>JAPTYO010000002.1:3717451-13717451 GCA_036873135.1 Clarkia xantiana subsp. parviflora | reverse complement strand
AACTATTAATTTAGTTCTTCTATTTGTTAATCCAATCACTTTGTATACAACCTAATTAATGTTAACTAAATATTTTTGTAAATTCAAGTCTAAACTTTATATTTTTGTGATTTAATTTTATCTTTATTGTTAAATCAAATTTTGTTGGTATTGTGATGTTGTATATAATTACGTTTGTATAGATCAAAATTTTCCGTTGATGACTCTAAGTAGTTAAGAACAAGTTTAGATTCTTGACACCTCAAGTTGATGAGTTAGATACAATTGAAATGTTAATGACCAACGTAATGCTCGACCCAACTCATTTATATATCTAACTATAAGGCTAACTTAGTATTGTAACTGAAGACATTACTTAATTTTTTACTTAATTATCCTCTTCTATTTCTCATGTTTTGAATTACGTTATGTCGCTCTTCTCTATCACATAGATTCGTTTCTCACAACGAATCAACTTGCCCATATTTTACTTTGATTAATTATAAATATTAGTAAACTTAAGATAGATTACATATCTTGAAATTTAACTGATCGATGCGCGTGCAACGCGCGCGTTAATAACTAGTTAAAGTAGAATTACTCAAACAGAAAATAAAGAAATTGATTATATTTCATGAGAAACACTAACAAAAAAAATGAGTATAATATATACGCGCCAATAATGAGTTGTATCATGTTTTTACGTTTTAGCTAAAAATAAGTAATAGCATCGTCATGTGCGTCTGGTTATTAAAAAAGTAGCTAAAATAAAATGACTTGGTGGGTTATACTACGACATGATCGAGACAAATAAATAATAATTATATAATTATTAATATATATAGTAATAATACATAATGACGATATGTTGATTTGATTGAATTTAGGTAACTTCTTTTTCTTTTCGAAAAGTTTCACCCATCATCCTTAAATTGGCAATCATAATTATTAATGTGGCACATCCTTTGACTAATTTATCTGTAAATAATTTGCATAGAATTATTGAACTAACGATAAAACGAGTTTTGATTTATATAAACGATATAAGTTATCCGCTAAAAATGCTACATTAAAAATAGTTTTAACATTAAAGTTCTTAACCTGATTTTTTTATTTGTCATAAAAACTGTTTATTGCAGAAGCTCAAGTAAGTAATTCAAATTACAATCTAATATCATAATCGACAAAAACGAAGATGGCAAGCGACCTAGTTGGTCGGACACATCTTCGAAACTGAAATTGTTGAAATAATATTATACATTAAAGAAAATTACACCTAATTTTCTAGTAATATATAATACTATGTATTACGTATATTATAATATTTTTATAATTTATGCATTACATATATTAAAATAATTGAAATAATATTATACATTAAAGAAAACTACACCTAATTTTATAATAATATATAATACTATTTATTACGTATATTATAATATTTTTATAATTTATGCATTACGTATATTAAAATAATAAATTTAATTATTTAAAATAAGAATGGTATTATATTCTTCTTTTATATATATACTAGTTATTAACGCGTGCGTTGCACGCGTATTGATTATCTAAATTTTAAAATACATAATTTATCTTAAATATTATAATATGACAATATCTATAATTAATCATAATACTTTGACAAATGAAGGTGTTGCTAGAAATGAATTCATGTGATAGAGAAGAACGACACAACGTTATTCAAAACATGAGAAATAGAAGAGGATGATTAAGTACAAAATTAGCTACCGTTTCAATTATGGTACTAAATCTGTCAATGAGTAGGGTCGAGCATGACGCGGGTTATTGACGACTCAGTTGTATCTAACTCATCAATTTAAGGAATGTAAAAATCGCACTTAGCCATTTAGAGTCATCGGTGGACCAGTTTGATTTATACAAACGTAATTATACATTTCACGCAATTTTATAGCATAATACCAATACAAATTGATTTATAGCTAAAGAAAAGTTTAATTCACTAAAATATAAAGTTTATACATGACTTTACCCCAGTTATTTAGGATTTTCACAATGTAATTGAATTGTCAAACAAAATAACTAAATTTATAGTTCGAGACCATAAATGTTGGAAGATGAGTAACATGTTATCTATAAGATGTCAAACTTCAAGAACCATGTTTGACCCGCATTTTGAGATGTTTTATGATTTAGCAAGTGGTTGATCTATGTGTAAAAAAAAAAATTACATGTATCCGAAATTTGCATGGATTGAGTACAAATCATACTTGGGGGTGACTCGGTTTGATTGGTAATTTGGCGGATTGAAAAGTTGATAATAATTAATGTTACATGTCAGTTAAGTGATTTTAGCAAAAAACTTAATATAATTTAACTAAATGAATATTTTAGTAGGGACTAAATCATCATTTTTTTAAAATCACTAAATTCTAAAGTTTATACTTGAGTTTACCTTAATTATTTATTTCACTACTAATTAGGATATACCCAATGTGATTGAATTGACAAAAAAAAAAAATCAATAATTCGAGTTCATAAATATTAAATTGAGAGTAATATGTTATCTATAAGGTCAAACTTCAAGAACCATGTTCGATCCATATTTTGATATGTTATATGCGTTGGCAAGTAATAGATTTATGTTATACAAAAAAAACCCAACAAACAGAACATTCTCCGATCTCTGTGATTCAGTTAATGAAAAATACATGTACCCAGAATTTGCACATATTGATTACATATCATATGTTAAGGTTGACTCCATATTGGATTTAAAAGTTAATAATACATTTTGTTACATCCCAATTAATTAACTTTTTAAAAACAACGAAATTTAACTAAATAATATTTTTAGTGATAGTAAAAAAGATAAATAAACATGTCTCAAATATAATAAAAATTAAATTATCGATTGTATAAAATTATAGAAACTAAATGTAATAAAAAAAAATGAAAAATACTCAAAATGTACCTATTGGGGGTGAGGACATCATTCACTTTTTATATTGGTATAAAGATATATAAACTGAATATTCTACCCAATTATCATAATGTAATTCTTATCTAACTACAATACGCTACTCAATCACTAGACAAATATTTATATAGTAGTAGCACGAAAAGGACATGTGTCGAGTATATGTTATAAGTCAAGCTTTGACGTAACCATTAAGCGTGTCGAACCATACATTATTATGGTTTCTCTTTATAGTGTGACGTCGTCAAAGTATGATAATACCAATTTTAATTAACGGTCAAGATATTATAGATAACTAGAAACCTGCGCGCGCTACGCGCGTGCGCATTCTGTATTGTCTTCGTTAGACTTTTATAATAACATAATCACGGTGACCCCAACTATAATACCAGAGCATGCTCGACCCGACTCCGAGTAGGATACAAGAGCAGAACCTTAATAGAAAATAATTAACTTAATTTATTTAACATAATATTATATAAAATTTTAAATATTCTTAAAAATTGAAAATAAAATGCTAGAGGGACCGTGAGCCCTCAATTTTTAATTATGGCAAATAAATACAAATTTTAATTCGATAATGAAATTAACTCTCTACCGTTATCAGTTTTAGAATATTAGTCAAACAATAGGATGTATTATTTTTTTATGGCAAGAAGTCAAATGATAATTTAATGGACAACAAACTTCTTGTATTCATTTTTAGAGCTTTCGTATCTGAATCTTCTTTTTTGGCCATTTCGTATCCGATTGTTCACTTTTAATAATCATCAAATTATTAAAATTTTAAAATTTCAATGATTATATGAATATTTTCGATTTTGTAATTTTATATCAGTTTTCTTTTCCGTTTTTTAATCATGTGTAATTAACTTGACTAATCATGTTTAAATTATAAAAAATATTTGTCAAAATTAGCAATATGTCCAAGAAATTTGAGCTAACAAATTGTTTAAATAAAAATTCCGCCTACCAATTTATTTGAGTGTTTAAAGTTAAATAACAATTTAATAATTAATCATATTTCACTTACATGAATACTAAAGATTTGTTTATCATTTTTTAGTAAAATATTATATTCAATAACATGGCAAAAAAAATCATTCAGATTTTGCATTCATTTTTATTACTATATTTTAACCTTTTATTTATAAGTTAATTTATATTTAGATATGTGAAGTTATTATGGATCAAAAGTAAATGCTCGTACATTTATAATATTATATATATATATAGAATAATATTTGCAACGAAAAATATAATAATAATTAAATAATAAATGAATGTACTCTGCCTAGTATTTAAGTATTTGGAAAATTTCTTGCTCCATTGGAAAACCATGCAGCTTCCAGCGAAGCAACCACAGCGGCTTATCGGATAAAACAGTGTGCTGTATTATTGTAATTTCTGTCACAAATCGAGGGCACATCTGTCATTTCAATGACGCGGTACAAGACAGCCGGAAGATGGGTAGATCTATTCTCGTTCCCAATCATCAGTTTCACTTTCACCGTTATATTATTACAAATATATAATTAATAATTTATTTAATTTTACATAACTGCTTGAGCAACTAGTGTTTTTTTTACATTATTGTGGTAAAGAAGTCGAGCCGAGTATTAATTAAACTCAACTCGATTAGTATTTGTCAAGTTTGAATTCTAGTTCGAACTCGGTCAAGCTATAATTTTAAAGCTCGAACTAAATTTATAATAAATTATCATTTCTCATAATTAAAAAAAGCGAGCTCAATTCGACTAAACTCGAATTTGATTAACTTATATAATAATTAATTATTATTTAAAAATAATAATATGAATTAAGTTCGACTCGACTTATAAACTCGAAATCGAAACTCGTTTAGGCTCGGAGTAACTCGAGCCGAGCATTATCAAGCTCAAGCTCGACTCGGCATACTAAAAAGTCTGACTCGAATTTTTTCGGAATTCATATTTTTTCCGAATCGATCCGAGTAGTTTATAAGTAGCTTGAGTCATAACTGAAAAAAAATATTCAATATTACTTAATTAATAAAATAATAATAATGTCTGAAAGTAAAAGGAAATTAGTCTATTTATAAATACACAAAATCCAGACAGTAATCTTGATAGAGAAGATTCATCATCAGAGATAGAATGAGAGAGAATGAGAGAGCATGGAAGTAGCCGGATTTGGTTCAAGGCGACGGCAGAGACTCTAGATTTCCGTCGATAATTCCGTCCGGCAACTGCTGCAGTTCAGTGTGCTACCTGTAACTGCCGCCACCGTCCACTTCGCCATTTACAGCTTCAGGTCAGCTTCATGGTTTCTTCTCCTCCTCTTATCTTCTCTTTGATTACTGGTATTATCGCCTGTTCTATGAGTTCGAAATGGATGTAGTGGTTTCTGGTAGCTACTGGTAGCTTGTTCGCTAGTGGTTTCTTAATTTGGAATGATTTGTTTCTGAGAGATCTTCATTGTCGCGAGGTTGCCTCTGTCTTTTTCTAATTTTCGTTTTGGTTCTAGAAAAGTGTAGATGAGTAAAATGGAAGTGAGGTCTGAATCATTGATGTGGTTTTGTTTTATCTGCTATCGTAATCTGGATTCTGCTCAAAATTGATGAATTGATGTAGGATTTGAAAGGGAGTAAAGCAATGGAGCTCTCGAATTTGCAATCAGTAGATGATGTTGTGGGAGAGATAATGAAAATCCACAGATCTCTGCCAGCCCGGCCTTCGATTGACGAGGTTGAGGCTGCTGAGACCTTGATTGGGAACATAGAGAAGGAGGACCAAGCGAGGCTCGATGCTGTTGCTAGGCAAACCAAGGCAACCAATGTTCCTGAAGAACTGTTCATGATCTTGCAAGAGATGCAAAGGAATATGATTCATTACCAGAGCAAGGAGCAGAAGAGAGAAGCTATGAAACTGCTCGAGCTCGAACATATCCATACTTTGTTCGATGATTACATCCAGAGAGCCTCAGATTGTGTTTCATCTGGGTCTGGGAACAAGAAGACGAGTTACTCCAATGGGTCTGCTCCCAAGGTCTCAAGCAGCGCATCAATGGCTTCCACTGCTGCTGCATCTAATAAGACGACCGCAACTAGCTCACCGGCTTTGCATTACTCTGAGAAAGCGCCTGTGAGGAGTAAGAGCGGTGAGTTGTTCACCTCCAGAGATGACAGCTTCGTGAAGAAATCGAAGCCTTCATATTACGATGATGGGATTGGGAAGGGTATGAGAGTTTTGCAGAAGCCTCAGATACAGGATTCAACTCTGAAGACTACAACTACTTTAGGTATAGCATTTTCTCCACAAAACTTTGTCTATATAATTTTTCCTGCTCCTAATGATGTCAATTTTTATTCAAAATAATTTCTGTTCCAACATTTTTTTGTGTGAAATCATGTATAATACTCTTTTTGCTTGTTCTTAACATTAGGAAAACAAAATAGGTGACTGAAAAAGGTGTTGTCTAAGTATGATCAAATAGTTTTTATCGTTCTTCAGCGGAAATATGAAACGGAAAAAGCTGGTTCAGTTTTCTATATAACCAAACACGTTCGAGTTTTGGCATGTAGTTTTCATTTCTATTTTCAGTGACATAGCTATTTCCGGTGATGACAGCCTAGTTGTGAAATGAAACTGCTGAAAAATGATCTTAGTTCGTAGTTGTTATTGTAAGTGTTTGGCAACTAACTTATTGAAGTCCTTGAAACGGAAAAACTACACAGAACTTTTGAGTAAACTATGATATATATTATGAAAGAGTGTTCTCAAACTGTTAATTATGGAAAAATAGTTTTACATTTGAGAAAAATAATAACTTTTGCTTCGTTTAGACTTGATAAATGCTTTTTTTTTTTTGCTTACTATATAATACTCGCGTAATTTTCATATGAAATTTGAACCATCTTCTCATATGTGTCTCTATATTATGCAGGGAAAGATGGGCAACTGAGTTTGATAAAGCTTGCAAGTTTGATCGAAGTTTCTTCAAAGAAAGGCACTCAGGAACTCGATCTCCAAAACAAGTTGATGGATCAAGTCGAATGGCTTCCTGATTCGATCGGCAAGCTGTCCAGTTTGATAAGCCTCAATTTATCAGAGAATCGACTACTCACCCTACCCACAACAATTGGTGGCCTCTCTTCCTTGAAGAAACTAGACTTGCACTCTAACCAAATATCAGAACTCCCAGACACCATCGGAGATCTCTTCAATCTAATCTCTTTAGATTTGAGCAGTAACAACATTTCCTCGATCCCCTCTACAATAGGGAAACTCATACGTCTTGAGGAACTCGATGTGAGCTCAAACCGCCTCTCGGCGCTTCCCGACTCAGTCGGATCCCTTGTTTGCTTGAAGAAACTGACCGTGGAGACAAACGACATTGACGAATTGCCACACAGTATTGGCAACTGTTCTTCGCTAAGAGAACTCCGTGTAGACTATAACCGCATCAAGGCCCTTCCTGAAGCTGTGGGGAAGATAAGCACCTTAGAGATCCTCACCGTGCGATACAACAACATCAGACAGTTGCCAACCACCATGTCTTCCTTGTCCAATCTCAAGGAACTCAATGTGAGCTTCAACGAGCTCGAATCAGTGCCTGAGAGCCTCTGCTTTGCCACCAATCTGGTCAAATTGAACATTGGCAACAATTTTGCTAATCTAACACACCTGCCGAGGTCTATTGGGAATCTTGAGATGCTCGAGGAGCTAGACATCAGCAACAACCAAATACGAGTCCTGCCCGACTCGTTTAGGATGCTATCAAAGTTGCGTGCCCTGAGGACCGACCAGAACCCTTTGGAAGTTCCACCAAGAAACATTGCTGAAAAGGGTGCTCAGGTTAGTTGATGTAAATAAATTCCTGTGATGTGAATTTAGTTACTATATATGCTAACTGTTTATTGTTGGGTGGTGTTTGAATCAACTCAGGCTGTGGTTCAATACATTGACCAACTCGTGGAGAATAGAAATAAACCGCTGCCAGTGAAGCAGAAGAAGAGCTGGGTTAACATTTGCTTCTTTTCAAGGTCGAACAAAAGAAAGCGAGGCAGCACAGATTATGTCAAAAGTGTAGCCTGATGAGGAGAAACTGATATCTACCTACAAAAGAGGTGCGTCAAATCTGAATCCAGTTAACCGTAGTGTTCAATTGATCGGCATATATGTTATTGTTTCCAGTTGAGTTTTGTCAAGAAGCAGGTTTGTTTAATTTTTAGTGATAAGAACCTATAAACTGTCCCATAACTCATGTTTCAATTTGTTGTCACAGGATTAAACTGTTGATATTTAGTGTACTAAGTTTCGCTATCGTTGCAATTTGGTTTGCTGTTAGATTTTGGGACTTTGACATACTAATTTGAAAAGACTATTTTGCCCATTTATATTTCTTTTGCAAAGCCTCTGATTCTAGCCACCCACTGACCCACCTCCGATTCCGAGCCACCCACCTCCGATTTGGTTGAATCTGGAATCGGAGGTGGGTGGCTCGGAATCGGAGGTGGGTGGCTCGGAATCGGAGGTGGTGACTGGAATCAGAGGTTGGCATGTAATAGGCACGCTGCATTTTGGGCGATTTTAGGAATTTTCAAAATTATTCACTTATGTGACCACGTTCTGTTCAAATTAACCCAAAATTTGATGGAGAAACCAAATAGCAACACATGAAACTTGGGACAGTCAATTCTGTCATTAGATACCAAACTGAAACATGAGGGAAACTTGTTACAGTTTTTAGCTTCTTATCCCTATATGTTATTGTTTTCAGTTGAGTTTTGTCAAGAAGCAGGTTTGTGTAACTTTTATGGACAAAAGGTTGATTTTTTGTCTACTTTGTGCAGATATGATGAAGTAAGGGGGATAATAGAGAATCAGAACCGTTTGTGTTTGTGCGATCAACACGAGCTTTGGCTGCTCGAAAACACGGTTAGTTTCCATGTAGAAGATGTGTTACTTACTACTACTACCACTTTGTTTTCTTTGTTGTTTCATGATTATAATGGTTTCCATGTCATTTACTACTTACTTTCCTTGAAGAACACAACTCCAGGTAAAAAAGCATGTAATGTAGTAGTGGTAGTAGTTTGCTTTTCCAAGTAGATAGATAGATCTCTGTTGTTTTCTTTTCTCCAGTGTAATGTCTGCTTAATAGACTGCAAATATATTTATTTTATTTATTTGTTAATTATGTCTTCAAGTACATTGGAATTATCAATCATTATCATTAATAATAGTGTAAGTTTATTATTATTGGTAATAAAAGTGAGTGGTACAATTATTATTATTGTGAATCTTTAACGGTTTTACATCAGCCATCAATCTGGGGTCCACTGCCATCTGGTGCTGAGCTGAGCTGTGGCTTAGCAGATGTCCTCGGATCCCACGTGATGAAAAACGTCACATTATTAGACAAACAAAAAATGATGAATTCTGTAATCTGCTTCAAAGGGAATCCAAGCTGATTGTGAATGATAATATCAGCTTCGAAGGAACAAAGGAAAATGAATATCTATACATAAACAGTAAATATATAGGGTTAGATGATATTTTAATATCATATGTTTAACTAAAGATAGTTTCGGTGTTTTTTTAGGCTTATAGTGTTATTCGTTTGCATTTCGTAGACTTTTGGTGCATCCATTAGTTAAATAATTAGTTTTGACCGTTAAGTGCTCATGTGCAAGTTATATGATTTCCCCTTAAGTTTTATTTTTGCACAATTTAGTCCATATTATTTTCTTCGATCAACTACTTTTCTTCCGGTCACCGCTTAAGTTTGCCGACCATCACCCAAGTCCCGACGGCTACCAGGTATTGGGGACCGACCACCACCAATCGAGGCCGGCCACCGCCAATTAACAACTGCCACCACCTCCGATCGGGGTCGGCCACTATCGATCGGGGCCGGCCAACTCCGATCGGGTCCGGCCAATCCTGATCTGGGCCACAGAGGGCTTCGACTGACCCCTCTGTGGCTCTAGTCGGAGCTCCAGCCCCAATCGATTGTGGCCGGCCCGAGCCGGTGGTGACCGGTCTCTGATGGTGGCCGACCCCATAAAGAATAACCAGTTAGAATAACCCCCCACAAAGAAAAAAGTACATCTAAATATAACTAGTAAAAAATATAAAATGCAGTAAAATTGGTTTTTTTTTTAACATTTTTTATTTATAAAATCCAATGTGCAACGGAAGGAAATTGTTTGCAGATCTCCTCAAGTTAAGGAAAGGGGTGAAGCAAGTGTAGTCGAAGAAGATGTAGTGATTAGAACAGGTTTTTTGGTCATGATGTTCGATAACTTTTGAGTTTTGGTCAATGATGTTTTTTTTTTTTTACCTAGTTTTGGTACCATATGTTTGCAGATTTTTTCTAGTTTTGGTCTAACCGTTACATTCCGTCCATTTTTTGACATGTTCAAGTCACGTGATCCACTCTAAACTTTAAATTTAGTCCCTCTAATACTTTCTTAACCTTTTTTTGTTCAATTTAGTCCCGAAGTTTCAAAATTGACCTCAATTGGACAATAGGTTCAATTGAATTTTTGAAACTTCGGGACTAAATTGAACAAAAAAAAAAGTTAGGAAAGTATTAGAGGGACTAAATTGAACAAAATTGAAAGTTTAGGGTGGATTACGTGACTTGTACATGTCAAAAAATGGACGGAATGTAACGGTCGGACCAAAATTAGAAAAATTATGCAAACATATGGTACCAAAACTAGGAAAAAAAACATCATGGACCAAAACCCAAAAATGGTCAAACATCATGGACCAAAAGACCTATTAACCCTAAATTATATCCCAAGTCACAATGTCTCTCATCGGAGCAACCTTAATCACGACATTCTCGGGCCTGTTGCGGACTCGGTTGGCCGATGACCGATGATGATCCTTTCGTCGGTCGTGTACTTCGTCAGCGGCCTCGTTATGTTGTGGGCCCCGAATGTTTACGTGCTTCTATTGGCGAAACTGCTAGATGGGTTTGGGTCGGGCTAGCCGTGACGCTCGTACCGACATATATCTCTGAGACCGCACCGGCGGAGATACGAGGGTTGTTGAATACGCTTCCGCAATTCACGGGTTCAATCGGGATGTTTTTATCGTACTGCGTGGTGTTTACGATGTTGCTGAAGGAACCGCTGAACTGGCGGGTCATGCATACTCGGGTTGTTGTCAATCCCGTCGCTCGTCTAATTCTTTCTCAACATCTTGTTTTTGCCCGAGTCTCCTCGATGGCTCGTCAGTAAGGGTCGGATGCTCGAGGCTAAGCGGGTTCTTCAAAAGTTACGCGACAGTACTTATTGAAGTCCATTCAAGATGGCACGGTTAGACTCTTGCTAGGTCAATTGTGACCTTCCGATTTGGAATATATGAGACTAAATTGTAAAAATCAAAAGTTAGAGATATAAATTAGGGGTTTAAATTGAACAAACGGTAAATCTTTAAAATGTGAAATTTCAATAGAAAGTAGGAAAGAGAAAGTAAATGAACAAATGTATTGGTGTTTGGTGGGACCCTATATCACTTTCTATTAAAAAAAAAAATTCACAAAAAATTCACATGTTGTAGCAACACTATAAAAACAATAAATGTTTAAATCCTTAAAATGTGAAATTTCTTGTGAAAATTGTTGTGGAAGTAAGAGAGAAAAAGTTGGTTTACTGCAAATTCAAAATATTGTTGTGGACCCATTCCACTTTCTATGGAAATTTCACAATATTTTTTTCACATTTTGTAGCACCACTCTTAAACTTAACAGTCCAACTAACGGATACACTAAAAGTCTACAAAAAAAAAAGTTGCATCAAAAGTTAACTTTGGTCAAACATCTGGCACAAAAAGACCACTTGACCTTAACATAAAACTATTTGTATGTTGTCATATTGTTTTTCGTGTAGGATTAAGTTAATCGGCTCGGTACCGGGGCAGACCCATTGTTTGAGGAGCTAGTGATAACCTCGTCAGAGAACCCGACCAACCCGAAGCCGTACGGCCACAAATCCGTCGAGCGCCAGTCATCATGGATAGCGAAACCCTCGGTCGGAGGCAAAAGTGCACTCGGCATTATCTCCTGAAACGGTAGCATGGCCCGGTGCCAAAATTTCAGTCGGAGGTCAAAGTTTTTACAGTTAAGCAGCGTGCATTTTAGGAGTGCGCGCTCTATTAACATGACTAATTATATCTAATTACACATTCTGAGTCTAAACACTAAATTAAGAGAATATCGCGTGTTTTCAAAGTGCGCGGTTCTATAGCGTACGTTTCTGAAGTGCTCGGTTGGGTATATTGGATATCCAAAATCAAAGTTGGATATATGTGCATTTAAGTTACAAAAACATGTTATTTAGGGGGGAAAATCCGGTTTTTTCAAGTATTTAAAATCCGGTTTTTTCAAGTATTTGTTAGAATGGATTCCTTTAAATTCATGTATTGCATAAGGTTGGTTTAATGGATGATACTTTGTATTGGAGAAAGAAAGTTTCACATCTTGAGCAAGGAGGTCAGTATAATTATGTGTAACATGGTGTAGTAGTTGAATGATTCATTTTGTAACTAGATGACTTGGATTTAAAGATATGAACAATATCTATGAGACCAACTATCTTGGTCTATCAATTATGTATTAAAATGTTTCAGTTAAATGCTTCATCTCGTAATAAAAAATAAATCGAAGTCTAATGTTTCAGTTAAATACTTCATCTCTTAATAAAAAAATCGAATTCTTCAAATCTCAGCTTTGGAAACATAAAAATATTCAAGAGGTAAATTAAATCTTAACGCTCTTTGCGAAATTGTAGAAACAATATTATAAGAAACTGTAATTGCGGAATCGATCTTTATTTTAAAAAAATTGGGAATATTTGGATATGACCTAGTTACAATCACATTTCATTTTTAATTACATAAAAATTATATTTTAAATTAGTCGAATTAATTAAAAAAATTAAAAGGTATATACTATAGAACCTTCTCCTCTGTGCTTATCCAAACAACAAGTGTTAATGCTAATGGGAAGCATAGATGTGTACCAGAAAAGTTAGGAATATGCAGGCAACATGGCAGTTAATGAAGGAAAATTCAGTTTGGTCAAAGAAAATGATTTCAACTTTGACTCATTGGACTATATCATCTAAATCTAAATCTAAATAATATACTAATCTTGATTAACTCTTCCTAATATATTGCCACGTAGCTTATATCCACGTTTGGGTTTGTAATATAGTTTTCAAAACGACAATCTAAGTAGATTATCCCAAAGTAAAACGACAAAGGATGTATATTATTCTTCATAAATGAAGGGGCTCCACCTTCATTATCCCCCAGTTCAAGTTTACTACGATTTGGCTGATTCTTTACATGAAAGAAACGACATCGTATTATGATTCTGGCCTCTAATACGGAAGGGATCGTTCAGTGTGATGTTGCCACGTGTATGCATATATATATTGTATATCGATAATAATTAACGGAAATTATCTTCTTTCCCTCAAAGCCCACAATGCAAACAATTAATTACAGCTACAAAGAATTAATTCCCAACCAGAACGGTTTCAGGATTGAAGAGTCATTCTATTAAATATTTTGCTACAATTAAAGACTGTAATTAAAAGAAGAACGTTGAGAAGATTGTCTCTCTATCTTATCTTCTCTTCTATATAAGAAGAATTGCCAGGTCCTGAAAATCATTCACCGTTCAACGCAGGTCTTTGAGATCAGAGGAAGACGAAGGGAAAAAAGCGGGACGGGCCTCGCTCGATGGCTTACAACAACAAGTGTGCGTCAATCCTGGAAAACCCTAAAAGAATTTCTGGAAGATTCAGAACCTCAGCTGTAGAAAAAAGGAAATACGCAGCAGATTCAGGCAACTTCAATTACAATTAGGGTTAATTAGGGTTGCTTATGTAATTGGACTGGGCTAAATAGTGTTAATAGTATTTGGATTGGGTTTGTGTAGTAAATAAACTATATTGGGTATAATAGTGAATTGTGGTTTAGTTTGGTGAATTATTAATTATTTAGGCCATATTTTAATAGTTTGACAGTTTGTGTAGAGATTTTTTTTGGCCCAATTTTGACTAGAGATTAACACTTTTGTTCTATCGGTAATGTACGAGTTTATTAACATGCATTTTATTATGATGATTTTTTTACATATTATAAACTTAATTACATTATTATTTATATGAAAAATATGATATGTAATTATAATGATTAATTACCATTACTATTTGTCTGAATAAATATATTCTTAGTCTATCTAATTTTTTTTAATACAATTTATTAATTTTCTAAATTTTATTTTATTTTTCCACACACCCGTGTATCACTTTTTTACAATTTATTAAGTCTTTTAATTTGACTTTATTTTTTCACACACCCGCGCTTTGCGCGGGTTCAGCCCCTAGTTTTCTATTATGCCCACTATATAAGAAGACTGAAACCTGCCTTTCTTTAATTCCTGCCTACTATAATACTCACTGAATATAATCTCCACTGCATCACTAATTATATTTTCTTTCATTTTCCTATTAAGCAGTTAAATTAAAATTGCAGGTTAAAAAGTTTAGAAAAGTGAGTGATATTTGTTGTGTTGTGCTTTTATTTTTCTGAATTTTTTTATTTCTAACTCCCTATTGTCTTTCTTATTTTTTTTTTATACATAGTGTAGTAAGTCAATCACATCACTATAATTTTTTTTTTCATATTGTGATCTTTTGTGATCCTGTGATGTTATTCAATGCACCATATATATGTTATATATTGTACTACTATGTTTTGTAAAATTATAAATAAAATGCACCACTTTTTGTTGTTATGAAATTGTCAACTAGATTATGGTAATGTTATTTGACATAAGAAAAGATAATAAACAATTTATATAATAAAAAAATATGAAAATTATATTAAAAAATCTAAGAATGTTGAAAAATATTATAATTTTATAGTATTTAAAGTTATTTTTTTAAAATACAATAAAATTTTTAAAAAAAAAAAACAAGAGTGACCCTTGATTTTTCCTCTTTTGCATTCTTAATATGTATATTTATTTAACTAAAATAAAATTATTATAGTTTTTATAATTTAAATTAGGATTAAAGGTACTTTCAGTACATATATTTGACCGTTTTTTAACTGTTATTTGTACAATTTTAAATTTTTTGTGAACTATTTTAAAATATTTTTCTTATTTTCATATGCTTTTTTTTTTAAATATATTATTATGTAGCTTGTTTAACTACACCATATTTTTTTTTAAAAATAAAATATAACAGTAGCATAATTAACAGTTAAAATTATCAGAATTTGAACGAAATGTTCATTGAACAACATTTTAATACATATTGTTAGTGCATTAGACATCATGGTGCTCAAACCGTCAAACGTATAGTGAGTAGAAACAGTAAAAGCACAAGTCCACCATGTCATATAACTTGAGTGCATCATGATGTGAAGTTGATAGATTTTTGTTAATTTTATTAAAGAAAGAATGACATTTCTCTTCTTTAGGTGTATTCATGATTGATAACCTTGGATAGTGAGTTCAAGTAGTGGAGTAATATCATAAGAAAGGTGAAAGTATATATGGAAAAACACATTTTTTTTTTTTAGGTGTACTAAGTCGTAAAAATAATTTCCGTTCATATCGGATCAGTTTTTAATGGATAAATGGTCGATTAAGAAGATTTTTCTATTTTCAGAACTTAGATGTAGTTTGAAATTCGAAACTTTCTAGTTAAAAGATGAAGTGATGAATAGTTACTAAGTGATGCAGCATGATGGATTAGAAGGCTCAAAAACTCATTGATTCAAGAGAATACCGAGAATTCGACGCACGGTTGATGAGAACCTCGTTTGTTTTCATTAATAAATCAATAAGTTTGAATTCTCCAAGACGGTTGAACAAAGTTTAAATAGTGGAAGTAAAATCTAAACCTAGAACAAATCTGAAAATAGCAAATATGTCCTAACAAAATGAAAAATTGCAAATACGACCTAAATATATATAAACTGCGATTTTAACCTTCATCTAAATGTACTGCGTCCAATATCAGAACGAGCTTGCCGGTGGACCACTGCCGTCCCATTCTCGAGTGAGCTGGAGCGCAGCCATCTTATCCACTAAACTAGCTAGAAGCTATCGCTTCGGGTCGAAGCACTAACAAAAAAGGCCCGGAAAACGGGGCGGCATAGGAACCACGGAATCCAAACCGGGAAAAGGAAAGTGCGCTCTCCGAAAAACATCGTACTTCATGGCAAAGCAATAGGTATTGCTTAAAGCGTCGTTTTCATGCAAAAACTGTATATAAACATCAAAATTCAGCACTTCAAAATACAAGACTGATAATCGCAGAAATTGACAATTTATAACTAAGGCAAGATCTCTTTTTACCCACTTGGCTTTATTTGCACATCAGGCAACCGTAAAAAGTGGCTGGCTATCCATATCAAACTCCAAAGACAGACAAAAAAGCAAACCCTAAAAATATAGCAAAAAGCTCTGCTTTTTTTACCCAAAAAAACATCCTCTGCTTAATGTTTACCCAACTGAGGGTTATACCGTCCTGTTGCTTTCTTAGAGTTGGCCATAATCTTGGCAAACAAGGAAAAATCTTAGATTAGTGGTCAGAACACGCATTTCATATCTAGCAATACCGTAAAATCTTACATCTGAAATCTAAATAAATATTGTTACGATAGATTAAATTAGATAAGGACATAGGTTGAAATCAGCATTTTCTTACGTTTAAAATTAATTCTGTAGTTTTTTTTACCTAAAAGTGTAATATTGTGCTATGGGTCATAATTGGTGTTTCTGAATTTTAAAATGGATTAGAAAAATTCGTGTTATTATATAATTTTAATTGATATGTATGAATATATTTAAATTAATTTACTATAATGTTTTGCTTTTAAATATCGTAATTAAATAGTCATAACTTTTTATACAATATTCTAATTTACAAACGGTATTTTCCACGCAGAAGTAGAGGTGAAACCTTCTAAATGACTTATGATATCTTATATTTTAATTTATGTACACCACTATAACAAATTAATCAACAATAAAATATATATATTCTTAAGAGTCTTTTGGTGTCATATGTTTGACCAATGTTGGCTTTTGGTGACATATGTTTTATTTTGTAAGTTTTATGTGTCATATGTTTGCATTTTGTAGACTTTTGGTGCATCCGTTTGTCAACGTTTAAGTTTGACTGTTAAATAGTTTTATTTCGTTCAGTTTAGTCCTCCATTTTATACACCTAACTTTTAAATTTTGCAATTTAGTCCCTAAATAACTCAATTGGACCCTAGATGTCCAAATGACCTAGCCATGGTGCGACCCATAGTTGGGTTGGACCACAACTAGGGCCCGGACGGCCCCAGCCTTGGTTCGACCCAGCCACGGGTCGCACCATGGCTAGGTCAATTGGACCCTAGGGTCCAATTGGGTTTTTTAGGGACTAAATTGCAAAATTCAAAGTTAGATGTATAAATTGGAGGACTAAATTGAACAAAATAAAAGTATTTAACGGTCAAACTTAAACGTTAACTAACGAATGCACCAAAAGTCTACAAAATGCAAACATATGACACAAAAAACTTACAAAATAAAACATACGGTACCAAAAGCCAACCTTAGTCAATTATAAAATACCAAAGGACCATTTAACCCTTTATAAATTTATTAATTTAAAAAACAAATTTCTGCATAAAATGTTTAAAATAAATTTTCATCTAAACAGAATTTTCGTGCAAACTACGGATTAGTGATCATTAATATTATGCAGGCAGGGATTTGAGCAACTTTTCACATGGACCTCCATCGATTCGAATCCCTTTAGCAAGGCATTTCTAATTTTAGGTAAAGTGTAGAATAAAGAGGTGTTTTGCAATTTGGTGTACTTTGTGTCTTTCTCCTTTTTCCTATCCATCGGCATCAATCTTTTAAGGATTCTACCTACCTATCTTTTGCATTCTTAATCCCCAAGATATTTATGCATTATGTTATCAAATGGTATAACAAGTTTTCAAACGTTACACTTATTAATAAGAGTGTCAAACTTCAAATGATATAATATTTTTTAAAAAAAATAAACGAAAAAAATGAGTTAGCAATGACAGATTTAAAGTCATCTCATCGCGTAATATCTGAACTCTTATATTCATTTGTAAATATATTATATATTTGAAAAACAGTATATATACTGCTCCGTCAATATGCTACGACACCACAGTAAAAAAAATATATAAAATAAACGCTCTCAAACTATTAAACCACTAGTGCATTGCCACATTCACATGAGAGAGAAAAAAAACACATGTGGTTAAAATATATACTTTATTTTATTATTCATCTTCATCCACACATATATCTCAACTTGAAGGGAAAAAAGAAAAAGAAATCATAATCTTCATATGTTATCCTTATCTTCATATCTAGTTATCTACTTTTTTTTTTTTTTGGTAAACTCTTCATATCTACTCATTATTTCAAACTTATATTTAGTTTTTTTTTTCCCCTTTCAAAAGTCTAATCCAACCCAATGAATATTGATAAGATAACTTTGATGAACTGTAAAGTTTTTCAGTCACTTTTTCAATAACGTCAGCTAGTCTTGTTGTAAAAATCCTAAATTACCAAAAATCGAACATTGCATAGTAAACTGAGTAGAGTTGTCATTACTACTTCGTTCATTTTAAAAACAAAAAACGACATACGCTATTCACAATTAGTACCATTTTCAAACATGTGTTAAAAATCAGAACTTCTCACGACATACGCTATTCACAATTAGTACCATTTTCAAACATGTGTTAAAAATCAGAACTTCTCACCAAAATCTAACATAGACAACCTTATGTAACCATCGGGACAACTATTGTTGTTGTCAATGAAAAAAAGTATTTTAAATGAATATATTATTAAAAGAATATACTTTTCTTATTCGTAATTAAGTTTTATAAATATGTAAAAATGCTGGTGGATTTTGTTGGTCCTTAATAGAAGTGAACGGTATACTTGTAATTTTAGGATAACCGATAACCAGACAAATTCAAAACGGTTCCTAATATTCATTACTCAGATCCGTACCAGAACAGTTTGGATCAGAATCGTCTCATAATTGTTTGGAACCTATTGGTTCTGGTATCCATTTGGAACCAGTTACATCCATGAATTTTTTACAAAGTCAATCTAAGGGTTTATTTTTTTATTTATATGTAAGAAAATAGATATACATATATAAATCATGTATCGTAATTGAATAGAAAATAATAACTTAGTAACGAAACATTTAATTTTGGAAAGAAAAATATATTTAATTATTAATATATATATATATATTACTAAGCAGTTCCAGTTCCGGATATTTGAATATCCAGATATTTATCTGGGAACCGAAACAAAAAATAGGTTTCTGAAATTCTATTCTAAAGCCCGCATCAGAACCGTTTACATGTACCCGAAACACGGTTCCAATCGGGTATTTTGCTCACCCATATTCTTTGAAGTGAAGCTTCCTCATAATGGAAGCTGCCATTGTATTGAATGATGAATTACTACAATCCAAACTAATACAATCTTACGAAATTGCGCAATTTATCATGGCACCATAACAATATAGACACGAGTATTTAAATTAGCTAAGATAAGATATTTAGTAGATATTTTTTTTAATCTTAAGACTTATTTGAATGTAAAGCTAGCTAGCTACGACGTGCCAAAAAAGGAAACAACCTTAATAATTACGGCAAAAAAACACCACTATTACAACGACCGGCTTCTATGTCGCCGTCCTCTCCGCCCTTCACCGCCGTCGACCCGGACCCAGAGGCGGCGACCGCCGGTATCCCGCCGCATTTCTGGCACCTAGCCACCAGAATCTGCCTGCAAGACGGGCACGATGAGTGGGACCCGAGCCACGTGTCGACACAGCTGACGTGGAAGGCGTGGCCGCACTGCGGCAGAACCCTGACCTCGTCCCCCTCGACGAACTCGCCGAGGCAGATGGCGCACTCCGGCGCGAACTTGGTCGCGGCGGCCTCCGGCGACGCGGCGGCGTAGGTGAATTTGGGGAGCGACTGGAGTACCTTCTTCTTGACGCCCTTGTTGGCGGAGGGCTGCGGCCGCGGACTCCCGCCTCCGGTGGCGCGTCGGAGCCACGCGCAGCGGGCGACGGCGATGAGGCCGACGACGCAGATCAGGGCGCAGAGGAGCGCGGCGAGGATGACGACGAAGTCGGATTCTACGTTGACAGGGTCTAGAGAAGGAGGATCGGCGGCGGCGGCGGCGGCGGCGGCGGCGGCGGAGGAGGAGGAGGTAGTGGCGGTGGTTGGCTGAGGAGGAGTCATGATTTCATCAAGTGGCTTGTTGGGAGTGATGGATAGATAATAATTAGATATAGAGTTGTTGTGGTGGTGTTGCAGAGAAGATAAGAACTAAGAAGAGTTGGAGAGACGACAAAGGGTAGTAACCAACGGCCCCTATGCTTTCATTATATATACCCTGTTTTTTTTTTCTGAGGTTTCTGTATGCTCGACAAAGTTTCTATGTTTTATATATATAATATATATAACAATATTATATCATCAATGATGTTGGGTTGTATGTTGTTTTCGTTTTGGCCATTATTATAGAGAATAATCTAAAAATATTAACAAATATAATATAAAAATACATATAAGAGTACTTTAAAAGAGCGACGAGCATAAATATCTAAATACGTGCATTATTTTCAGTCAGCATGCCACGTCAGCTTGCTGCACTTTGAAAGTGCTTCTATTCTATAATTATATGTGTAACTATGTTACATCTGTTAACATTTTCATATTTGGTAACTGACAGATGGCCACTTAAGGAAAATATTAAACATAATAAGTATATAAAGTTAATTGGTTTGGTTTATCTTATTTTGTTGTTAGTAATTACATTCTTTGATTTTCTTTTGCCAAACATTCTTTGATTCATACTATAAAACTCTAATTTGAACCACATTGAATATAAAATATTCAAGAGTGATTAAGTATCTTTAATAAGGAAGATATATTATTTAAACCCAATCAGAATTTCTCATTTTCAAAATTTAAGTAATGTCAAATGGCTTCGTCAAATTGAATTGAGTTAATATTGATAGTTGTTAGAGCTTAGGTCTTGACTGAATGGTATCAGAATTGTTTTGGTCTTCTGGAGCCGTGATCGAGCTTGCAAGGAAAGAGACTGTAAGTCTTAATGACAAGGAGAAACAATGGTTGCTTTTGACGGACCGAATATTATTAAGGTAATTTGGTTGCATGTGTTAATTCATATGGAATGAGAGGTGTTTATCCGTTTTTAGATATGATCGATCAAATTCGATTAGGTTAATTATTACATACTTTAATGATGAGTATTTTGGAATGACGCTAATGTAGTTACGTCCGTTAATCAATATAGAATGAGAGGTGTCGAGCCTTTTTCAGATATGATAGACCGAATTTTATTAAGTAATTACTACATACATTAAGGATCATAATGAGTATTTTGGAATGACGCAAATGTAGATTCGTCCGTTAATCAATATAGAATGAGATGTGTCGAGCCTTTTTCAGATATGATAAACCGGATTTTATTAGGTTAATTACTACATACTTTAAGGATCATAATGAGTATCTTGGAATGACGCTAATGTAGTTCGTGTGTTAATCAATATGGATATGGAATGAGAGGTGTCGAGCCTTTTTCAAATATGATAGACCGGTTTTTATTATGGTAATTACTATATACTTAAGGATCATAATGGTCCTTAATTACAAAGAGAAATAATGGTTGTTTTTTTTTTTTGGCTAAATAAATAATGGTTGCTTTGATAGACCAAATTATATTAGGGTAATGTGGTTCCGTGTGTTACTCAATATGCAATAAGAGGTGTCAAACCGTTTTAAAATAGGATAGATCGAATTTTATACGGTAATTTGGCCAAATAAAAATAAAAATTCTATAAGGTAATTACTACATACTTTAAGGATCACAATGAGCCTTAATTACAAGGAGAACAATGGTTTTCTTAATAACCAGTACCCCCATTGACAACTGCAAAAGTATTAGATCAAACATATTTAGTAATTTCATAATACTCGTATAAATTCAGTTAAGTCTACTATGGGTAATTAATAATACAACATTTTTTTTTAATATAATGGAAATTTAAGTTTCAATTTTTTTTTAAATGATTTGATTTTTTTTACTTTTTTTATAAAATATTTCATAAACATTACTTTAATAAATTTTCGATATATATATATATATATATATAAAATTAGAAAATAAATTTTAAGTAAATAAATTTATTTATATTATATAAAAATTACATGTGTTCACTTTGTCCATAGTAAGCATTTGCCTAAATTACGTTTTTCTCTTTATTTATAACAGATTAATGACGTGGTTAAAAATGAGAGCCAAAATGACTTTGTCCTTTACAAGTATTTAGAAGGAATTGCTTAATAATCATTACTCAAACCTTCATTTTTATTTTTCATTTTTTCTTTATTAATTGTAGGGGTGGGCACTGAACCGGTTCAGGCCGTACCGGTTCCGGACCGGACCGAAATTGTTTTAAACGGTCCGGTCCAGTAATAACTAGGGTTTTTTTTTGCTTAGGTTGGTCTAAAAAAACTGGACTGGTTTGAACCGGTCCAGAACCGGTTTTGGACTGTTTTTTAAAAAAACAAGTCCTGGACCGGTTTTATATGTCGGGCCGGTTTTATCATTAAAAATCGGTCCAAAACCGGTCAGAAACCGGTCAAAACCGTTTTTTTTAAAAAAAAAAAAATAGTCGCAGTCAAAACGTTTTTTTTTTTCTTAAAAATGGTTCAAAACCGGTCCGGTCTGGACTGGTTTATTGGACTGGTTTGGTATACCCCTTGGACTGGTTCCAATTTAGGGGTTACAAACCAGTCCAATTTGGACCGGTCCACTCCGGACCGGTTCCAAACGGTCTGGTTCCAGACCAGTTCCAAACGGTCCGGTTCCAGACCAGTTCCAAACGGTCCGGTTCCAGACCAGTTCCGAACCAGTCCGGCCGGACCGGTTTTTATGCCCAAGCCTAATTAATTGTATGGGAAGCATATCCATGTAATGACCTTTTTTAAAAAATTACTAAAGTAAGTATTTTTTTTAATTAAAAAATATTGTACTTGAAATTAAATGATTGAACCGGCTACACCTCCTATAGACAACTCTGTTTAGATTTAATACTTTTGAATTTAATATTAACGTTAGCAAACAAAAAAGAATAATCCATTTCAGTCTATATAGTATAGGAGAAAAGTATTTTGTATAAAGTTTATACAACGTCATTAATGCCACGTGGAGTGACAAACTAATAAAAACATGACATTTGAAAAAAAAAAAAAAATTTCCACACCAGCAACCTTTTAATTAATGAAAAATAATTGTTAATATACTATTTATCACATGCAAATTTTTAGGGAAATGCAAATTTTTAGGGAAAAGATAAATACAAGTTATTAATGCAATTTTTTTCTCTGAGTTTTATTTCTTTAAGAAAAAGTTTTTTAGAGTTTAGATTTTGAATAATTTTATGGTTTAGTTATTTTTAGAATTTGAGTAATTAACGGATTAGGTAGTTTTTTTTTTTTTTTTTTTCTAAAACCTTATCAGATTGGGTGAACAGTTTGGCTGGGTGAACCCTAGATTGGACGAACCGTTTAGCCGGGTGAACGACTAAAACTGGGTTCACCCAACCACCAATTTTAGCCATCTATGGTTCACCCGGCCAAACTGTACGTCTAATTTAGCCCTCCAGAGGTTATACAGCCAAACTGTTCACTCAATTTAATAGTATTTTAGAAAAAAAAAAAAAAAAAAAAAAAAAAACCTAAAGCTATTCAATGTGAAATTTTTAGTAATAAATGAGAATTTTTTAATTAATTAAAAGTCTGATAATTTTGAAATTTTTCCAAATACCACACTTCTATTAATTCGTCATTCCACGTAGCATTGATAACGTGGTATAAGCATCACACAAAATACTTTCTCGTAGTATAGACTATGGAGCGAAGACTTTATATGCGCATCTATCGGCTAAAGTAGGTAAAGTCTTTAAGTTTTATTTCCTTTTGTGATATTGATAAAGCAAAGTGGCAAAAAGTTGATCGTATCTATTGATTCTTTTCTTTTACCGAATTATAAAAATAAATATCTAGGTAGTTACAATTAGATTACATTTTTGCTACGTAATATTTGGATTTACTAGTTTAATATAAACATAAAAATATCAACAAATTGAATAATCCGCATAATTAGCGTCAAAAGTATAATCTTAACAATAACTTGTTTGGTTAGATTATTTAATGCAACGTAATAGAAATGTGACACGTAGGAAGGAAAAAGAGAGTGAGAGCATCCACAGTGGTATTACGTAAACATTACGTAAACGTGAGTCCTACATATTTATTTAAGTAAAGCAACAAAAACTATCTACAGTGGTTTTACATAGCATTCCTTAAAGATGGGACCCACACGTAAATTTATGTTTTTACATAAAGCATTCCTTAAATTTAAGTAATACACTATGTATTACGTAACTAATTTTTTATTATAAATTAATTCATTTTATAATTAATGCTAATATCTTATTGGTGGTTGTTGGAAAATCTAATAATAAAATATATTTAAGGAATATGTTTAAGTAATACGATTGCAGAGAAAATATTTTTTACGTGTGTCTTAAATTTACGTATTACTTAAAGTGTACATAAATGTCTACGTGGCAACTTTAAAGAATACATTTTATGTAAAACCATTGTGGATGCTCTGACAACATGCAATTTTGAAACATAAATAAATAGGGCAGAACATGCATTAAAAAAAAACTTAAAAGGGGCTAATTATATATTTTGTACAGTATGTTTACTATTTTTTTTTTTTTTAAATTATCACCTTCATAGAAACTATTAATAAATAAGCCCTCTAAACAAAGTAATTACAAACTAGTCATTGGTTGTGGTATGTGACCGTAGTCTATATAATTAACAGGGTTAATCCCTATTAATTAGGCCACTCTCCCTAAACCTTGAACAAATCAGAAAATAGCAAATAAGTTTAACAAATTGCAAATACTACCTAAAGAAATATAAACTGTGATTTTAACCCACCAAATGAATGAATTTGGCCAAAAAACATTGTACTTAATAGCAAAGCTATGGATTTCCGTTTGAAAAACTCTATACACACGATAAAATCTGACACTTCAAAATCCGCTGATCGGTCCAGGTCCCGGACTACCGGTCCGGTCCGACTGTGATGGGAACCACAACCATGGGATGACTGCGGTGCCCAACTACAATCATGGGATGGCTGCGATTGTATTATTTGCGACACGGTCAAAGAGACTGTAATTAACAGGGATTAACTACGTTAATTATATGTTGCGGTTACGTACCACATCTATTTATTTATGTGTGCGCTCACCGATCGAGCCAATGGCTAATTTGCAATTTTTTTTTATAAAGGACTAATTTGTTAATACTTTTTATAAAGATAATTTTGAAAAAAAAAAAATCGTATGTTTACCGATATGTTACTTTTTGGATAAATCACTCAAATACCCACTTTTTGAAACTCAAACACAAAAATAAGGGGAAACTTGGTTCATAACTCAAAGGGAAAAGTATGCAAAACATGAAACATGTTTGAAAAAAGATAGTTTTATGGACCAATATGTTTTAAAATGTACAACATGTTTAAAAAAGATGGTTTTATGGACCAATATGTATTAAAATGTACAACAAGCTTGCAAAAATGACATACCGTCCACTCGCTATCAATAGTCTAATTAAATGGACACGTGCGAAATACATTTTTAGAAAAAAATAATAATAATTAAAACAAGAAATTAATTTATACATAGCAATGATTATTAATGGGTGGATAATAATAATAATAATAATAATAATAATAATAATAATAATAATAATAATAATAATAATCATTTAAAAACATGATCCGCACGTGTCCACTTAATGAGACTAGTGACAACAAGTGGACTATAGTCATTTCCATGTTTTGTAAGCTTGTTGTACATTTAAAAAAAAAATGGTCCATAAAACCATCTTTTTCAAACATGTTTTACATTTTAAAATATATTGGTCCATAAAACCATTTTTTTCAAACATGTTGCATGTTTTACATACTTTTCCCTAACTCAAAATACCCAACGCCGAAACTCTCAAATGCGCCATTTTTAGGGTGCATCTGAGAGATGCGCCATTTTCGCCGGTCAACGGTCAAAATATGACTGTTGAGTCAAATTGCGCATTGCATGTTTTACATACTTTTCCCTAACTCAAAATACCCAACGCCGAAACTCTCAAATGCGCCATTTTTAGGGTGCATCTGAGAGATGCGCCATTTTCGCCGGTCAACGGTCAAAATATGACTGTTGAGTCAAATTGCGCATCTGAGAGATGCGCCATTTTCGCCGGTCAACGGTCATATTTTGACCGTTGAGCCGAATTGGCGCATATAAGAAATGCATATTTAAATATTTTGAGTTCTGGACGAACTTTCTCCTTGTTTTTGTGTTTAAATTTCAAAAAGTGAATATTTGAGTAATTTTCCATACTTTTTAGTAAAATAGTGTAGATAGAATTAGGGGTGAAACCAAAATCCGGTTGGTCCGAAAAACCGGTGAAAACCGATCCGGTCCGGACCGAAAAAACCGAATCTGAAATATACGGTTTTGTTTTTGGTCGGATTTTTTAATCTACTTCGGTTTTTCGGTCCGGTTCGGATTTTAATCTTTGAGGACCGTGGGGACCAAACCGACCGTTATGCTAACTAAATGTATATAATATATATTATATTAGTTGATATTAATCAATATAATTAATTCATTAGGTTTATAAAAATTATGAAATAAGCATTTATGAATATTATTTTTTCTAGGAGCGTCTCAACCGAGGTATGGAAGAGAATTTGGAAAGGACGAGCTCCGCCTAAGGTCAAACATTTCCTATGGAGGACTTGTGCACGTGCCTTGCCGACTTTTGACGAACTTAACCGGAGGGGAGTCGAGGTAGAAGCTAAGTGTCCATTTTGCAATTGCACCGAAACAATTGATCATGTCTTGTTAAATTGCATATGGACTAGTCCGGTATGGTTTGGATGTCTCGGCTTGAGATGGGATCGAGGTGACGCACCAGTTTGGAATGACTGGTTAGAAGATGTTATTTTAAAGGCATCTCGAGAGGGTGAGGCTGCTGCGTTCCGCCGCCTCAAAGTGGAAATTGTAGCATGGGAAATCTGGAAGGAGCGTTGTCGGGCCACGTACCAGAATGATCGTCCTAATCCAAATCGAGTAATGGAACGAATTCAGTCCTATGCTGCAGAAATATGGACCGCTGAGATGAATCAATTGCCAAGTCGCTCTACAAGTGCACGGAATAACACAGTTGCAACTGATTGGCATGCCCCGTCCCATGGAGTAGTGTCTATTTGTTGCGACGGGTCGTGGGCTGAGCAAACTGGGTGGGGAGGAACTGGAGTTGTAGCACGGGATACATCTGGGAATTTGCTAGCGGGAAGAGGTACTCGTGGCCGGGAACCAAATGCAGCTATGGCGGAAGCAAGAGCTATATTACAAGGAGTTGAGCTCGCAGTTAATCACCAATGGAGGGAAGTCGTCATCGAGTCAGATGCGGAATACATCGTAAACCAAATCCGACAAACAACGACAAACCCCGACTGGAGACTTGACAACATCATCAGCTCTATTCGTCATAAGGCTAGTATGGTTCAAAACGTGACATGGAAGATCATCCGACGAGGCGCCAACCGTTGTGCGAACTGGGTTGCAATCCAATCCAGAAAGGAGATGTGCCCGGTTAATTGGGTTGTTGTACCCCCTTCTCCTCTTTTATCAATTATGTTATTAGATTGTACTCCGGGTTGAACATTTAATTTCATAATAAAAGCATCAATTTGGCCAAAAAAAAAAAAAATTATAATAGTTGACGTTATTTTTCATTTCGCTTTGATAAATTCCATAAAAATAACGAGAATTTTAAATAATAATTGTTACTTTTGGATTTTCGGTTTAAACCGAAAAAACCGTACTACCAATGGATGGTTTATTTTTCCTCACATGGTTTTTTGGTCGGATTTTTTTAAGAAAAAAAACCGGACCGAAAATATGGGTAACCGACCGAACCAAGCAAAAAACCGGTCCGACCGGTCCGGTTTCACCCCTAGATAGAATATAATCGTGCCGTGAAGTGGAACATATATTATTGTAGGTTAATTAATGGAGGAGGTGGTGAGGTGTGATCGCGGTGGCGCAACGGTGGCGACGGTTGTGGAGCAGTTAAAGCGGCGGTGACAGACAGAGGGACATACATGCCGACAGTAACGCTGAAACGTGCAACAACTGGACTCTCTATCTAAATCTAAACTGAAACCAATGTATAATTAGGTACGGAGTTATCCATGGATTTTAACAAAACCAGTCATGTCAGTTAAAAAAAAATAAATAGAATGGTTAGGAGGACACGTGCCTTCTCGCATTAAACACTGGTACTTCGTGCGTGTATTATGTCAGTTTCACATTCATTAATGGCACATGATTTTTGCAGGCAATCTTAGCTTTATTTTCAACTTTTTAGTTGCTGACAAAAATAAAATAAACAGTTAAATGTTTAGTTTTTGGTTCAATAAGTTTTTTTTAGATTATTGCTATAATATGTTTGTATTTTATACACTTGCGTTGGTAAGTTTTACGGTTAATTTTGACTATTAAGCACCTAATTTAAGAGTATTTTTGATACCACATGTTTACACAAAATCCACTGTTCATTCCATATGTTTTTTTTTACCAATTTGAAACCAACAGTTTCCATTTTGTACCGTTTTCATACCACCGTTAGTGTTCCGTAAAAAATGGCCGTTAAAAGGCATGTGTCATGCACATGAGCAGCCTAAAACTTTCGATTTTGTTCAATTTAGTCCGTCTAATACATCCATAACTTTTATTTTGTTCAATTTAGTCATAAATTTCAAACATAACCCTTCACCCAAATTGACCTAGCCGGACCTAGTTATGGGCTAAGTCCGACCCTGGGTCGAGTCACCGGACCCAGGCTAGATCCTAGCTAGTCCAATTGGGTCCAATTGTTCTAGCCTTGATCTTAGTCCAATTGTTCTAGCCTTGATCTTGGCTCTAGATCAATTGGACCCAGTCCAATTGGATTAGACATGACCTAGTACAGGACTAGGTTCGACCCAATCCTATGTTAATTAGATAATAACCCAATTAACCCAAAAGTAGTACTGGTTCAAACAAATTGAACCCAGAACAATATTTAGAATGAACCCAGACACTGGTGTTCTACATTATAAATTTCATTTATGTACTTTGGGCTGCAGATTTTGTTCCAAACTTCCAATATATTATGAACACAAACCACCAATAATGTACAATACCAATCAATCATAACCTACCACCCAACTAATCAATACCAACAAACCCAAATTACCCACCAAGAAAAAAAAAAACATTGCATTGTTGTTAGCTTGGTCATCACGTTTCTTAAAGTTCAGTGCTGCTGGGTTTAACCTTGACGAATGAGAAATTCTCTTCATGGGGAATTTCAGTTTCTTCTTCTTTTTCTGCATGATGATGATGGAGATGTTCCATTTCTACAAGCTCCTCATCAGAGTGGTCAACCCTCACAATAAGGCTAGCCGTGGAGGTCAATGTAGGGGACAACATCTCCGCTTCATAGTCCGATGTCTCGTGATCCTCGTAAGCGTATGATCGGGTTGAATGACCTGTTGTTTTGAAGCGGTGGAGAGTGTGGCTCGAACTACCAGAGCGAACGGTTGAAGAGCCTGGTGTCGTACTTCCCCCGAGGGTTCGGGTTGGGGTCTTTCCTCCTTTCCCGAGTTGCTTCCTCACGCCCATGTGCCACTTTTTGAGCGCCTTTGATGTTTGTTCGTCGAAGATCGATCTTTTCATGCACGAACCCATCTGCATTTGACAAACCTTTGCACCTTAACACTATGCGATAATGTAATACCCATATGTTTTTGTACAACGTTGTCTGGAAATTAGGTATTTTGAGCTAAAAAAGCAAGAGGGGTACTATCACTCAAGTCCAACAGGAATTCTTCATTTTCTGTACCTAAATGAGAACTACGGACTCAGTCAGGCTGGGTTGGACTAGTTGGTACAGTCGCTTAGGCTTAGGGGTGTGACATAATGGTACCAGAGCCGGCTCGAGACCATGATTGCTCTTACAGTGTAAAGGCTATTGACCCCTGGAGTTGTAATTCCCCATATGTATGCTTAAAAAGCAAGAAGGGTCCAACAAGAATTCCTCACAACGGGCTCAGTCAGGCTGGATTGAGATAGTGGGGACAATCTCACAACCGACTCAATTAGACTGAATAGGGCTAGTGGGACAGTCGCTCGGACTTGAGGGTGACCGATAATGTAGTAATTAGCAAGTTAGTAACTGAACTTTGAGGATTTGAACAATTTGCTAACTGAGTTTCGGGAGAAGTTGCAATTTACTAGCTAAACCGAGCATTTTAATAAACTTGACTTGATCTCCAAGAAATCACTTAACTTTTGATTTGGATCAAATGCTACTCCATACCTGGGTTATGAGTGCATACAATGGGAGGGTAATGTAGCTGCACAGACATAAAACCCCAACACTGCAAAATTCGAGTCGAAGAACAAACATCATCAGATCTTAAAGAGCAGTCAAATGAAGAAGAGAGAGCGGTTGATCGAAAGACATACCCTAAACCAACTTTAATGATTGCAAGTTTAAAATTGCTGTGGAAGCAAGATTTCAGCCCGAACGAGTACTGAAAGCAGAAGAACAAGAACAAGAAGAAGAAGATACTCATTTCTTTTGGGATAAAAAATGATCTGCAGAGACTTGCAAGTGATAAAGTGAAGAAAGTTTACTTACCCATATCCAGAGAAAATATGTTATTTGGAATGCATTCTGCAAAAACATATATAGAACCAGATATTAAAAAAAAATTAAAAAAAGGTTCAATCTTTAGGAAAATGAGCATCTTTAGGAAAGTATGATTGATACCTGAAACAGAGCAAAATGGATGAGATGAAGAACTAACTGTGGCCGACCAAACCAAAAGTATTTATCCGAGCCTTGCACCAATGGAATCCCCTGCACCACTGCGTGTCTTTCTGTGATTTCCATAGCCATCTTCGTTAATATCGCCTGAAGCTCTGTTCCAACAGCTAGTATTATCTGCATCATCATCATTACTATCACTATTACTATTACTATTACTATTACTATTACATACATTCAAATGGATGCATATTGGATAAGCAAACAAGAAAAAAACCCGAAACAGGACGAGTTCTTACAATTACAGGAATTATCGATGCCCAGAAAAGTGCTTGCCACCCTGAAATGTGGATCCGGTGATTTCTTATTATATTTATTTATGTCATGTATGATCGTCAGGACAATACTACGCGCGTAGCGCGTGCAGGTATCTAGTTTATTTATGTATAATCTAATTTTGAAGAACAACTTAATCTTTACTATAGTGGAAGGACTTACCGTTTATATTGAGAAGCAAGAAGACTACAAAAGATAGCCAGAGGACAGGACTGTCATGAACGGAAATTAACTGTCAGTTTTCGGCAAATTTCACTCTTAAGAAAGAACATGAAATGATTGTTACCTCACTCCTACGACAAGCTTGAAGTCGTCTTCTAAAGATCTTTTGATATATTTTTGGAAATTAAATTTAGTTCCGGGATTCAAATGGACCTGCAAAAGTTCACAGCCATAGATTATTACAACTGTTTTTACAAACTTACTAAAGTTGATGAAAAATGATAAGGTAAATGTTTTCAAATACTACAAAGGGAGGACTCACAGTGATGAAACCATTGCGCAAAGTCAAGTAATCGGACTTATTCACGGATTTGAAGAACTGTCTAAAGAAGCATCCCTGCAGTAGTGTATATATAGTACAAATTTGTCAAATAATCGAAACAATAACTCATTTCACAGAAATGAAATCAATGTATTATTATGGATTATACAATACTTACAATGTAAAAGAAGAACGGAATCCTAGTCCAGAAACTAGTGTGTGACCTAACGAACGAAGTTTCATGCGTGAGTCTAAACCTTGAAGGATCTGCATCACAAAAAATTATCATTACCAGCCAAAGTTTATTCATTTATCTATTTTTCATAACACAAGAAATGTCATGCATACCGTTGGAGAATTCATAGTCATGAGAGGATGTTTCTTGTTCCCATTTCTTCCAACCTCGTATCTGTTCAATTATTTACGGGGTTTTAGAAAACGTAAAAGTTGTATTTTTACTACCTCATAAAAGAATAAAGAAATAGAACTACTATAGTGTAGTGTGTACCTTGATTCTTCCAAGCCACATTGTCATGAAGCTATAGATTACATGAAAAGTTGCTAAGAAGAAGAGCAGGATATGTAACTGATGCAACCCATTAACAGAAATAACCGGCGCTTTCCCCTACATTCACAAATCAAACACGATATCCAATTATAAATTCAGTAGATCCGATCCAACGTAAGAAATATCAAATGGCTTCTTCAGACACATACCTCCTTGCAATTTGCAGCATAACTTCCAGCAGCTAAGGATCTCCTCTCTTCTTCCCATAAAAGCCGTCGTCTGCTTTCAGAAGATTCTTCTTTTAAAGGGCATGGCAACATTGTGTCAGCTACACTTTTCGGTATGCAGATTCGCGCAATGTAACTCTGACCAAATGTTAGGAGCAGAGAAATGAACCCAAGGATCATGAGCTCTACAAAAACACAGTAATGGAGATCGTTGAGGCCGGTACCAAATAGGTGTAATATTCAATAGCTTCAATTTCCATGAGCAATGAACTAACTCACCAGATTTAACCTTCTCCAGCGCTTCGAATAGAGCTTTCTTGTGTTTTTCAGTAAGCCACTGCCCAGAAATTCAAGAACATTTCAACATTTTTTGCTTATAATGAATTGACAACAAAATCAGTGTAAAAAATCTCCAATTAACCAGACTCTGCTTTTCTTATTCTCTAATTCAGAATCATACTGAGTGATGAATCCCTAATAAGGCCATCATCTTCCCTGCTCCTCTACCTTATTGTTTGCAATTGAATTTTGAAAGTCTTCTCCTTTAATAACCCTATCCCTTACTCTTAAAACCCTAAACCCGAAATTTCCATCAGCTAAAGATCTAATCTCTAAAAAATCAATTACAACAAATGGATGCAAAAATTCAGTTTTTTTTTTTTCTGGGTTATGATTCTACTTCCAGAATTTTCATGCTTTTTATCCTTCTTGAAAAACCCAGACTCAATCAATGTTCAAGAAACTAACCTTACTCTTAAAACCCTAAACCCTTCCTAAACCCTTCTCAGGGAAGAAGGGAATTTTCACCAGCTAAAGATCTAACCTTGAAAAAAAAATCAATTACAACAAATGGATGCAAAAATTCAGTTTTATCTTTCTGGGTTTTGATTCTACTTCCAGAATTTTCATGCTTTTTATCCTTCTTGAAAAACCCCAGACTCAATCAATATTCAAGAAAGTAACCTTACTCTTAAAACCCTAAACCATTCTCAGGGAAGAAGGGAAATTTCCACCAGCTAAAGATCTAACCTTGAAAAAAAATCAATTACAACAAATGGATGCAAAAAATCAGTTTTTTTCTTTCTGGGTCATGATTCTACTTCCAGAATTTGCATGCTTTTAATCCTTCTTGAAAAACCCAAGAACTCAATCAATGTTCAAGAAACAGTCCAGCAACAGTATTCAAGAAACGGCAGAAAAGGACATAATTTGAGGATGTTCTGTTACAAACGAACCTTGCCAACTTTATGCAGGCCCTTCTCCAAGGCAATGGAGAGGAGGATGAAGACAGCACAGACGCCGGCGACAGCCCATGTCGCGGTCTGGTCGAGCTCTCTCGTCTGCGTCCCGCTACTCGTATCTTCTGCCATAAGCCTCTCTTCACCAAAATCAAACTAATTTTACAGATAAAGAGATGAATTCTGACAGAGGGTGAAATTTGTTTTTTTCTAGAAGACGTTTAAAATATAATTTCTAAGCTCGCCAATTGAGTGTGAACTGGACTGTCCTAAGCTAGAAGACAACACGCTTCAAATAAAAAACGCATCTTTCCTTATTTTTATTTGTTTGTCAACTACAGCCTAACGATCTGTTGGGGTAGGAGGATGGATTTAGCAGAAAGAATCAAAATCAGGGTACTATGTCTGTTTTTATCTAATGTATATGTCTCTCTCATGGGGTTATTTGTGGAGTAATAATGGCGGGTTTTTGACAGAGGCATTGAGTAATAACAAAGTCAACGGATCTTGAATTGAAAAATATCACGCAGATCAAAATAGCAAAAAGCAATTTTTTTTTGCTGAATTAACTCGATGAGAGAGCAGATTTTTTTATCTGAGACGCGTATATGGAAATGGGTGTTGGTTCTTGTGCAGAATTTACTACACCATCCACCTAGTTCAGAGCCGACAATTAGGGTGTCTCTAGTGCGCTGGTCTTTAACTTTTTCTTAATCATTATTAGGTACTGTCCTTTATTTTCTTGCTAATAAGGCTGATTAGTTGGTGCATATATGGTAACTTCATCAAATTAACCAACTGGGAAATATTATTATATATACTGACAACTGTACTTTAATTATATTATATTTTATTAACTACCTTAAATATTAGATGTGCCTAATAATCTAATTAGGAATGATTTAAGTTCCCACAAAAATGTCGAGTTGTTCCGAATTGTTTCTGGATGTATATATGTCCTAAAAGTTGTCTGATCGTGTGATCGCTACTATCACTCCCTTTAAATTCGGAAGTACTCTGGCATATTTTGTCGGAATGTGTATCATTCTTATAATCTAATTAATTACTAGCTAAGCTTATGTGAAGTAGGAGAAGAATCGGGTTACAGGAAACCCTAGATAATGAACTCAAAATACTACAAACAATACAAAACAAAACGATAAATCTCAGACGGGCTTAAACACAAGATAATGAGCTGACACAAATAAGTATGACAATTCGACTAACAAAATAACTGAAATAAAAACAAAAATAACACACAAAGACTTTCAACTTATCCCAAAACTTTCAAACTTGGTGCTCATTTCCATTCTGGAATATGCTAATTTCACTAGCTCCAGTATTTAGTTCTTGCCCAAATCCGAAAAAAAAAACATTTATTTTAGATGACTCGTCGTTGTTATCGAAAATCATAACATCCCACTGAATTCAAATTTATTCAAAATAAACATTTACACATAATTTTCAATATTGAAGCCATATTTCAAACAAAGTAACCACCCTTAGTTCTAGTAATATAGCATACCTTAAACTCTTCTTCATCGTCTCAAAGCTTCAACACACAACTTATGAATAGTAGTGTCTATCCCATACACGATTGTCGAGACAGTTTGTTCGTTACGGTCTCTTGCTTTCTTCACAAAATTGTCGACCATGTTAAACACTCTTGATTTCCACTCCAAATCATCTGATCTGGTCTGGAGCATCAGATCTATTACCCTCATAATCCGCTGATTTGAAGTATATTGAATGCGACTGTTTTATCTATCACTGTTTTACGGTCACATCGTACCAAAACATTCACGTAGTTTGAGTCAAGTTTAACTCATAATCATCTATCAACGAAAGAAGCTCCGCCTCATCATGGTTAACTTTTCCATAATTAGCGACGAAGGTGCTTTCTTCTACATTGCTTATTATTTTCGGGATAAAAATAACACCCCCTCCACCAGCCACTTTGTTTGTCCCCCAACGACGAGCACCGTCAACTATTAGCATCGTGATTGGTGTGCCCGAGTTACAAAGCTAGAGAGGGACAGATAGAAAATCCAATATAGATTCTGATGAAGAGCGAAAAAGATAAAATGGGAGAGATAATGCGGAAGAGCTGAGTGATAGGGAGAGAAAATGATGGAGTTGCAATGGAGGTTGATGATGAGGCAACCTAATAACTTAGTTACAATAGAAAAAAAAATATTTATAATAAAATTTTTACACTTACTTATATACTATCATAATAATTAATAATATATTATATAAATATAGATAGATAGATTATTTAGGTAAGTGTTTATATATTTATTAGAAAAACTATTTTTTTAAAATCATAATGGGAGATTTACATATATATTACATACAAAAACAATAATAATAAATAAATAAATAAAAGAAGATAGAGGTGAATAATTCAGACCTACCGTATAAGCTATTTTTGCATTTTTTAAATACACAATTGCAACTAGAGTAAAAAATCTAAGTGTCTGGTCTCTCGGACATGAATTCTTAGCTCCCTCTCGGACCCGAATTTTCTTTCTAATCAATTTGATTATGGTCTTATACAAAAAAAATAAAGGAATTCATTAATTTTGTGAGCATGCGAATTAAGACGATAGGTCATAGATGTACAGTTAATAATGGACTATGTTCTTTATTTGCGTAATCAATAGGATTATGCTATTGTTAGAATAAATAAAAGTGTTTAATAATAAATTCTATTTTAATTTGACGGGCCCTACGAACTAAGATAGTTAATATATGTGCAATTAATAATAGTTTCGTTGTGATACTGTAATAGCTAGTTATGTATATAACTCGGCTAGTATCAATAAGCTAATTGAATAGTCCAAATTGTATCGAAACTCTTAGGGTCGTTTTTTAGGGTATCGCATGAATAGCAGAATCTCCTCCACGAGGAGATGAGTTCTGTTGTTGATGTCGTCATTCAATGTATGGCCCGTGAAGGTAACACTTATGATATCCGTTTTGCAGCAATTAGGGTTCTGACCAACATTCTAGAGACAACAACATGTTTTGAAAATACAAACAACTGAGATAATGAAAATGTTGTTCATAACCGCCCTTGCAAAAGGTGTGGACATAAAGGTAGCTGCATTGGAGTGTTTTGTTTCAATTGCAACAAAACATTATAAATTGCTTATCCAACACATGCCAAGTCTGGTTACACTCACGAAACACACAACTATGGATAAAGAAATGACAGCTGCTCTCCAAGCAATTGAATTTTGGATCTCCATCAATGAACAGGAAATTAAACTTCAAGTTGGTTTTGAGGGATTCATAAAAAAAAAAGTCTACGCAGTCCTTAATTGACATAATGTTACCTACATTATTGCAGTTGGAATAACATGGGTGCAGAACATGGAATCTTGCCATTGCTGGTGAGACATGTCTTTGTCTTTGATACAAAAGTTGGAGCAGCTGAAATCTCACGGCTGGTGATGCTATTTGTCAACTCATAATCATCTATCAATGAACGAAGTCCCGCCTCGTCAGTGTTAACTTTTTCATAATTAGCAACGAAGCAAGCATGCAGGTGCCGGACTTGTACATTGACTATTATTTCCAGTGTGAAAATGACAACCCCTCCACTAGCCACTTTGTCTATCCACGAACACCGTCAACCATTAGCATCGTGATTGGTGTGCCGAGTTACAGAGCGAAAGAGTTAAAGGGGAGAGACAGTGCACAAGATTTTTTTTTTCTCATATGTAGTATATAACTTTTTGTTATAAATATACAATATATTTAGCATAATATTTTGTTACACAATTTATGAGTATTACGTAAGTATCTATATATTTACTAGAAAAACTAAATATCATAATATGAGATATACATATATTATATAAAATATTACCTCCCCTCCCGGACCCGAATTTTCTTTCTAATTAGTTTGATTATGTTCTTATATAAAAAATAAAGAGGTTTAACAACAATTTAATTGGTTAGCAGATGAATTAAGACGATTAGTCATGGATATGTGGTTAATAATGGATTCTGTTTTATATTTGCTTAATAAATGTGATTATGGTATTGTTAGAAGAAATAAAAGAGCTTAATAACAAAATCTCTTTTAATTTGGCAAGCTCCTGCGAATTAAGACGATTGATATATGTGCAATTAATAGTGGTTTTTTTTAAGTCGAAAATAAGTTAGACTGTAATAGCCGGCCATGTATATAACTCGGCTAGTAATCGACTAATTGGATAGTCCAAATTGTAGTGGAGGTCAGCCTTAAACAACTTAAAAAACAGAATCTGTTTGACTTTCTTTTAGTTCTATCATTTTAGATTTGGTTAATTACCAAATTGCTAGCTGAACTTTACATGATAGTGCAATTTGCTAGCTAGACTTATTTTTGTAGCAAATTGCTAGCCGGAATTTTGTTAATGTGCAATTTGTTAGCTCCGTCAAATTTTCATTTAATTATGGACGGAATATATTTTCTAAAAGTACCCTAAAGTTCTACTATGATTCTAAATAACATAAACTTTTATATAAAAGGAAATATAAATTTCGAATAAAATTTTAGAATGATACATATCATACAAAAAATATATACAAGTTAAATTTATAACCCCAAAGTTAAAAAATTAAAATCAAATATTTTTAAAATTGTATGTCTTGCGGACTTTTTGATTGAAAATATTTGAATACATATTTTTTTGTAATGTTAGCTAAATTTTTTTTTGTATATATTTTTTTAACATGTATTACTTGAACATTTTATTTTATATAAAACATCATGTCATTATATTTCTATAGTAAAATTTTAGGGTTTTTTAACAATTTTATAAAATATTTTATGTCCAAAACTAACGGAAATATGGACGGAGCTAGCTTTTTGCACAATATAGGAAGTTCATAGCAATTTGCTACAAAAAAAATTCTAGCTAGCAAATTTCACATTCATACAAAGTTTAGCTAGCAATTTGATAATGAACCCTTTTAGTTTTTGAACGATGAACATATGTTGTTTCTTGTCAACTTGCATGCATTATTTTAAAGAATTCTCTTACTGAGTTGGTGTGTATGTATGTTGGAACTAAATATTAAATAAAAAAAAATGACATTTATGACTCTTACTGACTCAATTGCACACAAACCACGTCATACTTCTTCCCGAGTTATTGCTAAATTACTTCGGTTGAGATTTCACGTCGGCAATGATAAAAAAATAAATTATTGCTATGCTTCTCAACAATGTAAACTAGCGGGATCAGCCAACATCACTGATGTAGGCTTCTATTGAATCTCTTGTGTTCTTTTTTTATGATAGATCACAACATCAAAACAGGATGAGATGAATGTTTTGCTGCAGTGGTTCAATGTATGGCTGTGGGGGAATACTCCTGAGGTACGCCTTGTAGAAATTAGGGTTTATACAATTATCTACATTTTGAGATTCCAAATAGTAATAAAGAGCATACTCATGATATTAACAAGGCACGTCTGATTTTTCAAGTATCTCGCTGTCACTAGAGTGTTGTTTAAAACATTAGTTGTTGTAAAGTGTACTTCAAAAGTGTTCACATCACTGTTTATACACTGAACCACCACAGTAACAATAGAATTCACATCCTCATGAGCAAGATGCTGTTGATCATGTGATATACCTAAAAAACGATCCAAACGTACTTCATTGACGATGGTTTTGTTAGCATATGGTGATTGGACGCCGTAAATGGAAGCTCATTAATATGTATATGTTACCTGAAATAATTGAGTAAATGTCACATTAAGGAAATTGAGTTATACCCAAATCTCAATTGGCATGAGATGCCCAAAATTGGGCCTCCCTTATACATTAGGCCGACTGAAAGTGAAGAGTGGGCAAAGTGGACTTTTGTCAATTTTCCTCCTCCTATAAATAGGGTGTGTTAGGTGTTTTATTTGGTTAGATCATAATTCATCATTTGTGGTAATTTAAGAGAAAACCCCTTCTCCCTAATTTAAGAGAAAACCCCTTCTCCCTAAATATCTCACTTCGGCCGAACCACCTTCACCACCAAGGGTGTGCCAATTTGCTTTGAGCAAACACTCCGGAGATCTGTCCCTGCCAATAATCGATCAGAGGTTTTGGTGCGGAGACTATACCGCGTAGGGGTTCCTTAACAAGAACCTCTACGCGAGTTCCGTCCAGTGGATCGAGAACTCCCTTAGCAAGATCTTGGAACTACATAAAGCGTTTAAGGTATGTGCACATCTTCCGCTGCGTAATTGTGATTACTAGCATGTGTCGTTTATGAGTTTCCGTAGTATTTAGCTCCGTAATCCAACATGTTTATCCGTTTGCTGAGTCACATTGTTTAGTAGTATACTAGTAAGTTGACGCCATTGTTGTTGTGGAATCTCAAAATGCAGAGTATCGTATAAAGTCATATATGTTGCAAGGCGGACTTCATGAGTATTCTTATCACGATCCACACAATGAGTCATTACAATAAAAATATAATTCACTTAATTTTGCGTATATTAACGAAGTCAATATATGCCCCAGTTGTTAGAGCGAGACTGACCTAAGTCACCATTTACTCATTCATTTATATGAACAAAAAAAATAATAGGCTCAACCATGTATTTGAAATTTTCTATTTATTTCCATTTAGTTTTTGTTACTTTATATATCCAGCTAGTTATATGAATAATATGGAACTTAAAATACTTATTTTGTAATCAGCGGTGTGAATAAGTCAATCTACTAACGATTTACTTGGGATTTAATTAGTCAGTACTCAGAATTCAAATTCATATATACTTGACTCGAACCTACTCGCAAGCGTTAACGAGCTTGTGTATAAATGAATATATATTGGGTATTAATATATGTTAACCGAACAAAAACTAAGTATTGATCGAGCTGAGTTCTAGCTTGGTCAAGCAGATTTCGAGTCGAGTTCATACATACAATTTCACTTCAACCCTTACTATTCGAGCTCAATCAAGTCGAGATCTAACTCAGCCGAGCAAATTTTGATTTGATTTCAAACATAAAATTCAGGCTCGAAAGAATTCAAACTCGATTTCGGGTAGGCGAGTCGAGTACAAGCAGCCTAATACCCCCCGTTTCAGCTTGACTTGTTTATTTACGCCCCTAATTATAACGGTGTTTCCAATTTTTTTTTTTTTTGAATAAATAATTTTGACGAAAAAGCCCAGTCTCTACAGAAACCAATCCATGAGATCCAGGAAACGAACAGCCCAGTTCGATTAGTGAACTTACTTCCATATGTATGATGAGGAAGACGAAGATATTATTGTCTGAATCTGCCTCCAAAAACAATGGTAATAACAGAATAATCATTATCTATTTGGGTCGGGACCTTCGATATCATCGAACTGAAGTGGAAAACTGGAAATACCAAGAGAATCTGCAAGAATCGTTCCATCCCTCCATTGAACTGCCATTGCAAACATCGACTCTCGATCCTTTCCGCAATAATGGCGTCTCTGTCGACCTCTTTCGTCTCTGGTTCAGTCAAGAATCCTCGGATCAGTGCCCTCTCTGGTAATTCATTCCTCTTTGCTATCAATTTCTTCAACTTAGACGACGACGATGGTATAGTAAGTTCACTAGCCATGGAGATCCACCCATCCAGGCAATGCTTTCCTCTTACTGTTTCTTGATGCTTCTGTGTTTCTGATGCTGAAACGTTCTTGGATGAACTCTACCAATTTGGGAGATATGATTCATTTGACCAATTCGAAGCCGTTAATTTCTTTCACGCTGACTGAGGAAGTTGTTATTACTTGATGATTTGCTCATTTTCATATAATTTGGGGCTGTTGAGACCTCTTAATAGTGAGTGAGTGACTGGTTATATTACATTAGCTTCTTAGATTCTATTGAGTAAACTAAAACAATTACTTGCAAACTATAATTCAAAAAGAGGCTAACTCAAAAATTCAGTGGGGGAAACATGAACTCTAGTTTTGGGGGTGAATTTCAGGGCGCAAGTTGCTTCATTGTGGCTCCATCACTGTTTGTATTTAATATAAGACTATTGCTTCACACATAATTTATAGGGAATAGAAGTAGATGCTATAAACTGGATCATACATAGGGGATGGGGTAGCAGGAAATGAGCAATAATATTATAAACTCGATCCTACATATATATTTACTTCTCAATTAAATCTTTTTTAGCACCTAGTCACCTTCTTAACCCTCCTCTCATTCTCTTCATCACACTATCTTGTTGAATTAGTTTATCATGGTTGGCCTTATTGGAACGATCAATGAGTATGGAATCATATAGTTGTATCTACTACTTTACAGGAGTATCTGTGTGGTGATTGGGTTTGTGTTATATGGTTTACATTGGGAAGTTTGGCGGTTTCTGAGTCTGTACCTTTCGTATCAACTCAATATCTTTATATTTAGGCTATTGTCTACTCCACTTATAGCACAGACGACATAGTAAACTATACAGTTTATGCTGTCATCTTCTTGATTCTTTGTTCTTGACATGATGATGTGAATAATTCTATGAATTTTGGGGCTATATACATTTAAGATATATTTTCCTTCTGATACTAAAAACTACTCTTATGTGAACTGTTCTTGGCCTCGATCTTGTGAGCTCATTCATCAATCATTTTCTGGTTTTATGAGTGCTACTATAATTTCAGGTGGCTATCTAATGCTCTGTAAACATATTGATGCTTGTATGCAGCCACTTCTTTGATGACCCTGGACCATTGTCAAATTTACGGAACCCCTAGGAAAGCAAGGTCACTTGTAGTTCAAGCCAGGTATACATATAAGTCGACTCCCAGATGCTTGTTTCTTACCCTCTAGAAACGATCAGTTTATTAATATGTTTGTTTGTTGAATTATTAACTGAAAAAGGTTAAACTAGTTTGCTGCGTAAGCTATTTTAATTCAACATTATCAAACCTTTGTTTAAAGATTTGAAGATAGTAACAAGGCCTAAATACATTCTCCTGTCTCTCCTCCACTTGCTTGACTTTGGAGAATCAATGCAAATATGTTTGGGATTCTTCTAGCTACAGTATAACAACATATTCAGATGTGTAAATAGTGCTATCTATACAAGGTGGTATTGTAATAAATATAAATATAAAAGCAGTAAGCCTGTAATTTACGTGGTACGTGTGCAGGAGGGATGATGGAAAACCAAGTAGTGCAAGTATATTTGTTGGTGGTTTCGTATTGGGAGGTGTAGTTGTTGCAGCTTTAGGTGCTGTATATGCACCTCAGGTATTTTTAACTCCTATCTTGTACTGTAATTTTGTATGTTCCTTTTTAGTTATTCATGTCTATCTTTTACTCTTATTTTACAGTTTCTTGGAGTTCTTCTAACTACTGTCTCGTGACTATTAGCGACTTACTGTTTATGCACGCATTTCTTAAAGTCTTTGGAACAGCAGCGTGTATGTGTACTACTGATATAAAGCAATTATCTCATTTGTAGTTGAGCAAGGCACTAACTGGAGATGATAGAAAAGAATTGATGAGGAAACTACCAAAGTTCATATATGATGAAGAGAAAGCTCTCGAGGTAAATACACATTCATGTCTTCTTCATTCTCTTTGCTTTTGGAGATGATGATTCATTTGACAGGAGAAAGTTTGGTTTTTTATGATGATGATGATGTAAAGTAGTTTATATTGATTATTTTGTGTTCTACTCTGATTAAAGCCCATTTAAGTTAGTCTAGTATTCATTTATCGTTTATTTTTCAGTGTGATTTATAGTTTGCTTTTGGATGATGATGATTCATTTGACAGAGGACCCGGAAAGTGCTGGCAGCGAAGATTGAACAGCTTAACTCTGCGATCGATGATGTTTCTTCTCAGCTGCGATCAGATGATTCTCCCAACGGATCTGCGGTGACTTCGGATGGAATTGAAGCTTCAATCTGAGAATGTGTTTGGAATTTGAAAGCTGAGACCTCAAATAAGTGTTTTGGGCATTTGAGCTCATTGTTACCTGTTGTAATGTGATGGTATCTCCTATTTTGAAGTTTGAAGTTTAACTTGATCTTCCATGTTTTGGCCAAGCTGGTGAGAGTTGTTCATAAGTGATACAATCTTAATATGTTTCTGGGTGTTTGTGTTATGCTTAGGGGGTTGTAAATGAGCCGAGTCGAGCAGACTATCTGACAAGCTCGATTCGATTCAGTTTACTCGAGCTCGAATTCGGCCGAACCTTAATTTTTCAAGCTTGAGCTCGAATCGATTTAATACTCGGCGAGTTCGAGCTCGGCGAGTTCGAGCTCGGCGAGTTCGAGCTCGGCGAGTTCAAGCTCGGCTCGAAAATGTTAAAAAATAAAATTAATTAAATTATAAATGGCGCACCTTAACTCGAACTCGACTCGATTAGGACTTTGGTCCGAACTCGACTTTAACTCAATATATACATATATAATATTATTATGTAAAACTCAAAAAAAAAATTGAACTCGAATTGGCAAAATAAAAAGCTCGATTATGCTCTCGAGTCGAGTACCAGTGAACTCGAACTCGACTCGGTATCAGAAAAGACTCGACTCGAGGTCGACTCGAAATTTGGCGAGTCAAATTCGAATATCGACCGAGTCAATCGAATCTCGAGTAGCTCAGTGTAGTTTGACTTGTTTTTCTCACTAATTAGTAATATGTTAGAGAATTGGGTTTATAAAAGCCTTATTATGCTTGTGAAGCTTAAGGGTTTTAGTTAAGTATGGACAAATCTTTGAGCTTTGTGAAAAATGAATGAGCCCAATCTTTGAGCTAGTGAAACTAGACAGTAGACGCTGAAAATTTTGTCACCTTTGTGTGGTTGAACATGAGTTTGATATTTGCAATTTTGTTTCTTAACTTTTAGTTATTTGAATATTAGTCCTTACAAATACTATTCATTCGCTAGCTTCTGGTAAGGTCCCTATGCTAGCTTTTTAGCCATGTAAGACTCGCTTGGCGTGTGATTGATCAACAATCAAGATAAAGTGACTCATAGGCTCCACTATTATCCTCTGAGTGCGTTCGTTGTACTGAGTTGGATATGCTTTGAACATGGTAAGAAGCGTTGGATAGAAGGCCGAAGGAAGCAAGCCGTCTACGAGTTACGGAAAAGGTAAGAAGCAACTCATTCTGTAGGTTCGTTGAAGCTCGACCGGGAGGGAAAGGAGAAGCATCAGTAACGACTCTTTACAAAGCAAGCTAACTGATAGACGAAGCGTTATAGTACGAGTTACGGAAAAGGTAAGAAGCAACTTGAGTCAACTCATTCCATAGGTCTAGGTTACGTAGAGAAGCTAATGCACGCAACTAACGTAAAGCAAGAAGGCGTACGGGTGGGTAAGGATCTCAGCAAGTGAAGGACCGAACAAGCCAACGTTTTGGCTCTGTCGAGAAGTTCCCGAGGTACAACCTGAATCCTAATTGGGCCTGAACTCCAACGCGTTGAGATCGACCAATTGCCCCAACATGTTAGGTGGAAGACCCCTACCTAACCAAAGGTCCATAGGTCAATTGGCTGGAAGCCCCCAATGGGATGGCGAGGACTCTCTCTACTGTGAGTTACCTCCGAAGGTGAATCCGCGGGAGTTACTTACGATTGTAATAACGTCGAAAATGGCAACCAAAAGTATTGGTTGTGTGCTGACATTGCCCCAGTTGGGTAATTTGAGTTCAACAGAACGCGAAGAAAGACAGGTGAAATATCTGTAGTCAAATTGCGTATTACGAACTTCTTAGCGAATTCCGCCGCGCCCTTTGAATATGGTGAGATAAGCGATTTCTGAGTTGAAATCTTAACACCTAACTCACATAGTGAGCGCTCAAACTCCCTCGCAACTGCCTCATCGGCAATCACGACATCATCACCGAGGATTGCGTACTTAGAAAAAACGCAAATCAGGGGTGAACCCTCTCTGCACAGTACCACATCAGAACATAGTGTGATAGTGTGAAACAATTTCTTTTTGGGAACTTAATCGTATATTAATAGAAGTTGAAGTGTTATTGCAAACGTGAACCTAACTGATTAAAGCAAAGGGTTAAGGACCTATAAACTGTCTGAAGTTTCATCAATGTTGAAATTTGGTGTCTGAAGTTTGAAATATTAAAATGGACACTCTGACGTTTCATGTTTGTTAAAATTTAGTGTTTCCGCGTGTATTTTTCTCCATCTTCAATCATTTTCATCAACTCACTCATAATTCATCACTCTTTACTTTTCATAAAGTCACCAAATTTCCCCTAAAGCTTGAACATCCATAAGAAAAAGTTTCCAACAGAGTGACGTGGAGCAATTTCCAACGAAAACGGAGCGTGATTTATTTGCGCGGATATGACTAACATCTTAGGTAACGGTCTCTGCAAGGTGACAAAAAGATGCATGTGGTCGAATTTGACAGTCAATTTCATCGGGATTGATTTCTCTAATAGAATTATATCGATACATCAAATTTCAACAAAAATAAAAGGATCTTTCTATTATGCTTTGAGAGCACCATGCTTTGGGTACGTTTTTTTGTATTTTTCTATTGCCCTAAAGGTGAACCCTAGAGATAAATTGATATTATTAATAGTATGATGAAAATATTATTTGTGGTTAAAAAATTTCATATTGTTTCATACTTTTAAAGTTTTACATATGCTACAATTAAGTCCACCCTAGTAATAAAAAAACAAAAAGCATGGTGCTCTTAAAGCATGGTAGAAAAATCCAAAATAAAACCGGAAACAACTCAGTTTAACATTGGTTAAACTTTAGACGAAGAAAATAATGAGTTGATACATGAGCCACTAATCCGACAAAAGTAGTCCTCTAATATAAATTATTTAGGAGCATGAACTTACTCACTAAAATCATGTCGGATTAGAAGCTATTGTGCGCGTACACGCTTTTGTTTCGTCGTCAACTTTGATTTTATTATTAATTATTAATATTTTTATATATAGCCCTACTTTTCTGATTCTGTTCCTAACATTGATTCATATTGAGTTCCAAAAAGACAACTACACTATAGTGTAATGACTTATTGATTTTAGCTTGCGTTTCACACTTTCCTTTCCGACATAATAATATAATAAAGAAATAAAAAGAACATGAATTATTGCTCAACTTAATTGGATTACCCATCATGTATTAACTTTTAAACAATTATTATTATTATTAATTTACTATGCAGAATAAATTAAAACGATTCTAGGTCACGCTTAATATAAAGTGAATGCCGTACAAGACATTTGGGCCCAATATATTTATTTATTTTAAGCTTAAATAAATGTTAATATTCGCCGCCACTATTTTTTTTCCAAAACTCATCCGTTTAATCATCATTAGGCCCGCTACAAATATATAACATGCTAGTGCTACAAAGTCAAAACTCATTATTTGTTTGTTTATTTGATTCCCGCATAATTTCCGTGGATTAAAAATATTATAAACTATTCACTAACATATTCATTACATTTATCATAAATAATGTTTATTAATTTACATTTTGCACTAATTATTCATTCATTCTACTTAGAGAAAACCTTAAACGAGCGAAAGAATCTGAATATTATGTAATTGTATATAAATTTAAGATTGTCATTATTAGTATTTTCTTCGTAATTATTAGCCCGTTTATTCTATTAAAGAAAAACTTAATATTTGTATGTATTGTCCGCCACGTGAACCACGTGTACATAAACTGAAACCCTGCTATTTGCCAAAAATTATAAAGGAAAAAAGAAACACAATGATAACCCTTTATTTCCAAGGTTGTTATCTTTTGGCCTCGGCAAATCTAATAGAATGTCACTTACGGTAGCATCGATCTTACGGTAGCATCAAATCAAAATGAAATCTATTTTTTTGTAATTTAATTAATTTATAAGCGCGTTAGATTATGATAGAAAATAGATCAGATTTTATGATAAAAAAAATTGTTTCTTTAACAAATACTGATTAATATGGTTTAATGGGTTGAAAAGTCAAGTTGAAATAAACCCACTTAATTTTTAGTAACTTTATATTTCATTTTTAAGAACTGATAAAAATTTAGCACATACAATTATATATCTAGATTAGTAAAGTATAATTATATTTCTTAAGGTGACATGGCTCTGGACGTGAGGAACTATTTTATTCAGCTATTGCTAGAGACGAATGCATGGCGGCATGCATGCAGTTGACCCATAATCATTTTTTAAAATTTTATTAATTAATTATTTGACTCTTATTTAATTAATATTTCCACTGATGTAAATTGATAGTTTGCTCGATTTTAGCCATCAGTTATCCCATTTGCTTGAAAATAATCTAAATAAGTATAAGTCTGAGCATTAAATTTGATAAGTATAAGTCTGAGCAGTAAATATAGTTGTGTACTTTAATTTACTATTTAGATACTATATAGTTAGTTTTGTATTTTCTCGTTATTAGATTAAATATATCGAGATCAGTATAATGAATTCTAATTAAATTCATTTCTTTTAAATTCTAATTCATTTTATACCCTAATAATTTAATAGTTGTAAATTCAATTTTAGTCCAACCACTAAGCAAGTGATATAGTACGTGTGTGTAGTAGAATATCACAACAAATCGCCATTTGTTTTAATTTTGAATTTTAAAACGTTAAAAAACATATTATATAACTTGAATGTCTATGTAAACATAGTTGTGTATTTTAATTTACTATTTATATACTATATATATAGTTAGTTTCGTATTTTCCGATCATAGATTAAATATATAGAGATCAGTATAACAATTGAATTCTTAATTAAATCCATTTATTTTGAAATCTAATTCATTTTATACCCTAATAATTTAATAGTTGCAAATTCAAGGAGCACCAAATTGCAATAGTTTCTCTAAGCAAGAGCAAGTGATATAGTATGTATTTACCAAAAAAAAAAGTGATATAGTATGTGTAGTATAATGTCACAACACATCACCAGCTAGATAGCTAGCTATAAGGTCAAACCAATAATGGTGCTACCACTTTTTTCGTGTATATGATGATACATCAAATCGGGTCATATCATAGTTTGGTCCACCACCTCATCTCATCACCTCAATAATTAATTCTTGTATTAAACGGAAACACTTTATATATATCTATATTCAGTAAGTTGAGTGTATTATTTAGTTTACACCCGCTTTCAGTCTGATGTGAGCTGTGTGACATCTCTAGACGTGGTCTATATCAGCTAACTCGTTATATATGTGTAAACTTTCAGTTCGTTTAAATGTATTTATTGGGAGATTACGCCCTAATAATTAATACGTGTGGCTCCGATCTAGAGCTCTGTGACTCTGACATGAGCCACAGAGTTCCGATCTGGAGCTTTGTTGCTTTCTTCTAGGTCTTTAGTGGCTAATTAGAACCGTATAGCTCTAATCGGAGCCGTCTGGCTCTGATTGGTGGTCATCAGTGGGGTTTGGATGGTGGTCGGCGGCCTTGTGCTGGTTCCAAACGGTCTTGTGTGGTGACCGGACGACTTTGCTGTGTGGTGACCGAAAGAAGATTATTGACTAAATTGTACACAAATGAAACTTAGAGGATAGTCACGTGATTTGCACATGAGTTCTTAACGGTCAAACTTAACGTTCAACTAACGGATGCACAAAAATTTACAAAACGTAAACATATGACACCAAAAGTCAACATTAGTCAAACATATAGCACCAAAATACCATTTAACCCTATTATTTATCGTTACAATCATACTGATCATGTCGTTTGTATCATCTTAGAATCGATATAATTATGTCATACAATATTTTGACATTGAACACACATAGCGCGAGTAGGTATCTAGTATATATATATATATATAGCTTCAACTTAATTCCATGCACGCACAATATAATAGTATGGGAAACGAGTATTACGTCCATCATCATGTTAAATATAAACGACCCTTTTAGTCTTTACGTACCCACACTAGTTGGCTAACTACCGGCGGGCGTCAGATGCATGCACAACACACGTGATTCAAACTTTTGATTTCCAACTTGGCAACCTCTACTTCTTGATGTTTGAATGATGAACTACACTTATACTAGAAATAATGGCACCGACCGACCATGTGGCAAAAATGCGATGGACCTTTGGCTAATAAGTTGCTGACACGTGGCGGAAAAAAAGACTAAACATTAACGCATGTTATAAACTCATTGGTCGGGACGTGCGCCTTAACCAACCTCTTCTTCTTCATGTTTGAATGAAGAACCACATTTATACTAGATATTATTGAATGACACCGACCGACTATGTGGCAAAGAGGTGGTGGCCCTTTGGCCAATAAGTTGCTGATACGTGGCGGGAAAAGACTAACACATTAACACGTGTTATAAATTCATTGGTCAGGACGTGCGCCTTAATCAACTGTCTCATAAGTCTGAACTTATGGGGAAGACATCAAACACACTCTTATACTTCAACATCCTCCCGGCCTTGACCAATTAAGGGTCAAACCATGAGTATCACAGCCCGGCCACCGGCCTTGACCAATTAAGGGCCAGACAAATGGGCATTAAACTCTTTTTTAGTTGGAGGTAACATTTTTTTCATTTAAAGTGGCATCACAGGAATCGATCCTGTGAGTTATGATACCATGTAGAAAATAAGACGTGCGTCTTAACCAAGTGTCTCATAAGTCCGAACTTATGAGAAGGCATCAAACACACTCTTATACTTCAACATCCTCCCGGCCTTGACCAATTAAGGGTCAAAATATGAGTATCACAGACCGGCCATGACCCATTAAGGGTCAAACAAATGGGGATTAAACTCTTTTTTAGTGGAGGTAACAATTCTTCATTTAAAGTCCCATCACCAATAATCGATCCTGTGAGCTATGAGATACAATGACGTGCATCTTAGCTAACTATTACATAATTCCGAACTTATAGAAAATATATCAAACACTCTTATACATGGTAGGTCGGTGTGATTCAATAATTTATCCCATATAAATAATGCCTAAAGGCCCCCACCTCATCTGCCACTACACTTGTCCCTCATGTCGAGCAATATTTAGACCATACATATTTTTTGTGTAAACTTAATCTTTTCGGTAATTGTCACCCTCTTTTGTAATTTTTTTAAAGGAGAACTAGCTAGAAGAGTAGAAGCTAAAACACTTTTAAAAAAAAAAGTAACACATTAATCTATTTGTGTAAACATCAATATTTTCAACAAATTACCATAAATTAATTAAGTATAACACATTATTATGTACCAACCTTTGTATTACAATATACTGAAATGTACAAGCGTATTAATTTGGAATTCCTAGAAATAAAGATAGAAAAATATGTCCATTTAAAAGGAAAAATTATTAGATGGACTCAGTCTGTCACCTCAGTGTATGAACCAGTTAATAAGAAAAAGATACGTCATAATTGCATTAAAAATGAATAATTTTGGTTGACAATGGATTACAACCCAATATTTCTCATAATAAGTATCTACCTTTTTTTGGCTTAATAAAATAATTTGTCCAACAAAATAAATATAGTTTCTTTTATATATAATAATTATAATACAAGTTTTTTATATTTTTCTAAAACTCTATTAGACATGGTAAACCCTAGAGGGAAAGTGTCCATTTTTCTAGGGTTCTCATTGCACTATAGGGTTCACCATGTCTAATAGGTTTTTAGAAAAATATAAATAAAAAAACTCATATTATAATTATATATAAAAGAAAATATATTTATTTTTTAGGACAAATTAGTTTATTAAGCCAAAAAAAAGGTAAGTGTTAATTATGAGAAATATTGAGTTGTAATCCTGTGTTAACCAAAGCTATTCATTTTTAATGCATTTACGATGTGTCTCTTTCTTATTGGTTGGTCCATACGCAGAGACGGCGGACTGAATCCATCTAATAATTTCTCATTTAAAAGGGTGACCAAATAATCTATATACTTAAATTTTATATTATTTACAAATCGCTATTCGAACTTTATTTTTATAAAATTCCCTGCATGAAAATTAATTGCATACCAAATTGATATATTCGTTATAACTTTGTTAAATTTGATATAAAATTACTATATACTAAGATAAGTTATTTTGATATATACTCCAGAGGAATTGTAAAAATTTGAAACGATTTTTAAATTAGATTTAGTGATTAATCTTTTAGAAAAAAAAGAAGTGGTTGAAACAATCAAGACTAGAGAGCCCCACTTCTGCAACCCAAGGCTAAAGCATGCATGATCCGACAGTTTACCGGTCGTTTTGAGTTGCTTACCAAAGGTGATTGTTTGTGGGTCTCGTGACAAAAATGTTGGTTCATAATGAAAGGTGGAAACTTTTTACACGTGTCAAATATCATATTTCCATTACAATCTTGATTCGTGTCAGGTTTGTGTCGTGTCAGATTGGTATCGTGTTCCGAGGTCAGTCTAAACACGGTAATCGGCCTAATATAAAAAACTGGCACAAAAAACGTATAGTAAATTGAATAAAAAAATTAATATTTAACATTTTAGTTTAAAATATCATATTATCGTGTCGTGCCGTGTCACTAATATCAAACTCAAACTCGTAATTTTCGTGTCGTGTTAGTGTCGGTCAATCGTGCCGGGCCCGAATTGTGAGCCCTATTCGCATACCACAATTGTAATTATTCAGAATACATTTTGTGGGACTATATATATAGTCGTGTTTATAATTAACATGTAATTTTCTCCCATGTATTCTCACATTATAGCTGGTATATTCATATATATGTTTTAGTATTTTCCATTAAATGATAAAATTGGCGAGAATAAATGACTTGATTTCAATAATAATAGTGGTTACGAAATTGAACACTCTATATATTAGTTGCGAAGTCGAGTACTATAATCAAGTAAAACGCAACCATGCATTTAGTATTTTTAAATAATATATAAATGATTAAATTATGTAAATATTGTTAGCTATCGTGTGGAAGAACATTATTCCGGCATCCGTGTGTCCTCATGCGGGGAAGGTAATATATATATATATATATATATATGATTACGTTGGAACGATCTTTCCCGCATCCACATCGAAAAATCAAATCATATATATATATATATATATTACATCAGCCATGCAATACGTGTATTTTGTTATATTACGCGTAAAATATTACCGTATAATTATACGGTAATATTTTACGCGTAATATAACAAAATACACGTATTGCATGGCTGATTAAGAATGTTATAAGGATTTGATCAGGTCAACGAATTCAAGAATGTTACAAGTTATACACAAATATTTCCCGATATGTAGTTCACCAAAACAAATGTCCATATATGTAATATTATTAATGTTTGGCCAGTATATATGTAACATTATTTTCATATATATATATATATATATATATAATATATTACATCAACCACACAATATGTGTGTTTTGTTACACGTAAAATATTACAAGTGCATAATTATACAAACTTTAAGAATGTTATAAAGATATTGATCAGATCAACGAGTTCGAGAATGTCACCATGTAACATTATTATTTTTTGGCCATTATATATGTAACTATATATTAAATATATATTACATCAACATGCAATATATGCGTTTTGTTATCATTTATTACGCGTAAGATATTACAAGCGTAAAATTAAACCAAATTTAAGAATACTATAAGAATATGATCATATTAACAAATTCGAGAATGTTACAATCTACACAATAATATCACCCGATATGTACCATTATTATTTTTTTTGCCAGTATATTATTATATGTAACATTATTTTGATATTTATATTGTATTAAATTAGCAAAAGCGACAGGGCCTAATTATTAGGGTGACGCCAAAACATGGGGCATCGTCGTGTTTTCGTCGTTTTCTAGAACAAACTGTAGAACAACTTACGATAGGTCTGGAACATGAGAGGAGACACCGTCTCATGATTTTGAGCTAACTCACCCAACCAACCTGTGGTGCAAATAATAATTAATATACAGTGTTTTTTATTTATTTATTTTTAATTTATCATAATGTAGGTTTAGAGTTCACCGACACGTAGCCTATCAAATTTAATGTGAATTATATATCAAAATTAACTCCTTACGTATGATATGACGGGTTTATAATTAATGTCATCCTGGATTCCTGGTATGACTTAATTAACTGAGTCCTAAATTTTGGGGTTTAGTTATTTTACCTGTATTTTATTTCATTTTTTAGCTAAACAGTGCATTTTTTTTGTTGTATTTAAATGTATATGTTATTAATATTTTTCCGAATATATATAAACTCATTTTAATCCGCCGTGATGCCTGGCCTGTATAAGTCACATCAGGCTGAAGTGGCACAAATTAAGGTTGGTTGCACCCTTTAAAAACGTGTAGCCCAACAACCCTTGCGGGTAATATGTTATATGGTGTAATGTTTTATTTTTTAAATAAATGTTCGAAGTTCGATAATTGAAAATAGTTAAAATATTTAGAGTTAGAACTTTATTTTTTACCAACTAATATTTATTTATTTGTGTGAATAAGCATGCTAGAGGAGATATCCTCAAGATGAAACCTCAAAATACACGCAAAACTAAATTCAGATCACCTATCTTACTCTTTATGTCCAAAATCGTAACTCACCGTTAAGATTTTGACATGTATCGTTAAATCTTAGATTTAATATTTTCTTTATAGGGTTCGCCAATTCCAATAGAGTTTTAGAAAAACAAAAACCACAAAATTAATTATACTTAAAATACATGTCAAAATCTTAACTATGAGGTACGTTCTGAGACATGTGATCTGGATCCACAAAACCTATCGCGAAAGCAAATTATTCTAAATGTAGAACAAACATTTACAGATGTTGCATTTCCAAGCGGTAAGACACCGAATAATTTTTTTTTTCCGGGTAAATAAGTATTTGCTGGATAAATAACTTTCTAAAACATATGAATTTTTATTTTATTTTGTTCTAAAGAAATGATGTAAATAGTTACATACATACCAAATATACGTAGATATAACATATATGTACACATATATATATAAAATACAAAGAAAGGCGTCATGTATTTCATTTCCATGGTATAAATATGAGTGAGTTCCAAATAGATCGGCGTGTCAAGCGGCTTCATTCCTCTTCTTCTTCTTCATCATCATCAATCACAATTCCTCATTTTTCTTCTTTCTCCTTAATTTCTTTTTCTCTTTAATTCTTCTTCTTCTCCGATACGACGACGCTCCAACTGGAAATGGAATGACCCGATCGATCAAGCCACTCACTTCTCGCCGATAGCTAGCAGATTCTCTTCTCAGTTCTACAATACCAGGTATATATATACATATACATATATATACATATATAATATACATATATATATATATATATATATAATATCTCTGATCTCTGTGTTTCCATATAATAATATTTATAGAATTGATCTGAGTTTGCCATATTATATTATAACAGAGAGAGCAATTTGAATCATATATATTATCATCTTTCTTCTTAATATAATATATAATATAATATATATATATATATAATTAATAATAATAATTTTTAGAGACGTCATAGCAGAGAGTATCTTAAAAATGATTGGAAAGTGTGTCTTTACTTCTTTATGATTCTTGGCTGTTTCGAATTAATATTTTGTTATTCATACCTTAAATTCTTCTTCTTCTTTTTTTTTTATATTATTAATAATTAATTCGTAAAATATTCTTCTGGGTTTGTATTGTTCTATACGTATGTTTCAAAGGTGGTTGTTCTCGAATTCTTATTTCCCGTGTAACGTGTTGCTTTTTTTTATTATTATTCTCATATACCTCTTAGTTATTTAAGCTAGTCCAATTTTTAGGATTATTCGGTCAAAAAAAAAAGTGTCGTAGATGTTGTTGAGAAGCCGATGATATAGTAAGCATTTTTATTTCAACTTTTACTACTTCAGAGTTTCCAACTCAAATATAGTCTAGCACGAAAAAAGGGTTCTTATTCAAGTAAATTTCTAAGACTAATAACCGAAAATGAATTTTATTTTATTTTTGAAAGCTAACAAATCATTCGGTAAATTTTTATATTGTCAATTTTCCAAAAATAATTAAGGAAAAAAGCATGTAAAATATACATGTTTAAAAAATGGTTTTTTAGGACAAATATGTTTCATAATTATGGCAATTGGTAATTTCTTTAATTATTTATCCAAAACTGTCGTTAATTGCATTTCAGTTGTACAAAATTAACTAAATACCTTTTAAAGTTTAAAAACTAAACCCGGTGACCTAGACTAATGATACAATTGAGTCAATCGAACCATAGCTGATTAGGGATGAATTGATTCACAACCGAGTTTAGATACTTGGGACACTATTGTAACATTTTTGTAAATTATTATGTTTTGATTTTGACATTTTGAAAACTATTCACTTAATTTGTAAATTAAAAATGTATTTAACTACTATTTTTTATGAATGATGGAAAGAAATACTAATTACATCGTTAAATATTTTGTACATTTTAAAACACGGTGGTATAATTTTTTTTTTTTTTTCAAAGATGTTGTTATACAAGATAAAACTTAAATAAAAGTGTTATTCAGCAATTAATTCAAAAATAAAAGTGTTATTCAGCAATTAATTCAAAAGAACTTGAATTTATTTTACTAAAGCCCTTTAAATTTAGTAATCACTAATGAAAGTAACTCAGCTAATCCCATTAGCTATGGATATGGATGCCGAATTTGAATAAAGTTGTTGGAAAGTTCTTTGAGCTTCTACTATTTATTCTGGTTCCACTTTAATTAATTTGACCACAAATTTGCATGCCATTTGTCGGACCATCATATGAGATTAGGTTAATGTTTAATTAAATCATAATTTAATCTCCTAATCTAAGGAGATTATGTTTAATTTTTTGTCGTGTGGAATAAATAAACTTTATATTAATTTAGAGAGAAAACGTATAGTAACATCTATCTTCTTTATAGGGAATCTTCCATCGCTTGGCCAAAAAAAAAAAAAAAATTATTCCATCGATTATTTTGAGGTATTTTCAGTGGAATGGACACTAGTGAATAATTGGTACGACCAACACTTTCCCATCATTATTGACTTTATAATTAGAAAATATGTTTATACATTAATTATATTCAATTTTATTTTTTTTATTATATATTAGCGTCAATTAACTAATTAATATGTCATAGACCTGAAATTATTTTGTTAGGTACATTTGTTTCTCATTTATCGATCTTCAGTCTCTTCTCTCATTGATTAATTATTTATCTTTCTATCTATATAGCAAATGAAAATTGCTATTTTCTCCACATAAAACTAAAAAGATATAAAATTTAGAAACCTTGCATTATTGTAAGTATTAATGCTTCTCTATAGTAAAACCAAATTACTTTTATTATACTACTCAATAGTATGTGTTGCGCGAAATGAAACTTTATCTTTTAATATTTATTTAACATAATAATATATTACAAAAATTATGTATTTTGTTCTTAATTAATTTATGATACTAATTTAGATACGTTAAATCAGAGTACTCATAAAAAGTTACGATTTTTTTAATTGTGTTTAATATAATAAGATAATGACATGTGAAAAATCGATAATTCAGAAACTAAAAACCAATTTTGAGCTATTATTTTTCAATAATAATATATTAATAAAATCTTAAATTAGTTGTTTCATAACCCTAAAATGGTAAAAATAAAAAATAAAGTAGCTTCACTCTTGCAAATTGCAATGGCCCCGACAGATATAAACATGGAAGTAATCTAGTATTGTGTTTCAAGACTCATCTATTTATTGTCGCTTTTCTTTTTTGTTGTATTTGTTCTTTACGGTACACGTACGTATATGCACTGCTCAGGAGCGGTCTACTATGCAATTATTATACACTCCCCATATTATTCTATATATGTAATGTACGTATAGATTACTGATCAGGAGCTTTAGTTTACTGTGTATCTATGCTCTAGCTACTAGACAATAATACAGAAAGTGTTTGTTACACAAATGCACTGCAATTCCAAACAAAGAAGCTTCTCAAGAATGAACTCCAATTGACATTATTACTACAAGACTGAACTGAAGAGCTGTTCTTGGTTTTTAGGGTTTAGAAGCAAAAGAAGAAGAGTTTACAGGACGAAAATGGGGTTCTGGACGCTGTTTGAGGTGGCGTCGATGCCGATTATTCAAGTGCTGCTGATAAGCTTGTTAGGAGCTTTCTTGGCGACCGAATACTCGAATCTTCTAACTGCAGATGCCAGGAAGTCACTCAACAAGGTATCTTTTGTTTCATATCACATCTGTCATTTTGTAAGAAACATCATACATTCTGTACCCAACAGTCAAATTTGTTGATTTCTATTTTTTCGACAGTTTTTCGGTTAAAATTGATGTTTTAAGCCATAAAAACCTGTTATTTTCCACTTTTCTGAAGTACCCGATTTGTTTTTCATGGTTCAGGCTTACTTGATGTTTAAAAAACATGTTTTTGTTTCGTTAAGAAAAAAATATAAATCAACCAATCTAACAGTTGAGACACTGAATATAAAAAATGTAAACTTTGGACAGCGGTTAACATGATGATCTATAGGTGAGACTGTTTTTAGGTTCTTAACCAAAAAAGATTCAAATTTTTTGTCCTTCATTTTCAAAAGATCATTTTTTCTGAATGATAATGTTGGTAATGTTACCAAAAACATGCATTTAAGATATTGTGTTTGGCCCAGGTTACTGATGATATTAAGTTTTGATACTGCAGGTGGTGTTCATGGTGTTTACACCATCTCTAATGTTTGCCAGCCTTTCAAAAACTGTTACCCTAAAAGACATCATCGCGTGGTGGTTTATGCCGATTAACATCGGGATTACGTTCTTGGTCGGAGGATTTATGGGGTGGATCCTTGTGAAACTATTGAAACCAAAACCCCACCTTGAAGGCCTTATCATTGCTACTTGCTCTGCAGGTAATAACAAAATTTTCTAATTTCATATCTATTTTTCAATCTTTGATGTAAATTAAGTAAACTTTACTTGTATATTGTGTTTGTTGTTTATAGGGAACCTGGGAAATTTGTTGTTGATTATAGTCCCTGCAATCTGCAATGAAGATGGAAGCCCTTTTGGGAAAAGAGAAGTTTGCAGCTCTGTTGGACTCTCTTACGCATCATTCTCCATGGCGGTAACAATGAATTGCTTCTAGTGATTATGATATCGCACTCGTTTTCTGCTACAATCCGATTAACGAAGATTTTTAAAATTTTAATTTTTTTTAAAAATTTTTTTGCAGCTAGGAGGATTCTTCATATGGACTCACACTTATAACCTCATAAGAACCTCATCAGTGAAATACAAAGCACTCAAGGCATCAGAAGCAGAAGAAGATCATCAAATCCCCAATTTGGACTGGGAAACCACTGAAAAAACTAAACTTCTCAAAGATGAGCATTCTTTAAAGGATCCCCAAGATGTTGAAAACCAACCTGTAAGTTCTGCATATTCGAGTTTCTGCAGTTTCGTTGATGGAAAGATTCAATTTTTAGATGGTTTTGCAATTGTTTTCTTAGGAATCGAATGGTTTGGTAAAGAAAGAGTCTTCGTGGAGTAAAGTTGGTGGATTTCTTCATCAGATCGTGGAGGAGCTAATGGCGCCGCCTACTGTCACTGCAGTGAGTTTCTGCAGTCGTTCTTAAACTTGAGAAAAATTAAGGAAAAGAAATTAGTGGTTTGATGATTGTGCTTGATTTTTGTGTTAGATTCTGGGGTTCATTTTCGGGTCGACTCCGTGGCTGAAGAAGCTTATCATTGGTGACGGTGCTCCATTGCGTGTCATCCAAGACTCCATCAAGTTACTTGGGTATGAAGAAAAATTGCATTTTGAAAGGATTATAATAAATACAAGTTAAAAGTTACTTGGGTATGAAGAAAAAAAATGAATTTTGAAAATATTACAATAAATACAAGTTAAAAGTGTCCTGGGTATGAAGAAAAAAATGCATTTTGAAAATATTAGAATACATACAGGTTAAAAGTTACTTGGGTATGAAGAAAAAATGCATTTTGAAAATATTAGAATACATACAGGTTACAAGTTACTTGGGTATGAAGAAAAAAAAGCATTTTGAAAATATTAGAATTAATACAAGTTAATATTGATGTGTTTTTTTCTGCAGAGATGGAACAATCCCTTGTATCACTCTCATTCTTGGAGGCAATCTAACTCAAGGTTCTTGATTGAAGAGTGTTCATTATTTTATCAAGTTTTAATTATGCTTCCTTTGATTCTAAACTTTGGTTTATTGGAGTAGGGTTGAAGAAATCGCAAATTAGACCGTGGGTTAGCATTGGAGTTATCTGTGTTCGGTATGTGATAAACCCTATAATCGGGATCGGTGTTGTTCAGGCAGCAAACAAGCTAGGGTTCCTCCCACCAGACCCTCTCTACCGATACGTGTTGATGATACAGTTCACATTGCCACCCGCCATGAATATTGGTACCTTAAAGATTTCGATTCGTAAAAAACAATTTTTTAAGAAAAATTAGTGTTTATGTTCGTAGAAACCGAGATTGATGGATTGAAATGGGTTAATGCAGGAACAATGACACAGTTATTCGATGTCGGACAAGAGGAGTGCTCTGTTCTGTTCTTGTGGACATACTTGGTTGCTGCAGTAGCTCTTACTGTATGGTCCACTGTGTTCATGTGGATCTTGGCTTGAATCCAAACCAAACATCAAGTTTGATCATATATATATATAATTAGATTGATTTTTTATTATTCTTTTTACCATTTTGATTCATTAAGTTTTGTGAGTTTGATTGAGTTTGATGTATGTAAAAATAAAAAGATCACATTTGTTTGGGGGAATTAGGGTTGTTGAATGTTTGTAATTGTAAAACAAAATTGATTATATATAGTTTGAAGAACTGGAAACTGAGAATTCAAAAAGATCCCAAATTAATCACTGAGAATTAATCAATACACAAATGAATTCAGACAAACTCAAGAACAGGCATGATATAACTCCCCATTGATTACTGCAAATAGATACAAAGCTAGCTTATATATAGGCAACAAATGAATATCAATAAATGGCTAATCTTCATCCTAAAAAACCAAATTTTTAAGAAGAAATAATCGCAGATTGAGTAGTGAAGAGACATCCAGATTGTGTACGGACCGGTGTTCTGATCGTCGTCGGCAATTTTGAGCAGGTGGAGGTGGAACGACGCGCCTTGATCAACCACGACACTGCTTCCCGAACAGAATCTTCGTTTCCAGATTCAGCGGCCACAAGCGGCGGCGCTGATGTGAAATCAGGGTGGAATCGGCTCCTGGTCGGTTCGAAGTTCATCCGACGGTTGCGCTGGACAGGATTTGAACGAGGCCTGGAAATCATCGTCCTCAGAACACAATTCACCGCTCTCTTCACCAAACTATCTCTAATTCCGCGCTTCATCATCTCACGAGGATCAATCTTAACCCTAGCCGCGATACAATTACGGCCGCCGCTTGAAATCAAACTCTTTTTCACCCCGTCAGTTTCTGACCTAGCGACAATATTTCCGATACGCCCACCGTCACCACCGCCGCTTGCGACGTCAATTTTCGCCCTACCGGAAACATTGCAGACTCCGCCACCAGTTGTGACTCCGATTGAGTCCGACTTCGCCGCGCATAGGTCAGTACTCTTCTTTGAGGCAATCATGGCTCTAACGTCGACGCTTTTCCAGCCACCGCCCTCGGCGGAGATTCGCTTTGCCGTATTGTTCCTTGGGCTCCTCTTCTTCTTCTTCGGGCCAGTCTCCTCCGTCGAATCGGCCTTCCGCTTGAGATCGGAAGCCATCAGAGAGCTAAAGATTGTAGATAGTCGATAATTCGCGATTCGAGAGATGCAGTAAGTAGATCAGTAGAGACGAGTAATTGGATAGAGAGAGAAGTTGAGTTGAGTTAGTGTGTGCTGTGTACTGTAGCTTATGGTATTTAAATGTTTCGATTTCTATGGCGGTGTGGAGAGTAACGGCCAAAAGCGCGGGTAACGGCTAAAAGCGCGCCAATGAACGTGATAACGACGGCAATAAACCTTATTTATTCGCAATTAGTAGAAAATTAAATCATATGAAAAATTATGTTATAATAAAATATTGAATAGTGTGAATTTTTTTCTTAAATTAAACGAATGTATATATATATATATTTTATTATTAATTAGTTTGTTACGTACATAATCACGTTGTTTTAATGGTTTTCGTCACTACTTTGATATTAAAAAAAATGTACGTAAATCAGACTACTGTAAAAAAAATTAAAATTAATTGATTATGATATTTAAAATTAAATTAAAAGAAAAAAAATATCGTTTTAAATGAGATGGTTTTTTTAGTATGTTTTAAATTTCAAATTTGCTGATTGTTGGTGTATTATAATGCATTGGGGTTAGAAACTTCAAAAATATAATCTTTAATATATATATATTAAAAACCAACCATTTTACCATTTTAGTATTCATTATTTGTTTAATTTGATATGATATAAACAAAAGTAAAATTTTACACTGAAATTAATGAAATTAGTCAAAGTTCGAGTAACAATTCATTATTAGTCACACATTCATTAATTGACTAATTTGATATGAATATAAACAAAAGTTGAATTTTACACTGAAATTGAAACAAAAGTAGAATTATACACTGAAATTAGTCTTGAGTAATTCACTTATTAACCCTTTTTTTATATAACTGCTATTTAGTATTATATATATTCAAGGGTTAAGAACACAATAGGGGCCTGAATGTTTGCCCATGTTGCCAAAATGGGTCTGAATTGAAAAAACGTATTATTAAGGGCCTGAATTTTGAGTTTTGTGTATAAGTGAGGTATCCGTCTATTTTTTCTATTAAAAGTGACGGAAAATGGTCACATGCCAAGCATGTGACCGAAAATAATTTGAAAACCCGAAAATGCCCTTTGACCAGAGTGTGTCCTCACATATTTGACCTAAAAAGACGAAAATACCCTTTAAGCCACCACAGCTCCGGCGACCACCACTCCGGCGACCACCACTTCGGTGACCAAAACCCCCTCCGGCGACCCAAAAAAGCTCCGACCGGAGCTCTGGAACTCCGATCGGAGCTTTTTGGGGTTGCCGGAGGGGGTTTCGGTCGCCGGAGGGGGTTTTGGTCGCCGGAGTGGTGGTCGCCGGAGCTGTGGTGGTGGTCGGTGGCTGTGGTGGCCTTAGGGCATAATTAGTGTGCATGAGTATTTTAGACATTTCACATTTCATTAATTAAACTGATAAATTGTATAATAATTGCAAAAGGGTAATTTTGTCATTTCACGTATTTCCGTTACATTTAATAGCAAATTTAGACGGAAACTCGATTATCAACAAAACTCAAAATTCAGACCCTTAATAATACGTTTTTTCAATTCATACCCCTTTTGGCAACATGGGAAAACATTCAGGCCCATATTGTGTTCTTACCCTATATTCAATGTATATTTTTTTTTCATTCATATATAATAAACCTGGAATCGACCAATGAGTTTGTTTAACCCTCTGATTATGGAGTTTATCTATACAAATTAAGCGTAATTATTGTTACTAGCTAGCTAACCAACTCTGCATTAAACTTGATTAGCAACGGCAATGACCTTGTTCGAAGCGTACTCGACGTGTTCTCGTCTCTCCGAACCGCCGTTCACCGATTCCGATTCCACGCTGCTCCGATTCGAACTTCTCTCGAGCTGCCGTCTCTTCGACCGACTCGCCACGTGTTCTTCCTTCTCGTCCACAAACGTGAGAAAAGTCTGCAAATGCCTCGACCTCGAGGCCGACACTGACGGCTCGATGTCGCTTGAGTTATATCTGATGTACTGCCGAACGACCTGCACGAAGTAGATGACGAGTGCGAGAACGCAGGCGAGACCACATACGACGTAGAGTCCCCAGAAGCTTTGTAGTTGAAGTTGGTCGTCCGAGAGCTTCGATTCCTGGGAGATGCACGCGCTTCGCATTAGCCATTTGTCGTGGATTCTTTGTAGGTCGCCGTTCTCCGAAAGGCGTAGGATTGCCGTCGATAGGTCCACCGCTAAGGGCGAGTCCCGGGGAAAAGCCTAATCAACAAAAAATTTGATTGTCATTAGTATGAGTCAAGCTATTCGGGATCAACTTGGTCAAAACTTAAATTCAACTCGAAAAAATTTAGTCGAGCCAAGCTCGAATCGAGCTTTTTGGCATGTCGAGCTCGAGCTTAATAATACTCGGCTCAAACTACTCACGAACCTAAACAAGTTTCGAGTTTATAAGTAGAGTCGGCTCGAGCTTTATTCTTATTATTATTCTAATTCAATACTAATTAATTTTTTTTTGGCCAATAATTCAAAAACTAATTAATTAATTGGCCAACGACAAGCTTGGATTCGAGCCGAGTTCGAGTTTCAAAATTAGAACTCTGCCGAGTTCGAGCTTGACAAATAATAATCAAGTCGAGTCAAGCTTGACAGATGCTCAGCTCGACTCGGTTCGTTTACACCTGTAGTTGTAAGCGAGTCAAGCTACTCGTGAGCTACTCGATATCGACTCAGTCGATATTCGAAATCGACCCGCTAAATTTCGATTCGAGTCAATTACCAATTGACTCGAGTGGCTTGCGAGTGTAATTGAACTTTTCTGTTTTTGCATTTTCGAGTTGAGATCCAATTTGAACTCGAGTTTCACATAATAATATATATACATATATATTCAATTCAAGTTGTGTTCGAACTCAAGCTCGAGCTAAAAGCCTATTCGAATCGAGTTTGAACTCGAGTTAAGGTGCACAATTTATAATTTAATCAGTTTGACAAACCGAGTCTAAGCTCGAGCTTAAAAAAATCTAGGGTTGATCGAGTACGAGCTCAAGTAAAATGAATCGAGTCGAGCTCACCAGATACTCGACTCGGCTCGATTATACTCTATCCATTAGTTACTCCAAAGTTTTGACATTTTCATTTTACTACTATATATATAAACAAAGAGAAAGACTCACAAAGCCCCAGCCGTTCTTGGTGAACTGTTGACCGATGATACTGAAATCGCAGCGAGTAGACAGGAAAAGCTCGACATAAGGTCGCTCATCGACCACAGCAGCTACTCCTCCATTGCTTGGGCCGTCTCGCAAGGCCCTGGAGAAATCTTCAGGCATTTCAAGCGGGACGAGCCTTGATTCATCGATACCGAGCTCTTCGATCAAGTAGTTACGTGCAAATGATCCTTGCTGGTAACCGATGGGATCCTTGTTCGATATTAACGTGTCGATGCCTTTGATCGGAGAATAAAGTTGTTGGACAGTAAGGATTGAAGTAAGACTTGCAGTGTAGCTCGAGTTTATGATCAGTACAACGAATAACCACACCAGCAGCACGAACCGACCCAGTGTACTCAATGTGTTTTCTCCTGTATATATATACAGAGATGTAAATAGATGTTTATATGATATCGTTAAGTGTATATGTGAGTGAATAGTAACACATCGGTTAGTTTGAAGAGTTGAAACACTATATAAGCTTAATGGGCTCGCTCTCTAGTTTTAATCTCCCAACAGATATGAGCAGTAGAAGTAAATACATTGAGAAAGAGAGATTAAGTACTTACTATGCGCGAAAAACCAAGTCGAAAAGCTAAACCTGCATCAAGAACACAACCGAATCATCGTTAGATCTTTCTTCTGCGAAAACGACTCTAAAACAGCAGTGTCGCATTCTTAGATTGCTGCAGTCATAGATTTCTTGTTTCCCAAGCTACTATTATAAACTTCCAATTTTCATGATCTTTCATGAAACTAGCTCATTCATATATATATAGCAAGATATTAAAAAAAAATGGCTTGTTGATATTGACCGTCAGTTTTAACAGTAAATTTGGACAGAGACAGCAAATTTCAACAAAGTTGAAACTTTAGACAGTCAATATCATAACTTCAGACACCAAAGTCTCACATAGGGCAAAGTTCAGACGGTTTATAGATTCTTAACCGTTAGATTAATTACCAGAGAATAGTGATCAACTGTCTCCTAGGAGGTCCACGGAATTCATCATTCAAGCGATGCTCCAGAATCCAGACGACCGCTCCAACGAAGAGGAAGAAGATGACAGTGACAGCCCACATCGACTTTGTAAATGGCCTCAAGAAAGCCATGGCATTGGAGTTGGTCTTCTTCACTGAAGCCACCACAACTAGCCCCGACTCTATATACGGCTGCGTGAAATCCGCCATCCTGGTTCGGTTCGTTGTGATTGCTATGTCACCAACAGCAGCATCAAATTTCTGAAAAACCAACATATATGTTCTTACATTAATGAACAAAAATCTGTTTTTGAAAGAAAGCTCTGTTTTTTAAATATAGTATATACTTACACCAGTAGTTATCAACTCGACGAGTTCAGTTGAGCTCGGGTTATGTACATTATCCCCAAACGGAACGAATTTATAAGGCACGGCATAAGGCAGCAGATTCACCGCAGCAGTGAAGACATCGATACAGTATCCTGTGAAGGTGTCACGATTATCCGACAATGATAAAAATTCCTGGTAACTAATACGTCTCGGAACTCCGATCTTCAACAATCTACCATTGTTTGGAAAAACCCAACCGCGAGGCTTTGTGGTTGTTTGGCCCGGCCAAATCACGGGATGGAGTTGTTGACTCAAGCTCGACCTATTCGCCGGCTTAGCGTAGAGTGTCTCAGGAGGCACAATTGACAAACCCGAGTAATTCGACCAATAACCGACCCTTCTAACCCCACCAATCACATTGATGATCTCGTATGAAGGATTGATTAGGTTCCTTTCGGGAGTAAACTTGTAGGGACCGGTCACACCGTCCATGCTCACATTGAGAATGCTTTCGAGCAATAAGTTGCCGCCATTGAAGATGCTCATGGCATCAAGGTGGAGACTTCCTCCTTTTACATCGGCTAATCTCGAGTCGTTTGAAAATGAAACGACTCCACCACGATTGAAGAACGAGTCGAGTGCACGAGCCAGAAGCCAGACGGTGTCATACGCGTAAAGCGCGTAAGGGCTCATTCCGAACGTTGAGTTACTTGACTTGCGGGTCAAGTTACTCCACCTGGATACGAACTTGCTCTTGAGGGTTGATGGAGGAGTGTACATCTTTAAAGTGAGAACTCCGTCGAAAGAATCCATCATATCTTGGGGAATCAGAGAATTCGTGTCGAGTATTGAGGAAAGCCAGTTACTTGCGATCCAAACATAGCCGTTGCCAATCATGCCGAGGTACTGAGCAACCTTGAACACGTTGGGACCCGGTGTTGAGTACGTGTGGACGACAATGATCCGGGATTCCATCATGGCAACCTTAACAAGAACATCCGTCATCTCGTCCTTAGTTGCCTCTAACCTCATTGGTGCTTTGTAGGAGATTTTGCATCTACGCTCGGCTAGCTTGTCCCCCAAGGCAGCTATACCGTTCCTTCCGTGGTCATCATCGACATAGACGGCAATTACTTCTCTCCATCCGTAATAATCCACCATTTCTGCTATTGCTGCCATTTGAAAAAGATCGTTCTGTGTCGTCCTCACGAAGAAGGGGAACTCGAGTGGCGAGAGGGTGGGGTCCGTCGCTGAAAATGACATTAAAGGGACTTTCAACTCATTTGCAATGTGTGATATGACATGAGCCGTGACAGAGGTTTGTGGCCCGATGATCGCCACAGTGTCACTCTCCATGAACTTGAGACCTGCACAGTGTTATGAATATAAATTGGGGGACTAAATTGAACACAATGAAACTTAAGTGGAATTTACATGACTTGCACATGTGCACTTAACGGTCAAATTTGACGGCTGACCAACAGATGCACCAAAAGTCTACAAAATGCAAACGTATGACACTAAAAGTCTAAAAAATTAAATATGGCATCAAAAGTCAACTTTGGTCAAACATATGACACCAAATGAACCTGAATAAATTTTGACTTACTTTCAATAATACCGAGAAACCCGCTGTAATTTGTGTCCTGCAGGTGAATTTTGAGCTTGGTTCCACGAAGAATCGATGGGTCAGCATTAATATCTTCTTCTGCAGCTTCGACTCCGGTTTTTCCTGCTTTGCCTATAATTGTTTTGAACGAGAAAATGGCTCCGACATTGACAATATCGGGCCTTGTTGAGATGTTTGTAACACATGAGCATAACTCAATCAGCAAAACTAGAATCGCCAGAGACAGAAGCCGAATCACTTTCATGGTGACTCGCTCGTGCTTCTCAAATTTGATTTTCTTCCAATTATCATGCCACAAGAAGATCTACAAATAAAAAATGAAAGAATACATTTCTGGTAAGCAACAAGCCAGAAAGATGCTGCATTTGTAATAAGATTCAATACACAAATGCAGAAACCAATAATTTTTTTTGCAGAACAAGTATAATATATGTAATCACATAATAATTTAGCCATGAAATAGTATCAAAATGTCGAACCATTGACTAGCACAGAACCGATACATGCTTGAACAGAATCAAATAAGAGAGTTCTTTGGAAAATTTATTCCCTTGATGAAATGAAGTTCATGTAGTTAATCCATTTGGGGATAATATATGTATTGACATTACAATTTAGCATAGAAACATGAAATATAGTATCAAAATCTCGAACCATTGACTATAACAGAACCGATACACGCTTGAACAGAATCAAATAAGAGAGTTCTTCGGAAAATTTATTGATGAAATGAAGTTCATGTAGTTAATCCATTTGGGTAGAGTAGAACACTAACTAACTGATTTTCTCAAGTTTCATATGCAAGAACAGTAACACCCAATGCCTAGCGACTGTCATCACTAACTCACACAACCCGATTGAGCCTGTTGTCCTCACTTGAGTCAATTCACTCTTTTTTGTTTGATGTGGGACAAAATGAAATGTCACAATTATTTCCAATTCACCAACCTTAGAAATCGCCCACTTTTGTTTGAATTTGGTCAACAACAGGCTCATCAAACAATCAAGAACAATCATATAAAGCAAGTATGACAAGAAAGAAGAAAAATGAGAACAATCAAAAAATTACAACCCTAAATTCTAAAACCAACATGATTATCTTCTTAAATTGAAGAAAGCAGGATCCTCGCTAATACATAAAAAACTCAAAATCAATAAATTAGCTCAAAACTCACCGAGCAGCACTAGATTAGAGCTAGAATCCATCGCAGAAGCAGCCCAGTTTGCGTTTTGGAGGGAAAAGCGCAGTTGAAACAGAAGAATCAGCTGTCTTTTGTATATAGGAAAGTAAAAATGCTACCTTTCCAAAAACCCACCTGCAATAAATGAAAGAAGAAGTCTCTATCGAAATCTATACTACAAAAGAGAGTGTGGCAAAGAGAATTTCTGGAAAAAGAAGAAGGAGAATAATTAAAGATAATAGGAAGATTAAATGTGGTTGGAAATTAAAAACCAGACATTACTATTGTCTGCAGAGGATGCTACACATCCGAATCTCACCCAGATAAGCGATTCCTATGGTGGTCGTCGTTTTTGGTTCAACGTTTAAAATTATTAAATTAAAAAAACCACACTTTCCACAAGGGTTTAGTTTAATTATTGTTTAGTGGGTGATAAAGTGGGTTATGGTATTTACGATGGTAGCAAAATAAGTTGGTTCCAACACAACATGGACCCCCAGTGTCAGTCTCGTACTCTCGTCCTGTGTGTGGTAGTGGGTTTTGAGTGCATGTGAATTGTGATGCGAGTATCGATCGCCCTGTCAATGTTAACTATAATATTTCTCGGCTGACGTATTTAATTGGTAAGGATTAAGTAAGCAGGGTGCGGTCCGGTTCGGTCAGGTTTTTTTAAGACTAAACCCGTTTATAAATTTTTCGGATTTTTCGGTTTTTTATTCTCGGATTCGGACGGGCTCGGTTTTAAACCAATGAACACATAAATTGATATGCATATTATAAATAAATCTATATATATAAAAAAAAATTATGTTCAATTTTTAAACCAATTGACACATTTATATCAATTTTAGTTCAACTGGAAATGTCTACACTATTAAAAAAATACACATGAAATGATTTATATTATAATTTTACATTGATTATACAAAATTATTGTACAAAATGCCACATCATCTATTTATAATGGTTGTCTTCAATATTAAGTTTTTTAAGGATTATTATTTGTTGCAGATGGACATGGTCGGTTTTTTCAGATTTTCTATAAAAAGTTTGGATTTTAACTCGGACGGGTTTTTTCTGGACGTATCGGGACGGTTTTCCTCTACTTTCGGATTCTCGGATTTTTATATCGATAGTGTGAATACTGTGATTTGTGTTTAAAATAAAACTACATATATATTAGTAGAAGTATAAGATGTATATAGTGTTTCAATATTCTACTGTAACGTTGTTTTAAGTTCAAATATTATTTTACTCTAGAAATTGAAATATATTCATATCAATTATCAACCCGTTGTTTTTATGAACATATCCGATAGCAAGTGAAAGTATATATACTGACTATCGTAGCTGAAATGAATAAATAAACTATAGAATAGCCACGATTTGTTTATTTGAAATAAACGAAACGTCGGCCGAAAAATACAAAATGAATGACATGTGCAAAGAAATTATATGAAGCTGCTTCCTTGGTCAGCTTTCAAGGACCAGCACTATGTGCGGTCCTTTTCCTTCTTAATATAGGATTTAAACCAAATTGGTACCTAGGTAAACAGACCAAAACAAATTGGTACTTCTACTAAATTTTGTGACAAATTGGCACCCGAGTTAACCTAGGTGTTGCACCGTTAGAATTTCTGGTTAAAACTAACGGAATCCCATTTTTGGCGCATGAAAAGACCAAAATACCCTTATTGCACAATAGCTACATAATAACAACTAAAAACTTTGAAACCCAATATCTCACTCATTTCTTCATATTTTTGGACGAATTTTTTTTTGAAACCGCATAACCTTTCGAGATTTATGCAACCCAAATAGTCGTAAAGTGATTTCCCAGTTTTCTTTTCCAATAAACATCGTTTTCCATGTTAATTCATTCTTTTTTGTATCGAACCCCGTCGCATCCTAACACTTATCACCCTTGATCACCCAATCTTTTTACTAATTGGATTTAAATACTAGAATCAACTGTTGTTCTTAGATTCCAACACTTGTATTTAAGAACCAAATTGATGTTATACATTTCATCCAAAAGAAAACCAAAAATGAAAGTCTGTCGAATTAATTGTTATGCAATCTATAACTTACATAATTTTTTTAGATGTTTCCAATAAACTATACTGATGTGTCTCTACACCAATAAATGTCACTGCAAGAGAACAATGGATCTTAGATAGATAAAGATGTTTCATACTTGAAATAGAACAATAAGATTAAGAGTATTGGAAGAACTTTTAGAATGGACACTAAGAATAAATAGTTTATTTTCCCATTTAATCTACATGTGGAAATTGATATTCTCAGTATCCTGAGGGATGACCATAATATGAGAAAATAAGATGAATTGTTATTAACAGAACCACACATAATTTTTACCATTATGTGACTAGAGACAACCAGTAATTTTTCTTTCGAGTTATTGCCAGAAACTGCTTCCATTTGCAATTTTGTGCTGGACCATGTCAAGCTTTTAAAATCGAAGACCCGCAGATCTGATCAATTTTTCAGCATGTCCACAAAATATATAAACAAAAAAATTGGTAGCTTATCATGCTAATATCCATATGTTCTATTGCAGTGACGTTTATTGATTTAGAGACACATCCTTATAGTTTATTGGAGACATCAAGAAAAATTCCAGTAAGTTATAGATTGCATAATAATTAATTCGACAGACTTTCGTTTTTTGTTTTCTTTTGGATGAAATGTATAACATCAATTTGGTTCTTAAACACAAGTTTTGGAATCCAAGAGCAACAACTTGATTGTAATATTGGAATCCAGTTAGTAAAAAAAGTGGGTGACCAATGGTGATAAGTGTTAGAATGCGGTGGAGTTTGATACAAAAAAGAATGAATTAACATGGAAAACGGTGTTTATTGAAGAAAAATCGGGCAAATCACTTTACGACTATTTGGGTTGTATAGATCTCGAAAAGTTATGCGGTTTCAAAAAAAAATCGTCAAAAAAATGATGAAGAAATGAGTGAGATATTAGGTTCCAAAGTTTTGAGTTGCTATTATGTAGCTATTCTGGAATAAGGGTATTTTGGTCTTTTCGTGCGCCAAAAATGGGATTCTGTTAGTTTTAACTATAAATTCTAACGGTGCAACACCCAGGTTAACTCAGGTACCAATTTGTCACAAAATTTAGTGGAGATACCAATTCGTTTTAGGCTGTTAACCCAGGTACCAATTTGGTTTAAATCCCTCTTATTATATAAAGATTGTGTGAACCGGTCGAACCGGTGACCGGAAGAACCAGGAACCAACCCTCTGGCCAGTTTGATAGCCGGTCCGGTTTCTGATAACATTGCTCAGACCTGCCCACACTCATCACTAGGAGTGTAAACGAGCCGAGTCGAGCTGATTATTTATCAAACTCGACTCGATTAGTATTTGCCAAGCTTGAACTCGGTTGAACTCTTTGTAACTCGAACTCGTCTCGAATCCAAGTTCGACATAATCGAATTTGGCTTGACTCGTTAGTCAATTATATATCACAAGAAATTAACTTTTTCATAAATAAAAAACTCGAGCTCTGACTCTACTTGATTAAACTCAAACTCGATTGATTTATATATAATAATAATTAATTACTCGATTCGACTTATAAGTTCAAACTCGTTTAAGCTCGCGAGTAACTCGAACCGGGCAATATAAGCTCGAATTGACTCGGCATACCAGAAAACTCGACTCGAGTTCGGCTCGAACCGGGCAATATAAGCTCGAATTGACTCGGCATACCAGAAAACTCGACTCGAGTTCGGCCTGAGTTGAATTTTTTCGAACCGAATTCTGAGTTGTCTTTTGAAATAATTTCGAGCCATCATCGTTTATAACTCTACTCTACTCATCACGTGTCAATTCTCCCATAAAGATTCGACATCCTCTGCCCGAGAAATGCTGCAGCACCTGCCACCTCTTGATGCCAATGCAATGGCTCTCCATTTCTTACTACTATTCTGTGGTTTCATCTCCCTCCATTCTTCGATTCTCTTCCATTCCCATATTTCTCTGCTTTCAAACTTCATTTTTGGGTTCCGATTCACGCATTCAGGAGTCCATTTCTTGAAAATCGCTCGCCGGATTACGGTCAACGCCGACGGTGGTTGTACGGTCTTGAAATTCAGTCTATTTGAAGAACGGAGAAGAAATGCTTCTGAAATTTGAGATTTTTCATTCGAATTCGTGGTAAAATGGATTGAATCTCCATTGTGGGTTTTTTGATATGTCGCTAGGTGCCGATGTTTCAGCGCATAATAATAGTATGGGCGATGAAAAATGCAAAGAGAGCGCATCTTCGGTTGAAGATGAAGACGGTGATGCATCTGAGAATCCCACCCTATCGAAGAAGGGAAAGCCTCCGTTGAATGTCTCGGTTGTACGGAACTGTAGTAGCTCTGCACTTTTGGCAGAATTGGTGAGGCATTTTCTTATTTAGCTCTTATTTGATTTCATTGATGTATAATTTCATACAGAATCTCGTTCTGATTGACTTAAAGTTGCATAATTCTGTGCTTTCAGTGGAAATGCTACTGAAATCTAGAATTTTAGAGCAATTTTGCTGATGAAAAATTTGGTACTGATATTGATCTTTAAGAGATTGACTCAAAGTTGCATAATTGTGTGGTTTCAGTAAAAATGCTAATGAACTAAGGATTTTTAGAGCAATTTTGCTGAATGTTGATGAATAATTTGGTGCTGATATTTATCTTTAAGAGATTGATTAAAATGGTGATAGAAGAGGGGTCTTTTGGCATAGTGTGGTTACTAATCCGATATGCATGCCTTCATATGTTTAACTCATTCTGCTACTGTCTTTTATACATGAGCTCTGTTAGAGTCAGAAATTATTAAATTCAACAAGTATAATGCTCGTTATAATGGTTCGCAAGATCCTCACCTTAAGTGTAGCTTTTGACAATGACTTAGACCCATGTTCATTTCCCAGAAAAGAAGTGAATGAACTGGGGCAATAGAAATAATTCACCTGTTTGTTTTATTGTTGCTCCTTGTATTTCTGAAAAGCTCCTCTGAGCTATAAATGAATGTCAATTGTTCTTTGATGTGATGATGAAGTTTCCGTTGTTTTGGATCCCAGAAACAAGATGTTGGAGCAGTTGGGTTCGTGTCACCATCTGCTGACAAATCTACGTTTCTACCAATATTCCGATCCGGCAGCTGTTCAGAGAAAGGACCCAAGCAGTACATGGAAGATGAATACATTTGTGTAGACAACTTGAGGGATCATGTTGGGTCATATATAGATTTACCTGCTCCAGGTGCATTCTATGGGGTGTGTAAGTTGCTTAAGAAAGAAAGAATGTGTTACAACTTACATATATCTAAACTAGAAAAGGCCACTTCAACTCTTCTTGTTTGATGGTTGCAGGTTTTTGATGGGCATGGTGGAATTGATGCAGCTTCATTCATAAAAAGGAACATCCTCAAATATATCCTCGAAGACCCTCATTTCCCGAATGGAATAAAGAAAGCTACGAAGAGTGCTTTTACAAAAGCCGATCACGCTTTTGTCGATACGAGCTGCTTAGATAGCTCCTCAGGCACCACTGCATTGACTGCCTTGATCTTAGGAAGGTCAGTGAAGCCTTTAAAAGCAATATCTCAAATGACTGGTTCATTTGGCAGATTCAACATTCTTTAGAGATTACTTTTAGGGTTAAGAACCTAGTTAATGTCTTAGGTTTACTCCATGTTGCGTTTTGGTGTTTTAGGATCAAATTGTTGCTTTTGAGTGTCCCTGGTTTCATTTTGGTTGTTTTTCGATTGCTCGGTCTGATTATCTTAGAGAAGCCCATTCAGACGAAACCGATTGTCAAAATTGAGCTCCTTGCACGCTACCTTCCCGTTACCTGAGAAGCTGGCCACCTCTGTCCCACTCCGTTGTCGCTGAAATAGATCCACACCACTCTGTCGGAAACCCTATTTTTGTGATGTTCGGGAAATTTGGCGATTTTTTGAAAAGTAGAGAGTGTGTGATTATGAGTGGGTTGATTGAAACGACTGAATGGTGAGGAAAAGACGCTTGAAGACATCAAAAGGCAACCAAAATGAAACCTGGGACACCCAAAAGTAACAATTTGATCCTGACACACCAAAAAGCAAAATGGGATAAACCTGAGACAAAATGGGATAAACCTGAGACACTAAATAGGTTCTTAAACCTTCAAACAAAGTGTCATATATTGTAGCATTGCTTGAATGGAAATGTTTCTTGGTACATATGCAGAACACTGCTAATAGCAAATGCAGGAGACTCAAGAGCAGTTCTAGGCAAAAGAGGAAGAGCCATAGAGCTCTCCAAGGACCACAAACCAAACTGTACCTCCGAGAGACAAAGAATCGAGAAACTGGGTGGAGTCATCTATGACGGTTACCTCAACGGTCAACTCTCAGTAGCCCGAGCCCTCGGCGACTGGCACATAAAAGGTGCCAAAGACTCCAAATGCCCACTCAGCTCCGAACCCGAGTTAGAAGAACTTGTTCTCACCGAAGAAGACGAGTTCTTGATAATCGGGTGTGACGGTCTCTGGGACGTGATGAGCAGCCAATGTGCAGTAACAATGGTGAGGAAAGAGCTGATGCAGCACAACGACCCTGAGAAATGCTCGGTAGCGCTTGTGAGCGAAGCGTTACAGAGGAATTCATGTGATAACTTGACAGCAGTGGTGGTGTGTTTTTCGCCGGATCCACCGCCAAAGACCGAGATCCCGAGATCGCATAAAAGGAGGAGTATTTCTGCAGAAGGGTTGGATGTTCTAAAGGGTTTCTTGGATGGTGCATGAAAAGTGTGTGGTAATGAGTTTTGTTGTTGAGGTGATGTTCTTGTTTTGTTAATACAAATCAAACATATTAGTATATGTAATGTACATCTTTCGTAAATATAACTATTTCATTAGATGATTCATTAATGTAGATAGACAGAACGGTTTTATTTGATCTACTATTATCTATGTGAAAAGTTTACTCAATATTAGCAACAATAGATTGAAAATTGGGTTAATAACTAATAAACTGAAGTTTGGCCTCTGGTGTTTGGACTTTAAAGTGTTAAAATTGACTGTTTGTTGAAATTTGGTTTTCCGTTCAGAATTGTTGTTAATTTTGACAGAATGTTGCGAACAGTCAGAATTGCCATTTCTACCAAATATGATGTAACGAAATTACCCCTATAGTCAAATTAAAACAACCATCATCCAACTCCGGACGGCCACCACCCAAAAACCCTATAGTTGTTGATTTAGCTAGGGAGTGGTAATTTCGTCAGTTCGCTAGGTAACGGAAGGTCATATTTTTCAATGATGGGCGTTTTTTGGGTATCCATTTTATCGAGCTCACGTGACGGCCACATGATACACTTTCGTTCGACTTAACCCAAAAAATAGAAGGAGACACCAAATTTCAACAAACACCAAACCGGAAGAGTCAATTTTAACGACGGATACCAAATTTCAATATAGGTCGAACCTCATACAGTTTATTAGTTATTCAACGTATTATCTCATTTTAGGTTTAAATTCTACTGAACTTCAAGAATATAAAAATAATAGTGCAATATTTTATTCATTACAAACTGATCATACAAATTAATTGACAAAAATAAAACAACAGTCACAGTAATTTTGGGTGTTATACCCTATGTAGTTAAAAACTCGTTTCTAGGTCGTAAAAACTCACGTTTTTACCATAAAAAACGAGTTAAAACGTACCAGAATCGCTTTCTGAGTAGAAACGGGTAGAAACGCGAGTAGAGTCGTAAAAACGGGTAGAAACGGTAAAAACGTAAGTTTCTACCCGTTTCTAGAATTTTTACCTTAATTTGCTAAAAATTGCTCAAATCTAATAAATTATGTCAATCCCACAAAATTTATCAACCAAACCTACGAGAGTTTTTTTTCGTGGATCGTAATTTGTGGATCAAATCATCTTTTATTAATTCAAAACTTATTTTTATTATATTCAAGTTCAATATCCATTAATTATTTAACATTAATTATTTAATAATATGCAACTCAATCAACATCTCTTTCTCTTTTAAGTTTCTAAAATAATAAAATATCAATTGAGATACTGACCCACACTACAATTGTCTCGTCAATTCTTCTCATGATTCCACAACAATTGCTCACCGTGACGATTGAGGTGACTACTGGTGGGGCCATATCTTTTATTGAAAACATGTTATAGGCTATTATTGAGTATATTGCCTATTTTCGTATCTCTTTTGCATAATTACATATATGTACATTTGTACATTTCATTACTAATGTAATTTTATCATTAGGTAGAAACTTACGTTTTTACGTTCCGTCTTTACGACTCGACTTTAACTACCCTTTTCCGTCTCTACTTAGAAACTCGTTTTTGACTGCATAGGTTATACCACTTTGATCCTCGAACTAGTTCATTTTCTATGATTTGATCTTCGAATTCTGCTTCGTTGTGAGGAAAACATAGTAGCAAGTTCCCTTTTTAAGATTCTTTACTTCTTCCCAGGAGTTGGTTCCTATATTGTCTTTGAATCTTCCTTAAATATTGTTATTTTGTGTTGTAATGGAGTGGTTGTTAGAAGAAAGACATCTTATGTTTTATTTTAGGTTTTATTATATCTTTACAATCACTCTTCACAGGCTTTAAATATATAGAAAATACAGTTTTAATTATCTTTTTTAAAAAAGCTTCTTGTACTTGCAGTCTTGAAATCAAATACAGTTAAAACCGGTATTTTTATGTTTAATATTTTATTTCATTTATATGATAAATATGGTGTTACAAATTCAATACCTTCTTCAAATAATTTTTTAGGAAGGTCAAACTCTGTAATGATATAAATATTTGTTTAAGTGATCAACATTTTCGAATATTATTTTAAGGATAGAATTAAGTAAATATATAATAGTAATAATATCCCAAATAGCAAAGTTTGAGATGAGGTTTAATTTAGGGTTTGGCATTTTTCTATTGGCAGTTGGTAGATTGAATGGTATCCAGTCAACCACTCCTAGATAGAAATTAGAAACTATGACCTTTCCACTAATTAACCATAAGACCAACCAATATTAAACTCAACTTAACATACCTTTTTAGTTTAAAAAACAATAATATATTTTTAATAAGGTCTACATGTTAATGGAATTTTTAGTAGAAAACCCTAATGAGAACCAAAGTGTTAAGAAATGGATTTGGCAGCTACTCATCCTAAAAGTAAATGTGTAGGTTTTGAATTGCTAAACCACACATATATATATATATATATATATATATATATATATACATACTTGTGTGGTAGTTCAAAATCAACATTAGATAGAAAACTAAAAAAAATTAACCTAATTAATAACTTCCATATTTGTTACCTTATTTAAAAGGTAAAAAAAAAAAAACTTGTATGCCAAAAGCTAACATGGACAACCTAATAATATTCATACAGTTATAATAACTTACCAAAATTGTGAAAATAATTGATTGTGTCCCCTTAAATTATAAAATAATCTCTAGTGAATCATAATTTTTTTTGGCAGCTTATATATATTAAAATAATTTTAGAAAGTAAATAATGCACCAACTCTATCATTTCATTCCACCCTTTCTAATTTATTATTATTATTATTTATTTCCGCCATTTTTTTTAATTTCTATCTTCATTTTTTAATGCACTATATATATTTATGATAACACTCCGTGTGGGGCTTCTCAACGTATCGCAATCAACAAAGTAACACAACCAATAAATGAACTGAAAAATGGAGCTAGAAATTTCATCCTAGATCCAAGAAGCGACGATATTTGATATTAAAGATTAGAGTAAATAATTAAACACTTTTTATCTGAAATTATATAATTAGCTAGTTTTACCAAATAACTAACTATACTTCTATGGATAAGCAATCAGATACACCTGTTCATTTTTATGTTAATATTTAATAAAATTTATCATGTGCTCTTCTTGTGATTTACAATGTATGTCATTTAAACTGATTAACAGAGTATTAATGGGTGTAATTGTGAGCTGATTATATGAAACTTATAAGAAAAAAAAATTAATTTTTGAATGATTGTCGTTGTTTCTCTTGCTATGATTAATAAATGTATTTTCATGTATGAATTAGTCGTTCTTTAATGGAATTCTTATTCTTGTTAGCTATATAGTTAAATCATGGTTAGGCTAACTAATTATACTTTTGAAGTTTTTTTTTTAAAAAAAACCATTTTTTAAAAAAAAATAAAATTGGGAGGGGGAAGAAAAGCTTTTTAAAGAAAAATGCAAAGAAGAGGTGTGGAATTGAAAGACCCATCATCAATCAAGAAGAGAGAAAAAGGTGGAGAGAGGCCATTCTTTCAGAGGTCACCACCCTTATATAGAACAGATCAACACCCACCCCACGAAGAAGACGAACAAGGAAAACCAAACAAGAAGCTTCCTTTATCCAAATCCCTTGCTTTGGATCGAAAATCCCGATCCGGACAAACCGTCAGGTGTTGTTGCCTCCATTTTCGTTGCAACAGACATCCGCAGCAGCAGCAAACGGGATCATCGGAGAAATGTCGTGCTCTTCATCATCTGGGTCCGAGGAAGACGATGAGGGGATGGACTCCTACCGCAAGGGAGGGTATCACGCGGTGCGGGTCGGAGATCAGTTCGCTTCCGGCAGATACATCGCCCAGAAGAAACTGGGTTGGGGCCAGTTCTCTACGGTCTGGCTCGCCTACGATACTCAATCCTCTGTATGCATCTCCTCTTTTGATTCATTCCATTTCTTGATTCTATTCTTCTTATTGATCCGAGTTTGGATTTTGATCGGCTTTTTCGCGGATTGATTCGATGATTGTCGGATCAGGAGATTGATTTTGCTAGTAAATGCTTTTAGGATCCATATGATTGGAGCTGGATCTTCTTTGTGTGATCCAGTTCTGGATTTTTAGCCTTTGGTCAACGAATTAGTTAGTCTTCTGGATCTAATATCATAGAATTGAAGAATAATATAATGCAATGATCACACAAAAACAATTCATCATAGAGAAATTTGCTAGAAATTGTCCTCGTGGATGATTTATTCATGGCGAGCTCGGGAGCAAATCTCTAGAAACATAGGGTGCCTTAATTGCTAAAGTTCTTTTAGTTTTCTAGCTACAACATGCTCACATCTAGGATGATATTAGCCACATCAAGGAAATCATCAACATTCTGACTTTGAATTGAGCTATGACGGGTGGAACGTAATTGTGTCACAGGGAACTGGAGCCTTTCTAAGCTTTGTCTGGCTCTTCTGGTTGTGAACTTATTGATAACTACAATTGTTACAGCGTATAATGTTGTCTCTAATCATACATGGCATGTTTTTTTATGTATGGAAAAATCTGAATGTTTGTGTTAGATTATCTAGCAAGTGATAACTGCTTTTAACTCTGGGATTCGCTATCAAGAACCATATCTTGTGTTAGTGTATCTTCTGGTGTTCAGAATCATCTTAATAGATAAATTTCCATTAATTGCTAGTTCAGTGTGGACCCTTAGTCTTGGATATCCACTTTAGGCAAAATTCTACTTTAAAAAGGAGTCACTGTATTTAGTGCAGGTGGCTGTTGTAGTTAAGCAAATGCTTAGTTTCCTCTTTAGCCAAAATGAACAAAACAAAACAAAGAGAAAAGTTGAGTTGTCTCCTTCACTATGTATGGAGTCCTAACACAACTGAGTTGTATTTATGTAAAATATGTAACTGATAATATCAAAACAAGTTTGATTTAAGAATAAAAAACGCCTATCTATGTGAAGTGACATTGTTAGATATTCTCATATATGTTAAAACATTTATTGATTTGGTTGGATTTGGATTACTTAGGATTGTTTTTATAACTAAGATGCGTATTTTCTGTTTTCTGTTTATACATATACATTGACAATGCAATTTGAGTATATTGTTGATAACTTTAGTCTTCTATGTACTAATTCTTTTAGCTTTCAGTAGCTATATAAACTATTTTCCTGCACACAAATGTTTCTTGTTGGCAAATTAGTTATCAGTATGCTTGTCCATTTTCTTCCTAAATTTTGTATCTCATATATATGTCTAATACCTTAATAATCAACGTCTTCACATTCACATCCGAAACAGATTTGGACAGGCATTTTGTGGATATGATATTTGATTGTTCTTTTATAGTTTGTTCTTACAGAGTGTAACCCACAAATTACATTACTGATTTTTTTTTTTTTTTTTTTTTCCAGAAATACGTTGCTTTGAAGATACAAAAGAGTGCCGCCCAATTTGCTCAAGCAGCCCTTCACGAGATCGCAATCTTATCCGCAATTGCTGAAAAAGACCCTTCACATTCTAGATGTGTTGTGCATCTGATAGACCACTTCAAGCATTCAGGTCCAAACGGACAGCATCCCTGCATGGTCCTTGAATTTCTCGGCGACAGCTTGCTCCGCCTAATTAAGTACAATCGCTATAGAGGCCTCGAGATGAACAAAGTTCGGGAAATCTGCAGATGCATATTGATTGGTTTAGACTACTTGCATCGAGATCTTGGCATACTCCACACAGATTTAAAGCCTGAAAATATACTCCTTAACACCACCATAGACGCATCCAAAGACCCAATACGCTCCGGAACTGCCCCGATAATCGAGAGACCCGAGGGCAGCGGATACACTGGAGTTTCGATGAATATCATTGAGAAGAAGTTGAAGAGGAGAGCAAAGAGAGCAGTCGCTAAGATATCGGCAAGAAGATCGCCAATGGGAGAGGCAGTGGCTAAGTCTCGGAGAAATATGGATGGGATTGATGTGAAATGTAAAATTGTGGACTTTGGGAATGCTTGTTGGGCAGATAAGCCATTTGCAGAGGAAATTCAGACAAGGCAGTATAGAGCTCCTGAGGTTGTACTGCAATCTGGGTATTCGTTTTCGGTGGACATGTGGTCTTTTGCTTGCACTGCCTTCGAGCTTGCTACCGGTGACATGTTGTTCACTCCCAAGGAGGGGCATGGCTTCAGCGAGGACGAGGTATTTTGCTTATTGCTGTTTTCTTTCTTTCGATCGTTCTGTTGGTATTGTATAGACAGTTATAGCTTAAGAAGAGGACATAAATACCTCTAAGACTTCCGATTTTCACCTTTTGCTTCCTTAATTCTCAACTAGAATGGAAATCACATTATAGTAGGCCTGTGTTTTATTTTTGCTAGCTTAAACACTTATTTTATCTGTTACTTTTCACTACCTCCATTATCAGAATTGTTGATTGGTAATATCGGCATCCAATTGATATGAAACAGCTTGTTTCTTATAAAGAAGTAAAATAATGTTGTTCTATGAAAAGTGTATTTTTTGTAGTTCTTGTTTATGTCTTGTAAGGTTGGGATCTTTCCTTTCTCTCTATAAGGAAGTGTGCTGCCTGTTGTGTCATCTTGGTGTATACATATAAAATTGTTCATGGACTTCAACATTTCAAAAAATCTTCTTTTTTTTTTCCCGGTTGAAATAGCATCCTTGTAAATTTTCAATATATCGTTTTTGCAATTTTCCAGTCCTTGTGAATTCGGGTATTCTGCCATTCGAACATGCTTCTTGTCGGTTTATGGATATGGGGGTAATATTGTTGTTGTTTGATTGTTGGTTGCTTGGTTTTTCAGGATCACCTAGCTTTGATGATGGAACTCTTGGGAAAAATACCCAAAAAGGTCTATATAACAACTACTCTCACTCAATTTTGTTTCAACACATGAATAAAAAAGCTTTTTTTACATGCAAAGTGCCTTAAAAAGCTTCTTATGATGAGCAGATAGCCACAGGAGGAGCAAGCTCAAAAGATTTCTTTGACAAATACGGTGATCTGAAAAGAATCCGAAGATTGAAGTATTGGTCGCTTGATCAGCTGCTAATGGACAGATACAAGTTCCCAGAAGCGGATGCTCGGGAGTTCTCTGAGTTTCTTTGTCCACTCCTTGATTTTGCACCAGAGAAGCGACCAACTGCTCAGCAGTGCCTTCAACACCCGTGGCTGAAAGCCGACGATGCCAACCAAAAAGAAACCCTAAACAACACAACCCTAGACAACAAAACCCCAGACAACAAAACCCAAGACCACAAAACCGAAAACAACAAAACCCAAGACCACAAAACCGAAAACAACAGAACCCTAAACCCTAAAACCCTTGACAGCAAAACCGAAAACAACAGAACCCAAGACAACAAAACCGAAAACAACAGAACCCTAAACCCTAAAACCCTTGACAGCAAAACCGATAACAACAGAACCCCAAACGACAAAACCGAAAACAACAGAATCCCGAACGACAAAACTCAACACGAGGAGCATGAGGAGCATTCTGTGTCCAGGGTAGGGGCTAGTGTGGCAAAACTGGAGATTAATCAAGTGGCAAGTGAAAGTAAAGTACAAAAGATTCTTAACCGTTATAGAAAAGTGTAGCAGCAACATGGCTATATGGAGACAGACATACAAAACCCTGTTTCTCTTTGGGGTTCCACAGAAACTCTGCTGCTGTTTTTTGTGATTTATTATTGATTAAATATGGAATTTTTGTGTTGTAATCTCTATATAAGGTGTTTGTGTTTTGTTTTTTTTTTTGAAGGGGTTGGTGATTAACAAAGATGTAAAGTTATTGTTTATTTAGGACAGATAAGGGAAGCTTGACATGCCCTTTATTTGGATAGCCTCTTGTTCAATCCATTTCAGTTCATAGGATTTGGCTTTGTTGTTTGTGATTGAATTTCTTGTATCTGTTTCATGACTCTCTCTATTATAAATGAATAAAGACATTGGTTGGTTCTCATACATGAGAAGGGCATGCATTGCAGATGTTGACATTGTGTTTTAGTATCTGATGCTGATCGTATCATGTTTTTCCATGATGAGAAAAGTACAATTTTTAATGGTCAAAATTGATGAGGCAATTCCTAGATAGCTCTGTCCCTGAATGTGAGTAATACGCAGAAAAAACCACTTGAGATTTTGTCAATTCTTCATTCTTGTGAATCTCATGAAGTAGTATTCATTTGTATAGCATTAAATATACATCAAGACAGTTTGGCCGAGTGGTCTAAGGCGCCAGATTTAGGCTCTGGTCCGAAAGGGCGTGGGTTCAAATCCCACAGCTGTCACATTTTACATTTTGATGTTATCGAGTTCCTGAAATTCTTTCACTTAGTGGTTATTTATTGCCTACATAATGAGATATTTTGTATTCGATGCATTTTTAATCAAATGTTAACTCTTTCACTTAGTGGTTATTTATTGCCTACATAATGAGATATTTTGTATTCGATGCATTTTTAATCAAATGTTATTGTTTTCTTAATAATTAGGAAAATGTTTGGATTTTTCTACTATGCTTTGGGAGCATCATGCTTTTGGTTTTTTTAATACTATGTGGACTTAATTGTAACATAACTAAAACTTTAAAAGTATGAAAAAGTATGAATTTTTTTAACTACACTTAAGATGTGTATCATACTATTAATAATATCAATTTCCCTATGGGGTTCACCTTTAGGGCAATAGAAAAATAAAAAAATTAGTGGCAAAAGCATGGTGCTCCAAGAGCATTATAGAAATGTCCAAAATGTTTTAACATATTTAACCAATTCATTGCACAACCATTTTCGGTGGGATGGTGAATGCAACAAAATGTTCCATACCAATAGCAAATATACTATTACATCCATCAATCATTTATTTAAAATTATCGCTAAATATTATTAGATTGACACAATTAATTAATTACTTTTGAAATATCATAGTAACAACTATTTATTTTAATAAGTTACTATTAGTTATTTTCGGTTACCTCATTTTCGGTTACTCAGAAGTAAATGAGGCACGGAAAACAATAAAAAAAAAATCTGATTGATGTGATGGTGCCATTTATATATTTATATATAGGGGCTGATTAAAATGCAATCGAGTTTATTTAAATTTGATTTTTCAACTGTTAGATTATGAGAGATAATCAATCATAATTGATGAGAGATAAAAAAATGTTTCTTACACATGCATAATTTGATGGCTGAGAAATTAAGTTGAAATAAACTCGAGTTTATTTTAGCCGAACCCTTATATATATACATATAAATGAGGCAAGATGAGTAATTTCCTTATTTTAGGATAAAGCTGCCAGTTACAGTTAGAGGAAGAGACACACCTCAAAAACTTCTTCTATAAAACAAAATTGTAAAAAGAGAACCATGTATAATTATGATGCTATAGATACTTTCTCCTTTCTGGGCTGTTGTTCATTTTGGAATCTATTATTAGATTTTCAAGAAAAAAAACTGTTTCTTGAAGTAGAATCCTACACAAAATAGGGACCACTGAAACATCAGAGACGGAACACCATCTGTCTGTCTGTATGCTTCAATTTGCAAGTATAGCAGTTTTGTCTGGCTGTACTTCTAAAACACACAATATCAATAGCAAGATCACAGCTAAATCAAACTATGCATTAAAAAGGAATGTGGAATATTATTATTTCAGGTTCATTCATACTATACACCTATCAAAATTCATCAGACCCAGCTACTAAATGTAGAGCACAATTTCAAACCAATTGAGGCATTCAGATATACAATTTTGCGTCCAATGCACATAACAAAGCCCAAAAATATAAGAAAACAAAATCAAAGGGAAATAAAATGCCATTTTCTATCGAAGGGGGAATTAAGATCCTACCTCAGCCAGCAGCCATCAACCCTGTAAAGTGAAGGTGCCACAAAACCACCTATAATTGTGCAACTTTGTTTTGCTTCACACATGAAGGCGCCTGAAATTCTTGACACTTCCATACCGGTGCAGCATCTAGTGAGGGCAAATTTTCACCCGAGTGATCGATGGTGGACAAAGATTTACTACCACTACCTGTCCTGTCTTCAATTGTTCGAGATGGTGTCTCGTCTTTTGGAATTGCAATGTCTTTGCTTGTGCAAATACTCAAAGGTAGCTTTTTTAGCTTCACTCTTCCCCTCTTTTTACCACTTGTAGATGCATCTTCTTGCCATTTCTCCTTCAAATGACTCGATTCCCCATTTTCCATATCCAAAAGATCGTACTTTGCTTCCTTCTTACCCAATTCAACCGTGTTCTTTTCTCCAGAGGATTCTTCTGATCCTGCTTTGTCGCCTCCTATACTGTGGCCATTGCCAAAAACCCTAGCTTCATATTGCTCAGAAAGAACCTTAGGTTTCTTGTGCTTATGAGCCTTAGAGCCAGAACTGGACGGGTTTTTTGAAATTCTGGGTGAGCTGTTAATGGCTCGATGCAGGGTTCGAGCTAGTTCTTCATCTGCCTTACAATTCTCAACTGATTTATACTTTTTGTAGAGTGAATTAACAGGAACATGCTTCTTGAGCTTATTATTCTTCTTCAAGTAGCTATCAGAGTTGCCAATTTCCTCTGAGAATGAAGCTACAAGATCCAAAGCGCTTTTTGCTGCAGCTACTGCTCTAGCAGCAATCTCGGCCTTCTCCTCTGCTGCAGCTCTAGCTGCCTTTGCTACTGCAACTGCTTTCTCAGCTGCAGATCTTGATGCCTCCACTATCTCCTCTGGTGAGAGGTCAGAGTTACTCGTATGCGAGCTCAACAAATTGTTCAGACTGGTATTGAACACGCTTGAAGGCGATGATGATGAAGATGAGGGGAACATCGATGCATGAGAAGTGCATTCATTGTCACAATTCTGCTTCTTAAGATCAGCAAGATGGCGTTTTCGAGGCGGCAATAGGACACCCGCATCCAAGTGATTCACATCACATAAGTTAGCTTCCATTGATGGAGTTTCCACCTTAACTCAAAATGGCTAATTCACAGGACAACTCGAGGTTGACATCCATCTACTCCAATCCAATCCAATCCAAACACTGAAAAATATAACATCAATATCATTTATCACCTGTCAGATGAATGATTCTAGAAAGAAAAAACCCATAAATCCAGTTTCCTAGTCGAAAATAACTCAATTCATGGAAATTGAATCATGGATTCAATCCTACTGCAGATGATGAGCTAGGGCTCCAGCCTCCAAGAGACTAGAATAAGAATAAACCCAACGTCTCACTTCTAATCTTTCTGTATTGCATTTAAGAGCATCGTGAACATTAGGTGTTTATTCAAGCAACGAGAAGCATGAAAAGAAGTGAAGAAACAAATCAAGCAAGTAGCAGAGGATAACAACCCAAGCTCATTTAAACCTACACAATTCTCAGAACTACAGCATTGATGCAACCAATTCAATCAAATCCAACGTTCATACGGAACTCCAGCAGCTGGATTCAACATAATTAGGCAGATCAACAACAAGCTCATTCATTATTACAAGAGAATTCACGCAGGAAAAACGAGGTGTAATCAAAAGAGACGGATGACAGATACCTGGTTTTGGCTATGGTGTGTTGGAGGAGATAAGAAGATGGAGAAAAAAGAGTGACAATGATATTGATATACAGCAAACGGCGACTTGAGATTAGGGTTTTGGAGGTTGCAGAGACAAATCAAGGTCTGAGATGAAGAAGATGTTATTTTCCCTTTTGTTTTATCGTTCAGCCATTTATATATTTTTCTCTTCTGAGTGTGATCTATGTGTATTATAAAAATAGCGTGTATTTTAAAAAGTATAATCATCACAAATTATATTTACTTTTTAAAAATTTGTTATTTTAATTTTTGAGAAAATTACTACATCTAGCAAAAATGAATTAGACACATTAGATCTTTTGATGTGTACATATGATATATATTCTTTAATAAGTTGAAATGATTACTGCAAAATACACTCAATTAGACGGACAATTAAAAACCCATTTATAATTTAGTGGAGGTCTAATTGAGAGTTCAATTGAAAGCATTTTGTTACAGTTTCTTTATATTTATGGTACACATCAAGACATTATGTGACCGTAATATGATCCGTTTAATTTGACGAAAATTGTAATTAATGTAACAATTTGTTCAAATATTAAAAATTTAAATAGTTAACTTTGAACAAACAATTATAGAACAACTAGTAAGCTTTCTAAATAAAAATCTTATTAAGAAACTTAAGTAAAACAAAACTTTAGTTAAAGAGAAAAATAGTATAACATTCTTGATTCCCTTTATGACAATAATTACAGAATATCTCAAAGTGTAGACATTCCAATTTTGTTTACTTTTTTTTTTTTTTTTTTAAAGTAAAATAATTTTATGAAATTAATGTCGTAAATGGTGTTAATTTCGAATAACCATATAATCCGCTCTAACTTTAGATTTAAATCTAGAGTAAAAAAAAAGCATATGATCAGTTCGAAAGTCAAAACTCGACATCATTTGTGACATTAATATCATAATTCAATTATTCTAAATATATTTAAAAAAAAAGGTTAAAAATAAGGTTATGACATTTATTATTAACTTATAGGGTCCTTAACTTATATTGATAACAACCATATATAATATAAGGATAAGATATTGTTAGGGTTGTAGTGTCATTATGATCATAATTAAAAAAAACTTAAAGTAAGTAAATTGAATTATCGACTTTAACGGCACAAACGTCGCGTTTTGACTTTCAGATAAATGATATGTTTTGTTTAAAGTTTAGATTCAAATATAAATTTAGGGTGAAGTGATTTGAAATTAATGCTTATAATTTAATTTTTACCTACTTTAATTTTTTTTAAGTAAATACTGAATTACAACTTTAATAATAAATTTAGTAGAAATTTACTATTATATTTTATATCACCAATTTAATTTTATTTATTTATTTATTTTGTAAGAAAAAAAAATGGGAAAAATAAAACTAATCGGAGATGCTGCCCATCGCTTTTCGTTTTCCGATCGATTTGGATTCGTTCTCAGTTCACGGGGCCAACTGCCTCCTCTGAAACCCTAATAGCTCCCATCCCTGTCCATGGAAAATGCCAATTTTGTATACCAACATGACTACAAGTGCCCTAATCATCCTGTCGACACCCACCACATTGTAGTTCGAAGGAGCGGCATTAGGTCTCTCGTGATTTTCTTCATCGCTCTGGTTTTTGCAGGTTTATTGTCTGTTATCGTCGTCAAGGTATAACAATTTCGTTTCTTGTCCACTTCATAAAGTTTTAGTTTTCGCAATTGATGGAAGTATTAGGGTTTTCACAATTGAGGGTTTAATTGGTGATGCCGGGACTGGGATTGAATGTTCTTGATTGGAGTTTAGAAAGCGAATTTGAGTAATTCTGGTTGAAGTTTTGTAGCTCGCTTCTTTTATTGATTCCCTGGCAACAAACTGGGTGGAAGTGCAAACTCTACAGGGATTAGAATGTTCTTGAATGGAGTTTAGAAAACAAATTTGAGTAATTTTAGTTGAAGATTTGTAGCTCACTTCTTTTATTGATTCCCTTGCAACAAACTGGGTATGCAAATTCTACAATCAAAAACCTGGGATTCTTTCCCTTTAGCATATTTTGGCAGCTGATATAACTCCAAGTTGAATCGAATTTAGAGCACGAATTTGAGTCAAGTCGAAAAAGATTTCCTTCTGTGAGCTCTATTGTTTTTTAATATTTGATAATTTTTCACTTTGTTCTATTGATTTTCTCTTAATAAAAAGTGCAAAGGAAGCAACAAATTAGGTGCATTTTTTGGCAGCTAATGGTATTTGGAATGCAATTTGTCACTGCAATTTGGAATGCAATCTGTCATATGTATTTGGGATGCAATTTGTCACTGCATGCTTGAAACTGTGATTATATCGTTGAATCGTTTCTACAAAACTCTGCAAATATCCGTAACTTGCAGTGATAGTTATCACCCGACTGGAGTTGGTAGTGATGTTATTTTACATATACTTATAACAGGAAAGATCAAGTGGACTTCTTCTGTGGAGCTTTCCATTAGCCATTTTCCTACTGAAGGCATTGCTGTTGAAACCCGTCAAGAAAGGTCGGTAGAAAAGACTCTTTATCTTCTTTCTCAGTTACATTTGAATTGGTTATTTGGTATCAATCGAGCTTGACCTAACATGCATATTCCGCTGTTTAGAATCTGTTCTGATTATGCCTGGTTTTGGAGTTCAACTTGAAACTCACTATAGAAGGTAGGTATTTCCATTTGCATTATTTCTAAAGTTGTTCAATTACAATGTAAAAATGTTATCTTGAAGTCGGTTGCATCACATATTTGCTATTTTGGTTAAAGAAGAATGTCTTAATGGGTTAAAATATGCCGACAATAATGCAGTGGAAGAACAAGCCGTCGATTTGTACCAATCAACAAGATTCTGAAACCCGTGTTGCAAGAATGTGTAACCCCCGTTACATGTTACTGGTGCCTGTCTCTTGTTCTACGTGATGAAGATGAACTGATGTTGGTTTTTAAGGTAACCAGCTTTGTGTGTTAGTTAGTATCAACATGCATGAATTCCTTTTAAGGGTGTACACAAATATTGATTACAGTTTTACGGTTTTGTTATGTTGTTCGACTCTAGGAAGTGCATCCTCCGTTGAAAATGATGGTCCCGATTTGGAAAGCCTTGTGTTACACCATCAATGAAGCTGCACAGAAGACAGTGGATGGACCAGATACTTAGAGATGATGAGTTTTCACTTTTTAGCCATTATTACTAATGCCAACTCGAAGTTAATATTCGACATAGGAAGGTACATCATCATTCATTGTTAGAAGAAAATATATTGATACAGAGAAACCATTTTCATGCCAAATCATTACTACCAACCAAATCAGAGACAAGTACAAAAGAGAGTATATATGTATTTATATTACAAAAGCACAAGCCAAAGAGTGAGTTCATTCACTCTTTTTTACTGACAACAAAGTCTTGCCCAAAAGACAGAATACATCTAATCCAGACACCAACTATACAATAGTATACTCAATTCTTGTACAAAATAGCTATATCATGTCATCACAGACACCAACCAATCCTTAGGGTATTGCTAAGAAAATAGATAACACAATCTCAAAAACCTCAAGTCACACACCACCACCACTACTCAATCAACTTCATAGGAAGAAAGAACACCTGGAAATAAGAGGATGATGAATTGATGATCAATCAACCTGTCATACTGTGTAATCGTCGGCATGCTGATGATATAAGTTGTATCCCCCAGGGACTTCCATCTTTCCAGTCAAATGCACATTTCCTTCACAGTTAAATACAGCCACGTGGTAAATAAATGTTATCAGCAGAACGGCAAAAGCAGTAATTGCATATGAAATGAAGTATACATGATTATAGATTGATATGATTGTAAAATAGAAAGTTGGGAAAAAAATAAGAACAAAACAAAAGACAAACAAACAGATTTTGCTCTATGTTTATGTCTATAAGAGTTGAGGACTGTTGTAACTGAAAGAGGCCATATTTCCTCAGTTTCTAGCTTTCTTGAATGTTCAGGCATGTCTAAAGTGTTGATTTAGCAGTAAGAATGGCAAACAAACAACTTAATGAATTTTGTACCGTTCTAGATTCTTTGGAGGAAAATGGTTCATTTTTTAGTGTAATTCACTAGGAACACTGATATGGTGGGACAGTAGTCGTTTTGATGGAACTTATTGATACTTTTTTTAGATAAAATAGACTGGTTAAAATGGTCTGTTATAAGATAATTTTCTGAGTATTAGTCATAAAATACATACCAGTGTGTGATAGTATGTCATCATAGTAAGACATATGGCCAAAGCTTCTGCTCTCAGGTCTTAAGCTGCTATCTGATGGAAACAAGCTCTCCACTTTTGTTGGCGGTGAATCAGCAAAATGCAAATCAGAGCTAATCTGAGGGCTTTGAAAAGGTAAATCTTCTGGTCTAGGAACTGGGTTGTGATGCTGGGTCATGAATGCTTCTGGATTTGATTTCTCCTCCTTTGGTGACTGTGACTCACCTTCAGCCTCAAATTCAGATTCACCATTGTTGGATGTAGAGTTTTGCTGCTTTCGCTTGGATCTTGCTCGCCTGTTCTGAAACCAATTGTAAACATTTGTTTCTGAAATTTGCCCGTGTTGGCTTAGTTCAGATGTGATCTCTTTGATCTTCTGCTTAGTTGGAGTTCCATTTCCTTGATTGAAAATTTGTTCCAATACTTGAAGCTGCACTGGTGTTGGGGTCCAGCGCTGCCTTGCTGTGATTTTGTGCCCCAAAGATGTCACCAGTGGATCACAGTATAAAGTCCCCAACCTAACTCCTACATGTTTAGGAAAACAGCAGTTAGAAAGCATGTGTGTGTATATAAAGCATTAAAATTTCAGATAATTGTTCTTCTTCTTCAGCTTAAATTAATAATGATTGAGTTAATCAAAGATCAAACATAAATTCCCTATTGGAAACTTTAAGGGATAATTCAGCACATACTAAGTAGCAATAAATTACTGAAATGAAAACTGGAAAAGGAATTGAGAAAACCCTAAATAACCATTGAGTTTAATAGCTTGAGATAGCTACTGCACCAACTGAGTTGCATTCCACATCTCTAATAGAGTCAATCCAGGTATTTTCTAAAGATCCAACTAGTTAACAGTTGTGTGGAACTCTAAGCAAGGGAAATTGCATGTAGATCTTTAATCATGTGAAAAATAACTTAATTTCCATAAGAACAATCCACATTTTAAGCATTGATTGAAGAATCAATCATTTGGCAACTCTAAGAATCTAGGAAAAGTCACAATAACACCATCTCCTCCTATAAACCCAGAGTCAGTGCAACTATAATAAGTGGGAGATCCACTACCTTCCATGTTCTCACCTTGAATCATTTGCTCAACAGAAATTCTAAGAAAATTCAGAAATTACACTATCCCGTAAATGGAACTGCAACTAAATTCAGAACAACAGTCATAATTGAAATGTACCAAATTCAGCAACTAGTTCCAGTCATATAAACTTAATAATATCTAAACTAAAAAAGTAAAGAGTGATTAGGAACCAGCAATAAGATCCCTTTTTTGCAGTGTAGTTTGCTTCTCAAAACAGGAAGCAAACCATAAACTACGATAATCGGGAAAAGAAACAGCAGCAGAAGCTGAGATCATTTAGTTCAAGTAGAAATTGCAGGCTGCAGCTAATTCAAGATTAGTAACCCTAACAGAATATGCTGATACCAATGAACAGAGCTAGTTTTTTTTAGCACATCTATAATAAGCTACAAAAGAACCAAATTCGGCAGCTCTGTGCACTGCTAGAATTGTCCAAGAAACATGACGGCATTGGTCTTCATTCAAGTAAAGAAAATTGGAAATGTTGAAACCCTAAAGAATCATCCAGAAACTACTTTCGAGCGGAATTGAGGTATGAATGCAGGAGAAAGGAAAGTAGCGAGACCTGCAAGATCTTGCTGAGCAGTTAGGTTTTTGTGCATCTCGACGAGCTGCTCGCAGATGGAGGCGTAGATGGCGATCTGCTTCCGGAGAGTCTCCAGCTGTTCGTCCGTCATTACCTTCACATACGGCACCGCGTTCCCGCCGGTCACTCTGCCGGAAACAGTACCGTCACCGGCGCCACCGGCGCGGTGGTTGCTGTCAGATACTTGAGGAAGCTGCTGCTGCTGCTTCTCCCACTCCATCATTCTGGAAGAGGTGAAGACGCAGAGAATGGAATGTGTCTAGGAGAGTGTGTCACTGAGAATCTAGAAAGAGTAGAAGAAAGTTGAGTCGTGTTTGTTTTACTGAGAAAAATGAAACAGTGACTGACCAATTAGAGGAGGAGAGAGAAAGTTAAAGAAGCGACAAAAAGAGAAGAAAAAAAAAGTCGACAATTAGACAATCATGTAATCAAGTATAGAGATTAGTGGAATGTGTGGTATTTATTCAAATGAAATTATTGTTTTAATTTGGAAAAAAAAAGTTATTATGTTATAATGTATTGATAGAATTTATTTTTAAATTAATTAATATCTATAAAATACCTACATTTTATGTGTGGTCATGTCGTGCTATTGTATCGTGTCATAAATTGTCAACTAATTAATTCTGATGGCTCTCCTTAAGTCTATCCGCCAAATAATCTGGATTCTAAGATTGATAATTATGGTTTAGGTCTTAAAATTTATTCATCTGGTATCGGTTAAAGGAAGAAGTGTTGTATGCTATATATATATATATATTAAATTAAATGGTTAGTTAGTTTGTTAATTGGTTAATAAGATGTGCATGTGCATTCGGCGGCTACACTCCGACAATATGTGCATGGACGGCTGCGAATGTTTCTTTGCCCACAGCTCTACATTTTTTAATTTGTATTTCATTTTTCATGCAATATTTAAAGCACCGCAAATAAACCAATAAACTAATGTGACGATATAGATATATATACTGCATGTTACACGAAATTGTAGCTAAATAAGTGAATTATAATTCACAATGTTGAAAAATGATATATCGTTTGATTGTATCCAAAATTAGTGTCATATAAGTCTTATGATTTTTTTTTTTATAATAAACTTACTAAATACTATAATCTAATATTTTACATAAAAAATACAGTTATGTGACCTGAATGGAAATAATTTGCGTAAATGTATATTTTGTAGTGCCAAACGCGGCCTTAAGTAAGAAGGAGAAGTTGAACCTTAATACGTGGTTTATAAATAGCAAGTCAAATTATGTTTGGTTTGGATTGGAGATTCATTGTACCAAATAATTACCGGCTTATAAATGGAAGATTCAACGGTATACCTGTCTACTCTAGTCTAGTCTAGGTTTTGAAAGAAAGAAAGGAAGACTTTTGACTTTTGTGGAAAGAAGATAATGATGTATGATGATGATTATTATTAGGTTAATATATGTTATGATGTTTGACCACTTTTGAGTTTTGAGTTTTGGTAAATGTTGTTTGTTTTGTCTAGTTTGGTACCATATGTTTGTAGATTTTTCTAGTTTTGGTTCGACCGTTACATTCCGTCCATTTTTTCCGTTAAGTGACATGTACAAGTCACGTGATCCACCCTAAACTTTCAATTTTGTTCAAATTTGGGGGGAATTGACACCCTAAACCTAGTTCAATTTGGGCGAATTGAACTAGGTTTAATGGGTCAAATTTGGGGGAATTGACACCTTAAACTTAGTTCAATAGGTCAATTCCCCCAAATTTGAACAAAATTAAAAGTTTAGGGTGGATCACGTGACTTGCACATGACACTTAACGGAAAAAATGGACGGAATGTAACAGTCGGACTAAAACTAGAAAAATCTGCAAACATATGGTACCAAAACAAGGAGAAAAAAAAAAACTTCATGGACTAAAACCCAAAAGTGGTCAAACATTATAGACCAAAAGGTGATCATATTGTCCATTAGGAGGTCATGTAGCATTCATGCTCAATAGTTATACATTAATTATCAATCACACCTATCGGGTCCAGGGGTTTAAATCCCTAAGCTCGCAGTGCGCTACTCCTATTTTACATCACCACACAAATTTTGATTGACAAATTGTTTATGTGAAAAATAGAATCAAATACATTTCTTTACAATCTTTCCAATGTTAATTGACTTATTTATTATCACTCTATAGTTTATTTATTATCACTCTAAACATTTTAAATGTACTTTCTTTTTATAAAATAGATAAGATATTTAAAGTAAATTTAATATTTTTATGACACATTGTTCGGGCTTGATGATTACAGTCCTAGCTAATTCTTAGGCCTTGGTTCAAGCCCAGCCTAGGTTTAAAAAATTGGTCAGATTACCCAAACAAATTACAATACACGGGCTTTGTTTAATTTGCAATTAAAAGCCTAAAAGGTGACATAATTTCTCTATTGTGTATCATATTTTTCTTCAACTTGCTTGCTGAAATTAAAAAAAAAAAAAAAATTACAATTTGCTAGCAGAAAATATGCATTTAGCTACCTAAATTTTAGAGGAATAAGATGTAATTAGCTAGCTAAACTTCAAATACATTTGTAATCATTTAAGTTAGGAGTAAGGAAATTGCAATCTTATTGTAAGTTGAGCAAATAATTTGTAAAAATCCAGCTAAAAATTATCTAATTCTCTAATGTTCAGCCAATAAGTATAATGTTCAACCCTAATATACCATCATGTAGTATACTATATTTACTATATACACAAACAAAACAAGCAAACCCTCTGTTTCTGCAACACATAACTAAGTTAATCAATTAGTCTATATATATATATAACATCACACTACTTCTTCTTCTTCTTCACAAAGTGAACACATTTGACAATTTCACCTACTATATCAGCAAGAATCATACCTTCAATCTCTCCAACAATAACCTCAGCATCCAATGATCTCGACCACGGGATCGATTCCATATTCCGGGCCACCACCTCATCCAGAGATCGATGCGGTAACTCTACATTTGCACGAATCGTTTCCCACACAGAATTCAGCAGTTTCTGACCGTGAGGCTGTGGCAACAAGTCAAACCCAGAAACCGTTCTTGGAAACATCAATGGCGGTTGATGCACGAGCAACAGTGCCTCGTTTAGCAAATCATGCAATACCTTGTGATCAAATTCTACATTTTGTTTTCTATGATCAGTCTCTTTGTAGGATTCCTCAACTTGGTGAAAAACCGAGTCTTTGATCATTTTCCCAAATGAATTAGATTTCGATAAGAACGGATGAGATGGTGTGAAATATACACCAGAAGCAATAAGCAATGCTCTCACAAAAGATAATGCATCATTTTCAAATTCTGCTGCTTTGGATTCAATAAGGTCGTGTTTGGATGTGGTGATGTTAGACTTGGGGTAATCAAGTTGCTGCCTTTGCAATTCTGAGAATAAACAGATAGAAAGTTTGAAAAAATTGAAACTTTATCTGCAGAACAAAATATAGAGAAAAGTTTCATTCATACCATTGGTATCAGCATTAAGATCTGCAAAATCAGGCAAGATCTCAGCATCATCAATGTATGGAGGGGTAGTATCTGCAGATGATAAAGGGCTGAGATTGTTTCTCGGTCTCCAGAACTCGTCTTGGACACTGCTGCACACCGATGCAGGGCTAGGAGGTACTTCTGTCGAATTTTCCTGAACAAAAAAATGATAAAGTTTCAAACTTTCCTTCAGTAAACATCTCAAAACAAACCAAAATATGCAACTTGAAATCAATTTCAAAGGGGAATCGAACATTACATATATTTCATTTCGGTTTGAGATAACTGTCGGTCCACTCGTGATATCGTTCATGAAACTTGACTGGCAAGATTGTAATTCCGCCACAGAGTGCTGCATCCTTCTCCTAAACAGCCTCCTTCTGAGAGTAAAAGTACTCATGACCTTCTCTCTGAAGCTGAACCGGTCTTTTCTCGCATCCATCAGTAAGTTCTTCACAGATTCATGCTTTCCGGATGAAGTTCCAGACACAGGAGCCGACAAAGACCTGACAAGGTTCTTAGGAGACAGTTCTGGGTCGTGTCTAAAAGACCGAACTTTTATTTCCTCCTCTTCAAGATTTTCCCAGTAACAATTACGCCGCAGATGTTTCATTACAGGCCTTTCATTACCCAAAACATTTCTCAACCTTTCTGCAAGGAGTTTTCTCGTATCCACATCGGGTGAGCTATGGATTTCGCTTCTGTAAGACCTTGTAGATTCGGATCGGATCGAACCCACACTGCTTTCTCTAACCTTGTTCGCCATTTGCCTTGTTCTTTGATGTTCGGGTGTAAAAGGTGGTGCCTTGCCTTGCACTTCACGTTTTAGCCTTTCCTTCACCTCTTCAAGAAAATCTTCCATGCTGGCTCTCCCCTCTGAACTCCCCGAGAAACTCGTTCTTGAATCGTCGCTGCTCCAAATCCTATCAAGACCCGGTTTCATAACCACTATCGTGGTAGGACCCGCTCCAGAAACTCTTCCTTTTGCTCTGCTAGTAACTAAAGGTGGCTCCTTTTGCTTCTCCCTGTACCCACATGAATATCTGATTGGTTTCTGCTCCACAATCATTTCACTTTTCTTATGACCAGAAAATTTGATGCCTTCGAGTTGAGCAAATCTTGAACAGTCTCTGAATCTTGCAGCTTGCCAAGCTTCGAATTCTTTCTTAAACTTTTGCAGCTCCTCCTCTTGTGGGTGTTCTCTTCGCTTTTGATTCTCCACATTTTGGCATCTATCAATATGATTGCCATAATAAATGGGCCGTTTCGATGAATCTGAATTTGAAGAACCCTTCTTCAAATTCTGGTCTCCATTGCTTCTGACAGTATCATCCCTCATCTTCTTGGTAGGATGAACAGCAGACCTTGCTTCTGGAGGCAACACATCCACCCCCATTAATCGAGCTACAATGTTGGGTACATTTTGCCTGGTACTAGGTTTCCGGGACATCTCGTCGTGGATTAGTTTCTTGATAGAACGCTTTTCTGAACAATCCTCTCCCACATCGTAAGAATACCGGAACTTAGCGGATGAGGACATTGTTGATGATGTTACTGAAGATAACTAATTAGGAGATGATTAAATCTTAGGTTGTCAAACGTGAATTGAGCCAGTTTAATTCTCTGCAAAAAAAAAAAAAAAAACCAGTATCTCTATCAGTAAAAGGGCACATCAGAAGATGATTTTGCTGTTGAGCATGAAAACATAAACTATCATCAAGAACACAGAACTGAAATTGAATACAGAATTGTGTAGACAAGCAGGAATAATCCCATTTTCTAAGAAATTAGGGTGTTCTGCTAAAATATTGGGATTTCTGGTGAGTTTGTCACTTACCCTTTTGACATATAAGAAAGATTGAAGAGACCGAGTTGAATTCTGGCCCAGATTGTTGTATGAATCAATCAGAACCCTAATTGTACGTAAAGTTTAGGACTTTATATATCAAAAAGAAAAAAACAAGGCATTTTGTGCAGAGAACATTGTTTTAAAGGAAGAACAAGGCTCTACTGCAAACGGTAGTGAAATCAAATTCTCAGTAGTAAGATCACAATTTTGACAAATGAAAACAGTAGTTCCATGAATTTCCAACACCAGCAATAACCTTGCTCTGTTCCGGTTCATGATCAGAAACGCAATGATAACCAAATAAGTAAAAAAGGTATCTTTTAGACAATAATGGACATCAGAATTTGCAAAATCCTTCTTTTTTTTATTTTTCTCGGTGAGCAAAGAACATCTCCAACTCCAGAATCAAGAACTGCGTTAGAATGGAGGAACTAGGAAGGAAGATACATACCAGGGGAAGAAAATTCAGGAAGATGAAAACCCATAGCAGTTTCAGGTCTCATTCATGGCTGAAGATAGAAGAAACAGCCTTCGGCCATGAAAAGGGGCTTCTTTTGCATTGAAGAGAGGCACATGACACAGTGATGGGTGGTGACTGGATGAAAGCTGAGATTTTTATGGTAAAAACTAAAAACTAAAAAACAGTCGCGGTCTTTGCAGGAGAAAGGTGTGTTGTATAATAATAATAATAATAATAATAATCCAGTGGGATAAAGTGAGGATTCTGTTATTACTTATTAGTAATAATAATATAATATAGTAGGAGAAAGAATGAAGTCCATATGGTGGCTAATAGACGACCGGAAAGTGAAAGCTTTCTTGTTCCTTTTCTCCGTTCATCATTCATCATTATATTAAATTATGAATTTTATTTTTCTAAAATAATATATAAATATTTATCTCAAAATATGGGACTCCAAAATAAAACTAACTATAATATTTTACAACAAGTACTACAGTTTTGCTATTTGCAAAATACATTTCTGGTGGGGGACCTAAATTGATTTTTTTATTTTGGTAAATTCGGAACCTAAATTTGATGTTTTCTTCTCTGCAATGCAGACTTTCAGTTTTGACTGAAAATAATACTGATTAAGATGCAACCCACAAAAAGATATATTTCAATTCTAGGTTTTTTATTTGAATTTCAATTTCAATTATGGTTACAACTTACAAGTACTACTTGGAATTTGGATTTTCAGTTATTTATTCATAGTGGGACACGGCATATATATATAATTATATACATATTATTTTATAAACAGTGGGACAACTTAAAAATTATTATTTTTACATATTTATTATTCTATTTGCATGCCAAAGTCTTGACTTCAACTACCCTGACTGTTGGCCAAAAAAAAAAACTACCCTGACTGACTGACTGACTGACTAGTTTCCGTTGTGTCTGAGAACGATTCTGTGAAATGCCAGGCAGGAGGAGGCAATTTGTACGTCAACTTCAGGAAACTTCAGAAACGGCCTCCTCATGATTATCATTATTATTATATTATTATTATTCCGGTCAATAATCATCATTATAATTTCCATAAAATTATTGATCGGGAACATATACATATATATATGGTTAAGTGTTTTATTTATTTCCTTCATGATGTTCCTTGTTTTTTTTCAAATATATATGTATTATACTAATTTCACGCTTAAAACAATTCAGACTCATATTTGTAGCACCACTCTTTATCTTATCCTTATAATAACCAAATAAATAAGCAGTCTGATTAAAAATGCGACACACGTTGGTAAGTAATTAAATCTAAGCAAAGAAATTAGTACAACCAACCACCCCAACAAATTGAAATTTGCAAGTTTGAATACCACATTCGAGTAAATTTTAACATTTAACGCTCTCGGCGCAAATTAACTATCATATTGGGCTTCATACTACCAAGTACCAACCCCCTAAAGGCTTCTAATTAGAGAAATTTTTGCCTAGCTCGGTCTTACCAACTATCATCCAGCTGGTGGACCATCAGCCAATTAAACAAGGACAGGTGGAAAAATATCTGACACTTGTCCTTGATTAATTGGCTAATGGTCCACCAACTGGATGACAGCTGGTAGGACCGAGCTAGGCAAGAATTTCTCTTCTAATTAAACACCTCAAACTTAAGGTTAGATGAAAAGAAATCATGATTAATCATATGACCTTTTTTGGTAGAATATTAATCATATGACCATTGGTATATTGAGTTGAGTTGGGGACATTGGTGGGGCTTTTTGAGTTGTAAAGGAATGTGGGTTTCATCAAATGAATGATGAAGCATAACCCCTCTTTATTCATGTGCATGTAAACCCACCCCTTTAGTGTACCATTAGCTTCATTCTAACTTTAAACCTTATGTTTTTGGGGCCGAATTAACTTTGGAAATTACATTTGTAATTAGAGTGCCCTAAATTAAATTATTTCTTATATTTGAGTCTCAGTTACCCATTTATTTGCGCCCATTTACATATGAAAAGACACATTTTTGTTACCATTATTTTACCAAATGGAAGCAAATTATCATCTGCAAATTAATTAATTTTTTAACAAAAAAAAACTGCTAAAGGGCCGGTTGGGGGAAGCTTTAATAATGTATGTGTACGAGTTGGGAAGGCCCTACTTCTGTCGATTCAGACAGTTGTCCATTAGCGACGGCAAATGTAAGTCACGCCATGCTAATTTGTGTACTTATTCTATTACAGGGTACCATCTGTAGCCTGTAGGCCCCTTGGACCTTCATCCGGGCAGGCAAGACAACGTGCCCTCTATTCTATTTCTATCTATACAACTATATCTATTAGGGAGAAATTATTGTATTGAACCGATGTAACATGTGTTACCATTTCAACCAATTAACATGTGACATTTGTATATGTGTCAGTCAGTTACTGCCACGTGTCATATGTTGATTGGTTGAATGGATAACACATAAGCGCCACGTGTTACATCGGTTTCATACAATAATTTATCATTAGGTAGGGCATCTCATCCCTTATATCATCAACCTCCAATTCTGGACTCACCTCATCCATTACAACTAATCAGTTAATCTAATTATGGCTAAAAGAGCTCTCATTTCACCTACAAACAAACCGAAACTCCAAAGGGGTAATGCATAGCCTATTTATTAACTTTAAGGGCAGTGAGAAATGAAATGCATGAGCACCCAGATATATATGGCTAAAAGTATTATCATCTACCAGTTCAGGAACAAAACTCAAAAGCATAGATGATGTGAACCACACTACTCTATTAAAGATGACAAAGAAACTAGAGTAGATGCACATGCCTCATAGGCCCTTAAAGTTGAGAAATGATTCAATGGGACCGAGCAAACACGTGGCTCCCTGTTGGTGTCCCTTCAGCTAATCACAAGATGACATGTGTCTAAGTGTTTGTTTATTTCTGCCACATGTCACTTATTGGTTGGTTGAAGGGACACCAATGAGGACCCACGTGTTGGCTCGGTCCCATTGAATAATTTCTCCCTAATGTTGATGCAGATAGAGCAAAGTATAGTGTGGACCTGATTATCTTGAAATCAATATTGGTTTTTTAGACTAATTATGTCTTCTTCAGAAGCAAGTCCTGCACTTGGATGTATATCTCATCTCGGAGTCTGTCTCTGTTGCTTGCATTCAGTGTGAAGATTGTTGCTCCGGGGTGATTCCTCAACCTAGCCACTGCATAGAGGGGATAGAAGTGTCTTCTTTTATATGAAAACATATATTATACTATTTCTCACATGTATTACACAGTTATATGAATGTGTCTTGCTAGGGACAATAGTGAGTTTGATTGTTACCGGAGGGAATGTCGCGACCGTGTTTTGGAACTGGGATTGATACCAAAAGTGGTTTATTGGATTCCAGAACTTTGAGCACAGCAGGGAAGAAGGATGGACTGAACAGCTCCATTTTACCAACTTCATCGATGATGAAGAGATCAATGTCTTCCTCAACCTAGTGGATATAAAACCAAAATCATTTGGCGTCTATGAAGAAGATAATAACTATACTAGACAAATGCAAACTCCCATGGCAGCTTAATCACAGAGGAAACAAACGAGCATGTTCAACAGTCTATAGAGTAAAAACATGATTCCAGAATATTTGTTTAGTTTTTCAAATGTCACAGTTCGATTCTAAAATTTCAAAGCAAAATTGAGGCACAAGTGATATAGTAGAAATAATTGTGTAGAACAAGTGTAGAATTTGTCTTGATGAAGATGCTACCTGCAGAACTGGCAAAGCCAATGCTTCAAATGAGGCTATATCAACTTTGTATTTCCCGACACTCGGCCATCTGAAAGATTCAGAGCTGCCACCAAATCACACACACAAACAGATCAGCAACTGAAAAACTAATGTTTTATGACTTCATCAATCGGGATACTCAATAAGGATGGAAGTCGCAATACCCGAAGAACTATTAACATAGTAATGAACTAAATCCTGTCTCAAACTCATATACAAAGAACAGGTTCCTTACTAACATTCATGTATAGACAGCTCTCTTAAGAAATTTGCACTAGACTATACATATTATGTATCAGACATCAAACACATGATTGTTTTGCACTAGTATCGAACTTCCATTGAAAACAACTAAAATATATCAAGCTATTTCTTGATCAGCTGATTAACTTTATTATGAACAAGGACGATCGACATCAATCTGAAATCAAGAGATAGAGAGAGTGTTACCTGGAAATGGTGGAAGAAGCAAGAGGACCTTTGCGGCCGTCCAGCGTCACCACCTCAAAACCAACTCTATCGCCGCCTTCTCTGATCTCACCTATACAATGTCAAGCATAGCTCTATAGTCTATACTATATACCACAACTAAAATTTTGCGAAAAGGAAAGCTATGTCGAGAAATGAATCATCCGTACGAGTATAGAATCCCTGAACCTTCAAACTAGGATTTGAGGCCCTGAGGCTCTCAAACACTCTCATAATCAGCGTCGATTTGCCCACGCCCTGCACACATGGTCAAATTGTGATTAACGCGAAGAGTGCGAGCGAAATCAGACACGAAAGCACAAATTTCAGCTGAAACTTACTGGAGGACCAGTTACGAGAAGGCACTTTCCCGGAGCCGCCATCTTCTCTCTCGATCGATCAGCAACCGCCAGCGGCGAGCTTGTGTGGACACATCCGAGGAATCGCCGGCGAAATGGATTATCAGAGTTCCCGCTCGGCCAGAGTTGTTGGGCTCATTTTAGATAGAAGAGAGCCCGTTGGAACTCTTGAGGAAGATTCCTTCCCTAAGGGCCCATATTTTCTTAGATAGATAATATAGCCCACATTCAATGTAATAACCAACCAACTAGTCCAAACAAAAATCTATGGTACGTTATAAATGGGCCTCTTTTTATAACACGAGTGCAGTTTGATGCGACTTGGAAGTACAGGGTGCGAATTACAAAGTGTAGAACGTAAGGGGATCTTTTGTAGTAAACTTTAGGCCTGTCAATTTTAGCAACAAACAAGTCTTTTCTTTCTGAAATAACCCGAAATTGACCCGTGGCTCTGGTCAGGTTCGGATCCCAACTTTGAGAGTTCGGGTCAGTTTCAGGTTGATCCTAATATTGAACCCGTATGACCCGAATATAATTAAACTAGGAATATTAATATATAATATTAAAAATAAAAGTAAAATCAAACAAATTAAAAAGTAGAAACATTAGCGTCGTCACTTTTTGTCTTCTCTCAACTTGTCTTTTTCTCCACAGTTTTAAAGACTCAATCGACGCTTAGATATGCTCAAAACTCTTCGAATCACAGACCTCACGCACGGACAAGACTCACAGTAAGCAGAGACAATCAACCGCGTTCGACTCTCAGTCACTCAGAAAGAATAATCGATTATGATTTCTGAAACGCATATTCTAATGCTCGACGCCTGAACCGATGAATTGAAGCTGACAATTGGATTGTCCACAACGGAGATATAATTATTTAAAGAATTCAGGGCAAGCAGCAAGCAACGATCAATGAGAAACATAAGGAATTATGGACGGAGTATAAATTAATTTGTTGATGCGCTGTTCGGATTCGGATCTTGAGACCTGACTCATTATGAAGTTCGAATTGAATTCGGGTGGACTGCATATTGACCGGCGGGTCACGATTCGGGTCACGGGCAACCCGATTTGAGAGGCCTACTAAATCTTTATCATTCCAAAACCAATGCGATACGCGATCATCAGATGCTGCCAATTCTACCGCACGGTTCCGTAGACCCTCATGTTCTTCTTTCATTCATTGCCACTTTCTCTTCCAACAGATTGAAGTCGGTGACCGTAGATCTTCATCACCTCGGCTCGAGCTCGAACCTGAATTCCGTCGGAAAGACGCAGAGAAGAAAACCATGACGGAGGAGATCCCTGAGGATCAAAGGTCATTTATGGCTCCCTTGATCTTCACTATTGTCTTCGCGTTCCACTTCATCTCCAATTGGTTTGAGCGCTTGAAGAAGGTATTCTTTAACCCGTTGTTCGTGTTCTGAGAATTATGTACATTTCCACCCCGAAAACAAAACCATAAGGGCCAAAACTTCGTCATATTGTGGTTGTTATTATGATTTCAGTCTGCATGTGCAAGTTAATTCAGCTTAATTACCTTGAGTTCGAAGAATTAGTCTATTCAATGCTTATAGAACTTCGAATCGGGAGATCACGCGGTTTTATTGCCTCTTGATATTTGAAGTTTCTATGTTGAAATGAAAAATTGAGTTACATTGAACAATTATATTGTGTAATTTGTTCTTGTCTTGTCTAGATGGGGAATTCTAGAGAAGCTCAATTGCGTCAAGAAATAAAGGAACTTTTGAAAGAGGCGAGCGCCCTTTCTCAGTGAGTGATGATTCCAAATGATTGGCTGTATCGTTCTTTGTTATGGATTTATTTACGTATGTGTTTCTGGAGTTCTGCAGTGGAACAAACTAATTTTAGATTAGGTTTTTGTATTGGAGAAGATATGAGAATGAAAGGAGTCGTGTGCTGCTTGCAGGCCATCAACATTTGCCCAAGCTTCAAAACTTAGGAGGCAGGCAGCTGCCAAGCAGAAGGAACTTACACAATGTACGTTTTCATGTAGATGAGATATAGTAACTACTTGCAGCAATGCACCTGTTGTTGCTGATATATTGCTGAGGGAGTTATAAATTTTATCTTTATAATGCAATAGTGTGTTCTCCATTGGGTTTAATATTCATGGTACTGTTCAGCTTATGAACCAAAGTGCTTAAGACCGAGAATGTCTCAATAATGATGGTCTAAAGCTAAACTTGCAGTTAGTTGGGGGAGCTAGCTCATTCACTGCAGGATCCTTTGTATTAGATTTTGGTGAAGGAATGCTGCAGCAACTTAATAGTAGTAAAGTTTTAACCCATTGTTCTTCCACAAAAGTTTTTAAAATGAATGGTTGAAGTACTTGCTCCATGGTGAGAAAGGTGATTTTTAATTGATCGTGTTTTCCTCGGGTCGACAAATTGCTGGAGCCTGGATTTTGCTGTTGTTGCTGTGTCCTCTCTTTGTATGTCATAGTGTTTGTGCTTTCTAAAATAGTGTTAGGTTAAGAGGATCAAACTGACGTATGGTAGAATTGTCTAAGTTTTGTTTGAACCCCTTTCTTCCTTCATTGCATACCAAATCATTTCTCTGTGCATGCTTGTACTTGCTTTTTCACTTGTTTGGTTATTCCCAGTTATTGGATGTCATTTCCTGTTTTGTTGACCCTCCAATTTCTGTCTTGTTTTCAGTACAAGAATCAGTCAGGAAGGAGGCAAAGGTCTCATTCAATTTGTATTTGAAAATTCTGTCAATTGTGAAGGTAGCTGTGAATCATCCCCTTTCTTCAGATCTCTCTTGCTTCTTTCAAGCTTTAGGAACTTAACGGCCCCACTGCGTCACACAGGTTGTTGCGTATATTTTGCTGGCTCTATGGTTTTGGAGGACTCCTGTAGCTTCCATATCTAAGCAACTTGTACACCCATTTGGTACGTAAAAATAGTTTTTGTACTCTTGATCTGCATTTACTTTATAGCTTTCTTGTTGCTTCCTGATCAATGTTCTGTTATACTATATCTGATTTGTCTGTCAAAAATCTGAGTTCACTCTGGTAAATTTATTGTGACATTTCAGGCAAATTGTTATCTTGGGGAGCTGGGGGCAGTTTGAATGATAATGTCATGGTAAGCCAATTCTCTCAAAATCCCGGCAGTTAGTTTCAGAGCTTCCCTTCCAAGAAACAATATCAAAAGGACAATAAAATACGAAATAATCTCACAAAGTGATGAATATGCTTTAATTGATTGATGGTAAGTGGCATAGGGATGCCCAATTTAGCTTGGTTCATTAAAGAAGTTTAGTAAACTCATAATCATGTGGATGTTTACAATTACAATTGCACCCTTATCTTACAGGTTGGGGTGATTCCATGGTTGATTCTATGTACAAGGGTCAGTAAGTTTGTGCTTAGAGTCCTCAAGTGGTGAAATGGTAAAGAAGAGTTGATCTTGTATTTGGGATATAATTACTTTCGGACTCTGTCTTTTATCTCGGGGCATCTAGTTTCTGTTTTTGCAGTAACTCTTTACGGACGTAATTCAACAAATTTCAAACATACTGCTGGAGAAACTTGATCTTGTGGAGATTTCAAATTCAATCCAAGTAAGAGAACTGCAAATTTTGGTATTCAGGATGCAAAAGATTCACTGAAGACAATTTGAGCAGGTCACAGTTATTTTGTTTTGGTTTCTTTACTTAGAAAAGTTTGGTTGTTTTATACATCATAAGTGTGTCTGGCTAATCATGTAAGAAGTACATTTATTGAGTTCAAGTTCTCCACGTTCTCCTTCATTTAATGCGTGTTGTTTTAGGACAGAAGTAAATTGTATGGTTAAGAACCTATAAACAGTTTGTAGTTTGTCATATGTTGAAATTTGATGTCTGAAGTTTCAAATGTTAAAATGGAGTGTTCTATGTTTCGGTTTTGTTGAAATTTGGTGTCTCCATCCAAATTTGTTGTTAAATATGACATAATATTGTTACTTGCTTGTGATGTGATACACTTAAAAATTAATCTAAAAAATGCCCCTTCTTGTCAGTGTGCCCCAAGAAATGTTGAAATTATCCCTATGTCTTAAATACCAATTTCTCTACTGTTTTAATTCGAAAATAGGGTATTTTTGTCATTTCATATTTCATCAAATAAGTTATTAAAATGAACAAAATAATATAGGAGCAATTTTGTATTTCGCATCATTCTGTTAAATTTAGACGGAAAACTAAATTTTAACAAAATTGAAACTTTAGACACTCCATTTTAACATTTAAAACTTCAGATGCCAAATTTTAATATGGGACAAACTTCAAATTGTTTATAGGTTTTTAATTGTAACGGAAATGATATGTTTCGCGACTTGTCTTCCGTCAGAAGCCGACTGTGAGAGAAAAAAGAATTGCCCTAAAAGTTGATGAAAATTACAACCAACGCCACTGTGTCTATTTCGGAATGTATCGGGAACATGAGATTCAGAATGTCTATCAACTCTCTAATGGTAACTAAACTTGGCAACCAAGTAACCTCTTTTGCAGATATAACTGTCATCTAATCTAACAAAGTAATTACAGGAGTTGGATGTGTGCTCCTATGGAATAGAGATAAATGGAATTGCTACCATATAACCCAACTATCTTCCCAATGTTTGATCTAATTGAGAAATATTTTCCTTCCTCGCCACCGTATGGTCCAAGCTTTCTTATATTGGTTTCAAACGTTAGTGATCTTACGCACAAGTAATCTCCTAACGTCCCGACATGTCCCGTCATCGCAACTAGATATTCGTTCGGGTAATCCAATCCGATTTCCTGTAAATTGCAAAACACCGGGGTTGCCAATATACTAATTAACTAACCAACTAACATAATACTGACTGACCACAACTTAGGGCACGTTTGTTTGCCGGTATTGTGATATCCTAATACCGGTATTAGCTAATACATGCTTAGCTAATACAATGTTTGATTGTGTCATGTATTAGCTAATACCGGTATTAGGATATCGCAATACCGGCAAACAAACATGCCCTTAGGGTTGGAACTTACCTTTGGACTTCCACCATTGCCGCCGTGGGTTTCTCCTTGAAGAGAGCCACCATTACCATCATCATAAACTAAACTGATGGAATCAATGGCCACACCCGATCGAAGGTTAATCTGCCTTACATTGGAATGAATTCCATCATCCCATTGAGTTTCTGAAAAGTAATCTCCGAATGGCCCGATTGTTTTGAGGGGATGAAGATGATAAACCGGTCCAAAATATGCACCGATTGATGAAAGTCGTCGATCCCCACTTCCGTAGAACCCGGTTATCTTACCGATATTCCATGGAGTCCTGAAATATGTTCCGTATGTGATATTCTTCTCATCTCCATATGGTCCATATGTTGCTATGTTGGATTCAAATGTTAGCTGCTTAATAACTACATCGCCATTGGGTTCCACGTTAAACCACCCCTCCATTGCTTTTATGTACTCTCTCGGATAATCTATTTGGATCTGCAAAATTGTAGCAATTACCATCTCTAATTTTGATATTCGGTGTTCCAACTATCAGATTTGTTGACTAACCAGTTTAGATGAAGCTGTATCATCACAGCCTTCTTCTTCGTCATCGTCACCCACACGACTTAGAGATAAGACACCATTGGATCCCCAAGAAATGAGCATTTTCCGAATGTCGTCACAACAATCTCCATGATCCCAAATCTTACCACTTTCACCTCCAAAGGGCCCGACAACTCGTTTGGGATGTATATGAGAGACCGCCTCAAGATGGACCCCGATGGATTCTAGTCCTCTGGATCCATTCGTTCCGAAAAACCCCACAATCTTCACGCCGGTAGATCGAGGGGTAAAGAAACGCTGCCCGGTTTCCTCGCCAAAAGGACCGTATTTTTTCCTATTGCTGTGAAAGGTGAGGGAGTGAACAACAGCGTCTTTGCCATTCGTCGCATAACCCGAAATTGCAGTTAAGTACTCGAACGGATAGTCTACCTCAACCAAATGAGCAATATCGTCACCACACTCATCACCGTGCATGAACGGACCCAGAGGATGTCCATAGTTATCGTACATAATGCATATCGACTTTATCACTGAATCACCTACTAGAACATTGATCATTCTTATATCAAGATGTTTTCCATCGTCCCAACCTTTGCCCTCGTCACCACCACCAAACGGTCCGGCAATGGTGGATGGAGATGGATTGCAGGGGACTGGCCCAAAGTGCGCCCCGATGGAATTGAGACAAAACTTGTCGCGACTCCAGAAGAACCCTCCGAAAAACCCAATGATAGATTCATAATCAATCTTAGGAAGAGCGAAGGGACTTCCTTTTTCTTCACCATATGGTCCATACAACCTTCTATTGCTCCATAATTTGATTGATCGAATCTCCCCGAATTGATAGTTTTTCTCCATATATCCCGATACTTCAGTCAAATATTCATCCGGATAATCCAGTGCAACCACATGAACCTATTATCATCAGAAATGCATACATTAGCTGGTAGTTAAATAGAATGTGTTATATCTCTAACAGAATGTATATAGAAAAATTAATCTAACCGGCCAATGTCTTCCCGAGTTTTCTTCAAGTCCGGGAACTCTACCGGTAGAAATGAAAGATCCATTATAGTCATAGTCAACAATCATGGAGTGGACCGTGCCGGGGTTGTAGGAAGCTTTTGTCAAAAATATTTTAACATTTCTAACAGTAGTAAGTCTTCCATGATCATATGGAGTACCATCACCTCCATATGGACCGGCTTTCTTGTAGGTATATAGAGGAGAAACCGAGTTTGTGCAGACTCTAATGGAATCAAGACGGGGACTTCTAACTAACTTTATGAGTATCTGATGCCACTCATCTTTTTGTTTACCAAACAGGAAACAACCCAACCTGTGAAGCGCTAATGGGAGTCCTCCTGCATAGTGCACAAGTTTCTTCGACATATCTTCGTACTCTGATCCTGCAAATACGGTCTGTTCGATGAATGCATGCTGATAAAAAAGTTGAAGTGAATCTTGTGGGTCGAGAGGAGAAATCATGTCGATTTTATCCACTTTTAGGTCATCTAAGAGTTGCTTATTCCGTGTGGTGACCAATATTACGCTTCCTGGATGTAGAAACTTTTCGGGTTCTGCTCCGATGATAGATAACATCTCATAAGACTTGTCTACGCCGTCTAGGACAAGTAAAACCTTCCTCTGATACAAGGACAACCTCTTCGTAATCTCAATCACGTTCTTCCCTTTGTCTTCTGACAACAACAATGGTCGTCTTATCTTCATGACATCTTGAAGAAGCTTGTTTTGAAGATGCAGAATACCTTGCTCGTTAATATTCACATTGTGGATGTTCTCGAGCAAGCTCACCCGTCCTTCAAATTCATCAGACAGCTGTCTGCATATCATTTTCGATAGTGCTGTCTTCCCTATCCCTTCTGCGCCGTAGATGCCGACCTTACTTATCCCGGTAGGAGTGTTCAACAAAGAAATCAGGTGATTCACCTTGTCTTTCATTCCAACTGGACTTTTGACACAGTATGCACTTCGAGCATAGAACACTCTATTTTCAACAGCTTTTACAATTTTCTGTATGAACTTCGCCTCATCCCTACAAAAACAATTCATGTGACGAAATATCAATCTTTATACTGCAATGTTGGGGAATAAACAAGCCCACATTTTTACATTATTATCAATCATAGTTACCCATTTGCATCATTCACCAAGTGCCACGAAGATATTTTCCCTGCCTTCTTAAGGGCATCCCTCCATTGCTCCTTCTGCTGCTTGGTTTCGGCCTTACACCTCTTAAATGCTTCTCCTACAGTCCCGCTTTGGTTCCGCACTTGAGAGGGTTCCACGTCGTAGAAAATAGGGAAAACTTTGTGGTCATAAGCACAGTACTGTTCATTGAAGCGCAACATCTCAACCAACTCCTGCAGGCACCACCTGGAGTCGGCGTAGTTTTTGGAGAACAAGATTATGGCCATCTTTGAATGGTGGATAGCATCGGTAAGCATTGACCCGACTTCTTGTCCTCTCTCAGCTCCATCAACATCCCTATAGCAGTTGATATCTGCATTCTTTAAGGCTTGAAAAAGGTGAGATGCGAAGCGCCTACGGGTGTCATCACCTCGAAAACTAATAAATATGTCGTATTTCCAACTAGGAGGAGAAGAAGCTGCTGCTGCTGCTGGTACTACTGATGTTACCTTCTGTTAGACATAAATAGAAGCAAAACTTCACTCCCAAAAAGCTAGAATTTGCTTTAAGATTATTTTCACAATATATCCTATCATCTGCTATCCGAAAGAGCAAGCTGAAGCTGAAGCAGAAGAATGATGATACTAGACGGACCTTGGTTACATCTACAAAGTGTTTATGATCACCACCGTAGCGAGCCAACAAGAGGTTAGCATATTCCTTCCAGCTGACCTTGTGAGATTCATGGTTGAGATTATTCCGTGTCATGTAAGTTTGTTGCGATTCAAGAGCCGTTTCGTCGTCTATGCGGAGGGATGCAATCTCAACCTTGTTATCGTCTGAGACGCCCTTCTCTTCAAAGTAGCATTCACAGAGATGAATCCACTCTTTGATACCTTGTCCACTAAATTTAGGGATTTCCTTCCACCTGCCATCATCATCATCATCATCATCTTCTAATTCATTATCATCACCAACAGCCATAGATGCTTCCGGCTGCAATTTGATGATCAAATTCTTCAGCTCCTGGATTTGGGATTCTAGTTTCTCAACCATTCCAGATATCACTACTTTCAAAATTGCTTCCTGATCAACCAGAGCTTCCTTTATAAATTCACGGATCATTGATTCCATCATGTCTTGAATTAGAAAGACTGATCAAAGAGTTTCAGTAATACTGTTGCTGTAGCCACATGAAGAAAGAGATGATCGGAGACGAAAGGAATCCTGTATACTGATTACTGTAACTTGAGAAATGATTAGAGGCGAGCTGTTCGTACTGGTTCCCGAATTTTTCCGGTAGGATATTCGTAAACAATTCATTTGTAACTTAATTAGTCGTCATCTACAAATTACACAAACGAACGAGTTTCTGTTCAATGTAGCAGCAGTACAACAAAAAATCACTGAATTAAGTTAGTCTTGTAAAATTAGAAAGATTGCATACCTGTAGAAATGGCGATGGCGAAGACGAATGGACAATCGGCAAAGAAGAACTGACGTGGCGAATCATAGATTTGGGAGGAGGAGGTCACGTAGAACAGAGGAGAGAATTTGGTAGGGTCAAAGACCATGGAGAAGAGAGAATTCAAGTCTGGCTGTAGGATTGAATTCGATATTTGTTGTAGAGAATTTATGACACGATACCACGATGCGCACACACAAAAAAAAAAAAAACTATATTTGTACTAGCTGCTACGGTAGACAATAACTATATAAGAAAAACACGATTAATCCGATATAACTTCGTACCGTGTTCGTGTTTGAGTATCATTACATGTAGGGCTGAAAGTAAAATCCGGTAAGACTGAAAAACCGTCAAAAACCGACGGACCGGTTCGAAAAACCTGAACCGTAAATAGACCGTTTGGTATGTGGTCGGATTTTTTAGGTATTTTTCGGTTTTTCAGTTCGGTTCAGTCCTCATAGTCTAAAAACCGTGAAGACCGAACTAGATCGGAGTTATCTAATATTATAATATAATATGATATATATTATATATTATATTAAGATAACTTAATGTTTTTTCTTATGGAAATCAAATATTATATATTATTATTATTATTATTATCACTTTCATCTTTATTTGTGGTAACCAAATTATCTTATTCTCCACTCCTCTAAATATTTACGTTTCACTTCACGGTAGTTTCAAATTTCTATTTTTATTAATTTTGGAACTTTGAGTATATTCTATAAGTATGAGTTGTATGAAATTTTGTTTAGTATTCTACATAATTTGATTAATGGGTACTTTAATGTCGTCTACGTGTAAAAATTTGAGATATTCTAAAATTATTGATTATTACGTTCGGATTTTCGGTTTAAACCGAAAACCGAATCGAAAAAACCGTACTAAACATGGACGGTTTATTTTTTTACATACGGATTTTTGGTCGGATTTTTGGTCGGATTTTTTTTGTTGGAAAAATCTGGTCCGAATAAATCGGACTACGACTGAAATAACTAAAAAACCGGTCCAACCGAACCGGTTTCACCCATAACATGTCACGCACGATAGCTCGATAAAGTTGTGCGACTAAGACTAACTAATTCTTAAGTATTTTTTGAACAAATGTGATTACCTTTAAAAACTCCAATTAGTGGTTTAATTTTTAGTGATTGCCTACTCTATATTATTAACTTATGAATACATACATATTAATTCATAGTTTTTTTTTTAATATATATATATATATATATGAAGTTCATTATTTTGATTTTCTGTTTAAAGATCTCGTAAAGAGATGTACAACTGAATATGCTCACACAACACAATAGCACGACACAATTATGCATAAAAATTATGGTGCCGTATTCGTGTTTGTAAAACGTGGCACAGTAAACTTACCGTGTATGCTAATGTTCAATAAGTTTAGTACGACACGATCATTGACACACACGGTAGCACGAATTGCCACCCCTACATGTGACACGTATATGACCAAGTTCTGTCAGTTTTAACTGCATATTTGAACGAAAACATGAAATTTGAACAAAAGTGAAACTTCAAATATTTCATATTAACATTTTAAACTTCAGACACCAAAATTTCACATAGGACAGACTTAGCCGGATTCACTGACCTCACCAAAATATTATAAGATACAATAATTTGTTTCTACAAATAAAATGTAACTAACTAAGCTTGCAAACCAAGTAACTCTCTTTAACAGAAATATGACTGTCATCTAATCTAGGGTTAAGAACACAATAGGGGCCTGAATGTTTGCCCATGTTGCCAAAAGGGGTCTGAATTGAAAAAACGTATTATTTAGGGCCTGAATTTTGAGTTTTGTGTATAAGTGAGGTCTCCGTCTATTTTTTCTGTTAAAATTGACGGAAAGTGGTCACATGCCAAGCATGTGACCGAAAATAATTTGAAAACCCGAAAATACCCTTTGACCTGAGTTTGTCCCTTATATGTTTGACCTAAAATGACGAAAATACCCTTTAAGCCACCACAACTCCGGCGACCACCACCACCCCGACTCCGGCGACCACCACCGCCCTCCGGCGACCACCACCGGCCTCCGACGACCACCACCGACCTCCGACGACCACCACCGACCTCCGGCGACGACCGAAAAGCTCCGATCGGAGCTTTTCGGTCGTTGCCGGAGGCCGGTGGTGGTTGCCGGTGGTGCTCGCCGGAGGTAGGTGGTGGTCGCCGGAGCGTGGTGGACTTAAGGACATAATTAGTGTGTAGGGGTATTTTAGACATTTCACATTTTATTAATTAAATTGATAAATTGTATAATAATTACAAAAGGGTATTTTTGTCTTTTCACGTGGTTCTGTTAGATTTAACAGAAAATTTGGACGGAGACTTGAAAAAACACAAAACTCAAAATTCAGGCCCTTAATAATACGTTTTTTCAATTCAGACCCCTTTTGGCAACATGGGCAAACATTCAGGCCCCTATTGTGTTCCTAACCCTCTAATCTAACAAAGTAATTACAGGAGTTGGATGTGTGCTCCTATGGAATAGAGATAAATGGAATTGCTTCCATATAACCCAACTATCTTCCCAATGTTTGATCTAATTGAGAAATATTTTCCATTCTCAGTACCGTATGGTCCAAGCTTCCTTTTATTGGTTTCAAACGTTAGTGATCTTACGCACAAGTGACCTCCTAACGTCCCGACATGTCCCGTCATCGCAATTAGATATTCATTCGGGTAATCCAATCCGATTTCCTGCATTCAGTAAATTGCAAACCGTATCATTCGAATTATACATGTTAGATTCCACATTGGATCGATTCCACATTGGATCGAGTTAGATTCTACGTTAAATCCAGTCAAATTCAAAAGACCAACATAGAGCAACTATGTGTGATACCCCAAACTCATAGTTGAGTATAAATATTCATCTTCGCTGTGAGGGCTCTCAGATTTCAACAGACTATCTTATCGGCCTTGACCAACTCCGGGACAAACAATGATTATCAGTCTGGCTACTTTGACCTTGACCATCTCTGGGTCAAACTCAATGGGTTTCAATCATATATATTTTAATAGGATGTTAATTTTTCTTTAAAATGGTGTCACCAAGACTAGAACCCAACGAGTTATTATAGAGCAACTATGTATGTAAGTGACAGGGGCAGGGGGAGGTAGCTTACGTGATTATATAGTGCTTATATTAACCCTTTCAAATATAAGAACTAGGATGGGTAAAAAAACCGGACTGGATTAGAACTAGTTAGAAACTGGACTATTTGAATCGGTTTGGACTGGACCGATTCTCAACTAGTCTCACTGATTTATTTTCATTTTTTTAAAAAACCGGTTAAAAAAAAGTTCAGGTTCGGTCCGTATCGGTTCAGATCGATTTTGAACTGGTCCAGAACTAGTTTAAACAAACCAGTTCTCTATTGAGCTAGAACTGTTTAAACTAGTTCCAATCCAGTTCTGGCCGGTTCGGACCGAACCGGTTCAGTTCCCAAGCCTATAAGAACACATGGTTTACGGTTTAGGGTTGGAACTGGAATCGGAACTTACCGTTGGACCACCACCGCCGCTGCCGTGGGTTTCACCCCGAACAGAACCCCCATTTTCATCAGCATAAACTAAACCGATCGAATCTATAACCGACCCGAATCGAAGCTTAATCCGCCTCACATCGGAATGACTCCCATCATCCCATTGAGTCCCCGAAAAGTAATCTCCGAACGGCCCGATTGTTTTAAGAGGATGAAGATGATAAACCGGTCCAAAATACGCACCGATTGATGAAAGTCGTCGATCACCACCGATCCTCCCGTAAAACCCGGTTATCTTACCGATATTCCATGGAGTCCTGAAATATGTTCCGTATGTGATATCGTTTGTATCACCAAACGGTCCATATGTTGCTATGTTGGATTCGAACGTGAGTTGTTTAATAACTGCATTGCCATTGGGTTCCACGTAAAACCACCCCTCCATTGCTTTTAAGTACTCCATAGGATAGTCCAATTTGATCTGCAAAGTTGTAGCAATTTAGAACGTTTTTGTAGCGGTTCAGTACTTAATCCAAAAAAAAAAGTTTGGTTAAGGATTTTAGGGTTAAAGAGTATTTTGGTAAAGTTTTTTTTTTTTACCGAATTTAACTTTTGCTGCAACATGTAATTTTTTATTAACTTTTTGGTGCAATACATTTATACGTTGTCGACTTTTGATGCATCTGATAGTTGACTATTAGTTTTGTCTGTTAAGTACTTATGTGAAAGTCATGACTTCCCTCGAAGTTTCATTGTTGTTCAATTTAGTCGCTATTGTTTTCTCCAGTCAGCCACTTTTCTTCCGGCCAATGCTAAAGTCCTTCGGCCACCACCCAAGTCCACCGGCCACCACTAATCGAGGCGGACGACTCCAATTGGATCCGTCCGGCCCAGATTGGGCCATAAACAGCCCAAATTAGAGCTCTATGGCCGGAAGACTTGGGTGGTGGTCGGAATAAAAGTGGCTTATCGGTTAAAACAATATGGACAAAATTGAACAAAAATGAAAGTTAAGGAGAAGTCACGTGACATACACATGGGTACTTAACTATCAACTAACGGATACACTAAATGTCTACATAGTACAAACATATTGCATCAAAAGTCTAAAAAAAAACATATTACACAAAAAGTCAATTTCGATCAAAGGTTGTATCCAAAAGACCGTTCAACCCAAAGATTAACCGGCCCGAAGTGAATAATAGTGTTAGGGTGACTAACCAGTTTAGATGAAGTTGATGCACCAAAGTCCGATCGGCTATCGTAGCCGATATCGTCATCATCCGCTCGACTTATAGATACGACACCGTCGGATCCCCATGAAACGAGCATTTTCCGAATGTCACCGCAACAATCTCCATCATCCCAAATCTCACCATTTTCACCTCCAAAGGGTCCAACAACTCTTCTGGGATGTACATGAGAGACCGCTTCAAGATGAACTCCGATCGACTCGAGTCCTCCCGATCCAACGCCATTCGTTCCAAAGAACCCCACGATCTTCGCTCCGGTGGACTGTGATGTAAAAAACCGCTCCCCAGTTTCATCGCCAAAAGGCCCGTATTTTTTCCGATTGCTATGAAAAGTAACCGAGCGAACAAAAACATCCTTTTCCTTACCATTCGTCACGTAACCCGAAATTGCGGTTAAGTACTCGAACGGGTACTCTACTTCAACCGAATGAGCAATATCGTCACCGCGTTCATCACCGTGCATGAACGGACCCAGTGGATGTCCGTAGTTATCGTACGTAACAGATATCGACTGTATAACCGAATCGGCCACTAAAACGTTGATCTTTCTTATATCGAGATGCTTTCCATCGTCCCATTTGACCACACCGCCACCGAACGGTCCGGCCGTGGTGTATGGAGATGGGCTCGGGACTGGCCCGAAGTGTGCCCCGATAGAGTTGAGAAAGGACGAATCGCGATGCCCGGAAAACCCGACGATACAGCCGGAATCAATGGTAGGAAAAGTGAATGGAGTTCCTTTTTCTTCACCATATGGACCAAAGTCCCTCTTATTGCTGTAAAATTTGACAGATCGAATCGCGCCGAATTGGTAGTTTTTCTCGATGAATCCCGAAACCGAAGTTAAGTATTCGTTTGGATAATCCAGTGTGACCTGTTATCATCCATGCATACAGTAGCTAGCTATATTAGTTAACTGCAAAAATATGGTTAAATGGTAGTTTTAGTGTTGTATGTTTGATCAAAGTTTCTTTGATGCCATATATTTTGTGGACTTTTGGTGTCATACGTTTGTATTTTGTAAACTTTCCGTTATTTAATTGTTAGTTTTGTCGGTTAAGTACTCATTTGTAAATCACATGACTTCCTCGTAAATTTTATTTTTACACAATTTAGTCTAATTGTTTCATTGTTTTCTCTAGTCAGCTACTTTTCTTCCAGCTACCGCCCAAGTTCGCTGGCCACCACTCAAGACCGCCGATCACCACCAATCCAGGCTGGTCACCACCAGATCGGGGCCGACCACCATCAATTGGGGCCGGCCCGATCTGAGCCACCGAGGGCTCTGACTGAGCCAACGAACTTGGGCGGTGATCTGAAGAAAAGTGGCCAACCGAAAAAAACAATAGACACTAAATTGTGCAAAAATGAAACTTAGGGGGAAGTCACGTGATTTGCACATAAATACTTAACGGTCAAACTAACAAATGCAACAAAAGTCTACAAAATGCAAACATAAGACACCAAAAATTTACAACAAAAAAATATGACACTCAAAATCAACTTTAGTCAAACATATGACACTAAAACACTATTTAACCCGCAAAAATATAGAAAACATATGAAGAAACACATATAACAGGCAGTTTCTTATTGAACAAGTAATTAAACTAACCGGCCAATATCCCGCGCTTTCTGCAAGTCCGGGACCTCTACCGGTAGAAACGAAAGACCCGTTGTAGTCGTAGTCGACAATCATGGCGTGGACGGTGATGCCATTGCCGTCGGAAACTCTTGCCAAAAAGAGTTTAACTTTTCTAACAGTAGTAAGTTTTCCATGGTCATACGAAATACCGGAACCTCCAAACGGGCCGACTTTCCGGTAGCTATACAGAGGAGAAACCGAGTTGGCATAGACTCCAACCGAATCAAGACAAGGACTTCGAACCAATTTCCCGAGCATTTGATGCCACTCGTCTTTCGGTTTATCATACAGAAAAGAACCCATTGTGTGAAGCTCTAATGGGAGTCCTCCTGCATAGTGCACAATGTTCCTACACATATCTTCGCGTTCGCCTGTTATTAGGAAATAAATATATTAGAAAAATATATTTTATTAAATTCCGATAAAGTTCTATTATGAATAGAGATATTTTCAATAATATATTTATTCTCTAATACCTGCAACTTCAGTTTCTTCAACGAATGCATGCTGATAAAACAGCTGAAGCGAATCTTGCGGATCAAGCGATGGAATCATATCAATTTTATCCACTTTTAGATCATCTAAGAGTTGCTTATTCCGCGTGGTTATCAATATCACGCTTCCCAGATGTAGAAACTTTTCGGGTTCTGCCCCGATAATCGATAACATCTCGTGCGACTTGTCTACACCGTCGAGAACAAGTAGAACCTTCTTCTGGAACAACCTCTTCCTGATGTCACTAACATTCTTTCCCTTGTCTTCCGACAATAACGGTCGCCGGATCTTCATGACATCTCGAACGAGCTTATGTTGAAGACGGATAATACCTTCGTCGTTGATATTCGTTTTGTGGATGTTTTCGAGCAAGCTCACCCGGCCTTCGAAGTCGTTGTATAACTGTCGGCATATCGTTTTTGCTAGTGTTGTTTTTCCGATCCCTTCTACGCCGTAAATTCCGACCGTGGTTATGCCGCCGTGATTAGGAGTGTTTAACAAAGAAATCAGGTGATCAACATTGTCTTTGATTCCAACTGGATTCTTGACAAAGTATAAACTGCGAGAGTAGAACATTCTATTTTGAAGGTCTTCTACAATCTTCTCTATGAACTCCGCTTCATTCCTACATAAACATGCATCATTCATGTGAAATGTCTTAATATTGGGTGCACTTTTAATTAATTTCATATATATACATAAATATATGGGTCAAGAATTTAAAAAAGTCTCAACTATAGGTTATATTGTTAATCGCTGACCCAGATTTAAAATGTTGATATTCAGTGTACCAACTATCAGATTGGTTTATTTCCATTTTTTCCCTTAAAATTGACGAAACAAAAACATGTTTTACGATAAACCATGAGCAACAAAGTTGATGATTTGAAAAAGTGGAAAAACAACATGTTTTTGTTTTTTAAAACGTCAATTTTAACGTCAAAATCAGTCGAAAAAAAAGTAGAAAACAACAAGCAATAAATGTACTTTTCATACCACTTCTGTCTAGTTTCGCCGCTAAGAGTCACGTGTAGTGCACGTAAGTCACTCTAAACTTTGATTTTGTTCAAGTCCCTCTAATATATCATTAACTTTTATTTTATTCAATTTAGTCCTACAATTTCAAAACAAACCATCAACCCAATTTAGCCTCTGACCCAGGTTCACCGGACCCAGTCGACTCCGGACCCAAGGTCGATGGGACCTAGCCCCAATTGGGTTAAAAACCATTATGCTTGATAGTAATCTATGTAATTGATTGTTGCACAAGTTTCATATCAAAGTGATGCATACTTACTCATCAACCAAGTGCCATGAAGAAATATTCCCAGCCTCTCTAAGCGCAACTCTCCATTGCTCCTTCTGCTGCTTCGTCTCCGTCTTCCACCTCTGCAACGCATCTCCGACAACCCCGGTCTGGTGCCGCAATTGCGTGGGCTCCACGTAGTAGAAAATCGGCAAAACCGTGTGGCCATTAGGACTATGCTGCTTATTGAACCGCAAGATCTCGACCAACTCTTTGAGACACCACTTGGAATTAGCATAGTTTCTGGAGAACAAGATAATAGCTATGATTGAATGATGGATAGCATCTCTAAGCATTGGCCACACAACTTGTCCTCTCTCGTTTCCGTCGACGTCTCTGTAACAGTTGATATCTGCGTTCTTTAGGGCATGAAAGAGGTGCGATGCGAAGCCTCTGCGCGTGTCTTCGCCTCGGAAACTAATAAATACGTCGTATTTCCAACTCGGAACTGCAGGCGGTGGTTGTGGTTGTGGTGGTGTTGATATTTCGTTATGCTGTTAGACATGAAAAAAGGGTTAATGATCTTATTACAGTTTTTGTATCGTGTTACTTTTAGGTGTCTCAGAGTTAAATTGTTCATAATAGTTGTTTCGGGTTTTATTTACGTTGCTTTTTAGTTTTTTGTATGTTTTTTCCGTTAATTTGATGGGTTTTGAAATAATGCTCCGTAAAATTTAACAACAAGAATATTTAAAGAAGAGAAAATAACACTATGTTTTTTTTTACTCGGGACATAAATTATTATAGCTAAAAACCCTTTTTTTCTAGTAGTGCAACTTTTGACTATATTTCTAGTAGTGCAACTTTCGGGTTTTTTTTTTTTTTACTCACACAATTCTAATGTTATCTTTCAATTAAGTATAATGAATGTATTTTGTTTGAATAATTCAATTTAAATACAAATTAAAAGACATTATGTGACCATCTTTTGTTTTGTTTCTTTTCGGTTTAACGAAAATTATAAAGCTTAACTTGAAAATTAAAAGTTCAGTCAATTTAAAAAATCAAAATTTAGAGATGCATGAATTTGTAATTGGTCAATCTAGTTATTATTATTAACCCAATGTGTGGGGACAAGTTGCCGTTGACTAGCGTGGGAAAAGAAGAACGTTCTTCACGGAAAAAAAAAAAAGAAGTTAATTTCAATCCTTGGGCAACTAAGTCTAAATGAGTCTTAGTTAATCTATTATTATATAAAGAAATGCGCAAATCTATGGATTCTCAGCAATAAAATAAAAACAAAAACTATTATTTTCCTTGTGAGTCATTAATAAATCTTGGTTGTCGAAAGAGACGTCAGTCATCAGATATAATTAATTTTTTTTGTCTCCAGCTATGATGCTGCAATGTGCACAATTAATTCCAATACAAGAAAAGAGTTCGTCTAAAATAAAACTGAGTTTATTTCAACCAAATTAGATTATGCATATTATGATATGTGTATAAAATATTTTTTATATCTCCTAAATTTAAATTGATTCTTTCTTCTGACTTAATGATTGGAAAATCAAGTTAAAATAAATTCAACGCCCACTATTGTCATTAACAACTATATACCCAGATTTTTTACCGTTTTTATTTAGCTAATTGTAAATCCTAAACTCGTAAATTTTGTTATGATCAGCACGTAAATGATAAATTGTTAAATCTAAAACCGTAGGGATAAAAATCAAAGTGTTAAACATAATTTTTTTTTTATTTCAGGGTTTTAGTGGGATTTGAACATCTAATCTAATAGATGAAGTAATACACTGTATTACATAATTAACATACGATCAAAATAATTCCATACATACCTTGCTTACACCAACCAGATCAAGGTGTTGATGATCAAATTTCTGGATTTCCTTCCACGTGGCATCTTCTTCTTCATCTTCTACTATTTCTGGTTCATTAGCTGTAGATACAAGTGTTTCCGGCTGCTGCAAGTTGATGATCAAATTTTTCAGATCCTGGATTTGGGATTCTAGATTCTCAACATGTCCAGATATGACAGCTTTTAAACTAGATTCCTGCTGAACCAGAGATTCCTTTATAAACTCAAGGATCTTTGATTCCTTCGTGTCTTCTTCAGATGTGCTACCCGCCATTATTAGGGTTTAGCTAAATAAATACTTATTTGAATTCAAGAAGAAGATGAAGAGATGAACTGAGACGAGGAAGAGAAATGGAATACAGAATAATATTAATGTATAGTGAGAAATTAATGGTACGGATTCTCATCTTTAAACCACCGCCACATTTTTTCAACAGTCACGTTGATATTTTTTAGTGCACTTTTCATTGTATTTAAGGAGTATTTGATGCAGCGTGATGGATAGGAAATGCAGAAATTCGTTGATTCAAAGAATACCGAAAATCTAATTAAGAGTTAAGGAAAAATAATGATTTTTTGATTTATAAATAATTGAATGTAAAATTCGGCCAACAATGTCTTAAATAAAAACTCTAATCTATGAAATAACCGAAAATAACGAACAGGTCTCGAATAAATTGAAAACTATAAAAAAAGAGCCGAAATAACATAAAAACGCGATTTTGACCCCTAAGATGATGGAATTTGGCCAAAAAGCAGCGCTCTTCACCGCGACTGCGACTTTGAATCGGAACGCTGTTTCCGTCCGAAAAATACTATTCACGCGCCAAAATCTGAACGTTCGCCAGAAAAAACACTATTCACGGTAAAAAATCTTCGTGACTACTCGGCTCCGTCTGCATCACTATTGCAACTACCCTTCTTTCATTTATTGTGTTGTATAAATTATATATTTATATATATATATATATATATATTATATGTACGTTCGATGAATATGAGAACCTACATCTATTCTATATGAAAGCTGATACAAATTCCGACTGTCGGAATGTAAGTATTCCGATTTCAGTCATTGTGGCATTTGTGTAATTAGTCTCAACTTTTAGACTATTTATTGCTGTCCTCATGTTTGGAAGTCGCCTCAACTATCAACTCGCATATTGCTACCTGAACTTTGAGCGAAGTTTACAATTGTTTTATCTGACTTTATAAATTTTTAAAATTGACTACCCGAACTTTCATTTATGAGCAAATTGCTATCCTGTAGCATGTTCCAGCTACATAAGGTCTTTCCATGTGTACAAAAGATGGATTCATACATATATTGAAATGATTGCAGCGAAATATCTTCAATTAGACACTCAATTGGACATCTGCCCAATTTCAATGGTACATATCAATTGGACGTCTAATTGAAGGTATTTCACTACAATCTTCCAATTTATGTTTAAATTCATCTTAGGTACAAATGAGAATGCCTAATGTGACACTAACATGCTCATTTTATGTTCAATTTGATTGAAATTGTAACGAATGTACCAATTTGTTCAGAATTGAAAGTTCAAGTAACCAATTTTAAAAATTTACACTTCGGTAGCAAATTGTAATTAGTTCAAAGTTTGGGTAGAATTTGGTTATTAACCCAAATATTAATTAACGGAGAAGTTTGTCCTTAGTCTGAAGATCATCAATTAAACGTTAGGGTTCCGATTTCTTTCTCTCTGGGACATCGACCTTCAAATTGGAGCAGCTTGTAAAGACCTTCATCGTCGTAGCGATGTACGGATACAGAGGGTAATTCGATAATCTCCATCTTTACGCCTTAATTTTACAAAAGTTCTATTTCCTGTGCTTTCTGTACAATTTGCTATTGGTTGCTGCTAACAGACATGCTGGATTAGGCGTATTTTTCTATAATCGAATTGAAGGTTACTTACCCACACACCTGCCCTGAATCTGTGATCGAAACCTAACTTTCATACGCTATTGTCGAAAAATTCTAGTCTAAGGTTGTTTGTCTCTGCCCTGCAATTATACTTAGTCAGTCCTAAAATTAAAGAAAAATTTCATCTTTGAGCTGTGGTGTGTAAATAAAGAGTGGATTTTTGGGAGGTTATGTCTCTGTATGAATGTTCTGAATATGATGGTGTCTGAGTGATCAACAATATATTTACTACCTTGTTATCGTAGATGAATTGGGACATTATTTGTGCTTGCTTCGTTGCATACTGCTCAGTGGCAATTTGTGTCCCCGTGCGTGTTATTGTGCGTGTCAATAAGTTTACCGTGTTATGCTTACAAACAAGATAAGATTTCTTTGTGCATTTTCATATCATATTATTTTGCTGTGTTCAATTAGTTTTTCGTACTTCCTGATTTGAGATTTCTAAGAAAACATCGAATATTGAACATCTAATAGCAAGGACTATGAATTTATGTATCAGAATTTGTAAATCCTTATTGCAGAATTGATCAACTCTCAAAATTAAGAAACTGATTTAAGGTTTGAAGTCTATTAAATAAAACTTGTTCAGAGAAGTACTCAAAAACCATACTTAACAGCATAACTTTATCGTGTGTGTCGTGTTGTGCTACATAAAAACAAAATTACAGTTATCACGTGTTATTGTGTTCGTGTTGCCGTGCTATGGTTCTGTGACTTCTGTCATATATATACACGAACACGATTTTTTTTCTTGAGTGCTCGTATATATCATGCTGTCTTAAAAATTGTCTGCCGTATTGTGACATTCCCCGATTGTTGCTTTGTTCAGTTTCAGATGCACCATTTTCATTTATCTCTGTGCTATACATCCTTTTTTATATTCTCACGATCTTTTTACGTGCCTCTTGTGCACAAGTTTATGAGATAATTACTATCTATTGTTGTATTGTATCTACTGTATAAGTGTTTATACAAATAAACTCCCACAACTCTACAGAGTGAACCTTGAACTGCATTCATAGCCTGCAACTACTAAGTTATTTACTATATCATGCATTTTTCTTCTAGGGTGTTTGGTATGTGTCTTAGGAGGGTGTAGGAATAGACAAATAGGTACACAAAAACACGGGTGGGCTCGGTTATATTAACATTACAAAGGGGGATGTCTGTTTTTGTTTTCGATGTAATATTGAAGGGCGATATTGGGAAGCGGGGGGGTTTCAAATGGGTACGAGGTTGGCTCAAAGAGACAAAGAATGATCGAATCAAATCCCTACTTCGCAGTTCAACCCTACGTTGGATTCAGCCATGGCTTCCAGCCTCCGCAATTTCCCGTGGTTCGTCTCAGGGGACTTCCATTCGACTGCACTGACATCGACATCTGCAAGTTCTTCGCCGGACTGGACATAGTGGACATTCTTCTTGCCACCAAGAACGGTCGATTCTCAGGAGAGGCGTTTATTCTCTTTGCAGGTGACATTCACGTCGAGTTTGCTCTTCAGAAGAACCGACAAAACATGGGTCGAAGATATGTCGAGGTTTTCCGGTGCAAGAAACAAGATTACTACACTGCTGTAGCTTCTGAGATGAGCTACGAAGGTAACTACGATATGGACTACCACGGAAGCCCGTCTTTACCGTCTCGAGCTAACAAGAGATTCAATGGTAGTAAGGATCAGATGGAGTATAGTGAGATCTTGAAGCTAAGGGGACTTCCGTTTTCTGTGAAAATAACTGAGATCGCGCAGTTTTTTGCAGAATTCAATGTGGATGAGAGTAAGATTCATATTGCTTGTAGGCCTGATGGTAAAGCTACTGGGGATGCGTTTGTGGAGTTTGCTTCGGTTGATGAGGCGAAGCTGGCGATGGGTAAGGATAGGATGATGATTGGGTCGAGGTATGTGGAGCTCTTTCCTTCGACCCGAGACGAGGCTCGTAGAGCCGAATCGAGGTCCCGACAGTGATTTTCGGGTTTCGGTGAAAGTTGATGTAATGTAGCATCTGACAGTTGCAACATTTTTGGATCTAAATGCTTGGAAGAGTGTTCATGTGATTTGAGTTATATATAGCCTTTTCAGATTAAATAGGGTTAAAAACAAAATCACTACCTAAATTTTAACTCATTTATAAATAGCTACCCAAATTTTAATTATTTTTTTAAAAAAAAATTGGCTATTTTAATTTTTAATTTATGAGCAAGTTGCTATTTTTATTACATTTATGTTTAATTAGATAAAATAAAAAATAGACTGTTTTGGCCATGTACGTTTTTTTTTTTGCGTCCTAAAATGAATGAGAGTAAACCGAAAGAATTGTAGCGGAATGTCTCTACGTTTTTTAATTTTACTTTCCCATTTCAAACAGTGTTTTTTAATTGAACGTCAAATTGAATGTATTTTTATGTAAAATTGAATGTCAAATTGAATGTATTTTGATGCAATTTTTGAATTTTGGGTACTTGTTGTAATATTTCTTTTCGTTTTGTTTGTCGCCACTTTGTTCGCATCGCCCACAATGTTGTTTGTGAGACTCTAGGCGGAGCATTACATGTAGTTGGACTGGTTTGGATATCTTTTTATGGGCTCTAAACGCAGCTAGGTTATAATCGTATTTATGTTAGTATCTTTTGCTTACAAAAAAAAAAAAAAGTATACCCTTCAAAGTTCAAAATACTTTATTTGGTCCGAGTATGTACATGTTTTTTTTCAATTTAACGGAAATAGTATTGGACAATCAATTTTATAAAACTAAAGATTTTTCTTTTTTGGTCAAAGAGTAATATTTTTATTAAGCTGACGAAAATGTTCCAACCGGATTACAATCTAAGAGTAAAAAAGAGACCAGAGAAGATGGGGTACAAGTACCCAATTTGTTGGACACATCTCCTTTCTAGATTGCGTCGCAATCCAGTTGGCGCAACGGTTTGCGTTTCTTCGAACGAAGCTCCAGGATACGTTGGGAATTTGATTTGCAATTCTCCTAATGGTAGATACGATGTTCCCTAGCTGCCAATTTGTGACCGATCCGTGCTCCTGAATTTGATTTATCACGTACTCTGAGTCCGACTCTATGATTATTGACGACCAAGCGTGGGCTCGGGCAAGTTGTACTCCGGCCAAGATGGCTTTCGCTTCAACATTAGCCACGTTGGTATCCCGAGAAGATATGTTCCGTCCATCTAATACCAAACTGTGGCAATCCCGAGCAATAACTCCGATTCCGCTACGTTTCGTCGTCTTCTCCCAAGCCCCATCACAGTTGACTTTCACGGTTCCTGGGGGGGGGGGGGGGGGGGGGGGTTGTGCCATATCGCTCCATGACTCAGTAAGGGGTCACGGGGTTGTGGTTTAGACCTTATATGCTTTGCCCATATCTCACCTGCAAGTCGTGAAGCCTGTTCCACAACCATGATAGGATTTGGTCGTTCCTGTTTATGTAAAGCCCGACACCTCTCCTTCCAAATTTCCCATGCAACAGTTTCAATTCGGATGCGCATTCTTAGACCCTCTTCCCCAAATCGACCTTCTAATCCTTGGAATTCTTCAACCCATTCTGGCCACCTTGGAGTATCACGCTCGTCCCATCTCACTCCAGCTCCTGCTAGCCACACCCGGCGCGTCCAAATACAATTCAAGATAGCATGGTCGATTGTCTCCGCTCTATCACAAAATGGGCACATAGTTGAAACATTAATACCTCGCCTATTTAACTCATCGAAAGCTGGGATAGCTCGAGCACACGTCTTCCACATGAACTGTTTAATTTTAGGCAAGTTTGGGCCCTTCCAGATCCCCTTCCACACGCTCTTGGGCACAGAGTATGAGGTAGATGTGTCCGGCCTGGTTTCCGGAGGTTCACGCTCGCGCAAACGGCAGTAGACGAGCTTAGGTTTTGCATCACCTTCCTTGAATTTTGGCCACATAAGTCGGTCGGGGCCTCCTGAATTACTCACATGAATGGCTCGAATTGTTTTTAATGGATGATAACAACCTCTTATATGAATTACTCATAATATACTTGACGTTTATCTGAATTGTTTTTAATGGATGATAACAACCTCTTATATGAGTCCAGTTAACAACTGCTTTAGATTTGACACTTATCTTTAAAATAAAATTAAACAAAAAACCTCAAATGACGTAAGTTTTTTTCTTTTTGCCAAAGAAATGACGTAGGTTCCACTATATAGAAAAATAAACATATTATTGCATTTTAAGTTTTTTTTTTTGTATTACATTTTAAGTTTTTAATAGGGCGGAAATACTATTTCAATCGAGTTTCTCTGCACTGTAGGGGTGAAAACGGACCGGTCTTTTACTTGTTTTGGCCGGGTATTTATATTTTCAGTCCGGTTTTTTCCTTAAAAACCCCAAACTAAAAACCGTTTGAAGAAAAATAAATCGTCCATAGGTAGTACGGTTTTTCAGTCTAAACCAAAAAATCAAAATTAGCAATTCCATTTATAATAATCGTCATTTTCATGAATTATATCAAATCGAAAATAATAAATAACCTCCATTGATATAATTAAATAAATTAAAATAAAAGTAGGAATTTTTTTTCATAAATGCCTATTTTCTAATTTATATTAATATAATTAATTAATTAATATCAACTAATATATATTATATTATATATATATATTTAATTACATAACGATCGGTTCTTTTCTCACTGTCCTTAAATTTAAAATTCAAACTGGACCAAAAAACGAAAATAGTATTGAAAAAATTCCTAAAAAACCAAACTGAATATTTCAAAATCGATTTTTTCAGTTCGATTTTTTTCCGATTTTTCGAACCAACCGGATATTGATTTTACCGTACAATTGAATTGATCGTAAATAAAATAAGAATTACCCTCATTTTGCGTGTGAATTCCCAAAATAGGTTGGATTGGCAAACTTATTCCCAAAATAGGCTTCTTCAGAAACTAATTCCCAAACTAGGTTTTTCTATTTTTTTTAATTAGATATATTTTTCATTTTACATCCCAAAGTTTATATTTTGTTACAATTGACCCTAAACCGAAATGATACAAAAAATATATTAGAAAAATTGAAAAAAAAAATATGGTAAATATATGTAAAAGTTAAAAACTAAAAAATAATAAATTATTAATTGTGAAAAAAATTGTAAAAATAAATTATACTAAATATATAAATTATAAAAAAAAAAGTTGTGATATAAAATGTAAAGACAGTAAATACTCTTAATTGTTTAAGTACGAAAATATAAAAATGAAAGGGTACATAAACCCTAAACAAAACGTGTTAAATTTATAAAATTAGAAACCGAAAAAAAAAACAAATAAACTAATTTAAATTTTAAAAATCAATAGAATGAATTTAAGAATGAATTTCAGTTTGTATATTTTTTTTTCCATACTCTCGATGAATAGCTTTTATATCATTATATGTTGTTTTTTTTGCCAATACAAATTTGTTTAAAACTTACTAATTTTTGTATTTATATTTTATCCTTTAATTTCACATATTTTTTAAGAATTAAAAGCTACAAAAAAAATATTTGTTTGATTATTTTTTAATGTATATTTTTATCATTTCATTAATTATTATTTATTTTATTTGTATTTTTTTTCATATATTTAATCTTCTTAATTTTCAATTTTTTTTCTTGTATTATATTCTGATTGAGGGTTCATTTGTAACGTAATGTAAACTTTAGGATGCAAATTAAATAAAATATATTATTAAAAATTCGAAGAGACCTATTTTGGGAATTAGTTTCTGAACAAGCCTAGTTTGGGAATTAGTTTCGAAAAAGAACCTAGTTTGGTCATTCACTCCAAAAAGTTTACATGTGTAAGTTGACCAGGTTCCGACGAAGACAACGTCGTCGTTGACTATCACAGTCGTCAGTGTCACCTCTGCTATATATTGTTTATTATTACGGTTTGGTTTAAATCCAAATAGCCGCTGCATCTTATGGCGGCTAAGTCTGAGGTTAGAAGAACTAACTTGACTTTGTCTAAATTATTGATGATTAAACATCAAATCCTCATCACAGTGGCGCGTGCGTCTCATTGGAACTGCAGATTTCAGAGAAAGATCCACAATCATTCGACGAAAAAGCGGTCACTACAAACACAGAAAGAAAAAAGTGAAAAATCCCCCCACTTCAAAAAAATAATAAAATAATTTCAATCATCTTCAACTTCAAGCACTTTCTTTATTTCCCCTTCTCTATCACAGAAAAGATTTTGCGAAGCAAATGAAACAGAGCTTTCTTGGAGATGAATGATTGATTCTTGAGTAAACAAGATCTCCCTGAGTTATGGGTATCTGCTGGGGATCACCATCTCCTCAGGACTCGCACTCCACTGCAGGTACTATTCATAAGAAGCTAAAAAATCAATCTTTAGTTATCTTTGATCCTGGGATTTTGAGATTCAAGGGGAAATAAGTGATCTTTATGTGTACATCTATCTGGGTCTGGTTTGCCATTGATTTTCTTCTTCTGGGATATGGTACAAGAAAGTTATATTGTTGTTCTCTTTGTCTGGTAGCTCTTAAGTCCATAGCATGCAGAAAGATTTGATTTTTGGCCTCTTCAATTTGACATACTCAAAAAAGATTAGATTTTTCGCTTTCCTTTTGTCTGTTTGCTGAAATTTGGGGCAAAATTGACACCAGTGTAAGGAAAATGTCCCACATCTTCAGCTGTTTGGTGAAATAAATGATTTTATTCATCTATTTGGGTTTGGTTTGCATTGATTTTCTTCTTCTGGGATATGGTACAAGAAAGTTATAATATTTTTCTCTTTGTCTAGTAGCTCTTAAGTCCATAGCATGCAGAAAGATTAGATTTTTGGCCTTCTATTTGACATACTAAAAAAAGATCAGATTTTTCGCTTCCCTTTTGTCTATTTGCTGACATTTGGGGCAAAATTGACACCAATTTAAGGAAAATGTCCCAGATTCCTGTTGCACAAGTGTTTGAGTGGACCTTTTCCATGAACTACTGGTCTCATTTTTGCTTGGAGCAAGCTCAAAGAGCTCAATTGATGTCTCCTGTTCTTTATTGTCTACCATTTTTGCCTCGGTTGCTCAATTTTGTTCACCAAATTCCTGTAATCTCTTACTTTTAGGTTCTTCACTTTATTGTTAGGGACATTAAATTAAATTTAGGATTTTGATTACAGGATTTTCAGCGAGGAGTGGGCGAACAAGCAACGATCGGTTCCCGGATGGATTGGAGGACCCGGATGTGGTAGATGGGGAAATCTTGGAGACACCCAACTTGAAAGTTTTCAGCTTTGCTGATTTAAAAATGGCCACCAAGAACTTCAAAGCTGATAACTTGCTCGGAGAAGGAGGTTTCGGTAAAGTTTACAAAGGGTGGCTTGACGAAAAGACCCTTGCACCGTCTAAGATGGGGAGTGGCATGGTTGTTGCCATCAAGAAGCTGAACCCAGAGAGTGTTCAAGGCTTTGATGAGTGGCAGGTCAATCTTCTTTTCAACTCTTTAGTTTTGTGTAGGATCATTGAAATTTACATGCATATTCTATACTCTAATAGTTGTCTTGAGCTTACATAATAGTCTTTGCCTTGTATGAGAAGGATTAGTTTATTGTGCTCTGAGTTAGTCCCTGAACTTTGAATCGTATTGTAAATTGCCAGATAAACTTTCAGTCTTCCACTCCGTATACCTTGATGAAAAATTATGTTTTAAGTCAGATTGCCTTGAATAGCAAGCAAGCAGAAGGCGACATAAGTTCGTTTTTGAGATGACATTGATTTGTGTATGTTACCTTGTAAGTTGCAGTGTCATGTCCACTGCAATGTTTGTATAAGGAAAAGGTTACACTGATTTTAGGTTTCCAAGATCATTTTTTTTGGTCTTTTAACAATTTGAATCCTCGTGGCAAAAAAAAATTGAATCTTTTCTTGGAAATTTCAGTCAGAGGTGAACTTTCTTGGACGGCTTTGGCACCCGAATCTTGTTAAGCTTCTAGGTTACTGTTGGGAAGAGAAGGAGCTCCTCCTAGTGTATGAATTCATGCAGAAGGGTAGTTTAGAGAACCACCTCTTCAGAAGTAAGCAAAATTCAGCAAAAAGATAACAATTATATCATTTTTTCATCAATAAATATATGTGATGATTAGATGTATGATTTTTCATGTTTTTGGCAGGGAACCCTTCCATTCAACCCCTTTCGTGGGACAAACGGCTTAAAGTCGCCATTGGAGCTGCCCGAGGCCTTGCTTTTCTACACACTTCAGAAAAGCAAGTCATTTACCGAGATTTTAAGGCCTCGAATATATTGCTTGATTGGGTTAGTTAGTTAGTTAGTAGTGCTTACTCATGATGAATCATAGTTAGTTTGACCAAATTCTTGTAGTCATATATTTTTTTTTGTTTAAATAACAAATACAGGGGTACAATGCAAAATTAGCGGATTTCGGGTTGGCGAAGTTGGGACCTTCCGTTGGAGAGTCGCATGTAACAACTAGGGTCATGGGGACTTACGGTTACGCGGCTCCTGAGTATGTAGCAACAGGTAAAATTGCCTTATTCTTCTACTATTCTGAGGTAATGGCAGGGAACTGCATGATTAGTGTGGATGAGATTCTAATTCTATTACCTCATTCAAAACTTAAAGAGCAAGCATTAACATAAAGAAAAAAAGGGTTATGGTCAAAATTTGATTTTGTTGCAATTTTTTTGTTTTTTTACTTTCGGTACAATAAGTTTGCAGTTTGTAGACATTTGCTGCATCCGTTAGCTGACCATTAGTTTGTAGACTAGAATTATATGTGCACTGATCTTGGATTTTCTCATTAATTAGGTCACTTGTATGTGAAGAGTGACGTGTACGGTTTTGGGGTGGTTCTGCTCGAGCTTTTAACAGGCCTACGAGCCTTAGACGTAAAACGCCCAAGTGGACAACATAACCTAGTGGACTGGGCGAAGCCGCTTCTTTCCCAAAGAGGAAAGCTTAAGAACATCATCGACCCTCGAATCGAAGGGCAGTACTCATTCAAAGCGGCCCTTCAGGCGGCTCGGCTAACCCTAAAATGCGTGGCTATCGAACCGAAGAACCGACCCTCCATGAAAGAGGTCGTGGACACGTTGGAACGTATCGAGGCAATGAAGGAGAAGAAACAGAAGAAGGAAGCAGCAGCGGGTCGCTGTTCCTCGGCTCCTAGACAGGGCATTCATGGTCAGAACTCGCCTCGGCTATCGAGAGATTACGGGTCGATATGAGGGCAGCAGATGAGTGAAATGTGAATAGAACTTGATTCTTTGCATGACTGCATTTGCTATCTATCTAATTCACAGTTTCAGTTTTAAGCGTACTCTCGAATGCTATTAAGAGGTTTGGCGGAGATTTATGAAAACATTCGAATGTCATTCGTTGCTTTATTATAAGAAATTCTTAAAGATTAGAAATGTTTGGTTTGTGTAATGTGGAATATGAAATAAGAAATAGGGAATATGAATAGTGAATAGGTAATATTAATATGATGTTTGGTTGATATGAGGAATGTGTAACGAAGATTCAAAATTCAATATTTAGTTGATTGAATGTTATGTGTAAATGAATGAAATAAGTCTAATTGACGGATACATTTTTTGCTATTTATATTATCAAATTAAAATATTGAACATGAAAAAATCGGAACGAGAGGCGGCGACGGCAGCGGGTGAGCAGCGATCTACGAGAGTGGAACATGTGGGAGTGACAGCGTAACCCGGCGGAATAAGCAGATGCAGCAGCGGAAACAACAGGCAAAAGGAGACAGTACGACGACAGATATAACATCAGGTCGGCAGTCGCCTGTACAAATAGATAGAGAATGAAAAGTCTGTAAGGATAACGTATAACTAAATTAGGTTAAGTATATAATTTGTAATTTCAATTAAAGTGTAAGATTAAAATTTACTTTCGTTTCTATTTTCAATTTAATCAGAAATCAGAATGATTATTCTTAGGGATTGGCTAAGAAAAAAATAATAATCAGAAATTAGAATAATTATTCTTACGGGTTTAAAAAAAAAAAATTAGAATGATTTTCTTAGGAGTTGGGCTAAGATTGACTATTTTCTCAAAATTAGGAATTGAGAATTATTATTCCACATACTTAATAACCAAACATTTCTTATTCTTATTCCTATTCCACAAATCAAAGTATGTCATAATATCCTTATCAACCATGTAATATAATGAACCAGCATATCGCCCATTAGCTAAGATTTCATGTATTCTAATCCAGCTGAAATCCTTAAAATAGAAAAATATTACCCCTTTTCTTTCAAATTAAGAGTACCCTGGCACCAATATTATTTCAAAATTTGACATGTTAAATGATTCGTTTCCAAATCTTCTTCTTTAAATACAATTTTTATAGTACGAGGTTAATTAGGAGATGAGTTGTAGTCAACGAATAGTTTGGAATCTTTTAATCATTATTTTATAAAAGTGTTAACTTAAAACTGAGATGATGTACACTCATTATTATCACATGCAAATTGCATACTAGAGCAATCCATCTCACTTTTGAAGATTCCCCTCTATATAATCCTCGTCATCTTCACATTATTTCTCCATACTTAACACTTCTTGACATTTATAAGTTGCCTCTCTTTATTAACTTCTGGGCGAAAGTCACCGGTGAGAAATGACTCTTGCTTTCATTTATGCAATATTTCAGATTTTTATTTATTGATAGATATATATAGTTGTACTTTAACAAATTCACACTGAGATTTGTTTATAATTTTCTATTCACATACTAATTAATTTATAAATATAGCTATTAATATTTATAAATAAACATAATTTTTAACAATATATTATTATTATTATTATTATTATTATTATTATTATTATACCATTATACAAGAATTCTCTACAATAACACAACCGATCAATTGAAAATATCATCATTCATAATAAATAAGAATATACAAATTTATTTACCTTCATAATAGGTCTATTTTGCAATATACATATATTAGATCTGCACTATTTGACAATCCAACTTAAACCACTCCTTGAAGGCTAATCTTTTTGTTATCACTCAATTTTGTAGATTCAACATTGGGCTGAACCAACTCCAACGGACCAGCAGAGAGAAACTATATATATATATATATATATATATATATATATATATATATATGAAAGTGGGGTTCATTTTTATTATCAATGGTTTTAAGATGGAACCCCACTTGAATATATAGTTGCTCTATGCTGGACTGTTGGACTTGACTCGGCACAATGTGGAATCTAACATGGTATCATAGCTCGGATCGGGTATGGGAGAGGGTCTGTTAAAATCAGAAAGCCCTCACGGTGAGGGGGAATGTTGAAATAGACATACTTCACCGTGAGGTTTGAGTATAACACCAGTTGGTATGTCTACAATAGAGTCGTATATAAGTAAGTGGACTACCTCCTCCTATCACCAATTAATTTTAGGATGGAACCCCATTTGTATATATAGTTGTTCTCTGCTGACGCGTTGGGCTTGGCTCGGACCAATGTGGAATCTAACAGTACAATAATAAAAAATCATCTCAAATACCCTACTGCAAGAATCATTATTTCAATTGTCGCTAACATAGTTTTAGTTTTTTTTTGTGATGACTGTCTTGATTTCTTGTAGCATGACTACTCATGATCATCCTCTAAATATTAATTTCAGATTGGTAAACACAACAACAACATGAATATATGCAACAGTATTTCGCAACTGTTTGGCTACCTCAACTGTTTCTTCACAACATTCTTATTCTCCGTTCTGGCAGTGGGCCCCATCCCAAACCACGTCGCACTCATCATGGACGGCAACCGTCGATTCGCCAAAAAACGAAATATGTTAGAAGGTGATGGGCATAAAGCAGGCTATAATTCACTCATTTCTATACTGCACAACTGCTATGAACTGGGAGTTAAATACATCACGGTATACGCATTCAGCATTGAGAATTTCAAGAGAAAACCCGAGGAAGTTGAGTTTCTAATGAAGTTAATGGTAGATAAAATCGAAGGGTTGCTCAAAGACGGGAGCATTGTGGATAAATTCAGAATGAGATTATACTTCATTGGGAATTTGAAGCTTTTAAGTGAGGATGTGAGGATAGTGGCTGAAAATGCCATGAAGGCCACTGCGCACAATACTGGAACCGCCCTTTTGATATGCATGGCTTACACCTCGAGCGATGAGATTATGCATTCTGTTGAACAATCGTGCATGGAGAAAATCGAAGAAAATGAATTTTCAAAAGAAGATGGAAGCATGATCAGTAATGTTGTGAAATTGGGTGATTTGGAGAGGAATATGTATATGTCAGTTGCGCCGGATCCTGATATGGTGATTAGGAGTTCCGGCGAGACGCGATTAAGTAACTTCCTTCTGTGGCAAACTGCTTACAGTCCTCTGTATTCTCCTTCTGCATTGTGGCCTGAGATTAGTGTATGGCACTTGGTGTGGCTTGTCTTGGATTACCAGAGGAATTACACTTATCTGCAGAAGAAAAGGAAGCAGCAATGAACATTCATTAATCACATGATAAGGAGGTGTTAAGAAGAGATTACTTCAAATGTGAGAATGTGATATTATAATTAAATGAGTAATTTGAGATAATGAATAATGAGAACTACGTAATGTAATATTAGATTGTAGTTTTGGTTGTGATGTAATATGAAGTGTAATGTCAAATTATAGTGTTTGGTATGATGTGCGTTGTAATGCGACTTTATTATTATTATATTAATATATATGGTTAAAGGCTTAAAGGGTTTTTTGGTGCCATATGTTTGACCGAAGTTGGCTTTAGGTGTCATATGTTCTTTTTTGTAGAGTTTTGGTGCATCCTTTAACCGTTAAGTTTGACTGTTAAATACTTTGATTATGTTCAATTTAGTCCCCCGATTAATATCTCTAACTTTTTATTTTTACCTTTTGGTTCCCAAAGATTTCAAATCGGACCTAGGTCAAAATTCACCGAGTCAGTGTCCGACCCATGGCTGGGTCAAACCCTGATTAGGGTCCCAAGACCAGTCGGACCCTAGGGTCAAATTGACCATGCCATGGTCCAATCCATGGCTCGGTCTGACCTTGGCTTGGGTCACCCAGGTCTAAGGATCCTGGCTCAGTCAATTTCGACCTAGGTCCGATTTGAAATCTTTGGACTAAATTGTAAAAATTAAAAGGTAGAGATATTAATTGGGGGACTAAATTGAACAAAATCAGAGTATTTAACGGTCAAACCTAACGGTTGACTAACAGATGAACGGAATCAAAGTATTTAACGAAAACTATATGACTAAATTAAACAAATAAAAACTAAGAATGTTTTAGAGAGATTATAATGAACAAAATATGACAAATTATGTGACTTGCACATGCAACTTAACTAACTAAATTAACGAAAAGTTAATAGATTCACTAAAGTCTATGAAACACAAACATATTACATCAAAAGTCTAAAAAAAATTAATGAAAAATACGGCACCAAAAACTATTTAACAATTTATAAAAGATGTTAACTTAAAATTGAGATGATATACACTCATTATCACATGCATATTGTGAAGATTCCGCTTCTATATTTCTCCACTTTCTATTGAAATTTCACATGACTCTATATAGTTTGCCTCTTTTATCTCGGCGGCTATTAACTTCTGGCGAAAAGTCACCGATAAGAAACCTAGCTTATTGACTCTGTTGAAGAAACCTGTATATTATACATCTTGGTTTCATTTCAAGAAAAATTCAGATTTTATTAGGTAATTAGAAACCCAATTGTTGTTTTTGTTTTACATCTTGATCGTTACTTATGTTTTTAAGTCATGATTGTAATACATTCTTTAAATATAATGAAAGCACTATGTGTCACCTCATGACATTAATTTATCTCTCAAGCTTTGTTATACAACTCCTGCATATACTCGCCTTTTTTTGTCAACTCACCTTCAATATCCACATAAATAATATCCATCTCATTCGCAATCGTCCATGAAAAATCTCATTAGAATAAGTACAATTCTCAATAAATTAATTGTTAAGTGTACATGTGAGTAAAGTGTACCACATCGGTTAGATTTGAAGAGTTGGAACACTATATAAGCTTGGTGGGCTACTCCTACTATTACCAATTAGTTTTAGTATGGAACCTCACTGGGCTTATGTAGTGGGCCTGGGCTCGCTCCCTAGTTTTATCTCCAAACAAATGGTATCAGAGCCGGTGGCTCGGTCCAGGAAGTCGGGAAAGGCCCAAAGTGGTGAGTCCCGATAAGGGCGATGACACGTGATACATGTTGTTTCGAGTATGGCTCCTGGCTCGGTGCATGACGTGGTCGTTCGGGGGGCTGGTTTGAAAATTCCACAGCTTGGTGCCGTGGACTTCCGGTTAAGGGGGAGCTACGGTGGACTCACATGTAAGGGGGAGATTGTTAAGTGTACATGTGAGTAAAGTGTACCACATCGGTTAGATTTGAAGAGTTGGAACACTATATAAGCTTGGTGGGCTACTCCTACTATTACCAATTGGTTTTGGTATGGAACTTCACTGGGCTTATGTAGTGGGCATGGGCTCGCTCCCTAGTTTTATATCCAAACATTAATCGTTTCATAATTATTGATTAGTTTTCTGACGTTCAAGATACATATATCATCTTGTTTTCTCCCGATATTGGTATTATCAGTATCAAACTAACTACTTGTTGGACTTTAACTAGTATGCAATGTTGCAATATATATTTCTTTGATGAAGTCGTCAATATTGAGAATCTATTAACGAGATTGGATTGTGAAAAACTTAATGAAAGTATATGTATATATAAAGAGACAATGTACAACGATAATATATCGAACCAAACATAGGTGGACTGTTGAGGATGAAATTCCGGGTTAATTAACCCCCACCGATGGATAATGGGCGTCTAGATCTTTGTTTGAGTTGATCGTTGACACCGAGATCCTTTCTTGTCGAGTCTTTCTTCTCGCTCCTTCCCCTTTAACGACCTGCAAGAAGGGTGTACTGGGGTGTGCCTGACGAACCCTCTCTGATGCTTAAATGAGTACCGATTTGTAGAAAGAGAAAGTAGAGAGAAGTTAGAGTTCAAATATGTGGAGTTTTCAATTACCTTTCAAATGAAAGACCTTGAGCTCTATTTATAGAGTTTAAGGGGATTAAGCCAGCTAACGATAATATTAGTCCATAATCACCCTTTATTAACGACTAATGACAGGTTCATGTCCTGTTTAGCATCGTGAGAGTTCGTAGTGTTTTGTGGGATTCGTGGTGCGAAGTGGCCTCGAGGGGCGCGGCCCGAGTGAAGATCACTCGGACGTCGGGTGTCCGTTCGAACTAGTCCCGGCGACGGGATCTCTGCCCGGACTATTTCGGACGGACAAGGGTCCGGATGGATAGCTTCCGTCCGGACTAGTTCGGTCAGAGCAATTCCGTCCGGATTAGTCACGTGGTCCGGACGGGTTCGCTTCCGTCCGTACCATTTCGTGCTCGAGGTGTGTATTTTTAGGTCCTGAGCCATTTTTAAAGTTCAAGTTTCGATTTGTAATCACATATAATGTCGACGGAACCGACGCAACGACTAAGAGCCTTATACGATTCAATTGGGTGTACACCCACATTAATTAGATTTAATAATAATAACCCATCAACCCTTACCTAACACTAAAAGGCTAACAGAATAATATAGAATAATAGATGTTAAGCTTGTCCAAACAGTTGGGCAGTTGCTTTCTTTGAGTCAAATTAAGAGACTCTTCCCATCCACTCTGCAAGCCTTCACCATTGAAGATTCCTCTCTTTCTGGAAGCTTTACATTTCTCCATCATCATCGCTGCTCTTCTCTAATTTATCGATACCTCGCATTTCTTGCCTTTGTGATTTGCTTCTCTTTAGTCTTTTTCTTTGCAGCTGCTATTAATCTCCGGCCAAGTCACCGGTAAGAAACTTTCTTGACTTAGCACAAACCTGTATAATTAATTCTTGGTTTCATTTCAAGAAACACTTGAGATTTCTATTTTTTAGTTTGGATGATGATGAGGGACGTTTAGCTTCCTCACATACGAATGAATCTATACGATTAATGCTTTATATATGCAGTCTGAAGTTTTACCAATGTTAAAATTTGGTGTCTGACGTTAAAATTGAGTGTTTCAGTTTCATTTTTGTTTTAGAGATGTCAATCATGACAAAACCGACTGTTTATAGGTTCTTAACCCATTAATCTATATGTTTAATGCTTTATTTTAGCAATTCTTGATATTTACTTGTGCTGCAAGTTTCAGTGGAATCTTCAAGAAAACACAACAGCATGAATATCTGCAGCGGCGTTTCTCAACTGTTTGGCAAACTCAACTGTCTCTTCACAACATTCTTATTCTCGGTTCTGTCAGTGGGCCCCATCCCGAACCACGTCGCTCTCATCATGGACGGAAACCGTCGATTCGCCAAAAAACGCAATCTTTTAGAAGGCGACGGCCACAAAGCAGGCTATGATTCACTTCTTACAATACTTCGCAACTGCTACGAACTGGGAGTTAAATACATCACGGTATACGCGTTCAGCATCGAGAATTTCAAGCGAAAACCCGAGGAAGTCGAGTTTCTAATGAAGTTAATGGTGGATAAAATCGAAGAGTTGCTCAAAAACGGGAGCGTCGTCGATAAATACGGAATGCGATTACACTTCATTGGGAATTTGAAGCTTTTAAGCGACGATGTGAGGATAGCGGCCGAAAAGGCCATGAAAGCCACCGCGCATAATACCGAAACCGTCCTTCTGATATGCGTAGCGTACACCTCGAGCGATGAGATTGTTCACGCTGTTGAAGAATCGTGCATGGAGAAAATCAAAGAAAATGGATTTTCAAAAGAAGGAAGTGTGATTAGTAATGTTGTCAAAATGGGTGATTTGGAGAGGAATATGTATATGTCGGTGGCGCCGGATCCTGATATGGTGATCAGGAGTTCCGGCGAGACGCGGTTAAGTAACTTCCTTCTGTGGCAGACTTCTTACAGTCCTCTGTATTCTCCTTCTGTGTTGTGGCCTGAGATTAGTGTATGGCACTTGGTATGGATTGTGTTGGATTACCAGAGGAATTACGCTTACCTGCAGAAGAAAAGGAAGCAGCCATGAAAAGTGAGATATGTGAGATTATAAGTAGTGTGAGATTATAAATAATGTGAGCTATGTAATGTGACGTCAAATTGCAGTATTTGGTTATGTTGTAACATAAAGTGTAATATCAGTGGTATATGTTTTATAATGCGACTTTGTTATTGTTGTATATATATATATATAAGAGTATACTATATCTTAGTATGATAAGATTTAAATGAATATTAACGGTATGTTTGCTTCGTGGAATAATAAGGAATATGGAATAATAATAGAGAATAAAGAATAATTAATATTAATATAATATTGTTTGGTTAACCTGACCAGTATGAATGAAATGAGGATACCACCAAATCCATTGTTTGGTTGATACTGTAAATGAATGGAATAAGGCCAAGTTGACATATATACCATTTTGATATCTTTAATATCCAAATTAACAATATTAAACATGAAAAAGTTAGAACGAGCGGCTCGGCGTTGACGACGGGCAAGCGGAGGCGGGCAGTGGTGGGCGGGCGGCGACGGTGGGGCGATTAGCGACTAGCGGGAGTGGAACCAGCAGGAGCGACATCGGAACTAGGAGGAAAGCAGGCACGGCATCATAAACATCAGTCGGAACGAGACGTCGCGGCAGCAGGTCGACGGAAGGTCAATAGTCCGCTGTTTACATAAAGAATGAAGAGTCTACTTCGTGATTAATTAATTAGGTATGTGTAATTTCTAATTTCAATTAAAGTGTAAAGATAATTTGTGTTTTTGTTTTTATTTTTCCATATTCTAACCGAAAATGGATTGGTCATTCTTGAGGGTTGAGTCAATATTGTCTATTTCCTCAAAAATTAGAGAATCATTATTCAAACACTTAATAACCAAACGTCATCATACCGATTTCACATTCCTCATTCATATTCCACAAACCAATATGTCTCAGTTTTTATAACAGTTAATTACTTCTTAAAGCATCCACAATGATGTTACCTAATTTGTATTACTTAAAGTTTCTCCATATATATGACACTTACGTATACTTTGTTAATACTTAAAGTTAAAACAAACAAAAAATAGTTCCTCCCAATAATTTTACTTAACTATATTCATTATTATACTTTATTAATAATAAAAAAATCAATAAATATCAACAAATCATTAGTATTAATTATAAAACGAATTAATTTAGGATTAAAAAATTGGTACAGCTAAACTGTTGGAGGATGAAATTAAGAGTTAATTAACTAATATTTCTTAGGTTTATTTAATTAATAATAATACATCAACACCTACCTACCTACCTAAAAGAAGAATAATAGAATAAATAAAAGAAGCAAAATGCCATGTCCAAACAGTTGGAGAGTCGCTTTCTTTGAGTCAAATTAAGAGACCCTTCTTCCCATCCATCCACTCTGCAATCGAGACTTCATCTTTGAAGATTCCTCTCTTTCTGGAAGCTTCACGTTTCTTGCCTTTGTGATTTGACTCTCTTTTTCCTTTTAATCTCCGGTAAGAAATTCTTGGTTTCAATTCAAGAAAAACTTCAGATTTAAGATACCCGTTTTGTTTCTTGATATTTACTTGTGCTGCAAGTTTCCGCGGAATCATCAAGAAAACATGAATATCTGCAGCTGCGTTTCTCAACTGTTTGGCAAACTCAACTGTCTCTTCACAACATTCTTATTCTCGGTTCTGTCAGTGGGCCCCATCCCGAACCACGTCGCTCTCATCATGGACGGCAACCGTCGATTCGCAAAAAAACGCAATATGTTAGAAGGTGATGGGCACAGAGCAGGCTCTAGTTCACTCCTTTCTATACTGGACAACTGCTACGAACTGGGAGTTAAATACATCACGGTATACGCGTTCAGCATCGAGAATTTCAAGAGAAAACCCGAGGAAGTCGAGTTTCTAATGAAGTTAATGGTAGAGAAAATCGAAGGGTTGCTCAAAGACGGGAGCATCGTGGATAAATTCGGAATGAGATTGTACTTCATTGGGAATTTGAAGCTTTTAAGTGATGATGTGAGGATAGTGGCCGAAACTGCCATGAAGGCAACCGCGCATAATACCGGAACCGCCCTTTTGATATGTGTAGCGTACACCTCGAGCGATGAGATTGTTCACGCCGTTGAAGAATCGTGTATGGAGAAAACCGAAGAAAATGGTAATGTTGTGAAATTGGGAGATTTGGAGAGGAATATGTATATGTCGGTTGCGCCGGATCCTGATATCGTGATACGGAGTTCCGGCGAGACGCGGTTGAGTAATTTTCTTCTGTGGCAGACTGGTTATAGTCCTTTGTATTCTCCATCTGCATTGTGGCCTGAGATTAGTGTATGGCATTTGGTGTGGATTGTGTTGGATTACCAGAGAAATTACAGTTATCTGCAGAAGAAAAGAAAGCAGCAATGAACACTTGCTTAATGTGTATTGTTTGATTGAAATGCATTTTGATTTATTTTGAAGGGTATGTTCAGATATGACTGTTTGATATATATTATGATTTATATAAATATATGGTTAAAGAGTCTTTGCTGTTAAATATTTGACCAAAATTGATTTTTAGTGCAATATTTTCTTTTATAGACTATTAGATTAAAGCTTTTGCATTTTGTAGATTTTTTGTGTATCTATTTATTTGACTGTTAAGTACCCATATGCAAGTTACATAACTAACCGCAAATATTCATTTTTTCTTAATTTAGTCACCCAGTTTATATCATACCTTTTCATTTTGTAATTTAAGCTTTAAAAAACCCAATCGGACCCGCTGACAACCCCAACCAGGGTCCGATCCATCCACGGGTCAAGACTTAACTAGATCAATTTTGACTTGATTCAATTGGTTTTTAAAGTAATTAAATTGAGCAAAAATAAAACTTAGGAGGAAGTAATATAAGTTGCACAAAGACACTTAACAGTCAAATAACGAATGCACTAACAAAAAAATGTTGCATCAAAAGTTAACTTTTGGTCAAAAACCATGTAACAATGGTGTGGTGGTTCAGCGCCTCATCCCTTAACCATTGGTCAGGGGTTCAATCTCCGCTAGTGACCATGGGAATGGAAAATTGTTGCATCAAAAGTTAACTTTACCACTGGTCAGAAACTAAATTCATACCATAAGAAGCTACTCAAAATTATGGCATTCATTTGAAAATTGACAGAATTAATACAAAGTCATTGTAAACAAAGGTGGGTAAATGTAAAATTAGCAATAGTAAATCCAAAAAAGTAAAAGGGATTTAAACTCTAGATCAAAACCAGAGCCAAAAAACAAAAAGAATGTGAATTAGATCAATGTAAGAAAATTGCTCAAAATCCCGACTAGTAAGTACTTCGCGAATAAGTAAGATCAATCCAACAGCAATCAAATGAGATTAACGGGGCTTGTGAAGTCGTGGGCGATTGCAGAAAACTCGACCGTTCATTCGAACAAAACCTGCAAGTCCTATACTGAGACTCGCCCAGAATAGAGAGAAGAACAACCGCGAGAAACTGAAAGGACCTGCAACACAAACAAAAAGTACTCAATTTGATTGATTTAAATCACCACATTTCTATCTAAATATACAAATTAAGGGTTAAATGGTCTATTGGTACAACATGTTTAACCGAAATTAGCTAAATTCACCTTGCCGTAGAGAACAAATCGCCAGGAACAATCCGGTTAGTACCAGAGATAGTGCAACAGGAAAGTTCTGCAGAAATAAAATGTCAATTGTTAGATACAATCTCTACCTTATTGTTCAGGAGGGTATTATAGTACTTACAGCAACAGCCTCGAGCCCGGTTTTCTGTGAAGGTGGTGTTAAATCGCGGCTGACAGAGACAATGTAGTGTCCTTGAAGAAGATCAATTGCATCCTTTATTCAACCAAGATCAAATCAGTAACCAAGATCCAATTTTGAATATGAAAATAAAGAGGTTCTTCACAAATTATATACCTGTTTGGTTCCATCTGCAAAATTATTCAAGTAATAACGCGTTAGTGCATTACACCCGTCATTAACGATTCCTTGCATTGTTCGTTGCCCGTATCTGACAAAATCTCCCTTCAGAGCTGGAGTTCCGGAGTATTGGATGCTTATATCGTCTCCATGGTTAGCCCACACTAAGAGAAAACCTGAGTTATTACAGTATTCGGCTACTTTAAGTTAATTACTTGCGGAACAAGAAACTCACGGATCTTGTAGTTTTCATCGAAATGAGGATGCTTGCTGATTGTTTCTTCAGCACTGAAGACGCCGATTCTCCTAAGCTGCCATTCCAGTGCTTTACGAGCTATCATGCTCTGCAAAAGATAGATACCTCACAAACGGTCGAGGAATCCAGAAAAATGAAGATTTTGACATGTTTTTTTATGTCACGGTAGAAAAATGTTAGTTCCAGTACCGACCTGGGTGACATTTGTACGGTCTAAGCAATCAATACAGTTTGTCCTTGCAACTCCAGTCTGCTCCTTCAATTTCTCACCCTTTTCGTTTAACAGAAGGTACCTACATTCCGGGAAACATAAGAAGTTTAGATGCAAAACATAAATAGTCGGCCAATTAAAAAGAAGGGTTTTTTTTAATCTTAAAAGAAGGGTTTTTTAATCTTAAAAAAAGGGTTTTTCTAATCTTAAAAAAGGGTTTTTTATCTTAAAAGAGGGTTGAAACATGATGACTGTTAAGAAAAAAAGATAGAAAAAAACTTACCCACTCTTTTCGAGGAAATCTTCAATTTTATCATAGAGGATGGATAGGCGCTCAAAATGAACATGCCCACAGATTGCATGAAAATCAAAGTGCACATATCTATCATTGAGAAAGCCTCATCAGTTGAAGAAAGGCAGCAGAGAACATAAAAAGGAAAATTGGGATCCTCTGAAATTTGATTTTTACCTAACATCATCACCTAAAATGCCTTGCACTGAATTTGCATATTTTTCACACAACCGCCCCTCTTGTCCGTGCTGAAAACAATAAAAATGCAAAATTTACATTCATGTGAATAAATGAAGAACATGGGCATGAAAAATACTATCATCCTCAAAATCTAGAATAGTGAGAAGAAGAAAAACAAAAGGAGTGTTACCTTGTTGACTAGATCAATGGCAATGACTGATCTGTAAGATTTCCTCAGATCCAGAAAATGACGCTCAGCAACTCGGCTCTGCATATTGTTTAGCATAACATAATGTCACTGCAGTGAACTAAATGCAAAAAAAAAAAAAAAAAAAAAAAAAAAAAAAAAATCAATCAAGTTTGTTAGTTAATTCAACACTTACTGCTTCTTCAGGTTTCACAATCTCAAACTTGGGCTTGTAAGTCAAATCTACAATTTGCTGCCAAGTGAATGGCATAGATCCTCGGATCTGCAAAAGGAAATTAAATTATAATATTGAGCTTGATAAGGGTCCAATTCTGGATACTGGAAAAAGAAACATTCTAGTGTTTGCCCTCATAAGAAAAACAAGATAATTTAATTTCATATTAAATTCAAAGAATATTGAGGATATTCTCAACTAAATAACAAGTAACCACGAAAAAATACGAGTCTTTCAGTACCTGGACAAATGATGCTGTATATCCATGCATATGGATAATCTGCTCAGATTCCACAAAATTTGCAACATAACCATCAGAATCAGCTCCTCTTCTCCACAGACGAGTTCCTTCATAGATATATAACCAAATGTTATAGTCATATAATCATGAAAAACATTTTCTTAATTTCAAGCAAAATTTATCATTCATATCAAAATATGGCTTTTCACAGTGGGTATTTTGCTTTTAGCAGAGTGTCAAGTATGGCTTAGAGATTGTTGTGGTATAATGGCGACAAAAGTAAAGTTTTGTTACTGTACTAATTCGTGATTATGCAATACCCATCTAAAGATAAACCAAAAGGAAGTGAGAAAGAGATTTAAGAACTCTATACCATTTCTCCTTGAACATCTTCTTGCAATTAAAGTAACATCTGCAATATCTTTTCCAATGGCTGCTTGGAAATTCTGATAGCGTGGAAAAAGTTAAGGAGATTCTACGAGCAGTCGAGCATGGAAGTTGAAGAAGGATATTCAGAATTTTCTAAGAGTTACTATATTATAATATATAAGCTAAGCTGGAAAGGATATTCCCTTGGATAACAGGAAGCAAGTACGGATCAAGCTGCAAAGACAACAATTACATATCAGATCCGAATTGACGTCCATAAAATTTTGAAATAATAGTTATAATAAGCTGAATATGAACAAGTGAATCTGAAACCTTGTTATCGATAAGAACTTCCAATAAGTAATTATTCCATAGAAACCTTGGGTCTGCCTGTAGAAACAATGACAGTGAGTGAAAATCTCATACTACCAAATCATATATGGATGATAGAAGTTAGCTTCAAACCGAAAAGCTTCAAATAGTATTATATATAGTTGAAAAGAGTATGTGAATCAACTGCATGAAAGATGGATTTATACCTGTCTCCAAAGAGGAAGCATTTTGGACTCATCACCCAACTCATGCAACCTTTGTGAACTGCAGTAAATAAGCATTAACAATGTCAAATAAAATCTTGTTTCATGAGAGAGGTCTTTATCAAGTATATCATCCACTTTTTCAATACATGTTTGAAATATGTTTCTCACAAATATGACATGAAGTATGGTTATGGCTAATGAAATTGCTTCTCCATATGAGAATATTCAATGCAGTGGAGGCCACATCACGTAAATTGAGAAATTAAGCTATCTCTGGACTATGTTTTGTCGAGGCAAAGTTAAGCTTACTCATTTGGATCTGCAGTTAAAGGATGATAAACTGGAAATATGAATCAAAACTACAATTTTGGAACTAAGTGTGAAGATTATTGGCCCATCAGTTTAATCTGCAACTCGTGCTAATTGTACTAGTTAGTCATTCACATTATGAGGCCACTTACATATTAAAGATGTGTATCCAGACTTTTTAGTTAATTAATGAATAATTAACAGTGATACCTCAATGTTAAATTTTTCTCATAAGAAAAATATAGGCCGTGAGTCTTCTCTGCAACACGAAGGAGCTCGGAAAATTCAGTCTCCATTTTCCTCTGCAAATAAATGTCCAAGGCCAAAAATTTAACCGTAAATTTCAAATTTAAACACAGTAGAAAATTAAATAGTGACAGAACAGAAATAGTGCACCTGTTCCGGGTTGGAACTTTTCAGAGCTTTATTGCAGTGATAGACTTTCAAGGATTTAATTTTGAAAATAGGATACCCCAAATAGTTCCCCATGCATTCACGATCAGTAATGACAAGCAAATATGATCCTAATACACAAAAACACGTTAATTGTCACACATGTAAGGGTTATAAAGCTGAACATAGTATATCTAGTCTTTCATACATCAACAAACAAACATGTTACAATAGTAGCATTTCCAAGTAAATTTTAGGTGTTCTAATGGACCCTCATGAAACAGAAAATCATTCTTAAAAAAATTCGTTTAATCAATGTCCAAACAAACTTATCCAATTCAAACAACATATCAATGCATAAAACAAAGGCTCAAAGGCTGCGCATATTCAATCATCTATCACATCATAGATAGCCACTTCATAATCTACTTCCACAAAATTAGAAACATTTATTGATCGATAAGTTGAAGTTGATAAGCACAACCTGCTAGAAGTTTTAGCATCCCAATGACACCGAAAATGGTCTGAATTTTAGGCACGCGAATTGAACTGCACTCTGGAAGCTCATCTGATGAAGGAAAGAAACAATGAAACCCGATTTAATATCATTCGAGCAGGTAAAGTTTCTCAAGAATTAGAATCACTGAAAAAAATGCTAAATTTACCGATTAGTTTCATGGAACCATCGTTCCTGCTGATCTCCAAATAGGATCCCCTGGATCCATCGGTCGGCTCGACCACATATTGATCAGGGAACTCCCACAATCTCATACGAGTATATAGCTTCTGCCCAGAATCTGCCCTCTCCATCATAATTGGATTCTAATTCACCCAAATCGATCAGCTCCTAACGAAGCAAAAAAACCCTAGATCGGGATCAAAAAGACAACCAGATCCCAAATCGTCAAGCACACGGCAGATAAATCAAGATTTTGAAGTGAACTAGAGCAGCCGACGACAAAAAGGTACCTGATTCAAGAGTAAAGGTGGATGCTTGTGCTAAAAGCTTCGAGATTCAACAGAGCACAGCAATGAAAAGTGTCGAACAAACTGAATTTCTTCCTGGGTTCTTAAGTTGTCCCAAAATATAACATTTGAAAGAGTAAAGGAGTGATTTTGCGCGGAATGTTTAGCGGGATTGCTTAAAAAAACGACTGGTGGATCTTCATCAATGTCTGGGCTTCTGCTAGTACGTGGCCAGCATGTACTGGCTCACTACGAGGTATTGACCGGAATCGTTGAATGTTTCCTTTATTGTTGCAGACAATGATAGATTCACCACATTGACAAAATAAATTAAATACAAAACACGTATTAAGATATTTAACAGCCGGTTAAGATATATATGTACGGTCCGGCGTAAAATTTCATGCTCAACTTAGTCATTAAATATTTATTAAAAAGAAAACAGAGGCAAATATATCCATGGGCCGACCATGAATTATTATTTATCCATAAATTATATACTGAAATAAAATCCAAAACTAGACCCAGGCCCGTTATCTAGTTTTCTTATTTGTCTTTTTGTTAAAAAGTAACAATAAAACTGACATCTATAAACCCTGCCTGGGCTTGGCGCCGTCGATCAAGCCCTCAACTCCGGCAACCCAGGATTCGTGGCCCTTAACGGCGAAATTGAATAGCCTAGTGCATCTCGACAGTTGCCAGTTCGAAGCTCGATTCCAATAGCGTGACGATCTTCCCTAGTTTCCTTGCTAGTTAGGGTTCCGGTGAGCTCCTCAATTTGTGTATCTCTACTTTGCTGGTATCAACGATACTATCTTGATTTGCCGTTTGCTGGTATCAGCTGCCGTCGATCAGGGCAACAACTGCAGAAATATGTATAAGAGGGCAGCAGAAAACATCATCTTCCGCCGCCCTTGGCGGTTGATGTCCTGCCGCGCCAAATCATCTGGTGGCGCCGCCGCGAGCAACAAAGCGGGCACTACTAACAAAGCCTCCGCCAGCAAAAAGGTCGCCGTCACGTCTTCCGCCGTCAACTCCATTCTCCTCCGATCCCTAAAGGAACACTACATGGAAGTCTCCAAGATGACTCCGCCTCCGGTAACTTCTCTCCCTCTGATTTTTCTCTTGTTATGCTTAAACCCTTAGGGTTTTACAGATTCAAAGTATTGAACCAATTTGATTCCTTATCTCCATGCGTAACCTTCCATGATGCAGAAAGTTAACCCACCCTCACCTTTCACAATACTGAAGGGGGCGCTGGACAGTGAAGGTCCAGTCCTTACACGAACCTTCGGTAATGAAGAGATCAGCATTTTCGTGATGCGGCTTGGTAATATGGTTGAAGAAGTTGGAGTAGAAGCTGATGACAATGATGATGAGATTAATCAGTTGTTCCTCCATGTGAGTGTATCCAAGCCGGACCAAAGCTATGCCTTGCATTTTCTGTGTGGGCTGTATCCAGATGCATTGGGAATTCACTCTGTTTCAATGCGGGCAAAGACGGAGATGGTCGGTTATACTGTTATGGAGCCGAATAAGTACAATGGCCCTGTTTTCGAGTAAGTACAGCACCCTGCAAATCTGTTCTCTTGCATATGGCATGTGGCTTTAGTTTATCTATCTAATTGATAGATACAGTTGGTGGATTGTGGATGAAAATGTTTGTTCTCCCCTGAACACTGCTTATTTCATTGATATTGATGTGGGTTATTTCTTAAACTTGGAAGAACAACAACTGAAATCTTTCAACTAATTTTGTGGACTTCAGCTCAGGTGAAAGATGTCGAGTTATGAAATATCCTACTAACTGAAGTTGTATGCTCGTTATTATCATGCTATGAGTTAGATAAATGAAGAATCATCCAGCCTCTGGAATATTTACTGTTATGATGAATTGGTTTTTGATTATGGTAAAGTTTACAGCATGGTTAGACTAGTACAATTTAGATGCAGTAAGCAGTATATTGGGATATCTAACTCCAGACTTGTTAATTTGCATTTATCATTTGGTCGTGAAAGTTGTATTGAATTATTTAGCACTGGGAGAAAAAAACATATCTTTTACATATTGAACTTTTATGCCAATATAGTTTTGCATGCTACAAAGTTCATTTAGTGCATGATTAGTTTTTGCCTTCATTTAGTTTTGGAATCCAATTCAACTGAGGTACAACAAAGCTTTACAAGTTCTAGCACCGATAATGCATTAAGTGCAGTTAGTATGCATAAGAATAGGATTTAAATCTAGTACCTTTGTGATGAACAGCTATTGTCAACTAAAGTTATCTCTTTTTAAAGCCTAAGCAATAGTCAGTCAATAAAGGTCAGTTTTGAGACAGCACAGTTCTTGTTCAACCAAGTGCACATCTGGAATTATCTTAGTTGCCTATCATGGATTTTATCTAACTATTTATTGTTTTTACATATGTAATGTGTTCATCGAAATGCTTATTTGAGTAAATTTCATTAGTGTTGACACTCTACAATAATATGCAGGGATTTTGACGAAAAGGTGAGGGATGCATTTCACAGTTACATTGAAGAACGTGGCATTAACGAGAGTCTGTTCCCATTCCTCCAAGCATGGCTCTACGTCAAGGATCACAGAAATCTCATGCGATATTTCAAACATGTCGGTTCATTCATCAACGAAGAAAAACCAACCAAACCGACATAATGCTCCAGTCCAGTAGATGATGGTACGCCAAAAGATGCATCTTTACAAACCCGTTTTTCCTACTTAGTCGATGAAATATTGAAACGGTTGCTCGCTCTTGCTGCTCTTAGGTTATGCTATTTGCTTAACTAACATGATATGTTGGTATTGTTCTTAGTATGACATATTCAAGAATGTGTTTCTATTTACTTCTTCTGGGCATATGCTTCCATTTGCTTGACAATGCAATGACAATTTTGTTCGTCTTCTATGAGTTGCTGTCAGGGTTACTTGCCGGGTTCGGGTCCTGGTATTTGACCTGAATCCGACTCGTCAACTCATGATATATATTAGTTAAAGGGAAAAGTGTTGGATTACTTCATTATGTTTGAAAATATGCATTATTGCATATTTTTAGTTAAAATCAAGCCTCCATTTGTGGTACGGTTTTTCAGTACATTGTTGGTTCGGTCTTTTAAGACTGAATCGGCTTTTCGGGTTTTTCAGACCAATCTGATTTTGCTTTCATCACCATAAACCGGAAAAATTACCCAAATACTTATGTTTGGTAACTCAAGTACAATGTACGGTAAGTTTCAGAGACCAATATACATAATAACGCATTTGCTAAGTACGCTACATTACGTTAATTAATGCTACATCGCGTAATTAGCATTAACTACTTAATTAAAGCAATTAATACGTTGCGCACTTGGCAATTGCGTAACAATGTAATAGTCAAGTTTTTTTTAACCATGACAGTCTGTGTCTGAGAGGTATTCGGTTCGTAGCGCACCTGAGAGATGCATTCTGGTCAAATGCGCTACGAATTTAATAATCGTTGCGCGTATGCCAGATGTGCTACGATAATGTCATCATTATGTGTCTGGCTGGCACGCGTGTTGCCAGACACGGACTGTAACAGTAAAAAAATTTGACTGTTACATTGTTGCGCACTTACGTATTAATTGCTTTAATTATATAATTAATGTTAATTACGCGATGTAGCATTAATTAACGTAATGTAGGGCACTTGGCAAGTGCCTATTAGGTACATTGGTTTTGAAACTCACCATACCTTTGTATTTGAGTTACTAAACGTAGGTATTTGAGTAATTTTCCCCCTAAACCATAATATAATTATTATTAGCTAGTTAAATAATAAATAATTATTAAATCAATTTCAAATTTTAGTCTTGTTAATTAATTTATTAAGCTAAATTAGTAAATCGGCCATGGATTGAAACTAAGAAGCAATAAGTAAGCCTTAAAAGGAATACATATAATTAACTTACTCGAAAATTCAACCAAAAAAACAACAATTCAACACAATCATCTACACAGTGAACATATATAATAACTATCATAAATCAAACCCTTAATATAATGTCATCAGCGAATTATTACACGGCGGCACAACGGGCAAGAGTCGTTATCTTCAAGCCACTGCCGGAGACACGAACAGTGAAACGCATGCAAACAACCTTCCGTCACCGTCAACTCTCCACCGTTAGATAGCTCCTCATAGCAGATCGAACACTCGCCAATTACCAAAATACCCTCATCGCTAACTTTGAACTGACGTAGTTCATGAACACCCGCCGGAACTTCAATCTCCACAGCCACGGAAAGTTGCTGCCAACTGTTCGGCACGTGCGACTTCACCGCGCGTGCGAAAACCAAGTCCAAGGTACAGTTCCAGAGATTCTGGGCTAGTTTCGCCGAAGTGAACGCCTTCATGAAATCCATCAACGTTTGGGATGGATCGGCGAGGACGGATAACGGAAACGACAGCTCGCCGGAGAAGCTTCGGTTGCGGAACCCTAGAAACTCGCCGGCGGTGGTGTATGATTTCCAGACCTGGAGTTGGATTTTGAGGGTGCCTTGTCGGGGACCGGTCTCGAGGTGGTGGGAGGATGTGACTGTGACGCTTATACGTGGTGGTAAGCTCCGACGAGCTGCTGATGATGAGGATTTTGCTATGGCCGCCATTGTTGGATCGTGGAGAGAGAAGACTAGCTAGAGATTCTTTGATTTTGGTGAAGTGATTTTCTTTTATTTGGATTTTAATTGTTGTGGATGAAGAGAGTTATATATTTATAAGTGTTAGAGAGCGTATATAAATATTTAGGGTTTGGATATATATGTGTATATATATATATTTGTTTTATACAATCGATAAGATATATAGGTAGATATATACATATATATTAGATACAGATATATAGATATCTCTATATATATTTAGTTGTAAACATTTTATCCATTTTTTTTCCTTTTCAGTTTTCACACATTAAAAATAAGTATATGTAAATATTTTCCTATATTTTAAAACAAATAAAACGTATAAAAATTGTGTTAATTCTTATAATCATTTAGTAAAAGGCTATATGGCCAATCATTTAGTTTTTAACTTATATTTTCAAATTACTCCTTTTCGTTTTTAACATAATATTTTCAAATTTTATACTATATGTTCATGTTATTTTTCAAAATAAAGTAAAATAATCTGACTTACATTATACTAGTTTCTTTCGTAGCGTATCTATCTATGCGAGATTTGATAAAATCACAAAAAGTTAAATGAGAATAAAATTTTAAAATACCAAATATAGCGTAAAATTAAAAGTGGTGATATATTATTACAAACATTAAATAAACAAACACTAATAAATTTTTGAAAGAAATTAAGTAGTTTTGTTAGAATAGAATACATATAATTATTAATACATTTACATTAAAATAATTTCTCTCAATCACAAGCAAACTTAGGAATCTCATTTCACATTTTGATTCCACATTCGACTCGCCTTCACATATTTCCGACGTACTCAATTGGTGTGTCCTTATCGTCACCTTATTTCACCAATATTTAAACAAATTTCCTATAACAAATGTTTATAGGGAGTTTTTTTTTTTATTAGTTGGATATCACTGTATTTTAAATAACTATCTTTTAAAGTGTACTTTATATAATGTATTGATATTTATATGATGGAATATGAGCGTTTTAAAAATTATACAACTTAAATAAGTATGTTTTAAAATATAAATGGATTTTTGTTTATATAATTCCTTTGGTATACGAATGAATTGTGTTATAAATTAGTTATCGTTTATGATATAATATCTAAATAGTGTATCTTCTAACTGTTTATGAACATATTCTAATTGTTTATGAATATATATGTTCGAGTATATGAATAGTTCGTAATTTTACTACAATTGTGTTTGCATAATTTTTTCGAAAAAAATAAAATAAAATAATGACGAAAGTAAATATCAAACACAATCAAGAGAACTTATTAGTCTGGATTTTTTAGAATTTATTTATAGTTAGATGAAATATAAGTTGGTCGGTAAAACTCAAATTTTGTCCACTGTAAAAAAAAAAAAAAAAAACTTAAAGTGAGTAAGAAATTAATCTTATTCATTATTGATATTTTATATTGCTAATGTGTAAAGTTTTATTTTATCATTTTAGTCACAACATCAGAATTAGTATATATGTATTTGGAGTTTTATAATGATATTAGTTTTTATATCCTATGTACATTGAATTTGTATCATAATGTATGAAAATGTTATTATTATTTATAAGAATGAATAAAATTACAATCTGATGAAAGCCCCCTAATTATCTTTTATGATATTAATTAAAGTCTTAAACTCTTGGCCAAAAAATAAATAAATTAAAGTCTTAAACTCCTTAAATCTATCTTTGATCAGCGGATTAACACACGGCGGCACAACGGGCAAGAATCCTTAGCCTTGAGCCACCGCCGGAGACACGAAGAGTGAAACACATGTAAGCAACGTACCGTCTCCGTCAACTCTTCACCGGAACAAAGCTCCTCAAAGCAGATCGAACACTCATCAACTACCAAACTACCCTCATCGCTAACTTTGAACTGACGCAGCTCATGAGTATCCGTCTCGTCCGCCGGAACCACGATTCTCACCGCCACGCCGATAAGCTGACTTGTGTTCGGCACGTGTAACTCAATTGCACGAGTCAATACCAAATACACGATTTCGCCCCAGAGGTCGTCCTCGTTGGCTAGTTTCGCTGAATTGAACATGTTCATGAAATCGGAGAAGGTTTCGCATGGATCGTCGAGGACAGATAGGGGAAACCACAAGCCGGCAGAGAAGGTTCTGCGGCGGAACCCTAGCGGCTCGTCGGTGAAATACGATTTCCAGATCTGGAATTGGATTCTGAGGCTGCCTGGTCTTGTGCAGGTGTCAATGTGGTGGGAGGTGGCAGATCTGACTGTTATACGCCGGCGTGGTAAACTCCGACTTGCTGATGAGGATTCTTCGATGCCCGCCATTGTTGGATGCGTTGAGAGCAGAGACTAGCTTGAAGAAGCGCGGTGAAGTGATTTTTAATTTGGATTTCTTATGGAAGAAGAGAGTCATAGCTTATATATAAGTGCTAGAGAGCGTATTTATACATACATATATTTTGTTATAAATAAATATTTTGGGTTTATGGATATATATATATATATATATATATATATATATATATATATTGATTAAATATGCATATACGTACCTATTTTATGCAATAGATAATATGTATATCTACAGTGTTGATGATATCTGTATATATATCGTATATATTCTCTATATATCTTCAGTTGTACATATTTTAGTAGGCCTATCAAACCGAGTCAACTCGTGACCTGTGAGTCAATATGCAGTTAAAATGAACCCGACCCAAACTTCATAACGGGTCAGGCCTCAGACCCGAACTCGACCTAACGAGTCACTGGATTAACCCGCAACCCGTCCATAAATCCATATGTTTCTTCTTGGTTGCTGACTACTGCTTGCTGCTCCTCCCATTCATTCTATGTTCAATTTTCGTTGTCAAACTCTTCTCTTTCTCCTAGCTCGTTATTAGCTGATCAACTCTAAAAGAACTCCATCTCCATGTCTTTGTCAATAATTCTATCCCCGCCATAGAGAATTCAATCATCAATTTCGAGTCATCGGTTCAAGCGTCGGTAACAGAATATCTGATTAAAAAATCATAACCGATAATTCTTTCTGAGTGACTAAGAGTCGAACGCGAATGTGATTTTTACTGTGCTGTCTCTGTCCCATGTGTGAGGTCTTTGATTCGATGAGTTGAGTTGTGATTATATCTAAGCGTCAAGTGAGTCTTTGAAGTTGATTAGAAGAAGACTAGTTGGGAAAAGACAGAAAGTAATGACGCTAGAATTTTACTTTTTTATTTGTTTGATTTTACTTTTGCTTTTAATATTTCATTATTATATATTTTATATATTAATATCCATAATTTAATTATTTACTGGTTCGGGTCGAAGATTAGGACCCGAACCTGACCATTTTTCCTCAGAGTCAGATTCGGGTCAACCCGAAATGACCCGATCACTCAAAGCTGAGATTCGAACCCGACCCGAGCCCGGGTCAATTTCAGATTCATTTCAGGTTGGATCTAAAACTGACAGGCCTATATTTTACTCATTTATCTTTCCTTTTCACACGTTAAAAATCAATATATAAATATTTTATATTTTTTAATTAAATTGATAATAAAAAATATTTTTTCTGAATTAAATAAAGCAATCTGATTTAAGGGCAATGTGGGGATAGTCTAAATTATGGGTATGTTATTATTCTAAAAAGATTTTCCCTAATACTTATCTGAAAATATATTTTGAATTAATTTATACTAAAAGAACTTATCTTTTATTCTTGATTAATTAATTTTTTATATTAATATGTGTATATTAAGAATATATAATATCAATATAGTTAAATCCTTACATCTATTAGACATAAAACAGTCCGTACGTAAACACTATAGAAAATGTTATGTTTATTAATTATGACTATAAATAAAATGAACATCTTTAATTAAAGGATAAGATATTTCTATGTAATGAAGGGGTTGGTGCTAGTAGAGGTTTTCTTTTTTCTTTTGGCCGAAAGTGCTAATAGAGGTTCAAAATGTACTTTTTTGAAAAATAAATATTCTATTGATGGTAATTGCAGCCCTACAAATAAAGAATATTCTGTTTTTTTAGCACCTTATTATTATTACACACCTAAATTATTTCTCAAAAGTATATAGCCTATTTTAATTCTCACATGCATATTGAGAATATTTTTTTTAGCATCTTACTATTACACACCTAAATTACTTCTCAAAAGTATATAGACTATTTTAATTCTCACATTATATAGTGTGTTTGCTAAGAATATTTTTATATTTTTAGGATTTTAACAAAATTTGAATTCATAACCGCTAAGCTAATATATAATATACTGAATTATTACATTATATTACACGGTTTAATGCAACTTAATGTGATTCCGCACAATATATAACTTATATATGTGGGAAAAAATTGATGATTAGATTGTATATATATATATATATATTCCATAGAGATATGAGCTAGCTATGCTGTAATTATGTAACCATGATTACAATGTAGCACGTAATGTTTAATACGTGATTCCAAGTCATCTATGTCTAAGGTTGAATGTGTTAGGTGCCCCGTATTATATTTTCCTTTTAAATGGAGAAAGTTGTTAGCAAATGTTGGCAAATGTGATAACTAAAATGTTAAGTACTACAAATCATATATATTATATTTGTCCTAGTTTTTTTGTTTTTTGTTGGTAAAGTAGTTTAATTTTAGAATAATTTATTTTTTGACGTTATTTTGCAAATTCATTAATTTTCTATCTTATTTTGATCCTTTGCTAAAAAAGAAAATCGAAGAAGATGAAAATAATGAACATTTTGATAGCATGCCTTAGTTATTAGGAAGAGGTAACAAATTTTGATACGACACATCAACATAAATAATAGCACAATTACATAAAGGTCAATAACCAGGAAATTAAATAATACAGAGGTATTGAACCACCGGCCGGTTAGAAAGGTTCAATATAGAACTTTATAATATTATTATCATTATTATAATCTTACATTAATTTTAACTCAGTCCGTAAATAACAAAATGTTATCCGTAAATCTAAATCTTACCCGTTTCAGATTTCACAAAACATCTTGGTTAATGTCAATAATCAGTAAATTAACCACTAACAGTGGTGTTTTAGTGGTTAATAACGCTTACTTCCATGTTGTTTGACTTTAAGATTTCAAGTTCGAAACTCCTCAGGAGTGTTACTTTGCGGTGATCTGTTAAAAATATCAGGTCCCGTCTGGCCCACATACCGTGTCAGACATATAAGGAGGGGCTCGGGCTTGCTGGTGAGGCTGCGTTGACGAGCTCGGTGCATGCGTTGGTTGCTTGCTAAGTCTGGTCGGAAAAAAATCTAAACCGTGAGCGGGAGAACTCGAAAACCATTCCTTTTGTCGGAAAAAAAAACCAGTAAATTAAATAAGGGTTAATAACCAAATTGTTAATCCAGCTTTGACCGGTTTACAAATTGCAACCTCAATTTTATTTTATTTTTAAATTGGTTATCCAAACTTTCACTTTCAGAGCAAATTGTTAAATCTGTTTCAATTCTCGTCAAATTGGATAGAAAATGAGCATATTTTCGTCATGTTGAGTGTTTTCATGTGTACACAATATGAATTCACATATAAATTGAAAGTATTGTAACAAAATATATTCAATTAGATGTTCAATTGAACTCCCGACTAATTTGAACAGTATATTTTAATTGAGCATCTAATTGAAGATATTTTATTGCAATACTTTTAATTTATGTTTGAATTCATCTTGGGTACACATGAAACGACCCATATGTAACAGAAACATGCTCATTTTCTATCCAATTTGACGTGAATTAAAATAGAGGTAGAAATTTGGTCTAAAATTGAAAGTTTGGGTTGTAAATTTAGAAAATTAAAGTTAATATAGCGATTTATAATTTGCCAAAGTTCATGTAGTAATTATAGAGGCAATGAACCACCGGCCGGTTTGAATGGTTCAATAGCTTCAATTTGATTCCGGTTTCTTTCCGCCCCTATTTATTAGGTTCCCCGCTAATTCCTCAGATCTTAACACTACCTCCACTCTCTCCCTTCCATTCATTTCCACATAGAGGAGAAAACTCTCCGCCCAACGCCGCCGCCGCCGCCGCTTCCGCCTCCTCATGGCCACCACTACCACCCCCGGTTCCCTCCTCTTCCAGAAGGCCTCAACCTTCGACAGCAAACCATTCTCCCTAGCCTCCACCACCACACACCTCGCCACCACCAGAGACACCAGGTCCTTCAAGTCCATGTCCATCAAATGCGCCGCCACCACCCATATCCAAGATTCTCCGCAGGCTCAGGCCGCCTACGAGGCCGGAGGTCGGCTATTCAACTTCGCCGCGGGGCCCGCCACCCTCCCTGAGAATGTCCTCCTCCGAGCTCAGTCGGAGCTCTACAACTGGCGCGGATCTGGCATGAGCGTCATGGAGATGAGCCACCGTGGTAAGGAATTCTCCTCGATTATCCAGAAGGCGGAGTCAGATCTGAGGGAGCTGTTGCAGATCCCGCCGGAGTACGCCGTCCTCTTCCTGCAGGGTGGCGCCACCACACAGTTCGCCGCCTTGCCCCTCAACCTCTGCAAACCCGACGACGCCGTCGATTACGTGGTCACCGGATCGTGGGGTGACAAGGCGTTCAAGGAAGCTCAGAAGTACTGCAAGCCTACCGTGATCTGGTCCGGCAAATCGGAGAAATACACCAAGATCGCGCCATTCGACGAACTGCAGCAGAATCCAGATGCGAAATTCCTCCATATCTGCGCCAACGAGACGATACACGGCGTCGAGTTCAAAAATTACCCCGCTGCGAAGAACAAGGACGGGATCTTAGTTGCTGACATGTCGTCCAACTTCTGCTCCAAGCCGGTGGACGTTTCGAAATTCGGCGTGATCTACGCCGGCGCTCAGAAAAACGTCGGACCGTCTGGAGTGACGATCGTGATCATGAGAAAGGATCTGATCGGAAATGCTCAGGAGATCACCCCGGTAATGCTGGATTACAAGATCCACGCTGATAACAATTCTCTCTACAACACTCCCCCCTGTTATGGAATCTACATGTGCGGTCTGGTGTTTGAGGATTTGTTAGCTCAGGGAGGCTTAAATGAGGTTGAGAAGAAGAACAAGCACAAAGCAGATATTCTTTACAGGTAATCAACCAAATCTATCACAATCACAAAGACTGGATTTTTATACTCTTTTTAGTGTGGATTGAATTGAAATTGAAATTAATGATGGATTATGTTACGATTCACAGGGCAATCGATGAGAGCAACGGGTTCTATCGGTGTCCGGTAGAGAAATCGGTGAGATCTTTGATGAATGTGCCATTTACACTGGAGAAATCTGAATTGGAAGCTGAGTTCATCAAGGAGGCTGGAAAAGAAGGTATGATTCAGTTAAAGGGACACAGGTCAGTTGGGGGAATGAGAGCTTCTATTTACAATGCAATGCCTCTTGCTGGTGTAGAGAAGTTGGTTTCTTTCATGAAGGAGTTCCAAACAAAGCATGCTTAGTAATACAACACTCTTATATTCCCATCAAGGAAAGAATTTGGTTGTTTTCTTAGGATTTGTGGCATTATTATTATTGTCTTTTTGCCTACTACCTTATAATTGGTTAGAAGATTGCTTGTGTACCCTTTTAGAAATTTTGGCCTGGATTGTTGTTGTCTGTTGTAGTATTGTGGTTTGAGAAAGACCACAAAGCTTGTTTCTGGATTTTCCAATAAATTGCATCTACAAATAGCATCTTGAAATGTAGCATCAAAAGTTCACAAAAATGATGTTCGGTATTCTGCCACACTCTTCATATCTCATATTATGTTTGCCATTGTGATTTTGACATATGTATCATGTGTTATTAATTTTTTAGTTTTTTTTAATCTATTTGGATTAGTGAAACCTAAAATGAAAATATTAAATCTAAGACGTGTTAAGATCTTAATGACAATCTACGATTTGAAATAGAAAATAAGGTTAGTGGGACAGATGATTTGAATCCATCGATACTGTCTCAAATAGGATAATTTTAGCCGTGCTGCTTTGTGTTCTTCATCTTTAAACAAAATAGATATATAGATTCCTTAAACATTAGAAAAATTATCTATAATCCGAGATATTCCAAATGTGTGAAGTTTGAAAATTGCTCTAAAAGTTGTTATTAATTACACTTTACGCTTATCTCTCAATTGGTCTGTCGGAACATATATTAGCTCTCTATAATTAGGCTTGTTTGTAAAAAAAAAAAATACATTAGGCTAAAAAATTGGAAGGAGAAAACAGTAATTAACCATTATATATGTTATGGGATTGGCTTATTTGACTTTAATAATTAATTAGCCACCTTAAAATAAGCTCATTCTTGAATCTTGCTTGATACGCAACTACGCAAGGTTTGATTGAGAGCCACGGAATATATTAGTGACGAGCAGTTTAGCTACTGCATTTACATCGACTACCAACTTTTCTACCTCAAATGGCCAAAACGACAAAATTTCAACAACCCCCTTCTTTGTGTAAATTGATGCATTTTTCTATATAAAGTAGTCAAATGAGGAATGGAAACTTTTCTGTCAGTAAATTAATTATGAATAGATCTTAAACGCACATCATTAAATAATACTATTTTCAGTTTAATAATTCATTCAAATATTATCTATTCTTAAATATCATAATAAAAAAATTTATAATTTTGTCTATAGTTCTTTATTTATGAACGGCTTTTTTCGTATGAAAATAATTTAATGACTTTATGAATAATATATGATATCATATATTTCTAACTTACATGCATTATATAAATTAATTGATAGTATTTATATGTTGTTTAATATATATTAGTTTAAAAACAAATGTTCACACTAAATGCGAGACAATAATATTATATAACATACATTTTCATATTTGTAGAATATCTAGAAATACACGGCTTAGTGTATTATAATATATATATGAGTTGATAGCTAAAATTTTATTTGAACGCTCAATATTTACAAATCAGTCCTCAAACTTAATTTTCTTTAAAAATTGGCTACCAAGCTTTCGATTTCTGACAAATTACTACATATGTTTCAGTTTTTATAAAATTAAATAGAAAATAAGCATGTTCCGGCCACGTGAAGTTTTTACATGTTTCATATTTGTAGATAGAATATCTCGAAACACACAGCTCAGTGATTAATGTCATATATATAGGTTAATAACCAAATATATATCTGAACGTTGAATAATTACAAATCGCTAATAGAACCTAAATTTTTTAAAACTGGATACCCGAGCTTTCAGTTACCGAGCAAATTGTTACATCAGTTTCAATTTTTATCAAATTGGACAGAAAAAGAACATGTTCCGACTACGTGAAGTCTTTTCATGTGTACCAAAAATAAATTATGATATATATTGAAAAAATTACATCAAAATATTTTTAATTGGACACTCAATAGTAACTTTCATTTGGGTATAAATTAAACATATATAATTACCTAATTTTGTATTTGTAACATAGTTAGGGTTAGAATTGCTTCCAACTACTAGTTAGGGGACGAAAATTTCTTCCGAACTTACATATAAACGCATGGAATCGCTGATTTTACTGTAATTGCACTCTCCATCATCATCTTCTCGGATCTCATAACCGCATCATCAACACAGATCTTCCAAAAAAAATTTAACCTAATTCCCAAAATTCCCCATGGCTCGAAAATCAATCGCCACGGCGCTGCTCAACCGCGTGCTCTCCACGCAAACCCGTTCAGTCACCTACATGCCCCGACCCGGCGACGGCGGGCCGCGGTCAGTCACCCTGATCCCCGGCGACGGAATCGGCCCTCTGGTGACCGACGCGGTGGAGCAGGTGATGTCGGCGATGCACGCGCCGGTGCAATTCGAGAAGTACGACGTCCGCGGCAACATGAACCGCGTTCCGCAGGAGGTGATGGATTCGATCCTGAAGAACAAGGTGTGTTTGAAAGGCGGGCTGATGACTCCGGTGGGCGGCGGCGTTAACTCGCTGAACGTGCAGCTGAGGAAGGACCTCGATCTGTACGCTTCGCAGGTGCACTGCTGTAATCTCCCCGGCCTCCCCACGCGCCACGACAATGTAGATATTGTTGTTATTAGGGAGAATACAGAGGGCGAGTACGCCGGACTTGAGCACGAGGTTGTTCCCGGTGTCGTCGAGAGCCTTAAGGTATATACGATCGACGATAATTCTCAATCTCGTCTTTTTAATGAATTATTATTATTATTTTGATGGCCAAAAAAACGAAATTTGTGCTTGAATTTTGATCTTTTGATCTAAAAAACTGTTTTTTCAGTGGGAAATGTGTGTGTTTTTTTTACTGAAGTAGTTCAACAGAAACTTAATGCTGGTTTTTTATCACAAGCTTTTGATCATCTTTAGAAATGGCTTAGAATCAATTAATTAATTTACTGAAGCTGTTGGAATTTTTGTTAGATTGTAATATTTGAAATGTGATTGTACCATGAGAAATTAAGATTTTTTTTTGTGTGTAAATAGTAATGAAATGATGCAACTCTCTGAAATTGTGTAAATGAAAAGATGCAACATTTTGAAGACCTATAAATCGCTTCACTCACTCATCCAACAAACAAATGCACTCTCAATAAGTGAGATTCTTCTAAATATATCAAACTTTGTCCAATAAAAGTTCGGTTTTTAAAGAAGTTTTAAAGTAAGGTCTCCTAATTTTACCACTCATTCGCATTGTAATTGGTTATAGGAATGATTTGTATTAAACCCGCTAGTAAAACTTGTTTACTAAAAGAAGCAAATATCATATTTTGAGAAATGTATACATACGCGTCTCAAAATTACACATATTCGATGACCAGTGTTTAATATCTTGTAGCTTATGTTGGTTAAATGTGTCGAATTGTATAAATATCATCGTTAGCTTAATATTGCGTAATGGGTTATAACTCATTGTTTGATCCTGGCTGTGTGTGTTATGTTGGTAAGGTTATAACGAAGTTCTGTTCGGAGCGTATAGCGCAATATGCATTCGAATATGCGTACCTTAACAACAGAAAGAAAGTGACAGCAGTTCACAAAGCCAACATCATGAAACTTGCAGATGGTTTGTTCCTGGAATCATGTCGGGAGGTGGCCAAACGATATCCAGCCATCACCTACAATGAAATCATCGTCGACAACTGCTGCATGCAACTCGTCTCCAAACCCGAACAGTTCGACGTTATGGTATGTCCTAACCACTTGAACATTGTACTAAAAAGTGATAGGTGAATGCATGTCTTAATCTTTACGGTTAATTTACGGTTAATTAAATGGTCTTTTAGTATAATATACTTGACCAAAATTGATTTTGGTGCAACATTTTTGTTTTTACTTTTGGTGCAATACGGTTGCAGGTTTGTAAACTTTTGGTTGTTTAGGGATTAATTTATAAATTAGGAATAAAAATTGGGAGACTAAACTGGAAAAAATAAAAATTTGAGGGTTGATTACGTGCGACTTAACGGTTAAAGCTGACGATCAACTAACAGATGCATCAAAAGTCTACAAAATGCGATGTATTGCACCAAAAGTTAACGTAAAAAAATGTTGCACCAAAAGCCAATTTTGATAATCATGTTATACCAAACGTTATTTTAACCCTAGTCATTATACTTCAACATTCCCCCTCATTGAAACATTATGAAATCCCAACACGTGAAACTTTAAATTAAATAGGATTTCAAATTCATCGGTGCGGAGATTCGAATATGCGCAAGGTTCTAGTCCTGCTGACGTCGTTCTAAAAAATTGTCAACTCCTATTAAATAGAGTTTGAAGCCTATTATGTTTAGACTCAATTGAAGTCGGGCTGAGGTGGACAGTTTGAAATACTCGACCCAAGTGACTTATGAGACAGTTGGTCAAGATATACCTCTTATTGTATTCTTATTATATGGTTTGACTAATTTAATGTTATGTGTACGTTTAATTATGGAGGTTACTCCGAATTTATACGGAAACCTAGTCGCGAACACAGCTGCCGGAATTGCAGGTGGAACCGGAGTCATGCCCGGAGGTATACATATACATATAATAGTATAATATCTTAAGAGACATAATTTCTTGATGCCCAAGAAAGCACTATGTTTTTGTAGCGTGATACATAATTTGAATGTCTGCAGGAAATGTGGGAGCAGATTATGCAATTTTCGAACAAGGAGCTTCAGCCGGAAATGTTGGTAATGAAAAAATAGTGTCGCAAAAGAAAGCCAATCCGGTGGCTCTGTTGCTATCGTCGGCAATGATGCTTCGGCATCTCCAGTTCCCGGCTTTCGCTGATAGGTTAGAAGCAGCCGTGAAACAAGTTATCGCCGACGGTAAATATCGGACTAAGGATCTCGGTGGCAATGCTCTCACTCAAGATGTCGTCGATGCCGTTATTGCTGCTTTGGAGTGATTCGACACAGATTCGGTCTTTATGTCGTTATGGGTGTTTGTGTTTTATTGTTTGGGGTTCTTTCCTTTTGTGGAAAAATCCGATTTTGTCTGAATAAATTCAATCCAAGAAGAAAGGATATTCGTTTTTGACAGAAATGTATTCTCAGTAATAACTTAGGGATGATGATTTTCTTTTAGAAATAGGGTTAATAATTTATAAACTGTATGAAGTTTCACCGATGTTGAATTTAGTGTCTGATGTTAAAATGGAGTGTTTCAGATTTCATTTTTGTTGAAATTTTGTCTATCGGTGTAATTACTTTAGAGAAATCAGTCATAACGAAACCGAATGTCAAATTCGATCTCCCATGTACGCTCCCTTCTTGTCACCTTGTCGGGACTGTCACCTAATAAGCTGACTATATCCACGCAAGTAAATCTCGCTCCACTGTCGCTGGAAATTGCTCCACATCAGTCTGTTGGAAATCTTTTCTTTCGGATGTTCAAGTTTTGGTGGGAATTTGGCGACTTTGAGAAAACTAAAAAGTGATGGATTATGAGTGGGTTGATGGAAATGATTTAAGGGATATGAAAATACGCGAAGAGACATCAAATTTCAACAAAACTGAAACCTAGAATTGTCTATTTTAACATTATAAACTTCAGACACCAAATTTCAACATTAATAAAACTTCAGACAGTTTATAGATTCTTAACCTTAAAATAATATAGGTTTCTTATGAATATAATAACTAAGTTTTGTTCGATATATCGTAAGTAGTTCAGACGAGTTAAGCGGGGTCTTGTGACCGTGAATTATTCAACATGGATTCGTCTGGTCACTATGTAATGTTTAGACCTATCAATGTAGTCTTACCAACAATCTAGTATAGCTAATAAGTTAAGCCTAATTCTACTATAAAACTTCTCTTATGCTAACACGGTATATGGATCAGATATACTTGTTATTTTAATTAGGTTAAGTTTCAAACTACATGGAATTAAGATCTCTTAATTTCATATCACCTTTAAAATAGCAAAACTATATACTCTGATCAGAGTAATTAAGTAGTACCCCTCATATTCCTGAATAAACTTATGATACAACATTACACTCAATCCCCACATTAATCATGTATTTAAAATCGTTATCCCTTAACCAACTAATTAATTGCCCAACTTTCAACAATGACACATAAAGCAATGTTGATTATCCATCATTTTCACTCATTCAGCTTATCATATAATAAATATAATATTTGCTTTTGAAAAAAAAAAATTGTCTTTTTAATTAATCTATAAAGAAAATATTAGTAAGTTGAAGAACCCCTCCCACGATGTGGTCTATTTCGCCAGCCAGCATAATATACAGGTATATCTTATTTTCTTAACTTGTAATTGTTTTTTTAATTGATTTTTATTTTCGTTGATAAAAAAATTATTATTTATTTTCCTATAGAATAATGTTTACACTTCTAGTACCACAGCTAGATTGGTAGGTAGGTTGAGCTTGCGTGCCCTCATTTTGCGTTTCATTATTATTAATTAATTAAAAAATGAAACACCAATTAACACATCGGAATTAGGAAACATTTCTAATTTATTATTATTAACCTTCCGAATAGAATGTCCTCGAACCAATCTATAATATAATAGAGAACTTATATATGTCAATAGGCATTTTATAAATATGGATTTTATTTATATAAATTATTTAATTTAATTAATATGTATGATGCGTAGAACGTGGATTAATATAAACTAAGTACATTCGTTTAATTATCCATGTATTTATTTATTTATTACTAATAATTCAAAAAAAATTTCCAATCAATAATTATTCATTAAAAATATATATATATATATAACTCAGATAAGTAAACGCTTTCGAGCCGGAAAAAAATGAGAAGAAAAGTAAACGCTTAGACTTGCGTTTTAAGGTTTGCAACTTAGACTTTCATTTTGCTTTGCTTCATCTTCTTGAATACATCTTTTCCCAATCTCATCTTCTTCACCACCAGAAAATAGATAAATACAGCAATTTGAAGCTTCGTGGACTAACATTCAGCCATCTGCGATGGATATCTTTCTTGATCGGTAAGTCAAATCTCGAAATCTCTAAATCAATTTTCTTCGATCGACTCTACGCTATATATCACCATACTTGATCTGGTATCTTCGAGCTCGGTTCGACTCGTGAAATCATATTTTATATAATTTAGTTTGAATTTGAATGTGTTTTAAGTTTTATTTATGTGATCTGTTCTGAAACTTAATACACAGTGCAGTTAAAACTTAAAACACAGTGATAAGAATGAGACATGGTAAATATAGATTTGACTAGTCATTTACCTTACTAGTCATTTACCATTCATTATAGTTTGATAATATATATATATATATAATATAATAATGTTACTCACCCAAGTTTTGTGTAAAAAAATTGTTTTCTATGTCATTAGTTTATTATAATTTATTTACTCTTAAAATCGTAATTAAATAATTATACATTTTTATACGGTACTCTAAATTAAAAATAAATTGTTTATGTAAAAATAAAGACTAGAACCATCTGAATGACATATGACATGACATATTTCTAATTTACATATAATAACAAATTGATCAACATTGAAATGAATATGTTATTTTAATATATTGTTATAAAAACGGGTGTACAAGTCCATGATATTATAACTTAAGTTTTCATATGTTTTTGAACGTTTAAATTATACAATATTGTTTGATTACGTAAATTAATCTAGAATATTTAAATTTAAAATTATCGGTTGTGCCACATAACAGAAGAATACTCATTTAAAACAAAAAACTCTAAACTTGATTTGAAACTTCGGAGTTATGGATTTTCTACGTGTAATTATCTAATTTAATAATCTAGCAGTATTAAATTTTTCGTGCTAAAACAATTAAAGTAGTATCTAAGAATAATTCCAAGTCAATTTTTGTAAACTATATTTGCCTATTTGTAACGTTATTTTTTAGTAATAATAACTAGACAACTGTCAGAGCGCATTGTCGTTACGAGAATATTATAGGATATGAATATGCAGATTTTGATGATGATATAATGAGATAATTAATAGAACTTCGAGAATGATAAGAGAATAAAGTATGATAAAAAATATAATTATGCAACACAATTTATAATATTTTTTTTAAGAAAAATATAACGTTAAAATTTAAATGCTAGAATAACCGTAAACAAAAATCTACTAAAGATCTTCTCGGTCGTTTTAACATTTTAATTTTAACGTTGTTAGTTTTTAGAACTCTCATAAAAAAATGTTACCTAATTTAAATTTATTTATTTTTATAATTCATTATTCTTGTATAATCCTCGAAATTAGACTAATACATAATCGTAATCGACGTGATCACATCCTTATAATATTTTCTAATATATATATAAATATAAACATTAGAAAAATCACTTAAATGGATTAACTAGCTTTAACTTAATTTTGTTTAAAATATATTTACCTATTTGTAACGTTATCTTTATGTAGTAATAATATAAATTTGTTTTTGTCTGTTTTGTTTCCTAGATTCCTTAATAAATATAATAAATAATATCGAATCGCAATATTATCCTGACAAAATTTAATTTATACAGCAGTGCCGTCGGAAACAAAAAGGCCTTCTCCTTCTCCACCAATAATCCGACCAATCGCCAATCTCTCAACTCCTCCGCCGCCATGCTCCGCCTCTTCAGTCGACGCGCCTCCTCAATCCTATCGATCCGCCGGAGCTCCGATCAACTGCTGCAGCGGAGCAGCACCGTATGCGGCGCTCGAGACTACAGCGCTCCGCCGGCGACGGCATGGGAGCCAATGGAGGGCGTCGTCCGGTGCCCAGCAAACTACGTGCCTCTGTCGCCGATTAGCTTCTTGGAGCGATCGGCGGTGGTTTACGGCGACAGAACATCGCTGGTGTCTGGTTCGGTCGAGTACACGTGGAGGCAGACGCACGAGCGGTGTCTCAGAGTGGCTTCCGCTCTTGCCCAGATGGGGATTTCCCGTGGCGACGTGGTAACTCTCTCTTCTCCCATCTTTTATCTATACTATACTATGTGATTAAACCGAGCCAATAAAAACATGAGAATTGTTACATTTTTTAGTGGGTTTTTAAAATCCTAAAATTGAATCCTAGAATGATGAAGTGTAAAGACACTTGTCATGTTTTAATTGGCTTGGTGTAAAAACCAAGTCTACACAGGAATGTTCCGGAAATGAGACAAGCTACTTGAGATCGATTGGGACAAAATTTAAATTCGGCTCGATTCGAACATTCTGATATGCCGAGTCGAGCTCGAATTTGATAATGCTCGGCTCGAGTTACTTACGAGTCTAAACGAGTTACGAGTTTATAAATCGATTCGATTCAAGTTGAGCTTGATTTTAATATTGATTAATTATTATATATGTTAATCGAATTTGAGTTTATTAAAGTGTAGTGTAAAACCGTCGTTTTTTTAAATAAAAAAGAATGGGTTAGTATGAATTCAGCTACCAATTTATTAAAAAAGAAGGCAAACAAACTTGTTCAAATTCCTATGTTAAAATAGTAAGTTTGCTAATTAATAATTATAACTATAATTAGTAAGGTTAAAGTGTCATTTGGTATAACATGTTTGATAAAATTAGTTTTTTTTTTGTATAATATTAATTTTTTTATAAATGTTTGGTGCAATACGTTTTATTTGTAGATTTTTTGTGCATTTGTTAGTTGACTGTTAGTGTCGACTAAACATGTGTCTAACCTTCAAACTTTCATTTTGTTCAGTTTAGTCTTCAAATTTTTATTCATAATTTACAACTTAGCCCCTAAACTATTTCAATCAGACCCTAGGTCCATTTGACTTATCTAGGGTCTAACACATGTTTAGGTCAGACATTGGTTAGGGTAGTTGAAACTGGGCGACCCTAACCAGGTCTTACCCAACTATGGGTCGAACCCAGCTATTGATCGGATCTTAGATATGCAGGTCCAGTTGATATTGTTTAGGGGCTAATTCGTAATTTGGAAATGCAAATTGGGGAACTAAACCAAACAAAATGAAAATTAGAAGGATAGTCACGTGCAGGGACGAAGCCAGCATATTTTTTCAGAGGGGCAAGATTTTTTTTGCGTAAGCGGCAAATTTTAAACTCGGAGTAATCTAAAAAATTGAGAGTTAAATATAAGATTTTATAAATTAAAACGATAATAACTACATTTTCTAAAGTTAAAAAAAAAAAAAAAAAGTATACATTACGAAAGTTGACTCCTAAGGACGTCCCGATTTCTGAGGGAAGTTAACATGTTTCTGTAAATTTTAAATAAAATCATTTAATTTACTTATATTACGAATTTTCACATTAAAGTTACATACAAATTATAACAAAAACACAACAATATCTCAATGTTCTTAAAAAATTGGGAAAAAATATATAATTTGATAAACTCATACATACATCAATATATATATATATATATATAATTTATTGGATTGTTATATATTCATGAATATATAATTTTTTTAATTTTGTTATTATTTATCTCTCATTTATTGTTAAATTTATAATATTGTATTTCTTATTAAAATTATGTATAGATATATATAAATAAATAACTTAAATACAAGTAATCAAATTAAAAGCTTAGAAGAAATAAATAATTTTTTCGAAAAAAAAATGCCTTTGAAAAAGAATTGAGTATTTTCAAAGAGAAATAAGAATTTCAGTCAAGGAAAAGTAATAAATAACATTAATTATCATCTCACCTACTAGTATAGAGTAGAGTGTAGACTCTGTAAAGTATATATGTACTATCTATGCCTCTATATGTACTAGAAGTAGGGATGGCAACGGGTCTCAGGGCCCCGCTGACCCGCGGGGCCCCGTCCCGGTTTTGACCCGCCGACCCGCGGGTCACGGGTCGGGTCCGGGTCGGGCTCGGGTCGGGGCGGGTCCGGGTCCGGGTCTAGAGACCCGGGGCCCCGTAGACCCGCCCCGAAATGCATATATGTATAATATATTTTTTTTATGTTAATATTATCTAACATTTACTAAACAATATGGTTAATATAGTACATATATAAATGACATGGACCAAATTACAAATAGATGTATATTTAGATTATTAGTATTTGTTAATTTGGTGTTTATATTTGAATTTCTAATGAATTTGATGTGTTTATTGTTTATATTTGATTGGTGTTAGATTTATGTTTTGAATTTATATATAATGTAATATTTTGACAAAAAAAATTTTGTATTTAATATTGAAAAGTGAAAAAAAAAAAATTGTTCACATGGCGGGGCGGGTCGGGGCCCCGCGGGTCGACCCGCGGGAATGTTGACCCGACCCGTCCCGAAAGGCCAGTTGGCCGGGGCCGGGTCAGCCAGGCCGACCCGCGGGGCGGGTCCGGGGCTGCAAAAACCCGCCCCGACCCGCCCCGTTGCCATCCCTAACTAGAAGTCTAGAACAATTATTAATTTAAACAAAGGGATTAAATACCTTTTCATACCACTTATTTGCACAGAATCCACTTTTGGTACCACTTCTATTTTTTTGTATACTTTTCGTACCAATTCTTTCAACTTTGTATCATTTTGGTACCACTGTTAACTTTCCGTCCAAATTGACCGTTAAGTGTCATGTGCCATGCACGTGACCGCCCTAAACTTTCGAATTTGTTTCAATTTAGTCCATCTAATGCATCTCTGACTTTTAATTTGTTCAATTAAGTCCTAAAATTTCAAAACCATGATGGGTCAAGGGTTCGATTTGGAAATTTTAGGGCTAAATTTAACAAATTTAAAGTTAGGGATGCATTAGATGGACTAAATTGAAACAAATTCAAAAGTTTAGGGCGGTCACGTGCATGGCACATGACACTTAACGGCCAATTTGGACGGAAAGTTAACGGTGGTACCAAAAGGATTCAAAGTTGAAAGAATTAGTACCAAAAGTACAAAAAAATAGAAGTGGTACCAAAAGTGGATTCTGTGCAAATAAGTGGTATGAAAAGGTACTTAATCCCTTAAACAAATAAAAAATGAAAAGGTGAACGTCTTTCATCTCTCCCTTCTTCCTCCATGTTCATCTTCTTCCTCCCACACAAGAAAAAAACGATAAGAACCAGAATGATTTATTCTTCTTTCTTTCAATTCTTTGTCAAAATGAGTTCTAATCTAGATAGGGTAAGCATGTAATCCAATATTTTCAGAGGGGGTAAGACTAAGGAAATCCGATTTTTTCTTGAACCTTATAAGTGTATGTTGAAGCTTCTATAGAGTTGAGAGGGGGCAATTGCCCCCTCTCGACCTTCTACAGCTTCGTCCCTGGTCACGTGCAAAAACGTGACACTTAACGATCAATTAACGAATGCATAAAAAGTTTACAAACAGTTTACAAACTGCAAACGTATTGAAACAAAAGTCTAAAAAAACGTTGTACCAAAAACCAATTTTAATCTAATTGTACCAAACGAACCTTTAATCATAATATAAATAACTTTCGATTCTTTCTATTTTGGTTATTTGCTTCAGGTTGCTACATTGGCTTACAATGTACCTGCAATGTACGAGCTGCACTTTGCTGTGCCAATGGCCGGAGCAATCCTCTGCACTCTAAACGCACGCTACGATGCCGCCATGGTCTCCACCCTATTGAAACACTCACAAGCCAAGGTCATTTTCGTGGACACCGAATTGCACCCGATTGCCCGCGAGGCAATCGATCTTCTCCGACAACAAAACGATTCGAACCTGCCGACTCTGATACTGATCTCGGAATCTAACGTTACGCCGAAAAGTTCCCCGAGTGATGAAGTATACGAAGATCTCGTAGAGGAAGGGTCCTTGGAGTTTGAGATTCGTCGGCCTATTAGCGAGTTGGACCCGATTAGCATAAACTACACGTCGGGAACGACTTCGAGACCCAAGGGTGTTGTTTATAGCCACCGAGGCGCGTATCTAAACTCGATAGCGACGTTTTTGATGCACGACATGGGGTCGGTAATGCCGGTGTACTTATGGACCGTCCCGATGTTTCATTGTAACGGGTGGTGTCTGACCTGGGGCGTGGCGGCTCAAGGCGGTACTAACGTATGTATTCGGAAAGTATGTCCGGAGGGTATATTCGACAATATTGTACGCCACAATGTGACTCATATGGGTGGTGCCCCGACCGTATTGAACATGATCGTGAACTGTTCCGAGCCGAGGACTCTGCCGCATAGGGTGAACGTGATGACAGGTGGGTCGCCACCTCCTCCCCAGATACTTGCCAGAATCGAGGATTTAGGGTTTAGGGTTTCGCACTTGTACGGTCTGACGGAAGTTTACGGCCCGGGGACGTATTGTGTGTGGAAACCCGAGTGGGACTCTCTACCGGCCGATCAGAAATCGAAGATGAAAGCTCGACAAGGGGTGCGACATCTAGGGTTAGAGGAGGTCGATGTGATGGACCCTGTCACGATGAGAAGTGTACCGAACGATGGGAAGACGTTAGGAGAGGTCGTGTTTAGAGGAAATACGGTAATATCACAAGACTGGAAAACATGATCTGATAATATATATATTCATAAGATAACTTTATCAGAATATAATAATATATATTTATTCCCTAATAGGTAATGTCGGGTTACTACAAGGACACCGAGGCGACCCAAAAGGCGCTTAAAGGCGGGTGGTTTTGGAGCGGAGACTTAGCGGTGAAACATCGCGACGGGTACCTCGAAGTGAAAGACCGATCGAAAGACGTTATAATATCGGGAGGAGAGAATATAAGCTCGGTCGAGGTAGAAACCGTGTTATACAGTCACCCGTCGGTTCTGGAGGCAGCGGTGGTGGCCCGACCCGATAATCACTGGGGCCAGACGCCTTGCGCGTTTGTTAAACTGAAAGACGGGTGCGAGCCGAACGAGAAAGAGATCATAGAGTATTGCCGAGACAATTTGCCGCACTATATGGCGCCACGGTCAGTCGTGTTCGACGAGTTACCTCGGACTTCGACCGGAAAGATTCAGAAGTTTGTGTTAAGGGAGAAAGCTAAGGCGCTTGGTAGCCTTACCGGAGCAAAAGCCGAGTAAAGGTTACCGTACCACTTACCAGGATGTATTTAGTATTGTTGTTGTAATCAAACATGTTTATTTATATGTTGTGAAATGGACGCCATGCCGAAGTTTTTTAAAAAAGATGATCACCTCGATTGTTATGCAGAATTTACTGTTCTAGAACTAAATTTACTTAGAAATGCACGGTGAAAGAACTTCCAAATTATTGCAAATGCAAAAAAAAAAAAAAAAAAAAAATATTTAATGTCTCGTGTTTATTAATTGTTGCTTTTTGGTGTATATGATCAAATTGTTATTTTTGGATGTCATAGATTTCATTTTAGTTGCTTTTTTGTGTATCGTTGTAATTACCCTAGAGAAGTCGAGACCGACGAAGTCAACTGTCAAATTCGAGCTCCGTCACCTTGTTAGAACCGTCACCTAAGAAGCTGGTTAAGTCCGTGCCGAAAATCTCTCTACACCACTCTGCGGAAACTCCAGCTTTTATATATTAAAGTTTAGGGTGGGTGGATTGACATTTTTTTTGTAAAGAGTAATAGATTATGAGCGGTAAGTGAGTTGATGGAATTGAATTGAATTGAATGGATACGTACAGAGACATCAAAAAGCAACCAAAATAAAACATGAAACACTCAAATGTAACGGTTTGATTTTGAGACACTCAAAAATAACAAAAGGTAAATCTGGAACATAGATTCTTAAAAAATAACATCATCATTCTCATTGTATACATAATTTTTACAATTTATTTATAGAACAAACTATTTTTTTTTTCAACATTCATTAAATAAAGCATAGTAAACAATCTCAAATTTAACTAGGAAAAATCATTGTTTGCCACCGAACCAACACGTGACTTATAGATGGTGTCACTCCTCCAGCCATTAAATTTACAACACGTATTCATGTATCATCAGCTTCTACCACGTGTCACAAATTCAACGATTAGATAAATTTTATTTCTAAGCCACGTATTAGCTCGGTGCCAGTCAATAATTTCTTTGTAGATCGTAGTAGCTATGGTGATGTTTGTTGAGCAGGATGAAGTTTCAAGTCGAGGCGGGTTAAGAAAGAATGATGTAACGAACCCAGATACATGAAGTTGTCAATTTTGAGGCAACCCGTTACGAAAAATAAGCTGGGGTCGTAGTAATGAGCAACGGGGTTTCCATTCAGATCCACTACAAAAGCTCCACCGTTCTTTTCGGTAACGGGTCTCTTCTCGTACTTGGCCAATATGGCTGCGCCTTTTCTAACCCACGGGTATTTTACTGACATTTTCCAAAATGGTGTAATTCCCTATATATATATATTCATTTCAACAACACATGAGGTGTTAATCCTTATAAGTGGGATTATTTGTTAAAACACATGTTTTATTCTTATATAGAAAATCGGTAATTTATAAAGAAAAAATTTCGATAGAAGATAAAAGTTAGGGTTAATAATTAAATTATTATTGAATTTTGACCAATTTTAATTTTAAATTTTTATAATAGGATGTCCGAACTTTTCAATTTCCGAGCAAATTGCTATATCTGTTGCTATTTTCGTCAAATTGGATAGAAAATAAGCATGTTTTAGTCGCATGGGGTCTTTTCATGTATATCCAAGATAGATTCAAATATAAATTTAAAGTTGCAATGAAATACCTTCAATTGTACGCTCATTTGGACTTTCGCCCAATTCGAAAGTTGCGTTTCAATTGAGCATCAAATTGAAAATATTTTGTAGCAATACTTTCAATTTATGTTTGAAATAATATTGGGTAAACATGACTGTCAAATTGACAGAAATTAAACATGTTTCCGCCGCGTGGGGTCTTTTCATGTGTACGCAAGATGGATTCAAATATAAATTTAAAGTATTGCAATGAAATACCTTCAATTGTACGCTCAATAAGACTTCCGCCTAATTTGAACGTTGTGTTTCAATTGAGCATCCAGTTAAATATATTTTTTTTGCAATACTTTCAATTTATGTTCGAAATAATACAGGGTAAACATGAAAAGATCCCACGTGACGGAAACATACTTATTTTCTGTCCTTTGACGAAAATTGAAAAAAAAAAATATGAATTTACTCGGAAATTGATAGTTCGAGTAGCTAATTTTAAAAAATTGAAGTTTAGATAGCGATTTATAAAATAGTCAAAGTTTAGGTAGCAATTTGGTTATAATCCTAACTCTTATATATGAAGACGAAGATAATGAGTGCACTTACCGTCGCTATACCGATCCAGAAATGACCTTCTCCATCGTATCGGATATTGTCCGGTAAGCCGGGCAAGTTCGCCACGAACGTATCGACCGTTCCTTCTTTGGTGCCGCTAATGTAATATTTTTTGCATCGACTCCTGAAAATTGCGACATTTTTAAGCCCTTGACGCTACATAAAGAGGTTACTAATCAATTTAGTCTTTTATATGGATTTTTTTTCCTCTAGTGATCATCTCACAGTTTTCAAATACGAAAATCTTAACAAAAGTAACATAATTACGCATATAATTATTTGTGCCATTTTAAAAGAGCGGCAAGCTGACATGGCATGCTGACTAAGAATATTGCACGTATACATAGATTTATTCACTGCAAGTCACGTCAGCTCACCGCAACTTTAAAAGAGTGGCAAGTGCCAACGTATCGAACTCGCCGCTCTTTCAAAGTGTCTTAACAATTATATGCGTAATTATGTTATATTTGCTAACATTTTCGTAATCATTTACGTACTAAATGATTATACTTACATGGGTGTTTCACAAAAGACTACAAAATCTTGATTGGGTGAAACGGCGACTCCGTTAGCGAAGTAGAGGTCACGCACAAGAACAAGGGTTTGTTTGGTGACGGGATCATAGCTCATGAAACGGCCGTTAGGCCTGCCTTCTAATATGTCTAATATAGAATCTTTTAGATTGTATTTGTGGGAAGCATCTGTGAAGTAAACGATGCCGTTTTGTGCTACATCCACGCCGTCAGTTAGTTTAAACTTCACGCCGTCTGCTTCAACCGTTAACACCTCAACGGCGCCATCTTGTGTCACTTTCAGCAGTCCCTACATATATAGTATTGTAATTACACATAAAATATTGATTCAAATTTATGTTATTTAATTACTTATTATGTTTAAATATATATATATATATATATATATATATATATATATATATATATATATATATATTAAGTTACCGGGGTGGATTGAAAAATGATGTTGCATATTATAAGAGAATGGGACATGATACATGCATTTCTAATTTAAGAAACATAATTATGTTTGATTAAATAAAATAATTACATATTATAAAATTGGTAGGAACGGTTTCTTTCATGTGAAAGGAGATGTAAAGAGTTTTTTAATAATATTAATATCATATATTTTTAATATACATACATTTATATAATAAATGAATCAAGAATAAAACAAATAATTTTGTTTAATATATATTAAGTATAAACAACTTTTTACACAAAACACAATTTAATAAATATTATAGCGTAAGTTTTTATTTACCTTAAATTTTAATTTGCACAACTTGCGCGAATTAATTAGTAGTATATATATAAATAAATATAATAAGTATAGATAGAAAGTATAATAACAGTACAACTAAAAAAACATAATGAGAATATATAGTGAAATAAATCTATACCAAATATAACTTGATGATAATATAAGGAAATAATACTTTTCCTAAGATAGCTATTCCCTTATACATATGCTTTTGATTTTTTTCCAACTTCTTCCTCTTGTTCTTTAATTATTGTTATTTTTCTCAAAATTGAACCTTTGAATCTATCAGCATCTATATGTTGAGTTTATAGTTCACTTTAAAAAAAATTATATAATTTAAAAACACATGATACGAATATGAAAACACATAAATATATTTAAAATTATTATATTTTTGTAACGTGTTATTTATTTACTTGTATAAAAATATTAGATGAAGATGCAGAAATCATTTATCAAAATAAAAAAAATAACATAAAGTGAATATGAAAATATAATAAGAATCCAAATAAATCTACTACACTGGCCAAAAAAATAATAAATTAAATATTAATAATAAATCTACTACCTTCTCCGTGTCTGCCACGATAAGTTCCTGGTGAAGTCCAAGAGCAACTCCAAGCGGCCTACCGCCGGTGTTGACCCAGTCCTCCACCGCCGCGTCAGCCGTGCCAACCGCCACTCGCTTTATCCAGCCGTCAGCGCAGCCAGTGTATATCAAACCCGATTTAGAGTCGTACGCAATATCTTCAGGCCCTGGCAATTTTCCGACGCCGATTCGCTCAGAACCGTCGAGGAGGCGGTGGTTCACCGTCGACGCCGCCGCAGTAGGGCCGGTCAGTTCGTGGATGGGCAGCTCGGCCGGATCAAACGAGTCGAAGTGAAAGAGGAGGAGTACAGCGGCCACGACGGGGCCGAGGAGTGACAACGGCCGCCACAACCACCCATGCCGGCGTCGATTCAGTGGTGATGCGGTGGCGCCGGCCATGGATGCTTTCTGCGAGATACTGGCGAGTCTTCAAAGAGTTGGTATAGTGAGATTATGAGATTGTCAACGATGATGTTGTGAAGAAAGTGGGTGTGGTTAAGTTAACTATGCGGGATTAAATCGAACCGTGGTTTTAAGATAATATTTGTTAATGTATTATTATTATTATTAATGGTGATTATTTCTATGCAACTAGGCTGGCGTTATTATGACCGGCGCTGAATTATAGGAACTTTTTATTTATCATGCTTCAATTTGTATTTTTCTATTGTCGTAAATGTAAAATTGTAAGCCTAAAGGGAATTTGATATTATTAGTAGTATGATGCAAATATAAGGTGTGATTAAAAAATTTCATATTTTTTTCATACTTTTAAAATTTTACATATGTTACAATTAAGTCCACCGTAGTAGTAAAAAAACCAAAAGCATTGTGCTCTTGGAGCATGGTAGAAAAATCATGAACTATATGACAAGTATTATTAGTTTCTTACCGAGCAAAAAAAAAGTATTAAGTAGTTTCATAAGTTTTTATTTAGAGTTTATAAACTGTCTGAAGTTTTATAAATGTTGGAATTTAGTATCTGACGTTAAAATGGAGTGTTATAGGTTTTATTTTTGTTGAAATTTGTGTCTCTGTATGATTCCTTTAGAGAAGCTGATACGGTCGGATTGATTAATTCTGCGATTTTCGACCCCGAACTTCAAGTATCGGATTTTAGCATACAATAGAGTTTTTTCATGCGGAAACGACATTCCAATCAAGTTCCGTTGCTTTGCCTTGGAATTCAACGTCCGGAGGCCAAATTCCATCGTTTAGAGGGTTAAATTTGCAGTTTTGTGTTTTTTGGGTCTTTTTGCAATTTTTTTAATTTTGTTTGGACTTAATTGTTAATGTTAGATATATCTTAGAATTAGGGTTTTCACTTTAACTATTTAAACTCTGTTAAATGAATTTTGCATCCAGTTTCTGATATTATTAATGAAAAAACGAGATTTTCCTCAACCTACGTCAATTCTTCGGTATTCTTCTGAATCAACGAATTCTTGCACCTCTATATAACAAATTCTCGTCATTCTCCTTGAATCAACGAGTTTTTTGATCCCCTCCACCCGATCACGCTGCATCAAAAGTCATTTCCGATAAAACCGTCTGTCAAATTCGAGCTCCCATACATACTCTCTTCTCATCACCTTGCTGAGACCTTCACCTAAGAAGCTGCCACATCAACGCTAGTAAATCTCCGTTGTAGTTAAAAATCGCACTACGCCACTTTTGCTGTAAACATTTTCTTTTGGATGTTCAAGTTTTAGGAGAAATTTGCGATTTTGTGAAAAATAAAGAGTGGTGGATTATGAATGAGTGAGTGTGTTGATGAAAATTGTCAGACGTCGGATCCGACCACGCCCTCGAAAAGAGCGGTTTTGAAAAAAATGTTATTTATTGGGATCGGCGAGTTGAGGGTCCGGTCGAATATGGAAACATCAACCGCACCGGGGTAAACAAAAGGAGTCGCCACCGATTAATTAAAGGCTAATCGGGATCCTAAAATTGCCTAGGGTACATGATACTGAAATCCTAGGGCTTTGAATGGTCTGCGTCCAGATGTTCGAGTTCGGGGGTTTGGTTACGTTTTAAAAGCTCGCAAGCTAAAAATCCGCCCTTTCGGTACTTTGGTTTGTCTTGTCCATATTATATTATATTTTTTTTATCAAATCCGCCCAATAATCTTTCATGTTCTAATTTTTTTTTTAAACGAATATTCGTGCAAAATGCGTATAAAAATGTTTCATACAAAAATAAACTAGTGATGTAACCTTAGGTATTAACTATCCTAGAATATTATGTAGTTCATGTTCAGGTGGAAAAATATATTTTTGCATAAATAAAAATAGTACACTAATAATCACATACACATATATATAAGCATGTAAGCATTAATACAAAGCGCATATATGAGAATTTATATAAGACAAAAAAACCAATAATAGATATAAGCTAATAAATGAAACTTATATACACGTATACAATTTTTCATACTACTAATAGATTAAAAAAAAAAGTTAGTATGTTGAACCTACATATTACTACATGATATATACACGTGTTATTTTTTTTATTTACTAACATGCAAATAATATGTATGTATATATATATATATATATATTAAAATGACATATAAATCATGCAAGTGCAAGTAAATTTTATTCAATTTCGGAACATGATTACAACTTCGAATAAAAGAGATTTACCTAAGTTGCTTCCGGGTAAAATACTGTGACGCGCAGAACCCAGACCGAAAATTATACTACTCTCACTATTGCCCTCACAAAGTTAACTATTACTCTCTCAATTTTTCTCTCGTTCTCAAATGTTGGTGTCCGTTTATCGCTGTCGAATGGCCTCTATTTATAGTGAAATTTCATCGCTTGTCTGACAGTAATTATACCACTGGGAGCGATAATTGAAGCAGATAGCATGGAACGTCTTGGCGTGTGCAGGGAAATTTCACAGAATATGGAGACTTTTCACCATGGTGGGCCAGGGAGACATCTTTCCAATCTCATCTCTGCTAAATGATAACACCTATACATATAAATATGCATGTATGAATCTCATTTTTTTCACTTTTCATTTTTTTTCTCATAACTTCTTATCACGATGTCCGATCGATTCACGGTCAGTTGCATTGTGTTCGTGATTTTGCAAGCTTCGTTTTAAGACCCATATTGAAAATATTCATTTCGGATATGTCGGGTCCACAAATGATTCGTGCATGCCTTGTCTCGTGACTTTACTCGATCTTCAGTTCCACGTGTCATGATATTCTCAAACCTTGTCCAAAATCAGGTGTTTACAGTTGCCCCTCTTTGAGCATGCGTTCGTGGATGTGGTCCAATGAACGTATGTTCAAAGACAACAACTGATTTTGGGTCTTCCTGGCTAACTAGTTACATTGCATCAAAATAAACATATACAACTTTCGGAAGCTAGACACCTATAGGTCCCGATCGTTGGCGGCGACTTGCGGAGGCTGAACACCTAAATGCTCCGTTTGTCGGGTTGTGACTCTCAGCGAGCTGGATAACTACAGGTCCTGATTGTCGGTGGGGCGACTTGCGGAGGCTAAACACCTAAAGGCTCTGTTTGTCGGGTTGTGACTCTCAGCGAGCTGGATAACTACAGGTCCTGATTGTCGTTTGTGACTAGCGGAGGTTGAACACCTAAAGGCTCCGCTCGTTGGGTTGTGACTCTCGAAAAGCTGGATAACCACAGGTCCCGATTGTCGGTGATGCCAGTATTGGGGCGGCTATGAGAATGCACGTCTTGGATGGTTGGGCCTGCATTTGTGCAGCAATGAGATTTGACTTGTACGAACAGACTGTAACAGTCCTACTCATCTTTGAAAGGCAGCTTGCGAGAACAGACTGTAACAGTCTCGCTTGCCGAATCCGTAGATCTCTGGAAAATTGGGCATTTGAATGCCCCCATTCTTGGATGCGTCCATTTCTTTCAATAATGAGTTTTTTTTTTCTCTATTTTTTTTTCTTTTTTTTTTTATCTCTCAAGGTTCTCTCCTTTTGCTACGATCATTTTTTTGATCGCACCTCTCGGTTCCCCTAAATTTTGCCTAGGCCGCCCTTTCGGGTTTTCAACCTAGCGGGGATTTTATTTCCTCTCCTTTTGCCATGATCATCCCTTTTGAGGAATTTTCAATCGTGCCTCTCATCCCTAAATTTTGCCTAAACCGCCCTTTCAGGTTTTCGGTTTAGCGGGAATTTTCTCTCAAATTGGAAGGCTCGCTTTCTGGTTGAGAGCGCTTTTCAAGGATAATACTTCTTGACCGCATCCATGTTGATTGGACTAGGGAGTTCTTGCCCTTCCATGTCTGTGATGATCATGGCTCCTCCACTAAACACCTCTTTGATGACATACGGTCCTTCGTACTTAGGTACGAACTTGCCCCGAGAATCTGGATTGACTCGGAGGACTTTCCGAAGCACAAGATCGCCTGCATGTATGTCTCTAGGACGCACTTTCTTATTGAATGCTCGAACCATGCGTTTCTGGTACAACTGCCCGTGGCATAATGCATTGAGTCGCTTCTCATCGATGAGGTTTAACTGCTCATATCTCTGCTTCGCCCACTCTGACTCGCCGATTTCTGATTCAGCGAGGATCCTAGCTGATGGGATTTCCATTTCAATTGGTAAGACGGCTTCCGTTCCATAAACAAGGGAGAATGGAGTCGCCCCAGTTGATGTTCGGATGGAAGTCCTGTATGCCATGAGCGCCCAAGGTAGCTTGTCATGCCAATCCTTGTAATTGACCGTCATTTTCTCTAGGATCTTCTTGATGTTCTTATTTGCAGCCTCCACCGCGCCATTCATCTGCGGACGATATGGAGATGAGTTCCTGTGCTTGATCTTGAATTGGCCGCACAGCTCGTCGATCAACTTGTTATTCAAATTCTTGGCGTTGTCGGTGATGATTGACTCCGGCACCCCGTAGCGCGCAATAATGTCCCGCTTGATGAAACGTTCTACGGCTTTTGCGGTGACTGATGCCAAGGTAATAGCTTCGACCCACTTTGTGAAGTAGTCGATGGCCACCAATATGAATCGGTGACCATTGGATGCCTTTGGAGAGATCATGCCAATCACGTCGATTCCCCACATTGAGAAAGGCCATGGCGATGTCATGGGATAGAGCTCATGCGGTGGTGCGTGGATATGGTCCGCGTATACTTGACAGAGGTGACAATGTCTGACATGTTCAATGCAATCGGTCGTCATGGTAGACCAAAAATAGCCGAGTCTCATTATCTTCTTTGATAACATCCGCCCGTTCATGTGTGAACCACAGTTACCTTCGTGGATCTCTTCCATCAGGCGTTGGGCTTCCTCTGCGTCCACGCACCTCAAAAGAGTGCCATCAAATGACCTTCTATACATGGTCGGACCACTAAGGAAATAATTGCAAGCCATTCGCTGCACAACCTTTCGGTCATTCCTCGTGGCGCCTTCTGTGAATTCTCCAGTTTTCAGATATCTTTTTATGTCTGAAAACCATGGCTGGCCGTCTGACTCTCCCACAATGCAGCAATAAGCCGGAAGCTCATTGACCCTAACTTCCAGTGGTATTATCGGGTCCCCTGGGGAGAATCTAACCATTGATGCGAGTGTTGCCAATGCGTCTGCAAATTGGTTCTTGTTTCTTGGCATATGAGTAAAAGTAATATCTTCGAACTCCTCTGCTAAATCCTCAAGGTACTTGTGATACGGTTGGAGTTTGGCGTCTCTTGTTTGCCATTCCCCTGTCGTTTGTAGGACAATTAGCATGGAATCTCCGAACACTTCTAACCTCTTAACTTTGAGGTCCACTGCTGCACGCAATCCAAGAATGCATGCTTCATATTCTGCCATGTTGTTCGTGCAGTGGAAGGTGACTTTGGAAGCCACTGGGAATTGTTGACCTTTTGGTGAGATGAGCACTGCACCAATGCCTCCTCCGACTGAGTTCACAGCTCCATCGAAATACATCTTCCAACTTGAATTCACGTCGCCTTCCTCTTCCATTTGCATAATTTTCTCATCTGGAAATTCAGAGTTGATCTGGTGATCATCCTCTATGGGAAACTCCGCTAGGTGGTCGGCTATTGCTTGTCCTTTCACCGAAATTCGGGGCACGAATTGTATGTCATACTCAGACAGTTGCACCTGCCATTTCGCGACATTCTTTGTCCATGCTGGCTTCTCTAGGAGGTACCTTATTGGATCCATCTTTGAGTACAAGTTTATGGTGTAGTACAGCGTGTATTGGCGAAGTCGCTGCATTACCCATACAAGTGCACTGCATATCCTCTCCACTTCTGGGTACTTCGCTTCACCTTCAGTGAACTTCTTGCTCAAGTAGTAGATGGCGTGCTCTGTCTTCCCGGATGCATCGAGTTGCCCCAACATGCACCCCAACGAGCCTTGACGCACCGTTAAGTACATAATGAGTGGTCGTCCTGGAATTGGTGGTACTAGGACCGGTGGGTTTATTAGATAAGTCTTGATGGACTCCAAGGCATCCTGGCATTCTTTATCCCAAATCATCTGAGCATTCTTACGCAAGAGGCGAAACAGAGGTTGACATTTGACCGTCATATTTGCAATGAAACGTGCAATGTAATTCAAGCGGCCTAATAGGCTTCAGACCTCTCTAACAGTTGATGGTGGGCGCAGTTCTTGTATCGCCTTAACTTTATCAGGGTCTACCTCGATTCCCTTCTCGCTGACGATAAATCCCAACAACTTTCCTGAAGTGGCTCCAAATATGCATTTAGCTGGATTCAAACGCAACTTGTACCTTTTGAGTCTTTCGAATAACATGCGTAAATTGACCAGGTGATCTTCACCTTCTCGAGACTTCGCAATCATATCATCCACGTACACCTCGATCTGCTTGTGCATCATATCATGGAATAACGTCACCATCGCCCTCTGATAGGTTGCCCCTGCGTTCTTTAATCCGAAAGGCATTACCTTGTAACAGAACGTGCCCCACATTGTGATGAATGCTGTTTTTGACTTATCCTCCTCGGACATTCTGATTTGGTTGTATCCCGAGAACCCGTCCATGAATGAGAACATCGTGTGGCGTGCAGTGCTGTCGACCAACATGTTGATGTGGGGCAAAGGAAAGTTGTCCTTCGGACTGGCTTTGTTGAGATCCCGATAATCGACGCAGACGCGGACTCGACCGTCCTTCTTTGGTACGGGGACAATGTTTGCTACCCACTCAGAATAATTGCATACTTCCAGAAATCCGGCATCGATCTGTTTGATGACCTCCTCCTTTATCTTAAGGATTAGGTCGGGACTTTGTCGTCGCAAGTGCTGTCTCTTGGGACGGAAGTTCACCGTGTCAAGTGGCAAGACGTGCTCCACGATCGATGGATCGAGGCCTGGCATGTCAGCATATGACCAGGCGAAGATCTCCTTGTATTCCTTCAGCAAGTCGATCATCCGATTCTTTTGATCAGGGCTTAGACTCGTCCCAATTTTCAGCTCACGTGGTTCTTCGGGCGTGCCAATGCTTATGATTTCGGTGACTTCCGTCGTCAGGATTCTCTCTCCCTCATACATCTCCCAGCTTTCTTTGATTTCTTCAGAGATGCTATCCTCGCTAGATCCTTCCCCGGAAGGTATAGATATGGATTCGACAAACGTTTCTTTGCACAAGATTGAATCACGTCGCCATTTTTGTTCACGAGGTGGTGCATTGTTCCTAGAGAAGAAGCAGAGGGGGTTTGGCATTATGACCAGAAATACATGAAGGATAATATATGATATTGAGATCATAACAAAAGAAGGTATTTATTTAATACTGTCATGACATATTTCACTTCTTTCCTGAAACGCGAGGCTCATAACATACGTCCTACGCGGAATACATCCATTTTAAAAGTCTTACTCATTACTAAGAGAAAGCGCATAAACAGGCATTGTCATCCAGTTTGTGACACTCTCTCCACTAGCAAGTGGACGGATGAGGGTGCTTGGAGGGTCCTCATCGATCAGGGCTCCAATAGTAACGGCAGTTGAAAACAGACTTGACAAGCCAGTGTGATCGTCGATGTCTTCAGTCTGGATAACTTGCGGTGGACCAGGAAATGTAACCGCAAGGGGAGGGAATTCCAATAGATTGGAAATTCCAGTTAGACGCTTCTTACGTGCAGCTTCGTAATCCTTGGAACTGGGGAGGAAGCCTAAACCAAAAGTGCCCTTGTTCTTCTTTGGAGCTATCGGGTATATGATGCCCTGATTACAGATTCCCAGGCCGCGCCCCAAGATGAAGTTGTTGTTCAACATGATCTTTCCTACCATTATCTCGGCTTTGATTGGCGCTGGCTCTCCCCAATCCCTGATCACAGAGACAAGCTCGAAGGCATGGAATGACAGAGGGTCCTTTCCTTCGACACTGATGAAGGGCACGGCAGTTTCCTTGTAAATATTGTAATCTTCATCCCCATCGATTATAACCAGACGACCCTCCGAGATGAATTTCATCTTCTGATGCAAAGTAGAAGGCACTGCTCCTGCGGCATGTATCCAAGGCCTTCCCAAAAGTAGGCTGAACACTCCCGGGATGTCCATGACTTTGAAAGGCACATTGAATACACACGGGCCCACTTCCAACTGTAAGTCGATCTCTCCTGGAACTTCCCTGATGCTTCCGTCAAAAGCTCGCACAATACTCTTGGTTGGGCGGATGAGCGAAGAATCGACTTTCATGTGTTGGAGGGTAGATAATGGACAAACGTTCAGAGCCGAACCGTTGTCAACCATTACCCTTGAAAGCACATATCCTCTACTTTTGCACACGACGTGGAGGGCTTTGACGTGATCTTGTCCCTCAGATCCTAACTCCTCATCCCCGAAAGTGATTTGCCCTGAAAAGACTGAACCAACGAGATTTTCCACCTGGTGTGCCGAAATTTCTTTTGGTACAAGAGCCTCTTTCAAGACGTTCAGTAATGCTTCCCGGTGTGGTTCAGAACTCAAAAGGAGAGCCAACAAAGATATTTGTGCAGGAGTTTTGCGCAGCTGGTCAACCACCTTGTACTCGGCCTCTTTCACAATCTTCATGAAGGCGGCTGCTTCCTCTTCAGTCACACTCCTTTTCTGGGACCCTTCCGGCTTATTTTCTTTGAGTGGGTTCTCTGGCTGGACATAACAACGTCCTGATCGAGTCATAGCAAAAATTCCTTCCTCCTTCGTCGGTCCGGTCATGTCACCCCCGTAGTTCCATGGCACCCTCTTATCACTCTCGTACTTAAATGGAGCTGGCCCTTGTGGTACGTAGTCAATGATTAGTGGAGTAATCATCGAGATGTAATCATTTGGTACATTCTCCAAATAAATCATGTTGACCGAGCTTGAGGCATGGTTAGGAAGCGGATTGGTGTTGACGTTTGGTGGCGGCACGACATTCAAAATTAGGTACTTGTGATCAATGAGGTCCTGAATCCGGTGCTTAAGGCGAGGGCAATTGTTTGTGTCATGCCCTGATGCTCCCATGTGAAATTCGCACTTTGCATTCGGCTCATTGCTAGGGATTCTCGTCTCGGAGCTTAGAACTTCAGGACCTATGAGCCCCTCGACCAATGCCCTTTTATACAACTCGACTAGCGGTAACGGTAGTGGAGTGAACTGCCGTGGTTCGCGGAATCTCCTTTGGTTCCCACCTCGGTTAGGGGGATCCTGAGGGTTAGGCTGAGAGCCTACCCCTTGCGGAGCTCGGAGAGCCTGAGGAGCCGATGCCATTGGTGGTGGTTGGTACTGCTGATACGGAGCCACATACGGGGCCTGATAAGGAGTCGGATAAACTGCGCTCACTGTTGGTGCAGGTTTCTTTGTATTAGCTTTCTTAAGATCACTCGTGTTTTTGTGTGGGTCTTCAATCTTCCCCGATCGAAGTCCCCGTTCGATCAATTCGCCAGTCATGATGAGGTTTGAAAATTCTGCCGCAGTCTGGCTCATCATTTGCGTGTAGTATATACCCTTTAGAGTGCTGATAAATATCGGGACTGCCTCATTCTGCCCGAGAGGTGGGTTCATGCAATTGGCTTTTCCTCTCCATTCTGTCGTGTAATCCTTGAATGACTGCCCCTCTTTCATTTCCATTGACTGAAGATCAAGTCGGGTTGGAGCATTATCCAGGTTGTGCTTGTACTGGCGATGGAAAAGCTTGGCTAGCTCCTCCATGTTGGGGACTTGATCCGTTTTTAACCCGGCAAACCAGACCAGAGCTTCCCCTTTTAGACTCTCTTGGAAGGTTTGAACCATTAACTTGACATACTGTTGGTACGGTGACATCTTCGCCATGTAAATCTTAAGGTGGACTACCGGGTGTCCTGTCCCATCGTACTTTTCAAAATCTGGCACCTTGAACTTATCAGGCATGGGAATTTCTTGGAATAGAGCCAGGTCTGAAAAGTTGAGATCCCCTAGTCGGTCTGTTCCCTGGATAGACCTCATTTTCTCTTCGATTTGCTTCAGGCGTTTGTTTTGCTCAGTTTCAACCGGGGTGATGGTAATGGAGTTTGCATTCCCAGATGTATGATCTGGAAGGCCGTACGGGGCCGGTGGAGCTTGGTTGACATGGACATATGTGGGTGGTGGAGCCTGGTCGGGATGACCATATGTAGGTAGTGGTGCTTGGTCAGGATTGCCATGGAGTGGAATTTGACCCAGCTGGTCATGGACATGAGGCGGAGTCTGTTCGGGGAATACATGAACAGGGGGCAGAACCTGATCAGTGACAAAATTATTCACTATCTGAGGGGCCGCAGGTGGCTGCACAACTCGAGAGGTTGATGTCGGGGAGACAGTGGCGGCCATGTGGGGGCCAAAGAGAGCCATAAGACGCTCGACCTGGGTAGCCATGCTAGCGATTGACTGTTCCGTGCGTGTGCTCATGGCTTGCATTGTTTGCTCCAGCTGGACGATCCTCTCTTCATTCCCTTGAGGTAGTGGGGCAATTGGACGATGCAAGGGCTCTGGGAATCCCGGTGGGTGACTCTGGTCGTGTTGATCCATTCGTTCCTTCCGAACGAAACCACGAGTGCGTATAGGGCTTGTCCTTGCCAGATGTACCTAAGTAAAATTAAACACCAGAATAAGATGAATACTCATACAAAAGATGATGCATGTTTCGTTTTTTTCTTTTTAAAATTCCGCACTTCCATTCATTTCATTCATAGACTTCGATTACACGACAAGTTTACAAAAAAGGCCTCCACAAAAGATTCGGTCAATCGAAGTCTAAGTCCTAAAGATGTTTCACTCGGTGTCGCAACTCGTTGAGTGCATCCCTTGCTTGATCTTTGGTTCGAATGAAGGTCGAGGATATGCATTTTGAAAATCTTTTCACTCTCCTCGTCCTTCGTTTGAACTTATCAAGGGTGTTACTCAACTCGGCTACTTTGCCCTCACATTTCTCCAAAATCCGATTTCGATTCTTGACACATAGCAGCTCGTCACGGAGTCGTCGTATCTCTCTTTGAGCCCGAAACTGCTCATTGGCCCAAGCGGTGCTCTGAAGTTCAACCCTGGCTTCCATGGCTGCATAGACATCCTCGTGAGACGCCGGTAGGCCGCCAGGTTTATCCCCTATTATTTCCTTTGGGTTGAAAGGTGGACTCACTGGCGTTGAGTGGAACTTGTAAATGTATGCTGCGGTGGCACAATATTCTTGTTCCTCACGGCTTGAGTTTTCTGGAACACCCAAATTTTGAATGATTCGCGTTTCCCAGACTTTCAGTACGTGCTTGATGAAGCTCAAGATTGACTTCATGTTGATGGTCTTATCATGCCAATCGTGCTTAATGGAATTATGATCAGCTGAGACCGGAATTTCTTGGAATCCTCCAAACTGTCGGGTAACGCGAGCAGGATATGCAATCGTAGAGCCCATGTGACTAAGAAGTGGAACGCCCACAAAATCCCGACACCTAAGGATAGGGGAACGGATAGCAAACCAATGAGCCTTCCATACCACATCCTTGTGTGTAAGTTTTAAAAAAATTTCTTTCCATTTTTGGGCGTTCCATTTCTCAGCTTCAAAAAGGGAGCGTTCTGTCATCGTAGTAATAGTTTTCTTATCTTTCAAAAAGTATGTTTTGGGGAAACTCGCTCCAAATTCTTTTAAGTGAGTTAAAAACCAGATCTCAAGTAGTGCCGGACTTGCCCTTAAACCCCTTTTCCCATTGATTTTTAAAATGTTGAGAGATGTAAAAGTCTCGCAGAGCAATGCCACTGTGATACTCTTGCCACCAAGCATTTGAAAAACAACATCGGCCAAAGTTGAGTCAATCAGATCTTGGGAACGGGGGAATAATAGTGTCCCGAAAATTAGTAGAATAAAGGCGTGAGTTACTCCCCGAACATTTTTATTTGTCGCTTTTGTAAAATCGATCCACTTTATTAAAAGTTTGATTGACAGACCAGGCCTCCCATTTAACATGAACGCTTCGGTTACCTTACCTCGCTCAATGTAAGGCAAATTGGAAAGGATACAAGCGTCATTTTTGTTGAGGTTCGGACGTATAATACCTCGGTCCCAGCTTGGACCCTGAACGAGTTGACTATATTCTTCAAGAGTTGGAGCTAGCTCGACGCCGTTAATCACAAATACAGCTTTTTCCGGGTCCCAGAAATTGGCAAGTGCATTAAGGAGGGGCCAGTGGACATGATAATCCGCTAGTCGTGGTACATCGCCAATGTAAGTGGACACATATTCTTGCTCTGTTTCGGGAAGGCTGTTCCAGATTCGATTGATCTCCTTTTGGGGTGGTGAGATGACGATTATGCGAGGGCGATTAGTCAACCGATCCATCCTTACCAAAGATGAAGAGTGAAATATTTAAGGACAAATGAATGGAACGTGCGGACATTTTTTTGAAAAATAATGCGATGCATATACGATATACGAGAAGTGTAAAATTCCACTATTTTTTCTTTTGCCCTTTTTTTTTGTCTTTTTTTTTGTTTTTGTTTTTGTTTTTTTGTTTTTGTTTTTGTTTTTTTCTTTTTTTTTTACATTTACATAGCTTTGGTGCATGAAGAATAAATACATAAATCGCCCTTCCTATACATGGTAGAATCTAAGGGCACTTTAAAAAAAAAAATGCGTAATACAAAAAGGACGGTGCACGGCTTTCACATAGTGTAGGGTTTTGTTCTATCAAGGTAGGATTTCTAAAGGCCCCCGAATCGACGGTACCTCACCCCATATAGAGGATCCTAGGCCCTTTTCGATCATCGAGTTGAGCTTTCGGAGACGCGTCGGCGGTTGTGACCGCTACTAGCCGTATTCTCTTACTCAACACCCTAGGTTTCTATATGCCCTCGAATTTGGGCTTGGGATAGTAACCAGACGTGGTGTGTGCACGACAAAAATATGAATCCATTCGAAACCAAACCTGTTTTTTTTAAAAAATTAATCTTTGGAAAAGAAAAAATCTATCAACATGAGCAAACGATTAAAACGGATATGAGAAAAATATAATATGACAAAATAAAACATGACAAGCCTAAACCCTAAAAAAAAAAAACTTTCCCCAGCAGAGTCGCCAAATTGTCAGACGTCGGATCCGACCACGCCCTCGAAAAGAGCGGTTTTGAAAAAAATGTTATTTATTGGGATCGGCGAGTTGAGGGTCCGGTCGAATATGGAAACATCAACCGCACCGGGGTAAACAAAAGGAGTCGCCACCGATTAATTAAAGGCTAATCGGGATCCTAAAATTGCCTAGGGTACATGATACTGAAATCCTAGGGCTTTGAATGGTCTGCGTCCAGATGTTCGAGTTCGGGGGTTTGGTTACGTTTTAAAAGCTCGCAAGCTAAAAATCCGCCCTTTCGGTACTTTGGTTTGTCTTGTCCATATTATATTATATTTTTTTTTATCAAATCCGCCCAATAATCTTTCATGTTCTAATTTTTTTTTAAACCGAATATTCGTGCAAAATGCGTATAAAAATGTTTCATACAAAAATAAACTAGTGATGTAACCTTAGGTATTAACTATCCTAGAATATTATGTAGTTCATGTTCAGGTGGAAAAATATATTTTTGCATAAATAAAAATAGTACACTAATAATCACATACACATATATATAAGCATGTAAGCATTAATACAAAGCGCATATATGAGAATTTATATAAGACAAAAAAACCAATAATAGATATAAGCTAATAAATGAAACTTATATACACGTATACAATTTTTCATACTACTAATAGATTAAAAAAAAAAGTTAGTATGTTGAACCTACATATTACTACATGATATATACACGTGTTATTTTTTTTATTTACTAACATGCAAATAATATGTATGTATATTTATATATATTAAAATGACATATAAATCATGCAAGTGCAAGTAAATTTTATTCAATTTCGGAACATGATTACAACTTCGAATAAAAGAGATTTACCTAAGTTGCTTCCGGGTAAAATACTGTGACGCGCAGAACCCAGACCGAAAATTATACTACTCTCACTATTGCCTTCACAAAGTTAACTATTACTCTCTCAATTTTTCTCTCGTTCTCAAATGTTGGTGTCCGTTTATCGCTGTCGAATGGCCTCTATTTATAGTGAAATTTCATCGCTTGTCTGATAGTAATTATACCACTGGGAGCGATAATTGAAGCAGATAGCATGGAACGTCTTGGCGTGTGCAGGGAAATTTCACAGAATATGGAGACTTTTCACCATGGTGGGCCAGGGAGACATCTTTCCTAAATGATAACACCTATACATATAAATATGCATGTATGAATCTCATTTTTTTCACTTTTCATTTTTTTTCTCATAACTTCTTATCACGATGTCCGATCGATTCACAGTCAGTTGCATTGTGTTCGTGATTTTGCAAGCTTCGTTTTAAGACCCATATTGAAAATATTCATTTCGGATATGTCGGGTCCACAAATGATTCGTGCATGCCTTGTCTCGTGACTTTACTCGATCTTCAGTTCCACGTGTCACGATATTCTCAAACCTTGTCCAAAATCAGGTGTTTACAAAAATGATTGAAGTGAAATGAAAAAACTAAACTTCATGTTGTCCATTTTAACATTTTAAACTTAAGACACCCAATTTTAATATTTTATAGATTCTTAACCCTAATTTTTTGCAAAATAAATTTTAATTGTGTGGATTTTAGAGACAAATAGACACTTAATAGTCGGATTACAAGATTACACTAAATTAAATACGTTTTGCAATTTGCATGTGAATGTGACACTAAACGACAGAGTATGCTCAGCCGGACAAGACGAACCAGTGTTTGTAGTTGCTAGCTATTGATGATGAAGCATACATAATAATATCACGTCTGTTAGGTATAGAAGAGTTCAACATCCATCCGTAACATACTTAATTTAATATTTAAATTAATACATTCTCACATCGGGTCAGACTATAAGAATCAGACTATAAGAAGTAAAATGTGTATTACAAATAAATTTCTATTCACATATTCTTTAACGGAGTTTGAACACAACATCTTAGTTAAAAGGTGATGTGTGCTGAAACATTACACCATATCGACGTGATTAAGATCAAGTTGCTAAATATATTTCGTATACAAGATTTTTGCAAAAAAAATATATTCCAAGATTGTACGAAATTGACAAAACGTTCGACTTTATGGTCCGCCAAGATCTGATTTGTGTTTATAGTATAAATAGACACAAAATTGACAATAATTACTTGTAATACCATTGTCTCTCATTTCTGAACTTGACGGAGTGCAGTTTCGGAACGCCTATCACGCTCTAAGATAGAATTACAAATAAATAAGTTAGGACAAATATTAAACTCTATAAAACTGCACTTAAAATAACACTGCAAGAGAAAGCATGATCCCCAACGGGTGAATCCATGTTTAATTTGTGTGTAAAAGCTTATACACATTGCACACATATTTGACATGTTGGTGAAAAATAGGAAAAGTGAATGGTGTATATCCGGTTTGTAATTATAATTATATTTTTTAGAGTTACAATTGTACTATGTGGAGTGGTATTTTTTATTTTTATTTTTCAGGGTAGTAAACAATAATTAATATTTATTTTTCAAATATGATTAAACCGAATTGTATTCTCAGTGATGACTTGAGTTCGAATTTTATTGAAGATGCCTCTTTGGGGAGTAATAACTTTAACCTTGGTACTACTAAATGAGTTTTTCTTTTTTAACAATTATAATTTTTTTTTTATATTAATTATGAATATGAATATTTTATTAAAGATATTAATTTATGGAAATTTAATTAGCTGATGGAGTTGATATGATAACTTGTGGGTGCTTCTCTTATTTTCTCACCATCAAAATAATATATATTATAGATAATGCATCGCCCTTCAACCTTATATTCTAAACCCTATTGGGGGATAACTCTTTTATCCAACATTTTTTCTACATCTTTTTCTATATATATATGCTTTCATTTTGGGAAGTCAATAGTTATATATATTAGGGCCAGGGATAACCTTCATATGGGAATGTATGGACTTAATTTTTTTCATAATTATTTATCATTTTCCGTATGTATAATTACTAGTTATTAACGCGTGTGTTGCACGCGTATCAATCGTCTAAATTTCAAAATACATAATTTATCTTCAGTTTTCTGTAGTTAATACATGGCCAAATTTAGGGGCTGCGAGAAATGAATCTGTGATCGAAAAGAACGACACAAAGTAATTCAAAACATGAAAAATAGAAGAGGATAATTAAGTCAAAAAATTAACTATTGTTTTACATTACGATACTAATTTACTGTTACAACTAATAATGAGTTGGATTGAGCATGATGTGAGTTATTAACGACAAAGTTGTATCTAATTTATCAACTTGATGAGTGAAGAATGTAAGCCCGTAATTAGCCACTTAGGTCATCGGTGGAGCAGTTTGACCTATACTAACGTAACTATACACTTTTCATGCAATTTTATATCATAATACCAACAAAAATTGATTTAACGCTAAATGAAATTTTTTTTTTTGGCCAACGGGACGCTAAAGGAAATTTCAGTTCATTAAAATCTAAAGTTTATACTTGATATGTCAATTACTTATTTAACTACTAATTAGGTTACAATTTGATTTAATTAAAAGACGGAAGAACTAAATTAATGATTCGAGACACTAAATGTTGGACAATGAGTACCAGGTTATCTGTAAAAGATCAAAATTCAAGAACCGTGGTTGACCTATATTTTGACATTTGATATGATTTGACAAGTGACTGATCTATGTGATAGAAAAAAATCTCAACATGTACTCGAAGTTTGCATGAGTTGAGTACATATCATACTTTATGGGTGGCTCAAATTTATAAGTATATTGTAAATAAGTTAATGATAATTAATGTAACATGTCAGTTAAGCGACCTTAACAAAAAAGTTAATGCAATTTATCTAATGAAATTTTTAGTAATACTCAAATATTGTAGGGACTAAATCATCATTTTTTTTAAAACACTAATGTCTAAAGTTTATACTTGAATTCAACTTAACTATTTATTCAACTATCAATTAGGAGATACCAAATATGATTGAATTTACAAACGCAAGAACTAAATCGATATAGTTCGAGTCATTAAGTATTAAACATTGAGTAACATGTTATATGTAAAGTCAAACTTCAAGAACCACGTTTGATCCATATTTGATATGTTATATGAGTTAGCAAGTGACTAATTTATTTGATACAAAAATGTCAACAAGCGGAACATCCTCAAATCGGTGATATAGTGAATGGAAAAATGCATATACCTTACATTTGCACATATTGAATGCATGTTGACTCTAATTGATAAGTATATTTGATGGAGAAATTAATAATAACTACGGTGACCTACCAATTAAGCGACTAAAAAACTAAAAATAACAACATGTAACTAAATGGTGTTTTTTAGTAATAGTAAAGATAAATAGACGGGTCTCTAAGATAAAAAGACTAAATCGTCAATTTTATAAAAATAGGGGAACTAAATATAACACGTATATATATATAATAAAATAAAAAATATGGAAACTAAATATAATATATATATATATATATATAATAAAATAAAAATGTTCAAGAGGTACCTTTTGGGGGTGAGAACAACTCTCACATTTTATATTGGTATAAAGACTGTATATTATTCAAGGCAGTCAACCAATAAAAAAAAAAGAGATGAAATTATTAGATTAGATTATTATTATTATTTTAATCTAGTCAAGTATATTATTATTCCTTGGGCAAAAATGATCATGTAGAATGGTGTGATCCGAGTTGTGACTTGTGATGGAAGGATGGTCCATAAAAGGGGCGTGATTTTTTTTTTTTTGTGAAATAATATTATATTAAAGAAACATAATTAAGGCAAGAACCAAAGAGGAATACTTGGTTAAAACCAAGTTTCACTCACAACGCTATTAGCTGCTGTCGACGCTAAAAAGTGAGAAATAGAAACTACAGACATTTTAAAAAGACAAAGTTTCACACTTTAAAACTAACTCAAAAGAAACTGAACATTTTGGAGAACCCAAACAAAGAAGGTAAATAAACAAGCAAGCGAAACAGTTGACACTTTTGTTACAACAACCGTTGAATTTGAAAGAACGAAACAAATTAACTTCCCTATTCAAAACTTGAGTTAACAATAAACCAATCCGACAAGTTAAACCTTTTGCCAAAATTGGGCAGATCTTGATATCCATATATGTATGAGTGTTGCTACAACACGTGAAATTTCTTGTGAAGTTTTTATAAAAAGTGACATAGGGTCCCACCAAGCACCAATATATTTGTTCATTTACTTTCTCTTTCTTACTTTCTATTGAAATTTCACAAGAAATTTCACATTTTAAAGATTTACTATATATGTATATATTATTAAAAAAAATAAAAACCCGCTACACAAGTCGTGGATAGTTATAATATATTATAAAGACTAAGAAGAAGTTTTGGGCAAAGAAAAAGACTAAGAAGTTAATTTTGTGTTGATAATCTATATTTATAAATATAATAAAAGTCAGCTAATTAGTAGAGAAGTTGCTTCTGTATTATCCATCATCCTATGGTGTATATATATATATTATGTGTGCTTCTGTTCTGGACATATATGACGTGGCGTTTGGAGATGGAAGGGCAAATACTGTCATACGTGCCTCTAACGCCAATAAGCTTCTTGGAGAGAGCAGCTTTGGTTTACGGCGACAACACCTCCATCATCTATGGAACCTCGTACACAACTTCCTGGAAACAAACATATATCAGATGTCGCAGCCTCGCTTCTTCTCTGTGTCGATTCAACATATCTCCCGGTGACATCGTAAGTTTCCTTTTCTTTTTTTTTTTGTTTATAATAATATTACTTTTGCAGTTTCGGGTTTAAGAGTATTAATATTAAAGCACTTTGTCTCCATCAGAATTAGAACTTAATTCACCTTACAAATTTTATAAATCGCAACTCGTTTTACCAAATTAGGCCAATGTTTAATCGATCAATCTCTTTACAAATTGTGTTAGTCAAGATTATTGTTTCCACCATCAGTATTGATGGTCTAATGATTAAAAACGCTTACTCTTAAGTGGTTTATTTCTGAAGTATAATGTTCAAAATCCTTAAGAGTCATATCACAGTAACTTAATTAAAATATTAGGTTCATGTGACCCATATACTACGACATTGGTTGTGACACACATATTACGTCATAGACCGTGAGCACAGGAGAGTCTGAACATTATATAATAGGATATAGCCAGACATTATTTTGAGGGATGGACTTAAGTCGTCACTGCTAACATATTCATTTACCGTGGAAAAATAGTCTGTTGATTCTTGTGGCCAAAAAAAGTCCGTTGGTTCTAGACTTGCTCTTTTTTCTTTGGCCTCAATGTGGTTGATGTATAATTTTTATCGCAATATCGCTATAGTCAACCCCTTGAAACCCAAAATGATATGAGTTGAGACTAATCGTGTATATGTATATATTTATATTTTTAAATTTTTTGGTCTCTACTATACTTTAAGACACACATTTTCGTGTGTTACTATTATTATTAAATTTTTCATTATTTAAAATCCATTTTTTTCTCTGTTTAAGGCAGCTTAACTCACACCTTATGTAAAATATTAAAAATTCATCATATCCTCACCAACCCTGAACGTACCTCCTATATTTTCATTTTTATTAAGAAATATATATTGGAATTAGTTCTTATACTTTTACATAATCAACAATTTGGTCACTAATATATTTTTAAATACATTTTTTGTCTTTACTACTATTACTAATTTATTTATAAGTTGAATTCCGTTAATTTTTTTCCTTTTAAGTTCGCTTAGCTGGCACGTTACGTAAACTATCAATTTAAGTCACTCACAACGGATCATCTACACTCAATCAATGCAAATTTCTAGTACTCAATCAATTAGAGTTATTTGCACCTAATATATATCATCTTCTCTTTACTCATTTCCAATTAGATTACGTTATTTCTCTCATATAAATTCATATTCCGCAACACTCATATATTACAGATAATTATAAATACTATCATATTAGAAAACTTACAATAAACTGTATTTCTTGAAATTTAGATGACTGGCTCACGTGCAACACATAATAATAACTAATATATATATATATATATATATATATATATATATATATATATATATATATATATATATATATATATATATATATATATATATATATATATATATATATATATTTGACCTCGTTGAGTATTGAACAGGTTGTGGCATTGGCACCCAATATCCCAGCACTATATGAACTACATTTTGGGGTACCCATGGCCGGAGCAATCCTTTCTCCACTAAACGTGACACTTGATGCACCAACTTTAGCACTATTATTAAACCAACTTGAGCTCAAACTCATCTTTGTAGACTACCAATTCACCCATCTCCTCTTCAAATCCATGCAACTATTAAAACAAAACCCTAATTTAAACCCCATCATAGTCATAATCTTTGAACCCACTCAAATAACCAACCCAACACCTAATCAAAACCCTAAACCCTACTTAGACTATGAGTCTTTCCTTTCAAAAGGTGACCCAAACTCCGACCCGATTACGTATCGTAACGAATGCGATCCAATCTCGATATGCTTCACTTCAGGCTCGACCGGGGTTCCTAAGGCAGTTCTGTATAGCCACCGATCGACGTATTTGAAAACCCTAGAGATGATTTTCTTATGCGGGATGACGACGAAAAGTCGTACCGTGTTTCTTTGGGTGGTCGATATGTTTCGGTGTAATGGATGGTGCTTGACTTGGGGAATGGCTGCTCTTGGAGGTACCAATGTTTGTCTTAGAGAAAACTACACTGCATTGCCTGATACAATCTTCAATTTGGTACTCACTTATGGAGTGACTCACTTATGTGGTAGTACAAGTTTGCTTAACCAAATAGGTGCTATTGATGAGGCTAAGAAACTAGCAAAATCAGCTGAGTTGATCTTTTGTGGAAACTTGCCTGCTACAAGTGTCATCAACAAGGTAATGTGAAATATTGGGCATACTTATTGACTAACTGTCGGAGTCTTTTGGTACCATATGTTTGAACGAAATTGACTTTTGGTGTTGCATCGTTTTTTAAGACTTTTGGTGCTTCTGTTAGTTGTGCGTTAGTTTTGACCGTTAAATAGCATGTGCAAAATTGAACCCAATTGGCTAGGTCTGTCGAATCAATGGTTTGATTTGACAAACTACGGGACTAAACTGATTTAAAAAAAAGTTAGGGATGTATTAGAGAGATTAAATTGGAAAAATAAAAAGTATAAGGCAAGTCACGTGCTATTTAACGGTCAACTAACAAATGCACCAGAAGTATGCATAGTGCAAACGAATTACACCAAAAGTCTATAAAAAACGACAATGATACACATTCAGCCATTCCATTCCGCCAAGTTCCGATATGTGAGTGTGTGGCATGAATGTAATTTTTGGCAACTCCAATGGCAAATTCATCTCCCCACTAGGTCGGAACTTCTCGGGCTTTTATTGTCTGAACATATATCATCACTGTTTTAAAAAAAAAAACATGTTGCACCAACAATTAATTTCGGTCAAATATATAGTACGAAAAATAAACATTTTTAACCTCTAAATGTTCTAAAACCTTTAACTGATAGCTGAATGTGCGGTTTAATCTTTATATTTCAACAGGTAGAAGATATGGGGTTTAATGTAAAAATTGGGTATGGAATGACTGAAGTGCTTGGTCCAGCCATCATCCTGCCATGGAATGAACAAAATGATGACTCTAATTCCACATTGTGTGTTCATGATAACCTAATATTGGAAGGGGTAGATGTGAAAGATCCAAACACAATGAAGAGTGTGCCAAAAGATGGTATTACCATAGGAGAAGTAATGTTCAAGGGCAACACTCTAATGATGGGTTATTTCAAGGACCCAGAGAGAACCAAAGATGCATTTATAGATGGGTGGTATAGAACAAGAGACATTGCGGTCCGGTACCCGAGCGGTCGGATCAATCTGTTAGACCGGGCGGTCGATATTGTTATGTTGGCGAATGGACGGTTCGTTAGCACGATTAAGGTGGAGCGAGTTCTAGTGAATTATCCGGGTGTTGCTGAGGTGGCGGTGGTGGGCGGCGCCGGTGATGCCGAGTCCGGACAAGTGGTGGTTGCATTTGTGGAAGTTAAGGAAGGGTGTTGTGTGAGTGATGTGGAGATTATGAGGTTTTGCTTGGAGGGTTTAGATGGTTATATGGTTCCTAAAGTGGTTGTGTTTGGGGAGTTGCCTAAGAATTCAACTGGGAAGGTGCAAAAATTTGTGTTAAGGGAAAGAGCAAAGTGCATTGAAGAAAATCATCTATGAATTGTCTAGCATGTGGTCATATTTTTGTTTTGGCCTAAACGTAATTTTCATACAACATGTTTGATATAAAATGTTTGATTTTTGGTATACGATGTTTACTTTTGTATAATTTTAGTACTAAACGTTTGAAAAAATGCGGCTTTTGATACATCCGTTAGTTTTGGCCGTGAAATGACATGTGCAAGTCGAGTGACCTACCTTAAACTTTTGACTTTGTTTGATTTAGTCATTTAAATACATTCCTAACTTTTATTTGGTTTAATTTAGTTATAAAATTTCAAAACCGAACCAATTGAACCTAATTGATGCTACTTTGGAGAGAGTTTTAACATTAACATTCATGACTCAACGTTACGGACCTATGCAATATATTGTAGTGGTTCAGCACGTTACCCGTTAACTAAAAACTAAAGATTCAAACCCCACTAAAATCCTAGGATGAAAAGATATTCATAAAAAAAACACTTTACTCATTACAGATTAATCATGTTACATATATTATCTTCCTAATAACCTTAAACAAAACAAAATAAAAAAAATTTAAAGTATACTATAGCGGGCTTTGCATAGCCTTTTCTTAGGTTAAAAAAATTGTCCATTTTATACATGGGCCTAAAATGGAAATTGGGCCTTTTAATAGAGTCCCAGCAACTCTACTAATATGAGAAATTGGCCCACGTTGTCACGACTCCTCTACTTTCCATCTTCTTCTTCATCATCCGACTGCAGAGCAAAGCTCTTCTGCAAAACCCTAACTAAACCCTGAAATTGACGACCTCTCCGGCAGCTAACTAGGCTAGCAATTCTCTGAATTTGATTGTAGACGGTAGAAGAAATGGGAAAGATCCCACCATCCTTTCGATCAGCCATCACCAACTCACTCACCCACATTCCATCTTCTTCTCCTACTCCAATCGAAAAACCTCACCGCTTCGTCAAGAAGCTGCTCCCCTCCAAGCACAGACCGTCATCTACTTCCAGAAAGTCTCCCAATTCGAATTCAAGCTCTCTCATCTCCCCTTTCGCGTCACCAAATCTCTCCGACGCCAAGAAGCTCTTCGATTCCATTTTCTCCGCCACACGGCAGCCTCGGGTCGACCTCAACGCCTTCCTCCAATCCTACGCCGCCATCTCCTCCGTCGATGACTCGATCTCGTTCCTCAACCACGTAACGAAATCGCAACCTAGCTTCGCTCCAGACAGATCGACGTACCATGCTCTACTGTCGAGATCTTGTGCGATGCATTACGATACGCTCTCCCCTGTGCACCAAGTCCTCAACTTGATGGTCAATAGAGGTGAAACTCCTGACAAGGCAACCACTGACATTGCTGTGAGAGCTCTGTGCTCTTCTGATCGAGTAGACCATGCCGTGGAGCTAATCAAGGAGCTGTCTTCAAAGAACTCCCCGCCAGATACTTACACCTACAACTCCATCGTCAAACATCTCTGTAAGTGCAGAGCTTTGAGTAGTGTATATGAGTTTATCTCCGAAATGAGGGATTCTTTCGGTCTCAAGCCAGATTTAGTGACTTACACTATACTGATTGATAACGTGTGCAATAGTCGGAATTTGAGGGAAGTGACACGATTGGTGAGTGTTCTGAACGAAGAGGGTTTTAAACCCGATTGCTTTCTATACAACACGATTATGAAGGGATACTGTATGTTGAGCAGAGGAAGTGAGGCGATCGAGATTTACAACAAAATGAAAGAAGATGGAGTTGAGCCCGATTTAGTCACTTACAACACTTTGATTTTCGGGTTGTCAAAGGCTGGTAGAGTTAAGGAAGCAAGAAAGTATCTTGATGCAATGGTGGAATTAGGGTTTACTCCGGATGCAGTTACGTACACGTCTCTGATGAATGGTATGTGCAGAGATGGAGATAGTGTTGGTGCATTGAGGTTGCTTCAAGAGATGGAGCGAAAAGGGTGTGCTCCAAATGCTTGCACTTACAATACTCTGCTTCATGGGTTGTGTAAGGGGATGTTGGATAAGGCAGTGGAGTTGTATGAACTGATGAAATCGAATGAAATGAAGTTGGAAACAGCGGCTTATGCTACGTTTGTTAGGTTTCTGATTAGGAGTGGTAGAGTGGCTGATGCGTATGAGGTGTTTGATTATGCGGTCGAGAGTAAGAGTTTGACGGATGTTGCAGCTTACGCCACACTCGAGACGTCGCTCAAGTGGTTGAAGAAAGCTAGAGAACAAGGTAATGTTGTTATCTAGATTAGATGTTGTTTTTGTCTTGCTGTATACACAGTTCTTGGATCTGATGTTTGAAAATCCAGTATACGATGATTCACGAATATTCACGAATATTAGTACTGTTGAACTGAATCCCAAAATCCGATTTGAAGCATGATTGTTAGAGCTCTTGTTAAGTAAGTTTGCAAGTTTGTAAAATGCTGTAGTTTAAGATGCTTGATGGTCAGGATATGTGATTGATGTATGAATCATGCTGAAATTAAAGGAAATAGAAAATCCTCTGAGCTGTGGTTTCACTTCTATTTAGCAATTGTTGGTATTTATTGTGAGAAAAAATCTTAGATTGTGTTACATATTTCAACAAAATGGTTTATTTTGTGAAAATGTTTTGTTCACAAATGATGATGGTTATTGATATTTCCAATAGTGTTGTAAACGAGTATGGAATTTAACAAATAACACAATTAAGTCTTAATCATATATATTAATGTTACAATTGAGCTTATCTGTGTATGGCCTACACTAGGGGTGTAAACGAGTCAAACTACTCGTGACTTACCTGAAACCGACTCGGTTGATATTCGAATTCGACTCGGTAAATTTCGAGCCGAGTCAAGCACGAGTTCAGTGGTACTCGGCTTTCGAGCTTATTCGAGTTTTTTTTTTTTTTTTTTTTTCTGCCTATTTGAGTTGAGTTCGATATTATTTGAGCTTTACTAAATTGAAGTCGAGGCAAGTTCGAGCTCGAGTTAAGGTGCACCATTTATGATTTAATGGAACTTTTAAACTTATCGAACCGAGTCGAGTCTAACTCAAGCTCGTCGAGTATGGAATCGAGACGAGTTTGAGCTTGAAAAATTTAAGCTCGACCGAATTCGAGCTCGACTAAAGTGAATTGAGTTGAGTCGAACTTGCTAAATACTCGGTTTGGCTCATTTACACCCGTAGCCTAGAACAATTGGAATTCGATTGGATCTACAGTCAGTTGGTTTGGGCTTTGAACTAGATCCAACTAATTGGGCTCTAATTAAGCCCTCATAGTAAGGTGGATTCTACGGTCTGAGTTGGGCCTCAAAGTAGAGGCCCATTTGTTAGATCCCAAGCTAGCTCCGAATTCCGATTGAGTTGGGGTCTAATTATACATTAGAAGAAGTCTTGGGGTTGGTTTAATTGTAATATTTAAACAAAAATATTTACTTAATTTTTAACGCTGGTTTCTTACGGATGATAGATAAGACTATTTACCATCCTTTTGTAACATGTTGCACCATTCACTATCATTAAAAAAATGTTGTATCAACCAATAATTTTTCAAATGTTACACTATTTCAGATTTTATGCTATCGTAATAACAGTTTAGCGATTTGTCTATTAATCAGAGGTCTCAAATTCAAATCACACATAAATATTGAAAATAGAAACATATTTAGGAATCAGCACTTAACCCTTTAAAATTATTTGAGTGATCATCATAGTCCATTGAATGATTATTTGAATGATCATCATATACTCTAAAACAGATAAGTTACGGATTTTTTTGTTAGAGTATAAATAAGAATATATCGAATAGTCAATACGGTCTTATTCCTAACATTAGCAATTAGCTTAAACATATTATTATGGTAAAAATAATTTACAAGTGGTGCAACTGGAATGGACGACAAGCAAAGGCTGGCCTTGTCGTGTTATTTATCGGCACTGCCAACCCCGCATGTTGCCGCCCCTCTCCCTGACATTAACCGCCCCATCACTATATAGTATATACATACACTAGGTATAATAATTATATACACTACAGTGTGAATAAACTATATATTGCCTCTGCCGTTTGTGTGTATGTGCCCTGTAACAATTAATAACCTCCAATATGCAATTGCCATCTAAATAAATTATGTTCCTTTAGTTAATGTAAAAATGTCGATAGTATTTTGATTTCTAATAATATATATTACTTTACTAACTTTATTATAACTAACACAAATGATGCATTATGCATTCCTTAGATTCAAAAGAATTACTGAAAACATAAGTGGGGTCATTTTTATAGTCATTAAATACATTCATTGTATCAAAATTTTGTGTTCCTTTGATATCAAGACCTCTCAAGTGGAATGTGAAATAAGGTATATAACAATAAACGCTGTTGTGGGATTATAAAATATACTAGGTGCATTCCCGCGCATCGCGGGGTGATTACCAAATATGTATAATTAACATGTTAACTATTTGTAATATGTTGAAAATACTATTTTTAAATAAAGTATCGGTCTAAAATTTGAAAAAGTAAACGAACGATTGAAAATTTTGAACCATAAAATACCACTACGCAAATTGACAAATAAATTTTAGATGCTCGTACCACATGCTACCTTTGGTCGTCAGATCCGTGTCAAGCGTATTTTCTTCAACAAATATGGCTTCAATGACCACCGGCGATATCTCGCCGGAGATAGAGATGGCTCTGCCACTGAGATTGTCAGCCGCCCGTGCCGCCCGTACCGCCTAGTATCTTCGTTCGCCGGCTTCGCGTCAAGCGTCTGTTAAAAATCAACGAAATTTTAATTTCGATTAATTACATACATTGAATCTTGAACGGTCCGAAATTTTAATTGCGATTAATTGCATACATTGAATCTTGAACGGTTCGAAATCAGAAAATTTTAATTGCAATTAATTGCATACATTGAATCTTGAACGGTCCGAAATTTTAATTGCGATTAATTGTATACATTGAATCTTGAACGGTTCGAAATCAGCGAAATTTTAATTGTGATTAATTGCAACTTAAAAACCATCAGCTTCCTAGTGCAATCAATGCTATGAAGTTAATAACTACAAAACATTAGCTCAATTGTCATAAATACATCGATTAAAGTAAAAAAACAAAATTTTCAACTCCACATTCACTCTGATATTATCTTTCTTTTATATATATATATGTTTCTTATATAATAAAGTAATTGTTTTTTACTTAAACTAGTTGTTAAATTGTTCTAAAAGTTTGAGATGATTAAGAAAATGTAATTTAACACTTATGAATTAATAGTAATTAAACATAAGACCGAAATAATTCATTGTTTCACCTAGCTATAGCTAGGTTCTTGGTATAGCATAGGGTTTATTTAATATATATATATATAGAATGTGTTTTTTTGCCCCCTCTGTCTGCTGCTACAAACGACTGAAAATGCCGACCCATTCCATGGCCTTTCTGGAGCAGACACGTCAGGCATTGACAGCCTAGGATGTTCACAAACTAACCACATTTTCTGTTGCATGATTAGATTCTGCTTAATTAATTAATTACTGCACAGCACAGCAGGAATTGTTCCTTTGTAAACAATAATAATGATTGATGCAGGGCCATATTGACCACCCAAATAAACCTTGCCGCCTAATACGGCCACAGCTGCCCGTACTCTCTACTGTTCACGTTTTCTAACTCCATCCCTAAGGTTTCACTAGTTCTTCATTGGCCCCTATAGTTTCTTACCTCGTTACAATCCACCCCTTGTTTGTAGGGGTGGCAATTCGTGCAATCATATGTGTTATCGTGCGTGTCAATGATCGCGTCGTGCTAAACTTATGAATACGAACACGCACGGTAAGCTTATCGTGACACGTTTTACAAACACGAACACGACACGAATATGTCAATGTGTGTTCGTGTCGTGCTATCGTGTTGTGTAAGGATATTCAGTTGTACATCTCTATACAAGAATTTTAAGCAAAAATCAAAATAATGAAATTCATATATCAAAAAGCTATAAATTAATATGTCAGTATTCATAAGTTAGTAATATAGAGTTTACAAACACTAAAAATTAAACCATAAATTTGGAGTTTTTAAAGGTAATAAATAAGATTTGTTCGAAAAGTACTTAAGAATTAGTCTTAGTAGCACAACTTTATCGTGCTATCATGTGTGTCGTGTTATGAAACCCAAACACGAACACGGTACATAAGTTATATCGTGTTCGTGCTATTGTGTTATCGTTCTGTCATATACTAGCACGAACACGCTTTTTTCGTGTGTGTTCATGTCGTGCTATCGTATCGTGTCACAAATTTCAAACCTTACTTATTTGTGCTATAAATTTGTGGCTTTGGTTTGTTATGATGCCTGCAACTGAAATGCAAAACTATACCAATATTTTACACTTTGTGATGTGAACATATGAATAAGCTATTTGGCAATTCAAGGAGCTAGCTAACTCAATCAATTTAATAACCGTAATATTTTCAGACTAGCCACTTGATCAACTGTTATAAAATCTTAATGTGATATGTGAAGAGTTGTTATATATAATCTATGTACTTCAAAATATGCCCCCTACTTGAACAACTTTGTCATAAAACCTTAAGGTGATAGATGAATACATGTTATAATCTTTCCACTTCGATATTTTTACTCACGTGTGAATTGAAACATTTTTGAAGAACTGTATCGTGAAAGTTTAAGTAAATTGGTGTTTGACTAGGCGTTGCGGAGATTTGAGATTGCAAGCTTTAATAACATATGAAACAGACTGCCCACTCGATCATATGTCTTAAATCCTTAAATTGATAGGTGAAGACGTGTTGTATATATATTATTTTATATTTCCATTTCTCAATTAATCAATTGTCCTAAAACCTTAAGTTGATAGATGAAGACGTATAATCTTTTATACTTTGATACTTCCACTCACACGTGAATTGAATTATTTTGAAAATTCATAAGGTGAAATTTTAATTAGATTGGGTTTAACTAGGCATTGTGGCTAGATTCGAGCTTCAAGCTCTGAAACCATATGAAATTTTCAGATTGGCAACTTAATCAACTGTCCTAAGGGGGCTAATTGGAACCATTCGGACAATATTGAGACAATTCTCGAGATAAGGGGCTAATTAACAAAAAAGCTAGAAATACTATTGATTATTATTATTATACTACATATTGCATGTAGGTGGACGACGGTAGTAGATATTCATAGCTTAGACCACATACGCATATTACATATGCATAATAAAAAACAATAACAACAACAATAAATAAAACCTATCTATCTACGTTCCCTGTTCCACAACCAAGGAATTAAACAAATGCAAAAAACGTATGACCTGGTTGGCCATACATAGAACAAGATCATCAGAAAGGTCTAGCGGGACCCACATTGCCACCACATGGATTCTGATTCCCAATCAATTCTCATCTCACTATATATACCCTTCTTCAACCCATCATTTACCCAAATCAATCCTTTTCTCCTACAAAACTACAAACCTTCAAAAATAACACACAGAACAAAAATGGCGGATTTTCAAGACATTATCCACCTTCCACTCAGATCCATCAGTTTGCCTTCAAGATTAGAACCCAGTTCGCTTAAGCCGGTTTCCGAGCTGAGGAACCTAAAAAGCTTCTGTTTTTCTTCATCTTCATCATCTTCGGAGTCGATTCTGTCAAACATGACCAGACTTGCAGAGATCTTCGTCTCTGTTCAAGAACTGGTCAATTCTCCATTAACCCAGCAAGCTCTGCGGAAAAACCCTAACGGAGAATTAGTCGAAGAAGCTCTTGACGGGTCAATGGCGGTGATCGACGCGTGTAGTTACGCGAGGGAGCTAGTTCTAGCCATGAGAGAGAAAATTCAAGAACTCCAATCCACTTTGCGAAGAAACCGAAACCCTAGTTCCGTCGAAAAGCAAATTCAGGGTTTCTTGAGTTTCAGGAAGAAGGTAAAGAAAGACACATTGAAGCACCTCAGACAAATCAAGAAACTTGTGGACCAAGACTCTTCAATGGAAGCAATAGGTTGCCACGTGGAGATAGTCAACGGCGTGCTTAGCGAAGTCAACCTAGTATCGTGTTCGATCGTTAAGGCAGTTCTTGAGTTCTTGTCGATGGGCAAGAGCGGCAGCGGCGGGTGGTCGGTGGTTTCTCGGTTGATGGGTTCGACTGAGAAGTCGAGACCGTTGACTGAAGTCGAGGTGGTTGACGCTGACGTGGCGTCTCTGCTCCTACGTGGACAGATGAAGAAAAGTGAGATGGTGAAGATGGTGCAGAAGAGGTTGGAGATGTTAGATTCTTGCATTGGAGGTTTTGAGCAAGGGTTAGAAGGTCTTTTCAAGGGTTTGATACAATTTAGGGTTTCTCTACTTAATGTTGTCACTTTGTGATGAGGCTGATAAAAAAAAAAGAAATTTTGTGTAAATCTCATATGTTAGTGCATCAATATATCAAGTGCAAATACCAAATTATAATGTTAATGTCTATCTATCAAAACTTGCATAAGAGCTACACTTTCTGAAAATTAAAAGCCCGCATGAAGTCAACTCTATATACATAATTGTTTTGATATCCTAAACTCATAAATGATATAATATATTTATATTTAAATAAGGTATTATACACATATACATTTCTAAAAAAAATTCTCTTTAAATCCTTACATTTACTCCTGTTTTGTGTTTACAATAGTTGTTTGCTTCTAATTCAATTCTTGCAGCCTCAACAAAATTTATAGCTTCGTCTCTACTGAGTTGGATATACAACTTAATTTATTTGATGTGTCATAGTTCGGCTAAAATATTTAATAATGACACAAGATAAAATGGATTGATCATACAAATATGATAACAATAAATTAAGAATAAAACAAAATTTTAGTGCTCATATTAGTGTATTATGTTGTGCCAACTAAAAATATTATATTAACATACTGAGCATACCCAATATTAGTTGAATCAACTAGTAAATCGAATAAACCGAACTTATTAAATCCCACTAAAGATGATTATTGAGAGAGCGCTTTAATCTTAACTCTTAACACATGGTTTATTTTGGCAACATGACAATGATGGGACTAATTAATTACTTACTTGGACCGTATCAGTATCTTTCTTATTAATTATTCCCAATCTTAATTAGTTAGATACTATGAACGAAGACTCAACAATACTAAATTTATTTATAATAATTTTATTACCATAATGTTAATTATTTAAATGTGGATGATTTGCATCATGCACAAGAAACAAATGATTTTCGTGACGAGAATATAATCTTATTACGATGAGGTACATAAAAGTGCTCTGTACGGCCATTATTGAGTTAATCATCACATAATATAGTATTAGTTGTATAAATTAGAGTTTAATTACATAATAACCCTAGCTCCTCAATTTTCACATGGGTCACATGGCTACTGTTAGGGACATGGGACGACACAGCATACATTAATGTCCATCAGCTGTCGACCTCTCACATATTCATCGTGCGTTACATATTATTGTTGTTGTCGTAATATCTTACGTCTACGTGATTAATTTAAACATCAGCGTATGGCCAGTAAAATATATGTCCACGTATACGTGACATAGCCCATGATGAATTAGAATTTAATTAATAAATATATATATTTGCTGATCCCAATCAGATATCATTCATCAATTACATTTTGTCTTATATATATGTAGGTAGGTGTAGGTTAAGCAAATAACAAGCAAGATTAAATGTCCATTTTCATTAGGAATAAATATTTTAGGAATTAATATATCCAGTATATATATATATGGTATCAGAGCATTTCTTTTTATAACGAGAATAATTTTCAATCTGTTGTAGCACCGCCGTCTAGTTATGCATATATCATATATACTTGACTGCTTCTACTCCATTATAATTTTTGTTTTATTTTTAGTTATGTTTCTTCCGTGTTGATGACTTTTGCGTTGATCACTTATTTTAGCGCCAGTTGACGATGCCACCACACTGATAGCCCATACAATCGTCATGTCCGCCTCCATTCTTCTCCGTTGTTGACGATTGGATCTCTCCGTGTTTCCTCCGTTGCCGACTGGATCTCTTTAGGCTTCCGCCGTTGCCGACTGGACCTCTCGAGCTTCCGCCATTTCCGACTGGACATCTCCGGGCTTTCATCGTTGCTGACTGGACATCTCCAGGATTCCGTTGTTGCTGATTGGACATCTCTGATCATCCACCGATGATGACTGGACTATTCGGTCTTTTATGAAATTCTTCCTATTAAGATCGGCATTCTTATCGGAACGTCCGTTTTGCGATGGCATATTAGAGAATAAAATATATTAAAAATTAATATATTTTAATATATTATATACTAGAAATATATATTTCAAATATAAATAAATTTATCCACTTATTATCATGTAAGGTAAATTGTTACTTAAGAAAATAGAAAGCAGATACGCATTAATTGGCGGCGTTTTCCTTCCATGTGGAGAGGATTCTACTTGTCTGCTGCTATACAAAAATTACAATCCCCTCACTGCAGAATATCCTTTCTTTTATATATTTATTTATATTTATGATTATTATTTACACATAGAGAGCAATGTTCAGTGCACTGTGCATGGGTTTGAAAAATTGGCCGACGAGTCACGTAAAAGATTATACTAATTTGTTTGATTGTCGGGCACAAACTAATTAATAAGCCATGCAAGTATTCAAATTTGAGCTGAGCTTATATATTATCTTAAACACGTATTAATGATTCTTCATAACTTTTTTTCTAAAATACCAAAAAGGATATTGCGATTCCTAAAACTTTGAAAACGAGATCTTTAAGATTAATATAGTATATAGTAGTATAGTCTATATATTTGCCTCCTTGCCGATGACACAATAAATCAACTACATATTATGTGTAAGCTGAACAGATAACAAACATTATTAAAATCTGTTGTTTTTTTCCCATTGTAGGGTAAATGAATTAATTACGTAGACGATGTGCATGAATTTGCACACTGTGTTGCCCTAATTCCATGTGGAGACGATGCTCTTGTCCGTCAAAGAAAGATATGTTCAAAGATCACAACCCCAGCTTTAATTACTTACAGTGAATATTCTTTCTCGTGTATATATATATGGACAAATAAATCAAACGTTCAATATATATGTGTTTGCGTGTAGGGGAACAAGCTGAACATATATATCCGATCTTGTTTTTGCATAGTTACATGCATAATATATATCCGATTTTTATTTTTATTTTTGCACAATATTGATGATCGACATGTGGTAATATAATAGTCTTATAATCTTTATCGATCTCTAAAAAAATAAATTATTTTTTTAAAACTAAAGTTTAGACTGTACATTTTCCTTATAAAGATAGGGATATTTACTAAATGTTGGGTCCGAGCAAAAGTATATATATATACCAAGTGTTTTAAGAACCCAAGCCCATGGGCTAGCTATTGTTTATTATTAAGATTCATATTCCAACACAACTCATGCAAGTGGAACATGAGTTGATTTTGTTGGAAAATATGCTAACAAGGCCCTTATGTTGTTAGTGGCCAAAAAAAGGCCCTTATGTTGTTATTAGCATCTCTTCCAACAACATCAAGTATCTAACCATTTTAATATGGCCCTTCACAAAAATAAAAATAAAAAATTAGATGACTCTTTCAGAAAGCAATCAAAGAATCCATACATATCAAGACCAATTACAACATCTAAACACCATCGCATTATCGTATCAAAGTAAATGTAAATTCTATCAAAAATTGGAGACGACTCAAAAGTTGACATGTGTACTTTTATATAAATTGAGCTTCTATAATTTTTTTTAAGAAGTTGATATGCATGATTCCATAACTTAGCTAGATACTAACAAACTCCTTATAATTAAATTTCTAATGATTTAAAGAGGCTAGCAATTCTGCAAATTATTATTATTCTCCCTAATGAATGGAAGAATAAGATGATGGGAGAATGATTATAAGTGTCATGATTTAAGATTATCAAACTGAAACAAGTGGAAATAAACAAATTAAGGCATCTCTCTCTCTCTAAATGACATGACAGTCAGTAGTAGCTGTTTTGTTCTATTCTTCACTGAATTTGAAGACAACAAAATCTGCACGTACCGCAAATACTTTTTATTTGTAAGGAACGTACCGAAAAATACAAACCACGCTCTATATCCAAAGCATCTATAGATACGGGTGCATCTAATCGACCAAACCTTATATATATATATATATTATAACCCCAATTTTTTAAAAAAATTGTCTTACCATTAATATGAATCCACAAGTCGGGCTATTTTTTTTTAATTAATTTCTTATATAATGGTAATAAATTAAAATGAGATGAAATCATATGTTATGGGAATCTTTTTATATGTATTTTTCACATAAAAAAAGTTTATGAAATCATAGTATCGTGAAAAATGTTATGTTTGTTTAATTGATTGATACTAAAATTAAAAATAATAATTTTAATTAAAAATAAACAGATATAATTTGAAGTATTAGACTAATATATAATATTTACATAGATTTTCTGTTACATTTTTCTAACATTAATACCATGAAATCTTATATAAAACCCGTCGGTTGTTATATAGTAATCTTTATTTTCTTGAAAAGAAAACAGTTTTTAGTTCAAACTCTATTGCTTTGTAACTTTATTCAAAATTGAAAGTATATATTAAAATCACTTTAACAAAATATGTTGAAAATAAGTTATTTTTTAATTAAAAAAAACAAGGGTTCAACCTTTGGGTTTTTCTTTTAAAAACTGTCTTATTATCTTATATAAATTAAGGGAAAATAATATAAATGGTCCCGAACTTTACTCATTTTTCTATTTATGCCCTTGAACTTTAATTTTTTCTATTGAGGTACTTGAACTCATAAAACTCATTCAGTTAGCGGAAATAAACCAAGGTATTATTGTATAATATGAATTTAAGAAGACCATGCACTCTTTCTGTATTTGGAAAGTTCATATGTGAATTATAAACTTATAAAAGGGACTGAATTGCACATGTTTTAGAAGATAGGGACGAGACTTCATACTTAAATAGATCGATCGGTCAATGGTCGGATTTTTCTACCATGCTTTTGGTTTTTTTAATATTATGGTGGACTTAATTGTAACATTAGTAAAATTTTAAAAATATAAAAAAATATGAATTTTTTTAACTACACCTAAGATGTGTATCATACTATTAATAATATCAATTTCCTTATGGGGTTCACCTTTAGGGCAATAGAAAAATAAAAAATTAGTGGCAAAAGTATGGTGCTCCCAAAGCATGGTAGAAAGGTCCCACATTTACGCCGTTCAACCAATTTTATTTTTTTAGCTCAGTCACCTACCTATAAGGCTATAACATAATAATAACCTACCCAAAATGTAATTGTTACACGTATACGAATATTACCTATTTTAGTATTTATTTAAATATAAATAAATGGATAAAATCCACCGGCTGATTTGCCACGTTTTGGCGTCATCACGTGGAAGTGGCAATATGCATTGCTTTTAAAACACGTGTCTCAGTGGTCACTGCTTTTCCTGCACGTGGCGCTCCCTCCTCGCTTGTGTCCAATACCGTAGGAGAAAAAGAAATTAGTATCTACTTGTTTATACAAAAAAAAAAAAAAAAAATCAGTATCTACTTTTTTTTTTTTTACCAAAAAAAAAAAAGAGCTTTAACTTTTTGTATAAAAAGCCAATAAAGTGTAAACCACATCATATAAAGTCTCTCACCAAATAAAGCTTCACACTCGTAATGCTAAAATAAGACACATTTCGTAATAATTATGCAAACGACAAAAATGTAAAAAGTAATTTATTTCAAATTTAATAGATTGTTCTTTACGAATAAATAATACAGTTCACACGCAAGAAAGTTTGGAGAATTCCTTGTCCACAAAGACAGAAATCATCCAGATTCATCACAATGGAGTCAACTTTAAAGAATTAATATTTCTGTGTAATTCCCAAGGTTAAATGCAAAAATAAAAAACCTGCTTCTGATTGGTCCAAAATTATTATATTTGCCTAGATCTTACCTCGATTGTTTCGCACTAATTCAATAGTAAAATATTGATTATAAATAATTTCAATTCATATAATTTAAAACCTCTAATTAAAACAAAAAATGTTAAAATTTATAAAATATATTACATTATTTCCTAGGGGTGTCCAAAATACACAATTAGAACCGAACCGAACCAGAACCGGTTATTTAGGTAGGTTCTATATGTAAACGGTTATGGTACAATTATGAGATAAATTTAAAGAAGCGATATTTTCGGTTCCGCTTTCGGGATAATTAAGCTCTGGGTGTCCAAATACAACGAATCAGAACCGTTTAGTATATATATGTATACAGTAATACTTAAATGTTTTTTTTCAAAGTTAAATGTTTCGTTACTAAGTTATTAGTCATTTCTATTCAATTATGATACATAATTTACCTATGTATATGTGTTTTTTTACATATCAATGAAAAATAAACGCTTAGAATGACTTTGTAAAAAAATATGAATGTAACTGGTTCTAAACGGGTACCAAGAACCAATCGGTTCTAAACGGTTCCGAAACTATTTTGATTCAAATGGTTTTGATACGATTCTAAATATATTAGAAACCGTTTAATATTGGTCTAGTTCTGAAATTTATTAAAATTATAAGCTACCGGAACCACTGACCAATTTATTTCCCCATCCCTCAAATGTTGGGTATGGACATGCAAAGGGTAATGTGGCAACAGAGGAAGCAACAACAGTGATGACTCTTACTTGCCTCCATTCTTTTCGCTTTATTTTGTCGATCAACCACCTTCCATAACACAATCTCTTAATGACACCTCACCCTTTTTTTCTATTTTATAATTATTAATTATTATTATTATTATTATTAATTATATAATAAAAAAAAGGTCCAAATCATTGCATCTCTGTTGTCTAATGTGTCCCAACATAACTTCCAATGGCACACCATACCACCTTCACATGGTGGACGACGCCATTAAACCAATGCCAAGCTTTCTCTCTCCTCTCTCTATAAATATATACTTCTCTTCTCCTCTCTCCACCATTTCTAATACCAAGCATCCATCCATCCACCATTAAAACATACAGCAAACAAAACAGCAGTAGTAATATCAAAATTAAAAACATGTCTCAGTTAAGATCCATCAGCTTCCCTTCCAGGATTCACCCCACGGCGGCGCGTGTCGAGGAAGCGATCCACAAGCTTAGGCTCGACTGCTCGTCGGGACACGTCAGCAGCAGTCTCTTCGGACTGGACGAGCTGTACATCTGTCTGGACGAGTTCTTGAACCTTCAATCCACCCAACAATCTCTCTCCTCTCAAGAAATTAACCGACAAGCCGTCGACGACATCCTCGACGGCTCCGTCAAGATTCTCGACATCTGCGGGATTTCAAGAGATCTCGTGGCTGAGATCAAGGAGCGCGTCCGCCACCTTCTATCTTCGATCCGCCGTAGAAAAGGCGATTCCAGCGCCGCAGATTACGCCAAGTTTAGAAAGAAGGTGACGAAGGACGCTAAAAGGATGACGTCATCGTTGAAGCAGATTCTTGCGGATAATATCGATCAAGATTCCTCGTCGGAATCTGATCAAGCGGCGGTTAGGGTTTTGAGAGAAGTGAACCTGTCCAGCTGCCACGTGTTGAAATCTCTGCTGACGTTCTTGTCGGGGACCAAGCAGAGCAAGTGGTCTAGGGTTTCGCGGTTTGTTCATAAATCAGCCGCCGTGGACTGTGAAGAGAGAGCCGATGTTAATGAACTGGCGACCGTTGACTCGTCGTTGACCAAATTACTCCGGTGTAAAAACGACCGCTCGGATAACGTGGAGAAGACGCATCGGACGGTGCAGAAGCAATTAGAGGATTTGGAGATGAGTATTGGGAGCATTGAAGATGGACTTGACTGCATTTTCAGGAGATTCATTAAATCGAGAGCGTCTCTTTTGAATATAATCTCTGATCATTAGACATGATTCCAAGCTAGTTTTGATATTGGATGAAATGCGGGATTTATGATAGATTTGTACATGAAATATTGAACCTTGTATAGTGAGCCATGCATGATAATGAGTTTCGAGAAGGAAAAATGATGATTATTCACTTAATTGCTATAATTGTCTCTCTATGTTATAATTCGTCTTTCACCACTAGTAGTGGCGGTCTAGTGGTCAATAACGCTTACTCTTCTTAAATGATTTGGTTTTGAAGTTTTCAGATCGAAATCCCTTAGGGGCGTTATCTCGCGGTGACCTGATATAAAAATGTTAGGTCCCGATACCGTCTCAGGCATATGAGGAGACGAGTAGATTTGGGTTTAATGGGTCAGCCTCTTGACAATACTAGGATGTTGGTGGGTTACGTTGAAGGAGCTAATGCATGTGCTGATTGTTTGTTAAGTCAGATCGGAAAAAACACAGACTCTGAACAGGAGAATCTGAATATACGTAACAGAATTGACCTACCGTCGTCACTAGTTCATTCTTTTTTCATGGAAGAAAAAAAAGTTGTCGTTCAAATATATTACTGATGGACCCACACGTATACTCAACCCATATGCACGGCACGTAGTTAAATGGTTCAATGTATTTATGTATATAATGATGAAGATGCATAACTAATATGCATTCATCCATCATTATTATCCATCATCTTAAGGTATTACGACAGATACTTAAGTAAATATACTAAACTTTCACATAGCATTAAACGCACATAATCAGATTTCATTTCTACAATGTCGGTTTAAAACCTCTTATTAGAAAACGTTTCATGTGATGAATCTTAAAAAATGTTTCAACCCATACATGTGACTGTTACAATAATTTTTTAAGTGCGTGGACTAATTTATTTTTTAAAGAATAGAAAGGCTAGTAAAATAAATGTTACGTTTAGGGTTTAGTGTTTTAGGTTTTTTAAAGCATGCCACTTATTTTTTATAATGCTCACTAAATTTAATGAGTAAACTAAGTGCCACATCATCGCTATTAACAAATGCACAATCCATTAGATTTAATTATGGATTCAATATTATTACTTAAAACTTAATAATAAATCATGTTTAATGAATGTGATCATAAAATCGTTTCAGACTAAGCATTGTTTGATTGAGTTTTGATTTTAACTATTACTTAAAAATGTTATTATGTGAAAAATTTAATAAATACAGATTAACTAAAATCATTGTGAAGGCTAAATGGATATATATATATATATATATAGCAGTCAAATGATCCACTATATATCTATGAATCCTCATTGGCATGTCACTCGTGCACATTTATAATTGACATAGTTTTATCCTCTGAATGCTATAATATATATTGTTCCCAACAACTGGTTCCCTTATTGGATTAAACCTCTAATATTCAAGTTACATTTATATTCGAAAGAGATTTGATGAATATCTCATAATTAATTTTTTTTTGTTTAAATTAATTGATTTATGTCATCTCAGTAACATTATTAATTCGGAGCCATTTGATATAAACAAATTAGCTAGGCCTAATTAAACAGCAATAGCTGTTATGTTTTTATTCTCATCTGGATTTAAAAGACAACAAAATCTGTACTATCACTCGTACCACCAAACAAACCACGCTATATGGAAAAATCGTACGTATATTTAGATACGGATTCATGTATCAACAACATTATTACCCATAAATGATGAAACCATGTAAAATATGGTATAATTATTAATCATTTAATCAGATGTCGTCTCGAGATCAAATTGCCCGGTCGTCCAGGAAATAAAAATATATTAATGATCAATATTTTTACATTTTACAGGCTGACCTAGTAAGAGTGTAGACTTTAGAGGATTGCTGTAACTTTAGAATTGACTTGTCGCGGCGCTAAATTGTGTCGCTATGAAGCCAGCGACGCTTGTAGCGGCCCCAATCGATATGTCGTTTCTGATCACCGTCGTAATAAACTCCGCGACGCTTTGGAGCAGCGTCGTTAAACTCTTAAAAGATGTGACGTTTTTGCTTGCGTCGTCAGTGCATACAAGCGGCAACACAACTAAGAGCGTCGTTACAATACTTTTAAAAAAATTATGTTACCTAAATCAAAACTTAACGACGCTTTGAAAGACGTCGAAATAATACACGAAGAAATGACGCTGTTGCAGAGCGTCGCCAAATTTAAATAAATTTAATTATTGTGATGATATTTACGACGCTTGAATAAGTGTCGTCAATAAAATGTTATCTAAAACTCTTTTTTTCGGTTACTACTTTCAACATCTTTTATCTTTGAAGAACAATAATAGTATTCTTGTAATGTAAAGCAATATATATCTATCTTCTAAGCATTTAATAATTAATATGGCCAGGCATGTTACTAAGAGGGTGTTACATTTAGGTTCAATGGATCTAAAACTCATCTCATGTATACAATCTTCTGTGTTATTTTTTATTTTTATTTTATAAATATGAAGAATTTAGAGAGCACCAAAAATAATAAAAAGGATTAGGATTATGAGAAATCAAGATATAATTAAACCTGGCTGGCAATTGTCGTATGGGGAATTTAATAAAGTGGTGGTTGGACTTAGATTATAGATTTTCATCATCAAATAAATAATGAAGAAAATAATTTAATATTGTTGCACGGATTTCATCGTGTAGGTACAACTTCGATTAGTTTGGTGACTAATTAAGTAGTATTTAATTAGAAAATTCAGGTAGATATAGTAAGAAACTGAACAACACTTTGTTTAGGGTAGATAATTAAGTGCAAATACTCACCCTGAATCCATCAAATGATTCTAACTAGCTCACATTTGATCGCTCGGAAAAATTGTAACCTTACAATTTGCGCTAGTTTAGATTTCACTTTATTGAAAAATTTCTAACTGTTTTTTTTTTTTTTTTAAGATTTTGCTAGCTCAAATCTCGTTTGTGGACAATTTACAAACTTAGGTTTCCTTTTGTAAACAATTTGATCATACGGACAAATTGCAACCTAACAATTTGCTAACTTAGGTTTCACTTTGTGAACCAATTGTTAGCTGGTTTTTGTTTTTCTTACAATTTTCTAGTTCAGATTTCGTTTTGTGGACAATTTGGTAGCTCATGTTTCGTTTTGTGGACAATTTGCTAGCTACGAAATCGTCCACTAGTGAAACCTGAGTTGGGTAATTCTCCACAATGTGAAATCCGAGCTAACAAATAGTAAAAAAAAATCAACAAGCAAAGTGCTACAAAGCGAAACCTGACCTAGCAATTTATCTAAAAAATCAATCAACAATTTGTTCCCCCGAAATTCATTACCATGTATATGGCTGCTATACAAGTTGAATGTATCATGTACAAAGCTGGTAAAAATAACCCTAAATTCCCTTCCATGTAGGTATTTTTCTATGTAGGTTTGATGTTTTGTGACAGAAATATATGTTTGCAAGGGGCATTCCAGTTGCTACTAGTGCCGTAAACGAGCCGAGTATCTGGCAAGCTTGGTTGTTCGACGAAATAATGCGAGAAAATTGGAGAGAGTCATCACTTGTTTTGTTGCTTCTTCTTCTACTGCTGCCACATCACCTTTCTCTAATCATCACTATGCTTGCTTGTCTATACCAACATTGGGGGATGGGGAGATCTGTTTCTTATTCATTCAATAATAATAATCACCACCCAACATTGAGGGATGGGTCAATTGGAACCTAGGTAAAGTTGACTCAAATAGATCTGAACCATGGCTGGGTCGGACTCTGGTTTAGGTCGCCAGACCTGGCCGACCCCGATCAGGATCCAATCCTAGCTGGATCAATTTTGCCTAAGGTCCAATTAACCTTAATTGGACCGGACCCTAGGCAAAATTGACCCAGCTAGGGTCGGACCCATGGCTGGGTCGGACCTTGATCGGGCGGGCCAAGTCTGGCGACCTAGACCAGGGTCCGACCCAGCCATGGGTTGGATCCTAGCTGGGTCGATTGCGGGTTAGGGTGCATTTGATATGTTTAGAGGCTAAATTGTAAAAATTAAAAGTTATATGTATAAATTGGAGGACTAAATTGAACAACATAAAAGTATTTAACGGTCAAACTTAACAGTTGACTAACAGATGCACAAAAAACCTACAAAATGCAAAGATATGACACTAAAAGCCTACAAAATGAAACATATGACACCAAAAACCACAATGGTCAAACATATGACACCAAAAGCCTACAAAATAAAACATATGGCACCAAAAACCAACAATTGTCAAACATATGGCACCAAAAGACCATTTAACCCTAAAATTAACCAAATGAGCTGCACGTGATTAGAGAAAAATCAGAACTGATATAAAATTAAGGAATTGACATTATACTCAGTCATCCATGAGCATATCCATATATATTAGAGGTGACAATTCATGACACTGTACGAAACAAGAGTTGTTCTTTTCACGTCCCTGACACGACATAAAAAGTATCATGCTCTCTTTAACACGAATAAACACGACTCTTTTAAGTATATAAGTGTACAACTCAAGTTGTATGTGCACAACTAAGATACTTATATGCCTAATAATTTTTTCAACATTGCATCTAATTTCTTATATATATATATATATATGTGGGTTAAGAACACAATAGGGGCCTGAATGTTTGCCCATGTTGCCAAAGTGGTCTGAATTGAAAAAACGTATTATTAAGGGCCTGAATTTTGAGTTTTGTGTATAAGTGAGGTCTCCGTCTATTTTTTCTGTTAAAACTGACGGAAAGTGGTCACATGCTTGGCATGTGACCGAAAATAATTTGAAAACCCGAAAATGCCCTTTGACCAAAGTGTGTCCCTCACATGTTTGACCTAAAAAGACGAAAATACCCTTAAGCCACCACAGCTCCGGCAACCACCACCACCCGGCTCCGGCGACCACCACCCATCTCCGGCGACCACCACCCCAGCTCCGACGACTACCACCCCCTCCGGCGACCCAAAAAAGCTCCGATCGGAGCTCTGTGGCTCCGATTCGCGGCCACAGAGCTCCGATCGGAGCTTTTTGTGTTAGTCGGAGGGGGGTTTTGGTCGCCGGAGCTGGGGTGGTGGTCGCCGGAGCTGGAGTGGTGGTCGCCGGAGCTTGGGTGGTGGTCGGTGGCGGCCTTAAGGGTATAATTAGTGTGCAGGGGTATTTTAGACATTTCACATTTCATTAATTAAACTGATAAATTGTATAATAATTGTAAAATGGTAATTCTGTCTTTTCACGTTTTCCCGTTACATTTAACAGCAAATTTGGACGGAAACTCGATTATCAACAAAACTCAAAATTCAGACTCTTAATAATATGTTTTTTCAATTCAGACCCCTTTTGTCAACATGGACAAACATTCAGGGCCCTATTTTGTTTTTAATATATATATATATATCGAATGTACCGACCAAACTGAAATTATTAAAACAACTAACTTAGGAGGAAGAAGATAGATAAAAAACCTGATAATAGTCGGTGGCGGTGGGTCACTTATATGCATGGAGATATGACAAAACATGAATCTAGTCAGTATCGTCTTTCTAAGTACATGATCTATATATATTTGCAGATACACCGTATCCAAATGAATAACTCCCATATTATGCACCTACGAATTAAATAATTTTTTTGGGGTTTCACCATAGGCATTTAATTAGCTTCCTAAACTAAATTAAATTAAATGATCGATTTTTGGTTGTTGAATAATTGATTTCATTCAACAAGGCCCCATTCCCGTGAAACACACTATCGAAGAAGCATCATTATGGTCTCCACATGTGATTACTGCATTATTTATTTAATTAAGGCTTTCATTTGGATAAATCAATTATTTTCGCAAGCCTCGCGATATAATTAATATTAAGTGAATTAATAGTTGATACATCTAAAGAAACCGAGGTACTAAACATTTAAAAAAACCGATAATTTATATGTTTATTTATATCAGATGGACCACGACTTGCTATATTTTTATTTAGTAATAACAATACCTTATATGACTTGCTTATATAAATTCATCAATGAAAAGCATGTGAACAATAATAGTATAAGAATAATCGTCTTAATTACGTTGTTGTTATTTAAGTCAAATCTTGTCCGTGACATTATCTATCTAATCATCCTTGCTATATCTATCATTACTAATAATTATAATTAAGATAAGAACAAAAAATGACAAAAAGAAAATGTGTTGGGCCCTTGCATAACTTATATACTTCTATAGAATTAATTATGGCCGAGTTGGCTATTTTTCCAGAGAATTTATGGCCCATATTAGCAATTATGAGTTTCCTATCATTTGTATTCCTGAAAAAGAAAAACTATATTTTGCGTTTTGCAAAAGGTCAAAAATTAGCAAATCGTAAATGTCTCAATAATTCGGCTTACAAGTTTCTGAAAAAAAAAAAACATGACAAAAAAAATGAATATTTAACCTAAATACAAATTATTTGTAACTCAAATTCAAATACAAGAGATGGTGAGTATCATTAACGAAAATATCTAGTCGCGCGCTTCTCAAGTGCGCAATGCACCATTATACAACTTCTAAGTGTGCAATATCACCTTAATTTCTGCTACACGGAGTAATTAGCGTTAATTACTTCATTACAGTAATTAATACGTCGTGCACTTGAGAAGTGCGCAACCAAACGAAAACCGGACAGCTTGTCGGTTGAGTCTTCGGTCCGATTCTGATAATATTGCCTAAAACACATGATATGAACAGCGCTACGTATTTATTACGCGTTGTAACATAATGTTTATCAACGCTGTAACGTTGCAACACTTAATAAATACGTAGCGTTGTTTAAATTATGTGATTAAGGCAGTGTTATCAGAGCTAGACCGGAGACCGAACCGGCAAACTATCCGGTTCGTTAAGCACTTCTCAAGTACACAACGTATTAATTTACGTCTAGCAGAAATTAAAATTATATTACGCACTTAGGAGTTACGCAATGGTGCATTGCGCACTTGGGAAGTGCACAACTATATATTTTCTTCAACGAAACTTGGGAAGTGCGCAACTATATATTTTCTTCAACGAAACTCACCGTCCTTTGTATTTGTATTTGAGTTACAAATAGTTTGTATTTTGTTCAATTTTCCAAAAAAAAAAAAACATGGTAGTCTATGTCACTATTTCACACCAAAATAGACAAAGTTAGGAACTTAGAATATTGAAACTTTGTATAAATTTAGCTACCACAAATTGTCTATAAAGAAAAGTTGGTGTACAAACCATTCAGGCTAAGCTAGCAAGTTGCTGATTAACCCATGAATATTTTCACTCTGCCAAAAAAAACAAGTACAAGCAATTGTAAGCATCTGTTCAGAAATACAAAGTTCTACAACCAAATGGATCAAATCCTTCCCATACCATTAACAACTGGTATCTTAGCTTCAAGGAAGAGGAGATCAGAAGGAAAAATTCGGGTAAAAAAATCGAAAATCAGCAGCAACAACATGTTACAGCATCCCGACAAGTGATCGGTCGGGATCTCTCTTCCAGTTCCAGAGCTGTTGGCAACCGTTCCATCTCGTATTTCTGGCCCCAACCGAAACAGAAATTGTATAGGTTTCGGTAGACACCTTTGCTAAATGGGAACACTCTTTCAGGAATGCCTCTGCAAAATTCATTATAAATACGGTTAAGAACTTAAAAGCTGTCTGAAGTTTCACCCATGTTGAAATTGTTGGCATTTTTGTAGAAATTTGGTGTATTCGTTAGTTTTTGCTGTTAAGTTAAACAGAAATTGGTCATTCAGATTCTTTCTTTTGCCACAGCAGTACCTAAAATTGTGCATAGGAAAGCCGTATAACAGAGCAGATCATTGGATACACGTGTATTTACCTTAGATAATGAATGCGCCTTCGCCTTACAAGTTCATACGTGGTTTGATTTGTCAGAACAAGGTAACTGCAGTAGAGAAGTACAGTTTCAAGAACAAAAATCAAGTAAGATGTGCCTGTTTGATGAGGAAGAGGCTATAAATAAGAGTGAAGATTAGGATTACCTATGGAAAAGACACAGGAGGAGCAGAAATATGAGAGAGATGCACAACCCAACTAGCAGCACTATCATTATGATGTCTTTCCACCTGACAAATAAATCCCAGAAATTTCTTCAATAATAATGAGAAGTGAGCGAAATAAGAGTTAGGGTTTAAGTGCATTTAACTTACCACGCCCTTGCAATATTGACCTTCAAATATGTAATATACAGGATTACTGTCCACAGGCATAATGCTGTCTCTTCACAGATATACCACCTATACACCAGTAAATTAAACAGAGACCATTTAACAGCATAATCTATCGGAAAATTTACTAAAGAAACTTGACATCTAAAAAAAAGAGAAGATATATAACAACTCGAGTGGATTAAGTGATGCAGAAATATTCACAATATATTCCCTCCAATTATGATAGTGAGCTCGGCTGGTTCATTTTGTGTAGAGATCTTATACTAACTGGTGTCAACCAAGGAAATTAGCACTCAAGATCAAGAAGTTCTCTGTAAACCCAGTCTCGTGATTCTACCAGCAGATACCAGTATATAAGTTGGTGATAAGACATGTGAACTCACCAAAACCGACAATGGTTACCCTGACCTATGCATGTTCCGAGCCATACACAGTGATGATCAAACTGAAGAACACATCTATCGCAATCATGACAATGCTTTGCTCGTGGAGGCTGCAATCAAATAACAAGTTGAGTGGCTTAATTTACTAACAGAAGACAACACAACCGACATTGATTTTAATTTCAAGAGATGATATTGAAAAGTTCTAGACTTTTTGGGGCAGAAAGACCAGGATAATGCATTACCTGCTCGACATTACAGTACGGGCATGTCATGGACCTGCACAACAATTCCATAGGCAGATGCAAATCAAAAGACATAGTACGGAATCAATGAGGCAGGAGAACTATATCAGTCTACTTAAGACAATAAGAAGTACAACTTAATTAAGAATGAAATGGCCTACCTAGTGGAAGTTCCAGGCGGATATAGCTCTGTCACCATCTTTGACCAAGATGATGAACTATTTCCAAGTAAATTTCTTGCTGACTCGCTACTATCAATTGTGATAACTAAACTTCCATTTTTACTTGAAGCTGGATGCCTTCGCTTAAATGCCAAGAAGAAAACCAAATAAGTCGAAACAGATACTCAAATCATTCAGTAATATGCTTGTATCACTCTTACTTGGAAGGTACTGGCCTCCCCAATAGTGAGTTTGATTCATTTAGAGCCCTCATTGCATCAAGGACATAGCTAGAACAAAAGAGAAGCGAAGGCGTGAGTCCGTTTTAGCTAATAAAAGGCACAGACATAAACACAACTATTTGACAAATGACTTTAGAGTTTTGAAATTTACCCAGGAGAAGTAAAAGCAGTGATAAAATACTGAATCAATGTAGCGACAAAAAGAGTCACGTACAAGGCAGTGTACCTGGCAAGGAGCAATGAAAAAAATATGAAAAAAAACTAAAAATACAGCATTAACCCGAAATATACAGATAACTGCATGATAGAACTATCCTTTTTCTCATACTCCCTATGCCGATGTTCTCATTCCAACACAACCCTAGACTATAGTACCTAGTAAACTTTTTCCAATGCCATATAGATATGAAATTGTACAAAGGTCAATCCTACTGAATGATAATATACAACACGCAGAAACATGTTTATTGAATGAATCCACAGAGAAGACCAAGAATTGGAAATTTCTTTTCCCATTTCACTAACTTAAATCTAAACTTAACAACCACAGATAGAGTATGGATAAGTCTCTCATTCGTAGTATCGATATCAAGCTTCCCATGCTCGTAGTATCCATTAGCGTTTTCATCAAGTAACTAACTAGCAGCAAATCACTAAACAACACTAAAGATAATGCAAGCAGTAGCTCACCATGGCTGTATCCGAGTTTTCTGTATCAAATCTTTATCAAAGAGAATGAGAACCCCAACATAAACGAGATGAAGCGCCACAAGCGCTGCTTTCAACCCGAGCGAAGATCTCCGAGCTGAAAAGACCATAGTCTACGAGTTAAACGCTACCCTAATTTGGTAGAAAACTAGAAATCGAAGTTCATGATTGGCGCAAATTCAGCTCCCAGCAGAAACTAGAAAATGAGAATTTCAATTTTGACAAGCAGGAGATATTTATCTACAAAAAAAAACATGTTTAGGTAGAACGTGCATCTACCTCGCCGGAAAGAAAAAGACAACAACCACCGCAAAGATGCCAAAAATTGGCAATTCGAATCGGAAAACAAGAAATGTACCGGGATCAGCAAGGCAAGGGAAGCAGCGGTAGCAGCAATCCGATATCCCTTGATTTCGCTCCATCATTCTTTTGAGCAACAGAAAATGCGAATCGTCATCGAAATCAAGCACCGAATACTGTCACCTTCCTTCTCGGCATACAAGGGAAGCAAGATTAATCTCGTAGAAGCTAGTTCTACTGATTGGGTAGATGGAGAAAATTGCTTGGATTGAAATACCAGTACGAACGAGGAAGTGGGAAAACAAATTTCTAAGTAAATTAATATATTCGGCCAAAAAGAATGAATCTGGAAACAAGGAAGGAACTTCTTCTAACTGCCAATCAACGAGGGTTGTAACTTGTACACCTGTAAGTGTATGTAGATATAAATAAATATTGGGTCAGTGAAAGCCCATTGGGCCGTAATGGATGACCCACTAAACCAGATTTTTGGTCAACCCTTGCTAATTACTTACTACTTACTATACTCTTAATTTAATTTAATTTAATTTATTACTATTATGGACGATAATGGTAGTCTACAATTTCTTTTGTTTTTTTGCCTGATTGATGGGAAGCTATGATGCAAGCATATTTTCAGATAAAATATATGGTACGACTTAATAATAGAAGTTATATAATAAGATATATATATACTAATACCAAATATGTCTCGTGTCTCTACACAATAATTAATGACTATATAAATATAAATATAGTAATATTAGTGAGCTAATCTATTTTTTTTCCCAACATATTAGTGATCTAATCGTGTTATCTTTTCTTAATAGATAGATAAAGTTGAATCTTTTGGCCAAATAAAAATTGAAATATACAACACGAGCAGTTGAGCACGACACAACCTAAATGATATGCAAAAACAATTGGGCCCACCGTTGTCGGGGGTTTTGATTTTTGAATGTTGCACTTTTCAGTCAACACAACTTAATATTTATACAAGACTAATATGAATAAGAATAACGATATATATATAACTAAGACGATTGATTTTAGGTTAAGAACTTAAAAGCATTCTCATGTATTTTTTATTGTGATGATTAGATGTCTTATATTATATTTAGTAGTAGTTTTTCGTTCAAAATCAATTTATCATTCTTGGAAAGAAAAAAAAGTTGTATAATTTGTACGTAGCATTTTCACGTGGTTTTTTTATACTAGTTTTAATATTGATTTTAGATGAAAAACTACTAAGCAATGAATTGTATACCTAAGATATCTAATCACAACAAAATATAGCTGCGTCAAGTAATTGCAACATATATAATTGAGACTGCTTTTACGTTTTAAACCATTCATCTTAATTTCCAATTGAGATTGTAATATTGTATGTATAGTTAATTTTCTGATGAAGTTTCACAATATCATTGCAGAAAAGAAATTAAATAATTAGCAGATGAGATTTAATAATGAAATATTCTTACTAATTTCTTAGGCTATAAGTCTTTGTGTTATAATTACGTGTGCAGTGCGATAATGTAAACCATACAATTTGATTAATCTTCATGCATACACTGTCTGTCACGTATAAATCATACCAGGCCTGCCAGTTATCAATATTGTACGTCAATGGGGCGTATAATTAAGTTTTTTTTTTTTTTTAATATATAAAAGTATAATCAAGCTCATACCCAATAGAGTTGCCAATCCTGACTTAAGTTATCGAAATGGTGATCATGTTTACGAATTCCGGTCATGTGTTTAATTTGGATGATGGGCCCATCGGCCCACGTGGCTCATGCAGTATACTATTTTTTATTATTTTTCCGAAGATAAACATTCACTATTTTTTTTTTTTTTTTTTGTAAATAAAGAAAATACAACTCGGCAATCAGTCGATATCGTCTACAATCACACGAGTTTCTGTTTGTTCTTGACAATTAAACATCATAGGTAGAAAAATAAATCTGGAGGCCTAAAGTGCACAATAAACATACTATCCATATTTCCAGCTTTCTTGGCGAGTACGTCAGCTATTTTGTTACATTCTCGAAAAATGTGTATAAATTTGCATCCCCAAGAAGATTCCAGAAGCAAGCCGCAATCCAAAATCAAAAGCAATAACTGTATATCATCATTCGGTTCTTCTAAGATCAAGTTGATGACTTTTTTTTGCATTTGATTCGATATAGATTAAATATATATCCAAATCTTATGCTAATGTCAAACCATCTTTGAAAGCCCAAATCTCTACGATATGACTATTAGTTATCTTCACTTTTCTCTGAAAGCCGCTAATCAAGCTTCAATATACTATAGTAGAATACTACTACTAAGTACTAACCTCTATGGCTCTATTAAAAAGCCAGCCTCTTGGATGTTAGAGCATCCATAATGATTTTACATAAATCGTATTCTATAAAGTTGCCACGTAGACATTTATATACACTTTATATAATACGTAAAGTTAAGACACACGTAAAAAATATTTTCTCTCCAATCGTATTACTTAAACATATTCCTTAAATATATTTTATTATTAAATTTTTCTACAACCACTAATAAGATATTAGCATTAATTATAAAATGAATTAATTTATAATTAAAAATTGTTTACGTAATACATAGTGCATTCCTTATATTTAAGGAATGCTTTATGTAAAAACATAAATTTATGTGTGAGTCTCATCTTTAAGGAATGCTATGTAAAACCACAGTAGAATGTTTTTTTTTTTTTTTTACTTAAATAAACATGTAGAACCCACGTTTACGTAATCTTTATGTAATACCACTGTAGATGCTCTTACATGCATGCCTCATTAATTTTTTTACTGGCACTTTTGATCCTAAAATTTAATTATTCTCGATTTAATCATTTAAATTTTATATTTATCCTGTCTGAAATTTGTTTACTTTAATTATTTGCATGTAATTCAATTCTTGCCTAGAAGAAAAATATTGACTTCATCGTGTTACAGATGATGCTCTAAAGATAGAAGCTAAGTCCAAAAGGAAAAGCTAAGTGTAGAAGGTTTACGCAGCGCCTTGTTGGAGAGGATCATCGTACGTCCTTCTCCAAATTACCTGGTGAATGGTGATTCTCCATTGTTGTCTTCATGAAAATCATCTTCCTTGTTTTCTCCTTTTCATCATGTCTTTTATGCTTGGTCTATAGAGATCTCTTGCTGAATTGATGTTATGTAGAGGTCAACTTCACTTCAAGTTATATATATATATATCATAGAACTTATAAAAGGTATCTTGGGGCAAACGGCATTAACTACTACTTTTATATTTATGGGAAAAGAACATATTTAGTGTCTTATGTTTACTCCATGTGTCAATTAAATTGTTAATATTTGGTGTATCAGGTTTTAATTTTGTTGTGATTTAGTTTTCCGTCTAATTTTACGTTAACTTTGACAGATTGAGATGAAAAACAATTTTTTTTCAAACCACCCATTTGATTCCGGCCACCCACCTCCGATTCTGAGCCACCCACCTCTGATTCTGGCCACCCATCTCAGATTCCAAATTGACCCGATTCCGGTGATTATGAGCATTTTGGGTTAATTTAGGAATTTTCAAAATTATTCGATTATGTGACCAACACATGACCAGTTTCTGTTAAATTTAACCCTAAAATTTGACGGAGACACAAAATAGCAACAAAGTTGAAACCTGGAACAGTCCAAAATAACAATTTAATCCTGAGACGGTAAATTAACACACGGGTAAAACTTGAAACACTAAATAAATTCTTTTCCCTATTCATATTATTTGTGGCAACTAAGAACCGTCTACTTTTATAAATTTGCATGCATAAGTTAAAACCAACTTTCCAAGAATATATATAAATATACTTACCCTAGTTCGATCTATAGAGATCCTTACTTAATTCTTCCATGGCACAAAATGGTTCCTTGTCTACTTATCATCTTCTCATATCTATGGCTGCGATGATAATAATATTGCAGGTTCCCAGTAATGCTGAGGTGGACTTGCCTATGGTTTTCATATTTGGTGACTCACTATTTGATGTGGGTACCAACAATTTCTTGAATACTAAAGCCAGGGCTGATTTCAAGTTCAATGGGATAGATTATCGTGGATCTCGACCCACCGGAAGGTTTAGTAATGGCTATAACACCGCTGATTTCATAGGTATATATATATATATTGCATGGTATTAATTAATTAGTGTGTTCTTCAAATAAAATTGAGGTTAAAAACTTATAAACTGTCTGAAGTTTTACCAATGTTGAAATTTGGTGTCTGAAGTTTGAAATGTTAAAATAGACAGTGTCCCAGGTTTCATTTTTGTTAAAATTTGGTGTCTTCGTGCGTATTTTCCTCTCTATTCAATCATTTTCATCAACCCACCCACCCACTCATAATTCATCACTCACAAAGTCACCAAATTCCCCTCAAATTTGAACATCCAAAATAATCGGTTTCGAACAGAATGGTGTGGAGCAATTTCCAGCGACAACGGGGTGGGATTTACTTGTGCGGATGTGGCCAGCTTCTAAGGTGGCGGTCCTGGCAAGGTGAGGAGAAGGGATCATGCATGGGAATTCGAATTGACAATCAATTTCGTCGAGATTGATTTCTCTAAAGTAATCATTCCAAAACACCAAATTTCTACAAAAATGAAACCTACGACACTCATTTTCAACGTCAGACACCAAATTTCAAATTTCAACATTGATAAAACTTCAGATAGTCTATTGGTTCTTAACCCTAATAAATGGCTTAATTAATTATATGTTATTATGTGTGTCTTAATTAATTAATAACAATTTTGTAGTGAAGTTAATGGGTTATAAAAGGAGCCCACCTCCATTCTTGTCACTAGTTAACGATAAGAGGAAGAACTTTTTCAAGAGGAATGTGCTAGGTGGTGTCAACTTTGCCTCCGGTGGATCCGGAATTTTAAGAAAAACCGGCAAGAAATTTGTAAGTAAAACTAATTCCCCATTCTCTTTCATATATATTAGATACCTACTTCTCGTCGCTAGAATAATACAAAGAACGTGATCAATCTGACGCCGAGAATGATACAAAAATATAGTATAAATTTGATATGCCTAGCGTGCATGAATCCTTTTCTCGTTGTGTATAACATTTCATTGTTTCATTTCATGAATTCATTATTTAATCAGATGTGAGATGTTCAAACTCCACTGAAATCTTATGGAAATTAAAAAAAACATTATAATTAACCTTCTCTACTATACAGACATGCAGTCTGTCAAATTTAACGTTAAAATTGGATGAAAAAAATTGATAGTTGTGATTAGGGATGTAAACGAGTCGAGTATCTGGCAAGCTCGACTCGACTCGATTCATTTTACTCAAGCTCGAGCTCGAACTCGGCCGAGCCTTAATTTTTCGAGCTCGAACTCGACTCGGTGTCATACTCGACTAGTTCGAGCTCGGCTCGATAATGTTATATTTTTCAATTAAATCGTAAACGGCGCACCTTACCTTGAGCTCGAACTCGACTTGATTAGGGTTTTGGCTCGAACTCGAACTCGGCTTGATCTTAATAAATACATATATAATATATTTATTTAAAGCTCGAAAAACTCAAGCTCGGATTCGAACTCGACTCAAATAGGCAAAAGAAAAATGCTCGATTAGGCTCGCGAGTCTCTCGAGACGAGTACCAGTGAACTCAAACTCGACTCGGCTTCAGAAAAAGCTCGACTCAAAATTTAACTAGTCGAATTCGAATATCGACTGAGCCGATCGAGTAGTTTGACTCGTTTATACCCCTAGTTGTAATACCAAATATCACTACATGAAATCCTGGTCGTTTGTGAGGGACGTATAACTTTATTTGTAAGGGAATTATGAAAATCCCTTTAAAATACAACATTCAAAATTTTTGTAAGAGAATGACTCCTAATAAAGAACTTGGCCAGAAAATTCCTTGAAAACTTTCTTGAAAATCCCTTTAAAATCTCTCAAAACATAATAAATCCCTAGAAAATTCTTAAAATTTGTGAGGGAATTGATTTCCTTAAAAAAGTGTCGTCACAAATTGCCAATTTTCTTGTAGTATTAACATTTTAAATATGAGATAACGATTAACAACATACCCCATAGTTGTAACTGTTTTTAATCGTTAATCCTATTATATTTGTTCGATCCAATCAAATGAAAAACAGGGACGGGTTATTTCATTGGGAGAACAAATCCAACAATTCTCAACTGTTGCAACTAACATAACGGAATTAACGGGCAAGCCAAAAGCGGATTCCTTACTCTCCCGAGCGTTTTTCCTCATCAGTGTCGGTGGCAATGATCTCTTCGACCTCTTTTTCAACAACTCTAAAGTTACCACCACCAACTTGGATAATTTTCTCTCTAATCTCCTCTTCATCTACAAAACCCACTTGAAGGTAATCCAATGCAACTTCTATACATTTAAAATGTTTTTTAGTATTATATATTCGATTAAAGTTAGTTTTTTATGTTATATTTTTTTCTTCGACTTTTAGTGTAATACGTTGTAGACTTTTGGTATATCCGTTAGTTTTGACTGTTAAGTACTCATGTGCAAATTATGGGACTTCCCCTAAGTTTTATTTTTGCACAATTTAGTCTCTGCTGGTTGTTCCGATCAGCCTTAATTGGTGGTGGTCGGCAGCCTGGGTGGTGGCCGACGAACATGACAGAAGAAAGTGGCTAACCGAAGAAAACAATAGAGTCTAAATTGAACAAAATAAAATTTAGGGGAAGTAATGTGACTTGCACATAGATATTTAACGGTCAAACTTGACGGTTGACTAATATATATTGATTTTTCTATCATGCTTGTGAAACACCATGCTTGTGTTTTTTTAACTAGGGTGGACTTAATTGTAACAAATGGTAAAATTTAAAACTATGAAAAAGTATAATTTTTTTAGGGTTAAATGTACTTTTCACACCACATGTTTGACCGAATGTGGTTTTTACTACTGGATGTTTAGTTTTGTATAGTTTTGGTACCAAACGTTTGAAAACATGTGGCTTTTGGTACATCCGTTAGTTGGCCGTTAGTTTTGGCATTTAAATGACATGTGCAAGTCACGTGATCGACCCTAAATTTTTTATTTTGTTCAATTTAGTCCCTCAAATATATTCATAACTTTTATTTTTTTTAATTTAGTCCTAAAACTTCAAAATCGAACTCAATTAAACCAATCAAATTCAGTTGACCTAGCCCCATTTAGGTCAAATTGACCCAATTGGGGATAGGTCCCAATTTGGTTCGAGTTTTAAGTTTTAGGCCTAAATTAAACAAAATAAAAGTTAGGAATATATTTGAGGGACTAAATTGAACAAAATCGAAAGTTTATGGTCGTTCATGTGACTTGCACATGTCATTTAACGGCCAAAACTAACGGTCAACTAACGAATGTACCAAAAGCCGCGTTTTTTTTTTCAAACATTTGGTACCAAAAGTATACAAAACTAAACATCCAGTACTAAAAGCCACATTCGGTCAAACATGTGGTGTGAAAAGTACCTTTAACCCTTTTATTTAACTACACCTCATATTTGTATCATACTATTAATAATATCAATTTTCTTATGGAGTTCTTCTTTAGGGTAATAAAAAATACAAAAAAAGAGTGTCACAAGCATGATGCTTGTGGAGCATGGTAGAAAGACCCTGCAAAATCACATGACTTCCCCAGTTTCATTTTTGCACAATTTAGTCTCTATTGTTTTCTCTGATCAGCCCCAATTAGTGGTGGTCGGTCTCATTTGGTGGTTGCCAGCCCTAATTGGTAGTTGTCGGCCTCAATCTGGTGGTGGCCGGTCCCGATTGTTTGTGGTCGACAACCTTTAATATTGGCCGACAGACTTAGGCGGTAGCTAGAAGAAAAGTGGCTGACCGAAGAAAACAATAGGATCAAAATTGAACAAAAATGAACTTATAGGAAGTATTGTAACATGCACATGAGCACTTAACATGCACATGAGCACTTAACGGTCAAATAGTTAACTAACAGATGCAACAAATGTCTACACAAATACAAACGTATAACACCAAAAGTCTAAAAAAAATATATAACATAATTGCAATAATGTCTTTTTTTGAAGAGTTTGGTGAATCTTGGGGCAAGGAGAATCGGTGTCGTGAGTATTCCGCCGATTGGTTGCTGCCCGGTAAGTCGGCTCAGATCGACCAATGGAAGTTGCGATGAGTTGATGAACGATTCGGCTCAGTCTTTCTTCATCGGACTCGAAAGCATATTCGAGATTTTACAGACCGAATTTGTTGGACGACTCCAGTATTCTCTTGGAAATGCATATCTCATGACAGAAAGCATCATTTTGAATCCCCTCACTTTTCGTAAGTAACTTTACATAAGTCATTTTGCTCCAAAATGTAGGGTTAATAAAATAACTACACTTTCAAATTTGCAGTATATTATTTTTAGGTGTTCTATGTTTAAATTGTTATTAATAAGTGTTTCCAGGCTGCGTTTTCATTGTCTTTTGGTTTTCCGTTCATTTTTTTCTGCTAAATTTAATGGATTTTAGTCTAGTAGTTACATAAAATTTAACAGCAAAAGCATTTAAAGAATAGAATATAATAAAAGGGCATTCATGTTTCCTTTTAATTAATGTTAATTAGTGTGTATATACAATGAAATTGAGAAACTTATGCAAAATTAATGTTTAATTTAACTTAATTTGGATAAATTTACCTAAATTGAAAAAAAATCATAACCAAATCCGTCAAATTTAACCGAAAAAACAGACGGAAAACAAAAAAATAACAAAACATAAAACACATATTAATAACAGTTTAAACCTGGGACACCTAAATACAACATACTACATACCGTACATTTGAGACTGTCGATTTATCATTTTAATGTCACGTTAAAATGCATGATTTCATTGTCTTGTGTGTGATTTATTTTACTTTTGTTTTAATAAAAAGATCAGCGTAACTTGTACTCTCATATATGGTTGTAACTTGTAAATGCAATTTATTTTTTTATTAAAGAAAATGGGTTTAGTTTTTGCAAAACGCTTAAAGATATCTATTTATTCTTTTAAGTAATGAACCCTTTTTAAAAAGTACCTATTTGCTTCTTAATATATGTCCAATCTAGTTGATATGGTTTGGTGAATTTTTATGACAGGTTTCAAAGAGGTAGAGAAGGCTTGTTGCGGAAATGGAACGTTAAACGCAGAATCACAATGCGTACCGAGTACTGAATTTTGTCGAGAAAGAAACGATTATCTATTCTGGGATCGGTTCCACCCGACTCAGGCGGCAGCCGAGTTGTCAGCGCGAACCCTCTTTGCCGGTTCACCGCCGTTCGTGGCGCCTTTCAACTTCAACCATCTCACACGAGTTTATGTCTAATTTACAATATAAGGCATGGAGAGCCACAGATTGTTTGTTGATGAACTATATGCTTTGTTTTTTGCATGTTTTTTTGCATGTTTTACATTATTATACTATATATCATTAATAACGCACCTACAGAGTGCTTATCAGTTTTCAGGGAAAGAAACTATTTGGTGTCCGAGTTCTCTCCTTTGTCAGTTGGTGTCTCATGATTAAATTGTTACTATTTGTCCTAAGTTTCAATTTTATTGCGATTTCGTTTTCCGTCCGGTTTTGAGGTTAACTTTGACGGATTGAGATGGAAATACAATTTTGTCCATTATTTTTCTTTGCAAAGCCACCCACCCACCTTCGATTCCGGCCACCCACCTCCGAATCCAAGTCGGAGGCAGTCGGAATCGCTTGCTTGCCGCGTAATTGTAAGACGAGGACAACTTGCTTGGTGCACCTCGGAATCGCTTGCTTGCTCGCGTACCAATCGGGGGCGACCGGTAATTGCAGGACGGGCACAACGGGTCAGCGACGGGGAAGACGGTACATTGCAGCGACGGGACGCAGGGCCAGCAGGATGTAGACGACGTTCATTGGTTACCTAATTCCGGCCACATGGAGCTAATTTGAGCATTTTAAATTTTATTCAGTCACGTGTTGGTCACGTGACCGAGTTCTGTCAAATTTAACCCCAAAATTTGACGGAGACAGCAAATGGCAACATAATTGAAATCCGAGACATCGAAAATAACATTTTAATCCTGAAACACCAAATTGACATATATGGTAAACTCAGGGTACTCGAGACACTAATATGTTCTTTTCCCAAGTTTCCAAAAATTTACACAAATCTTGTACAAGTTTCCAAGAATTCTGACTTGCAATAGAGAAAGCAAAGATGAATTTTCCTCTCCTTAGTTACAAAGCAAAGTACTTACTATACATATGCAGCAGCAGCATCCATTGTTAGTGTGTACATACTCTTGAGGTTGGACCTAATTTTACTGTAAATCGAATATTTACAAGTTTCTCAGGTTTTAACCTCAATGATGGATGTTCTTCATGAAAGAGAAGATCCCTCCATTAGATTGCTTGTCCACACTCTTCTTCCACCTGTTTCATACAATATATTGTCAGGTGGAAATTATCTACCATTTCAAACAATGTATATGTATCTGCTAAACTCTTGCCTCTGTTTGGTTCAATATTTGCGCGTATCTCGTTATACGCAAACTATACCTCCTTTAAGATCTGTCGTAATTCCTGCAGTATTTCCGTGAAATCGGGTCGGTGCTTTGGATCTCGCTGCCAGCACTTCTGGAGCAAATCTGCAAGCTTCGGGTTCGTGTGCTTTGGAATCGTGGGTCTCAGATCCTATGAACAAACCATTTGCTCGAGATATAAAAAATGAATAAAAGTGACATTTTTATTTAAGAGTAGAGAGTTTTGAGCAAAACTGTGAGACTTGAAAACCACCTTTTGTACCACACCCACAGCTGCTTGTAGAGGAGTTAAATGTGCATAAGGAAGCTGCATTCAATTATGTCAACTATAACTTGAGCTCTATAGGATTAAGGGCTAACAACCTGTAAACTGTCTAAGGTTTGCCCTATGTGAGATTTTGGTGTCTGAAGTTTAAATTGTTGATATTGACTGTTTAAAGTTTCAAATTTGCTGAAATTTGGTTTTCCGTCCATTTTTTCTGTTAAATTTGACAGAATGGTGTGAAAAATCGAAATTGTCTGATACTTTTATGTTTACCCCGGCCGGTCACCACCAAGTTCTGTCAATTTTAACAGTAAATTTGGACGAAGACAACAAATTTTAACAAAGTTGAAACTTCAAACAGTCAATATCAACAATTTAAACTTCAGACCCCAAAATCTCACATAAGGCGAACTTCAGAGAGTTTATAGGTTCTTAACCCTAGAATTAATAATTTCAATCAAGACTTAAAAAAACTGAAGAATCTTTGCTTACTTCTCCAGTGAGAAGCTCCCATACGAGGATACCAAAACTAAACACGTCTGCTTTGTGATCGTAGTTTCTGTGTCCAATGACCTTCATTTGGAATAGCAATTGTAAGTTAGTTTTCATCTGAATAAATCATGCACATCTAAAGAGTGCGAACCAAATGACGACTATATGCACTACAAAAAATAAGTGCATAAAATGGATTTTGTGGGAAATATCCATTTCTTGCAGGTGACAGCATACACAACCAATAGCAAGACAAGCAATATATGTGATATAACTTTTTAAACTGAGAATGTTCCAGAAAACGCGCACCTCAGGAGCCATCCAACGGTATGTACCAGTTTCAGCTGTCATCACGCCATTCTCAGTCGTCATAACTTTGGCAACTCCAAAATCGGCGACTTTGACCACCTGCAAGCAAAATTTAAGATATTGCTTTATCAGAAATTAAAATGTATGACTGCATTACACAATGGATTATCTCCAATTCTCCATAAAACCTCAGACCATTAATTCAGTGAAATGTATATGCAGTAACCTGGTGCAATAAAATGAGCTGCCCACAAGTATAGAAAAAATATTTCCTTTTTTAGCGCAACAGTGCCCATCTTTGCAGGATCTAGTTAATTTGTCATGGTTAAAACATGCAATAAACCATGAAACAAACATATATAAGACATTTACCTCGTTTTCATCCATCAGAAGATTGGCTGATTTCAAATCCCGGTGGACTATGTTATTCTGGTGCAGATAGTTCATTCCCTTAGATACGTCAATTGCTACTTTGAGTAGAGAAGGCAACTGGAAAACACCTTTTCGTTTATGCAGGGAGTCATATATGCTTCCTTTTGCCATGAATTCTGCTCGACAGAAGATTCTATTTTAGTTCTAAGCTAGAAGTAATAGCATAACACAGCAATAAGAAAAAACAGTTATGCTGATTAAAAAGTGTAATTGTGTATATATTGATTCCCAGCGAACAAGTAGTCACTACGAGTGAAACTTCATTGATACAAAAATATGCAATTTATTCGAGGACAAGGACAATATAGAGTCTTTTGCAAAAGGATATTCCCACAACTAAACCACCAACTAAGAACCAATATGGACGAAATTTCTTGTAGTAAATCCATGTAATTGCTTTCACAACTTAAACAGGCAAAATGGTGCATTCCATTCAGCATTACAGAAATTATCAACTTCTAAAAGCAGTCATTTCTGTACCATCCCTACTCAACTCCTTTTAGATTTAGGAGAGGCTACCTGTCACGATACATAGGTTTGGTGGACGGGTACATGCACCAATAAACTGCACTACATTCTTGTGCCGAATTTTCCTGTGAACCATTGAACACAACAAAAAAAAAGTCTAGGAAATCAAAAACCTGTCTATGAAGAAGAAGCCTGACAAGGTTTACGAGATACATGCACCAGGAAGGATTAAATTAGGTTGTCATGCTTCAGATAGAGAAATAACATTTCTTGAAACAGCTGATCTGGTGGAGAAGGTTTCATGTGTGTTAAAAAGAAACTTCACACATAGAACAAAGTATAGGCCACAAGCAAAACGGAGCCTAATAAGCTAGAGGAGACATCAAAAGTAAAGCATCCATGATAGCGTTGGCCATTAACCAAACATCTAATGGATGATTGAAGCTTAACCAAGGGCATCAAAAATTGAATATTCAACTAATTATTTTGTGACCAAATGACTAACTACTTGAAAGAATCAATCGGGATGATATTTCTATATATACATATTTGGAGAGCTTTGTTTTGATTAAATGGTTTCTCAAAGTGTTCCGGGGCAAAGTAGAAACCAATAGTTGGCTCTGATTTATTGTACAAAACTGGGAGTAAGAGATAAACATCTGCTTCTGGGAGGAAATATGAAAATTTGTAAAGCCATGATTTTGCAACCAAGCCTATAGCAATAACTCCAACATTCCACCACCGTACTAAAGCGCACATACTAACAATATATTTGTATAGGATCATCCGTTCTGTCTTTTAGTTAATTTTTACCCAGAGTTTTCACTAATGATTAAACTGGCGCAATAGATTGAATCATTATTCAGCAAGTGTACTAACACCTTTGTTGGACCAAGAAATCGTGCCCACAGTCTTGAGGACTAATATTTTTCCACTACTTTTTGGTCTTCCTAAGAAACATAACTGTCATAGCATTTTCCAGTGGACAAGCACAAAACCTGCCCAAAATTATATCACTTCAGAGATGTAGTATAACTAACCTCATAATGTATATCTCCTGAGCAAAGTCTCTGAGCATTTCTTGATTGACATGTCCTTTGAGAATTTTGATAGCTACTTCTTGACTACAATATGAACCCTTGAACCTGGAATTAGCAATAATACATTATTCACCTGAAAGATACTTACATAGAGGATCTCAAGAGAACAAGACTTACAATTCGCCATATGATCCAGATGCAACTTTCTCTCCAATGCTTAACTGCTTGGTGTCAATTTCCCAAACATCAGACCCATCTTTTGGGATTTCAATAGGAAAAAATTCAACTGGTTCTTCGGCTGGTTCGCTAATAGGTGGAAGTATTTGCTGCCTTGACACAATCTGGTCCTGACAATGTTGAAGGATATACATTAAATATTAGAAAATAATACCTTATGTAGCAGGAAACTTAAAAAGAATGAACGAGAATGACCCCAAACACTATTTTAGGAATGTTAACTAATCATAACAAATAACAACTTGGTTTATGTTTCAGCCAAATCGTATAAGAAAATAACCAGACAAGGGAGTAGACACCCTGGTCTCAGTATCTACTGATCTAATGTCAGCATATCCAGGGGTCTCACATGTCAAAGAGAATGAAGAACGCCACACTCCTACTTGTAAAATATCAGTAAGGTGTATCTGTAATGCTATAAGATCTGTCCTCATCATTATATCTTTTCTATCTACACAATGTCCTAACTATTTGATGGCTCTGATAAAGTCTCTGAAAATTGAGAAAATAACATGTATACAAAGATATGGATGTACACATAAAGAGTATAATGTTAGGATCCAATTAGCCAGGCACCAAAACCACCACTACAAGACTACATTCATCCCAAGACAAGTGACATGACATGAACTGTACAATTATATTGGATAGGCATCACTTAAGACTGCGATCTAGACTGTGATGTTTGAGCAAGATCATTGCTAAATCCACTTAAATTTCATAACTATAAATAACCAAAGATAAATTAGACCTACCTGCAACTTTAGTATCCCTTTCTCGAGATCTTTCTTGAGGACATTTTCCTGAGAACAGCTTTTATAATATTAGGCCATGCTATATACTTATTAACACATAGAATATCAGTGAGATGAATGCGTCACCTATTTAACTTGACAATGATGCACCAAATTTAATGAGACATAATTTCAAACTTAATTTTCCAGGACAGACAAGATCATACCTCAGAAACCAAACCATCAACTACAAAGACATCAAGAGAGAACCCATCAACAGTGGAAAAGGCATGAGCTTCTTGAATGTTAAGTCCAACCTCAGCAAGTAAGGCTGTCAGCTGTATCAATCCATATGGTTTAGACTTTAGAGTTGCAGTAAAGCATATGCACCACATGCTCTAGTGAGATGGAGTCTCTTCATGCACAAGCATAAGAACAAAAGTATGTATCAAATGTTCTGATACAAAGAATCCTGGACTGTGAGCTTTCTTATATCATTGGCGTTCAGGGAGCTTAAGCATATCTTTTTCTTTTTCCATATATATATATTAAAAAGAAATATAATCCAATCGCAAAGATGTAATTATAGAAATTGCATTTCATTTTTGTATAACATTTTCTGGTTCTTGAAATATTGTTCTCGGTAGACAGTTAGATACGGGGATTAAGATACAATAATTCTGCAGATTGATGCCACTGGCCAAATTACATATGGTGAGCAAATAAATGGATTCATCAAGATGTAAATATTTCATCAAGTTAGAGATTGACCTTATTTACTTCCAAGTAATCAACAAAAGAATGGAATGAAAGAACATTAGAATACGCAAACCAATATCAGGTCAGAGTAATTCTCCCAAAACTTTCCACCATAGTACTAATATTTCATGAGAGTCATTAACAAAATATGCAATTTATTTTAATATTATCCCTATTTTTATTGATAATTATGTGATCAAACAAATCAGAGACCGCAATTCTTTCACCACTCCCTTCTTATCATGGAAAGAGGCACGACAGCATATACTCTGACAGGTTAGCCACCAAAAATGTTTTTAGCTGGTCTTCTCCAGTGGAAGGATTGGCAGAGCAAGGAAGAGAAAAATCTAATTCGAGGATTATAGCAAGTCAAGATAGTAATTATTTTCTAGATCTAGATGCCTTCACAGAGGACAGTGGATTTTTTCATCCTAATTGAGCTTATTGCAATTTTAAGTTTATACTGAACGCCTAAAGATATCAAACACATGATTATCATACTGATGAAGCCGCAGGAAACATCATAACGATACACAGATGATAATCATAGTGAGAAGTGCCATAGGAAACACCTTTAGGAGAAGGCAGAATCTGCAGATAATGAAGATAATTTTTTTCACAACTCTCTACAATTGGCATCTTAAAAGACATAAAATTGACTGCGGTTGTAAATATCATACTGCTAGGAAGATAATTTAGATAAATTATCAACAAATGCCTGTTTCCAGATGAATAAACAAAAAGTGTGACATGTGACATGCAGAAAAGTAGAAGCTTAATCAAATACCTGACTCAGGAGTTTTGGCTTGTCAAGTGTTGAGAAGGTAACTTCACCCATAACCCTTTAAATAGAAAAGATATTCTTAGCAAAATGAACAATATACTCCAACTGATATTAAACTTTTAGGTGACTTATATTCCATGGATAAGGACTTAAAAATAAGAAAAAAGTCGTAGAAGGAACAAATAATGAACCATTGGATCAATTTAGAATCAGAGGAGACTCGCTGCATGGATGGGGAATTTACATGAAAAAACAGTGTTTTTATGTTTAGTTTCAAATGTTCGAGTAGGAAATTATCTTTGCTATATTGGAGGGAACAGCACTACAATGTACGAACACATGAAAGCACCCTAAAGACCATTTTATACTTATAGACATCAAGTTTCCAATGAACTAGAGAGCAGGAATGTACTTCAGACAGACAGACAGCTCAAAGGTAAAGCTCGTTCTAGAAACGTAATGCTGAAACAAAATTCATGTTCAACTTTCCATTAGAAGTTTGTTTAAGAATATCAATATTAAGTGGGATAAAGTATGAACTATGAAAGCTCCATATCAAGATAAACTGATTGAGGAATCATTTACCTAGGCTGTTGCTCAACCAATTTAGAATTCACCACGCTGTCCCCATCTTCAACAGCAAACTCATCCCTCAGCAGTGCAAGTTCTTCAAGATTATTTCCAAATGTAGGACTGCTAAGAGCAGGGATTAACAAAACGAAAAGGTGAGAAACTTGATCTGAAATATTAACAGGGACAAGTAGAGAGATAAAGGCATGACTGGACTATACCCCTGTTCATTTCCAGTCATGGCAGAAAAACTGCCCGAACCAACAGAACACCCATTGGCACTAGGATTAACCTGCATCAGAAAAGAAAAATGCAAACTCAACACCAATCATGCAAATATGGTAGAAATAAGAATATGATTATATGCAGAATTAGGATATTGTTATCAAGAACGGAAAACAGATCATCCAATCAACCTAACGAAGCTGACTATGGTTTGCTTATTCACAATGGATAAAGTAACTGGAAAAGGGGAACGCACAGTATCAGCTTGATGAATCAGTGAACTACGGTCATAAAAAATATAATGTAAATTCTGAACTGAGGAGACAAGTAAAATAAAGCATTTTGATCTTTTTTACTCGTGGCATGAACAAAGACCTCTTTACAAGTAGCAGTATTGCCTGAAACTAAATTCACAAGGCCTAAGTATGAGCTTTGTGACCCCACACCCAAGCTGGATAAGCATCGACAGCAATGATTAACCCTAAAATGGATAATTTAACACAGACGGGACGTTACCTGGACAATGCGAACTTCAAATACAATTTCATTAGGTCTGCCTTTCGCCAACTTGAGTAATCTCTTGTGTGTAAGAACGTCTTCTGCTCTCTCTGCATTAACGTCAAGTGCATATCTACATTGAAAACAATCATATTTATAGTTATGTTTTCAGACAGCAAGGTGCAGCAAACCGCAGAGTCATATTCAAATGCAGTATTCAGAAAACAGCGCAACATCATTACTTGCTGAGAAATCATAATGGAGATGTTATATGATTAAGTTCAATCAAGGTACTAAGGTGGTGTTATAGAATTTCTAAAAATAGTAACATATGTATCAAATTGTGATTATCAATGCGCAATAACAAGCTGAATGAACTTAAAACTTAACGCCACGTTGAGTTGAAGAATCTTCCTGATTCTGTTATCCTTCAACTAATCGAATTTATAAAGAAGCCAATCAAGCTAAATCCAATATACATGCATCATCTAGAATTAAAATAACAAACTGGAAATCAGTGACCTTGCGGGGAGGCGATTGAAGTGAATCCAGAGTTCATCGTCAAACCCAGGGAGATGAGCTTCTTCGCAATTGGATTGCTGGAGTCGTTGGAGGACCTCGGTGTAAATCTCAAGTTTTTGGTTCTGTTCTCTAGGGTTCTGCTGAGCTTGTGGGTCTGCTACTGGTCTGCTACCGCAACTCTCCGCTTCATCTTCCATCGCCATCCGATTCGAAGAATTGATAAAAAAGGAGCAGCAATCGATACCACATCAAATCAGTCTAACAAAATCATCTACTTCAAATCAGTGTATCTGAATCGATCTGGTGAAGAGAATAAGTAATCAATTGCATTGCGGAGACAAAGAGATGAACAAGGAAAGGATGCTTTTTTGGTCTCGTAGTGGCGATGGTGGTGGTCGCTGACGTGTAAGCCGCCAAGGCTTTGCCAAGTCAGCAGCGGCCCACGTGCTTGGGCCCTAGATGTTCGGTCCACGGTTTGCTGACTTTCCTGATTTGGCAAATTATAATTTTCAATAATTTTTTTTAACTATTTACATCTATTTTATGATAAAAATAAAATATTTTTCATATGTCTAAATAAATAATTAGAAATATTCAATAACTTCCAAGTTCAACAATTCATTCAAACAAATATTATAGGATAATTAAATTAAAAAAAAAAAACTCAACGTTTTGCAAAAAATTAAACTAGACTTTGCAAACAACGAACTCAACTTTGTATAACGTATTGAAGTGCATATTATGATGATTTTTCACTAAAAAGTTATGAAAATTGAACACGGAACATCCATATAATATTTTAAGGAAATTTATGTTGATTTTGTCAATCATGCATCACATAACAAACATAATTTGATTCTAATAAGTGTGATTTCTGTAACTTTTTAATATAAAAATTAACGTAAACTTATGTAAAGTTGGTTTTGTTGTTTGTAAAAAACAAAAACAAAAAAAATCCCTCACGCCAACACAGGAAACGTCATATATACCCAACTGACCGGCTTGCGGAGTTGGTGATGAGGAGGAAGCTTCATCCAAATGGCTCACAACGCATACCACGTGGCAGAACAACAGTGCAGATGAAATCACAGCCGTACGATGATGCCACCACAGCACAACAAACCCTTAGCTTGATCCACAAGAAATTACTTAATTGTTGTTGCTTACAAGAAAGACAAATCAGAAGAAAACCCTAAATCCCTCCAATCAAATACAACACAACCGCCTTTCGTAATAATTAAATACTTTCTCTGCAACAAACAGAAAAACACCAAGAGAGAGAGGTCTGTTACGACTTATGATTACGAACGCTGTATTTTGGCCAAGTTAATAACAAGACACTAAGGACGAGGTAGTGTTCTAGTTCATGTTCAACAGCAGCGCAGGATTTATTCAGGTTCTTCATCATTTTTTTGTTATATAATATATGGAAACATCTACATTTAATTTAGGGTTAAGAACATATTTAGTGTTTAAGTTTAATTATGTTGTTTTTTGTTGTCCGTGATCAAATTGTTACTTTTAGGTATCTTGTAATTCATTTTGGTTGCTTTTCGATGTTTTGTTATGATTATCCTAGAGAAGTCGATTCCGACAAAATAGATTGTTAAATTAGAGCTCACATACACGCTCCATTCCTATCATATTGCCGGGACCGTCACCTGATAAGCCGGTCATATCCGTGCCGATAAATCTCTCTCAGTTGTCGCTGAAAATGCTCAACGTCACTCTGTCGGAAACCCTATCTTTTACAATGTTCGAGTGTTTTGTGAAATTGGTCGATTTTGTAAAAAGTTGAGAGTGAGAGATTACAAGTGAGGAAGTGTGCTGATAAGATTGACTAAAATGAAAGGAAAAGACGCGCATAGATACCAAAAAGCAATCAAAATGAAACTTATTAAAATACCCGAAAGGCAACCAAAACGAGACACATGTCACCCAAAAACAACTATTTGATACGAGACACAAAAAGAAACAATTTAATCCCGATACACAAAAAAACAAATAATATAAACTTGAGACACTAAATAAGTTCATAAGCCTTTAACTTAAGCGACGATTGGGTTTATACAATTGAATGCTAGCTATAATCAAATGCGGTTTTCATCATACGATCAAAATATGATATGTTCATTTTCGACCGAATTTAGGCCCGATCGAGCAATATAGCTTCGAGGGAGGATCGGAGTTCGCATGCAACTTATGGGTCAGTGCGTCTCTCGAAGAGCGGCGGTGGGTCGGTGTGGTCGAGCAACCGCGGCGAGGGGTGGTATCGGGACAATAGTTAAGGAACATAGATCAAGGTTTTACATTATTCGGAGATGCGTAGTAATGCTCATTTGTTGGCATAAATATGCCAAATCTTGAATTGCCGCGTAATGAGTTGGCTTGTACATGTATATAGGCATAATTGGCTTTTATATTGTCGTGTTTCTAACATTTTAATACAAATACATATGCACGTATTCATTTTTTGGTTTGGTATTGCTACGATAGCGAGAAATAATGGTACAATAATAATAAGACATGAAACATAGATAAATTATATTTGAATTTGACACGATATACTATTCATTTATATGTTTGTTTTATTGAATGTCTAAATTAGTAAATTCTACGACATGAGCTTGAGAAGAAGACATCAACGTACGTGACCAAGTTTACCAAAAAAAAAAAAAACGTACGTGACCAAAACACGCAAATATATGTTTTTCCAAAAAAAAAAAACTTTTGGTGGCCCAAAAAGAATTTTGGTTTCTCGAATTTTGGGCCCAACTTTTTTTTCAATAGGCGTTTCGATCTTTTGGGCTAATTAGCCCGTCGTGAAATCAAGAACCTATATTTTTTTTCTTCCAAAAAAAGAAGAATCTGTTTTTTACGTGGGGTGGTCTTACGGGTGTAAACGAGTCAAGCTATTAGTGAGCTACTCATAAACGGCTCGGTCGATATTCAAATTCGACTCGCTAAATTTCAAGTCAAGTCGGGCTTTTTTTGATACCGAGTCGAGTTCAAGTTCAAGTTCACCAGTACTCAACTAAAGAGGCTCGCGAGCCTAATCAATCTTTTTTGTTTTACCTATTCGAGTTGAGTTCGATTTTTCAAGCTTCACATAATAATATTAACATATATTGAGTTCAAGTCAAGTTAGAGCCAAAATTTTAACCGAGTCGATGTGCACCATTTATAATTTAGTTGAACAATTTAAAATTTGACGAGTCGAGTTCGAGCTTGAAAATATTAGACTCGATCAAGTAAAATGAGTCGAGTCGAGCTTACCGAATGCTCGGCTCTAGATAATCCAATTAAGAGGGCAACACATGTAGCATATTAGCTTAATATTTATACTAATCTATATTCTCACCGAATCAACTTGTAAAATGATTACTATAAATACGGTCCAAATATACTGCAAAAATATCTGTATTTTGACTATGTAACGGAGTACGGACACTATATTCCTTAGTATTTATTACACAAGCAAAAGAGGAGTTGGATACATAATCTACAGGGCCCCACATAAGAAAAACCTAGCTCGTAATTTTCCCAGAGAGAACCAGCACCTCTGCTTTACATTTTCTCTTCTCCTCCAGAGAACAGCGTCTACGAATCGCTTGTATCCGTTCATGGCGTCCTCCACTTTCACTCCGTCTTCCTCATCTTTGATCACCAATAAGGTCCGTGCATCAAGAAATGCTGATTTTCCATATGCGATGATGTAATCGTAGCTGACTATCGTTATAATTTTGGATCAGGTGCATAGAGATTTCGGTTTACCTTCTGTTTCCACCTTGAAATGCAAGAAATCGGTCTCTACGAAGATCTTCTCCGTCATGGCCCCGCAGCAGGCCGAGCGTCGACCGGCCACCACTGGCTCGGTTAGTTTAATTCATGCTTCCCTTTCGAACTGTCTAAAATTGGGATTCAATCGATGGCAATTAGGGTTTCATTTTAATGTTTTAGGTTAAGACTTCGATGACAATGACTGAGAAAATACTGGCAAGGGCTTCCCATAAGCTGCAGTTGAGCCCAGGTGAGAATATCTGGGTGGATATTGATGTCTTGATGACGCACGATGTTTGCGGCCCTGGTTCAATTGGCATATTCAAGAAGGAGTTTGGCCAAAATGCCAAGGTATTTGAAATATTACTCTCATGTGTTTCATGAAGAATTGCTAATAAGAGTGAGAGCTCAAAGTCTTTTTAGAGATGCTGCTTGTTAGTTCTTTGTAGAGTGTCTGCATGAGTTAGCTAGTCTATTCAGCTAAACTCTCTAGTTCTAGAATGTTTATAACAAATACAAAACAAGCTATGTTGAATTTCTTCTTCTTTTTACCAGGTATGGGACCGTGAGAAGATTGTGATCATACCTGATCATTATATCTTCACAGCGGATGAACGAGCAAATCGCAATGTTGATATCTTGAGAGACTTTTGCGCCGAGCAAAATATTAAGTATTTCTATGATATCAAGGATCTAAGCAACTTTAAGGCATATCTTGAATAATATCCGATTTTGCTATAATTATATGAAATTGCTCTTAGCCTATTATATCTAAAGTCATAACATTTTATCTGCAGGTTAACCCAGATTATAAGGGTGTGTGCCATGTTGCTCTTGCCCAAGAAGGTCATTGCAGGCCTGGAGAGGTAAATCCTACTTGCAATGAACTTACCAATGCTTGGCAATCATGTTTAGCTTCTTATATTTTTCTGCCACGTGATTCAGGTTCTATTAGGAACTGATTCCCACACGTGTACTGCTGGTGCTTTTGGTCAATTTGCCACAGGCATTGGTAATACGGATGCAGGTTTTGTATTAGGCGCCGGGAAATTACTTCTTAAGGTATGAAAGAAGGGTATTCCATATATTCTGTATTTTGTTTCTCTTACTGATTCATTGTCCAGGTTTCAAAATAAATTAGATTATAGTCAAATAGAAGGTATAATTTGAGGTGACTATGAGGGTTAAATTTTGAAACAAATCTTATAGAGTACAGCTCATTAAACTTCAGATCAATATTGTTGTGGGTAATTACTTGCTAATTGAAGGGAAATAAAAGCTCAAGTAATCGTGATTTGCAGGTTCCTCCAACTTTGAGATTTGTACTTGATGGTGAAATGCCTAGTTATCTACTTGCAAAGGATTTGATCTTGCAAGTAAGTTTAACTGATTCAAGTATTTGTTTGCTTGCATTCTGCTTCCAATATATATATTTTTTTCATGCGACTTTTTTCATGACTCCTTTTGTTCTCGTGGCTTGTAGATTATTGGGGAAATATCTGTTGCTGGTGGGACATACAAAGCAATGGAATTTGTTGGGTCCACGATTGAAAGCTTAAGCGTAAGCATATTCATTGAGCAGCATACAGAGAATATCTCATTATGTATAATTTAACTGTTCATTAACAAGGGCTTTTTAAAATAGATGGAAGAGAGGATGACATTATGTAACATGGTGGTCGAGGCTGGAGGAAAGAATGGGATTGTGCCTGCTGACAACATAACGTTCAAGTATCTTGAGGTTGGTGTTTATGAGTGCATTGTGTTCCTTTTAGAAGTTACTTGTGCTGTTAATCAATCTCTTATATATATGTGTATTATATGCATGCATGTGTATGAGTGCGTGTGTTTGTTTATATTGCCTCTGATTACAGGATAAGACACCTTTGTATCACGAACCAGTATATAGTGATCATTCGGCAAAGTGAGTTTCTTTTTGTTTCTTCCTTTTTGTATCTGCTTCCTGATTTCTTTGCTAAAGGTCTACTTTTCTGTATATAGATTCCTTTCGGAGTATAGAATTGATGTGTCAAAATTGGAACCGCTGGTGGCAAAGGTGTGTGATTTCCACAACAACTGTATATAATTGGATAGCCCTCCCTTTGTCTGAAATTGCTAACTATATATATGTTTTGAATATTGCAGCCTCACTCCCCAGATAATAGAGCATTGGCAAGAGAATGCAAGGATGTGAAAATCGATAGGGTGTATATCGGGTCATGCACCGGAGGGAAAACAGAGGATTTCCTTGCTGCAGCAGAAGTGTTTCTAAAAGCACCTGTACGATTTCTTGTTCCCCAACTCTTGATAGTGTGATATTCTGCAAATTGTTATTGAATCAATTTATGAATGATTTTGCAGGGGAAGAAAGTTAAGGTCCCAACATTCCTTGTCCCGGCAACCCAAAAGGTTCATCATTCTCTCTTTTAATATAATTTAGTTTTAAGAACCTATAAATAGTCTAAAGTTTACCCCATGTTGAAATTTAGTGTCCGAAGTTTCAGATGTTAAAATGGAGTGTCTGACAGCAAATTTTGACGGAAAACCAAATTTCAACAAAATTGAAACTTCAGACTCTCTTGAAACTTTAGACACCAAATTTCAACACGGGGCACACTTCAGACTGTTCATAGGTTCTTAACCCTATAACTTACTGATTAAAAGATGTCTTTTTACGAGTTGTGAGGAAATGAAATTGTTTATATAGGTATGGATGGATGTGTATAGCCTTGAAGTGCCGGGATCGGGTGGAAAGACATGCTCACAGATATTTGAGGAAGCAGGTTGTGACACACCAGCTAGCCCTAGTTGTGGTGCATGCTTGGGTGGGCCGAAGGATACGTATGCACGAATGAACGAAGCACAGGTATGCGTTTCGACCACGAATAGAAACTTCCCGGGTAGAATGGGACATAAGGAAGGCCAGATTTATTTGGCGTCACCGTATACTGCTGCAGCCTCTGCACTGACCGGTTATGTCACCGACCCGAGAGATTTCTTGCAGTAAGCACCAATCACTTTGCAGAAGCATCAATAAGCATTTTAATGCCATTTTCATGTCTAAACATATCATTTTGTGTGAAACTTGGTGAAAGTTGAGAGATGCTATGCATGAAGTACTCTTTGTGATGTACACTTTCCTTGAGGCACCTACTCAGCCAAAAATTGGTTTTTGTTGCAATAATTGTATTTAGACTTTTGGGTTGGATCCTGACTGTGTCCTGGCTAAAGGGTCTGATTGGGAATGTTTATGGACTATAAATTGTAAAAATATAAAAATTAGAGACTAAATTAAGCAAAATTAGAAGTAGATGGTAAGTTGCATGCAAAGAACATACCAATTATTAAAAAAAATGTACAAATTGCAAATGTATTGGATCAACAGTCTAAAACTCTAATAAAAAAATGGGTTAAAGGTCCTTTTGGTACCACATGTTTGCAAAAATTACACTGTTCATACCACTAGTATTTTTTCGTACCGAATTGGTATCATATGTTTCCAAACCTTACTGTTTTGATACCTCCGTTAGGGTTCTGTAAAAAACAGCCGTTAAATGGCATGTGCCATGAACGTGACCAGCCCAAAACTTTCAATTTAGTCCATCTAATACATCCCTAACTTTTATTTAGTTCAATTTAGTCCTAAAACTTCAAAACAAACCATTTTCCCAAATTGACCTAGCCGGACTTAGCCTAGGGCTAGGTCCGACCCTGGGTCATGGTCGCCGGACCCAGGCGACCCCGACCCAGGGTCGGACCTAGCCCTAGGCTAGGTCCGGCTAGGTCAATTGAGACCTATACCCAATTTGGGGCTAGGTCCAAATTGACCTAGCCGGACCTAGCCTAGGGCTAGGTCCGACCCTGGGTCGGGGTCGCTTGGGTCCGGCGACCCCGACCCAGAGTCGGACCTAGCCCATGGCTAGGTCAATTTGGGGAAATTGTTTGATTTTGAAGTTTTAGGACTAACTTTAACAAATTAAAAGTTAGGGATGTATTAGATGGACTAAATTGTAACAAAATTGAAAGTTTTGGGCTGGTCACGTGCATGACACATGCCATTTAACGGCCGTTTTTGACGGAACCCTAACGGAGGTACCAAAACAGCAAGGTTTGAAAACATATGGTACCAATTCGGTACGAAAAAATACTAGTGGTATAAACAGTGTAATTTTTGCAAACATGTGGTAACAAAAGAACCTTTAACCCTAAAAAAATTTGCACTAAATATCAATTTTGATCAAATATGTACCAAAGACCATTTAACCCTTTTTTTTTTTTTTGTATTTTAAGAAAGTATATCAAAATAAAGAACTTATCATAGATGATAAAACTACGGATTCATAAGTAATCCATATATTGACAAATTTAAAAATTAAACGTAGTTTTAAATAAAAGTTTAAAGATAGATTTTTACAACTTTATTTATAATGTTAGTGTGCATCTATATTCTTTTGTTGAATCTCATTTGAACACGTGGCATCTATCATTGGAATAATGGAACACATAAAAGAGGAGAGGAACAATACAGTAAAGAGAGCATGGAAGTTGCCGAATGAATCTTGGATGTTGTCTCTCAATTGACAGCCACTACAGACACCAATGAATGTTATTAGTGCATCCATCCATTCACACCATAACCCAATTTCTATGAACAACAATAGATGTTTCCAAAGCAAATCTCCATATACCATTCATTTCCATCCATTCTAACTCCACTTCAACAATCCTCTCAAACACAACATGGAATACTACGGTCCCCTGCCCAGTAACCTCGCCCCGAACAACGCATCGTCGGAATGGCTCAACAAAGCCGACAGCGCGTGGCAGCTAACCGCAGCCACGTTCGTCGGCATGCAGAGCGTACCGGGTCTAGTCATCTTGTACGGAAGCATGGTTAAGAAGAAATGGGCGATCAACTCCGCATTTATGGCGCTTTACGCGTTTGCCGCGGTTTTACTATGCTGGGTCATGTGGGCCCACAACATGTCGTTCGGGAGTCCGCTCTGTCACATCCTCGGCAAGCCGCAGCCGTCGCTTGATGAGAAGTACCTCTTGGCTAGGACCGTCCAGGGTGGCGGTGGGACCACTGGGGTTTATATCCCGAAGGCGGATTTTGTGTACTTTCAATTCGTTTTTGCGGCCATTACGGTGATACTGCTCGCCGGGTCGCTTCTTGGGAGGATGAACTTTTACGCGTGGATGTTGTTCGTGCCGATGTGGCTCACGTTGTGCTACACGGTCGGGGCTTTCAGTATCTGGAGTGCCAGTGGGCTTGATGATCTCGGCATTAAGGTCATTGATTATGCCGGTGGGTTCGTCATTCATCTGTCTTCTGGAGTCGCCGGTTTCACCGCTGCTTATTGGGTAAAATCAATGGTTAAGAACCTATTTAGTGTCTCAGTTTTATTCTATATTATTTTTGGTGACTTAGATCATATTTTATTGGGTTAAGAACCTATGAAAGGTCTGAACTATCACCCATGTTAACGAGAGAGGTCGAAATTTAAAAAGTTAATAACGGAGGTCTGAAATTTCAATTTTGTTGATTTGAGGTTTTCCGTCCATTTTTAGGGTTAAATTTAACAGAATCGTGTGAAATGACATTTTTGCCCCTTTAATATTTTGTTTTATTTAATATCTTATTTAAGTAAATGTGAAATGACAATTTTACCCCTAAAGTCAAATTAAAACCACCCAACTCCGGCCACCACCACCCGACTCCGGCGACCACCACCTCGACTCGTTCAGCTCCGGCGACCCGACTCCGACCACCACCTCAGCAAAAAAACTCTGATCGGAGCTTAGCCAAAAAAGCTCCGATCGGAGCTTTGTGGCTCTGGTCGGAGCCACAGAGCTCTAGATCGGAGCTCTGTGGCTCCGGTCGGGGATCTGGAGCTCTGTGGCCCCGACCGGAGCCACAGAGCTCCGATCGGAGTCCAATCGGGGCCGGTGGCTTTGGGCCCAATCGGAGCCTTGGTGGTGGTCGCCGGAGTACGGTTGGTGGTCGCCGGAGCTGGGTTGGTGGAGTCGTGGTGGCTTTAAGGGCATTTTGGTCTTTTCACTTCAAGCATGTGAGGGGCACACTTGATAGAAGGGCATTTTTGGAAATTTATTTTATTTTCGGTCACATGCCAAGCATGTGACCAACTTCCGTTAGTTTTAACGGAAAAAACTAACGGAGACCGCTGTTATCAACAAAACTGAAATTTCAGACCTCTGTTATTAACTTTTTAAATTTCAGACCTCTCCCGTTAACATTGGTAATAGTTTAGACCTTTCATAGGTTCTTAACCCTATTTTATTGCTTTTGGGTGTCCCTAGTTTCATTTTCTTTGTTTTCGGTGTGATTATCTTAGAGAGGCGAATCCGAACGAAACTGACTGTCAAATTCGAACTCCCATTCACGCTCATTTCCTGTAACTTTGTTGTAACTGTCACATTTGAAGCTGACCACGTTCATACCAGTAATCCCGTTTCGTTGTCGCTGAAAATTGCTCCACACCACTCTATTGAAGACCCTATATTTTGGACGTTCAAGTTTGAGAGGAAATTTAACGATTTTTTGAAAAGTAAAGAGGGAGTGATTATGAGTGAGTGAATGAATTGATGAAAATCACTGAAATGAGAGGAAAAGTCGCACGAAGACTCCGAAAGGCAATCAAAATGAAAATTGGAACACCTCAAATTAATAAACCCGAGACGCTAAATAGGGTCTTAACTCTAAAATCAAATACTGCTCTCTATCTCTTTCTAATATAATTTGGTCACAATTTTGACCAGGTCGGACCGAGGCAAGCGCACGACCGGCAAAACTTCGCCCCCAACAACATAATCCACATGTTAAGCGGGGCGGGTTTCTTATGGATCGGGTGGAGCGGGTTCAACGGTGGAGCTCCATTCGCAGCGAACGAGCAAGCGGCACTCGCCATTCTCAACACCCACATCTGCACCTCCACTAGCCTCTTCGTCTGGCTCTCTCTCGACATGATCTACTACAAGAAGAGCTCCGTCATCGGCGCCGTCCAGGGAATGATCACCGGTCTCGTCTGCATCACACCGGCAGCCGGGTTCGTCGAATCATGGGCAGCAGCATTGATGGGTGTGTTTTCAGGTCTCATACCTTGGTACACCATGATGGTGCTCCATAAAAGAGTCGCCTTTTTCCAGAAAGTGGACGATACTCTAGCCGTGTTCCACACCCATGCAGTTGCCGGGTTCTTGGGTGGGATCCTATCCGGGATCCTAGCCGAGCCAAATCTCCTTGCCATGATGTATGGGGAAGATTACCTCGGTCCGGGATTATTGTACAGTTTTGACCATAGAGGATTCAAGCAGATACTGCACCAGTTGGCTGGTGCAGCATTTATAACAGTGTGGAATGTTGTGTTTGCCAGTCTCATTTGCTTATTCATAAGCAGGATTGTTAACCTGAGGATGGCAGAGGAAGACCTGGAGATTGGAGATGATGCTGTCCATGGTGAGGAAGCTTATGCTCTCTGGGGAGATGGAGAGAGGTTCGTCTTCGACTATGGAAAATTCCGACCATCTGTAATTTCTTCATCCAAATAAAAAAAGCTCTACAAGGAGATCAATTCTATTCTACTTCACTTGCATGTAAGAAAAGAAAAGGCAGTAATGCACTGTTGCTGCACCAGCTATTGGTTTCATCTAATCTGTGTATTCTTTTGCCATCACTATTTGATATATAAAGGGTTAAGAACCTATAAAGTATAAACTTTCTGAAGTTTCCCCTATGTGAGATTTTGGTGTCTGAAGTTTAAATTGTTGATATTGACTGTCTGAAGTTTCAACTTTGTTGTAAATTTACAGTCTCCGACCAAATTTATTATTAAAATTGACAGAAGTTGGTCATGTACTTGTTACATGACCAAAAAAAAAAAAATCACAAAATTGCCCCTAGTTCGGTGGTCGCCGGCCGGAGTAGGGTGGTGGCCGGCCGGAGTTGGGTGGTGGCCGGAGTAAACATAAAAGTATCAGGGGTAATTTCGACTTTTCATACAATTCTTTCAAATTTGACAGAAAAAATGGACGGAAAACCAATTTCAACAAAGTTGAAACTTCAGACAACAAATATTAACAATTTAAACTTCAGATACTAAAATCTAACAGAGGACAAAGCTCAGACAGTGTATAGGTTCTTAACCCATATAACAATAATATTCCTCCTCTAAATCACCAAATATTACGATTAATTACTAGTTAACAGCAGTACATACTATATAGTGTAGTAGTGGTACATTTTACATATTTCTGAAATGGGAAGTTCAGAATTCGTTTTTTTTTATACATAAACTACATATTTAAAGCAACACTAGTTACAACCTTACTCCAGTCAAAGTTGCAGTAGCTCTCTGTTATATTTATATAGACAACCATCCATGTAAATTTGCAATTGTGATTGCATTATCCTTATAGTAATCTAACCTGAAGAAACTGTACAGTATCAGTGTGTTGCTTCCGTCTTCCCCGTCTTGATTCAAGCAACTTTTTATAACCCCCCTACTGTGACCAAACAAATAAGCGTCAGAACCTGAGCAGTTTCCAAGATAACATCAATAATAACTAACTATGGAGAGCCTGATTAGCAAGGGTCATGCAATATGCATAAACTCATAAGTACCAAAATTTTGGATACTACAGGTCTATACCATACCTTTACATCGGGAGATGATCATTCATGTCTTAGAATTGCGAAGCTTCGTCAACTTTTCTCTCAACACGGCTGCACAAATAAATACCAAGTGTCACATCAGTGAAGCATAATCTAGAAAGTATTAACTTAGTGAACTATGAAAAGTAAATGCAGGTGAGAGCTCACGTAGTATAACCAGTTACCTGCATCACTGTATCTTTCCTCTTTGATGGCTAAATTCATATTTTTCACCAAGTCAAGTTCCTTGGATACTACATCTGGACCATCTTCAGCACTGGTGATACAAAATGTATTATTCATATCATGATAACTACTTGATTAGTTTTTAATGTTAAAATAAGAAAATTCATAGGGTTAGGAGTGATTGTAGGAGAGAAGTTTGTAAGAGATGCAAGTCTAATTGTAAACATTGTATTGCTCAAGGTGAAGAGTACAATAAGTGAGGGTCTCTTTATATAGGAAACCTATTGGAGTGTCCTCTAAGTTACGAAACTAAGAGGACTAACATGAATATATGAGAAACATATGACTCTATCATACCTGTATCTCTAACAAAAATTACTAGCAAATAGCAATGCAGCAAGAAGGCACAACCCATTTATGTAAGGGAAGGAAAAAGTGAAACAGAAAATTGTACAGCACAACATTTCTACTGTAGACACTATACACCATACTATTCTACAATGTGCAACTCTAACCCAATGCAGAATATCATTTGGGTTTTGATGCCCTTGAAAGATCCTATGTTTATGTTGGTAGAAGCACTTTGTAAAGATAGGAAGCCTTCTATGTGACAGTATTTATTGGAAAAAAAAAGTGAATACCTATCAAGTGTGACATCATAAACAGATCTAGTATCACGTGTTCTGTCCACCCCATAGCCAAACCTGATAGCATCTGTTAGGACAATATGCTTATGAACATATATTGGCACCTGAATCAAGTAGCTCCAGTTAGAGGACAGAGCAACATGAAGACAGCATAGCATCCCAGTACAAGCTAACTTAAAAGATGCAATTAATTTATGATCAGCAATGAATCATTGAGAGAACAGCACAGATTGATGAAAGCATGTTATCATGAGCAGGATATCTTCCGAGACCAATTTTACTACAAGATATGCAACAGGATGTGCAGAAGAACATTTCAACTGCACGATGATTTGAAGAAGATTACTTTAAACCTAACCGAGGGCACTTAAGATGGCCATCACATTTTATTTACAGTACCTACTATAGCATGGATTTTTTCTGTACATACCTGGCATCTATATGCTACATTTATGGCATCCGATGGTCGAACATCTACACTTAACAGATCATCTTTCTCTGGCTGCAAACAATAATAACCTTGTAAAATAAAAAAATGGCCACGATAAACTCTTTCTCTGGATCAACTTTCCATGAATTTGCAAATCAAGAGCAGGTAATAGAATTTTCAGTTGATGAGTGGTTAACAACCTTACTGAAATACAATCTGGCAATGTAGGTATTTACAATCCTCTCAGTAATCATCACCATCTCCATCTGATAAGAAAGTATCCAAGTCAATTATCCAGCCTCACCATCAATCTGTGAAAAACTGAAAATTCTACAAGGTAATGTCAACTGATTATGGTTTGAGAAAGAAATAAAAGTTGTTCAACTAATGATCATTCCTACATAAGCTATTTGGAGTATGTTATACAAAATCACCTTCATAAAACATCTCTGATGCTATTTATTGAATTTCAAACATTCTAGCAATGTCAAGTCGCAAATAAATAATTGGTGCACTTCAATGCCCGTTCTCCATGAAAATGATATATCCTTCTAGTTAATAAGAAATACAATATGTTTCCTAGAGGAAGGTATGCTTTCGGATATATCAAAGATCCATAAAGATCCGCATTCATCCCACACTTTTCATGAACTTAAAGCAAGTTTTTATAATGGTTATTCCAGGAGAATAAGCACCACTTTCATACTTTACAGCCAACTTTTTCTGGAAGGTTCTTCGAGAATTGAAACAGATCGGGGCAGTCCTGCACAACAGAACATGAGTATCATAAATTCTGCAAATAAACAAATCTTAGAAAGTATAGATGGTTTAGTGACATACCTGCTTTTCATCTCCTTGGATAGCATCGATGAGCTTTTCAATGGCATAATCAGCTGCAGAAGCAAAAAAAGAACTTTCAAGTTTATAGTTTATCTCTGCATATATTCTCGGTCAGAATGATCAAAGAACAGATTTACTGTTTGTATACCTACTACAATTGGAAGGACGAAATCTCCATTACAGCTGATTTTAAGGAAAATGGTTGGGTTTGGGAAATGATGAAGAACACCCTTCCCAATTATCTGAGAATCTGCTTTAGGTCCTTTTCCTTTGTTAGAGAAGGGACGAATTTCACGCGTGACTGGCCATGACACTTCTTCTTGATATCTTTCGTGCCGCATACGATAATGAGAGAGGGTTTCTGCACTAGAAAATCATTAGAGAATGCAACAGAAAAGGACTGCAAAGTCTGAATGTCAAAACCACTCTTTTTGCAGTAGTAAGAAACTAAGAATTACAGTAAGCTGATCAGGAACTGTAATATCGTCAGTGATTAACTTACCATAATCAGAAAAAATGAGTAATGTAAATGAGCCAAAGACTATAGAAAACCTATTCAACCAACTTTCACCAGCAATGGCTGATTCTCCATAACACTGAACAAACAGGAAGTAGGTCGTAATATGCTAACAATGGTTGAGCAATTGAAGGCCTTATTATTCTGGAGTCTTTCTCAGTAAGGGAAGTTATATTATGACTAAGCTTTCGACTTTTTCTAACCTATGCTGCTGTCATCGAGTTCAATCAACAACAGGATCACCAGATAATCTCAATTGGAAGTTATATTATGTTCTTACTTTTTAGTAACACATTCAGGGAAAAGCAGTTCGACGGAGCTCCAGCTCTAAATTAATCAATCAAAGAATGAAACACACTAATCTCCTCGACTAAAATCGATCAAGCACACAAACATTGGTAGGGTGCATGACGCACCAAGCATTAGCGAATCAGTAACAGAGACGGGGAGCTACCTGCCAGAAGAATAGTAGCAGGAAGGTAGTCTTGATCGCTGTCACCGGCGTCACAAGATCTGCCTCCGGAGCTACCGCTACCGGAGTTGCATGAAATGAAGATCGGCTTGAAGTTGCAGCGGAGCTTTCTCCTATACCATGGGCGCATTGTTGCCGGAACAAACGAGGAACGGAAGGGAGTCGCGACGGAGAGGCGCACATTGGCTTGGTCGATAACGGCGCCGGCGCCTGGGAAAGGGATGGTACGGACGCAGAACTGAGACCTGAGCATTGCCGCTTCAGATCGTGACGCAGTAGAGAGAGAGAGAGAGAGAGAGAGAGAGAGAAGTAGTAGTTATGGAAGTACCACTGAAAGAGAGGAAAGCAATTGCTTTGAAGTTGAGGCTTGGTCAGGGAGATGGAGACTCATGCTTTCCTGGTTTGCCAGAGTCCAGAACGACATCGCCACGCAGTTTTAGCACGCTATGCTTTCTTCTTCTTTTCTCTTTCTGCAGAGATCATTTTATCTATTCTATTCTTATTTTTTTATAACGTATCCATAGTTATTCTTGACTTGCATTTTATAATTTATCATACAGGAATCGGTTTTTAAAATTAGTTTATATATATTTATACTATTGTTAATTAAATATATGTAGTATTATATATTATTGGAAATATATTTTCCTAACTTTTATACGAAAAAAATGTTTCGTTACCCATGGAAAAAAAAAAATTTCTTCCATTGTTCGTAATTCAAAAAATAGTTTACAAAATTATGACAATTTAATCACAATATTTAATATTAGATAATATTATGGTTTAAATAAAATGTATATATTAACACATTAAAATTATATATAATATGATTTAAAAACTTTAAAATTATCGATTTCGCAACTTGTAATATCTAATTTAATAATAAAAATCTCTAGATATTTTTGTCAAATATATTTCTTTAGATTAGATTAGATAAGAAGATAAGATTTTATATTATTATCCACATCCTAGTTCCACATCTATTATGAATTATATTTAGTATATGATATAGTATAATAGTACCCAGTGGGCCTCAGTGAAACCTCCAAAGTCCAAAAGGGATTGCTTGCGTTTCAAGAAATTGAAATAGTCAGTCTACATTCTTCAGAACTTTGAAAGATAGATGATAGAGTTCTGTTTGTGAAAAACCCTAAATCCTTCCATATCTACAAAAAAAAGATTCATTTTTTTTTACATAAACAGTGTGTAGCAATATCAAACCAAACCTACAATACTTTAGCGCGATTTAGGAAGCAGCTTTAGCAATTTGATGAGCTGGTAAGTCCTCAAATCTTTTCCCCAGTATAGACATAGATCCATAGGTGTCAATCCATCCTGTAAACTCAAACAAGTACTAATCAATCTCACTATAAATCATCATCCTAATCTGGTTTTACTACTAATAAATAAAAATATAAACCCGGAAAATTATAATTTGAGTAATTACCTTGTTCTTGATCGCTTTATCTGCACCTTTAATCAGTAGAAGCTGGACCATATCGGTTCTTCGCGTTTGAACAGCAACATGCAAAGCCGTCCATCCATCCTGCAGATTCGGAAAAATATAATTTTTATTACTGAAAATGGCGATTGCATTCCTGATTGTATAGAATCGACATTTGAACACCATACGTTATCTTGGAGATTTATATCGACATTGTATAGAAGCAGAATTTTGATGGCTTGTCCAGATCCTGTTTGAACTGCATAGTGTAGCAGTGAAGCTCCATCCTGCAGCAGTAAATGAAACCCTTTGTATCATAATATGATCCCATCTAGATAATTTCTTGATAAAAAGTTCATAATTCGATCAAAAAACATCTTAGACGCTAAAGAAATGCACTTTCTTCTCACCTTATCACGTGCAAATGGATTAGCGGATTCTCTCAGTAGATAGTTGGTAATTGCGTGTTTTTTGCCAATTATTGCTTTATGTAGTGCACCAAAACCATCCTACAAGACACAATTAAATGAAAATCTTGACAGGGCCCGTAATTTATTCAGTCAAAAATGGGCAAATGTTAATGTTCTATACAAACCTTATCTACACAATTAATGTCAGCATGTTTCAGCAAAGCATCTAGCAGATAAAACTCGCCTGATGCAGCAAGTGTGTGTACAGGAAGCCATTTGTCCTATAAAAAAAGACACATTCAAATTGATATTAAGGACTTGGAACTGTCAATGAAAGGTAATCCAAACAAAACCCTTTATGTAGACCACTAATTTATTCAATTTGACATAACAAGATCTCATAAAATACAACAAAGTTGAAACATTTATCAAAACTGAGTCAACAAGGACTTACAGAAGTAGCAACTGCTAGATTCGGTATCTTCTTGTTGAGCAAAACCTTCTCCTCCTTTGTAAACAACTTCCGAGGACCTTTTCATTCAATGATCAGGATATCAGAACATGATCATCAGTACATTGTTACTATACGAGAACACCAAAATGTTATTCAAAGTCGTGATTTTTATGCTCCCCGAATATTTAATAATGAACCCTATTTAGACCATACCAAGACTCAAGAAAATCAACAATACATATGCCAGATTTAAGGCACACTGCCATTCATTCATTTCATTGTACGTCTCATTCCATAGTCCATTATGTAGTTGCATATCCGTACAGCCTTATTAACCGACCACAGTGTTCGTGTTATCACAGTCTATTCTAAATTTTGATACAAACTGCAAGAAAATCAACAATACATGTGCCAGATTTAAGGCACCCAGCCATTCATTCATTCATTGTATGTCTCATTCCATAGTACATTATGTAGTTGCGTATCCGTACAGCCTAATTAACCGACCACAGTGTTCGTGTTATCACAGTCTATTCTAAATTTGACAAACTGCAAGAAGTAGACAGTCCATCAATGCCAGCAATATGCTTTTGCAGCACGAATTATGCACAATAGCAGCCAATAATGCAGATTCTTGACTTAAAAACAAAAAATCTCACTATAGTTAGTTCTCAAAATGCACAATAGCAGCCAATAATACAGATTCTTGACTTAAATTCATTATAGTTAGTTCTCAAAATTCACAATAGCAGCCAATAATGCAGATTCTTGACCTTAAAATCTCATTATAGTTCTCAAAATGCACAACAACAGCAAATAATGCAGATTCTTGACTTAAAAAAATCATTATAGTAAGTTCTCAAAATGCACAATAGCAGCCAATAATGCAGATTCTTGACTTGAAAAATCTCATTATAGTTAGCTCTCAAAATGCACATTCTCAAAATGAGTACCTTCAGAATTCATCTGCACAGGCTCATAGTTTCCACTGCTAAAGAATTCTCTAACATCATCAAGTCCCTTCCCATAAACTGCCCATCTCGGATCCTTCGGTGCCACTCTTTCACTAGGATACTCTTTTTCCGCTTCATCAACCTTGATTGGAAAACTAGTTGGGTTATCAAGAACTACTGGACTCAACTGCTTTAGCTTTGCATCTCTGAAAGCCTTGTATTCATCCAATGGCAAATCTCTCAATGGCATATACCCTTGTTTCCGCTTCTCGACTTTGCTGCCGAACTCAATCTCCTGCGCAATCTTGCGCCGTTGTTTCTTGCTGATGTTTAGCTCCGCTTGCACCTCTCTCCACTGATCCGGGACCAGATTCTCAGATTCAATTTCAGCGAATTTGTTACTGGTGAGCTTATTTGGAGCGTTAGGCTCAGTTTCGAGATACGGGTCTTCGAAAATGCCGTCTTCAAACACAATACAGTCGCCAACAACGTGGTCTTGCTCAAAATCATAGCTTTGGTGCGCGGATAATGAGTTGGATGAAGAAGAAGTGGAGTGACAGTGAAATTGTGCAGGTGATTTAAGAGGCTGAAGAAACGGAAGCTTGCGGGAGAAAAACAGTGGCCGTGGAATCTGGGGATTGAGAACGTTTGGTAACAACATCGTCTTCACTCTTTTGGCACATAAATAGAGCAAATCATTGAACTGCTTCTTTGATTCCTGAGTTGCAGAACCAAAAAATCGAATTGGGAAATGAGGGGGGTTTGGTTGGATAGGGTTTTAGCTTTGAAGAAGCTCGGTGATAATAAAATGTCGGATTTTTGCGCTCGAATGCAGTTTTTTTATGCAAAATGGTGAATTGAGCGAGACTTATAACAAACTATGATACGTCGTTATTTGTCAAGTTTGTTCATTTAGAAGGTCAATATTATATATAGTTTTATGTTTTTTTTTTAGGTTTTTATCGGTTTTATTTGGACTTAATTGTTAATTTCGAATTTGTATTAGGGTTAGGATTTTATTTTCATTATTTAAGCAATGTTTAGCCGTCATTGACATTCAGTTATTGATTTAAATATAAGAAAATCGAGGTATTTCCTCAATATCACATTGAATTCTCGGTATTCCACGTAATCAACGAATTTTTTCCTTGATCTGGTAAGGTAAATATCTGATTTATTCAAATTTATCAATTGTTTAATTTAAATATGTACCTTTTAGCTACTTATGTTTACAAATATAACTATTTTTCTTGTGGTGGCTCAACATGTGCCTAACCGCCTATGGACAATCCAATCAATTTACCAAGAAAATAGAAAAAGAATGCAGTTAAAGAGAATCAATATGGGAGATGATAAGAAGTTGATAGAGTTGATATTGACTATGAAAGTAAGGATGAAGCCCAACTCCAATTGAAGAGAAAATGAGTTTTTTTTTTTATATATATGGGTTAATAGGTGTTTTGGTCCAGGATGTTTAACAACTTTTGGGTTTTGGTCAATGATGTTTTTTTTACCTAGTTTTGGTACTATATGTTTGCAGATTTTTTCTAGTTTTGGTCTAACCGTTACATTCCATCCATTTTTTGACTTATTCAAGTCACGTGATCCACTCTAGACTTTAAATTTAGTCCCTCTAATACTTTCTTAACTTTTTTTTTGTTCAATTTAGTCCCAAAATTTCAAAATTGACCCCAATTGGACAATAGGTCCAATTAAATTTTTGAAACTTCGGGACTAAATTAAACAAAAAAAAGGTTAGGAAAGTATTAGAGGGACTAAATTGAACAAAATTGAAAATTTAGGGTGGATCACGTGACTTGTACATGTCAAAAAATGTACGGAATGTAACGGTCGGACCAAAATTAGAAAAAATCTGCAAACATATGGTACCAAAACTAGGTAAAAAAAAACATAATTGACCAAAACCTAAAAGTTGTCAAACATCATCGACCAAAAGACCTATTAACCCTTTATATATATATATATAATATAGCAAACAGAAACTTGATGGTAATGTAAAAAAGAGGAGCACATTGTAATTAAAAAATCAAGATATACATTTTAAGTTTTAACAAGTCACAACTCACAAGTACAAGAAAGGGGAGGGATTGTCACCAACCCCATCCTCCCCTCACAAAAGCCATACATACCCTTTAAAACTCGCTTCAAGAATTCATCAGAGGAATTTACACAAATTCACACCCTAAACAAACCAAATCCTTCACAAACAGAAAAATAAGTCAGTATTCACAAAGATCACTGCTTTTTTTTCTTCCCTTGATTTCACTCCAAAACAGAAATGGAAGAACAGATAAGGAAGACATGTCTAAGTGGTAAGGACATCGGGTAGTGATGCCGAATGAGCACCGGCCACTTTACCTCCGACGTCAGGGAAGTTCTCACTTCCCGGTAAAGGACCGACTTTACCGTCTCTATCGACCTCCAATGGGTACTTGAGAAGGTGGCCTTGGAGCAACTTGAATGTATCACCAGAGAAATCTCTCCAGTTACTCTCTGCAATCTCATTCACATTCTTCACACAGTCCAACTGCTCTGGCTCCTCAAACAGTTGCTTCACCACACCCAGATGTTCTGCCCACAATGACATTCTGTACCCATATACCTATATAGTGAATTGAAATGAAAACATAGGTCAAAAATTGTTTTTTTGGTAGAAATATGTCAATTGAAATACAAACATAAGTCAAAATTATTTTTTTTGGTAGAAAAATGTCAAATTTGATATGGTGAAGTTAACCGGTCCAAGAATCTAACTGTGTGACCAACCTGACCGCGTGGATGTCTTTTCTTGTTGGCCCAGGTGTGATGCGGTTGGTACGAGCCCATGGCGATCTCAGTATCTTTGGTGCCAGCCAGTGACCTTTGATTAATGTTTGCAGATCCGATGATTACATATTCATCGTCTACTATCATTCCTTTTGCATGAACATAGATCATGAACCGCCGAGACTTGTATCCTTCTGAAATCTGAATGAGCGTGAATTGAAACAGTCATACAATAATCATGTTTTTGTTCGAACAATTCTGGCCACTATATATAATATCGTGCTTTATATTTCAAGGATCAATTCTGCACGATAAGCTGCCATATAATGTCTTGAATCAAGAAAAAAACCAAAGTTAAAGCAATAAAAGAAGATTAACGAGGACATACCACACTGCCATTAGTAGGACTGCCATCACCTGCTTTCGGGATTTCCTCCCTTTTCCCGAGGCAATAGAAATTAAGGTAATCTTGAGGATGAGCATCAACATTCTCCTCCTTAATTACCCTTGCAATAACTTCATACATCATTTGCATGGTCTGATACTGTATAAGGGGCAACACAAAACATACAACGGTTAACAATTTACTGACCAAATGGTAGCCTAACCACAAATATACCTATTTTAAAAAAAAATTCCACCTAGATCAGGAATGCAATAACTAATTCATATATACCTGCCAAAAAAGAATTTCTTGCACTGTAGCTGTTTTAGGATCGCCCTCAGGCCACATCGGTATGACAATGTACACAGCAAATCTCTCTTTTGCTCTAATTTTGCTAGCTACCTTCAGAGCCAATTCCATTGGTATAAGATTATCAGCTCCTGCTCCACCCAAAATAATCACCACAAGCCAATGAAGGAGACGATAAAATTGCAGTGTCTACGATCTTAGTAAAATTATTTTTGAACATTTTCACCTGCATTTTTGTATGAGGGCCACCCATATGAAGATCCAAGGAAATATTGATTTTCAATGTATATGAAATGTTGTGCAGATCTGATTGCTTGGATATATGCAGTTTGAATACTCTTATCTACCACCACATCTTTAGTATATATCAGATTCTGCAGCAAGACAGCATATTATTCAATTAGAAATTCAAGTTAGAAATGTATCAGCTAATACTTTCAGTCACTGGTATACCTGTGATGCAGCAATTTTAGGAAGCTTTGTTTTTTCTTGATGAGAATCACTTTTTGTTGGAAATCCTTTCAATGACGACGAATCAATAGACCTAAAAATCTATACAAATAGAAGATAATTATAAAAATCAGACAAACCACAGATCAATCAGTAACCAAAACTGTCCATACTGGAAATCCAAAAACAAACCTGAACATGCCAGTTGTTAGGATCATCTTCACGGTGAATATAAAGTATGGGATTGTCCTTTGGAATTGTTGTGATTCGATCCTCCTCTGGTGTTTCTTTCTGATGAGATGCTTTAGTCTCTGCTTTGACAGGGCTTAATATCCAAGAGATACGTTCAATCTTGATTAAGGCATCATCGTGCCAGTGAGCTTTTCCTTTGACAAACAAATTGAATTCTCTCCACTTAGTTGATTTTCTCCAGCGTTGCTCAAAGTTTATAAGAACGTCATATGCTGCTGGACCGTCAATTTTGCAGTGCAAATCATGCCATGGTTGCCTTGGAGCCTTTGCCCCAGCCTGCATAAATAAAGGAAAACACGCAAATGACAAAAAAATGTGGAGAAGGCCAGATTGGCATAGAGACTAAGAAACAGTAATAACACTTTTTCAACTTAAGGCAGATCCTCAAATCTGGCAACTAAAAATTACATGGCATTAGTCATTTCAAACATAGTCGCTCTGCTGAATTGATATATTCTCCATAAGCAAAATCTAATTTTTGATGTGCCTGCCGAGAAGTTACTATATAAGGCAAAAACAAGCAGGAGAGAAAATTTGACAAAAGAGAACTCAAGACAGTGACTTTACTCACAGCAAAAGTGGGGTTGTGAAAATCATCCTTAAAGACAGTGTCGAGATCTCGGAATAGCCTGTGCTCGGGTGTATCGTATCGACCATCACAAAGATCAAGTCCTCCAAGAAATGCAGTTACCTTCCTATTATTGCCTGATGCTTGTGTGTCCACCATAACACACTTTTGGTGGTGAGTGAACATGGTTCCCACAACCTGTACAAAACACCTTGTAATCTTAGCATCACAAGCAAACCGCCTCAAAATTACTCAAATTCACATGTTATGTACTAAAGAACTTCTGAAGAAACCTATTTCCACTTCAGCAAAATAATGAGGTATTTAATTCAAAGCATGCACTAACGGTGAACTTAATGTCTTATTTTATCCTCAAATCCATCTTCAATGAACTGAGGTGAGTATGTTTATAACATAGGAGGACTGTATAACCTCATAGTGCCAAGGAAAATGATCCCTTTAACAGTTGATGACATACCTCATGATTTAACAAACAGTAAACTATATTTAGAAACCTCTAGATCCATTCTTTGCAATAAGAGAATATGTAGAAAATGCAGTTTACAGTATTGCTGCATATCATTCACTCCAATTTAAGGGGAAGAGTAAGAACTCTCTAGTTTCGGACAAGCAGCAGATAAATCATCTGGTTTCCACAATTAGTAAGTACATGATAATAATAATAACGAATAACACGGTAATAAAAGTAGAGCAAATGAACAAAAAAAGCCAACCTGCTGTTTGATGATCCCGAGCTTACTGCTTCCATATCGAGGTGCCAGCACACAGTTGACTGATGAATGCTTGAAAAACTTCCGGGTCTCTTCATCGTGGGTTCCCATCACTCCGTCCTGCAACCAAATGATTAGTCATAGGCTCATTTGATAGTTGATACCATATAATACAATAATAGTATGCATATTGCATTTGTCTATTGAAGAACAAGGGATCAGAGTCAAATTTATGGAAAAGCATTCATATTGATTATTCACAGTCGCTTCTATCAGGAAACTAGATTAAGCTACTAAGGCATAGGCTCTATGATTCTTAAAACAAAAGCAACCATTAGAGTTATCAAGAACACATTTCAATTAGAGAGTCCAAACTCCAAAGATTACTCACTGTGTTAATGAAGTGCTTGCTGTGTGAAGTCTTGTCGTCCCAAACCAGCATCAACACACGTACCCCTTCCTCAGACTTGTATTTGAGAAGATCACCGAGCGTGAGATCGCCACCACGCGGAAGAGGGCGAGTTGGCTCTCTGACAAGCTTTATCTTGTGGAAAATAGACCATCCCACCATGTAAATCATATGATGAGCTTCAGAGATTGCGTAGCAGATATCTTCCCAACAAGCGGCCTGCTTGTAAACATGGCCGCCGTCAAGCTCGATTCTAGGTAAAATGCCTTCAGGGACGTGAGCATCTTGATATAGAGTGACGCTGCTCCCCTTTCTTAACGGAAAGTAAGTGCCTCGGACTCCTAGATTCTGGTCGCCGGCGATTCCGCGCTTGTACAGAGGGTTTTGGTCCACCGGAGTGAACTTCAACTCCAGTTGAATCGCAGGACGGCGCTTAGTCTGCTTGCCGGAGGACAACGGAAACCAGCCGGAGATAGTTTTTCCGGTAGCTATGTCCTTGGCCGGGATCTTGGCTATCCCAATCAATTCCGCGCCGAAAAGGTCGTCGTCCTTGACATGGAACTCGAGATCGACAACGGGATGAGCAAGAGGTATTTCGAACCGCTGGTCCCACTTCGGCTCCCGGGCGTTCTTAATAACCTGCGTCCTGGCCACGGTGGCCTGCGGCACCTTGACGGTAACGTATGGGTCGCTGGTGATAATCCTAGGTCGACTATGGCCATCATCCACCGGCTCCCCCGCCGCGTCGGCAGGTCCTTCCTTGTATGCGGTCGAGGCGGGGACTGGGGTACACGCGCTACATGCTAACACGCATTTGCGGAAGCGGTTAGTGAGGACGTCCATGTTCGGTAGGTCGCGCCCCGCAATGATGTGGAGATCGAGGTCGCCGTGCAGGTACAAGACCTGATCCGGCGGCAAATCGGCCATAGCCGCCGAGCTCTACAGTTCAGAAATTGCAGACAATGCGAGTAACCGCAAGAGAAGATCGGACCAACCAACCAGTGAGCAAGATCTGCTATACGGTGCTTATGAGAGAGAAACTAGACGAGAAAAGTTGGTTACTTGAGGAGGAGAAGAGGGCAACGAACAATGGGGGCTGGGGCGGTGGCGGAGAAAGCAGGCAAAATCCAGCTGTTTGTTTGAACTTGGAGTAGAAACTGGAAACTAGTTTTTTATTGAGTTTGATTGATTTGATGATCATAAAGATGATGATAAAGTGATAAAGTTTTGATTTTCTGGGCATATAAATTGGTGTCGGCAAAAAGGAAAGGGTATAAAAATGGTGGAAGTATATTTTTTTACTAAAAAGTACTACTGTTTATTTTGCTTCTTTTGGAAAAAATTGAGATGCCACTGGCAGCACGTCACTAGAGATTTGCTTGAAAAAATCGTCTAAATATTTATGTTCTATAATTCATATACAAAATATGTTGAGTTTTGGACATTAAAATATTAATAGTGCACTTTTCAAGTGCGCAATAAACACTGCGCAAATATTAATATTCTACATTATCGGTTAAGTGCGCTAGGTAATTAATACTAGTTAGTTCACTATATTGAGTAATTAAACTAATAACGTAGTGCATTTGTTAAGTGCGCTATGTAATTAATGTTAATTACCTAATTTAGCAAAAATTAACGTAATATAGCATACTTATAAGTGCACAATAAGCACTGCGCATCTATTAAATATTCTACATCAAATAATTAACATTAATTACGTAGTGCATATGTCAAGTGCGCAATGTAATTAATACCAATTATTGCACTATATCAATTAATTAGCATTAATTACGTAGTGCATTTGTTAAGTGCACTACGTAATTAATACTAATTACTTAAATTAGCAGAAATTAACGTAATGTAGTGCACTTGATAAGCGTGTAACAGCCATAGCGTACATGACAAGTTCACTATTTTATATTTTTATTTTTTAAACTCAACATACATTATATTTGTATTTGAGTATTTAAGTGAATTTTCCGATTCGCTGGCGGATAAAGCAAGTTGGAGAGGGAGAGTCAGAGACGACAGGTTGGTGGTGGGATGTTTATGAAAACAATGAATGAGTGATGCCCACAACGAAGCACGTCTCAATGGCCAATGTAATCATTGATATTGAAATTTATGAAGAAAAATATATTATGGAAGCAGTTTTTTTCGCTGGGTGTATTATAGAAGCAGTTGAGGTAGGTCAAATGTCAATGTCAATTATATCTCGAACCCAAATATAATTATACCAATTTGTAAAGCGAGTTTTATTTTTATAGGTAATTCAAATTCGAATCCCCAAAACACCATTTTGAGGAGGATTTTAACGTTAACGTTCGAAATTACGAAAAACAATGTTGTATATATTAAAATAAATTCCAAAACTGTCGCGTATATAAAAACCATATGTTAACCGCGCATAAATTAGCTTTTAGGGTGGAATTAGAAAAAAAAAATTGAAGTTTAAAGTATATGTTTGGTTTCCCGCCTGGTCAGCTCGTGTTTCGACCAAGTTAACGCGAGCGGTCCGCAGAGTAACTCGTCGAAGTTTTCGGATTGGGTGCGAACCGAGTCCGTCACCTAAGGTTGTGTACGGGACTTAGCTTCGTCTTCAGAACAGCGGTAAGTCCTTCGGGCTCTCTTTTAGACCGTCCGTCAGCACCTGCGAGAGGAGCATTACCAAGCAATCCCCGTGGAGAGGGGGGGTGCTTGGTGCGCTCGCTCCGACGATCAACATTAGGCGGTTTCTAGAGAGAGAGAGTTTTAGAGAGAGGTCAGAGCTTTTCCAAATCTCACCCAAAGTGACTTGAAAATGTTTACCCCCAAGGTGGCTATTTATAGGCAACCTTGGACCGTAAACCGGTTTTGACCCGGTTCAATGTGGAAATGTGAACCGGGATGTAGGGGAGAGCTTTGGGAAAAGGACTCTGACGCTCGTCTCAGGCGGTTGTCACGAGCGGGACGCACGCGCCTTTGAAACGTAGGTCTCGGACACATAGGAGTTAGTTAAAAATCGGGTCTCCTATACATTCGGGACGAAATGGGGGGTGTGCGCGACACCCCCCGGGTGTTAAGCTTACCCGGAAATTCCGGGTAAGCTGGGGCTTACCCGGAATTTTCGGGTAAGCCTAGTTTACCCAGAGATTCCGGGTAAGCTAGGCTTACCCGGAATTTTCCGGGTAAGCCCCCCGGGGGTGCCGGGCAAGTTCGCGACTTGCCCGGTTTCCCCCGGTTAGCTCGAAATTGAGTTTTACGCGCGTGTATGAGGTCCGAATAATTAAAACCGAGCTCGAACCATGCGTATATCCATCACTTGCCCCCGAGTTAAATAATGGTCTGACCTTTGTTTAACTCTATTCTAAGATAGGGTATACGCGTGATTCGGGTCGTCTGCTCACCTTGAGTTTCGACCTACCAATGGTGGATACGCGCGGCTTAGACGAGTTCCTTGCCTTAGTTTTTTGAGATGGTCGTACTTGATAACTGCGCGAAGAGTTAGTAGCACAACGGACTACGAGTAATATGATAAATGTGATTTTGGGAGAAGTAAGGCGCGAGCGCGCACGAAATTTTTCGGGTTCGTACGATGATCAAAGAAATATGAAAAGTTCATGCCACGACTAAATGTATCAAAATGATAACCACTCATGAAAGTTTTGATAAAACGTTTTTCATGCCATATGATGGTTTTCGGGAGCCCGTCGTCCGAGACGGCCGTCGTGACGGCGAGACTACGGTTTTAGTAAACGAAATACCGCCGGGTTTGGAAAATCACATGTAACGGACTTGACACGAAAAATCTTAAAAATAATGTTTTCAAGTAGTTGAGACCATTTGAAATGACTTAGTTAAATTTAGCTAAGTCATTTGATGGTGAAAATCCAAGTTATCAACAACTTTAAAAAAATGGAGGGTGGATGTGAGTGTACCTCTTGGATGTATGGTGCTTGTTAGGTTGTGTAGTCCACCTCATTTGTGATAGTTTATAAAACTATCAATATTTGAATAGGTTGTTGAGAGGGTTTTGGAGGGGCTAAGGTAGTGATTTAGGAATTCACTTTAGGGTGCTAGTGAGACCCCATTTCGGCCGGCCACCACCAAGACTACCACCGGCGAGGTCACGGCGGCCCAGCAGCGGCGAGGCGGCGGGAGCGGCGGCGCAAGGCGGGCGGCGGCTGCACTGTTCACGGGTCGATTTCGGGCTCAATTCGACCCGTTTTCGAGTCCTTCTTGTCGAGTATTGATCGGTAATGTCCTCCCCTTCCTTTTCTTGATGTTAATTGGACCTTTAGGGCTGCACATTTCGAATTTCAATAAGATGCATGATAGGTGTTCGATGAAATGCCTAAGTGAAATTTTGGCTTGATTTTTCAAAATTCGTTTTTGGCCAAACTCTAAATGTAGATAGATAGAGTTATGGTTAGTGAACTCCCTTTGTGAAGAGGCCCTTAGGTTTCGGACAACCGAGGGGAAATCGTGGAGGTTCGAAATCGGACATATTCGAGCAAAAAGTTCGACCCTTTGTATTTTGATGTGGGTGACTTGATATGATGTCCCCAAGTGTAATAATGACTCCTTGATTATTTGTGAGTGGATAGTCGTGCCCCCGGAGTTTAAGTGATCGCTTAGTAGCTCGTGCTTATCGGTGGCTTAGTTGACCCGAGTGCTCTTCGAATTGTTCGGGTAGGGGTAAGTCTCCCCGTGACATGTAATGGGCTTGCTTAAGTGTATTTGAGTTGCTTGTATGTGCTTCCGGAGCCTTGAGCCGTTTTGGGGATAAAATTTGATTGAAATGTGGTCGGATGGCATTTCGGTAATTAAGACCAACTTTGCATGTCTTGGATTTCTTTATCTTTTGAACTTATCGCTTTGCGGAATGCTTGAATACCTGTGTCACATTGCACAAATATATGGAAATTTGATTAGTAGGTGGCCTAGGCCTTTGGTGAGCGTAGGGATTTTTGACTCCCGAGCGGGGGGGTCCCTAGCTGTTTGTTCGCGGACAGTTGGTCCGTTGGGTTGGATGCCCTCGCAAAGGGCTTGATGAACGGTGTTGATACATGACCCTGGTTTTTGATTGAGTTGTGTATGCTTTTTGTAGGGCTTGGTTGACGGGCTTGCAAGCGCGCGACTTTGATACTTAGAGTGTTCCTGGTAGGAAACGGTTTCTGCTTCTTCGCGCAATTAGTAAGTCTCATCACTCTGTTTCGGATAACTTTGATGGAGAGGTTGATGAGGGCACCATGGATTCCGATTCCGGGTCTCGAAGCGGTGTACTTTTGGGACCGTTGGGTAACCGTGTGATACTGGAGAAGACCCAAATATTTTTTCCCAACAAGCTCCCACGTTCCAAGTTTGATCTCTATGTCTCGACCCGGGGCTGGTGTCCCGGCATAGAGGTCTCGTATCCTTGGGACGTCGTGAAGGGGGTCGAATTTGGTCGGCCCACCGTTCCTCCGGCTGAATACGAGGCTGTTTATCTTTCACAGTTCCGAGAAGGGCTGCGGTTTCCTTATTGTCAGGATCTGGTCCGCCTTTGTCGACATTATAGGATTTCCACCAGGGTTTAGAGCTTGGACGTGTTTCCGGGTGCAATGTCATCTAAACTCTTGGGATTACTCGATAGTGCTTTTTCGAGCCTTCTACCGCCTGGGTAAGGCGGACGAGTCTGGGATGTGCACTTTCAGCTTGCGTTGGCCTCACATGACCGAAAAGGGATTCTCCTCCCTTGGCTTGCGCAGGGCGGGGTGGAATACTGAGGCGCGGTTCTGCGAAAGGTCGGACACTTCCCAGAATAAATGGAAGTGTCAGTACTTTTTTATAAAGGATGCGGGCACGACTTGGACGACTTCTCACATATTGGATGCCGATCCCGTTCCGCGTTTTCAGGAGTTCTCCGATACAGACAAGGTTGCTTTGAAGAAGATTCACACGGCGAATAGGGCGGGGGAGTACAGCCCCCTTTATCGTGCTTCCGACGCCGAGCTGCTCGCGGCGGGCATTCATGTACGTCCTTCGGGGGATGAGTTGGTATGTTTTGAAGTTTCGTAACATTTGTTCCTGTTTCCTTGTAGGTTGGTTTCTTAACAGACGCCCCTGTTTACAGGGCGGAGTCGCAGGCGGATCTCCTCAGACTGTTCCCGGCCTCGGCGATACTCCTCATGTTGGCCCGGGTATGGGTCTTGTGCCTTTAGAGGTTTCGTTGAGATCTTTCCCCATGCCAACATGCTAATGGTCTTTTTGTGGTTGTCTTTGCAGGCTTGGTGTTCCCGATGGCGGGGGGAATTGCACCTGTCCGAGAGCATAATGCTGACGTCCGTTCCCCGAGCGATCCTAGGAGGTCGACGTCTGCCGGTATGCCTCTTGCTCCTTCCTGCGACAAAGGGGAGGGGCCAATGTATGCAGATTCGACCATGCCTGTCCCCTGGTCGGGGAGCGGGCGTTCAGTGGAGGTGCCTCCCTTGGCAGGTGACTGTGGTTGACTTCTTGTTGTATTGGTATAGTTTGCCTTCTCCTAATGTGTTTGCTTTTGATGTGTAGTTGTTCCTACTCCTCCAGCTCTTCGCAAGTCTGATCTGATGTGTCGGCTTGATCGGGATGTGTCCAGGAACGAGTGGACTCCTTATTCTCAGTCTGCTATTCGCTTTCCCAAGGATGTTTCCTTGAGCACACCTGCTGTTGGTGTGCGTGTGGTTCAGCAGTCTGTTCCGCCGGCTGATCGCAAGACTTGCCCCCGGGACTCTGAGGCTGCTTTGAAGTGTGTTGAGGAGTCGCTCGCGCGCTTTGCTCCTGCACGTTGTTTTATTTTTATGTTGGATCTATCATGTTTGTCTGGCTTCTTTGTGTGTGATGTGCTTGTGTTGTTGTTGCAGGTGAATGCCGTGATGACCAACCTTTCCTCCTTTGTTGTTGAGCTTGTTGAGGAGACGAGGGGTCTGCAGGATCGTCATGAGCACTTGTCTCAGGATGTCGTTGTGTTGAGGGAGAAGGCGCGCGCACATTCAGATGCTTCTTCCAAGGCTTCCGCTGATCTCAAGGGAAGTCAGGATTGTGCGTCTCAACTGGAGGCGGAGCTGTTTGCCCTACTGCGCCAGGAGAAGGTCGATGAGGAGGCACATGCTGTGGCGCTGAAGGAGACTAAGGAGTCTCATGTTGCCCTGGGTGATCAGCTTGGGATGATTGAGTTTCGTACTACAGCTGATTACCCCAAACTTCTCGAGAAGGCACGTGATGATCGCATGGAGTCCTTCTCTGTGGATTACTTCAGGAGGATATACTCTCTTGCCCCCGATTTTCCTTTCCAGAGTACTGGTCCATATACTGGCTATGCCCTCGGGGCTATTGCGGGGATCCAAGCGGGCGATGTGGGCGGAACGAGTGGTTTGACGGGACAGGTGTCCGTCCCTGTTGGTGACGATTGCCGTGGTGTTTTCAACAGCCCTGCACGTGATGTTTTTATGGCTGACGCCTTTGGCTCTGGTGCTCCTGACGTTGGGTCAGGTTGATCTTTCTTTGTTTTTTCTTGTGTATATATGGTTGCTCCCCTTGCATGGGTGAGATTTTGGCGGGGTGCGTCCCGGGCTTGACTTTTTATGCTGGCTGGATGTCTTTACTTTTTAGTCCTGCTATATTATATATATATATATGCCTGTCATGAGATGTTAGAAAGATATAATACTTAGTATTATTTTGCATCTTCCTTTATTGCTGTCTCTATAACTCGTTCTCTTTTTGGAAGAGTGTTGCTCTGTTGACAGGTCGATTTCCTTAATCCGATGGTTTTCCTTAGGAAATTGCATCTCTGTTGGTGGCGGGGTGCGGATGAGTTAGTATTACCGGCATCTGTGGCTTTGTAAGGAGAAAGATCCTTGTTGAACTGCTTGTCTTCCTTTACAAGGATGTGAATAGATTAGTATGTTCACATACTTGATACTGCGGCGAAGTGTGGATAGATTAGTACGTCCGACACTTGCATTTGTTTGCGAGGGAGGATTCCTAAGGAACCGCTTGTCCCCCGACTTTTTGCAAGGATGTGAATAGATTAGTACGTTCACATCCTTGTATTGTGGCGAAGTGTGGATAGATTAGTATGTCCGACACTTGCGTTTGTTTGCGAGGTAGGATTCCTAAGGAGCCGCTTGTCCCCCGACTTTTTGCAAGGATGTGAATGGATTAGTACGTTCACATCCTTATATTGTGGCGAAGTGTGGATAGATTAGTACGTCCGACACTTGCATTTGTTTGCGAGGGAGGATTCCTAATGATCCGCTTGTCCCCCGTCTTTTTGCAAGGATGTGAATGGATTAGTACGTTCACATCCTTATATTGTGGCGAAGTGTGGATAGATTAGTACGTCCGACACTTGCATTTGTTTGCGAGGGAGGATTCCTAAGGAACCGACTGTCCCCCGACTTTTTGCAAGGATGTGAATAGATTAGTACGTTCACATCCTTGATGAAATTATTTTGTCTCCTTGCATGCGTCGCGCTCCCTTTGTTTTGTATATAGGCATGAGCTTTGCTTAGTCTTGCTTTGATATCTTTTTGATGGCTTTTCTTGTTTTTTGCCCTTTTTGCGTGTAGAGCTAGGGCCTTTGTTGATGATGTATGTGGCTTGTTCCTGGTTTTGGACCGGGGTAGCCTGCCATTACATAGTGATTTTTCCTACGCAAGGAGTGAACTTCATTAGTCTTCTTGTTTATTTACAAGGGGTGTGCATGGATGGAGTCAACTGATCTCCCATCCTAAACGTTCTACTTAGTGCTTGAAAAATAAAGATAGAGTATGTGCATGTCATGGGGGAAGGATTATTCCCTTAGTGACGGCTTGATAAAGCTGGCTTCTTGCATGGAATGTAGGAGCGCAGAGCTCCTTGTTTGATCAGTTCCTCGATTCTGTTGCGTAGAGAGGGGCACCCATTCGTGCTGTGACCCCATCTGTTGTGGTAGTGGCACCACATTTCTGGATTCTTCCCGAGGAAGGCAATTCGGATCTCGCTTGGAGGAGGTAAAACATCCTTCAGGATGGTATTGAACAACTCCTCCACCTCTATGTTCAGAGGTGTATATTCGCCATCTTGGTTGTTGTTCAAGTCTTGTCTTGTACGCTTGTGTTCGGGCGCCTCCTCTTGTTCTGCAGGTGGGCTGAACCACCCCAGCTCGTTTGCGACCTCGATTGCTGTCTCCATCTTCTCTTTTAAGTCGGCCATAGATTTGGTTGTTCTCCACCCTTGTGTTCGTCCAAATATGAGGAATGTAGGTGAGTTCATGTTCAGGAAAAAGGCATTGATCACGGCTGACTTCTCTGCCAAACTTGAAGTTGCGTTTGTGGCGAATCGCTTGAAGTAACTCTGGATGGATTCCGACTCCCCTTGCTTGATGTCCCATATGCTTGGGAGCATTGGGGTTTGAGGTGCTGCGAGTCTTTCTCCTTTGCTCATCATTTCGTCAAATCGCCTTTCAACTTCAGACTTGGAACACTGTCCCCTTTCGATGACTGCTATGTCCAGACGGTTCTTGCATCTTAAGGCGTTGACATAGCACTTTCGTGCTATCGTCTGATCGCCCAAGACTTCACCAACTCCTCCCCTTAAGCGATACTTCAGCTTTTGGTGTGCCGTTGAAGGCACCATCTCGTAGGGGTTTATCGTTGTTCTTCCGAGAATTCCGTTGTAAGCGCCAAGGCTCTCGACGATCACAAAAGTGATGTCGACTTTCATTGCGTTCCATCCTTCTCCTATCACAGTGGGAAGGGTGATCATCCCCAGCGGATATGTAGCAGCTCCTGCAAAGCTTACTAACGGGAAATTTCCCGGCTTCAGGTCCTCTCTTCATTCCAAGCTGTTCGAGGACCTTGACATGGAGGATGTCTGACGAGCTTCCTCCGTCGACTAGGATTCTTTTGACATCAAACCCGTTGATTTCCATTGTTATTACTAACGTGTCATCATGCGGGTAGACGATGTGTGCCATGTCTTTTCTCGAGAATCCTATCACGGGGTCCTCCTCTTCCGGTGTCTTTCTTTTCCCATACTTGGGGAGTGTGTTTGCCTGCGCAGCGTATATATCTCTTGTGTTGGAGACTTGTCCTCCTGCAGCTGGACCACCGTGAATGACGTTAATAACTCCCCTCTTTTTAGGAGGAGGGTTGTCATTGGTCTTCTCTTTTCCTTTCTCCTTTGGCGTGAATTTTCTTTTCACATTCTCAATCTTTCCCCCTTGGTCGACGTAGTGCTTAAATCCGCCTTCTTGTATGATTCGATTGATTTGGAACTTAAGGCTTCTACAGTCGTCAGTTTCATGGCCGTTGACTTCGTGGCTTTCACACCACTTGTCTTGCTCCTTCCCTAGCTGGCCCTTTCTGAAACCGAATGGCTCTTTCCAGAGGTTTTGCTCTTTCATTTCTTTCAGTATGACACTCAGGGGAGCGTTCAAAGGGATTAGCTCAATGGTGTTGACGTCTGGATTTTTGTCTTCTTCAATGTTGAATGTTCTCTTCTGGGGCGGAGTCCACTGTTTTTGTTGGGGGGTTTGATTCTGCTTCAGGGGGCTTGGCTTACTTTCATCTTTCTTGTTGCCGGGCTTAACCCACTTGTCCCGTGCTGTCATCTTGTAATGCTCAGCATCAATGTACTCTTTTACTCTTGCCACGAGTTCTTCCATTGTTTCCGCCGGTCTTGTAGAAAGCTTTTGGCCCAAGTCGTACCCGTGCCTACCCAGGTTTCTGACAAAGGCATGGATGATTTCTATCTCTGCGATGTTCGTTTGAATTTCCGAGATGTTTTGATTAAATCGGATGTAGTAGCTTGCGAGGGACTCATTCCACTCTTGCTTGACGTCATCCAAGGCATTTGATCCTTTGACAATCGAACGTTCTCCCATGTAACGGTGGATGAACTTTTCTTTGAGGGACTGCCACGAGTCTATGCTTTTCTTTGGTAGGGAGAAGAGCCAGTGTGCAGCTGGTCCGCCTAACGTCTGGGGGAACGTCATGGATATGTGGTGAGGGTTGTCTGTCCTTCCCAAAAGCATTGCTTCATGCTGCTGCACATGCTCTATCGGGTCTCCCTTGCCTCGGTACTTTTCCGGCCTTAGATTATACAGTGCGTCTGGGACGCGACTGTACACCAGCTCGTCAGTGAAAGGGTGGGATGTGGTGTCCACCAATGTGTTCATCCCTCTCATTTTCCTTTGCTTTATCTTCTTTTCGATTAGCTTTTCAAGCATCTCCTCCGTCAACCCGGTGACTGGGTTACCCTGATTTGGGGGGTATGCTTCTTGTCCCATGCTTGCGCCTTGTTGGGGAAATTGCGCCTGCGTCGGGTTGTACTGAGAATATCCACCTTGATATCCCTGGAATGTCTGAGACGGCTGCCTCCAGGCTCCTTCATTGAATGGCCCTGCTTGGTAGGGTGTTTGGGAGTGCGAGAGCTCCTGTCTTGTCCCTTGTTGGGGGAACTGCCTGCTTTGCTGTGCATTCCCGTGAAAGGTCGAGGTTTTTGAGATTGTAGGTCCTCTCTGCTGAGGTGCATTCATTGGAGGCGCCTGCCTTGGTGGCGGGGGCATATTTGCTAGTTGCGCGGGAGGGGGCGGTGGCGCCCCGTATCCTTGGTTGCGCAAGGCCTCTCTCAGATGAAGCAGCTGTTCGAGTGCCGCCATCATTTCTGGGGTGACTGCGGGCGCAGTTTGTGCCCCTGGTGCCTGATTGTATGCCCCAGCATTTGGCATTCCGTATGGTTGCTCCTGCGTGTTGAAGGTTTGATGGGCGAAGCCTGGAGGAGCGTTGGTTTGCTGTGTGCCTCCTTGCGCGTTACTCCGAGAGTGTACGCTTCTTGTTGGCATAGACGAGGCGACTGAGGCCTCGCGTTGGCTTTGCGGGGGGTCTCTCTGCGAAGGAGATCTCATGCTTGACTCCGGGGCCGGAGTTTTCCTTGGACGTCCTGGTCCTCTTTTCTTCGTCTTAGTCGGCGGTGGTTGCTCGTTGCTTGCCATGCTTTTGGTCCTGTGGGTGATCCGCAGACGGCGCCAAGTGTTTCGACCAAGTTAACGCGAGCGGTCCGCAGAGTAACTCGTCGAAGTCTTCGGATTGGGTGCGAGCCGAGTCCGTCACCTAAGGTTGTGTACGAGCCTTAGCTTCGTCTTCAGAACAGCGGTAAGTCCTTCGGGCTCTCTTTTAGACCGTCCGTCAGCACCTGCGAGAGGAGCATTACCAAGCAATCCCCGTGGAGGGGGGGGGGGGTGCTTGGTGCGCTCGCTCCGACGATCAACATTAGGCGGTTTCTAGAGAGAGAGAGTTTTAGAGAGAGGTCAGAGCTTTTCCAAATCTCACCCAAAGTGACTTGAAAATGTTTACCCCCAAGGTGGCTATTTATAGGCAACCTTGGACCGTAAACCGGTTTTGACCCGGTTCAATGTGGAAATGTGAACCGGGATGTAGGGGAGAGCTTTGGGAAAAGGACTCTGACGCTCGTCTCAGGCGGTTGTCACGAGCGGGACGCACGCGCCTTTGAAACGTAGGTCTCGGACACATAGGAGTTAGTTAAAAATCGGGTCTCCTATACATTCGGGACGAAATGGGGGGTGTGCGCGACACCCCCCGGGTGTTAAGCTTACCCGGAATTCCGGGTAAGCCTAGGCTTATCCGGAATTCCGGGTAAGCTTAGGCTTACCCAGAAATTCCGGGTAAGCTGGGGCTTACCCGGAATTTCCGGGTAAGCCTAGTTTACCCGGAGATTCCGGGTAAGCCCCCCGGGGGTGCCGGGCAAGTTCGCGACTTGCCCGGTTTCCCCCGGTTAGCTCGAAATTGAGTTTTACGCGCGTGTATGAGGTCCGAATAATTAAAACCGAGCCCGAACCATGCGTATATCCATCAGCTCGTAATGGTAAAGTATTGACTATGAATACATTTTCATTCCCATAGTTACTGACGGGGTTTGAACCCCTGACATCTGGTTAATGGATGAAGCGTTAAACCGCTACATCATATTACATATTTTAGAATATTATCCCGTCAACCCTAGGCTACAAATATAAGTTTTTTTTTTTATTCTATACTTTCTAAACCATTTAATATGGTGTGGTGGTTCAGCGCCTCATTCGTTAACTAGATGACAGTGGTTCAATCCCCGCTATTGACCATGAGAATGAAAAATATTCATGGTCAGCACTTTACCCCTTCCGGACTGACCTGATGCGAGTGCGAGCTACATAATGTAATGTTAGATTGCAAAAAACTTTATCATTTTATACGACCATCACGTGCATTAATTTTTATTATAATAATGAGTTATGAAGTAGATAAAAAAAAAAAATAATACAATATTATTATCATAATAAACTATGAATAATACAAATTATTTATTATTTACTAAATAATAATAAAATATTAACACTTCGTAATGTTGGATGTAATCTCACATTACATCCATTTTTTTATATAATCTCACATTACGTTGAATTGAGTTTGGACGCAATCTCGTATTACAATGAACATTACAATGCACATTACATCGTTTGGCAAACCAAACAACGTAATGTGGGACGTAATGTGATATTACATCCTATATTATTTCCATCCAAACGCCCCTCCATTCAACATAAGGTGAGATTATGTCCAACGTTACGGAGTGTTATTATTTTATTATTATTTATTAATTAGATAAAATATTTTGCATTATATATATAGTTTATTATGATAATTTATTAGCCTTTTATTTTTTATATACTTCATACATCATTACTATAATAAATAATAATGTACTTGATGTTCGTATAAAATGAGTAAAAAAAATTCCTAGCATTTTTTATGAGGATAAGAATCTATATAGTGTCTCAGGTTTACCTCATGTTTCAGTTTGGTGTTTCAGGATTAAAGTGTTGATATGGACTGTCCCAAATTTGAATAGTGTTGCAATTTGGTTTTCTGTTAAATTTAGGTGTTAAGTTTAACAGACTTAGATGAAAAGACCATACTGCCCCTAAACCCGATTTCGGCCACCCACCTCCGATTACGGCCACCCACATTCGATTCCGACCCACCCACCGCCACCCACCTTTGATTCCGACCCATTCCGGCCACCCACCTTCGATTCCGGCCACCCACCTCCAAACAAGATGATTCCGGTCTATTCAGGCCCGATTCCAGCCGATTACGGCCCGATTCCAGCCAATTCTGGCCGATTTAGGGTTCCGACGGTGGAGCAACTGACTTGATTTGGGGTTTAGGGGTAATTTGGGCATTTTCAATTTTATTTGGTCATGTGATGGTCACATGACCGAATTCTGTTAAATTTAACATCAAAATTTGACGAGACACCAAATAGCAACACTATTCAAACTTGGGACAGTATAAGTACGCGTCAGACACCAAACTGAAACATGAGGTAAACTTGAGACACTAAATAGGTTCTTTTCCATTTTTTATGTAAATTATCCTATAAAACTACATATAATGTTTTAATTAATAGAAATGTTAATAGTTGTGTGTATTGAATTTAAATATTTAGTTTTTTTTTTAAGTATAAATGACTATAGTATTAACCATAAAACATAAATTTTAAGAAGTTAGTTGTTGTCAAAATATATATTCTTTTAAAACTTATCATATTAAGATATAAAATACTCTCGTATAGATTAATATAATAATAATAAAGTCACATTACAATGCACATACTTAACATTGTAATCTACATTCCACATTACAACACAACAAAACATTGCAATCTAACATTACATTGCACAGCTCACATTACTTTTAATATCACATTTTAAATAATTTCACATTACGTCCATACAAACACTCTCTAAACGTTGCTAGTATGATTTCTTAGCCCACCTTGTCTATTCAGCTTTTAAATTTAGTTATAGTAGAAATCACGGGACTCCCATGAATCACACACATTATCACATATTGTTCTATGTGTCACTACTGTTATTTTTTTTTTTTTTTTTTTGCCAAACCAATATTTTTAGTTACATAGCAAAAAATCTACACATTGTTAAGATGTTAACTGAACAATTTAGGGTTAAGAACCTATGAAAGGTCTGAACTATCAACCATGTTAACGGGAGATGTCTGAAATTTAAAAAGTTAATAACAGAGGTCTGAAATTTCAATTTTGTTGATTTGAGGTTTTCCATCCATTTTTAGGATTAAATTTAACAGAATTGTGTGAAATGACGTTTTTGTCCCTTTAATATTTTGTTTTATTTAATATTTTATTTAAGGAAATGTGAAATGACAATTTTACCCCTAAAGTCAAATTAAAACCACCCAACTCCGGCCACCGCCACCTGACTCCGGCCACCACCACTCGACTCCGGCCAACACCACCCGACTCCGACGACCACCACCTCGACTCCGACGACCACCACCTCGGCTCCGGCGACCCGACTCCGGCCACCACCTCAGCAAAAAAGCTCCGATCGGAGCCAAAAAGCTCTGATCGGAGCTTTGTGGCTCTGGTCGGAGCTCTGGAGCTCTGTGGCTCCGACCAGAGTCACAAAGCTCCGACCGGAGCTTTTTGGCTCCGATCGGAGCCCAGTCGGGGCCGGTGGCTCCGATCTGGGCCCAATCGGAGCCTTGGTGGTGGTCGCCGGAGTACGGTGGTGGTCGCCGGAGTACAATTGGTGGTCGCCGGAGTACCGTGGTGGCTTCAAGGGCATTTTGGTCTTTTCACTCCAAGCATGTGAGGGGCACACTTGATAGAAGGGCATTTTTGGAAATTTATTTTATTTCCGGTCACATGCCAAGCATGTGACCAACTTCCGTTAGTTTTAACGGAAAAAACTAACGGAGACCGCTGTTATCAACAAAACTGAAATTTCAGACCTCCGTTATTAACTTTTTAAATTTCAGACCTCTCCCGTTAGCATGGGTGATAGTTCAGATCTTTCATAGGTTCTTAACCCAACAATTTATGTACCTATTAAAAATTTGTTCGCACCCAACGGGGCCGATTTGGGGTAAAAGAACGGTTTGCGGGTCTATATGATATAAGCTACGAAATTTCGTTGTTGACATCCATCTTCATAAAGAGGAGGTTGATATTTGTTATTGGACGAGTTTATGATTCTTAAATAGAGTAGAAAATAGCTTAAGTTGCATTTATGAGGAGAGACTTTATGTTTATATAGTAGTTAGGAGTTCATTAATGTTAAAACTTAAAACCATATGTTTATTTCTAAATCTTAGCCTCATACGTTAAAGTTTGAGCGACAATTTACTTTCAGCTCAACTCAGTTTGATTGATTCTGTTGTTTTCACTTGATACGAAAAATAAAGAATTTATGTTGAACTTGAGTAATATCGGAGCCTAACTCATCATGTTGAACCAATTATCCTCACTTTTGCCTAGAATTTCAGGTTGAACACAAACATACGGGGTTAATAAACTAATCTAATAATGTGTGCGACGTGATAATCCTTGCTTTGTAAGAGCAGTCACGGTACCTGAATTATGTCACGCCCCTAAGACCGAGAGACTGTATCCCCAATAGTCCAAACCAACCTGACTGAGCATGTTGTCCTCACTTGGGCTCTGAAAATGAGGAATTCATGTTAGACTTGATTAGTACCTCTCTTGTTTAACAAGCCTCCAAATATTTTATTTCACACCAATGAGATACACAAATATACATAGTATTACACTTAGATTCAAAACTTTTAGAGAGTCACGTCGCGTTAATTTCTGATTAAAATATCATGTTCCGTATGACCCACATACCAAATAAAAGAATGCGAGTATAAATGGACTTAACAGATCACCATTTGATTATATTATATTATTGGTGGAGCTGTATTGACGGGTTACTGTATACATACACAAAACAAACATTCAACACTCGCCAGTTTCTTATTTATTTGATCATTACAAATAAAACATCACACCATCAATATTGCATAATCTACACCAACCTTCTCATACACAACAACAAATACTATCACACAACTACAAAGTACAAACATAATTACTAACATGACATGCATATTATGTAGATCGAATTAATATTGTCTAAGTTGTGAGAATATCGGGTATTCGAATCGATGTAGCGCCGATCACTTTACCGCCGACATCGGGAAAGTTTTCACTTCCCGGTAAGGAACTCACTTTGCCATCTTTACCCACATTTAAAGGGTACTTCAAAAGATGTCCTTGCAGCAACTTGAATGAATCATCTGAGAAATTTATCCAGTTATTTTCTGCAATCTCATTTACTTTCTTCACACACTCTATGCTCTCAGGCTCCTTGAAAAGTTCTTTCACAGTGTTGAGATGCTCAGCCCATAATGACATTATGTATCCATAAACCTGAGATGAATAATCACTCTAGTTAATTTTATTTTCACATTCATTTTAGGTTACAGAAGCTAATCACAGTTCCAAGATTGCACTGTGTTGTTTTTAGGTGTTTCGAGTTTAAATTGCTGCCAATAAGTAAGTGTCCTAGGTTTCATTTTCGTTATTCTTTATTTTTCGTATGTTTTTTCTCATAAATTTGCCGGATTTTAGTCAATGAACCATAAAATTGAACAACCAGGGATTGGCAAAAAATCGGTCGGGACTGGTTCGGAACCGGTCCAGTCCTGACCGGTTCAAAACATGCAATGTTTTCAAGTGGAAAACCCGACCAAAAACCGTTAGTATACTTTTAAAGAAACCGGTTCTGAACTGGACCAGACTGTTTTGGACCGATTTTTTACTAGACTACAATTTGAAATGGTTTTTTAAAATAAAAAAATTAGTGTAAACCTGCATATAAAAATGGCTTTGGACTTACCGAAATCCTTTTAACAAAATAGTCCAGAACTAGTCCAATTTTTATGGTTTAAATCTTAGTAAATATCCAATTCGGGCCAGACCAGTTCGATGCCCATCCCTACCAACGACAAAAGTATTAAATAAGAGAAAAGAACAAACTGTTATTTCTATTTTCCTTTATGTTATACTAATTAGTCTATACATAAAGTGAAACTGAAGAAAATATGTAAAATTGAGGTTCAATTTTTTAATTTAATTAACATAAATATATACGAATTTAAGAAATTCATACCAAATTTCATCAAATTTAATAAAAAAACGGACAGAAAACAAAAAACAACGAAAACGAAACATAAGACACCTAATCCAAACATTATGCAAACGTGAACACCTAAAATTAACAATTTAAATTTGAGATACGTATAGTGGAAATTTAGGACTCCAATAATGTTCTTATTCTTAGCCCTTCATTCCAACAACAACAACAAGAGAAATTAATTTACCAACCTGGCCACGTGGATGTCTAGTCTTATCGAGAATTCTTCGGTACATCGGATCCAACACGTGAATCCGATGTGGTGGCCCATCAGCCAATTAGAAGATGACAACTGTACACGTGTCAGGTTAATTTTTACCACATCGGATCCACGTGTGATGTTGTTGATACGCACCCATAGCGATCTCACTGTCTTTAGTACCAGCCAATGACCTCTGATTTATATTGGCCGATCCGATTATTACGTATTCATCGTCTACTATCATTCCTTTTGCATGGACATAGATCATGAACCTCTGAGACTTGTATCCTTTTGAAACCTTAATCAACATATGTTTCACATTATTAGAAACCGTCAATACAAATAAATGAATATTCATCTTCAAAAATAAAGGAATATGATATAGATTCTGATTTTGAAATAATGAGGAGTTTTGAATGTGAAAGGATGGTATGTATGTAAATTTTGACAATTTTAAGGACATATTTATCCCACTTTTGGAACTCCTCGTGATTCTAAAATCGAAATCTGTATCATATCCTAAGAATAAAACATACTGTGGTGGCATTTGTTGATTTGTCTGATACGTTGTCTTTCGGAGTTTCCTCACGTTTTCCAAGGCAGTAGAAATTAAGGTAATCTTGGGGATGAGCATCGACTGATTCGTCCTCAAGTACTCGCGCAATAACTTCGTACATCATTTGCATAGTCTGGTACTGTATTATCATTATAACAATGGATTAAAGCTCTATTAGTACAATATGTTTGACTGAAATTGATTTTTGGTATAATATATTTTTTTGTTGTAAAATACGTTTTTATTAGTTAATCATTAAGTTTGGCCGTCAAGAATATATGTGCAAGTCACCTAGTATCCCCCTAAGTTTTTTTTTTCTCAATTTTGTCTCTATTGTTTTCTCTGATCAGCCACTTTTCTTCCAGCCACAATCTAAGTCTTCCGTCCACTACCCACCACCAAAGCCAGCCGACCACCACTAACCAGAGCCGTCCAGCCCCGATTAGTGCTGGCCAGTGGACTTTGGTGGTGGTTGATCAGAGAAACATAAGGGACTAGAGCGAAAATGAAACTTAGGAGGAAGTCAGTTAATTTGCATAATGGTACTTAATGGTCAACTAACGGTACCCAAAGAGTAAACAGACTAAACGTATTATACCAAAAGTTAATAAAAAAAAAAAAAACATGTAACATAATTTTAACAGCTAAATAAGCCAATGAGATCAACAATAATGCATTAACTAGTTCATATACCTGCCAAAATAGAATTTCTTGAACCGTGTTGGATTTAGGATCGCCTTCGGGCCACATTGGTATGACAATATACACAGCAAATCTCTCTTGAGCTCTAATTTTGCTAGCTATCTTCAAAGCCAGTTCCATTGGTATAAGATTGTCAACTCCTACTCACATCAACATAAAAATAATTATATGGTTAAATGTGTTTTGGTGTTATATGTTTGATTAAAATCGGTTTTTGGTGTCATATATTTTATTTTGTAGGTTTTTGGTGTCATATGTTGATATTTTGTAAACTATAGGTGCATCTGTTAGTCAACTGTTAAGTTTGACCGTTAAATAGTTTTATTTTGTTCAATTTAGTCTTACAATTTACATATATAACTTTTAATTCTTGCAATTTAGACCTTAAAAAACCTAACCTAGCCATGGTGCAACTCATGGCTGGGTCGGACAATGGTTGGGTCAATTGAACCCTAGAGTCCAATTGAACCCAACTGGACTCTAGGTCCAATTGAGTTTTTTTAGGGACTAAATTACAAAAAAAAAAAATTAGGTATATAAATTAAAGGACTAAATTGAACAAAATAAATCTATCCAACTGTCAAACTTAACCGTTGACTAATGGATGCACCAAAAGTTTACAAAATGCATACATATGACACCAAAAGCTTTCAAAATAAAACAGAAGACACCAAAAACCAATATTGTTCAAACATACGGTACCAAAAATCTTTTAAGCCATTAACTATTAGTCATGACAAGATTGCAACTAATATATTAAAGATTGTAACTAATATATTAATTTGGAATGTTTCAATGTAATTTACCTGCATTTTTATATGAGGACCACCCATATGAAGATCCAAGGAAATATTGATTTTCAATGTATATAAAATGTTGTGCAGATCTTATTGCTTGGATATATGCTGTTTGGATACTCCTATCCACCACTACATCTTTAGTATATATCAAATTCTACAACAAGGATATTGTTTAATTATTATTAATATAATATGATCATTACCAAAGAATTAATGTGTTTAATTTTCATAATTCTTTGAGAAGCATGAATTAAAAAGAGAGTAAAATATATATACCTTTTCATTTTCTAGATGATAATCACCTTTTGTTGGAAATCCTCTCGATGAACCTGAATCAATGGACCTAAAAATCTACAAAAGAGCATCAAAATTGTATTACATAACATTATTTAAATATGAGTTCAACATATTTTTTTATATAAAAACGTCCTAGAATGATTTTATATAATACTTCTTAAAAGTGGGATACATATGTTTTTACATAACACATTTCTTAAATTGAATGAATGCAATATGTTACCACATCATTATATAACTATTTTTTTAATCATAAATTAATGCATATCGTAATTAATGTTAATAGTTTATTGGTAGATAATTGTTGCATTTCAATGAAAAGTTTAATAATAAAATATATTTAAAATATAATTAAGTAAATTTATTGGAGATTAAATATTATTTATGTATGTCATAATTTTTGTATTACTTAAAATAAATATAAACATCCTATGTAACAATTTTAAGTAATAAAATTATGTAAAACCATCATAATGCTCTAACATTCTAAGAAAGTAACTGTTTAAGGGAAAAATTGCCTAAATGCATATGTTTGCTAACTCAAATACAAATACAAGGTATTGTAAGTTTTAAAGATGAAAATAACCAATAGCGCACTTTTTAAGTGCGCAACTGTCAAGTGCGCTACATTGTGTTAATTTCTGCTACAATGAGTAATTAGCATTAATTACGTATTACGAGACGCGAAACGTAATTATGACGTATCTAAAATTTGATCGTTACAATGTTGCGCACCTCATAAGTGCGCTACGTAATTAATGCTAATTACTTGATGTAGCACACTTAACAGTTGCACAACGTTCATAGCGCACTTGACAGTTGCGCAGCGTCCATAGCGCACTTGACAGTTGCGCAACAGTCATTACACATTTGAAAAGTGCGCTACTGAGTATTTCGTCTCTGATACTCACCATACCTTATATTTATATCCGAGTTAGCAAACATAGATATTTAAGCGATTCAACCCTGTTTAAGCATAAAAACTCGAGCTTATAGATGAGGACAAACCTGAACATGCCAGTTATTAGGATCATCTTCACTAGAAACATACAATACGGGGTTGTCCTTTGGAATCACCGTAACACGATCCTCATCTTTGTCTCTGTGTTTTTTTATCAGAGAAGATAAAGATGGCAATTCTGGTTCTGGGTAGTGTTTGATAGGGCTCAATATCCAACATATACGTTCAATCTTGATTAATGCATCATCGTTCCAATGCGATTTTGCTTTGAAAAATACACTGAATTCTCTCCATCTTGTAGATTTTCTCCATCTCTGCTCAAAGTTTATAAGCACGTCATATGCAGCTGGACCGTCGATTTTGCAGTGTAGATCGTGCCATGGTTGCCTTGGTGCTTTTGATTCACTCTGCCACATCGATAATAATAATTATTATTTAAGGTTATTAATTTAAAAACATTCTGAAGTATATGTAATATTGTTTCAATTTTTTTATTTTTTTTTTAATTTTGCTATTCAATGTAAAATTATCACATTATTGTTTCCTACTTTTTCGTCTTAAAATTCGTACTTTATATATCCAATAAGCATAAACCATAAGTAACAAATTTGATACTTTAAAAAAGTGAAAAGTAATATATTTTTGTGCCAATTTTTGTGTCAAAATCAGACAAAAAAGTTGATACCACAGAAAACGAATCACAACAGAAAAAAAAAATGATATACCAAATCGCAATATTATCTATAATCCAAACAGTTGTTATTAACCATATTATTTTAGGAAAAAAAACCTATTTAGTGTCTCAGGTTTATCCTATGAGTCAGTTTCGTGTCTCATGATTAAATTGTTAATATTTGGTGTCTCAAGTTTCAATTTTCCTGCGATTAATTTTTCCGTCCAATTTTAGATTAACTTTGACAGATTGATATGAAAATACAATTTTGCCCCTTATTTTTTTTCAATGCCACCCCTCTGATTCCGAACCACCCACCTTCGATTCCGGCCACCTACCTCTGATTCCGGGTTGACTCGATTCTGCGTAATTTAGAAATTTTCAAATTTATTCGTTCATGTGACCAGCACATTGCCAGTTTCTATTATATTTAACCCTCAAAGTTGACGTAGACACCAAATAGCAACAAACTTGAAATCTAGGACATACGAATGTAACAATTTAATCATGATATACCAAATTGACACATGAGGTAAACCTGAGACACGAAATAGGTTCGTTTCCCTATTATTTATTATTTAAAATTAAAAAGACAATAGCAACAATTTTTCTTTTAAAAAAGGGTTAAAGGTACTTTTCATACCACATGTTTGGCCGAATGTGACTTTTAGTACCGGATGTTTGGCTTTGTATACTTTTGGTACCAAACGTTTGAAAAAAATGTGGTTTTTGGTACATCCGTTAGTTTTCTCCGTTAAGTGACATGTGCAAGTCACGTGACCAACCCTAAACTTTCGATTTTGTTCAATTTAATCCCTCAAATATATTCATAACTTTTAATTTGTTTAATTTAGTCTCATAACTTCAAAATCAATTCCAATTGAATTCCAATTGACATAGCCGGACCTAACCTAGGACAAGGTCCGAACCTGAGTTGGGGTCGCCGACCCTGCCGACCCTGACCCAGGGTCGGACCTAGCCCTAGGCTAGGTCAGGCTAGGTCAATTGGAACCTAGCCCAAATTCGACCCAAATTGGGCTAGGTCCCAATTGACCTAGCCGGACCTAGCCTAGGACTAGGTCCAACCCTGGGTCAGGGTTGGCTGGGTCCAGCGACCCCGAACGAGGGTCGGGCCTAGCCCTATACTAGGTCCGGCTAGGTCAATTGGGTTCAATAATTAAATTGGAATCGATTTTGAAGTTTTGGGACTAAATTAAACAAACTAAAAGTTATGAATATATTTGAGGGACTAAATTGAATAAAATCGAAAGTTTAGGGTCGGTCACGTGACTTGCACATGTCATTTAATGGAAAAAAACTAACGGTCAACTAACGGATGTACCAAAAACTACATTTTTTCAAACGTTTGGTACCAAAAGTATACAAAATCAAACATCCGGTACTAAAAGCCACATTCGGCCAAACATGTGGTATGAAAAGTACATTTTAACCCTTTAAAAAAACGTGCCATTTCATGATGAAATATGGATTTTTAGTATACTCACATATGTAGGGTTGTGAAAATCGCCCTTAAAGACAGTGTCCAAATCTTTGAATAGTCTATGCTCGGGAGTATCGTATCGACCGTCGCAAAGATCAAGCCCTCCAAGAAATGCAGTTATCTTCCTGTTATTACCCGTTGCTTGTGTATCCACCAATACAAACTTTTGGTGGTGACTAAACATTGTTCCCACAACCTTCAATAATATATGTCAACACTTCAATAACCTCAAAATTCATGCGTTAATTATCAAAAAAGTTATTCAACTTTCATAATTTATTTATTTAAAAAAATTAATTTGCTACAATTTGTCTTATGCATTGCATGTAAGTGTTTTTCCAACCAAACTTTTTAATAAAATTGTGAGAAATGTCATGCAGGGTAATTATTTAATCAACTTTTGGTGATATGTAATTTTTATCCTAAAAATGTAATAATTTTTATTCTAAAAAATGTAATAATTTTTAATATGATTATTTAAAATTTGTTTATTTTTGAAATTTTATTACATTAATTATTTACTGTTCAATTCTTGCTCTGAACAAAATTCTCTAGAAAAACTATGCATACGAAAGAAGTAAAATGAGTGAAGCTACTTGACTGGTACCAGGGCATTAAAATAAGAGTTTTAGGCCTCAATTTTAAAGATGTATCATATGAAGGAGTGTCATTTTACATTTTTGTTTTTAGTTGAAAGTCTTATGTAATTAAGATCATAATCATGAAAAAATAGCATAATTAAAAGCTAAAAAACAAAGTTTTGATAAAAAAAAAATATTTAATTTAATTGTCAATTTAATGTTTGTTCAAAAAAATTTTTTTTAACGAAAATGCCTCAACTTTAAATGTGGTTTTAGGCATCAAATTATCTTAATCCGGGCCGGGTTGTACCCAAAAAAATTGAGTGAAGGAAGCTACAGAATGATATTGGGCTGGGTCTAGAAGGCCCGACTAGAAAAGCCCAGTTAACTGAAAAACCTGCCTTTTGTTTCATATAGCCGAACTTACTGCTTGCATATCGAGGTGCTAACACACAATTTACAGATGAATGCTTGAAGAACTTCCTCGTATCTTCATCATGAGTCTTCATTATTCCTCCCTGAATGTATATATAGACACTCTTATATCACACCTTAACTTCAAAAATAATAATGGAACTTTAAAAAAAAAAAAAAAGTTAATAAGTAAATTACTACCCGAATATTAACAAATTGTTACCCGAACTATAATTTTTTTTTAGAGCAAATTGGTTACCCGAATTTTCAATTTCAGAGCAAATTTTTACATTCGTTTCAATTCCCGTTCAAATTTGACAGAAAATGAACATATTTTGCTACACTTGATCTTTTCATTTGTACCATTTTGGGTTCAAACATAAACTGAAGCATTGTAAAAATATACATTCAATTGGATACTCAACTGAAATGCACTGTTCGAATTTGGCGGAAGTCCAATTAAGTATCCAACTGAAAGTATTTTGTTGCAGTACTTTAAATTATATTTGAATCCATCTTGGATACACATTAAAAGATCCACAAAATGCTTATTTTATATCCAATTTGATGGTAATTAAAATAAAAGTAACAATTTATTTTAAAAATAAAAATTCAGATAACCATTTAAAAATATTAAAATTCAGATAACGATTTATAAATTTGTTTTAAAATAGTTAAAAGTTCGGATAATATTTGATTATTAACACTAAAAAAACATTTATAATGAATGGTCACCGTTTTAATGAAGAACTTGCTCTGCGAAGTTCTATCGTCCCAGACCAGCATCAGAACACGCACCCCTTCCTCGGACTTATACTTAAGAAGCTCCCCGAGCGTGAGATCACCGCCGCGTGGGAGCGGGCGGCGCGTGGGCTCTCTGATAAGCTTTATCTTGTCGAAAACCGACCACCCCACAACGTATACCAGATGGTGAGCTTCAGATATGGCGTAGCAGAGATCTTCCCAGCACGACGGCGGCTTATAAACACGGCCGCCGTCAAGTTCGATGCTTGGTAAAAGACCCTCCGGCGCGTGAGCGTCTTGATACAGATTCACGTTGCTTCCTTTTCTCAACGGAAAGTACGTGTCTCGAACTCCGTGCTCCTGCTCGCCGGCGATTCCGCGCGTGTAAACAGGGTTTCGGTCCGCCGGAGTGAACTTCAGCTCGATTTGAATGGCGGCGGTACGGTTTTTATTCTTCGTGGTCTTGCCGGCGGACAGGTCGAACCAGCCGGAGATAGTTTTCCCGGCGGCGACGTCCTCCGCCGGGATTTTGGCGACTCCGACCAGTTCCGCGCCGAAGAGGTCGTCGTCCTTGACGTGGAACTCGAGGTCGACGAGTGGGTGAGCGAGGGGGATATCGAAGCGCTGGTTCCACGTCGGCTGTCGAGAGTTCTTGATGACGTGGGTCCTGGCCACAGTGACGTGAGGGACCTTGACGGAGATGTACAAGCCGCCGGTGATGGTTTTGGAGCGGCGGCGTCCAGCCGCCGCCGGATCCGCGGGGCCGTCCTGGTCGCCGGAGGCGGGGGTGCAGACGCATTTGCGGAAGTGGTCGGAGAGGATGTCCATGTTTGGGAGGTTGCGCGCGGAGATGATGTGGAGTTCGAGGTCGCCGTGGAGGTAGAGGACCTTTTCCGGCGGCATAGTGGCTGAGTTGTAAAGTGAAGAAGACGAAGAAGAGGGGTCGTCACTCAGAATATGCAGATAGTTTATTAGTATGGGACTAGGACTAGTTAAGTAAGTAGATATCTATAACTCAGTTAAGGTAGTTGTTGCTTTTTGCGATTTTTGGATATATATATATATACTAAAGTCCAATTTGGATATGCACATTGCTGTAGTCATGTTCATGTACCCCATCCCCATGGGTTATTAAATTGAGAAATGAATTCAAACCACTACATAAGTTTAGTGATATCTTTTTATTAAAATCAATTAATAATAGTTAGAATATTTTATTAAATCTCGGAAAAAGTACGTAAAACACGCATCATGTTTGAAAAATATAGTTTTATAAACCAGTATATTTTAAAATATACAACATGTTTGAAAAAGATAGTTTTATCTTTATGGACCAATATGTATTAAAATGTACAACAAGCTTGTATTAAATCTTTATAATGTTTGAATTTTTGTAAACTAACATGGAGTTTGACTCAAATTAAATCAAGTGATATTTCCTGTCAAATGAACACCTAGTATAACCCGTATGTATTCATTATGTGTCATCAACCTTGGTTAATAAAATAACCATGCAATATGGTGCAACAATTCACACTTCATCTACCAGAGTTTATGACAATGAAGAAATATTTATGGTCGACGAGACCACTTCAAGGGAAAAAAACTGGCTAATAAAAATGAAAGATTCTACAATATATGAGAATACAACTGCTTTGACCAAAAATTCGTATTACAACTCATGCTAGTTTTGCATATATATTCTTACCTCACATTACATAACTTAATACTAAATTGTTTAATTTACTAAATAGCATAATATGTAGCGTAATATAAAAAAATATCATTACACCATGTGAAACACTCCACAGTCCACACGTGAAAAAATATCTATCTCCATATTCTCTGTGGATGCGGGTAAGCATCGAAAGGGACCTGCCAATGGAATCTTTGTGTTTGTTGTAGTGTAGGGTCATGGGTGTGGGATATTCATTCCAGCACTTAAGATATAAAAATCACCCAAGAAAACAAAATAAAAAGGCAAATACCTTTATAGGATTCCATGTTTAAGAACCGCAAATGTATAATGTATAAAGTTGAGAAAATAAATTTTAAGGTTAAAAAAACGTTAAACTTTTAGAATTCCATGTTTTTTTAGTAGTTTTTTAGTGTTATTTTGTAAACTTTTAATGCATATGTTGGTCAACGATTAAGTTTGACTGTTAAACTGCTTCATTTATTTAATTTAGTTCTCCAATTTATACACCTAATTTTTCATTTTTGCAATTTAACACTTAAAAAAACCAAATTGGTCTCTAAGATCCAATTGACCCAATCATAGAGCAACCCACTGCTGGGTCAGACCGCGGCTAGGGTCGCCGGACCTAGGCAACCCCATCCCTCGTCCGACCCAACCATATATCGCACCATGACTGGATCAAGGGCTGGCAATTCGTGCGAGTCGTGCGTGTTCGTGTCGTGCTGGCTTCGTGTCGTATTCTGGGGGTCAGCCCAAACCCAGCCCAACATTAAAAATCAGCATGAAAAAATTGAATAAAAAATTAAATATAAAAAAATTTTAAACTAAAATTTTAAAATTATCGTGTTGTGTCGTGTCATCAATATCAAACCCAAACCCGTAATTTTCGTGTCGTGTTTGTGTCGGCCCATATGTCGGGCTCAAATTGCAAGCCATATGGGTCAATTGACTCTACGGCCAATTGCTCTGTATTTTCATTCAAGTCTAAAAATTCTTTAAAAAAAAAAAAACCATTGTCATTTTCGGATGCATACAAAATTACAAAAAATTCATGTGTACCTACTCATTTGGTCCTGAAACTTCACTGGAGTAAGCAGCATCCAGAAATCAAACTGCTGCAAGTGTAGCAGCTAAACCCTCTCATATCTTCTAAACAGACACTCAAACTATATAACAATCAAGACAAAGACAAACCAAATTATTATATGCACTAATCAAAATACCTTACCAACTCCAATCAGTCATTATTAGTCTCTAAGAACTAAGATGAATATTAGCCTCAAGGAGATGATACAAATCTAATCCAGTATGAACGCTACAGCTAACTACTTTTAAAGCATGCAGAAAGCAAAAGTACTCACTTATGTTTCATGGTACTAAACAACTAATGATCAAATCAGTCTCCACTACTCCACTCACTCACCAGTTATTAGTGTCGGCCTCCTTTAGAGGTCTCTTTCCTATCTTCATCTTTAGTGCTTGCTTGAGTGTACTGGCTAGTTGAAGATGGTGAGTACCCGGGTGCACTCGGCGAGTATCCAGCACTTGGACTGTTGGCACACAACAATGACCAACAACAGTTCTTAGTTAGAGCCAAGCCTATACTAGTTTTTCATAATTAATATTTCATTTTAGGGTTAAGAACCTATAAACAGTCCAAAGTTTGGCCAATTTTGAAATTTTATGTCTGGAATTTGAAATGTTAAAATAGAGAGTAAGATGTATCATTTTTATTGAAATTAAGTGTCTCGGTGTAGGGAAGACAATCACGACTGTCAAATTCGAGCTTCCAAGCACGCGCGGAGACACTAAATTTCAACAAAAATGAAACCTGAAACTGTCCATTTTAACATTTCAAACTTCAGACACCAAATTTAAACGTTGGACAAACCTTGGACTGTTTATAGGTTATTAAACCTTCATTTTATTTTCAGCACTCCTTCCTTACCTGTACTGTGGAGAAGTCGGGCTGTAATCCGGGTTTACAACGGAGTTGTTGTATGGGCTACAAACAAAAAAGAATAAATCAATCAGATACAAATCCACCAATTATTTAGTAGGTTGTGACATGACTGGCAAAAAGCAATGGCTCAACTAACAGGCACATGGAATTTTTATCCATCTATCAATGGAAACCAAAAGCACCACCATGGAGACCAATACTAAAAGAGGTCTTCTACCTAATAAAAAGATATAATTACTAAGGCTCTGAATTCAATCATCCGCAGGTTTACAGCAAGATGCCAGAAGAAGAAAAAAACAGATATCAACCAGCAAATTTATATGCAATGTGTGGATGGCTGGCTGGTTACCTGCTGGGACTGTAAGAAGGGTTTGTAGGAGAGTAAGACGGTGAGGTTGGAGAGTATGATGGGGAAGTCGGGCTGCACCAAAAGATTAGGCACTCAGATAAATTAGTACAGTTGCAAAAAAACATGATATCCATCAATCAAAACAAATAATAAATAGATAAATGATACTAAATGGCATGCTGCAAAATGTTCAACATGTCAGGAATATTTACTAGCCAGTCAAAAATAATAGACAGTAAGTTCTTATTACCTATACGGGCTGGATGGGGAGAGCCTTGGACTGCTTGGTGAGTAAGCGATTGAGGGACTGTACTTTGCAGACTGAGGATTGTAGCTAGGAGATGTTGGGCTATAAGTTGGAGATGTGGGGCTGTATCCCGGGGATGTTGGGCTATAAGCCGGTGAGGTTGGGCTGTAAGACGGTGACGTGGGGCTATATGAGGGCGATGTGGGGCTGTATGATGGCGATGTAGGGCTGTAAGATGGTGATGTAGGACTGTAAGATGGTGACGTGGGACTGTAAGATGGTGATGTAGGGCTGTAGGATGGTGATGTAGGGCTGTAGCTAGGTGATGTGGGGCTGTAGGATGGGGAGGTGGGACTATATGCAGGAGATGTGGGGCTATATGCCGGGGAAGTGGGACTGTAAGCAGGGGAAGTGGGACTATACGAAGGGGACGTTGGGCTGTATGATGGTGAAGTTGGGGAGTAAGATGGAGAACTTGGTGAATATGAAGGACTTGTCGGAGAATATGAGGGCGAGGTTGGGCTATATCCAGGTGAGCTGGGACTGTATGTAGGAGATGTGGGGCTGTACCCTGGTGATGTTGGACTGTAACCTGGTGATGAAGGACTGTAACCTGGTGATGATGGACTGTATCCTGGGGATGATGAAGGTGAGAAAGCTACCCCACCGACGTAAGGAGAGAACTGGGCATCGGATATTGGAGATAGTCGAAGGTTTGGACTGAGTAGATAATTCGGGGACATTAAGCCTTCGTGGTAAGGAGTTCCTGTTATGGGAGACCTTCCTGGGGTCATTCCAAAATCGAGACTTTCCATGTAACTAGGAAGCTGGAGCTCAATGGCATGCTTTAGCATCTCGTCGTTTAGATATAGAGAACAACCACCAGTACCAATAGGAGCTAACTGACCCAACATGATGTTTTCTGTCACACCTCTTAGATAGTCGGACTCTGCATATACAGCTGCGTCTAGAAGGATATCTACTGTTTCTTCAAATGAGCATCTCATCAGAGGCCCTGTGTCGTTTCGGTTGATTCCGTGACGGGTAATGGCCATCAAGTGGCCTCGATACGTCATCGTGTCGCACAAGATTGCCAAGTGTCGGTAGTTGACGTAAGACCCATCAAACGATATGACAACGCGTAATTCGTCTAGAAGTGACCTTCGGACTGCTTCTATTCCTAGCACTTCGATAACTTCTATCAGGTGATTGCTTGTTGTCCTTGTTGCATCAACACCTTCGTTGCACATGACAGCCAACAGGTTGACACCTTCTGTGTCCAACATCCACTCGGTTTCAGGCTTGAAACCTTCAGTATCGACGAACTTGTTCACCTTACCATTCTTGATGAAAACCTTGTTAATATCTGGGATACCTCGAAGAGCCATTTCTGTAAGCATATTGCTCTCAATCTTCTTTAGGAAGACATCGTCTTCTGCCTCGTCATTCAGCTCACCTTTAGGAGCTTCATCATTCATGATACGGATTCGCAAGATCAGCTTATCAGCGTTGTCATCATTGAAGATGCAATTCAGATCATCATCGAACTCAAGGTTGATCTTCTCTGCAATATCTGCCATACTCAGCTTCTTATCAACCATCATTTCTCGATTCAGTTCTATCCGAAGTAGCCAAGGAGAGATCTTATCTGGTGATATCTCTTCATCTGGCATCTCATAGTAGGATCTAACAAAATCAACATCCTCTTCAATGATCGTGCTTGTTGGATCCGGATCATACCACACTTCAGTGGCTTGAGTGACACTGCGGAGGGTCGTGTACTCTAAAGCACATTGGATATTCTTTGCACTCTCCTTGGTCTTATTGACCTCAGGCTTCAGATAAACTGAAAGAGAAGGGGTTTTGATCTTCTTTGCAACGTTGATGATTTCTCTCAACCGAGGAACACCGAGAGTCACATTCTTCGCACTCACACCAGCATAATGAAATGTATTGAGAGTCATCTGTGTGGCAGGCTCACCAATCGATTGTGCAGCAACACAGCCAATCATTTCTCCAGGAGCAACCTGTGACTGAAGGAAACGTGTCTCAATCTCACCAGTGACCCATTCAAAAGCTTCACGAGTAAGTCTGTACTCCTTGAGCACTCTCTTACTGGAGAAAGTACTACGAAGCAAGATATTGAAAAAGAGAGTAGCATTCTTTTGAGCTTCAACACTCAATCCATCTTCTCCGGGAACAACTTTAAGCCGCTCCTGGAGCTTATCAACAGCTTCCACTATCTCCATCGGATGCATATCAGAAGGTCGTCTCATATCTATCTTGAAAGTCTTTTGTGCATTCCAGATAAGTCTCTTCAGGTTGACAGGCAGTGGCCAGTTATTATCACCTGTAGTTGTAATCTCTGTCCCTAGTTGGATCCTATCCGCTTCAAGTTTCGAGACTTCAGCATCAAACACATTACGGAACTCTCTTATTGTTTTCAGATCCTCCACATGTTCTGGCAACATATAATCTGGATTCCAGTTGTCCTCATCTAACTCGTATCTGTACACTCTGTCAAATTCTGTCTTCTTCATCTTCAAGGAATCCAACTTCTGCGATTCTATCCAGACAGAGTCCATACCATCCTCCCCATATAGAAACTGTATAACATCCCCCAAAGAGTTCCTCACTGTTCCATCATATTTGACCATTATATCCTCCATAGCCTTAACAAGACGCCTCTGGATGTACCCTGTTTCAGATGTCTTCACAGCGGTATCGATAAGACCCTCACGACCTCCCATAGCATGGAAAAAGAACTCTTGCGGGGTTAGCCCACGCAGATAAGAGTTCTCCACAAATCCACGACTCTCTGGCCCATAATCATCTTTTGTGAAATGAGGCAAAGTTCTGCCTAAGAATCCATAAGGGATTCGTTTGCCCTCAACGTTCTGCTGACCCACACAAGCAGTCATTTGGGATATGTTGATGAAACTTCCTTTCGACCCGGCAGTAACCATTGCCTTGAGATTGTTACTCTCAGACAAACTCCTCTGAGCACTGCTACCAGCATCATCACGAGCCTTATTCAACACCTAAAAAATCAAAGTATAAGTCATTTAACAGGGAGTGGAGGGAACCGACCGCAAGTTTTAAAGCTATTTATTGTTTACAAAGCTCCCCAGCAAACATGACATTCCCCCATTAAATTAGTATCAACTGACAGGGAGACTTGGATGAATTTCAAACCTGATTAACTTTGTTTTCGAAGGACTCCATCATTGTTCGTCCAGGTTCGGGCTCTAGCCTCTTCTCTTGGGATTCCTTTACAAGTATTTTCACTTCATCTTTAGCTTTTGAAATGGTTTCATTAATCGTCTCCATTGTGGATGCATCAGCAATTGTATCTCCAATACCAATGCTGAAACCTTGCTGAAGAAGCCAGTAGTTAACAAGCCACTGTGTGTGTCCCAAAAATTTGCGGGCTGCATCAGGCCCCACTTCCTCCCTGGCAACAGAAGTAAATCAAAGCTTGAAATTGACATTTTAAGGCAGGATCTCCATTAGTGTTATCTACTCCATAGAGAATCCAAGTTTGCTTTGAACTTTGAAGTTGTGATTTTAAAGCAGGAACTCTCCAAAGTCACCAACAAATTTTCCTTAGTCACAGTTACACTGATATTTAAATGGGATTTCTGTGGATTTGGATGCAGTAAAAAACCTAGAACTAATAAGTGGGTGAAGATGTTAAACTCACACCGTCAATTTTTGCATGTTTAACTAATGTGTCCTCAACAGTTTTCGTTGTTCAGCAGATTATGAAAAAAGCAGGCATTGTCATAGTTGAATACTGTTTTACCATCAGAAGTATCAAGTGAATCTTTAAAATTCTAAGTCTCTCTGATCTAAGGAAATGGCACTGAAAATAAATCGCCATGATATTTTATGCAAACTAAGGTTTTGACGGTCATACCAAATGACATGTATGAGACTTCCATTGGATGTTCCAAGTGTCTTCTTGCACACAGTTCCTGTGAGCAGTTCTCCCTTTTCAATTCGAACTTGAGTATCTCCAGGGGTTATAAACCCTGTTTCCGACTCCGAATGCCAAGCAGAAGTTCTCATAATATTAATTTGCTTGGGTATAATGAGATTAAAAACTTGCTTCCCTGTCCATAGTGGCCTGGGCTTCAAAATAGCCGGGGCTGGAACTTTACCATCAAAATCCTCCCACCACATCAATATGTTCATAAACACATCCTGAAGTGTTGAAATAAGAATATTATCGCATAAGATTAGATGAAATATTCTTGTCCAGCAAAAAGATATAGAAAATGGAACTCTTCCACAAAACAAAGATCACCTTCTCTATGAAAGTATCTCTTTTGGTGATCTTGCGACATCCCAAAAGTGTATCCTGGACAATTCCCATAACAGGTCTATTTGCTTGAGGGGAAACAATACATTTAGGGACCATCATCAGCTCCAATACTTCTGCTCTGGTTTCAAAAGACTGAGGTACATGCATATTCATTTCATCACCATCAAAATCAGCATTGTACGGTGATGTCACAGATAGGTTCAATCTGAATGTTGAATATGGCATTATCTTGATCCTATGTCCCATAATAGACATCTTGTGGAGACTAGGTTGCCGATTGAAGAGAACAAAGTCTCCATCATTCAAGTGTCGTTCCACCTGCAACATTCCTCTCACTATGAAGAATCACTTCTATAGAACGAACCTACAGTCACGATAAGTAACAACACACGATACCTTATATCCCAGTTCCAAATGATGATCACTACTTTTCTTCAAGTAACGGAGATCAAGCCTCTGGCCATCATCTCGTATGATATACTTGGCACCAGTTTTACCAGGAGGTGGATGAGGCCCATTTTCAACAAGTTCCTTCAGCCTATATTGAAAAGATGAAAAGTAATTAGAAATAAAGATCATGAAAAATAAATGATAAGAAAAACAAGTATAAGAACTGTTAATACAAATAGCAAAACGAAAATATAGAAGAAAAAAAGCAAATATGCAATGCACCTTTCAAGGTTATAAGGAGTTACTGTCTCTGGATAAGTCAAATTCAAGGCAATACTCCACGGTACCCCGAGTTGATCAATGTTGATAGTTGGGTCCGGTGTGATCACTGTGCGTGCTGAAAAATCAACTCTTTTACCCATCAGATTCCCTCTAATGCGGCCTTCCTTTGCCTTGAGTCTACTACAAATGGACTTGATGGGTCTACCTGAACGTTGTGTAGCCTGAAAACAGGAGAAAACAGTGGTTGAATAGCCTAATGCAAATTAATGCTTTTAAACCTCAACCGACAGAGTAGCAACTGACCCTTGGTTGTCCAGGCAACTCATTATCAAAGTATGTAGCAATATGGAACTGCAACAACTGTGCAAACTCTGAAATAATGTGGGCAGGTGCTCCATTTCTTTCCTGTTGCCTCAGATTCTCATTATGCCTTATAATCATTGCTAGCTGATGTGTTAGATCATCCTCACTCCTGGAGGAGGTATCCATCATGACAGAAGGCCTGACAGGAGGTGGAGGGATTGGAAGGACTTGTAATATCATCCAATCAGGACGAGCATATTTTGGATTCAACCCAAGAAGCAAACAATCTTCATCGCTTATCCTCTTAAGAACACTCAGAACCTGATGTAAAGTTTAAATTAAGGACTTCCTACTAAATGTAGTTTTAAATATATGCAAACAACCAAAACACGTTACCCTTTCCGCAGAAAGTGTCTGCTTTCGTTCAACAGGTTCGGGAAGCTGATCAGGATCATCAGTTTTCTTCCTCAGAGCCTTATACTCGGCAATCATTTTCATACCTTCAACTGTCAACTTTGGCTGCTGAGCACCACAACCACCGCGTGACTTTTTAATTGGCTCTTCCGTATCTTGGCTTTGGCCATCAATATCATCACCGCCTTCACATTTTGCTTTATTCTTACTAGCATCCAAAATCTTCCTAAGCCTATGTTTTGGATTTTTTATCTTCATGGCTTGTTTAAACTTATGGTCTTCCTGAAAAAATACATTTTTGGAAGTATTGAAGTATCAGTAGATGCAACAAAAATTAAATGCTCTAGTTTATGGGGAAATTCGAAAACCAATCAGTCACCAACATTTTCTTTAATGAGGTGAGATATGGGTGTCTGAGCCTTAGGCAAAACATTTATATTAAGAAGTTGATACTTTTTGAGATTCGAACCACTTGTGTCAAATATCTTATCCAAGGATCATAGCAACACAGCCATTCAGTCATCAACTATAAACCGCGTGGCGAATGCTTGCAAGAACTTCTACCCTTTTGGGAATACCACAAACTAGAAGGTCAAAGTCGAGCATACAATCCACTTGCTGACTTCAAAATTATAAAAGAATGTATTAAACACATGCTCAGCCTCTTTCAGCTGAAAATCCACTTAAATGAATAAGATCATTTTGACCTGTTAAGTTGCCACCGGTCCAGTATCTAAAGCATATAAATAATTCAGGTTAGCCTATAACTAGGTTTCACTGGAACAGACAACAGACTTAGTTACTTATACAATTAACATTCTTTAGAACTAAGGACCATGCCTTGCAGGATTTTATCTTTCCTGTTGGTTGGTGGAGATTCAATGACACATCATTTTCCGTCATATTAACTATTAAGCAATTCTATCTGAGGTAGGGAGGCATCCACTAAGTCAATATCCATCAAATTTTCCTCATGGAAATAAGCATCATTTAGCTGCCGCACATCCATAGTCCATCAACACAGAAATCCAGGAAAATTGAGCAACTTGTAGAATTGTTACATAAACACAGCAACAGTACCTCATCAGCCAAGATCTTCGAACAGTTGAAGCAAACACAACGCATGATGCTAAGCACTGTTTTTATGAAGCCGATATGGAACATAGGCTTGGCGAGCTCAAGATGACCAAAGTGACCCGGACACTCCGCCATGTTCGCTGTACATGTCTCGCATTTCAGCTTCCTATCAATTGTGCCGAGCCGAGGATCACTCAACCCACCTGGCTTCGGTTTGCCCCTCTCAGTAGTCTCACCATGCTCAATCTGGATAACAGACATTTGCCTCTGCATGCCAAACGAATTAAAGCATTTCTTTTAGCTTCACGTATAGAAAAGTAAATAATCCTTAAAAATAATCCACCTCATAATTTGAGAAACTACTTCCTTGAACACGTATCGTAACCATTTATCCTGATTTTCAAGAATAGACAGAAATACAGGAAAATTGTATCTACCCGAGCCAGTATATCACTACCATGCAGAACCAACAATGCCAAGTACACTTCAATCACTACCCCTTCCCTCCACAACGAATAAAAGCTTCACGTATAGAAATGTACACAATCCTCAAATATAATCCACCTCATAATTCGAGAAACTACTTTCTTGAGCACGTATAGTAACCATTTATCCTGATTTTCAAGAATAGAAAGAAATACAGGAAAAATGTATCTAACCGAGCCAGTATATCACTACTAAGCAGAAACCACGAATGCCTAAGTATACTTCAATGTTCAATCACTACCCCTTTTCGGAGCAGTTTCATAATCACAAACTACATCCCAAAGAATCGCGTAACATAAGTCATATTTTTGACGACGAAGTACTATGTAGGAGAATCTGGATCTGCTTAAGCTGCATCACTATATGGAACTTCCAAACCTCTACTTAACCAACCTAAACCAAACAGAAAATCCAGACAGATAGGAAATTACAATCTCATCGGGGCTGAGGATGCCGAACTGGACCACCCGGACCTTGGCGACCTCCGCCGGCGAGAACGGAAATCGGGTGTCCATGGCAATCGGACCTCCAAAAGAACCCTAGGAAATCACTTAACTACTTGCCGCAAGTCAGTAACGATTAGCGAAATTGCAGTGAATTTGTTGTTCTGGTTTAGTTGTTGGTGTTGATTTTAAATTTTTGCGGGTAGCTTTGAAGTGAAGAAGAAGCAGCATAGATAAATCTATGCAGACGAAAGCTTCTCCCTCGCTTCACAGACCAAGAGACACAGCAGAGACTCGAAGAGAGCCATGAGCCGTATTTATAGAAGGGGCGGACCCTAGTCTGTAGTCAACAGCCGACCCTCTCTGATTGGTTGCGAGAATATCTCTACGCTTGTTTGGATTAGAAACTTGGTGAAATAGTTTGACACTACTTTTTAGCTTATGTTTTAACTAATTCAGCAAGTTTCGGTTAAGTATCAAATTGCTAGCTAAAATTAGCAAGTTACTAGCTGAAATTTAGATGAACGTGCAATTTGCTAGCTAGACAATTTTTTAAAAATTGTCAGCCGAATTTTTGTTAATGTTCAATTTGCTAGATCCGTCAACTTTTTCTGTTAATTGTGAACGGAATATATTTTCTAAAATATTAAAAGTACCATAAAGTTCTATTATGATTCTAAAATAACCTCAAATTTTATATAAAAGCAAATATAAATCTCGAATACAATTTTAGAATAATACATATTATACAAAAAAAAAATACAAGTTAAATACACAACCCCAAAGTTCAAAATTTGAAATTAAATATTTTTATAAGCTTATGTCTATAGAGTTCTATAAAATGTTTTAATAGATAGATTTTTGGTATTTTTAAGCAACATTTTTTCTTTATATATTTCTTAATGTGTATTATTTGAAAATATTGTTTTTATATAAAACATTATGTCATTATATTATCATAGTAAAACTTTAGGGTGTTTTAGTAAATTTTGAAGGGTTAACAGGTCTTTTGGTCAGAACTAGTCTTTTGCACATATAAAAGTTCAGTTAGCCATTTGTTACAAAAAAAAAAATGTATGGCTTGTAAATTGCACATTCATGTAAAGTTTAGCTAGTAGTTTGGTAATTAATCCTTAAAATTAAATAAAATTGGCTGGAGGTTTTTGATAAAAAGCAATTTAAATCTTCCTTGTTTGATAATTTTTGTCAATATTTTTTTATAAGAAGCCTCTTATTTGAATATGTTTTGATACTCTAAATTATATTTTCTTAGTATATATTTTTCAGCATTGTTAATGTACTTGAAAATTGATATGATGTTTCAACAAATGTGCAAAGGTAACTGATACATGATTGTAAAGTTACTGAGGGTAGGAGGATCATTCAAAATGAATGTAAACAATTACTAGTAAGTATAAAATAAAAAAAAATAAAAATAAAAGTATTTAAAAAAAATGGTCGTCAAGTAATTTCCAAATGGTCGTTATGTTTGTTATGTTATGCGGCAAAAAAAGAGATGTTTGTTACCCAAATATAATAAATCCAAAAATTCTGGAATGAATTAGTTAAAATCAAATAAAAATCCTTCAATTCATTCGTATCTCTGGTTTCTTTCTCGATCAACTAACTCCTCAAACTTTGACGAAGACAACTTCTCACCTCCACTGCTCAACAATGGCGAAGCCTCGCCACCCGCGCTTCCCATCTCGGAGATCTTCCCCGGTCACTTTGATCCTCACCGTCCTCCTAATGTTCACCGTCGGTGTACTTGTCCTTCTCGCAATCGGGACTATCTCGCATCCGCGGAACTCTCCTAGAGCCAATGATCTCAGCTCAATTGCGAGAAAGACTTTCGTCAGGTGTGATTCCTTTATATTCGAATGAATTTTACTCTGAATCAATGATGAACTCAGTTTGTTTCTATGTTTTATATGAAACAGAATCGAAGCAGATGAACGGTTAGGGGAGATATGGGCTGAACAGATCTCATGGAAGCCTAGAGCTATTGTTTATCACAACTTCTTGGTAAGGATTTTGTTCATGTCTAATTGTTTGCAAATGCCGACTCTTCTGGAAGTGATAATCATTGTAAAGCAAATGGAAATTTTCTGCTGTCGAGTTGATCATTTGCTAGGAAACTGGAAGCCCCTGAAAGAGCAATTAAACCGGGAGAGCTTTATTGGAAACTAGAACAACTTTGAGGAAAATTGATAATTCATTGCTCCCATGTTCACAGCTAAGAATTTCAAAAGTCAGCAATGATCGATTGTGCTGATCTTAGATCTGGTATGAGATAATTGAGCATGTATGTTCTTTTCTTAGGTATTATCCTGGATTTACTGCTCGTTTAAAATGGTTGTCTTTGATGTTCTAGTAATGCTGTCTGCTATAGGTTTTACTTAAATGTGAGAATTAACTTAGTTTTTAGCAATTTTTCATGCTTTTCTTATGAAATACTGAAGCAGGCAATTCTGAGTCCTGGAATCCTCAGTGGGTTACATAATATTGTTTTACGCAACACTGGTCACTTTCCCTCTGCAGTCCAAAGAGGAATGCAAGTACCTAATTGAACTTGCCAAGCCTCATATGCAAAAGTCAACAGTTGTTGATAGCGCCACTGGAAGACGTAAAGATAGCAGGTGCGATTGTGTATACGTATCAGTTGATTCAAGTAGGTTCTTATGTTTTCTTCATTTACAGAGCGCGAACGAGCTCAGGAGCAATCTTGAAGAGAGGTCAGGATAAAATAATCAGTAACATTGAGAAAAGAATAGCAGACATCACCTTCATACCTGTCGGTATGCAGTTCTAGCTCACTTGTTTTATTCTCACAAATTTATATCTTCCAGGAGAAACCTGGTTCAACGGTTTTGAAGTTAATAGTATTCTAGTATATTCTATTTCTTATAGCTGTTTCTCTTCCTATTAGTCAATTTCACTTGTTACCAATAATTCTCATTAACAAATTAAGATGGAGCGGTGCCTTCCATCTTAATTCACGCCCCCAAATTTCAGTTGCTGGTTTTAAATTGAATGATTGAAATGCAGAGAATGGAGAAGGCCTTCAGGTACTCCATTATGAAGTTGGGCAGAAGTATGAGCCTCACCATGACTACTTCACTGATGAATTCAGCACAAAGAATGGCGGACAACGAATGGCTACAGTTCTCATGTACCTGTAAGTATAACGAATATGAATCTGAAGTACATCCTTGTAACTGGTATATTATTCATGGGGTTGAGAATCTATAAACTGTCTGAGGTTTGCCCTATGTGAGATTTTGGTGTTTGAAGTTTAAATTGTTGATATTGACTGTCTGAAGTTTCAACTTTGTTGAAATTTGATGTCTCCGTCCAAATTTGTTGTTAAAATTGACAGAACTTATCACATAGGGCAAACTTCAAACAGTTTATAGGTTCTTAACCCTTATTCATGAGGGTCTCATTTTCTCATGAATTTGTGAAAAAAACTTACTTTTGGCTGTGCCAAGTATTAAAGCTCACTTGCAACCTCTAGAGGCGAATAATCGTTCTAGAGTCGGGACATTCAAGAGGGCAATTGAGTCTCATTTATGTGGGGTTTCCTTTCTCAAATTGTGCAGCTCGGATGTTGAGGAGGGAGGCGAAACAGTTTTTCCTGCTGCTAAAAGCAACATCAGTGCAGTACCGTGGCGGGATCAGCTTTCTGATTGTGCGAAGAAAGGACTCTCAGTCAAACCAAAAATGGGCAACGCGTTACTTTTCTGGAGCATGAACCCCGATGCCACTCTAGACGCTTCTAGTTTGCACGGTTAGTAGCAGAACATTTAACAACTCCATTTTGCTTGAATGTGTATTTTCTAGCAAAACTGCATACAACTTTCTAACTTTGAAATATCATCATCTGTAATCCTGGATTGTAATTCAGGTGGTTGCCCAGTGATCAAGGGGAATAAGTGGTTATCAACCAAGTGGATCCGTGTGAATGAATACGCAATTTGAATAAACCAAGAGGTTATAATTGCTTATTTACTCTTTACTTAATTGCAAATAGAAGGTTAAGCATTATTTGCAGCTTGTTCATGGTATAGACAAAATGTTTTTTGAGTTTAGGTACTGCTGAAATAATACTAGAGATGCAGTCATTGTCCCTTCCTTTTTTGTATATATTGCAGACCGTTTTTGTATATATTGCAGACCGTTTTTGATATAGATGTAATTATATCATGTGCTTTTGATACAGTTTTTTTTGTAGAACTATATGTTTGCAGAATACATCTGTTTGTTACCTGGTTCTTTGATTGTTGAATCTGAGCAGCATACCATTTTTTTACTGCAATTCGAACAGAGCTCCCATTGAATTGATCTGAGATTTTCATATAAATCATCTAACTTTGCAGCAAACTTAATAGTAGTAATAAGTGAATAAAAGAGGATAAGTGACAGAAACTTGAATTTGTTGTATTCAATCACATCACAAGCCAATAGAAACAAATCCAATTTCCTGTCCAGATTTCTATCAATAAAATAACTTTATTCATGTAAATGTAAACCCCGCATTCTGATCGACATGATATCAACCTGCATGCCAGAAATTGACTCATCTGAACGCGAACGACAATAACTGCGGCCCTGTAAATTGATTTACTTCAGTGAGCCGCAGCGATCAAATTTCTGATGGCATACTGTAAAATGCCTCCATGGTCAAAGTAAGCAAGCTCTACCTGCAGAGACACAAACAGCAATCATCAATAAAAACCCTAATGATTAGATTGAGTTTAGAAACCTGGAACACCTAAAAACAACCAATTGATCTTGAGACACCAAAAAAACAATCATCAATCAAAACCCTAATGATTTGATTGAGTTTAGAATCTGTAACCCAAAAATAACAATTTGATCATGAGACACCAAAAAAACAATCATCAATCAAAACCCTAATGATTAGATTGAGTTTAGAAACCTGGGACACCAAAAACAACAATTTGATTCTGAGACACTAAAAAAACAATCTTCAATCCAAACCCTAATGATTAGATTGAGTTTAGAAACCTGGATCCCAAAAACAATAGTTTGATCATGAGACACCAAAAAAACAATCATCAATCAAAACCCTAATGATTAGATTGAGTTTAGAAACCTGGAACACCCAAAAACAAAATTGATTCTGAGACAACAAAAAACATTATCAATCAGAACTCTTATGATTAGATTGAGTTTAGAAACCTGGAACACCCAAAAACAACAATTTGATCCTGAGACACCAAAAAACAACAAGAGGTAAATCTGAGACACTAAATAGGTTCTTAACCCTTTTACTTACCTCAGTGTCAAACCTCAGTATGCACACAAATGACTTTCCGTTGTTGGTAACAACGGTGACATCTTGACCCGGTTTGATTCCACTGATACTGTCTGGAAGATCGATCGTGAACCTCTCGTGTCCCGTCAGCCCAAGGGTATCGGCATCCTCCCCTGCCTTGAAACACAGTGGGATAATGCCCATCCCTACCAAGTTACTTCTATGGATACGCTCAAAACTCTTCGATATCACCGCTTTTACACCCTGAAAATCAAAACCCATTACACAATTGAAGGGACAATATAGTTCAATCCAATTTGTAGTGGTATCTATATGGAAGAGACACACTATACCAAAAGCATTGGACCCTTTGCAGCCCAATCCCGGGAACTTCCACTCCCGTACTCCGCACCCGCCAATATTATGGTGTCCTGACCCTCACTCTTGTATCTCTGTCATGCAGAAACCATAAATGTTGAAACTTTGGGATTCAAACTGCATTCTTGAAAGGGTTATAAACCTATAAACTGTCCAATGTTTCACTAATGTTGAAATTTGAGTCTGACGTTTAAATGAAGTGTCCCAAATTTCATTTTTGTTAAAATTTGGTGTCTCTGTCAGTTTTTGCTCTTAAACCGGATGTAAAATTAAATCCCAAAAAGGCTTATCTATCGCAGTGTGCTCCTCATGTGCTTGAATGAAGAGACAAAAACACCTTTGTGGCTCAAAACGTCATACACCAAATTTAAACGTGGGTGAAACTTCATTTAAACATCAGACAGTTTATAGGTCAGACACCAAATTTCAACATGAGTGAAACTTCATACAGTTTATAGGTTCTTAACCATTCTAAAAAAATTTGAGTGTAAAGAACAAAAATTACCATTGCAGCATCAAATACAGAGAGCTTCTCTCCACTGGGGATATGGATAGTCTTGGGTCCTACTTCTCCTTTGAGCAGCTTATTGACGATGCGGATATTGGCAAAAGTTCCTCTTGCCATGATCTCATCGTTACCTCTGCGACTTCCATAGGAGTTGAAGTCTCTCCTATCGACCCCACGTTCCATCAGATACCTTGCAGCGGGGCTGTCTTTGTGGATGCTGCCAGCTGGCGAGATGTGGTCGGTGGTTATGCTGTCTCCAAAGTTCAGCAAGCAGTAGGCTTCCTTCACCCCGTGTGGGCCCGGAGAAGACATGGTCATGCTCTTGAAATAAGGCGGTTCGTGAATGTACGTTGATTTTGGGTCCCACGAATAGAGGGTGCTCGATGGTACGGTTAATTGGTTCCACATGGGGTTTCCTTTGGTGATCGCTTCGTAGGTGGCCATGAACATATCTGGAAGAACATTTGATTGCACCACCTGATACATCATATTAAAGAGGAATAAAAATTAATTTCTTTTCATATTTTATAACAAAAAAACACTTTTTTTTAACAAAAAACACATTTTTAACAAAAAAAAAAACACTTTTTTTTTGTTCTCACTTGAGCTACTTCTTCACTTGAAGGCCAAATGTTCCTCAAGTAAACATTTTTGCCATCTTTCCCCACTCCAATAGCTTCTGTTTCAAAATCAATATCCACCTGCAAAATTTGTGTGCATAATTTATTTATCTAGAACAGATCCAAAAGAATGAACCGACAAATCGCATTAGTAAGAATGATTGCGTTTGCTATACATACAGTGCCAGCAAGAGCATAAGCAACCACAAGAGGAGGAGAAGCGAGGTAGTTAGCCCTAGTTAAGGGATGAACACGCCCTTCAAAGTTTCTATTCCCAGACAATACAGCTGCAGCTACAATATCTGGTTCATATGCAAATAAAATAGTTAAGTAATCTATTCAGCAATTCCTGTGCGTTTATAAACAGAAAATAAATTATAAAAAAAATATTTTTTTCTTTTACCATTATCAGTAATAGCTGATGCTACTGACTCATCAAGATCCCCGGAATTCCCTATACATGTTGTGCATCCATAGCCAACAATGTTGAATCCTAATTGGTTCAAATACTCCTGCAATCCACTGCAACGCAACGTGATTCGTCAGCTAATAATATAATGTACCTCGTGGTGAAGACATGTTGAAGTATTACCAAGTACAATCTGTAGTCTATACATATGAGAGGAAAAAGAGAAGCACCTCTTTTGCAGATACTTAGTTACGACACCAGAACCTGGAGCAAGACTCGTTTTAATCCATGGTTTCACCTGCAATAGCAATCTCACATTTTACATTCTAAATTAAAAAAAAAAAAAAAAAAAAAAAAAAAAAAAAAAAAAATTCAAAATTAATACAGCAACTAAGATTATAGATTCACAAAAGTTGTCAGTTATGTTATTTTATAGATTCTTGGGATTCAAGTTCAAATTTTGACAACAGTGAGAAAATTATTCAGTGATCATCAGAAGGATACCATGTGAAACAGGTCATGGTGATAGCTTTATGTGAGACAACAATGAAGACTACCTTAGGATGGCAACAAAACAGTAACTATTTTTTTGGCACTTTCTATCGATCAATCATCAATAATACATATTACAACTATTATCCTTTGATTTAAGATTGATGTATTTAGAAATAGAGCATGCAGAAATAGAGAGGTGATTAAGAGATGGAGAAAGTAGAAATGACCTCCAATCCTAATTCACGGGCTTTTTTGGCAACCAAAGCTGCACCAAGCATCACGCTGGGATTTGAAGTATTAGTGCAACTAGTGATAGCTGCAATAACAACATCACCATGACGAAGCTGTGCAGGAGTCTTGTGAAATTCAAACTCTACAACCTTAGTTTGTGCTTCCTTTGGCACGGCAAAACCCTGCAAAGTACATGCAACATGTATTAGTGTGAAGCCTGAGAATACACAATATTCTACTTTAATTTGGATAAAGTCCCAGCTTCCTCTCTTTTCAAAACAAAACTAACATTTTCTTATTCAAGCATGTTCTATGATGCAACTGAATGCTGAAGGAAACGATTTTGCAAGTAAATTCTCACCTTAAATCCAACCCTATTGTCTAAACAGGCATGCCAATCAGCTTTCATTTCTCTTATCGGAACTCGGTCATGAGGCCTGGGAAAAAAAATAATAAAAATAAAATAAAAATAAAATAAAAAAATGTTAGTGAGATCCAGAAGACACTATGTTGGAATACAAGAAAAATCATTGAAATACCTCTTTGGTCCCGAAATACAGGGTTCAACCTCCTTAAGATCCAACTCGAGGTAAGATGAATATGTTCTCTCCACCAAAGGCTAATACAGAAGAAAATTGCGAGTGTCAAGAATCACATTGATTGATGCGATACAGTGGATTAAATACAAGTATAGTTGCTTTACTACCTCATTGTAGTCCACAAACATCTTATTGGCCCGCAGATATGACTCTATCATGGAAACCTACAATGGAACTCCAATCATTTTTGCAAAAAAAAAAAACAGATGTACATCAATTTCCATGGGAATTTAGGGATGACTCACTGTTTCTTCGCTTCTGCCAGTCAATTTGAGATACTGTAAAGTGACGTGATCAACGGGAAAGAAACCCATTGTTGCACCATACTCAGGAGACATGTTAGCAATGGTGGCACGGTCTGCTAATGATAGCCCACTCATACCTTCCCCTGCAAAATAGAGATACCCAACATCCATGGTTAGATGAAGAAGATGGAATGATCCGACATGCTTAAAGCTACGATTTTCAACTTCACTGTTTTTATTTCAGAATAAGAAGACTGTTTAATATGCTTCCGATTAGATTACACGTCATCTTCAATTAAACAACTGTAAAAGAAGAAATCTTGCAATAACTTCTAATAACGAAAAGCACAAAGGATTGCTTAGAATTTTTGAAAAGTCAATAAACTGGTTTTCCAAAAAAATGCATTACCATAGAACTCCACAAACTTTCCAACAACACCATGCTTCCTAAGCATTTGAGTCACCGTCAACACCAAATCAGTAGCTGTCACACCATCTCTCAGCTTTCCTGATAGCTTAAACCCAACCACACCTGGGAGAACCATGCTCATGGGCTGCATTGACAAGATAACGGACAATGAGGACTAAAATAACAGAGACCAATTTTTAGGGGGGAAAACTATAATGTACCTGGCCAAGCATAGCAGCTTCAGCTTCGATTCCACCAACTCCCCAACCAGCAACACCTAAACCATCAATCATGGTAGTGTGGGAATCTGTCCCTACCACACTATCCGGATAGAGCAAGCCATTCATGTTGAAAACAACTCTGCCGAGGTATTCCAAGTTCACCTACAAAGTGAATTCAAGAAACTAATCGTCACATTTACTTGAGCGTAGGTAGTAAAGACATAAAGCACAATCTTTTTGTGATAATGAGAGAAGACGTCATCACATATACGTAACATGAATGGGATAAAGTACCTGGTGGACGATTCCTGACCCAGGAGGAACCACGAGCATATTGTGGAACGCGTTAGATCCCCACTTGAGAAAACCGAATCTTTCTTTGTTCCGGTGGAATTCAAGCTCCATATTGGCTTGGACTGCATTCTCTGATCTTGCCACGTCAACCTGGACTGAGTGATCAATAACAAGATCCACAGGAACCTGCAATAACAAAAAAATGAACATTCAAAACTTTAATTATTATAAGTCAAGACTAAAACTATACGAAATATACCGAGAGTGCACAGAAAAATGATTATTACAACTGGATGTCCCTCTAGAACATCTAGTTCAGTATTGAGTATACTAAATTACCAATCTATCGTCGTTCAGTTAGATTAGTAATTCATATTAACTAGTTCCCCCATATTTGCAGGTTGAGATAGAGGAACCAAAGAAAATGCATAACACAATCACAAGGTGCACTAAATGGCATACCTGAGGATTAATCTTATTTGGATCGCCTCCGAGGCTATTCATCGCATCACGCATGCAGGCAAGATCAACAACAGCAGGCACACCAGTAAAATCCTGAGTCACCAATCATTTTAGGTAAGGCAGTTTATTAAAATACTACATAGCATCCACACCTTATGCTATAATACATACACACAATGCATATACATATATATATATATATACCTGAAGCAACACTCTAGCTGGCTTAAATGGGATTTCAACCAGCTTAGGTGCAGAGTTTTCCCAGTCAATGATCTTCTCAACATCCTTGCTTTTCACCTGGAATTCGTCGCAATTCCGGATCGCCGATTCCAGAAGAATCCTAATTGAGTATGGTAATTTATCTGCAAAACATCAATCTATCCATCAAATCACCAGTTTTTCTCTTTATTACAAAATTTCCAGTCACAACAAGTTCAATCTCATTTCTTGCTCATATGAGTCAACAGAACCAATTGCAGAAGCTACAAATAGACTGACCAATTCTAGGATCATTGAGATCTGGCAAGCTGTAGTACTTGCCATACTCGCCACCTCCTGGCTTCTCAAGCGTCTTCAGAATCTTGCTAAACGGATTTGCGGCAGCTGCCATGATCAAGAATCAATAATCAGTTCAAGAATCAAACTTAGAATCGGAACATCCAATTATTAGAAGTGAATCGATCAAATGTCAAAAGGAGGAGGAATTGACGTATTACCCATATCGGAGAAATACAGGGAATCCGATATTGGAGAAAATCCAAGTGTGGTGAGCAAAGAAGAAAGGTAGATGAGCTGCTTTAGATCAGAGATCTCTACTATAGATATAGATGGGGGCGGACGTTTAGACAAAAAGTAGTGGTTTTCCACTTTGACAACAAAGAAACCTTTTTTAATGAGGTTTTAGGATTTGGCCAAAAAAAGAGTTTTTAGGACGAGGATGAGGTCAGACCAGACAATAGTATAATGCTATTGTTTGGTTGTTTTTGGGAAGAGGAAAACAAACCATATGTGGATTATGCTGAGTCATTTTCGCATTTTACTCAGGTTTGGAAATTGGAATAATAACCATATGGTTAGAAAAAAAAATGGCCAAATATGATTAGATTAGGATTTGTTAGGATAAAGATTTTGTGTCCCACTTTTTTTTTTTTTTTTTTGTCTCGGCTCGTGTCTTACTGTTAAAATTTTAACACGTGTTCTAGGTGTAATTAATTTTATGGTTTTTTTTCTAAAACAATATTAAAATTAGTGAACCCTAAAGTAAAATATTAAATCTAATGATATGTGTCAAAATTTTAATGATGAGATACAATCTAGAACACAATAGTGGACAGGAGATTTGGTCTCATTTGTTAATCATACCCTAAGGCGTTTTGCACCATTGTAGGTATTATTTAAAATGTGATATTATGATTAATATGTTTATTTATATGGTTAATTTGTTCGGATTTAGTGATGTAATATATAAGGTAATTTTATATTGCATTATTTATTTATGAGGTAAGATAAAGTCTATAATATGTGGTATGTTTTGTAATGCAACTTCTTATTATAACTAGGCACTAATCCATCATTTGCGCAAGATTCTACTTGTAATGTGGAAATTTAGGTTATAATATTATTAACTCACAAACTATTTTTTGAACTAACATATTAAAAACCACATTTATATTATTATTGATTAATTTGTTATAGTAGTGTACATAGATTATAAATATCTGATATCATATGTCACTTAGAATATTGTAATCATCTACTTTCGTAATAAGTGTGTTCTTAAATCAGAATATCTAGAAAAACAAAGTTATGGTTATTTTTTATATATATATATGATATTTAAGAGTAAAAAAATAGTATAACAAACTAAATGAAACAAATATATTTGTGTAAAGATTAAAATTATAAAAATAAATTGGTCATTAATTATACATTATTATTTAATTAATGATGTAAAAGCTGACATGACACCTTACTCGTTAGGGTGTGTTTAAAGTTTAATTTCTTTAGTTTCACAACATGACATTTTTTAAATTAATCAATTAGAATTATAATTATTTAGATATTATTAATCTAATAATTAAGAGTGGAATATATCTTAACTAGCCATTACCTCGCGTTGCGCGCACTATTCATCATATGCTTGCTGGAAATAGAAAATTCGAGCAACTTCCGGTAATGCTCGACTGGCTGAATAAAAAAATACCATAAACATTCACTGGGCCGAGCTCAGCATAAATAACCAGCCCATTAATAAAAAAAATCAGTTGAGCCCATGTAAATAAATATAAACAACCCAATATAGTAAAATATCAAATATTCATGGGCCCAACTGAAAATAATCACCGAGACCAAAAAGCATCAAATTGAAGAGTATTCTATATGTAGAACTAAAATAAAATTTATATTATACATACATACAATTCCAAAAGTTGAAGAGTATTCTATATGTAGAGTAACACTAGACTATGAAAACTAATGGGAAATTATTGAATGGCACCGACTTACCACGTGTCAAATACGTGGTGGCACTTTGGCCAATGAGTTGCTGACACGTGGATGTGGCATAGGTGGTGGGCCATCTCTAATGAGTCCATCCATCCATGTCGAGTAGGATAATATTTGCAGAAAACCATTTAAAAAATGTTGAGTGTTTTTTATTTTAAACCTTGCAACATTGTTTTATATATTTTTTCATAATATCTAAAAGTTAACACATTAGAATAATTGACACATGACACAAAAATTGTCAATGACCAAGTCCTTTTATCATTGTCAACACAACTATTGAATTAAGTCTTAATATAACAATCGAGAAGCCCGCGTCCTTTGAAAATTACGTTCATTCATTAATTTCGGTTTGAAATTCTCTTTGAACCACAAAAAATGGACCACGGAAAATTATTAAATAAACAAAATAAAGCTTGTTTAGGCACGGGTGGTAGCTAATGCACGGGAAAAGAAATCTTGTTTAGGCCAATTAAATAATAATAAATAAAAATTGGCCATTTAAAAGGAATGATCTAGTAATCCTCTGATGATCGAAAGCAACAATCTTAACATTTTTAGGATACTAATTAAAATATTTAGGGATAATTTTGCAAACCATTCACTTTGGACGGAAAGTAGTCTTACGGTACTTAATTTGAGGGAGGATTCAGATAACCTGCTCCACTCTTTTTTTTATTAGATCGTGTCTCACCATTAAAATTTTGATACGTGTGCTTATATTATTAATTTTTTTTTCCTAAAAAACTATTGAGATTGGTGAATTTTAAAAGGAAAATACGTGTGTCAAAATTTTAACAGTGAGACACGAACTGAAACAAGAAGTGCGAAGCAGGTGATCTGAATCCCTCAACCAGTGGAGTCCATTGGCTGAGCGATTCCGGAGTATATCATAACCAGACAAATATCAAACGGTTTATAACATCCATTACCCAGAACCATACTTGGACCATTTAGACCGAAACTGATTGGTTACGAGTACCTGTTTGGAATCAGTTACATCCATTACTTTTTTATAAAGTCAGTCTAAGCGTTTTTTTATTGATATTTTAACAAACACATATGCATATGTAAATCAAGTATCGTAATTTAATAGAAGGTTAATAACTTAGTAATGAAACATTTGATTTTGGAAAAAAAAAAATAACTATTAATATATATACATATATATATACTATACGGTTCCGATTTAGGATATTTAAGAACCTGGATGCTTACTCTAAAATTGGAACCGATTACCAATTATTTAAATTTTATCCAAAAACCGTAATCAAAACCGTTTATCTCTACCCGGAACCTACCCAAATATCCAAGTTCCCTTCGGTTCCGATTTCAATCGGGTATTTTACTCGACTAAGGGATTTATTTGGAACGTTTCAAGGGGGAAATGTGACTTAATGGTTAAGTTTCACCCGACACTGCCTTTAATGCGAATTGACGGGGATAGGTCGGACACAGAAACTCAATATTGCAAATCTAATTAAGGATCGTTTACTTAGTAATCAAGTTTATAACAATTTGTGTTGAAGAATAAAAGTTTTTTTTTTCTTTTTCTAAACAATAATAAAGCTCGATAACAACGTGAACAAATAAAGTATGTTCTCTCTTGTGCACGGCTATAATTTTTATTTCCAATACCAATTGAGGTTTTGGCAAAAATAAAAAATAAACAACACCATTTACAATAAAATGAAAAGAAATAAGGGTTAATAACCTATTTACAGTCATAAGTTTCACTCATGTGACGATTTCGTATCTCATGATTAAAATATTAATATGGATAGTAAAGTGGTGTAGAGTGATTTCTAGCGACAACGGAGCGGGAACTACTGGCGCAGATGTGGACGGCTTCTCAGGTGACGGTCCCGGCAAGGTGACGAGAACGGACCGTGTATGTGAGGTCGAATATAACTGTCGGTTTCGTCGGGATTGACTTCTCTAAAATAATCAAACTGGGACACTGAAAAGCAACCAAAATGAAATCATGAGATATCAAATCACAACATCAAAGGAAATTGCTACATTATAATAAGGGAGGCAATTGTTCTTTACATTAGTATAAACTACATTCAAAGTGAATGTTATGATTTATGAATAGTAGTAGTTAGTAGATAGGGATAGTAGTAGTTAACATTAGAAATATGACTAACACTAAGTTAACGTTAGGATTTATGAATAGTAGTTAGTGGATAGGTAGTATATTTAATTGTTAATATATAAAATTTGAAGAATTAATTAACTACATTTATTAAAATGAACTAATTAATAATATTTTATAGAAAAAAGTAACGTTGAAAAGTTAATACTATTATTTCGAGAACAATCAACTTTTTAAACTTTATGTTTTGTGGTAATACTATTATTATTTACGAACTCTAAAAACTAAATATTCAAATTCAATACGCATAATTATTAAAAGTTTATTAATTAAAATATTTATATAGTTTCATAAGATAATTTTCATAAAAAATACCACGAAACTTATTTTTTTATACGAACATTATCTGGGTTATTCTTTTTTATAATAATTAGTAATAAAATAGATAAAAAAATAAAAATCTAATAAAAATAGTAATATTATCACAATAAAGTATAAAAGATAATACAAAGTATTTTATCTAATTAACAAATAATATTAAAATAATAACACTCTGTAACATTGGATGTAATTTCACATTACTTCCGTTTTTTGATGTAATCTCACGTTACATTGAATGAAATTTAGACGTAAGCTCATATTACAATGCACTTTACATTACAATACAAATTACGTCGTTTAACAAATCAAACCACGTAATATGAGATTATATTTCACATTACATCCATCCAAACGCAACTAAGGACCTAACATAACTTAGCAACTTGTTTGATAATTAAGAGCAATTCTAAATTAGATACAAGATCTAATAATGTTGTACACTCTCTTCTGACACCAATAGTATATATATAATATTCCTAAGATATTTTTAGATGGACCCTACAAAAGAATGCGATAAATGCGAGTAGATTGATGACGGGCTTTAATTTTTCTTTTTTGTTTGGCCAATTTAATTTATTTATTTACTTATTTTATTTTTCCGAAGCCAATCAACTTCATCTCATCCCTCTCCTCTATATATAGATTTCGTTCCACTCTCTAACCTTCATTTTCTGCAGATCGAAAAGCTCCTGATTCTCTAAACCAGAATGGAATTCTACACGTATCCATGCCCGTTCCCTATGCCATCGACGTCCAGTGTCGGCGATTTTCTCGATAGGGTCAAGGAATTCTGCAGCGACGTCATCTCCGCTGTGATAGGCAGCGTTTTCTCCGCCGTATTCACCTTCTTCTTCGCGTTAGGTCAGTTTCCACATGGTTTATGGCTCTCAGCTGTTGATGAATTACTGGTGTTTTATGGAACGATCAAGCATGCTTTCATTGTATCGGAATTGAGTTTGGCTGCAAGATTGGTAAATATTTCTGGAGGTCGAGATTGAGATGCATAGGAATGGAATTGTTTTGTTCTAGCTAGCTTATCTGTTGAATTTGAAGGTTTGAAACCGCGCTATGCTGTTCTTGGATATTTACAATTTCGAAATTTCACTGTCTTCCTAATTCTTCCCCAAGTCAACAATCCATGACTTGATGGATGAAGGGATTGTTTTGACCATTTCGTAGTCAGTTAATGGAGTTTTCCTCGACCAATAAGCTCTTAATTGATAGTATAATTGGATTAATGTGATATTTTGATATATCTTAGGTTTATGAACAATTTTGAGCTTGATATTTGTTATCGCCATCAGCTGATGAAATCTTTGTCTCTTGTCTGTTTTGCAGTAGGTACATTATTAGGAGCCTTGACAGGAGCTTTAATTGGCCAAGAGACAGAGAGTGGATTCGTTAGAGGGGCAGCTGTGGGAGCAATTTCTGGTGCAGTTTTCTCCATTGAAGTTTTCGAATCATCTCTGATCTTGTGGCAATCCGATGAATCGGGGATTGGATGTCTTCTCTATTTGGTAAGGTTTTTAAAATTCATTGAGGTCTCTTTCATACATTTATCTGTTTCTGCCTCTCAAGTTGAAGACATTTGCTCAATCTATATTCATGCTTGAATTAACTACCCATCAATATCACGCATAAAACTAACATACTTTCCCTTCTAAATATGCAGATTGATGTCATTGCTAGCCTCTTAAGTGGCAGACTTGTTCGTGAACGAATCGGTCCCGCAATGCTAAGTGCAGTTCAAAGTCAGGTACTGGAACATTTCCAAAAGATAAACTAGCAGCGATCAATCTCTGATGTATTGCAACATTGAACACAGAGATCTGATTCCATCATGATTTTAAAATTTGTTTTTTCTCAGATGGGTGCTGTTGAATCGAGCTTTGATGAAGTTCAAAACATTTTCGACATTGGTGGGTCAAAAGGGCTAGCTGGAGATACAGTGGACAAGATCCCAACCATGAAGATCACTCACAAAAACATCATCGATGCATCTGGGGAGAGAGCCTCTTGCTCTGTGTGCCTTCAGGTTCTACCTCAACAAATACTCTTGTATCACATTAGTATGGTATAAAGAACAGAAAAATGCAAACTAAAATAGAAAATTAACAATGGTGTTGATTCAGGACTTTCAACTCGGTGAGATGGTTCGTAACTTGCCTCAGTGCCACCACATGTTCCATTTACCGTGCATCGATAAGTGGCTGCATAGACACGCATCGTGCCCACTCTGCAGAAGGGATCTCTAATGTGCTCTGTATATACTATACTCTGAGAAGAAACAGGTTCTTTTTTTCACTTCCCACTTACTATTCTTGTATCCCTTTTTCGGGAATTAGTTTATATATATATCACGGCCTCGTGTCTGTAGATTTAGTCGCTGGCCCTGTTGTTGAGACGAATCAATTTTCATGTACAAATTTTTGAATCAGTGGTTAATCCATCTTTTACACTCTTTATTTATCGCGTTCTTCTTTTAGTTTCGTATCCTGAGAGCTATAGTTTGTGCAACTTGTTCGTTTTCGGGGACGAGAAATCCGTGTACTCGGGCTGTAATGGTTTTGGTGTGTGATTGTGATATTTTTGTAAAGTGTTCTGCTTTAGAAGAAGAAGAAGAAGAAAGTTGTGATAGGTAAGAAGTAGGAAGATAGTGACCATGGTTTTGAAGAAAGATGGTTTTAAAGTTTTGGTGGGTGATTGAGACATCAACTTTCTCATTAACTATAAACTCTTTTGTCTTTGGAAGAAAAATCAGTTATGAGGCAGTTAATGATAAGGTTAGTAGTTAACAGAAAATGATAGCCATTCTGCAGGTCCATGTATCCAAGCAGAAGTGAGATATAAATAAATACTCTAAAAGTTTGTAAAAATTAAAAACTAATAGTATTGCTACTATTATTAAGACATATTCTGAACATCTAGATTTTTTTTTTTTCTCAAGGAAATTCATTAATAACGAAAATAGTCGCGTACATGGTGGGATAAATTCCCGATCCTTATTAATTAAACATAAAAGAGAGGGCGGAGGTTGTGAAACCCAATTATTAATGCACAACCTCTTCCTGAATTGAACAGCGATCCAGTTTGCACATTCGTTTGCTCTCTTAGAAATGGCCCGCATTCGACTTCGGAAATTTGAGAGGCTAGATGAAGAATATTCTCTACGGGCGCAACTGCCAATGAGTTTGATACGACTCCGTAATGGATAGTATTACTTCTTTAGCGTCCGACTCGATTACTATCTCGAATTGGGGTTTTAGATTTTGTATCATAGCGTTTTAATTTTTTTACCCCATATGTTAGTAAAAATTGCAACTAGTACTACTAAGATACGTTTGGAGTCCGTTAAAAGGCTATAGCGGCGGATCGAAAGTCGAATTGATGTAAGAGTATCGGATTACGGTTGGAGGCACATAATTTAAAGGTATATATATATATTTCATTATTAAAAAGATATCTTAAAAACTTCATTTTTAGAAATTTCTTAGAGTATGGTTTGTTTATGTGTGCAATAACCACCGCTCTTTAATTTCACACTCTCTTTATTTCATAATAATACTATTCCGATTGTAAGAGATAAAGCCTCGAGCCGGTATGTAGCTCTATTGTTCAATAAGACTGAGCCACGTATCTCATTCGTAAACAACACATTCATATTGTCATCTCGTTTCTCCGAAGGAGAGTGAATTTGACGGGGTGACACCGATTGAATCCATTGGAAGTCTGCAAAGGTGGGTTGAAGATTGAATCAAATTAGAAAATACGAATTATGGTTAAATACACATAATTTTGAGTTAAATATCTTAATTATATATATAATAAAAAATATCTATGTATATAACTCAAATATTTTAATAATTATAAAAACAAATCTAAATATCATGACGGAGGAGCCGAACTAATTACATTTATATATTATTAAGGAAAACTAGACGATGACTTATAGTAGGAGTACGTAGGATTAGATCTAACAATCTATATATATATAAATCGATATGCTGTCAAACAAATATTGTTGTACAAATCACACATTACCAAAATCTATATATATCATAGGCTAGAATGATATATATTATTATTATCGAAAAAATATTCATAATTAACCTTTTATATCGTATGTTATGACTTAGAACAAGTAAAAATTACTATACATGTAAAAAAAAAAAAAAAAAAAAAAACTAGATTGCCCGTCCTATCATATATCATGGTACCTACGCATTAAAGAAATAGGTTTAGACAAGGTACTATATTATTTGTCCCTGAAGATGGAAGCACCGCACGGTACCTGACACGTGAAGAATCACATGATCGGTGTTTAATATTGGCATACATAATTCAACTGAACCACGTGTACTAGATATTAGATACAGATAGATTCCAACCTGCCAGGAAAAAAATATATAAGAAAAACAAAGCAGTGTGTTATATATCATTATCCCCCAACTAAAAGTATTTATTTGACTGCCATCTACAACTAGCCGTTCCGAGACTTAAAAAAAAAATTAATAATAGTATATATTGTCATATTATTATTTTTTGGCCAATATATATTATCATATTATTTTAGAGTATGCTCAATAATTATTAATAAACTTGTTGAAGAGATTAAATCACTTTATACATATATATATATAGATAGCAATTTGTAATCTCTTAAAAATTTAGGTATCAATTATGTTCCATTCATCTTGGTACACATTGTCCAATTTGACGGAAATCAAACCAAAGTAACAATTTACTTTGGAAATTATAAGTTCGAGTAGCCAATTTTAAAAAATTAAAGTTTAGATAGCGATTTCTAATTTGATCAAAATTTAGGTAGCTTATTAACCCTTATAATTATCAAATCAAAGGTTATAATAATTAACAAAAACCCAGTAAATAATTAATATAAAGTAAAAAAGAAGGCTGTCTTGAAGAAAGAATCAACATTAATGTCAACACTCTATGGTATGCACCAGTTCTTGATCCTCCTAAATAAAAATTGATCCTTTCTTCTTCTTCTTCTTATCCAAGCAATGCCATGCCCAAAAACACTAACAGTAGGATGCTGAGAAGTCAAAAGTTACATTCATTATACACCAAAAGAATTAAAACATTACCTTTTCCTGTCTGATAAGGCAAGGCCATCATCAAGTGTTTGTGTTGTTACTACTACCAATCTACTTGGGTTTTCGCCGGTATGCTTATTCCTCCGCCTCGCAACGACACGGCGGGTCCCTTTGCTGAGCTGGCTCGGCTCACTAGGTTACTGTCCATGAACACTACTACCACTGTGATGTCATCGTGGAAATGGCGACGAACACCACGGTCAATCTTCTTCAAGTCCGAGTACCTCATCTCTCTCTTCTTCGCTGCTTCTAGAAGCGCTATTTTCACGAGTCTACGAGCAATCCCCTGAAAACCCAACAAAACCAGACAAAACCCAGCAAAACAAACATTATAGGAAACGGTCTCAACACGAAAAACCGACCAAGAATGTGAAACGCTTACGTTACGAGGATTATTCTGAATGATATCAACTGCCTCCTGGTTGCTCAGGTGCTCCCACAGTCCATCGGAAGCGAATATGAGAAACTGATCATGGGGTTGAAGTTCATGCACTGACACTGATGGATCGGCACTTAGAATCGGCTTCTTGAAAGGCTCACGTAGTCTAAATTTCGCGTATAATGGTTCTTTGTTGTATTCAGCCTTTTTCAAATACACATCACCAATGGACCTAGATATCTGCAGCAACATGGTTAAAATCATTGCTTGATTCTTTAGTAATAATCAACTCAACAGACTTCATTGGTTAAGGTATGAATACACCTGTTAATTTATAAGTTACTGAGTTTGCATTAAAAATTTCATCAAGTTCTGTTGTTCTAATTGTTTTCAATGACAATAATGCAATTTGAAATGTTAGTGGACAAATGATATCTGAGGAAGACTTCGGCAAATCGTTAACTTGCATCTTAAAGATTTTATATTTGAAAACATAACACGAAATGATAAGGAACTAAATTAAGCAAGTTTTTGTCCATTTCTCCATCCGAATCAGTGAAAGCATACATTGCCAATTGCCCAAACTTTGCATTATCAGCAAAAACACACGCGAGTCAGAATTAGTTTAACATGATTGACAGGAAACATACTGTCAAAACAATAAAGGAGCTAAATTAAGCAAGTTTGTATACATTTCTCCATCCGAATCAGTGAAAGCATACAATGCCAATCGCCCAAACTTGTAGTAAACATTGCATTATCAGCAGATAAACACGCGAGACAGAACTAGTTAACATGATTGACAGGAAACATACTGGATCCTCAAAATTGTTCCACTTTTATGTTGCAATTTCAGATCTTTAAAATTTAAATCTATACAATTCATAAGATTCATTAAGACACGAAAGCAATTTTGATTTGCAGCTGCAGAAGAACATACCTGAATGAGACCCTTTACACGCCATACATTGTGTTTTAAAACAACTATATGAGAGTCCTCGGGGTGCATAGAATGCATCTCTTGCCTAACGGACTCAATGGCCACATTGTGCTCTGCCGACAACTGAATGGCAAGAACCTCCCCCGTTGCCTTGACAACCCTCCCCAGCACTGCACGTGAATCACCTAAATTGGCGATATAAAGGATTCCACTACAAATCACACCCACGAGGCAGCAGGACCCAACTGCAGCAATCTGGGGCTTCATGGGCCACTGTTTTGAAACAACAGAGAAGAATCCATCTTCAGTTGCTTGATATGCCTTCTTTATGACATCCACTGACATCGTCTGTTGCTCTGTGGCAAACCCTGCAAAATAGTTAACATGAACAGTCAAATTCAATCCTCTTATCTCAACTTTCAGCTTCAGCCTCACAATCTAGTGGAGATCATCACAATTGATCAAGCAGTATAAAACTTCTTAATGATATGGACTTAATCAATATCCCTAATAGCAACCTATTTGTCACTAACGACTTGCAAGAGCTTAATATAACATTACAAATGATGCATTTCTTCTGAATTCCAAAGAAGCAAAAGATAAATGCAAATAAACAAAGGTTTTGTTAAACAAGAAAATGAACTACGTCGGTAGTTCCTTACTCACTTTTTAAATGTTGGAACAGGTGATCATTGATGAAGCGAGATGTCTCGGGTCCACCATGTCCATCGTATACCCCAACAAAAGTGCCATACGGACCCGAATCAAGCAAGCTCAAGGAACCAGACTCAATCTGGCTCTGATCTTCAAGTAGATTATTGGCCTGGACAACAGCCATTGAGAAGTCACCACCCACATGCTGCCCTGCATCTTTATACCAAAGAAGCCCGTCTTGCCTTCCTCCAGAATCCGAACCCGAACGGGCATAGGGACCTGAGGAAGGGCCACAACAGGCCTTGAAAAAGTTTATCAACTTCGATAACATCCCACATCTCATCTAATTGAGCCTCCAAATCCTTCTCAACATCCCAACCAGATGCAACACAACCACAATCTTTGAGTTTTCTTCAGCAAAGTCTACTAAGCTGCAAGAAAGCAGGAACACATTCAGATGAACTAATCCCCCAATGTCAGCAGCAATTCAATTTCACAGCATCAAATAAAATCTTGCTTTTTACGGATATTGCAATATCATATTATCATCACCAAAATCTGTGAGCTCTTTTAAGGGTTACTGTCAGAAAAACAGTGATCACCACCTACCTACTCTGTGGAAAGATAAAATAAAGCAAGTCCTTTTGGCCAACACCACCTAAAAGCTAACAACACGATAGTCAAATCTGCCTCTACGCATTGGCACATGAATTCGGAAAAGGGGCATGAACAGCAATCAATCACCTAGATTGAAAGAAAAATTGAGCAGTGGTAAAAGCGGAAGAAGGAACTTACAGTAAGAATTAGGTTTACTGGATAACGCGTTTGGCTTTCGGCGACGAATTGAATCACAGAAATGGAGATCTGAAAAGCTCAGATCAGCAGATCCATCAAAACGGAGACAAGTAAACAATTTGACCGAACCACTGAATCCAAAATTCGGTTTCTCCTCGTTGAACTTATGCACGAGGACGAAGATGGTGTAGATAGACTGGAGATTGTTCACCAAAAATAAAAAAGACTGAGGATTGAAGAAGAAAGTAGAAAGTAGAAGATAAAGATGGACGCTGCTCTCTCAATCAGCGTGATTGAACCAACTGCAGCTCTCTCTCTCTCTCTCTCGTCTTGCTGAGCAGACAAAAGGCCTATAAAGAAAATGAACAAGCCATGGATGAAAGCCAGCAATGCAAATCGCGAGCCATGGGCCCCACAACCATACACATGATCCGAATTAAATATCCTTTTTTTACTTTGCAACGATCAGCTAATTTTAAGTGTAATGTTGTTTTTGTTTTTATAATAATAATAAAATATCAATTTAACAGTGGTGGAAATTACTTTAATTGTTGGGCGTGTCATTTTTGTCATTGACTTTTTTAATAAAAAATAATAATAATTCGTGGCGTATTTATTTATTGATGGACGAAAGTATTAGTTTGGAGATTTTTAATTGAAATTAATCTCATGTCGGTGTCCTATTATCCTAAACTTTATATATATATTATATATATAATTACATCTAAAGTTTATTTCCAATTAATTAACTCACTAAAATCAATCAAATAAAAAATAAGGATAATAATAGGACCAGCAATGGGATTTGCCATTATATGGGCTCAAGCTAATGTGATCCATTAGTCTTTCTAGACATAAATTAGAATGAGCCCAAACAGGAAACAGGGTCAATTGACATGTAATCAATGTAGATATTTTAAATTGATCATTACTAGTTCATTAAGATGGGACTGAACCAGATCACCTTAGATCTTTTATTATATATTAATATATATATATATATATATATATATATAACAAATATAGTGTTTGTAATAGTATACTTTTTATTAATTTAAATGCTAATTCACAAGAGAATTGACATTATTAATGATACGATGTAAATTTTACAAGTATTAAAAAACTATATTTTTTTACATTTTTTTATATATTATAATTAAGTACATTTTGTTAGTAAAAATAATATTTGTGAAACTACTATATAGTTCACTTTTAGAATATATATATATATTTTTTTTTATCTATGTTAAAGTAAAATTATTGTGCCATTTTGCCTATACTATTTATTTATAGGGAGGGTATCTATGATTGTATGCCACTGCAATTTGAGTATAGATATTGTATCCTTTTCTCCTTGATGGATTGCTGCATTTGCTGTTTCTAGTTGCTTTCATGTGTTGTAGTACTAGTAATTTCTCACATGACATGAATATGTAAAAAAAAAAAAAAAATTATGCTTGTGGAAATATATGACAGAACAATAGTACAATTATCACGATTTAATTTTTGTTTCGTGTTTGTATTTATGTATCATCACACGATATGCACGATATCATGATAAAGTTGTGCTATTAAGTTTAACTTTTGAGTATTTTTATGAATAAGTCTTATTTAATACTCTTTAAAAAAGTCAATTAATGGTTTAACTTTTAGATTTTATCAACCCCTTTATTACGAACTTACGAATATTGACTTATTAATTCATAATTTTTTTTCTTGTAGATGGTCCTAAGAGTAGTCATATCAGAAGGATAGAACGCGTAGTATGTTTAATTTACACCTAGACTAATCCCTCCCCACTCGTATCGTGTCAGCCGTGTTGCCTGTGAGTTTTTGCTATATGAAGGTTTATTATTTTAATTTTTGTTTCAAAATCTTGTTTATAGATGTATAATTGAATAACTTATAATAACATTATCGTCTGGCATGAATATGCACAAAAAATTACATGTTATGTTCACGTTTATAAAATATGACACAATAAGCTTAGCATTAATTTTTGTGTTCAGTTAGTTAATTGATGTAGTGTGACGGGTATAGACGCGCAGAAATTGAAATTTCAAAGAATAACGGAATCAGACACGGGGTTTGAGGAGAGATTTTTTTCATATATCATAACCGAATGCAAACGACAGCTACTATTGTCTTAAATACTGAAAACGGAAGTCCTTACTCTAAGAAATAACCGAAATAACGACAAAGTCCAAATAAACCGAAATAACATTAAAATGCGATTTTAATTTTCAAAACGATGGAATTTGACCGAAAAGCAGCGCAGTTCATGACGTAGCGGTGATTTTTTATCTAGACGCTGTTTCCGCATGAAAAACTCTATTTACGCGCCAAAATTTGATACTTAAAAATCCGGGATTATAAGTCGCATAATCCTCGAAATTACGGAATTAATCGGTTCCGCCTGATTAATACAACACGATTGTTACTTAAAAAATTAAAATTTCTCAACTCATTTTCCATTGGTCATCAAGTAAAATAAAACGTGTAGAGAAAGAGATGACGAAATAAGAAGTAAAATAGGAAAGGAAAATTCGAACTCTTCGGCAAAATACAGTCAAAGTCAAATTCACTTCCTACATTTGTTCATGGCCAAGCAACTAACTCCCTTTTCATCCTCACTCACTGACACCTTCTTCTTCATCTTCTTCTTCTATAAATAAACATCACCTTCTTTTTAAGTTTTTCACATATTTCCATTTCACAATCAATTATCTCATTTTAAGTTCTATATTGCATTGCATGATCAGCTCAAGAGAAATGAAATATCAAGAGAAATTGCACGAAAAAACCCGAAGAAGCTACCTCGATCTCGATCTATCATCGACCGACCAAGAAATTCATCGTCATAATTTACGGCCGCTTTGCCCTAAACCGCGACGACCACCGTTCGTCATCCCCCTCCCCTGCAATCTACACAGGTTTTGCTTCCGTTAGCTAGCTCTATAATATTAGGGAATAAAATATATTATGAATTAATATATCTTATTATCTTTCTGATTGAGTTATATTAGAAATATATATATATTTTTTTATATATTTTCATTCTTCTATATATAACACGGCGTTTCTTTCAACTTTACATATAATTCATTGCAGTCTAGCTATAAGTTAATTTTTTATATATGATCGATCGAATATTACTCGGATAAATTTCTATGTTTTTAAGTGTGCTTAATTACACTTACTAGTAAAGAAGACATTAGGGTTATCCATCATAGATTCATAGCTACACATAATTTGGTTGCATTGGAAAATCAGAAGCTTTTAAGCTCTTCTCTAACCATGCAAATACCATCCTAAATGGAATGCTAATGATTATATTGTGGAGATTAAATAGGTTTATTCATCAAATTTGAGGGACCAGATTGCAAGATTTTGTGATCAACAATAAGTAATATGATAGTGTCTTGTTAATTCCTTCAGCCAACAAAATGGAGATGACAGAAGTGGTATTCTCAACCGTCTTACGGACAAGGTACGTACATGACTAACTAATTAACTACTAAGGTTAAAGAGTCTTTTGGTATCATATATTTGATCAGTTGTTGATGTCATATGTTTTATTTTGTAAGTTTTTAATGTCATATGTTTGTATTTTATAGACTTTTGGTGCATCATTTAGTCAATTGTCAAGTTTGACCGTTAAATAATTTTATTTTGTTTATCTTAATCTCCAATTTATACACCTAACTTTTAAATTTTACAATTTAATTCCTTAAAAACCCTAATTGACATTAGGGTCCAATTGGGTTAATTGGAATCTAGGGTCCAACTGAACCAACCATGGTGGGTCCAGCAACACAGCCGTGGTCCGACCCAGCCATGGGTTGGACCACGGCTGGGATCGTCCGGGTCCGGCGACCCTAGCTGTGGCTCGACCGAGCACCATGGCTCGGTCAATTGGACCTTAGAGTCCAAGGTTTATAGGGTCTAAATTGTAAAAATTAAAAGTTATGATGAATAAATTAAACAAAATAAAAGTATTTAACATTCAAACTTGACAGTTGACTAACAGAGGCACTAAAAGTCTACAAAATGCAAACATATGACACAACAAACTTACAAAATAAAATCTATGACACCAAAAGTCAACATTAATGATTAAACATATGGTAACATTTAACCTTAACTATTATATGAGGATATAATTTATATCCTCATTTGATTTGATTTTATAAGGGCGTTTTTATTATTAAGATTTGATAAATAAAAATCTCCTGCAAATATCATACTTTTGAATGTTTGAACATTTTTGTTAGAAGTAGATCAGCTCCTTAGAAAATATTCATCAAGACACAATATATTTACATGAGATTTTCAATATTTCTGTTATATATATATATATATATAAAATGGTAAATAATGATGACAGGAGGGAATAGAAGAGAGTAGAAATAGATGCATGGGATGCTATGGGGGGTATATTACAGTTGCAGATTCTCCTCCCAGGAGAACAGGAAATCCTGTGGTTCACGATGTCCAGTTCCTCAACCAAATGGATCACAACCGTCTATCACCATTCGCACCAACCAAACTCAGTTTCTGATCATTTATTCTTCTTCTTCATGATGTAAATATATATATATATATATTTATTTATTATTATTCAGGTAATTATGCGTTGCTGTACGTATATGTATGTCATTTTTATTTGGAAAATGATACAGCTTCCGATACTTCCGTTCCGAATATGTCCGACTGACACTCAATGACAAGAGCTGTAATTAATGTCAACTTTCATAGCAGATTTAAAACTAGACTCGATCGGATTTTATTTTTATTTTTAAATAATAAATAACACTATTTATTATCTTTGATTGTTACAACTTACAACAAATATTCTGAGGGTAAAATGTAAATTACATCCTCTTGTTTTACGAAGGAACACTTAAGGCCTCAAACAATCAGATCAGTACAAATATCGACCGGGCCACACAATAAGGCCCTAATACAAACTAATAATAACTACGGCCCAGTTTACTAAAGGTTGCAACTTGCAGCCCATAACCAAAGCCCAATTTAGTTTGAAGTCCAAATCTTCATGATATATTCATACATCGAGCCCAACAACTTTCTAATCACATTACATAATAGTAGGAAATTGATATATATATATCCAAAAAAAGGAAGTGAAAAATACATTTTGAATAGATAAAATTAAAAATTCTCATAATTCAGAAAGTTGATCTCTGCGACGTAATTTTAATGTTAAACTAAACCGATATATATATATATCCAACAATATTATTAGCCAATAAGCAAGCAGATATATTTTATTTGTATTCAACAACGTAAAAAATGGTGCAAGCGTGTTGGCCGTCAAGTTTCATACTATTCTAGACTTGTAGTCGTCCATTTAGTCCACCAGTTCAGTAGTCTTTTTTATTTTATTTTAATATTTTTGGTTAGGCACCAACTCAGTTGACCCATGCATCGTTAGTGTATATAATTCCTCACAAGTTAAAAATAAATTGTAGGATAATTAAGTAAACGCTAAATTAGGTAAACCACAACTTTTTTTTTTTTTTTTTGTCTTAGGTAAACCACAACTTTATTTATATATATATATAAAAGGAACGAGTAAAAGTAACTCGTCGTAACTTAAATAATTCCGCTATATAATGTTCGAATTTTTATATTCATTTACAAGTGTATTAAAATTTAAATAACTAACGCGTATATTATTCTCATCAACGTAGCACCATCAAATATCGACATATTAGACTAAAATCGTTTTTTTCCAATAGGGTAAATTACCACAACTCAAGTTGTGTTTTTAACGATTGTATATATGTTTGGAAATAATATTATTTAATTATATTTATATTTTTTATTATTATTATTATTATTGGTTTTAGAATTCACAATTTTAATGGTTTAAAATAGAAACGGATTGAACCAAAATATCATATGACAAATTATTTGGATGTCGAATGAGTCCATTTTGTCCCCCGTCCGTTTTGGTAGGTTGTGCTCCGGTCATGTGGTCTAATCGGTGTAGTTGCTCCACCACCATATATTATACGAGAATGACTAACAAAAATATCCTCCATAGCAAGTATATTTACCAATTTGGTTTTTCCACAAGAGTAATTTTTTTACATGTTATTAAGATTTTTATAACATGTTTGATTAATTGAATTAGAATTAAATATAGAAAATAAGAATACGGAACACTGAATTATCAATTATTCTTAAGAAGAGATGATTATTTATTATAGTATAATTAAAAATTATATTTATAACCTTATTTACCAATATTTTTTTATTACTAATTTTTAATTTCTATTATTTCTATATTACTGCAATCTTAATATTTTCATGTGGACAATTTCCTGGGAAAAAAAAGGTTAACTACCAAAAAACCAAACCTAACACTGAGTATTTACACAAAAAAAAGCCAATTTTTTTTTCAATTAACAAACTCAAATTTACAAAACTTAGCAAAGTATAAACAATGTTGATTTTTATCTTAAAAGTTACAGGAAACACACATTTAAGCTTCAGACACGCTGGTTCATATGACGCACGATGGAAAAAATTAAATATAATTTTCATTAAAATACATTATGTGGATGTTATGTTTCAATTTTCATAACTTTTATTGTAAAAATCAACATAATTTACTTTACTATATTATTATATACAAAGTTGAGTTTATTGTAAATTAAAAAGTTCGGTTTTTTTTTTTGCAAAATATTTAAAACTGAGTTTTTTTTATTAACTTAAAAAAATCGGCGAATTAATTAATGTCTTATTTTCCGGCCATAATGTTGAATAATTGTAATTAATATAGTTTAGCGTCAAAATTCAACAATCTACGCCTCTCTCACCATTTCAACTTCTCATGACAAAAAACTTGACTTGTGCTTCTTCGCCAATGGCGTGTCTATCTACTTTCACTTTCACTTTCACATTCATCATCTTCTTCTCCCTCCATCAATGGAGTAATCACCTCGCTTTCTTCTCCTCTCCGTCTCTCTCTAAAATAAGAGAGTCGTCTCCTCCATTGACTCTCTTCCTCTTCGGATTCTTCTTTCTTTCCTCACGAACCATAACCGAATCTCTCTAAAAAATCCACCTTTTTCGGCTCTTTTCGCTATGATTTTACCTTCAGCTACTTCTCGCAGACCGTCTTCAACTGGATTTCTGCTATGGGCGGCGGCGTTACTGGTTTGTGTGTTGAGCTCGGACCGCTGCTGTGGATTCAGTAGTTTCGGGTTCGAAATGCACCACAGATTCTCTGATCGGCTCAAGGGGATACTGGACGTCGGTGACCTGCCGGATAAGGGTAGTCTCCAGTACTACGCGGCTATGGCGAAACGGGATCGCGCGATTCACGGCCGCCGCCTTGCCTCCACGGCGGATGCTGATCAGACGCCGCTCACCTTCAGTAACGGCAACGATAGCTACAGTATCAGCTCTTTGGGATAGTAGGTTTCCTTGGATTTGCTTTCAGCTGATTGATTATTGATCCACGATTGCCATTTATTCTTTAATTGTGTGCCTCTGGTTTTCCAAGCTTCAGTATCCATATTTTTATATTCTAACCAGCTTATCAAGCAGCTAATGCCTCCTTGACACCATTAATAACAATTTCAAGTATACTTAAGTGTATATATATACATATTGTATTATTTATGGAAAATTCAATAATCATGTTACTACCATTGATCATTATCTCAATTTTTCCAGCTTTTTTAACGATCTGCATAAATTTGAATGATGTTCAACATAAAGTAGGTAGTTTTTTGGCCTTTATAATGCTGCAATATTTGATTTTTCCTTTTGTTGGTCCTTAATCTATATATTGATTATGGAATTTTGTATTTTCAGTTTGCTTCAATTGTGTGCCTCTGGTTTTCCCAGCTTCAGTAACCATGTATTTATTTTCTAAGCCAGCTAAACAGGCAGCTGATGTCTCCTTGACACCATTAATAACAATATCAAGTATACTTAAGTGTATATATATTGTATTATTTATGGAAAGTTCTTAATTATCATGTTACTACTATTGATTATAATCTCAATTTTTCCAGACTTTATAATGATATGCATAAATTTGAATGATGTTCAACGTAAAGTAGGTGGTTTTTCGGCCTTTATAATGCTGCAAAACTTGATTTTTCCCTTTGTTGGGCCTTAATCTATATATATTGATTATGGAATTTTGGATTTTCAGTTTGCTTTATGCAAATGTTTCTGTTGGGACTCCAAGTTTATCGTATCTGGTGGCTCTAGACACGGGCAGCGATCTCTTCTGGTTACCGTGTGATTGTATTAGTTGTGTTCGAGGACTCAAAACATCAGCAGGAGAAGTAAGTTGTTTCTTCCCTACAATAGACTATAAATTCCAATTTCAGAAATTAGAAAAATGGGTCGAAAACTAAACATTAAACAATCTCTATGAACAGTCCTGTCTCAATCTTTGATCAACTTATGACTCTTAATCTTGTATTTGCCATTTTGTAAAACTTAAATCTTCTATGCAGCAGGTGATAGAGTTTAACATCTATAACCCAAACACATCTTCAACAAGTGGAGTTATCCCTTGCAGCAGCAGTTATTGCTACCAAAGACAGAAGTGCTCAGCAGCAGCTGAAGAATGTCTCTATCAAGTTAACTATCTCTCCAACGGAACTTCGACAACTGGGGTGCTTGTAGAAGATGTATTGCATTTGGTTACAGACAATGATCGAATAAAACCCGTTGGCGCCAAAATCCGATTCGGGTAGTCCTTCTTCTCTTCAAGAAGTAGTTATTTTTTTTGCCAATTCTTCAAGAAGTAGTTTTTTTTTTTTTTTTTTGCCAATTCTTCAAGTAGTTTTTTTTGCCTATTCTTCAAGAAGTAGTTTTTTTTTTTTTGCCAATTCTAAAAGAAGTAGTTTGGATATTTCTATATTCTTCACATTTGATAACTTTGCATTTATATGGAATTAGGTGTGGAAGAGTACAGACGGGTACGTTCTTAGATGGAGCTGCGCCAAACGGCCTGTTCGGTCTTGGCATGACAAATATATCTGTTCCGAGCACTTTGGCTAGAGAAGGGGTAGCTGCAAATTCATTTTCTATGTGCTTTGGGCCTGATGGAGTCGGGAGAATCCGTTTTGGAGATAAGGGAAGCTCTATCCAAGGCGAAACACCATTCAATCTCGAGACCTCACAGTAAGGCTAAGCTAGGCTAGACATATAACTACATTTAATAGTTGTGAAATTATTATAATTATGACTTAAAAATGTTTGCTTTATGGCAGTCCAACTTACAACATCATCATCACTGGAGTAAACATAGGAAAAAGTGCAATCGATCTCAAATTTAATGCGATATTTGACTCCGGGACCTCGTTTACTTACTTGAACGACCCAGCTTACACGCAGATCACTCACAGTGTTAGTATCTAATATATATTTCACTTCATTTTATGTAGTTAGTCTAGTTTGACTCACAGTCTCCTGCAACACATTCTGCAGTTCAACTCTCTTGTCAATGAGAAGAGGTATTCTTCTTCAGATTCTGGAATCCCGTTCGAGTATTGTTATCAGTTAAGGTAAACATTCCGTTACCAAATATATGTATGTTTTTTTATAAACATACATATGTCGACCGTTTTGATTTTTTTGTTTTTTTTGTACACAGTAAAAACCAAAGCAGCATTCAGCTTCCAGACGTGAACTTGACCATGAAAGGCGGTAGCCAATTCTCTGTCAACAGCCCGATAGAGTTTGTCAATCATGTTGATGAAGTAAGTGCAAGGAAGTTATCCTATTTCAGATACTGGGTATTGTCCCTTTTCTTCATTTGGATGCTACTTTTTTGAATTTTGACAGGGCTTTTATGTATACTGCTTGGCTGTTGTGAAAAGTGGCGATGTCAACATAATCGGACGTGAGTATCTCGAAATTAAACCACTCACCCTACATAGGGTTACCAAATCTGAATCTTATTCTATAAAAAAATTGTCTTTATTGAATGATTCATCATCCATTTTGCAGAAAACTTCATGACTGGTTACCAGATAGTGTTCAACAATGAAAAATTCGCGCTTGGATGGAAAACATCAAACTGTGAGTTGAAAAAGGAAGCATTTTTTTGATTTAGATTAGATACACTACACAGATGGGGTTTGAAAAAGGAAGCATTTTTATGATTTAGATTAGATACACAACACAGATGGGGTTTGTTGATCTAATTAATCATCTTGTTGGTTGGTATATGGCAGGTTATGATCTTGAAGATTCATCCACTCAACCTTTAGCACCGACAAACTCTTCTTCTCCTGCAGAAGCTCCTTCGGTTTCCTTCAATCCCGAAAAAACTTCTGGAAACCGATCTGGAGAAGCACCTGGAACATTGCCCCTACCTCCACCACCTCCATTGTCGAGCCGTTCTTGGAGCTCAAACCCATTATCCTCTTCAACCTTCACAATCATGATCACCATGATGATGATTCTTTACCCATTTTTGGAGGGTTTTTTCTGAGTCTTTCTAGCTGCCACTTCTGTAGCTCCTGCTGGTTCAGTTTTATAGGTTGTAGTTATTTATAGGCATTTGTTTTTTGTTATATATATATTATTATGTTATAGATAGTAATAAATAATACAGAGAAGTGATACACAGGTTGCTTAGGGGGGGTGTCTACAGAGTAGTAGTCTGTATGGTTGGTTATTTGGCATAGTTATCTGCCATTATAGCTGTAAATAAACTGAGCTGAGCTGATATTATAGTGTATGGATTGAGTTTTTGTTTGGGCAGATGTCACTCAATATGAAGATATATATTATAGTGTATGGATGGAGTTTTTGTTTGGTCAAATGTCACAAACTATAAACAGTTTCTAAATAATCGCTCTTGTTTCATATTGATATTGGAATTCCAACTATTAAATTGGTTAATTTTCACTTTTTTTTTCTCTTAAAACTAATAGAACAAAAACATGTTTTTGTTACTAAAAACATCAATTTTACGCTAAAATTAGTCTGACACCGAATATTAACATTTCAGTCAATTAACAATGACTTAGTTGAGACTATTTCTAGGTTCTTAACCCTAGAATACAAGGTGTTAGAACTTAAAAACTCAATTCAACGATTTGATTAAAACTTAAAATCCCATTTTACTAACCCTTGACAAATGGAACTATTCATTCATACATAAAAAAGCAAAATTCATATATTAATAAATTACCAAAATGTGCTGACAACTATTACCTTACCAGAACAAAACCAGGACTTCTAAGAAACGTCTATTACAACAATGGCTGGTAAAAACCAACAAACAAACATAAAAGAGCCATTTTTCCAGCCTTCACATAGATGAAGATTCTCCAAGGGGATAATTACCGTTTTAACCTTCAACTTTCTTCTTCTTTCCCTTATTCTTCTTCTCTGTAAATTGCTGCTTCTCCTCCTCTCTGTTTCTCTTCTTCTTGTTGTCTCTTCTTGCTGTCAATGCATCATTCTCTTTGCTTGGTAATGGCTTTGATTTCATCTTCAGTGATTTTACCAAAGAGGACAGTTCATACTTCTCTCTCCTAGTATTTGAAGCTGCCTCCTCTTCTTTGTTATTCACCCGTGGTTGGTTCTCCGGTGGTGGCTCGTTACGGTCGTCACCCTTCTGCTGCTTCTTTTTCGCTACAGCTTGTCGAAGATATGTTGCACTCCTGCAAATACCAAAACGAATAATAACATGAACCACCAAGAAAAATCTCACTGTTTTGTTTTCGGAAAACTTAAACCTATAGAGGTGGCAAAAAAAAAAAAAAGATTTAATACACTCTGTTCAATCATTTTGCATGAAGCGCGCGTATAGATATGGGTTAAGAACCTATAAACTATCTGACGTTTGACACATGTGAAATTTTGGTGTCTGAAGTTTAAAATGTTGATATGGAATGTCTGAAGATTACTTTTGTTGAAATTTGATGTCTCCATCCATATTTGCCGTTAAAACTAGCATAATGACGTGAAATGTCAAAATTGCCCCTTATACTATTATGCTTACTTTGACCGGCCACCACCCAACTCCGACAGGCCACCGTCCTACTCCGACCGGCCACCACCCAACTATGGGCAATTTTAGAAATTTTTTTATATGGTCATGTGACAAACACATGACCAAGTTCTGTCAATTTTAACTGAAAATTTGGACGAAGACATCAAATTTCAACAAAAGTGAAACTTCAGACATTCCATATCAACATTTAAACTTCAGACACCAAAGTTTCACATAAGGCAAACTTCAGACAGTTTGTAGGTTCTTAACCTTATAGATATATATATATATATATATATATATATATATATATATTTCCAGAAACTGGTAAGACTAATTAATCATCTGTTAGTTGGTACTTGGTGAGAAACGAAAAGGAAACTGAAATGAACAGTTGGGGTCAAAATTACCTTTTGAAGTTTGGATCTGTTGGGTCCAGAGCAAACTCTGAAGTGAAGATATCAGAAAACCTAGAATCAACATCATCCAATGAAGGTAACTTTGCAAGCTCCTCCGCATCATTGTCATCATCGTTTTCTTTCCCATTCTTCTTCTTCTTCTTCCCTTTGGCATTTTTGCGTTTCAAATTATACCCTTTAGGGCCAGCATTACCCGCTCCCCCTGCATCGTCTGCAAATAGCAGCTCAAGCTCAGCTGCGGTTGCTTCCTTCTCGCCATCTGCCACCTCTCTGTTCTCATTTTCCTTCTTGTTTTTACCAAATCTGTCTTTTTTACTCTTGTTTTTAACAGGAGCCTCATCGTCCTCTTTAATGAAGAAGTCATCCTCGTCTTCAGCTTCTTTCTCATCGGCATCACTACTGTTGTCGTCTTCTGATAATGCAGCACTTTTGGATTTATTCTTCCTCATTAATTTCTTCTCCTTCATCTTCCTTAGATATGACTCAAATACCGTCTCTGATTTAGCTTCCTTCTTCTCTAAAATGCGCTTACTTAGATCTTCCAACCCTGGATTGAAGGTTACCTCCATATCTTGCTTTTCATTGTCATCTTCACCACTTCCATCATCCGAACCATCCCCAAGTAAACTGAGGTATTTATTCCGTTTCTTATCCTTCTCTTCTTCATTATCGGCGTCCTTGTTTTCTTCTTCTTCATCATCAGAGTCACTCTCATCAGATGCCAGGTAGTCCCTCAGCTCCATATCAGCTAGCTATAATTCAACAAAGCAATTAATAATTACAATGATACAATTGCAAATACAAATTGAATACTAAATAGCAAAAACTTTTTTAAGGAGGGTAGAGAAAGAACGGGAGGCAAACTACAGATTAAAGAAACGAGAGGCGTGTTACAATATGTTCTATCTCCAATCATTTCATTACATGAGTACCAAGTAAATATATAGAGCAACTGAACACAAGAAAGAATGATGCTATAAGCTGTTCTTTCCGTAGACATACAGTGTTAATAAAGATAACCTAGCCCTGAATAAGAAGCATCTACAAGAAGAAGAGCTTCTTTTGCAAATATAGATGTTTTTTTACCATGATAAAGCACATTAATTGAGCATCACAGACTATATTATACAAAGATCTCTAGATTGACTTATTTAACCCCTTCAGAAAAGATATATACCTGTAATTGCTAAGGACCATAAATAAAACAGGCTGAACCAGTAAAGTACCAAAGATAGCATATGAATAGAACATAACTAGACTAGAACTGCCACATTAGTAATCAAAAGAACTAGCAATTCCAGTGATGTACTACCTGCTCAGCATTGAACTTCTGTTTCAAAGTCTTCACGCGTTCTGGTTCATCCTCATCCCATGTCAGCTCAATGTTACTTTGTTGCAGACAACGAGTTTGGAAATCCAAACCATCATAGTTTGCAGGCCGCTGGAGAAAAAAAATTGATTAGATTTTATATCAATTAACTGTAGTCCAAAATAGTAGTAAGTGGTAGTGCTTTAAGTAGCACAAATAGCAGATGCATAAACAAAATTCCATGTATTTACAGCTATATTAACTTCATCCAGATCATACCTCTGTTGCAACATCACGAGGTGGATGCTTAAACTCCATCGAATCAGGAATAAATCTTAGATCAAGGACATTTGAAGATCTTTCAAACTCAGTTCCATCACAAGCTGTATAGAGGTAATCTGCTGTAGAAACTGAGTCACATTCGGCCACAGCAAAGAAGTACCTAAACATGAATAAACAATAACTACATAAGAAACACATCCTAGAAGAATCACTGCGGTTCTTTTCCCTCTACACAATAACATAATATCATTCAGACGAGAAAAACACTACACTGCAGTCATCAAATCAAAGCTAACTTTTCCGCGATTAATAGTGAAAATTAGTAGCTATCCTAGACCAAAAGAACTGGAGAAAAATTCTAAAGAGACTGAATAAATCACCTTAGCCTGCTTTTCTCATAAGCACGCAATTTCTCTTTGTCTATATCATCTTCGTTGTTATCCTCTTTTTCATCTTCATCATTTTCATCATCAAAAAGCCCAACAGGACCATGAACTTCCTCCTCTTTCATACGTTGCAGACCAAATTCAGAAGGGTAAACAGCCACAGAGAGAATCCGTCCATTATTGGGAAGAAACGAACTCAGAACAACAAACAAGTCCACAGCCTGTCACAGTGAACCCATTTGATAACAATAAGATGTTAAAATGAAGACAAGTAATTACATCAAATTAGAACAATCTTGTTCTGATAAATAGACACGAACAAGTGATTGAATTACATGATTAACGCTACTAGATATCCTTAAAATTTTCACATAAAGTATATCAATATCAAAAGTACAGCAGCTTCTCTGAGTTTTTACCATTTTGTAAGTAACACATAGAAACAAAACAAGATACAGGTGCTGAAGAGGCAAACTGAAGTAAACAAATTAACCAATTCTGTATCCGCATACTCATGTGCTTATATATACCTGAGTCGATGAGAAAAGCATTCATCCATGAATTTCCAGTTAAGAAAAAGGATACTGATTTCTACCTTACAAACTTCCATTCCGACTTTGGTTGGAACAAAATCAAAATAAAAAGTTACGGAACATTTGAAGTACCTTGACATGCCTCCAATCCATATTGACAACAGCAAGCCTGTGAGTCTCTTTGTCAATATTAGGTATGTTCTCTTCCTATCAAATAGTATCCAACAAACAAATGATAATTAACACACTAACAGAAGAGTTAACATAACTTACTGACAATAACACCATCAAGGCATCAATATATGATAGATCATCAAAAAAGAGATACTCCGTAACCTAAACCGTTTAGAGTTCAAAGCTAAAATAGTGAATATGTTCAAATCTCAAAAAGAATCTGCAAAAGTTTTTGCAACTGCATAACCATTGGACTCGTCTACAACGAATGTTTCCTCCTATTGCAGTCAAGAAGCACCATTCAGTTCACTAAAGGACTATGCAATAACAAAAGCTCAATGTTTTTTTAGTAAAGCTCAATGTTTTATGTAATTACTCATCCAGATTCTGTATAGTGCAAATACTGGAAAGATGGAACCTAATTTTTTTTCTAGAATGGAAAAGGTAAGAACTTGCCTCCTCTTGAACATCTTCTTCCTCATAAACATGCTCTTCATCGTCCTCATCAGTATCATCAGTAGACTCTGTGTCAGCTGTCTCGACCTCTGAAGACGATGCAGGATCTGATTCCTCCGATTCATCACTTAATTGAGCTGCCTTCAGAGCAGCAGTACCTCGCTCCAATTCATCCTCCTCCTCCTCCTCCTCCTCTTCAGCCTCCACCTCCACATTCTCCTTCTCTTCCACCTCCTCCTTCTCTTCCAACTCCTCCTCGTCGATTTCCTCTTCCTTATCCTTTTTCTCTTCAATACGATAGTAACGGTGGAGAGGATTCTGTTTGTTCTGTGTCTTAACCCTGCCTCTCTTATCTAACGGAGTTGCAGATGAGGAGAAGCGCTTGTCTGTGAACATGCTCTTGAATCGCGGGTCAAGCTCGACCTTGTTTTTGTGCTTCGGCAATGGCCGGAACCTAGGGTCCCAGTGCACCCTTGAGAACCTCTCGTCGGTGACGAGCTTAGCACCATCGCCTCCTCCATCACCGGCCTTAGCATCCTTTTCTGCAGATGGATTGTTCCTGTTCTTCTTGTTCTTTGATCCCATTGGTAGAGGTATCAATCGAATCGCGTCGGTTCAAAAATGGTGAACAACAAATTGCTGCTCGTCTACTGTTCTTCAGTTAGGGTTTTGTGACGCAGATTGAAGATTTATGGGTTTTACCGTTTGTGGACCGACCTGGCTACGAAACTTGTATAGTACCATACACTTACAAAATAATGTTAATTTAGGCGTAAATATTATATATTTTCTAATTAAAAAATATTATATATTTTTTATTAATTAATAATATACTTTTTTGAATTATTATAATTACCAAAGAGTTCGATACCCATGGGCATGGCTCGTTGGACCTCACAAGAATTAAGTTTGACTATAATAGGAGTTTGAATAGATGTAATTTCAATGTACTCTTTAATGTAATTAAAGAAGGTAACATGAATTGCATTGTAATTTAATATTACCACATGACTCGTTGACTTAATCATATATTGTATTGTAAGATTACATAAAAAACATAAGTAGAGTGAAATTATAATCAAGATTACAAAGTGTTAATTACTATTATTTGTTTAATTGATAAAATATAGCATTTAGTTTCTCCACAAGTATTATTTATTCTTATTTTATTTTTAAGTATTTCGCCGGATCTTTGTTCTACAAGTAATAATAATAATAATAATAATATTGTTTACTATTATCATTATTATTAGGATATACTTTACTCACAAACAGATCATTATTTACAATAATAAATAATAACATTGCAATGGACATTACAAAACTTAATAAACACTGTAATATGAGGTTACATTCTATATTGCATTATTGATTACGAATTAAGAAATAGATATTTCAACCAACTGAATGTTACTGCCCCTAATTGCAGATGCCTTGTTTGAGGGCATGATTGAGAAGCCATCTATGACTTTCAAGCATTTCAGACCCCATTTCACCATCAAAAACTCAATTAGGTGATGCCCACTGAACAACAAATTTAAAATGTCAAATTCTGTATAGTAGTCTGTTATGAACAAGATAGATACAGAAGGATTCAAGAGGAAGGTACCTTCGATTATGATATGTCGTTATGAAAACCGATCCCGGAGATTTCTTTTGCAGTAGGAACGACACCGTAGCAAACAGATCATCGAACGCTTAAAGATAAGATTACGAAAACAGCATTGATTTAAGTAAGATTGTCGATTTTGAAAGAAAAATAAAGAATCAGGTAAATATATAGAGAATCGAATGCTACCTTTGGCATCGTATAGCACATCTGCCCCGATTATTATCTGCGGGCTTAAGCTGAATGTAGATTCATCCCAAATTCCCCAGGTAAGACCCATCACCTTCAAAACAACACTTTTATATGCTGAGACTGTCTATTTGTCAATAACAGAAGAAACAAATACAACCACCAATTTATCCAAATTCCAATGATTGAAAGATATACCTTGCAATTTAAATCATTTAGTTCACATACTCTTCTCATGTTGTCTAGCACCTGCAATGCTAATAGTCATCAGAATTTGAACACATTGTGAAAGACAAGGGCAAAAGCATGTCGATGATAAAAGGGGTCAATCTAGAATCAAGTCATTCTTTTTCGCAACGGCTTTATGCTTTCTTCTTCGAATGGCCCTTTCCAGAGATCTTATACTTTTAGAACTAAAAGCAAAATGAATACAAAACTACACAATTTTGTATGTTCGACATACAAAAATGAAGCTACCAGAATTAGTACCTTACTTCTAGTCTACTGGCATCATCTGTAAGTGTAACATCTGAGCCCAATTTTGCAGCAACCAACCCCGGCAAAGAAGTTCCAGCACCAAGCTTCAAGACAAAACCAACCACAAGATGAAAGCATCGTCACATCCCATAAAATAGATACTGCTTGATAAATATGAAACATCTCGCATCCAATTGCCAACCAAGAGTCTAGCAGTTGCCTGAATATGATGAAGAAAGGCACTAAAGCAGTACTGAAGCAATCACCGTTCTTACGCATTAATTTACCACCAATTCAATTTTCTTAAAGTTTTTATCTTTCTACTAAAATATACTCGATCAATTTGCCAATCTTCACTACACTGGAGATGGTATCTTTTAGCAACAAAAATACTAGTTACATAATATAAGTGCAAACAACATTGTCTGCAAAAACAAAATGAATTTTGAATATTCAGTAAAAATAAATAAACATTTAAGAGAAAGTAGAGGTGAAGACTTTTCGAACCAGGGTTTGTGGGGGACTTCTTGGACTAGAGGATGTCTACATAACCAAGAAAAGACTATTTACAGTTGAAGCTAAAGTATATCACCACAAGAAGGACCCTCCTAAACCCCTTACTTTAGGCAAAGGACTAGGATGAAAACTCACTAATATATAATGGAATTGTTTGCAATTTTTGGTAGCACAAGAAAAAGAGCTGTCATTTTGCAACAATTTCATCCTCTTAGATTACTGGCCCAACCGAAGAAGTGGACAGACGAATTTGGGATATATGAGAATTTAAAATCCCAAAAACCTGAAGTAACATTCGTTTCCATAAACCAAATAGCTAGAGATTTACAGAGCATTGTTTCAAGGGGGCATTCTAGTTTGAATTAACCTAAAAACAGTAAAACAATTGTAGAGGCAAGATAATTGGTTCTCAGGGTACCTCAAGAACAGTAGCTCCAACGAAGCGGGACCTCTGCTGCCAAACATACTCCGCAAGAATGATACTCGATGGCCAAACAAACAAGCCATAATCTTCCTTCATGTTCTGGGGATCAGCATAACCAACACTAGTATTAGATTTGACCAGCTCAGTTTCTTGAGAGTAAAATGAGAGACAACAGAGGAGGAACCTCGATTACTGAAATGGTGAATAATGGCTCATCTTGATGATTGCCGAATGAGTGTAGTGACACCGTAGTCATTGTTGGTTGCAGACTCTACATTCACAGTTTATTGTGTTGTATACATTAAGCACTCATTCACAGCATTCAAATCAAGCACATGAAAAGAATCCATCCCCACCTCCTCACTAGAACTTTTGTTCGGACTCTCCAAGTACAAACAAATAACTCAAACTACTCCATTATCATATCTCATTACATAAGAGATTCAGCAAATCCAGCTACCACAGTTTAGACTTTAGACTGTACTGCTAATATAATGAAATATATTACATAATCAATAGATTTTTCAAGTTCTTGAGCATGGATTCCTCCTTGTTGCAGTCAAGAAGCTCCATTCAGTAACTAAACGAACAGTTCAATAAATACTAAAAAATGGATAAAAAATGTAAATACTTACCTGCACTTGAGCTTCTGCTTCTTCTTCTCCCTGAAGATCGTTTTCATCATCCGAAGAAGATGCAACCTCCGATCCTTCCGACTGATAACTCATCTGAATAGTCCCCAAGGCATCAGCCTCTCGTCCCAGTTCCAACTTAGGGTCAATGTGCACCATTGATAACTTCTCATCGCTGATGAGCTTAGCGCCATCACTGACCGTAGAATCCTTCTCCGCAGTTGAATCGCCCCTGTTCGTCGATCCCATTTACAGGTATCAATTGGATCGAGTCGGTTGAGAATGGAAGAAATTGCTCAATCGCCGCGCCGCCACCGTCTATTCTAAATTCTAATTCACTGCCAAAATTATATTATATTATATATATATATATAAATTAAAAAGCGCAAGCTAGATAACATGCAATCCATTGTCGTCCAGCGGTTAGGATATCTGGCTTTCACCCAGGAGACCCGGGTTCGATTCCCGGCAATGGAATTCTTTTTTTCCTACACCGAGCAAAACCTTCTAAAATGATCTGGAGTCTGTTTATAGTGAATCACAAAGATACTGCATATATATCCTTCATCTCCTCTCATGAATAATCCTCCATTATCTTTAACAATCTAAACATAGCCTAAATCACAAAGTTTCTCATCAAATTGTTAATGATGGCATTAATTAATCAAGGATGAAGATCATTCACTTTGGCGATCAAGATAAGACGGTCATCATTGACGACCAAACTCGAGAGAGTAACACTTTGAGCACAAACATAGGACACATTTTAGCAAGCATACCATTCTCCATAATGGATCAAGTCTCATATAAGCAAATGTTGATAGTAACACAAACCCATTACCACTACTACTACTGAGGATGCTGCTGCAACTGCACTACTACTACTACCGAGATGTTGGCTTTCAGTTCTCATTCGAAAGCCCACTGGTTCTCCCTCCTCACTTCTTCCTCCTCTTCGGGTGTGAAGTCGTTCTTGATGTTGAAGATCTGGCGGATCTGCTCTGGTGTTTTTCCCTTTATCATATCTGCCACTGTCTGGCAAGTAAGATCCAGCAACCCCTTGATGTTCAGATAGTTTGCAGCCTGCAAATATCATAGCAAAATCTCTACATCAGTATCAGATTATATATCAATCTCATTAATCTAGCACAAACCCAATTCATAAACATACTTAAAAACCAATTCATCAACATTATTTAGCAGTTCATATCATCAATTATTATCAACACAGGCCAAAACAGTAATAATTCTTCTTTTTTTCCCTTTAACAGTTAAATGAGCAATAACAAAAACCGATCGAAAGATAAAGAGATCTCAGCAGAGTCATAACTATCGCAGATAATTTACTCTCATTTTACTATAATTCCATTTAGGACAGTCATTCCTCTATCCCTTCGGAGGAGTTTATGTTCATATATATACACAACAACCATGGACTATCCTCCTAACTGCTAAACTAAGAACAAAGCATGCAATCAAAAGATCTCCGTGCTATTAACAAGTTGTTGAAAACATTATGCCAGGACCCGTTTCCAGAACAAATCAATAATATAACAATATAACCATCATTTAAGTTTTTGAAGGCAAACAAATCCTACATTGCAAATAGCACACAAGAATAATAATGATAATTTACTTTAGTTGTACTGTAAAATTTTGGCCGCAATTTAATTTCAGGCCAGGTAGATTTCCATCAGAAGAGAAACAAAGAAGCTGAATTAGGGGCAGCTAAGCGATATCAATTTTACATTATTAAGCAGTTCCGATGATGCACTACAGATACCTGGGTGTACCAAGAAACCCTAGAAATCTAGGTCAAGGGTTAACCAACAGAGAGCAGACTATGAGAAAAAAAACCTTTCATGTAAAATCAAACTTCAGGAAAATAAAAATCATTCAGCGCAGAAATTACGGCAAGATCGAAGCATCTCAAAGTACTAACGAATGTAAACTGCTTCGAGTGAATCTAATACACGAGCCTTTTTACAATGTTGCACTCACCAGGATGAGATCGAACAAGGTAGCCTGATCAACATTGATGAACTCGGTGTCCCAAGACTTGAGGTCTTCATTGGCGCGCTCTTCAGACTTGGCCGACTCGACGTGCTTCTTGCAGTACTCAATGACCTTGGACAAGATCTTGCTTGAGACATTGGGGAGAGGGATGGCGGTATCGACGCAGTCGTCGTCGATCAAGTGCTTGATGGTCTGGGACTCGACAGCCACCTCCTCTTCCACGTCGAAAGTATCGCCGTCGAAGCTCTTCAGGGTTATTATTTTCGGAGAAGACATCGTCGGAGATTCACCGAATAACAGCGATGCTTTGAAGAAAAGAAGAAAGGGATCGCCTCTCTTTCTCTGTGGAGGCAGTGAATATGAAGAGGCGTTTGTTTTACAATCCAAATATATATAGAGGGTATTGATTAGGGATAATAGATAGAGCCAAAATCATAAGAAAACGAGATTTTCTATCATGTTTTCGGAGTATTATATATATATATATATATATATATATATATATATATATATATATATATATATATATTTACTATTAGTGTGAACTTAATTCTAAATTTCTAACATATGTAAATTTTTAATTGTAAAAAAATATAAAATTTTTAACTACACATAAAATTTGTATCATACTATTAATATATCGAAAATGATAGAAATCACGAATTCGGATTCCGAGAAATCACGAATTGTGAGGGTAACATATTTCCCCCAAAAGTTGCATTTAATTACAGGCCATGCCACACACTCACAATTTGTGATTCCTCGGAATCCGAATTCGTAATTTCTATCATTTCCCTTAATAAATATTAATTTCTCTATAGAATTCACATTTAGGACAAAAAAAAACCACAACCATGGTGCTTGTGGAGCATAGTAGAAAGACCCGTAGTTTAGAAAAAAAATAATCACTCGAATACGTATGTTCGTTAACGCAAACACAAAAACAAGGTATGGTGAGTTTTAGATAGCAATGCATCTAATGGCAAACTTTACAAGTGCGCTATGATTGTAGTGCACTTGCCAAATGCGCTACATTAGTTAATTAATGCAGTTAGCATTAGTTACATATTTTTTTCTAATTAACGTTGCGCGCTTATCAAGTGCTTAACGGTGTTAACCGTTAATTGTGACCGCTAATAATCTGTGTCTGACAACACGCGTGCCAAACAAGGACACGTCTTTATGATGTCACCGTAGCGCACCTGCCAAGTGCGCTACGATTATTAAATTTGTAGCGTACTTGTCGTGTCTGACAACACTATCCAAATATTCGACAAAATAAAGATACTCTATAGGAATATGTGCTCCATCGGTGTTAGCGAACAACACTTGACCTATAAAAATAAGCCAAGCTCTTACTGCTTGTTCAGATAAGCAGTAATCGAATTTAACACTTGACACGGCAAGTGCGCTATTTAGCTCATTTAGAAAGTGCACTACGATAATGTCTTAATGACGTGTCTCTAGCACGCGTGTTATTAGACACGAACTGTTAACGGTCAAAATTTTGACAGTTCACACCATTGCGTACAAGGCAAGTGCGCAACGTTAATTGCAAAAAATATGTAATTAATACTAATTGCATTAGTTAACGTAATATAGCGCATTTGCCAAGTGCGCTATTAGGTATATTGGTACCAAAAATTCATCATACCATATTTTTGTGTTTGACCAAACATGTATTTGGGTGATATTTCCAGGAGCTTACATAAACCAGTGTTTCCTTAATAATATAAGTCGATATACACGCATCACATGAATTCGTAACAATTGTCTGTAACTTACTAATCATCATATAATAACACTCAAAATACCAAAAACAAAAAAAACACCTAGCAGCATCATCATCCCCATCAATCTCCTATTCTACTATCATCAGCAATCAAATATACAAACTAGATCATACAGAAAATCACCATCATCATCATTGAGTTAATGATCATTCCATGAATTGTGAGGTTGGAGCGTTCGTCTTCGTCTTCGTCTTCTCGCTACCTGCAAGACACAGATATTCATCAATAACAAGACACATAACATTGAGTTTGGTTTTTACAGATAACAAAGATACCGTAAACTCCACGGATCTCCACTTCTCTCCATTCTTGAACCAGGGCGCAGCAACAGCACATCAAGTGGGAGAGGAAGTCATCGAACCATCCTCCCTTTACGAATTAAGAAAAGTTTTAAGTTTTATATACTACTTACGCTTGATCCATTACACGCTATTTAGTCGAAAAGATTTACCGTGATATTCAACGTGTTGCGAAGCTTCCTTCTCATGCAGCAGGTATAGCAGCAGCAGGATAGTATCAGTGAATATGCCATCAACTCGTTACACGCTTCTGCTGAAGCTGTTGGATGATATCACACACCAATTTCAGAATCGGTTCTTATATTTTATGAAACAAGGTAATGCAGATTAAATAACTGACCAAAGCATAATCTTGAACTGACTCATGAATAAACTATCTTAATGGGGCATGGAATAATCGAACATAAACTACGATAGAAGATACTGAGGCATAGATTTAACTTAGAACCATCAACCATTTAGTTCTGACACAACTAGATATAAGCCAACAACAAGATACCATATAATAATATATATTTTTTTCAATTTAATTCTGGATGAGGGAAATAAATGAGAAGTTACTTACACATATGCCTGTCATTCGCAACAGTAGCAATCCGGGAGAATGTACCACAAGGATAGAAGAGAGTCTTAACACCTGCAAAAGGGTAGATTAGTATTACCACCTTTTACTTTTTAATTCAAAAGTTGATAGTTTCATTAATAAGGCGTAGAGAAGGTGCAAGATGTCAAACTGGGGGAGAGAAACTAAAGATACATAAATTACCACAAAAATTAGAGCATATCACTTTTAAATATAAGGTTGAAACTCACATCTTTAGGGATTGAATCGTGATGGGATATAAACATATTGTGAGGTCCTAGGATTATGGTAAATCTACATCCTTTTGCTGCTTATTATTTGACTGACTAATGTTCTTCTCCACATTGGACCTTAGTCTTTAATCGGCTAATGTTTATCGACGAATCTTAGTAAACAATCAAGATTAGATGTGGATGTTAAACCGGTTTATATTGCTCATGTATTAGTTATAATGTGTTTGAGAGTGAATGATGCTTCTTATTCCTCTTCATGAATACTGGATTTTGATTGACAACAGCTTAAGAAACTGTATTAGGCCAAGACTATCGACTTCATCATCGATGAATATTGAATTCATAGAAGACCAAATCAGCTTTTAGATTGTGCTGTTAATTGTGCTCATATCAAAAAGCCACTAGTGAAGTTGCCTTTTTAGTGTAGACGTGTAGTTGTGCCCTAAGCGGCTCAGCTCCTTGCAAGCCTAGGTAGGCCGTAGGTGGTTAACTAACCACTGCTATGGCCCAAATGTGAGGAAGTTAGAATCATAGTGAAGAACTGAACCATGAATTCTCGTTCCAAAAAAATTGGCTTCAAATGTAAAACAATATTAACTTATGTATAATGAAGATATCAAATAGGTGTGAGGTATAAGAAACTTGCACAAGAAAAACAGAGCATATGTATGAACTTAGAAGAAACTTACATAAAAGAGGTTCGGAGCAACAGCCAAGCAAGTCAGTATGCCATTCATCATTTCCATACGAATCCCTACATGACAACAGATCACGGTGAGGAGAAATTGATTAACTGATTCTTCTTCCATAATATCAGAAAAGGTTCTATCTGCTAAAAGCATGATACAAGCTTCATAAATTTTATGAGACAACGTTAGATGTTTCAATATGTTATATGTGTTATCCAAAAATAGTGAAGATCCAACAAGTGATATCTGACTCAGAAACTGCAACTACTACGACTCAAAAGGATATAAAGTAGGTTAAACCTTCATACGAAGAAAATATGCTCAAATGGGGTCTTAAACTGTGGATTTTAGAACGTTTTGAAAAACATAGTGCATCAGAAGAAGTTTAAGAAGTACATTTTCCAAAAGAAGGTCCACCTCATTAACAAATATTAGAACAAGAAAAGATAGCAGTTGCTAGCAAGTATAACCATGGAGATCAAATCAGATAGCTTTCCATATAGTTGATAGAAGGCTCACCTTGAAGTTTTAGGTGAATCAATTTTCTTCGTGTAGGTTTCATGATACGAATTCTCCTTTTTAGCATTGGACTGGGAATAGTTATTGTCGATCTTCTTGGATTCTTTAACAGACGAACTTTTTTCTGGAACTGAAGCTGCTGCAATAGTTTCTGTGACTTCAATCAACCGCTCAATTACCTCACACTGACCCACATCCATATTTGACTGGGAGCGTTGCAGTTCCAATTGAAGCTTCTCATTTTCCTTTTTCAGAGCCTCACTGAAACACATGTTTGGGTAGGAACATGACAAAGTCTTCTTCAACACCACAGTATTAGAGGGTTCTGGATTTAAGATCATACTATGCACCTTCTGATCCTCATAATCCAATGTATATTCCCTCTGATCCTTTTCAATAACTTGGAGCCTCTCCCGAACACGAGCATTGTCCACGAGAGTGATGAGAGGTACAAGCTTCAAGTACCGATCGATCTCATTCTGAGCCCTCCTGAACTGATAGACAATATTCCAGCCCATGGCAAGCAAATAGAAGAAACTGCGATCCTGACAACTACTGACCAAAATGTAGGACCTTCTCAGGGAATCCTCAAGTTGCTCGAGAGGTTCACGAGTCTCTGGGTACCTCTTAAGCTCAGAAATCTTAAGTGATTCCAACAAGTTGCCAATCAGCTTCAAGTGCTGAGCAAACTGCCTGCAGTTCTTCTTGTGCATTCGTGCTGTATTAGCTGCCTGCACAATCATCCCGATTAGCCGAATTGCATCAAAGCCAGCTAGTTGGGCGATGTTTGCTATTTCTCCGAAATGCTCCCATGTTGAAGCCATTTCCACTTGCAACTGAAGAAACTGCTCTAATTAGAGTAGCCCCTTTCAATCAATTACAGGAAGGCAACTTTTACCACATAGAAACAAATCTCTTCAGTTTGGAGAAACTTCACAAGGAACTAGTTCATCTTCTTCAAAGAGACATTGCATGTGGAAGAGGAATCATATACAGCCAGATCTCACAGTTAAATCGTACCGATTCTTGATTTTCTGCATCCTGAGGCATCAATACTTAATTAATGAGCTTCAAACGCAGAAATCTAAGTCACGCTGCTTTTCAAAGGATTACCAGTTACGATGTTGACTACTTTTTCAACTCTCAAAGATAAACCGAAAAAGTAATAATTCAAAATTGACTGATGAACACGAGCTCCAAAACATAATTACCGAGAATCTGCTCTAAATCCGTCAAGGATATCATGCGTAAGAGATAAATCGCCAAGGATCAAGCAAGCCGTGAAGAATGCAGACGGAATCTCAACCGCACCACCGTAGAACTTAATTTTCAGTAAATAATTTTCAGGTGTGAATAAATTTGGTACTAACTGGTTATAATAATGAAGAAATTGCGAAGAAGTCAAAGCAAAGATAAAGAAACAGAGAGAAGGCATTGATTTCAGAGAGTAACAGCCATTGCTTTGAGAAAAAGAGAACTTACTGAAACTTCTGCTTCCTCCTCGTCGTCTTCTTCCTCTTACTTTCTGGTCTCTGCTACTGTGGAAGGTGAAGAGCTTAAATCTGTCGCATCTTCTATGGTTTCACATCTTCGGTGTAGTTTGTCACTGTCCTCGCTTTTCTCTTTCTGTGAGAGTCAGTTTCTCTCTCTCTTAGCTGCCGCAAAAGCTCAGCCCACCTACACACATGCTCTGCACTATTATTCCAGACAAGAAATTAAGTGGAAAACACATGATTAATTGTTAATTAATTAATCGTATTAACATATTACCCGCCATATGTCACGGAAACGTAGATGAAGGAGAAAAAAATCTTGCCCGTAATTATTACAAGACCTACCAAGTCAAGTCTACTATTAGTCAATTATCACTTATTCACCACCGACACTACATAAAGATGGAATAATCGTGGATTATGTTTCAGGTGTGCAAATAAATTGTAATAGCTAAAATGGGAAGTCTATAGAAAATATAGAAAGAGGAATAAAATAATCATTTTTAGGTAGAGTAATAATTATTATTTTGTTATAAGTGTGAAATTTGGGCTTTTTATTTTAAACTTTAATTATTAATTAGATATTTTTATATTTTTTTAATATTTATTTGTTATGTGTTTTTACAAATAAATATGTCGTCAAAGCATTATTATGATCAACACTGTTAGTTATTAGTAGAATATAATATTAACATCTACATTGTCATGCGGAGGAAATAACATATTCCTACAATCTACAATGTTAGTTATTAGTAGAATAAAATATTAACATCTACATTGTCATACGGAGGAAATAACATATCCCTACGTTAAATATAAGCTCTCGTTTTTTTTAGTTTGTTAAAAAAAATATGTCTAATCCGTTATGAGATAAGTTATAGGAATTAGGAACCATAATTTATGGTAAGTTACATAGAGACAATGTCTATATATATTGAACTTGTATGGCCTGTGCAATTTTATATCTCAGAAAGAATTATTTATAATAATTTTTATTGAGTTCCAACAGCTTAGAATACTTGATATAATTGCATTTTCTAGATATATTTTATTCAGAATAATTTATTTATTTTCCAGGGGCTATTCAGAACTCAGAAGAATCTACTTAGCGCGAATTGTTATCTCAGCGGCCCATCATCTCATTGGCAAAGGCTGACTTATTCAGAAATGGACTTGGCACAATTGGGCCTTCAGGCCCATTTTCATATAGAGAGGACCAAGGAGCTTCATTGGCCCGCAAGGGCGGCCCATCTCACCCTGTTATGTTCCGTTCCACTTGTTTTTTTGTGTCATTCGGTTTTTCTGTATGGTTTTATGAACGATTATTATTATTATTATTGGCAGACAAAAATTATGTGGTTTAGAATATTTCCGATTTTCCGTGGTCATCTACTTCGATCCCCATCCCCATATATATAGAGAAGAAATAGTATGGCATTATTTTAAAACTATTGTAACTAGAAACTGCTACTATTATATTGCGAGGTCATCTGGTATGGTCCGTATGGAGCTGATACCGATACCCATTAATTAATTAATATAACTAGGTAATGGAATAGATCTGGATCACAATATATATTATAATAATAACATAATAATTAAATTAAATAAAATAGAAATTAAATGGATTACGACATGGTCGGTTTTACATTTACATTTACTTCCCCCATACTAGTCAACCACCGACCCTGCACATTTCCCTTACTGCCCATGACCTTCCAATTAAAGTCTCTCTTACTCGGATGACATGGGTCATCACTACCCGCCACGTGTCATCTCGACACGTGTCAATCAGCCACCTCTACACTCTCCCGCCTACAGTTTTGCGGCGGTGATCTACTTATTTAAACCCCACAGCTTCCTATGAACTATCTCATATCTTAAGATCGAGATCCGATCATATCCCATTTTCCAAAACTAGATTCTCTCTCTAGAAACTCCTCTCTCTCTCTCTCTAGAAAAGTTTGGATTTTTCTTGTGTGTGGAAGCTCCTGAAACTGTATAATAGCTAATTGAATAATGGGGTTTCTGGATCATGTCGCCGGTATCTGCAACTTGCCCGGCAACTACGATAGCCGGAAGAAACTCAAGAAACGACGGCAGCTTCAGGTACTACTTCTCACATCTTATAGTTGAATAAATTGTTAGTTGATATTTTTTTTAATAATTTCTTAATTAAGTATTATGGCTATATAAATTGATTTCCGGGATTTACGTCGTATTTGCTTAGAGTGATTATAAATTATATAAAGCAAAAATGCGAAAAAAATAGATGTTCGAGCATTCGAACAAGGATTTACGTATTATTTGCATATAATGATTATATTTATATAAACAAAAATGAAAAAAAAAAAAAAAAGAGTAGATGTTTGAGCATTCAAACAAGTGTTGTGTCGTGATAAAAAAAGTGATGAAGTTGATGTTTGGGCTGTTGATCGAGTGGCTAATTAATGTTTGTGTAGTTAAACAATTTATTAATTATTTTCTAAGTGGCTAATTAATGTTCAAGTAGCTAAACAAATTATTAAATTTTTTTATAGGGTGATCATCAATCATAAATTGGTTGATCGTCTCGAAGAAAAACGGAATTTCTAACAAGCTAACAATTTGTAAAATTTCATAGAAAAATGTTAATATGAACTTACTGTCGGATACGTTTGAATTAATTAATAGTTTTAAGAAACTAAACAGAGTATCTGGTTTTCATCCTATTACATTTACGTGTGCCATATTTAAATTGTTAATGGTTGCTAATAGATTATATTTTATTTTCGTCACTTTTTTATTTTTTTATTAAATTTATTAATGAATTTAAGTACGCTTTTTTTTTTCAATTTTAGAATATATTGAACTAAATCCGTCAAATTTAATAAAAAAAATTAGACGGAAATTAAAAAAATAATAAAAATGAAATGAAATCTAGAACACATATTGTTAACAATTTAAATTTTGGACACTTAAAGCTAACATATTTTTGGTACTAATTTAGTACTGTGATTAGGTTTTTATCCTAATTAGTTGATTGTGGTGTATCTAACAAACAGACGGTGGAGATTAAGATAAAGATGGACTGCGAAGGTTGCGAACGACGGGTTCGTAAGTCGGTGGATGGAATGAAGGGAGTAACCGAAGTGGAGGTGGAGCCCAAGTACCACAAGCTCACTGTCATCGGCTACGTGGACCCAAAGAAAGTGCTGCAACGTGTACGACACCGTACCGGCAAGATGGCCGAGTTCTGGCCTTACGTGCCCTACGATGTTGTCGACCACCCTTACGCGCCCGGCGCGTACGACAAGAAGGCGCCGCCTGGGTATGTCCGCAACGTGATGCAAGACCCTCGAGCATCTGGACTCGCACGTGCCAGCTCTACCGAGGTCAAGTATACCACCGCTTTCAGCGACGATAACGCCAATGCTTGTGCAGTCATGTGATTTTTTTTTTGGTAGTAATCTTATACAATATGTATCCTATCAATGGTTATAAGTTACTTTGCCATATTAATTTTCAAGTAGTGGCAACTCGTGTCCATCCTATTACATAATGTTCAGGCTCTCTATTCACGGTTTGTGTTTTTTTTTTTTTTTTTCCTGATATGACTTAGCGAACAACCAGCGCATGCACTGACTTTTGTCAATGTAATCCCATCAGCAGCCTAGTATGCTCAAGATATTGAACTTCATATTTTAATATCAGGTCACCCTAAGGTAACTTTACCATATAACTTTACGGGATTAAGTACCTTTTCATACCACTTCTTTGCACAGAATCCACTTTTGGTACCACTTCTATTTTTTTGTATACTTTTGGTACCAATTCTTTCAACTTTGTATCATTTTGGTACCACTGTTAACTTTCCGTCCAAATTGACCGTTAAGTGTTATGTGTCATGCATGTGACCGCCCTAAACTTTTGAATTTGTTTCAATTTAGTCCATCTAATGCATCTCTGACTTTTAATTTGTTCAATTTAGTCCTAAAATTTCAAAACCATTATGGGTCAAGGGTTCGATTTGGAAATATTATGGCTAAATTTAACAAATTAAAAGTTAGGGATGTATTAGATGGACTAAATTGAAACAAATTCAAAAGTTTAGGGCGGTCACGTGCATGGCACATGACACTTAACGACCAATTTGGACGGAAAGTTAACGGTGGTACCAAAATGATACAAAGTTGAAAGAATTGGTACCAAAAGTATACAAAAAAATAGAAGTGGTACCAAAAGTAGATTCTGTGCAAAAAAGTGGTATAAAAAGGTAGTTAATCCCTAACTTTACCATATATTGTTTAGTTTATTGAAGGCCAAATAATGATTTTGTTTATTTTAAGTTTCGAGTTCTTTGTATTATATATATACACGTTTACATTGTACGTGTTCATGTTGCGGAGAGCTTTCGTATGCATTTACTTACAAAATGCGAATTCTAAACATTGAATATTTATCCATAATCAAATTAAAGTGTAGTTACATACTTGCATAACATAGCACATGTCATGTTCCGATAATTGCATGCCATGTCATGTTCTTATATTTCTTTTTTTTTTTGTTCAATTGCATGACATGTCACGTTCTTACATTTTTTTTTTTCAATCGTCTATGACAGCAGTGAGTAGGAATGTGGGATGGCCTAGGGAATTAAGTGGATCTAGTTGAGCCAAATCTAGTTGGTACTACTAGTCACTTCTTTGTGTACAAAAAAAGAAACCGATCCATCTCGAATTTTTATTTTTTTGGCTCTAGTAAAAAATGAAAGAAAAATGGATTGTAGATCACTGAGTTAATTTTTTACGATGAAATATCTTATGGTCTGGTTAAAAAAAAATACTAATGTTTATCGATAATTAATTTCGGATTCAACTTGTAAGATGAAATAGTAGAGTAGTATTCCCTATGTATTTTTTTTTTGGCGGGTGTCCTTAACATTCCGTATGAAATATTCCACATATTCAGCAATGCGTATTTTGTAACTTCCTTATAAAACTAAAAATAAAAATTCATTGAATTATTGTTTGAATTATACATATCATTATTAAACTTCCTAAGCAATTTTATCAAAAACATAAGAAAAAATAAAGTTTCCTAAGGAAGAAGAAAAGTTTATTCTACGGCATCCCTTTTGTTCATTCAATCATCAATAGATAAAGTTGAAGTTTAATTTTTCCTCTTTTTGAATCCTACATCTTTTACAACTCATGCAAAACCCGGTTGGTACTAATAAATCGGTTAGAATTCGGGGAATGGAAAATAAAACTTAATATCCGCACTTTATAGAGTGACTCGCTACTTCTTACATTTATAGAGTGACTCGGCGAATGCGAGTATTAATGATTATAAAAAAAAATGAACTACCACTTTTATGCTTAAAATATAATCCCGCTTTTAATTTATCGTATTTATATTGATTATATTAAATAATAATAACATGTGGCAGAATCATATTTCCGTAATATTGTGACGCATAACATAATCGATAATTCTATAACTTAAAACAAATTAGAAAAATCCGCATCATAATTAATTTTTTTTTCCATAATTTTAATATTTTTTTTATAACTTACTATAATACTATTTACTTATATCTATCATTATTAAATGCCATAATTTTTACTTATACGGTACTCTAATTTACGAGCTGGTTGTTTTATGTAAAAATAGATGTAAAAAATTTCATAATAACATATGTTGAAAAAATTAAGAATAATGTGTATATATTGTTTTAGTATGCTTTAATTTAAAATAAAAACTATACATAAAATGCAAATTATGACATTTCAAATTAAAAAGTTTTTAGGATGTTTTTTTAAGATTTTTAGAATGTTCAATTACTAGTAATAATAATAATTTATGTTGGCCAATAAATAATTTATTTATTTATCTTATAATTTAGTAGCATTGGTTAGCTCAAGCCTGAAAGTGCGCTCCGTTGGTGCAGTGCGGCACACTGCACAGGATCACTTCTCTTTTTGTATGGGATCCAAAATTTCTTAAGCAGACTTGTAATGGAAAAAGATCGGCAATAGCAGAAGAAGGTCAAAACCCAACCTTCCACCCAGTTTCTGTTTACGGAGAGGAGACGTGGGGACTGAGTTCCTTCAGGTAGAAGACAATGATGACCGGAGTTGCCGAAGACGAAGAGAAATGGCTTGCGGCGGGGATCGCCGGCCTCCAACAGAACGCCTTCTACATGCAGCGAGCTATGGTACTTCAGTAATCATCTCTGATTCCGATTTGCTCCAACTAACAAACCCTAATTCGACCATTTTCTTGCATCAGGACTCAAACAACCTCAGAGACGCGCTTAAATACTCTGCTCAGATGCTCTCCGAGCTGCGTACATCAAAGCTTTCTCCTCATAAGTACTTCGAGCTCTGTAAGTGCTGCTCACTTCACTCATCTCGTTGCATCGTGTTCTAATTGCTAATGTCGTATGATCCGTTAGTCTCCTGTTTTCCGAATTGTGGCTGATGCTTAGATTACCACGCCTGATCTGAAGTTTCTGTTTGATTTCGTGATTCTCGTCAGATATGAGAGCTTTTGATGAGTTGGCGAGACTGGAGAATTTCTTTAAGGAGGAGGCCAGACGAGGCTGCTCCATTGTTGATCTATACGAGCTTGTGCAGCACGCTGGCAACATTTTGCCTAGATTGTAAGTTGAAATTTTTGCTAGCTGCATCCATATCACTCTGAAATTGTTGCTAAGACTGTTGTATGATGCAAGAGTTTTTTGAATTTTATTTGAAGAAATTAGGGCAATGCTTTTACGTGTATTATTTTCTAATTAATGCACCAGTTCTAATTTGTTGATCCTTTTCAGTTTCGGTGAACAGTAACGTTGTCAAGGACAAAGTAGTGTGTAAAAACTGGCTAAATTGATTTGTATATTCTTATTAGAAAAGGAATTAATATATTTTCTTGGATTGAGTTCGTCAATGAAGTCCTATACTTACAGTGTTGAGACACTAGATGCTTTAAGGAATATTTTTATGGAGAAGATAGTGGTGTATACAGTTTTTTGAGCAATCACCTATTCCTACACATTACATTATACTGCTTTTCTTTGTAGGACTATCACTATTTCCTACACATTGAACTGAGTAATGCCTTGTTTTAGTTTATGCAAATCCCCTGTTGGTTATACTGAATTAGACATTAGTTGAATAGATCAGCATTTTCTTAGTTGAGCCTCATTTTAATTAATAACAGAAAAGTTAAGCACACTTATGCATTTTCTAGGTATCTTCTTTGTACTGTTGGTTCTGTGTACATTAAGTCTAAAGAAGCTCCTGCCAAGGACATCCTCAAAGATCTTGTTGAGATGTGCCGAGGCATTCAGCATCCTTTACGGGGTCTCTTCTTAAGGAGTTATCTCTCTCAAGTTAGCAGAGACAAGTTGCCAGATATTGGTCCCGATTATGAAGGGTAAGGAAACAAGATAAGCTTTTTCTCACTTTTGGATTTTATCATTGAAACTCATTCAGCGTACTTCAGTACATGTGCAATGTATATACCTTATATTGGTGGTCTATTGTGGTGCTTGCTTTAATAATAATATCAGCTCACTATTTTGATTCCAAAAAATGGTATTTTATAGAAACTTTTAATCTAAGCATGTTAAATATCATTAACAATCACATTTCTGGAAAATGAGAGTGGCTACTCATTTTAACTGGTATTGTTTTGCTGAGTGGGCCCTTCATTATTTAAACTTTATCGAATCATAAGAATCGGAACAAGAACGATGGGTGTAAGCAAACTGTACTTGTTTCTTCTTTTGTTAGCTCTTATTCCCCATAGATTTTCCAGTGATTGGACTTAAATTGGAGTCTTTGACTAATTTAGATTTCCGTTCCTTACATATACAGAGATGCTAATAACATCCCCGATGCAGTGGAATTTGTACTCCAGAATTTTACAGAGATGAACAAACTTTGGGTTCGGATGCAGCATCAGGTTGGTAATACCGTCTGTCGACAGTTGCTTGCGCTCATGTTTGACATGCGTTAGCAACAATGCTTGCATGTCATGAAAGTTACATGAGGGCATGATTCCTGGTCATGCAGGTCTTATTGTGCTTATGAATCATTCATACTCTTAGGTGATCCTGTGTTGAGGATTCCTTTGCGACTTTCTGGTCTGCAGGGACCTGCCCGGGACAAGGAGAAACGGGAAAAAGAGAGGAGCGAGCTGCGTGATCTTGTAAACTCAGTGACTTACAACTGGCTGATTTCGTTCCATGAAATTGAGCACTGCTTACTAGTGAATCTTGTTTTTTGATCTCTACTGTTTTGTTAGGTTGGCAAGAACCTGCATGTCCTAAGTCAGATAGAGGGTATTGATCTTGAATTGTATAAAGAGGCTGTCCTTCCAAGAATTTTGGAGCAGGTTTAGTAATTTTGGATGCCTTTTAATAATATACTCTTCTGTCTTTAGTGTTTGACCTTCTGATCTGTTTCGTTAGGTTGCCATTTACTAAATATATGGCTCATTTAACTGCTTTTACAGGTTGTTAACTGTAAGGATGATATTGCTCAGTACTACTTGATGGATTGCATAATCCAAGTGTTCCCTGATGAGTATCATTTGCAGACACTTGAAATATTGTTGGGTGTTTTTCCACAACTCCAGGTATGCTTTGGCCTTTTTGCAATTGTTGTAAACGTGCTAGAAGCGGGTTTCATTAAGAATGTGAACATCATTTTATCTTCTATGGAACCCTAGTGTATTCATGTACCGTCTTGTACGTCTTTTGTGCTTTCTCTATTTGTTTATTATGCACTTTGTTGGTGCGTATTAATGGAATCATTACCTTTATAATCCACACTGTTTTAAACCTTCATGACAGTACAATTAATGTTAAGACAGTTTTCTTATGATGTTTTTCATTTTCACTATTCCAACTATAATTTTGAGTCATCTGAAGATCTATCTATCTATTTCTTAATTAATCCAATAAAGTTCATCTAACAAATGATGCAATCATCCCTATGTTTGGAATTTGGATAATCAGAATCTAGCGCGTCTTTTTTTTTTTTTTTTTTTTTTTTTTTTTCCTCGCAAGTTCCGGACAATAATTTTTGGATAGTAACTGTAATCTCTTGTTCCCAGATTGCAGCTCAAACCAATGAAGCCTACTTTGTACTGATTATGTAAAAGAAATTGCTTTGATCGCTTATCGTGAACACGGTATTAGTAGTTTGCTATTTAGGATTGACCTCTAATTGGAACTTCAGAATTCGCCTATCCTTCTAGGAGTAAATTTGTAGAAAAAAAATCATGTTATTCATATTTTATTTTTTGTCCCCTTTGACATGAAGTGCTGTCCTTAAACAATGTCGGGGATGTGAATCTGGGACATGATAGATGTTTCGGCATGTCTGTCAATCTTTTCCGTGGTTCTTTTGGTGTATCTTCCCCTACTTCTTTCTTTTCTGGAAATAATGATTGTCACTCCTTTTTCGTAATTCTAATGATATCCTTCCTTTAACATACATAAGATAATTTATATAGTCCTATTGATAATCCTTGTCTGTATATTTTCAGCCTTCTGTTGACATCAAGACTGTATTATCCCAATTGATGGAAAGGTTATCAAAGTATGCTGCTTTGAGTACAGAAGCGTTGCCTGAATTCTTGCAAGTTGAAGCTTTCTCCAAGTTGAACCATGCTATCGGAAAGGTAAGCTTGCCTATTGGAGTTCAATGATTGAATGCTTCCATGGGGAAAGTAACTTGTAGGTTTTTAGTTTGTTTACTAAGATGTAAGTCTGGTAAAATTGCTTTGAATTATGCATACACCCATTTAACTGTACCTCGACTTTTTTGCACCTCTGGGCTGCATTATCTCCCACATGATTTTCTTATGTGGTTATTGATTTGTGTCATACATAGAAATTTCAGTGCTGCACTTGGTCATATTTTTCTTTCAGTTCATTTGATCCGCACATGATTTGCTGCTGTGACTCTTGATATATGTCATGTAAAGAAATTTCTTCTTTGATGCACTCGGCCATGTCATGCTCTCAGTTCATTTGAGCAGCACATGATTTGCAGAGGTGATTCTTGCATTATGTTATGTAATGACATTTCTTCTTTGATGCACTTGGGCCATGTTATGCTTTCAGTTCATTCGGTGGTTGCACATGCAACTATTCAATTTATGTACTGCTAGTTGCAGAATAGTCAGATTGTATTTTATTGGATGGTTGTCAGCTATTACCCTTGTCTTATAGTTTGTTATATAGACATAATATATCAGTTGTCTCTATTTTTCTCCTTCTGAATAACTAATGTGAAATAGCTTTTGAAAAGGATGATAATAATCTTCCATTTATGTGTAATCATGTTAACTGTAATACCTACCGTTGATGCAGGTTATAGAGGCTCAGCCAGAGATGCCAGTGTTTGGAGCTGTAACATTATATTCATCTCTTCTTAAATTCTCTCTTCACGTCCATCCTGACCGTCTTGATTATGCAGATCAAGTTCTGGTATGGTACTCTTTCTAGCATGTGTAGTTGTTTGGCTGGTGTGGTGCTTTTTCTTCAGTACTGCTGAAATAGCCTCTGGTTATGTCTGTCTCTTATTTCATAATTTGTATTTTAAGTTGTTTAATTTGCCAAGTTCTTAGATTGGGTGGCTCCTGTGGCTATATTTTTCACATGCATATGTGAGAACTAAAAATTTGTTGTGGCTTGCCACACTTTGGCTTTTTTGAAGCCCAGAATTATTTTATGCTTTATTTATAATGATAGTGGATAGTTGGAACCTCTTGTTTTCAACATATTGGAATACTCTACTTTCATCCTTCATCAGGGTTCATGTGTGAAGCAACTCTCAGGAAGAGGAAAGATTGAGGATAACAAAGCAACAAAACAAATTGTAGCATTATTAAGTGCTCCATTGGAGAAATATAACAACGTTGTTACTGCGTTGAAGCTTTCAAATTATCCCCATGTCATGGAGTATCTTGACAGTGAAACAAATAAAGTAATGGCAACCGTCATAATTCAAAGTGTTATGAAAAACAATACACAAATTACTACTGCTGACAAGGTACTTGCATGGCTCGTTGCCTGTACATGTTGAGTTTGCGTGTGGTCGATTCTTAACCAAATGCTTCATTTTGCAGGTTGAAGCATTGTTCGAATTAATAAAAGGACTCATTAAGGATTTGGATGGAACTGCTAATGATGAGGTTAGTGGAGACTGTCTACATTCGATCTTTGTCAAGTGTTATCTTCTACTTGTAGTACCTCCATCATCACTCGAACCTAGAAAATATTTATTTTTCTGCTCTTCTCCTCTAAAGCTTATTCATACATATATGTCTTAGCTTGATGAAGATGATTTCAAGGAGGAGCAAAATTCTGTTGCACGTTTGATTCAGATGTTACATAACGATGATCCAGAAGAGATGTTTAAGGTACTCACTTTTTCTTAAGCTGGATACATAGCCTTTTGTTTGGATAACCACTGCCATTTTATAGCCGCAGTAAGTTTGCTTTGGGTGTTTTTGTTTCTATGATCATCGAGTGTTTTATTTCGATGGAGACAATAGAACAAATGTAATTTGTTTTTGTTTTGTTTTGACTCACATCAATTGCAGTACTGTGGGACTTTGCAGTGTGAAGTCTTAACTCTTGTGTGGATTTATGCTTGTCTTGATCTGTGGCCCATATTCATAATTTTAAATATATAAATCAGTATTATCAGAAACTGCACTGGTTTGACTGCTGGAAATATTTATTATGTGAATAATGGTAATGAAATATGATGGTGCAATTAATCATGTTCATATGTTTAGCATATCAACCATCTCTTAAAAATAAAAGAGATTGTATGTAGAAATTTTATTCATAGTGATGATGCATTCATCCATTTTTTGTTTGGTTTCTCAGATTCAATGTGAGCAATAGCAATGATGCATGGCCAATTTAAATATTTGTAACTCTTGGGTCCTTGGAGGCATTTTATAGCTTTTGAGTAAGATGTCAAGTTGCTTACATGTATTCTCAAACACAGATCATATCCACCGTGAAGAAGCATATATTAATGGGAGGAATAACCAGACTGCCCTTCACAGTTCCTCCGCTTGTTTTTGCATCCATTAAGGTTTGATCGAACTGCCTACGTTTATTAACATGGATATTTATTCTTTGGTATGTCTCCTATATGTTTTATGACATTGATCACAGTGATGCTTTTAGAGATACTTCATTAACTGCCAAGTGATATCAAGTAATAAGAGGTTTACTGTAGCATATACTTATTGGTGATGTCTTGCACAGTTGGTTAGACAATTGCAAGGACAGGAAGAAAATCCATTTGGGGATGAGACAGCGACAACGCCAAAAAAGATATTCCAGCTTTTGAATCAGGTAATCTGTATGATAGTTTATTTTGGGATGGGAGAATTTTCTAGAAGTGCATTGAATTTTACCTTTTCGAATCCCTCCAAGGGTATTCTTTTACATCTGATTTCGTAGGATTTGGAGGGATAAATTACCTAGGTGTACAAGTAACATACATCTTGATCCTGTAAACTAGGTAGCCACTGTCCCTCAAACCCCTCCCTCCCCTCAAGTTGATTCAGTTTTTTTTATATTAGCAGTTTGCCAATGCTGGTCTTTGAGTCTTAATTGATTAAAGAGAAATTGTTTTGGCAATTCAAAAGAGAAACATCTTTGCACATTTCTCTCTCATTGTACATCTTGCACCTTCTTGATGCATAATTGATGATATATTTAACTTACTTTTTCAAAAGAAAAGAGACTAAAATGAATGTAAGAGATTTGAATCCACTTAAGCTTTTTGGTTGGATATTGGCCTGTTCACTTGGAGAAACCCATACTTACATTTGGATCCATTCAAGATATTGAAGGGAGGGATCAGTCATCACTTTTCTTTTTCTAGTTACTAATTAAGGGTGGATAAGGAAGAGAAGGATTTCAACTAAATTGTTGTGTTTTTCTTATGCTGAAAATCTTAACACGAAAAGGAAAGATAATCCTTCCAAATCTGAAGGAGTTTCTTCCCCTTAGCATCTCTATTTGTCTGGCATCCTTCTTGCTGCATGTCCTTTGCTATTTTATATCTATTTTTGGATATACATTGCACTGCCAGAACTAACGATTATGACAACATTTGTATCAGATCATAGAGGCACTCTCGAGTATCCCGGCACCTGACCTCGCACTGAGGTTATATTTGCAATGCGCTGAGGTACTAAACATGATCAGTTCAATTAAACATCATTCGTTTTTGTTTCCACCACGCTGATGCGGAAATGTACAGGCTGCAAATGACTGCGAACTGGAACCTATTGCATACGAGTTTTTCACCCAAGCATACATATTGTACGAGGAAGAAATTTCTGTAAGTTGTTAGTCTCATGTTGTTACAATTTTAGCGGTTGTGATTGTACAAGGACATAATTATCATGATGGTACTCTGACTATATATTGTAGGATTCGAAGGCGCAGATTACTGCAATACATCTAATAATAGGAACTCTTCAGAGGATGCATGTGTTTGGGGTTGAAAACCGAGATACATTGACACACAAAGCCACCGGGGTGTGTATCAATACTTCAAAAGAACATAGATGATGATTGTTGTTAAATTATTATGTTTTTCTTGTACTGAAGTGGTACATTTTCATGAGCAGTATTCCGCTAAGCTCTTGAAGAAGCCTGATCAGTGCAGGGCAGTTTATGCATGCTCACATCTCTTCTGGGTTGACGAGCAAGATAGCATGAAAGATGGACAGAGGTATTACTTATTCCAACACCAGCTTCACTTCACTAGAAAATTTGTTTTGTTAAACCATTAATCAGTATGGAGAATATGTTATTAGGGTTAAGAACCTATAAACTATCTGAGGTTTGCCTTATGTGAGATTTTAGTGTCTGAAGTTTTAATTGTTGATATTGGCTGTCTGAAGTTTCAACTTTGTTAAAATTTGGTTTTTTGTCTATTTTTCTGTCAAATTTGACAGAATGTTGTGAAAAGTCAAAATTGCCCATAATACTATTATGTTTACTCCGGCCACCACCCTATTTTCGGCCGCCACCATACTAATCCGGCCGGCCACTACCCTACCCCGGCCGGCCACTACCTAATGATGGGCAGTTTTGGGATTTATTTATTTATCAGGTCATGTGACAATCACATGACCAATTTCTGTCAATTTTAACAGTAAATTTGAACGGAGATAGCAAATTTCAAGAAAGTTAAAACTTCAGACAGTCAATATCAACAATTTAAACTTCAGACACCAAAATATCACATAGGACAATCTTCAGACAGTTTATAGGTTCTTAAGACAATTCTTTGCTCCTTCTCCATGTGTGTCAGTTATAATTGTTACAAGGGAGAAGTGTTTTAATTTTTTGAGTTACTCGATTAATCATATTTCAGGGTCCTCCTTTGCCTGAAGCGTGCCCTGAGAATTGCAAATGCAGCTCAACAAATGTCCAGCGTGTCAAGAGGGAGTTCGGGTTCCGTGGTGCTTTTTATCGAGATATTGAATAAGTACGTCCGACCCAGAAGTCTTATTTCCTTTCCAAACTGCTAACATTTTTTGTTATATTGATTATAGTATTTATGAGACCTTGATTGCATTGCAGGTATCTTTATTTCTTTGAGAAGGGAAATCCCATGATAAATGCAGATGCAATACAGAGCCTGATTGAACTGATCACGACAGAGACGCAGAGCGACACTACGAGTGCTGATCCCGCAGCTGATGCTTTCATGGCAAGCACATTGCGCTATATTCAGTTCCAGAAACAGAAGGGCGGTGTGGTCGGGGAGAAATACGGCGCCATTAAGGTGTGATATCAAGTTTAGATACAATTTAGGGTTTTGCAAATACGTTTGTACCTGTTAACCTCTCATGTGTTGATCATTTACATGTCACAACACGCTGAGAGAGAGAATGTTGATCTCATCTTGTATTCTTGTGTGTATACCCATCCAATGAGAATCCTTGTATGTTTTTCTTTGCTCCATACTTGTATGTTCTTGCCAAAAAAATAACAATCCTTGTATCTTAAACGTTTAGTGTCTTAGAGATGTTTATTGTGTGATTTGTTTTAAGTAAGGTAACTATAATTAATTAATCAAATAAAAGGACAATGATATACCTTGAGAATTTGAAGAATTGACTTACAGTAAAATGTAAAAAAAAAAAAAAGGTATTAAGATAAAATGGGTATTGGCATTTGAGATAGAAGAAAAATGAAGATGAATTGAAGACACATTAGTGCAACGCATCAACTATATATGCATGTGAGCTTTTGGGACATGGTTAAATTAATCGTATTTAAACATGTACGAGTTGTTTAAACACGAGATATAAGCATGTCAAATACATATTTTTATAAGAGATTATGATGAATCCATGTAGATAACTTTCAATTAACTTTTGATATCACGATTATTTAGTATATTAATTTACATAATTTTTTTTTTGGCAATAGACAAACATAAATTTTTTTTGTAAAAAACATAAGTGAAAAGTTTTGCACATTCTGCGTGTGATTAATTAATTATATAGTTAATAAAAATTGCTATGAGCTTTAGACTTTGTTTTCTCGGTAAAAATATTCATGCATGCACTTTCGACCTTAATATAATAAATAATAATACTTTAGAATCCTTTTTTATAATATATATATATATATATATATATATATATAATAATAACAGAATCCTAATAATGTATACTTTTTGTTACGAACTGATATCCCTCTCCAAGGCCTAATCCAGCAGATCATTCGGTTCACCTTTGCAGCCCAGCCATGAGCCATGTCCTGAAGACATGAACCCTAAAACAATTTGAATTTGTTACACATCTAGTTTCTCTCCTTCCTGCCAAAAAAAAGAGAAAAATTCTCTGTCCGTACTCCGGCGGGTTATAGGACTTAACCGCGCCCTTTAAGGCGGAGAACCTTCCTAGTGAGGCGGCGCGGCTGGTGGGTCTCCGCCACTTACATCCCGGTAAAAGCGGTGGTAACTCAAACCTGTCCAGAAAGTGATAACAAAGACTTACTTCGGGCGGGAAACTTCCCACATTTCCAGGCCAGCCTGATAGAGACACGATAGCACTAAACTGACTGGAACTTGCTCCGGCGATTCCCCCGCCAGCCAGCCAGACGATGATGGATCCTCCGACTGCCTCTATTCCCTACGGCGCGTTAACTACGATGCGCTTCTCCGATCTCAACCCGCCGTTGTCAGAGCCGGTTCTTCAGGCGCTGAGGCATGGTGGTTTTGAGTTCTGTACAGAAGTTCAAGCCGCCACCATCCCTTTGCTTTGCAGCGACATGGACGTCACCGTCGGTGCTTCCACCGGCTCCGGGAAAACCTTGGCGTTCCTAGTCCCTCTTGTAGAGATACTACGCCGTCGCGTCTCTGAGCCTTCAAAGCCGCATGAGGTTGTACTCTCGCACTTCGGTTCACTCACTTGTCGTCTGTAATTGCTTCCTTGGAAATGCTGCTTCTGCGCTGCCGCCATCGTTTCCAACTTGACGGACCAAATTAGAACAATCGGAGACACAATTGAACGGCCGTAGAATAGGAAAAACGCAGCTTTACCAAATGAGACCAAAATCAAAATAATATCAGATCAGGAATAGTTATTAAACTTATTATACCACTACATAATGATGTAGACGTTGAAAAGAAATTGGAAAACCTAGCGATCAACCACAACTGTCAAATTATTGTAGACTTTAAAATTTATTATGTTGGAGGCAAGCAACTTTGATCTTCCACAACATTGAATGAATTTGCAGTTCCTCTTCACATAGCTAATCTGGTCTTACTGCGTAAGGCGTAATCTGCTTGCATATTGTTTATCGTGTAATTTCTACTAATTTGCCAGTTTATATCCATGCTGTTCATGACTGACCGCTTTTATGGTACTTGGTATCTAATAATTTGATTAAGTTACTGCAGGTTATGGGAATAATTATATCCCCTATCAGTGAGCTATCAACCCAGATACTTAGTGTTGCACAGCCCTTCATTTCAACATTGCCAAATATCAAGGCAGTGCTTCTTGTTGGGGTAAAGTCTGACCTGAAGAGTATAGAGGAAGAAGGAGCAAACGTATTGATAGGTACTCCTGGAAGGCTCTTTGACATTATGGACCATTTGGATTTCCGCAGTCTTGAGGTATTGATTTTAGCGGTGGTCAATGTACTTCTTTGTAATTATTCTTTGTTGGCCGTAATGTATCCTTAGTTATACACAAGCCCGTATGATGAGTGGATGCACATGGTAAACCATACTGTTTCTTTGCAAATGTCATATTAGGTGCCCTTGCTTCAGGAATTAATGGGCTGTCAACCTATGATTTCTCATATCAATTTTAATGCAACATATTCATTGTTGCCTTTTCTTTTGTTGCCTATGAAGTATGTCATGTTAAAGAAGTCCTTATCAATACCTGATAACCAAGTAATTATCTGCAACATTTTCAACCTTGATGATCATATGTTGGTTCGGGTTATCAGAGCCTTCTATAGATAATTTTTGTTATGGGATTATATAACTTTTACTTTCTTTTTGATATAGTGGTATGATATGATGCAAAATTAACTTGTAGGCGGAAAGTTTATGGAGATAATAATGTGTATGTGATTCCGAGTATCCTCTAGGCTAATGGGGAACTTTTCGCTTGGTGGAACAGATTCTGATTTTAGATGAGGCTGACAGACTCTTGGATATGGGATTCGAGAAACAGATAGCTTCCGTTTTCTCTCGCTTACCGAAGCTTCGACGAACAGGCCTTTTTTCAGCTACTCGAACTGAGGCTGTGGAGGAGCTAGCTAGAGCCGGGCTAAGGGATCCAGTTAGAGTTGAAATCAGCAGTGAATCAAAAATGCTGGATAACTCAGGTACTTTCTCTGTCGATGGTTTAGTTTTAATTTCTAACATTGGACAAGTGAAGTCCAGTTCATATGTTTTGTGCTATCTTTATAATGCAGTATATCTTTGATTGTCCCACAGAGACACTTTCTGAATCACTTTTAGTAGATCAGGCACATCAGATCTGTGATAGCAGTTTTGGAGAATTTGGAAAAGATCCTTCCAGTCATGAAGATCCTGAGGTTTGTTTTCTGAGAACCATGCAAAGATGTGTTGACTAATTTACATATTTCTTGTTGAGATATTCTGAATAGCCTCCTAAACTGACCACTCATTAGGAAAATTGAATGATTTATTTCACTTAAATGATGGCATGGTTAGAATAAATGTAGAGTACTCATGCATAGAGACTATGCAGGTCATCAAACAGCCACGTGGCTTGCTGAGACGTTGCCTTCTTTTTGATGAAGCAAAGAACGATGTTCCTTACGAAAATACTAAACATTCAACTAGTAATACAAGTAGATCAGTATTGTTCTCTTCTTCTGGAAAAATAGAGAGATTGGATTTCCCTAAGGGAGGAAGCTTTATCATCAGGAAAAAACAAGTGGAAAGCCCAGTTGGTCAGATCACTACTGGGACCAGTTTTCCTCCTTGTGGTGGTGCTGAAAAAGTTGTATTATCAGCTTCTAAGCCATTAGGTATTGGGTTGCATTTGAACAGTGTTTTCAAGGCTCAACAAATGAGTGAAACCACAACAGAAAGCGTGGAACCGTCAGAAACTAAACAATGCATCCAAGAAATGAAAACAGCATCTATGGACGACATCCATATGTTGGATAACCAGGAGAGGTTCTTAGTCCCATCAAATGTTGTTGAGAAAGATATATGTGCTGAAGAACAGAAGCTAAACGTTGAGGGTTCTATTGTTTGTCCAAGTGCTTCTCTTGATTCTTCAACGCTCGGGGAGCCTCAGGATTTTGTAGTTCAAATGGGGTGTCGTGCTAAAGACCATAAAAGGAAGTTTAGCTCAGAATTTGTGGAGAGTGCAGAGGAGCTCAACCATGTCAGCCCTAGAAAGAAAAGGCAAGTTCTTCTTACAATAGCAGGTTTTTAGTTCTCTTTGTTATAAGCAGGGTGTTGACTTGATGCCATGGATGTTTCTTTCCATATGGCCTGACAGGAAGAAGCAATCTGGGAAGTTGGCTAGTGACGGTTGCAAACGTTGCAGTTGTAAGAAGAGCAAATGCTTGAAACTGTAAGCAGCTCTATTTTGGTTTTTTCCACTTTTCCTGGTACTTTTGCATTAGGGCAATAAGATTTATGGTTTCACTTGACAGCTATTGTGATTGTTTTGCTGCTGGAGTATACTGCACTGAGCCATGTTCCTGCCAAGGATGCTTTAACAGACCTGAGTATGAAGAAAAAGTTATTGAGACACGCCAACAAATTGAATTGCGTAATCCGTATGCATTTGCTCCCAAGATAGTAGAAAGGATTGCTGTCAGCGAGTTCCAGACAGATAATGTAGTACGGTCTTCCCATTTTCTCCAAATACATAACAGGAATAGTGTATTTACTATCACTGATATAATCTCCATCTATTCTCTTCCTCAGGAAAGTGACAATTTGTCGACACCTTCATTAGCTAGACACAAGAAAGGCTGTAACTGCAAAAAGTCTATGTGTCTGAAAAAATATTGTGAATGTTACCAGGTTCTATGTTCCTACTGTGCGCTCGTGATTCTTTGCTTTATTTTATTCGATCTAAACCATTGAACCGTACTTATCTTTATTCTTGGTCCTAAAGGCTAATGTGGGCTGTTCAAACAACTGTCGGTGTGAGGGATGTAAGAATGTTTATGGGACACACCAAGGTCAGCTTTTACTGTCTTGTATGTACTTGTTGTATCTAACATAAGGATATATGTATGAAATCTGATCCTTGAGAAGGTGTTTGGTTCAAAATTAACTACTATCACATTTTGTGTGTAAAAAGTGTGGCCCATGTTGGGGGAAATACTGCAGTAATTTAGAGTAACAAAGCCATTTAGATATAAGTTAAATCAGCTAAGTATTGCCGGCTAGATTAAGAAGGATATATGATCATCAAGGTGATTTTGACAGGCCAGGAAGATAATGTGAAATGTTCTAGTTTGTTCATCGAATTAAATTATTAATATTACTATCAGTTTTTTATCTCTTACTATGTCAGATTTTTCTATATTTAGATATGTGTCTATTTCTGATAAGTCTAATTTATTTTTCTTGAACAGATTATGAGTTCACCCAGGAATCTATGAGCAGCACTATTGTTGGTGGTGAGCGCAGCCCATTTGAACTTGCTTCTACTAACGTTGAGACTTGTTCTTATGTCGATCCTACTAAGCTTTCGCCCTTTACACCATCACTCGAATGTTCAGAGTAAGACCCATATTTTTTCCAGTTTACCATGTTGGTGTGTGAATTACAATAGTGGATGCTGATTAATTGCCAATTCTCTTCAATTTTCAGCCCAGGCAAAGGTCCTCCTAGAACACGACTTCTTCAGAGCCAACGTCTATCACCAGATTCGGATTTCATGCTGACAACCTCTTTATCCACTGCAAAATCTACAAGCAGTAGTAGTTACATGGTGCTCAACCAAGACACAGAAGAAGCTCAACATGAATTGGTCAGACAGAAACGTGATTCAAATTCACTCATAAATTTGTCTCAGCTAATTGTGCCTTCAATCAACCATCATGCTCCAGTGGCCAGTCCCTATTCATCATCGTATAAATCATCAGTGGTGCCAGGTTGGAGTCGTAGCACCCGTATTGTCATAAATGGATCTCGTATATGCCAAACTTCTCATGTTGAAGTGACCCCATCAACCACCCGCAAGATGGATCTAACAACTGCAGAAGATGATGATATACCAGAAATCCTACTTGCTGAAGCAGATTCTTCTACCCCTAAATCCATGGCTAAAGTACACTCCCCAAGTCGAAAACGAGTTTCTCCTCCACATGGCCACCCCGTGCTGCATCAACAAAGCTCCTCTTCATCCGTAGGGTTGAGGACCGGGCGCAAGTTCATACTCAAAGCTGTGCCACCTCCTCTCACCCCTTGCATTCAGTCCAAGACTCATATTCAAGAAGATGATCACTTTTGCAGCAGTAAATGAGGGTGAGTGTTCAAGTTGATCACTTTCAGTTGAAACTATGCACGATTCTTGTTCGTTTCTTGCTTTCTTGTTTCAATTCACTAGCTTTATTACTAGTAGTATTTACCTGTTCTGTTTTGCTTATATCTATCCATGCCTTTTGAAATAGGTGCTGCTGGGTTTGATGATGGATGAATTGGCCACATGCATTCATTAGTGCTTGCCCAGGTATCTAATTGTCTGTCTGTTTGTTTGTCTGTTGGGTTGTTTGTAGCTCATTATATAATTTTTTCAAAAAAACATGAACATAGAAGTACATTTGCAACAATGCTCTCTGTTGAACATAGTATTATTATTGGTTGAGGAAACAACTGCCAATATATTTGCAAGTGTGGAGGTTGTTATTGCCATAATAAATACATAATATATGAGGAGTTTCTCATGAAATTTAACTTTCCTGATTGATTATATTCCAAGTAAATGAGTTCATCCTTGCAATGTGTTGTTGTGTCATGCATTTCTTCTTCTTCTTCTCTAATTTGATATAGGAAGTAAATACAAGAAGCAAATAAACGATAATGAGAAAATGAAAATGTTTGTGGATAGGATAGATTCTGTTGTCTGTTTTCACCAATACAATAATATCCCATTAGTTGTTGACTGACACTAAGAATTAATTAGGTAAAGATGAAAGCAACTCCATAATTCAATAGCAATAATGTGATTTGTGTTGTTCACAATATGGAACACCCTCCTTTGCTCTTCTTTTTCTTTGATTTAGGGGGTTGAAGCACAACCCTTATGGCTTGATCGAACACTGATTTCACATTCTGTGTACACAACAACATCATTCATCGAAGTCACTAAAAAGGCACATGTGCCTAATAGTTAATTTATCATACCTACATAATAATTTTTAGGGTTAAATGTACTTTTAATACCACATGTTTGACCGAATGTGGCTTTTAGTACTGGATGTTTAGTTTTGTATACTTTTGATACCAAACGTTTGAAAAATTGTGGCTTTGGTACATCTGTTAGTTTTGGCCGTTAAATGACATGTGCAAGTCACGTGATCGACTCTATAACTTTTAATTTTGTTCAGTTTAGTCCCTCAAATATATTCTCAACTTTTATTTTGTTTAACTTAGTCATAACACTTCAAAATCGGACCCAATTAAACCAATCGAATTCAATTGACATAGCCCCATTTGGGTCAAATTTACTCAATTGGAGATATGTCCCAATTGGGTTCGATTTTGAAGCTTTAGGACTAAATTAAACAAAATAAAAGTTATGAATATATTTGAGGGACTACATTGAACAAAATTAAAAGTTTAGAGTCGATCACGTGACTTGCACATGTCATTTAACGGCTAAAACAAACGGCCAACGAATGGATGTACCAAATGCCACATTTTTTCAAACGTTTGGTACAAAAAATATACAAAACTAAACATCCAGTACTAAAAGCCACATTCGGTCAAACATGTGGTATCAAAAGTACCTTTAACCCTAATTTTTATGTGTTAAGGCTAGGCTACTGATATATGTAGTTGTAATGTACCTGTTGAGATTTGGCACTGCACTCAATATATGCAGGTGCTTCTATGAGCTTTTTTAACTCTTCCCCCTTAAGAATAGTAATCGTTAGAGATTAGTCATTAAAATTTATATTGAATACAGGGTTAAGAACCTAAAAGCTGTCCTAAGTTTGCCTCATGTTTCAGTTTGGTGTCTGAGTACGAAATTGACTGTACCAAGTTTTATATTTGTTGCTATTTGGTGTCTCCGCCAAATTTTGGGATTTTGACAAAATGTGGCCATGTGCTGGTAAAGTGAGTGAAGAATTATTAAAATTCATAAAATAGCCCCAAATTGATGTGTGTCAGTCACGTGCAGTTTTTTTTTTTTTTTTTTTTTTTTCATTTTTTAAATTTGCGGGACAAGTTGAAAATATGCGTATTTTCATGTGTAAATGAAATTGCTTGTGTGTGGCACGTGTACGAGAAAAATCAAACAAGGGGCAAATTAGTCTTTTCATCTCAGTCTGTCAAAGTTAATCTCAAAATCTAATGGAAAACCAAATTGCAACGAGAGTGAAACTTGGGACGCTAAATATCAACAATCTAATCCCGAGACACCAAACTGACACATGAGGTAAACCTGAGACAGTTTTTAGGTTCTTAACCCTTGAATATATATGAACCCAAAGAAAGAAAGAAAGAAAGAAAGATAACCTGCGCAGTTGTAATTGGTACTGCACCCGGATGGTCTTCAAAGAATTGCTTATCATCGCGTAAATCTGATCATTAACAAATTAGACAGACTTTATGCAATTCATAAACCCAAACTATTTGCAAAAACTATTCTTACCAATTTTCGTACCAACGAGAATAATGGGCACGCCAGGCGCATAATGTTTCAACTCTGGAATCCACTGATAACATAACTATATAAGTAAACTTGTATGGCATATAATATCATCATGTAACTAATTACTATACAAAGATACCTTCTTGGAAACATTTTCATAACTGGCCTTGCTTATAAGAGAGAAGGCTAGGATGAAAACATCTGCGCCACGATAACTCAATGGTCTTAACCTATTATAATCCTCTTGTCCTGCGGTATCCCATAATCCTAGATTTACAGTCTCCCCATTGACAACAACATTTGCACTAAAGTTGTCAAACACAGTTGGCACATAATCCTGCGTGCCCAAGGTAGATTTGTAATTAATTAACTCATTATAAAACACCTCAAAAAGTACGGATTCGCACCTCTTGCCACACTTTTCGTGCCTCGCCGTTAAGATTTTGACATGTGTCCTTAGATTTAGGGTCCACTTTATACCACATGGTTCCATGAAATCCACTGTTCATACCATATGTTTTTTTTAACCAATTTTATACCAAACGTTTCCATTTTGTACCGTTTTCATACCTCCGTTAAAGTTCCGTCCATTTTTGTAACAATCTGGACGGAACTTTAACGGAGATATGAAAACGGTACAAAATGGAAACGTTTAGTACCAAATTGGTACAAAAAAATATGGTATGAACACTGGATTTCGTGCAAACATGTGGTATGAAGTGGACCGTTAACCCTAGATTTAATATTTTCCTTCTAGGTTCACCAATTCCAGTAGTGTTTAAAAAAAACAACAAAATTAATTACATCCAGGACACGTGTCAAGATCTTAATGGTGGGACACGATATGTGACAAGAAGAGTGAGATATGAGATTTATATTCCAAAACTGCACCATCAACAACATTACATCAAATTATGTCATCATTAATAATAAATAAGGAAGCTTACCGTTGGGAAAGTGTTGCTGGTGTAAGAAATTAGCAGACAAGTTTTACCAACAGCACCGTCACCCACTGTAACGCACTTAATGAACCTCGACGCGCTCATTTTTAAACTCCAAGCTTGAAAAAAATCTGATCTGACTAGAAAAACTTTAAACAATAATAATAAGACTAGTAAATGCCATATTGTTTTTTTTTTTCTAAATTAAAATGCCTCTCTAGCTACGAAAGGGTGGCAATTATTAGACAATGTATGTAGGTTTAGGGACAAGGTTTTAATTCTACTGAGTTGAAAAAATAGGGTTGATGGAGGTTAATCTTTTCAGACGATGCCACAACTAATTTGGTAAAATATTAAACAAAAAAGAGAATCTAAATTAAGAAAGTGACTGCACACAATGAGGAAAGAATTGTTGAGAAATAATACATTATTATTGGAGATGAATGGATCTATTCTATGCTATTGTTAGAAAAGAGAGCGAGTCATTTGTTGAGCAAAACACTCTTAGCCATTCAATTTTATTTTCACCATAATACAACTTAACCAACCAACCACGTGTACTATGTTACTCCACAACAAGAAATTATTCACTACAACCGATATAACACGTAGAATCCACGTGTTATACCTCTAACAAACTAAAACCTAACATGTGTCAGATAAAAATTGACATATAAACGGTTATTTTCTTTTGATTAGTTTAAAGGGCAACACGTGAGCTCCACGTGTTACTTGGTAGTAGTGAATAATTTTTCTTCCACAATGATGTTTATGTTGGAAAATATTCCACTTTTTTACTCGTAGGCCTTTATTGGTTGTTGAGTATAAATATGCTTTAAATTCGTTGTTCAAGTGTTACCTCATATTACATGATTAGTTACGTTTCTCATTTAGTCGACTAAAATTGTACCATCTTCATCCGCTTGAGATTTCAAGTGAATAAATAGGATTAGGAACACTGACATTAGAGGAAGACAATAAATAAGAATGATATTGACAGTGGATTTCATGCATCAAATTGTGTCTGACTGTTAAAATCTTGACACACGTTTATAAATTTAATATTTTAATTCTAAGGTTTACCAATTTTAATAGGGATTTTTTTTTAAAATTACAAAATTAATTATACGAAGTACATAATTCAAAATAACAACAACGAGACACAATCTAAGACAAAAAAAAGTAGGGCGGATGATTTGAATCCGTATTAGATATTGCTACGGAGTTAAGATTAGAAGATGCTACACTACACTAGTTATGGACCTATTGTTGGACAGTTAAACAGTGGGACACTTAAAGAGTATAAATCTATGAAATTAATGTGTTTGATTCCTATAAATTAAGTGACTCTTATTAAATTATCAACTTCAATATTATAATCAATTAGAATTATTTTTGCGTTAGTAAATTGGGATATCTTCCACAATCAAACTACCCAAATAGCTGCAATAATTTTTAATTTTATTTATTTAGAAAAAAAAGATTGCCATTACATATATATATTGATCTAATTAATATTAAGGCCTAAATAATTTTATGTAGTGTTACATTCCCTGTTGTGTAGGTTTTGAGCAGCATACATGGAGTGAAATGCATCCTTGCATACACTTGCAAACTCAACAAGCGCTTCAATAGCATGAGGCACTCCCCACTGCACAACATTACTATGAGTGTTTCTTGTCAAGTTGATCGATTTCCGATGCTCCTCCTCGGCGTTAGCCACCACCGCCGCCACCTTTAATCGTTTTTCCTCGACCGCACTCAACACAATCTCAACATCATCAGAAGAAGCATTGTTACTATGTTTATGCAAACCCTTCAACTTGCACTCTATACACATCAACTCGTATTTCTCCTTTCCGAGCTTCTTCAAAATCGATTCGCACCTCTTATCGTGTTTGTGCACTTTCCGTTCTTGGACCTTGATAGTTCGCACGGTTTTGAGGAGGTGTTTGATCCCTTCTTTAGCGACGTTTTCCGGAATCTTATCAATTGCGCGACTCCAGTCCTTACAGAGTGAGTAAATCTTATTATTCGATGAAGATGAATAGTTGATTAATCTTAGATATCCATTCAGGGAAGCAATGTAGACTCGCTGGCAGGCCATGAGAGTGCAGAAGCAATTCAACCACTGTTTTACGTCCCGCTCGAGTTGTAGTGTCAACTTTTGATTGATCTTCCTCTCAAATTTGACATCGGTAATTAAATGTAGATCGCGAACCGGTATAGTTGTAGAACTAGTATAAGGTGTGTAGTTGAGTAGTATGTGGGCTTGTTCATAGTGGCAGTCATACATTGTCGTCCACATAAACATCAACCCTTCAATCTGTTTGACCACATCGCCGTACAGATTTCTATCGCTTAGTTTCTTAATCTTCGACGAGGTGGATTCAATCGCTTTTTCCGCCTCCTCCACCGCTTTTTCAATTTTCTCCGTCTTTACAACATTGTCATTTTTCCGCTTCGCATGCTCAATATTGTTTATTTTCCCTGACTTCACCTGTTGATATAATTTCTTTTCCAGATCATACAGCTTCTCTACAGTCGTCAAATGCGTCAACTTTTTCATAGTCAACCACTGCGATGAAGGCCGTCCCAGAAAAACCGGCAGATCTTTGCCGGAATCGGCCGCCCTAGAAAAACACTTTTGGATCTTCGTCATCATCTTCTCCATACCGCTGCCGTTATTTCTCGACAAAGTGGGACCGCTTTGCCTGCGAATTAGGTGGGCGTCGCCATTAGAGGCGAAGTGGAGGAGTGAGCAACCGACACTGCGGAGAGAATCGATGTAGTTGGCGTGAGCGACGGCGAGATCCTTGTGGGCTCCGACCAACTTGTTAATTTGTTGCTTACGAGCTTTGTGGTAAGACAATCTCTGTTTATTGTACCACAACTCCATCTTCATTTCATCATCTTGTTGACCTAAAATACCGCAAAACTTCATCATTCTCAAACTAAATTATCAACACTTTAAGTTGATAGCGAACTCAGTACAAACTATTCTATTCTATATATAAGCATGTATTTATAAAGTATATAAATTATATATATATATATATATTCGCCATCAATATTTATTTTATATTTATTGAGAATCATAATATATATATATTAATTAGAGAGAATCTATTTTAGGAAAATATATTATATATATATATTGGGAATATAATTACTGTATATTTATTTATTATTTAAAATATTCTATTTTAGTCATATATATATATATATATATATATTATATAATATATACTAGAGTATTATGTAAATCAGTCAAAATCAAAGTAATAAATTGGTTATTAATCCACTAAACTCGAATGACAGAAGCAAACCAATTCCGTTTACAAATCATATCTACTAATATTATCATTGGGTTGGACAACAATTTGGCACATCATGACCTTTGGTATGTCTTTTTGGCACATGACTTGTATTTACATGCATTTGGCTAAAACATGAATCAATAATAAGTTCTCATTTCAATAGAGGGTTAATTATCATATTTTTTTTCATACAAACAATAATTTGCCAGTTTTTTTTATGAATAATTTGCTAGTACATAAGTAGGCAAATCTCTAACTCTATTAATTATTCTGTCATCTGTGGAGGGAAATGGACACATGTGAATAAACTGAGCAATTGCTACCTTATGTAGGTTTTGGTGTGCAATTTGCTAACTGGAGTAAGTTTCAGAAGTTAGTCTGTCGCACGATGACTTGACATGTTCCAGCATCTTAAACATTTCTCGGCTTTTTTGGCTAAAATCAACTATTGGTATCATTTATGCCAGTCTAATATAACTACTGACTTGGTTCAACAACATTAAGCAACAGGGAGAACCATAAAATGAGTCAACTAGACAAATCATTAGGAATCTTGAAATTGATTCCAAAAAGCTGAGCAAGAAAAATGTCATGTACAACTATTTTGTCAATTAAATGTTATATGAGAGTGCAGAAGCAACTCAGTCACTGCTTCTCTAGTTAGAGAGTCAACTTCTGATAAATCTCCGAGGTTGGCAGTGGCTGCCAAATAAAAGAAGTAAGGAGTTGATCAGTGGCGGACCCAGGACCTGGGACTAGGGGGTGCAAGATTGATCGATATTTTTAAAAGAAAATGTTTCATATAAATAGTAATAATAAATAAAAAAAAAAAAACCAATAAATAAACTAGATTCATTAAGGTAAAACACAAACTAGTTACATTATTCCCCTACGAGTTTCCATACTTTGAAAATGTAATATAACAGATTCATTATCAATGGAGTCAAATACATATTTCTCAATGAAAGTCACCAAGCAATCACTCATGAAATCATCTCCCATTCGGTTCCGAAGCCTTGTTTTCACAAATTTCATAGCGGAGAAAGCTCTTTCTATTGTTGCAGTAGCCACGGGTAAAAGTAACGCCAATTTCAAGATCAAATAAACCAGGGGATAGCACATACTTCTCTTCGTGACAACTAGCTTCTCTGCCAAGGTAGAGATCGATGTTATCCTTGAAAAGTCGTCACTTTTTCGTAACTCAACAATGTACGCCTGAAGTTGATTATCAAGTGCCATCAACTCAATTTGAGAGAATTCACACGGATAAAATTGAGCAAGACGTATCAACTTGTCCTTGTCAAATGCTGAAAAGTTATTCTCCGGACTGAAACATGTCACACAAATAAGCAACTTTGTACTCACCTCATTAAATCGAGCATTTAACTCTTGGAGTTGCCTAACAAGAACAACATAGAACAAAGCTGCGCGATATCAATCCAAATTAAGCATCTGTTGAGCTTCACGTCTTCGTCTCCCCTTAGATATAAATAATTCATTAATGTTAGGAACATCAATATCATGTTCCTTACAAAATAATGAGACTTCAATCAGTAAAGCATCTCATCCTTCATCTCTCATGGCCTGCAAGCGTTCCTTAGAAGCATCAACCATCTTCATCGCATTAACAATATCTTGAACTTTTCTCTGCAAAGCTTGTGACAATTCGTTTGTTATCCCTAAAAAGGTATTCATCAAATGCAATGTGAAAACAAATTTAAATGATTGCATGGATTCTAAGAGTCTATTTGCTTCTGCTCTTTGATCTGAACTTGCACCATCTTCTTTGATAATTATTATTACATGTATTATTAGTTTTTTTTTTTTCTACATATATCTTGTTACCAAACTAGTTAGATATATATATATATATATATATATATATATATATATATATAGTCATTTTAGGTATATACTTCTACATATATTTTATGGTAAATAGTAATATGTAATATCTATTCGTAATATTTTTATTTATATTTAATGTTGCACCACTTTTATATTTAAGCGAGGAGTCAAGGGTGCAACATTTCATTTTTTGAGAGGGTGCAACATTCATTTTTTTAGAGGGTGCAAAATTAACGCACTCAATAGTATATACACTAAATTTATAAAAATTATACAAAGTTGAGCGGGTGCAACTGCACACCCTCGACTCTACCTAGGTCCGCCCCTGGAGTTGATGCTGAATTGTGCTAGTTTACAGGGTCAGTCATTCTCCCCACATACACATAACTCCGTCAACATGTTTTAGCAATTCACATTACTTTCTGAATCTCCGTAAAGGTGCCTCAATGCCTTTCTCGATCATGACCGCTGCGTTGAATTGTAATCAAATCATTATTATAGAACATTCTAAATCCTTCAAAAACTACACAATGAACAACATTAAATCAAATTCTTTCACGGTATTGATAAATAAGGGAGCTTACCGTTAGGAAAGTGTTGCTGGTGTAAAAAATTAGCAAATAAGTTTTACCAACACCACCGTCACCCACTATAACGCACTTAATGAGCTCGATGCGCTCATTTTTAAACTCAAAACTCGAAAAGAATTATCTGACTATAAAACTCTAAACAATAATAATTCTAAATTCAAACGCCGCTCTAGCTAAGGACGACAATTATTAGATAATGTATGTATAGGTTAGAGGCAAGGTTTTAATTCTGCTGAGTTGAAAAAATGGGTTGAAAGAGGTTAATCTTTTCAGACAATGCCACAACTAATTTAGTAAGATATTAAACAACAAAAAAGAGAACCTAAATTAAGAAAGTGACTGCACACAATGAGGAAAGAATTATTGAGAAATAATTACATTATTATTGGAAATGAGTGGATCTATTCTATTCTTAGTTACTTAGAAGCGAGAGCGAGTCATTTGTTGAGCAAAACCCTCTTTGCCATTCAACTTTATATCACCATATTGTATGTAACTTAACCAACCACGTATACTTTTTTACAACAAAAAAAATTCTTAATGTTTATGTTGGAGAATATTCCATTTTTTTTACTCGCATGCCTTCATTGAGTTGTTAGGAAAAACATGCTTTTGATTAGTTGGTTATGGATTTTTGTTATTTAACAAAGGGTTTAGTAGCCCACAAGATTGGTCTGGTCTACCGTTTCGAGTTAGCCCGTTTCATACACTCGCGGAGGGGCTTTGATCATACTATTCTAAGTAATCTTTTAATTATAATGAATATAAAATGACTCTTACATATTAGGGTTAAAGAGTCTTTTGTTTCCATATGTTTAATCAAAATAAGATTTTAGTGCCATATTTAGTTGTTACTATAGTTAAATATGATAAATTTGGTGAAACCAAGACTAATTTTATAGGTTGTGGAGGTTTGATTGTGATTTGTTACCTTTCCAGGCTGAGTACGATAATCAGATTGCTGGAATGGACCGTGGAGATTTAGCCTTATCACCTGACAATGAAGAACTTTGAGGATCAGGTAAAAGTAATATATGTCATATTCACTCATTTATTAAGAAATGAATCATATTTACTAAGCAGGGAATCTTTCTCAAGATACATTCTCAGTCAATAAACCCCTCACTCCCCCCTTCCATCTTAATCACATATCGTACCAAGATGGAGTTAGTTTCTACGTTTCCGCAGCATCAATATTCATATCTCATCAAATCATGTAGGTTATAATTTTTTAGATTTGTACAAGTTATCTAATTCTTATGTTTTATTTTTGCCAATCAATTATCTAATCTCAGGTTGCAGATTGTAGCCTCGAAAGCTTGCTGAAGATACAAAAACGTATGTATCCACCCACATAATGGGCACATTTGGACAAGTAGTACTTCCCTGTTTCTCACGTGTACTTTTCTTCATTCATGTAGCACTTTTTTTTAACTAATTTGTATCAGATACAGGCTCCCGAGTATGCTTCAAGTGGGAAGCTTATCACTGGACGCCACCTATTGATTAAGCTCATCATTTGCTGAAGACAACATAGTTGATTGGTTCATTAATTCTCTAATATTTCCAGCTCCTTAATCACTTTTCTGGGTAAAAATTGAAAAACGAAGCTTTTATTCTTCTAGAATACTGATGTTTGTATATTCGTGTAAGGTCGTTGCTGTCTGTGGTATCTCTTCAAGAAAAAATTGAACTTTTTTCCCCCTAAGAGCTCCATGATATTTTTGTCTATCTGATATATATGATCAGTCTGAAGAAAAATATTGCTGAGCTCTTCTATTCGTTTGGTTCTTTTGCCGTGTCTCACATTAATCTAACTCATATCTTTTTTTTTTTTTTTCTGCAGTTATTTGAGTCGTCCTTCCAAAAAAACTCGCCATCTGAGGAAACTCTTGCAACAGAAATTCTCCAGTCAAGGTAAAATTATGGGCCATAAAACGAAGTCGTGGTATGTTAAATAACATTACCATTTGAAAGAATGGCTTAGACAAATAACTTAGACAAGTAGCATTCTTTCATCGTTTTCAAGTTTACAATAACTTAGACAAATGGTAATGGTAAAGAATGGCTCGAAGTTTGGCTTATTTGCAATTATATCATCAAATAACTTAGACAAATACCATTCTTTCATTGTTTTCAAGTTTACAAGAACATTGATAAATTTAATTCACATGTATGTGTTAATAAAAAAATAATTGTATGTATAACATAATTTCAACCTTCAATATACATGTAAACGTACAGTGTAACAGATTGCCCGCGCGTTGCGCGGGGTCAACACCTAGTATATATATATATATATATATATAAAGGTAGATATATGGTATTTAATTTATTTTAAAGAAAAATAATAATTTCATGATCCTACTTAACCCGAAAAATTAACTCAGTGATAAAGTATAATTTTTATACTTTTTCTAATCATAATTAGTTGGGTGAACTAAAGTGTCATTAATTTTATAAAAAAATAATCCAAACACCAATCAGCTTAGCTTAACTCGAGAGGGTAAATAATATATTATATAACAAGTGTAAATAGTTCGATGATTTTTTTTTTCTTAAAACTCTATAGGGCATGATGAACCCTAAATTACAAATGTGACACTTTAATAATTATCAAATTTTTCATTTAGGATTTACTATATTCACAAACCACATATATATTGCATTATTTGCTCATTACATTTATCCAACCCAATATACTTAAAAAATGACAAAACTACTAAATTTGTTATATATATACTATCAAAACTTTTCTAATGAAAATGAAATATAAAAAGTTAATAAATAATTAAAGAAATAGATAATTTTATAAAAATATTTTTTTGACAACCGTTATAAGTATATATATAATTAATTATCTACCACTTATAATTTGGAATTTATTTTATTCCATATATAATAATAATAACAATAATAACATAATATTTTTTTTTTCGGCCAAGTATAATAATACAATAATAATAAAAAGAAAAAAAAGAGTAAGAAAATAGGAGATGGGAGGTGGACATTGTAGATGATTGACCTAAAATGAGAGAAAAAACGGGGTGCTTGGATTGATATGAGATAAAGACAGCACGTATATGGTGCATCTCAACAAACTAGATCTAACGTTCCAAAATTCAATTCGATTTGATATACACTCGACTTGAAAATAATCACGCCCTTAAAAAGAAAAATATAACTACGTAGCTTAAAGTGAATACTGCAGCCACCATTCTTCACACTAACATCTTGAATTTTGGATGAAAGTTGTGCTCTCTTCAATTGAAATCTCGTGGTAAATGTGTTTATTTGAAATCTTTATTACAACCACACGACTTTTACAAAGACAAAAAGATTACTGGGAAAATAATTAGGTTCATTGATGTTGAATATTTCAAAACATTGCTAATAGGTATGGGCAAATTTTATTTAGTGTTGATGCGTAAGTGCGTTCATCAACCAATACAATAATACATACAAATGGGTATTTGAGAATTGTTTTGTAACTTCTAGGTAGTAGAAAAATATGATTTGATAGATTGATACTTGAGAATTTCACAACCATAAAAAACTAAGAACCACAATAAATTTCTCTAAGTATCAATTTTTCATCAAACTTTCTTTTCTTATTTATTTGAAAGTAAAACCAATTTATACCAATTTGTCAAACTGTAGTATTAGTCGCAATATCCAATAGACAGCGGCAGAGCTCTCGAGGCTTTGAGAACATAGGCATATGATCAGCACCTTGAATCTCCATTACATGTTGGATCCCAGCGTTGTGGATCATCCATCGCTGGTAATCCAACGGTATTGCTTTATCCTCGTTACACACCACGTAGACACGCTTCACCGAACCAAACCCCTCTGTTGTGAAATTCTTACTCTTTGAGAGGTCCTCTATGAATAGCGAACTCGGCCTTAGCAATATCTTACCTAGCTCCAAATCCTACATTATTATTAATTTATATCATCAATTTATAAACTATTTTGTATTATTAAGAGGGTTTCGAATAAGCGTTAACAACTTATAAACGGTTTGAAATTTTATTAATGTTGAAATTTGGCGTAAATTAAGTGTTTCAGGTTTTATTTTTATTGAAATTTGATGTTTCAGTGTGATTAATTTTGAGAAGTCAATCACAACAAAATCGTCTGTTAAATTCGACATCCCATGCACGCTTCTTTTTTTTCAACTTGTAAGGACCGTCACCTAAGAAACTGGTCACATCCGCACAAATAAATCCCGCTCCATTGTCACTGTAAATTGCTCAACACCACTTTGTTGAAAACTTTTTCTTGCGATTAATCAGACTTTAGATTAGCGCCTCTTTTCAAATTTTGAATGCGGCAATTTCAAATAGAGTGGTGTGGAGTAGTTTCCAGAGACAACGTAGCGGGATTTATTTGCGCTTATGTGGCTAGCTTCGTCGGGATTGACTTCTCTAAACTAATCACACCGAAACACCAAGTTTTAACAAAAATGAAACCTATGACACTCTATTTTAACATCGACACCATATTTCAACAAAAATGAAACATACGACACTCTATTTTAACGTCAGACAACAAATTTCAACATTGGTAAAACTTCAGACAGTTTATTGATTCTTAACCCTTTAAATAATGACTTACCTCAATTGGGCACAGTTGATAGAGAATGTGCGACAGAAACGTCGGTCCAAAGAACATGGATACTCCTGTTTGATCGTTATTGCCGTACGGCAAGAATTTTGTGTCTAGCCATGCTTCGGCTGGGGTTCTTGCCGAGTACTGATAAAATATTCATATAAAATGCGAGTTAATACATTATATTATTATTATTATTATTATTCGCACAAATTAAGTTAAAAATTTCTCTCCAACCTCTCTATAATCACCATTGATTTTTTTTTTTTTTTTTGCCAACATAATCACCATTGATTGATTCAATGAATTCGAGACTTGTTTTTAGAGAAGTCGTCTATTATTTTTCCTAAGTCTATTATTTTTCCTAAAAAAATCGTCGTTAACGATATCCACACAAAACATGTGAGAGAGTCAAGGAAGCAAGGCTGTCAATTCGTGCGGACCGTGCATGTTCGTGTCGTGTCAGGTTTGTATCATATTCTAGGGGTTAGTCAAAATACGGCCCAACTCGGCTTAACATGAAAAACTAGAACATAAAATCTATAATAAACTGAAAAAAATATTAATATTTAACTATTTTAGTTTAAAATATCGTATTATCATGTCGTGCCGTGTCACTAATGTCAAGCCCAAATCCGTAATTTTCGTGTCGGTCCATCGTGCCGAGTCCTAATTGCCGGCCCTAAAACAAATTAAATGTGGGCCTGACAATAATGGGCAAGTTGAACTATGTGTCCCCCACCCAAAAAAAACAAACTAGGCGTCCCCTACTGAATATTTGGCACCCCTCGCAAAGACAAAGAAGAATAGTAAAACAATAATATTTGATAACCATAATAATATAGAGAGTAGCATTTCAGCTATTTATTATTTATAAATTTCATATTTGAACCTTAATAATTGAAAAAATTAATGATTAACGTTTTACCCTTTATAAATTAACTGAATACAAATTGTAATTATTATAGCACTCAATACATATAACACGGATTCAAATCATCTACTCCACTCTTTATGTCATAAATCGTACTCCATTGTTGTGATTTTGACATGTATATTTGGTATAATTAAATTGCTGCGGTTTTTTTTTTTTTTAAATTTATTGAGATTTGTGAACCCTATAAGACAAATATTAAATTTACGAACACATTAAAATATTAACAGGGAGGCACAATCAAATATAGGAAGAGTTGGACAGCTAATTTGAATCCATACCTAGTGGAAATAAAAGAACGGTTGAATATTCACCATAACAATGTTAGAATAGTAGTTGGAAATTTTGGGACCGATTTAATTGCAAAAGAGTTATTATTATTTAATTTCAGAACTATATATAAATTTCTTTAAACTAGATTAGATTTAATATATCGCCAATATATATTTATTTTTATTTTAATATAATAATGCTATATTGTTTAACATTTGTAAGTATATGCTAGATTACTTTTATCTACTACAATAATAATTTTAAACTTTTAAATATCGATAATATTTCTATAAAACTCCAACAGACCTTGAGATTTTTTCAAAAAAAAATTATAATATATATATTTCTAATGTACAAGCATGTATAAACTTAACAATTTAATCTTAATAATTGTTTATATGAATAATAGTGTATATGAATGAGATTATATATATATATAGTTTACCTGTTGTAAAACATAGGATGGTGAGTGAAGAGTATCTGGTGCAAATGCAGTGAGAAAAACAGCAGCAGAGATTTTGTTTGGAAAGGTGTCCATGGCTAAACCCAGGTTTAACCCTCCCAAGCTATGGCCCACCAAAATGACCCGTTGACCAGGGTCAACGGACTCGAGAAGGTCCAATAGCGGCTTGGTGTAGTCATAGAATGTGTAGACCTGGTTTATGTGGTTTAGGTCGGTTCCGGACCCGGTTAGGTCAACCAGGCTGACCCGGTGGCCTTCGGATTCGAGAACCGGTTTGATCTTGTACCAGCTCCACGCGCCGTGGCACGCTCCGTGAACCAGCACGAAATGCTTCTTCTCCACTGCCATCTCTGATCTCTCTCTCTACAATATTGTCAGTCGGACATGTATGTATATGTAATATGTGTGTATATATAGTACTGCAAAATTGGCCAGGGGTGTTTGTTTGGCTGTAATGAAAACTTGGGGACTAAATTATGTTTTATAAGAATTTTATAGTACATTGTTATATGTCCAATTATAGTAAATTAGATAATGACACGATGAGTAATTGTAATTTTAAGATTTAAAATAAATTATTATTAATTTTATGGTCATATATGTCTTTTATTGTATTATATTATTACATTGCGATAATTCTAAAATTTAAATCACAAAAAAATATTCTTATTAAATAATATTATACCATTTTGTTATATGATGTATTAATAACATTTAAAAAATATATGATATATTCAAAAATATCAAAATAGAAACTTATTATTGACAAAAGATGCATAAAAGTCACATTGATCTGAGTTTTGACAAACTTGGTGGGTCCATGTGTTGTTTATAAGTGGGATCCATTAACAAAAAAAAGTTAATCTCATTTTCAAATGGGATTATAATTTTTGAAATTTTCAAATAAAAATTAACTTTTTTTATAAATAAATATACCAACAGTTAATTTACTAATCATTTTTTTTATTGTTTAAAATTTGTATTAACTTACACATTTTTATAGGCAATACAAAAAACAAACCACTATATATGGCCATGAATAGTTTAACGGATGAGTAGGATGATAATTATCTTTAGGGATGGGCTATTATTAAGTGGATTTTTCTCCCATGCTTTGGGAGCACCATGCTTTTGGTTTTTTTAATACTATGGTGGACTTAATTGTAACATAAGTAAAACTTTAAAAGTATGAAAAAATATGAATTTTTTTAACTACACCTAAGATGTGTATCATACTATTAATAATATCAACTTCCCTATGGGGTTCACATTTAGGGCAATAGAAAAATAAAAAAATTAGTGGCAAAAACATTGTGCTCCCAAAGCATGGTAGAAAGGTCCTTATTAAGTCGACTGAAAAACAGTCGAGTCAAACTCCTTCTTTCCCTGACTTCTCACTCCGTCACAAGTCATAACTCAAGTCTCTATGTTATTTTCTTGTACTCCTATCTCTCTCCTCTCTCTCAATTTTTTTTTTTTACTTTATTAATTATTATTACAAAACAGGCCAAAAGTAAAAGCAAAATAAAAACTTATATTCAAATATATATAACATAAATGACATAAAAAGCAGGTTAAATTATTTAACTAAGTTGGTAGTTATATAAAAAAATTGCTTGATTAAATTAAATAATTACACAATAGTAAAATTAATCATTTTGATGTTTAAAATAAATTCTAAATTTCTAATTTCAGATGTGTAGTATTGTTCTATGAAGTAAAATTACTGATTTTAAGCCTTAAAACACACCAAAAAAAATTTGTCTCAATAAATAACATTATTTGATTTTAATATCTACAAATATATTTATTTCCTTTAATTTACTACAATATTATGTACTATTTTTTTTATCAATACCATATTATGTACTATTGAATATTGTAATCAAATAGTCATAACTTGAAAATTGATATTATAATATATAATAAATAATAAAATTTGATTACGATTTTCAAAAGTGAATATATTAAATTAAAGGAAATAAATATATTTATAGATATTAATGTTGCAATTTTATCACTTTCTTCAATTTTTTTATACATTATACTATCATTTATATATTATATACTATGTTTATACAGTATAAAATATTATAGTTTATTCCAAACAACCTGAATTATAACACAACATGAATTAAAAAAACCTAAATGAAATCAAATGTACTAAATTTTGGTGTTAATTCACTATTGATGTTTTGGTGATAATATAATATTCATATAAATATATATGATCATATACCTCTAATTACTTTTCTCATATAAATATTATATATAATTATAATAATAATAAAGTAGAAAAATATAAATGAAAAAAAAAAAAAAACAAGAGGAGAGAGGAGTACCACAAGCAGGAAAAAAAGATAACAAGAGAGAGAAAATAATTGTCAATTGTCGAGGATAGTTTTTTTTTTATTTTTTATCTTAATTGAGGATAGTTTCGAGACAGATGTTTATACCAAAACAAAAACAGACGGAGTGATAACGGACAATAGAAATGAGAGGAGTGAATGAGACGCACGGATCTTGATAAAGCTGATCCTACGACAGTAAATTCGACTGACGAATCGGTCATTTAAGACTAGCCATCCCCCTATCTTTAAACATTGAGAAATTGTTTTTATTAATAACTCAAATATGTAGCACCATCGACCCAATATAAAATTTATGAATTTTTATTAATATAATATATACAAATGTTTTTGATAAATATTAAAAAAAACGATAAAAATTAGTATAATTGTTTTATTTTTAAAAATCGTATTTTAAAAAAAGTAATTACAGAGTTATTAATCTTTCAATTTTATTCCAAAATTTATCTTCACCATTTGAAAATACATTAAATTTTATTTTTAAGAAATAAGTAGAACCGACAAATAGATTGACCTAACTGCTTGTTCAGCCGCCTCTATGGAGTGGAAATCCACAAGGTGTGTCCCCAGTTGCGCCACCTTCGTAGAAACAAGACGAACTTTGGTTTATGTAACTTTTGTTAAAAACTTTTTATTTTGTTTTATTTTTGAATATATTTCATTTTTAAATGTTATTTTAGTTTCTTATTCGTATATACAGGATATACATGGAGCATGGACTTTCTCCTGGTGGGAGTCCTAATGGTTATCACTTGTCAATCGCCACGACATTACATCGTGCTGAGCAAAACTAATAATCCATTTGATTAATTAATCATAAACCCTTTTTAAAATACTAATCATCCCTATAAATATATAATCCTAAAATGTCTAGACCTAACTAACTACTCTAGTAATTAATGTAAGTTCCGATTCTAAACGTGTGCGTATCTCGACGATTTGCTAGTACGTCTATTAATTAATATATTTTATTAATTTAATACACACAAAAGATGTATAATTTGATATAACTTTTTTTTTGGTAAAATAAAATGATATAACTTAATGCATATATATATTAATTATACTATTAAATATTCAAACCAAATATGTTCTTATTTAATTCAACACTAAAAGGTTAACCAAATGCAAACGAAGCACGAAACAGATTTTTCTTTTCTAGTCTAAGTGTCTAACTACCAAATTCAAGTCTCTTTAAAAGTTCTTCGAAAAAGCTTACCTCGACGTAACTGGCCACGCAGTTGTGTACATCAAAACAATAAGATATTCTTTTCTAAATAGATAGATAGATATGAAGACTTTAATAATATAAAATTGAGTTAATAACTACAAACAATTGAAGGCTTACCCTATGTTAAAAGTAGGTGTTTGAAGTTTCAAATATTAAACTGTAGTGTTCAATGTTTTAATTTTGTTAAAATGTGGTGTCTTGGTGTGATTATTTTAGAAAAGTCAATTATGACGAAACCGACTGTTAGATTCGAGCTTCCATACACACTCACTTCTCGTTATCTTGCCGGGAACGTCACCTAAGAAGCTGACCACATCCGCACAAGTAAATCCCGCTCTGTTGTCGTTAAAAATCGCTTTACACCACTCTGCTAGAAACCTTTTCTTTTAGATGTTTAACTTTTGGGTGAAATTTGACGATTTTGTGAAATATAAGAAGTGATGGATTACGAGTGGGTTAATGAAAATGATTGAAGGGGGATGAAAAGACGAGCAAAGACACCAAATTTCAACAATAATAAAACTTGGAACGGCCCATTTTAACATTTCAAATTTCAAACAGTGAATTTCAAGTTATTAACCCTTAAGTTTATAACAGAATACAAACAACCATCGAAAGTGCTCTTATACTTATCTTTCTATTTGTTGGTAACCGCCTAACCGATGTGACCTTAATGGTTTTATTCCTGTGTAACCGCACTCTATGAGAATGTCACAGCAGTTAGTTTAGTGTACATAGTACAACACTATTATGCAGTCTCATCCAGCAACTGGCATGAGCATTATTATGTAACAATACTGCACTTTTAACTGATATAAATGGTCCACTAAGCAAATTCTTCAGCCTAACTAAAAACAAATCCAAATACACTCTTAACAGATAAAAATCCAACATTCATCCCCAGACAGCAACCATTTCTCTTCCAAATGTAAAAACATGTTCTTTTCTAAATATAAATAGATTTAAACAGACAAATCAGGTCTCTTTGGGTAAAGGAGCTTTCTTTGCAGCTTCTGCAGCGGCTTTCTCGGCCTCTATTTCTGCAACGATGGCATCGATCTCGGCTTCGTCGAGTTGCTTCAATCCATCCTCTTTCGTCATCACAGCAATTTCGATGTTCTTGCCACCACTCTCTACCACCTGATCCCAACAACACAACGGGTAAACAATATATTGTATCGGGAAAGGATGGAAACGCACCGAGTATAAGTAAAAACATGATTTTTATGTGGGCTACTTAAGCAAGCTTGACTACTTTTAGAAAGATTCAACTTAATAAATCGAAAAGTTTTCTAAAACCCACAATCTAAAAAGCTTGGCATTTGAGGATATCCATTCCCCTCACCCATCAGGCTTCTAAATAAGAATTTCTAAATTATGAGCAATTAAATATCATTTTCGGAGGAAAGATTGTTGATCAAAATGGCTAATCTAAAGAGACCTTAATTTATGAGGATGATGATAATGTAGGCTATGCTATGCATTACAATGTATAATGCGGAAAAACACATCACTTTCTTAATCTGAACTATGATTTTACTTTGAGCTTTCTAGGATACAATTCTGTTTAAACAAACTATGATTTCAATCTAAACAAGGACTCCTTTCGCATGCAATCAAGGAAATAAGCGTCTCTAAACAGAATTTCAAAATAGAAGGGAATGAAACCGTGCTTACCTCAAGCAACGCGCGGATAGCAAGCTTCACAGTTTCTTGCCCGGATGTTTCCTTATAGTTTTTCTCAAGAAACTCTCGGATTGAGTTAGAATTTCTACCAGTTGCATTAGCTTTCCAAGCTGAAAATGTCCCAGATGGATCGGTCTGGTACAGGGCTGGTGACCCAGAGTAGGGATCGAAACCAATGATTAGGGTAGAAAGCCCAAATGGTCGCACACCTCCACTTTGGGTGTACTTCTGCTGAAGACCGGCAATGTAGCGAGTTATGTACTCAACCGTAACTGGATCTTCAACAGTGAGCCTGTGGCTCTGGCATTCAATCCTTGCCTTGTTTATTAGGACACGGGCATCAGCTTTGAGGCCAGCACATGCCAAAGCAATGTGCTTATCAAGGTTTACTATCTTCCTGACAGATCTGTAGAAAAGATATCACAAAAATAAAATGAGTAAAACCATGATAAAAGCAATATTAGGTGTAACAGCACAAAAGCTCCCATTTATAAAACTAAGATTTGACACTTCTTGAACATTAACCTTAAGCTCCATGTCAAAGACATCGATATAATACATAATTGTAAGAATTCATTAAAAAATATGATATCACATCCCTTTTCAGGTTAAGAATAGAATTCAAGCAAGAAAATAAGACATTTTTTCTGCTTAAAATGGTTATACTGATTGATAAATAGTTGCATTCAGATAACATTACAGACAGTTCCTCAAAATGACAGTTTTCGTATGCTTCAAAATGACAAAAGAAATAAAGGGGTGGGTATATAATTTATGCCATGGAGGGAGGGTAAGACAAGGACCTTTCAGCGGATAACCTCCCAGGACAAAGGTACTTCCATTCGGATATATACTAGTCTTTTGTTCCCTAAACCCTACAATTTCCATCCCCTCATGCGACAGTTACTGATTATTTTCACATTCAAGTTCAACAAGGGTTCTATTTGTGCAGTCCAAAACTATTAACTTGGGTTGCAATTGTTAAGAAGTATACTTATTTGCTCTGGTCACATATACCACCTAAAAAAACATATCTCTAAAAGAGGATAAGATCAAAACTTAGCAATGTCATTCTCCACAATCAATCAATTAGTACTCATAAATATAATTCTTTCCAACGGAAAGATTCCAGGACTACCACAGCCATTATGAAAGATTGTTCTTCATTTCAAATAAGCAAAGACTGCAAGCCACTCTCTTATTTATTTTATGTATATTTTTCTTCCAATACACAGTGACATATACAACTGCAACATTACTATATGAAAGTGTGTTGTTTTACATCTGAAACACGGAATTTGGCAATTGACCATTCCAAAGGCATGGCTCAGAATCATTTAGGAAGCGACTCCTATGGCCTTTGACGTAAACTGCCTTGATCTATCACCATATAAAACAGTATAGAGAATGAAATCTTTTGAGCTGAGCCTCGGGTTCAATAACTCCAGATAATTTACTACACCTGATCTATTAAGAATTAAGATGTAACAGATTCACATTCACTTGAAGGTCTAGTTTCTGACAAAATTAGGGACGGACGGACCTTTAAAGATAAAAGAAAACCTCAACTGAAAGATGACTTAAGAAGCTGAAACAAAATTATACCAAAACAAAGAAAATTACAGTTTGCAATCCAAACGGTATCCCTAACTAAAAGTTCAATTTTCTTTAGTACTTCTGTAACCAAAAGCAGGTAACAGCTAGAAGAACACTCTTTATGCGGAAAAAATGGACACTATCACCAAAGCAAGCTGAAGAACACACACAAGCTTCTATTCAATAAATCAGGACCTAAAAAATCAACCATGAGCTCCTACGCAGCATAACAAGACTTAAAAACCCTAAAACTTCAGCATCTCCAGCCGATTCATAGAACGACGGATCTAGTAAAACCTAACAATTACCTAGAGTCCTGGAGCTTGGCGGTAGATTTCTTCTCGACGCCGAGAACAATGGTATCGGTGCCACGAACGCCGACAGCCGCGTTCCCTTTGCGAACGGCCTCGAGGGCGTATTCGACCTGGAAGAGGTGGCCATCGGGGGAGAAAACTGTGATCGCTCTATCGTACCTCGCCATCTTCTCTGCGGGTTCTTGTGTCTCGTTAAAGCTGCTGAGTAATTTTCACGACGATCTCACTTCACTGCTTCTTGATTTCCGTTTCTTTCTCTGCAAGCAGCTTTGTTTTATATATTCTTTTTTAGTTTTCTTGCGTCGTGGATTTCCTTCCAGTGTTTTTTTTTTCGGATCAAGCAAAGAAAAATCCAATGGGCCGTTATGGGCTTTTCTTGGATCCTTCAACTACGTGGGCCTTTTATTAGTCCAATTTTTCAACCAAAATTATCATGTCATTTTCTAGTTTATGTAGGGTTTGTAACCATATCATTATCTATATAAATTTTTTTTTTTTTTTTAAATTTGGTTATTTGAAATTTGAGAAAATCCTATATTTATATTTTCATTAAATTTGATGGAAAATAGTGTATATTGGTCACATGATGTACTTTGGATGTGTTTTCAAGTTGGATTCGTTAAAAAATTTGAAAATATTGCAGCGGAATACATTTAATTTGACGTTTAATTAAAATTTATTGTTGAAATGTTAAGACGTCCAACTTAATGTATTTCCAGGCAATCTTTTTCAGTTCTCACTAAATCTATCTTGAGTATACGTAAAAAAATATTGTATGGCCAACACGTGATCATTTTTCGTTAAATTTAATAAAAATTACAACTGGTATCAATTTAATATGCAACTAAAAGTTCATATAAAAAATTCAAAAAGGGGAAAAAAATGTTTGAATATCAATTTTATAAATCGGTCAAAGTTTAAATACAATATCAATTTTATAAATCGGTCAAAGTTTAAATACAAATTTAGTTATTACCCCTTTTGTTATGTTGAATTTGATTGATATTGATATAAACATATTTATTTGATACCATAATATGTATTAACTATAAATAGTCTGATGCCATAACGGTCAATCAATTAATAATATTTAATTACCATAACAGTAATTGCCTAAATATTATGTTATCATAACGGTCATCGTCAATAAATGGCTATATACAATAATAGTTATTATCTTATTTTATATAAAGAATCATCTAATTAACATTTGATATATATGATAATAAAATATATACAATAGTGATCTCTCTCTTTATATGAACGGTTACTAATTTGACCGTCGGAGAGGGATCGCCGGGGTTAGCCCTGACATTGTCCCTATTTGCAGGTGCGTGCTCGGAAATCGAAGACTAAGGAGCTCGGAAACGCCGCGGAAACTAACCTGGTATTTCCAGGATCCAACAGAATTCATGTCGCTTTATTCTATTATATTGCATATTACATCATATTGGATCATTTTGTGATGCTCGAAATGCATAATCTTCTATTACTCTCCATCCATTACTAGGAAAATTTTCATATAAAAGTAATTCAAGTATATACATTAGTTTTTTTTTTCCACAGGTAGTCTTACAGATCCCGTCAGAAGAACAACACCCGTATCACGAGTGTATACATCAAGAAATGAGTAATGTTGTATCTCTATTGGAAGTTTCCCTAAATTGCTCATCATGTGGTTTACTTGTGAAGGAAAGTATGGTAGAAACCATAAGCTTGTAATTGATGGGTTTGGTCAAATAAGCATCCATTCCAACTTCTAAGCATTTTGCCTCATCTGACGACATAGCGTGTGCCGTTAGTGCAACTATAGGTATATGAAGCCCACTGCTGCGCTCCTGTTTTCTAATCTCCTTTGTTGCTTCATATCCATCCATCTTCGGCATCTAATAATAAGTTGTTCATGTAAAATTTTATTAAAAAAAAAAAAAAAGTTTAAAAAAGTCTTTATTCCCATATTTTTAACCAAAGTTTGTTTTTGGTACAATATTTTTTTAGACTTTTGGTGTAATACGTTTGCATTTTATAGATTTTTGGTGCACTCGTTAGTTGACCGTTAGTTTTACTGTTAAAAACCCATGTGCAAATCATGTAATTTTCCTTAAGTTTCATTTTTGCGCAATATAGTTTCTAGGGTTAACAGGTCTTTTAGTCTACGACGTTTGACCATTTTTGGGTTTTGATCCGTGATGTTTTTTTTTCTCCTAGTTTTGGTACCATATGTTTGCAGATTTTTTCTAGTTTAGGTCCGACCGTTACATTCCGTCCATTTTTTTACATGTACAAGTCACGTGATCCACCCTAAACTTTCAATTTTGTTCAATTTAGTCCCTCTAATACTTTCCTAACCTTTTTTTTGTTCAATTTAGTCCCGAATTTTCAAAAATTCAATTGGACCTATTGTCCAATTGGGGTCAATTTTTAAACTTCGGGACTAAATTGAATAAAAAAAAGGTTAAGAAAGTATTAGAGGGACTAAATTTAAAGTTTAAAGTGGATCACATGACTTGAACATGTCAAAAAATGGACGGAATGTATCGGTTAGACCAAAACTACAAAAAATCTGCAAACATATAGTATCAAAACTAGGTAAAAAAAACATCATTGACCAAAATCAAAAAGTTGTCAAACATCATAGACCAAAAGACCTGTTAACCCTAGTTTGTATTATTTTATCCGATCAGCCACTTTTTTCCGGCCACCGCCCAAGTTTGCTGGCCACCACCCAAGTTCGTCGAGCACCACCAATTAGAGTCGGCCACCAATTTGGAGCCACATGGCTCTGATTTAGCGATATAGGTCTGATCTGGGGCCCTTGTGGCCCAGATCTTGGCCAGATGGCTCCAATCGATGGCCGTCAGCCCCAATTGGTGGGGGACGACCCTGATTGGTGGCCGACCCCGACTGATGGTGGTCGGTGAATTTGGATGGTGACTAAAAAAAAGTGGCTGATCGGAGAAAATAATAAGGACTAAATTGTGCAAAAATCAAACTTAGAGGTAAAACACATGATTTGCACATGAGTACTTAACAGTCAAAACTAACGGTCAACTGACGGATGCACCAATAGTCTACAAAATAAGAACGTATTGCACCACAAATATAAAATAAGAAGTTGCATCAAACATCAATTTGATCAAACATAAAGCACCGGAAACCTTTTAACTTTAACAAAACAAGAAAAATGCAGAAATTTATGTCTTACTTGACAATCCATAAGGATCAAGTCATACGGCGGTTTTTCCAGCTTATTTCCGCCTTGTTGATTTGAGCTATTCAGTGCATTTACTGTTTGTAGTCCATCTCCGACGGCCACAACCTTGGCCCCTAATTTCTCCAGCATTATGGTGGCTACCCTTTGGAGTACCGGCGTGTCTTCTGCTAGCAATATTCTCAAACCTTCTAAAGACCTTTTTTGATTACCTAATGTGACACAAATACAATCTTATTAACTAAATAAATGATTTTTAGTGACGCTTTCACTTTAACCATGAGTAACAAATCTGATACTTTAGAAAAGTGGAAAACATTATCTCTTTGTTGCTTAAAATGTAAATTTTAATGCCAAAATCAGATGAAAAACAGTGAAAATCAACATTCTGGTGAACTTTTTTATTACCTATTGTGACACTAATACAATCTTAGTAACTAAAGAAATGATTTTTAATGACGGACTTGACTTTAACCGTTGTAAATTGTCTTGTTTCATGAATTTTATATTGTTAATCACTGCTGTAAATTTAAAAAGTTAATATTCAGCTTTTCTACTGTCACATTGATTAATTTTCATTAAATCAAACTTTTTTAAGTATCAAATGAACTTAAACATGAGTAACAAATCTGATTCTTAAGAAAAGTGAAAAAAAAGCATAACTTTGTTGCTTTAAACACTGATTTTAACACATAAATCAGTCGAAAAAAAGTGGAAATCAACCAATTTGATAATTGAAGCGGCGAATATCAACATTTTAAATTTGGAACAGTGATTAGCAACATGACTTATAGTTGAGACTGTTTTTCAGTTCTTAAACCTAAAACATATCATATATGTTCAGCAGAATAACGTACCTCGATCTTCTGCGACACTCTTGGGCGGGGTTGCTTTATTTTCCGGTGCGTTAAAATTTGCGCCGCCTTGTCTATTTCGACATAATTCATCATCCGGATCTTCAAGATGGTCAGACATCTGCTTGATTTGATGCAACTGAATCTTCCTACGACTCGCATCACTCGTAAAAACATTGCGAGTACGAACTGTGTCCCCTGCATCAGAATCATCAGAACTCGCAGCGTCGAAATGGACAGTCTCAATCTCAAGAAACTCATGCATCTCATGATCATCACTTTGTTTTGCTTCATAATTTCTCAAATTGTTTGAACCAACAACCCTCCTTTGAAACTCACACTCATTCTCCTTCACCACCATCTCCAACACATGAACCATCTTGGCCTTATACAATGGCTTATTCACCATCACTACATGACCTTTCCTTCTCAACTCCACCTTCACCGAATTCGCCGTATCGTGGTTCAACATCCACGCGAACTTGGTTTTCCCATTGTACTCGTCGAGAAAATTGATCTGATCTCTCCATATGTCGGTGCTCAAGTCGAGAAGCCCGATATCGACCACAATCAGAAGAATTGCACTCTCAACCTTGTGATGAATATTTGGCAATTGTGCTCTGAAGAGTTGATGGTTAGGACTATCTAAATTTCTCTGATGGAAGAGTTCTTGAAGGGTTTGTGTCAGTCCATTCCAATCCGACGCTTCGGATGTCGAAACACCGTTTTTACGTAACCAATCCGACATTATTGTTCGGCCTATGTTGCCATGCAATGCGAGCAAAACCTACGATTATGCATCATCGAAACATTTGTTAAAAGTTGCCAAACTAAATATCGCTACTAGAAATCCTACTTTTAGCGACATATATAATAAAAAGGATTCAAGATCAAACAGATATTGAGATTATACACGTTGATAAATTGGTACCCAGTATAATTATGACTTTTAGGTATCTGTAAATTACAAACTGTTGCACAAATCGAAAGTAGGTCCTAATTGACTTAGGTCAGATTGGATTCCAATCGCTCCTAGGTCTCAACTGATTTGGCATGGGTCGAGCCCAGGGCGAACCTAAGCCGGACTTACTCCTGGGCTCGACCCGAGCTAGTTCAACTGGGATCTAGTTTCGACTAGTGCAACAATTTGGACTTCTCAGATATCTAAAAGTAAAAAATTATCTCGAGTAACAATTTGTCAACACAAATATTTTTCCTAAAATAAAACTCTTTTAGCGACGAAACCCGTTTACCGTCTTTTTTTTTTTTAATCTCATAATGAAAATAATATGCTTTCACAAGTTACAATATTGGACTCACTAGAATATCGAGCTTAGCGAATTCTTCATGATAACGCAAGGTGACACCATCGGTAGGCGTATTGAGAAGTAAGTATAGTTTCATTAAGGTTCCCGGGCCGTTCTTCTTCACCACTTTGATCTCTCCACCCATTTTGTTAACCTTGTACCATTATATAATAGATAACAATCCATTAATTAAAATTTTAAAATTTAATATATCCAATATATATATATAATATAAAAAGGTGTTGTTTCTACGCAATTTTTACTCACCAAAGTTCGTACTATGCACAATCCAAGGCCAGTCCCGCCATGCCTATAAATATTAAGAGGGTCTTATTAATTAAACTTCTCCAAAGTCGATGTCACATTTTGATATATTTACGAAAAAAGTCCGAAATTGATGCAAAACGCTTAACTAAAATTAGGTTGTTTTACCAAAATATTTTTAATTGTGCAACATGTCAATCTTTTGCACAAAATTATAATTATATATCTTTCAACGTTATAAAATTAACTGAATATTTTTTTAAATATCAAAATTAAGTATTCTTACACTAATGTTACAATTTAGTCCTAACTCGACTAAGGTTTGAATTGAGTCCGAATCAAAGTCCGCGGGGATATAAACCAGAGATTCTATGATTAGAACTCAATTCTAACATTAGCATAAATTATTAGGATTTAATTATAACATTTGAAAAAAGTATTTAATAATTTTTTTAGAAGTAATTAATGACAATTTTTTAAACATATGATTAACGAAAGTACCAATTCTCATTTTTTTACAGCATGCTGAACTATTCACCATTAAAAAAACACGTTGCACTATTTTTACGTTCCATCTTTACGACTCGACTTTACCTACCATTTTCCGTCTCTATGTAGAAACTCGTTTTTGACTGCATAGCTAAGAGCATATAATAACTAAATAGATGTAAATAACTTACAGTCGAGTGGTGGAAGGATCAGCTTGCTCAAAACTTTCAAACACAGATTCCCATTTACTTGGGTCGATTCCACAACCAGTGTCATCAACCTCAAACCACAGCACAACTCTGTTATCTTTCTTTGACACCTTTCTTGAACGGTTATAGTGTTGTTTCAGCTTTATCCTGAGTGGGCAAATTGATTTCTTGTGATCGACATGAAGTTGAGGTTGTCTCCCATCATCAACCAATGACTGTATGTTCTCCGACCACCCTCGTATGATAATATGACCCGCTGCATAATATATACTTTGATTCAACCACAATAATCCCATAAATAATACTTTAAAAATAAAACGTGCGTTTTAATCAACTGTTCCATAAGCTCGAACTAGTAGTTAAAAACATTTGTCACACTCTTAAATATACTTCAATATCATTCCAGCCACTTCGCCATTGATCTCATTTGAGTCTATATACTATGAGTTTTAGCCCGACTACTTCGGCATTGACCTTATTTGAACCCATACATAATGAGTTTCAACTAGCCCATCTTGACATTTAATATGATTTTTTTTTTTAAATTCCATTTTTAAAACGACATCATCAAGATTAGAATTTGTGCATTCTGATACCATGTTAATTAAGGATAAGACGTATGTCTTAACCAATAAACGGACTGTAACTGATTAAAACGATCCGAACCGAATTTGAAAGTAGCACTTAAAAATATGGACCGGTTCTGGACTGAATTGTAAAAAAAACAACACGGTTCGGTCCAGAATCAGTCCAACCCGTTATTTATACAGAGATATACTTACTAATTTAAAACGAAAACCAATCAAAAACCAAACCGATCCAAAACTATTTGATCCTGTCAGAACTGGCTTTTTAAGACGTATACTACCGTTTTTGGTCCGGTTCTCCCCTGCAGAACTAGTCTATTTGGAACCGGTCCAGACTGGACCGGTTTCAAACAGTCCGATTCCGGACCAGTTTTTTGCCCATTCCTAACCAACCGTCACATGTTGAACTAGTGTGTGTTGAGACATTCGATCGGTATATACACACTTTAACATAATGTATGCACTCTGTTGAAGCGCTTTACTAGAAAACTTACATGTGGTGAACTTGATTGAATTACTGATCAGATTTGCGAATATTTGAACCACTCTTGCCGAGTCTCCCCGAACTAGTTTTGGCATGTCGTCTGCACGAAAAATAATATTTAGCACGGTTCTTCCATTTGGCTTGTAATATGAAAATGAAAGTAATATAGTACCTGAAAGATCTAATATAGTCTCCACATTATTGTTAATTCGTTGTACAGAGAACATATCAACTAGGCCTTCAAGTTCCCGACCAAGATCGAATTCTGCTTCCTCTAATACCAGTTTTCCAGATTCAACCTGATTTAAAAAAAAAAACTAAATTGTGGTCTTGTAATATGAAAACACTAGTTTTATGTTACACTTTTATTAATATGTAGTATAAGAGTGTGTTGAATGCCTTCACTTATAAATTCGGATTTATAAGACAGATTATTAGGCACAACACAGTTCTAAAAAGGAAAAAAAGATAATACTTCCTATTAAATAGATTTTAAAGCTTGTTATGTTTAAACCCAATTGAATTAGGCTGAGGTGGTCGGGCTTAACAGGCTTAGCTCGACTGTCCTCTATGCACAACCTCTTTTATCCGATGTGGGACATACTAAAGCAGATAAATTCTTGGCTACCTCGGTTGTAACATGTGTCATCCATTTTGTAGCCCTTCAACCATTGAGCACAAGACATGTGTTTTTGTCTGTCTTTCTCTTTCCTTGTATTTGACACTTGTCATTTGATGAATGGAGAGAAATAGACAAGATTGAGGACAGATGTCACAGCCGAGGTAGCTAAGAATTTCTCACTAAAACGTCATAATTTAATCTTTAAACGGCGCAACAGATCATAAATAGTTACTGCCCAAAATTACTGTTCTGTAATGCTTGAAGCTTATATCTTTACTAGCCCAATTAAATCTCACTGAATCTGTTGTTCTCACTTAGGCCCATTTCAGTTGAATTCGAACTTAAGTAGTACATTTGAATATTCACTTAGGACCAACTGGAGTGTCAAAATTTGATATGCATATGGATTGGAACTTATATCTAACCTTGCTTAGATCCAGAATATTGTTTAACAATCTCAGCAGAGCAGTTGAGCACTTGCGGATCTGGGTGACAGTTGCATATTGTTCATTGTTCAAACAGTCGTCACATATAAGAATGTCAAGTAACCCGATAACTGCAGCCATTGGCGTTCGTAGTTCATGACTAAAAAAAAAATCATGAAGATTTATATCATTAAAGCATTGAAAATTTTCAGTGTTAGTGAAATCGCACAAATACCTATGATTGCTAATGGAAATACAAATACAAAGTATGATGAGTTTCAAATACGAAAATACCCAATAGCGCACTTTTTCAAGTGCGCACAATGGCCGTTGCCCAACTGTCAAATGCGCTACCTCAAGTAATGATCTTAAATTACGTAGTGAACTTACGAGATGCGCAACCATGCAACGATCAAAGTTTAGCCACGTCAAAATTTCGTTGCGCATCTCGTAAGTGCCCTACGTAAATTGTAGCGCACTTAACTCAAATAAAAATACAAAGTATTATGAGTTTCAGAGACGAAAATACCCAATAACGCACTTTTCAAGTGCGTAATGGGCGTTGTGCAACTGTCAAGTGCGTTACCTCAAGTAATTAGCATTAATTACGTAGAGAACTTACGAGATGCATACGCAGCCATGTAACGGTCAAATTTTAGACACGTCATAATTCTGTTGCGCATTAATTAATGCTATCTAGCAGTAGTTAATGAAATGTAGCGCACTTGACAGTTGCGCAACACTTGTTGTGCACTTGGGAAGTGCGCTATTAATTATTTTTGTCTCTGAAACTCACTGTACCTTGTATTTGAGTTAGCAAACATAGTTATTTGTGCGATTTTTCCGAATAATCTTACCTCATGTTTGCGAGAAACTGGCTTTTGTAGTTGCTTGAAGCCTCGGCTCGTCTTCGAGCATCGAGGTGGCTAATTAGTTCAGCTCGGAGCTTCATTTCCTTGGACACTCCGTTTGTTAATATAAATATGCAAAGGCATCCGATGAGGAGAATGCACAAGGACGCAGATATGAGGATTATCAATGTTTTGAGTGCCCTTTCGTCAACTTTTCCCATTATATATCTCCTTGGAATGATTATCACCCCTACCTGTAAGACATATTAATCCAAATATAAATTAAGGAATAAAAACTTAAAAACTGTCGCAAATTTGATTCATGTTTTAATTTGATGTCTCAGCATTAAATCCTTGTTATTTAGTGTCCCAAGTTTTACTATTGTTGCATTTTAGTTTTTCGTTAGATTTTGGGTAACTTTGAGGGACTGAAATGAGAAAAACTATTTTGCCTTTTTTTTTTTTCAAAGCCTCTGATTCCGAGCCACCCACCTCCGATTACGGTCACCCTTCTCTGATTCCGAGCCACCCACATTTAATTTCGGTCACCCACCTCTGATTCCGAGCCATCCACCTCCGATTCCGGCCACCCACCTTCAATTTCAGCCACCCACCTCCAATTTCGAGCCACCTGCCTCCGATTCCGAGCCACCCACCTCTGATTTGGTTGAATCCGGAATCAGAGGTGGGTGGCTCAGAATCGGAGGCGGGTGACCCAAATTGAAGGTAGGTGGTCGGAATCAGATGTGGTAGTCGGGATCCGAGGTTGGCACGTGACAGGCGCGTTGCATTCTCCGGGCTATTTCATGAATTTTCAAAATTATTCACTCACGTGACCACAGTATGTTCAACTTATCCCAAAATTTGACGGAGACACTAAATAGCAACACATATGAAATCTGGGACAGTCGATTTCGTCATCAGACACCAAACTGAAACATAAGGCAAACTTGAGAGAGACAATTTCGTCCTCATATACTAAACTGTAACATGAGGCAAACTTTGGACAATTTTTAGGTTCATATCCCATAAATTAATCTCTTGTTTCTTACTATGTCAAAAGTGTATTAGTGGTTATATGCAAATTATTAGATGGATCCAGTCCGCCACCTCAGCATATGGACCAACCAATAAAAAAAAGACATGTCATAAATGCATTAAAAATGAATAGTTTTGGTTAACATAGGATTACAACCCAATATTTCTCATAATTAATCTAATAATCTCTAAATTTTTTTGACTTAATAAACTAAATTGTTCTACAAAATAAATATATGTTCTTTTATATATAATTATAATACAAGTTTTTTGATATTTTCTAAAAACCTATTAGACATGGTGAATCCTAGAGGGCAAGTTGAACCCTAGAAAAAATGGACAATTGCTCTTAGGGTTCACCGTGTCTAATAGGTTTTTAGAAAAATATCAAAAAACTCGTATTATAATTATATATAAAATAAAATACATTTATTTTGTAAGACAAATTAGTTTATTAAGCACAAAAAAAAATGTAAAGATTAATTGTTAGAAATATTGGGCTGTAATCCTGTGTTAACAAAATTTAGTCATTTTTAATGCATTTATGATGTGTCTCTTTCTTATTGGTTGATCCATACGCTGACGGACTGGATCCATCTAATAATTTCCCACATCTTTGTACAAAATATACTTACCAAAGGGAGCCTCTTCAAATTGAGAAAGAACGAATCAATGTAATAATGTTGTTGATCGCCGAGCTTCGCGTTCTCGACGTGAACTTCATGGCTCGGCGGATAATTATTCCCGTACGTCTGGTTCAACCACTCCGCACCCGACCGTATAACCTGGTCCTGCGAATCGACGGCCATGATGAGCTTCGGCCGGCCTTTAGTTGTCGTGTTTTTAAGGAGAGGTGTGTTTGTTGAAGTAGCGAGCAAATATCCCTCTTGAGAAGTGAGGTAAATGTGGCCACTATGGAACTCGACTAGTTCTCGCATTAGCTGGCCAACACTGTATAGTGCAGTTGTTACACCGACTACGGCGACTATGGTTTGGTTGGCCGAGTCCCACACCGGTAGCGCCGCTGAGAGGAGCGGCGAGTCCGAGTACTTGCTCACTGCAACGTGCCATGACGCCGTGCCGTCCGGTACCTGGTCATGAATTACGTTTAGAGGAAATAATTAAATCGTTATCTGAACTTTGACTGTTTTAAATGTAGTCCCATCAGCTGCATGTTAGAGTAAAAAGGCCGGACCGTTAAACTCAGTTCTACTCGCCTCCTCATAGGTTTGCCGCGGTATGTGGGCCGGGCGAGACCTGTTTGTTAAACAGGTCATCGCGAGCGAGGTGACACTCCTGAGGGGTTTCAAATCTGGGACTTCATAACCAAATCACATAGGAGTAAACACTCTTAACCACTAGACCACCACTGATGTTAGTTAAATTTTTTTAATTCAAATATTAGTTTTAGACTGAAAAGCTACTGTTATCACATTGTATGTCAAAACTAAACGGAAAGCTTATATTACTCATGTTAAGAATAAGACGTGCGCCTTTACCAATTAACACATAATACGCTATCTCAGCCGATCTCAACTGGGTATTAACTACATAATGAGTTTTAAATTCTATTTAATATGAGGTAAAAAAAATTTCCATTTAAAACGGCGTTACCAGGAATCGAACCATGCACTCTGATATCATGTTTAGAATAAGACGCGTACCTTAACAAATAATTCCATAATTCGATTTTTTAGTTAAATAAATTCAGCAGACTCTTATACTATATTAATCGAGCGACTTTTCTTCTTTGTCAGTTGAATGAATTATCTGCGGCTGAAGAAACAAATTGAAACCTAAACTTTGACTGTTTTGCAAATAGTTGCCCGAACTTAATTAATTTTAAATTTCGCTACCTCAACTTTCGATTTTATACTAAAAAGCTACATTGGTCACTTTGTACTGATTTATAAAAGTGTAGATAAATGTGAAATACCTGAGAGAGGCCGGCGATGTTGATTAGATCGTCGGGAAGAATCGGACTCGCCTTCCCGATCTTCTCCCCGGTCGAAGGATCCAACGGCTCACGATACCACACCGCTGACACGTTCCCGTGCATTGATTGGTTGTTCCAACCGTGGAGCGACGGGGCGGATGGCACGGCGGAGCTATTATCAGACGACGGCGTAGTGGAGCTGATGGAATAGTTGGTGATGTTCGAGTAGATGTAGTACGTGTTGTTGCTACGGTGGTCCCTGTGAAATGCTTGTACGAAGCCGTTACGGTAGTTGATGGTTATTGCATTGAGCGCCTTTCGACTCGCGAATAGAGCCCATGTCATGTCCCGCATCATCTCGTACAACTGTTTCATAGGTTAAAACAATATCAACTATGAATCATAGAACTAAAATATTAAATTAAAGGATACGTGTTAATATCGGTGAGGCGATCTGAGACATGAAGAGTGGGGTAGGGGATCTGAATCCCGATACAGATCTCTTGTCCCACTCTTCATGTTTCAGATCGTGTCACACTGTTAAAATCTTGACACGTGTCCTGGGTGTAATTAGTTTTGTGGTTTTTTTAAAACCTATTGAGATTGGTGAACCTAGAAGGAAAATATTAAATCTAAAGGCATGTGTCAAGATCTTAACGGTGAGGCACGATCTGAGACATAAAGAGTGAGATAGGAGATCTGAATCCTTGATAAGTTTGGAGGGACGATCATTACTATAGTATTAACTAAGGATAAATTTGTCTAATCTGGCAGGGTTCACAAACCCCAACTAAGTCGTTAAATATATATAATCGAGCATCTCTAGTCTCTAGGAGGTACGTCATGTATATCAAAACTGAATTGTTGCATTATTTCAATCATCGCCAAAGCGTCAGTAACTAAGTTAGTTTTACGATAAATGCGTATAGGTTTGTATCCGCTAAATTTGAGCAACAAATATTGTGCTGGCTAGTTGAATTAAGTTTTGTTCAATTAGTTTGAGCTTATATAAAGTTGTAATATGTTAGCTACGTCAAAATTCGGTGGAGACTGAAATTTGTATATTATTTATTGTCTTGTTTTATTCTATATACAAATTACTAGCTGAATTTTTGATAAATTTGCAATGTATTAGCTTAATATGCTAGTTGAATATTTGGGAAATTTAAAATTGGCAAGATAAAATCTAATGAAACGATGCCTATACTATCATTTAATAAACAAACAAATTACAACTTTACATAAATTCAAGCTAGCGATTTATCTAAAACTTCGACCATCAAATTATCTTGACCCTCGCAATTTAGCAAGCAAAGCTAAGTAAGCCACCTATATAAAATTACCTATATAAAATAAATACTAACGTCAACTTCAAGGAATTCGTTTGCTAGGATATGACATGTGATATTTTATTTGAATATATTCCATCAAAATGAAATCCTAATCAAACATTTAAAAAAGTTTGTACGACTAGAGCAAGTCCACTCATGTCCAACCTAATAATATATAGTGGGTATATAGAAAGAAAAGTATTAGATTTGATTCTCTTAGATAAAATGCAAAGAAACTATAAACTATCCGTTTAAAGTTTGCCCATGTAAAATTTTTGCGTTTAGAGTTTAAAATACTGATATGGAATGTCTGAATTTTCACTTTTGTTAAAATTTTATGTCTTCGTCCAAATTTGCAGTTAAAATTGTCATAACTTGGTTATGTGCTTGTCACATAACTTGATAAAAAATATCTCAAAATTGGCCCTAGTTAGGTGGTGGTCGGTCGCCGGACTAGGGTGGTGGTCGGCTGGAGCAGGGTGGTTACCGGTTGGAGTAAGGTGGCCGGCCGGAGTAAACGTAATAATATAAGGGGTAATTTTGACATTTCACTTCATTGTGTCAATTTTAACAGCAAATTTAGATAGAAAATTAAATTTCAACAAAATGTAACTTCAGATATTCTATATCAACATTTTAAACTTCAGACAACAAGGTAAACTTCAAAAATTTTATAATTTCATAAAAAAAAATTGGGTATTAGAGTAATTAAGTGAGTGACCTCTACTTGTTCTGCCTGAGAAGTAGGTTTGCTATAGCGTCTGATGACATATTCCGACAGCTTGACTTGAGCGTTGGTGATCTCAACGGTCGAATTAAGAATGTTCCACATACGTAGTATCGGTCGTTGGAGCAGTTCGTAACGAAGACCGTAGGCTAAGGTGTTGAGCGACTTATTCGTGTAAACCTTTGTAAAATGCCACGTTAGTATTGTTAGTAGCCCTATCAAAATCGCCAGCATCACCTGCGCGTACATGCATATAAATACGTTGATAATAGTTATCATAACAAAATAAACCACACATTCAAATATAACCTTAAAGTTTAGGATGGTTAATTAGTCAAATGACCCGTCTAAAAATATCACATGTGATTAGAGTGCGCATAATTGAATTTCTGCAGCGCCAAGTTAAAAATGTAATGGACCTTCAAAACATTTGAGATTATGTTAATAATAAGATGTGTGTTTTAACAAAATGTCTCATAATAAGATTATGTATTTAGCATACTCTTATATTATATCATGGACCGCAAACTCTATGTAAGAGGTAACATTTTTTTTTTTCATTTAAAAAGGTGTAGTTAGGAATGAAATCTGTGCGCTCTGATACCATGTTAATATTAAGACGTATGCCTTAACCAACTGCCTCATAAGACCAAACTTGTGGGTGAAGGTATTTATAACGCTCTTATATTATATATCATTGTCTTCAAACTCTATGTATGAGCTAACTTTTTTTTTTCATTTAAAACGGCGTCATTAGAAATTGAATATGTGCGCTCTGATACCATATTAATATTAAATAAGACGCGCACTTTAACCAGCTGTCTCATAAGTTCGAACTTGTGGGTAAAGGTATTCAACACACACTTATTATATCAACATAACTTATTATATCAACATATTAATTAAGCTATACATCCATTCACGTATAATTTCTGTTAAAAATAAGACATGCGTCTTAACTAACTATGACCACCTCGGTAGTTCTCTAGTGAGTCTAAATATAATGGGCTTCAAACTCTATGTAATAGGAGGTAAGATTTTTTCATTTATAAAACGGTGCAACTATGAATAAAACATGTGTGCTCTGATACCACGTTATACACATGCGCCTTAACTAATTGTTCCATAATCTGAACTTATGAGTGAAGACATTCAACACACAATATCAACAATTTTAAGATTTTAGAACAGTCGGTAAATTCGTTATATATTTACCATAATAGCGAGACGAGCGACGAACACGCTGTAGTACGAGGAAAGACAGTGAGTTGCGTACTGAAAATCTTCCTGTTCGACGTCGCCTCTGAAAATCCGGCGACCGTGTGGCGGCGGTGGGCCCTTGTTCCGCCATGAATAGATCCTACTGAATACTTTCCGGAGAGGCGTTCCCATCGGTGTAATTTTTTCGCACGAAGAAGACTCAAAACTTGTGCTACTTCTTCTTCCTTCATATAAATCCATGACCACTCAACACTATAAGCTAGCTCTTCATTTATGTGTTTGTTATATGCGTAGCTTGTGTCATTCTCCACTTTTTTAAGGCACGGCACAAATTTGAAAGCAACATTTGTAAAGTAGAGGACGAGCATTTTTTAATGTTTTATTCCTTATCTTACTCTTCCTCCTTATTCTTTTTAGGGAAAACAACATAAATGATCCTCAAACTTTACTCATTTTTCTATTTCTGTCCTTTAAATTTATTTTTTTCTATTGATGTACTTGAACTCGTCAAATTCATTCTCTTTTAGTCCCGTGTTAAAATTTTACTGTTAATTGTGGGTGATTAGATGTTGATTAAGCAAAAAATATTGACATGGACAAGTTGGCGTGTCATAGTTTTGGCCACATCATGTTTAGTGCCTTTCATTTTCATGTTTTTTTTTTTAATTTTATTTTATTTTTTCTTTATTTATTCATTTATTTATTTTTTTAGTCATTGATGTATATTAAAAAAATATGATGTGAACCTAAATATGTCATGTTAGCTTGTCTACATCAATATTTGTTGCTTAATCAGCGTCTAATCACCCACAATTAACACTAAAATTTAACGACGGGACTATAACAGAATGGATTTGACGAGTTCAAGTACATCAATAGAAAAAAATAAAGTTCAAGGACAAAAATAGAATAATGAGTAAAGTTCGAGGACCATTTATATTGTTTTCCCTTCTTTTTAATTTAATTTTTTTGCAAATTCTTGCCTTTAAAAAGCTTGAGTGGGGTCATGTTTTGTTCTATTGGTCTATTATAGAGCAATGCAATATCACGGGGATATAAATAAACATAAATGTATCGAGAAAAGCTAGCGTCCTAGTTTATATAACTTTTAGTCCAGAATAAGACTTGCATCTTAACTAATTGTTTCATAAATCCGAACTTGTGAGTGAATGCATTGAATACGTTCTTATTCATATTTTAACATCATCCCTTAATCTGATGTTGATGAACAACAATTTAGCTAATGACGACGATTATGTTTCGTCGGAGAACAATATATCTCTAATTGAACGGGAAATGTTGACATTTAAATATAGTCATAAAAAATTAAACATAAACGCTCTGATATCATGTTAAGAATAAGATGCGCGTCTTAACCAACTGTCTCATATTTCCGAACTTGTAAGTGAAGGTGTTAGACACGTTCTTATTCATATTTTAACAACTCTGACTATGAGGGAACAAAGCTGTAAATAAACTTCAGTTGGGTAAAAATTGGGCAATCCTAAAAATATAAATGTAAGAAAGTAAAAGTTTGTCTTGTGCGAATTATATGATTTTCTCCGTCTATTTTAACGCTGATTTTTGCTAGAAAATTGTTAAGTAACAAATTGTATACCTATAAATAGGGACGGAGCTATAATTTTTATTAGGTATAAGAATTGAATTAAGGGCAATTAATTAATATTAAAAAAATTAATGTAAAATGAAAGGTTTTAGAATGTCATTCTGATTTACTTATAAATTTTAAAATAAAATTGCACATCAAAAAAAGTTGAGAAAACTAGATCCTATACTATATTCTTCTCTCCCTATAAGAGATAATCATAACATACATAGTGTGTAGTAAAACTCCTTTAGCTTTTCAACTCGAAATAAAATCATCATAAGGTAAATATAAAACTTCAAAAGAATAAATCGAAAATAAATTTATTTCTCAAGTCTAATCAAGGAATTGGAACGTCCATAGCCATCTTAATATTAGCTGACTAATGTCAAAAGTTTTTTTTTTTTTTTTTGGTTCATGAAATCATGGGATTTGATTTCGATAGGGTTAATTAAACTTGCTACCTAATTAAATGACAACGACACATCTGATTTTCTCAAACTTTGCTTTGCTTCGACCTAGATAGACATTAACTACTTAATAAATTAATAATTCCTCATATTTAAGTATGGACTTTTTTTTTACCAAAGTTAATTTAAGGGTTAAGAACCTATGAAAGGTCTGAACTATCACCCATGTTAACGGGAGAAGTCTGAAATTTAAAAAGTTAATAACAGAGGTCTGAAATTTCAATTTTGTTGATTTGAGGTTTTCCGTCCATTTTGAGGGTTAAATTTAACAGAATTGTGTGAAATGACATTTTTGCCCCTTAAATATTTTGTTTTATTTAATATCTTATTTAAGGAAATGTGAAATGACAATTTTACTCCTAAAGTCAAACTAAAGCCACCCAACTCCGGCCACCGCCACCTGACTCCGGCCACCACCACCCGACTCCGGCCACCACCACCCGACTCCGGCGACCACCACCTCGACTCCGACGACCACCACCTCGGCTCCGACGACCCGACTCCGGCCACCACCTCAGCAAAAAAGCTCCGATCGGAGCCAAAAAGCTCCGATCGGGGCCAAAAAAGCTCCGATCGGAGCCATAGAGCTCCGATCTGGAGCTCTGTGGCCCCGACCAGAGCCACAGGGCTCCAGATCGGAGCTCTGTGGCTCCGGTCGGGGTCATAGAGCTCCAGATCGGAGCTCTGTGGCCCCGGCCGGAGCCACAGAGCTCCGATATGGAGCTCTGTGACTCCGACCAGAGCCACAGAGCTCCGATCTGGAGCTCTGTGGCTCCGACCAGAGCCACAAAGCTCCGATCGGAGCTTTTTTGGCTCCGATCGGAGCTCAATCGGGGCCGGTGGCTCCGATTTTGGCCCAATCGGAGCCTTGGTGGTGGTCGCCGGAGTACGGTGGTGGTCGCCGGAGTACGATTGGTGGTCGCCGGAGTACCGTGGTGGCTTCAAGGGCATTTTGGTCTTTTCACTCCAAGCATGTGAGGGGCACACTTGATAGAAGGGCATTTTTGGAAATTTATTTTATTTCCGGTCAGATGCCAAGCATGTGACCAACTTCCGTTAGTTTTAACGGAAAAAACTAACGGAGACCGCTGTTATCAACAAAATTGAAATTTCAGACATTTGTTATTAACTTTTTTAAATTTCAGACCTCTCATGTACACCTTTTTTTTTAATTAATAGGTGATTTGGTATTAGGGTTGGGCGTATAAATTAGTTCGGACGAATTAGATTGGTATTGAACCGAACTGAATTTATTAAGAACCGGTTCGATCGAACCAGTTTAATAAGTAAACCATATTTTTTTTATAATTAAAAAGTGCAATTTAGAATTAAGATAGAATGAACCAGATTAGTAATTCACCGAATTGGATTAGTTTTGTTGATCATTTAATATTATTTATTGTAAATTTAATACAAATTCATTAAATACGTACTAGCTAGGTGTATACTATATCGGTTCTAAATTTTTATTCTTATATTTTAGTACTTAAATATTTTCAATTGAATCATATGTTACCATTAGTCATGGACTAGACTCTAGCTAAGGTTGTTTGTATATATATGGTGCGGTTCCTTTACTGCAGGATAAGCTATTTAACCTCACTCACTAAGGTTGAACAAGTGGTGGATTTTTCATAAAAGATAATACTTGGGTGCGGTTGATGATCATGTTGTGGAACCTCTAGAATGTCAATTTTGTGACTCCACATCACTAAGCACAGCCACCACACCCACCATTCTCTCCTTTTGTTCTTCATATTAATTACTTGGTTCAACATATATAGTTAGGTCTTAATCACCTAGTTTGCCTTTAAAGCTACACTTAAAACAATACACATCTCATCTATCATGCATATTAATTAATAATAATAATTTATTATTATTATTATATCTTCCATTTTATATGTTAGTGGAATCCCATTTTACAACTCATGCAAAATTATTTTATTATTTATAAAAACATGGAGCTATATCTCTTTGATAAACTTCCTTAATTAAAATTTGTCAAGTTGATTTAAGTTTATAGCTTTATTAATTATCTCTTATGAAATTAAATTAAAATTTTTAAATGACTAGACTTTACAAGCTTATAAATTAGGGTTTATTAAAATGCAATGGATTGAAATTCAAATAGATTTTTAGCCGTAGATTAATCACATCGAGAAAAAAATTATTTACTGAAAATTAGTGTCGTCTCTTTCCTAATCTGACGATTGAAAAATCGACGTGAATTTAAGTGGAATTCATTTTAGCCGAGCCTTATCAATTAATAATTTTGGGAAAAGCAAGCCTTAAATTAGACTACTATTTTGAGAGTTGGTAGATGGATTAATAGTGCGAAAAATGGACTATCTTAAATGTCTTCTTCATCTTCGTCAATATTCTTTCCACATATATTCAATGGGGCCACTCTCATGACCTGTACTAGGGATTTTATTGTAACATATATATAAAAGTTTATTGGGTTTCAATTGCATATTTCAAAAATGTATTATGTTGAGATTCGTAACGGCGGAGCACGATCTGGGGCAAAAAGAGATCTGGGGCAAAAAGAGTAATGCAAAAGATCTGTATCCCACTGACGCATCCAATTTAGGTCCAAACCACTGACATGAAGTACTATACAAATTCAATCCTATGAGGATATTCCAAAAATTGGTACAAGTAATTACACAACTATGATCATTCTATTCTATATTGACCAACAACCAGAAACATGAAGCTAAAAATTAAAGACATGACACCCATGAATATGAAGAAGCTACTATACAAATGAATCAAAAAACAAATGGATGGGATAGAAGAAGCAAACAAAACCTTAAAAGGAGATTATTTACTTGGATGATTTCTTGGCCTTGGCTTTGGCTTTAGCTTCGGCTTTGGCTTCAGCTGCGGCAGCTTTAACAGCAGTCTTGGCTAGAGTCGTCGCCTTGAGAGAGCTCTTTGGGTTGAGCGCCTTTCGAAGCTTGAAAACAGCCCATGCAGTCCCTATGGCATGCCCTGCAGTTTTAAACCCTTCATCTGTTGCTTTACCTGCCTCTTCTCCATACCTGCAAAAATGCCACCATATCACATAACTATGAACCTTAACCATTCATTGTTTATGCATTCAAGCAACTACTGCCACTTTCTGCTTTGAATCAGTTCAGTTAAGTAATTGCAATGCTAATACAGACAGTGGTGGTCTAGTGGTTAAAAACGCTTACTCTAATGTGGTTTGACTCTAAAGTCCTAGATTTAAAACCCCTAAGGGGCGTCACCTCGCGGTGACCTGTTTAAAAAACAAGTCTTGTCTGGCCACATACTGCGTCAGGCATATGAGGCGAGTAGAGCTGGCTTAACGGGTCGGCCTCTACACTATACTAGGCTTCTGGTGGGGTTACATTGAAGGGGTCAGTGCATGCGCTAATTGTTCACTAATTCTGTTCGGGAAAACCCAGTCTGTGAGCATGAGAGCCTGGACATTATGTAGCGGAATGGGTCTGCCACTACTAGCTCATTCATATTTGATGACAAAAAAAAAAGTAATTGCAATGCTTGGCTTCTGAAGCGAGAGCCTTACCGATGAGAGACGAGTCCAGTGGTCACAGTGGACGAAGTAGACATGACGTTCTTTCCAGACACTTCAAATGCATCGCAAACCTTGTCTGTTTTTCAACAATGTAAATGCAACATTAGGGATTCAGTCCGGAATTGAATAGATATTACACTGCAAAGATAAAATACCAATGATGTTCTATACCAGGAAATACATTTCATTTTCTTTTATGTATAAAAGTGGATGATTTGCCTACAAATATTGGTTCTCCATTTAGAAAGGTATACCATGTTTACAAATAAAGATACATCCAATTAGAAAAGATACAAAGAGAAAGGCAAGTTAATTAGTTAATTGAATTACTGATAAGGAAATCAATATATGTATGGATTCAAGAGTTCAAAGAGTTGACTTACTAAATCCGTCCAATGAAGCAAGCAAAATTTCTCCAGGAATCATACTGAAAAACTTCTTGCCAGCAGAGGTATTTGCAACTGAGCTGGTGACATATCCTGAGACTCTCAAAACTCCAGATAGAACGCCGGAGGCAACTTTCTCAGTCATCCTTGTCATCTTCTTTGCCCTACATGCAACAAACCCAGAAACATTTCAATGTTTAATCACATTATTTGAATAGCAACACTCAAAACATGATTGTAATCACAGAAAACTATATGAAACGTAGAAAAATGGATAATGTGTACCTAATAGGATAATACGAAAGGAATGCTACCATACGAAAACAAATTTGATTTTTTTTGGTACTACTTACGAAAAGCCAAATCATCAAAAATGACATCTGATTCGAGTTATAAACAAAACACTGCTGTCTATTCTAAAAACCCTAGTCCCTTAGTGCCCTGGGCGGCAATGGGGAATCAAATCTTTCTGTCGGATTTTCCATCTCCATACATGATAACTATAAGCAACAATAACATAAAAACAGCAAAGTTTCATGCCCTGCATCATTTCCTTGATCAGATAGAACTCATTACCATGATAGAGACAAGTAGACAAGCCATAAACGGTAAAGACAAGCACCAAAGTAGGGGGATAAATACAACATAAGGCAAGTAGACAACAGAGAACATAGTTAATAACATGCACAAAGATAATTCAAACTAAAAAATCAGAACTTGATCCAAATCATAAGAGAATATACCTCTTAATTCTCCTCATTGTTTTAGGACTGACTTCTACATTCTCTTTAGGATCCATCTTCTTCATCAAAATGTCATTCCCCCTTTTCAAACTCTCCACAGTCACATCCCCACACCACAAAATCCCCCGAATTAACTGCCCCGACCCAGCTGCAATCAGCTTCGCCGCAGTGCCGCTGTAATCCTCAACATTTGGGGCCAAAGTTGTCCAATAAGCAGTGGACTGCTCCACAATCTCCTTCTTGTTGCCAGACACAAGCTCTGCCGGAGACGTATCCCTAGCCAGAGTCGAGTCCAAAACTTCCCCTTTCTTCATCTTCTTCACAGTATGCACAGAAAAACTGCTGTACTTCTCAAGAATCGAATCCAGCTGCCTCAGCAATGTTTCCTGGCCTTTAGAAGCGATGGTTAAGCCGTAACTGATAAGATCATCCTCATCACTTGAATCGGATTCGGCTAATGTCTTCATAGAGAAGAAGTAATGCGACTCATCGACCTTGACAGCGGCCTCGTCCTTGGTCAAAGGCCACTGAACCTCATCCGCCACGCGCGCGAGCACAGCCACGATTCTCTGGTCCTGCCGGAGCACCATTATCTCAAGATCGCCGCAGGCGAGCTCAACGCTGTAGTCCTTGTCAATGAGGTGGAGAATTGCTCCGGGGATTCGGATCAAGACCTCTTCCGTCGACACAGGCGGCGCGGTCGGCGCGGAGGGGGAATAGGAGTAGCCTGGTGGCAGATGGTTGCCGTAGTGATTGAGATTGGGGATAAAGAGGTCATCGACAATGTCGATCTTGGAGTAGAGATTAGATGATGATGACGAATTAGGATTGTAGCTAGGGTTCGACTGAATTACCTCGGGATAGGAAGGAGTTCTAGGGTTTTGAGAAGACATTGCCGATGAACTATCTGAACTCTGAAGGTGATGGGCGAAGAAGAAGAAATACAAATGAGTTGGGTGGGAAGCCAAATGAGCGTGCTGTGCGCGTACGAGAAGTAGGGGCACGTGCTGCAACGTGCGGCCGGTGTCGGAGACTGTTGCCGACGCGGGAAAGAAAGGACAGAGACAACCTTATTTGGTGTCTGCCGGCCGATTGAAGCTGGCCGGCCCCAATTTGGTGGTGGCCGGTCCTGATTCGTGGTGGCCGGCCCTATTCGTGGTTTCCATCTATGATTCGTGAAGTTGACGACTTTAGATGATGGTCGCCGGTCATCGGTCGACGGATTTGGGCGGTAACCAGAGAAAATAATAGAGATTTAATTGTAATATTCAAAATTTAGGATTATAAATTTGAGGACTAAATTGAATAAAATAAAAATGTTCAACGGTCAAACTTAAACGTTGACTAACGGATGCAGTAAAAATAAACAAAATGCAAATATATGATACTAAGAGTCTACAAAATAAAACATATGACACTAAAAACTAATATTGTCCAAACATATGAGGCCAAAAGACTTGTTCAATAATAAATTAAGTTATAATTTTAAGAAATAAGGGAATTATTACGATATAGTAATTGAAAAGTATTTAAAATTTTTATAGGCCTCGATAAAATATTATATTATAATGTCACTAACTAACAATTTTTTTTAAAATTAATATATTAAAACAATAATGCATAAGATATGTCATTCGAAATGTCATTACATCTATTTTTACATGGAAAAACCGCTCGTAAATTAAAGTACCGTAGAGATATATATATATATTTGCTAAAGACAAAATTATGATTCTTTTGATATTATATTATATAGATATCTATATATTATATAAGGCAATAGGAGAGATAGTGGATCAATCTAGAGCCGCCACGTCAGCACTGAGAAGAAACTTGGAGCGGCCACGTCAACAACCTGGAGCAATCACAGCGTGCCACTTCAACAGATTTTATACGCCACATCAACAGCTTTTATTCTTCATCTGGCCTCTCCTCTCTCATCTGTAAATCATTTAATATATATCTATCTATATATATATAATAAAAGTTAACATGTGAGAGAAGTGCTTACCTAAAAATCTATATATTATATAAGGCAATAGGAGAGATAGTGGATCAATCTAGAGCCGCCACGTCAGCACTGAGAAGAAACTTGGAGCGGCCACGTCAACAACCTGGAGCAATCACAGCGTGCCACTTCAACAGATTTTATACGCCACATCAACAGCTTTTATTCTTCATCTGGCCTCTCCTCTCTCATCTGTAAATCATTTAATATATATCTATCTATATATATATAATAAAAGTTAACATGTGAGAGAAGTGCTTACCTAAAAATTGTCACATCAGCATTTCTGAGCATCCCAAGTTTGCCATGTCTCGGCCCAGAGCCTCCATGTGTGCCCACTTTCAAATTTTTTTTTTTTTAATTTGTTGTCGGCCCACTCTCAAATAAATCCAGCCACTTTCAATTTTTTTTTTTATTATTTGTTGTCGGCTCACTCTCAAATAAATCCAGCCACTTTCAATTTTTTTTTATTTGTTGTCGACCCACTCTCAAATAAATCCAGTCTTCATAAAGTTTTGATCTAATTTTTTAATTGGTGTCTCGGCAAGCTGCTGTTTAGCGGAGAGAAAATCAAGGAAGAAGAAGAAGTGGCCATTAGAGGATGGAGAGTGAAGTGAGTGTCAGATTCTTTTTTTTTCTTTTGTTTATAACATATGATAACATATATTTCTAACTTATAGACATTTTTATAACAAATTAATCACTAATAAAACGTATATATTTTTTAAAAAATTAATTAGTGTAAACAAATATCTACATAAATTGAAACAATAAATTATATTACTTTTTTTAGAATACAAGGATAAATGATTGGTAATTAATTATTAATAAGGTTAAGTAGTAATATGATTTGGATAAAGCGTTAAAAGAGGTGGATAGATAAATGTAAATATAATTTTAAACTAAGAGATAACTTTATAAAGTAAAAATGTATAAATATAATGATATAGAGGTGGACGAAATAAGAGAGAGAAATGGGTAATTCCGTAAAAAAAACGTAACAAAATCTGAAGGAAATGTCGAACATTTTCATCGACGCGTGATTTTTTTTGCAAATATTAGCTGCTATAATCTTCTTTAATTTGCTTTAGATAGATAATTAATCTTAGTTGATTTTTTTTAGAAGGAAGATACTTAGCTGTGAACACAAAATCTGTGATTTATTCAATTTACTGAGACAAAGTGCTGAATTTGAGGATTATTTTGTAATAAAGTTTACTTGAATAGCAACAAATTTTAGAGATAGGTTAATGACTTACATTGAAAATTTTATGTATTTATATTTAAGTTAGGAGTTAACAGACGTCGTGGTTCATCAATAAAATTGAACGTTTTATACTTAGAACAATGAAATGTTAATCTGAATGTGGCACAACAGCCTAAGTTACATTTCAGTAAGTCTTTTTCTTCTAAAATTGTGGTTGATCATAATTTTTAATCTTCTACATATATATAAACATATACAATTTAGTCAGTCGCCCGCGCGTAGCGCGGGGTCAGCACCTAGTTATATTATATAGAGTACATAAAAGTAAGTAAGTATATTTGTAGTTATAAAATTTATATAATATTTCTTTACTATGGTCTACTAATTTAGTACAATTTAAAGTTTAGAACCGTCAGTTACATCATGTGACATAATAGTAATGCACATCTGAAACCATAAACTTAAAAATTGATTCTAAACGTTAAAATTACCGATTTCGGCTGTGTTATTATTTAATTTAATTAATCAGAACTATATTTTTTTTTAAAATTAGATTATATATTATTGCTCCATTGATTGTTGTAAGTTATACAAATTTGATCATACAATAGCAAACATCTATTGTTATGGAACTAAAAAACCAATAATCATCTTCTATACGGGTTGAGAAAAGCCGGGTTTGTTGAGAATCGCTCTTCTTCTTCCATAAGCATTTTCAAAGATTTGCAACTGAGTTTACTAGATGTGGATGATGAACTAGTATTTCGAGAGATTCGTGCAAATGAATATCCCTTGATTGAATTAATGCTCCTACTCCAAGAAAATGTTGAATTTGATCTTGAATAATTGGAGCTTTCTGAATTTCTCCGAGCTAATTTCGCCCTCTTCATCCATGATTTTAAGGATGTCCTCACTTGTTCCGACACAATTGGTCTCTTGAACTTGGATCCCATCTATATATATATATATATATATATATATATATATATATATATATATATATATATATATATATATATATATATATATATATATATATATATATATATTAACAATCAATCAACTTAGGGCTCAAAATTTGATTCCAAATTATAACAAATAGGGTTAATTATTAAATTGCTAATTAAAATTTAAGCAATCGAACTAATTGCTAGTTGCTTTTTTGAACAATTTGTTAGTTCGGGTTTTGTTTGTGGACAAATTGCTAGCTTTATCAAATATTTTGTTCAATTTAAATTGAATTAGTCACGTGAATTTTACGTAATTGAAGAAAAAACTAACTTATAATGATAGAATCGCCCTCGAATTTCTTTGGATTTTTTTTTTTTTGTAATTTTAGGATTTTTAATAATAAGAAGCATGATAATAAGAAGCTGAAGATTTGAGGATAATTCCACATTTTAAATCAGTTGTTCAGTTTTTTTTTTTAATTACATGCAAGTTACGTGACCAGCTCAATCTAGATTGGACAAATTGCTAGTTCCGTCAACTATTTTGTTCAATCTAGATAGAATTAGACAATTGCTAGTTCCGTCAAATATTTTATTCAATTTAGATAGAATTGGAGAATTGCTAGTTCTGTCAAATATTTTATTCAATCTACATAGAATTAGTTACGTAACTTGCACGTGAATGAAGAATAACTGAAAAACTAACCTAAAATGATAGAATTGCCCTAAACTTTCTTTAGAAATCCATATTTTTCCTTTACAATGTTAGGGTTTTTAATAATAACAAGTACGATAATAAGAAGCCAGAGATTTGAGGGTAATTACACTATTTTAGGTCAATTTCTCATTTTATTTTAAATCAGAGGCAAAAAAAGGCAAACCACGTGATCAATTCCATTTAAAATGGACCGGAATATTTGACGGTACTAAAAATTTGTTCACAAACTAAACCTGAACCCTACTTATACAAGAACACGACATAATTAGAAGTTTAGTTTTGGGGAACAACCTGTGTAATGATCACGTAGAGCGGAAAAGTGGTAAAGCTACACCAAATTTGAGAGATAATCCTGTAAATAATCAAATATTTATTAACATAATATATTACTATTAGATAAAAATAGGTACTACATAAGTTACAAAAATATATTAGTTACATTACCCGAATACTAATCGAGTCACCAAGAGTGTACTGTTCTCCATAAAACATGACCCGTCACTAATTTCCCACTACCACAACAATTTTGCACGTGTTGTCAGTTAATTAAAACATAAACCCTAAATTTTTATATGAAATTAACGTAGATGATGAAGCACAGTTGTCTCACCAGTGACCAAAGAAACGTTGCCATCTCGAAGGCATTCTAGAAGCAATTGTACGTATATATATATAATTAGATAGTAAGATTAGTTGGATATTGTAGCTAATTAATGCTTAATTATAAAATAGGGTTAAGAACCTATAAACTATATGAAGTTTGCTAAGTGAAATTTTGGTGTCTGAAGTTTAAATTGTTGATAATGACTGTCTGAAATTTTAATTTTGTTGAAATTTGGTGTCTCCGTCCAAAATTGTTATTAAAATTGACAGAACTTAGTCATGTGCTTATCACATGACCCAATAAAAATAAATAAATCTCAAAATTGCCTCTAGTAGGGTGGTGGTCGGCCAGAGTGGGGTGGTGACCGGTCGGAGTAGGGTGGTGGTCGGCCGAAGTTGGGTGGTGGCCGGCCGGAGTGGGGTGGTGGCCGGCCGGAGTGGGGTGGTGACCGGCCGGAATAGGGTGGTGGTCGGTTGGAGTTGGGTGGTGGCCAGTCAGAGTTGGGTAGTGGTCGGCCGGAGTTGGGTAGTGGCTGGCCGGAGTAGGATGGTGGCCGATTAGAGTTGGGTGGTGGCCGTGGTGGCCGGCCGGAGTAAACATAAAAGTATCAGAGACAATTTCGACTTTTCACACTATTCTGTCAAATTTGACCGAAAAAATGGACGGGAAACTAAATTTCAACAAAGTTGAAACTTTAGACATCCAATATCAACAATTTAAACTTCAGACACCAAAATTTCACGTATGACAAACCTCAGACAATTTATAGATTTTTAATCCTATAAAATAAAATAATAAAATATGTTAATTATGCAAGTAGTACCTGGAACGATATGACTTGGATAAGCCATAACAGAAGACGTGGTTTACCAAACCAGAAAAGTCCATCCCTTAATTTAAATTTACTGGTTCTTGTTTGTTCGCGTGCTTCATTTTTAATCTCAGTTGCTAGCTTTACCACCACGTATTGTAGTTCCGTGCCAAGTAGTAAAATTAACTGATCCATGCAAATCAACACTCATGCATCAATTAAATGTCCGACTTTCGAGTTTATTTCAACTCAAATTTTTCAGTTGTTAAATTATGCACATCAAAATTTGTGTGAGATACACATTTTCACTTTCTGAATCTTATTTTATTCATGAATTAACATTTGAGAAATAATCGAGTTGAAATAAACTTGACTTTATTTTAGACAAACTATAAATGTTTTAGGTACACTAGAAAACTTACTAGTGTTGGCAAAAAGGATAGCCAAAAATATATTTTGCTTCCTATATAAGAAACACAAATTAAAAGGAGTCATCGAAATAATACAATATAGGTAGAACAATTCATACTTGTTTGCTTTTTTAGGATATATATTAGTTACCGTGGAAATCTAGAATGATGCACAAAATTGCATAAAACCATAGTGCCAAACTGCATATAGAAACCAAGTAATGAAAGCACGTTGTTACACCATTTATATTTAGTGAGACTTGTCGATTGTCTTAGGGATAAGAACCTATAAACCGCCCGAGATTTGACTATGTGAGATTTTTGTGTCTAATGTTTAAATTGTTGATATCGGATGTCTAAAGTTTCAACTTTGTTGAAATTAGTTTTCCGTCCGTCTTTTCTATCAAATTTGACAAAATAGTGTAAAATGTCGAAATTGCCCCTGATACTTTTATATTTACTCCGGCCACACCCAACTCCGGCCACCACCCAACTAGGGGCTATTTTGTGATATATTTTTTTATTGGGTCATGTGACAAGTACATGACCAAGTTATGTCAATTTTAATAATAGCAAATTTGGACGGAGACACCGAATTTCAAAAAAGTTGAAACTTTAGACAATCAATATCAACAATTTAAACTCCAGACACCAAAATCTCATATATGACAAACTTCAGACAGTTTATAAACCATTATCTTATAAGTGCAAGGAGTGTAATGCCAAGTGTGAAATATTTATGCATACCTAATGCCACAAATATCTCGAAAATCCTCCTTCATGCTACGGAACATATAGCTATGAAAGTTGTATGAGAAAGGAAGTTGATGAGTCTACAAATAATTATAATGAGAGTTCAAAATGAATTAATTAAACACTTAATATCAAAGTAATTAGAGTAGATTAATTTGTAGCTTACGTACGGTAATGAAGCCGATGCGCAAGGCCATGTAGTCAGCTTGAGCTATCGAACTCCAGAATTGACGGCTAAAACAAAGCTGCAAATTACCAACTCATTTCCATGCTTTCCATCTCAAACAAATAAAAATTAAAATCATCAACCTAACTAGTATATATATTTATATATAGAATAGTATAATACATACCAACCAAACTAGAACTCTATTCTGGGTCCACGGATGCGATGCATGATTAGAGACAAAAGTGGCCATTCGTGTTATTGATGGTTTGATTGTTGATTTGGCAGCTCCTGTTATATACATTAGCCAAAATATGCAATAATAACAAACACTTTATGAGCACCAGATATAGTTTGTGTTAAATTAAAGGGTTAAATAGTCTTCCAATGTCATATATTTGATTAATGTTGGTTTTTGGTGTCGTATGTTTGATCAATGTTCAATTTTGGTGTCATATGTTTGCATTTTGTAAACTTTCGGTGTATTCGTTAGTCAACTGTCAAGTTTGACCGTTAAATACTTTTATTTTGTTTAATTAATTCATCCAGTTTATATACCTAACTTTTAATTTTTTCCAATTTAGTCCATAAAGATACCCAATTGGACCCTAGAGTCCAATTGACTGTTGTCGGACCTGGGCGACCCTAACCGTGGTCCGACCCAACCATGATTAGGTTAATTGGACCCTAGGGTCTAAATTGGGTTTCTTTAGGATTAAATTGCAAAAATAAAAAGTGAGGTGTATAAATTGAAGGAATTAATTGAACAAATAAAAGTATTTAACCGTTAAACTTGACAGTTGACTAACGAATACACAAAAGTCTACAAAATGCAAACATATGACGGCAAAAGCTTAAGAAAAAACAAACATATTGCATAAAAACCAATATTAATCAAATATGTGACACTAATATACTATCTAATCCTAAATTAAATGATATTGAAGTGTTAATATAACCTTGTGTTCCATCAGCAGCTAGTGATATTGCTTGGATTTCCCATACCCTCCAACTGTATATCTGCACTACCATTGATCTAGAATTCTATTAACTCTTCATAAATTACATTATTATTATTATTATTATATAAATTACAATATTAATGTAAGTTAATTATGAGCATGGACACTACAATTAGACACACCTTGGACATGGCGAGAGCAACTGAAACAAAGCTGTAGTAAATATGCACCATCACTAGCACGAATAGAAGACGATGAAGCTGCTCAAAGGGCTCGCTTATAATAAAAGGTTCCTCTCCCTACTGATTTCAAAAACTTTAATTTCCAATATATATATAGATAGCCACAATTGCAATATATAATTATGGGTTTAGAACCATTAAAATTCCAAGGTTTGTTGTCGTCCAATGTTGAAATTTGGTGTCTGAAGTTTGAAATGTTAAAATAGAGACACTATAAGAAAAATAGATTGTTGCGACTTTAGAATTAACTTGTCGCGACGCTAAATTGCGTCGCTATGAAGCTAGTGGCGCTTATAATGGCGCAAATCGATATGTCGTTTCTGATCAACATCGTAATAAACACTGCGATGCTTTGGAGCACCTTCGTTAAACTATTAAAAGACGTAACGTTTTTATTTGCGTCGTCAACGCATGCAAGTGGCAACACAACTAAGCGTCGTTATAATACTTTTTTTTTTGAAAATTGTGTTACCTAAATCAAACTTAACGACGCTACTATGAAGCGTCACCAAGCTTGAATATTTGATTATTGTGAAGATGTTTGAGACGCTTAGGAAAGTGTTGTCAATGAATAGTCATTTAAAACTCTTTTTCTAGTAGTTAGAATCCAATGTTTAATTTTTGTAGAAATTTTGTGTCTCGGTGTGATTACTTTAGAAAAGTCAGTACCGACGAAACCGACTGTCGAATTCGAGCTCCCATGCACGCTCCATTCTCATCACCTTGCTGGGACCATCACCTAAGACGCTGGCCACATCTGCGCAAGTAAATCCCGCTCCATTGTCGTTGGAAATCGCTCTTCATCACTCTGCTGAAAATATTTTCTTTTGGATATTCACATTTTGGGGGAAATATGTCGATTTTTGTGAAAAGTAAAGAGTGATGAATTATAAGCGGGTCAATGAATATGACTGAAGGGAGAGGAAAAGACGTCAAATTTCAATAAAAATAAAACCCGAACTATCCGTTTTAACATTTCAAAAGACACAAAATTTCAACATTGGACAAATTTTAAACTATTTATAGGTTCTTAACCCTATAATAATAAATAAACATACCTCAGGACAGACAGGAGAAGTAGTAGTTTCTGGGGTTGACTGCAGATCACTAGATTGCTGCTCCTTATTGTTAAGCACAAGTAAAGAAGATAATTTGATGGTGGAATAATAATGATGATTATGGGAGTTAATCTTGTTGTAGACCTCCAATGATGCACAAGGGCTGAATCGTTTCACTCCTAAATCGTACTTAATACATATGTTAGGTAGATGTCCTCTGAAATGAGCCATTAGCAACGATAGTACCCCAATCACCATTAGTTCTGCATCATCAATTTAATATATATATATATCAGGGTTAATAACTAAATTTCTCTACATGAACTTTTGAATTTTAATTTTTTAAATTGTCTACTAGACTTTTAGTTTTATAGTAAATTGCTACATCTGTTTCAATTCCTGTCAAATTGAATCGAAAATGAGTATGTTTCCGTCACGTATGTTTTTTTTCATGTGTATTCAAAATTGATTCAAATATAAATTGAAAGTATTAACGAAATAAATTCAATTGACTCAACTGAGCTTCCGTCCAATTCGAACAATGTCATTGGAAGTATTTTGGTTCTATTTTTTCAATTTATATATGAATCAATTCTGGGTACACGTGAAAAGACTCAACATTGCTGAAACATGCTAAGTTTAGAACAAATTTGACAGAAATAAAAGCACAAAAGTAGCAATTTGCTTGAAAATTGAAAGTCCGGTTATCTAATTTTAAAATATTACATATCAAGTAGCGATTTATAAATTAGTTAATATTTAAGTATCAAGTTGACAATTAACTCTATATATTAATATGTAAAATGAGTCTAGTCGGATTTGAGATTTTCATATCATGCTTGTAAAACATTATGATATTACTACTATGATAAACTTAAGGGTTAAAGGTACTTTTCAACATTGACCGAATGTGGCTTTTAGTACTGTATATTTAGTTTTGTATACTTTTGGTACCAGACGTTTGAAAAAAAATGTGGCTTTTGGTACACCCGTTAGTTGGCTGTTAGTATGGCCGTTAAATGACATGTGCAAGTCACGTGATCAACCCTAAACTTTTGATTTTGTTCAATTTAGTCCCTCAAATATATTCCTCGCTTTTATTTTATTTAATTTAGTCATAACACTTCAAAATCGGACCCAATTAAACCAATCGAATTCAATTGACATAGCCCCATTTGGGTCAAATTTACCCAATTAGGTTCGATTTTGAAGCTTTATGACTAAATTAAACAAAATAAAAGTTATGAATATATTTGAGGTACTAAATTGAACAAAATTAAAAGTTTAGAGTCGATCACGTGACTTGCACATGTCATTTAACGGTCAAAATTAACGGCCAACTAACGGATGTACCAAAAGCCACATTTTTTCAAACGTTTGGTACCAAAAGTATACAAAACTAAACATCCAGTACTAAAAGCCATATTCGGTCAAACATATGGTATGAAAAGTACATTTAACCCTAAACTTAATTGTAACATAATTAAAACTTTAAAATATAAAAAAGTGAGAATTTTTTTAACTACGCATAATATTTGTATCATACTGTTAATAATATCAAATTTTCTTTAGGGTTCACTTGTAGAACAGTATAAAAATAATAAAAATGAGCATTACAAATCATAGTATTTGTGGAATATAGTAGAAAGAGCTTCAGATTTGTGTGTATATATAATATCAGAAATACCTTCTCTGATCTTCTCTAGAGCAGCACATAGCGATCCTTTCCAATTATTCTCCAACCACTGCTAGTTATATTATTCATACTTACAAAGAGCTAATAATAATCGATCTTAAAAAAAAACATAAAAATGATTTTTAATTTAAAAAAAATGTGGGAATTGGGAAAGAGAGACAGACCTTAGCGCAGCGTTCTAGAGCGGCATTGAAGAAGAAGCTTATGATGACCATGAGACTCAACACAGTGGCGACAGTGTACGTAGGTGTCACTTCTAACGATCGACCCTCTTCTTCTTCCTCGGCCATTGTCTCTCTCTCTCTCTAACAACAACATAAACATGGAAAAGAAACTACAGTCTCTGGAATATTATTGTATTTGTGTTGTTTTTTGTCAATTAATTACCATGCAGAATTATATATTGAATTTGTGGTTTCACCATGAGTATAGGAAGTTCAGTTAGAAAGAAAACACATTGCCATTAATTAACACCAATTATTTCTAACTAATCCCCCAAACATTTTATTTGTATATACATATTCATACATATTTCGGCCACTATCTATCTTTTACGATTTTACAATTTACAATGTATAACTTCTCATTTAAATTTGAATTTAAATAAAACTGTGTGCAACACATACAGATTAATGAAGACCTTTCTACTATCCATGTGTGGTTTTTCTTTTACATTTTTTTTTATCTGGCCCAAAAAAAAAATATGAATTCATATAAAAATTGATATTATTAATAGTATAATACAAATTTTATGTGTAGTTAAAATATTCATACCTTTAAAGTTTTAGGTTGTTACAGTTAAGTTCACATTACTAGTAAAAATAATATAAATATGGTGCTTGTGAAACATGCTAAAAAATCATGATTAGAGCATCCACAATGGTATTACATAATATTACTTAAATGTGAGTTTAACGTATTTTTTTATGTAAAACGTATAAAACGTGCTACAATTGTTTTACATAGCATTCATTGAAAGTGGTACCCACCTATTTTTACGTAACATATTCCTTAAACTTAAGGAATACACTATGTATTACGTAACAAATTTTTTATCATAAATTAATTCATTTTATAATTATGCTAATATCTTATTGTTGGTTGTTGGAAAATTTAATAATAAAATATTTAAGGAATATATTTAAGTAATACGATTGCAATTTGCAGAAAAAATATTGTTTACGTATGTCTTAACTTTACATGTTATTTAAAATATACATAAATATCTAATATGACAACTTAAAATAATACAATTTAAGTAAAACCATTATAGAAGCTCTACCTCTATATATATATCCCTAGTTAAATTCCTGATAAGTTTCGTTCAGTAACTAAACCATATTATTGAAGCCAGAAACAAATAAAGTAATCAATCACTACTACTATGCATAAAATAAAAGTTTGGGACTGTATTTAATACCTTGAGAAGTGAAGGGTGCAGAGTTCGAATCTAAGTTTTTCTAAGCCGCTCTTTTTCGGTCTATGATATTCGGTCCCTGATATTCGGTCTCTGATATTCGGTCAGGAAGGAGTAGCAATCAAATCGATCGAGTTTCACTTTCACAGTCTGCAGAAGAAAGAAGAAAGGGTTGTTCTCTTCTCGATGGACAAAACCCCAGCACCACCACTGCCGCTGCCGGAAAAATTCGTCGATTTTCTCAACGAAAATGGCCTCGACGCCTCAATTTACACCGCCAGCGATTCTGTTCCTCGTTACATCAGGTATTTAGGGTTTAGAAGATTACGACAGTGGCGGCAGCATACCATGCAGCTCCCAATTTCTTTCTTGTACTGTATTCCTTTTGCCGATGATTTCAAAAATTCATCAAAAGTCTGAATTTTTATGATTGTTGTAAAAAGGGTGAAACCTGGTTGTGATGAAGCATTATGCCTTGAGGAGTTGGAAGCTGAAATCAGATACAAGCCTCAGAAAGTTGATTGGCTGCCTGGCTTCTATTCTTTGCCTAACCAAGTTCAAATTGCTAGTACAAGACTCTATAAGCAAGGACATGTAAGTACATTTGCATCATACTGCCAACCTAACTAATAGACTTGATATATATTCTGTTTATTTTCCATAGGCTTGGCATTGTTTGTTATTTTGCATTAGTTTAGTTTTTCGATGTTAAGATGATTTAACTTTTAAGTTTACCAATGATTTTGTATTTGTGTTCCTCACTTCAGATTTCTGCCAACCTAACTAATAGACTTGATATAGATTCTGTTTATTTTCCACAGGCTTGACATTGTTTGTAATTTTGTATTAGATATTAGTTTAGTTTATCGATGTTAAATTAATTAAACTTCCAAGTTTACCAGCGATTTTGTATTTGTGTTCCTCATTACACCAATGTGGGACTTCAAATTCGGATAAGTTCATTTATACCAATAGACCAGTTTATGTTGTGGATGGATGATTATCTTCTATGTATTCATGGTTTCATTGGTTTTCTTGATCATTGAATATGTGCACTTAAGTTACAACTAAATTGTATAAACATTAGTATTCTGAGTGCCCAATTACACCTTTAAACTGCAGTAAGTTGTGTTCATCATCGAATATGGCAGCTGTTTAATATCATTGGTGTGATACAATTGGCCCGGAGGGGTTTAGGAGTATCTGCAGAATGCAGATTAAGCATTATTATTTCAAAATAATTCTTTATTTTTCTTTTTCATTGATCAACAAGCAAGAGATTAAGAACATCACTACACAAATTAATTTTCGGTTTTGATATATTAATTTTGGCTATTGATGGGGTTTAGATATATGGAATAGATGCTGCATCTGGAGCAGCTGTTTCTGCATTGGGGATCTCATTGGGTGATCATGTCTTGGATTTATGTGCTGCTCCTGGTGAGCATTTTCTGGCCTTTGCTACTGTATATATTATGTGTAGTAACATCTTTCATTAATTAAATGCATATACACATTCACTAAGTAAGTTACTAGCATCTTACATTTCCTTTCATGCTCTTATTGTTATTAGGGTTACGAACCTATTTAATGTGTCAAGTTTATCCTATGTTGCTTTTTAGTGTCTTGGAATCAAATTGTTGCTTTTGGGTGTCCTAGGTTTCATTTTGGTTGCTTTTCGGTTTCACCTGGGAAACCAAACTTATTATTGCAGGTGCTAAACTTTGCCTCATTTTGGACATTCTGGGTGATTCGGGTTCTGCAACTGCGGTGGATGTATCACCACACCGTTTAGCAGCGTGTAGAACACTAGTCCAGAAATATTCACTGGGAGATCATTGTAGACTATTCGTTGCTGATGGAACGAATTTCTCACTCGGACCCACTAAAATCTGTAAAGATAAAGCATGTAATCCTCTCCACAAGTTTGGTTTTATTACTCATTAATTACTATTTTAGTTTTAATAATAGTAATATGTTGTTGTCCTGACTAGAGTTATACAGTTGAAGAAGATAAAGAGAAGAGTAGTGTATTTGTGGAATGGAAATCTAGGAGACCATGGAAAGAGAGGAGAAAGCAAAGGCAAATAAAGGCAGCTGCAAAGATTTCTTCAAGTCTTGTTGTTCAGAGTCCCGAACTTATCTTCTATGGGAAGAAATCGGGTGTTATTGGACTTACCGAACCCGAACTATACCGAAACTCGAGTGGTGGGTATGATAAGGTTCTTGTAGATGCAGAGTGCACTCATGATGGTTCCATCAGACACATACAGAAATTCGAGCAATGGGGTTGGGAAACTCTTCAGCAACGTGTGTTAAACGCGGATAGAACCTATGACAACTTGATGATTCTTCAGGTAGGTTATATAAATGTGCTTTACGACTCAAAAACGGTATCTGACATGTTGGTACTGATAAATGTGTGTGCTTTGGTTCGATTTGCAGTTAAAGCTTTTAAGCAATGGATTCAGATTGTTGAAAGTTGATGGACGGCTCGTCTATAGCACCTGCAGGTTGGTCTAATGTCGAATCTTGTTCTTTCTTTACGTAAAATCAACTAACTAAACTCATCACCCATCTAATATAGTCTAATTAACTTAAACTTTGTTAATGAAGTTTGACAGTTGCACAGAATGAAGATGTAGTCCAGCAGTTTCTGGATCAAAATCCATCTGCAGGTTAGTTAGTTAGTTAGTAGTAGTTATTCAAATTCGGTTTTCGGGGTCTAAGAATGTTAATTGAGATTTTTTTTTTTTTTTTTTTTTTTTTGCAGTGTTGGAGGAGATTGAGGAGGCGACCGAGAGTCACTGGCCTTGCAGAAGTGGGAGGATACGAAAGACGCTGAGATTTGATCCATCAACTTCTCAAACCAGCGGTCTTTTCGTAGCTAAGTTTACCAAATCAGTCTCCTAAAAGTAAAACAGTTGATTACTGTTTACTGTGTAACTGAAACATAGCATTTGTGCTTGTGGGATAATAGGCAACTTGCAGCAATTTGGTAAACACTTGGCTTTATAAGGCAATCCTCATTAAACACTTGAGTTGAGCAATGTATAACAGCATATTCATACCAAAATGCAATGCCAACACAGGTGGTAATCCATTTTCAACATTTAAATCAGAAAGAATGATTACCTAATTGATCAAACATGAGCTTGGTTGCTTAAAGGCTTATACCCATCAGAATTGCAAAAAACAACTATTGTTCTTGAATTGGAAAACTGAAAAAAAAAAAAACGCCGTTGCCGGGGATCGAACCCGGGTCACCCGCGTGACAGGCGGGAATACTTACCACTATACTACAACGACTTTTTGTTTATTTGATTCTACTTAAAATAATTAATCTCTTCATTTTCTTGTTTTTTCTTCGCGGTTTTCCAACCGCCTTCTTCTCTTATTTGATAAATCAAACCGCCTTAATTTGGATTCAGCAGCTTCTTCCATTCCACATCTCGTCTCCCCCGCGCTAGCAGATTAGGGTTTCGTGTTTGTACTCTTCATTCAGTTTCTAGCTGGAAATTCACCGAACGAACTGAAATTGTGCAATCAAGTTTCTCATCTTTTCGTTTAGCAACAGTTTCCAGGTATTCCTCTAATTTTTTCCGTTAATCTGGTGGAAATTTTCTTACATTCTTAATCTAGTTACCAAAAACGATCAATTGAGATTCATATTGTTCTTTTTTATCTTTGCGAAATCAAGTTCTTTTAAGAAAGGGAAAAACCTTCAATGATACTGAACCTAGTATTTCTTGATTATGTGGGTACTCCCTCTTGGTTTCTTGATAACATTAATAAGTGTTCTTGAGTCGGAGCAAGCTATTGTTTATAAAAAAATGTATAATTTAATATTACTGCTGAAAGTTTATTTTTTTTATGCACTGCATTGATTTGTGGCGTCACTGTCAGTATGTGGTCTTACCTCAAGAAAACTTAGTTGTTGTTTCATGATGTTTGATGATAACCCTTCTCTATATTTGTTATATAAGCCAGCTATAAGTTCCATAATTGTCCTTGCTTTCTAAGTTGCTTCAGTAATGGGTTTAAATTGATAAAGGAAACTTGGGAATTGGGAATCTAGTAGATGAAGTTTGCTTCACATGAGACTTATCTTTAGTAATAAATTTCTATCTGGTTTGATTGATTCAGAAAGCTTAATGAAACAGATAATTTATCCAAAGAAAGTCCAATGGACACACTGTAACCGTAGATAAAGAGTGTCCGTAGATGAAGAGTGTAGATAGTAGCTTGGAGTGATTGAATGGGGATCTCTCTTTTTCGCTAGTAAAAAGATTTTAAATGGGGATGAGACTGTAGAAATCAGTGGACCAGTATAGATGGAGAGAGGAATGTTTGCTTGGAAGATATCCTTAGCAAATTGAAAACAATTTTACCGCAATTTCTTGAAGAAAATTACATACCTTAGTTGAAATTTTAGTTAGTCGTTAAGCTGGAGATCTGCCTTGAGTTGATTTTGTGGTGCTATCTGTTCACTAAATTGATTTGCTATCTCTTACTATAGCACCATGCACATGGTTGGGTGTTGAAACGTGAAACATGCTAATTTTATTATTTCCTTGAGTATATTGCTTCCACTTCCCATTTGCAATTCCTTTTTCCCTATCTGTATTAGGCCAAATCTTATGTATGTTTGACCTAGTTTTGCTTGGAAGTATTGGTACAAAGCTGCAATGTGTCTTCTGCAATGAATCAATTACCTTTGGTATTCTATTGCTCAGTACTGTTCTTGAGTTCTTTTAGTTCCATGAAAATGGGTACTTTGATTAGTTGATGCTTATATCTTTTATCACACAAACAGAAAGCCTTCCATTAAGTCAAGGAATTGTTGTTATTTTTGCGACTGTTGATTTTCTTCTATTGCTTTATTTTGCTTAGTTTGATACTTATTAGTTGAGATTTGAATTGTTAAGTGATTGTCGGTGTTGTCTGATACATTCTTTTATTGTTTTATGTTCAGGCTTTCAATTGATTGCTCTATCCAAGCTACCACCCGCCACCTCTTGAAAGCAGGTCTCATTCTTAATCACAAGGGTTGCTTAACATGTCTGATGCAGCCATGAATTTGATGACGGAGGACGATGATGACTACGTCGAGTATGTACCTGTTGCCAAACGCAGGGCAATGGAAGCCCAGAAGATCCTACAACGGAAGGGAAAATCTTCGGATGTTGTTATGGAGGAAGAAAGTGAGAAGGCAAAGGAAGTGGAAGCAAAGCCGAGCCTCCTTGTGAAGGCAACTCAGCTAAAGCGTGACCAACCCGAGATCACCGCCACTGAGCAGGTCGTTCAGCAAGAGAAGGAGATGATTGAGAACTTATCAGATCGGAAAACCCTTATGTCCGTGCGGGAGTTAGCCAAGGGAATCACTTATACAGAACCTTTAATGACTGGTTGGAAACCACCACTGCGGATTCGAAGAATGTCGGAAAAGTCTTGTGACTTGATCAGAAAGCAGTGGCATATCCTTGTTGATGGAGAAGAAATACCCCCACCGATCAAGAACTTCAAGGATATGCGATTTCCCGAGCCAATTCTGAAAAAGTTAAAGGAAAAGGGTATTGTGCAGCCCACTCCAATCCAAGTTCAGGGACTTCCAGTGATCTTATCTGGTCGCGACATGATCGGAATAGCATTTACAGGGTCTGGAAAGACCCTTGTGTTTGTGCTTCCCTTAATCATGATTGCCCTGCAAGAGGAAATGATGATGCCAATTGTACCTGGTGAAGGTCCCTTTGGCTTGATAATTTGCCCTTCTCGAGAGCTTGCAAGACAGACATATGAGGTTATTGAGGAGTTCTTGGTCCCTATGAAGGAATATGGGTACCCTGAACTCAGGCCTCTTCTATGTATTGGTGGGATTGACATGCGTTCACAGGTGGATGTCGTGAGGAAAGGAGTCCACATTGTTGTCGCAACTCCTGGTAGGCTGAAGGATATGCTTGCAAAGAAGAGAATGAACCTCGATAACTGCAGGTACTTAAAGCTTGTTATGTACCATTTCATTTACAACTTTTTTTTATTGTGTTCTTGTCTATACAAGTTAGGCATTGTTACAGGCTTGCATTCCCTTTAGTAAATGTCTGTGCTTGTATTTGGTCTAAAAATTGATTTTTTTTGTGGTGCAGATATCTTACATTAGACGAGGCTGACAGATTGGTGGATCTAGGATTTGAAGATGACATAAGAGAAGTTTTTGACCATTTCAAAGCTCAAAGGCAAACTCTCCTCTTTTCGGCCACCATGCCTCCCAAAATCCAAACCTTTGCAAAAAGCGCTCTGGTAAAGCCCGTGACTGTTAACGTGGGTAGAGCAGGAGCAGCAAATCTGGACGTGATTCAAGAGGTGGAGTACGTGAAACAAGAAGCCAAAATTGTTTACCTCCTCGAGTGCCTTCAAAAAACCCCACCTCCCGTTTTAATATTTTGCGAGAACAAAGCTGATGTGGACGACATTCACGAGTACCTACTGCTCAAAGGAGTGGAAGCAGTGGCCATCCACGGAGGCAAGGATCAAGAGGAGAGAGAATACGCCATCTCTTCCTTCAAAGCCGGGAAAAAAGACGTGTTGGTGGCCACCGATGTGGCGTCAAAGGGTCTGGATTTCCCAGACATCCAACATGTCATCAACTACGACATGCCAGGGGAGATTGAGAACTATGTGCATAGAATCGGAAGAACAGGGCGGTGTGGGAAAACAGGAATTGCCACCACTTTCATAAACAAGAACCAGAGCGAAACAACGTTGCTTGATTTGAAACATCTGCTGCAGGAGGCTAAACAGAGGATTCCGCCTGTTCTTGCAGAGTTGAGTGATCCGATGGAGGATGTGGAGGCGATTGCTAATGCGAGTGGAGTGAAGGGATGCGCGTATTGTGGAGGGTTGGGTCACCGGATTAAAGATTGTCCAAAGTTGGAGCATCAGAAAAGCCAACAGATTGCTAATTCTAGAAGGGATTACTTCGGGTCGGGAGGTTACAGGGGAGAAATTTGAGATTCCTCTATCTCGGTTTATCGCCATTATCAGCTGCAAGTAAGTATCATCAAATATAGTAAACCACTGTGCATGGATGGATGCTGGTTAAGTGATGGAGTTGAGACTTTGTTTTGATTCTGGTGTGCTTAGCTTAAGAGTAGATTGTAGTCATGTAAGTTGATAGACTGCATAAGACAGAAGAGAGCTTAGTAATGCTTGTGCTGCTGTTTTTTTTAAGAATGCTGTTGTGGTTTATGAACGCCTATTCTGAACCTCTTTTGCAGTGAAACATCTACGTTATGTTCCTCTGGTTTGTGAATTTTAGTTTTTCATTTTTAGCTCGATGAACATCACATGAACTTATGTTTAAAAAAATTCTAAACAATTTATGAATAAATTAACAATTATGCCCATAGTCAGTGCAAACATAATATTTAAATTCATAATTTCAAGGGTTAAGAATGTCTTAAGGTTGCCTCATATTTCAATTTGGTGTCTAAAGACGAAATTGACTGTCCCAAGTTTCATACGCGTTGCTATTTTGTATATCCGTCAAATTTTGGGATTAAGTTGAACAGAATGTGGTCACCTGAGATGGGGTTAAGTTGAACAAAATGTGGTCACGTTAGTTAATAATTTTTTAAAATTCCTAAAATAGTCCCTCTGATTCCGGCCACCGCATTCGATTTTGGCCAGCACATTCGATTTCGGCCACCACCTCCGATTATGGCCATCCACCTCCGATTTTGAGCCACCCACCTCCGATTCCGGCCACCCACCTCCGATTTGGTTGAAATTGTAGGTGGTTGGCTCAGAATCGGAGGTGGGTGGCCGGAATTAGAGGTGGGTGGCCGAAATCGGGGTGGCTGCCCGGATAGGAGGCTTTATAAAAAAATATAAATGGACAAAATAGTATTTTCAACTCAATCTATCAAAGTTAACCCAAAATCTAACCCTAAACCAAATTGCAATAATAGTGAAACTGGGACTTCAAATATTTTTAATCCTGAGACACAAAATTGAAACATAACTTGGAACAGATTTTAGGTTCTTTAACCCTAATTTCAAGGAATGTGAGGGCAAATGTGTATAAAGGAAATGATCATGACCTAGAAAGTAGATATGTTTATTTTGTAGGAGTTGCCAAGAAGATGATGAGAACTTTCTATATAGAAGCAGTAGATGAATATATAATATTTATGACATGAATGGACTAATACATAACACCTACTATAGAAGATACCCAACAAAAAAACAGAGACTTATAAAGTAGTGACTAGCATCCAATTCATGGAAATAGGTATATAGTTGACTGATGACTATGTCCACAAAAGAAGTCTAGCTTATATTTAGTATCTTTGGGTATAATTTTGCAAGCAAATATGGGTTGGTTGAGCAAACTTCTGAATGGTTCTTCTTCTGGGGGTGCTAATGCTTCATCTTCATCTTCTTCTTCTTGGTTAGTTGCAAAAGCAAAATATGGTTGTAGTGACAACTCTGATGATCATAATCAGTCGTCGAGAAACTCCAACAAAGCCGAAGAAGAAACTGACAGCAACGAAGGATCCGGTTCACCGGATCATGTCGTAGATGAGAAAGGTATTCCACATGACAGACTAATAGCTGTTAATGCATACTTTTAGCGACACTTTGTATTAATTATTTTTAGCAACGGTAAAAGTAAAAAAAATTATGAGACTTGATTCAGTTCTAATAGTTTTCTTCCGAAAGATTCCGACTGAGTCTTACTTCAAATTTGTCATAATAGTTGACATTAATTACAGTTCTTGCCATGCAGACTCAGTCGGAATATATCGTAACAAAAGTATTAGAATTTGTATCTTTTTCCTTTATTATTACAATTGGCACTGTTGTAACTGTAAATTGTATTTTGTGTCAACAGTTATATATAGTTTTAATCTTCGTCGCTATATTAAATATTCTTTTGTGGATTGCTACTATAAATATATATTTAAAAACAGCATGGTTGTCGCTAAAAATATGTTTTAGCCACGAAAAACAGTAAAAGGCTATAAAGAGGCCTTTTTTACAGCTAAAAACTACTTATAGTGGCGATACTTGAGCTGTCACTAGAATCTTTAGCCACGAAACTCTTAACTATACAAAAATTTACTGCCACTAAGTATTAGTGACGTCAACTGGGTCTTTAGTAGCGATTTTTATCCATCACTAAAGGCTAAATTTCATGTATTGTGCATTTTCTTTTAAATCTTTAAAGTTTAATGTATATAATATATTTATAGCTGCTGAAAGAATTTGTATTTGAACAATGAGATTTAATAATCCACTAATATTATTGTATATATGTGGGCATGCAGATGTATATTTGAACCATCATTCATATGGGCAAGATCTTATTGGTGGTCTAAGTCTTGAATATCATCCAACATATAATTATAATTACAATCTTGGAACAAATATATTCCAGCCGTCTGACCACAGGTAATTAACTAATTATATCTATATATTTCGTACTATAAATTGACAGTCAAAATGTTCATCATTCGATCGTGATTAAACATGCATGTGGTAAAATATATTGATCGATAGAGTGAGTCGACCATATAAATTTAAATTCATGATGATGCCATATAATTAAATTTAGTGTAAAACAAGTTCATTAATTTAGAGTTTGTTGGGTTAAATCAAATATGCCAACTTGTAATGAAATATAATAATTGTAATAATAATAAAACATAGGTCCAGCTCTTTTGTTTTAATTAATTAAATACTCGATCGGAATAGGATATATTGATGGGTGGTCAACGATTCCAAATTAGATTAACTAACGTTTGGCCAATCATTAAGCTTAATTACAATATTTAAGATTTTAATAGCAAATAATTAATTAGAAATAGGCCAAAATTAATAATTAATTAGAGGAGTTTGTACTTAATTAATAAAATTTGGGTTATTGCGTTAGCGCCTACAATATTGTCTTTTGGCTGATTAAGAAATTACATAGTTTTGGCCAAAAGAAAAATTACATGGTTTAATTTCACTCTCTTAAAAAATGTTTATTGGACAATTAATTATCTCAGTTGGACGAATGCTTTTTGGCACACAGAAGCTTCAGCACGGATCCAAACTTACACCGGCACTGAGGTTTGGCTTATATTTCTTAAACTTTATAATAATAATAATAATAATAATAATAATAATAATAATAATAATAATAATAATAATAATTAAATATGAGTGAGAGATATTATCCTGGTAAAACTTTAGGCAAAACAATTATTTATTATTCAAATATCCTAATATATTTTTATTGGGCTTATTGGTAAGTTTGGATAATTTTACGCTACAGATGGATAATATTTGACATTTATCAATCAACAATGCTTTTATTATAGTGATTACCAAATTTCATATTTGGCCCTTTTTTTATACCAAATTTAATATTTTTTATTGTAAATATTTACAGTTTGCAGCATCTCAATATGATGTTACCCCTCGTGAGAATTTCGGCTACAGCAACCAACATCTGATTTGTGATGTCTGCAAGCAACAGGTGATTTTTTTTTTAAATAAAATAAAAAAATTGAGTTTTTATTTTTTATTTTATAAATAGTCTTCTTTTATTTTCAGTATCTATATGTTGTGGTAATATCTAGAATATGTTATGTTCAAGCTAGTAATATATGTTGTAGTAACATACAGAAATATTTAGTCCTGAACTTTTAATTTCTCCTCATTGGTCCTCCAACTTTACAATAGTTTAATCCAACCATTATAATTAACTATATCAATTCATTCAACCTTATAAAATTCGAACCGAGCTTTCAGTTATAGATTCAGAGATTGTAAATTTATTTATATAGTTTTCCTAAAGAAATAGATAGTCTTTTGACTTTTTTTAATTTAAATGTCATGTGAATTTTCGTTTAATTGGATGGAAAATGAAAAGAGGGTAGTGTTATTATGTTTGTCTTATTAATTGGTTGAAATGGTGTATTATTGATATTATTTAGGGTTGAGTACATGTACCTATATATATAGATACAAGACAATATCTATAGCAATATAATAAGAAACATAATCTGATAATATACTAAGAATATATATATTCCTAATCTAGATATATTTATCTAAATATAATAAGATATATTTATCTATAATATATCTTATTCCCTTATACGCCCCCGCAAGACGGACGTTCTGACAAGAATGCCGATCTTGATACGAAGAATATTAATGAATGCCCGAATAGTCCAATCGTCATCGACGGATGCCCGGAGATGTCCAGTCGGCACGGCGGTAGCCCGGAGGTCCAGTCGGCAATGGCGGAGACCCGGAGAAGTCCAGTCGGTCAGGATGCTGCTGGTCACGATGTTCACGTAGGTGAACGATAAGCAAACGACAGAGGTGAATTTGCTCGTCGGAGCAACCTCTTAATTCCAACAAAAAGGCAGCAAAAAGGCAGCAAGTCTCAATCAGAAAGCTTGAAACTAGTCACGGAGCCACGGAAGAGTCCTCAAGTGTAGCGATCAGATACTTTCGCTCGTTGGAGCTAGTAGGATCGAGGATGCTGGTAGATGAAATACATGGGCCGATAAAAAAAATTACGCTCGTTGGAGCGGGTACCAAAAGATCGGTGCAGAAATCGTCGATAAGGAAGCAGGGATTTATTGTCTTATTAGAAAAGAAAGAAAGAAAAAAAAACTGAAATTAGAATTGGCCAGGGGGCGGCCGGCATGACATCTTCATAGTTGACGGCGGTGCCGACCGCCCCTGAACAGCGGCGATGGTGGGCGACGGCTTGTAAGTTGTACTCGTTGGAGTTAGAAAAGCTCTGATACCATATAGAATAATGAGAATTGTATTATTGATATTATTTAGGGTTGAGTACATGTACCTATATATATAGATACAAGACAATATCTATAGCAATATAATAAGAAACATAATCTGATAATATACTAAGAATATATCTATTCCTAATCTAGATATATTTATCTAAATATAATAAGATATATTTATCTATAATATATCTTATTCCCTTATATTGTGATGTCTGCAAGCATCAGGTGATTTTTTTTAAAATAAAATAAAAAAATTGAGTTTTTATTTTTTATTTTATAAATAGTCTCCTTTTATTTTCAGTATCTATATGTTGTGGTAATATCTAGAATATGTTATGTTCAAGCTAGTAATATATGTTGTAGTAACATACAGAAATATTTAGTCCTGAACTTTTAATTTCTCCTCATTGGTCCTCCAACTTTACAATAGTTTAATCCAACCATTATAATTAACTATATCAATTCATTCAACCTTATAAAATTCGAACCGAGCTTTCAGTTATAGATTCAGAGATTGTAAATTTATTTATATGGTTTTCCTAAAGAAATAGATAGTCTTTTGACTTTTTTTAATTTAAATGTCATGTGAATTTTCGTTTAATTGGATGGAAAATGAAAAGAGGGTAGTGTTATTATGTTTGTCTTATTAATTGGTTGAAATGGTGTATATATTTATTTAAATTATGTTTTTTTGCCTAATATTTAAATTATGTTTAAGATAGAAAAAAGACACTAAAATTACCAAATATTATCCCCTAGCTACTAAACAGTCTATATTTATATGAAGCAATAATAATAATAATAATAATAATAATAATAATAATAATAATAATATTAATATTAATATTAATAATTTTCTCGCCTGATTTTTTTAGATTCCGGTAGATTCATCTGGCCATTTAAAAGTAAAAGAAGATCGTATATGGCAGTTGAAGTATTGCAGGAAGCATTCTAAAGATGGTACTGCAAAATGTTTCAGCTGTAATAGGTTTGAGGTAATTAATAATATCTATAATAATAATAAACATTATAAAGTATATATTAAAAAGAGGTGCATTTAATTTCTAATTAATTAACAAAAATTAATCTTGAAAGTAATTTGACATTTGTTTCTAATGCAGCCAATGGGTACGAAATATTTATCGCACGAAGATGGTCGAAAGTTTTGTAGCGATTGTAATGCATCTGCGATTATGAATATTGATGAATGTGGGCCCCTTATTCAACAAATATACAAATTTTATCAAGACTTGGACATGAAAATATATCAATTGGAAATTCAAATAGAAGTCATTGACGAAACAGAGATGATAGTAAGTCGTCGTCTAACTGTACTCTCTCAGTTTCTTAATTATTATAGTTAATTAACCCTTAATAATTATAAGTTTAAATAGTCTTTTTATATCATATGTTTGGTCAATGTTAGTTTTGATGCTATACGTTTTATTTTGTAAATTTTTTGTGTCATAAGTTTGCATTTGTAGACTTTTAGTGCATTTGTTAGTCAACGGTTAAGTTTTTGTTTAATTTAGTCCATAATTTTCTTCCGGCTACAGCACAAAATATTCCAGCCACCGTCCAAGCCCACTTGTGACCACCAATCAAGGCCCAGATCGGAGCTATGTGGCTCTGGTCGGGGCCCCTTGGCTCCGATCTGGAGCTACGTGGCTCCGACCTTAGCCACAAAGCTCCGATCTAGGCCCTTGGTGGTTCAATCGGGGCCGGACGCCTCTAATCGGAGCCGCCAAGCCCTGATTGGTGGTCACCGGTGGGGTTGGATGGTGGTCGACTGCCTTGTGCTAGTTCCGGCGGCCTTGAGCGGTGGCTGACGGCCTTGTGCGGTGGCCGTAATACTTTGAACCGTGGTCGAAAGAAGATTAGGGGCTAAGTTGAACAAAATTAACTATTTAACGATCAAACGTAACCGTTGACTAACAGATGCACCAAAAGTCTACAAAATGCAAACATATAACACCAGAAAGTCAATATCGACCAAACATACGGCACCAAAAATACCATTTATTAATTAACTCTTAATTATAAAATTAAGTGCCTCTAATTACTCTCCCTCAATTTTTCAGAAACGTGATTGTGCAGACACACTTGGACTTACATCACGCAGGGAATCTCCAAGTCTTTACACGGTTTGATCCATCATTATATACTCTTTTGTGTTTTTTTGGTATTAATTTGTTACTAATAATTAATTTGCTGGTCATTAGAAAATAAGAATACCAAGTTCTGGACCTGACAATACTATTACTGAGACAAAGCGTTTCAAGCTTGTCAGCTACAAGGAAGTAGAGTACATATTGCTATTATCCGGCTGCCCAAGGTATTTATACTTTTCGTAACATTTATTTAACTGAAATCCACTTTGTGTGTTTTTTTGCACTTTTAGTATCAGTCGTTTGCATTTTATACATTTTAGTATTTCTGTTAAATTTTCGTCCATTTTGACCATTAAGAGTCACGTATTGTGCACGTGACTGAACCTAAACTTTTATTTGATTTTGTTCAATGTAGTCCTCTAATACATCCCTAACTTTTATATTGTTAAATTTAATCCTAAAATTTCAAAATCAAGCCCTAGACTCAAATTGACCTAGCCAGTCCAACTAAACACAATTGGGTCTAGGTCTCAATTGGTCTAGCCGGACCTAGCTTAGGGCTAAGTCCGTCTAGGTCAATTTAGATTAAGGGTTCGATTTTGAAATTTTAAAACTAAATTGAACAAATAAAAATTAGGGATTTATTGAGCTTATTTTAGTTTTAATTTTTATATTGACATGGCAACAATGTAATTTTGAAACACTTCGATCAGGTTGTTTACGGGGCATACCCTTGTTCACGAGATGATGCACGCATGGCTTCATCTTGGAGGTATCTCTTCTTTAGAATTGAGTAATGATCAATTGTCGGCGTCCTTTTATATTTGCTCTCATGAAAAAATAAATTATACTAATTATTTAGAAAAAAATTCGACAAAATACATATGTTTGCTAACTCAAATACAATGTATGGTCAGTTCTAGAGACGAAAATAGCCAACAACGCACTTCCTAAGTGCGCAACAGACGTGCACTGCATTACGTTAGTTTCTGCTAGATTGAGTAATTAACATTAATTACATAGCGCACTTACGAGATGCGCAATGCACTTACGAGATGCGCAATGAAATTATGACTATTATATGGTTGCACATCTCGTAAGTGCGGTACGTAATTAATGCTAATTACTTAAAGTAGCGCACTTAACAGTTGCGCAGCGCCCATTGCGCATTTGGAAAGTGCACTATTAGATAAGTTAGCAAAAACATAGATATTGGGCGATTTTTCCTAACCATAACTCAATTTTTGTCAATTTAATAGAATTTATGGTTTCCTATATATTGGTATATATTATATATAAGTGTGTATAGTGTATGTATGTATTTAGTTTGTTGTTTGTAGGTTATGTAGGACCGGATACAACAGAGGGTTTTGTTGGTCAAGTAGAAACGGAGCAAATCCATGAAGGGCTTTGCCAAGTGATGGCTCATAAATGGTTAGAGTCACAAGTTGATGAGTCATCATCTAAACATAATTTTGACACAAAACTTGCTAAACACCTCATGCGTCACATACAAGAAAGAGGTGATGAAGTGTATGGAGATGGGTTTAGGCTAGTAAATCCATCTGTTGTCAATTATGGTCTCAAGAGGACACTAGACTATGTTCGAATGACTGGAAAGTTTCCTCTATGTTAATAATCTCTTTCTGGTTAGGGTTAATATATAGTTTGGTTACGTACGTTTGTTTGTGTCGCTGTTTAATTTAAACGTGTGTGTTTTAGTTACGTACATTTAGAAATGTGATCGTTTGGTTACATTCAGATCAGATGTGCAGAATACCTTTTGTATTTCTTTTTTCGTCAAGTTCTTTATGGTAAATTCTTCATCAAAATCATGAAGTTCACAAAAAAATAAATATTTCCCTTAATTCATCTTGGACTGATGCAGCGTGATGGTGAGATAGATGCGTAAAAATCGATGGAAAAACGAAATCAAACGCAGGGTTGAGGGAAAAACCTCGATTTTTTGAATTATCAATAAACTGAATGCAAAATTCGGCTAAAATGTCTTAAATACTGAAAAGCGAAAACCCTAATTTAGGAAATAACCGGAAATAACCGAAAATAACGAACAAATTTCAAATAAATTGAAAATTACAAAAAAAAGACCCGAAATAACATAAAAATGCGATTTTAACCACTTAGATGATGAAATTTGGCCGAAAAGCAGCGCATTACATGACATAGCGGTGACTTCGGACCGGAACATCGTTTCTGCCCGAAAAACGCTATTCACGCGCCAGAATCCGAAAGTTGAAACTCCGGGACTAGAAATCGAATTCTCGAAATTAGTCGGTTTCGCCTGCATCATCAGTATACATGAAAAGAACTCACGAGACCAAATCATGCTCATTTTCTGTCCACTTTGACTAAAATAGTAACAGATGTTACAACTTGCTCAAAAATTAAAAATTCAAGTAGTCAATTTTAAAAAATTAAAGTTCGGATGGTGATTTGTATTTTAATGTGTAGGTAGCAATTTGGTTATTAACCCAAAGGAAATGATCGTTACCTAGAAAGTACATGTGTGTTTATTTTGTCAAGAAGAAGATGATGAGAAATTTCTATATAATAATAGGAAGCAGTCAGTAGATGAATATATATGATATATTAATGACATGAATAATACATAATACCTACTATTCTATAGATACCCAACAAAAAAACAAAGACTTATAAAGTCGTGACTTGCATCCAATTAATAACTAATGGAAATAAGTTTATATATATATATAGTTGACTGATGACTACGTCCACGACAAAACAAGTCTACTAGGTAGTTGATATTTAACTAGCTAGATAATTGGCACGCTTTGATTAATTTTGCAAGGAAATATCAAATATGGGTTGGTTGAGCAAACTTCTGAAAGGTTCTTCTTCTGGTGGTTGTGATGCTTCATCTTCATCTTTGTATGATTCTTCATCTTCTTGGTCAGTTGCAAAAGCAAAATATGGCTGCATTGATGACTCAGATGATCAGAATCCGTCGTCGAGAAACTCCAACAAAGGCGAAGAAGAAACTGGCAGCGACGACGAATCCGGTTCACCGGATGTTGTCGTAGATGAGAAAGGTATGCTATGCAATATGTCTTTTTGTTAAATGATATTTTGGTGCAGCGTGTTCGACTAAAATTGGCTTTTGATGTCATGTTTTTTCATTATAGACTTTTTGTGTCATATGTTTGCGTTTGGTAGACTTTTTATGTATACGTTAGTTGACTGTTAAGTTTGACCGTTAAGTACTCATATGCAAATCACTTGACTTGCTCCTAAGTTTTATTTTTGTTCAATTCAATCTCTACTATTTCTCCGGCCAGCCAAGCTTCTTCCGGCCACCGCACAAGGCTGCTAGCAAACTTTCAAGCCTGCCGGTGATCACCAATTAGGCACCATAGCCATAGAGCTCCGATATGGGTCCTCTTGTGGCCCAATCAGAGTTGTCCGACCCTGATTGATGGTCACCGATGGGGTTGGATAGTGGCCGATGAGTTTGAATGGTGGTCAACAGCTTGTGCGGTGGCCGGAAGAGACTTTGAGTAGTGGCCGGAAGATGATTGGCTGGCCGAAGAAAATTTTAAGGACTAAATTGAACAAAAGTGAAACTTAGGGGGATGTGACTTGATTTTCTCATGAGCTAACGTATATATTAAAAGTCTAAAAAACGTAAACGTATAACATCAAAATCCTAAAAAAAACCATCAAGAACCAACTTTGATCAAATCAAACATATAATACAAAATTTTTTTTTTTTTTTAACTCTTATACATATGTTGGCGAATTGATATTTGGGCATGTAGATGAGTATTTGAATCATCATTCATATGGACAAGATCATGATGAAGCTGGTGAAGACTATGAGCTTGCAGCTAATATTGGTGGTCTAAGTCTTGAATATTCTCCAACATATAATTATCATTATAATAATAATAATTACAATCTCGGAACAAATGTATTCCAACCGTATCCCTTACCGTCGTCTGACCACAGGTACTTATTAAATAAATTTAAATTCATGATGACGCCATATAGTTAAATTTAGTGTGAAACAATTTTATATTTTGTTCATCAAAAAATAAATAAATTATATTTTATATCTCAGTTGGACGGATGCTTTTTGGAAAACAAAAGACTCACCACGGATCCAAATTACTTACACTGGAAGAGAGGTTTGCACCAAAAAACAATCTTTGATCGAACAATACAAAAAAAAAAAACATTGTTTTTATTATTATATATATAGTGATAATTACCAAATTTAATAATTTCTATTGTAAATATTTACAGCTTGCATATGATAATACCCCTCGAAAGTATTTCAGCTACAGCAACCAACATCTGATTTGTGATGTCTGCAAACAACAAGTGAGTTGAGTTTTTTTTTCTCCTTTTATTTTCAGTATAGCTACGTATGTTGTAGTGATATCTAGGGTATGTTTGTTGGAATTTTCTAGTATATTTCACAAGCACGTGATAGTATTATTTTACTAACAGAGTAAAATAATTAGTTATAACCATAGGAAAAACTTTAAACGAAAGATTTTTTTAGTTAAATTCAGAATTTGTATCATACAATTAATTTTTTACCTAGGTTCAATTTTGACTTCCAATTTTTTATTTTTATTTAATTTTAATCCTTCTGCTCATAACATATATCATATACGTATATATATAAACAGATAATCCCCAAATTTACTATCTAGGTAGGTTCATTCATTCTCCTGTTTATTGTTTTTTCTTCAGATTCCGGTAGATTCAGCAGGTCATACACAAGTAGAAGAAAATAATATATGGAAATTAAAGTATTGCAAAAAGCACTATGACGATGGAACTAAAAAATGTCACAGTTGTCGAAGATTTGAGGTAATTATTATAATCTATAATAATTAAATTTAAATCTAAAAATAAAATTAATCTTCAAATTTGACGTGTGTTAATTGTAACAAGTGCAGCCAATGGGTACGAAATATTCATCGCGTGGAGATGGTCGATACTGTTGTGGAGATTGTAATGATTCTGCGATTATGAACATTGATGAATGTGGACCGCTTATTCAACAAATATACCAATTTTATGAAGCCTTAGACATGAAAATATACCAGTTTGATATTCAAATAAAAGTGATTGACCGAAAGGAGATGAAAGTAAGTCCTCTAACTAACATATATTATATATATATATATATTAGTCCTTAATTTATTAATATTGCTTAATTACTCCCTCAATTTTTCAGGGACGTGGTCATTCTGCACACACCAATGGAGTTACATATCGCATTGAACATTCGGGCCTTTACACTGTTAGATTCATCGTCCATATATTCAATTTTTTTTCTCTATATTAATTCTTTTTTGCTAATTAATAACTTGTTGGCCAAATTAGAGTATAAGAACACCAAGCTTTGGGCCTGACAATACTATCACTGGAACACAGAAGCAGCGTTTCAAGCTTGTGAGCTACAAGGAGGTTGAATATATATTGTTATTATATGGCTGCCCAAGGTATTTCTATACACTATATATATATATATATATATATATATATATATATATATATATATATATTATTGCTCCTTCATGGTGTCAACCAATCATAACTCAATAAAATATGACCTGTTTTTTATTTTTTGTAAAATATATGTTTTTTTTTTTTTTGAAGAAATGGCAATAACCTATTTTGTAACACTTTATCAGGTTGTTTACAGGGCATATCCTTGCTCATGAGATGATGCATGCATGGCTTCATCTTGGAGGTATCTCTTCTAGCTAGCTTCTACACTAGAATTGATGATCAATAACGTCCTTCTATTTTGAAGGTTTTAAAATGTAAAACTAACAATAATTACAAATTTTAAAGTAAAAATTGTACATCATAAAAATAGATGGAGAGATTGCTCCTCACTCGTCCTATACTGATCCGCTGAGCTATAAATGTTTGGATCTTTCTACTATGCTCCACAAACATCGTATTTCTGACAATATTTATTATATTTTTTATATAGGTTAAATGATCTTTTGGTATCATATGTTTGACCAATATCGGTTTTTTGGTATCATATGTTTTATTTTGTAGACTTTTGGTGCCATATATATGTTTGCATGTTGTAGGTTGTTGGTGCATCCGTTAGTCAAATTGTTAAGCTTGACCGTTAAATGCTTTTATTTTGTTTAATTTAGTTATTAAATTTATACACCTAACTTTTAATTTTTACAATTTAGTCCTAAATGAACCCAATTAGACCATATGGTCCAATTAACCTAGCCCATGGCTGGATCAGACTACGGTTTGGATCGTCAGACCTGGGAGTTCCAAACTGTGGTCCGACCCAGCCATGGGTCGCACCATGACTGGGTCAATTCGACCCAAGAGTTGGACTAAACTATGCATTATTTATCATTTTAATGTTTTATAACAGTTTGTCAAGTGATTAATTTGAAATTTTATCAGCAACATTGTTAATTTCTTGACACTAATTTGATATTGATTGTAGGATATGTAGGACCGGAAAAAACAGAGGGTTTTGTTGGTCAAGTAGAAACGAAGCAAATCCATGAAGGGCTTTGTCAAGTGATGGCTCATAAGTGGTTAGAGTCACAAGTTGAGTTGGACGATTTTGAGACAAAACTTGGTCAACATCTAATGCGTGACATAGAAGAAAGACCTGATTATAGATATGGAGGTGGGTTTAGGCTAGTAAACCCCTCAGTTGTCAACTATGGCCTCAAAGGGACACTTGACTATATCCGAATGACTGGAAAGCTTCCTCTATAATATTAAGGGTTAATACATTGTTTGATTACTTATGTCTGACAATGTGATCATTTGGTTTAAATGTATATTTTTTAGTTATTTAAGTTTGTAAATATAACTGTTTGATTACTTTTTTTATGATATATCTAAAATACCCTTTCTATATCCATTCTTCATCACTTTGTTCATGTCTTCATAAAAAAAAAATTCAAAATCAAATTTGGTTAGGATTTTTTTTTTAAATGAATTTTTGTATGAAAAACTTGCACAATAAACTGTGATAAATCTGATCTTATCATTTAACCACCAAAGAATCCAATCAAATCTGCAGCCACCGAGAGATTCAGATCTCCTAAGTCCTACCCCACTTTTTCTGTCTCAGATCGTGTCTCCAATTAAGATTTTGACACGTGTTTTATAAGACTTTGACCACCAAGAGCGGTAGTTTATGTTTGACATCGACACCTACTATTTGTATTACCCAAAGTAAGAAAAAGAGAACTACCTAACCTCTTTAAACGACTTAAAAGCTAATACAAACCAACCATAGTAGTATATACTCATGAGTCATGGTGGTGTTTCGGCATCAGTAATTGTTGTAAGCAAAATAACTCACATTTCATATGAATCCGTTATCATTATTTACTAGTCATTAATCTACTTTTCACACCTAATTTTACTTATATAAAAATTTACGTTATAATAATATTGATTCATTTTATACATATTTAGAGTAAAATATTATAAAATTAATTTTAAACATTAAAAGTACCAATTTCACCCTTTATTATTATCTAATTTAATCCTAAAAAGTACATATTTATTCAGATTATATTATATGGTTGATATGTTGACTCTGAAAATATTAAAAAGAATCGTCTCGTCTCTAGACTCTAACGAATAGTTCATCTCACTGATTAGTAGTTATTTAACTTTGACTACACACTAATTAAATTAATTGGTGCGTAAGCTTGAGCAAATAGCAGCCCCTTTTGACTTGTCAAGTGGGCCCACACGCTCGCCAATACATAGTATTAAAATACCAGAGGCTATTCTTCTTCTATCCAGTAAATGAAAGTCTTGGTCATCTTCCATAATCCATACGCTACCATTTATAATAATTCATTTCAAGCATAATTTCTTCAGTCCACCTTCAAAGAAGAAGATCACTAATATAATCACAGATCGATGATTAACCGCCTTGTGCGGCCCTTCCGCCACCACAAACTCATCCTCGTGTTCTTAACCGTCACCACCTTCTTCGCCATATTCCACGTCATCAAACCCCGAACCGTCCCGCCACATGAACCCTTGTATAATTCCGGCCAACTCCGACAGGCTCTTCCTCTTCGAGCCATCAAGGTATAAAAGAATGAGAATTGTATTATTGATCTTGTTTAGAGTTGAGTATATATATACATATATATATTGTAATACCCCATATTTGTCTATCACATCGATTGGAAATTAGAGATTTGGCCTCTTAATAAGCAAGATGGGTACTAATTAAGTCCAACAGGATTCCTCCTTTTCTAGACTCAAGTGAGGACAACGTACTTAGTTAGGCTGGATTGGGCTAAGTGGGAACAGTCGTTCGGGCTTAGGGCGTGACATATATATAATACATGAGTATATCTATAACAAATACTAATTCTATAACAATATAAAAATGAAAACATAATCTGATCTATTCATAATCTAGATTTATCCAAATATAATAAAATATATTTATTTCTAATATATCTTATTCCATTATACAAGGAAGCTACGCCGGAGATAACCACCGTGTCAAAGTCAAACCCTAATCCCGGTCGGTCAAAGCCATATAGGCTCGGGCCGAAGATAAAGGATTGGGACCGGCGGCGCATAGAATGGCTCAACAAAAATCCTGCCCAGTCAAGTTTTGTCGAACCGGGGAAACCGCGGGTTCTGCTGGCAACCGGTTCGGCGCCGGGTCGGTGTGAGAACCCGAGTGGGGACCACTTCCTGCTGAAGTCGATGAAGAATAAGGTGGACTACTGTAGAATACATGGATGCGAGGTCTACTATAACATGGCGGTGATGAAGGCGGAGATGACGTCGTATTGGGGGAAGCTGCCGTTGTTAAGGAAGCTTATGGTGGCGCATCCGGCGGTGGAGTTCATATGGTGGATGGACAGTGATGCGTTGTTCACTGATATGGCGTTTGACATTCCTTGGGACAAGTACGAGGATTACAACCTTGTACTGCCTGGTTGGAGCAACATGGTATTATTTCTTCTATGATATATCTAGCTACCTACAATCATCTAAATCTAAATCTGACTCTAAGGAAATATAATTTTGCGGATTATATCCGAACCGGCGGTCCGACTGGGTTCGAATTAGAACCGGTGTCTTCATCGGTCCGGTTTAAGTAAAACTGGATGATGTAAGCGAACTCGATTTGAAAGTTCGGTTTTCGACAAACCAAACGGTTCCGAGTGGACCGGCCAATTTTTCGGTTCACCGGTTCGCCAACCGTAACAAAAATAAAATCAATCAGGTTGTATTTTTTATGATTTTATTGAGGTTTATTGTGTTGGAAACGCACCATATAAATCCGCGTTGTATTTTCTGTGATTTTATTGAAATTTATTGACTTTATACTAGAACCGGTCAGACCATGTTAGAATCGAGTCGAATCGGCCGAACCAGGAACTAGTGGCCCAACCGGATCGACATCCGGTCCGGTCCTGGTAACACTGATTATATCAGATAATAATATAGATAATAATATGTTTCAAAACTTTTAAAATATTTTTAAGGTGTACAATATTAATTTTAGAGTTTGTAACTTCAAATGTGTAATTTTTTTGTCACATGGCATCAGTGATTCTGAACTGTAAAACGTACTAGAGTATTATAATTACATAAGCATATATATTTTTCTATGAAATTCTGATTTACAAACTATTTCTTTTACATAAAAATATAGGTATGAAAGAAGTCTATAATGAAGTCTATAATGATGTATTTTTTATATATATTTTTAATTGTTGTAACAAATTAATTAATCAAGAAAAAAGATACGTACGTACATATATCTATAATATATTAATTAATTTAAAATGGTACTCAAACAAAGGCCAAATTAGTGACGTTGTAACAATCACTATTAACTTAAAAAATAAACAGAGTAAGCAAAAAAAAATTGTATATATATATATGATTTATAACGTTGCTGTTTTTTTGGCCACTTAGTTGGCAAGTTCCATTTTTGTATTATCAATAGCACGATTAATTAAAGACACTTCCATATCATATATACTTTTAGTAATTATAATTATAGTCCAGTTCAGCCTTTAATATAAATGATAAAATAGTATATCTACATAATTAATAATGTGATAATTATTATAGGTATATGAAGAAAAGAACTGGATCGGATTGAACACAGGTAGTTTCTTTATAAGAAACTGCCAATGGTCTCTGGACCTTCTAGATGCTTGGGCGCCCATGGGTCCCGCTGGAAAGGTCCGGGTCGATGCGGGCAAGCTTCTGACCCGAGAGCTAAAAGGCCGACCCGACTTCGAAGCCGACGACCAATCTGCACTCGTCTATCTGCTTTCATCTCAAAGACAAGAGTGGGGCCCCCGAGTTATCTTTGAGACCACGTATTGCTTACATGGCTACTGGGACTTTTTAGTAGACAGGTAATTAATTAATTAATTAATCAGTTTACACACTAATCATATCAAAATTATATTATTTTCAATGTATTCCCTTAACTTTTAACTATGTCTAATTTCACCCTCAAATTTAAATAATCACTATGTTGCAGATACGAGGATATGATGGAGAAGTACAAACCAGGATTTGGGGACGATAGGTGGCCTCTTGTGACCCACTTTGTTGGTTGCAAGCCTTGTGCAAAGTCGGGTCACTACCCTGCGGATCGGTGCGCAAAGCAAATGGAACGGGCGTTCGACTTTGCGGATAATCAAGTCCTCAACTTATACGGATTAACACATGAGTCCCTCGGGAGTATGAGAGTCAAGAAGATCACCCCCACTCAGTAACATTTTTTCCTAATTATTACGATTTAAGCCATTAAAAAAGATTATATAGTTATTAGCATTAGAGAGTTTACTCAATAGGATAATTTGGTTCAGTAAATAGTACCATACTGCCAAACTCACTTAATTAAAACTCCCAGTTTTTTTCTGTAATTATTTCATCAATAAAATTATTAGAGCATTATTTATAGTTAGACTAAATTACTTTTCCTTTTTCGTAATGTACTACATTACCATTACCATTGCCTTTTACTTTTTCGTTTTTCCACTTTGGATTGGATATGCGCGTGGACTAGACTCTAATATGGATCAGCATGATAATTTTTAATTAGAGCGTACATATAATAAACACAATATAATTTCTTATAAGTGCTTATAATCGTGGACTGTATATTTATTTTTGGTATGACATCTTGTAGATTCATTTCTATATGTATATTTAATAATTTAGTAGTATAATAATAATTAATTATAAATAAATAAAAAAAAGTACAAAAGAGAATACAGACACTGTAACTGTAAGAGTAAGATAATGTTGTACCAAAAAAGAGAGTAGGATAATGTATATATATATCTTTATTATTAAAATGCATGAATGTCAATGTTCTAATTTAATGAATTTAATTTCAAATGTATATAAACTCTGAGTCTAAATTAGCCTAACCCTTTTTTATATCTATTCTATCTAGTAAATGAAAGTCTGTCATCTTCAATACGCCACCAAATATTATTTTTTACCATATAAATACATTTTTACAACCACACTCTTCCTTATTAATTCCTTTCAAAAATAATTTCTTCAGTCCACCTTCAAAGAAAAAGAACATCACCAATATAATCACAGATCGATGATTAACCGCCTTGTGCGGCCCTTCCGCCACCACAAATTCATCCTCGTCTGCTTAACCGCCACCATCTTCTTCGCCATATTCCACCTCATCGAACCCCGAACCGTCCCGCCACATGAACCCTTGTACAACTCCGGCCACCACAAAACGGCGGCTCTTCCTCTTCGAGCCATCAAAGAGATCCCCACCCGGTCAAAGTCAAAGTCAAACCATAGTCCCGGTCGGTCAAAGCCGTATCGGCTCGGACCGAAGATAAAGGATTGGGACCGGCGGCGCAGAGAGTGGCTCGACAAAAATCCTAGCCGGTCGAATTTTGTCGAACCGGGGAAACCGCGGGTTCTGCTGGCAACCGGTTCGGCGCCGGGCCGGTGTGAGAACCCGAGTGGGGACCACTTCTTGCTGAAATCGATGAAGAACAAGGTGGACTACTGTAGGATGCATGGGTGCGAAGTATACTATAACATGGCGGTGATGAAGGCGGAGATGACGTCGTATTGGGGGAAACTGCCGTTGTTAAGGAAGCTTATGGTGGCGCATCCGGCGGTGGAGTTCATATGGTGGATGGACAGTGATGCGTTGTTCACTGATATGGCGTTTGAGATTCCTTGGGACAATTACGAGGATTATAACCTCGTACTGCCTGGTTGGAGTGACAAGGTATGTAGATGTATGTCATTTATTCTAAGACAATACCTATAGAACTCTTAAGGATTAAATTAGATAATGATAAGTTGTGAAATTGTTAATGATTTTGAGGTGTACAATTAATTTTAGAGATTATAGTTTCAAATGGGTAAATTTTTTCAACTCGTAGTTTCAAATTGTTGAAATATATGAGTGCGTTGATGCATTCACTCACAAGTTCGGATTTATGAGACAGTTGATTAAGACGTACGTTTTATTTTCTATATGGTACCAGACCTTACGGGATCAATTCCTGATGATGCCACTTTAAATGAAAAATTGTTACCTCCTTTAAATATGGTTGGAGCCTATTATGTTTGACCCTGAGTTGGTCAAAACCTAATTAAGGCCCATTAAATGTACATTGGTTAAGATAAACGTCTTATTTTCTATATAAATGAGCTATAAAATGCATTAGAATATAGAATTTAATATTAGTTTTCTATTGAACTATGATTTCCGAATGATTTCTTTTATGTAAAACTAGAGATAATTAAGAGTTTCTAATGACATATAGTTTCATATATTTTTAACTAGTGTAACAAATTAAATATATTTAAATTAACTTAAAATGGTCCCGAACAAAAGTCAAATTAGTGACTTTGTAACGTAAGCTCAATAATAACTATTAAATTTAAAAATAAATAGAGTAAGCAAAGAAAATATTTTTTGTGAATACATATGGTTTACGACGTAGCTGTTACTTTAGTGAAAATAGACAAATAGTGTGCCATTTTAGTTGGTAATTTCCATTTTAGTATTAGTGTGCCATTTTAGTTGGCAAGCTCCATTCTAGTATTCTCAAAAGCACAATTAATTAAAGATACTTCCATATTTGTTGTATATATCATATATAGTTTTAGTAATTCCAGTTCAGCCTTTCATTATTATATATAAATGTGAAGATACAACTGGATTTTTTAGTATAAATTCCATACCATGCATGAAAATAAATAGATCCGAATAAAAGGCAATAATGTTATTATTTTTCCAGTTGAGTTGGCCTTGTCGATATGGTACATAATAAGACTAGTGTTTTAACCAACTGTTCATAAACTCGAATTTTGTGAGTGAAAATGTTGGACGCATTCTTATTCATACTTTAACATCCTCCCTTAAACTTGTTTATGAACAACAATTTAGCTATTGACGACGAGTGTGTATCGTCGGAGAACAATATATCTCTTATTGCCAAAGGGGTTGACATTTAAACGTAGTCACCAAGAGTTGAACCTGAGCGCAACATCTTAGCTATTGAAGACGATTGTCTATCGTCGGAGAACAATATATCTCTAATTGGCAAGGGGGTTGACGTTTAAACGTAAACCTGAGCGCTCTGATACCATGTCAAGAATATGACGCACGCATTAACCAACTGTTACATAAGTTCGAACTTGTGAACGAATGCGTTGTACACGTTCTTGTTCATACTTTAAAAGAAATGAATGTGTATAAATAATATATAATAATAACGTGAATATGATAATAATAAAAAATAAGTTTTTTATTTATATTTTTTACTATTCATATAATTTTAACAAATATCATAAATAAACTTTGTCCAAATTATTATGCGTATAAATTGCTGAGTGACTATTAATGTGATAATTATTATTACAGGTCTACGAAGAAAAGAATTGGATCGGATTGAACGCAGGTATTTTCATTATAAGGAACTGCCAATGGTCTCTGGACCTTCTAGATGCTTGGGCACGCATGGGTCGATCTAGAAAGGTCCGGGTCGAGTCGGGCAAGCTTCTGACCCGAGAGCTAAAAGGCCGACCCGACTTTGAAGCCGACGACCAAGCTGCACTCGTCTATCTGCTTTCGTCTCAAAGACACAAGTGGGGCCCCCGAGTTTTCTTTGAGACCACGTATTGCTTGCATGGCTACTGGGACTTCTTAGTAGACAGGTAATTAATTAATTTAACTAATTTACACACTAGTCATATCAACAATATATTATTTTCAATGTATTTCTATGCAGTCTTACATCCACATCTTGATTTTTTATAATTATTATTAGATTTGTTAATATTTTAATTATTGATATCATTGAATAGTACTAAAGTGTTATTGGGCCAGATATAATGTTAATGGGCCAGTTATATATTTTAATTAGTGTTAATAATTAAATTGCTACTCGAATTTTGATCAATTTATAAATTATTACTTAAACTTAATTTTTTTAAATAGGCTATTGAACCTTTCAATTTCATAGCACATCATTATCTCTGTTTTAATCCCCGTCAAATTTAAGAGAAAATAAGCATGTTTTCAGCACGTGGGGACTTTTCATGTGTACTCAATGTGGATTCAAACATAAAATGAAAGTATTGCAACGAAATATATTCATTTCGATGCATGATTGGACTTCCGCCTAATTCGAACAATTATTTTCAATCGAGCATCCAATTGATTGTATTTCACTGCAGTAATTATGTTTGAATCCATCAATTGTATATAATAAAAGACTTTACGTGACAGAAACATGCTCATTTTCTATCCAATTTTTCGGAAGTTGTAACAAATGTAGCAATTTGTTATGAAACTAAATGTTCGAATAGCTAACTTTAAAAAAAAATTAAAAAAAAAATCAGGCAGCGTTTATAAACTTGTCAAAGTACATGTTGCAATTTGGTTATTAACCATTTTAATTATGTAACTACAAACGAAGCTATATAGTGTAATGCATTTTCCCCTTTCAAGTTTTAACGATATTACTTTATACTATTAAATATTTTTATTATTTACTTTTTAATTTAATTTTTCCCTTAATAAAATCTGACATTTCCGTGAATATAATTAATCCTGATTTTGCAGATACGAGGATATGATTGAGAAGTATAGGCCAGGATATGGGGACGATAGGTGGCCTCTCGTGACCCACTTTGTTGGTTGCAAGCCTTGTGCGAAGTCGGGTCACTACCCTGCGGATCGGTGCGCCAAGCAAATGGATCGGGCTTTCGACTTTGCGGATAATCAAGTCCTCAACTTATACGGATTAACACATGAGTCCCTCGGGAGTATGAGAGTCAAGAGTATCACCCCCACTCGTAACATTTCCTAATTAATTTATTATGATTAATTAAGCAAGCAATTCAAAAAGATTAAATTTAGCAACTTAGCATTAGAGAGTGTGACCGATTAGAGTTGTAAGTGAGTCAAGTTATTTGAAATTGTTTTCAGACAAAACTCGAATTTCAGCTTGAAAAAATTATTAGAATCAAGCCGAATTTTGGTATGTCAAGCTCGAGCTTTATAATGCTCGATTCGCGTTACTTCGAGTTTGTAAGTTGAGTCTAGTCGAGCTGGATTCTTATTTAAAAATAATTAATTATTATATAAGTAAATCGAGTTCGAGTTTAGTCGATTTGAGTCGATCTCGATTTTTTTTGTTATGAAAATTTTAATTTATTGTGTTATATAATTGATTTACGTGTAGAGTCGAACTTGGATTCGAGTTTCAAAATTAAAGTCCAACCAAGTTCGAACTCCAATTTATGCTTGATAAACAATAATCGAGTCGAATTTGACAGAAACTTAGCCCGACTCGGCTCGTTTACATCCATATGCCCAACCAGATAAACTGGTTCAGTAAATACTATATACTGTCAAACTCACATAATTAAATCTCTCATTTTTTTTTTCATGCAATTATATTATTGCAGTAGACTAAATTACCATTTTCATTCTTTTTGCAACGGATTAAATTACATACTTTTTTGCTTTTTCCACTTTGCATATCGTGCGGACTATATGTTTCATTTGGTTAAATATGTTATATTAAAAGACTATTTAACTCTAGATAATAATATTTTATAAAATATATACATAATTATTTTTTTTTGCCAACGTATATGTAATTTTTTTTTTTGGCCAACAACGTATATGTAATTAAATAAAGGGTTAATAGCTAAAAAACTGTCCAAGGTTTACCCTATGTTAAAATTGGGTGTCTGAAGTTTCATATGTTAAACTATAGTGTCTAAGGTTTCAAATTTGTTAAAATGTGGTGTCTTTGTGTGATTACTTTAGAGAAGTCAATTCCGACAATTAAAATTCGAGCTCCCATACACACTCATTTCTCGTCATTTTGTCGGGACCGTCACCTAAGAAGTTGGTCACATCTGCGCAAGTAAATCTCGCTCTGTTGTCCTTAGAAAATGACTCCGCACCACTCTTCTAGAATTTTTTTTTTTAATGTTCAATTTTCGGGTTAAATTTGACGATTTTGTAAAAAGTAAATAGTAATGAATTACAAGTGAGTGGGTGAGTTGATGAAAATGATTGAATGAAGATGAAAATATGCGCAGAGATACCAAATTTCAACAAAAATGAAATTTGGGACAGTCCATTTTAACATTTCAAACTTCAAACACCTAATTTTAACATAGGGTAAACCTTAGACAGTTTTTTTAATTATTAACCCTTAAATGGATATAGAAAATTGCAATTTAATATTAATATTGACAAATATACTCAAATGATCGTATAAAAAATCATTTATTGAGAGAATTTTGCATGCATTTTGGTACACATAAGACCAACTTATCCACATATCAGCCACTGCTCTCATTGGTCTCGAATCTCCTCCACTCAATCCATAAAATCCCATATCTTCAATAACAGGCTCTTTCTGCTCTTCTTTATAATTTACATAAATTCATCTTCATCATCATCATATCTTCATCACCATTCACCAAACTCCGTCACCCTGATCGCCATGGCTGCTGCGGTGACTGCTTCAGTCTCTCTACCATCTTCCAAGTCCGCTTCTCTTAACTCCAGACTCTCCTTCTTCACCACTGACAGAATCTCCTTTAAGAAGGTACATCTCTATTTGCCCTTTTTGCTCAGATCGCGAATAATGTGCGAAATCCTTTTCAATTCCAATCGCCGATCTACGGATTTCGTTAATTGAATTTCGATTTTGAGTTCTACTGCGATTTCGCGTGAGGATTTTTGAAATTTGTTGGTTTTAGGTTCCGTTGCAGTTTAGAGATGGATCTGTGGGATCGAGAATGGTGTCAATTAGAGCTCAGGTCACAACAGAGGCTCCGGTGAAGGTTGAGAAGGTGTCGAAGAAGCAGGATGAGGGTATCGTGGTGAACAAGTTCAAGCCCAAGAACCCCTTCATTGGACGGTGCCTTCTTAACACTAAGATCACTGGCGATGATGCTCCCGGTGAGACGTGGCACATGGTCTTCAGCACCGATGGTATCCACTCTTACTGAAAGTTTGGATTATTGTGCTTTATTGAGAAGAATGCCAATTGTTGGAATAAAGATAGATCAATATGTTGAAAGCTATGCTGATTGTTACAAGCAGAAGTTTTACTTTTCATGACTTTATCACTATCGTCTATCTTGCATTACATTAACGTACTGGATAGATTTGAAAATGGTAAAAAGAAGAATACTAGACTACATTCCAATAAACTAGGACAGGATCTTGATTATGTGTTAACTGTGTTCTTCCATGTTTATTTAACAATATTGACCCAGTGAAACCAGGAGAGACTTTTGTATGTATTACTCAAAGCTCTTGAATCCAATGTTTATATTCATTCTGTTGTGTGGTTTTGGTCTGATTTGCACACAAAAGCTTAGCATTTACATGAGGATTGCTATGTTGTTTTGTTGTATCACCACATTAGGCTTGTAAGAAGAGAGTTACAGGACAATATTTTGCCCTTTAGTACTTTTATTTTCCATCTAGAGATTCAGATTTCAGCACTTTCATGAATCGGTGACCTGAAAGTTCGATGTTTTACATGCAAATAAGTTCATGACATGAACCCCTAATTTCTTTTTCCACCGACGATATATATTTTTTTTTTTTGATTGAACACCGACGAGAAATTTATGGTCCACAAACTACAAATGAACAATTTGGTGCTGCAGGTGAAGTGCCTTACAGAGAAGGTCAATCAATTGGGATTATTCCTGATGGGATTGATAAGAATGGGAAGCCACACAAGCTCAGGTTATACTCAATAGCCAGCAGTGCTATTGGTGATTTCGGTGACTCCAAAACAGTGAGTCGTTTCTACAAATCCACTTTGTTTCATTGGTTAATCTTTATTTCCTTCAGTGAATGTAGAAAAACTAGCAGGAATTAAAACACTTGAAGGATCTTGATATAATTGAGCTTCTTGGTTTAGGTTTCTCTGTGTGTGAAGCGCCTCATTTACACGAACGACCAGGGAGAGACTGTAAAAGGAGTCTGCTCAAACTACCTATGTAATAATAATACTGCAATTTACTGATGATGAATTTGTTATCTTGGTCATTCTGCTCATTGTTTCTATTATGGTTTGGCCTTTCAATTCAGGTGACTTGAAGGCTGGATCAGAAGTCACGATCACGGGACCAATAGGGAAGGAAATGCTTATGCCTAAGGATCCTAATGCCACTGTTATAATGGTATATATTGTCGTGATTAGTGATCTCCTAGTCTATGTATGTGTAAAAGTAATTGAATGAGTGAATCCAACATGACTTACTTTAAAATGACGATCTTCTGCAGCTTGGTACTGGAACTGGAATTGCACCATTCCGATCTTTCTTGTGGAAAATGTTCTTTGAGAAGCATGACGACTACAAGGTTCGTTTTTTATACCTTGTGTGTATTAGTCGACTTTATTTATTTGTGTATGTAATTGATGAATGAATGGGATTTCGGATTTTGCTATATAGTTCAATGGTTTGGCTTGGCTCTTCTTGGGTGTTCCAACAAGCAGCTCACTTCTCTACAAGGAGGTAATTCGTTCATCCATTTATGCAGAACATTTACATTTCCTTGTGTCATACACTTATTTACATTAACAGTTGACTAACATATGCATCAAAAGTGTACAACTTCCATACTTACTACATCAAAAATATACAAAAAATAGATGTTGCACCAAAAGTCAAAAGTGATCAAACATATTGTACCAAAAGACCTGTTAACTGTTAACCCTTGTGTATTTATGGTGCGTAGGAATTCGAGAAGATGAAGGAGAAGAACCCGGACACGTTCAGGCTAGACTTTGCAGTGAGCAGAGAGCAGACGAACGAACAGGGAGAGAAGATGTACATCCAAACACGAATGGCGCAATACGCAGAAGAGTTATGGGAACTCCTCAAGAAAGACAACACATTTGTGTACATGTGTGGGCTCAAGGGTATGGAGAAGGGTATTGATGACATTATGGTTTCACTTGCTGCTAAAGATGGTAAGCCAAGCCTCATCATATTGATGACATTATGGGATGGTGTTCTTTGCTATGTGTTTTTTTGACTATTGTTGATGTGTTTTTAGGTATTGACTGGATTGAGTACAAGAGGCAGTTAAAGAAGGCAGAGCAATGGAATGTGGAAGTGTACTAGGAGCTCAAACTTTTGGATTTTTTTCTCCTCCCATATTATGTATGATATTGCTATGTAGATAGGGTAAAGTCATATTTTTTCTGATATATAATATATCATGGAGCAGATCTATTGTTGGTGGAGCCTTTCCACAGTACATGTATGTATGTATGTACCTATAGTCGTAAACGAGCTGAGTCGAGCTGAGTAACATCAAGCTCTACTCGATTAATATTTGTCAAGCTCGAACTTGAATTCGAGCACGACCGAGCTCTAATTTTGAAACTCAAACTCGATGCCAAGTTAGACATAATCGAGCTTAGCTTAACTCAACTCATTTGCCAATTATATTTTACAAATAAAATATCATTTCTAATGATTACAAAAATTGAGTTCGACTTAACTTGACTAAACTCGAACTCGATAGACCTATGTAATAGTTAATTGGGTTAAGAACCTATGAAAGGTCTGAACTATCACCCATGTTAACGGGAGGAGGTCTGAAATTTAAAAAGTTAATAACAGAGGTCTGAAATTTCTGTTTTGTTGATAACAGCAGTCTCCGTTAGTTTTTTCCGTTAAAACTATCGGAATTTGGTCACATGCTTGGCATGTGACCGGAAATTAAATAAAATTTCAAAAATGCCCTTCTATCAAGTGTGCCCCTCACATGCATGGAGTGAAAATACCAAAATGCCCTTAAAGCCACCACGGTACTCCGGCGACCACCAATCGTACTCCGGCGACCACCACCGTACTCCGGCGACCACCACCGTACTCCGGCGACCACCACCAAGGCTCCGATTGGGCCAAAATCGGAGCCACCGGCCCCGATTGAGCTCCGATCGGAGCCACCGGCCCCGATTGGACTCCGATCGGGGCCAAAAAAGCTCCGATCGGAGCTTTTTTGGCTCCGATCGGAGCTTTTTGGCCCCGATCGGAGCTTTTTTGCCGAGGTGGTGGCCGGAGTCGGGTCGCCGAGGTGGTGGTCGTCGTAGTCGAGGTGGTGGTGGCCGGAGTCGGGTGGTGGTGGCCGGAGTTGGGTGGTTTTAATTTGACTTCAGGGGTAAAATTGTCATTTCACATTTCCTTAAATAAGATATTAAATAAAACAAAATATTAAAGGGGCAAAAATGACATTTCACACAATTCTGTTAAATTTAACCCTAAAAATTGACGGAAAACCTCAAATCAACAAAATTGAAATTTCAGACCTCTGTTATTAACTTTTTAAATTTCAGACCTCTCCCGTTAACATGGGTGATAGTTCAGACCTTTCATAGGTTCTTAACCCTAGTTAATTAGTATTAAATAAGAATGATAATAAGAATCAAGTTTGACTCGACCTATAAATTCCGAATTTGAAACTCATTTAGGCTCGCGAGGAGTCACTTGAGCAGAGTATTATCAAGCTCGAATATTAAAAAACTCGACTGGAGTTCGAAATTTTTCAAGTCGATTTCGAGTTTTGCCGAATAGCTCGTTTCATTGACATTTTCTTTTATGACGATTTGAAAATGCAATCACTATTAAGTTATTATCTTCTAATAATCTTCAATTCATTGTTTGATTACGCAATTTGTATAATTTTGGATATTTTGTAGGAATGCTTATTATGATCGGACTGACCAAATCAAGTAGACCTGTCTATTTGTTAAGTTGGGTAGGGTAACTAACTATTCCATTTTTGTATTGTCCAGAAAAATAATAAATAAATATAAAATAAATAAAATAAACGGGAGATCTGAAACTTGGGAAATTCCACCAGTTGACTTCATAAAAATGGTATGTGAGTTCCAATAAACATTAATCTAATCGGATATATTTGTTTGTGGGCTATAAAGTTCTATTTATATACAGGCATCTTCAAAAGGATTACATCTTTTAGTTTGCAGTTTGCACAATTATAATAAGTTGTATGTATCACTTTATTGGAAAAATCTTTCTAATTTCTATATTTGTTAATTCAAATACAAATAAAAGTATCACTTTATTGGAAAAATCGTTAAATTTTTATATTTGTTAATTCAAATACAAATAAAAGTATCACTTTATTGGAAAAATCGTTCAATTTTTATATTTGTTAATTCAAATACAAATAGAAGGTAAGTGAGTTTTAGCACGAAAATAACTAATATCGCATTTCCCAAATACGTAACTGGCGTTTTGCAACTGTTAGGTGCGCTACATTGCGTTAATTTCTGCTTGACTGAATAATTAGCATTAATTACGTAGCGCACTTACGAAATGCGCAACAAAATTATGATGCGTCTAAAATTTGATAGTTATGGATGCGCATCTCGTAAGTGCGCTACCGAATTAATGCTAATTACTCGATAGCGCACTTGACAATTATGCAACGCTCATTGCGCACTTTAGAAGTGTGCTATTTGGTATTTTAGAACTCATTATACCTTATATTAGTATTTGAGTTAGCATACATCGTATTTTAACGATTTTTGCCACTTTATTACACTTATTCTGGAATTACTATTCAAATAAAATATTATTTATGTCTCAAAAACGTGGCCAGATCCAAGCCAAGAACTTTTCCATCCATTTATAAAAAGTGGGCAAGTTCAGTCCAATTCCAAAGCATCACTTTTGCTCATGTCAGACCATAAGCAACTACAGAAATAAATTACTGACAGTAAAACATCTACCTTGTACAATTACTATGCCCAAGAAGTTGCTCAAATTTACACTCATTGCCACTATTGCTTTACACAATTTTATTTTATATATAAGTAGCTAGTGTTTCAATCAAAAAAGTAGCTAGTGTAGAACTGAGGCTTCAATTGGATTAATTCCATACAAGCTACAATCTTCCTTCACATATTCATAATCACAGGATATATAAAATAATAAATAAATATAAAACAAAATATAGAAACCAAACCAAGTAAAAAAAAAAAAAAAAACCTGAAGAAATGTTGGTGAATGGAGATGATGGATCAAAATCAATGGAAGCCTCTTGAACCTCTTGATTGGAACAGCTCAAGCTTGCTCTTAGAATCCATCAACAAAGCCTCCATCTTCTCGTCTTGTGTCAGAGACGACTGCTTCGACGCCCATTCCAGCACCGTCAGCACCTCCGCCTGAGCAAGCTCTTCGCTGTCGGGGACGTGTTTCGCGATGTACGCTAGCAGTAGCAGAGCGGAGAGTTGCACTATTTGTTCGCCGAAGTATACGAGTTGGATCAGGTGTTTGGCGCCTCCGGCGGTGATGATGGCCTTGGAGTGGTCCAGGTGGAGGTAGTTTTCTGTGCAGGCGAATTTGGTGAGGGCGATCGCCGCCTCACGAGTCACCTCCGCCTCGTGCTCGTCGAGGAACTTCACCAGAGGGCAGATCATTCGAGTTTCTGTGGCTCGGAATGTTCTGGCGAGGTTGCCGATCGATTTCATGCAGGGGATGAGGAGGTCGGAGTCGCCCATCTCGATGATCTTTAGCAGCTGGTCCACCACCGCCTTGCAGGCCGGTGAGTTGGGCTTAAACGCAGCGCGTCTCAGATCTGGATCCTTCTCAGCCACCGCGGTGATCTCCATGAGTGCCATGGCCGAGTTGTAACGGACGTCGTCGGCGCCTTTGTCGAGAAGGACAGCGAAGCAGAGGAGGGCTCTTGACTCGGTGATGCTCCGGCAGATTGGTGAGTTGTCCTGGGCGAGGTGCCAGAGGGCACGCGCCGCCATAGCCTTCATGTAAGACTTGGTCGATGGGTCCTCGAACTCTCGTCCCTTGAGATTCACGCCGGAGATGGAGTGATTCTGCTGGTGCCTCGGCTTATTACCGTTTTCCAACTTCACCAGCGCCGGAGACGGCGGCGCTTGGGCCGGCTTTCCACCGTTCATCGCCATCGTGGTGGCAACTACCTTGTGCATCTGATTTGGCTTCCTGTTCACGAGAGGGTGCTGGATCTGGTTCTGATCCAACCGGTCAACGTCGTCATGGCCCTTGTGGTTGACATTATTGGCGGTTACCGCCGTGGTATCCTTATAGGTGTTGGCTAAGACGATGGCGTGGATCGACGTTGCTTTGTTGGTGACGATGGCGTATTTACTGTGCTCCTGTACAGTCTCAAACGCTAGATGGCTCACAAGGAGACGGATAATGTTGTGCTGGGCGAAGAGGTCCTGACACTTGGTGTAGTGCGCCGCCAGCTCCGACACGGCCCAGGCCACCACCGCCTGGACCTTCATCGGTCCCTCTTTAAGAATCTTGGCGAATACACTGCACGCGCCGGCATGGATCATAAACTCACCACTTTCTGGATCTCTTCCCAGAAGTCCGATGGCTCTGGCCGCGTTTTCCTGACCGTCCGCCTTCCCTTCCTTCAAAAGCTTCAGCAACGGGCCCACGCCGCCTTCCTCGATGATGAGCTTGCCGTAACGATCGTTGTCACGGGCGAGGGACACGAGGGAGTTAGCGGCGTCGGACCGGTCCTCCAAAGATCCGGTGTGGAGCAACGCGATCTGCTCCCAAATGAGGCAGAGAATCGGTTCATTGGCGGCGATCGGCGGGAGGCCGAGGTACTGGTCGACGCGGTCGGCGGCAGGGGCGGATACCCGGAGCAGCCACGAAACATCTCCGATTGAGTTCTCCAGTTGAGATGACATCTTCCGGAAAGCGGCGGCGGGTATGATGGTGAGCACCCGCTTCATTAAACCATTGGCTCTGCATTTCAACACCAGGGACAAGGCCTTATCAAGTACCTGCTCAGTGTCCTCGATGATGCGGCGGGTGGGGCGTTCGTACAGATCGGAACTCGCACGCGCCGCCTGACGGAGAAGACTGGCGAGCTTCTCGGACTTGAGCTTCAAGTCTGCGCACTCCTGCTTGAAGGAGCTGGCCTCGTCGGCGGCCTTGATCACCTGGTCAGCCAATTGGATTGGCTTGGTCAAGATCTGCTTCACCAAGTCCGCCATCTCGCCGGCGAAGAAAGATGAAGGATCGGCTTGATTGGTGGGAGAGACAGAGGAGAAACAGATGGGATTGATTGATTAGCTGGCAACAGTAAGCGAATCCAATGATCACATGAAAGATAGCTCTGCTCTGGTAGTAAATGAAGATTAAAATCTCGGAGGTTGAAGAAGAAGATTTTTACAAGGTCAAACGCGGTTTGCTTTCTTCCATTTTGCTTTCACAACTTCATCCTCTTCGTCAATGGAGCACCTGTTTCTCTCTCTCTGACTCTTTCTCTCTCTAGAGTCAGTCATACATTGAATTGAACTGCATAAATAACAGTGGGAGGCGTTTGGGAATATAAAAAAGGTTGTGAGGGTATTTTGGTAAAATTAACTCGCCGAGGTCACCGGTGACAGTGGGCCCACTCCCGCTGAATTGGTGGTTACGATGCTCTCGTCGTATCCTACCACTCCAGCCATAACTCTGTTGTGATTTCTGATTGGTGTTTGTAATAATTAGCATTCAATTGTTTCAAAAAATTATTAGTTACCGAGTTCGGTTAAAATACATTCAACTGTTATAACATTATAATGAATTATATCGGCTCATTATGTTTTGTGCAATAATTAAGATTTAATTTTATTTTACTTTTTTGAATTATAATCTAATAATCTATACTCTCTCCCTTTGTCTAACGATTATATAAGGAATTTACTTTCGAGATAACGATTTCGTGCACTCAAGAAATTAGGCTTCGGCATCTTATTAGGCTTATAGACGAATATTTGTTTAAGACGTAAAAGACGTGGTTGATAGCAATGAAGGCGTTTGAAAATTCTAGTTATAAAAATAATACTTGTAAAAAAATTAAGCGAAGTATTTTATATATTTAATAAATATATTAAATACAATAATCATAATAAAAATAATACTAAATAAAATAATAATAAATAATACTAATAAAAAATAACATGAAACAGTCAGTAATACATAATAATAGTAAATAATCCCAGCGAAAAATCAACAAAACCATTTCATCTTTTTTAAAAATAATTGTAAAATAATAAATATACCGTAATCTCAATTGTAATTTCACGTTATATCTGTTTATTTAAATGTAATATCACATTAGAATAGATGACTAAGTTAATGGGTTTTAGGGGTTTTTAACAAACTCGTCATAGTTTCATATTATAATGCAATTCATATCATATTATAAAGAGTCGCATTATATCATTTGGTTTGAAAAATGAAGTAATATTGGTGCAATATAAGACGTCTGTGAGATTACATCACCATATTAAATCCATCTCAACACACCCTTATAATTTGATATTACGCGGTTAATGATGCTAAACTCAAACCCGGCCTGAGCCAGTTATAAATTAATAGGTCAGATTGGTTCGACGTATTTCATTTGGGATTTGCTAGGATCCTTTGAAAGTATCCATGCTTTAAACTTATTTTTACAAATATTTTTATTTATAATTTTACCCAAAAAATTGTAAAATTAAACGGAATAATTACAATGGTTATAAAGTGAATTTTAAGATTTTTTTTATTTAAATGTTAAGGTTTACATTGTAGAAAATAAAAATAACAGTTTAAAAAAAAAAACAAAAAAAAAATATTCGGAGGCAAAAATAAAAATGAAATAATTACTAATAAGAGACATAGTATAATGCTCTTAAAATTGAAGAATTAAACTATAAATAAAATAATTTCTAAACAAAAATAATGCATGAAAGCACCAATACTTTAAAATGATGTTAGACAAACCGATTTCATTTTAACTTTACATTTTTTATGCAATTTTATAAATTAACAAAAAGAACTGTTTTTATAGTTTTAATTTTTAGATATTTACCAATGAGTTAACAAGCCACTTTTAGCATGAAAAATCACTCTTAAAGCCCTTATAATGGTGAATTTCTAGTACATCCACATCTACTACCAACTCATTAAAATAGAACAATTACATTAAAATCTACATTAAAGTTGGAATCATTGGATACCAAGTTCAGTTTTTATATTTAGATTCATATATAGTCCTTATATGAATTGTTTTTAATTTTTAAAGCACTAAATATAATTTAAATTCTCATGTTTAAATTTAAAAATACAAACATGACCAAATCCATGAATGAGATTTGAAATTTTGACCGGCTTACTTAACAAAAAAATGAGAAAAATGTAAAAAGAAAAATTATAATTAGTCCATATAATACATATATTTCTCATTTATATGTAACATGTCATTTTAACTTAGTTTAAAATCTTTTAAAGTCATTCATTCAATGTCAAAATAAGTTACAAAATTTTAACAATCTCTCATCATTTCTAATAATATTTTTTTGGCCAAACATCATTTCTAATAACATACATTTATGTTTTTCTTCTTAAAATTGTATCATTTAAAAAATTATATACAATAATTTTTTTTATTAGATATATGACTAAATTAAATATAATTATGTATATTACATATCAATTCATAAAAATAATAATTACACTTGTTACCAAACATATTTACTTGTTATTTTGAACATACTTTGTCTGTAATTGAAGAAAATGGGCATCTTTCAATACATATATGTGTAGATTATGTTTATCCACGTGACGTGTAACGTACTCATTAAAAGAAAGACGTGCATATATGTGGATGCGAATTTCATTGCATATATATATATTAATTAAGGTATCATAATTCATACTGTGTAGCATATCTTGTACGGAAGATATTGTCTACGAAACGATATAATAATTGCATGGGCAATGCATGGGACACAATAAACGGACGGACGTAATTGAGATTGATCATCACGTACTTGTCTTTCAAAAAGAAAGCTAACTAGCTAGCTAGCTTTAGTAAGTGAAAGCATATATACAAGAAAAACGTATATTGCAGGGACTTCCTTAAATATATACACAGAAACGGAAATCACATTATCAAATATATGCTGCTTATCAATTTGTTTGCTCTTTTACGTCACGTTTTTCTCGTACGTAACCTACCTTGTTTATTATAAGTGACAAGGAGATATATAGCACGGTTACAAATACATACAAATTGTATTTTATTTTGATCAATCATATATATGGATTGATAAGGCGTTGTATTTCTCCTTTTTTGCCTTTTAAGCTTATTTTTGTTGTTTACGCTTCCTCGACCTTAGCTATTCTCATCATCAATTTAAGGTTAGATTACATATATTAGGAATCATATGCTATTTGGCTATATCCAATAATGGAACAAAGGTTTATTTTCTTTTTTAACTTTGCTATTATTGTACGTAATTCCATATATATATATATATATATATATATATATATATATATATATATATATATATATATATATATATATAGTATCCGGTCATTATATTATAACGTAATTCCAATTTTCACGTGATAAAATCAACCTATAAAATATTTTAGCTTGCACTTGACAAGTAGGGATGGGATGAAAAACCGTCAGACCGAACTAGTTTGGAATTGAACTGATTGAACCGGTTTGGTAGAATTATCCGGTCATGATAACGTAATTCCAATTTCCACGTAATAAAATCAACCTATAAAATATTTTAGCTTACATTTACAAATAGGGATGGAAAAACCCGTCAGACTAAACTAGTTTGGAATTAAAATGAATCAACCGGTTTAGACTAAACCAGTTTCATAAAAAAAGTTCTGAATCGGTTTAAAATTTTTTAATTGGGAGAAAAACTATTATGTACCGATTTCAAAATGATTTTAGCAAACCGGTTTATTAGTCATATAATCGATTCAACATGAACGGGTCTTAAATCGAATCGGTTTTTTTGCCCATCATTTTGACGAGGGAGTATCTGTGCATTCATCAACAAGAGCTACATTTAGTGTTAATAATAAGATGTGCACATTAATTAACTGTCTTATAAGTCTGAACTTGTAAGTGATGACATTTAGCCCGCTCTTATACATCGATAGATAATTATGTAACTATTACTTATCGAACGTACATTGAATTAAAAATAACTCTTTTGACAAGAGAAACTATTCATTTGGGTATTATTAGCAGTTAAATTTTAACAACAATTGTGAGAAACGCGACAAATATCGTTCAAACGATGATCAACATAAATTTGATGGAAGGGAGGAATCTTCTCGCTACACCAAATTATACACAGCAGAAGCCCCTGACAAAAAGCTCTTGTCTCCACTTTGGGATGTTTCCTATTTTCATTTCTCATCATTGATCATAGAATCTCAAATTTATTTATGGGTGAATTAATTATGAAATTGCTATTTTAAAATATTACAATTTACTAGTCAATTTTTTTTTTTAAAGTAAATTACTATATGAGCTTTTATATTATGTAAAAAGTAACATCCTTCAATTCTTTCGGTTGGCTTTGAACGGCAAATAATTTTAAAAATTGTTAAATACTTATATAAAATATATATTTTTTAAATAATAGATATTTAGAAATGTATTAAAAAACAAATATAACTCAAAATGTTAAAAATAAATTTATTAAAACATTTTAAAATCCTAAAAGATAGAATTTAAATAATTGCTTAAAAAAAATTAAGACTTATATAATACTAATAATATGTTTCATCCAATTCGAGATTTTTATTTTTTTATTTTATAAACGTTGAGATATTCTAGAATTATAGTAGAGCATTATATGGCGAGTTTAGTCATTTTGAAAAGTATATTAAGTCCATAATTAATGAAAAACTAGAGTAAACTGCACATGAATAAAAAAAATTAGCTAGCGATTCGTAAAAAGAATCTGAGTGGCAAATTGCACATTCCACAAAAAAAAATCTACTAGTAATTTAGTAATTAACACTTAATTTATTCAATATTAAAGACCAAATTACTAGTACATGATCATCATAATATTATTCTGAGAATACTATTTCTTTAAATAATACCATTTATTATTAGGAAAAATCGATTTGGTGAATAAAAGAATGACTGAGTTGCTAGCTAATTACTTAATTATTGTTTAGAATATTTGGTTAATTAATAACATGTACCCGCCCTGCTGATTTCACCCATAACATGATTTAATTCGAGGCTCATATTAATAATAACTTTTATGAAGATGTTAATTATCCGATCTCTTCGTAAATAAGTTCTGCTAAGTGCTAAGACAATTTAATCGAAATATCCCAAAAACTATGTGTATTGGCCTATGTCAATATATATTGAAAATGTGTTGTTATATAGAATATATATGTTCAAAGATCAATCAATAGTGGAAGACCACTCTTGGTTTCGCTCTTTGCAACCAACCTAGATATAGTGAATAATGTTTAATTTATTCCTTGATTTTCTTCCATTATAAAAGTGAACAACGGATATTATATCATGATTTCCCTATTACAAAATAGTAATAATTAATTAGATATTTATACATTTAAACAATAAAAAAGTCATTTTTTTTTAATTATTTATTCCTTTTGTAATCTCTAGAGATAGGGCGTTTTCGCATTAATAAAAGGAGTGCTAGACGGGCTTTCAGTTTGATGATTAGCCTGCCTTAACAAGAAAAACACGTGGCCCAAAAAATACAAATATATAGGTGGGCCGGGCTATTGAATTGGTCTATACAAATATACACGCGGCTTTCATTTTTATTTTTTTTTTATGTATTTCTAATATGGATTTGTCATGAAATTGAAATATATTGCAACAAAATATCTTAAATTGGACACTCAATTGAAATGCAACATTAAAATGAACGGAATTCCAATTGAGCGTCCAATTGAAGATATTTCACTGCTGTTAGGTTATAAAGTCTAGGTCAACGAGTCGTCAATCTAGAATTTATCTCCCACTAATGAAATGTCGGGTTCACTGTTCCTAGGACTAGTCATTCTGATACATGCCCTTCTGCTCCCTTGGGGTAGTCGTTCTGATATATGTCATTCTCTTCTCTCCTTCTGACCTCCTTTCCTTCTCTCCTTCTGACCTCCTTTCCTTCTCTCCTTCTGACCTCCTGAGGCTTGTACTTCTTACCCCTGGGGCTTGTCCTACTGCTCTATGCTCTTCTGCTTCCTTGACTCTCTTCTCCTTGCTACCCTGCAAGAGGGGCAATACCAGGCACAGAGGGGGGGGGGGGGGTGGTGCCTGATGAACCCTCTCCGATGCCTAAGTCAGTACGATTTTAGAGAGATAAAGCTAGAGAGATGTCAGAGCAAAATTGTGCAACTTGCCAAGATGTGCAAATGAATTGTGGAGGTGGGGTATTTATAGGCAACGGTGTCATTAAGGTGGCTTAATGACATCATTAACCTTTAAACACAGTTAATTAACCTTTAAACACGTAATTAGGACCTTAGGATACGGAGAAGGTAGGCGGAGTAAACCGAGTGTGGGAGTCCAAAAATGGTGCCGGGGACCTTGGGGGGAAGGGAAATCCGACCCCCAAGGGTAGGGGTTGGGTGAGGGCACCCAACCCCTCCTAGGGAGGATGGGGTTGGCCAACCCCATCCCCCCTAGGGGAGATCGGGTTGGCCGACCCGATCTCTCCTAGGAGAGATCGGGTTGGTCCACCCGATCTCCCCTAGGGGAGGTCGGGTGTGGCCACCCAACCTCACCTAGGCGAGTCTGACTCGGCCGGACGAGCGCTTCGGCCTCGTCCGAGCCGTTGGTGTTTTCGCGAAGGGTTCGGTTGAAGTTTCGATTTACAATCATTAATGGGACGATAAAAATACAACGGTTTGGAAGTCAACGGGTTCAAATTGGGCGTATATCCATCACATGCCCCCGAGTCAACCAATGGCCTAACCCTTGATTGACTCTATTTTAGGATGGTATGACACGCGCAATTTGAAACCGGGATTTTACCTTCTTGTCTGGATGCTTGCTTACCCATGGATGCGTGCCTCTGACTCTGCCCCCTGCCTTATGAGATAGAGGAATTGTAAACGTCAGAATAGCACGGACGTGTGCCTAGGCACGCGTCCGTCTGAGGTGGGAATAATAAACCTATCTTTGCCACAGGCGTATACTCAAAAAATACACGCTCGCATAGGAATGCAATTATGAATGCAACTAAGTGACTTATGCTTCAATTTCATGCCGGGATAAGTCTAAGTGAAGAAAAATTAATTTTGGTCCGAAATTTTTCTAAGTATGGGATACCAGAAAATACGCCTAGGATGTTAACTAGGAGTGAACATGGACATATCATGAACATGAGGATGTGTACTAGCATACATGCAAGTAGGAACATAAGGATGGGAGTGAGTAGAGACATGCTGCGATTGTAGTCATGAATGTATGCATGAATATATGGCGGCCACGTGCATGGACGTCTAAATGTTTGAACACATGGGAGTGTGTATGTGAGCATGCATATGAGTGCAAGCATGAACATGTATGTATGCATGGACGGGTTGTGAGTATGAGCATGAGTGATGACATTGATGTACCTGTAGATGTTAGTCATGAATATGAGCATAAGTGCAAAGGTGAGAGCATAGACCTCTCCTTTACTTGAGGGTGGGAACTCTGCCACTCAATGGGACACAACGTTCCGCCTCCCTCATACTAGCGTGAACATTGTCCATTAATCTCGACCTTCGGCACGTGTAACATTTCTCCTTCATTCGTTAGAGCGTGTGTATAGCTCTTGACCTTTACCCTGCAATTTGTTCCCCATAAAAGTGAGGGTGAAAAAGATTACAAGCTTTCTTCTTACCGCCGCGAGCGAAGGGGTCTATTGACATGTGTTAAGGGTTGACCCTTCCTTCGGATGTGCTGGAGCGTTGCTCCATTTGGGGAAACTGAAAGTTCGCCCTCTTCCCTTGGTGTTAAGGTTGCCCCCGTAGTAGGCGTATCTCGCCCCTCCATGAGTAAGGGTCGATCTTTGCGTTGGTTGCTCGTATAGATGACTCACTTTTTGGGAAGCTTTCTTCTTCAGACAGGGAGACCTTGAAGATCGTTTTCCAAGGTAGTCAGACCAAATCTGACCGTCCGTTGAATCAGATGAGAGGGAAGAACCCTCTAGTTCTGCTTATCAGGCCTAGAAATTTTCTAAGTCAGGGGTGGCTGCTAATGCTTCCAGTATGTTCTCATTCCATTCTCTTTTCTTTGTGATATACTTATGATTGTTCTCATGTTGCTTCCTTCTTGTTGTTAGAGCGTTCTTCCCTGGTTACCGAATGGTTCTTGTGGTGGGTGAGAGTTCAAGTCAATCTAAATCCGAGGCGCGGAAACCTGACTCTGAGGTCGGGCCTTCGGCTGCCAAGGAGAAGGAAACCGCGAGAGGCTCTCCTTCAAGTGCCCCCTTGCTGACTCCCTCCCCTGATAAGGAGGTAGTGGTTGAAGAGGCGACCTCTTTGCTAGACAAAAGGAAACAACCTGTGGCTGGCGATGGGGTGATCATAGGTCTTGATGTCTCTTCTATATCCCCTGCCCCCCAGCCGAGGGGCCGAGTCTCAAGTTTATTTCATCTTCATGTAGATTTGACGACTTTTGAAAGTGTTTTTGTATTTCCTATGGGTTATGTTATTAACCCCTGCGTTGAAGATTTTTCTTTCGGTGATGGGTGTGATCATCACCTTTCACTGAGGTTCCTTTCTCTTGCCATGGCTCTGATTAAGATAGCAAATTCTTGCTTTGGAGTTTGGTGGAGACTGCTCTTGAGTTAGCCTCTACTAGGATCGTAGTTGTGATCGTTGTGGGGATCGTTTTGTTATATGCCCTCAATAGTGCTTGTCGTGATTCTTTGCTTCATGGTTGATTTCGTGAGATATGGAGGTTGTCTTCATAATGAGGACGTCTCCTTCCTAGTATCACCCAGTGGGTTGAAATATAAGTGCCTACCTTTGATGAGCGTACGAAGGGTGTTGTTTTTCCTTTTTCTTGAACCTCCTCCTGAGGCTAGGCGTAGCCTTTTGATGTTCGTGGTCGGGATGGTGTCTTTACAATGCATGTCTTTGACAGATGTTTTATGACGTGCTGTCATGATAATCACTTCGGGGTATGTGGACGTGATAGCCACTTCGTGATGTGTCGGAGTGATAGCCCTTCTGTAGTGTGTGGACATGATAGCCACTTCAGGATATGTGGACATGATAGCCACTTCAAGGTATGTGGACATGATAGCCACTTCAAGATATGTGGACATGATAGCCACTTCAGTGTATGTGGACATGATAGCCACATCACGATGTATGGAGTTGTGCTTTAGTATTCCTTTCTCGTTGGAGAGCCTTTATTGCTATAGCTGCCTTATGTTTAGGCTATGTTTGTTGGGTTAGGTCCCGATGTCTCGTCTTGTCGGATGTTGTATCCTTTATGCTCTTTAGATGTCTCCTTCATGAGTTGTGCTTGACGATGTTCAAGTCTGATACGAGCATAGGTCACGCGAGGGCGACATGCATGACAATAACATTTGTCGGAGGTTGGTTTGTGTGGCTTGTAAGGCAATTCTCTTCTTGATGGGTCGAGCTTATTTTGAGAGCCTTGAACTTTGGATTTCATGTCTTTGCTATCCTTCTTGGTGTTGTTGAGTTCCTTTGAGATACTTCTCTTGACTTGTGATATGGATGGTAGGATAACTCGTTACTTTTCATGATAACATCTTGTGCTTATGTATATGATCCTTTGGTCATGGACTTCTCCTTTGTATATGCTTTCCTTTCTTTATCTTTCTTTTGTGCTTTCCTTCACATCATACCTGCTATCTCATCAAGAAAAAACATTATGTGTTCTTTATACAACCTTACTTTAAGATTACTTTCTCATGGGATCCTTCTGAGCATGGTATCCTTCTAAGAATGGTGTGATGATCTCTTCTGATACCCCTTACACGGTATACGTTGTACTGTTAGACCAAAGATACGCTCTTGGTGGGCGTCGAAATCTGTTCACGAGACAGGCTCTCGGACGGCACTTAACGTTTCACAGGATAGGCTCCCGGAGGGCACAGGTTAGTCCACCGATACGTTCTTGACGGGTGTCAAAATCTGTTCACGAGACAGGCTCTCGGACGGCACTTAACGTTTCACAGGATAGGCTCCCGGAGGGCTCAGGTTAGACCAAAGATACGCTCCTGGTGGGCGTCGAACTGGTAGTTTGAAATCTACCTCAAGATACGCTCTTGGGGGCGTCGAACTGGTAGTGTTTTTTCTACCTCAAGATACGCTCTTGGGGGCGTCGAATCTGGTAGGTTGCAAATCTACCTCAAGATACGCTCCTGGGGGCGTCGAAATTCGTAGTTTTTGGAAACCACTCTCAAGATACGCTCTTGGTGCGTCGAAGGTTGTAGTGTATAAACTACTCTCAAGATACGCTCTTGGGGGCGTCGAAGGTCGTAGTATGAACACTACTCTCAAGATACGCTCTTGGGGGCGTCGAAATTCGTAGTTTTTGGAAACCACTCTCAAGATACGCTCTTGGTGCGTCGAAGGTCGTAGTGTATAAACTACTCTCAAGATACGCTCTTGGGGGCGTCGAAGGTCGTAGTATGAACACTACTCTCAAGATACGCTCTTGGGGGCGTCGAAGATCGTAGTATAAAAACTACTCTCAAGATACGCTCTTGGGGGCGTCGAATCTGTTCGCGGGATAGGCTCCCGGAGGGCACAGGGTTCGTAGTTTTAGAACTACTCTCAAGATACGCTCTTGGGGGCGTCGAATGTGTTCGCGGGATTGGCTCCCGGAGGGCTCATAATATTACCTTATCTTGTGTCCCTTCTCATGTATGGTGCATTTTTTGTATGCTTTTCGAGTCTTTACTTGACTTCTCCTTCTACGATATTGCCTGTTACCACGCTTTTTCTTCAATGTGGGAGATCACCTTTTGAGGGCGATGTTTGTGTGTTGCCAACTTAGGACGAGTTCGTATAGGGAGTTGAGGATGTTTTCCTCTTATGTGACCTCTTCTAGGAAAAGTGGTATTGCATGTTCTTGTGATCTTCTGCCTCTAATATCTTCTTTTATACTTAGGTGGGCTACCAAGCACTTATTCGTTTGGTGCCCCCCAAGTTGCTTGGTGGTCATACCGCCTTTCACATTTGGCCGTTGAAGGCCCCTCGTTCACTTTCTTGGTTGGGTGCCCCTTATGCTCGGGGCTCCCTTGTCTGCTTGTTTGAATGCGATAAGTGTCCCTTGTAGGATTTACTCTTTCTCATGCTTGCTTGTTTCAGTCATAGGCATGGTTTGGATGATGCCTTTGTCGGATGTGTCTTTGGAGGTTGTGTGGAAGAGCTTTTGCTTTGGGTGGGTGGGGGTGGATTTCATTCTCTTGATAACTAGGATGTGGCAATGTCTGTATCCTAGGGGTGCTTGTAAATTTTTCCCCCCTCTCCTTGTGTAGGTTGAAGAGCTCTCTCATAGAATGGTGTCTTGAGTTGTTAATCTCGTAGGTGTGTTTCAGACTAGTCAATCTGACCCATGCTCTTTGCTCGTGCATGGGGGGGGGGGGGGGGGGGGGGTCTGACCGGGCTGTATCTTCTTGGAGTGTTGTGGCACTTAGTGTGCCTTGCCTTTTCCTTCACACTGGAGTATTCTTCACTGCCCTTAGGGGGTGTCCCATTGGTCATGCTCCTCCCACCTTGAATGTTGATTGTAGACTTCCTTCGAATTAGGACTTGAATCTAAAAAGGGCGTTTTCCTTTAGGTTTGCAGGTGATGCTCCCTGATTTTCCCTGGGTTTGTTCCCGTATTGGCTATTCCTTGTTGGATAACTTCATTAGAGGCTGCATTTGTATTGCGTACGTATACGTGTTTGAGGTGTGTTGAGCTGACAAGTCCCTCCTCTTTTGTTTTGTCATAACCTTCATTCATCATGTATTTGGCGTATGGCCTTAGAGGCGGGATATTTTTCTAGTGCCCCTTTTATCGGGGTTCTCCTCTTGATGGGATGCCAGAGTCAAATGTCTTATCATTTGCAGACAAGGTGGTTGATCGGGATGTGCGTCTAGTGTGAGGGTCGATCTTGAAACCTTACTCCCCAAGCTTTAGAGCTCTTCTTTGGTTGATCTTGTAGAACTATTATCCTGCCCTAAGGCTCTTCGTGTACCTATCTCTGATGAACATGTTATTCATTGCATATATGATACGGAGTCCAAGGATCTCCAGGTTAGGATCATATTTTGAGAACAGAGACATAGTCATCTATTAGATGACCTCTTTATCTACGGAGTTTATTTTTGCAAGGATAAATGCAAGGATACTTGTAAGGATACTTGTAAGGATATGTGTTCCATCCTTTTCCTGGTTCATTTGCAGTGCCGTGTCCCTAATGGGTGTGTTGATGTTCTGACCACCTTTACTAGTAGGGGGTCCCTTGATATTAGGTATGCCTGACTCTTCTCTAGTATCATCAATGGTTGGTCATGGGAGATGTCTGAAGGACTCCCTTCATGTACTATGGTTCTCTTCATGTCAAAGTTGGTGATTCCCTCTCTTATGACTAACATATCATTGTGTGGAAATACTATGTTTTCCATATCCCTTTTTAAAAGCTTGATGATGGTGTCACCGTTCTTCCTTTGCTACGCTTGGTGTCCTTGAGGGTTTTTGATGGAAGTGTATTCCATTACCTGGGATGAGCTTACTAAGTGTAGTTGTATCTCCTGGCTATTTTGTGAAATCATAAAGATCCGCTGGAGGTGTTTGCTTCTAATGGTGGGCGTTGCCCATGTGATATGGTTTCCTCCATTTTTGGAGGGATGTGTTCGCGGCTACCCCCTCTTGTGCTAATGGGCGTTTGTGGGGAGGGCATGTTGTGACTAGTGCCCCCCTTGCATACCAATGCCAGATGGGATCCTTTGACGGGCTTGGCCCTAGGAAGCTTAGTGGAAGGTTGTAGTAGGGGTAATCCTTTGTGACCTTCATGGTAGTTCCTCTATAGGATGTTGGGAGTGCTCAACTTATTTTTGTAAGTGAGCCTTCCATCTTGTGATCTTTCCCAGAAACTTGACCTTATAGGTGTTCTTTGGGATTGAGGAATCTGTTGCTTGTGCATCTCTTGATTGGCGACGGCCTTTTACTGATTCTTCTAGTGGTCCACCTGTGTATATATATATCACGGAGCCCGGAGGCGTCCGGTATGGTCATTCTTGGAAAACATGTTGATATCAAGTATCAAAATCTACCCCTTTTAGGGAGTTGACTTGTTATGCAGTTAAATTAAATAAGAGGATATGGGAAGGATATGGGAGTGGGGGTGTTGATATCCCCTGTTTCCTTGGTAATGTAACTGTCTTCCTCCATTAGTCTGTGTGTATTCCTTCCACTTGAGGAATATGAGGTCGCATCCTTGCAAGGCGGACTAGGTGGAGGTGTATCCTTCATGTATGCTATGTGCGGTCTCACTCTACTATGTCTCTCCATGAGACTTCCCATTGTAGTAGCTATGTGCTGACGTGGTGTGGTACTCTATTAGTTCCCTGTTCAAATCCTTGTCTTTTCAACTCCTCCTCTGTCCTAGGAGGACGTGTGCCAAGGGTTGTCATGCACAAGGGGTTTGGACCTGTCGTGCTGTATCATGGGTAGGTGGTTGCTTTATTGTGTTGTTGGGACTATGTCCCTCCCTTTGAGCTTTCCTTGGTATGTCCCTTAGGCATGTCTGTGGTGATACGGACTGTATGTGTACATTGCCAGGGTGGATGTTGGAACTCCTATATCCTTGTTGGTCTGGCATGTATGTCCTCCCTTAATGCGGTGTATGTCCCTGTTGGGGTACTTGGTTGAATCCATGCCTCCTTGGAGGTCTTGCCTGTCTATCTGCCCCCAGAGGGGTGTATGCCCTGGCATCCTGCTGTGCCTGTTGTTTCCTTGGAGGCACAGACTGCTGCCTTCCCTCTGGGGGTGGCCTTTGGTTGTCTCTCCTTTGTTCTTCTCACTGCCCTGTTTGAGGGTGCTAGTGGTGTTCTTCTTCTGGGACTTGTTCTTCCTCATGAACTTCTTCTTCTTCATGCTGGTGTTGCCTTCTCTGCCTGTTCCTCAGGGTCTCTCTATGGACTAGCCGCTCATCCAACTCGTTCATCAACCTCGGAGTCACTGTCTGTGCTCCTTGCGAGTATGCGGGCCTTATGCTGGTTGTGTGGGCACGATTGTCGTTCCTTTGAGTCATTATTTCATATGGATACCCTTGAGGTTGTGCCTCATAGTAGTACCCCTGTGGAGGTGCCGTGTATTGGGATGGCACTCCTTATTGCCCCCCTGTCCCTGTGGCCTCCCTGTCCCTGTGGCCTCCTTGCCAAAGGGGTTGAAGCTGTGGAGGACTCAGCCCCAGCTGGGCGTGAGGGTCCTCCCTCCTGGTTGTTGTGTTGAGGAGGCTGTGGGGTTCCTTGTGCTAGTTTCCCTGGGTTAGGCTGCCTTCCTGGGGGTATAGACTCTCTCCTTCGCCTATTGCCCCCTGGTGGGCGGTGGTGCCTAGACACCCTGATGTTCGTCATTGCTCTTGTTATTGCCAGACTTTCTGTCCGAAGCCCACAGACGGCGCCAGGTGTTAGGTTATAAAGTCTAGGTCAACGGGTCGTCAATCTAGAATTTATCTCCCACTAATGAAATGTCGGGTTCACTGTTCCTAGGACTAGTCATTCTGATACATGCCCTTCTGCTCCCTTGGGGTAGTCGTTCTGATATATGTCCTTCTCTTCTCTCCTTCTGACCTCCTTTCCTTCTCTCCTTCTGACCTCCTTTCCTTCTCTCCTTCTGACCTCCTGAGGCTTGTACTTCTTACCCCTGGGGCTTGTCCTACTGCTCTATGCTCTTCTGCTTCCTTGACTCTCTTCTCCTTGCTACCCTGCAAGAGGGGCAATACCAGGCACAGAGGGGGGGGGGGGGGTGGTGCCTGATGAACCCTCTCTGATGCCTAAGTCAGTACGATTTTAGAGAGATAAAGCTAGAGAGATGTCAGAGCAAAATTGTGCAACTTGCCAAGATGTGCAAATGAATTGTGGAGGTGGGGTATTTATAGGCAACGGTGTCATTAAGGTGGCTTAATGACATCATTAACCTTTAAACACAGTTAATTAACCTTTAAACACGTAATTAGGACCTTAGGATACAGAGAAGGTAGGCGGAGTAAACCGAGTGTGGGAGTCCAAAAATGGTGCCGGGGACCTTGGGGGGAAGGGAAATCCGACCCCCAAGGGTAGGGGTTGGGTGAGGGCACCCAACCCCTCCTAGGGAGGATGGGGTTGGCCAACCCCATCCCCCCTAGGGGAGATCGGGTTGGCCGACCCGATCTCTCCTAGGAGAGATCGGGTTGGCCGACCCGATCTCTCCTAGGAGAGATCGGGTTGGTCCACCCGATCTCCCCTAGGGGAGGTCGGGTGTGGCCACCCAACCTCACCTAGGCGAGTCTGACTCGGCCGGACGAGCGCTTCGGCCTCGTCCGAGCCGTTGGTGTTTTCGCGAAGGGTTCGGTTGAAGTTTCGATTTACAATCATTAATGGGACGATAAAAATACAACGGTTTGGAAGTCAACGGGTTCAAATTGGGCGTATATCCATCAACTGCTATATTTTCAATTTATTACTAAGTTCTTCTTAGTACACAAACACTTCACATGTCCGGAACATGCTCATTTTATGTCCAATTTAACAAAAATTATAATAGATGTAGAATTTACTCAGAAATTAGAATTTAAGGTAACCATTTTTTTAAAACTAAAATGTATATAGCAATTTGTAATTGGGGGTAGTGATTTAGGTAGTAACTCTAAGGATGTCTTACTAGGTTTCATTCATTTCAACCTCCAAGTATTTGAAGCATGCAACAAGCTAGCTAGCTAATCAGCTAATTATATATACATATATATAATCTAAGAGCCAACTCTTGAAAATGTAATGAAAAAAAAAATTATAGATATATATCATATCATACACCCAAAGGTGACTAATGAATCGGTCCACCACGTTTCTAAGACATGCTATCAACTCCTTATATTTGAGTTTCCTCCATTAAAGTAGGCAATGGAGGGGGTCTTGCCATTTTTATAAACCATACATAGATATTATTATAATGAATCCTTCTTATCTTTTTTCGTGCAATCCTCCTATGAGTATATTATATTTATTTATGTATTTCATATAGTCAAGGTCGGTTGGACCTAAATGTACATCGAACTTTTAAGTGGTGGATAATGTTGTTTGTATTTGTAGAATTTTAATAATAACATTAACCCTTTTATAAACTCAAATTTATGGATAAATATGGACATACTCTTATACAAATTTCAACATCTAAGTCTCAAATTAAGATTTTGACATAATTATTCTTAATTCTTAGTTTCACAATGTTGCTTTTAGGTGTCTTATTTTTAAATTATTGCTAATATGTGTACTAGATTTCGTTTTCGTTTTTTTTTTGTTTACCGTTTGTTTCTTTAGTTAAATTTGACGAATTTGGTTATGTATTTTCTTTAATTCATATATATTTATGCCAACTAAGTTAAACTGAACCCCAATTTTGCGTAAGATTTTCAATTACACTGTATGTACACACATCTTGATATAAGTTAAAAAGAAGCATAAATGTCATATTAATGTTTTATATTCTTTAAATGTTCTTGTTGAATTTATGGAGGCATTATACTAAAATCCTTCAAATCTAGCAGAAAAAACAGACAGTAAAAAAAAAAACCCTGAAACACCTCTTAGAAATAAGTAACATGGCACAAAATTGAATCTGTAATTAGATTTAAGGAAAATTGACTCAAATACAAACCATTTGTAACTCAATTACAAATACAATGGATGGTGAGTTTCGTTGATGAAAATACTCAATCGCGTACTTCACAAGTGCGCAATTTACCATTGCGCAACTCCTAAGTGCGCAATATCACCTTAATTTCTATTACACATAATAAATTACTTGAGAAGTGCGCAACGAACCGAAAACCGGACAGCTTGTCGGTTCAGTCTCTGATCCGGCTCTATAACACTGCAAAAAATACATGATTTGAACAGCTCTACGTATTTATTACGCGTTGCAACGTTGATAAAAATTACACTGTCATGTGTTTTAGACAGTGTTATCAGAACCAGACCGAAATCTGAAATGACAAGCTGTTCGGTTTCCGGTTCGATGAGCACTTTCCAAGTGCACAACATATTAATTACCGTAATGAAGTAATTAATTAATGCTAATTATTTCGTGTAGTAGAAATTAAGGTGATATTACGCACTTAAAAGTTGCACAATAAAAAATGCGCGACTATGTATTGTCGTCAACGAAATTCACCATCCATTGTATTTGTATTTGGGTTACATATAATTTGTATTTGGTCATTTTTTTCTAGATTCAACCCTTAAAATTAACCTGCTACTGTACTATTCCCAACGCTGATGTATCTTGTGACGTGACACCCACTCCAAATTCACCAAACAAGCATATATATATATATATATACTTTTCTACAAAGACACAGTCATGTCATCCACATTCGATAATTTCATCTATAACTAACTTCACATAATTACAAACGACGGTAGCTTCAAGCTCACGCTAACTCATCCCCATCCACTCGAAGAACAACAACAACGACCTAAGCTAGAGACAATAATGATCAAGCCATTGGTTGCTTTCAGATCCAACAATGTCCTGCAACCCTGCAAGAAAGTGTTTGTGTCCTTGAGATATAAGCTTAAGAGAAGGCTCACCATTCTCATAAGAAGAAGAAGAGGAAGTTCACTTCCTCAACTACTCCGACGAGTTCGACCCAGCAAGTCCCCGTCATCTCGGAGCATCACCAGGTTAGGAAAATGAACATCTACCGCCTTAATTATTTCTCTCCTATACTTCATTTTCTACTACATCAAACTTTCACAATAATAAGTAATAAAAAAAAAACAACTTTTTATACATAATATATACAATTTAATAAAAGTGTGTTACTAGTTTTATAGTTTTTTTTTTTTTTTTCTATAAAACTATATTAGCCATAGTTTGCGGTTGGGAGGGGTGAATCATATAGGACAAATTGACTCATTTTAGCCTGATCCGGGGTTTACCATACATAACCGTTCACTGTGTTTAATAGATTTTTAGAAGAAAAAAAAAATCAGAAATCTAACTGCACTTGTATTATAGGGATGGACATAGAACCGGTTCAGCCGGATCTATTCCCGCCCAGGTCGGATCTGATTAAACAGTTCCGGACTAGCCTGAATTTAATATTAGCTAAGGTTTAAAACAGAAAAATTAGAGCGGTTTTGGATTGTTTTTGTAAAAAACAATCTGGTTTGGTCCAGAACCGTTACGACCCGTTTTTCTATATAGATTTACACTATTAAAAAATAATAATCCAAAACCAGTCATAACCATGTCAAATCCGGTCCAATATAGTCTAGTCCAGTTCGAATTTAATTCTTAAAGAAGTATACTAACGGTTCGTGGTCTGATTCTTTCCTTGAAAACCTAATTTGTCCTATCCGGTCCGAACAAACCGGTTTTTTTGCTAAATGCATACAAAAAAGTTCATTTTTAACTAGTTTTATATAATATATAGTGGGAAAAAGTAAAGCATAAGATATTTATATGATTTTATGTACACTTATAATCATGCATAGAAAATGTATTTCTCCTTGATTTAACCCTTTAAAATCCCGAATTAATTTATTTTCTATAAATTATTTACCTCTAGTTCAATTCGTTCATTTACTAAACAAAAATTCCTAATTTACCCCTACTTTAGGTCATCAAAGAAAACCCTAAAAGGGAAGGTATCCTCCTTCTTCTCCACTCTCTTTCACCCCAAGAAAAACAACAAGAACACGGACATGGCAAGAGATTTGAGCAACAGTTTCAGCAATGTCCGATCGGGACCGGCAATCGAACGGCTGATGTCCTTCGCCCATTCGCCGAAGCTCAAAGGGACTCCCAAAGGCGGACAAAAGGAAAAAGACGATGTTGAAGATGCTTGTAGAAGCTTCGAGAAGTATCTGGTGGAAATGATAGTGGAAGAGGGGAAAACGAGGGATTTGATGGACGTGGAGGAGCTTCTGTATTGTTGGAGCAACCTTAAGTGCCCTGTTTTTGTCGGGTTGGTTTCGAGATTCTATGGCGAGCTCTGTAAGGATTTGTTCATGGATGTTAGTGTTGAGGAAGAAGAAGAAGATGTTGCTGTAACATCAGTTGCAGCTTCGTAAACAGATGGGATTTACTTTTTTTTTTTGTTGGGTTTATTGAATACATTTGATATGGTGAATTCATATTCTTGAATAATATTGATTATTTTGAATTACCGACGGAAGTTTTTGTTGGTAAAAGTCTAAACTTCTATCGGCAAAACTATATTTTTGTCGGAGAAACTAGGAAGTACCGTTGGCACTGCCAGTTTCGGATTAGGTTTTTACCGATTTGTAGTTCTGTTAGCGTTGTCATTGTCGGATTAGGGTTTTACCGATTTGTGGAATTTATGCATTTGTGAACTTGTTTATGTTGGTAAAAGTCTAAATTTTGTCGGCAAAACTACATTTTTGTCGGAGAGACTAGAAAGTTCCGGCGGCACTGCCACTTTCGGATTAGGTTTTTACCGATTTGTAGTTCCGTTAGTGTTGTCATTGTCGGATTAGGGATTTCCCGATTTGTGGAATTAATGCATTTATGAACTTGTTTATGTTGGTAAAGTCTAAATTTTGTCGGCAAAACTACATTTTTGTCAGAGAAACTAGAAAGTTCCGGCGGCACTGTCACTTTCGGATTAGGTTTTTACCGATTTGTAGTTCCGTTAGTGTTGCTACGTACTGTCGGATTAGGTTTTTACCGATTTTTGGAGTTGATGCATTTGTGAACTTGTTTTTGTCGGTAAAACTCTAAACTTCGTCAGCAATATTATATTTTTGTCAGAGAAATTAGAAAGTTCCGTCGGCACTGCCACTTTCGAATTAGATTTTTAGCGTTGCTACGTACTGTAGGATTAGGTTTTAACCGAAAAAATTAGCCTATTAGAGCATCGACAATGGTTTTACGTAAAGATTACGTAAACGTGGGTCCTACATGTTTATTTAAGTAAAACAACAAAAACTATCTACAGTGGTTTTACATAGCATTCCTTAAATATGGGACTCACACGTAAATTTATGTTTTTACATAAAGCATTCATTAAATTTAAGTAATGCACTATGTATTACGTAAACAATTTTTTATTATAAATTAATTCATTTTATAATTAATGTTAATATCTTATTGGTGGTTGTTGGAAAATTTAATAATAAAATATATTTAAGGAATATGTTTAAGTAATACGATTGCAGAGAAAATATTTTTTACGTGTGTCTTAAATTTACGTATTACTTAAAGTGTACATAAATGTCTACGTGACAACTTTAAACAATACAATTTATGTAAAACCATTGTGGATGCTCTTAGCCCCGAAAAAAGCCCACACGCAGGATTTTTAGTCTTAATCATGTATATATATCCGATTATATATATGATTATTGTAGATAAAGTTATACTATTATTAGTATACTTAAATTATACGAGATATATGTATAAATGCAGATTTAACTTGCCTATATATATATATCCATAAAAAAATTTAGATATATTTCTATCCATATATATATAATGCGTATGCACAGATATATATATAGATATATATATATAGATCTGTGTAGCTGATTTAAGTTTGGACATTACATATATATATATATAGGTAACCAGTCAGGTGTTGAATTAATTAGGGTTTGAGTAAGATTGAAGATGGACCTGGAAATTTTTAGCGAGGAAGATGGTAGAGTAGCTCACATATATAAAAAATCGTTCACGAGAGGTGTAGAAATTGAAAGAAGCGCCGGAGTCGGTGATGATCAACACCGCCGCCGTACAATGTGGTTCGACTTATGTTTCCGTCGATCAGTAACCATTATAAGCACCAACAATGGAGCCGTACTCTCCAGTCAACGCCACTCAAACCAAATTCGCCTTGGAATGGAAATAGATAAGCTGGAGTCCGTTGAAGAGGCGGCGGCGGCGGCGATTTCTCCGGCGCTGACCACCTTCGAGATCCCCACCTGCATTCATCGAAGCGTCTACAGAGACTTCGCCGCCATTGCCGGCGACGTAGCGAAGAACGTCTTACCTGCTTCAGAGATAGTAAACATGAGTGGGCCCGTTGTAGTGGCTGTGGAGATAGTCGTCGTAACCTTAAAATCACTACATCCGGCGGCCGTGGCTGAATTGGTTCCGGCGACCACGTCGGCCGTTGAGGAGTTGCCGGTGGAGGAGATTCTTTATATAGTGCTAGCGAGATTAGTTGAGATGTCTGACGTGGCGGAGTTGCCGATGCTTGACGCGGTGGACGAGATTCTCTCTGGAGTGCTATCGAGATTATTCGAAGTGGCTGACGTGGCTGTATTTGTAGCGGCGAGCTCGTCGGCGATAGAGGAGCTGCCGGCGGTTGATGCGGCGGAGGAGGGTGATCTGTGCTCGATATGTAGAGAAGAGTTTGCGGTGGGAGAGAAGGTGGCCGGACTCCCGTGTTCACACGTGTATCATAGAGATTGTATCACTAATTGGTTGAATATTAGTCACGTGTGCCCGCTCTGCCGTTACCCAATGCCACCACAAACATAGTTAGTATATATGAAATTTATAAATTTCATGTTTCTATTATTGACATTTTTCTATTATTAATATTGACATTCCAAGCACTCTTTGATTGTAATCAATAAATAATAAATTAATCACCTAAAAACTAGAGACGTGCACAATAAAGTTTGTGCATGCTAACCAAACGTCATATAACTGATCATACATTCAATTCATTAACATTTTGATTGTAATTGGCAGAATCGGTTCTAAAAAAATTGAGGTCTAAAACAATATTACGATTTAGGGTTTAATATTTTATTTGCCAGATATAAAAAAGTGTTAATTACCAAATTGCTAGCTGAACTTTCTGTGGAAGTGCAATTTTCTAGCCGGACTTCTTTTTGTAGCAAATCGCTAGCTGAACTTTTACTAATGTGCAATTTGCTAGCTCCGTCAATTTTTCTGTTAATTATGGACGGAATATACTTTCTAAAATTACTAAAAATATCCTAAAGTTCTACTATTATTGTAAAATAACCTCAAATTTTTTATAAAAGCAAATATAAATCTCGAATAAAATTTATAATTATATAAATTATATAAAAAAATATATAAGTTAAATTTATAATCCCAAAGTTCACAAAATTAAAATTAAATATTTTTTAAATTGTATGTTTTTATAGAATTTTTAAAAATATTTTAATAAATTAATTTTTTGCATTTTTAAAGTGCATTTTTTCTTTAATATATTTTTTAACATTTATTATTTTGATTTTATATAAAACATCATGTCTTTATATTATCATACTAAATAAAACTTTAGGGTGTTTTTAGCAATATTTGAAAGTATTTTCCGTCCAAAACTAACGGAAAAATTGACGGAGCTAGCTTTTTGCACAATATAGAAAGTTTAGCTAGCAATTTGCTACAAAAAAAAAAAGTTCAGCTAGCAAATTGCATATTCATGTAAAGTTTGGCTAGCAATTTACTAATTAACCCTATAATAAATGAATTGACTAATCATAATAAATTTTTATTTAAAATTTATTTTTCGAGCTTTATAAAAATCACTAAATAATTTTTTATACTAATTTATTTTAAATTAGATTTTCAAACGATAATATATATAATTCATTTGCAAGCTGATTTCATAAAAAATTAGAAGTTTAAATATTATATAATACTGACAATAAAGTAAGCTAACAATTTATAAGAATAATATTTAGAAGAGAATAATCTTATTTGTCGATTATGGAAATTCTTATATAGTTTGAAGAAAGCCTCTAAATAGTGGAACTTAAAATTGACTGAGGCTTTATTAAATGCTGGTTATATTCAATCTTTGCTTGATTACTCATTGTTTACATAAAGGGTTGTAGATCAATTAGTAGTGTTGATTGTTTATGTTGATCATCTTTTATTTATGGAAACAGTAAAATGTTGATTTCTGATCTTAAGTTTATTTTGGAATCCAATTTCAAGATTAATGATTTGGGGGTGAGTTACAGTATTTTCTAAGCATTGAGATAACTATGTCTGATAAGGGCATAGTACTCTGCCAAATGAAGTATGCTCCTGATTTAATTTTTGAAACTGGTTTAGCTGATAAAAAGGTTGCTAAGACTCACAAGACATTAATGTGAAACTAGCTAGTAAGAAATATGACTATATCTGAAAATCAATGTTCTAACTAATGAGACTTCTTATTGAAGACTCATGAGAACCTTTTGTATTTGACAATTACATGATCTGATATTTGTGGACTATGCAGCATTCAAGCCAATTCTTGGAGATGCTAATGAGGTCTTATTATGAGGTTGCAATATGTTAAGTCAGAGCCTGATAAATGTATTCTTATTTTCTCCTCCAGTGTGCCTCAGTTAGAGGGTTACTGTGACTCAGATTGGGCTAAATGTGTGGAGATAGTTGATCACTTACTTGTAATGTTTTTAAACTTCATGATCTCTTATCTCTTGGAAGATTAAGAAACATGACACTTGAGGTTGAATATAAGAGTATAGAGGTTGTTTCTGAGGTGCTTTGTCTTATAGAGTTGTTACATAGTTGGATTTTCCTAAAAAACCTAGTTCAATATTGCATTGTGACAATGATGCATCATTTAAGATAACTAACAATCCAAACTTTCATGAGCGTACAAAACACATATAAATAGATTGTTATTTTTCTAGACAATATATGATTAATGGTTCTATTCGAGTTGTTTATGTTCCAACAAGTGAGCAGTAGGCTTGAGAGAGAAAGATTGAAGTGTCCAACTTGAGAGAGTGTGGAGTTTTGTGTTGCTGGGCTCTCTAAGTTGGGCCCTTTTTATTTGGTTTATTATTTTGGTTTATGTAGATTTGATCTTATTTTTATTATTTGTATTTGTCTGAGACTGATTCATTCGTTGTACAAACCTTGGGTTGAACATTTTTACAGTAGCTCGGGTTAAAACCATAAATAATAGTGTAATGAATTAGGTGAAAGGTAGTCAGATGAAGGGAACCACCTTTATAATCCTCAACTGATGTGCATGTTCTTATTCTTCCTCTTGATTTAGGGTTAGGATTTTTCATTAATTCAAAATTAACCCATATAAATATGATGGCTTGGTTAATTTTTACATTTCCATATATGTTAAATTTTTTTTATACTTGTGACGGTTCGTCTATTCACATTATTGCTTCACCTAAATGCCAATCGGCGTGACGTTCATAACAACCGACATTCCAAACCCTCTTTAATTTATTGGTAAGTAATCTATCAATAATAAATTAATCACCTTAAGACAAACGATGCGCAAAATAAGGCCAGTGCATGTTGACCATGCGTCATACGACCGACCACATTCAATTCATCAACATTTTAATTGTGACTGGCACCCCATTCTAACCTATATAAACCCATCAAAGAATGCTCAATCTTCACCAACCAGTACACCATCTTAAATTGTTTGAAATTTAAAAGGTGAAGAATATAATTTTGAGGTACTATTCATCTTTTCTATTTCAAAATATAGAACATATTTTGTGTCATATGGTTTCTCTTGACAATTAAGTTAATCATGCTACATGTTTTGAATATTGATTTATTATATATGTATAGCTTGTAGCTTAATAGTGAAACTTTCATCTTACAAATATGCAGGTCTCATGGATTACCTTGGTTATGACATTTTAGCTGAAATTCTATCAAGATTACCAGTTAAAACCCTAGTGCAACTCAAGTTCGTCAACAAACACTTTAACTCTGTGATCTCCAGCCATTTTTTTGCAAAACAACAACTCAACAGATCTCTAAAAAACAGAGAAAAGCTTTTTCTTACTAGCCGCCCCATGCTTTCAATTGATGTTGAAAAATGGCAAACTTCAAAACAAGAAGCAACCACAAATCTTGGTAATTTATCCAAAATCTCCAATAGAGTGACCATGATTCTGGGTTCATGCCATGGTTTAATCTGCATGATTTTTTACTTCAGACAGTGGATCATTCTTAACCCAGCCACTAGAGAATTTCTCGACATTCCGAAACCTAAGAAACACGGTCTAAGATCCCAACACGACAAGTTCTTCGGATTCGGCTACGAATCTTCGACCGATGATTACAAGCTCATCTGTGGGACCCGCTTTCTAGGCCCCACGGAACTGCCACCTACTCTCGACATCTTCTCGTTCAGATCCGGCACTTGGCGACAAACCGTCCAAACCGAGGAAAATTGCATCTTTGGCGATAACCGAACCGGCACGTATTGTAACGGACGTGTGTATTGGGTAACGGAGAACATCGCGTATCATTATCGAATTTTATCGTTCGATCTATCAACGGAGACGTTCGGTGACGTGGAGTTGCCGGAGTTCGGTTATTTCGGCGAAAACTCGTTTCGTGTAAATGGATTGAGTTGTTTTGATGGTCACCTTTTGTTATATGGAGATGTGGGTAAGAGTTATATTGCAGGATGGATATTAACTGATATCCACACGTGGGAAAATGTTTATAGCTACTCGATCATGTCCGTACCGTTGTGGGGTTTTTTTGATGGGGCTAAAGTGTTGTCGGTTACAGAAGATGGGAGTGTTGTTGCAAATGTGTGTTTTATGAACTGGAGTTCGATGCAGTACTATGATCCGAACAAAGATGAGTATACGTACGATGATATCATTGTTGTGGTGAAACATAGAAACATACATTATGTTGAGAGTAGTGTTTATGTGGAGAGTTTGGTTTCTCCTCGGAGTATTTTTCGACAGATACAAGCTCGGTCGAAGCTGAGGCCAATGAGGAAGAAGATGCTGAGACAAGGGATTTGATTTTTAGGGTTTTGTTTCGCAGATTATGTTTAGTTGTCGTGTGTGCTGTTAAGTTAATTACCTTAATAATGTTGATTTTCTTGTTTTAGTACCTTTAATAATATATTATTAATGAATTTGTTTGGCTTGTTTAATTAAGATTAGTCTCATTTTGCATATTTTTCTTTTCAGATATATTAATTTAAATACTTACCAAGTTCCATTATTTAAAAATTTCAGACTTTGAGCCGGGAAATTAATTAAGAAAAGAAAAAACAAATGGTGAAGCAATTTGTAAAATAGTTAAGGTTTAGGTAATGATTTATTTTTAACCCATATAAATATGATGGTTTGGTCAATCATTACTTTTCTATGGAGGTAAAAAACTGACATTTATTTATATTTAGTCAACAAACATTAAATCAATTACCTTAAGATAAGAAATGCATATTATAAGGTCTCTGCATGTTGACTATGCAGCCTATGACCGCATTCAATTCATTAACATTTTAGTTGTAACTAATTATTATTCTAACCTTTATAAACCCATAAATTGATACTTGATTTTCATAAACTTTCATACTCTCTTAAGTTACTCAAAAATCAAAATGTGAAGAATATAAACTTTGAGGTACCTTTTAACCTTTCTCTTTCAAACTATAATTCATGTTTTTGTGTGGTTGGTTTATGTCGATGATTAATTTAATGGGTTAATGGTCTTTTGATTTAACATATTTGACCACTGCAACATCTATATTTTTGTATACGTTTAGTGCAATACGTTTGGAACTTATACACTTTTGGTGCATTCGTTAATCAACTGTTGATATTGACGTTTAGATAGTCATTTCTCTTTTAAACTATAATACATGTTTTTGTGTGGTATGGTTTATGTCTATGGTTAATTTAATGGGTTAATAAGTATTTTGATACATGTCTGACCACATTTGGCTTTCAATGCAACATCTATATTTTTGTATACATTTAGTCCAGTACGTTTGAAACTTGTACATTTTTGGTGCATTCGTAAGTCAACTGCTAATATTGACGGTTAAATAATCATGTGCATGACTAGCCCAATTTTTTTTTCATTTAACGGTCAAAATTAGCAGTTGACTAACAGATGCATCAAAAGTGATCTAGTTCCAAACGTACTGCATACAGAACAATAGATGTTGCACAAAACACTACAAGTGGTCAAACATATTGTACTAAAAAAAACTTATTAAGCCTTAATTTAATCGTGATAAATGTTTTGAATCTAAATGTTTATATCACTAATAGGTTAATGGTGAAACTTTCATCTTAAAATGCAGGTCTCAATGGACTACCTTGGCGATGAGATATTAGCTGAAATCCTATCAAGACTGCCAGTTAAATCCTTAATGCAACTCAAGTGCGTTAAAAAGCAATTTAACCATCTGATCTCATGCCCTTATTTTGCCAAACAACAACTTCTCAAATCTTTAAAAAAAAGTCCAAATCTTTTTCTTACCACCAGTCCCTTAATATCAGTTGATATGGAAAAATGGCATATTTTTAAAAAGAATGCAATTTCATCTCTTGGGTATTTAACTAAACCCTCCAATAAACTGACCAGAATTCTAGGTTCATGTCATGGTTTAATCTGCATGATTTTCTACTTTAAACAATGGATCATTCTTAACCCAACCACAAGGGAGTATCTCGAAATCCCAAAACCTAATAAACACAGTTTAAGATCCCAAACCGAGATGTTCTTCGGGTTCGGTTACGATTCATCGACCGATGATTACAAGCTCATCCGAGGAACAATCTCTCCGGAGGAAAGAAACCCGACAGAACCGCCACCTTGTCTCGACATCTTCTCGTTCAAAACCGGTTCTTGGAGACAAATCGATGAAATCGATGATTATCGTATCCTCGGCAATAACCGCACCGACATATACTATAACGGATGCATGTATTGGTTAACAGAAGATATTACGTATTACCATCAAGTTTTATCGTTCGACCTTTCTACTGAGAAGTTCGGTCATGTGGAGCTGCCGGAGTTTGATTACTCTGGCGAGGACGAATTTAGTCTACAAGGATTGAGTTTTCTTGATGGTGAGCTTTTCTTATACGGAGCTGCGGGTAAGAGTTATATATCGGGGTGGATCCTAAAAAACCGAACTTGGGAAAATGTTTATAGCTACACGATGAGCGAAGAACCGATGTGGGTTTTTTCCGACGAGGCGAAAGTGTCGTGGATTACGGGAGACGGGACGATTGTTGCGAATATCTGTCTTGTGAACTGGAGTGCAATGCAGTACTATGATCCTGAGACAGATGAGTATAGGTACGATGATGTGTTTATCATGGTGGATAAAGAGAGACATTATCTTGAGAGTTGTGTTTATGTGGAGAGTTTGGTTTCTCCTCGGAGTATCTTTCGACAGAGAGAAGGTCGTGTGAAGCTGAGGTCGATGAGGAAGAAGATGTTGAGACAGACAATTTGATGTTTAGATTTGGGTGTCTTGTGTATTTCATGTTTTCATTAATGTCAAGCTCCTTGTAATAGTTCAAAGTATTAAAAACCTTAATCACAATCTAAAGTTTGCACCATGTTGCTTTTATAGTCTCGGGTTTAAATTGTTGCTAATATGTGTTATATGATTCGTTTCGTTACTTATGCTTTTGTCCGTTTTCTGTTCAATTTGACGTATTTTAGATTAATGGCTATATAAAATTCAACAGTAATAGCATTTTTTAAAAAAAAAAAATAATAATAACAAAATGACAATTTTGTTTCCTTTTAACTTATGTCAATACATTTAAATTGAAGAATTTATGCAAAACTGAAGTTCAATTTAACTTAATTGGCTACACATGTATTGAAGAATATTCATACCCAAAATTGTCAAATTTAACATAAAAATCGACGACAAACCAAAAAACAACAAAAAGAAAATCTGAAACACCTATTAACATAAATTTAAATATGAGACATCTAAAAACAACAGGGTACAAACCTGGACTATGATTAGATTCTTAACCCGTAGTTTAATAATGAGTTTGCTTGTATTGTTTGTATATATTATAATTTAAAAACGAACTACAATGACATTATACAGTAACTTGTGAAACAATTCAAACTACAGAATATGATGAGCTTAACTCAAACTCACCCACACAAGTAGAGAATGATATTGGCTGAGCAAAGCCAGGCATTACTTATCATTAGTCTTTGATGCACACTTGAAGAAACCACAGTTGGCTTCTGGATTAGAGGCCGGACCCTGAAAAACATACAAGACTGTGAGCCTCATTCGCTTATCAATCAATATATATAAGAAGATGAACATACGCGCAAAGATACCAAATTTTTTTTTTTTTTTTTTTAAAATGAAACATGAGACTGTCCATTTTAACATTTCAAACTCCAGACACCAAATTTCAACATTTTTGAAACTTCAGACAGTTTATAGGTTCTTAACTTTATGAGATATGAAGGGAGCGTGCATGAGAGGTCGAATTTAACATTCGGTTTCGTCGGGATTGACTTCTCTAAAATAATCATGCTGTGACACCAAATTTCAGACAATTTATAGGTTTTTAACCCGACGAAACCGGCTGTCAAATTCGATATCTCATGCACGCTCCATTTGCTATGCTTACATGAGGGGATCTTATTCTACATGGCTTACTGGATTCTTCGCCATTCTAATACAGCCATTCTAATACAGCCACAGCATTCTTATCCCCTTTCTCCTACACAACAACTTCATCAACCACCTCCTGAGATGAACTGAGTCCTTCATTGTACAAACCTTGAGTTGAATCCTTCCTCTGTATATAGTGTATTGATTAGTTAAAAGGTAGTCAGATGAAGGAATCTCCTCTTATGATCCTCAATTGTTGTTCATGCTCTTCTTCTTCCTCTTGAATTAGCTTTAGGGTTTTCACAATTCACAATCAACCCATATAAATATAAAGGTTTGGTTAATTATTACATTCCATAGATGTTATTTTTTAAAAAGTTGCGACGATTCGTCTCTTCAAATTATTGTTTCATCTAAATGTCATTCGGCGTGACATTCATAATAACCGGCATTCCAAACCCTCTTTAATTTATCAATAATAAATTAATCATCTAAAGACAAACAATGCGCAAAATAAGGTCGGTGCATGTTGACCATGCGTCATATGACCGACCACATTCAATTCATCAACATTTAATTTGTGATTGGCACCTCATTCTAACCTTTATATAAACCCACCAAAGATTGATCAATCTTTACCACCCTTCATACTCTCTTAAATTATTTGAAACTCAAAAGGTGAAGAATACAATCTTTGAGGTACTGTTCATCTTTCCTATTTGTGTCATATGATTTCTCTTGACAATTAAGTTAATCATGCTACATGTTTTGAATATTGGCCTAATGGTGAAACTTTCATCTTACAAATATGCAGGTCTCATGGATTACTTTGGTTATGACATTTTAGCTGAAATCCTATCAAGATTACCAGTTAAAACCCTAGTGCAACTCAAGTTTGTCAACAAGAACTTTAACTCTGTGATCTCAAGCCATTATTTTGCAAAACAACAACTTAACAGATGTCTAAAAAATAGAGAACATCTTTTTCTTACTAGTCGCCCCATGCTTTCAATTGATGTTGAAAAATGGCAAACTGCAAAACAAGAGGCAACTACAAATCTTGGAAATTTATCCAAAATCTCCAATAGAGTGACCATGATTATGGGTTCATGCCATGGTTTAATCTGCATGATTTTTTTACTTTAGACAGTGGATCATTCTTAACCCAGCCACTAGAGAATTTCTCGACATTCCGAAACCGAAGAAACACGGTTTAAGATCCCAACACGACAAGTTCTTCGGATTTGGCTACGATTCTTTGACCGATGATTACAAGCTCATCCGTGGGACCCGCTTTCTAGGCCCTACGGAACTGCCACCTACCCTCGACATCTTCTCGTTCAGATCCGGCACTTGGCGACAAACCGTCCAAACCGAGGAAAATTGCATCTTTGGCGATAACCGAACCGGCACGTATTATAACGGACGTGTGTATTGGGTAACGGAGAACATCGCGTATCATTATCGAATTTTATCGTTCGATCTATCAACGGAGATGTTCGGCCAGGTGGAGTTGCCGGAGTTCGGTTATTTCGGTGAAAACTCGTTTCGCGTAAATGGATTGAGTTGTTTTGATGGACACCTTTTGTTATATGGAGATGTGGGTAAGAGTTATATTGCAGGATGGATATTAAATGATTTCCACACGTGGGAAAATGTTTATAGCTACTCGATTATGTCCGTACCGTTGTGGGGTTTTTTTGATGGGGCTAAAGTGTTGTCTGTTACAGAAGATGGGAGTGTTGTTGCAAATGTGTGTTTTATGAACTGGAGTTCGATGCAGTACTATGATCCCAACAAAGATGAGTATACGTACGATGATATCATTGTTGTGGTGAAACATAGAAACATACATTATGTTGAGAGTAGTGTTTATGTGGAGAGTTTGGTTTCTCCTCGGAGTATTTTTCGACAGATACAAGCTCGGTCGAAGCTGAGGCCGATGAGAAAGAAAATGTTGAGACAAGGGATTTGATTTTTAGGGTTTTGTTTCGCATATTATGTTTAGTTGTCGTGTGTGTTAAGTTTATGACCTTAATTATGTTGATTTTCTTGTATTAGTACCCTTAATAATATAATAATAATGAATTTGTTTGGCTTGTTTAATTAAGATTTGTCTCATTTTGCATATTTTTCTTTTCAGATATATTAATTTAAATACTTACCAAGTTCCATTATTTAAAAATTTCAGACTTTGAGCCGAAACATTACGGAAATTAAGAAAAAAAGAAAAAACAAATGGTGAAGCAATTTGTAAAACAATTAAAGTTTAGGTAATGATTTATTTTTTAACCATATAAATATGATGGTTTGGTCAATTATTACTTTTCTATGAGGGTAAAAAACTGTCATTCCAAACTCTCTTTAATTTATATATATTTAGTCAACAAACATTAAATCAATTACCATAAGATAAGAAATGCATATTATAAGGTCTCTGCATGTTGACCATACAGTCTACGACCGCATTCAATTCATTAACATTTTAGTTGTAACTGGTAATTATTTTAACCTTTATAAATCCATAAATTGATACTTGATTTTCACAAACTTGCATACTCTCTTAAGTTACTCAAAAATCAAAATGTGAAGAATATAAACTTTGAGGTACCTTTCAGCCTTTCTCTTTCAAACTATAATTCATGTTTTTTTGTGGTTGGTTTATGTCGATGATTAATTTAATGGGTTAGTTGGTCTTTTGATATAACATATTTGACCACTTTTGATCTATATTTTTGTATACGTTTAGTGCAATACGTTTGGAACTTGTACACTTTTGGTACATTCTCTTTAGTCAACCGTTAATATTGACGGTTAAATAGTCATTTCCCTTTTCAAACTATAATACGTGTTTTTGTGTTGTATGATTTATATCGGTGATTAATTTAATAGGTTAATAGGTCTTTGAACATGTTCGACCACTTTTGGCTTTCACTGCAACATATATATTTTTGCATACGTTTAGTGCAATATGTTTGGAAGTTGTACACTTTTGGTGCATTCGTTAGTCAACTGTTTATATTGACTGTTGAATAGTCATGTGCATGACTAGCCCAATTTTGTTTCCATTTAACGGTCAACATTAGCAATTAACTAACAGATGCACCAAAAGTGTTCAAGTTCCAAACGTATTGCTTACAGAAAAATAGATATTGCACAAAACACAAGTGGTCAAACATATTGTACTAAAAAAACTCATTAAGCCTTAATTTAATCGTGATAAATGTTTTGAATCTAAATGTTTATATCACTAATAGGTTAATTAATGGTTAAACTTTCATCTTAAAATGCAGGTCTCAATGGACTACCTTGGCGATGAGATATTAGCTGAAATCCTATCAAGACTGCCAGTTAAATCCTTAATACAACTCAAGTGCGTTAAAAAGCAATTTAACCATCTGATCCCATGTCCTTATTTTGCCAGACAACAACTACTGAGATCTTTTAAAAAAAGTCCAAATATTTTTCTTACCACCAGTCCCTTATTATCAGTCGATATGGAAAAATGGCATATCTTTAAAAAGAATGCAATTTCATCTCTTGGGTATTTAACTAAACCCTCCAATAAAATGACCAAAATTCCGGGTTCATGTCATGGTTTAATCTGCATGATTTTCTACTTTAAACAATGGATTATTCTTAACCCAACCACAAGAGAGTATCTCGAAATCCCAAAACCTAATAAACACAGTTTAAGATCCCAAACCGAGATGTTCTTCGGGTTCGGTTACGATTCATCGACCGATGATTACAAGCTCATCCGAGGAACAATCTCTTTGGTGGAACGAAACCCGACAGAACCGCCACCTTGTCTCGACATCTTCTCGTTCAAAACCGGTTCTTGGAGACAAATTGATGAATACCGTATCCTCGGTAATAACCGCATCGACACGTATTATAACAGATGTGTGTATTGGTTAACAGAAGATATTACCTATTACCATCAAGTTTTATCGTTCGACTTTTCTACGGAGAAGTTCGGTCATGTGGAGCTGCCGGAGTTTGATTACTCCGGCAAGGACGAATTTAGTCTACAAGGATTGAGTTTTCTTGATGGTGAGCTTTTCTTATACGGAGCTGCGGGTAAGAGTTATATAGCGGGGTGGATTCGAAAAAACCGAACTTGGGAAAATGTTTATAGCTACACGATGAGCGAAGAACTGATGTGGGTTTTTTCCGACGAGGCAAAAGTGTCATGGATTACGGGAGACAGGACGATTGTTGCGAATATCTGTCTTGTGAACTTGAGTGCAATGCAATACTATGATCCTGAGACAGATGAGTATACGTACGATGATGTGTTTATCATGGTGGATAAAGAGAGACATTATCTTGAGAGTTGTGTTTATGTGGAGAGTTTGGTTTCTCCTCAGAGTATCTTTTGACAGAGAGAAGGTCGTGTGAAGCTGAGGCTGATGAGGAAGAAGATGTTGAGACAGACAGTTTGATGTTTAGATTTGGTTGTCTTGTGTATTTCATGTCCTCAATAAGAGTTAATAACTAAAAAATGTCGAAGGTTTATCCTATATATATATATTAAATTAGGTATCTGAAGTTTGAAATATTAAAATGGACTATCCTTAGTTTCATTTTTGTTGAAATTTGGTGTCTCTGCGCATCTTTTCATCTCCATTTAATCATTTTCATCAACCCACCCACCCACTCATAATCCAAAACTCTTTACTTTTCACAAAATCGTCAAATTTCACATTAAAAAAAAAAATTCTAGAAGAGTGGTGTGGAGTCATTTTCCAAGGACAATAGAGCGAGAGTTACCAGCCCGTATGTGACCAACTTCTTAGGTGACGGTCCCGGCAAGATGACGAGAATGGAGTGTATGTTAAATTTTTATCTATTTTTTCTGTTAAATTTAACATATCTTAGTTCAACAGCTCCATAACCTCAACAATAAGAACATTTAAAGAATTTCCCTTTAACTTATGTCAATTGTTTATACAATTGAAGAATTTGTGCAAAATTGAAGTTCATTTTAACTTAATTGTCATAAATATACATGAATTGTATAGAACTTGTACCCAAATTTAACAGAAAAAACGGACAAAAAATAAAAAAGCAACTAAAACGAAATCCGAAATACATATTAAAAACAAAATCAAAGTCGGAAACACCTATTAGCAACAATCTGTGACACCTAAAAGCAATATTGTGCAACTTTGAGACTGTAATTAGTTTATTAAATCTATATTTTAATTTAAAAACAAACTGCAATGACATTATAATGCAAGTTTTCATATTTAACTAAAATCTTTGTGCAACAGGCAGTCAGACAATGGTATATATATATATATACAGCAAGTTGTGAATAATTCAAACTACAGAATATGATCATCAGCTTAACTCAAACTCACCCACACAAGTAGAATGATATTGGCTGAGCAAAGCCAGGCATTTACTTATCCTCATTCTTTGATGCCCACTTGAAGAAACCACAGTTGGCTTCTGGATTAGAGGCCGGACCCTGGAAAACATACAACATTGCGAGCCTTATTCGCTTATCAATCAATATATATAAGAAGAGGAAAATACTTGCGGAGACATCAAATTTTAATAAAAATGAAACATGAGACTGTCCATTTTAACATTTCAAACTTCAGACACCAAATTTCAACATTTCTGAAAGTTCAGACAATTTATAGGTTCTTAACTTTATGAGATATGAAGGGAGCGTGCATGAAAGGTCGAATCTGACAGTCGGTTTTTTCGGGATTGACTTCTCTAAAATAATCATGCTAAGACACCAAATTTCAGACAGTTTATAAGTTTTTTCATCCGACGAAACCAGCTGTCAAATTCGACATCTCATGCACGCTCATTTTGCTATGCTTACATGAGGGGATCTTATTCTACATGACTTGCTGGATTCTTCGCCATTCTAATACAGCCACAGCATTCTTATCCTCTTTCTCCTACACAACAACTTCATCTACCACCTCCTGAGATGAAATGAATCCTTCATTGTACCAACCTTGAACTGAATTCTACCCCTCCCGAATGAATATAGGACGGATATTTGAGTGCTCGCTCGGATTAGCGGGGGATCTGCTAGAGAGACATTATCGAATACCACCTTTTGATGAGAGATATGAGCAAGAGGCCTCAAGAAAACTCGTGTTTTCTGAATTATACGAAGCCAGCAAGTAAACAGTCAATCCGTGGGTATTTGAAACTGAATATCCAGGAAAAAAACAGAATGGGTTCCTCTGTATATAGTGTATTAATTAGGTAAATGGTAGTCAGATGAAGGAATCTCCTCTTATGATCCTCAATTGTTGTGCATGCTCTTCTTCTTCCTCTCGAATTAAGTTTAGGGTTTTTCACAATTCACATTCAACCCATATAAATATAAAGGTTTGGTTAATTATAACATTCCCATAGATGTTATTTTTTTTTTTAAAAGTTGCGAAGATTCATCTCTTCACATTATTGTTTCACCTAAATGTTATTCGGCGTGACTTTCATAACAACCGACATTCCAAACTCTCTTTAATTTAGTGGTAAGTAATCTATCAATAATAAATTAATCACCTAAAGACAAACGATGCGCAAAATAAGGTCAGTGCATGTTGACCATGCGTCATACGACCGACCACATTCAATTCATCAACATTTTAATTGTGACTGACACCCCATTCTAACCTATATAAACCCATCAAAGAGTGCTCAATCTTCACCAAGCCTGTATACTCTCTTAAATTGTTTGAAACTCAAAAGGTGAAGAATATAAATTTGAGGTACTATTAATCTTTTCTATTTCAAAGTATAGAACATATTTTGTGTCATATGGTTTCTCTTGACAATTAAGTTAATCATGCTACATGTTTTGAATACTGATGTATTATATATGTATAGCTTGTAGCTTAATAGTGAAACTTTCATCTTACAAATATGCAGGTCTCATGGATTACCTTGGTTATGACATGTTAGCTGAAATCCTATCAAGATTGCCAGTTAAAACCCTAGTGCAACTCAAGTTTGTCAACAAACACTTTAACTCTGTGATCTCCAGCCATTTTTTTGCAAAACAATAACTCAACAGATCACTAAAAAATAGAAAAAGCTATTTCTTACTAGCCGCCCCATGCTTTCAATTGATGTTGAAAAATGGCAAACTGCAAAACAAGAGGCAACTACAAATCTTGGTAATTTATCCAAAATCTCCAATAGAGTGACCATGATTCTGGGTTCATGCCATGGTTTAATCTGCATGATTTTTTACTTTAGACATTGGATCATTCTTAACCCAGCCACTAGAGAATTTCTCGACATTCCGAAACTTAAGAAACACGGTCTAAGATCCCAACACGACAAGTTCTTTGGATTCGGCTACGATTCTTCGACCGACGATTACAAGCTCATCCGTGGGACCCGCTTTCTAGGCCCCACGGAACTGCCACCTACTCTCGACATCTTCTCATTCAGATCCGGCACTTGGCGACAAACCGACCAAACCGAGGAAAATTGCATCTTTGGCGATAACCGAACCGGCACGTATTGTAACGGACGTGTGTATTGGGTAACGGAGAACATCGCGTATCGTTATCGAATTTTATCGTTCGACCTATCTACGGAGACGTTCGGTGACGTGGAGTTGCCGGAGTTCGGTTATTTCGGCGAAAACTCGTTTCGCGTGAATGGATTGAGTTGTTTTGATGGGCACCTTTTGTTATATGGAGATGTGGGTAAGAGTTATATTGCAGGATGGATATTAACTGATTTCCACACGTGGGAAAATGTTTATAGCTACTCGATCATGTCCGTACCGTTGTGGGGTTTTTTTGAAGGGGCCAAAGTGTTGTCTGTTACAGAAGATGGGATTGTTGTTGCAAATGTGTGTTTTATGAACTGGAGTTCGATGCAGTACTATGATCCCAACAAAGATGAGTATACGTACGATGATATCATTGTTGTCGTGAAACATAGGAACATACATTATGTTGAGAGTAGTGTTTATGCGGAGAGTTTGGTTTCTCCTCGAAGTATTTTTCGACAGATGCAAGCTCGGTCGAAGCTGAGGCCAATGAGAAAGAAAATGTTGAGACAAGGGATTTGATTTTTAGGGTTTTGTTTCGGAGTTTATGTTTAGTTGTCGTGTGTTGTTAAGTTCATGACCTTAATAATGTTGATTTTCTTGTATTAGTACCTTTAATAATATAATATTAATGAATTTGTTTGGCTTGTTTAATTAAGATTAGTCTCATTTTGCATATTTTTCTTTTCAGATATATTAATTTAAATACTTACCAAGTTCCATTATTTAAAAATTTCAGACTTTGAGCCGGGAAATTAATTAAGAAAAGAAAAAACAAATGGTGAAGCAATTTGTAAAATAGTTGAGGTTTAGGTAATGATTTATTTTTTAACCCATATAAATATGATGGTTTGGTCAATTATTACTTTTATATGGAGGTAAAAAACTGACATTCCAAACTCTCTTTGATTTATTTATATTTAGTCAACAAGCATTAAATCAATTACCATAAGATAAGAAATGCATATTATAAGGTTTCTGCATGTTGACCATACAGTCTACGACCGCATTCAATTCATTAACATTTTAGTTGTAACTGATAATTATTCTATCCTTTATAAACTCATAAATTGATACTTCATTTTCACAAACTTGCATACTCTCTTAAATTACTCAAAATTCAAAATGTGAAGAATATAAACTTTCAGGTAACTTTCAACCTTTATCTTTCAAACTATAATTCATGTTTTTGTGTGGTTAGTTTATGTCAATGATTAATTTAATGGGTTAGTTGGTCTTTTGATATAACATATTTGACCACTTTTGATTTATATTTTTGAATACGTTTAGTGCAATACGTTTGGAACTTGTACACTTTTGGTACATTCTCTTTAGTCAATTGTTAATATTGACGGTTAAATAGTCATTTCCATTTTCAAACTATAATACGTGTTTTTGTGTTGTATGATTTATATCGGTGATTAATTTAATAGGTTAATAGGTCTTTGAACATGTTCGACAACTTTTGCCTTTCGCTGCAACATATATATTTTTGCATACGTTTAGTGCAATACGTTTGGAAGTTGTACACTTTTGGTGCATTCGTTAGTCAACTGTTAACATTGACGGTTAAATAGTCATGTGCGTGACTAACCCAATTTTTTTCATTTAACGGTCAACATTAACAGTTGACTAACAAATGCACAAAAGTGTACAAGTTCCAAACATATAAAAAAAAAATAGATGTTGCACCCGAAACTAAAAGTGGTCAACATATTGTACCAAAAATAACTTATTAAGCCTTAATTTAATTGTGATAAATGCTTTGAATCTAATTTTTTTTATATCACTAATAGGTTGAAACTTTCATCTTAAAATGCAGGCCTTAATGGACTACCTTGGCGATGAGATATTAGCTGAAATCCTATCAAGACTGCCAGTTAAATCCTTAATGCAACTCAAGTGTGTTAAAAAACAATTTAACCATCTGATCTCATGCCCTTATATTGCCAAACAACAACTACTGAGATCTTTAAAAAAAAGTCCAAATCTTTTTCTTACCACCAGTCTCTTATTATTAGTTGACATGGAAAAATGGCATATCTTTAAAAGGAATGCAATTTCATCTCTTGGGTATTTAACTAAACCCTCCAATAAAATGACCAAAATTCTGGGTTCATGTCATGGTTTAATCTGCATGATTTTTTACTTTAAACAATGGATTATTCTTAACCCAACCACAAGAGAGTATCTCGAAATCCCAAAACCTAATAAACACAGTTTAAGATCCCAAACCGAGATGTTCTTCGGGTTCGGCTACGATTCATCGACCGATGATTACAAGCTCATCCGAGGAACAATCTCTCTGGAGGAAAGAAACCCGACAGAACCGCCACCTTGTCTCGACATCTTCTCGTTCAAAACCAGTTCTTGGAGACAAATTGACGAAATTGATGAATATTGTATCCTCGGTAATAACCGCACCGGCACGTTTTATAACGGATGTGTGTATTGGTTAGCAGAAGATATTATGTATTACCATCAAGTTTTATCGTTTGACCTTTCTACGGAGAAGTTCGGTCATGTGGAGCTGCCGGAGTTTGATTACTCCGGCAAGGACGAATTTAGTCTACAAGGATTGAGTTTTCTTGATGGTGAGCTCTTCTTATACGAAGCTACGGGTAAGAGTTATATAGCGGGGTGGATCCTAAAAAACCGAACTTGGGAAAATGTTTATAGCTACACGATGAGCGAAGAACCGATGTGGGTTTTTTCCGACGAGGCGAAAGTGTCGCGGATTACGAGAGACGGGACGATTGTTGCGAATACCTGTCTTGTGAACTGGAGTGCAATGCAATACTATGATCCTGAGACAGATGAGTATACGTACGATGATGTGTTTATCATGGTGGATAAAGAGAGACATTATCTTGAGAGTTGTGTTTATATGGAGAGTTTTGTTTCTCCTCGGAGTATCTTTCGACAGAGAGAAGGTCGTGTGAAGCTGAGGCCGATGAGGAAGAAGATGTTGAGACATACAATTTAATGTTTAGATTTGGTTGTCTTGTGTATTTCATGTCCACAATAAGAGTTAATAACTAAAAAATGTCAAAGGTTTATTCTATATATTTAATTAGGTATCTGAAGTTTGAAATATTAAAATGGATTATCCCAAGTTTCATTTTTGTTGAAATATGGTGTCTTTTCGCATCTTTTCATCTTCATTCAATCATTTTCATCAACCCACCCACCCACTCATAATAAAACTCTTTAGCTTTCACAAAATCGTCAAATTTCACCTAAAAATTTCACATTAAAAAAAATTCTATAAGAGTGTGTGGAGTCATTTTCCAAGGACAACAGAGCGAGATTTACTTGCCCGGATGTGACCAACTTTTTAGGTGACGGTCCCGACAATATGACGAGAATGGAGTGTGTATGTGAGCTCAAATTTGACAGACAGTTTCGTCGTAATTGACTTCTCTAAAGTAATCACACCGAGACGCCACATTTTAACAAGATCGAAACCTTGGATACTACAGTTTAACATCTGAAACTTCAGACACCTAATTTTAACATAGGATAAACCTTGGACAGATTTTTAGTTATTAATCCCCTGAATAATGTCAATTTCCTTGTAGTAGTTTAATAATGAGTTTGCTTGCCTTGTTTAAGATTTTTTTTTGGCAATGACCTTGTTTAAGATTACATGTTTATCTTAGTTTTTGAGTTTGCTTGCCTTGTTTAAGATTTTTTTTTGGGTAATGACCTTGTTGCTTCCCTTGTTTAAGATTTTTTTTTGGGTAATGACTTTGTTTAAGATTACATGTTTATCCTAGTTTATGAGTTTGCTTGCCTTGTTTAAGATTTTTTTTTTGGGTAGTGACCTTGTTTAAGATTACATATTTATCCTAGTTTGCAATTTGCATCATATTACCTTTAGGTGTCCCAAATTTAAATTATTCCTAATAAAGTCTCAATTTTCACTTTCGTTGATTTTTTTTATCCATTTTTTCTGTTAAATTTAACATATCTTAGTTCAACAGCTCTATAACCTCGACAATAATAACATTTAAAGAAGAAAAAAGAGCACTTATATTTCCCTTTTAACTTATGTCAATTGTCTATACAATTGAAGAATTTATGCAAAATTGAAGTTCATTTTAACTTAATTGTCATAAATATACATGAATTGTATAAAACTTGCACCCAAATTTATCAAATTTAACAGAAAAAACAGACATAAAATAAAAAGCAACGAAATCCGAAATACATATTAAAAACAAAAACGAAGTCGGAAACATCTATTAGCGACAATTTGTATACAACATTGCGAGCCTCATTCGCTTATCAATCAATATATATATAAGAAGAGGAAAATACTTGCGGAGACATCAAATTTTAATAAAAATGAAACATGAGACTGTCCATTTTAACATTTCAAACTTCAGACACCAAATTTCAACATTTCTGAAAGTTCAGACAATTTATAGGTTCTTAACTTTATGAGATATGGAGGGAGCGTGCATGAGAGGTCGAATTTAACAGTCGGTTTCGTCGGGATTGACTTCTCTAAAATAATCATGCCAAGACACCAAATTTCAGACAGTTTATAGGTTTTTTAACCCGACAAAACGGACTGTCAAATTCGACATGTCATGCACGCTCCCTTTGCTATGCTTACATGAGGGGATCTTATTCTACATGGCTTGCTGGATTCTTCGCCATTCTAATACAGCCACAGCATTCTTATCCTCTTTCTCCTACACAACAACTTCATCTACCACCTCCTGAGATGAACTGAATCCTTCATTGTACCAACCTTGAACTGAATTCTACCCCTCCCGAATGAATATAGGACGGATATTTGAGTGCTCGCTCGGATTAGCGGGGAATCTGCTAGAGAGACATTATCGAATACCACCTTTTAATGAGAGATATGAGCAAGAGGCCTCAAGAAAACTCGTGTTTTCTGAATTATACGAAGCCAGCAAGTAAACAGTCAATCCGTGGGTATTTGAAACTGAATATCCAGGAAAAAAACATAATGGGTTCCTCTGTATATAGTGTATTAATTAGGTAAATGGTAGTCAGATGAAGGAGTCTCCTCTTATGATCCTCCATTGTTATGCATGCTCTTCTTCTTCCTCTCAAATTAGGTTTAGGGTTTTTCACAATTCACATTCAACCCATATAAATATAAAGGTTTGGTTGATTATAACATTCCCATAGATGTTATTTTTTTTAAAAGTTGCGAAGATTCATCTCTTCACATTATTGTTTCACCTAAATGTTATTCGGCGTGACTTTCATAACAACCGACATTCCAAACTCTCTTTAATTTAGTGGTAAGTAATCTATCAATAATAAATTAATCACCTAAAGACAAACGATGCGCAAAATAAGGTCAGTGCATGTTGACCATGCGTCATACGACCGACCACATTCAATTCATCAACATTTTAATTGTGACTGACACCCCATTCTAACCTATATAAACCCATCAAAGAGTGCTCAATCTTCACCAAGCCTGTATACTCTCTTAAATTGTTTGAAACTCAAAAGGTGAAGAATATAAATTTGAGGTACTATTAATCTTTTCTATTTCAAAGTATAGAACATATTTTGGGTCATATGGTTTCTCTTGACAATTAAGTTAATCATGCTACATGTTTTGTATACTGATGTATTATATATGTATAGCTTGTAGCTTAATAGTGAAACTTTCATCTTACAAATATGCAAGTCTCATGGATTACCTTGGTTATGACATGTTAGCTGAAATCCTATCAAGATTGCCAGTTAAAACCCTAGTGCAACTCAAGTTTGTCAACAAACACTTTATCTCTGTGATCTCCAGCCATTTTTTTGCAAAACAACAACTCAACATATCACTAAAAAATAGAGAAAAGCTATTTCTTACTAGCCGCCCCATGCTTTCAATTGATGTTGAAAAATGGCAAACTGCAAAACAAGAGGCAACTACAAATCTTGGTAATTTATCCAAAATCTCCAATAGAGTGACCATGATTCTGGGTTCATGCCATGGTTTAATCTGCATGATTTTTTACTTTAGACAGTGGATCATTCTTAACCCAGCCACTAGAGAATTTCTCGACATTCCGAAACCGAAGAAACACGGTCTAAGATCCCAACACGACAAGTTCTTTGGATTCGGCTACGATTCTTCGACCGACGATTACAAGCTCATCCGTGGGACCCGCTTTCTAGGCCCCACGGAACTGCCACCTACTCTCGACATCTTCTCATTCAGATCCGGCACTTGGCGACAAACCGACCAAACCGAGGAAAATTGCATCTTTGGCGATAACCGAACCGGCACGTATTGTAACGGACGTGTGTATTGGGTAACGGAGAACATCGCGTATCATTATCGAATTTTATCGTTCGACCTATCTACGGAGACGTTCGGTGACGTGGAGTTGCCAGAGTTCGGTTATTTCGGCGAAAACTCGTTTCGCGTGAATGGATTGAGTTGTTTTGATGGGCACCTTTTGTTATATGGAGATGTGGGTAAGAGTTATATTGCATGATGGATATTAACTGATTTCCACACGTGGGAAAATGTTTATAGCTACTCGATCATGTCCGTACCGTTGTGGGGTTTTTTTGAAGGGGCCAAAGTGTTGTCTGTTACAGAAGATGGGATTGTTGTTGCAAATGTGTGTTTTATGAACTGGAGTTCGATGCAGTACTATGATCCCAACAAAGATGAGTATACGTACGATGATATCATTGTTGTCGTGAAACATCGGAACATACATTATGTTGAGAGTAGTGTTTATGCGGAGAGTTTGGTTTCTCCTCGAAGTATTTTTCGACAGATGCAAGCTCGGTCGAAGCTGAGGCCAATGAGAAAGAAAATGTTGAGACAAGGGATTTGATTTTTAGGGTTTTGTTTCGGAGTTTATGTTTAGTTGTCGTGTGTTGTTAAGTTCATGACCTTAATAATGTTGATTTTCTTGTATTAGTACCTTTATTAATATAATATTAATGAATTTGTTTGGCTTGTTTAATTAAGATTAGTCTCATTTTGCATATTTTTCTTTTCAGATATATTAATTTAAATACTTACCAAGTTCCATTATTTAAAAATTTCAGACTTTGAGCCGGGAAATTAATTAAGAAAAGAAAAAACAAATGGTGAAGCAATTTGTAAAATAGTTGAGGTTTAGGTAATGATTTATTTTTTAACCCATATAAATATGATGGTTTGGTCAATTATTACTTTTATATGGAGGTAAAAAACTGACATTCCAAACTCTCTTTGATTTATTTATATTTAGTCAACAAGCATTAAATCAATTACCATAAGATAAGAAATGCATATTATAAGGTTTCTGCATGTTGACCATACAGTCTACGACCGCATTCAATTCATTAACATTTTAGTTGTAACTGATAATTATTCTATCCTTTATAAACTCATAAATTGATACTTCATTTTCACAAACTTGCATACTCTCTTAAATTACTCAAAATTCAAAATGTGAAGAATATAAACTTTCAGGTAACTTTCAACCTTTATCTTTCAAACTATAATTCATGTTTTTGTGTGGGTAGTTTATGTCAATGATTAATTTAATGGGTTAGTTGGTCTTTTGATATAACATATTTGACCACTTTTGATTTATATTTTTGAATACGTTTAGTGCAATACGTTTGGAACTTGTACACTTTTGGTACATTCTCTTTAGTCAATTGTTAATATTGACGGTTAAATAGTCATTTCCATTTTCAAACTATAATACGTGTTTTTGTGTTGTATGATTTATATCGGTGATTAATTTAATAGGTTAATAGGTCTTTGAACATGTTCGACAACTTTTGCCTTTCGCTGCAACATATATATTTTTGCATACGTTTAGTGCAATACGTTTGGAAGTTGTACACTTTTGGTGCATTCGTTAGTCAACTGTTAACATTGACGGTTAAATAGTCATGTGCGTGACTAACCCAATTTTTTTCATTTAACGGTCAACATTAACAGTTGACTAACAAATGCACAAAAGTGTACAAGTTCCAAACATATAAAAAAAAAATAGATGTTGCACCCGAAACTAAAAGTGGTCAACATATTGTACCAAAAATAACTTATTAAGCCTTAATTTAATTGTGATAAATGCTTTGAATCTAATTTTTTTTATATCACTAATAGGTTGAAACTTTCATCTTAAAATGCAGGCCTTAATGGACTACCTTGGCGATGAGATATTAGCTGAAATCCTATCAAGACTGCCAGTTAAATCCTTAATGCAACTCAAGTGTGTTAAAAAACAATTTAACCATCTGATCTCATGCCCTTATATTGCCAAACAACAACTACTGAGATCTTTAAAAAAAAGTCCAAATCTTTTTCTTACCACCAGTCTCTTATTATTAGTTGACATGGAAAAATGGCATATCTTTAAAAGGAATGCAATTTCATCTCTTGGGTATTTAACTAAACCCTCCAATAAAATGACCAAAATTCTGGGTTCATGTCATGGTTTAATCTGCATGATTTTTTACTTTAAACAATGGATTATTCTTAACCCAACCACAAGAGAGTATCTCGAAATCCCAAAACCTAATAAACACAGTTTAAGATCCCAAACCGAGATGTTCTTCGGGTTCGGCTACGATTCATCGACCGATGATTACAAGCTCATCCGAGGAACAATCTCTCTGGAGGAAAGAAACCCGACAGAACCGCCACCTTGTCTCGACATCTTCTCGTTCAAAACCGGTTCTTGGAGACAAATTGACGAAATTGATGAATATTGTATCCTCGGTAATAACCGCACCGGCACGTTTTATAACGGATGTGTGTATTGGTTAGCAGAAGATATTACGTATTACCATCAAGTTTTATCGTTTGACCTTTCTACGGAGAAGTTCGGTCATGTGGAGCTGCCGGAGTTTGATTACTCCGGCAAGGACGAATTTAGTCTACAAGGATTGAGTTTTCTTGATGGTGAGCTTTTCTTATACGAAGCTACGGGTAAGAGTTATATAGCGGGGTGGATCCTAAAAAACCGAACTTGGGAAAATGTTTATAGCTACACGATGAGCGAAGAACCGATGTGGGTTTTTTCCGACGAGGCGAAAGTGTCGCGGATTACGAGAGACGGGACGATTGTTGCGAATACCTGTCTTGTGAACTGGAGTGCAATGCAATACTATGATCCTGAGACAGATGAGTATACGTACGATGATGTGTTTATCATGGTGGATAAAGAGAGACATTATCTTGAGAGTTGTGTTTATATGGAGAGTTTTGTTTCTCCTCGGAGTATCTTTCGACAGAGAGAAGGTCGTGTGAAGCTGAGGCCGATGAGGAAGAAGATGTTGAGACATACAATTTAATGTTTAGATTTGGTTGTCTTGTGTATTTCATGTCCACAATAAGAGTTAATAACTAAAAAATGTCAAAGGTTTATTCTGTATATTTAATTAGGTATCTGAAGTTTGAAATATTAAAATGGATTATCCCAAGTTTCATTTTTGTTGAAATATGGTGTCTTTTCGCATCTTTTCATCTTCATTCAATCATTTTCATCAACCCACCCACCCACTCATAATAAAACTCTTCAGCTTTCACAAAATCGTCAAATTTCACCTAAAAATTTCACATTAAAAAAAATTCTATAAGAGTGTGTGGAGTCATTTTCCGAGGACAACAGAGCGAGATTTACTTGCCCGGATGTGACCAACTTTTTAGGTGACGGTCCCGACAATATGACGAGAATGGAGTGTGTATGTGAGCTCGAATTTGACAGACGGTTTCGTCGTAATTGACTTCTCTAAAGTAATCACACCGAGACGCCACATTTTAACAAGATCGAAACCTTGGATACTACAGTTTAACATCTTAAACTTCAGACACCTAATTTTAACATAGGATAAACCTTGGACAGATTTTTAGTAGTTTAATAATGAGTTTGCTTGCCTTGTTTAAGATTTTTTTTTTGGCAATGACCTTGTTTAAGATTACATGTTTATCTTAGTTTATGAGTTTGCTTGCCTTGTTTAAGATTTTTTTTTGGGTAATGACCTTGTTGCTTCCCTTGTTTAAGATTTTTTTTTGGGTAATGACTTTGTTTAAGATTACATGTTTATCCTAGTTTATGAGTTTGCTTGCCTTGTTTAAGATTTTTTTTTTGGGTAGTGACCTTGTTTAAGATTACATATTTATCCTAGTTTGCAATTTGCATCATATTACCTTTAGGTGTCCCAAATTTAAATTATTCCTAATAAAGTCTCAATTTTCACTTTCGTTGATTTTTTTTATCCATTTTTTATGTTAAATTTAACATATCTTAGTTCAACGGCTCCATAACCTCGACAATAATAACATTTAAAGAAGAAAAAAGAGCACTTATATTTCCCTTTTAACTTATGTCAATTGTCTATACAATTGAAGAATTTATGCAAAATTGAAGTTCATTTTAACTTAATTGTCATAAATATACATGAATTGTATAAAACTTGCACCCAAATTTATCAAATTTAACAGAAAAAACAGACATAAAATAAAAAGCAACGAAAACGAAATCCGAAATACATATTAAAAACAAAAACGAAGTCGGAAACATCTATTAGCGACAATTTGTATACAACATTGCGAGCCTCATTCGCTTATCAATCAATATATATATAAGAAGAGGAAAATACTTGCGGAGACATCAAATTTTAATAAAAATGAAACATGAGACTGTCCATTTTAACATTTCAAACTTCAGACACCAAATTTCAACATTTCTGAAAGTTCAGACAATTTATAGGTTCTTAACTTTATGAGATATGGAGGGAGCGTGCATGAGCGAATTTAACAGTCGGTTTCGTCGGGATTGACTTCTCTAAAATAATCATGCCAAGACACCAAATTTCAGACAGTTTATAGGTTTTTTAACCCGACAAAACGGACTGTCAAATTTGACATGTCATGCACGCTCCCTTTGCTATGCTTACATGAGGGGATCTTATTCTACATGGCTTGCTGGATTCTTCGCCATTCTAATACAGCCACAGCATTCTTATCCTCTTTCTCCTACACAACAACTTCATCTACCACCTCCTGAGATGAACTGAATCCTTCATTGTACCAACCTTGAACTGAATTCTACCCCTCCCGAATGAATATAGGACGGATATTTGAGTGCTCGCTCGGATTAGCGGGGGATCTGCTAGAGAGACATTATCGAATACCACCTTTTGATGAGAGATATGAGCAAGAGGCCTCAAGAAAACTCGTGTTTTCTGAATTATACGAAGCCAGCAAGTAAACAGTCAATCCGTGGGTATTTGAAACTGAATATCCAGGAAAAAAACATAATGGGTTCCTCTGTATATAGTGTATTAATTAGGTAAATGGTAGTCAGATGAAGGAATCTCCTCTTATGATCCTCCATTGTTGTGCATGCTCTTCTTCTTCCTCTCAAATTAGGTTTAGGGTTTTTCACAATTCACATTCAACCCATATAAATATAAAGGTTTGGTTAATTATAACATTCCCATAGATGTTATTTTTTTTAAAAGTTGCGAAGGTTCATCTCTTCACATTATTGTTTCACCTAAATGTTATTCGGCGTGACTTTCATAACAACCGACATTCCAAACTCTCTTTAATTTAGTGGTAAGTAATCTATCAATAATAAATTAATCACCTAAAGACAAACGATGCGCAAAATAAGGCCAGTGCATGTTGACCATGCGTCATACGACCGACCACATTCAATTCATCAACATTTTAATTGTGACTGACACCCCATTCTAACCTATATAAACCCATCAAAGAGTGCTCAATCTTCACCAAGCCTGTATACTCTCTTAAATTGTTTGAAACTCAAAAGGTGAAGAATATAAATTTGAGGTACTATTAATCTTTTCTATTTCAAAGTATAGAACATATTTTGGGTCATATGGTTTCTCTTGACAATTAAGTTAATCATGCTACATGTTTTGTATACTGATGTATTATATATGTATAGCTTGTAGCTTAATAGTGAAACTTTCATCTTACAAATATGCAGGTCTCATGGATTACCTTGGTTATGACATGTTAGCTGAAATCCTATCAAGATTGCCAGTTAAAACCCTAGTGCAACTCAAGTTTGTCAACAAACACTTTATCTCTGTGATCTCCAGCCATTTTTTTGCAAAACAACAACTCAACATATCACTAAAAAATAGAGAAAAGCTATTTCTTACTAGCCGCCCCATGCTTTCAATTGATGTTGAAAAATGGCAAACTACAAAACAAGAGGCAACTACAAATCTTGGTAATTTATCCAAAATCTCCAATAGAGTGACCATGATTCTGGGTTCATGCCATGGTTTAATCTGCATGATTTTTTACTTTAGACAGTGGATCATTCTTAACCCAGCCACTAGAGAATTTCTCGACATTCTGAAACCGAAGAAACACGGTCTAAGATCCCAACACGACAAGTTCTTTGGATTCGGCTACGATTCTTCGACCGACGATTACAAGCTCATCCGTGGGACCCGCTTTCTAGGCCCCACGGAACTGCCACCTACTCTCGACATCTTCTCATTCAGATCCGGCACTTGGCGACAAACCGACCAAACCGAGGAAAATTGCATCTTTGGCGATAACCGAACCGGCACGTATTGTAACGGACGTGTGTATTGGGTAACGGAGAACATCGCGTATCATTATCGAATTTTATCGTTCGACCTATCTACGGAGACGTTTGGTGACGTGGAGTTGCCAGAGTTCGGTTATTTCGGCGAAAACTCGTTTCGCGTGAATGGATTGAGTTGTTTTGATGGGCACCTTTTGTTATATGGAGATGTGGGTAAGAGTTATATTGCAGGATGGATATTAACTGATTTCCACACGTGGGAAAATGTTTATAGCTACTTGATCATGTCCGTACCGTTGTGGGGTTTTTTTGAAGGGGCCAAAGTGTTGTCTGTTACAGAAGATGGGATTGTTATTGCAAATGTGTGTTTTATGAACTGGAGTTCGATGCAGTACTATGATCCCAACAAAGATGAGTATACGTACGATGATAGCATTGTTATCGTGAAACATAGGAACATACATTATGTTGAGAGTAGTGTTTATGCGGAGAGTTTGGTTTCTCCTCGAAGTATTTTTCGACAGATACAAGCTCGGTCGAAGCTGAGGCCAATGAGAAAGAAAATGTTGAGACAAGGGATTTTATTTTTAGGGTTTTGTTTCGGAGTTTATGTTTAGTTGTCGTGTGTTGTTAAGTTCATGACCTTAATAATGTTGATTTTCTTGTATTAGTACCTTTAATAATATAATATTAATGAATTTGTTTGGCTTGTTTAATTAAGATTAGTCTCATTATGCATATTTTTCTTTTCAGATATATTAATTTAAATACTTACCAAGTTCCATTATTTAAAAATTTCAGACTTTGAGCCGGGAAATTAATTAAGAAAAGAAAAAACAAATGGTGAAGCAATTTGTAAAACAGTTAAAGTTTAGGTAAAGATTTATTTTTAACCCATATAAATATGATGGTTTGGTAAATTATTACTTTTCTATGGAGGTAAAAAACTGACATTCCAAGCTCTCTTTAATTTATTTATATTTAGTCAACATACATTAAATCAATTACCTTAAAATAAGAAATGCATATGCATGTTGACCATACAGCCTACGATCGCATTCAATTCATTAACATTTTAGTTGTAACTGGTAATTATTTTAACCTTTATAAACCCATAAATTGATACTTGATTTTCACAAACTTGCATACTTAAGTTACTCAAAAATCAAAATGTGAAGAATATAAACTTTGAGGTACCTTTCAACCTTTCTCTTTCAAACTATAATTCATGTTTTTTTGTGGTTGGTTTATGTCGATGATTAATTTAATGGGTTAGTTGGTCTTTTGATATAACATATTTGACTACTTTTGATCTATATTTTTGTATACGTTTAGTGCAATACGTTTGGAACTTGTACACTTTTGGTACATTCTCTTTAGTCAACTGTTAATATTGACGGTTAAATAGTCATTTCCCTTTTCAAACTATAATACGTGTTTTTGTGTTGTATGATTTATATCGGTGATTAATTTAATAGGTTAATAGGTCTTTGAACATGTTCGACCACTTTTGGCTTTCGCTGCAACATATATATTTTTGCATACGTTTAGTGCAATATGTTTGGAAGTTGTACACTTTTGGTGCATTCGTTAGTAAACTGTTAATATTGACTGTTAAATAGTCATGTGCATGACTAGCCCAATTTTTTCCATTTAACGGTCAACATTAGCAGTTAACTAACAGATGCACCAAAAGTGTTCAAGTTCCAAACGTATTGCATACAGAAAAATAAATATTGCACAAAACACAAGTGGCCAAACATATCGTACTAAAAAAACTCATTAAGCCTTAATTTAATCGTGATAAATGTTTTGAATCTAAATGTTTATATCACTAATAGGTTAATGGTGAAACTTTCATCTTAAAATGCAGGTCTCAATGGACTACCTTGGAGATGAGATATTAGCTGAAATCTTATCAAGACTGCCAATTATATCCTTAGTGCAACTCAAGTGCGTTAAAAAGCAATTTAACAATCTGATCTCATGCCCTTATTTTGCCAAACAACAACTACTGAGATCTTTAAAAAAAAGTCCAAATCTTTTTCTTACCACCAGTCCCTTATTATCAGTTGACATGGAAAAATGGCATATCTTTAAAAAGAATGCAATTTCATCTCTTGGGTATTTAACTAAACCCTCCAATAAAATGACCAAAATTTTGGGTTCCTGTCATGGTTTAATCTGCATGATTTTCTACTTTAAACAATGGATTATTCTTAACCCAACCACAAGAGAGTATCTCGAAATCCCAAAACCTAATAAACACATTTTAAGATCCCAAACCGATATGTTCTTCGGGTTCGGTTACGATTCATCGACCGATGATTACAAGCTCATCCGAGGAACAATCTCTTTGGAGGAACGAAACCCGACAGAACCGCCACCTTGTCTCAACATCTTCTCGTTCAAAACCGGTTCTTGGAGACAAATCGATGAAATTGATGAATACCGTATCCTCGGCAATAACCGCACCGGTATATATTATAACGGATGCGTGTACTGGTTAACAGAAGATATTACGTATTACCATCAAGTTTTATCGTTCGACTTTTCTACGGAGAAGTTCGGTCATGTGGAGCTGCCGGAGTTTGATTACTCCGGCAAGGACGAGTTTAGTCTACAAGGATTGAGTTTTCTTGATGGTGAGCTTTTCCTATACGGAGCTGCGGGTAAGAGTTATATAGCAGGATGGATCCTAAAAAAGCGAACGTGGGAAAATGTTTACAGCTACACGATGAGCGAAGAACCAATGTGGGTTTTTTCCGACGAGGCGAAAGTGTCGTGGATTACGGGAGACGGGACGATTGTTGCGGATATCTGTCTTGTGAACCGGAGTGCAATGCAATACTATGATCCTGAGACAGATGAGTATACGTACGATGATGTGTTTATCATGGTGGATAAAGAGAGACATTATCTTGAGAGTTGTGTTTATATGGAGAGTTTTGTTTCTCCTCGGAGTATCTTTCGATAGAGAGAAGGTCGTGTGAAGCTGAGGCTGATGAGGAAGAAGATGTTGAGACAGACAATTTGATGTTTAGATTTGGTTGTCTTGTATATTTCATGTTCTCATTAATATCAAGTTCGTAATAGTTCTAGTATTAAGAATCTTAGGGGGCGTTTGGATGGACGTAATGTGAGATTACTTGAAATGTGAGATTACAAGTAATGTGAGCTGTAATTTGAGATTACTTGAAATGTTATATCACAGTGTTTGGTTGTGCCGTAGTGTGAAGTGTAACGTTAGACTACAGTGTTTGGTATATATTGTAATGTGCGTTGTAATGTGACTTTATTATCTATATAATATAGTAACTTGAATATCCTCTCTCCTATTTTGTCCATTGTTTAGATTTATGCCATGTCATCAATGGATAAGATTGGTCTAATAATAATAATAATCTCTTTCTAAAAAAAATGTAACTCTTCTTTTCTCCTACCATTAATTAGCTCTACAAAAACATTGATGAGCAATTAAAGTCTACTTTAAATTCATGTTGCAATTTAATCAGTCGAATAACTGGAGCTCTACAACAAAAGACGTCAATATTTTCATGGAGCTCATTTAGGATTCCAGATGATTCTGCCTCCTTATTCCCGATTTTAAGATTATGTGTATTTTTAAGCATCGCTTAATTCTTGACATTTTAGTTGTGATGTGTATTCATAATGTCAAATATACTATAAAGTTGTAATGATCATACATAAAAAGATGATCTCTCTACAAATAATAATTTTTTTAATTATAAATATAGATTTCGAATAATTTACAATAATTTTAACACCACTACTACATAATTATATAATATTCTAATTAAGAAGAGTTTATCTAAATGTTTTAAGTATTTAAATGTTTAACATAAGGTCAAAATAATTAGTACAAAAAATAACGAACCCCGCGCATTGCGCGGGGCAAATACCTAATTATTATATTAATTTATAGAGAGTATATTATATCTTAATATGATAAGATTTAAAAAGAAAATATATTTTGACAACAACTAACTTCTTAAAGTTTATGTTTTGTGGTTAATAATAGTCATTTATGATTTTTAAAAACAAAATATGTAAACTCAATATGCAAAACTATTAAAATTCTAATAGTTAATACATTATATGTAGTTTTATAAGATAATTTTCATTAAAAAAAATGCATTGAAAAGACTTTACTCATTTTATACGAACATCATGTGTATTATTATTTATTATAATAATGAGTTATGAAGTAGATTAAAAAAAAAACTACTAATAATAACGAAATTATTATCATAATAAGCTATAATGATAAAACAATGTATTTTGTCTATTTAATAAATATTAATAAAATAATAACACTCCGTAAGGTTGGACGTAATCTCACAATACATCCGTTTTTTTGATGCAATAGACATTACGTTGAATGGAGTTTTGACGTAATCTGAGATTACTATGAACACTACATTACAATGCACATTACGTCGTTTGGCTAACCAAACAACGTAATGTTGATGTAATATAGGACGTAATGTGAGATTACATCTCACATTACATCCATCCAAACACCCCCTTAATCACAATCCAAAGTTTGCACCATATTACTTTTACTGTCTCGGGTTTAAATTGTAGCTAATATGTGTTATTTGATTCGTTTCGTTACTTTTGGGTTTGTCTGTTTTCTGTATTTAGACTAATGGCTATATAAAATTCAACAATAATAGCATTTAAAAAATAGAAAATAACAAAATGACAATCTTGTATTCTTTTAACTTATGTCAATACAGTTAAATTAAAGAATTTATGCAAAACTAAAGTTCAATCTAACTTAATGGTTAAAATATAAGAACCTATAAACTGTCTAAGACTTTGCCCAATGTGAGATTTTGGTGTCTGAAGTTTAAATTGTTAATATTGGATGTCTGAAGTTTCAACTTAGTTGAAATTTGATTTTCTGTCCATTTTTTCTGTCAAATTTGACAGAATTGTGTGAAAAGTCAAAATTGCTCATGATACTTTTATGTTTACTCCTACACCCTACATCGGCCGACCACCACCCTACTCCGGCCGGCTCCACTACGACCACCACCCCACTCCGGCCGGCCACCACCCCACTCCGGCCAGCCACCACCCAACTAAGGGCAATTTTGAGATTTTTTTTCTAATTGGGTCATGTGACAAGCACATGACCAAGTTCTGTCAATTTTAGCAGCAAATTTGGACGGAGACACCAAATTTCAACAAAATTGAAACTTCAAAAGTCAATATCAACAATTTAAACTTCAGATACCAAAATCTCCCATAGAGCAAACTTCAGACAGTTTATAGGTTCTTAACCCTTAACTTAATTGGCATAAATACACATGTAATGAAGAAAACTCATACCCAAATTCGTCAAATTTAACATAAAAAACTGACGACAAACCAAAAAACAACAAAAACAAAATCTGGAACACTTATTAACACAAATTTAAATATGAGACATCTAAAACAACAGGGTACAAACCTAGGACTGTGATTAGATTCTTAACCCGTAGTTTAATAATGAGTGCTTGTCTTGTTAGTATATGTTTTAATTTAAAAACCAACTACAATGACATTATACAGTAACTTGTGAACAATTAAAACTACAGAATACGATGAGCTTAACTCAAACTCACTATTGGCTGAGCAACGCTAGTCATTACTTATCCTTAGTCTTTGATGCCCACTTGAAGAAACCACAGTTGGCTTCTGGATTAGAGGCTGGACCCTGAAAAACATACAAGATAGTGAGCCTCATTCACATATAACCAATATATATAATAGCAAAATTGCAATGCTATAAGGAGTCCCCCTTCCCATGATAAGATAAGTGCAACAAGTTATCAAACATTACCTCGGCACGAGCACATGTGTAAAATCTGCGACCAAAGTTAGGGCCCGATTTCTTTACGACACGAGAAACACAAGGCTCCTTATGGCCCTTACATGAGGGGATCTTATTCTGCATGGCTTGCTGGATTCTTCGCCATTCTAATACAGCCACTGCATTTTTATCCTCTTTCTCCAACACAACAACTTCATCCACCACCTCCTGAGAGGAACTACCCAGATCTTGCTCAGGCTTGCTGCTCAAGTCATTATAACCAACTTTGAAGCAACAATTTTTATCCAACTCTACAACTTCTAATTGATGAGCAGTAACTGGAGAAAAAGGAGGATTTGGTAAACTTTTCTGGAAAAACGACTTTAGGGAGAGCTGCGATAATTGACATTTTTTAGCCTTCTTTGCCATTATCCCTTCTGAAGCACTACTAACTGTAGCTTCACTTCTACAATCCGCTTCTTGATTCATGGAACGGCTTGTACTACAGCTCTTCATTGTCGTGCTTTCATCTGAAAATGAAGTTGAATCTTCGGAAAGTTCCACTTGTTTAGTCATGTTTCGTTTCATTAGCACTGATGCTGCAGTTGGTCAATGATTAGAATGTCAGTAGATTCATAAGTGTTTCAGACACTTCCTAAAAAATCTAAATACCAAGTTGAAATATATTTTGACTTCAGAAACAATCCAAAATCACCTATATCATAATGAAATATTATTACAAAAGCCATAATAGATATGAAAAAAGACTCGAGTGCATAATTTACTGTCAAATAACTGTATTTGTTAGAACACGGCGCAAAGAAGCTATTAATATCTTTTCCTTTGGAATCTAGAGTATATAATGGATGCACACAAAAACAATACATATCCAGCAAGCAAGAGAAGTTCGTCTCACCGAGAGTTTGCTGGAAACCACGAATCATGGGAAGATATCTGGAAGATAATGGGGGAGTGTCGTGCTGGGAAACATCGGGAATTTCAATTAAACTTGCATATACAGGGGCATGATCAGACCCCTCCAATTTGTTGCTTCTCTCACCTTTCCACCTGATTCTTTTTTATAATAGCATGCATATTCACCTTAGTGTCAATTAAGAGCCTTATTTCATCAGAAAACAGAATATATATATATACGTATTTCCATTTGTATCATCAAGAAAGTATTAAATGGAAGCAAGATAGTGGATAAGCATATACAGGTCTCCTATTCATCATCTATCACACTTATATTTCTCTGTTCCAGTGAATTGCTGCTCATTAGTGGATGAGAGATCAGTTTTAATGAATCTTAAATCAATTGTAACATTATTCAACAGCAAGGTATTGATTTCCATCATCAAGTGTAATGTTAGAATAGAAGATACATTTACCTAGGAGTATTGCCAGGTTTCCAACGTTTGTACTGTGTCAATATGTCGCATTCCTTAATATGGCAAGCCATGAAATTGTGGTCTTTCGAATAATTTTCCTGATGAATGCAGGACCCTGCACTGAGGATATGATCAATTCTTGATCCAAAATTAAATTGTTCTGCACCTGTGCTCGATGACCAGCATGTATATGCATCTCTTCTGCAATATTAAGCCAAAAGAAAATTAAAATAATATATAAGCAAACAGCAAGTTACTAATGAAAGAAAAGAGGACTTATTAAACCGGCAAAAGAAAGATAACTTTGCTGCCTTCTTAAACTGACAATAGAATAAATATTGCAAACCTATCGGGATGTATGGCTCTAAAAACGTCAGAGAAAGGGCCACCATAATCCACGATCATGGATCTCAGCCATGTTCTAAATCTGCAAGCCATGTGAAACCCACGAATCATCAATGTCTTGAGTGTAGACGAGCTTATGAAATATCTTAACAGCCATAAAAAGAGGATATTTCTTCTGTATAAACCAGGTGATATAAGAGATTAGTAAGAGCTTACTCATTTTTCTCAAAATCCGGTCCTGCATCGCAGCGATCCAAAGCAGTAGGAGCAATGTTCAAGTCACCCACAACCAATATTCTTCTTCCCTGCTGCAGGAGATGCTCCCATCTTCTCTACAGCAAAAACTAGCAATATAAGCCAAGGGCAAGGAAGTAAAATAAGTAAACTATCTTTAAATTCTTTAATTTTGAGGGAAAAGGAAGAAGATGCAGTTGCCGAATGAAAATGGAAAAAAAACAAAAGAAAATATAATAACTAAAACGAAAAACCGAAAAAGAGAGGACGCTTATAAATTCATGTGATAAATGCTATGACTTCTAACATTAACACAGATAGAATACTTGTTTTTGATGGGTCAGGCTTTTCATTAACAACTTGTAGATACAAAACTCTTATTCAAGGTACATTTGCAAAGAAGTGTCTTTGGACTTAAGAGGTTATCATTTCACGACCGAGGTTTTACTTCTCTTTTAACACTATAATCCCATGTTCATTCAGACCGGAGTCCGGATGTTCCATTTACAAGATCGATTAGTCATTTCAATATCTAGAGTGAATTTGAGAGATCAGAAAAGTGATACAATACACAATAACTGCATACAGTACAACTTAGGCATTTTGATGTTCCATTCATTCACAGTTCAACATTGATGTATAAGCCTTTGAAATGAAAACCGAAAATCCATTTATCAAATCAGTTCATGAACTTCAACCCAACAAATAACTTACCTGAAGAATCTTATAAAATTTGAACTTGAACTGGATCCTCTCTGTATCGTTTGCTTGAGCTCGAGGACCATATAGATTGAAAAGAACTGCCGAATCATCATAATTTAGTCGAAACTTCAATAGCAACTAACAGAAAATTAGGTAAAATTGATTCAATGTGTTCAGTATCCAAAGAACAAGAATATAAGATCCAGGATAAGTCTTCAAAATGCTCCGAGTTTTACAAGAACTCACTAAATTGGCCGTGATCAGTTATAATGCACCTTCCCTCGCTGTCAATCTGTCGTAGCTCCTCTTTGTCAAACTCCTCAAGACATGATACTACAACAGCAGAAGGCTCATCCTTGCCGTTGTTGCAAAGAAGACCTGTGAACCCTTCCTCTGCTGCCATGGGCAAAGCTACCTCATTACTCGAAAATGCTGACTTTACACGGCAAAATGTTGCTACTCCTAAGATAACCCCATCACAAAAAAAAAAAAAAACTTTTTTCATAAGACTGATGTATGATGAACCTTTCAAGTGAATCAAATAACTGTTTAAACCATTTTTTTTTAAATTTACTCAGTAAAGCCCCATTTAAATTTCTATCTTGCCTGATTTCAACACTGTTACAAGTAGCTGTGCTGTACAATACAATTTGAAAGATTGATTGAGAACAAAGAAAGTATAATGAGCTGAAAACAATCAAACATAGATACTTAGCTTACCAGAGTAACTCGTTCGGCCTTTCTCTAACGTCCTTGTGCAAGAAAAGAAAGATTCATATCCATCGGCGATAACCAAATCTGCTGAAAGCTCCTGTCGCCTCACTTTCGTCTCCTGCTTTCCGTGGATAAACGAAATCAATTGAGGAGAATACGCCGAGAGAGAGAGAGAGAGAGAGAGAGAGAACCTGGAAACATATGATGTCGGCGTCGAAGGAGTCGAGCAATTTATGGAGAGAGCCAAACTGAGAAATGCGTTGCCTAAGGCCGTTCACGTTGTATGTCACTATCTTCATCGTCTCTAGTTCTGCTGAAACGAATCGAATCGAATCGATTTCGCGGGAGGAAGATGATGTTGTTCGTGGAGTGGCCACCGGCGGATTCCCTCTTTCCAGTTTGTGCCAAGTTAATAGTTAATCTTAATAGTTAATACCCCAAATATAAACTTTTTTTGGGCCAAAAACCCAAATATAAAAATTGATTAAAGGAAGTTTTATGGATTATTATGAAATGAAATTAGATAATTCATAGAATATGGCAATTAATGATACTTACTCTTCCAACAAAAAAAAATGATACGTTTTTTTTTTTTTGCCAAAAAAAAATGATACTTTAATCTCTCGTATAAATTGACCTATAATTTTCTTCGCTAAATAACGATTTTTTAATAACCAAATACATAAATAATTATTATGTAAATCAGTTGACGAAAATACTAAGAAAGCACACTCATTCGTACCCAATTCTCGGTTAATGGGTGATAATATAATATAATTTTTTTTTTCTAATTCATAGCTTATTATTATAATAAAAAAATATATATACACGATGTTTTGTACAAAATAAAAGAAAAAGTCATTTTTATAATATTTTTTTATAAAACTATATAAAATGTTTCGATTAATATATCTTAATAGCTATACAAATTTAGTTTTAATACCTAATTTTGATAGTTCATAAATAGATTCTGCGTATGAAAAATAAAATATAAATTTTAAAAAGTTAAGATATAATATACTATCGTATAAATTAATATAATATAATAAAATTATATTATAGTGCACAATTACAAAGCACACCAAACACCGTAATCTAATATTACACCGCATATTACAGCATAACCAAACCGTGCAATCTATGTAATCTCGTACTTCAAGTAACTCACATATAAGTGATTGTACATTCAAAATTGGTGGTAAGATGATGACTAATAATAATCTAGAAAATGAAACCCCCAATTGTGCGGGGTGTCTTGCGTGGTGTGGCCTGAGAATAACGTGAACTCAGTCCTGCTGTTTTCAACAGCTTCTTAAACTCCATTAAGCTGATTTTTCCATCTTTGTCAATATCAGCCTCTTCAAGTAACGGCTCTACAGAACCTCTTAATCCTGTGTACTGAGAACACATCAAAGTAAAACAAAATACAATCAATTCACTATCTCTCACCAAAACACAAACAAATAGAATTTTAGGTTAAAAACCTATAAATTGTCTGAAGTTTTTCTTAGTTACGTGGTGGTGGCCGGCCGGAGTAGGTTGGTAGCCGACCGGAGTAAGGTGGTGGTGGTGGTGGTGGCCGGAGTAAATATAATAGTATCAGGGCAATTTTGACTTTTCACGCTATTCTGTCAAAGTTGACAGCAAAAATGGACGGAAGACTAAATTTCAACAAAGCTGAAACTTCAGATAGCCAGCAGTTTAAACTTTAGACACCCAAATCTAACATACGGCAAATCTCAGACAGTTTATAGTAACCCTAGATTTTTTCACTCAAATGACCAGATTATAGAACTCAAATACAGATACAACGGATGGTATTGTCAGACACGGAGTTAACCAAACCTGGGTATATATTGGTGAACTAAACACACCATCTATTGTATTTGTATTTGAGTTCTATAACCTGGTCATCACTCATCTGGGTAAAAAAGTCCAAACAAATAACTCACTTTCAACTAACTTATAACAAAACCACTATCAATTCACTATCTGTCACGAAAACACAAACAAATAGAATTTTTAACCCAAATGACCAGATTATAGAACTCAAATACAGATACAACGGATGGCATTGTCAGACACGGAGTTAACACAACATTGGTGAACTAAACACACCATCCGTTATATCTGTATTTGATTTCTACAAATAACTCACTTTCAATTAACATATAATTAACTAACCATTTTGAGTTCTTCAGGTGTAATGAAACCATCTCCATCAATGTCGAATTTGTTGAAAGCTGCCTTCAATCTCTTCTGCCATTTCTCCGAGTCTTGTTCCTCTAATTGTTCTACGTGTATCGTAGCTGCCACAAACTCCTTGAAATCCACTTCGCCATCTGTGTTCACATCAATCTGCATCACCAACCAGATTATCAAAACTAGAAAAAGTATTTTGTAGCTTTCAATTATGCTATTTTTCATGACTGACCTCAAGTGCATAAGACATTCAACCCAAAAACAAAAAATGTAAAAAGGCTACTACCGCATATAAAGTCTCTTCAAAATTGAAGCCTAAAATCTTTGTTTTAGTGGCCTTACCTTTGGATCGGCCCTGCAAACTGCTAGATTGAGACCATATAAATCATCATCTAACCGAAGCTTACTTACAGCTTTAATAATTTCAACAACGCGTGGTTCCTTCAACTTGAAAGCCAGATCCTTGGCAAATGCCTAAAAAAAAAAGACATTATGAGGAGGACTACAATTAGTTTTCATCGGTACCTTACATCCATACATATATTTGTTACTTACACGTCTCATTTCTTCAAGACTAATGGTACCATTCTTGTCAACGTCAATTGCATCGAATTGATCCTTGAGGTCGGCCAATTCCTCTTTACTAAGCGTACTTGCAAGTGCCTACGTTTAAATCCAGGTTACTTGTTGTTCAAGCAATGGATTGATTCTTCTAAAGATTTACATCACACATATATAATATGTATATATATTACCCCGAGAGCTAATTGCTTGAACCGGCTGAATTTAACAAACTGCCTCAAATTATGCAGAACAGATATATCGATTGGAATTTCCAAAGCATCTCCACCCTCTCTAACCCATGGATGTGCTACAAACACAAAAACATGACACTGTTTACATATACAAAAGTTCATCTCAAATAATTCAGAATTTTTTTATCTCAAATAATTCAGAATCAATATATATTATACATATAAATTTGCAGGACATACAGAGGGCTCGAGCTGCAGTTACTCGTGCTCGAGGATCTTTAACAAGTAACATCTTCACGAAATCTTTGGCACTATTACTTATAGATGGCCATGGCTTGCGCCTGAAGTCAGGTTTGCGTCTTAAAATCTGCATTTCTTCAGAAAAAAAATATTAAGAAGAAAAGAAAATGGAGTCACATAGATAAAGCATCTAAAGGAAAATGTGGTACACACCTCTTTAAATATACCAGTTTCAGTCTCGTCCCAAAAAGGGAGCTTTCCACACAGCAAGACATAAGTAATTACACCGATGCTCCACACATCCGATCCAGGCCCCGACTTGCGCTTCAGAACTTCAGGAGCAACATAGTAGGCACTCCCCACAATATCTTGGAATTTCTTTCCTAAAAAATCATACATTCCATCAACCTTAGAAGAATTTAGTTATGGAATAATAATATTCGCCCACCAGGTTTTATAAAGTCTGATAAACCAAAATCAGTGGCCTTCAATGCAGAGTCCTTTTTGGTCGACTTGAAGAGGAAATTCTAGAGCCAAGTAAAGATTGTCAGGTATCCCGGTCGAGAAAAGAATGAATCATAATTCTCCATCCATCAAAATTCATGACTAAATGAAAGTAGAGAATATACCTCTGGCTTCATATCTCGATGTACCAACCCATGCAGATGACATTCTGCAGCTACTTTGAGCATTTGTCGCACAACTACTGCTGCATCTTTCTCAGTGTATCGTCCGTCTTTCCTGGACATCAAGCAATAGTGCATTTAGTTTCCAATAGTTAAAACTGGAAGCATAATGATGCAGAGGGAAGAGTATGGTTAAGTTAATGATGCATAATACGGATTCCTCATAGATAGATAGAAGAAATCATCTAGATAGACAGAAAAAGCTCTTACTGGGCTAACATACGATCCAACAATTCACCACCCTCACACAACCTATATAAACAAGATGCAATGGAACAGTGTATTTAGTTGATCATTATTGTAATAATATGACAAATAACACAAGACAAAGAAGAATGAGACGGTAAGAACTTACTCCATTACTATGTAAACGTAATAGTCATCCTCAAATGCGTCATAAAACTGCACAACATTCTCATGTCCTGCCAATGCTTTCAATATCTTAACTTCTCGCTTGACATCCTCAACCGCAATTGGGAGAACCATCTTCCCTTTAGATATCCAATGTTAGTTTTTCTCACACGCGTATACATTAAGTTTTGACGCATAAAGATTAATAACCAGAAGAAGCATACTATTGTTTTGGACAAAGATCAATTATGTGAATCTTCAAATATAACAATATGCATGATGATGATTTTCTTATTATCCTAAATCATCAAGGCAAAACAATGGATATTCCAACATAGAACAAAGTGCATTACCCACTAGAGAACCAACAAATGCAAAACATCCATTTTAACATCCTTTGATCTCCATAAACACAAAATTTGTGCATAAAGTAGCAACAGCTCCAATGAATCCCGTGTAAAGAAATTGATTATAATAATGAAGATTCCAGTTCTACACAACATTCTAAACAGATTTCAGAGATTATCCGCATAGCAGGTTGAATCAAACAGGAGGAATGCATAAGAATCATCTAATTACAAACACCAACGAAACCGATTCTCACAATCATAAAAATAAAAAAGCAAACCTTACTCTTGTCAATTCTCTTGACTGCAAATCGATCGGCATTATCCTTTTTGGTGGCAACGAACGTGAATCCGAACTGGCCATTTCCCAGCAATTTGCCGAGTTCGTAATGGCGATCGAAATCCTTGGAGTAGCCGAAATTCAAGTTCTTACGACACGACGGGGCGACACCTAGTTTCTTCCGGGACTTCTCCTTACCCCTGAGATGGTGATGCGGAATCTTGTCTAAGACATCCGCCGCGGATTTTGCAGATTTCTTGACATTGGCGGAGAATCGAGAGTTGCTAATTTTCTTCTTCTTGGCTCTGACGACGGAATGCGAAAGGCAGGCACCCATCTTCAGAGATCCGGCGACTTGGATGATTTCTGGGCACTGGTTGAATATTGAAATAGAAGAGAGGTGGAAGAAGCGGGAAGATACAATGCGAAAATATAGAGAGCGAGAAAGATGCTAAATTGCTAATCTAGAGAAAGAGAATGATACCCATTTTTGCCAATTTTCAAAAAAAATTATCAAATACCAAATTTATTTTTGATGCTCGAGTCAAACATGAAGTATGAACACTCTAAATAGTTAATTAAGCTCAGTTTAGCGACAAAAATTAAAGTCTTTTATACTTCATAATCTAAACTTTTCTATTTGTTCCTATAAATTGTTAGGTCTCTCTTAATTATTAATATCATCATTATTTATATTTTTGAGATTAATACAAATTTTGAGATCCAATTTTTTTTTAAGACAATTCTGAATTGTTTTCAATAAACGTCAAATAATTAGTGTATTGTATTGGTCAACACAATTTTTATTGTTTAAAAGCTTGAAAAAAAACTTAAAATAAATAGTCTATTTAAATATTTTGTATAAAAATTAAAAAAGAAGACTACCAATCAAATTATAACTTTAGATCTCAATTTTTCTGGAACCGAATCTGGACACTCGAGCCAAACATATCACTCTAAATATTGTATCAATCTGAACACGAAACTTGAAACTAAAACTCCAACAAATTCAAATTTGAACTTAAGCAATTTCAACCATAGGAAGTTTGATTAAGTTGGAAAATAGTATCTCACTAAGTTTGCTAAATTAACTTAGCAAATAAAATGGCAAACATGAAGATTTCAATTATATAAGAGAGGAGGTATGAAAACGAAATAAAAGAACGAACGAAATGTAATTTGAGAGTAGAGAGAAATTTGGGTTGTGTATTGATTGAACTACATTATCAATAACCTTTTCCTTAATTGTAGTACTCCAGACATGATAATTTAATAAACCTAGCAATTGGAAAGGAATGAACACTCAACAGATGTCATGTTGTGTCTGTTGGATGCATATAGAAAGGATCTTCAATATTTGTAGCCATTATAGCTTCCGCCATTGTAGATCTGAAAGTTTAAAAATTGAATGATCGAAAAATTGTAGTCGCAAAGTGTACTCAATCACCGGAAAAGGCAATCATAGTCCAAAATAATGCAAATCACGACATATTGGACAAAAATTGAATCAAATTCGATGAAGTGCGTCAATTACTTGAACTCCAAGAAAGTTACGTAACTAACTGAATTTATTAAGTTTTAGCGAAAATCCAAACAAGACTCTGATACCATATATAGACACGTAATTTAAAAGTAAAGAGAAACTTGCATTGTGTATTGACTGAACTTACTTCACCAATAACCCTTCCTTGATTGCACTACGCCAAACATGACAATTCGATGAAAGGAATCAACAGATGTCCTGTTGTGTCTATTGAATGAAGATAGAAAAGATTGTCAATGTTTACGACATATTGAGCTTCTTCACATTATTCATGCATATACAAGCATATATACATACAGAGTACATACTTAAAGTCTACTCTCATTCAAGCACGTGTACACACTACTATTATTATTAGGGATAATGTTTCGTTTCATACCACTTCATTGACCGAAATCCACTTTTGGTACCAGATCTTTTTTTTTCTGTACACTTTTAGTACCAACGTTTTTCATTTTGTACACTTTTCATACAACCGTTAAAATTCTGTCCGATTTGGATGTTGTTAAGTGTCATATGCCATGCACGTGAGTAGCTTTAAACTTTAGATTTTATTCAATTTAGTCCTCTAAAACTTTCCTAATTTTAATTTGTTCAATTTAGTCCTAAAATTTGAAAATCAAACCAGAAATTGAACCCAATTGGGTCCGGCTAGGTCAATTTGGGTCAACAGTTCGATTTTTTAAATTTTAGTACTAAATCGAACAAATTAAAAGTTAGGAAAGTATTAGAGGGACTAAATTAAACAAAATCAAAAGTTTAGGAGCTACTCACGTGCATGGCACATGACACTTAACATCCAAATCGGACGGAATTTTAACGGTGGTATAAAAAGTGTGCAAAATGAAAAACGTTGGTACCAAAAGTGTTAAAAAAAAAAATGATACCAAAAGTGGATTTTGATCAAATTAGTGGTGTGAAACGAACCCTTAACCCTTATTACTAAGCTAAGATTTCATCAAGAGACTTAGCCTTGTCCACAACATGATCCTCATTTAGTTTTTGCTCCTTAGAAAGTTTCTTTAGCCTAGCTAGCTCGATACCCTTGCTCATCTTCCTCACATACATCTCCGCGAAGGTGATCGGCTCATCCATAATCGGTTTCTCGCCATCTCTGATCTTCAACGGGTACACTGTCGCTTCCGGTGCCGGGTTCTGGAACGTGGCTATCGATAGCCTGCTCGAATTAGAGTTCACTACTGCTTGATGGTCTGCGTTCTTGAACCTCCCATTGCTAAGAAACTGCAAAAATGAAACAACTTCTTGTCAACTCATCATCCGGTTCTATCTAATAATAATAATACTAATGTATTAATTTGAGGGTTAAAGAATCTAAAAACAGTCATAACTATAGATTATGTTGCTGATCGCTTATCCAAATTTAAAATTTTGATATCCAATGTCTCGTCTATCAAAATTTGCTGATTTACACGTAAGCAAAGAGTTTGATGGCTGAGATGCTGAATATTAACATTTGAGATAGAGATTAGCAACATAACTTACAGTTGAGACTGTTTTTAGGTTTTTAATATTTTTATAGGGTTAAATGGTCTTCCAATACAAAATGTTTGACCAAAGTTAATTTTTAGTGCAATGTTTTTTTTTTGGGTTCAGTACGTATGTTTTTTGTAATTTTTGTGCATTTATTAGTTGAGCGTTTATATTTGACAGTTAAATTACCTAGGTGAATTGAATGTGATCAGTCGCATACTTTTATTTTATTCAGTTTAGTCCCCCAATTTATATCTCTAACTTTTAGCTGTTACAATTCAATCCCTAAATATTCTTAATCAGGCATTAGGTCACAATTGACCTAGCCATGGTCCAATCGAGAATATTTAGAGAATATAAATTGTAAAAATAAAAAATTAGGAATATGTATCGGGGAACTAAAATGAACAAAATAAAAATTTGAAGCTGATCACGTGAAAGTCACGTGTGTATTTAACAGTCAAACGTAACGACCAACTAATAAATGCATCAAAAGTAAACTAACTATAATCATATTACACCAAAAGTATTATAAAAAAAGTTGTTGCAGTAAAAGCCAACTTCGATCAAACATATTGTACCAAAAGACCATTTAACCCTTCTTAATGATAAATTGGTCCAATTACTGAAGTGGGTAGTACTACTTACATGGCCATGATCACCAAGATTAACAACAAAGGCTCCTTGAACAGGCTTTACAGTGATCCACGACTTTCCGCCATCGCGGGTGGCTTGAAGCCCGCCAACCTGGTCCTGAAGCAACAGTGTGATCGTTCCGGGATCGGTGTGGCGCTTAAGGCCGAGTGTAAGGTCGGGCTGAGGGCATTTTGGGTAGAAATTGACAACAACTTTCTGGTCCATGTCTATACAGGCTTTGGACAAGGCCTCCTTCTCCAACCCCATGGCCTCTGATAAAACCTCTAATAGGTTACAAGCAACTCCCATCAGTTTCTCACTGTATTGCTTTGTCGCCGCCGGCCATCCCTCCGGCTTGTCCGGCCACCGAGAATAGTCCCTGTTTTGAATCGGGTATGAAAAGTATGTCACCATTTCTCGCCAATTTTGAACTGCCTCTCCCTGAAAAATTATCAAATTGTTAGCTCATGTTTTGTAATGGGTATAGATTTTTTTTAATGGGATTTTCGTCTAGTTTGAACAGAACGAGTTATGTATTGAACGAAAACGCGACAAGTCAGATAGTCGAATAAATTACTAATTGATGTGATGTTTGTCCAGTCGAATAAGTTACTATTCTCAGTAGAGACAATAATAAGTTGCAAAATCTTAACAAACAAAGTTCAATCAGCTAGAAATTTGATTATTTTTAAATTTTCCAATGAATGTTCTAGGTGTCAGCAGACAGTAGAATAATCGATGATCCCACTAAAATTATCAACTCATAAAAATTAGAGATGTCATATATAACCATTGATGAACCAATTGAAATCGGAAATCCAATCCACCGTTTCTCCACACCCAATCTCAACGTAGCATTCTCAGATTGCGTAATCCAGAAATTAGCCAAAGTCAACGAATGAATACCTGAAGATGGCTGGAGACGATGAATCCTCCCTTCTTCCCACCGGACATATCAAACCTAAGTTTCTCCGCCGGAGGCAGCGCGAAGAACTCCCTCGCAAGGCGAGTCATCTCGTCGATGATCCCAGCGTCGACTCCATGATCGACCACCTGGAAAATCCCCCAATCCTCGCACGCCTCCACGATCCGGCGGCAAATCTCGGCTCTCTGGCCGCAATCTTCGATTCCGGCGAGGGAGATCACGGGGATGTCGTTGCTGAAGTCGTTGTAGGCGACCTTGGGGCGTTCGTCCTCGTCGCGGACGAAGCTCGGTCGGAGAGTCTTCTCCTCGGCGAGTGCCGTGAGGGTGGTGGAGAGGCCCATTGTCGTGGATCGGAGATTGCTGAGCTAGAGCGATGAACGGAGGAATAGCGTGATATGTAGAAGTCGGGGATGGAGATGGAAATATACGGAGGTTTAGAAAGAATGTGAAGATGGCTGCCTGTCTGTAATAACTATAACTACCTCCTCACCTTAGTCAACTTATCAAACCCCTTCTTTAAGGGAAATATTGCTTCTTTAGTTTCCTTTTTTTTTGTGTTTACTTACAATTAGTTTATATATTCTAGAAGGTGTTTATTTTAACGTGTAAATAATTGCTTCACGACATTATTGATTCGTGGAATAGATAATAAAAAATGAGAATTACGAAATAGAAATAGGGAACGAGGAATAGTTAATATTAATATGATTTTGTTTGGTTGACACAATAAATAATAAATTAAGATACTAAATCCAATGTTTGGTTAATAGAATGTTACATGTAAATGAACGGAATACGCCTAAATAGACATATATGCCATTTTGCTATCTATATAATCAAACATGAAAAGGGCGGAATGAGTGGCGGCGGTGGCAGCATCGGCAGGCGGCGGTGGCAGCATCGGCAGGCGAGCGGCGGCGGGCAGGTTGCAACAGGCGACAGAGGGAGAACGACGGCTGGCAGGCGGCAGCAGGTGAGCGACGACGTTAGCGGAAGGGTAGGTGATAGCGGCTGCGGTTGGCTGGCGACGGCAAGCGGGCGGCGATCGGCAGGCGGGCTAGAAGCGGTTGGCAGGTGGTGGTGTCGGGTTGGCGGCGGTTGTCATGCGGCGAGCAGATGGCGATGAGGACAGACAAGCGGGGCGGCGGCGGGCAGGGGCGTCGATCAGGCGGCGGTTGGCAAGTGGCGGCTTGCTGGGGGTGGCGCGAGGTTTGTAATTTCAATTAACGTGTAAGTTTTAAATTGTATTTTTATTTTTCAATTCAATAAAATTTGGATTAGTTAATACTAGGGATTAGATTAGGACTAGTTTTCCTTCAAAATTAGGAATTGAAATTACATATTTCACACAATTAAATAACCAAACACCACCGTAGGAATACTCATTCACTATTCATATTCCATTTCCACGAACTAAACGAGCCGTTAATTTTTAGTTAAGAATCGTCTTTGCTTGCATTAAGAAGTAAATTGTTGATATAATTTTTTTTTTTGGTTATATTTTTTATTGCTACCTAAGACTTCTAATTAATGAATAAACCACCGAATATGTCAAATCAACACCGGATTGACAGTTTAATTAATATTAATAATGCATTAATGTGAGAGGGGATATGATGGGAGATTAGAATTTTGATGGAATGAGACATAATGCATTTTTTTAAATTTAATAATTTAATAAATGCATCATGTAGATATAATTTATGAGAGACATGTCAAATCAACACCGGATTCACAGTTTAATTAATATTAATAATGCATTAATGATATGGTGTGAGATTAGAATTTTGATGGAATGAGACATAATATATTTTTTAAAATTTAATATGATAAATGCTTCATGTAGATATAATTTATGAGAGACCTTTTAAGGAATGTTATAAACATAATTTAATTTAAATAAAAAATGTTTAAGTATTCACATATAAATAATGTTATTAGTAGTGTTATGCAAAAAAAAAAAAAAAAAAGGCCAATTATGCAAAAATAATTTGAAATGAATGTCGTATATAATGTGTAAAAAGCTCTCTTCATTTTTGGGCCACGGAGGATTTGAGAGCTTAGCTAAGCGGTGAAAGCTTATATTTTTTTTTTCCTGACATTAAATTGGACATTTATTAGTCGATGCAAACGGTGTATTTGATTACATATATTAGGATATAATAATACATATTTTAACTAATATTTTATTTGTTTTGTTTTGATATTGGTATTAACTAAAACTTCGAAAAAAGAATGTATTAGCTACTACATATGACCTAATGACTAAAATAACCCTAATCTTACTTAATATATAATAACTATGCCAACTTCCGGCTATGACACATCAGTCTCGGGTCGGGTGGGTCATGTTCGAGACCGCTCCGCTCATCCCCGCTTAACTAAGCACCGACTAGGATATCGTAATCCGCTTAGCTAATACGTGTATTAGCTAATACATGTAATCAAACAAACTCTTAGGGTTAACTAAATGTATCTTATTGTAACATTTTCAATTTATTAGTAAATATATCTGCATAATAAAAGGCATAACATGATCGTTATATGCTTCGTTTATACCTAGTTTGATTACAATTATAACTAATATAGCTATTTTCTCGACAATTAAAAGTTTATATATTATTAAAAAAAATAAAATTCTCATAGCGATTTTTATTAGTGTTAAAAAAAAATCCTTTTTTTTTTTATTATCAAAATAGTGTCATTTTGGGAAAAAAAAAAAAAAAAAGTCGTGTTAAAAGCCAAAAAAGTCAAAAGCCGCCATCTTAAAAAAACAGCCGCCTCGAATAGCCGCGTCCTTTCATCTGGACTATTCTGGAGATCTTCCCTAAACGCCGACCCTTGTTACTATATAAAGCTCTCGATTAGAGTTTTTCTTCTACTTGTTGTTCTTCCTCCTAGGATTCTTCTTTCGTATTGCCGTCAAGTTTCGATTCAATCAATCAATCTGAATATCTCATCTGATTCTGGGTTTAGTGAAATACGTCGACAACATCGTCTTGTGAAATATATCAGAGATTTAACATGAAGAAGACACAGATGAACTGGCTAAGTGGTCCCTTTGCGAATGGAGTTGATTTCTCACAGGTACAGCGGCGGCGATTCGTCTTCTGATCTTAAAACTGGCAATAATCTTTAACTGGAAACACAATAATTGATTGTAGTTGTTAGTTTCGTTTGCTTTTTCTTGTGAATCCTCGAGCATTAGAGAAATCTTTAATCAGTCAATGAGGATTTGGGATTTCATCTCACATCCATTGTCTGGAATCGTTACTACTCCAATTGACCAATAATTTCTTGTGTGTATAGTAAGGCTGAGAAGGAAGGGATTAGGTTATTAGTTTCTCCATTGCTACCAATAATCACTTCAATCCAATCTTGCTTGAATCAGTTCATACTGTCAGTGTTTGATTCTTTGTCCATAATGGGAACACCTGTTGGTAGGATTTTTTTGAGGCAAGATCAATCAAATTCTGCCTTGTTGGATTGAACATAAAACAATCTTGACCCAGAATTGCATTAAACCCTTGTCTGTGAACTACTGTCCCTTTTGCAGTTGTTGCAAAAAGGTCTATTAAAATATAGATTCTCTTGCAGTAACTTCAGGATTATTCAAAACTGATTTCAGAACCATTAAAACATAAAAGCTGATGCTTCTGAAATCTCTTTTGTAAAATAAGACCTTAAAACAACCAAACCTTGTACTTGACAACACAATTTCATCTTGGGACACTTTGTTGTCTTGAACATTCTCTGGAGAGATCATGTATTTCTTGATCAAACCGGCTTTAACTCTTTGATGAAAAAAATGCTATTTCTAGCACATTGTTTGAAAATTATGTTTCTCCTGATAATCCTGCAGTGAATTCCATTATGATAGTACATTACCTGCAAAAGTTTTGAAGCTTTGCTCCAATGTTTGACTTGATTGGTATACTAAGCACTGAGACTCTAGTTACTAGTAGTTCATCAAAAAACACAGTTTTGAAGCTTTGATCCAATGTTTGAATTGATTTGTATACTTGTCTACTAAGAGCTAAGACTCTAGTTACTAGTAGTACCTCTAGAAAGGCATTGGCAATTTGGCAATTTGGCATTCATAGTGCTTGCTAAGACCGAGCTGAGTGTACCAAATTTCTGAACAATGTCTAGCATATTGAAGAAACAATGTCTGAACTTTACATTTTTGAGGTTTTTTATCCAGTCTAGGGTTTTAACACTCCCTCATTTCTTTACACAGGCACCACAGTTGAAGAAAGATGATCTTCATTCACAAGTTAGCTTAGCTATGAATGAGTTTCGGAACACCAAGACATTTTGCAGACCTACTCTAAACAAACCTAGTCATATTCCCACTGCTGGCTTTGTAGATAGCTGTTCATCATCATCACTAAGCAACAAAAGGATACCCATTGCTTCCATCGAGCCGGGTTATACACCACCCAAAGTAAGTAGCCATCTACAATTAGTAAACGTTCATTTTCTGTAAAAAAATCCGTCATTTTAATGAATGTTTGTTTACTCTTGTGCAGTTTTCCATGAACCCTAGCTGGCTAGTTGCTGCCGGAGAAGACAGCCAAGAGCATGTCTCTCAACGCAACAGAGAATCTAAAGTGCAAGAAGCAATTTTTTGTCATAAATCTTCAATCCCATTAAAGTTCGTATCTTTGTTCTTAAATTTAACCAGATTTCTTTGCTCCTCGATCCGTGTTTGATTTCTCTAACCAATTCTTTTGTGTTCTCTCTTTATAACAGTCCTATTGTGTCAATGGAGGTGCAGCATGAACATTACGACGATTCCCTCACACCCATCATTCCTCTCATCCCAATCGAAGAACTCGAGATTTCTCATTCTTCACCACAAATCCTCAAAAAACCCCAATTACCCATCACCACATCATCATCATCATCATCATCATCATCATCATTATCATCTATTATTATGCAGCAGCAGATTCCTTCTTCAACTTTTCCCAGTACCCCATGTTCTGTAAATAATGCTGCTGCTGATAAAAACATGAACAGACCATACGGAGGAATTGACGCTGCTGCCCTCACCATGCTTCTCAAGAGCGGTGAATTATCACCCACGATCGACACTGACTTGCTCCTCAAGATTCTCTCCGACCCAAAAATGATCGGTGCTCTGCTTAACAATTCTTCGGCATCAATGGATGTTCAGCCACACAAGAGGAAAGAAGAGTACTATAAGAAGCTTATAAGACAGCATGGTGCAGAAAACAACATTTTGACTGAAAAGATCATTACCCACCATTTGGATAACAATAATATCCCTAAGAATGAACAAAAACTGAATTTTGACAAGAGTAAGAAGCGATGCCGGTTTTTTAACGGTAAAAGTGGTTGTCGGAATGGAGTGAGCTGCGTCTTCTTGCATGAGGCCAAGCAGCCGTTACCGGGTGGTCACCGGATTCCGGCGGTTATGGAGGAGAGCTGTGCAAAGAGGTTGAGAGCAAGTTGATAGAATGTGGATATAACTCTGCCAAATACTAAAATGTTCAGTAGAAGAGATAGTTCAGTGTAGGATCATTAAGTGTGAAGAATTTTTGGCTTTTACACAAGATGAATTCATTAAATTTAGATATTGCACATTTTTAAATTGGTCATTTGCACAAATTAATGCAAGTTGTAAGAATTTTTTACTCAAATATACATACAACGAATGATTGAGCTTATTTCAACAAAAATACCTGACCGTGCTACTTCGAGTAGCGCTGTGTGGCTCAATTGCCATAGCGCTACATTACCTGATTTTTAGGGTTAAGGAGTTAATAGAAAAATTAGCAGTAATTAGGTAATTAATACCTCTACTTTGAGTAGCGCTATGATCTAGCACTCAAATTTATGACCGTTAGTTGCTATGTTTGACACTCGTATTTTCAGACAAAACATTAATAGCAAGTGTGCATTTGGGAGTAGTGTTATGGTTATTAGGTTAATAACTAAAAAATTGTCAAATGTTTACCCTATGTTAAAATTAGGTGTATGAAGTTTCACATGTTAAATTGTAGTGTCCAAGGTTTCAATTTTGTTAAAATGTGGTGTCTCGGTGTGATTACTTTAGAGAAGTCAATTTCCGACGAAATCTTCTATCAAATTCGAGCTCCCATACACACTCCCTTCTCGTCACCTTGCCGGGACCGTCACCTAAGAAGTTAGTCATATCCGCGCAAGTAAATCTCGCCCTCTTGTCCTTGGAAAATAGCTCCACACTACTTTTCTAGAAAAAAAAATTTATGTTCAATATTTGGGTGAAATTTGACGATTTTGTGAAAAGTAAAGAGTTGTGGATTATGAGTGGGTGGGTGGGTTGATGAAAATGATTGAATGGGGATGAAAAGACGCGCATAGACACCAAATTTCAACAAAAATAAAACTTGGGACAGTCTATTTTAACATTTCAAACTTCAAACACCTAATTTTAACGTAAGGTAAACCTTGAACAGTTTTTTAGTTATTAACCTGATTATTAAACGTGGACGGTTTGCTTTTTATCTATCTATTATTAAAAAGTGATGGGAGAGCGCAAATATAACAATTTTCTCCACTTTTATTATCTGTATTATGCGATTTCTCTCGCCACAATTACTCAATTGTATGTATCTCCACCAATGGTGATATTTTTTTACCGGCGACAACCAAGTTAAGAGCATCTACAATGGTTTAATATAAATTGTATTATTTAAAGTTGCCACGTAGACATTTATGTACACTTTAAGTAATACGTAAATTTAAGACACACGTAAAAAATATTTTCTCTGCAATCGTATTACTTAAACATATTCCTTAAATATATTTTATTAATAAATTTTCCAACAATCACCAATAAGATATTAGCATTAATTATAAAATGAATTAATTTATAATAAAAAATTGGTTACGTAATACATAGTGCATTACTTAAATTTAAGGAATGCTTTATGTAAAAACATAAATTTATGTGTGGGTCTCATATTTAAGGAATGCTATGTAAAATTACTGTAAATAGTTTTTGTTGTTTTACTTAAATAAACATGTAGGACCCACGTTTACGTAATCTTTACGTAATACCACTGTGGATGCTCTAAGGCAACACAAAAGACAAGTGGCAGTATGTTTATCATCTCCCTTAAGTGATGATCTACTTAGTATATTTCTTAAGTGATAATCTGCATGTCACCATCTAACAAGACACAACTATTTATAGTTGCCATCACTATTATAAAAACTCTTCACAATAAGGGACACAAAAAGGCGGCGATCTATTTGTCACCAATTAATAAGACACAACCGTATATTTTAAATAAAAAGAAAATTAACCTTCGCTATAGGAAACTTTCTATGATAAGTAATGTATTGCATAAGGACGGCTAACTTCTCCTATAAATAGTATGTTTTACAAGTTCATTTATTAAAAATCTCATTATCTACAAAATTTTATATTAATTTCTCTTACAGATTTCGCCGGCGCGGAGCTAGAGCTAGGTATCTAAGACTTTAAAATACAATAGTAATAATTTTCCTTTATCCAAAATGAAGGGAAAAAATTCAAACAAAAAAAATTCGAACAAAACCATTAGTCCTTAATTAAATTTATGAACATACTTGAATGCGTTATTTTACACATAAAAAATGAATTTATTTACCATGCTCTTGGAGCACCATGCTTTTGTTTTATTTAATACTATGGTGGACTTAATTGTAACGTAAGTAAAACTTTAAAAGTATGAAAAAAAATATGGATTTTTTAAACTACACCTAAAATGTGTATCATACTATTAACAATATCAATTTTCCTATGGGTTCACCTTTAGGGAAATAGAAAAATAAAAAAAAATAGTGGCAAAAAGAAAGGTCACATATGTATTAACCATCTACATCACTAAGACATTGTCTATTCTAAAATACCACACTTAACTAGGGGTGAGCAAATATCCGAGAGGCTCAAAATCCCGCCCGTCCCGCCCTAGCCCGTCCCAAAAAGCCCGTCTAAAAAATGTACCCAAGCCCTAATGGGCGGGACTTTTCTTCTCAACTAGGGATAGGGCTAGGGCTAGGGATTTTTTACGAAGTCCAAAAGACCCGTCCCGTCCCTTTTTGCTAACTAATCAACTATAAACTATAGTTAGTTAAGTTAACTTTAGTGATGGCTCGGGTTGAAGTTCCATTTGATCTTGGATTTGTATTTATAACTTGCTATGTCAGAATTGTTGGTGACTTTGTATTAGAGTCTTGGTAAAACTTAGTTTTGGAGTCATTGGTGAACTATTTTGGAGAACCAAGTTATGTGTTGAACTTGGTGTTCTGAGTGATTTTGGTGTTTTATGGTGAACTTTGTGGTATGTGCTGAACTTTGTTGTTGTTCTATGTTTGGTTATGGTTTAATTAAATTGAGTATGATTTTTTTTTTTTTTTTTTTGAACTTGGATGGGAATTTGGGTTTGTCCCATTTGCCCCTAGTCCCTGTAGGCTCGTGACGGGCGGGCCTTTTCCTACTAGCTAGGGCTCGGGATAGGGCTCGGGACAGCCATTAAGTGGCCCTAGTTTTAGGGCTTGGGTCATCTTTTAGAAAAACCCGCTCATCTGTCCCATGCTCAGCCCTACACTTAACTATTCATGATCCGGTAACATTAAAAATAACACTACTTAATATTTATTCTTTACATTTTTTAATATGAATTTTCATAATGTGGGCACATTGTCATCATTTAACATGCGTAAAGATGTTTCGAGATATGATGAAATTGGCTTGAAGATGATATAAGAATTTAAATAAAATTAAATAATGTAATTAACCCCCTTTTTTATATGAATTAGTTAATTAAGCCTTCTTATTTGTAACTTTGTTCAGTATTAGAACAAGCGCGTCATCATTTTCTCAATGTATCCACCTCCCCCTCTTTGAGGAGTCAAAAGCTTCAGCCCAAGTCCCCTTTACTTTTACTCGAATCCAAACCTTCGAATCGATCGTCGAGCAATTTGTTCTCCGTAAGATCTTCTACAATTTGCTGTCTACTGTAATGCTTTGATTTTCTAGCACCTTTATCCTTGAAGTTTTGGCAGTTTTCTTTCAATATCGTTTCGAATTCTCTCCGTTGCTTCGCCTTTGATGTCCTTGCAGACAGTTTTCGGCAGCTTCATCGACTTGTTCTTTGTTTTCTCAGTTCTAATTTTGATTATCTGCAATTGTAGTCCCTTTAGCAGATGACTGATGCAATCTTGGCGAATTGTTTACTGATTCACTGGTTAATAGCTACTTTTTGTTTATAACGAACCCTCGAATTAGAATTTGGCTTCTCATGGAATGGAATTGTGACCTTGAGCAGTTGAATTCTTCGGGATGGTTCTCTCCTTCTTTTTTATTTATTTATTTATTTTTTCCAATTATGTTTGCAGTAGGTTGTAATTGAGAGGGTATTCTACCATCACTTTGGTGTTTAAAAGTTCTCTACTTGTTGGATTTTGACGAGGTTTCAAAATAGTAGCACACGAGCATTGTTTTACTTTTATGCTAGGGTTCTATTTCTATTCGCACTCTGATCCATGAAAGTAATGGCGTTTTAGGTTTTGAATGAAAATCTGGTTGGAAAAACATTGTTGAACATTGCCTTATGTTTCGACGGTTGAATGAACTCTTATTTTAACAAGCTGTTAAATTGGTCACTCACTGCCTACTTATGAAAGAATACTTGTGCTCTATCTTGTTTACTGAAGTTTACATTAGGTTTTGTTCGTTCTTTATCTGAAAGCTCGTGTTTATCTGATTAATACATCTCTTTTTCGCTTCATACCTAATTTTAAGTCCTTTTAGTGAAAACATTGAAATTGGTGGTGTTTCAGGCTTATGCACTTACCTTTTTTCACCTAGTTTATTAATATTGGGTTAATAATAAAAAAAATTGTATGTTTTTATTCTTTGATGATCACTTGTATGCAGTATGTATGGTGATTTACTAGTAACTCTTACTTGCTTTGTAGAATCTTGGAAAGTATAAGGAGTTTGAGCCCTTCTTTATATAATAAAGTTATATTACTTGAATCATACCATTATCAGCATGATTGAAACACAAAGTTGTCATTTTTCTGAAATTTGAATCTGTATATGTAACCTACCATTTTATAGATCTTAATCTTAATTCTGGCAGAATTTACATAGTTTTCTCCATTACTTTTGTGAGGGTACGTATAAAGAAATAGACACATGTTGATGGTGGTAGCTTAGCCCCCCACATAACTATTTCCTCGTATCAATCTGAAGCCAGTTCTTTTTCTTTGGTCCAAGGTTTGAATTTGTTAACTTATGTACCATAGTTGATCATCCTTTCACAGATTGAATGGCAACAGAGGAGGAAATTGGGTCATCAACCTTGAACACCGAGTTAAGAAAAAATCACGAAAACTGGAAGCATGAGATGGAGGCGAGGCAGTTGCAGGTGGATGTGCTGCAGGCAAGGTTCCAGGAGGTAAAGAACTGCGTAAGCAAGTCTGGAGAGGATGCAAAGAGCGAAACAGAGATTCTGTGGGGAAGATTAAGAACTGCTGCAACACTGATGACCTACTTAAAAACAAAAGCAAGGGTAATGGCAATTCCAGACTTAGCTTACCAATCGTGTGGCATCAGAACATTAGAAGGGTTCGGTCCTGTTGATAAGGATGGGATCCCATTGACTTGGTCTAGGGACGTGGATCTATCTTCTTTTGAAAGTTCAGATGAAGTCGCATTAAACGGAACTGAAGAGGACGGTGCTTACCTCGGTGAGTTGCTAAACTCTGTGCAGATGATTACAGGTGTTATGGAAGGCCTTGTTAAGAGGGCTGTTGTCGCGGAGTACGAGTCTGAAGTAGAGAAGGAGAAGGTGAGTTTGGGTCAAGATGAAATTACCCAGAAAGCTTTTCAGATCCAGACTATGTCAACTAAGTTACAGGAGGTCGAGAGGATTGCTGTTGGTGCAAACGGCATACTGAGCGACATGAAGCAACAGGTTGTCGATTTAGTTGAGGAGACATCTAGGCAAAAGCAAAGGGCAGTGGAGAATGAGGTGGAGCTCTGTCGGGTTAAGCGCGACTTTGAGTCTCTGAAATCATATGTTAACACTTTGATCAGTGTGAGGGAAACACTTCTTTCGTCCGAAAAGCAAGTTAAGACTCTAGAGAGTCTCTTCGAAAGGTTAGTACTGTATTTCAAATTCAAATCAAAGTTTTTTTTTTTTTTTTTTTTTACTTTGGCATAGAGAGTATGAATATATAGGTTAATTACTTCCTGCTTATTTGCTCCTTCAAATCAGCTGCTGTGCAAAAAATGCATTTTTATCTGCAGAAGTGGATATACTTGTGAGTTTGTTAGGGTAACTTTAGTAGGTCGTCTATTTATTTACCTGATTAGTTACAATTTTAACCGTGAATTGCATATTAAGTTCCTATGTTGATTACTTATACAGCTCATTTGAATGCTACTTTGATGAACTGAATCAGCAATTTGTGATATAAAGGGTTAAGAACTTATAAACTGCCTGAAGTTTGCCATATGTGAGATTTTGGTGTCTAAAGCTTAAACTGTTGATATTGACTGTCTGAAGTGTCAATTCTTTTGAAATTTGGTTTTCCGTCTATTCTTGCTGTCAAATTTGACATAATGGTGTGAAAAGTCGAACTTGTCCCTACTCTTATATTTACTCCGGCCAGCCACCACCCCACTCCGACCGGCCACTACCCAACTATGGGCAATTTTGAGATTTATTTTTTATCGGGTCATTTGACAGGCACATGATCAAGTTTTGTCAATTTTAACAGCAAATTTGGACAGAGACAGTAAATTTCAACTTTGTTGAAATTTCAGATAGTTAATATCAACAATTTAAACTTCAGACACCTCACATAGGGAAAATTCAGACAGTTTATAGGTTTTTAACACTAGAATAAAAAAGAGGTTGATGATTCTGGTCATGTAAATATAAACATTGTCTGTTTGGATTAATTTCTGAAATGATGAACAGATTGGTGGAGAAGACATCTCAGCTAGAGATTGAGAAGTTGCAGAAGGAGACAGAAGTTGGGAAGCTTGTGGAAGAAAATGTGCAGTTAACTGCCCTTCTTGATAAGAAAGAGGCTCAACTACTAGCCATGAATGAGCAGTTCAAGGTAATGGCTCTTAGTGGCCCTCATTTCTAGTAAGTAAGTTGCAGAGAAAGGCAATTTGCTTGTATTCATTGGATGGATGGATTGTGGAGAATGGTGACTCACTGACACTGGATGGTGTAAACTAATTCATGTGTTGTGTAATGTGTTGATGGATGATATAATATGCTTATTACTTGGTTGCTTTAAAGAGCAAGATTATATGCATGTGAATTGTGATTAAATCCATCCTTAAGATATTTAACATGCTAAAAAAGGCCCCCTAACAATTGGCTCTCTATTTTGTTTGAACAATTTTAAACTTAGCTAGCTTAGTCGAACACAGCTCGAACTCGACGAGTATGACACCGAGTCTAGCTCGAGCATTAGGCTCGGTCAGATTGAGCTCGAGTAAAATGAGTCGAGTCGAGCCTGTCATATACTTGATTCGGGTCAATTTTACCCCTAAATAACATTTTGTCGCATAAATTAATAATATATACATCTTATTGTTGATTAATTTATTACATTTATATATTTAAGTTGAAAATATATAATACCATTTGTCATTTGAATGGTCTCAATATTTGCTTTCACATTAAAAATATCATTGTAAATCAGAGTATCATACAAAAAAAGTTATGACTATTTTATTCGATATTTATATTATATATATATATATATATATAATTATAGTAAATAAAATTAAATAGACATACTATTTAATATCATTAGTTAATGTGATGTTTTTTTTAAATATTAGGATTATCTATTGTGCCACGTAGCACAATAATACACATTTGAATAAAATACAATTTTGATTTTACATTAGAAGTGTCAATTATGTTAATTATCTAAAAAATCTAAGAAAGATCGAAACGCTTATAAAAAAAAATTCTGGCCAAATACAAGGTTAGTAAATATTATAAGTCATTTGGATTTTTCTACTATGTTTTGGGAGCACCATGCTTTTGGTTTTTTTAATATTATGGTGGACTTAATTGTAACATAACTAAAACTTTAAAAGTATGAAAAAGTATGAATTTTTTTAACTACACCTAAAATGTGTATCATACTATTAATAATATCAATTTCCCTATGGGTTCACATTTAGGGCAATAGAAAAATAAAAAATTAGTGGCAAAAGCATGGTGCTCCAAGAGCATTGTAGAAAGGTCCAAGTCATTTAACGAAATATATCTGTTTAATAATTGTCTATTAACTTGTCATCGAGACACAAATGTAAGTACTTTTTTATACTTTCTCATAATTAAAAAGTGGTACTAGAGTGGCCCAACTTGTAACATTTTGAACTTGTATAGATAAAAATGTTTGAAATTGGAATGTTACTATTTTGTGAAATTCAGACGAAAGTGCACCCATTTGAAGCTTTAATGCACTAATCTAAGTCGCGCGCGATTTGAAACCCTAATTTTCGTCGATTCCAGTGGGGAAGACGGACGTTACGTCGGAATCAAGCTTTAACTGTTCTGAGCTTTGCTCATCGTTTCGCAGCATGGCTTCACGAAAGCAGGGCGAGAATCAGAGTGAAGATGCCGTTGCTACTCCTAAGCGCATCAAGATCACCAAATCTTCGGAAGATTCCGACAAGAAGGTAACTACTAGCGTTGTAGTGCAGTGTTCTTCTGTTATCAATGTATATAATTTGAGTTTAGTCTTCCATTTAATCCATTTTATAGAAATTGATATAATCATTGATTTAAATATAGTCCACTGCCACTGTAGGATCCTTGTAGTCTAGATTTTGATGCTGCTTTCCTGCGATTGCTCTTTGTAGGGTCTGAGCAAGAGACTGAAGGATGTTGAAGTTAGTGTTCCGATAGTTTATGGAACTATTGCATTTTATCTGGGTAGAAAGGCCAGTGAGTAAGTATTTCCATCTCCTCAATTCCTTAATCTCTCATCTAGTCTTTCTTATGTGATATTTTGGTTCCATTGTTAGGTCGCAATCACATAAATGGACTGTCTATGTTCGTGGGGCAACAAATGAAAATATTTCAGGTGTAGTGAAGCGAGTTGTGTTCCAATTGCATCCTAGCTTCAACAGCCCTACGAGAGTTATTGAATCGCCCCCATTTGAGCTATCAGAATGTGGTTGGGGTGAATTTGAGATTGGCATCTCCCTTTTCTTCCATGATGATGTTTGCGACAAGCAGTTGGATCTGTGAGTTCTCTGCATTTTCTAGCATTGATTGCTTTGACAAAGCTCATACATTGACACATTTATTCTTTTATCTCCTTTGTTTTAGATTTCACAATTTAAAATTATATCCGGAGGACGAATCCGGGCCTCAATCAACTAAGAAACCTGTTGTTGTGGAAACCTACGATGAGGTTGTCTTTCCTGATCCTACCGAAAGTTTCTTTGCCCGTGTCCAGAGTAATCCAGCTGTGAATGTACCACGAATGCCAGCAAGTTTCAGCATTTCCGTTCCTGGTAAGTCATTCATATCTTCTCAATTATGTAGCTTTTAACCCACCATTGTTTGTGGTTCTGATGTGCTTAATGGACTTCTGCAGTATCAGAGAGCATAGTTGAAAAGGAGGGAGGTGATACCAAAGATCATCCACTTAGCCAGTGGTTCATGAACTTCTCCGAGGCAGATGAGCTATTGAAGCTTGCAGCAGCCCGGCAGCAGGTCAGTAGACACAGTACATTTATGCTTACTATTACCAAGTACCTTTACATCTTAGAGCCTTTTGATGTAGCTGTACTTTGGAGACTTAGTAGGCATTCCTACGCTAACTTCTCGTTTAGGTGCTAAAACAAAGAACTAATGCTATTGAGGGAAAAAAGGGTGAAGTTTAAGGCATACTTCTGTGGTCCTTGTAGCCTCTAGGACTTCCATACTGCCCCAAAATGCCTAGACCTACTGGCTTGGTTTTTTATCCTGAAAAAGCTATGTTGATTTGATGTGAGAGTCTTAACTTTTGTTCTCAGGAAGTTTGAAGAACTGAATGTAATGAATCTGTTCAAATGATTTTTTGGGCAGGCAATTCTCTGTGGCTTTTATTATTATCCTGAAAGTATGCCACGTTTCCTTGGTGTTAAGTCTAATCTGTATTATCTTTACCAAAATGCTAGTTGTGAGTTTGTTGCATATGCAATGATGATTTTCTGTTCAAAGGTCTTCTCAAATTCATAATGAAAAGATTACTATTTAAATGTGGTAGGTGCAAGCACATATTGTGAAGCTTAGAAGACAACTGAGTGTGATGGACGGGCTTCCTCAACTGCCAAAATCTGTTCCTGCCCCGGCATTTGAATAATCGTGAAAATCTTGCATTATTGAAGTTCTTGTATGGTTAGATGTAGGAATGCAGACTGATCCTAGCTAGTTCTTCTTAAAATCCTGCCTCTGTAATTGCAAGTATGTTGTTGTCTAGCTCCATTTAATAATATATTTGATGGATTTGACCCATTTAATCTTTATGGCTGTCTACAACCTCAACCTTTTTAATATAATAAGAAATCAGTTTGTGATGTAGCTACACCTTTATTGATAGTCATAAGGAGGTTACTTAGTGAACAAGGTTCATGACAAATAAGGGTAGTAAATATAGGAGAAGATAAAAAAAAATGTCTTATTCCTCTTTCTTTCAAATGTTTTATGGAAATTCTTTTTACAGCTGGGAATTACTCAATAATAAGAGAGAGTTCAGCAGTACAAAATTGTTGTAATAAAAAGAATATCAGCACGCACTAGAGGATAATTTTCAGTAAGACTTCAGCAGACTGTGATCTTTCTCTTCCTATTGAATGTTGATTCTCACAAAGATATCTCATATTAAATGTAAGATGGAGGAAACTTGGCATGATCCTTCAAAATGCTGCATGGCACTGACTTGAACTAGAGATAGATGTATTGGCTAAATTTTGATTTCTTTTTGTGGTAGACAAGGAGTTGTTCTATTTGACAAATTTATTTGATATCTTTCTGAGCAAGTCCTTGACCAAGGTCATTGTATACTAATTGAGCTGCTTCCTCTTAAGGAAACTTGCAGGCCTTCTATTTCCTTGGGATGTCTAAAACAAGGTAGTCAATCTTCATTATCACACGTTTTCAATATGTAAACTTGATCATACATCATCAAGTATATTTACCACTTAAACGGTTCACCTACCTGTAATTTCCTGTAGTTAATCCTTTTACAGCTGGTTGTTTTTTTTCCTAATTGTCATTATTATTTGATATAATTTCATTTTATTCGGCATGAGCAGAGGTAAGTTAGCCATTTATACAAAGCAGGCCCGATGATTTTATTTAGGAAAAGGTTCTGATCCATCTCAATAAAAGGTTTGTGCAGGAAAATATGTGATAATATGAGGTGCTTTACCTATTAACAAAAATGTATTACTCTTTGCAGGAAAAAAAATCTCGTTGCTGTTAATCGTATAGAAGATGGTGGTCTTTATATTCTGTTAACATGAAGGTTCTATCCATTTCTACAGTAAATAACAGAAAAAAATGTTCAAGTATAAAAGCTAGGCCAGGTATTAAGCTCCTACCCTACCCTACCCTGATCTAATCTATCTTAATAAAGGCTGCTGCTTAGTAACATCAATCTGCTATGAGTTTAAACTATTTGTGGACTGCGATTGACCGCATCAAGATAATGATAATATATCGAGCTATGGTTGTGGAAAATATGGTTACTATCCTAACATCCAAGTTGATTAATTGGAAAATAGGATAAGTAAGAGCATTTCAAATTCAGCAGCCTTTCATTAGCTATTTAGACCAATGATGTAAGGCTGCAGTGTGACCTTGATGTCTTATCCTTTTGGAGTTGCCAATAGACAAGAGTAACATGGTCTTCACATGGTTAGCATTGAACAACATCCCCATCTACTGAGTATTGAATTGAAATGCTTTCCCTTAATTCTGTGAATGACAATGATAGGTTCATATTAAGAGTTGGTTTGTATCATTGATATGTTACCCATTTTGAAATAACAGAACATTGGCAGCTCGGCTCGGCTCGGCTGCTACTCTAGGCATAGATTTCGTGGCCCTTAATATAACTCTTTGGTTTTACACGTGATATTTTCTTTGGTGTATGAATCTATACTTGGCAGTTTCTGTTGGATCCTGAACCTGGGAGACAAAACTTACTTAACCCTGTTTGTTTTGCCATGTTTTGCAATTAATGAGACAGAACCGTGACACTTTTGGATTCATCCAACACCAAGCGGACCACATGGAGTAAAAGGGGGTATCAAATTAACCTATAAACTGTATGAGGTTTGCCCTATGTGAGATTTTGGTGTCTGAAGTTTAAATTGTTGATATTGACTGTCTGAAGTTTCAATTTTGTTGAAAGTTGGTTTCCTGTCCATTTTTGCTGTCAAATTTGACAAATGGTGTGAAAAGTCGAAATTGCCCCTATACTATTATGTTTACTCCAGCCGGCCACCACCTACTCCGATCGGCCACACCCAACTAGGGGCAATTTTGAGTTTTGTTTTATTATCAGGTCATGTGACAAGCACACGACCAAGTTTAGTAAATTCTAGCAGCAAATTTGGATGGAGACAACAAATTTTAACAAAGTTGCAACTTCAGACAACCAATATCAACAATTTAAACTTCAGACACCAAAATCTCATATAGATCAAACTTCAGACAATTTATAGGTCCTTAACCCATCAAACTATTAACCTCTTTTCAATTTTCCACTTGGTTGGTATGTTTGAACTGTGTGTAGCTTGACTCTTAGGAGGCTAGTTGTAGTTTTGCAGTCCTCTTGGCCTCTGAACATGGGAAGCAGAGATCTAGTGGCTCTCCTTTATGGGAGAAATATTTGTCACTTAATCCTTGGTTTTGTGTAGTTGTGGGCCTACTTTTGTAGGGCAATATGTCCTATAATGTTAAGACATTGCTCATAACTAACTGATGTGTGTGAAATCTAAGTGCAGGAAGATATCCTCACGAGCCTTGCATTATGAGACACGTCTCTTGGTTCCGAAATGACGTGTCGGATGCCACGACGAATCAAAATTGACCATCTGGTGTATTTTCTCAACTTAATTCCTGGTTGCTCTATTAATGGTAAATCCTTTCCAGGTTTCAATGCATCTGTTTGTTACATCAAGAACTAATATGCTTTGGAAATCCACCTCTTGTTTTTGTTTCCTATTATGATGTGTCTGACCTGGATGCTGACTTGGCCTGGTTTGGTAGGTGCATGTAGATCTTGATAGGAACCAAACCTGCCAACTTGACATTAGCTTGGTAGGAAAATTTATGCTTTTTTAGGTCTGCATACTAAAATTATATGCCTCCTTTTAAAAAAAAAAAGTGCATTATTGCATTATGCAGTTATTTACTTTTTGTACCTTTCCAAATGTGGTTTAGTATGCAACTTTAAGGGTCAGTTTGACTAACGTATTACCTGATACAATATTTGGATCAAACTTGTATAGGTATATATTAATGTGATGTTTGAGTGAAACTTGTATAAGTATATACTTATATTGTGACTAAAAGACTTTGGGGTTTGATTAGTTGGGGTGTTTAAGTTCAGTATGCAATCATGTAAATTGTTAAAGGGTCTTCTGGTGACAAATGTATGACCAAAGTTGGCTTTCCGTGCAACATTTTTTTGTAAACTTTTGGAGCAGTATGTTTGCAATTTGTAGATTTTTGGTGCATCCGTTAGTTGACGGTTAAATTTGACCATTAAGTACCCATGTGCAAGTCACGTGACTTCCCTCTAAGTTTCATTTTTGCTCAATTTAGTCTTATAATTTATATCTTTAACTTTTGATTTTTGCAATTTAGTCTCTAAAACCCAATCAGACTTGATCAAAATCGACCCAGCAAGGATTCGATCAGGTTACTTAATGGTCAACTAACAGATGCAACAAAAATTTATAAAATGCAAACATATTGCACTAAAAGTCTAAAAAAAACGCTGCAATCAAAAACCAACTTTAGTCAAACTATCCTTTAATCCTATGTAAACTATCAGGGGTTTAATTAGCGTGTGTCAAGCATGGGTACAAGCTTTTGAAGTGACAGTACATTAGAACAAAACGAATATAGAGCACGTTCGTTGTCTCTTAAAAGAGAGTTTGATTATTATGTGGACCAAGAAAAAAGCCTGTGCTTTCTTGATTTGTTAACAGGAAGCCGAAGTGTAAGTACTTGTGGTGTATGGCTCGGTCCTTCATTTGTAGGCCAGCAGTGTAGCGGGCTTTAAGGGTGGCCAAGTAAGTTAAAATTCTCATCAATAGAGAAAAAAAATCTCAATATCATTATTTTGTAGGGTAAGGGTTCAATACATACTATATGTTTGCACGAAATACACTGTTTATACTTTATGTTTTCTTTATATATATAAATTTGGTAGCAGACGTTTCCATTTGGTACTGTTTTCATACCTCGTTAAGGTTCCGTCCATTTAACGGAACAGGACTTTTAACAGCTAAAATGAAAAGAATTTTAACGGATGTGTGAAAATGATACAAAATGTAAACGTTTAGTTTGGTACCAAAATGGTAAAAAATAAAAAAATATACAATATTAACAATGAATTTCGTGCAAACAAACTTTTGACGTGATTCATACAGTATTCCGACATAGATGATCAAATTGACACTTTGATCTGATCTAATGTCGTTTGGCATTTTGTGGGTCGTTTATAACTTTTAGAAAGTGGCAGAGTATACGGTTGGTTGTGTAATTAATTTTGGCAAATTGGTTTGGTGTGTGAAAGGTGAGTAAAGCTGTAAAGTTCTTTTGTTCCGGTCCTTAATTTGGTAGGGCAGGAGGGTCCTTAAATCAGCAGGGGTAACCATTAACCAAGTTCCCTTCAATAAGGAAAATTATATTATATAGGGATAGTGTTCTATAAACTCTCTTAAATTTTACCAATGTCGAAATTTTGTGTCTGAATTGAATTGCTAAAATAAACTATTTCAAGTTTTATTTTTATTGAAATTTGGTATCTATATGCGTATTTCCCTGTCCATTCAATCATTTTTATTAATTCACTCACTCACTCATAATCTATCACTCTTTATTTTTTTACAAAATTGCCAAATTATCCCCAAAACTTGAACATTCAAAAGAAAAAGGTTTCTAACAGAGTAGTTTGAAGCAATTTCCAGCGACAAAGGAGCGGGATTTCCCTGCGCGGATGTGGTCAGCTTCTAAAGTGACGGTCCCGACAAGGTGATGAGAAGGGAGCGTGTATGGGAGGTCGAATTTGACAATGGGTTTTGTCGGAATTGAATTCTCTAAATATTCCACACTGAGACATTAAAATTCAACAAAAATGAAATTTGAGACACTTCATTTTAACGTTAGACACCAAATTTTAATATCCTAAAATTTCAGACAATTTATAGATTTTTAAGTCTAGAATTTATTGAGGATAGTATAGTGTCGGTGCCGTATAAACATGAGGGTGAGGGTGAGACATAGAGGTAAAGATAATGATTACATAGATGACCAATAACAAATAATAATATAGGGGGGTTTCAATGAGGCTAAATCAATAGGGCTTGCTTTACTATAATGATGAAGGATAGGAGCATATCCCTTGGTTGTGATGAAATTGCAATAAGTAAGGCTTTATATGCACCACCAATCCAACACTCAGATATTTGAACTGAGTTAGGTAAAAGAAGAAGAATTAAATAGAGTCCACTACTATTTCCAATTTGTAAGATAGAATGGGAGAGGTTTGTCCCTAAATGTCCTACTAGAACCCAACATTGTAGGGTAAATTCTCATTGGATTGAGAGGCTGCCCTTTATTTCCGCCAAACTGTCCTAATAGGCTCCCGTCCGATGGACGAACCTACACTTAGTTAATATGTATATAAATGGTAAAAACTAAAAATACTAATCATAAATATTTTTTCATTTTCGAAACTCGAGATGGAATTTGAATTCGAAAGCTTTAGTTAAAAAAGCGCTATTATACGATAATCATTGGCGAAACCTTATGCAAAAAAGGGGTAATAAACGTTGTCATTTGTCGAGTATTTTTATTGGGAATAAACTGTGTTTATTTCTGAATAAAAATATATATCCAATCCTTATTTTTATGGTGTAACGCCCCATTATTTTGTGTAAGACGTTAATATCTAATTATTATTTTATAAGACTTCCATTATTATTTTGTAACATTCGAGAAAAAGCTTATAAGTTTAAGTTTTGGCCTTTTAATTTGAAGAAAATAGTTGTAAATTTTGTTATTGGGTAAATAGTTATAAAATAGTTCAAGCTTATCATCTACTATATTATGAACAACATTTATTCTGATCTAATGTCCTAATTAATAGAGAAAATGATGTAAATCGTACAGTATATTTGAAAAAAAATGGTTTTTTTATTTGTACCACGTTTTAAGATATATATGTTCCAAAAAATGGTAATTGATACATTCTTCCACCATTCTTCTAAAATTGTTGTCAAATACATTTTTAATTCACAAATTAACTGAATACTTTTGTAAATATCAAAATCAAGACCTAATAACTTATACTAGTGTTATAATATTGTTTGACTCAAGTGAGACTCAATGGATCCCTAGTCTCGGTTATTGTCCAAATTAACTCAATTGTAACATTCATAAAAAATCATTATTAATACTTAGTTGTGATACTCTGAAATATACCAAGATAATTTTATAAACATTTAAAATGTATTTGACGTAGCAAATAATTAAAAAAAAGTACCAATTATTGTAGTTTTGAAACATGTTATATCTTATAAAAACATGTTGCATATTTATATAATTCTCCAAATAAAATACGATTATATGTTAATTCTTCCCAAATTTTTTACATAACATAAAACTATTATGAACATACTAATCCTCCAATCACCATACTACTACATGATTTTTGTCCAAGCTAGCTAGCTAGCTTTCATATATTGTCCTTCACGCCACGTGTCTTTGTCTCACATTCTATCACATCTTCCCCACTATAAATACATACCCTTGCAATCCATAATCCATCAATCCCACAAACAATCCATTAACACCACCAAAACCAATCCTCACTTCAAAACCACCACTACACACACAGTAGAGAGAGAATGGCCATAATGAGGAAACAAACCAAAACGACGACGTCCACCCCACTAAAAGACATAGTAAAACGATGCTCGAGCTTCGGGAAGAAGAAAATGGCCGGCGAAGGAGATAACAACAACAACAATGTCCAAAAAGGTCATTTTGCAGTGTACGTGGGTGATAATAGAAGTCGATACATAGTCCCAATCGCATGCTTGGATCATCCACACTTCCAGTCTCTGCTACGTCAAGCTGAAGAGGAATATGGGTTCTGTCACGATATGGGGATCACTATTCCCTGCGACGACCTCGTTTTTCAGTCTCTGTTAATGTCTATTAATGTATAATATAATGAGGAAATTATTTTATTTGTTTTTGCTGCGTCTTCCATATTAATTCATGATATGAGGAGTAAGAAGAAGAAAGATATTTCTTTGTGTTGTTGTAATGCTTCTTCTGAACGGATGACATTAAATTGGTGTTATTATTACGGGTTAAGAACACAATAGGGTCTGAATGTTTGTCCACGTTGTCAAAAGGACTCTGAATTGAAAAATGATATATTAAGAGCCTGAATTTTGAGTTATGTTTATATGAGAGGTCTCCGTCTATTTTTTCTGTTAAAAGTGACTGGTCACATACTTGGCATGTGACCGAAAATAAACTAAAAATCCAGAAATGCCCTCCGACCAAAGTGTGCCCCTCACATGCTTGACCTAAAAAGACGAAAATACCCTTTAAACCACCACGGCTCTGGCGACCACCACCACCACACCGCCTCCGGCAACCACCGCCCGGCTCCGGCGACCACCACCCCGACTCCGGCGACCGCCAAAAAAGCTCCAATCGGGGCCACAGAGAGCTCCGACCGGAGCTCTTTGGCTCCGATCAGAGCTTTTTTGGCGGTCGCCGGAGTCGGGGTGGTGGTCGCCGGAGCCGGGTGGTGGTCGCCGGAGCTGGATGGTGGTCACCGGAGCCGGGTGGTGGTTGCCGGAGTCGGGGTGGTGGTCGCCGGGCGGTGGCTGGAGCCGTGGTGGCCTTAAGGGCATAATTAGTGTGCATGGGTATTTTAGACATTTCACATTTCATTAATTAAACTTATAAATTGTATAATAATTGCAAAATGGTACTGTCATTTCACGTGGTTCCGTTACATTTAACAAAAAATTTGGACGCAAACTCGAAAAAACACAAACATGAAAATTCAAGCCCTTAATAATACCATTTTTCAATTCAGATCCCTTTTAGCAACATTGGCAAACATTCAGACTTCTATTGTGTTCTTAACCCTATTATTATTATTACCAATCTTGTTCTCTACTTAATTAATTACTGCTGCTCTCTGTGTAGCTATTTTATTCCATTAAGTTCTGATCTTAACAGAAGATTATTAATGGAACTATCTTCATAATGCTTCAACAATCAACACAGTGTTGTTGTAGATTTGTAGCGATTAATGTCAGTAAATATATACTTAAAGAATAAAAGAAAAATGGTTCTTTTTTGGCCAAGAAAGAAAAAGGATTAAAAAAAAAACAGACCTATATATGAGCTTTTTGCAATAAATAAATAAACTAAACTTTTTTTTCTTGATTAAAAGTAAATTAAACATTCGACAACATAAAAATGTAAACTATATATTGATTTTTTTTTCTTAAAAATGATGGTATCCGCATACATAACAATCACATTGTATATTTTAATAATGGACTGATTAACTTAGCTTCTTTTAAAATACATTATGCGCAAATGTTATTTGTGCGATTTTTATCACCTTTAACAGAAAAATTAAGATAATTTGGATTTTTTTTCCACTTAAATTTGGATTTTGTTATGTTATTTAAAGTAGTGTGTTTTTTTTTTTATCAATATATATAAAAAAAAAATCGATTTCTTTTTTATAAAGCATTGAATGTTCGGTTTGTTAATTAATTATTTGGTAACTTTTTTTTTTTGCCAAAAAATTGGTTACTAATATGGTAACAATGCACATTTTCATGATGAACCCTGACAACTATGCAGAGTTCAAAACCCGTTAAAAAAGTGTTCTAATAATAAAAAAATATTAATGATTAACCCTTTATATGTTATAAGTAATTCCAGCCAGATATGATGATTAACCCTTTAACGCTCTTAATTATTATTATTAGAGACAGAGATTAGGCCAAAGCCAATAAGGCATGATAATGATATGATGATGTATATACTTAGTTATAGTTTTGTTGCATATAGTTTGAGGCTGGGATTAACCCGACCCGGATATATATATATGGTCGATCGATCGATCTAGCTAGCTAGCAGCTCCACCATATATTATTCTACCACTTTGACAGAGACATCCGTTTGGATACTGGATCGTACGCTTTGCTTTATCACTATATATACGTACCGACAGAATACTATATTTTTTATTGGCTTGAGTTTATTCAATTCGTAGTCATTTACGTATCATTTATACACACGTACATACCAATTTGTAAATACACATAATCACCACATTATACGTGTATAAGGAACTCAAAAGTCAAATTTCTTTTGTAGCTAGCTAGCTAGAAACAAATGCAAAAGTTAAAGTGGATGGATTAGGAAAATGATATGAAGCAAGAGAATATATGTTATGATATGAACAAATAATAATTAATATATATAGACAGAGTGTATATATACAAGTACAGCCACAACATTCTTTCTCTGTACTGAATTGTACCTATTCGAAGACATCTATCTACGTCGCAGCATGACGGTTTGATTCTGGACAAGCTTATCTGTCCTGTCTATGATATTTATTTATATTATTATAATTCTAACCATTTGTTACTTCACACTTTTTAATTTGTTCAATATGGTTCTCAGTATATTAATTGTTTACTTTTTATCCAATTTATAACTACTAACTCTACCTAATCATCCTCATATTAATCACAATTTCCACTTATAGCTTTGTTTTTGAACTTATTTGTCATAAAAAAAGAATGTTATTAGTAATGACTCTTACTTATTTACTTACATAATGTTTAAACTTGTATGCTCTCTGTTTAAGATTTTGTCCCCAAAATTTAGTGAACAACCAATATACATTGACCCATCAACGCTGACAATGTAATATAGTTAAAATGTTGCCCCGTTAAGCCAAGTTCTACACAGCCTATAATACAGTCAAGAGAACAACATGTTATGCTCTATTTTATCGCATTCTCTTATGTATCACGCAGTATGTGGACCAGACGGAACTTGATTTTTAGTCAGGTCACCGCTAGTTGACTCCTCAATGGGTTTGGAACCTAAAACTTCAAACTCAAATTATATAGAAGTAAATGCTTTAACCACTAAATGTCGTTGCATGTGGTGTTTTGAATTTTTTATTGTTTAGTTTTTAATCAATTCTCTTGGAAATAAAAAAAATACAAACCAAAAATTGTCATTCGTCCTAATATTCCACTATATCTAGAAATAAATTTCATAAATTACCATCCTAAATAAATAAAATGAAGCTAAAATTCTCCAAAAACTGATGAGCCGCAGCTAGAGGCCAACCATTGCAGGTAGGTAATAATACTAGACGGCGGTTGGTGCACCAGACCGGAGCAAACCAACCAGCTCAATTTTCCACTACATCAATTTAAAAAAAAAACTACATGATATATATATATATAAATAATATAAATGATGTACATTATTATTATATAGTTAGTAGATCCACATACGTGCAACATTGCACACGAGTCATTTTGCTATTTTCCTTCCATTAGAAGAATTTATTAATTTGTTTTGTTAACCAATATGGTTCTGACGTATAAAAAGTTTTAATTTAGTGTTGCAAATCTGTTTCAAACATGCCGCTAAAATTTTGAACTGACCACTTAATTAACTTTTTTAAAACCTTAAAAATGATATGTAAGTCAGAGATTAATTTAATCTTAATACTTCGGAAAAAAAATCTATTTAGAGTCACAGGTTTATTTCATGTGTTAGTTTAGTTTGGTCTCTTATGATTAAATTATTAATATTTGGTGTCTCGTGTTAAAATTTTGTTGCGATTTGGTTTTTCGTCCAATTTTGAAGTTAACTTTGACAGATTGAGATGAAAAGACATTTTTGCCCCTTATACTTTTTTTTTCCAAAGCCACCCGTCTGATTCCGACCACCCACCTCCGATTTCGGCCACCCATCTCCTATTCCAGGCTGACCCGATTCCGAGCATTTTGGGGAATTTCTTTAGGAATTTTCAAAATTATTCGGTCATGTGATCAACACATGACCAGTTTTTGTTAAATTTAAACCGAAGATTTGACGGAGACACCAAATAGTAACAAAGTTGAAACCTGGGACAGTCGAAAGTAACGATTTAATCACGATACACCAAATTAACACATGAGGTAAACCCGAGACACTAAACAACCGTGCTAATATATAGTTATATAATACATTTATTTTATCCGACATATGTATCTGGGGTCTAAATTAAATATATTATTACACACCACATGCACATGCATCATCCATCTTAAACTGTGCTATATACACTGATCACTTTGCACCTAACCCGACATATCTTGCCTCCGTCGTGGTCCCTGGGAATTGCTCGGTGGTTGATACGAAGGAATTTGCAATTAATTCGTGAGATTCAGTTAATAAAGCCGAAACACATTGCTAGCTACTTAACAAAACTCCAAATATTATTTATTTATTTTGAGAAAAAACGAAGATACTTTTCGGATGATGAATTAGTTAGGGGTACGTGTTTGGTTATTCACGTTGTTCCATTCTTGATGTCCGTGGAATATTGAACCAAGTTTGTGTAAAGATGAAACGTGGGACATGTTGTTAGAAATACGTTGGTCGATACAGGGGTAAAATAGTAATTCTGAAATATGTAGAACTAAAGTCCAATTAATTTTTATTCGGCAATCTACATATAGTTAACTAATAATATGTATGTTACGAAAACCGAAATTAGCGATCCGTAGATCGAATGGGAAAGACGAATTTTTACTGAGGCACGTACCGACCACGCTCTCCTTAATGCAATTTCGCCCCACCTCACCCTCAGGCTATGCAACGAGGTTTAACACTAGGGGCGATCACCTCCCAGGATACAACAATGTCATTGACCCGAATCGTGCACACAATTCGGTCAACCGAACTGAACAATACCTGAACTCAAAAGAGAATGTGAGATTTGGATAGAAAAATTAATAAGGTGAACTGAATCACAGAACTTGAATAAAAACCTAATAGCAGTTAACTGTAGTAAATCTGAAAGCAGAAATTTCGAAACAGCAGACAGGATTTTCGGATGCGGCAAGAGCAGAACTTCAGACAGTAATTTTGGGAGGAAAATTTTGAAATTTTGAAGTGATTTTCTGAATAGGAATACCATCTATTTATAGTGTGGGGATTGTTCAAACCAAATATAGAAAATATACTTCTGCACATATATATTGACTATATTTAAATTATACACCGAATATACACTGTGTATAAAATATTCGGTATCAATATTGATTATACACTTGCTGAATTAGCAGTGTTCGATGTATCTGGACATGTGAATCTCAAAGCATCTTTCTATGCCATACACACACGAGCTTTGATCTTGACCCTCTGCAGCCAAACCACGACCACAAATCCAACACATGTTTCTATTCGAAATGAGGGAATTGCACTAACTATGTTGCATTACTTCGTAAGGCGGAGGCATGGGAGATATTTTGTCCTCATTTCTTTATTTTTTATTTTTTTTGGCCAAATCCTCATTTCTTTATTACATATAATTATAATATATATTTATATTATATTATATAAAAATAGTAAATTCAGATGTAAAATAAAGAGTCTAACAAGCAGAGGTCAGATGTTCAATCTCCTCCTAAAACTACCCGGTGGAAAAAGAAAAAAGCGACAGACTCAGACTCAGTCCAAGCTCAATTCTGACTCGATCAACCGAGCTGAGTGTCCGATTGGACATTTGACTTCTAATTTGGAATTAATTAAATAAAATAAAATAAAGTTAAAAACAATTAAACACTAGTCACGTGAAAGGCACGTGGGTGCTTAACGAATAAATTCGGTTTGCTAATAAATACACCAAAAATTAAAAATTATATTTTAAACGTGTTGTACAAGAAAAAGTTATTATACCAAAATATACAATACGATTCAAATATACTTATAAGCAACAAGGCTAAATCCATTCCACAAAGAATGGCCGGGCCTGAAAAGCCGCTAAGTTGACATAAGGGTGGGTCTGGTTTCGTCCATCAAAGCTTCACTAGTCCACCTTGGTCATTCCAAGCCACAACAAACAACCCATCGCATATAATATTGATTGATCCCTTTATTGGGCCTTGTCCAAACCTGTATATGCTTAGCTTTATTTATATTATATATACTATTGGGTATATATGAAATCATGATTGAGGCATTGGAAATTTTCCATTTATAATGACAGAAAAATAATTTAAAACAACAATCACAGTAGTTAAACATACTAGTTATTAATCAAAAAAATAAGTAAACAAGAAGACACCCGTTAGGCGAAAAAAATATATATGATGTCATATCTAATTTGAAAGCCTTTTCATATTCATATTTTAACTTAATTAAAAAATATAAGAACGGATGCTTTAATTGTCTAACAATTTATATCAAATACTCTGGATTTCAATTTAAAATGTATGCCTATTATTTTGGATAGCAGGGATCTTTTGCTCCGAATTAGTAGATACAAACATGTTTGTCGTGAAGCTAAATCGGTTGCGAATGCTATAGTTAGGATGAGAGTTGTAAAACAATCCAGTCTTACTATACATTGTTTCTATCTATACATGTTTAAAGACATGATTGGGTGTATAAACCCCTTTCAGACTTAACTTTTGGTGATCGTGCTGGATGCATCACCTTTTCTAGTTTAGTCCTTTATTACCCAAATATATATATATATATAAAATAGCAATATCTATAATACATACGGAAAAAACAAGAGAAAAACTGTTACGGTTGGAATACTTCCATATGATACACAAATTTGAACCAAATTCTCAAATTCAAATCACATTGTACTCTACACATTCTCATCTACCACCTTTATAAATTCACAAATCCAACCTCTACATGAAATTAACAAAAAGTTTCCCCAACCCGATTGAGAAAACACACCTTCTTCACGGCCTAGTTAATAATAAACCAACCACTCTGCAAAATCTTATCCACAATAATCACTCTTTGTTTCTGCTCCCTCTAAAATTTACTTAATCGGACGAGTCGCATGCTCGCCACGTGTACGTACCAGATTTCTCCTATGCCACGCTGGCAATCTCTGATACCATAGTTGGACTAATAGGAGTCTCCGTTTCTATGATCACGTAGATCGTTCTCTAGATATAAATAGGAGCAAAGTCAGTTATGATTTCTTCATCTCACAGATAGCGTGCATTTGACACTGAGAAACAGAAATCGTTAGATCGAAGATTGAAGATATGTCCGCCGTCGTAGAAGAAATTCCTACAGCCGTCGAGCAGAATCCACCACCGCCGGCTGCGGCGGAGAAGGTGGCATCTAAGAAGCCTCGGAAGCCGAGAACCACTTCTCACCCCCCGTATTTCCAGGTATCATTGATTTGATTAGGTTTGAACGGAATGATAGGATTTCGATTTCGATTTGGATCTGGATCATAATTGATCTGATTTTGGAATTTGTAGATGATCAAGGAGGCGCTGCTGGCGCTCAACGAGAAGAGCGGATCTAGCCCTCGCGCGATAGCCAAGTACATGGAGGAGAAGCACAAATCGGTCCTGCCTCCGAATTTCAGGAAGATCTTGGGGCTTCAGGTGAAGAACTGCGTTGCTAATGGAAAGCTGATCAAAATCAAGGCGTCTTACAAGCTCTCCGAATCTGGAAAGAAGCAGGAGAAGAAACCTACCGCTGTAGCGGCGAAGAAGCTCAAGGCAAAACCTAAATCCGCCGCCGGAAAAGCAAAGGCCGCTTCAACCGCCTCCAAGTCCACCAAGAAGAAGCTTGTTGATCCAGCGAAGACATCATCTGCGGCGGCGCTTAAGAAGAAGAAGGTTGTTTCTACACCGAAGAAAGCCAAGAAGGCAACAGCGACTGCAAAGCCGAAGCAGCCGAAATCGATCAAGTCGCCTGCAGCCAAGAGGGCAAAGAGGGCTTCTGCTGCATAAATGACTAGGTAACAAGTACTGGTAGAGATGAAGTGCATAGTTAGTTTTTACTACTGATCATAATAATGGTGGGACTAGTTTGCTTACTACTGTATCCTTGTGTGTATATGGAGTTGTTTCTGTGTTGCTCGAGTTGTAGTCTTGTAGAAGTGTCTTTTAATGGATGAATGGTTTTTGCTAGCTTCTGGAAGAGATTTACTCTACTTATAACCACCTTATACATCGTCTGATCAATGAATGAATGAACGAACGGTGGTGACTGATGAGTCGTGTGATATGAATTTAAGGTTTCTATATACTCTGAATTTTAGTATACTAATCATTGAATGGTCAGTCATGTGAACGGATGGTACACTATGTAATCATAATCATATATATATATATATATATATATATTATATGGTTAAGACTTTATAATTGCACCGGAATGTTGTTTTTTAGTTAATTTTAAAAAAAATGCAGAGTATGCATACAATTTTCTTATGCAAAATGAAAAGGAATAATACAAACTGAAATTACGAACAAAAATAAAACTTCAGACCATTTTCTTTGAGCTGCATTAAAAAACTTGTATTTTTTCTCAAGAAAAGGAATTAGTTAGTACTACCGATTTTAGTTTCATTCCTCTAATAATAACAATGATAAAGCTCTTATGCTCGTGCTTTAAATTTTTTCCGATCCGGCTTAGTATAATCAACACGACTCACCAACAATATATATATATATAGTCAATATGTTATTTCGTTAAGCCCAATTTTTTTTTTTTTTTTTTTTTTTTTTTTTAAATTTACAAAGAGTGGGCGCCTTTTCTTTTAAACTCTATATATATAAGCAAATTAAACCAAGGATAAGATAGGAACACAGAAAAGACAAAGCATGCCTACAAGAACCCACGGTTGGACGCATGCCAGACAAGCGCTGGGGTCCACAATACCCATAATAGTAACTACTTACCTTCGTCCTCATCATATACATAACACAATATTAGTCCTCAAACTCTGAGTATAAACATTGCACCCTCCCCTAAATATAAATATACGTAGTGCATACAATATATGTATGGAAAACAACAAGCAATATGCTTTTCCAAATACATATAAGATGTTATTTTTCCAGAAACTCATGTAAAATCTCTCCATATACTGATGATATAACTGCAATCCGAGGAAACATATATAACCACAATCCTTGATGCATAATATTTCTATATTACAAAAATATATATATATATACCCCCTCAAACATTTAAAGACCTGGGTTTTCTTCTATATCAGCATCTTGTTTGATCATTGCAGCAATATCACTTCTCGAATATGCGTATACCAATGTCGCACTGATCCGTGCTGCCAATCGAATATCCGTCCATCTGCAGATTATTACTATCGCGTTGAAAAAGCAGTAGTGATTCCATATCATGATCAATACACTGATCATTCATCATATATTTCTCCTCATGGCTTAACTGTGAAGCCACAAATTTATCCAGTGCCCTCCAATCAGTCTTATTCTTCTTGTTCTTACCATAAATGGCATGATCTTCATCTTCTTCTTCTTCTAATAACAATTTATTACTTGTCTGATCAATCAACAATGGCCTCTTAATCATTAATGGGCTCTCTAGCTGAGGCAGCTGTGAGAATATCAGATGATCATTGTTGTTGAAAAAGTTATGGTTGTCTCCTACTTGGGTATTTTCTTGCTTACATGAGAAACGCGACAGGTGGCTGCTTGTTATTGGAGGAACAGAAGGATAAGGACCCCTTGTTATGTATTCATCAACAATGGAGCTCATTCCATTACTTGGTTCATTATCATAGAAGTAACTTGTATCCCAAGCTTCTAACGACTTGGTTTGACTCGTTGTTCGTTTCTTGAATGCTCGACACACAACCCATCCTTCTTCCTGCATCATGCAAATTAAAGGAAACATATATAAAAAAATAGTTATTAAGAAACATTCATTCTAGTCACTAGTAATTCATTTATTTTTAAACCGACCCGTTTATAATCGATTATTTGATTGCTAATCCTTTAATTTATATTGGAACGGGTGAAATCAAGTAGCTAGTTAGGGCACAACAAAATATGATATGAAAAAGAGAGAAAAGACATGCGCAATATGTTTCAAAACAATGGTTTTTGATAGTTTTTTTTATACCAACATGTTTAAAATGTGCCATAGGTTTCAAAACGATGGTAATATGTACTTTATTCGATCATCAGTCCAAACTCGTCTTTATATGCATTTAAAATTTACAAAATTAACATATATTTTTTATTCTAAATATCAAAACAATGAAGACCTAATAATCTATATTTATGTTACAATAGTGTCCCGAGTTGATTGGGACACAATTGATCCCCAACATGATGGACTCCAATTTGACTTAAATGTAACATACTATATGTCATTAAGATTTAGTTGTGATACTTTAAACAGTACTTGCTTAATTTTGTATATTTGAAATGTATTTAACGACAATTATTTTCGACTAATTACAATCTTTTTGAAACACGTTGGTACAAAAAAACCTTTTTTTTTCAAAACATAAGATATGATTTATATACTTACTTTCCCTTTTGGGTTTGCTTTAACAAAAAAAACTACCTTTTGACTTGAGCAACAAGTTAAAGAGAGAGATTTACATTTCAGGTGCACGCCAACATTGAGTAGTATTGGTACGATGATAGTGTTGATAAACATAACTATATTCACTAAAATTATACTTTTTCTTTAAGCATGCTATATATATATATAAGAACCTATTTAGTGTCTCAGATTTACCTAATGTATCAATTTGGTGTCTCATGATTAAATTGTTACTTTTTAGTGTCTTCGTCAATTTTTAAGGTTAAATTTAAAAAAAAATGGTCATGTACTGGTCACATGACCGAATAAATTTAAAAATTCCTAAATTACCCCAAAATGCTCCGAATCCCCGGAATCAGATGTGGGTGGCCGGAAAGGAGGTGGGTGGCTCTGAATCGGACGGGTGGGTTTGAAAAAAAAGTATAAGGGGCAAAATTGTATTTTCATCTGAATCTATCAAAGTTAATCCAAAAGTGGACGGATACCAAATCGCAACAAAATCGAAACATGGACACCAACTATTAACAATTTAATATGAGATACCAAACTATATATATATATATATATATATATATATATATCAAACTTAAATAGATATATACTTGCCTGAGGCGGTCCATTTTCATCTGATTCAAGTCGATACTCGTGCATGATCCAATCACTCTTCTGGCCATTAGGCGCTCTTCCTTTATAAAACACGAGGGTTTTTCGCATGCCGATGAGCTTTCCCTTGTCATAAACAGCTTTGTCACGTCCCGTTGCTTTCCAGAATCCAGCCATGGTAGCTCTGTTTGTTCTTGTTCCTGTTGGGTATTTCTTATCCTTGTGGCTAAAGAAATACCATTCATTTTGCTCCTCATATCCAATCCTACATCTCTCTGTATGTAAAATCATAGAAATTCCATATATTCATTAACAACACCACTTGTATATTCATAGAGTACTAATTAACTATCTAGTGTTTATTCAGAGCATTCACAATAGTTAAGACCATTTTAGCTTTCATTTTAAGCTACGTCAGCACTAACTCATCAACGTCTCATAAATATTTAAATTATTTTAAATGTTTTTACCTCATTCAATGGCAAAGACACTTTAAAAATTTAAACTAATAAACTAGTATGGACATATACTAAATAGGGTTAAGAACTTATAAACAGTTTGAAGTTTGACCAACGTTGAAATTTGGTGTCTGAAGTTTCAAATGTTAAAATGGAGTGTTTGAAGTTTCAATTTTGTTAAAATTTGGTTTTCCGTCCAAATTTGCTGTCAAATTTGACGGAATGATGCGTAATTAAAAAAATTGCCCCCTATACTATTTTGTTCATTTTAATAACTTATTTAATGAAATATGAAATGATAAATACACACGGTGTAGAGAATCTAGTATTTAGGACACAGTGGTAGTTTCGATATTTTCTTGTAGCAAATGAGGGGCAGGCACACTGACAAGGAGGGACATTTTTTAGATTAATTTTTAAGCGTATCACGTGACAAAGTTCTATCATATTTAACAGAAAATTTGGACGGAGACACCAACAAAATTGAAACCTGAAACACTTCATTTTAACATAAAAAACTTCATAAACCAACTTTTATCATAGGACAAACTTCAGACTGTTTATAGGTTCTTAACCCTACTAAATAAGCCAATAAACCATAGAGATAGTAAAAGGTTGGAAATATCCATGGACAACCTAGATGTGAGAAAATAAGCATTAATTAAAAAAATTAGTGGAAGATACATGAAATGACATTCATTCTCTCCTCCACATTAGTAATTGTCCATCAAAATTTGCGCATTATAAGTGTTCTGAAAGATAACAGTTAAAGCTAGGGTTTGAAGGGATCAAGCTATAGCTATCTAGGGTTAATAATTAGCATACTCAAAAGAAAGATCAGAAAGTACCTTGAAGATCCCACGGTTCGATTCGGTAGAGATCTATGTCTCTGATAACATCGAGATCAATCTTCTGTGATGCGATCTTCTTCCTCAGATAGTAACCGACGAGCTCTTCATCGGTTGGGTGAAACCGAAACCCCGGTGGAACACATGATTCCATAGGTTCCATTATAGCTGATCACTGCATCAATTACAATAGGATTTCATCATCACCATCTGTAATAGTCTATCGTCACAAAACTACTATCATACTGTTATAAACTTAAAAGCAAAGAAAAGATATAATGAACGAACCATATACAATATATATATATATATATATATATATATATAATAAAGAAGAGAAAACCTAATAATGAGGCTTTTGTTTTTGTTGAAAACCAAGCGGAGTGTTGGATGTTAACTAGAGGTTCTTCCTAATGATGTTGTCTTGTGGTGGTGAATGGTGGAAATGATAACGGGGTTTTGCATCATATTCCTACCCCATCCTATACTATATATATATAATAATAAATACATAATATATATTTTTTAAAATTAATCATTTGAATACTTTATATATATACATATATATATATGTATTCAGTGGCGGAGCTAGGAGTTAGACAATGGGGGTTCACTTTCGCATTACATATTCGATAAATGAAGTATAATATAAAAAGTAGTAAGTTCAAATTTAGAAAATATATAAATTGTATGAGTAAAAATGTAAAAAAATAGGGTTTACTATCTCAATAAGATTGTTTCATATAAAAATGGGGGACATAAGTCCACCATTATATAGGATAGATCCGCACATGTATATATTTGGTGGGAACTGAGCCTGATACCTAAAGTTGGTCAAATCTCAAAAAGAGATCTAACTCATTTATGAATACCGATTCATCTATTAGTTGTTGGCTTGTAGCCAAACGCGCAGTTGAAAATAAAGTTGTAATATTACATTATATACTAGGTTATTATCATATATACATTATTTTGCTTATTATGAAATTAATTCATGCAGTTGGCCAAAACGAATAACTTAAATTCATGCAAACATATATATATGCCTCTCCATTGTACATTTTTTTAAACTAGGGTTTTATTTTGTGTATGCTGTAACCTGTAACTTTTCATGCATGAAATTAATTATTTGCTCTTTGTTGAGGGAATAAAGTTCATCCTCTGTGAAAATGATTTCCCAAAGTAACATTCTTATATTATTTTAGCTGATAATTAACCTAGCTAGCAGATATTAGGGTTTTACGTACAAAAGTGGAGTGAAGTGAGATGAGCGTTAATTAAGCACGCGTCCACTGAAAGTCATGAAAAAGTGCAATAAGGTGTAATTAGTTAGCTATGGAAAAAGAGGAGAAGCTAGCTAGACTCTTTTTGGGATCAGTCAGGCTTTGCCTGGAGAAGTAAAGACATTTTCGAAAAGCTAAAAGAGACGTGAGAATTTAGAATACAAGTAGTAGACTAGTTAGCTAGCTAGGGCTAATTTGCTGACAATTTTGTCTCTTTGTCTTCATAGTCAATAGCAGCCATCAGAACACTTACAAAGTTCAAATTTTGATGGACAATTGTTTATGTGAATGAGAGAATGAAAAATATTTATGTCTTTTTTACTAATTGTTATAATTTATGCTTCTCTTTTATCTAAGTTGTCCATAGACATTTACAACTTTTTACTATCTCTCTGTATAGTATATTGATTTATTTAATATCTCTCCATAGTTTATTAGCTTATTTATATTATATAAACATTTTAAAGTGTCTTTGCCAGATAAAAAAATTCAAATTAAATTAACATTTTTGAAGTGGAGGTGAAATGGCTCAAAATAGGAAGCAAGATGTCTTTAACCGTTGTGAATGCTCTCGCATCTACTACCATAATTTGTGAATAGTTACGAATAATGATCATTTTTAAGTGTGGAATAAATAGGTTACGAGTACTATTTTCCTGATAAAACTCATTAGAACACATTTTGAGGAAAATAAAAAGAGAAATATATAGGTATTACATTGTGGAGCTAAGCCTTAGATAAACACACTTCAAACAAAATGATCTTTCAACTGTTTAGCAAACTGCAAACTATATTGATTTTATAAAAAAAAAAAAAACGAACACAACTCGAACAATAACAATGATCAGAATTTGAAAAAACTATGAAGTATATAGTGATCTAGTCAAAATAAAAAGATGTAATTCAAAGGGAAGATGAAAAATGATCCAAGAAGAAGAGATCTTACTAATGATTATATGAGAGAGTGTATCTAGGGTTTTCTGTAAATGGTAAAAACAGTGAAACCCAGAAGGAGAAAGAAAATGCATGCATAACCCTAAAAAACATATGCATTGATCTTCGTCGTCATACCTGCAGCTAGCTAGCTTGGAGCAAGGATCGATATAGTAGCTAGAATGATGATATTTATCTCTATCTATCGGGAGTTAATTGCAGAGAGAACAAAAGAAGTGAAGAAGAAGAAGACAAACTGATCAAGTAGAGAGAGACAAAGTTAAAGTTGGTAACTATGTGTGTGTTATGAGAAAACTCCCGAGTGCTGTGAGAAGAAATATAAAAGGAAGCAAAGTATGTGTAATTGTGTATGTGGGGGAAAGAAAGAATGAAGGTGACTGCATGCGCATGGGGTGAGAAGCTGTCCCCCCAGAAAGTTGCTTACGTCATTCCATTCTCGGTACCCAATTCAGATCATATGCTTCACTCTTGCTGTTGTGATCTTATTAAGTGTACTTGGTGTAATTAGTTTTGTAGTTTTTTTTGCTAATAATCTATTGGGATTTGTAAACTTTATGAAAAGTAATTAAATCTAAGAACATGTTTCAAAATTTTAACAGTAAGACACAGTTTAAAATAGTAATAGTGGGCAGGTAATCTGAATCCCTCAATGACTGCCTTTGAGTAACCCCATCCCATTTATCTATCACTAAGGGCGTTTGGATGGACACTGAATGACAAATTATTTGAAATGAGACATTATGAATAGTATCCACTAAATATGTAATGTTATATTACAGTTAGTGGTGATAATTTAAGCGTATATTTATTTTGAGGACAACTTATTTACCCCTAAACTTTATGGCTTGTATATGAACTATCAAAATCCAAATAAAATATTAAGAATAAATGTGTATTGCTATTAAAATTATATTCATAAAAAATGGCACGCGGTTGATTTATTTATTTTGTATAAACATTGACACATTATTCTTTATTATAATAATAAGACATTAAGTAGATAAAAAATAAAGATAATGCTAGAAATATTAATATCAATAGTAAATAATATATACTAGCAGAATAAGAATCATATAAAGAATTTATTTATTTAATAAATAATAATAAACACTTTTGTATTTTCGAATGTGATCTCATATTATGTCTGTTTTTGGGATAATCTCACAGTACCATGAGAGAGCTTGTTCGTAATCTCATATTATAACGAAATTCACATTATAATTAGACACATTACATTAGTTGGTTTGCCAAACAACGTCATATTGATATAATGTGGAACATAATGTGAGACTATATTCCATATTACATACATCCAAACACCTCCTAAGTAATGTTGAAATGATCATATCATCATGAATTCTGAAATATTTAAGTACTATATATAAGTAATTGTAAGTAATTACCTTCTCTTTAGCACCAATTGATTTTAGCTAGATAAAACCAACTTAAATAAAAGATGGTTCTCCTTCTTACATTTGCACTTGGCCCAAATATGGAATTTAATAAGTAATAATTAAGTGACCAAATTTTAACCTTCAGTATTTCTATACATGATAGATTTAGGCATGTGTTTAGTTCATAAGAAATGTTACAGCGCATTATTAAACTAACTTTGAAAATGTTATTAGTGTATATATATATAATCGAGCCGATTGTGAAAATACTACAAAAATATAATTTTATAAAAATAATTAAAATGAACTTATTCTAAACTAAGTTATAAAATTTAAAATTACTTAAAAAGTGCTCAAACAACCATACATAATTGTTTAAAGGGTTAACATGTCTTTTGGTCCATAATGTTTGACAACTTTTGGGTTTTGGTCAATTATGTTTTTTTTTTACCTAGTTTTGGTACCATATGTTTGCAGATTTTTTCTAGTTTTGGTCTAACCGTTACATTCCGTCCATTTTTTGACATGTACAAGTCACGTGATCCACCCTAAACTTTCAATTTTATTCAATTTAGTTCCTCTAATACTTTCCTAACCTTTTTTTGGTTCAATTTAGTCCCGAAGTTTCAAAAATTCAATTGGACCTATTGTCCAATTGGGGTCAATTTTGAAACTTCGGGACTAAATTGAACAAAAAAAAAGGTTAAGAAAGTATTAGAGGGACTAAATTGAAAGTTTAGAGTGGATCACATGACTTGAACATGTTAAAAAATGGACGGAATGTAACGATTAGACCAAAACTAGAAAAAGTCTGCAAACATATGCTACCAAAACTAGGTAAAAAAAAACATTATTGACCAAAACCCAAAAGTTGTCAAACATCATGGACCAAAAGACCTGTTAACCCTTGTTTAAATGACCAATAATACTACTATTAGTCCAAGTTAATAAAAAAAATTCCTTAGATATATAACTAATATATATATTGTGCCACATTTTTTATTTACGGAAAGATTACATCAATTAATATATTAACTAATACTTCACATTAATTTCCAATGTACTGTAATTTCTTGCGATAATAGTATAAAACTATCAAACGCGTATGTTTTTGGCCAAAAAAAAAAAAAAAAATCAAACGCGTATGTTTGAAATATGCACGTATACTGAGAAGTGGTTATCAAATCAAGACTTCATATTCGGTTTGAATTCATGGACACCTTTAAGATGCTTCCTATGTAGTGGATTTAATGAAACATGCACATCAATCAATACGCTCTTGTTGCCCCTTTATATGTAATTTTTTCTTAATCATATAAAAATGTTAATAAATGTAACATAATTACGTATATATTCATATTGTGGTACTTTGAAATATGGCGAGCTGATATGACCTGCTGACTGAAAATATTGCATGTATGTAGAAATTTTATTTTCTACAAGCTACGTCAACTCGCCGCACTTTAAAAAAGCGGCGAGCTAAAATGACAAGCTGACGTGGCGCGAACTCACCACTCTTTCAAATGCCTCAATAATTATATGCATAATTATGTTATATTTACTAATATTTTTGTATGTAACAACTATCAAATGGTCACTTAAAAAAAATATCATTTATATAAGAGGAAGATATTATTAAAAAAGATTATCACCTTACGACGCAATATTAATTTTCAAAGTAATTAAAGATCTTATATCCGGTATATATATTATAAGAGGATTATTTTTTGTGCTAGATTTCTGGAATATGCAAGGTAAAAATACCTGATATTATTAATATCTCTAACGAAATTTTTTAGAAAAATAAATAAATTAGTCGGCAAAATAGTTTGCGTAACAAGCTAAAGGAGATCCATCGGGGGTCCAACTAGGATCTAAAACCCTCTTGACATTGACCCACCTCCCAATTTCCCTCTCATGCTTGGTGGAGGTTGGTGCATAGAAATTGACATCAATATCAATTATATATTATTATATTCTACTAGTTCAATACGTCACATCTTAATTAATATATTAGTGATTCAGATTATGTTAAGATTCTAAAAATTGAAAAATATTCATATTCAACACGTTATTCAGGTTGATCTTTGTTGGTTTTTTGTCCATCCGTTAGTTGGCCGTTAGTAATTGAATTCGATTTTGAAATTTTAGGACTAAGTTAAAAAAAAAAAAATAGGGATGTATTTAAGGGACTAAAAGTTTAGGGTCAATAACCTGGGAGAGGTCTGAAGTTTGGCCCTTGTTAATTTGAGAGGTCTGAAGATTGAAATGGTGATAACTGAGGTCTGAAGTTTGGACTTTGTGATTTTTAGGTTTTCCGTCCAAATTTTCTGTCAAATTTAACAGAACCGTGTGAAATGTCAAAAATACCCTTTTGTAATATTTGAATTAATAAAAAGTTTAATTAATATAAAGATGAAATGACAAAAATACCCCTGTCCATAATTTAAACCTAACCCAACTCCGACCACCACCACGGCTCCGGCCGGCCACCACCCTCTCCGGCGACCACCACTCTCTCCGGCGACCACCACCCTCTCCGGCCGACCACCACCCTCTCCGGCGACCGCCACCACGGCCTCAATTGGGCCCAAATCGGAGCCACAAAGCTCCGATCGGAGCTCGGTGGCTCCGATCGGAGCTCTGTGGCTCCGATCTGGGGCCACAGAGCTCCAATTTGGAGCTCTGTGGCCCCAAATCGGAGCCACATAGCTCCGATCGGAGCCACCGAGCTCCAATCGGAGCTTTGTGGCTCCGATTTGGGCCCAATCGTCGGAGAGGGTGGTGGCCGGCCGGAGAGGGTGGTGGTCGCCGGAGAGGGTGGTGGTCGCCGGAGAGAGTGGTGGTCGCCGGAGTTGGGTAGTGGCCGGCCGGAGCCGTGGTGGCTGGAGTTGGGTGGTGGCCTTAAGGGCATTTTCGTCTTTTCATTGAATCATGTGAGATGCAAGAAGGGTATTTTTGGAATTTTTTTTATTTCTGGTCACATGCAATGCACATGACCAACTTCCGTTAGTTTTAACGGAAAAAACTAACGGAGACCTCTATTATCTACAAGTCCAAACTTCAGACCTTTGTTATCACCATTTCAAACTTCAGACCTCTCAAATTCACAAGGGCCAAACTTCGGACCTCTCCCAGGTTATTGACCCAAAAGTTTATGGTAGTTCACATGACTTGCACGTGCAATTTAATGGCCTAAATTAACTACCAACTAACAGATAAACCAAAAACCAACAAAGTTCAAACGTTAGATACTAAAAGTATATAAAAAAAATATACATCTTATACCAAATATCACATTCGATCAAACAAGTATAAAAAGTATATTTAATCCATATTGATTATTGGATATACTACAAGTGTTGATTTCCTGATAGCCCATCAAACCATTTGAAAAAAAAAATTTAATTATATAAAGAATAAATAAATAAAGACACAAAATTAACCGAACTACTCTTGAACATCACTCCATAGCACTTCTATGTATATAGTAGTAGCTACATACATTCTTTTTTGCTTTTCCTCTTAAGGTGTGAACCTCAAGCTTCTTAAGAAGGACCTCAACTATCATTGCATTTCCCTAGCTCATTGGCCACCTAGCCATGCTGTGATCTATCTATATATATATATATATATAGTCAAAGGAGACTTATTAGTCTGTCTTTATAAATATATTTTTAAGTTCATTATATTCTACTTCCATAAAAAAAAAAATTATATAATAAAATTATTGCTTTGCACATTATGTAAAAAATTTGTTTTAAAAATTAATATATTAAAAGAATATATATCTTATTGTTAATTAATTCACAACAGTGATGTACGTAAATTATAAATATATAATATCATATATTATTTAAAACGTTTTCACATTATGAAAATAAAATATTCTTAAATTAGAGTACCGAAGAAAAAGTTATATAATACTGTTTGACTACGATATTTAAGAATAAATAATATTTTATTAAATAAAAATAAATAAGTATATTTTAGATATTAAAATTACATATTATTTTTAATGACATAGTACATTGGCGTGTTTTAAAATTTAAAATCGTTGATTGTATTACATGACACAATAATAACTGTTGGAAAACATAAGCTCTAGAATTAATTAAGTCTTGGAAATATTGGTTTAAGTTAACCAGGTTTGATTATCTAAAAAAAAAAGAGCTTGATCGAGAGACTGATATAAAAAAAGTAAATATTTGCTTGGTTTTGATTGATCGAGTAAGTAATCAAGCGATAAACGCGTATAGTCAGTTATAGTGGTGACATATATGTAGTGGGTATAAAGTGATGATTGCATTGGTTATCATAACTGTCGTATGGTTAATCAATACTATAAATTTGATGGATAAACAAGAAAATCTACAATATCGTTGCAAATACTATAAATTCACTTAAAATTAGAGATGATATTCTTAATTCGTCGAAAATAAATAAATAACAATCTAATTAAATCTTTGGTGCTTCGAAATATATATTATATTTAGTATTTGCCGTCCAAAACACAGTAATATGTTTTTCCACGAGTTGAGTTATTTTTGAAAATTAGCAAACCAAAACATAGCGTGAATAATATGTTTTGTAGAATGATGATTTCTGAAGCCGAGTACATATAGAAAGTTCAATCTTGTAGTGATAGAGAATCATTCCATAAGGGCTCAACAAAAACAAACGTGTGCTTGTGGTGTGGCGGTGAAGAAATGGGCCAGTTGATATGGGGAATCATCAATACAAAGCTTTTATTTTTTGCTCTGAGTTAATAAGTATTATGGTACTACAGGATATTTAAAGAATTTATGCAAGATTGATGTTCAGTCTAACTTAATTGGCATAATATGAACAAAATCTATACCAAAATCCAACAAATTTAATATAAAAAATAATGATAAAAAAAAATTACGAAAACGAAACCTATAACATGTATTAGTAATAATTAAATCTAAAACATTTAAAATAAATATGATGCAAACTAAAAACTGTGATTATGTTATATATTAATCTTTTTTTTTTCTTTTTTTGAATAGAACTTAAAAACTGTCTTAATTTCGACTCATGTGTCAGTTTGGTGTCTGAGGTTGAAATTCAATGTCCAAATTTTCATATGTGTTGCTATTTGGTGTCTCCGTTAAATTTTGGGGTTAAGTTGAACATAATCTGGTCACATGGGTGAACAATTTTCAAAATTCCAAAAATACCCCCTGACCAGAATTAGGTTTCCGGCCTGTAGCGGCCAAACCCACCCCGATTCCGTCCGATTACGGCCAAACTCATTCCGATTACGGCCTATGCCGGCCGATTTTGGGCGTAAGCAACTCCGATTTATGAATTAGGGTTCCGGCCAATTCCGGCTGATTGGAGGTGGGTGGACGGAGTCAGAGGTGGGTGGGCGGAGTCGGGGGTGGGTGGCCGGAATCGGAGGCTTTAAAAAAAAGGAAGAGGGGGCAAAATAGTCTTTTCAACTCAATATGTTAAAATTAACCTCAAAATCTAACGAAAACCAAATAGCAACAATACTAAAAATTAGAACACCAAATATCAACAGTTTAAAATTGAGACATCAAACTAACACTCGGGTCAAAATTGTAAATTGTGACAGTTTTTTTATTATATGCTTTTTTTTAGGGTTAAGAACCTATGAAAGGTCTGAACTATCACCCATGTTAACGGGAGAGGTCTGAAATTTAAAAAGTTAATAACAGAGGTCTGAAATTTAATGAGTTATGTATATTAACCAGTACTATATCCCAAATTGAATGCAACTATCGAAATGACGAGGATGGATTGATTGATGAATTGTGAAGCTTAGTTTTCAGACAAGTCTGCATCCGAACATGCTTTGTCTGAGTTTTAGTAGAATTTGGGGACTTCACTTAATACAAGTAAGTGGTCTTGTCTGATCAATGGGAGAAAACAAAACTAAAGAGATCACAACGTATGATATTAGTACAACAGTGCAGTGCAGTGCAGTGCAGTGCAGTGCAGTGTATGTGGGCGCACTAATTATATGTACAGAGATACTGTAATTGACAACTAAAGATCTCTTGCTTCAACTTCACTGACATGCCTTTGCAAACCCTAACTTATCCAAACACACCATATCTAGCAATTCAAATCTTGAATTAGAAATTTCAAGTTTAAATTTAGTGTAGTTTTAAAAATGAAAATATTATATTCATGCGCATAATTATTATTTACTGACAGACTCGGTACAAATAAGAGTTATTCTAGATACAGAGCAAACATTTTACGGATATTATCCCCTCCGAAATATATATGCTACTTTTTTTATTGAGTTTATTTGTTGAACTTGCTAGCTGTATGATGATAAAGGTTTTTTTTTTTTTTTAATAGCATGACATATAATGAATTTATTAAATTTATATATAAGCATCCCAACCACCAGCAGTGGTGGTCTAGTGGTCGAGAGCGCTTACTCCCAAGTGGTTTGGCTCCAAGGTCCCAGGTTCGAAACCCCTCAGGGGCGTCACCTCGCGGTGACCTGATATAAAAATATCAGGTCCCGTCTGGCCCACACACCGCGTCAGGCATATGAGGAGGCGAGTAGAACTTGGCCTAACGGGCCGGCCTCTTGACTATACTAGGCTGCTGGTGGGGTTACGTTGACGGGGCCAGTGCATGCGCTGGTTGTTCGCTAAGTCTGGTCGGAAAAAAACCCAGACCGTGAGCAGGAGAGCCCGAACATTACGTAACGGGATGGGCCTAGGGTCGCCACTACTAGCCCATTCCTTTCCTTTGGCCAAAAAAAAAAATATATAAGCATCCCACCAAAAAAAATTTATATATAAGTAATTAATGCACGAAATATAAATTGGGTACTACTTTAACAATTGTTAAGTAATAATATTAAGATAAATTTGTGTGTTTCTTAAATTAAAAAGGTAAAATGGACTCATACTTAATGAATGCCAACTAATACTATGATTAATGGTAATTTCTCATACAATACAAATACGCAAAAAAAAAAAAAAATTGTATTCGTACAAGTATATGACATAAATATAATATGTTAGCATGAACATGATTAATCTGATGTAATTTTTGTTGTGTTGTGAGTAAACAAGATTTATTAAAAAAAAAGGTGCAATTAAGTCTAATTCTTGTAGTACTTTTTTGAACAAGTTCTATTAAAAGTACAATTAGTTTAATTTTTATAGTTTGTCAAACTCTATATTACAAACTTAGGATACTGACATCTTAATTACTAGTTTTACTATATGAACATTATTATTTTGATATTTGCTTAGAGATCTCGTAAGTAAATGTACAGTTGAATAACTTAATACACGAAAAATTATGTTTCATGTACGTCTTTGAAAAACATGATACAATAAACTTATTGCCTATTCGTATTCAGTAACTTTAGTCCGATAAAATTATTAACATACACGGTAGCCAACATAATCTATTATACTATGAAAAACTATTAGAGATGCTCTAAGATACGGTAACATTTGCATGCATGCATAATGCATTGTACATCGAAATTAAGCATTTATAAATGGTTTTCTTAATGCATGGCTATGCTTTAATATTATATTGTGTAGCATGTATAATAGTATCGACATTGACAAATAAAACGAATCTTTTGTGCAGTGCTCCTGCCATTGGTCAAACACGTTAATTAACCGACACTATAAAATATCACATTCAATACATGTAATGGATGATGCAAGAATAACAACGATCGACATGTGTCTCATTTCAAGACGACATGGTAAATAAATTGAGAGATATTTAAAAATGATAGGAAATAGAAGAAATAAAAACAAGAGATTTACATAGTTCGATTAATTTGACTTATTAGATACCACATCAAGCATATAAGGATACAAGTAAAGTGTGTATGCTAATTCACTAAATCTGTTCGGAAAAAATCTCAGACCGTCAGCAGTAGAGTATGATAATTACGTAGCATGATAAATCTAAGATCGTCATTGCTAGTTCATTCATTTTCGTGGAAAATAAAATTAATTTGACATATATATTCATAGGGATGGAGCTGCTACAAAGTGGTGAGGAGGGCAATTACATCCGTTCAACTTTCGGTAATGTGTAATTTTAATCTTAAAAGTTTTTTTTTTCTCGACTTGACCCTTTAAAATTATACATTCTAAACAAAATTTATGACTTCGTCATTTTATGGGCAGCGCCACCATTTTTTTTATAAATAAAATGAATGAGTTAGTAGAAGAATCAATCTCATTAACGGATATTTATAACTCAAATAACATTACTACTCTATACAACTAGGCATATATATAAGTCTACTTAATTATATAAATATTCTTTTTGCATATACAGACAAATAAATATATTATTTGTATACAATAAATATGTTTAACTAGCCATATGATCTCCTAATCTTCAATATATTAGATATAACAAATCGGTTACAACTAACTCCAACACTAACCGTGTTAATTGCGTTCAAATTATGTTTATTATCGCACTTGTTCAACGTGACACATATTAGAGAAGAAGTTAATGACGAAGATGAACAAAACTAATTATGATATGATTAAACATGTCAGTGCCCTGCGTATACCTTCACATACACTCAATTTATTAATGGGTCATCGACATCTATACCGTGTAGGCCCGACATTATCTTTATTATTCTGCTTTGTTTGGGTGAATGGTAATCAATTTCCTACGTGTGGCTCCATATCATCTCCTCTTTGACCTATTGTTATTGTTTGTCTTATCTTTTTAACTAACCTCATAATTGTCTCTAGCTCATACGCTTAGTTTGCATCATGGTTTTTAGGATCGCGTTAGGATTGTAGGATCGATTCTATGATCCTAATAGGGCAAATCCATCCAGATCGTAGGATCGATCAATCCTAAGATTCTAGTATGACAAATTGATTTGAATCTCTCATAGGATCATAAAATCTTTATCAGTTAGGATCATAGTAGAATCTAGTGCAAGATCGTAGATTGCGATCCTAACAATCCTAGCAAAATCTTATCTAAATTAGTTTTTAAATTATTTTCTTACTGAATAGTTAATTGATCCACGTAATGCCCCCGCATTGTGGAGGTCGTTGGACTCTAGAGTCGCACCATGACTAGATCAACTGGACCATAGAGTCACACCATGTTTAGGGTCCAATTGAGTTTCTTTAGGAACCAAATTGTAAAAATTAAAAGTTCGGTGTATAAATTGGAAAACTAAATTGATAAAAAAATATTTAATGATCAAACTTGACAGTTGACTAATGAATGCACAAAAAATCTATTAAGTGCAAACATATGGCACCAAAAGCCTACAAAATAAAACAAATGACCAAAAACCAACATTGGTCTAACATATAGCATCAAAAGACCATTTAACCCTTATATTTGTATAGTTATCTTTTTTGTTCCAAGTATTTTTATAGTTATCGAATATACTTATTCATTAAGTGTGTATTATCTATTGACGTTTGAACAGGGCTGGCAATTCGTGCGGGCCGTACGGGTTCGTGTCGTGTTCTGAGGGGTCAGCTCAAACACGGCCCAACATTAAGGCATGCCAATTTTGTTCAGCACGAACATGACACGAGAAAAACACGACACGGCCCGACACTAAAAATCGGCACGAAAAATCTATAGTAAATTGAATAAAAAATTCACAAATAACAATTTTTAAGCTAAAATTTTAAAATTACTCAATATAAAGAGAGTTTAATCCAACCTTCATAAAGTGTCATTGTAAAAAGAGGTCATGCTAACTTTAGATAGGTTTATATTAGTAGAAATTATTGTATATATACATATAACTATCGTGTTATTGTGTCGGGCCGTGTCACCAATACCGAACACGAACACGACACGATTTTTTTTTACACGATTTAGCACGGCCCGATTTTAGCACGACACGAAAATGATTAACCCAAACCCGTAATTTTTCGTGTCGTGTTCCTGTCGGCCCATCGTGCCGAGCCCAAATTGCCAGCCCTACGTTTGAATTAATTAACTCTTTAGAATGTGTTTTTATTAGGCAGTGGATTAAGACAGAAGAGAATGAGAAAGATATAGAACATTACATACCATCAACTATGAAAACCTTTATTATAAGATTAGCCTGAGTTAAGATCAAATCCAATGAGAACTTCAAGTAGCAAGAACCGTTTGAATGTACAACAAAGTCCAAGTTTTTTAACCAGCAACCATGCGATCATGCAAATGCGATAGGCACTAGCCATACAACAGTAAATATATACAATATTTTTATGCACATTTAATTTGCCTCCAAACCGATGCCCGACAAACTTCAAGGAGATCCATATTCCTGCAAAGTTCTACTGAAACAGATCAGATGACATATGCTATAACAAAATACAAACTGATCGGATCACCAAGAACCCATGAATATCAGGACACACAAACCTGGAGAATCATGATTGGAAGAGAGTCACAGTTGCTATGTGACCATTCTTCATGACCTGCATGCATTTTTTATGTTATTTATTTATATATTAGTGGGATTGTTCACAATTACTTTTCTGTATGTACACTACTAGACTAGACTATTTGTTACCAAGTTGTTGTTTTGACTAACCTCAAAGGCAACATTCGGATAGCCATACACAAATGTCGATCCAAATGGATTGCTAGTTGAGCCCTGAGTTTGTATTGCAGCCCGGCCACAATCTCCCAGAATCTCCTATATATTTTATATTATACAGTTATACATCAAGAGAATCAAGAGAAAGAATATCTTGATCCCATTTGGAATCAAGAGAAAGAATACACGATGAACAATGGACAGGTAAAAACAAGAGCACATTATGAAGAAATGAATATCTTCCATAAGTTTTTTACAAAATAAGGATGAAAAGCCTATTATTGATCACTAACTTATAAAATACCTTAACTTGATCCCATTTGGTGCTCGAGGTTATTCTTTGCTTACAATTCGAATCATTTAATTCCTGTCCCGCAACTGCATTTAGAAAAGAATTTTTTTAGTTCCACTAATAATTAATCAAATGTCTACCATACTTCCAAATACTCAAATATGAAGGGAATGAATACCATTGACAATAAAGTTGCACTTTATATATGAATTGAAATCAGCATGTCCAGCATAATTCGTATGCAGGACAAACTTCTTGATCTTGTGACTCTGCAAATTATGAATATAAAAATCATCAGATTTCACTAGTTGTAATAGGAATACAAACCCAGAAAAAGCAAACAACTAGTTGATGCTTACCTGTCCATCAAATAATATGTCCAGTCCGCGAGTAAAATAATTGTAAAAGTAATCTGCACAAAGAGTTGTCCTTGGTCGTGGATCAGTTGCAGAGTGAATAACCATTTGATCAACCTGCCCAGGAAGTCAAGAACTACACAGCTCAACACAAAAAAAGATATCACCAATGCATAATACAGATGATACCCACTCATCTTTCCTTTCCATTCATTTGTACAAATATTAAATCTCTTTAAACAACAAATACAAAATAATCTTCACAATTGCATGTCAAAAGTAATTGAATATGAAAAAGAAATGAAAAATAAGATTTGAGCCTAAAACTAAGCTAAAGAATCATACACAACTATTAATCTCAAATACGAAAAACGACACTAGCAAGGAAAAGGCACCTGTTTTTGATGAATTCCACATGGACGGCCTAACTCAGTCCACACATCCTGTAAAAATCAAAACATAATGAAATTGTACTTATCTCTTTTTTGGAACTCAATAGTACTCTTTTTCATGAATCTAATGTTCACAAAATGGAGATATAAATACAACTTATGCAAGTTTTTTTTTCTAAGCATACAAGTCTCAAGTAGTTATAGTTAATAGTTAAAAAAAGTATGAATAGTTATTCCAGATCTAATGTATACATTAATCTAGTGTATGTTAAAATTTTGAATCAACCAATCCCAAGTATTTCAATATAAGTTGGTAGACAATATATTTAAGAGTGAACAAATGGAAACGATCATATGTACTACCTAAATAAAACGGTGGCAAAGATCTTTGACACAAAGATTTCTTAATTCATTAAACTAGCTCTATACATATGATGATTCAATTGATTGCCATTTGAGTTTGACATTTCTTCATCTCTCATTGTTCAGGGATTTCCAAATTATCAGCATAGAAGTGCGTTACTGATAAAGAAGAAAGAAGCAAGTCAATAAGCAACAAGTAGATTCACTATACTTTGACATCCATCCAAAATCTCAATCCTGCAGAAGATTCAGCATATAAAGCATAGGAAGAACACTGAACTTAAGCTTTTACCCTAGTGAGACCACGAGATCGGTAGAACTGGAAAAAAAAATGACATGGAAAAATCATTTTACCTGAGGTGATGCACCAAAGGAAATATGCTGACCACCAACAGTGAAGTGTAATTCTTCACCAAGCTGAAACACAGTAAATATTGGATCAGATTCGAAGTATAACCAATTATAATCACAAAAACTAACAGATAGGTGAGAATCGAAACCTTAACATGAACCTCTTCCATGTATAAGCTTCCAGCAGGTAGTGGAGGAACAGAAGCCTTGTCCATCAAAGATCCTACACCAACCTTTTTGTCCGTAGAACTATCATATATTGAAACACGGCACGTTACAGGTGTAGTACCATCAGGGAACTCCAGTGGTAATTCCGCTATTTTAGTGACAAAACATAGTTTACAATCAGTACTTCAAATTTATAAGCACTATTCATACGGTGATACAATATAGCGATACAATACCTTCGCCTTCGTGGCAGCAATCGGTATACTGACTTGGAATTGGGAATGCAAATGACAAGCCCTAAAAGATAGGGTGATTTAGTTTATACAGTTCACAACAGAAAATCTCTTAATAACTGAAAAAGAAAGACTTCAACCAACGCACCGGATAGAACAGGGTGTATACACCTCTTTCTTTGTCGTAGATTCCAGGAAAAGTTGGACCAAAAAGGGCATAAACAGCCACAAATGTTGCAAGAGTTGACGGACCCCTAATTACAAAACATAATAAATAAATAAATATATATATATATATAATACATATATATTTTAAATAGAAAAGAACATAAATGTTATTACTTAACTAATAAGTGTAATGGCAGAAGGGTCACTTACCCTATAAGAGAGTTGGAATATCGCATCTGAAGTCTTTTGATATCAAAAATTTCAACAAGCCGCAATCTCTGAAACATGTACAACAAGCTCAATTTAAAGCAAAATCACCGTTGAAAATAAGGAAAGCTTAAATAGTCAATACGAGGACTTAAGCGTCCCACAACCTCATAAAATACATCATCTGAACAGGTCAAAGATGTTCAAAAGAATGCATTAATAACAGTTAACACACTCATTCTCAAAACTACATGCGTAAGCATCACCAGATCAAATCTCAATCCCTACATGCAGTTACAAAACTTACAGCTTTTAAAATGATAGGACAGTGGATATAATTCAGTGTTAATCAATAGGAAAGTACTTCACTAGTAGGCAAAGTTTTTAATGAAAGCAAAACATGGCTTAAAATGATAATGCTGTCGTAGGTATTGCCGTACTAATGGCTTCAGAACCTAGAGTAAACCAAAATAAAACAATGACAAGTTGAAACATTGCACACATGATGACAAAAAGTTGCTAAGCTCCCCCAAAAATGCACAATTTGTCAAAGAGTTAGGCGTTTGTACCCTATTTCACAACACTTTTATCTACGAGCTCCGTTTTTGATAGTTTAAAAGATAGTAGCATGGATTTATTAAAATACGCCAGTTCCAGGAAAACAAAGAAAGAAATATCAATCAAAATTATAAACCAACTAAAAACAACTATCACAATTCATGAATTTACATGAACTCAACCATATAAACTACATAAGAAACTTTTTGTCTATACTGGAGGTAGTCGACCACTAATTTCCATAAATAACAGCCTGATAGAGCATATAGAAGGAATGATTACCAATTACCATTAGTAAGAACCTCAACAAGATAACAGAAGTAATTCACATACGTGAAATACTTAAGAAAACAGACACATACCTGCGACCAGGAATCAAACCTCAGATGAAATCCGTGATCCGGAAAGCTGATGACAATATCCAGCTTTAGGGGATCCTGCAGAAAATTTATTGCAACACAATGTGATATAAACAGTTTGTAATTTGTACTATATAATCTAGTAACTATAGCAGAGTATCTTAAAAGTAGAAATAATATGTAGTGTTCCCAGTAAGCTCAAATATCCTGCCAATGAAAACCCTAACCTCATCATAGTACTTCACATGTACAACATCATAGATATTCGGCTGCTGCTCGATCTGGGCAAACGCTTCACATATCGGCATACCTAAACCATCGACATTAAAAACACGAAATTAACCAACCCATCATCATCTCAGCAACAGATTGCTTCGATTTCTAAAAATTATAATTTTTACTTAAACAAAGGTCTTCCAATTCCTAGTCTTACCGACCAAATTTTCAGCAACCACCGTATCATCCACCGATAGCGGCGAAACTAAAATTAATTGGACAAGAAATTGGGGAATTGTTACCTATGGAGAAAGGGCCTATGCCGAGGCCGGGACGGAGGTCTATAACAATGGCACCCATAGCAGTGCCCTCACAGCGGGGTCGCCTAGGTCTCTGCAACATTTATCTTCTTCCTCGACCTCGAAGGTGGTCTGAGATGGAGGTGACTCTGAACAGATGAAACTCGACCGCTGTAATTGGCGTGAAAAGCAATTGATTGATCGATCAATTGGGCGATCCGATGAATGATGAGAGGGGATTTGGGGGAGATGGCGTGTGAAGGTGAAATTTGTTCTTCAGAAAGGAACGTCAACCGCCAACTTGACAAAGCTATGGAGCTCGGAGGTAAGTCTAGACGAAATTTAACACGGAACAGGAACCGATCTTTAAGGTAGGTTTCAATAGATGTAAACGATTATACTACGCGAATAAAAAAATTATAACTAAATCTTTTCAGATTTGAAATAAGTAATCATGTATTTAAATACCCGGAATTGGAATAATTAAATATATAGTAGATAATAATACTTATTAAATATATTTAGTAACAATCTAGATATATAATATCTAGCAATGGATAATAATATAATATCTCCTATAATCAGTATTTAAACATGGACACACTTATAGATTGTGCAAGTTTGAATGACGTTGTTTTAAAAATAAAGTTTTAAAACCTCTCATGAAAGGCAGTGTGGTCGAAGTCATAGTATATAAACTTTAGTAATGTTAAGGTTGTGAGAAGTTCGGTCGGTATATGGAGGATATTAACGTATGTGGGTTGAAGCTCATGATATGGACCAAAGTGAAAAGTATAGTGTAAAAAAGTATATTAAAGAATTTTAAAATGGTGCATACAAAAAGGATCGCCACAAATTCGAACGGAAGCTTATGGTATTGTTAGTTAAAGTGTAGGAGGTATTATTTATTAATTAACAAAATATATAAGGGTTAAGAACACAATAGGGGCCTGAATGTTTGCCCATGTTGCCAAAAGGGGTCTGAATTAAAAAAACGTATTATTTAGGGCCTGAATTTTGAGTTTTGTGTATAAGTGAGGTCTCCGTCTATTTTTTCTGTTAAAATTGACGGAAAGTGGTCACATGCCACGCATGTGACCAAAAATAATTTGAAAACCCGAAAATGCCCTTTGACCAAAGTGTGTCTCTCATATGTTTGACCTAAAATGACGAAAATACCCTTTAAGCCACCACAGCTCCGGCGACCACAACCACCCCGACTCCGGCGACCACCACCGGCCTCCGGCGACCACCAACGACCTCCGGCGACCACCATCGACCTCCGACGACGACCGAAAAGCTCCGATCGGAGCTTTGTGGCTCCGATCTGGAGCCCTGTGGCTCCGATCTGGAGCCCTGTGGCTCCGATCGGGAGCCACAGAGCTCCGATCTGGAGCTCTGTGGCCCCGATCGGAGCCACAGAGCTCCGATCTGGAGCCCTGTGGCTCCGATCGGGAGCCACAGAGCTCCGATCTGGAGCTCTGTGGCTCCGACCGGAGCTCCAAAGCTCCGATCGAAGCTTTTTTGGCTCCGATCGGAGCTTTTCGGCTCCGATCGGAGCTTCGGAGCTCCAATCGGAGCCTTTTTGGCCGGTGGCGGTCGCCGGAGGCGGTTGCCGGAGGCCGGTGGTGGTCGCCGGAGCCGGGTGGTGGTCGCCGGAGCGTGGTGGCCTTAATTGCATAATTAGTTTGTAGGGGTATTTTAGACATTTCACATTTTATTAATTAAATTGATAAATTGTATAATAATTACAAAAGGGTATTTTTGTCTTTTACGTGATTCTGTTAGATTAAACAGAAAATTTGGACGGAGACTTGAAAAAACACAAAACTCAAAATTCAGGCCCTTAATAATACGTTTTTTCAATTCAGACCCCTTTTGGCAACATGGGCAAACATTCAGGCCCCTATTGTGTTCTTAACCCAATATATAAAGATAATGTTTGAAGCGAACCCGACGGAGCCGAGTTTTTTGGCCAAGTCAAGAGAACTCGTTGTTATTCAATCAATAACTCATTGTGATCCAGTTGTTTTTCTTTGCATTTTGATTTTGAATGATTTTTTTTTCTCTCTTGATATTTTAATATTAATTTAAAATAAAATAAAGTTTGTGCGCAAGATACGAGTAAAGATTATTAAGTACAATTGTACAATGCGCATACTAATACTAATAAATTGTATGTTATATTACTATATTATCTATTTATCTATTTACCAATATATAAATTGTGAAAGGTCCTCACCCCTAAAAGGCACATTTCTATTCCAAAAGGCACAATTCGGAAAAAAAAAAAAAAAAAAGTAATAATCCAAAAGGCACAAACCAAAATCGGAATAAAAAAAAAAAAAAAAAAAGTAATAATCCAAAAGGCACAAACCAAAATCGGAATAAACCAATCGTGAACCAGGCTGCACAGTATGGTCATGCTAAAAATGTACTGCTTAACCACATTATACCGGCCATACAAAGAAAACTAGAGTGTCACTGACGAACACAATGAATCCTCTATCCCGCCAGTCCGCTTCCGCCCACTGTGGAGTCCTGCTCCCACCGCCGGTCCGCTGTTGCCCACCGATTAGTCCTGCAGTTCGTCCGCCTGACGTCTATCCTCACTCTGCAGTCCCTTGTTCTGTTCGCCAGTCGCTGCTGCTTATGTTCGCTGCGACCCCTCACATCATCCGGTAGGTTCCTTCATCCTTGCTATAGCCAGAAAAAAGTTATTTTTAATTGAAAATCAATCGGATAATGTTCATCAGATTTCATAAGTGGGTCTTAAATAAAATCAACACTTATAGAATGATGCATGTTTTTCGATGTTGATAGGCACATAATTGTATCTACTAACATCCATCATCTGTATCGAAATTGTGAGGAAGAACTGTAAGAATAAATAATACCCAAGTTTGAGTGGTGATGCGTTGATATTTGGTCTGTTCATGCTTCGATATATATGTGTGTAATTCTGCTATGAGATAGATGCACACAAGGTATTTGTGGTTATGCTTATATGAACCGAACTCTGTTAATAGCAAAAATGACATCAGATTTCAAGGTAAACTCTGGAATTGATAATATTAATAGAGTTAACTTAGGAGGAGAATGACTTCTTCAGGTGAGGCTTAGGAAGATAATTTATTCTTAAGGTCTAGGTATTAGCTGTCACTTGAAGGCTAATTAACTATATACACCATATTTTCTGTTGAAGTTATTTTCATCTGGTATTTTAGAATAGTCCATAAATTACATTGTCTTGCTTCAACCTCAGGCAATCAAGTTTGAGGCTTTGGTTGACTGATTATGACGAAAGATACTCACAGTTAAGAAATATCTGAGTAACAGTGCATCACCATTGGAATTTATTTTTATCCTCTTGATTATTGATATCTCTTAATATCTATTCTTGATTTCATAATTTTACATCTAAATAATTGATTCAGTTTACTTAAGGTTAAGTAGTATATTTTGTAAGTTATGACTTATGAGGACAAACCTGACTTGAGCCTTTTAATTTCTTTATAATCATGGATGTTTCAGGACCTCTGGACTTTATAAACAATTATGTGCAAGAAAAGCATCCAGTTGTGGATGCCGACCAACAGTTATAGAGGCATTTTCGACGCAGGAATCGTAAAGAAAAAAAATATTTGCCTTTAAGTAAGATTATAACCTCCCAACAGAAAAATTAGTTATTTTTTATGCTTTCTATTGCTACTTAGACAATCGATTGAATCATGCAGATGGATATCACTTTCATTATCTAGAAAAAGTTCAGCTTAGGTAGATTACTTAACCTAATTTCATAGGGTCTAATTTGCAGATGAGGTTGCAATTTTTGCATTTCAACATTACGTCGTGGTGCTCGGAACTACTGTCTTAGGAAACCTTCTTTCACAGCTCGAACTGCAGCATGTACTCATCATTATCCACTATTCAATATATATATTGTTTACATTCTTTTCCCTGTTTTGATTGCAATGTGTTCTTTTTGCAACAAAAAATGATGAGGCTAATGGCTCAGTTTAACGACAAGAGTTTTGCTTTAAACATGAGCAACTTCATTGGTTGTTCCTTTCATTACATACTTTTTTCTTTTTCACTGTATTCACGCAAACGTTTGGCGTTTGTTAACTTTGACTTAAATTAATCTACAGTAATGCAGATAACAATCAGCAGACAATTGCATTACACTTGGATGATTGAGACAGGGTTCAACGAGGTCTATGGTAATATGTATTAAGAGATTGATATTATTATTTACAGGCTTCCATTCTGTATTTTGCAGATTATCCTGTTGTGATGATGAAAATGAGTTTTATACAAGAGTGTTGACGGTGAGCAATTTATAATTCTAAATTTTTAGTCTTTTGTTTCATTTTTCAAATTCTTGATTGATATTTTATCAAAAAAATTACTGTTTCAACATATTACAAATGGACACTATAAATTTCATCTAATATTAGTTTGTTAATTATACATATTTATTAGTCACCCCTAATCATTCTATTTGGTTGCTCAAATTATTGGAAAGCCTAATGGTCAAAATAATAATAATAATAATAATAATAATAATAATTTGGGCCCCTGCTGCATAGGTAAAAAGATTGGTTACTTTTTGTGATCATACTCCTGCTACCTCGTATAATGTAGTTCAGTTAATTTGGGAACATGAATTAGGTACAAGTTTCGGCGATTTGTTTGAAAGATTTGAGCCCCATCCTATTGGCTTGGCTTCAACTACGCAGCTACTTTTTTTTGCATAATAACTAAATGGCAACTACTTTATTAGCGATCTATATCTGCTATTATTTCTGAAGTTGATCACCTTGTTTCCTTATATATCATATGGAATAGATAAGAGCTTCTGCTTCGATCTGTCAGTGCTTCGAAAGTTACATTAATCATATATCCCTTAACCCAATTGGTTTATGAGTTAAAGTATGAGTTCCAGTTTGGAATTTTCACTATGATATTATTTTGACGTAGAGTTTTTTGTATTTTGAACCTGCTGCAATCATTTGACTGAGAGATTCTTTAAATTGTGTGGCAGCGTACATCACTCCATTGATTACTAGCCTAGGATTCTAGCAATGGATATGCTTTAAATGAAAACTTGAGTTATTTCCCTAATTCACACTATATTATGCATTAACCAACATCACTATTTCAGAGAGATTATCTCAGGATTCATTGGAAATTTATGTTTCAATTAATGCTCACAAAAACTCAAAGTTGAATAATTATAGTAATAATATTTTTGTACATTTGACTCAGTTGCGAGATCTTATTTCATCATCAACATATAACCACTTCTCCCTCCCCAACTGCATGACCTCACTTAGATATCTCTGTTATTTCAGTCTCCTTCCATTTTGCTATTCATGGTAGTGGTACTTGTAGTCATTTTGATGCATTTAATTTGGTAGTTCCAAAGTGAGCACAAAAGATTGCAAGTTTCACATTTTTTCATTGATCATATAAGTGTAATGAATTTGTGTGAAATAGACCATTATCGGTTTGTTCATATTTATGTAAAAAAAGTTCAACTGTTGTTTTTTCCCCTATCATGTATAATTTGGGTATACTTGGAAAAGTTAGATTCCGAGAAACTTGGTGATTAAACATGTTGATCACTTTAATGTAGGTATATGTGTGGTTATAACTTATTGATGTATTCTTTAGGTAATGATAAATAAATCAAGAAAGGATATCTACATTAACCTTCATGCAGTAAAGAAGCTAGATGATATGCTCCTGTAAATAATAAACAAGTAAATATTGTGTTTCTTGGAGAAGTAGCTAGATACTGAAGCATGTCGGGTTTGTTAAGAACGAATTGATGGATAGTCTCAAGGGAACACCATCAGGTACGTGGGAATCAAGACTTCGATATCTAACTCGAATGGAACAACTGATAAAGAAGAAGACTGTACAGAATATAAAATTTACATTATAAAATTTATAAAAACGCGTAAAAATATGCGCGTGCAACGCACGCGCGAAATAACTAGTATTATATTATATATAAAATGTGTGTATAGTATGAACCATAATGTTATTTTTAAACAAATTTAAGATTATTGGGAACAACAGTTTACATATAACCTCCAAATTAAAATTAAAATCATTAAAATGCACTAATGAATAAATAATATATATATATATATATATATATATATATGTATATATATAATTAATTTGTGTACGATATAACAATTTTTTTTTGGAGAAATTTGAGATCATTGAGAATAAATTACTTAGATTTGAACATATATATACTTTGTTATTGCTGTTATTAATAAAGCATACATCTTAATTAATTTTTTATAAGCTCGAATTTATAAGTGTAAGTTTTATTATATTAATTACAGATATAAGTAGGAAATAAGATAATTAATGTAAGGGGGAACTCAAAATTTAAAAAAGAAGCCCGCGGTATACCGTATAAGAGCATCCATAATCGTATTACGTAAACGTGAGTCCTACATGTTTATTTAAATAAAGTAAAAAAAATTATATATAGTAGTTTTACATAGCATTTCTTAAAAATGAGACCCACACGTAAATTTATGTTTTTACATAAAATATTTCTTAAATATAAGGAATGCACTACGTATTACGTAACTAATTTTTAAATATAAATTAATTCATTTTATAATTAATGCTAATATCTTATTGGTGGTGGTTGGAAAATTTAATAATAAAATATATTTAAGGAATATGTATAAGTAATACGATTACAGAGAAAATATTTTTTATGTGTATTTTAACTTTACATATTACTTAAAATGTATATAAATGTCTACATGACAATTTTAAAGAATACAATTTATAAAACTACTGTGATACTCTAATAGCAGAAGAATATAATAACAGTAAAAAAAAGAGTAGAATACATACATCCATGATAGGTATAGATAAGTAGATAAGATAGTGTCAGGGTACGCTATTATTCTCCACAGCCGCGTTTGTTTGACCCTTCCAGTTTTCCGGCTGCCGTATTATTAATGCAGATTCTAGGTCCGCTCATACCACGGTAATAAGTACATATTCACATATGCTTGCACAACACAGCTCCTCTCTGAATACCAACACTGCAAATTTCTAAATATAAAAAATTATTATAAATAAAGAAAGAGCTAAAGTAGAGAGAGAGAGACAGTGCGTTGTCAACATCCGCTCTTTCCCCGTTCATTCAGACTCCTCCCACTTCCATTCCATATGCTTCTCCTCCTCCTCCTCTACCTTCTCCCCCAACCTCAACTTTTCCAGTCAACAACACTTCTCCATTTTCCTCCTTTTGACCTTCCCCATGGACTCCGACCATCGCTGCACCGAACTTCCAGCCTTATCCGACGAAGAACGCGGCGGATCACGCGCCGCCCCTCAGCCGAAGCCCGCCTCGCCGCCTCCTGATTCAGCAGGTCAAGATTCCGGATCCATGGCTGCTCAGTCGGAAATTAAGCTGCCGGAGAAGGTGAAGCGGCCGCGGGGACGGAAACCTAAGGCTTCTGCCAAGCCCAAGGGTCGGCCCAAGGGTAAGTCACCGGAGAAGAAGAAGAAGGAGAAGAGAGACGATGAGGATGTGTGCTTTATCTGCTTCGATGGAGGAGAGCTTGTGCTGTGTGATCGCAGGTCAGCTGCTTCTCCTTGCGCCTCTATTTGATCTTGGAATGTCGGTTATTCGGGAACTCCAATTGGATTAGCTTTTTATTTCCCAGTATTCTGTAGTCGTCAGGGTATGGATGGTTTAAGTAGCTTAGTAGAGCACTTTTGCTTGGGTTTTCTTCAGTTAAGAAATTGGAATATATTATTCATCTAGGATTTTAGAGGCAGTAGCAGCAAAGTTCTGCATTTAGGGCCTACTTGCAAAATTGGGAACAAATGCAGTTGGTAGTAAATAATTTGCTTTCTACTAGCAGGACTCATTTATAGTGGAAGGAGAGGAGAATTGTTGAATTTGTTGGTAGAATTGGGTTCAAACATTTCTAGAGCAATGCACTAAAATACTGCTTGCTGCTTTAATTTGCTTGAATAGTGTGTTTTTCAGTTTTTGTTTCTTCCCAATATGCTATTTCAATGTTAGCTTGATTACGAGTCTAAATGTTGGCATTGTTGTATATTAGGGGTTGCCCCAAAGCTTACCATCCGGCTTGCATTAAGCGGGATCAGTCATTCTTCAGATGCAAGGCTAAGTGGAATTGCGGTATGTTAGATACAGTATCTTTTCATCGCAACATTTACGGTTTTAGATTAGCAAGTTTTATTATAAGGTACGTTACATTTCTCTACTTGTTCAAAATTATAAGGTGGTTGAAAAATCTCGTACCTCCACTGATTGATTGGCTCTTTAGACCCCATAATTTTTTGCCGATACTTCTTGAATCAACCTCTATATCAACAGGAATTGTCCTTCTCTAGTTCTCTTGGTATGATTATTGAAAATCATGCTCAACATGTGAGGTATTCACGGATTTTTCCGTTGAACAAACATATTATCATTTCTTTTTCTTCAAGGGGATAAAGTAATGGTCCGGTCCTTGTATTATTATTTTTAGGGTCATTAGTCCTTGTATCAAACCAGTGATATCTATCTAATACCTTATAAGTGTGCCAACTTTGCCTACATGTAATTGAAGATGGAACTTAAATAGTGTCATTACTGTTAGTTATCTTTTTTAGTATAAAGTTTACGTTTTATGCCATTGGCCCTGTATTTCAAAAGATGTGGCTCTTCGAAGTCTAAGCAACTTCTTAACAAGGTCACCGCTCCAGCCTCTTCTCAAGAAATCTGAATCTCAAGCTGTTTACCCTTTTTATTTGTTGTTTGTTAGTTACTGATATATTAGTCAAAACTTACATTTTTTGGTTCAATTCTTTTCAGGCTGGCACATTTGCTCTTCTTGTCAAAAGAAAGCACATTACCTGTGTTATACTTGTACATATTCTCTCTGCAAGTCTTGCGTCAAGGGTGCAGATTATATATGTCTCAGAGACACAAATGGTTTATGCGGTACATGTAGGAAAACTATAATGCTCATTGAGAATATAGGACCAGCAAATGAGGAGAAGGTATGGTACTATCTGATTTGTTCATGTGTGGGTTACATCAGTCTTTGTTGGATGTCAAAGCTATGGTCGCAGTTTCTTCCCATTTAATTGGAAAAAGTCGAAATGTATGTCTTTTGAGTAAACTTGTTCGATCTTGCGCTTGCTATTGTTTTTTTATTATCGGACTGAGATGTTATGCAGTTTTAATCTGACAAAATTGTACGTAAGTTTGAGTAGTTTTCATTAACTAATAAAGCTTTGCAAAATGCAAATTACTGGTGTATGAGCTAGTTCCAGTTATTGCCAACTTTACTTAAGAAATAGAGATCTCGGTTTGGATCGCTCCTGATGCTTCTTATCTGTTTGAACAATTTAATTAAGTTTCCGTGTCTCTCATTGGCAAAAACAGAAAATTGAAATAAAGGAAGTTGGATACCTTTTAGTGTAATGATATAAAATAGATACACCTCTAGAAGTCTTTCTTCATGTTGACTCTTCTCATGTTTGTTTGTGCAGGTTCAGGTTGATTTTGACGATCAACTCAACTGGGAGTACCTTTTTAAGGTGTATTGGAATGATTTGAAAGAGAAGCTATCTTTAACAACTGATGAAATTATTCAAGCTAAGAATCCAAAGAGACAACGGAAACGCAAGAGGAAACAGTCTCTTGAGCCTGTACAGACCAGGCAAGTTAAGCCACGCAAGGCAAGACGTGGAAATGAACAAAGACCGTCTTTCTGCCAAAGCACGGCATGGGCATCCAGTGAACTGCTTGACTTTGTTGCATTTATGAAAAATGGCGATAAATCTGTCATATCTAGGTATGATGTTCAGGCTCTTTTATTAGAATACATCAGCAGAAACAACCTTCATGATCCAAGTCAGAAGTGGCAAATATTTTGTGATGGGAGGCTTGCGAAGCTGTTTGGCAAAGCTAGTCTTGATCAGTTTGAAATGCTAAAGCTTCTTGACTCCCATTTCCATTTGAAAGAGAACACCAAGGTGGATGGGTTCAACAAATGGATGCTTGGGAATGCTGTGCCTGGACATCTTGGCATTGACTTGAACAATGATAAGGACAACGTGGCCACTGATGATCAGAAGAATGAGAATTCTCAGTGTTGTGATGAGAGAGTAATGACTAGTCAAGACTGTGGCGCAACAAAAGATGCTCATAACAGTAACTTGAATTTTGTGCGAAGAAATTTTGTTGAGAGTCTAATTAATGATTCCAAGTTCAGTGAGAAGGTTATTGGATCTTTTGTCCGGATAAGAACTTCCAACAATGATCAGAAGCAGGAAACTTTTAGGATGGCTCAAGTTATCGGTAATGAATCTAATATTTGTTCTAGTACTTATTACTCATTCAATATTTGGTACAATTATGATTAAGGAGATGATTTGTAAGCAGGTACAAGCAAAGCAGAGCACTCATATAAAATTGGTGAGAAAACTACAAATATCAAGCTTGAAGTACAAAATTTGGACAAGAAAGAATTTGTATCAATTGATGAAATTTCCAATGAAGACTGCACTAAGGTGAGACATCGCTTTTAATTTGTTTAGCTGATCAATCTTTTTAGACAGATTATATTATACACATCCCCAGATGTTTAGTTTCAATCTGGTAATTGATAAATTTACATAGGTAGGAACATTGCCCTGAAGAGGGAACTCGTGATGTTCTTAATGAATATATTCATAACAATTTTATGTGAAAAAAAATAAGGTTTACATGCTTCTATATTATCTTCACACACCGCCTCATAATGGTGAGTCAAAAAGCACGTATAAGTGGGATAGTTCCACCAAATATCCGCTTAAATTTTTTATTTGGATTGTATCTGGGCCCATCTATTTTTCTAAACCCGTGGTTGTTTTAACATGGTGTCATAGACTTAATTTGGAACTGATTGTGCAACTCATAGAGTCATAGTCAATTTTGGAAGGGCTCAGTTAAGGATATCGATGTCTACCAATGCCCATTACAAGATTAGTGTTTGGTTTGCTATTTCTGCCCACAAACTGCGGAATGGGTTGCATGAACCAGAATATGATTCCTTTGAGACCTAAAAGGCCAAATCTAGTGATCTCATCACCTGAGAACACATTGTTGACCTTTCTAAGTTAGAGGGATTGCATGTGGCCAGATAAAATAACTAAAACCAAGATGAGGGAGAATTTGCAGACTACTGGGAGGAGGCTGGAGAAGACAACCACTTGATTTTCCTTTAGGTGGTTGAGATTTTAGGAGTGTGTGCTTGATCTTAGGTTCTGGCCAGTAGATAAGGGATATGGACATAAAAAATGTGCTTATCATAGATCAATTTAAGCTTTTTGTTGGAGTTATGTTAATGTGTTTGTGAAAGTTTAGACTAACCACTTGACCAACTTTCCTAAAACCTAAAGGTGTTAGGTGAGCCCATCAGGTGAAACTTATTTTTCGTGTGGGCTGATAGATTTTAGAAAGCCCATCACGTGTTTGCTTGACCATATCACAAACATGATGAAATTGGGGTTTATAACATGGCGCTGCGGAGACTAACCATGTGAAAGTTTAGACTAACCACTTGACCAACTGTCCTAAAACCTTAAGGTGTTAGGTGAAGGGGTGATTTAATCTTTATTTCAACAGTGTTATATAATGTCAGTTACGTTGACAATGTATAGATTCTGAGATTGGCTTTACTCTCTTTTAACAATAATTGGTAAGTTTATATTTTTACCTTTAGACATGCTAAACTGTATTGGGAAGTATAGTGATCCCATGACTCTTCTGACCCATATTTAGTGCGTGTCCTGTAAAAGCTTCAGTCACCCAATATCAAAGAAGTTAGGTTAGGATATAGGATTCCATATGGTTAGAGACGCCCATTGTAGAAGAATTTAGGTTGGGATATAGGATTCCAATATGGTTAGCGTTTTGCAAGTTACATGCATGCTGTTTCTTAATTATTTCTGAATATTGGATCATACATTTGACAGGTGAATGAGATCTCATATGTGCAGCAATAAAACCTTGTTTTGTCCTAGCCATGAGAAGTTACATTTATTATATTTATTTTCAGGATGAATGGAGATACTTAGACCAGATTATCCGATGTGGCGCAGTCAAATGGCTTACTAAGGTAAACATGCGTTTTACACTTGCCCATTCTGCCTTTAAAGCATCTTACTCACTCACTCTGACATTTATTTGTGCACTTATCTCAAGGATGAAATTCTGCAGAACGCTACGTTGGTGAAGTCCGAAAAAGGTGTTGAAGTAAGTTTCTTCTCTGCTGCTATTATCATGTTAATAACTCTTGTTGTTTTGTTCGTCTATTTTCTGCCATTTTTAGCCGAAATCGAGCTTTCATCAAAATTTGTTGTATCTATCATGCTTGCTATTTAAGCTCATAAAGCAATTTCCCTTTGAAAAGCTTCATTAAAGAGGAATTTCGAGGAAATGGGAAAGAAAGGGGAAAGAAACTTCGTAGTAATTTTAGTAGGACTTTGGATAGGAAGAGAGAAGAAAAGCAATCTGTTCCATTTTGTTTAAAATAGAGTAGAGCTATAAAATTAACAAAAGGAAAATAATTTACCGTCTTATTAGTGTAAGGTGAATGTAGAAAAATGGACAAAAATGTAATTATTCCACATGGCTTAACTTTTCACAAAATGCCCGGAAAACAAATTCCAGGAAATTGGATGTGAAATGGAATTGTTTGATTTATTCTCATGTTTGTTCTCCATTTGGTGTGGTCTATATTACCTAAATCTGTTTAAGTAAAGGATATACTCCTTTCCCTGTTTATTTATGTCCCTTAAGATATTCCTATATCCAAACAAAGCGCTAAGTAGTAAATGACATTATTTTTCAGTTAGCACTAGGGTGCCAAATGTTTCTTTTGCGTCCCTGACACTTAGTCTATTAGCACCTCAGGACAGAATCTTTTAAACTGTGCCTGGATTATTAATTTTTTGTACTTTTAATTTTTGTATATATATTGCTGTTTGTTAAAAAAGAAAGCAGTAGTACTAGTCTGTATAGTAGATGATGCTTATTATAAACAATCCATCAATATTTGACCAGGAAAGAGAAGCAACTGGGTTGAGCAGCTGGAACTCAGCAAATAACAACCAGCACACAGATGCCATCAGTTCGTTGACACGTGAAGCTGCTTCTGTTAACGTGTCTGAAATTTCACCTTCACCTCTTTCAACAGCAACCGAAGTGTCAGTCAACGACGACGAGACATGCAAAATGTGGCAGTACCAGGACGCGAGTGGAAAAATCCAGGGACCCTTCACAATGTCACAGATGCGTAAATGGAGGACTGTGGGGCAGTTACCTAACGACGTAAGAATATGGAGGGTGGATGAGAAGAGAGAGGACTCTATGCTCTTATCAGATGCCCTTGTAATAAATAGCCGACATCATTTTCCAAAAGAGCAGGGAATGGCCTTGCTCTCCTCCACCCATCGTGGAGTTGTTGCTACACGTGGTGCTGAGGATAGTAGGGGCGAGATGTCAAGCATTAGCGTCGATACAAACAACAAAAGAGTCGATGTGGATGGTATCAGAATCACACAGAACAACATCGTCAATAATTTTACTTGTAGTGAAATGGGTTCCTGTGTTTCTGGCTCTTCTCCTGTGGATTCAGAGAGTGAGAAGAAAAACATGGAAAAATGCGTAAGTTTGGATTCTCCGAAAGAAGCAGATCCTCCTCCCAATGAGAGATTCTCACAGTTTAATGTGAACTTGAACTCTTCGGCGCAGAAACTGGTGCAGAGTGATGGAGATGGCATTTCAAGTCAATCATCAGGACAGAACTGGAAAGCTCTCTCCCCTGTCATTAGTTCTTCAAATGATGGATCTTCAAAAGTTAATCATTTGACTGAGAAATTGCAGCAGCAGCAGAAGAAGAAGAACACGATCGACTTCCTTGATCCTCCTCCCACTTCTGAAGAAGAGTTGGGACAAAGTAGTCGAGTCGTCAAGTTGGAGCAGTGGGATAGCAATACTACCTCAACTGCAATGGTAGGATCATCTTGCTTCACTCCTAAGCCAGTTGTCGAACCATGCAGCAATATCAGTATCGATGGTGCAACTCTGACTCTAGGACCTGACCCTGTCTTGCCAACAGCGTCTAGCTGGCAAGCCATGCTTCTTGAGCCTGTGGAGATCACTTCCTTACCAGATGAAGCCGTGTCTGATCTACTCGCTGAGCTGGAAGCGTCAGAACCGCCCCCTCTAAACAACAACAGCAAAAACGAGGGAGGATTCAATCTCGAAGCAGACTTTTTCCCAATACTGTCTCCTTCAACTATGCGAAACGAGGGTTTTGGGTCGTTAGGCGCATCAACACAAAGGGTGGTGACGTGGCACGAAATGGGTACCGATCCAATGAGGTGGGGGATGATGATGCAGAACATGGGGGGATGGGGTGGTGGAGTGATGAACCATCATCATCATGATCCTCATCATCATAATCATGATCATCAGCAGCAGCAGCAGCAGCATCAGCATCATGGATACAACAGAAACTTATTTGTGGAAGGAATTGGACAGATGAGCAACAATGGTGGTGATGGAAGTAGTAATAGTTTTAGTAATAACAATGCTAGTAGATATGGTGCTGCTGCTGCTGCCACTATAACTAGTAGTCCTAGAGATCAGTTCTTTGAGGGGTTAAACTTAGATCTTGGTAGCAGTAGTTCCTTCTGGGAAAATATTAATAATAGTAATAATAATAGGCAATAGTTGGTGTAAATTCCACGAAAGAGTTAAGTCTTTCTTATATGCACAACTTTATTATATGATGATTAGACTGCTCTCCTCTTGATTGTAAACAAAACCCCACAAGCAAATGCAAATCATTTGTGGTAGGATTGATTTTTTGTAATAACCAACACTATTGTTAACAGGATGTGGTCCCTTGCCTTCTTTGCATTTTGAGCTGAGGTGATTCTATTTAGGGTCAATAACCTGGGAGAGGTCTGAAGATTGGACCTTGTGAATTTGAGAGGTCTGAAGATTGAAATGGTGATAACTGAGATTTGAAGTTTGGACTTTGTGATTTTTAGGTTTTCCGTCCAAATTTTCTGTCAAATTTGACAGAAACACGTGAAATGTCATATTTACCCCTGACAATATTTTAAACAAATTAAAGTTTAATTAATTGAACATGAAATGATAAAAATACCCCTTTCACTAATTAAAACATAACCCAACTCCGGCCACCACCACGGCTCCTGCCGGCCACCACCCAACTCCGACGACCACCACCCAACTCCGGCGACCACCACTCACAGTCCGGTGACTGCCACAATGGCCACGATTGGGCCCAAATCGAAGCCATCGGCCCCGATTGGGCCCCGATCGGTGCTCGGTGGCTCCGATCTGGGGCTACAGAGCTCCAAATCGGAGCTCTGTGGCTCCGATCTGGGGCCACAGAGCTCCAGATCGGAGCTCTCCAATCGGAGCTTTGTGGGTCCAATCGGGGCCGATGGCTCCGATTTGGGCCCAACCGGGGCCGCGGTTGTGCTAGCCGGAGTTGGTGGTGGTCGTCGGAGCGGGCGGTGGTCGCCGGAGCTGAGTGGTGGTTGCCGGAGTTGGGTGGTGGTCGCCGGAGTTGGTGGTGGCATTAAGGGCATTTTCGTCTTTTCATTTAAGCATGTGAGGTGGAAGAAGGGCATTTTTGGAATTTTATTTTATTTCTGGTCACATGTCAAGCACAAGACCAGTTTCCGTTAATTTTAACGGAAAAACTAACGGAGACCTCTATTATCTACAAATCAAAACTTCAGACCTCTATTATCACCAATTTAAACTTCAGACCTCTCAAATTCACATGGCCCAAACTTCAGACCTCTTCCAGGTTATTGACCCTTCTATTTAATCTGCATTACTACTTGCAGGATGTGTTTAACTTGCAGGATTTGAGGCTATGCTATGCCCAAAGGGAGCTTGTTGTCTAAATTGAATGAGTCGGGTCGAGCCTAGGCTAGGTCATGGTTAGGCTCGGCTAGGTTAGGTGATCCTAACCATGGCTGGACCTAGCTCTGGTTTCGACCCGGGCTAGGTCAATTGGGACTTAGATCCCAATTGGATGTAGGTCCAAATTGATCTTGTCTGGGTCAAGCTCATGGCTAGGTCCGACCATGGTTAGGGATGCCTGGGATGGTTAGGTCAGGTGACCTTAATCATAGTTGGACCTAGCCCCAGGCTTGACCCGGACTAGGTCAATCGAGCCAAATGTTCGATTGGAACAAATTTAAGGATTAAATTATAACTAAAAAAAATTAGTGATATAAATTGAAGGACTAATCTGAAAAAAAAAAAATTATGGCTGGTTTCGTGTAAGTCACTTGACTAATTAACAATTGACTAACAAATGTAATAAACATATTGCACTAAAGTACTTAAAGAAGCTTGTACCAAAAACTAAAATTGGTAAAAAGATCTATTAACCTTTTAGATAAAGAGTAATAAATATATCAAAAATTATAGATATTATTTACGTATGGGGATTTTTTTTTTCTAATACGTTTTAAAATCTAAAATCGCTTGTTGTGCGACGTGATACATCCAAAATTATAAATATTATTTACTTATGTGGATTTTTTTTTCCTAGTGCATTTTAAAATTTATAATTACTTGTTGTACTACATATAATAATAAGTATTTTAAGAGAAATGATTTTAAATATAGGAGCAAACTAATAGTTTTTCACTAAAGATGTGGAAGTGATGACCAAACTTAATTACAACAATTCAAGCATTACACATTCTTTCCCCATGGAGTCCTTTATTCTTGTCCAAACATACACAAACATGTAGAAATTAAAGTTGATGAATCAATATAAAGGGCACAGCAACCTCATAGTCGGCACAGCAACAAGGCGCGTAGCCTTGGGTGAAGTGAGCCCATTGACATCACCCATATCCATCTCGCTAGCCTTCATCCCACCAGGCAACTCCCACGTGAAGCAGTGCAACAAATTAGCAACCGCAATGTCCAACCCGTATAACCCGAGGTGCATCCCGGGGCAGGACCGCCGACCCGACCCGAACGGCACAAACTCGAAGTTGTTGTCTATGAAGTCCGGAGCCGACTCTTTGAGGAACCTTGTATTAGGGAATAAAATATATTAGTAATTAATTATTTTAGGGTTAAGGGTCCTTTTGGTGCCACATGTTTGCACAAATTACAGTGTTCATACCATTAGTATTTTTTTGTACCGAATTGGTACCATATGTTTCCAAACCTTACTGTTTTGGTACTTCCGTTACCATTCCGTAAAAAACGGCCGTTAAATGGCATGTGCCATGCGCGTGAGCAGCCCAAAACTTTCAATTTTGTTACAATTTAGTCCATCTAATGCATCCCTAACTTTTATTTTGTTCAATTTAGTCCTAAAATTTCAAAACCAAACCATTTTTCCAAATTGACCTAGCCGGACCTAGCCATGGGCTAGGTCCGACCCTGGGTCGGGGTCAGTGGACCCAGGCGACCCTGACCCAGGGTTGGACCTAGCCCTAGGCTAGGTCCGGCTAGGTCAATTGGGACCTAGCCCCAATTGAGTTAAATTGGGGCTATGTCCCAATTGACCTAGCCGGACCTAGCCTAGGGCTAGGTCCGACCCTGGGTCAGGGTCGCCTGGGTCCGGTGACCCCGACCTAGGGTCGGACCTAGCCCATGGCTAGGTCCGGCTAGGTCAATTTGGAAAAATGGTTTGGTTTTGAAATTTTAGGACTAAATTGAACAAAATAAAAGTTAAGGATGCATTAGATTGACTAAATTGTAACAAAATTGAAAGTTTTGGGCTGCTCACATGCATGACACATGCCATTTAACGGCCGTTTTTGACATAATGGTAACGGAAGTACCAAAACAGTAAGGTTTTGAAACATATGGTACCGATTCGGTACAAAAAAATACTAATGGTATGAACAGTGTAATTTTTACAAACATGTGGTACCAAAATGACCCTTAACCCATTATTTTATAATGTTTTGATTGAGTTGGTTTGGGGTAAGCGGTTCCGAGTACTATGTAATTTTAGGTAGGATGGGCATTGGACCGGTTCTGGTCCGGACCCAAGCAGTTCGGTCCGGCCGGGACCGAATTAGAGGTTGACCAACAAAATCTGGACCGTTTCTATTTACACTAAAAATTAAAAACAAAAAACAAGTCAAAAACCAGTCCGGGTAAAAAACACGGTCCAAACAGATCCAGTCCAGTTTAAAATCGGTTGCATCAGAAGTATACAAATGGTTCTTGGCTCGGTTTTCACTTGCAAAACCTGGTCTGTTTAGAACAAGTCCAATCTGGACCGGTTGCAAACAGTCAATCCGAACTAGTTTCGGGCCAGTTCGGTCGGACCAGTTTTTTTGACCATCCCTAATTTTAGGGTACCGCAGAACTAGATCAATACTAAACGGTTCCTTGCATCCATTTTCCAGAACCATACTAGAACCGTTTGGACAGGAGCTGTCTCGGAACCGTTTAGAACCAATTGGTTATGGGTACCCGTTTGGAACCAGTTACATCCATTTTTTTACAAAGTCAATCTAAGTGTTTATTGATTGTATTGATATGTAAACAAACATATATGCGTACGTAAATCATGCATTGTAATTGAATAGAAAATGTTAATAATTGAGTAACGAAACATTTAATTTTGGGGAAAAAACATTTAATTATTAATGTATATACTAAACGGTTTCGTTCCGTGTAATTGGGTACCCAAATGTTTATCTCGGAACCGAAACCGAAAATACCGTTTTCTGAAATTGTATCCCAAAATCGTACCAAAACTGTTTACCTCTATCCAAACCTACCCAAATCGATCATTTCCGAATCCAATCAGGTATTTTGCTCATCCTTAATTTTGGTTAATCAGAACATAATAAAATAATAAGAAAAGAGATTATGATAAAATACTATAAATATATTTATTTTTAATATAACTCAATTAAAATATAATAAAATATATTAATTACTAATATATTTTATTCTCTAATACCTTGAAGGCTTGAATATGTCCGGATCCTCCCAAGAGTTGGAGTCGCGTCCAAGGGCCCACGCATTGACCATAACCCGAGTTCTTGCCGGGATAAAGTAGCCAGAAACATGGGTATCCTCGGCCGTCTCGTGGAGGAGGAGGGGGATTGGAGGGTGGAGCCGGAAAGTTTCTTTTAGGGCGCATTTAAGGTAAGTGAGGTTTTCCAAGTCGGACTCGGTAACGCGACGGTGGAGGCCGACTACACGGAGTAGTTCGTCCTGGACAAGTCGCCGCTCTTCGGGATTGTGCATCATGTCCGCCATAGCCCACTCGATAGCAGATGCCACCGTTCCCGTGCCACCAAACATCACGTCCTGCGTATAAATATTCTCACCCCATGCGCTTAACAAATCGATCTCGCTATGAATTGGTTCTAAGTTTTTGTTTATGTTGCAATTTGGTGTCTAAGGATTATAATGTTAATATGAACAGTCTCAAGTTTCATTTTAATTGCTTTCGGTGTCTCGTTATGATTATTTTATAAAAGTCAAACCCTACGAAATCAATTATCTAATTCGAGCCCTCATCCAACTAGTCAAATATTAAATCAACAACTCAATTATTAAGCTAAATGTTTATCTATTAGCTAAGGTCAACTCTCTGCCCAAATTATATATTAGCTCGCACAACACAACTAGCTAGTAAACAAACATTATTTGCATCATCATGTTAGGTTGCATCTTCATTCAACGTAACTATTATTTTAAGCTTTGTAATTAAATATTCCACTTTCTATAATAAGAAATAATTTTCAAGAAACTGAGGCATGACACTTCTTCTTCACTATGTTAATTATCTGATCATTTAAGGTTTAGAATGGACTTACTTCGTTTTACCCCATGCGAAGATAACATAATATTAATAGTATTTAAGATTATATTATTTTTGTTCTTAATTAGAACTTTTATAACTAAAAAATACTTATATATAGTAGGTAGGTAAGGGATAATAACATTAGAGATTAGTATTTATATTTTTTTGTAATATTTTTTTTCTAAAAACCTATTGTAATTTGTGAACTCTGTAAGAATAATATTAAATTTAAAAACACGCGTAAAGGTCTTAACAGTGAGGCACGAATTGATGCACTAAAATGGGACAGGTGATCTGCATTAAAAGTGGAGAAGGTGATCGTAATATAAAAATACGGGTTGTGCTAAACTAAATAAATATAATAATAATAATAATCTTACCATAATGATGGCCTTAATATTGTCTTTACTGAGCTTGACACCTGAATTTTGCAGATGATCCATTTTGTCGTCTTCCTCACTGTAGAAACTCAGCAATTCGTCAACCATATCTCTCTCACTGTCGTTTCTGCTGACGTGGTGGTCGATTATTTTGTCGATGAAGTTGTCGAGGGCGTGTCGGGCCTTGAAGAGGCGGTGGTTGATCCCCTGAGCGTCGATCCGCCCCAGGTAAGGGAAGAAGTCGGCGATGTTGAAGGCGGATGAGAGCGTGGAGAAGTCTTGTAATATGGCGATGAACTCATCCTGACCGTCCATGAAGCTCATCCCGAACGCAGCACGGTAGGTTACGTTCATGGCCATGATCGACACTTGCTCACCCACGTTCACGGCGGTTCCGTTGCTTGTCTCGATTTTGCGAACCATGTTGTTTACTTCCTCTCGAACCGACTGCCATGACTCTACGCGTTGACGGCTGAACAACTGCAACAATATTTGACAGTCGGATTTTGGCGTGCGAATACAGTTTTTTATACAAAAACGGCGATCTGAGCAAGATTCATATAATACTATGGAAGTACGACGTTTTTCGGCAAAAGAAATTTCGTTTAGAGGGTTAAAATCGTAATTTATGTTTCATTAGGTCGTTTTTGCAATTTGTCAGTTTTGTTTGGACTTTTTGTTATTTCCAGATTTGTTTTAGGATTAGAGTTTCCTTTCAGTGTTTACGCTATGTTTAGCCGTCGTTAAAATTTAGGTATTTATTGAATTATAAAAAAATGAGGTTTTACCCTTTATATCGCGTCAAATTCTTGATGTTTTACGAAATCATTGAGTTTTTGTGCTGCATCACTATGGCTAAGCTCAACAATATAATATTACACATGCTTGAAAAGCTAGCTAGAGTATAATATAGGGTTAACAACCTAAAAATCCTACCTACTATAGTTTCTCTATTGCTACTAGTTGTCAAGATTTAAAAGGTTGGTATTCGGTGTTTCAATTATCAGATTTGTTACTTTTCACTTTCTTAACTGATTTTAACATTAAAATTAGCGTTTAAAAGCAACAAAAACATGTGTTTATTTTTCTTTTTCTGAAATATCAAATATGCTGCTTATGGTTTTGACTTATTTAATACTTAAAAATATATATTTATATCATCAATTTAAGAAAAAAAAATAGAAATCAACAAATATAATAATTAGGACATTGAATATTAACGTTTTAAATCTGAAATAACGATTAATAACATGAAGCGTGAATTGATCAAGAACAAGGTTAGCAAGCAAGATTTACCTTGATGGAACATATCTTGCGCAACTGGCGCCATAGAGGACCGTAGTGTGCGAAAGCCATGTCAGCGCGATTATACGAGAGGTAGGCGGTGGCAATATTGGCAGGGCGGTTGGAGAAGACATTATCCTGCACTTGGAACACCTGCTTGGCGTACTCCGGGGACGAAACCGCCACCATGTGGAGGAACCCCATTTTGAGATGGAGGAGTCCGCCATACTTGTCGGCCAACTTGGCAAGTCCTTTATGAGTAACCTGCAATGGCAGAGCCAGGATCCGAGGTCGGTGTAAGAGTAGTTGATTTTTTTAAAATGTAATATGTGATGATTTAAAAAATAAAAATAAAATACTTGTTAAAATTGAAAAAATAAAATAAAATTATTCATATAAAAGATAGTAAAATATAGTTTAATAATTTAAAAGTAAAACATTAACTAACTATAATGACTATAACGAGTTTTCATACTTTGAAAATGAAATGTAAAAACTCATATCGACATACGCATATACATGTTTCTTCTCAATAAAAATTACCAAATAATCGTTTGTCAAATTACCACTCACTGAACTACGCTATGGACAAAAAGATTTTTGCATATTTTTTTGTTGATACTTTTGTAGATATTTAATTTAATAAATATATATTGTCACTTAGTTATAATTTTAGATATACACTTATACATGTGAACTATATATAGATTAAATATAAGAAGTTAAATAGTATATACATAACATTCATATTTATTGCCGCACCGCTTTCATATTCAACTAAGTAGCACAATATATATTTTTATTTGTTTTCATATTTAAGTGAAGAGTGCAAATTTACATATCCACTAAACTATACGTGGCTCCACCACTTATACCTGGTCCAACATCAACATGTTTCCGATGATCGGTAGCCCCCTCGGCCCCGGTGGGTACCGAGGTTGACGACACACCCATAAACGGAACAACAGACCCAAGAAGATGAAGACGACCGTGCTAGCGACCAGGGTAGTGGTCGACGAGCTTAGGAGGTGGTCCGGCACTAGAGCTTGGGTGAGAGAAGAGATGTAATCCATGGCTTAATTAAGCTTCTAGGATTATTTCTCTTCTCTTTGGGGGATATGAAATGAAAGAGAGGAGATTGCTGAGATGATGAACTGTTGTGGATGGGTTTATAAACTAAGTAACTAACTTATTTTTGTCACTTTGTGGTGGTTGAATCTTTACTTTTTTATATTTTTTTTATATATATATATATAATAATCTCATTATTGATTTATATTATTTTTAATAGCAATTCAACGGCACCACAAAAAAAAACTTATATGGGCCAAGACTCGAAAAGATTTCAGAGTGAATAATTATCTAGTTATGGGCCTTCAATCATGCAAACAATAGCTTCTAAACCTGATAATGGCCACGGCCCACTTTAATAAGAGCCCATTATAGCCCACGGCCCACTTTCTCCCTTCAAAACTGTCTTTTCAAAATCGGACTGGCTATCGAACTAGCGAGATGCTCAGTTCTCAGTCGTGCTTTTCTTATTTAGGATCCCGAACTATTTTCCCGGATTCTACATATAATATGAACTTTGGACTGATTTCTAGGGATGGCAACGGGTCACGGATAATCCGCGAACCGCGGGGCCCCGCCCCGATTTTGACCCGTTGACCCGCGATCCGTGACCCGTGGGGTGGGTACGGTTTTGGGGTCGCCCCGCCCCGTTGACCCGCCCCGCCCCGTGCGTGGATAATTTATATATATATATTACACGTATTTATATAAAACTATATAAGTAATATAATACATAGTTAAAATAATTAGGATTTGTGACTTGTATTTGAATTTAAAGTTAAATTTTTTATTTGTGATTTAAATTTTAAATTGAATTTGTATATGGTAAATATAGAATTTAGGGTTTAACTTGCTAATAATATATTATATACAACTAATAGGTGACTCGCGGGTCGACCCGCCCCGCCCCGCGAACTGTGTGGAGCGGGTACGGATCGGCCATCTCGACCCGCGGGGCGGGTACGGGGCAAGCGGTACCCGCCCCGACCCGCCCCGTTGACAACCCTACTGATTTCTTAGTTTATCGACACCTCCTCGACATATATATGATCGTAGTAACATTTATTGTTTCTTATTTTAAAACCTTTTTTATGGAATTTTATTTAATGGTTATTTTGACAGTTATCAAATACAAAAATGTTAACAAAATAACATAATTATGCATATAACCACTGTAGCAATTTGAAAGAGTAGCGAACTGACGTGGCATGCAGACTGGATATGTTGCACGTATGCATCAATTTATTCCCTACATGACACGTGGCGAGCTCGCCGCTGTTTCAAAGTGTTCCGATGGTTATATACGTAATTATGTTACAACTGTTAACATTTTCGTATTTGACAACACTCAGATAACCACTTAAGGAGAAAATTCTTTTTTATGCTATGATACTCCTTTAAATTTCGACGCATTTTTTAATTTTTCGGTATCTCCTCACCTGTCTTATTTCTATTTTTTTGTTTTTTTTTTTTTGTTGAAAATAGTCTCATTTCTATGTTATCAGTAATATTGATATATTTACTCGAGATAGAGAATCGTGTTGACGTTTAAATCATATTTCAATTGTAAAAACGAAATGCATTTTATAATATAGATCAAATATTATTATACAAATTAGCTCATGTACCACTTAAACTAATTATATTTAAATAGCATGTTCAAAACTTGTTTCCTTTTGCTAGTTAATTTGCAATATTTACATTAAACTTTTTTCGTGGACTCATCAAGCTCTCAAGTCTCACCAGCACAAAGCTAACTAACGCTACCGACTTTCTCTCTCTCTCTCTCCTTTCAGCTGCTTTCACAACGGTCAACTGTACTCACAATACAGATCCCCACCACCACCTCCGGCGGCCGCCCACACCCGTCGATTGAACTCCTCCTCCAGCCCGTCCGGCACGAACCGCGTCCTACAGAGCGGACACGTCAGCTGGTCGCAGTCCATCCACCGGTCCAGGCAACTCCGGTGGAACACGTGGCGGCAGTTCTTCAGCTCCCGGACTTCATCTCCGGCCACGAAGTCATACAGACAGACCGCGCAGCTGTCTGTCGTGGGGTCCACAAGCTCGTGGAACATCGTCACCGGGAGGAGCTCACGGATCAAGAGCGCCGACACCGGCGGACTATAGGGTACCTTAATGGCGGGTTCCGGGAAAAACGGGTCGGGTTCGATGAAGTCGGATAGGCCCAGGAGAGAAAAGAGAGACGTTATGAGATTTCTGATGAAACCGAGAACAGAGAGTGTATGGAGAAACAACGTCGGCAGGAAAACCTCCGTGTATCCGACCGGAAACCCCATTTTTGGTTTCGAAACGTTTCGGAAATCTTGTTTCTGCGTTTTTTTTTTGTTTTCAGTGGAACTGTTTTTTTTCTTTAATCAAGAGAAGAGAAGAAGAAGGTTTTGTTTTGCCAGTAGCTGAAGAAGGGCTGCGATGATTTATATAAGAAGAGACTGATGATAACGTCACGTACTGTGAGTATATGCCGGAGGGTATTTTAGTCATCCACATGGCATAGCATGGTATCTTTGAATTGCTGAAAAGATTGTTGAATATTTTTTTTAAAAATTAATTAAGTGGCACATGTAAAAGTTGAATACTTTAAAATGGTTGGAGGGTGCGACAAAGGTGTTAATAATTAAATTAAATTATATTATTATTACAGATGTGGATTTATCCATGCATTTTAAAGTTTAGAATCGTTGGTATATATGCTATTTTAGATGAGATTTCAATAGTGTTGACCGGTAAGCTCTCAAAGTCATTTAAAATTTAAATTTATCGGTTTTGTCATACACCGTTGTTAACTTAGTTTAACAAAATTAAACATAATTATAATTTTTCAGATTAGATTTTAAAGCTTAAATTCACAAATTTCACCCTACTATAACTATTGAACTTAATCTAACAAAATCAGCACAATTATAATTCTTTATTATATATATATATATATATATATACTTGAAAAGAAGAAAAAAAAAAGTAATCAAAAGGACCGGGGTTTCATATTGAGAGAGCAGTAAGAAAAAAGTTGAGGTCCTCGACCCTTTGTTGTGTCTTTATCCTGGTCAATGTGTCATATACTCATAGATGGTGTTCCATCTTTCATGGGTATATATATTTAAAATTTATTACTTAATATTAACATAATATATAATGCGCTTCATTTGAAAAATCTGAACGTATTATATATTAAGAATATATATTTAAAGTACTGCATGCATGGTCTGCTGATCTTTTAACCATGCAAAGCGGCTACGTTGCATGCACGTAGCGCAGAGAAAAAAACCCGACAAATCCGAATTCTCGAAAAATCTGTCCTAGTCCGTTCCGAAATTGGGTCCGAGCCTGTATTGGAGGGACTTTTACTCCCAACTAGGGCTAGGGATATGATTAGGGTTTTTTTTTTAAAAAACTCCTGAAAGTCCTGAATGTCCCTAGTTATTTACCCTAATTCAAATATTTACAACTTAAATAATATAATTATACTTAAACTAGATGAATATAAAATAAAATCAAGCTTAATTAGTAAGTAACTAACGTAGCTTCATTTCTTTCTTCGTCAATGTATCGTAAACTTTATGGACATTTAGTTTTAGCTTTTCCTTTAAATATTCTTTGCATTAGAACATTTATTTATATTTTTAGATTTTACCATTTAAATCTTCAACACTTTTCAAGTGATAAAGCTGATTTGGAGTTGATTTGGAGCTGACTTGGAGTTGGAGTTGCGTTGAGCTTGAATGCTAGAGTTCGTATTGTAGTACTTAATCTACGTGTGTGAACTTAATGAATTGTTTGTGAACTTTATGTATGTGATCGTGAATTCGATGTATGTGTTGGTGAATTCAATGTACGTGTTCGTGAAATTAATGAATGCTTGAACTTTGATTTGTATTTGAGTTGAAAATTAAGGTTTATTTTCATTTTTAGGTGTAAACTAGGGTTGTCCCTAGTCCGTCCCGAATTTGAAAAGTCCCAACTAAGTAGGGATTTTTTCAAATGATTAACATAGGGTTAGGGACGGTTATGGAAAATCTCGAAAACTAGTGCTAGAGACATTTTCTTGAAAAATCCCGCCCGTTTGTCCCGAGCTCACCCCAACATATACACGCAGGGGCGAAGCTACAATATATTGAGGAGGCCTCCTCAAATTTTTTTAATTTGTAATTTTTACCCTAAATTTTGTTATTATCATTATTTTTACCATTAAAATCTTACATTTGCCTCCTCTAAAATTCTTTTTATACTAGTATTTAACTTAAACTTAATTCTTGTCCATCCTAAACGGAATTTCTAGCTCCGTCCCCGCATACACGGTTAAAAAAGTAAGTAAAGGGTTAAAGGTCCTTTTGGTACCACATGTTTGCAAAAATTACACTGTTCATACCACTAGTATTTTTTCGTACCGAATTGGTACCATATGTTTCCAAACCTTACTGTTTTGGTACCTCCGTTAGGGTTCCGTCAAAAACAGCTGTTAAATGGCATGTGCCATGCACGTGACCAGCCCAAAACTTTCAATTTTGTTACAATTTAGTCCATCTAATACATCCCTAACTTTTATTTTGTTCAATTTAGTCCTAAAACTTCAAAACCAAACCATTTTCCCAAATTGACCTAGCCGGACCTAGCCATGGGCTAGGTCCGACCCTGGGTCATGGTCGCCGGAACCAGGCGACCCCGACCCAGGGTCGGACCTAGCCCTAGGCTAGGTCCGGCTAGGTCAATTGGGACCTAGCCCCAATTTGGGGTTAGGTCCCAATTGACCTAGCCGGACCTAGCCTAGGGCTAGGTCCGACCCTGGGCCGGGGTCGCCTGGGTCCGGCGACCATGACCCAGGGTCGGACCTAGCCCATGGCTAGGTTCGGCTAGGTAAATTTGGGGAAATGGTTTGATTTTGAAGTTTTAGGACTAAATTGAACAAAATAAAAGTTAGGGATGTATTAGATGGACTAAATTGTAACAAAATTTAAAGTTTTGGGCTGGTCACGTGCATGGCACATGCCATTTAACGGCTGTTTTTGACGGAACCCTAACGGAGGTACCAAAACAGTAAGGTTTGGAAACATATGGTACCAATTCGGTACGAAAATATACTAGTGGTATGAACAGTGTAATTTTTGCAAATATGTGGTACAAAAGGACCTTTTAACCCAAAAGTAAAATACTTGTTAAATTTGAGTGTCGAATAGGACAAATTTGGAGGTGAAGATTAACGCGGAGTGGTGTTCCATAATGCACGGTGCACCATTCGTAGTGCTAGCTCCAGATAAATCGATCGATGCCAATTAATCTGATCGATGGAGATAATAAATATATTGAGTGGGGTGATGAGATTGCTACACATGTTATTGCCTGGTCCGTCCAAAACAGTCTGGCCCCAATTGCTCCCAAATAACATTATTTTGTTATTTAATTTTACCTTACGTGATCAAATTTGTACTTCATTTTTTTGACATAATAATTGTTTAGAGTGATTCAATATTTTAAAATTATTTTTTAATCATTTATATTTAACATAATATGTGATTATAAAATGATGATTTTACATTTACTTTCAATCTATTAAAAAATTATTATTATTCATCAAATAAAAAAAAAAAATCAGTTTGCTGTTTTAATATTTTTTTTTTCTAAACCGAACCCAATAACACTTGGCTCGAATTCAGCCATGCAGCAGCTAATGGGTTCAAATTGAACCTTGTAACTGCTGCACAGTTCGGATTCGAATCAATCCTTTCAGCTGCTGCAAAGTTCGAATCGAGCATAGTAGCAGTTGTTGGGTTCGAACCGTGTAGCACTTGCTGGGTTCAAATCCAACCTTGCGGCTGATGTACAGTTCGAATTTGAACCCATCCATTGCTACACAGTTCGATTAGAACCCAGCAGTAGCTGCATGATTCGAGTCTAACAGCACTTGTTGGGTTCTAATCGTACACAACAACGGTACTATAAGTTGAGTTCATTCTAAAATCAATCACTGATAAGAGAAAAGGTGACGTGTATATATATATATATAATGATCCATTGAACATTTTAATAAACTTAAGCACCGAACTTTAATAAATTTTATAATTAATTCTCCACCAATTTTTCGTCCTTATAAACTTCCCAACTATTGGACCCTCTCCTCTCCAACTAAATAGTTGAACCAGATTCTCTAGAGGTACAATAATAACATAATTATATATACCAACAATGAAAATAACACCTCAAATAATAAAGTCTCAAGATAATAGTGGGTAGTTAGATAGTCATTTGTCTTGTTCCTTCCACAAGAGTTGTCGTTACATGAAGCAGCCATGGCCATGGGTGTGACAAAAAAAAACACAATCACTAAATTCATTGGCCCGGCCGATGAAATGATATATATATATATATATATATATATATATATATATATATATATATATTTTCCGGTTTCTCTTGGGTGGTCTTAGGTGGGGTCCATCTGGATGTCAGCACTCATAACATTTGTTACACATTTAGACTAATTTCTACTCGCATCGGATCAGTCCTTGACAGGTAAAGTGCTGGTCACGAATATCTTTCCATTTTCATAATCACTAGCGAGTATTAAACCATAATCTATGATTAATGGATAAAGCGTTCAACCACTAATACATAGGGGTGGGCACTGAACCGGTTCAGGCCGAACCGGTTCCGGACCGGACCGGAACTGTTTTAAACGGTCCGGTCCAGTAATAACTAGGGTTTTTTTTTTGCTTAGGTTGGTCTAAAAAAAACTGGACTGGTTTGAACCGGTCCAGAACCGGTTTTGGACTGTTTTTTAAAAAAACAAGTCCTGGACCGGTTTTATATGTCGGATCGGTTTTATCAATAAAAATCGGTCCAAAACCAGTCAGAAACCGGTCAGAAACCGGTTTTTTTTTTTTAAAAAAAAAAGTCTCGGTCAAAACGTTTTTTTTTTTTTTTACTAAAAAGCGGTTCAAAACCGGTCCGGTCCGGACTGGTTTATTGGACTGGTTTGGTATACCCCTTGGACTGGTTCCAATTTAGGGGTTACAAACCAGTCCAATTTGGACCGGTCCACTCCGGACCGGTTCCAAACGGTCCGGTTCCAGACCAGTTCCGAACCAGTCCGGCCGGACCGGTTTTTATGCCCAAGCCTACTAATACATATATTATATGACTGATATGTTTTCTTGTGAATCGACGATCCCAGTCGACCGGGCCCTGTCCGGTCCCATGGTGTCTCCCTAGCCGGCGTTTTCACTTTGTGTAATAGAACCACACCCACAAGCTTACTAGCTATGCTGAATATTATTGTACATTATCTTATCTTTGACCTTTACTTTGTAGGTTTTGATGGACTCATCTCTTTTGGTTTTTATCAACACTCCGTGGTCCCTAAATATATATTTACACGTCGTTTTCTAGCTAGCTAGCTAGGTGGCTAATCTCTCCGCGGTCGGATAGAGACATATACCCAACCAACCATCCTATTATTCTATAATTGTATTCCAGCCTCTCTCTCTTAGTTACACTGATATCACTAACAAGAAAAATAAGTATTTGATCACACAGCTTATTCTGTCGGTCTGTCGGGCCTATGTTTCGGCATTTGCTTGGTTGATCCTCTCATGTGATTATTTGATAACTACATTATTAACCTCTTTTTAAAATCTTATTACAACTATTTTATCTTCTATAAATTCAATTCAAACTAAATATTATATTATTTAATATGTTAAGAATGTACTTAGGAGATGTGATCTTGTAATAGATATATTTAATATTTAACATGTTTAGCGGCTGAAAAAGAAATTTGTTGCGTAGGAGAGGAATTTTGTTGCGGCATTTTTATTTTATTTTATTAAGGAAGAAATTAATTTAGGGAAGAAGAAAGACTTATGAATCTGATAATATATAATGTAATTGAGAATGTATATTCACTTAAGTTGATTATGAAACTTGATCTATATATATATTACAATACAAGTAGAGATTATTAGAGATATAGATTGTTTAAATAGAGATACTAAATATATTTATTATAAGACTATATCTCATAATATCTAGTGTATATCCTTAATATAATGGAAGAATAATGGATGATAAAAAAAACCACATTTGTAATAAAACATAATGATTAATGAGCCATCTAATCATATATTTTAGTAAGCTACCAACCAACCACATAAGCTATATTTTTTCGCTAACACGAAAGAAGAGCAAAAAAGGTTTAAGAATTTTTTTATCAACTCGAGCTGATGACAACATTTTCATTGACGCGAAAATATAATACCATCTTAATAAATAAATAATTATATATCCTGATGGTGATTTAAACTTATTGGGCTGAGCTGAATAGGCCCAAATTGATAAGAAACAATCCAGTATTTGTTTTTCGGCCCGGCCCGTATCTTCCCGTTCCTTCCCGGCCCATTTCAATTTCCTATTAAACTAGCGCTGTGTTGCCCGCTTCTTTTCTTCACCGCGGGAAATCTCATCACAACGAACAATTCCATGGCGTCGAACAGAGTATGGTCGATAGCCGACTTCGAGATCGGACATTGTCTCGGCAAAGGAAGATTCGGCATCGTCTACCTTGCTAGAGAATTTAGGGTACGTAATCTGATCTCTCTCTCGCTGAAATTTTCTGCTTGGCTGCCGGAGAAATTTGATCCGAAGAGGAGTCTCATCTTCTTTGTTAAGCTGCTCGAATCGCTCTTACATTTTTTAGTTTCATCTCGATTCTAATTTTGCGTAAATTAGAAAGTAGTAAGCAATTCGGAATCTGACTGATGACTGAAGTTTAGTTGATAATTGATATGCAGCTGCTTAATTTGGAGATCAGATTTGTATTTGATACTTTTCGAGTTCTAGATACAAACTAACCTAGCTGAGAAAGACTTTTGCATGCAATACGCAGATTCCATCATGACAATTGTTAAAATAGTAAAGTAATTTTTAGTAATCATTATTAGTATGATTAGTATAGTATAGAAGATAGGAGATAAAGTAGAATAGGTTGGAAGAACCTAGATACTAGAGTAGTGTTAGAAGCTTTACTCTTCTCGAGATTTCCTAGCCTAGAATTTTCATATATGTCGGTGAATAACCATATATATAGGAGCGTAATTGTCTTGTAACCAAGCAGCCATCCAACTTGTAACCAACGAGTGATATAGAGAGCAAGTTGTACGAGGGGTGTATGCATATTTAGGGTTAGTAAATTAATATTACGAGTTCTTCTCTATTCGGTGTATTACGGTTTTGGGCAAATGCAAATCGGCACTTTGTTTCTTTACAAGTGGATAAGTGGACACTGGCCGAAAATTAATATTGTGTGTTGTTTAAGTATGATGATTAGATAGATCCTACTGAGATGACAAAAATGTAGTAGATGTTGCAAATCTGTGGCAGTAATGTAGTGTGTGTATGACTGTACATTCTGTCTTCAAATGTTTTGAATATCGGTGCAGAGTGGATACATAGTGGCATTGAAGGTGATACTCAAGGAACAGATCGACAGATACAGTTTTCACCATCAATTGAGTAGGGAGATGCAGATCCAGTATAACCTCATTCATCCAAATATATTGCGTCTTTATGGCTGGTTCTATGACAGTGAACGTAATTTCCTGATACTTGAGTATGCTCATGGAGGTGAACTGTACCAGGAAATTAGAAAACATGGTCATCTCAGAGAGAATCAAGCAGCTACGGTATGTATGTATGTATGTGACTGTCCTCAAGAAAGGAACAACAAGTTTGAAATGTGAGTAGTTTAGGTTATCTGGTCGCTCGATATCTCATATCTTTTTCTTTCTTTCACTATACAGTACATTGCAAGCCTTGCAAAAGCTTTGGCATATTGTCATGACAATTTACTGCTTGATCATGAGGTACAGAAGTTCTTCATTTCAATAACAGAAATTGGACTAAATGTTTTGGTTGTCTACAGACATCTATTTCATGCTCTATTTTTTTTTAAGATACATCTCATGCAAATGCTCTCCTTTGTGAAGTAGCTAGCAATTCTAACATTTTTTCATGATTTTTTATCATTCACCCAAGTGTTATGCTAGCTAGTTCTAGAGTAAGTAGATTAAGAAAAGCCAAAAAACACTCTTCACATTATTTTGCAGTAACCTATGAAATGGTATTTGCAGGGTCGCTTAAAAAGTGCAGATTTTGGCTGGTCTGTAGATTCAAAAATCAAGAGACAGTCATTGTGTGGATTACTTGGCACCAGAAATTGTGGAGAATAAACCTTATGACCAAACAGTGGATAACTGGACTCTAGGTGTACTTTGTTTTGAGTTCCTCTATGTTGCTCCACCATTTGTGGCTGAAACACAAGGGGATACCTTTAAAAGGTATATAAAAACTGATCCTAGGTCCCACCCACTTCTGTTTCTTGGCATCTAAACATACAAAGTTAGTTACCAAAAAAAAAAAAACATACAAAGTTTAAAGTGATATTGTTGTCTGCAGAATCATGCAGGTGGATCTGAAGTTTCCTCTTACTCTTGTTTCTGCAGAAGCCAAGAATCTCATTTCCCAGGTGATCTCTACTGTTTTAACTCTGATCTAGCTAGTGTATTGTTGTGAGACTCAAAACATTTGCTGAGGACTGTAGTGTAATTTTCTGCAGCTTTTAGTAAAAGACACGTCGAAGCGGCTAGATTTTGGTGCATCCATGGATTATTAAGAATGCTAATCAGCCTGGCATATGTACTGTTACAAATGCATTGGGTCAGGTCTACTCTAGGAAGGGACGGTCCAATTAGTTAGGGATCTAGACTTAGCTTTTCTATTCTTGTTAATCAAGAAAATCTAGATATAGAATATTTCGAGTTTCCAAAATATCACGTCAATTAGTTGAAGAATATATATTCTTTTATTGGTTTCCTTATTTGTAATAATCTAGTTTTTTAAAAGGCTGGAAGAATGAGTAAAGATCAAGCTGAATTTCATCTCCTTTTAGTCTAAGGATTAGAGCTCTCATTGACGAGCTTAATATTGCGCGTGGGATGAAGAACATCCGACTAGAATAGGTAAGACATCAATAATCTCCGGTCTTGTGATTATGGACCTAACATGTTAAAATGGTTTTGTACTTGTTAAAATGAAGCAACGGTTATAGGAACATTGCTAAGATCTGTTTGAGCTTCTGTTATCGTTCTGTGTATTTTAAAGGTTGAAACATGCAGAATTGCAAATAGATGGAAGGGTTCTAGCTCTGGACAAAATTAGACCCGGGTCGGATCATAACTAAGTTAATTTAGACTAGGGTGCGATTGAAAAAGTTTATGAATTAAATTATAAAAATAAAAAAGTTAACGCAATAAATTTAAGAATTAAGCTGAACAAAATAGGAGTTACTCACGTGATTATCTAACGGTCAACATTTACAATCAATGACAATTGCACACCAAAAACAAAAAAATATTATATCAAAAAAGTAAAAGTGGTCAAATATGTACCGAAATACTCATTAACCCAAAAATAAATATGCCACTAATATATTGTCCAAATGACCTATTATCACTATTCAACCATATGCCACATCTTCTTAGTTGTGAATTGTTTGGATCAAACTAAAGCTGCGAATAAAAATTATACTTTGCCAATACAATATCATTCGAGGGAGAAGAAACTGACACAATACTTTTGGGTTTTGACAATATACATTTATACATACTAGTACATATTCGATGTTCAAGGTAAAATTCCTTGTACAACCCAGAAGACACACAATAGCGAGAAGTAAAGTACCAAACGCAGAAATACTCACTATCACTATTACTAATATTACAATAAACCACAACAAAGAAAAACCATTCATAATCCCTATTACAACCAGCTGGTTCTGTGAGTAAGATGATACTTCTCGTCATCGAGATTCATGCTAACGGGTTTCGTACAACATTTTTCAACAGTACACCCCGGTCAGTACACGAAGCCGCTCTGAGATTCGATAGTAAAGCATCCCGGCCTGCCAATACTATCTGGAAAAACCCATCGACTTCTTTCTCGACAATATCCACTCCTTGCGCGAGTTTATCCGCTCCCCTTCTTAATTCAGACACCAGATTTTGTATAAGTTTATCTTCTTCAGCAGTAAATGGAGGATGTATCACCAAATTCCTAACCGCCGTATTGAGAGCTTCAATTTCATCCAACATTGTCGGTCCTTTCTTGCTTCGTATCATTCGGTTTACATTTATCCGAACATCTGTGAAAACTTTGGCCCACAAGTATGTCTCAGCAACTTCTAATTCAAGCAATTTCTCCGAAGAACCGGACAAGGCAGCAAGAAACACACTGCACACAAATATTGTATGCACTTTAACTCCATACATTGCTTTCATCAAGACTTTCCCTTTGGTAGAGTTTTTTACCTTTGGCAAGTTAAGTGTCTCCATAAGTGACTCTAAATAACTGCAGCAGTTCTCAAGTCTGGGATTCTTTGAACCAACCACCATTTGTTGTCTCCAAGAATCGAGAGATGAACAAGCACGGGGGAATTGTTCGTGAGAACATGATTCCAGGTTGTGCAGAGCACACTGAAGCAAGAGATGGCCTTGGTTCAAACGAGACAGCTCTGAACTAAAGGCGTTGCTAATGTCGAGCAGCTTCACACTGATGTCCAGGTAAACATCAATCCACTTCTCGTCCCAGTCTGAAACCGGGAGATCAAGTCCTGCAATTAGGTTTTTTACGTCTATGTGGGTCTCGCAGAGAGACTCCATGGCTAGTTTCATCCACGACAAGCTGAGAACACCACCTCCAGCAGCACGCTCCTCGGGCTCAAGTTTCTTGAGCCTTTCTGCTAAGGAATTCTCAAAAGAGCTTATCAGAGAATGAAGGGTTGGAGAAAGCTGAGAAGCTTTGGGGGACATCATACGAAAAGGATTTCCAAATGGGAAAAAGGGCTTGCGTGGTTCTTGGGGACAACTCATTTGTTCGAGTATTTACTGCAAATGCATCAAGTCAGAAGAACATGGTCAGAAGTGCTTCAACAATAATATATACAAAATTAACAGATCTTCCACAAAAAACAAAGGGTTAACTTTGTACACTGCACAAGCCTTTTAATTTTCCTGTTCCCTATCCATTAATGTACACTCTCCTAGATTAACTTCTACAGCTAAAGAAAGCTTCCATGTTTATCCAGCCCAAATATCAAAAGGTTCAGTTTAGCTCGCAAAGAACCAAAACTGTCCAGGGAACGCCATAACGTTGGGAGCACGGCTAGATCTGGGAGATCAATGACATACAATCACGGAGCAACCAGAACAACGGAGAGTTGAGCAATTGAAAGGCTACAGTTAAAAAAAAAACCTGGACCTTGAGCAAATACTGTGACGACGGTGAAATTTCCACAGGATTTCTTTAGATCGTAAAGAATTAAGTACTAGAAAAGCGAAAAACACAAACCTACAAAGAATCAATGAAGAGAAATCGTAGATCTAAAATAATGTCTTCAAACCATCGGAAACGCCCAATGAATCATAAAGTTAGTTGAGGCTTCCATTTCCATGATTCATATACTTGATTAGCCTCGTATGTAAGACTTATATTAGAAATTTCAAACATAACTCATTTCCGAGATACTTGCAGAAACTAGATAGCAAGTGCTGACAGCAATGAATTCTCCCATTTCCAGTCTCTTCCAAGTCTATCGCCTAGCCTTTTACAGCTCAAAAGGTTCAGTTTAGCTCGCAAAGACCAAAATTGTCCAGGGAACGCCATAAATTTAGGAGGATGGCTAGATCTGGGAGATCAATGACATACAATCACAGAGAAACCAGAACAAGGCATAAAGAACCCTAGAGTTGAGCAAATGAAAAACTACACTTAAAAAACCTGGACCTTAAGCAAATACGGTGACGACGGTTAAATTTCCACAGGATTTCTTTAGATCGTAAAGAATTAAGTACAAGAAAAGCAAAAAACACGAACCTACAAAGAATCAATCGTAGACCTAAAATTAATATCTTCAAACTATCGGAAACGCCTAATTAAACAGCTAAACAGAGATATAATCTTCAACAAACTGAAGCTACAAGAATCAGGAGAAGAGAAATCGTACCTCGAGAAGATCACAGAATCGGCGCGCTGCTTCGAAGAAAGTTTCCAAGAAGAGAGAGATGAAGAATAATTGACGGTTGAAAATTAGGGAGTCCTCTTGTTTTATCAACAATGGCTAGCTGCTAGCAACTTGCCCTGGACACGTGGCTGACACCTATTGGAGATGGGTAACGGGACAATTTGTTTGTTCTTATCTATCGTCTCCGTGTTGACCCTGGCTAGTGGCTTGGCTCCGTCAAGCACACAGATACTGTCTCTTGGCCGTGGCCCGCAATGCCGCCCATAGGTCACGATAACTATTTTTTAATATATAAAATAATAATATATATAAATATAATAATAACATATTTACTTTAATTTTTATTTATTTTATAGTTAATTAATAATCTATTGCTACATAAACTTTTAATTTTCGACCAAATTACTATATTTGTTTCAATTTCCGTCAAATTAAATAGAAATTGAACATTTTCCAACCACGTGGGGCCTTTTTATTAATACACTCGGGTGATTTAAAAACAAATTGAATGAAACTCTTTCAATTGGATGAAGGATATTGTTCGAATTTGATGGAAATCAAATTAAGCATCCAATTGTACTTATGTCGTTGCAATACTTTCAATTTATATTTGAGTTCATCGTGTATATACATGAAAAGACCACACGTGGCGAAAACATACTCATTTTCTGTATGATTTGACATGAATTGAAGAAATTGAAAGTTTAAATAGCTAATTAAAAAAAAAAATTAAAGTTTATATAGCGATTTGTGAATTGCTCAGATAATGCTAAACAATGTCTGATGTCAGCAAATCAAATCTTGGCCCCAAAAAATGCAAATCAAATGTCTTTTGAAGCCAAATCAAATCTCTTAACAAATTATTGCCACAAACCCTAAAGCTCAGCCCTGCTCAGAAACATAACAAATGACCCTTTTTTTCCAATATCAAAACAAAGGCGACAGTAGCGACGGTGCAGCAACGTGTTACCACAAACAAATCAGACATAAGGACTTGACTCTACAAAATTTAGTCTCAATGGCCAAATCTTTCTCTTTTGATCTCTTCAGCAAAGCTGGACTCAATCTTCATTCATAGGCTCTGCTTCTTCTCTTAATGACACAAGTGATGTATAAGCATAGCAAGGCCTCTGTGATCATATCATATTTGCTGGATTCAGTAACTAACATGGAAACTTTCTCACTTCAGAATATCATATCAATTGCAGCAGGTAAAATGCGCAGCTTCCGAGGAAGGAACCCTAGGTGTTCCCCATCTGACTGAACATAAACATTGGTACCACCTGATATGTCTTCCACTTCAATGGACTGAACACTGTACAAAAATACCAGAAAGTATTTGATGAAGATAACTATGCAGGCACTGCACTATATATGTTACTTCACAGGTGCTTTAAAATAAGGGTTAAATGTACTTTTCATACAACATATTTGACCGAATGTGGCTTTTGGTATAAAATGTATTTTTTGTATACTTTTGGTACCAAACGTTTGAAATTTGTAGACTTTTGATCTATTAGTTTGTTGGCAGTTAGTTTTTGCATTTAAGTGGCACATGCAAGTAACGTGATTTGTTTGTGCCGCTTAACGGCCAACAAACAGATGGACCAAACGTCTAAAAAGTTCAAACGTTTGGTACCAAAAGTATAATAAAAAAATAAATCTTCTACCAAAAGTCACATTCACTGAAATATGTAGTATGAAAAATACCTTTAACCCTTAAAAGAAAATGACTTGGCGACCGGACTCTTAATAGAATAAAATGACATGGCGACCGGACTCTTAATAGATTTCAAGACAGGACTTGCTCATTTTCAGTGATATCAAAGCTTCTTAGAGTGATATACTGAGGTAAGAAGAAACAAACCCCAAGACTGAAGAAGAGTATGAAATTACCTTCTTGAGGACACATTTTTTACTGACAGGTGTGTTCCATTGTAGAGCTTGTGCAGATTAAGAATAAAATCATACCATTTAAAGTCCTGAAGAATCACAACCTGCATTCATATGAATATAATATAAGGCAGCAAAATAAACCAGCTCTCTCAATTTAGTAAGTATGCTTGTTTGAAGTGATTAACCTCAAAACTTCCACTGAATGGATCAGCATTTGGTGTAATCTTCATGCCGCCGCCAAAGAACTTGGCATTTCCAACACAAAGTGCTGTTACTTTCTTATATGTTTCCCACTCACCATCATTGATCTAAATAATAGGAAGAAACACAACAAGTAAGAGAGATATAGAAGCTACCAACAAATGATAGATAAGGTATAAATTGGGATCTATAAGCAAGTAAAAGGTTAGTTCTATTTTCTCCAAAATGCATAGAAAATTAACCTTTATTCTCATGTCTTGGTTTTGATGTCCCATAAAGGCCTGCAGAGCACCAAAAACATAACACAAGTTTCCAAATCTCTTGTATCTTGAAGCATAGTAGCCTGCCTTTGCGCTCCTGTGTCCAGTTATTTTGTATGGAAAAGTCATTAAAAAATACTGTTGGTGAAATATCTATCTTCAGATCTAAAACTTCACAGTGAGATTACAAATGAATGTCCGCGACATTTATGAAGTAGTGAGCATCTTCACTCTGCTCATTAATGACACCAACATCAATACATGATCTCACTCCTGTAAAATCAATACATATGAATTTTGGATCAAATACCAGCATAAGAAACGATATTGTTCCGCAGTGATATACTCAACAAATAACGAAACAAAAGACAGGCAGCTGATTCAATTTTACCCTTGGCGATGCGCTCAATGGCTTCATGAGGATCAGTTTTCCTGACAAAAGAATAAAAATAACAGTAAATCGTAGTGGCACGTGTATAATACTATTTGAATCAAAAAGGATGTTGATGGGGTTGAGTGAACTAACCAGCCAAATGTTCTAGCAAAATCAGATCCTGTTCCCAAGGGAATAAGCTGTATTGGCGCATACCATTAGTATATTCTAAATGGAAAATTCATATATATAAAGGAAAAATAAGTTGACTCGAGCGTGGAGAAGAACAAAACTTAAATAGAAAATCACTCACACCAAGTGCAGTAGAAGGAAAAGCTTCTTTATCATGACTCCTGACAGGTTTCCCATCCCAGAAAAAGCCATTCACAACCTGCTTAGGAAGCTCATTTTGATTCAGAATTGACCAGAAAAAAGATTTTGGCAAAATACGACATCATAAAAATACAATATCCAGTTAGATTAGGGAGTGTGTTTCATGGAACAAGAGATAAAATTTCACTTCCCATATTCTCCTTACCATAATGAAATAATTTTCTTCTTCTCTTTTGTTTTCTAAACAAAAAAGCAAGGGAAAATGTACTGTCTCTTGCTAAGTTCGCAAAAGCTAGGTTTCATTTAATTCAGCCCTCAGGTTATGGCTATGATGCAACTTGAATTAACATCCAAAATAATAATTCATGTCTACATCCTTGTATAACCAATACAAGCATCATTAAAGTAAAAGCAGGACCGCATGAGAATAAAAGAGATTAATGAAAAGATTGAGGTGAGAGGTTCCAGTTTAGGAATTGTAAAAGGCAATTAAAGAGCAACATCTACTTGACAACTAGCATCAGAAGGCAATTGATCTGAAAAGAGCGCAAATCCCACCTCATGAAGAGTTCCATCGCCCCCAACCGCAATGACAGCATCAGCTCCTTCCCGAATTGCCTACAAAGGGCAGGCTGATCTAAAGATGATACTATAGTGACATACTAGCTATGACTTCGAACTTTACTTAATAAAACAGAAAAAAGCTCAAAGCTAGAAAGGTACCTCTCTGGTAATGTCGACTGCATGAGAAGGACCAGTTGTAAACGATTCACATACCTGCACAACACATGTAAGAAGGGAATGTTTTCATGACAGTCCAAATCTTATTACATAATTACATTGTTATTCTACCCAAACGAATCACTTGAATAACACATAATCCAACTAAGGTGCATGATATTGCAGAGCAGGCAAACCATTAAAAACCCCAAGTCCTACGATATGCTGACATAATACACAGAGTGATCAAGGTTACAAAAGTTTCCAGCACTTGGAAGAAGCACCTTTATAGACTTTATGTAAAATGGGGTGTGACATGTAAAACTCAAACTAAGTTTGCCACAAATTTCCCATGGTGCACTTAACACTGAATTTAAATGCGAGCAAAAAGGAAAATCAAACCTCCAATATTATATGAAGAAAGTGGAAGAGTCAAAACAAACCACAGTCTACAATCGATGTAACAGCTCTAAGATAACAGAAACTCACATTGCAATCCCTGTCGAGGCGAGACTTCAAGTACGGAAGAAGCTTCTTCCAGTCTTTTCCGGTCCTACCATTAGCCCCTGCGCATATCATCAAACACATGAACCCCAATTGCCAAAGAAATATCATATTTCAAATAAATTACAGAGAGAGAGAGAGAGAGAGAGAGAGAGAGACCTAGGGGATTGACGACAAAGACGAGATCGCGGCGGCGGGAAGAGGCGGAAAGGCCGGCGGGTTTCGAGGAAGTGCGGTCAAAGGAGAGATTGGGAGCCAAGGGGTTCTCAGCTCTGACGAAAGAAGACGACGAGGAGTTGGCCATTACTGTGAATGGAGCTCTTCCCAATGCAATCTGATAATGAAGAATCGCCATTTTCTTCTTCGCATGTAAATTATTACTTCTCTTCTTCTTAATTCAGAAAAAGCCAAGACGAACCGAATCGATGTGGAGAGGAGGGAGACGATGATGAATCTCCGGATTTACTTACAGTTGCAGTAAAGATGCTCGTCACAGTGCTCTGCTCGTCGTCTAAACAAATGGAGATCATTTATTGCAATTTGAACCGCCACGCCTTCAATTCATTCATTCATAATAAATAGTTGACGACGATGAAATTGAGGGTTCCCTGGGACCCAACAACTGCATAGAGAAGTTTCATATTTTCCAAGGCCAGTGCTTAAAAATTCATTTTTTTTTTATGCTCGAATGCTTAAAAATTCATGTTCTTACTATGGGTGACACAAATACACACCATTTTCAGGTTTGAGCTCATAAATGAAAGAAAAACCTTCAAAATCAGAACTTTACCCTTACAGAATATGACCCAATACACCCGAATTAATCCATTCTTTATATTATTTTTTTTAAAGGCAAAAAAAAAAACCCCCCACTTTGATTCATCCATTTCCATTCAGCCTTAAAATAAAATGAAGAAGAATTGAACAAGAATTGTCATGATTACATTAGTTATAGAAGAGGGATAAACATAACTCTGCTAAAAGATTACACTACAGAATATACTCAAAAGAAGAGGCTTTGTTTTGTTTGTTGGTTCCTCATTTGCGAACAGACCTACCCCTGGCTTTGGAGTCAAAGTGATGGGACTTGAGCTTCTTCTTGCGTATAACATCGCCGCCGCCACCACCGCCGCCCTCTCTGAAAGGCATTCCCATAAGAGCGAGCAACCTCTGGCCTTCCTTGTCGGTGTTAGCCGTGGTTGTAATGCAAACATCCATCCCAAGTTGCTTCCCAAGAGCATCGTAAGTGAGCTCTGGGAACACGCCCTGATCACGTATTCCTACGCTGAAATTCCCGTGCCCATCAAAACTGTTGGGGTTCACTCCTTGGAAATCTCTTGTTCGAGGAAGTCCCAGATTTATAAGCCGATCCAGGAATGAGTACATTACCTAACATCAAACAACCAGCCAGCCATATTTAGAGATGAATAAGTAAAGAGAGAGAGACAGTGGAAATGTCGGGTTTTGGTGAAATGAGCAGCTTAGGAACTTCTACATCACGAGGCTAAAGCTACCATCATGATCTGACTACATTTAAGAGGCTCAAGCTACCATCATGAGGTTTTATTCTGCACTTCGTAATCTCTATTCAGCATAAATCAAACACATAAATAGGCCAACAACATCTGGTAATAGTAAATACCATTAGAATTAGTTGGGGAAAAAAACCCTTTTAAAAAAGGCTAAAGATCTTAAGTTTGAGTTTCCCTTCATTGCTATCACTAAAGCTGGATTGTATTTTCATTCTGGTTGGGAACAAAAAAAAGCATGCTTTACTTTATATGGATGAATAATAGATCAATCCAGCTGCAAGCAAGAGTTACTTGATAGTTTCGGGAGGCTAACCGTCCTATACTCAAAATGAAAATAGATGTGAGAGTTTGTAACAGATAAATTACTAGAACTATTGCACCCTTTTTAAACTTGTATGAATAGTTGAAACAAAAGAAATAACAAGCAAACTCTCTCACAGGAACAGCAAAGCAAGTTAGTGATTAAGTTAAGCCAAATGATATACCCATGTATGCTTCTTAAGTGAGCATCTAAGACAATTCAAGCTTAACCAATATAACAAATTAACAAAATTGACAAGAGCAGCAGTCATAATGGTCCATCACAAGATGCACCAAATTTTCTATGCTTTGTTGAACACTGCAACACAGCAGATGAAATATGATTATAGAAGCAGAAACTTGAAAAGAAAAACTCACATTTCCCCTGAGAGTGACTGCAATTCCAAGCGGTTGGCCTTCCCTAATCTTGAAAGTAGCAAGAGATGCCCTCGCTCGTGTCTTCACGGGCCTCTGCCCAACAATCAACGCCATGTCATTCACAGCAGCATCCAAGCCCTTTGCATTTTGAGCAGCTTCACCAATACCGCAATTCACCACAATCTTATCAACTTTCGGAACCTAGTAATCATAACTTCAACAATTACTTAACCTAATCCAGTAACAGCACAATCACAGAAACGATAATCCATCAAATCAACAGCACTGATGAAGAAATTTGTAATTTACCTGATGAATGTTGGTGTAGGAGAACTCGTCCTTGAGCAGTGGCACTATCTTCTCAATGTACGCGGTCTTCAGTCTGTTGACCTTCTGAGCCTCGCTCTTCTCCACCAACACAATCTCGCTAGTAGAGGCCCTCACTGAGAACGCGGCGGCGCCGTTCCTCCTGTGGCCCCACGTCGGTGCCCGAACAGTGCCGGTAGGGGCCAGAAGTTGGCCGCGGAAGGCCGAAGCGACGGACGATAGACTGGAAGCGCAAGCCATAGGGATGTGGTCTCTGGTTCTGCAGCACCTTCTCTCCGGCTAACGCCAGTGGATATAGTGATGGAGTAATAGTATGGAGGCAATGTGTCGAAAATGAACCTTATGTTGAAGGTAATTCACGTTAATACCAATAGAGAAGAAGCTGGGCCGTGTGTAAATATGTGAATAAATAAAGGCATTAGTTAACATTCGATCAGGCGATAAGGATAGGATAACGTGGCTTTTCCTTTCCCCTCTTGGAAAGAAATTAAATATCACTGTAATAATAATAAGAAATTAAAATGAGACTATGCAAACTTTGAGTTTGATTGGAAAATAACAATAATAATAATTTAATTAACTACAACATTTAAACTTTAACTTTTTAAAATTATTATATATGCCTGAATTTCGTATGTTTGGTATTTTTTTTTTTTTTTAATTTCTATTAAATTAGTTGGATAAATAAGCATGTATCGGACATGTGATATATTTTGATACATAAATGAATTTATTAATAAATTAAAAAATTCCAAAAAAATACCTTAAATAGGATGTTTAGTTGTACCACCATTAATTCCAACGATGTTCAATTGAATATACTTTGTTGTCATCTTTTCAATGCATAGAGAATCTATATTTAGCACACATCAAAATAACTCAGGTGAACAACACATGTTTTGCTTTTGTTCATTTTAACGAAAATTATAATAGATGCAACAATTAACTCAAAATCTGAAAGTTAAGTAACCATTTAAAAAGAAATTACATAGCAATTTGGTAATTAACCAAAAAAGGCATGGATCAACCAAGACAAGATTTTCTTCTGTTTTTTTTCTTCAAAAAAGGCAACAAAAGTACATAATACATATATATAGTATAAAAAAATACTACATAAACTTGCATAGCCGTTATTCACTCCATGGCGGCGCCTCAATACAAATATTTAGGGCGCTTCAACTACAACTAGTATAACTAACAAGAGTACATCTAATAGTCTGTTCTATCAATAACCTAGCCCAGTTGACACTACTTACATATACACAAGGCAACCAACACAACACTACTTACATATACAGTTAGCACTCAAAACTATATACAATACAGCCTCAACCAAATCCCGACCGAGTTTACAATGTCCATGTCGAACCAACTGACAATAGTGATTGGATGGACTTTAAGATGACAATATGGGGTTACCGGAATTCTCACCCGAGAAAGATCCAATTACAGGGTCGCCATTATACGATGCGAGCATCCTTTTCTGCAACGGGTTAACAATAGATCATGAGAAAAAGTTAGGGATTTATAGGATGCTGCTGAACATACAAACTGAAAAGAGAATGAAACAACAAGAAGAGTCATCATCACCTGTTCCTCAAACTCAGGACTAGTTAAATTGACGCACAGGTTCCTCATCAACAGCAACACCTAAAATAATAACCGAAAGAAAGTTTAACTTCAGAGTGGCAAATTCGAGTGATTATGAAGATTCTCATCTTGTTCAATATCATTCTCAAGACTTGTTTAGCAATTAACAAGATAGATGGGTAAGTGTTATGCACATACCGTCTCCAAATTTATTGGGTCGAGTTGTCTCAGTCTCTGCAAGTGACCACTTTCATTTGGATCAAACACACTGCCAATGAACTTGTACACTTGGGCAAAATCTGGCATAACTGCAAATGAGCACAACTTGTCAATAGACGGAAGCCTCAACTTGAGATAAAGATGCAAGATAAGACAATGTTACTGCTATACAATACAACTACAAGTCCACTTGAGTAAATCATGCAGTTCACGGAATTATTACCAATAAAAATTTCAAAGATAACAGTCATGTGCAATATAGGCATATAAAAGTTGCGAAGTAGGGAGAACTTAATTGTTGCATGTCATTGCCAAGGAAGTTATGTGAATAAGAGAAAGTATACATATAAGTATATAACAACACAAGCTGAGAAACCTAACTTGAGCACCTTCCAAAAATGCAAACACTCGACTGTTACTGAGTACAGCAAAGAAGAAACTAACTGGCCCAAGGCCATAGGCCTAAATGAGTAGAAAGCACAAAACTACTTACTAAGCCAACAAGGGCAATACCCACTGCGCAAAATTTAAGTATTCACCTACATCAACTGTCATGCAAAAAGCTAACGGCAAAAGAAAAGTAAAAAAGACGTACCTCTAACACTCTGCTGGCTCTCCCGATCAATAACATGACTCTTGAGCAGTTTTTTTGGTGTGCTCGCCATACTACTGCTATAACAGTTACTCGAAGCAACCATGCCGTTATGCTTGCAAACTTCATCTTTATAACAATAAGGAAATATGTTAGGCTAAGTCGAAAAAACATCCAAGTCTAGTAAAGAGAACTTATAATCAATATTGGCTGAGAAACAGAGGATATCAGACCTTTATTTTCTTCTGATACATTCACATCTGGAATAGAATTGTAGCTCCAAGAAGAAAAATTTAGATTAGCAACAGTATTCCCAAGTTTTGGTGATGCATCTGGCCTAGATGCGAAGCCTGGTTCATATAAAGTAGATGTCGGTTGAAACAGCATGTTCATCTGAGAAGTAGCTGGAACTGCAAAATGATGCATCATAAGTTATTTCAAAAGCACCGCTAAGCATCACTAGAGACTAATAATGGGTAAGAATGCATAAGCAACCTTTTGGGGCTTTCTGCGGATAAGGATGCACTGCTTTCCTCTTCGGCCGTGGAGGTGGTACGTGTTCACTAGTTCCACTCTTTTGCACTTTTAAAAAGTATTTCTGGGCATGACTGCGAATCTGAAAATGGAAGAGTACAGATTAACCAACTAATGAATATTAATTACACTTGATCCCCCAGTAGGATATACAACTGCAGAAGGCTGATAAACGGAAAATTAGCTCCATAAGGACACGCGGTTGTTTCATATTTACCCTCCTTACAAACTGTTGTTAGGTTTTACAGTTGAATGTGGCATATCTGCTCTAATAATATGTAGATTACATGACAATCAGATATAAAAGTTACCTGAATAACTGTTTTTGAACCAACAAAAGCCTCAATCTTCTTCCAGTCACGATCAAACCTGAAAAGACCCTCTTTCAGAATTTACAGCTGCAACAAGAAGCTCCGGCCAGGAAATGCAACTATTATGTTAAAAAGTATGTGCATACGGAAGCAGAAGTAGACATTCTTGTAAAACACTGCATTTCAATCTCATAGTTGTTTATCGCCCTGGAAGAAACTGAAAACCTAGCCAATTGCCAACGAACCCTAAATGTACCACGTTTTGTGCACTAACTAGTGAAATCCAGCACAACGATCACAATTTCCTGTCTAATCTCTCAATAAATGCAAATTCCCACCAGAACAGACGAGAATTCTAGCAATCAACTTACAGCTGAAGGGCTTCGAGGAACTTGTCGTGCTCCTGATCCGTCCAGCTCTCTCTGGACTTGGTAATCGTATACGGCTTCCTGACCTTCTTGCTAGGATCCTCCAGTGCGGCCGGTGCGGTGCCAGAGGTCGCCGTAGAAGACGGCGGCGCGGAATTGAGACCAGGGAGCCCCATGTTAACGGGATCGAAGAAGTGGAACCCCTGAACAGGACTAGGGTGAACTGAAACCATAAGCCGAGCTGATTCTGCGATCTAGGCGATTCGGATTATTGTGAATTGGAATTACAGTGAGCCCTAGTTGAATTTGCTTGGATGCGTTCGATTCAATTGGAGTGACAGAGAGTTGAGAAGGAGAGTGGACGAGCGTGGTGGTAATTGTAGAGAGATGAGGAAAAGGAAGAAACAAGCTTTATATGTGGAAGAGAGGGAGGGTTTGGGATCCTAAAATGAACAGACAGACATTGAACCTGTTTTTGCCAACCGCACACGTGGCGACTTTGAATTTGCTCGATTTGGACTTATCTAGAGACAGTCTAACACGTGGCCCATTCTGTGTACTAGGAAATATTATTAACAGCATGTTTGGTTCACGGAATTGGAATAACATAAAGAATAGAGAACATGTAATATTATTATGATGTTGTTTGGTTGACATGATGAATATAGAATGAGGATTCCAAATCCAATGTTTGGTTGATAAAATGTAATAGTAAATGAATGGAATAAATCCTAATTGACTTATATACCATTTTGCTAATTTATTAATTAAATTAATATTATTAAACATGAAAAGAAAAAATTATGTATTATTAAACGAAAATTAATTTTTTTTCTTCAAAAACGACAATTTTTTACAAAAAAATATTATTTAAAAAAAGTATTCACTATAACTAATATAATAGTGAATTGTATATTAAAAATAACATGTTAAATTATAATTCTTAATTAAATTAAAATTGATCACTTTTAATCAGATTTACCTACTGGCCAAAAAAAAATCAGATTTACCTATATAACATAATAAATTATAATATCTACTATCTACTATATTATATTAATTCGGTACCAGAAGCCCTCTGGCCGACACGTGGACAGTCCACGCAGACACTGTTTCCTAATTTAATCGGAATTTAATATGGGTTCTCTAAATTTAGATACATAATATTGATTGATTGAAAATTAAGAAGTATTTGTATTTCCTATTTTGGTCTCTACGCAATTTAAAGAAACAAATTAATTAAAAGTTTCCTTTTAAATAGCAAATCTATACAGTTTGGCTCCGGAAGACCATAGGACGCCACCTAAGCACAATATATATAGAATAAATAATAATAATAATAATAATGTCTAATGGATTTTACGGCCAAACCATAATATATTTACATATATATATATATATATATATATATATATATATATATATATATATATATATATATATATGTAATATTATATATAATATATAATACAAAAACGGTAAACTTAGAATTTTTGGTAACTTAATGTAATATTCTCAAGCCACTTATTATGACTCAAATTTAGATAATAAATATTTTTACAATCGTAGAAATATATATATATATATATATATATAATTTTATTGTCAAACTTACTAAACAAGATTTTTTAGCTCCAAAATAACATCATTCTGTTCCGACATCTCCTCAGTCAATTTGAGATGCAAGCTATGAGTGGACGATGATATGGGCTCACGATAAGCACCAAAACAAACCTCAACTCAACATGCATGCACCATCTTCGACATCTTCTCTCGCGGCAAACTTTCTCACCATGTTAAGGAGCTCGATATATATATTTTTACAACCTAAGTAAGCACTAAATTCATCCTTCCTTTCATTAACAAATAACGGAAATCATAGAATGCGTGTTATGATCTTAAGGATCGCTTGGCTTGGTAGTACAATAACTTAACCCTTTTTTACTGCCTTCTTGGTAAAGCGATATTAGCATTTATTTTGTGATCTTAAATTAATGAACTAATCGCTACGGATAGTAAAAAGTAACAAAATTAGTTTTCCACTTCTTTATGGTAGAACTTAATACAACGTGTACACTGCAGATTAGTCGGCATATTATTGCTGAAGATAGGTCTAGAAGATGAGTATTATATCGTGCTCGGTGTTTAAGCATCTATGCTTCTTGAAATTCATGGTAAAAAGGTTTTTAAAAAAACTATAAAAGAAATTAAGTTTATATTATATATAAGGGTTATACTTTGTTTCTTTCTCTGTGCTACCTCTTTTTGTTAACTTTGTGATGTTGCCGGGTTAATGGGGTTTAATATCTTGATTTATGAGTATATATGCTATGCTCCCTCCTCTATTGGTATTAATTTGGAATTGTATGGAAATAAAAGATCAAGAAAGAACAATACGTTTGAGTGGATCGAAAACAAAAACGGTGAAAAAGAAGATAACAACAATACGAAGTGAATTCGAAGAATAATGGATAGAGTATAGCCGCTGCAAAAAAATATTAATAAAGGAAAAACATTAAAGTGGTTCGATTTTCAAAAAATATCATAAATAATATCTTCATTTTTTGGTAAAATCGTAAATATTATCTTACTTATGCAAGAAATTAAATAAATATGATATTTTAACTATACATAATGTGTTTACATGTTTTTCATACACATATTATCTCAAATAAACATCTTATATTAATAATAAGGAAAATTATATTTAATGAACATTCTTATTTTTCAATGACCCAAATTAGGATAATTTCACTTTGTTGTTAAGTCATCGTATTTTGATAAAAGTATAAATAAACTTATTAAATGAATCAGAAAAATATTTTAAAAATAATTTTTATGTATCAAAATTAAAATACAAAAAGTTTAAAATTAGCATTTTTCAAAAGGAAAAACCAAAAATTTGGTTAAAAAATAATTTATAAATAATACTTTTTTTGTAAAAATATTTCATGGAAATTTCTCCAATTTTTTTAATAAATAATATTAGTGGATTATAATAACATAATACAGCAATGCTATTCCTGTATATAATCTAATCATCGATTGTAGTATATACCCAAGTAGAATAGTTAATGAAATATAATAATATATTGAAAAATATATATGTGTTACATACATATTTTATATTATTAATAGACAATATTGATGAATTATAATAACATAATACGGTAATATCTATTTATGTTTATAATTTAATCATATATGGTAGTAGATATCCATATAGTAATAATTAATAAAACATAAAAATAAGATATCTAAAGTTTTATAACTAAGTCATGCAGTCATGTAAAATATGTTTTTTATCCACACTATGTAAAATATAAAATATGTTAAATGATTAATATATGTATATTAACTAATTGAAATAAGAATAATTTAAAGTATTCAACCAACATCAACAAACAAAAATACGTAGATGTTAAAATTGCAAGTTTTATATGTCTAATAAAATTGATATATATTGTTGATTATTTCACTACTGTTAAATATTTTTAATAATAATAATTAGTATTAGATACTTTAGGCAAATTAATGCATATTATTAATTTTTTTTATCAAAAAATAGAATAAAAAAATTTAAATAACGATTAATATATAGTTGCCTATTCAATGCATTAAGATAATTTATTTTTTTAATTTAATTTTTATATGGAAGTTTTCTCCCGCGCAGTGCCCGAGTAGGGCGCAGGTTTAGAATCTTTTTCATTATGCAAATTTAAAGTCGGTGTATTCAAAAAATTAATAACTTATTTTTTTTTAGTTTTAATTTTATTTAGAATATTTCCCGCGCGGTGCGCGGGATTAGTGGCTAGTATTATATTAATTCGGCACCGGAAGCCCTCTGATCGACACGTGGACAACCCACGCAGTCAACGTTGCCTAATTTAATCGAAAATTAATAGGGGTTCTCTAAATTTAGATATATAATATTGACTGATTCAACATTAAGAAGTATTTTTATATCATATTTTGGTCTCTACGCAATTTAAATAAACAAATTAATTAAAAGTTTCCTTTTAAATTCATTATCTATACAGTTTGGCTCCGGAAAACCATATACCGCCACCTAAGCGTAACAAAATAGGATATTAAATAAAGAATACCTTTATTATACCACATACATATTCCTTTCACCGTATGGTTATATATATCACATAACATAATTATATGCATTATAAATATATAGTTTTATTAGTAAATCCTAATAACCACAATATACTATAATAATTAATTAATGAAGAAATCATATGTGACTTTTCTCTTAGGCCGGCGTCAAATCTTATGTAATTTAAATAATATAAAAATGTTTAAATCAATTTAGGATATTAACAAATAAATTTAGCACCAATTGTATTTATAACATTTGTACATTTTTATATAAAATTACACGCTTATGTATATTTTTATGAAACATTTATCATTATAACATATATATATAATAATTATAAATATCAATAATCTAGACCGTGCTACATAACAATATATATATATATATATATATATATATATATATATATATAGAATAATAAATAATATAATATATAAAACGTTATATAAACAATTATATTAGATTATTACAAATATAATAAATAAAATATATTATTATATATCTGAATGAATAAAGAATATAAACACATACGGGGGCTACTGCTAGGCGCTAACTATAATAGAGTTTCCAAATATTTCTTACTAAAATTTATAACGTGAGAATTAAATTATATTAGATTATTATAAAAAAAAACAATATACAAAATATGTTATTATATATCTAAATTAATAAAGAATATAACCATATACGGCTACTGCTATAGTAAAGTTTCTAAATATTTCTTACCAAATTTTATACATGTGAGAATTAATAGTTTATTTAATATATGTATATATAAGCACTATGAAAAGTGAAACCTAAAAATTGTATTTGTAATCCACATTACTCATCTCTCTCACAAAAGGATTTCTGTCATTGTTGTTTCCTCTGTAATAGATAAAATTTGTGGCGGTTGATACGTATAATTTACCTTTCTCTTTAATTTCTTCATGAATAATAAGAGTATTCATTATTTTTTGTGTTGGTTTTAGGTAATAAAAGTTGAAGTTTTCAGTTTTATTTTTCCTGATTCAGCTTTCAAAGTCTAAAAAAAAGGTGTCAAACATGTAAATTGCAAACAATATCAGCATTTTGGTAAGTATAATCTATCTTTCCTTTTAATTTCTTCATAAATAGTAAGGGCATTCATTAATTTTTGTGTTGTTTTTGTGTAATAATTTAATGTAAAAGTTAAAGTTTCCTGTTATATTTTCCCTGATTCAGCTTTCGAAGTTGAAGAAAAAGAGGCGTCTCCATGCAAATTACGTACAAACACCATCAACTTGGTACATAGAATCTATTTTTCCTTTTAATTTCTTAATGAATAATAAGAGCATTCATTAATTTTTGTGTCGGTTTTGTGTAATAATTTAATTGTTGGTAACCGTTGAACTTTTCAGTTATATTTTTCCCGATTGAGCTTTTTTTTTTTTTTAGCCAACCGATTGAGCTTTTGAAGTCGAAGAAAAAGAGGCGTTAAACATGCAAATTACAAATACCATCAAAGTCTTATTACATAGAATATATCTTTCCTTTTACTTTTGTGTTGGTTTACGTAATAACTATAATAAATAATAGCAAAAAATATTTTATTTCTACATATTTATATAGAATATATAAACGTACTGTGTTAATATATATAAATATTTTAGGACTATATGTATAACTAGGTTATTATATAAATAACCATCTTCCACCTCTTTTCAATTTTAATGCTCATAGTGAATAAACTATTTAACTGGATTTTTTTTTTCTTTACTTATATGCAAGATTTGGTTGGTTTGCAGAGATAAAGAGAGTAGAGCAGATTTGCTTCTGAAGCTAATACAAGAAGATGAAAAAAGGCAGTATGTAGCTTCATTTATAATTAATTAAGTTATAAAAAGAAATTAGTATTTTTTACTCCATCTTAAAGCTTTGTCTGAATATGTTTTTTTAAATATTAAACTATATAATAGTAAATTTCCTTTCTATGAGTTTAATAATTTGTTAGTTTATTAATGCACAGTGAATGTTCTTGCTCGAGATCTGAACTCGGAAGTTAAAACCATCAAAAACTCCATGTAAGTTGATAAACCACTTATTGCTTTTATAATGTTGCAAATAAATAACTTCATGATATCAACCCCACTAAAAAACTTGCAGAGACATTTACGTTCAGTACATCTTACAAGCTTCAATGCTATAGCAACTATGCGTTTGAACTTTGTTGGAAGAGGTCGTAATAATGCATCGGTCTGTTCCTAGCATCATGATGCATCGTTCTGTTCCTAGCATTAATATTTCATTGACTTGTGGGTTTTTTTTTGTGTGTAGTGTTTTGGAGCTTCTGAAGATTCTAAATGTTTATATTTGTTGATATCTACTTGAACTACATTATAATATGTATTAAGGAATCAAAACCATATATATATACAGAGACTTAAAGAGAGGAATGGTTTGCTCAATTACAACAACGTGAAATTCCAAAACCTTATCAACAGAATAGATACATTTTATAGTTTTTTTTTTATTGTTTCGGTGTTATGATCATGTTTTTTTTCGAATTATTAAGTGTTCAATTAATGAGAATACAACGGTTATGATACAACTCCTTTGTCATTTAATACTGTTGATTTCATTATAAGTGATGCTTCTTATAAATTAAAAACATGTAAAACAGAGATCTTATTCATTGTTTATAAATTAATTTGTAAGTCATATCTTTACTACACTTAATTTTAACCTTTATCTAAATATTACATGCTTTGTTAAGTTATTTAATCTAAACGAATGGTGAAATTTAATATCTTATGCTCTTCAACTATTTGTTTTGTTCCGAGTAATTAATCAAATTATATGAATTGGTATTTAGTTAATTCCTTACTAACTCTTATGCTAATACCATTAAAATAGATAAATAGAGCTTGCGACCGTGTCTATAAGGGTAAAGTCATGAGCTAAGTTTAAATACACAAGGTATGTTGTACAAAATAAAGACAATAATATTATTACGGTTAATTCTTTATTAATTTTTTTTTTTATCAAATCAATTCTTAAGTTGATTGTTTAAACTTTAAACATTTTTATGTAGAATACATGTACTGATTTTTTGTATTGCAATATAAAATTGATTTCATTTTATTATTTTTCCCGCGCGGTGCGCGGGGTTAGTATCTAGTATATATATATAATACACAAACTACATCATATCTATTGGAATTAGTTCTGTATCAATGGAATCTTTATAACATAACAGAAATCTTAATCCAAATTTACGAATTTTCAACATATTATAAGACAAACTCCAACAGTTAATTAGTTTTTTTTTTTTTGCCCAAAAAAATGTTAGTTTGTTACCATGTCTCATGGCAAAAAAAAAAAGCAGCGAAGAAACAAGCAGACAGGCACGCAGCACCAGGCCACCGGAACAAGAGCAGTCGACAACCGGAAGCAGGAGCTAGTCACACCGCAGCAGGCAGCCGTTGGAAGTCGGAAGTCGTAAGGTGGCCTTTGCGTGAGAGAATTGTTGGAACTTGCTCATCCGGGGTCCGATCTTGGCGGCCTTACGTCGAGTCACGATCCTCTGATCTTCGGGTTATGGTCGATCCAACTCCATGTCTGGCGGACCTGCAGAAATGGTAGTGCCAGAGAGGGGGGTGTCTCTGGCGAAACCTCTCCGATGACAAAGTAAGAACATAATTTTAGAGAGATAAAGTAGAGATAAGTCAGAGCTCCGGTGTCTCAATCCGAGATCGTCCCGTGAATGAAGGGCCTAGGCCCTGATTTATAGAGTTTTGGATCCAGGCACCGGAGGGGCCCACATTTTTTGGTGGGGCCTGCACATAGATAAGGAGAAATTAAATATACGCGGGTACCCCAGACAGTAGTGTCCGGGGGTAGAGGGGTCGTAACGGGAACGTCGGCCCCGTAGGACACCGGACGGGTCCGGAAACGTCGTGTCCGGACCCGTCCGGTTGCTTTACAACCGGACGAGTCCGGTTGCCTTGCAACCGGTCAAGTCGTGTATGCTTCTCGGGACCAAGTGGACTTACCTCGAGGTCGACGGGGCGACCGTGTTTAAGCCTTAGTGAGGTCCAATCGGGTGTATACCCATCAAGAATTATGACTGCATATATTATAATTAAATTAGGTTAGATAGGGTTAAAATTGGATGTTTTATTTGTATATTTTATTTTAGGGAAGTTGAAATGACTAATCCAAGGGTTAGGTTAGGAATGAGTATTCCTTCAAAATTAGCAATTAGGAATCCTAATTCTAAAATAATTAATCAACCAAACAATATAATAGGGAATACTAATTCTCAATTCCTTATTCCTTGATGAACCAAACATGCCGTAAACGTTTTTTTTAACTACCACGTCGGCTGTAGAGCGATAATTTGGAGTAGTAGTTGCGACTTTAAACTAGGGGTATAAACGAGTCAAGCTACTCGAGATTGGCTCGGTCGATATTCGAATTCAATTCGCTAAATTTCAAGTCGAGTCGAGCTTTTTTTGAAGCCGAGTAGAGTTCGAGTTCAATGGTATCGACTCGAGAGTCTTGCGAGCCTAATCGAATATTTTACTTTTGCCTATTCGAGTCGAGTTCGAGTCCGAGCTCGAATTTTTCGAACTTTAAATAATAATATTATATATGTATATATTGAGTTCAAGTCGAGTTCGAGCTCGATACAAAAGCCTAACCGAGTCGAGCTCGAGCTAAGGTGCGTCGTTTACGATTTAATTGAAAAATTTAACATTATCGAGCCGAGTCGAGCCGAGCTCGAACTCGTCGAGTATGACACCAAGTCGAGTTCGAGCTCGAAAAATTAAGGCTCGGCCGAGTTCGAGCTCGAGTAAAATGAGTCAAGTCGAGTCGAGCTTGTCAGATACTCGACTCGGCTCGTTTACAGCCCTACTCTAAACCCATTATGTTCGGGTTCTTTTGTTTATAGTTGGATTTTTTTTAATTAGACTTAGGGAACAATTAGCGCATGCATTGGTCCCGTCAACGTAACGTCACTAGCAGTCTAGTATAGTTAAAAGGCCGGCTCAATAAGCCCAGTTTTACTCACCTCCTCATATGTCTGACGAGATATGTAAGCCAGACGGAACTTAATATTTTAATCAGATAATTGCGATGATACCCCTAAAGAGTTTCATATTTAGGATTTCATAGCCAAATCATATGAAATTAGAGCATCCACAATGGTTTTACCTAAATTGTATTCTTTAAAGTTGACACGTGTACATTTATGTACACTTTAAGTAATACGTAAATTTAAGACACACGTAAAAAATATTTTCTCTGCAATCGTATTACTTAAACATATTCCTTAAATATATTTTATTATTAAATTATCCAACAACCACCAATAAGATATTAGCATTAATTATAAAATGAATTAATTTATAATAAAAAAATTGGTTACGTAATACATATGCATTACTTAAATTTAAGGAATGCTTTATGTAAAAACATAAATTTACGTGTGGGTCCCATCTTTAAGGAATGCTATGTAAAACCACTGTAGATAGTTGTTGTTACTTTACTTAAATAAACATGTAGGACTCACGTTTACGTATTCTTTACGTAATACCATTGTGGATGCTCTTAAGTATTATTGACCACTAAAACATCACCGCTGGTGGTTGGAGATACTTTGGTTCAATTAAGAACATTTCGTGGATACAAAAGGACAGTTTATGTCTTAACTATAACAATTAAGAACAATCATCTACTGTTTTTTTAAGAGCAATTCAACTAACTACCTAATGCAACCAATAATAAGAGGGCTTACGTTTGACAAGGAAATTGCTCGTTTTTTTTTTGGAGAATCGAATCAAATGAAACCAACGCAGCAACTCAACTAACTACCTAATTCATCACCAAATAAAACTGCCCAAGTCGTAACACTCGTAACAATCCTGAATGATCACTACTAACTAGGAGGATCATAATTTTAGTGTTGTGTTTTTTTTTTTAAGGTTAATGTTATATTGAACTACCCCTTTTAATTATGCATTTATTTTTTTTATGATGAGCTACGAGTCAGAAACTGATTATCTTCCGGCTTTAATTTTTGGTTAAAAACACAATAGGGGTCTGAATGTTTGTCCATGTTGCCAAAAAGGGTCCGAATTGAAAAAACGTATTATTAAGGGCCTGAATTTTGAGTTTTGTGTATAAGTAAGGTCTCCGTCCAAATTTTCTGTTAAATCTAACAGAACCACGTGAAAAGACAAAAATACCCTTTTGTAATTATTATACAATTTATCAATTTAATTAATAAAATGTGCAATGTCTAAAATACCCCTACACACTAATTATGCCCTTAAGGCCACCACGCTCCGGCCACCGCCCGGCGACCACCACCCGGCTCCGGCGACCGCCACCGGCCTCCGGCGACCGCCACCGGCCTCCAATCGGAGCCAAAAAAGCTCCGATCGGAGCTTTGGAGCTCCGGTCGGAGCTTTTTTGGCTCCGATTGGAGCTTTTCGGTCGTCGCCGGAGGTCGGTGGTGGTCGCCGGAGGTCGGTGGTGGTCGCCGGAGGCCGGTGGTGGTCGCCGGAGGCCGATGGTGGTCGCCGGAGGCCGGTGGTGGTCGCCGGAGTCGGGGTGGTGGTGGTCGCCGGAGCTGTGGTGGCTTAAAGGGTATTTTCGTCATTTTAGGTCAAACATATGAGAGACACACTTTGGTCAAAGGGCATTTTCGGGTTTTCAAATTATTTTTGGTCACATGTCAAGCATGTGATCACTTTCCGTCACTTTTAACAGAAAAAATAAACGGAGACCTTACTTATACACAAAACTCAAAATTCAGACCCTCAATAATACGTTTTTCAATTCAAACCCCTTTTGACAACATGAGTAAACATTCAGGCCCCTATTGTGTTCTTTAACCCTTAATTCTTTAATGTCGTACATTAATATAGTTGCAAAGTGTTTCACCTCCATTTCTTTTTTTTTTTTCAAGCCACAAATAACAATAATTAGCGTAAAGATGACGAATAAAAATTATACATCAACTCAACACTAAATTCATTAATAATAAATTTCAGATTCATATTTCATAGTCTTATGGGTGAAAGGTACTTTTCACACCACATGTTTAACCGAATGTGGCTTTTAGTACTAGATGTTTGGTTTTGTATACTTTTGGTACCAAACGTTTGAAAAAAATATGGCTTTGGTACATCTGTTAGTTGACCGTTAGTTTTAGAAATGACATGTGCAAGTCACGTGACCGATCCTAAACTTTTTATTTTGTTCAATTTAGTCCCTCAAATATATTCCGAAATTTTATTTTGTTTAATTTATTCCTAAAACCTCAAAATTGACATCCCAATTGACCTAGCCCCAATTTGGTCAATTGGACTTAATTGGGTCTAAGTCAATTAGGTTTGATTGGTTAAATTGCGGTTCGATTTTGAAGTTTTATAACTAAATTAAACAAAATAAGAGTTAGGAATATATTTAAGGGACTAAATTGAACAAAATCAAAAGTTTAGGGTTGGTCACGTGACTTGCACATGTCATTTAACGCCAAAACTAACGGCCAACTAACAGTTGTACCAAAAGCCACATTTTTTCAAACGTTTAGTATCAAAAGTATACAAAACCAAACATCCAGTACTAAAAGCCACATTCGGTCAAACATGTGGTGTGAAAAGTACATTTAACCCTAGTCTTATTTATAGAAAGATAATCATGGTCAACACTTACAACTTGCCTAATGCAAGTGAAAATTATTTTAGATGTAAAACAACCATCAGACTCATGTTGCTCTCACGATGAGACTACGTTTCTAGAGACATATCGAGAGAGCAACATATGTAGCATGTTTGTTTTACATAACTTGCTTTGGCCCTCTCAAGTTGAGTCTGACCTTCTTTTTAATGAACATTTAACATAAATGTAGCCAGCACCAGGCATTGGCCCGGTCAATTTCCAGAGAAATCAAAAACAAAAGTCAGGTGGTAAGCAAGATTTGAATGTGCAAACTAAACAGGCTCTTTAGCAACATTGATTCATCAAACCAATGAAGTGAAGGAAGAAAACTCAGAGAATAATAAAAAGCACCAAACTTGTATGGTGATTATGACGCTTTCTTCTATATATTCATCTATGAACAAGTATTATGACACATATACACAGACCTCTCCCTGCTTCTAAACCATATAACCAAAGACAGCAGTAACTTCTCGCTAATTCTTCTACAGACACTTGCTGCTACCACATTTTAACAACATTGCTATAACAAAACAAAAACCCACATGTAGTATTACCACCAGCTCTACAAAATATGCACAACAAAACACTTCACACCACTACACCAATTCTAAGGTGGTAATGTACTGGATAGTGGATACTCTAAGAGGTGCACATCACATTCATATGACACAACAGTTAAATGAAGAAGAATAAGTAGTAAAGGTCAGAAAAACCTTCTCTTGAAATTTCTTGTAGTGGCTTGGTATGAGCGCATGAGGAGCCCAACTCCTATCCCGGCACCAAGACACATACCGAGACCGATGCCTACACCAACCCTTACTCCAGCATTAAACCAAGTAAGCTCACCGTCTTCACCATGATTGTACATCTCCTCAGGATAGAAATTCCGTCCAAACTTCGCATCTGAATCATAGTCATAGTATTCTGCCTCGGTGATCTGTGGAATGCGTACAATCACATGATAAGTAACGGATAAGTGATCATTTAAGTGCAATAGCATGGAATGTAACTTCGATAATACAAACAATGTGCGCGAGTTGTTGCTGTGAGTGTGAACTGAAAACAAGCACAAAACAAACATTGAAATTTCTGCATACCCAGAATGAAATGAAGAATCAAAATACGTAAAATATGTCCAAGAAAGGGAGAGCTTTCATTCAAGATGAAGCTTGAGAAAAGGCTAAACAGAAGGATCCTTCAGAAAAGCACTTTTTCATACAATTTGTGTAGATCATTCGACTTCACAAGTTATAATACATAAATACATGTAAGTTTAGAGTTCACATCCTCACACGAAAGAGGGGGGAAAGGTTTAGCTCTGAAATCTAATCCAATCCATACATCAATTTCTCCAGAAAGCATATATAGCCATAACAATGACGGATGTCAATTAGTCTTGAAACCTTTGATCACCAGAGGAACTCAAATATCACCTTCTCAATGTGGAGCTTTTTCAGTTAGCATAAAAGACTAACATACTTATTCATATTTGATCTCAAACCGAAACAACACAATGGAGTATATGATTCTAATTTCTACAGCTAGAATTCTCCAAATCTCTTCTAACAAATCTGTTATACACAATCAGGCAGCACAGAGGTCAATAGTTTGCACACTCTGCAGCAAAGCAAAAGGTTACCTGTGAGTTTCGGCGGCAAAACAAATCATTTCCAATCTTCTGTCCCTTATCAATCTCCTCATCCTCAGGTATCGCGTCCAACATACTTTGTTTCGAAACTTTCCTCCTTGGGCTCAACTGTATTGTCTTTGTGAGTATCAGCGGCACCCCCGCACAGCATCCCGCTATGTAGACCTCAATAGAGGGCGATGAAACCCCAAGCTTCGGCTGAAAGAAAGCTGAAGAATCCATTAGATTCGCCATGTAACAATCCATGGACCATCCACTTCCACTGCCCAAATCATTGTCCAAACCAACTACGCCGTTAGCCCAATTATCGTCCATACGCTCCAGGGATCCACAGATGATCACGTCCTCCTTCTCCAGCACCTCAAATTCAACCCCGCCTGTGACGCGGACGCTATCGGTGCTGACGTAAGTGACCTCCAGAGAATCCTTGTCCACGCGGTCCCGCTTCAATACGACGTTCGCTGGGTTCAAATCAGGCACGCGGAGGCCGTTGATCTCGAGAGAAACGCCGAGGTCGCGGCGAAGGTGCCGCAGCGTGAGGTGGTCGGGGACGACGTCGGTGACGCAGGGAGAGATACGGACGTAGAAGAGCCGGATCTCGAAATGGACGGAGTGGTTGAATGAAGGGTGGAAGGAATTGGAGCTTTTGGGGATGGCCATAGTTATTGGAGAAATGGATGGATCATCAAGGAGAAACTAGAGGATTCGAGAAACAGAAACCAGAGCTGCTCCGAGATGAGAGAGATTGCATGAAAAGACTTATGGCTGTTGATGGTGGTGGTGGGGAGAGAAAGAATTGAGGCCTAGGGTTTGAAAATTGGTGGAAGAGAAGAGACGAGCTGTTGTAGTCGTGTTTTTTTTTTTTTTTTTTTTGCGGGGGAGACGGTTACTGGAAGTTAAGGCTTGGCGCCATAAAATTGGGCTTTATAAGGCTTATTGAATCAAAACTTTATGGGCCTAATAAGAAAATGTAAAAAATGAAGGATTTTTTTTTTTGTTAGGAAAAAAAATGAAGGATCTTTCTTACAGAGGCTGATTTTATTTTAATAAAATTGCTTCTGCATTTTCATATATATACTAAAAAAAACCAAAAAAGAGTCAAATAATAAATTTATTTACAAGGTATATCTCTAATATGATTCGAATTAAATTCGCACATGAGAACGCAACCAGTTTTATCAGAAAAAAATAATAGAAAATTAAAGAATGAAAGTATCTTTTCTAATTTTTAGATTTTTTTTTATTTAGCGTATTATATATTTTTATTGCTATGTGATACTACTACTTAATTGGCAATTCCACATTACAAATATGTGCCATATTAGCATTTTATAATGAAAAATTGAACAGTCCATTAATATAGTTGTGCATTTAACATGAACAACATATGCAATGCATTGGATAATATGGTAAAATATATGTGCATGTTAATTAATAGCTTAAGTTTAAAATGATATAATATATACAGAAGAAGAGTCTTAGAGCACTTCCAAATGGATATATGTAAGACATTTTGTCTATCTGTAAAAAGAAAATGAAAGTCATTTTGTGTCTTCCCTGCACATTTGCTCTCCCTCTCTAATTTGGGTGTGTATCTCATTTATTTTTTTAAGACATTTACTTATTTCTTTTTTCTTTATATAGTATAAAAGTAATGTGTCCAAAATAAATTTATCTATTAGGTTTAAAATGGCTTTGCCCATGGTAAGTATTTTGTCCAAATTATTTTTCTCTCTATCTATGTAATATGACACATTGGTAACGTAACAGAAAATGGGAGCTAAATGTCATTGCCCATTATAAGTGCTCAGTCTTAGTTTTAGATGTTGGTATGTGAGGTGAGAATTAACGAAGCAAACTAATACTTATCGAAAACATTGCTTAGGGCAAGTTTGATTACCGGTATTGCGATATCCTAATACATGTATTAGCTAATACCATATTTGTGTTCATTTGGTATTGGTATTAGCTAATACTCAATTATACGAGGAATTTGGTATTAGCTTATACCAACTAAAAATGATGTACTAATTAATACCAAATCCGAAATTACTTATTTACGTCTAACCTTATTAATATACAACTACACCAACTTCGGCTCATAACACCGGCCACCGGCGACCCCCTGCCGGACTCCGGCGACCCCCTGGCCAAACTCCGGCGACCCCCGGCCGGCCTTCAATTATAATAATAATTAAAAAATGTATATATCTATATTTAGATTTTTTAAACATTGTATTAGGATATCCTCATACAAAGTCATTCAAACATTGTATTAGGATATCCTCCTAATACATGACACAATCAAACATTGTATTAGCTAAGCATGTATTAACTAATACGTGTATTAGAATATCGCAATACCGGCAATCAAACGTGCCTTAAAGTTATAAATATAAGAGTATAGGACGTCTATATATAAAACATTCCTAACAAGGACTAATATGATTATTATGAAAAACTATACAGACACATAAAAAGTGTGATTACCTAGCTTGTTCTATCAAGTTAATACGTTTCAAGCAATATGCATCAGCGACAACTCAGAAACACGTTGGACTGAAAATGAAAACTTCATCCATCCCCACCTAACTTTACTTTTAACAGAAATAACAATGGTTACGAATTAGAATGGTAGTTAATATAATGTTACTACATAATCATGGCACTGAGAGAAACAAAAATAACATCATGATAATGGTGATGAATTCCAGCCTTACACAGTCCGATAGTCACATGTCAATGTCGTAAGTAACATTTATTTTGGACCCACAAACTCTGTTCTGAGTTAAAGTAAATAGTACTAGGTAGTTTTTTTTTTTTTTTCTAATACCCATCAGCACTATGTTTGCTCTATATCAGATCATTAAGTAAAATAAAATACGGTTATGAATATTTTTTACTCGGTAAAATTTAAGTACAAAACATAGTTTAAAAAAGTTAAATTGTTATACAATATTACGTCGTTACTGTCAGAATCCACATTAGGATAAGTCAAGTCCAACGAGTCAGCAGAGAACAGTTATACATATAAGTGGGGATCCATCATAAAATTAATTAGTGATAGGAGGAGGTGACCCGCGGTGGAGTGTCTATTTTAATATTCCCCTCACCGTGAGAGTTCTCTGATTTCAACATACCCTCTCACAGGTCCAGGCTCATCACGGGCAGAATCCACATTGGACCGAACCAAGCTTTACGTGCTATTAAAGAGCAGTCATATATATAAGTGTGTTTCATCCTAAAATCAATTGGTGAAAGAAGGATCGTCTATTTAGTAGTTACTAAATTTTTACTAGTTACCCTTTTAACTATAAGTACACTCCACTATCTCTCTACAGTTGTGTTGTGCTATCTCATCTTTGTCTGTTTGTCTATGCTAAGTCTGCATTTCTTGTTTTTAATTGGGGTTATATATTTTACTGTTACCTCACATTTCTCAAGTCTGCCCATATATTCCTCTTTCTTATCTTTTCCCCCATTCCTTCCTTTTACATTCATCATCATCACATTCTTCATTCTTCTTCCCTTTCTATATCTATCTAGTTCTCTACCACTTATTCTTCTTCAATCTCCTAAACACAACAACAACAGCAAAGAGTAATGAAGGTTTGATTAATTTCATTACTGCTTCACTTTTACCTTTTTCCCTTATAATTTATATGAATGAATCTATATATCTATCTTTCAATGAAAATCCTGGCAGATTTCTTGTGAAATCATCATATTTAACCCAGAAAATTGTTTATTTTGCATGAGCTTCTGGGTTGATCTTGGTTTTTTGTTAATGGGTTTGCAGAAACTTGTAGTGAAACTGGATTTGCCTGATGATAAAGCCAAGCAGAAGGCTCTGAAAACTGCATCCACTCTTCAAGGTACCAAACTCTATTCTACAATCATCATCTTATTCATAAGACCCATGAATTAATTAATTAATGACTTATTCCATGCATGTATATTCATCCAAGCCAATTAATGTGTTAATAATTAGTTTAGATCAATCTGTGCTAGCTATGCATGATTTATATATGATCCTCTTAATTATGATTGTTATTAGGCCATTCATTTGTTCTTCAGTACATGCATGTGGCTTCTTATTAATATACAGTGCAAGAATGTGTTAATAATATTACAATTTTTCTGTTCGGTTGACTGAGAAATTGTTGTTCTTTGTGCACCGGTGAGCGTTGGCCCTACTTTGTCTATATTCAATGAATCTGACGTATTTATGATCTATATCAGTCTTATCATTAGTATTTATTGAGATGTTTCAATATACATTGGAAGAATGTGTTAATAACATTACAATTTTTCTGATCGGCTGACTGAAAAATTGTTGTTCTTAGTGCACTAGTGAGCGTTGGCCCTACTTCGTCTATATTCGATGAATCTGACGTATTTATGATCTGTAACGGTCTTATCATTAGTATTTATTGATACGTTTCATTTGTATTTATGTCGGGTCATGAATGTGCAGGAATTGATTTCATATCGATGGATATGAAGGAAAAGAAGATGACTGTGATCGGGACGGTCGATCCGGTTAGCCTAGTGAGCAAGCTACGCAAGTATTGGCATACTGATATAATCACCGTAGGCCCCGCAAAGGAGCCCGAGCCACCGAAGAAGGAAGATCCACCCCCGGATAAGAAAGAACCCGAACCGAATAAGGAATCAGAACCTGCTACTCCTGTTGCCAAACAGGAGGAACCACCAAAAGATGAAGAACCCAAAAAAGAAGAAGAAGAGCAAAAACCGACACCCGATGAGCCGAAAAAAGCGGAAGAAAAAGAGAAGAAGAATGATCAAGAAGAGGAAGGTAAGAAATTACGTGGTGACGTGGCGCCAATGCCGCCACAACCCGACCCGGTATTTGAAATGGTAAGGGCTTACAGAGCATACCATCCACAGATGAACACTTACTACTATGCTCAAAGCATGGAAGAGAACCCAAATGCTTGTGTTGTTTCCTAGCCATGCTTACTTACTTGATTCAATCAAATGTGAATTAGGAATAATAAGTTAGTTAATTAGAAGATACAACAAGCTGGTCATAAAAACAAGACCTATCTAGATTAGTGTTAGTATTTTTGTATGTATATATTATACACTTCTCAGATATGAACTCTGTTTCTGGGTTATTATTGCTCTTTGATTCATAAGGGCCTCAAATTAAATAACAATGTAATAATTAGTATGTGGTAGCTTTAGCTACTGATGTGGACTATATATATGATGGGGTTGGCAGATTTTTGGATCTGGAGATCTTATTGGATTTACCTGTTTTAAAAATAAATTCAAAAGTGACTCATTTTTGTTTGGTGGTGAGTGTATTTTTGTTTAGTATATATATATGTAGTAGTTTTTTTTTTTTTTTTTGGAGGAATTGATCACCACCAAATGAAATGGAGTTTTCTTGCTTCACAAGTCATGGATCTTCCCACCATTTATTTAAAAGCTAAAAAAAATGAGTTTATTTCAATTGAATTTATCAATCGTTAAATTATGCACATTAATATTTTTTTAAAAATTTATTCAGTCAGTGTAAACAAAATTTTATTTCTTAAATTTTATTCATTTTTTCGAAAATAAATCGAGTTGAAATAATTTCTTTTTTATTTTACTCATTTTTTAACTAGGATTAAAACCCTACCAAGATTCACCTTTTACATTAAGGGTTTATCTTTGGGTAAAAATGGCGGTGGAACTATTCTGAATTCTGGTACTCAATCTAATTTTAGGTTCCCAAGATTTGATTACTTAAATGAATCTATTAATAATAATAATTAAAAGGAACACGTAACAGTCCATAAATCGCCTATTACAGCAGCCAATGCAATGCATGCATGGGGCAGCACTCACTCTTTTAAAAGTATATATATATATAAGCATAATAATATACATAGAATATAGCGAGAATACTAATAATAATAAGAAACCATTTGATTAATTAATTATTCATATGGAATTGGAGATTGATTCCAGCTGCAATGCAATCATACATATGCATGAGGCTGGCCTAATGTAGTACAAGTCATGTGATTACTGAAAAAGCACAGTTACAGTTCCAGTTAAACAACAATATTGGCATTGGTATGGCAATTGGCAGGTAATTAAAAAACTATATAATATTTTTTTTATATTAAATTATTAACTGCTGTGCAGTTAAGTGATGAGATGTTTGAACTAAGTAATCTCACTTACCCACTAACAACAACTAGGGAATATGATGGTCTTTGATGGCATCTTTACAGCTTCATATGATGCTCCACAACACCCAATATTATTATATATAAGTTTTACATGGTTGGTGCAGTTATTACACAAATTAACTTATTGGTAGAGTATATATATATATACTGACATAAAAAAGGGGCAAAATTCATATATAGTCTATAGACCATGTTCACTAATACCACATTTTATTTGATACAATCTAATATGTTTATACCAACTAACCATCATTAAATTTTGACATATAAACTAATAAGCTACCATTAGTTAAAAGAGAGTTGCATTTTCCTAAACTAACCAAATTTAAAACGTGTTGAAGAAGATGCATTGAGTAGGAATTTAATTTGCACACTCCCGGCTCGAATTTGTGAAACTAATATAAAAAATAAAAAATAAAAAAACTATCACCCAAAAAAACTACCATCATTACAAAAATGGAAGGGTTAAGAACACAATAGGGGCCTGAATGTTTGCCCATGTTGCCAAAAGAGGTCTGAATTGAAAAAACGTATTATTAAGGGCCTGAATTTTGAGTTTTGTGTATAATTGAGGTCTCCTTCTATTTTTCTGTTAAAAGTGACGGAAAGTGGTCACATGCCAAGCATGTGACCAAAAATAATTTGAAAACCCGAAAATGCCCTTTGACCAAAGTGTGTCTCTCATATGTTTGACCTAAAATGACGAAAATACCCTTTAAGCCACCACAGCTCCGGCGACCACCACTACCCGACTCCGGCGACCACCACCGGCCTCCGGCGACCACCACCGACCTCCGGCGACCACCACCGGCCTCCGGCGACCACCACCGACCTCCGGCGACGACCGAAAAGATCCGATCGGAGCTTCGGAGCTCCAATCGGAGCTTTTTTGGCTCCGATCGGAGGCCGGTGGCGGTCGCCGGAGGCCGGTGGTGGTCGCCGGGCAGTGGCCGGAGCGTGGTGGCCTTAAGGGCATAATTAGTGTGTAGGGGTATTTTAGACATTTCACATTTTATTAATTAAATTGATAAATTGTATAATAATTACAAAAGGGTATTTTTGTCTTTTCACGTGATTCTGTTAGATTTAACAGAAAATTTGGACGGAGATTTGAAAAAACACAAAACTCAAAATTCAGGCCCTTAATAATACGTTTTTTCAATTCAGACCCCTTTTGGCAACATGGGCAAACATACAGATACAGGCCCCTATTGTGTTCTTATGGAAACCTTGTAGGATCAAACTCAACCTGTAACAAAATTATAGGGTGCAATAGCTAGTGTTAGCCTTATTATGATAAACAATCACCCAAGTGGGATTAATAAGAAGAAAGGTTATTTAGTTAAGTTTTTTTAGTAGGATAGTGCTAGATGGACTTTTGTTAATGTGTAGTGTGTAACCTCCAATAATTTTATTTCTAAACTACGTGCGGAATACACTTTTCGAAATTACTAAAAATATCTTAAAGTAATATTAAGATTTTAAAATAATCTCAATTTTTATATAAATAAATAAAAATATCGGGTCTTTTTACCATGCTTGTGGAGCACCATGCTTGTGTTTTTTTCTACTAGGGTGGACTTAATTGTAACCTATATAAAAGTTTAAAAGTACGAAAAAGTATGAATTTTTTAACTACACTTAATATTTATATCATACTATTAATAATATTAATTTCTCTATAGGATTCATATTAAGGACAATAAAAATGAAAAAAAAAAAAAAAAAAAAACTACCACAAGCATGGTGCTTGTGGAGCATAGTATAAAGATCCAAAAGCATCGAACAAAATTTTAGAATGTCACGTTATAAATATATATATATATATAAGTTATTGAATATATACTACAACGTTCAAAAATTAAAATTAAATACTTTTTTAAACGTTTATGTTTTATAGAATTTTTACAATATTTTAATAAAAAAAATTGCTATTTTCGGGTTATGTTGGTTTGTTTTGTATATTTTTTTTTATGTATTATATTAAATTTTGATTTTATGTAAATCTCATGTCATTATATTATTTTAGCAAAATTTAGGATGTTTTTAAATGTATAAAGTTTTTTTCTGTTTAAAGTTAAAGGAAAGTGACGTGGGTGAATTGTCGGATTTGGACGTGTGAATACATTTTTTTCATGTGAAAGACAATCTGAGCAAAACAAATAGTAAACTTTTGTGTTTTTTCGGCTGACTTCCTTCGTTTAGAGGGTCAAATTCGCAGTTTTATGTTTCTTTCGGTCTTTTATAATTTGTCAGTTGTATTTTGTACTTTATTGTTAATTTCATATTAGTACTAGGGTTAGTATTTTTCTTTACATTATTTAAACTTTATTAGTCGTCATTTACATTCATTTGAATTATTAAAAAAAAATCGAATTTTTCTTCAAACCATGCGTTAATTTTTTGATATTTTTTGAATTAACGAACTTTTGCACTTCCTATCACATCACGCTGTATCATGAAGATAAACAAAACTATTTTTTCACACAATATAAAAAGTTAATCTAGCAATTCGGTAAAAAGAAAAGGCTAGCTAACTGGTAACTAGCTAATTGCAGATTCTTGTAAAGTTCAGGTAGCCATTGCAAATTGAGTTTTTGACTAATATATGTCTATATGAACAACCAAATACAAATATAGACTATTTAAATAATTAATTACAAAAATAGGTCAAAACGAGATGTGACATCTCGGTTTCGGGGAAAAAAAAAAGAGGAAAATTTGGTTTTTTCCCTTGGCCAAAATCTAGTTTTTTTTTTTTTTTTTTTTTTTTTCCCGAAACCGAGATGTGACATCTCGGTTTGACCTATTTTTGTAATTAATTGTTCAAATCTACTATATTATATTAATTCGGCATCGGAAGCCCTCTGACTGACACGTGGACAGTTCGTCTAGTCACCGTTTCCTAATTTAATCAGAATTTAATAGGGGTTCTCTGAATTTAGATACATAATATTGATTGATTGAAATTTAAGAAGTATTTTTATCTCCTATTTTGGCCTCTACGCAATTTAAAGAAACAAATTAATTAAAAGTTTCCATTTAAATTCATTATCTATACAGTTTGGTTCCGGAAGATCGTAGTCCGCCACGTAAACACTTTATTAATCAAGTAATTCAATACTAATTTAGAAAGATATAATTCACGTAATAATTAGAGAGAATGAAATTTAGAAAGACATGCAAATTTAAAAAGACCACAATAAATATTATTATATTATATAAACAATTCAATCCTAAGAAGAAATAAATTAGGGCTGGGCATAAAAACCGGTTCGGGCGAACCGAATCGGAACCAAACCGGAACCGAACCAATACAAACCGGTTCTGACTGAACCGGTTCTTAAATGGTTCGGTTTTGATAAGGAATATATGGAGCGGTTTTCAACTGGTTCAAAACAGGTTCTGAAGCGGTTTTGAACCAGTTTTTCAGAACCACTTTTATTACATAAAGCCTAAATTGTTAAATAGTAACACACTCTTGCATCTTTTTTTTGTAGATTAAAGGGCTATAAACAAGCCGAGTATCCGGCAAGCTCGACTCGACTCAGTTTACTCGAGCTCGAACTCGACCGAGCCTTAATTTTTCAAGCTCGAGCTCGACTCGGTGCCATACTTGACATGTTCGAGTTCGGCTCGATAAGGTTAAAAATTCAATTAAATAATAAATGGTGCATCTTAGCTCGAGGTCGAACTATTCATCGACTCAATATATACATATATAATATGTTTACGTAAAACTCGAAAAACTCAAACTCGAACTCGAACTCGACTCGAATATGCAAAACAAAAAAGCTCGATTAGGCTCGCGAGCCTCTCGAGTCGAGTACAAGTGAACTCGAACTCGACTCGGCATAAAAAAAAGTTCAACTCGACTCGAAATTTAGCGAGTCGAATTTGAATATCGACCAAACCGATCTCGAGAGCTCACGAGTAGCTTGAATCGTTTACACCCATAGGGTAGATCCTTCACTATGGTTCATATTGGATATATAGGTGGTCGTAGCAGATTGGTTTACTTATATATAGTTATTATATATTATGTTAGCTCATATAAGTTCTACAGTCAATTGAGTTTAGTTTTGAACTCGAAACTTAACTTATGAATAGTTCTATATTGGCCGTATATTTTGAATTTTAGTAAAAAAAAAAGGTGTATATTTTGAATTTTAGTAAAAAAAAAATGAAAAAAGGTTCAAAACCGGTTCGAACCGGTTCTCCTATGGTTCGGTTCTAGGACCTAAAATCTGGTTCGGTTCCTACCTGGTATAGAAAACCAACTGAACCTAAAATCTGGTTCCGGTTCGGTTCTGAACCGGTTCGGCCAAAAACCGAACCATGCCCAGCCCTAGAAATAATGCACGTAGGAAATTTAATTAGAAAGAAAAAAAAATTAGGAAGACAATTAATTTAAGAAGACTACAATAAATGTTATATTATAATAAAATAACATAGTCTACAGATACTTTATATATAATATATATATATATATATATAATTCAAAAGAAAATTTAAGAAGGCAATTCTAATTTAAGAAGACTACAATAAATATTATATATTAAAAAAACTTAGTCTACATATACATTGCTAATTTAGGAAGTCAGTGCAAACAGTGTTATCAGAACCGGACCGGGGCCTGAACCGGCAGGGCCACCGGTTCCCGGTTCGGCCGGTCGGACCCGGTCCGAACCGGGTCCGACCGATTTTAGTAAAAAACATGCAGATTTGCAAAACCTCTATGTAAGTTAACCCTTATGTAGGTTTTAGTCCGGACCGGGGCCTGCCTCTCTGTAAGTTAACCCTAATTTTTTTTTTTAATGAAAGGAGTCTGAACCGGCGAACCGCCCGGTTCGCCCAAAACCAGCCGGTTCGGTAAAAACCGGACTTCAGAACCGGGTTCGCTTACATCCTCCGGAAATAAGCAAACCGGACCGTGGAGGGGTCCGGTTCCGGTCCGACCGCGGTCGTACCGCCGGTCCGGTCCGGTTCTGATAACACTGAGTGCAAATTTAAGAAGATTACAATAAATATTATTATATATAAACAATTCAATGTTAATTTAGGAAGAAATAATTAACGTAGGAAATTATGAAGAAAAAAAATTAGGAAGGCAATTCAAATTTAAGAAGCTACAAAATATATATATATATATACTAGTTGTGGCCGTGCGTGCGTTGCACGCACATATTTTTAATATTAAAACTTAAGTTTATTCATTTAGTAGAATACATTTTATGTAAGATGAGATTAGACATAAGTATATCCAACAATTTAGATACAACAATAAGCATCCAGAATCACATTAAACGTTTTTGGCATCCATAATCACATTAAACGTTTTTGGCATCCTATTAATGAGTGTACATCATAAAAAGTAAGATTTGGTAAATAGGAAAATGAGTTGTAATATTTATGTGCAAGAGTGAGCTTGGCATCAGAAACTTAAAATATAATATTCTATCCAAGTTATAGCCATAAGAGTGTTATCTAATCTGACATCACACACATAGCTTACATAATTAATTTATATAACGAAATTAAAATTTCTTAGGAAAAAGAAAAACAATTCGAAAGAGTCAGTTACACACGCGTAAGACACTTGGCAAGGACTTGTTGTTAGTGTATAATACATACATGCTATATACATTGAAACAGTTTTGTACAAGTTAAGCACACCCTCGTTAAGGACTTGCTGGTATATAATAAGTAAGTTTAGAATGAGCAAATAGTATGTCATACTTCATATACATCGTGTGCCTTACTTATAGATAATAATAGAGAATTGTGAATTGTGGTATCTAATCTGACATCACACACATAGCTTACATAATTAATTTATATAACGAAATTAAAATTTCTTAGGAAAAAGAAAAACAATTCGAAAAAGTCAGTTACACACGCGTAAGACACTTGGCAAGGACTTGTTGTTAGTGTATAATACATACATGCTATATACATTGAAACAGTTTTGTACAAGTTAAGCACACCCTCGTTAAGGACTTGCTGGTATATAATAAGTAAGTTTAGAATGAGCAAATAGTATGTCATACTTCATATACATCGTGGGCCTTACTTATAGATAATAATAGAGAATTGTGATAGTTGCACGGATTGTACATATGATGTTTATTCATTAATCAGCACGGGAAAAATTATTATGAATTATCTTAACAAGAATATTATATTATTATCTTAACAGTAATCATGCACGTTTAGTGAATCTTTTTAGTCATGACGTTGTCCGCTCCCTCCCTCCAAATGTATGTTCACCCCTCTAAATGTATGTAGCATGCCAGATAGTGAATGAGACATGGTGTTGCTCATCGATTCTCCAATAAGGCAGACAATATCTTCTTGCCTCTATGTCTCTCCAAGATATATCACTACCATTAAACCTACAAAGTTATTTCTTAAAAATTATGTTATTTTCAAAGTTGTGATGAAAATATTATTTGTAAAAGTTTTATTTGAATAAAAAGTATATACAAGCATACACCCCTAGGGCTAAAACCCCATAGGTGGTTTAGTGAAAGAACACGAGCATTCTAGGCTTAATTTGCTTCTCAATGATGTATCAGCCACTATCTTTTGATTTTAAGTTGAGTTGAAGTTCTTTTACCTGAGACGCTGCTACGTTGAACCATTTTCTTCTTTTCCATCTTTGCCAATGTCTCAAGCAGCCTATTTTTTTCAATTTCATGATCATCCTCGTTCCATTTAGAAGCATTTTATTCTGTTTGGAAAGCTTTTAAGGAGTTGACACTTTCACTAGCCTTCGTTAATATCTAACTCAGTTTTTTGTTGTGCAATTGGGAACTTGTCAATCCATTTTCATTCTACTTAGTGGCCTACAAGCCTTGTTGTAGTAGTACCTGCATTTGTTGTGGCCTACAAGCCTTTTTGTAGTAGTACCAGTCTTTGTTCTCTTTAAGATTTGAAGTGTGCATCACGTTCCTTCTTTAGTGAGCTTTCGGGATGGCTGCAAATTACACACGAATGAGGGTTCATCACATTGTTATGTAATGTTTCAAATACTAGGCATCACAATAAGTTAAATGTAGTAAAAGCAAATACAAAAAATTCAGACGAGTAAAACAAATATTAGAGTAACATAAATCATAAAAAAATACAGGAACATTTTATAGGAGAAAATATAGTCAAATAGAGATAAGTAAGCAAATAGAATGACCAATCGTTTGTTAATTTGAATGTGAGGAAAATGAGTAAGAAAATTATTAATGATATTAATAAATTCAGCCAGAATAACAATGAACAACCACAAAATGAGGGCTTTTGCATACTTAATCAGAAAAAAAATGGATGATAAAATTGTGCGTAAGTCAATGCACACTCAATCAAGTCTACAAAAAAGTTAACTGTCCCAATTTTATAAAACAAACAACATCTTTAATGGTTCTTCAAATTGGAGATTAGAAGGACAGATGACTACACAAGATTCATGAACTAATCAACACTGCGGTCCATTAGGTTTAGCCTATGTATATTCTTTTTCCGATTTCTATCAAACTAAAAATGCATATTTCATCAAAATGGAGCAGAGCCATCAGCATATACCACGAGTTCAAATATATAGTGGAGACTCTCTACATATCAATAATTGATGCTAAGCGACTTAAGTTTCCATTTTCGTCCCAATCTAGCGTATAAGGTGAATTTGTAGAATTGTGAGAACCAGATTCTACTGAAATTTTGGCGGATAAAAAAATGAGATAGTACCATCCGTGCTGCAAAATCAGAGATACAAATTAAATGCAGAACAATAGAATTTCTGTGCATGCGTATGTGCAATAACTGCTGGTGTTACAAATTAGTTATGTAAAACAAGTAACTGAACCGCAAATAAAAGGCACAACACAACTTAGGCTCCGCGATAGATTATTAGAATCTACAATGACTTCTCCCATGCTATATGAACATAAAATATAAACCCTAGAGAATATAATTATATTTCTTATCAATCGAGTATATATGCATAAGTGTAAGGAGCATGATATTCAAAGAAGTCACTCATGTAATTAAACTTTACTTACATTGAGAAGATAACAAATTCTTGATTATTGATCGTAGTATATACATATATGCTACAAAGTAAGTTATATGATGAGTTTATGATAGTAAATTACCTACACTATAAACAATGAAATAGAAATATAAGACAGTTGAAGATTGCAGATTCTTTTAAAGTGACAAGATCCGTTATGCAGTAGTTTTTACCAATCATGAGGTTCAGGGCTCGACATTATCGAGACAACACCTAATCATAAAAATAATTATCAACTAACGATAACCAAATAGAAAATCTATTATTAGTTCTTACTCTCATTCCTTAGAGATGACCAAAATCAACAGTAAAGATTTGTTTTACCAACAAAACAAAAAAAATATGCAAGAATTCGAACAACTTGAATTCCATTGAAAGATAATGTCGTTTGAATTAGAATTTTGATTAATTGAACATATAAACAATATATGTAAAAATCAAGGAAAAATTATTCCGCTGTCAGACCTTTCATACACAAGTGATGCAATTGGCACGACAGATTAAATTAAGTACACAACAAATGAAATCGACACATGCAGAGGAAGTAAGTGAGTTGGTAGGTGTATACCTTTGGAAGAAGTGGAGGCATAAGAGGATATATCAAGAATAACATGGGCATTCCTCAATATTCATGTTCTTCTGGCGTTAAATCTGGGTATCGGCGCTTGACCCTTCCTAGAATCCCTAGTGCAGTCGAGGACGAAGACGATGCGCTCTATAGCTTTCGCCTTCTTCTTCTTCTTCTTCTTCTTCTTCGGTTCTACATTATCTTCTTCTACAGCAAGTAGAAATTAAGAATGAATTCATAATATGAATCCAGTATCACATTAAACGGTTAAAGAGCTGACACAATTCAATCACATTTGGCGGTTTAAAGGCACCTCATCCTTGTGAGGCGAGTTGCCGATCGAGCACTGGCCTAGTGGAACTGCAGCGGCGTTCTTGGCGAGTGGGCTGACTACAGAAAAGTAGCGCGACAGAACGGTAGAGAGCGATGGACCGACGAAACGACAGAGCGACGGGGAGCGGCAGAGTGACGGAACGCGGTGTGTACTGCTTTAATTAGGGTTCTCGGTCACCGACCAAAAAAAAAAATTAGAGTTCTCGGTGTGTCTGTTCATGATTTATTGAAAAATCAATAAATTATGGATCCTCATTATTGTGGCTATTCATCGGCCCAAATAAAAGCATTATTGTGGTTGGGTTTGAAGGTTGGGCCATTCCGGTTTGTATGTCAGGCAGGCCTAAATAGATAGATGGTTAAAGTTGTGCCCTTTGGATTATAGTAAGTGACTATTGGGGGTGAGGACACTTCACATTTAATATATTGGTAAATAGATATATATATATATATATATATATATATATATATATATCTATCTCTTTGCAGACAACTATGCATCTCCTTGATTTTCCCTTCGTTTGCTTATACTATTTGAATAAGGTCCATATATATATTCGTCGACCACTATATGTTAATTTTTTGGTTTTAAAATTGTATAATATGTCTATTAGAAAATTTGTTCATCTTCTAATGGCTAGAACAATTAGTAATACTTATATGAATAATTTACATGCATCCATTAAGATAAATTTATGTTTGACCTAGACATCCCCTTAGCTTTGTTATCTTAATTTTATTTTGAATTTTATGTATCTGATATTTTTTAGGGTTTAATGAGCAGAAGATGCTTACTAAAGTTGTTCGCACACAATTAACAAAGTATTCTGTAAGTTTCAAAGTTTTTTTTTTAATGTTTTCCCTTCTTTTGGTAGAATTTTGTTATTGATATATATTAATATTTAGATTTTTTTGAATTTTTACGTTATTTTTTAGTTTGATGTGGTCCTTATTTTTACGACGATTAGAACCGAAACAGACGCTCTATATGCAAGAATGCCACCACTTCACTATTTGTTTCAACTTTCAACCCCATTTTTTCATTATTTTGATCCCTTTGTTGCTGCCTTCTCCTTCTCCTTTGGTGCTAGGGTTTTACAGTGTTCTTAAATCTTCGACATAATTCATGTTATATATTATCACTGTGAGTTATTATTTGGTTTTTTATATATAAAAACATTGTTTTATTCATACAGATTTCTTCCATATGCATATCTAAAGATGTGAGGATCAGGCTTTTCTTTCACGTGTCGTCTTCATCAAGCAGCTCTACAGGCTACGTAAGGAAGAGTTACGAACAAGTTATTTATGAAAAACGATGAAGTGATAGATATATACCTTGATGTGTGTAAGAGTTGGAAGAGTACAACTTTTTATTGGCTCGATAGTTGCAGTTGTTCTCTACACTAATTCGTAGACAGTTTCTTGACTTGATTTTAGAATTTACAACCTAATTTACTATATGTACAAAATTCATAATCATTATTCGAACCCGTCTTCTCTGTTATATCTTTTACTTCTGCAACTCTACATATTCCTCAGCACATATATATTGAGAGAGTTATTTCTCACTTGAAGAAGAGCATGGCATGAATTTTACAATATATATATATATATTCTTTCTTACACGGTAAACTCGGCATCCATTAGTGATCACTTTAAGTGATTTCTCAACAATACTATATAACTAAAATCTCTCAAAACCCTATATTTCCTTCAACTTGCGGAGACTATAAATAATTTTCCTCTCATGTCGGAATCTTGCGAGTTAATGTCGAAGTCGGTCGTGTAGATCCTTAAAACCTCCCACTATGATCTCTCGGGTAGTCGGATCAGACCAAATGTTCGTTTTAATGACAATATTTTTATATATACTATTTAAAGTGTTTTAATTGGGTTTTTTTTTTTTGCCAATGTTTTTTTTAATTGGGTTATGAGATAAGTAATACTTACTATAAATGACTATATATTTTTTAGATCGAGCACATTCATATTAAATTATTTCTCTTTATTTTATCAGCGTATTTGTTTATTTGTATCAAGGATATCATGAATCAAATATACGATGATATCTAACAAGAAAGTCGAGCTCTCCTTTACGCCGTGATTAGAAAATCTGAACTTATAGTAAGTAATTAGTAACATTTATTTGCACTAATCCTTTAACTTTATTCGTATATATATATATAGTGTATTACTCTATGAGTGGTTTAAATATCTTAAAATTAGGAAATAATAGTGTATAGAGAGATTTTAGTATCATTATAATATTGTTTAATATTCTAATAATTTATTATATTCACTCGTTTACATTTACCCTCTTACTATGTTCGATTTTTATATCATTTATACAAAAAATTAACTCCGTGTGATTCTTAGCTTGAAGCTTATCATCCATATTTAAGCTTAGTCACGGAAGACTATACATTCTACTGAAGTTGTGATGGTTCAAAACTATGGTGATGGGTAGATTTTGGGGTTCGAGATTCATGGATTTCACATTATAATGTTATGTTATGTTGAGTTGTAAGTAATACAAAAAAAAATTTAACTTATTGGTCTTTATAAAGTAATGAGTGATTTTTATATATACTATTTTTTTTCCTAACATGAATTGCTATTGTCTAGGAGATTATAAAAACTAAAAGATGGGTTTATTAATTTTTTTCTTACCGATGTACACACTAAATTATCTAATTATGTGTTATTGTTAATATCTCATTTGTTCCTCTATAATTATTTATTTTTATCCGCGCGGTGCGCGGGGTTAGTATCTAGTATTATATATTTACTAGCTACTCACCCCGCGCGCCGCGCGGGTAAAAAATATAAAAAGAGAATATCTAATAAAATTAAATTAAATTAAACTTTTTAGAAAAAAAATTAAATTTATTTATTTATACATTATATCTTTATTCATTTAAAATAATGTTATATGAAATACCATTTTAAATAAAATAGTGTTTTGTTTAGTAAAATAACATTAGTATATACTTTTCTAAATAGAGATATATCTACAATTTATTTTATAGATAGTATAATCTTATATATATATATATATATATATATATATATATATATATTACTCACACTTTATATATTATTATCAATTGCAATTGTATTATATGCTATGAAATTAAAATTTTACTTACTATTCATTATAAGTAAATTTTCTTATAAATATATTAGGTTTTATTTGTAGTATGATTTCTAAACCATTTTCAAAAGTACTATATAAAAAATAAGTAGAAAAAACAAAACGTAGTATATATATATATATATATATATATATATATATATAGTTTTCTAAATAATTTCCAAACGTACTATATATATAAATTGAATATAATCCTCTAATTGATCTTTAATATATATATTATATATAAGTTATATGTTTTTTTTATTATATTTTATTTATTATATATAATTCTAAACTATCAAACTTACTCTATATTGCATATAGTCCTCTAATTTATATTTAATGTACATATATAATGTTTCACTTAGGTGGCGATCTCATAAACTTTATCAATCAAAATGTATAGATTTTTTATTTATATAAATAAAAAATATTTATTTATTTCTTAATTTATGTATAAAGTTTCTTTGTTTTATATAGAACAAAAAATAGGAGATGTTTTAAAAAATACTATATAAATAAGTGGAAAAAAAAACACATTGATTTCTGTTATATATATAGCTTTTTAAATATTTTTTCAAACGTATTATATATATATATATATATATATATATATGTATTTGAATATAATTCTCTAATTGGTCTTTAATATATATATATATATTCTATATAAGTTACATGTTTCTCTTTTTTATATACTGTATTTATTATATATAAATATATAAAATTCTAAACAATTATCAAATTTACTCTATATGCAATATAGAGTAAGAAAATCAAACTAAAAAGTTGAATTTAACGTTAATTTTTTAATAAAAGTAAAAATTGAGTTTAACTTTAAAATTGATATTTAAAGCATTCCTTTTATTTAGCAAAAAAATGTTAATTTTGGTTCGACTAATCGAAAAAATTGAAGTCATCCCAATTTTATATATATATAATAATAATAATAATAATAATTTCAAGAAAAATGATTTATTTTGTCAAAAAGTCGAAAAAAATCGCAATTTCCGATCAGAATGTCACGATGAACATCCATGCAAGACCCAACATAGATTAATTATTTGTTTATAATTTTATCTCACTACCTTCATAAAGTGCACGTATCTATTTTCTTCCAAAAATTAAGATAGAGTTGTGATCAAACCTCTTTATCCGTGTATTTCAATTTCTAGTTATTTGACTTAATATATGTGGTCATACAAATGAAAAGAATAATTGTTTCAATCATCTATTGTGTGTTTGCTCTATTTTTTAAGTGGAAAAACATAGAAAATAATACATCAAAGTAAAAAAAAAAAAAATTATTTAGCTATGTCTTTAATTATATCGTGAAAACCTATCAACGCTAACCATGGAGGACTCAGTATCAACCAATATTTACGGCTTATGAAATAAATTTACCTAATTTATTTGGGGTCACAAAATCTGCAAGATCCAACGTTTTCACAAAACTTGACACCCTCGTCACCTTCGTCATCCACGTAATATCATCCTAGTACTTAGTTTCCAATAACATTTTGTATTGAATTAAAAAAAAAATAAAAATTTGCAGACATTTAGAAACGTATATTCAGTTTTTGGATAATATTTCTGTGATATAAAAAATATATTGCCTACAATATATATACAAATTTTATATAAAAATATGATTTTAAAAGTATACAATAGAAAAATAGTATATTGTACCATGTTAATATTAAGAGCGGTGGGAACCCCAAGGGTTGAGGTTGTACTCCATATCGTTGGCACCATAGCCTCCTCCCTCGTCTACAAATTCATAAAAAACACATGTAAAGCTTCCCATATATAACACGTAAAAAATCAAAATCTAGATGAATAAGTAAACAATTACTATGGAACTATTAAAAAAATAGTTCGTACATATGACACTATAACATACGAATATTTGTAGGTTGTCTAACATGTGAATGAAGGACTATACAATCACCCTATAGGCTATATATATATGATTTTATCCTAAACTCTAATTCAATTTCTTTTGGCCACTAAACCTAATATATGTAAACTTAATATATTCTGTTTAACTTATTTTTTTTTCTTGCCGTGATTTCATTTATATATGATTTTTATATATTTTATTACCCTAATTATTATTATATATGTAAATATTAATATTAAATAATATAGTGTGCGGCCACTAAAACCTAATATATGTAAATACTATATGCACGGTTGCGTTTTAATACATTCAATATTTTTTTTGCCTATATATATATTCCAAATGTATCATAAAAAAAAATTCTATATTTATGCAATATATTTGTATGCATTAAATGTATATACACAAAATATATGTGTATAATAATATACTAACTTTGAGTATAAATCCATACATATGTATATATACAAAATATAACGTGTACAATAATACTAACTCTGAGTATAAATTCAAGTTAATTTTTGGATTTAAAAAAAAAAAGATATGTTTGAATATATGAAAAGATCGAACAATCCATATTAAAATTTTATTTTATTTAATTGGTCGTATATACTAACTTTGAGTATAATTCAAATTAATTTTTGAATTAAAAAAAATGTTTGAATATATGAAAAGATGAAACAATCCATATTAAAATTTTATTTTATTTTATTGGCTGGAATTAGTGGTATGTTTATATAAACATAATAAATTTTTTTATTTGGATTTGAGTCACGATTGTTTGTTGTATGTATACTTATTTTTTATTTTTATTTATTTATATAGAGTTGTTTATTTCACGAAAGCCTAAAGTACGATAATTTTATATATTGCTTAATATAATTATCTATGTATATTGGTTTATTTATTATTTTATATATACATTGCTTACATGGCGGCTTATGGTTTTCCGGAACCAAACTGTATAGATTTGCTATTTAAAAGGAAACTTTTAATTAATTTGTTTCTTTAAATTGCGTAGAGACCAAAATAGGATATAAAAATACTTCTTAATTTTGAATCGATCAATATTATGTATCTAAATTTAGAGACCTCCAATTAAATTAGGAAACAGTGACTGCATGGACTGTCCACCTGTCAGTCAGAGGGCTTCCGGTGCCGAATTAATATAATATAGTAGATATTTAGTTGTTCATATAAACATATATTAGTAAAAAACTTTTGCAATTTGGTAATTAAACGTAAGAAGAAATAAAATTTAATGGCTTTCATAGATGGACCCACAGCCCGGCATTACATTACATCATCACTCCGCAAAGCCCATAATCAACTGTTTGTTTCCAAATATAGAGCAATACCTGTCTCATCACGTACGCGCCTCAAAATGCTTTCTCTGTACGCGCCATCTTCTCCAATAAATCCGATTACTTCTCGGCTTTTCGGTATTTTCCGGTACACTGCTACTACCCCGCTGAATGCAACAACCAGTTTGACCTGTCGCAGTCGAACTACTGCAGCATTTCGTAGTTTTTGTTTCATGGCAAACGCGAGCATAGCCACGGGCGATTCTTCGCCGGAGCACGTAGCTGGGAACTGGTACTCCGTGCCTGAGCTCCGTCTGCGTGACCATCGCTTCTCCGTTCCTCTGGATTACTCTCTCAATCGATCCATTTCTCCTAAAATCTCCGTCTTTGCTCGCGAAGTTGTTGCTGGTATTTTTCTTTTGATTGATTATAATGAATTCATTTGCTTGATTATCTGTTTGCGGTCAACTGTTTCATCTTCATCATCATCTATAGTGCTTGATTGGATTGCGTCTATGTTACCTTCTTTAAAATCCTAGTCAAATGGTTAATTTCAGATTAAATTAGAAATATTGGTTGGATTCAAACTTCAACCGCAAATTTTGCTAGTCATTTGGGATTTGATAAAAGGAACTGATGAGTAGTTTGCTTTGCCTGGCCCTTTATCAGGTCCAAAATCAAGTCACGCCTGTGTAGTCTTGCAGCTAAACCCTAAATCAAACATATAGTCTTGCTCTGTCCCTATTGACTCTTCCTCTATTGGTGGATGTGATTTTTTTTTCTGTTGAAGTAGTTGCAACTGTAGAATAGAATGTAGATAGATGGATAATTGATGGACTAAAAATAGGGTTTTGACTTGATAACAATAACCAATTCATTCTACAGTTTCAAAACTGTTCTGATTGGATTGATTTGTACTCAAATCAAAATACTTATCTGGAGACGACAAAGCTTACAGTTTTTAGACATTTCACATAACATGTTATTTAGCTATGTTATGTTTAATTTGAACTGATTGTTGAGTCCCCTGCCATTGCCAATTCTAAACCTCTCTTTCAGTTGGGAAAGAAGAGAAAGAATTGCCGTTCCTATTGTACTTACAAGGTGGACCGGGATTCGAGTGCCCTCAACCGACTGAATCGAGTGGATTTACACGCAAGATTTGTGAGGAATTTCGTCTAATTTTGATGGACCAGGTAGTTAGAAGCAGATTCTTGTCTCTGGTAAGATAGTTGACATTTAATAAGCATTGACATGTGATTTTAACAGCGAGGAACAGGACTATCAACTCCTTTGACAGCATCCTCAATGTTACAACTAAAATCAGCAGACAAGTTGGCAGATTACCTGAGACATTTCCGTGCTGATAACATTGTCAATGATGCTGAGTTTATTCGAGTACGCCTTGTTCCTGGAGCTGGACCTTGGACAATTCTGGGTCAGGTATTAAATTACGTTCACAAGATATCATTTCTATTATTAGAAAAATTGTGATTGAAACCAAGAGCAAAACACCACATGAAAACTGACCCAGCATCATTTTCCTTTAACTGTCATGCTAGTCTAACGAGCAGTTACTTTACTTGTGTAGAGCTACGGTGGATTCTGTGCAGTTACTTACCTAAGTTTTGCTGCCCAAGGATTAAAGCAAGTCCTTTTAACAGGTGGAATCCCTCCCATTGGAGATGGTTGCACTGCAGATGCAGTATATAGAGCATGTAAAGAGCAGGTTATACTGCAAAATGACAAGTTCTACCAGAGATATCCTCAGGATATACAAATTGTGCAAGAAATTGTTAAGCATTTGGCCGAGTCCAAATCAGGAGGAGTGAGAGCCTTACTCAGACACCCTTTTCATAATTCAGCAAGAAACTTTTTTTATAAACAAAAAAAAAAAATCATTTTTCTTATTCTGATTAGTTACAAACATGTTTCTTCTCTTTTTTTTCTTCTTATTTTAGGTGAGCCTTCCATCAGGAGGTATCTTAACGCCAAGAGGATTACAGACTCTTGGTCTATCTGGTTTAGGGATGAGTTCTGGATTTGAGCGTTTGCACTACTTGTAAGAAATCAATAGTTAAGCTCACTTTATTAATGAAGAATGATTAGGTAAAATTTGATCCTTTTTCGTATAAATTGGATATGACAGGCTTCAGAGAGTCTGGGATCCCATATTGGTTGCCGGAGCACCGAAGCAGATCAATTACAACTTCTTAAGAGCTGTAAGATATAACTGCTTGTTCATACATTCTTCATACTCAATGTCATAATAACTAACTAAATTTATGAATTACAGTTTGAGAATTGGCATGCCTTTGATACAAACCCCCTCTATGCTCTTCTACACGAGTCCATATACTGTCAGGTAATTGTTGTAGCAGTTTGAGATATCTAGCATTGAATCAACTTGGAAGTCACCTTATGCATAGCTCTGTTTGTTTTTTCAGGGAAGTTCATCAAATTGGTCGGCTCAGAGAATAGTATTGGAAGAAGATGTGAGCACATTTGATGCGGTAAAGGCTGCAGATGAAGGGCGCCCTGTTCTTTTCACTGGCGAGGTATCAAGAAACTCTGTAAATACATACTTGAAAAGATTAAAGGGTTAAGAACCTAAAAACAGTCTCAACTATAGGCCATGTTGCTAATCATTGTCCCATATTTAAAATGTTGCTATTTGATGTCCCAATTATCAGATTTGTTTATTTATACTTTTTTCAGCTGATTTGGCGTTAAAATTAGCGTTTGAAGCAACAAAAACATGTTATTTTTCATTTTTTTGAAGTATCAGATTTGTTCGTCATGATTTAGACTTTTAATGCTTAAAAATATATTTTTAAGCACATTTGATGCGGTAAAGGCTGCAGAAGATGGGCGCCCAGTTCTTTTCACTGGGGAAGTAACAAGAAACTCTGTAAATACATACCATACTTGAATAGATTAAAGGGTTAAGAACTAAAAATAGTCTCAACTATAGGTCATGTTGCTAATCACTGTACCATATTTAAAATATTGATATTTACTTCTTTAGTGTCTCAATTATCAGATTTGTTGTTTTGTACTTTTTTCAACTGATTTTGGCATTAAAATTTGTGTTTTAAGCAACAAAAACATGTTATTTTCCACTTTTCCGTAGTATCATATTTGTTTCCACTCAGAAGTTAAGTTCAAAGTTTACGATTCGACATATACATTGCTGTTGCAGATGGTTTTTCCATGGATGTTTGAAGAAATTCATGTGTTGAAGCAATTTAAAGAAGCAGCTCATATTTTGTCGCAAAAAAATGACTGGCCTGCGTTGTATGACTCAACTGCTCTGAAGAACAATAAGGTGCCAGTGGCAGCTGCTGTTTATTACGAGGATATGTTTGTGAATTTCAAGCTAGCAACAGAGACAGCTGGCAAGATTGGTAATATAAGGCTGTGGGTGACTAATGAATATATGCACTCTGGTCTTCGTGATGGAGGCGACAGGGTTTTGGATCACTTGTTTGGTATGATTAATGGCAAGAAACCTCTGTTTTGAACTGTTGGTTCCTCTGATGAAACATATAATCGGTCCTGTGTTGTTAGAACAAGGTAGTGTTTGGCCTGTTCTTGTGTTCTGGTAATAAAATTATGGTTCTTGCTTGTATGTAAATATGTATGAGTACAAGTAGCTTTAACTATATATTGGGTGGAAACAAAAAAAATCCACTAGAGATTTGTGTTAATTATCAAAATGACACATGATATTTTGTATTTAAATAAAGGGTTAAAAGGTACTAGGGCTAAGTCCGACTTTAGGTTCGGGTTAGCTCTGTCCGGCGACCCCGACCGAGGGTCGGGCCTAGGCTAGGTCCGGTTAAGTCAATTGGTTTCGATTTTGAAGTTTTAGGACTAAATTAAATAAAATAAAAGTTAGAAATATATTTGAAGGATTAAATTGAACAAAATTAAAAGTCTAGGGTCGGTCACGTAACTTGCACATGTCATGTAACGGTAAATTAACAGATATACCAAAAGTCACATTTTTTTCAAACGTTTGGTACCCAAAGTATATAAAAACAAACATCCGGTACTAAAAACCACTATCTTATACGTAAAGTTTGCTATCGCTATTAAAATTTGTATTTCTTGGATGAAATCACACTCATTTGTTAGATACCTATGAATAAAATAACTAATAATTTATTCGATTACTAAAACATAAAACAAAGGCTGTAATTTTTCTACATTTTTGTCAATCACGTCATAACTTACTACGTCTAAATTACAAGGAAATTCTAACAGAACTAATAATGTTACACATGTGAAACTTAAATATAAAAATATTAAAAAGAAAAATGAACAAATAATTTAGTGGCTTGTCCATAAAATTATGATTCTCGCTCGTATTATACTTTATTGTTATTACATATAAGTAATGTATAAGTACAATTCGCTTTAACTATATATTAGAGATTTCTTTTTCTTTAAACTAAGTAATCGTGCGATGCATACAATTACAAGAATCCATGCACCGACTTCTTACATTATGTTGGCACTTGGCCGGCAAACCTGTTAATTAATAATAATAACAATAATAATAAATAAAGAATGAATATTAGTCAGTAATCCAAAAAAATATTAATCATAATTTAAGGAATATTATATGCGTAGGTTATTAATTACTTTCGACGATTATTATATTTTAACATCGAGTTATATTGCTTATTTATTTTAATTAAATACTAAAAAATGCATTAATTTATCGAAATAGTTATACAAATTCTAATGAAAATTTATATTTTTTAAGAAAAAAACCTAATTTTTAGTTTTGAAAAATATTTACCGTATTTTTTCATTAAAAAAAAATTATGTTAAAACCAGGAGTGCTTGCTTATTGTCTTATTTTATAATCAGTGCGTAGTGCATATGCTTTTTATTCAAATATATAATATACTCGTAAATAAATATAAAAAATTTATAAACATTAAATAACGATATGTATTTAGACTTAAATATTCTATTAAAAAATAGCAAGCAAGCAGTGATCTGTTAAGGCGGAGATCCCACGAGCACAAGTGCACACCACGTCTCATCACAGCAATCAAAGTCAACATGACACGTGTCGTAATCTAACTCACCTGCCACTATTTCTCATCTTTCTAATTCTTCCTATAAAATGAGTTACCTGAAACGAAACCCTAATTTTTTCAAACAAATTCGTCTATAACCAAAAAACAAAAGACGATGGATCTTCTGAATAAGGCGACGAATTACATCGCGGAGAAGGTGGCGGAATTCCCCAAGCCGGAGCCGACGGTGGACAACGTCGATCTGAAGGAGGTGACGAGAGAGAGCATCGAGTACAAGGCTGACGTGTCGGTGAAGAATCCGTACGGCACCTCGATTCCGATCTGCGAGATCTCTTACTCCTTGAAGAGCAACGGCACGGAGATCGCCTCCGGGAAGATACCTGATCCCGGTTCACTCAAGGCCAACGATACCACCGGATTGGAAGTTCCGGTGAAGGTGCCGTACAGCATAATCATGACTCTGGCGAAGGATATCGGCTCCGATTGGGATATTGACTACCAGTTGGATCTCGGATTCACCGTTGATCTCCCTGTCGTCGGCGAATTCACCATTCCGGTGTCCAGTAAGGGCGAGATCAGGCTCCCTTCCTTTTCTGACTTTTTCTAATCACCATCATTATCCGCTTAATTTCACGTCATTTACGTTTAAGTATGTTTTCCGAATGTATCAGATGATTACTTTTAGATCTTATTATATATATCGAGTTATGATGAGAGGTTTTATGATTCTTGGATTCAATAAATTCTATAACTTATCGAAGTTTGATTGGATCATAATAATGAATGTTTCGGTTTAAACTCTTAATAAAATAGAATGAAGAGTGGATGCACAAAAGTATATCGGAACCATGTAATATAGTGGAACGATATAACTCTTTAACCTTAACTCGATTTCTCGTGTTAGAGGCTTGAGAATAGAAAAATATTTAGGTTATTTTTCCGGTGCTAATTTAGGTAGCACCGGAAGAATAAACACTAACCTAAATATTCTCTTATTCTCAAGATTCTAACACGAAAAATTCAGTTAGGTTGAAGAGTTGAATATGTTACATTATATTTAGTTGTTAATCGGTTACACTGAGTAGAGTTATTAAATTATCGATCTTGATTATCATTATTTATTTTCGGACGGATAATAATTTTTTTCCAGACAATCAATAAAATCGACAGCCGTCATTGATCATTGACGAGAGAATTGATTCTAATGAGAGTTTGAGCATGCGTATAACCATTTAGCACGAGAGAGCTGATCTTAAGAATAAGACGTACACTTACTTAATCAATGAACTCATAAGATCGAATTTGTAAGTGAGGGTATTCGGTATACTCTTATTCATACTCTGACACTCTCTCTTAAACTGATGTTTGCGAACACGGTTTACAACAAATTCTTTACTTGGTCCGTACACATGAGCTTTCTGCCTGACCACACTGACCTTCCAATGAAGGTTTTTTTCAACATTTTTTCTTTAAAATGTGAGTCTCGTCGCTATTCGAACTATCAGTTCTGACTTCTGATACCACTTATTAAGAATAAGACGTACACATTAACTAATCAGTCCATAAACTTGAACTTGTGAGTGAGAATCTTCCGTATACTCTTATTTAAACGTACATCAAATAGGTAGAGTTTTTTTAGCGTTTCTTTAGCACTAGAAGTCTGAATAATGATGTTTCATGGCAAAAAAAAAAAAAAATTGTCTGAATAATGTGTTTATTTTAAAGTGTGAATAATGTTGGGCTCGGTTGGATTATTGTTAAAAAATGTTCGGCCCAAATAAAAAAGATGTTGGGCTCAAATAATGTTGGGCCCAAATAATGTTGGGCTCGGTTGGATTATTGTTAATGTTGGGCTCGGTTGGATTATTGTTAAAAAATGTTCGGCCCAAATAAAAAAGATGTTGGGCTCAAATAATGTTGGGCCCAAATAATGTTGGGCTCGGTTGGGCAGTCTGGGAAATGATAAAATATAAATAATGACTAACATACAATAATAAATAGAGGATTTCTTTTTACGTATTAAAATGAGAGTTCAACATAAATTATATATATATATAATATATATATATTGATATAGGTATATTATATCTAATGATTGATCAAACAAACCATTTCATCTAATCTGACACTAAAACGCACATTATCTATTATCTCTATGACATTATTCGTATATATTCCACGTAGCTACGTGATACGGGGGATCTTACCTGACTAACCTACCTCATTTAACTAATTGAATACGACGTATATCTATCTCTTATATCATTGCATATGCTATGCTAGCTAGATATATTATATATAGTCAACGCGCAATGCTCCAGTTGAGAATATCTCTTATATAATAATAATAATAATAATAATAATAATAATAATAATAATAATAATAATAATAATAATAAATTTTGATTAAAAGAAAATCCGTGTAACTCTCACCAAAAACTAGACCCACTAAATAATTATTCAGTTACTAAAATACTGACCCAATATTTTGTTTTTCCACTAGTATCCTAAATAATTTAATTGTCTGTCGGTTATGCAAGGTTAACTAGTAAAAGATAAAATATTATTTATGAATATTTTTCTATAACTCAAATCCTAAACACTGTCTCAGTTAATATGTATAAGTTTGACTAAAATGAATCGAATTTGTATATATGATTAAAATATACATCAGACTTTAAGGAAAATAAATTAAATTAAATCTCATTTCTTGTGCAAATCTCAATATGCATAACTTAATAGTGGAAAATTAAAATATATTTATACTAATCTTCAATTTTTAACCTAAACTAAATTATTAATTCAAGTAAAAATGGTCCTATATATATTATTATACCTAAAAAGTCAGCATTCAACAGCTTGAAAAAAATATAAAATGTAAACAATCTGCTAGGCACCGCCAAAATTCTCACATCATTATTGTGGAAGATGACTTTTTATGTGCATGGAAAGCAACAAAAATCATACTATATATATATATAAGCAGACATATACATACATACTGAGAAGAGAGTTGAACAATATATATAACTTAACTATCACCAGCTTAATTATATATATACCATGGGAGAGAAAGAACAAGCAAAGCCTCTTGCCCCATCCTTACCCAACTCCACAACCAGCAACGGCGACAATTCCGATGAGCTCGCCGGAGATTATACAAAGCGCCGCCACAGAAGAGGATGCTTCCTCAAATGCTGCGGTTGTTTCGCCGCCGTTATCCTCATCCACGCCGTTATTATCATTATTCTAGCATTCACCGTGTTTCGGGTCAAGGTATAGAAGAATGAGAATATATATATTATCTTGATTTGAATTGAATTGAGTTTATATATATATATAAAACGGTATGGCCGGACGGGATTGGAACTGGTTCGGAACCGGTCCAATTTGGACCGGTTTTAACATACTAGTTCTTCGAGATGAGGACCGGGCTAAGAACTAGTAGTATACTTCTAAAAAGACCGGTTTTTAATTATACCAGACTGTTTTAGACCAGTTTTGATATGATTTTTCGGTTTGTTTTTAAATTAGTGTAAATCTGTATAGAAAACGGGTTGAGCCGGTTCTGACCAGAACCAGGCTGCTTTTTATGTTCCGGACAGAACCGAACCATATTTTTAAGTGCTAATTTCAAATTCGATCATGCCAGGTTCGGTGCCCATACTAAATCTATAATAATATAATAAGGAAAATATAATTCGATAATATATTGAAAACATAATCTAATAATATATTAAAAATATATCTAATCTTAATATAGCCTTATCAGAAGATAATAAATATATTTATTCCCTAATACAAGGAACCCGCCATCAACCTAAACGGGGTCACCGTCACAAAACTCGAGTTAGCCAACGGGTCATCGTTGATCCCAAAACCGGGCTCGAACATGTCCCTGCTTGCTGACGTCAGCGTGAAGAACCCGAACGTGGCTTCGTTCCGGTACAGCAACACCACCACAACGCTCTACTACCACGGCGTGGTGGTCGGGGAGGCGCGTGGGCCCGCGGGGCGGGCCCGGGCTCGCCGGACGATGAGGATGAACATCACGGTGGATATCATCACCGACGGGCTCACAAAAAGCGCGTACTTGAGCGACGATATATCGTCCGGGGTACTTCAGATGAGTAGTTATTCCAGGATTCCGGGTCGGGTTAAGATTATGGGGATAATTAGTAAGTATGTTATTGTGAAGATGAATTGCACTATGGTTCTTAATATATCTAGTCGGGATATACAAACTCAGAAGTGTAAACGTAAAGTTGATCTCAATTTCTAGATTGTTACATCTCTCTCGGATTATATTTGTTGGAGTTGTACTTAGCACGAATTGTTGTATCTAATATATTGATGGTTAGAATATAGTGTACTTGATCAAAATATGTATTAGTTAACAATGTATATAGATAACATATATTTAGGATTATTTATAAGAGTTATTAAATATACTTTTCAGACCACATGTTTGATCGAATGTGACTTTAGTATTTAATGTTTGGTTTTATATACTTTGGTACCAATCGTTAGAAAAAATGTGACTTTTGGTACAACCGTTAGTTTTAGACTTTAAATGATATGTGAAGTCACGTGAAGACTCTAAACTTTTGATTTTGTTCAATTTAGTCCTCAAATATATTCCTAATTTTTATTTTCTTTAATTTATTTCTAAAACTTTAAAATCGAACCCAACTAAATCAATCCAACTCAAATTACACAGCTGAAAAATCACTTTTGAATGAATATCATTGGCATTAATAATTAAGTTGATGTTGATTCTAAATTAAGCTTGAGAATCGACTAATTAATTAGCTGCCAATGCTATCCATAGTCAAACAAGGCAGGCGGACAATGAGTTGGATTACTAATTGGTTTTTGATTAGTGGCACTGTGCCAGTCAAATGTACTGATTGATAATTTTGTTTAATATATAGAGATTCTACACATGCAAAATAAACATAATGTAGTATTAATAATCTCAAACATAATAAAAAAAATATTAACTAATGAATAAATTAGAAGTGGTGATCCTAAATTTATAGGACTATGTAATATTCAGATAATCTCGCTAATGGTCTGAGGTAATATACTAATATATATTGGTTTTGTTCGAGGAAATAATAACAAATCAAGTTAATTAAGTATACTTATAAATCACATTGAGTGTGTATATTATATGTCATGTGGTGATTGACTCGATGCACAAACTTCCATTCTCATCGAGTCCACCACTTCCATCTTCTTCTTCTACACTCCATATCCACACTACGTCATTACTACAATAAAGTAAAAAGGTTGCATTGAAAATTTGAAATGTTCATATTTATGATGCCAAACAAAAAAAATCATTTTTTTTGCTTTTAATTATCTATAATGAATTTAACTTAAAGGTATTGAGCACATACTATTACCATTAGATCATATCTACATACATGATTGTACATTATTACCAAACAAAAAGAAATCCATGATTGTATGCATTTGAATATAATTTAATGGCTTGAGATTATTATTATCTTATTTTAAAAAAGAAAAAAGTAATTGCTTAGCTATACATTTTTATTTTTTCTTGGGAAAAAAAGGAATCAACTAATAGTTCCGTCCCTATACCCAACCCGCTACGTAATGTTTGAGCTCTTCTGCTCACGGTCTGTATTTTTTCCGATCAGACTTATCGAACACAAGCGCACACACTGATCTCGCCAACGTAGCCCCACCAACAACCTAATATAATCAAGAGACCGACTCATGCCCAGTTTTTGTCTTCCTCATATATCTGACGCGTTGTGTGAACCAGATATTTTTTAAAATTGATTGGTCATACATAAAAAGAAAAAAAAATGCATATATTTATAATTATTATAATATAATATATAGAAGGAAGAGTATTAAATGCAGCAGCTGGATCACCCACCCACCTTCTCAAAATAATCAGCCTAATTTCTCTCCCTCTTTTCCCACTATGGACTCCTCTCCATTTACTACTCCTCCAATTTCAACACCACCAACTAATGTCCGCCGCCGCCGCCGCCGCCGCGCCCTCCCCAGACTACCTCTCTAACCTCGGCCTCGGCTACGCCATCGCCATCGCCCTCGGCTTCCTCGTCCTCCTCTCCTCCCTCATCCTCGCCTCGTACATATGCTGCCGCTCCTCCCGCCGCCGCCACCTCCACCGCTCCGGCAACCCTGCGGCTAACGGTGCCTCCTCTCCCGACGGCGGCATAATCCTCCCGCGCATCATCTTCGTGGCGGAGGACGACGGCGAATTGGGAAACGAGAACCTCACGGTGGGCCTCCACCAGTGCGTGATCAATTCGTATCCGAAGCTACCGTTCACTAAGAAAACCGCCGGCGGTGAAAACACGACGTGCTCCATTTGTCTGTGCGAGTACAAGGAGTCGGAGATGATGAGGATGATGCCGGAGTGTCGACATTGCTTTCATCTTCTCTGCCTTGACGCGTGGCTCAAGCTGAATGGCTCCTGTCCGGTTTGCCGGAACTCTCCGCTTCCGACGCCGTTGTCGACGCCATTGTCCGAGGTTGTGCCGCTCTCCCAATACGGCGAGGACCGCCGGCGGCGGCGCTGACCTACAAAGCTGTTTTTTTTTTTTTTTTTATGTATCTGATTGATTGAAAAACTGTAGATTCTTCAACTTCAGAATTAGATTCGGTAGTTGGCAGTTGTAGTGCTTTTGTTCCTTCTTTCATTCATTCAAGAATCAGAAGTTCCCATTGACAATAGAGTAATATATATATATATAATTATATATACACATTATATTTACTAAATTTCTGCTTTATTCAGATGCATCTATCGATCAATAAATAAATAGCCTACAGCTATACACTGACAAATTATTACTCGACAGTTCATCACATGACAGTTCATTTTCCTATACAATTATTATTACACGTATGGTATATTCACATATAAAATAAGAAATGTATAGTTTAGTTTGCCTTTTTGTATAAATATTAATGGGTCTCTAAGTAAAAATTGAACTATACACACAAGAAAGCAAAACAAATTTGTTAAATGGTTTATAATTTGAAGTTTCAGTAATGTTGAAATTCCGTCTCTAATGTTAAAACTGAGTGTATCGGGTTTCATTTTTGTTAAAATTTGATGTCCCGGTTTGGTTACTTTGGGAAGTCAATCCCGACGAAACCGACTGTTAAATTCGACATCCATGCACGTTCATTTCTCGTCACCTTACCGAGACCGTCACTTAATGAGCTGACCATATCCACGCAAATTTCATCACTAATGAAACTTCAAACAGTTCTTAACCCTTTTATTAAATGGTATTTGCAGTAATGGGTGGGTATTATGATCGAGGAAAATAATGTTTATGTAGTATATCAAACACAGTCCACACCGCAGAAGCTGTAACAGCTCAATTCTAACAATTACATAACAAACAAAAGAATATAGCCATCCTAAGAGGTACTGTAAAATGTAAATATATAACACAATGATAATAATAATTACAGTGGCAACACATGTATGATATATATCAACTGTTTTTAGTACCTAGTGTTAGGCCTCGGTCTGTCCATCCAGGATGTGCTATTATCAGAAGAAAGTGGCACTGTGGAGAACTCGGAGCTATACGGTTCGTAAAGCCGGCTGTTACCTTGCAAAACTGGTAAATTTGGCTCTTGGTTCGCCGATAAACTATGTCTTGAAAAACTGGGAGCTGTGCTGCTGCTTGTTGTTCTGCTATTATCAGGAAACGGCGAGTTTGCTGCAGAATTTGTGGCATTTACACTACTAGTAGTTGTATCATTCTCGAGGCCACGGTCTTTTCGTTCTTTTTCATCTGTCTCTTTGAGAAGAAAGTCCACCCAAAGATCTGCAATTGACTGAAAGAACCCCAAACAAAAAAGAGTTTCGCTTCACTTTGGTCTAACTACTAAGCCTCGAACCCGAGTTTAGTTTAAAGGGTTAAGAACCTATAAACAGTCAAATGTTTGCCCAACTTTGAAATTTGATTGTCTGAAATATTAAAATGGACAGTCCAGGTTTCATTTTTGTTGAAATTTGGTGTCTTGGAGACGCGAAATTTCAACAAAAATGAAATCTGGGACCGTCCATTTTAACGTTTCAAACTTCAGACATCAAATTTCAACATTGGACAAACCTTGGTCTAACTACTAAGCCTCGAACCCTAGTTTAGAGGGTTAAGACAGTCAAATGTTTGCCCAATGTTGAAATTTGGTGTCTGGAGTTTGAAATATTAAAATGAACAGTCCAGTTTCATTTTTGTTAAAATTTGGTGTCTCGGAGACGCCAATTTCAACAAAAATGAAACCTAGGACTGTCCATTTTAACATTTCAAACATGACACCAAATTTCAACATTGGGAAAACCTTGGACTGCTTATAGGTTCTTAACCCTAGTTTAAAAGAAATATTAAGTCTTGGTAGTACCTGGTTTTCTGATGCCATGCTATTAGCATTCAGGGGTTCACCAGAGCCTCCACCCATAATACCACCAACAAGCCGACCTGGGAAACCGAAAACACCCCTGACAACACCTTTCCCTCCTGTACCTTGTTGTGCAGCACCAATCCTTTGTTTTTCCTCATCCGAAAACCCTAACATCCGCACCATCAGGTCCAGCACCTGATGGATAAACCCAGAAAGAGTGAGTGCGAGGAATTAGACGTAATATATGTGACTAAGTAGAGGAAACCTAAATGGAAAGAAAAATATACCTCTTTGCTGTGATTTCTTTGGAAATAGGTCACTAATAACTTGATCACAATTCGTCTGTAGAAAGATTTCAATTTTAGTTAGGCAAAAAACTAAAATTCGGTCTTCATGAAAGTAGAAGCTGGATGTTCCCTTTTGTTTAGAAGAGATGTCACTGCCATATTCACACCTACCAAATATCCTATTCAGTAATCTTGTCCTACATGTGAAAACGATCAAACTATGGCTGCCCTTGTGGTAGTCTACAATTTGATTAAACTAGGCCCTAAGCTACCTGTTGTTAGATGAAGAAAATAATGGAGGTGTGAACTCTTTTACCCTACAAGCAGTTCTTACATGCATGGAGTGCTTTTTGCTTTTACCGACAGCGTAATTTAGTTGAAATGGTTCCTCAGAATTGAATCTCCGCATTTCCTAGACGAAAACAAATTCAGTGAAATGACTGCAAGCATGCAAACCTGTCAACAAGGAAGTCCGAATCCACGGACATTCTGTTGAGTCTTGTCATACTCTGCTCAAGTGCACGTCGCAGTTTGTTATTGTCCTCTTCAAGCTTATTTACTCTCTTACTTGCTTCTGCTAATGCGTTCTCAGCTTGGGATAGCTTAGTCAAAGTTTCTTCATTCTCCCTTTTGAGTGATTCTTCCTGCTTATCTGCACCCTATTATGGACATAGAAAAAGGTAAATAGCAAGAATACAACTTCAGAGGTGTCACTGTGGTTGAACAATGTCTTTATTATATAATCTGGACAACAAGCATAATACGAATGAACAATTGAGAAAGATAACAATCCATCATTAGACTAGAGAACTTTAACGTACTTTGGGCCTTCAATTAGCCTCTTATGTTAGCATAGAAACATTTACCCAGATAAGTTCAGCATACACCACTTTGTAGCAATATGGAGTTCAACTTCAAACTGGCGCAAGGCAAAAACTACAAAATGTAGATGGGACATACCTTTAGAAGCTCCGAAAATTTAGCCAACTCCTCTCTAGCCAGAGTTAAATCTCTTTCTAGACGTTCCTAAACATATACATAGAAAAACATCAATAAGTACATCTCAATATTTCTCTAGCAGAACTCAAGATTCAGCCAAGATAGATGTGCATCTTACCTTGGCTTCAATTTCAGCATAATATTGACCCAAAGCAGTTTGAAGGTTTCGCAGTTCAACATTTTTGGCGTCTATGGTATTCACACAACTTCCAAGTTTCCTGTTCAGCTCGCTAATAGTCTCATTACACTTCTGAATCTCACTGCTATTGCTCATCCTTACTTCATCCTGGGCTGCTATAGCCTGCTTCAGGGATTTCTCCAAGTGTAAGATCTTGGTTTTCAGGCGTTCATTATTTTCTCGGAGGTCTTCAATGATTTTGCTGTCCTGATCCATCTTCTCCGATTCTTCCGATTCCTAGAAAGGATTAAAATATTATGAATCTTTAGTCCCAGCCGCAAGTAAAAACATTGATATCAGACTGATAAACGAGAATGACAGATTAAGAATCAGGTTTCTGATTATTTCTTAGATCATGCATGGTGATGATGTTGCTCACGCGATACAAACAATTACATATAAGTGATCACCTTATCAAGCAAGTGCTGTTTGAGACGGTTCAGTTCTTTCTTGGCTTTATCTCTTTCTCGGCGTGCTTCCTCCAAAGACTTCTCCAACTTAATCACAGATTGCAATTCCTCTCTCCCAGGAGAAGTTGCAGATAATCCTAACTCCTGTGTAGAAATGTATTTAACAATACTCAAATTACATAGGCAGGGCACGCATAGAATCAACAAAACTAAATTAGCATCACTTGACTGGAAGCAATTTGAAAGTACAGGTTCCAGCAAAACAATCACCTGGCTAAGATTGCTTGAGGGTCCTTTGTCCGATGAAACGTCCCCCTTATTCCTCAAGGCAGTCTGGAGGTCATTTTTCTCAGTCTAAAATTGTTAAGTCTTTCATAGTTAGAAAAGCGAACGAGCACTGAGGTATAAATATTATTCTAGAGAGAAACTTGACTGCAGCAATAATCACATACCTTAAGGATGCTATTTTCCTTTTCCAGATTGTCAACAGATTTTTTCAAGCTCCCCATATCAGTTACACCATCAGCTCTATGCTCTTTCAACAGTATGATTTGAGATGTTTTTTCATCCAGTTCTTTCCGCATTTGAATAATCTCCATTGAGTTCTGCCGATGGAGTCAATTTTCACCACAACAAATTAATCAGAAACCTCCAACTGAATCAATTATGACTGAATTAATAAAATATAACACTAAGAAAATAAAAGATAGCAGTATTGACTTCACAATTCTTTTGCAGTTTGCACTTGCACAATAACAGCATTCTCAGCATCCAGCTGAAGTATAATGAAAATTTACATTATAAGGTTAAAAGGACCACACCAATTGAAACCATAACTTGTACACTCACTTTGTCTTTCGCTGCTTCAAGTGATTTAAGCTGATCCTGCAAAGTTCCATTTAGTTTTTGCTCCTCTAGTGACCAGAAAATTGTATCAGTATGGAAGTGAGATGCACAACATTACGATAAATACTCCGAGCTCAACCAAACCTTGCAGTGTAGACTGGATAGAAACTATCTTCCTGCGCTCCCTCTCGAGTTCCACCTTGAGTTCTCTTATTTGTGCATCATGTTTTGCTTGTTGTGCTGCAAGAGACCGGTTCTTCTCCTCTAGTAAATCTGCGAACTCCTAAAAAGCATTCAATTTTTTTGTTAGGTTGATAACTTCAGATGATCTTCTAAACTAAAGCATCTGAAATGAAAGGATGATGCACCCAGAGAAAAGTCTCATGCAGTAAAAAAAATCAGCAAATAATATAAGCTTTACCTTCTCCTTCTCTTGAATATGCAAATGAGCAGTCTCCCTAGTTCCATTGGTTATGATATCGTGCTTGGGGACAACACCGTTACTAATACCAGAAGAACGATTTTTCAGTTGACTTGCAATTTTGGGATGACGGCTGGGTGATTGATCACCATTTTCCTTGATCCATTAACCAGTGTCAGTGAAAACGCAGCTAGAATGAAAAACATTACAAGTAACACGGAGCTAAAACTCCCTTAAGAACCATAGTGGAAAAATTAAATATATCAAGTCACATTGTTCACATGAGCCCTTCAAGACTTCAAGTAACCTTGAGTATCACAAAAAGAAACAGCAAATTATGGAAAAACCTCAACTATTATAACCTACTTTCAGCGCATTTGAAGTGTTTGTTGATGCTCTGAGATTTTCTTTGAACCCATTCAGAGCTGAAGTTGTAGAATCCAGGTTTTGTTTCAACGCTCCATTCTCCTTGTTCAATCTAGAGATTTGGTCCTATGGAAATAACAATAAGTTAAGAAAGGAAAATATCTAAAATGCTGCAAACCTGTAGACAACATACTAATGTCAACATTTCCCTAAGGGGCTGGGATACATGAAATAAAATAAAGAATCATTTAGGTATGACTAGTTTAGTTGAAGAAGCGATGCATTTGTACAGCTACTCATGAGTATTTGTCCAGTTACTCATAAGCATTTGTCCACGCCTACAAGCTGCAATATCTCAAAGCCGGAAAACAATGGCACATCTACATGATCGCACATACTAGTGAATAAGACATTATGCCAAAGGAACATATAATGACATACCTCTTTATCTTTTAATAATGCTGCATAATTTACTGATAGTGCTTTTATTTCTGCCTCTGATTCCTGAAGCCTCTTTATTTCTGCTTTGTATGGCTCAATCTGCAAGGACCACATATCAACTCCATCACCAAGACAAACGACTATAATATCATCAAGCAAAATTCCAAATGATAAGCATACTTGAACATGTTGAGTAAGATCCCAACTATTTTCACACAAAACTCAGGTTAAGAAATATGAACAATCTAGGCCAACAAAAAAAAAAAACAACAACAACAACAAAAGCAAAAAGAAGAAGTAGGTGCATTCAGATCAAAACCGATTGTTACTATCCTCAAAGCACATTACAAATGTTAACGCAGAAATAGATCATCCTAAAATTAAGTTTATAGTAATAGAACAATCAAACAAAGGGTTCAAAAGAAAAAACAGCTGATTAACAACTTAAAATCAGTTTATCGTTGCAGGATGTGCCTTGATTCGCTTCTACAAAGTGGAAGGTAATACAAACAAGAACAAGGCTCAATATATTTGACTTCACCAAGAACAGAGTTGGCAAGCTTTACAATGAACTCTTAATTACTCATAGAAGGCATTTGTGAATTCGATGAAGACAAATACCTCCAGATTGTAATCAGAACTGAATCCATTCATCAATGGAGTTGGAGAAACAGACGTCGAATGAGCGAAGCTATGTGAACTTCTCCGATCAGAGAACGAGGAATCTTCTCCATTGGCTTGACCAAAGATCTCGAGCTCATCATCATCTTCGTGCACGCCCAGGGCGATTTTGTGTAGATTCTCTCTCCAATTTGCAACGGGACTCAGCATCGTTCGGCAAACAAGAGGAGAGACTCTATACAGATATTGGCGCGCACACGAAGATATGGCGGCAGTGATCGCGGGAAGGTGGTGGCCGGATCGAGACTGGAAATCGAACGATAAACAAACGGTACGACTGAAGAAATTACAAGAGAAGGAGAAGAAGAAGACGGTGATGGTAGATCTGAATCAGACGAGGTGAGAAGCGTTTGTGAGAAGTGAAAAGAAAGCACATTAAGGTTGTTTGAGACTCCATGGTTTCTGGCCCATCACAGGTGTTTCTCTTCTACTACTAAAGCCCAAAATAAAAAACACTTATACTGAAGCCCAACACTGCTACAATTGTATTTATTCATAATAAATATTTCTTATTATTGTATATACATAATAATAATAATAAAGGAATATAATTATGCTAGTTGTTAGAAACTCTAGATTTAATTTTAAATATAAGAATAGCTAGTTTCATTCACCCCATATGATTATTATATTATGCTACATGACATCAATGTTGATAAATTATTAATGGACCATGTTATTGAGTAATATATATAAGTTTAATATTTAAAAATATATTTTCTTAATTTTATTTACTATAATATTCACGTTTTACAAACACGATTAGCCTGATATAAATTTCATGCTGTGTTCATGTTAAAATATCACAATATGACACACACGATAAAATTGTGCTACTAAGTATAATTTTTTAAGTATTTTTGAACAAGTCTTATTTAATAGTTTTTGATACTCCAATTATTATGAACTTATTAATATTTACATATTTAGCTTTTTGATGTATGAAGTTCATTAATTTGATTTTTACTTAAAGATCTCGTATAAATATGTACAATTGAATAACTTAACATAACGTGATACCACGACATGAATACGTACGAAAAAATATATACCGTGTTCATGTTTGTTACGATAATCTTACTGTGTGTTCATGTTCGGTAAGCTTAATACGACGTGAGTATTAATATAAATTGTAACCCTAATATTAATTGTTGGACCTATTTCCGCTAGTGGGCCGATTATAGGCCGCTAGACATAAGAATTTGCAGGCTCCTTCCTCTTCCATTATATATAACCGAGTCTCGGAGGCTAGTAACTCATTCAGTACAGCATATACATTCATTTGGAGTTTCCATCTGCGCTAGGGTTTCGATTCAATCAGCCGCCGTCATTGAAATGCATAGATTTTTCGGCTCAGCTATTTGAAATTGAGTTTCTGTGATGCGATGATGAGAATCCATAACAAGGAAATCGTTGATTGGGGGATAATATCTCTCAAGATGAATCTTCAATTTCTGGTTCGTATTCACTGAGCGTCTCTTCTTTCATTGATTTTTGTATGATTTCTATTACCGAGGGACCTATGGGGACTGTGCTGCAATTGGTGCGCTTTCTTCCAAGTTTGCCTTCGAAAATGAATGTCTGTGAAAACTTGGATCTGTAGTTGAAACTGAATGTTTATTGGTTTGAACATCTTCCGAGTTTTCGTAAATTGTTTTGATGAAATTTGTAGTTTTCGTAAACAAAATGTGAAGGTCCCAGCAGGGAGGTAGGACTCTGTACATGAGATCTCTCTAACACAAAATATACCTTCACAGAGTAGATATAGCCGAATCGTAGGATGCCTGGATATTTCAATTTCTTGAGCATCTTGAAAACTCGGCCACATCTCAATGTATGCAAGCTCAAAGGATATATTTGGCTGTGATTTGTGAATCATGCATGAATCTTTCAAATGTTTTCTTTCGCCATATATAACTTAGAACATTCTGATAGACAAGATGCACGGTCTTGTTGTTTGCGACGCTCAAGAGGAGTTTTTAAATTTCTACTTTTTAATTTTAATTGGTGTAAAATCAAACAGATCGTAAGATAAAATACATGTACAAATTGGTATCTTAAGTTTTAGATATATGTGAAACTAAATTATTGCATCAAGGTTTCAATTTAACTTAGTTCGGGATTTGTGAACCCTAAATTGTTACATTTAGGTTTCAATCGACTTAGTTTGGGTTGAGCTTATAGCTCAGGCTAAGTTCACATGGTTGAGTTCACTTAGGTTAGGCTAATTTAACCATAATCAGTCATGTGCTCGACCAGGATTTGGTCTAATTGGACCAAATTGAATCTAGATCTCAATTTATCTAGTTAGAGTCAGTGTCAGATCTAGGTGAGAGTAGGGCTGTAAACGATCAAGTCGAGCCGAGTATCTGACAAGTTTGACTCGACTCAGTTTACTCGAGCTCGAATTCGACCGAGCTCGACTCGATTAGTTACTCGCCGAGTTCGAGCTTGACTCGGTTTGATAATATTAAAAAAATCAATTAAATTATAAATGGTGCACCTTAACTCGAGCTCGACTCGATTAGAAATTCGGTTCGAGCTTGAACTCAATATATTCGTATATAATATTGTTGCGAAAAATTCGAAAAGCTTGAACTCGAGCTTGAATATGCAATTCAAAAAAGCTTGATTAGGCTCGCGAGCCTCTCTAGTTGAGTATCTGTGAACTCAAACTTGACATGTTATTAGAAAAAGCTCGAGTTGAATCGAAATTTAGTGAGTCGAATTCGAATATCGACCAACCGAGTCGATCTAGCTTGACTCGTTTACACGCCTAGGTGAGACTAAGAGTGTAAACGAGTCGAGCCTAGCTCGACTTGACTCAATTAGTTGTTTTGAACTCAATTTTAGCTGAGGCTGAGCTCTAATTTTGATACTCAAACTCGACTTTAATCCAAATTCGGCATAATCGAACTCGGCTTAACTCGTTAGTCAATTATATATCTCAATAAATTATCATTTTTTATAATTAAAAAATCAAGCTAGATTATATTAAACTTTAACTCATAAGTAATTACTTTTAAATAAGATTAAGGGTTGTAAGATTCTATCTCAACTCAACTAGTAAACGTGAAAATTGTTTAGGCTCGCTTCGAATTATATCGAGCCAAAGTCAAGTTTTTTCCTAGATGCTCAAGTAGTTTGACGTGAGACTATCGTTGGGATCCTTTAGTTAAACAATATAGATTTTTCAGGCATTTAATAGTTGTAAAAATTATCTCAGATACGTGCGTTATTAACGTGTGTTGTCAAAAGGATTAATTTATTAACGTGCGTTATTGTATATAGTACATGTTTGATCTAAAAACCTGTGTAATGTGTGTTGTCAAAAGATTGGTTGGCCTTGGCCAGATAAAGCACACAATATGTCTAAATTATTCTAACATTAACATATAGCATTGCCAAAGAAACATTAGTCAGTCGATAAGAATTGTTCATAGTCTCTACCTTATTCTAACATATAGCATTCCACAAAAAAACTAGAGAGCTAGTAAATAATCAATAAACTACTGAAGTTAACATTAATTAATTAGCTAGCTAAATAGTAATACTGCACACATTGAAATGAATCCCTTTATCTGTCGATTGAAGCGTCCTTTCTCATTCTCTATCTGCACGCCTTCATCGGTTATTGCTTGCGTCTAAAAATAACACAAGGAAAATAAAACCAGAAGAAACAAAAAAAATAGTGAGGAAACTTAATCACAGTCTAAGTTTGCACATGTGTAATTAGCTTCAATATTGCTAATTGATGTACAAAGTTTTATATTTTTTTTTCGTTTATTTTAGTTTTTCATCCAATGAACAAACATAATTGTAAGAGCATTTAAGAAAAAATAAAATAAAAGTGTGTTTCTACGAATAAAAAATATATGCAAAATTGAGGTCTAATTTAACTTAATTGATATAAAAATAGATACGTAATGAAAACGAAATACTTGATAACTATAAGGAACAATTTAAATTTAAGATACCAATAAGGAACATAGTTCTTAATCTTTGATTAAGTCTGACGTCTAACTAGTTAAAGCTAAACGAATTGTAAAAGGAGAATTAAATGAATTAAACAACGTGTCCCCTTATTTTATAAATCATATATAATATATATAAGTCCAATGTGTATGCATTTTTTAAAAATATTTTATTAGATCCCTAAATTTGTTTAAGTACTAACATTAGTAATACAAATATAATACATATATAAATAATTCCACTATCTCTACATATAGAAAATAGAAAATTAAACAAAGAGGAGTACGATAATTAAATTAAACAAATAATGAATGTTATTATTTTATTTCGTTTATTCTTAATCTATAAACTAGATTTATCAAATTTATTTTTATAATGCTATTTCATATATAATGTTTTTTTAATTACTGCAGACACTGTTTAATTCATAAATCTAAATAAAATAGATTTTTTTATATAATAGTTCGATTTTATCAATCTAGTTCATTTGCAATTATATATTTTATAATTATATATATATAGTCGTACCTAATGAGCATGATCTCTTGCAGTGAAGAACAGCCTCATATATCGGATTCTCAAACTCAATCCATTTCTCCTTAGAGCTGCTGCATCTCGCTGGAGATACTGCACCAGGCCCGCCGCCGTGACAGACGGCCGGTCCGGTGCTAGCTTTAACCGCCGATCTGGTGTCGATATCATCGACCCTGCTTATAATCCCACAGTGAAAAGGCATGAGAAAACATTTTCTCACGCTCCAACAAAACTGCCCCAGCATCGTTTTCCGGCAACAAGTAATAGAACGATGATGTCGTCTTCGTTCGTTTGACGGCGGCGCCGGCAAGACAGGCGGAGCAGGGCAAACGCAGGCGTGATCCAGTGACACAGGCTGCTTCAAGGCGGCGGCGGGTGATAAGTAATAGTCAACGTAGTCGTCGTCGGGGAAACTCCGCCGGATGAGTCCGTTTGAAAAAAGCTCCTCGGCGTAGCAGGAACGGCGGCCGGTGACGCAGCCGGGGTTAATCTCGAAGTGGAAACTGTCGTTGAGGGGATTATCGAGACGGGTCGGAGTCTCATTCGACGTCGTACTGTTCTCCGATGATAACCAGCTCTGTGAAAAGCTTTCTGTAGCTTCCGGTACGGATGACGATGAATCCATATGTAATAATGAAAGAGACGACAACTAAGTATTTCAATTTTCAACTGTGGTGTAATGTTCTATATCTACACATCTACACATTATATATATATATATATAATATATATATATATATATAGGGTGTCATGACATATAATATAATTTAATAATATGGAAATTTAGACATACCATAATGGATTTCAATCAGATTTAATGTCAAATGTCACCTTACGAATTTACGGTGATATTTTCACTATAAATAGAAACTTTAGTCATCAATCGATCTTTTGTAGATATAATAATAAATGATTATTGATGACAAACTATAAAATATCATCAATTCTTAAATTCACATTCCTTAAATAAGTATTAAATTACAACTACAAATAGAAGCTTTAGTCATCAATCAATTTTATGTAGATATGATAATAAATGATTATTGATGACAAACTATGAAATATCATCATTTCTTAAATTCACATTTTCCTTAAATAAGTATTGAATTAATAAATTACAACTACAAATAGAAACTTTAGTTACCGATCAATTTTCTGTAGATATAATAATAAATGATTATTGATGACAAACTATGAATATCATCATTTCTTATATTCAAATTCCTTTAATAAGTATTAAATTACAATCACGTTTAAAACTATTTATTTATGGAGGACGAATCTTCGAGCATTTCTATGACGAATAAGGACATACGACAATATATATTGTACGCGTGCATAATACATAGGCATATGCTATGCGCCGCCCCTAACTCAATATGTACTTAGGTGAACTTAATTACCATTATGATGATGTGTTTAAGTAAAATTTATTGTTAAATTTATTATTTTCACCTCTATTAGCCTTTTTTTCGAGAAGATTCTGTTTTCACTACAAAGAGACTTTTTTTTTTTTTGCTACAAACAAAGAGAAACTTTAGTCATCAATAATTCATTTATTATTATAATAATAATAATAATAATAAAAGACACGACTTATACTATTGATGACAAAACTATAAAATATGTAAACATTTCTTAAATTCACGTCCCTTAAATAAGTAGTATTATGATATGGGCATTTCTGTGACAAATAAGGAGGATGTACGACTACATATTGTAAGCATACGTGTATAATGATAATTGTATGTAATATAGTTTTATTTTTTTATCGTTATATAATATAGTTAATTGTCGTGTAATATATATCATATTTATATATACGCTATATATGCGTCGTCCGATCACTAATTCAACGTGGACATAGTTGGACTTAATTACCATTGCGATGAGTTTCAATAATATTTACTGTGTGCCTTTACAATTTTAACGTCTATTATTATTATTATTATTATTTTCAAAAGATTTTATTTATAGATCATAAATTACTTTTTTTTATTAAAAACTAATAGAATTTCTCGTATGAGGAACACGTGATGACGCATAATAAAAAAAAAGGTTAAGAACCTATGAAAGGTCTGAACTATCACCCATGTTAACGGGAGAGGTCTGAAATTTAAAAAGTTAATAACAGAGGTCTGAAATTTCTGTTTTGTTGATAACAGCGGTCTCCGTTAGTTTTTTCCGTTAAAACTAACGGAAGTTAGTCAATTGCTTGGCATGTGACCGGAAATAAAATAAATTTCCAAAAATGCCCTTCTATCAAGTGTGCCCCTCACATGCTTGGAGTGAAAAGACCAAAATGCCCTTGAAGCCACCACGGTACTCCGACGACCACCAATCGTACTCCGGCGACCACCACCGTACTCAGGCGACCACCACCGTACTCCGGCGACCACCACCAAGGCTCCGATTGGGCCAAAATCGGAGCCACCGGCCCCGATTGGAGATTGGGCTCCGATCGGAGCCACCGGCCCCGATTGGGCTCCGATCGGAGCCACCGGCCCCGATTGAGCTCCGATCGGCGCCACCGGCCCCGATTGGACTCCGATCGGAGCCAATCCATTTGGAGCTTTTTGGCCCCGATCGGAGCTTTTTTGCTCCGATCGGAGATTTTTTGCTGAGGTGGTGGCCGGAGTCGGGTCGCCGGAGCCGAGGTGGTGGTCGTCGGAGTCGAGGTGGTGGTCGCCGAAGTCGGGTGGTGGTGGCCGGAGTCGGGTGGTGGTGGCCAGAGTCAGGTGGCGGTGGCCGGAGTTGGGTGGTTTTAATTTGGCTTTAGGGGTAAAATTGTCATTTCACATTTTCTTAAATAAGATATTAAATAAAACAAAATATTAAAGGGGCAAAAATGTCATTTCACACAATTCTGTTAAATTTAACCCTAAAAATGGACGGAAAACCTCAAATCAACAAAATTGAAATTTCTGACCTCTGTTATTAACTTTTTAAATTTCAAACCTCTCACGTTAACATGTGTGATAGTTCAGACCTTTCATAGGTTCTTAACCCTAAAAAAAACACATACGTCGTACTCTTTTATTGTCGGCTGCCAATATGGGTGGGTGCGGGCATAAAACCCGTCCTAAATTATCAGGGTTTTTTTTCTTCGAATTATTTATCTTTAGGTTTGGACGGGCTCGGTTTTAAACCAACTAACATATATATGGAAATACATTTTACAAAATAAATCTAATTATATCCTAAAAAATATGATATTTATGTTAGGATATATATTTATTAAGCATCAAATTGATAGTATTATATTACAATATTTCAGTTATGATATATATATATAAAAAGACAACACGTGACAGAAACATACTCAATTTCTGTTTAATTTGATATAAACTGTAAATAGCAATTTGCTAAGAAATTAAAGTTTACATACTCAATTTAAAAATTAAAATTTAAATAGTTATTTGTAAATTAGTGAAAGTTTTAGATAATATTTTGGTTATTAATTTAACCTATAAATAAATGCCCTACAATTAGTTGCCCTAAAACAGAAACCAACGAGGGGTAACGAAGCTAAAGCCATCTCCGCCGCTAACTCACCCACCGGAATTCCCTCTCCTCTTATAAGAACCGCCCTCGCGCTTCAAAACTCCGACCAGCAGCAGGGACCACCGGGATTAATCATTCCTTCTTTTCCGGCTTGGTCCCTATCCACCGCCACAGATCCAATGGCCGCCACCGCCACCGCCACCGCCGCCGCCGACGACAAGAAGTGGATTTCCGCGGAGGAGCTCCGGCGACACAACAAACCCGGCGACCTCTGGATCTCCATCCAGGGCAAGGTTTACGACGTGTCACGGTGGGCGAAGCTCCACCCCGGCGGCGAGACACCGCTGGTGACGCTCGCCGGCCAAGACGTGACGGACGCGTTCATCGCGTACCACCCCGGCTCGGCGTGGCGGCAGCTGGAGGGATTGTTCACCGGATACCACCTCGAGGACTTTAAGGTGTCGGAGATGTCCAAGGATTACCGGAGAATGATGAACGACCTGTCACGTGCGGGGGTGTTCGAGAAGAAGGGACACCACGTGCTGTGGTCGTTCGTCGGTATCGCGATACTGATGTTTGGCTGCGTTTACGGCGTCGTTTCGTCGGAATCGGTGGCGGTTCATATGTTGTGCGCGGCGGCGCTAGGGCTTCTCTGGATCCAGAGCGCCTACGTGGGCCATGACTCCGGCCATTATCAGGTAAGATTAACTTCGTATTAATTCTATCTATATCTATTTGTACGGCCGGCAATAGATAGTGCACTATAATTCTTAAGCATAATTTTTCACCACATTTTATAATAGTATATAATTATACTAAAAGTATATCCTTAACTACACTATTTTATTTATAATGTACAATATCTAGGGTGCTATAGAATAATGATATTCATAGCCGTAATTTTTTACCACAATTTTATGTGTATATATATTCCATAGTTTTAAATCGCATGCATAACCATATTCATAAATAAAACTATAAAAATAAGGGGTCTAATTTCAAGAGAAACTGATAATTCGATCCTAATTCAAATTAATCGTATAGAAAATCTGAACTAATATAATGTCAAATTCTTGGAAAAAATAATACATAATGTCAAATTAAGTTATATTATTTATAGATATTAATATTAATATATATGATTATTGTAACTATAGTATCATAACGAATTATGAATAATAACGCAGTTAATCATCATATCTAAAACAATGGTAGAATTGAAATCTTAAAAATAAAATTTTAAATAGATAAAATACGTTTAATTATTGGAAAAAAATATATTTTTAATAAGAAAATTTCTAAAATAAAAATATTACTTTAGGCCTCAAATTTCGTTAACTAATTAATTATAATGTTTCATGCAGGTTATGCCTACACCCTTGTACAACAAAATCGCCCAGATGATCGCCGGAAACTGCCTTACCGGAATCAGTATCGCGTGGTGGAAGTGGACCCACAACGCCCACCACATGGCCTGCAACAGCCTCGACCACGACCCCGACCTCCAACACATCCCTATATTCGCCGTCTCTTCTCGACTCTTCAAATCGATCACCTCTGTCTTCTACGGCCGAACCCTAACTTTCGACAGCCTGGCACGATTCCTAGTCAGCTACCAACACTGGACATACTACCCCGTCATGTGCTTCGGCCGCGTCAACTTATTCGTCCAAACATTCCTCCTTCTTCTAAACCCTAGACGCCATGTCACCGACCGGGCACTGAACATTCTAGGTAAGAATATATTACGCGACACATACTAATACATATAAGATTATATTCGCTCCGTTAAATCACATGACGCATATATTTATTAGGGTATCTAGTGCAATGTTGTCAAACATTTAAGGCGCCCTGAGGCGGCGATGCTAAATATCGCATCAAATATAAGACGCCAACGAGGCGATCGCCGCATCGAAAGAGGCGAGCTTAGTTAGAGTGTTGAACATCTCCCGTAGAAGAATAAATGCAATAGAAAGACATATTCTTACTAATTTTATTATTATATTCTAAATTTTTAATTATTTTAACCCTAAAAATTAACGGGTTTGACATAAAATCCAAGTAAATAAAATAAAAAAACTACTAAGGTGCCCAGTTAGAGGCGGCGAGAAGCCTTCGTCTCGCCTTGGCTATTCGCCTTCGTCAACGAGGCGCTAGTCTTGGACAACACTGATCTAGTGTATTATTCTAACTTTGTGAGACTAAAGTTTAAGTCTTATGATTGAGAGGACTTATAAAGATATTATTAATTACTCAACTGTTTCTGACTTCGCCTATAAATAAAGCGTCAATGTCATCCATCTAGACGTCCAATACGGTTAGATAAAAGTCGTAAGACCGCTAAACTAACAAACACTCTCTACAGACCCGTCGATTTTTCGTTCATATTCATCAAATCATAAGCGGACGTATGATTCTAATTCCGCTGCATTGCATTTTGATTTGATATTAATTTTTTTACATTCTAGGCATCGCGGTTTTCTGGACATGGTTCCCTCTCCTAGTATCGTGTCTGCCCAGCTGGACCGAACGCGCCGCCTTCGTGTTCGTCAGCTTTGCGGTGACGGCAATCCAGCACGTGCAGTTCACGCTCAACCATTTCTCGGGTGACGTGTACATGGGTGCGCCTGTGGCAAACGACTGGTTCGAGAAGCAGACTAAAGGCACTATTGATATCTCCTGTCCTACGTGGATGGATTGGTTTTTTGGCGGGTTGCAGTTCCAGCTGGAGCACCACCTGTTCCCGAGACTGCCACGTGGGCAGCTGCGTAGGATTGCGCCGATGGCTAAGGAGCTGTGTAAGAAGCATAACTTGCCGTATCGGAGCCTTAGTTTCTGGGACGCTAATGTGACGACTATTAGGACTCTCAGAGACGCGGCCATGCAAGCGCGTGACCTCACGAACCCAGTTCCGAAGAACTTAGTTTGGGAAGCTTATAATACGCATGGTTGATGATTTAATTAATTAATTCCCTTTTTCTACACTTTTTTAGAGATTAATACATACATGATCTCCACCATTATATATTGTTATTATATATATTGCATGTGTTTTGGTAATTGTACGTGACGTGGCATACATACATGCAGTATAAGAATGTTTCAAGCTAGCTATGTTTTGTTTGCAAGAATCTGTTTTGACTTTTGGTTGGGTCAAATTTATCTTTCGTGAATGAATGAGCCTAATTGCTTCGCTTGATTAGTCCACGTTGTTGTACAAAATGAATAATAACTATAACAATTGTGGTGCGTATTTTTTGGCATATATATACAAATGTGTATCGTTTAATTGTATATCATTGCAAGTTGCAACCATAAACAAAATTTAGTAATCATTTCTTTTAAAAAATACCAATTAGACAAATAGTATTTTTTTTAATATCTAAAGTAAAAAAAAAATTGTTGCCACTAAATAAAAAATTGTATATTACCAATTTATTAAAACGTATTTACTCAACTACCCTAAACATTTTCCATCCCCTACAAAAATAATATAGATTGCAAGTCGAACAACATATTGCTTTGACAAAAAAAAAGCTAAAAAAAAAAAGACAAACATATTACCAAGTTGTTATGTACGGGCTGTCAATTTTAGACCCAACCCACCTCTGGCCTCTGGGTGGACCAATTTACATGTGTTTGGGCTTGGCATTTTTTACCAACAGTTATTTGAACTAAACCCATGTTTGAATCGCATCATTCCATCAAGTTGACCTGTATATATATATATAATATAAATTAAAAGAATACATAAAAAATAAAGACTTTTAAAATAGAATGTCTGATTTCAATTTTGTTGATATAAGAGCATCCACAATGGTTTTCTATAAATTGTATTTTTTAAAATTGCCACGTAGACATTTATGTACACTTTAAGTAATACGTAAAGTTAAGACACACGTAAAAAATATTTTCTCTGCAATCGTATTACTTAAACATATTCCTTGAATATATTTTATTATTAAATTTTCCAATAACCACTAATAAGATATTATCATTAATTATAAAATGAATTAATTTATAATAAAAAATTGGTTACGTAATACATAGTGCATTACTTAAATTTAATGAATGCTTTATGTAAAAACACAAATTTACGTGTGGGTACCATATTTAAGGAATGCTATGTAAAACCAATGTAGATAGTTTTTGTTACTTTACTTAAATAAATATGTAGGACCCACGTTTACGTAATATTTACGTAATACCACTGTGGATGCTCTTTACATGCAAATCCAAGGGTCATGTGGGAATGTTAGAAAATAAATATAACAAAAAATACTAAAAATATATCTATTAAATTTTTTTACAAAATTCTATAAAATGTATAAACTGATAAAAATTATTTAACTTTTAATTTTTGAACTTCGAAATTATATATTTAACATGTATTTTTTTTTATAACATCTGTATCATAAGATGTGAAAATTGCCGCGATTAAATTTATGTTACGTACGTCTTCACAGAACAAGGCTAGAGCAACCAAGTCCAACTACTACCGCACCGCTTATACAGAATATTTAATAGTCTGTCATTTTCCATTTGCATTAACTCCAACCGCACTTCTATGTTCTCTTCTACTTCCATATATGTGTGTGTTTGCTTCTTCCTCACTCCTCTCTCTCAAGATTCCTTCTTCTCCAGTTCGCTCAGCTACAACACCAGCTATTTATTCTTTTTCTATTCTTCACTTGCTGCGGTTCGTGTTCATCGATACTGTCGCTGCTGCATTCAATACTTGGGGTTATTTTTCTGTTTGATCTACTGCTTCTGATCAAGCCTTTGTTCGCGGAGATGGAGCAGCCCAGGATGGAGAATCGCGCCATGACGTTCGACGAGGCATCCATGGAGCGCAGCAAGAGCTTCGTCAAAGCTCTGCAGGTTCAGTTTCTACTCTCGAGTTGTGCGATTAGATCTGGAGCTTTAATTGCTTGTTTCTATCTTGCGATTCAAAATTTGTTGGTAGTGGATACATTAATTGCGCGTTGACTTTTCAACTTCGTTGATGGTGTGTGATTTTAATGTTTGTTGTTCTTGCAGGAGCTGAAGAATTTGAGGCCTCAGCTGTATTCCGCCGCCGAGTATTGCGAGAAGTCGTTTCTTCACAGTGAGCAGAAGCAGATGTAAGCTCCTGAGAATAATTGTTGAGTAAATGCCATTATTATTGATTGATTGAGTGATGACTTTAGCTATAATCATGATTCTACTTTACAACTAGAATAAGTGGGACAGGAAAACAACTTTCCAGCAATTTCATTAGCTGGAGATTGCTTATTTTAGCACATATTAGCTATCCAATTATACAAAAAGGAAAAAATTATTTTGAGGAACTGGGGGAATCTTTCAGCTACCTCGGGTTTTTTGCGTGTGTTATGATTCCTCACACTCTAGTAGCTTGCATTAGCTTCTGAACTGTTCTTGACTAGTTTTCTTAGCTTAAATCGTATTTCCACTTTAGAAAATGGTATTCTATATCTCTATATGATGATTCAATCATTTAGTTCTGCGCATTCTGTTGCAACATTGATCCTTCGAATTTGTCTTAATCTGTTGAAAGTTGCCCAGAATATCGTTATGGTGTTTTTATATTCTTTCCTGTTTATTTTAGCTTCGCTGGCTTCCTTTAGTGCAATTGACAGTAGAGAAGATTTACTCTGGAGCTAGTTTTCAGTAGGACTATGTAATTCAAAGTTGTAACGTAGATCGGCCAAAAAAAAAGTTGAAACTTAGATAAATATGATGAACTTAGGTTGAAACTATAAGCTCCTGTTGAAGATGCGCGAGAACATGCTTTAAACAGAACATACTCAATGGGGTACCTTAAGAATGTCAAAAGTGTCAACTCTTACATTTGGATTGTCTTTGTAATCAATTTTCATTTCTTTTATAAGGGTACTAGACAACTTAAAAGATTATACACTCCGATCCCTGGTTAATGCTATTGATCACCTTGGCACTGTGGCATACAAGTTAACTGACCTTCTTGAGCAACAATCTCTGGACGTGACAGTGATGGAGCTCAAAGTCACCAGTATTAGTCAGGTTAGTGTTTTGTGATGAATCGGTCCACCATTACCTTAAACATTGTCCACCGCTCTACATCTATATATACATAACATACTTTCCGTGTATATACAGCAAGTCCTTACCTGCCAAACATATACGGAAAATGAAGGCCTCAGGCAGCAGCAACTATTGGCAATAATTCCGCGACATCACAAGCATTACATTCTACCAAGTAAAGATGCCCACCACTTTATTTTTACTTTTAGATATTAGAAGATGCTAGTTTCTTCCATTTGCCTTATTCCTGGTGTCTAATTGTTTGTTCCTTATAATTGAGCTAGACTCTGTCAGTAAGAAGGTGCACTTTAGCCCCCAGATTCAGACAGATGCCAGGCAAAAACTTCAAGCTAGATCTCGCCTTCAGCCATCAGGTAGTAGATTATCTTTCATATTGTCAGCATATTTTTCAAATTAAGCTCTGAATCTTATGAAAATTGTAGCTCAGCTTTAATGTAAGTTCTGCATAGTTACACCATCATTTTCAAATACTCATGTCTAAACAAAAAAGGCAGAGTATGATAGTGTGCTTATTAGATAATATGAGCCTTTTTAATGAATGATGATAATAAATACATAATTTGCAAATAGGTGCCCCTTCTGCAAAAACTCTTTCCTGGCATTTAGCATCAGAGACGAAGTCTTCTATGAAAGGGAATCAACATACTTTGACAAGGTAAAGCGACATGTTCTTGTAAATGCTAGTGCAGTAAAAAAGTTCGGCTTGGTTTCTCTCTTCTGAAGTTTGTTTCATCTAATGTGCAGCCCTGAAGCTTCTGGGAAGATGCAAGTCTTTCAGCTGCTGAGTAAGTTCATCTGTTACTAATTGCTCCAACTCCTAGGCATATTTTACAGCAACAGTAGTAGTAAGTAAGGCCTTCTTTTGACATTTATCAATTGTACAGACGACGAAGACAGTAGCCATTCAAAATCCTTGGTGGCGCCTCCCCAATTACGAAGTGGTATTTCCTCTTCTGGTTCCTCAGTACCTCCACATGTCGCTTCCCGTAAGGTAAAGTCATTAACCACTATATTCTTATCATATCATATATCATTTCAATCCCCGCTAGTGACCATGAGAATGAAAAATTGTTCATGGTCAGCACTTTACCCCTTACGGGCTGACCCGGTGCGAGTGGAAATTAGTCTAGGTTTGGAGCAAGCATGCTACGGGTGCAGCCCTCCTGATGAGGGCCCCCGACCACTAGGCGGGAAACCAAAAAAAATTATATATATCATTTAAAAGTATATCTCTTTCTTTTATATGTGCATAGAGTGAAGTGTAAATTGCTCTCCAAATCCTTGCTATGTGCTTTACCCTGTGTGAGACTAGGAATGGTAACCTTTACACAACTCAACATGATAGCATGAAGTGTGGTAAATAATAATAATGTAACATAACATTATATGAGAGCAAATGGTACTGATACGAAAAGACATTATAAGATTCGTTTTTATTTATCATGATCCTGTAGACGTAGTTTTGCAACAACTACGTCATTTTGCAACCAAAATAAAACCAAAATAAAACCTGGGACACCCAAAAGCACAATTTGATCTCGAGACATCAAAAAGTAACATTAGGTAAACCTGAGACACTAAATAGGTTCTTAACTCTAATATCAAACATGAACACAGTGCACGATTTGCTAGTTAGTTTGGGTCTGAAGCAGGGATTGACTACTTTATTACAGGATTCAATGGATGGTTCAAGATCAATGACTGCATTCCGGTCATTTGACAACAACAATCAAAACAAAATGGCGATAATTCGAGCTCCAGCTCGTAGCAGAAGTATGTTATCTGCATTTTTCGCGAAACCTAAAGCACCAAGATTGAGAGCATAAACCAAGATGATGATATCTTCTTCTTCTTTTAGTGTATGTATCTGTTGCTGGAGGTGGTGTTGTATATTGCTTCTTGTTTCTTTTCTGTTGGGAGTATCTATGTATGTCATAGTGGGTGGCCCATCTAGTTTAGATAGATAAATGTCCACAATAAATAATGGAGCAGTTAGCATCAGCTAGTGTATGTTGGCAGGATATGTCTGTAATTTGTTTGTGCAAATGATTAATCATTCCCAACACTGTTTATTATAGGTTAATAGGTCTTTTGATACTACATGTTTTTGGTACTATATGTTTGACCACTTTTGATTTTTGGTACCATATGTTTTTTTGTATACTTTTGATACTATACGTTAGCAATTTGTATACTTTTCGTTGGTCCAACCGTTCAAACTCCATCCAATTTTCTGATAAAAACGAAATTTAATAAAGGAAATGACAAACCTGCCCTTACTCATATCTTCTTCTTTAATAAAGGAAATTTAATATGTGTTTATTTGCAAACATATGGTACTAAAAAGTTGTCAAATATATGGTACTAAAAGACCTATTAACCATATTTATTATATTGACATTAAAAGCGTGTTGGTATGGGTGTGTTTGTTACTGTAAAGTGTAAACAAACAGGATATTAATGATTTTGATAGCTGAATGATTTTGATAGCTGAATTAAGGTGGTAGATTACAAGAATCTAAATCCAAACAACATGATAGTTAAAATGCCAGTTAAAAAGATTTTTTTAATTCTCAGAGTTAAAATCTGGAATGTCTGATTAACACTGAATTGTTATATAACGTAGTATAGATCTGATTGTCATATATGTTTGGGTCAGGCTACCAATTGGTACATCATTTTATTTTATTTTTGGTTTTGGTCATACATTGTCGAATGGTCATAAAATGACGACTTTGACCTATTTTATTAAAATTAATAAAAATACTAAAAAAATGCAAAGCATTTAAAATAAAATGTATACAAATTTATAATAAATTTAAAATTTTAGTAAATGATTTAAAATTAAGTAAATTCTAAAAATTAAGAAAAAACAGTAAATATACTATTAAAAAATAGGAAAAAATTAAGAAAAAAGTAAATATACTTTAAAATAATTTCATAAATTATGTTTGAAATATTTATAATTTTTATGAACTTTTGATTATTTTTCCTACTATTTTTATATATATCATTTTTTTTCTTAATTTTTGAGTTAAAATAACTTTTAAATGTAATTTATATACATTTAAAAAATAAATATCTAATATTTTATATATATATTTTTTCAAAAAATTCATCTAAATGTTTTACATTTTTTTAAATAGCTGTTTATATTAATATTAATAATGGAGGACAAATCGTCATTTCTTGACTATAAGCAACATTTATAAACATATATAACCAAAATCATTATTATTAAAAAAAATAATACAAATCGTAGCAAATGATAACTTCACTGTTAACATATGTGAACAATACAATACTCAAGATCGACCGGCGTCGAATACTAAGGATGAAATCATTCCAATATTACCAAGATTTAGGGTAAGAAATGCCTCAATATAAAAGTTCAGAGTCAATTAGGTGTTCTATTTTGTCTAGTTGTGACTGACAGGTATAACGGAAGGATCCAGACAGTTCATTCATCTTCTACAACAGACGAAGGCGCGAAACATCTCGAACTTGACGGATACCTGAAAATGGCCATCTCCTCCCCTTATCTATCCTTGTGCGTATATGTATATATAGCCGGTATGGATTCTCGATTCGCAGCACAAAGAAAGCTAAAAAGACGGAAAAAAAAGCATTCGATTGGATTTCTTGTCCGGATCGGTGGATTGATTGCGCCGGTAACTTTGAGATTTGGATTGTGGAACGTCTGGTTTCTGTTTTCTTCAATTGGTAAGTCCTGCTGCTTCTTCTTCTGAAATGGTGTAATCTGAGAAAGTTATGCGGTCTGTGCTAGGTTTGATGCTGAAATAGTGTGGTTTTCATTCTGAATTAGAGAATTGCTTTAATGATTTTGGTCGTTTCACGACGAGTCTCTTGCTGTAGAAAAAGGTGTAATCTGGAGTTTGCATTTTCATGTTTTTAGAGTGCTAAGCATTTATGGTTATATAGATATTAGTTCTATTCAGTCTCAGTGAAGCAATCAATAGTTCTAGTAATAGAACATACGGCTGATTGATGTGTCTGGCACTTGCTTGCTGTTCACTAATGATTTTAGTCGTTTCAATTTCATGATGATCCTCTTGCTGGAGAAAAAAGGTGTAATCTGGTGCCTTTTCATGTTGTTAGAGTGAAGCATTTAAAGTTATCTAGATATTAGTTCCATTCAGTCTCAGTGGAGCAATCTATAGTATTAACTATTAGTACAGTGTCTGATTGATGTTTCTGGCACTTGCTTGCTGTTCACTAACATTCCTCTCTACTGAATCTAAATAACAGTGAAGGAAAGAGTCTAAGCTGAAGGGAAATATAATGAGTCCAGCACCTCACATATATGCATATCCTCCTCATCAGGGCATCATCATGCCACCATACATGCAGCAGCAGCAGCATCATCCTCATCATAATTATTGTTATCATCAACCACCAAGTTCAGAGGCAATGCATCATCAACAAGTTCCAGTTCCTACCAGCTGCAGCAATGGTGCTTTGCCATATGGTGTTAATTACTCCACCAGCTGCTATCCTCTATACCATGCTCCTCCTACTCCATTTTGTTGCAACCACATCCCACATTGCAGCTATTCTCCATCAGTTGTGCTACAACCTCCTCAGCCGCATCCACTTCAACTGTGGGGAGCTCAACCTGTTCATCATATCCTACCTCCATCTTACGTAGTTGCAGAAACGCCAATGTATAAGAATTCCACTGTGAATCATTGTTGTGGATGTCCCAATCATGTGTGCATTCCCAAGGATGCGAGCCCAATCATCAAGGTTGAAGAGAAAGAGCAATCTCCAAGAGGAGGAGGAGCTGAAGATCAATCTTTGAGGCTTGCAGATTATCCATATCCATTTCATGTGTGGAGGGTACCTGCACTTGACCATGAGAAAAACAAGAATGACCTGCAGCCTCTTGAACAATTGGATTCTCATGATACAACACATTCCCATATGGGATCTTCCCACCCAACTCCTAGAAACCTTCTCCCGATTCAGGCGCGGCTCGGGGATGGTAGAAATAGTCAGAATCAGCAGCAGCAAGGAGAAGATAAGAAACAATTCCCTTTTCCGTTCGTCTTTGTACCGTATTCTTCTTCTATGCAGGAAAATGGAGCAGAAAATATTCAGAACAAGGATGGTTCCTTAAGGTCGTCTCAAGATCATTCGGTTCTTGGCAGATTAGGAGGAGGAGATAGTGCAGCTGATACGAAGGAGGTGCTTCGTCCAAAAGAAATATCATCATCATCGTCTAAGAAAGTTATCCCTGTGAAGGATGTACCTGAACCTCCTCATGGGTATCACCACCAACATAATGATGATGATGAGAAAAGGATGCGGCGTGCTGCTCCAGAAAACTCCACAACTGAAGATGAAAACTGCAGCAGGGACGAAGCCAAAAAGCAACCAGAAGAAAAAGAAGCTTCCCAAGTGAAGAAGAAGAACAAGTCGTCCAAGTTGCCTCCTGTGTGCCTCAGGTTGGAGCCCCTGAAGAAGAAGAAAACTAGTGGAGAAAAAGAAGGTTCAAGGTCTCCTAGCTCTCCTGCAACTAAAAATACAACAACTTCCATGGAAGAAACTCATTCTGTCACTTCCTCGGATAATAATAAAAAGCAAAACCCCGTGGAGAAGAAGGTGAAAATGATTGAGGTAAAGGATGATACTGGGAAAGGTGAAGAAGATGTTATTGGTACAAGTACAACCATACAGATTGTGGAAGAAGAGAAGAGCCAAAAGAATGCTGCTACCGGTGGTGGATGTGAAATTGCTGTGGAAAGTGCTACCAGTGCCTGTAGTGAGGAGGAGAAAAAAACGGAGCAGCCAGAACTGCAAAAGAGGAGGAAGATGTTATCTGAAACTGAAGCAGCTACATATATCCAAGCTGTCTATCGTGGGTTTGAAGTCAGAAAGGCGGAGACTTTGGAAAAATTGAAGCAGTTGAGAAAGATTCATGACGAGGTTACTAAGATGAAGAAGAGTGTCGAAGATTTGAAGTTTTCATGGAGCAGCAACGATGAGGATGCAGTCGACCAGGTAAAGCACACCAAGCAGAAAATGGCGATTGGTGAATCTATAATGGGGATTCTTTTGAGGTTAGACACAATTCAGGTATGCTTTTATGTCCATCTATTTTGTATGATTGATTGTATAAATCTTTGTGAGAAATGAAGTAATTTTGCCATATCTATGCATGCACAGGGATTACATCCAAGTTTGAGGGACATAAGAAAATCCATGGCAAAGGAGCTTGTAGCTTTGCAGGAGCAGCTTGACTCCATTGCAAGCAGCAGGAGCTGCTGTGATGAGGCCAGCTTGAAGGAGGAGAAGAATAAGGAACATGGTGACATGTACTGCTCTGCTAAGACCGAGTTTAGTGGAGAAAAAGAGGAAGAATCTCCTATACCAGCTGTTATGCCCCAGGAGGCTCTTTCAGCTGAAGAAGATTCACTACCTCTAGAAGCAATAGTGCAGCAGCAGCAGCAGCCTGTTGAGTGCAGTGAAATGGTGAGTGCAGGTGAAGAGAGAGCTGATATCATTATTCAGCAGCCAGAGGATGATGGGACCATAGATGCAATGGCAAAGATGGAGCAGAAGAGCACAACTACACCAGCAGGAGAAGTTGAATCTGCAGAAGAAGAGAAAAGTGAAGAAAAAGAAGAGAAAAGTGAAGAAGAGCATCAAAAGAAGACAGATGGAGATGAAGATAACAATGCAGCAGTTGTTGTTGGTGACGGGTCATGTCATAAGTTGCCGGTGACCGAGCTACCTCTTGGAGTCGTTTCAGAGTCCGAGGATGAGGATGCAGCAGAGATTCCTATTTCAAATACAGAGGAGACTGGCGAGACAGGTGGCAGCATTAGCTGTGCAGCAGCCACCCCGAGTCCTGATCGTGATGAAGAAGTTAGTGATGGTGCTGAAGATGAGAAAAAGAAGAGTCTTGATGAAAAAGCAAATGATCATGATGGATTGTTGCAAAAGGATGTCCAGGAGGAAGTGGTGCAGGTAGATGATCATGGAGACCAGTGCAAGGTTTCTAATGAGAGGGAAATGAAGGAGAAGGAGAGGGTTGTGGTGTTGGAAGAGGAGAAAGAGAAGATGCAGGAAATGATGGAGAAATTGATGGATGCTGGTAAGGAACAGCTGGATGTAATCTTGAGGCTCACATCTAGAGTTAAAGATTTGGAGCAAAAACTAGCCACCACTAGTAGGAGCAGAAGAAAGAGGATTTGTAATAACAAGACGAAGCAGAAGAAGGCGGTGTTGAGGAGGGGGAAGCGACGACCGTCCATAACCTCGGGACAGTAAATCTCCATCTTTCTGCTTGTCTGGTGAATGATGATTCAGTTAGTACATGGAGACTCCTACTATTTTCATATATGTATGTATGTATCTATGAATTTGTCTGTGTCAAGTTTGAATAAACATCCCTTTTTGTATTGGAGTGAAGGAAGGGACTCCCTTTCTTTCTTTGGATGTTAGTTAATTAAGCAGCTTAGTTGTGCAACCCAGTTGAGGAAAAACATGTAAAATACTGATTATTAATATTTTGAGATGTGATAGAGAATCCGACCCCAAGTTCCGAGATGTCACGAATTGTGACTCAGGGGCATGATTTGTAAATACTGCTAACATTTGGGGTGTTTTTTTGTCCCCTCAGAGTCGGAACAAGTAGGAACTTAAAGATCGGAATTTCTAATATTTTTTCAATTTACGGAATGATAGAGTTTAAAAACTGGTTAAGAATCTAAAATTGTCTTAAAATATGTCACATATTTCAGTTTGGTGTCTAAGGCAAAATTGACTATTCTAAGTTTCATTTGGTGTTTAATAAGGACAAAATTGATTGTTCTAAGTTTCACTTGGTGTCTCTGTCAAATTTTACAGTTAAGTTAGACGAAATGTGGACACGTGCTGGTCACGTGAGTGAATAATTATGAAAATTCTTATAATCCCCCAAATTGAAGTGTTCCAGTCACGTGCGAAATAATATGAAACTGCACATTTGTAAGTAGTCAGTTGGATTCTGCTTGGAGAGAAGATAGAGATATAAGACGAAGAATAACAATATCATCAACTGCTAAGTTCGACCGTAAAATGGCTGATGCTTTTTTACCCAATTTAGAAGAAGAAGATGAAGATGAGACCACCACACAAACAATAGTACTGCTTCTCAGACTGACCAACCAATGCCATCAACAGATTATTGGGAGATTGAATCTAGACTTGCCAAGTTGGTATTCTCATCAACTGCAGCATCACCTAGTCATAAATGGAAGGATGTTAATGTGTATGATATCCCTTTTCAAATGTTTATGTATATGGCAGTGGAAAAAGAGAAAACCAGTGCTAAGCTGCTATTTATAAGAGACAGCAATAATTCAGAATCCGGAAGTGAAGGAACCGCGTCCATATGTGGGGACATGGTGAACCTTTACCGAGCGAGAGGAAGCTGTCATTGTCACCCGAGAACCCATACAAAAATCATTTGAAGAGATCCCCAGATAGATTATTAAGACCCAAACCTGTTTCTGCACAAAGACCTGGATGGTCATCTGTTCGACCACCACAGGTGATATCACGCAGTATGAGACCCGTATCCGAAAGTCCCAATCCCAAGATTAGGAGGTCAGCTTCCTATAGTCATGCCTCAGACTCTGAGCTTCCCTAGCTGCACATTCATTATTACTTGTATACTATCATTGTTTCTTCGTTTGTTGTAATGTAATCATCATCACTAGATAATCTAGCTTCTTCTTCCATTGTTAAGTTAGAACTTAGATCATAAATATATCTCCCAGATCATTTTTACTGTTAACTTCAAAAAATCAAAACAAGAAAAGACCCTTGTAACAATAATATATATATAGCTGCAAACAGTACAGTTACAAGGCTAATGCCTTCCTTAATTAACTAACTACCCTAAGCAAGCATATTTGATCAATGGTGTCCTACAACACTACCCCTTCTTAGAAAACTAAACTATCATTCAAATTGAAGCTTATAAAGAAAACACCCACCACCTCACTCATATATATCAGATACATAAATTCCTACTACTAAGCTGCCTAAGCTCACTCACTACCCATACATACACTCATTAATTCATCAAAGTCTAAACAACATTATCATCACAAGTAACTCACTTCTCCAAGCTGTATCATTATGCAACTCCCTTTGGCGCTTTCATACCAAACCCGTGCTTCACCTTCTCGACACTGTTCAGCAACATGTCATAATAAACCCAGTTATATATCAATATGAAAACTTACTGCTCGCATCTCTTTCTAGGTATAATATCCAACAACCCTGTTAATCCTAAAACCTAATAAGACATGAATGTATGCTCTCAGAGTCATCATTTCTGTGATTTATTTATTTATTCGCATATTACAAAAAAATATTTAAAAAAAGGAAAATGCATATACGTATTTGAGATAGATAGATTCTGAGAGACTAAGAGAGGGGAGGGAAGAGTTTAGAGTTTCAACTTACGTAGGAGCAAGTCGTCCAAGGCAGTCCAACTCTTCACCTGTATCTTCATCCAGAACTCTTCCAGAGATCTCAATAATGTAGGATCTATCTCTATCCGTGGGTAACCCTCTGGTTGCAAGTAATTCCAGATCTTGTTTGTGGAGTTCTCTTCCATTCACAAATACACCACTATCTCCACCCCCACATTTCTCCGGCATTGGATAGTTAAATTCCTCAATATAGGGCTGCAACATACGTACGGGTATAAGCATTTTATTTTCTCATTAGAACTGAATAGCAAATACTACAGAAAAGTCTGAAGTTTGGCCCATGTTAACCGGAGAGGTCTGAAGTTTCAAATGTTGATTTGAGAGGTCTGAAGTTTCAACTTTGTTGAAATTTGGTTTTCCATATAACAAAAATTGACCAACTATGACAGTTATATTACCGGAATTATACCAAGACAAGGTCCGCCCATGATACCCCAGAATCCAGCTCTTGAATCATACCTGCAGTGCCAAGGTACATCAGCAAGAAGCAACATCCACTGCGACTAAAATTATAGAGAGAATCCCAAACATTCAGATTGTTCGAAGTTCATTGCTTTTGGTTGTTCATATCCAAAAGTTCCATACATACAGACATGCATGGAAAATGATGTTCTAAGTTAAAAGCAACACAGCAAGAGTAACTGATGCCAACTTACCAGTAATTTCCAGGTTGGATCTTCCCAGCTAACTTTTCAGCTTTTTTAACCAAGCGGGCTGAAATGGGATATCCGTTTACCGAAACAGATGTCTTGCCATTCGCAGCACTTGGATTATTTCTGGACAAGTCCTTGAAGCTCTTCTTAATGAAATTTGAAAGAAATGATTCACCACCCTTCTGGCTCTGGTGTCTCGCTTGGTCATCATCTCTGCTTGAATCTCGGGAACCTCCATTATCATTATTGGAGAAATCATTATACGAAACTTCCAACTCAGTGGCTAGAGATGCCTCATTTAGGGAATTCTGCCTCAAGGCAGTGGCTGTATTGCCCGCTGTTATGACTTTCTCCTTGTCAGACCGACTGCTTCTGTTTCCCTTGACAAAACGAGTAGTATTGGCGGTGGAGTAATCAAAATGTTGCTGGAACGGTGAACCAGGAACTGGTGGTGGAGATGCTGCTGCTGCTTCTTTGGTGAGAGCAGCAGCAAAACCATCTTCAGGGCTATTAATTTCATCGTGGCTAATACTTGGGGATGAAGCATGGAGGCTCTCGGTTTCCTGGGAGTTTGTTAAGCTCAATGTTCGGCTAGCTGATGGTTGAACCTCTTTTCTATCCATTGCCATTGCATGAAACTCATACTCCGAGTTATCAAAGTCATCAGAGGAGAAATTAGCATTGGAGCGGTTAAGGCGGTCACTTGCTTCGAGCAGAACTGGAAAAATAATTTTCCTGTCTACAACACTGAAGTATATGATATTAGAACAGGCCCCACATCGCAGTTTTTGTTGATTTCCTGGCAGAAGCATGACCTTCTTAGGAAGATGCAACAATTCAAAGCAATTGGTGCACGCTACTATCGGGGCACCACCTGCAATGGGGCGATGATGCCGGTGCCCTCTGGTGGTCAGAGACGACTTTCGTGAGGCCAAGTGATGAAAATCTGCTGCTCTTTCAGAACAGTTCAAGCCACTCCAGCTTCTAATGTAACGATGCGGCTGCTCCTGATAGCTGAATGGATGAAAGACTGATCGAGGATTATGGTGCACGCCATGTGGACCAAATGAGGATGCATTTTCAGGGTGATGGTACAAAACTCGGCTATTTTCTTTCTTGCAAAAAGTGGAAGACGGTAACAGCTCGCGGTGTTTCTCGTAGCAGTGGAAACAGCCACAAGAAGATTGTTGTAAAGTAGGCAGAAATGCATCTGAACTATTCATAAACTTGTTATGTCTAGGAAAATAATGGTGGGATGGTGGTGGTAAAAGGCTGCTTGGATTGTGTATTGATGATGGATAAGAACCGTGTGGAATATCTTGTCTATCCTTATAGAGAAGCATCTCAGGGCACCGGTTTAAATAAGGACCATTTAGGTCATGACCAAAAAGCTGTGTTGAGGTTCTAGTTGAGGAATTTGTAGGAGGACACCAGGTACTAGGTCCTCCATAAGTGTCTGAGCTCAGTGTTCTCCTAATAACTGGAGGAGGAACCTTTTCATTGGATTCAGCAGCAGCAACCACATTGCAAGAAGACCGACTAAGTTGATCCTTTAGCTCATCCAGCTTTCGAAGCAGCTCAGCTCGATCATTCTCAAGGGATTGGACTCTTGTATCTCTGACCACATTATCAAGTTTCTGAAATAGTTCTTCACGACTGTATAAATTAGAACTTGAAGAAGGTCCTTCATCAGCAGGGTATTTTGAGATTGAAAATCTCACATTAGGATTAGGGGCATTTCTCTTCTCCATAACCTGTTCAACTCGAGAACTAAAACCACCTCCACTTCGGCCATCTGTTTGTTTTTCTAACAAATCCAAAACATGTCCATTCTGATGAACTTTGTCTTTGGTATTACTACATCCTCCTCCTCCAGACTCTGTCACGAGATTCGTAGGAGGATAGCTCTTTGCATTCTGATCTGCAACGTTTCTGTTTGTTATCAGAAAACCGTCATTTGTGTTGCCTTTGGCCTCTGATGCATTATCTGGCTCGAACATGCCTAGCTTTTCAGACACATCTTGAACTTTTTCGTCACGCGGATTCTGAGCAGCAGCAGCAGGCTGAATATTTGCTGTGAAGCAGGAGAAGACAACATGTATTTTATTGCATGTGAATGAAATCTGATAATTGCAGTAAACAAATAAAGGAGCTTTTGGGATATACTGCCAATGAATGGCCCCTTATTATCTGAGTTTCTCGTGGGTCAGTTTGTTTGTTTGTTTGTTTTTTTATGAGTATAGACCCGAAGTTCATGTGAGAAGAATAAATGATCAAGTTTCTACTTTCAGATCCATGTAAGCATTTTCCATCAAATCTAACTAGTAGAACGGAGAAATGCACAAATTTCTTATTCTAGCTTAAGCAGAAAAAACTTTTTGCAATCTTAAACACTAGACAAGATATTTACAATGGATTTTGAATTTTGATACTGAAACAAGGTAACCAAAAGTACACACATCGATCGAAACCTTTATGATAGCAAGGTGGTGAAAAATTTACAGAACAAGCGCATTAGCAGCTAAACCTAATGCCCTCTCTGAGTTTGAGGCATCACTACTCTCATTTAATACAAACATAGTCTTGAATATGAAGTTTACGACTTATTAATATACACAGAGAAGCACACACGAAAATCGAACTAGCTGCCATTGGCGAGTCATTTCAGTGACAGGAAAATACAATGCAATCAACAAATGCAAGGAATAGACTCTAAACTAATCTAATCAAAGATGAACGACTCTGAGAATCGCAAAAGTGAAGAAGAGAGATCGGACAAAGTGAGTACCTCGAAGAACAGCGCCACAACCACCACACTGGTAAACAGAGTAATCAGGGAGCTCCGGCAGAAGATTTTCACATTTGGGGCACCGAACCAGCCTCACTTTGCCATTGTCCGCCATGAGAAGAAGGAATTGCAGCAAAGCAACGTGAAGATCAAAGAAAAGGATGGAAGATTACGGTTCGACAAAGTGAGAAAAGCCAGGAGCTCAGGACTGAGTTAACGAAGAAGAAGAAGAAGAAGAGTAGTAATGGTGTAATAGGGCTCTCTCCCGCTTTCCAACGATCAGGGAAAAACTAGTACAGAGCGAGGAAAGAATTGGATTCCGGTGAGAAAAGCAAGACGACAGCAACGGTGTCGTTTCTGGATTCTCTAGCTACGCAATATATATATATATATATAGTAATAATAATAATATAATAATAAAAATTTAAATATAATATAAATAAAAGAAAAGAGGATAATCAATTAATCTCCTAGCGGAGATTTTCATCTCAAGCCTTTTCTCTCTCTCTCTCAAATCGTTTTTTTCCCTTATGTTATTCCTTTTTGGCCTTTCTACTGCGTCTTCTTCCGCCTCTCTCCCCACGCTTTCTTTGCCGGTACACCTTCAACCTAGGACTCTGTGATCTGCTCACCTCTGCAATTCCCTCATCATTAACTGACAGCCCTCTTAGGTTTCCCTCTTGTTATTGGGCGGTCCTGGCGGTGCCCTTTCCACATCCCTGACACAGATTTCTTCCTCACTCCATGGAGCCCTCTATAAATACCACTCAACGTGAAACCCTAACATCTTCTTCGCCAAAATACTTCCCACCTTTCACTGATACTTTTTCTAACCTTCATCGGCGAATTTTCGTTCCCTTCCCCACAAAAGGTTTGCTCCACTGCCCTGAAATGGAGCCTCTTCGTTTTGCACTCATCGGAAGGGTACTGTGCTTACGAAGGGATCGTGAGGACGTTGTACGGCGCTTCGTGACTGCAAACTGGAGGATACCCCAAGAGCCTGAAATGGTGCGACGTGAAGATGGAGTATGGATCTTCATCTTTCCGACAAGGATTCAAATGCTGGAAGTTTTACAGAATGGTCCGTTCAACATTGAGGGGATGATCCTGGTGCTTCAGGAAGGAAACCCTATGGCTCCTTCTTCCCCGGTCAGCTTCACTAGGGTTGCAACGTGGATTGAGTTGCGAGACTTACCGATCTTCTTAACCACCAGACAAGTGGTTTCTAGGCTGGCATCGGCAGTGGGCGAAGTGATTGACCTGGAGTTCGATGATGAACGTCCATGGGCTGTTGCTTTTCCTAGAGTGCGTATCTATCTCAACCTCGAACTCCCAGTGGTGCCATCATTAGGAATTACCCACGACAACGTCAACTACCAAATACTTATCAGGTATCGACTGGGGTTACCTTGTAGGCGTTGTGGGTGCTTTGGACATAACTTCGAGCAGTGCCGGGTGGTGGACGCTATTATTTCACAGCAACTGGAAGCTATGACAGCTAGGGTGGTGCAGCTGGCAGGAGTTCAACCCATTCGTGATCCTCACAGACCACTTTATACACATGGAAACCGAGGTAATGGCTTTCTTACAAACTGGATTCCTTGGAACCCTATACCATCGATGAACACTCCGGGACGGGGAATTGCTAGGCGTAACAGGCCAGGAGCACGCCAAAATGAGATTCCCATGCAGGCACCTCCAGCTCCACCGCCGTCACCAGTTCGAGCACCGCAGCCACCTCCAACGTGGTCTCCAACAACGGTCTTAGCCTTCCCGAGGAGCCCTAACTCCCATGCTACAAATCAAGCTGGTCCTTCAGAAGTTGCTCCCCTATCTAATCAGTTTACCTTCAACCAGTATACGCCTCAGGCTTATTTGCGTCATCCTCCTGCCACTATCCCACCACTGATCTTCCCACCCATGTTCACTCCAATCTCACACATCCAGGGGGTTTTTACAGCACAATTTCAGCCGATCGTACACCCTCTGACGCCAATGGCATGGGGTCTCCATCCGTTCCTTGGAGCTGTCCCAAACATCGGAATGAGGATGTGGGAGCCTACACCGTATGACCCACCCTACCCAATGCCAATCTCTCAGTTCATCCCGCCGACTCTCCCGGCGCAGGCATCTCGCATAATCTCACCACCTGAATCACCACCTCCAACACGACCGACGTCGCCTCAAGACAATCTGATCATAGTGTTGTCACCAGATTCACCAGCTCAGGAACCTGCAAACAGTCACTCTCAACAAAACCCTACCATGCAGCAGATGTCGCCCCATTCATCACAGTTCCAGCATATCAGCAACGTGGAGCAACAGTCCTCTCCGGTCATAAACACACCAATCATACACCCAGGGTCACCTCTATCCAATTTCACGTTATCAATGAATGCAACCCTCCCCCCTACACCTCAGTCAAGAATTTCTTCGTCGGTCAATCCACTTAACCAAGGTTCAATGGAGGAGGATGATGTCCCCCTCTTAGGGGAGGTTTTTATCGATGATTTTTATGATCCATCGGAGGTATATTACCCGGAGGACTTTGTCAACCATGATGTGGCCAGTCAGACAGAGCCGGAGCCAATGGAAGAGGAGGAATCGTTCTTTGCTAGACGGGGAACCAAGCGTGGACTTGAATATCCACCAAGGCTGGGAGTTGGACCAGCAGATTTTCCACTTTCGCCCCAAAGGAGGATGAGGGCCAGGTACGAGGAGGATTGCAATGCCTCTTCGTCCCATTCTCGGCCGCACGATGCAGTTGGCTTTGATCAGGATACACAAACACATCAGTATCGGCCACCATCTTTCAACGAGGTATCATATTTATTTAATACTTGGTATTCAATATGTTATGCACCTATTTGGACTTTATTACATAGTAACATTCAGCCAAGTAGCTTAGGAGACGTGTCGGCGGAGGTGCCTTATGTGCACCCTCCGCAAGCATTATGAGTATCTTAGCTTGGAACTGTCAGGGTGCCGGTCAAACCCTGACAGTTCGACATCTAGGTTTATTGATTAAACAACACAAGCCTAGTTTAGTCTTCATCTCCGAGGTCAAAAGCCAGCTTCCTCGATTGACCAAAACCCTAGTAGATTTAGGGTTCTCTCATAACATCCAAATTCCTCCTGTCGGAACTAAAGGTGGTCTACTACTTGCATGGAGACATGTTCACCTACTCACCATAATTAACCATACTAATAATATCATCCATTCTCGGATAGTCCAAAATCCTAATTCAGATCCTTGGGAATGCTTCTTCATCTATACACCTTGTCCGCCCTTAGATAAGGCTTCCTTTTGGATTACACTATCAGAATGGATTGCTTCTTCCAACAGCCCATTATCCGTAATCGGGGACTTTAATGATATTTGGGACAGCTCGGAAAAGTTAGCTCGCTTCCCGGTGAATCCACAACGTCTCATTCAAGCTATTATGTGGTCAGACACGAACAACCTGATGGATATTGGCTTCCAGGGACAGCAATTCACGTGGAGCAATCGAAGGTCACCACCTGATCTCATCCTCCAAAGACTAGACAGGGTTTTCTGCACTATTGATTGGCGCATCGTATTCCCTAATGCAATGGTTTATCATTTGGAAACAATCGCTTCGGATCATTGTCCTATTCTTCTTCAATTATACCCGGAATCGAAACCACTCGGTGAGATTCCTTTCCGTTTCGAAGCAATGTGGTTACAACATGAATCATTCAAACATTGTCTCTCTGATTCTTGGTCAATTCCATTACAAGGATCATATCAGTACAAAATGCAACAAAAACTTCGACGTCTTTCCTACACGCTTATTTCTTGGAATAGGTCCACGTTTGGGAACGTCCACAATGATCTTTCCAACGCAATCGCAGCTCTAAGAGACATACAACAGGCGGACCCTACAAACCAAGATGAGATACAAGCTCGTAGGCTGGTCCATTCACTTTACTTTCGACAGGAGACGATGTGGCGACAAAAATCCAGACAGCTTTGGCTGACTCAAGGGGACCGCAATACAAAATTCTTTCACGCGAAAACCATTGCTAGGAGGCAACGCAATCGCATTGATTGGATCCAAACCGAAGGCGGCATTTGGCTCACATCACCGGGAGATGTTCAATCTCATATTCGTGAGTACTTTGCGACATTATTCACTGCATCACAAACGCCTCCCGAATACACTCTCCTTAACATCAATATGCCGTCCCTGCCGTTAGACGCTGCATTGAATCTCCAAGCTGACATAACCCCAACGGAGATATTCAACAGTATCCATTCCTTATCACCAGATAAAGCGCCTGGGCCGGATGGTTTTCCGGCACGCTTCTTCCAGTCTCAATGGGACGTGGTAGGCTCCGACTCGATATCAGCTATCCTCCAATTTTTCAGGACGGGACATCTGCTGCGGCGTATCAACCACACTTCTATTGTTTTGATCCCAAAGTTGTCGAACCCCATTTTCATTACGGATTGGAGACCGATCAGCCTCTGTAATACGACATATAAAGTCATTGCCAAAATCCTAACCAACAGGATTAGAGCTGTTATCAATACACTAATATCTCCCTTCCAAAGTGCTTTCGTGCCTGGAAGATCAATTGCCGATAACACACTTCTAGCCCAAGAACTATGGCATGTCATTAAACGTCGTCGGACGGGAAAGGTGGGCCTCCTTGCCCTCAAGCTAGATATGAGCAAGGCATATGATCGTATTGAGTGGCCCTTCCTGGAGGCTACTTTACAAACAATGGCCTTTCCGCCAACATTCATCAATTGGGTTATGCAGTGCGTATCCACTCCTGAGTTGTCAATTATCATCAATGGACGCCTCACGCCTCCTTTGCCATCATCTAGAGGACTAAGACAGGGGGATCCCCTTTCACCTTTTCTGTTCATTATCTGTGCCCAGATACTCTCCCGCCAGCTATCATTAGGGCAGCGCTCCAATTTCATAAAAGGGATTAGTCCAGGCCGTAACTGCGAAGAAATTTCACACCTATTTTTTGCGGATGATAGTCTCCTTTTCCTTGAAGCAACGTCAGAGAATGTCAGACATGTCAGATCTATTCTACAGACATATGAGCTGCAATCAGGACAAGTTATTAACTACTCCAAATCCAGTATGTTCTTCAGCCCAAATGTTCCTTCCATTCAACGTAATCTCCTCTGCGACATTATGAATGTCCATGAGATGGGTAATCATGATCTTTATCTTGGGTTACCAATGGATTGGGTTAGTCAGAGATCGCTGCTCAATGCGAACCTCATTGATAGGGTATCGTCTCGAATCAAAGGTTGGATGGGAAATCTTCTCTCCGCTGCAGGGAAGGAAATTCTGATTAAATCGACCGCAGCGGCAATTCCAACTTATGCTATGTCCTCAATTCGCCTCACCAAGAAAGTAACGGGACAACTTGACAGTCTGTTTCGCTCTTTCTGGTGGAAAAACTCGTCGGATAAGCAGGGAATTTGTTGGATTGCTTGGCATAAGCTCACAATACCAAAAAACATAGGAGGCCTTGGATTTAAGGACATGCACTTAATTAATATCGCCCTGCTCCTTAAACAAGTATGGAGAGCTCTTCACTCACATTCGTCCATATGGGCATCTTGCCTCAGACAGAAGTATCTCCACCATACTTCTTTTTTTGAAGCAAAACCAACACAGTCAATGTCACCGGTCTGGCGAGGTATCCTGAATTTACGAAACTATCTCCTTCGTGGAGCCCATTGGAGAATTGGGAATGGTAGGACGGTCAGATTCTGGACGGACCCCTGGATTCCAAACATGGGCACCTTGGCCACATGGTTCTTTGCTCCACAAAATCCTCCACCTATCCTAGTTTCTCATTTCATCCGAATAACTCCACAGGGTCAGGTTTGGGACAGAGACCATCTCAGCTCAGTGCTACCCTACTGGTTTATTTCTCTCATCAAAGATATCCAACTACCAATCTTCTCGACCAATGATCGTCTCCTTTGGAATCACCATGCGTCAGGCGAATATACAGTCAAGAGTGGATATTATCTACTACACTCATATCATCATCAGCAAAACAACGGCTCCTCCTCCAGCCTTAGACAGAGCGCTAGTCCTTCCTTTTGGACGAAATTTTGGAAATTAAGATTTCTTCCGAAAGTTAAGATGTTCCTCTGGAAAGGTTGTCACTCAGGTCTACCACTAGGAACTTCTATGGTTCGCCGTATGTCCTCAATTGATCCATCATGTCCTATGTGCAAATCCCAACCGGAGACTTGGAATCATCTCATGTGGTCTTGCCCTTTTGCTTCAAGAATATGGCTCGCATCAATTTTCGGGATTCACACGGACTTATCTATTTACACATCAGCCTTCGATTGGTTGTCAGCGGACACCACAAGTTGCCCACCTTCAGATGATAACCAACAAGAACTTCTAATAAAGAAAGGATTCATTATGTGGAGTATCTGGTTAGCGAGAAATGCGAGGATTTTTAACGATGTATCACCTACGGCGGAGTCAGTCTTTAATAATTATATTTCTGTTTGTAATGATAACGAAGTTGCTTTCGTGTTTGATCCAGGGACACCCGTTCAGTCAGCCGCCCGAGATGTAGTCACCTCCCTTCTGGAGGTGACTACAATGGGAGGTTCTTTCCTCCTGGTGGACGGGGCAGTTAGGAAGAATTCTGGTTACGTTTATGGAGGAGCGTTGCTGGGTACATATCCCTCCATCCTTTTGGCGGCTTCAGTTACATCTTACCCAGGCGACACCCCACTTTTGGCAGAGGCAATCGCATGCAGAACGGGACTACTCTTGGCATCAGCGTGTGCTGTTAATAGCCATGCCTTGGTTTTGTTAACAGACTCACTCTTGTTGTCCAAACTTTTGTTATCCTACAACTGTACTGATGTGTCTCTTTTTGGGGTGTTAGACGATATTCGGTATTTGCTTTCTACTTTACCAGGCATTTCGATTAGGCATGCTCATAGGAATGTTGTTAGTTTAGCTCATCGTTTGACTCAGCGAGCTGCTGCTAACAACCTTACTGGAACTTGGGATGATCCTATTTCGTTGTCTGTTGTTGGGTTGTCTTTTTAGTTGTTGCTCTTATCACCTTTGTAGTTCGTACCTGGTTGTTTGTAGTTATATATGGAATGGAATTTCTTACCAAAAAAAAAAAAAAAAAAAAATTAATCTCCTGATTTGGCAAAAAAAAAAAAACTCGTGAATAGAGATGATGGTTCAGTTCAGTAGGGGTGAAACCGGACCGGTCGGACCGGTTTTTTGCTTGGTTCGGTCAGTTACCCATATTTTCGGTCCGGTTTTTTTCCTTTAAAAAATCCGACAAAAAAACCGTATGAGGAAAAATAAACCGTCCATTGGTAGTACGGTTTTTTCGGTTCGGTTTTCGGTTTAAACCGAAAATCCAAAATTAACAATCACCGTTTAAAATTCTCATTATTTTCATGGAATTTATCAAATCGAAATGAGAAATAGCGTCAATTAATATAATTAAATAAATTATAAAACAAAATTAGAAAAAATAATCTTCATAAGTGACTATTTTATAATTTTTGTTAACCTAATTAATTAATTATATTGATTAATATCAAGTAATATAGTATATATTTTACATATTTAGTTAGCATACGGTCGGTTCGGTCCCCACGGTCCTCAAAGCTCAAAATCCGAACCGAACCGAAAAACCGAACTAGAGTAAAAAAAATCCGACCAAAAACCAAACCGTATATTTCGGATTCGGTTTTTTCGGTCCGGACCGGTTCGGTTTTCACCGGTTTTTTGGACCAACCGGATTTTGGTTTCACCCCCTACAGTTCAGTGTTTGTATTAGTTGTTTACTGAATATATAATTTAAAAAAAAAAAACCAAATATTACACACAGGATGATGAATTTATAATAGTTTTTACCCAAAAAAAGAGAATTTATAATAGTTAATAGTTAATACTAGTTAATTCTTTTTAATAAAAAATAATAATCATCGGTATTGTCGATTGTCTGTCTGGGTGGACTGGACGGGCAAAAAAGCAACTAAAGCAAACTAAATTAGTGGTTTTTTGACTAAGACAAAAATTGCTCCACTTCCATTTTTCTACTACTATAATTATAATTATAATTATAATTATAATTATATAGTATAGAGAGGCGAAACGATACAAAAGCATATCTCAATAGATTTGAGAATATAATAAAATGATATTCTATCATTTTATTACAATTATTTTATTTCATAGACCACCCACAAACTATAGTTATGTAATTTATTTACTCATTTATAAAATTGCCATACAAAAAAATGTAGGTTGTTTTGGAGATTTCTGGAACACAAAATTGAACTGTATAAAGGCGGGATTTGCCTTGTTTGCTTTCCGATGAGAATAATCTTTTGCTTTATTCACTAAATATTAGTTTGGATCTTTTCTTTTTCGCTCGCTATTATTCTCGTGCTTTAGTCACTTTAAAAATAATAGACACTTAAATTAAATTGGTAGGATAGGAACTACTCCTATGAGTCTGCGAGGTAAATAAAGTGTACTCCTGGCCGTTGTCGAAAGAAACTAAAGGAGCTGTCTGTTTTATTAAAGTTTGGTTGAATTGAAATTAAGGTACTAAAACGATAAGGAACAGAAAATACCAGTTTTATTGATTGTTTTAATTGGTGTACAAAATTTCTGTATATGTAATTATTATTAAGGGTTAATAATTAAAAATTTATCCAAGATTTACCGTATGTTAAAATTAGGTGTTTGAAGTTTGAAATGTTAAAATGGACTCTCTCAAGTTTCACTTTTGTTGAAATTGATGTCTCTACGCGTATTTTCATCTCCATTCAATCATTTCCATCAGCCTACTCACTCACTCATAATCCACCACTTTTTACTTTTTACAAAATCGTCAAATTTCACACAAAAGTTGAACATAAATAAAAAGGTTTCTAGCTGAGTGGTGTGGAGCGATTTTTCAACTAAAACGTAACGAGATTTACTTGCACGGATGCGGCCAACTTCTTAGGTGACGGTCTCGGCAAGATGACGAGCATGGAGTGTGTTTGGGAGCTCGAATTTGACTGTCGGTTTCGTCGGAGTTGACTTTTCTAAAGTAATCACACCGATACACCACATTTTAACAAATTTGAAACATTGGACACTACAAATTAACATTTGAAACTTCATACACCTAATTTTAACCTACGGTAAACTATCGTAAACTTGGACTGTTTTTTAGTTATTAAGAAAAAACCTCAGTAAACAATTAATTAATAATTACGATGTATTTTTGTTTTGTTTAATAATAATTTTGTAGGAATATAATGTTGAAAATGTGAGTAATCTGACAGACAGCAGCAGTGTACAGGTCTGACAAGTGAGTGGGGAATTTGGAAAAGTGAGGGGGTGGGTAATGTTTTGGGCCCCACACCAAAACCGAACACCAATAAAGAGAAAAGGCCCAGTTGGGCACTGGCCTTTCTTTCTTATCATCCTCCTTTGACTTGACTTGTTATTGTATCTATCTATCACTACTTTTTTCACACTTGTTCTATTCTGTGGACTCATCAGTCAGAAATATATTAATTTGTAACATATTTTTCTACGCAAATTGATGATAATAATAGTTTATATTTGTACAATATCCGTTATTAAAGATAAAACCATGCATATAAATATTTTTCTATTTTCATAACTCAATAAAACTCTAAATCATTGATTAAAAATAAACTCTAAACCAAAAACTTTCTATTTGATGGGTGAAATATTAAGCCGATAAATACTTGAAAAAAAAAGGTAAAGTGATCACCATAAGTATTTTTATTTACAATATCTCTGTGAAATTTGAACTCTCATCATATTAATTAATTAATAAGTGATGTACATAACCACTATTTTATTACCATAGAGAAAGATTAGTCATTAGACTTCTACCGAACAAAAAAAAAAAAAATCAGACGATTTCCATTTTAGTAGTGGGTCAGGTTTTCCTTCAGTTATGGGCCAAAGTGCCCATTACTATAATGCATATGCATGATTTTTTTTTTGCCGAAACATAATTCGTACTTCACTTTACCATACGGCCCATTACTAATAAATATATTATTTTTTTGGCCAAAACATTACTAATAAATATATATATACACATGCGGTGTTGGAAAAAAAAAATTATATATTTTAATAATAAGTAATGTCTTTGAATTTTTTTTTTTTTTTTTTTGCATGAAACCATTGAAAAGTAAATTAAAATGAGATTAACTAGAATTTCAGCAGCTATTCTTCGCAATCGTGGCAACGCAGCAGCTATATATTATTGTCTGCTGCCATTCATCCAAGATTTATATGTGCTCAAATTAAATACGCCGATGATTATCTAATCATTGATCCGTCAACTTAGCCGTGGCATGCACGAATGTATAGAATAGTCTTCAAATTGATGACATCTGTATGTGAGTACGGCTGTCAATTTCATACCCAAACACAGTAAAAAAATTATCTTCGTGTAAGCATATGATAACGATAACATAATACTACAAATACGTTTAATATAATATAATTTTTGTTTCGTGTTCATATTTAAATATCACAATACGATACATATTAATATACGATAGTATTGTATTCGTAAATCTGATTGTTAGTAGTTTTTTTAACGTTTAACATATTTGAAAACTCAAATTAGTTGCATGATTTTTTTATTGTGAACTTATGAAATATAATTTATTAGTTCACAGTTTCTACTCTATATAAAGTTTATTATTTTATTTAATTAAAGATTCCGTATGTAAATGTATGTCAACTGAATAACTTAAATACAACACATTATCACGACACGAAAAATTATGTGTTGTATCTGTATTTGCAAAATATGACATTTCAACTCATCGTATATGTTTGTGTCCAATAAATTTAATATGATAAAATTATTATTAACACACAATAATAGCACATAACAATAGCTAGTCTATCTGTAAGTCAACCAATAAAATCTCGACATAGAGCTAGCTACGCAATAGGAATATATTATTAAATTAAACATAATAATAAACTATCTTATATAAAGGAATTTTACAATGCTATACTATATAGTACCATAAGGGTTGGAAATTGAGATTAATCCTTACTTTACAAGCTAGCTTTAGGCTGAATTACGTCCAAATTCATTACATAATCAAGCTTATGTTTGAACAAACAAAAGAGCACGAAGGAGCTAGCTAGTTAACGATAAGATAAAAAGAAAAAGTAATAATCATTACAACAATAATGGAGGCGAAAAGGTAGCCACACTTTATTATATTACATACACTACATGCATGAATAATTGGTGGATTAATGTTATAAGGTGACTGGCTATCTACAATTTTAGAAAATACGAACTATATACGAGAAATGGATAAATACAACTGAAGTAATAGCCGGAGTTTAATCGTTACTATTTTAGCCAATAACTACGTGACATTTGTTTATGTATTATGAAATTCTTGTCACGTGTCGCCTGCTAATTGGTTGGGGTGGTAACAGCTAGGCTCTAGCGGTTACTTAGTGAATAATTTTTCACTGTATACAAAGTCTATGTGTATTTAGCAAACTCTAGCTATTGGAAGATACAAACATTACACACAAACTTTAGAAAAAAATATGATAATATTGGAGTAAAAAGGAAAAAGCATTACGATATTAAATTTTGAATCAATTATTGATTATTATTAGAGTGGTGGTGGGGCCCATGGTTCTTCCACTTAAGCGCCACCTCATCAAGCGCTCTGGTCGATGAGCCGTCGTCGCTTATAACAGCCGCCGCAGCCGCCGCCTTGAGATGTCTAATACGGTTCCGGATTTCCTTACCTTCCTCCCCTTCGAGAAGGCCCTTAACCACCTCGGCGATCCTTTCCCGGCCGATGACGCCACCGTCCACCGCCGGTTTGACCCTCAGCGCCACCTTCACATCGTTCGTTAACATGAACGCGTTAGTCTTCTGTTCGGCGAACAACGGCCAAGCGATGATCGGAACTCCATTGACCACGCTCTCGAGAGTCGAGTTCCATCCGCAGTGGCTTAGGAATCCTCCGGTGGCCTCGTGGGCCAGGATCTGAGCCTGCGGGGCCCACGACGGGACCACCATGCCTCGGTCTTTGGTCCGCTCGAGGAATCCACGTGGCAGGAAATCGTCAACCTCCCGGCCGCCGCCGTGGACGCTGAAATACGTGGCGTTTGCTTTCTTGTCGTTTGGCCGCTTCACCACCCATAGGAATCTCTGCTCGCTCATTTCTAACCCTAGGGCCAGCTCAGTCACTTGGTTAGACGATAGGGTCCCACCGCTGCCGAAGGACACGTAGAGGACTGAGCCACGTGGCTGGCTGTCTAGCCACGTCAGGCAACCCGACGAGTCGGAGGAGTCTACCATCTTGACCAGCGGTCCGACCGGGTAAACCGGCGGCTGTTTCTGCTCAAGCAGTACCCTTATAGGTCCGGCTTCCAACTCCATGAAGCTATTTACGAAAATGCCATCGGTGAGACGGTAGCCTTTCGCGTGGTGCAATATCCACCTGTATGAGTGACAAATTATTTTAATAAAAACGAGGTTTGTGATATTTATTTTTAGTAATAAATCTAAAATTTTAAGGTAAATACACAAGAATATATAATTGAATTTTCGTATTTTTTTTACTTAAATGACCATTTTGCAAAATTCAAGTACTAAAATGTTAAAGAAATAAAAAAGTTTACTAATCTAACCACCGGGGCTCTTTAAGAGAGCGACGATATAGAGTTGTTGTTTTAAAGAGCGGCACAGTTATTATCGTTACTTTTAACGACAATACAAACGCTACTTTGCGGGAGTCGAACTTTTTGTTAACTACACTAAATGATGCCGCTATTTAAGACATCGGTATCGATATCGTAAATGTTTCAAAGAGCTCTCAGTGGTTAAATTGTTTTTTTTTTTTTTGTTAACATTTGGATTATGTAGATAAAATATTTGAATATTTGCATCACAAACTGACCTGTATGCTTCATTGGTCCGGTCCTGAATCGGGTCGAAAAGCTCCGACCCGGGAATCGGAACAGCACCGGGGATCCGTACGAGGTCCGGCATGTCCCTGAACTCGGTCTTGACCTCTTTGTCCAACGTCGGCAGATAGAAGAAGAGGGAGAGACACGTGGCGGTCGATGGGAAGAAGATATAGGCTCCTAAGTTGAACTCTCTGGCGACGTCTAACCCGTCGGTACCAAAAAGGTCAACGACGAGGGCGACGAGACGGTGGTCGGAGTTGACAAGGTCGGCGACGGCGTCGCGAATGTAGGGGAGGGAACGGACGGCGGTGAGAGTGATGATGGTCTCCATCTTGGTGGTGTCGGGATCTAGATCGTCGAAGGTGACCGCCGGGAGGTAGACGGCGGAGATGGCGGGTGGTTGGCTCTGGAGGAGCGATTTTTGGGCGGTCATCGGAGTTCCGTCGGTGGGGATGATGAAGGTGAAGGTGAACGCGTGGCGGTCGATGAGGCGTTTTGCGAATTCGATGAGAGGGATGAGGTGGCCCATACCCGGTGTCGGAAGTATCGCGATGTGCGGCGGCGGCGATGGCTGCTCCATCTTTGTTTTGTGGCGGCGTTCTTGGGTGGTTAGTTGGATTCTTTGTTGCAGGTGCCTTTATTACTATTGTTATAATGGCTTGATGATGGGAAACTGCAAGTCTTATTATATAATGGAGAAACATATTTTATTTAACATTTTTTTTCCATTATATATAACTTAATGATAGTAAAATAAATAGATACATTTTACTTTTCCACCGCGAATGAAAGTTTGCAATTAAAAAAATCTCATGACGTTTAAAATGACTTCTCAAAGTATGGAAGTTAGTTGTTATTAAATCTAAAAAAGGCTTCTATCAAGACAATTAAAAAATTGGTAATTTGTGAAACGTATTTTTAAGGAACTAATTCCTCATAAATTATAAAAAAAATTTAAGAATTTATTATGTTTGAAACAATTTTATAAGAGACTATTTTAATGAAATTTCTAGCTAAATTTTTTATTATGAGTCATTCATTTTAAAAAAATATCGTATTTGTAAGAAATTTTTCACAATTCTCTTAAAAAAAATTATACGTTAAAGATTTCTTGTAGTTAACATTTTCATAAAAACATTATGATGCTTTGTAGAAAATGTTGTAATTTTTTCTGAAAATGGTGATATTTTTCCTTGCATCGATAATGGATACAAATAGTAACACGACTATATATGACTGTTAATCAAAATAAATGACGCAACTATGAAATCTCAACTGAAAATATTTTTCTTTGGATAGATGGAATGATTAGTAATAATTACTATTAGCTTTCCATGTACTTTTTCGAGGTTGAGTTTATCTGCTAATAAATAAATCAATTAGATAGTGGTGTTGATAAAATTATAGGCAGTTCGTGACTATTAATCATCAGTGGTAGTTAATAATACATATCTAAACTAACTTTCTTTTTTAATAAAAGTAATATAATAAATAAACTCTGAAAATTTGAAAAAATAGTTGCGTTATAGTTCTCTTCTCGCCACTCATTCCAGACACAATCGCCAGGAAAAAAACTATTAAAATTAGTAGTATGTGGTTTTTTTTCCCAAGAAAATTAGTATGTGATTCAAAAAAAAAAAAATATATCAATATTATTTTATAGAACAAAAGCAAAAAAGATATAGTGACACATGTCACTTTTTCATTGGATTTATCCCATATATACGTAATGTATATAGTGACACATGTATCGACTAACTTGGTGCCTACTACGTGCGTACTGACGCTTCTAGGCTCTCGCGTAAACTAAATTAAAGATGCCCCACCACATATGATGTTTGATGATGTCACTTTCGACGTCAGGCTTGCGCAATCCTTTCACTTACGTTTCTTTCTCTTTTTCGTCTCAATAATGCAATGCACCACCTATCAATTATCATGTGTGGGTTAGGTATCATCTGTTTGACTAAATATATTAGGGTTAACAACTAAAAAAACTATCAAGGTTTAATTATGTTAAAATTAGGTGTTTGAAGTTTCAAATGTTAAACTATAGTGTCCAATATTTTAAATTTGTTATAATGTGGTGTCTCAGTGTGATTACTTTAGAGAAGTCAATTCCGACGAAACTGTCTGTCAAATTCGAGCTCTCATACACACTCCCTTCTCGTCATCTTGCCTGGAGCGTCACCTAAGAAATGGTCACATCCGCGCAAGTAAATTTCGCTATGTTGTCTTTGGAAAATGGCTCCACAACACTCTTCTAGAAACTTTTTTTTTTAATGTTCAATTTTTGGGTGAAATTTGAAGATTTTGTGAAAAGTAAAGAGTGATGGATTATGAGTGGGTGGGTGGGTTTATGAAAATGAATATGAAAAAACGCGCAGAAACACCAAGTTTCAACAAAAATGAAACTTGGGACAGTTTATTTTAACATTTCAAACTTCAAACAACTAATTTTAATATAGGAGTAAACTTTGGACAGTTTTTAGTCATTAACTTAATATATTAAGTATATTTCTCTACTCTCATAGGAAGATATAAGAAGATATAGACCACATAAACACTTGTCTATTTTATTTATGTTTTCTCCGAATTTGGCATTATATCTCAACATGAGTGCTTGCTTTCACAAATTAGCCCCATCCACAAGTCAATATATTTATAGCTTAATATATATACACATACTTCATAGATATATTTATATTAATTATTATTACATCTATAAATATATACTATAATTACTTAAATTAGTTTAATGGTTTTACATCTATAATTCTCTACCAGCATAGGTTAGCTCGGTCCTACCGAATACTTTCTCAAAAAGAAAAGGGCTAATAATGATGTGATGATGATGAAATGATGACAGAAAGAGGTAAGTTTGACTGGTTCAGAATCTTGTGAGAGAGTACTTGACAATTTGTGCTTGGATGAAATCACTGTGTGGGGCTGATGTGTCATTTCTCAAACCAATGGAATGAGAAATTCTTCTTTGCCTCGGCTGTAACAGATGGCAGACAGCTGGTGGAACATCTTTCATTCAAAACGTGACATGTGTTGAGAGAGAATGAGAGCTGCAGCTTACTGTCAGAAATAAAGACACGTGTCATCCTTTGATTGTAAGATGTTCCACCAGCTGTCTGCCATCTGTTACAGCCGATGCAAGGAAGAATTTCTCCAATGGAATTGTGCCACATTACAAGTGAGAGAGTGATCAAAAATACATAACACAATTCATTGGTTTAAGTGCTATCATACGGTAAATCCGATGCATAAAATAATTTATCTACAATATTTCACACTATGACCAATCCACCTCCATTTACAATAATAATAGTAATAGTTATGTACTTATCCACCAACTCCACATACTTTTTTTGGGTAAAGACCAACTCTACATACGGCATGCCCAACACATCGCCTATGACATGTTATGTTATTATAATAATAATATTATTAAAAAAAAGACTAATATATTAAAAGAAGAATTCTCCTATGTATCTGTTTTATTTTAATTATTGTATATGGTAATTATATCCCGTCCATAATATGCTTTTATTATGATTTTGCAATATTATATAAGTAATCAAGTAAATTTATATTCTATATATCTTTCGGGTTTATTTGTTTTCTAATATAATACTGGACTAATGGGCTTCTTGGGCCGTAATCTGTTTAGTGTTTAACCAAAAGAAAAATATTATTATTTCCTAAAAGCCCATAACGATGAGGCTTTTACAATGAGCCCATCTCTGCAACGCTCTTTTAGAAATGTTGACTTTGTTCAATATTTTGCAAGGAAGGTAAGACGAAAGCACTGACGCACACGCTTTCTTTCTTTCTTTCTTTCTTTCTTCATTGAATCGTCTTCTCTGATTTGTCTTCCTCCACCAGCCAAAAGCGACGACCATTGAAGATCGACGACGCATCTTGCTTGCTCCCTCCTTGGAAGAATTTGAGGTTTTCATCATCGCTCCCTTCTGCTCTTCCTAGTTAAGGTTTCTTTTTAAATTTCAACACTTTTCGTCTTTTGGTTCTCTTCCTCCTTTGTTAAGGATCTTTCCCTTATGATTAGGAATCAATTGATGATTTTCTGAGGCTTGCTCTTTCTTTAGATTGTATTAGATTCCATTCCAATCCCGTTGGGATCGGAATTGGATTAGATTCAACTTTTTTCATCAATCCATCTGCAGAATGGGTGCGGCTAGCAAAATCATGGGCCAGTTGTAGTATTGATTTAGGCACCTCACCTCTTTCGATTGGATTGGAAGCTCTCAACATTTTCAGTTCAAATCTCTAGTCAACAAAAAGGAAAATGTCGTCTGCTGGTGTTGTTATTTCTTCTTTTCGCCAAGATTCAATCGTTTCCCCCAAATTTTTCCAGCATCAGTCTTGTCTTCCCCCTGACGAGTCGATTTTAGTGTATGTCGCTTGTTCTGGCTCAATGATGCCGATGCGTGTATTGGGGTCTGAGTCTATCGAGTCTGTTAAACTAAGAATTCAGTCCTTTAAAGGATTTGTTGTGAAGAACCAAAAATTGGTGTGTGGTGGTCGTGAGCTCTCTCGCAACAATTCTCTTGTTAGAGATTATGGCGTTGCAGATGGAAATTTGTTGCATCTGGTCCTTAAGCTTTCAGATCTTCAAGTGATCATTGTGAGGACTGTCACTGGGAAAGAATTCACTTTCCATGTGGAAAGGAGCAGGGATGTTGGCTATGTGAAGCGACAGGTTGCTATGAATGCCAGAGATTCAGCTAATGATCTCGATGATCAGGAAGTTGTGTGTAACGGGGAGAGGCTTGAAGACCAGCAACTCATCGACGATATCTCCAAACAAAACGACGCTGTCATACACTTATTGGTTCGAAAATCTGCCAAAGTTAGGGCAAGGCCAGTTGAGAAGAATTTCGAGTTGTCTATTGTGGCATCTTCAGAGCTGAGTAATGGAGGGGAAAGTAAGCAAAATGCAAGACAATGTGATGCTAAGGAGGATGAGGTGAATTGCACTGAATCGAACAGAGCAAGAGAAAACCTTGATGCCATTCCTCCAGAGAGAGAAATCCGACTCGAGCCAATCATTATAAATCCAAAAGTTGAACTGTCTTCTGCTATGTGGGATTTGATGAACTCAACCCTTGAGGGATTAGAAAGTGGGTATCAGCCAATTCAATCTGCAGAGGGTACCGGAGGTGTGTATTTCATGCAAGATGCATATGGGAACTGTGTATCTGTTTTCAAGCCTATCGATGAAGAGCCTATGGCGGTAAACAACCCGCATGGACTACCGTTATCGACAGATGGGGAAGGATTGAAGAAGGGTACGGTCGTGGGACAAGGAGCGTTCAGGGAGGTTGCAGCATATCTTCTGGACCACCCTAAAAGTGGCCGTCGTTCGTTATTCGGTGATGACAAGGGATTTGCTGGAGTTGCTCCCACTGTACTGACCAAATGCTTGCACCCAGGATTCAACCATGCAAAAAAGGGTGTTGTTGATGTAAAAATTGGATCTTTGCAGATGTTCATGGAGAATCAGGGCAGCTGTGAAGACTTGGGTCCTGGGGCATTCCCTGTTGATGAAGTGCACAAGATTTCTGTACTGGATATAAGATTGGCAAATGCTGATAGGCATGCTGGCAATATACTGTTGAGTAAAGGAGGCCAAATGCTTATCCCAATTGATCATGGATACTGTTTACCTGAAAGTGTAAGTCTCTTTTCTTCTCTTTATATTTTACAAAAATGCTTTGTGCTCTGCTGCTGTGCCTGTGCTAGCCTAGCCTATTCTGTTTTGTTGATTGGCTTGGTAATGGTCAATCTATTGCAGTTTGAAGATTGTACATTTGATTGGCTTTACTGGCCACAAGCTCGGCAACCTTATTCAACTGAGACAATCGAATACATCAAAAGTATGGATGCTGAAGAAGATATAGCACTGTTGAAGTACCATGGTTGGGATTTGCCGGTGAAAGTGGCCCTTGTGCTCAAAATATCGACACTGCTGCTGAAGAAAGGAGCAGTCGAGAGAAGGTTCACCCCCTTTACGATCGGAAACATCATGTGCAGACAGACTTTGAACACAAAATCCATGATTGAGGAGATTGTCGAGGAAGCACAAGATTGTGTGCTCCCTTACTCGAGTGAAGCTGCGTTTCTAGAAGCTGTTTCTCAAGTGATGGATTGCCGTCTCGACCAAATATGACCCTGCCAAACAAACTGATGCTCTGTTTCTCTTCAATAGACAACTTGCTTATAGTAGATACAAATAGTATAGTACATATATATTGAAAAAAATGTATCACATGCACATAACATGCATTACAGAATTCATCTATTTTTTCATTATTGTTGTAAGATCCCAGATAATTATTTGCCTGGACTAGGCTGTGCTTGTTGATTTGACAATGTTTGTTTGTAGATGGCCTTTTGTTCTCCCCTCCATTTTCTTTTACCTTGATTTCTTGGAATGCTTCTTTAGCTTTTTTTGTCTAGGCCTCCTAAAAATACCAAAGCAGATGAAATTGAATCAAGTCACAACTAACTGACATGAACAAAGCAAGCAAAATAAACATCTAAGCAAAAAACCAACCTTCTTTTGGTGGTCGGTTTTCCGCTGAAACCAAAAACACCCTTCATCAATCCACTGATATCTACAGAACTCTCCTTGATGATCTTATCTTGGTACACTTTGCTTCCAATTTCACTAATCTCCTCTTCCACTTCCTCTAGTGTCTTATCAATATTAAGCTTCATTTCACCCTTTCTTATCACTGTTACCGCAAACCCATTTGCTTTTGCTTCTCGATAAGCATCCTGCAAAATACCGCCGTCCAAAAAACCGAGCACAAAATTAATTTATTTCATTTAGCAAAATTAGGACCTCTGTGAACTGAATGATATAATTAACTGTTGTTTACCTTAGGAGGGCGAGGAACTACAAAAGCACGACCATTTCCAAGCATCTCCATGTGAGCCTGAATGATATAACAGAGCTCCTTACAGTCGTGAGGATCTTCAAAGGCAATCACGTGGTGTGGCTTCGGATCCAACTCAAGATCTTGAGCCATTTCCACAGTATAAAACCCTACTTTCTGCTCCTGATCTTCAGTAACATACATCTCAATGCACTACATCCAAACACAAATTAAGTCATACTTCAGTAGCTTACCAAAGTGGTGTTCTTTCACTTTATAATTGAATTGAATGTATCAAATTACTACTAATTTCTACTACTGAAACCCCATCATACCATACCATACCATAGGTTTTCTTTTCTTAGTTCAAACATGATTGGTGGTTAAATTTCACGGGCTCATGAATATATTATTACATCAACTATTAATATCCAAGATAGCAATTGGATTTAAGCAGTGATCAAACCTCTCTATGTGATGTGACAGGCAAATCAAAGTACTATCTACTTTCCTCCCTACTTCTCAAATGCTATTCGATCTTTTAACAGGTATATTAACATTCTACTCAATTCAGATTGCAGGAAAGGAATTCCTATATAGCAGAGGAGAGTGCACTAACAAATCCTTACCAGAACATGTGGAAGATCCAACCACCAAAAGTAATCTTCTTCATCAACTTCAGCATACTCACTATATTTGCTCACCACTGCTTGGGGTCCAAACAACTCCATTTCTCTTTTTACCTTGTCAAGCTTCTTTTCGATAAACTTCTTCTTTCTTGAAGGTAGTTTGTTTATAAGATCAGCTGCCTCCTCTATTTCCTTGTCAGTAATCCATCGGTCCAGATCCTTCCCTATCTCCTTCATCTCAGACTTAACTTCCGGGTCAGTCTCTGCATTGTAAGACTCTAAAAATCCACGTGACCATTTCTTTGTATGTTGCCAGTACTCCTTCCCGGACTTTTTGCCAGCCTTAACAGACCCATCACTGCTTTCTATTACTATTTTGGATTTTTCAATATCCATAACGCTGGAATTCTTTAATTTGATTTCGGATGAAGAAGATTCCTGCACAATATTCCTAATTTGGTTTTCATCTTTATCAACTGGGTATGCAGCTTTTTTATCAAGGAATGCTTCCCGATAGCTCCTTAGGAACTCTGGATCCTTCTCCATTGTGGGTCCTTTCCAGCGAGGGACAAACTTTTCAGGAGGATCATATACACTGATACCATCTATTTACAGAAAAAACTAATTAAGGAATGGTCATATAAATAACGAGTGCTTAAAGATATCCCAACACAAATACGAGGAATGCAGCAGCGAAAATGGCATGAAAAATAGAAGTTCTAGTATAGCTTGCCAATATATAGTGGAGGTTGTTGAGATTAATACGTTACCTGCTCCGTAGTCAAGGTTTTCAATATTTGAGTGTAGGTATTCATGCAGGTGCAGCAGCTTTTCATTCTCCTGAACTACTTTCTTCTCAAGACCCTCAAAGAAAGCACATTTATCTTCAGCATCCATTGAATAAAAAGGATCCCTTCCCATCAACTCATTTTCTCGGACTTGAAAAACAATCTCTCGAAGTCTATCATCTTTCATCCACTCAAATTCACTCCCATCTTCAGGAAACTGAAGCTGGCTCATTTCCGTGGCTACGACACTTGATGAAGAATTTTTGTTTACTACTTTCTCTTTTGCTGCCATGTAATTGTCCCTGAATCCAGCTGCAATCTTCTCAGCTACAGGTTCAACTTCGCCGTAATTTTCTTGTATCCAGTTCTCAGTCTTTCCAGATGATGATTCTTCATCATCAGACATGCCATCAATTTTTGGAGGTTGTGCAGTGACCGCGGTTGAGACAGATTCTGACATATGTGCATTCGTCAAACCTTCATTATCAGCTGCTAATAAATCAGATGTTACTAATTCATTGCTTATGTGATTTATGGTAGAGTTGCTGCTTTCTTTTCCACTGTCACCATTTTCTTGCAACGAGGAGAGACTTTGCAGGTTTGTTTTGCATGACTTCTTACTAGAGAGGTACTTTCTTGCTTCTTCTACTGACCTTATGATCTTTCTTTGTTTTCTTCCAACTGAAGTTGGAGCTGCCTCATTGCATATATCCTGTTCAGAGCGTTGCTGCATATTATCAGATGCCTTAAGGTTTGAAGCACTAGACAGTGATGCTTCAATCTTGCTATCTGCAGCATCAGACACCTTTGGCACTAATTGATGGTTCACATGAGTAGCATTACTAGTTCCATTAGTTGGTTCGTTTTCTCCATTTTGAGGAAAGGCACTTTTTTCATTTCCCGGGGATAAACACTCTTCTCCTTCATCACCTTCCATTATAACACCAGCAGGTTCACTCGTCTCACTGCCCCAAATTTCTCCAACTTCCTGAGGAGTTATGTGAACAGCATCTTGATAAGAGCTAGATTGAGGTTGCAATCCTGAAGACTTTGTTCGCCTTATGATATCCAAAAGTGTGTCTTTATTCAGTTTTGGTCTCGAGATATCTAATTCCTGCTCCTCATTGTCAAAAGAAGTTTCGACAACTTCTATCTGCACCTTCTTCTCAGACATCTCTTTCTGTTTCCTCGACTTCATCTTTCTCCTTATCATTTCCTTCTCAAAATCAGTGCTTTCTCGCGTCTCCCTTCTCTTGTTGGTAATCGCCCGGACCAGAACAAAACCGAATAAGACAAGAATCGCCCCACAACCAACCCGGATATTTAGTTTAGGATGAATCAAATGGAGATCTCTGATTGATTCAACAAAACGTGATGATAATGATGACGATGATTCTCGAACCTTCCCCGAGACAATAAATTTAGCAACCGAACTGTTCCTTGGGATAGCATTATAATTCCCCAACTCCATCTCCCTAGCTAATCTCTGTGCAAGCAGTACCTTATTATTTGAATCTATTGCTAAGGCTTCACTATCTAAACGAGTTCTGTTATAAATTTCATCTTCATTAACCTCAACCTGTTTAACATTGCCATTTGAGTCTACAACGATATTGAAAATAGTGCCAGACCCTAAACCCCACAATTGCACGTCCTTGTTATACTGATCTACCCAGCTCCCCAATGTTTTCCCCAATTCACCTCCACCAACACTCACCGCCGTTGGTTTCTCCTTCAATTCATCAACTACCAAACCAGCTGCATCATCATCGAAGTTATCACGAGATTCAGAGGACTCACCTTTTCTGGGCGGAGAAGAAGATTGAAAATCGGAACGCAGTAGCAGCGTCGGATCCTTGGATATTAGCTTTTGCCTCAAGTAATTGGGACGGGTAGTGGCCTTGCCAACGAAATGCGCTGATACATTCAAATTCTTCCTCCTCCAATAGGAATTGCAGTTGGAGCGTGATATTCGGAAATTGAATGGACTGTTACTGTGGAAAGTCGTAGTAAAGATGAATGATTTAGGAGTGAACTGAAACGGGGAATGAGTGTTCAGAGACCTGACCACCTCCATAGATGGAATGTGTGTAGCGCGCGAACACAGAGGATGAAGAAGAAGAAAGGAGGCTTTTTATCTTCTTATTTACCGAAAAGTAAAAGAAAATGAAAATTTGAGAAAATAACATATTTACCTGATTCAGGTTTACTCATGTGTGACTGCAGTATCTTATGAGTATAAATTGTTAATATTTGGTATTTCAAATTACAATTCGGTTGTGATTTAGTTTTCTGTCCGATTTTGGAGTTAAATTTGACGGAATGAGATGAAAAGACAATTTTGCAAAGCCACCCATTCGATTTCGGCCAGGCGGCCACCCACGTCCGATTCCGAACCACCCACCTCCAATTTCGGTCACCCATCCGATTCCGACCACCCACATCCGATTCCGAGCCACCCATATCCATTTCCAGCCACCCACCTCTGAATCGAGATTGGAGGCACTCAGAATCAGAGCGAAACGACGACTGATGTCGTCGGGAATATCTGGAATCTGATGGGGCTAATTTGGGCATTTTAAATTTTATTTGGTCATATGTAGGGATGGCAACGGGTCACAGGTACCCGCCGACCCGCGGGTACCCGACCCGATTTTGACTTGATGACCCGCGACACGCGACACGGGTTCGGGTTTGGGTTCACGGCGACCCGCCGACCCGACCCTACCCGAGCTTTTTTTTACATATATATTTAATACAGGTATATTATATAAAACTATACGGGTAATATAATACGTAGTCAAAATAACAATTATTCTAATGAATGGGGTGATTTATATTTGGATTATGAGTTAATTTAATAATTTATGATTTAAATTTGAAGTTGAATTTGGATACGGTAACATAGAATTTAGAATTTAAGATTTAAAACCCTAAATTATACCTCACGTGTCGACCCGCGTGTCGACCCGACCCGAAAATGCATGAGACGAGTCCAGGTCGACCATATTGACCCGCGGGGCGGGTCCGGGTCTGGCGATACCCGCCCCGACCCGCCCTATTGACATCCCTAGTCATATGACCAGTATGTGTTCTGACAATTTTAACCTCAAGGAGACACCAGTTGGCAACATAATTGAAATATGAGACAGTCATAAATAACATTTTAATCCTGAGTTACCAAACTGACACATAGATTAATCCTGAGACTAAATAAAAAAAATTTCTCTTCATATTTTGCCGCAATTTCTTTTCGCCCTAAATTTTTACCATAAACTTTCATCTCAATTGATGTTACCCTAAACTGTGAAAATATCATGCCATGGGGTTTAGTGCAATGAACTCTTTAAATTGATTAATTTTAAAATTCTTATATATTAATTTCTTATTCAATTTACTACAAATTTTTTACACCGACTTTTCATTTGAGCCCTTCGGCTGACAGAACACAACACAAACCTAGTACGAAACGAAACCACACGAATTTTCAGATCGTAGACAGCTAACGAAGCTTAACATTATTTTTTTTTGGCCAAATCTTAACATTAATTTGAGAAATTAAGACAATAAACTTAAATAAGTGTATACTGGGCATGATAGCTGCAAAAACAAACACCATATTATAAGTGCAGTGTTAACTATTTATTGTATGAAAGTAGATGAGGTGGATCACGATGATTAGCGATACATATGACGTGGCAAGCGAGGTTTGGCCAGCAGGACAAGCGGCTTAGCACGTGGCATGGTCATTCCATAAACCTCAGTAGTACTAATATCCCGAGGCAGTACCCCGGGTGGAGGCATCCAATCAAAGCAATGAAAAAGCCGCGCCAAAGCCAACAAAACAAGCGTCACCCCAAGCGGTGCCCCGGGGCATTTCCTCTTCCCAGCACTGAACGGTAGTATTTTGAAGTCAACGCCGTGGCTGATCTCAACTCTGACGTCATCATCAGCACCTGACGTAGTATCGACTCAGGAGTCAGTGAGTGCACAATATAATTTTGGGTCGAATAATAAAAATAATTCCGAAACTATTAAAGTATAACTATATATATACTCATAATTGATTAAAAAAATAATTAAATATAGATAATATCTTATAAAGAACATAATAAAAACTGTAATTTTCTTAATCAACGAAAGAAAGAAATATTAATTAGAATGAGAAAAAAATTAATGATGTTTTTGTTATAAAAAAAGACTTACAAAATTGTAAGAAATATAATAAAAATAAATTTTAATTTAAGTTTAAAACTGAAAGAAAAATGTGGATAACGAGACTTAAACAATGAATGGTGTAATTAATGTGTATGCACGTAAAACTAACTAGACTACGGAGCATTATACGTTAATAGTTTCCTTAGTAATTTTTTATGGAGTCCTTTGTATTTTTTATTTGGGGCATTTATCGGTAATTACTAATTTTTCACTCTAGCTCGGTCGAGTTAAGCAGTATCCTATGAACCGATAAGCACCCATATAGAATCGTCACTAACCTGGCGGCGGCAAGTGCCTTTCCGGCCGGAACTCCTCCACGTTGTCCCATAAGTTAGGGTTCCGGCCCAACCCGTGGGTATTGATGAAGACGCGGGTTTTGGCGGGGATGTGGAACCCGTTGATGGTGGTATCACGTATGGACTCGTGGGGTATGAGGAAGGGACCCGCAGGGTGCATCCGGAAGGTCTCACGGACCACGCAACGGAGGTACTTGAGGTGGACCAGGTCGGATTCGTTGACCATTCGGTCGGGACCCACGATCCGGTCGAGCTCCTCCTGGATCTTGCGGAGGACACGTGGATGCTTCACCACCTCGGTCATCGCCCATTCGTTGGTCACTGCTGATGTGTCTGTGGCAGCCGCTATCATATCCTATTCATTATTATATACATACTATTATTTTATATAAAATATATCTATAGTATATATTTTTTCATCAAAATTATGAAAATAAATTAAAAAATGCTTATTATTAATTATTACATTAAAAATTCTATTTTTGAAATTAATAACGGAAAAAATTTCTGAAATTAGATGTGGGCTCACGCTTATCTCCACCCAGTGGTCGTGCTTATCAAACTTAATTTTTTATATGCTTAAAAAATCTAAAACATTATAGTAGTTTGTTTAAGTCATTAGAAATCTATGGTTCAAGTTTCGTCGGATTTTGATAAATAGAAAAATCGCAAATTTTAGTCAAAATGTTTAACTATAACTCTGACCGACTCGTATGGACGATACACAATTCTGAATTAAACACCGTTTTCGATACTATAATTCTATTTCAACGATCTACATACTGTAATTTTTTTTTCTTCTGAACACGTTTAAAAAATCAACTTTTCAAATCATGCGTTTTAAATGTATCTGCACTAAAAATAAACACATTGTTACATAAAATATGTTTTAATGTACACTTTTCTAAGGAAATAAACTTGGACTTTGTGAAATTAAAGTAAAATTTTCTTTTCCGTGACTAGCCAAACTATGAGGGATATATTATTATTTCACCTTTATTTTTTATTTTATATTATTACTATTATAAATTTGAACGTCGCACACATGACCATTTCCGTCTAAAATATACGAAAAATACAACTGAACTAACTAATTACACGGTCCATAAAAAAAAAAAAAATTTTTTTTTAAGAATGTCCAAATAATATAAATTCTACAACCCAAAAATTCAGCTAATAATTTGATAATTAACCGTCATATATATATATATATATAACATAAACATACTTACATACCTGGATCAAAGCTTTGATCTCTACATCATCCATACGAGCCTTCCCATTTTCCCCAGGCAAAGACAACAAAACATCCACAAAATCCATATCATGACCATCACCATCACCATTATCCTTCCTTTTCTCCATATGTTCTTGAATAATATTGGTATGAAAATCATCAACTCTCTTCTCAACTTCCCTCATCTTCTTCTCACACCCTTGAGGATCAAACCACCTCCAAAACGGAAGGTAATCCCCTAAATAAATAACACCCAACAGCCAAAACAACTCGTGCGTTATGTGCATGAACTCCATTGCCTCTTCACGACCGGCGGTCCCGCCGCCGAAGTACTGTTTCCCGAGAAGCATCCTCGTAACGTTGTTCATCGAAAACCCGCCGAGAACTTCCCGCATGTTGATGGGGCCCGATCCGGGGGTGCAGCGGGCGAATACGTCTTGGACGAGGTGTTGGGCCTCCTCGGCGCGGCCCTTGGCGAATGATTCGAGGCGTTTTGTGGTTAGGAGGTGTTCCATGCAGATGCGACGCATTCGCTTCCAACGCGGTCCTGATATTAAGGAATAAATATATTTTATTTTATTATATTAGAGATGGGCGCTGAACCGGTCCGGAAGTATTTAAAACAGTTTGGACATGACCTGATCGAATTTGAAATTAATACTTGAAAATTTGGACCGGCTATGGATTTGAACTGTTAAAAAACAGTATAGTTCGGTCCAAAAACAGTCTGACTCGTTTGTTTATATAGATTTACACTATTTAAAAAAATAAAAAACCAATTCTAAACTAAACCAGTCTTTATCAAAACCGGTCCAATTCAGAACAGTTTTTTTTAGAAGTATACCAACGATTCTTGGTCTGGTTCTCCTCTTGAAGAACCAGTATGTCTGGAACCGGTCCAGCCTGGACCGGTTCCGGACCTATGGTTTTTTGCTCATCCTTATGTTATATTAGGAATAGATGTATTTTAATGGATTTAGATCTCGTGTCCTACTTTTCTCATCCCAGATCGTGACTCATCATTAAGATCTTGACACATATCCTTAAATTTAATATTTTTCATATAGGGTTGACCAATCCCAAAATAGTTTTAGAAAAAAACAAACTACAAAATTAATTACACTCAATACACATGTCAGAATCTTAACGGTGATGCACGATCTAGGATATGAAGAGTGGGGCATGTGATATGTATCTATCTATTTTTAATAGGATGCAGATCACCTGCCCATCTTTATACCCCAGATCGCCCCCCACCGTTGTGATATTGACACATGTCATTAGTTTAATATTTTTCTTCTAGATTCACTGATTTCAATAGATTAAAAAAACCGACAAAATTAATTACGCCATAAACTCGTGTCAAGATCACAATGGGTATAATCTGGGTAGGAAAATATGTTTTCTTAATTATAAATTAATATATTATCATTTTGTCTTATCTTAATTGTAGTGCTACTATATTTAGTAATATATTTATATATATAGGTACATGTATCCAACTTTATAATATGTGTTCTCATTCTGTTATACCTAACGGCGCGAGCGCCACGTCACCGCAGTTGTACGCCAGGTGGACAGCAGCTAGCGTGCGTGGCCTGGACGCGAACACGTCATCCTGTTGGAGGAGGATTTCCCTTATAATGGACGGATCGTTGGTCGTGATCGCATCGACTTTACCCAGCCGTAGGTAAACCAAAGGACCGTATTTGTTGCAAAATCCGGCCAAGTCGCGGTGGGGAAGCTGCCCTAGCTGGAGGAGGTTTCCGATGATGGGCCACCGCGGTGGGCCCGGTGGAAGCTGTTTCTTCTTCATTACTCCGGCGCTGCCGATTTTAAATTCGCACGTGCGTAAATAATAATGCATGATCAATATCAGAATAACACCCACCACCACTGCCGCCGTAACTGGACTCATCATCATCGTCATGCTTGCTCCCAAAACTTCTGACATTGATAATATGCTATATTTACCTACATATATATAATCCTCTTCTCAAGGGTTTTTATTTATTTTAAATTTTTGTTAGGAACAGTACGGATTAATTCCTATGCATAAACACGAGTAAATTTATATTACGCCGTTGAGTTTATACTAATAATTCTAGTTAACAAATAGTTAGGGTGTAGGTTTAAGGTTGGTGAGGCATGCAAAAACGATGCCTCAAGAAAATGAAACTTGCATTCTGCAATATTATATTCTTCTGATATTTCTCATTGTATAAGCATCCCCACGCATTCATTCATGAGTTGTTCACATTTAATTAAGATCCCACGACATATTATATAATTAACTTAGTTGGTACGTAGTTAGTAGTTACACTTACAACACACCAACAGGCCATATATAAAATATATAAATAACTCATTAATTATTTATAATATTTGTATTATAAAAAAAGTTTTAAGTTAACATATTGTATCTCTTCAATATATCTATGCACTTCTCGTTTTATTATTGACTGTCCATTATTATACCAAACACGATTCCTGCAAACACTAAAATAACAGATTCCGTATTTGCTTTACTTTCTGTTGTGATCAACGGCGATGAGTAACAACAATAAAGAAGAATAATCTTTCGAGTACTAGCTAGCTAGATATGTACCATTGCAAGTGCTCTCAAGACTAGAGGAAATTCATAATATTTAATGGCAAACAGAAGGAACATGAAGAGGAGGATTAATAAATATTCTAAGCCCACCATAGAACAAGCATATTATTATACATTATAAATTTATATATATAATAATATAGCATAACGAAAACGATAAAACTAGATAGTGTTAGTTTCATGATTATTATCATTATAGCATGAATGGTCAAAACCCACAAATGATATGATGTAGCGGTTTGACGTTTCACATTATTAGCTAACAATTTCAAATTCGAAATTATTGAAATCACGAATGAAACTTTTTTATGATCAACACGTTACTATTTAGGTATCACTTACGAGTAAGAAATATTTTATATTTGGAGTAACAAACTACAAGCATTACTTCCTGATAAATCCCATAAAACACCCGAAGAAAACTAGTACGGATTGGTCCTCAACCAATATATTGCAATAATATGCAATTTGTGAATAGAAATTTTCAAGGGAAACAACTCTTAAATAAACATTTTAAGTTTTTTTTTAATATAAAAATCCTCATAAATAACAAAATTTTATAAAGACTTTCCTCACAATTTTAAATGTTTTTTAGAAATCATTTTCTTAAAAAATAAAAATGTTATATTTATAAAGAACTTTTAGTGTTTCCCACACAAATATATTCATTTCCATTGAGAAGAAACTAGATTTCTTGCAGTACTCTAGAGGGAAATTAAAAAGGTGGATACCAATCTTGGAGAGTAACCAAAGCTAATAAAGCATTGAGAATCTGATGCCTAGCTGTCTCTCCAAGTCTTCTCCATCTCTTTCATAGTTTCATGTCATCAATCATCATGCATGTAAATATATGTAAACATGAATGCAGAGAACAGGTCCTCTCCTATAGCTAGCTAACTTCCTATATATTCTAATTGAACTCATCTTCTACTTCTATACATTATACCACCTGCTGCTATTCCTATATCAATCCAGTAGCTACATACCACAATTATGTCGGCCCCACCCCCGGCTCGTCCCTGGTTTCGTCTAGCTTCCATGGTTCGACCTGCTGACCCCACACCACCACCACAATCACCACCACCACCACCACAACAACCACCACCACCACCAACAACAACAACAATAACAACAACAACAAATGTATCAAATCCTCCATCACCGAAAAAACCGCCACCTTCTCCACCACCATCTGCTGCAGCTTCCACACCTAAGAAGGATCCAACTACTCCAGTTGTTGCCATTAGACCACCTACAACTTTCATGAGCCCGGGTGTTCCTCGTCTGGGCATCATTCCCCAGCCAACTGCTACTTCTTCTCCGTTTGTTCCTAATTTTACACAAACTAGCGCTACATCTGCAACTACGCCACCATTGCCGGTTCCATCACCAAAACTTAATGATAAGCTGCCATCACCTGCAAACCCTTCTCCTCCTACTCCTCAATCTTCTCCTTATAAGCCAAAATCGCCGTCCATGGGGGCCCCACCACCCTCCCCTCTATTACTGCCTCCACCTCAGATTAGTGCCATCAACAATGAACCCGAGCAGAAGACTGTGCTTGTCCAAGAACCTGCAGCTGCAAAAACCACTTCTTTCCACCAGCTTCATAGTGATACTAATGTTGATTCTGCAGCAAGAAGCATAAATGGTGCCACTGCTCCTCCTCCTCATCATCATCATCATCATTCTCCTGATAAAATTATTACAACAACTAACAAACAACCCAACTCCAACTCCAAGATGCAGAATAACAAGAAGAAGCTAGAGTCTGCAGATAAGGAGGCAGGTATGAAGGTTATAACAATTGCAGGGGAAAACAGAGGAGCCATTATGGAGCTTGTTCGCTCCCCTGCTTCTGGAAAATCAATTGGTCGGCGTTTTAACAATAAGGTGATGAGTGACAACAATGAACATGAGAGTTATTCAAGTGGCAGTGGCAAGGAAGCAGCAGGGAACAGACAATACAAAAAGAAGTCGAACAAGGACAAATTAGACTCATCTGTTCCAATGACTGCGTTCATGAACAGCAATGTTCAAGGAGTTAACAACTCCATTCTCTTCAATGCTCAATGCACCCACCATGATCCAGGGGTTCACGTTTCTCTCACCCGAAAGCACGCTTCTTCTAACCACAACAAGAGCAAGGCTCACAACGCAGTTAAGGGGTGACAAGGACAACGCCACAGCGTCCAGTCGGGTATATAAAAAAATATGCGTGCAAATAAATGAGAGGAATAATATCTATGGGGAGATTGGTGAAAGGCGTATATAGTAACTAAGTAGAAATGCATAATAAGTGGAGGCCATATATAGCATAATTTGTTATTCGACTTATTATCGTTGCCATCATTCATATTGTCATTGTCTGAGTTAATATTTATGTTTACTTTCCGGTATTTTCGATTTTAATTCTACTTATTTATGATAACTCAAGCATATTAATTTAATTATGTGAAACAAAACGTTTACGATCAACATAACATCATAGATAACTCCGATTTATTAGTCTTTGCAAATTGTCTTTCAGAATCCTCGAAATTTTCAATGCCTCCCCACAATCCCCAACACGTCGGCCTAAAACCCTAGGGCATCGAAACAGTCAGAGAACTCTTAAAACTTATGCTTGAACTTCATCATCCTTCCCTTTCAGTCTCTTCATAAGGTATATTTGCATTATATTTTGACATATATGATCATAATAAGGTTTAAAACATTTCTTGTTCCGGACTCCAAACACAATTTTCTGTGATGGTTTTGAAGTTTTAGTTTTTCAATATCTCCAGTGCTTTGTTTGCAACAAAATTAATTTTACTCACATTCTTACTTAACGCATATGATCATAGTAAGGTTTTTAATTTATTACTTTGGAAACTACATTACATTTTTTCTATGAGGGTACGTACCTCTATCGGTTCCAGCATGAAAGTACATATTTTACAAGTGTTTCCCAAAAGAAGTAAATACCACTGCTGCAGCTTCGTCTTTGAATTGATCCTCTCAATGGTGGAAACTGATCGATGTTACATAGCATTCAGGAACTCTGCAGAAATTCACTGCAGCTCAAAGATTTACTCAGCAACTCTGCAGAAATTCACTGCAGCTCAACGATTTACTCTGTTCGAGATATAGTAACGTATTCTCAAATCAGCTTTGACTGTTGCACTGCAGATTAAGGTTCTCCAATCGTGGTAATCAAGTTATGCAACTTCACAAATTCATCCATTGTGAGGTCTTCGGGTCTCGACTGCAAGGAAGATGAAGAATTCAGTATCACTATATATTATAATTTATAAGTAGAAAGAAATCAGACAATGTCTGAGAATGCTTTTTCTTTTTTGTGTGTAAATATTTACTTACTGTAACAGGAACGCCAATATCTGCTAGTGCCTTTTCAATGTTAGCAGCAGTGGTTAAATGTTGAAGCGACTTTCTCAGCATTTTTCTTTTACCATTGAATGCAGAATTTACCTGCAGATGGAAGAATATGTAAAGTTTCAACCTTTTGGGTCTAAAATAAACAAAATGAAGTATTTGATAGAGATTCTTACCATAGAAAAGAAGCTTTTAATGGAGGTAACTGGTGGATACTGAGTTTCCCTCTTGAGCTTAAATGTTACCACCGCCGCATCAACCTAAGCAAAAACAAAGAAATGGACTTATCTTCTAAATTAACCTGACAATTTGTGTCGGTATGCATACATTCAAGATAACCAATGTGTGTGAAAAGGAGAATTAGATACTTACATTTGGTTGTGGAAAGAAATTTGCTCTCGGGACATTAATTACGTATTTAGGAACTGAAAGAAAATAATAAATAAACAAGCTGGAGTTGAAACCATACAAACTTTCCTTTTGAAAATTAAGCAGGAAAAAGGGAAAATAATAACAACTCGTTGCATAATAACCTGAATAGAAATTTGTGAAGATATTGATAGGTCGGTATTCAGAAGTGCCTGAAGATGACAAGACCAAACGAACTGCTGTCTCCTCCTGAGACACACATGATTGATCACAAATATGTTGAACTCTATGCTTAACTCATTATAATGCCATTAAGTAAAACAATTTGCCACCAAATTTACCATACTTGAAGTAAGAGAACAATTTCAGAGAAGATGTCACCCATTGGAAGAAGCTGTTTAACCACATCTGTACTTATATTAAAGGGTATGTTGGCAACAACCTGCAGAAACACAGATCCTATTACAAAGCCAACCATAAAAAGGTAACAAATGAATTTATTCAAGCTCATCAGTTTCATCGAATAGTGATTGGAAGGCAGGATTCTTACTTTCGCGTATCTTGATGTTTCCTTCAAGTTTAGGCTTTCAATCAATGACGACATATGGGAGCGAACATGACACCTGACAAAGTCTTCTTGCAAAACCTACGGATTTGGGAAGCTGCAGAATCAATAATTTTGTACAGTTCCAGCATCAACACAACATGACTGCAAAGAGTAAACCAAGTTTCTCTACAGCTTTGTTTGAACTTGAAGTAGTAAGCATAAAGTGACCGGAACAACATCTATGAAGTTTAGTAAACAGAGATTCATCATGTACCTTTAACTGATCGTTGCCTGCAAATCTTTCACTGACGAGATAAGCCATGTTCGGATCCTGCAGCCCATCACAATAGACGAAGAACAAGTTTATTGGATCAAACTATATCAGTGCAAGATATCTAATTGATTTATAAGGCATATGAATAACTAAATATATGCTAGAAGGACTACTAGTGCAGCTAACACCAAAAGTCAGACAAATTCTGAGCTAAGTGTGTGCAAAAGTTCTTCCTTCTTTTGGTAAAGAATGACCTGCAGATTATGCAGTCTTCGTCAATTACTGACCTTCTCAATTGCAAGAACCGTGGCACCAGCGTTTATAAGGACATTAGTGAGGGAGCCAGTTCCTGGTCCAATTTCCATCACAATGTCCCCTTCTTTCACGCCAGCAGCAGCTACAAGCTGCTCATTGATGTCGTTGTTCAACATGTAATGCTGCAAACCGAACATAAAAATCAGAAAATGCTGACTTTTGTCTAAAAGACGCACAATTTAGAGATGAATTGGACCTGTCCGAGTGATTTCCGGGGGACCCGACCTCTGGAGTTGAGAGCTTTGACTGTAGCGTGGTAGTCGTCGGGATTGGTCGTCACTCCTTTGGCACAGCAGACGAGCGGCGGTCTGTTACGGCGAATGTTGCCATCGAATTTCGCTGGAGGCGAATTACATGGCGGGAGAGGTGAAAACAGATAAGCTACGGCGGCGGTCATGGAGTACACTATCAGGTGTTTGACGAAATGACTTCTCTCTTTCAGGAACCGGTGTATCTATCTATTCTCTAGATGGTCTAATTTAACCAACTTTCAAACTCAAGGGTGTAAATTGTGCGAGTAACATAGATCTGGATATCGTATAATTTTGGCCTTTTGGGAATATGAAGGGTAATTCGGGAAAACCGATGGTGTGATATTTCCTTCTCTCTGATACTCCGCAGCAGATTCGAGCAGAGCAGATATAGAAAACCCTACATCTTCTTCTTCAAGGTAAACTCGAGATTCAACTCTTCTTCTGGCTGTCTCTACTCTGTAATCTTCTTCATCGACCAGGTTCTTCTCTCTAACCTCTGCAAGTATAGGTTCTTTGTAGATCTCTGTGAGTCTTGGTTGATTTCAACTCGGATCTGTGCTCGATTGTTCTACTGCATTATGAATTTCCGTTCTTCCTTAGCTTGCGAGTAGTCTTCAGCATGATTTCAATAAGTTCGGAAGCTTACAGTTGTAAATATACAGTGATTGTTGCTAGCTGTTCTTATATGATTTGAAGTTGGATCGAATTGACTTTTCTATTCCGGAAATTTGAAATTAATGCAGGGTTTAGGATCTGATCTCGACTCATTAGTTGATTCTTCCATGTTCATCCTTGTTTTGTGATTCGTGTATTCATTGGAGTTGAAACATTGTTATCAAAATTTAAGATTGTTCGCTGTTCATCCTTGCACTGAAGTATAGTTAGAAACTTTTTTAGCTACTCATGATCATCTAAATTCTAATTGAATTGTAGTCTTCTTTATGATGATTTTTTTCTGGTGTTCTTCAATGCAGCTTCTCAAGTTCATTAGTGATGGTTGACAGCAATCCATCTCCTGATTCACCTGATGTGACCCCAAACCCTCACCCTGATGGAAATGAACCTTCAGATAGCGACCTTACTATCGATGCCTTAGCCAAAAGAGTTCAAGAATCTCTCATGGTCGACTCGAAGCACAAGTTTTGGGAAACCCAACCTGTTGGGCAGTTCAAGGATGTAGGTGACAGTTCCTTACCGGAGGGCCCCATCGAACCTCCTACCCCGATTTCCGAAGTCAAGCAAGAACCCTACAACCTTCCATCTCCCTACGAATGGGTCACATGTGACATTGACTCAGAGGACATGTCCACCGAGGTTTACAACCTTCTAACCAACAACTATGTAGAAGACGATGAAAACATGTTCCGGTTCAATTACTCCAAGGAGTTCCTAAGGTGGGCCCTGCGCCCTCCTGGGTACTTCAAGAACTGGCACATTGGGGTCCGAGTCAAGGCCTCGAAGAAATTGGTTGCTTTCATCACCGGAGTTCCTGCAAGGATCAGAGTCCGTGACGAGGTAGTCACCATGGCTGAGATCAACTTTCTGTGTGTTCATAAGAAGCTCAGGTCAAAGAGATTGGCTCCGGTGATGATCAAGGAGGTGACGAGGCGGGTCCACCTGGAGAACATCTGGCAGGCTGCTTACACTGCTGGGGTTGTCCTTCCAACACCCATCTCAACATGTCAGTACTGGCATCGATCCCTAAACCCTAAAAAACTAATCGATGTTGGGTTCTCCAGACTCGGTGCGAGAATGACAATGAGCAGAACCATCAAACTGTACAAATTACCAGACTCTCCCGCCACACCTGGGTTCAGAAAAATGGAGATCCATGACATTCCGGGCGTCACCCGCCTTCTAAGAACTTACTTGAGGCAATTTATCGTGGCTCCTGACTTTGATGAACACGATGTTGAGCACTGGCTGCTTCCAACTGAAGATGTTATTGAGAGTTTCGTGGTGGAATCTCCAGAATCCCACCAACTCACTGATTTCTGCAGTTTCTATGTTCTTCCTTCGTCGATTCTGGGTAACCAGAACTACTCAACATTGAAGGCGGCTTACTCTTACTACAATGTAGCCACCAAGACTCCTCTCCTTCAGCTGATGAACGATGCTCTTATCGTGGCGAAGAAGAAAGACTTTGATGTGTTCAATGCTTTGGATGTGATGGAGAACGAGGCGTTTCTCAAGGAGTTGAAGTTCGGCCCGGGTGACGGTAAGCTTCACTACTATCTTTATAATTATCGGGTTAGGGAAGCCGTCAAGTCATCGGAACTAGGGCTTGTGCTGTTGTAGTTAGTCTTGAGGTTTTGTTGTTCATTTGTCTTGGTTCTTTCTGGTAGTACTGATTGAAAGAAAAGAAAACACAGAAAGTTGGTTTTTGATTGGGTTTTTTGGCATCTGAGTTTTGCATTTCTTGGAACTAATCTATGATGTTGGTGTAATTTCAAGCTTCAGTTATTCTATTCAAGAAAAAATTCCAGAAATTTGGTTAATTCCTCTGTTTTCTGTTGCCTGTTGTATTTGGTTTTTTCTTTGAGCTTAATTATGAATATAATTCAGGGTATTGCAATATCAGCTATTTCACTTATCATATCCAAATCTTTGGCCTTGAACACATTAAATGAATAGGATTCAAATTATTTTCTAAAACATTACAAACTAAGCAAGAAAGTATAAAACTACGAGCCTCCAAATCTTCGTAACAACCGGCTTAATTTAACCGATCGCGCTATTTCCCGATACTTTATCCACGACATTTTCCGTCATCAAATCCCTAATCTTCTCAACATCTGACCACCTACCCGACTCGGCATACAAATTCGACAACAACGCATAGTTCCCTGAATTACCCTTTTCGATCTCGATAAGTTCTTTAAGCGCAACCTTAGCCATCTCCAAGTCACCGTAAATCCGACAACCACTAAGAATCGAGCCCCATAAGGCCGCGCTTGGCTGCACCGCCATCTTCTTGATCAAACCATATGCTTCGTCCAAGTACCCGCTCCTGCTCAAAAGGTCAACCATGCACCCATAGTGCTCGGCCTTGGGCTCGAGACCGTGGTCCCTGGTCATTGAAGTAAACAGCTCCCGAGCCTTGTCCACTGAACCTGAATGGCTACAACATGTTAAGACAGCAACAAAGGTTGTCTCGTTCGGGGATACGTGATTCTCCATCATGCGATTGTACAGATTGATCCCGATGTCACTTTTTCCGTTGAAGGCTGCGCCGGAGATCATTGTGTTCCATGTCACCACGTTTTTCGTCGGAATTTCTTCGAATTTCTTCATTGCGGTTTCAAGGTCTCCGGATTTGCAGTGGAAATCGATGGCAGAGTTACTGACTGATACGTAGTTTTTTAGGTGATCGGTCGTCTCGGAAATTGAAAGTACCTATCAGTGGCAGATTCAGGAATTCTGATATAACGAAAATCACGAATATAGCGAGCCTACATCGTATAAAGTTTAATGAAATCGGCCAACGGTACCTGGTGGCCAAGATCGGTCGTCCCTGATCGAGCACAAATGGGCAGCAAAGTAACCACAGTGGCTTCATCAGGCTCGACCCCTTCCTCCTTCATTTCTTGAAACAGCTCCAGTGCTTCTTCATCTCTTCCACTCTGTCTCAAACAAGAAATCATCGTGTTCCAAGAAACAACATTTCGGTTGCTCATTCGTTTAAACATCGCGAACCCCGTGTCTACTTTTCCAGCTCTGCAAAACCCACGAACCATCAGGTTCCACACTATGATATCCCTATTAGACATTTCGTCGAACACCTTCTCTGCATCCCTCATTCTGCCACACTCTGTATAGAGCTCCACAACCCCGATCTGCACAGCATTAAAGAATTCAAACCCACCTCGTATAATTCCGGCGTGAACCTCTTCTCCGGCCCCGACGTCCTTAAGATTGGAGCAGGATTTGAGCAAGGGTGCATAAGTGTACTCATCGGCCCAGATGCTACGGCTCCTCATCTCGTAGAACAGATCGAGCGATCTCTCGTAGGGTCCGCCGCGGGAGAAGCCTTTGATCATGGAGTTGAAGAGGAGGATGTTGGGGTTCGGGGTTTGGGAGAAGATTTTTTCAGCGTAGGGCATCTTGTTGAGTGAACCGCAGATGGAGACGAAGTGGGCGAGGATTTGGTTGGAGCAGTCGAGGCCACGGCGGAGGAAGTAGCCATGGATGGGCGTTAGGTGGGTTCTGGTGCTTTGGTCGTGGAGGAGGCGGAGGACCGTCCTCTCAGCTTCACGGCAGCTGTCGCTTATCTTCCCCATCTTTTTTTCATGGCGAGGAAGAGTGAAGGAGTCGTTAAATTTTGGCGGGATAATGGGTTAAATACTTTGTGCTTCCAAGTTCCAAGTTCCTAACTGTTTTTTTTTTTTTTTTTTTAAATGCTACCAACTGAATTTGAGGCTGATTTTTGAAAAAATCGTCCAAATACCTATATTTGTTAACTCAAATACAAATACAAGATATAGTGAGGTTTAGAGACGAAAATAACCAATAGTGCACTTCCTAAGTGCGCAACTGTCAAGTGCGCTACGTTGCATTAATTTCTGTTATTGTAAACACCTAATTTTGGTCCGCGCGAAACACGTTCAAAATGTCATATGTGACGCGCTAAAAAATGAAGTAATTAATTTAAATATGGAAGGTCGCGATATTTCTAAATATAGGACTGACTTAAAATAGGATATTGTATATGTATTATTTATTGTAAAATATTCAAAAAAATATATATATTATTTGTATTTATGGTAAAATACATAAATATATATGTATATTTTCGGAATATTAATAGTGCATATTTTTCAGATTTTTATTTTCCTAGTTTGGGGTCCTAGTTTAGCTATAAATAAGGTCATTTTACATGTAAAAAATATACAACAACAATAATATTGGGTCTTTCTATCATGCTCCAAGAACACCATGCTTTTGGTACATTTTTTTCTATTAACCTAAAGGTGAACCCTAGATGGAATTGATATTATTAGTAGTATGATGCAAATATTAGGTGTGGTCGAAAAAAATTCATACTTTGTCATACTTTTAGAGTTTTAAATATGTTATAGTTAAGTCCACCATAGTAATAAAAAAACAAAAAACATGGTGCTCTTGGAGCATGGTAGAAAAATTCAATAAATTACATCAGATTTCGGAACCCGTGCAAATTTGTCTTTAGTGCAAAAAAAGTTTTTTTTTACTGCTCCCGTCGTTGGTCCCGCCACCGGTGACCGGACCACCGCCCTCGACTACGCCTCCGCCCTCAGCCACAGATCTGCCACCCTCCTGTTGCTGGTCCTTCACCGCCTGACCACCCTCCGCCGGCGCAACAAAATTATGACGTGTCTAAAATTTGACTATTATATGGTTGAGCATTTCGTAAGTGCGCTACATAATTAATGTTAATTACTCGATGTAACATAACTAATAGTTGTGCAATGCCTAATGTGCACTTGGGAAATGCGCTATTACGTATTTTCATCTCTGAAACTTACAATACATTATATATGTATTTGAGTTAAAAAAAAAAACATACGAATTTGGATGATTTTTCCCTGATTTTCGATGGATGGGGAGGTAAGAAATTTCGGATTGGAAGAATAATAAGTGAACAAAATTGAATTGGGACGGTTCTGGACTTTATTTGAATAAGCTAGGAAGTTCAGGGACTTCATCAGAAAACTAAAGTAATATCCCATCGACCCAAACCTAACCGATCTATGCTGGCCCAACTATCATCGATTCAGCTATCAGTGGCCCAAATATCATCGGCTCAGCTAGCAGTGGCCCAATTACTAAGTCATTTATATATATATATATATATATATATATATATATATATGAAATCGTCTCTCACTACAACAAATTAGGTCATTTTTACTCCGTTAATCTTACTACTTTTATTTTTGTGTGAAAATCTAACAACTTCATTGCCACGCAAAGCTTTATTTGCTTGCTTTTTTTTTTTTATTTTTTTATCATTATTGATTATATATACATATATAATATAACAGAATAGAATAAATAGTTTACCAAAAAAAAGAATAGAATAAATAGTTGCATGTATGAATGGATTTTTGTTAGGAACAGTATCTGGAGGCTCCTATTCATCTCTCAATTTTTTTTACTTAAATAGCACGCTAAGAATATATAGATACCAAAATATAACAAAAATTAACGTATTTATCGATATATAGTAAACGTCGTTGTTTTAAACAGCGGCGCCACCCTTGTTCAATTTTCTTTTTTTTTTCATTTTTCTCTTTCAATTTTTGGTTTATTTAGGGTTGAATTTATATATTATTCACATAACTCTCGCACATAATATTTTTTCTAAATAAAATTTATCAACTTCATAACAAAATAAAAATAAAATAATTCGAACAAATATATGATTGAGGTTGAGGTGAAGAAAAAATATCCATACATATCCAATTTGGCAACTACAATACTTATTATATTAATTATTAATTTGACAAAGAAGATAACTTGAGTTGCACGATTCTTCGTTGCTAACTATATTCCTCACTTTGAACATAAAGGGACAACAATAGTGGCCCAACTGCTGCCACCTGTTCTCACCAAATTCTTGATTACTATATTGCCTTACGTACGCTTTTAATGGCCCCAACTATATTTCTCACAATTATCATTAATTATTTGATAATAAATTTCAAATAGGTAAAGAATTGTGTGAAAATTGTATATGGTTGACGTGTTTAGAAAATATATTAACCTTCATTTTTTTCCAAAATTAAATTTTAACCTTAATACTTTCGGGCTATAAATTCTATGAATAATCTTTATAAGGAAAAATAGTGCGTACAAAAGTATGTGTCATACTAAGTGACGACGACGTCGTGATTACTGTGTATGTATGTGAAACTCAATAGACCAAATATTTGTCTAAGCTTATTATTCTAGATGGATGCCTTTTTTTCTTTCTTTGTAATAATAATAATATTCCAATATCTCATAAAACCCCATATTTTGAATGTTTCTAATCGACTTTATATATTTTGGCACAAAAAAATTGACTTTATATAGAGTTTTTTTTTTTTTTTTATTGATAGATGATATTATTGAAATTAAAGCTATTATAAGCTACAAAGTAAAAAACAACCGCTTTAAGAATGGGTTAACATCCAATGCCTGTATATATAGAGCAACTGCTAACCTAACAACGTAAACAAAGGTAACAAAGTAAGAACCGGAAACACAACCGGTTGTAGACAATCTAAAACACGATATCGTATAAGAGAATAAGATATATTAGAGATAAATATATATTATTATATTCTAAATTGATATAGTAAGATATATTTATCTCTAATATATATTATTACCTTATAGATCGGCCTAACAGCAACAAGGATCTCAAACAAGGGATAGTAGCTTGGTGAGGAGGAAACCATCTGATACAGCAACACACTCAAACATTTGGATAAGAAATGAAACTCCCTCAAGGGCGACTTAGCTAACAGAGGACCTGCACGATAAGCAAAATCAAACAAGACACGTAGTAAAACCGAATCACAAAAAACCCCAATAACAGCAAATATAACCGAATGACTGGTGTAAAGATTTGTAATTTGTAGGAGCTGGACGAAACCCGGCTACCTAAGCGCCCCTGTATGTGGAACATCCGTGAAGAATTAGTGCACATAGAGTGTGCCAAAGAAATAATATGTTCCTCTGTAAGGAGAAATAATATATTGAGAGTTATAGGATGCGATAGAAGTCGGATCCATATCGAAAGGGTAATCATGTGATGGTTTGTGTGATAAATTGAGCGGTGATTCAGACGAACTATGTTTCCAATTGTGAGGGTAGGTGATTAAGACCGGTGGAATAGACCACCAAATCATAGGCAAATTTAAGCTTAAAATGTTGAACGACATTCAGAAATACGTAAAGGAGCGAGGACAACTAACAATCGGCACGAGGGTGATCTGTAGCAGCGCGTGATGGCGCGTGAGTCGCGTTCTATGCATTATATATAATATTAATAATATTATTATACGTCTTAATGTAGCATTTATTTGGCAATATTCTCTCCATTGAACAATTCATATATCAATAATAAACCTCACAATAAATATTATATTATATTGAATTGAATAATTTAATTTTTCCAAAACATGATATTGACCCTTTGGAAGAAATGGGAAACAACCTGGCAGCTTTTGAGAAGATGAACACTCCTGAATTCCATATCCTCTAACTCTATCATGGCACTCCCTCCTCCCATATTCTATTATTATTATTCATCATTACTCTTAATTTTTTCTATTGTTATTATTATATATTACAAATTTTACATTACATTTCCTAACGGTTATATTTTTTTAATCTGAAATGGAAGTTGATGGTAACGTCTAACCTGCAACATTGATTGAACTCTTGACTTTTACCGATCCCCAATAGTTCCATTTCGTCATAGCATTGAAATTTAACCTTCTGAAATATGAGGAGGTATTTTTTGTGTCGGTTATATCACGTTATTAATATTTTTTTAGAGTGATAAATTAATGAAAGTGTGATATTCGATTCAGCGCGTTAACTATATCAGCTTTAATTAAGCCCTACTGAGCTAATAATGAATAAAAATATATGGTTAATTCTTTACCTCTTAAAGACTGATCACACAATGCAAATGTGTATTGTTCAAAACAGTGTTATCAGGACTGGACTGGAGGTCGAACCGGCTAGGCTACCGGTTTCCGGTTCGTCCGGTTCGAACCCGACCGACCGGTTCTAGTGCAATGTCAATAAGTTTCAATAAAATCTCATAAAATATAATATAGATTCATATGGTGAGTTTCCTATACAAGAAACTTCAATAAAATAACATAAAATACAACCCGTTTTTTTTTACGAAGTCCGAATGGCGAACCACCGGTCCGTTCAGAACTGTCTGGTTTGCAGTAAACCGGGCTTTCGAACCGAATTCACTTACATCATCCGCTTTTACTCGAATCAGACCGTTGGAGGCGCCGATTCTGGTTCGAACCTGGTCATACCGCTGGTCCAGTCCTGATAACACTGGTTCAAAGTTTGAAGCAAATATAAGATACATGTGTTGCCCTCTTGATAGGGACTCTTTTGGTATCATATGCAACAATTAACAAAAAAATAAATATAAATTTAAAATATTTCTAATGAAGCTCAATTATTCCCAAAACAAGTAATATCGAAAAATTATAATATATAACACGTAAAATTCGGGGGTCTTTGAGAATCAAAAATGGTGGTACCAATGAAAAAAGATGGTTGCACATGACAATGATGATTGAGTTGAAATTGAAATCTTAGCTAGTGTACAGTGGGGCATGCATTTGATACAAATTACCCTTAATTTGCATTCTTATCATTCTCTTTCATTAGTTGTCACCTTCGTCTCCAACTGTGTTGTCAACGCCGCATTCTTATCTATATAGCTCCACCCAGAAAACCCTAGCTAGCCTAGTTTCTTATATAATATATATGCATGAAAGTATATAATCGCATTATATATTAGATTAATTAGTGTTTTAACTTAGATACGTATCCATAACACCGTCCCACCCCATCATTGAAGATTATAAAAATTAATATATATCCAGTTAATAGATTATTAATAATGATCAAATGCTAGTGCCAAAAAAAAAAAAATCAAATCAAATGCTCAACTAATCTATAGCTACCATGATTTTTTTAATATATGTTATTATTCTTTAGACAGAAGAGAGACTATAGTGAGATACCAATGCTGAAAGTTGAAACTTCTAAATAAAAACATTATATGGAATGTGAATGAAATATATATATGACTTATGATAAATAAAAAAATTATGATATGTTCCGTCAAATGAATTTTAGCTCGAATTCCTTTGGTTATTATAAATGTTTGTATGTTTCTGTCATACTTTGTTGCTTTGAGTTTCCTTGTTATACCAGCAGTTACACTGTTTGTTGCTTTGAGTTTCCTTGTTATACCAACAGCTACACTGTTTATACGGACACTTAGTTTATTCCTAAGATCCCGATGTAGCTGTTTTTTCAATTTGTTATGTAATCGCTTTGGTTTTTAATAATACCGGTTTTACTAAAAGAAATTCAACAATTCTATATTATGAGACTTAAAAATACCGCAAGGGTTCATTCGAGTATATATAGGCATTAATGTTGGATCTATGCATGGATCCCTAATAATATCTTATCCAAGAAAAAGGGTATAGCCATGTCCTAATAACAAGCAAAGAAGCTTATTTGTATTTATTTTTGTTGTATTTTAATACAAATGAACAATGATTGAGAATAATCTATTATTGGTTATTAATGTAATATTTTGTGATATACAACTACCCCACTTGTAGCCTAGCCCTCCATTGGACGGTTGGACCATCCCAATACTTTTGACCCACAATTATACCTTTTACACAATATTCAAGAATTATTTCTCTAACTTAATTCAAATAAATATAATTCTGCTAGGTCAAATTAGATAATAATACATTGTGAAATTATTATTTTTTTAATTTAAAATTAATTTTTAAAATTTAGGCTACAAATGTTTATTACTGTATCACATGCCAAAATATGTAATTATGAACTTTAAAATATATTTAAAAAGTTCAAAACATTAAATGTTTTTATTTATAATTTTAGTGTTTATAATTATATTTGTTTTATTTAATTTACTGTAATACTATTTATTTTTAAATATCGCAATTAAAGAGTTATAACTTTTTATGGAATACTTTATGATTTACAAATGGATTTTTTTTTCCATATAAAAGTAGTGGTGATGACTTTTTGAATAAAATAAATAAATTAATAATAAGATGTATATATTTTTAGATATATTAATTTAAAAATATATTTTTGTGTAAGAATGTGAGCCATAATATTAAAATAATTAATAGTCATGACTTTCATACTTAAGACACTATATTTAGCCTTCTTGGACAAATCACCCTTTTTCTCAGTTTATACTTATTTTGATTAATATTGCATATATTCAGATATTTTTTTTATAATCCGGCAATATTATTTAGAAGTGACAAAGTATATACTTGGCGCAGGGTATTTATGTATCATATTATATTATATATTATATATATCATACGTAGAATACAGGACGCGCAACTAACACGAATAATTAATTATTTCACCACTAAATGATTATCACTAGAAATTAATTAACATTAATAATTATTAAATAATAAATAATAAACAATAAATAAACAAAACGAGTAAATGACAAATACTTGGATGTATATATACCTATATATATAGAGAGAGTGAGAGAAGCTTGTAGACAGAGAAGGAAAAAACTGAAGAAAGCAAAAAATAAATGGATCATATTTCACGCCCCCCTAAATCGTCGTCGTCCCCATGGAGGCGGCCGGCGTTTCTTTTAACGGCGGCCATCTCTTTCCTCTCCGCCGTAGCTTCCGCCGCGCCGAGCTTCAACATCTCCACCACCACCTTCAACGACGGCTACAGGCACCTCTTCGGCGAAGCCAACGTCGCCCCCTATGACGATGCTTCCGGCGTTCGCCTCCTCCTCGACCGTTACACAGGTTCGATCGATTCACCGGAGCTTTAATTTCAAGGATTTTTTTTTTTAATTATTGTATTTGATATAGTGATTATTTTGTAGGAGCGGGATTTATATCGTCAAATATGTATCAACACGGGTTCTTCAGTGCCGATATAAAGTTGCCGTCGGAGTATACAGCTGGAGTCGTGGTGGCCTTTTACGTAAGTTTCTGCAAATTTTTTAATTTAATGTAATATAATAATTAAGTATGCATGTATTTGTGGAAAATTAACTAATTTTTTGGGTGAAAAATTAAAGTTAAAGATGAGGAAGGAGATGAAGAAAAGATAACGGAGATATCAGCTTTTTTGTAATGAAAATGAATACATACAAAGAGAAAGTAAATGAAAAAGGAAGAAAAAAGAGTTCCTTTTTTGTTTCTTTCTAAATTATTATAAATTAATATAACAATTAATTATTTTTCTCAAATGACCGTTGATGATGAAAGGTGGTATGTGCGTTTATTATTATTATAGTGATGCCTTTAGTTTTCGTGCCTCAAATCGTGCATTATCGTTACAATTTTATTACTTATTCTTAAATTTAATATTTTTTTTAAGGTTTACCAATCTTAATAGTTTTTTTAGAAAAACTACAAAATTAATTACACTCAAAACACGTGTCAAGATTTTAACGGTGATGCACGATTTAAAACAGTAAAAGCGGGGCATGATATCTGTATCCGGAAATGATCAATTTTTACAAACTTTTAATGTATTTTTATGAATTCTCAAATTTCTTTAATTAATTAATATTTTGTATATAATAATATATATTTCTTGTGAATTAATTTGTGTTAATGATGACATGGCAGACATCAAACGGAGATGTTTTTGAGAAGACACACGATGAATTAGACATAGAGTTTTTAGGAAATATTAGAGGGAAAAAATGGAGATTTCAAACAAATGTGTATGGAAATGGAAGCACAAATCGAGGACGAGAAGAGAGATACACACTCTGGTTCGATCCCACTGCAGATTTTCATCGCTACAGCATTCTCTGGACTCATTACCATATTATGTAAGTTAATTAATTAATTAATTAATTCCTTATTTATTTATTTTTTCAAATCATATACCTAATATATACGGGATATATATAAAAAAATATTATTATTATATGCACTCATGAAGTTCATACCTAATTTAAATGGCAATGATCAATAGGTTTGCATCTATAGCTAGCTAAATGATGCCATCTGTCTAATTAGAGTATTAGTATTTTAATGGCTAAAAATACTTATTTTTATGTAGTGTGGTTTTAAAATCCCATTTCGAAATTTTTAGGTATCAAATCGTGATGATTTAATTAAAATATTAGGTTTAAGATGACACACATCGTGTTAGATATTTGAGGAGGAGAATAGAAATTACTTAATAAACTGATTTTTTAATTATAATAGGTGGTGGACTAACTTGTTGTAGCTAATACATGCGATAATTATTTACTAAATTTATTGAAAAATATATTACACTATGAGAATAAGAACATGGAAATTAGGTAGAGATATATCTATAATTGTCATTATTAACTCATTTCATTTCTTTTTATGGTAAAAAGGAAAAAAAAAAAAAAGCTGTTTTCCATATATAAAATTGCCTTACTTACCTAATTTTCCACAATCATCATCATATTTGCCATGTTAGAATTGATGAATTTCATGAAGATAGGACAATTCTAGCAAATTCTTTCCTCTAACCTTTATTATTGCCAGTTGGCAAATTCTGGACACCTTAAAAAGCTTTCCATTCTTTGCTTCTTCCACCAATAAAGCTTTTTTTTTTTTTTTAAACAATATATTATTACTATTTCATGCAATAGTCATTAATTAGTCTAATAATTTAATAATTATAAATAAACATAATACTAAATTCCTGCCCGCGCTAAGCGCGCTGTCTTTGTTAGAATATTAGAAGGACATGATCATACTAATTCCGAAATTATATAAAAGGATGGTCGTTCTAATTCTGAGGATAATACATAATACAACTTTATATAAAAAGTTAATTAAACTATGTAATAAAATGTTTTAAATTTTAAAATGCTAGCTCTAACATTTTAATATTAATTTCTAAAATGCATTATTTTTATTTTATTTTTAAATATTGCAGATTTTACGTGGACGACGTCCCCATACGAGAAATGATACGAAACGAAGCCATGGGAGGCGACTTCCCGTCAAAACCCATGTCCTTATACGCCACCGTTTGGGACGCCTCCGATTGGGCCACACAAGGCGGCCGATACAAAGTCAACTACAAATACGCACCGTTTGTCGCCGAATTCAAGGACCTTGCCCTCGACGGCTGCGCCGTTGACCCCCTCCAACAGTCAGTTTCCTCCGCCCAAATCGAATGCGCTGACGTGGCGTCACGCCCTGCCAACAAGGACTACGGAACCATGACACGTCAGCGACACTCCGCCATGCGGTCGTTTAGGACGCACTATATGTACTATTCTTACTGCTACGACGCCGTTCGGTACCCGGTCCCACCGCCGGAGTGCGTCATTGTACCGGAGGAGAGGGCGCTCTTCCATGAGACAGGGCGGCTCAAGTTTGGCGGCAGCCACAAGCGGCGGTCTAAGAGGCGGAGCAGGGCCACGGTGGGGTCAAAGAACCAAGCTGAGATGTGACGTGGCGTGGGTAATAGTTAATTAATTAATTATAGAGTTAATATGTGTGACGTGTAAATGGCGAGCTTCTTCAAAATATGTCTTCCCCTATTTTTTATTTTTTTATTTTGCACACACAGATGATGCATGGAGTGAATAATAATAATAATGATAATATATACTTAGGTTTTCTTATATGTAGGAGAGTCCATATTTTTTTTGTTAATATTTAATTTTAATTATTTTGTTTTTTTTAGTCGCTTGAAGGTAGTGCAAAGATGTGGTTGTTTATAATAATAATAAATTTTATTTTAAAAGTGTTCATGGAAGATGTTGCATATGGGATTGACTCTGCATGATGTGAATATTATAAATTCAATTAGTTTCGCCGCCAATAACTATATAGTCTAAATTATTTATTAAAATTAAATTTGGTGGTTGGAAAAAAAAAAACTAAATAAAAATTGATGTAGTATAAACTTAATGGTTGACAATGTCGTTACGGAATTAAATAGCATTGATTCATTAATCTATTTGTAGTAACTTAACATGGGTTTATTCTGACGTTATGTTTATTTATTTATTAATGGTAAAAGTGAAAAACACACTGATGAATTAATGTAAATTACACATATAAAGTATATATACATGAAAAATTAGATAAGCATTGATTCATGAATCTATTTGTAGTAACTTAACATGGGTTTGATTCTAACGTTATGTTTATTTATGTAAAAATGAAAAGAAGATTGATGAATTGAATTAATGTAAACTACACATATGTGTGTATATATATATATGAAAAATTAGATAACGTGTTGATTATAGGCTAAGTTTCCAACCTTAGAGGATTGGCCACGTAGGCTTGTTAGACTTAACAAACAAGGAAGTAGTAGGAGTGAGGTTACATCATCTACTAGATGAGTATTGAGTTAATAGCTTAAGAGGCACGTAACCTCTTAATTATTCAACAATAAAGTGAGTGATATCACGAAAGAAGATAAAAGCAAAGAAGCGTCCAATTGTCCATCTAAGTATAAAGACATACATAAATGTTGAGCTTATCTTACAGCTAATTATGATACCGACTTAACCCAATTCATCACCTAACACTTTTAATTCCTACATATATACTATTTTCATGGCAGCTATTAGTCGTATTCCATTAAGTTTAAACTTTTAAAAAAAAAAATTAAAGAGTTTTTTGGTGTCATATGTTTGACCAATGTTGACTTTTATTATCATCTGTTTTATTTTGTAGGTTTTTGGTGTCATAAGTTTGCATTTTGTAGACTTTTGGTGCATCCGTTAGTCAACTGTTAAGTTTGACCGTTAAATACTTTTATTTTGTTCAATTTAGTCATTCAATTTATACACCTAACTTTTGATTTTTGCAATTTAGTCCGTAAAAATCTCAATTGGACCTTAGGGTCCAATTGAACTAGCCATGGTGCGACTCATGGCTGGGTCGGACCACGACTTGAGTCGTCAGATCAAAAGTTAGGTGTATACATTAGATAACTAAATTGAAATAAAAATATTTAACGGTCTAACTTAATAGTTGACCAACGAATGCACCGAAATTCTACAAAATGCAAACATATGACACCAAAAGCCTACAAAATAAAATATATGACACCAAAGTCAACATTGGTCAAACATATGCCACAAAAGAACCCTTTAACACTAAAAATAAAATGAGTAAAAGGATTGCCCAAACATAAAGGACCAAATTACTATTATTTAGTTTTTTTTTTAAATGAACATTAAGATTATGATAATTTCTTAAAGAACACCCACACATTATGGGTCAAGCAGGGATTTACCCTATACTAAAAGCCCGTGGAGGCATATAAAACATTATTGTTGAATCATTGACATAGAAGAGGCCTAGATACTTCACTCATCGAGGCCCAAATTTAGGACTTGAACTTCAGTGAGGGGAATCAGAAAGTGCAGGACGTAGTTGGGATGAACTAGAGAGTTCAGGGACTTGATCATAAGAATCAATAATAAAGGAGACTTGAATCTTGCTAGTCAATTTAGTCCTTCAAAGAGAAAGAGATCCTCATGTATATTGTCAATAGAATTAGAAACTGTTGCGTCCGGGACGACTGAGGTCACGAGGACGCGTCTGAGGTTGTACGGGTGTGACCCTTCCGACGGAGGTTGTGACCCGGCAAGGTGGTGACCCGGCGAGGTTCGTGTCTCGGATCGGCTGTGACTCGGTACGGATGTGACTCGGTACGAATGTGACCCGGTACGGACGTGACTCAGGGCGGATGTGACTCAGGGCGGATGTGACTCAGGGCGGATGTGACTCAGGGCGGATGTGACTTAGGGCGTCGGATCCTGCGCAAAAGGACCAATGCTAGCACGGAGAGGGGGGTGGTGCTAGCGGAGCCCTCTCCGATGCTTAAGTTACTATAGTGGCAAAAGGGTAATTTTCTAGAGAGATAAAGTTCTAGAGAGAACACTACAAGAATTAAGTATTATTGCGACGACAAAAATCGTCGCAACAACCCCAAAAATCGTCACTATATATATGTTGCGACGACAAATCGTCGCAATAACTTCGTCACTATAGACCCCTAGCAATAGGTCCCTACTGCGACAAAATGAGTTGTCATCGCAATAGAGTATACTCTATTGCGATGACGATTATCAACACATCTGCGAGATTAATTGTCGCAATTGATCGGTCTATTGCGAGGATTGATAACCCTATTGCGATGACAAATTTAAAATTATTTTCGCAGTAGATTATTGTATTGTGATGATTCATAAATTTTGTTGCGACAATAAATTTAAGATTATTATCACAATCGGTTTCCCTATTGCAAGGATTTGATAACACTATTACGACGATACACTTAAAAATATTATCGCAGATGGTACATATTATGATGATTTAGTAATTCTATTGCGAGGAAAATTTTGAAATTATTGTCGCAATTGGTCTCCTTATTGTCAATATTTAATAACTCTATTGCGACGACACATCTAAAAAATATTGTATATTGCATTGATCTTTTAATTTATTTGTGACGATAATAATATAAAATTATCGCAATAGACTATTTTGCTTATTTTTTGTTCGCTGTATTGCGGCGATTTTACATGTCGTCGCAACATATAAAGTTAAAAATATGTTCCAACGATATGTCTTCACAATATAGGTTTGTAATTTTTTTTAATTGTTGAAAATATTGCAACGAAATTTTCATCGCAATAAAAATATTAATTTATATATTACAAATAATTTGAATTAAATATAAATATAATAACCTGGTTACAATAATAATATCATTAAAAAACATTTACAATAAAATACTTTAAGGTCTAGAATACTCATATATACTACATACTCGACATAATTAAAGTATAATAACATCAATTTACATATAATTATTTAATAAAAAGTGTTCAAATATTAAAAATGTTATAACCACAACTGTCGATACCTTCTTCACTTGTTGACTGTTCACTATGCAAACACAATTTTCTTCATCTAGATAGAGTAATAATGTCATCAATTCTCATCCATTGATCGTTCGCAATGAGCTGGTAATGTTAAGGCAAATTGGAAAAGACCCCGTCTTTAATATTCTTCCCAATATCTTCATAAAATCTGCTAGCGGTAGTCAAGGTTTCAGTAAAATGTCATATTCAATATGATAGATAAAATTATATGTCATAGTTTTTTCTGGCAATCAATTATTTTCTATAGCTTGGGAAAAAAAAATTACGTGTCATAGCTTGATCGTAAATATATAAAAAAGTTAAAAATACATAATTCATGTAAAAAGTATAGGGATTAAAAATCAAACTAACAAAAAAAAAAGATCTGAAGAACACCATCCTTCTAACCAAAATAAAATTTTGAAAAAAAAGAGCACATTTTTGTGTAATTTACTCCAGCAGAGGAACATCTAGCTACCAGATGATGTTATACCGACTGGGCAGTGATGACGTGACAGCAGGGACGGCGGGACGACCAGAGGGACGGCGAACGATCGAGGCGACCACCGGGGGCGCCTCCCCTTCAAGCTCCACGAACTAGTACACCGGGACACGGACATGAACGGCATGAATAAGAATGTTAATGGTGATAGCATAAACTTTTTTTTGGTATAAATAACATAGACTGCGAGAAAAGGAAATAATATATCTTCTTTAAGAAGAAGAGTAATTTTCCAATTTAAAAAGGAGAAAGTAATTAAATACCTCCATTTTTTTATGGTAAATTACCATAACGAAAATCATGTTATGGTAATTTACCATAACCAAAATGTATTTACCATAATAATTAAATATATTTATTGCAATGAATATAATTTATTGCAATTTGCAAGGACAATTTTGTTGCAATATGATATTTGGCGTTTTTAATGTAATTTTTTGCTTTTCTATATAGTTTTTTAATTTTTTAAAAATACTTCGAATTTTTTATACATTTTTTGGTTCAAACTATTTTTGTGATATTAAATTTATTTAAATTAAATGTAAGAGATTATATTGAATTACACGGAAATTATTATGAATACCTTCAGATGACATAGCTGAACAATAATTATCACAGAGAAAATTGTGTTGCAACATAATTAAGGTTTAGAATTTAAAGTTTTAATGTTAAGATTTTAATGTTTAAGGTTTCAAGATTTATGATTTATGATTCAAAATTTAGAGTTTAACGTTTATAGTTTTTAAAATCTAGAGTTTAAGGTATATAATATTACGATTTTAATGTATAGAGTTTGAGTTGTAGGGTATTAAAGTTTTAACGTTTAAAGTATTAACATTTTGAGTTTAAGATTTAAGTAGTGGCGGAACCAGGATCCAGGGTTAGGGGGTGCTGAGTGATTTGTTTTTTTACCCTTATATATAGCAACCTAAGAAAGTCCAAATACAAAAATGTAAAAATTAAACCATGGAATAAAAAAAAAAAAAACCAAGGTTTTAGAAAAAAAAAACTAGAGAATTAAATAAATTCTAAATTATAAAAAGAAAACCATAAAATTACATAACTCTATTGAGTTATGTGTACATTTTAACCAAGATAACATAAATGATAAAATTGTTTAAAAGTTTTACCAACCAAAATTTACACCCAACTCAATATGGTTTTAGAAAAAAAATCATAAAATTTAATAAAAATGACACATTAAAATCTAAAAATGTTACAAACAAAAGACAAAATGAAAAATTAAAGGTAAAAAAAATAGGCGACGGACGCCATTGTTTAAAAATAATGGCGATGAAAAGAAATGGGGCCTACTGTTTCAAACAGATGGTTGTGGATATTCTGGTATGTTGCTAAATTTTAGGCACATTTTGTCATTTGTAATTTCCTATTTTGCTCTATGGGTAAAAAAAATCAAAATTTGTATATAAATAATTATTTAAAAAATGCACGCAAAATAAAAATAAAAATATAGCCTAATAATTTAAAAGTAAAACACCAACTAATTGAAATGACTAGCTATTATGAATTTTCATACTTTGAATATTAAATATAACATACTCTTTATCAACAAAATCAAATACATCATTCTCAACGAAAGTAACTAAACAATTGTCATGTCACTGAAATACATCTTTCTCAATGTAGATATTTATTTGAATAAATATATATTGTCACTTAGATAGTTAGACGTAATCTTAGATATACAATTACGCATACAAATATATAGATTAAATATAATTAGTTAAATAGTATATATGTATACGTAACATTCAAAATTAAATAATTAATGTTACACTACTTTCATATTTAAATGTAGGCTGCAACATTCAATTTTTTGTTTCATAAAGTGAGGGGGTGTAAAATTTACATATCCATATACACTAATTTCTATAAAGTTGCTGGGGTGTAGTTGCACCCCCTCAACTGTACATAGCTCCACCACTGGATTTAAGGTTTCAAGATTTAAAGTTTAAAACTTAAGGTTTAGAGTTTAAGTTGTATGATGAAAATATTTTGGGTATTATGGTTAAATATATTAATGTTAGGGTACTAAACTTTAACAAAACTTAGCTAATTTATAAAAAAATACAAAAGTTTATAAATAGAGATATTTGAAAATATCTAAGAATATAATTAACTGTGACAAACAATTGTCGCAGTTATAAATTCTACATCATCGCAATAAATTGTGGTGTTGTCGTAATTTGTTTCCAGTAGAACTGGCACCAACTTTTTTGTGCGAAATTTAATATTGCGACAAACAGTCGTCACATATGATCCTAGGTATAGATTTGACGTCGTCGCAATTGGATATTCTATATCCTAATAATAAATTCATTCTATTGCAATGATTAACAATCAACACAATATATTACGTCGTCACAATTTTTTTCCAATAGATAATTAGTCCATTTTTTTTGGTAAAATTGTTATTGCGAGAATCCATCATCGCAATTGGATATCCAAAATCCTAGCAATAAACTCATTGTATTGGAATGATATGAGGTCATCGCAATAAAATACGTGTCGTCGCAATTGGTTTCCCAGGAAATTTTAAGCCAAAATTTTGCTGGGAAATTTCTAGTGCGAGAAACACTCGTCGCAATTGGATATTACAAATCATCGCAATAAATCTATTCAACTGCGCAACATAAGATCCCACCTAAAGATTTTGTGTCATCGCAATTGTTTTCTTATAGATAATTGACGCCAAATATTTTGTGGGCAAATAGTTATTGCGAGAACATGTCGTCACAATTTCATATTCCACATCCTAGAAATAAACTCATTCTAATACGATGATATGCAGTCATCGTAATAGATTACGTGTTCTCGCAATTAGTTTGAAGAAAAAATTTGCGCCAAAATTATGGTGGGAAATTTATATTTCGAGAAGCATTCGTCACAATTTAATATTACACTTCCTCGCATTAAACTCATTATATTGCGAGGAAACGCGGTCCTCGCAACAGGTTTTTCATCATCGCAACACTTCTTTTATAGCGGTGACCCATCATCGCGATTGAATATAGCGATGGTGTTCTCGTCATTTGTACACGGTGTGCGACGAAAGGTGTAAGTCGTCGCAATAGACACAATCTATAGCGATGACACAATGTCATCGCAATAGAAATCGTAGCTATAGGTCAAATTTCTTGTAGTGGAAGTCAGAGCTCAAAATACCAAAGTTGGGCAAATGAGAGAGTGAGTGAAAATGGGTGGCCAAGGCCTCCTATTTATAGGCTTCCTTGAGACCGGACCCGGTTTTAGAGCGGTTCGACGACGGTTCAAGGAGACAAACGGGAACCGTCATCCTCATTGGTAATGCACGAACTTGACTTCTCTACACGTAACGGCGATCGCGGGTACGGTAATAGCGCGATACCCGTAAGGCAATCCGGACCTCGTCGAACTTGGGCAATTCGGCGAGGTCCGAATTGTCACGCAACCCGGAGGTCCGGATTGCCGCAACCCGGAGGTCCGGGTTGCTGCAACCCGGACGTCCGGGTTGCTGCAACCCGGAGGTCCGGTCCGGACGCGCGTAAACGCGCCTCCGGACCGTTTTGATACCGTGTGAGGTGTTTTTCGGAGCCGAGATGTAATTTTTGACGTGTTTGCGAGGCCCGAAGCGTAAATACGAACCCGAATTGGACATTTATCCATCACTTGCCCCCGAGTCAAGAAACGGTTTAGAACCTTTCTTGACTCTATTTTAAGTTAGGATACTTGTCCAATTTGAGTCTGACGCTAACCTTTTAATTTTGATCGTCGGTCGGGTGTAGGAATCTTGATTTCGTCCGTTGCTTGACTTTCCGGCCGAATGACTTTATTTCCTATTATCATGGTTAGTGCAACAGGAAATGTATATGTGCGAGTACGATTATTGTCGGGGACATGGGCAAGTGGTAATGCACTTATGCAAGAATGCGTCTATCAACATGTAAGTATGAATAAAGGACGTGGCAAGATCGTAATTACGTAAATCAAGAAAATAGAAATCGTATGTTTCTAAAATGACTAAGTGATTACCGAATCTTGGATCATGCGATTGCAACATACGCCCATGATGATTGACTTGACACGCGCGATGATATTGATGCACGCGTTGACGTTGATACACGCGTTGAGGTTAACGGTTGAATGTCAGGTAGAGATTATTGGTTGTTTCCTGCAAGTATGCTAAAACACTTAGAAAATATTAAGCGATGTCTAATGTTTGTTACCATAGATGTCGTCGTATGAGCTTTGACGATGTGCGTCGTTGGCATGCTTAGGGGGCATAGCTACTCGTTGTATGCAATACATCTTTGTTGACGTGCATGTGCGTATGTGAAAATACTTAGCAAATATTCTCCCCTTGTTGTCATGCCCCCTCGTCGACATGTATGTACGTACATGGAAACACTTAGAAAATATTTCCTTCTCGTCGACGTGCACCCTCGTCGACATGTATGTACGTACATGGAAACACTTAGAAAATATTTTTTCTTCGTTGACATGCCCCCTCGTCGACATGTATGTACGTACATGGAAACACTTAGAAAATATTTTCTTCTCGTCGACGTGCACCCTCGTCGACATGTATGTACGTACATGGAAATACTTAGAAAATATTTTCTTCTCGTTGACATGCCCCCTCGTCGACATGTATGTACGTACATGGAAATACTTAGAAAATGTTTTCTTCTCGTCGACGTGCACCCTCGTCGACATGTATGTACGTACATGGAAACACTTAGAAAATATTTTCTTCACGTCGACGTGCACCCTCCTCGACATGTATGTACGTACATGGAAATACTTAGAAAATATTTTTTCTTCGTTGACATGCCCCCTCGTCGACATGTATGTACGTACATGGAAACACTTAGAAAATATTTTCTTCTCGTCGACGTGCACCCTCGTCGACATGTATGTACGTACATGGAAATACTTAGAAAATATTTTCTTCTCGTTGACATGCCCCCTCGTCGACATGTATGTACGTACATGGAAATACTTAGAAAATGTTTTCTTCTCGTCGACGTGCACCCTCGTCGACATGTATGTACGTACATGGAAATACTTAGAAAATATTTTTTCTTCGTTGACATGCCCCCTCGTCGACATGTATGTACGTACATGGAAACACTTAGAAAATATTTTCTTCTCGTCGACGTGCACCCTCGTCGACATGTATGTACGTACATGGAAATACTTAGAAAATATTTTCTTCTCGTTGACATGCCCCCTCGTCGACATGTATGTACGTACATGGAAATACTTAGAAAATGTTTTCTTCTCGTCGACGTGCACCCTCGTCGACATGTATGTACGTACATGGAAACACTTAGAAAATATTTTCTTCTCGTCGACGTGCACCCTCGTCGACATGTATGTACGTACATGGAAATACTTAGAAAATATTTTCTTCTCGTTGACATGCCCCCTCGTCGACATGTATGTACAAGTGTTGGTGCGCGCTTGTGCACTGACTGTATTGTTGATAGCACTTTCCAAGGTACTAGATCTTGTTGATTTTCCCCGTTATTGCCAGCTGCAGTTTTTGTATTTAGCATAATTCTCGAAAGATCCGACGCAGGGGCGTGTTCCTCGAGCGATTCTTGGTTCTTTATGCTGAGCATGACCGTGTTAACTCTTTCTTGTGATAAGAGAAATAGAGCTGAGGGTTGTGAGGTGGCGTCTTCTGCCCCCCGGTCGAGGGACCGGCCCAAGGAGGAGCGTTACTCCTACTGAGGTAAGTGTTCGTTGATAATTCTTTGTTCATGCTTTTGCTTGCATGACACTTCGTCACCTGGACAATGTTAAGTACTGTGGTCGCCCCTCTTGGCTAGGCTCCAAGGCATGGCAGGATGGGTAGAGCATATGATGTTGCGACTTGCACATCATAGATTTTGTTTGGAGAAGACGGTGGCAACTTCTGCTTGTTCCGCCGAGTCCTGTTAGGGATGATGACATTCTTTAATCTATGCCAACTTTTAGATATGTTGAACTTGTTTCTGAGTCTGTTTGCCCCCCGACTTCCATACTTGAAGACTTGTTGTAGTTGTTCCTTAGTTGTTGCTTCCGATTTGTTTGATGATAGCCATTTCCTGATTGATAAGTTGAGATGTTCTTCTGATTGCCTGCCTGATGCCTTATGCATATTGCCTTTTGTTCCTGAATAGCTTGTCACTTGACTAAGCAAGATATTAGTTTATACCGTCTCTTAGTTCCACTCTAAGGCGACGTTGTACAAGACTCGACTTGTAGATTTTACGAGTTTTATACAGGGTACGCACCTGACAGCGTGTATCAACCCGCGTTGGGGAAGTATACATAAAAAACATTTAAGTTTTTGAAGAAGCATTTTGTGAAATCTAAAAAGCTTGTTGATAAAATATTTGGGAAAATATTTTGTTATTGAAAGTGATACATCCAAAAAATCATGTTGATAAAAATTTTTTGAAGGGTGTTTGATACATAAAATGTTTGATAAGATTTTTGGCAAAGTTTTTGGTAAAGTGTTTGAGAAAATAATTGTGATACATGATTCCTGCGTCCAGGGACCATGTAACACTTTTTGAGAGTATGAATTGTGATGCCTGCTTTCTGCGTCCAGGAACCATGCAACACGGTTTGAAAACCTATAAAACGAACCCTGATGGCGTTCGTAATATGGGAATGCCGACTAGACAGAGGACATTCGCCATAAAGAGTGCACCCTAAACCGGATATACGCACTTGTTATATAGTGGGGTTGTTGTCTAAAGAGAAAACTTCCGCCGTATTTAACGAACCCTGATGGCGTTCGTAATATGGGAATGCCGACTAGACAGAGGACATTCGCCATAAAGAGTGCACCCTGAACCGGATATACGCACTTGTTATATAGTGGGGTCGTTGTCTAAAGAGAGAACTTCCGCCGTATTTAACGAACCCTGATGGCGTTCGTAATATGGGAATGCCGACTAGACAGAGGACATTCGCCATAAAGAGTGCACCCTGAACCGGATATACGCACTTGTTATAGAGTGAGGTCGTTGTCTAAACAGAGAACTTCCGTCACTTAAAGGGTGATCAGCCCCGTATGCCCATCCTGTTCTGAATTCAGGGAATGGCTATGAAATAGGTCTTGGTGTTAATCCGAGACATTGCTTGTAGTTGACGCCCTGAATAGTTGCTGTTTTAATAATAGGTCTTGGTGTTAGTCCAAGACACTGCTTGTAGTTGACGTCCTGAATAGTCGTCGTTTTAATAATAGGTCTTCTAGAGATAGACACTTATGATATGAACAGAGGAATAAACTCCTTGTTGATGTAGATGACAGATATGTTGGTGTTGTATACCATAACTCCCTCCTTGCATATAATGCTTAGCTTGTATTGCTGGAGTAGATTTTGTGCATAGGTTACTACTTGCCATCATTCCTGAATAACAATCGTAGTGTAACATGTACCTACGAGTAGAGTTGTCTTTGTTAGATAGTCGCAATTTTTATAAGTTTGCAAAAGTATAAAGTGATGAAATTTTCTTTTTAATCATGCATATGATAAATGAAGTAAAGGAATTTGATACGAGGATTCCTTGTTTGTGTAGGAAACTTCCCTGATGGCAGATATGATGAGTGTAGGTTATGGTAGGCATATGTTAGGTAGAATTGCCGAGTGCTCCTCAGCTTCGTGCTCCCCAAGTTGCTTGTCGGTTGTATCGCTGTTTCTTGATTGTTTATATTGCTTTGACTTTTAATAGTGTATGACCTGTCCTTGTGTAATGCCCCCGGGCTTGTCTATTATTGCGACATGATTTTTATAAAATGCTTGAGACTTTATGTTGTTGACGCGAGGAATATGTGTGTAGTTATTACTTGGCGTTATTCCAAGGTAATATGCGTCATAATAATGTACCTACGAAAGTAGATTTATCCTTTATTAGATATTTAGAGTTCTCACGACGGATTACAAGAAAGTGTCTAGTGATCACTTCTTTTGAAAATTACTGAGGCTAATAAGCATGAGTTGTACTTAAACTTTAAAAGATTTAACATAGATATGCGAAAAGGAGATAGGGAAAATAAAGGGATTGTGATGTGTTTGATGTCTCCGTAGGTGATTTGTTGGCTAGTTGATTCTGCCATGTGCCACATAGTTTCTCAATGCTTCTAGCGTGTTGAGCTCTTCAATGTCTCCTTTTGGGGATGGACAAAAGCTGACGTCATGTACCCAAGTTTTACTTTGCTTGTGTTCTTCAACATCCTTGTCCAGGAAGGCAGTTGTTGGCTCAGGTTGGCGGTGAGGTTTGTTTTCTGGGAATGCTGCCATACTCCAAAGATTGTACGAGTCGTCACAATTGGTTCCATAAGTGACGTTGTTTTTCTGGCGTTTGGCGATAGGTGGATTATCGTCTACGATTTCTTTTCCTTTGCCTTTTTCTGAAGAGTTGACACGAGGCTTCATTTGATGCTTGCGGTCATGGTCGATATACTTCCACATTTTTCCTTTTGAGATCAACTTGTTTACGTGAAACCTTAAGTTGACACAGCCATCTGTCTCATGGCCACACACTTCGTGATTCTCGCACCATTTGGTTTTATCTTTTCCCAATGGGCCGTTGCGGAAATTAAAGGGTTTTTTCCATAGCTTGGTCTCCTTCATTTCTCTTAGGACGACAGATAATGGTGTGTTCAGAGGAACATATATGGCGAGATTGGTATCTTTGAGCCTTTTGGCGTCTGACTGGAGTGGTTTCTTCTGGCGCGGTTGCCTATTTTCTCCGGAGATGTGTATCTCTTTTTCAATTATTGCCTTCAGGGTTCTTGTTGTCAATCCTGTGATTGGGATGTCGTTGCCCCTAGCAGGTTTTTTCGGTCCGTCCTTGTGACAGATGTCGGCATCGTCTTGGTTTGTCCTCATGGAAGGATCTTCCTTGTGTACTTTGGATGACTCTGCTTGAGTCATCTCTGAAGGGTTGTCGCCTTGATCAATAAATTGCTTCAATTCGCCCTTGAGGATGATGTTGTTGGTTCGGAAGCGTAGACTGATGCAGTTATTGGTTTCGTGACCGAAGACCTCGTGGTTTTCACACCACTTGTCCTTGTCTTTTCCCAATTGGCCTTTCCTAAAGTTGTTTGGCTCTTTCCATATATTTGAGTTCTTCATTTCCCTCAAAATTACGGATAGTGGGGCATTCAAAGGAATGTGGTCGGCGATGTTTACTTTGTTTGGCTTCTCGAAACCTCCTTGAAGAGGTTGCTTTGGCTGCTTGTACTGGAAGGTATCTTTCATGCATTGCCCCTTTTTTCTCTGGTGCAGTGTGTCTTGGTGACTTATGACTCGAGACATTGTCCCTATCATCTCAGCTTGTTTGTTGACTGGAGGCAAAGGAGGTGATAGGGTGACACCTTTGTACTGGAAGGCTTTTTGGTTGGACGAAGTTGGGTGAGTTGCACATCTTTGGTTCTCTAGAGATTCGCTGAATGCGAGAAACTCTTTTAGTGCCGCCATCATTGCTGGAGTAATGGTGGGCATCGAGTTTACCCTCGTTCTTTGTTTGTCCTGCAGCATTTCTACCTGGGATTCCACTTCTGGTTTGAAACTAGGTGGAGGTGCGTGATGTTTGTTTTTCGGCTCCTTGCGCTGTGCGCCGGGCACATTGTCAATTGGCATGGATGAGGCTACAGAAGTAGCTCTTGGGGTGCGGGAGGGTCCTGAATGGCTCCCAGCTGGAGCTTGGTATCCTGCTCTTTTGTTCGTCGGGGAGTTTCTGGGATGGCCGGGCCCATTCCTTGGGTTTTTCACCTCCTCGGGAGGGTTGTGGTTACTTGCCATTGTTTCTGTAGCTTTTGTTCGAATCGCGGAGACGGCGCCAATGTTGCGTCCGGGACGACTGAGGTCACGAGGACGCGTCTGAGGTTGTACGGGTGTGACCCTTCCGACGGAGGTTGTGACCCGGCAAGGTGGTGACCCGGCGAGGTTCGTGTCTCGGATCGGCTGTGACTCGGTACGGATGTGACTCGGTACGAATGTGACCCGGTACGGACGTGACTCAGGGCGGATGTGACTCAGGGCGGATGTGACTCAGGGCGGATGTAACTCAGGGCGGATGTGACTTAGGGCGTCGGATCCTGCGCAAAAGGACCAATGCTAGCACGGAGAGGGGGGTGGTGCTAGCGGAGCCCTCTCCGATGCTTAAGTTACTATAGTGGCAAAAGGGTAATTTTCTAGAGAGATAAAGTTCTAGAGAGAAGTCAGAGCTCAAAATACCAAAGTTGGGCAAATGAGAGAGTGAGTGAAAATGGGTGGCCAAGGCCTCCTATTTATAGGCTTCCTTGAGACCGGACCCGGTTTTAGAGCGGTTCGACGACGGTTCAAGGAGACAAACGGGAACCGTCATCCTCATTGGTAATGCACGAACTTGACTTCTCTACACGTAACGGCGATCGCGGGTACGGTAATAGCGCGATACCCGTAAGGCAATCCGGACCTCGTCGAACTTGGGCAATTCGGCGAGGTCCGAATTGTCACGCAACCCGGACTTCCGGGTTGCGGGCAATCCGGAGGTCCGGGTTGTTGCAACCCGGAGGTCCGGGTTGCTGCAACCCGGAGGTCCGGTCCGGACGCGCGTAAACGCGCCTCCGGACCGTTTTGATACCGTGTGAGGTGTTTTTCGGAGCCGAGATGTAATTTTTGACGTGTTTGCGAGGCCCGAAGCGTAAATACGAACCCGAATTGGACATTTATCCATCAGAAACCATCAATTATTTCTCATAAATTTGAGCTTACCTTAACAATGTATGTAACTCTAGTTTCACCTTGACTACGAAATAAAATACCGCAACAATGCCATAGAATTAACCTAGGAAGTTCATAATCACTAAATGAAGAACCAAATTGCAGAGAACAAAATCTGCAAAGGCACGCTCGGGTGGTAGATCCTGCAACAAAATCAGCAGATTGAAATAAGGTATAGTAAAAGAGATTTAGGGTTTAGGGTTTAGAGATTACGAAGTGATACAAACTAGCATTATCATTAGATTAAGTTATTGAATAAAACAGTACCTTAAATTCCTTGTTCTCTTTGTTTACTTGGATGCGAAGACAAACTGCGATCAATAACAAAAACAGAATCAACCCTTTTCAGATAATTTCGTTACGAGAACACCGTAACTTACTTTTGCTACATTTACGATGGAGATTCTTACCTGCAAGAACAGCGGTCCCGACACAAGAGAGTACACCAGACAAGAATGAGTTGAAAGGGAATGATCCCACCAAGGCCATATACACTACCTGTTCTCAATTAAACAAAATAAGTCGGTTAGATGTTACAGGCAAGATTTTTGCAGAAGGAATCAATATTGTTATTTCATGTCGGATTGTAATCCTGGAAAGCTCTAGTACTAGTCGTTTTATCTTAATGACCAATATACCAACTGGGGTAAGGCAATCCCAAGTAGGAATCGATTGACATAGAAAGATCATACATAAATGCCACATATATAAGTCCCATATATCATCAAGAAGATTGACTTTATCAATTAAGCACTCTATAGTTGGGAATGAGGTTGTAAACATGGTGCCTCTATCGAGTAAACTATGGCAATGTATTTTAATTTTTAAAGCTTGATGTATTGTTTGAACATAGACAGGGAAAAAATAAATAACAGCAAAGACTGAAGCCTGATCCAAAATCAGTCTTTTCATGCATAATTAAATTATCTGAAAAAAGACTCATATTTGTATTGTATGTAACTCCATGGAAATAAAGGAAAAAGCATGTCTGACTATGTCTATGAGAAACTTAAGCTAGATTCGGATTGCAATGAGCAAAAATGTAGCTGCCATTGGATGCAAATTCACATGAAATTGGGGGAAAATAAGACATCAAATTCGACCACCAATAATTCATCATCCATGAAAACTCATGAGTCAGATTATTAAAGCAAATTGAGGTTATTGATCAAGCAGGCGGCATAATGAGTCAGCGTCCAATAAATCAAGAATCATAACTAATGGACCTACAGTCTAAACACTCCAATAAAACCAAAAGAACGCAATTTCACCTGAATCAGAGCAGTGGAGACAGCAAAAGCGACGTATAGATCGATGATCTGATGCCAGCAGAATCAAGAGTCAGTTAACGAACTGCGGCGAGAAATAGATGGAGAGAGCAACGCAAAGAGAGTTAGAGCTAGACCTTCAGATTCCTCGGAGTAGCCGCATAAGCAGATCGGAGAGATCGGAATAGTGCCAATGCATCATCGCCGCTAGATCTTGCCATTCTGCAAAACCGCTCTGTTTCCTCAGCTTCGTCCTTCTTCCCCCACTGTTTTGAAACCCTTGCCAAGAAGCGGAAGAAAAAGAATTAAGGGTGCGTTTGGTAACGATATCAAACTTCACAAACAACATGTCAAGAAAATGATAAAGTTTGAGGACTAAATTTTAAACTAAATAATCTAATTCTGGGTACTAGTTGGAACCGGGTTATGGATACCCAGTTGGAACCGAGTTTAGATACCCAATTAAAACTGAAACTAGTATAGTACCTAGTGAATTCATAAAACAATTCCAACATTTTCCACAAACAATAATTTTAAATTTATTAAACGTTTAGTGTTTTAGATAAAATAAGTTCCGGCTATTTTGGTACTCGAAAACTTATCCTGAAATCGGAAGCAAAAATATTGATTCTTGAAATTTTATTACAGAACCGTACAAGAACCGTTTATATTTATCAGAAACTTACCCAAATGACCAGTTCCGATTCCAACTGGGTAATTTGCTCACCCTTATATCAAACTTCGGACCTTTCTACAATGCTCTTGGAGCACCATGCTTTTGCCACTAATTTTTTTATTTTTCTATTGCCCTAAAGGTGAACCCGGAAATTGATATTATTAATAGTATGATACACATCTTAGAAGTAGTTAAAAAAATTCATACTTTTTCATACTTTTAAAATTTTAGTTATGTTACAATTAAATCCACCATAGTATTAAAAAAACCAAAAGGATGGTGCTCCCAAAGCATATTAGAAAAATCCTCAAACTTCACAAACAAGATGTCAAGAAAATGATAAAGTTTGAGGACTAAATAAGCAAATACTAGGATTTCGAGGATGAATTAATAATATTCAGTTGGCGTTAGTGAGCCGTTACCGTTAGTATTGGTCATGCGTATTTTGCCGGCAAATCAGGAAAGCGCCAAACAGATGTCATGGAGTCGAGTTTTGCTCCTCCCCTCCGTTTACATAAAAAAAAAAAAAAAATTAATTAATTAATTTTGCTCTCCTCAGAAAAATATCAGTTCACTAGAGCCGTTCTCTGCTTCTTCGATCGCCGGCGCCGGCGAAATCAGCCAATTCTCGCGCAGATGGCGTCACTCTCTTCAATGGCTGCCATTACCAGACCGCCACGTTCGCTGTCGCTCACCAGAGCTTCGTTCCCATCCTCCATCAGCTCGCGTCCTCTCAATCGGTTTGTTCTCCCTCTCTCTTGAAATTCTTCTGCTTAGTGCTTCTGGACGGACTGAAATTGCATCTACTCGTTGGTTGCTAGTCGTTGGTTGTATTCAGCATTTTTGTTTCTTTGCCGATTTTCTCGTCTCTGCTTGATATTGTGGATTGGCTTACTAGCATTGAGAGAGAATTGAATTCGTGAATTCTGAGTTTTGAAGTTCATGCAACAGTCTACCACATCACTGTAGAATTCTGTTGATTTAGATATATGGAGTTTGAAGTTTGAGGTAGAGCGAACAATTATTCAAGAACCTGCCTCTTTGAGAAAAAAAAAACTGTGGCTGATTTTATTCCTTCAATTGTGTTTTTGTAATGATCTTGTGCATGGCCATTTGGATTCATTTCGAGTGTCCTTAAAGAGAAATGTAGTTGTTGAGGTTAATATCTGCATAGTCAGATTGCTCATTGATCTTGTAGTCCTGATAAAAGGAGCATGGCATCATTTTGGTATGTAACTACTAACAATGAAAGAAAATAGATTTGATCTTGTGTTTGACAAGAATGATACACTTCATGTGTCTGGATAGGTGATGAATGGTCCATCTGTCTTTTTTATTAGTGGCTGTGATTCTGTGAACACTTAACTCAGACCGGTTGTAACTTGTATCCTTATAAATAATGTTTGACACCTACCATTAGCACAGATCCACAGATGCCTCATTGGCATTTTGCCAATTGTACTCGTATTTTTTCTACTGCAAGAAACTGATTATGGCTGTGAGTTTAATGAGATGCTCCTGTCTTCTCTACAGTCAAAGCTTCTGCAGGTTCAAAGTAAGCTGCAGCTATACTCAAGCCGGTATACAAGATGACTTCAAATCCGCTACAATTGATGTTGTTGCCAATGTCAAGACCGAAAGAGTATGTGCCTGGATCGGGTATTCTGATTCAGTTAACTACCAATATTTACTTCTTAGTTCTTATGGCAATCCTTTTCTCCCTAGATTGTAGTGCTGGGAGGCAGTGGTTTTGTTGGTTCTGCAGTTTGCAAGGCTGCAGTATCACAGGGCATAGAAGTTATCAGCTTGAGCAGGTGCATCAAAATAACAAACATTTCTTGACACTTGAGTAATAGTTATGACCAGGATAAGTAGATAATTTAATGTCCGAGGCTTTTTCATTCTAATTTCTACCAACTATTGTTTACCTTCATAGATCTGGGCGCCCTAGTTACTCAGATTCATGGGTGGACCAAGTCACATGGATGCCAGGCAGGTTCTATACAGATATTATCTAGAGTGTCGGGTTTGGATTACCTTGTAGTGCTGTTGAGAACCATACAGTTACGAATTTGATGTCGTTAACTTATTTTTGTGCAGGAGATGTTTTCTATGCAAACTGGGATGAGGTGCTGCTTGGAGCAACTGCAGTTGTTTCCACAATAGGAGGTTTTGGAAGTGAGGAACAAATGCAGAGAATCAATGGGGAAGCTAATGTAGTTGCTGTTAATGCTGCCAAAGATTTTGGTAAGAGGATTTTAACTACAAATTCCTCTTATCTATAGAAACTTTAACAAATATTTATCTTTTGTGGTTGCAGGGGTTCCCAAGTTTATACTGATTTCAGTTCATGATTACAATCTCCCTTCTTTTCTTCTTTCATCGGGATACTTCACGGGAAAGAGAAAAGCTGAATCTGAGGTTCTATCCAAGTACCCTAATTCTGGTAAATCTCTCGACTTTGTCTCTGATAAATTATCCGATATTTACATAATGTTTGATTCTTGGGTTAATCATCAACTTGCTAGATGAACTTGTATAAAGTTGCAGTATGCTAGCTCCTTCTAATTTTTACCCGTCCATCATATCAGCTAGAAAATTGCAAATTTTCTCAAAATTCATCTAGCAGTTTGTACAAAAAACAACAAATTCAACTTGCTAGTTTCATTTTCTCAAAGTTCATCTAGCAATCTGTACAAAAAACAACAAATTCAACTTGCTAGTTCCATTTTCTCAAAGTTCATCAAACAATTTGTGCAAAAAATAACAAATTCAACTTGCTAGTTTCATTTTCTCAAAGTTCATCTAGCAATTTGTACAAAAAACAACAAATTCAACTTGCTAGTTTCCTCCACAAATTTTTGCAACTTGAATAAGTTCAACTAGCAATTTTTCACATAAGAATGTTCATCAAAGAAATGATTATGTGGGATGATTAGCTCATAAGCATGAGTTTTTTTAGGTGTTGTATTGAGGCCTGGTTTCATATATGGGAAGAGGAGAGTAGATGGTATTGAGATACCACTCGATATAATCGGAGAACCGATTGAGAAATTTCTGCAGGCAACCGAAAACTTCACCAAGCCGCTAAGTTCGCTTCCAGCTTCCGATCTACTGTTAGCGCCGCCGGTTAGTGTTGATGACGTGGCACTTGCGGTTGTGAATGCGGTGACGGATGATGATTTCTTCGGCATTTTCACGATCGAACAAATCAAGGAAGCAGCGGGTAAAGTAAGAGTTTGAAATGTATCGGTAGATGAAATTGAGGTTACATTGCTTGTTTGTGTAGTGATCAAGAACATCAAATGACAGTGTCGTTTATACTCATGGTATTGGAATCAAATATTTCATTAATATAGTAAAAATGGCTAGAGTGTTTTATGTCACTGCATGGATCAAACACAAGATCGGCCTTACAACAACATAGATTAACTTGATGAGGAGGGATCCATCTGGTTCAGCAACATAGTCAAATCCGTGAAAATTCAGCAACATAGTCAAATCCGTGAAAAATAATTTAAGCTCCCTCAAAGACGACTTAGCTAGCAGAGGCCCTGCGCGACAAGTAATACCAGGCAAGACACATAATACAACAGAATCACAAACAAATCCATTAACAAACAAACTGACCACGTGAGGGGTGTGAATATGGTATAAATTTCTCATTGGTAGGGAAGGCACGAAGCCAAACTACTGAAGTATCCATGTCTGTGTAACATCTGCGAATGACTAGCGCACGTATGGTATGCCAAAGAAAATCTTTTCCTCTCACTAAGGAGAAGGGTTTTAAAGGATATAATATCACAGAAGCCAGATCCATATCAAATATGCGGCAGTGGATAATCATGTGGTTGTTTGTGTGAGAAATGAATCGACGATTCTGTGAGACTTTGGTCCCAACTGGAAGGGTAGAAGATGTAGATTGGTGGGATAGACCACTATTTTAAAACAAAATTAGAGCGGTGCACAGCATCATCAGCAAAAAAAAAGTATCACGATCCTCCAACCACATGAAAATAATGGTCGGAAAAACGAGATAAAAATAGAGTTGATGATATCGCAACAGAGCTTCATAGGGAACTTTTGTTGAGAGGATATTGGCGGTTTGTTAAGGATTTGACCGTAAATTGATGTCCACGTATTGATGTTGACCGTATGTTAGCGTCTCCAAATCGTGTTTTTGGTGACTTATAATCACAAGTAAGCTATTAGAATGAATTATATCATACTGGATTTGCATAATGCATATATTTTTTTGGGTTAAGTACACAATAGGGGCCTGAATGTTTGCCCATGTTGCCAAAAGGGGTCTGAATTGAAAAAACGTATTATTAAGGGCCTGAATTTTGAGTTTTGTGTTTTTTCAAGTCTCCGTCCAAATTTTCTGTTAAATCTAACAGAATCACGTGAAAAAACAAAAATACCATTTTGTAATTATTATACAATTTATCAATTTAATTAATAAAATGTGAAATGTCTAAAATACCCCTACACACTAATTATGCCCTTAAGGCCACCTCGCTCCGGCCACCCGGCTCCGGCGACCACCACCGGCCTCCGGCGACCGCCACCGGCCTCCGACGACTGCCACCGGCCTCCGGCGACCGCCACCGACCTCCGATTGGAGCCAAAAAGGCTCCGAAGCTCCGATCGGAGCCAAAAAAGCTCTGATTGAAGCTTTGGAGCTCCGGTCGGAGCCACAAAGCTCCGATCGGAGCTTTTCGGTCGTCGCCGGAGGTCGGTGGCGGTCGCCGGAGGCCGGTGGTGGTCGGTGGTGGTCGCCGGAGTCGGGGTGGTGGTGGTCGCCGGAGCTGTGGTGGCTTAAAGGGTATTTTCGTCATTTTATGTCAAATATATGAGAGACGCACTTTGGTCAAAAGGCATTTTCGGGTTTTCAAATTATTTTTGGTCACATGCTTGGCATGTGACCACTTTCCGTCACTTTTAACAGAAAAAATAGACGGAGACCTCACTTATACACAAAACTCAAAATTCAGGCCCTAAATAATATGTTTTTTTAATTCAGACCCCTTTTGACAACATGGGCAAACATTCAGGCCCCTATTGTGTTCTTAACCCTATTTTTTTCCACACCTCAAAGCTTTTGTTTGCTTTCTGTCATTCTTTGTCTCCCTTGTCTTATATACTATCCTTTTACTTTTTCTCTCTGATTTTCTTGACTAGCTGGTACCTGGTTCTCTAGTGTTTTTCATGGCCAGGCCCCCTCCAATATATATATATATATATATAACAAATCATAATTATAAGCGGTCTTTATATAATTATGAAAACAAAATCAACTAAACATAAAAATCATTAATTTTATTTGAAAAATATACATTGTAATGTCATGATGACCAGCTTCCTAATGTGAACTCAAGATTGGGTTTCTTAATCTTAGGGCTTGAAGAAGAGCTTATATGATCTGATATCCTCTCATAGCTCAAGCAATCTGTCTCATCATTTTGCTGCATTTCCTACAATCAAGCAAGTAATTTAGATAATTATTTAATGGAGCCTCAACAAAACCCTATTATATTTAAGGTTAAAGAGATAATAAAACTTCAAAATTTAAATTATGAATCATACATTCACTTATAAATTCAAGTTTATAATGAGATAGTTGGCTAAGTAAATAATCTATGATTCGCAATACATTTTTTTAAAATAGATATAAAACAGAATAATTATTGAAACCATGCATTATATTATTCAAGATCATATATATATATAGTGAATAATTACCTCGAGAGAAGAAGTGTTTCCTTCAAAATCTTTTGGCTTTCCATTCATCCGAGTAGGTAAATATTGTACTCTGTAACAAAACCAATATTATTCATTTTCCTTTTTTTATTTATAATTATCAAATTGCTAGCCACGTATGAGTGCGCGCGAACAAATTGTTAGCTCACTTTTTTTTTTTTTTTTCAGACAAATAGTTAGCTATTTGACCGAAGAAAAAAAATTGGTAGCTCACGTATGTAATCTTTTAAGTTAAAATAAATTACCCACATTAAAAAGTGATCAAAATTAACAATGAATAGGTCTTAAGCATGTTGATCTCTATAATATTAGAAGATAATGTTGTTGGGACCTTTTGGTCATTTTCGCATAATTATATGCTGTGTATGTGCCGATTTCGTTAAAAATAAAGAAAAATTAAATGTGAGGTAGCCATTTGTTTACTTAGGGAAACCGAACTAGCAATTTGTTTACGGACCCTTACGCGGGCTAGAAATTTGATAATTAACCATATATATAACTAACAAACACTTGCTAGGATAAAAAAAATCCCTCCTTTTGCACCAAATTTCCACAACTTTAGCACTAAATTTGCGCTTTGAGGGAGGGCCCCTATATCTATCTTTAATTCAAAGAAGTAAGATATATATACTATATAGGGTTGGTTTTTCATATACAAATCACCTGCTCAACTCTTTATGTCTCAGATCGTACCTCACTGTTAAAATCTTGACACGTGTTATAGGTATAATTAATTTTGTAATTGAACCGAATTGGGGCTAGATCCCAATTGACCTAGCCGGACCTAGCCTAGGGCTAGGTCCGACCCTGGGTCGGGTTCGCCTGGGTCCGGCGACCCCAACCCAGGGCTGATCCTAGCCGTAGTCTAGGTCCGGCTAGGTCAATTTGGGTTAGGGTTTGGTTTTCTAACTTTAGGACTAAATTGAATAAATTAAAAGTTAAGGATGTATTAGATGGACTAAATTGGAACAAAAACAGAAGTTTTTGGTCAATCATGTGACACTTAACGGTCAAATTGGACGGAAATTTAACGGTGGTACCAAAAGGTTACAATGGTGAAATGGTTGGTACCAAAAGTATACAAAAAAAATGAAGTGGTACCAAAAGCCAATTCCTGTAAAAAAAAGTGGTACCAAAAATACATTTAACCCTAATCTTAATAGAGTCTTAAAAAAATTACAAAACTTATTACACTTAGCGCATATGTCATAATCTTAACAGTAGACACAATCATGATAGGAATTGTGAGACTGGAGGTCTGTATCAAGAAAATCTAGGGTTAATTTTTCGGGGCGAGTATTTAAAATATGACTATCCATTGATTAGTGACATTTCAGTCTATGAGCCCACACAATCCCTAAGAAAGAGAGATCTTCATTTTTTTTCTTTTCTTTATTTTGTCTTCAAGATGTGAGTCCATTTTATATTGTGAAAATAACTTATTACATATAAATAAATTTATCGAATAAATAAAATATTGAAAATGGGAGCAATTTATTTACCTCGAGAGATTGCTCGAGACATGCATATAATCTCGCCGAGAATCGGCTCTTTTTGAGTCGATCACGTATTTAGAATTTTCTCCTGAATTAAGACCCATTAATTACGTGTGTATTAATACATATATCACATCCTTATACTTATAGTGTGTACATTTTTTATATATGGACAATCGTTATGCAACAAAATGAAGTATATATATGATCATATATAATTACCTGGCTTATCAGTAGTCTTCACAGTTCTATACATCTGTTTCAAATTAATGTTATAATGCTTTATTAGTATTAATTAATACAATTAAAAATAAAGAAAAATGTATGTATGTATATATATCAATACTAAATAATACAAATAAAATGTTTATTTTTGGGTAAAATAAAATGTGATCTACATTGTTAACTTATACTCAGGAGCTATTTTTTATTTATAATAAATAAATAATTATGGGTTATTGAAGTGACATGGCTAATTATACATGTCGAAATGGAGGGAAACATCAAGTTACTTTGTACAGAGACGGGGAACTAACCATGGTTAAGGTTGTGTGGTTGGATAGTGGACAACCCTTTTTTCTAATAATTGAGGAATGATGGTGTTTTGTACTTTATCTTTAAGATTTTCCTAATTTTAGGGTTTACCTTCAAAATAATCATGTTTATTTATGATTGATCTTCATTTGGTTCTACAAATTTAAATTGAGTAGGGACATAATATACCATTAATTAAAGGGAGAATCTATATATATATATATATATATATATATATATATATATATATATATATATATATATATATAATATATGTTTGTAAATTACAGATAAGCGAGTACCTGTAAATGTGATTTAACATGGGCTAGGGTAAGATCCTTCAAATCCATTAGCTCAAGAACTGACTTTGGTGTAGCTCCTAGTAGAAATTAGATGTATAATTAAGATTAACCCCAAAAAAATTACATAAAATTAATTATGAAGAAGTAAAACTTATTAACCATGTCAATATAGTGGTGGTTCAGCACGTCATCACTTAATAACTAACATGCCAGAGGTTTCAAACCCCACTGCAATACTGAAAACGAAAAAAATATTTATAACCAGCACTTTACTCCTTACGGACTTACTTGGAAAAAACCCGTAAATTTGTTCTTCTATTGAAAACAAGAATTAAAAATAAACATACTTTCATGGCCGCCGAGTAGCTCAACTGCACGAACGAATCGATCATGCAGGGAGGTGGTCCACCGCATTCGTGGTGCTCTGACGCTTCGTTTCATGACAATCCTCGACCTCATCGGACCACTGTTCCTTGTATAACGAGAATATGCAGTAGTTGCCTTATCTGAGAAATAACTAGGGTTATAAATATTACTTTGAAGAAACCCTAAATCGTAGTTAGGGTTTTGTTGGTAGATTGGGATCCCTCTAAACACACAAAAGTGATGATTAAGGTTGTTCTTCGCGGTCGGATTATTAGCGGTGGACGAGTAAAGATTGGACAAGGAGAGGTACTCGAATTCTTCGGGTTTTTTGGATTTTGGAGGGCTAATTCTCAGCGATAAGTCGGGGTGAGACGGGAAGAGCTCCATTAGGGTTTTTCTAAAGGATTTAGTTTCTAAGCATGTATGGAGTTTCTTCTTCAATATTTCCCTTTTTTGGGATGTGGGGTTTGATTAGTTCTTTTATGGTTTAGTTTCAGAGATGAGATGTGGAGAAAGAAGAAGAATGAAATAATGGTTGATTCTTTCTTTGGTGTGAATATATAGCTGAGAAAATGATAGTGGAGTGAGGGGAAAGTAAGAGTTGGTATTGGGCAAGCGATATATTTAAGAATTCAGATCAGATGCCCCTCTATTTCTACTACAAATCGTGTTTCGATGTTAATATCTTGATACATGTTATTATATTTAATTTTTTTTCTTCTAAGTTTACAAATCTCACTAGGTTTGTGGAAAAAAAAACTGCAAAATTAATCACACCAAGTATACTAATCAATTAAAAGAGGGACATGTGATCAGGATTTTGAGAAAAAAAAGTAAGACATATGATAGGATCTAGTACATATTCTTAATTTTCATCATCTTAAGGCTTAAAAAACTATGATAAAGTAATAGTTGGTGCATTTTTATTAGTTTGGTGTAAACACCAACTTCACGTAAGAATTGGTGATGAGGGAATAGATGGATGGATTTCCTTTTCAAATTTGATTAAAATGAAGTTGAATGTAATTCAAATCGATTTATCGGTAGTTAGATTATGAAAGAGAATGCATTAGATTTTAGGAGAGAAAGATAATAATTAATGTATCTTATTAAGAACTCGATTTCTAATACAATATACGGTAATTGATACATACCGTCAATGCTAATAGTGGCGTTTTTTTTATTTATTCCGATTATACTTAATGAACAACTATTATATGTAAATATGGATAAACGCTCTCAACCACTGGACATCAGTGTTTGTGGTTGAAATATTTGTATTAAAGCCCTGCTTTACTACACAATAATGTGTGCCATCTTTAGATTGAGATTTAGATAATTAGAATATTAAATTTGGAAAATTAAAAAGTAAGTAAGATTAATCAACATTTGACATTTATAACTTTTGTTATTAAACTATATCGTGTGATGAAGATGTAGATAGACTTGGTCATGCATGGATGACAAATATAATGTACATGACAATTTATATATTGATAGTCAATCCTAGTCTTACTTTAACTGTGTATTTCAATTTAAAAGAAATTGTTTTAACAGATTATATATATATAATATCCTCATCCCGACAAAGTTGGAAGGCATCTGTAAACCTGTAAACTAGAAATAAACATATGTAGTGTAGTTATTATATTCAAACTTGATATAATCAAGTAATAATACTTAGTTAAAATTTAATAACACTCACTATAATTTTAATTTATATCGTCCATATAATGACATATTTAATCTTATAATAATTAATTTCATGAACAACTTCGATACAACCAAATAAACCCAATTTAAATTAAAATATTGTAGAAGTTAATTAGGGGACAATTGATTGGAATCAACATAGCAAAGTTATGTTGTTGCCAAGCAATTACCTCATATTCTCTAGTTTAGGAATAATTATCACATTATTAAGTATAAATTAATCAGAAAATTGTTAAATAATATGAGTGGAAAGACTAATTATTTATTTAAGTTGAATACATATATTCCATCATATCTAAGACTTTGAATTTCCTTAAAATTAAGATAAACAAAGAATGACTTACTTTTTTTTACCTCATTTGATAACAAAATCAAGAAAATATGCTAAACTAAAGAAACTAAACCACACCAAATAATTGATGGATGCAGACTAATACATGTCTATGTTCTAGTAATGATATGACCAAAAGTGGATTATATAATAAGCATCTTAATTAGTTGGAATTAGCTATATATGTCTATTAATTTCTAGTAATGATATGACACATCAATATTTTGAGGAGAAAAGAGATTATTCCCCAATTATTAATTAGAATTTAAAGGCAAAAAATCAATATTTGTTTGAGGTGTCACATTTTATGATATGTTACAATCACTATATATGTATATACCTAGGGAATTATTGAATTAAGACAAGGGGTAGATGATTGGGGAACTCTATTCCAATTGGACAAAATAAATGAGCCAAGAGCAAAAAGATGAAACATAATGAATCTTATCTGACTAAGCAGAATTTTTTAACCCAACAAAATCTAGAGAGATTAGGTTTAGTGACTGAAAGAGATGTCTATCAAGAAAAAGAAAGAACCCATTACTAATTTTATAATAATTATTATAATATAATATATTACTGATTAGTAATTATAAAGCTTTTCTAGTCTCATTCTTCTTAAACAAGCTTAACAACTATACACATATATATTATTCTAACTAACTGTGTAGGTATTGCAAATTTCTTTAATCTTTGACAAAAATGTTGGAGTGGAGGGTAAATTTCTCACATTCAATAAGGTTTTAAGTTTTCTTAATTGGGATTCTAAAGTTTTTTCTTCTAAATAAAATAGAAATTGTAATGAGCCAAATTTTACTTAAATAGAAATTGTTCGTTATAATACTTATTAACTCATGTTTTGTGCGCTTTTTCAAAAAAAATATTCTTGATATATTCGTTATGTATTGTAATATCTATAGAAAAATATAATATCATTTATTATTGAAAAAAATATTCAACTTTACTATGTAAGAAAATAGTCTGTAAATTAGACTATGGAAAAAAGTTATATTGAATTACGATATTCAAAATTAAATATAATTACAGTAAATAAAAGTTAACCAAATAAATATGTATGGGTGATAAAATTATTTATTCTTATTTGATGAGGTTAATTTTTCAATAAGGTAAAAAAATAATTGCTGCGCAACATGTCAAAAGAATAATCAAGCATATTTATAATATAGACTGAACTAAAACAAATATATTTTAATAAAGCTATCAAATTCTGTCATAAATCTATTTTTTTAATGATTACTAGATTTTATGAATATTACATACATAAGTTTAAATTAGGGTTAAGAACCTATGAAAGGTCTGAACTATCACCCATGTTAACGGGAGAGGTCTAAAATTTAAAAAGTTAATAACATGGGTCTGAAATTTCAATTTTGTTGATTTGAGGTTTTCCGTCCATTTTTAGGGTTAAATTTAACAGAATTGTATGAAATGCCATTTTTGCCCCTTTAATATTTTGTTTTATTTAATATCTTATTTAAGGAAATGTGAAATGACAATTTTACCCCTAAAGTCAAATTAAAACCACCCAACTCCGGCCACCGCCACCCGACTCCGACCACCACCACCCGACTCCGGCGACCACCACCTCGACTCCGACGACCACCACCTAGGCTCCGGCGATCCAACTCCGGCCACCACCTCAGCAAAAAAGCTCCGATCTGGACCGGAGCCACAGAGCTCCAGATCAGAGCTTTTTTTTGCTCCGATCGGAGCTTTTTTGGCTCTGATCAGAGCCCATCGGGGCTGGTGGCTCTGATTTGGGCCCAATCGGAGCCTTGGTGGTGGTCGCCGGAGTACGGTGGTTGTCGCCGGAGTACGATTGGTGGTCGCCGGAGTACCGTGGTGGCTTCAAGGGCATTTTGGTCTTTTCACTCCAAGCATGTGAGGGGCACACTTGATAGAAGGGCATTTTTGGAAATTTATTTTAATTTCAGTCACATGCAAGCATGTGACCAACTTCCGTTAGTTTTAACGGAAAAAACTAACGGAGACCGCTGTTATCAACAAAACTGAAATTTCAGACATCCGTTATTCACTTTTTAAATTTCAGACCTCTCCCGTTAACATGGGCGATAGTTCAGACCTTTCATAGGTTCTTAACCCTTTAAATTATTATAGAAATGGAGCAAAATGCCAAGATGCTTCCTCGTTTGATGAACAGATTCAGATCTCCCGCGCCACTATTTTGTTCTAAATTGTGCATCACCATTGTTAAAATCTTCACACGTGTCCGATATTTCAATTTAGGGTTTTAACTTAACTCTATTTTTTTAATGTTTACTAGATTTTATGAATATTATATAGATTTATTATAGAAATTGAGCAAAAATGCAAAGATGCTTCCTCTTTTGATGCCCTATAAGACTGATTCAGATCTCATGCCCCACTATGTTGTCCCAAATCGTGTATCATCGTTAAGATCTTGACACGTGTCTTTAAATTTAATAAGGACATCAAGATTTTAACGGTAAGACACGATATGAGACAAGTAGAGTAGGAGATCTGTATTCTAAGACACCCGGCAAGGAATAAAAGGAACCAATTATTGAGTTGATCTGTCACTTGATAATAATGCACACAAGGAAAGACCAGGTAATACATTACTAAGATATAAGCAAATCATGGCAACAAAATGAACTTTGCAACTGTATTGTATTGAAGAAGAAAGGAAGGTGATACAATAATAATAATGGGGGAAACAACATTAAGATGTACATGAAGAAGGAACCACATCACCACCCAATCAATCCCTCAATGTCAGTGCCGCGGCCGTCACTGTTAATTAGACGACCAACCGGCGATGCACAAAGAATTTCATCAAATCATTTGCCCTAATTACTGAAAGGTTAATCAATCAATCCTTGGCTTTCCTGCTGCAAATCAATGTTAAAGCTGCTGCTGCTAAAGTAAGTCAGGCTTCTTTCTACAAGAAACTGGTTGCTGCTGCTGATATTGTTGGGGACCTTACTACTGCAATTTCTCTCTATACAGTAAAAGAATTCAATCAAATTTCATCTCCTCTACTTGACTTGTTCTAATGTTTTTTTTTTAGTTTCTAATGGAGTTTTAGGGTTAGAAGAACCTACTGCTACTGCTGCTGCTTTCTCTTCCCGAAAAAGATGGACCTTTGACTCTCAAGCGCTTTGGACTCATCTCTAACTGAGGCAAAGTTTCCCTCATTGTTCTTACCCGGTGTCTCAAGAACCCAGAATCCTTTCCTTGGTGATGAAGATGATGTCTCTTGCTCGACAACTCATCACTGTACTTGCTTGGTTTCATCTGCCTTGAACTAATGCTTTCTGAAGCTGTTTCTCTCTGATTATTATGCGATGCGCCACCAAAAGTCTGTTTCTTTTCATCCATTGATTGCTGCAGCTGCCCCTGCTTTGCATCAGCTTGCTGCTTCTTTAATCGCTTCAAACCCTAATCGTTCCAAATCAAATGTCTAAGTATTAAATAAATGGATTTCCTTTTCAAAGAGTAGCTAGCTTGGCATCAATGAATACCTGGTGTTCGGGTTGCATAGAATGCTTCTCGATGCTTTTCTCCACTTTTGCTGAAGAGCGGCGTTTGACTCTGAATGTCTCTGAATCAGAATCGTCAGAGTATTGCCGTAAATCAGACTTACTGTCTGATTCATTGAGCATGCCCTTGTGGGTAGGGGCACATTCATCATATGACAAAGACGCACGAGGTGGATCTTCAAGAGTTGGCAGCTCAGCGCAACTGTATCCAACTCTCTGCGACAGAAACCAGAATTATTACCTTATATATAAACCCTGACACTAACAGTTGTTCATAGACTTGAATGTAAAAGGAGTTGAACCATATATCAGAGCCATGAAACTTACATCACCAAGAATGAAGGAATTTTGAGATGGCTCACTAATTGAGGGTTTTGAGTGAGCACAATCCGGTGAATTCCCTGGCCCTACATCGTTAATGCCACTGCGTGCTCTTGCCCAGTCATCTGCATGCTCTACCTTGTTTGGTGTGAAAGGTTTCTCTTGAGAAAGGTCACCATCAATCTCAAAATTGATTTCACAATACGGGGTATATTTATCCTCATCAGTGCTTGCGGATAGATATGGAAGGAGAAATGATTCATGATCATTGATAATCTCAACAGGGTTTGAATTCAGTAATTCTTGCTCAAACTTCTCGGCTGCAGCTTCCATTTCAGAGATGTCATCCCTCAAGAATAGCTGATGGATCTTACCACAGGGCAATTCAAGTGTCTTGACATCTGCATTAGTTGAACAATTTAGTAAACAACACAGACAAGACAACATTGATCATCTTCAGAAGATTAGATATGGTGGATAGTAAATACCATGGCGAAGACAAACTGGATGCATGTAACAACTGCAGTTAAAGTAAGCGACATAGCAGTCACGTTTGCAAAGGCTACACAGGATGGTTCCATGGGAAAAGGGCAAAACATCAGGAAACACCCTTGATTTCATTAAAGACCAGCGACCAAGATGCTGGAAACGCATCAGTTTCACAAAAGCAACCTTGACAGAGCAGTGAGAATCAACCGCTGAATCTGCAACTTCTGAAGTGATTTTATCCAGAAGCATTGCTTCTTTGCAAACAAGCTCTTCGTGAGGAAGTAAAGGCACCCTGTTGAGGATGGCATAACGCCTACTAGCTACAGACCCCAGCTTGAACCAATCAGCAAGTGCAAAGTTTACTGCCTCACCACAATTAAAACCTACAAAATCCCCAAGTAGGTGATATATACTAAGAAATATGCTAGTTGAATAAAATTTGTACTGAAATGAAGAAAAGATACTACAACGCACCATGACTGAATCCCGCATGATAAGCTCTTGGAAATGTTACGACAAATTCTCCTGGCTTTTGAATTGCCCTGTAAACTGGGACACCGTGCTCCATCAGGATGTTTGGTGGAAACAGAGTGGTTTTCCCCAGAAGTACATCGAAAGCTCCATCCTCACCATCAGCAGATAGAATGTCGTTGGTGTAGACATGTTCTCTTGCTACCTTTTCAAAATCCAAAGCTGCATGGCCAGGTATTCCATACCAAGTTTTAGAAGCTCCACAGTGCTGATAGTTAATACTGCCCAAAAGGAGGGGGAAAAACCATCTCAAATTGAGGCACTTTCAGTAGGCAGTAGGAAAATCTATGCTGCGTGTTCTTACCTATATAAGTAGTGATCTTCAACATGCCAAGCAAACATGCTAAACAGCATCCCAATGTAAAGCATGGGGTCAGTCACTCCCTGGAGTTAATTAGCACAGCGTTAAAGGATGACAAAATAGACTCGAACATAAAAGTTCATATTATACTAATAGAACAACTACTAAACTAGTACCGGAATTGCAGTCTCCAGAAGGCGTAGAATGGACTTTGGTAGCCGAGAAATATTCTGGCATCAAAAAACAATATTGCATCAGATCAATAAACGAGAACCTACTTGAAAGTAAATAATTAACTATGACAGGAAATATTTTTTAAAAAGGGTTTCTGTTAGGTCTTTAGAGTGCTTGAAAATATGGGCTAGAATCGGTTCCAATGAAATTAAAGCTAACCTTTAAGTTCCACTTGCTATTGCCAAGCAGGTCTGCTGGAGAAGATGAAAAGGCACTACCCTCAACATCACAAGCATATTCAACAGTTTCGGTCTTCCCGCAAGAAATTTCACTCCAGAACTCTTTCTCCATGAAAGCTGCTGGAAGACATCCAGAACTTTGATATCGGCGAGCAAAAACCTTGTTGGCCATTTTCTCGAAATCACGGAAAGTGTAATTCCTGAGAGATTTGCAATTATTGACAGAGACATGAGGTTACAAAAGTGTGTCCCACTACAAAAAGCTAAATGAATTACCTCCCACTCATGAAAAAGGTGACCTTGTCCTTAGAATCCCACTCAGCCAGACGGAGAGGTTGTACCCTTGTGGTGAACTTAAAACCTGATTTCTCCTTCATCAAGACAACTCCAGCAGGAACTGAAGCACTTAAGGGAGATACAATCTTGCAAATACCTGATCAAGTAAATGCATATTTATGCATCAGCCAATTTGAATTGTATTGCATAACTGCAACCGAAAAGAAGGGGAAAAAGTGGCTTGAGGCCTCTAATTTAAGATCCACCACAAAGACTCTTTAGTAGAGTATGCATTCTAATTTGGCTTCATGGGTTTGTGTAATAGAGAAGAACCTCAAAAGTCAAAAGGATGTTTCAGGTGAATTATCTTACCATATTTTGATGCTTCTGGAGCTATCTTCTGCAAATAGTCCAAAGGATCATCAAACTCCTCTTTTGATGGATGATAAACAGGACACTCTTGTATTTGTTCAATCCAGTCTAAATCATCAACTTTGAATTTGTCCACTTTTCGCTTCGGAAAGCTGTCGTTGCCAGTAGATGCATCATTACGCGATTGAGAAAAAATATTAGCACTGCCATGTATCCTCACACCACATGCAGATGAAGCTCTTAATGCCTCTCCTCCACTTCTAGCCATCATTTTAGAGAGCCCAGCAGTCTCTTCAATACTTTCTGTTTTCAATCGCTGGAGCCTCTTGCGCTTCAGAAACTCTAACCCATTTTTCACATCGCTGGACAAAGATACTCTTCTTTCCACCTTTAAACAGATAAAAATGTTAAATCTCAGAACAAAATTCAGCTGACATGCAATGCTACAGAATAAAAGGCTAATGAATCTTAAATAAAATGTAAAATAAGCAGCAAACTAAGAAAGAACACTCAATTATGGAGTGAAACATCCTAAAAAACTGATGCTCAATGAAAACTACCCCAAATATTTTGCTCAAGATTAATGTTAACATTGGAAAGATAGGCCAGGAGAAATCCAAATCTGATACCTAATACATAGCGTCAGTTCAGATAAAGAGCAGCCAATGACTTTTTCAATGTCCTAAAGTATATCCATGGGACTCTCGAGCAGTGTATGGGTTGACGTTGCAAAGAACGTTCGATCTATACGCTCAAAAATTAGAGAAGCACGAAAATTAACAGCGGTGTTGAATTTCACTGCTTCAACCATGTAATTTTAACGTCAGCCTTATCCTACTAGATTCGAGGATGGTCAAACTCATCGCGGAATCCTTTGTCAAAGCAAATAAAAGTGTCTAGACAAAATATTATTCAACGCCTAGCCGTCATCATCGTCAATTCACACATACTAATTTTCCAATGCCAATTATTATTCGGCAATATAAATTTGTTAAATTGACTGGAGAAAAGAAGGAGAAACTACGGAAGCAACAAATCCAGAAGTAACCTAAGAAAAACTTCAAAAAAAAAAAAAAAAAAAACCTAAGAAAAACTTCAGAGGTCTAGAACACCTAGTTGGATAGATCAATCAAACTGCAGAAAAAGCTTCTAGAATTAGAAAGGAGAAATTACTTCTGGTGCACTGCAACCATGGAAACTGAAAATCAATGCGTGAATTTCACATTAAGAAACCAAAATCTGGAAATCGAATACGAAAAAGTGGCTACGCAATCTCCACAGCAAAAGATTCGAAGGAAAATTGATAATGCAAGTAACGTACCATCTTGATCTCATTACAGACTCGGTCACTATACGCCTCCGTTCTGCCCCCAATTTGGCGAAAGCACAGATGCTAGAAGCAACAGAATCGTGCACCGCACACGAACCCTAGATCACGATCCTCGACAGAAGGAATCAACACTTGGTGGCCAAGGACACACAAGCTAACTGCATTACCACCAATAGCAGCTTTCCGTTACAGAATAGATCCAGAGCGTTTCTCCAACAAGTTACAGAAGAGACTAAATTCTCTAACAGGTACTGTACCAGGAGATGACAGCGCGGTTTCCGGCGATGGATGACAACACCGCCGGAAAAATCGGTTCTCCGACGAAGAGTAGGAGGTTTACCGGTAGAGGAGGGAGGAAAAGGAGGGAGAGAACAGTAGAGGTGAAGCAAAAAGAGAGAGAGAGAGAGAGAGAATGGCTCGGAAAAACGATAAAGAGAGGAAAGAGGATAATTTTATAGTTTTTCATTATTTTTTGGCCAATATTATTTATTACAGTCTCTGCTTTGGTGGTGGTGCAAAGAAATATTATTAATTATTAATATATATATATATAATTATTAAATTAAATATATTTTATTTTAAATATTAAATATACGAAGAGTTGGAGAAGTGCGAAGGAAAGTGGTAGTTGTTAGGTAGTTCAACTTCAACCAAACGGCGGCCAAAACGCGTTTCTTTTACTGTAGCCGTTTCGGCCGCCCCGCGAAAGCCGAAACTTCGTCTTTCTGACGAAACTGCCCCCTGAACGCCGTGGTTACCATCGAAATGCGTTATTTTGGTGAGGCTATTTCGGTCAATATGTTGGACGGTGTAATCGAAGTGGAGGTTGAGGAAATGGGCTGGACTCGCTTGGGAACGAATCATCGTGTGGGCCGTGGTCTATCTCCCACACGTGGTGACCGAGTCAATCTCACCGTCCCTTTCGTACGATGACCTGTTCAACGGCCAGAGATTGACCAGCACAATCACACTGCTGACTTGTCAAGAACCTGTTGAATAACTGCTAACTCCCTCTCGTTGGCCTAGGTTTAGGCGCGGCAGTGAGGGTACTATCGACATTTCGCTTAAGCGCCAAAAGTTCCCGCTAACCCCAAGCGACTCATGTGACAGCTGGAACCGACACGTGGTTCTACGGCTAAAAGATGCGAGAACACGTGGCGCCCCCTCAATTAATACTTTATATGTATTAAAGCATAACTTTCGTCCTTCTTGTTGAACTAATGGTCACTTTAGTTACTGACTTTTTTGAGCAGCCAACATTTCGAGCTCTTGTCGATTATGACCGACTTTTTCAAGTCACAACTTCATGAAACTCGAAGATACGACTTTAATACCAATTATTACAATCCAAATACAATAACACAACTCAATAAACTAATCTGTCAGGTGGAAATACTTATTTAACTTATAAGCATTACAATAATTGTTCTATAACTAATACGATACAAATTTCATACAGTGCAACGTGTATTAGATCATAACAACAAATGACAAAGTGAAGTCTGTAATATATTTATTATTTTGGACATAGTATACAACAAGTCTAAACATTTGGATGGAATGTGCCAATAATAATACATACGATCAATTATATATATATATATATATATATATATATATATATATATATATATATATATATATATATATATATTCACAGTGATTGTCTATAACTAATAACTAATATGGTACAACTTTTATATAATATTTCAACGTGTATTAGATCGTCAAAGTGAAGTCTGCAATATATTTATTATTTTGGACATAGTATGCAACAAGTCTTAACATTTGGATGCAATGTGCCAATAAATACATTACGATCAAACTTTTAAATGATATTATATTATATATTATATAAGAATATAAGTTGAGATAAAGTAAATGATAAAATGAGCTGGCGGTTACAGCCGGTCGGGTGCACCCATATGACCGGTACCAGCTTTTCCCGCAATTAAGTATGGCAGTACGCATCGGCATATGTAGACGCAACCACCATATCCGGTTACCGGTTAACAGTATCGTCGTATTTGATTTTCTCTCTCCGTAGCTGATTGGTTACCTAATCTCTTTAACATTTTTGGTACTCGGAGGTTGGTCTAATCATTACTCCTCGGCTCAGCTCGGCTCCATGTCATGTCAAGTCAACTGTAGTTGAATTATGAACGTCCATTCGGCTTTACGGCTCGGCTTGAAAGAGCCACTTACACTAACTGACAAAATGAGACTTTTTTATTTTTATATATGTGAGGAAATTTCCATAATTCCATTTATATTTAAGAAGATAATAATAATAACAGTTGAAAAGAACAGTGTTTTGTATTTACTGCTTTAGCGAAGAACCGGTTCGAAGAGGGAACCTTCCAGTAACCGTGCGACACGTGTTCGCCAGAGGTTGATGCTCTCGAGGATCTCGGTGCGTACAGCTAAGATTCTGGCTTCTGGAAAGGTCTTCAATGACGAAATTACCCTCGGCGGAGTTGATGATGCGTCAATCGACGTGTCGTTTTCACTTTTCAATGAAAGCTCTGACACTGTAACTCCACTTCACTGTTCACGATTTTCCTTAAATAAGAACTGAAACACATTCATTCGTGTCGTACTATGATGGATTCTAACTGTTTTACTGTCAGTAATTACGTAGTTACTGTCGAATTTATGAGTAATTATTATTATAAACAAATCGCATCACTTCTGTTATTTTCAAATTAATTAATGATAGATGTTTTTGCAAAAATGAAATGAAATATGGGTTAATTAAAAAATAATAATCAATTATGAGAGGAGGTCCCATTTCCAAACCAACCCATAGGTCCAAAATGTCATGCAACACACTATTAAGTATTAATCATCTAAATTAAATAAAAAATATATATGGTTAATACATTATTTTTTATGAATGGTTTCTATACAAGTGAATATTAATCTAAATTCTAATTGTCCCATAATCATCGACAAACATAAACAGGGAATATTATAACTTCACCAAATTTTAAAATAAATAAACCATAAAATATCATATCTCTCCAATGAAAATGTAGAAACGACAACAGCTACCTACCAATCATAATCTGGCTATACATTCGGCTATAAGATAATAAAAAATTAAAGAAATATTACATGACGATAAGAGATATTAAAAAAATGTTACGTCAATTTATGGTCGTAGCAGGTTTGTTTACTTATATACAGTTATTATGTTAGTTCATATCAGTTCTACAATCAATTGAGTTTAGTTTTGAACTCGAAACTTAACTCAGGAATAGTTCTATATTGGCTGTATATTTTGAATTTTAGTAAAAAAAAAAATGAAAATAGGTTCAAAACCGGTTCAAAACCGGTTTAAAACCGGTTCAAAACCGGTTCTCCTATGGTTCGGTTCTAGGACCTAAAATCTGATTCGGTTCTTACCTGGTACAGAAAACCAACTGAACCTAAAATCTGGTTCCGGTTCGGTTCTGAACCGGTTCGGCCAAGAACCGAACCATGCCCAGCCCTAGTCACTACACCAGTATTCATTTTTTGAATATATATATACACCGGTAAGTTATATATGATACAAGCAAACTAGCTAACTAGCCTGAACTACTTGATGGTAATTAATAAAACAATGGCAAGTATGGAAAACCAATATAATATATATAGCAATAGTCAACCGTATAATTAGCTGATGATGGAAGAGCTAGTGAAGTCTTAATCACCAACAAAAAGATTAAAGATGCTGTTTTCAAGATGGCGACACATGGAAAGAGTTGTTGATTCCACAGAGTAGGTTAATTTTTTATTTTTTCATTTGAGTTTGTTGATTTTGATTTGAATTATATATATAATAAAACTTTTTAAAGTTTCTATAAATAATAAACTACAGATGTTAATTAAATTCATCGTGGAATGCACAAATTCTTTGCACGATGCCTATTATTGGCGCTACTAATGGAAACTCATTTAGGTGGATTTGTTGTTAGTACTTTGTTCTTGGTTGAAATTGCGCAAAAAATCTTATAGATATAGAAAGTGTGATTTACAAAAACCGAATGTTCTAGTCTAGACATACAAATGTACACGTGTACTATGTTTTAAGCCAGCATGTCTGACTAGTCGTCGTTTCTCACTTTTGATTTTTCCTCTCTATAAAAAAGAAAAGACAGCCGACACTTACAAAAAATTTATATGCATTTTTTTTATACCAAAAGTAGTTATACTCTATAGTCTATATTTGATCTGATTTGTGATATATATAATACGTATTAGTTTAATATGTCTACACCTGTGGCAAAAAAAAAAAAAAAGTTTACACCTTAAAGTAAAACAATGACAGCAAAGCAATAATGTTGATTTGTTTTGGGAAAACCAATGGTTATTCTTTTAATTATAATAGTCCATTTTAATATATATAATACCTTGTTTAATGTAATTAATTAATAAATAATATTTTGTTTCTTGGCTCAAACTAAGATGCTAATCTATGCTGGAAGTGGTTGTCTCTTGGCAATGTCAACAAGTAAAGTTCTATATTTTAATTTAATAATTAAATAAGGAAAAATACTTCACTTTTTTTGTTTAACACAAAATGATTTTATTTTTCCATACTATAAACATAAAATGATTGCCTATCCAAATTATAGAACCTTTTTAGTTTATTTTTGTTAGCAAATGAGTATTTTAATTTCACTTTTTTGCCACTTTTTAATTTTACTAGCACTTATATTACCATTCTTTAGTGCTTCTCCCCTAACCATGGAGCCCTCCCGACCAATCCCAGGTTTATTGGGTTCTGGTTTCATCAACACAATAATGCCAAACATGACCTAAACATTTTATTTTTCCTTTTGTCTACAAGTACAAATTATGCCCAATAGTGACCAAACAGGATTTAGAGTTAAATATCTGTCTCATTTATGCTTGATGATGATACATAAATGCACTTCATATTCAAAGATACTATCTTAACATTTAATAAATTCATTTAAAAAAATGATTATGAGCTCAAATCTCCAGATTAAATAATTAAATTATCTTTATAAATAAACAAGGGGAGGATGAATTATTATATGTATCATTATATTCATTCTCCACAGATTATATGTATCATTGTATAAATATATATACTATACCACAAGTAAATACAATACATTCAAATGTAAACGATGATTTTTTTTTCCTTTAAGTTGGTATTTATTTATTTAAAATAGTATATGATACATCATAACTCCGGTTGAAAAAAAAAAATACTTGGATTAAAATGGAAGTAAATACAGAATAATAACCACATAATTAATTCAGTGCTTTATTAGGATAAAATAAAATAAATTAAGTACATGCACATCGAGAGTCGACAATTCTTGAGGTTTGACTAATAAAAATGGTTTAAGTTACTATTAGAGTATTAGGTGAAGACCGTTGACTTCAATTTCAAGATTCCTTTTCAATCTTTTTTTTTTGTTGTCATTGAGAAACGAGAATCGATCCGACCAATTGGCTGAAACTGCATAACCCTTTATGTTAATTTTGTTTAACCCAATTTTAATGGCTTTACGCTAGAGTAAGCCACGTCATAAAATCCTGTTAATGCGCTTCTCAAAAGTGTAAATTGACATTTTTATGAAAAAAATTAAACCGAGTTTATTTTTTTTATTAATTGCAAAAATTTCATAACGAAATTAATAAGCCTCACAATTTTTTTAAATTAAGTGATTTCATTATCATAATTAATTAATTAAATTTTTTGGCCAAGTATCCTAATTACAGGGAAATTTTAACAAAGTAATTCTTAAAAAAAAAAATCAATTCTGCATAAGATATAGAAGACACATTTCGAATTGTTGCTGGGCTCTAGGGAAGTACTTGAGCAGCTTTTGATTTGACAGAATCTTTATGACTCGTACTTATTTTGCAGAATTTATTTCTGATTTCTATATTTATTATTTCAATTTTCAAAAATGTAGTTATTCGACTCCAAGTTTGTGTAACTCAATTTCATGAGGTTAGTACGCCTTGAAAACGTGGGCTTTTAGATGGAATACTAATGGGCTTTCCAGACCAATATACAGCCCATAAGAAAACACATTAAGAAGAAACAAAACTAAAAACTAAGAATCGTCACATATGCTTATTTTATAATTTGTATTAACTAATTAATTAAATATATAAATTAATAATAACTAATAAAATATATATATATTATATATGTGTACTAAAAGTAAAACTACTACATGCAAAAAACAAACAATAATCATATGATATAATATGGCAAACAAATCAGATTATATAAATAAAATATATATGAATATTAATCAAATAGTATTATTTAATAATATACTTTTTTTTTAATATATTTTAAAATTAAGAACTGCCGATTTGTAGTTTTTTTTTGGCCAAAGCCGATTTGTAGTTTAAGCCGTGATACGGTGATAGTATACATTTGTCAAAAAAAATAAAAAAATCAAATTTACCATTAAAATTCATAATTACCAGTTCTTGTTACACATTATCATTTAATAATTTAATCTAACAAAATTATATTTATTTAGATATTAACTAGTTTTTTTTTTGCCAAAGATATTAACTAGTTTAATTTCGTAAAAAAAAAAAACTAGTTTCATTTTATATTAAGGCATTTTATCTTAAATTAGGCCGTACGTTACGTCCACCTGAATATATTATAGTGAGTGTCATCTTCTTCATCTTTCCCTCTCTGGCTGAGAATTCAAGAACGCCACTCGTTGAACTTGCCGCTCCCAAGAAACTCGATCTCTGCAACTGCAAATGGCTCTTCTCTTCACTTCTCTACCTTCCCTTCTCTCCAGATCCCCCAATAAGCTCCAACCCATCTCTCCACTCTCTTCCTCCAAATCTTCATTCCTATTCTTCAACTCCCTGAACCCTACCCGACGAATCCCTCCCATCCTCCGTCTGCAATCCTCTCTCCAACCCGACCCGGAACCAAGCTCGGACACTTCACCCGGAGTCACCGACGAATGGGGAGAGAAGTCCGATGAACCCGAGATCACTACTTACTCTACTATCGCGGATTCTGACCCGCCGGAGGAAAACGACGAGTGGGGCGGCGATGTGGACGTAGCCGTAGGTAACGGCACTCCGTTCGCGGTGGTTGAAGACGAGTTCGGAGATTTGAAGCGGTGCTTGGTGGATTCGGTGTACGGTACTGATTTAGGGTTTAGCGCAGGGGCGGAGGTGAGGGCGGAGGTGATTGAGCTAGTGAATCAGCTGGAGGCGGCGAATCCGACTCCGGCACCGCTGGAAGCCACTGAGCTGCTCGATGGCAACTGGATTTTGGTGTAAATTCACTGTCTTATGCTCAATTTGAGATTTAGCTGCAAAATCTGCTGCAATTTTAGATTTTCTTTTTGAGTAACGGTAGCTGAAAATTTGTACAAAACATATGATTTGAATGTGGTTAGATTATAGGGTGAATTAACAAACTGCTTATAGCCAATATACTGAATACTAGCTGAAATATTCTTTAAATTAAATACTGAAGTGTAAATTCACTGTTCTATGCTTAGTTTGAGATTTAGCTGCAAAATCTGCTGCAGTTTTATATTTTGTTTTGAGTAACGGTAGCTGCAAAATTTGTACAGAACGTATGATTTGAATGTGGTTAGATATAGGGTAAATTAACAAATTGCTTATAGCCAATGTACTGACTACTAGCTGAACTATTCTTTAAACTAATACTGAAGTGTAAATTCACTGTTCTATGCTCAGTTTGAGATTTAGCTGCAATTTTAGTTTTTGTTTTTGAGCAATGGTAGCTAAATTTTTTCTACAAAACATATGACTTGAATATGGTTAGATTATAGGGTAAATTAACAAATTGCTTATAGCCAATATACTGACTACTAGCTGAAATATTCGTTGAACTAATACTGAAGTGTAAATTCACTTTTCTATGCTCAGTTTGAGATTTAGCTGCAAAATCTGCTGCAAGTTTAGTTTTAGTTATTGTGCAATGGTAGCTAAAATTTTTCTACAAAACATATGACTTGAATATGGTTACATTATAGGGTGAATTAACAAATTGCTTATAGCCAATGTACTGACTACTAGCTGAAATATTCTTTAAACTAATACTGAAGTGTAAATTCACTGTTCTATGCTCAGTTTGAGATTAGCTGCAAAATCTGCTGCAATCTTAGTTTTTGTTTTTGAGCAATGGTAGCTAATTTTTTTTCTAAGTAGGGTAAATTAACAAATTGCTTATAGCCAATACACTGACTGCTAGCTGAACTATTCTTTGAACTAAAACTAAATCGCAAATCACAGCTCTCGTCATTTATGTGTTAACCTTGTCCCGAAAATATGTGGCAGTTGGCACCCTGATTGGAAAACATATAGCTGGTTTATCCATGTTGTCATGCCATTGCTTATCTATTTAATTAGTAGTTTGCATTCATCTGTCAGTATTTTAGCCACGTATTGTTCTCTTGAGGCTAACTTCTGTTTTTTTAGGTATACTGCATTTTCGGAGCTGCTGCCTCTTCTTGCAATAAGCAGCATACCACTCTTGAAAGTCGATCAAATCACACAATCAATTGATAGCAGCAACCTCACGATTGTCAACTCTGTCACATTGTCTAGCCCTCTTGGTTCTGTATCGTTCAGTGCATCGGCTGCTTTTGAGATCCGAAGCCCTTCACGAATTCAGGTAAAAATTCTCACATCTTACACACCTTTTACTATATATATATAGAGAAAACGTGATAAAGATATTCAATAAATGTGATAGAGACTATATATATATATATATATATATATATACACAATATTTACTGTGCACGTAGTATTTAGCTGTAAAAATATGAATTTATATCAATTTTATTCATCAAAACAGCTATATCATTCTTAGTGGAAGTGAAAGAAACTAAGTTGGCGTATTACATTGCCTGAAGCAGTTGGGTGAAAGAGGTTGGAGACAAAGTTTTATCCGATTGATATTGACTCTTGCTTCGTATTTCATAAATGGGTTGAAGGGTCTTTTGGTTTTGACCGAAATTGGCTTTTGCTGCAACATGTTTTATTTTTTATCGACTTTTGGTGCAATACGTTTGCATTTTGTAGACTTTTGGTCCATCCGTTAGTTGACTGTTAGTTTTGACGGTTAAATAACATGTTTTGGTGCATCGGTTAATCCACCACTTTTGGTGGACCTAGCCCTATGCTAGGTCAGGGTTGATTATTGCACCAGAAGTCTAAACATATTGCAACAGAAGCCAATTTCGGTCAAACATGTTGTACCAAAAGACACTTTAACCCGTCATAGATTGAGTTGATTATAATTCTGATGATCTATGGCGAACCACGTTCTTCACTGGCACTGAATTTTCTTACTTACCTGACTACCTCGGCATACATGTAGGTTCAATTCAAGGAAGGAACTTTCCAACCACCCGAGATCAAACCCTCGATCGATCTCCCAGACAACATCAACCTATTTGGCCAAAACATCAGTCTTTCTCCACTGCAGCAGTCGCTGGGTCCACTGCAAGAAGCAGTGGGAAGCCTGTCGCGTGCCATCTCGGGGCAGCCACCATTGAAGGTCCCGATTCCAGGTGAAAGGTCTCAGTCATGGCTTCTCACCACTTACCTCGACAAGGATTTTAGAATCTCGAGAGGTGATGGCGGGCTTTTCGTGCTTGTCAAGGAAGGAAGTCCTCTTTTGAGCTAAAAGAGTAGTATTAGTAGTGTATTTGTGTCATTCATTCAAAATGCTACCTTCTTGTTGTAAAGGAGTATAGAAGATGTGGAGTTGCCTTGCTGGACAAGGAAGAGATAGCTTATACAAAGATATTATTGTTGTATAGTGTTAAATACCAGATTATGAGTTGAACTTGGCCGGTGTACTATTTAGCGCTGCCAGCTCTCCGGTGGTAATAAATATAAAGAAAGAACACAAAACTTTCCCATGATTGAAGTAATTGTCTGCACAGGATGCTTGCACTTGCGTTTTACAGTGTCTTGTTCTATAATCTACTTATCACGTTATCCCTCATCTCTTATCACGTTATCTCTTACCTTTTTTTTTTCCTCGTAAGAGGTAAAATATTGTATATAAAGTTTTTTTTTTGTTTTATTTATTAATATTTTTTTTATAGGGATTGACCCTAAAATTTATAGTTAAAGAACTATGTGTGAATCACTACACTATCTTTTAGTAAATGACTACTTCATTCTTGGGATAACTAAGTTTTTTTTGTCATAAGGGGTAAAGGGTTAAGAACATCTTTCGACTTTTAGGGCTTGCAATAAAGTGTTATGAAGATTTTTATATTTTTAAGGCTGAACTCGAAACTTTGGTGGGTCATAGGTGTGCCCGAGCCTAGTATAATATCCGCTCGCAGTAGGTCAGTCCATAAGAAATAAAGTGCTAATAAATATTTTTTCATTATCAGTACTTAGACAATATTTGAACTATAAATAACGTCGAACGTCTGAACTGCTTAACATGAATATTTTTTTATTCTCAACGCTCAAATGAGATTTGAATCCTAAAATCCTAATTAAGAGCCATAGTTAATGGATAAAATGCCCTACTACACTATATTATACAGGGGTGAGCATGGACCGGTCCTGGACCAGGACCGGTCCTGGACCAGGACCGGTCCAGGACCGTTTAAGTCCATTTAGAATGGACTTTTCAATTTCGGTCCTAGACCGGTCCAGGACCGTTAGGACCGTTTGAAACGGTTTCGGTCTTAACGGTCCTGGTTTCGGTCCAGGTCCGTTAGGACCGTTAGGTCCAGACCTTCTTTTTTTTTTTTTTTAATTCAAGTTTTTTTATCTGAATTTTTTTTAGATATTAAATATGAATTTGTTAATATATTATATTTTGTAAATATTATTATATTAAATTCGAATTTTTTATTATATGATATTTTTTAAATGTTAATATATTAAATCTGATTTTTTTAATACATGATATTTTTTAAATATTAATATATTAAAACGAATTTTTTTAGCTAAATCTGAACGTAACGTGAAATATATATTCTTCAAGATCGGTTCAGGATTGTTAAGACTGTTTAAGCAATTCTGATATTTTCATTCCCGGTTTTGAAAAAAAAAATCTTATAATCCAATTATTTCATAGAAAAATCTAAAAACAAATCCGAATTTTTTATTCGTAATAGTTTTTATTAAATAAATAAAATAATATTCTATGAAATGAGATTTTTTTTTTTTACAAATAAGGAAAATATAATAAAACAAAATAGTTATAATATATATATATATATATAGGCGAGCACTGCTACTGCTACAACACCTAGTCAAGTAGTCACCTATATACAAGAAGTAGTTATTGTCTTAACGGTCCAAACGGTCCGGATTTGGACTCCACGGTCCAAACGGTCCTAGACCGAAATTAAGTCCAGGACCGTTAAGGACCGAAATGGTAGGTCCATTGGACCTGGACTCAAACGGTCCTGGACTTTTCGGTTCGGTCCTGGACCGGACCCGGACTGGACTTGGACTTTATGGACTTTTTGCTCACCCCTAAATTATATGTTGCTATTATTGGTTGTTAATTTGTTATTTATGTGTAAACAGTGAATAAGATTAGATTATATGCATAGAGTGAAGGGGTTGACCGTTGAAGGATTCAATTAAAGTCGCACCAATCACGGACTTTGCCGCCCTTTTGGAACCGAACCTTCCCTCCACTTACTCCTTAAATTACATTACAGTCTCTGTCTTCGTCTACGTTGTTGTCTGTTCTTGGTGTTGACTTCTCCCTCCAACTCCACATCCCAACCCTACGTGTTCACCATTTACAGACAATATTCAAATCACCATCGCCAAAATCCGACGACCCTCTAAATCTTCTTCTGCAACTAGAGAGAGAAACCGAAGAGAGAGAGAGAGAGAGACTACATTCGAGAAAGGAGCGATTTTTACTATTCTTTTCGCGATGGGAAACAACAAGGAACCTGCAGTGAAGCTAGATGACGAGCAAATCGCGGAACTCCGAGAAATATTCCGCTCCTTCGACCGGAACAACGATGGCAGCCTCACGCAGCTGGAGCTCGGCTCGCTTCTCCGGTCACTTGGGCTAAAACCGAGCTCCGACCAGCTCGAGGCTCTGACGAACAAGGCCGACACCAACAACAACGGCCTGGTTGAGTTCTCGGAGTTTGTCGCCCTGGTGGCGCCGGACCTCCTGCCCGCTAAGTCGCCGTACACGGAGGAGCAGCTGACGGCGCTGTTCAAGGTATTTGATCGCGACGGAAACGGCTTCATCACTGCGGCTGAGCTGGCTCACTCAATGGCTCGGCTGGGCCACGCGCTCACGGCTAATGAGCTGGCGGGGATGATCAAGGAGGCTGACACCGACGGCGATGGACGCATCAGTTTCCCGGAGTTTGCCCGCGCGATCAGCACCGCCGCTTTCGACAACTCGTGGATTTGACCGGTCGTTGACTCTATATCTCAGATATTAGGAAAAAAGAACTTTTTGTCACTTTGTTGTCGATGTTCAACCGCGCACGGCCGAGGAGGCCGCCGGAACTGTCCGTCTCTTTCATCTCATCTGTTTCACGTCGGTTCTGAGGAACCAGACATGTTTTGAAACATCAGCAAGTTATACAAATATTTTATTCTGTACTGTAAATCTGTAATTAATGAATGAATCAAGAACAGTTTGGATTTGGATAAAAAGTTCAAATTTTGAGATCCATTGTCGGATTCAAAGAAATTTTCTTACTAAACTTAATGATCACCATGAACAAAGTTTCTAGTAGTGATCCACGTGTCTCGCTATTTTCTCTCTCTAGAACCCAATTTTTCGGCTTCAATTCAGCTCCCATTTTGTCTCAATTCCTCAACAACCTCGTATTCGAATCGCGCGAAGCTTCTCTCTCTCTGTCTCTCTGATTAGGGTTTGATCGGAAGGGATGAGCTTTCAAGATCTTGAATCTGGAAAGAGCAGGAGGGGCGTGATCAATGGCAAGCAGGACCCAACGCAGGCGGTGGCCGCCGGAATATTCCAGATCAACACCGCCGTGAATACTTTCCAGCGGCTTGTTAACACCATCGGAACTCCCAAGGACACCCCTCAGCTCCGTGACAAACTGTGAGCTGAGCTCTTCTCATTTCAGCCATCAATTTCGAATTTTTGATGATTCATTTGGATTCTTTTGGTTATTAATTAGCCTATTTGCTTCCAACATTCTAAATTACTGCCTTAATCTCTTGTTCCTTGAGCTGCTCCTTAATTAAGATTTGCCCTATATGAGCTTCTCCTTAATTAATCTTGGTTATTAATTAGCCTATTTGCTTCCAACATTCTAAACTGTGAGCTTCTCCTTAATTAAGATTTTTGTATGAGATTTGCACCTATATGAGATTTTTGTGATTTTTGTATGAGATTTTTAGTTTTTGTTGAAATTTGGTTTTTTATCAATTTTTTCGGATTAAATTCAACAGAATGGTGTGAAAAGTCAAAATTGCCCCTTATACTATTATATTCCGGTCGGCCACCAGCACCCAACTCCAGCCGGCCACCACCCTACTCCGGCCACCGCCACCATCCAACTCCGACCGGCCACCACCCAACTAGGTGCAATTTTGGAATTAATTTTTTTATCGAGTCATGTGACAAGCACATAACCAAGTTTTGTCAATTTTAACTTTAAATTTGGATGGAGACATCAAATTTCAACTAAAGTGAAATTTCAGACATTCAAAAGTTTAGTCACTAAAATTTCACATAGAACAAACTTCAGACAGTTTATAGGTTCTTAACTCTTGAATATTTGGTGGGATTACTCACATTCAAACCAAAATCGGAACTTCGGCATTGCTTAATCATCTTCTGGGGATATAATTGGATTCTTCTAAATTGCTGCCTTAATCTTGTTCATTGAGCTCCTTAATTGAATCTTTGGTGGATTTTTTACTCACATGCAAACAAAATCAAAATTTTGGCATTTCTTGATCACCTTCTAGGAGAACTGTTTGGTGGATTCAATTTGATTTCTTGCCTATCAAAATCGCGCGGATTTGCTTGTTGCTTTTAAGATTACTGCCTTAATCTCGTTCCTTGTGCTTCTCCTTGACTGGACTTTTGGTGTGTTTATTCTCATTCGAATCAAAAACAAAACTTTTGGCACTAATTGATCATCTTTCTGAGATATCAACAATGGTTAAAACCCAGTAGAAGATAATGTTGCATTAAATGGCGACTAACGGTTGCAGGCACAAGACGAGGATTCATATCGGTCAACTTGTAAAGGATACATCTGCAAAACTTAAGCAAGCAAGTGAAACCGATCATCGTGATGGAGTTAGTGTAAGTTTGCCATACTGATTCATTTACTATATCTGCAGCCTGCAGTATTTCTACAGTGCTCATATGAAAGAATAAATAGAAATGATGTATAAAAGTTCATTTTTTTTGGCAAATAATAAGAATAGAAGCTTGAAACCTTTTGATCTATGCAATATCTTGAGTTGTTGACAATGCCTTTATCAAATTGAAGTGTGGGTTCCTAATCGATATTGTTACTTGGGTATTGTTTTTAACCTTAATTAAGACCCAAAATGTCACTACTACTCATACATCTTGCAGATGAGGTAAACTTCCTTGTGTTCCAAGAAAAAACTTTCTTTTCTTCTACTCCAAGCAGTTTCAATTGACTATTCTTGATTATAACTCAAGATTGATCCACTAGTTTCATTTACTTGCAGACTACGAAGAAGGTTACCGATGCCAAACTTGCGAAAGATTTCCAAGCAGTTCTCCAAGAATTTCAAAAGGCTCAGCGTCTCTCTGCGGAGAGAGAAACAACATATGCACCATTTGTTCCTACTTCCGAGTATTTTTTCTAAAAATCCCGTGCCACATTGGATAACGATGATTATAAATGAACGACATTATAGAAAAACACAGTTTTCTAGACCCAAGTGTGGATAATAGATTGTGGTGTCTTTTTGTAGTTACGCGGCTAGTGATCTTGACACAAGTTCAAACAGAACTGCGGAACAACAAGCTCTTCTTGTTGAATCTAGAAGGTGAGCTTCGTTTGATCGAAAAACCCTAAATCTCTAAAAATTACTACTATTGAGCTAACTTCCTCTGTAAAATTGATCTTCTTATTATATGTTGCTTATTTTGATGAACAGCTAAACTACATTTTTTACAGGCAAGAGATCGTGCTTCTGGACAATGAAATCGCCTTCAACGAGTCGATTATTGAGGAAAGGGACCAAGGTATTCATGAAATCCAACAACAAATTGGTGAAGTTAACGAAATATTCAAGGACCTCGCGGTTTTGGTTCATGAACAGGGCACTGTGATTGGTAAGTTTATTCGCTTTTTACGCAAGTAATCTTTCATTCGATAGTGAAATGAAATGAAATTTGGATGCAGATGATATTAATGCCAATATCGACAACTCTCGTGCTGCAACTGCTCAAGCAAGATCTGATCTAGCAAAAGCTGGAAAGACTCAAAGATCAAATTCGTCATTGGTAGTGTTTTCTTGTCACCCAAGAAATTTGCATTTAGTATTATATTTATGCACTAGGAAAACAAAGATAGAACATTGACAAGAATCTGTCTTTTCTCATATGCGCAGGCATGTTTGCTTTTGGTGATATTCGTCGTTGTTCTTGTCGTTGTGATCATATTACTTGCGGCTTAAGCAAAAGAATCATACGTATTTCCAGACACAGTATCATCTTATAGGGGCCAATAACTACAAGATGATATTCTTCCATCAACCCTCCTAATTTTTGACAGTGCATGATTAGATTTTTACATTTTTGGAGTATAGAAATGAACCGATTTTGCTCTCGATTTTGCTCTCTATCGTGTATGTAGTAGGGTCGACAATCGGGTGTCGGTGATGTTTAAATATTTTGTTGCTTCGGTAACAAGTCACGTTATATTAGATCAGCGCAACATTGTTTTCCATCTTACTAATTTATGAATTGTTATAATTTTAGGAAAAACCACGTCAATCTAGTGTAATTGTTCAGTACGTCACTTATTAACCAAGATGTTAGAAGAAAATAGAAACGAAAAGCTTTCTACTAACCTATACTTCTATATATTTTCAATAGTATGATAAAAAAAAATATTTTCAATAGATAGATATTTACTATGAAATTAAATAATAAAGAATGAGAGTGTGTATTTTTATTATCTATATATTAATTTGGTTAATTAGGATTAATAAATAATAAAACTTATTACTGACATGTACAAATAATATTCTCATTTGAATTGAATCTTGCTCCATACATGTTTTTATTAACTAGTTTTTCTAACACCTTCTTACTTTACTCTATAATTTGTGACAAAGTCAGTAATATATATATATTATTTGTTTGTTAAAATAATATAATTAATTATTTAATAATGCCACTTTTTATACATTTCACTTTCTGATATATTTGTAGTAAAGTATGATGAATATGCCACAATTATTGGGTTTGGACAAAAACTTGGTGTTGAATTGAAATGGTAGCTTTCCTTCTTCTCCCATGCAATAATAAATCATTGATTAAATGCATTATTCTTGTCTGCTATATATCAAAAGCTTCTAATAGATAGTTGCTTGCAGATATGTATAAGCTATCCTATCATTCAAATGTCTCAACATCCTTGTACAACACAAATTAACATGGTTTGGTCCTATAAATATTGTTGCTTGAGTTTCTCTAATGTCATCACAATCTATTTATTTATTTATTAGCGGTATATACAGTTGAAATAACAAAAAATGTGGAATTGCCTTGGCTGCTTCTCAACTGCCACTCAAGCTGTCCATGGTGATGAAAGTGTTCCTCCTATTAAGACTGCTTTCAAGTTTCCTGCTCCCCTTCCCATTTGGTCTTCAGGTGAGACATCTTCCATTAATTATTTGTTAAGTGTACATCTGACTAAGTAAGTTTAAAGAGTTGGCATCAGTGTTATCAGAATTGGACCGGCGATTCGACTGGGTTCGAACTGAAACTGTTGCCTCCAACGGTCCGGTTCGAGCAAAACCGAATGATGTAAGCAAACTCGTTTCGAAAGCCCGGTTTTCGGTGAACCAGCTGGTAGATTCGCCGGTTTCATACTCCGTAACAAAAAAAGTCGATCCGTTTTTTTTTTATAATTTTATTGAAGTTTATTGTGTTGGAAACTCACCATATGAATCTATTGTATTTTTTGTAATTTTATTAAAATTTAATATATCAGAACCAGTTGGATCGGGTTCGAACCGGGTTGAACTGGGAACCAGTGGCCTGATCGGTTCGACCTCCGGTCCGGTACTGATAACACTGGTTGGAATACTATATAAGCTTATAATGGGCTACTCATACTATATAGTAAAAAACTTCAATCTAGCGGGTTCCCGATTTTAATCTCCCAACGTTATCTTCATTGCTCGCTCGGTCGGTCTCGACTCGATCGAGATTCATGATACATACTGCATTAATTATTTAACGTGTTTCGTCGATTGTTATTATTAGAAAGTACCGGGTTTGGGAGCGGTGTGATCGATCTCGGAGGCCTTGAAGTGCGTCAGGTATCGACTCTCACCGAAGTGTGGGCCACGAACGAAGGTGGGCCAGACAACCTCGGTGCGACGTTCTTCGAACCGGCAGATCTCCCCGAAGAGTACTTCATGCTTGGATGCTACTGTCAACCCAACAACAAGCCTCTCAATGGTTGGGTCCTTGTTGGGAAAGACCTTGAAGAAGAAGCTCTAGCCAAGCCAATTGACTACACTCTTGTTTGGAGCACAGATTTCTTGAAGACCAAGCAAGGTACTGATACCGCCTACATTTGGCTTCCTACCGCTCCCGAAGGCTACAACCCCGTCGGTATGGTCATCACCACCTCCGACACAAAACCGTCTCTGGGTAAAATCCGATGCGTTCGCTCGGATTTCACTGACCAGTGCGAAGTTGACACGTGGATCTGGGGGACGGGGAAAGAAGAGACCAAGCACGGGTTCAATGTGTATGGGTTGAGGCCGGAGATTCGGGGGACCCGTGCTCCGTTCGTGTCAGCGGGGACATTCATCGCCTTAAATCGCGGTCATAAGTATGACGATTCCCCTCTATCAGTGTCTTGCTTGAAGAACAAGAAATCGGATTTCGCTTCCTCTATGCCCAATTTGAGCCAAATAAACCTACTCATCGAGACCTACGCGCCTACGATCTTCTTCCACCCCGATGAAATTTACCTTCCGAGCTCCGTACCTTGGTTTTTCAACAACAAGACTATGCTATATCGTAAAGGCGGTAAATCGAAGCCAGTCCTGATAGAATCAGACGGTTTGAACCTCCCGCAGTGCGTTGTTTCCCGAGATCAAGACGAGTATTGGATTAACCTTCCGACCGAGAAAGAATCCAAGGAAATGGTAAAAAAGGGTAACTTGGAGAGCGCGGAAGCTTACTTCCACATCAAGTCAATGTTCGGGGCGGCTTTCACCGACATCGCAATGTGGGTTTTTTACCCTTTTAACGGACCGTCAATGGCGAAGTTTGCCGGCATGAACGTGTCGTTAGGGAGGATCGGGGAGCATGTCGGTGATTGGGAACACGTGACTTTACGTGTCAGTAACTTTACCGGCGAGCTTTGGAGCGTGTACTTCTCTCAGCACGATGACGGTATTTGGCTAAACGCCTCGGAGCTCGAGTTCGTCTCCGATAACGGTAATAATTTTGCGACGTATTCTTCGCTGAAGAGCCACGCTTCGTACCCGAAACCCGGGCTTTTTCTCTTAGGAAGTGAGGGGTTTAGGGTTGGGCTCAGGGATGATGCCGCCAAGGGTGGGCCGGTGCTGGAGACTGGGACCCGGTTTAAGGTTGTTTCGGTCGAGCATATGTGTTCGTTGGTTACGCCACCGTGGATCGACTATTTGCAGCAGTGGGGCCCGACGGTGAGCTACAAGATGCAAGAGGAGGAGATCATGATCATAATGCAGTTCTTGCCGTGGCCGATTCGGACCGCGTTGAAGCTCGTATTGAAGCTCTTGCCTTATCAGGCGTTTGGGGAGAAAGGTCCCTTGGGTCCCAAGGCAAAGAGTAACTGGATTGGGGATGAAGCTTGAAGCTCAAGTTTTGCATAATATATCGGGGCACCATTATATATGGGTGTTTCATTACAATTACAAACAAAATAATACAATGTCATGACTCATCATGAGAATGAGTTATTAATGCCATCTTGACATGTAATACATCAAGTGTAAAATTATGTGTTGGCCAAAAAAAGTGTAAAATTATGTTATGTAATATGTATTGTGATCATAATTTTACTATTTAAGATATATCAAGTGTAAAAATATGTTATGTATGAAGTAACGCATCAATATTTATAAGATTTGATTTTTTATACAAATATGTCAAGACGGTTTTTTTTAATAATCTAGACGAACTTAATATTCAAATATTAACATATTTTTTTTTTTAGGATGTGCATAGTACACGGTAATTTGTACATAATTCTAAATAACAATTATATTATGTAATAGATTATGATGTAATTTTCAGCTACACAATCATATTCCATAATCACCATGTTTTTTTTTGTTTTTTGCATTTTTCTATTGCCTTAAAATGAATCCTAAAGGGAAATTGTTATTAGTAATAATGTAATGCAAATTTAAAGTGTTAAAAAAAATTCACACTTTTAAACTTTTATATATGTTACAATTAAATCATCTTTAGTGTAAAAAGTACCACAAAAATGATGCTTGTAGAATATGATAGAAAACAATACAAACCCCCAATTTGTTTAACTATTTTTAAGAGTGCATGTATATTTAAAATATGGGGGACAGTTGAACATGTTTCAAAAGTACAGGATATTTTTCATTGAAGGATTTTCAACAATAAGATGCGCTTTTGCAATTTCCACTTATAGGGTTTTAAAATTAAATAGTAGAACTGGAGCAGCAGCGGAATTTGAGAAGAGAGAGACTCGTAGCCAAATGAATAGCAGCTCATCATCTCCGTCGCGTTCATCGGTCTCCACGACGGCGGTCGTCGGAGGCAGCACGAGCAACGCGATGCTTTCCGCCGAAGATCTGCAATTCCCGCCGGATCTAATGTCCACGCAGGACCGTAAAGACAAGGCGATGCTCGGTTAGTGATTTTCCTCTTATCTTTCACTCGATTGCCAAATCTTCTCCGTCGCAGAGACGACGCCGTCTTAGAGCTCATCTCCGATCGACAGTTCTTCGTCTAATTACACTGCGTTTGTGTCCAGCGCTGAAAGCTGATTTGGTGGCGGCGCTGAACAAGGAGGTGAAATCTCTGGACGACGATGGTTGGAAGTTCGAAGGACCTCGGTCTCGCATTAACCTCGTGTCAAGATCAGGTCTGTAAACAAGCCGACTAATTGATGCGATTTTGAGATCTAACCTGAATGATTTTGAACGATACGCAGGCGGGTTTCTTGCAAAGAGGATTGAGCTTGCGAAGCAGATCGGGTCGGAATTTCGATATTGATTCGATTAAGAACAGCTTTTACAATGGCATCGAGGATAGATTTGAGATCATTGTATATGCTCTTCTTATTCAATAGCATCATGCTATTGGAAATTCATCCAATTTCTAATGATGTGCTGGTATCATGCTTGAAAATATTACCCTTCAGTATCAGGGTTAATTATCAAAAAGTTTGTACACTCCATAAATTACTAATTAAGTTTTTTTTTTTTTTTCAAATTTTGCATGTGGTTAAATTGCTAGTTGCATGTGGTTAAATTGCTAGTTTTATGAAATATTTCATTTATCCTGAACGGAATAAGCCATTTGGTTTGCACGTAATTAAAACAAAAAAATACATAAACTAGTGAAAATTCCATCATCCATAGTCATTCATAACCAAATATATAAGGGGTTAATAACTAAAAAAATGTCGGAGGTTTACCCTATATTAAAATTAGGTGTCTGAAGTTTGAAATGTTAAAATGGACTGTCCCAAGTTTCATTTTTGTTGAAATTTGGTGTCTCTGCGCGTTTTTTCATCTCCATTCAATCATTTTCATCAACCCACCCACTCATAATCCATCACTATTTACTTTTCACAAAATCGTCAAATTTCACCCAAAAATTGAACATTAAAAAAAAGTTTCTAGAAGAGTGGTGTGAAGCCATTTTCAAGGACAACAGAGCGAGATTTACTTGCGCGGATGTGACCAACTTCTTAGGTGACGGTCCCGGCAAGATGACGAGAAGGGAGTGTATAAGGGAGCTCGAATTTGATAGACGGTTTCGTCGGTATTGACTTCTCTAAAGTAATCACACCGAGACACCACATTTTAACAAAATTGAAACTTTGGACACTACAGTTTAACATTTGAAACTTCAGACACCTAATTTTAACATAGGGTAAACCTTGGACAGATTTTTAGTTATTAACCCATATATAAGGGTACCCAATATATTACAAAGTTTATGAAAAGCATTTCAAGAATTGTATTTTCTGTGAAAGTAATTTCGGTTTGTCTAACATCATTTTAAAGTATTGGTGCTTTCATACATTATTTTTGTTTAGAAATTATTTTATTTATAGTTTAATTCTTCAATTTTAAGAGCATTATACTATGTCTCTTATTAGTAATTATTTCATTTTTATTTTTACCTCCGAATATTTTATTTGTGTTTTTTTTTTAAAACTATTATTTTTATTTTCTACAATGTAAACCTTAACATTTAAATTCAAAAAAAAAATCTTAAAATTCACTTTATAACCATTGTAATTATTTAGTTTAATTTTACAAATTTTTGGGTAAAATTATAAATAAAATTTTTGCAAAAATAAGTTTAAAGCATGGATACTTTCAAAGGATCCTAGCAAATCCCGAGTAATTTAGTCATTTTAAATTAGTTTCTCAAATTTATTTTACATGACCTCGTGACCAATTCCTTGAGAACATACAGAATATTTAAGTTTATATGAACTGAATGCTCAAATTTTAACTTGGAAGTTGATAATTAACCCTCAATAATTAATTCAGCTAGAAAAATGTATACAATAAAAGTTCATCTAACAAACAACTGTAAGTTCAGCTGAACCATTTACACTGAAATAAACAACTACCAAGATTTGTAATGTGGAGTCAGTTTGTTTCAACTATATATATTATAACAGATTCTATATTTTACATCAAACATTGCTCCTCCAAGCAATAGTACTAATTCTAACCAAACTTACTGTCACAAAAGAGCAATAGGCTTTGGATCATGCAAGTCTAACATACCCAATGCCATCTGATCTGAAAGTTCTGTCAAAATGGAATAACCATACAACTACCTGTTAAAATGATTGCCAATGTTATCTTCAAAAGTGCTAGCAGAACATGGAGAATGTAGCAATGTCCAAATCACAATGTTGATGGTTTATGTAACCTGGAATCAGCAAGCAAAAGCTTCCAATCAGATACAAACACTATATTTTACAGTAGGAAGAGGAAAATGGATGAAAATAACTAAGATCATAATGCACAATTTTTTTCTCACTATTATCAACTTCATGTTCAAATGTTATAGTGAAGGCAAACTATGGCATCTTAGGGACTCCAAACTGCTAGATTGACTTGTGATCAATGAGCTAGTTGCTAGCTCAACTTTTTCTTGCCACCTTTCTAACCAAACTATTACTAGTGCAATTTGCTATCCCCTTCCATTTTCTGTTAAGTCTCGAACAGAAAATCCATAATTGAGTACACGTATAGTCCAGTCAAGTACCATGTATACAAAGAAATAGATGGAGCTAGCATCATGAATTTCAGTATCAGTTCATCCAGTGAAAAGTCTCAAGCACATCGGCCACAAGTTCAGCTAGCAGTTTGATACTATCCTATCATTGACACAACCGAGAGGTTTATGTATCCACACATCTCTGACCATCTGACCTACAAATCTACACTATCCAAAGTCCAAACAGATTCTAAAGAATGCAGCAAATATTTGATATATTAAATATACAGTTGTCATGATGCATATGCTGCCTAAATAAAGTGTAGCCAAGGTTACTGTTTAACCAGATTTGAATGTCTGGAGAAACCAGGTGTTTCTTCTTTTTAGATCAATTTGTTGAAGTAAAATTCAGCTAAACATTAAAAAAAATGAGATATAAGGATTTGTCGGTACCTAAACAAATCAAACACCTTAGGAATCGGGTGTCAGAAGATTCATCTGCTCGGTGAGCTGATCCATATTTTGTGATTTGTCTCCTCCATTATCTGTATGTGGTAATTCATTTTCCTTGGGATTAAGTTCGAGCAATGTTGACCCAATCTCTTCAGACTCTGTACTTTGCATAAAGGCCTCAAAATCCCAAAATTCGGGGTTATCCAATAAAGCAGCTAAATCAGGATCAAAGGTTAGCTCATCAACTTCTATGGGCGATGATCCGTCTCCAAATGAAGTGGGGTCTGCATATCCAAGACCAATTGGATCGTTATCCACAAAATCATCCATAGGAATATCCGATATATCGGGCAATGCATTCTCTTGAGGATTAGCATTGTTCCCCGAGACGTCTGATTCCATTGGCAAGTTAGATAATGGCATCTGCTCTGTTGGAGAGAATTCTTGAAGCGTCACTGTTGATCCACGGGCTGGAGGATTTGTATCATCAACGGCACCATGTGCAGCAGATGCATCATCAGATTGAAAATTATCCAGGTTCTCAAAAGATTCTAGTAAGGCAGAAGAATCAACTCTTGTAAATTGTCTAAGCATTGCTTTCGCTGCATCAGCCATGGATGGTTGGTATTTCACTATCTGCCCTTCCAAGACAGTGGCACTTTCACCTCCATTTTCGGATACATCATCCTCTTTGAGCCGTCTTTTCTTGTTTGCTACCTCAGTTATGCGCCTATTGCTTTTGTTTTGCTGCTGTACAAATTGAGCAAAGAAACCAGGACTCTGCATGGCCTTTGCTAGAAAAGACATCATTTGTTGCTGTCTCTGTTCCATTACATGAAGATGTTTCACCACTGTCTGCAATTGGTTATCAGTAGCCTGCTGATGCTGCCTCAACTTCACAAGTTCCTGCATAAGCACGTTCTTGTCTCTTTTGAGCCTTTCGACCTCTTCCTCAAGACCAAATTTACCAACCTCCACACAAGCCCCAACGGAGGAACTCTTTTCATATGATTGTTGAGGCTGTTGATGAACTTGTTGTCCATGGACAGGTTTTCGTCGATTAATATTCCTAAGCAAGTGCTTCTGACCCCTTAGGAAACACTCATTGGCGAATTCCCATCGATCAGGATCAACTTTTCTGAAACCCTGTTGACAAGAATAATGATGACAAAAGCAGCACAAGTTAGAAAATCGAGCAAAAAACAACTCTTGTTCTTGTCAGCACATTAAAGTACTAAATCAGATTTGCATAGACGATCCAAAAGCTAATTTGAGAGGACAATAATATAAGAATATTAGATGCTTAAATTTTTAATTGTTAACCATTTGATACATATATAGTCTACAGAAAATGGTGAATCGTTATTTAACATCAAATACCACTCTCAGCTAAATGGATGACTGCAAATTTGAAGGTACTAGTTATTCAAATGGACAAGAGCTCCAACAGAGATGATCCTGCACCGCACACCTATCTAAGCACTGGAAAGACTTCATGCATATGCCCATGATCATCTCTCATCTTTATAGAATCTATATCATGACGCCTGATGGAACTGCTAGGCTTAACTAAATACGTATATAACAAAACACTTGATATATCCAGGGCCATGCTTGTAGGAAAAGATTATACCAGCCCATTGTCATCCAGTGTCTTGACATCTTTTGTTATCTTTTAGACACCCTTCTGCTCCATTATTTCTGAGAAAATGTAGAAAAGTTTGTGATATTAAGATTTCATACTCTTCTAGAGAAACATTTTCTAAATACAGCCATCCGACTGCAACTAACGAATTCCCCTCTGCGTGTTTATGCAGAAATCTAAGTGAGATTTACTTCCTACTGTGGAAACAGCCTATATCCGCAGTCCTTTTCACCAATGAAGGTGGCTTAACACCCAAATAGCAGCATGGAAATTGTGAAAAACTAAACTGCAACTGGTTCCTTTCAGATACTTCATCTGAAATCACTTCACTACAGAAATGCCAATTAACTAGACCTAATATCACTACCACTACACTAGAAAAGCATATATCTATTCATTCTACATCCCCAATCATGGGGATTGAGGGTTGATAACCACATTTAACCAAATTTAACCCTATTATTGCTATTGTGACCCCCAATTTAAGTTGCCACATAATCAATAGATAAGCTCAATGACGTAAAGGGAAGTTAGCATATCAGATATCTTCATCCACAATGTCTCCCTAGAAATCTGCTAACAAATCAAAACATGATCGATAGACAATTGAAGGGAAAATAGGCCATACATAAGTATTCAGCTGCCTGACGAAGCTGGAGAAGTTATTGTGCTTGAAATAATTGGGCAGGAGGTCACGGGCGAACTCCGGAGGATCCCACACCACGAAACTGTTGTTAGTCTTGCTCCACGAAACTATCGCGTCCGTGGTTGGATCTTCAACCATGTCATAGGTCTTGCTAAGGAAAGGCGGCGGCCCGTTTGCGTTGGGCATCGGCGCCGGCGCCGGAACGATCTTCTGCTCCTCAGTGGCGGCTTTCTTAGCTCCTTCCATTCGTGAGCACGAAACCTCGGGAGAACGCGAGAGATGCGGAGATGAAATTGTATGTGAGATTCAGGAGTCAAATGTCGACTGAGCGCTATCTACGCTTGGAGAGAGACGGCGAGAGGTGGAGGAAGGAGATGATGGATCGGCCATTGGAGAAGCTAAAGGTAAAACCGTTGCTTCTATCGTGGTTTGTTCTTTCCTTTGTGGACCGACGTCGTTTTGGCTTCATATGTTTTTCAAGGGTTAACTACCAAATTGATATTATGGCGAAAAAAAATATAGGCCGGCAATTCGTGCGTGCCGTGCAGTTTCGTGTTGTGTTTTGCGGGTCAGCTCAAAAACGGTCAAATTCGGCCCAATATGAAAAACTAGCACACAAAATCTATAGTAAATTGAATAAAAAAATAAAATTTAACCATTTTAGTTCAAAATATTGTGTTATTGTATCGTGCCGTGTCACTAATATCAAACACAAACCCGTAATTTTCGTGTCGTGTTCGTGTCGGCCTATCGTGCCAAACCCAAATTGCAGGCTTTCAAAAAACTACCAAATTGATATAACTATAATTATTATAAATGACGGTTGAAAAACAGGGCCGTGAAGTCAGGGCCCTTACTAGGCCCATTAAATCGATATTCCAGTGATGAATATCCCACAATGAGATGTTACTGCCTGCCAGAAACAGCTAAAGGACGGCCCAAAAAATAAGTACACACAAATATGAAAAACAACTGGCCGAATGCCACAACAAATAAAATAGAATAAAAAATTGTTCGAAATTAAAGAATTATTCATATAGCAAGCGTATGTATGGTTTGATTTTGATATCACGCATTTTTTTTAAAAATCGCTAAATACCTATATTTGCTATCTCAAATATAAGGTATGATGAGTTTTAGAAATCAAAACATTCAATAGCGCTCTTTTCAAGTGTGCAATGATCGTTACGCAACTGTCAAGTGCGCTACATCGAGTAATTATCATTATTTACGTAGCACATTTGTCAAGTGTACTACATAATTAATGTTAATTAGTGCGCTACATCGAGTAATTTGTATTAATCACATAGCACGCATGTCAAATGCACTACGTAATTAATGCTAGTTACTCAGTCTAGCAGAAATTAATATAACGTAGCACACTTGACAAATGCGCTATTATGTATTTTAGTCTTTAAAACTTACAATATCTTGTATTTGTCTTTGAGTTACTAAATATAGCTATTTAGGTCATTTTTCCATGCATTTCATTCCGGCACGAATCCATAAATTTTTTAAAGATAAGAATTGAATTGCATCTAAATAATCAAAGAAAAAATAATAAGAGGGGTTACATAAGATTTTAAAGGTGAATTTTGAGATTCATTAAAAAAAAATAGTTAAGATAAAAAGTACACATCACAAAAATTAAGGCAGCAATTGCATCTTGCCATATGACTTCACCCATGCTTTCGTTTTATATCATATAAATTAAATAAGTGGCAATTATATAAAGATAAAATTCAACATTGTAGATATTATGAGTCATGTCCGACGAGGATTTAGATCGAGTAAGTTATCTTGATGACCTTACCTACCTAATACAAAAACTATTCATAGTTTAGTGTTTGTTTGATGATAAATTTATATTATATTATATAGTTAATAATGCTTATTTATAGAACCCGATATAGATAGGAAAAATCACGTGGGATATTTATTTGTTTATTAAAGGGTTTGTAAGTTGTAACCATAACTAACATGAAGAATGCGAATTTAACGGCATGACCGTTAGCAAGCAGACAAAAGAGGAGTTTATGAGTTAAAGATTATTATATATCTCTTGTATTTTTCCAAAAAGAGAGAATCGCTGCACTGTAATAATTATTATTAGATAGATTCTCTTATATATAATAATAATAATAATATACAATATTATAGACTCGGTGTCGCGCCGTTGAGACCATCACGTGCTTGTCGTGGCCACCTTGTCTACTGTCGTTTTTGTTATGTTTTGCTCTCTGCTCGATAAAACCTTAGCAACGACACCGCACATTTGTTTGCTAGTATTGCGATATTCTATTACCGGTATTAGCTAATACATGTTTAGCTAATACACGCTTAGCTAATACACACTTAGTTAATACAATGTTTGATTGTGTCAGTACTAGGATATCGTAATACAATGTTTGAATAAAATTTGTATTAAGATATCCTAATACGATGTCTAAAAGACTTAAATACCCCTAAATAGATATATTCATTTTTTAATTATTGATATAATTGAAGGCCGGCCGGGGGTTGCCGGAGTTTGGCCGGGGTAGCCGGAGTCCGGCCGGAGGTCACCGGTGGTCGAAGTTGAGGTAGTTGTTGTATATATTAAATAAAGTTAGGGGTAAATAAGTAATTTTGAGTTTGGTATTAATTAGTACATCACTTTTAGTTGGTATAATCTAAAACCAAATTCCTCATATAATTGGGTATAAGCTAATACCAATACCAAGGGTAAACAAACAAGGTATTACCTAATACCGATATTAGGATATCGCAATACCAGCAAACAAACGTGTTCTAAATATTCTGACTTAAATGTGAAATCATGAATTAAACAAGCATTGTTTCTTCTTATAGCTATTGTTCACCACATTGTAGTTAGAGTAGAGGCTTCATAATTAAACAATTATGATTTTTTTTTGTCACTGGGTAAATATTTGGAATAATTATGAACCAATAAACTCAATTTTGATTGTTTTAGACCAAGTAAATTACTTTTGTTTCATGGGAAAAAAAACAAACATCTTACTTTTTTGGTAAAAAAAAATAAAGTTCGATTTTTTTTATTGTTCACAACCAGCCAAAATTGGATTTTTTGTTGTAACTAATGCTAAATATTATTTATTTACCGCTCAAATAACAAGATTTAGCTTCAATAATCTATATTTATTTAGATTTACTGGGGAAGTGGGGACCACCCACGGCCTTGGAAATTCCGTCACGGACAAGGTCCGCTAATTATTCCGCCATAACAGCGCCAAAAAAAAATATATATATATATAATACCTTGAAATATTTTCCTAGATTTAAGCGAATAAATATCCTCTCTTCATAATCACAGCGGGAGAGAAAATCCAGAGGAAGACGCAACTGTGGTGGCCGAGAACAGAAGCGACGACAGCCGCCGCGGCATCCGCCACGTTTTCTCTCTCCTCCGCTGACCGAGCGAGACGACATTGAGGAGAGAGAAGGAATCCGGTCGGAGATGGAGGGTGTTAGCGTTAGATCAAGATCCAGGTTCCCGTTGAGCAATCGGGAGCTCGCCGGAGCTTCGATGGTGCTCGGCGGATTTCTCGTCGGCCTTGCCGCTGTGTACCTGACCATGCCATCGTCTGATTACAGCTTCCTCAAGCTGCCCCGCACCCTTGAAGATCTTCAGATTCTCAGGTATCGGTTCGGAATTGAAAATCGTTCAAGCTTTGTGGGTGTTTCGATTGTTGCATGATGTTTTAGACGTTTGATTCCGCTGCATGCAATTGGGACATGTGGTTCATGTACGATGAAATTAAGACGAGTTAATTTTCTGGTCTCTTATCAAAAAATATCCATAAGATGATGAAATGAGGTAACTTTCTGAGCTTTTTGGTTGAAATTAGGGGGAAAAACATAAGAAATCATCAAATCCCAAACCTAACCCCTTGAGATCATGTAATTTGAACTAGAACTTTATTTCTAGCATGAATTTAAAAGTTGAGGCAAGACAGGACATCATATACTCTTTGTTCGTCTAGGTTTTGTAATTTTGGTCCAGTCATTATTGCATGTGATCAATAATGTTCTTTAATATCATACTGCTCTCAAATTTTGAAAACTGATCAATTAATGCTAACGATTCGCTTAATCAGCTGATATCAGATCTTGAAATGGAAGAATCTAGGTTGCTCTATGAATCGAAAAAACAGTTATCCAATGTGTTTCTGGGCTTTTTGACCGAATTAATTTTTCTCTGCAACTAAGTATATAAAGGTTAATTAAGCAAAGTACTTAAAATTTGGGTAATAACCATTTTTTCAATGGATTCAATTTCACTTAAAAATTTCAAATTTTTGGTTTTGCAGAGACCGTCTTGAGGGCTACACTAGCGACTATACCCTGCAGGTTCTGTTCGGTTACTGCCTTGTCTACATATTCATGCAGACATTCATGATTCCTGGGACTGTGTTCATGTCATTGCTTGCTGGAGCTCTATTTGGTGTATTCAAAGGTGTAGCTCTTGTAGTCTTTGCTGCCACTGCAGGTGCTTCGTCATGTTACTTCCTATCCAATATGATCGGTCGCCCAATCGTGTTCTCTCTTTGGCCGGATAAGCTAAGCTTCTTCCAGGGCCAGGTAACTGCAATATTTTTCCTAAAAATTTCATCTTTCTTAAATTCTTATATCAACTTAGACAATAGTTATTACCAAAAATAAAACTTGGCTATAGAAATTGTTAAAGAACATTTTTTTATGCATATCATTTTGAGTTGGGTATGGTTTAAAACAACTTTATGTTCATAATTCCAGGTTGCTAAGAGGCGGAACCGGTTGTTGAACTACATGCTCTTCTTAAGAGTGACACCAACTCTTCCTAACACTTTTATCAACTTTGCTTCCCCGATAGTCGATGTGCCTTACCACACCTTCTTCTTGGCAACCGTCATTGGGCTCATACCTGCTGCTTTTGTTACCGTCAGGGTAATTTTCCGATCTAGTAACTAACTATATTAGTCTTTAAATACAATATATGGGAGAAATTCTTGATTAGTTTTGAGCTGCAGATGATAAAACCCTACTAACCTATTAGAACTTAAGATTTTATACAAAAGCTATATTTTTTGATAGAGAATTCACTTTATCAAGTATTTTTTTTGCATTTTTAACAAAATGAGTCAAATTTAATGGAAAAGTTAATAGAGGTATCATAGTACATCTCTGAGTAATCAAAATTTAAGATTCATTAGAGAAGCTATGTTTTTTTTTTCTTCTGATAGAGACAACAAACTAAGACAATGCAATGATATGGTGAATTTGCAGGCGGGAATCGCGCTTGGGGAGTTGCAATCCATTGGGGATCTCTACGACTTCCAATCAATCGCTACTCTTTTCTTCATCGGAATTCTCACTGTAACCCCGAATCTAATGAGGAAGAGCGAAAGCTCCTAGCTTTCCCGGTCGATCAAGTGAAGCGTTCCGCTCCACACTGTAAATAGAACCACCGCCACGGTAGAAAGTGAAGGGACCGTCTGTATTTTCTGTACTTTAGCCTGAGTTGGCCTAAAATCGCAGGTTTTAGTAAAATGGCCTGTGGGAGGTTTCTCTGTACTGTATGATGATGATAATGTCCAAGTTCGCATCAAAATTACATTTGTTCGTTTGTTGGAATGGTGTATTACTTGACGACCAAGCAAACAAAACTTTAGTCTGAAGAATATTTGACAATTTGTGGCTGTTCTTTATCATGTGTTAAAAATTTGATTTTGCAGACCAAATTCTAGTTCTCTGAAAAGCTGCAGAAAGCTGGAAATGACTGATTCACCGTTCAATAGGCAGATATCACAATTAGTGGAAGATCCAAGGTTTCTTATTGTTTGAAGACATCATCAAAATCAATGGTTAACAATAGCTTGATATCCAAGTAACCAAAATTGTAACTTAAATATCTGATACCAGATAAATAAACCACTGTATAAACTAAATGGTTAAATTATTTGAAGTTTGCTTCACGTAAATTTTTGGTAATGTCTGAAGTTCCATCCAAATTTGCTGTTAAAATTGACAGAATGATGTGAAATGTCAAAATTGGTCCTTATAATATTATGTTTACTCTAACCGGCCACCCTACTCCTGCCACCACCTTACTTCAGTCAACGACCACCACCAAAATTCCGGCTCCTGCCACCACCTTACTTCAGTCAACGACCACCACCAAAATTCCGGCCACTTCCACCACAACTCCGATGACCAGCCACTACCCTATTCCGGCCACCTCCCTACTCGGGGCAATTTTGAAATTATTTTTTTGTCGGATCATGGGACAAGCATATAACCAAGTTCTGTCAATTTTAACTGCAAATTGGACACGGAAACATCAAATTCACCAAAACTAAAACTCTTCAGACATTCCATATCAACGTTTTAAACTTTAGACACCAAAATATCAACGTTTTAAACTTTAGACACCAAAATTTCAAATGGGTCAAACTTCAGACAGTTTATAGGTTCTTAAACCTAATAAACTAAACCTTACCCATTTCAATTCATGTGAATATCAGAATTACAGCTACATAATTTGTAGAATTTCTACCTGTAGAGGCAACTAGAACACAACATCTAAAGCATTTTGTTTAAATTTCTTCACCTTCTTGGCTTCTTCATCCTCGAGCTGTCAGGCGACCTACTCTCGAGCTTCCGCTTCTTCCCCAATCCTCCAGCTGGCCCACCGATATCCCTCATTGCATTCGCTTTAGCCTTCCGGGCAGCAACCGACGGTCTTTTACCACTCCGATCCTTAGCAGTAACTTTCTTCGAACTTGCTGTAATTGCCGGTCCACCAGTCTTCGGCTTCTTCCATGGTTTGTCTTTCTTTAAAGAAGATGCCTTTTTACCTTGCAGACCCTGGTAAGACAGAGAGGCCTTGTTTGGCTTCTCTGCTCTGTTCGGAGTATCGGAATTCTCAGTGGCTAGCTTTTTGGTCGGGGAACCAAACGCGCCTCCAGGTGAGGGGTAGCTTCTCTTGGATGGGGTGGAGTTAGTGTCTTTCTTGGCATGGGAGAGTCTTAGTTCCCGATCGCGTAGCTTCAAGAACCGTTTCTTAACAACCTGATTAGCTGCTTCCTGTAGTAAGAATGAATATTCCGCAATGAAATCGAATATTAAGGTTTAAGAAAAAAAAATCTACAATAAAAAAAAAATTGTTATTTTTAATGAACTCATCTTAAATTTCAGTATGTGGGTCACATCAAGTTTAGTTGCTTCAGTATCAAGAATATGTTTCAAGGGTCACATCAAATATAGTTGCTTCAGTATTAAGAATGTGTTTCAAGGGTCAAATCAAGTTTAGTTGCTTCAGTATTAAGAATGTGTTTCAAGGGTCAAATCAAGTTTAGTTACTTCAGTATCAAGAATATGTTTCAACTGAATCAAACCCTAATTCCTAATGAATCAAAGCAAGAATCTTTATGCCAATTTGTAAAAGTTATGGATTTCCATAAACCTGCATAAAGTCTTGATTCCATTTATGACATTTTTTGGCCAAAAAGATATGACATTTTGAATCTGCACTGAGATAACTTGATAAGCTTTTCTTAAACGAATAAACATACCCTTGTTTTGAACAAGACATACGCGATACCCTTTCCCACACTCGTATTGGGATCTCTAATCACTCTAACAGCTTCCAAGCTGGATTCCAGGTTGTTTATGCGTGAAAACAACTGATATATTTCCTCATCCTGCAGAAAATGGAACAGGGTCTCAACCAAGAAGAAGAAAAATGATGATTTTTCAGAAAACAATTTACCACGCAGTAGTCACCTTCACGTCAAACGGGAGGTTACCCACAAAAATAGTTCTCTTGTGATCGTACAAAGGGGTATTATTCTCTCCTTTCAGTTTCTTGCGAGGTGGGCATGCTCTATCCACACGAATATGGTTTCCTCCAACCTATTTATCAGACAAAATGTGAAATTGATGCTCCTCCACTTGAAGTTTTAATAACCAAATGTTACTAATGTCCTGATTTTCTGAAAAAATAGATCATATAGAGACACATACCACTGCCATGTTATGGACCAATGATGCCTTAGCCGACTCATCTGTTTTGAACACAATGTAAGCATGAATGCTGCAAAGAAAACATTTACTGTAAATTTTGAACACCATCTGTGCACGTAATAGCAGCTAATAAGTTTGTATATGCCCAAGAAACAGAACCTTCACAATTAAAATTCACCTATTTAGAACATCAACAGCAATAAGACAGTATTTTTGGCAATAAGACTATTAATTCTGCAGAAACTAGTGTCTCACCTATCCGAGTTATCATTAAATTTCTTAGATAAAACAGCTCCTTTCCTGGGTAACTTGGTCTGCAGAACAAGTGCAGCAAAGTTAATCAATAACAGAAGACAAAAATGCAAACAATTTATCGCAATTAGAGGAGTTCGAACAACTCACATCCGCAATTGGTACCGATCGAATCCTCACAGACTCGATCTCTCCAAACTGACTAAACTCCTTGAGCAGTGCTTTCTTCTTAATCTTCAATGACAAGTTACCAACAAACACTGTCCTCAGCAGCTTGCTCTCATCATCAAACCCTTCTTTTGACACCATCATATCCTCTGGACTATCTGTTTTCTTCCTCTTCTTGCCTGCAGCTTTCGGCTCAGGAGCTTCTTTCGAAGAATCCTCGTCTGCCCCATACTTCCTAGATTCATAAGCTGCCTCAAGTTCATCTCTCTTCCTCTTCTTTTTATCCTTCTTCTCTATCATATTCGATTTTTCCTGATTTTCCTCCTCCTTGTTCAATCTTTCCGACGGAAGCCCTAATTTTGACGATACTGTTTCTGATGGAAGCCCTAATTCGGGTTTGCTCTTCTCCTTGAGCTTCCTCGATTCCTTCTTCGACGCAGAGACCGCCAAATCGAGGCCTTTCCGCTTCTCCTTCTTCGACTTGGTCTTCTCCGATGGAGTATCGATAACCTCATCCACTACCTTCCTCTTCTTTACCTCAACCTCGCCGGAACCTCCATCAGCGTTACTCTCAACTGTACCGACCTCCTGTTGCTTTCTTTTAAACGGGTTGGCGTCGGAAAAGAGGAGGGAGAACGAGCTCTGATCAATGGTATCTCCGAACGTGATTGGTGTGACGACGTCTGAGGAGGTTGCTTGGTCGGTGGACTGTGGGTCCGATTTACGGTTCTTCTTGCCCATTGTGCCTCCTCGAGCTCAGGTTGATTATCTCAGTGGTCGGACAGGTCGGAATCAGAGAAAGGAGCAATTTTTGGAACCCTAGCAAATTATTAACAATGAAGAAGAAGAAGAAGGTAAGGAGACGAGAGAAATGGTTAAGAAAGACAGTTTTTGCTTATGTTTCGGCCCAATGGACTCGGCTCATGAAGTAATTATATTGGGCCCTCTTTTAGCGGAAAATATAGCACGCTAGTCAACTAAAATTTCAATTTCTTCTCTAAACAATTATTTACATATTTCATAGATCTGCAAACAAATTGTTAGATCTCGTTTTTTTAGACAAATATTTAGCTCAGGTTTCTCTAAGTAAAAAAATGTCTAACTCATGTTTACTCATCGATTATTTTTTAACGAAATTGGGGTATATATACGACATATGATTATGCGAAATGACGCAAATGTCCCAACACATCAACTTCTAATATTATAGATACCAACATATCTATTTACTATTAAATATGATTATTTAATTTTGAATGTGTGTACTTTATTTTAACTAAAATATTACATACATTACATAAGTTGGGTCAATAATATTAAAATATGATGGGTTGAAGGCATTTTGGTTATCAACATAACGTGCAAGTGCTAATTTCTTAAAAAGAAATAGTGAAAAAGTGAACGAAACAATTTGTTTATTCACTTAAGAGAACATAAACTAATTATTATTTCAAAAAGAAATGTAAATAGTTTATATACTCAAATTTGAGCAATTTAATAATTAAAGCGTACATTCAAGTATTCTCTTATGTAAACTTTCGGGAAATTATGTTCTTAAGCCAATTATTGTTTTCTACTTATCACTTCTCTTATAAACAAATTATCATATATACAATTTATACATTTACTATCACTTCTCTTATAAACAAATTATCATATATACAATTTATACATTTACTATTCTTTTTTTTTTTGGCCATGTCATTTACTATTCTCATTATATATTTAAAACCTAAAATTAATTTGTACAAACCACTGCAACCTAAAATTACGCCAGGAAGAGGAAAGTGTTGCATTAAAGTTTGACTTGTTAATTAATTAAGGTTAAGTAAATTACGCAGCATTAATTATTCATATGTACACTTTCGATCATCATATTAAGGTTAAGTAAATTACGCAGCATTAAACTTCGGAACTTTGATACATTATACAGAGTTCTCTTCATCGTCTTCATTCGACCAGCTTCTGCAAATCTCTCCACTAGAAAGCAGCAACAGCAATCGCCGGAGTCAGTTCCGCAATGTCTCCTTCATCTTCGTCTTCTTCAGCCTCCCACATGAAGTGCGCGTAAGATCCAAGCACCACACTGCAAATTCGCAGAAAACAGTCAATAATTTTTTCCATGATCCATGACAGCAAAAAGGAACTGAGATTTGTATCAGCAAAAAGATGAAATGCTTACCAGTCATCTGGAGAAGCCAATACAGCTTGATCGAAATACGATCTTGCTCTCTCTCCATCTCTCTGCGTCTCCCAGATCAATTTCCCGTACAATGAAAGAACCTCACCGTCTCCAGGATTCGCCAGAATTGCTCTACCGTAGTATTCCTCTGCTCGAACCAGATCTTTCTCCACCTTCAATCCCAATCAAACCAAACCTAATCAGATCTCGATCTCCAATACGCAGATTACTGAATCACAAATCGATCGATTTCGAGTAAAGAGAATTTGCAAATACCTCGTGCAAGTATCTGGCGTAATTCCTAAGCAGAAGCGGATCTCCAGGACTCAACGTCAATATTTCGAGATAGTGATCGCCCATGGATTTACTGTTCCCGCCAAATCCACCGTCACCCGCGCCATTACCGCCATCTCCACCTGATTTCCCTCCCTTTCCAAATCCACCTCCATACAACTCCTCCTCGACGTCCTCATCCACCGGAATTCCACCGTTGGCGCACATTTCGGCGAAGATTCTCTCCAAGCTCAAGCTTCCAGACGTCTCCGATGAGAACACCTCCTCTGGTATCTTCGCCGGGAATGACAGAGATCCAGCACTAGCCAGTCGGGTCTGAGACGCGATGACATCACTCTCCGACATAGCACGTCGGATTCCTCTCGCATCGACACCCCTGCGGCGGTTACTCTCCAAATGGAGAGAAATCTTGGGAGCGGTCGGTGCAGACCTGTCGCCGGAGAAGATATTGGTGAGGGAATCGTGGCGAGAGAGGCAGAACCTCGGCAACGACGCAACCGCCGGAGAATGGGCGGTGATCGAACTGCTACGCAGCAATACAGTTTTCATGGTGTTGATTCAATTCAGTGTGAGCTTTGAGTGGGGATGAGTAGAATAAAGCGGGACCTGTACATATATACGAAGGCACTAAGAAGCCGTACGATGTAATGACTGAGTTGACCTTGGAGGAATAAGATGGTGACACGTGTATGTATTTCACGTGAAGACAAGTTAGCTGAGGCGACGGTGCCGCCGCTAGTATAGTGAGGCCTAGCTGATTTGCTGCATGATGAGCTTTTACACGCGTCATGAGTAGAGGCGTAGAGTCTCAACACGTGGCATAAAGGGACAAAACTCTGGTGGGCCGCTTTTCATGGCAAGTTGTTTTTATAATAGGCCGTAAAGAAAAGAACTCGATGGGCACGTTCAAATTTCAATAATACCAAATTCATGCCTAAGTTGAGTACAGTTAGTACTCCAGTACTTGATTCTTTTGGTCGTTTTATATCAAATAATTATTTAATTGCTAGATTAAGTTTGATCACTCCAAAGAATTGCTCGAAAAAAACAATCACGCAATTTGTTAATTCATGTTTCATTTGTGTATAAATTTAACTCTATCTAATATTTAGTTCAGTTTCTATAAAATTGGTTACATGAATATAATATAAAAAAGAAACTAGTTTTTTGGGTATTATTTGTCCGAATTGTGCGTCCAATGAAAACTAAATACCCTTTGTTTATCATCACCATCGCACTTTTACTATAATTCCAAGCAAGACTGGGGATTTCCATACACAAAATGCATCCCCCTTTACAAAATGACTTCACCCACGGGACATGGAGTCGACCCATGTGATATGTCCCACACTAGCCAATCATTCATCTCCACGTGGTAATTCTCACGTGCTCCTACTTGCAAGTCAAGTCATCTCAAACCCGTAGCATGTGAAACCACATTTGTAATTGTGACCACCCAATTACCCATCTATGATCCATCCACCATTTATTACCCAAAAAAAATAAAATCCATCCACCACGATGATGTAGTTCATCAACTCGCATTTGCAACTAACCATCTACCAAGAATCCACGATCATGTAGTTTAGAAATTTAATATTTGACTATTTGAGCCCATTGAGGCTTTGAGTATTGAGGAGGAGATGGTGCGATTATTAGAAATACCATAATCATATCATTTTTTTTCTCGCATGTTGTAATTATAATTTTAACCATAATATATATGCATTTTAGTATCATAATCGTATTTTTTTCACCACAATTTTACTCATTTATCCATATTTTTTTAACTGTATTCATAAGCAAATTTATAACTTTATCAATAACTGAATTTGTAAATGTATCCATAACCACATCCATAAAAGAATGAATGATTATGATGGCTCATCAAAAGAAATAAATAGCCGAGATCTCTCCACGAGAGTTTAGCAAGTCATTATTATTATAACCATACTTTTGGACTCGATAGGTACAAAACTCGGTGAAGTTAATCATATTTGTAAATGGTGCGAAAAACCATAGTTTTTCAGTACATCGTTGTCGGACTTACACTTGAAGTGGAAACAATATCAACATCAAACAATAGTTTGGCCATAAATGAAGAACAATAATCGAAGATTTAGGGTAGCCATTATCTTATCTTAATAAGAATCATACAAGTTTTGACTGTAGGAGATTTACAAGAGCTTCAGAAACTATTTGAAAACCACGCCTTACCTATTCAATAAGCATGCTTATAACCTTGAAAGCGACCATGAATTCAACTTAGTTTTGTCACAAGATTCATCAACCCACCAAATCACAAATGAACTACTTTACTCTTCATCTATCTCATCAAATTTCGTATGATTCAGTCAAGAGCATCGAACAGGAAAAAAAGCAGTAGTTAAGAACACTAGTAAAGCTCGACCTCAGAGTCAGGAACTGTTGATGCCTGTTTCTTTGACGTATCATTGTTTCACTTAATCCAATAGCCATATCATTGTTTCACTTAATCTACTCTAACACAAGAAACTCAACTGCAGAACCTTCTTTTGATAACTTGAGAGAGTAAAAACAATACCTTTAACCTAAGATCTTCATTGATTTTTCTTTGCCCTTGAGGTGGAAGCTGGTGATCTGAGATCTTCATTGGTCTTAATTATGAAAAGCAGAGTTTCCACCAGCATGCCACCAACCAATCCAATGATCCCTCCCGCAACACTCTGATATATAGACAATGTTCAGAGTATGAATAAAAGCCATTGATAAATGGAAGTAGGTGATGGTGGAAATTACCATGATGGGATCGCGGCCAAATAGTGCTCTGAATGCAAAATATCCACAGACATAGCCAGTAAACATTATAAGCACGACATGTAATCCTGTCACAGTAAAAAAACAACGAGTTAAATTAATCAGAAAAAGAAAACTGGATTTCTTTGGCTATGATATGGTCAGTCGAAAAAATTACACTACAAAAACTCCAACTAGTTCAATGAAACTATTTAGATACTAGAAGAGATAGATAACCTCGCACAGAACCAGAATACCCTATAGAGGATGGCAAAAGCATTAACGAGAGCAAGTGCAGTAGCTCATAGCTTAAAGTTAGGAATTGGAATTCTCTAATGACCACATCCATCATTTGGTCCGAACAGAAAAACCCATCAATCAAGTATGTAGCAATTCAAACTATAGATCCTACCGAGGAGGTTTTTGTCATGATATGCCAACACAAGTAAAGGCTAACCAAATCAACAGTAATAATCATGATGTATTTTTATGACAGACTGAGAGGTCTAACCAAAACCAATCTGTTCTTTGTAAGAAGAGAAGGGCTCCTCATCTTTCTTTGGAGTAATGTCCTTGACAAGCTCGGCGTATTCTCTTCTCTCGGCCATCTCTGAAAGTTTCCTCAGTCTAGCCTTCAACTCTTCACTCTAGAATTCAATCCAAAAAGCCAAAAATATCATACATATGTACCACTGAATCCCATTTTAGTATCCACAGAATATAAAACAAACGGATTAAAACAGGAAGATTATGATGCATACGAATCGACAGTTTGACACCAACCATAATGTCCTTTAGCATTCAGCTAAATAAGGATTGAGGCAATGTTAGACCCGTTTGCAGAAAAATGTCCGAAGATCGTAACAATAAATTAGCATTGCTAGCGGTACAAGTCGGACAACAATCATACGGCCACGAAGAAGCTAAATAAGGCTTGTTCAGTTCAAGGAAATTACCACATCATCAGATTAAATGTCAAATATAAAAAAATTGCCTTTTGTAATCAACTAGAAAGTAAGTTCAAGTATACACAACAAGATCATAAAATAGAACAGAATCAATCTCTGCAATACTCAATTGACCACCATAAAAGCTAGCAACTCATAAAAGTTGATTGGAAAGAAAACCGCTGTAGATTCTATTCACCAAGCGGTAGAAGTTACAGAAAACTAGGAGAAACCACCACATATGATCAAATCATGAAATCAGCTAACTAATCAGGAATTACCTTCTCCCTTGGCTGGGGGCTGGAGAAGACGAAATCGGATCCTGAGAAAAATTGGACCAAATTAGGCCGCACTTCCGGTGAAGAAGCGATCCAGATGCTCCGGAGAGGTCTGTACGGTGCATTATCGAGGCACGAGAGGTCCGACGCTAGCTTCCGGAGCTGCTCTGAGAGATGTAGGTCCTTAGATGCTGAACGAAGGAAAGATCGGATCGTATCAGTGGTAGATACAACTAATCCCTGAGATAACTCTGCTGAACGGCGAGCTGTGGTGGAATCGCCGGTAGTTGAACTCATCGTGAGCGCGAAATTGCTAAGCTCCGGCGAGAGGAGTTCAAATGCGACAATCTATGTAGCACGAAGCTTCCCTGCGCTGAGTGAATTTCAGAAATAGCTTACCCTCAAAATTATATTAATTCGATAATAGATTCACCTTTTTAAACTAGGATAAATTTTGAAAATAAATAAGATTTGAAATAAATATAGTATAATATAAAAATTATTCATTTAAAATACGAAATAAAAAGGACAAAAATAAAATCACTATATGATTTTCTGCTAGTTATAGTTATTTATTTAATTTTTCGAATCACTATATAATTTTGGCAAAAAAAAATACTATATAATTTTATAAATTTTAGATATTTTCTTTTAAAGTCATATCGACTTTTGTCTTTACATTTTCATACTTTTTTAATATCGACGAGTATTTATTTTCTTTGTATTTTATATAATCATTTTTATTATGATTTATCTTTAGTATTTTTAATTTCAATTATTTTAAATCTATTCTCCTTAATAAAAAAAACGGTATTTTATTGTATTATATTTGGTTTTAGCATAACATAACGTAGACTTTATGTTGCAATATAATAATAAATATGATTAATAAAATAAGAGAACCTAAGTTTAGATTTGGTTTATGTAGAAATCTAGTTTAAAATTTAGTTTGGAAAGTAAACTTACTTTGGGAATTTGCTTTCATGAGCATGTAATTTAAGAGTAGTAACTTTTTATTCAATATTTTAATTTATGATTTTTTATGACATAATATATCACATATTTACAACTTATTAACAACTTATTATGTTAGTATTAAAAATTAATGAATAATAAAATGAAAATATTAATTTATAAATAAAATTTCTATGCAAAGCGCAAATTAGTAACATTATTATTTATAACGCACGTTTTCATGTAAATTATCTCGTGCAACATAAGTCAATGATTAATTAAGATGCATAATTTAATTACTCTTTGATCCAAATATCATCTCAAAGTTAATCTTTTGATGATGATATCATATATTTTTTTATTTTCTCTAAATAAACACTCAAGAACTGTCGAGTTACTTCTGTTGCGTAATTATACTAAAAGACACCAACAAAAACTAATACAACAACGAAAGTAACTAATCATAATAAAATTATAATATAGAAACAAATATAGTTATCCAAGTTTCACTCAAATAAGGTTTCTCACTCAAACTTCTCAAACAATATCTTCCTTTTAACTCGTCCATCATTCATTCCTCATCACATCCATTGCACATAACACTAGTGATCGGAAAATCTGAATCTCCGGCGAGCAATATGTCGAGATTCCCCCCATCGCCCGACTTTCAACTTTACCAACCCGATCCTATCCCGACCACCATCATAGTCGCCGTTTTATCCTTATTCTTTATCACAGTACTCGTCTCATGCGTAAGAAATTGGTACAAAAGCCGTCATCGGAATTGATGGGCCCCGGCGGAGGCCGTTAGGTCCCTTAACGATTAACAAACGGCGTTTAGGCCCGCTGGGCTAAGAGCTGGAGTACTGAAAGGCTAAGGGCTCCGACAGAAGGAGGCCCCGACATTGAACGGCCCCAAGTCAGCTTGACTCCGATAAGCGAGGGCCTAGAAGATATCGGACCTGGACATAGTCGGTCCCGATATAGGAGTAAAGTCCACTCCCCGATTCCGAATCCTCAACGATGCAACTTGGAGGTCTCCGATACGGATCTCGCCACGAAGATCACAATCCCGAAGATCTCGCCACGATTACAGTAGTGGCATAATGGGCGAGATTTGGGAGATGCGAATAACCGCACGAGATACATGGCCAGATACACGGCGAAATATGTGGGATATTGGATCACGATCCAACCGCCTAATCAGGTAACTGGGATAACCTTTCCTCTATAAAAGGAGGGAAGTTATTCCAGATTAGGGTTACGTTTTACACACACATATTGCTTACTCTGTTAAGCTGCCATACTTACGTTAAGCATCGGAGAGGGATTCTGGGCCACTGCCCTCTATCCCCTTCTGCAGGATTGCGAGGAGCTAAGGAATCCGTCACCGTCACCGGAGTTCCGCCGTGATCCAACATTGGCGCCGTCTGTGGGAATCGCAACAAAAAGCCAAAAGTAAGTTTGCATTCCCTCTGTTTCGTATCATGGCTGGCAGCAGACCACAACGCTCAGGCAAGCAGGTGCCAGCCGCTAGCAATCCCCCTGAAGATACCCCCAATCCAGATCCGAGAGACGAAGGTGACAGCACTCACCGGAACGAAGCGCCTCCCCCGAATCCGGAACTAGCCAGGGTAGTGGCAGAGGCCATGCCCCTGTTCATGGAGGCCATGGAGGCCCTCCTAGACCGAAGGGAAGCTGCTAGAAGGCAGGCTGACCTACCACCACTCCCTCCGCGGCGAGACGTTCCAAGAAGGCAGGGGGATGACAACTTGCCTCCACCTCCTCCGTTAAGGGAGCAGCCCATTCCCCCCAATCCAGCGCCGGCCGAGAATTTTGTGGTCGATGGACCAGGACCAGTACAGCAGAGGACCATTCCCCTGAATGGTCCCCTCACTGCCGACCAGGTGGTGAGAATTGTGGGTATCTGCATGGGAGACCAGAAGCCCATGATGTCGGAGTTGGGGAGTCAGGAGACCCATCCCTTCGTGCCCAGGCTGATCCATACCTTGGCCCCCCCAGGCTTGGGTATCCCGAAGATAGACGAGTACGACGGGGACGCAGACCCGGTCCGCCACGTACAGAAACACCTGACAGCATGCATGGGCAGGACCCCAGATGAGGACGTTATCTGCGCCCTATTCCCAAGCACCCTCGGGGAGAAGGCGATGACTTGGTTCTACAGTCTGCCCACTGGATGTATCACCTGCTGGAAGGATATGCATCAGCGATTTATCGCCCAGTATCAAGGACGTCGACGGCTTCTCAAGAGTGTTCGGACCCTGCATGAGGTGGTCCAGAGGCCTGACGAGTCATTGGCCCAATATTACCAGCGTTATACGGCTGGCATGACTGAGCTGGATGAGGAAATATCGGAGGGCGAGGCCATCCGAACCTTCCTGAAGAACCTTAAACCCCCTTACGGTTCCGACCTACTGCATAGCATCGCGGCTAAAAACGTCTGGAACATGGAGGCGCTCCAGGCAAGGGTGAAACAACAAATCGACGTCCAGGAGTCGAAGATTGCTGCCGGTGAACTGGCTCCTCCCAAGGGGCACGAAGGAAAACACTTGTTCAAACCATTGGACAACCGGCCCAGGAAAGATAACTCCGAGGCTAGTCGGAGTCGAGGACGTTCTGATCGGAGGGAGGATAAGCGTCCGAACAGGAGGGACAGCCGGAAGGAAGAATTTACCCCTCTCAACAGGCCTTTGAAAGAGGTCTTAGCAGTGATGGAGAAGCAAGGCCTCGCTCGTTTCCCCAAGAAGAAGGAAGGAGAAAAATTGGGCTCCCGCACCGATCGTTACTGCCGATTTCATCGGGCCTCCGGTCACGACACTGACCAATGTCGAGAACTGAAGAAGGAAATAGAGAAGCTTATCCAGAGGGGTAAGTTGAAGGAGTTCGTGGGGGACTCACGCTGCAAGCCCCGTTCACGATCTCGGTCAAGGTCCAAATCTCGATCGAGGTCCCCCAGGAAGAGGAGGTCTGACGCAGAGCCTTCGGAGGGCCCATCAGGGTCCCGACAGAAGAGGATTATTAATGTGATCCATGGAGGGTTCGCTGCAGGAGGAGACACATCATCCTCTCGGGAACGTTATGCCAACCAAGTGCCAGTCGCAGTGGTTTTAGGGAAAAGGTCGCGATCGTGGACCCCGAAGGAAGAGATGGAGATCACCTTCTCGGCGAAGGATTTGGAGGGAGTAGAGGCCCCCCACGAGGATGCCCTAGTAGTGACGCTGGACGTAGGAGGATTCGAAGTGAAGAGGATCCTCATTGACGGAGGGAGCTCCTCCGACATCCTCTTCTCCGACGCCCTGGAGCAGATGGGAAAGAAGAAGAAGGATTTGCGGGAGGTTAACTTCCCGATGGTAGGATTCTGTGGCACAACCTCTTATCCATTAGGGGTTATCACGCTGCCCGTGTGGTTCGGCAGTGGCTGGAAAATGGAGAAACGAGATGTGGAGTTCGTGGTGGTCGAATCCACAGGCACGTACAATGCAATCATTGGAAGAACCACCATCAACCCTCTGATGGCGGTAGCCTCGACCGTCCACCAAAAACTGAAGTTCCCAACCGAGAATGGAGTAGGCGAGGTAAAAGGCGACCAGGTGGCGTCGAGACGATGCTATGTCAACGCCACCAGGAGATCAAGAAAGGAGGCTATGTCAGTGCTCCAGACAGACACCGACCCTCGAGAAGAGTTTGGACGTCCCGCCCCCATGGAGGACCTAAAGGAAGTCGAGATAGATGGGCCCGAGAGGAAGGTGAAAATTGGATCTGCCTTGTCCGACGAAAGGGCCCAGGAGTTGATTGCACTCTTGCAAGAATTTAAGGAGCTGTTTGCCTGGTCCCCAAGTGATATGCCAGGAATCAGCCGGGACGTGATCGAGCACGAACTGAATATCGACCCTGTGATCAAGCCGATAGCGCAGAAGAGACGTCCGATGGGGGCAGATAAGAGGATCGCCATCCAGCAGGAGGTGGGCAGGCTGCTCGACGCAGGATTCATTAGGGAGATCCGATTCCAGACATGGGTTGCCAACCCAGTGCTGGTAAGGAAAAGCAACGGGAAATGGAGGATGTGTGTCGACTTCCGCGACCTAAACAAGGCCTGTCCGAAGGACTGTTATCCGCTCCCGCGGATCGATCAACTAGTGGACGCTACATCGGGGCATGAGTTGCTGAGCTTTATGGATGCTTACTCTGGTTATAACCAGATAAAAATGGCGAAGAAGGATGCCCAACACACCGCCTTCTACGCAGACAGCGAAGTCTTCCAGTACGATGTCATGCCTTTTGGCCTGGTAAACGCGGGGGCGACCTATCAGAGAATGGTGAACAAGTTATTCGGAGACATGATCGGAGATACCATGGAAGCCTATGTAGACGACATGTTGGTGAAATCCCGGCACGCGTCGGATCATGTCGGTAATTTGGCTATGGCCTTCGAGAGGATGAAGCTCCACCAGGTCCGACTGAATCCAGCTAAATGCGCTTTCGGAGTCCATTCCGGGAAGTTCTTAGGCTTCATGGTGAGTCAGAGGGGAATCGAGGTGAATCCCGAGAAACTGAGGGCGATAGAAGAGATGCAGTCCCCGACCAACCATAGGGAGGTGCAAGTATTGAACGGTCGACTGGCTTCCATAAATCGCTTCTTATCCAAGGCCAGTGACCGATCGATGCCATTTTTCAAAGTGTTAAGGGCCAACCGACAGTTCGAATGGACTACTGAATGTGAGAAGGCGTTCCAGACGCTCAAACAACATCTCCGTGACCTCCCGCCACTGGCGAAGCCAGCTCCAGGCGAGCCGCTCTATCTTTATTTGGCCATTTCTGCATTTGCAATAAGCTCTGTTCTAGTTAAAGCTGTCAAAGGCAATCAGATTCCTGTCTATTATGTAAGCAAGGCGTTTGCCAAGAGTGAAATGAATTATCCTCCGATTGAGAAGTATCTCTTTGCGTTGATTATTACTGCTCGAAAGTTACGGCCCTACTTCCATGCGCATGAAATTACGGTGTTGACTGATCAGCCATTGAAACACTTCTTGAACCGACCCGACGCGTCGGGGAGACTAGTAAAATGGGCCGTGGAACTTAGCGAGTTTCGCATTCATTTCGCTCCGAGAACAGCTATCAAAGGGCAGGCATTGGCCGACTTTATAGTTGAATCTACTATTCCCGATCCTGAAGCAACGGAAACAGTAGAGGGGGCAACCACCGGGAAGACTGACGAGGCCCCGATAGAAAGACAGTTAGAACAGCCAAATAAGAAGAACACCTGGGAATTGTACACAGATGGCTCCTCAAGCTCAGACGGATCGGGTGCAGGGTTCGTATTAATTCCACCAGGTGGGGCGGAGCCGCTTCGATATGCATTGGCCCTGACATTTAAGGCCACCAATAACGAGGCAGAGTATGAAGCTCTTATAACAGGGCTGAAAATCGCCAGGGGCACCGGAATCGAGCATCTGAGAGTGAAGTGTGATGCAAGCCTGATTGTAAACCAGATTCGGGGACAGTATGGAGCAAAAAATTCAATCATGAAGAAATATTTGCAGGAGGCTCAAACATTAAAGGAGAGCTTCAAAAGTTTCGATATAGAGGCAATCCCAAGAGAAAAGAATGTGGAGGCCGACGCCTTGAGCAAATTTGCCTTGGGGGCACCTTTGGAGGAGACTCGGAGGGTGCACTTCTTGGAGAAGGTAATTCAGTCGACGACCGATCCATCGGAGGTATGCACTATCGGGACGGGGTCAGAGCGGGAGCCCACGTGGATGACCCCGATAATTGGGTACCTAACTACGGGGGCACTGCCTGAAGACAAAGTGGCAGCAGAACGGCTGCGACGAATGTCAATTAACTACGCAATGGTGGATGACCAGTTGTACAAGAAGGGTTTTCTGTCGACACCTTTCCTGAAATGCGTAGCGGAACCTGACACGACCCGAATTCTGAGAGAACTGCATGAAGGAGTCGCAGCCTGTCACGAAGGCGCACGATCCATCCTGAGAAAGGCGCTGAACTTGGGATACTATTGGCCTACGATGAATAAAGAGGCAACGGCGCTTGTTCGATCCTGTGACGCATGTCAGAGATACGCCTCGAACATCACAGCCCCCGCTGCTGATTTGACGCCCATTGGGAGTGCTTGGCCCTTCGCACAGTGGGGCATTGACCTAGTAGGACCCCTTCCGAAAGCAAAGAGCCAGTGCACGCATCTGCTGGTTGCGATTGATTACTTCTCAAAATGGATCGAGGCTAAGCCCTTAGCCAAGACAACAGCGGGACATATCATTAAGTTCCTCCAGACCCGAATTTTGTCAAGGTATGGAGTGCCGAAGGTGATCATCAGTGACAACGGTCCTCCGTTTAATGGGGCCCAGTTGGAGAGGTTCCTGGACGAGTTCAATATCGAGCATCGGACAGCATCCGTCCGTCACGCCCAGACCAATGGGCAGGTGGAGGCTGCCAACAAAATCGTGATGGAGGGCTTGAAGAAGAGGGTCTACGCTTTAGACGGAAAGTGGCTAGACGAGCTAGAGAACGTGTTGTGGGCGGTCCGAACGACACCCAAACGATCAACAGGCGAAACCCCGTTTGCACTTGTCTACGGGACGGAGGCAGTCGCTCCTGTGGAAATCGCTGTGGCGTCCCATCGAACCAGAAGCTATGAGCCCTCGACGAGTCCAGGAAAAGCCAAGATAGGTCCTTTGACGAATGACGAAACCAGGCGCCTGGAGTTATCCTTGTTAGAGGAAAAACGGCTAGAGGCCGACATAACGCAAGCTCGAATGCGTCTGGCGACGGCTAGATACTATAACCGGAAGGTCAGGTCGCGACAGTTCTATGCGGGGGAGCTGGTCCTACGACGGAATGAGTTTGCTCTCCAAGATCGGATCAACAAGCTGTCTCCGAAATGGGAAGGGCCCTACAAGATCGTAGGCATGCCAGCCTCAAATGCTTACAAGCTAGAAGACCTCGAAGGCAAGGTATTACGAAACACCTTTAGTGGTGAACATCTGAAGAAATGTCATGTTTGACAAATAAGTCGTCTGTAGAGGCGCAACGATGTACTCAAGTCACCCGGAGTGGTGCAAGCTATGTTAAAGACATCAATCAATAAAGAGGTTACTTCTGATCAAAGTATTCTAAAAATCCTTAAGTTTTTAAGGTTCGATTTAAAGCGTCATTGGACGTCCGAAAATCCTTAAGTTTTTAAGGTTCGACTAAAAAGCGTCATTGGACGTCCGAAAATCCTTAAGTTTTTAAGGTTCGATTAAAAGCGTCATTGGACGTCCGAAAATCCTTAAGTTTTTAAGGTTCGACTAAAAAGCGTCATTGGACGTCCGAAAATCCTTAAGTTTTTAAGGTTCGACTAAAAAGCGTCATTGGACGTCCGAAAATCCTTAAGTTTTTAAGGTTCGATTAAAAGCGTCATTGGACGTCCGAAAATCCTTAAGTTTTTAAGGTTCGACTAAAAAGCGTCATTGGACGTCCGAAAATCCTTAAGTTTTTAAGGTTCGATTAAAAGCGTCATTGGACGTCCGAAAATCCTTAAGTTTTTAAGGTCCGATTAAAAAGCGTCATTGGACGTCTGAAAAGTCCTTAAGTTTTTAAGGCTCGATTTTAAAGCGTTGTAAGACGACGGAAAACTTTAGGATCCGATAGAAGAGTTATGAGAAGCATGGCAGAAAAGGAAAACATCCATAAAAGGCTCGAAGGCCAAAAGGTTCGATACAAAAAGGATAACAAGGAAAAAGTACAAGGACTTAAATTCTTAAACTCCAGGGGCTGAATCTTCGGAAGGCTTTGGAGGGGCAGACTCATCAGCATCGTCGGAGGAGCTTTCGGAGGGGAGGTTGAGATACGTTTCTGCGGCTGGGCCGAGAGTCTTGGACTTCCTCAAGTCGATGGAATCCCCGTAAGTCTCATGAAGCTCTTCAACAATATCGAGGATGGCGTTCTGCAAGTCCTCTTGACAATGTTTCGCCGCATCCTCCTTGAAGTCCTCCGAGCTTCGGTACTCCTCGCGGCCTTGGACCTTCGCGTTTGTTAATTGGGCGGAGTGATCCGCCCTCGCCTCTTCTAGCTCCGCGATGGCCCTCTGCTTCTCGAGCTTCAGCCGCTCCGCAGTTTCCTGCAATGCTGCCTTCTCGAAAGCAAACTGGCCCCGATCCGCCATGGCCGCCTGCTGCTCCCTCTTGAGCGAGCTCTCAAGACTTAAGATTTGCCGCTGATAAGACTGGGCCTCTTGGGTAAGCTTGGCTCGGAGCTCCTCGACCTGCTGCCTAAATTCTTCAGCCCGCGCCTCAGCTCGCTTCTCGCCCTCCTCCCTTCGGAGCCTTGACGCCTCGGAGGCAGCTAGGTCCTCCTGGAGCTTGGTCAGGCTCTCGAGGTTAGAGTTGGCCCGCTCCCGCTCCAAAGCCTCTCGCAACGACAGGATGTAGCCGAAGCAACGATCCTGGTCCGCGATTTCCTGAAAAGAAAAGAAGCTTAGTACTCAAAAAATCGGAACGCCCACAGATGAACAAAAGAAAGGTTCACTTACCTCTACCCGACGGACAGCCATCGCCCGAATATCAGCATCGATGTCGTCCCCTTCCAGAGAAAGGGGACGCCTCAAAGAGGGCGGGACCGAGCCCGACACCAAGTGCAAGGCCAGGTTCTTCTCCTGGCACCCCCGATGTAGAGGGACCCCCTGGAGGGACTCCACCGGTCTCCAAGGCTCGGAGCCCTGGTCCGAAGAGAAGGCCCGATAATAGTCCCCGTCCAAAGGGAACGGAGGTACTACCAGGCGGGGCTCCTCAGCCTCCTCACTCACTCGAGCTTCGGGAGTTGCACCCCTAGCTGGCGAAGACGGTGGTGGCGAAGATGGCGGGGCGGAGGAGGACGCTGGCGTGGTGGGAAGTGGAGAAGCCTTCCCACCAGATGACTTCACGGGAGTCCGCCTCGACTTCCCTCGGAGGGTGAGACCTTCCTCTTCAGCTCGGTCATCGGAAGGGGAGTCCTCCAGGCTGGTCACCCGACCGAACTCACCCCGAACTCCCGTCGGGGCATCTTCTACCTCCGGCTCCGCTGCAGGCGCGGAGTCCGAGGCAGGCGCAGCAGGGGCGACGTCCGCAGGACCTACAGCGGGGCGAATAAATCGAGGGATTAGTGTGATATCGGTGTGCCAGATTAGACGACGCTCCATATATCTCTCCTTGCCGAAAAAATCATAATAGCCCGCCTCGAGGACATGCGGAGTCTCCCCTCGAAGGATATTCTTGACATCCCTAACTCGTCCTTCCATATCGGAGGCCTGAAGATCCTGAGGTACTAACTCCCTATATCTCTTTATAGCACGAAAGACTGCCTTACCTTCTTTTTCGGAGCGAACGCCGAAGGCGGTCCTGACCACGTCTGCGTTAGTCCGCCCCTCGGAGGTGGGGGCAGACCTGGGAGCCTCGGAGGTCCTTGCCTTCTTCTTGGACGGCCCCGACGGAGCAGAAATCTTTCGGTGGGAAGACTTCTTCTTGCGCTTCAAGGAGTGGGAGGCATCGGTATCCTCCTGAAATAGACGGGCGGTCAGCGATGTTCGAGGGGCTGTAAGCAGTGAAAAAGAAACAATTAGAAAATTACCCAGAGAATTACATTGGAAACACCGTCACGAACTTTTCCCCCGGCCCTGGGATCGATCAGCATAATCCCAATCTTGACCCGCTGTTGGTCGGTGACAGAAGTGGCCTCGAAAGGCTGGTAACCCTTCTCCCAGCGACGAGCCTGGATAAGCATCAAGGCTCTCCGGGTCTGTTCTGACCACGAACGGAAAGACACAGGAGGATCAGCCTCCACGACGGTCCTTGGCCACTCAATGGGACCAGGCTTGATGAAGAAATACTGCTCCTTCCAATTAGCATTATCGTTCCCTTTGTCGGAGATGATGGCCCGCTCCTTGCAGATCTTCCAGGACACCTTCCTGTCCCAGCCCATCTCCTTGTACTGCTCGTCGGTTCCCTCAGGTTGACGGGGGGAAAAGGAGCAGATCCCATCCTTGTTGCAGGTCATCTTGTAGAGGACCCGCCAGAGCTCCAAACTATAGCTCCAGTCTTCTGCGTTGATGTCGCACCACACCTGGAAGGCAATCCACGTACGAATCGCATGGGGGGAGAAGGTCGTGGGATAGGTTTTGTAGTGATTGCACAACTCTACCCAGCTGGGACAAAAAGGAAGTCGAAGCCCCGCACGAATTTGCCCCGGAGAAATGAACACTTCGTCTCCTTTGGGGAGTGTAACTTGAGTGTTGCGAGAATGGAACTGGGATTCTTCGTAGGGATAACGAGCCCCAAAGGAAGATTCAAAGATGCCACATTCGTTACAAGCCCTCTCATAATTAATAGGCGCGAGGGAGTTCTTCAAGTATTTGAAGACGAAGGGTGGTCCAACAGTAGCAGATCCCTCGGCTGAAAAATCGTCGAGGGAGGAGGAAGGGGAAGATTGAAACCTAGGAAGAACAAAGACGAAAAGGAAAGGAACAATAAGGAGAAGAATCTTACCAGACATAATGACTGAGTCCTGATCGAAGAAGCTTGAAGCGCCTGAAACACTGGTAAAAACTTGAATCGCCGGTGAAAACTGGAAATCTGGAGAATCACAGCTCTTGGGATCGCAAAGAACAGGAGGTAAAAGAAAGGTAAAACAGTGTGTAGGGTTAGGGATTTATAAGAAAAAAGGAAACTGAAAGGGTGGGCAATCTGAGCCACAGAATTCGAAACGACTCAATCATGATCGTCCAAGGGGAAACGTGCCGATTCGAAGAATGAGAACAGTTTTGACCTGAACCGTCAGAACGCATGAGACAGATAAAACAAAAGTAATGACGCATTGGAACGGTTGAAAAGTGCTTTTTCAACAAACAGGCGTGCAGAGCCCAAAACGTTCCTTCATCTCCCATCAGCATTAAATGCTGGTCTGATCAAGAAATCCTTTCGAATACAAACAAGATCCCAGAGGATCTCGAAAAGATCAAGGCAATGGCCTCCAACATTCCACACAAAGGCCTCCGATGAGGATACAAAAGAGTCCGACGATGAAAGACGCGACGCACTATAAGTCCCTCACGTCTTGGGGGCAAATGATGGGCCCCGGCGGAGGCCGTTAGGTCCCTTAACGATTAACAAACGGCGTTTAGGCCCGCTGGGCTAAGAGCTGGAGTACTGAAAGGCTAAGGGCTCCGACAGAAGGAGGCCCCGACATTGAACGGCCCCAAGTCAGCTTGACTCCGATAAGCGAGGGCCTAGAAGATATCGGACCTGGACATAGTCGGTCCCGATATAGGAGTAAAGTCCACTCCCCGATTCCGAATCCTCAACGATGCAACTTGGAGGTCTCCGATACGGATCGAGACTTGCCAGTAAGAGCACAATCCCGAAGATCTCGCCACGATTACAGTAGTGGCATAATGGGCGAGATTTGGGAGATGCGAATAACCGCACGAGATACATGGCCAGATACACGGCGAAATATGTGGGATATTGGATCACGATCCAACCGCCTAATCAGGTAACTGGGATAACCTTTCCTCTATAAAAGGAGGGAAGTTATTCCAGATTAGGGTTACGTTTTACACACACATATTGCTTACTCTGTTAAGCTGCCATACTTACGTTAAGCATCGGAGAGGGATTCTGGGCCACTGCCCTCTATCCCCTTCTGCAGGATTGCGAGGAGCTAAGGAATCCGTCACCGTCACCGGAGTTCCGCCGTGATCCAACAGGAATGTTCTAGAACCTTCCAACACGTCGACTCCGAAACCTAACACCGGTCTGGACCCCACGTCCCTCATGGCTTTCCCGACACTAATCTACTCCAACGTGAAACACCTCCGCCGTGAGAACCACCACTTAGAATGTGCCATTTGTCTGTATGAGTTCGAGGACGACAGCGTCCTTAAACTACTGACGGTCTGCTACCACGTGTTTCACCGGGAATGCGTTGACTTGTGGCTCGACAGACACACGTCGTGTCCTGTCTGTCGAGCCAGCCTGGACCTACCGCCGGAGATGATTCTGGAAAGGTTACCTCAAATATTACGCGGCCACAATTTGTCTGACGGAGATGGACCAGTATCCGAGGATGTCGGGAAAGAAGCGAGCGCGGTATCAATCGGAGTGGCTATTCAAGGTAAGAAGCAGGAACCTAGTTTAGTTAGGGTTAATAGGTCTTTTGGTACAACAGGTTTGACCACTTTTAACTTTTGGTACAATATCTATTTTTTATGCAATACGTTTGGAACTTTTACACTTTTGGTTCATCCATCCGTCAAACATTAACAGTTAACTAACAAATGCATGAAGTGTATGCATTCGAAACGTATTGCACCAAAAGTATACAAAAGAATAAATGTTGTACCTGAAGTCAAAAGTGGCCAAATATATTGTACCAAAGACTTATTAACCCTAACAAGTAATCTAACTTATTGAAATACAATTCTAGTCGATTAAATTAGATAATCACACGTAACAAAACAAACTATTCTAATTCTAACAGAAAGTAGCGAGAAACCGTATGAAAGTTACCGTAGGTGGAACACGACAGGACATTCGATAGTCCAGACAAGATCCGAAGGCGACTGCCGATACACATTGACGTTGCCGGAGAACTCGACGGTGAGGGTCACTAAGGGGCATTACGAGCAAAGGATTACCTTTGAAGATCCATCGAATCAAGATAACACGTCGGAGGTTATAGAAGCCGGCTCGAGAAGAACCGCAGTGGCTAGATCACTCTCTATCGGGCCAACCTAACCGAACAAGTCTTTTACCCGACATAACCGAGTTCCTATCAGATTCTATATATCTATATATACCAAACTTACCTTCTTAAAAAAAAAAATTTCTTGATTCTATGACAATCACAGTGCAATGCAAAAAATAACATTGATCATGCAGAAACTTGCATCCTAAGCAATATCAGAAGATGAACTGGAGAAAAACTGACACTTGTATACCAAAATCATACTCTTAAGAAATTTATGAGTCACTTACTTTACACATCTATATGACAAATACTTACTTGATAGAGTAACAAGCATGTCGTGTCGAACGTTCCTAAAGAACGTGCTGAGATCAACTCGTATATCCTTTTTTACGGATTTTCAGCTTGATCTGCAGAAATGTGTTCCTCTTTGACTTCATCACCCTCTTTCTCTTCTTTTCCAGTTTCTGGTTCTGATGCATTCTTTTCGCTCATTTTAAGACAAATTGGTCGACCCATTAACTCCTGCATTGGGAAAGAATAACACTAATCAAACTGAGTTGATAAATGAGTTGGTTTAATTTTCTAAAACTCATCCATGTGCTGAGAGCTTAAAAAGTTCTCATATAGCAGATTAGAGCCGAAAATGGTGTAACACTATATATGGAATAGGCCAGATTCCAGAAATCTGCTACTATATTACGCAAAAGAGTAAAAATTGTACCTTTCCATCAAGAGCAGCTAATGCAGATTCTGCTTCCTCCCTGGTGGCGAAAGAGACGAATCCATAACCTGCAGATCTCCCTGTAGGACTTTCAAAGACTACTCTTGATGATACTGGGCTGAAATTCTCAGAGAAGAGCTCTCTCAGGTGAGTGGATCTTGCTTTCCATGCAAGGTTCGAGATATAGAGCTTGTGCCGGGTCTCACTGGCTGGTGGAAGTGGAGGAGGTGGAGTTGGAGTGGGTTTTCTAAGCCTCTTAGCAAACTCCACTCGAATAATCCTTCCTGAGATTTCCTGCATTTTGAATATAGATATCGATTTATCAATCAAATGTTCGATTATTTGACATTGGATGCGTAAGAAGAGGATCTAGGTTCATTTGACAAAGAAGGATGACAAAGATTTAAGTTACTTGCTGCACAAGGTATTCAAATGCATAATTCTGCACTATAGGTAATGAATATGCTGCTTAATTAAGAGTAATCCTAACCTCCGAATTTACCGTTGCGAAGAGGATCTGGTAATTAAAACCTCGATCATATCACTCGTCAATAGAATTTTGAGATAAATTGTGAAGAACAGCTACTCATACTTTATACCAGAACTTAAACAAGCATTAACCAACAGCAAAAACTCAAACAAGAAAATGCAGAAGCAAGAACTCACAAAAATTAATCAAACAAAACAGTCCTGGTAAATTTAAAACCTCGATCATATCACTCGGCAATAGAAATTCGAGATAAAATGTGAAGAACAGCAACTCATACTTTATACCAGTACTTAAAACAAGTATTACCAACAGCAGAAACTCAAAGAAGAAAATGTGGAAGCAAGAACTCACGTATGAATCGAATTTATCAACTACAGCCTGAGCTGCTTCACCAGCAGCCATAGTAACAAATGCAAATCCCCTGCTCTTACCATCCTTCTGCTTTATAATCTGAAATCAAACCCAGAAATCGAAATCGCACCAAGCAAAATTGAACAAGGAAAGCAATCAAATTACAGAGAGAAAAAAGACCTCGACATCTTTTACAGGTCCGCACGCGGCGAACAGATTCTTGATATCTGCGACGGAGGAAGTCCACGGCAAATTTTGGACGAACAGCTTCCTCTTAATCGGGACCTTGGTCTTCACCGGCGTGTCCTCGGTATCCTCCGATTCCGCCTCGGTATTCTCCGGCGCGGCCTCCAGATCCAGTTCCTGCACGGAGAAGCATAGCTCGAAGCAGAGCTTGCTTCTGTTCCTGCTAACGGAAGGGGCGACGGCGAGAGACGAGGAGCGGGGGAATCTCCGGGAGGTGGAGGAAACTGCGGCGGTGATGGAGAGTTGGAAACTTACGGAGACTGTAGGTTTATTGGCGATGGAGTATTGAGAACATTGGCGAGGGATGGAGTTGCCGGAGAAGACGGAGAGAGTGGTGTCTAGTGTTGCTGCCATTTTCAGAAGAAACGGATAAGGAGCCCATGGTATGCTTAATACTAATAGTAAAAAAAAATAGGCATGAAAAATTTAAACTTGTTGGGGTGAGAGAGGCTCGAACTCTCGACCTCAGGATTACTCTTAGCTATGAGACCTACGCGCTAGCCAACTGCGCCACCACCCCATTGGTGACGTTTCATATCATGAAATTTTCTGGACGTTTGATAGATAGGCTTAGAGAGTTTCAATATTATAAGCAAAAATGTTGAGTTCCAACATAAGATATATATATATATATATATAGATTCTAGGGCTATATTCTTATTTTCAAAAAAATATTTAAGATTGGAGTTAATTTTAAAAATAGGACCGATAAGAAAGAATTGGCTTTGTAATGAGCATCTGCATTCATATTTGATAAAACCTTAAATCGAAACTATCGGATAAAGAATTAAGGATTCACCATGGAAGAAAACAAAACCCTAGCAGAACGTGGAGAGGAAGGAGAAAATGTATCGATGGAGCATTTTAGCTTTTTTAGAAGGAGTTTCTTCGTCTGATCCTTCTCCGTCTGAATGTCATACCATTAATAGTGAAGGATAAGTTCAATATTACAAAAGAGTAAGAAACAGAGAAAGAACAACTAAAATAGCCTCGAAAAATATAAGATACTACGAACAACTAATAACCAAAGAGACCCCAAACAACTTAAAACTCAAGTTTGAAGACTTCTAACTTCCCCTCAAACTTGAACATCATTTTCAACCTCATATTCGGTCGGGAATATGTTCTTCATGTAAATCTTGCCTGACAAGTAATGATGTTGTTGACCTAGCAAGGACTTGGTAAACAAATCAGTAAGTTGTTCCTCAGATTTAATATATGTAGCCAAAACAAAACCTTTAAAAAAAACATATCAAGAAAGAAATGACACTCAATATCTATATGCTTAGTACGCTCATAAAAAACAAGATTCGAAAGTGATCTGAATAGCATCTTTATTATCGGAAAAAAAGTGGAATAGGACCACTGTGATTAAAACCAAGCTCAGACATTAACCTACTCAACCAAATCAATTCTATCAAAGTCTTCCCGTGCTTATATATATATTATTATGCCTAAACAGTTAGAGGACAGATATTATAATTTCTATTCGATTTCTCTAATTAGGTTCTAGTTATATCTGTATCTGTATCAATTGTTCTAATCTGATATTAATCAATACAATTCTACCTTTTTATGATGTTTGGGATTAGATTAATCAATCTATTAAGTTAATTTTTCAATTCTTTTGTATTGAATTACAATTTAGTTAGTTAATCATTCTGAAAAGATGTGCAGAATCATAATCACGTATTTTTAGTTGGATGATATGATGTTGCTGGGTGGATATTTTTACATATGCATTGGAGTAAGTTCATAGTCTAAGCATATTTAGAGAAATATGTTTTATCTTAAGAATCTTGATCATTCTAATATCATGATCATATCAATATTAATGCAGTACACTATTCCTACTCTCTAGGATTTATTGACTGAATGTGCTATATATAGTTTACATATTAAACATGATTCACTATATCATTTTGCTTTCTAATATATAATTTCACCCATATATGAAGATGTGAGGCTAAATTCATTTTTTTATAATCATTAGTTTTTAGGTTAACAAGTCTTTTGGTCCATGATGTTTGACCATTTTTGGGTTTTGGTCCATAATGTTTTTTTTTCCTAGTTTTGGTACCATATGTTTGCAGATTTTTTCTAATTTTGGTCCGACCGTTACATTCCGTCCATTTTTTGACATGTAGAAGTCACGTGATCCACCCTAAACTTTCAATTTTGTTCAATTTAGTCCCTCTAATACTTTCCTAACCTTTTTTTTTTTCAATTTAGTCCCGAAGTTTCAAAAATTCAATTGGACCTATTGTCCAATTGGGGTCAATTTTGAAACTTCGGGACTAAATTGAATAAAAAAAATGTTAAGAAAGTATATTAGAGGGACTAAAATTAAAGTTTAGAGTGGATCACGTGACTTGAACATGTCAAAAAAAGGACGGAATGTAACGGTTAGACCAAAACTAGAAAAAATCTGCAAACATATGGTACCAAAACTAGGTAAAAAAAAACATCATTGACCAAAACCCAAAAGTTGTCAAACATCATAGACCAAAATACCTGTTAACCCTTAGTTTTTTTTGTGGTTTAACATTATTGACATGCATGACTTGAATGTTGATCTTTTGAATGTTTATGCTGACAAGAGCATGTTCCACCTAAATTCAACCTTAAGTATAATCCTTCCTCTCAAAGCAGACTTAGAGAGATGAGATTTTCATGAAGCAAGATAATGTTATTTAAGGTTTGTCTAAGAATTCATGACTTTTATAAATTTTATGGTAAACACATTCTGCAGTCCCAACCAAAAGTTGTAATGCATTCCTAAAAGTTGAAGACATCTATTTTTTGTCATCTTAATTGAATATCCTTGATAATATTTTCATTACTCCTTTTTGGTTGACAGTAGAAGTATTTTCCCATGCCATAGTTTTAATTAATATTAGTAAATAACTATAACATTCTCAAGTATTAGCAGGTGATGTAGAGTAATGACAAAAGAATCATTCTCAAGCAGTAATAGGTGATATATAGTAGACTAAAGAACCACCATAACATCTCAAGCAATAGCAAGTGATATTATCTAGTAATGACTAAAGAACTGTAACATCTCAAAATGGTTATTTTTTAGTTAACTTTTTTGAAAATGTAAAGATTTCTTTTTTAACTATAGCATGATGATTGATATTCAATTATGGCTCTTCAAACATGAGATAATTCATCAATCGACAGGCCGACACTCACAATTGACGGCATCGTGCTTCCAGGCCCATCTTAAGAAGATTCAAGTTCGAAGCTTCTTTCCTGGACAGAAACAGAAATATGATATTGATATGGCTACGGTTGACCGCCACAACTTCGGCAGATCGCTTAGCCCTGCTTATCTTTGGCGAAAGAGCTAGCGCATATGTCATCCTTCTTTGTTTTTAAAAAAAAATGAAAAAAAAATACAATTTATCATGTAACATTTCCCCCCAAATATCTCGTTCTATATGGACTCACTAATGCATACTTTATAATTTGTTACATAAACTTGTTTATAATTTAGGAGCTTAATTTTATCAATAATGGTAGTAGCCTTTTTGTATATTTACCATTTTCGGTTGTTTTATCTCATACTTAACCTAATATGAATTAGCACATACAATGGGATATATGATGAGTGTTATATCATATTATCATTGCATTATAGTGTTGATATCGTCCCAACCCATACAGCCACATGTCTTCTAATTTCATTACTTTTTTTAGTATTTACGAACGATTATTTCAAATGAACGTAGATGTGAAATAGTACATTAATTTATTAAATACTGGCAAAAAAATAATAATTTATTAAAATCCATCATATAAACTGTATTTAAAAAAAAAATCATCAAACACATACAGAAAGTACCCCACAATATAATCAAAGATTGACCGCAGGTGCAACAGATCACTAATATATTAAAGAAATTCATAAGGCAATGATCCTCTAAATCATAAATACATTTGTACTTATTATATCCATTAACCTCGTCAGTGATATATATATATATATATAGGAGCATTCAAATTGATGATAAATAAGTATGACAAATCTTATAAGAGTATTATTATTAATTAAAAAGGAAAATTGTTATAATTAATACATATAGAAATAGATATCTCTAAAATAGAATCCATTGAAAGCTACCATTACTTAAAAAGGGACAAGGACAGAAATATGAAATAGTTTGATCTTCTAAATTAAAGATATAAATGAATTTACTATAGTAGGTGAAGTATATACAATTAGGCTTGACTCCTTTCTTCTCATCTTCATCGGAAACATTACTTCTGATTCCAAATCCCATTGTATAATCCATTTCGAGACATATAAAGATAGCAGTTTGACCAATATTGTCTAGCGGCTCCCATAATTTTTGACCAAAATTAAATTTATGAACTTTGAAACTATGGACGCGGTGGAAGTAATGTTCGTTGATTGTAACTTTGATCACTTCGTTTTGATATTCTATGAAATGAGCATTGTAGCCGCTTATTCCCGGTGAACGGACAATTCGGTCACGATCCACTCTATATCTTGTAAGATCCAAACACCAGCAACCATCTCTGTAAATTGGTGTTGCACTAATCACCATTTCTGTAGCATTTCCTAATATGTAAACTACTTTACTATCTTCCGCCATTACCGCGCCGAGGACAGGGTCATATTTATCTCTCTTAAATACAGCACGACGAGAAAGTGTGTGATTACTGAGTGGACCAAAGAAAATTGTTTCGTCTTTGAAGAGATATATGAAACAATCGGATTCACTTGGAGATGAAGATAGAAAACAACGATCGTAGTACGATTTTGGATTGTCGTTACCGTCGACCCTGTAGTCAGGAAGTGGGATTTTTTCCGAAGAGTTTATGTTCCATAAGAAGCAAATCACTTTATTTTCATCATCACACTCCTCAGCTAATACTGTAGCATCATCAAAATTATCACCATTGATAATACCATCATTATTATGATCAACGTCATCAATACCATCACCATCTTCTTCATCACCATCACTATCTTCTTCACCACCATCTTCTTCACCGTCACTGTCATCAGTATGATCTTCATCACCATCATCAACATCACCATCACCATGATCACTAATATGATCCTCTGCATCATCATCTTCTTTTTCATCACCATCACTAAACTCGGATAATTCTAAGTGTTGAACAAGAACCCATCCACGTAGATTGGTCGGAATGAAAAATTTGTGGAGCATGTCAGGAATAATTGCAGTGGAGTAAAAGCGATCTTCATGGATGTTGTAAACAGTCTGTTCCTCCAACTCAGTATGAGATATCATCAACCAAGGACATGACGAAGAAGAAGAAGAACGCCACTCACATCTCTCGTACTTCTCCATTACCTCCTACTTGATTAGTTTTCCTTCTTAACTATTCAATTCAATTTAGTTAATTGACATGTATCTCTCCGTCGCTTTTTATTTATAGGACAAGCCACGCCTCTTTGATCGTGATTATATATATATATATGTATCACGCTCTTCTTTTATCTATATATATTTGAAAATAAATTACTATATAAAGTTTATAAATAAATATCTATAGGTCGTATATTTGTTATATATATATATATATATATATATATATATCTTGTATTATTGTATATATTAACATTATTAGCCAATCCATTATATATTATGCAATATATTATTACTATATATTTTAAAGATACAATATATATTTTAAAGATATGGTCTATTAGTGAACTGAGATTGGAATAGCGGCGCAATTCTTGCCGATGATCGGGGAACAGCCGTCGTTTTAAAGATACAATATATATTTTATTTTTTTGGCAAAAAAAAAAAAACTAAAAAAGTGATATACTCATGAGTGACGTGTACTAATATAATAAAATTGATTAATGTCTCACATTTAAATGTTTGTATTATGAGTTTCTTATTTTGCTAATGTTTCATCGATCTTTTCTGTTACACATGTAATTTATGTATATGTATGTATACATAATTTGTACATTACAACTCCCATATTCTCACTACTATCAATTTATCTAAGTTTGGAGGCAATTTTTCTCTTAATTAGTTAGCTATTAATTTCACTTACGTCCGCACTTGATGCTAATTAATTATTTTATTTGCGCATATTACATTCATTTAGTTGCGTGTATCATCGTGTTTTACTAACTCTTGTTTTATGAGGAAAAGAAAACTCATCAATTTCCGACCATCATATATTTATTACAAAATATATTTATAATGAAGGTTATAAGAGCTACTATATCTGGTTATGGTTTTTGTAATTAGGATACGTGGTTTGAAAAAATTTAGCGAGAGAACACTAGTTTGGAATTGGACGGTCAGTTTTGACTTTTGACTCATAGAATAAAAAACACAAATAATAAAATGGAGGAAAATAAAATAAAATATTACTATGTTATGTAAGAGGTAGTTGTTGTGACTTGATAGCTGAAGTTTCATATAAATCTTCATGTTTGTATGACAAAACCAAATATCTCCTCATGTGAGTTGTATTTTCAGTAGTGAACTAAGTTCGAATTTATTAAAGAAAACTTCTAAAGGACTTTAACCTTATTATTTCCTATTCAAAATTGCAGAAGTAAATATTATACATCAAAACAATCAAAATTTATGTATAATTAAAATCTTCCAGAATAATAAGAATGAAAAAATAAAATTAGTACCTTACTAATTACTAGCTGAAGTGGGGAAATAAAATAAATGTAGAAAAATATGGAATATAAGGTGAAAGGTTCATTACTTTCCTTTAACTAAATGTCTCACAATATGTTCTAACAAGCACTTCGAATTTTACGAACTAATTAGATGTGAGTATGATTATTATAGATATATGGTGCATGTATACTAAAAATGCATATTTCTTAGTCTAGGTCTTCAGCACTACTCTTTTATTAAACACCTAACTATCTAGAAAAATGATTGAAGTTGCGAAAAATACCGTGAAATATTAAACGAAAGTGAATGCATTAGAGAGGGGTCCTTAGAGAGGGCCCACTAGCTTTTATTATTTTAAAAACTAACATTCGTAATACTTTTGTTATATCTATCCTCGTAAACATCATTGTTAAGCCTAACTAGAGGTGTAAATAAGTCGAACTTAGGGTTTCGATAAGTTTTCACTCTTCCTTTCACTTATTTTTTATTTTTCTAAACTTTTGATGATTTGTAAGTTAAATCAAGGGATTGACATGGATTTTGATTTTCATTAGTTACTCATATATATGGTTAGAGACAATCATGCAAATGCAAGTGAAAGTGAAAGCAAGCATATGTTGTGAGATATGCAGCTTCTAGGTAGTAGCTAGCAATCGTATCGTGTTGTGTTGATTCGTGTCGTGTCGCTAGTGACACACGTGTCAATAGATCTCTCGTGTCAAAACAGATCACGGGAGTAGACACGGGCAGATCCCGTGTCACAAGGGATACAAGACACGAAATTTTTGTGTCAAAACAGATCTCGTGTTGATACGGGATCTGTTTTGACACGAAACTTTATGAAATTGAAAAACTCAATTTTTTTTGTGAAAAACACACGAACTTTATTCCTTGATAATCAATAGTTTCCTGAAATAGTAAAATACGCTACTTTTTCCTATAGTTTCACTAAGACAAGTTAATGACTTTATGCAGACTTTATGTACAAAGATTGGAATTTCATGGATTGCTGCTTAAGTAATGACAATTACGAATACTACTAAAACCTATTACAAGTTTTGTAAATACATATATTAATGTACTTAATAAATCGTTTGATGCAGGCGGAACCGATTAATTCTGAAATTTCGAGAATTATGCGGTTTCTAGTCCCAGACTTTCAACTGTCGGAGTTTGACGTGTGAATAGTGTTTTCGGGCGGAAACTGTGTTTAGATCAAAACTCACGACTATGCCGTGTGTTGCACTGTTTTTTGGTCAAATTCCATTGTTTCGAGGCTTAAAATCTTATTTTAATGTCATTTCTGTTTTTTTTTTGTTGTTGTAATTTTCTATTAATTTAGACTTTGTCGTTATTTTCGGTTATTTCCTCAAACTCTGCGTCTGATTTCGTTCCGCGTCTATCCCCCATCACGCTGCATCATAGTTGTAATGTTTTACAATTACTGATCTTTATAAATAAATATTAAGTTTCAGATAAGTCGTGTTGATGCGTGTCAATCGTTGGACCTACAGGTCAGATCTACACGTGCATGCCTAAAAACGTGTCTAATCGTGTAACAGATCAATAAGACACAGTACAGATTGTCGTGTTGATAAAGACATGAAAAAACAGGTCCGTTACAGATCGTGTCTTCGTGTCGTGTCAGCAATTGCCACCCCTAGTATGTAGATAGACAAGGTGTAATCAATTAATATAGGGATAGATGTTTTATAGAATGAACTGTTTTGCAATTTTTTTGTTTGCCAACAACTGTTTTGCAATTAATGGTGGATATATCGCAATTATCTCATTCAGTTGATGAACTATTACGCACTTAGATTCGTCTCAGTGGTATACTTTCCTGCATGCATATGCCTTCCTATTAGAAATAGTGAAAATTTGTAAAGTAGTCTTAATTTGTTAATTTTGTGCGAGTTGAGATATCATGCACAATTTAATTCCAATTAGATGTTATATTAATACCCTATATTAAATTAGATATTCGATATATTGCAACATACAAATTTTGTAGTATGAATTTGGATTCTGTTTTTCTCCGCATTAATCCTTCTTCATATTAGCAACAAGACCTTCAGTAACGGAATAGCGATAGAAAAATCATATTGCTAATAATTTTAGCGACATGAATTTAGGCTTTTAGCAAAATGATATACCTCTTACTTAAAGCCTTTTTTTCTACTAGTAGCAGTTAATGAATACTAGGTGCTAAACTATATGCACATGGTTTGAAACAGTTGACGTATGTGAATGAAATGATTAAAAGTAGGGATTCTTTTGTACCACTTTTTTGGGCAGAATCCACTTTTGGTACAACTTTTTTTTTTTGTACACTTTTGGTACCAACGTTTTCCATTTTGTACCCTTTTGGTACCTCCGTTAGAACTGCACGTGAGCTGCACGTGACCAAAAACTAAAATTGGTTGGACGGATTTATCCTAGGGATAAGGAGGGTTCCTTTGGTACCACTTCTTTGGGTAAAATGCACTTTTGGTACCACTTTTTTGTTTTGGTATATATACATTGTTTTGCAGTCGGATTTATATGGATTCGATATAGAATTGTCTCATATATACATTTCCAACTTTGTTCAGAGCCCTACTTAGTAATGTTGCAACTTATATTTTCGGTCTAACAAAAGGAAACGTCGCATCTTTAAAAGTTTATATTATTGTTGCAGATTATCGAAATGTTTATTCTAGAGTGGTAAGGAATGACGTATCTATTTGTGTTTATAGAAAACGTTATTAAATTCATAGTGATACTTTTGACAATACAAAAAGTTAATTTTAACGCCACGAACAAATAATTTTCTTATATATTGCACGAAATTCTAATACTTACAAACATATCTATCATACTATGCACCGCATTATTATCATATATCAACCGATACATGAAACATACATACATACATTACAATATTGGTTTTTACAACGACATATAAATTTCTTCGAATGTGTCAGACACAGAGTACACAAAAGAAAAGTCTAAGGAAGAGTTGTATGATGACAATGGAAGTTCTGTAATTAACATAAGGTTCACCGACTGCAAAGCAAAGTATAAAAAAAAAAAAAAAAGTGCTACCAAAAGTGGATTTTGCCCAAAGAAGTGGTACCAAAGGAACCTTTATCCCTAAGGGTAAATCCGTCCAACCAAATTTAGTTTTTGGTCACGTGCAGCTCACATGGGGGTTTACGGTCATTTTGGACGGAATTCTAACGGAGGTACCAAAATGGTACAAAATAGAAAACGTTGGTACCAAAAGTGTACAAAAAAAAGGGTACCAAAAGTGGATTATGCCCAAAGAAGTGGTACCAAATGAACCCTTATCCCTTAAAAGTATGAATAATGAAACAGAAATGCACATGGTACATAGCTCGTGCGGTCTTCCACTCATCACCCGGATTTGATGGTACCCACCTGCGAGATGCTTTTTCGTTAGTGGGATGACCTTAAGATGGATCGTGGTAGAGTGGCTACGGTTGACCGCCATAACTTCGGCAAATCGCTTAGTCCCGTTCATTTTTGGCGCAAGAGCGCATGTCATCCTTCTTTGCCTTTTTTTTTTAAAAAAAGAAATGAAATAAATACAATTTATGATTTCAACATCCCTCTACACACACCCCCAATATCTCCCCCAATATCTCGTTCTATATGGACTCACTAAATGCATAACTTTATAATCTGTTACATAAACTTGTTTATAATTTAGGAGCTTAATTTACTCAATAATGGTAGTAGCCTTCTTGTTTATTTACCATTTTAGGTTGTTTGATCTCATGCTTAGCCTAATATTAATTAGCACATACAATGGGATATATGAGTGTTATATCATTGCATTGCATGGTTGATATCGTCCAAACCCATACAGCCACATATCTTCTAATTTCATTACTTTTTAGCATTTACGAACGGTTATTTCAAATAAAAGTAGATGTGAAATAGTAAATTAATTTATTAAACTGTGGCAAAAAATAATAATTTATTAAAATCCATCATATAAACTGTATTTAAAAAAAAAATCATCAAATACTTACAAAAAGTACCCCATAATATGATCAAATATGACCGCACGTGCAACAGATCGTAGTATATTAAAAAAATCATAAGGCAATGATCCTCTAAATCATAAATACCTTTGTACTTATTATATCCTTTAACCTCGTCAGTGATATATATATATATATATATACTAGTTATTAACGCGTGCGTTGCACGCGCATAAATCGTATAAGTTTCAAAATACATAATTTATCTTCAGTTTTAATATGATAATATGTAATTAATACATTTCCAAGTTTAGGGGTTGCGAGAAATGAATCTGTGATCGAAAAGACCGACACAAAGTAATTCAAAACAGGAAAAATAGAAGAAGATAATTAAGTCAAAAATTAACTATTGTTTTAAATTACGATACTAATTTACTGTTATAACTAATAATGAGTTGGTTGAGCATGACGTGATTTGTTAACGACAAAGTTGTATCTAATTTATCAACTTGAGGAGTGAAGAATGTAAGCCCGCAATTAACCACTTAGAGTCTTCGGTGGAGCAGTTTGACCTATACAAACGTAACTATACACTTTTCATGCAATTTTATATCATAATACCAACAAAAATTGATTTAATGCTAAAGGAAATTTCAATTCATTCTTGATTTTATGTCAATTACTTATTTAACTACTAATTAGGTTGTACATAATTTGATTTAATTGACAGACGGAAAAACTAAATTAATGATTCAATAACCTAAATGTTGGACTATGAGTACCTGGTTATCCGTAAAAATTCAAAATTCAAGAACCGTGGTTGACCCATATTTTGACAATTGATATGATTTGACAAGTAACTGATCTATGTGATACAAAAAAATCTCAACATGTACTCGAAGTTTGCACGAGTTGAGTACATATCATACTTTATGAGTGGCTCAAATTTATAGGTATATTGTATTAATAAGTTAATGATAATTATGTAACATGTCAGTTAAGCGACCTTAACAAAAAAGTTAATGCAATTTATCTAATGAAATTTTTAGTAATACTCAAATATTGTAGGGACTAAATCATCAATTTTTTAAAACACTAATGCCTAAAGTTTATACTTGAACTCAACTTAACTATTTATTCAACTACCAATTAGAAGATAGCTAATATGATTGAATTTACAAACGCAATAACTAAATCGATAGTTCGAGTCAATAAGTATTAAATATTGAGTAACATGTTATATGTAAAGTCAAACTTCAAGAACCACGTTTGATCCATATTTGATATGTTATTTGAGTTAGCAAGTGACTAATTTATTTGATACAAAAATGTTAACAAGCGGAACATCCTCAAATCAGTGATATAGTGAATGGAAAAATGCATCTACCTGACATTTGCACCTATTAAATGCATGTTGACTCTAATTGATATGTATATTTGATGGAGAAATTAATAATAACTACGGTGACCTACCAATTAAGCGACCTAAAAAACTAAAAATAACAAAATGTAATTAAATGGTTTTTTTTAGTAATAATAAAGATAAATAGATGGGTCTCAAAGATAAAAAGACTAAATCGCCATTTTATAAAAATAGGGGAACTAAATATAACATGTATATATATATATATATATAATAAAATAAAAAATATGAGAACTAAATATAATATATATATATATAATAAAATAAAATAAAAATGTTCAAGAGGTACTTTTTGAGGGTGATGACAACTCTCACATTTTATATTGGTATAAAGATAGGAGCATTCAAATTGATGATAAATAAGTATGACAAATCTTATAAGAGTATTATTATTAATTAAAAAGGAAAATTGTTATAATTAATACATATAGAAATAGATATCTCTAAAATAGAATCCATTGAAAGCTACCATTACTTAAAAAGGGACAAGGACAGAAATATGAAATAGTTTGATCTTCTAAATTAAAGATATAAATGAATTTACTATAGTAGGTGAAGTATATACAATTAGGCTTGACTCCTTTCTTCTCATCTTCATCGGAAACATTACTTCTGATTCCAAATCCCATTGTATAATCCATTTCGAGACATATAAAGATAGCAGTTTGACCAATATTGTCTAGCGGCTCCCATAATTTTTGACCAAAATTAAATTTATGAACTTTGAAACTATGGACGCGGTGGAAGTAATGTTCGTTGATTGTAACTTTGATCACTTCGTTTTGATATTCTATGAAATGAGCATTGTAGCCGCTTATTCCCGGTGAACGGACAATTCGGTCACGATCCACTCTATATCTTGTAAGATCCAAACACCAGCAACCATCTCTGTAAATTGGTGTTGCACTAATCACCATTTCTGTAGCATTTCCTAATATGTAAACTACTTTACTATCTTCCGCCATTACCGCGCCGAGGACAGGGTCATATTTATCTCTCTTAAATACAGCACGACGAGAAAGTGTGTGATTACTGAGTGGACCAAAGAAAATTGTTTCGTCTTTGAAGAGATATATGAAACAATCGGATTCACTTGGAGATGAAGATAGAAAACAACGATCGTAGTACGATTTTGGATTGTCGTTACCGTCGACCCTGTAGTCAGGAAGTGGGATTTTTTCCGAAGAGTTTATGTTCCATAAGAAGCAAATCACTTTATTTTCATCATCACACTCCTCAGCTAATACTGTAGCATCATCAAAATTATCACCATTGATAATACCATCATTATTATGATCAACGTCATCAATACCATCACCATCTTCTTCATCACCATCACTATCTTCTTCACCACCATCTTCTTCACCGTCACTGTCATCAGTATGATCTTCATCACCATCATCAACATCACCATCACCATGATCACTAATATGATCCTCTGCATCATCATCTTCTTTTTCATCACCATCACTAAACTCGGATAATTCTAAGTGTTGAACAAGAACCCATCCACGTAGATTGGTCGGAATGAAAAATTTGTGGAGCATGTCAGGAATAATTGCAGTGGAGTAAAAGCGATCTTCATGGATGTTGTAAACAGTCTGTTCCTCCAACTCAGTATGAGATATCATCAACCAAGGACATGACGAAGAAGAAGAAGAACGCCACTCACATCTCTCGTACTTCTCCATTACCTCCTACTTGATTAGTTTTCCTTCTTAACTATTCAATTCAATTTAGTTAATTGACATGTATCTCTCCGTCGCTTTTTATTTATAGGACAAGCCACGCCTCTTTGATCGTGATTATATATATATATATGTATCACGCTCTTCTTTTATCTATATATATTTCAAAATAAATTACTATATAAAGTTTATAAATAAATATCTATAGGTCGTATATTTGTTTATATATATATATATATATATATATATATATATATATATATATATATATATATATATATATCTTGTATTATTGTATATATTAACATTATTAGCCAATCCATTATATATTATGCAATATATTATTACTATATATTTTAAAGATACAATATATATCAGTCTCTCGAATAAAGATATAGTATATTAGTCTATTGATATTCTTTATTTATAATGTATACTTGTATATGTATTAAAACTACTTTTGATAGTATTATTATATATATATATATATATATATATATATATATATATATATATAAAAGATGAAATTAATCTAGCTTTTATATTACCAGGAAGGAGGAAAATTTTGTAAATTTGTGCGAGTTGAGATATCATGCATTTAATTCAAATTAAATGTTATATGAATTAATACCCCCTATATTACATTAGCTATTCGATTTATTGCAACATACCAATTTTGTAGGCAGTTTTTCCCCTCATTAAATCTCCTCCATATTTAAGGTAGGTAATGGGTACCAACCTAAGCGTGAGATACAAAATTGAAATAGTTGTTAATGTATGTGAATAAAATGATTAAAATAATGAATAATGAAAAAAATATATTTATATGGTACATTGATTTCTGGTTTATAGTTTAAACTTTAGAGCAGTATTATCAGTACCGGATCAGAGGTCGAACCGGTCAGTCCACCGCTTTTCGGTTCGGTCGATTCAACCCGGTCCACCGGCTCTAGTGCAACTTTACTAAATTTTAATAAAATTACAAAAAAATACAACATAGATTTATATGGCGAGTTTTCAACATAATAAACTTTAATAAAATCACATAAAATACAATCGGGTTAATTTTCTTTGTTACGAATTCCGAACTGGCGAACCGACCAATCCGTTCAAAACCGGCCGGTCCACCGATAACCGAGTTTTCGAACCGGATTCGCTTACATCCTCCAATTTTGCCTGAACTAGACCGTTGGAGGCACTGATTCTAGTTCGAACCTGGTCAGACCGCCGATCCTTTCAGGTTCGAACCCGGTCGGACCGCCGGTCCGGTCGGTTCTAATAACATTGGTTTAAAGTTTTACATTTTGTATATATATTCAATCACATAGTGTTAATATATAGTTGTGGTTGAATGTGATTAATTTTCATAAAACATTTTTCAATAAACTCTATACATATTTGTTTGATGTTTTTGATAAGATATAATATTTTTAAGTAAAATAAAATCATTTGCAAAACACAAATATCGACCTAATTAATAGCGATTAACAATTACCTTTACCCAAAAATTACCTTATCAGATTGGTAGCTCTGAGACATAATGAAATATATATGTCATCCTTTTTTGCTTTTCTTTTTTTTTTTTTTTTAATGAGAAAAATACAATTTATCATTTCAACATTTCCCCCCAAATATCTCGTTCTATATGCACTCACTAAATGCAAACTTTTAATTCTGTTACATAACTTGTTTATAATTTAGGAGCTTAATTTTCTCAATAATGGTAATTGTCTTCTTGTTTATTTATCATTCGGTTGTTTTATCTCATGCTTAACCAAATATTAATTCGCACAAACAATTGGATATATGAGTGTTATATCATTGCAGTGTTGATATAGTCCCAACTTGTAATTTATTTAGTAAATTAATTTATTAACTCAATCATATAGCTCTTAAACATAATCTAATTTCCACACCTATTCACATTCAAGTGTCGGTACTATGAGTCTATGTTTCATCCATATTTTTTGTTGCATATATATAGTTTAAGCACACGTTATTTGTACTTGGCAAATTTTATTGTTGATGCTACCAAATCTCCAATGATAACGATATATACATATTCAAACTCCGCTACAAATAATTTTTAGTGTCGTTGTTCATTACCACAATCATTGTTTGTTCTTCCTCTTAAGTCTTAATTGTTTGATTTTTTTTTTCCAATTTCTTTTTTTTTTATCGTGATTATTTCTTAAATTTTCCATCTTATGAAATTTAATAATCAATTAAATATGGTCAATTATCTTCTCACAATAATCCCTTACTATCTCCAAACAAAAATTATGTGTTATGAATCAGATCGTGTTTTACAGGTTTTACTAACTCTTGTTTTATGAATTATCAATTTTATAGCTTCAAAGCATCTTATATTTATTTATTTATTTATTATCTAATTATTACGAAATACTGCAATTAATAACGTTACAAACCTAAATTGTTTATTTAAAATTCGCACAAAACACGACTTCATATAGATAGATAGATAGATAATGACAATACAAAATTAAATTAATTTTGATGCATATAATTAAATAGACAGAAAAAAAGAGCAATGCATGGGGTCGATCCAAGCACAGTTTGAGGGTTGGTAGTACGGTAGAGAGTCGATGGATCCGCGGCCAAAAGTTTGGGACTGATTAGGGCTCAAAAGAAAGCAGTGATCTGATCCAGTAGCTAGTGATAAGAAAATATTGTTGCTCATTCGAAAATTGGAATAGTAAACTTTATACTTAATCATCATCTTGCTTGATTCTTCAACTTTGAATATGATGGATCCTGTAGGAGCGACAAATAACATTCTATTTCCAATAGTGTCCAATTTACGCCACGTTTGGTTCATAACCCCAAATTCATAGACGGATGTAATTGATGTCTCTTCATATACAACATCCTCCTCGTTAATAATCTTATGCTTGTAAATAGCCAACACCACATCTTCATCTCCGTCAACCGGCACCAGAAAACATTCATCAATTTTAACGTATCCTCGATTATTTTGTATTGGAGGCGGGGGCGGCGGATTCTTGGATACTTTGCGTAACTCTGTTTCAGCGGCGGGTGTTATTTTGGTAGGATCAAAGGAATAAAGATTGCCATCACTTCCCGAAATATAGCATAATCCTACTCCATCATTATTACCAACTACAACTGGATTGGTAGAAATTACAGGAAATTCAGGGTGCAAATGGCTTACATTCCATGAGACCTGACCATGTTTAATGATGCTGATACTGTCTGTATCAATACCTACGATAGACCAGTCGGTAGAGTCTGGATTCGAGAAGAAGCACATCACATGGTATATATAAGTGACACCCGTCGGGAAAACTGGTAAAAAAGGAACGTCAATCTTCTCATTGGTATTGATATTGAAAAAGAAGATGACGACGCTTTTGTTAGTACCACGCTCCAAGAGTAAAAGCCACTCTCCTTTGGTGTAGAATAGTGTCGTGCCCACTAGTTCTGGGATCACTTTCCGAATGGTGGTGTTATACATTGGATGTTAGAAACTGCAGAATTTCGTATTTACCGTCATCAGTACTGGGAATGTGATTACGTCATTGCTTCGGGCTATATCTCTATAATTTGGGCGGTACGATGATGTTTCGATCTGTCGCCACGACTTGCACACACTGCGGAATACGAAAAACTCCGGAACTGAAAGCTTACTTGCTATCAAACCCAAAACATCTGCTGGAAGATTTACCCATAATATAATTTCTTCTTCTTCCTTGTGGAGCATGTCAGGAATAATTGCAGTGGAGTAAAACCGATCTTCATGGATGTTGTAAACAGTCTGTTTCTCCAACTCAGTATGAGATATCATCAACCAAGGACATGACGAAGAAGAAGAAGAAGAAGAAGAAGAAGAACGTCACTCACATCTCTCGTACTTCTCCATTACCTCCTACTTGATTAATTTCTCTTCTTAACTATTCAATCAATTTAGTTAATTGACATGTCTCCATCGCTTTTTATTTATAGGACAAGCCACGCCTCTTTGATCGTGATTATATATATATATATATATATATATATCTCACGCTCTTCTTTTATCTATATATATATATATATATATTTGAAAATAAATTACTATATAACGTTTATAAATAAATATCTATAGGTCGTATATTTGTTTATCGATATATATATATATATATATATATCTTGTATTATTGTATATATTAACATTATTAGCCAATCCATTATATATTATGCAATATATTATTACTATATATTTTAAAGATCCAATATATATCAGTCTCTCGAGTATAGATATGGTCTATTAGTGAACTGATATTCTTTATTTATAAAGCATCACGGTTGGTTCAATCATACAGATCAGTCGATACACAATAGATTATTCCAAACAGTTTTGATGGTGTTAAAATTATATTTGGACTACAACATGCATATAATAAAAATTATGTGTCAACTTGCTAAACTCTAAATTATTGAAACACTTGATAATATTGGAGGACCATCCATTTTATCTAAAACCTAAATTATGAACCCTAAACCTTAAGCCAAATTCGTTTTATCCAAAACCATTCAAGCCGATACATAATTTTAATTATTGTTTATACATTTTAATAGTTTACGATTTATCAAGTTGGTAGCTCTGAGATATAATGTAATATATATGTCATCCTTCTTTTCTTTTCATTTCTTTTTTAATGAGAAAAATACAATTTATCATTTCAACATTTCCCCCCAAATATCTCGTTATATATGGATTCACTAAATGAAACTTTATAATTTTGTTACATTTATAATTATTTAGGAGCTTAATAATGGTAGTAGTCTTCTTGTTTATTTACCATTCAGTTGTTTTATCTCATGCTTAACCTAATATTAATTAGCACAAACAATGGGATACATGAATGTGTTATATCATTGCAGTGTTGATATAGTTTCAAAGCATCTTATATTTAGTTTTTTTCATCTAATTATTGCGAAATACTGCAATTAACAACGTTACAAACTTAAATTGTCTATTTAAATTCGAACAAAACACGACTTCATATAGATAGATAATAATGGCAATACAAAATTAAACTAATTTTGCTACATAGAATTAAATAGACAGAAAAAAAGAGCAATGCATGGGGTCGATCCAAGCACAATTTGAGGGTTGGTAGTACGGTAAAGAGTCGATGGATCCGCGGCCAAAAGTTTGGGACTGATTAGGGCTCAAAAGAAAGCAGTGATCTGATCCAGTATCTAGTGATAAGAAAATATTGTTGCTCATTCGAAAATTAGAATAGTAAACTTTATCCTTAACCATAATCTTGCTTGATTCTTCAACTTTGAAGATGATGGATCCTGTAGGAGCGACAAATAACATTCTATTTCCAATAGTCTCCAATTTACGCCACGTTTGGTTCATAATCCTAAATTCATAGACGGAGGTAATTGACGTCTCTTCATATACAACATCCTCCTCGTTAATAATCTTATGCTTGAAAATAGCCAACACCACATCTTCATCTCCGTCAACCGGCACCAGAAAACATTCATCAATTTTAGCGTATCCTCGATTATTTTGTATTGGAGGCGGGGGCGGCGGATTGTTGGATACTTTGCGTAACTCTGTTTCAGCGGCGGATGCTATTTTGGTAGGATCAAAGGAATAAAGATTGCCATCACTTCCCAAAATATAGCATAATCCTACTCCATCATTATTACCAACTACAACTGGATTGGTAGAAATTACAGGAAATTCAGGGTGCAAATTGCTTACATTCCATGAGACCTGACCATGTTTAATGATGCCGATACTGTCTATATCAATACCTACGATAGACCAGTCAGTAGAGTCTGGATTCGAGAAGAAGCACATCACAGGGTATATATAAGTGACACCCGTCGGGAAAACTGGTAAAAACGGAACGTCAATCTTCTCATTGGTATTGATATTGAAAAAGAAGATGACGGCACTTTTGTTAGTACCACGCTCCAAGAGTAAAAGCCACTCTCCTTTGGTGTAGAATAGTGTCGCGCCCACTAGTTCTGGGATCACTTTCCGAATGGTGGTGTTATACATTGGATGGTAGAAACTGCAGAATTTCGTATTTACCGTCATCAGTACTGGGAATGTAATTACGTTATTGCTTCGGGCTATATCTCTATAATTTGGGCGGTAGAATGATGTTTCGATCTGTCGCCACGACTTGCACACACTGCGGAATACGCAAAACTCCGGAACTGAAAGCTTACTTGCTATCAAACCCAAAACATCGGCGGGAAGATTTGTCCATAATATTTCCTCTTCTTCCAACTCCCTAATTTCTTCTTTTTCCTTCATCTTAGCTCTTCCCCTTCAAAGCCGAGTGTGTTCTATGTCAATATTTGCTTAGGATCGAATATATATATATATATATATATATTCCTACGTTAAAGAATTATCCCTATTATATGTATAGATAGATTTGACATATAGATAGATTTTGACTGTTCGAAATATATATATATATATATATATATATATATATATCACGTACTAAATATTTATATATATTATTATTGTTATTATGTATAATAAATATAGGCTAATAGCTGGCGTCCAAAAATAACTCCATAATATATACTTTTAGATATAGTATATTTTTTAGAATAGATAGATATAGTAATTGATAAAGTGTTCGTTAAAGAATATCCCTATATATATATATATATAGATTTTGACTGTTCGGAATATATATTACGTACTAGATATTTTATATTATTATTATTGTTATTATGTATAATATAGGCTAATAGCTGGCGTCCAAAAAGGCAACAACAACAACTAATATATATTATTTACTAATAACTCCATAATATATACTTTTAGATATAGTATATTTTTTTAGAATAGATAGATATAGTAATTGATAAAGTGTACTATATAAAATATGCAATATGTCTACTATATCTACAGTGTATGTCTATTATATCTATAATATTAGGTTATGAATACTCTAGTAAATGTTTGAATATATTGAATGGACCTTCTGTCTAGCAATGTTTGCCAATCGACGGTAATTTAAAAGAGCATGAACACACGTATCAATCATTATGCATTATATTGTAATAAATTATTCTTAACTTAAAATTGAATGACCTTCTACCTAGTAATAGTAATGTTTACGAACTAATCTAATTTAAAAGATCATAAACACATACATATCAGTCTACCAGTTTCCTGAAATTTATTATACACATTTTATTTTAACTTAATAACTAAAAAACTATTCAAGATTTATCATATGTCAAAATTAGGTGTCTGAAGTTTGAAATGTATATATACGTTTTATCATCGAATAAACGATAGTCGGATAAAAGTTTGATCTATTACAGGTGAGATAAGCTAGCATTTTGTTAAACAAATAAAATATTATTTATCATTGGCAAGTTGTTTTCTAATTTAAAAAAATGATGTTTATACAGCTGAGGTAACTCATCAGTAAGATGTTAAGAATTACATACAAATTAGTTTATAATAAGTGGAATTGATATATTATTCTACATAGGAGGTTTTGCAGGTGTTGTACTTGATAAATATGAATAGTTGAAAATATTTTTATAAATGAGTTGAATGCGTGAAATGAAGATATCATCACGAATGAGTGGTGCTCTTATAAAGATGACATTCGCGATGACATTCACACTTCTCTCTACTCAACTCAAGAATGAAGTTTTTTACATGTTTATAATTGGAGATAACAGTGGTAATGAAGATATTTTTATTATCAATCAACATTATTATTATTAGCAAGCAAAAGCTCAAGTGCTTCTAGAAAAGGGAATGGAGATGGAATGACTTGTTCAAAATAGTCCAACTTTGACCAATATATACTTACGATACCGCCGTGTATTTAGTAAGACTCGACTCGAGTCAAAAGGGTGCACGCTTTTGACACCTGCCCAGCAATTGATTATTAAATCATAGAAGATTATTACGTAATAATATGTGGCGAAATTGAGGTTTAAAATCATGTTTACACACAGATGTATAGTATTGTTTTATGTGACATAACTCGTGATTATAATTTTTAACACACATAACAAAATTGTTATTAAATAATATAATATTATATGAATTTAGCTCAACAAGCATAATAGATTGTTGCGACTTTATAATCAACTATTCGCGACACTAAATTGTGTCGCTATGAAGCTAGCGATGCTTGTAGCGGCACAAATCGATATGTCGTTTCTGATCACCGTCGTGATAAACTCTGCGACACTTTAGAGCAGCTTCGTTAAACTCTTAAAATACGTGACGTTTTCGCTTGTGTCGCCAGTGCATGCAAGTGGCAACACAACTAAGTGTCGTTACAATACTTTTTTTTTTTTGAAAAATGCATTTTATTTTATTTTATTTACTAATATATATTGAATTTTGAATATAATAAATATACAACACAAACAATTTTTTCTCTTAGAAAATAAAAGTGAAGAATTGTCCAACGATATATAATATTATATACTTTTAAATTGAATATATTACTGTAAAATTAAAAATGAAATTACTTACACAAATGCGAGCTAACGGCGTTGTTATATCAATTAATATAGCATTAATATTCATTTAAGTAAAATTTAACAATGATTAGTATATTTATTATTCATCATCTAAATGGAAGCACCAAGTATATTCTTCTTCCTATCATTTTTGACCGTTTACTCATATAGTTTATTTATTTTGGCCACACAAGTATATTTATTGCAATTCAATGAAGGAATTAATGGAAACATAAATAAATACTATTTAATTGCTTTAACTAACCATTTAACAATTGTCAACGTTAATAACTTAGATTATTGATATGCAATATTTTCTACTCTTAGAATATAACTCATATCCTTTTCGATCATGATTTTTTTTAAATACAGTTTATATAATGGATTTTAATAAATTATTATTTTTTGCCACAGTTTAATAAATTAATTTACTATTTCACATCTACTTTTATTTGAAATAACCGTTCGTAAATGCTAAAAAGTAATGAAATTAGAAGATATGTGGCTGTATGGGTTTGGACGATATCAACCCTGCAATGCAATGATATAACACTCATATATCCCATTGTATGTGCTAAATTAGGCTAAGCATGAGATCAAACAACCTAAAATGGTAAATAAACAAGAAGGCTACTACCATTATTGAGTAAATTAAGCTCCTAAATCATAAACAAGTTTATGTAACAAATTATAAAGTTATGCATTTAGTGAGTCCATATAGAACGAGATATTGGGGGTGTGTGTGTGTGGAGGGATGTTGAAATCATAAATTGTATTTATTTCATTTTTTTTTTTAAAAAAGGCAAAGAAGGATGACATGCGCTCTTGCGCCAAAAATGAACGGGACTAAGCGATTTGCCGAAGTTATGGCGGTCAACCGTAGCCACTCTACCACGATCCATCTTAAGGTCATCCCACTAACGAAAAAGCATCTCGCAGGTGGGTACCATCAAATCCGGGTGATGAGTGGAAGACCGCACGAGCTATGTACCATGTGCATTTCTGTTTCATTATTCATACTTTTAAGGGATAAGGGTTCATTTGGTACCACTTCTTTGGGCATAATCCACCTTTGGTACCCTTTTTTTTGTACACTTTTGGTACCAACGTTTTCTATTTTGTACCATTTTGGTACCTCCGTTAGAATTCCGTCCAAAATGGCCGTTAAACCCCCATGTGAGCTGCACGTGACCAAAAACTAAATTTGGTTGGACGGATTTACCCTTAGGGATAAGGGTTCCTTTGGTACCACTTCTTTGGGCAAAATCCACTTTTGGTAGGACTTTTTTTTTTTTTTTTTTTGTATATATACTTTGTTTAGCAGTCGGTGAACCTTATGTTAATTACAGAACTTCCATTGTCATCATACAGTTCTTCCTTAGACTTTTCTTTTGTGTACTATGTGTCTGACACATTCGAAGAAATTTATATGTCGTTGTAAAAACCAATATTGTAATGTATGTATGTATGTTTCATGTATCGGTTGATATATGATAATAATGCGGTGCATAGTATGATAGATATGTTTGTAAGTATTAGAATTTCGTGCAATATATAAGAAAATTATTTGTTCGTGACGTTAAAATTAACTTTTTGTATTGTCAAAAGTATCACTATGAATTTAATAACGTTTTCTATAAACACAAATAGATACGTCATTCCTTACCACTCTAGAATAAACATTTCGATATGCAACAATAATATAAACTTTTAAAGATGCGACGTTTCCTTTTGTTAGACCGAAAATATAAGTTGCAACATTACTAAGTAGGGCTCTGAACAAAGTTGGAAATGTATATATGAGACAATTCTATATCGAATCCATATAAATCCGACTGCAAAACAATGTATATATACACAAAAAAAAAAAAAAAAAAAAAAAAAAAAAAGTGGTACCAAAAGTGCATTTTACCCAAAGAAGTGGTACCAAAGGAACCCTCCTTATCCCTAGGATAAATCCGTCCAGCCAAGTTTAGTTTTTGGTCACGTGCAGCTCACGTGCAGTTCTAACGGAGGTACCAAATGGAAAACGTTGGTACCAAAAGTGTACAAAAAAAAAGTTGTACCAAAAGTGGATTCTGCCCAAAGAAGTGGTACAAAAGAATCCCTACTTTTAATCATTTCATTCACATACGTTAACTGTTTCAAACCATGTGCATATAGTTTAGCACCTAGTATTCATTAACTGCTACTAGTAGAAAAAAAGGCTTTTAGTAAGAGGTATATCATTTTGCTAAAAGCCTAAATTCATGTCGCTAAAATTATTAGCAATATGATTTTTCTATCGCTATTCCGTTACTGAAGGTCTTGTTGCTAATATGAAGAAGGATTAATGCGGAGAAAGACAGAATCCAAATTCATACTACAAAATTTGTATGTTGCAATAAATCGAATATCTAATTTAATATAGGGTATTAATATAACATCTAATTGGAATTAAATTGTGCATGATATCTCAACTCGCACAAAATTAACAAATTAAGACTACTTTACAAATTTTCACTATTTCTAATAGGAAGGCATATGCATGCAGGAAAGTATACCACTGAGACGAATCTAAGTGCGTAATAGTTCATCAACTGAATGAGATAATTACGATATATCCACCATTAATTGCAAAACAGTTGTTGGCAAACAAAAAAATTGCAAAACAGTTCATTCTATAAAACATCTATCCCTATATTAATTGATTACACCTTGTCTATCTACATACTAGGGGTGGCAATTGCTGACACGACACGAAGACACGATCTGTAACGGACCTGTTTTTTCATGTCTTTATCAACACGACAATTTGTACTGTGTCTTATTGATCTGTTACACGATTAGACACGTTTTTAGGCATGTACGTGTAGATCTGACCTGTAGGTCCAACGATTGACACGCATCAACACGACTTATCTGAAACTTAATATTTATTTATAAAGATCAGTAATTGTAAAACATTACAACTATGATGCAGCGTGATGGGGGATAGACGCGGAACGAAATCAGACGCAGGGTTTGAGGAAATAACGACAAAGTCCAAATTAATAGAAAATTACAACAAAAAAACAGAAATAACATTAAAATAAGATTTTAAGCCTCGAAACAATAGAATTTGACCAAAAAACAGTGCAACACACGGCATAGTCGTGAGTTTTGATCTAAACACAGTTTCGCCCGAAAACACTATTCACATGTCAAACTCCGACAGTTGAAAGTCTGGGACTAGAAACCGCATAATTCTCGAAATTTCAGAATTAATCGGTTCCGCCCGCATCAAACGATTTATTAAGTACATTAATATATGTATTTACAAAACTTGTAATAGGTTTTAGTAGTATTCGTAATTGTCATTACTTAAGCAGCAATCCATGAAATTCCAATCTTTGTACATAAAGTCTGCATAAAGTCATTAACTTGTCTTAGTGAAACTATAGGAAAAAGTAGCGTATTTTACTATTTCAGGAAACTGTTGATTATCAAGGAATAAAGTTCGTGTGTTTTTCACAAAAAAAAATTGAGTTTTTCAATTTCATAAAGTGTCGTGTCGACACTGGATCTATTTTTACACGACACGGCGTGTCAAAACAGATCCCGTATCAACACGAGATCTGTTTTGACACAAAAATTTCGTGTCTCGTATCCCTTGTGACACGGGATCTGCCCGTGTCAACTCCCGTGATCTGTTTTGACACGAGAGATCTGTTGACACGCGTGTCACTAGCGACACGACACGAATCAACACGACACGATACGATTGCTACTACCTAGTAGCTGCATATCTCACAACATATGCTTGCTTTCACTTTCACTTGCATTTGCATGATTGTCTCTAACCATATATATGAGTAACTAATGAAAATCAAAATCCATGTCAATCCCTTGATTTAACTTACAAATCATCTTATAAAAGTTTAGAAAAATAAAAAATAAGTGAAAGGAAGAGTGAAAACTTATTGAAACCCTAAGTTTGACTTATTTACACCTCTAGTTAGGCTTAACAATGATGTTTACGAGGATAGATATAACAAAAGTATTACGAATGTTAGTTTTTAAAATAATAAAAGCTAGTGGGCCCTCTCTAAGGACCCCCTCTCTAATACATTCACTTTCGTTTAATATTTCACGGTATTTTTCACAACTTCAATCATTTTTCTTTTTTTATTAAAAAAAAAACTCTCAGTTAGAGTCTATCGTTGATTTGTATGTATCTCAGTCGAAAGAGTTTAATTTCTACAACAAAATGGGTGAGTCCAATTATTTATTTGTTTGAATTAATTGCAGGCCCATATATAATAGTTCTTAAGCCCGCCCATTTCTTAAACTAGAGCGTATTTAATTTAATAGAGAGAAATGAATGAAGTATAAGCTAGCTGCTCCCGGCTCATTGAGCCATCGGTCTGTACTTTATAAGTGGGCCACGTGCAAAACCTATTAGCAGCTACAAGTAAATTAGGGTTTCTAAAACATCTATCTATCTCTCTCTCTCTCTCTCTATCTTTCATTAGGCGGATAGCTGCTTCTCCTCTGTGTTCCCTTACAATATCCATCCATCGGTAACTCCAGGTAATTGTTTTCTAATTATATTTTTATTTGTCTCAAATCGTTCAGATCCGATTTTGATCAATAAAGTTGTATTTTTTGTTGTTGTTGTTGTAAATCAATCGGATTTTGTTTTGTTTAATGGAAATTTCTCTAATCCGTTTCTAACTATAATTTTACTTTCTCAATCAATTGCTCAGATCTGATGCAACATCAATACAATTATACTTCTGTGTGTTGTAAATCAATCAGATTTGTTGATTTTGGGTAAATTTTTCTAATTGGTTTATATTTGTCTCAACCAATTGATAAGATCTGATATTGATTAATACAGTTCTACCTTTTTAGGTTGTAGATCAATCCGATTGACTCAGGATCTCATCTTTTTATTTAAAAAATTAATTTTCTCTAAATCTTGATAAAATTCTACCTTTTAGATTGTAAATTGACCAAATCAATCATATTTTACTTTTTGTTTAAGTTAGATTTCTCTAATTGAGTTCTACCTTTTAGATTGTAAATTGACCAAATCAATCATATTTGTATCAATTGTTTTGATCTGATGTTAATCAATACAATTCTACCATTTTATAATGTTTGGGATTAGATTAATCAATCTATTGTTAAGTTAATTTTTCAATGGTTTGTATTGAGTTAATCATTCTGAAAAGATGTCCAGAAGCAAAATCATGTATTGATATGCATTGTAGTAAGTTCATAGTCTAAGCATATTTAGGTTTTGTCTTAAGAATCTTGATCATCCCAATATCATGAAGCTTTGATCATATCAATATTCATGCTCTACACTATAGAGTAGCATTTGACATATAGACTAAAGAAGCAGTGATATAGAGTAGCATTTGACATATAGACTAAAGAAGCATTACCATGACATTCTCTAGTTGGGTTGCTGCCTCCTCTGTGCATCAATCCTCTTCCTTTCTGCTTTGGTATGGTCATACTTCTTATGTTTAATGAGCTCATTCTTGCTGTTGAAAAGCTGCTTGTTACAGTACTTGCAGTACAATAGAGTCGACCTGTCCTGTCCCTGGTTGGATGCGTTTTTCGATGCTCTCTTTAGATTTGTCATCTGAAAAGTAAAAGAAATTTCAGATTAAAGTTCCCAAATTTCAATCATGAAATCAAATATGAGTATAACAAATTTCAATTAGGTGGTATATCAGAAAGCAAATTTGAGTATAACAAATTACAGTACAATCAGGTATAACCAAGGAAATCAAATCTGAGTATAACACACTTCAATAGGTATATCACATTTCAATCTGACTTCATATAAGAGTATTGCAAATCAGATTATTGCTAATTACAATCAGGTGTAAATAACAAAGGAAATCAAATCGGAGTATAACACATTTCTATAGGTATATCATACTTCAATCTGAGTTAATATAAGAGTATTGCAAATCAGATTATTGCTAATTACATTCAGGTGTAAATAACAAAGGAAATCAACTCGCAGTATAACACATTTCAATAGGTATATCACATTTCAATCCGAGTTCATATCAGAGTATTGCAAATTACAATCAGGTGTAAATAACAAAGAAAATCAAATCGGAGTATAACACATTTCAATCGGTATATCACACTTCAGTCTGAGTTCATATCAGATTACAGCAAATTACAATCAGGTATAAATAACAAAGGAAGTCAAATCTGAGTATAAAACATTTCAATCGGTATATCTCACTTCAATCTGAGTTCATATCAGGTATAAATAACAAAGGAAGTCAAATCTGAGTATAACACATTTCAATCGGTGTATCACATTCAATCTGAGTTCATATCAAAGGAAATCAAATCTGATTATAACACATTTCAAAAAGGTAAATCGCATTTCAATCTGAGTTCATTCAAGATGGAGTACCTTGATTCTCGAGCAGATGATAATTGACTGGAGTGGATTGAGATTGGAATAGCGGCGCAATTCTTGCCGATGATCGGGGAACAGTTGCGCAATTCTTGCCGATGATCGGGGAACAGCCGTCGTTATATAGAGGCGTTCAGTCCACTAACGGTCCCGGTTTATTTCCGGTCCAGGGCCGGCTGAATGATACCGGTTCCAATGTCCACCTTCTGCCGATGGTGGTTTTACACGTGGGCATCCCACGCTTTCTAGGTTGTTTGACTTTACTACCCCTTTGCATCTAATAAATGTAATACTTACAAGCAATAATAAAAAGTATTCCACCTCTCTCTTACTTTATTCACATTTAAATGTTTGTATGTATTATGAGTTTCTTATTTTGCTAATGTTTCATCGATCTCTTCTGTTACACATGTAATTTATGTATATGTATGTATACATAATTTGTACATTACAACTCCCATATTCTCACTACTATCAATTTATCTAAGTTTGGAGGCAATTTTTCTCTTAATTAGTTAGCTATTAATTTCACTTACATCCGCACTTGATGCTAATTAATTATTTTATTTGCGCATATTACATTCATTTAGTTGCGTGTATCATCGTGTTTTACTAACTCTTGTTTTATGAGGAAAAGAAACTCATCAATTTCCGACCATCATATATTTATTACATCTGGAAGACTATATAATGAAGGTTATAAGAGCTACTATATCTGGTTATGGTTTTTGTAATTAGGATACGTGGTTTGAAAAAATTTAGCGAAAGAACACTAGTTTGGAATTGGACGGTCAGTTTTGACTTTCGACTCATAGAATAAATCAAAAATACACTACAAGAAAATCCTTACTTCTATACGGTCAAATTGGTGTGGAATTATAGTATGTAAACAACTGTACACACCGGTTCCACACAAAAAAAAAACCGTGTCGAATTTAGACATGCTAAATGGTACGCAACATTGCACACCGAATTTGTTGTGTGCAAAACTTACACACCGAATTTTGGAACTCACTTGGCCGGGTCCCCACAACCCGGCCATATAGTGTTTCTTTTTTTCGTCTTAAAATTAATTAATTGCGGTGTAAAACAATGGTTGCTGTTGACATCGCAATTAATTAATTTTAAGACAAAAAAAAAAAACACTACTTGGCCGGGTTGCGGGGATCCGGCCAAGTGAGTTCGAAAAAATATAAAATTTGTAGTTTTGTAATTTTTTTACGAAAACTGGTAAACGACAAATGTCTGTCAATTTGCCCTATAGGGTCACCATGTCCAATAGGTTTTTTAGAAAAAAAAAATACAAAACCATTAACTTTTACAATTTCTATTAAAAAAACGAAAAAAATACGTATTTGGCCGGGTTGGGGCAACCCGACCAAGTGAATTCCATTTTATTTTTTTTCAGTTTTCTGAAGAAAAAAAATAATAAAAAAAATTCAGTTGGCCGGGTACCCCCAACCCGGCCAGCCCTATATATGTAAATGGTTTTTTTTCTAGCCTATATTGGTATTCGGTTGTCCTTGTAACCCTATTTTGGTCAAAAACTCGAATAAATGTTTGTTATCGAATTAAAAAATCTATAAATCAAACAAACATTTTATTAAACAAAAAAAATGGAGGAAAATAATATAAATAAAACAATACTAGGTTATGTTAGAGGAGGTTATTGTGACTTGATAGCGTTCACTGGTTCGAATATGACTGACTTAAATAAAAAATAATTTATTGGGGAAAATGATAATTATGCATATCATACCCTCTTTTATTATACTATATATAGTGGGATGAGTTTAAGTCAGGAACTAATAATTAATTCATTTGTTTAGAAATAAACTGTTAGAAGTCTGATTTATGAACCTAAAAGTTTAATAAATGTTAAAAATAACTTGTGTGTATGTCACATGCTTATAAAGTTAGCTGAAGTTTCATATAAATCTTCATGTTTGTATGACAAAACTAAATATCTCTGTATGTGAGTTGTATTTTCAGTAGTGAACTGAGTGAACTAAGTTCGAATTTGTTAAAGAAAACTTCTAAAGGACTTTAACCTTATTATTTCCTATTCAAAATTGCGGAAGCAAATATTATATATAAAAAAAAATCAAAATTTATGTATAATTAAAATCTGCCAGAATAATAATAATGAAAAAATAAAATTAGTACCTTACTAATTACTAGCTGAAGCGGGTGAAATAAAATAAATGTAGAAAAATATGGAATATGAGGTGAAGGCTCATTACTTTGTCCTTTAACTAAAAGTATCGAGTTAGATTTCACTAAGCCATATATATGACTAGAACAATAATATGTTCTAACCAGCGCTTCGAATTTTATGAACTAATTAGACGTGAGTATGATTATTATAGATATAAGGTGCATGTATGCTAAAAATGCATATTTCTTCCACTCCACTTTCGACCAAAATTTCATAGGCAGTGTCTAGGTCTTCAGCACTACTATTTTGTTAAACACCTAATTATCTAGAAAAATGATTAAAGTTGTGAAAAATACTGTGAAATATTAAACGAAAGTGAATGTATTAGAGAGGGGTCCTTAGAGAGGGCCCACTAGCTTTTATTATTTTAAAAAAACTAACATTCGTAATACTTTTGTTATATCTATCCTCGTAAACATCATTGTTAAGCCTAACTAGAGGTGTAAATAAGTCAAACTTAGGGTTTCGATAAGTTTTCACTCTTCCTTTCACTTATTTTTTATTTTTCTAAACTTTTATAAGATGATTTGTAAGTTAAATCAAGGGATTGACATGGATTTTGATTTTCATTAGTTACTCATATATATGGTTAGAGACAATCATGCAAATGCAAATGCAAGTGAAAGTGAAAGCAAAGCATATGTTGTGAGATATGCAGCTACTAGGTAGTAGCAATCGTATCGTGTCGTGTTGATTCGTGTCGTGTCGCTAGTGACACGCGTGTCAACAGATCTCTCGTGTCAAAACAGATCACGGGAGTTGACACGGGCAGATCCCGTGTCACAAGGGATACGAGACACGAAATTTTTGTGTCAAAACAGATCTCGTGTTGATACGGGATCTGTTTTGACACGCCTTGTCGTGTAAAAATAGATCCAGTGTCGACACGAAACTTTATGAAATTGAAAAACACAATTTTTTTTTTTGTGAAAAACACACGAACTTTATTCCTTGATAATCAACAGTTTCCTGAAATAGTAAAATACGCTACTTTTTCCTATAGTTTCACCAAGACAAGTTAATGACTTTATGCAGACTTTATGTACAAAGATTGGAATTTCATGGATTGCTGCTTAAGTAATGACAATTACGAATACTACTAAAACCTATTACAAGTTTTGTAAATACATATATTAATGTACTTAATAAATCGTTTGATGCGGGCGGAACCGATTAATTCTGAAATTTCGAGAATTATGCGGTTTCTAGTCCCAGACTTTCAACTGTCGGAGTTTGACATGTGAATAGTGTTTTCAGCGAAACTGTGTTTAGATCAAAACTCACGACTATGCCGTGTGTTGCACTGTTTTTTGGTCAAATTCCATTGTTTCGAGGCTTAAAATCTTATTTTAATGTTATTTCTGTTTTTTGTTGTAATTTTCTATTAATTTGGACTTTGTCGTTATTTTCGGTTATTTCCTCAAACCCTGCGTCTGATTTCGTTCCGCGTCTATCCCCCATCACGCTGCATCATAGTTGTAATGTTTTACAATTACTGATCTTTATAAATAAATATTAAGTTTCAGATAAGTCGTGTTGATGCGTGTCAATCGTTGGACCTACAGGTCAGATCTACACGTACATGCCTAAAAACGTGTCTAATCGTGTAACAGATCAATAAGACACAGTACAAATTGTCGTGTTGATAAAGACATGAAAAAACAGATCCGTTACAGATCGTGTCTTCGTGTCGTGTCAGCAATTGCCACCCCTAGTATGTAGATAGACAAGGTGTAATCAATTAATATAGGGATAGATGTTTTATAGAATGAACTGTTTTGCAATTTTTTTGTTTGCCAACAACTGTTTTGCAATTAATGGTGGATATATCGTAATTATCTCATTCAGTTGATGAACTATTACGCACTTAGATTCGTCTCAGTGGTATACTTTCCTGCATGCATATGCCTTCCTATTAGAAATAGTGAAAATTTGTAAAGTAGTCTTAATTTGTTAATTTTGTGCGAGTTGAGATATCATGCACAATTTAATTCCAATTAGATGTTATATTAATACCCTATATTAAATTAGATATTCGAGTTATTGCAACATACAAATTTTGTAGTATGAATTTGGATTCTGTTTTTCTCCGCATTAATCCTTCTTCATTTTAGCAACAAGACCTTCAGTAACGGAATAGCGATAGAAAAATCATATTGCTAATAATTTTAGCGACATGAATTTAGGCTTTTAGCAAAATGATATACCTCTTACTAAAAGCCTTTTTTCTACTAGTAGCAGTTAATGAATACTAGGTGCTAAACTATATGCACATGGTTTGAAACAGTTAATGTATATGAATGAAATGATTAAAAGTAGGGATTCTTTTGTACCACTTCTTTGGGCAGAATCCACTTTTGGTACAACTTTTTTTTTGTACACTTTTGGTACCAACGTTTTCCATTTTGTACCATTTTGGTACCTCCGTTAGAACTGCACGTGAGTTGCACGTGACCAAAAACTAAACTTGGCTGGACGGATTTATCCTAGGGATAAGGAGGGTTCCTTTGGTACCACTTCTTTGGGTAAAATGCACTTTTGGTACCACTTTTTTTTTTTTTTTGTATATATACATTGTTTTGCAGTCGGATTTATATGGATTCGATATAGAATTATCTCATATATACATTTTCAACTTTGTTCAGAGCCCTACTTAGTAATGTTGCAACTTATATTTTCGGTCTAACAAAAGGAAACGTCGCATCTTTAAAAGTTTATATTATTGTTGCAGATCGAAATGTTTATTCTAGAGTGGTAAGGAATGACGTATCTATTTGTGTTTATAGAAAACGTTATTAAATTCATAGTGATACTTTTGACAATACAAAAAGTTAATTTTAACGCCACGAACAAATAATTTTCTTATATATTGCACGAAATTCTAATACTTACAAACATATCTATCATACTATGCACCGCATTATTATCATATATCAACCGATACATGAAACATACATACATACATTACAATATTGGTTTTTACAACGACATATAAATTTCTTCGAATGTGTCAGACACAGAGTACACAAAAGAAAAGTCTAAGGAAGAGCTGTATGATGACAATGGAAGTTCTGTAATTAACATAAGGTTCACCGACTGCAAAGCAAAGTATATATATATAAAAAAAAAAGTGCTACCAAAAGTGGATTTTGCCCAAAGAAGTGGTACCAAAGGAACCCTTATCCCTAAGGGTAAATCCGTCCAACCAAATTTAGTTTTTGGTCACGTGCAGCTCACATGGGGGTTTAACGGCCATTTTGGACGGAATTCTAACGGAGGTACCAAAATGGTACAAAATAGAAAACGTTGGTACTAAAAGTGTACAAAAAAAAGGGTACCAAAAGTGGATTATGCTCAAAGAAGTGGTACCAAATGAACCCTTATCCCTTAAAAGTATGAATAATGAAACAGAAATGCACATGGTACATAGCTCGTGCGGTCTTCCACTCATCACCCGGATTTGATGGTACCCACCTGCGAGATGCTTTTTCATTAGTGGGATGACCTTAAGATGGATCGTGGTAGAGTGGCTACGGTTGACCGCCATAACTTCGGCAAATCGCTTAGTCCCGTTCATTTTTGGCGCAAGAGCGCATGTCATCCTTCTTTGCCTTTTTTTTTTTAAAAAAAATGAAATAAATACAATTTATGATTTCAACATCCCTCCACACACACACACCCCCAATATCTCGTTCTATATGGACTCACTAAATGCATAACTTTATAATTTGTTACATAAACTTGTTTATAATTTAGGAGCTTAATTTACTCAATAATGGTAGTAGCCTTCTTGTTTATTTACCATTTTAGGTTGTTTGATCTCATGCTTAGCCTAATATTAATTAGCACATACAATGGGATATATGAGTGTTATATCATTGCATTGCAGGGTTGATATCGTCCAAACCCATACAGCCACATATCTTCTAATTTCATTACTTTTTAGCATTTACGAACGGTTATTTCAAATAAAAGTAGATGTGAAATAGTAAATTAATTTATTAAACTGTGGCAAAAAATAATAATTTATTAAAATCCATCATATAAACTGTATTTTAAAAAAAAAAATCATCAAACACATACAAAAAGTACCCCATAATATGATCAAATATGACCGCACGTGCAACAGATCGTAGTATATTAAAAAAATCATAAGGCAATGATCCTCTAAATCATGAATACCTTTGTACTTATTATATCCTTTAACCTCGTCAGTGATATATATATATAGGAGCATTCAAATTGATGATAAATAACTATGACAAATCTTATAAGAGTATTATTATTAATTAAAAAGAAAAATTGTTATAATTAATACATGTAGAAATAGATATCTCTAAAATAGAATCCATTGAAAGCTACCATTACTTAAAAAGGGACAAGGACAAAAATATGAAATAGTTTGATCTTCTAAATTAAAGATATAAATGAATTTACTATAGTAGGTGAAGTATATACAATTAGGCTTGACTCCTTTCTTCTCATCTTCATCGGAAACATTACTTCTGATTCCAAATCCCATTGTATAATCCATGTCGGGACATATAAAGATAGCAGTTTGACCAATATCGTCTAGCGGCTCCCATAATTTTCGACCAAAATTAAATTTATGAACTTTGAAACTATGGACGCGGTGGAAGTAATGTTCGTTGATTGTAACTTTGATCACTTCGTTTTGATATTCTATGAAATGAGCATTGTAGCCGCTTATTCCCGGTGAACGGACAATTCGGCCATGATCCACTCTATATCTTGTAAGATCCAAACACCAGCAACCATCTCTGTAAATTGGTGTTGCACTAATCACCATTTTTGTAGCATTTCCTAATATGTAAACTACTTTACTATCTTCCGCCATTACCGCGCCGAGGACAGGGTCATATTTATCTCTCTTAAATACAGCGCGACGAGAAAGTGTGTGATTACTGAGTGGACCAAAGAAAATTGTTTCGTCTTTGAAGAGATATATGAAACAATCGGATTCACTTGGAGATGAAGATAGAAAACAACGATCGTAGTACGATTTTGGATTGTCGTTACCGTCGACCCTGTAGTCAGGAAGTGGGATTTTTTCCGAAGAGTTTATGTTCCATAAGAAGCAAATCACTTTATTTTCATCATCACACTCCTCAGCTAATACTGTAGCATCATCAAAATTATCACCATTGATAATACTATCATTATTATGATCAACGTCATCAATACCATCACCATCTTCTTCATCACCATCACTATCTTCTTCATCGTCACCGTCATCACCATGATCTTCATCACCATGATCACTAATATGATCCTCTGCATCATCATCATCTTTTTCACCATCATCAACTTCTTCTTTTTCACCATCACTAAACTCGGATAATTCTAACTGTTGAACAAGAACCCATCCACGTAGATTGGTCGGAATTAAAAATTTGTGGAGCATGTCAGGAATAATTGCAGTAGAGTAAAAGCGATCTTCATGGATGTTGTAAACAGTCTGTTCCTCCAACTCAATATGAGATATCATCAACCAAGGACATGACGAAGAAGAAGAACGCCACTCACATCTCTCGTACTTCTCCATTATTACCTCCTACTTGATTAATTTCTCTTCTTAACTATTCAATTCAATTTAGTTAATTGACATGTCTCCATCGCTTTTTATTTATAGGACAAGTTACGCCTCTTTGATCGTGATTATATATATATTTGAAATAAATTACTATATAACGTTTATAAATAAATATCTATATGTCGTATATTTGTTTATATATATATATATATCTTGTATTATTGTATATATTAACATTATTAGCCAATCCATTATATGTTATGCAATATATTATTACTATATTTCGGCAAAAAAAAAAAATATATTATTACTATATATTTTAAAGATACAATATATATTTTAAAGATACAATATATATTTTAAAGATATGGTCTATTAGTGAACTGAGATTGGAATAGCGGCGCAATTCTTGCCGATGATCTATCTGATCGGGGAACAGCCGTCGTTATATAGAGGCGTTCAGTCCACTAACGGTCCCGGTTTATCTCCGGTCCAGGGCCGGCTGAATGATACCGGTTCCAATGTCCACCTTCTGCCAATGGTAGTTTTACACGTGGGCATGGAAAAGCTGATTTTTTTTCCCACGCTTTCTAGGTTGTTTGACTTTACTACCCCTTTGCATCTAATAAATGTAACACTTACAAGCAATAATAAAAAGTATTCCACCTCTCTCTTACTTTATTCACATTTAAATGTTTGTATTATGAGTTTCTTATTTTGCTAATGTTTCATCGATCTTTTCTGTTACACATGTAATTTATGTATATGTATGTATACATAATTTGTACATTACAACTCCCATATTCTCACTACTATCAATTTATCTAAGTTTGGAGGCAATTTTTCTCTTAATTAGTTAGCTATTAATTTCACTTACGTCCGCACTTGATGCTAATTAATTATTTTATTTGCGCATATTACATTCATTTAGTTGCGTGTATCATCGTGTTTTACTAACTCTTGTTTTATGAGGAAAAGAAAACTCATCAATTTCCGACCATCATATATTTATTACAAAATATATTTATAATGAAGGTTATAAGAGCTACTATATCTGGTTATGGTTTTTGTAATTAGGATACGTGGTTTGAAAAATTTTAGCGAAAGAACACTAGTTTGGAATTGGACGGTCAGTTTTAACTTTTGACTCATAGAATAAAAAACACAAATAATAAAACGGAGGAAAATAAAATAAAATATTACTATGTTATGTAAGAGGTAGTTGTTGTGACTTGATAGCTGAAGTTTCATATAAATCTTCATGTTTGTATGACAAAACCAAATATCTCTTTATGTGAGTTGTATTTTCAGTAGTGAACTAAGTTCGAATTTATTAAAGAAAACTTCTAAAGGACTTTAACCTTATTATTTCCTATTCAAAATTGCAGAAGTAAATATTATACATCAAAACAATCAAAATTTATGTATAATTAAAATCTTCCAGAATAACAAGAATGAAAAAATAAAATTAGTACCTTACTAATTACTAGCTGAAGTGGGAAAATAAAATAAATGTAGAAAAATATGGAATATAAGGTGAAAGGTTCATTACTTTCCTTTAACTAAATGTCTCACAATATGTTCTAACAAGCACTTCGAATTTTACGAACTAATTAGATGTGAGTATGATTATTATAGATATATGGTGCATGTATACTAAAAGGGAAATGATTCAAACTGTGACTTATTCTGTGAAAAAACGGACGAAAGTAAAAATTGTTCCACCTGTAGTTTATGTTCCCAAAGCACTATTTTATTTGCCAAGTTTAACCTTGTTCATCCAACAATATTTATTTATACAAATTCAACCAAATTTTAAGAAAGAAAACGTTGATAAAAAGACTATTGAAGTTTGTTTGAAAAGAAAAGACGACTAATTAAGTTCAATTTTTTTTTGCATACGTAATATCTTAGTTTATTAACAAGTTTAAGTAGTTATTACTGTACCGTGTTTTGGACATGATTTTGTTAAGATAATTTTTTTTACTAAAATCTCATGCTCTCGTGCTTTATAAATAAACATATTTTTTATGTTAATATTATTTTAAGATCACATACATTTACAGTGATATGATAACATATGTAATTTAGAAGATTTTCACATTTAATTTTACGTAATTTTTTCTATCCGTAAATAAGATTATCATATACAAGTTTATAGTTAGTTAATTACACAGTATTAAAAAGTAAATAATATCATATTCATGGAAATGTATAGATATATTGCAATTATATAATTTATTTTAAGACACGTTTTTTTTTTTGTTAGTTTAAAAGATTATAATTTCGTCAATTGTTCTACATGGCTTAGTATTACATATTTGAAGTAAGATTTTCTAAAATTAATTATAAATTTTAAAATTAAATTTTTCATCACATATTATTATCTGATTTAATGAAAAAGATTGTTTATTTTGACTTTTGATTGACGTATTATTTCTAATAATTTTTTTACCATACATATATATTTCTTTAATTTATTTTGGTAGACGAGATTTCGTCCATGTGAGGGTAAACATGGAAATATCAAAGCAGTTAAAATTGCTTTAAAAAACAGAATTAAATGCATGTGGGCCCAGGTGAGATTGCCAAACTTTCGGCAGCTTTTTCACGGGCTGTCTCACAGTCTATAGCACCGCCCATAAAAAAAATATAATCACCAAATACAATTTACATCTCAGTGCAATTTACTTTTTTTTATTAATTAATATGGTTGGTGTCTACATCTTGATCTCAGTGCAATTATATTGAGATAAAATAAAATTTACAATAAATTTCAGGAATGAAATTTTAAGTAGAAGGTCGTTCAATTTTAAGTTAAGAATAATTTATTACAATATTATGCATAATGATTGATATGTGTGTTCATGCTCTTTTAAATTACCGTCGATTGGCAAACATTGCTAGGCAGAAGGTCCATTCAATATATTCAAACATTGACTAGAGTATTCATAACCTAATAATATAGATATAATAGACATACACTGTATATAGTAGACATATTGCATATTTTATATAGTACACTTTATCAATTACTATATCTATCTATTCTAAATAATATACTATATCTAAAAGTATATATTATGGAGTTATTTTTGGACGCCAGCTATTAGCCTATATTTATTATACATAATAACAATAATAATATATATAAAATATTTAGTACGTAATATATATATATATATATTTCGAACAGTCAAAATCTATCTATATATATATATATAATAAGGATAATTCTTTAACGAAGGTATATATATATATATATATATATATATAATCGATCCTAAGCAAGTATTGACATAGAAAACACTCGGCTTTGAAGGGAAGAGCTAAGATGAAGGAAGAAGAAGAAATTAGGGAGTTGGAAGAAGAGGAAATATTATGGGCAAATCTTCCCGCCGATGTTTTGGGTTTAATAGCAAGTAAGCTTTCAGTTCCGGAGTTTTGCGTATTCCGCAGTGTGTGCAAGTCGTGGCGACAGATCGAAACATCATCGTACCGCCCAAATTATAGAGATATAACCCGAAGCAATGACTTAATCACATTACCAGTACTGATGACGGTAAATACGAAATTCTGCAGTTTCTACCATCCAATGTATAACACCACCATTCGGAAAGTGATCCCAGAACTAGTGGGCGCGACACTATTCTACACCAAAGGAGAGTGGCTTTTACTCTTGGAGCGTGGTACTAAAAAAAGACCCGTTATCTTCTTTTTCAATATCAATACCAATGAGAAGATTGACGTTCCTTTTTTACCTGTTTTCCCGACGGGTGTCACTTATATATACCCTGTGATGTGCTTCTTCTCGAATCCAGACTCTACCGACTGGTCTATCGTAGGTATTGATACAGACAGTATCGCCATCATTAAACATGGTCAGGTCTCATGGAATGTAAGTCATTTGCACCCTGAATTTCCTGTAATTTCTACCAATCCAGTTGTAGTTGGTAATAATGATGGAGTAGGATTATGCTATATTTCGGGAAGTGATGGAAATCTTTATTCCTTTGATCCTACCAAAATAACACCCGCCGCTGAAACAGAGTTACGCAAAGTATCCAAGAATCCGCCGCCCCCGCCTCCAATACAAAATAATCGAGGATACGTTAAAATTGATGAATGTTTTCTGGTGCCGGTTGACGGAGATGAAGATGTGGTGTTGGCTATTTTCAAGCATAAGATTATTAACGAGGAGGATGTTGTATTTGAAGAGACGTCAATTACCTCCGTCTATGAATTTAGGATTATGAACCAAACGTGGCGTAAATTGGAGACTATTGGAAATAGAATGTTATTCGTCGCTCCTACAGGATCCATCATCTTCAAAGTTGAAGAATCAAGCAAGATTATGGTTAAGGATAAAGTTTACTATTCTAATTTTCGAATGAGCAACAATATTTTCTTATCACTAGATACTGGATCAGATCACTGCTTTCTTTTGAGCCCTAATCAGTCCCAAACTTTTGGCCGCGGATCCATCGACTCTCTACCGTACTACCAACCCTCAAATTGTGCTTGGATCGACCCCGTGCATTGCTCTTTTTTTCTGTCTATTTAATTCTATGTAGCAAAATTAGTTTAATTTTGTATTGCCATTATTATCTATCTATCTATATGACGTCGTGTTTTGTTCGAATTTAAATAGACAATTTAAGTTTGTAACGTTGTTAATTGCAGTATTTCGCAATAATTAGATGAAAAAAACTAAATATAAGATGCTTTGAAACTATATCAAACACTGCAATGATATAACACATTCATGTATCCCATTGTTTGTGCTAATTAATATTAGGTTAAGCATGAGATAAAACAACTGAATGGTAAATAAACAAGAAGACTACTACCATTATTAAGCTCCTAAATAATTATAAATGTAACAAAATTATAAAGTTTCATTTAGTGAATCCATATATAACGAGATATTTGGGGGAAATGTTGAAATGATAAATTGTATTTTTCTCATTAAAAAAGAAAAGAAAAGAAGGATGACATATATATTTCATTATATCTCAGAGCTACCAACTTGATAAATCGTAAATTATTAAAATGTATAAACAATAATTAAAATTATGTATCGGCTTGAATGGTTTTGGATAAAACGAATTTGGCTTAAGGTTTAGGGTTCATAATTTAGGTTTTAGATAAAATGGATGGTCCTCCAATATTATCAAGTGTTTCAATAATTTAGAGTTTAGCAAGTTGACACATAATTTTTATTATATGAATGTTGTAGTCCAAATATAATTTTAACACCAACAAAACTGTTTGGAATAATCTATTGTGTATCGACTGATCTGTATGATTGAACCAACTGTGATGCTTTATAAATAAAGAATATCAGTTCACTAATAGACCATATCTATACTCGAGAGACTGATATATATTGTATCTTTAAAATATATAGTAATAATATATTGCATAATATATAATGGATTGGCTAATAATGTTAATATATACAATAATACAAGATATATATATATATATATATATATAATATATATATATATATATATATCTACTACATATATAAAAGTCTTAATGGCCCTCACCCCCAAAAGTCATGTCTCTTTACATTTAAATATTAAAACTACTACTTCAATAAAAATCTTAATGACCCTCACCCCAAAAGTCATGTGTCTTCACATTTAAATTTTACCATAAAAAAATAAAATATTTCATAAGGTAATTTTAAATATCAAAATAGTCTCTCCAATTTTAAATCCCAAAGACGTTTAGTATTGTATTAGTTAAATTTCATGCTCATTTACATGCTACGTACTACATGCATGTAATAGACTCTTTTTATTTTATTTATAAAAAAAATGTCACATTGATTTGTTTCTACCATCATTTATATTAATAAGTACATACTACATACGTATCATTAGTACATACATATCAATGGTAAACATGCACAACATTTTATTATTAATTAGATCATTACCTCTATATGTGCGATTTTCTCATTATCGAGTGTGATATTGTTTTTTTTTTCCCTCTCATAACCACACATATTATAATCGACACCTTAATGGAATATATTGTAGATGCAGGCTTAGTAGATTATTCAGCGAAATGACTGCTCTAGCTTGCTTAATTTTTATTTTTAAGTACACAAATTTGGAATTCGATAAACACGTGCATCGCACGTGTCTATTTTCTAGTATATATATATATCGATAAACAAATATACGACCTATAGATATTTATTTATAAACGTTATATAGTAATTTATTTTCAAATATATATATAAAAGAAGAGCGTGAGATATATATATATATATATATATATATATATATATAATCACGATCAAAGAGGCGTGGCTTGTCCTATAAATAAAAAGCGATGGAGACATGTCAATTAACTAAATTGAATTGAATAGTTAATAAGAGAAATTAATCAAGTAGGAGGTAATGGAGAAGTACGAGAGATGAGAGATGTGAGTGGCCTTCTTCTTCTTCTTCTTCTTCTTCTTCTTCTTCTTCTTCTTCTTCTTCTTCTTCTTCTTCTTCTTCTTCTTCTTCTTCTTCTTCTTCTATCGGTTTTACTCCACTGCAATTATTCCTGACATGCTCCACAAGGAAGAAGAAGAAATTATATTATTAAATCTTCTAGCAGATGTTTTGGGTTTGATAGCAAGTAAGCTTTCAGTTCCGGAGTTTTTCGTATTCCACAGTGTGTGCAAGTCGCGGCGACAAATCGAAACATCATCGTACCGCCCAAAGTATAGAGATATAGCCCGAAGCAATGACGTAATCACATTCCCAGTACTGATGACGGTAAATACGAAATTCTGCAGTTTCTACCATCCAATGTATAACACCACCATTCGGAAAGTGATCCCAGAACTAGTGGACGCGACACTATTCTACACCAAAGGAGAGTGGCTTTTACTCTTGGAGCGTGGTACTAACAAAAGCTTCGTCATCTTCTTTTTCAATATCAATACCAATGAGAAGATTGACGTTCCTTTTTACCAGTTTTCCCGACGGGTGTCACTTATATATACCCTGTGATGTGCTTCTTCTCGAATCCAGACTCTACCGACTGGTCTATCGTAGGTATTGATACAGACATTATCGGCATCATTAAACATGGTTAGGTCTCATGGAATGTAAGCCATTTGCACCCTGAATTTCCTGTAGTTTCTACCAATCCAGTTGTAGTTGGTAATAATGATGGAGTAGGATTATGCTATATTTCGGGAAATGATGGCAATCTTTATTCCTTTGATCCTACCAAAATAACACCCGCCGCTGAAACAGAGTTACGCAAAGTATCCAAGAATCCGCCGCCCCCGCCTCCAATACAAAATAATCGAGGATACGTTAAAATTGATGAATGTTTTCTGGTGCCGGTTGACGGAGATGAAGATGTGGTGTTGGCTATTTACAAGCATAAGATTATTAACGAGGAGGATGTTGTATATGAAGAGACATCAATTACATCCGTCTATGAATTTGGGGTTATGAACCAAACGTGGCGTAAATTGGACACTATTGGAAATAGAATGTTATTTGTCGCTCCTACAGGATCCATCATATTCAAAGTTGAAGAATCAAGCAAGATGATGATTAAGTATAAAGTTTACTATTCCAATTTTCGAATGAGCAACAATATTTTCTTATCACTAGCTACTGGATCAGATCACTGCTTTCTTTTGAGCCCTAATCAGTCCCAAACTTTTGGCCACGGATCCATCGACTCTCTACCGTACTACCAACCCTCAAACTGTGTTTGGATCGACCCCATGCATTGCTCTTTTTTTTCTGTCTATTTAATTATATGCATAAAAATTAATTTAATTTTGTATTGTCATTATTTATCTATCTATCTATATGAAGTCGTGTTTTGTGCGAATTTTAAATAAACAATTTAGGTTTGTAACGTTGTTAATTGCAGTATTTCGTAATAATTAGATAATAAATAAATAAATATAAGATACTTTGAAGCTATAAAATTGATAATTCATAAAACAAGAGTTAGTAAAACCTGTAAAACACGATCTGATTCATAGCACACAATTTTTGTTTGGAGATAGTAAGGGATTATTGTGAGAAGATAATTGACCATATTTAATTGATTATTAAATTTCATAAGATGAAAAATTTAAGAAATAATTACGATAAAAAAAAAAGAAATTGAAAAAAAAAAAAATCAAACAATTAAGACTTAAGAGGAAGAACAAACAATGATTGTGGTAATGAACAACGACACTAAAATTATTTGTAGCGGAGTTTGAATATGTATATATCGTTATCATTGGAGATTTGGTAGCATCAACAATAAAATTTGCCAAGTAAAAATAAATGTGCTTAAACTATATATATGCAACAAAAAATACGGATGAAACATAGACTCATAGTACCGACACTTGAATGTGAATAGGTGTGGAAATTAGATTATGTTTAAGAGCTATATGATTGAGTTAATAAATTAATTTACTTAAAAAAAATTACAAGTTGGGACTATATCAACACTGCAATGATATAACACTCATATATCCAATTGTTTGTGCGAATTAATATTTGGTTAAGCATGAGATAAAACAACCGAATGATAAATAAACAAGAAGACAATTACCATTATTGAGAAAATTAAGCTCCTAAATTATAAACAAGTTATGTAACAGAATTAAAAGTTTGCATTTAGTGAGTGCATATAGAACGAGATATTTGGGGGGAAATGTTGAAATGATAAATTGTATTTTTCTCATTAAAAAAAAAAAAAAAAAGAAAAGCAAAAAAGGATGACATATATATTTCATTATGTCTCAGAGCTACCAATCTGATAAGGTAATTTTTGGGTAAAGGTAATTGTTAATCGCTATTAATTAGGTCGATATTTGTGTTTTGCAAATGATTTTATTTTACTTAAAAATATTATATCTTATCAAAAACATCAAACAAATATGTATAGAGTTTATTGAAAAATGTTTTATGAAAATTAATCACATTCAACCACAACTATATATTAACACTATGTGATTGAATATATATACAAAATGTAAAACTTTAAACCAATGTTATTAGAACCGACCGGACCGGCGGTCCGACCGGGTTCGAACCTGAAAGGATCGGCGGTCTGACCAGGTTCGAACTAGAATCAGTGCCTCCAACGGTCTAGTTCAGGCAAAATTGGAGGATGTAAGCGAATCCGGTTCGAAAACTCGGTTATCGGTGGACCGGCCGGTTTTGAACGGATTGGTCGGTTCGCCAGTTCGGAATTCGTAACAAAGAAAATTAACCCGATTGTATTTTATGTGATTTTATTAAAGTTTATTATGTTGAAAACTCGCCATATAAATCTATGTTGTATTTTTTTGTAATTTTATTAAAATTTAGTAAAGTTGCACTAGAGCCGGTGGACCGGGTTGAATCGACCGAACCGAAAAGCGGTGGACTGACCGGTTCGACCTCTGATCCGGTACTGATAATACTGCTTTAAAGTTTAAACTATAAACCAGAAATCAATGTACCATATAAATATATTTTTTTCATTATTCATTATTTTAATCATTTTATTCACATACATTAACAACTATTTCAATTTTGTATCTCACGCTTAGGTTGGTACCCATTACCTACCTTAAATATGGAGGAGATTTATGAGGGGGAAAACTGCCTACAAAATTGGTATGTTGCAATAAATCGAATAGCTAATGTAATATAGGGGGTATTAATTCATATAACATTTAATTTGAATTAAATGCATGATATCTCAACTCGCACAAATTTACAAAAAATTTCCTCCTTCCTGGTAATATAAAAGCTAGATTAATTTCATCTTTTATATATATATATATATAATAATACTATCAAAAGTAGTTTTAATACATATACAAGTATACATTATAAAGAAAGAATATCAATAGACTAATATACTATATCTTTATTCGAGAGACTGATATATATTGTATCTTTAAAATATACACTAATATTATAGTACATCATATATAATGGATTGGCTAATAATGTTAATATATACAATAATACAAGATATATATATCGATAAACAAATATACGACCTATAGATATTTATTTATAAACTTTATATAGTAATTTATTTTCAAATATATATATATAGATAAAAGAAGAGCGTGATATATATATATATATAATCACGATCAAAGAGGCGTGGCTTGTCCTATAAATAAAAAGCGACGGAGACATACATGTCAATTAACTAAATTGAATTGAATAGTTAAGAAGAGAAATTAATCAAGTAGGAGGTAATAATGGAGAAGTACGAGAGATGTGAGTGGCGTTCTTCTTCTTCGTCATGTCCTTGGTTGATGATATCTCATATTGAGTTGGAGGAACAGACTGTTTACAACATCCATGAAGATCGCTTTTACTCTACTGCAATTATTCCTGACATGCTCCACAAATTTTTAATTCCGACCAATCTACGTGGATGGGTTCTTGTTCAACAGTTAGAATTATCCGAGTTTAGTGATGGTGAAAAAGAAGAAGTTGATGATGGTGAAAAAGATGATGATGATGCAGAGGATCATATTAGTGATCATGGTGATGAAGATCATGGTGATGACGGTGACGATGAAGAAGATAGTGATGGTGATGAAGAAGATGGTGATGGTATTGATGACGTTGATCATAATAATGATAGTATTATCAATGGTGATAATTTTGATGATGCTACAGTATTAGCTGAGGAGTGTGATGATGAAAATAAAGTGATTTGCTTCTTATGGAACATAAACTCTTCGGAAAAAATCCCACTTCCTGACTACAGGGTCGACGGTAACGACAATCCAAAATCGTACTACGATCGTTGTTTTCTATCTTCATCTCCAAGTGAATCCGATTGTTTCATATATCTCTTCAAAGACGAAACAATTTTCTTTGGTCCACTCAGTAATCACACACTTTCTCGTCGCGCTGTATTTAAGAGAGATAAATATGACCCTGTCCTCGGCGCGGTAATGGCGGAAGATAGTAAAGTAGTTTACATATTAGGAAATGCTACAAAAATGGTGATTAGTGCAACACCAATTTACAGAGATGGTTGCTGGTGTTTGGATCTTACAAGATATAGAGTGGATCATGGCCGAATTGTCCGTTCACCGGGAATAAGCGGCTACAATGCTCATTTCATAGAATATCAAAACGAAGTGATCAAAGTTACAATCAACGAACATTACTTCCACCGCGTCCATAGTTTCAAAGTTCATAAATTTAATTTTGGTCGAAAATTATGGGAGCCGCTAGACGATATTGGTCAAACTGCTATCTTTATATGTCCCGACATGGATTATACAATGGGATTTGGAATCAGAAGTAATGTTTCCGATAAAGATGAGAAGAAAGGAGTCAAGCCTAATTGTATATACTTCACCTACTATAGTAAATTCATTTATATCTTTAATTTAGAAGATCAAACTATTTCATATTTCTGTCATTGTCCTTTTTTAAGTAATGGTAGCTTTCAATGGATTCTATTTTAGAAATATCTATTTTTATATGTATTAATTATAACAATTTTTCTTTTTAATTAATAATAATACTCTTATAAGATTTGTCATACTTATTTATCATCAATTTGAATGCTCCTATCTTTATACCAATATAAAATGTGAGAGTTGTCATCACCCTCAAAAGGTACCTCTTGAACATTTTTATTTTATTTTATTATATATATATATATATATATATATATATATATATATTATATTTAGTTCTCATATTTTTTATTTTATATATATATATATATATATATATATATATACGTGTTATATTTAGTTCCCCTATTTTTATAAAATGGCGATTTATATCTTTGAGACCCATCAATTTATCTTTATTATTACTAAAAAACCATTTAATTACATTTTGTTATTTTTAGTTTTTTAGGTCGCTTAATTGGTAGGTCACCGTAGTTATTATTAATTTCTCCATCAAATATACATATCAATTAGAGTCAACATGCATTTAATAGGTGCAAATGTCAGGTAGATGCATTTTTCCATTCACTATATCACTGATTTGAGGATGTTCCGCTTGTTAACATTTTTGTATCAAATAAATTAGTCACTTGCTAACTCAAATAACATATCAAATATGGATCAAACGTGGTTCTTGAAGTTTGACTTTACATATAACATGTTACTCAATATTTAATACTTATTGACTCGAACTATCGATTTAGTTATTGCGTTTGTACATTCAATCATATTAGGTATCTTCTAATTGGTAGTTGAATAAATAGTTAAGTTGAGTTCAAGTATAAACTTTAGACATTAGTGTTTTAAAAAATTGATGATTTAGTCCCTACAATATTTGAGTATTACTAAAAATTTCATTAGATAAATTGCATTAACTTTTTTGTTAATGTCGCTTAACTGACATGTTACATAATTATCATTAACTTATTAATACAATATACCTATAAATTTGAGCCACTCATAAAGTATGATATGTACTCAACTCGTGCAAACTTCGAGTACATGTTGAGATTTTTTTGTATCACATAGATCAGTCACTTGTCAAATCATATCAATTGTCAAAATATGGGTCAACCACGGTTCTTGAATTTTGAATTTTTACGGATAACCAGGTACTCATCGTCCAACATTTAGGTTATTGAATCATTAATTTAGTTTTTCCGTCTGTCAATTAAATCAAATTATGTACAACCTAATTAGTAGTTAAATAAGTAATTGACATAAAATCAAGTATAAACTTTAGATTTTAATGAATTGAAATTTCCTTTAGCATTAAATCAATTTTTGTTGGTATTATGATATAGAATTGCATGAAAAGTGTATAGTTACGTTTGTATAGGTCAAACTGCTCCACCGAAGACTCTAAGTGGTTAATTGCGGGCTTACATTCTTCACTCCTCAAGTTGATAAATTAGATACAATTTTGTCGTTAATAAATCACGTCATGCTCAACCAACTCATTATTAGTTATAACAGTAAATTAGTATCGTAATTTAAAACAATAGTTAATGTTTGACTTAATTATCTTCTTCTATTTTTCCCGTTTTGAATTACTTTGTGTCGGTCTTTTCGATCACATATTCATTTCTCGCAACCCCTAAACTTGAAAATGTATTAATTACATATTATCATATTAGAAAACTGAAGATAAATTATGTATTTTGAAACTTAGACGATTTATGCGTGTGCAACGCACGCGTTAATAACTAGTATATATATATATCACTGACGAGGTTAAAGGATATAATAAGTACAAAGGTATTTATGATTTAGAGGATCATTGCCTTATGATTTTTTTAATATACTACGATCTGTTGCACGTGCGGTCATATTTGATCATATTATGGGGTACTTTTTGTATGTATTTGATGATTTTTTTTAAATACAGTTTATATGATGGATTTTAATAAATTATTATTTTTTGCCACAGTTTAATAAATTAATTTACTATTTCACATCTACTTTTATTTGAAATAACCGTTCGTAAATGCTAAAAAGTAATGAAATTAGAAGATATGTGGCTGTATGGGTTTGGACGATATCAACCCTGCAATGCAATGATATAACACTCATATATCCCATTGTATGTGCTAATTAATATTAGGCTAAGCATGAGATCAAACAACCTAAAATGGTAAATAAACAAGAAGGCTACTACCATTATTGAGTAAATTAAGCTCCTAAATTATAAACAAGTTTATGTAACAAATTATAAAGTTATGCATTTAGTGAGTCCATATAGAACGAGATATTGGGGGTGTGTGTGTGGAGGGATGTTGAAATCATAAATTGTATTTATTTCATTTTTTTTTTTAAAAAAAAGGCAAAGAAGGATGACATGCGCTCTTGCGCCAAAAATGAACGGGACTAAGCGATTTGCCGAAGTTATGGCGGTCAACCGTAGCCACTCTACCACGATCCATCTTAAGGTCATCCCACTAACGAAAAAGCATCTCGCAGGTGGGTACCATCAAATCCGGGTGATGAGTGGAAGACCGCACGAGCTATGTACCATGTGCATTTCTGTTTCATTATTCATACTTTTAAGGGATAAGGGTTCATTTGGTACCACTTCTTTGGGCATAATCCACTTTTGGTACCCTTTTTTTTGTACACTTTTGGTACCAACGTTTTCTATTTTGTACCACTTTGGTACCTCCGTTAGAATTCCGTCCAAAATGGCCGTTAAACCCCCATGTGAGCTGCACGTGACCAAAAACTAAATTTGGTTGGACGGATTTACCCTTAGGGATAAGGGTTCCTTTGGTACCACTTCTTTGGGCAAAATCCACTTTTGGTAGCACTTTTTTTTTTTTTTTTTGTATATATACTTTGTTTTGCAGTCGGTGAACCTTATGTTAATTACAGAACTTCCATTGCCATCATACAGCTCTTCCTTAGACTTTTCTTTTGTGTACTCTGTGTCTGACACATTCGAAGAAATTTATATGTCATTGTAAAAACCAATATTGTAATGTATGTATGTATGTTTCATGTATCGGTTGATATATGATAATAATGCGGTGCATAGTATGATAGATATGTTTGTAAGTATTAGAATTTCGTGCAATATATAAGAAAATTATTTGTTCGTGGCGTTAAAATTAACTTTTTGTATTGTCAAAAGTATCACTATGAATTTAATAACGTTTTCTATAAACACAAATAGATACGTCATTCCTTACCACTCTAGAATAAACATTTCGATCTGCAACAATAATATAAACTTTTAAAGATGCGACGTTTCCTTTTGTTAGACCGAAAATATAAGTTGCAACATTACTAAGTAGGGCTCTGAACAAAGTTGAAAATGTATATATGAGATAATTCTATATCGAATCCATATAAATCCGACTGCAAAACAATGTATATATACAAAAAAAAAAAAAAAAAAAAAAAAGTGGTACCAAAAGTGCATTTTACCCAAAGAAGTGGTACCAAAGGAACCCTCCTTATCCCTAGGATAAATCCGTCCAGCCAAGTTTAGTTTTTGGTCACGTGCAGCTCACGTGCAGTTCTAACGGAGGTACCAAAAGGGTACAAAATGGAAAACGTTGGTACCAAAAGTGTACAAAAAAAAAAGTTGTACCAAAAGTGGATTCTGCCCAAAGAAGTGGTACAAAAGAATCCCTACTTTTAATCATTTCATTCACATACGTTAACTGTTTCAAACCATGTGCATATAGTTTAGCACCTAGTATTCATTAACTGCTACTAGTAGAAAAAAAGGCTTTTAGTAAGAGGTATATCATTTTGCTAAAAGCCTAAATTCATGTCGCTAAAATTATTAGCAATATGATTTTTCTATCGCTATTCCGTTACTGAAGGTCTTGTTGCTAAAATGAAGAAGGATTAATGCGGAGAAAAACAGAATCCAAATTCATACTACAAAATTTGTATGTTGCAATAAATCGAATATCTAATTTAATATAGGGTATTAATATAACATCTAATTGGAATTAAATTGTGCATGATATCTCAACTCGCACAAAATTAACAAATTAAGACTACTTTACAAATTTTCACTATTTCTAATAGGAAGGCATATGCATGCAGGAAAGTATACCACTGAGACGAATCTAAGTGCGTAATAGTTCATCAACTGAATGAGATAATTACGATATATCCACCATTAATTGCAAAACAGTTGTTGGCAAACAAAAAAATTGCAAAACAGTTCATTCTATAAAACATCTATCCCTATATTAATTGATTACACCTTGTCTATCTACATACTAGGGGTGGCAATTGCTGACACGACACGAAGACACGATCTGTAACGGACCTGTTTTTTCATGTCTTTATCAACACGACAATTTGTACTGTGTCTTATTGATCTGTTACACGATTAGACACGTTTTTAGGCATGTACGTGTAGATCTGACCTGTAGGTCCAACGATTGACACGCATCAACACGACTTATCTGAAACTTAATATTTATTTATAAAGATCAGTAATTGTAAAACATTACAACTATGATGCAGCGTGATGGGGGATAGACGCGGAACGAAATCAGACGCAGGGTTTGAGGAAATAACGACAAAGTCCAAATTAATAGAAAATTACAACAAAAAAACAGAAATAACATTAAAATAAGATTTTAAGCCTCGAAACAATAGAATTTGACCAAAAAACAGTGCAACACACGGCATAGTCGTGAGTTTTGATCTAAACACAGTTTCGCCCGAAAACACTATTCACATGTCAAACTCCGACAGTTGAAAGTCTGGGACTAGAAACCGCATAATTCTCGAAATTTCAGAATTAATCGGTTCCGCCCGCATCAAACGATTTATTAAGTACATTAATATATGTATTTACAAAACTTGTAATAGGTTTTAGTAGTATTCGTAATTGTCATTACTTAAGCAGCAATCCATGAAATTCCAATCTTTGTACATAAAGTCTGCATAAAGTCATTAACTTGTCTTAGTGAAACTATAGGAAAAAGTAGCGTATTTTACTATTTCAGGAAACTGTTGATTATCAAGGAATAAAGTTCGTGTGTTTTTCACAAAAAAAAATTGAGTTTTTCAATTTCATAAAGTGTCGTGTCGACACTGGATCTATTTTTACACGACACGGCGTGTCAAAACAGATCCCGTATCAACACGAGATCTGTTTTGACACAAAAATTTCGTGTCTCGTATCCCTTGTGACACGGGATCTGCCCGTGTCAACTCCCGTGATCTGTTTTGACACGAGAGATCTGTTGACACGCGTGTCACTAGCGACACGACACGAATCAACACGACACGATACGATTGCTACTACCTAGTAGCTGCATATCTCACAACATATGCTTGCTTTCACTTTCACTTGCATTTGCATGATTGTCTCTAACCATATATATGAGTAACTAATGAAAATCAAAATCCATGTCAATCCCTTGATTTAACTTACAAATCATCTTATAAAAGTTTAGAAAAATAAAAAATAAGTGAAAGGAAGAGTGAAAACTTATTGAAACCCTAAGTTTGACTTATTTACACCTCTAGTTAGGCTTAACAATGATGTTTACGAGGATAGATATAACAAAAGTATTACGAATGTTAGTTTTTAAAATAATAAAAGCTAGTGGGCCCTCTCTAAGGACCCCCTCTCTAATACATTCACTTTCGTTTAATATTTCACGGTATTTTTCACAACTTCAATCATTTTTCTTTTTTTATTAAAAAAAAAACTCTCAGTTAGAGTCTATCGTTGATTTGTATGTATCTCAGTCGAAAGAGTTTAATTTCTACAACAAAATGGGTGAGTCCAATTATTTATTTGTTTGAATTAATTGCAGGCCCATATATAATAGTTCTTAAGCCCGCCCATTTCTTAAACTAGAGCGTATTTAATTTAATAGAGAGAAATGAATGAAGTATAAGCTAGCTGCTCCCGGCTCATTGAGCCATCGGTCTGTACTTTATAAGTGGGCCACGTGCAAAACCTATTAGCAGCTACAAGTAAATTAGGGTTTCTAAAACATCTATCTATCTCTCTCTCTCTCTCTCTATCTTTCATTAGGCGGATAGCTGCTTCTCCTCTGTGTTCCCTTACAATATCCATCCATCGGTAACTCCAGGTAATTGTTTTCTAATTATATTTTTATTTGTCTCAAATCGTTCAGATCCGATTTTGATCAATAAAGTTGTATTTTTTGTTGTTGTTGTTGTAAATCAATCGGATTTTGTTTTGTTTAATGGAAATTTCTCTAATCCGTTTCTAACTATAATTTTACTTTCTCAATCAATTGCTCAGATCTGATGCAACATCAATACAATTATACTTCTGTGTGTTGTAAATCAATCAGATTTGTTGATTTTGGGTAAATTTTTCTAATTGGTTTATATTTGTCTCAACCAATTGATAAGATCTGATATTGATTAATACAGTTCTACCTTTTTAGGTTGTAGATCAATCCGATTGACTCAGGATCTCATCTTTTTATTTAAAAAATTAATTTTCTCTAAATCTTGATAAAATTCTACCTTTTAGATTGTAAATTGACCAAATCAATCATATTTTACTTTTTGTTTAAGTTAGATTTCTCTAATTGAGTTCTACCTTTTAGATTGTAAATTGACCAAATCAATCATATTTGTATCAATTGTTTTGATCTGATGTTAATCAATACAATTCTACCATTTTATAATGTTTGGGATTAGATTAATCAATCTATTGTTAAGTTAATTTTTCAATGGTTTGTATTGAGTTAATCATTCTGAAAAGATGTCCAGAAGCAAAATCATGTATTGATATGCATTGTAGTAAGTTCATAGTCTAAGCATATTTAGGTTTTGTCTTAAGAATCTTGATCATCCCAATATCATGAAGCTTTGATCATATCAATATTCATGCTCTACACTATAGAGTAGCATTTGACATATAGACTAAAGAAGCAGTGATATAGAGTAGCATTTGACATATAGACTAAAGAAGCATTACCATGACATTCTCTAGTTGGGTTGCTGCCTCCTCTGTGCATCAATCCTCTTCCTTTCTGCTTTGGTATGGTCATACTTCTTATGTTTAATGAGCTCATTCTTGCTGTTGAAAAGCTGCTTGTTACAGTACTTGCAGTACAATAGAGTCGACCTGTCCTGTCCCTGGTTGGATGCGTTTTTCGATGCTCTCTTTAGATTTGTCATCTGAAAAGTAAAAGAAATTTCAGATTAAAGTTCCCAAATTTCAATCATGAAATCAAATATGAGTATAACAAATTTCAATTAGGTGGTATATCAGAAAGCAAATTTGAGTATAACAAATTACAGTACAATCAGGTATAACCAAGGAAATCAAATCTGAGTATAACACACTTCAATAGGTATATCACATTTCAATCTGACTTCATATAAGAGTATTGCAAATCAGATTATTGCTAATTACAATCAGGTGTAAATAACAAAGGAAATCAAATCGGAGTATAACACATTTCTATAGGTATATCATACTTCAATCTGAGTTAATATAAGAGTATTGCAAATCAGATTATTGCTAATTACATTCAGGTGTAAATAACAAAGGAAATCAACTCGCAGTATAACACATTTCAATAGGTATATCACATTTCAATCCGAGTTCATATCAGAGTATTGCAAATTACAATCAGGTGTAAATAACAAAGAAAATCAAATCGGAGTATAACACATTTCAATCGGTATATCACACTTCAGTCTGAGTTCATATCAGATTACAGCAAATTACAATCAGGTATAAATAACAAAGGAAGTCAAATCTGAGTATAAAACATTTCAATCGGTATATCTCACTTCAATCTGAGTTCATATCAGGTATAAATAACAAAGGAAGTCAAATCTGAGTATAACACATTTCAATCGGTGTATCACATTCAATCTGAGTTCATATCAAAGGAAATCAAATCTGATTATAACACATTTCAATAAGGTAAATCGCATTTCAATCTGAGTTCATTCAAGATGGAGTACCTTGATTCTCGAGCAGATGATAATTGACTGGAGTGGATTGAGATTGGAATAGCGGCGCAATTCTAGCCGATGATCGGGGAACAGTTGCGCAATTCTTGCCGATGATCGGGGAACAGCCGTCGTTATATAGAGGCGTTCAGTCCACTAACGGTCCCGGTTTATTTCCGGTCCAGGGCCGGCTGAATGATACCGGTTCCAATGTCCACATTCTGCCAATGGTAGTTTTACACGTGGGCATGGAAAAGCTGATTTTTTTTTTCCCACGCTTTCTAGGTTATTTGACTTTACTACCCCTTTGCATCTAATAAATGTAATACATACAAGCAATAAAAAGTATTCCACCTCTCTCTTACTTTATTTTATTTTATTTTTTTTGCAAAAAAAAAAACTAAAAAAGTGATATACTCATGAGTCACGTGTACTAATATAATAAAATTGATTAATGTTTCACATTTAAATGTTTGTATTATGAGTTTTTTATTTTGCTAATGTTTCATCGGTCTTTTCTGTTAAACATGTAATTTATGTGTATGTATGTTTACATAATTTGTACGTTACAACTCCCATATTCTCACTACTATCAATTTATCTAAGTTTGGAGGCAATTTTTCTCTTAATTAGTTAGCTATTAATTTCACTTACGTCCGCACTTGATGTTAATTAATTATTTTATTTGCGCATATTACATTCATTTAGTTGCGTGTATCATCGTGTTTTACTAACTCTTGTTTTATGAGGAAAAGAATCTCATTAATTTCCGACCATCATATATTTATTACAAAAATAAGTGGAAGACTATATAATGAAGGTTATAAGAGCTACTATATATGGTTATGGTTTTTGTAATTAAGATACGTGGTTTGAAAAAATTTAGCGAAAGAACACTAGTTTGGAATTGGACGGTCAGTTTTGACTTTCGACTCATAGAATAAATCAAAAATACACTACAAGAAAATCCTTACTTCTATACGGTCAAATTGGTGTGGAATTAGTATGTAAATAACTGTACACACCGGTTCCACACAAAAAAAAACCGTGTCGAATTTAGACATGCTAAATGGTACGCAAGATTGCACACCGAATTTGTTGTGTGCAAAACATACACACCGAATTTTGGAACGCACTTGGCCGGGTCCCCACAACCCGGCCAAATAGTGTTTCTTTTTTTTCGGCTTAAAATTAATTAATTGCAGTGTAAAACAATGGTTGCTGTTGACATCGCAATTAATTAATTTTGAGACAAAAAAAAAAAACACTACTTGGCCGGGTTGTGGGGATCCGGCCAAGTGAGTTCGAAAAAATATAAAATTTGTAGTTTTGTAATTTTTTTTACGAAAACTGGTAAACGACAAATGTCTGTCAATTTGCCCTATAGGGTTCACCATGTCCAATAGGTTTTTTAGAAAAAAAATACAAAACCATTAATTTTTACAATTTTTATTAAAAAAAACGAAAAAAATACGTATTTGGCCGGGTAGGGGCAACCCGACCAAGTGAATTCCATTTTTTTTTTTTTTTTTCAATTTTCTGAAAAAGAAATAAAAAAAAATTCAGTTGGTCGGGTACCCCAACCCGATGCGGTTTTGCTGATTTTGTTCATCCGATGCGGGAGTTGTGGGTTTCATTCAGGTACCGAATAGTCTGACATTTAAAGTCGCCCGGACGAACGAAATTTCCGGAGACCAAGCGGCGTCTGAGGAAAGGGATCGTTTCATTGGGGTTCCAAAAGAGCACCGGTACAGCGAATCTCATTCAATTAGATTCAATTCACCATTGGTTTTGCAATTGCTATTTATCACCCATGCCGATTCAGAAGCTGCTCTCCTTCTCTTTATGAAGATTTTCGATCCAACCTCAATCCAACAGAGGTATACACTAAGCAGCATACTCAGTGCAATTTTAACCGTGCCATCAGAGTTAGGAAGCGAGGTTCATTCCTTGATCATAAAAATTAGGTTTTGAATCTGAAGTCGAAGTCTCCGATTTGTCAAATTAGGTAACATTCCTTCTAGCTCTTCTCTATTCTCTTCAAGTCCTACCTTTTATGCCTTCTCTGTGTTTTATTTACTAGGCTTTGCTTACTTTACCTTCTTTTAGCATCTGGGAGTGTATTAGATGTTTGATCCATGGTTTAGTGAAGAATCTTGAGAGGTCAAGCTCTGTTTTAATCAGAATTTAGTCTTCGTTGTTCCATGGATGTGTTTTTGCTTTATATTTCTTAATTAACTCTAGCCATTATTTACGTGGAATCGTAAACTCTGAATCGTTTTAATTTTTGCAGATCATTCAAAAATAATTAACTGTGGCATTAAGGTTGCTAACATTCCTTTGGATTTAAGCTTTCAAGAGAAGGTAAAAACTAATTTAACAGTATAATATTTTTTGTATCGCCTGCAATTAAATTATTTCGTGTTTTCTCTTGCAGTTCATTTATATGTTTTGAATTCTGATCTATAGGTTGTAAGTTTTGTTATTGCCAAAAATTTAGCTAACGTCAACACTCATGTCTCTACTATAGTCACGAGAACATTTGAGTTCGTACATTTGTTTATTATTTTTCCATTTAAAAAATAGTTGTTTTCATTTTACGGTTTTAATTAGTTATGGATAATTGTTAATGTGGAATTATCCAGTTCTTGATTTTACTGCAAATTTGGTGATTTGCAGCTATCTTGCTCCTAGCTATGCTTCAGACGATAAACTGGCTGAGATGTCGACTTGATAATCTGATAATCAATTATTCTCAGGTTCCCTTCTAAAAAACCAACAATTTATGACTTCGCAAATTCTCCAAAAGGTGACAGTCCTTTTGCTTAATAGTTTTACCAGTTAAATAATTGTTTATATGAAATTTTCTTCTCGACATATAGTTGATTATGGAGAACATGACATAACTGAGACTGTTTTTATGTATATATACTTCCTAATTGAATGATGCAGTTTTATGTCATTGAATTCAGTGATGATATCATTATGTTCTTAATGGTACTTAGGTTGTTACAATTGAATTCAAAATCTCTCTATATCAGGGAGTAGAAGTAAAAGAGAAACATGAGGTTTTTAAAGTTAGCAGTTTGTATTTTAGACCTTATGATTGGTGATGAGTGCTATTTTAATTTTGTGTGCTGGTTGCTGCAGCAAGAAGGTTGGTTGTCATGTGAATTTGGTAACCTGGGTATAGTTCGGCCGTTTCACATGTAGGTAAACTAATCATCTATAGTTTATTTTATTTTCGAGTTTTTGGGTAGGAAGCTTCAATTCTTTTAGATATTCTTTTTTATATGAAACTTTATTACATCTTGAAAGCTTGAGGTATTTCATTGTTCGGGTATTTTTTAGCTCTTGGACTTTGAAAGGATTGTGTTTTGGGGATTAACAACATGAAGTTGCAACATATGAAACTTAGCCCGAAACTCGGTAGATTATGTCACCCAAAATAAGAAATCCTAAAAAATTAAGCTTTTCACTTTTTGATTGAATTTCTCACTTAATTTCACTTTGTAAATTTGCCATCCTGGTAAAAAGAGGTTTACTAGAAATGAATTTTGTTTGGAATCGAAATCTACTATTGGTGTGGAATTTGCAACTCGAACTTTGAAGGTGATAATTTTGGAATATGCTATATTGTTTTTTCTTTATTCAGAATTCTGGTTTTGCTATTTGACTTTATCTGCTGGGGGTTGTTCATATTGTTGTTTGTGAAGTCTGCGTAATCTTCTGGATTTCTTTCCATAAGTAATTTACACATTAAGGTTTTCATTGTTCATGAATCATTACATAATAATTCTGATTTGTCATTAAAGATACAAAACTTCATTATATAAACCAAATTCTTCGAGTGCCTCAATATGTCCTCGAGTTTGAACTGATTATATGATACTATTTCCATTGAGCTTAATGCTATTATGGTGGGTTATTTCATGTGAGATGGTGGAGTTCATTCTCTTTTTATAATCTTTATATAAAAGAGGTCACCGTGTTTGTATATCGTCTGCAGATATATTGAGTTCTCCAACATGGTGCTAAAATTCTGAGGTACTGCTGCCAATTTGTATTAGTTTATTGCTAATAGACGGGTCTTTGGATGGATTTAAACATTGAAGTATGTCAGTGTTCCATTATTTCTGTTGGTGGGTATGACATAACTTTACTCTAGACTTGATGAAGAGGATACATAGCATAGCTTGAGAATTCACTAGGGTTGTATCTTCATAATTTCTTATCGTGAATTTATGCTCATTGTGTATAGAAGAAGAATGAGTTGTGTTGTATTTTTGTCAACCAACTGTACTTTTTTTTTTTGGGTTAAGAACCTATGAAAGGTCTGAACTATCACCCATGTTAACGGGAGAGGTCTGAAATTTAAAAAGTTAATAACAGAGGTCTGAAATTTCAATTTTGTTGATTTGAGGTTTTCTGTCCATTTTTAGGGTTAAATTTAGGGATTAAGTACCTTTTCATACCACTTCTTTGCACAGAATCCACTTTTGGTACCACTTCTATTTTTTTGTATACTTTTGGTACCAATGTTTTCAACTTTGTATCCTTTTGGTACCACCGTTAACTTTCCGTCCAAATTGACCGTTAAGTGGCATGTGCCATGCACGTGACCCCCCTAAACTTTTGAATTTGTTTCAATTTAGTCCATCTAATGCATCCCTAACTTTTAATTTGTTCAATTTAGCCCTAAAATTTCCAAATCGAACCCTTGACCCAAATTGACCTAGCCGGACCTAGCCCAGGCGAACCCGACCCAGGGTCGTAGTTCAGACCTTTCATAGGTTCTTAACCCTTTTTTTTTTTTATTTGCAGCATTGAAGTATCCCTCGGCTCAGCTTCTCAATTCTTGGATCAACACTTACGGTAATTGAAAATTTGATTTTTCATTCTCCTTTGGTTGAAAGCCGAAGTTGTTTTTTTTACATGGTTGTTTGTGAAGATGAAGAACTTCATCAATTGAAGTCTGGAAATGAATGAGAAAACTTTATTCATCGTCAAAGTAGTTTACATCTCCTTGTTCTATTTATAGTTACACCAACTAACTTCTTAACAAACTAACTTTCTGTTTTTATTAAAAGTACCCTAAACTTTCGTACTTAACAATAAGTCCTCATACTTCTACATACTCCCTTGTTCTTTCCCTTTTTTGTTCTTCTTCTCCGATTGACTTCTCCTTCTCAAGACTGGAGATTCTTCTCAGACTTGAGATTTTTCTCCTTGAACAGATCTCGTATAGCATACTCTTTTAGGAGAATGTGATGTTGCTTTTTGCATAGTGCTTTAGTGAGAATATCAGCTATTTGTTCCTTCGTTCCAACATGATATGGCAGAATCACCTTCTCTTCAAACATGGCTCTCACGAAGTGGCAATCTACCTCTATATGTTTGGTGCGTTCATGGAACATTGGGTTTTCGGATATCTTTATTGCAGCCTCATTGTCACAGAACATTGGTGTTGGTTTGTCCAAATGAACTCCCAATTCCTTTAGCAAGCCTCTGATCCAAACAACTTCTGAGGTAGCCTGTCTCATGCTTCTGTATTCTGCTTCTGCACTAGAACAGGAGACTGTAGGTTGTTTCTTCGATTTCCATGATAGAACACTGCTTCCAAGCTTAACACAGTATCCAGTAACTGATCTTCGGGTCAAGGAACAAGCAGCCCAGTCACTATCACAATGAACTGTCAGTGAATTCAAATCAGTAGTAGCAGAGAAAAGCATGCCTTGTCCTGCTGTACCTTTGATATATCTCACCACTCTTAAAGCTGCATTTAGATGTGACTTCTTCGGTGCATACACAAATTGACTTAGTGCTTGCACTGAATATGAAATATTGGGCCTTGTTATAGTGAGGTAAAGCAGTCTCCCCACAATCCTTCTGTATTGTTCTATATCATCCACCAAGGTGTCTTCATGATTCAAACCAAAATGTCGATCATATTCTATGGAGGTTAACTTCATGCCCTGTTCCATTGGTGTTGAAGCAGCCTTACTTTGTAATTGCCCAGCTTCTGCAACAAGTTCAAGAGCATATTTACGCTGATTCACAACAATTCCTTCAGCAGACCTGGCCACTTCTAGTCCCAAAAAATACTTCATAACCCCCAAATCCTTGAGTTTGAAGTGTGATTGCAATACTTGCTTCAGTTCTTCTATCAATTCCTTTGTTGAACCACTTATAAGTAGATCATCCACATACACTAATAGATGAACTTGTCCATGCTCAGTGATCTTGCTAAACAGAGAATAGTCAAACTTACTCTGTGTATAGCCATGTTGCAACAAAGACTGAGTTAAACTTCAAGTTCCATTGTCTTGATGCCTGTTTCAAGCCATATAACGATTTGATTAGCTTGCAGACTTGTCTTTTTCCTTTCTGTTGATGTTGAATCATCTTCTCAAAGCCTTGAGGAATATCCATATATACTTCCTCTTCCAAATCTCCTTGCAAAAATGCATTGCTCACATCTAGCTGATAAATGGGCCATTGATAGACTGCTGCAAGTGAAAGCAGAGTTCTGACTGTTACCATTTTCACAACGGGTGAAAAGGTTTGTTTAAAGTCAGTTCCAGCCTTTTGCGTGTAACCTTTTGCTACCAAACGAGCTTTGTAACGCTCCAAAGAGCCATCTGAGTTGTACTTTACTCTGTACACCCATTTGCAGCCATTAGAGGTCTTTGAGTCTGGTAGATCAACCACTATCCATGTCTTGTTTTCCTGTAAAGCATTAATTTCTGCCTCCATTGCTTCCACCCAATTAGCATCCTTTGAAGCCTCTTGGTAAGTTAAAGGCTCATGAATCTTGCTTATGCTACTAAGAAAACTTTTATACTGATTGGTTATGTGATCATAAGAGATGAATTTGCAGCTCATGACATAATCATTTGTCCACTTTGGTGCTTTCAAAGCTCTTCCTTTCTTAGAGAATTTTTGATTTTGTATCTGAATGCTGCTGTCTGAGATTTCTCTTTCTTCAATCTGATCACCATCCATGTGAGAATCATCTTCTTCAGTAACTTCCGCAATTTCTTCAACAGAAGGAGAAGTACTATTATTCCCTTGTTCATAAGCATCTCCACCTGATGCTAAAGGTTCCTCTCCTGTTTCTGTAAAATGATTAATCTCTGTGCTATGCACATGAATTATATCATCATCCAGTGAACTAGGAATGGAGAGTGTGTTCTGCTGCAGCAAATCTCGAAATTCCTTCCTCTGAACTGAAAAGGGAAATATGGTTTCTCTGAATCTTACATCCCTACTTACAAAGACTTGACGTGTGTCAATGTTAAGCAGCCTGTACCCCTTTTGAGTAGGAGAATATCCCAAGAAAACTGATGGAATAGATCTGGCACTGAGCTTATCTGTATTTGTAAGGTTCATTGCAAAACATAGTGAGCCAAAAACCCTCAAGTGACTTGGATTAAATGGCTTGTTTTAAAGCACTTCAAAAGGTGTTTTATTGTCTAACACCCTAGAAGGTACCCTGTTCACCAGATAGCAAGCAGTATGGATGCAAAAACTCCAATACTTTGCAGGAAGATGAGCTTGCAACTTCAAAGCACGAGCTATTTCCAATAAATGTCGATGTTTTCTCTCTACCACCCCATTTTGTTGTGGAGTGTATATGCAACTAGTTTGGTGAATGACTCCTGCTGCACTAAAGAAATTCTTCATTGCAGTGTTGATGAACTCCGAGCCATTGTCAGATCTGCAGCATTTTACCTTTCTGTCAAACTGAGTTTGCACTTTTTTCAGAAAATCCTTTACATGAATGATCACTTCATCCTTAGATCTCACAAAGTAGACCCAAGTCATTCGTGAATTATCATCAACAATAGTTAAGAAAAATCTGAAACCTTCAATTGATGACACTCTATAAGGTCCCCAAAGGTCCATGTGTATCAAATCGAAAGGAAATTTTGACACTGAAGTGCTTATAGGAAAAGGATCCCTAGTTTGGCTGGCCATTGGACAAATCATACAATCCTTACAACTTTTATTGTAATCCTGAATATTGAGTATCTTCAACAACTGAGGAAAGGGTAAATGGCCAAATCTTCTGTGCCATAGAGAAACTTCATCCAAATCACCATCAGTGAGAGCTGCTGCTACATGAGAAACTCCTTTGTGCACATAGAGTCCTCCCTTTTGATCACCAATCACTATTGATCTTCCAGTTGTAAGATCCTGAAACTTAATACAATCTGATGTGAATTCTACTGAGCAGGATAAATCTTGACATAGCTGAGACACTGAGATGAGGTTGAAATGGAAATTCGGCACTAACAAAACATTTTTTAACATCATACTTCCATTAACCAAACAATCCCAATGTGAGTCACTGAAGCTGATTCACCATTAGGCAATGTGACAGACCTTGTAAGACTAGAGTTAACTTGAAGGTTGCTTAACTAACTCTTTTGACAGGTCATATGGTTCGTTGCACCACTATCAACGATCCATTGACTAGTGGTTGAAGTTCTAGGTAATGCAGCAGTGAAGAACATACCTGCCATTGCTGCGAAACTAGACTTTGTATCTGAAGTTTGATGTTGCTGCTGACCATACTGATGCTGAGAAGAGCTCATTGGATCATATATAATTGCTGGAAGATCACCATCATCTGCATTTGACTGGCTGTAATTAGCTGCAGCTGCAGCCCATCTTTTCTTGACCTCTTCTGGTACACCAAACTTCTTCCAACATTCATCCACTTTGTGCCCTTTCTTTCCACAATAGGTACAAATCCATCCTCGTTTGTCAACTCTATTTTGTCCTCCAGATAACTGATTCCCCCTTCCATTATATTTCTTAACAGCCGTGTCATTTCCAGAGGAATAAAAGGCAGCCTCATTCAGCAATTCAGAAGTTGCAAAGTTTGACACCATTCTCTGGTTTTCCTCTTGAATTAAAACTGAATAGGCATAATTCAAGGATGGAAGTGGATGCATCATTAATAGTGCTGAGCGATTTGAAGAAAAACTTTCATTTAAACCAATAAGAAACTGAATTAGTTTCTGTTTTTCTTTCTTTGCCAAAGCTCTAGGTGAAATTAGACAGTCATTACACAAACCATCATCTTCTACAACAGCTAGTTCATCCCAGAGCAGCTTCAGTTTACCAAAATATGCAGCAATAGTCATTGATCCTTGTCTAATCTGATAAATCTCTCTGGTTAGATGATAGATACGAGTTCCATCAATCTTACTGAATCGTTCCTTAACATCTTCCCAGATTATTCTAGCAGTAGGACTATAATGCATGCCGTGAGTCAAATCTCTAGAAATAGAATTGATAAGCCATGATTTAACTACAGCATTACATCTATCCCATGGTAACTTCATCTCATCTGTAACAGATTCACGAGAGCAAGTCCCATCGACAAAGCATAGCTTGTTTTTAACCAACAACGCATCGGAAATTGCATGAATCCACTCTTGATAGTTCTCAGAACCAGATAACTTCAATTCGATCAAAGATACACCAGTTATATCAAAAGGATGCAGGTAAAACCTGTCATCAGCATGAAATGCTGATCTAACGCCATAACCAATCCCATCTGATCCTGATTCGTTGCGATTGCCATCACGATTGCCATCACCACGTCCTCTTCCTCTTTTACCAGCTCCTCGTCCACCGTTAACCACTGGAACTCCAGAATTTCCCAATCGCGGCCATGATACTGGAGATCCTAGCGGCGGAACAGTCTGATTCTCTTCCGTCATCGTGAAATCGAAATCAAAATCGCTTCAACGAATCAGATAAGCTCTGATACCATGAAGAACTTCATCAATTGAAGTCTGGAAATGAATAAGAAAACTTTATTCATCGTCAAAGTAGCTTACATCTCCTTGTTCTATTTATAGTTACACCAACTAACTTCTTAACAAACTAACTTTCTGTTTTTATTAAAAGTACCCTAAACTTTCGTTTACTTAACAATAAGTCCTCATACTTCTACAGAAGAGCAGATGAGAAATTGCAATATGCGTGAGGGTGATGATGGACTTTCATTTGACAATCAGGATGAAGAATCACTTCCAATTGAGGCACTTTGGGATGCCTACTGGATTATGAAGAAATACCATGCCGATCCTAATTGCCAGATAGACTTAACTACCATCCCAGTTGATACCACTACGGTTGATGCTGATAATTGTGAAGTGGCAAATAAGGCATCATGTTATAGCAATAAATACAGACAGACATTTCTAATACATTGTTTTCTCTTCTGCCGCTTCTCATTTTTTAGTCTATATATTTTCTTATATTCATCAATTATTTCCTTAGTAAATCATCCCCTAGTTTAATTCAAATTAGATGTTAGTGGTTGAATGTGATTAATTGTCATAAAACATTTTCCAATAAACTATACATATATTTGTTTGATGTTTTTCTTAAGACCACCGCTCTCCCTATGAACCATGTAAGCATTGTGGTCTGCTGGTATAATGAGTTATCTCTCATATTTTTATCCGATGTTCGATTTTAACGTTTTTATATTTTTGTTTTAGTCTTTTCATCTTTAAAATTGAGCTATTTATTACCCTTCTCCGACCACGGTTTTTTGAAGAAGACCAAGACGCAATCGAAAAGAAGGTATCAGACAGGTTTTTTTACATGACATCTTTTGATATTCGTATCAATCATTTATGTGCCTGTGCATCTAGCGCTAGGTAGACCTCAGACACTACTTTTACTAGTTTCAATGTATTTTTTCTTTCATTTTTTTATGCAACAATAGCGGTGAATACCTAGAACGGCTTTTTCCTTTGGAATTTACAAATTCACTGAGTCATTTATTAGCTAAGTCTAATAAATTTACAACATTTAAAATTAGGATATTTATTACAGTCATTTATTAGTTACAAAGCTAAAACAAAAATATAAAAACATTAAAATAGACCTTCTAGGAATCGAACCTAGGATAAAACTATGAAAGACCCACAATATACCAGTAAACTACCACGTTTACACAATTTACAAGGTGAACGCTTTTTTAAAGAGCGCGCCTTTAAACCGCACACGGTTTTATCATACACGGTTTATAACAATAATTTTTTTTACCGTTAGGCTGCGCCCTCATCTGAAGAGCGCGCGGGATTTAAGTCCTAATTAACTCTAATTACTAATTCTAGGACTAAACAGATAATTAGGGGTAAGAATACGCTGATTAGGTGAGCGCTCGGCTAGTGCGCGATGATCAGATCATTGCGAATAGGTATTTTTAAAAACGAAACTCAATGTTCCACATGTGTTTGAGTTACCAAAACTATATATTGGGTGATTTTTTCATATATGAGTGGTATATTATTGCGGTGTTGATATCATCCCAACCCATGCAGCCACATGTGTTGTAATTTTATTACCTTTTTAGCGTGCTCTATAATTTACTAACGATTACTTCAAGTGAATGTATATGTAAATTTTGTTAGTAAATTAATTTATTAACTCAATCAAATAGCTGGGTAAGAGTCGGCCTCTTGACTATACTAGGCTGCTGGTGGGGCTACGTTGACGAGGTCAGTGCACGCGTTGATTGCTCGCTAAGTCTGGTTGTAAAAAAATCCAGACCGTAAACAAAAAGGCTCGAACATTACGTAGCGGAATGAACCTAGATCGCCACTACTACATTTCTCTTGTTGAAAAAAAAAAATCATATAGCTCTTAAACATATAGCTCTTAAACATAATCTAATTTCCACACCTATTCACATTCAAGTGTCGGTACTATGAGTCTATGTTTCATCCGTCTTTTTTTTTTTTTTTTGCATATATATAGTTTAAGCACACGTTATTTGTACTTAGCAAATTTTATTGTTGATGCTACCAAATCTCCAATGATAACGATATATACATATTCAAACTCCTCTACAAATAATTTTTAGGGTCGTTGTTCATTACCACAATCATTGTTTGTTCTTCCTCTTAAGTATTAATTGTTTGTTTTTTATTCCAATTTCTTTTTTTATCGTGATTATTTCTTAAATTTTTCATCTTATGAAATTTACTAATCAATTAAATATGGTCCATTATCTTCTCACAATAATCCCTTACTATCTCTAAACTAAAATTATATACTATGAATCAGATCGTGTTTTACAGGTTTTACTAACTCTTGTTTTATGAATTATCAATTTTATAGCTTCAAAGCATCTTATATTTATTTATTTTTTGTCTAATTATTACGAAATACTGCAATTAATAACATTACAAACTTAAATTGTCCATTTAAAATTCGCACAAAACACGACTTCATATAGATAAATAGACAATAATGGCAATACAAAATTAAATTAATTTTGCTACATTAATTAAATAGACAGAAAAAAGAGCAATGCATGGGGTCGATCCAAGCACAGTTTGAGGGTTGGTAGTACGGTAGAGAGTCGATGGATCCGCGGCCATAAGTTTGGGACTGATTAGGGCTCAAAAGAAAGCAGTGATCTGATCCAGTATCTAGTGAAAAGAAAATATTGTTGCTCATTCGAAAATTGGAATAGTAAACTTTATCCTTAATCATCATCTTGCTTGATTCTTCAACTTTGAAGATGATGGATCCTGTAGGAGCGACAAATAACATTCTATTTCCAATAGTGTCCAATTTACGCCACGTTTGGTTCATAATCCTAAATTCATAGACGGATGTAATTGATGTCTCTTCATATACAACATCCTCCTCGTTAATAATCTTATGCTTGTAAAAAGCCAACACCGCATCTTCATCTCCGTCAACCGGCACCAGAAAACATTCATCAATTTTAACGTATCCTCGATTATTTTGTATTGGAGGCGGGGGCGGCGGATTGTTGGATACTTTGCGTAACTCTGTTTCAGCGGCGGGTGTTATTTTGGTAGGATCAAAGGAATAAAGATTTCCATCACTTCCCGAAATATAGCATAATCCTACTCCATCATTATTACCAACTACAACTGGATTGGTAGAAATTACAGGAAATTCAGGGTGCAAGTGGCTTACATTCCATGAGACCTGACCATGTTTAATGATGCCGATACTGTCATTATCAATACCTACGATAGACCAGTCGGTAGAGTCTGGATTCGAGAAGAAGCACATCACAGGGTATATATAAGTGACACCCGTCGAGAAATCTGGTAAAAAAGGAACGTCAATCTTCTCATTGGTATTGATATTGAAAAAGAAGATGACGGCGCTTTTGTTAGTACCACGCTCCAAGAGTAAAAGCCACTCTCCTTTGGTATAGAATAGTGTCGCGCCCACTAGTTCTGGGATCACTCTCCGAATGGTGGTGTTATACATTGGATGGTAGAAACTGCAGAATTTCGTATGTACCGTCATCAGTACTGGGAATGTCGATGTCATTACGTCATTGCTTCGGGCTATATCTCTATAATTTGGGCGGTACGATGATGTTTCGATCTGTCGCCACGACTTGCACACACTGCGGAATACGCAAAACTCCGGAACTGAAAGCTTACTTGCTATCAAACCCAAAACATCTACTGGAAGATTTACCCATAATATAATTTCTTCTTCTTCCTTGTGGAGCATGTCAGGAATAATTGTAGTGGAGTAAAAGCGATCTTCATGGATGTTGTAAACAGTCTGTTTCTCCAACTCAGTATGAGATATCATCAACCAAGGACATGACGAAGAAGAAGAAGAAGAACGCCACTCACATCTCTCGTACTTCTCCATTATTACCTCCTACTTGATTAGTTTCTCTTCTTAACTATTCAATTCAATTTAGTTAATTGACATGTCTCTGTCGCTTTTTATTTATAGGACAAGCCACACCTCTTTGATGGTGATTATATATATATATATAAATAAATATCTATAGGTCGTATATTTGTTTATCGATATACATATCTTGTATTATTGTATATATTAACATTATTAGCTAGCCAATCCATTATATATGATGTACTATATTATTACTATATATTTTAAAGATACAATATATATCAATCTCTCGAGTATAGATATGGTATTGTATTGATATTCTTTATAATGTATACTTGTATATGTTAAAACTACTTTTGATAATATTATATATATATATATATATATCTATATAATTTAGGTACAAGGCTACTAATTAGGCTTTAATCTTTTGCCGTGTCATCAATTGTGAATCTGATTGGAGTGTGTAATTCACATAAGAGAATGTTCCAGAGTTTTTCCTCCTCCAATCTCTGTTTCTCAGAAGCACGAGCAGGCACCATAAGAATCTTCGATTCGGAGAAGGTAATCTCTCCTGTAGTAATTTGATTTCGGAGATGGTCACAAAAACCTTCTTTAACGATTATGTCCAAATTTTAAAGGGAGATGATATTGAAGAGCAGTGAATTAGCTACACTCGGAGCAATATTCAACTTCAGGTACTCATCTTGATTCATTTCTACTGTCTAACCTACCAATTTGATGATCGAATCATAGAGTTTGTGTCATAACATAGCTAAATCACTTGGTTCAGTGAGAGAAAGAACAAATGAGAATATTGATTAGCTAGATTAATTGAACACATTGCTTAGAATTTTCCATTAATTACTCGGTCAAATTTACATGTTGAGATCTGCTAAAGTTTAAGACCTTTATTTGGGGTGGAATCAACAGTATCCTAAGATACTAATCCTGAATGCATGAATTAATGTATGAACACAGTGGGATAAAACCAAAATATCTGGGTGTGCAGAAGAATCCACCGTCATAGCACTTCAATAATGTCAACAAAATTTCAATCGATTGTTTCTGTTTTCAATCAATTGGGTGTTTCATCTTCTGCAACTCCAATCACCCATATAATAGCAAGCCCACTAACTCTGATTTGTTCAAGCAAGGATTTGAGGTATGATCTCTGTGTCTCTATTGCTGCATTTGATGGATGGCCGATTCGATGAATTAGAATTGCTTAGATTCTGTCTTTCTTTCTGGTGACGTAAAAATTTGGTGTTTGAGTTCTGATGATGGACATTGCTTTGTTCAAATAGAGGGTGAGGGAATTTATGTTAGATTCTCTGATGTTTAAAATGACTACCAATCAAATGCTCTGGCTCTAGGGTGACTATGAAGAATAGCTCTACTGGTGAAGAATTCAGTAATCTTGGGGAGTCCTCTGGACAAAGGTAACTTCGCTTCTCATAACCAAGTTTCAGACATTGAGCTAATCTTTAAACATCGTTGTGCTACTGATACCTGATACTATTGCTGCTTCGGTTCAACTGTAGGTGAAAAAACCATATAATTGTATCAGCTAAATAGTTCTTTTATGAATAGGACACGCTAAAGTGATTTCTATTGATTGAATTTTCTGTTTGTTTCTCGAATTGTCAAGTTTCATGGCTTCTTAGTTGTCTAACCAATGTGTTAATCCTGTAGAGCTTCGAGTGTAGGAGCATTATCAGGTAACGAGATCCTTGATGGATGAATGTAGTTTCTATTTTCTAAATATGTGAAGATGTCATCTCTGCTGCCGATTTCTGAATTAAGTTATGATATCATCTGAGCCACCTATTATGTTTTTCTTCTTTAGAATATTATTGTGACCATGCAACTTCTTTGCTTTACAAAGTTTTAGCTTTTTTCTCTCTTACCTTGGGAAGAATCCCCAATGAGTAAACTTTGTATTTCTAGAGTTGTTTTCTCTTTCTAGAGGTCATTTTATCTAGCTTAAGTTTGAAAACAGCAACTGAAAGACCATGCGCAGGTTATTCATGAGGCATGTTTTTAAGTGTCCACATTGTAATAAAAGGTGCTAGATGAATTATTTCTGAGTATTGTACAAAAGTATGGTACTGAGTTTGTAATGAGGTGCATTTTGTTGGATAAATTTAGACTCGAGATTTCACTATCAGTTGAATGTTTCTGCATATGATTACAAAATTGGTTAGCTTCCTCATAGATTAGTCTATTTACGAAATTTCTACCTCATATCTTATTGCATTCTAGAAAGAACTTCATAATAATTAAGTAGTTTCATGAATTTAAAAGATAGTGTTGAGATGGTACGGGTCATTCCATATGATCATAAGTACTCTGACAAGTATAAGGAGACTGATGTTTTTCATGGCAATTTTTTTTGGCAGAACAGAGCAAGAAAAGTTACAGCAAGCATTCAAGAACCCCAAGACGGCAAGTTAAGAGCTGACCACATACAAGTCAAGTTCCTCCTAGCTGCAGTTTTAACAGTTCTATCGACAACATCAACAAAACACGCTTGACACATTTTACAGACAGTGCAGGTAAATAAGATAACAAAAAGCGGAAGTCCGTGTCTTCTGTGGATTCCATGTTGGTGGGAAAATCCAGCGTTGTCTGTCAAGAGCATAGCATCCATTTTAGATCACTCTCTCCATTTTTAGTGGTTTCCTAAAATGCTGCCAAGTCACCATTTTCATTTATGATTGGTTTCGTATATTCTACGCGCTTTATTTATGATCAGTCTCATCTGGTATGGTGGTAGCATTGCTGCCATCTATTAGACTGGCCCGGGTTCAATACCCGGTTGTAGCAACTTAAACTTTGGAGACATTACACAAACGGCACGGACAACTGCACTACTCCTGGAGGTATTCTAAAATATACCTTCTTTAAAAAAAACTTGGCCAAAAAAAATAAAAAATTTATGATTGGTTTCGTATATTCTACGCGCTTTATTTTTATATCTAGCTTTTATTCTATGTTGTTGTTACGTCGACTGATTGGTTTCTTCGTGTCTTCCGTTACTCCAATTAGTAATTACTGCTCTATTCGGTTTCAGATCTTGCCGTTTCACCAACTGGAAGCTTCGATTTAAGATCTTGAACGCTGTATATCTTGAAGTTTCCGATTTGGATGACCACTCCCATTAGCGTTTCAGACGGGTGTCTCATCGTATATAAGTGGTAAGTGTTTTCATGGTTTTTGTAGAACTAATCCATTAAAATTACACTGGTTTCTGGAGTCGTGGACATCGATTTCCTAATGATAATCTCTACAAAGAAGACATGAGGGCAGCCAATAGCAGAGCTAAGAAGAAGGTTCGACTTAACCAAGTCTACTGTTTTATAATATAGTTGATAATGATAACCCAAATTAATCAAAACTCATATTTTTATTAATCATTGATTCATTTTAACATTTTAAACTTGAGACACCAAAATCTCACATGGAGCAAACTTAAAGACAGTTTATAGGTTCTTAACCCTACTATTATTAAGAAATGGAAAGGAGTTAAGATAGAGCGTCCGGAGGCTAGAGCCGTTGTCCCAAGAAGTATAAGGAAGTTTCTGACTAATGAAACAATATGATTAATGATGTTATGATTGCAGAGCTTGGGGCAGTCTGGCCGCATTAATTTTGCTTGCTATGGTTGGATGTTTTTCTGGATCTGCTATGTATTTTTTTCCCTTTTGATTTTTCGTTTACCATGATAACTTTAGTTCGTCGCTAGCCAGGAATGAGAATGCCCAATGTAGGGTATAGAGATGTAAGTGCTCGGGGTGGTCTTTTAATTGCAAGACTTGCGCTTTAAGTAATATGTTAATGATTAAGGTTATTTATACTACAAGCTTGATTATTCACTCCAACTTTTATTCTCATCAACATTTCGACCCACATACCAACTGAATTTACAAATGCATTAATCATTAATGCAGTTTTAATATTATACTGTCAAGTTCCCCAGGAATCTGTAAGTCTATTCCAAACATCACCAGATTCATCTTTACTGTTTGGTTAGTAATTACTTTTATACTTCTTCACTACTTTATACGTAATTTTCGTGGTATCATCTTTTTTAGTGCGTAACTGTGTATTTTAGTTAGATTGGCAACAAATAATGCACAATTATGAATGGCACACAAGTACCAAAAAAAATACAAACATCATATATCTTAATTCTCCACCTTGTATATCTTAAAACTTATAAAAAATAATATGTCATACATTTTTAAAAAAATTACTACATATAATATCTATCCCTAGTATATATAAAAGATGAAATAAGTCTAGCTTTTATATTACCAGAAAGAGTGAAAAATTGTAGTCTTAATTTGTTAATTTTTTGCAAGTTGAGATATCATGCATAATTTAATTCAAATACCCTATATTAAATTAGATATTAGATTTATTGCAACATACCAATTTTGTAGTGTGAATTTGGAGGCAGTTTTCCCCCCTCATTAATCCTCCTCCAAATTTAAGGTAATTGGCATTATATTACTAGGTGCACTCGTACGGCGTGTGAATGATTTAAACATAAATTTATACGGTACATAGATTTCTGGTTTATAGTTTAAAGTATTGTTATCAGGACCGGACCGGAGGTCGAACCGGCTAGGCCACTGGTTCCCGGTTCGGTCGGTTCTAGTGCAACTTCAATAAAATTACAAAAAATACAACATAGATTCATATGGTGGGTTTTAAACACAATAAACTTCAATAAAATCACAGAAAAATACAACCGGATTTAATTTCAACCGGTTCTGATTCAAATCCGATCAGACACCGGTCCGGTTCGGATAACACTAGTTTAAATTATATATATATTCAATCACATAGTGTTATATATCTAGTGGTGGTTGAATGTGATTAATTTTCATAAAACATTTTCTAATAAACTATACATATATTTGTTTGATGTTTTTTATAAGATATAATATTTTTTTAAGTAAAGTAAAATTATTTGCAGAACACAAGTATCCACCTAATTAATAGAAATTAACAATTGCCTTTACCTAAAAATTACCTTATAAAGTTGGTAGCTCTGAGATATAATGAAATATATATGTCGTCCTTCTTTGCTTTTTTTTTACTAGTTATTAGCGCGTGCGTTGCACGCGCATAAATCGTCTAAATTTCAAAATACATAATTTATCTTCAGTTTTCTAATATGATAATATGTAACTAATACATGGTCAAGTTTAGGGGTTGCGAGAAATGAATCTGTGATCGAAAAGACCGACACAAAGTAATTCAAAACGGGAAAAATAGAAGAAGATAATTAAGTAAAAAATTAACTATTGTTTTAAATTACGATACTTATTTACTGTTAAAACTAATAATGAGTTGGACTGAGTATGACGTGAGTTATTAACGACAAAGTTGTATCTAATTTATCAACTTGAGGAGTGAAGAATGTAAGCCCGCAATTAACCACTTAGAGTCTTCGGTGGAGCAGTTTGACATATACAAACGTAACTATACACTTTTCATGCAATTTTATATCACAATACCAACAAAAATTGATTTAATGCTAAAGGAAATTTCAATTCATTAAAATCTAAAATTTATACTTAATTTTATGTCAATTACTTATTTAACTACTAATTAGGTTGTACACAATTTGATTTAATTGACAGACGGAAAAACTAAATTAATGATTCAAGAACCTAAATGTTGGACGATGAGTACCAGGTTATCCGTAAAAGGTCAAAATTCAAGAACCGTGGTTGACCCATATTTTGACAATTGATATGATTTGACAAGCGACTGATCTACGTGATACAAAAAAAATCTCAGCATGTACTCGAAGTTTGCACGAGTTGAGTACATATCATACTTTATGGGTGGCTCAAATTTCTAGGTATATTGTATTAATGAGTTAATGATAATTATGTAACATGTCAGTTAAGCGACCTTAACAAAAAAAGTTAATGCAATTTATCTAATGAAATTTTTAGTAATACTCAAATATTGTAGGGACTAAATTATCAATTTTTTAAAACACTAATGTCTAAAGTTTATACTTGAATTCAACTTAACTATTTATTCAACTAACATTTAGGAGATACCTAATATGTTTGAATTTGCAAACGCAATAACTAAATCGATAGTTCGAGTCAATAAGTATTAAATATTGAGTAACATGTTATATGTAAATTCAAACTTCAATAACCAAGTTTGATCCATATTTGATATGTTATTTGAGTTAGAAAGTGACTAATTTATTTGCTACAAAAATGTTAACAAGCGGAACATCCTCAAATCAGTGATATAGTGAATGGAAAAATGCATATACCAGACATTTGCACCTATTAAATGCATGTTGACTCTAATTGATATATATTTGATGGAGAAATTAATAATAACTACGGTGACCTACCAATTAAGCGACCTAAAAAACTAAATAACAAAATGTAATTAAATGGTTTTTATAATAATAAATAGTAAAGATAAATAGATGGGTCTCAAAGATAAAAAGAGTAAATCACAATTTTATAAAAATATTGTAGGGACTAAATCATCAATTTTTTAAAACACTAATGTCTAAAGTTTATATTTGAATTCAACTTAACTATTTATTCAACTACCATTTAGGAGATACCTAATATGATTGAATTTACAAACGCAATAACTAAATCGATAGTTCGAGTCAATAAGTATTAAACATTCATTAACATCTTATATGTAGAGTCAAACTTCAAGAACCACGTTTGATCCATATTTGATATGTTATTTGAATTAGCAAGTGACTAATTTATTTGCTACAAAAATGTTAACAAGCGGAACATCCTCGAATCAGTGATATAGTGAATGAAAAAATGCATCTACCTGACATTTGCACCTATGAAATGCATGGTTGACTCTAATTGATATATATTTGATGGAGAAATTAATAATAACTACGCTGACCTACCAATTAAGCGACCTAAAACTAAAAATAACAAAATGTAATTAAATGGTTTTTTTAGTAATAAATAGATGGGTCTGAAAGATAAAAAGACTAAATCGTCATTTTATAAAAATAGGGGAACTAAATATAACACGTATATATATATATATAATACAATAAAAAATATAGGAACTAAATATAACATATATAATAATAATAATAATAATAATAATAAAATTTAAAAAAAAATATTCAATAGGTACCTTTTGGGGGTGAGGACAACTCTCACATTTTATATTGGTATAAAGATGAGAAAAATACAATTTACCATTTCAACATTTTTTCCCCAAAATATCTCGTTTTATATGGACTCACTAAATGCAAACTTTATAATTTTGTTACATAACTTGTTTGTAATTTAGGAGCTTAATTTTCTCAATTATGGTAGGAGTTTCTTGTTTATTTACCATCCGGTTATTTCATCTCATGCTTAACCTAATATTAGCATAAACCATGGATATATATGAGTGGTATATATATCATTGCGGTGTTGATATCATCCCAACCCATGCAGCCACATGTGTTGTAATTTCGTTACTTTTTTAGCGTGCTCTAATTTACTAACGATTACTTCAAGTGAAAGTATATGTAATTTTTTTTAGTAAATTAATTTATTAACTCAATCATATAGCTGGGTAAGGGTCGGCCAGAGAGGGCTGCAATTGGGGCCGCGGCCCCAATTGAGGTGGTCACCACCAATTGGGGCCGGCCATCACCAATTGTGGTGGTGGCCGGTGCCGTAGGGTGGTGGCCGGCCCGTTTCGTGGCGGTCGGCGGCCGTGGTGGTAGGTGGTGATAATGGCTTTGGACGGTGACTTGAGCAAATAATAGAGACTAAATTGTAAATATTATATTAAATTTTAAAAATATAAATTTGAGGACTAAATTGAACAAAATAAAAGTTTTTAAAGGTCAAACTAACTATTGATTAACAGAAACACAAAAATCATATAACATCTCAAACAGTGTTTCGGAAACCGGACCGGGCCGTTGGTCGGACCGTGAACCGGGCAGCAGAACCGGTTTGACAAGATAAAAGCGGGTCGGACCAGATAAATCGGTACCGGTCTGACTGTAAAAGAAAAGCTCACACTTTTCTTTTGTCAAAAAAATATTAGTTACTTGTAATTGGACTTGAACTTATAACCTAGGTTAGGAACAATGGCGCGTTACCACCTAACTACACTTCTAGATGCTATTAAAAGAACAGATAAATAATTGTTATTGAGATTTGTAAATCCTAACTAATAATGACAAGCAATGGATCCGGTTGAACCAGATTGGACCGGTTAGATCGGGAATTGGTCATCTTTCCGATTCAAGGTCTGGTCCGGTTTTCAAAATATTGTCTCAAATATATAACACTAAAATCCTACAAAATTGAACGTATGGTACAAAAAACATACACAGGTCAAACATGTGGCACCAAAAGTACATATAACCCAATATTTTTTAGTGTGTTGTTCAGTACAACAATCATTTAATCATTGTTTGTTACTTAAGAGAAACGGTGTTATGTATTAAACTTACGGGTTGATATAAAAAGATAAACTTGTCATTTTGACTTATTATTATTATTATTAGAATTATTGCTATGACACTTTGATCTGATGTTGAACTTTTATATGGTGCAATTGTCCCATTTGTAGTATACATATTAGGGTTAAGAACCTATGAAAGGTCTGAACTATCACCCATGTTAACGGGAGAGGTCTGAAATTTAAAAAGTTAATAACAGAGGTCTGAAATTTCAATTTTGTTGATTTGAGGTTTTCCGTCCATTTTTAGGGTTAAATTTAACAGAATTGTGTGAAATGACATTTTTGCCCCTTTAATATTTTGTTTTATTTAATATCTTATTTAATGAAATGTGAAATGACAATTTTACCCCTAAAGTCAAATTAAAACCACCCAACTCCGGTCACCACCACCCGACTCCGGTCACCACCACCCGACTCCGGCGACCACCACCTCGACTCCGACGACCACCACCTCGGCTCCGGCGACCGACTCTGGCCACCACGGGGCCAAAAAAGCTCCGAACGGGGCCAAAAAGCTCCGATCGGGGCCAAAAAGCTCCGATCGGGGCCAAAAAAGCTCCGATCGGAGCTTTTTTGGCCCCGATCGGAGTCCAATCGGGGCCGGTGGCTCCGATCGGAGCTCAATCGGGGCCGGTGGCTCCGATCGGAGCCCAATCGGGGCCGGTGGCTCCGATTTTGGCCCAATCGGAGCCTTGGTGGTGGTCGCCGGAGTACGGTGGTGGTCGCAGGAGTACGGTGTGTTCGCCGGAGTACGGTGGTGGTCGCCGGAGTACGATTGGTGGTCGCCGGAGTACCGTGGTGGCTTCAAGGGCATTTTGGTCTTTTCACTCCATGCATGTGAGGGGCACACTTGATAGAAGGGCATTTTCGGAATTTTATTTAATTTCCGGTCACATGCCAAGCATGTGACCAACTTCCGTTAGTTTTAACGGAAAAAACTAACGGAGACCGCTGTTATTAACAAAACAGAAATTTCAGACATTTGTTATTAACTTTTTAAATTTCAGACCTCTCCCGTTAACATGGGTGATAGTTCAGACCTTTCATAGGTTCTTAACCCTTTTTTATTCCAGTTTCTTTTATATCGTGATTATTTCTGAAATTTTTCTATCTTATGAAATTTACTAATCAATTAAACATGGTCCATTATCTTTTCGCACTAATTAATCCCTTACTGGTCTATCAGTTTACCCGATGTCTGTATGCAATTTTTTTTCTTCTCATAATTAGTAAGCTATTTCACTTATGTTCATGCTTGATGCCAATTATTAATTATTTTATTTGCACATATTACGTTCATTTAGTTATGTGCATCATCATTTTAATTTATTTTTTTACCTAACTCTCTTCATCTACCTACATGTTGCAAAACTTTTTTGATGGACATGTATCTCCAAATAAACTAAAATTATGTACTATGAATCAGATCGTGTTTTACAGGTTTTACTAACTCTTGTTTTATGAATTATTAATTTTATAGCTTCAAAGCATCTTATATTTATTTATTTTTTATCTAATTATTATGTAATACTGCAATTAATATAACATTACAAACTTAAATTGTCCATTTAAAATTCGCACAAAACACGACTTCATATAGATAGATAAATAATGACAATACAAAATTAAATTAATTTTGATGCATATAATTAAATAGACAGAAAAAAAGAGCAATGCATGGGGTCGATCCAAGCACAGTTTGAGGGTTGGTAGTACGGTAGAGAGTCGATGGATCCGCGGCCAAAAGTTTGGGACTGATTAGGGCTCAAAAGAAAGCAGTGATCTGATCCAGTATCTAGTGATAAGAAAATATTGTTGCTCATTCGAAAATTAGAATAGTAAACTTTATCCTTAACCATAATCTTGCTTGATTCTTCAACTTTGAAGATGATGGATCCTGTAGGAGCGACAAATAACATTCTATTTCCAATAGTCTCCAATTTACGCCACGTTTGGTTCATAATCCTAAATTCATAGACGGAGGTAATTGACGTCTCTTCATATACAACATCCTCCTCGTTAATAATCTTATGCTTGAAAATAGCCAACACCACATCTTCATCTCCGTCAACCGGCACCAGAAAACATTCATCAATTTTAACGTATCCTCGATTATTTTGTATTGGAGGCGGGGGCGGCGGATTGTTGGATACTTTGCGTAACTCTGTTTCAGCGGCGGATGCTATTTTGGTAGGATCAAAGGAATAAAGATTGCCATCACTTCCCGAAATATAGCATAATCCTACTCCATCATTATTACCAACTACAACTGGATTGGTAGAAATTACAGGAAATTCAGGGTGCAAATTGCTTACATTCCATGAGACCTGACCATGTTTAATGATGCCGATACTGTCTATATCAATACCTACGATAGACCAGTCAGTAGAGTCTGGATTCGAGAAGAAGCACATCACAGGGTATATATAGGTGACACCCGTCGGGAAAACTGGTAAAAACGGAACGTCAATCTTCTCATTGGTATTGATATTGAAAAAGAAGATGACGGCACTTTTGTTAGTACCACGCTCCAAGAGTAAAAGCCACTCTCCTTTGGTGTAGAATAGTGTCGCGCCCACTAGTTCTGGGATCACTTTCCGAATGGTGGTGTTATACATTGGATGGTAGAAACTGCAGAATTTCGTATTTACCGTCATCAGTACTGGGAATGTGATTACGTCATTGCTTCGGGCTATATCTCTATAATTTGGGCGGTAGGATGATGTTTCGATCTGTCGCCACGACTTGCACACACTGCGGAATACGCAAAACTCCGAAACTGAAAGCTTACTTGCTATCAAACCCAAAACATCGGCGGGAAGATTTGTCCATAATATTTCCTCTTCTTCCAACTCCCTAATTTCTTCTTCTTCCTTCATCTTAGCTCTTCCCCTTCAAAGCCGAGTGTGTTCTATGTCAATATTTGCTTAGGATCGAATATATATATATATATATACCTACGTTAAAGAATTATCCCTATTATATATATAGATAGATTTGACATATAGATAGATTTTGACTGTTCGAAATATATATATATATATATATATATATATATATATATATATATATATATCACGTACTAAATATTTTATTTATATTATTATTGTTATTATGTATAATAAATATAGGCTAATAGCTGGCGTCCAAAAATAACTCCATAATATATACTTTTAGATATAGTATATTTTTTAGAATAGATAGATATAGTAATTGATAAAGTGTTCGTTAAAGAATATCCCTATATATATATATATATAGATTTTGACTGTTCGGAATATATATTACGTACTAGATATTTTATATTATTATTATTGTTATTATGTATAATTAGGGATGGGCACTGAACCGGTTCAGGCCGAACCGGTTCCGGACCGGACCGGAACTGTTTTAAACGGTCCGGTCCAATAATAACTAGGGTTTTTTTTTGGCTTAGGTTGGTCTAAAAAAAACTGGACTGGTTTGAACCGGTCCAGAACCGGTCCAGAACCGGTTTTGGACTGTTTTTTAAAAAAACAAGTTCTGGACCGGTTTTGTATGTCGGACCGGTTTTATCAATAAAAATCGGTCCAAAACCAGTCAAAACCAGTCAAAACCAGTCAGAAACCGGTCAAAACCGGTCAGAAACCGGTCAAAAACTGGGTTTTTAAAAAAAAAAAAAAAATTCGGTCAAAAAGTTTTTTTTTTTTTTTTTTTTTACTAAAAAGCGGTTCAAAACCGGTCCGGTCCGGACTGGTTTGTTGGACTGGTTTGGTATACCCCTTGGACTGGTTCCAATTTAGGGGTAAAAAACCAGTCCAAATTGGACCGGTCCACTCCGAACCGGTTCAAAACGGTCCGGTTCCAGACCAGTTCCGAACCAGTCCGGCCGGACCGTTTTTTTTGCCCAAGCCTATGTATAATACAGGCTAATAGCTGGCGTCCAAAAAGGCAACAACAACAACTAATATATATTATTTACTAATAACTCCATAATATATACTTTTAGATATAGTATATTTTTTTAGAATAGATAGATATAGTAATTTGATAAAGTGTACTATATAAAATATGCAATATGTCTACTATATCTACAGTGTATGTCTATTATATCTATAATATTAGGTTATGAATACTCTAGTAAATGTTTGAATATATTGAATGGACCTTCTGTCTAGCAATGTTTGCCAATCGACGGTAATTTAAAAGAGCATGAACACACGTATCAATCATTATGCATTATATTGTAATAAATTATTCTTAACTTAAAATTGAATGACCTTCTACCTAGTAATAGTAATGTTTACGAACTAATCTAATTTAAAAGATCATAAACACATACATATCAGTCTACCAGTTTCCTGAAATTTATTTTACACATTTTATTTTAACTTAATAACTAAAAAACTATTCAAGATTTATCATATGTCAAAAGTAGGTGTCTGAAGTTTGAAATGTATATATACGTTTTATCATCGAATAAACGATAGTCGGATAAAAGTTTGATCTATTACAGGTGAGATAAGGTAGCATTTTGTTAAACAAATAAAATATTCTTTATCATTGGCAAGTTGTTTTCTAATTTAAAAAAATGATGTTTATACAGCTGAGGTAACTCATGAGTAAGATGTTAAGAATTACATACAAATTAGTCTATAATAAGTGGAATTGATATATTATTCTAGCTACATAGGAGGTTTTGCAGGTGTTGTACTTGATAAATATGAATAGTTGAAAATATTTTTATAAATGAGTTGAATGCGTGAAATGAAGATATCATTCACGAATGAGTAATTTTAGAAGTATCTGCACAACTCTCAATATCCACTGTTTGGTTTACAAATTATGATGCAGAAGAAATGAAACACAGAATGTTGTTGGTAAGTGGTACAGATATTGTCGACTAAAGTAGAATGCAGTCTGATGAGATGTAGGGGAATGCTAAGAAACCCAGTTTGATCTGTGGCTGGCTACAAGAATCAAGATAGAATACTGTATCAAAATACAACCAAGTCATGATTCCTTATTATATTCAAAGGAGGAATAAGTCATCATCAACCTCCTTGAAGTTAAATGGTTCCAAAAAAATGTATTAATTAGGAAGTAGCAAATTGTATCAAGGATTAGGGAAACCTAAGGAGATGATGATACAAGTAGGTAGGCCTCAAATTTTGGAAGAATTAAAGCATGCAGTCAGATCAAGTGAATTTTGTGGGTATCATCAACCTGCAAGAAGAGGGGTATGGAATTAGAATTAAGTATTGCTCATGTTGGAGACAATTCAATCCAGCAGTAATAATAGATTACACTTTAGAAGTGCAACACGTGGATGAAAATGGAAGTCTTTTGGGAAGGAGCCCCGTAAAGTTACCTAAAAATGGTGTTGTTTCATTGTGAGGACACTCCTACCTGGATGTAGATAGATTATTATTATCAAGAATGAAGTATTTTACATGTTTATAATTGGAGATAACAGTGATAATGAAGACATTTTTATTAACAATCTATATCAATCAACATTATTATTATTAGCAAGCAAAAGCCTGTTACCAAAAAAAAAAAAAAACAAAAGCCCAAGTGCTTCTAGAAAAGGTAATGGAGATGGAATGACTTGTTCAAAATAGTCCAACTTTGACCAATATATACTTACGATACCGCCGTGTATTTAGTAAGACTCGACTCGAGTCAAAAGGGTGCACGCTTTTGACACCTGCCCAGCAAAATTGATTATTAAATCATACAAGATTATTACGTAATAATATGTGGCGAAATTGAGGTTTAAAATTCATGTTTACACACAGATGTATAGTATTGTTTTATGTGACATAACTCGTGATTATAATTTTTAACACACATAAAAAAATTGTTATTATATAATATAATATTATATGGATTTAGCTCTACAAGCATAATAGATTGTTGCGACTTTATAATTAACTTTTCGTGACACTAAATTGTGTCGCTATGAAGCTAGCGATGCTTGTAGCGGCACAAATCGATATGCCGTTTCTGATCACCGTCGTAATAAACTATGCGACGCTTTAGAGCAGCTTCGTTAAACTCTTAAAATACGTGACGTTTTCGCTTGTTTCGCCAGTGCATGCAAGTGGCAACACAACTAAGTGTCGTTACAATACTTTTTTTTTTTTAAATTGTGTTACTTAAATCAAAACTTAATTGCGATTTGAAAATCGTCGAAATACTGTAAGAAGAAACGACGCTACTATGAAGCGTCGCCAAGTTTGAATAAATTTGATTATTGTGAAATTGTTTGCAACGCTTGAGCAACCGTCTTAAAAGTCATATAAAACTTTTTTCTAGTAGTGTAATATCGATAAATGCATTTTATTTTATTTTATTTACTAATATATATTGAATTTTGAATATAATAAATATACAACACAAACAATTTTTTCTCTTAGAAAATAAAAGTGAAGAATTGTCCAACGATATATAATATTATATACTTTTAAATTGAATATATTACTGTAAAATTAAAAATGAAATTACTTACACAAATGCGAGCTAATGACGTTGTTATATCAATTAATATAGCATTAATATTCATTTAAGTAAAATTTAACAATGATTAGTATATTTATTATTCATCATCTTAATGGAAGCACCAAGTATATTCTTCTTCCTATCATTTTTGACCGTTTACTCATATAGTTTATTTATTTTGGCCTCACAAGTATATTTATTGCAATTCAATGAAGGAATTAATGGAAACATAAATAAATACTATTTAATTGCTTTAACTAACCATTTAACAATTGTCAACGTTAATAACTTAGATTATTGATATGCAATATTTTCTACTCGTAGAATATAACTCATATCCTTTTCGCTCGTTTATTATGTGTAGTAGTAAAAATATGCGAGAATTTCAAAGATTGGTAAGGTTGTCCACCCTATCAACTATATACAATCATGGTTTCATTGGACTTTGTTGTTAACAACGTACTATATGTATATATGCATTAAGAACCTAAAAACAATTTTAACTGTTATATGTTACTAATTAGTGTCCTAAATTTAAAAATATTTCTGTTCAGTGTTCTTTGGAAAAAAAAAAAAAAAAACCTACATATATATTTAGTGTCTTAACTATTAAATTATTACTTTCTAATTTTTCTTCTGATTTTTTTTTAAAAAAATATCAAATAAACATAAACCATAAACGACGAGTATTATATTTCGAAAAAGTTACATGTTTTTATCGTTTATAATATCAAAATCAGTAAAAAAAAAAAAAAAAAAAGTAGTAATAATCTTGATAGATAAGAGATCAAATATGGACATTTAAATCTATAACAATAATTAATAAAATGACAATTGAGATTGCTTTTAGTTTTTAACCGTATGTATCATAACGTATAATAACATTATATATAATGATAATGGTAATTAATAATGATAAAGGTATAAAGAAGTCACCCGCGACAGTTGACTATGAATTAGATAAGAAGATACTTAACGACCCCATGATAAAAAGTTCAAAACTAGTTACTCGTTTAATTTGTTAAGAGGTCAATTCAAATGATGAAATGCACCATTATTGCGTGTGGAAAGTGGAAACTATATATATATATATATCGTTTGAATATATATGTATATATACACGTGGCAAGGCGAAATATCCGTAACTTCCCACATAATATAGTCAAATATTAACGACTGAATCGAACTCCGACCGCCCAAACCGCGTCTTCCAATCCACCCAGGTTTACCACATTTATTATTAGGGTAAATAAGCAAACTGTTACATAAACTTTTAGTTTTTTAAAATGGATTACAAATTTTTTTTAATTTCATAGCAAATTGCTACATTTGATACAATTTCCGTCAAATTGGTAAAATGAGTATATTTACGTTACGTGACGTCTTTTCATGTGTACTTAAGATCAATTCAAACCTAAATTGAAAGTATTGCATTGAAATACCTACAATTGGATACTCCATTTTTTCGAAACGGATGGAAGTCCAATTGATCATCCAATTGAATGTATTTCGTTACAATAATTTCAATTTATGTTTGAATCCATCTTGCGTACACATGAAAAGACCCACTTGATACAAATATGCTCAATTTTTATTCAATTTGACTGGAATAGAAACCGAGATAATAATTTTATTTGAAATTGAAAGTTCGGTTAACCAATTTTAAAAAATTAAAATTCAGATAGCGATTTGTAAATTTGTCAAAATTGGGTAGCAATTTAGTTATTAACCCTAATTATTATTTTTAATTTTTTGAATTCTTTTAAATGCACTTAATTACTAATTAGTCTCTTAACTCCGACTACTAACCATGGTTCAATCGATCTTAACCAGGGTTACTTCATCTCCTTCCCTCCCTTCTTATAAACATCAACTCCAGCCATAACTGTAACTAGAAACCTTTGAGAGAGAAAAACCAGAGCAGAGGATTCTTCACCGGAAGTGACAATGATGATGTACGTGGACGAAACCGAGATATGGAAGTGCCCCAAGCATCCGTCCAGGCGCCACCTAAGCGGCGTTTGCTCAACGTGCCTCAAAGAGCGACTCAACAGCCTCTGCCCCGACTGCGCCAACCTCCGCCCCTGCGGCGGCCCCGACTGCGCCGTCGTATCAACCTCCTCATCTTCTTCCACCTCTTCCTTCGCCCGCTTCTTCTCCGGCAGCGGCAACGCATCCGTCCGCCGCACATCTAACCCGATCGAGCCCGAACCGTCCATGCGCCGGTCCCGGTCCGTCGCCGTAACCTCCTTGTTCCGGTCAAGGTCGAGGTTCGTCCGCGAGATCATCGGCAGCGAGAGGACGGAGAGGGATTCGTCGTCGGCGTCTCCGGCAGTCAAAGGCAGCAAGAGGGCGGCGTTTTTGGGAATATTCAGGAGGGGCAAGAACAGGAGGTCGTCGGAGGTGGAGGTGGGGTCCGGTGAGTCGACGTCGTGCAGTGAAGACGACGGCAACTGCAAGAGAGCGGCTGAGCAGAAGACGGCTGCTGACGCGGCGGTGGAGGCCGAGAGGGCGAGGATGATGAGGAAGTCCAGGTCGGTGGCGGTGATGTCAAATCTCTTCGGCGGCGGTGACGTCAGCTCGGCGGGAAGGTCCGGCCGCGGCTGGCATTTTCCAAGTCCGATGAAAGCTTTCAAGCAGTCAAAAGCGGCGGCGGCTCAGGAAGGATCGCCGCTGTACAGAGGTTGACCACCGTTAATGAAAATCTGATTTTTGCGGACTTTTCTACGAAAATAACGTTACGAAATAATTAATTAATTATACGACGATATATATTAATTAACACGATATTATGAAATTAATAGTAACGTGTAACGCTTTAAAGTCCTTCATGATAGGATGTCATTGTCTCGTGGAATATCTATTTCAATTCCTTTGTTTATAAGACCTGTTTTTTCCTTAATTTCGGCGCCATGTATAGTTTACATTACTAGCTTAGCTTTCACACCATAATAAGAAATAATATTGATTTTATTATATATATATATATAATAAATGATTAAAGAGTTTTATTAGTACCATATGTTTAGTCATTATTGACTTTTCGTGTTATATATTTTATTTTGTAGACTTTTAGTGCTATACTTTTGCATTTTTTAAATTTATGGTGTATACATTAGTCAACGTTTAAATTTAGCCGATAAATAGTTTTATTTTGTTCAATTTAGTCTTAATATTCTTCCGGCCACCACACAAGATCGTCGGCCACCACTCAAGGCCGTCCGAACCCGCAAAAAGCTACCGGAACCTGCTTAACGCCGTCGTTAGAGTCGTCTGGCCCCGATTGGTGGTCACCGGTGGGATTGAATGGTGGTCGGCGTCCTTAAGCAGTGGTCGACGACCTTATATGGTGGCCGAAATATATTTTTGGGGTGGTCGGAAGAAGACTATTGACTAAATTGAATAAAATAAAACTATTTAACGGTCAAACTTAACCGTTGATGAACATATGCACAAAAAGTCTACAAAATACAAATGTATGACAAAAAAATCTACAAAACAAAACATATAGCACCAAAAACTAACATTAGACAAACATATAATAAAAAAACCGTTTAACTTATGATAAAATATTTTGTATTAAACTCTTCTATAATATTAAAGTAAAACATAACTAATACTATTGTTCTCTTTATTAGTCCAACGTGTGTATAAAGAGACTTTCGCGTTATTATTGCGCCTAACCATAAAGAATAAAGAATAGTTCAAATCATTTTCTTTTTTTAAAGGTCGGGCCATGGAGAAAATGATATGCCAATGACGCTACCAAACTTCATTCTAACACCCAATGAATTATGAGAATTTGGCAGATGTCATTATATTTTTATATACTTGTGATATATATAGTTAGCAATTGACTGCAAAATTATGAGATTATAAAGTTACCCTACTATATATTTGTTCTTAAATATTGATATGAAAGTAAAAAAAAAAAAAATATATATATATATATATATCCACTCAAAGTACAATTAAATTGTGATCATCAGCACCTATGATTTTGTATTATTACTCTTATGAATAAATATCTACTTTAATTTCATCAATTCATGGTTAATGATTAGTAATTATGTACGGCTTACTATATGTAATAATAATAATAATAATAATCACTATGATTATTTACGTGACCAAAGCAGTATGATAAGGTACAACTACTATTTCCTCGTGCCAGAAAACAGAAGTTGAAATTATAGTCATTAAATTTGTCACTCAATCAATCAACTATATACATTATAAACCATCGAATATGAATGTAGCAAATAAATCATTTAATTCATTAATTAATTAGCGAATACAAATTAAAGAAGATACCTCCTCTTGATGGGACTGCCCGAAAAAAAAAAATGTAAAAATTATAGTGATAGTAGATGTAAAAGTTTTTTATCAACAAAAAAAAAAGTAAATTTAAAAGGAGAATATTATAGTAATGATGAAGAAGTACAAGAAATCTTTTGGGAAAAGCTATCTGCTAAAACAGTACAGCAGAGTCCAGAGAGAATGCATGTTTCAACTTTTCCGATAAAGATCACAAGGCAGGTTTACGCACGCACACATGCCGAAGTTTAACCCTCTCAATTTTCACCACGTGGTTTAACTTCTAAATATCCGAGTGAATAATGCAAAATTAATTTCCAAAATAAGTTTTTTTTTATAATAATTAATAATTAATTCCTAAACTATGTCTTTTTTCTATTTTATTATTATTATGTGGCATCATCCATCTTACTTAAAAATAATTTTTTAATCATCACATTGTTTACATTTTAAAGTCTTTATTATTTTAAAGAAAATAAATGTACTAAATTAAATGGATTAATTTTTTTTTTAATAAATGTTACATTTTAAAGCAAAATATGATTAAAAAAGATAATAAATTAAAGGGATTATATATATATATATATAATAAGAACTAACACTTGAAAAAAGTTTCATTAATTCTAAAGATAAATTCTAAAAAATGTCAAATAAAATGTAAATATAAATAAATACCATAAACTTTTTTTTCAAGTAGGAAAATATAAAGTGAAAATGAAAACCTATATAATAATGGCTAAAAAGTGAAATCTAAATAAAACACGTAAATTTATTAAACCATATTAAACTATTGATGAGAAAATAAACATACTAAAATAACATATAAAAGTTGAAATTGAAATATAATTTAAATATGTGTGCTATGATATTATTATTGGGAATAAAATACATGTATAAAGCAATTTTTCATAAGTTCTAATTTGTAGATGAATGTTTTTGACACGCTCTTAAGTCTTAAGCACATAGTGTCCATAGTGGGATTATAAGTTAGAAGCCGTAGCATGAGATAACGTGTGCGGACCGTGCAGCTTTGTGTCGTATTCTGGGGTCAGTCCAAACACGGCCCAATATGAAAATTTGTTATAAAAAAACCTATAGTAAATTAAAAAAAAAAATGTAACCATTTTAGTTTAAAACATCGTGTTATATTGTGTTATCGTTTCGTGCCGTGTCATTAATATCAAACCGAAATCCGTAATTTTCGGATCGTGTTCGTATCGGCCCATTGTACCGAGCCCGAATTGCTGTAACTTATTTACACTTTAACTAATTGAGCTAACACGTGCATTTAAGAGTTTAGCTTAGTAGATAATGGAGAAGCAGTTAGCACTTATCACATATATAAGATGACAATTAATTAGATTGTCGTTCGTTGAATTCCTTATCAGAACATGGTGAGGGAAATGGTGAAAGCTATTATTGAGCCCCCAGAGAGGGACCATAGAAAAACAACAGAGTATGTAGCTGTCAAAAACAACCAAACATGTTACTGCAACCATACATATGTCAGACATTAAATAAATTATGCATTCACTTGCTATATATTATATTAGCTATTAAATTTCATGTTCAAAATATGTGCATGAATGTGTTCATAAATGCGTCTATTATTTGCGTTAATAATCTTATCGTGTTAAATTTGCTAAACATATGAAAACGACACTTAATTTCGTTTCATGCTATTATATTGTGTTAAGTTATTAAGTTATACATCTATATATGAAATATTTAAACAAATATCAAAATACTAAATTTCATATAATAAAAAATATGAATTAAAATGTCGCATTCGTAAGTTCGTAATATAGAGTTGACATATTCTTAATATTGAAGAAACTAATTGGAGTTTGTTAAACAATTTTATCGTGTTATTGGTTTGTCGTATTGTGATACATTATATATACATAAACACGAACACGACACAAAAATTACATTGTGTTAATCGTACGTATTAGTGCTATCGTTCTGTTATATGCTTGCACAAATACAATTTTTTTCATGCGTGTGTTCGTATTAAGAAATTTCTAACCTTACTCGAAAATGAAAAAATAATCATAACTAGCACAACTCATTTACGAGCTGATTTAATGCAAACACCGATTATTCTAAGAGAACTGATAGCCGTTACGAAACTAAATCACGAGATGTTCTGAAAGTAGAGATGATGACATTAGGCGTAATTTTTTGAACATTTAAGGAGAAATAACTATAACCACTCTATAGTCGAACATCTCTTGATTTATTGTCGGAATGAGAATTATTTATCTTCTAAAATTTGGTTGACACCTGGAATAACTTGTGAAAAAACAAAATTAAGTTCAAATATTCAAGTCATTACTTTTTTTTCTTCTTCTCATTTTCTCTAATTATATAATATAGAACTATACAAAGAAAAACAAGAAGAATGAAGTGGTTGGAAATACGATATGATATAAGCTCGGACATTATTAGCAAAATAATAATAATAACCCTATCCTATGCAAAATAGTATTATTATATTTAAATTCTTTTATTTTATGTGTATTATTATTATTAAATTAGATTAGAATTGATTAATGAAAGATAAGTAATGTATTGAGATAGAGATTAGATGACGTCGGATGTGGAAATGGATGTTGGAAAATGGAGCTACTTGCTTTGTTAGAGGAACAACTCACGTGTGTAATGTCCCACGTTAATATGTCATCTTCTCTTTTGGTCGTCCCTTCTTCAATATTTATTAATTGTTACCTTATCAGTATTTTCATGTGTAAAACCCCATGTTTGTATTAGTTGGAAAGATTGTATTTGAAGTTTTAATTAGTAAGATAAGATATGTACTGGTCAAATCTTAAGATGAACTTATTTCATTTGTGAAGATAACGAGCTCAGTGAGACTAAATTGAGCTAGTGGGTTATTTTTTCGGGTTTGAGACGTGACAGAATGACATCAAAGCCAACCAGGAACTAAGATCAAGCTTGCAAGCAAATAGTCCGTGCCAACGGGAAATAATAGCTGATGTTTAACTGACCAAAGGGGTATCTGAAAGTAACAACATTTGGAATTTCGATCACATACTATGGGCAGAGATCCTAACATGGGCCACGACGGAGTTCCGATCACCTATCGGGGGCAATGATCCTAGTCTGGACCACGACGAGAACGTCGCTCGCATTAAGGTGGGCATATTTTATTATTCAATGTTTGTACCACATTTATTGGAAACTAGGTGCTAAACTCGCGCACAGCGCGGGTGTGAATATGACCCTTATATGGAAGATAAAATTATACCTTACTAAAATTTAAATATTTTTATTTTGACATTATATAAATATTGACAAACATTATTGCGGTCAGTTTGTTATTTATATAGTTTTGAAAAAAATAAGGGATAAGATTATTAAAAACAAACTTGTGCATTTTTTTTTTTAATAAAAGAAATGAAACTAAAAAAATGATCATTTGATCTGAAAATTATGTGTTGGATACCGTCGCGTAGGATACCTTTACCGTACATGGTAACTTAAAACATGTTTAGTGTCTTAATATTCTCAAATTTATATTTCAATATAACTACAAATTAATAAATATATTATGCAAATATAATAATAATAATAATAATAAGAATCTACATAGACACTAACTAAACTACCGCTCTATTAATGAATTGCTCTTTTATTTAATCTTCTAGGCTAAATTGGGCTTCATCACAAAAACCTTAGCCCAAGTTCATTATGAAATCCTAAAAAACCTAGAAATTTTCAACACCAGCGCAGCCAACATATTTGTTCTTCTGGTGGCGCAGCTATCCCCTTCTTCCAGAGCTCTCCACCAGCAACAACAATCGTCATCAACATCGATTGTCAGCCATCGGTAGCTCCACCCCGATAGCCATCGTCGCTCCGGTAAGTGTGCGACGGCCGTATCTGGATGTATCCATATCTACCACCATCGGATTCGAGGTTGCTGATTCATGTACCCACACGCAGCAGATGAGTTTCGACATGCACTTGGAGCATGAAGGTTGGGGAGTCGCGGATCGAGGCATATAAATCTGATAAGGTTCGTACTTTGTAACACAGATCTATAAATGTTGTTTAGTTTCACTACTTTGACCTTAATAAGCCGTGCAAGATCTGACTCTAAACCTTCGATCTCTCGCAGATATATTGAATTTTGTCATGCCGATGATTCTCTAGTAAGGGATGAAAGATCGACAGAGAAAGTGTGGGCCTTAAATACATTCATTGGTTCTGGAACCCTCATCTGATATGGAATGTTAGACAGATGAGTGTGAAATTTATATCCCCATGCACCAATTGGCGTTTCCGTTTCAAGCATTGAATTTTTGTGGCAAATTTAATTAGCGTTTTGTTCTGTGCCTAGAATTGAATGTGGTGTGTAATTAGAATTGTTCATGTATTAGTGAGGCGTTACTTTTGTTGTTAGTGAGCCGATTAATGAAACCCTAAAGCTGAAGCGGGGACTGTTACATATGTGTGGTTAATGAATTTTTGGTTTGATAGGTTTAAAGAGAGGTTGGAATTAATTTTTGTTCACCTGACGTGTCAAGCTAATATTTGATTTCCTAGATATAACCATCAGCTTTAGGCTGTAGCAACCGTTTAAAAAGAGAGATGTTTTAATTAACTAGGTGCTGGGGCGACTGGCTAAATCGTATATGTTTATATATATGTAGAAGATTAAAAATTAGTTGTGCCACATTCAGATTTACATTTCATTGTTCTAAGTATAAACGTTCAATTTTATTGATGAACCACGACGTCTGTTAACTCCTAACTTAAATATAAATACATAAAATTTTCAATGTAAGTTATTAACCTATCTCTAAAATTTGTTGCTATTCAATAAACTTTATTACAAAATAATTCTCAAATTCAGCACTTTATCTCAGTAAATTGAATAAATCACAGATTTTGTGTTCATAGCTAAGTATCTTCCTACTAAAAAAAATCTACCAAGATTAATTATCTATCTAAAGCAAATTAAAGAAGATTATAGCAGCTAATATTTGCAAAAAAAGCACGCGTCGATGAAAATGTTCGACATTTCCTTCAGATTTTGTTACGTTTTTTTACGGAATTACCCATTTTCTCTCTTATTTCGTCCACCTCTATATCATTATATTTATACATTTTTACTTAATAAAGTTATCTCTTAGTTTAAAATTATATTTACATTTATCTATCCACCTCTTTTAACGCTTTATCCAAATCCTATTACTACTTAACCTTATTAATAATTAATTACCAATCATTTATCCGTGTATTCTAAAAAAATTAATATAATTTATTGTTTCATTTTATGTAGATATTTGTTTACACTAATTAATATTTTAAAAAATATATACATTTTATTATTGATTAATTTGTTAAAAAAAATGTCTATAAGTTAGAAATATATGTTATCATATGTTATAAACAAAAGAAAAAAAAATGAATCCGACGCTCACTTCACTCTCCATACCCTAATGGCCACTTCTTCTTCTTCTTCCTTGATTTTCTCTCCGCTAAACAGCAGCTTGCCGAGGCACCAATTAAAAAATTAGATCAAAACTTTATGAAGACTGGATTTATTTGAGAGTGTGCTGACAACAAATAAAATTTTTTTTGAAAGTGGCTGGATTTATTTGAGAGTGGGCACACATGGAGGCTCTGGGCCGAGACGTGGCACACTTGGGATGCTCAAAAATGCTGATGTGACAATTTTTTAGGTAAGCACTTCTCTCACCTGTTAATTTTTATTATATATATATAGATAGATATATATTAAATGATTTACATATGAGAGAGGAGAGGCCAGATGTAGAATAAAAGCTGTTGAAGTGGCACGCTGTGATTGCTCCAGGTTGTTGACGTGGCCGCTCCAAGTTTCTTCTCAGTGCTGACGTGGCGGCTCTAGATTGATCCACCATCTCTCCTGTTACCTTATTATATATATAGATATATTGATTTCCTCAATTTTAACGGAGGATTGAATATGACGTGTCATTTTTTTATTTGCTATGTAAGATGATTTGTCTCAAAGTTAGTTGATGTGTCAAGCTATTATTGCAAGAAAACCAAGATTAGTATAATATTTAGATTTAGATTAGATTAGATATTAATTTTTGAGCCTTAATATGCGAGAAATGTACTATGTATTTTCATTTATGGACGCAAATAAGTACAATTTGCTCAATTAGATTATCTTATGTTTATAAAACAGTTGCTTGAATTTGTTAACGCGACATCAGAACTCTGCAACTCTCTTTCACTCAATTCCTATTTTATAACTATATTTTTTTTCAAAGTAATGAGAAACCCTTTTACAATATTATCACACGAATTTAATTTTCATTTCATCTCGAAAAAATTAAGTAATGGAAAACACTTTATTTTCATTATCTATCCTAACCTAATGGCTCTAAAATCGAATTGGAATAAAAACTCGATTCTATATCAACTTTGTAAAAAATAAAAATTATTATATAATCATTAAGTAAAGGAATTCGGTTAGTGTCTCGATTCTCATGTCAATCAAGATTCTCTTTGGATGGACAAAATCCTTTCCTAGTCCTGGGATACTGGAATCTGAAGGTGTACGTGGCGGTAGTGGCCATCGAGACCGTATCTTTCGCGAAGATTCATTCATTATACCCCGTATTGATTCAGTCTATAAAAATATATTTTATTTACATATATAATATTGTATGTATGTAGATTCCTTCGTAGGTTCACAAATGTATATAGATCGACGATACACGTTACAAACAACACATTCAAAGAAGATTTGAAATAGATACCATTACACTACAACTGTAAATAACCAACTTAGTAATAGTAGCATAATTATTGTCCAAACTTATACATTTATATTTTATATAAAATTTAGGAATTTAATTGATTGCGACAAAAACTTAAGGATGCATTTGAGTAACACTTACTGGTTAATTACTAAATTGCTAGTTAAATTTTACATGAGTACAAATTGTTAACATATTTTATTTGGTAGCAAATTGTTAGCTGAATTTTATATATTGTACAAGAAACTAGTTCCGTCCATTTTTCGGTTAGCCTTGGACGGAAAAGACATTAAAAACGCCATAAAGTTTTATTATAACAATATAATGACATGATGTTTATATAAAATCAAATTTTCAAATAATACATGTTAAGAAACATATAAAATAAAAAAAAAATCGCTTAAAAATACAAAAAAAAAAAAAGAAAAACTTTTTAAAATATTTGTAACATGTTTATAATAAGACACAAACTTAAAAAAAAAAAATTGAACAGTGGGGTATATATTTAACTTATATATATTTTTTGTGTAATATTTACAATTCTAAATTTTATTTGAGATTTATATTTTTTTTTATATAAAATTTTAGTTTATTATAGAATTATAGTAAACTTTAGAGTTGTTTAAGTAATTTTAAATAATATATTTCATCTATTATTAACTGAAAAGGGGACGTGCTAGAATGCTATAAAAGTATCTATACTTTTGCAAAAAAGTAACATTTAGAATCGGATCGGTGCGGTCTATAATCGGTTATCCGAATAGTCAGTCAGAATGTAAACTTGTAATAACGCCGTTGGTTTTAAACATTTTTGTTTTATTTTTAATTTAATTAATTTTAACAATAATTATTTTTTCTTTCTTTTTCTTTAGGCCGGTGGTCATTGGGCTGGGTTATGGGTTATTAGACTAATGGCTAAGAAATGTTATGTTATATTATTATACACGGAAGAGTGGTCAAACCAGAGATTCGTAGTATATTTTGTATATAATATATGTTATGTTTTATTGTTGTGAAAATATAAACCAACGATCAATCATATTTCATTCTTTAACCTTTTATATATGGTTGTATAGAGTCTGAGAATAAGATTACATAATATCTATAAATAATAATATTTACTGATAATTAACATCATGAACGTACACTTCAAAATATTCAGTATTCATGACAATTATGACTCCATTTGACAAAAAAAATAAAATAAAAATTTCATACAGAAAATATCACTAAATATTGATGAATTTGAATTGTATCTTTAAATATTAAAGATAGGTTAAAAAAAGGAGTACAGATAAAATGTAATTATTTCGTAGAAACAGTTACTAGCATAGTTTAGCACTTAAGCTAATTATGGTGCAAAAAAGAATCTTTTATGATGGATATACACCCGACTGGACCTCATTAAGACTTGACATGGTCGCGCCATCGATCCCGAACACGGTAAGGGGCTAAGGGCTTTATTTATCGCACACTAGTCCTCCTTTCCAGGCTAGTTTGGTGTCGAAAACACAAAAGTAGCCTGGACCGGACTAGTCCGGTATCAGGTTACCGAAATCTGGTAACGCCGGACCGGTCCGGCGTCACAAGGTCGGCGCTTCCCGCGTCCGACCCCGAGTCCTTGGGTGACTGACACCCGGGTTTCCACCTATTTACGAAACTACCCTTTTTACACGGGTCCCACCTGTACAATTCTCAAACTCTATAAAAAGGAGAAGGCATTCTACATTTTAACGACTTGAATCCTTCAAGCTCTACATTCTCTCTACTTTATTTATCTAGAATCCGGCTCCGACTTTAGCATCGGAGAGGGTTCGCCAGAGACACCCCCTCTGGCGCAATCTTTCTTGCAGGTAATTGAAGGCTCGGGAAGTGAACGACAATAACACCAATAAGACAGGTAATACGAAGAAGGTCGGAACTCGACTCGACGCAAGGCCACCCAGTTCGGAACCCGACGAGCTTGTTCCACATATATACATTAAAACTCTTTAAATGTAAGATGTCTAGACTAGGAATGCACCTACTTAAAAAAATAGAGGATGCAGTTAATTGAATCATAATCTTAATACTGCAAATAATATTGAGTTTCAATTATCAGATTCATCTTACACTCTGCTCTATAAGATATATGAAAAAATCACGACTCTAATGATATTCGTCTTTTTAATTATTTATTAGTAGAGAAGAAATTAATATCGTAGTACGTATTTTTATTTACCTGCTTATAATAATAAAATTAAAGAAATTAGATGATTGAAGTAGTATGTACTTACAGATCTACACATATGATCATAATTAACTGAATTAAATAGATTTTATTATTTGTAGGCGAGTTGGTAGAAAAAACAATTTTGAGCCATGGACGAAAGTCTCTTCTGCAGAGTCTTCTATACCACATCTTCTTCGTCAAATATGTTGACATCTGTTAAAACACAAATTAACGGTTTATATTTTCCGGGTTTTATCCGTTTTGAACCAGAACTAATTTGGTACCAATAATTCAAATCGGATATCAATCAAAACTTACAAATTGCATAGAGGTCCTTCCTATAATTACGTACTTTGTCTCTGTATCTCTCCTCTTAAGTAGGTCCCATCTCAAAAAGCACAGTTGCTATCACATCATGCTAGGCAAACCGCTGAAAAGTTGACGAAGCTAGCAAATCGCATATTAGCAAATTCAGTTAGAAATTTATTACAAAAATAAGTTCAGCTGACAAACTGGCATTTCGCCTAAATTGGCAATTTGGTAATTAACCCATTATTCAAAAATAATTAGTTGACCAATTGAGTCGCACTAAGGTAACTGTTGGGCCACGATCCTAAGCTTTGACCATAGCAATGTTATGGGCCTCGACCAATTAGAAAGCCCAATTATGTTTGTACATTTGGGCCGTTTGGCGCGAATATTTATTATTATGATTTAAATGTCTGTACTCTGTACTCTGTAGTGTGTGGTGGTGGCGGAGAGTGGTGGCGGCGGTTATCTTTACGGCCATAGCGGTTAACCAGAGCTTGATCTTCTCGTACGGCACGCTCAAACGAGGCTTCGCCAACCACGCGCTCATGCAGGATATGATCAGCACCGGAGATGCCGTCTACCTCGGTCGCTACGCTACCAACCTCTCGATCCCTCTCGTCTGCGGCCCTTACGGCATCCCTTTACTCATCAACCTCCCCGGCCAGGGGCGCCGCGTCTCCGGGGAGCTCTTCTCCGTCTCTCCTCGTGGTCTCTGCCGCGTCGATGAGCTCGAAGGCACGAACCGTGGCTACTACGAGCGGTTCCCTATCCAGGTCCGCTGTATTGAGAAATCCGCCGGATCGGAACAGAACGACGCTCTGATCGTCCAGGCGGATGCGTATTTCGCCCACCGGAGCTACGCGGTGGGAATGTGGAGGAAGAAGGAGAGGCCTTGAGAGAGTATACGGAGAGCCATGTTAAGGAGTACGTGAGGCGATCGGATCGGCCGAAGAACTGGAGCTTCATTGAGGGAATCAAAGCGTTCGCTGGGTCGTCTAATTGAGGGCAAATGCATGAAGATTTCTTCCGCTCGAAATAGCTCGCAATTGGAAGGTACTATCAGATAGTTATTGTATCTGCATTCTGAATGGGATTGCTGATTGATTTGCCACTGATTGTTAGGGTTCATGTTGTGATGAATGTGTGATCATCAATTACCTAGCCTAGCGCCGATAATCATCAATATTTGGCTCCTTTTACGTACAGGTTAAATAAAAAGGAGATTTTAGCTTCTTGATGCAATGAATTGCCAATTCCACTTGATACATTCTACAGTTCCGTATTGAAATCATGATTTTTCAAGTGAAGAAAACTCAGCTAGTGAATCAATGGTAACCAATAAGCAAAGAGATGCGCTAGAGTGAAGATCATTGAGCTCACTTACTGAAATAGATCTTTGATTGATTTGGTTCTGATCTCCAATTCTCCATACTGAATTGGAATGCCGATCCTTGTGATGAATCATCCAAGATGAACCTCAATAAATTCATCTCTTTGCAAATTTCAAGTTGTTTATTCTTTTAGGTTTAGCTACCTTTATCAGAAATCAAACTTGCCAATAGCATTGATAAATATGAAATATCGATCTTAATCATGCCATTGTTTTGTATGTCTCTTTAGCTGGAACCTGTCTCTAACTCTCTTTGATGCTACCTAATTTTATGTTAATATCAGTAACTATATGACCAACTAGTCTAAAAAACTCAAGCTTCTAAGCAATTATATGGTTCTTAATATATATATGTAGTTCATCATCTGGATATTTAAATTTTATTGCAACTATTTCTGACTCTATTATAGTACAACATTTACTCAGCACCACACCCGAGTGGACAGCGGCACGGGAAGATCGGATCCACAGCCTTGGTGTTCTGCATTGTGGAGGTTCTAATTTCTTTATTGCAATCCTCCATTTAGGTTTCTGATCCCCTTGATTCTGATTGATCTTTGTATTGTATATTTGGCCTGAACAACTGAATCAGAAACACTTTCTTACATTAATCAATGCTCAAGGACATGAGAAAGTGTATTGTTAAGTTTTTTTTTTCTAGTTGGAGGATATGTTACTGTAGATCGTCTATTGCGGCCTTATTTAGAAAATAAGTGGAGCTTGAAAAAGAAACCACTTACCTAACACAAGCAATGAGATGATGATATTGGAGACATGGTCCCACGAGTGACTTTTGGTCATTTGGATTTTGTGCTCTGGACTCAGTTTTTATTACATCCTTCAATAGTACATACCCTCTTATCTGCATTGCAGTGCATTCAGTTTGCAAAACAATATATTTATGCTTGAGTTTAATCTAGCCAAGCATTGTATGAGTTAATGACTAATTTTGGATCCAACCCTTAAGGAACTAGTATTCTGCAGATCATAGAAGGTTCATTCATATAAACCCTAGCTAGTTAATTGATCTTGGAATGGGTATACACTGTTCAATGTGGAGAACAGCCAAAACCCCAATATTGTAGGTAATAGGTCTTCTGTATACTCTATCTCACTAATGCCCTTTAATTGTAATGGGCCATTTCTAGTGGGGATGGTCTCTTTTTGCATGTGCTTGAGCCAATATCTTTGCCCAAACACCCCATTTCTGATTTTCCTTCTTATAAATACTCTCCATCACCTAGCAGTGTACCTCAAGCAACAAGAAACACACTCTCTAATGGCTACTAATAGAGTCTCTTGTGTTGTCTTCTTTGTGGTGCTAGGGTTAGGAATATGTTCTGCAGCTCGAGTCCTGTTCACTGTCCCTGAGGTCGGGCATTATGGTGCCGGTGTGGCTGGGTACGGTGGTGGAGGTGGGGAAGGTGGTGGTGGTGGATATGGAGCTGCAGGGGAGCATGGTGGCCCGGTGTATGCAAGTGGTGGTGGTAGTGGTGCAGGTGGTGGTGCAGGTTATGGAGGAGCTGCTGCCGGAGGCCATGGCGGTGGAGGAGGTGGCGGTAGTGGTGCTGGGGGTGCCTATGTGGCGGGCGGTGAGCATGCCTATGGAAGTGGTGGAGGAGAAGGCGGTGGTGCCGGGTATGGAGGCACTGGATATTCCGGTGGTGGTGGTGGTGGTGGCAGTGGTGGTGGTGGAGGTGCAGCTTATGGATCAGGTGGTGCCGGTGCCTATGGAGGTGGCCAGGGTGGCGGTTCTGGTGGCGGGTATGGTGCTGGTGTCGCCGGTGCCGGTGGGTATGGAGGTGGCGGAGGTAGTGGTGGAGGAGGTGGTGCAGGGTATGCTGCCGGTGGAGCTCATGCTGGTGGATATGGTACTGGAGGAGGAGCCGGTGGTGGTGCAGGCGGTGGAGGATACCCTGGAGCAGCCGGTGGCGGCGGCGGTGGTGGCTCCGGTGGTGGTGCTGGTGGCGGATCTGCCGGTGGTGCCAGTGCAGGTGGGTCTGGCTATGGTGGCGGTGCCGGTGGTGGTGAAGGTGGTGGACATGGAGGTTACATCCCATGAGGATGTACATGTTAAAACCCTAATCCAACTAAGAAAAATCTCAACTTGCTATGGAAGAGTAATTACTTTGGCTATGAAGTAAGATTCTTGGGACACCCTAATCTATTTGATTATATATTAATAAGTATTATTCATATCCAAGAAAAAAAGTTTATATTTGATGTGTTGTAATGGATGGAACTCACATTTTGTAATGTATATGCATGTGTACCCAAGTATGTGAAATAAATGTGTTCATTTCTTTATCAATAGTATATGAATTTACACACCATTACAAGCATGCACAAAATCAGATGAATAGGGTAGGGGCATAAAATATCTGATTCTGTCATTATTTATTATTTTTATGAATAAGTATAATAATAATAATAATAATAATAAGTTTGAATCATCTTATTTTTGTACTAATATGTTTTGAAATTATAATAATTGATAACTACTTCAATTATATCCGTCCAATGTTATTGTTAAATATAAATTAACAAAATACTTTTTAAAATATTACATCAAAGCATTAATGTCTTATACTAATATTACAACTGAGTATGACCAAAATAATAATATTACAATCGAGTAAATCGTACCCAACGAATTAGGAATCAGTTGAGTCACAATCGAATTGAGACGCTTTTGTAACGTTAGTGCTATAGTAGATTCGTTAGGCTAGGTGCCCTATATTATTATTAGTTTGCATAATTTCTTCTAAAAGGAATGGTAACAATTGAATGTATATAAAGACTAATATATTGTACAAGCACAAAAAAACCATCATTTTATTAGATACAAGTCTAAGTACATGAAAGATAGGATAGAAAATACTGTTATTTATTAAATTAAAATAGACAATACGAAAAGATGGACTGATAAGAGAATTATTGGGCCCACTAAGCCACACATCACGTGGCTTGAATAATGGGGTGTGATTACATGATAACAAGTCGAACGTCCGATATTCAGTGATTTGGAAATAATAGTGCTATAATATATCGTGACCTTATGTATCATCTTAACATCTTGAACTGAAGGGAGCCACGTACGTCAGGTGTGGCAATGCATGTCCGGTTTTTTTATCATGTTGGCCTCTCCATGCTCATTTAACATCACCATCTTGCATGGAATTCGTTGCGCATAGAAATCTATGTTTTTCTTCTGATGCCTGCACTCATATCATAGTAAATTATTTATCCATGTCATACTTATACCACATATTGTGGTTAAAAGCGTTAATTTTATGTAGTTTTGTAAAGTTCTATGTTCGAAACTTCTTGGAGCGTCACTCTCACGGTGACCTGATTCAAATATCAAGATCCACCTGATCTACATATCGCGTCAGGTATATATAAGAAGACAAGTGAAATTGAAGCTAATGGTGAGCATGTTCCGGTTCTGGGTCAAGTGGGGTTGGAACCGAACCAGAACCAGATTTGTGCTTCAGGTGGTTCTATACACAAAACAAGAACCGAACCGGACTTGGAGCTATAAAACTGATCCCTAACAGAAACAGTTCAAATTGGGGTTTTACGGTATGAACTGGTTCTTATCGGTTCGACTTTTCAAAAGAACCGGTTTTTATACGTGGACTTGATCAGCCGGCCTCTTAACTATACTAGGCTGCTGATAGGTCTACGTTAACAGGGTCATTGCATGCGTAAGTTATTCGCTAAGTCTGGTCAGAAAAAACATCAGATTGTGAACAAGCACTACGTAGACGGGTTTGACCTAGTACTAACTTATTTATTTATTTATTAAAAAAATAAAATTTATATACATACCTGTCAAATATAACCCAAGTAGCATGGAGACCAGAAATTTTCTCAACTACCCGCAGCCGCCTATTGTGTCCAATAGCAGTTTCTTTCTGAGGAACCACCTGCAATAATGCAAACCCTAAATCTAATCATCTTCCCCTCATCAATAAATCTTCTGTAATATATATAGAGACTATATGTAGTTAGTCACTATGTCTGTATATATGTACCCCATGCTTTCTACAGAGTTCAACAAAGGCCTTGAGCTTTAAGTACTTGAAATTACTCATCCACTCTTCATTCTCTTCGCATGCATCATCCAGCTCCACCGTCCATACATCAAACCATGATTTAGAAGAAACTGCATGCAAAAGTCATAGATTTGACTCCATACGCCCATAATAATTGAAATCGATATATATATACTATTCAGGATTTACAATGGAGTACACTTTTAAAAATGAATAAAATTTAAAAATAAAAGAGAATAATTGAGACACGGTACAATCTTGCCATCTAGATTTTGCTCTCTCAGCCCGCTTCTTTATTTGATTTTTGTTAAAAATTATATTTTTCTACTACCTATGACTTTTCAAATACTGATATTAACCCCTTTAGTTAATTAAAGTATTAAAAACTACCTAATAATTAAGATTACTGAAAAATTATATGAAAAATTGCAAAAAAAAAAAAAAAAAAAAAAAAGACATTGGTCCCTCCTTTTTCTACACTAGATACGCCCCTATATATATATATATATATATATATATCACACTTAAAAAATGTTAGTTAAACGTGAGTGGAAAGTACTAAATCAGATAGTTTAAAATAGTAGAAACGAAAGATAAGTTAAATGAGTTACTCCTACCATCACCAACTGATTTTAGTAATGAATCTCAATAGGCTTATATAGTAGGTCCGGTCTCGCTATCTAGATTTTAATTTCCCAATAACTAGTGTCAGAACTGGTTGCTCGGTCTTGGAAGGGCCTAAAGTGGTGAGTTCCGGTAAGGACGGTACACGTACGTGCAGGTTCGAGTTTGGGCCTCGACAACTGGTATCAGAGTTAGTGGCTCGGTCTGGGAAGGCCCAAAGTTGTGACTCCCGGTAAGGGCGGCACACGTACATGCATGTTCGAGTATGAGCCTTGACTCGAGGCATGGTGTGACCGTTTGAGGAACTAGTTTAAAAAACCTCACAGTTTGGAGCCGTAAAAATTGGACTTCATAGAGGTTATGGGGGAGGTACTAGACTCTTTGAAAGATTTAGAACACTATATAAACTTAATGGAATACTCCAATAGTAGGCTTATGTAGCGGGTCTGAGCTCGCTCCCCCAAATTTTATCACCCAACTAAAAAAACGAAAAACTAACCGGGAACATTAGGCCACGGCATGACACCGAGAAGCGTGACGGTGCAACCAGTTGGAATGATCTTATTCTCAAGGACGGACCGAATAGTCTCGATAGTCAACCCTTTCGTCCCGTCCATGACCACCACCACGTTCTTCGGGTTATCAGCTGAGGCCGGTGAGGCTTGAACCCCTCCTCGGAAAAACCCCGGTTGTTGAGCCGCAATATCCGGCTTTTGAAGCCGGTTTTTTCTTTCCATTGCCCTTGTAATTTGGCAAAACATTAGGATATATTTGCTAGCTAGTTATATTATTGGAAGTGAAGGGGGGAAGGAGATATTAGATGTGTCAATGGCATGTTTAAATAATTTATGGAATGAGATTCTTCTTGCTAGCTTGTTTGGAGAAACCTAGAGGATCATGAATTTATCAAGGGCATGTTTTGTCTAACTTCTATCATTCCTATGTTATTAGATAAGTTTGTCGAGTAACCCGATGTTACTCAATATATGGATAGATTCTTTGATCGTCACGTAAATTTATTATTATAATTAGTTTGTTACATATTGTTGCACTTAAATTAAAAAAAAAGCCGAAATTTTTAGGTCATCTTATATACATTAAGGTGTAAAATAGATTTTTTGGTATATAGTGGGTATATTGCATGTTGGAAAAACCGAAAGAGACGAGATTTAAAAAAAAAAAAATTAGATGAGGTGGATGTCATGTAATGTGAACAAGTTCATATTTAAAAAAAGAGATCGGATTTCGAACCGGAGAGGTGTTTGATTTTTGGTTCGTCAAGTTGATACTGATTCAGTTAGTTTCAACAAAGAAAATACATTTGTGGAGCAAGTATACTACGAGTATTTTTTCGAGTATTTTCCTCTTTGGACCATCTTAAGAAAAAAATATATTTTTCATTTTTAAACCTTCAAGTCCAGTTAAATAATAGATTTATTTAGTCATTTGAACTGACAAATCGGCGTAGGTTTTTACGGTCTAACTAGTCTGTCTGTCTCTTAATTAACGATACATATCATGTTCAATTTGCATTTTATTGTTAGAGGAACCGGATTGATTAGTTGATCGGTTTGCAATCTGGTCAAATCATGTCTTTTTTTTAAAAGGATTAATACCAAATTGCTACCCGGACTTTTATCGGTTTACAAATTGTTATCTCAATTTTAATTTTTCAAAATTAGTTATCCGAACTTTCAATTTAAGATCAAATTGTCGATTTTATTTATCGTCAAATTAGATAGAAAATGACTATATTTTCGCTACGCAGGATCTTTTCATGTGTACCCAACATGGATTCGAACATAAAATGAAAATATTGCAACAAAATACCTCCAATCTTATGTTCATTTGGACTTCCACCCAATTCGAACAGTGCGTTTAAATTGAGTATATGTATTTTGTTGCAACACTTTCAATTCATGTTTGAATAATCTATCTTGGGTAGATATGAAAAGATCTCACGTGGCGTAAATATGCCCATTTTCTCTCCATTTTGACAATAATTATTTCAGAGCTAGTGATTTACTCTAAAACTGAAAGTTTGGATATCCAATTTTGAAAAACTAAAGTTGATGTAACGATTTGTAAACCGGTCAAAATTCGGGTAGAAATTTGGTTATTAACCATTTTTAAAAGTATTAGAACAAGCTTGATTCAAGAATTTTTACTGTCTAAATAAACATAATTTAAGAATTAGTTTCAAACTGTAACCTATTTTAGAATTCACTAGAATTTTGAAGAAACAAATCATTGGGACTATACATGTAAAACCATACAAACATAAGGGGAGAAAGTCGTAATTTTCCATATTTCAGTGTCGATTAACAGCCGTCAACAACCGCGAGATAAGGACAATTTCGTCACCGGCACTCCAGTCCGATAACAGATGGACCGACTTTTGTTTCCCGAATATACCCTCTTGATCTATGACAATTAAAGCAACTAACATGAATAATTATGTCATTGTACATATCCTTATATCAACCACAAAATTGAAGCCCCAACTCAAAAGTCACCTTCAAATCGACTCAATTTCTTCAAACAAACTTCTTCCTCTTCTTCATTTTCCATTCTCCCTGGGAGGAGATCGATCGATCAATTTGTAGCTGCAAATCCTCCTCCCAGGAAACCATAGGCTCTGTTCCTGATGGCGTCCGACTATCCAACCGACAGGGATGCTGTTTTTAGGAAGCTGAAGACGAAATCGGAGAACAAGGTCAGGTTTTCACCTCGCTCGTGCCTTATTAGATTGTTGCATTACCTGATCTGGGTTCGGATCTAGCTAATTCTGTGTGAGATCTGAGTAGTTCTGTGTATACGGCAGATATGCTTTGATTGCAATGCGAAGAACCCTACTTGGGCCTCTGTGACGTATGGGATCTTTCTGTGCATCGACTGCTCTGCAGCTCACCGTAACCTCGGTGTCCATATCAGCTTCGTGAGGTTTGATTTTCCCATTAGGTTTCGTGTTTTGGTTGGATTCTTTCTGCAGCCTGTTACGTGATCAGCTTGCTATTAGCTTGTCGATTTATTAGAGATGCCTGTTTTAGTTGTTAGTCGATTTCGGGCTGGGTAGATTCTAGGTGTTCCCATAATTAGTGTATTTCTTAGATCAGATGCTACATTTGATCTTGCTTTATACTGAAATGTTGTTTGGATGTGAACTATTAGTTATCTTGCAATTCAGTAGGGTTACAGTTTGCTGGATATTTGAATCTAAATCGGACTTTCCTTTCTTGGGTTCTAATTTCCAATTCCATGAACTGTATGGAAGGCGTATGAATTGAATAACAGCATGTAAGATTCAGTGGGTACTTGTTGTGTATCTTTACATATGACATCTTTCACAGTATCTTCCCCGTACTGCAAAACAGTTTAAGTTTAGTATGCCAAGTACAGAGCTCTGAGAGATTGAATCCTACTATGCTGAATCGCTGATCAATGTCGAACATGATTATTAGGCTCTCTTACACAGTTACACTCCATAATTTTTTTTTGTGCATAATAGTTTATGTTGTTTATTGCATGTTCTATGGGGATAGATAGAGACACTTATCATACCGTGTGTTCCTAGCTCTTTAGTTGACGCTGGGCCTGCCCTTGGAGATATTCTTGCCCTGTTTGTAGATCTAGGTTTTATTTTACTTCTGCATAGCCCTTAATGTCCTGACATTGAGGATATTCTTTCTTACCGGTTTGGTTGTCCGTAGCGAACTGCTAATATGTTTTAATTTTTAAATACTTCAATTTTCCTTTCTCCATATTTGTACTATACTATTTTTGACAGTAATGGGAGTTTTTGCATGAAATAAACATGCATGGGTTATGTGATTATCATATTGGTTTTTCATATTTGTGTTAACGCGATTATAGACTAACTTACACATGTTTATAACATACCTATTTCTGGAGAAAGAGTACTGTGATAGTCTTCTGCAGCTGCCGCTTGGTAGAATTAGCAGGGTCATCCTTCTAGCTCTCATGTATTATATAATATTGATTTCCTCATGTAGGTCAACAAATTTAGACTCATGGAGTCCCGAACAGTTAAAAACGATGATTTTTGGAGGAAACAGCCGTGCTCATGCATTTTTTAAGCAGCATGGATGGACTGATGGGGGAAAAGTTGAGGCAAAATATACATCAAGAGCTGCTGACTTGTATAGACAAATACTTTCAAAAGAAGTTGCAAAAAGTGTGGCGGAAGAGGCAGTTTTGCCATCATCCCCGGTTGTGTCTCAGGCATCTAATGGTCTTCCAGATATCAAAGTCACTGAACCTCCAAAACCAAAAGAAAGCTCCGTAGCCAAGAAAGAAGTTTCTGATGTCGTCACTGCCCCTCCAAAGGCATCCTATACTGTAGTTTCCTCCTCTAACAAGAAGCCTCTTGTCAGGAAATCCGGAAAAACTGGAGGGTTAGGTGCACGAAAGCTGACCACCAAGGTACCTCATTTTCATTCTAATATAACCAGGTCTGTCTTTTGTTCACTTAAATTTCCTTGATTTCTTAATATTTTCTTTTAATTGTGCAGCCAACTGAGAATCTCTATGATCAGAAGCCTGAGGAGCCTGTTGTTGCTGTCACTGCCCCAGCCAGTAGTAGTAGTCCTATGGTTGGGCCACCCGTAGCATCTCGATTTGAGTATGTTGAAAATGTCCAGTCCACCAGTGAAACAACTTCTGGTGGTACACATGTGCTCAACCATGTGGCTCCGCCAAAGTCATCGAACTTCTTTGCAGATTTTGGAATGGACAGTGGATTTCCAAAGAGAGGAAGCTCCAATTCTTCGAAAGTACAGGTGAATACCTTGGCTTGATAATTTCATCTGGGATCTATTCATCCAAATGTCAACGGAACTGGTTGAAATCAAAGTTTAACATTCTTGCAATGCAATCATATTTCACTTTTCCTTTGAATAAGCAAAGTAATATTTTGCTTGCTTGTCTGGAAATGAATTATCTTGATTTTCATTGCCCTAGTTTTGGCGATTCATCTTTTTGACCAATAATTTCTGGTTTTCTAGGTTCAGGAAACTGATGAAGCAAGAAAGAAGTTCACAAATGCAAAATCCATTTCATCTGCACAGTTTTTTGGGGATCAAAACAACTCTCATGAGCAAAACGCCAAAGCTTCCCTGCAGAAGTTCTCAGTACGTGTTCAATGCATAAATTACTTTCAACTCTTGTTTCTTTCTTCTTCTTTTTTTGGGTGGCAACTGACTGGGAAAAAGTTATTTCCTTGCTCTATCTGCTGTTACGTTCTTCGGTATCTTCTGTTCTCCATTTCATCAAACATGTTGAAACAAGGAAATATGGAGGGAAGAAAGGATTACCAGATGACTGTATAATGTTTAGCCTTCGATATTACAATGTGCATGCTGAATTAAACAATTTCTTTGATGCTGTTGCTTTTGCTGTTGCTGTTGCTGCTTCTCAGTAATAATATATTGATTTCAGTTAAAAAATGAGGCTCTCTAGTAGTTTTATTTTACTGTTATGTTGTGGTTTACAGGGTTCAGCGGCGATATCAAGTGCTGATCTATTTGGTCACGACGAAGATCCGTCCCTCGATATCTCTGCAAGTGACCTCATTAATCGACTCTCCTTCCAGGTAAATAGTTTGGATTCAATCGGGTTTGGCAAAATCGAAATAATGAGCATTTGTAAATCAAGATAACACATTTGTTATAGTATATCTCCATTGATTTTAACTTTTTTGACAGGCTCAACAAGACATATCTTCCCTCAAGAACATTGCTGGTGAGACAGGGAAGAAGCTTAGCTCCCTTGCTTCAACATTGCTCAATGATCTTCAGGACAGAGTCCTTTGAATTGTATCACTCATGTGTCATTGTTTATTTTACCAGAGGAAGTGCTTGTTTGGTTTTTACTTTTCACTGTTGTTTTTGTAGTCTGTTAAGCTCTGTAATGGTGAATGTAAAAGAGAAATTGTTGAAGGAGTGTTTTGGAGGACCAAATAAATAAGAATATTAGGGGCGTTTGGATAATGGAATGTAATTTCACATTACGCTGTTTGATTTTGACAAACCAATTCTATTCTAATTTGAGATTAGATCAAACTCTCTCTATAACAATGTGGGATCACCAAAAACAAATGTAATCTGAAATTAAATATAGGATTAGAGTGTTTTCTATTTGATATGTTCTTTATTATATTTTTTTTTATCTACTTTATCACTTATTATTATAACAGATAGTAATATTCATAATGTACGTATATAATAATTTAAGACTTTTTGTATGTTATTATTTTATAAAAAAAAAATTCAATCGATAAAACCTTAATAAAAATGTGGATTTATTTTTAATATTTTTATAACGCATTGACACAAGTGCCTGTAAGTTCTTCTTACTATGATTCTATATATATATATATGGATTTATCTTTTCGGATCAAAGTCATCAATGATATATCATCCTTTTGAAAAAAAAAAAAATTTTTAAAAAAAAGTAGTCTATATATTCTAGATTTTTTTTTTTTGCCAAGAAACTATATATTCTAGATAGAACGAGAGAAAGAGATATAGCATGAAAAAAAAGGCAATTATATGTGTAGATTAATGAAATATATATGAGACAAAAGACGCATTAATTAATCTATAATTAAGAGATAAGGTGCTGGCCATGAATATTTTTCCATTCCTATGGTCACTAGCGGGGTTTGAACCCCTGACCTCTGGTTAAGGAATGAGGCGCTGAACCACTACACATATTACATGGTTTAATCTATAATGTTTGATATATTACTTCTTCTATCTTTTGTGATCAACTGTTGATTATTCATTTTATTTTACTCCTTATATATATATATATATATATATATATATATATATATATATATATTGACAGATGAAAATTAAAAATGGAGTGCAAATATAAATTGTGCTAATACGCAGTCGTTTCGTCCCCATTGAACGTGTGTAACAAACAACTGTATCCCCGTCCGCCTCTAGTCACGGTGGTAAAGACGAGAGATGGAGAGATGCACAGTGAGCTGCAGTAGAAATGAATAATGGCAGCTTCGTTTCCCTCCACTTTTGAACTTGATCTTAAACCCTAGGTTACCATCCTCAATTCCCTTCAAAATCCTTAACAATCTGCCGCCAATCTCGTCTCGATCACAGCTATCAATGGACATTGACGCTTCTGAAACCCTGGAAATACAAGATGGCGGAGGAATTTCTCATGCAGACCATCTTCTTCAGTTCTCCCAAGCTTCGGACGATCACGCTACGGTACTCACCGCGAAGTGTTTTCTCCGTAATGCTGCCGATGATCATCCCTCCCTATCGGAGGACTCGCAGACGGAACCTGTCGATGTGAAGCAAGATGAAGAGTCGAATCTGCTGCCAGATCCTCCTGAGACGGAAACTGCTCCGGTGGAGCCGGATTCTTCCCCTGATTGCGGTGATGATAATGACTGTGAATTCTGGAATAGTGATAATCCGGATCTCTATGACATCCGTGGTCGGTATGATCATTATGGCCACTCTCCCCGTCCGAGCAGTCCCCGTCCCTATCCCTACAAATTTCACTTGATGCATGAAAGTCCGTTCCTGGACCGCCACCGCCATTATAACTACCGAGAGTGCTATCAGCCAGCTCCCGAGCCTACTGGAGTCGTGAGTTTCTTCCTCCTCTATTTTCTGTTCATCTGTTGGGTTAACTTACTTGCCTTTAGCTTATGCTGCATGCCTTTTGCTTTACTGTTAGCCACAAAACGTTTTGGTTCTGGTTTCTTTTGATTTGTAACCGTGTTGTTATGTTACTGCAGGGTGCAGGGCTTGAAAATTTAGGGCTAACTTGCTTTGTAAATGCAGTGCTTCAATGTTTTACTCACTCTGTTCCTCTAGTTAAGGGTCTTCGATCTTGGAATCATGCGAATCCTTGTGATCGTAAGTTTGCTTTTTCATTCATTCCCCCTAATTATACAGGGATTACCTTAGGGAATAATTTTTCTTTGCTGGAAAATTTTCAGGTTCAAGTGAAGGTTTCTGCATGCTCTGTGCTCTTCGTGAACAAGTAAACTACTCAGTATCTCGTTCTGGTTGGACTATTTCCCCACATAGATTTGTTGACAATTTGAACAGTATCCTTTCCTCATATCGGATTGCTTCTTTGCTACTATCAAATTCTCGCATATCATAGAGATGTTTGATAATAGGCTCGTTATAAAGAAGGATATCATCATTTTGAATCACACTAATGTATAAACTACAAACGAAGCTACTTCCAACTAAATTAATTAGCATTTAAAAAAGGTCACGATTTCTTAACTCTAGAAAACCAGAAATTTCTTCTTATTTCAAGAGGGGCCAGCAGGAGGATGCTCATGAATTCCATCAAGCCATGTTGGATAAACTGGAAAGCTGTTCACTGGATCCTAACTCAGATGATAACAACTCCGTTTCCAAGAAAAATATAGTGGATCAGATATTTGGAGGGAGGCTTGTCAGCAAAGTATGATTGTATAGCATGGTTCTTTATATATATATATAAGGAACTTTCACCATTCTTCCGATTTTGATTTTGTTTGTCTTCTCCATGTATCTCAGCTGCGATGTTGCAACTGCGGTCACTGTTCGTACACTCAAGAGACCATGATTGATCTAAGTTTGGAGATTGAGCATGTTGACAACCTCACCGCTGCTTTGGAATCTTTCACTAATGTTGAAAAGATGGAAGATACTGATTGCAAGTTCAACTGTGAGGAATGTGAGGAGGAAGTATCAGTAGAGAAGCAGCTTTTGATTGAGCAGGAACCTACCGTGGCAGCATTACATCTGAAGCGATTCAAGAGTGATGGCTTGGGGGTTGACAAGATAGACAAGCATGTCTCATTCCCCTTGGAACTGGATTTGCAGCCCTTCACTAGTACAAGCGGAAATGACGAAGTAAGTAGAAGAGGAACAAATGGGCATTTCTGATTATATTTGCATAAGTTACTTTTGCCAAACATGTAAATATATTTATTCCATGCATACTTTGTTACTGTGATAGGTGGATATGAAGTACCAACTTTATGCAATTGTGGTGCACATTGGACTTTCACCTACATGGGGTCATTATTTTAGCTTTGTTCGATCATCTCCTGGAATATGGCACAAATTTGATGATGAAAAGGTACATGACATATGTGGGGTTGGAGTATTTTCTTTTTATATTCACATCTATTGTTTAAAGCATGTTATACTGCATCTTGGTAGCTTCCATTGTTCTCCTAACTTTTAAATTTTTATCCTTGTGCCCTTTAGAGAGAACATTGACTGAATAGTCTCAAGACTTGTTTGGCTATTTACTCGTAATATCAATATATAATGATACCAATGGTCCTACATTAATTAAGCAAGATGAGTCCACTCCAAGTTCCGACCGAAAAGTCGAAGCTTCTGGATAATGGAACTTTTGCACTTTTATTAGAAAAAGTAGAATTAGACCTGCACTATTGCCTGCTTTGTGTTTATAGACTCTCAAATACAAGATGGCTCTTTTATAGGTCATAAAAGTTGAAGAAGAATTCGTTTTGTCTCAAGACGCGTACATTTTGTTTTATGCAAAGGAGAGCACCCCTTGGTTTTCAAGTTTAATGGAAGGGAACCCAGAATCTGACCCTTCAGTTGGTACTTCCCCAAAGTCGGTTCTTGACAAAGTAGATACTCCATGTGGTCCTTTTCCCAAAGTCGACTGCAAGCCCGATAAATCTATTGAAACTCCTATCCGTATGGAAGAAGGGAATGTCGATGATCATGATGATGATGATGTTAATGGCTTTCAAAGAGAAAACTCAATCTCATGCACTGAATACAATCTCTCTAATCCAGAGGAGGGTGGGGTTGAACATGATGACAAAATTCAGGCCCTAAAGTCGCGCTCTGAAGAAACTGGCAAAGAACCTTCAGGTACTATCTATCTACAAATAGCATTCACTGCTATACATTTGGTAGGCAATTTGATCAGGCGCATTCATAAATCTGGTAGCTAGGGACAGAGCTGCTTTAACCTCATTAAACTTGTGTTTTGCTCTCTTATTTAGCTATGTAAGTATTGCTTTGCCCCCTGTTAATTTAATTCATTATGATAATAGAGAGTAAATGGGCATTGGCACGACTTGGCATGTCTTATAAAGTCATGATGATATTGACACGATAGAGTACATCGTTCGAAGCATATAATGTGGGCTTTTATAAAAGGGTTAAGAACCTATAAACTGTCTGAGGTTTGCCATATGTGAGATTTTGGTGTCTGAAGTTTAAATTGTTAATATTGACTGCCTGAAGTTTCAACTTTGTTGCAATTTGGTTTTCCGTCTATTTTTGCTGTCAAATTTGACAGAATGGTGGTCAAGGTCGAAATTGACCCTGATACTATTATGTTTACTCCGGCCAGCCACAACCCAACTCCAGCAGGCCACCACCCAACATGACCAAGTTCTGTCAATTTTAACAGCAAATTTGGACGGAGACAGCAAATTTCAACAAAGTTGAAACTTCAAACGGTCAATATCAACAATTTAAACTTCAGACGCCGAAATCTCACAAATGGAAAATTCCAAATAGTTTATAGGCTCTTAAACCTTTATAAAAGTGGAGACTTTTCTCAATGAAACAATTTGCTACTTGTGTGCACGTCTCTTTAGGAAAACTCACTAGGTTTTGACAAGTAACCAGTGCAGGTGGTGGGGTTTTTGCAGAGCCAGCCAGAGGTGGTGGAACCATTCAAAAGCATCATAGACATAACCAAAAAAGATGGATCTTGAGAAGGGTGTCCAAAGCTAGAGGACTGCAACTCCGGCAATGGAGCTTGGGTTATAGAAATCCTTGGGCCAAAAAAAGGAAAGTGAAGAGATTGGGTAAGTAGTGTTGTAAGCAGCTGAAATCTGCTCGTTTTGACTGACCCTAAACATTTATCATGTCTTCTTATGTTAGCACATTGACAGCAGTTGTAAGGGTGTAATGGTTTGCCTTATGTCCTAACTTGGTCGATATAATTAATCAAATCTTATCATGAATAAGGTGGGTTATGATGTGAATCGCTGTTCTAGATTTAAAATGTTGATATTTGATGTTTTGGTTATCATATTGGTTTATTTCTATAAATTTTTTTCTTTTAAAATTGTAAATAATAAGTGTTAACTAGTTCCGTTAGTGACGAAAATTATTCATGGCTAGCACTTTATCCCTTATAAGTTAACCCTGTGCGGGTGAGAAATAATCTAGGTGTGGAGCAAGCATGCTACGGGTGCTGCTCGATGAGGGGCCCTCCTAGACCACCTTGCGTGAAAAAAAAAGACAAAAAATACTTGTGCATCTGGCCGGTTAACCCAAATAAAAGTATTGTTTTAAGCGTAATTAAGGCTATTTTAAGCGTAATTAAGGCTAAATTATGAGTAACAAATCTGATACTTTAGAAAAGTAGAAAATAACTTAATTTTATTGGTTTAAACGTCAATTTTAACACATTGAAAAAAGTGGAAAGCATTAAATTAGGTAGTTAAAATAGTGAATATCAACATTTTAAAGTTTGAACAACGATTAGTAACATGAGATATAGTTATAGTTAAGACTTTTTTAGGTTCTTAACCTATGTTTTATTTATTTACCATGAATAAGTAAAGGATATCCTGCTAAATATAGGTTTGGATGATTTGTTAGCAACGGAAATAGAAAAGTTGGAGGAGCGAACATTTCGTGATGAGTAGTCCAAAATTACAACACCAGTCATTTCATTGCAAACTCTAGCCATGTTTCTTTGTAAATTTAACACTAGTTCTCTCAATGGATTACCTCTTCTCTTCTCTTTTGTTGCAAACTTCAAATTTTTGGCCGCCGCCTCGGAGCCTTCATTTTCGGCCTTCCATGACCTAAAGTGATAGGACCGACTCATTGATCGAGATCACGGTTCAAGCCATGACCCTCAACTGCCTCGGCTGCAAGTCCCCTGATCAGATGACCCCTGATGAGCTCGATTTCAAGTACGTCAAATGGCCTTTTAGTACAACATGTTTGACCAAAATTGGCTTTTCGTGTAATTTTTTTTAGATTTTTAGTGTAATACGTTTGCAGTTTGTTAATATTTGGTGTATCTGTTAATTGACTGTTAGTTTTACCGTTAAGAAGCACATGACTAAATAATATACAAATTTACAAATTAGTCCCTAAATAATTTCGGTCGCCCTATATCCAATTGACCAAGTCAGGCTTTGACCCATGGCTTTGGCTGGTTCAGACCCAGGTTAGGGTCTCCAGACCGGACGACCCTAACCAGGGCCTGACCATGCCATGGGTTGGACCTGCCTAGGTCAATTGAACATAGGACTCAATCGTACAATATGTCAAAACTGACCCGGCTAGGCTCCGACCTATGGGTGAGTCAGAACCATGTCAGTGTCCCAGGACCTGGACGACCCTAACCAGAGTCTAATTCAGCTATGAGTCGGACTCATACTAGGTTAATTGGACTTAGGATCCGATTGAAATTGTTTAGGGACTAAATGTAAATAATGAATATAAACTGGGCGACTAAACTGAACAAAATGAAAATTTGAGGGTTAATCACGTGCAAGGTACGTACTACTTTTTTTATCAAGAAGGCACGTCCTACTTAACGATTAAAATTAACGGTCAACTAACAGATGTAACAAAAGTCTACAAACAACAAACATGTTGCATTAAAAGTCTAAAAAAAAACATTACACTAACAATCACTTTTGGTGAAACATGATATTTTTATTTACTATTTATATTTGAAAAAAATTAGAAGGTGTGCATGGACTTACAACATTGCGAACAGGTTCAACAAACATGATCGACACCCTGCCACAAGGAATTGGTCGGGCCCACTGATGTCATTTCCGGTCGATAATACAACCACGATGAGCGGCCCGTTAAAAGGCGCGAGGAAGCGATCGATGCGCCATCGTCGGCGTCCTAGTGCTGGATCGATTGAATACGAGGTTGCAGAATCAGGTGAGCCGAAACTGGTCAGGAGCCGAGGCGTGCGCCGAGATTGGAGTTTTGAGAACTTATCAAATGATCAACCAAAAGGGAAGAAGAGATCCAAAACTAAGGAGGATCACTAAACCCTAAATTAAAACTACATATCTAAGTAACAATATGGTCCATTTGTGGAAAATTTTTCCTTAAGTTGTCATTTAACGGTTTAAATACGAAAACGTTAACAAATGTAACGTAATTATGCATATAATCATCGGGACATTTTGAAAGAGCGGCGAGCTGACGTGACATGTTGATTGGGAATACTGCACGTATACGAAGATTTATTCCCTGCAAACCACGTCAACTCGCCGCACTTTGAAGAGCGGCAAGCTTACGTGGCATGCTGAGTGCACGTATGCCATGCAAGCCACGTTCAGCTCGCCGCACTTTGAAATATCGGCGAGCTCATGTAGCGAGTTCGCCGTTAATTTAAAGTGTTCCAATTGTTATATGCGTAATTATGTTATATTTGTTGATATTTTCGTATTTGACAATAGCATATGACCACTTAAAAAGAAAATTTTCCCTTTGTGTTATTATATATTTTTAACTTTTTTTCTTGGTTTAGTGTGTCACGTCTCATTCAAAAAATGTTCTTCTTACTGATTTTTCGCTAGGTAAGAAGATACAAAATGTATACAAGTCATAAATCTACACAAGATGATGTAGTAAAACGTTGTCTATTAGGGTTTTCTCTTATGCTTATTGATGCATAAAAGATAAACTTTGTTTGCCCATCAAGCAAAATCGGCGTGTAAATGTTTTTTTTTTTTTTGCTCAAATAATTAAACTTCAGTAATCTTTTTTTTTACGCGAGATTTTTTAATATACTGCTGAATCGGTGTAAAAATTGTGTCTCGTCGTTAAGATATTAACACGTGTTCTAAGTGTAATTGATTTTGTGGTTTTTTTTTTTCTTTCTAAAACCCTATTAAATTTAGTGAATTATATAAGGAAAATATTAAATCCACGTGTTAACATCTTAACGGTGAAGCACAATATGGAACAGGAAGAATGAGACAGGTGATCTGAATCCATAAATTAATAATTGATAATTTATTTTGTTACTAGCTAGAAGAATTAAACGTTTACCAACAGTTTCCGCAGGTATCTCTAGTGGGCTTTAAAATAATTTTAATGCTATAAAATGCTAATTAAGTAACAAAGCAAAGTACGTTATTTTTGTTAGGCTTTTAATAATTTAATTAATTAAGGTTGTCCCAAGAATTAGCTAAAGCATTTCTTAAACATGATTAAGTTTTGTTGTTTGTATCCTTTGACAAGCCACATATATGAGGTTGTAGAACGTCCACGTGAGTCTCTTCCCTAATTCCTATTAAGAATTGAAAAACTTCACCTAAAAGATTCCTATAACTTCCTTTTATGGTTGTGAAATATTTGTCAATAGTTTTCTAAATAAAATAAATAAATAAATAAAATTTGTCAATAGTGGTTGTGAGAAAGTGAGGTCCAACATTTTTTTCTTTAAAAAAATAGGAATAGGCTAGTGACGACTCTAGTCCCAATCACGCTACTTAATGTTCGAGCTCTTTTGTTTATGGTTTGGGTTTTTTTTTCCGACCAGACTTAGCGAGCAACCAATGCACGCATCGTCAACATAGCCCATCAACAACCTAATATAGTCAATAGGTCGGCTCGTGTTCAGTTCTACTCGCTTTTCTCATATGCATGACGCGGTGTATGGGCCAAGCGAGACCTGATATATTTAAAACAGATCACCACGAGGTGACGCTGATGAGAGGTTTCGAATTTGAGACCTCGGAGCCAAATTACATGAGAGTAAACGCTCTTAACCACTAGATCAATGTTCAACATTTAAGTAAAAAAAACAATATAAATTGATTGAGCGTCATCCACTTAATTATATGAGATGATTAATTAATATTTGTTACAATCTAGTGATTTGATTTGATTACATTTTATTAAGGTATCAGATAGATAGATATGACATTTATTAATCTCTCCGTACGCGAGGTCCACTCAGATTTTCACTAATTTTTTTTTTCCAAAATGCCACTTTAATATAAATTAATAACAAATTAGTCCCTGAAAAAATAAATTACAAATTCATTCGATCCATTACTTCATTTCGTTGTAACAACTTCTAAACTAAGAATCGTCATTATCAGAATATGTGATATTTAATTAAACGTAGTGTAATGCTTTACTCTTCCTCCATATATATATTGATTATTATGTATAAAGTTGCTTAACTCTTGCTCGTATAATCAAACTCATGATATTATAGACCTAATGGGCCATGAGATATGATCCCACTTTGCCGTACATAATTATGAAAAATAAATTTGAAGTGGTCCGTTTTCTTTATTTATTTAATGACATTACGACTTTTGGCTCCGGTTATTGCCACTACTTTTGTAGCTTTTTTTATTTATTTTTTAATTACTTTTGTAGGCTTGACAAACCATTATTATTATTAATAATAAATATAAAAAGGTAAAAAATTTCAATAAGAATAGACAATACTATCTCAAAATCCACCAATCACGTCCCGTCTATCAAAATTCAAAAGCCTCTCCTATTATTATTATTATTATTAAACAGATTAGCAACTAACAAGTTGATGAATTATTTTTTCGTCAAACTCAAGTTGTCAACTTGCTTAATGCTCCCAGCCTCATCCATCATGAATCACTGTACTGTAGTCTAAATGAATACCTTCGCCAAGTGGTAGGTATGGTTACACTATATATATATACACTATTATAGAAACTTAGTCACTAATTATAAGATGCAAATTTTCTTTTAGTATACTAATTCAAAAATAAATTTCTTAAAAATCAATCTCCACACAAAACACAACAATTATATACGATTATAAGATAAGTAAACTTGCGTGAATCATAATATTCGTTAATATAGTGATTTAATCTAATTTGATTGAATGCATAATTATTATTTTTTCTATATTATTGTACAAAAAATTAGGTGGGAAGCATACCCGGAAACGTATATCATAATCATCATCATAAAACATATTCATGGACCCAAAAAAGTCAACTAACTTAGAGGAATACGACAGGTTGGTTTAATCAATCAATCACATCCGTCCAATCAACAGATATACTTAAAGGCACAGAAATTGCCAGGTATTTTAGTTTTTCTTCTACCACTGTCATGTCATGTTTATGCGTGCTCCCAGTCCAGCTTGGATGCTGGGACAGTATATATTTATCCACATTTGAATTAATTAGGCTCGGTAATTTTTTACTATATAGACGATAATTTGACACATATTTGCATTAGAAAAACTGTATTTATGTAAATATATGTCGTAATGATAATACGATCTACTTTGTAATTTTCATAATGTGTTCATACTTGTGAGCTATTCGAAATTGGCTAGGTCAATATTCGATTTCGACTTGTTAAATTTCGAATCGAGTCGGGCTTTTACTAGTACCGAGTTGAGTAGAAATTCACTGATACTCAACTCGAAAAGCTCGCGATCAAGCATATTCGAGCTTTGCCAATTCGAGTCGAGTTTGAGCTTGAGTTTTTTTGGTTCGACTTTACATAATAATATAGATTCCGTTCAAATCAAGTTCGAGCTCGAGCCAAAACCCTAATCGAGTCGAATTTGAGCTCAAGCTAAGGTGCACTATTTACGATTTAACCGATAAAAATTTAAACTTAGTTTATCGAGCCGAGGTCAAACTCGTCGATTATGGCACAAAATCGAGTTGGAGCTTGAAAATTTAGACTCGATCGAGTTCTAACTCAAGCTCGAATACAACGAATCAACTCGAGTTTGCCATATAATCATCTCAACTCGATTACACCCCTAATTACAGCTACTGTGTTAGAATGAAACAGTTCCCGATAATTATATTACACTATTGCATTATCTTTAGATGAAATCAGAAATTTTATTTAGAGGTAAGAATTAAATTATGGATAAATTATAAATGAAAGAAAAAATAGAGATAACTATAAGATTTAAAGGTCATCAAATCGAGAAAAATAAAATATTTAAAAAAAAAAAATCAAAAGTTAAGAGAAGATAATTGCTCCTTCAATGCTTAATTACTTTGATCCCTGATTGTCTTGTATATATATATATATATTTTTAATACTAACGACATATTTGTTTGTAAACATATATAATTGTTTGGCTATAAATAAAATTTGAAATAGAAAAATCGGAATTTCACATTTCAATGAAACAGCTAACTATTATTAACCGTCATCTAAAAGTAACACTATTTAATTCATTCATGTCGTAAGACTAAGAGTAAATTCTTAAATGATGAAAATTTAAGAAAAACGGGTTTCTATTGGATGGACATAACACCGATTCACGTTAAATAAGTCATATGCAACATGAAAAAAAGTTAAGTAGGGAAGCTAAGGTCCAAATATAATGTGATGACCTGGCCCACAACCTTATTTGCCGCTGTAGCTGTCACAACAACCTAGTTCGATTTAATGCACCGCTACTATCTATCTATTCATCAAATGTGTCTCGAAGTGACATCTTGCATTGATTTACTACCATTGCTTAGTTTTCATGCAAGCTGTTTTTTTTTTGGTAGAAACTAGAAATTCATGCAAGCTGTTATTACAATGAATCCTCTCTCTCTCTCATTCTTAATAGATGATTGATTTTTTTTTTCTTTTTCCGGGGTGGTCCTAGATGGCCATAAATATTTTTTTCATTGGTTAAATGATAAGGCGTTGAACCAACATACCATATTATATAGTTAGATAGATTGAAAAACATTGCTAATTGACACTTCAATTTATATAACTTTTACTAATGTAGTATATTATATATAATAGTTGAGAAGTGAATTTTAACTCACTTATTTAAATATGAAAATACTTGTGCAATATAAATAATAGTTTTTGGTTGATCATCCCTGAATCCGCTGTGGAATATAATTTCAACTCAAACCCTAAAAATGTGAGTGATATGTGACTGACCCAGTATATTGCATGTGGTTTGAATGAATGTATTGAATTGAACCAAACATAATAAGATGTCCAAATTAAAAAGCCACCTAAGAATTAATATTATCCCAACTGCATGAGAAAACTTGCATACAAATTCAAATCCAACTGCCCAAATTCAAATACAAATTGATTTTAAAAAAAAGTCCCCAGTATTTTCACAATTTAGCAAATTTCCAAAAAAAAAAAACAAGGAATAAATAAACCCAGCCCTCAAGGCTGCATCTCTATACACATGCATTGACAGAATTGCCCCTAACCCACCACATCCACAGAAGTGCAGTAAAAGTAAAACCCAATCCTCACTGGGGCTAAAAAGGGCAGTGTAATTATAATATCACCTTATATAGTGTATATATATATTGCCCTAGCAGATCCTTCATCATATATATATATATATATTTTATAAAGATGGGATCCGTGATTATATTTTTAGCTTTATATGTTGCTTTGGTCTGGTTGAGATCTGATATCACGACGAACCTGTGATACATTTTACGTCACTGGTATATACTGGCAGCTGTCACGTGCGATTCCTTCGGCGACAGACGCCAGCTTCTGGAGATTCAGCTTCACGACGGTGTCGGCGAACAGCCGCGTGTCCTCCACCGTGTTCCCCTCCGGCACGTCCACCACGTACGACTCCAGCACCACGGTGCAGATCTTTCCGCCGTGCGCCACCTCGTGGACGGTGGTCAGCGACCGGTAGTTCCTCAGCCGGTGGTCGCCGCCGATGATGCTGAATCCGGTGATGCACCGGCTTTCGTCGAGCACGTCGAGGCGCTCCGTCGACGTCGCCGCCGGCAGACCGGAGATGACGTTGACTTCCCTGGTGGAGCCCACCGCGATGTTGAAGTCATCCCTGACGGCGCAGCTTTTGATGAAGTGTTTGTACACCTGGGGCTTGTCGAAGCGGCGGACGACGGACCATACGGCGGCGCGTGGGGCATGGATGCGCTGGGCGAGGAGAGAGGAGCACTGGCCGGGATTTAGCCTGTAGGTGTGGAGCTCGGCGACGAATGGGAATAGCTCAGCGAATTCCTCCTCCGTCAACCCGGACTGAACCCTCGTGTGGTGGATTGTGGTGGTTCTGACTACGTCGGCGCCGGCGGCTGTGGCGGCTGTCTCTCGATCTTTAGGTTCTTGTGAGCTGTCGTTCTCCATTGATGTTAGAGAGAGAAGAGTCAGATGAAGGAAAGGGATGATCTATAAATAGATATATAGAATAGATCTTACATATATATATATATATATAATATTTAGATATATATTGAAATTTAAATAGAAAGGAATTTTTTTTTGGGCCAAAAAATAGAAAGGAATCAAGTGATTGGTTAGCACAACTTGTCTTTTTATAAGGCACTCTATACAAAATTTTGAATTTCTGTAATTGTACCATTTCGTTTTGTTAAACGCAACTTGGTAACTGAATTCTTACGTGAGAAGTGTAAGAAGTGGATCATGAAATAAATGACATGTGAATTCGAGTGGATCAGCACGATATATTAATTATCTGAAAATGAAAAAAATTATATAGTTAATAATATATCTCATTTCAATGTAAATAAAACTTAATCTAAGTATAGAGTAAATACGTTACAACACTACATCTAAGAAGCATCATATAACCATCTGCGAATAAATAAATGACATGTGATATACTCATTCAACTTCACTTTTCAAGAATGGCCAAAAATGACATTGAACAAATGAAATTTTTCTTAAATGATATAATATTAGGGTTTAATAGAATAAACTAATAGTTCGTATGAATTAATTAGATTCCTTAACAAACATAATCTTATGGCTTCCATGTTGCTTTTGTAAGTTTTGGGAGTTTTAGTTATTTGATAACAAAACTATTATATGGGTTTTAGGGAGGTGAAACTTGTCGGCTACTAGATGTGGACACGTGGACAGTGGCTCGACTACTTCTCCTATTGGTTCGACACGTCGACTTTCTTTATTTGCTAGGGCGCCGATTTCTTGAATTCGTTTCTTAAAAAATAACTAAATTCATGCTTGTTTGTAGTTATATATATGAGTGAATCTTTAAAGTGTAAAATTGTAGCGAAATTGTCAAGCACGTATCAATTTATAAAGTGAAAACAGAATGTTGATATACATAGGACCTAAAACACTTTTGTTAAAATTTAACATTTTTTTCATATGTTCTAGTATATATATATATAAGGTTTTTTACTCGTGTTTTTGCTTAGCCAAGTGTGCTATAGCCGTTGCACACTTGACAAGTGCACTACGTTACATTAATTTTTATTACATCAAGTAATTGATGCTAATTACTCGTTGTGGTGCACTAATTATCATTAATTATCTAGGGCACTTGATAGATACGCTACATAATTAAAGTTAATTACTCGATATAGTGCACTTGACAGTTGCGCAACGTCCATTGCATACTTGAGAAGTGCGATATTGAGCATTTTGACATCTGCAACTCACCATATCTTGTATTTCTATTTGAGTTAGCAAACATGAGTATTTGAACGATTTTATAAAAAAAAAATCCGGTGCATACAAATACAATAATAATCTCTTAATTAGTAAGTTTCCGCGAGAGCCAACATAAGGCCTTGTTCTTGGGCTATGAAGTCCTGGGCTTCAGGCCCAAAACAGCGCTAATATTGGGCTTTTCACATATTGGGCTGTAGGCCCAAGAAGAGGGTTTGCACTTGGGTTGCTATGAAGCGGATCCTTGTTGTGGAGCTGCTAACTGATGTGGATCATTGCTTATTCTACTGCCTTCTGAGTTTAGTAGCTCCTCTTCATCTACAATACTGGTATTTCGGTTGGTAAGGGCAATTGTGTCTTTCCCTAATGTTAAACGACACACCGGACATGTCGTTTGCTTCGCCAACCAAATGTCGATGCAATAAAGATGGTAAGTGTGACCACATTTAGGCATGATTCTTAGTACTTCCTTCTCTTGGTACTCACCTAAACATATTGAGCACCTGCGGTGTAACAAAATATACCGTTTGGGTTAGATCAATTTGGATTAAAGGTTCAATTTTGAACTTTTAGGACTAAATTGAACAAAAGTTAAGGATGTATTAGAGGGACTAAATTGAACAAAAATAAATATTAGGGATGTATTAGAGGGATTAAATTGAACAAAATAAAAAAAAATATTCAAAAGTTTAGGGTCACTCACGAGCATGGCACGTAACTCTTAACGGCTAAATCAAACGGAAATTTAACGGAGGTACTAAAATGATACAAAATGCAAACGTTTGGTACCAAAAGTGTACAAAAAAATAAGTAGTATGAAAAGTGTATTCCGGTCAAATAATTGGTATGAAAAGTACATTTATCTCATTGAAATATAAATATTAAACTTATCACATTAATATTTTATAACAGTTGATCAAGTAGTTAATATAAACAATTTTATATAGTATCAGTTGACGAATGTTTGAATCTCTGCATAACTGAACTAAACTCCTTATTCAAATGTATAAGAATTAAATCAACTCTGTCACCTTAGATTTTAAGAATAGTAGTGTACGTTAAAACGCCGTACGTAATAAAATTGTGATATTGATTAACTCACTGTGCATCCTCGACACAAAAAGTGTCTGGGCAGAAATATGTTGTCGGGATTTCAGCAACAAGAACCGGTTCCAGACCGTGTTGGTATTGTGTCTGCAAGACAAGACAAGACCCGCTAGATTTCTGTCACGCTGTTCACTAATAGAAATGGATTAATACGTAAAATGCTCAATTTAACTGTAAATTTGGACGATAAATCAAATTTTAACAAAAGTTAAATTTCTGAACGTTTAAAACTTCAGTCACTAAAATTTTACATGATGCAAATTTCAGACAGTTTATAGGTTCTTAACTCTTTATAATTTTGTTTTTAAATATTTTGTATTAAATATACTTATCCGAAGTATGATTTACAAGTGCTTTATGAGACTTGATGCACCTAGTTAGCGTTCATGTCCTGGCTCGATACCGTTCTAAATTCGTTTGCCTGATCTACGAGACCATGTATTGTCTGACATGAGTTTGGGTCAGAGCGAACTCCTAATTAGGTGAATCGAGTCATGTTTGTACTAATAAACACTTAAGATAAGTAAGGTACCGTTTTTTTTAAACTAATTGAAAAGTACCAAAAGAAAAATGACTTCAGAAAATTGGATTGTTTGGTAAAACATAAAAGTTTTAACTAAAACCTTTACTAACACACAAGTTGTTAGTTATGTCGATACGTACATGGTTAACGTCGTCGTTAATGGTGGCATCGAGGTCGAAGCTGTGTGGAGATCGAAATCTTCGAAATAGTCTGGTGCAGATGAAGATGATGAAGACTCCAGTCAACACGAACCCAATGATATTAGCAATCGTGTCTGATGACGTAGTCATTGCTAGCTAGCTAGCTATATATATATTATATATGAGGAAACAGTAATCTCTATCGCACAATGAAACTTATTTAGTGCCGATCGAGTTCTTGATTGATTGAGATCTCACAGTGATATGATACAGACATGCATGAATGTCACAGTTCATGATTATAGTGTGTATAGAGAACTTTCTCAAAAAAAAAAAAAAAAACTCCATTATTTGTTTGGGATGAGTGTGTGAGTTAAGACATTAATAATGCCAAAGCCTATCGAAGAAGATGGATCCTTTTATTAAATAATAATATATTATATATACATAATAATTGGATTATATATATATATATTATTACTTATAATACATAAGACTGGTACGTATCTTACATCATATCAGTTGTTCTTTGGCCTACAAGGAATGATATTCTCTAAGTTTCCTAGTGGAGTTTTTTTTGTATTATCAAGTGGTGGCTAGCTTCTACTTGTGTAGAAAGGTGGATCCGCCCCATTATATATATATATATTTGTATATGTTTTTATTTATTTATTTATTTATTTATTTTATTATTATTATTATTTTTTTGTGTTTTTGGGAAGGAAATATAGATATGGAAGCCATATAAGAAAATTAAAAGCCATATAATATCTACTTATTATAACTGTCTCCAAGTTAAAAGGAATATAATTAAATTACAGGGAATATAGTTATGCTTGGATTCGTTAAATGACCGCTGCATGTTTACCAAAAAAATGCCCAATATATATGTATGCATATAAATACTTAACTATTATAATATGTTGAATTATATATATAATAAATAGCAATAATAATAACAACAAATATACAATATGGATTCGTGTCTCATCTGCAGTAAAATTCGGTAGAAACGACAACCTAAGTCACTAGGCTAAGCGAGTGTCATGCATTTAATTTAAATTTTTTTTGGCCGGGCATGGAGCCCATTTAATTAACCTAACCACTACATAAGTTTGACAGTCGAGCTTGATTATCATGCAATTTAACCCTAAAAAGTACACTTATTTTCAATTTAGTATTCTAAAGTTTTATATTTGGCCATACTTATTTTTTTTTATTGTGCCTTTAGTTCAATTCTTACTCTCCTAAAAAACATATTGGTTTTTCGTCATTGAGAATAAGTATAATTATTATATTGACAATTTAATTAGTGATATAGATGTTGAGATGTACTTGTCAAAATGATAAAATTATTCAATAATGAATGTAGAGAATATTAATTATTCCATTTCACAAATTAATTAAGTTGATTGATTCTTGGACGGACTCTCAGTTGGACTGATCAGCTTTGTAAACTCAGTTTTACGTACATTAATTTCCCATTAATGAGACAAACAATAGATGACAATTTGTATATCATCATATATCAAGCGCACTAGCTAGTGTGTATATAAGCCAAAACTAAAATGACATAAACTAAATGAGAGATGTCCAAATTGGGTGCCACCTAATCATAAGTATTTATAATTAATCTCCATATGATTAATTAATTACGTTTTGATAGTACACGTGTGTACAAACTCAATTTTGTCACCATCTTCTTAGCCCTATATGTATATGAACCATATTATAGCCTTGCAAAGCTCCAAAACCCTAAACTATAGCTTGCTGATTAGCTCGGTCACTATCTAGCTTTCTGGGGTTTTATAATTTTTTTTTTAAAGTTCTATGACATAACTAAACAAGACTAACAGTAACAGATGTTCATCAATATCTTTAAAAGTATAATTTCGAGCATCTCTAAGAGGGACACAATGTGTGACAAAATTTGATTGTTATGAACCTCAATCCTAACCATGACACATCAGAAGCTTGCTAGGGTTTTATAATTATTTCTTATTTGGTCATTAGCTAGCTAGCTAGGATTTATAGGGAAATGAACAAAAAATAGACACCCACATCACTAACATCCCTTATTATAAATACACTCCCCATTTAACAAACTTCCAACACCTTCCAACTATACAAAAATTGTGATCCCCTACAAAAACCAATCATGGCCGGACCGAAACCCACCGGCAAAAACTCCGACGATGCTTTTACTTCGCCGACACCACCACCGAATACAAACAAACAACACGGTCATAGGTTCGTCGGAGTTAGGCAAAGGCCATCCGGAAGATGGGTGGCAGAAATCAAGGACTCGTCTCAAAAAGTGCGGCTTTGGCTCGGAACTTACGACACACCCGAGGAAGCTGCCCGAGCCTACGATGAGGCTGCTAGGGTTCTCCGTGGAGAAGATGCCCGAACCAACTTTGCGTTTGTCAGAAACCCTAATCGCTCAAACGAGCCAAGTTTCTCTCCCCTAAAGGCTAAGTTGAGCAAGAACCTCATCATGGCTCGACATGGCGATAAGTCAACGGTCAAAAGTAGGGTCAGTGACCACTTCACCTTTGCTAACATGTTCCATTTCAAGGGTTACGATACTCCGGCGATGAATTACGTTACGAACATCGAAAAAGCGGTGCGGCCGAGCGTTATTGTGCCCTCGCATTTCGACGGTGATCGTATTGATTATAGTTATACTGCTAGTGTCGTTGATACATGTTCATGGAACGGCTCGGTTGTGTCGGGTTGTAATTGTGAGTCGGTCGGGTTTTGGGATCCAACTGGGTCGAACCGGCCGAGCGATTCGGATCGGGTCGGAGAAGAAATATTGTTGAGGAGCAAGAGATTGAAGGTGTCTTCATCAGTGGTTGTTCCTCCAACATTTAGTGGATGATGATGAATATGATACATATCTATTCAATATACTCTATATATATATATATATTTATGTGTGTGTGAGAGATATGAAGCTTAAATACACCTAGCTAGTTAAAATCCTTAGATTGTTCCGTTACCTGATTATTCTGTCATAAAGCAGGTATGGACTGTTTGGTTTGAAGTTAGAACTTCAAGGTCTACTTAAGAGAATAAGCCAAATACAAAGTGCAAACGGAATACATCCAAAAAAAGTCACGTTTAGGAAGAAAAATGTTTAGAATCGATAGTTAAACTAATCCCGCTTAATTAATTCTCAAAGCTTCGATTTTTAATGCATGTTATTGTGTCACGAAATACAATCTACTATTTTGAAATTTAAAATACATTGAGAAAACTCATGTTATTAAATAATATAATTTATTATTTTAATTTTATAAATATAATATTGCATAATTTTGAATTTTGTAATGAACGATACACTGATTTAGGAAATATTTTACGTGTAAAAATAGTTTTGAAAACTTTTCGAATGATATATATATATATCTCCAATTTATTTACAATACATTAATCAATTAATTAAAAATAAAATGTATATTTTTTTAATATACTAATTTAAAAATGAATTCCAAACAAAATGCGATTTATTTTTTTGTTTTCCGCGGGTAGTTCTAGGTGAGGCCATCAAGAAGGCAGCACCCGCAATATGTTTACTCCACACCTAGACTAATCATCACTCGCACTGATCTCTGCCCGTGAGAGGTAAGATACTGATTATGAATATTTTTCAATTCCCATAGTCACCGACGTAGTTTGATCCTCTAATTTATAAAATGGATAAAATGCGGTTTTTTTTAATACATATACAATTGCTTTCACAATTTGGGGATGAGAGCGTTAATGTTAAATACCTCCACAATGTGGTGACTACAGCGGGATTCAACCCAAGTCGTTCTTGTAAACACAACTCGTTTTACTAGTTGATCCAACCAATATTGGATTATATAAAATGCGGAAATGCTACATCATATTACATACTTTCAAGTTAACAGCTTTATAGTTTATTTTATAACAAAAGTTTACCGGATATATATAAATAATCATCATCATTTATGAAATGTAGTAACACTGACCCGACCCAATAACGAAGAGGAGGCCCATTAAAATTATGGGGAGGTACAAAAGTAAAAGGCTGCTTTGTCTGTTGTTAACGTATAATCATGTCGGGGTCCGACTGCAGCAGGCATGCAATGCAACCACCAAAACTCTCGATTCAAATTATAATAAGAATAATACTAATACTAATAAATAAAAGCTAGATGAATTTAAAATAGGTAGTAACTGTTATTAATATTTGTTTTGAATCATGTTACATCTTTTCGGGTAAAAAATAAAAATAACACATGGGTACAGCTTAGCTTCTCCGCACCGCGCTTCTCGGTTTTAATAAATAATACAACATGCATCTGTAGTTGACTATTGATCTATCCATGCACATTGACTTGACCTGTGGTTATTCAAGAAGAATCATTTTCATTGCTATGCAATGCAATAAATAAAAGTTAAAATTCCTTTAAATTTACAATCATCATCATAAGTTAATCATATTTGTGAAATGGATAATTATGCCTAAAAACACCCCTTACCATTTAAAATTTAAATCAAATCAACAAATTTCCTAGAAAGACCATAATTATGACTATAAAAAGTTCTATAAATCATTTATTTTGTGCAATTTGAATTTGATTTCTTCTCACCGTGGTAATCATTGGAAGAACAATCGGAGTAATAGGTATTAATTAATTTAGAAGTAATAATTGCTATATGTTGTTGGCAATTGACATATACGATTTAAATCGGGTCAACGGAAAATTTTAGCCAACATTTGCAGTTTATATATAACTCATTAATATTTGTTTGAGATTTTTTTTTTTTTTTTGCCAAAATATTTGGTTAAGAGCTTTATGTTTGCTAACTGATGAAAATATTGAATAACGCATTTTTCAAGTGCGCAATGGACGTTGCGCAACTGTCAAGTGCGCTATATCAAGTAATTAACATTAATTACATAACATACTTACAAGATGCGCAATCATATAACAGTGCCCATCTCGTAAGTGCGCTAATAATTAGTCAATCCAGCATAAATTAACATAATGTAGTACACTTGACAGTCCAAGTGCACTATCAATTATTTTCGTCTCTAAAACTCACCATATTTTATATTTGTATATATTTGAGTTAACAACCATAAGTATTTCATCAATATTTCCCAATCATCGAGTACTTTCCCTTTCGGGGCCCACACCGCACGTGATCATAGCCGCCACGTATTTGCATATTGGTGACTTGCAATATTATTATTTATTTATTACAAAAGAATATACAGTTCTATTGGAACCGTAAGCAGATCGCAGCCGTTGGATCTCTGATCAGAGCTCGACCAACCAATCATCTTCTCCGAACTCAACCCCACCTCTCCGGCACCGTATACTGAACTCTGTGATTCCTTTAATTCTTTAATTGCAGACACACCGCTGACACCGTGCTTCCAAGTTCTAGTCTTTTGATTTCTGTCTCGATTCTGAATCCTTATTTCAATCGTAATATCTTCTTCTGCGTATAAAGCTCGGATTTTACGCTGCTTTGTTTTTCTTATTCAAAATTCAAAATTTGATATTTGCTTCAGACAGATTTTGATTTCCCCAGCTGAGAGATTGAGATTTAAGAGAGAGAGTTTTCTTGTTCATGTTCTTCAAATCTTGATCTTGCTTCACCAAACTTTTGATTTACCCACCAGAGAGAGAGACAGAGGTTTGAAGTTGAAGCTGCTGTGTTGCTTTTCTCAGAATTTAATTTCTGAGCCGTAAAGGTTGGTGCTTGTTGCTTTTTCTACTTGATTTCTTGGATTTTTCAGTTTAATTACTTGATTTGTCAGCTTCTCTTTAACATTTGGGCCTTTTCTGATTTCACAGTGGTGGAGGTGGTTGAGGTTTCCTTCTTCTATCAATTACTCAATTTCCAGAAATTGAGGAAAGTCAAAATCAAATTGAGAGGTATAAATTCATTTTTTTGTTGATTTTTTTTTAAAATAATATTATTTGCAGAGAGTTGGTGCAAATTGTTCATTTATAATACACTCCAATCCAAAGAAATACACCTACTGCTGTGTAATGTTGAATGAGACTCCTACCTTCTCTTCAAAGTAAACCCTCATCTACTTAGATTAGTGGCTAAACAAACTATGTACTACCCTTTTAGATGGAAAGTGTGTAATTAAGAGTTCAGCAAAGAATCCAACTTTGCAACAATGTCATCATCCTCTTTTGCTCTAAAGCAAAGATACCTTCTTGATTCCCTTGTTTCCAATACTACCCTACTCAAATACACTAAATTACATACCCTTTAGAGTAATTTCACAACAATTAAGATCTTGAAATGCTTATTTGCTTTGCTTTTAGTGTATGTATGTATTTATATTACTTGGAAAGTTAAAGAAAGTAGATGGTGACTCGTGGGGCATCTTTAGGTAGCTCTGTATTTGTACTCATCAGCTAAGCATTTGTTGATCACACAAGATTCTTGAAACTGTTGATGCCGACATATTGGATATTTCTATTAAAAATTGAGTCTTTATATTAAATTAGTGAGTCGAAATTTCAACTACTCCACTGCCTTTGAATTTTCTAACCAAATTTCACATTTTCCCATCTGGGTGTCATCAAGATTTGATCAATTGCTGTTTTTCTTCCACCTCAGCTTGTCTGAACTCCAGTGAACTGAGATCCAATCACCATGGAAGAAGAAGAAATGTGGAATAAGGGAAGTGAAATTAAATCAGCTGAAGAATGGTTAATTCATGCCCAAGAGCTTGTTCCATTAGCTCTTGAGAAAGCTGAAGCAGTCAAGAACAGGGGATTTTCATCAAGGTGGAAGATGATCATTTCGAAGCTCGAGCAGATCCCGACTCACCTATCGGACCTCTCAAGCCACCCTTGCTTCTCGAAGAATGCCCTCTGCAAGGAACAGCTCCAAGCAGTGTGCTCGACTTTGAAAGAATCGATTTTGTTATCCGAAACATGTCTAGGAGACAAGTACGAGGGGAAGTTAAAGATGCAGAGCGACCTCGACTCCTTGTCGGGGAAATTGGTCTTGAATTTGAGAGACTGCGGTCTTTTGATCAAGACCGGAGTTCTTGGAGAGGCAACCTTGACATCTTCATCAGAGGAGGCCATGGGACCCAGTAGTGTCAGAGATTTGCTCGCTCGGCTTCAGATCGGACACTTGGAAGCGAAACATCGAGCATTAGACAGCATAGTCGAGGTAATGAAGGAAGATGAGAAACTTGTCTTGTCTTCTCTAGGGAGGAGCAACATCGCCGCCCTTGTCCAGCTACTAACCGCCACGTCACCGCGTATACGCGAAAAAACCGTTACTTTCATATGTTGTCTTGCTGAATCAGGTTGTTGTGAGAGCTTTCTTGTGTCCGAAGGCGTCTTGCCTCCATTGATACGGCTGCTCGAATCTGGAACCGCAGTTAGTAAAGAAAAGGCGACGATTTCGCTACAAACCCTGTCCATGGCCCACGATACGGCTCGAGCCATCGTGGGCCACGGCGGGGTCCGCCCCCTGATAGAGATCTGCCACGGTGGCAACCCGATATCGCAATCTGCAGCAGCTGGAACCTTGAAGAACATCTCGGCTGTCCCAGATGTAAGGCAGAGTCTTGGGGAGCAAGGAATCGTCAAAACCATGATCGATGTGTTGGATAACGGGATTCTGCTCAGTTCAAGGGAATACGCGGCGGAATGTCTACAGAATCTGACAGCTGGCAACGAGAATCTGAGACGAGCTGTGGCTGAGGAAGGTGGGGCCCAAAGTCTGTTGGGATACCTCGACAGTCCTCTCCCTCAGGAGTCGGCAATTGGAGCATTGAGAAATTTAGTTGGGGTTGTTCCCATGGAGGATTTGGTCTCAGTCGGGTTTCTTCCTCGGCTGGTCAATGTCCTCAAATCAGGGTCGCTTGGTGCCCAAGAAACTGCCACGTCAGCGATATGCCGTGCCTCCACCACTTCGGAATTCAAGAAACTGATTGGGGATTCGGGCTGCATTCCTCTGCTCGTGAAATTGCTCGAGGCAAAATCGGGTCCCACCAGAGAGGTTGCAGCCCAGGCTATCTCGATCCTCGTGACGGTTCCTCAGAATTGCAGGGAGGTGAAGAAAAACGATAAGAGCGTGCCGAATCTAGTGCAGCTGCTCGATCCGGGCCCGCAAAACACGGGAAAGAAATACGCTGTCTCGTGTTTATTGCATCTTTCGTCGAGCAAGAAGTGTAAGAAGTTGATGATTTCATATGGTGCGATCGGGTATCTGAAGAAGCTTACTGAATTGGACGCTCCCGGGTCGAAGAAACTGCTTGAACGTCTTGAGAAAGGGAAGTTCAAGAGTATGTTTATGAAATAGTTGCAGAAATGAACAAAAAAGACGCTAGTACTATGATGTTTTGTACATTGTAGCTTCTTGTATGCTGTTTATATATTATTATGTCACATAATTGTTCTGCTGCTGAGCACAAATTCCTCAAAAGTATCCAAATTGAGCTGCAATCCTAGAATGCTTCTTTTCTGTTTGTGGACATTTGCTGAAAGATTGAAGCATAGTGATATTTTAGTTTCACCCTTCATGTATATTTACTCTTTTCTGGTGAAAAATTTCATCTTTCTTGGACCATGTGAAAATGTTACAATTACTGAGAAGAGCCAGAATCAAAGATGCAAACTTTAATGATTTGGGGGATGATTTTGTAACATCTTCCTTAAAAGATGACGTCTTTTGTGATTCTAGAACATCTATTATGTACATTTTGGCTAAAGAACTATTTTTTTTTAAGAAGCAATTTCTGCAAACTCAGTTCTAACTCTGTTTCACATAAACCAACAATTGTCTTTTAAGTTTTAACTTACAAAAGAAAGAAGAGTTGCAGAAAACAGAAGATTTATTTCCTCTGCTTATAGTATTGCTTATTATATCAAGAAAATGAGGATACAGAGAATAAACAAATAAATCTAAAGATTATTGGGAAGTGTGCAATTCAATCTCCAAACTCATTTTGCGGCGGATAAGGTCAATTAATGGAGTCATGGTTAAGCAAAATAAAACCAAATTCCCCATAAGCTGCATGGTGAAGACAACCAAATTACGTTTAGGACAAGAATATTTTCGATTTATAAATTATTAAAAAAAAAAGACATGGGTGCATTTCTCTCACACCCTTTTCCATTTCCAGTATTTAGAGTGATAAGCGACAGAGGCTCGAGAAAATCATCATCGTTTCCACGAAAAAAACTCACCTTTTCCAACTGTAAGTGCTTCTCCTTTAATGTAAGTCTATTTGAGGATCTGGGTGTGAAAAATTAATTCTGTATCCTACCCTTTTCTTTATTGGGTGATTCGATTGAATAAAAGTTTATATTTTTCCTCTTATAAACATGTTTTCATACATTTGATGAACAAAAGTTGCAATTTTTTCTTAATTCAACGTCAGTTAGAGAAAGATGAGTTCTTTGGATGTAGCTAGAACAGAGCTAGCTCTTGCTGTTCTTTATCTGAACAAGGGTGAAGCAAGGGACAAGATATGCAGAGCAATTCAATATGGTTCCAAGTTTTTGAGCAATGGCCAGCCAGGAACAGCTCAAAATGTAGACAAAACCACAAGCTTGGCGCGAAAAGTTTTCCGTCTCTTCAAGGTCGGACAGTAGTTAGATTACCTTAACATGTTTCTGTTTTGAAAATGTCAATGTCTCAAGTTTAACTAACTGTAAATGACTGAAATTTGCAGTTCATCAATGATCTCAATGCTCTAATTAGCCCAAGTCCTCAAGGAACACCTCTTGCTCTTGTCTTGCTCGGAAAGGTACAATTTTGATTTCTGATAACATGCTCAATTTTATGTTTCTTCCTTCTAACATCTAATTTAGGTTTGAATTTAATGTTCATTGCCAGACCAAGAATGCTTTGCTGTCTACTTTCTTGTTCCTTGACCAAATTGTCTGGCTTGGTAGATCAGGCATCTACAAGGTTCTACTACTGTCTTTCTCTCTATTCCTCATTTCATTATTAGAACTAAAAAACAAGTTTTTACATTTAAATTCTTCAACTTTTTCAGAACAAAGAACGTACCGATCTCATTAGTCGAGTATCTCTTTTCTGTTGGATGAGTTCTTCAATCTGCACTACCTTAACCGAGGTACCGTACTCGCTCTCAAATACTTGTGTTTGTAAAGTTCAATTTTTTTTTTTTACAATTTAACCAGGAAAAAAATTGATTTCATCTATGGATCAGATTGGAGAGATAGGGAGGCTTTCTTCATCAATGAAGAAATTGGAAAAAGAACTCAAGGACAGCAACAAGTACCAAGTATGTTGTCACATTATCTCCAACAATGTCTCAAAATTGCCATTTTTCAGTTGAAACATCTCAAGATCTGTTTTTTTTTTTTTTGGTATGCTGCAGAATGAAGAATACAGTGCCAAACTAAAGAAATCGAACGAGAGATCTCTTGCCCTAATTAAGTCGGGAATGGATATCGTGGTTGCAGTCGGGCTGCTTCAGTTGGCGCCAAAGAAGGTTACTCCCCGAGTAACCGGTGCATTAGGCTTCACCACTTCAATCATCTCCTGCTATCAGGTAATCCCCATTAGCACCATTAAAATTGATTGATTTTGGATCAGATATTGAATCTTCTTGTTCTATTTTGAGTAAATGATCCCAAATTGTTGTGTATATGCAGTTGCTTCCTTCACCACCCAAGTCCAAGACACAGTGAGCAGAAACTGGTCTGTGCAAAATAATTTTCAGATAAAGGAAAAAACATTCAGAGCCGCCTTTATCATTGTTGTTAGGGAAATTCATTATCTGTACTGCATTGAATAATTTATGCTCTCAATAGTCAATGTAGCTGAATTCATGGAATAATAATAAAGGGTTGAGAAACTATAAACTGACCGAGGACTAACGTATGTGAGATTTTGGTGTCGGAAGTTTAAATTGTTAATATTAACTGTCTGAAAGTTCAACTTTGTTGAAATTTGGTTTTCCTTCCATTTTTGCTGTTAAATTTAACAGAATTGTGTGAAAAGTCGAAATTTCTCATGATACTTTAATCTTTACCCCGGTCGGCCACCACCCAACTCCGGCCGGCCACCACCATACTCCGGCCACCACCCTACTCTGGCCGGCCACTACCCTTGGGGCAATTTTGAGATTTTTTTATCAGGTCATGTGAAAAGCACATGACCAAGTTCTGTCAATTTAAACAGCAAATTTGAACGTAAATAGCAAATTTCAACAAAGTTGGAACTTCAGACAGTCTAAATCAACAATTTAAACCCAAGGTTGGTTGGACCAACTGGTAAAGCGAGTTGTGTTCCCCGTGGGCGACACGAGGTCGAAACCCGCCGGAGACGCCGCCTTGGGGAGGGCTTTAACCTTAATGCTCCCGGTCCGAACTTGCGAAAGCAATGTAAATATATATAAAAAAAAAACAATTTAAACTTCAAACTCCAAAATCACACATAGGGCAAACTTCAGACAATCTTCAGACAGTTTATAGGTTCTTAACCCAATAATAAGAAACAAAAAAAATGGAAGCATAAAAAAATGAACTTTGTCAATGAAAATATTTTGTCTGAAGCTCACTTCAATTATAACAGACACTCAAAAACCGTCACTATATATACACACAAGGCGGTTTGGTCTGATAATCTCTACATAGACAGATGAAAAAATGACCTTTGTGAAGGAACAAGCAAACAGTAGATAAAAGAGAACATTTAAAGAAGCTATTACTCTTCATCAGAGTTTTCCTCCTGCTCTGCTGCCTGTACCCATGGTTCCTCAAAAATGATCTGGTTTCCTCGAAGCATATGCAAGAACCGCTCCAATTCTCTAACCCGCATCTGCAACGACTCAGCTGAAACAACGGCAGGAGCTTCGGTTGGTGCTTCTGTGTACTTGGGAGGAGAGTAGCTCTTTACCTTCAAAACGAACTTTCCAGGAGATTCGAGGGGTTCAACTCCAAACGGTGATAATGGACGTCCCGTAACTTGCACATGAGCTATGCTGCAGAAATTACCCCAGCACAAACAAATATTTTGTCATAATTTGTTCTAGATTTTTACTTTTGGCAAAAGATCGGTTCTTGATTGTTATGGAATTATCTGCGTCAATTAGAAAAAGTTTTGAGCTTTCATGATGTATACTTGAATATGATCAAATGGGAATTTGTTTTTACTATTTTCCCATAGAATCAAAACATGTTTGACTATTTGAGCTAAGCCCTTACCTTAAAATTTATTACTTTGCTAAAAAATGAAGAGTCTCAACTATAGGTCGGTCATGTTGCTAATCATTGTCCCAGATTTAAAATATTGATATTCTATTCTAACTATCAGATTGATTGATTTCTATTTTCTCTTAAAATTAGCAGAAAAGAAACATGTTTTATCAAGTGAGCCAAAACTATGAGCAACAAATTTGATACTTCGGACAAGCAGAAACCAATATGTTTTTGTTGCTTGAGATGCCAATTTTAATGCTAAAATCAGTTGAATAAAGTGGAAAGCAACAGTTGGGACACCGAATATCAACATTTTAAATTTGGGACAGCAATGGACTGTTTTGACATTCTTAAGCCATAAATAAATGATAAGTAATGGAGGAAAGGAAAAAGACATACCATAGATAGAACAAGCCATCCATTTCTTGTGTCTGAACTCTGCCCAGAAGCTCAACAAGCAAGATTCCACCTATACAGAGTACGGGCTCGGGAAGTTTGAACTTCTGCAGTTGATTATCCTGATGCAAAATGTTGTTTGCATAGAAAGTTCTTTGTTGTATTATAATTACATAGAATTGTGCTTAAAAAATTAAGAACCAAGAAAGACAAAGCAAGTGCAATCATTATTATTTTTTGGCTAGCATCTCTTTTGCAGAGAATTCACAATGGAAATATAAAGTAACATGAGACCACAAACTTAAACCAAACCCAATCTCACAAATAAATGATGATTCTTTATAAAGTAATGCAGATTCAAAATTATCATAATAACACAGCAATATTTACCTGCATCATTGGAAACTCTGGTGAAGTGTAAGTCCATTCAAACTTTTCATCAGCAGAATCATGGTGTGCTTGATCCATTAAATCACCCTCACCACCCATCGAAGTCTTCTGATGACCCATACGAAACCGAACCCAATTGGCAGAGTAGATTGGGTGGCCAGTTTGGAAATAAGCTGAAAAAATGTTTTTTTTATACATATATGCACCAAAAGTCAAATATAAAGGAAAAGTATAGCCTCACCTTTGAATGGTTTAATACCAATTTCAGTAACAACACATAAATCACCACTGAGCTTATAAATCAACGTCTCAGGAGCAGCCGGGTTCTTGTTTCCTTTACTAGACCAATAAGAAGCCATTCTCCCAACCCGATCTCGAACTTCCAAAGTATTATGAATTCCTTCTTCTGGGTAGTTGTCGGTGCTAGAAGCACTGATTGCCTCTGAGATGCATTCTCTATCTTCAATTGAAGAACAGCAATGAGCTAGAAATGCATAGACTCTATGCTCCCTCTCCAAGTTTTCCCACTCCACGAGGTTGGAGGGACCCACTTCGGAAGCTCTTTTCTTGAGAATTGGTGGCTCAGTGACATGATCTACCCCAGATAGCTGTGGGAACATTCTCAAGCAAAGACCCTTGCATAGACTATTTGCAATTACTGCAAAAAAAAAAAAAAAAAGTCACCAAATTAACATTTTGAAGGACCAAATAGGGATATAACAACCAAATCATCAACTTTTGGAAAACAAGATTACATTTTTCAATCCCTAATACTAGCAATTGTGCAGAACTACCCAAATGTATCAACTTTTGAGCAGTATAATCATATAACCCTAGCCAACACTTATTCCAGGGGAAATCACATGTCTAACTCATAAATTAGCTCCAATTTTTCAATGGCTGATGCACACTTATTTCCTTAATCAGGAAAAGAATTAGCAAAACTATTTATCAGCATAAGATGCATAGAGGATGTGCCATTTGAGTTTAGAGCTTACTAAATCGACGCCACGACTGTGAGACACAGCTAGCACGAACAAGATCCGGTGGTGTGTCTAAGCATGTCAGGATCTTGAATGCCATGTCTTCTTCAAGCAAGCGTACAAAATCCGAGGAAGTAACCATTTTGAGTAGCTGAAGCTCTTTATGAGCAGAACCTTCTTTTGAAGCCTCACAAATCAAGCTAAAAAAAATCAATTATCAAGGGAAGATAATTATACTAAGCATCAAATTGAACATGTTCAGAAATAGAGAAATTCAACTAAACAACCAGATTTCAGCTAGTTCCTTCACTGCAAATCTGCAATTTTATTCTAATTATGCAAAACGAGAAAATTTTGACCCCGATAAGATCATAACAATTAATCAACCAATTAATTCCACTATCATCGACCCTCTTATGTTGGTCAATCGGAATTTTCAGACATACAAAACCTAATCAAATGGCATGGAGAATCGACAAATAAAGAATCTATGAAGACGAAATTAGCATTCCGATAGACAAATATTGAAAAACAAATACTCATAGGGAAGTGTAATTAAAAGCCCAAACAAGAAGGGGAATCAAAATCGAAGCTTAAGGAACCAAAGCCGCAAAAATCTCACCTTGGATTGAAGAAAGCAAGAGTATCAATCACCAATGCCAACCCCTAGAGAAGGAGAAGCACGCGAGAGACAGAAATTGTGGAGAACGGAGTCGAGAGAAAGAGGGGAATGGTACGAATGGAATGGTACGCTGATAACTCACTCTCATACAATAAAATAAACAATTATTTTAGGTTTATCTTTATTCCACTCTGCTAAACTTTTTGATTATTTAATTTTTTTCGTTAAATACCCAATTTGGCAACAAAAAAAAAACCCAATACGGCACTGAATTGAAAAATAAATAAATTAAAATATACATAACATTAATATATATATATATATATATATATTAAAAATAGATATATTAAAATCGAAGTCTAGAATTTTTTTAACAAATAATTTTGGAACTAAAAATAATAATTTTTGTATTTTATAAATTATTTTATGACTGATAGAATTTTCCCTATTTTCTTTTTAAAAATATTTACATTTTTTAAATTTTTATAATTTAATAAATTTTTAAATATAATGTACTAAAATTTTAAATTATTCTATATTTTAAAAAATGTACATTTAAAAAAAATATATATAATTTCAAATTATTTTACTTTTTTTATTTTTAAAATGGTTTAGTATATTTAAATTAAATATTATAGTATCTATCTATATACATAGAGCTAATAGTTAATGAAAGATTAATCGGGAAAGATAATGAACTATTCGACCACGTGAAAATATTTGAGGTACTAATCAATTAAATTGGCTAAATATAGTGAACCATTGAAACTTATTTAGTATTTCTATTAATAAATAGTTTGTCAAAACTAAATTACAAAAGAAATGATATCAAAATGTCTGCAAAGTCTTTTATTTAAAATAAAAATAAAAATTCTGATATGAAACAACTACTTTCCTATTCCCACACCTGAAATTTGATAAATGAAAACAAATACCAAATTTTCTGGCTCATAAAGTTCTCATTATATTATTTTAACATTAAACCTAGTTAAAAAGATTATCATTTTAACTTAAGACAAGAGACTCGGCGTCGGCGGGAGGATTTCAAATACCTAATTAGAATTCCTTAATTCTATGACATCATGCACATTACTTTTCTTATGTTTCAACTTTTCAAGTCATATATTATATTGTATCTAAACTTATATTTTACTTTTTTTTTCTCGGGATATTTATTTTTCCAGCACATATTAGAGTAGCTTATTGTGACTATTATTATTATTTATTAAAAACAAACAAACTTGATGGATAACATGATTGCTCCACAACTAGACTAATCATCAAATCAGACTTTAACGGGTAATGTGTTAATTATGAATATATTTTCATTCTCATAGTTAATATCAGAAATTGATCACCTATATCAGATTAAGGATAAAACGCTAACCGTTACATCATATATATATTTATATTACATAAATATTGAAAGTGACCCTTGAGGAAACTTTTGAGCTATTGTTTCCCTAAGATATTTTCTGTTTCTAGCTTATCATTTTCCTCCCACATTAATACATTATACTAAATCATGGATAGAAAGAGTAGTTGTAACATTTGAGCTTAGCTTAAGAGAGAATAAACCATATATACATTCATTTGAACTAATTATTATTGTGACAACCCTTGCTTTGTGCCTCAAAAACATCTACATATACAAGCAAGTCTTCCTCAACCCTTCCCTAACACAACAATCTAATCCACACTATCTACATCTCACAAATACAACAAGGAAGAACAATATCGAACCAACAATATCGAACATTACATCGATGAATCAATGAATTTCCCTACACTACTCGGGCAAATCAACACAGAATCCAGACACAACCCGCCTTTTGTGTGCGTGCAATCGATCTGGGTCATCGAGAATTTGATCTTCGTAAAAACATCGGCTTTTGAGACCACAAAGTCTCCGGCATGGTAGAGTGCCCACATTCCCGGGTTGTTGTCCAGATAGCATTGAGACACGGCTTGTTGGTCTTCCGAGGTTGTTAGTTGGAACCGAACCGGTTTGATGTCCCAACCGTGGATGTGGTCAGGGATGACGGTTCGCCTGCATAGTTTCTTGGTGGGTTTGCCCAATTGGAGCCGGAAAAATAGGCTATAGTTGCCTTCCGGGAACGGGAACTCCAATTCGCCGTCCACCTCGAACCACCATATCTGTTGAAGATAAGCAACCGTGTGGAATCTACATGAAGATGAAACATAGCCTTAGATTCTCAAATCTCAATCAAATCAAAATCATTGCTTCGTAAAGAATCAAACTAGCATCGCATAATTCGTTTCTGGGTTTAGGAGAAGATATTTAGTGAGTGTAGTATGTTTGAGCTTAATTGGTATATATAAATATCAAACAGTGATTCAATACATATGGAAATGTGGTTCTGCTTTTTAGTATCAAAAGGTTTATCTTTGGTGGTGGTTATACAGAAACTCTAACATCCTAAATCTAATCCTCTTTCAACATCATCAAAAACTTGTTTTTTTACCATAATTAGATAATCCCAGGGATTCAAGAACATCATCTAGCAATTACAAAGAAGGACCAATTACGAACTATCGGGCCATCCATCTATAAAGCATGTGTCGGGAAGTAACAATGCTAAATCGATGAATTACTATCAGATTGATCTAATAAGTTTGTTCTTGAAGCAGCCAAAACTCCAAAATATTAACTTAGAAGCTGCAAATGCTAAAAGACCAGTAATTTTATTGTATAATATGCATGTTCATTCATATAATAGATTAATAAGTTTGTTCTTGAAGCAGCCAAAACTCCAAAATATCAACTTACAAGTTGCAAATGCTAAAGATCAGTAATTTTATTGGATAATATGCAGGATCATTTATATAATAGATTAATAAGTTTGTTCTTGAAGCAGCCAAAACTCCAAAATATCAACTTAGTAGCTGCAAATGCTAAAAGATCAGTAATTTTATTGGTTATGCATGTTCATTCATAATTCATATAATAGATTATTAAGCAGTAAGGAGATTGCAAGTTTTACCTTGATTCTTCGGTCGAGATGTAATTCCAATATCTGCGATCGTCGATTCCGGTAATGGCCAAACCTCTTGAGGAGATGGATAAACAAACTCCACCAGTCTTCTTATCCAACCAAATCTCCTGCACAAAAACCATAAAAATTCCAACAATTTCAGACACTTAATTGACAGTTTTTAAGAATCCGGCAGTTTCTAAGATGATCGGACCTTGGAGCCGTCGAACGGATTCGGCCGGCAGAGGCGAGCAAAGATGTCTCTCCGCGCCAAATTCAACATCTTCGGATCGTCCAACACTTTTTCGATAATGACTCTGTAATTGGCCGGCAGCTTCGATTCCCATACGAAATCGGCCAGCGACGCGCCGCGGAAGGAGCGATTCAGCCGCGCAAGGTTGCATATCTCCGGCGGATCCAGATACGCCAGAACCAACGCCACACAGCTCTCCGGGATGTCCCCGAGCCGCGGCCTTACGCCGTCGCCGTCGAAATCCGCGGCGGACGAGAAATTAGAACCCATCGGAACCAAAAATCAACGGACGAGAAATTAGCCCTAGCCAAATCCCCTCCTCCTTCTCAATCGGATCGAGAACAAGGGAAAATAGCGAAATTGGGGCAGAAATCTTCAAAACCTGAACTTGAATCTGATGGTGTGGATTCTTAGAGAAAGAGAAACCTCAGCCTCTAATAGAATGGAAAGATCCATCTTCTCTGCAGCTGTATACAGAAATCTGAGCTGAAATCAGAGAGGTCTTCGAGGAACGCTGACTGGGAGCTGTGAATATATATTGGAATTCAATAAAGGCACTTTTTTTTAATGAAGATATTGGATTTTTGCGGGAAAGAGCCCTAAAAATCTGAAATTTAGCTGGACTAGTTGGTAAAATACGAAACCTAAGAATACGTACAATATATATAGCAATATACGTGAATGTATGTATGTATGTATACTGTATACACACACTATCGTATTGAGATTGAGACTTTTTATTTTGGATTTATACACACTACACACTATCGTGTTGAGATTGAGAGTTGCGAGAGTAGGGTTACTATTGTACCAGATGTAGTGTTCAAGGTTCAACCAAATGCGGCGAAAAATCAGTAAAAATATATATAATAAATTAAATAAAAAAATTAATATATAACAAATTTTAAACTAAAATATTAAAATTATTCAATTTAAAAAATTTAATGTATAAAATAATTGCAAAAATAGGTTATACTAGACTTATTTTAATAGCAATTATTATGTTATACAACTACTAGACTGTGTCACTAAAATTAAACTTAAACCCGTAACTTTCGTATCGTATTCATATCGCTTCGGCTCATCGTGATATGCATTCGGTGGCGTAGTTGTCTGTATAACGACACGTACACGACCGCCGTTTTCTGATGTTTCTGGGAAACTAAAAGGATATTGTTTATATTTCTGTTTCTGTCCCTGCTGCTGATCTTATCCGTAAATAGAGTTAATACTTTTTTTTTTTTGGCCAAAGAGTTAATACTTACTTAACTGCCGAAAGATAATTTGAGAATTTATTAGTGGCAGTGGGATACACGCGCTACTGAGTTGAAGGATTTTTTTTTCTTTTTTGCGGGATGTTTTAGAAATTATCGAAGGCATTATTTAAAATAATCATCCTTGCATCAAATTAATTCGTATAATGTAAAATGGTGTTATGAATACTTTTTATTTTAAATTTAGTGGGAATTAAACTAAAAACTTTTAGATAACGGATGATGTGTGATTCTCTATATTATAGGATTTCGTTGGATGATTATTGGCGCCAAATTGCAATGCCTGTATGGATTAATATTTGGATAATTATATGTTATTTTTTAATTCTTATCCACTTGAAATAAAAAATTGAGCTGTACGTATAATATAATGATAATATATAGTATATAAAATATCCAATGAACGTTCATTTTAAATTTCCTTCGAAATGTCTCATTGTATCATTGGACCATCTTATCAGGAAATTTTCCATAATATATAATATGGATTTTTTCATAAATATCGTGCTGGTCTTGGGTGGCGCTGAGTAAGCATGAGCGGTGGGCCCAGTGGCGGCAGCAGATACGACCACCGGGAGGAGCTTCTCAACCCAACAACACAAGAAGAGCAAATGGATGGATAGGGGAGGTTCGTAAGTAGTTAGACCACGTAATTCTTTTAGTTAATCATTTGATTTGATGACTAATTCTAATTCCTTATCTAATCAAAAATTTAAGTTATTCGTTTTTTTGCACTTGATTGATTCAACATTACGACTCATTGATTACTCTTCTGAAAGATATAAAGCCCTTATATATATAGTCTTATAAAATAATTTTCATTAAAATAATAATACGAAAAAAAAAAATTAATCATTTTATACGAACATTATATATATTATTATTTATTATAATAATGAGTTATGATGTATAAAAATATTTTATATGTTTAATAAATAATAAATTAAACACTATGTAATGTTAGACGTAATCTTACATTATATCCGTGTTTGGATGTAATCTCACATTACGTTGAATGAAATTTGGATGTAATCTCGGATTACAATGGACATTACATTACAATGCATATTACGTCGTTTAACAAACCAAACAACATAATGTGGATGTAATATGAGATTATATAAAAAGAACGGATGTAATATAAGATCGTCTCACATTAAATCCATCCAAACACCCTCTTAAGACTGTTGGTCGGTTTTTAACTATACCAAAATTGTTAAGAATTAAATTATGTTAATGTTGTCGGTATATACATCAATTATTCAAATATTAAGTATGTTCATAAACAAACAAAATAACATAAACATTACGGGGCGATAATGCAATATAGATATAAATTGTTACTATCAGTTCTATTATTTTTGTAAAATAAATAATATATTAGCTCTGTTGTATCAATGTGTATGTTTTTATGCATGTAATGAATGTGTCCCTCAAATGGGCCTCTCTATCTCTAAACAATATATCCCCGATCACTAAAGGCTTTTCTATGGATGGATAATATCTAATAGTCAACTGTATATATTCACAATCACAGGGTGTCCACCTTCATCATTGACGGCCGCTGGGACTTGAAGATGCTATCCATTTTCTTACCCCGTGTTATTGTCACAGTCATTTTTCATTTGTATCTGCCCTTCTTCGACACTCAGGACCGGTTTCTTTGAAATCACATAAAAAATGGTAGCTATTCCGTCAAATCAGGTTATCATCTTATAAATTCGTATTTCTTGGAAAGAGAGCCAGGTTCGCCTTCGACAAGTTCTTCCAATCACAGAATTGCTAGTTCGCCATTTTGGTCAAGATTGTGGTCCGCCACGCTCTTACCCAAGATTCGGATGTTCGTCTGGAAAGGGATTTCAGGGGGTTTACCTTTTCGAGGGAATCTCCATCGTAGGCTTCCGTTCGTTGATCCAACTTGCCCCTTTTATGGTGATGCTATAGAAACGTGGGACCATGTAATGTGAAAATGTGCTTTTGCTCGTCGAGTTTGGTTTGCCTCTACTCTAGGGGTTAATCCTCTTATGAGTCATATATCATTTGCCTGTGGATGGCTAGAAGAGTCTTTAGGTTCGGGAGTGTCTGGTCAGGACTGATTTGTTTATAAGTGTTTAGTTATGTGGGGTATCTGGCTTGAACGAAATAATTTGGTTTTTCGCGCTAGAATACCTAATTCGTCGTCTGTAATGTTTTTCATTTCTTCTATTTGTAATGATAACTGGGTTGCTCGTGTGCCTATTTCAGAGCCTCGCGGGTCCACAGCGGAGTCCCGGATCTGATTCGCCGTTCGTCGATTCCCCCAATTGTTGGTTAGTTCTCGTGGATGGAGCGGTTCGTGGAGGGCGACCGAAGGTTTATGGAGATGCTGTTCTTTTGAGCCCGATTAATGAAGTTTTTGCTATTTCCATATCGTCTGCACTTGGGGATGATCCACTTTTTGTTGAAGGCTTGGCCTGTAGGAATGGTCTACTTCTAGCACAACGGTCTAACCAGAATGTTCGCTTCTTGCTTTCTAATTCTTCGGTTGTGTTAGAAAGTGCTTTGACCGCTCCTTCGGAATCCCCGCTGTCTTTGTTTGGACTCATTTCTGATGTTCGTACATTACTTGTTAGTTTACCTCTTTTGTCGCTTTGTAATGTTAAACGGTCTGTTGTCTCCCGTGCACATGGCTTGGTTACTAGAGCGGCCAACATTAATGTGGTTGGAACTTGGTTTTATCGAAGTATCCCCGGATGGCTAGCTCAGTAGTTATTACTTTTGTGTATTGCTGTTAATTATATATATGCATCGTTTCACGAAAAAAAAAAAAAATATATATATATATATATATAGAGGTTGGCCAAAAAAAATATATGTTATGCTCAAGATTCCAATTTTATAAGTTGGGCCTTTCTTTATAATTAAGTGGTGGCCAAAAAATATATGTCATGCTCAAGATTCGAATTTTATAAGTTGGGCCTTTCTCTATAATCAAGTGGTCATCCAGATAAGTTATAGCTTTCTAAAAAATAAATAATACCCATTTGCTCGTAAAAAATAATAATTACCTAATATGACGTAGAGATGTTAGCATTTAGTGCTAAAAATGGAGGCTCCGTGTTTGACTAATTAAATATATATATATATACAACTAACATTATATTCGAATTAATTCGGTGTGATATTTTAAGTGTTGTTCAAATATAGATTGTATTTGAATTTTATGAGCGTAAAAAATAAGTTTTTCTACTTAAATTTCATTAGATTAGATTAATGATGAATATTTAAAAGGAAGCAAGGTATGCATGGACGTGTATGGATCATGGCAAAGGCAGGCCATATTTAAACAGTAATTTAAAAGCCCTAAATGATTGCTAAATTGAAGTCAAACCCAATAATAGTTTTGGCACCAAATAAACAACCACTCCGTTTGGCATTTTCCATATCACATATAGTTTTTAATTAGTAGTGGATTATCATATGATATATCATATCTATGTCTAATATACCCACGCTAATCATGTTATCAAGTTTTGAAACAAAAATAATGGACCAATATTATATTGTAGCGTGTTTTGTGGGCGGTTATAATTAGTCGGTGATCAATTCATGCATTCCCTAAATTTGCATGAAAAAAGTCTCGTAGGAGTTGTCATGTGTAGGAGAATACAAGTAAAAATGGGTTTAACAAACTAATTTGATTATACTAGGCGAGTGGGCTATTTTAACGGGATTAGTGCATGTACTAGTTGTTCACTAAGTCTGATTAGAAAAAAAAAAATTTAAATCATAATTTGGAAAATCCAAACATTACTACCTGATGTTTTACGATCATCATTACTAATTCATACGAAAAAATATAAATTGAAAAATTATCTCTCATTTACACTTTGAAAAAGTTTATAGTCTATCGTAGTTTAATAGTTACTGATTCGTGCTTTGAGCGAGATTCTCTTCATATAAAAAATTATATTATTATTAATATTGTTGATTTGGCACAATTTTTTAAATTAATTATTAAAAGAACATACACATAGTTAACTAATTAAGTACATATGTAAGTTAGAAATATATAATATTTATATATTATTCGGACGGTCTTTGCTTCTACTTTTACATGAATAATATGTTCGTAAATCAAAATATCGTAAAAAAAGTATTAACTATTTGATACTACATTCAAGAATTTTATAGCAAATTAAAATAAATAAATATATATTTATATAGAGACGAAAAATAATACTATTTAATAATAATAAAATCTAATGCGTTTTAAAGCTCAAAATCATTTGTTGTACAACGTGAAAAAAAAATACACATTTAGGTAAAAAAAAAAAATCTCTTAGAATTAAATTTATTTAATTTAAACCTTAAAATTACCATTTAATCGAACATAAATATATTTCTTCTAATAATTATACAAGTGCTAGAACACAATCCCTTTCTTCGACTAGAAGAAAAAGAATGCCTTTTTCATGTTTTAGAGAATCTTCTTCGACATGATCTATTTCCGCTATGTGTAGTATAAATTACTCCACATGGGGATTAGATAGTTGTTGATTTCCTTTTCGTGAAAGAAGGCGACATATCCAAGACTCCAACCTAAACAAAACCTTCTCTACCAGATTGGTCCTACATATATTATCATCATATAAAAGGAAAGCTCTTCATATTATCATACCTTGTTACCATACATACATGTGGACCTAATTTAAATGGATATATCAACTATATCCGATATTATCATAATTCCTCGATTACCATTCATTTTGTGTACCTAGAGCTAGGAGTTATGGCATTTTGTTTTTGCAATTTAATGCATATTAATCACCTGAATATTTTCATTAATTACACTGCAATTAAAGCCGAATTAATCGATAAAAAGTTGCCAAATTTTTAATACATCACCCCGAAAAGGGAAAATATCATATTTCGTTTCTTAGATTTTTAATTTTGCTGTGATTTGTTTTTGTCCAATTTTAAATTAACTTTAACAGATTGTGAAGAAAATACAATTTTGCTCATTATGTTTTTTCTTTTTCAAAGCCATTTCGGCCACCCACCTCTAATTCTGGGTTGACCTGATTCCGAGGATTCCGAACATTTTTGGGATAATTTAGGAATTTTCAAATTTATTCGTTCATGTAACTAACATATGACCAGTTTCTGTTAAATTTAACCCTAAGATTAAAGGGGGAAACTAAATATCAACAAATTTGAAACCTAAAACAGTTGAAAGTAACAATTAAATCAATCATGATACGCCAATTAACACGTGAGGTCAACTGAGACACTAAATATGTTCATTTAAAAAAAAAAAAAAAGGATATGGAGAAGAACAAGAGGCAAAGAATCCGGCACAACCTTGTGGCACTGTCTATCTCTTCATACGCTAGTAGTCTTCTTTCTTACGTTACACCGTCGGAACAATCCTAAACTGTGGCGGCGCGTGATTCTCAGACGTCTCCCTCTTATCACTAGTATATATATTATATATATTTCCGTCCGTCAACTCTTACGTTTCTATATATATATAATATACTCTCTCTCTCTAGACACACCATACAAGGTTGCTGTATGCACGTTGCTGCTATATATGTCTGAATTATTTCCGTTAAGGCCATGAACTAGCACGAATAAGAGATCGTTTTCTATATATATATCTATATATCTCTAACTGCAAAATATAGTTGATCATCAATGGCGAGAGGAAATAACAACTGTCCTGCTCCGGCGAGCTACCTTCCGTTTCGAACCAAGAGAGCCAACCTCTACTACATCACCACCATCTCCATCCTCTGCGCCGCCTTCTACTCCATCGGCCTATGGCACAACTCGACCAATAGCGCCACCACCTCCGTCGCCTTCCCCAAGGAGAACTGCCAGGTCAACACCAGCAACACCGCCATCACCGGGCCCACGGTCATCGACTTTGAGCCCCACCACACCGCCGAGGACCTTATCCCCACCGAGACGGCCCACGTGGCTGAGTTCCCACCTTGCGATGCCAAGCTCAGCGAGTACACCCCTTGTCAGGACAGGGAGCGGTCGCTCAAATTCGATCGGGACAGGTACTAACCCGACCCGGTCTTTTGGTACCACATGTTTGACAAATTTTATCTTTTGATACAACATGCTTTTGACTGACAGTCAACTACTGAGCCAAAAGTTGTCAAACATGTAGCACATTTGATTTACTTGATTATGGTGGATCAATAGGTTGATATATAGGGAGAGGCATTGCCCGGAGGAGAACGAGAAGCTGACGTGTCGGATCCCAGCCCCACACGGTTACAAAGTACCGTTTAGGTGGCCGGAGAGCCGTGGGACGGCGTGGTTTGCGAATGTGCCACATAAGGAGTTGGTTGTGGAGAAGAAGAACCAGAATTGGGTTCGGGTTGAGGGAGACAAGTTCTTGTTCCCGGGTGGTGGGACCATGTTCCCTCGAGGAGCCGATGCGTATATCGACGATATCGGCAAGATGATCAACCTCGAGGACGGGTCTATTCGGACCGCCATCGATACAGGATGCGGGGTACGTTGACACTTTCTAACATATGTTATAGTCACAGTCTGGGTTTATTTTTATATTGCTTGTAGTTGCCGTCAAGCTTGAACTAGATGAAAATGATATAAAACTGCATATGCGAATAGTAATGCAGTAGTAGAAATATGGCAAAGACCGGGTCTATCTAATCACGCGCACCCCAACCAAACTATCAAAAAAGGAAGCTGAGGCTCCAACGCCTACTTTTTAAGTGTTTATAGTCAACAATGGTTAGGTGCCGCACAGTAAGATTATGGGGACTGTCTTCTAGTCCTAACTGCTAGATAATGGATTCCTAATTTGCTATTATTCATTTATTTGGTAGAAATCAATAGTAGGTGAATATGGTGCCACTATCGCGTTGATAAAGTGGTGTTTAGTTGACTTCATAGATTTACCAAACTTGTCACATATTAAATAGCCATTTGCACTTGGATAATGAAAATAAAGAAATATTTCAACAGCAGCAATTGTTTTACTTTACTTTCGGCTTATCTGCATATGCAAGAGATGTTTTTGTTTTTGGTTTTTTTAATTTTTAACCCAAATACCCAGATTTGGTAACTCAAATACACATATAACGAAGGGTGTGTTTTGTTGACCAAATACCGTATTGCGCAACTCGGAATAGCACTACGAGGTGTTGCGCAACTCCAAAGAGCGCTACGTTACCTTGTTTTTAGAGTTAAAAGCTAATGAAGTTTGCATTAATTAAGTAATTAAAGTGTTGCGCTACTCAGAGTAGCGCAACAGTGTATGAGTCACATTTACAACTACAAAAGGGTCCTCCCCAAAGATTGACCGTTACACCGTTGCGCTACTAAGTAGCGTAACACCCTAATTACCTAATAAATAAAAATTTCTGAATTAGCCTTTTAAACCTAAAAACAAGGTAATGCAGCGCTATTCGGAGTTGCACAACACCTCGTAGCGCGATTCCAAGTTGCGCAACATGGTATTTTGGTCAACCAAACTCACCATTCGTTGTGTATTTGAGTTACAAAATCTGAGTATTTGGGTAAACAGTTCTGTTTGTTAGGAGTTTATTTATTCTGATCTAAGCAAATGAATGGGCACACAATCTATGTAGGTGGCTAGTTGGGGAGCTTACCTTCTGTCCAGGAACATCCAGACCATCTCATTTGCACCAAGAGACACACACGAAGCTCAAGTCCAATTTGCCCTCGAAAGAGGAGTTCCGGCCTTGATCGGGGTCCTCGCCTCTAACCGGCTCCCGTACCCGTCTAGAGCCTTCGACATGGCTCATTGCTCTAGATGCCTAATCCCTTGGGGTCAATACGGTAATTCTCCATTACCATCAATACTAGTTGCTGAATATGATTCAAAACTCCTAATACTTGTCTTTCATAATAATAATAAGGGTTAATAACTAAAAAACTGTCCAAGGTTTACCCTATGTTAAAATTAGGTGTCTGAAGTTTGAAATGTTAAAATGGACTGTCTCAAGTTTCATTTTTGTTGAAATTTGGTGTCTCTGCGCGTCTTTTCATCTCCATTCAATCTTTTTCATCAACCCACCCACCCAATCATAATCCATCACTCTTTACTTTTCACAAAATCGTCAAATTTCACCCAAATATTGAACATTTAAAAAAAATATTCTAGAAGAGTGGTGTGGAGCCATTTCCAAGGACAACATAGCGAGATTTACTTGTCCAGATGTGACCAACTTTTTAGGTGACGGTCCCGGCAAGATGACGAGAAGGGAGTGTGTATGGGAGCTCGAATTTGGCAGACGGTTTCGTCGGAATTGACTTCTCTAAAGTAATCACACCGAGACACCAAATTTCAACAAAAATGAAACTTGGGACAATACATTTTAACATTTCAAACTTCAGACACCTAATTTTAACATAGATTAAACCTTGGACTGTTTTTTAGTTATTAACCCTAATAATAATGAGTAGATGGAGCATACCTTATGGAAGTCGACCGAGTCCTAAGGCCAGGAGGATACTGGATCCTATCAGGCCCTCCAATAAACTGGGAGAACCACTGGAAAGGCTGGGAGAGAACAAGAGAAGACCTGAATGCAGAACAATCAAAGATCGAAGCGGTTGCTAAAAGCCTATGCTGGAAGAAGCTCAAACAGAGAGGTGATATTGCTATATGGCAAAAACCAACTAACCATGTCCACTGCAAGGCTACCCGGAAAGTGTTCAAGTTCCCACCTTTTTGCCCTATACAGAACCCGGATAAGGCGTGGTACACACCAATGGAGACCTGTTTAACACAGCTCCCGGAAGTGTCGGACGTTGGGGAAGTGTCTGGAGGGGAGCTAGCAAAGTGGCCTGAGAGGTTAAACACTGTGCCTCCGAGGATCAGCAATGGAGGTTTGGAGGGAATCACTGCAGAGGTGTTTAGAGAAGATGCAGAGATGTGGAGGAAGAGAGTTGTGTACTACAAGAATGTGGATCACCAACTTGCGGAGAAAGGTAGGTATAGGAACTTACTTGACATGAATGCAGAATTGGGAGGCTTTGCAGCTGCTTTGGTGGAAGATCCAGTTTGGGTCATGAATGTTGTACCAGTCGAAGCTGAAGTTGATAGCCTCGGGGTCATCTATCAGCGGGGACTCATCGGGACCTACCAAAACTGGTACATTAGATCTTCATTGTCTTGCACCTATAATGATGAACAAGAATGAAAAGAAAAGACAGAAAATTTATGTTAGCTCATGGAAATTTGAATTGACTATGTAGGTGTGAGGCTATGTCGACTTACCCGAGAACATACGACTTCATCCATGCGGCTTCTGTATTTACTCTATACACAGACAGGTACATTTATCTGCATCAAATCTCATTAACCATAATGTTACATTTTTACTGAGATGAGCAATTTGGGTTTCTTCTTACCAGGTGTAAGATGGAGCATATTCTGCTGGAAATGGACAGAATTCTGAGGCCCCAAGGAAGTATAATAATGCGGGATGATGTAGACATGTTGGTTAAGGTAAAGAGCCTGATGGATGCAATGCAATATGAGAGCAGAATTATAGACCATGAAAAGGGACCCCATGAAAGAGAGAAGATCCTAATGGCATATAAGCTGTATTGGACAGCACCAGCGCCCCAAGAGAGCAAATGATGGCACCCAAGATAATTCGTAGGACTACTTGGTTTCTTGATTTTAGATTTTTTCTGTTGAATTAATTTTTTCATATATTTATGAGACTTGTAATTCTTTCCCCACTCACATTTCGGGGGTATGGATATGGACAATTACTACAGAATTTTTAAAGAGACAGGACCAGATAATACATAATGAGCTACACATAATTGAGGATTGACTGAATTCCACAGCTAAGAGAGAAGCAAGTCTTATAAAATTTCATCTTCTCATAATTGATATACTGTTGGTTAGAATAACCAAGTTCTGATCTTACTTCATTGATTGATACACCTATTGATTCAATATATTCAGCTAAACTATACGGCTTTCTTAGTCTAAGAACTCCTTTGAAAATACTTACAGACATTTTATGCATGGGAGATAAACTTAGCAATAGCAGCTAGAATCTCAGATAAGCTCCAGGTAGAGAGCTTCTTGCTTGCTGTTTAGGCCAAGCTCGCTTAAACTCTGGGACCCATTTGCAAATTCTAATGCTCGACGAGGGTATGGAATAACCTGTCAGCAAGGAAATGGAATCAACAAATCTAAGATAAGCAATTTAAAAATTATTAAAACAACATTTCAGCCAGTATTTTATGACCATACAGCTCATAAAATATCTATAAGAAAAACCTTTGCATCACTCAACAATCTGTAAGTTCCAGGTTCTACCCATCCACCAAGATCTATGAAGTCAAACAGAGACAGCAAACAGGGATAGACAGTCAGTTGTTTCTGCAAGGAAACTTTCACTATTTGGAGCATTCTAGTAGTTAGTTTACCTGAAGTTTGCCAGACTTGAGAAAGCACCGTCCATGGCGGCTACCATCTGGCATCCTGACGACAAGGTTGATCGTATTCTCACCATCCAAAGGAGGTTCTTCTGGCAGCACCGATTTCTTGCTTGGAAGCGTTCTTTGATTTTCCTGTCATCAGAGATAAAATGATATAGGCAACTTATTAACATTATTCACGTTCACCTAAACCGACCACAGCTTTTACAATTTCCGTGTAAAACAAATGAATGTAGTCCTAGACTGTCAAGCAGATTCTGATGAAAGTAAATGGAGAAGACGTTAACTGGTCAAAACTATAATCCTGAGTTGTGATCAGCAGACTTAGCAATAAAGACAAGGCCACAATGTTCTGCTAAGCACTGTACATCTCCAAAAGAAAGCTGTCTGAGATGCATGACCTCATGAAATTTATAAAAATATATCACGAAGATGCATAACCTGAGATTCAGAGGCATGGAAGCCATGCTGTTCACTGTATTTATTTTGACTGGATATTTCAGCTACTTGTCCTCTGAATTGCCAGCCCCATCTGCATATGATGAGCTTCTCTGTCTCAAATAAGAGGACCTTTGTTAGTACTTTCATCTCTTTTTAAGATGATACTATCAGAATCCAATAAATCACGCTAGACAATAAAAATAGCTACTACATATAACAACTATACACCAACTTCAGTATACCTCTTTCTTTGTTCCTCATTCTAAGGTATGTATGCATATGAATATTTCTATTTTTTTTATGATCCCACAGATTTATCTATACTACTTTAATGAACTATTAGAGGTGTGTGTCACTGATGAACTCCACCATTCTATCTTTCCAAGATGTCAGCAGAATTTTAATTAAAGCATTTTCACGCTTGTTTTTCACCATAGGATTCATAAACTCTTACATTATCATTCATGTTCTCTGTCTTCCCACCTGAAGCATAACCTTCCCGTTCTTGGCCTTTATATTTCATTTGAAGCTCATGCTTGGCCTTCTCTTGCTCTTCTATCTGGGTAAGCAAATGTAATTAGGAAGATATTCTATTAATCTTGCAAGCACAAATAGGGATAAGTGCTGAAGTTCAATTACCACCAACGACAGTCCAATTGCATGATTTAACTCATCATCTTCTCTATCATTATCTCGGTAGTGAACTCCATGACCAGAAGGCACCTGCTGTAAATTCGTCATGACATCTCAATGCACATAGAGGTTCAAAATGCTTGAGAGAAGAAAATAAAATGATAATTCAACATGAAGCTCCAAGTACATATATTCCTGAAATAGCTGTTTGCAAGCTACCTCGTGCACTGAAGCCTCAATGGCAGCTTGAATCATTTCCTCTTCGGCAAAAGTACCATATGAGTTTGGACTGTACGTCTGAGCTTCATTATGAGCATATAAAGGAGGCCTCAATCCTGGTTGATTTCCACCATTGTAAGGTGGAGGTGTTCCTCCAGTATGAATTGCATTAGGAGCAACTGGTAAGTTATTGTTGAAAGCAGAACCGCCAATCTGGTTCAGGAGGTTCCTCCTATAGTCAGCATCAAGAAGAGATGATGGCTGGAATCTTCTAATAGCAGAGAGGAATGGTAAAATCCCGCGCTGTTGAACAGGATGAGTATATTTTTCTCTTGGTGTATTATCAGGATATACAGCAGATGAGGCATTTTGCCTGACATCGAAAATGAACAGAAGTAATAACAGTGACTGAACATGATACGAACCCAATCAATAGAATAGAAAGTGGATAGATTAGGATCGGAGAATTGAAGATTCAAGAAGATTAGATTATAGAGGTAAAGATAGAGAGAGCTAACCTCAACATTCATTCATATTTTCCATAGTTCTCTCATTAACCTCTCATACATATATATAATAAACAACTAACCCTTAATACCCTTTTACCCCCCAAACTATTAGATTCTACTAATCCACCACATTATTATAATCCTATACTATAATACCAATACCATAAAATAGCCTTCCTCTTCAAAACACCTTGTCCTCAAGGTGTATCCGGGACCATTAAACCCGTCATAATCACGAAGGAGAGACGAAATAAAGAATCCCGGGCCATTGAAGCCATCGTAGTTTCGAACGAGTGACCACATGAAGCCATCATAATCTCGCATGAGTGTCCATCCAAAATGGAAATCACCATAATCAATTAGACACTTCCAATTCGGATTGTTCGCTAAGTGAAGACTTTTGCCCGAATTGATGGTAAAAGTCATCTTCAGGAGCAAGAAATGCAATTGAGCTTCAACAGATGATGTATGTATAGGTAACCAAAAAGGATCACAATACTCTGCAAGTGTGCCCGGTAGTTGAAACTCCGAAGATGAACACAAAACTGTCTTGGATGCCTCAATATCATGATATTGATCCTGAACAACATCACTATCAGAATCGGCTTCAACATCATGTTGGTCTTCTTCCCTTGTGTCGACATCTTCTTTAGCACAATCAAGAAAACAACTCAATTCACCTGTGTTGACACACTCTTTAACTGTGTTGGCAATTTCAACTTCAACATCACGTTGGACTTCTTCCACATTGTCAATATCAGTCACGGGTTCCTCTTTAGCGTCCATAACATGGTGAAAATATTTGATATCCATTTCACCATATTCATCATCCAATCTTTGCCCATGTAAATCCCACTTTGCAAAAATAGCTCCACAAAGAGATTCAAATTTAACAAGAAATCTGAAGTCTGATTCTGCAGAAACACCAATTCGTTGAATCACTCCAAACCGTGAGAATATTTCATATAGAAATTCATCTGAAATGGGCATGGGAGCATCATTGATTTGGACAAGAAGAGTATGACTTGAATCCCTCACTTTATCTTGATCAATCCAATCTTCAGAAAACACATACATTGTTGAATTTCAATTCAACAAATTCCAATATTGCTTAAATATATCTCTTAAGCATTTTATCGAGCATGTTGTGACCGCATATGTTATAACTCCAAAAATTGCAGCAATACTACTTATATTTCCAGCAGCTCAGTTATCAAATTAACACTATAGTAGCTCACCCAATTCAGATAATCAATATACTAGTTCATCCAAAAGTTCCACAGTCGAGGAGAACGGCTCTGATACCAATGATACGAACCCAATCAATAGAATTGGGGCTGAGCATGGGACGGATGGGCGGGCTTTTTCTATAAAATGGCCCAAGCCCTAAAACTAGGGCCACTTAATGGCTGTCCCGAGCCCTATCCCGAGCCCTAGCTAATAGGAAAAGGCCCGCTCGTCACGGGACTACAAGGACTAGGGACAAATGGGACAAACCCAATTCCCATCCAAGTTAAAAAAAAAAAAAAAAATCATACTCAATTTACTTAAACCATAACCAAACACAGAACAACAACAAAGTTCAACAGATACCACAAAGTTCACCATAAGACACCAAAATCATTCAAACATTTTGTCACTTATAAGAACACCAAGTTCAACATAACTTGGTTCTCCAAAATAGTTCACCAAAGACTCCAAAACTAAGTTTTACCAAGACTCTAACACAAAGTCACTAACAATTCTGACATAACAAGTTATAAATGCAAATCCCAGATCAAATGGAACTTCAACCCGAGCTATCACTAAAGTTAACTTAACTAACTATAGTTTATAGCTGATTAGTTAGCAAAAAGGGACGGGACGGGTCTTTTGGGACTTCGTAAAAAAGACCTAGCCCTAGCCCTAGTTGAGAAGAAAAGTCCCGCCCATTAGGGCTTGGGCACATTTTTGGGACGGGCTTTCTGGGACGGGCCAGGGCGGGACAGGCGGGATTTTAAGCCTCTCGGGATATTTGCTCACCCCTAAATAGAATAGAAAGTGGATAGATTAGGATCGGAGAATTGGAGATTCAAGAAGATTAGATTATAGAGGTAGAGATAGAGAGAGCTAAGCTCCTCAACATTCATTCATATTTTCCATAGTTCTCTCATTAACCTCTCATACATATATATAATAAACAACTAACCCTTAATACCCTTTTACCCCAAAACTATTAGATTCTACTAATCCACCACATTATTATAATCCTATACTATAATACCAATACCATAACAGAGCATAACAAATTGGAGGAACTAAAGATGTGATGATAGGAAAGGCAAAGCAAGGTCACCAATACTACCTTGGCTTTGTTCTATTCCTTCAGAGAAATGTGCATCCACAGCTACATTGAGATTTCCTCCATATTCCTAACAACCAATAAACATATGCAGGGGATTCAGTCGACTGCATGTAACTTAATCTTTTGGGCATTGTAGAGGACTGTTTTGACAATAGTGATGAAGGAATTTTTTTATCTTCATGAATAATGAGAAGTATAAAGATCACTAGATTCAGTTCATACGTAGCACAGAGAAGAATCAAATCCCGAAATCTATATAGAACTATAACTGATTTAAGTAACTAATTTTGTATACTTCTGCTCAATTATGAAAAAGAGATACCAGAGTAGTATATAATAGTTTCCATATTAACATAGTAACACATCTCCAGAACGGAAGTTCGAATAAAATCCAATGCCATAGATTAACCTCGATAATGAGTAGAAGTAACACAAAGCAACGCAGCATTTGCGCTGATTTCAGAGACGATAACGGATATATTAAGTGAAAACATGCTGGCCAAGAGATCGGATATGTGAAATGATGATCAAGATTTCGCTCAGGTCCACATTCAACGATCAGACTACATGAACAACCAAAATTGATCTCCGAACATGAAAAAGATAACAGGTAAAGCGAGCAGCAACTCCATAGACAGAAGCGAAATCGATCATCCAAAGATGGATAGAGGAAAGACAATGCACCTCCAACTTGCGCACTGCTTGCTGTTCGGAGGCGCCAGTGATGCTCATTGACATTTCAACTTCCTGGCGCGTCGGTGTCGCCATAGTGTTCGAATTCCAGAGGAGAGGAATGAAGAAAGTGCGGCAACAGACGGTTCACCTCGGCCGCGGTTAGGCTGGCGGTGGATCAGTGAAGAAGCTGCATTTCCTTTGGATTAGGATGCAACTGCACCGTCACTCGTCAGTTCCTCCTCGAGAGAAGTTCGCTTTTCTGCTTTTTCGACTTTTTCTGTTTTCCCTCGTTGATTGATTTTTGCGCAGGTGTCAACTATAATGGCGGGTAGCGGCCATGATAAGGCTCAGTCATGCCTAAACGAGCTCGAGTCAAAGTTAATGGGCTTTCCTCGTAGCCCAAAGAGTTAGCCCATTACATGTTGGACTCCATTAGTTAAGGCCGAGCAATTTCTATCACTAACTACATTGTCCGTAATAATATGCGCATATCTTTTTTTATTTTGGGCCAATAATAATATGCGCATATCATGTCTAAATAATTCTTACAAATCTAAACACACAATCAACTAGGTCCAATGAGAGACGCTGTTGTTAAGGGCGTTTACCATGTGGTTTGTTTCGGAATTTCAGGTTCAAAATTTATCGGAAAGTCAGTCGTTTTGTGGTGATTTGATTAAAATATTATGCTCCGCCCTGCTCATATACAGATCTGGCATATGAGATGTGGTGAATAAAACTGAGTTTAACAGACATGTCTTCTGACTATACTAAGCTAATGATGTGAACATAAACAATTTATATATTTGTTGTTCACTAAGTTTGGTTAGAAAAAATCACAAATCGTACATATTGATGACTATGACTAGCAGAAAGAGCCTAGAATATATACAAATATTAGGGACCCATATCATGAAGACAGTAATTCCAACTACAAACACACCATATTTGATCTAGAATAAATTTTATTTGTGCTTGGTGTATGTGTATGGAGTTTTGATGCTTCGGGCGGAATTGACACACGGAACATTCAGCATTCCCACAATCGGATCAGCCATTTTACTTCCAAAATCAGTTCTCGAAGTTCAACTCGCACTGCGCATATGGACGGAACAGGTCGTGGTTAGGGGGTCTTACTCCTAAGAACAACTTGACTGAATTTCGGTATGCCCTGGCTATCATCGGGAGAGCGGCATTAGCTCCCGAACCAATAGGATCCCAAAGGCTATGCAACGTCTTACGATAACAACCATGACAATGGAAATCAGTCATAGACTTTTAAGCGACACCATATGTATGGTGGGGGGCTTCCAATTACTACTCCCTCTAAAAAGCTTTATATACAAAAACTCATTTAACTTAGTAGATGTTGGTGTACTCCAACTTACACCATACGTGACACTTGTTAATTCAGAAGGGATAAACTTATTAATAGAACCCTATGGCATCTCATGTTTATGAGATGATATGAGAGACGTTACAAATAATATGATAAGACACTACACGGTCAATCATATATATCAACTAGTCGATATATCGAGTTCCCGGGCCTACACCAATCAGCCATATGGATCCTTGTTTTACGTGGGCCCTCATTAGTAGACTCTGAAGGTATATGAAATCACCACCATGTATAAACAGCTAGCTTAGCTTCAACAAGTCAGCATCCATGGACCATAAGTTGAACATGCATATATGAACGATCGAGTCACTTGTCGGTGTTGTAAGGGTGGTGCATAATGAAAGGAAAGGGTGCATGTGATGAAAACACTCTATATTTGACTTGTTACTTTGAAAAAGTTGACCATGCCACGTTATCCATGCAACTATACAACACCTAATTTGCCTACCCTATGAACAAAGTGACAACAATTTGAGTATGACATGGCCCTATATACAAGGCCAAATGATTATGCATTATGGTCTAAGAGATTGATTCATAATGTAGAATTTGAATCTCTTTTGGGATTTTGGGTATATTTTGGATAAAAGGAATTAGTCAACTTATAGATAGAGAGAGATAAATGCAGGATTTAATTAAGTTCAAAAGGTGCAAGAGTTAGAGTAAAGATATATATATATATATAATAAAGGAGAAAATTTGAGGGGTAAATTTAAGACTCGAAAGTGCAAATTAAAATATCAAAATTATATTCGTGTTTTAAGATTAAAATTACATTATACAAAAAGTTGAAGGAGACGATTGTTTTCTGATTTTTAAAGAGTCTTCGTCCCTTATTCATCCCTTATAAAGCCAAGAATTCTGCTCATGGTGCGAGGATTGAGTTAATTGTAAATAACTAATAAAATATAACAAAAAAAAGTAGGGGGTAAATATAAGATTTTAAATGGCCAAATTGACAATAATTACAATTTTTAAAATAAAAATATATTCCAAAGAGTTGAGGGGTAAATTGTTTCATCGTTCCTTAGTAGCCCAGTCTGGATGCAAGTAGAGTCAGCCGGTTTTTTTTAAGGGAAAAGCTCGACCTCAAAGTCTTAGTTGCTTAATCTCAACTTCGGGTTTGAGCTTGAAATATTATAAGAAGAAAACATAAACAACTTTGATGGGTTTTTAATATTATAGAATACCTAATCGTAACATAGAAAAAACTTTAAAAGTATGATTTTTTTTTATTTACACTTAAAATTTGCATCACTTAATAATATTATTATTTTTTAATAGTGTTCATGGACAATAAAAAAATGAAAAATAAAATACCAGAAACATGGTGAATGTGAAGCATGATAGAAATCAATTCGTTTTCTGGTTTTTTTTTTTTTCTGTAGGCCGAGATTTAAACCTGTTTCATAGACATATTTCATTTGTTTGAAAAAAAAAAAAAAAAAAAAGGCAACAAGCCAACAACTTACATTTCTATAATATAAATAAATATATATATGGATCATTTGTCTAGAATATATAAACTATTCATGCTGAAGTCTGTACAACTTACAAGCTGTTCATATGTGAAAAGGAAAAGTACTATTTTCTGTCATATATGCAAGGGACGAAGACAAACTGTTCATGAAGAATAAACTGTTCATCATCTTCTTAAAAGTAAAAAAAAATCAACAGATTTATTAATCTAAAGTTTCTAAACTATATGATAGTATAACAATAATATTTATAATCCTGCTCCATAAACAAAACAAACGCGTTATACGACTCCAATTTTTATTCGATTTTCTACGTTAAACCCTTTTACTTTTTCGCATTTTGATCGGTTTCATAATACAACCATTGTATATATGTGGTACCTTACATATAAACTCATTTCCCATATCAGGTTACGTGCATCGATCGATATAAAGTTGGACATTTTATATCGATCGATCGGGTTGAAAACTTAACGCGACATCTTTCACGCAACCTTTAAATACGCAACCGAGATAGCGACCCGATGTAATGAAGAGATCGTTGTCCACACGAAAACAGGGGATATTTAGCTGTAAGGGTGTTAGCTAGGGCTATAGTTAGGGCATTTATATGAACAATAGAGAGAGCTTAAATGCTGCATTATGTAGGAATAATGAAGGGTGGGTTGGGGGGTGGGGATACTTCTGTTTCTTACCTGGATCCACCTATCAATTTCTATAAATATCACTTTCCACCCCCTTCTTTTTTATTATTTTAATTTAGTTTTCCTAAATAAAATGAACCATTAAATGTTTAACAATCTTTATTTTTTTTTCCTTTCGAAAATGAACATATTTAGTATCTCATGTTTACCTTATGCGTCAATTTGGTGTCTCAAGATTAAATTTTTACTTTTGACTATCCCGGATTTCAGCTTTTGTTGCTATTTGGTTTATTCGTCAAATTTTGGGGTTGAATTTAACAGAAACTGGTCATGTGTTGGTCACATGACAGAATAAAATTTGAAAATTCCTAAATTACCCTAAAATGCTCGGAATCGCCGGAATATGGTCAACCTGGAATCAGAGGTGGGTGGCTCGGAATTGGAGGTGGGTGCCTTTGAAAAAAAAAAGTCAGGGGCAAAATTATATTTTTATTTCAATCTGTCAAACTTAATCCCAAAATTGGACAGAAAACCAAATCGCAACAAAATTAAAACCTGAGACATTAAATATTAACAATTTAATTTTGAGACATCAAACTGACATATGTAGTAAATCTGAGACACTAAATATATTATTTTCTATTTATTTTTCTTCTCCCTTTAATTTGGCAAGCTTAATTATTTCCATATGGAAATGCATAAATATTTTATTACAGATATTTTGAAGTGTATCTCCAAAGTTTGTAGGTGCACATGCACTGATTATTCATATTAACCTCATGATCATCTTATTTATGTGCTAGAGGTTTTGCTAAATATTTATGACCCCATAGTTATTAATAATGTTATCATCACTAATTATGTAATGACCCTGCAATGTTTTCCTACTCAATTTATTTGATAACAATTATTGTGGCATTGAATTTCATAACTGAATAACAATGCAACATGCTACTTAAAATTGATGTTTATATATAATAATTATTATGTATTACTAATTTCCATTGCAGTAAAGGAGGTTATTAAGTTAAAACGTGTTCTTGGCCAATAAAAAGAAGTTAAAAACTGTTGCTAAGCATCCGACAACCTAGTGAACAACTGACGTGCGACAGAAAAATAAGTTAATAATATTAATTAACAGATATTTTTTACTTCTGTTTTTACTTATTTCGCATGTCAAATAGTTCACCCGACTGTCACATGGCAAAACATAATTATTTGTATGTCCTAATCTACAGTCTAGACCTGTTTATCTCCAATTATGATCTGATTTGATTAGTGTATTTATTATTTAAGCTATATAATTAAATAATAATAATAATAATAATAATAATAATTGTAAACATAAACTAAGCTTGAAAGAGGGATATCTATTTGAAATGGGGACTGGGAGCTGAGCTGAAGTGAAGAGTCAACCCAATCCCTTTTTGGTGTTTTTGCTTTTGTATGGCTTTGGATGTCTCCACATCATCCCTTCTTTTTTTCTAATATATATATATATATATAACTAAACACAATAAATCACTAATGAAAGTAAGCAGATAATAATGAAGAACATGTATTAAACTAAATTACTTGGGTATTTGAACCCATAAGAAATCATATAACCAACACTCAATAGTGATATGGAAGTTTGTCCCACCTAAAAATGATAGGCAGTGTACATGTTATTTCATTTTGCTACTAAATAATATTATCTTAAAATCATTAAAAAAATAGAATATCCTTACATATGTACTTATGTAGAATGTACTAATAAAATTTCCATTTTTTTAATAAAAAATAATTGCTTATGTGAATGTTAAGGTTAAAATATTTCTCACGGTGGCATCTATGGTGAAATTCGAATTTATTCGACTGTTAACGCTATTCGATTTACAAATTGGTTCAATTAAACCTGTGTAATTTCCATTATATTTATTCATTTATGTTATTTTTTCAAAGATTAATAAATAATTTTCATTATCTGCTTATTTCCACCATATTGTTTTGTTCCTTATAATTTGAAAAATCGATGTCATCTTTCTTTCTCTCTCATATAGATAGTCAAGCAACGCATGCAGAGAACGAGATAATTCTTCTTCTTCTCTCTAAACCTCTCTTCTCTATATCTCTTCTTCCTTCTCACTCAAGACATAGGGTAGAAACATTTGCAACTCTCATCTCTTCCTCGTGTCTCTCTTTCTCTCTCTCTCTCAAGAACACAGTTGCAGATATTCCGGCGATGAAGCTTTAAGCTTTTGACTGAGAAAGGGAAGAATCGATTTTCATGAATTTTGGGGGATTTTTCGACAACGGAAGCTCAGGAGAGAGAATTGCGTCGGAGATCAATATTCCGTACACAAACACCAGCTCCGGCAGCGTCAGTGCACACCGTATCAACGGCGAGAACGGCGCAACTACTGTTATGACCACCGGTGCAATCGCTCAGCAACGTTACCTAACCGCTTCTCTCTCCAAATCTATCATGTTCAACTCACCGGGTCTCTCTCTAGCTCTCCAGACCGGAATCGACAGCCACGGCGACGTCGGACTTCTGGGAGAGAGCTTCGAGGCGAGCATTCTCCGGCGACGGAGCAGGGATTCGATGGAACAGGAGCACGATAGCAGATCTGGGTCGGATAACATGGAGGGCGCTGCCTCCGGCGACGACCAGGACGCCGACGACAAGCCGCCGAGGAAAAAGCGGTACCACCGACACACTCCGCAGCAAATCCAGGAGCTCGAGAAGTATGATTTCATGGTTTGAATTTAGAGTTTCTGGTGAGTTGATTTGATTCAACGACTAATCTAGGGTTTCTGTTGATTGATTGTCAGTCTGTTCAAGGAATGTCCTCATCCCGATGAGAAACAGCGGTTGGAGCTCAGCAGAAGGCTTTGCTTGGAGACCCGACAAGTCAAGTTCTGGTTCCAGAATCGACGAACTCAGATGAAGGTAAACAAAAAAAAAAAAAAAACAAAACAAAAACGAACGAACTTGTTTTTTTTTTTTTTTTTTTTTAATAATTGAAAATTTGCAGACCCAACTGGAGAGACACGAGAACTCTTTGCTCCGGCAAGAAAACGACAAGCTCAGGGCGGAGAACATGTCCCTAAGAGACGCCATGAGGAACCCCATCTGCACCAACTGCGGCGGTCCGGCCATTATCGGAGAGATCTCCCTGGAGGAGCAGCACCTGAGAATCGAGAACGCGCGGCTGAAGGACGAGATGGACCGCGTCTGCGCCCTCGCCGGAAAGTTCCTCGGCCGGCCAATCTCCTCCCTCCCGCCCCAGATGCCGAACTCCAGCCTGGAGCTGGGATTCGGTGGCCTGAGCTCCATGGGCGGCGTAGGGCTGCCACTCGACTTCGGTGCCATCCAGGTGGCGGCTCCGGCGAGGGCTACGCCGGAACTGGACCGGTCAGTGGAAAGGTCAATGCTGCTGGAGCTTGCTTTAGCAGCCATGGACGAGCTAGTTAAATTGGCTCAGACCGACGAGCCGCTCTGGGTTCGAACCACCGACCGGGAGGTTCTGAACCACGACGAGTACATGAGAAGCTTCACTCCTTGCATCGGAATGAAACCGACCGGGTTCGTATCGGAAGCTTCTAGAGAATCCGGCATGGTGATTATTAATAGCTTAGCCCTCGTCGAAACCCTAATGGACTCGGTTAGTATCCGAACCCGACCTGACCCGTATTTTGTTTCCCTTTTTTATTTCATTTTTTTCTAATTTATAAGACTCGATCTTATCAGAACCGATGGGCGGAGATGTTCCCATGCGTGATCGCCCGAACCACCACCACAGACGTCATCTCGACCGGGATGGGCGGCACTCGAAACGGCGCGCTTCAACTGGTACTATAATAGTTAAATATTGTATATTTTGCGTTATTTATCAACAAATTAGACGGAAATATCTAATTGTTCATTTACAGAAACCTGGTTATTTATTATACTTTAATTTACGCGTATAGACTTGACGGATGAGACCATTAAATGTAATGTTTTGTGGCCTTAGATGCATGCCGAGCTTCAAGTACTATCGCCGCTGGTCCCGGTTCGAGAAGTGAGCTTTCTACGGTTCTGTAAGCAACACGCAGAAGGCGTGTGGGCCGTGGTGGACGTATCGATCGACACCATACGTGAGACATCTGGTGCCCCGACATTCATCAATTGCCGGAGGCTGCCGTCCGGTTGTGTCGTGCAAGACATGCCTAGTGGTTATTCTAAGGTCAGCAATTACCCCCTCAACTATTTGCGATGTACAATTTTTACTCTAAAATTTAAAATTATTACAGCTTAACTCTTTAAAATCTTAAATTTACCCCTGATTTTTTTTAATATATATATTGGTTATCTTCACATTTATTGTGGTGCCTTTGCGGTGGGTGTTCATTTTCCATCTCCGTGGCCGCCATTAATGAGTTATATGAACTCAGTGCAATTGGCTGGATCGTTTCCTTTTATGAAACTCACTGCATTACATCTTAAAAATGAAATGTCATATTCTATCACCCATATTAACTTAGGGCACCAATATAAATATTATAAATTAAAAAGCTGAAATGAAGTTTAGTTTATTTCAATTCGAACTATTAGCTGTTATATCATGTACATTAAAATTTATGTAAGATTTTTTTTCCCTAAAATCTAATTTGTTTTCTATCATATGATCTAACATTTAATAAATTGAATTGAAATAAACTTAACTTCTCATTTTAATCTCCTCCTAAATTAAATAGCTATTTCTCTACGGTTCTTCTTTAATATTTATATAACTAACTCTTAATTAGCACATGAGACGATCATTAAGGTTTCATTGATTGTGTTCTAGCTAATTCAAAATAAAAATGGTTCAGGTCAAGCCGATAATTAATACGACAGCAATTTTTAATTTTTTTATATTCATTTCTCTAAGAGAGTGGTGATTTTGCTACATATATTAATTAATTAATAAAAAAAAAAAATTAATCGGTCTCTGTCTTGATTATAGGAATGGTTAGCCGATGATCAATTTTAAATACAAAGTAACTTGGGTTATTGTTTATGGAATAGTATAGCAGTAATAGAATAATAATCTGACATTGTTATTAAAATAATAATTAGAAGCATCTAATATCAGAGGTTCTTTGTTTGAACACATTAATTAACTTCTTCATAATTAATCACTTTTATGCATGCCTTGTAATCCGAAATTCGTTTGGTCTTTTTCGGGTTATATATAGTTTAATAATAATCTCGAGACAGCATTTGATGCTTCTATTCCGATCTTTCATGTCTCGGAAATCCCGCTCCTATTTGAATATGTGTGACTTAATTAACATAAATTATTAGTTTCCACTTCCATAGCCCGAACTAATTAACATACGAGAATGAGTTTAGAATCACTGTTTTTTTTCCATTTATTTTAATTTGATAAAAAAATACTTTTTAAAATTGCATTTTTAACCATTTGGAAGATCTATATAGAAGGGCTAATTATATATTTTATTATCAGCCATTATTTAATTAGGGTCAATAAGTTATTTATGATATTTCATTAATTCTGTATATGGATTTTATTATGATGATTTATTTATTTATTTTGCATTCTGCTACGTCTATTATTGAAAAACTCAACTTCTATAACTTGATCTTGGAAGTAGCAGCTAAACTGAGAGCTAGGGTGATTGTGTAAAATTATAATTAGGTTTGTCCTATGTAAGTATATATATATATATATATATAGTTTAGAGACTTTAGAGTAGAAAAATGAAGGGTGGACTATATATATATATATAGGTCTGTTATGTGGTAGTGAATGTGATAGTTTCTTGAGAAACACACCACAGCCAATATATGTATATTGATCTACACATCTCGATAGATATATAGCCTTCCACCATAGTGCACTAATATCATTAATGTTTAAAACTCCCCTAAAAGTTTTAACCTGTTAATTAAGATGAAAGTCAATTAATAGTTTTATTATTTAACACGTGACGCTGGTTGAGGTGTGTATAACACTATAATGCATTAGTTTTTCTTTTTCTATATATGCTTAATAGTTTTAGAGTATCGAAAGTTGAAATTGAGACCTCACATGTTCACATAAACTCTAATGTAAATTAATGATGTTTTATCTACCATGGTATAGTAGTTACCAATATCTTCATATATATATATTTTTTTTATCATTTTTAGCAGGATTAATAAACTTACTGATAGTTTTAAGTTTGCACCATCTTACTTTTAGGTATCTGAGATTTAAATCATTACTAATAGGGTTCCAGATTTCGTTTTCGTTACTTTTTAATTTTCTGTCTGTTTTTCAATTAAGTTAAATTGAACCTCAACTTTGCATAATTTATTCAATTTCATTATATATACACACTAATAGATCTAAGTTAAATAAAAGCATAAATGCACTTTTGTTATTTTCTCTTATTTAAATGCTATTGATGTTTAATTTCACGGAACCACTTGACCAAAATCCGTTAAAATTAGCAGAAAGTAACGAAAATAAAACTTGTAATTAGTTATAACATATATTAGAAACAATTTAAATATGAGACAGCTAAAAAAAATAATGGAAATTTTAGGATTCTTATTAGATTATTTACCATTATTAATATTATGCTTACTATTTACTTGGCTGATTATATAATTTTTGGGAAGATTCATATGCTTTGCTGTGGGATACGGGTTGTCTGTCTCATTGAGCTCAGCCTCCAACCATTTACGCATATTGATGCATAAAACCTGCATCATCATAATTATAATCTTCTATATTCATGTCATGCCACGTGGACAATCTTCTCAAGTACATCTTTCACTTGTTATTTTTATTTATTTATTTAAGTTAAGAAAATGAATGAATAAATGCAGGTGACGTGGGTGGAGCATGCAGAGTACGAGGAGAGTCAGATCCACGAGCTTTACCGGCCATTAATAAGCTCGTGCATGGGCTTCGGTGCTCTGCGGTGGGTCGCCACCCTCCAGCGCCAGTGCCAGTGTCTCGCCATTCTCATGTCTTCTAATGCTCCATCTCGTGACCAAACCGGTACTTAAATACTTAATAATATATATATATATATATATATATATAAACATTTAATAATAACAATAATCAAATGTTATCCGAACTTTAATCAGTTTACAAATCACTATTAAAATTTTAATTTTTTAAAATTGGCTATCAAAATTTTCAATTTCTGAGTAGTTACTACATTTATTTCAATTTTCGTCAAATAGAACAGAAACTGAGCATGTTTTTGTCAAGTGAGATATTTTCATATGTATCCAAGATGAATTAAGATATAAACTGAAATAATCGCAACAAATATCTGCAATTGGATGCTCAATCGATATACACCATTTGAATTTGGCGGATCCAATTGAATATCCAATTGAAGGTAGTCATTGCATTATTTTCTATTTATGTTTTAATCCATTTTGGGTACATAAGAAAGACCCAACATGGCAAAAACATGCTAATTTTGTATACAATTTGACATAAATTGAAACATATGTAGCAATTGCTCGAAAATTGAAAGATCGATTAATTTATAAATTGAAATAATCACAACAAATATATTCAATTGGAAGTTGAATTGATCGACGTCGTTCGAATTTGACGGAAGTCCAGTTGAACATCCAATTGAAGATGCTCGTTGCAATACTTTCAATTCATGTTTTAACCCGTATTGGATACACATGAAAAGACCAACATGGCAAAAACATACTAATTTTGTATACAATTTGGCGGAAACCGAAATATATGTAACAATTTGCTCGAAAATTGAAAGTTCGATTAAGATATAAACTGAAATAATCACAACAAATATATTCAATTGGATGCTCAACTGATAGACACCATTCAAATAGGCAGAAATCCAATTGAACATCCAATTGATGGTATTCATTGCAATACTTTCAATTAATCTTTTAATTCACCTTGCGTACAGATAAAAAGACCATCATGACAAAAACATGCTGATTTTGTATAAAATTTGACAAAAATTGAAATATATGAAATAATTTGATCGAACATTGTTTCGGTAGCGATTTTACAAATTGATTAAAGTTCATATAGTAATTTGGTTATTAAGGCTAAAAATACGAATCTCTACTTAATTTTTTTTATTTTTTATTTTTAATTTTATAAAGCAATAACTCCGAGCGGGAGAAGGAGCATGTTAAAGCTGGCGCAGAGAATGACGGCTAATTTCTGCGCTGGGGTTTGCGCATCTACGGTGCATAAATGGAACAAGCTGAGTTGCGGTGCGGGTGACGAGGATATCCGGGTCATGACCCGGAAGAGCGTGGATGACCCGGGTGAGCCGTCGGGGATCGTGCTCAGTGCTGCCACGTCAGTATGGCTGCCGGTATCTCCACAGAGGTTGTTTGACTTTCTCAGAGACGAGCAGCTTCGGAGCGAGTGGGACATACTCTCCAACGGTGGGCCCATGCAGGAGATGGCTCATATCGCCAAGGGCCAGGACCACGGCAACTGCGTGTCTCTCCTACGTGCTAGCGTAATTTCCCTTTTTACCCTCTCATCATTTAGTAACTTTATATTATCACAAAAAATTTGACAAATTTACGAATCGCTGCATGAATTTTGATTTTTTTTTTTAAAATTAACTATCTGAACTTTCAAATCAGAACAAATTGCTACTTCTATTTCAATTCCCGTCAAATTAGACAAAAAATGAGAAAATTTCGGTCACGTGTGCTCTTTTCATGTGTACGCAAGATTGATTCAAACATAAATTGAAAGTATTGCAATAAAATAGATTCATTGAATGATCAATTGAAATGTTTGGCAAAAAAAAAAAAAAAAAAAGAATGATCAATTGAAATGCACTGTTCGAATTGAGCGGATGTCCAATTGAGTATCCATCTAAAGATATTTCGTTGCAATACTTTTAGTTTATGGTTGAATCAATATATGGTATAAATGAAAAGATTTTACGTGGTAGAAACATACTCATTGTCTAAATAATTTAACGATAATTAAAATGGAGACATCAGTTTGCTATAAATTAGGGAAAATTAAGATATCAATTAGTTAATTAAGCCTTTATTATTCACCTCTCTCCATTATTAGGCTAAAAATAATGTCAATGTGGGGTCTAAAAGACGCATGTGTCCCTGACTTCTAGGATTGAGATTGGGTTGTCGTAAGCCATACAAAATGTGAATCCTTGCGATTTGGAAGTATCTAAAAGGACAAAATTCGTCCTTTCTGGCTATATGTAAAAAAGTCAAAAATATAAGGACAGCTGTTACCTTTTTGGCTTTTTTAGATTAAAAAGTTATTATTTTAGAAAAATCTCTGGGCCACGCTGACCTTGTAGCAAAAATCCGGTTTGACTCCGTGGAACCATGCTGACACGTCAGACTTGTCAGACGAATGGCATTTATCGTAAATATGTCTAAATCTAGGGGTAAATTGTAGCACCTCAACTTGATTTCTGCATTTGTAGGCCATGAACTCCAGCCAGAGCAGCATGCTGATACTGCAGGAGACCTGCATCGACGCGTCGGGGTCGCTTGTGGTCTACGCGCCGGTAGACATCCCCGCCATGCACGTCGTCATGAACGGCGGCGACTCTGCTTACGTCGCCCTCCTGCCCTCCGGCTTCTCCATCGTTCCGGACGGCCCTGGCTCGCAAGATCCGGCCAGCAACGGCGGCGCGCCGCCACGGGTGGGCGGGTCACTCCTGACGGTGGCTTTTCAGATACTTGTTAACAGCCTCCCGACGGCCAAGCTGACTGAGGAGTCAGTGGACACCGTGAAGAACCTCATCTGCTGCACCATTCAGAAGATCAAGGCGGCGCTTCAGTGCGAGAGCTGAGCTGCTCCGACCACCACGTGACACTCACGTGGGAAGTATTTTTTTTTTTAAATTGTTTTTAAAGTAAATTATGTAGCTCAGTAGGGTGTGACCGATCGAGACAAAGTGGGCTCGGGTGATCGAGTCAAGAGCGAACCGCGCAGTTTACAGTCCTTTGCGTTGTGGTGGTTCGGGTATTGACTCTATCGAGCCTTCGATTGGGCTTATGAATTTTTTTTTTTAAAGTTTGGGATCGAACCAAAAAAACATTTACTTTTTGTGTAGTTGATTGATATGGTTTGTCATTGGAGTTAAATAGTAACCTATGCTCATCTGTACTAACTTTATGATAGTGCTGCTGGGTTAATTTCAAAATTGAGGACTAAATGTGATCTTTTTTAAAACTTGAAGTCCTTTTCTTTATTTGTGATTCCTTCAACTTTACATCTCTTATATTTGATACGATGTTTAAACGATCATTAAGGGCGTTCCAAACTTCTTGATCAAGTGTTGCTTGTGCAAGTCTTCAAAAATGTTAGCTATACATGACACTGCAAAGTGCAAGGGGTTATAGTGTCAGAAATGGAAAGTATTGGGGAACTTTACCCAGAAATGTAAAATACAAGGGGTGGTCAGTGGTCAGCGTAGTAATAGTTTAATAGTATTATGGTAGGGGCTGGCTTTGTCTGCATGCAATCAATGCCGTAGCAGTAGCTGTTGGCAAAATAGTCGATAACCATTTAATGCTATAAACGATAAACCAATAAAATTGCTCGTATATGTGCCATAATGTACATGTATGTATAATGAATTGTATGTGCTTCTCTGTATATATGACATTACATCGACTATGAGATATAATGGTAAGGTAATTGGTATGAATTCTACATTATTTTAATTTTTGGTGTAATATGTATTGTTGTTTGACGTTGTTAAATGCGGATTCATAACACTTGTCCCACTTTTCGTGTCTCCAATCATTCATTGTCGTTAAGATTTTTACAGGTGTTTTTAGATTTAATATTTTTATTCGAGTGTTCACCGATCCCAATAGAGTTAAAAAAAAAACTATAAAATTAATTACACTCAGGATTCGTGTCAAAATCTTAACAGTGATGCAATATCTGGAACATGGATAGTGGGGCAAGAGATCTGCATCCATCAAATGCTATACTTAGTAATTAAGTATATATCATAGTTAATAATTGGTGTATTCATTAATATTTCAAGTAAAAAAAGTTACATTTCCGTATGTTCAGTTGTTCATCACCATCATATATATATATTCTTCCTCTCGTTACATATGTAAGCTTATATTTGTATTTTCTTTTGTAAAAATCCGGGTCCGAATTTTACCAAACACAATAATTTTTTTTTTTTGAAGATATTAAGGTTAACATTAATGAAAATGATAAGCAGTTATATGTTGGTAAAACTAGGAAAAAAAAAGTAATTATAGAGAAACATGATGTACACGATTAATCATATATTTTCTCATTTTGTTATAATTTATAGTTTATGCTTTGGCCTTTGTGAAGTTATGAGACACTAATCATGGAAAGATTTGATGCCCTCACACATTATCACGGTCCTCAAAGAGGCAAGTACTAATTATGTGACGTCGATCTTATAGATCTTCTGTGTTGACTGTTGATGATTGTACTGTATTAATTATTATTAATTTATTATTACTACTATTATATTATGGATCTATAAGTAAAAAGTCACATGTAGTACACTCTGTATATACATATGTAATAACTATAGGTGTATGAACTGGTTTCAAAGTCAAAAGATTGTGAGATAGTGATATCTCATCCGAAAAAAGGAATAGCCGATGGCCATTTCATTATTATATTTTTGGGGTTAATTATTAAATAAAACATATATTTTGAGAGTTGAATAAATTAATATATATAGTTGTTTTTAACATTCATTGACTAGAATTTCAAATATGTATAAATTAGTAGCTGCTGCATTAATATTTTTATCTAGTTCAACAGAAATGAGTCACATGTTGGATACATTTTTACGGCAAAAACACGTTGGACGCGGATAATAAAGAAAATAATTTACAATTTATTAAAATGTCCAAACACAATAATTTGTTCGGTTGCACATATTAACTTCAAATTATTCGTGTTTTTGTACATTACAGGTGTTTGACATATAACAATTTTAATTCAAATATAGATGAAAATCCTAGCAAACAGATTTAGAATTTATAAACATGCAAAACTTGAGTTACCGCTAGTAATTTAAGAGAATAAGTAGCAATTGTTCAAAATTCAAATGCTTAAATATCAACTTATAATTTAATAATTAATATATATTTCCCAAAAATGAGAAAATCGACAAAAAGACTACTTACATATATGAAACGATCAAACTCGTGTAACATTTCATCAAATAATTTTTTTGTATGATTTCATCACATTTTGTATTGGTTATCTAAATATTATGTTGAAAGTGGTGAAATTTTTCATTCGTCAGTGCTTATTCATGAGAAGAGTAAATGTGGGGTCCAAAGGTCGAAGAATAATTCATGACACACCAAATAATATATTTTACAACCCAGCAAAAAATATATATATATTTTACAAAAATAAAAATAAGAATGATATACTCAATAATCAATATGGTACGATGCATGATGATTCTGAATGAGCCATGATTTGATTGATATCACCTCCACTAGTGTCAGTGTGTGCACGTGTTACGGTCGGCACCACAGTCTTTTATTTTTTTTATTTTTAGTTTTTTTTTGGGATTATTATATATTATTCAAAAAATAAGGATATATTATTGTCCATTTAAATTTTAAAGGCTTCCTTGTATACATACCAATAATTGCCACACGTGTAAATGTTGGGATTAATACCAATCACCATGATATGATAATAAATTAAATAGACTATAATTCATTACAACATATAAAAAAATTATATGTTGTAATGAGATAATAATAATAATCGGGGATCACGGAGGGGAACGTGGATCGGATGTTACGTGTTGTTGAAATGTATGCAGCATTAAAAGCTAGCGCTAGAGAAGCATTAATTGACATAAAAGAAAAAAATGAGTCCTTTTAGTAGGGGTGGCAAACAGGTCGTGTCGTGTCGATTCGTGTCGTGTCGCTAGTGACACACGTGTCAACAGATCTCTCGTGTCTAAACAGATCACTTTAAATATGACACAGGCAGATCTCGTGACACACGGGATTTGGCAGATATCGTGTCACACGGAACACAGACACGAGACACGGAATTTTGTTTTTACACCAAAAAAATATTACACTTTTTAGCCCAAAAATTTTACAAATGTTACAAAATCATCCTAAATCAAGCACCATCATATTTTGACAAATAATTGGATCTTCTCATTATACAAATAATAAGTTCATAAAGAAAAATTACTTAAATATAAAAAATCGAACATTACAAACAAAATAAGCAGATATCTAAATTTCAAGTTATCTTGAAACTAGCACATGAAATCTTATTATAAGTTTTTTTTATTTGTCTATATAAGTTTTTATTATTACAAACAATTATATTATAAGTTTTTTTTAAATATTTTAATGTATTGAATAGTTGCAATATTTTTAAAATTATTATTGATAATTATATATATTTTTTGGCAAAATTATTGGTCTTTATATAAATATTAAGTTTCAAATAAGTCGTGTCGATGCGTGTCTATCGTTGGACCTACAGATCAGATCTACACGGACTTGCCTAAAAACGTGTCAAGTCGTGTCACGGATCTATTAGACACGGTCAGATTTTCGTGTAGATCAGGACACGAAAAAAAGCAGGTCCGTGTCAGATCGTGTCGTCGTGTCGTGTCAGCAATTGCCACCCCTACCTTTTAGCTTTAAATAAGAAAGTGAGAGGTTTGGTGCAAGTAATTCGCATTTATAGGTCCCTTTGAATGTAGAAGCCTAACATGGAATGACTGACTATGGATAATGTGGTCAGCTTCTTAGGTGACGGTATCAACAAAGTAACAGATAGAGAGAGTACATGAAAGTTCGAAACTAGCAGTTAGTTTCGTCATGATTGATTTATCTAAAGTAATCACACCGAGACACTGTAAACCAGCAAAAATGAAACATGCGACTGTTCGTATTAACATTTTAATCCTTAGATACTAAATCGCAACATGAGTGAAACATGTGACTGTAAATAGGTTATGAACCCCAAATTCAGATCATTTGTATTGATCTTCATACTCCAAATCGTATCTCACTGTTAATATCTTAACACGCGTCCTAAGATTTAATATTTTCCTTATAGGGTTCACTCATCCCAATAAATTTTTGAAAAAAAAACATAAATTAATTATATCAAGTATACATATCAAAATTATAACAGCGAGCCATGATCTATAGTAGAAAGAGTGGAGTATAAGATCTTGATCCTAAAGAAATTGGAAATCGACTTAGTATTAACTATTAAATATAGCTCGACTCACAATCTGAAAAAGTCAAATTCGAATATCGAACAATATAGGTAGCTCCATTCACTTACACACATTAAGTTTAACACTCCCAGCCATGTATACACGGAAAAAAAAAAATTAACTCCTTGGTAGGGCTGGAAATTTGGGCTCGGCACTATGGGCCGACACAAACACGGCACGACAATTACGGGTTTGAGTTTGATATTAGTGACACGACACGATATAACAATGCGTTTTAAACTAAAATAGTTAAATATTAATTTTTTTTATTCAATTTACTATCGATTTTTTGTGCCAATTTTTCATGTTGGGCCGTGTTTAGACTGACCTCCATAACACGACACGAACCTGGCACAACACGAACCCGCACGGCCCGCACGAATTTCCAGCCCAACTACTTGGTAACAAAATAAAAATGTATGTGTACTTGGGCTTCAATATGGGCCAGAATTGGTCCATTATGTCACGTATCTCCTATGGTTTAATCATTAACCACCAAAGCTTATGTAAAGTCCAGTATTTGTATAATGAGCACATGTTATGTTTTGTGCATTAGTTTATTTTTTCTTGTGTTAATTTTATATTGGTTAGGTGTTATGGTTAGACAACTTCATATCAGTTACACTTTATCCATATCATTAAAATGAATACTGGATGGACTTTATAGTACTTAATATTATGGTATCACGTGGATTTTTTTATCCTTTTTTATACGATTTAAAGAACAAATAACGATTTTTTTTCATTATTATTGATCAACGTGGAGTGCACCAAAATGGCTAAGATTCAACCATGAACAACTAACATTAGTTTTAACTTATTATTATCAAATTTACCATTTATATATATGGTTTAGAAATTTGACTCCCCCGGCCTATTATATTCGTGTTAAAGTCAACATGTCCAAACGAGTATATCGATTGTCACCAATTCTTATTCAAAGAGTTGAATTATTGAACAATGAGTGCTTTTGAATATGAACATGTGCAAAATTAAATGAGAAATAATCTCATTATAGTAAAATATTAATCATAAATCATAAATAAATGTTTGACAAATCGAAATGTTTAGTCCCATTAAGTACGAATATAGGACTTAGGAGCTCGGGAAAAAATTATATCCATCTGCATTAATTAAAATACAATGGAATTTCATTTAAATGGTTTTAGATATTGTATGAGTATCACCAATATAAAATATGATAATAATAAAGATTGAAAAATAGACATTATTTTTGTCAATAAATAGAAGTAACAACAAATCTAATATTTCACTCAATAGTAGTTGTTAATTAGATAAACTATAAGCTTTTAAATAATCAACGATCGTAACAGTTTAAATTTTCATCCCTTAATAATATACGTGGAGTTTAATCTCTAATGAATCTTAAAAATGAATAATTTTTTATTGTGATCACTTCACCCCAAAATGATAATTATTATAAATATGAAACAAGCATGCTTAAAATTCTACCTTTTAGAGCCCTTTAAGACATCATGCGATTAAAAAAAGGTTAAGAACCAAAAAATAGTCTAAACTATAAGGCATTAAACTATAAGGCATGTTGCTAGTGACTGGCATGTTGTTAGTGACTGTGTCATAATTAAAATATTAATATTCGTTGTTCTAACTAATAAATTGGTTGATCTCCTAATTTTTATCTTAGAAATGACGGAACAAAAACAAATTTTTTGAACATCAAATAACTCTAAATTTTGAATAACAAATATGATTATTCAGATAGGTAAAAAATAATATATTTTTGTTATTTAAAACGTCAATTAATTTTAACATAAAATCAGTAAAAAAAAAAAAGTAAAAATTAATAAATATAATAATTTGTATTCTAAATAACAACATTTTGAATCTGAGACGTTAATTAAAAACATAATGTATAATTGAGATTATTTTTAAATTCTAAAAATAAAAAAACATCATATATATATATAGATACAAATGCGCGAATATACCGCAGGAATCCATGTATTCTGTCGTCGTTTGAACCGTCGGATGCACTGTTAACTTAAATCAACGACCGAGGATGAAAGTTTGACTGGCGTACGGAAGAAGGATAATGAGTCAAAGTTTGACCAGAGAGCTTCGTAGATTTCATTTCTGTGTAAATTTTATAGAGAGAGGAGAGAGAAGGCTCGTTAGATCGTCTTCTCTACTCCTTCATTCGTTCGTTGTTTGTGGAGGAAGGATCGACTGTGTGCAGTTTCTTCTGTTTTGCCTTTTTTTGGTTCGAATTCTTCTCTTCCTCCAGATAATTAGGTTGGTTCAATTTGGGAGTCCGTTAAACGATGAATATGATGCGTCGGATCAAGAGCATTGCATCCGGTCGTACCTCCATTTCATCTGATCCTGTAAGCCCTTTTGAATCGCTCATTTTCTCTTCTTATTCTTCTTCGTTTGATTTTGTTTCCACGGCGTCGACTCAAGGTGAAGCTTGATTGCGATTTGCTGATTACTTTCTAGCTCAAAATTTGATTCGTTTTGGCAATCCCTAATCTTCTTTCAGCTGGACAGTTATTGGGTTATGATCGTATTTCGAAAAATTCAGGATTTAGGGTTGTGGTTGATTTTGTTGCCAGTTTTGTCTATCTCCTTTCCTCATGGTCGATTTGCTTTCCGTCGTTAGCTGGTGACTAAGATGTATGTTCATTTGGTCGGTGGTGATTTGCAAAATTGAGCATGGTTGCTGTGATTGAAGATTCTGTGTTGAATGTGCATGTATGTTAATTTGAGTTTAGACAATTGAATGGTTAGGTTAGGTGGCTAGGCAAGGCAAGGAGACTTCTTTTTATGAATTGAAGTTTTGAACTTTGTTAGATTCAGTGCAGAGTTGCAATTGAGATGATAATTCTTTGTATAGTTTTGATATTATTTTTTATAAAAGTATTTCTTTTGTAGATAGGAGAATCTAGCATAAGGAGGGTGATTGATCAGGATGTGGAGACAACAAGAAGTAACGGAGAATCCCAGTTAGATGTGAGAGGTACAACTGGTCTAGAGCAGCATATGGCTTCGACAACATTGGACACTCGTGCAAGCACATCCGATGCAGCCTCCAATGCCAGACATGAAAATGACATTGCCCATCGAGGAACAGATGTGACAAGAGCCAAACATGGAAAAACCTTGTCCTTTGATGAAAAGGTATGAATAATTTTTAGTTTATTACCTCATGGACCATCATACAAACACAAGTGCATGATGATGATCCTTATCATGGAGAAATAACTGTCGATTGAATAAAGGCGAAAAATGTGGTTGTGGAGTCGAAACATGAGGAGCTGCCTACCGATAAATCTGATTGATTGTTGCAAACTGCAGGATCCAGAACCAACTATGGTCCATGGAAATGGAACTGAAGCAGGCCAGGTTATTGCTACTACAATAGGTGGTCGAGATGGACATCCCAAGCAGGTAGAACAATTTTTGAAGCATGTTGGATTTTTTATGATATTTCTGCTAGATGAAGACTTCTCTTTGAACCATAAGTTGGAATATTTATAATTACCATCATCTACTTTTTTTGTGTATCAACCGATGAAGGACATCAATTTCCTTATTGCACCTCCATCTTCATATACCTTAATGTTGCCTGTGATTCTTATGCTTCTGGTTTCACCGAGGAACTGTTGTGTTGAATGTGTATATGCATAACTTCCCTTTAAGCCACAGTGTATTAATCTCTGTCTTCTCTTCTCTAAATTGTATGTTTGCTGTATTTTTTGCATATCTTTCAGACCCTGACATACATGGCAGAACGAGTTGTTGGAACTGGCTCGTTTGGTGTTGTATTTCAGGTACTTTTCTTTTAATTGATATTTTAATCCAACTATCCAAGTTTTAGACTAAATATCATATATATTTTTAAAAACCCAATTCAATGTGCAATCTGCAGGCCAAGTGCCTTGAAACAGGAGAAGCAGTGGCAATTAAGAAGGTGCTGCAAGATAAGAGATACAAGAACAGAGAACTTCAGATTATGCGTGGGCTTAACCATCCTAATGTTGTCCCACTGAAGCAGTGTTTCTTCTCAACTACTGAGAAGGACGAGTTGTACCTTAACCTTGTATTGGAATACGTACCCGAGACAGTCTACAAAGTGTCAAGGAAGTATGTTAAAGCGAGCCAAAACGTGCCTATACTTTATGTCCAACTATATACTTATCAGGTATTACTTTGTTGTGTGGAATGATCCTAGCTGAGGCGATGAATTTACAATTCTAGCTGTCGCATACTCACTTATCATCACACTTTGCAGATATGTCGTGCGCTGAATTACTTGCACAACGTAGTTGGTGTATGCCATCGTGATATTAAACCACAAAACTTATTGGTAAGTTTTCGCGTTCCTCTATGCTGTATCCTGCATGGTTTGATGTTTCTGCCTTTCTGGTTATACTTTGGTTACTGATTTGATTTTGGAAAGCTGTGGCATGATAACTTATCGGTTATTTTTCCTGTTACAATTTCTCATGTGATAGCAGTAAAAGGTTTTATGTGACAAATTGTGATCTGAAGCTTATATATCTGCATTTGTTGCTGGAAGTTGGATATTTCCATGTATGCTTGATTTTGCAGAATAACTAGATTTGGAGATGCCATATCTTTTAGATCTCTAGCATTTGATGAATGTTTCAGAATTTTTAAATAAGTTAAATAATCTTTAACCCGGGATTCCCAAACTTGGATGAAATTATAAAAGTTCTTTATGACTTGTGGGATTTTATTAAATTTTCTGCCTTTCACGGTGCAGGTCAATCCCAATACTCATCAGTTAAAAATATGTGACTTTGGAAGTGCTAAGAAATTGGTAAGTTGATTTAAAAAATGAAAATTATGTCATGCATGATCAAAATATACACAATGGGGTTCTTGTCTAACTAACTAATCGGATCTTGCTGAACTGTTCAGGTACCTGGTGAACCTAACATATCTTATATATGCTCACGATACTACAGGGCTCCAGAATTGATTTTTGGTGCTTCTGAATATACAACTGCCATTGATATGTGGTCTGTTGGATGTGTCATGGCCGAGCTTCTGTTGGGACACGTAAGGGTCTTGTTGCTGCCAAATTACTATAATTTTAGTCTTATATTCTTTGTTTGTTTCTTGTTTCTATGTAGCCTCTATTTCCTGGGGAAAGTGCTGTTGATCAGCTCGTGGAGATAATTAAGGTTCGTGTTTCTCCACTTGCACTAATTTCCATGATTGAACAGATTGTGTCTATTTCTCTGAAATGGTTTAAAAGCTTTTCTGGGTTGATGATTTTATGGATGTAGATCTTAGGGACACCAACGAGAGAAGAGATTAAGTGCATGAATCCCAATTATCATGAATTCAAGTTTCCTCAAATAAAAGCTCATCCTTGGTACAAGGTAATAAAAGCTCACCACTTTTCACAACTTGGAAAAAAATATCATTTTTTTGCTAATAATCTTTTTCAACTAAAATATATCTACGCAGGTTTTTCTCAAGCGGATGCCTCCCGAAGCAGTGGATCTCGTTTCAAGGCTGCTTCAATATTCACCAACCTTACGTTGCACTGCAGTAAGTAATATCACAACCTCGAACCTCTTTTGAATCAACTTTAGCATTTCTTTTCTGGGTAAAAGGTAAATAACGGGACTTGGTAATTTACTTCAGCTTGAAGCTTGTGCACATCCGTTCTTCGATGATTTGAGAAATCCAAACGCTTCCTTGCCTAACGGGCGAGCTCTGCCTCCTCTCTTTGACTTCACTGCTCAAGGTAAGATTTTTTCAATACCCATTTCTGATCTCTTTCAATTTGACTGAGAATTTGGCCAAAAAAATGAAATTTGACTGAGAATTAGGCTTTTGTGTATTGGACCATTGATGGGTGTTTTTTTTTGTGTGTGGGTATAGAATTGGTTTGTGCATCCCCTGAGCTTCGTAACCGCCTCATTCCCGAGCATGAAAGGAACTGAATCTGTATCGTAAATGGGATTTTTGATACACAAAGGCGATCATCCCCCTGATCAATCAATCTAGTGCCTCTTTTCTGTCATTTTTTGCTGTTAAAATTGAAGCAGAGGACTGTAGAAGACATGATCAATCAATCAAGAATGCTGAATCTTTATATGGTGGACAAGGTCTGGTCTGTACACACAAAATGGAGGGACATTGCCTTTATCTTCTCGTTTTTGTTTATTCAAATTATTGGAAAATCTTTGGTTGTTGTAAGCATGATTTGATTTGATTTGATTCTTTTGTTGTTACGTGTTCGAAGGATCTACGAATTGTAATCAAGAAGTTTAACTAGATGCAGCAGCCATTTTATGTTATTCAACGTTTCCCACATTGGTAAATTGCTTGATTGTAGATTTTGACCGGTTTAATCATAAATGATAATATTGTTTAATAGTTTTAGAGTTTCACTCAACATTTTAACTGTAATTTTTTCAATTTCTTACTGAATTTGTCTTGAGAACACGATTGAAATATTCTTATTTTATGTCTAATTTGATAAAAATATATATCTATTATCTATTATTATATAATGGCCAAAGGCCCTTTCGAATTTCGATTGTTTTGTAATATTCTTATTTTATGTCTAACGGTGGTGGCGCTTCCAGTCAGCTGCGCTCTTCCCTTCACTCCATACAAGCAAAGCGTACAAAACACCATTCTACATCCTAGGTAGCAAACACATTAAAAGCACTTCCAATGGTGCACATTAGAAAGCTCTTCTGACGCTTTACTACACATGGTCAATAACTTCATGAGCTGATACCTGTCAAGAGTAGATAATATGTGACATAATTGTTTATTTCTACGAGGGAAAAAAAAACCTATTTAGTGTCTCAGGTTTATCTCATATTTCAGTTTGGTGTCTGACGCGTACTTATACTGTCCCAAGTTTGAATAGTGTTGCTATTTGGTGTCTCCGTCAAATTTTGACGTTAAATTTAACAGAATTGGGTCATGTGACCAGCACATGACCAAATAAAATTCAAAATCCCCAGATTACCCCTAAATCCTAAATCAGGTCAGCTGCTCAACCGCCGGAACCCTAAATCGGCCGGAATCCTAAATTGGCTGGAATCGGGCCGTAATAGGCAGTAATCGCCCGAATAGGTCGTAATCGGTCCAAATCGGCCGTAACCCTAAATCAGGTCAGCTACTCTTCACCGCCGGAATCTAAATCGGTCGGAATCGACTGGAATCGGGCCGTCGTCGGCCATAATCGGCTAGAATCGGGCCTGAATCATCTCGTTGGAGGTGGGTGGGTCGGAATCGGAGGTGGGTGGCTGAAATCGGGTTTATGGACAGTTTGGTCTTTTCATCTAAGTATGTTAAACTTAACACCTAAATTTAACAGAAAACCAAATTGCAACATTATTCAAACTTGGAACAGTCCATATCAACACTTTAATCATGAGACACCAAACTGAAACATGAGGTAAACTTGAGACACTAAATACTAAATAGGTTCTTTTCCTTTTCTACAGTGGACTTAAACTCTGTAACATTTGGGTGCTAGATAATGTATGACATAATTGTTTATTTCTAAAATGGACTTAAACTCTGTAACATTTGGGTGCTCCATAACGTGTTACATAATTATCTATCTATCTATATATTATATAAATTAAAAAGGAGAGATAGTGGTTAAATACAAACTTGGCACATCAGCATTTTAGAGCTGCCCAATGTTGACACTAGGGGTGAAACCGGTTCGGTCGGACCGGTTTTTTAGCTATTTCGGTCGGAGTCCGATTTATTCGGATCGGATTTTTTCAAAAAAAAAATCCGACCAAAAATCCATATGGAAAAAAATAATCCGTCCATGTTTAGTACGGTTTTTTCGGTTCGTTTTCGGTTTTAACCGAAAATCCGATCGTAATAATCAATATTTAAAATTTCTCCAATTTTAGAATACTAAACAAAAATTATGTAAAATACTATACAAAATTTCATACAACTAATACTTATAGAATATACTAAAAGTTCCAAAATTAATAAAAAGAGAAGATATTTGATTTCCTTAAGAAAAATTTTAAGTTATCTTAATATGATATATAATATATATCATATTATATTATATCATTGAATAACTTCGGTCTAGTTCGGTCTCCACGGTTTTTAAGATATGAGGACCGAACCGAACCGAAAAACCGAATGATACAAAAAAATCCGACCACATAACAAACTGTCTATATACGGTCCGGTTCGGTTTTTTGCGGTTTTTCGGCCTCGCCGGATTTTACTTTCAGCCCTAGTTGACACCTCATCCATTCTCTCGGATCCCGTAGCGTTTCAACTCTGTGGACATACTCGGCCCAACTGCTTCACTCGGCCCATCTATTATTGAATGTGGCCTGGTCTCTCTTTAACCCTAAACAATCTGCTGGAGAGAGAGCCACATCAGTTCACATCACAATAATATTTAAGTCTTCTCTTTACAAGGCGCATATGTAAGTCTTCTCTGTTCTTAGGTCATAACTCATAACTTTTCAATGTTCCTGAACTTTTTATTGTCTTATTTTTCTATCAATTCATCGGAATTCCAAGACATCGCAATTCCAACTTCACGGTATTATATGATTTAATCAGAATGTGAGTGGGTCAGGACGCAATTCGCCAGGATGGGAGAAGAGAGGACACAATTTAATGAAGAAGAACACCCCGGTCAGACTTCATTAAATGACAATAGGTAAGCCTCTCTTCAACTTTAATACACGTTGATTTGGAATGAGATGATAATTATATGATGGTGAATTTGGGTTAAATTTCTATTTTGAGATTGATTAGACTAAAATCGGACTAAATTGGATGATTTATTGAGGATGAACATAGTACAAGTTTAATGGTTCAGTGGAATCGTAGACATCTTAACAAGTACAAGGTGTTCTACTTCTTAAAGTGATGATAATTTTTTAACCGGAAAGAATATTAGCCATATGGATAGTGATGCTTGCTTTGTTAGGATTTACTCCCAGATTTCGTTAGATAGAGAAAAAAAAAAAAAAAAAAAAAAAAACATTTTATGAGTACTCTTTTGTGCCAATTTTTTATGATGAAATGTAAGTAAGTTTTTTGGTTTCATCTCATCATGCTTCTTATTTCTAAATGCAGTATGTTTTTGCCTTTTCATATCAACTGTCCCTGGGGCCAGAAGGCATTCTTGAACTATCTAGGTGATAATAGAGCTGAGTGAGAGGTGAGTTTTGAAGTAAGAAAGCAATCTATGACACTATGCATTGTCAATTTGTTTTTCATAATAGATGCACACTACAATTACAGGAATATGATGCAACATGCTTAATTTCAAAGTATCATGATGTGTCCAGACCCATCCTTATTGATCAAGAGAGTTTATCTCTTTCGATAGTCGTCTTGACACTAATAGATGATTTTAGTTTCAAATTGTGGTATGGTTTTGGGAATATGGGTTAAGAACCTATGAAAGGTCTGAACTATCACCCATGTTAACGGGAGAGGTCTGAAATTTAAATAGTTAATAACGGAGATCTGAAATTTCAATTTTGTTGATTTGATGTTTTCCGTCCATTTTTAGGGTTAAACTTAACAGAATTGTGTGAAATGACATTTTTGCCCCTTTTATTATTTTGTTTTATTTAATATCTAATTTAAGGAAATGTGAAATGACAATTTTACCCCTAAAGTCAAATTAAAACAACCCAACTCCGTCCACCGCCACCCGACTCCAGCCACCACCACCCGACTCCGACGACCACCACCTCGACTCCGACGACCACCACCCGACTCCGGCGACCACCACCTCGACTCCGACGACCACCACCTCGGCTCCGGCGACCCGACTTCGGCCACCACCTCAGAAAAAACTCTGATCGGAGCCAAAAAAAGCTCCGATCGAAGTCAAAAAGCTCCGATCGGAGCCAAAAAAGCTTTGGTCGGAGCCAGAGAGCTCCAGATCGGAGCTCTGTGGCTCCGACCAGAGCCATAGAGCTCCGATCTGGAACTCTATGGCCCCGATTGGAGCCACAGAGCTCCGATCGAGAGCCACAGAGCTCCGATCTGGAGCTATGTGGCTCTGGTCGGGGCCACAGAGCTCCAGATCGGAGCTTTTTGGTTCTGATTGGAGCCTAATCGGGGCCGGTGGCTCCGATTTGGGCCCAATCGGAGCCTTGGTGGTGGTCGCCGGAGTACGGTGGTGGTCGCTGGAGTACGGTGGTGGTTGCCGGAGTACGGTTGGTGTGGTCGCCGGAGCTGGGTTGGTGGAGCCGTGGTGGCATCAAGGGCATTTTGGTCTTTTCACTTCAAGCATGTGAGGGGCACACTTGATAGAAGGACATTTTTGGAAATTTATTTTATTTCCGGAAAAAACTAACGAAGACCAACTTCTGTTAGTTTTAACGGAAAAAACTAACGGAGACCGCTGTTATCAACAAAACTGAAATTTCAGACCTACGTTATTAACTTTTTAAATTTCAGACCTCCGTTATTAACTTTTTAAATTTCAGACCTCTCCCGTTAATATGGGTGATAGTTCAGACCTTTCATAGATTCTTAACCCTATGGTTTTTGGTTGAATCTTGAGAAATAAATTTTTCTACCATATACAAAAAAAATACGGAGGGTATAAAATCTGGTATTAATCCAGAGTGGTAGTTAGTGCAGGCCATGTTCGTGTTCGTTCATGCTAAATTTGTGTTGAATATATTTAGAAAAGCCCCAATAGTAGCACTAAAACTTATATAAAAGATTCACGAGTTTTCCACAGGTTTACTTCGATTTGGAGGTATAGAAAGGGAATATGCTTCCATCATCCATCACTATTATAGGTTAGAGATGCAGAAGCATCAGTGGGTTACGTGGTTGTGAAACTCCAGCGTGACATGTTTAGGCAATTCCAGGCAGCAGCTTGACGAGTCGTCATGAGGTTAGTTTTACACTTTACTAATCTTTCTATTGCATAAATTACATGCTTCGTGTATGTTTGATTAGGGTATATAATGTTTTTATATTGATTCTTGATACTCTCAGAAAGTTAAGAGAGTTTATTACATTTTTTAAGGGAATAAAACCTAAAAACAATCTGGATTTTGACCTGAGTGTCAGTTTGGTGTCTCAATTTTAAACTGTTGATATTTGGCGTCCCAATTTTCAGTTTTGTGCCTATTTGGTTTTCCGTTAGTTTTTGGGTTAAATTTAAAAGTCCTACTTGAAAAGACAATTTTGCCATTTTTTTTTTAAAAAAAAAACCAACTGACAATCCGACCACCCACCCCGACTCCGGCCACCCACCTCCAATCGGTCAGAATCGGCCGTAATTGGCCTCAATCGACCGGGAAACGGCCGTAATCGGTCGGAATTGGCCGTAATCGGAGCTGCCTAACCCTAAATCGGCAGGAATATGTCGTAATCGGTCGGAACTCTAAGTCAATCGGAGCTGCTTAGCTTGAAATCGGCCGGAATTGGAGATTCCTAGCCCTAAATCGGCTGTAATCGGCCTTAATTGGCCGGAACCCTATGCCCTAAATCAGCTGGAATTGGCTGGTCGGAGGTACTTTTGGAATTTTGAAAATTGGCCACTCACGTGTCCAGATTCCGTCCAATTTAACCCAAAACTAGACGGAGACACCAAATAGCAACATATATGAAAATTCGGACAGTCATTCTATACCTCAGACACCAAACTGACACATGGGTCAAAATTGAGACAGTTTTTAGATTCTATTCCCTTTTTTTTAATACTATACGACATGTCTTTCTTACTAGATAATTTTGACACACACCTGCTTTACATGCTCCGTTGATCTAGGTTATTGATGAAACAATAAGCTACACAAAGGTAATTTTGACACATACCGGCTTGACTAATATCTGCCTATAAATCAGTCATTTTTGTTTTGTATTTTCATATACATATGTGAATTTTCTCATCTATTGTGATTCCTTATTTTTATTATATAGATATACAAATAATAAAATAAATATGAAGGTATGAATTAGAGGGAGCATTGAGAGGTATACTTGGATACACTGACGAGGATGTTGTGTCGAATGACTTTGTTGGAGACTACTCTAGGTACATCTCTATTTGCGTGCACTGCTTTTCTTTAGTGGTACATTTATATGTGTAATCCTCTTGAAAACAAGAGTAATATGATGTGTTTAAGTTTATTGGCTTCTGTTTTGATGAATTAAGATTGAATATAGAGTGCAAGTGTTAAGCATATTTGATACGGATGCAGAGATCGAACTTTTGGCTTTGTGCGATATAAAGAAATTGGACCTTTTTTAGATTACATATGTAAGTAACGCGGACTTTTATATACTTTCTCCCTATGAATTTTTGTATTTAGATCATTTTGATTAAATTGATAAACAGTTTTTTTTTTGGCATAGGTAAAATTTGGCAGTTTTGATGTTGAGAAGAAAATTAATGAGAAGATTGAGTATTTCATCTGCCGCTGGGTGGAGAATCATTCAAACAAGAAAAATTAGGTTTAGAAATTTAAGTGAGTTTTAGGTATTTCTAATTGAATTTTTTCACATGTGTGTTTTTAGCATGTCTGATAATTTTTACAATTATAGTAAAAAAGAGAACAATTTTTCTTCTGCATTGTGATTCTAATGACAAACCAATAACAAATTTTGTCCATTGACGGTCAATTTCTTCGTTTAAGTCTTTATATAATTTTGAGTAAGGTTCTCGATAAAGAAACCTGCTTTGACCATTTTATGCAGATATATTTATCTTTTCTACGAAGTTAAGAGTAAACAAGTGTTGTGGTTTACAAAAGAAAATATGGAACACTTATATTGGGGACAACAAAATATCAATATGAATGTAGCACAACCACTGAAGTTACATTCCAGCAAGTCTCTTATTTCTAAAATTGTGATTGATCCTAATTTTAACGTTCTATGCGTATGTAAATGAGTACGGTTTAGCAGGTTATCCCACGCGTAGCGCGAGACCCGCGCCTAGTTTATTTATACAATCAACTTAAACTATGTAACATTTGGGTGCTCCATAATGCGTTACATAATTGTTTATATATTACTCTTGAGAGGTATCTACTCCGACATTTGATCGACCCGAATCCATATCATGATATATTCTTCAACAAAAATACAAATATCATGATCTTGAAGAGTAGATCATGATCTGGCCGATATAGGTTGATCATAATCATGATCTACTTTTGAAAAATTCATAGATATAGTCAAATTAAAAATATTGGATTATCTAAGAAAAAAATTGTTGAAATTAAATTTATGTTTAGATTTATTTGGAAAAAGCCGATTTTCATACGATTTCATATAAAAGAAGATACCCGCTAAGAGTAGATAATGTGTGACAACAACATTTATAAATATATTTATAATGCAAAAATTCTTGGTGGACAATTTAAAGGAATTAAAGCATTTATTTTGAAAATCTCAATGAAGCCAACATAATATGTTCGCCTACCTTTTAAGATGACGCCAACATAAGATATTCGCCTACGGTTTTAGATGACGCGTAAACAGTTTCATATATGTTTGAGTTTCACGATGACTATAAATAAGGCACAATAATATATAATAAAAAAAATAGCTCGAGCATTTTAAATTGTTAAAAATATTTATAAAAAAGCTAAAATGACCTAGAGTTCTTTAAAAAAATATTAATTGTTCGAGAATTAAAAATTGTTAAAAATAATTAATTTTTATATTTGTTTGTTACATAGTTTAATTAATTTTATTTTAAAAAATAAGGTTCTATTTGATAATTAATTTTAAAATTACTACAACTGATATAACTTATCACATATTTTTATTGTACACCCGTATTGATCAATAATTAATGATGATATATATATGCGTGTGTTAAATCATATGGTCTTTTGATTCGATTATTTTGATAGCAATGAATTACTCTTTAGTTTCCTCCTTTATTTATTATACTAGATACAAGCGCGCGCATTGTCTTCGTTACAGTGTTACAATAAAAGATTAGACTTACTCCTAAGATAATACAAGAGCATGACAAACCGGAGAGTAGAATCTTAGTAGAAAAAATAAACTTAAATAATGTAATAAATATTATAATTATAAAAAAAATATCTTCAAAATTAAAATTATAATGCTGGAGGGACCGGGAGACTGGAGTTCTTTAACATATGCTTTTTCTCCCGGTCCCTCCCTCGAGCATTATGGTTTTAATTTTTAAGATATTTAATTTTTTTAATTATAATATTTATTACATGATTTAAGTTTATTTTTTCTACTAAGATTCTACTTTCAGGTTTGTCATGCTCTTGTATTATCTTAGGAGTCAGTCTGATCTTTTTTTGTAACATTGCATCGAAGACAATGCGCATGCCCGTAGCACACGCGGGTATCTAATATATATAATAGATGTAGTTTTTTTTTTAAAAAAATTGAAAATTTAGATAGCCAATTATTAAAAAGTTAAAGTTAAGGTAGTCAATTTAGATAGCCGATTTTTTAAAAAGTTATAGTCACATACTATTAAATTTGTTTCATATTTAGCCACTTTTCATATTACGTTAGATTAGTCGTTAAATGTTGATGTGGCATGGTTAACTAATATGACATGGATCTTAAACGTTAACATGTCATGTTGATAATTAGTATTATTGTAATTATTTATATTAAATATAATTTTTTTAATGACCCATTTATTGTATAATTGTCGTGCACCTTTCTATTTTTTTGTACATAGCCAATATATTCAATTCTAATTAAATCTAAAATTAGAGTAAACTTTCATGAGTGATTACAGTAATATGTGAAATTTAACAGTAGATAATGTGGTAGTGAATCTAGTTACAGTTTTTTTTTGTTATGATTCATAAGTAGCTTAATAGTTTAGATTTTATAATTTCCAGATTTTAAATTGCTTCTAGTTGTTGAGGTTTTACAATATTGATTGAATTCTCCATTTTCTTGAACCATTGAACTGGTGTTTAAGTTGTTGAAGACTAGACCGGCCGGTTCGGAACCCTAATATATATATATATATATATATATATATATATTGCCAAATCCCTAACAGAATTAAGTAGCAAGTAATCTTCAACATATTCATCCACCGTCATTTTATGTTCGTCGATTCCAATTGTTTCTTCTTACCTTTTCGTCCAGTGGTGGAGCTTCAAGCCCTCGTCTGAGCCGCTTCGCCGTTTCGACGTCGAACAGGTACGTCAAGCTCGTTGCTGCTAGTTCAGAATCCTAGAGTATTGCGTACTTTACTGATGAGCAGCTTATGTAGTCAGTTGTTTATTGAACTGCCCGATAGGATTTTTTGGATAGTTCATTGTGATTTGGGGATAATTCGGTGTGTTCGGTAGGGATGATGTTTGTTGTTTAATTGGATTGATGGAAGAGCGGTATGCGGCGAGGCTGAATCCAGTCACTCTCTTTCTTCATTGGTCATACATAATTTATCAGTCGACCCAAAACATTCTGTGAAGCTCAAAATGTATGTTCCCCATACATTTCAACTATAATACTATAATCTGGCCAAAAAAAAAAAAAAAAACTATAATACTATAAATTCCTCTTGAATCCCTCCACAAAAGCTTAATTAAACTGGTCTAATAAATCTTAAGGTTAATAGCTACTTGTGCTTTGACTCAATCGACGTTATTTGATTGCAATCTTTTCAACTTCTTACTGAATTCATTTTGGATAAACATCAAAAATATTCTTATTTATGTCTAATTTGGAAAGAAAAAAAATAGAGGTAGTTTTCTTTGACATAAATGTGTATCAATTTGATCTAGTTTATTCTCGGCAATCAATTTGATCAAGCTCAAGGTATTAGATCCGATCTATTTGTAGAATAATGATGAACTTTCTAGTAAAATATAGCATGTTTGCATTGTCGATGAAATTAGGGTTGCGATTTGATTTATTGACATAAATGTGTATCAATTTGATCAAGTCTATTCTCCGCTATCAATTTGATCAAAGATCCTATCTATTTGTAGAATAATGATGAATTTTGTGTTGACCATTTGGCTGTGAATGAAATCAGGGCCGTAGAAAATGATTACGGCTAGCTGATTTGATTATTTTTTTACATAAATATGTATCAATTTCGGTGAATTTGCTAGTAAATAAATGTGTTTTCAGTTAAATTTCAAAAGGAATGAATGTTTTATCCCAGTATTGAACTTTAGACCGTGAAATTTAATTACTGACTGAATAAAGTCTAATCCACTCATTTGTTTTCCTTTTCCATTGTTAGAGGTTGAAAAATTACACAAAACTTATCAAAAAATGTCTCGAACTAGGTATGTCTAGTTTCGATTTTGTAGGTACTTAGGTACTGCAATAAGCGTCTGTTCCTCACGATCACACAACAGTTGAAAATTAACAGATGGATGCTTGAAATTATTAAATGTAACACATGTCTTTTTCAGAAAATATTAAAGGTCACTCGTTTTACATATATACATAAATTTTGAAATTATGATTATATTTAGAGGTAATACTAATACATAATATGTATGTATTGGTTAATCATTTATGAAATAAATAAATAATAATTAGCTAAATATGGTTTAGAACATAATATTATTTAATATTTAATAGATAGAGTGAGCAATAATTAAATACTTTTACATTTAACAAGTGAACAAATGGATAATAACTCTAGCGACCTCAGGGCGTACCTCCGTTTGTACTATAAGTAGTAAGTATATTATTATTGGGTTGCGCCCTTTTACATTGAGTTGCATCATTAATGTGATGGGAAACACAACACATTTTTTTATTATGGAACATTTTTTTATGCGTGTGGTTATAAAGACTACCCTTACATCGAATGTGCTGGCGGCCAAATGGGTTAATCGATGGCATTTTTCAGAGGGAATTTTTCAATTTGCAACTTTTATGGTGGGCAAATCGATGGAAAAATGTGCTAATGAGCCAGGCTAGGACGATGAAGTTGGCCTTGTCACTCAAATAAGGCTCATAACTCTTGCTCAAGGATGTCTTGACCGAGAGTATATGGTTGTCTATGTGACCGACATCACAAACGATGCTCTTGAGCATATAGGTACAAACTCAAAGAACCCTGTCGATTTTCGCCTAAAGCTGCTCGACCTTGCGAGGGAAATTCCGGACTTGCCCCTCGATAATGGAGTCCGTGCCCTCTTGAGGGGCTGCAAGAAGCTGAGAAAGTTCGCCATGTATCTTTGCCCTGGTGGACTGACCGATATTTGTCTCGGTTACATCGGGCAGTGCAGCCAAAATATTAGGTGGATGCTGCTACGGGGTACTGCTGTCAACAGCTCTGACCAAGGTTTACTTGAGTTCTCTGGGGGTACCCGGGTTGCTGAAGCTTGAGATGATGGACTGTTCCTTCAGCGAAATTGGACTAGCTCAAGTACTTGTGGGTGCAGGGGTATATGAGAACATCTACGTTGGGTCAGCACCTCGCAGCCATGGTTCGGCCTTATTGGAACATCGAGCAGATCCTAATTCGGAGGGTTCATGAGAATGTTTACGTGGAGCAACAACAAATCTTTGCATACTACTCCTCTCTCGAGGGACCCAGGACGGATTTCTCAGTCACGGTCCTTCCACTGGACCTGTAAATACATACACACATAGATGCACGAACGAGGTCAGAGCTGTAAGTAAATACATACATACACGTACCGATTGCTGCAGATTTAGAGTGGTTGATTGATACTAGAATTGACATGTTCATTGGTGGTTTGTTCTTGTTGTTATAGCTAGTTAGTTAGTTGGGAATAACTTTGTTGGTAATGTTGTTAACTAGCGTTTGCTTGTTTGTGCTGCTATTGCCTGTCTGATGATAAGTAACAATACTTGTTTGGTTGGCTGTGCTTGTACAGTGCTTGATACGTTTGAGATTTTGACTGAGGTGAGGGAGGTTTGTCATGTGAATAATAATCGATAGATATATGATTCTGTCTGAGATGAAGAATATTGATGATAGTAGTTACTTGTTTTTCGGATGATTGATGATGTTGCATTTAGTTAGGGTCGGGTCGGTGGTGACTCGATCTGGCCTGTTCGATTTTGGTTTGGTTTACATACATATATTATTGACTGAATGCTACAGTTCAAGTAAAGAGATAAATGACCATTAAGAGAGAAAAAGGACAATAATAGTAGTTAGTAGTACATACGTAATTAATTATAAACAGCTGTCTATGAACGAACGATAAACTTCTTTTCTTTGGTAGGGACATTTTTTTTAATTAAAATAATAGAGGTAGTACTTCAATTATTTACCTACTATAATTTCTTTGGTAGGGTAATAGTTCAATTATTTACGTACTATAAATAAAAAAATGATTATTTTGGTATTTAAAAAATTATACTAAAATTTACTAATATAAGAGCATCCACAATGGTTTTACCTAAATTGTATTATTTAAAGTTGCCACGTAGACATTTATGTACACTTTAAGTAATACGTAAATTTAAGACACACGTAAAAAATATTTTCTCTGCAATCGTATTACTTAAACATATTCCTTAAATATATTTTATTATTAAATTTTTCAACAACCACCAATAAGATATTAGCATTAATTATAAAATTAATTAATTTATAATAAAAAATTTGTTACGTAATACATGGTGCATTACTTAAATTTAAGGAATCCTTTATGTAAAAACATAAATTTACGTGTGGGTCCCATCTTTAAGGAATGCTATGTAAAACCACTGTAGATAGTTTTTGTTGCTTTACTTAAATAAACATGTAGAACCCACGTTTACGTATTCTTTACGTAATACCACTGTGGATGCTCTAATATATAAATGAACACATATTTTTTTTAAAATAATGATTGGAATAATATAAAAATTACAATACAAAAAATATACAAATAATACATTCAATTTGTCAACTAAAATAAAAATTAACATATATATATATATATATATATATATATATATATATATATATATATATATATATATATTTGAAACTACATAGAATTGTCACACTCATTACTGAGTTGCCAAAGATGTTCGACTAAATCTTCTTGTTATTTTTTATGTTTCTCTTTATCGTGTAATTGAATATTATTTTCGATATACATTTTATACAAAATCTGTTATACGATGATTGACATATATTGATTCATTATCGTCAGTCGATTCACGTTTATGCACATCCATCATATCATATTAGTAAATCAGATATATATATTAATACTTTATTTTTACTAATGATTTTCAATATACATAAATCATAATTTTATTAAATATCATCCTAAATGTATAAATTTTATAACAATTTATCATAAACAAAATATATTTATTTCATATAATAATATAAGTAATTAGATAAAAATATATATGCATTAAAATAATATATTTTTTGAGATTTTTTTTTTCATATTTAATAATATGAAATTTTATACTATTTCAAAATTCAGAGTTGACGGCTGTTCAACATGGTAAAATATAAACAAATTAGACTTGGAAATTCTGAAATTGATTCGAAGTTAAAAAGTAGTAATTTTGGTTTGGGTCATTATTTAACTTAATTAATATTTAAATGACTAATTACAGCTCATCTCATTATCTTATTAGCGTAACAAAATATATACAATCAAAGAGAGAAGCAAAACAATTGAATAAAATAATATTAACCTGTTGGCACCGACATGAACAGTAACATGTGAGTTGACACTGTCCCACTTCGCTATTCACTCGAAAAAACAATAATATTAGTAATCCTAGTCACGCCTAGTGGCGCCTAGTCAGTGTCCAGTGGCAAAAATTGGAATTATGAATTCTCATTTTGGAACAAAACATTCCTATTGGAAAGACAAGTTCCTATTTAATCATTATTAGTATGGACCAACAGTAAATGACACTGGACACTAGGAACCCTCTACAATGATATATTTACAACATGGAATCAGAAATTAAGTACTACCATTGAAAGTGCTCTTAGGCTTCCAAACCCGATTGATTGTCCTAATAGTTCCCCTAACTAACTTGATTGAACATGTTTTTCCTATTTGAAGCTTATAAAAGAGGAATTCATGTTGAATTTGAATAATATTCTTATACTTAGTAAAACTCTAAATATTTAATACAGTTATATATATATATATATTTTGACATGAATATTATTCAAATAAATATAATTTCTTGATGTATTTTCATAATTCCAGTCAGCAAATTACATAAAAGAATTGGTCAATAATTTGAATCTTTGAATCCGTGAGTGACATTGACTAGTATGTACAAGGCCGTGAGCCGCCGTACCAAGCCGCCGGAACTCCAGTCACAACCCCACCAAACATCTGCCGCCCAATCACCGGAACACCCATCTCCGGCGCCGTCGTCCCACCGGAGCACCTGTACGTCACCGCCGCCGCCCCCTTCACTCTAACGGAGATGTTAATCACCCCACTCCTCTCCCCTTCCGCGTTACTCAACCTGTAACTCAGAAACTGCAGATGGTTCGCCGGCAAAAACCCAACCATGAAGTCCGACGCCGGAACCCTAGCTTCTCCGACGAGCTTCGTCTTCCCGGAGTGAACTTCCACGGTAAGAAACCCTGCGTGCGGCATCAGCTCTATTGCAAGCTTCTCGTTCCACGTCAGCGTACCGCAACCGTTTCCTGTCGGAAACTTTGTCGTGGATTCTTGGCAAGAATTCGTTTTCACGACGACGATTGCGTTTTTAGTTACTGGTTTTTTGCGGTGCCAGAGGTTGTCGGCCGACATAACTGTTAGTTCTAAGGATTGTCTGATCTTTGAAGGGTCCATAATCGTCAGAAGAATTAGCACGTGTCTTTTATTGATGTGGGAGAAGAAAATCGATCGAATATAAGTCTGTTAATCTGATAATGGAGCTTTGGCGAGTGAGTTTATATATATATATATAGTTTGCAGGGTGCAAGTTTGAAGTTGATCATAGAAGGAGACAAGAAAGGAGATAGAAAGAGAGAGGTTGTTTCTGTTGGATAGACCGACTGACTTTGTATGTGATGACGCTGAATTGACCACAAAATTGTGTATGTTTCGAAGAAGAAATGTCTTGTTTAAATGTTTAATCATCATAATTTTTTTTTTTTTGCCGGGATAAAAAATAAATTATTTAATCAGCCGAATTAGCACAACAATGTAAAGAAGAGTTTCACACTTAAACTATAAATAAAATATCTTCGAACGTGTAAATGGATATTTGAACATGTTTTTATTTATTCATTTACAATTTCTATCAACTAATGTTTGTGAAAACAGCATAGCTATTGATGACTATTCGTCACACGACAATATATCTCTAGGTAATCTAATATGTTAAAAATAAGACGTCTACCTTTAATAACTAGTATATAAGCTCGAGCGCTCAAACTCGTTCTGCCATTAATGAGTGTAATATCTCGAAATAATTAAGTATGAGTACGTTGAGATTTGGTCCAACGGACACATATAAATTATTACATGGACCTAGTCCGATACCTTAGCTTATAGACCAACTAGTAAGAAACAGACACGTCATAAATACATTATAAATGAATAATTTAGGTTAACACAGAATTATAACCCAATATTTCTCATAATTAATTCTATCTATTTTTTGGTTTAATAAAACTAATTTCTCCTACAAAACAAAATATTTTCTTATATATATAATTATAATATGAGTTTTTTTTTTGCCATTTTTTCTAGCCTTCATCTTGCCCTCTAGGGTTCACCACGTTTAATAGGTTTTTAGAAAATTATTAAAAAATTAGTGACACTCATAGTATATTTATATATGAAAAAAATTATTTTATAAGAAAAATATTTTTATTAGGCAAAAAAAAAGGTGTATGGGTTAATTAAAAGAAATTATTGAATTGTAATCAGTGTTAACAAAAACTATTAATTTATAATGTATTTATGACGTGTCTGTTTCTTATTGGCTGGTCCATATGCTGAGGTGACGAACTGGGTCCATGTAATAATTTCTCGGAATTTAATCTCGTATTTATGGAATCAAACTCCGTATTTATTTATGGTGGAATTATCGTAACATGGCGTAACTAGTTCGGAACTTTATCTATTAACTAGAAGTATTAATTTCGAATAATATCGACTTTTTTTTAATAAATAGCATTTTATCTCTTAATAATTGGACTCAATGTGATATTTATTAGTTTAGACACCGACGCCATAGAAAAAAAAATGAGATATTAACAGATTTTTTTGGACACAATATTATTAAGAGCAGTGATAGGGAGTCTGAAACCAACCTCCGATTATAGAGACAATGGCAGTTGATGTAATTTTGATCTAACTTTTTGGGCAAACTTTATCCCTCTCACAGTCGAGGTCTTCGGAGGTTGGGGTCTCGGACTCTTGACATAGTTGTCATCGTGTAGATATCCATCCGGGCCTATGTGTAACTAAAGAGGCCTGTAATAGAAGTATGTAAACGTGGATAAAAATATGTAGGCCCATTTTCGGCCGAAATCACTCAAGGCCCATTTAGCAGATCAAGCAGGGAATCTCATTGTTGTCCGTCCCACACCGCTTCGTTAAAGAAATTCGAAGCTCCTGATAGAATATAAAATGAAGATCGTTCCTTGCTTTCAAATCACGCAGCTGCGCAGTAAGTACAAAGCGAACTATTCTTTCGCCTTTTACTAAAGAATACCGTGTGCTTGCTGCTTCAAGCAGCATACGCTTATTTTTGGAAGGTTCTGCATTTATTTACAGAGCCTCTAACGTATCAGTTACAAATTTTCTAATCTTGTATCTACAGTTAATTATCATATATTATGTAATAACCGTCAGTTTTGTTTATATATTAATCTCATTATTTCCAAAGCTTTTCCTAGTATTATAAACATCTTAATCCATACTGTTAAACCTGAAATGCAGATTATAAATATTTTTTAATTCACAATAACTAGAACCTATTTTAATGTGTCAAAACTCGTAAGTGCGGATCTAGGAAAGAATTTGGTGTATCAAGATTAAATTGTTTACTTTTCGATTGTTTTTTAATCACTACCAAATATAAATTTAAAAATTCCTAAATTACCCAAAATTGCTCAAAATCGCTGGAATCGAGTCAGCCCAGAATCGGAAGTGGGTGGTTGGAATCGGAGGTATATGGACGGAATCGGACAAATTACTTGGAAAAATAAAAGTATAAATGGGCAAAATTATTTTTTCATCTAAACATGTCAAAGTAAACCCCAAACCAAATTGCAGAACTGAAACCTAGAACACCAAATATTTAACAATTTAATCATGAAATACCAAACTATTATATGGAGTAAACCGAGACACTAAATAGGTTCTTATACCTACTTTTTAATTCTTAATGCTCTTGGCGGGGTTTAAAAACTCAATACATTTAGCTAAATAAAACACTGCTAAACCATATTACATAATTGAACCGCTATATCAGATCGTACCCCACCTTTATGATTTGACACTTAATTGTAATATTTTTTTTAGTGTTCACAAATCCCAATACGAACTAGCAATATGAATTAACAGAAACAAAGTCATCAATTCAGATGATTCAATGTCAACTGCAGTAACTTCCAGTGCCGTCTGTACATTCCACAGAATCCCAACTACAAATTTGACATCAACCATTCAACAACATCGACATACATAACAATAACATCAACCAGATCCCATGATCACACAACAGTAATAGTCTGTGTAACCTAATCAAAACATCAACCCCTTAACGAATACTTCTTTCCAGAAAAAGCCTGGAACTTCGGCTCTTCTTTCTCGGGTTCTTGCTTCGTCTCTTTCGCCGCTTCCTGCAAAATTTAGAATGCAACATAAAAACATGAGCTTCAAACACCTCGCACATCTCGTGAAGTGAAATTCCGACTCAGAACCGTAAAACTTATCAAATGGAGCATAAATTACGTACCTTTGGTTTAGAATCGCGACTGGCATTTGATCCAAACACGAGCTTTCCCTGAGATTGACGGCCAGAGCTTTGAGAGGCTGATCCAACCGAAGGCTGCGGTTTCCCGTTGCCAACCATCGGCTGCTTGTCTTTGGAAGACGAGGCCTGAACTGGCGATGACTGAATATTCGATGATTTTCCGTCCAAACGCCTCGCTGCTCCGGTAAAAGGGTTGAATTTCGGTTCGGTCTCAGGTGGGGCTTCCTCAACTGCAAGGAAATATTTTGACAGTGAGTAATTACTGAAAAATGAAAACTTTGGTTTCCAAATTGTATAGATGGTGTAAAGTTCACCTGGTCCTGCAGCAACCGGTGCAATTGGCTTCTTGGGTTCAACATAATCGAGCGGTGGGGCAAAATCAACCTCACAATCTGTCTCGATTATTGTAATTGCATGAGACGGCTTCGTCTCTATGATATCAATGTAATATTTCTTATTGTTGTATGCCACCATTATGCTATCCCCTGTAGTTAAGCATGAGTAGTTCCTCAGGGTGGTCTCCAAGCTTTTCATGAATCAAGATCCAATAAAATGGTAATTAGTTAATAATGAAAAAAAGAATTTTTAGGGTAAAAAAGACACCTTTTTTACTCAAAGAGGCAAAATATACTTACATTGCCTTGGGATTGGAGATATCTAAGAAGTCTTTGGTGTGGGGTTGAAGTTTAACATATGTTCCCTTAGGCAAGGTTGCATTTTTAACTTGCACCATATCTCCTTCTTGTAAGAGTAAATTCTCCATCATCTATAGATTCATAACAAGTTGAATAACAGTATGAGCAAGATGAAGCATAGAAAAAGAGAAGTAAAAGATAGGTTTATACCCAATATGGCATATATATCATCCCCTCTTCAGCAATGAACTCAAGTACCCCACAGTGCGAGACCCGCTCAGTGTGCTTATTCTCAAGCTCAAACAGCATTGGATAATCAATGTTCAACGACGCTGTCAAGATTTATCATTTAAATGAGCACGAACATGAAAGGATACATTTTGAGCAAAAAATCAGTGAGAGAATTTACCGAGACGATCAAGAGCTGAGGGAGGCATTATAACTGTGGTACAAGGAAAAACAAGCATGTTATGTTTTCTCAAGTATTGGATAGTGCAAAATAGTTAAGGAATGATTAATTGAGATAAAGAGAAAATAAAATTTACTGAAATGTCATTGAGAAACTTACTTTTATCACCACCTTCAATATGAGGCTGCACAACAAAGAAAATTACATTAAAAACTCAATCATATATCAGAAAGTTCATGACTTGCACAACAAAGAGTTGATTCATTAAGGAATGTTGAATAAATGGTAATGCATATTAAAGATTATGTTCCAACCTTATCAATGAAGGATGCAGGGTAGCAACGATATGTCTGCTCAAACGACGCCCCATGATAACCATAACCATATCCATCAAAATACTGCAACATCAAAACCAGTGAAACAATATCAATACAATATCGAAAGAATACTACTATATACTAGAGAAAATTGTTTTCTATGAGTAGAAACTCTTCACAAAAATAATCAAAAGAGCATTTAGTAGCTGCAGAAGTCAGTTTTTCATGTGATAACTGAAGTTGCATAAGTACAAATTTCTAAGTCACAAGCACAGGCAGTGGATCCACTAAACATCAGTCATCACAGATATAATGCATCTTTTATTGAGTCTATAATTACCAGAAAAGACTTTCTGATTTATCACTAAGGTTAAAGAGATAAAATTTCTGGTGTTAAAAAACATGCAACCTGTGAAACTTGTATATTACTATATACTAGAGAAAATTGTTTTCTATGAGTAGAAACTCTTCAAAAAAAAAAAAAAAAAAATCAAAAGAGCATTTAGTAGCTGCAGAAGTCATTTTTTCATGTGATAACTGAAGTTGCATAAGTACAAATTTACAAGTCACAAGCACAGCAGTGGATCCACTAAACATCACAGATATGATGCATCTTTTATTGAGTTTATAATTACCAGAAAGACTTTCTGATTCATCACTAAGGTTAAAGAGATAAAATTTCTGGTGTTATAAAACATGCAACCAGTGAAACCTTCAAATTGGAATATATATTCAGATAAAAATAAAATATGGAACCAAATATTACTGCAGAGAAGCTAGAATAGTACCATTCTGAGTTGATGGTTGAGGAAAAGCGTCTAATTTCGAGCTCTATCTGCAAAAATAAGGCAAGTAATTAACTCTTGCAATAAAATAGCATACAGCGACGAATCTACATATATACAGAAAATCTTAGTCCTCTGAAACCAGTACAAAATTTGGACTTTCCAAGTACCTAAGCCGACGATATAGATCAAGCTAAAAACTTTATCACAACTACAATGGAAAGGAACGTAGCAACAATAACCTAGACAGAATTACAGCTCCAGTATGCTAAATCAATCGAAATACAAACCTAGAAAGTTGAGGGTCGCTGGATTGGAGCTCTCTCTGGGAGGAGAAAGTAGCTGGATTTGGTTGGTTTTCGACGATCGAGAATCCCAATCGTTTCTTGATGAAGAAGAAGACTGATATAGGAACTGTAGCCTCTGGGCCTTGGTTTTGGGCTGAGCTGGATATTTTGGGCCCCGAATCAGATACCGTTAACAGATCGTTGTCTGTCGCAGGAGTCGTCTTCTTCCTCCGTCAGCTGCCCGGTGGCCGGAATCAGCTCAAGCAAGCTCTTTTTCAGTCATGGAGGTTGAAGCAAGCGACGGAAACCCTAGGTTTTTCGTGGCCGTCCACGTCGGAGCTGGATATCATGCTCCGTCCAACGAGAAATCACTCAGGTCCGCCATGAAGCGCGCCTGTCTAGCAGCTGCTTCAGTTCTCGTCAAGGTCTCTCTCTCTCTCTCTCTCCCTCTCTCTCTCTCGAGCTCAATAAACATCTTGGACAAGTGTTACAGATGCAGCTTGATGGAGCTAAGTGTGTTAATGGCATATCGCGTTGATTTCAGGGCTCGGGTGGATGTATAGATGCTGTTTCAGCCGCCATTGCCGTGCTAGAGGTTTGTTTTGTTTCTTATCCATGGCTACCATTGTTGTTAGTGAGAATAACAAGTTTGGGACATGATCTCGAGAGTGACAAAGTTGGGTGAATATGGAGAAGTTTATGCATTTATGAAATGATCATAATAATAGGTTTAAGATCAAGAACTGAATAGGTTATTTTTTCAAACATGACATTCATGCATGAATTGCCATCTCCTGATAGAGATAAGCTTCTAACAAAATAGATCTTTGAAATAGCTCTGCTTATGAAAGCTTGCAAGTTTGCAGATTTACTCAGTTAATGTTATGTGATGCAACAAAAAATTCATTAGTTCTCCCTTTATTTATCTTATTATACTTATTCTGCTTTGGTGAAAGAAAAGGATGATCCAGTCACAAATGCTGGTAGGGGCTCTAATTTAACTGAAGATGGTCACGTTGAATGTGATGCTAGTATTATGGATGGTGATTCCGGAGCATTTGGAGCTGTTGGAGCAGTTCCAGGTACTGTTGTCATTTTAAAATAAATAAATAAATTGATCACCCATATTGTATAAGTTTTTTCATTTTCTTTTTCTATCCTAAGTTATGCAGCTCTGGATGTTTCATCACTTTTGTGAATATACATTGTGTTAGTTCTAGATCAGGTGTCAGAAATGCTATCAAAATTGCATCTTTATTGGCAACGGAGCAGATGACTGGATCTTCTTCATTTGGTCGAATACCCCCCATGTAATGAGTTGCTCTCTCCTTTCATGTCATTACTATATAACAATCTTGATTTGAGCTCTAGTATTGATATATATTGCTGCTTAACTTGTAGAGTAAGCAACTTACTGAATAACTTTAACTATGGAATATGGATTGCATGTAGCATGATTTTGGGATTTATTTTGAATCGAACCAGTGCTCATATTGTAGTGTTAGTTGTATACAGTAGCCACCAACTTTCACCTCACTTACATTCAAAATATCGCTGTTACAGTTTCTTGGTAGGTGAAGGTGCGTGCAAATGGGCAAAATCCAAGGGCATTAGTTTACCTTCAACCCCAGAAGAAGCAGATGAGGTCTTATTGCACATTAGTGTAGTTGCCTTAGCTAAATTCATAGAGGTTTGATTTTTCAATTTATTTATTATACCCTTATGCATGAAAAGCAGTGGCTGGTGACTGAAAAGGCAAGACTGCAATGGGAAAGATACAGAAAGATGGTTGGTGATGCTAAAACAGAGTCAGAAAATGGCACTGAGAAAAGCAAGTTAGCAGAAGCCCCCACAGTAATAGGTATGTGAACTGATGAATATAATGTCTAATTTCATCTGCAATATCCGTTATTTTATCTCGTATAAAGTCTTAAATTGCTTTGATATAAATGATGTAGAAGAAGACAAAGTCATGGACACAGTAGGAGTCATTTGTGTTGACAATGAAGGACATATAGCCTCTGGGTCCTCTAGTGGTGGTATAGCACTTAAGGTATGAAGAAACGCTATAAATCCCAACCCTTTTCTCGTTCCTTATCAAATTCGACAATAATTTTAAGAAAAAATTAAAAATTGATGACAGATCAGCGGTCGTGTAGGATTAGCAGCAATGTATGGTGCAGGTTCTTGGGCATCATCAAAAGGCCCCTTTGGAGCTCCATTTATAGTCGGTAGTTGTGTCTCTGGTGCTGGAGAGTACCTCATGAAAGCATTGGCTGCTCGGGAATCTTGTGTATCGGCATCAATGTACAGACTCCTTTCTTTTCACTATTTATTATTATTATTATAACTTTATAACCGAAACCAATTTTCATAGAGGATATCCGAAACTACTCATTCCTAAGTCTGCATTTTTCACAACCCAGACAGCTTGTGTTCTTATAGTTATGGGTTAAGAATCTAGTTACAGTCCATGTTTCACGCATGTTGCGATTTGGTGTCTCAGGATTAAAATGTTAATACGGACAGTCCCGGGTTTCATTTTTTGTTTAATGAGGATTATGTCTTTGAACAGTTCTCAGGCGGGTCCTGCTTCTGCTTGTGTGAAAGTTCTACGATCGGTTGTTCAAGAAAGCAGCAAAAGTGGCATTGACAGTAGTTCGGGGATTCTAATAGTACAAGCCGATGCTCCTACAACAGTTGAGAAATTTTATTTTTTTCTTTAAAAAAATCTCTTACTAGTAATTACTAGAATTGGAATTTGATCGGTTTTGCCGATTAGGTTGATGGATCTTTGCCTAAACTGAAGGCTGTTGAGATCGCTGCTGCCTACTCATCTTTATCTTTTGGCGTCGGTTATTTCGGAAGCTTCATGGACCGACCCAAGGTGGTATTACAATCATACTACATTTTTCCACTCTTTTTTGGGTCGGTTGATTACCGTGCTTTCTTGGTTGCGGGATAATTGCAGGTTTCTATTCTCAGGAACACAAAGCAACAAACGATGGCTGGAATTGACCATTTTGAAGCACGAATCGATCTTTCTGCTCATAGATAGGTAAGCAAAGCTGTTTGGATTGTATTTGGCACAGATACTTGAGTTCATTGTCATTTTGAGAAATTTTAACACTTCTTATCAAATTTTAACAAAATTGAGCAATGAAGCATACATTTATTGAGCATTTTCCTTCTGTGAGATTGTCTCTTCAGCAATGCCTTGTGTAACAAGCCAATGGTTGAAGGAAATATCTTGCAAGAAGGTTTTGTGGTAAAGAACCTTGTGTCTTAAGTTACCATTAGATTCAACAGGCATTGATGAGAAGCTTGTGTGTTAAGTTACCATTAGATTCAATAGACATGTACTGGTTTCTTTCCCCAATAGAGAGAAACTAAAAGCATCACTCCCTCCTATACAAATGAAAGACAGATTACAAAGGATGTTTTGGGACATGCAAATCCGAATATCTCCCCTAATCCTAACATTTTTACACATCAGTAACTTCTTCGACGTCTGATTTCGACTCAGGCGGCGTGATACTAGTGTTGGAGGACGGGGATGCGGTTCTTCTGTGCGACGTATGTTGAAGAACGTGCTTGTAGTCTCCTTTCTCCATGAACAGACGAGCAAAGTGGTGTTTACAGTATAGAACTCCGTCCAAAGAAGCATACGATGAATGTGTCAGAGGACACCCGCCATGTGCGCACTTAAAACATGTCTTGTGGAAGATCTCTCCCTCCATTGTCACCTGTTTAAGGTTGAAGTAACTGATCACAACTCTCTAAACATGTAGGACTCACTTGTTTCTACAATGATAATGACTACATTGATCTAATATGCGAACAAATCATATGTACCTTTTCCAAGGGGTAAACTGTCTTTTCACAACTGGCGCATTTATCAAGGGTTCCGCTGAACATAGAAGCAAGCTTACTTGGGTTTCGATTCTGAATAAGATTAGAAAAACGTGTCACTTACTTAACTAATGACAGATCCACGTACATTTGAAGACAGATAATTATCCTTAATTTTCAAAATAATATAAGATAGTTAATATAAAACATTATGCAAAAATCAATTCATGATATAGTAATTGCACCCTTCAAATTAGTAAATAATAGGCAAGTTAGCAATACAAGAGGAAGAACATACAATTTCATTCCTGTCCGAAGAAGTCTTGGCTGCCAAGATATCCACCATCCAAAACCATGATCAATTTCACCTGCCAATAAAACTGTAACAAATAACAAAAAAGATCGAAGAGTTTACTCTGAAATTTCTTGCTAAAATCGCCAGATTCCTTAAAAAGTTGCTCGAAATGAGTTTTGCAGTAAAGAACACCGTCCATGGAGGAGTAGTTGCTCATCTGCCATTGAGTTTAGGTTACTTGAGCAACAAGAAAGACTGAAAAATAGACAAACAAGACATGAGAAAGGTGACAGACATACCACAAGGGTGCCATTGCAGTGGCTGCAACGGAAACAAGACTTATGATAGGGCATTCCTTCGAGAGACATCATATCGACGTAGTGAACCGTCTTGTCACAGACCTTGCATTTGTCGGTAGTCCCCGTGAATGCCATTATTGGTTTATTTTGTTAATGGAGAATACGATTAACAACAAAAACCACCCTTTTTTATTGGATGTGATTTCCTCAGACAAATCAAAAATTGGACAATACTCGATTTGTCTGAGAAGGATGGGAGAAGAAGAACAGGAAATAAGTGTCTTTCTGCAAAATGAGGATGTCTTGTTGCTTTCTTAAGTATTGTTCTTCATTGCCTAAAGATAGAGATTGTGTTTGTGGTTGTGCTGGATCTGAGCTGCTGAATCAAGATTGTCATTTTCTCTTTTGGGAGTTAGTTATAGGGCTAAATGTCTTTTCAAATGTTAGCTATTAGTTATAATATATCTATATGTGATATTTTTTTTTTGTGAATATCTAATATGAGGAGGTCATATAATATGAGGAGGTGAGTAGAACTGAGCTTAACGGGCCGGCCTCTTAACTATACTAGGTTGCTGATGGGGTTACGTTGACGGAGCTAGTGCATGCGCTGGTTGTTCTGGTCGGAAAAAAAAACCCAGATCGTGAGCATGAGAGTCCGAACATTACGTAACGGGATGGGCCTAAGGTCGCCACTACTAGCCCATTTCTTTATTTGGTAAAATAAAAATAATATCTAATTTAAATAAATATAATTATGTATAATTAAATTAGACGATGACAAATAGTGAAATAATCAATTAATATTTAAAATTAATTCTAGAACTTATGATTTACGTTTTATTGCATAAAGAAACATAATCAGTGATTATAAACTTTAAAATGCACCAAATTAATATACATTATTAAATAGTATGTAATTTAAATATTGATAAATATAAATATATTTGTTTACTTTAGTTTTATATAAAATTTTTATCATCTTAGTTAAATATACACAACTTTTTATACAACACTCTGATTTACAAACTGTTTTTTTTTCTTTTTGATAGTAGATGCAATGAGTTTTTTTTAATAATAATTGATATCTTATATATATATAAAATAAATTAATATAAATAAAAAATATATTTTTTAATATATATATATATATATATATAAAATTCTGCACAATTGGCTAGTTATTATACATAAATTTTGCTTTGATGAAAGAATTGCAAGGAAAATGAAATATCAATTTGATTTGCTTTGACCCAACCATGTTTTTCACCCTTCAAAATTGTAACCCTTTTTTTTTTCTCGAAAATGAACGGGCTATTTTTTTTTGTTTTAAATGGTAAAAGTATAAAAAAACTTGGGGGCAAAGTAAGAAACGTGGGAAGATGAGATTTGAGAAAAGTGAAGCTAAAATAGGGATGAATTTCGAAAGACGTAGAATTAGAAGGTCGTATTGAGCAATTTATCGCAATCATTTACGCCCTAGGGCGCTCTCTAGTCTCTCCTAATCAAGTTCTTCTCCGCAGCACGAACGAATCGACGAATACTACCTTGTTCCCTCCGATTTGCAGCCTCCGACGTACCAAATTCCAAGTTTCTGCATCTCTTCTCCATTGATTCGCCTCCAGTTCCTCGCACATACCACTGATCTGTATAGAAATATCTTTGTTTTTCGTTGATTTTCGGTTCTGAGCTCAATCTGGAGCTTTCCGCGCGCTCTGCTAAGTAGTTGTATATCTTAGAGTTTGAATCCTTGACCGGTAGCGAGAATCTGTTTTTGTATCCACGATTCTGCCGCCGATCAAGACCTTTATCGGAATTTAATTGGTGTTAGCTCAGTTTCTTACTCGTCTGACTTTCGATTGGATAAGCTTCGTAAGCCCTAGGTTGTTGCCGGTTGCTAGACTCTTGGATTGAGATTAGGAGTTATTATCATGAACAATAGATCGAGATATCCTCCCGGAATGGGAGCTGGAAGAGGTGGTGCCGGCGGCAATGGCAACCCTGCTTTCCAGTCTCGGACGTCGAACCAACAATATGTTCAGAGGAATCAGTTAGGGCAACAGCAGCAGCAGTTCCAGCAGAATTATCAACAACAGCCTCCTTCTTACCCTCAACAACAGCCTCCCTCGTACTCTCAACAGCAGCAACACTGGCTCAGAAGGCCCCAGCTAGGTGGTACAGATACCGAAGTGGAGAAGACAGTGCAAACTGAAGCCGTTGACTCAGGGTATGTTCTGATTTGGTGAATTAAGGATAAAGTTATCACATTGAGCTTAAGCTTTCACGTGACACTTTTATAGGCTCATACCTCATAGCTCATGGAAATGTTGATTTAGTTATGTAAAACTGCCGAGTGATACTTGGCTGTTATTTGATTAGCCATGACTATTGGAAGATTTCATGGAAATGCTCATTCACGAGGGACACTTAATAGGTTGACCATGTTCTCATTTCCAAGGATCTTGTTTTGGGCATTACTTCTGTAGCTTCGCTAGGAATAAATCCATTATTGGAATGGATGTAAAAAAGTTTGAATTGCCGCTTTCGGAATGTTTAATTGGGCCTCCACTTGACTTTAACTACTAATGGTAAGTCTACACCAAGTTGTCACCAAGTTTAACATCTTGGTCAGATCTTCTGGCTGCATTTTTCTAATGATGAGGACCTACATAAGCAAAATTTACTGACTCACCAACAACAGATCCATTTAATTAGTTAAGTGGCTCTTTGCTTTTGTTAGTTGGTAGGACTCATCTTCTCTGCTAGTTAGAATCAGTTTATCTGCATTTCATTTGGCTGAATTTCCATCTTTTGCAGTTGTTGGATTGATATCTAGGATATCGCTTCATTCATAGCGGTTCTTGACTTTGCTCTTTTCTTCACTGCAGCTCACAAGATTGGAAAGCACAACTAAATATTCCAGCACCTGATACTCGATACCAGACAGAGGTACGACTTTCTTCTGTTTTCAACCATGGAATGTATTGGTTTCATTTATCCTACTTAACATTCGTTAATCTTAGCTTTACTCTTGTGTTCTGCCAGGATGTGACAGCCACAAAAGGAAATGAATTTGAGGACTATTTTCTAAAACGAGAGCTCCTTATGGGAATTTATGAGAAGGGGTTTGAGCGACCTTCTCCAATCCAGGAAGAAAGTATTCCAATTGCTTTAACCGGCTGCGACATTCTGGCTCGAGCTAAGAATGGAACAGGGAAAACAGCTGCCTTCTGCATTCCAGCTTTGGAAAAAATTGACCAAGAGAAAAATGTCATACAAGGTATCTCTTCAGCACCTTACTAACATTTGCTTGATTTTACAATTCCTTCCATGAGCTGCGGTACTGGTCCATATTTTTATTTTTGGTGGCGAATTAACAGTGACTGTTCTATTTATTGTTTATTAATTAATACCTCCATGACCATCTTGTCAGTTGGCTGTACCCTTCTAGGATTTGTCATTTCTGAGATGAGATCTTACTGATTCACGCCATTTGCAGCTATTATACTTGTTCCAACTAGGGAGCTGGCACTCCAAACATCCCAAGTCTGTAAGGAGCTTGGGAAACATTTGAACATCCAAGTGATGGTAACGACCGGTGGAACCAGCTTAAAGGATGATATCATGCGTTTGTATCAACCAGTACATTTGCTTGTTGGCACACCAGGAAGAATTTTGGATCTTGCCAGAAAAGGAGTTTGTGTTTTGAAGAACTGTTCAATGCTTGTGATGGATGAGGTGACAATTTATTTCGGAGTTCACTCTCTTCACTAAATTAAGAAAGCTTATATTTTCCATTTCTAGACCGCGTGTACTATTTGGATCATAGAGTTGCATTTTCTATACGGTAGCTATTCTATGTAGGGGTCATATACTTTAATAATCTGGTATGCAATTGCTGTTTGTTTAGATTTCATGCAGTCTACAGCTTAGATATTATTGGTTAATTTTCGAATCTGATACAAATGCTTTATATGTTTTAGGCTGACAAACTCTTGTCCCCGGAGTTTCAACCATCTATTGAGCAGCTCATTCGGTTTCTGCCTCCCAATCGTCAAATTTTGATGTTTTCAGCTACATTTCCTGTTACTGTTAAAGACTTCAAAGAGAGATACTTGCACAAACCTTACATCATCAACCTTATGGACGAGCTCACATTGAAGGGTATCACTCAGTTTTATGCCTTTGTTGAAGAAAGACAGAAAGTGCATTGTCTCAACACACTCTTTTCAAAGGTCTGTTCATTGATATGCACTACACAGTACACACTTTTACTGTTGGCACCTTTCATAATCGTATTCTAACAGTTGTTACTTGTTGCAGCTTCAAATCAACCAATCAATAATCTTTTGTAACTCAGTGAATCGGGTGGAACTCTTAGCTAAGAAGATTACAGAACTAGGCTATTCTTGCTTCTACATACATGCCAAGATGCTGCAAGACCATCGGAATAGAGTTTTTCATGATTTCCGCAATGGGGCTTGCAGGAATCTTGTATGTACTGGTGAGTTGCGAATCTTATAGTTGTCATTATGTACCCTCTTGATTACTTTAATCCCAGTCCCACTTTGCTCATTCTTATGGTAAAGTTAGGTTGCAGTTCCTTACATCATTTGTGGTATTGATAATAAGATTCTAGCCTTTTACGTCTCACCTTCATCAATTCATGGGTGGTTGTTGCCAAGTTCTAGTGACTGTATTGCTTATCCACATATTATCTGTTTTCTGTTTTGCTTTTTAATTCTATCCTGACCCTTACAGATCTGTTTACTCGAGGAATTGACATTCAAGCAGTTAATGTGGTTATTAACTTTGATTTCCCTAAGAACTCAGAAACATACCTGCACAGGGTAAAGCCTTTGCTTCTCACTGATCTCCCTACATCCACTTCCACCTAAAAATACCCACATCTTCATATCTATTTGGCTCATTCTTTCTTCTCTTTTGTTTAGGTGGGTCGCTCAGGAAGGTTCGGTCACCTTGGTTTAGCTGTGAATCTCATCACATATGAGGATCGCTTTAACTTGTACGTCTCCTATTTCCTTGAAGACTTTTGATAACCTTTGGCCTTTGCTGTTACTTATTCCTTTGTAATATATTCATCCATATCAGGTATAGGATTGAACAAGAACTCGGAACAGAGATCAAGCAGATTCCACCACATATCGATCGGGGAATTTACTGTCAGTAATTAATGGGCGATGGGTCTCATTAGTGGTGAGTTTTACGGATACAGATCTCCTGCCCAACTCTTACTACCTCTGATCGTGCCTCACCGTTAAGATCTTGACACGTGTTCTGGGTGTAATTAATTTTGTGATTTTTTTCCTTTTAAAACCCAATAGGGATTGGTAAACTCAAGAAAAATATTAAATCTAAGTACATGTGTCAAAATCTTAATGGCGATGCACGATCTGAGGCAGGAATAGTGGGCGGGAGATTTGAATCCGAGTTTTACTGCTTCTATCAGGATAATCTGTCTAACAACATAAGGTAATGTATTGTGCGTTACTGATACACATTTACATAATGTGCTTTATTGAAGGTAAAGAAAGAGGTGGATAAAGAGGGCTCTGGTAACTTTGCTTGCCTTCTTTATAGGGCTTATAATGGAGGTATGGAAGGAATGTGGTGTTATGTTGGAAATGGTATTAATGGTTGTTGTTTCTTTTATGGTGGGAGTATATGAACCCGAACCAAAAGAGCATCATGGATCGATCGGTCCAAGGAAGAAGTCAGGTGCTTTCTTTTTAGTCCATTTGGATTTGATTTTTATGATTTAAAAACTGACATGAACCCTTAGTCTTTAATGCACGAGTCGCCTTTGCGTTCAATAAAACGACTTAGCTTGGTGAGGCCGATAGGTCGCCCGTCGCCTGCTGTCTAGTCTTCTTGTGCTTCTTCTTCTTTAAATTGTGTTGAGTCTAAGTCTCTACTATCTTTGTTGGCTTTGTCAACTAACTAATTTCCTTAAGCTTTGTTCAAATAATGAAAGGGATTCTTAATAATGTTAAATTGCCCCTTATGTTTGGAGTACTGATGAGAGTTATCCCTAAATAAGCCATTTGCTAATTTATACTCGTGTTCTGCTAAACTGCAGTCGAGTTTATTTCAACTTGATTTCTCAACCATTAGATTATACACATCATTAAATGTATAAGAAACACTTTTTATTTCTTCTGAATTCTGATTGATTCTCTTTCATAATCTAATGGTTAAAAAATCGAGTTGAAATAAATTCAACTGCATTTTAGCATGTCCCTTTAATACTCCCATGTAGTCATCTCTTTGACTAACTCACTCTATGGTCTGTGACTTGTTCTACACGAAACAAATGGGGTTTTCATTATTTGTTTGCAGAGATTACATAATCAATAATTAGGTTAGTTTGATTGAATTTGGTATCACTGTCGTGGTGTACAGTACAGTGTAGCGATAGAATCGGCCATTAATGAATGATTTCCTTTTCAGCTACGCTATTCTTTCCTCTGCAGTTGAAAAGCCTTAAAAGGAAATACCCTATTTATTACACTTTCCCTTAGAGCGATTATCGTGTGTACCGAGAGCACTTTTCCTTTAGTCCATTACTGTTCTCCAATTATTATCCAAAACTATGTAACCATACATTGGCGTTCAATGCACCTAATTGGTCAAAATTATCAAATCATTCATATTTTAAGAATGTTTTTTCTTTTCTTTTTTTTTATGTACAATACATTTTTTTTGTTCTCGTTATAATTTGCACCGTCAATATTATTATTGCCATTCAAATCAAATCACATTCAATTCCTCAAAATCGGCCTGCTGAGACTCTCTGCACCTCCTCTGCTCTATTTTTCTATACGCAATCTTTTCCGAGAAATTCTTACATACATCGTAGCCACCACATGGCAAATAGGTGGTGCACCTTTAACCAATAAGATTAAAACAAGTGTCAATGGAACTATCACTTTTTGACACGTGTCAACATATTGTTGGCTGAAGGTGCACCACCTGTCAAACAGGTGGTGACTGCGTGCCATTGAAGATTTTCTCATCTTTTCCACCTTGGTTTCAAAACTGCCGTTCAACCCACATTTCTTGTCTCCTTGACTTGTGGGTCCCTGAAAACGTCACTTCATCTTATTATTTTATGGATTCAAAACTTAATTTTTTTAATTAGCGTTCAGATTTTCAATCCTTGTAATAACCACCATAGAAATAATATTTACAGTAAGCATTTAACCATAGATCATCTATTTAAATTATATTTTTTTAAATTGTCGCGTAGACGTTTTAATTTAAGACACATGTAAACATTAATTAAATTTTTCAACAAGTATCAATAACATATTAACATTAATTAAAAAAAAAATAAATTAATTTATAATTAAAAATTAGTTACGTAGTATATAATGCATTCTTTAAGTTTAAGGAACATCTTACGCAAAAATAGATGGATCCCACTTTTAAGGAATGCTATATAAAATTATAGTAGCACGTTTTTATATATTTTACATAAAAAAATAAGTTAAACTTATATTAATACTATGTAATACCATTGTGAATGCTCTTAAGAACTGACTTTGTGCAAGTTTGGATTAATTTAGGTATTGACAAGCATGTTACGAATGTTATTCTCCTAATAGACGACTCTTAGGACCACCCGCCGTAAAGAAAAAAAAAGTCCATACGGATTAACTTAGCTTAAGATTATTTTAATTAAAATCGAGTTTGAATTCTGTTGGAAATATTTAGGACATTGTAAATGATTTGGTATGGTAATACTAACCTTAAAATTGCGGAATTAATATCATAAGAAATCAAATTTAATGACAACCTCGTAATATGTTTGAAAATCAATGATAATTTCTGTCTCAAGACACTTATCCATCATCCACTTGTTTATATAGATGATATTATTACTAGATATGAATAATGGAGTGTATGTATCGATTGGATCGGTGCATCCATTCCATCATCTGTTCATCAAGAACATCATAGTCAGCATTTAATGCTATTTCAAAGGACACACTCATTTAATGCCCCCATCTCTTCTTACATGATTCCAACTTCTCTCTCAACTCTGTCTCACCCTGAAGCAAGCTAAGAAGCTACATAAACAGAAATCCATTGATCCTCTGTTTTTCAGTGTTGAACCCTAAAATGGGGAGAAAACCTTGCTGTGTCAACAAAGACTTGAAGAGAGGTCCATGGACTCCTGAAGAAGATGAGCTTTTGATCAACTTCATCAAGAAGAATGGCCATGGAAATTGGAGCTCTCTTCCTCTTCTTGCAGGTAGGTTCTTATATTCACTTTATTCTTTATCAAAATGCATACATTTACATTTAGTTGTTACAAACTTACTAGGTTTTATTCTTGATCCTAAAAATAATAATCCATCAATATGCATATGGAGCTCTAAGGTGTAGAATTGATTTTAAATTTTAAATTGGGAAATGAACCTATGACCCAATGTGTGGATTTGGTGTTTCGTAATTAAATTGTTATTTTCAACTGTACCAGGATTCAACTTTGTTGTTATTTGGTGTCTCCGTCAAGTTTTGGTTAAATTTAACAAAACTGGTCATGTGATGGTTATATGTCCGAATAAATTTGAAAATTCTTAAATTACCCAAAATAGAGGGGTGAGTTGAAAAAAAAATATAAAAGACAAAATTGTATTTTTATTTCAATTTGTTAATTAAACTAAAAATTGAACGAAAAACTAAATCCCAACAAAATTAAAATCTGGACACTAAATGTTAAAAATTTAATTCTAACAAAACCAAACAGGTAGAGTAAATAGGTTTTTTTTTTCCGAAATTTATCAATTTCTTCTCATTATTTTCTTTAGATTCGATATGAAAGAATCATTATCTGCAGGGCTTCTCCGATGCGGCAAGAGCTGTCGTCTCCGGTGGAACAACTACCTCCGACCTGACATAAAACGAGGACCCTTCACTCCCGAAGAACAGAAGCTCGTCATACAGCTCCACGCCATCCTCGGAAACCGGTCGGTACCTTAAAGTTGACATCTTTCTGCTTCCATACTCTCTAGAACCGATCAAAATCGAAACTTTCTGCTCCGTTCTTGATTTTCCGGCGTGTTTTTGTTCGGTACCTTAAATTTGACGTCTTTCTGCTTCCATATACTGTCTAGAAACGATCAAAATCGGAACTTTTTGCTCCGTTCTTGATTTTCCGGCGTGTTTTTGCTCAGGTGGGCCGCCATTGCAGCTCAGCTCCCCGGAAGAACCGACAACGAGATCAAGAACCTCTGGAACACCCACCTGAAGAAGAAGCTGGCCTGTATGGGACTGGATCCTCGGACCCACGAGCCGTTGCCTTCTCTAGGAAGCAATGTCGAGTCCGCGACCCGCCACATGGCGCAATGGGAGAGCGCCAGGCTGGAGGCCGAGGCCCGGCTTTCTCGTGAATCGCTAATGTTCAATTTCACCCCCTCTCCGAGTCACGATTTTTTCCTACGAATATGGAACTCGGAGGTCGGGGAATCGTTTCGGAAAATTTCCCGCGTTAGCTCAGGATCTTCATCAATGAAGTGCGAGTCGATTGATGATGAGAAGAAACGCGATTCGTATTTGAAACCGACGGCTTGTTCGGAATCTTCAACATCGAGCGGTTTAGATGATGGGTCCGATTCGGCATTTCAGATGTTGTTGGATTTTCCTATTAATGATGATATGAGCTTCTTAGGAGATAGTGATGATCCTTAATTCCTTATGTTACTCCTTCTCCAAGAGCTTGATCTAATTTAGGAGTCAGTTTAAGTATGTAGCTTGGGTTGCAAGAAAGGGTTTTAGTTGCAGTGACCCATTGAGACTTCTAAATTTCTAATTATGTAATATGCTAATTTCTCTTTTACTAATTGAATACTTTCCCCCCCCCCCCCCCTAAAGTTTGGACATTTTTTTTTTTCAGAGGTTAATATAAGTTGCTACCTGGAAATTTGACTAATTTACAAATCGGTATTCAAACTTTAATTTTTTAAAATTGGTTATCTAAATTTTAAATTTTCGAACAAATTGCTACCTCTAGGCTCTATTTCAGTTTTCGTCAAATTAGATAGAAATTGAGCATGTTTCGTCACGTTGAGCCTTTTTATGTATATACAAGATGAATTCGAACATAAATTGAAAATATTGTAACAAAATACTTTCAATTGGATGATCTATTGGACTTCAGTCCAATTCGAATAGTGTATCCCAATTGAGCGTCCAATTAAATGTATTTTATTGCAATTCTTTTAGTTTACATCCGAATTCATATTAGGTACACATGGAAATACATCACGTGGTGAAAACAAGCTCAATTTCTATCCAGTTTGTCGCAAAATTGAAACAGATATAGCAATTTGCTTGAAACTTAAAATTTCAGGCAGTCAATTTTGAAAAATTAAAGTACGGGTAGCGATTAGTAAATTGGTCTAAGTTGAGGTAGCAATTTGGTTATCAACCTTTTTTTAAAGCTAGTAACTTGTGAACCAAAAAATTATAGAGAACATCAAATATAAGGCTTTTCTAAGGACATTACTTCTACAAACCTTGCTGTCTCTCATAAAACAAACTTTCTATCAGTCATTCAACCCAAACAACACTTAAGTGAAATATTCAACATTTCTTGATACCATCTACATTCTACACACAGAACAGCATAGCAGAAACAAAATAAAGATTTACATTAATTAAGAATTTTTTTGTAACATTTAGATGCAGCCGAGACATTTTTTCGGGATGATTCCCGTGGCGCGATACTTGGCTGCGGTTTCCTCGGCTTTTAGGAGTTCTTCTCCGCGCATTGCTTCAATCATCGCCCTCCTCTCCTCGGCTTGCTTGTGAACCAAGGCAACCTTGTTCTGCATCTTTTCAGCATATCTTGCCTTCTTCTTCTCTAATTCTTCCTGCAAATCATCAAATTTATTAATTTCGAAATGCAAATTTGCGAATTTACGTATATAGATTGTAACCCAAATCCATTTTTTGATGAAGAAAAAGAATTTACCTCGATTTTTTTGAGTTGAGCTTCTTTGGAAGCCTTCTTGCTGTTCTCCCATGCAGTAACCAGAGCTAGGTTTTTCTGGGCTCTGCTCAAATAAACATTACATCAGATTTCAATCGTAATTCATATCAGTAATCAAATGTTCGATTATCATCACGATATACAAATTTGAAACTTGGTTTATTCAACTTACTTGTTCTCGGCTTTCGCCTTTTCACTCTCTTCCCATGCCTTGAGAAAAGAGGCCTTTTTCTCCTTTTCGACTTCTGCAAGTGCAACATCTGGAAACAGAAGCATTGTTGAAGTTCAGTTCATCAATAACATTAACAGAATTGAGGAAATGTAGCGGTATAATTCGGGATTTAGCTCGGGAAATTTACCTCTATCATGTGAGGCTTTCTTCACTATTTTTTCTGGAGCTTCTGTTGGTAGCACAAAACAAATTGCAGTTCAGAACATCAAGAATTCATGGTTGTTTATGCACCAAAGGAAAAAATATATATTGCAGTGAGATCAAAAAACAGAATGAAAAAAAAAAGAGAGACAAAACAAGAACAAGATGATCATGAATTCATAGTTGTTTATGCATCAAAGGATCAAAACCACTACATATAGCAACTTAGCAAGCCATTAGACAACAACCATGGTCTTAAGGAGTCTAACCAGAAAATTTAAGCAGCAAAACATGAAAAAATCCAAACTTTTATCGTTCAAAATCCAAAAACATCATAATCAGATACAGACACAGCAATCCATGTTGTCTCTATCAGTAAGAATACTATGGTTTGCCACAATGGTTGTTCTTGATGCAAAGTGGATGCCTTCTACAGAATCAAATACTGTAACCTTTCTACTATTCAGAATCAAAAGCTAAATTTGACAAGAAATCTAAATTGAAAATTACAGTAAAAAATACATTTTTTTTGTAAAAAATTATGATGGATGAAGATTAAAGCAAAACCCAGAAAAAAAATACGAGAAATAACTCAAAAAAAGGAGAATGAAGCTCAAAATTAAGGTGGGGTTTTACTTTCGACGGGGACGATAGCTTTGGTGTCGTCGGCGCACTTCTCCTCCGTCGCCGGAGTTGTGGCCTTCTCGTCGGAGACATCCTTCTTTGGTTCTTCCACCACCGGCGTCGTCTCTGCCTCAACCTTCTTGGTTTCCTCCGCCATTTTGTTTGTTTTTCTTAGGTTAATCTCTTTTTCCACTCTTAGCTTTCAGATTGTAAAAAAGGAGTTCAAGAACAAGAAATGGCTTATCTGATTCGAAGCAGAGCCAATTAATGATGTGAAGCATGGTATGCAGTTGGTGTGGGCCTTATATAAGCAATTATCAGCAAGATTAGTGGGATGGATGTATGTTGAGAATAATAGTAATTATTCTTACTTAAAAAATATTTGATAGTTGTATATTTGATTATATAGATAGTTGTTGAACAAATTGCTAGTTATTTATTTTTTTTTATTTTTAATATTTTGAAGTTTAAGTTTTATATTTGTAAAAATTGTTAAATTTGTTAGTATTTCCGTTTAATTTGAACGAAATGAGTCACAAGATGTGTAAAAAAGCGGCAGACTATTAGCTAATATATGGACAGTCGAATAAATTGTTAGCTATTTTCTTCATACATGCATGATCTTTGGATGATTTCGATCAATAAAGACGAAAATCTTGTTGGAGCTAACAAGTTGAATGCATGAGATAGTCGAGCTAGAAATTATTCAAAACAAATTCTAGCCAACATTTTATTCGATAGCTAGCAATTTATTCAACACCTAAAATATCAGTTTGCAATTGGATGTAAAAAAAATGTAAAACATACTACATATTGGATTTTTGTACAAATGTGTTTTTAAAATGTATATATTTCCTTTAATTATGTGTCCAAGTCGTTAAACACATTATAAATTTTACAATTACAAAATTAACTAAATACTTTTATAAATATAAAAAATAAGACTTAATAACTTATATTAATGTTATAATAGTATCACACATCGATTGTGACTTAATGATCCCAAATCCACTGAGTTCAATTTTTTAGTCAATTGTAACGTTTTTATAAATCAATAAGGATTAATTGTGATGTTTTAAGAAGTGCTATGTTAATTTTGTACATTTAAAATATATGTAATAATAATTTTAGATAGATAGTTGCACGAAGTACCAATTACCACTATTTTGAAATATGTTAATAAATAAACTATTTTTTTTTAAACATGTTACATGCTTTTTCTTTTATCAATTTGATAAGAGTAAGAGTGTTCAGTATATTATCATAATCTTACAATTACAGTATTGAATTTACCAAACATAGTAAGTTAGTAACTATTAACAAAAGCGCATTAAATAGTGAGGAAGTTGATGAATAGCCGTTATTGTGGGGTCAGGACAGCGGATGACAGGAAAGGCGCGTGTTGTGGATGGCGCGTTGGTTGGCGTGCCGACAGTGACAGGTAAAACGGGTAATGAGGCGTGTCGGCATGGCTGAAACGACGACGTCGCCCTTTGTATGGGTTTGGGAGCAGTGAAGGACACGGTATTTTCCGATGGGCCCAGGTTGTCTTTTACAAAGTGGACTTGTTCCTTTGCATAAAGATAAAGAAACTGGGCCAGGTAAAACATTAGGTTTATTATTATATATTAATTTAAGTATTTAATATATAGTAGATAAATAATTTTGATAATAACAAAGCTAAAGTTAACGTGAAAATTATTGGTAGAAACAAAAGATAGGTGATGTCGATGGTCCAATATTGATTTTCTTAATGAAAAATATCCTACTTTATTTTTTAATTTCACATCATATAATAGGAATTAGATTCGATATCGAATACTTAATTATAAAATTATTCTATTTCATTTTTAAAATATAATATCATTTTAAATTAGATTTCGCCCATTTTCTAAAATATAATAAAAAGTATAGATACTAGGTGATATAACATATTAAACTTAATTTAAATGAAATGGTCTTATCTTATTAATTATTAGTGATTATGAAAAAAAACATAGCCTCTTTATAAATATAATAATAGACTAAATATTTCACAATTATCAATATGAGAGAATCTAAACTCTTTATAACTCCACCTACAACACCTTTCCATTCATTCATATAAAATATAATAACTTATATTCCTTCTCAACGAAGCATTGTAATCAAGGGCAGTTAAATTAAACCCCAAACCATGTTCTCTAATCGGTGGATTGGGTTGGCATTGATCCTATAATATATCTACTATTGATCATACACTACGCAAAATGCGCTGTCCCTTTACGTGTGTATTTTGTTGCCATCCTTTTATTACGTGTAGTTATGTCATATGTGCTATAATATTCATTAGCAACTAGAAAGTGATCAAGTATCCGTTATAATAATGATACGAACATGATAACCATTCCGACCGTATACAGATATAAATAATATTTATATATGTATACGGTCGGAATGGCTATCATGTACGTATCATTATTATAACGGATACTTGATCACTTGCTAGTTGATAATGAATATTACTTCTTATATATATAAGACGTGGGAGCCGAGCTTACAAAGAAAATGAATAACTAAGCTTGAATTTGCTGTCCGTTATTAATATATATACTGTTATATATTGTATACCGTACGAATTAGCCAATATTAGGGATTATATCCCATGTTTCAGTGACCATTGTACACGTTATTGTTTGTTCGGAGTAGGGTGGCAATTGCTGACACGACACGACGACACGATCTGACACGGACCTGCTTTTTTTCGTGTTCTGATCTACACGAAAATCTGACCGTGTTTGATAGATCTGTGACACGACTATACACGTTTTTAGGCAAATCCGTGTAGATCTGATCTGTAGGTCCACGATAGACACACATCGACACGGCTTATTTGAAACATAATATTTATATAAAGACCAATGATTTTGCCAAAAAAATATATATAATTATCAATTGCAACTATTCAATACATTAATCTATTTAAAAAAACTTATAATATGATTGTTTGTAATAATAAAAACTTATATTGACAAAAAAAAACATATAATATGATTTCATGTGCTAGCTTCAAGATAACTTGAAAGTTAGATATCCGCTTATTTTGTTTGTAATGTTCGATTTTTTTATATTTAAGTAATTTTTCTTTATGAACTTATTATTTGCATAATGAGAAGATCCAATTATTTGTCAAAATATGATGGTGCTTGATTTAGGATGATTTTGTAACATTTGTAAAAGTTTTGGGCTAAAAAGTGTAATATTTTTTTGGTGTAAAAACAAAATTCCGTGTCTCGTGTCTGTGTTCCGTGTGACACGATATCTGCCAACTCCCGTGTTTCACGAGATCTGCCTGTGTCATATTTAAAGTGATCTGTTTAGACACGAGAGATCTGTTGACACGTGTGTCACTAGCGACACAACACGAATCGACACGACACGACCTGTTTGCCACCCCTAGTTCGGAGCATGTAATACGTTTACGTAAGCATTCGGGGGTTTTCTCCCTATATATATATATATATAACAATAACGTGGTGAACACTATATATGATGAAGAAGAAGAAGAAGGCGCATCATCAAGTAGCAGACATGCATCATGGTACCCATGTTTCACTACAAGAAAACATAGTCAAATAAAACGAACTTTGACACGGGGTGTTTCCCCGTGTCAAATTGACACGTCATCATAAACGGATTTGGCACGACCTCTTGTTTGACACGTCAGTTGAAACGGGTTTTGTCCTCGTGCCAATTTGACACGACCTTTAAGACGGGGTCTGACACGTCTAAAATAACATGGGCATTCCTCGTGCCAAACTCGTCTATGAACAGTATTTGACACGCTCCTTAAATCGAATTAGAGACCCAAACATGTGTTGTTTTATGAAATTAAAAATTTGCCATAGAAAGTTTCGAACCCAGGTTCTGCAGCACTTAATTCAGATTGCACGCACTACCACTAGGCTAAGTGGTTTTTTTTACTATAACTTGGGTGACAACTTATCTAATATATACAATTAATGAATAAGTCTAATTTAACTTGGTTAAAATATTTATTAATAGTTGTACTTTTAATATAAATAATTATTCCTAAATCATGATACCTTAAACCATAAAACATTATTAAAATATATAGAAAAAAATAAAAAGTAGTACAAGTGTTTTAAATACGAAAATATTTACCATAAACTATTTACCACTATACCCTAAATCAATAAACCATAAATCACAAACCACTATACCCTAAACTATAAATCAATACTCTAAACCACTAAACCCTAAATCACTATAATCTAATTAATATTTTTCAACTTAATTTTAAATGTGATACACGTTTATTATTGTAATAGATGACACACATTTAATTTAATTAACTCATATTTATTTCATAATGAACTTATTATTCTTTAATTTAACATTATTACATCACATTTTCATTGATCCATAGTGTAAAAAAAAAACTTAAGGTAGAAAGTAATGACTTAAGGTATCTAGAATGATTTAAGGTATGCACTAATAATTCAAGGTATAATTGTTTAAATGTTATTGATGTAAGGTATCTAACAATGATTTAAGGTATATAGTAATAATTTAAGGTATAATGAGCTAAATGTTGTTGATTTAAGTTGTGTGTACATGAATTAGTTGAATATGTGATTTAAGGTATATATGACTACTTAAGGCATACACTAATGATTTAAGTTATAATGACTTAACTATTAAATAATTTAAGGTATGTAGTGGTGAATTAGATAAATATGTGATTTAAGGTATATAGGTCTACTTTAAAGCATACACTAATGATTTAAGGTAGAATGACTTAACTACTAAGTAATTTAAGGTATGTAGTAGTGAATTAGTTGAATATGTGATTTAAGGTATATATGACTACTTTAAGGCATACACTAATGATTTAAGTTATAATGACTTAACTACTAAGTAATTTAAGGTATGTAATAGTGAATTAGATTAATATGTGATTTAAGGTATATATGACTACTTTAAGGCATACACTAATTATTTAAGGTAGAATGACTTAACTACTAAGTAATTTAAGGTATGTTGTAGTGAATTAGTTGAATATGTGATTTAAGGTGTATAGGACTACATTAATGCATACATTAATGATTTAAGGTATAATGACTTAACTCCTAAGTAATTTAAGGTATGTAGTAGTGGACTAGATTATTATGTGATTAAAGGTATATAGTAATGAATTAAGGTATACACTAATATTGATTTAAGGTATAACGACTTAAGTGTTAGTAAATTATGATATAACGACCTAAATTTCCGGTCCGATTTTTTTCCTTAAAAAAATCCGACAAAAAAACCGTTTGATGGAAAATAAATCGTCCATTAATAGTACGATTTTTTCGGTTCGGTTTTCGGTTTAAACGAAAATCCAATATTCGCAATTACCATTATAAATTATTGTCATTTTCATAGACTATATCAAATAAAAATGATAAATTAATTCCATTATTATAATTAAATAAATTATTATAAAGTAAAAGTAGAAAAAATAATCTTCATAAGTGCCTATTTTACAATTTATATTAACATAATTAATTAGTTATATCAATTAGTATCAACTAATATAACATAAATTGTATATATTTAATTAGCATAACGGTCGGTTCGGTCCCCCGCGGTCCTCAAAACTCAAAATCCGAACCGGACCGAAAATTCGAATTAAAAAAAATCCGACCAAAAACCAAACAGAATATTTCAGATTCGATTTTTTCGGTCCGGACCGGTTCGGTTTTCACCGGTTTTTCAGACCAACCGGATTTTGATTTCACCCCTATATATAGGACTACTTTAAAGCATACACTAATGATTTAAGGTATAATAACTTAACTACTAAGTAATTTAAGGTATGTAGTAGTGAATTAGTTGAATATGTGATTTAAGGTGTATAGGACTACATTAAGGCATACATTAGTGATTTAAGGTATAATGACTTAACTCCTAAGTAATTTAAGGTGTGTAGTAGTGAATTAGATTAATATGTGATTTTAGGTATATAGAACTAATTTAAGGCATGCATTAATGATTTAAGGTATGATGACTTAACTACCAAGTACTTTAAGGTATGTAGTAGTGAATTAGATGAATATGTGATTTAAGGTATATAAGACTACTTTAAGGCATACACTAATGATTTAAGGTAGAATAACTCAAAACCCTAAGTCATTTAATGTATGTAGTAGTGAATTAGATTAATATGTGATTAAATGTATATAGTAATGAATTAAGGTATACACTAATATTGATTTAAGGTATAACGACTTAAGTGTTAGTAAATTATGATATTAACTAGTGAAATACTTTAATATGTCAATTAAGCTATATATACTAATAATTTAAAGTATGCGGTAATGATTTAATGTATAATTACTTAATTGTTAGAAATTTAAGGTATGTACTAGTGAATTTCTTTTATGTGTGAATTAAGGTATATATTTATGATTTAAGGAATGTAGTAATGATTTAAGTTATGTAGTAATGATTTAGAGCATCCACAATGGTTTTACATAAATTGTATTCTTTAAAGTTGCCACATTCTGGCAAAAAAAAAAAAAAGTTGTCACATAGACATTTATGTACACTTTAAGTAATACGTAAAGTTAAGACACACATAAAAAATATTTATCTGGAATCATATTACTTAAAAATATTCCTTAAATATATTTTATTATTAAATTTTCCAACACCACCAATAAGATATTAGCATTAATTATAAAATGAATTAACTTATAATTAAAAATTGGTTACGTAATACATAGTGCATTCCTTATATTTAAGAAATGCTTTATGTAAAAACATAAATTTACGTGTGGTTCTCATATTTAAGGAATGCTATGTAAAACCACAGAAAGTTTTTTTTGTTTTTACTTAAATAAACATGTAGGACCCACGTTTACGTAATTTTTACGTAATACTACTGTGGATGCTCTTATGTAGTAATAATAATAATTTATATAAAACCAAGTTATTTGTTCTTTAAAAATGGTTCAATATAAATGCTTTTTACATTCAAGAAAATCATTATAGGCATTTTAAAAATTTCTGATTTTTATGTTTACTTAAGAGTCGTTTACAATAATGAAAATAAATAATTGAAGTAAAAATATATTGGGAGAGGGGAGGAAGTGTAAATAAAATATAAGTGTAAGGACTTTTTTGGGTTACTATAAGGGTTATTATATCCTAATAAAAAAAATAAGGATTAATAGGTAATAATAAAATTTTGAATTCTAGGGTTATTTACTACCGCTAGCAGCCTCCAACTCTTCACTTTTTCTTTGTCGCAGAGACCAAATGAGTTTCTTCTTCAAAGAGCAGCCATGCGCCGCTTCAGCTACACCGGTCAGCAGCCATGCCACCAATCTCAGACCATGGAGAACACATCCATGTCGCCACCAATCTCGATTCCGATTTTAGCACTTGCTGCTCTGACTCTAATTGCAGAATAAGTCCAGCAGCAGTAACGTTGACCCATATTCGTAATTTCTCCTTTGTTTCATAATTGTTGTGGTTCTTTATCCGATTTTAGTGTGATATTTGCAATCGAGGTTCAGAATGCAACTATGCAGTCAAAAACGAGTTTCTAAGTAGAGACGGAAAAGGGTAGGTAAAGTCGAGTCGTAAAGACGGAACGTAAAAACGTAAGTTTCTACCAATGCTAAAATTACATTAGTAATAAAATGTATAAATGTACATATATGTAATTATGCAAAAGAGATACGAAAATATTCAATATACTCATTAATAACCTGTAACATTGTTTTAATAAAAGATATGGCCCCACTAGTAGTCACCTCAGTCGTCACGGTGAGCAATTGTTGTGGAATCGTGAGAATAATTGACGGGTCAATTAGAGTGTGGGCCAGTATCTCAATTAATATTTTATTATTTTAAAAACTTAAAAGAGAAAATATATTTATGGAGTCTAAGACTCTAGCATATTATTAAATATTTAATGGATACTGAACTTGAATAGAATAAGAATAAGTTTTGAATTAATAAAATATGACTTGACCCACAAATTACGATCCATGAAAAAAACTCTCGTAGGTTTGGTTGATAAATTTTGTGGGATTGACATAATTTATTAGATTTGAGCAATTTTTAGCAAATTAAGGTAAAAATTCTAGAAACGGGTAGAAACTTACGTTTTTACCGTTTCTACCCGTTTTTACGACTCTACTCGCGTTTCTACCCGTTTCTACTCAGAAAGCGATTCTGGTACATTTTAACTCGTTTTTTATGGTAAAAACGTAAAAACGTGCGTTTTTACGACCTAGAAACGAGTTTTTAACTACATAGGAATGCAAATCTCGAAGCCACTGGTGCTTCCATTGATGAGCTCCGTCGTCGGATTCGAGCTTCTCTGGCGGATGGAGGCTCTCGGAATTGACGAGCTTAGCTCTCAGTTGCTAACCCTAATGCCTATCGACGAGCTTATGGGGAAGACGACGCTCTCATAACCCCTAATTTCGCTAGCAGCATCACAATCAACAATTTCTGCCACTATTGTAAATCCTAATTTTGCAAGGAGCGAGCATCAATCTAAATTTCCAGGTATTCATTACTTTAACCTTTTAGTCCTCTCATAAAGCATTCTCTTTTTAGGGATTTTACGGTTTATTTAGCTAAAGGAAAGGAATCAAAATACTAGACTAATTGCTTTTAGGGTTTTTTTTTTTTTTTTTTTGCATTATCTTGGAATGAAGGGAGTCGACCTCTCCTAGAGGCAGTTGTGGTTGATCCATGAGGCAGTTGTACACTTGCATTTAGGGTTTTGTCGCATGAGATATATTGGCTTTATTAGGCACTGATGGTTAACTTAGATTCCGACTCAACTTTTTCAAACTTAGATACATTGATGTACTCTGAAATATTCTGAACCAATGTTGACCAAGAAACAACAGCCAAATTTGAGATGGTATGCTACATATGAAATGACTGTTATGCTATTGGTGATTGCAGGAGTGATGAACAGAGAAAATTGGCTTCATCTGTAGAATGCCTAATTCTTTAGATTTCAGCTTTTTTTGGTACATCATTTTTTTTAGCTCATTCGTATAGGTTTCTCAAGTATAATCCATAAGGTTGATCATAGTTAACAAAAAAAATTAGCGACACATGATTTATATATCTTTCTTTTTTTTTTTCCTGCACTTGCCTAGAACTATGTGTTCAATATTACTCATTTATTTGATTAACATATGTCAGGTTATAGGTTTATCTAAGTGCATGATCTCTTTTTCATAGTTTATGTTTTACCCGTCAGTGGATATCAGATTGGATTTCAATGAAAATGAAGGATCACTGACTATAATTGGACATCATTCATGCAGTTGCATGTTTATAGTGTTGCTGCGCTTCAGGTAATTATTTCTTTTTGGTGGATTGAAATGAAAGACTTGACTTAGTTCAAGGTTTATGTCATTGGTATTCATGGGGCAGATGAGGTAACCACAATTTTATCTTACTATGAGCTTCTACTTCCTTTGAATTGGTCATTCTAGGGTATTCAAAGTAGATCTGTCATCATTTTGGCATATGCAGTTGGAAGATGCATGTATGTTATTGTTTAGACTCTCAATTTCTGCTGAAATTGCATGCATCTTGATGATACCTTACGTGCAGAAAAGCTGCCAGATAGATTATAATCATGTAGTAGATGCAACTAGATATGTTGAACTAGGGAGTTTTACTGTTAGGTAATTCAGAATTTCATGGATTAATTTTTTCCTTTTTGTTTAGGGCTGATTTCAAACAGAAACATCCATGGAGTAGGTATCTAGGGGAATTTGCTACAGTGACTACTTTCTACATGGATAAGTTTAGTTTTTCTTTGTTTCTAGGAAAATTGACAGCTTCTTTTGCTATTTAAAATTTGCAGAGATACAAGGAAGATAGGAGCTTCTATTTTCAAACATACTGACACTATCTAATGTTCCCCGTGAAACTTTCTTTGGAAATGAATGAATTTGAGACAGTGAGAAGTGTGTCGTGCTATTAGTTTCTGTTATTCTGCACTCTGATGGAAGGTAATTCAAGTACTCTATATATGCAACTGAGTTTCTGAATGTTTTATCTTCCAACTGTGAGATATACAAATGGACCTCCTAGATATGTTTAAAGAATGAAAACTTTGTACTTGATAAGGATGATGGAGTATCCCAATTGATGATTCTGGTGAAGATGATGGATCTGAGGACAGTGGAAGTGATGATAATAAAGAGGCAAGTAGTCTTGTTTCCTTAAGGTAGCATTTTAGGTTTTAGTTGTCTACGACTAGTTTGTTAACATATAAAAAAGAACCAAATTATGACAGTTTTTTTTCTTTACATCTTGATGGACATTTGATTCTGGCTGGTAATTTCTAGCAATTTAGTTTTGAGTACACTTGGATAGAAGAAAACAAGGTCTTTTAAGGGTATTTAAAAGGTGACAGATTTCTATACAATTTCATTAACCTGTATGATTGGGATATCCCCAGCTCTTCCATGTATTTTTTTTTTAGTATATGTCAGTTAAATAGGTATTATTCATGATTATCTTATTGTCATATATCATCCAGAAGTTTTAGGTGTTGTTGCTCGTAAATATCTGTTTATTAGATATATTGTTCTTTCCTTGTTGCTATGACCATACATGCTGCCTCAGATGTTGTCTTCTATGAGAAGTATAACTCCATAAACTTGGTCGTGATAGAAAGCAGTGTAATTTGATTGTTTTTCATTTACACTTTGTCTGCATAACTCAATTTGGTTTTATCGACAAGGGTCAAGCAGAAAGTTGTTCAAAGATAGAAAAGGTGTTCAAAGTTTATGGAAGTATAAAGGTAAGAACATTAGGCTCCATCTGTTCCTGATCACACAATACAAAATGCATTAACAACACAACTTATGGTATTGTATTTTGTAATATGAAATGGACCGAGGAAAGCTTTAAATGGAACTTCAAGGAGAAAGGAAGTCACATGTGGAGCGCGACGAGTGCCTCAAGGAACAAAAATTTAAGAAATGCTGTAGTTGTTGGGCAGAAACTATGGCTCTAGGCATTCAAGAAATGCACAGGTAGGTATATTTAGTGCTGGAGGATGCAATGAGAAGATGTTGGAGATGTTGGAGTGATTTATAGAGTCTCATAGATGAGGATCTTTTTTTTTGTAAATAGATGAGAATATCCATTTAATGTGTATTTACATTTCAATTAAGTTTCCTAATTGTATTGAGGAATATATATATAAATGTATTTGATATTTATAATTTTGGATTAATTTGAATTTGATTTCGATAAATATTTTGGGTTATGAATCGTTACATTATAACTAGTAAGGGTTAAAGAATTGCATTATGAAATCAACATATAGATTGAAATTTCTTCACTTTGTAATTGATAAATAGAATCGATTAATCTCACTTTATATCCGATAAAGAGAGTTGAGACGGATGACTCTATTATTGTGTTTAGGGACACCAATATTGCATTCTAAATGTTTTTTACTGAGACAAATTGTTTAATCCTAATATGTATTTCTAGAGTCAAATTTGTTGATTCTAAAAGTAATTTACCGAGACAAGATAATGACAGAAATGCGTGTACAAGGTCGTGTGTAATGGCGTGTAGGTGTGGAAACGATTTTGGCAAGAGTTTGACACGGGGTATACTGACACGTGTTTGCAACGTTTTGTACACGAGGAACAGTATCAGACACGACCTACCCCGTGTGAAAAAAAATTTCACACTCGATTACTAATAACGAGGTCACCCCGTGCCTAACCCGATTCTACCACGTTTGCACATGAATTTGAGACGAACTGGCCCGTGCCAATTGACCCTGATCTCTTGTAGTGTTTGCATAAAATAACTATGTTTGGTAACTCAAACACAAAAAACAAGGTATGGTGAATTTTAAATACCAATACGTCTAGTTGTACACTTGGCAAATACACAATAGTCATAGCGTACTTGCCAAATGCACAACTTTATTATAATTAAAGCTAATTGGAGTAATTAGTATTGATTACATAATATTTTGAAATAATAGTTGCGCACTTGCCAGGTGTGTAGCTGTGTTAACGGTGCCAAATGCGCAAGATGATGTCATCACACGCATTTCTGCCTGACACATGTGTTGTTAGACAACATGGTGTAACATTAATTTTTTTTTGGAAAAATCAATCAAATAACTAAGTTTGGTAACTTAAACACAAAAACAAGGTATAATGAGTTTCGGGTATGAAAAAATCGAGTTCACGATTCAGGGGTATGGAAAAATCACCCACATACTTGTGTTTGGTTAGTGGTTACCATACCTTGTTTGCTTCTTGCATGGTTTACTGAAGTTTCTGTACTCCCTAACTGCAGAAATGGAGTAACCCAGAACTTAAAGAATCCACCTTAACTCAAGATGGGGGAAGCTGAATCGCCATCGTTGAAAGTGAAAGCTTGACGAAAAATTAGAAGCAATTCACTACTCAGGGGCTTTTCTTGATTTAATTAATCTTGAGGGATCGTTTTGGTTGGAAAAAGCTTTTCCTGCGAAACGACGTCGTCGGGTTTCACTTCTTCTTCATCTTCTTGAACCGTCTTAGCCTCTGTTCTGCTTGTGCCAAGTCAAAACCTTTCTGATACAATCGAGAAACAGAGAAGATGATGAGTCCTAGTACGGACAAGCTCGTGAGGAGAACAACTATGGTGGCCACAGTCACTGCTTCCTATTTTCTGTTGACCGCTGATTATGGCCCTGAACCTAATGTGTTGGACCCTGTAAGGTTCTTCACTCATCTGTCATGAAATTTTGTACCTTTATTGAAGAAGTGGATTCATTCATTGTTCTGGAGTTTCTGAATTGTTTAGATCTGCTGAATGAAATGAATCAGTTTTGTGTTATGAAATGAATCAGTATCAACTATTGAGATAATTAGGCTAATTGTTCAAAGTTTGATCTTGTTGCTGTAAGAAAGACAAATGTGTTGTTAAATGTTATAGCATGTCAAGAAGGACACATCTCTAGAGTTGTTCTAAATTGTGTTATGTGAATGCAAATCACCATAGGCATATGATTGCTTGATTGCTAGGAAGAATTGGAACCCTGCAAATTTGGTTATCTTTCTGTTCTCTTATATAAAGCAGTAACCTTTATTGAAGAAGTGGATTCGTTCATTGTTCTGGAGTTTCTGAATTGTTAGACCTGCTGAATGAAATGAATCAATTTTGTGTTAAGAATATCAGTATTGACTGTTCATAGAATTAGGCTAATTGTTCAAAATTTGATCTTGTTGCTGTCAGAAAGACAAATGTTTTGTTAAATGTTATGGCATGTCAACATGGACCCATCTCTAGAATTGTTCTAAATTGTGTTATGTGAATGCAAATTACCATAGGCATATGAATGCTTGATTGCTAGGAATAATTGGAACCCTGCAAATTTGGTTATCTTTCTGTTCTCTTATATAAAGCAGTAACCTTTATTGAAGAAGTGGATTCATTCAATGTACTGGAGTTTCTGAATTGTTAGATCTGTTGAATGAAATGAATCAGTTTTATGTTATGAATATCAGTATTGACTGTTAATAGAATTAGGCTAATTGTTCAAAATTTGATCTTGTTGCTGTCAGAAAGACAAATGTTTTGTTAAATTTCATGGCATGTCAACAAGGACCCATCTCTATAGTTGTTCTAACTTGTGTTATATTATATGAATGTCAAAAACCATAGGCATATGAAATTATGAATGCTTGATTGCTAGGAAGAATTAAAGCCCTCCAAATTTTGTGTACTACTGTACTCTGAATTTGGTTATCTTGCTGTTTTCTCTTAAATAAAGCAGTAATTTTTTTAAACTTAACTTGGCAGATGAAGAACGCAATACTATCAGCGCAAAATCGAGTCAAGGATTTGGTGTTCGGATCGAGTAACAAGCCTAACGGAAATCAAACCGGCAACTCGGGTTCCAAAAATGGGCAAGAACAACCTTAAGACTAGTCTTTAGTTGAGCATTATCCATTGTACATCAAGAACACATCCCATATGCTGATATGCATTGGGGTTTTGCATAATTTCTGTAAACAACTTTGGGTGTGTGTGAAATCTAATTAGGAATTGCTTGTACCTTTTTGTTTCTAGATGAAGGGTTGATCCCATATGTGAAAGGTTTTGCTGAAAAATGTAACTTTTTGGGTTACCATGATAGTGGATGAACTACAGTATGCTCATCATTCTTGCCTTTGTTTAAAGTTGCATAGTTGCAAAATGTGTACCCACAGATTGAGGTTGCAAATTTCAGCATCAGCTGATACACCTATAAAGCTAATATACCTACCTATAAAGAAGCCTGTAACAAGAAGTTCAACTCGAATAAGAAAGCACAAGTGATAGATAATATCAAATGAAAATAGAAGAGAGCCTAATTAATGAAGGGAATAGAATCTAAAAACTGTCTGGAACTTATTCTCAGTTTGGTGTCTCAATTTTAAATTGTTGATATTTGGTGTCCCAATTTTCTGTTTTGTGCCTATTTGGTTTTCCGTTAGTTTTTTTTGTTAAATTTAACAAACTTACTTGAAAATACAATTTTGCCCCTTTTTTTTAAAAAAAAAAAAAAAAACTGACAATTCGGCCACCCACCTCGACTCCGCCCATCCACCTTCGACTCCGGCCACCCACCTCCAATCGGTCGGAATCGGCCGTAATTGGCCTTAATCGACCGGGAATCGGCCGTAATCGGTCGGAATAGCCCTAAATCGACCGGGAATCGGCCGTAATCGGTCGGAATAGTCCTTAATCGGCCGTAATTGGCCTTAATCAGCCGGGAATTGGCCAGAATCGGCCGGTACCCTAAACCCTAAATCGGTCGGAATTGGCTGGTCGGGGGTACTTTTGGAATTTTGAAAATTGGCCACTCACATGACCATCACGTGACCAGATTTCGTCCAATTTAACCAAAAAATAGACGGAGACACCAAATAGCAACATATATAAAAATTCGGACAGTCATTTTAAACCTCAGACATCAAACTGACACTTGCTCAAAATTGAGACAGGTTTTTAGATTCTATTGCTATTCCCATTAATAAATGAGCTGTCTAGCTCGTATGCGAAACAGCGTCGTTTTGGCTTTAGTAGGAGTAGTAGTTTTCACCGGCGTCTCTTTCCCTCCTCAGTTCGAGCTCTGTAATCTGTAGAAGCAAGCAATGGCTCTGGACGGACCAAGGCAAGCCGCAGCTGCGTCGATTCAGAACCCAAATTGTCGGAGTGGCTCCGGAGAAATGGAATGTGAACTGGAGTCGCAGCAAGAAGTGGAGAAACTGGAGTTGGCTGTGAAGGAAATGGCTGATAAGATACTCAATTACCGCCGTACTCTCCCGGATCAGCTCAAGGAGGCTTTCGCCTTGCTTGCATCCGATCAGAGTCTCGATTCGAGCTGGGATGAACCAGAATCGGCGCCTGGAACTTCCAGCGGCGTTGTTAGACAAGGTAATTCATCGTCGTCTCCTAATTCTAGGGTTTCTAATTTCAGTAAATTGGGTAATTGCTGGTTGTTATTGAGATCAACAAGCCTTGAAGAGTTGAGAAGCATGGATATTTCTTAACAAAGTTGAATCTTGTTAGATTTTTCACTGAAATTCGTAATTGTATCTTTTTTTTTTTCAAATTATACTGCTTAAGTCACTGTCCAGAACTCCAGATTGATCTTTCCAGTTGATGGTTCATTGGTTGTGAGACTACTAGCTCGGAGAAATCTCTCGTTTTGCAATATCCCATATTGCTCCTCTGATCATGAATTGGAGCTTTTAGATGAATGTGCATTCATAATAAAGCAATTGTGGAATTTGAAGTGGTTGCAGCATCATTCACATTCATAATTAAATAGTCATGATAGATTTTTCACTGAAATTCGTAATCGTATCCTTTTTTCAAAATATACTGCTTAAGCCACTGTCTCCAGATTGATCTTTCCAATTGACGACGGTTCATTGGTTCTGAGACTACTAGCTCGGAGAAATCTCTTCTTTTACAATATCCCATATTTTGGAGCATTTAGATGAATGTGCATTCTAATAACGCAATTGTGGGATTTGAAGTGGTTGCAGCATCATTCACATGAATAATAATTATTGTAAAAATGCCAATTTTACTGCAACATATCATTCATAAATCACATATGCAGCATTTATTGTAAAAATATCATTTTGTTGCAACATATAGGTAATAATTCTGGTAAAAATGCCAATTTGCTGCAACATATTACATAACATTCAAACAGTAACAGTTCTTGTAAAAATGTCATTTTGCTGCAACATATCATTCAAATAGGTAACTGTTCTTGTAAAAATGTCATTTTCACTGTAGCAGAAGATCCATTCAATTCTGCATTTCATTTTGCAGGCTCCAGAGAAGATTCCGAAGCTGCAGAAAGAAGAGTCCTTTTTCAAGAAGATAAAGAGATAATGGAGAAGATTCAGTTGCTTAAAGAGAAGACATTGAGTAACACTGCTAAGGTTCCTGTGCTGTTGAAGAAGATGAAAGAATGTGTATCGAGGATTGACAGTATTGAGTCGATGCGCATGACTGTTCATCCCGCGTTGATGCTGGACTGAACATGTTGAGTATCAATGTAATGTAATGGTCCTCTATGTTTGGGAGAATGCATTTGTTTAATATTAGGTAGAAATTGTCTTTGTAAACTTGAGATTAATTAGGTTTCAATTGTTGTGTGCTAGAAGATATGCAATTCAAAGGGGGATATGCTAGAAATATATAGAGAATGGCAAATATCAAGTGGTTTCAGCCAGCAGTGGTTCAACATTTTATCCATTTACCGTAGGTCAGATATTTAATCTTCATTGGTTACCTTGAAAATGAAAAGATATTTATGGTCAGCATTTTAGTCATAACTTAACAGACTGATCTGATGCACACATATCAAGAAGACAACTGTGTGTATAAGTTTACAAATATAAATTTCATTTTGTTTTCGGGTATTTACTTGTATATTTCTGTTCCTTATGATTTATTATCTCCATCATACCTCGACTTTGTTCAATACCTCGTAGATTTAAGCTAAACAAATTGTTTTGTATCCGTTTTCACAAAAAGAAGATCCCCGTTAATAAAATTAAATAAAAGAAATGAATCGAGTTGTGAGATTCATTGTCTCTTTAAGAAAATTTTATTATTTCAACTCGGTTATATTGATAAAAATAATATATCAGTGTTAAGCTAGCACAAAGCATCCATTTGTCGAATATAGCATTTTTAAACTCCACAAAGAACATGAAAAATACAAGATATTTGACTATGGTAAAAAATGAATAGTCTAATGAATCATGGAAAATACAAATGTGTAAATGAATTATGAAAGTCACATATTATAAATATATCAAATTCATTAAATCTATCCATTTATAATTCACCCAACAAGCGATCCATCACTTCTTCTTGAAAGTAAAACTTTATGCGAGTTGGGGGCTCAAATGAAGTGAAACTAAAGTTGGAAGACCAAATAGACAAATTTCTATAAATTTGAGAACCAAATGATTGGTCACTAATTAATTTATTCCTGGCGACTAGTAGAAAGAAATTAACCAGGTCACGTCACGTGGTGTGATGTGATGTGAAGCAGCAATTGATACGCCGCCCCTATATTTATAACACTTGTCTCGTTCCCATAAATATTCTGATTCCTAAGATCTCATTTACAGTTAATATAATTGATCATCACTATTAAGTATTAACTACCGAGCCCTTGTCAATTTTTCATTTAGGGTTTTTTTTAACCTAAACGTACAATCTATATATAATTTGTTGGAAAAATTAGCACATAAAAATAAAATTCTAAAGGAGAATTTTCTAGATCAAATGAACGAATGTTTTTAAACTGAGTCTTGTGCTGATCACAGTCTCCTTAATACAATTTCGCCCCCTCACCGACTCATCGGTTGTACTAGAGGATAAACATAGGCGATTGTCTCCCATGATAAAACGGCATTCCAGTGCGAGCTAGCACGAAGCCCCACCAGTCGAACAAAACCTTGTCTGAACTCCACCAGAACAGGACTTGTGGTCGAAACGACCCAGAAACCTATCGACGTCGTAAAAGATTCGAATCAAATTTGATTGGATTGTCCTCAAAATAGAGAATAGAAACTCTCTATTTATAGGGAGGTGGAAGCCTGTATTAATGACATCGCAATAAATAAAAATTAAATGTCCTATTAATGAAGCTGTTACGGATCATTAATTCGTCAAATTCAACGAATCTAGACGAAGACGGGACTACTCTGGCCGGGTGTACTAAGAACAACAATTTCTCATTCACCCGATCAGAAAAATGGTAATGACATTAACACATTTTTCCAACATAATTAGAAGCATATTATGAAGCCAACTATTTGCACATACATACCATCTTATAAGGGTCGGGCTATCATTATGATTCAAATTTCCTGCTTGCTATTATACCAGATTGTGCCTCACAATTAAGATTTTGGTATGTATCATGAGTGTAATTAATTTGATAGTTTTTTTTTCTAAAATTCTATTGAGATTGATGAACACTAAAATTAAAATATTAAATCTAAAAATACGTGTCAATATCTTAACGATAAAATACAATCTGAGAGACTTAAAAAAGTGAGACATTAATCTGAATCCTATGATTATAGCCCACCAATATCATATCATGCATTCACAATCATTTTCATTGGCTAATGGGCTATACATATATGGAGACCACACATAAATATATCATCATTACCATATATGAGCATAAAAATAGGCATTCACTTTCGTCTTTCAGTTTTAACCAAAAAAAAAAAAAACTTTCGTCTTTCAGTGCGTACTACTTTCTTCTTTAATTAATTAAATTAATTCCCATGCAGCTAGGCATGTGATATGTTTTTGGTGGATTTTACCTTGAATTTCTCATGTCTGTTTTACAAGCTTAAATTTCAATTTCTTTTTTATTTTACAAAATTATGTAAAATTAATTTTAAAATAATAGTAACAAATGATGATTTAAAACTATTTTTAGTAAAACATGAAAATAGTTGAAGATATATATAAATAAAGGAGATACATATATAGTAACTATTTAATACTTTTAATATCGGGTGTACATTATTATATTAAATAATATATAGATGCACTTACTATTTGCGGTTTTTCAAATTTCAAGGCAAAAAGATTACGAGTTTAAAACTATATATATCCTAGCGAGTTCAGACAAACTGACAAGAAGTTGACTAATACGACTAGTAGTAGTTGGTTAATGAGACAAGTAACCAAACAAGACATAACTCTTCCTATGGAATGAACTCTCGTATATTATGGAGATATGGAAATAATTATGGGTAATAATTAAACTCAACTTCTTGATTAATTTAAAGTAAATTGATACATATGTTATAATTATCGTCAAAATAAATAAAAAATAAGTAAGACGTGAGATCTTTTGAGGTATATTTAATATAAATTTGTTAAAAAATAAAAAATAAAATAAAATAAAATATATTTACGATCAATTAAATGTTGTTATTGGAATTAGGTGAATTCTAGTTGAACATTCAATTAGAGATATTTCGATGCAATTATTTTTATTTGTTTATGAATATATATTATATACACATTAAAATATTAACATAGTCAAAATATACTTATTTTATGTCCAGTTTAACTGATTGTATATCTATTTATATTTGGATTAAAATTTAGGTATCATTATTAGCGTGCATACCGTTAACCTTATTTGTGGTGTCTCCTCACATCAAAAGATTCAGCCATACAAATTAAAAATATATATACACAAGGATAAATCATAATTTCCTTATATGGGCACGATTCTCATTTAACGAATATTGCTAGTTGTTTTGGATATATATAATTAGCCAATTAGGCTCATATATATACATACTCTAGATCTTACTTTTCTCAACTACGACAAGACTAGTAGCTAGCTAGTGCTTAACTATTTTTTCTTTTATTTATTTACTATATATATTAAAATCTGCAGCAAATTACCTGCAGCCATTTCCTTTTCTGCACATGATATGATATTATTTTCTTTTTTGCCCAAGATTTAGATCAACTTTGACCGTTTATAAATAAATTGCTTCTTGATTTTTTAAAAATTGTTTCAATTGCATACCAAATGACGTTCTTTAATATAATTTCGTCAAATTAACATGCGTAAATTCTTTTGATATATATTTAAGAGAAATTCAATAAAAAATTAAAATAATTGAATAATATATATTTAATTAGATCTTCATTTGAAATGTATCAATTAAGTGTTAAATAGAAGACATTTTGCTACATCCTTTATTTTTTTTTTCTTCAAATTCATCTTATGTTCAGGATTTAGGGTCCATATTTTCTTTTGCAATTAAAAGTTTATAGTAAATATAAAATAAATAGTTTATAAATCAGTTAAAGTTGAAATAACATTTGATTATTAATAATCCGAATAATAATAATAATAAAAATAAGTCAATAATAGCACGGCAAAAGAATGATGACAAAATGACAGACATTAATTTGTCTGGAACTTGCCTTTCTTAATTAACAATTAAGAAGGTCCAAACAAAAAAACTTACTGCATGTGACCATTTTTTCCATATAATAAGAGACTATCCAACTTTTACAGATATAAGAATAATCAATGAGCTTTGATAGACGTGCCGATTTTAGGGTTCCGAAAAATCACGAACCAGACACAGTGGCAATGTCTGTAAATACTATGAACTTTTTGGTCAATTTCCTACAACTCACAGTCGGAACAAATAGGCACGTCACAATCGGAACGTGTATCTTTTCTGATATGTATGTATGTATAGATAGAAGTAAAAAAAAAAAAAAACCCTCAGTAAAATGCAAAGTGAGTCATTTTCTTACTGAACGTATGTAAACTGTAAAGGTGAATTTATTTTTGTGCAGAGAGTTACTTTCGAGTAGATGTCTCTTTCTAATAATATAATATATATGTTTCCTTTTATTTATTTTCAGCAGCCATGATTTTCTGTTCAAAATATTACTATTACAAAAACTGTACTGTATGCTTTTTTTCTTGTTTTTTTCAAGATAGCATCTAGCGATGACAAAGAACGTGTGGCTTTTATCTCCCCCAATAAAAAGGTTCAACAAGGCAAATTCTAGTGTTTAGCAATGCATCAATCACATCTAGCCTCCTCCTCGTGTTTCATTCATTTTGACTAGGCTATTAAATTAATATTTATATGCTGCTATTATTATTATTTTTGTATATATGCGTGTTCTTAATATATTAAGATTATTGCATTATTGTTGGTTGGTCTTGGTTAACATCATATCATATATCTGCATTTCTGTCCAAAACATTTTTTTATCGCTTTGGTCATGGAGTAAAATAAATGCTTTTACTGAAACAATACTTAGTTTTTTTGGCCATCTAATACTTACTTGCTTGAATAAATCAAATAACCCACACAAAAAAAAAAACTTTCTGAAGTAATTATTGAGTAACTAACTGTTACTATATATATATATATAGTCAAGAAATTGAGAAAAAAAAACCTTTATTATATATAGTTTAGAAAGAAAGAAAAAAGTGAATGTATTGAATATTCAATATTCTTGTCATAATCTGTGCTCAGCTTTTATCCTCTAGTTCTTTAAAGCCCTCATTCCTCAACACTGCAATTTTTTATTCGCAAAAATCCAGTACCAAGTCCTCTTCAGCTTTCCTCGTAAAAGGCTGAACAAAAACTGAACTTTGCTCCCCAATCTTGCTTTGCCTCCCTCTTTTATCAAGATTTGCCACAGATTAGAATCGAGTCACTGCTTGATTTGTTCTTGGTTGATGGGTTTTTGAAAACAAGGTTTTCTGGGTGTAAAGTTCGAATCTTTGGGTTGGCCAAAACAAAAAGTTCGAATCTTTGGGTATATGGAGGTTACTGGAGTTGAAACCCATGGTGATGGAAATCTGAGGAAGCAGCTTGCTGCTGCTGTGAGGAGTATTCAGTGGAACTACGCTATTTTTTGGTCACTCTCCGCCACACAACAAGGGTATGCTCCATTTATCTCCCTAATTTGGTATCTCAGCTAAATTTGGAAGCTTTATGTAGATTAACTCTTTTTGGCTCAATTGATGGTCTGCTAATTGCTATACTATGCTGCTGCAATTGCTAATGCTCTCTCTCGTTGCTAGTTGAGAAAATATGATAAATCAAGATAAAAAGTTTGAATTTTGTCAAGATTATGGAGTTTGGAATTTGATTTTTTGTGTGTATATGAACACAGAGGCTTAAAATGGGGAGATGGGTACAATTGATGCTCTCCTAATTGCTACAGTATGCTGCTGCAATTGCTAATGCTGTCTCTCACTGCTTGTTTTTGAGAAAATATGATAAATCAAGATAAAAAGTTTGAATTTTGTCAAGATTATGGAGTTTGAAGTTTGATTTTTTGTGTGTATATGAACACAGAGGCTTGAAATGGGGAGATGGGTACAATTGATGCTCTCCTAATTGCTACAGTATGCTGCTGCAATTGCTAATGCTGTCTCTCACTGCTTGTTTTTGAGAAAATATGATAAATCAAGATAAAAAGTTTGAATTTTGTCAAGATTAGGGAGTTTGAAATTTGATTTTTTGTGTTTGTATGAACACAGAGGCTTGAAATGGGGAGATGGGTACTACAATGGAGATATTAAGACCCGAAAGACGGTCCAATCCGACGAACTAAGCTACGATAAGACGGGTCTATTGAGAAGTGAACAATTAAGACAACTATTTGAGACCTTACAAGAGGAAGAAAATGAGCAACAACAACAACAGTCTAAGAGGCCTTCGGCTTCGTTGTCTCCAGAAGATCTCACAGATGAAGAGTGGTATTATTTGGTTTGTATGTCCTTTGTGTTCAATCCTGGAGAGGGGTATGAATTCCTTATCAAAATCCCAACTTTACAAGTTCCAATTTTATTATTATTTTTTGTTATTTTTACAGTAGATGAATAGTATAATTTTTTGTTTGTTGGTAGTATGGTTGGAAGAGCATTTGCAATTGGAGAGACTATATGGCTGTGTGATGCTCAATATGCAGATAGCAGAGTGTTTTCTCGATCTTTGTTGGCTAAGGTTCGAATCAAACTCTTGCATAACAATGTCTCCAATGTCTGTTTGTTTGACTTTCATAATTTGACTATGTTTTTGTATGTGATTTATGTTCTGGGTGTTATCCATCTCCTCAGAGTGCATCCATTCAGGTACATATTAACCTTTATTATGTTTACATATTCTTCTATCTTTAACCATAGCAGTGTTTGTGAACAAAAAAATGTTTTTTTTTGCAGACTGTGGTGTGCTTTCCTCATCTTGGAGGCGTGGTTGAGCTCGGTGTCACTGAACTGGTAATTTTTACAATCTAAATACAACAGTCATCGAGCAGCACGTAAATACGAATTTGTTTGCAAGTAACAATCTTAAAATGCATGAAAATAGAGTAACTTAGTTTTTTTTGCCAATGAGTAACCTAGTTCAGTACAATCAAAGTACATATTTCTTTGCTTTACCTATCAGTATAATTCTGCAGTCTCTGTTAGCTGTATTTTGCAATGATAACTGCATTTTGCTATTTTACGAACACTCTTTTACCATAAAGCATTGTAAAAAATAGTTTTTTAGCATTTGAAGCGATACGATAGACATATATGCTGCCTTAATCTGTCTTAGGTAGAGGAGGACTCGAGTCTGCTTCAACACGTAAAAGTAGCTCTGCTAGAGTTCTCGAAGCCCATTTGCTCCTTCATTCCCCAAAATGGCGATAGATACGACGATGCTAAAGAACCGATGTGTCTCAAAATCGAAACCAGCAGTGTCGAGAAGTTAGCAACAGAGAACAAGCCACAAGGATACATGCAGAGAGAACTCAATGCAGATTCTCCAACGGATTGTTCATACGGATGTGACCACAATCATGATACAGAGGACTCGTTCATGGTGGAAGGCATCAATGGAGGAGCAGTGTCCCAAGTCCAGAGTTGGCATCTTATCGATGATGACTTCAGCAATGGCTTCCAAGGCTCTATGAACTCAAGCGACTGTATATCCGAAGCAATAGTGAAACCCATCAATAACTTGGGCAACAAGCATGCTCTTATGAAGTTAGTTCAAGAATGCAATCCCTTGAAACTCGGCTCTCTTGATCTCGGTGGGCCCGATGATTCCATACACTACATGAAAACCGTTTCGGATGTTCTTAAAAGCTCTTCTTTATTACAAACACAAGTTCATTGCCTTAGAACTTGTGGCTGCAAATCGAGCTTCATTGCTTGGAATATTAGTAAGATCGACGGGTTTAGGAATCTTAAGGTGCCACAAGATTTACTCAAAAAAATTCTTTTCAAGGTCCCGGTTATGCACGGGAGTCGTGTGGTGAAGTCAGAACCGAAAAGAACCCATAAAAATTCGATTTTGAATCGCTATGGTGGTAATTTATCGGAGAATGACAAATTTCTTGTACTCAGATCAATAGTTCCTTCAATCACTGAGGTAGTAATCGTTTTTCACAACTTTCCCTCAATTTTTATGCTCAAAACTGAGTAAATGCTTTGTGATGAGTCAATGTTTTGTGATTATACAGATAGATAAGGCCTCAATTCTCGACTATACGATAATGTACTTGAAAGAGCTCGAGGCAAGAGTCGAAGAGTTGGAATCTTGTATGGACTCGACCGATATAGAAGCAAGATCCCTAAGAAAGTTTCCCCAAACTGGTGAAGAAACTTCTGATAATTACGAGATCGGGAATGAGAAGAAGCCTTGGATCAACAAGAGAAAGGCTAGTGATATAGAAAAACTCGATGCAGATTCTTCGAGAGACGATGATCGGTTGCTGGGTGTTAATGTGAAGATAAAGGGTCTCGAGGTTTCAATCGAGATTCGATGTCTGTATAGAGAGTATATGTTGCTTGATATCATGGAAGCTCTTAATAACCTGCAGCTGGATGCAAATACCGTTCAATCATCGACACTCGATGGCGTTCTGACATTGATTCTGAAATCTAAGGTTTGTAAAGAACAACTATGTTTCAGTTAAAAGAACTAACTTTTTTGATCCGATGATATTCATGTTTTGTTTTTCCTTCAGTTTCGAGGAGCAGCAGTATCATCAGCTGGAACGATAAAGCAAGCTCTTTGGAAAATCACAGGAAAATGTTGAGATATGTTAACCATTGGAAATACTTTAGTTTGGAAAATAATCTCCTCTGAGATTGAATTCCAGTTAAATTTCCAATCTTTTAGGGTTTTGATTAGTGGTTGTTTCTTCTAGAATGGAGATTTTTATTTTTTTTATTTTTTTATTTTGGTTAGCTTAAAGCTCAAGCAAGTGCTCATGTCTGTAATTTGTATCAAACAACAATTTATGTTTGTTGAATAAATTCGTTAAATTCCACATTAGGCTGAATCGAATCCAACAGTCTAACAAAGAGCATTCATGAATACAAATGGTATTCCATCCTAACACGACTGATTAAGGCAATGATTGATTAATACATGATGAGTTGGGCTAAATTCGACAGATCTGATCCAACATAGTCAATTAGAATTAGACTTTGATAACATGTTAGATTTCACATTGGGCTGAGCTAAGACCACTGAGCAGCATAGAGCATCCATATATGTAAGTGCAGTTCCATCTTAAAACTAATTAGTAATATAAAGAGATAATCCACTTGCTTATACTGCTCTAGACTCATGGTAGTCCACTTGATAGTCCACTTCTGCTTCTACTTAATGTCTATTTGGATTCCATAATCAGTACCCACATACATAAAATGAGAATATTCATGAATCAAGTCATCAACCGAATTGTTACTGAAGTGAATAATGGTTCTTTCTCTATGATTGAAATGAAAGAAACTGTCCGTGCATATTTAAATACTAACAAGACATAAATTAAGGATGTTGTTATTAAAAGACACTACAACTCCTTAATTTCATTAATGCTCCAAGAACATGTAACTTACAAAACATTATAGCATTATTTCTTCATTTTTTTTTTTCTACTCAATCTTTGTCGAATCAATATCCTTTGGTTCTCAACTAAGGATATGATAGGCGTCCTCCAAGTACTTCTCGTTAAAGCCCGTGGCCACTACAAGAAATTTGGTCTATAGCTACAATTACTATTGCGATAACATTGTATCCTCGCTATAGATCGTGTCTGTTGCGACGACTTACACCTTTGTCGCGTACTGTATACAAATAAAAAGAAAATCATCGCAATATTCTATCGCGACGATGGATCATCGCAATACAAAAAAGTGTTGCGACGACGACAAATCTTTTGCGAGGATCGCGTATGGTTATCGCAATAACAATTTTCCTACAAAATATTTGGCGGCAATTATCTGTATGAAAATAATTGCGACGACGCTAAATCTATAGATATAATCACATGTCATCGCAATAGAATAGATTTATTGTGATTATTTTTAATATCCAATTGCGACGAATGTTTTTGCAATACAATTTTTCAACCAAAATTTTGACGCAGATTTTTTTGGGAAAACCAACTGCGATGACACATAATATATTGCAATAACCTCATATCATCGCAATACAATGCATTCATTGCTAGGATTTTAATATCCAATTGCGATGACAGGTTCTCGCGATAACAATTTTTCCACAAAAAAAATTGGCACCAATAAAAAAGGTTTGTGACATCGTCAAATCTATGCATTGCGAAAAAATTGAAAGCTTAATACCTTAATCATTATAATTAACTTAAACTCTAAACCCTTAATCTCTAAATTTAAACTCTAAACCTTAAAGTTTAATACCATATACCTTAAATTCTAAACCTTAATACCCTCTACTTAATACCCTAAACCTTAAAATCTAAACCCTTAATCCATAAACCTTAAACTCTAAAAATTAAAATTTATTATCATATAACCTTGAATTCTAAACCATAAAACCTCAATACCCTATATCTTAAATTCTAAACCTTAAAATACTAATACACGAAACCTTAAAATCTTAAATTCTAAATTACAAAACCTTAATTGTTAAACTCAAAACCAATTAATACTCTAAAACCTTAAATTATTAACTTTAATACTCAAAACCTTAATGACCGTGTCAATTTGTTCTATTCCTAATTTACCCTAATTTCACTACAAGAATTTTGTTCAATTGCGCCGAATTCTATTTTGATGACATTGTTTCCTCGCTATAGATCGTGTTTATTGCAACGTATTACACCTTTCGTCGCATACCGTGTTGAAATGACGAGAGCATCATCACAATATCCATTCGCGACGACGTGTCATGACATTCACAAAGTGTTGCGACGATGAAAAATCTATTGTTAGGACCACGTATCCTTGTAATATAATGAGATTATTGTGAGAATGTGTAATATCCAATTGTGATGAATGCTTCTCGCAATACACATTTCCAACCAAAATTTCGGCGCAAACTTTTTCGGGAAACCAATTGTGACGACATGTTTGATAAATCAATTACGACGACATGTAATCTACTACGATGGCCACATATCCTCCCAATATAGTGGATTTATTATGATGATGTGGAATATATTATTGCGATGGTCGTTTGTAACAACAATTAATTGTATTCTAAGATATTTAAAGATATGTCTATTTATAAAATTTTGTAATTTTTTCGAAATTAGCAAAAGCTAGTTAATTTTGCATTAAAAATTTGAATAAGTCTAAACTTTAGACTCTAGAATTTAAACCTTAAACACTATAAACCTATAACTCTTATAAATTTCAACATCTAAACTTTAATACCCAAAATATTAAAACCTTAGAAATTAATATTCAAAACCTTAATACATTAATACCCTAAATCATAAACTATAAATTCTAAACTTTAAAATGCTAAACCTGAAACCCTTAAATCATAAACTATAAATCTTAAAACATTAAGATTCATATTAAACTTATTTTAATAGGGTTAATTAAGTTTGTCTATCGGTTCAACCCGGCGACCCGTGGGCCGGGTCCGCAGGAGACTGGCTCAAACCTGACCTGAAGAACTGGTCGGGTCAGTGAGCAAAACCCGACCCACGATTTACTGAGTCAACCCGAGACTCGGGTTTGTATAAAAAAATGTTGAATGTATTTATATGTAATAATCCCTTTATAATTATATTAAAATAAATATCTATACAAAATTAGACTAACATCAACAATCATCATGTAATACCTAACATCAACAATTTTTTGGGCCAAAACTAACATCAACAATTCAACTTCGACAAGCATCATATAATTAATTAATGATCTACTTAATATTCAATAATCACCATTAAAATTGTTTGCAACTTGATACATATTCATTCATGATATATGCATTATACAACGTTACAAATACAAATATCAAATAGAGACCATGTAAGGGAAAACACTCTAAATGAAATATTTTAATGGACAATTTCCTTATTAGCTATCATAATTACACAAGAATATGGTTAATACTAAATGGCCAATATCTCTCGCCCTTTTAAGAAAGTAACCAAAATATTTCCCACTATCTTTCTCCCGCAAAAAAGGAAATGAATCCTTGATTAAGCCTCCCAGAAAATCTGATTGAAGTCGGCGAAATCTCTTCTCTTTGAGCTCTCTCCCTCATTGTAAGTAGACCCTAGAACTCTTTCCACATGGATTAGAGATTTTGAATGCTGCTACTACCTGAATTTGCTTTCTTTGCACGCATCAGATCACTGAGGGTCCGAACCTTGGTTTTGCAAATACAATTTTGTTTAGGGTTCTGATGCGAAATAAATACCAATCACGGGCAATCGGCACAAGAATATGTTAACTTCCGGAAGAGGATGCCGCTGCAAACCCCCATGCGGTCAAGAACCGGGTGCCTCTCTCTCTCTGACATCACCAACCCGAGAACTGGTTCATCATTTGTCATTTTCACATTCGAAACCCCTAATTTGTTCTGTTATTTCTGTAAAGAGCTTATTTTCCGTTCTAGGATTATGGCTTGCGTTTCTGTATGTATTTAGGCTTTGAATGTGTTGTTAATATTTTGTCTATCATACTCTTACCTATACTGCGATAACATATCGTTGCAACAAATTCCTAATTTTATCTGTTGTAACGACATATAGTATAAAGTGTATAAAAATACTTTGTTGCAATAGTTTTTTTACTTTTATCATCACAATTGAATTAAAAGTTCAACCCTATTGCGATAATATCTTTAAGCGTGCCATCGCAATAAGGTTATTAAATCCTGGCTAAATGGAGACTAAGTGCGACAATAATTTTAAAAAAATCGTCAAAATATAAATACTAAATCCTCACAATATGTGTATCTACTACGATAATATTTTTAAGCATATCGTCGCAATATAGCTATCAAATCCTTGCAATAGGGAAACAAATTGCGATAATAATTTTAAATTTGTCATCGCAATATAATTCAAATTTCCTCGCAATATGTGTACCTAATGCGACAATATTTTTAAGTGTGTCATGACAATAGGGTTATCAAATTCTCGCAATGGATAGATCAATTGCGATAACTAATATTGCAGATGTATTGATGTAGTCATCGCAATAGAGCACACTTTATTGCGATGACAACTTATTTTGTCGCAATATGGACCTATTGCTAGGGGTCTATAGTGACGATGTTATTGCGACGATTTGTCGTCGCAATAGACATATATCGAGGCTTATGGCGACGATTTTGGTCGTCGCTATATTCCTTAATTCTAGTAGTGGGCATTCGTCGTAGAACCCTCATCGGTAAATTACTATGAACTATAGAAGAATGAAAATTGTATTATTATCTTGTTTAGGGTTGAGTACATGTATTTTTATATAGATACGTGACTAAATCTATAACTATATAATAAGAAAAACATAATCTGATAATATATGAAAAATAAATCTATTCTTAATATAACAATAAAATATATTTATCCATAATATGAACTACAAACAATTTCTTCTTCATCTTTGATTCAATGCAATTTTAGGGTTCTTATACATTTTTTTTTAATGTTTTTCAGGAGGGTCAACTTATTATGCTACAATTGAATGTGGAGATAGGGTTTATAAGAGCAAAGTATCATCAGGTCTGTGATTCTTTGAATTAAATCTTTCTTTTTAGGCTATTAATGAATTTATGGATCTTCTATTTTCAGAAGGTAAGGATTACAGAGTTTGGTGGAACCAGAAATTCAGCTTTGAGTTTCCTCTATCGAATCGGAGAAACTCATGGAGTCACTTGAAGATCAAGATAATGGATCTAACGGTTCTTAATGAGGATGGATTCATAGGAGGAACCAAGTAAAATTTTCTTCTCCATGCATTAATAAACAAATCTCTATCCGAACTTCATTAAAAAAAAAAAAAAAAAAACTAAATACTCGAACTTCTAATTGTGCAAATTGGTATATTTTTATAATTTCCGTCAAATTAGACAAAAATTAAATATATGTTAGTCACGTGAAGTCTTTTGATATTCGCTAGGAAGTTGAAAGAAATTGCAGCAAAATAACTTCATTGTGCGCTAAATTAAAAAATACAGTTGGAATTGGGTGAAGGTCCAATTGAATATATTTCACTGTAATTCTTTCAATTTATTAATGAATTCATCTTTGATATAACATTAAAAGATCTCACGTGACCAGCATATGCTTCGCCATGTCTAATTTAACGGAAATTATAATGATTGTAATAATTTGCTCGGATATTAAAAAGTTCATGCATCCAATATTTTTAAAATTGGGTAACGATTTATAATTGGGTCAAAGCTATTAAACTTATAAGGCATTGATTTGATTATTAACCTTTAAATAATACAAATACTATGGTTTTATTTATTTATTTATTTATTTTTTCCTGATATAATTATCAGAATATTTATCGGAGGAGTGGTAGAAGAGGGACTTGACAGAGGCTACGTAGAAGTGAAGCCAACACCATACAACGTAGTACTTGAAGATGACACTTACAAAGGAGAGATTGTTGTCGGCATCAAGTTTACTCTAAGAGTAAGTACGAGGTTGATTTAATGTCTAAAACATTCATGTTCTTGTGTTCTAATTTTGGTATAAAAAAAAAAACGAATCTTTTGCTGTGATTCTTATAATAATTCTGCAGAAAAAGAGGAGAATAGAAGAAAATATTATTAGGATAAAAGAGGAAAAGGCAAGAAGTGGTAGTATCAACTCATTTTGGTGGTATGTAATAAGTAAGATCTACCATTGGTGGAAGCTCTTCTCTAGGGTATGCTTGGAGAGGTACAAGGACAAGGGATCCTAACATTAAGAAAATTAAGATGGACACTTCATGTTGTGTCATATGTAGTGTATAGTTTGGTGTCTGAAGTTTGAAATGTTAAAATTGAGAGTCTTAAGTTTCATTTTTATTGAAGTTCGATATATCGGTGTGATTACTTTAGAGAAGTCAACCGACTATCAAATTTGAGCTCCTATGCACGCTCTCTTCTCGTTACCCTGCCGGGACCGTCCCTAAGATGGCCACATTCGCGCAAGTAAATTATGCTCCGTTGTTATTGGAAATAGGTCTACACCGCTCTGTTAGAAACATTTTCTTTGGATGTTCAAATTTTGGGGAAATTTAGCGATTTTGTGAAAAGTAAAGAGTGATGGATTATGAGTATGTTGATAAAAATGATTGAAAGAAGCGGAAAAAGTCGCGCAGAGACACCAAATTTCAAGAAAAATAAAATCTAGGATTTCAACCTTTCAAATTTTAAATACCAAATTTTAATATTGGCAAACCTTAAATATTTATTAGTAATTAAATGTCTTATATTGACTATATCATATTTATATCATGTTTAAATATATATCAGTTCTTACTTTTACACGTGTTTCAAATCTTCTAATATTAGAAGACACGACATTTCACACGTCTCACTTGAGACACAAAACAGATATACAACACGAAGACGTTTTGCATGTAGATACTATCACTGTAAATTAGGTCGATTAGAAGATAATATGATATTATTTAATAATAACGTGAATTTTTGTCACATTTTAAAGATCATAAATTCAGAATCACTGACTATATAACTAACACGATAATTCACATTTGCGACTAGAGGTTCAAAAGCTCAATAATTTATTATAAACTTCATAATTACCAATTACACAACATATTATTATTTAATTTAATCAAAACATATTCTATTTCTTTAGATTAGAGATAGATTTACAACACAACAATAAAAATCAGAAAAAAAGAAGAAAAAAAAAGGCTATCATCAAGATATATACTTACAGGCCAATGCTCCAATCATTTTCAATTTCATCCATGGAAATTGCCACTATATCTTCAATTATATCATCAAGAATTTCATCAGCCAAATCAACACCAATTTCTTCAACATGGAGTTGAAGATTCAACCACGAACCCCTTTTCGACATGTCGTTTTCGATAATCTGATCTAATGTCTGGCCAGTTGAACAATTTAGATGTTCATCAGTAAGAAACCAATGTTTAACTCCTTTGACAACCTCACTGACAGCAATTTCCATGTCCTGGACAGGTATAATGGATTTCTTGCTTCCCAAGAAACCGCAACAAACCTCGAGAAGAACCTCGTTGATGCAATCGAACAACAGCAAGTGGATGTCCTCGGTGTGGCGGTTACAACCGAAACTGACTTCGTCGAATAGTGACGGATCGAGAAGTTGGTTTGAAGTTTGTGAGTTTATGTAGAGCTCGTCGTAGTTCAAGCCGGATGCTCGTATCACTGCTTTGATGTAAAGTTGTAGAGTTTCCTCATCCATGCATGATTTTGAGAGGTCTTGTTCGAATTTGATTTGCAGGGGTTGTATATGTAGCTCAACTGAATGTGGATATGAACATGAAAATATTTCAGTATAATGCATAGGTTTTAAATCAAACAGCTAATTGAGATAACACGTGTGTTGACAAATTGGTACCCGATATAATTTTTTGTGACTTTTAGGTATATGAGAAGTCCAAATTGTTGCACTAATCGAAATTAGGTCCCAATTAACCTAGCATGGATCGAGCCTAGTGGTTCGGCATGATTTGTTTGATTGACCTAGGGGACCCTACCCATGGTCTAACCTAACCATGGGCTTGCCCGGCCAGGCTAAGTCAATTGAGACCTTGGCTCAATTGGGGTCCAATCGGACTTAGGTCCCAATTGATCTAGCTCGGGTCGAGCCCAATGCTAGATTCGGTCATGGTTAGGTTCACCTAATCTAAGCGACCCAAACTATGGACGGACCTAGTCCTGAGTTCGATCTGGGCTAGGTCAATTGGGACATAGTTCTGATTGGTGCAGCATTTTGGAGTTCTTAAGTACCTAAAGTCACAAAAATTATCTCGGGTATCAACTTGTCAACGCATGTTATCTCAGGCAGTTGTTTGATTTTAAACCTTAATACATACGACAAGACAAACCAATGTGATGGCTGTCAAGAATAAGACACACGGCTTAAACCAAATATATCTAAACTTAAACTTTTCTTCGTTACGCTTTTATTCATACTTTAGAATCCTCCCTTTAAACTAATATTTTTATGAACAACCAGTTTACTTGCTTGTGTGTGAAAGTGGGGTTCTTCCTTTTACACAGGGTTCTTCCTTTTACACATTTTGAATGGTGTCACTGAGATTTAAATCTGCACGCTCTGATATTAGAGCGCGCAAGTTCAAATCATCTATTTAATTAAAGTTTCACGTGACGGGTCTTTTAAAAAAAGAGTAGCTTTCATATACAGTTAGAGAACGTTCTAGAACAGTTGGTCGAGTGGTCTATCAGAAATAAAATGGTAAATATAGTTACCTGATTCGATGCTTCTTGCAGGACTGATATCTCCCTCCTCCATACACAAAGTCTCAAGAACAGATACCGGACTCGGTCGGGAACCTTCATTGGCAACTCTATCTAAATCTTCACTCTTCTCAATGATTGGAGAGCTTGGTGGAGATTCTAATGGAGTTGGTGATAAATCATCTTGGTGATGCTTCTTTTCCTGGTAATCCAACATTGAAACTTTGACATAACTACATAATAGAATGAAATATCCTTAGGTTTAATGATGACTTCGGCACCAAGTTACCTCCGTAGTAACAAACTCGTCCTCTATTATCACAATCGTCCGTAGATTCTTCGAGTCATCTGCATATAAACAACATAAAATCATCAAATATCTAAATAAACCCAGGAGATCGTTTACTTAAAGCTCAAGCAATCTCAAAATATACAGCATTAAAGCATCAAATATCTAAATAAACCTGTGATATCTTTTACTTAAAGCTCAAGCAACCTCAAAATATACAGCATAAAAGCATCAAATATCTAAATAAACCCGGGATATCGTTTACTTAAAAGCTCAAGCAACCTCAAAATATACAGCATAAAAGCATCATATATCTAAATAAACCCAGGAGTTCGTTTACTAATAAACCCAGGAGTTCGTTTACTTAAAGCTCAAGCAACCTCAAAATATAAGCATAAAAGCATCAAATATCTAAATAAACTCGGGATATCGTTTACTTAAAGCTCAAGCAATCTCGAAATATACAGCATAAAAGCATCAATATCTAAATAAACCCAGGAGATAGTTTACTTAAACCTCAAGCAACCTCAAAAATACCGTTTTCTAAGTTACTAAGTATATGAACTACAAGAAAGACACATTTACCTTCGGAATTCTTCGCATCAGAAGAGCTAGAACTTGAGTTTTGTTCCAGTTTCTTACTAGAAAGCAACTCATTCTCTTCATCACGGCCTGAAAATCGCAGTTTTGCAGTACCGAAGCTAGAATCCCTCCTAGGGCTCGGAACAAGCGAGTTAAAATCCGAAAGAGAAAGGATCCTCGCGAGTGTTTCAGGCGACCTTCTTCCGGAAGATTCCGGGTCCTCGATCCCACTGCTTAGCCTCTCTGAGAGGTGTTTCCTGGCCTCAATGTAAATATTAGGCACCCTTCTCTTTGAAGTGTTTGGAGAATCAATGGCATCTGAATCATCGATCTTCATTATTGGTCTTGCGATTTTCTCAATGTAGAACCGGTCTTTGCTCGGATTCGGAGATTTATTTCCTAAATTTTCAAGCTTTTCACATTCTTTCCCCATTGACATCACATTTTTCCACCTTCTTTTGATCTTTGCAAGAAAAAAACTAGAACTTGCCTTCTCGATTTGAACTTGAGATGATTCAGACAAAGAGTTAAGGTTGTTGTTTATCGGCTTCAATACCACGATCGTCTTTGATGTCTCATTAGCGTCGTTGCGTTCGTATATACGGTTTCGGAATTCCTCCATGATGTTGTGATTTTCTGTTTCTTGGCCTTCCTTGTGGTAAGGGCTCTCAGAATTCAAGCTTTGAGCAGCATCTAAATCTTCATTAATGTTAAGATCAAAGCTTTCCTGAGAATACTTTCGACTTCTATTCCGATACTTCTTCGTTTGATCTTCGAGACCCGACTTATGGACTTCATTAACCATTTCTTCTTCGATCAGGGCCTTGACACTAGTTTTGCTACCATCATACACTGTTTTGGAGCTCTGAAACATTTATATGAATATGAAAAGGGTAAGTATCAATCAAATTTTTGGACAGTCAAACAAATTTCTAGTTGGAGTTTTATTAACATTTTGCTAACTCAAGATTCACATGTCTAGAAATTGCTATATCTTTTAGAATATCCCTCTAATTTGGATCGAACGGATCACATGAGGAACAAACCCGCATCAAATTGCTAACTGATATTTGGGCAGTCGAACAAATTAATAACTGATGTTAGGGTGGTTGAACAAATTGTTAGTTATTTTCTTCATCACGTGTCCAGTACGTGCTTATGAGTGATTTTGTGCAATAAAGACGTAAATCAAAACATGACTAAGCTAGCAAACTGTAAGCATGGGATAACTGAGCTAGCTAAATGTTCAAAAAATAAGTTTTCAGCTAACAATTTGTTCGATTGTTCAAACAACAGCTAATAATTTGATAATCAACCTTATTCAAGTCATAAGAACTTGAAAAACAAATTTGCAGAAAACTTGATTTGGTGCTTACAGTGAATAATCCTTCAGGAATCTCGTCAACATTAATCGGTAATTCGATCGTACTACCCGATTCATCTGCATCATTATAAACCAAACAGAAAATCTCAAACATCTACAAGAACTGTTGATTCTTTGAAAATCTTAGCTCTAATCAACAATCAATGACAAACAAGTTCTATAAGGAAATGAATTAATATTGCATGATGTTCTTACCCACTGATAATCGGCTTCTGCGAGTTTGATCAGGCAGAAGCTTCCGATTGGATCGACTTGCGTGTCGAAAATCCAGAATACTAATAAATCCCCACATACAGCTGGATTGCTCGTATCGAACATGGCGCTTGTGCGATTTCTTCGTCATCTTGTCGTTCTTCGAAAAATTAGAAATTTTGATGATCCAAGGATCTGCAGATGATAATTTAGAAACGATATATGATCGTGGGTAAATGTATATAATATCAATGATGAAGACCTAGCAGTGTTTTATTTTGCAGACCAATCAAAGATACATCATCCAGCAGCTATATAGAAGTCAACAACTATAATTTAATTAGTGCCAGATATAACATGAATAAGTCAAAATCAAGAAAATACCTGAGAATAATTAACAAGGCTTGAAATTTGGGTGCCAATGAGAAGATAAAGAAAAAAACTTGATTCCAAGTTCAGCTTCCTGTGAAACTAAAGGGTAAAGTCAGATTAAAGCTGTACAGTTACAAAATCATTCATCTTTATACATGCATACTTCAAAACCTATGAACAAAGTCATCAAGATCATCCACCAAATATTCAATAAAAACCCAGATTTTTACACATGCAGTGGTAAAAAATGATCTTTTTGAATGGAGAACAATTAAAAATATAATCTTTTTTTGGATTACCTAGATTATTACTATCCAAGCAATGAGGATTGCATAATGAAGAGTAGCCCAGATCATGATTCTCCAGGAAAATGGTGACAATAAATAAAAATCCAGATTTTTACACATGCAGTGGGAAAAAAAAGGATTTTTTGAATGGAGAACAATTAAAAATGTAATTTTTTTTTGGATTACCTATGTTTTATCCTTTTTCATCAGATTATTACTGTCCAAGCAATGAGGGTTGCATAATGAAGAGTAGCCCAGATCATGATTCTCCAGGAAAATGGTGACAATAAATAAAAATCCAGATTTTTACACATGCAGTGGGAAAAAAAAGGATCTTTTTGAATGGAAAACAATTAAAAATGTAAACTTTTTTTGGATTACCTATCTATTATCCTTGTTCATCAGATTATTACTGTCCAAGCAATGAAGACTGCATAATGAAGAGTAGCCCAGATCATGATTCTGCAGGAAAATGGTGACAAAATTACAGCAAATGAAAGATAAGAAAGGGTGATGGGTTTGGAATAATTGACAGCGAAAAAGAGAAGCTCAAATGGTGATGCTCCACTGTCTTTAATGGAGGATTACATAGTGGGTGGACTTTAAGGACTGGAAAAATGGGAGAAGAGATAGAGAGAAGGAGGTGAGAAAGTTGGAGAAGAAAGATTTTAGAATGTTGTTGGGAAGGAGAAGAAAAAGGTGGCAGTTTTGGACCAAGTAGACATGGGTCACATTTTTCAAGGGACTGTTGGTTAAGGTTGGTTTCTTTAGGGGTGTTTCGATGGATGTAACGTGACACGTAATCTCACATTACATTAACATTACATTGTTTGGTTTGTCAAACGACTTAATGTGAACTGTAATGTCTATTATATTACGTAACTCACATTAAATGTTTAATTTCATATTTTAAGTAATCTCACATTACATTCATCCAAACTTGCCCCCTTAATTTTCTACATTCAGTGTACCAGAAATGCAACATCCGTAGTATGTTTATTTTATATTTAGAATATTTCACATTTATCAAAATTAGTTCTAAAAAAATAACTGTTAACCATGAATATTTTTCAAATTTTAGCAATTTTTGAACCCGATTTTTTAATTAAACATCGGATTTGTACCGCAATATTACATGTCTTAGAAAATCGTATTGAAATATGTTGGGTACATTATATATAATATTATATATAATGTACCCGACTTCAAGAGCTTCTTGAAAGTTAAAACTTATTATTCTATTCTTGGTAACAAAAAAGAAACTTCTTAATCTTTGTTTGGGTTTAGGGTTTGGAAAACGATATAATCAAGAATTAGATAAAACTTAGTACTACGTAAGTAAGTTGTCTGGTGATGATTTCGAGGAAGTAGAGAAGTGTCGGCGAAGTTGCATTTTCTCCATATATTTGGTGTGCTACCATTATATCTGGAACATGAATTTCCTCCATATATATCTCTCTTATCACGACATGCAAGCAGGTATTCGATGTTACATATAACTATATATACCTACCTGGGTTTTATATAAAGTTGACTTGTATATGTATAGGTTCCAATTTGCAACTTATGCAATTTTTTTTTAATATATTTACATTGCTCACGCAATTCCGAACAACGTTAAGGTTAAAACCTTCCAATGTGGCGTATTCGGGAGATTTGACATCGGGTCGCCCGTGAAAACACAACTCGCTTTACCAATTAGTCGAACCAACACGCATATATGCAACTTGCTATTGGTGTGTTTTAGATATATATAGACAATAGACGAACGAAAATATTTATTATGTTATCAACAATTAAAATTTATATAATAGTATGACTCTGCCAAGTGCAAAGTAATTAATAAACGTATTTTTACGGTAGAATTTTCACATTTCACGCTTCTAAAAAATATATATGTTATAAGGAAATTAACTATTATCCGTACTTTGGGTAAAATTTTACTTAAAAATAAATAATTATAGTATTTATTTGTGTTTTACCTATGAATTTATTTTAAATAAATATATTAAATAAATATATATGGTTTGTTATTTATTAATTTATGGTAGTGTATGTGAGTTTACCAGACATTACAATTAGGCATGCTCATAGAAATGTTGTTAATTTAGCTCATCGCTTTATACAACGAGTAGCTTCTAACGGCTGTACCGGAACTTAAAATGACCATCTTTCGTTGTATGTTGTTGCTAGCTAGTTTACTTTAGTTCTCTTTTATTGTTGGTCCTTGGTTGTTTGTACTTGGATGTTTGTTGATTTATATAAATGGTATTTCTTATAAATTTTTTTTTATAAGTATACTATTAATTTTGTATATTTTAATATATTTTAAAGTTTATAATACACATTTGAAGTTAGAAGTTTTGGTATTTTCAAACATTAAGATTATTATCTTTGGCCAAAAGAAAGACATTGAGATTATCCATTTTTCACTATGTGACAAATAAATTATTTAATTTAAGTGAGTAAAATTTAAAATAAACATCTTTAGATTTGAAAATGGTACACATTCTCACTACACACCACAGTGCTTCACTTATTCATACAATAAATATATATATATATATATATATATATATATATATATATATATATATATATATATACATAAAATGACAACACTAACTCACTAAGGTTGTTGCCAAATCAAAAGTCTTAAATTTTTATGCCTCAATCATTAGATTCCGGATATAAATAAATATAAATAATATAAACAATAGAAAAAAATCTTTCACGGGCTTTCCATTTGGGCCCAGGAGCAATACGTATAAATTAATATATTCCACTTTTTTTATTGTCAAGCTCATACTTTAGCCTAATGTAGTTGTCTTTTGGGTGCTAGTTTTTGGGCCTTTTTCCGGTATTTTTGTTTATTAACATGTACCCACAAACAACTCTTTAGAATACTATTTGGTGTTTGTTGTATGTTTTAGCCGAAGGCCTTAGCCTTAGCAATATGAAATCCTTACAATAAAATATTATATTAATTTAATAATTTTTCTTTCAAGACGTTGCAAGCACAAGTAATATTCACACGATGCAAAACAAAGTAATATTCACAAGTAATGTTTGTTCATAAACTCAGTTATTGATATGGTTATCGGTGAATACTAAAAGAAATTTGATAAATGGATAAATAATAGATATGAATTAAAAAGTCACGGTTATGATTATATAATATTAAGAAGGGTTAATAACTAAAAAATTGTCCAAAGTTTACCCTATGTTAAACTTAGGTGTCTGAAGTTTCAAATGTTAAACTGTAGTGTCCAATATTTCGATTTTGTTAAAATGTGGTGTCTAGGTGTGATTACTTTAGAGAAGTCAATTTCGACTAAACCGACTGTCGAATTCAAGCTCCTATACACACTCCCTTCTCGTCATCTTGCCGGGACCGTCACCTAAGAAGCTGGCCACATCCGCTCAAGTAAATCCCACTCCGTTGTCGTTGGAAATCGCTCCACACCACTATGCTAGAAACCTTTTCTTTTGGGTGTTCATTTTTTTTTTGTGAAATTTGACAATTTTGTGAAAAGTAAGGATTGATGGATTATGAGTGAGTGAGTGAGTGAGTTGATGAAAATGATTGAAGGGAGATGAAAAGACGTGTAAAGACATCAAATTTCAACAAAAATGAAACGTAGAACAGTCCATTTTAATATTTTAAACTTCAAACACCTTATAATAAGGTAAACCTTGTACAGTTTTTTAATTATTAACCTTATTTATATCTTTAATGATTATGATATTAGTGAAATAAAGTATTTTTTACTAATAATAGAGTTCTAGGATTGGTGTGATATTGTCAATTTGTCATAGTCATATAGTAGTACTGCAGTTGACCATTGACTCAGTTGCGAGATAACTGCCAAAATCCAAACTAACTTCTCCAAAAAATTTCAACAAAAAAAACTTCTCCGGAAAGCTTTCTGCTTTCCCCTTCAGCCTTGGAAATGGCGACTCTCGACGAAGAATCCGTCGATTCACAGCCGGCCAGAGCGGTCAACGAGAGTTTGTACGTCGCCGTGGGGAGAGACGCCGCGAGGAGTAAGTTGACTCTGCAGTGGGCGTTAGATAGTTTCGGTGCCGAATTTCGCATTCTCTATGTCCACAACCCTGCTAAGACGAATCCTGCCGGTAAAAATCTCGTATTTCTTCTTCATCATCATCTAAATTCATCTTATGATTCTAATCGTACATGGATTTTCAATCGTCGGTTTTCGGTAAGGATATGAGGTTTTTGCTTTGACTTAGGTAAACTATAGTTGCGTGATGAGTGAAAAGCTAGAGATTGGATAAAACTGATTTGTGGTTGCCATTGATGTATCTTAATAGCTAGCCAGTTGTATGAAGGAGATGAATCAGATGACAGTAGGAGTTCTGAAGAAATCGAAAGTGAAAATGTTGACAAAATTCTTGATGAGTATGTTCAATTGTGTAGCCTGGCTGAGGTACATATATTCCTTGTTTTATTACAGTCTTTTGAGTGTTAAGTTGCTAAAAAAGAACTGCAACTTATAGTTTTAAGGAAGTTGAGCTTTATCCAACAATTGGAACTTGGAAATTTGAGGGTAAGTGGTCCAAATTTGTGAAGATCGATTCCTGAAGTAAATAGTAGCATTGTTGCTTTTGCTACCCTTTTATCTTTTTCCAGTCAGGGTATTGCTTTCGGATCCAGATCACCTGCACCACTCTTCCTGTCACATATCATGCCTCACGTTAAGATATTGATCGTGTATTGGGTGTAATTAATTTTGCACCTATTGGGATTGGTGAACCTAGAAGGAAAATCTTAAATCTAAGGACACGTGTCAAGATCTTAATGGCAAGACACGATGTGGGGCAGGAAGAGTGGCGCAGGTGATCTGAATCCATTGCTTTCTAAAGATACAGAAAGTATTCACTGAATGAGATGAGAAAGATGAAAGCACATATGTGCGTGTTTGTTCCTTTTGCAGGCTACTGTGGAGAAAATATGGATTGAAGAAAAAGATACTGCTAAAGGAATTGTTGAGCTCATTGAGCTTCATGCTGTCACCAAGCTTGTCATGGGAGCTGCAGCAGACTTTTACTATACAGAGTAAATTTCGCTTCTCATTTGAGGCTATTCTTGTGATCAGTTTTAATGTGCAGTTGCGTATTTTAAAAACAATTTCATCGAGTAGGATTAAATTTGCATCTATATTTGTAATTGCAGGAATATGTGGGAAATTTGTTCAACCAAGGCCAGCTTTGTAGAGCAGCATGCACATCCATCCTGTTCTATATGGTTTATCTGCAAGGGCCACTTTATTCACTTTAGGTATGCATATTTCATGTTCTATTTTCTTCCAGTTTCCTGATGTATTGCCATATCTAATTTACACATATCATATATATAAAGTATAAACCCTAATGGTTTTACACTGAAATAGTAAGTTCCACTTGAAATCATTCAATGCTTCTGAGTTTCTCAAAAAGGAGTCTCGCATAGTTTATTTATCAGTTGAGGTAAGAAATGTTTTTTACAGGCCAGGCCTTCAAATGGTAGATACGGATAATGTTGAGACCAGGCCGTCAAATCTTGAAAATTCCTACTCTAGTGAAGACAACGATGATCAACCTCTGTTTAGACGTGACAGAGGTGAAGGGACCAGCCATTCAACACAACCCAGTTTGTCACCTTCTTATGAACACACTTTAATGAGTGTATTGGTAAGAATTTAAGAAGAGCAATATACCATTTTAAGATACGAAACAAAAAAATGATAGCTTTTAACAGGATGGAAATAGTAATGATGACTTCGATGAGCAACTTGTCAAAGCAATGACAGAAGCTGAAAATGCAAAACGAGAGGCATTTGAGGAGCTGATTCGTCGCCATAAAGCTGAAAAGAATGCTATTGAAGCTACCCGGAAAGTAAGAACTTACTCAAGCATGCACCTCAAAAACATTATTTGAAGCTTAATGTTATGGATAGATATATCCAATATATGATAATATCTATTATTCTTAGGATTAATGTTAGTGATAGATTTAGTTATATTATATCTATTATTAGTGATAATGTTAGATATTATATTTGCTATTCTTATCTGTTAGACTATCATATCTATTTAGATTGTACTGGTCTAGTCCTATATAAGGGACGCAGCTATTGAATAAGAAGTAAGCAGAAAGTTATTTCAATTATCGTTATGTTATTTCAGTTATCTAGTTCTTAGGGTTATCAAGACCATAACACTTAATGATTTTTTTTTTACTTCCACAAATTCTTGACTCGGGAATTTGTTAAACTCAAAGAAAAGATTCTTAAATCGATACTTGCTATAGATTTCTCTGAGTTTAGAAATTATAGAACAACAGACTTTCGTAGTTAGATTTATAAGCTTTTACACTTTCAAATTACAAAGCTTTATATGAGACCATTGAAACCTTTGCTGTTCTCTAACATTTCTGCAGGCTAAAATATATGAGAAACTATGTTCTGAGGAGCAGCGGCGAAGGAAAGAAGTTGAGGAAATCCAGAAGGTGTTATTGGATAGCCACATTGCTGCTTCTTATTATATACAGCAAAAGTTGCGTGATAACGAGAAGGAAAGGGACGAATTGCAGGCGCAACTTGAAAATGCGCTTAAAGTGAATGAAGAGCTCTTGAGAAACCAATCAGGGGAGCCCTCTGCCTCGAGCTCTCGTATTCATGGGCAACAACAAGCTTTGATGGAGTTCTCCTTTTCCGACATTCAGGAAGCAACTGACAGTTTCAACCCAGCACTGAAAATTGAGGAGGGTGATTATGGGAGCTTGTTTAAGGGCTCCCTTCATTGCATTTCGGTGTCCATAAAGATGCTGCAAAGCCCTTCACACTATCATCAGGAGGTAAGTTATTCTTTATGCGGCAATGCTACAAAGTGTGAAATTCGTAGTGGAAATGGAATTCCATTTCATGAAGAAACAGTCTCAACTATAGGTCATGTTGCTAATCGGTCTCAGGTTCAAAATGATGATATTCGGTGTCCCAACTATCAGATTGTTTGATTTTTAATTTTTTTTCTCTTAAAATTGCGAAGCAAAAACATATTTTTAAGCATCAAATAAGCCCCGTGAGCAACAAATCTTATACTTCGAAAAAGTGGAAAAAAAAACATGTATGTTTGCTTAACAGCCAATTTTAACGCCAAAATCAGTCGAAAAAAGTGAAAATTAACAAATTTGATAGTTGGAACACTGTATATCAACATTTTAAATATGGGACAACAATTACATGCCCTATAGTTGGAACTGTTTTTAAGTTTTTAATTTTTTTTTTCCTAAGAGTGTAACATTTTTCACATTCACTCTGAGTCTCACTACAAGATCCACATTTTGTAGAATTTCATTTAGTCAGAAACAAACAAAAACAGACAATTTTTTTATTGCATCTTTGTTTTTCAGGTACAAGTTGTGAATAGGTTGAGGCATCCAAACCTCATCAACCTTATCGGAGTCTGTCCAGACGCTTGTGCTCTAATCTATGAGCATCTGCCCAATGGAAACCTTGAAGATCGACTTAACAACATCTCTGCTCCTCTATCATGGAATAACCGAATAAAAATCTGTACCGAGATATGCGCAGCCCTTATTTTCCTGCACTCCTCCAATCCCATTGGAACAGTCCACGGCGATTTGAAACCAACAAACGTTCTTCTCGATGCTAACTTGGTGAGCAAGCTAAAAGATTTTGGAATCCATGGTCAAACAAAGTTTACAACTGTGGAGTCAGATGTTTTCTCCTTTGGTATCATACTAATGCGACTACTGACCGGGAAATCAGACCATGATCTAGTTACCAAAGTGCAAAATTCTTTAAACGAAGGGAATCTAGATACACTGTTGGATTCGACAGCTGGCGAGTGGCCATTTGTGGAAGCCACACAGTTGGCCCACCTGGCATTGAGCTGCTGTGACGTGGACAACCGACCCGATCTTAGGTCGGAGGTATGGGCTGTGCTTGAGTCTGTAAGAGCTTTTGGTGAAGAAGTTTCGTTGAATAATCGAATCAACTCAAATCAGCCTTTGGAACACTTTGTCTGCCCAATCCAACATGTCTGGTTCTAAATCTTAGGTTCTGTTCCTTGTCTCAGTTACATGTTTTATCAATGATGATTTGTCTATTTTTTCTAGGATGTTATGGAAAATCCAGTAGTGGCTGCAGATGGATTTTCATACGAAGCAGAGGCGATCCAGGAATGGTTCGATAACGGGCATGATACTTCACCGATGACTAACCTTAAACTTGCACATAAAATACTCATCCCGAACCAGACTCTTCGATCGGTCATCCAAGAGTGGAAGGAAAATCAATAGCATTCTTCAAGTACATATATATATGTAAAGTGATTTTTTTTTTGTTTATATTTCTGCTAAGTTTCATGGCTTCTAGTATTTTGCTGGAAAAACTGAAGAATTTTCAGAGTGTAGCTATATTGGTGTGGTTTTGGTTAAGTCTCTTGTACAGATAGGAAATTGTTGGATAACAATGATTGTAGTTAGTATAAGTATTGTGTGGAATGGGCTTCTTGATTTGTTTTATGAGGAAAATATGTAGTATGTGAATGTGATAGAGAAGTGTAATTCTTCCTGAATTGCATCTTATACATATCAGAAGACTAAATCTTTGTAGAAAAATGGGTTTTTTGCCCAATCAGAAACCTAATGTTAATTATAGTTTCTAATAAAGAAGATTTTAATCATAATATGATATTTAAAAAAAAAAATGAAATAGATGACTTTATGCTCCAAAATCCATATTATAAGCCTAATAATATTCACAGTTTTTATGAGAAAAATGATATTTTACTAAACTCAAATAGTAAGGTTGTCGTGGCAAAAACTTAACTTAATAAAACAAAACAAAAATAAATAAATAAATAAATAAAACTCTACGACTATAGATGTGGAATTTTTTTAGCCAAATAACCATTTTACAAAGTTCAAATTCTATTATGTAATAAAAAAATTGGAAAATATTATGAGAAACCTTTAAAGCTCTTTAAAAGAGCAGCGATCACCGTTTTTTTTATTTTTACGTTTTTTAAGTTTTAATGTAAATGATTTATTTAATTTTATGAATTTTTTTTTTTCTAAACACTATTTAGTTGGGTATACAGATTGGCGATTAATCCTAGAAGGTAAAACTAACTACAATAGATTTGTTCTTTAAGATTTACTCCGCCAAAATGTAGACCATACTAAATAGATTTAAAAAAAAAAACATAAAATTACATCAATCCTTACTTTCAAAAAGCTTCATAGGCGTTTTAGTGATATTTTGATATTTTCCTAATTTTTTGTTACATGTTGAAATTTGAATTTTGTAAAATGACTATTGGGTAAAATATTCAATGATGAGAAAAAAAAAACTTTCATTTCTAAATAAAGTATTTATTTTTTGCCACAAATAAAATAAATATTAGAAATTCGACATTAAATATAGTATGTTATGTTGGCGCCATATTCCCCTTCACAGAGAAGGTATTGTATTTTCTCAGTGCTTGCGCTTTGTCATTTCCCCCATTGACTTCCCTTCGACTACTGACTGGTTCTTCGTCGCGATTCCTTTCTTTAATTGCAGCGATGAATCGACAGAGACTCAATCTCTCCAGCCAAATCCTCTTTACTCATGCAGTACTGTTGATGCTGAGCCGCTCCACCGAGGAACAGCTCGTTAACCATCTTTCCTGTGACCTCCAACTATGGCCACGGGGGTCGTCAACGAGACAGTGTACGTTGCTGTGGAAGCGGATGTACAGGAAGGCATGATGACGCTGCTGTGGGCGTTAGAGAATCTCAGAGGCGAATTTTGTATACTCCATGTTCGTAATACGTCGGGTGAGTGTTCAATTAATAATTTGAATCCGTCTCTTTTGATTCTGTTTTGTGGATTGTGGTTGCGATCATCTGTGTTTTGGAATTGATGCTGGAATTTCCTCAAACAATTGGATTTGCTAATTAGTCATTTGTATACCGAGTCTGGATTGCGGAACTAGTTTTATTGCTGTGGTGTGAATTTTGTGGTCAGCTGAATTATGACGAATTGTTAGTTAACAGGTCAGTAGAAATTAGAGTTTCCGAACGGAATTGAGTGAAATTTGGGGTGAAATAAATGATCTAGGGATCAGTCATATCTTTTTATATATGATTTGAAGCCGTTTAAATTTTTCTCCACAGATTCTGGCAGTTCTGGAGAGTTGGAGATGCAAAATATGCACATGAATCTGGATGATTATGTCAACATCTGCAATCAAGCAGAGGTGTGTCTTTTCCTCATCCTTTTTTTTGAGAAAATCCTCTACCAAAAACGCGATCTGCTGAACTCCATAAAATGTATAGATGTATGCAGCTTTACTTATCCAGTAGTAGCATCAAGCAAGAGTTCAAAGTAATGAAGAACGTACTCTGAAAACCTTTCTAACATGTTTGTATGGCTATTTTGATTCTTCTGCAGGTTCCCGTGGAGAAACAGTGGATTGAGGCTACAGACACTAAGAAAGGGATTGTGGAATTCATTTTGGAACATTCTGTAAGCAAACTTGTTATGGGGGCAGCTGCAGATGAGCACTATACAGAGTAAACACTCATCCTCTTGGAATTGTTATCTTATTTTGGTATCTGCAACTTGTTAATAGTCTGTATACACACTGCAGATTATCTGTGGGATGGAACCGTTTGTATTAGCAGATATTAGTGGCCAAATATTTTGTTAATTACTAATTGGGTTAGTTTAAAGTGTTTGATTGTTGTAAGTTTCTTTATGACAATTCCTTTTGAGAAGTTAAATATTTCATATACTTACTCCTTTGTTGTGCCTTATGGCTCTATAAATTGAAGGGCGATGACAGAACTTAAGTCTACAAAAGCCATATTTGTAGTGGAGCATGCACATCCTTCCTGCAATATTTGGTTTATCTGCGGAGGACAGTTAATTCACTCAAGGTATGCAGGGTTAATTGTGCATGCAATTTATACTTCATGAGGAATGATTAGAATTCCGATTCGTGTGTTCCGAAATCCTCCGACTGTGAGGACAAGACCAAATGCCATCAATATTGCTAATAATTACATGATGCTATTATACACTAAAATCGGAGGTTGTGGATTCCGACCTTCGGAATCTGTATCGCAGCCCATACTTCATAGATACCCTTTCCACTTCTAAACTTTACATAATGAGCACAGATGGAGAACTAGCTACAAGTTATTTGATGTATATTTCTTTTGGTTTGCTTATTGGATAAGTTTTTGGGCAAATTAGTGGAGAGTACAAGGTGGGACTTTAAGTTAGTGCCTGCTCTTTTTGCTCTTTCCTCTCTTCTTGTGCTATAGTATTCTGCATTGATTCTACAAATGTATGTAATCAAAGTTATGAGCTAATGCCCTTTTTAAATTCTTACAGGAAAGGTGATTTAAGAAGCACTGCAAGTGAGGATGATCTAGCCCTTGTACTGTTCGAGGAAAAACAAGAGGGTGGGAGTCAAGCTTCTGTGCATTCTTATGAGGAGGATCTTCACCTTGAAATACTCAGATCATTGGTAAATGAGGGTGTTTTGTTCTTCAGAGTATTGTGCACTAGCTAATGTCCTCTTTCTATAAATAGCAACTGGAAGATCCAGATTCTGTCTCAAACTTATCTCAAATCTTGAGTTGGATGCCCTAAACAGGAAAGGGACCGTCATGAGGAACTCTATGAAAAACTTAAAAGAGCAATGGCGGATACTGAAAAGGCAAAACTAGAGGCATACGAAGAGTTGGTCAACCGCCAAAAAGCTGAAAAGGATGCCATTGAGGCAACTAAAAGAGTAAGTGAATGTTTCAATGAACTTAGATGATTGAAGGAATTATACTATGTATATGCTCGAGAGAATATTTCTAGTCAACTTATAAGGTGATAGTGTAGATTAAATCACTTGAGTCACGAATGTATAAACATTCAAATGCATTCTGTGAAAACTGAGAAGAACTCCAGTTATAGTTAAGGGAGTTCTCTCATCCCAACTGGTGCCAATCTTTCCAGGCCAAGATATTTGAAGACCATTATTCTCGAGAGGTGCAGCAAAGGAAAGAACTTCAGGAAATGCTAGCAAAAGAACAGGAGAGACTTGAAGACAAGATTCAAGAGTTAGATGAAGCACAAGTTCAGCTCCAGAATTGCGAGCAGGATCGAGAAGATCTGCAACTTCTTCTAGATAGCATGCTCAAAGAACATGATGATGTTTGCCTGATTAGCCAAGCAGGACAGCACCCCTCAAGTTCTTCTCCTAGGCAAGAAGTTCTCATGGAGTTCTCTCCCTCAGAACTGAACGAAGCAACTAATAATTTCGATCCATCATTGAAGATTGGGGATGGGGATGACTGGAGCAGTTACAAGGGTATGCTTCGCCATACTCAAGTGACTATAAAGAGGCTACATTCTGATGGCCAACATAGCTCCTTACAGTATAATCTTGAAGTAAGTCCATTCCTTTATTTCCTTCTTCTGTTAGATGGTTCATAATCACAGATTATAAAATAGCTAATAACGTAAGAAAAAAAGCTTTTGCTGCTATATCATAATGGGGTCTTATAACTCATTATTTCTTGCAGAACCATGATAAACACTTGTGGACTTGAGCCTTTATTAATAATCCTGGAATGAAAAGTAGGCTAAATCCTGTGTGTGTTAATTGCAGGTTGAAGTCATGAATAAGTTGAGGCATCCAAACATTGTCATGCTTATTGGAGTTTGTCCAGATGATTATACTCTAATATATGAGTATTTACCTAACGGAAGCCTTGAGAACTATTTCAGTAGCAGCTCTGTGCAGTTATCTTGGGAGTCCCGAATTCGCATCAGTGCAGAATTATGTTCAGCCCTCATTTATCTGCACTCTTCTAAGATGCTTCATGGCAACTTGATATCCAGCAATGTCCTCCTCGATGCTAATTTCGTGAGCAAGCTTGGACATTTTGAATTCGAAAGTGAAACATCAGACCATGAATCCGCAGATTTCTGTGAAGAGTCGGACGTTTCCTCTTTTGGCATCATATTATTGCAGCTATTGACTGGAAGATCAGACCCGAATCTAGCCGAGGAAGTACAAGAGGCTCCTGATGTAAGTGCCATGCTGGACTCTACAGCAGGTGACTGGCCTGTTCCGGAAGCCGTGCAATTGGCTGACTTGGCATTGAGATGCTGCGTGACGGAGCTGTTTGATCCACCCGATCTTAGACTGGAGGTTTGGAGTTTGCTTGAAAGCATGAGAATTTCTATTTCTACTGCAGCCTCTGCACCACCTTCCTCTAATCAACTTGATCCAACAAATGAGCCTCCTGAATATTTCATCTGTCCTATTTCAAGGGTAATACATAAAATCCTTGTTAATTCTTATGTTTATGAATTATATCAAGATTGAATAACATTATTTGGATGTGCTTGCAGGATATTATGGAAGACCCTCATGTGGCTGCAGATGGGTTTACATACGAAGCAGAGACAATCCGAGCATGGTTAGAATCGGGCCACGAAACTTCGCCAATGACGAACCTTGAGCTCCTACACGACTATCTTACACCTAACCACTCTCTCCGCTCGGCTATACAAGAGTGGCTGCAAACTCATCAAAATGATTGATATCCATATATCCCATGCCAGGTGTGCATATATATATATATATATATTCGGTTTCTGCTTGGTCAGCCCGTAATGGTTAAAGTACAAATCATGATTTTTTTCCATTCAGGTAGTTGTATGGTATTGTGGATTTGGGTTTTTGTATATTGCCTTGGTGTTTCAATTGCCCTATTACATATGTTAGGCAAAGTGCTTGGTAATGTGAAGTCCTGAGCAGGTGTATAGTAGTAGTAGATATTATGGTACAGGGCTGAACCGACATTTGGTGCTGAGTTATTACCACTTTAGCCAACTTACATGTAACACGTGTCAAAAAGTGACTGACGTATGAACACATGTCACATATTGGTTGGCTAAAGTGGTAACAACTCAGCACCACGTATACAATAATTTCTCATAGTAGTGCTTGTTTGTTTGTAAATGGGTCCACTCCCCTGCTAGGAAATGGCAGTTGCCTAACATTATGATTGTTGAAGGAATACTGATGTTTACCTGTGTGTTGTCTGCATATTCTAATGCGTGTTGCTTTTAAAAACCACTTGCGTTGATAGCTTGAGTTAGTAGTTTGTTTTAATGCTCTTTTATTGCTGGTTGGTCTAAACTATACTTTAATCAGATTCTCTTGTCTTATTGGGCGACAATAAGTATATCCAGACAGACACGTGTCGTCATTAAAGCAGGAGCATGTGGGTCACACGTGGCTAGACTCTAGAGTCCCATGTTCATGTGTGTCAGTCATGGGTTCTAGTAAATGGTAATGGAGTTTGTTTGTTTGTTTGAGCTGACTTTATTTTGCCCCTTTTGCTTTTCGTCTCTCTAGATTAGATTCTTGTTCTTCTTAGTTTAATTAATTGTTGTTAGGTTAGTTGTTTTGTAATGTAATATGCAGCAAAGTACGGCGCTTTGTCTTTTTGTGATTAGGAGAAACAACAAAAGGTGTTTTTGTTCCTTTTATTGTTGTCTAGATTAGTCGGTGTTATATACAAAACATCGAAATGAAATTAAAAAATGATGATATGTCCTTAAGTATTACAGTAATACATGACCTGAAAATTTTTTATAAAAAAAAAAAAGAGAGAAAAAGTGTGGAAGATCTTTTCTGTTGTTCTACAAACGGTGAGCACGGCTTTTGACTTTTGGACATGATCCACCAATAACTGAAGACATGATGAGTCAGTGTCTTTTGTCTTGCAATAAAAAATAACGGATCTCAACTCAATAATATTATTGTTCCTTTTTCAGTTTTAATAATAATTCTTTAAATATATTAAATATAAGTTAATATTATATTATTACTAATATATCTGTACGGTACGGTATATACGGCAAGTCGGCCAGCCGGTACTCATCAGAAAGTTTGGTGTCCTCTCACGCGCTCTCTTCTGCACGGTTTTGTACGGCATTTCTCAGATAATAGAAAATCTAAAATGGACCTTCCAGAAGTCCTAAGAGTTTTTTTAAATACCTTTAAATTGAAAAATCAACACATCATAATCTTATTTTTATTATGAAATATTTTCCCCTCAGTTTTTGTTTTGAATCATTTGAATCTTCATTTTCGATTATTTTATGATCGCTAAAAAATGCATTATCTAGTTTATCTTATTTAATCATTCAAATTTCTGATATTAGAAGTGTTTTAAGTTATAATTATGAGCAATGTATTGTAAGATAATAAAAAAAATTACCTTATAAGCATAGAAGAGTCACAATATTAATATATAGAACTTTATCTAGTTCTTAAGGAAAAATATGTTAATTATCAAATTGTTATCTAGCTCATAGATCTTATATATATACAAACTGCTAGCTTCGTTAATATATTCATCTAGTTTTGACGAAATGAGTCACGTGCCCGACACGTAATTACAAAAACACGACAAATAATTGGCTGATGCTTGGATAAATGAATGAATTACTAGTTTACGTTTGGACAAATGACCAAGTTAATTTTCAGCCATATGAACAAATTCAGATTAAATTAAAAAAAAAAATTTAACAGAGCTAACAATTTATATACGTGGTAAAACTGAGCTAGAAAAATGTTCGGAGAAACCAAATAATAGCAATTTATCTAACTAATCTGACCTTTCAATTCATAATAATTAAAAAAAATCTGAATTAGATTTGGAAGAAACCAGCGCGTGATGTTCAACCGTTCAAAGCAGGTGTGAAAAGCGACAAAAAGTGTGGACAATATATTAATTTATTATTATTATAATAGTATTTATATATATATATATATTATATTAAATAAAAAGAATAAGTCAAGACCGGAACCCTTAAAAACGATTACTCAACCGTGTACAAGAACCAGCGTGGTTTTTTTTTTTTTTTTTTTTCCCTTCATGTGTGCTCATAAAAATGACACCTTTAATTTGGCTGAAAAAGGATCAGAAACCATAGTACACGATATTTCTCGCCTCCATTTCTCAGCAAAGCTCCTTCTTCGATTTGATCTCCTTACTGATTCTGCGACATGGAAATACGGCAAGCTGCGATTCTGTTGTACGCCGTGGCGGCTGTGTGGTTCTTGGGACTGAGCTCCGGTCCCGGCTCCGTTCTCGCCGGCGATATAGTACACCACGACGACGTCGCTCCAAAGCGCCCTGGCTGCGATAACAACTTCGTTCTGGTAAGTAATTCAGCTTCCGCTTCTAATTCACTTCATTTTCTCCACTTTACTTTCTGCTATTATTGTACAAGGGTGTCGGTTACTGCTTTATGCGTCTTCTTGAATCTTGAGTTGTTTCCTGAAGCTTGATTTGAGCTGAGGCGATTGGAATCTTTGGCTAGATACTGTAATAGTGCCGGGTTTTTCAGAGGCTTGCATATTGTATCTAATTTCGGAAACTATTTTGTTAAAGATTCATTTTTTGAGCTCGTATGATTTGGATTCTATTGGGACTAAAATTTGGATGAGGCTAAATTGGCGGGAAGATGAGTCGGTAATTTCTGCCAATGTTAATATTCGACGACTGAAATGTATTAACAGTGAAAGGGATGCTTAAGTTGGATTGAAGGTGAAAGTTTCTCCAATTGTCATCTTGCGAAAACTAATTTAAGATGGACATGTTTTGTATTCTTGCTGTAGTTGTTGATTGTTTAATTTGCAGATATATAAAATCCATCTTTAAAAAAATGAATTGTGGTAATATACTTCCACTATTATTATTGATGAAAAGTGTTAGAAATCAGAGGTTTTTCCAAAGGTCATTATTTCAGATTAATCTTTGATTTTTATGGATCATGGTGGTTTGTTTATTGTAAGTTTACTTATGCAGGTGAAAGTGCCAACATGGATTGATGGTGTTGAAGACATTGAATATGTTGGTGTTGGTGCTCGATTCGGCCCGACCTTGGAATCAAAGGAAAAACACGCCAGTCGCATTGGAATAGTTGTATCAGACCCACCTGATTGTTGTTCTAAACCAAAAACCCAGGTTTCCTACTGTCAAAACTTACATCACACAGCCGATTTAGTTGTTGAGTGGAGTTCTTACTGATTTTCTTTTTGTTTCTAAGGCTAGAGGGAAGATCCTTTTGGTACATAGAGGTAATTGCAGTTTCACAACCAAGTCAAATGTAGCTGAAGCTGCTGGAGCTACTGCAATCCTAATCATAAACAACAGAACAGGTAATCAGCAAAATGCAATATTTGATTTAGATACGCTGATTATTGGATGGGAGCTGTAAATATAGAGTATTCTTATTATTTTCTTTGTGGTAGCATTATTAGATGGTTATTTTATTTTGTAGAGCTTTACAAGATGGTTTGTGAAGCAAATGAAACGGATGTTGACATAGGGATTGCTGCTGTTATGCTTCCACAGGATGCTGGTGAAAGCCTTGAAAATCTAATAGAAACCAACAAAGGCAAATTCCCGTTTCATCTTTAAATTTCTGGATGAATTACGTCTTTTGTGCACATATCTATTGGAAAAAATTTATTTTTTTTCTTCAGTTCGTTAATATCTATGCATTGTAATCTCAGTTGAAGTGCAGCTATACTCCCCACATCGTCCCATGGTCGATGTTGCAGAAGTCTTCTTATGGCTCATGGCTGTTGGAACCATTTTATGTGCTTCTTTTTGGTCGGCACATAGTGCAAGAGAAGCAGCTATTGAACTGGATAAGTTGATCAAGGTTACATCTTGCTGCTCTTGTCTGAGTAGTTCCCATTATTTAAGCTTGAAACTGACATGGTTGCGTTATTTGCAGGATGGGTCCGAAGATTTGCCTCAAATAGAGTCTATTGGGTCTCAAGGAATTGTGGAGATAAATACTGTTTCAGCAGTTGTTTTTGTAGCTGTTGCTTCGTGTTTCTTGATTATGCTGTACAAGATGATGGCATACTGGTTCGTGGTGGTGCTGGTAGTTCTATTCTGCATTGGTGGTATAGAGGTAAAAGGAAAAACAAAAGAAACTCGTCTTATACGCTATTAAAGCGAAGAAACTCGTCTTAATTTGCACTTCAGGTTCTTCACATAATGTCTAATCAACTGATAAAGCCACATGCTTGAATACCAGGAATTCCCTTTGAAGTAAAGCTTTAGGATAGAAAGTATGGAGTTTTAAGCTTCTTTTCTCCTCATTTCTTTGAGATGATGCTTTTAACCGTGTAATATTGCTCCTACAGGGCTTGCAAACTTGCTTGGTGGCTCTGTTATCATGGTATGCTTACTTCTCAGTATCGCCTTTGATAAAAGCATAAACTTTATTCAAGCATGCTCGTTGGCCTTCAATATTTCCATTTTTTGCCTCTTGAATTTCCATCGACCTGAGACGAAGAGAAAAGTCTTATCTATTTTATTTAGTAAAACTTAAACCAAAGATTCGTTATTGGAACAGATAGCAACAACCATTTCATCCGACATGCGTAGGTTTGATTTTCCAATGGATTCACATCTTTCATTAATGGAATTTTTTGATCTAGTCTCTTGACAACCAATTATCCTAAAATTAAACGTACATACACATATATATATATATATATATATATATATGGGACTGACTGACAATATAACAAAATTTAGTTTCAGATTGTTCAGACATGCCGCACAATCGTTCATTGAAGTACCTCTGTTTGGAGCGGTATCATATCTAACTTTGGCAGTATCACCATTCTGTATAGCATTTGCTGTTGTCTGGGCCATTTTCCGGACTGTCTCCTTTGCATGGATAGGTCAAGATATCCTTGTAAGCTGAATCAATGTTCTTTACAAAATACCATTGTTGCCTTTATTCTTGAGACCGAAGTATGAATTTTGATGCTTTCTGCTTTCAGGGAATTGCTTTGATAATCACTGTTCTCCAGATTGTCCACATTCCAAATCTCAAGGTGATGATTGGAACTCATAATCACATGTTATAAGCACAAAGATTGAATTTTTAAAACAAAAATTTAATTATCAGGTTGGAACAGTACTTCTGAGTTGCGCATTTTTGTATGACATCTTCTGGGTATTCATTTCCAAGCGGTTGTTCCATGAGAGTGTGATGATAGTGGTAAGCTTTAATGATGGCTGGCTTTAATAATCAAAGTTATTGAAACTCTATAATCATTTTGGAGAAATTACGATGAATTCAGGTCGCTCGTGGGGATAATAGTGGAGGGAAAGATGGAATCCCAATGCTTCTAAAAATACCGAGGATGTTTGATCCGTGGGGTGGTTACAGCATTATCGGGTTTGGAGATATCATATTGCCCGGCCTTGTAGTTGTATTTTCAATGAGGTATAATCTTCATTCCATCCATTAACCACTTTTTGATTCATTTTAGTAATGACCAATATTAAAAAGTTTGATCTACTATAACATAGAGCTAATTGCTAGTGTTGAACGTTGGGTCTAGACAATTTGCTAGCAGAACTTTTTATTTGGACAAATTGCTTGCTCATTTTATGCAAAGTTGCAATTTGCTAGCTCCATCTAATTAACTATTAAATGGTGACGGAAATGTGCACTTGCACATCAAGTGTCGTCAAAATTCAACTAGCAAATTGTAATTTTCCGCAAAGTTCAGCTAGCAAATTGCAATTTTTTTTTTGTAAAGTTCTGCTAGCAATTTGAACAAATAACAGACCAAGGCAACAAAAAACTGCAAATTTTGGTTACCATTTAACATCAATATGTAACTAGCCTACTTCAACTTTGTAGAAATTTAGCTAGCAATTTTTATTATTTTTTAACAAAAATTTGCACTAGGAAATTGTCCAAATCCCCAAAGTTAAGCTGACAACTCTCAATATCTTGTTGTGTTGCAGGTATGACTGGTTGCAAAACAAGAGGATTAAAGAGGGATACTTCATCTGGGCAATGATTGCTTATGGCCTAGGTAATTAAACAAAACATATATATATTTATATATAGAGAAGTAGGTTAGTTACTTTCTGATATGAACATTAAAATGTTTATTTATTAGTACAATATATTCTAGATTTAATTTATACCCTGTTTACTATTCCGAAGGAGATATATTCTATTGAAACATCTCTATCCTTCTTCATTACAATGGAATTGGAAACTAGATATATATTAAATCTAGAATATATTATACTAATAAATAAGCATATTAATACTCATATCACTTTCAATGGTTATTATGCAGGTCTCCTGGTAACATACATAGCTCTGAATCTTATGGATGGACATGGCCAACCTGCACTTCTTTACATTGTTCCATTTACGCTCGGTAACTTACTCTTCAAAAACTACCCCAAATCAAACTGTTTAGGTTTTCGAGTATTACGATATGAACTGGTGTTTTTCGTCTATTGCAGGGACGTTTATTACATTGGGAAAGCAGAGAGGCGATCTCGAGAGACTATGGACAAGAGGAGAGCCCGAGAGGCAGTGTTCGCACATTCAACTTCAACCGTCTGCTCGATCAAACTAAAACCGACTTTCTTAACCCATCACCTTACTGTAATGTAGTTTTTGCCTTAGTAGATTAGATAGATACACTTGTTGAATTGGCCTCTTTGTTGTGTGATTCTAATAGAGAATGAATTAGCATAGGAGAAGAGAGCTTTAGAAAGGCCAACTGCAACTTATTTATGTGTTTGGGATAAATAATTAAGGATTTGCAGAGGTTAGTCACTTTAGTTTCAGTTTACCAAACCTTTGTAAGTAATTATATGTGTATGGTAAATAATCCAAGAAAACAAAATATTACTCCTTTGTTTGGTTGCTCCCACTTCAAGCAAGCTCTACCAACAAACCCTTAAGATTGATCTAGGTAGAGGGTAATTAAATGCAGATATTGGCTCCACTTCTAATTGAATTGGGTTGCTTACTGCATTATCTTATATCAGTTGCTTACTGCATTATCTTGTATTTTGATGATGACAGTGGATCTTTTGGGTTGGACCATTTGTTGAAGGGTTAAGAACTTATAAACTTTCTGAGGTTTGCCCTATGTGAGATTTTGGTGTCTGAAGTTTAAATTGTTGATATTGACTGTCTGAAGTTTCAACTTTGTTGAAATTTGGTTTTCCGTTCATTTTTGCAGTCAAATACGACGGAATGGTGTGAAAAGTCGAAATCGCCCCTAATACTATTATGTTTACTCCGCCCGACACCCTACTCCGGTCGGCCACCGCCCAATTAGGGGCAATTTTGAGATTTATTTTTTTATCGGGTCATGTGACAAGCACATGATCAAGTTGTATCAATTTTAACAGTAAATTTGGAAGGAGACAACAAATTTCAATAAAGTTAAATTTTCTAACAATTAATATCAACAATTTTTTTGGCCAAAAAAAAAATATCAACAATTTAAATTTCAAACACTAAAATCTCACATATTGTAAACTTCAGACAATTTATAGGTTTTCAACCTTTCGTTGGAGCTGCACTTGCTGTATTATACAGTTATTATATGTATGTAGAGAGCCACCAACTTAATATATATATATAGCATACCCATGAAATCCATCTTTAAATTCATAACAATAACAATGAAAGAAAAATAAATTAAATATCACCACTAAAAGAAAATACAAAAACTTTATCCAACTTACTTTATCTTGAATTCGAGTTTTGATCGAGTCAATTTTGAATAGCTCACGAGTAGTTTCACTCATTTACACACAACTGAAAGTACTCTTTATTTCTCACTCCATGTGTTTGTATTTATGTATGTATGTATATGAAGGAAGACATATTACATACCCATCCATCACCTTAATTACCTTTCTTCATAGAATAGTCGCTGAATAATGCTCCGATCCGACGGACCGACTTCACTTCAAATGAATTTAATTGAATTGATCGAATTCCGACAGAATTTAATAATGCATGTACATGCACATGCTTCCCAACCGCCTTCTTTTAAGACGCGTCAACCAACGCGCCACCGTTCCTCACCCTCTCCACCACCGCCGACAGGTCCCGCTTATAAACGTCAACTTTCAGACCGTACTTCATGAACAGAGTCAACGACATTTTCTGCTCCACGCGGTGGCCGGCCGCCACCTTCAGGCTGTGCCTCATCAGCACTGCCGCTACCACCGACTTCATCTGCAAGTACGCCAAGTCTTTCCCTAAGCAAATCCTCGGCCCTGCGTTGAACGCCACGAACCTGTTCCGGCGGATGATTTAGGGATTTTGAAAAATTAGGGTTTTGAAAAATTAGGGTTTTGAAAATTTTATGGATCCGACACTCACCTGAAAGAATCATGCATCACGAACCTCGTCCCGTCGTCCGACAGCCACCGCTCCGGCCGGAACTCCAGGCAGTCGTCTCCCCACGTCGTCCTCAACCTCCCCGCCGCGTAGATCGAGTACGTTACCGAAGATCCCGCCGGAATCACCGTTCCGTCCGGCAGCACGTCGTCGGCGACCACGTGCTTAGAGTCCTCCGGCACCGACGGGTACAGACGCAGCGTCTCCGACAGCGCCGCTTTCAGGTAAACTAACCGATCCATCTCGTCGAATCCCAGCGGTTCGTCCGTCCACTTCGATACGTCGTCGCCACGTGTCTCGAGCAGGACCGTGGAGATTTCCCTCAGTACCTTCTCCTCCACCGTTGGATTCTGAATCATGAGCCAGAAGAACCAGCTCAGAGCGACTGATGACGTGTCGCGTCCAGCTAGGATGAAGTTGAGCGCCACGTGCTGGAGGAACGAGTCTGAGTAGGATTCCTTCTTCTTCATGAACCGGGATAATAAGTCGTCGTGCTTGGGTCCGTCTTTTTGCTGACTCATCAGCTCGAGCTTACGTGTACTGATGACGTTGGATAGATACTCGTCGATGTGGCATATGCTCCGGCTCAAAACAACCTCCATCCCGAGCCGGAGCCACTTCTTGAACCGCCACATCACCTCGGGCAATATGAACCGCTGGAGAGACGCCTCTGTGGCCCGGTCGAAAGCTGAAGCGAACCCATTCTCCGGCAGACCGGGTGCACACGTGGCAGGATCCTTCCCAAAAGCCAACCCACATATATTATCGAAAGTTAACCGGAGGAGCAAATCCTGTAGATCGACCGGTTCGGCCCTCTCCTCGGCCGCCTTGAGAATCGGACAGAACCGGCAGTCAATCGCCCGGTTCACCCACCGAGCCATGGCCTGACGGAGCGTCCGGGTGGTGAACTCCAGCGCGGCGGTCTTCCTCTGGAAGAGCCATGTGTCGCCGTCGGAGTTGAAGATGCCCTCGCCGAGCAAGTCGTGGAAGACGGCCTGCCACGTAGGACCCTTGGGGAAGTTATCGAACCGGGTTTTGAGAATGTACTCTAGGTTTTTCGGGTCGCACGTGACGGTCACGAGACCCTGCTTCCTGGCCAGGAACGGGACCGCGCAGATGCATGTTTGGTACGTGCCGCCGCAGGCGCGTAGGTTGTCGGTGATCCAGTCGTGCATGCGATCGGCGTTCTCTATCAGTCCCGGTAAGCTGCCCAGTAGCGGCCAGACACGTGGACCCCTCAGTGACCGCGAGATGAAGGTGAACCACAGCAGGTAGGCCGTTATGGCCGTTAAGATGAGCAAAGCACCATATACATCCATTAATGAAACGAAACCCTAAATTCGTTTAGAGAGAGAAAATGAAAAAACGCAGACAGTGCTTGTTTCTCAGATTCTGAAATAAAAATTGAAACTTTACGCTTATTATGATACACAGATAGGGTATGGTGGAAGGATGAAGTAGAAACAATGGGGAATGGTACAAAAATGGTGAAAAAGGAGAAATTTATAGGAGAAAATGTTGATGAAGAAGAAGAAGAGAGGAGCAATAATGGAGGACAGACTGTAATAGTGGATTCTTTCTCTCTCTAAGAATACGACGACTATTTGATGGAGAAGAGAAAGTGGCTAGCTATCTTAAATGCCTCTGTGAGGTTGTTGAAGCTCTTAAAAACTGTCGCCCCAAAAGACACTGCTAGCAAAGCAAAGCAATGGAGAAATGACGAAGAGCTTTCCTTTCTCTCTCTTGAAAACAGCATTACAGTTGCAGACACAACACACATGCACAAGACCACCTAATTCTGAAGAAAAAAGATGACAGTAATAAATATTGGAGGAGCCTTCAATTAATAAAAAAGGGACAGTGTAGTGATGAGCTAGAGATAGAGAGAGAGAGTTAATGTGTTTAGTTGAGGAATTAGTCTCCTCCAATATATACAGAAAACAGCCCAGAAACAAGATACATACATGAGCTAGGGTTTCTTTTTTCTTATGTACTAGATAAATAAAAGGGATTAAGTACCTTTTCATACCACTTCTTTGCACAGAATCCACTTTTGGTACCACTTCTATTTTTTTGTATACTTTTGGTACCAATGTTTTCAACTTTGTATCCTTTTGGTACCACCGTTAACTTTCCGTCCAAATTGACCGTTAAGTGGCATGTGCCATGCACGTGACCCCCCTAAACTTTTGAATTTGTTTCAATTTAGTCCATCTAATGCATCCCTAACTTTTAATTTGTTCAATTTAGCCCTAAAATTTCCAAATCGAACCCTTGACCCAAATTGACCTAGCCGGACCTAGCCTAGGGCTAGGTCCGACCCTGGGTCGGGTTCGCCTGGGTCGGGCGAACCCGACCCAGGGTCGGACCTAGCCCTAGGCTAGGTCCGGCTAGGTCAATTGGACCTAGCCCCAATTGGGTCAATTGGGGCTAGGTCCAATTGACCCAGCCGGACCTAGCCTAGGGCTAGGTCCGACCCTGGGTCGGGGTCGCCTGACCCGGGCGAACCCGACCCAGGGTCGGACCTAGCCCTAGGCTAGGTCCGGCTGGGTCAATTGGACCTAGCCCCAATTGACCCAATTGGGGCTAGGTCCAATTGACCCAGCCGGACCTAGCCTAGGGCTAGGTCCGACCCTGGGTCGGGTTCGCCCGGGTCAGGCGACCCCGACCCAGGGTCGGACCTAGCCCTAGGCTAGGTCCGGCTGGGTCAATTGGACCTAGCCCCAATTGACCCAATTGGGGCTAGGTCCAATTGACCTAGCCGGACCTAGCCTAGGGCTAGGTCCGACCCTGGGTCGGGTTCGCCCGGGTCAGGCGACCCCGACCCAGGGTCGGACCTAGCCCTAGGCTAGGTCCGGCTGGGTCAATTGGACCTAGCCCCAATTGACCCAATTGGGGCTAGGTCCAATTGACCTAGCCGGACCTAGCCTAGGGCTAGGTCCGACCCTGGGTCGGGTTCGCCCGACCCAGGCGAACCCGACCCAGGGTCGGACCTAGCCCTAGGCTAGGTCCGGCTAGGTCAATTTGGGTCAAGGGTTCGATTTGGAAATTTTAGGGCTAAATTGAACAAATTAAAAGTTAGGGATGCATTAGATGGACTAAATTGAAACAAATTCAAAAGTTTAGGGGGGTCACGTGCATGGCACATGCCACTTAACGGTCAATTTGGACGGAAAGTTAACGGTGGTACCAAAAGGATACAAAGTTGAAAACATTGGTACCAAAAGTATACAAAAAAATAGAAGTGGTACCAAAAGTGGATTCTGTGCAAAGAAGTGGTATGAAAAGGTACTTAATCCCTAAATAAAATAATATGGGTGGAAAGATTGGGAAGAGACATGATGCGGGCGGAATTGAGCAATTCTGCGATTTCTGGTCATAGACTTTCAGGTGTTGGATTTTGCGCGTGAATAGTATTTTTCACACTTAAACGGTGCCTAGAGCAAAAGTCAACGCTTCGTCATGCACTGCGCTGATTTTCGGCCAAATTCCATCGTTTAGACGGTTAAAATCGAATTTTAGTGTTTTTCGGTTTTTTTTTTTTTTTTTTTTTTGTAATTTTTCGGTTTGTTTGACATTTGTCGTTATTTTTCGGGTATTTCCTAGAGTTAAGGTTTCCTTTTACTGTATTTAAGAATCTACTAGCCGTCGTTTGCATTCAGTTGAATTATTAATGAAAAAAATCGAGGTGTTCCTCAACCCTGCGTCAAACTTTCAGTATTCTTTGAGTTAACAAACTTTTACGCTTTCTATCCCACATCACGCTGCGATCAGGCCAGGGATTTAACTTTTATTTTTTTCAGACTCTTAACATTAATAGTATGTTTGTTATACATTTAGAATATTTGTCACTTGCACCATATCAATTCGTAAAATATAAAATGTTGGTCATAAATACTTTTTTTTTATTTACAAAGTCTTAGCAAATTTTGAATCCATAAGCTCAGGATTGAATTTGATAGAAAGGGAGTGGTGTAATGTTTGTTAGACTTAAATGATATATGGAGAATTTCATGTGGGACTTTGGTTAAGGGTCGGTGAGTGAACCACCCAACAACTACCATTTATAGCACTTTACTTGTCCATGTGGAAATTTTATATTTTGTAAAAATGAAAATAAACTTCTTCAGTTCTTCTTTATCATAATTATAATATCCAATAATAATCTTTATTTTGGTTACATATTCTCTGTCTGTCACTAACCACTGTTAAAAATAAATAATATAAAAACATACACACATAGAAGTTCTACTAAGGATTCAGAGCCAAAGGTTTGACTTCTTTTCATTCACTTAAATGGAATGGAAGAAGAAGTCTTTAACACACAAGACAACTAAGTCAAGCATCCATTTACCTATTTACCCACATGAAGACAAGTTGCATCCAATTCCCCATTTCCTTCTTAATAAAGGAAATACTAAATTTATTCAACCTCTATCTAACTAATTTTCATATAATTAGTGTAATAATTTGGCCCTCCATCTCTTAATTTTAACTTTCAAATTAAACATATCAAAATTATTTATGATTAGCACTTTATTTGTCACAATTTGACTCGCTGAAGTGAGTATTATTTTTGGTGTAGAACATTACGGATGTTGTCAATCTAATGACCCCTAAAACATCTCGCGTCCGAAAAAAAAGTCATATAATTAAACTCAATTTTGGCTAAAAATTCCATAGCAATATCATGGATCTATACAGATTTTCTGCCCCACTCTATGTGTCCTAGATCGTGTCTCACTATTAAGATCTTGACATGTGTCTTGAGTGTAATTAATTTTGTGATTTTTTTTTTTCTAAAACCCTATTTGAATTAGTGAATCCTTAAGAAAAATATTAAATATAAAAATATGTATCAAGATCTTAACGGTGATGTATAATCTGGAGCACGAACGGTGAGATATGAGATCTGAATCCCATATATATGTCAATGTCATAGCAATATCATACCAATATTAATGATGTCTTTTTTACTCAAGGTGCATGGGTTGGTGTTGTCTTGGTAGATAATTAATTGGAATTCTACATTATAGTTGGCCTTAATTATTTTTCTAAATATGTCATGTAATAATTTATTTCATCTTTAAACTTGCCTCCCTCTTTTATAATTTATAATTATTAACCGAGAGTAAGATTGATTATCCATCATTAAATTATGGATCGTCGCCATCACAGTCATGAATAATGTTGCTAGTAGAGTAAAGTAATGAATGTGAGCTCCTTAATTAAATTATTAAACTATTTGATTATTTAGGTTTAAGAAAATATCATCATTGGTAGTCGGTAGATGAATTAATAAAGATATCTTTAAGTAGTAGATACAAATTTTAATGATATGACTGAGCAGATGGATTTTGATGAGCAACAATAGAATAGAACACTAATAGTGATGCTTATGTAGAATAAATAAATATTATAGTTATATTATAGGGTTAAGAACCTATGAAAGGTCTGAACTATCACTCATGTTAACGGGAGAGGTCTGAAATTTAAAAAGTTAATAACATAGGTCTGAAATTTCTGTTTTGTTGATAACAGCGGTCTCCGTTAGTTTTTTCCGTTAAAACTAACGGAAGTTGGTCACATGCTTGGCATGTGACCGGAAATAAAATAAATTTCCAAAATGCCCTTCTATCAAGTGTGCCCCTCACATGCTTGGAGTGAAAAGACCAAAATGCCCTTGAAGCCACCACGGTACTCTGGCGACCACCAATCGTACTCCGGCGACCACCACCGTACTCCGGCAACCACCACCGTACTCCGGCGACCACCACCGTACTCCGGCAACCACCACCAAGGCTCCGATTGGGCCAAAATCGGAGCCACCGGCCCCGATGAGGCTCCGATCGGAGCCACCGGCCCCGATTGGGCTCCGATCGGAGCTTTGTGGCTCTGGTCGGAGCTTTTTTGGCTCCGATCGGAGCTTTTTGGCCCCGATCGGAGCTTTTTTGCTGAGGTGGTGGCCGGAGTCGGGTCGCCGGAGCCGAGGTGGTGGTCGTCGGAGTCGAGGTGGTGGTGGCCGGAGTCGGGTGGTGGTGGCCGGAGTTGGGTGGCTTTAGTTTGACTTTAGGGGTAAAATTGTCATTTCACATTTCCTTAAATAAGATATTAAATAAAACAAAATATTAAAGGGGCAAAAATGTCATTTCACACAATTCTGTTAAATTTTAACCCTAAAAATGGACGGAAAACCTCAAATCAACAAAATTGAAATTTCAGACATCAGTTATTAACTTTTTAAATTTCAGACCTCTCCCGTTAACATGGGTGATAGTTCAGACCTTTCATAGGTTCTTAACCTATATTATTATATCAGATAAAATACAATGTATATATACTTATATATATATGATAACGTACAAGGAAGCTATAAAATACCGTATGATTTGTACAACTGACAAGAATTAATACCACACGAGCAGAAAATGAACATTAGATAATTTACAAGAAATGATTTACTTATTTGGATAATTAAGTGTCTTGTAAGTTATTAAAAGTATAAACATTCGGATTGTTATCATTTCTCTTAATTTATATGATATATATATATATACATTAGTTTGGTTATCAATGTTACTATTCTCTAAATCATGACATATTTCTTATTATTATTATTATCACTGCTACGTCATGGGTGTATAAGAGTTGAATTGGTCTACTGTATTCACGTGAAACGTTATTACCTCTTATTACACTGCTTGTACTTTAACTAAAGGAGTCGTGTCTTTTAGTAAATTTTGGTTAACTATCTATATATATAATAAGGCAATATGAGAGAGGGTGTTTTAGTATGAAGTTGCCACATCACCATTTAGATTACTCATGTAGTGCCACCTCATCTCTTTTTATTTTCCTCACATCTCATTAAATATATATATAATTCATTAGTTAACCCTAAAAATTTATTAACAACAAACAACCCCTAATTATCTATCTATCTATATATATAATCAGTGTTATCAGAACCGGACCGGGGCCTGAACCGGCAGGGCCACCGGTTCCCGGTTCGGCCGGTCGGACCCGGTCCGAACCGGGTCCGACCGGTTTTAGTAAAAAAAATGCAGATTTGTAGAGCCTCTTTGTAAGTTAACCCTTCTGTAGGTTTTAGTTCGGACCGGGGTCTGCCTCTCTGTAAGTTAACCCTAATATATATATATATATATTTTTAATGAAAGGAGTCTGAACCGGTGAACCGCCCGATTCGCCCAAAACCGGCCGGTTCGGTGAAAACCGGACTTCAGAACCGGGTTCGCTTACATCCTCCGGAAATAAGCAAACCGGACCGTGGAGGGGTCCGGTTCCGGTCCGACCGCGGTCGGACCGCCGGTCCGGTCCGGTTCTGATAACACTGTATATAATATCTATATATATAATAAAGCAATATGTGAGATGGTGTTTTAGTATGAAGTTGTCATATCAGCATTTTAGATAATAAAAAATTGGTTACGTAATACATAGTGCATTACTTATATTTAAGTAATGCTTTATGTAAAAACATAAATTTACGTGTGGGTCCCATATTTAAGGAATGATATGTAAAACGTAGATAGTTTTTGTTGCTTTACTTAAATAAACATGTAGGACTCACGTTTACGTAATCTTTACGTAATACCACTGATGCTCTAACAAGTTAATCATTATAATTTTAGCAAAGATATGAAAATTAGAAACTACAATTAGGGTAAGAACCAATATTTTTCACAAATAAATATTAAAAAGTGTACGTTCTCATAAATTTCTTATAAATTATTTAGAGCTTATTTCTTCAGATTTAACTATAATTCAGTTCTACGCTATCTTATTCTTTATATAATTCCATTAAATCATTGAGATTTTATTAAATAAGAGTATATTATTTGTACATATTAACGAAGATACCCGCGCAACGCGCGGGTATAGTATATATAATAACGCAATAGGAAAGAGATTAATTAATCATAATGCTGCCACATCAGAGATTAAGGCAATCATGAGGCTGCCACGTTATCACACACTTAGCACTCTAAGTTTGAGATCGACATGTTAAATTATATTTGGGCTTAGGCTGAATTATTTTAGCACTCTAAGTTTGAGATCGACATGTTAAATTAGATATTTGGGCTTGGGCAGAATTATTTTATTTACATACTAAGGTATTCGGCTGAATACATTTGGCTCAAATTATTAATTGGACTTAATTACACATAACTATTAAGTCTTAACTCTAATAAACAATTTATAATAAAAATAACATTTAATTCAAACATTAAACTAACATTTAAAAATGTGATTAACACAAATTCGATAATTTTGGAACAATGTAATATAGTGTAATGTGAGAGAAGCATTTTTATACAATTTTGTAACAAATCATCTTGCGCGTTGCGTTGAGACAACACTCTTATTATATTGTTTAATCTACAAAGTGAAAATGAAGATGCTTGGGCCTTTTCCGATGATTAAGAAGGTGAATATGACAACAAGGTCAATACGAATTGGAATGATGATAGAAAAACTTGAAACCAATGCATTATGACAATTCTAAATTATATTCATACTGTGAGTCGAGAAGAACTCTCAGTATCAACAATGAAGATTAGAGACTTGCTGTATATTATGTCCAAAATCAAGAAACTTAAAACAGATTTTCAATCTTTTACGTATAATGTTAATATTTATATTTTAACAGGTCCCCGCGCTATGCGCGGGGTAAGCACCTAGTTGTAACTATTTTTATGATTGAGTTAAGAGTTAATAATCAAATTACTACATAAATTTTGACTTATTACAAATTACAATCCAAAATTAGGGTTTTTTTTTCCTAAGTATAGCACTTGCTGACGTGATTCTCCTCTCAAAACCACCAGTCAAATACGGATCCAACGCAGAGGACGAAGTTCACGAACAAGCAAAAAACACAGTAATAGACTAGGGATGCACCAATGATCTTGAACAACAAGGATAACACGCAGCAAACAGAAATAAATCGCAGCAGCCAATATAAAGATGTATAACACTTGCTTTTATTACTTAATGAAGGTCACGCTCCTGAATTACACTCACTCAATTTAGACGTTCACAATCACTCCTCAGTTTTGACACGGTTGGGAACAAAAACTAATTTACAACACAAGAGAACTCTCCCTTATATAGATCTGAAAATCCTAGCACTCTTAGGAGAATTCTATCCATACTGAAATATTTGTGGGATGTAATAAGTACTTGAACTTTTAATTTATAAGTAAGATGCCACATCTTTTAAATTATTCTTTCAAATTGGATAGAAAATGAATATATTACGGCCATATTGATTCTTTTCGTATAAATAAAAAATAAATTCAAGTCTTAAATTGAAAAGATTGCAATGAAATATTTTCAGTTAGAGGTTCAACTAGATATCCGCCCACTTACAATAGTGGCATTCAATTGATCATAAATTAAATTAAATTCAAATTAATTGATCATCAAATTAAATTAAAGTTATTTCGTTTCAGTATTTTACATTTATGTCTGAATCTATTTTAGGTATTCATGAAAAGACCCAACGTGATCAGAACATGTTTATTTTTTTCCCCAATTTGATAGAAATTATAATGGGTGTAGCAATTTGTTCGCAAATTAAAAATTTAGGTAGTCAATTTTAAAAAAAAATTACAAATTCAAATAAAGATTTGCAGTTAAATCAAAGTTTAGGTAGCAATTTGATTATTAACCCTTCGAAAAAGATAACTCCTATAGTTGAGGTACCAATTAGGTAATCTTCACTAAGTATTCAATCCCAAAAACAAAAATTGGTTCAACAGATAAAGAACCACTCTTTCCACAAGAAGTTAGCATTGTGCGTTAAAAAACAAACAAACACAGCACCTCAAAAAGACACCAAATAAAACATATAGAAATTACATTATTCTTACTGTAATATAATGATGATTCAACTGAGTAACACAAGACTTATGAACATGATGTTGTAATATTCAAACATGTTACAAAATCAAAAACTTCAGAACCAGCAACAAGCAGAAATTACAATAAAGCAGCAACCAATATACGAAAAACGAATAGCAGATGCTCATGACCAAGACAGAACATCTCTTTGCTTCTAATGAGGCAGGCAATATATGGTGTCTAGTAACTAGCATCAGGAGCACCAATTCATTGGCAATTCGCATCTTCACCATACAAATATGCGTAAACCGAAATCAACTAACCGTATTTTTCGTCATTATCTCAATTCTCACCCGAGGAGCCACCCCTTATAAATGAGCCAGAGCGATGTCCATCCACAATCACATCTTTCATTCGATATATTGGCCCCAAAATCCTGCCCATATTCTGTCAAAAATAGAAGTGTCGAAAATGTGTCAAGACTGAGCAAGGACATGATAATGGGAGCATAATGTAGATCCAAGGGCATACAAACTATTTGTAAGTACTAACTAAACCTATATGCTACTCAAGGCAGTAATTTTGCTTCGTCAAATTATAATTAAGTAGAAATATGCATAGTTAGTTAGTATCAGAAAATACGTAATATTTCCTATTCTCTACCGTTGACAAAAGGGTTAAGAACCTAAAAACAGTCTCAACTATAGGTCATGTTGTTAATCGAACTCCCATATTTAAAACGTTATTATTTGGTGTCCCAGCTATCAGATTTGTTGTTTTACACTTTTTTGAGTGATTTCAGCATTAAAATGGCATTTTAAGCAACAAAAACCTGTTATTTTCCACTTTTCTGAAGTATCATTATTTGTTGCCCATGGTTTAAACTTATTTGATGCTTAAAAAATATGGTTATCTTTAGTTAATTTTAAGAGAAAAAAGTGGAAATCAACAAATCTGATAGTTGGGGCACTGACTATCAATATTTAAATCTGGTACATCGATTAGCAACATGACCTATAGTTGGGATTGTTTTTAGGTTCTTAACCCTGACAAAATTATCTTATTACAGCCTCTTAGACTTCTAACATACACCAAAGACCTCTATTTTTGCTTGTTCGGTCATAGGAGAATGTGGTTCATACTGATTGTTTATCCAAGAGTATCTTCTACATGTCTAGAGCAAAGCAATCAACATACCTCATTCTTCAGGCTTAGTTGCCATTTAGATTGCAGAAGTTGCCACCTTTCTTGCTGCCATCGCTGCCCAAGAACTACAAGTCCCATCACTGTAGCAGCTAAGCATATAGACCAAAGGGTATTTGCTTCTTTTGCATGACCATACAAAGAAGTTGCTCTTTTCTTCCACCAAGCTTCACAAGGAAGTTGAGGCTCACAAGTATCATCATCTTTGATGACCCGCACTGATTCTGCAGACACATCGGAATTGTCTTCACTTTCTAGGCCACCCTCTGTTGAACCACCAACACCAGATGAACTAAAAGTGGCACTATAGGGATTTTGCTTCGTCTCTTCAACATTCAATTCGTCAAACTCATCATGTATGGAAAAAGTATGGTCTTTTTCAGCTTTCGCGATAGACCTATCCCCTTCCGTGTCGAATTCAACATCATTTTTGTCACTGTGCTCTTCAGGAATTTCATCGTCTTCAGGTTCCACAGGTAAATTCTCGTGCTGGCTAGGTGGAAAGACAAAGTGACCCGACAAAAATAGATCAATCGAAGTTTGAGCCCCATATTGATTACTGACCACACTCCCTTCTTCTACATCATTTGGGTTATTGAACTCTGTATTATTTGGGTTAGGAGTGGCAGCAGAGTATGCAGATGCACTAAGCGAAACCACTTCCCAATCATTTCTCCGAGTACTATTCCCCTCACCTTCCTCAGTGTCGGCCATTATTCAGCAGAGCTGTAATGAGAATTTCATCAAGGAGAAAACACGTTAGGATAAATGATTAAATGAGTAGCAGATAAGGTTCAAATCAAATAAAGAACTATCACCTACAAGAAAATAAAATAAAGGACAATCTGCCCATGTGCAAAAAATAAACATTAGAATTTATAAGGCTCATTAATTGTTGCATTAACTCATGACAGGAACTTGAAGATTGGTAGGTTCCTAGAGAGAACAGAGTTTAGCAAAAGGCGCTCAGTAGAATTTGCTTCAACAATCACTGTAATCAAGCTCTAATACAAAATTCAACAATCTATTGATTCATGAGACAGTGCAATCTCCAGCTTAATGTTGTCAAGAACAATAAATCCATCATTGACAGACAACCAAAATGAAGAAACAAAATTAGAACTCCAAAATTTGATTCAGCATCCTTAGATTTATCAGAAAAATGACATGTTCGAAGATGAATAGTGTGCATTCTGCAAAGATTTAGAATGCTCAACATATATACAGATAAACACCTCCAATATTAGTTAACTGTTTCCTCTTCTTTCTGTTGGAACTGCACCCCCGGCTACTTATGGAAGATGATTTTCAAAAACTAACTTAGCAAAAATGAAGTCTGCTTTGGGCCAACCCAGAAACAACAAGCTCATTGTAATCAGAAATATGAAGAAAGAAAGTAGAAACAAAATTCAATATTACTTTTGACAATTGATTCACTAGTAAGTTGAATCCTGCCGTAAATCTCCATTCTTGACCCAATAAATAGCACCCAAGTAAATAATCATCGCAGAAAACTGAATCGGGAAAGAACATTATACCAAAGTCAAATCGATTCACCGCTCCCAAACCACCAGAGCAACGGAAATTCAAATAGCGGCAGAGTTCTAATTACGCATCACATGGATTAAAATCTATAAACAATCGGAGCACCAAACAGAGCTAAGCTCAGCAGTTTCAAGAACAATCAGACACGCAATCGAAATTTAATAAAATCAAGAAGCTGCACATGGACAGCCGAAATCCTAAGCTCGAGAGCGAAGATCGTACCGGAAGATACCAACGGCGCCGGGTGGAGTCGCCGGAGAGTTATCGTTGTGGAATGATTGGAAAGAGAGAGAGATAGAACTGTTTGTTGGAAATTGTGCAGAGAAATGAATCGATCGGGTGAAGATTTGTTTTCTCGGGATAAAAGAGACCGGCTGGTCCGGTTACCAAATTCGTCGTCTGAACTCCGAAGGCAGATACTAGATTCTAACAGTGACAGGCTGTAGCCTGTAGCAGGTGATTGGGCCCACCGGCCCCAAGGATATCGTACTTGTTAGTTGTTGTTTGTTACCATAACGTTTTTGAATTAAATTAAAAATCATGTCCCTGAATGACATGATCCGACTTTAGCTCAGTTGGTAGAGCGGAGGACTGTAGTACGTTCAAAGCTGTCATCCTTAGGTCGCTGCTTCGAATCCGGCAAGTCGGATTTTTCTTTTTCCCTTTTTGCAAGTGGAATTTATAATAAACGGAAAATATCAGAACCCCACCCATGGGCAGGTGACTCCTAGACCTAGTCCTAATAATAAGGTTACTATTTGTTATATAAAGAATATTTTTCAAGCCATTTTGTAACATTTGAAAATATTTAACAATTTTTTTATGGAACATGTTATAAAATACAGAAACAGTGATTTTTTTTTTTTGTCATCAACTGTGAACATCCTCAGAAGCTTGTAGATTATATGTTAAGCAAAAAAAATAACTTAAAAAGGGGTAATAATATTCACATTATGATGAGCAAAGACAAAACAATTTTTTCATATATATATTTTCTCGGATACTAAAGTTTTTTTCTATGTTGGTGAACAAACAACACTGTCCTCGTCAGCACAGCTCCATCAGCAGCCTTTATATTTTGAAGACTTAAGAGGTTAGTTCGTTAAACTTAGTTCTACTTTCATCATCATTATGTCTATGCGGTATGTAAATACATGACCTAAATTTTAACCTGGTTATCGTAAAGTTTGCTAAATCATACAGAAGTAAATACTTTTTTAACCGCTAGACAACCGCTTTCGGTGATAATTTTAATTAACCATGTAAATAACTCGTGGCAAAAATAAAAACCTTCCAAATAATCCGTTATCATTTAATTAATCAATTAGTGTGTCCAAGTAATTAAATTTATTCATTAAGTAATCATCATGAAAGAACAATATAAAAAATACCCGTTCCCTTTTGTATTATTAATAATCACTCCCTAACGAAACTCTTTCCATTTCTCCATACACAATTCTATATATACAATCAACAAAAACAAAACAAAAATGAATAACTGGATGAGTTGCGTCTCTCTAACCCTATTGGTCATCCTATCCACCTCCCCGACCGAATCACACGCCGACGTTATAGCCGAAACATGCAAAAACTCTTCCAAATACTACAATCTCTGCGTGTCGGCCCTAAAATCGGACAAAAGAAGCTCGACAGCCAATCCGAAGGGTCTCGCCGGAATAACCTTAGACATTGTCCTACAAAAGGCGAACCGGACATTCAACCACGCCCTATCGCTCTTTAAGGGCCAGAACGATCCGGTTCTGTATCGAATCTACGGGACCTGTTTGGACGTTTACGGTGGATCGGTTAATCGGATTCTTCCGGAAGCGGCGGAAGCGTTGAGATCCGACAATTACGTCACGGCCCGACAAGACGTCGATCAGGTCGCGTCGAATGCGGTTGGGTGCAAGCAGCAGTTTGGGTCGGGGATTGCGTCGCCGTTTGGGAGTGAGAATGTCGATGTGCATGATTTGGCCACCGTGGCGTCGGATATTATCGAGTCGCTCGGTTAATGTTTCGGTTACAGTTGGTCGTGTTGGGTTTGGTTATTGATTTTTTGGAGAATAATGATAGTATTTAGGAATGATTTGGAATAACTAACCATAATTTTAATATCTAACACTCATACGTTGTCAAATGCATTATATTAATATTTTAAAATGTTATCATATGCATTACTTTATTACTTTGTCGGTAAATTTTATGTTAAAAAGGACATAAAAAAGGTTGTTGATAGATATATTTCTCAGGTTAACTTGCCAATTAAGATATGATAATGCTCAAGCTATTCAAAATATTAAACATATAACAAACTATACCAAAATAACAGAAAAGAGCAAAAATCATAAAACAGTGAGCATATTTCATGTTAACAACGTATACGACGTCATCATGTCATATATGCAAGTGAGATTTCATCCTAAAACCAATTGTGATAGGAGGAGGTGGTCCACTTGGTTACATACTACTTAATTTTACAGATACCAACCGGTGTGGTACTCCAAACTCACAGTGGATGTCTATTTCAATATTTAATATAAATTTAAATATAGACTAACTTAGTAGTATATCTAGCAACATTCGACAACATGGTTAAAACATAGTGTTGCATTTAAATAATTAATATACAATATATATTAGAAACAGCAAATAACATCAATATAAATATTATAAAATCAAAATCATCATCATATGTGTTGCCCAAAAAAAAAAAACATCATATGAATGTTATTCCTTTCATATCTATTGTTTAGTTTAAAAAATGTCAAAAGACCACCCAACAACAAACAAAGCCCTTTAATCACACTTCCTAAAACAAATTTCTAAAGTAACTTTCCTTTAGGCCAATGAAGCAACCATGTCTCAATAAGTGTACCCCAAATTACATAGCTTCTTTAGCTCAAACTTGACTTGGTGAGCTCATAAGCCAGGAAACATGCTGCATTGGCCGGAACACTTCGAGCCATAGCCGGTCCGAACCCCTTGTAGACCCCTTTGACACCTTCCGAGGCCAGAATCTTCTTGAAAGCATCAATCGAGCCCGAATACTTTGGCTTCTTTAAGTCATCGACTTGGATCACGCTCTTAACAACGTCAGCTGGATAAACAGAAAGCCAAAACGATGCTCCGGCAAGACCTCCGGCCATCATGAGAGACCCCCTTCCTAGGTTTGAAGTGTCTTTTCCTCCGGCGAGGAATTGCTTTAGGGCCTCGTAGACCCCGAAAACAACCGCGTTTCCCGGGACCTCTCGCGCTAGAGTCGGACCAAGGCCCTTGAAGAGACCCGCCACACCACCTTCCCTGATGACGTGGCGAGCCACGTCCATCGGTCCCACAATCTTGGTCACCATCGTAGGGCCCACACTTTGTGCTTGAAGTCTGTTATGATGACACGTGGCGCAACAAACAAAGTGTTAGATTGCTCGAGTACTTACTATAAGGCCGCGCATTTAATTTATTGCATATATTTGTTGGAAAATAATTATCAATTTAGAACCGATCATGCAAAGGAAGCCATCGATAAGATATTAAACATCGTAAATAATAGGGTTAAGAAACTAATTATAGTCTCAGTTTTAAACTATATTGTTTTCAAGCGTCTCGTGTTTAAATTGTTGCTAATATGTGTTTTATGTTTCGTTTTCGTTATTTTTTGTTTTCCGTCTCTTTTTTCTGTTAAATTTGACGGATTTGTATTTTTTTTCCAAATCATGTTTAAATCTCAATTTATGTCAATTAAGTAAAAACCTCAATTTATTTCAGCAAAAAAAAGTAAAAACCTCAATTTTTACATAAATTTTTAAATTTCACTATAAGTACACACTAATTGGTATGAATTAAAAGGAAGCAGAAGTGCCATTTTAATATTTTATCTTATTTAAATGCTCTTATTATTGAATTTTATGAAAATATTTGACCAAAATCCGTCAAATTTAACCGATAAAACATACGGAAAATCAAAAGGCAACGAAGACGAAACCTGAAACACCTATTATCAACAATTTAAACCTAAAATATTTAAGATATGGTGCAAATTTAGCACTGTGATTAGGTTCTTACCTCTAAATAATATATATATCGAATATGGAAAATGATACGAAATCCGAAATGGGATTCTGCAGGATTCCGATCTGTGTCACAAACTAAATAACCTTTAAAGTTGCAAGTCCGTCATTGTCACACAAATCGGAGTACTGACGGATTCCCATTTCGGATTCCATATCATTTACCATCAAATATTTACTAACCTGCACTTGATGAGTTCAGTAGGACAAGCTAGGATCGAAACCGCGACCCCGGCTACAGCGCCGGCTATAACCTGTTGGTTAATTGTGATTGGGACCCCCGGTTCGGACCGCAGCAAGGCCTCCATTTGGCCTCGAACCGTGAATAGAACCGCATTGAAGGCTGCCACGGTGGCAAGTGGAGCTCCCATGCCTTTATACAACCCCCTCGGACCCTCGATTGCCAACGTTTGCCTCACCGCGTCCATCGCGCCCGAGTACTTGGGCAGTTTACCTAAAATGTAATTTATATATAACATCTATCTTATTAGTAACTTGCTATAGTTAAATTTATTTTATTATTGTTTGTGCAAATAAGAAAACCCCGCAATTTGGTAGCTGAACTTTAAAACAAATTATATATTGTTAGTCGAACTTTAATTAGATTTTTTTTATTTGCTAACTGAACTTTGTGCCCTTAAAACTTTTAAACTGAGTTCTAATCAGTGTTGTTAAAGGTTAGCGCCTCGTCGCCTAACACGATAAGGCAGGGCGGCAAGATGGTCATTTACCTAAATGCATTTTAAGGGTGCCTCAAACGTCATTTTAGGAATAAATTATTATTTTTCCAACATCTAGAGATAAATAATTAAAATGTAAAATTAATAGAATACTAGGGTTTGGTTTCTAAATCTCTTCTTTTTCTAATTTTTTCCAACATTTTAATTTCTAGAGTTAAATAGTTAAATAGTTAAATTTAAAGTTAATAGAATACACTCTCTTTTATGCTAGTAGATTCAATATCTACCTAATTAGAGTAAATACCTATTACATCAAGTTTACCAATTTCATTTCTTTTTAATATATATATAATAAAAAAAATTGATTTGATCATTCTAGATGATATTTGTAGTAGATTTAATAGTATGTACGTTTCTTTCAATGATGCGATCGTGAGACAATATTTAACCTCATCACCTCAGTTCGCGTTACATATTTGACAATATTGGTTATAATGGCACTTAGTTTGAGCAAGTTTAGAAAAAACAAATTCTAAAGAAAACTAACTAACAAAATTATTAAAACCCGGCAAGTTGTTATTAATTAAGCCTTAAGATTGGATCTAGTCCTACCTGGCAGAGGGGCCACCTGGCTCTGTAGCTTAACCTTGATGGTGTCAAATGGGTGCCCACAGACCAATAAGGCGACTCCGCCAACTGTACCCGCGGTTAAGTCCTTTGCCACGTCACCCATCTCTCTTCACTACAGAAAAAAAAAAACAGACAACACGATCACTGCATTAGTACTGCATTGTATCGGAGGCGCATAATAGACATTCATAAAATTAGATCAGAACAATGTCAATATCAAGACACACATACTAATATTATAATATAGGTCACTCAAAAAATGCTGTTTTGATTTTATATATTTGATCAAAGTTGATTTTTGTATTTTGTAAATTTTTTTTTTGCATATGTTAGTTAAATGTTAAGTTTGACTGTTAAATGTTGATTAAATACTTTTATTTTGTTTAATTTAGTCTCCAAATTATATCTGTAACTTTTTTTTGCAATTTAGTCCCTAAACAAACTCAACCGCACCTAATCCACAATCGACACATCATGGGTCGGACCCTAACTCCGTCGATTGCGTCGATTGGTTTGGGTGTAGTTGGATTTGTTTATGGACTAAATTATAAAAATTTAAAATATAAATTGGATGACTAAATTGAATAAAATAAAAGTATTTAACAAAAGATCATTTAACCTTATAATATAATGTTTGGAAAAAAAAATCTTATAATTTAACGTAATAATTCAAAGCGGTTATCAATTAAGTAAACGATCTTGTGAATGAAAAAATATTCAAAGTTTGCAAACAGAGATTATTTTAAGGTCTGGTGGCTAGAACAAGCAATGGAAACTTAAAAAAAATCCTCAAGATCCAAACTTGGTAAAGCAACAAAATTTCAACATCCTTAGAGAATCAATTGCAGAGCAAATCTAAAAGTGGGAAGATTCAAGAACACAAAACATTACCAGAAGAGCAGAAAAACAGAGACTGGTTGTCGATGCCGAAACGAAGAAGAAGAAACCACTCTTTGTTTTACAGACGGAGATGTCGATGGGTTTTCTGTATTCTGTAGTTGAGAGATTATATTCAAGGAGAGAGTCTTTATTGGTGTTGGTGTAGTTTATATATATATATATATATAGTAAAGAAACAACATGAAAAGGAAACAACTTTATATGTAGAATATACAAGGGATCATCAATATAGAAATGCTTTCATCTATTTTTGTATACATACATATACATATATATAATATAATAAGTATAAGTAAGAGAGTAAAAGTTTCTTCTTTCTTTCTTTGATGTATGGGGGATGTATAACCTATTATTATATTATGAATGGATACAATAATTTAAGTTAGCTCACATGTTACATGTTACAAGATTTGATACTCAATTTTATTTTATTTTAAGTATATTAGTTTTGTTTACTGTTAATTGTTATTGTTTAGTAACTGACTTTTTGGTACTCGAGATAATAAATTGAAACCGAAAAAATAATCGGTTACGGAATTGTAACAAAAAATATAAATGAGATACTTAATAAAAACATTTAACAGATTGTATAACAAGTTAATGTTAGAATGGGTACAAATTTCCTCATACATTATATAATAGACAAATACAAAGAAGAGTAATTAAACATTTATCACACTTAATCACACTTCTTACAACAAATTCCTAAAACAATTGTGATCCAATGAGTGGAGTACAAACATGATCTAGACTAGACAATGAAAACAATGGCTTGCTTGCTTGCTAAGCAATCAATAGTTACATCTAGCCGGCCAACCTCGACTTAGTGAGCTCATATCCAAGAAAACACGCGGCATTAGCCGGAACACTACGAGCCATGGCGGTCCCAAACCCCTTGTAGATCCCCTTGACCCCTTCTGACGCCCAAATCTTTCTAAAAGCATCGATTGAGCCCTTATACTTTGGGTTCTTAAAATCGTCTACTTGGATCACACTCTTGACGACGTCAGTTGGGTAGACAGCAAGCCAAAACGATGCTCCGGCCAAGCCTCCGGCTAACATGAGGGACCCCTTGCCTAGATTCGAGGTATTCTCTCCTCCTGCTAGGTATTGCTTCATGACCTCATAGACTCCGAAGTAAGCTGCACTTCCCGGGATTTCTCGCGCCAAAGTGGGAACAAATCCCTTGAATAGACCCGCCACGCCACGTTCCCTAATGACATGGCGGGCCACATCGATCGGTCCTGTAAACTTGGCAGTTGTGGCAACTGGGCCTGTACTTGCCAGTACACTTTGGGCTTGCAGCCTGTTATAAGAGGCACAAGTAAATGATTGTTAGGGTTGTTGCTTTCCCGATGAACTCCCTAGAACGTTCTAGAACATCCCGCGAGAAACTAAAAAAATTGACGGCATTCTAAAGTGCTTTTGCACCTGCATTTGAGCAATTCGGTGGGGCAAGCTAAGAAGGAGACTGCGAATCCGGCCCCGGCCCCGGCTATAAATTGTCTTTTCACTTTATTTGGCTCGGATTTTAACAACACCTCCATTTGCCCTCGTGTCGAGAAAAGGATGGCTTTGAAGGCGAGCACGGTCACTAGAGGGGCTCCCATGCCTTTGTACAACCCCGTAGGACCTTCCGCGGCTAGGGTTTGCCTAACTGCGTCCATAGCGCCCGAGTATTTGAGTACCTGACCTATGTTAAGAATAAGACGTGTGACTTAGTCATCTGTAAGCTCTGGTACCATGTTAACTATAGAATGCACACTTTAACCAATTTTCATATAAGTTCGAACTTGTGGGTGAATGCATTCAACACACTCCTATAACAGCAATTAGAACTACATTAGTAGTTTGAGATTTCATCTGATCGTGTCAGGAATTGTGAGACCTACCGGAAACAGGAGCCGGTTGGCTTTGGAGCTTGACCTTAATTGTGTCGAATGGGTGACCGACGAACAACAAGGCGATTCCTCCAACAGTCCCGGAGGTCAAGTCCTTCACCAAGTCCCCCATCTCTCCCAATTTGGACTGCATAAACATGCAGAAATGAGAACCCAGGTATTCAATATGATCAAACACAGTCTAATTCAGTAGTTTCGAAATTTCTGCAATTTTTTATAAAGAAAATATCCTAAATTGTCAGGATCAAGAACATACATACTGTTACAGTAGCTAACTTCACAAGATCCAAGCTTTGTAAACCCATAATACACATGAACAAGCACATGTTTTCAGCATCTGCTGCCATTGTCAGATCAAACAAGCAAATAGCGATATGGGAAATCAAAACAAAGGGAAAATAACCTATTTAGTGTCTCAGATTTAAATCATGTCAGTTAGATGTCTTATGATTAAATTCTTAATATTTGGTGTCTCATATTTCAATTTGAGATGGCAGTGATTTCGGCTATATGGGCTAATTATGGGCTAATTTAGGTATTTTAATTTTTATATAGTCACGTGACCAAATTCTGTCAAATTTAATCTTAAAACTTAACGTAGACATCAAATTACAACATATAGGGACAATCGAAAATAACATTTTAATCACGATGCGCCAAATTAACACACGTTATAAGTAAGACACTAAATATGTCGATTTACCAAAACAAATTTCCGAAATTCGAACCTAATCATGAGGATCCGAGCTACTAAATTGGAGAATCTGCAGCGAATTATGGGTCTTGGATTAGCCAAACCCAAGACAGTAAAGGAATCAAACAATTTTGAATACTGTACGATGTTGTCAAAGCAATCGAAACTGGAAATCGGTAACATCCTAAATTCTATGCGTAAATCAGTAGGATTCAATCAAAAAGCAGCAATATATAATCATGGCTACAATAAAGGGAGCAATAATAGAGAATTATACCTTCTTCAATCAGAGAGAGGAATCTGCGCCGTCATTCCATGCTCGAAGCGCTGTTGACGGCGGAGTTCCGGCGATCCTTCTCCGGTGGCGCTACTAGAGAGTAGAGACTGAGTGGTTACTTTCAGCTGTTATATCTATCGTATTTGCCGTGTCGCTATCTCTTTAGCTGCTCTATGACCTGTAAATGAAATCCATCCTTACTTATTCAATGATATGATAAAATTATTATTATTATTATTTATAACTTATCCACCAAAATGGACCACTACCCCCATTTAAAAAATATTATAAGAACAATCGATTATCAAAGTTTCATGCATAACACGTTAAGTTTTTCTTATTAAATATAATGAAATCTCTTCACCTAAAAATTTCAACTTATAAAATGTGTACTAATATTAATTTTTAAAAAAAAAATTACGGAAAGCCGGCTCACTCACCGCAATCTTTTTAATAGTGGTCTACAAATATGGTTAATCACGCTATTATGATATGGTGCAGTTATGTTATTGAGTTTTGAACTTGTAAAGTTTATAATTATAATATTAAGTTCATATATATAAATGAAATAACAATAGTTACATAAATTTCAGTACTTAAAATTCATCACAACCGTCCATATCTTTTATCCATCAAAATTTTCTTTACTTTTACGAGGTTACTCACAACTAAGTCGTCAGTGTTATAATAATTATTAAAACTTGAACCTTTATAATTTTTTTTTATTAGTTTGAATTTCTTATATCTGAAATTTGAATTATTTTTGAATTCTCTAATTTAATGAAGACAATTATAAATATGAGTGTATGAGCAAAACTACAAAAAAAATCTATTATTATGGATATGATATTAAAATAAAATTATAATATTTATAATTATATGCAAATAAAAAATATAATTATTATATTTTTAAAACACACATAAAATCTGAACTACTTGATGCTTGGTGGGATCCTATATCACTTTCTATATAAAAAAAAAATTACTGGAAATTTCACTGTTTGTAGTATCGCCCTTAATCATTAGGACATTCCCAATGCCAATCAAATAAAACGACCGACGTACTCGCAGATTACTCGATAACAGAGTCCGAGACATGATTATTATGAGCGGTGATAGCCATTCCGAAAATCGGAATGCAAACAGTCCGAGTTGTTTCTGAATGGCAGCCAAGTAATTATTGGCAACAACAAGGGCATTCTCAATTAAAGAGAGAAGTCGGAATATTAACATTCCGACTGGGACATATAACACAGTCAAGATGAACAACTTTTCCTTCTCTTGGTTCGTAAAGCTATCTTACCTTTTCCCATATCAAACATCTCTAGACTCTATGTATACACCGAAACATGTCCACGACAGACCATAACTATATATACATGTACGTTGCCACCAGTACTAAACCCTAACACAAACCCCGAACCGAGACTATGAAAAAGGCAGCCCGAGTGAAAGCGACAGAGAGACGGGCCCCACCTCATCGTCTCTAGTTTTCGAGGTATCCCTCTTGTGCAACGTTCCTAAAGAGAGCTCGAGGTCGACAGCTTCGCACTCGTCAATGGCTGCCAACGGCGGTCCCAAGCTAATAGCGGACGCAAAATCGGCAAATTGGAAACCACCTGGAGACTCGAAACTCTTCATCCTCTTGTTAGACCGCTCTTCGTTGATTTCGTAATCTCGGTTTTCGTATCCTCTGAGCGGTTTTGGGTCCAAAAATCGTGGTTCGGATACCTACATACAAGACGCGAAAACGATCAACACGAAAACAAGAACAATAGTATACATAGTAAAAATATCGTTCAACTGTCTCATAAGTCCAAACTTGTAGTTGAATGCATTCAACACACTCTTATACTACAATATTGACATCCTCTGGCAACCACGGCCTTGTTCTGATTTGGGTCGAGTTTTCAGTCCGACTATCTCGACATTGACCTCTTTTCATTTGGATCTAAATATAACGTGCCACCCCGGCCAAATTCATAAATTGGGTCTTAAACATAATAGTCAATTGGGTCTCAAAATATAATGGGCTTTCTCATTTAAAACGACGTCAACAGTCATATCACATGTGTACTCTGACATCATTTTAATAATAAGATATACGCCTTAACCAACTGTCTCATAAGTTCGAACTTGTAAGTTAAGCCATTCCGCAAACTCTTATACTATATATTAACAGAAAGAAAGAGTTTGGTATATTATCACCTTAGACATGCTGCAAAGTTGCACAACTTCAGGAAACAGCTCGAGTGACATTGGAGACTCGCCGGTGCTCCGGCAAAGGTGGTTTGTTCCATTTACAGGCGAAAGTTTGAGTTGTTCTTGCTTAATAATTCCACTATCCCTTACCATATCAGAATTTTTGTGTGGAGTTATCTTCGGTATACATGGTTCGGTTTTCCCAGGATGGAGGGACAGACATGGATCAAAACATGCAGCAGATGAATCAGGAACATCAACCGGTCTGCGTCGGAAAAGACCCCAGAGAAATAACAGATTGTTCCATCCTGAGAATGAGATATTCGAATTAGCAATTCGATGAATAATTGCAATTGTGAAATCCGTTTCATCAGAGAACTTACGTTGGGAGCTCGATGGGAGAATGCTCGATGAAAACACCAAGAGTTCAGCCCCGTCAATGCGTCCTCTAAGAGCAAAATCATTATCCATCATACGCTTCAACATGTTCTTATAGTCGCCATAGCTACATTAATACGATTTGCACAAAACATTACAATAATATTACTGTCAGACCTAAATATGGGTCAAAATGTGTTTACAGTTAAATTAGGCAATAAAAACACGATAACATGCATAATATCAGCATCATAGCACCATACGCACCTCTTGAGATCTTCTGCAAAGAAGAACATTGCAATACTGTCCTCCGTAAATTGAGTTGCCGAGACACGTTCTCGAGGTAGTTCCTCAAGAATGATTTTCGTAGGGAGTTTCCTCACAAGATCAAGAACATTATCAGAAGCACGACTGGAACAGTGAGCTTGGATCCTAGTACAAGGCCCTCCACCAGTTGATACTTCAAAACTACCTCTGCATAATGTCAGAAAACATTGTATCAGACAAATTCCTTAAACAAACACTACACACCAAAAAGAAAAAACATATACCTCCAATCGCAATCTATCCGTGGAATAACGGTCTCCTGTGAAGATACGGACAATACCCGAGGGATATAGATTTGAGGATTGCTTTCACAAGAATCTAACCCTTTAGATTTAGGGAAAGGTTCAGTTTTTATCGAGCCCTTTCGAGCAAGAGGACTACTTGGAAGTCTGCAACTTTGTGGGCCCTCCCGTTCGCGAGGACTAGCTTTAGAAGTCGACAAGACCATTTTCCCATGTGATGTTGCTTTCTTGTCAAGCTTTGAAAATCCGGGCTTAAAAGCATTGATTTTGTTGGTGGAGATCGGTTTGATTGTCTGTCTTTCTCCAATTACCATATTTTTGGCTTTCTCCATGTCTGAAGTTGAGGTGTCAGCATTATTGAAAGATCTTGATTTCTGAAATTGCTTTCCACAAACATCCTTAGTCGTTGTCGGAGTTTTGAGACTATCTTGTCGGGAAAGACCATCTTTCAGTTTCAAATCCACGACATTGAATGATTTTGACTTCAGAAGACCTGCAAATTCCAAATCGAACAAAACAAAATTGGTAAAATAAGCAAACACGGTCGACAAGACTTTAAATTTGAAGTAACACAATTTCGAATCGAACCATTTTGAACAAAAGACTTGACTAGTCTTCTCTTGGGCGAGTTTCCTTTTGGCGATTCAGCATTAACCTCCAAACTCCTTTTTCTAAACAACGAGACATCATTGGTATTGGGAGAGACAGCTGTACTAGGTTTTCTACTCTCGAGACTCAACGGTTTTTTCAATCTAGATGAAACGAGAGATTGTGGCTTTGGCAGTGCATCCTTGATGGATGAACTTCTCATCAAAGTCTCCTTCGAGGTATCGGCTTTGAATTGATTCTGAATTTTAGATTCTTGCTTCACTTCACAGTCTTCACAAAGCCAATCACCTTCTGGAACTTTGTCCATTGGTACCCTCATGCAGTAGCTGATAAAAGAAAGCAATTAAGCTGTCAGTTGAAGAACATCATTAAAAAAAAATAACATTGTACAAAATAACATAGATAAAGAAGGAATTTTTGAAGAAATTACATATGTTCTGCCCCGTCGCTGCATTTGCTGCAAATGGCAAGCATATACTCTCGGCCTAAATCTCCACATATGTCACATACTCTAACCTGTGTAAAAATAAATCCAAATTTTCATTACATCATTATGAATTTCAATATTGTTAACTTTTATCAATAAAAAATTTATAAACTTATGCACCAAGATGCTACATATCAGAAGAGGATGTACATATTGAAAAAACTTAGCATCGATCTAATCCTAAAGATTTAAAAAATATAAAACAGAATACTAACTTAGAACTTCAGTATTACGTAGAGACACTGACAATAATGCATGCAACTTCAGTTCACGGAAATTAGAAAAGCTCGAGCAATTCCAGGTGTTAGCATGAGTAATGTAGATACGATGCAGCATGCAGTAAAAATTTCACAACTAGACCATTCATTGAAAACTTGTGAGTCTAGAGATATTGACTCAACTAACATTCATTTTGTGTAATTTGCGGGATAAAAATGCATGAGGACACTTAAAGAAAAGGTAAACATTTAATTTATATCTAGAAATAAGTATGTTAAGTTGAGAAATCTCGTACTTCATCTTCAATGGTAGCAGCTAAAGCTACTTTCGTATCAGCAAACTGAGATGGCAAAGGAGGAGTTTCATTGCAATGCTGCTCCGAAGGTGTAGAGAGTTTCTCACTAACTTCCTTAATATCCAAGTCTTTGGTGCCTTCAACGTCTATCAATGAACCATTCACCTGAAACATATATAATGTGTCAAAATTTCACAGTTATCAAATAACATGGTTGAGGAAGTAGCAATATGTGATTACAGACCTTATGTGACCTATCATTCAATAACGGACTCTCTGAAGAATTGGATTTATCCACGAGCTTATCGACCATATTATCCATCAAAGGAGTCATGTCTGCTGAAGTCGCACCATTCAACCCATTTTCTCTCTCAACATGATCTTCGGCCTTGTCCACTCCACTAACGCACGAGATGGTATCATCGTGGCTTCCTATATCTTCATGTCTTGGATCAAGAGTCTTAACATCTCGAGTCGAATCGATCACATCATGATCTGTACAATTTACTCGAGCTGTTTTGTCTTCCACACTCTGATATGACGAGTCACTACCTAAAGAAGTATTCAATAGGCTACTGTTATCACTGCTAGATTGTCCATTACTCTGTAACTTGTCGTCTTTCGAGAACATATTCTCCTTATCGGATTTTCCAAGTAGAGTATTTCTATTTTGTTCATCAACCGACGAAAGATGCGCTGGTCCATGCATATTGTGTGTACGTAATCCTTTTAGGATATGAAATCTCTCATTCATCAAGTGTTCAGTTCCTCTTTCAACATATGATCCCGTTGAAACAAACCTATAAACAAAAAACATTATAAAACAATGTCTTGAACTATATTGACAGCAAGTATAAATAACAAAAACATATTATGAACATTAGATTTCGCAAATATACATCTATATCATATATGGTATCATAAATTATGCAAGACAATGATATGAACATCAAACACCATGTCGAGCTATTCATCATACCAATCTCCTAAACCAAATATATGTCAAAAAAAAAAAAATTTCTTTGATTTTAGATACCAACACGATCGGATGAACATTAATTAATTTGTCCCTATTTTAAGCAGAAATTTGTTTTCACCTCCATCATCTGAATCCAACTCCATAATCTACCCAACACTAATTCCAAATTGATCAGCAATTGACTCAGAAAAAAAACCATAACAACACTAAAGCAATCGCCCCCAAAATCCACAACAACAAGAAACACAACCTCAGCAGAGGATCTGAAAAAGACACCATTTCCAAACCCATGATCGACAACAACACAGCAGCTCAAATCCATCCATCAATCGATCGATCAATTAAATCAGCATCAATCAAACTATAATAATCAGACGATGATAAAACAGCAGAGTTTAATTACCGTTAGTCTAGTTGGAGCAAGCAAGATACCATGTCTGGTTCCAGAAACCTCTCGCACTGTCGCCACAACACAACAATCGCACTGTCGCCACAACACAACAATCGCTGCTCTTCTTCGTCTTCACTTTCCTCGTCGTACTCTCTCTCTCTAAAAAGAATGCGCGTACGTATGCAGTCGCAGAAGATAACACACAATCGATCAGCGAGACGCAATCCTCGTATTTATACTCCACCATCTGGTCTCTGTCTCGCCGTATTGTCTGTATCTGTCCCCGTATCCGTAATCCTCCAACAACCATTCTGAACCGTAGATGGGAAAGGTCCTACGTAGGACATGCCGCACCGGATCTTTACCCTAAAGATATTTTACTTTAAAAAAATGTAATTTTTTTTTAGGTTGCTGTGTTAGAGACGTCACGCGAGGGTGGAACTCGTGGATGAACTGCAGCGCGTGTTACACGATATTTACGACTGGGCCAATAAGTGAGCGCCACGTGCAGGTGCGCAGCGCGTGAGATGTAGTTGTAGTGAGCGACAAGTTGTCGCGCGTGGATTTGCTGTTTCTGGAAAAGAAATGGCGGTGGACGTAAGAAGGCGCGCTTGCTTTGTCTGTTTACTCAATAATCGAGAGTAACCACCTTTTTTTTTCTGTCTTACATTATTTTACTTCGGATAAGAAAGAATAACTTCATAAATAAGTTGTCTCTTTTATTATCATTATTATTAGAGCATTTTAATAAGCTATATACATATATTACCAACCAATTCATTAATTTGTTGTAAAAAAATATATTTACCTTCTATAATGTTAAAGACACTTTTAAATAATTATTATACAATATAAATAAGTTAATAAACTATAGAAAAATAGTCAATAAGTCAATAAATTATGGAAAGACAGTAACATGTTAGAAACGTCAATAGACAATTTAGATGCTAAAGAATAAATATGAATTAGGCCAGTTAGTGGAAGATACACAAAATGTGTCCACTGTAAGTGCTCTTAGAACTTAATGATGTAATTTGAGCTAATTACAAAATTGTTAAATAATACTTGGACATCCTGATAAATTCCTAATTGATTATTGTAATTAAAGAATAGTCAAAAAGCTGATTTTAAATTATAGAGTATTCATCATCCGAATAATAATTCATAAAAAACCACGTAACTAAAATTACAGAAGTATTCAAAATTGTATATTTCTTGACCATAGTTCTGTCATTTCAAGTCATATATAAACATATTATATATTTAGATAAACTTGAATGAACCCTTGTTACCAATTTTTATATAATTTGTCGAAAAACAAAACCCGAACATAAAAATTATCTGAAGAAGACTTCAATAAGCAATTTTTCAATTAACCCTATAATTACTTTTTATCTTTCAAAATATTTTTAATTGTAATATTTTTAAGGAATTCGAAGTATCTATCTACTATAGTAAAAATATAGTAAACTGCTTACCATTGCAGTCGGCACGCATCCTCGTTCTCTTAATATATTTTTTTTTTGCGGTAAACTTAATAATTTTATAACATGAAGGATTCTAGTGTATAAAATAAAATGTTTGTATAATGAGTAAAAATTTATAATAACAACACAAAGATTAAAATATAATATATAAACTGCTAATGACAATGACAATAATAAATAATAAATACATAATAATAGAATAATGGGCCGAATGTATCTTTCCATATACCTTGGTCCGGTCCGGTCTGAGTTGGTCTCCTAGACCTTAAATGCTTTGGCAAAGAGGCCCATGAAATAATTATATATAGTTTCTAGATAAGTATAAATAATAATAATAATAATTTATTCTTATTTTTAAATCATATTGATCAACTTATTATGTATAATATTTTAATTTTTTTTTTAAAATATTAACTGGAAATACCAAATTAAAATATAATATATAAACTGATAATGACAATGATAATAATAAATAAAAAAAAATACATATAATAGAATAATGGGCCGAATGTATATTTCCATATACCTTGGTGCGGTCCGGTCTGAGTTGGTCTCCTATACCTTAAATGCTTTGGTAAAGAGGCCCATGAATGAATGAAATAATAATAATAATAATAATGATAATAATATTAATATTAATAATAATATTAATAATAATAATAATTTATTATTTGTTAAAATCATATTGATAAACTTATTATTTATACTATGCGCATATTTTTTTTGGAAATTTTTTTTTAATATTAATGGAAATACCAAAAAAAAAAAAAGAAGAGATTTCAATTCTACAATTTTTTAGAATTATATGTTTCACCAACGAAATATAATTTAGCGATGAATTTCAATTTTAATCAGTATATATAATGATTGCATACCAATACATTTTATCGGCAAAAAATAAAAATAAATTGAAACAATATAATTAGAGGACTTATTTGAAAGAGAAGTGCAAATTAATCTCATGCGTTTTAATTTAGAGGATTTTTGTTTTAACCATTTGGACTAAATAGATTATTGTAATTTTATTAATATATAATCAAAGTAACTTTTATTGTTATGATTATGATATATTTTTGTATTCTTTCTATCTGATGAATTAGTAGTAATAGTATATGTAGAAGATTATTATTTCCATACATATTTTCGGCCCATTTTCGTTCGGCAAAATCAGGTCCTTCTTAATAACACGATTTAAACTTTAAAATAGCACAAAATAGATATAAATTCACTTAATAGGGCGAATAAATCTTTCCATTGTAGCTGGGTTCGGTATGAGTTGGTTTCCTATATACCTTTTACAAAAAGGCACATGAAACGAAACAACTATAAAACATGCTTTACATTAGTGCTGACAATTGTGATACGACACCATATTACGGCACGAACACATGAAAAAAATTATGTTATACAAATACGATTAGCATGTTATAATTTCCGTGTTGTGTTCGTATTTATGTATTACAACACGATAGTACGATAAAGTTGTGCTACTAAGTTTAACTCTTGAGTAGTTTTTTGAAAAAAAATTTATTTAATAACTTGTAAAACTCCAATAACTGGTTTCAGTTTTAGATAGCTTATCGTGTATGTTCGTATTCGATAAGTTTAACACGACACGACTACAAATACGCACGATAACACGAATTGTCACATCTAATTACATTTTACTGTAATTGTTATTTATTTCAATATATTTTGGCCCATTTCCCTCCACTACATGAGAAAATAATATGCAGGTCATCATATTAAAAAACTAAGTGTATATAACTTTTTTTTAAAATTTAGATAATTACCTATATACAAATTATAATTAACTATTAATATATATAATAATAATTTAGCCAAACCAGAATCCTAATTAAATTAAAATAAATACATATATTTAAGTATAATAAGTCAAACCCCAAAAGTCAAAACAAATTAAGAATAAATAAGTCGTTTTAGGGTTATGTACGTATGTTAGTCTTATGTTTCAATCGACCAGTACAGAGTCAAACACGATACGATGAAATCGTACTTATACAATTTTGGACAAACACGATAAGGCACGAAACAACCAAATATTATAACTAGTCCTTGGCCAATATATATATATCGGTAATGATTTAGATTCCGAAAAATAACATCGAGATGTTCCGAGTGTGTCAAACAAATTGCTCAAAAAGTTGATTCAAATTACACCCATGTCACTTTGACTGGTTTCGGAACATCTCGGCATCTCCTCTAGGAATGTGTATCACGATTCTATATATATCGTAAACTTGGTACGACTTGATTTAAATCAACTATAATTTTATTTTTTAAAAAAATAATAACTTTGATATTTTCCAACAATGTTATATATAGATAGGTCTTTTAAACTTCGATACTAATTATATATATATAGTAGTATAATAAATCACTTAATTTATATCCATTAAATATGTCGTGTCGTTACAACACAGACAATATATATTCGTATTTTCCTAATTACCCGTACACATAAATAACTTTACAAAAAAAAAAGTTGGCAAAGTATAAAAGAATAATTAGTTGTTTTGGCCAAGTACAAAAGAATAATAGAAATTTAAGGTTTGGCCGGTATTCTCGTCTACCAAACTCACCATAATTTATATGTGTATTTGAATTATCAAATACAGACATTTGGGTAAAAATTTCAGAATAATTGGCATTACAAATAATATTAAGTATTAACACCCTTTAGTTCAAATACGAGTTTTCGTGTCGTGTATTCGTTTAGTTTGTCATGACGTACTTTATATTATAACCCCAAAAAAACAGATCGTTAAATGGTAAGAGCTCTAGATTATCGTAATCCTCATGCAAACGAATCAAATGACATTATCTCCACGTGTCAACTCCCTACTGGTCGTATAGATATTCAGAACGAGGAATCTATCTCTCCTCCACACGTTTAACTGATCCATTTTCCATAAATAAAACTTTTAAAACGAAAATACACCATGAATCGAACTATGCCATCAATAGATCCTGGGCCCCACAATCAGCCCCATCAAGCCTCTCCACCCGTCAGATCTATCCATCGCTGAATCCAACGGCTGCAGAGATCGTCACTCTCCCTCTCAAAAACCTTGCACGAACGGTCAAACAAGGCGCCAGACCAGTAGACCACTACATTGCTTCACCTTCCATCTCTCACCACACCATTATGCAATTCTCCGACACGGAGCTCCGGAACTTCGGGTCGGGTTAAACGAGGCGGAGTTCACGTTGCATGGAGCTGCCGTTGATGACATCCGCGGCGTCGTTGGCTTCGACGGCGGCCACGTTCCGCAGTGGCTTTAATCTCCGGCACCAGGCGGCCAGGCCGAGGAGCCAGCTCAGAACTCCGACATGGTGCGTCAAATGTTCGGCGGAGAGAAGCGGAGAAGGGATCGACGGAGGTAGAAAGACTGACGGCGGCGGAACCGCGGCTGGGTTCAGCGGCAGCGGCGGCGCCGTGGAGGTGACCACATTCGATCGGAGCTTCACCGAGGCGGAGTTCCCCGTCTGGGAGAAGATTGGCGCCGTCGTGAGGCTCAGTTATGGAATCGGTAGGTTTATGGAGCAGGGCCAACTACTAATCCGACCAAAAATCGGACCTTTATTGATTCTTGTCTGTTTTTTAAGGAAAGTTGTTGGCTGAGAAATTGAATGTTCATAATGAACAGGAATCTATGGAGCCATGGCATTGGCAGGAAGATTTATATGCAGCCTTACTGGAGTAGACAGCATGGGAGGGTTTTCTCCTTCACTGGATGCCATTGTTCAAGGCCTAGGATATGCAGCTCCTCCAATTATGGCCCTTCTGTTTATACTAGATGTGTGTATTGTCCAAAAACAGAACACTATACCTGTTCTTTTCTGGTCTGTCCCTTTGTATCTGATAAAGATTCGTCTTTGTAGGACGAGGTTGTGAAGGTTTCGCCTCATGCTCGGGCCATTCGGGATGTCGAGGATGAGGAGCTATGGAGCTTCTTCTATGGCATGTCTCCTTGGCAGGTAATTTGATTGTTTTCTAGGCCATTGAGGATTTGAGGTTGTCTAGTCTTGTTAGAACACAATATGTGACTATTTGATTGATGTTTTTGTAGTTCATGTTGATTGTCGCGGCTAGCTCGGTTGGGGAAGAGCTCTTTTACAGGGTTGCGATCCAGGTATAGTAAAGTGATTTGAATCCCTTATAAACATGAGAGAGAAAAATGGACTCTGTCAGATTAAATTGAGTTAGTGAGTAGTGAGGACAGTCACTCGGGCTATGAGGCATTATGTTTTCTGATAAGACCCTACTAGATTTGCTTTTATTTGAGCCATGACTCGCGATTCATTGTGTCGGTTTTGGTTAATTTTGAAGGGGGCACTAGCCAATATCTTCCTCCGAGGGACCGACTTCTTCTCTGATGCTCGAGGAATCGTGTCTCTGGTAAATCTCTCAAGTCTAATCATTCTATGTTTTAGCCATGTCTGGCAGATGCAGATTTCCTGCCTCACTATTTCTATTTCAGACTGTGTTTCACTGTTGTGATCTTGACATGTGATAAGTACACGTGTCAAGACACGATCTGGGATAAGAAGAGTAGGACAGGTGATCTGGATCCATATCGGGCTCTCTAACTGATTTCTTATGTAATACACAGACGGGCATGCTACCTCCGTTCGTGCCATTCGCTCAAGCCTTTGCAGCGGTGATAACTGCGGCTCTTACCGGCTCCCTCTACTATATCGCCGCCTCTCCAAAAGGTAAGCCTTCTATACATCTTGTAAAAGAGATTACTTGACTTCCAAGTTATGATCATTATTATTAACAATGTGTCAATTTTGCATAGATCCTACCTACGTGGTCGCACCAGTTTTACAATCCCGAACCCGTCGTGATGATTTGAGAAAGCTCTTTGCAGGTTCGTCTCTAACTTCGAGGGGTCGTTTGGTTCGCCACAATCCCGACCCATGTTTGATAATTCACATGTTTGTTGTTTGTAATTCTCTTACAGCATGGTATGACAGGAGACAAATGAAGAAGATATACTCTCCTCTGCTAGAAGGCCTTTTGGCTCTCTACCTAGGGTTTGAATGGATACAGGTAAAATAAAATAAAAAACGAATCTTTAACGGTTTTACCGACTCGGATTCTAAACCAAATGTTCTTACGGCTGTACTATGTTGTCTTTACAGACAGACAACATTCTAGCACCCATCATCACCCACGGTATATACTCCGCGGTGATACTGGGACACGGTTTAATGAAGATATATGATCAGAGGAGAAGACTACGCCAAAGAATACAACTGCTCAAATCCGAAGAGAAGAACCCGAGAAATAAGACGGGGTTGTGAAATTCAGCTTAGGGATTCAGGATATTTGTATATTATATGTAGAGATTGTTGTTGTGACAATATATATATATATATACTAAATAAATATATATACATAGGACAGTTGAAAGGCAAATATAGTGTATGCTTAGTGTTGTATAAATGTATACCAACAATATTATTTGGAGCATACTTTAGAAACTTTTCACTTATTGGTGTAGTTTTTTTTGCCAGCTGTACTCTGCATTTTATAGTAAAAGTAAAATATGCTCAAAGAGTCAAATGTTATCATTTATAATGACAAATTGGACAGTTTATCACTTGGCAATCCTCAAACTTGAACAATTTATTCAATAGGGTTCATCTAGCAACACAAAAACTATAATCACACAATCCTAAATTATGTAAAAAGTACCTGCATTTATTGACTGTTGAAATTAAGCATCGAGCCAAAAGCGTAAAAACTAGTGACTGGATCAATCTTCAAGCTGGGAGATTACACTTGCAAGCACCTTGAATCCTTGACCCATATCTGATAGGAGGCAATACTCATTCTTGGCATGGTATGTCTTCAGTAGACCATACCCTGTTGTTTGCACATCAAAACCTTGGTCCTATAACACGATATGACGACACGGATCAGTAGATGCAGATGAATTATTGGGTATAAATGGAACAAGGGTAAAAGTGCAATTTTACCTGCAGATCTCGAATAAGTGGCAAGCTCCCAGTAATGGAGTAGGGCTTGACATGGCCAACAACCTCCTCAGTTGCTTTGCAAAAGACATGGAAGCCACGGGAGTCGAGATTGCAGGCTACCCCCGAGAATGCTTCGTCGAAAGATATTGAGAGTCTGGTAAAAAAAAAAAAGGTTAAGAACCTATAAACAGTACAATGTTTGTCCAATGTTGAAATTTGGTGTCTCAAGTTTTAAATGTTAAAATGGACAGTCTCAGGTTTCATTTTTGTTGAAATTAAAAATGATCACCAAATTCAACATGGCTCAAGATTTGTTCATAGAGATTATACAGACCTTCCCCTGAGGTTTTCTTCAGGCAAGACATACTTTGATACGGGACCTCGACAATCTAATTTCTCGATGTTGGCATTTATGTCATCAACGTATTCTTGCAGCTTCTTGATAACATCATTTACACTGCACCAGAGAATCACGCAGCTAAGTAACAAAAAGTAGACAGATTCCTTCAAGAACTAGACTTTTAAAGGAGAGGAGATTATTGGAGATATGAAGCACAGAAGAAGGAGAGATGCTTACTCATAGAAAGGAGTCAACCTGCATTGAATAGATTTGACAAAAGAAAATATTAGAACTTTCTTTATGATAATGCTAAACAAGATAAAATCAATCTTGGAGTAAAAGTTTTGATGATTCTTGCTTTCTTTTAAATTGGGTACACTGAAAAGGAGACTTACTCTTTTTACTGCAATTTTTTAAGCTGTTTTCTTACACTCGTATAACTATTTGATTTAGTCCATCAACATCGTCATCAATAATGAATAAAACTATGAGATTTAAGTGCGCTTAATAGAAAGTGAGTCGGCGTACGACATCCAATAATGATTTGACATGCGGTACTTAAATACAAAAAAGTGGATCCTACTTCTATCTTTACCTGACATCTCCACAAACTGTACATTCAGCTGGTATTTGGTTGATCCCGCCTCCTGGATCTAAATCGAAGGGAAAAAATTAAGAAATAAAAATATTATAAAAAGTCCCTCGAAAAGATAAGTTATCATTCCTCAAATATAGCTTGCAACTTACAGCTCCACTGGGTTGGTTTCATGGTTGACGGAGTAGCAAACCCATAGACTTGTTCTTTAGGGTGAGGAGGGAAGTCTCGATAAAACCGTGTCTGGATTTCTTTTGATGCTTCCATGGCCAACTCTAAAGGATTTATAGCCTGACAGGAAGAACAAAAAAAAATAATTAAAAAAGCGTATTCTCAATTCAAGATTTCAAACCCATAAGATTCATTGTTATGTTCCGATCATAGCAAGTTAGTGGCCATATTGCTCTAATAGCAAGTTAGAAACTTTGACTCGATTCATCCAAAAGCTTAGATTTTTAAAGGTGGATCGACCCTTCTATTTATATTGCATTCTTTTAGCTATTTTTAAACCTAAATTCTTCTTCTCGTAGCAATGGAAGATAAATGACAACATAATTCATGGCAAAAGAACTGCTATTGTTACCTTATGTGCAAGACCGCTATGGAAAAGCTTTCCAGTCACTTTCAGCGTCCATGGAATCATACCACCGGTACCAATGCACGGTTGCTTGTCTGCAGTATCAATCCAAAATCTGCATTTACCAGTAATATTTTAAAGTCGTCAATGCAGAGTAAAAGTAACTTATTTGGTAATAGGAAAACATCACGAATCATCCTTAAAATTTCTATCAGACGTATGTGAACTAATTAAAATCATTCTATTGCAGTATTGTTCCATATTCCTAGAACCGATCAACTTAAAACAAATAACATCCCACAATCTAACAATAAGAACCATATTCCTAGAAGATGTCTGTTTGGTCCTCTAAATTACTATAACTGATGACTTCAGTTAGGCCAATTGAATGGATAGACAATTTAGACAAATATGTTGGACCACAATAAAGTTGCAAAATGACTGTGTTCTGAAACTTACAGAGGGCCATCCTTGAGCTTGTCAAGCAATCCATCTTTCCCAAGTGCATCGATTCCCACCCCTGGGATAGAAGAGTTCTCCTCACTAGCAATGAAGACAGCAACCACAGTTGACTTCAGCTGCGGTTTCTTCTCTCCCAGACGTTTCATGAGCTCAGTAATAAGAGCAACGTGCCCCAAGCAGTCTGTTGTTCCACGGCCTTGGAGTCTGTCCCCGTCAATGCTCAATGTGAAAGGATCAAAATCCTGAAGATATAACAATGCACATGTAATGCAGAATAGGTTAAAATTCAAATACACAATTGATAGAGATAGCCAAGCTGAATTTGGTATTTAACCCAATAGATTGAATTGAGTTCTCAATGTGTAACAATTACCACTCTAGCATATCAACATCAGTAAAGGAAGCACTATCTAGCATATGAACAGCTTCAAAATCGAGATTTTTCCAGTTATGAAGCAAGCACCAGCTAATCAATCCAATCCAAATTCCAGGATGATCAAAATAGAGATATTAACATCAATAAAGGAAGCACTATCTAGCAATATGAACAGCTTCAAAATTGAAAGTTTCCAGTTCTGAAGCAAGCAGCAGGTAATCTAATCCAATTCAATCCAAATTCCCGAATGATCAAAATCGAGATATTAACATCAATAAAGGAAGCACTATCTAGCAATATGAACAGCTTCAAAATCGAGATTTTTCCAGTTCTGAAGCAAGCAGCAGCTAATCTAATCCAATCCAATCCAATCCAAGTTCCAGAATGATCAAAATCGAGATAATAACATCAATAAAGGAAGCACTATCTAGCAATATGAACAGCTACAAAATCGAAATTTTCCAGTTCTGAAGCAAGCAGCAGCTAATCTAATCCAATCCAATCCAATCCAAGTTCCAGAATGATCAAAATCGAGATATTAACATCAACAAAGGAAGCACTATCTAGCATATGAACAGATTCAAAATCGAGAGTTTTCCAGTTCTGAAGCAAGCAGCACCTAATCCAATCCAATCCAAAATCCAGAATGATCAAATTCGAGATACTAACATCAATAAAGGAAGCACTATCTAGAATATGAACAGCTTCAAAATCGAGAGTTTTCCAGTTCTGAAGCAAGCAGCAGCTAATCCAATCCAAACCAAATTCCAGAATGATCAAAATAGAGATATTAACATCAATAAAGGAAGCACTATCTAGCATATGAACAGCTTCAAAATCGAGATTTTTCCTGTTCCGAAGCAAGCAACGGCTAATCCAATCCAAGTTCCAGAATGATCAAATTCGAGATACTAACATCAATAAAGGAAGCACTATCTAGCATATGAACAGCTTCAAAATCGAAGTTTTTCCAGTTCTGAAGTAAGCACCAGCTAATCCAATACAATCCAATCCAAGTTCCAGAATGATCAAAATCAATTGTGCATGATATTAGATTTCAGAAACATACCCATTCACTGGGATTTGCAGTGACGACGTCCATGTGCATCCCAACGAAAGACAGGATTTTTCCCGGAACGGTGCCAGGATACTCCACGATAAGGTTGCCTCTGTTGGGGTGATAGGTAACGTGTCGAACCACCAGTGGACCGCCGCCGGTGGTGGTGCTGTAAGGGAGGAGGGAGTCGAGAACGTGCTTGACGATCCTGTCCTCTTCTGGGATCAGTTCAGGCGGGTTGTTCTGAACGAACTTGGATTCTCCGATGAGCTTCGAGAGAAGGTTGGTGAAGGATTGGTCGTCGAGCTCGCCTAGCGTGTCCTTCACGGCGGAGGAAGCCATAGTTGCAGAGAAGGGGAGGTTGAAGACTAAAGAGTGAAGTCAGAGGAATGCGTGACAGATTGAATTTGATTGATTGATCGAGCTTGAAGGCAGGACTAAACTATGGAGCGGCCGCTTCCTGCTGCCTATTAATAATATATTTTATTCTTAATATCTGGTTTAATGATTTTCGGTCTGGTTTGGTTCGATTAATTCCGGTTTAACAGCGTTAGGATCTCCCGTTAAATTTGTTTGGATGTACTGTGACCCAACAGCATAGTAGTGGCTGCACCTGACAACATTTAATATTTAATTCTATTATGTTTGTTCCAATTGATATATGAAATCAGTAGCAACTAAAATTATTTTATGTGCATTAATTATATTCCATAATATTAATTAATTATTTAAATGTCCATTTTTTTATTTACTCTGGTGGTGGTTTTCATTTAGGTTATGGATAAGGTTTATAGTAAACTTGACTAGGGGTTTAGTATTTTCACTATGCCTTAGTGGTTGTATTTTTTTTAAAATTTAATATTTAATTCTATTATATTTGTTCCAATTGATATATGAAATCAGTAGCAACTAAAATTATTTTATGTGCATGAATTATATTCCATAATATTAATTAATTATTTTTATTTACTCTGGTGGTGGTTTTCATTTAGGGTATGGATAAGGTTTACAGTAAACCTGAGTAGAGGTTTAGTATTTCCACTATGCCTTAGTGGTTGAATTTTTTTAAAATTTAATTCTATTAAATTTGTTCCAATTGATATATGAAATCAGTAGCAACTAATATTATTTTATGTGCATGAATTATATTCCATAATATTAATTAGTTATTTAAATGTCCATTTTTTGATTTACTCTGGTGGTGGTTTTCATTTAGGGTATGGATAAGGTTTACAGTAAACTTGACTAGGGGTTTAGTATTTCCACTATGCCTTAGTGGTTGAATTTTTTTAAAATTTAATATTTAATTCTATTATATTTGTTCCAATTGATATATGAAATCAGTAGCAACTAAAATTATTTTATGTGCATGAATTATATTCCATAATATTAATTAATTATTTAAATGTCCATTTTTTTTATTTACTCTGGTGGTAGTTTTCATTTAGGGTATGGATAAGGTTTACAGTAAACTTGACTAGGGGTTTAGTATTTCCACTATGCCTTAGTGGTTGAATTTTTTTTAAAATTTAATATTTAATTCTATATTGTTCCAATTGATATATGAAATCAGTAGCAACTAAAATTATTTTTTGTGCATGAATTATATTCCATAATATTAATTAATTATTTAAATGTCCATTTTTTTATTTACTCTGGTGGTGGTTTTCATTTAGGGTATGGATAAGGTTTACAGTAAACTTGACTAGGGGTTTAGTATTTCCACTATGCCTTAGTGGTTGAATTTTTTTTAAAATTTAATTCTATTATATTTGTTCCAATTGATATATGAAATCAGTAGCAACTAATATTATTTTATGTGCATGAATTATATTCCATAATATTAATTAATTATTTAAATGTCCATTTTTTTATTTACTCTGGTGGTGGTTTTCATTTAGGGTATGGATAAGGTTTACAGTAAACTTGACTAGGGGTTTAGTATTTCCACTATGCCTTAGTGGTTGAATTTTTTTAAAATTAAATAATTAATTATATTATATTTGTTCCAATTGATATATGAAATCAGTAGCAACTAAAATTATTTTATGTGCATGAATTATATTCCATAATATTAATTAATTATTTAAATGTCCATTTTTTTTATTTACTCTGGTGGTGGTTTTCATTTAGGGTATGGATAAGGTTTACAGTAAACTTGACTAGGGGTTTAGTATTTCCACTATGCCTTAGTGGTTGAATTTTTTTAAAATTTAATATTTAATTCTATTATATTTGTTCCAATTGATATATGAAATCAGTAGCAACTAAAATTATTTTATGTGCATGAATTATATTCCATAATATTAATTAATTATTTAAATATCAATTTTTTGATTTACTCTGGTGGTGGTTTTCATTTATGGTATGGATAAGGTTTACAGTAAACTTGACTAGGGGTTTAGTATTTCCAATATGCCTTAGTGGTTGAATTTTTTTAAAATTTAATATTTAATTCTATTATATTTGTTCCAATTGATATATGAAATCAGTAGCAACTAATATTATTTTAGGTGCATGAATTATATTTCATAATATTAATTAATTATTTAAATGTCTATTTTTTTATTTACTCTGGTGGTGGTTTTCATTTAGGGTATGGATAAGGTTTACAGTAAACTTGACTAGGGGTTTAGTATTTCCACTATGCCTTAGTGGTTGAATTTTTTTAATATTATATTCCTTATCATTACTATTATAATATATAATATAATCATATAAATTGATACCCTAAAATAATTGGAAAAAAATAACTTGATATTATTAATATATATTTATCCAAATAATGCCTAAGGTATACATCAATATAAGTGAATAGAAAAAAATTATTGGCTAGAATCGGTGATTTAAAAGAGAATTTAGTAAATTTGAACATAATTATACTAGAATAGAACTATGTATGCAGTTAATAAATAGTAAGATAATTTTTGCACAGTCATGAAAATATAAATATATATATATATATATATATATATATATATATTAAATAAATTGGTAAAGAAGAGTCTTTATCTCTCTTACTTTTTGGTATGGTTATTGAAAAATAATCTTGAGAAAAGGGAAAAGAAGATTCTGTCCCTCTCTCCTGCTTATCTTCTTCATCTTCCTCATCAACCACGAGAAAAACATCAATGGCGGAAGAACAAAATAACAACATTTTTGTTTTCTTCATTGCAGTTCAAAATCTGACCATAAGGACAAGCAAATAATTTCTTACATTATCACATATTTTCAGAGGGGGCAAACTTAAGCAAGTCAATTTTTATCAAAAACTTATAAGTATCTATTTGAGCATCCATGGAGTTCAGGAGGGGCAATTGCCCCTTCTGGACCTTATATAGCTCCGTCCCTGTCTGAAGCTCCGTCAAACTGGACTGACTACAGACCCAAAACGGAACGTATAGTAAACGACAAGTTCAAACGTCACTTAAAACTTCACATCCGGTCTGGATAAATCTTCGAACCGTGGTCTAATTCACTTAAGTGATGTGATATGATGTGACAAGAACCACTAAACCGCATTTTTTCACTTTTTTGGTTATTTACAAGTTTGCCATTAAATACAGGCCTCTAATTGGTGGAAATTAGGCAGCTTGAAACAGCGGCCGTTCCATAGTTTAGTCCTTGAAGGCACGAACGACGGCGAAGGTATAGCAGCAGGTCAATTTCAAGTAAACCCTTTAGCTTTTGAAGAGTTACAAGTTAGGGCTTATGATTATGGTTTTTTTTTTTTTTTTCATGAATAAAACTTGATTAAGTAAAAGCAAACTCAGTCCGCATTACAGTGTAATATCATAATAGAAAAAATAGAAGATGGGTTCGGAAACTCAATTAATTAGACACTTCTCTTTTCTGAATTGCAAAGTTATCTAGTTTCTGCAACGGTTTGCACTTCGCCGAGCAAAACACCATGAGATATCGGGTACTTATTGAGCAAGTCTTCGAATGGTAGACACTATGTTACTTAGCTTCCAATCACAGGTCGCCGCGGTCCCCCGGATATGGTTGATTACATACTCTGAATCGGATTCTATAATCACTGATTGCCATTCGTTATTGATCGCGAGTTGAACTCTCATGATAATAGCTTTTGCTTCCATGCTGGCTACACTCATGTCACAAAAGAATCCATGATGCCCGTTGATTAAGACTCCATTGAAGTTTCTTACCACGACCCCTATCCCGCTTCTCTTCGTTGATGCCACTCATGCGCGATTTTGATCTTACCAATAAGAGGTTTAACCGAAGTGGCAGCTGTGGTGATGGTAGGTTCCCGATCCGCTGATCTTCGTCTAGCAAGTACTGCCCATGTTTCTTTGACTAGCCGAGACGCATAATGTACTACATTAGAAGGTTGTGGCCGCTCCCGGTTGTGAACTTTTCGACAATGCTCATTCCATATTTCCGAAAAAGTCTCAGCTTTTAGTCTTATTATGGCACCCGTCGACTCCAATCTCTTTTTCATATTAAATAATTTTTCAAACCAATCCGTTTATCGCGGCTCATTTCCCGACTCCTATCTAATACCCATTATGGTTAACTAAATTGGTTTCGTCCATTTATATTGTATGAGCGCGTAATCAATAGTTTCGCACCAATCGCAAAAGGAACACACTAGAAAACCCTAAATTAGTGAATATGGTTGGTTTTATTTCCTTTCAATTCTTTTTACGGTATATATATAACCCTAAATTAGTGGACTGATTTGAATTAAAGGACAGTAATAGTATTTGAACTAAAGGGAAATGATCCGTATATGAATGAGGTGTACACATGACAATTTCAACGTATCATGAATTATACTAAAAGTGTTATCTGTTATCTTGTGAAGAGTTTTAACTAGACAATATTATTACACATACTCTCTGATGACGTTTGGATGGACGTAATGTGAGATTACTTAAAATGTGATATTACAAGTAATGTGAGCCAAGTAATGTTAAATTGCATTTAGTTTTGTTGTAATATAGAATGTAATGTTAGAATACATTGTTAGGTATTTGTTGTAATGTAAATTTGTTATTATCGTATTAATCTATATAATAATATATTATATTTTAATATAATTACATTTACACAAAGATTTATTTTGAGAACAAATAACATTTGGAAATGATATCACTTTACATCTATTTTTTATGTAATCTCGTTTTACAATGATGAAGTTTTGACATAATCTTATATTAGAATGAAATTCACATTACAATGTACATTATATAGCAAGTCAAACAGTGTAATGTAGACGTAATGTAAGATGATATCTCATGTTACATCCATCAAAACACCTCGTTAAATTACATACTCGAAACAATCAAATTAGTGCTTACTCTAGGGGGCGTTTGGATGGACATAATGCGAGATTACTTAAAATGTGAGGTTACAAGTAATGTTAGCTAAATAATGTAGTGTTAGATTACAGTGTTTGATTGTGTTGTAATATGGAGTGTAATATTAGATTACTGTGTTTTGTATGCTTTATAATGTGTATAGTAATGGACATTATTATTATATTAATATATAAAGAGATAGTATACTAATTACTATATCATAATATAATAAGATTTAAACAAATATTTATTTTCATCTAACTTACTTCATAAACTTTCTGTTTATTACGTATAATCTATTTGTGGACTATAAAAATCAAACATTACAATATTAAAATCAAATTCGCATAGATATTAAAATTATGATAAATGAAACTTTTTGTATAGTTTTATAACATATTTTTCATAAAATGTCACGGCATTTTTAATCATTTTGTATAAATATCATTGTATTACTCTTTATATAATAATGAGTAACTAATTAGATAAAAAAAAATTATAATAATAATAGCATAATAAACTTTAAAAATTATATAAAGTACTTTATCTAAAAATAATAAACATTTAATAATCTTGGATGTAAGCTCACATTATACCCATTTTTTTTTGTTAAGAACCTAATCACAATCCTAAATTTGTACCACATTGCTTTTATGTGTTCCATATTTAAATTGTTGCTAATAGGTGTCACATGTTTCTTTTTCGTTGCTTATTCATTTTCCGTTCATTTTTTCTGTTAAAATTAACGAATTTGAGTATGAATTTTTTTTTTCTTTTCAATTCATGTATACTTTTGCAAATTAAGTTAAACTGACACTAAATTTTGTATAAGTTCTTCAATTCCATATTATGTACGCACTAATTGGCATAAGTTAAAGGAAAACAGACACACCATTTTATTCATTTTATTTCTTTAAACGCTTTTAAGTTGAATTTTATGGAGTCGTTGGATAAAATTCCGTCAAATTTAATAGAAAAAACACATGGAATTCCATATTAGTGTCGAAAATTAAATAAAAACAACGAAAAAAAAAACATGAAACACTTATTAGCAACAATTTAAACTTGTAACACTTAAAAATAACATGTTACAAATTTGGGACCGTGATTTGGATGTTAACCATAATTTTTTTAATGTAATCTCATATATCAATGAATGAATTTTAGATATAATTTCATCACTTAATAACAATGCATGCTACATTGTTTGATTAATAAACAATATAATATAACATAAGATTACATTCTACTTTACATCATCAAAACACCCCTAACTGATTTGCAGCATCGGAACTCGAAGCATACCGTTCTGCGAAAAACAACTAATAATTGAATCATATATATCAAACTTAATTAATAGACCTATCAAAAAATATCAACGTCAACCATACACACGTGGCAAATGGCAATATATATACATAAACTATAATAACCTTATAATAACTCTTTCCCTCTAACTCAGGTAAGTGAGAAATATATACATACATACATACCCGAAATTAAACCTCTACCTATCGTCAATCAGAAATATATCCCCCCACCCAAACAATTAACCACCTGGTTTGCAATGTGTATAAGTTCATAACCATATAATATCAATACATATATATATATATATATATATATATATATATAGTGATATTATTTTTGGTAGATGAATGTCGAATTATCAATAATAAGACGTGTGTCTTGTCTCATAAGTCCAAATTTAGAGTGAATGCATTTAACGCATTCTTATACCATATATCAACATCCTACCGGCCACATCGGCTTTAATCTCATTCGGTTTGAGTTTTCAGCGTGAGCACCTCGGCCGACCTCAATCGTGTCTAACTAAACATTATGGGCCGTCAGAGACCTCAATTTGGTCTAACCATAACGAGCTTCAAATTGTATTTAATAGGTTGCAACTTTTTTTATTTATTTAAAACAATGTCACCAAAAATCGAACTCGTGCACTCTAATACCATGTTAATAATAAAACGTGCACATTAACCAAGTGACTTATACTATATCAACACAGACCTGCAGAATCTTTATTTAGTATATAATATCCAGACACATAATTAACATTGTTCTGACTTTCTGACTGGAGAGATACCTTATCTACTATTAAGTGCTGGATGTTGACCTAACACTGAATTCATGGTTGTGTACGTGAGACACACATGATAAGAGGGGACCGAATAGATGGGGTTGTCTCTATATATATATATATGTGTTGAGATTTTTATTTAATTAAATCACGTAGTTGCTCGGGTTTGAGGCAGCTAGCTGTATTGTGTGGGCATGCATCATATTCTTTGCATGGTGGGGTTACGTTGGGTTCGTTGTGTGGACTAAGTAAGATACTTGCCGATATTATAAATGAATATGCACGACAATATACCACATAAATATAGTGTTTTTCCTAGGTTGAAATGTTTTAAGTCCATATATATTGTTTTTGTATCTATGTTCTTCCATAAATAATGATGCGTCATTTTTTGTACAAAGTTATCATATCATATAATAATGTAGAAGTAGGAGTACGTAGTATATATAAATTGTGCGTCTTATTAGTATAATTATAGGGTTAAAGGTACTTTTATACCACATGTTTGACCAAATGTGGCTTTTAGTACTGGATGTTTAGTTTTGTATACTTTTGGTACCAAATGTTTAAAAAAATGTGGCTTTTGGTACATCCGTTAGTTGGCCGTTAGTTTTGGCCATTAAATGACATGTGCAAGTCACGTGATCGATTCTAAACTTTTAATTTTGTTCAATTTAGTCCCTCAAATATATTCCTAACTTTTATTTTGTTTAACTTAGTCATAACACTTCAAAATCAGACCCAATTAAACCAATCGAATTCAATTGACATAGCCCCATTTGGGTCAAATTTACCCAATTGGGGATAGGTCCCAATTGGGTTCGATTTTGAAGTTTTAGGACTAAATTAAACAAAATAAAAGTTATGAATATATTTGAGGGACTAAATTGAGCAAAAATAAAAGTTTAGAATCGATCACGTGATTTGCACATGTCATTTAACGGTCAAAACTAACGGCCAACTAACGGATGTACCAAAAGCCACATTTTTTCAAACGTTTGGTACCAAGAGTATACAAAACTAAACATCCAGTACTAAAAGTCACATTCGGTCAAACATGTGGTATGAAAAATACATTCAACCCATAATTATATCGTGATACGCACACCATTGAAACACGAACAAACACACTGGACATCATGTGTGGTGTTATACTAAGTTATTCATATCTACATTCACATGAGTTTTTTTAGTAAATAATGAACATCATTGACAAACACTCCCGAATCTGAATAAACAACTGGCTGAAGTTCTAAAAGCTTTAATTCAATAAGACGTTTTTTCAAAGAAGAAGCGTGCAATGAGGGCCAATTAGGAGACCACCAACAACTCGTAGCATGTTTACTCTATACATAGAATAATTATCAATCGCATTGGGATCAACGACATTCTCTAGCGCTAGCTAAAGAATTCGTGGTGGCCTAGCAATCAGCCAGGCTGGTATACCAGCCATGACTATGATAAGCAGCACCCGTAACATACTTACTCTACATCTAAACTAATCACCACTCGTACCGAATCGGCCCTTAGGAGGTAATTAACTACTTGGCCAACTGCAAGGCTTATTTGATTTGATTTTTTTTCATTTGATTCATATGTTTTTTATAAATATATAAACAAGTTGTGTTAACGGAATTCTAGTATAATTTTATTATTTTAAATATTATATGATTAAATGTATATAGTCTAAATATATATTTTATGATACTTATTTACTTTTTTAAATATATTTTTTATTAAAAACTTTTTTTTTTTTATAAACGATGCACATATATATTCATAAAGCATTCAACACAGCAACATACAAAAGTCATAGGGATAGGAAAATCAAAGGTATATCGGGACCAAACCAGGTACCCGACATGCCTTTGCTAGCAGCTACTTTTCCTATCCGATGAGGCAAGTCTACCCAGGTTCTCGGTTTAAAAGAGACCACAACATTACAAGTACTTAAAAGATATAAAATATCAGAAAACATTCCAAATAAAGCAGCAGGGCTAGAAGAGGGGTCCCGAATGTAATCTGTCAAAGTCTGGGAATCCGTCCATAACTCCATCGCTCCAAGGAGAGGTCGAGATAGAAGAAGACCTGTCCTAACCGCCAAGGCCTCCGCAAGTAAAGGAGAAGAACCCACCAAGCGACAAACAGAAATACCTAAAAGGATACCGACTTCATTCAAAAGGGCCACCGCGCCATATATATAACCGCTACTAATATCAACAACACCATCAGAGAGGATACGCGCAAAAGAGTGTTGTTGGGGTCCTTCTCTGATTATTCTTCTTCTGAGTTGCCCTGGTCCTGGTCCTGGGTGTCTGGTTTGTCCTGCGTCATGAATGGTTGAGCCTAGGTTATCAGTAAAAGTGCGATGAAATCGTAAAATTACAGACTCTATATCGGGGACAAAGTTGTTAAAAATAACATTGTTACGTTCAATCCAGATACACCACATTAGAATACATTTACTAATGAACACAGATTCGCCTAAAGACTTGTCTAAGTTAGGTTGTGAAGATTGAAGCCATTGAAGGGCAGTTGAGATGCTGAGAAGCTTCGGGCGCACCATTAAAGGGCTTGCAAACCAGACTCTTCGGGTAAACTCACAAGTCCACATAAGATGGTTCCAAGTTTCAAAGGCTCTTTTGCAAAAACAGCAGAAAGGATTGGCTGATCTGACACGTTTGATTATCTCTGAACCGAGGGGGAGGCCGTTGACACAACCCTTCCAGATGAACATCCTGATTTTTGGCATCAACTTTGCATTCTAAAGTTTTAACCAGAAATTAGGACTACCTATCGCAGGGGTTGATGATGTTGACAAAGTAGGGTTTGTTCTGGTGAGAGAACAAATGAAGTGATAACCAGACTTGACAGAATAGTTTCCATTTTTGGTGTTATTCCAAATGAGTCTATCCGAAATAGGGAAAATCGACAGTAGGATTTCTGATATAGCGTTGACGAGTAGTGGATGTAAGAGACCTTCTAATCCATATATATTCCATGTTCTGGACGTTGAGACAATCAGATCCTGAACTGTAGTGGGTTGAGGGATTGCGGAGGGAAGGATCCAATCCCTGAGGATGGGGAAGATGGGTACCCATGGATCGGTCCAAAAGTTAACAGAGGCACCTGTGCCTATCCTCCATCGGCTTCCCTCTACAAGCAAAGGTCTGAGGTTGAGTAAAGTGCGCCAAGGGAGTGAATGGGACGAAGATGACTTGGCAGACCAGAAGGATGTATTCCTGAAATATTTCTGTCTCATGTTCAAGGCCCAGAGGGAGTCAGTAGAGGTGAGAATTCGCCAAAGTTTCTTGAGGAGCATTGCTTGGTTAAAGGCTCTGAGGTCTCTGAGACCAAGGCCTCCATCTCTTTTGGAGGTGACTAACTTTTTCCATGCAATCCAATGAATACCACTGGACGAGTGGGATGGTTTCCATAAGAAGGATCTGATCATGCGTTCAATAGTATCCAAGGAAGCTAAAGGGATTTTGATGCAAGACATTGCGTACGTTGGGATAGACGCTATTGTGGTTTTGATTAGGAGAGCTTTCCCCGCCGGGGATAGAAGAGAAGACATCCATGACTGAATCCGGGTACCAATTCTATCTACTAAAGTTGTACCGATGGCCTTCTTTTGGGAAGTCCAATCAGTAGGTAATCCAATATATAAGTCTTCCTTCCCCATTTTTCTAACCCCTAGGGCTCTCCGATATCTTTCTTGATCCCTCTCCGGAATGTTCCTACTGAACTTGATGCTAGATTTGGCATAGTTAATGATTTGGCCCGATTCAAGCGAGTAGGTTTCCTAGATTTGTAAAAGCGAGGAGATATTAGAATCAGAGGCTTCAAAGAAAAGATGATTGATTGGTTGACAACCCTGTCCTGCTTTGATGCCCTTGAGAGTGCCAAGAACCTGAGCTTTACTGAGCCTGGCAGACAGAGCTTCAGCACACATGATAAAAATGAATGGAGAGAGAGGGTCCCCTTGCCTGAGACCCCTGGAGGGGCGAATAAAGGGAGTGGGTTTACCAATTAAGGAGGAAGGCCAACGAGGTTGAAGTGAGACACTCCATAATCCATTGTCTGAAGATGGCCGGGAAAGCCATTGCTGTCAAGATCTTTTTTATGAAAGGCCACTCCAATCTATCATAAGCTTTTTTTTTTTGGTTAAAATCATAAGCTTTACTCATGTCCAATTTTAGGGCAATGAGCCCTATCTTACCCACCCTTCTGTTCTTGATTACGTGTAGGAGTTCCTGTGCTAAGAGGCAATTGTCTGTGATGAGTCTCTTTGGGACAAAGCCGCTTTGATAGGGGGATAAAAGGTCTGGAAGGACCGTTCTAAGACGGTTAGATAAGATTTTTGCAATGAGCTTATAAGTGGTGTTGCACAGGCTAATAGGTCTCCAATCCGATAGATGCGCTGGGTGTGGTATCTTGGGAATAAGGACAATGAACGTTTGATTTGCTTCCTTAAGGAGATGATCTGATCTGAAAAAGGAGTGAATTGCTGACAGAACATCATTGGAGATAATGTCCCAAGAAGCGTTGAAGAAAGTTCCTGAGTAGCCATCAGGTCCAGGAGATTTTTCAGGATGCAAGGATGAGTAGGCTGACAAAATTTCCGAATGAGAAATGGGCTCGCTTAACGTGAGAAGCCTTTCTGGTTGGGCTCTTGTCGATAAGAGATTCGGCAATTCATACGAATTAGGTGGCTGGGCAGCTCTGAAAAGCTCGGAATAAAAATCTAGAACATGGGATTGAATGTCTGCCGCAGAAGATAGCCAGCAATCAGAATTATTTAGAATCCAATCCAAGCGATTACGGGCTCTTCGCAAAATGACCGAGGTATGGAAGAATTTGGTATTCCTGTCTCCCTTAGCAAGCCAAAGTTGGCGTGATTTTTGTCTCCAATGAGTATTTTGTCGGTCATAGAGAGTTTCAATTTGTTCTTCCAAAAGAATGGAATGATTTGAGGGAGGACAAATAGTTTGGGCTTCCGTGATTTGTCGAAGGAGAGTATCAATGTTCTTCTTGAAATCACCAAATTTGTCATGGCTCCACCTTTTAAGAGTGTACCGAAGACGCTTAAGTTTGAGTGCAAGGGCGAATTGTGGGGAACCTTGTAGGGGGATTTCCCATGAAGATCTGACTGTCTGAAGGAAGGTTTCGTGAGAGATCCACATAGTTTCAAAGCGGAAGGGATTATGGCTTCTCCCCAGGGGGTGTCAGAGTTGAGAAGGAGTGGACAGTGGTCCGATCCTATCATAGCAAGATGCTTCAGAGTGGCTCTGGGAAAGTTTAATCTCCAATCCACAGTGCAAAGTGCCCGATCTAGCCTTTCGCGAATAAGAAGCTTCAGATTGGTTCTTTTATTGGACCAAGTGAAAGGTGGCCCAGAGAATCCTAAGTCTAACAGGTTTAGACTATCTGCCCAATCATGGGCTTGAGAAATGCGTGACTCCGAGACTGGGTTTCCCCCCTCCTTTTCCGAAATGTGCCAGATATCATTGAAGTCACCTATCAAAATCCAAGAGGGAAGATTGATGTTTGGAAGATTTTGAAGAGATGTCCAGAAGGCCGGGCGATCCCCAAACTTGAAGGGAGCATAAACAAAAGTAGCACTCCACGGAGGAGAGGAAGGATTTGTTGTGATGGTGCAGTGGATGAAATTGTCGGTCTGGGATTCTATAGTGAGGGAGAAGAGGTCCCTCCAAGCTAAGACCAAACCACCCCTAGAGCCATGGGGTGGTTGAATGGTTAAGGAAGTAAACCCTAGTTTGCTGATTGCTGAAGAAAGTCTGGTTAAATTCGACTTAACCTCCGAGAGGAAGATAATGTTTGGTTTCCAAGTCCCCACTAAGGAGTGGAGATGTTGCATTGTCAGGGCTCTTCCAATACCCTGACAATTCCAGGCTAGAGCATTCATAACAACGGCGGAGGCTGTCTTGAAGACAGCTCCGCGAGTGACACAAGCTTAGAACTACCCGAATCAGCAGAAACAGATAACTTCAAGTGTTGAGTTGAGGTTAAGAAAATCTCATTCCTAGAGCATTCCGTAGCTTTAAAGGTGTAAAGACCCTTATAATGTAAATCATGCCAAAAAGAAAACCAGATCGATACCTGCAGCATGGGAGTAAGACCCCTGGAGATAAAATGACGACCCCTCCTAGGTCTGTTACTGCGAAGAGAATGTCCCAAACGCTGAGGGGGGGATCAGGGTTGGCACCGCAGATAAGGTATTAAAAACTTTGAAATGTAAATATATCTTGAATTTCATAATACACAAACGAATAGTAGTGTAATTTTACTATCCGTATTTAAATATTAGATAACTTAATTTCTTTTTAATGTATTTTTTTTAATAATAATATGAGATTGTATGTATTTTTAAATGATTCTTTTTGCAATATAATTATTATTAAATAGATGTTCATTTTATTTATTAATTACATATATAATGAAATCGATTTAATAGATATGCCAACCCTAAATCATATTTACTATAACAAAATTTTATTGCATATTTGTATTCTACTATAGTTTTTGTATTAAAAATTTCCGGATAGCATATATTCTAGCTAGGGTTTTGCACTCTCGGAATTTGATGAGCCACACATTCATGTCTGTGACAGTGTCAGATCAGATGTTGCAATCCTACACTGAGACAGGATTGATGTTCCTTAATTTAAAGTGCGTGGTCCAAACTCAAAGGAAAGGGGAGGGGATACCCTTCTGAAATATCGAACAAGATAACTCCCACACCTTCTCAATCAATTTATCATCATTCATTGCGACAATTAAGTTGCGTAAACTATATATATAATAATAGGATTAAAATACATTAAACTGTCTTATTAATGTTGAAATTTAGTGTCCGAAATAAATTAAAGAGTCTTGGGTTTCATTTTTGTTGAAATTTGGTGTCTCGGTGTGATTATTTTTTAGAAGTCAATCTCGACGAAACCGACTGTCAAATTCGACCTCTCATGCAGGCTCCATTCTCGTAACCTTGACAGGAACGTCACCGAAGAACCTGACCACATCCGCGCTTATTTCACACCACAATGTTGGAAACCTTTTCTTTTTTGAATTGTTAAGTTTTGGGAGAAATTTAGCGAGTTTGTGAAAAATAAAGAGTGATAGATTATGAGTGGGTGAAATGATTAAAGGAATAGAAAAATACGCGCAGAGACGCCAAATTTCAACAATAATTTGCTACAAATCTTTATTAATTAATCAATAATAATAATTCACACAAACCTGAAACCACCATATAAATTATCACTGGAGGATTAATTGATCAATTAATTAATTAAACTGGTACGTACGCCGCAAAACCTCGAAATTTCGCCATGCATTCGAATTTCATCTCCCGAGCCGAAGCTCGAGATCGACAGCTTCCCCGCCGGAACACGATTTCCCGTTCTTCGTCGACTTTTCCGACGAAACGAAAACCCCATTCGTTCGATACTCACCGTTTCGACACGGTAACTGGTAAAAACGGCACACTCCATTACTGCCCCCAGAGACAAGTTCCTGATCGGCCGGAATCACGCCGCCGGAGGTGGCCGCCGCCCGCGGCGGAATCGGGCGGTGGATTCGCCGGGAGGCACGGTCTCGACGATGAACATTCATATGTCCACCCAAAGCCTGAGCAGATCGGAACTCTCTCTTACAGAAAGAGCAGCTATACGACTTCGGCGGCCACGTGGATCCCGTGTAGTCCTCTGCAAATGCCTGCACTTCCCAGCTAGAGTCGTCTTCTTCGTCTCTCTGGCTAGGGTTTCTAGGGTTCCATGTCCAGGACGAGCCATTTTCGGGTTCTATCTGCGCTAGGGAGAGCTTAGTCGCCATTTTTGGAGCTTTGTTACTGTAGAGAGGTGTTTTAATGGAAGAAAATGGAGATAAAGGTGTGACCTTTTATACAGGAGTGCAGTGGAAGAGACGATGAGAGAAACCCTAGCTAGCTAACAGTGACAGTGGTGTGGTGTATGTTTCAAAGCGGTAAGCTTGGAGGTGACTGTTTGGATTTTGCTTAATTAATTAATTTGCATGGCTATTAGGCGATGCTTTGATCTCAACGTTGTAATTTGGGGTCCGGCAACATATGATAATGGCTAAAACATGTTTCATTAGTCTAATTATGTTTGACTCGTTGACTCGCGTTGTTGGTCCCGGCCAATGGCTTAGGGTAATTAATTATATTTTATTATTTATATATAGGAAATTTATAAATTTATTTCTCTCCATTTAGTTCGGAATAAAAACAAAAATTGTGACGGCAAATATTTATGCATGCTAGAGACTAGAGAGATTCAGATTTACTCGTATTTCAGATCAGATCGTATATCGTCATTAAGATCATGTATTTTTATATTTAATATTTTCATTATATATGGATTCACCGATCTCAATAAGTTTTTTAAAAACTACAAAATTAATTACACCAAGTATACCGGCATGTTTGGTTCACATAATGGAATAGGGAATAGGTAATGGGTATTCCTTATTACGTTGTTTGGTTAGTTAATTGTGTGGAATTAGGATTCCTAATTGCCAATTTTGAAGGAATACATAATCCTAGCCTAACCCCTAGGTTTACCTATTCCACATTCTCTAAAATAAAAATTAGAAATAAAAAAAATACAATTTTAACCCTAATCTAATTTATTTATTATATAGAAATTATAATTCTCTCACGCACTGCATCTATCTCGCGACTATCGACTGCCCTTATTCTGCATGTCCATCTCGTGATCATATTTTAATTTAATTAATAATAATAATTTAACATGTTTTTTCACTTTACAAAATGTTATATTAGCTATAGTGAATTTTACAATATCGAAAAAAAAAAATTGTTTTTTTTTTAAAAAATCCTTTAAAAAATTTGTATTTTGTAAAAAAAAAAATAATCAATTTTTCATTTAATAATATATGATTTGAATTTTTCATTGTTAATTTGATTAATATATGTAGCAAAAGGGTATATCTGTCAATTCGGACTTATTCCATTCCTTTCTCACTATCATTTTATCAACCAAACATTGGATTAAGAATCATCATTCATTATTCCTCATGTCAACCAAACAACGTCATATTAATATTACATATTCTTTATTCCCTATTTCTATTCCATATTCCTTATTCCCTATTCCACGAACCAAACATGCCGTACGTGTCAAAAATATAACGGTGAGACATAATCTGGGACATCAATAGTGGGGTTGGTGATCTAGATCAATGCTAGAGAGTGTGATGATATTTTTAGTAGGTAAATTAAAGTTAAAATTATTATATGAGAAAGACATAAATTATTACGAGTTATACTTAGTATTCAGATATACATTAAAAAAAATAGAGAAAGTACTAAATTAATAAATGTATTTTTTTTTAGCTCGAGCTAAAAAGTATAAATTTCACACAAATAAATTGGTATGAAATCGGTGTGTATGTAAATCTCGTCATGAAAAAATCGATGTGCAATTTAGAGAAGATAAATGGACAGAAATATTACATGCCGAAAATTCGACATGTAAAATTTACGTACAAAAAGTTTATGTATGGATTTAATGTGTAATATAATTTTACACACAGAAAATCGGTCATTTTTGCGAAAAAAAAAAATAAAAAAAAATAAAATTCGGTTATAATGTGACAATAAAATAAGGTCATGCCTTCGTATGTGACCGTACATTTGATGGACTGTCGTTGCGTTGTGTGTTGTAATATTTAAAAACAAAAACAAAAAAGAGTACATATATAAGGTAGAACCGTAGAAGTGGACTTGGACAAGCATATGCATTGTGGATCCTTAAAAAAGCAATGATTTATTGTCCCATGCATGTTTGTTTATGTTTGTCTCTCAATATTCCAGCAATATATATATATTATAATCCTCGTAAAAACAAAATTACAATAATATTGATCATATATCATCGTCATATTTAAAAGCATAGATTTCTTCACCTTTATATTATTTGTTCATTCATACATCATATATGATCATTCATACTATATATATATATATGTGATTGAATTGAAAATTTTCGGGTAGGTTGATCGCCACGCTTATACGTACTCACATGTGAATTTTTATTTTTCAAAATTAATATATTAAAAGTTATATATATTATTGATTAATTTGTATATACACCTTCCACCTTGTATGCCGGGAGCACCGGCAGTGGTGATCTAGTGATAAAAAACGCTTAATCCCATGTGGTTTGACTCTAAGGTTTCAAGTTCGAAACCCTTCAGGGGCATCATATCGCGGTGACCTGTTTAAAAAATATCAGGTCTCGGCTGGCCCACGCACCGTGTCAGGCATACGAGTAAGGTGAGTTGAATTGGGCACAGGCCGACCTCTTGACCGTACTAGACTGCTAGTAGGGCTACGTTGACGGGTCAGTGCGTACGCTGGTTGCTCGCTAAGTATGGTCTGAAAAAAAAAAAACAAAAAAAAACAAAAAAAAAAATCCGTATCGAGGTCATGAAGCTTATAAACCGGGCCTCCAGAAAGAACCCTGATTTGATGGATCCGGGCCTGAACAATATATGCATCTAATAAAATATTATGGTTTTTAAAATGTTCTTTTTGGCCCAATGGTTTTTGAAGTTTAGAACACTACTCTTCGACACTTTTTTTTTTATATATAATTAATACCTAATAGCAAGCTCCCTTAGAATTATTAAATAAAAAAAAAGTGGAAATATAAATGTTAAATCAGACATATAAACTCCGAATGTTTAGCACACTTAGTTAATGGATCTATTAAAAAAACAATGAACAAAATGGAACAAATATTTCAATTGTTTAACTAATTAATTAGCTATTAATAAATATATTAACATGAGGAATCTATGCTGAATGATCAATTAAATATGGGGTTCTAACTTCTATGTATAGCTCGTTGGACTTTTTTTTAAAAGAATAGTGAACATGGTATAATAACTTTAACTTTCTCTATATCCAAATGAATAGGTAGCATCTTAAGTTAGCCAAATCAAAACAGTCATTTGCCAAATAACTAGTGCATATCTTCTATATGTTCCTATATTTCCTTTTCAAATAATAATAATAATGCTATTAATTTTTGGACAGTAGAACAAATCGCTGGTTGATATTAGGGTAGTCGAATAAATTACTAATTATTATTTTTCATCACATGTCCAACACATGTATTGATTCCGTTAAAAAAGACGAAAATTCTGTTAAAGCTAGCAATTCGTACATAGTGAAAAATTGAGCTAGCAAAATGATAAAAAAAAATATTAATAATAATAACAATTTATTCGTTTTCCATTTTTTTTCGAAGTATTAACTCTGAATGTAAAAAATATACCGTTTTCCATTTCTTATGTTTTAAACTTATTTGATACTTAAAAAATATAATTTTGTTTTAGGTCAATGTTAAGAATAAAAAAAATTAGCCAATAATTTGATAACTGAAACACTTAATATCAATATTTTAATTTTAAAACAGCGATTAACAAATGATGTATAGCTAAAACTGTTTTTAAATTCGTAACCCAAAATTAAAGCGTCTATATATGGAGTGTGTCTATCTAGGTAGGTAAACTGTTTTCTAATATAAGATCATATCTTATTCTTTCATATGCTCATTACATAATTATTTATATTAATCGGCTGCATAAACTAAATTATCCAAGGTTTACGCAATTTTCCTTTGTTGGTAAATCTTTCCAAAACAAGTACTAAATAAGGACATTAATTATCTGCACGTATATATGAACATTCATAAATATTGTAACACTTTATTATCTAATTAAATAACTGCATGGATATCATATGTTGGTGTCGAAAAAGGAGATTCTATAATTTAAACTATAACTAATGGCAAATAATCTATTAGTAAACCACAGTATCTCAAACTAGCCAGGTGTAGATTTAATTTAATCTATGTTTAATTTAGTAAACCACATATATTAGTATTAATTAGTTTTCTCATTCGACGTAATTTCTCACTTCGGTATGTGGTGGTCAAATTAACTAGTAGGGGTGAGCAAAATACCCGTTTGTAATCGAAACCGAACCAAACCGGTCATTTGGGTAGGTTCCGCAATAAAATTTTAGGATCCGTATTTTCGATTCTGATTTCTGTATAAACATCTGGGTACTCAAATACCCGGAACCGGAATCGGAACCGGAACAGTTTAGTATATATATAAATATATATATATAATAATAATAATTAAATATTTTTTTTCTTCCAGAATTAAATGTTGCGTTACTAATTTATTAACCCTTTCCATTCAATCATTCAATTACGATACATGATTTATATATGTATATGTGTTTATTTACATTCAGTAAAAAATATTACGCTTAGATTGGCTCTGTAAAAAAATTATGAATGTATCCGGTTCTAAATGAGAACCCAAAACCAATAGGTTCTAAACAGTTCCGAAACGAAAAAAACAATTTTAGTACAATTCTAAATAATAAATATTAAAAACTGTTTAATATTGGTTTGATTCTTCTGTGTTCTGTGTGATGGTAAACCCTAAATTATAGGTACCCAGCTAATCCTACTAACTAACGAGGAGAGCACAATGCCATTATATATTATATTTATATACACAAGTGGAATTAATTAAATATTTATTATTTTCTTTATCTTGATTTTGATTATTTTAAATTAAAAGGCAAATATATGGTGGGGTAAGCCGAACCTTGGATGCAAGTATTTCGCATTAGTGGAAGTTAATTATTGATTTGGGGTCCGAAAAGAATCAATTTGATTGGCCGACTCTCATGTAATGACCCTTATTATTTAATTATCTTTGATTAATTTATTGATTATTTCGAGAACACGACAAAATAGCTAATGGACTCAATAAATAATTTAATTAGGTTACAACTTCGAGGGGGCTTTTGCTCGGAAAAGAGAATCACAAGAAGTTTAGTGCTCTAATAATTCAAGCCTCAATAGCTGTCCAATTAAGACCAAATCGATTCTTTTAAAACTCGTCTTTAAGTTGTAAAAACGTACGTTTTTACTATAAAAAACTAGTTAAAATGTAAGAATAGTCATTTTAGAGTAAAAACTCATTTTTAACTACATTAGCTATCAATTATCGGACGAATTCGAATTTTAGTGAAGATGTCACTTTTAAAACGGTTTTGGACATAACGCTCATAACATGAAATTAAAAAAAAATATTGATCTTACGTACATAAAAAGTTAAAATACTAATGTGTATACTTTACTTATATTCAAAAGAAAAGTTGTTACTATTATGCTTTTTACATTACTTATATTAGTTTATTAAATATATATCACTGTCATGACAACCTGTCTTACGAATATATTATTATATTGACAGGTCATAAAGTATTATATATCGTGTGGAATTTATCATTGCATAGTAATTTGAAAGCTTCTTTTAACCATTCAAAAGTGAACAACTCTTTCTAGATAATAAATTTGATTTACTTTGTTGAACTTCCTCCTCTATCCTTCAAACATGTGTTTTAGAGGATTTATTATGCTTAACATATAGTTCCTTCTTCATCATCATATATATATATAAACCGTACGAACTAATAAAAACAAATATATAATCTTAAATGTCTTTTCTTTAATTCTCAACATATAGCTTTATGATCATAATTTTAGAATATATATATAATATTGACTTTGAATTATTATTATTATTTAGGCACACGGTCGCTGGTCTGTTAATTTGGCCATTCGATTTGAGACGTTGATTCAGACACTTGTGGGGTCTCCATCCATTTATTCATCATGTCATTATATATATATATATAGTTAGGGTTTTTTTTTAATAACTTTGACAGCAAAACCCTAGATCGATTTATATAATAACATAAGGTATACTGTTAGTATATATATATAGGGTTAATTGTTCTTTGTTCGACAACTTTTAATTATTGGTTTAATATGTTTAATTTTTGGTATCGTACGTTTGACAACTTTTAACTTTTGATCCATCCGGCAGCTAACCGCCACTTCGACCGTTAGATAATCACGTAACTTGCACATGCCTACTACCAAATTTTTATTTTGTTCAGTTTAGTCTTCAAATTATTGTCCTAACTTTTTATTTTTGCGGTTTCGTCCTTAAAAATTATCAACCGCACTATAAGACTAAGTTGACCTAACTATGGGCCGATCCATGTCTAGGTCGGACCATGACTAGGTTTGCCGGACAATTATTAACCCATATATAATATAGACATGGTATCACCGCGGTGAAGGGAACGCGCCGCCGTTGGTAGAGGAGGAGGGAGAGAGTGGAAAGATCCAAAATGAGTCCTCCCCGAAATTTAAGGGGGGCCAATTCCCAATGGTGATGGGAACACAGCTGCGTCGTGGCCGACAGCTATACGGTGCAGCTCTAAACACAACACAACACCGATGTAATGGTTGTGGTTTGACTTGGAGACCGCACGTGATCATCTTCTCTCCATTCCCTTTCCAACCTCCCATGCACCACGGTCTCCTTCTCTCCACTTCCATTCCACCCCTAGCTAAGTTAGCTCATGGAATTAATATATAACAAATATTTATTTATTTTAAGAAATATAATTAAACACAACATTTATAATGAGGAACAGAAAAAAAATATGGGGAAAGAACCAAGAAAAACATGGAAAGTTGAGATTGTTATGCACGAATTTATCTAATGTTTATATATTTTAGGGATAGGTATCAAATTGTTAGTTTATGTATGTGTCCGCGAATAAATTGGTAGTTCAAGTTTATTTTTGGACAATAACTAGTGTAGGTTTCTCTAAGTAAACAAATTACTAGCTCATATGTTCACTTTTTCATTATTTTTTTAAAGAATGGTACGTAAACGGCATGTGATTATCCGAAATAACCAAAATGTCTCAACCCATCATCTTCTAATATTATAGATGTCAACATTCTTAAGACCTATTCACTATTAAATGCAATCACTTGATTTTGAATGTGGGTACTTTAGTTTAACCTAAAACATTACATATGTAGGTTGGGTCAATAATATTTGAAAATGATGGGTTTGGGGCATTTTGGTCCTCACATGCCGTGCACATGCCGATTTCGTAAACAAAAAAAGAAGAAGACGGAACTAGTTATTTTGAACGGATCTAGGTATATATTCACTTGAAAAAACATGAGCTAGTTATTTGAAACGCGAGCTACCAATTTTTTTCACAAATACAAACGTGGGCTAGTAATCTGATAATTATCCCTTAATTTAGAGTTAAGTTGTATTTAAATTCATATTATAATAGCTAATATCGAGGAGCTATGTATTGGTTCATTTCAGTACTAACTAGTTTACTGAATTTGATATCTCATATATATATATGATGACCAGGAGCATATTTCACCTTATGAACTGATTTTTAAATTAAAATGTTGAAAATATTATTTTTAGCTTAATTGATTGATACGCTCTAGTCTTTCATTAATTGTTTCTCTATATGTGTACCACATGCTCACATGTAACTTTATGATATATATATTAATGTTATTAGCTGAATGAGTATATATATATATAAATCTATGTATAATGTATAGCATGTGCTATCTTGTATATTGTTGGGTACATATTCAAATGTACGTATAACTTTAGGATTGATAATGTTATGTGTCTTGTGCACACCCCAACTGATCAAGTAAGACAAAAATCTTGGTTTATCTCATTCAATAATTCATTCTAGTGTTAGTGTGTCACATTCGAATCTACAATCTAGTGGAAAATATAATATTAAACTATATATTTATTCATTTAAAAAAGTCAAGTTTAATTAAGAAACAATCATCATTAAGTGATTCATTTAATTTTATATGCCGCCAATTATCATTAAATTATATACATTTAATTAGAGTTATTATTAAACTTTATATATATAATAGCAAATGTTTACACTTTGGAAAGAGGTCAATACATTTAATTTAATGAGTATTAATTCAGAACTCTCAATGATTTAACAATGTGTTTAAATAATCAGAAGTACTGAAATCATCCAACATTTAATATGAACTGATATTTATTTCTGCAATTATATATTGTTTTTTTGACACATATTTCGACATAATGGTGTTAATGTGTCGAGCAAATCAATATACAACGAGAATAATCAGGATTATTATTTATTAATTATTATCAGACTAATTAATTGTTTTGGAATCGTTATATCGTACTCTTTTTATTGTCCAGAAATCAATGTCTCTTTGTTCTTTTGGTGCTTCTTTGTTTTTTTATTTTCTACTTAAAACTTTTCCAAAGCTTATTATTTAAATATATTGTATACAAATATTAGGTTTGAGCAAAATGTTTATTATTCTTAGTGTGAAAAATAACTGTTGCATAACCACCTAAAATTGAAGAAAACTCTGTAAAAAAATGCTGATTAAATTAATTAAATCAAATTAAACAATTACATTATATTATATTTAACAATGATCGGGTATTTATTTTGTGTTTTTTTAATTATAATTTAAATACCAGAGTTTCAATCGGCCAACTGTTATAACTAATTTTATGCTTTACTTGTATTTATAAATATTTAATTTATTCAAACCATTAGTACTTAAGCCAGAGAATATCGTGGTTTGGCACGTCGACATGCGCATACGTACGTAATTGCGTAAAACTTATGCACTCCGATCAATTATATATATAAATAAAATACACGTTAAAAACTTATATATACTTTCAAGAATATATTCTTGTACCAATATTTAATTAAGTACGATGATTTTGGCAAAATAATAATTGTAATTAAGTACCATGCTATGGAATTGTATTCGCACACCAATATCCACCTTCTAATTATAATATCTTTACAAGTGAGAGACCTTAATTAAAAGGTTGACCCACATTATTTTAAAAAAAATATATATATATATATTATAACTTGTTGAGCTCGTATAGTCACGTAGTTAATTAATAATGCTATTTCTTTGAGATAATTTAAATGAAATTTATGTATAACTAACTAATAAATCATAAATGTCGTCCTCGAGTGTTACGTAATTTATATTAATATATATATATATGGCGCGGTGGTGGCCCAATAGAAAGACGGGAGACGCCGGCGGAGATGGTGGCCGCCAACGGTGGATGACACGGTAGGTGTGGTGGGTCCCGTCGCCGCACCACCACCTCACCATCTCCAACTTGTCCTCCCTTTCAAAATCATTTCTTTATTTCTGCAAAAAAAATAAAAACCATTTCTTTATATTATAAAATAATAGTGTAATTAATCTAATAGACTTTTTTTTAAATTATAAGAGGGGTATTATACGCGCTACATAATTAAAATTTAGCATTTGATTATATTGACATTTTATTCACCAAAAAAATAATGATAATGACATTTTAAACCCTATAAATTCATATAATTAATTTAGTGAGATTTAATACATAACATTGGAAAAATAATAGTTTTGAATGCCGAATTTCATAAAAATATATTTTGAAATTAACTTAATTATCATTTATAATGGTTGAAAAAGTTAATTTTAAAAGTAGAGTTTATAATTAAGCTTCTCTTCAACAATGTCATTTTTATGATTGAAGAAGAATAATTCATTGAAAATTTGGTAGAAAATAATAATTAGGATGAACAGAAAGGCGATCTCTCCACGAGCACGCACTCTCCATTAAAACAAAATTAAATCGATGGTCAACTTATAAACTGAGCAATAATTTGGTTGGTTCCTAAAGTCTAATCCCCTCTTAATTTTTTTAAATAAGGGTATCGAACAAATTAAAAAGATGGATCATCTAACCCCAACCACATGTTTATAAATTTTTATTATTCTTTTATTTATTTATTTATTATTTATCATCAAACCCCCACCATTTGATTCCATTAGTATACCTATGTATATTTTATGATTTATAATTAGTGTTTTCTTTATTCTTTAGGCATCAGTGAGCTAATAAACTAAGGCTCAATCCAAGCACCAAGCTACAGTTATACGATCTCATAAACTCGGTATTTAAATTAGGTAGTCATCACATTAATTAGATATAAACAAATATCTTACTCTAAAATATTATAATAAATTTATGAAATTTGAAATTACACAAACAAAAAGTATAGTCATATATATTAGGCACATAATTAACATGCATGCATTTTTCGCATCACCAAGTGTCCTAGCTACATGTAAGCAATACAAACTAATTTGAAATATTATGAGATTCATTTAGTTTCTGAGACCATATAATATTGTGTAACGGTTTAATAATTTATTCATTAATCAAACGTTTCAGTTTTAAAACTCACCGTATCCCTGAGGATGTAATTTTTTTAAACTATCGGTCACCTCTTACAATATAAAGTAAATATATTCCGAATGTAAAGTAAATATATTCCGAATGCGAGTAAATAATATAGAATATATATCTGAAATATATATGAAATATTAAGTAAAATCTCAATTATCTCCAATTTAATTCTTACATACTGACCAAAGTAAATGTATACATTATTTTAAATATTGAATTAGCATGTTATATGTTCTTCTCTTAATAGACTCTTAAACACTCCCACAATATTCTTTTGACCATCATCTTTAATGGTACAGTAAATATTATATATGATATGAGAAATTATTTTATGGACTTAGTCCACCACCTAGGATGTAGACCAACCAGTAAAATATTAACACATCATCAATAGTAAGCTGGAAATAAATGTTATAATGTAGAGAATAACATTCGATTTTATTAATTAATTAGTTCTCTCTCTTAACATTAATAATTACTAAAAGATTTAATTTTACTCCATCAACATTAATTACCATTTTGGCAAAAAAAAACATTAATTGCCATAAGAATAATTTGAAAAGAATATATATTTAATTTTCTTAACTTTGATTTTTCGCACTCTCCTCCTAAAATTCACTCTAATAATCTATACATATATTGACAAAAATCTTTACATATATATATATATATATATATATATATATATATATATTATAGTATTATTTTTTATACATAATATATAGTATTATTGTATATAAAAAATACATAATAATTATATTAAATAAAAAATATTGCGTATACAATATAATACAAGTGTTACTACTTTTGTGATTTTTTTTAAAAACCCTATTGGGTGTGGTGAACCCTATAAGACAATGAACACTTCCCCTCTAAGGTTCACCACATTCAATAGGTTTTTAGAAAAAAAAATATGAAATTAGTGACACTTATATAATATTGTATATTTACAAAATTATTTTTGTAGTTTTTTTTTTAAAAAATAAAATAATATATATATATATATATTATGCATGGTAAATCTTTAACGGTGATTCAGTCAAATATTATTCTCTACATTATAACATTTATTTCTAGCATTGATGATGTGTTAATTTTTTATTGGTTTGGTCCACATCCTAGGTAGTAGACTAGGTCCATAAAATAATTTCTCGATATGATTAGTTACTAATCTTATTTACTAGTATTAATTAAAATCTCTAACTAAAAAATATACTTATTTAATAGTAGACTATATATATACTTATAAAATCAACCCTCCAATTAATATTTTATGGTAAAATATTTAAGAGAGAAGACTAACCCATCTTACTTTCTTCCTCCCTTCATCCTCACTCCAACCTTTATATCTGTCGCAGCTGTATATTATATATATATTTATATATACGCATACATATATATCTCTCTACAGTATATGATATATATTGACGAGGTTAATATTTATAGAGAGCTCTTTGATCTCCGGTCTCTTTCTCCTGTACATTAAACAATCCTGCGACCGAAAAGATTTTCTCTTTTTTATTCGAAAATTTAATAATTTTTCAATCTCAGATTTTTTTATGCGGCCATGTCCGGACTGGATTTAGGCTCTGCTTCTCGCTACGTCCACCACCAGCTCCACCGCCCCGACTTCCGGCAGCCAAACCATGAAGATTCAGAGTCCGGCGGTAACAGAAACCAGTACTCCGGCGACGGCGCTGCACTTCTCGACCTGGGAACAGGTTCGGTCAACGGCAGCGGCGGAAGTGGAGACATGGTGGCTCGCCGGCCACGGGGAAGGCCGGCGGGGTCCAAAAACAAGCCGAAGCCGCCGGTGATTATCACCCGGGAGAGCGCCAACAGCCTCCGGGCCCACATCCTCGAGGTGGGCAACGGCTGCGACGTTTTCGAGTCGCTGGCGGCGTACGCGCGGCGGCGGCAGCGTGGGATCTGTGTGTTGAGCGGCAGCGGGACCGTCACCAACGTCAGCCTCCGGCAACCGGCTTCCGCCGGAGGAGTCGTCTCTCTCCAGGGCCGGTTCGAGATTCTCTCCCTGTCGGGATCGTTCCTGCCGCCGCCGGCTCCGCCCGGCGCCACCAACCTCACTATATTCTTAGCAGGCGGCCAGGGCCAGGTCGTGGGCGGGAACGTCGTCGGAGAACTGGTCGCTGCCGGTCCGGTCATCATCATTGCCTCCTCCTTCACGAACGTTGCGTACGAGAGGTTGCCGTTGGACGAGGAGGATCAGCTCGGCCAGGTGACGCCGCCGGCGGTGTCGCAGCCGCCGGGAAGCGGCGGCAGCTTCCCAGATCCCTCGTCGGGGCTTCCTTTCTTCAACCTTCCGAACATGGTGGGGAGCGCAGTTGATGGCTACTCCGGTGGCCCTCGGCCACCGTTCTAGCAGTTGTAAACTCCGATCATCCACCGTAAGTTCGTAACATATGACTTGTAAGAGATTTTTAGAGAGTGGAAGATTAAACAGCTCAAAGGTCAAAAATTTGAATTCATTGTGATGGCTGATTTTCGAAACAAACATGATATCTAATGTGTTCATCATCTTTGTCTCTTGTCTTTGATGTTGTACTATTAACTTGATGTTGGTTTCATGTTTTTGTATGAAGTTGATGAAGAATGTGTTGCATATCATAATCAATCAACAATCATTGTGAATTGATTCATGGTCCTTTCAAGAAATTATATAATTGTTTGAGTATTATGAATCTTGCTAGCTAGCTAGGGTTCTTAATGGAAAATAGATTATTTTATTTTAAATTTTTTTTTGACAAATTTTGAAACTCGTCTAGGTTTGTGATTTGGATACAAATATTCTGCCACTCTTTTTGTCCCAAGTCGTGTCTTACGTTAAGATTGTGACACGTATTTTGTGTGTAATTAATTTTGTGGTTTTTTTTAAACTCTATTAGGTTTGGTGAACCCTAAAAAATCTAAAAACAAGTGTCACAATCTTAACAATAATACATGATAAAAAAAAATGAGGTCGAAGATCTATTGTAAGGTAATTAATTAGGATAACGTACATATTAGTCATTTAACTCCTGGTCTTACAGTCTTACTAATATCATGCATTGTTTTCAGGAAATAATAAATATGTGCAAGACAATTCGGTTAAATAAATATGTTTTCGAGGTTGTCCCTGTCTAGAAAAATATTATACAATTCAGTTAACCAAATATGTTTAGGTTAGCATATATAATTTAGCTTAATTAAGTCATCTAAATATATTTGGGTTATCTTATTATGCTCATTTTAATATGCAGTTCAGGGTTTTACAAGGATTTATTTTTGTATTATAAATGAAGATAAAACTATATAAGTATTAGTATTTTGTACATGTTACAAAAGACTGACCTGACCTAGTGACCTTCACATTTTTTAACAAAGTACTTTGTCAGGAGATTAATATTATAATTAGCTACTTTAATTAATTTCGCAGGTGCAACACTGCAACTTAATCAGCTTTAACTCCCACTTAGTTTAATGCCTTCTTTAGTCTTTTTCTATGTATCATTATTATACTGCTATGTTATATAATTGTGCGTATATATACATTTATTTCAGATTTTTAAATCAAGTGTATATTGCAGTCAGTCCATAATTGTTCATTTGTGAGATAAATACTTCTAAGTATTTCATTTTTTCTTTAATTGGTATGATCTTATGCTCAAATCTAATATTATCACGAATTTTTTTAAGCCAAGACAATTCATATATCTAATAATAATATATGGAATATTTCTTATAACTTTTATCTTATATTATATATGATTTAGTTGATGTATGTATAAATCTGGCAAAAAAGAATGTATGTAAGAATCCCCCTTCTCATTTGAGTAATATGTGACACATATGAAGAAGTATAATTATATTAGATTATATTAGACAATGAAACATGTTTTCCCCACCAAAATGTCACATGTTAAAATGAGTAATTATCAATTTTAGATTTTTTAGATCCAAATTGATGATATTTTACGGCGTGACAACATATGTAATTATAAATTTTAAAACACCTCAGAATTAGTGGCAAAAAAACGGATCAGAAATCCAAAATTAATGAGGATAATATATGAGCTGCCACATCATTAAACATTAAAGAATATGGATATATGTGTTCACTTTATTTATTATAATATTTTGTACATTTGAAAATCGTAATTAAATATACGTATTTTTTTTTATGATTTATGAATTATTTTTCTTTTTCATGTGAATAAAGTAAATATAAAAAAAAAATTGGATGACATATTATATATATATATATATATATATTTATAATTTACGTACAATAATATAACAAACTAATTAAAAGTATGATTTATATGTTCTTTTCATATGATAATTTAAAAATATATTTTCGCACAAAGTGTAAGTTAATAATATTTTATATTAAAAAACATGATATATATTAATATAAATTCTCATCTAAAATCATGTGCAACACAAAAACAAATGAATAATTCTATATATTAAAAACCAATAGATAAATAATAAAATACTAGGTATATATATGTCAACTCTAATGAAAGAACAAATTTAATTTGGTGGTTACTATTTATATTATATAATATAATTAATTACTATGTGATGGCTAGTTATAAATTATGTCAATGCAGTGTGGATACAGAATATATACCTACCATATAACAAGACACTATACCCAAGCCGCATCAAGTGAAAGGTAAGTTGGTTTGAGATGTCAATGGGTAGGTGAAGAATTATTATAGCTAGGAAATACCAACAGTTTGGTGTTGTGGTGACGATTTTCAGCGTCAACGGAGCGGAATTTACTATACGCGAATGTGACCGACTTTTCAGGTTACGGGAAGAAAACGTGCATGGAGCTCGAATTTAATAGTCAATTTCGTCAAGATTGGCTTCTCTAAAGTAAGGGTTAAGAACATAATATGAGCCTGAATGTTTGTCCATATTGACCGGAGAGGTCTGAATTGGAAAATGTTGATATTAAGGGTCTGAATTATCATGTTTGTTGTTTTTCGGTTTTTCGTCCAAATTTTCTGTTAAATGTAACGGAATCACGTGAAATGACAGAATTACCCTTTTGCAATTATTATACAATTTATCAGTTTAATTAATGAAATGTGAAATGTCTAAAATACCCATGCAAACTAATTATGCCTTAAAGCCACCACGGCTCCGGCCAGCGCCACCCGGCGACCACCACCCCGACTTCAGCAACCGCCACACGACTCCGGCGAGCACCACCCAGCTCCGGCGACCACCACCACAACTCTGATAGAGTCCAAATCGGAGCTACCGGCTCCGATTGGCCCGAATCGGAGGCAAAAAAAGCTCTGATCGGAGCCACAAAGTTCAGGTCGGGGCCACAGAGCTCCAGATCGGAGCTTTGTGGCTCCGACCGGAGTTTTGGAGTAACGATCGGAGTTTTTTTTGGCTCCGACAGGAGCTTTGGAGCTCCGATTCGGGCCAATCGGAGCCGTGGTGGTCGCCGGAGATGGGTGGTGGTCGCCGGAGCTGGGGTGGTGGTCGCCGGAGCTGGGGTGTGGTCGCCAGAGCTGGGGTGGTGGTCGCCGGAGCCGGGTGGTGGTTGCCAGAGTCGGGGTGGTGGTCGTCGGAGTCGTGGTGGCTTAAAGGGCATTTTCGTCTTTTTAGGTCAAGCATGTGAGGGACACACTTTGGTCGGAGGGCATTTTCGGGTTTTCAGTTTATTTCCGGTCACATGCCAAGCATGTGACCACTTTCGGTTACTTTTAACAGAAAAAATAGACGGAGACCTCTCATATAAACATAACTAAATAATCAGGCCCTTAATAATATTATTTTAACATTCAGACATCTCCGGGCAACATAGGCAAAAATTCAGACCCCTATTGTGTTCTTAACCCCTAAAGAAATCACGTGGAAAAACAACCAAAATGATCATGAAACTATCCATATTAACATTTTAATCTTGATACATCAAATTTCAACATGAGTGAAACCTGTGACTGTTTTTAGGTTTTTAATCTTATATATTTATTTAAAATAAATTTAGACTTGGAAGAAAATCCTCAAATCAAAAGACTCTGCCCTTTACAACAAATGAACAAAAAAAACCTTGAGTCTAGGGACCATAGAACCCAACCACAACAGTAGAAGAACAGAACAGAACTTATAACAAATAATAATGATAGTAAACCCTAATCACACAGTGAAGCACAAACCTAACCTACATGTTTTTTTTCCTTCTTTTTCCTGCAAACATTCTGTTTTTACTATGGTGGGTACAGTAAAATAGTAGCAGTGGAGCAGATTCATTTTCATTTTTAGCATCTAATCTCATACGATCCGGCTTTTGTAATGTAACGAACCCATTCGACGGTGTTGTATCCACTCTTCTCCCATACCTGTGTTAATTTTACGCTCCATTTAGTAAAAAAAAACCGAGATTGTAAATCAAAAGGAACATAGTAAACCCGAAGTCGAGTTATTACCTTCAGAAAGCGCACACGTAAACCTGATGCTGTAAACATAGGAACCTGAAGTAGTTGGGTTCAAAATAAGTAAGATCCTAAAAACAAATTATGCATATACATATATGATTATAGTGGGAATTTGATTCATCACCTGAAACTCCATCTGTATTGGCGGCTTAGTCGAAGATTTCTTTTCAGTCATCGTGGAAATCAACTCGACTTCTGCACTCATAGTTGTCTCAGTTTGTCCTGGAAATTTTCGTATCCTACCAAGTACGCAAAAGTAAAAAAAACAATATGGAACATTCTAATTATCCGGGCGAAATGTTGAAAAGAAAACTACTCACTTCCAAACCAAGCAATCCATTGAAGCATTGTATTTTGCTTTTCCAGAAGTGACCTGGAAACTTGTTTTAGCTGTTTGTTTAGGGACGGGAACCTTAATGATAACTCCGAGCGCAAACATTTTTGCACCAAAAACACTCTTAACCTGGAGTCAGTAAAATTATGTTATGTGGTATTTTTAAAAAATAAATGACTTCATAGTGTAGGATTAAGAAGGGTAGAAAGTTTAGTGGTATAATCACAAACCTTCACATTTACTTCCATGCGTGTTCGACCAAGTTCCTTAATTGTTGGTAGAACCCGGAATGGAAGATTAACACCCTCAGTGATTCGATATTTCATCAGTTCGAATTCTCCATCAGGAGGCACAAAGCTGACAGTCTTTTCAGAGTTAAATCTCGTCAAATTTACACATTGATGGAATGTAACGTCATCAAGCTCAATGGTTTTTCCGCTGTGAAATAATTGCAACATTAAACTCCAACAATCTTCTCATGACTAAAGCAACTCTAATCTATGAAGTAGGAAGTTCTGTTCCAAAGCTTTTATTGACATTCCAATCGACTATAACAAAGACGAAGAAATGAAATAAAAAAAATATATAGTACCTCTTGGCAGGACGAGACTTGAGCTGTGCCTCTTTCTCAAGACCAATTTTATCGTTCAAACCCAACTTTAAGTCGGGCATTCCAGAGAGGAAGCATTTCATAAGAATCTTTCCCGTCACATCACAACGTAATACACTACCTACATTTTCATGAGGATATGCCATCAGTAATATGAAAATAAATGTAGATAATCGAAATTTTCCAGAATTTATACCCACCCTTTGAAGACATGAGAAGATTCACACTTTCCACAATATCAAGAAACACCTACATGAAATATCTATTAAGTCTAGTAGAATGACATATTAAATAAGAGAAATTACTGAATAAACCTAAAAGCACCTCATTCTTCTTGTAAACAAGACCCTCCCTCCTCCAACCAACAGCGCCTGTGACTTGCAGAGTTGCATTGGGTACAGCTCTTTCCACAGGCTATTAATTTAAATGGAAGAAGAAAGTTACTTAAAATCAACCAAATGTATAGAGAATGGAAACAAAGGGAAACTTTTAGGAAAGTACAGAAGGCCCTCAATGTAAATGTAATATGTACGAAAACATATTATATGCCGAAAAAAGTCCTACCTTGGATGAGAATGGTGAACGCACACCTTCTTGAGTAATATAAAGCTTTAAGATTTCAGGGGAAAGATTTTGGGGATAACCAAAATCCATAATTTCTGCACAGAGTTGATAGATTGAGGGTGAGAATTCATTATTCTCTATTAGCTTAGTTAATTTACCATACAAAACATTCTGGATAGATTAGCACGGGATAATGCACATACATTGGACAATGAATTTAGTATTTACAACATATGAACATACCATCAAGAAGCTCGTAGATGAGAACAAAGTTATTACGAATAGAATCTTCATCAAAAGCCCCACCGAAGTAGGACTTAAACAGTGTAACAGCCTACATAACAGGCCAGCAGTTGATATCAGCATAAGAAACAACTTTAAATATCTGTTCATGCCACTACAAATTGAGTGGCAACGAATTCTACATCTTTCAAGAGGCAAACAACGAACATTTTCAAAAAATTGAGTTCAACCGCAAATTGGTTACTGAAATATCCAGAACAAAGCACTAGCTGCAGCAGTTCTAGCAACCTTAACTGACTAAATAAGATGTCAATCTATCAAAAACAGATCATAGGAAAGAGCTTCAGTCTCAAAGTCTAACAAGAGGCTAGTCATAATACATATAAAACAACCATCCAACTGAATTGTTGCAGAAACTAAGAACAATACCTCGACTACAAACTTGAAAGCACAGGCTACATTAGCGTTGCTGCTGACAACAATGACAATGTACACGTTGCTAATTCTCATGTAAAAGAAAGAGCAGCCCCCAATCTGCCGCACAGGACAAATTCCAAGCTCTTTAGTTTGCATTATATGCATCCGAAATGCGTCCACCATGTTTCCCCTACAAAGATACACAACTTAGCTCAATTCCAAATCATAAACAGAAGACGCTCCAGATAAGCTTCCATGGAAATACTCAAGCTCAATAGAGCTTATAATTCTGCGCACTAAATCGAGCTTCCTAAAAATATCCTCATTTCTGCAAATCGACGAACACGAACAGAAGGATAACAAGCGTATAAAGAGTAAGCGATACCCGACGTCATCCCGATACATCCGATTGATGAGAACATCGCCGCGAAGATTCAAGAAGTAAATAGCAGAAGCAGACACCGGCATCTCTTCGATCTAGCCGATCGACGCCGCGATCCGTGCGAGGGAACTGATCAGTCCAGGAGACTCTTGGAGAATTAGGTTGCAGATGAATCCTACCTCCTGAAGAATGACAGCAATTGATGATTCAGAGACTGGAAATACAGCTATTGGAGGGTGCTTCTGCTTTGAGAGTATTCAACAATGGCGGATTTAGGCGTTGAAATAGAAAAAGAAGACTTCTGGGGTCCAAATGATAGAAATTAAAAGTATGTGGCACTTCCCTTTATTGGGCCGGCTCAGGTTCTCTAATTGTCTAATGTATTCATGGGCCTTAGCCCAATATATATATATATATATATATATATATATATATATATATATATATATATGTTTTTTTGGGCCTCACAGTTAAAAATCGAATATTACAGTGTAGGATAAAAACTTTTAAGTATATATATCACTTTCAAAATCCTTTTCCTAGTTCCACTATTTGATAGAATCCCATATAATTCACTTTTTAAAATTAAGTATATTTGATATGACTAGATTTCAAATAATTAACGTATAATAACATAGTTAGCTAAATAATAGTATTCAGTATTTGGATAATTATGTCACATGCTAGCTAGGTACCGTGAGGTCCAAGAAAGTGAATAGTTAGAGAGAAAACAAGCTTCATCTTCATCTTATCCAAACATTATCCAAACCAACTCATTAAATTCACACATGAACTATCTTTCTTCATTACATAGTTGTTTGTTGTTGTTGGTAGTAAAAATATTACCTCTATACACAGTTAAGCATAGCTCGAAAAATCATTACAACACAGATAATAATAGAAATAACACTAATAATTATCGACTCTCAGTTGTTGATGATCTTCTGTTCGATCGTGCTCGTACTAGCCTGTTATATTATTCAAAACCGTTACAAAAATAATTACTATATGTATATAGACAATAAATGTTTTTTTTTCATTAGAACGTACCCCGACTGATATTAGATAACTGCATACTGCGCATCTTACTGATTGAGCCCCGTATTGGTACATCAATAGCGTCTTGCAATTCCCGCAAGTTACGTGCGCCACCTGATTCGCTGCACAAAGTTCGGTTTTCGCACGTTAATAACGCGTAAAAGTCGAAAACCTGTTAATATGTAATATAAGACTGTGCTGAATGCTCCACAAAAAAGTTCGAATTTACAAGACAGTTGGTTAAAACACACGTCTTATTATTAACATGGTATCAGAGCGCATATATTATATTCATATTGACACTGAAGTATGTTAATATGTAGTATAAGAGTAACTCTATTGCTACTGTACCTTCCTGAGCGAGGTTTACAGTGCTGCAGCACGAGAATTGCACGCTTGTCGCGCCCGGATGTACATCAGCAGAGTGTGGCAACCTCCGCAAACTAGTTGAGCCATTTCGTTTCCTATTATCGTGAAAAATCGATTATTACTCGGGGGTATTTTTGGGAATTTCGTTGATTTTGAAATAATTACCGGGCGGAGGTACAACAGTTACTGCATTGCAGACTGCACAACATACCGAGGATGCTCCGACGGGGTATCGCAGTAGGTTGCGACAACCCGAGCAAACTAATTGGCTCTGTGTTCCTGTGGTCAATTAGTAAACATTTGATCAACGGAACTAAAATGCCCTAACTTGAAAGTGAGCTTGGAACATTATATAGTACATACAATTTTTTTTTAATGTATATTAATTTTTTAAAAATAATCTCAGAAGAAAATCCTCAAATCAAAATATTCTGAAGGGGCTACCCTTTACAACAAATTAAAAAATAAAATAAAAAATCTGGAGTCTAGGAACCATAGACAGAACCCAACCACAACAGTAGAAGACCAGAACAGAACATATAACAGATAACAATGATAGTAAACCCTAATCACAAAGTGAAACACAAACCTAACCTACATGTTTTTTTTCTTCTTTTTCCTGCAAACATTCTGTTTTTACTATGGTGGGTACAGTAAAATAGTAGCAGTGAAGCAGATTCATATTCATTTTTAGCATCTAATCTCGTACGACCCGGCTTTTGTAATGTAACGAACCCATTCGACGGTGTTGTATCCACTCTTCTCCCATACCTGGTTAATTTTAGGCTCTATTTAGTAAAAGGTTACAAAAAACCAAACCCGAGATTGTAAAACAAAAGGAACATAGTAAACCCGAAGTCGAGTTATTACCTTCAGAAAGCGCACACGTAAACCTGATGCTGTAAACATAGGAACCTGAAGTAGTTGGGTTCAAAATAAGTAAGATCCTCAAAAAAAATTATGTATATACATATATGATTATAGTGGGAATTTGATTCATCACCTGAAACTCCATCTGTATTGGTGGCTTAGTCGAAGATTTCTTTTCAGTCATTGTGGAAATCAACTCGACTTCTGCACTCATAGTTGTCTCAGTTTGTCCTGGAAATTTGCGTATCCTACCAAGTACGCAAAAGTAAAATAAACAACATGGAACATCCTAATTATCCGAGCGAAACGTTAAAAAGAGAACTACTTACTTCCAAACCAAGCAATCCATTGAAGCATTGTATTTTGCTTTTCCAGAAGTGACCTGGAAACTTGTTTTAGCTGTTTGTTTAGGGACGGGAACCTTAATGATAACTCCGAGCGCAAACATTTTTGCACCAAAAACACTCTTTACCTGGAGTCAGTAAAATTATGTTATGTGGTATTTTTTTAAAAAAATGACTTCATATTGTAGGATTAAGAAGGGTAGAAAGTTTAGTGGTATAATCACAAACCTTCACATTTACTTCCATGCGTGTTCGACCAAGTTCCTTAATTGTTGGTAGAACCCGGAATGGAAGATTAACACCCTCAGTGATTCGATATTTCATCAGTTCGAATTCTCCATCAGGAGGCACAAAGCTGACAGTCTTTTCAGAGTTAAATCTCGTCAAATTTACACACTGATGGAATGTAACGTCATCAAGCTCAATGGTTTTTCCGCTGTGAAATGAAATCACAACATTAAACTCCAACAATCTCTCATGACTAAAGCAACTCTAATCTATGAAGTAGAAGTTCTGTTCTGCTCTAAAGCTTTTATTGACATTCCAATAGACTATAACAAAGACGAACAAAAATTTATATAGTACCTCTTGGCAGGACGAGACTTGAGTTGTGCCTCTTTCTCAAGACCAATTTTATCGTTCAAACCCAACTTTAGGTCGGGCATTCCGGAGAGGAAGCATTTCATAAGAATCTTTCCCGTCACATCACAACGCAATACACTCCCTACATTTTCATGAGGACATGCCATCAGTAATATGAAAATAAACGTAGATAATAGAAAACTTCCAGAATTTATGCCCACCCTTTGAAGACATGAGAAGATTCACACTTTCCACAATATCAAGAAACACCTACATGAAATATCTATAAGTCTAGTAGAATGACATATTAAATAAGAGAAATTACTGAATAAACCTAAAAGCACCTCATTCTTCTTGTAAACAAGACCCTCCCTCCTCCAACCAACAGCGCCGGTGACTTGCAGAGTTGCATTGGGTACAGCTCTTTCCACAGGCTATTAATTTAAATGGAAGAAGAAAGTTACTTAAAATCAACCAAATGTATAGAGAACAGAGACAAAGGGAAACTTTTAGGAAAGTACAGAAGGCCCTCAATGGAAATGTAATATGTACGAAAACATATTATATGCCGAAAAAAGTCCTACCTTGGATGAAAATGGTGAACGCACACCTTCTTGAGTAATATAAAGCTTTAAGATTTCAGGGGAAAGATTTTGGGGATAACCAAAATCCATAATTTCTGCACAGAGTTGATAGATTGAGGATGAGAATTCATTATTCTCCATTAGCTTAGTTAATTTATCATACAAAACATTCTGGATAGATTAGCACGGGAGAATGCACATACACTGGACAATAAATATTACATACCATCAAGAAGCTCGTAGATGAGAACAAAGTTATTACGGATAGAATCTTCATCAAAAGCCCCACCAAAGTAGGACTTAAACAGTGTAACAGCCTACATAAAAGGCCAGCAGTTGATAATCAGCATAATAAACAACTTTAGAAATCTGTTCATGTCAGTACAAATTGAGTAGCAAAGAATTCTACATCTTTCAAGAGGTAAACAATGGAACATTTTCAAAAAATTGAGTTCAACTGCAAATTGGTTGCTGAAATATCCAGAACAAAGCACTAGCTGCAGCAGTTCTAGCAACCTTTTTAACTGACTAAATAAGATGTCAATCCATCGAAACTCAAAAGCAGATCATGAAAGAGCTTCAGTCTCAAAATCAAACATGAGGCTAGTCATAATTCATATACAAGAGCCATCCAACTGAAATGTTGCAGAAACTAAGAACAATACCTCGACCACAAACTTGAAAGCACAGGCTACATTAGCGTTGCTGCTGACAACAATGACAATGTACACGTTGCTAATTCTCATGTAAAAGAAAGAGCAGCCCCCAATCTGCCGCACAGGACAAATTCCAAGCTCTTTTGTTTGCATTATATGCATCCGAAATGCGTCCACCATGTTTCCCCTACAAAGATACACAACTTAGCTCAATTCCAAATCATAAACAGAAGACGCTCCAGATAAGCTTCCATGGAAATACTCAAGCTCAATAGAGCTTATAATTCTGCGCACTAAATCGAGCTTCCTAAAAATATCCTCATTTCTGCAAATCGACGAACACGAACTGAACGGATAACAAGCGTATAAAGAGTAAGCGATACCCGACGTCATCCCGATACATCCGATTGATGAGAACATCGCCGCGAAGATTCAAGAAGTAAATAGCAGAAGCAGACACCGGCATCTCTTCGATCTAGCCGATCGACGCCGCGATCCGTGCGAGGGAACTGATCAGTCCAGGAGACTCTTGGAGAATTAGGTTGCAGATGAATCCTACCTCCTGAAGAATGACAGCAATTGATGATTCATTCAGTGACTGGAAATACAGTTATTGGAGGGTGCTTCTGCTTTGAGTATTCAACCATGGCGGATTTAAGGAGTTGAAATAGAAAAAGAAGACTTCTGGGGTCCAAATGATAGAAATTAAAAGTATGTGGCACTTCCCTTTATTGGGCCAGCTCAGGTTCTCTAATTGTCTAATGTGTTCATGGGCCTTAGCCCATGATTGTTAATTTGTGAGATAAATATCTCTAAGCAATTTATTTTTTATTTAATTGGTAGATCTTATGCTCATCAAATCTAATATTATCTGACAATTCTTTTTTTTTTTTTTTTTTTGCCACGACGATTCACATATCTAATATGGAATATTTCTTATAAGTTTTTATCTTATATATATGATTTAGTTGATGTATCATGTATGTATAAATTCTTGGCAATAAATAATGTATGTAAGAATTCCCATTCTCATTTGAGTAATCTGTGACACATTTGAAGAAGGGTTAATAATTAAAAAAAAATGTCTAAGGTTTACCCTATATTAAAATTAGGTGTCTGAAATTTGAAATGTTCAAATGAATTGTCCCAAGTTTCATTTTTGTTGAAATTTGGAGTCTCCGCGCGTCTTTTCATCTCCATTCAATCATTTTCATTAACCCACACACCCACTCATAATCCATCACTATTTACTTTTCACAAAATCGTCGAATTTCACCCAAAAATTGAACATTAAAAAAAAGTTTCTAGAAGAGTGGTGTAGAGCCATTTTCTAAGGACAACAGAATGAGATTTACTTGCGCGGATGTGACCAACTTGTTAGGTGACGGTCCCGGCAAGATGACGAGAAGGGAGTGTGTATGGGAGCTCGAATTTGACAGACGGTTTCGTCGGAATTGACTTCTCTAAATTAATCACAATGAGACACCACATTTTAACAAATTTGAAACCTTGGACATTGCAGTTTAACATTTAAAACTTCAGACATCTAATTTTAACATATGGTAAACCTTGGACAGTTTTTTAGCTATTAAACATTTGAGGAAGTATAATTGTATCAGACAATTACTTTTCTCCACCAAAATGTCACATATTAAAATGAGTAATTATAAATTTTAAAATAAATTCTAGAGATTTTAGATTCAAATTGATGATATTTCACAGCGTGACAGAATATGTAATTATAAACTTAAAAAATGCATCATAAAGTGGCAAAAAAAACGCATTAGAAACCCATAATTAATGAGATAATATATTAGCTGCCATGTTATTAATTAAAATTTAAATAATATGAATATATTTGTTCACTTTATTTATTATAATATTTTATACATTTGGATATCGTAATTAAATATACATTTTTTTGTACTATTTTAATTTATGAATTATTTTTCTTTTCATGTGAATAAAGTAGATACGAAAATATTTTGAATGACATATTATATGTATTTATAATTTACGTACAATAATGTAAAAAAACTAATTAAAAATATGATATATATATATATATATATATATATGTATTTTTATATATTAATTTAAAAATATATTTTCACACAAAGCGTAAGTTAATAACAATTTATATTAAAAAAATATTATATATATTAGTATAAATTCTCATCTAGTTAAAATTCTGTGCAAATACGAATAAACAAACAATTCTATAAATATTAAAAAAACAATAGATAAATGATAAAATACTTGGTATATATGTCAACTCTAATGAAATAATAAATATTAATTTGGTGGTTACTATATATATCACATACTATGTGATGAGTTATGACTACTAATTTATGTCAATGCAGTGTGGATACAGAATATAATACCTACAAAATACATATACAATACACTATACCCAAGCTGCATCAGGTGAAAGGCAAGTTGGTTTATATGTCAATGGTAGGTGAAGAATTATTATATTATAGCTAGGTCATTTGAAAGGGAGGAGAACCATTGAATGAATGTCTAAAGAAATATAATGATTTGTGAAGAAAGTGGTGATTTTGGAATTAAAAATTAATTTTAAACTTTTTTTCTTTTAAATTTTTTTTTTTTCATCACCTGATAAAACTCATAATTATGAGCTCTAAAATGAACTTAAATATTCTACATGATTAAATATAAGTATGATGATTAATATCTTTAGATATATATTTTTTTAATCTATTCTCATATTTTTAAATACAACTATTGTACTTGGCCAAAAAAACAAAGAAAAACAAAACTATAACGTTTGTAATTGAAGAGATTTTTTTTGGTTGTCAGGTCTATAAACTATTTTTTACTTGTGAAAACTTTATAATAATAGATGATAGGGTTAAATGTACTTTTGTTTGGCCGAATGTGGCTTTTAGTACCGGATGTTTGGTTTTGTATACTTTTGGTATCAAACGTTTGAAAAAATGTGGTTTTTGGTACATCCGTTAGTTGGCCGTTAGTTTTTTCCGTTAAATGACATGTGCAAGTCACGTGAGCGACCCTAACCTTTCGATTTTATTTAATTTAGTCCCTTAAATATATTCCTAACTTTTAATTTGTTTAATTTAATCCCAAAACTTCAAAATCGATTCCAATTTAACCATTGAACCCAATTAACCTAGCCAGACCTAGCCTAGGGCTAGGTCCGACCCTGGTTCGGGGTCGCTGGACCCAGCCAACCCTGTCACAGGGTCGGACCTAGCTCTAAGCTAGGTCCGGCTAGGTCAATTGGGACCTAGCCCAATTTGGGTCGAATTTGGGCTAGGTCCCAATTGACCTAGCCTAGGGTTAGGTCCGACCCTAGGTCAGGGTCGGATGGGTCCGGCAACCCCAACCCAAGTTCGGACCTAGCCCTAGGCTAGGTCCGGCTAGGTCAATTGGGTTTGATAATTCAACCGGAATTGATTTTGAAGTTTTGGGACTGAATTAAACAAATTAAAAGTTATGAATATATTTGAGGGACTAAATTGAACCAAATCGAAAGTTTAGGGTTGGTCACGTGATTTGCACATGTCACTTAACGGAAAAAACTAACGGCCAACTAACGGATGTACCATCACATTTTTTCAAACGTTTGGTACCAAAAGTATACAAAACCAAACATCCGGTACTAAAAGCTACATTCGGCCAAACATGTGGTATGAAAAGTACATTTAACCCTAGATAATATCATATATTTTTAATATAGGTACCTTAATATAAACAATTAATTAATAATAAAATACATAACTTTTTTAATATATTATTAATTTTTTAAAAATAGACTCAGAAGAAAATCCTCAAATCAAAATATTCTGAAGGGGCTACCCTTTACAAAAAGTTAAAAAAAAATAAAAATCTGGAGTCTAGGGACCATATTCAGAACCCAACCACAACAGTCGAAGAACAGAACATGTAACAAATAACAATGATAGTAAACCCTTATCACACAGTGAAGCACAAACCTAACCTACATGTTTTTTTTCTTCCTTTTCCTGCAAACATTCTGTTTTTACTATGGTGGGTACAGTAAAATAGTAGCAGTGAAGCAGATTCATTTTCCTTTTTAGCATCTAATCTCGTACGATCCGGCTTTTGTAATGTAACGAACCCATTCAACGGTGTTGTATCCACTCTTCTCCCATACCTGTGTTAATTTTAGGCTCTATTTAGTAAAATGTTAAAAAAAAAAAAAAAAAACGAGACTGTAAATCAAAAGGAACAAAGTAAACCCGAAGTCGAGTTATTACCTTCAGAAAGCGCACACGTAAACCTGAAGCTGTAAACATAGGAACCTGCAGTAATTGGTGTTCAAAATAAGCAAGATCCTAAAAACAAATTATGCATATATGTATATATGATTATAGTAAGAATTTGATTCATAACCTGAAACTCCATCTGTATTGGTGGTTTAGTTGAAGATTTCTTTTCAGTCATCGTGGAAATCAACTCGACTTCTGCACTCATAGTTGTCTCAGTTTGTCCTGGAAATTTGCGTATCCTACCAAGTACGCAAAAGTAAAATAAACAATATGGAACAAGCTAATTATCCAGGCGAAATGTTGAAAAGAAAACTACTCACTTCCAAACCAAGCAATCCATTGAAGCATTGTATTTTGCTTTGCCAGAAGTGACCTGGAAACTTGTTTTAGCTGTTTGTTTAGGGACAGGAACCTTAATGATTACTCCGAGAGCGAACATTTTTGCACCAAAAACACTCTTTACCTGGAGTCAGTAAAATTACGTTACGTGGTATTTAAAAAAAAAAAATATGACTTCATAGTGTAGGATTAAGAAGGGTAGAAAGTTTAGTGGTATAATCACAAACCTTCACATTTACTTCCATGCGTGTTCGACCAAGTTCCTTAATTGTTGGTAGAACCCGGAATGGAAGATTAACACCCTCAGTGATTCGATATTTCATCAGTTCGAATTCTCCATCAGGAGGCACAAAGCTGACAGTCTTTTCAGAGTTAAATCTCGTCAAATTTACACATTGATGGAATGTAACGTCATCAAGCTCGATGGTTTTTCCGCTGTGAAATAATTGCAACATTAAACTCCAACAATCTTCTCATGACTAAAGCAACTCTAATCTATGAAGTAGGAAGTTCTGTTCCAAAGCTTTTATTGACATTCCAATCGACTATAACAAAGACGAAGAAATGAAATAAAAAAATATATAGTACCTCTTGGCAGGACGAGACTTGAGCTGTGCCTCTTTCTCAAGACCAATTTTATCGTTCAAACCCAACTTTAAGTCGGGCATTCCAGAGAGGAAGCATTTCATAAGAATCTTTCCCGTCACATCACAACGTAATACACTCCCTACATTTCATGAGGATATGCCATCAGTAATATGAAAATAAATGTAGATAATCGAAATTTTCCAGAATTTATACCCACCCTTTGAAGACATGAGAAGATTCACACTTTCCACAATATCAAGAAACACCTACATGAAATATCTATAAGTCTAGTAGAATGACATATTAAATAAAAGAAATTACTGAATAAACCTAAAAGCACCTCATTCTTCTTGTAAACAAGACCCTCCCTCCTCCAACCAACAGCGCCTGTGACTTGCAGAGTTGCATTGGGTACAGCTCTTTCCACAGGCTATTAATTTAAATGGAAGAATAAAGTTACTTAAAATCAACCAAATGTATAGAGAACGGAAACAAAAGGAAACTTTTAGGAAAGTACAGAAGGCCCTCAATGGAAATGTAGTATGTACTAAAACATATTATATGCCGAAAAAAGTCCTACCTTGGATGAGAATGGTGAACGCACACCTTCTTGAGTAATATAAAGCTTTAAGATTTCAGGGGAAAGATTTTGGGGATAACCAAAATCCATAATTTCTGCACAGAGTTGATAGATTGAGGGTGAGAATTCATTATTCTCTATTAGCTTAGTTAATTTACCATACAAAACATTCTGGATAGATTAGCACGGGATAATGCACATACATTGGACAATGAATTTAGTATTTACAACATATGAACATACCATCAAGAAGCTCGTAGATGAGAACAAAGTTATTACGGATAGAATCTTCATCAAAAGCCCCACCGAAGTAGGACTTAAACAGTGTAACAGCCTACATAACAGGCCAGCAGTTGATATCAGCATAAGAAACAACTTTGAATATCTGTTCATGCCAGTACAAATTGAGTGGCAACTGGCAAAGAATTCTACATCTTTCAAGAGGCAAACAACGGAACATTTTCAGAAAATTGAGTTCAACCGCAAATTGGTTACTGAAATAACCAGAACAAAGCACTAGCTGCAGCAGTTCTAGCAACCTTAACTAACTAAATAAGATGCCAATCTATCAAAAACAGATCATAGGAAAGAGCTTCAGTCTCAAAGTCTAACATGAGGCTAGTCATAATTCATATAAAACAACCATCCAACTGAATTGTTGCAGAAACTAAGAACAATACCTCGACCACAAACTTGAAAGCACAGGCTACATTAGCGTTGCTGCTGACAACAATGACAATGTACACGTTGCTAATTCTCATGTAAAAGAAAGAGCAGCCCCCAATCTGCCGCACAGGACAAATTCCAAGCTCTTTTGTTTGCATTATATGCATCCGAAATGCGTCCACCATGTTTCCCCTACAAAGATACACAACTTAGCTCAATTCCAAATCATAAACAGAAGACGCTCCAGATAAGCTTCCATGGAAATACTCAAGCTCAATAGAGCTTATAATTCTGCGCACTAAATCGAGCTTCCTAAAAATATCCTCATTTCTGCAAATCGACGAACACGAACTGAACGGATAACAAGCGTATAAAGAGTAAGCGATACCCGACGTCATCCCGATACATCCGATTGATGAGAACATCGCCGCGAAGATTCAAGAAGTAAATAGCAGAAGCAGACACCGGCATCTCTTCGATCTAGCCGATCGACGCCGCGATCCGTGCGAGGGAACTGATCAGTCCAGGAGACTCTTGGAGAATTAGGTTGCAGATGAATCCTACCTCATGAAGAATGACAGCAATTGATGATTCAGAGACTGGAAATACAGCTATTGGAGGGTGCTTCTGCTTTGAGAGTATTCAACAATGGCGGATTTAGGCGTTGAAGTAGAAAAAGAAGACTTCTGGGGTCCAAATGATAGAAATTAAAAGTATATGGCACTTCCCTTTATTGGGCTAATTGTCTAATGTATTCATGGGCCTTAGCCCAATATGCAAAATGTCTCATTTAAACATTTATTCACTATATATATGTTTTTTTTTGGGCCTCACTGTTAAAAACCGAATATTACAGTGTAGGATAAAAACTTTTAAAAATATATCACTTTCAAAATCCTTTTCCTAGTTCCACTATTTGATAGAATCTAGGGTTGTCAACGGGGCGGGTCGGGGCGGGTATCACTTGCCCCGTACCCGCTCCACGGGTCGAGATGGCCGATCCGTACCCGCCCCACACAGTTCGCGGGGCGGGGCGGGTCGACCCGCGGGTCACCTATTAGTTGTACATAATATATTATTAGCAATTTAAACCCTAAATTCTATATTTATCATATACAAATTCAATTTAAAATTTAAATCACAAATAAAAAATTTAACTTCAAATCCAAATACATGTCACAAATTCTAATTATTTTAACTATGTATTATATTACCTATATAGTTTTATATAAATACGTGTAATATATATATAAATTGTCCACATACGGGGCGGGGCGGGTCAACGGGGCGGGGTGACCCCAAAACCGTACCCGCCCCACGGGTCACGGATCGCGGATCAACGGGTCAAAATCGGGGCGGGGCCCCGCGAGTCACGGATTACCCGTGACCCGTTGCCACCCCTAATAGAATCCCATGTAATTCACTTTTTAAAATTAAGTATATTTGATATGACTAGATTTCAAATAATTAACGTATAACATAGTTAACTAAATATTAGCATTCAGTATTTGGATAATTATGTCAAATTAAAATGCAAATAACATTCTAATTTCTTAAACTAAATAGTAAGCATTTAGTTTAATTGAGTTTACTATATAATTTAAGCGTTTATACAAACAATAAAGCTAGTTAGTTTACATGGTAAAAAAGTTACTCGATATAAATAAGTAAAATAAAATTAGTTTACATTATACAAAAATGATAGTTCATGCAATTTTTCGGCAATTAGTTAATGTAATTAAGAAAACAAGAAAGTTAAGGTAAATAAGTCTGGAATGGACCTTTCTACAATGCTCTTGGAGCACCATGCTTTTGCCACTAATTTTTTTATTTTTCTATTGCCCTAAAGGTGAACCCCATAGGAAAATTGATATTATTAATAGTATAATACACATCTTAGGTGTAGTTAAAAAAATTCATATTTTTTCATACTTTTAAAGTTTTAGTTATGTTACAATTAAGTCCATCATAGTATTAAAAAAACCAAAAGCATGGTGTTCCCAAAGCATAGTAGAAAAATCCATAATTATCAATTGATTTAGTTTATTAAAAAAATATGTTCATATTGAGTCCTTACAAGTAGACATTTTTCCACTATAAGTGACTTTCCCTAAATTTGGGACTACTCACCAATGGTAAGTGCATATTGTTGGATCACGGCCGAAGCTCCGTTACGTCCTTGACGGAAAGCTTGGACTCCTGGGCTCCGCGTAATCCTGCAAAAGGGGATGACCTGGGTGGTGACCCAGAATCCCTCTCCGATGCTTAAATGAGTATGTGATCAATGGGGGTGATAGCAGTAATCTCAATATGTATTAGAGAGAGTATATGTTTTCTGGGGTAACTTCCTCCTTTATATAGGAGGAGGAGTTGCCCAGCTACCTGTGACCATGCTTGGCCGTTGTACCCATGATTCCGTGTATCTCGCCACGATTCCGTATATCTCGGTTGGGATTCCATATATCTCGCCCCACGCTCCGCGTATCTTACCCATACTCCGCGTATCTCGGGGGATTTATCTTTATCTCTAACCGTCTCCCAATACTCTATCTAGTAGGCGGGTTTCTCGGTCTTTATCTTCTGATCACAAGTCCCGACTCCTGTCGGAGACTCCAGAGTTGTCTCATTCTAGATCACCACCCAGGGCCTTCAGTCTCTACGAGACAGGTCCAGCCTCTGCGGGGCTATATTATCAGGGCCTTTACTAAGGCGCGTCGTGGCCTTTACTAAGGCATATCGGGGCCTACTCAGAGGCTTCTTGTCGGGAGCATTCAGCTCTTATGTCGGGACCGCTTAAGTCTGGACCCTTCGTACTGGGCCTCTGGGCCTTCCAGGCTTTCACGAGGCCCATTGGACCTACTCGCCGTCCATTGGCTGTTAACGGGACTAACGATTTCATCGGAACCCATCATTTGCCCCCAAGACATGGGGGACTTTTAGTTCGTCATGTCTTCCAGTTTCAGTTCCAGCCCTTCCCGCCTTGTTGTCAGAGGCTTTTGCCTTGCACGCAATTGCTGTATGACAGAGTTTCTCACTCATGATTACCTTGGGCCCACTGGACTCTGTGGACAGTTGTCAAACCCGAGGAGACTCCTCGGTTATCGCAGCATTAAATGCTAGGGATTATGAAACGACGCTTAAATCGGCGTGTCTGTTGCTTTCTGAAAAAGCGTTTATGACGTCACCACGTCTCTTCCGTACCGTCTTCTCGATATCAACGACCACGATCGCATCGTTTCATCTTCAACGGTCGAGATTAAATCCCTTCAGTTGTCCTTTTGCTTATAAAAGCTAAAACCCTGGCATTGTTCACTTCTTCTGCACTCTCTTGATTTCTGCTGTTCTTGCATTCGAAGCTTCTCCTCTAAGTTCTTCCTGCTGTTCAAGTGATCCAAGGCCTTCAGCCCTTCCGATCTTCCTTCATCTTTCCTCACCGATCACCAATCATGTCTGGTAAGGACTTTCTTCTATGTTTTCATGGTTTGCTGATGTTTGCTCTTCTTCTCTCAAATCTTCTTGTTTGTAACCGTTTTAGACGAAGCTAGTTCTGAGGCTAGGGCTCCTTTCACTTCCGAACTTGCTGTCAATGAGATTTCTGAGACCTCATACGAGGTTGCCCTTAGAGAGGGGTGTATCACCTCGGATTGGGAACCTCGTTTCCCGTATGAGTCTCAGCCTGCCGTCAGAAGGAAGCACATCGTTACGCGTCCTCGGGAAGGGGAAGTGTTCGTCTCCGCCGGACAAATAAGCGCGGGGATTCGGTTTCCCTTCTGCGGAAATTTGGTGGAGATGTGCAACTTCTACAAAACGCACCCTTGTACCTTCTCTCCACACGCCATCCGCGTGTGGAATGCCTTCCAACTCCTATGCCATCGCCAGCAGTGGACGTACAGTCTACTACTCTTCCGCACCTTCTATGGCATGAAATGCAACAAAGCTGGTGTCTGCTCCTTCTCCCCCCGACTCCCCAAGTGGACAAAGGAGCAACTTTCACGTTTCGGCTGGGATAGCGAAACTTGGAAGTTCCACAAGGATCGGGTGCTGATTCGCGACTCGGGGTCTGACAACAGCGGATGGAAGAAGTATTACTTCTTCGTCCAACACAGCTCCGTCCCCTGGCCTCAATGGGAGGTTGTGGCGGACCCTGCCCCCAAGCTTCTGGATTACACCAAGGATGACATCAACTCTCTTCAAATGGTTCAGCTCTACCGTTGGGGAGACAACTTCATACCCCTCGACGCCAACAAGCTCCAGGAGAAGGACTTGATTTTTATCAGAGTCCGACTCCTCGACTCTGTTTCCAAAGATTTGGTCGTCTGGGTAACACTTCTAACCATCTTGTCTTTTACTTTTGCAGCCAAGAAGGCTTCTCTGCTGACTCATCTCATTATGAAGCAGGGCGAGACTGATGCCGTCCCAAGTGGCTCTAAGAGGAAGCGTAAGTTGGTGAAGAAGGGCGCTTCCTCTTCCGCTCCTCCGTCTGCTGCTCCTCCAACCGAAGAGCCGGTCGTGGCCAAGAAGGCTAGGAGGGAGGAGATAGATCGGGCCTTCGGAGCCACTACCGTCGAGGAAGGTAAGCGCGTTCGTCGTGCAATTAAAAGATATAAGAAGTTGGTTCCCAAGGAGTTTATCCCCGCCGATCGGGAATCGCGGGTTCGGGAAATTAAATACATCCTTCAAGGAAAAGTCCCCCGCGTTCTCAAGGCGGGATATTACAACTTCTTTGGGAAGGACCAGTATGTCAAACGCCAAATTCTCTGGTGTCCTGGCGGAATTTTCCTGACTATGTTCGTCCTGCCACCGCAGGTCCATCAGAGACTCCTGCTCCGACGAAGACTGCCACTCCAACGGAGACTGCGGCTCCGCAAGAACTGATACTGGAGGATGTCCCGGCGGATGCCCAGTTCCGTCGGGTGACTAATTTGGAAGCCTCTCCTTCTGTCGAAGAGGCTGATGAGGGTGGCCTGCTTCCCCGCGGAAGGTCGGGGGAAAGAAGCCTGAGGCCCGCCGTGAGGGACGTGTCCCGGAGTCCTCCTCCCGAGCTCCGCACTCCTACTCCTGAGCTTCCTCCGGCTGAGGTAGCTCCTCCCACTAATAATGCCGAGGTTATCCCTCCTCTTCCGATGGATGATCTTTACAAGATTTACACCCCCGACCAGGCGACGGTTCCCTGGCATCCGATTGAATCCCTCCAAGGGTTTTCGGTTCTTCGGGGGAATCTTCAGCCTGACTTGGCCCTGCATCTGCTGGCAGGGTCAATTCCTCCTGCTTTGAGACAGCCGCTTTGCTTAACGCGGGAGGACATCGAAGAGGAGTTCCGCGCTATGGCCGTTCGTCGGATGGAGGTAATACTTTACCTTTGCTTGTTTTCTTCCTTATCCCTGTCTTCGACCATCGAATTCTAATCTTTTTTCCTTTCGCCTTAGGAAACTGCGGACCAGCAGCGCTGTTTGCCATCGCCTTAAGTCTGAAGAGGGCCCTGGAGGAGGCTGAAGCTAAATCGGATCCCGATGCGTTAGCCAAGCTCCAGGTGGAGCTCGACGAGGCGGTGGCGGCCAAGAACAAGATGGCCAAGGAGAAAACTCTCCTTGACGAGATGGCTTCGGGCCTGCTCAAGCAGGTTCAAGATCATGAGGCTGTCATGCGTCGGGAGCGGAAGATGGTCCAGGTGGAGCAGCAGCGGAATGAGGCGGAGAAGAGGCAGCTCATTCACGAGAAGGACGTCTTCGCGGATCTTCTCGCGGAGGCCAAGGCGAAGTTTGAGGCCGAGATGGCTGAGTTCTCTGCGAAGCTGTCTGAGGCAAAGGCTCAAGGCCTCGAGGAGGGCCGCCTGCAGGGCCGCGAGGAAGGTCTCCAGCAGGGTCGTACGGAAGGCCGCTTACAGGGCCGCGGGGAGTATCGGAATTCTGAAGAATTCAAGGTGGCTGCTGTAGAGTTCTGCAAGTCCGAGATAGAGGATGTTTTGTACAACGCCGTCGAAGAACTCTATACAGCCTACCCGGATTCCATTAACTTCACGAAGTCCGAAACTCTTGCCCCTGTCGCGGAGAAGTACTTCAACCTCCCCGCGGAGAGTGAAGGGACTGCTGCCGTGGACCCGACTCTGCCGACTGCGGAGCCTTCTGCCCAGGCCCCTCCGAACCTTGCTCCTTCCGATGTTGCTGAGGATCCATCTTCCCACAAGGACAAAGTCTAATGTTACATCTTTTTCCGTCCTTGTAGTTTTTCTCCTTCGTCTTTTGTATCGAAACTCCTAGGCCTTCGAGCCTTTATATAAGGAATTTCTTTTATCTGTTTCGATTCTGATAGTTATTCGCGCTATTTAGAGCGACTTTAGACTCGTTGCTCAGAGCGTTCCGATGCACCATTTAAGATGACTTAATACGTCCTTCCGACGCTTTACTCGGGACTTCACCACTTAAGGTTTCTCATCCAATCGGGACTTTACCACTTAAGGTTTCACGTCCTATCGAAACTTCACCACTTAAGGTTTCTCGTCCAATCGGAACTTCACCACTTAAGGCTTCTCGTCCAATCGGGACTTCACCACTTAAGATTTCTCGTCCAATCGGGACTTCACCACTTAAGGCTCTTCATCCCTGGCTTGCAAGGCCATTTTTCACACCTTTCAAGATGGTTTTTCCACCCCTTGGGGCTTTTACCGCGCCAAATCAGACGACTTTAATCGTACCCTTTAAGGGCTTTTTTCGTACCGGTTAAGGCTTTTGGCCGCATCATATAGACGACTTACGCGGACCTGTTAAGGCTTTTTCATACCCGTTAAGGCTTTTGGCCGCATCATATAGACGACTTACGTGGACCCATTAGGGCCCTTTCGTACCTAGGCTTTTGGTTGCATCATATAGACGACTTACATGTACCCCGTAGGGCTTTTGTCCGTACCCGCTAAGGCTTTTGGCCGCATCATATAGACGACTTACGCATACCTTGTAAGGCTTTTTATCGTACCTCGGAAGGCTTTTCGTCGCGCCCTTCAGGACGTCTTACTAACAATTAGAATAAATCTAAAATAATTTGATCGGAAGCAACTTCTTTTATTGATAATTCAAAGCTTTGCTTACATCGGATTGATAGATAACTTGCGCCATTCGCGGCGACCTAATATCAAACATGATACTTCTTCAAGTGTTCGCCACTGAAGGAATGCTTCAACATTTTGCCATCAAGGTCCTCTAGTTTGTATGCATTGGGTGCTGGCATCCCTACGATCTTGTAAGGTCCCTCCCATTTCGGTGATAACTTGTTGATCCGATCTTAATGAACGAACTCGTTCCTCCGCCAGATAAGTTCTCCCACGAAGAATTGTCGGGACTTGACACGCCGATTGTAATATCGGGCTGTTGCCAAACGCATCCGAGCCTGGACTTCATCAGCCTTCCATCTCTTTTCCTCGAGTAAGTCTAAGTCTAGACGTCTCATTTCCTCGTTTGTCAGAGGCTCGTAGTATTTTGCGCGATGGGACGCCACCGCTATCTCCACGGGAGCAACTGCCTCCGTGCCATAGACCAGGCCAAACGGAGTTTCCCCCGTCGATTGCTTGGGTGTTGTTCTAACAGCCCAAAGCACGTTCTCGAGCTCATCCAGCCAATGGCCCTGCAAGGCTTAGACTCTCTTCTTCAAGCCATCCATCACGATCTTGTTGGCTGATTCTACTTGCCCATTGGTCTGAGCATGGCGGACCGAAGCGGTCCGATGTTCGATGTTCAACTCCTCCAGGTACTCCTTCAATTGAGCCCCATTGAACGGAGGGCCGTTGTCGCTGATCAACACTCGAGGGACCCCATACCGGGATATGATCTGAGTTTGAAGGAACTTGAGGATCTGCTGCCCCGTCGTCTTGGCCAATGCCTTAGCTTCTATCCACTTTGAGAAGTAATCGATGGCCACGAGCAAATACTTACACTGACCTTTCGCTTGGGGAAGAGGTCCCACCAAGTCAATCCCCCATTGCGCGAAGGGCCATGCACTCCTGATGGGCATTAAGTCCGCGGCGGGAGCCACGATATTTGGAGCGTACCTCTGGCATGCATCACATGATCGGACCATTGCTGTCGCCTCCTTGTTCATCGAAGGCCAATAGTAGCCCAAGTTCAGCGCCTTCCTCACCAGAGATCGAGCCCCTTCATGACAGGCCGCGACTCCCTCGTGTAGCTCCCTCAAGATCCGATTCGTGTCAGGTTCCGCTACACATTTTAGGAAAGGCTTTACGTACCCTTTTTTGTATAACTGGTTGTCCACCATCGCGTAGTTGTCTGCAATCCGACGCAACCTAACAACTGCCACCTTGTCATCGGGGAGTACCCCCGTAGTCAGGTATGTGACCATCGGGGTCATCCAAGTGGGCTTCTCTTCTTCCTCCGATCCTGTCTCAATAGCGCAGATCTCCGCCGGATCAATGTTTGAGATAATCACCTTCTCTAGGAAATGCACCCTCCGATTCTCCTCGGGAGCCACTCCCAGAGCGAACTTGCTTAAGGCATCTGCTTCCGCGTTTTCTTCCCTCGGGATCGCCTCGATATCGAAGCTTTTGAAGTTTCCCTTCAAAGTTTGCACCTCGTGCAAATACTTCTTCATTGTCGGGCTCCTAGCTTCATAGTTCCCCTGGACTTGATTTACGACCAAGCTGGCATCACACTTCACCTTTAGATGATCGACTCTCGTACCCTTGGCGATCTTGAGGCCCGTGATAAGAGCCTCGTACTCCGCTTCATTGTTGGTGGCTTTGAACGTCAACGCCAAGGCATATCGTAGGGGCTCGCCTCCACCGGGCGGTATTAATACGAATCCTGCCCCCGAGCCTTCTATACTCAATGAACCATCAGTGTACATCTCCCAGGTGTTCTCCTCATTTGGCTGTTTTGGCTGCTCTGTTATCGGGGCTTGTTCTGCGATCGGGACCCCCATGGTTGCCCCCTCTGCGGGACCCGTTACTTCCAGATCGGGTGCCGTAGACTCGGCTATAAAATCCGCCAATGCCTGGCCCTTGATAGCAGTTCTTGGAGCGAAATGTATACGGAACTCCGTAAGCTCGATGGCCCATTTTACCAATCTCCCCGACGCCTCCGGTCGGTTCAAAAAGTGTTTCAAGGGCTGATTAGTCAATACCGTGACTTCATGGGCATGGAAGTAAGGTCGTAGCTTTCGAGCGGCAATAATCAACGCAAAGAGATACTTCTCAATAGCGGGATAATTTATTTCAGACTTGGCAAACGCCTTGCTTACATAATAGACATGCACTTGGTTGCCCTTGACAATCTTAATCAAAACAGAACTAACAGCCACATCAGAAACAGCCAAATAGAGATAGAGCGGCTCGCCTGAAACCGGTTTCGCCAACGGCGGAAGGGTACGGAGGTGCTGCTTGAGTGCCTGGAACGCCTCCTCGCATTTATCGGACCATTCGAATTTCTTGTGGGCCCTCAGCACATCAAAAAATGGCATGGCTCGGTCACTTGCCTTGGACATAAATCGATTCATCGCGGCCAGCCGGCCATTCAGCACCTGAACCTCCCGATGAGTCTTCGGGGACTGCATCTCCTCGATTGCTCGCAGCTTCTCCGGATTCACCTCGATTCCTCTCTGGCTCACCATGAACCCTAGGAACTTGCCCGAGTTTACTCCAAAAGCGCACTTGTCCGGGTTCAACCGAACCTGATGGAACTTCATCCGCTCAAACGCCGCCGCCAAGTTCTGGACATGGTCTCCTGCCTGTCGGGACTTCACCAGCATGTCATCCACATATGCCTCCATGGTTTTTCCCAGCATGTCTCCGAACAACTTGTTCACCATCTGCTGGTAAGTTGCTCCGGCATTGATCAATCCGAAGGGCATCACGTCGTAATGGTAGACGTCACTGTCAGCGTAAAAAGCTGTGTGGGGGGCATCCTCCTTCGCCATCTTGATCTGGTTGTACCCGGAATAGGCATCCATGAAGCTCAGCAGCTCATGTCCCGATGTGGCATCCACCAACTGGTCAATCCTCGGGAGCGGGTAGCAATCCTTCGGGCAGGCCTTGTTCAAGTCGCGGAAATCGACACACATCCGCCACTTCCCGTTACTCTTTCGCACCAGGACTGGATTAGCAACCCAAGTCTGGAATCGGAGCTCTTTAATAAATCCAGCGTCGAGCAGTCTACCCACCTCTTGCTGGATCGCGATCCTCTTGTCCGCGCCCATCGGACGCCTTCTCTGCGCGATAGGCTTGATCGCGGGATCTATCTTCAGCTCGTGCACTATCACGTCGGGGTTGATTCCTGGCATATCACTCGGGGACCAGGCAAACAGCTCCTTAAACTCCTTCAGGAGCTCGATCAACTCTCGGGCTCTTTCCTCCGACAAAGCAGACCCGATCTTCACCTTCCTCTGAGGCCCGTCAATCTCAATTTCCTTCAGATCTTCCATGGGGGCGGGACGCCCATACTCCTCTCGAGGATCGGCATCAGTCTGAAGGACAGTCATGGCTTCCCTCCCTCTCCTTCGGGTAGCGTTAACATAGCATTTTCGCGATGCCACTTGATCGCCCTTGACCTCTCCGACTCCGTTGTCAGTCGGGAACTTCATCTTCTGGTGGACCGTCGAAGCGACTGCCATGAGAGGGTTGATAGTGGTCCTCCCGATAATAGCGTTGTACGCCCCCGCAGACTCCACTACGACGAAATCTACGTTTCGTTTCTCCATCTTCCAACCACTACCAAACTCCACCGGTAAGGTAATCATTCCCAACGGGTAAGAAGTGGAACCAGAGAATCCCACCATCGGGAAGTCCACCTGTGTCAGGTCCTTTTTCGTCTTTCCCATGGCTTCCAGAGCGTCCATGAAAAGGATGTCGGAGGAACTCCCTCCATCTATCAGGATCCGCTTCATCTCGAATCCATCCACGTCCAGGGTCACGACCAAGGCATCGTCGTGAGGGCTCTCCACGCCTACTAGATCTTCCGCCGAGAAGGAAATCACCATTTCCTCCTTCAGGGTCCACGACCGGGACCTTTTGCCTAGCACCACCGCAGCAGATATGCGGGAAGCGTAGTTCTCCCGGGAAGCACAGTTTTTTTGATTTTTTTGACGATGACAGTGACGATTTTCAGGATAGTGACAGTCTATGGACAGCATCGTTGTAGTAAAGGTCGTAATGCCAGAGGAATCATTACCGCAGAGGTATCACCTCCCGCCGCCATTCCTCCGTGGATGACGTTGATAGTTCCCCGCCTCTCCTTACGGGCACCTGAACCTGAAGGTTCCGACTCCACCTTCTTCTTCTTCGGGGATCGGTCGCGGGACTTGGAACGGGATCGCGACCGACTTTTGGAACGGGATCGGCACCTTCCCCTTCCGACGAACTCCTTAAGCTTCCCCTTCTGGATCAGCTTCTCTATCTCCTTCTTCAGCTCCCGACAGTTTTCAGTGTCGTGACCATTGGCTCGATGGTAGCGACAGTAACGGTCAGGGCGGCCTCCTAGGAATTCGCCTTCTTTTCTCGGAGGGTATCGTGCGAGACCCTGCCGGTCCATTACAGCTAACACAGAAGTCATTGAGCTATTGATGGGAACGGCCCGACCCTCTCGATTGTCTTTCCTAGGGGGACGCTTGTCCTCTCTTTTCTCGGGGCGACCACGGCTTCTACTTCCCTCCGATTTGTCGCTCCTCTTGCGATCATCTGACAACTTAGACGATGGCTTTCCTCTTCCCGACTTCGGAGGATCAAGCTCTCCGGCAGCAATCTTCGACTCCTGGACGTCGATTTGCTGTTTTACCCTTGCTTGCAGGGCCTCCATACTCCACACAGCCTTCGCGGCTACGCTGTGCATCAGGTCGGAACCGTACGGAGCGCTCAAATTCCGCAGGAAAGTACGGATGGTCTCACCCTCCGATATTTCTTCATTGATCCCCGCGGCACTCGCAGTGAACCGTTGGTAGTAGTATGCCAACGATTCGTCGGGTCTCTGCACCACCTGGGTCAAGGACCTCACACTCTTCAGGAGGCGCCTACGGCCCTGATATTGCTTGATAAACCGATCGTGCATGTCCGCCCAGCATGTAATGCATCCTGGCGGGAGGCTGAAAAACCAGGTCATGGCCCTTTCTCCCAGGGTGATCGGGAATAGCGAGCATATGAGATCGTCGTTTGAAGTCCTACCCATGCAGGCCTGGACATGTCTCTGAACATGGCGAACTGGGTCCCCCTCACCATCGTACTCCTTGATGGTCGGAATACCTAGCCCGGGCGGGGCAACGGTATCTATCAGCCGCGGAACGAAAGGATGGCTGGACCGATCCCTAAGCTCCGATGTCATCTGCTTCTGATCGCCCATGCAGATACTGACGATTTTCACCACCTGATCGGGGGTGATGGGGCCATTCAGGGGAATGGTCCTATTTTGCACTGGTCCTGGGCCGTCGACCACGAACTTCTCCAGGTGTGCTGGTTCTTTACCCTTGCTCCTGAGCGGAACCTCCTGAACCTCTTGTTCTTCTGGAACCACCCTCGGAGGGGGTGGAGGTAGTTCTTCTCGCGGAGGCAACTCCTCTGTTATACTGGTAGCTTCTCTCTTGTCCAACAAGGCCTCCACGGGAGCCAAGAACATGGGCATAGCATCTGCTACTGCCTTGGCTAACTCCGAGTTCGAAGACGACCCTTCTTCCCTTCGCGGGACTCCTTCTCCTCTGCGCCCCACCGGGTTCGGGGGAGCCTCATCTTCCTCCCTTCGCGGGATATCCTGCCTGTTCATCTCCGTGTCTCGGACTGAGACCTCATAACCATCACCCTGCCCCCCTGTCTGGGAAAGAGCGGGGTTCTCACCTTGTTCAGCAACACGTTCCGGCAATGGGGAATTCACAGTTCCTGTGGGACGAGAACTGCCAGCCTGGACCTGCTTCTTCTTGCCACCACCGGCCATTGATCTGGTAGAAACTATCTTGACTTTTCGTAAGTTCCCACAGACGGCGCCAATGTTGGATCACGGGTGAAGCTCCGTTACGTCATTGACGGAAAGCTTGGACTCCTGGGCTCCGCGTAATCCTGCAAAAGGGGATGACCTGGGTGATGACCCAGAATCCCTCTCCGATGCTTAAATGAGTATGTGATCAATTGGGGTGATAGCAGTAATCTCAATGTGTATTAGAGAGAGTATATGTTTTCTGGGGTAACTTCCTCCTTTATATAGGAGGAGGAGTTGCCCAGCTACCTGTGACCATGCTTGGCCGTTGTACCCATGATTCCGTGTATCTCGCCACGATTCCGTATATCTCGTTTGGGATTCCATATATCTCGCCCCACGCTCCGCGTATCTTACCCATACTCCGCGTATCTCGGGCACGCACTGCGTATCTCGGGGGATTTATCTTTATCTCTAACCGTCTCCCACTACTCTATCTAGTAGGCGGGTTTCTCGGTCTTTATCCTCTGATCACAAGTCCCGACTCCTGTCGGAGACTCCAGAGTTGTCTCATTCTAGATCACCACCCAGGGCCTTCAGTCTCTACGAGACAGGTCCAGCCTCTGCGGGGCTATATTATCGGGGCCTTTACTAAGGCGCGTCGTGGCCTTTACTAAGGCATATCGGGGCCTACTCAGAGGCTTCTTGTCGGGAGCATTCAGCCCTTATGTCGGGACCGCTTAAGTCGGGACCCTTCGTACTGGGCCTCTGGGCCTTCCAGGCTTTCACGAGGCCCATTGGACCTACTAGCCGTCCATTGGCTGTTAACGGGGCTAACGATTTCATCGGAACCCATCACATATAAGGGGGTCTCGTTTCACTTGATGTGTTAGCTAACTACCGATTAATATATTATAGTTGATGTTTAACAAATATAACGTTTATATAAAATTTGTACAATTATACATTATATACTTATAAAACAACATCTAAATACCTCTAACTACATATATATTATTTTTAATTATTATTATTAACCTAGGTTGCCGAATTTCGGCCAGATAATGCCGAAATACAGCCGTCGCAGTCCATCCAAGTGGCCTTACGAAATTAATATTATTAAAAAAAATCATATAATATTGTGTATCAATTCAACACGGCACCTCTTAATTAATAAATTATAGGATAAACTCCGCTAAAACCTTGAAAATTATTCACGACTATAACAAAAACTAAAGGTCACATAAAAAATTGAAGATTTTGAAACTAGATTGTAATAAAGTGACATTTGTCGATATAAATTCATGATAAGTCTGATTAGTTGGTCCATTTCTTATCCCCAAAAGCGACTCATTATTAAGATTCATGTTTCAATCCAACCATTTTCACTAAAAAAAAACAATCATTTTCATAGTGGTAGCTCTCAACTTTTGCAACCTCGGAATCCTTATCACTAATATCTCCTAAAAAGATCTCACTATTTCCATTTTCTCCAATCTACATCAACTCACATTATTAATTTTAATGTACAAACTTTTGAAATTAATATAATATAGGGAAAAGAACATATGTAGTGTCTTAGGTTTATTACATGTGTCAATTTGGTGTTTTATGATTAAATTGTTACTTTCGACTGTCCCAGTTTTAAACTTTGTTGCTATTTGGTGTCTCCGTTAAAATTTGTGGTTAAATTTAACAGAAACTGGTCATGTGCTGGTCATAGCCGAATAAGTTAGAAAATTCTTAAATTACCCTCAAAATGCTCGGAATTGGGTCAACTCGGAATCGAAGCTGGGTGGCCTACATTTGAAAAAAAAAAAAAAAAAAAAGGTATTAGGGGTACATTGTATTTCCATTTCAATCCGTCAAAGTCAACCTCAAAATTGAACGGAAAATCAAATTGTAAGAAAATTAAAATTTAAAACACCAAATATTAAAAATTTAATCTCATGACACTAAACTAACACATGAGGTAAATATGAAACACTAAATATGTGATTTTCCATATATCAGGTAGGATTAGATAATGCGCCCATAATCATATGAATCACATGCTAGCTAGGTACCGTGAGGTCCAAGAAAGTGAACAGTTAGAGAGAAAACGAGCTTCATCTTATCCAAACATTATCCAAACCAACTCATTAAATGCACACATGAACTGTCTTTCTTAACTTCATTACATAGTTGTTTGTTGTTGTTGGTAGTAAAAATATTACCTCTATACACAGTTAATCATAGCTCGAAAAATCATTACAACACAGATAATAATAGTTATAACACTAATGATTATCGACTCTCAGTTGTTGATGATCTTCTGTTCGATCGTGCTCGTAGTAGCCTATATTATTCAAAACCGTTACGAAAATAATTACTATATGTATATAGGCAATAAATGTTTTTTTTTTTTTCATTAGAACGTACCCCGACTGATGTTAGATAACTGCATACTGCGCATCTTACTGATTGAGCTCCGTATTGGTACATCAATAGCGTCTTGCAATTCCCGCAGTTTACGTGCGCCACCTGATTTGCTGCACACAATTCGTTTTTCGCACGTAAAAAGCGAAAATCTGTTAATATGTAGTATAAGAGTGTGCTGAATGTCTTCACCCAAATGTTATTTACGAGACAGTTGGTTAAGACACACGTATTATTATTAATATAGTATCAGAGCGCACATATTATATTCATGTTGACGCTGAGTGATGTTAATATATAGTATAAGAGTAACTCTATTGCTACTGTACCTTCCAGAGCGAGGTTTACAGTGTGGCAGCACGAGCATTGCACGCTTGTCGCGCCCCGGATGTACATCAGCAGAGTGTGGCAGCCTCCGCAAACTAGTTGAGCCATTTCGGTCCCTATTATCGTGAAAAATCAATTGTTACTCGGGGGTATTTTGGGAAATTTTGTATATTTTGAAAGAATTACCGGGCGGAGGAACGGCAGTTACGGCATTGCAGACCGCACAACATACTGAGGATGCTCCGACGGGGTATAGCAGTAGGTTGCGACAACCCGAGCAAACTAATTGGCTCTGTGTTCCTGTGGCCAATTAGTAAACATTTGACCAACTGAACTAAAATGTCCTAACTTGTAAGTGAGCTTGGAACATTATATAGTACATACAAAATTTGTATAGTTCAGTATACCAAAATTTAACTAAATGATCTCAACTCTCATTTTTTAAAATTAACATATTAAATAGATAATTTAGACACAAATATAGTTTTAAGATTTAAATCTTAAAACTATTCAGAATTAATCAAGCAAACTAATCTGGTGCGATTAATAATTATTTTAGAAACCGACACTTATGACATTTCGCTTAAAACCAAAAAGAAAAACAATAGTTTCAAGATCTATGCAAGAATTAGGCAGCTATCTTAAAAGAACATATGGAAAAAAAAAAAAAAAAAAAAAAAAAAAAAAAAAAGAATTTTGCAGAAAATACCATTTGATGGAGGAGTACAATAGGTGGGTGGAGGAGTTGGATATGGAGCTAGAGGAACTGGCATTGTTGTAAATTATTACTTGTAGAGCTCTCTGTCTATCTTCTCTTATTTCTCCTGAAAAAGAATTTTCAAGAAACTGCAGAATCAATCAAGATCCAGTTTACCATTCTCAAGCTCAGACCTTTTCAATTTTGCAGATGATGTTAGAGAGAAAGAGAGAGAGAGAAGCTGCTGTATATACTTTCTTGTGCCATTCCTTGCAATTTATAAACTGCAATGCTGCTGTCATTTTCTACTCTTTTTTTTTTTTTTTTTTTGCTGTGGATGAATCTTGCATTCTTCTATATCTATGGAAGAATTGAGTAGTTTTGTTTATGAAGAATAATTGAATTAGGAGTAAACAATTTATGTTAATAAATTAATAGGATAAATATAAGATTTTAAAAAGTCAAATTCGTAAAAATTACAATTATTAAGGTTAAGTCTACACATCACCAAAAATTGAGGGGCAATTAACATGTTTGTGCCTTAATAGCTAGCTTCATCACTGACTATACATATTTTTCTTTACATTCAATCATTTTAATCAACTCACTCACCCACTCATAATCTATCACTCTTTACTTTTCACAAAGTCTTCAAATTTCACACAAAACTTGAACATTAAAAAAAAAAGGTTTCCAACAAAGTGGTGTGAAACAATTCCCAGCGACAACGGAGCATGATTTATTTGCGCGGATGTGATCAGCTTATTAGGTGACGGTTCTGGCAAGGTGACTAGAAGGGAGCGTGCATGGGAGGTCGAATTTGACAGTCGGTTTCGTCAGGATTGACTTCTATAAAGTAATCACACCGACACACCAAAGTTTAATAAAAATAAAACCTGAGATACTCCATTTTAAAGCCGGACACCAAATTTCAACATTATTAAAACTTCATACAATTTATAGATTCTTAACCTTATTCAAAATTGTATACAAAATTCTCTAAGTAAACTTAAGAGCCCTTTGTTACATTTTTTTTACACAAAAATGGTAGTTTTAGTTTGCATTTATATGACCAAGATAGCGTGTTATCTCTAAATCAAGATTGGTTATTTTTATCTTGATTAGAATTTAGATTAGATTGCGTTTAGATAATGCAGCAATCTGATTAATCAAGATATGGTGGTTCTGTGTACTGCAGCATGTCAGCAACAACTTTTGTCAGCAAGTGGTGGGCCCTTATAGCGTTGGCCCACTCCTTGTCTCTTGGGGACAACTGAATTGAAGGGCTAGGAAACGACCGCGTCGCATAAATGATGAATCAAATGAGAACAACCTTTTCTGCCTGCACTGTCCCCTCTCTATAATTTGGATCATCATGCCACTCAACACTTTCTGTAATTTTATGAAAATTACAAATAAAATAAAAATAATAATTCATGGCAAAAAAAGTATTATTATATAGAATACTTCAATAGTTTTTTTATTTAAAAATAGCAATATAAGACTTGGCGCTTCATCCATTAATAAAATATGTCAAGTTTTAAATCGTTGAACACTAAGTTTGGAAAAAAAATCAATTTCATCATTTATTATTTGGTGCGTGTAAGAATTATTCTATATATAAATAAGTATGATACATAAAATAACTTTTCATAAAAATAAATATATTATTATATATATATTAAAAGAAAATATGTGACATTATTGAATAAATAAGTTGTACCTAATCATTATTCCTATCTCTTGGCCAAAAAAAATCATTATTCCTATCTCTACTAATGATTTGATCCATCTCTACTAGGAGAGTAATAATTGAATTGGATTGTGAAGGTGAACCCATATTTTCTTACATATTACTTAGCCAACTATAATCTAAGATTCAGTAAAAAATATATATATATATATATATATATATATATATATATATATATATATATATATCTAAGATTAATATGCAACACTTATATTTCAGTGTTAGAATATAATACTAGTCAACAACCTATACTTTGAGCGGAATTTTTTTTTAAAATTAATATCTAAAACAATGTATTCATTTTATTGTTGGTTAATTTGATGTACGTAAATTATAAATATTTGATGTCATATATCATTTGAAGGTTTTCTTCTCTAACTTTCACATGAAAAATATAGTTAAGGCTTTTGATTGAGATATTTATGAGTAAATAATATTATATAGTAAATTAAAGAAAACTAGCTACTAATCCCGCGCACCGCGCGGGTAAACAATATCAATATAAATATATATCGATTTATTTTCAAAATATCTAATTTGTATAAGGCGTATTTTTTTTTTTTTAAAAAAAGAAGAATTAATATACAATAGTCAATACTATATATCCTATATTTTATAAATGAAATTTTTATAATTATACTCATAAAAATATTAATAATATAACTCTTGAAAAATAATAATTTAAGTTAATTACGTTTTCTTTGACAAATTTGAAGCTATCATATTAATGATAATGCTCCTAAATTTATGCCTTTTTTATATTTTATAAATTATAACAACTATATATGAATATATTTATAAATGATTATCCAACTAAATGTTGCTAGATCAATATATATAATATCACTATCTGGAAAATAAGTACAAACCTTTACGAAAGTTGATGTTAACCCACGCCCTACGTGGAAAAAAAAAATCAATTTTGTTAAGAAAATTAATAAAAACCTCAAAAGGAAATTAAAATTATACACCTTCATATATGAGTGACCGAATGTTCCTAAAAGGAAAATATATATATTATAATCGCTTGTAGATTCAAAACATATAGAACTCAAATTATAGTGTACACTTAATTAAAATAAATAATAATCTCAATAAAAAAAAGTATAAAATATTATAAATCGACTAAATCATATTTTCTTATCGAGTAATGTTTCCACCAAGCTAATATATATTAGTAAAGTATATCATTCTTTCAAATTTCAATATATATATATATATATATATAGTAAATATATAAACTCAAATAATATATCAGAGTTAAAAAAATATATACGTGATGATTAACATATTTAATATAAAATAATTTAATGTTTTTCATTTATTTATAGTAGATATTAAATAATAGTGTTTAAAACTTTTATATATATATATATATATATATATATATATATATATATATATATTATCAAAAGAATAATTATATTTGTGATTAGTATTTTAATATCTTGATATTATAAAATAAATTAACCAAATGAAATTTCGTACTTTTGAAGTTCTAATGTACTTGAATAAAATTATAATCTAACGTATAAGATAGTTTGTTTGTTGCAAAAGGAATAATTTGCAGCATGGTATAAAATTTAGTAGAAATGTAAACAAATAAAAAATTTAAAGAAACCTAATAGACAAACATGGACCGGAAAAAAAAAACACATGTGTATATATACTGTATAAATAAAGTACATAAATAAAAATAATAAATTACTTATTTTTAATGTTATCAAGCAACAGAATCGATATTAGCAAATTTACATATTAAAGTACAAAGTATATTTGCAAGATTTTTATATTATAAAAAATACGAATTAAGTTTTTGATTTAAAGGAAAACTTTAACAATCCAATTAGTAGAATAAAAAAAAAACCTACCTTGAAATTGAAGAAATTGACTCTTAGTGAGAAGAACGTACCTGCGAGAAAATTTTAATTTGATAAGCAACAAATGATCCAATAAATAATACATGGTAAAGTTAGAAAAACATGTAATATTATTTAGCGATAAAAAAATATAGATAAAAAGATGTATTAGCTAGCTGTATAGAGTAAACGAAATTGATAAAATAGTTTAATAGTAACTATTAAAGATGCACAATGCATGCATCAATAAGAAGTGATTTGTGCACCCTAGCTAAAATAGACACATATGCAAACAATGTATGTTACGATGAAAAGAAAGCATCAAAAGATCGAAGAAACGTAAAGTAATCAACAACAAAATAGTAATTACATGGAGAAGTGTGCAAAACACTGAGATTTAAATCGTAGTAGTCTTTTAAGGAGATAATGGTGTTGATGTAGAATTTAACCTAGCTGATGATTATCACCGTGACCGAGTATACCTTGCATGTAGTCAGTATAATCACCTAGTCCCTTCCAACAAAAAATTACCGCAACAAAAGTCAGTATAATCACCTACTTCCTTCCAACAAAAATTTACTCCAACAAAAATTGTGCTTTCTAGATGAACTGGTTCGTGCCATGAGGTGCAACAATATATGAAGTTGTTGATGAGGATATTCCGATGTTTTATATTATAATAATTGTTTAAAAGCACAACTAATGGGGCTATGTATTTTGAATATATACGGATCACGGTGAGCGAGATATATATAACTCCCATCACCATAGAATATCGGCAACCTAGAGTTTCAAATATTTATATTTATATATAATAATAATAACTTAATATATTATTATATTAATTTCTCTTTTTTGCCGAACTTATATTATTTTCTAAATAATCTTCTGCTACATATTATCTTACCTTATTTAGCTTATTTAGTTACCTTAATTAGTTTGATTTGTTATATGTACGTTATAACTCTGATGCTTTGACATTTATTTACTTAATATTTTTTATATTCTTATTTTATAATAATTATCTATATTAGTTATAATAGATAAATAAGTATTGTTATATTTAAGTCTACAAATCTAGTTGTTCTGCAATGGAAACGTCATTTTTCTACCAAAAAAAAAAAACGTAATTCAATTTTTCCTAATTTCCTCCCTTGCGTCTTAATTACTTTATTTATTATTTTGAATACCCATGGAGATCTCACAGTCGCAAGAGGTCACGATTTTCAGCTTGTGTTTGCCGATAGCGTGCCTGCATGAGCTCGAATATATGAGTTAATCCTAAACTGAAAATCTAAAAATATACTATATAAAAGATTAATTAGCTTCATCAAATTGAAAGGACTAAAGGAGTATGCTGTAAAAAAAAAGAAGCTATATTTATTACGTATATAAAAAACTTTTTAAAAATCAAAGTTTCAAGTCCTAAACTAACCCTAATAAATACCCCTCGATCTTATGAACATAAGATTATATTATAAGAATATTGTCTTAATGACATTATTTATTATATATAAATTGATTAACTTAGTATATCCGTAATTTATTAGGAGCGAGATATAGCTATTAAATAAATGACCTTATAAACTATAAATAAAAGTATGAAAGCCAACTATAACTATATGTATATATTATTTACATTTACGTTAGGATGGTAATGAAATATATTTAATAGTTAATAATAATGAGATTAAAATAATAATTGAAGTTTCTAAACTTCAATATTAGTAACGTATTATTATTTATTATTAACTATATATATACTGCTTTCGTGGCGGCCTATGGTCTTCCGGAACCAAACTGTATAGATTTATTATTTAAAAGGAAACTTTTAATTAATTTGTTTCTTTAAATTGCGTAGAGACCAAAAAAGGAGATAAAAATACTTCTTAATTTTCAATCAATCAATATTATGTATCTAAATTTAGAGAACTCCAATTAAATTAGGAAACGATGACTATGTGGACTGTCCACGTGTCAGTCAGAGGGCTTCCGATGCCAAATTAATATAATATAGTAGATAAGTATATTGTTGTAAAATAATATTTAATAATTATTACTTTATTATAGTAAAATAAAGGATATAAGAAACCTCTTTAATTTATGAAGTTGCTTTCAATTCAACCATGATTGAGGTTCTATCTTGGGGAATATACATCTGCTGTTTCTTTGACTACTAATGTATCTACTAGTATCTTGATCTATATAGATAAGTTGTGACTTTTATAATCAGAGAGTTATATCAAGTTATATGATGACTTATCATATTTTTCTTGATCAACACGTCAAAAATGAATGCTTTATCCAAACCAATGTCTTATTCAATTCAAACTTTACCAAAGGAAACCACAGTACAACACATTCTGCTCATTTTCATAGTATGTACAGCAGAATCTCACTATGTACCAACAACAGCACATATTTTCTTTTACACAATCAAGAATAAATTATATTTGCAGAAGAAACGTGGGTAACAAGCAACAACATTGTACAGATTTTTATGAAGAAGAGGCTATATACTCTTCAATTCCAGATACTTCTCGAACGAACCATGAAAAGATCGAACCGTTATCACGATTCTAATGCTCTGTCAATCCTTGTTCTTGCTATTTCCACGATTTGAGCAAACAAAGCACCAAAATCGAAACCAAAATCCCTTCCTTTTCTTATTGAACTGCTGTTTCAGATTGAAATCTCTCTTCGTAACGTAGTCATCCATGAATTCCACAACTGCCTGCACAAATAAAACACAAGAAGCAGTAAAAACCCTAACTTGGGTTACAATCTACCATTCCGAATGATGAATCCATTAGCTTGATGAATTACCTGAGCACCCAATTTGACGATTTCTTTAGGAGGCAATTCGAGAGGCGTCTCATCAGCCCTAAAAATTCTCAACCTCGACAACAATCTAATCGATTCAGGCAGAACCCTGATCTGATTATCGCTTATATCCAACTCCTCGAGCATCTCAAGGTTCCCAATTGCCCGAGGAAGCGCTCTGAGGTCTGCAAAGTTCTTCCCAACATTCAACTTCACAAGCCTGACTGCAAAACATAGAGACTCGGGGACAGATTCGAGCTCGTTGAAGCTGAGATCAAGCTCCTTCAAGCTAGAAAGATCGCCGATAGTGGTTGGAAGCCCTTTGATCTTATTATAATGCAAGGAGAGAGTTTCTAAAGACCCGAGTTTCCCGATTGCCTCTGGGAGGGCCCTGAGGCGGTTGAAGTCGAGGTTCAGCTCGATTAAAGCCGAGCAAGACCCGATTGCATAAGGAAGATCTTCAAGATCATTTGTCTCTGCGTTTAGTTTCTGCAAAGAGGGTAAGTTTCCGATTGTTTCGGGTAGTTGGGTGAATTCATTTGAGCTCAAGTCGAAATTTTTGAGTTTGGTGAGGTTGGATAGTGAAGATGGCAGGGATCGCATTCTATTAGCATGGCAGTCGAGGTCGGTTAAATTGCTCAGGTCCCCAATTGATTCGGGCAGGTTTATGATTTGGTTCGAGTGGATGTCGAGCTTGATAAGGGATTTTAGGTTGCCTATCGAGTTAGGAAGGGCCATGATATGGTTTTCGGATAAATCAAGTGAAGTGATGTCTAGTAGTTTCCCGATCGAGACCGGGAGCCACTCGATTTGATCCATCAATCTCCCTTTAAGATCAAGAGCTATTGATTTGTTTTTAGCAGATTTCTCTATCAGCGCTGCAACCTTCATCATGCTCAATTTTTCAAAATCTCCCTCTGCTGTATACAAGTTCATTGAGGAATAACATCAAACACTTCACAGGAATAAAAAAACAACAACTTTCAGAACCAAGAATCATTCGCTAGAACAAATGAAATCGAAGCAATACCTGCAGAGATGACTGCATTAGTAGAATTACTCCCCGTGAGATGCCTCGACACCTCATCACCTGATACACCATCACCAACAAGCTTCGTCTTCACCAGCAAGCTCACCTCACCCCCTCCAGAGAATTCACCGCCGCGGTGACCAGATTTCACAGTATTCTTCTCCTCGCCACCTCCAGAAAGCACCGCCGAAGCCTTCTGAATGAGCCCATCGAATACACGAAACAGTTTATCGGATTCCACAACGAAAAGAGCGTCCTTTCTCAGCTCATGGCTCTGGAACATGACCATCGTCGTCTTCACCTCCCTCAGGACGCTGCCGAGCTCCTCGGGAACATTGCCGGAGTTTTTCATCTTCGACAGTTCCTCGAACTGAGCGGCCTGTCGTGCGTTGACCGTCGCGAGGATGGAGGTCGCCGCTTCGACTTCGTCGATGGTGGGTCGGGGCGGGAGCGACCTGTAGATGGTCATGATCTCGTTTACAGCTTCAACCATGGCTGCTGATGGAGGTTCCTCTTGCCTCTGTCGTTCCCCCATGGAGAGGAAGTGAGCAGAGCTATAATGGCGGATTGTATTTGAGAAAGAGATCTTCGTTTTCATCACTAACATTTTGTTGCTATATATTGTTTTTTGATAATGTTGTTATTACTGACGTCGTCTATTTTAAAGTTATTGTAACAAAACACGTTTATATAGTTAGATTTTATAATGCCCACCTGGTCGGCCTAGTTAAAATGTATAATAATATAATCTTATAATAAGATACACGAATTAAATAAACATGATATATAGGCAGTGGCGCATGAATTGGATAAGGAGAGACGGTTTTCAGAAAAAATAAAAAAAAAAATCGTGTTAAAAATTCATTGTCGAAAAAATAAAGATTGAAAAATATATAAAATTGTATTATATATAAAAAATTAATGTATTAACAGTTTGATCATAAAATGTTAATTACTAAATTGCTAGCTTATATTTGTCTACTAGGATAAATAGCTACTTAAAGTTTTGTTTTAACAACTTACTAACTTATGTTTCAACTTAAGGACAAATTGTTAGCTCATATTACAGTTTTTAGATGATCAATTAGTTCAAATTTCATTTTGTTAACAAATTGCTAGTGTTCGGATTTCGCATTGTGGACAATTAGATAGATACTAAATTGTCCACGAAGCGAAATCGAAGCTAGCAAGTTATCCACTATGTAAAATTCATATTAGCAAATTTTCCAAAAAAAAAAAAAAAACTTCAGCTGGTAAATTGTTTATAAAACGAAACATAGGCTACCAATTTGTACACAGAAAACTTTAGCTAGCAATTTGTATGAGATTGGCAAAAGAAATATTTATCTTAGTGTCTAAACATGAACTAGCAATTTGATACATGTCATAAGCTTAAACACGAAACTTTAGCTAATTAATATTAAACTCTAATATATGTTGAAGATTAAAATTAATTATTGAAATCTTAACTTTTTCATTAACGATAATACTTTATATATAGAGATTATAAGACTTTCTAAAAATAAAGATGGATGTACCTTAAATTTAAGATACATATATACTTTGAAAATAATAATATTATTCTAACTTATTCATATAATTAGAACCTAGATATTGATAATCCTAGACTACTCCTAGACTTGAACCGCAATTTACAAGATAGTTTGTTTTGTAAGAGTAATTTAATCTCTTTCTTAATTAGCTTATTTATTATATAATTGTGGACAATTTTACTGTTATATATATAATTAAAAAAAAATATAAATAAGGGGATAAAATGTCATCTTTCACTCATTTGTTTGCGCTCCTGTATATGATGCGATGGTTGAAACGTTTAGTTCAAACACTGTCTGAATTATAAGAATGAAATTTTATTCATAATTAACACTTTACATCTTACAAACTTACAAACTCACTTTGAGAGTGTAAAAAATACATGAATTAAATAATTATTTAATGTACTTTATTAGATTATTATGTTTAGGGTGCCCTTATATTTATTTATTATTATATACTATTTGTTTAGTGAAAAAAGCTGGCATAAACTCATTTGTTTTCTAGGAAATGGAAATGATATTAAAAAAAAAAAAAAATTGGCATGGACTTCCATTTTATTTCCATTTATTAATATCTTTTATATGTGTGAATGATTCAAACGTCACACCCTAATTAAATATAAGGGATCTAGATAAGTACAATATGTACGGGGATAATTTCTAATTATTATTGGACTTGATAAAATAACACATAATGTAATCAATGTGGATATATATGGCCGGCCTTGCAATCGTATGTGTAGAGATATTTATGCATCAACTTCATATTTTAGTCTAATATGTTATATAATTTTTCAAACCACTATAACTATTCATAGTCATATTTATCGACTATAATAATATTAGAAAGCATATATATATATGTATATTCCAAAATTGTACATAAATATCATGCCATAAGTTCCAAAAGAAAAGTACAAAATCAAGATAACCTTGCACAAGAGAATAATGCAATAGCAAGCCACATGGTATTTGACTCTACTAATTTAAATTCCATTTATTGGTCTAGTGGTCACAAATTACGACATTAACTAGCCATTAATTTCTCATCCCTTACGTCAATAATAACCCAAAAATGTCAACATTATAACATTTCATTTTCCCTCTTAATAAAGTTGTTAATAAATTAACAAGTGCTTCTAGAGAAGCTCATATAGGTAGCAAGTTTAAGACTTGCATTGGCGGCTAACTAATTAATAGACAGAATGTACAAAGTGAAAAGGAAAATAACTTATTGGTACGTCAATTATAGGATATATCCTTTTGCTAATTTAATTATTATGTACTTCACTTCACTTATGCGTGGAATTTGTTTGTGTAGCTCATGACTTGGGAAAACGGACAGCTTTAGCGGGGATTGAGGTCTTTGGTTGGAACCCAATATTCCTGAAGTCCTGCTCTGTCCTTCCCTTTAGGATGTAATATTTTTTATTAAATATATGCATCTCTTATAAAAAAAAGAGGCGATATTTTTGGATTTTTTTTTTTTTTTGAAAAACGACAATTGTCTTGCTAGTAGCCATATATATACTCTAATATTTATTTCAAGATCAATTGTGTCATTAATAAATGATGGCTTACTCTGAAATTGATTATGACCCGATTTATTAAGAACACATGTTATTTTTCCGATCATGAACATAATACTTTTTAATTTCCAGTGTCTTAGTGGGATTTAGTATTTGAACCACGAACGGAAAAATAAATATTTCATAAGTAATGCACTGAATAAAAAAATTAGGTTACCAAAAAGACATCCCCATATAATTAAGATACTAATTAGAACATAATATGGTATAATAGTTCGACGCTTCATCCATTAATTAGAGTTCGTGGTTCAAACATTAAATCCCACTGAGATACTGAAAATGAAAAAATATTTTTAACCAACACTTTATTTTTTACGAGTTGAGAGTCTAATGTATATAAAAACTAGTGAACACCAAGTATGAAACTATATTGTGGTTGGAGTTTGATTGAGCCTTAACCATACTCTAACTAAATTGTTAATTAATTTTGAAAAAAATTGAGAAGAGAATTTAACAGAAAACTTTAAATGTTGTTGATTTCATACATATATTAAAATACATATAATGGATATCTGTATTATAAAAAAATAGGGCCAATTTGCTCATAGACGCAAACATGTGGAGGCAAACCTATTTTTCCAATTAATTAACACCTCTCTCTCAAGTCTCAACCATGAGATATTCTTGCTAGAACAAGCCAATAGAAGAATGACAAGTGGCACTATCTTATGTGACCATAGTCATCAACCAATATTTTTTTATTTTTTTTGGTAAACGGCCAACGGTATTTTAGCAACATGTTCTGCACCATCTCCGGCGCTCTTCTCCGGCGACCAAACACATCTCCCCGGAGCTTCTTCAACTGGAATTTCGCCGGCGGCAAGAACAAAGAAACACCACCAGAACCTCACTACCACGACGTTGACCTCCCTTTCTCCCCTTCACTGGTCACCAAAACATTCCTGAGAGGACGGGAGCTACGATGCTGCTACAAGGCCACCGCCGACGGGTTCAGCGCGGCGGATTTCCACCGCTGCAGCGACTTCAAGGGCCCGTGCGTCATAATCGGCTACACCGCTACGAACCTCAAGTTCGGCGCGTTCAGCCCCGAAGGCTACCGGAGCACCGACGACTACTACGACTCCTTCGATCCGTTCCTCTTCTACTGGCCGGAGGATGAAGACGGCGGCGGCGATCCGGTGGTCTTGCCGAAAGTGGGAGGGAGCGGGGCGGCGTTGTTTGACTACGCGCGTGGCGGGCCTCAGTTTGGGGCGGACGGGCTTCTGATCGGACCGCCGCTGGCTCCGGTGATGGGCGGGTTCTCCGGGCCGGATACGAACTCCGGCGTGGGTGACTTGAGGCAGGGGAAGTCCAGGTTGGGGTTGTCGTATGCTAAGAGGAGAGATGGGAAAGAGTCGATTTTTGGAGATGAAACTCGAGCTACCATTGTTGAAGTTCAAGTTTTCTGCAGCCCTGAAATTGCTAGTTTGTACTAATTTTGCAATGTATATATTCATCATATGCTTCATATCAAATCTAATGTTTTAGAAGTTGTTCATTTTTTTTTTATATAGTTGCTTACATACACTAGTAATGGGTATTGAACCGGTCCGGCCCGATCGGTTTCGGCCCTGATCGGAACTGGTTAAACAGTTACATTCGGGTGTGACCCAATTTGATATTACCAAGATTTAAGTTTGAAAAACTGGACCATATCTAGTTTGTTTTGTAAAAGCGGTTCGATCCGTTTTTTTTATACAGATTTATACTAATAAATAAATCAGTCTCAAACCAAATCGATCCCTGACCAATCAGGGTCAGCCCGTAAGGGATAAGAGGCTAACTATGAATATTTTTCAATTCTTATAATCATTAACGGGAATTAAACCCGTAACATCTAGTTGATAGATAATGCGCTGAATTTTCGAGTTGATGGATAATGCTCTGAATTTCCGAATCATCATTATGTTTTTTGGTTAGTTTTTCACTCAAGTGGGTCATATGATATATCACATAGAGCAATTGAAGTTCAAGTTCCTTCCAAAGGTCAATCAGTGTATGAAGAGAGAATATACAAATTGAGCCATTAATGCTAGCTAATTAGCTGACTCGTGGTTTTGGCTGCATCCACAATTTCATCAACAGACAATAGTTGATGAATTAATTAATCATATAACCATAATGTTTCATAGTTTGCTCATCAAGAAAATATTAAAATATCATCTCTCTTTATATAATTAAGAAAGACAAGAGTTTAACAAGACCAGAACAGTAAAATGAGATCCTGGAGATAGCTCCATTATTTTGTGGAGGAATCTAATTAATTTCTTACCACTAGAATCTAATTAGTTGCGATTTGATTTTTAATCCAGTTTTTTACAAAGAAATTAAAAAAATGACATGTAATGTAAAAGATCAAACAGAAATAAAACTGAACTGGACTAATATTATAATAATTGTTTTATGTAATTTGTTTTGGGCCTGGAGCCCAATCCTTCACTGCACGAGTCAAGACTCAAGAGAAAGCCTTGTTTTGGGCCTGGAGCCCAACTCTTCATTGTATAATAAAAGGTTTGATTTGGGTGAACCGAAACTTTCACAAACTCACCCTTCATGTTTTTTTTTTAATTGGATACCAAATGTCGTAGCTCAAATAATAAACTCTTAATTTTTGTGTTCCTGTTTTCCTTAATATATATATAAATAAACATAACCACCCAACAATTTTTGGCATAAATGTAATATAAATAAGGGTTAACAAGTCTTTTCGTCCATGATGTTTGACGACTTTTGGATTTTGGTACATGATATTTTTTTGCTTAGTTTTGGTCTCATATGTTTGCATATTTTTCTAGTTTTGGTCTTTCTGTTACATTCCGTCCATATTTTTCGTTAAGTAACACGTGCCCGTCACGTGATCCACCCTAAACTTTTAATTTTGTTCAATTTTTAGTCCTCTAATACTTCCCTAACTCTTTTTTTATTCAATTTAGTCCCAACCTTTTAAAATTGACCTAATATTGGACAACTAGGTCCAATTGAGCTAGCCCTGAGCTAGCCCAGGGCTGTGTCCGACCACGGTCGAAGTCGCCGGACCCAGGCGACCCCAACTGGGATCGACCCAGCCCTGGGCTAGCTCAAGACTGGTCTAGTTGGACCTAGTCAAATTGGGGGCAAGTTGACACCAAAACTAGAAAAATATGCAAACATATGAGACCAAAACTAGGTAAAAAAAAAACATCATGGATCAAAACCCAAAAGTCGTCAAATATAATGGACCAAAAAACTTGCTAACCCTATAAATAAACTCCTAAAATTACAAGTTTCTCAAGTACTCTTTTTGGCAAGGAAACTCATATATATCAAAGAAAGAAGAGAGATCAACTCTATACCATAACCAAAACTAAATAATAAAGAAATAAACAAGCCTACAAATGAAATACAAAATCTAGACAAAACAAATTGATGATCCATTTCACTGAGCCAACTCGCTTGACTCGGACCCAACTCACCCTCCATTTCCCTCAACTTCTATCAACATCAATTGCTTTAAGGTTTACAAAGCTAATAATCTTTCTCCATCTTCTTCTTCTGGGGTTCCCCAGTTGCTGTCAAGCTGACAAACAAACCCTAACTGCCTCATCATCTTATCCAAAACCACTTCTTTTCTGCACAAATTTGGCTCCAAAATTGACACTTCTTTCATTCTAATGAAGAAGTTTTTTTTCTATCAATTTTCGCTCGGTTCGGTGACAATCTTAGAAATACTTCCCCGACGACTTCCAGATTCGCCCCTCGAGGGATATCACCATTACTGTGACATCATCATGGTATTTTCTCCGATCGCCTTGCGGTATATCTAATAATTCGTTCAAATCCATCCCTGAAAAGAATAAATAAAGAACATTATTTGCCTGACTAATGCCTTTTTGAATCGTTGGAGGAAAATAACGGATAAGCTAGTTGTGATATCTGAGTGCGCAGCGGAAGCTTCAGTTGCAAGAAAGGTATTTATATTTGCTACTGTCACATGTTTGAGCATGTTGATATTGGTATCAGAGTTCATGACATAAGAAACTAGAAACAGTACCTGCTTTTTTGGCGGCGCGGGAAAGAAGTTCCTCGATTAAATGTTGAGCTGGATCGCCATCTGGGAATTTCTCCATGAAGCTCTCGATATGGGAAACGACTTCCTCGTTGCTGAAATACTGGTACAACCCGTCAGAAGAGAGGACCAAGAATTGGTCTCTCGGGCAAAGCTCGTGGTGGCAAAGAGAAGGACAACTTGATATGTATGGAGCATTACCGATGTAGTCGTTTCGGAACATTTCAAGTACAGCATCATTTAACTTGGGCTGCAAGAAAAGGAAAACCAATACTGAATCATCCCTAAAAACATAGTATATGGTTGCTAGCCGGTCTTGTTGTAGCTTATGTGCTGCTTGCTAAATGAATACATTAGAACAATTCGAATAAATTAGTGCAATTTTCTAGCTCCGTATATTAAGTCACAGAGGAAAGTTTATGGTTGCATAGTTAGTTATGCATAGTAGATTGAATTTTGGTTGTATCAGTTTAAACTAGTGGAACATTTCTTTCTAGTTGTATGTAGGATGACCAATGCAACACGTATGCATTTTCCGTCCTAGGTAAACAGAAGAATGGAAGAAGCAAACAAGATTCAATTCAATATCAGTTTAGCTAGTGGAAAATCTCGGGAAAAAAAGTTCAGCTAGCAACCAGCTCATCGACCATTAATTCAACTAGCAATCCGGTATTTAACCATAATTCTATCACTATCATGTAGTGTCAGCCATAACTAAAGCGAGCTACTATACTATTAAGCAAAATCCATTGAAACTTGCAATGCAAGGTAATTCACAAGCTCTATTATTATCACCTGCTTTAAGAATCCTGCTCCGAATGCCCGAGTGACTTTAAGACGGCCTTTGACTCTGTCGTTGACAATGCATTGGTTGTCATCCGGGTGCTCGTTCTTTATTCTAATAACTTCCTGCACGAGAAAGCTTGCTTTGTAAGAAACCACATTCTTGATAAAATAAAATTGCAGAATACACTGAAGAAAAATATATGAACAATAAAAACAGAAGCTTTCTCACCAACTCAATAATCTAATCTTCAGCCAAATTTGAACCAACTTAACTATTCATGTATGTCCTATGTAATATGTATCATCAGCTACCAATTTGGTATTTCAAAAGCTCTATCTAATCTAAGCAAATAGGATTTACTCGAAAAATCACAAAATATAAAGAACATTAATAACCATAAGCTTACTTCTTCAATGCTGGTGCTATGATCAGTTGAGAGCTGCAGAGGGGACAACCTCATTTGTGGTTGTGTCGGGATTTCATTCATCGAAGATGATTCCCCGACTTCTACGTCAAACCGAGCAACGATAGCTCGACTATCACCCAAATTCATAACATAAACATCCTCATCTCTCATTAGCACAACCAACAGACAAGATCCCATTAGCGCCAATTCAGGATTCACATCGAGCACCTTATCCGTTATGTCCAAATACGCATTCTCAACCGATTCAAGAGCTCTCGACATCGCTCCTAGAACCAATTGATGATCTGCAGGACCCTCTTTCCGCCTCATTCCGGTTTTTGTACTTCTCTCTTGTTCTAGAGGAGCTGTTTCAACTTCCTCTGGGGATTGTGTCTCCTTCAGACCAAACCGCCATGGGAACAACTTCCTAGGTTGCCCTGAGAAACCTTGTTTCAATCTCGACAAAACGAGCCACCTCTTGCTCGCCGATGAACCTGCTACGATAGCCTCGTCGACTGAAAATGCGAATCGCTGAGAACCCGAGAGGTCTAATAATCCATCTTCGGGATCGGCTAGGAATTCCCACAGCCTACGTCTATGTTGCCGAATCTCGGTAACCTCGGATTGGAATGTGAGAGTTTTGTTTGCTTGGTCGGGATTTTCTTCAGCAACCTTAGTTTCTGCTAAGGCTGTTCCGTTTAGTGTAATGTCGGATGTTTCTTCTTCGGCTTCCCAGAACAAGCCGCGGAGCTCGTTGTGGACGGATCGGTACAGATGGTCCATCAAGAACTCCGGTGCGTCAGGGCCGTTGAAGCCGTCGTAAATCCCGACAAACAGCCAGCCTTGTTCCTCCGACACGACCACTTGGACTCGGTCCTCACCTGCCTTACCTAACGCCCACTGCACATCGTCTCCGTCGCCTGTAACCGCCGCCGCCGTGGGCTCTTCGTCCTCTGTGACGGCCTCCTTCTTGAAGTTCAACACAGGGACCACCCACTGCCGCTTCTTCTCCGAGAAGTTTCTGTAAATCGCGTTGCGAATTCCCGACATGCTCTTTTTTCGCCGCTTCTTGGCGTAGGGACCGCCGAGGGGAGCTGAGAAAGGGACCCGGCCGGAGGCATCGGGGCCGGAGTTTGGGTCCAGCGGCCCGGAGTGGAAGCGGCGCTCAATTGGACCGGAGAGAAAGAAGCCGGATCCCGAATCTCCTGCCGCGCCGCCACCTCGGGGGGCGGGCTGGAGCGGCAGAGCAGAAAACGACGACGTGCTCTCGAATCCATTTGACGCAGAACCGCCTCCAGCGCCGCCGCCACCGATACAGCTGTCCGCGGCGTAATCGACGACGCCGTTGAGCGGGAGGACAGTACGAGGAGTGGCCGTGTTAGCGCTTACAGAGGCGCCGGAAATGGCCTTGAAGCCAGTCTCGGAGCCGGGCCGGGTCCTGGAGACCGGATCTTCGAACCGGAGCGAGTGGGTCGGAGAAACGAACCGATCGCTCGCCGTCGGAGAGAGGAAGCGAGCCGAGGATCGGACATAGCAGAAGGAGTGGCCTAGGGTTTCATCCAACTGGTCGGAGGCGGCGAAGGCATGGTCATGCGCTGTCGAGTCGCGGTGGTCGGTGCTCCGGTCGGCAGCCTTAAAGCAGGAGAAGCTACTTCCCATCACATTTGACTTTAGCCGCTGCTGCCTGCCGTGAAATTCGAAACTTCAGCAGAAATTTTCCGGCGAGTTTGAATAATTTGCTCTTCTTGAAGAGAGAGAAGCAGATGAGAGAGAGAAAAAAAAATAAGTAAACGGAGAAAGTGAACAGAGAGCTGCAGAGGAAGAAGTGTCTTTTTGTGTTTCTTTTTTCGGAGAAATCTTCATCATATACATGCAAATGTTTGATTCTATGACTTATTTAAATAATTTTTTTTTATTGTTATAGCTGGATGTAGATTTAATATAACCGATTATTTATAAAGTTGGTGTAATTAATTAACAATTAAACGTTCATTTCCGGAGTTATGAGCTCGAATTCGTTAGTAAATCGATTAAAATGAATTTCTAAGTAAATAAAGACTTGGATTTAATGAGTCAATCTCTTAATTATACTAACCTATTGGTGATATTATTAATTAATGGAGTCAATATATACACTAATTATTTAAATATCTAATATGTAATAGAAAAATCTAAATATTATATAATATGATTGATTAATGTCTCATATTGTAAAACATCAAAATTTTAGTGTTAGATAAGTATGCATTAATTATTCCAACTAAACCTACATGATGCAATTTAGTTTAGACCATCTCCAATAACCTTCTCCCACCTTAACTGCACCAACTGCATCATCATCTATTTATTCGCTCATTAAACTTAGTCATAAAAAATCTTCTAATAGTTCAGTAAGCCACTCATCAACTAAAAAATTAAGAGTTTAAACCTCGTTAATATTTTAATATTATCAACACTTTAATTCTTAATTTTTATGACATTAAGTGGGCATGGTGCAAATAAAGATTAGTTTAAATATGAAATAAATATGATGTTTTCTTAATGTAAACTCATGTGACCACCCAATAAAAAAAACCTAATCTTTAAATGTGTCCGCCTCATTGAATTATTATTGGAAATTTATTAGTGCACTTATGATTGATCAAATAATAGATAAATAAGAGATTAACACTTTTTTTCTCCCCCACTATCTATTGAAAAATCAATAAACATCAAGTCAATATCCTTCAATTTTTTAATGTTCTTTTTCAACATTATTAGTTGACGTTTATACATAGGCAAGACAAGTCAGGGCCCAGTTGGCCCTCTTTGTGGTAAATTCCCAAAATGGGACTGCATTTGAATAAAATAACGAATAAGTACAGAGTGTTGTACTTACCAAAGAAGAAACGTGCAGGGTCAATATGGGAAACTCACTTTTCACTTAGGGAGGTGTGCTTTCTAAGCCCAGGCCCAATCCCACGATCCTTCTGAATTGACCCTTATGTCCTCACCGGTACTACGATCTTAATTTGTCTGCCAAAACATGATTTATCATTTAAAAGAAATAATTATTAATAATTCATTTATAAATATAAATTATTATTTTTTTCATAAAAAATCGACCTTTATATCAATTTAATTATTTTTAAAAGATTGTTCACTTACAATGTTCACCTTCTATTTAGTTTACATTTATTTGTATAGTTTTATGACTGAATATATGTCTTATAATTTAAAGAGGAACCATATATTTCCATATTTTTTAGTATACAATATTCATTTTGTAATTTCGAACTATAATGTTAAAGCATGTTTAGCCTTGAAAAAAAAATATACCTAAATAATTTTAACAATATTAAACTCCAATGAATGAACTTTATAATATCTAGAGAAAGATATTATAAGGAATATTCTTACAAGTTGACTAGTATATGAGTTAACCTAAGAATCTCTCTTTATTCCTCCCTTTCCTTTGCAATTTGAATTTCAAATGTCATATTCCAATCTAGATACTCTAAACAGAGACCAAAAGGGACCAATGGCTTAAAATGAATTAATTGAAAATCATGAGGGCAATTTCGCCATTCCACGATAGATCGGGAACAAGGGCCTTTTCACCTCGTAAGGCCCAACTCCGCACTATCTCCGTCACCTCTCTTACGGGTCACAATCTGCTACTTTCAGATTAGCGTGCACAGCCACGTCGCGCAGGGTCAGTAGTCGTTAGATGCGTTTTCTCCCAAATTGAACGGTCCAGATTCAGCGCGTGAAACGCGCTATATTTAATCAAATGGGCACGAATATCCTTAACCATGACATGATCCATCTTCGTTTGTCGTGATATTTTTCATATAATAACTTTATTTGGTTGAACTTTTAAACAAAATTAATTATTTGATAATCTAATTATTGGGTTGAGTAAATTAATCATTCCTTATTTTGGAAAATGCAAAACACCCGTTTCATAGTAAAAAGATAATAAGATTTCTAGTGTAGTATGAATCCGAGAAATATATAATTTAAGACATGTTTTTTTTAAAAAAAAAAATAAATTAGTAGAATATCTTAATATATGTATTAATTAATAATATTTTTAAATTAGCTAAGTATATATATATATATTAAAAAATTCGAATCAAAGCAAACATGCCATATTTAAAAAAATAATAATTAAGTAATTAATTATAGAAAGAAGGATGGAGAAAGATTTTTCTTGTGAAGATAGGAAGTTATTACTTATTACACTCTCTGCAAGTCAATGAGATTGTTGGTAGCGTCAATTCATGGCATTAAACGACAATGCATTTTCTTGTTGTGCTATGTGTGATAAACAAATAAAATAACATACTTCAAAAAATAAACTATGTTTACATTTTTATAATATACCGTTCAATATTTTATATTTTAATTAATGTTTCTCATTCAATTACCATCGAACTAATTTACCATTTTAACTTTAACGCCCCTATCTAGATGGCGGGGAATAATATGCCTAAATAACAATTCACTGGTTGAAAATAAATTATTTTGTTTTCGATTAAAAAAAAAAAAAAAAGTCTCCGGCAGACGCGCCCAACATGAGTGAGTCTTGGCGCGTGTTTCATGAATATAATAATAAAACAGTTAAAAATAAAATAAAATATGCGTCTTTGTCTTTATGGGGCCCAACAATTGAATCAGTTGGTCAACGACCGGAGATAGAGGGCTTCAAGACATTGGGCTCGTAGTTTTGTAAATGAAAAAAAGGGATACTTCGGAACGACGTCGTATTCTTTATCGGATTCCTCTTTTTCACTGTCTAATTAATTATTTTCCCATTAATTATTAATTTAATTAACAATTAACATTTTTAGAGGAAAGGGAAAACAGTTCACTCTTCCATTAGTTAACTAAAATAAAATGTATAGGTGGCTAAAATAAAAAAAGGGAATCACAATCTATACAAATATTTTCTTTTAGATAATAAAAAAATTATATCGTCCTAGTCAGATTATTCTATATTTTAATAACTTTTGTTTTTATTGTATTTTTAAACTTACCTATTTTAATTAAAAAATGTTGACCACTGTTATTCTATTCCTTAATGACAACTTGATTATATTAAAGATGTGCTTATTTTGGTTTTATTAGTTTTTTTTTTTTTTTTAATAACAACCGGTCTTTATAAAGTATCCCATATTAAATTGAATAAGAAAGGTAAGGGAAACAATGATTTGACTAATTGAATCAAAGAACGAATATATACCGGAAGAACAACCAATAATCCAAAAAAAAAACAAATATAATTATATATTACGAATGTATTTTATTACATACGTGATAGGTAAAATAATTATCTATTGGTAATAATATTTGTTTGTTTCTACAAGTGCGTCCAACTTGCAAGTCAAAAAAGTTTTTTAATAGTCACATTAATCATTTATTAAGTGCTTGTCATCATATGTTAATGGATATTTTAATCTGAATTAATTGGATTACTCGAGGGAGGCATTATCTAGTTATCTTATCTTAACAGGCTATTTTGAGTATATATTTATTTATTTATTCCCATTGAATTATGTTTTTTTGCCAGAACCATTGAATTAATACAAAATACAAATTCGACTATTACTTGGAAATAACTGATTTTATCTTTTTGTTTCAACAACATATCATTAATAATTAGGCAAATTTATAGATTACAATGACATTAATTAATTTTAAACCCAATGATTTTTTTTTCCTCAAGATGCACTGGTATAGCCGTATATTATAAAATGTTAATTATGAAGATTTTTTTATTCTCAAAATCTAGATTCCACGACACATATAGGTAAGAGACGAAATTAGATTTCAGGACATATGTATGTAAGAAATGAAATCGTTGAACTATTACGTTATTATTTTATAATAGTTGGTTAAATATCGAATAGTTAGCTGAACTTTTACAAGTGCATATATCTAGTTGAACTTTTTTTAAACCATATAGTTAACTAAACTTTTATAAAATAGCAATTATCTAGTTAGGTTAATTTTTTTTTTTAAAACTAATAAAATTCCTAACATGATGTGAGTTTTTTTAGAATGTCCAGCAAGCTAATAGTTTAGATCTCATGATTTAATTATGCAACACTTAATTATGCAATTGAAACTCATTTGCACGTACATATTTATGATTTAAGAACTAAATGCTAATGATTAGCTATAATTAACGTAATCTTATGATAATTAGGCATTTCAGTTTGCCTTTTCCCGCCAAAAAAAATATATGACTACAATGTGGAGTGTTCATTGCGTTGGAAAATTTATATTTGTTCAACAATTTTTTTTATTGATACTTTCATGTATACTAAATTTAAAAAAGTGGAAAATTTTGAAAATCAGGACGAAAATGAAATTCATTTCAATTTTTTATTGCAAAAAAGTAGAATAAATAAAATAAAGAGAATTGAATATCTTTACCGCCCTTTTCCCCACATGGTTTGACCTTTGCTTCTACGTGCCGTTGAGAATTGGTGGTGCAACTACTACTGGTGCAACTACCTTTGCTTCTTTCATTTCTAACAAACAAATTAAATTAAATTTACTAAAAAAACTATCTAATTTAGAAAGTTTCCACCAAATACAGATTTCGTGCGCTAATTTTTTTTTTTTTTCCAAATCGTACATCTACTGTTAAGATTTTGATACATATCCTCAAATTTAATATTTTCATTTTAGAGTTCACCAATTACAATTGGATTTTAGAAAGAAAACAAACCACAAAATTAATTACACTCATATCATGTGTTAAGATCTTAGCGGTAAAGTATAATCTGAGACATAAAGAGTAAGACAGAAGATCTATATCCTTAAAATCTCGGAAGAAAAAAGTCATCATAAATGAGGAAGAAAAAAGTCATCATAAATGAGAGATAAATGCTACATTTGATAGCTATATATATGGTCTGCCACCTAACCCACCTTCCACTCTTATTCCTGCACTTATTGTATATCAACTACAAAATGTTTCTAAAAAAAAAAGTAAAAATGAATTAATTTTCCCATTATGTATACAATCTAACTTAAGTTTAGCAATTTCATCAAATTAAACTCAGACTAATGCTATAAATGATGTGGCATATAATTTATTCAACAATTTAGTTGCTTCTAGACTTGAGCATATGTTTGGGAGGTCCAAACTCCAAAGCTAGTCATATATATATATACTATGGATCTTGTATACCTATTTTGAAGCCTATTAGGCTTTTAAGAAAGATAACATCAACACAAAAGGGCCAATTTTGGACAATTCGGCTTCATTATGGGCCAAATTTGAAGCAATTATTGGGCTTTATCTAGTGTGAGGGTGACCCAATAAAGTGAAGTAATTAATCAATTATTTAACCATATAGATGATCATATTCAATACTAGATCTAAATCTAATAATAAAACCTAACATATCTTAATTTAAATTAAATGCGTATAAGTTATCAGGTCTTTATTTGGATAATTAGAAAAATATTTAGTTAATTTTTTAAATTTAAAATGTTTTTTACGACAACTTTAGACAAATAATTGAAGGAAATACCAATTACTATTTTTTTTCGAAACTTGTTGTACATTTTAAAACATGTTAGTACTAAAATCTATATTTTTTAAACATATTGTATAATTTAGTCTTTTTTTTTCATTTATCCTATTAATTGTACATCCTACATGACATTAGATTAACTACAATTCATAATCTATTAAAGAGCTAAATAATAAAATTTACAACCATATTCGTCGCACCAAAAACTAATGGATTGAATGATGTATTACAAAATAATAATAAATATTATAAAATAATAACGTAGTCCTAGTGTCATACACTAAAAAATGTGGTCTTACATGAAAATAATAAAATCGGGATGTATTTTCTTATAAATAATCCTAAAGTCTCAATCAAAATATATGATAATGAAATGACGTTTATCACTCTATTGTTGTATATGAATACGTCACTGGGATAATATAACATTTTAATATTGATAATACACATAGATAATTAAGTTAATTGAAATTACATCTTAGATCTTATGTATGAATGAATCTTTAGCACATGTAACCTAGATTGTAACCTAATTTTCCTTGTTATTATGTATGATAAGGAGAATATTTTTTTTATTTGAGTCGTGCCACTATAATAAACGAACTTTTCTATAGTGCATGCATACGTCATGTATCATTCTATTGGCTCGACTAAATTGCCTCCTTTTTAAGTGGTGGGACAAATGTGTCAAAGGTTATATATATGCCAATATTTCTTAGGTTTGATTTTTGAAGCATTTTTTATACCATGTATAATAATATGATACACTGATTTGTCACTTCATCTATTAATTAAATATTTCGGATATAAAATTTGATGGGACATTGTATAAAATTATATTAATGGTCAACGCTTTACACCTTACAAATCGACTCCGATACAAGTGTGTGAATTATTATTCTAGATAGATTTGATATTATTGTTGTTCTTTTAATGATTTTGATCTGACTTAAATAGTTTTTGAATGAATTAACATTAACTTGTTAGGCCTTTAAATATCAACATTTTAAATATTAGACATCGATTATTAACATTAACTATGGTTAATACTTTTTTTTTTTTTTTTTTAAATTCTTAACCCTTTCATTAAAGCCAAGAGCCAAGATAACTTTGATATAAGCTAATATATATATAAATTAAAGGAGATTGTAGTTGATATGATAAGGTTTTCAAAATTATATATATGGTTCAAGATTTGCATCCATAAGAAGAAAACGTGTTAATTAATAATCAAACAAATCCATAATAAGCATGCGCAAACCATATCCCGTTAAATTAATGGGTAAGATCAGTGCAAAGGTAACAAGGAGGAGTAGCCAATGAACTCTTGGAAGGTGCCTTCAAACGTCACCTTTGACGAAGGGTTAATTTTTCGCCAACTTTTAGTAATGTTTTACATTTTAAAAAATATAATTACTTTTAATTTGATATATTAAATTCTTAAATTTTTTTCTTACTTTTTTTTTTTTACTTTTATTATTTAATAATATATAGTTCAATATTCTTAAAAAAGTTCCTGGCTTAGTTTTAGGGGTGGCAAACAGGTCGTGTCGTGTCGATTCGTGTCGTGTCACTAGTGACATACGTGTCGACAGATCTCTCGTGTCTAAACAGATCACTTTAAATATGACACAGACAGTTCTCGTGTCACACGGGAGTTGGCAGATATCGTGTCACACGGAACACAGACACGAGACACGGAATTTTGTTTTTACACCAAAAAATATTACACTTTTTAGCCCAAAAACTTTTACAAATGTTACAAAATCATCATAAATCAAGCACCATTATATTTTGAGAAATAATTGAATCTTCTCATTATACAAATAATAAGTTCATAAAGAAAAATTACTTAAATATAAAAAATCGAACATTACAAACAAAATAAGCCGATATCTAAATTTCAAGTTATCTTGAAGCTAGCACATGAAATCATATTATACGTTTTTTTTGCCAATAGAAGTTTTTATTATTACAGACAATCATATTATAAGTTTTTTTTAAATAGATTAATGTACTAAATAGTTGCAATATTTTTAAAATTATTATTGATCATTATATATTTTTTTTGGCAAAATTATTGGGCTTTATATAAATATTAAGTTTCAAATAAGTCGTGTCGATGCGTGTCTATCGTGTGGACCTACAGATCAGATCTACACGGACTTGCCTAAAAACGTGTCTAGTCGTGTCACAGATCTATCAGACACGGTCAGATTTTCGTGTAGATCAGGACACGAAAAAAAGCAGGTCCGTGTCAGATCGTGTCGTCGTGTCGTGTCAGCAATTGCCACCCCTACTTAGTTTACATCTCACACTGCTTTAATAAAACATATAGGGGCGTTTGGATGGATGTGATGTAAGATTACTTGAAATGTGAGATTATAAGTAATATGAGATACGTAATGTAATGTCAGATTACAGTGTTTGGTTGTGCTGTAATATGAAGTGCAATGTTAGATTATAGTGTTTGATATGTGTTGTAATGTGACTTTATTGTTATTATATTAATATGTGAGAGTATATTATATATTAATATGATAAGATTTAAAAGAAAATATATTTTGACAACAATTAACTTTTTAAACTTTATGTTTTGTGGTTAATACCATAATCATTTATGAACTCCAAAAACTAAATATTTAAACTCAATACGCATAACTATTAAAATTCTACTAATTAAACATTTGATATAGTTTTATAAGATATCTTTTTATAAAAAAATGTAACGAAAAAGACTTACACATTTTATAAAAACATCGTAAGCATTATTTTTTTATTATAATAATGAGTTATGAATCAGATAAAAAATGAAAATCTATTATTATTATTATTATAATATATAAAGTATTTATTCATTTAATAAATAATATTAAAATAATAACACTCCGTAATGTTGGACGTAATCTCACATTACATTGAATTGAGTTTGGATGTAATTTCATATTACAATGCATATTACATTACAATACACATTACGTCGTTTGGCAAGCCAAACAACGTGATGTGGATGTAATGTGAAATTACATAAAAAAAATCATGTCATCGTACATTTATTTTTTTTACTTTAATTATTGAATTATAGTTCAATATTCTTAAAAAAAAAATCATGTCTTAGTTGATGAATTCGGTGTATGTGATAGTTTTTTTGTTTGTCTTGAAATGAAAATTCGGTCATGATACTGATGTTCTTGGGAGCATTGTATATATTTTATATTATAAGTGGAAATCTGAAGTGGAGACACAAGTAATTACATATACTACTACTAATTGGACTGAAAAAGACATAGCATGTGGCAAATTTGGCTTCTTCACATAACATAACCCCTTTTTTTCTAGCCAAGGAATGAAAACCCTAACTTCCTCTAACAACTTTCCACAATAAGAAATTTGTTTCCTTATATTATAGCTTTTCTATGTAATAATTAACATGCTATATGATGGGCCCTGGCAAAGGCCGTTAGGTCCCTTAACGATTGGCAAGCAGCGACTAGGCCTAGTGGGCTGGGAGCTGGGCTGCTGGAAGGCTAAGGGCTCCGACGGAAGGAGGCTCCGATAGGGAAGAGCCCCGAAGACATCGGACCTGGACGTAGTCGGTCCCGATATGGGAGTTGACACCACTCCCCGACACCGAATCCTCAATGATGTAACTTAGGAGCCTCCGATAATGATCGAGACTCCCCAGTAAGGGCACAATCCCGGAAATCTCGCCATGATTACAGTAGTGGTATAATGGGCGAGATATGTGGGATACGAGTAACTATACGAGATACAGGGCAAGATACATGGCGAGATACGTGGGATAGTGGATCACGATCCAACCACCTAATCAGGTAACTGGGATAGCCTTCCTCTATAAAAGGAGGGAAGTTATTCCAGATTAGGGTTACGTTTTACGCATACACTCATATCACTTGCTTGCTCTGTTGACCGCCATACTTACGTTAAGCATCGGAGAGGGATTCTGGGCCGCTGCCCTCTATTCCCCTTCTGCAGGATTGCGAGGAGCTAAGGAATCCGTCACCGTAACCGGAGCTCCCGCCGTGATCCAACATTGGCGCCGTCTGTGGGAACGCAACAAAAAGCCAAAAAGTAAGTTTGCTACCCTCTGATTTCATTCCATGGCTGGCAACAGATCGCAACGTTCAGGCAAGCAAGTACCGGCCACCAGCAATCCCCCTGAGGATGTTGCCCAACATCAGGATCTGGGAGATGAGGGTGACAGCACTCGCCGGAACGAAGCACCTTCCCAGAATCCGGAGCTAGCCAGGGTAGTGGCAGAGGCCATGCCCCTATTCATGGAGGCCATGGAGGCCCTCCTAGACCGAAGAGAAGCTGCTAGAAGGCAGGCAGATCTCCCGCCGCTCCCTCCGCGGCGAGACGCCCCCAGAAGGCAGGTGGACGACAACCTGCCGCCACCTCCTCCGTTGAGGGAACAACCCATTCCCCCTCATCCAGCGCCGGCGGAGAATTTTGTGGTCGATGGACCAGGGCCAGTACAACAAAGGACTATTCCCCTAAATGGTCCCCTCACTGCCGACCAGGTAGTAAAGATCGTGGGTATCTGCATGGGAGATCAGAAGCCCATGATGTCGGAATTGGGGAGTCAGGAGACCCATCCTTTCGTTCCCAGGCTGATCCATACCTTGGCCCCTCCAGGCTTGGGTATCCCGAAGATAGACGAGTACGATGGGGTCGCGGACCCGGTTCGCCATGTGCAGAAGCACCTAACAGCATGCATGGGCAGGACCCCTGATGAAGATGTTATCTGTGCGTTGTTCCCGAGCACCTTGGGAGAGAAGGCGATGACATGGTTTTACAGTCTGCCCACCGGATGTATAACCTGTTGGAAGGACATGCATCAGCGATTCATCGCCTAGTACCAAGGGCGTCGACGGCTGCTGAAGAGTGTTCGGACCCTGCATGAGGTGGTTCAGAGGCCTGACGAATCGCTGGCCCAATACTACCAGCGTTACACTGCTGGTATGACCGAGCTGGATGAGGAGATATCGGAGGGCGAGGCCATCCGCACCTTCATAAAAAACCTCAATCCCCCCTATGGCTCCGACTTACTTCACAGTGTCGCAGCCAAAAAAGTCTGGAACATGGAGGCACTCCAGGCGAGAGTAAAACAGCAAATCGACGTCCAAGAGTCGAAGATCGCTGCCGGAGAATTGGCTCCTCCTAAGGGGCACGGAGGAAAGCAGTTGTTCAAACCATTGGACAACCGACACAGGAAGGATGGCTCCGAGGGTAGTCGGAGCCGTGGACGCTCCGATCGAAGGGAGGATAGGCGTCCGACCAAGAGGGACAATCAGAGGGAGGAGTTTACCCCCCTCAACAGGCCTTTGAAAGAGGTCTTGGCGGTAATGGAGAAGCAAGGCCTCGCTCGTTTCCCCAAGAAGAAGGAAGGAGAAAAGTTGGGCTCCCGCACCGACCGTTACTGCCGATTCCATCGGGCCTCCGGTCACGACACTGACCAGTGTCGGGAGCTGAAGAAGGAAATAGAGAAGCTTATCCAGAGGGGTAAGCTGAAGGAGTTCGTGGGAGACTCGCGCTGCAAGCCCCGCTCACGATCTCGGTCAAGGTCCAAATCTCGATCGAGGTCCCCCAGGAAGAGGAGGTCCGACGCAGAGCCTTCGGAGGGCCCATCCGGGTCCAGACAGAAGAGGATTATTAATGTGATCCATGGAGGGTTCGCTGCAGGAGGAGACACATCGTCTTCTCGGGAGCGTTATGCCAACCAAGTGCCAGTCGCAGTGGTTCTGGGAAAAAGGTCACGGTCGTGGACCCCGAAGGAGAAGATGGAGATCACCTTCTCGGCGAAGGATCTAGAGGGAGTAGAGACCCCCCACGAGGATGCCCTAGTAGTAACACTGGATGTAGGAGGATTCGAAGTGAAGAGGATCCTCATCGATGGAGGAAGCTCCTCCGACATCCTCTTCTCCGACGCCCTGGAGCAGATGGGGAAGAAGAAGAAAGATTTGCGGGAGGTCAATTTTCCGATGGTAGGATTCTGCGGCACAACCTCTTATCCATTGGGGGTTATTACGCTGCCTGTATGGTTCGGCAGTGGCTGGAAGATGGAGAAGAGAGATGTGGAGTTCGTGGTGGTCGAATCCACAGGGACGTACAATGCGATCATTGGAAGAACCACTATCAACCCACTGATGGCAGTAGCCTCGACTGTCCATCAGAAACTGAAGTTCCCGACTGAGAATGGGGTCGGCGAAGTGAAAGGCGACCAGGTGGCGTCGAGACGATGCTATGTCAACGCCACGAGAAGATCGAGGAAGGAGGCTATGTCGGTTCTCCAAACAGACGCTGACCCTCGAGAAGAGTTTGGGCGTCCCGCCCCCATGGAGGACCTGAAAGAAGTCGAGATAGATGGACCCGAGAGGAGGGTAAAGATCGGATCCGCCCTATCCGAGGAAAGAGCTCAGGAGTTGATCGCCCTATTGAAAGAGTTCAAGGAGTTATTTGCCTGGTCTCCGAGAGATATGCCAGGAATCAGTCGGGACGTGATCGAACATGAACTGAACATCGACCCCACGGTCAAGCCGATCACACAGAAGAGACGCCCGATGGGAACAGACAAGAGGATTGCAATCCAGCAGGAGGTTGGCAGACTACTCGACGCTGGATTCATCAGGGAGATCCGATTCCAAACCTGGGTAGCCAACCCAGTACTAGTGAGGAAGAGCAACGGGAAGTGGCGAATGTGTGTCGACTTCCGTGATTTAAACAAGGCCTGCCCGAAGGACTGTTATCCACTCCCTCGGATCGACCAACTGGTGGACGCTACATCGGGGCATGAGCTGTTAAGCTTTATGGATGCTTATTCCGGTTATAACCAGATCAAGATGGCGAAAAAGGATGCCCCACATACCGCCTTTTACGCCGATAGTGAAGTCTTCCAATATGACGTCATGCCTTTCGGCCTGGTGAATGCGGGGGCGACATACCAGAGAATGGTGAACAAGCTATTCGGGGACATGATTGGGAGTACCATGGAAGCCTATGTAGATGACATGCTAGTGAAGTCCCGACAAGCATCAGACCACGTGGGCAACTTGGCAATGGCCTTCGAGAGGATGAAGCTCCACCAGGTCCGCCTGAATCCAGCCAAATGTGCTTTCGGAGTCCACTCCGGGAAGTTCCTAGGCTTCATGGTGAGCCAGAGGGGGATCGAGGTGAATCCCGAGAAACTAAGGGCGATAGAAGAGATGCAGTCCCCGACCAACCATAGGGAGGTGCAAGTGTTGAACGGTCGGCTGGCTTCGATGAATCGTTTCTTATCCAAGGCCAGCGACCGGTCGATGCCATTTTTCAATGTGTTAAGAGCCAACCGACAGTTCGAATGGACTACTGAATGTGAGGCGGCGTTCCAAGCACTCAAACAACATCTCCGCGACCTCCCACCACTTGCGAAGCCGGCTCCAGGCGAGCCACTCTATCTTTATTTGGCTATTTCTTCGTTTGCAATAAGCTCTGTTCTAGTTAAAGCTGTCGAGGGCAGTCAGATTCCTGTCTATTATGTAAGCAAGGCGTTTGCCAAGAGTGAAATGAATTATCCTCCGATTGAGAAGTACCTCTTTGCGTTGATTATTACCGCTCGAAAGTTACGGCCCTACTTCCATGCGCATGAAATTACGGTGCTGACGGATCAGCCATTGAAACACTTCTTGAGCCGGCCCGACGCGTCGGGGAGACTAGTAAAGTGGGCCGTGGAACTTAGTGAGTTTCGAATTCATTTCGCTCCGAGAACAGCTATCAAAGGGCAGGCATTTGCCGACTTTATAGTTGAATCTACTATTCCCGATCCTGAAGCAACGGAAACAGTAGAGGGGGCAACCGGGAATACTGAAGAGACCCCGGCGGCAGGGCAGTCGGAACAGCCAAATAAAGAGAACACCTGGGAGTTGTACACGGATGGCTCCTCAAGCTCGGACGGATCGGGTGCGGGGTTCGTATTGATTCCGCCAGGCGGGGAGGAGCCACTCCGATATGCATTAGCCCTAACATTTAGAGCCACCAATAACGAAGCGGAATATGAGGCTCTCATAACGGGGCTGAAAATCGCAAAGGGCACCGGAATTAAACATTTGAAAGTGAAGTGTGATGCTAGCCTGATTGTAAATCAGGTTCGGGGGCAGTATGGAGCAAAGAATCCGGTCATGAAGAAATATCTTCAAGAAGCTAGGACCTTGAAGGAAAGTTTCAAAAGCTTTGATATCGAGGCGATTCCCAGGGAAGAGAATGTGGAGGCCGATGCCTTGAGCAAATATGCCTTGGGGGCACCTTTGGAAGAGAATCAGAAGGTACACTTCTTGGAGAAGGTGATTCTATCGACCACCGATCCGTTGGAGGTGTGCGCTATCGGGACAGGGGCAGAGAAGGAATCCACATGGATGACCCCGATAATTGTGTACTTAACGACGGGGGCACTTCCTGAAGATAAAGTGGCAGCGGAGCGATTGTGACGAATGTCAATTAATTACGCGATGGTGGACAACCAGTTATACAAAAAGGGTCTGCTTTCGACGCCCTTCTTGAAATGCGTGGCCGAACCCGATACGACTCGGATTCTGAGAGAATTGCATGAAGGAGTCGCAGCCTGTCACGAAGGCGCTCGATCTATCCTGAGGAAGGCGTTGAACTTGGGATATTATTGGCCTACGATGAATAAGGAGGCAACGGCGCTTGTTCGATCCTGTGACGCGTGTCAAAGATATGCCTCGAATATCACAGCTCCCGCCGCTGATTTGATGCCCATCGGGAGTGCTTGGCCCTTCGCACAGTGGGGCATCGACCTGGTGGGACCCCTTCCGAAAGCAAAGAGCCAGTGCACACATCTGCTGGTCGCGATCGACTACTTCTCGAAGTGGATCGAGGCTAAGCCGCTAGCCAAAACAACAGCAGGACACATCATTAAGTTCCTTCAGACCCGAATTTTGTCAAGATATGGGGTGCCGAAGGTGATCATCAGTGACAATGGTCCTCCGTTTAATGGGGCCCAGTTGGAGAGATTCCTAGACGAGTTCGGTATCGAGCATCGAACAGCATCCGTCCACCACGCTCAGACCAATGGGCAGGTAGAGGCGGCTAACAAAATCGTGATGGAGGGCTTGAAGAAAAGGGTCTACGCTTTGGACGGAAAATGGCTGGACGAACTGGAGAACGTGTTGTGGGCGGTCCGAACGACACCCAAGCGGTCAACAGGTGAAACCCCGTTCGCACTTGTTTACGGAACAGAGGCGGTCGCTCCCGTGGAAATCGCGGTGGCGTCCCATCGAACCAGCAGCTATGAGCCCTCGACGAGTCCAGGAAGAGCCAGAATAGGACCTTTGACGAATGACGAAACAAGGCGCCTGGAGTTGTCCCTGCTAGAGGAAAAACGGCTGGAGGCCGACATAGTGCAAGCTCGGATGCGTTTGGCGACGGCCAGGTACTACAATCGGAAGGTCAAGTCGCGACAGTTCTACACAGGAGAGCTGGTCCTACGACGGAACGAATTCGCCCTACAAGATCGAATCAACAAGATGTCCCCGAAATGGGAAGGGCCTTACAAGATCGTAGGCATGCCGGCCCCGAACGCTTACAAGTTAGAAGATCCCGACGGCAAGGTTTTAAGAAACACCTTTAGCGGCGAACATCTGAAGAAGTGCCATGTTTGACGAATAAGTCGCCCGTGGAGGCGCGAAGATGTAATTAAGTCGCCCTGAGTGGTGCATGCTATGTTAAAGACATCAATCAATAAAGAAGTTACTTCTGATCAAAGTATTCCTGAGTTATTCTCGATACATTTAAAAAGCGTCATTGGACGTCCGAAAATCCTTAAGTTTTTAAGGTCCGATTAAAAAGCGTCATTGGACGTCCGAAAATCCTTAAGTTTTTAAGGTCCGATTAAAAAGCGTCATTGGACGTCCGAAAATCCTTAAGTTTTTAAGGTCCGATTAAAAAGCGTCACTGGACGTCCGAAAATCCTTAAGTTTTTAAGGTCCGATTAAAAAGCGTCATTGGACGTCTGAAAATCCTTAAGTTTTTAAGGTTCGATTAAAAAGCGTCATTGGACGTCCGAAAAATCCTTAAGTTTTTAAGGTCCGATTAAAAAGCGTCACTGGACGTCCGAAAATCCTTAAGTTTTAAGGTCCGATTAAAAAGCGTCATTGGACGTCCGAAAATCCTTAAGTTATTAAGGTTCGATTAAAAAGCGTCATTGGACGTCCGAAAAATCCTTAAAGTTATTAAGGTTCGATTAAAAGCGTCATAGGACGACGGAAAGCCTTAAAGTTCTTAAGGTCCGATAAAAGAATTGCGAAGAGCATGACCGAAAAGAAAACATTCATAAAAGGCTCGAAGGCCTAAAAGGTTCGGTACAAAAGAGATAGTAAGGAAGAAGTACAAGGACTTAAGACTTTAAACTCGGTCTCCAGGTGCTGAATCTTCGGAAGGCTTTGGAGGGGCAGACTCGTCGGCGTCTTCAGAGGAGCTTTCTGAAGGAAGGCTGAGGTACGTTTCGGCGGCTGGGCCAAGAGTCTTGGACTTCCTCAAGTCGATGGAATCCCCATAAGTCTCATTAAGTTCTTCGACAATATCGAGGATGGCATTTCGCAGGTCCTCTTGACAATGTTTCGCCGCATCCTCCTTGAAGTCCTCCGAGCTCCGGTACTCTTCTCGGCCCTGGACCTTCGCGTTTGTTAGTTGGGCGGAGTGATCCGCCCTCGCCTCTTCCAGCTCCGCGATGGCCCGCTGCTTCTCGAGCTTCAGCCGCTCAGCTGTTTCCTGCAACGCTGCCTTCTCGAAGGCAGCCTGGCTCCGATCCGCCATGGCCGCCTGCTGTTCCCGCTTGAGCGAGCTCTCAAGACTTAGATTCTGCCGGCGCTGGGATTGAGCCTCTTGAGTAAGCTTGACTCGGACCTCCTCGGCTCGCTGCCTATCCTCCTCAGCCTGTTGCCAGATTTCTTCGGCCCGCTCCTCCGCTCGGAGCCTTGACGCCTCGGAGGCAGCTAAGTCCTCTTGGAGCTTGGTCAGGCTCTCGAGGTTGGAGTTGGCCCGTTCTCGCTCCAAAGCCTCTCGCAAAGACAGGATGTAGCCAAAGCAGCGATCCTGGTCCGCGATTTCCTGAAGGGCGAATACAGCTTAGCGCTCAGACGTCGGAACACCCTCAGATGAATAAAAGAAAAAGTTCACCTACCTCTATCCGACGAATGGCCATCTGTCGGATGTCTGCATCGATGTCTTCCCCTTCCAGAGAAAGGGGACGCCTCAAAGAGGGCGGGACTGAGCCCGACACTAAGTGCAAGGCCAGGTTCTTCTCCTGGCACCCCCGATGCAGAGGGATCCCCCGAAGGGACTCCACCGGTCTCCAAGGCTCGGAGCCCTGGTCCGAAGAGAAGGCTTGATAGTAGTCCCCATCCAAAGGAAACGGAGGTACTACCAGGCGGGGCTCTTCAGCTTCCTCGCTCACTCGAGCTTCGGGGGTCACACCCCCAACTGGCGAGGATGGTGGAGCAGAGGACGATGGCGGCGTGGTGGGAAGTGGAGATGCCTTCCCACCAGATGACTTCACGGGAGTCAACCTCGATTTTCCTCGGAGGATGAGGCCTTCCTCCTCAGCTCGATCATCGGAAGGGGAGTCCTCCAAGCTGGTCACCCGACCGAATTCGCCCCGGTCTTCCGTCGGGGCATCTTCCACCACCGGCTCCGCCGCAGGCGCGGAATCCGAAGCAGGTGCAGCAGGGGCGACATCCGCAGGACCTGCAGCGGGGCGAATAAGTCGAGGGATTAATTTGATATCGGTGTGCCAGATTAAACAACGCTCCATAAATCTTTCTTTGCCGAAAAAGTCATAATAGCCCGCCTCGAGAACATGTGGAGTTTCCCTCGAAGGATATTCCCGACATCCCTAATTCGTCCTTCCATATCGGAGGCTTGAAGATCCTGAGGTACTAACTCCCTATATCTTTTAATAGCACGAAAGACTTCCTTACCTTCCTTTTCGGAGCGGACGTTGAAGGCGGACCGGACTACATCCACATTAGTCCGCCCCTCAGAGGTGGGGGCAGACCTTGGGGCCTCAGAGGTCTTTGCCTTCTTCTTGGACGGCCCCGAAGGGGCAGAAGTCTTTCGGTGGGAAGGCTTCTTCTTGCGCTTCAGTGAGTGGGAGGCATCGGTATCCTCCTGAAACAGACGGACGGTCAGCGATGTTCGAGGGGCTGTAAGCAGTAAAAAAGAAATAATTAGAAGATTACCCAGAGAATTACATTGGAAACATCATCACGAACTTTTCCCCCAGCCTTGGGATCGATCAGCATAATCCCAATCTTGATCCGCTGCTGGTCAGTGACAGAAGTGGCCTCGAAGGGCTGATAGCCCTCCTCCCAGCGACGAGCTTGGATAAGCATCAAGGCCCTCCGAGTCTGCTCCGACCACGAACGAAAAGGCACGGGGGGATCAGCCTCCACAATGGTCCTCGGCCACTCGATGGGACCAGGCTGGATGAAGAAGTATTGCTCCTTCCAATTAGCATTGTCGTTCCCTTTGTCAGAGATGATGGCCCGTTCCTTGCAAATCTTCCAGGACACCTTCCTGTCCCAGCCCATCTCTCTATACTGCTCATCGGTCCCCTCAGGTTGGCGGGGAGAAAAGGAGCAGATTCCGTCCTTGTTGCAGGTCATCTTGTAGAGAACCCGCCAGAGCTCCAGGGAATAGCTCCAGTCCTCCCCATTGATATCACACCACACTTGGAAAGCAATCCATGTACGGATCGCGTGTGGAGAGAAGGTCGTAGGGTACGTCTTATAATGGTTGCACAGCTCCACCCAACTCGGACAGAAGGGCAGTCGAATTCCTGCACGAATCTGCCCCGGGGAGATGAACACTTCATCTCCTTTGGGGAGCGTAGTTCGAGCCTCACGAGAATTGAATTGTTCATACGGATAGCGGGCTCCGAAGGAAGATTCAAAAATACCACACTCTATACAAGCCCTTTCGTAGCTAAGGGGCGCAAGCGTGTTCTTGAGATATTTGAAGACGAAGGGTTGGCCAGCAGTAGCAGATCCCTCGGCTGAAAATCGTCGAGGGAAGGAAGGAGGAAAGAATTGAAACCTAAAGAAAATCAGAGATGAAAAGGAAAAGAGCAATAAGGTGAAGAATCTTACCAGACATGGTGGTTGAAGTGGTCGTGATCGGAAAAGCTTGAACTGCTCGAATCGCCGGTGAAAACTCGAAATCTGGAGAATCAAAGCTCTTAGGATCGCAAAGAAGGAGAGGTAAAAGAAAGATGAAACAGTGCCTAGGGTTAGGGCTTTATAAGAGAAGAAAAGGGGAACTGAAGAGGTGGACAATCTGAGCCACACAATTCAAAACGATTCAATCATAGTCGTCCAAAGGGAAACGTACAAATTCGGAGAATAGGAACGGTTTTAATCTGAACCGTCAGAACGCATGGGACAGATAAGACAAGAGTAATAACGTATTGGAACGGTTGAAAAAGTATTTTTCAGCAGGTAGGTGCGCAGAGCCCGAAACGTTCCCTCATCTCCTATCAGCATTTAATGCTGGTCCGATCGAGAAATCCCTTCGAGTCCAAGCAGAATCCCAAAGGATCTTGAAAAGACCCAAGGCAATGGCCTCCGACATTCCATGCAAAGGCTTCCGACAGGGATGCAGAAGAATCCGACGTTGGAAGACGCGACGCACTATAAGTCCCTCACGTCTTGGGGGCAAATGATGGGCCCTGGCAAAGGCCGTTAGGTCCCTTAACGATTGGCAAGCAGCGACTAGGCCTAGTGGGCTGGGAGCTGGGCTGCTGGAAGGCTAAGGGCTCCGACGGAAGGAGGCTCCGATAGGGAAGAGCCCCGAAGACATCGGACCTGGACGTAGTCGGTCCCGATATGGGAGTTGACACCACTCCCCGACACCGAATCCTCAATGATGTAACTTAGGAGCCTCCGATAATGATCGAGACTCCCCAGTAAGGGCACAATCCCGGAAATCTCGCCATGATTACAGTAGTGGTATAATGGGCGAGATATGTGGGATACGAGTAACTATACGAGATACAGGGCAAGATACATGGCGAGATACGTGGGATAGTGGATCACGATCCAACCACCTAATCAGGTAACTGGGATAGCCTTCCTCTATAAAAGGAGGGAAGTTATTCCAGATTAGGGTTACGTTTTACGCATACACTCATATCACTTGCTTGCTCTGTTGACCGCCATACTTACGTTAAGCATCGGAGAGGGATTCTGGGCCGCTGCCCTCTATTCCCCTTCTGCAGGATTGCGAGGAGCTAAGGAATCCGTCACCGTAACCGGAGCTCCCGCCGTGATCCAACACTATATAGTATATATCATTGTCTCATATAAATATAATTATATACTATATGATATTCCCGCGCGATGCGGGGTAGTTTAGTTGATATTGTAAGTGTGTTAAAGAGTACATAAGAGAGTATAAGCGTATATTAAATGTCATTCACTTTGAAATTTGAGAGTTTATGAGAAAACTGATTAACGTGTACCTCTTATTCTCTAGCAAATATTACTAAATTATTGATAAAATAATCAATTTCTTATTCTCTAGCAAATATTACTAAATAATTATTGATAAAATAATCAATCAAATTTAATGAATCACTATGTCTTGGTGTACTCAAAATAGTTGTTAGTTTGAAACATTTTATAGTGGAGTCTCTTGATATACCGATCTTCAGTTACATTGATATTGTTGAGAGTACTTGGCTTATTAGTCTCTAATTCATAATTATTTTAAATAGATACTAGATGCTAACCACATGCGCATCGCATGAAAAATAATATCTATAAGTTAAGTGATGTCCCTGCACGTCATACAAAATTTGATAAAATTACACAAAATTAATGAAATATAAGCTATAATAGCGATAGTGTGAAATTAAAGATTTATGATTATTACAAACATAAACAAAATAAACTTTAGAAATTTATGAAAACATTTTTAAGAGATGTTTTTTTTAAGAATGGAATATATATATATATATAATTATTATTATTAATATGTATCCAAACGTAAGCCCGCTCAGGAATGCTCATCTTCCACTTCGATTCGATTCGACCCACTTCTACAGACTTCAGACAGATTTGATTGGTGTCCCCACTTCATCACTTTCATTCGCCTCCGAAACTATGATAATACATTTATTATAGAGAGTTTGATTGAGATTGTATTTTCAGATAATTTTTTAGACATGTTTGAATAATTATATTTTTTAAAGTGGACTTATGCTTTGAATTTTGTTTTTGTGTTGAAATATAAGTAATTTATATGTTTTAATACGTAAATCATGAGCATGTTACCGAACATATATTTGAGGGAAAAAAAAAATTTACCGAACATAAATGATTGAGTTGTTTAGTAATAATAATTTAAGTGCATTGTTTTTAATTTGGAACTAGCTAGAAGGAGTGGTAGGTGTCTCTATTCAAAACCCAACATGTTGGTCAAATTGTGGTTATTTCACTTGTCTTCATTCTAGACATTTGTATGCGGGCATGTTGATCATTGGACGATAATAACTAAGACCTACCAATTCAGAAATTTAGACGGTCAAGAATATTCAAAATTCAGAGCCAATTTTTTTAGTTTACGATTTAATCTATATATAGACTAATATGTATATATATTATGTGCTCATTAGTTAAATATCATTTTTTTAAATGAGTGTGGTAATGATCCCAATTTCATGACTCGTACCTAATCAATCTTTTTCATATACTGATGATCAGATGAATCTGTCATTATTGAATAGCTCATCAGAGTACGGAAATTTCAATTTAGATATATGATATTTAACGAAAGTTCGGCACGAACTTCATTCTCTTCCATAGGTTATATATATATATATATTGTTGATGAAACTAATTATATTGAAGTTAATGACAAAAAAAAAAAAAAAAATCTATATTGAAGTTTATACCCAGAAAAATTATGTTGAAGTATGTTTAAATAATACACTAAGGGCACGTTTGATTGCGGTATTGCGATATCCTAATACCGGTATTAGCTAATACATGCTTAGCTAATACATGCTTAGCTAATACAATGTTTGATTGTGTCATGTATTAGGATATCCTAATACAATGTTTGATTGAACTTTGTATTAGGATATCCTAATACAGTGACTAAAAGACCTAAATACCCCTACTTGCATTTTTCAATAGAATTATGTTTTACATATGATTAATTTTCTTAACAATTGGAAAATTTACCAAAAAAATTAACTTCAAAAATTTAAAAATATTAAAACAAATAAATCATTTTTTCATGAAAAAATAAATATAAATAATAATCAAATTTATGTTTAAATAGTAAATACTTATTTTTAATGTATAAATATCTATAACTACTATTGTAACAAATTAATAAATTTCCGACTCTGACAACACCTAGAACATCATCAATTTAAGTGGAAATGAGCAATTCAAAGGACACAACCAATAATTTTTAAAAACTACAAATTCAAAAACCATATAACTCACATAGTTTTCATTTTTTTTCCCAATAAAGTAACTAATCATGGTTCAAAATAAACAAACAAAACTAGACAGCTTCAAATATAGCATTTCTCAAAATAGTAGATAACTTCTAATTAAACCAAATTAAACATCTTCCTTCTACTTCTAATTAAATGTTTTCCCTAATCCATTCAAGTCGTTCATCCTCGTTGCATCCAAAGAACATTAGAACCAAGTTTGGATTCTTTGCAAAGAGACGATTGGCTTTCCTTTTCTCCTCCTTTGTAATTTATTCTAAAGCAGATAAAACTCCATTGACTTGAAGCATGTGTTCTTGCACAATGTCCATGCTTAGAGACTTTGTAAGCTTGTCACCTATTTGTTTCATCTGTTTACCCAACTCCTCAAGAGCAATCTTGTCATCTGATTCCTTTCTTCTTCGTTTGTTTTTTTGATGACGAACCAACTGAACGTTGAGGTTGCTCATTAGAATTGGCTTCAAAATTGGCTTCTTCACGATGTGATGAATCTTCTGTTTCAACTTCCATGAGAATTTCATGAATTGACTGAGAATCTCTGCCAGTAGCTCTATCTTTGGCATACATTGTGTTAAGCTCATCAAAATACGGAAAAGATTTAGTCCGAAAAGGAGCAGCATCTGGATGACTCTGGATTTAGCAATGAACAACATAGCAACATTATTCAAGTGCATCATCATTAATATTTAAAATGAATCCAAGTGCAGCATCATTAGTTGTCTAACTAGCAGCTTACGGAGTTCTGAATTGACTAGCAGCTTACGGAGTTCTGAATTGACTAGCAGCTTATGTCCATTTCAACACACCATGTCGGTCCATTTCAACACACCAAGCAAACTAGTAGCATCAAAATCTCAACTTCAACTATGCAAGCAACTAATCAAACTGCATAGTTACATGGCATGGCATGGCAAGGCAAGGCAAGGCAAGCAATTCCCATCTACTATCATCATAACTGATAATAATCCTAAATGGCATCAAATGAAACAATAACAGAGAGTAAAAACAGAAGCATACCTTCCCAAACATCTTTTTCAGCTATAGCCATTTTTCTCATATCATCCCAGCCAAATCCGGAAGCATTCTTCATGTCATAAACCACTCTCCATTCTCTTTTCAAGCTCCTTATACGAGAATCAATATGTGGTCTTGCTTTCAACCCACATCCTGGAAGTTTTTGCTCCATCATCCTTTCAAGTTCACCCATGTAACTAATTTTGGAACCTGAATAAGCATTGTAGCGACCAGTAGAATGCAACTCCAACATGCAAGATACAAATGTTGCATCCTCATCTAAGGTCCACTTACGCCTCGCCGAACCATTGCTAGACATCCTGTCTAAATCAATTACCTGAAAAAACATAACAAAATGAACATCAATCATCACAACAATCTCAGCATCTAAACATACATGAAACATACATGAAACAAAGTCCAAAAAAGTAATAATTTCGTTATAATCCAAGCAAACCAACATTTGATTCAGCTATATTCAAGTTTTCACGACATGAGATCAACTAAAGTATTTTAAACATATCTAATTATCCATAGCTCTCCAACTACTAAACATTTGATTTGCTAGTTCATCCCTCCACATGCTCCACTCGGTAGTTGGTCGAACATCTCCAATATCCTCCTCCTCCATCATGTCATTTGTCTCCATATCATCACTTTCATCAAAGTCTTCAAGTATTTCATCAACATGAGCATCTTCATCCTTCAATCTTTCTTGTAGAACAAAATTGTGTAGAAGACAACACGCGTGCACAATCCGATTATGGATTCTCACAGGGTAATATGACGCTTTCCTCAAATTGCCCATCTCCCCTTGATATCTCCAAAAACACGCTCTATAACATTACGAGCCATTGAATGTTTCATGTTGAAATACTCTTTCGGGTTTGTCGGTGGATTTTCCCACTCACGCAAATGATAGCGAACCCCTCTATACGGTGCAAGAAACCCATCACTGTTCGCATATCCAGCATCAACTAAATAATAGCAACTTAGTAAAACAAAAACAAAAACTACTTAGAAAATATATTTAGAAAAAATAAAAAAATTCTTTTATTTAGTGAGACACCACTCACCAACTGGCACTTTAAACCCATGTACCCTAGCAAGAGCATCCCGAAGAATTCTACTATCAGTTGCAGAGCCCTCCCAACCAGACTGCATATATGTGAATTGCATATTTGGTGCACACGCTGCTAGTACATTAGTTGTAATATCCCCATTCCTGTTCCTATACCAAGGTTTATCCAGTAATGGCACTCTCAGCTCGATATGAGTGCCATCAAGAGCACCTAGACAATTCTACACATAAATAAAAATGTTAATATTTTCAATAGGCTATTCTTTATAGAAAAATAGTGTTCTAGCTAGTCATTTACCTTAAACCATTTCCATCGTTCATCAGTGCAGTCAAGAGGTATTAGCTCAGCCCGTGCAGTAAGAATGTTGTGCAGACACAATATTGCTATGAGAACTTTATTAAAAAACTTGCTAACTGTTTGACCAGACCTTCCAAAGTTGAATTTGATGACTCGATTCTTCTCATCATGACCAAGTATATACAATGTCATTGCTACTTGCTCATCAATATCTAAACACTTTGTCGACTTTAAAACCTCCAACATCCCTCAACAATTTACAGAGATTGAAAAAGTATTGTCTTTTCATTCTTAATTGTTCATGGCATGTGGAATCACTCTCATATACAAGTCTCATGATATAATTTTTCCTAGAAAAATTTCTCAAAGACCTAGTCATAACTTCATGTCGTCTTCTAAAAAAGCACCTCACAACAATATTTATGTAAGCAAACATGACAATCGTAAAAGCAACTACTGCCACTTTTCTCCTCATTCTTCTATCATTTCCTAAATTCAAGGTATCCATAACTGCAATAGTTGGGGAAGCATCAGAGCACACCCACGTTACAGAAAACATAAAAATATATCTCAAAGGAATGTTACTATGATATGTGTAAGCAGGTAGACAAATAAAGGACTAATCGCCACATTGATAACCAATATTATTAGCATCAGCTGACATTCAGACAGTTAGCAAATTTCGTTAGGTAATACACAACAGAGACATTCAGACATTCAGACAGTTAGCAAATTTCGTTAGGTAATACACAACAGAGACATTCAGACATTCAGACATGGCAATACACAACAGAGACATTCAGACAGCATCTCCAGTTAGGAGATACACAACAGAGACATTCAGACATTCAGACATGGCAATACACAACAGAGACATTCAGACATTCAGACAGCATCTCTAGTTAGGTAATTCACGATTCAAACGTGCCCTAATTTCGTTGAACCGGATACGATTTACACCATACGACATTCAGAGAAGCAAACAAGATTACTATGGAAGTCATTTATTCAACAATATAATTGCTTCGCCTCAGTAAATGGCTAAACTAAAATGCAGTAAAAAATCCAGTTACAGGGTAATTGCTTCAACTGACATGGGTATTAAGATAGTATAAACTATAATCATGTTACAGGGTAAACGAATCGACGTGAAAATTTCAATGGAAAATCCATAAGCAAGGTGAACCCTAAATCCGAACCTAACCCAAAAACTGATTCAAACCCAATAAATCTCAATCTTCAATTTAGGTAATTCACGATTCAAACCCTAATTTCTTTGTAGTACTTACCGGATTGAAGAAAATGGATAGAAGAAGGTGAGCTCTAGGCCCCGTGCGACGAAGATGAAGATCGCGACCTTCGAGTTTTACCACGGCGACGAAGAATAGGGCGAGCTGGCGGCGAGCTCTACCACGACGACGGCGAGCTCTTCCACGACGACAGCGAAGGCGAAGGTGACGACGAGGGAGACGGAGAGGAGATGCGAGATGAGATGAGGTTGAGAGAGCAATTTGAGAGCTAGGTCACGGCTGCTAACATAAACTCACGGACTGCTAACATAAAAACTCAGGGGTAAATAGGTAATTGCAATATTGGTATTAATTAGTGCATCTGTTTTGGCTGGTTTAAAATAATACCAGATTTCTTATATAATTGAGTATTAGCTAATACCATGTATTAGCTAATACCAATACTAGGTGTAAGCAAACAAAGTATTAAATAATACCAGTATTAGGATATCGCAATACCGTGAATCAAACGTGCCCTAAGGTTTTTACTCATAAGTTTTGCAATTATGCGAAAATTAATTAAGGTGCCACTGAGACTGAGACTGTCAGTCGCCCGTACCGTCTGGTATCTTCGTTTACCAGCCCCGAGTCAAGCGTCTGTTAAAAATCAGAGAAATTCTAATTTCGACTAATTACATACATTGTATCTTGATCGATCATAAATTTTAATTACGATTAATTGCATACATTGAATCTTGAACATTTTGAAATCAGGGAAATTTTAATTATGATTAATTGTATACATTGAATCTTGAATGATCCAAAAATTTAATTGTGATTAATTGTATACTTGAATCTTGAGCGGTTCGAAATCAACGAAATTTTAATTGCGATTGATTGCAACTTAAAAACCCTCGGCTCCTTAGTGCAATCAATGTTATGAAGTTAATGACTATAAAAACCTTAGCTCAATTGTCATAAATGCATCGATTATTGTAAAAAACAAAATCCTCAACTCCACATTCACTCTATTAGAAAATATGAATTTTTACCGTGTGAAATTATTGCCGATGATGAAGTGTGTAAAGAGCGTACGTAAGGTTGTTTTCAATTTTCGATAAAAAGTTAGTTAAGACACTTCTTATTTCCTAATAAATAAATTATTAACAATTGATTTCATATCAGTTATCACTTATTATCAGTGATCTAATATATATGCATGACCTCAAACTATTGTGTATAAAAAGATGGGTGACTGAGACTTAGCCAATATCCGTTATTCTGCAAGGAAATGTAGGGAAATGATTTTTTTTTTTTTATCAAACATTTAAAATTTAAATACACACATAGAGATAATTAATTGGGTTTCTTGTATGTTTCACTTTCATTAAGCTATAGCTAGCTGTACAGCAGAAATAATGAGGAAGATATATCTATACATAGTAAATGGATATTGATGGATCCAAATTGGTTATTATTGAATTTTTAACCCATTAATTAAACAAAATCATAATCCATTTTGTTATATTTTTGTGTGATAATTGTTGAAGTTTTATAAATTAAAAATAATAATTATATCTAACTAATTTATTATATTGCAAAAAGATTGTGATGTCGCTATAAAAATTATTTAACATGACGTGTTTTTTGCGGTAAATAAATTATATAGTGAAATCATTAAAAAGTATCGGAAAAAATCCTTTAAAATAATAACAGAAATGACGAACATGAAAAAAAAAAAATTATTAGAGTACCTACATAATTATTAACTGAGATTAATGGATAGTTACAACATAATTAACTAGGGAATAATAAAAGTAACTAGTGATGATAATATTAATTAAAATATTAAAGAGCAATTACAATTGGAGTGGCTATTCTCAATGTGTAATTAAACTTTAATTAATAGAAGCAAGCTTGTCCATTAATTATCAATTATATACCATCCAAGAAAGAAGCAAAAGTGAAGGAAAAAAGAAGCATAAATGTTTTTCCAAAAGAGCTCACACTTATTAACACTGTATATGTATATATACATTTCTCCTTTCTATTCATTTATTTATTCATTATCAAACAAATGGCAATATTGTATATGCATGAGGATTTAGCCACGTGGACACATCTCTCTGAATCTCAGCCCTCCAAATCCATCATCTCACCTCTATTTATTCACACTATCTTCTTCTCTTCTAAATATACATCACCTTTCAAGATTCCTCTCATCATCTTCTAAAAAACCCTCTAAACAATCTCCACACAATTATATACACAAACCTAAACAATATATCTATATATCTATAGATATAGATCATCACTATCAAGTGTTCATCAATGGCAGCATGCTTAGAAGTGTGTATGGTGGAGGTGAGTTCTAAGACCATGTTCTTCTTCCATGCATCTCTGGTGTTTTTAGCTTTGAAGATTTTTTTTTTTTTTTTAAGAAAGTTTTGAAAAATCAATTAAATTGGATCACAGGAAAATTATAAAGAAGAGGAAGAAGAATGCACACTTGATGGAACAGTGAATTGGAAGGGAAAGCCAGCCATCAAGAACAAGACAGGAGGATGGGTTGCAGGAATTATCATCCTATGTAAGTTCTACTTTCCCCCTCATTTAATGAACTAATTGCTCATCTATATATATATATATAGGCCAAATATGTATGTATATATGAAATTGATGCATTTATATGAAAACTCAAACTAGATTTGGAGTAGTTTGAATGTATATATATATATATAGCTAGTGGAATTTGTTAGATTATATACCACACGGTATGGACGAAGCCAGAAATTCTATTTAGGTTGTAAAAATTGAGTAAGGATCAAATTGATAATAATTATAAATTTTACGGTAAAAATTGCACATCTTATCCCTGCACACCGGTAAATTCATGATTATGAATTTGACTGATTTTAGCTTATAAAGTGAGGATTTTCCATATCATTATATAAAGTTCAAAATTATGGATTTAATAATGGATGTAGGATTTATATGGTTTGATAGACCCATATTGATCATCATCATTTCTTTTACAGATGATTGACTTGAGTATAGTATAGTCATCTTTGCTTGTTGGTTGAAAGAACTATAAGATGTTGTGTGCAAGTTAAGAACTTTATATATATGGATATATACATACATAGACACACACCCACAAAAGGATGATATAGGACACTGATTATATGGAAGAGATTGTTGGATACAGTTGGATAGATAAATGGAGTTTTGTTGGCTAGTTTTGGTGCTACTTGAGATAAGCTATCATCTATGTATAATGTATCTATTATTTATATATGTAATATTTATATAATAATATAAAGAAAAAGACAATAGTGCATGAAGAACGTGTTGGGTTGTGAAGAGAAAACACCAAAAACAAGTGTTGAACGTCCCTCGTTTGCTTTTGCATGCATGCGACTTTCTGCGTTGTCATTTTGTGTCAACTAATTGCTTCTTAATTAATTATGACGCCAATACTTAGGCAAGATTAATGGGTATCAAACCATGTATTTAATATGTTGTAGTTGTTCAGCACGTCACTCTTTAATTAATCGTCAGAATTTTAAACTCCTTTGAAATTTTAAGAATTGTAAAATATTTATAATTAACACTTTATCTCTTACGAACTAACCCATTGTAAGTGTTAACTGATTTAAATGTGAAATGATATGTTACGGATACTGGTCTTTAGACAATTAATAAATATACGGGTTAAAAACTTATAAATTATCTGAGATTTAGCATATGAGAGATTTTAGTGTCTGAAGTTTAAATTATTGATGTTGACTGTTTGTAGTTTCAACTTTGTTGAAATCTGGTTCTCCGTCTATTTTTGTTGTCAAATTTGACAGAATGATGTGAAAAGTCGAAATTTTGCCCATGATACTATTATGTTTACTCCGGCCAGCTACAACCCTACTCCGGCCGGCCACCGCCCTACTCTGATCGGCCACCACTCAACTAGGTGCAATTTTGAATTTTTTTTATCGAGTCACGTGACAAGCACGTTCTGTCAATTTTAACAGCAAATTCGGACAGAGACATCAAATTTCAACAAGTTGAAACTTCAGACAGACAATATTAACAATATATACTTCAGACACCAAAATTTCATATATAACAAATTTCATGAAGACTAATTAAAAATACACAGTGGTTTTGAAACTAAGATTGCATTTAGTTTAGATTATTAACACTAAATAAATGTATAATAATCAGATATTGTTTGGTAGGATATTCACGTAATGAACATGTAACCAACATGTTTTATTAGTCGTACTAGGATGTTTTAAATGGAATGAATCTCGTGCATGCTAACACATGTAATGTAACTCCTTTTGATTGGTTTATGACACGTGTCCATCTTTCCTACGCTGGAGGACGTTACAGCTATAGTGTCGTGTTGCATTGGACCAGCTCCCAAAATAAAATGTAATCCAATAATAAATTCCATTTATCTTTGAACTAAAATCATACTTATTTTAGCTATTCCCCAATATGAAATTCATCTCTTCCCTCCAAATTGGGACATATGTAATGATTTGCAAAACTCTCCACATTATGGTAATTCTACAAATCAAGAAGCAACCTCAAATTATTAATGGAAATTATTCCTATCTAGTCTAGTAATATTAAGTTATCTAGTCCACTTGGCTAGAGCCTATAACCTTAAAAAATCTGGTTAGAAATCAAACTTTATCACTTTGGTTCTGTTTAAGAGCATCTATATAAATTCTAAATTTATTGTGTTGTTTTAATACATTAAATAAATTTTAAGATATTTTCTCGTCTTTCTATGTTCGTATTTTTAAATTGTCTGAAGTTTTAATATATGTAAGATTTTGGTGTCTGAAGTTTAAATTGTTGATATTGACTGTCTGGAGTTTCAACTTTGTTGAAATTCAGTTTTTTGTCCATTTTTGCTGTCAAATTTGACATAATGTTGCGAAAAGTCGAAATTGTCGCTGATACTATTTTACTTACTCCGGCTACCACCATACTCCGACCGGCCACCACCCAACTAGCAGCAATTTTGGAATTTATTTTTAACCAAGTTTTGTCAATTTTAACAGCAAATTTCAACAAAGTTGAAAGAGTTAATAACAACAATTTAAACTTCAGACACCAAAATCTCACATATGGCAAATTTCAGACAGTTTATAAGTTCTTAACCTTAAAATTTAAAAATAATCTTCGCTAAAACATATCTATCTAGATATTGATGTTAAATAGAACTAAAATCATAAAAATAAATTATAAACATATATATATATATATATTTAAATCTCCAGCTTAACCAAATCGGTTTCCCAAACTAGGAACGTTACTTGATGATTCCTTTCACGTCTTCTGTGCATTGGCATTGTTAGAATTTAAGAAAATGACAGAAAAATAATGCTTCTCTCCATCTGCACATATCTACATCTATTATTGTGGAGTTCCTATATTTCTCTTCACTGCACATGAATGTCATAAAAACCTAATAATGAAAGCCAACTACTATACCTTGTTTGCCACGTCTCCTCTTTTCCCAATATAGCAACATAATTCCCCTCTTCATTCATCAAACACACTGCATTTGCATCATGAATCAACACAATAAAATCCAAATCCAAATCAAAATCAAATTTCAATTATAAGGATGTATAAACATTCGGGTTACCACATATGATGATGATTGGCCAAAAAAACAACATATGGTGAATGCAGTTGCACCCCCTCAACTGTACGTGGCTCCGCCATTGATGATGATTGATAGATCTAGTTACTTAGAGTGCAAGTAATTAATTGATTTGATTTTAACCTTTTGAGTTTCCTTGTGAATGAAACAACAGTGAACCAGGGTTTGGCAACACTAGCTTTCTTTGGAGTTGGAGTAAACCTGGTGCTGTTCCTGACAAGAGTGCTTGGAGAAAACAATGCAGATGCTGCAAATAGTGTTAGCAAATGGACCGGAACTGTCTATATCTTCTCCCTTGTCGGGGCCTTCCTCAGCGATTCCTACTGGGGACGCTACAAAACATGCGCTGTTTTCCAAGTCATCTTTGTCATAGTAAGTAAAAAAAACAAAACTTGCTACTAAAACTGCTTAAAGATTCAATTTTTTTGAAAATAAAAAGGGTAAAATGTACTTTTCATACAACATGTTTGACAGAATATGACTTTTGGTACAACATGTATTTTTTTGTATACTTTTGGTACCAAATGTTTGAACTTTGTTGGCTTTTGGTTCATCAGTTCACATGATCCACCCTAAACTTTTGATTTTGTTTAATTTAGTCATTCAAATACATTTCTAACTTTTTCAAAATCCTGACATTGGATGTGGCAGGGATTGATGTCTCTATCACTATCGTCGTACCTGTTTCTGATCAGACCGAGAGGTTGCGGGAATCGGGAGACTCCATGTGGGGCCCACTCGAGTGTCGAGATGGTGTTGTTTTACCTCTCCATATATCTGATTGCGCTTGGGAATGGAGGGTACCAACCCAATATAGCCACTTTTGGAGCTGACCAGTTTGACGAAGAGGACCCTATCGAAGGACTATCGAAAGTGGCCTTCTTCAGCTACTTCTACCTTGCACTGAACCTCGGATCGCTTTTCTCAAACACCATACTCAGCTACTTTGAGGATAAAGGGATGTGGGCCTTCGGGTTCTGGGCATCGGCGGGGTCCGCTTTTGCAGGCTTGGTCTTGTTCCTCGGAGGGACAACTCGGTACAGGCACTTTAAACCGACTGGGAACCCGATTGCGAGGTTTAGCCAAGTCATCGTTGCTGCAACAAAGAAATGGAGGGTTCAGACACCTGATAGTGATGATGAGCTGTATAATGAAGATACTACAGATGGTTTTGCTAGAAAGATCTTCCACACCCATGGTTTCAAGTAAGCATAAGATTCATAAACTTCTCAAAACTTTCATATAAAATGGCGAACTTCTATAAATATTGAGAGTCTGACTGTCAATAGTTTACTGAGATGCAAGAGACTCAATTTTCACACAAAGTTTTACACTTTGTAGGACTGCTCTTAAAAATAATAAAAGGGTCCTATTTTGGCAGATAACTTTAGATACCAATAATGCATCGTTCTGGCAAAATATATGCTTTTATTACGAATAAAAGCTGAAATATATGTTTTTTTTCCAATAATTTGAAAACTCACCTGAATCCATGATATTATAGGTTCTTGGACAGAGCAGCATACATTACATCAAGAGATTTAAAGGACCAAGAACATGGGAGCTCTGATCCGTGGCGCCTCTGCCCAATTACCCAAGTGGAGGAAGTCAAATGCATACTTCGTCTTATGCCCATTTGGCTCTGCACAATCATATACTCCGTGGTGTTCACACAAATGGCCTCCTTGTTCGTCGAACAAGGCGCTGCCATGAAAACCAAAATCTCAAATTTCAGAATCCCTCCAGCAAGCATGTCCAGCTTCGACATCATAAGTGTTGCAGTGTTCATCTTCCTCTACAGAAGAGTCATCAACCCTCTTGTGGGAAGAATCAAACACAGAGGACTTACAGAGTTGCAGAGGATGGGGATTGGGCTCGTGATCGCGGTTCTTGCAATGGTGTCTGCTGGAATTGTGGAATGCTACAGACTGAAGTATGCAGTGAAGGGGGGTTTGAGCTCTTTGAGCATCTTCTGGCAAGTTCCTCAGTACGCTTTTATAGGAGCGTCCGAGGTTTTCATGTATGTGGGGCAGCTCGAGTTTTTCAATGCTCAGGCACCGGATGGGCTCAAGAGCTTCGGGAGTGCACTTTGCATGACATCGATTTCTCTTGGAAACTACGTCAGCAGCTTGCTTGTGAGCATTGTGATGAAGATCTCAACTGTGGATCATATGCCCGGATGGATCCCTGGGAATCTGAACAAAGGCCACCTGGACAGATTCTACTTCCTTCTAGCTGCACTGACAACTGTAGATTTAGTGGTGTATATAGTGTGTGCAAAGTGGTATAAAAGTATTAAAATGGAAGCAAGATGCCAAGAAAAAGACGAGAAAGATGGCTGCAAAGTCTAACCAATGAAGATCCATCATCCATCATCTGAAGGAGAGCACTACATTCTACAATCCACAGCTTATTATTATATATAAATAAGAAACATGCTGCTGCTCAAACTAACAATTCTGTGTTTATTCTAGTAGTCCAAGCAGTTTTGGAAACAGATGTCAAAACCTAGAGGCAACCGAGTGTCAGATTCGTGCACTGTCACTTTGATGTTCTGTCCTATGATCCCAAGTGTGATATGGTTCCAGTTAGTGTAATCTACCCACTTGTGCATCCCCAGTACAGACTTTTCCCTTCTGTTTGTTTGCTTAACAGTTTATGAAAGATTTTCTATGGTTTTCTCAGACATTTTAGGTATAATATAACATATATATAGATATAAAATCACTCACTCAGAGCCTGACAATTTGGCTCCATAACAGAACAGACGAAACGAATTCAACTCAATCATTGATCTTTTTAAAAAAATACAAGTCTAAGAAGCAGTAAAGCAATTGCAAATAAGCAAAGCATAGAAACTTACCTTTTTTTAGCAGAAAAGTGTTCACATTTATTCCTTCAAGTTGTGTGGACCACTGAGCTTTTGGAGAGTATATAACGAAAGATCTCCATCTATTAGGACCAACAATATACAGAAGAACAAGCAGAAGCAAAAGCACCAATGCTAAGATTGTCGGAGATGGCTACAACAAGATCAAGGGTGAGATCCTTGAATACCAATTGATAATGATGAGAAACTAAGAAAACAACATAAAATGAACACCTTTATCAAATAAAAGTATGGTAAGCCAAGTACCAATTGTTTGCAATTCAAAACTCATACAGATCACTAAATAATCTTTGGCTACAAAGAATATAAAGCTCAAGCAAATTAAGACAGTGCATTTCACTCAGTTGTCCTTCGTGATCTGACCCAACCATGATGTTGTAACTCTAATATCATGCTTGAACCTTACGAACTTGGATGTGGTGAGTAGATTCTTTGCGCCAAATTGGTTGAGCTCCACTCTGAACAAGAGTAACATGTTCTCCATCCTTCAATAGACCCTTATCCTATAGAACACAAAGACATAGTAATTGTAGAAGTATATGTATTTCCAAATAAAATGAAAAGGAAATAGTTACAGAAAAACATACCACTAATAGCTTGAGTGCTCGAGAGAAGGTTTCTTCAGCATCATCTGAAAATTGCGTGTATATTGGCAAGACACCCTGATAAAGTACTAGCCTCTGTTTGATCCTTTCACTGTAGAGAAGAACTTGTTTCAAATTTAAACGGCCCAGCTAAGATAAAACAAGTAATTACTTGCAATAAACACATTCGAGTAGGAAATATTTCAAGTTCTAAAAGAAGGATAATAACTCGAATCCCTTCTCAATTGTATGGCATCAAAAGAAGAGTAACATTTTTCTTTTAAGAAATTCAACCAAATCCCAAATAAGATAATAATTGTCACCTCACCCTAAAACTACGAACAAAAGTAAAAATAACTTAAGAAGCAATTTTCTGACAGAATATTGCCAGCAAAACAGGGATAAAATTGTATGTCTATTAGGAATGGCTATCTTTCAACAGTAAAAATAGGAAACTTTCTACTTGTTTAAGAATCTTTGAGATGTTGGTCAATAATATACTCACTCGTTTGTGAAGGCAAATATTGTTGATGAAGGACGATAATGGCTTAGTAGTATTGCCATGGATCCAGATCTTGTAAAGACAATGATAGGTGTATTTAGTGTATTAGCCATAGTGGTGGCATGAAAAGCAAACATTTCTCCCATGTGGGTCTGCAAAAGAAATTCCAAAAGAGTGTTAGCAGTTAGCACCAAATCGGAAGAGGGAACAAGAAACCTACTTGCCAGCTAGAACTATATATGAATAATGCAAAAACCGTTCGGATCATGATCATACCTTGTGCACACCAAATTTACTTGGTGGAGCAGTGATTGAAGGTAAACTAGACTCAGTTCTTAGCGATACAGCATGCATCACATTAACAGCTTTTAGAGGATACCTGTGATAGTAGTGAAATTTCATAAATGACATCATCATTTAAAAGAAATACTGCCAAGACAAAAACCACCAGCATTTACAAATTGGGTATCAAATGCAAAGTTTGTTCACATGAATTAAAGAAACTGAAGTGATAGCATAGATACTTACTTCCCGTGAGCAGTTTCTCCAGAAAGCATGACCGCATCAGATCCCTCCTTAACTGCAATTGCAATGTCAGAAACCTCTGCTCTAGTTGGTGTAGGATGCTCAATCATGCTTTCAAGCATATTAGTAGCTACAATCACCGGTTTCTGCATGCTCCTACACCATCTAATGATTTCCTCCTGTTTGAATGAGCAATATTTTCATCACTATTAGCGCGGCATACTAAACCATCTTGAACATCCCAAAAAGATGCAAGATCATTTTCACCCCTAAGGTTTTTCATGGCACGAGGGAATGAAACAAATGAAGTGGTCCCAGTTATTCTAGATTTACTTTCTATGGTATGGTTTGGGTTTATTTTCATCATTCCTTTTGATCCTTAAAAGATATATTATTGGGCTACATTTACAGAATAGTACCATGTTGATAAATGGCTCAGATTAATAGACTTTCATTCAAGTCTATAATACTACCTGCAGCAACGGAACTTCCTCAACTGGAAGTTCAGCTCCAAGATCTCCACGAGCAACCATTGCCTGAAAAAAAAAAAAAGAGGAATAAATCAAGATCCAAAGGTTAGACACTAACATCAATAGTGTGCAAAACTAACCTAACTACAGTGGCGAAACTATTGATGGGGGAGATACAGAGTCTTGTTTTAAAAGGACAAAAAACATTGACCAATGAAAGATCAATTTCAATAACAAACACAAATCTCTGTTGTAAATGGAAAGCATTTAAATGGGGATTACAAGAAACACAAAATATTCACAGATCCTTGTATTAGCTTCATAAGCAAATATTCAGGCTATCCAGCAAGCATCACCAAAGTATAGCTCATAAAAAAGGACCCTTTCTTTGTTAAGTAAAATAAAATGCTACCCTTCAGAACTTCCAAGTTTCTTATAACGCGACAGTACCCAACTCATCACACAACAAAAGGTACTGAACTCACCCCGTCAGAAGCAGAAATAATAGATTCAAGATTTGGTATAGAATCAGCACTTTCAATTTTTGGGATCACGTGAATATCGGCATTGCAACCTGCAGAAATTTGCAATACATCGAATAGAAAATATATGAGAAATGACATAATACACCAAGAGAAGACAGAATAAATAGTAAACGCGAGACACTTTACTTTTGAGGTAATCTTTGAGCTCATTGATAACCTTTGCATCCTTCACAAATGATACAGCATAAAAGTCAACTTGGTTGTCTACCCCAAATTTGATATCTTCCCAGTCCTTATCTGCCATAGGTAAAGAAAAATGGACATTACAATAAAATGAGTAGTTATGGAGAAAGCCTTTACAGAGGGTATGAAAGAGGTCGCTAACCTGTTATTGAAGGCAGATTTGCACTTCTGCCACGCACATTTAAATGACGCCTTGATTTTAATTCTCCACCATCAACCACCTCACATTTTACAAGATCCTCCGTCTTTTCCCTTACAGTCAATGACATCATTCCACCTAACATATACATATTTGAATCCATCATATATAATATAAATATATTATAATCTTTTCTGGAAAATCTCTTGAGGAAACAAGTTGCAGTTTTTTATGATTACCTTGTTATCAACCAACAAAAGAGACCTTGTTAAAGATGTAACATAACTGAATGGAAAAGATCCTGAACATGTTATAGACTCTGTATATCTTTAAGTCATTGATGAAATGTGAAAAGCTAGTCAAAATCCATATCAAGCTTAAGTTTTTCTTTTTACTGACTAAGCAGCATCCTGAATATGTGGTTTGGTTCATATCGAAATATAGAGAAAGTTCTGCAATTGATAGGAGAAAATATATTTCTGAAATGGAATGGTGAAAAATCTCACTTACCATCCACCAAGAGTGTGTCGCCAACCTCAACATCATTGATAAAGTCATCATAATTTACACTGACAGTATCTTGTGTGCTTACTCCTCGCTTAATGGTGAAATTGAATTCTTGTCCCTCTTCAAGCATAATTGGTTGTGGCACATCTCCACTTCTCACTTCGGGTCCCTATAAGAAAGTTGAATCATTATAACAAGTTCCAGCTCAAAATTCAATAATCAAAACTTAACTGAGGTCTCGGATTTATTAGATCAGCTAAATTTCTATTAAGTGGAGTTGATACACACAAATTGGATTGTCCTACCTTAGTGTCCAACATGATGGCCACAACCTTGTCCGGGAACTGAGCATTGTATTCTTTCACTAGATCTATGGTTTTCTGGTGAGATGCATGGTCACCATGTGACATATTTAATCGTGCCACATTCATACCAGTTTCTGCCAACTTCCATATCATTTCACGTGTGCTTGTTGATGGCCCAATTGTACATACTATCTTTGTCTTTCGCAGCCCATTCGGGCGATTGCTTACTTGTTGCACAGCACCATTGCCTCCATGAATCTCAAAAGAAGAGTCTAGAATGTCCTGTAAGACGCAACTCCGTTTTACCATAACAGAAAGAATAACGTAAAAAAACCTGTTTGATCCTCTCCTTCACTAATAAGGCTCGAAACATGGACATGGAAATGCAGATTAGCACTATTTTTTTCCAATTATGTTGGACTCTTTTGAATCTGACAGAGGATCAATTTTTGCATCAGCTGAGATAAATTTGCACAAAAACAGCATCCAACATACTAAACAATATTCCTACCGACTATGTCGGCAAACACACTGTCCAAGATTGTTATACATCTTGAAACTCTTGCAGGGGCAGCTAGATCTTGGTGTGTATTTTTCAACTATATATAAATCTGAACATAGTTGCCGGCAATGTGGTTTCAGGATAGCAATGATTGATAGCAGCAAAGTATTAGCCTGATAATGACTTCCTAAGACATCATAATGATTATCCAGTTCCTAAGACAGAAAGTGAGATAATTCCATTTGCTCAGCAAACGAATCAAACACGTTGGCAAATTCAGGGCAGGGTAAGTAATGAAACGAGTCCATCATAAAAAAAAAGGTGGTCAAACAACAAACACATACTGGCCAAAGGCACAAATCTGGATGCTAAACTAGAGAGCACTAGTGTACGTACAGCAGTGACAGGACCATTGTCGCCGCGTCGTCTATCGCTCTGTCTGTCGATTCTCACCGATCTAACAGTGAAGCTCCGGTACTTCATAACGGACTTAGTTCGGGCGGCACCGCAATGACTGATGAAGCCGCTCAAGGTTCTGGCGGAGGAGAGACGACCGACGGCTCTGTTCCCTGCATCGGGCTTCAAAAGGGAGATTCTCGATGACAGATTGATGGCGGCGGCCATGGTTCCAGATGGAAACACAATAACTGCTGCGAACAGGGGAAGTGGGGGAAGCAGAAGCAGAGGAAAGGGACAGGAGAGAGAGAGAGAGGTTACAGGTATCTGCAGAGATATGGCGGACTTTGTAGTAATCAGGGAGATGATTCCAAAGAGAGCAAGACGAAGGAAACACAGTGAATGCTGAAGAGACAGCGATGGCGGAGAAAGAGAGGCTTTGTTGGCGATGCACGCGAGCGAATGTGTTTTCGTGTGAGCAGAAGGAGTCAGGTTACGTCCCACGCGACAGGACGAAACTGGGACTCACTCGCGGAGGAAAAAAAATTGGAACCCGGAAGATTAATTTCCGAATAGGGGTAATTTTTTAAGTCAAATTAGTCTTTACACCTAGATAATACAATTATAATAATTGTTCCGCTCTTTTAGAATTTTTTTAATCCTAAAATGCTAAGAGCATCCACAGTGGTATTACGTAAAGAATACGTAAACGTGGGTCCTACATGTTTATTTAAGTAAAGCAACAAAAACTATCTACAGTGGTTTTACATAGCATTCCTTAAAGATGGGACCCACACGTAAATTTATGTTTTTACATAAAGCATTCCTTAAATTTAAGTAATACACTATGTATTACGTAACCAATTTTTTATTATAAATTAATTCATTTAATAATTAATACTAATATCTTATTGGTGGTTGTTGGAAAATTTAATAATAAAATATATTTAAGGAATATGTTTAAGTAATACGATTGCAGAGAAAATATTTTTTACGTGTGTCTTAAATTTACGTATTACTTAAAGTGTACATAAATGTCTACGTGGCAACTTTAAAGAATACAGTTTAGGTAAAACCATTGTGGATGCTCTAAGTACGAATCTAAAATAATAAAAAGCAAAAATATTTGTCATAATTATATAATTATATGAGAGTTGATACTCAATCAGATAATAATTCACGACGTGTTTCGATATATGAGATGATGGCAATATTGTATATATGAGAACTTTTGAGTGGAAATAATAAAATTCTCTAATGTCGGAACATCTCGTTACTTATTTTTTGGAACGGCAATCATTCTCATAATTATATTTAATTGGTGTAACTCCATGATGGGTTCCGATGATATCGTTAGCCCCGTTAAACCGCCAATAAACGGCGGGTAAGCCCAGTGGGCCTTATGAAAGACCTGGAAGGTCCAGAAGCCCAGTATGAAGGGTCCCGACGAGATCGGTCCCGATATATGAGCTGAATGCTCCCGACGAGAAGCCTCTGAGTAGGCCCCGATATGCCTTTGAGAAGGCCCCGATAATACAACCCCGAGAAAGTTGGCCCTGTCCCGTCGGATGAGGGGTCCTGGGTGGTGACCTAGAACGAGATAACTCTGGAGTCCCCGATATGGATTGGGACTCGTGATCAGAGGATAAGACCAAGAAACCCGCCTACTAAATAGAGTAGTGGGGAAACGGTTGAGATACGGATAAACTCCCCCGAGATACGCAGGGCGTGCCCGAGATATGCGGAGCGTGGGTGAGATACGCGGAGCGTGGGGCGAGATACACGGAATCCCGAACGAGATATACGGAACATGGGTAAAACTGCCAGGCGCGGTTACAGGTAACTGGGGTAACTTCCCCTCCTATATAAAGGAGGAAGTTACCTCGGAAAACACACATTCTCTAATACGAACTTAGATTACTGCTATCCACCCCATCGTTCATACTCTCATTTAAGCATTGGAGAGGGATTCTGGGTCACCACCCAGGTCATCCCCTTTTGCAGGATTACGCGGAGCCCAGGAGTTCAAGTTTCCGTCAAGAACGTAACGGAGCTTCGACCGTGATCCAACATTGGCGCCGTCTGTGGGAACCGTACAAAAAGTCACAATAGTTTCTACTAGATCGATGGCTGTTGGTGGCAAGCAGAAGAAGCAAGTCCCGGCGAGCAGTTCTCGCCCTGCTGGAACCGTGAATTCCGCGTTGCCGGAGCATGCTGCTGAACACGGTGATCACCCTGTTGTTTCTCAGACAGGGGGACATGGTGAAGATTATGAGGTCTCAGTCCGAGACACGGCGGTGAACAGGGAGGATATCCCGAGAAGGGAGGTGGATGCTCCTCCAAATCCGGTGGTGCACAGAGAGGAAATCCCGCGGAGGGAGGTAGGTGCTTCCTCAAACCCGGAGTTGGCTAAAGCAGTAGCAGATTCTATGCCCATGTTCTTGGCGGCCATGGAGGCTTTGCTGGACAAGAGAGAGGCTGCCAAGAGGGGAGAAGCGTTACCTCCACGAGAAAAGTTGCCTCCACCTCCTCCAAGGGAGGTTCAAGAGGAACAGGAGGTTCATTTCAGGAATAGGGGTAAGGAACCCGCGCATTCGGAAAAGTTCGTGGTCGACGGTCCTAGACCAGTGCAACACAGGACCATTCCCCTGAATGGCCCCATCACCCCCGACCAGGTGGTGAAAATCGTCAATATCTGCATGGGCGATCAGAAGCATATGACATCGGAGCTGAGGGACCGATCTACTCATCCTTTTGTCCCACGGCTGATAGATACTGTCGCCCCGCCAGGGCTAGGTATTCCAACCATCAAGGAGTACGATGGTGAAGGGGACCCGGTCCGCCATGTTCAGAGGCATGTCCAGGCCTGTATGGGTAGGACCGCGAATGATGACCTCGTGTGTTCGCTGTTCCCGATTACATTGGGAGAAAGGGCCATGACGTGGTTTTTCAGCCTACCACCGGGAAGTATTACTTGCTGGGCTGATATGCACAACCGCTTCATCAAGCAGTATCAGGGTCGTAGGCGCCTCTTGAAGAGCGTGAGGTCTTTGACCCAGGTGGTGCAAAGATCTGACGAATCGTTGGCGTAATATTACCAACGGTTCACTGCTAGTGCTGCAGAGATTGATGAGGAGATATCGAAGGGAGAGACCATCCGCACCTTCCTTCGAAACCTAACTGCTCCGTATGGTTCCGATCTGATGCACAGTGTGGCCGCGAAGGCTGTGTGGAGTATGGAAGCCTTGCAAGCGAGGGTGAAGCAGCAAATCGACGTGCAGGAGTCGAAGATTGCTACCAGAGAGCTTGATCCTCCGAAGTCAGGAAGAGGAAAGCCATCATCCAAGCTGTCGGACGATCGCAAAGGGAACGACAAAACGGAGGGAAGTAGGAGCCGTGGTCGCCCCGATAGAAGGGAGGACAAGCGTCCTCCGAGGAAGGATAACCGAGAGGGTCGTAATGTTCCCCTCAACAGTTCGATGACCTCCGTGCTAGCAGTGATGGATCGGCAAGGTCTCACCCGATACCCCCCGAGGAAAGAAGGTGAATTCTTGGGAGGTCGCTCTGATCGTTACTGTCGGTACCATCGAGCCAATGGTCACGACACAGATAACTATCGGGAGTTGAAGAAGGAGATAGAGAAGCTGATCCAGAAGGGGAAGCTTAAGGAGTTTGTTGGTAGGGGACGGTGCCGATCCCGTTCCAAGACTCGATCGCGGTCCCGTTCCAAGTCCCGCGATCGATCTCCGAAGAAGAAGAAGGTTGAGCCGGAATCCTCCGGTGCCCGTAAGGAGAGGCGGGGAACCATTAACGTTATTCATGGAGGAATGGCGGCGGGAGGTGATACCTCCGCTTCTCGGGAGAATTATGCTTCCAGTATTTCTGCTGCTGTGGTGCTAGGAAAGAGGTCCCGATCGTGGACTGTAAATGAGGAAATGGTGATTTCTTTCTCAGCGGAGGACCTGATAGGCGTGGAGAGCCCCCACGATGACGCCTTGGTCGTGACCTTGGATGTGGATGGATTCGAGATGAAGCGGATCCTGATAGACGGAGGGAGCTCCTCCGACATTCTGTTCATGGACGCCTTGGAAGCCATAGGAAAGACGAAGAAGGACCTGACGCAGGTGAACTTCCCGATGGTGGGATTCTCTGGTTCTACTTCCTATCCGCTGGGAATGATTACCTTACCGGTGGAATTCGGTAGTGGGTGGAAAGCGGAAAGGCGGAACGTGGATTTCGTCGTAGTGGAGTCTGCTGATACGTACAATGCTATCATTGGAAGGACCACCATCAATCCTCTCATGGCAGTCACCTCAACCGTCCACCAGAAGATGAAGTTCCCGACAGATAATGGAGTTGGGGAGGTCAAAGGTGACCAGGTGGCATCCAGAAGGTGTTATGTTAACGCCACCCGGAGGAGAAGGAGGGAAGCCATGGCTGTCCTTCAGACTAATGCTGATCCTCGAGAGGAATTTGGGCGTCCCGCCCCCATGGAGGATCTGAAAGAGGTCGAGGTTGACGGACCTCAACGGAAAGTGAAGATCGGGTTTGCTTTGTCGGAGGAACGAGCCCCAGAATTGATCGAGCTCCTGAAGGAGTTCAAGGAGCTGTTTGCCCGGTCCCCGAGCGATATGCCAGGAATCAGCCCCGACGTGATAGTGCATGAGCTGAAGATTGATCCCGCGATCAAGCCTATCGCGCAGAAGAGGCGTCCGATGGGCGCGGATAAGAGGATCGCGATCCAGCAGGAGGTGGGCAGACTGCTCGATGCTGAGTTCATTAAGGAGCTCCGATTCCAGACTTGGGTCGCTAACCCGGTCCTGGTGAGGAAGAGTAACGGGAAGTGGCGGATGTGTGTCGATTTCCGCGACTTGAACAAGGCTTGCCCAAAAGACTGTTATCCACTCCCGAGGATAGACCAGCTGGTGGATGCCACGTCGGGACATGAGCTGCTGAGCTTCATGGATGCTTATTCCGGTTACAATCAGATCAAGATGACGAATGAGGATGCCCCCCACACAGCTTTCTACGCTGATAGTGATGTCTATCACTATGACGTTATGCCCTTTGGGCTGATCAATGCTGGAGCAACTTACCAGAGGATGGTGAATAAGTTGTTCGGGGACATGCTGGGAAAGACCATGGAGGCTTATGTGGATGACATGCTAGTAAAGTCCCGACAGGCGGGAGACCATGTTCGCGATTTGGCGGTGGCTTTTGAGCGGATGAAGTTTCATCCTATTCGTTTGAATCCGGACAAATGCGCCTTCGGAGTAAACTCGAGGAAATTCCTGGGATTTATGGTGAGTCAAAGAGGAATCGAGGTGAATCCCGAGAAGCTGAGAGCAATCGAGGAGTTGCAGTCTCCGAAAACCCATCGGGAGGTCCAGGTGCTGAATGGACGATTAGCCGCGATGAATCGTTTCCTATCCAAGGCGAGTGACCAAGCCATGCCAAGGGCCCACAAGAAGTTTGAATGGTCCGACAAGTGCGAGGAGGCATTTCAGGAGCTCAAGCAACACCTCCGTACCCTCCCGCCGTTGGCGAAACCGGTTCCAGGCGAGCCGCTTTATCTCTATTTGGCTGTTTCTGAAGTTGCTGTTAGTTCTGTGTTAATAAAGATTGTCAAGGGCAACCAAGTTCCTGTTTATTTTGTAAGCAAGGCGTTTGCCAAATCTGAAATGAATTATCCCGCTATTGAGAAGTATCTCTTTGCGTTGATTATTGCTGCTCGAAAGCTGCGGCCTTACTTCCATGCCCACGAGATTACGGTGTTAACTAATCAGCCCTTGAAGCACTTTTTGAACCGACCGGAGGCGTCGGGGAGATTGGTGAAATGGGCAGTTGAGCTTACGGAGTTCCGTATCCACTTTGCTCCGAGAACGACTATTAAGGGCCAGGCATTGGCAGACTTCATAGCAGAGTCTACAGCACCCGATCTGGAAGAAGCAGGTCCTGTAGAAGTTGCAACCATGGAGGTCACGATAGCAGAACAATCAGAACAGCCAAATGAGGAGAACACCTGGGAAATGTACACTGATGGTTCATCAAGTGTAGAAGGATCGGGGGCAGGATTTGTATTGATACCGCCCGGTGGAGGCGAGCCCCTGCGATATGCCTTGGCCTTGACGTTTAGGGCCACCAACAATGAAGCTGAGTATGAGGCTCTCATCACAGGCCTTAAAATCGCCAAGGGTACGGGAGTCGATCATTTAAAGGTGAAGTGTGATGCTAGCCTGATCGTGAATCAAGTCCAAGGGAATTACGAGGCGAAGAACCCGACAATGAGGAAGTATTTGCATGAGGTGCAGACTTTGAAGGGAAGCTTCAAAAGCTTCGACATTGAGGCAATCCCGAGGGAAGAAAACGCGGAGGCAGGCGCTTTAAGTAAGTTTTCCCTGGGTGTAGCCCCCGAGGAGAATCGGAAGGTGCACTTTCTGGAGAGCGTGATTATCTCAACCATCGATCCGTCGGAGGTATGTGCTATTGAAACGGGATTGGAGGAAGAAGAGAAATCCACCTGGATGACCCCGATAGTCACATACCTGACTACGGGGGCACTCCCCGATGATGAAGTGGCAGCTGTTAGGTTGCGTCGAATCGTGAGCAACTACGCCATGGTGGACAACCAGTTATATAAGAAGGGGTATGTAAAGCCTTTTCTGAAATGTGTGGCGGAGCTTGATACGAATCGGATCCTAAGAGAGTTGCACGAAGGAGTCGCGGCCTGTCATGAAGGGGCCCGATCCATTGTGAAGAAAGCGCTGAATTTAGGCTACTATTGGCCTTCGATGAACAAGGAAGCGACAGCGATGGTCCAATCTTGTGATGCATGCCAGAGGTACGCTCCGAATATCGTGGCTCCTGCCGCGGACTTGATGTCCATCAGGAGTGCTAGGCCCTTCGCGCAGTGGGGCATTGACTTGGTGGGACCCCTTTCACAAGCAAAAGGCCAGTGCAAGTATTTACTCGTAGCCAGTGATTACTTTTCGAAGTGGATAGAGGCTAAGGCGTTGGCCAAGACGACGGGACAGCAGATCCTCAAGTTTCTCCAGACTCAGATCGTATCCCGGTACGGGGTTCCTCGAGTGTTGATCAGCGATAATGGCCCTCCGTTCAATGGGGCTCAGTTGAAAGAGTATCTGGAGGAATTGAACATCGAGCATCGGACAGCCTCCGTCCACCATGCTCAGACTAACGGCCAAGTCGAATCAGCCAACAAGATCATAATGGATGGCTTGAAGAAGAGGGTCTATGCCTTGCAGTGTCATTGGCTAGACGAGCTTGAAAACGTGTTGTGGGCTGTTAGAACAACACCCAAGCAATCGACGGGGGAGACTCCGTTTGGCCTCGTTTATGGCACGGAGGCAGTTGCTCCCGTGGAGATAGCGGTGGCGTCCCATCGCAGGAGGTATTATGAGCCTCTGACGAACGAAGAAATGAGATGTTTGGACTTGGACTTGCTCGAAGAGAAAATGTGGAAGGCTGATGAAGTTCAGGCTCGGATGCGTCTGGCAACAGCCAGGTACTATAATCGGCGGGTCAAGTCCCGACAATTCTTCGTTGGAGAACTTGTCTGGCGGAGGAATGAGTTCGTCCATCAAGATCGGATCAACAAGCTGTCACCGAAATGGGAGGGACCTTACAAGATCGTAGGGATGCCAGCCCCGAATGCGTACAAGTTAGAAGACCTTGATGGCAAGACGTTGAAACATTCTTTCAGTGGCGCACACTTGAAGAAGTATCATGTCTGATCCTAAGTCGCCTTAAGAGGTGCACGATGTTAAGTCGCCGCGAATGGCGCAAGTTATCTATCGATCCGATGTAAGCAAAGCTTTGAGTTATTAATGAATAAAAGAAGTTGCTTCCGATCAAATTGCTTTTAGATTTATTCTAACTGTTAGTAAGTCGTCCTAAAGGACGCGATAAAAGCCTTCCGAGGTACGATTAAAAGCCTTCCGAGGTACGAGTAAGACGTCCTGAAGGACGCGATAAAAGCCTTATGAGGTACGATTAAGTCGCCTTTATGGCGCGATAAAAAGCCTTTCGAGGTACGGACAAAAGCCTTACGAGGTATGAGTAAGTCGTCTTTATGATGCAACCAAAAAGCCTAGGTATGAATAAAAGCCCTAAGGGGTCCGCGTAAGTCGTCTTTATGATGCAGCAAAAAGCCCTAAAGGGGTCCGAGTAAGTCGTCTTTATGATGCAGCCAAAAGCCCTAAAGGGGTCCGAGTAAGTCGTCTGGAATGACGCGATAAAAAGCCTTAAGGGGTATGATCAAGTCGTCTGGAATGACGCGATAAAAAGCCTTAAAGGGTGCGATAAAATCATCTTAAGTGATGTGTGAAATTGCCTTGAACGGCATGGATGAGAAACCTTAAGTGGTGAAGTCCCGAGTAAAGCATCGGAAGGATGTATAAAGTCATCTTAAGTGATGCATCGGAACGTTTTAAGTAACGAGTCAAGTCGCTTTAAGTAGTGCAATAATGGTTGAGACCAAAATAGATGAAGGGAATTTTTTATAAGGGCTCGAAGGCCTAAAGGTTCCGATACAAGGAGGAAACAAAGAGGAAGTTACAAGGACTTGAAGAATAAAGTATTAAGCTTGGTCCTTGTTGGAAGTTGAGTCCTCAGCAGCTTTGGAGGGAGCAGGATTCGCGGGGTCCTGGGCAGAAGGCTCCGCAGTTTGTAAAGTCGGGTCCGCGGCACCTTCAGGAGCATCGGCCTCATCACTTTCCGCGGGGAGGCTGAAGTATCTCTCCGCGAAGGGGGCGAGGGTCTCGGACTTCTTGAAGTCAATGGCATCCTCGTATACCGTGTAAAGCTCCTCGACGGCATTGAGCAGAACGTTCTCCACCTCGGTCTTGCAGAACCCCACGACATCCGCCTTGAAATCATCGGAGTTCCGATACTCCTCGCGACCCTCCTGGCGACCCTCCTCGCGGCCCTGAGCCTTTGCCTCAGCCAGCCTGGCAGGAAATTCAGCCTTCTCGGCCTCGAGTCCCGCATTAGCTTCCTCGAGAATGCTCTTCTCGAGGGCGAACTGCCTCTTCTCCGCCTCGTGCCGCTGCTGTTCCTCCTTGAGCATCCTCCGCTCCCGACGCAGCACGGCTTTAATTATCATGGACCTGCTTTTGCAAGTCCATAGCCTTCTGGCCAAGGAGGGACTGCTCCTTGGCTATCTTCTCCCTTGCCGCCACAGCATCGGCAAGGTCCTCCTGGAGCTTGGCCAAGGCTTTGGGGTCCGACCTGGCCTGCTCCTCCTCCAAAGCACCCTTCAGAGCAAGGATGTAACCAAAGCAACGCTGTTGGTTCGCAGTTTCCTAAGACAGAAGGAAAAGAGAGTAAGGTCCGATAATTGAAGGCAAGAACAACGAGGACAAGAACAAAAGCGAGAGTAAAGTTTTACCTCCATCCGACGGATAGCCATGTCGCGAAGATCCGCCTCGATATCTTCCCGTGCCAAGGAGATTGGGCGTCTCAAGGCTGGTGGAATTGACCCTGCCAGCAGATGCAGGGCCAATTCTGGCTGAAGGTCTCCCCGATGGAGTGGGACCCCTTGAAGAGACTCGATCGGGTTCCAGGGAACCGTCTCTTGATCAGGGGTGTAAACCTTGTAAAGGTTCCTATCCATGGGGAGATGAGGGATGAGCCTCGGTCGGAGGCTCTGGAGTGGGAGAGCGGAAATTCAAGGGAGGACTCCGAGACACGTCCTCCACAGTTGGCCTCAGGATGCTCCGCACTGGCCTTTGGCGGGGAATCAGGCCTTCAGTTGGCTCCTCGGAGGAGGGGGAAGTCTCCAAGTTGGTCACCTAACGAAACTGAGCTTCCGTTGGGGCATCCTCAGTCATCGGCTCCTGTGGAGTCGCAACCCTCGCTGGAGTTGCAGCCTTCGTCGGAGTAAGAGCCTCTGATGGACCTGCGGTTGCGGGACGAATAAAATCAGGAAGTGTATTATTCGGGCACCAGATGATACCGCGCGGGACATGTTGTCCTTTCCAAAGAAGTTGTAGTATCCCGCCTTGAGGACGCGGGGGGTTTCCCCTCGAAGTATATATTTGATTTCTCGGACCCGCGACTCCCGGTCAGCGGGGATAAACTCATTGGGAACCAACCTCCTATATTTTTTAATAGCGTGGCGAACGCGCTTATCTTCCTCGGCAGTGGTGACAACGAAGGCTCTGTCCACCTCCTCTCTTTTGGCCCGCTTGGCCATCCCGACTTGCTCCTCAGTCGGAGGAGCTGCAGAAGAAGATGCCCCCCTCTTCAAGGACTTCCGCTTTCGCTTGGAGCCCTGGACAACGTCGGTCTCCCCCTGCTTCAATACGAGATGGGGCAGCAGAGATGCCTTCTTGGCTGCAAAAATGAAAGTAAAAGGTAGTTAGAAGTGTTACCCAAAGAACCAAGTTGTCAAAAATGGAATCGAGGAGTTGGACCCCGATCTGGATCAGGTCCCCCTCCACGAGCTTGTTGGCGTCAAGGGGAGCGAAGGAGTCCCCCCAACGATAAAGCTGGACCAGTTGAAGGGTATTGAAGTCATCCTCGGTGTAGACTTCAAACTTGGGAGCAGGGTCCGCCACAACCTCCCATCGGGGCCATGGGACAGAGCTGTTTTGAACGAAGAAGTAGTACTTCTTCCATCCACTGTTGTCGGACCCTGAGTCGCGAATGAACCCCCGATCCTTGTTAAACTTCCAGGTCTCGCCATCCCAGCCGAATCGAGAAAGTTGCTCCCTGGACCATTTGGGGAGTCGGGGGGGGGGGGGGTAAAGGAGCAGACTCCAGCCTTGTTACACTTCATCCCGTAGAAGGTACGGAAGAGCAGCAAGCTGTACGTCCATTGCTGGCGGAGGCACAGGACCTGGAAGGCGTTCCACACGCGGATAGCGTGTGGGGAGAAGGTGGTTGGATGCGTCTGATAGAAGTTACACATCTCAACCAGATTCCCGCAGAAAGGGAATCGGATCCCAACATTTATCTGCCCTGTGGAGATGAACACCTCTCCTTCTCGGGGGCGGGTAACTATATGCTTCCTCCTGGTTGTTGGCAGGGAATCATAGGGAAAGCGGGGTTCCCAGGCTGAAGTAATGCAGCCTTCCCGGAGAGCAGCTTCGTACAGAGTCTCTGAGATTTCGTTAGTAGCAAGCTCAAAGGTAAAGGGGTTCCTTCCTCCGGAACTGGCCTCGTCTAAAAACGGCAATAACGGGAAAACTCAGGAAAGGAAAGGGAGACAAATTCAGTAAATCGTAGACGCAAAGAAGGAAAGTCTTACCAGACATAGCGAATGATGGATCGGAGAAGACGAAGAAAGATCTTGAAAGCTGGAGGCCTTGGATCACCAGAGAATCAAGTGAGACTGGGAGAGAAAAGCTTCGAGGCTTAACAATGGCAGAGTTCGCAGAAATCAGAACGGCAAGGAAGGAGTGAATAGTGCCAGGGTTTTGGCTTTTATAGGTAAAAGACAGCTGGACAGATTCAAATCTGGACCGTTGAAGGTGAAACGACTCAATTTGGATCGCCGAGATTATAGGGGACAGTACGGAAGAGACGTTAGTGACGTAATATTGCTTTTTCAGAAAGTAACAGTCACGCCTCCTTAGGCGTCGTTTCATTATCCCTAGCATTTAATGTTGGAGTAACCGAGGAGTCTCCTCGGATTTGGCAACTGTCCTTGGAGTCTCGAGGACTTGTGAGTGAGAAGCTCTGTAATTCAATAGTTATGCCCAAGGTAAAAGCCTCCGATGGTAATATCGGGAGGTCTGAAGATGAAAGTCTTCGACGATGAGGACGGGAGGTCTGGAATTAGAAGACACGACGGACTGCAAGTCCCCCATGTCTTGGGGGCAAATGATGGGTTCTGATGATATCGTTAGCCCCGTTAAACAGCCAATAAACGGCGGGTAAGCCCAGTGGGCCTTGTGAAAGACCTGGAAGGTCCAGAAGCCCAGTATGAAGGGTCCCGACGAGATCGGTCCCGATATATGAGCTGAATGCTCCTGACGAGAAGCCTCTGAGTAGGCCCCGATATGCCTTTGAGAAGGCCCCAATAATACAGCCCCGAGAAAGTTGGCCCTGTCCCGTCGGATGAGGGGTCCTGGGTGGTGACCTAGAACGAGATAACTCTGGAGTCCCCGATATGGATTGGGACTCGTGATCAGAGGATAAGACCAAGAAACCCGCCTACTAAATAGAGTAGTGGGGAAACGGTTGAGATACGGATAAACTCCCCCGAGATACGCAGGGCGTGCCTGAAATACGCGGAGCGTGGGCGAGATACGCGGAGCGTGGGGCGAGATACACGGAATCCCGAACGAGATATACGGAACATGGGTAAAACTGCCAGGCGCGGTTACAGGTAACTGGGGTAACTTCCCCTCCTATATAAAGGAGGAAGTTACCTCAGAAAACACACATTCTCTAATACGAACTTAGATTACTGCTATCCACCCCATCGTTCATACTCTCATTTAAGCATTGGAGAGGGATTCTGGGTCACCACCCAGGTCATCCCTTTTGCAGGATTACGCGGAGCCCAGGAGTTCAAGTTTCCGTCAAGAACGTAACGGAGCTTCGACCGTGATCCAACACTTATAAAAAAAATTCCCTCAAATAAATAGCCCAGTTGAAATCATACCCCGAGTTCGGGCTTAGAAGACAAATCATGAATCGAACTTGACCCGAGTTTATTTATATATATTTGGTATAATGGTTTTTAATTTTGACAGTATGCTTAAACCTTGAGAATCTAGTTTATTTTATAGTTTAATGGATGTTTAAACTTTGAGAACATTAAAGTATCCAATATTTTCAATGAAGTGAAAATATGTACAATATTACTTAATTATTATATGAAATTTTTAAATTTTTTTTTTTTTTTAAACTTTAGGTCAGCCTAATACCGGCCTGAATCACGCAAGTCCACCATGATTTTTTTCCCCTTAACATGGTTCTTGAGATAGCAAATCCGAAAATTGGGTTTGAATTTTTTTTAAGGAAAGGCAAGCTGAGCCTCATACTTAGCTATAGGGATGGCAACGGGTCTCGGGACTCCGCTGACCCGCGGGGTCCCGATCCGGTTTTGACCTGCCGACCCGCGGGTCTCGGGTCCGGTCCGGTCGGGTCGGGGTCTGTGCGTGTCCGGGTCTAGAGACCCGGGGCCCCGTAAACCCGCCCCGAAATGCATATATATATATATATATATAATATTTTTTTAAATTTTTTTTTTTTATGTTAATTGATCTAACATTTACTAAACAATATAGTTAATATGGTACCTATATAAATAACATGAACCAAATTACAAATAGATGTATATTTATATTATTAGGATTTGTTAATTTGAATTTGGTGTTTGATTTGAATTTGTAATGAATTTGATGTGTTTATTGTTTGTATTTGATTGGTGTTAGATTTATGTTTTAAATTTATATATAATGTAATATTTTGACAAAAAAAATTGTATTTAATATTGAGATCAGTGAAAAAAAATGTTCACATGGCAGGGCGGGGCCCCGCGGGCCGACCCGCAAGATCTTTGACCCGACCCGGAAAGTGCATTTGGCCGGGGCCGAGTCAGCCAGGTCAACCCGCGGGGCGGGTCCGGGGCTGCGAAAACCCACCCGACCCGCCCGTTGCCATCCCTACTTAGCTATATGACATTCAATTTTATGAACTTTGACTTACTTTAATTTTGAGTTAGGTCGCCAACTTTTATATTATATATATATATATATATACTAGCTTAGGTAGCCAACTTAATCTAATTCTTACATTTTCGTTTTCTTTAGTTAGTTTGAAAGTAAAAAAAACTCAATCCATTTCGTGACATTAAGTTATTATTTAACTCTATTTTATTCAATTTTTAGTAGATATTTAATTGAATTTAGAATTTAAGATTCCAAACAACGATAAAGTAATAACAAAGAAAAGCCATAAATAATAAACCATTTATTTGCATAAACCCGTTGGTGACGTTCTCTTACACGCGCCGAAAGAGTAAGTGGCCGATTCTTTCCCTCAACATTTACCGTTAGGGCTAGTTCACACCGTTAACAGAAATATCGTCGAGAAATAAAAATATCCTTTTTATTTGCCACTATTTTTGGCCAACCTTTTTTTATTTGCCACTTAAAACATGTTTTTTTCGCTATTTTATCGAAATTTAAAACTCTTGTACGTGAGTGGGGGAAATGGCATCACGGAATATCTCTACGTGCAAAAAAAAAAAAAAGATGGCCCTCCATTATCCGGGAAATATTTTTAAATGTAAATTATGATCATTTTTTTCATTTTTAATAATAATTAAATCTGAACAATTTCTTTCGCGGAAAATGAATTAAATTAAATATAAACGTATATATAAAATATTATCCTCAATAATTGTGATCTAGTGGATAAATCGTTTACTTCTATAATGGTTGGCTTTTTCAGTAACTTGATTAAATTATTTTCAGAAAAAATGAAAACTAATCTAAGGAATTTGGGAGTGGTAGAGATGGATACAGAATTACAGATTGGATACTAACTCATTCTTTTTTATTAAAAAATATAGGGTATTTTTTTAAACAAATATATAGGTATTCAAATTAGCGTGTTTTTGATTATTTTCCCAAGAGTATTATACACATGTCGACATTCACGTTACTACTTATTTTACAGTGTGACTATGTGACAGAGTTGTAATTATTAACAACTTTAGGAGCATATTAAATATTACTCACATTTCGGCACTTTGTAAAACAACATGTCGTATAATCAATTTCTTTTTGCCAATAGAATCTACACGAAATTGAAATAATATATAATCGATAAAGGTGGCTGATGGAGTGACACGCGCTGGAGTTTTTGTGTTTGTCACGTGGGAAATCTAGGAGCACCTGTCGGCCGCAATTTTAAATTCGGCCACCATATTGTGTTTGGGTAGAAGTTTACCATAAATAATTAAAAAGGGACCAAATTGATAAGAATATATAGTTGAGGACTAATATAAAAATACTGAGTCAAAACCGTTTTATCAGTTGTAGTACACCTCAACGGCCAACTAGAAGCTCTCTGTGCCACTCACTCTCCGGCCATAAACCACCGCCGTGGAATCCTTCAATTCCCCGGCCATGGAGAAGAGCTAGATTAGCCTTTTCCATCGGCCACCGTTCTCATATCTCCGATCTCTCCTCCGCCGCCGAACAATCAGAGGCATGAAGCTCTCCGTCAAGCTCCCCGACGGAGATGATCCCGGCGGCCGCCGTCACGGTTACCCAATCGCGAAGACGAAGATCCCGATCTCCGTTATGTCGCAGCCGTTCGCCACCACAATATCCACCGCCACGACCTCCCCATCCGACCACTTCGCGGTCTCTCTGTCCACCGCGTTCAGATCTGGCCCTTCGTTGAAGCTATCGTATTCCCCTAATCAGACGCCGGCGCCGGCGTGGATGTCGAATTCGCCGTTTTCCGTCGTGTTGAAGTCCGGGATTGGCTCGTTTGGCTCGCCGGAGGATTCCCCTCTCATCTTCTGCGCCCAATTCCCGATTTCCCACTCAAACCCTAGCGCCCCGATTTTCTCCGTCCACCTGAAGCCCCAAATTGGGGATTTCTGCCTCCGCAAAACCCTATTCTCAAACCCTAATAAATGCAGCGATCAAGATCGAAACTTGAAGAGCTCTGAGGTGATCTCTGATGGTGGGATTCCGATTGACGAGATTCCTCATGACGAAATTGATCCAATCGGGGGAATTGCAAGCGAGGGATCTTCGATTCCATGGGAGGAGGTGAAATTGGAGCCCATTGAGAAACTTGCATCAAGAAATTCAATTGTGGCTCTCAAGAACAGCAGCAGTTTCCGTGGCGTTTCATTCCGGGCTCGAACTGTGCTGCCAATGACGAAGCGGTGCTCTTTGAAGTGCAGATGGAGAGTGAACTTACCTGCTATGGCGGAAGAGACAATGTCGATGCAGATGAAGATGCCATATTTGACAGTTCAAAAGTTTGAGATAGCAGTGGGAGGTGCAGCTAAGGAGACGGTGGATAATGGTGAGTCGGGGTTCGTGAAAGGAATGTTCTTGTGGATGAAATGGGATTTGGAGGCGATTCAGAAGGAGAATCGGTTGATGAAGCAGTGGTTAGAGGAGATGAGAAAAGGAATGCATAATGGTTTTGCAAAAGGGGTTTCTTTGCAGCTAAGTAATAGTAGAGTGGATTCTGCATTGAGCAAGAAGAAAAACGAGAAAGCCGAGAGCTGGAGAGGAATACTCGGAAATCGATCGGCTGAAGTGAAAAGTGAATTGAGGAAATCTACTAAATCTGCTTCATCTTCTTGATTGATTTTGCGGTTTCTTGTAGTGCAAGAAATGTACATATACGGATTTGGGGCAATGAAAAGAACCCAGATCATCTATCTTCTCTGTTAATAACGGAGGATTCAAAAAGGAATCATTTTGATATGTATATGTATGTATTCTCAAGCTCAACTCATCTAAAATATGAAATTTTGCTTTGGGTTTTTGTATTGAAAAACCAAAGGCTTCATATAATTGAGCTGTGTTCATGCTGCAGTCTAATACCAATATAAGGATTCTTTCCATTCTTTAATATTTCTTGCAAATGATTCACAAGGGGTTTAATTAACATCAAACCCTAAAAACCTTGGTAATGAATTCAACTTTCAACCATATTCAACTTAGATGTTTCTTTTCTTGACCTGCAAGGTACCTTTGAAACCTGAACTGATTCCAATCTATCATGAATTATTTCTTAAATATTCTTTATACTCATTAACCACATAATTAAAGCAGTAATATCGTTCGATGAAATTAATAACGATCGAGTCTATATCGAACACACACGAAATATTACAGTTTCTGCATATGAAGGAGTCTCATCAGAGCTTCATTTGGTCTATTCGGTTTTTACCGTCGAGTTTGGTTGTGGTAGCTAGTTTTATGTAGTCCTTGTGATCTAGGGTTTTGTATCGTGCACCACCATCGCGAGCACTGAGCTCCATCAATGGCCCGATATTGGTTCCGATGTTCGGATTGCAGAGCGCTGCGATTGAAAGGCGCTCTTTTTCAGGGTTGACAATAACCCTATGCTCAATGCTTTCATACTCTCCATTGCTCATTATCTGCATTGTCAAAAATCAAGCTTAGTTGGCATAAAACATCTAAACAAGAAAAAAACGGTTTCAGCTAATAGTCTTGTTGCGATTAACCATTTTAATTATTTATTTTTACGATTAGTTGTTTCATGTATACGATTCGTTACTTTTCAGTTTTCTATCAATTTTTTATGTTACAACGGATAGAAAAATGACATGTGCCATGCACGTTGTATCAAATACATCTTAAAGTTTGTTTCACAATAACTTTGTCCCTAAAATATAAAATAATAATAATAATAATAAATAACCATGGCTAGCCCATTATGGATCAATTGAGTGAGATAGGGGCTCGCCCAGTTGAGCCATGGGCTACCATGGTCAAATTTAGGGTTAACCGTGTACTTTTTCTAATTTTGGAGACTTAAATGACCGTGAAACAAATTTTAAAATGCAATTAATACTATGATCATGACTTAGTCCTTTTGACGGAAAAATGAAAAGTAACGAAATTTTTATAAATGAGAGCACTTTTAGATTTTAACCTTATTATGCATAATTTAACTATATATATATATATAAAATATGAATTCTATGTTTGAGTATATGTTCATTTAATTACCTCAATAATGTTGCCAATATTGACAATGAACGCCCCGGGAACCGGTTTAACCGGTAACCACTTGCCATTTCGCTTAATTTGGAGACCGTCAACATCGTTCGCCTGAATTAGCAACGTTAATCCCCCGCCGTCGGAATGGGGATTAAGACCCATCCTTGTTTGCTTGGCCACAATGTGGATAATAGTTCATCCTTACAACTTGTATCCCTTCTTCAAACATATTCACAAACTTGTCCGGGTCGACTCTTAAGTTTTTCGCCATGTGTCGTAACAACCCGATCGAAAGTTTCACCATTTCCGACGAATATCGATCGATCGCCGCCCTAAATCACATTACATATAAGAAAAAATCAAAATTTCGCAACAAACTTTTTAAATTTGTTATGATACCAGTTGTTGGGAGATTAAAATTGGGAGAGAGTCTAAGCCCACTATATAAGCTTACTGATGTTTCATACTAAATCAATTAGTAATAGTAGAAGTAGTCCACCAAGCTTATATAGTGTTCCAGTTCTTCATTTTAACTGATGTGTTACTATTTAGTTATATGTACAATTAACACAACATTTACTCTTGTTTATAGAATTATGATAATGAAATGGATTAATATGATGACCTGAAAAACGGAGGAGATTCGGGCCAAAACCGCAGGTTCCGTTGACCAACGGATTGCGGAACAAGTGAGAGCAAGTCTCCCCAATCGAGCTTTTGATCATCGGAAAACACGAAAGATTGGCCGTAGCCTTCTATGTAGTTCGGTAACTTCACGTTAACCAGCTTCTTCTCCAGCGGCAGCTCGAAGAAACCTGCCATGTCCGCTTTTATGCGAAGAATCGCCTCCTCCGATACGCCATGATTTATTAGCTGCCTCAACCAAAACACGAGTAATCTCATGATTGTAATATAGGCAAAACGTTAAAACTTAAAAGTGTGATTTTTTTAGATAAACTTAGTTTTCTGTTATACTATTATTAATGTCAAAACATGGTGATTGTGAAGCATGATAAAAATGTCCCACCAACGATTATATGAGCTCATTCTTATCTAAGCCTAATTTCTCAATCAGAGTGCTGTTGTAACACGTATCACATCTAAATTCTGAACGATCGAACTCATTAGTTCAATTAAACTTAACTAAGTCCGTTGTTCTTACTAAGCTCCATTAAAAGAAAAATCTTAAATTTGAATACTACTTCTTTTTGCTTATAAGTGGTTAATATCACTCATTTGTATGAGCATCACAAAATCGGCTCGTTAAAGTTAGAATTTGTGTTTGAAACTAAATTTTGGTCTTACAAAAATCAATTTTTAGGGATTAAATTAAATCACGTAAAATATTAAAATTATATTCGAGTGACTAAATCATACAATTTTTTTAAACCCTAAAAATATATTAAGAACGATTTAATTATCTACTATATTATATTAATTCGGTACCGGAAGCCCTCTGGCTGACATGTGGATGGTTCGTCCAGTCAGCGTTGCCTAATTTAATTGAAATTTAATAGGGGTTCTCTAAATTTAGATACATAATATTGATTGATTGAAAATTAAGAAGTATTTTTATATCCTATTTTGGTCTCTACGGAATTTAAAGAAACAAATTAACTGAAAGTTTCCTTTTAAATTCATTATCTATACAGTTTGGCTCTGGAAGACCATAGACTGCCACGTAAACACAATTTATATAGAATAATAATAACCAAATTTAGTAAAAAAAAAAAACAAATATATATACAACTAAAATTTAGGAAATCGTAAGACACTATCTACGAAGCTTCCTAATTAAATTGGAAATCTGATTAATTATCCACAAGCAATACATATATATAGTATAATATAAATATTCAAAAAAAAAAATTTATATACATATATAACAAGTGTGGCCGTAATATATTTGATATGTGTATACATGTTCAATGTTTAGTAATAAAAATATATATAGTAATAAATTGGGTCTAGGGTTTTAACTTTTAAGCAATCACATGTAAGAGCATCCACAATGTAAGACAAAAATGAAGGACAACTCCTCCATGTGGCAAGATGGGTTGTCCATTTGCATTGGAGATGAACAAAATTTTTTGTCGAGGGATTCACTCTCTCACATCCCATCATTAATATTGTGAAAGACTATAGTAGAAAAACGTGTTAATTTTATTATTATTTAAAAGAATATGTAGGTCCAAGTTGGTAGACACCATTGAAGTAGTAATAGACAACCTCAAGACACTTTTTTATTTTATTATATTTTGATTATGTGGCACTTATGTGGCATAAAGTGAGATAGAAGTTGGGGTTGTGCATTGTGGATGCAATCTCCACATCCATTCTCATAATTATTATTATTATTATTTTTTTTTTTGCTAAATCGTTCTCATAACTAACATGGTGATGCCATCACCTCACCCAATCTTCGGTCCAAGAGAACATGCATGGTGATGACACACAACCTTTTATATTACGTAAGGCTCTTCCACACATAGGAACTACGACTCTCCCACACAAAAGAACATGCATAGTCAAGCAGCCTATCTTTTCTTTGAAAAGTTTATTTGTCAATATTTAATTTAGAGTTTCTTTTCTTTTTACATGGTTACTTTTCTTCAAAAATAATAAAGTTGGTCAATAAGATTATTTAAAGTCACTTTACTAATTAAATTTTGTAATTTTTCATTATTGAACGCACACTTGATTAGTTTGATTTTTCTGTTTTTTGACTTACTCTAACATATGTAGAAACCTATAATTTGTGACTTACTCTATAATATAGTGACTTACTCTATATTGTAGAAATCTATGATTTTTAACTTATATATATACAATAGTGTGTGTAATCTGCCTCCCGTCTTAATGTCTTTCCTTAAGTTAGAATCCTTGGATTGAGGAATTAATATTGTCTAGGGTTTTACTCTTATTGGTTGATTTGGTGTTTGAGACATTGTATTAAGGATAGAATGCATGAAATAAGGACCAATTTTCTAGATAGACATATTTGTGTATATATAAGTTTAAGAAAATTGAGAAATTTGAAGTTTACGTATAAAGTGAAAATATTTCAAAATGCAAAGAAATTGTTGATGGCATTACTGTGGGTGTTAATGACCAAATAAGCAGCGATGAATTTCACATTAAAATCTTTAATTCTTTAAAGTGTTCAATTTTTCATTATTAATAATGACAATTGTTATCTTACGATGGTAAATATTAATTAATATATATGGCATATAATCTTATCTTATACGATCTACTATATATATATATATATATATATATAATGTTAATTACTTTATTTATTATTCTATATATATGTGTGGTATATAATTTATTATTATAATTATTTATGAATTTTGCTATATTTATTATTATTATTATTATTTTATAAAACATTATTTTGATATTTTGATAAAAATTCATGAATTTTTACTTAGTCTAATTATTATCATAAACGTAAGTTTAGCATATGTGAATTACATTTAAATATAATATATATTATTATATATTACATATAAACAACATATATAGTACATGTTCATTAGTTCTTTTTTATTATAAAATACATGTTGGTCGGTTGCTTTTAACTTTTAATTATTATTATTATTATTATATTATATGATATTACGATTGTTTAATAGTTAATATGTATATATATTTTGTTCTTAATTACTAAGTACTATATACGGTGTCTAATGCTTAATTTTCAAATTAATTTTTTTTCCTTTATTTATTATTTGCTTACGTGGCGGCCTATGGTCTTCCGGAGCCAAACTGTATAGATTTACTATTTAAAAGGAAACTTTTAATTAATTTATTTCTTTAAATTGCGTAGAGGCCAAAAGAAGAAATAAAATACGTACTTCTTAATTTTCAACGAATCAATATTATGTACCTAAATTTAGAGAACCCCTATTAAATTCCGATTAAATTAGGAAACAGTGACTGCGTGGACTGTCCACGTGTCGGCCAGAGGGCTTGCGATACCGAATTAATATAATACTAGATGCTAACCCCGCGCACCGCGCGGGTAAGATAATTTGTAAAATAATAATTCGATAAAAAAATTAATTATGATATACATCAGAATATAATAAATAAAATTTTATGAAATATGCGAATTGTCCGTAAAAAATATCCTAATACACGTTTGAAACTCTGCCATCCAAATATACAAACAACTTTTCAGTACTTGAAAGTTGAAATAATTTTAATACATAAAACTATTTCACTAACTTATAACCTAAACCCTAAATTCGAGAATTACAGATTGAACAGTGTACATAAAAAAAAATTAATTATGATATTATACAATTTTGCATGCTCATCTCAATTCTCTTATGTCTCTCTGAATATTTATCAAAATAAAAAAAGTAATATACACATCTAAATTATTATCCTTCTATATATTATAATAGATTAAAGATATGTAGATAATGTCTAATTTTTTATGTTTAAAATATTTACATAATCGGTGTTTTATAATTTTAAATGTAGCTCAATATATATATAAAATGTAACACAACTTTAAAACACAATTCTCTATCGATATGTATCTAAAATGAGTTCTAAAGAAACGTAAAAAATGTACATGTATACTTAGGCAAAAAATTCATATTATAATAAATTAATAATTAGTTTAAAAATACAACTTTAAAAATATTTATCTATTCATGTATCTAAAAAAAAATTCAAAACGTAAAATTGCACATGTTTAGTCGAAAAAAATCATATTATAATAAAATAATAATTAGTTTTATATTTTATATTTAATAATAATAATATTTAAAAATGACAAAATATTAAAATTAGCACTAATTTAAAGATAAATTTATTTTAATAGTTAGGAAGAATTCTTTAGAAACTTATTTTGTAAGAAAAAGTCGGCGGGCACAAGAAAAATAAACCAAAGAAATATTGAAAGTATAAATTTGAAAATTAAATATAGTATACTATAATATGTGTTAACGTGGGTAACATATTAATTCATGTTTTATTTTGTCAACAAAAATATAACATTGCTCTCTTCTAATCCATACCTTTAAGGGATTAATTGTCCTACTTTATTTTTTGCTATTGCCTTCCACTCCGTTACTTCTCCGATACCTATGTTAACAATGACAAATAAATTAAAAATATTAGATTTAGAGCATATGTTAATTTAATATCATAATGCATAACATCAAATGAATCTAAATCATGACAACAACAAAAACAAAATATTAATTAATTGATAAAAGATTAGAAGCTTTACTCGATAAAAATAAAAAGATTAGACTTTCGAAACTTAAACAACCAAATCGAGAATCAATCAGTTAATTGATTGAATGTGCCATTAATCCATCTTCATAGCTAAAAAAATCATGATCAACCATAGCTAATAATCTTGAAATAAACATTCACATATACAATCATGCATGATTTTCACCTTTGTAATGTAGCAACTAAGCCAGCAACCCAAGTCAAACTCCCCTTCGATGGAAAAAATTACGTGTATTCTGTGAATATATATACACATGCATATAGAACGTACCTGCAGTGGCGGATGCTTTAATGATAATGTGGTTACAAACGTAACCACATTATCGAGTATTTTTATTGAGACCCTAGGTTTATTCCTGAAGAAAATTATGTCCCGATCCTCATTATTTTGTTGTAAGATCCACATTATTTTAGTGTGAGAGAATGAGCCCTCATTAATATTTTGTAAGACTTCATTATTATTTTGTAACATTATTATTATTCAATCCATTCGGAAAAAAAGTTCATCAATTTTAAATTTGGGTCTTTTCACTTAAATAGTATATTTGTACGTTTTATTAATCATCACTCTTTTGTTAAACTATAAATTTTAGTTACTCTAGCCTAATGTATTATAATATGAGGTTCAATAAGAACAAATATATAAACCTTAAAATATGTTTGAAAAATATGATTTTTAGTATCAATATGTTTTAAAATGCACAACATGTTTCAAAACAATTATAATTGATACTCTTTTCAATCACTCGTCCAAATTTGTCATCAAATTTTTTTTGTAATTAATATTTTGTAACACTATTATTCAATCCATTCGGAAAAAAGTTCATCAATTTTAAATTTGGGGCTTTTCACTTAAATACTATGTTTGTACGTTTTATTATTTATCACTATTTTGTTATAACTATAAATTTTAATCTAACCTAATGTATTACAATATGAGGTTCAATAAGAACAAATATATAAACCATAAAATATGTTTGAAAAAATGGTTTTTAGTATCAATACGTTTTAAAATATACAACATGTTTCAAAACAATGGTAATTGATACTCTTTTCAATCACCCATCCGAATTTGTCGTCAAATACGTTTTAAACTTACAAAATTAGCCAAATACTTTTCTAAATATCTAAATCAAGATCTAATAACTTGTATAAGTTTTATAATAGTGTATTGACTCGATTGAGAGTTAATTGACCCACAAATGGTTCTAGTCTAATTTGACTAAATTGTAACATTTGCACAAGCAAGTACGATTTATTTGTGCTTAGTTAATATTGTTCATTTGAAAGTATTTAACGACAATTTTGAATAAGAAGTTGAAGAAAGTATTAATTTTCATTATTTTAAAACATGTATTTTTACCAAAAAAAAAAAAAAAACTTAAAGAAATTGTTAATTTTCAAAAAAAAAAAATTTGCATAACGTAACCACATTGTGAACCTTCTGGATCCGCCACTGCGTACCTGCTATATATATATAATCAATTTATTTAATATACATATATATATATATATATTATATGCACATATCTAATTTTAAAAAAGGCTATATATTCTTTTTTATTGGTTAAATAGAAGTTTTCCCAAATTTAGGCTACGTTGATGATGATATATATATATATATATATATATATATATATATATATATATATATATTTTTTTTTTTTTTATTACAAAGAATCTAGATTTTTTCTTGGTCAATTTTGCCTTCACGGTGGCTTTATTTATTTCTTATTTAGTTTAAATTGTTAATTTTAAACTGCTTGCCTAATTAGTTATATTTATTATTATTATTATATATATATATTGTTTACGTGGCTGGCTACGGTCTGTATAGACAATTAATTTAAAAGGAAACTTTTAATTAATTTGTTTCTTTAAATTGCGTAGAGACCAAAATAGGATATAAAAATATTCTTAATTTTGAATCAATCAATATTATGTATCTAAATTTAGAGAGCCCCTATTAAATTCTGATTAAATTAGGCAACGCTGACTGGACAAACTATCCACGTGTCAGCCAGGGGGCTTCCAATACCGAATTAATATAATATAGAGGCTAAACCCCGCGCACCACGCGGGATGCGAAAATAATTAGATAGTTATTTATGTAAGTGAATTAAGTGATTAAAAACTGAATAATTTGAAGAATGTTTATATATGAATTAGGCTAGCAATTTGTTCACGGACCCAAACGTGAGTTGGCAGTTTGATAATTAGCCCTTAAATGAATATATAAACATGTAGAACTTTAAACTATAAAAAAGACATATATATTCTTCAAATTATTCATTTTTTTAATCACCTAATTTTACTTACATAAATAACTATCTAGTAAATTAAAGATAATTAAAGAAAAAACTTAATATTTTGATTTTCATTTACTTGTCAATAAATAATCAATGTTCTTATATATATATATTGATGGATAAGTGTCCAATTCGGGTTCGTATTTACGCTTCGGGCCTCGCAAACACGTCAAAAATTACATCTCGTCTCGGAAAAGCGTCTCCCAAGGGTCAAAAACGGTCCGGAAACGTGTAAATACGTTTCCGGACCGGACATCCGGATTGCGGTGCAATCCGGAGGTCCGGATTGCATTTGCAATCCGGACCTCCGGGTTGCAGCAACCCGGACGTCCGGGTTGCAAGCAATCCGGACATCCGGATTGCAGCAATCCGGACCTCCGGATTGTGCAATCCGGACCTCCGGATTGCGCAATCCGGAGGTCCAGATCGCACGGCAATCCGGACCTCGCCGAATTGCCCAATTTCGGCGAGGTCCGGGGTGCGCCACGGGTATTGTGCGATTGTCGTATCCGTGATTACCGTGTTCGCGATCGCCGTTACGTGTAGAGAAGTCAAGCTCATGTATTACCAATATGGACAACGGTTCCCGCTTGTTTTCTTGGACCGTCGTCAAACCGCTATAAAACCGGGTCCGGTCTCAAGGAAGCCTATAAATAGGAGACCTTGGCCACCCATTTTCACTCACTCTCTCATTTGCCCAACTTTGGTATTTTGAGCTCTGACTTCTCTCTAGAATTCTCTCTCTCTAGAAATTACCCTTTTGCCACTATAGTAACTTAGGCATCGGAGAGGGCTCCGCTAGCACCACCCCCCCTCTCCGTGCTAGCATTGGTCCTTTGCGCAGGATCCGACGCACGAGACACAGATTTGCCGGGTCACAACCTCGCCGGGTCACAGCCTTGCCGGGTCACAACCTTGCCGGGTCACAACCTCCGACAGAAGGGTCCTAAACCCGCACAACCTCAGACGCGTCCTCGTGACCTCAGTCGTCCCGGACGCAACATTGGCGCCGTCTGCACGATTCGAACAAAAAGCTATAGTACCACAGAAACAATGGCAAGTGATCACAACCCTCCCGAGGAGGTCAAAAACCCAAGGAAAAGGCCCGGGCGCCCCAGGAAGTCACCGGCGAACAAAAGAGCAGGATGCCAAGCTCCAGCTGGGAGCCAGTCAGGACCCTCCCACATCCCAAGAGCTACTTCCGTAGCTTCATCCATACCAACCGACACTATGCCCAACGCACAGTACAGAGAGCCAAAGGACAAACACCACGCACATCCGCCTGGTTTCGAACCACAAACACATGGAGAGGAATCTCAGACAGAAATGCCTCAGGGCGAGCAGAGAGCGGGGGCAAACCCGATGCCCACCATCACTCCAGCAATGATGGCTGCGCTGGAAGAGTTACTCGCACTCCGCGAGTATCTCAAAAACCAAGGATACGAAGCTCAGCCACCTCCGAACAACCAACAGTATACTGCACCAGCAAGGGAGACGTCGCAAGACACCACTCGCTATGGCAATCCCTTCCAGGGTGGGAACCAACACGCAAGATATGAACCTGCACGGTCATATACTCCTTTCCAAGAAGCGCAACAATGGAGGAACGAAAGGCAGCCCCCTTTCTACCACCCGCAGCAACCAATGAGAGACGATCCTTATCAGGCCACAAGTAGGGATCAATCTGACATCTACCGAAACAATGATCAGCCAAAACCTTCAACAGGTTACGCCGAACCGGCAAAGGGATTCACCGCCGAGATGTTAGAGGAGCTGGTGGAGAAGAAAATGAGGGAGGCAAAAATGAAGGGAATGCACGCTCTTGAAGAAAGGGCGTCACATCCGTTTGCTGAGCACTTGGTAAACAGTCACGTCCCAGACGCACTGTACCGAATTGGAGGAGACCCCTACCGGGGTAAAGGAGACCCAATTGAACACGTGCAAAAGCACGAGGCCTCTCTGCTAGGTAGAACAAAGAACCCGCATCATTTCGCAATGACGTTTTCACAAACTCTTGCCGGGACCGCAGCACACTGGTTCTTCTCATTGCCTTGCGGGAGCATTACTTCATGGGCGGATCTGAAAGCCAAATTCATCCGGCGGTACATGGGTGAGCGTACGCTGTTAAAAGGGGCAAACGCTCTGGACGACGTCCAACAGCAAAACGAAGAGTCCCTTGCCGACTACTACGTCCGCTTCAACCAAAACATTTCTGACATTCAGGGAAACCTGACCGAAGGAGAAATTGTTCGCGCTTTTATCCGAAACCTCGGCCGAAGAGGCACTGCCTTAGCGGAGAAAATGGCGAAACGCCCAGCGGAATCAATGGAAGAATTGGCCGCGAGAGTCAAGGAGTATATAGACCTTGAGAGATTCAGAAGCCAGAACAAGGCTAAAGTTGCTGCAGCTAAGGCGAAAGACAATCCAAAGCCACACCCAGGCAGCCAACAAGGAAAGCATTGGCAACCTCAGCCAAAAAGACCTTTCCAAGGGGATTTTCAGAGGCCTAAAGAAGTAAATCTCGCCGACTGCATCCCTCTGAACGCCCCGCTGTCGGTGATTTTGAGAGAAATGAAAAGCGCAAATATGTGGAAAGAGCCAAACAACTTTAGGAAAGGTCAGATGGGAAGCGACAAAGACAAGTGGTGTGAAAACCACGAAGTTTTCGGTCACGAGACCGATAGCTGCATCAGTCTACGCTTCCGAATCAATAACTTCATCCTCAAGGGTGAGTTAAAGCAATTTGTGGACCAAGGCAACAGCCCCTCAAGAAAAACTCAGCCAGAGTCGTCAAAAAGGACAAGCAAGGGAAAAGAAAAAGTCCATGACAACCCTCCACCAGCCAAGCGAGGGGTGATCAATGTCATACATGGAGGGCCTGCCGCCGGAGGACACATATCCAATGCTCGGGACATTTATGCCTCACAAGCAGCAACACTGCCGAAGTACGGAAAGCGCAAGCAACCCGAACAAGAAGATGCAGTCATCCAATTCTCCAGGGAAGACTTGAAGCATATCGTTTATCCCCACGACGATGCTCTAGTCATCACCATGGACATTGACGGGTACGATGTGAAGAGAATTCTTGTGGATGGTGGAAGTTCTGCTGACATTCTACACATCAAAGTCCTGGAGCAACTAGGAAAGTCTGTCAGGGACTTGTCCCCAGGAACCTTCTCATTGGTTAGCTTCGCAGGAGCAGCTACACAACCCTTGGGCACAATCACACTTCCAGTCATCCTTGGCCAGGGGTGGAGAGCATTGCATATCAACGTCACTTTTGTAGTTGTAGAATCCCTTGGAGCCTACAACGGAATCTTGGGACGAACAACGATCAATCCTTATGTAATCGTGCCCTCCACCGTCCACCAAAAGATGAAGTTCCCGACAGAGCATGGGATTGGAGAAGTGCTGGGTGATCAGATAACCGCAAGGCGTTGTTACGTCAACGCCTTGAGAGCAAAGAACCAGTACCATGTGGCCATGGTAAATTCCTTCAAAAGGCAGAAGGTAGTTGATGAAAGAAAGAAGCAGCCAGTGGAACAAGCCATTACAATCTGGAAACCGCAAGAAAGCATCCAATTATCACCATGGCAACAGATTTGGCTCGTTCAGCAGGGGGAAGACGAGCCAATCTCAGAATACTTCACCAAGTTCGCTTCCAACGCTTCAAACGCAAAAGCAACTAGAGAAGATGTGATAAGCGTGTTCTATGCAAACATGAACGCCAGATCTTTCCTTTTCTTTGGACGAACTCATGGATGGCAAACAACAAGGACCATGGCGGATTTAAAAGAAAAGCTTGAGACAGCAATCTTTTGCGAGCAAGAACTGAGGAGGAACACACCCCTCAGTTGGGACAAGGGTGTTCGAGCAGAAACGAACAACCAGGAAGACACAAGCTTTGGTATCAACAACATCTTCACACCGCTAAACACGGTGGCAGAAGACATTTACGTCAACCTGCTGGAGAACAAGCTCCCAAGTCCGCTTGCCTCGGAGACAGCTTTCTTAGGCAACAACATCAGTGAATGGTGCAAGTACCATAAAACTTGGGGGCACAACACAAACAAGTGTCCACCATTAAACTGGGAAATCGAAGAGTGCATCAGGCTAGGTGTACTAAGGCGATTTGGTGCAACCAACTACGCGACATCATCATCAAACCAGCCATGACAAAATGGGAGAAACAACTCTTTTCTAGATTACTTTGCGCATTCCTACTACCTCTAGTATAATCAATGTAAATACACGCAAGTATCTAATAAAGTCAATCTACGTTTGTAGGTACATACTTATCTCTTGCACGCTGTCTTTTGGATTAAACGCGAAGCAACAAAACTACGCGCATATTATCTACTTCAATAATCCAAGAAACTATACCATGTGCAAGCAAAATCTATTACGCGTTGTGACAACGCTTATCAACAACAACCTATTCATATTGACGACTACATCAAGACGTCATCATGGAACCAAAAACAGGGAAGTTTCTTACACAAACAAGGAATCCTCGTATCAAATTCCTTTACTTCATTTATTATATACATGACTAAAAAGAAAATTTCATGACTTCATACTTTTGCGAACTTATAAAAATCGCGTCTATCTAACAAAAGCAACTCTACTCGTAGGTACATGTTACACTACGATTATTACTCAGGAATGATGCCAAGTAGTAACCTATGCACAAAAATCTACTCCAACAATACAAGCTAAGCATTGTGTGCAAGGAGGGGTTTATGGTGCCGACAACACAAAGCCATCAAGCTATGTGTACAACCAACTCATGCACCGCAATAACAACTTGCGGACCTATTATTAAAACGACAACTATTCAGGACGTCAACTACAAGCAATGTCTCGGATTAACACCAAGACCTATTATTAAAACGACGACTATTCAAGGCGTCAACTACATGCAATATCTTGGAATAACGCCAAGGCCTATTATCAAAATAGCATGTTAAGGAGCAAATCCTCATGTTCATAAGCCATTCCCTGGATCCAGAACAGGATGGGCATACTGGGCTGATCACCCTTTAAGCTATGGGCGTCCTCTGTTTAGACGGCACTCCGGACTCCAAGGGTTCATTCTTTGAAATGGGTATCCTCTGTTTAGACGACACTCCGGACTCCAAGGGTTCATTCTTTGAAATGGGTATCCTCTGTTTAGACGACACTCCGGACTCCAAGGGTTCATTCTTTGAAATGGGTATCCTCTGTTTAGACGACACTCCGGACTCCAAGGGTTCATTCTTTGAAATGGGTGTCCTCTTCCAAGACGACACTCCGGACTCCAAGGGTTCATTCTTCAGTGTCCTCTATCTAGACGACACTACGGATTCCTGGCCAGAATTCGTTTTATACGGCAAAAGTCCTCTGGCAAAGACGACAATTCCGTACTATAGGTTTTCAAACCGTGTTGCATGGTTCCTGGACGCAGAAAGCATGCATCACAATTCATACTCTCAAAAAAGTGTTACATGGTCCCTGGACGCAGGAATCATGTATCACAAATATTTTTTCAGACATTTTACCAAAAATTTTGCCAAAATTTTATCAAAAATTTTATGTATCAAATGTTTCATCAACATGGTCTTTTGGATGTATCACATTCAATGCCAAAATATTTTCTCAAATATTTTATCAACAAGTCTTTTAGGTTTCACAAAATGCTCCTTCAAAAACTTAAATGTTTTTACGTATGCTTCCCCAACGCGGGTTGATACACGCTGGCAGGTGCGCTCCCTGTATAAAACTCATAAAACTTACAAGTCGAGTCTTGTACAACGTCGCCTTAGAGTGGAACTAAGAGACGGTATAAACTAGTATCTTGCTTTGCCAAGATAACATCTCTCAAATGATGCTTTCATGTATGCTTCCCCAACGCGGGTTGATACATGCTGTCGGATAATGTTTTCATGTATGCTTCCCCAACGCGGGTTGATACATGCTGTCGGATAATGTTTTCATGTATGCTTCCCCAACGCGGGTTGATACACGCTGTCAGGAAAGAAGGATAATATGCATAATGCATCAGGCAGGCAATCAGGGGAACATCTCAACTTATTTATCAGGAAGTGGCTATCAGTCACAACCGCAGGGACTATGTCTACGTTACTAGTCATCCGCATTCAATAAACACAGACTCGGCGGAACAAACAGAAGTTGCCACTGTCATCTCCAAACAAAACCTATGGTGCACGAGTCGCAACATCCTATGCTCTACCCATGCCATGCCTTGGAGTCTAGCCAAGAGGAGCAATCACAGTACTTAACAATGTCCAGGTGACGAAATGTCATGCAAGCAAAAGCATGAACAAAGAATTATCAACAAACACTTACACCAGTAGGAGTAACGCTCCTCCTTGGGCCGGCCCCTCGACCGGGGGGCAGAAGACGCCACTTCACAACCCTCAGCTCTATTTCTCTTATCACAAGAAAAAGTTAACACGGTCATGCTCAGCATAAAGAACCAAGAATCGCTCGAGGAACACGCCCCTGCGTCGGATCTTTCGAGAATTGTGCTAAGTACAAAAACTGCAGCTGGCAATAACAAGGAAAAAATATTTTCTAAGTATTTCCATGTACGTACATACATGTCGACGAGGGGGCATGTCAACAAGGAAAAAATACTTTCTAAGTATTTCCATGTACGTACATACATGTCGACGAGGGGGCATGTCAACGAGGAGAAAATATTTTCTAAGTGTTTCCATGTACGTACATACATGTCGACAGGGTTGCATGTCGACGAGGAGAAAATATTTTCTAAGTATTTCCATGTACGTACATACATGTCGACAGGGTCGCATGTCGACAAGAAGAAAATATTTTCTAAGTATTTCCATGTACGTACATACATGTCGACAGGGTTGCATGTCGACGAGGAGAAAATATTTTCTAAGTATTTCCATGTACGTACATACATGTCGACAGGGTCGCATGTCGACAAGAAGAAAATATTTTCTAAGTATTTCCATGTACGTACATACATGTCGACAGGGTTGCATGTCGACGAGGAGAAAATATTTTCTAAAGTATTTCCATGTACGTACATACATGTCGACAAGGTTGCATGTCGACGAGAAGAAAATATTTTCTAAGTATTTCCATGTACTTACACACATGTCGACAAGGGGGCATGTCAACGAAGAGAAAATATTTTCTAAGTATTTCCATGTACGTACATACATGTCGACAGGGTTGCATGTCGACGAGGAGAAAATATTTTCTAAAGTATTTCCATGTACGACAAGGTTGCATGTCGACGAGAAGAAAATATTTTCTAAGTATTTCCATGTACTTACACACATGTCGACAAGGGGGCATGTCAACGAAGAGAAAATATTTTCTAAGTGTTTCCATGTACGTACCTACATGTCAGCAAGGACACAGGTCGACAAGGGGAAAATATTTTCTAAGTATTTTCACGTACGCATATACACGTCAACAAAGATGAATTGCATACAACGAGTAGCTATGCCCCCTAAGCCCACCAACGACGCGCGTCGCCGAAGCTCATATGGCGACATCTATGGTAACAAACATTAGATATCGCTTAATATTTTCTAAGTGTTTTAGCATACTTGCAGGAAATGACCAACAGTCTATACCTGACGCTCAACCATTAACATCAACGCGCGTATCAACATCAACGCGCGCATCAGCATCGTCGCACGTGTCAAGCCAATCATTATGTACATGTGTTGCAATCACATGATCCAAGATTCGGTAATCACTTAGTCATTTTAGAAACATATGATTTCTATTTTCTTGTACTACGTAATTACGATCTTGCCACGTCCTTTATTCATGCATACATGTCGATAGACGCATGCTCGCATAAATGCATTTCCAATTCCTCGTGTCTCCGACAATAACCATGCTTGCATGTCACATATATATATTTCCCATCACACTAACCATAGTGACAGGAAATAAAGTCGTTCGGCCGGAAAGTCAAGAGACGGACGGAATCAAGATACCTACACCCGACCAACGATCAAAATCGAAAGGTTAGCGTCAGACTCAAATTGGACAAATATCCTAACTTAAAATAGAGTCAAGAAAGGTTCTAAACCGTTTCTTGACTCGGGGGCAAGTGATGGATAAGTGTCCAATTCGGGTTCGTATTTACGCTTCGGGCCTCGCAAACACGTCAAAAATTACATCTCGTCTCGGAAAAGCGTCTCCCAAGGGTCAAAAACGGTCCGGAAACGTGTAAATACGTTTCCGGACCGGACATCCGGATTGCGGTGCAATCCGGAGGTCCGGATTGCATTTGCAATCCGGACCTCCGGGTTGCAGCAATCCGGACCTCCGGATTGCGCAATCCGGAGGTCCAGATCGCACGGCAATCCGGACCTCGCCGAATTGCCCAATTTCGGCGAGGTCCGGGGTGCGCCACGGGTATTGTGCGATTGTCGTATCCGTGATTACCGTGTTCGCGATCGCCGTTACGTGTAGAGAAGTCAAGCTCATGTATTACCAATATGGACAACGGTTCCCGCTTGTTTTCTTGGACCGTCGTCAAACCGCTATAAAACCGGGTCCGGTCTCAAGGAAGCCTATAAATAGGAGACCTTGGCCACCCATTTTCACTCACTCTCTCATTTGCCCAACTTTGGTATTTTGAGCTCTGACTTCTCTCTAGAATTCTCTCTCTCTAGAAATTACCCTTTTGCCACTATAGTAACTTAGGCATCGGAGAGGGCTCCGCTAGCACCACCCCCCCTCTCCGTGCTAGCATTGGTCCTTTGCGCAGGATCCGACGCACGAGACACAGATTTGCCGGGTCACAACCTCGCCGGGTCACAGCCTTGCCGGGTCACAACCTTGCCGGGTCACAACCTCCGACAGAAGGGTCCTAAACCCGCACAACCTCAGACGCGTCCTCGTGACCTCAGTCGTCCCGGACGCAACATATATATTTTAAGAAAATTTTAGCAATGGTAGTGACATGGTTTTATTTAATTTAATTCATTGAACAAAATTAAATAATGAGGAAAGTGCACGGGTAAAAACAATTGAAATATTTTGAAATAGTTTTTATTTTTGAATGTAGATTAATATATATTAAAATTTATGATATAAGTGGAAATTAATATATTATATATTTTTTAGGAATTAATAAGTAAACAATGTTTTGTCATTATGCTTACATTACAGGTATCTATTAAATAAGAAGTATTATATATTGTTCATTTTAAAAAAATAGTATATTTATATAGATATTAAAGTATGTTGTATGTATTATTAATTAAATTTGTATGAAATATGTTTACTAACATTAATTTTATCCAAATTTGTAGATGGTATTGAATAATAGGCATATATATAAGAAACTAATATATTCATTTAATATAAATTAATAAATAAATGTAAAGGTTGATGTGATGATTTACTTATATGGCTAGTGTAGTGGCAACATAATAATCATAAAGTATTAAAGAATTACACTTGTAACAGTTCCTAAAATGACTCATCGGGCATCCAAAATTTCATCAACATGTTTATCTCGGTGAAGGTGTTCAAAGTTTTCATTGATAGCCCACCTGACTCATCCATCGTCATGCCATATTAATTGGCCACACTGCCTTGCATAAATTCAATCATACAATACAATATTAATTCTTAATTTTTTAAATTAAAAATGAAAATCAACCACGACTATGAAACAGACCGTTGGACGCATCATAAACATATCAAATAAAACCAATTAAACTATTACCTTACAATTGGAGGGAAGTTAGAGATTTAGCAAGAAGAATTGGTATTTTGGATATTTATCATTTTTAACGTTCTAATATTCTCTTAACCAATATCTGCAACCAAGATACATGCAACGATATTATTATAATTAAAAATTATGTATCAAATATCATGGTTTACAATCATAAAATGGTTTAAAGATGAAAGAAAGAAAAGAAATATACCTAATTATCATCAAACGTCGTGCACCGTCGGTATCGATAGTTTTTATGGTTGGCTAGTCTTCACTTTTTTAAAACCCACATATATAACCTGAAAAAGATGAACGACGTTATAATGATAATTAACAAACAAACAATGACAATGACAATATCTATCAATCAATCTATATAATAAAGAGCAGAAAATATATATAACATTGCGACGTATACACTTTCAACGTTAGATAGATTGGGTGGACTTATATATATTATGTAGATCATGGACATCAAAGATGTATATATATTTTATATAAATATATATCTATAGGCACGATATATTTCCTTTTTATAATAATTACTAAATTTAAACTATATGCTTTATATGCACGTTTGCAATATATTCAGTAGAAATAAATATTGATATAATAATATTATAGGCTTATTCCTACAACTATATATATACTATATTGATTCAACTTATTTTATATTTTTATTGCTAACTTTGAAATTGTATATATGCATTACGGCCACTTAATAGTTAATACATGAATAAATATAGGTTTTTTTTCATATTTATATTGTTTATTATTCTATATATACGTTGCTTACGTGGCGGCTTATGGTCTTCCGAAACCAAACTGTATAGACAATGAATTTAAAAGGAAACTTTAAATTAATTTGTTTCTTTAAATTGCGTAGAGACCAAAATAGGATATAAAAATACTTCTTAATTTTGAACCAATCAATATTATGTATCTAAATTTATACAACTCCTATTAAATTCCGATTAAATTAGGCAACAGATTTTGATTGTGATTATGATTATGATTCATTTGGGTTTGTATGCCCTTCACTTTAAAAAATAATGACATGCATGTTCATGATTCTCTACTTATTTTGATTGCTAGGTCAAACTTTGCAATTGAAAGAAGGATCAATTATGAACATTACAAAGTTCGGGAATCAAATAAATCCGGTATGTTGTAAATCATAATTTAATTATATAATTATTTTTTTTTGTTTCTTCTTCTCATGTTATTTTCTAATATTTTGTCTAGACATATAATATTACTGCATACAAATGTTATATTTTCTCACAACATACTATATATATGATGATTGTAGTACAAACTTATAAATGGTTTATTCCAAAAAAATAAATAAATCATAACTGAAGCTATCGTGGAAATTGTCAGTTTTTTTTTCTTTTTAATTTAGTTGTAATTTCTGAGTTTTTATTTATTTATTTAGTTGTTCTATTAGCAATGTTTAGGATTTATGGTTAGTAATATACTAATTTACTCCACACAGTCTCTTGCATATCTATCGAGTTTTTATCCCTCGAAAGTACAAGGTTGAAATTGAAACCGATAATATAGATGTATGTTTATGTTAATTTGTAATATTTGTCCATTTGAAGGAGGAGTCATTTAGTAAATTCACCGACAAGATTTTATTTAAGAATTAACTCCGGTGATTCATTTTGATATAATGATTGTAGAAATTATATTTAATTTTGTTTCATTTATATTATATAATAATATCTTAATATATTTTTAGTTTCCTCTATATACGCATATAAGTATATATCTTATGTTTCACAACTACAATGACTTTTTTTGCCGGTAGTGTTTTAAAATTGAACATATTTTAGTTTTAATATTTTTATCCCGCGCGGTGCGCGGGGTTAGCTAATTTCTTCGTAGATGAAGCTATCACTAACCCCGCGCACCGCGCGGGTAAAAAATATTTAAATAAATATAGATTAAAATACTTTATTTATCTTAATTTTAAAATATAAAATTAGATCATTTTTTTTATAAGATTAATATATTTTTAAGGAAATTATTTGAAGTTATAAGTTAAAATGTACTAATTTAAAAATTAGATACACAGATTGCACCACATGAGTAATAAAATAGTTAAGATAGTATCTTATTTTTACGTAATATATAACAAATCAATTCGATGGTTTGCGCAATTATTACCATTTAATAGGGACGGAAAATATACACGCGTTATTAATATATCTTTTTGAGTAATTATTATGTCACTATTAATTTACACAATTATGAATGATGATAGGTTTATATTTATTTATTTATAAAAGTAGAGTTTTTTTTTCACATTAATAACGTTAAAGTCATGTAAATTAAATATTTATTTACTGGGGCGGTATCATTGTGTTGTGTTTGGTGCATATTGTAGTAGAACATAACCAACATTGTAATAAAGAGAAAATAATTGGAAATAATGATACAATAGGTGATTGTTCTTTCCTGGGGTTAATTATACTTTTCACACCACATGTTTGACCGAATGTGGCTTTTAGTACCGAATATTTGGTTTTGTATACTTTTGGTACCAAACGTTTGAAAAAATGTGGCTTTTGGTACATCCGTTAGTTGGCCGTTAGTTTTGGTCGTTAAATGACATGTGCAAGTCACGTAACCGACCTTAAACTTTTGATTTTGTTCAATTTAGTCCCTCAAATATATTCCTAACTTTTATTTTATTTAATTTAGTACTAAAACTTCAAAATCGAACACAATTGAACCAATCGAACCCAATTGACCTTGTCGGACCTAGCTTAGGCCTAGGTACGAACCTGGGTCGGGGTCGCCGAACACAGCCGACCCGGACCCAGGTTCGGACCTAGCCTAGGCCTTCTTTCTTTTATTTTATATAAATAATAATAGTAAACTGTAACAAAGATTCATTAATATTCCATATTGAAAAACTAATAATAAAAACTAATTCAACTTGTACAACCTTTATATATATATATATATCTTTTTAAAAAGAGAATAAGTTGATAAAAAACAAAATTGGTCTTAGATGATAAGTAAAATATAAATACACAACAAAAGAGTAAGAACAGTGTCTAATATTTGTGTAGTTTGCCGACTAAGTAATGAACTCGATACCAATCTCTGCAAGCAAATCAAAACTTCATTAATTAAGATACATACGTCAATTTCTAAGTAGCTAAGTAATGTAATAAGAAAATAATATTTGTTACGTGATTGTTTCACACTAATGTTGACCATGTGTTTGAGGATGAGTCCTGAGCTCTGACCATCCTATTTCTTAAAGACCGAACTCATTAAAATAATAGCGATGGCTTAGAAACTGTAAAAAAATGACATTTAATCGGTCAACCATATTATTTTGTTCACGTTCCTCTTTTGAACTCAATGTATATCAATTGCTTGCCAATATATAAATTGCTTGGGATTCTTGTCTTAATCAATCTTGAAAAAAAAGAAACGAATAATAATATACCGTATGTCGAGTGTCGTCCCTTCCTCTTGGCCTCCTTTATGGGAGCGCATGAGGAACATGAGTGGATTTTGGTTGGCTTTCTAATAAGGAAACCAACTTTCACCAGCTTTCTAATGTTCTGACCTGCATCATTGAGCGACTATATATCACAACTAAATTAAAGAGAAATATAAAGAAAATAATAGCGATGTATTTAATTACCAGTAAAAAAAAAAATTCATGAAATTCTTCCCAAATGATTCTCAATTATGTGGGTAACCACTAACCAACGAACACCTTCCACATGCACGACCTTTTAGTAAGAAGTTCATTAATGAATAAACATCGAGAATGAAATCTCTAATTACATTATGAAAAAGTGCAGGCAAATTCTGAAGCCAAAGTTGGCTAAATGGATAGTTTATCGAGCAAAAAGGATTATCACACCGTGTCACTGCAATTACTCTTGATCTCAGTAAGCCGTCGATCTCTAGGATCAGTAAGTACTTAACAACTACAACACAGTTTAAAATTAGAGTAAGGAATAAAGTTGGTTTAACGAACATTAACATAGAATTGTTACCTTTTCCCATGAGATCAAGAACCTCAAATCTATGAATAACTTTATCAAACACTATATATAATCCGTTTTCATAAGGATTTTTCGCATACATAGTATTAGGTCTGCTATTCTCATGGAAAGAGTTCCTCAGACATTATAATATGAACAAACCTTCTCGTATCTCATTCTTTAATTGCTTAAGCATCTGACTTGATCAAAGGGAAGTCATGCATGGTAATTGGTATATATATTAGAGAAAAAAAGGTTATGGTTTGTAATGGTTTTTGTTTTAGAGGGAGAAGGAACGGGTGGTTAGCTAGAGAGTATATATATATTGCTGAAGCTAGGAACCTCTCCTAATTAATTATTATTATTATTATTATTATTATTATTATTATTATATATATATATATATATATATATATATATATATTATATCTTGTGAATATGTAGTAATGAATCATTCTTATACTTCTATATAATAAATATATATTGTGAATATATTAGTTTCTGATTTTGTAGCAAATTGATTAGTTGATTGTGTCCTATGTATAAATCCAACTATTGTTTCTATAAGTAATAGATGAGTTTCTATACTTACATGATTGGTATTACGTTTTTGAATTTTAATTTAATGTTTATTTTATATTGTCCAAAATAATAAAGGATGATGTGGCGGCCTATGGTTTTCCGGAACCAAACTGTATAGACAATGAATTTAAAAGGAAACTTTCAATTAATTTGTTTCTTTAAATTGCGTAGAGACCAAATTAGGATATAGAAATACTTCTTAATTTTGATCAATCAATATTATGTATCTAAATTTAGAGAACCCCTATTAAATTCCGATTAAATTAGGCAACGCTGACTGGACAAACCGTCCACGTGTCAGCCAGAGGGCTTCCGATGCCGGCAACGCTGACTGGACAAACCGTCCACGTGTCAGCCAGAGGGCTTCCGATGTCGAATTAATATAATATAGTAGATAGTAGATAATAATAGTGTATATTTTATTGTTTTGTTCAGCGAAAACCAATTATTTATAGAAATAGAATTAGGAGTTTGTGACTGATATAAGCCTTCATGGACGACCAAATACAAATATAGACTGCATGAAAAAAAAATTACAAATCTGAGGCAAACCGAGATTTGGATTTTTTCATCCAAACCGAGATGTGAAATCTCGGTTAGGATTTTTTTTTTTTTAAGGGTTTAGGGCACTAAAAAACCCTAAACCCTAAAAAAAAAAAAAATCCTAACCGAGATGTGAAATCTCGGTTTGCCTCAGATTTGTAATTATTTTTTCATGCAGTCTATATTTGTATTTGGTTGTCCATGAAGGCTTATATCGGTCAAAAACTCTCGAATTAGTGGGAAAAAAAAGTTATTTATCGAATTAATAATGTATAATAGTCCACTATTTTACATTACATAGTAAATAAATTATAAGTGTTTAATTAGTTTTAGATGCACAGATGTCAAGTTCTAAGTGGATGTCGGAACTTGGAGGAAATAGTATTGGACTTGGAATTGATATTTGCTGATAAATTATTCAATATCCCGACTGTAATACCTAACGCTGAGGTGGTAGAGAAATTATATAGTGGATCGGAGTTAACAGCTGGCTCCAATCTGTTATCATTGCAATTAATGACATGTTGACACGTATTTTGGTGTCAGGGAATTTGTGTCATTTGTCCTATTTTATTGGGTGAAGGGCCAACAGCACCGAGCCAAGGTGTTACGGAAGAATATATCGAGGTGGTAGTTCCTTCAATAATTGTCTGCCATGTGTCTTATAATAGCAACTGAAAAGTCATACAGAGTCACGTGTCACTTATTTATTGGCCAACAAGTTACCACCTCAGTGGAAATGTTACTGACAAGTTTGAATAATTTCTCTCATGTGCCACGTTCATCTGAACTTAAGAAACACAACGAATAATATATAACGAAGAGTACCCCAAACATAGTGCTTGTGAAATATAATAGAAAGAAAAAAAAAAGAGCGAATAAAACATATATTTTATTTTTCTAAAATGTTGCTTGAAAGATAAGAATTTTTGTATGAGTGATTACTTTTATGTGGTTTATCTCTAAATTATTAGATTCGAAACTCTTTAGGACTGTAAGAGCATCCACAGTGGTATTATGTAAAGATTACTTAACGTGGGTCCTACATGTTTATTTAAGTAAAGCAACAAAAACTATCTATAGTGGTTTTACATAGCATTCCTTAAAGATGGGACTCACACGTAAATTTATGTTTTTACATAAAGCATTCCTTAAATTTAAGTAATGCACTATGTATTACGTAACCAATTTTTTATTATAAATTAATTCATTTTATAATTAATGCTAATATCTTATTGGTGATTGTTGGAAAATTTAATAATAAAATATATTTAAGGAATATGTTTAAGTAATACGATTGCAGAGAAAATATTTTTTACGTGTGTTTTAAATTTACGTATTACTTAAAGTGTACATAAATGTCTATGTGGCAACTTTAAAGAATACAATTTATGTAAAACCATTGTGGATGCTCTAATATCGTGGTGATTTAATTAAAATATTAATTTTTTTATGATTCATATACCGTGTCAAATATATGAGAAGTCGAGTAGAACTGGACTTAACGAATCGGTCTTATGACCATACTAGGCTCTTGGTGACATTACGTTGATGATATCAGTGCATGTGATAATTGTTCACTAAGTTTAATCGAAAAAGAAATTTAGATCGTAAACATGAGGATGGATCCGAACATTACGTAGCAGGATATATTATGTAGCGAAATTAAATAAAGTCGCCACTACGACTCATTTAGTTTCGTCATATACACCTACATAATACATACACATTCATGAATACATTCTTTATCATTCGTCATAAAAATTGATAATTCTTAGCCTCTTAGAATAGTAATAGGAATTGCAACTTCAATTATGGTATGCCGATTTGAGGAAATACTGGGTTCGAATTTGACTTCATTTCTAAACACTAAGGTGATTGTATGTATTAGCTGATATAAGTATTAGCTAAGCATTGACTAAGATATCCTAATACATACTAAGCTAATACAATGTTTGGTTGAATCGTGTATTAGGATATCCTAATACAATGTTTGGATGAACTTTGTATTAAGATATCCTAATACAATGACTAAAAGACCTAAATGCCCCTAAATAGATATGTACATTTTTTAATTACTATAATAATTGAAGTCCGGTCGGTGGTCACCGGAGTCCGGCCGGAACTCGCCAGAGTCCGGCTGGGGGTCGTCGGAGCTCGCCGGAGTCCGGCTGGGGGTCGTCGGAGCTCGCCGGTGGCCGATGTTATGAGCCGAAGTTGGTGTAGTTGTTATATATTAAGTAAGGTCAAGGGTATTTTGGTCATTATGTACTATGTATTAGCTAATACATGATTTTTTGAATGTCTTAGCTAATACATGATTTACTATAGAAATGAGTATTAGCTAATACTCATGTGTTAGCTAATGCCAATACTAAAGCAAAACAAACAAACCATTAGCTGAGACACGTATTAATATATCCTAATACATGCAATCAAACATGTCCTAATTAACAAATCTACAATTTCTTCGTATTTCACCCCGAACTCCCGTCAACACATTAATGTTCCCCATCTTCACAATCGACCTTGCAAAGTCCTTAAAAAACGCATCTTGGTTACGCGCGTACGTCCAAACGCGCCATCTGATCTCTCCTTCATGATCTTCCCTAACCAGCACGTTATCAGAGTGCAATAATCCTTTCCCTTGTAAGAGGTTGATGAAGTACTCGTTATCGAACTCTAACGGCGTCGCGTAATCGAGCGGCGTCACCCTCTGATCGCCTCCCGATTCCGGGCAGATCGAGCCGAGAATTCGTCGGAATGTGTTGTACCTTTGGAAGTGGTCGTAGTGTTCTTCGTCGGGTAATTCGTATATTCTTTGCCGGAAGCTCACGCATCTCGCCCTACCGATTGTGTGGCCGCCTGTCGAAGCGACGAAGTATAAGATAATGATCATTTTGACTGTTAAATAGCACATGGAAGTCTCCTGACTCACACTAAACTTTTGATTTTGTTCAATTTTAGTCCTTCAGATATATTTCAAATTTTTATTTTATTTAATTTAGTTTCTAAATTAAACCTAATTGACCTAGCCCTGAACTGGACTAGGTCAATTGGGTTAGATTGGTTCCATTTGGTTCGATTTTAAAATTTATGACTAAATTAAATAAAATAAAAATTAGAAATGTATTTGAGAGACTAAATTGAATAAATCAAAAGTTTAGGATGGATAACATGAGTTGCACTTGCCATTTAATGGTCAAAACTAACAGATGGACCAAAAACCAACAAAGTTCAAACGTTTGGTCTAAAAGTGACAGATCAATCTTAAATATGTTTCAAATTTCTTAACAATGGAACATTATATGAATAATATCCGTTTTATGTTGACATATAGTATAAGAGTGTCAAATGTCTCCATCTATAAGTTTGAGCTTATGTAGCAACTATTTAAGGCGCAGTCTTAATATTAACATGATATCAGAGCGTACAAATTCTATTTCTGGCGACACTTAAAATAAGGTCAATACTCGACCTAAGTGAAATCAAGACCGAGGTGGTCTGTAGGATGTTGATATATATTATAAGAGTGTGCTGAATGCCTTCACATATTTGAGTTTATGAGACAGTTGATTAAGGTGCACGTCTTATTATTAACATGTTACACGAGAAATGACACAAACATGCAAGACCATGACAGATGCATAAGACCGATTTGAACTCGAAAACTCTGATTACGAATCGGGTTATCAGTAATGATTATGATACTAGAATAGCAAATCGATCGATAAAGACCGAGAATTTTACCCGATAGAGCGACCAAATCTCCAATGTCGAGACCCTGTTGCTTGAAATTGGCAATGAGGATATCCAAAGAGGAGTTGGGAGACGGAATGAACCGGTTCGCTCCGTCGAAGCTCGACTTCAACGAGTCCCTCCTCCCGAGCCATACTTCCCAACTCGGCCCGCCTCTCTATCGATCAAAACCCGATTATAAAACATGTAAGATATTAACTGCAAAAGCTCTAAAATTGATTTTAAACTTCAGAATCGCAAATATTCTTCTTTAAATTATTCACTAAAATACCCATTTCTACTCACCAAAACAACCGAATCACGAGCGGCGATCGCAACGATATCGGCACACGACACTATATGCGGACACGCTTCTTCTACGTAATACTTAATCTTGTCAATAACTTCGAACCCACGCAACGAGTTGAGGTTGGGTCCCGCTAGCTTTTCGCTAACCATGTCCCCGATCGTGTCCAGAAGCATCGATCCATCGCACCCCTACAGAAACAACAAAACATATCAGTTCATGACTTATAAGTGTTCGATTTAGGGTTTGAGATCGGTTTTCCGAACCATGACGAAACAATCATGGAAATGCATGCGGAGGAGCGGGGCCGCGATTCGGGGGTCTTTGATTATGGCTTGCAGGACAGTTCTTCTCACAATGTCTTCCACAAAAGGGCAGCTTTCTTTATAGTAATCAAGAACAAGAGGCTGTTCTTCTTCTTCAGTGGATTTTGCAGTTCCACATTGCAGAACAAGAAGTACCAGAAATATCAAGATTATGCTCATGTTTGTACTATAATGAATCCGACAATGATTCCTTGGGTTATATTATGTATGCTGTTGTGTTTTTCAAACCAAACATTGCCTTACTGCAGATCTCTCTAGCTTCAGAGACTAATCAAAATGGATGTAACTACCTCACCAACCTTGTCTTTTGTTACAAAAGTGTAAAACGTGGTGAGAAATTATGCAAAAGTGAAGTAATTTAACCTTTTTTATTTTCATGAAATATAGTAAAAAAAACCTATTTTTCATTGTACTTTATTCCAAAATTTTACCTTTTTCTTCTGAAATAGTCAAAATAATGTATATATTTTTATTTAAAATTTCCATTTTCCACCAAGAATCTGTCTGCAAACTTCATTCAAATATCAAACATTCAGATTCATCCACAAACTTTGGGTTTTCTATTTTTTTTATATTAAAGTATGGAACTTACTGAGAAATTTTGAGCACAGATGAAAACTACACTTTTTTTTTTTTTCAAGAATTAGTAAAAAAAAACATTTTTTTTGCATTTATTAATTGTAACAGAAAGGCAAGTTGATTTTGAAAAAGAAATTTAGACAGATTCAAGTACAGGGGCAGTGCCGTGAGGCTCAAGTTACATAGTATTGAACAAACAGAGGCCAGAGCAATTGATCTGAAACCTCTTTGACACAACCCAATTTACAAAACCCAAGTGGCAGTTGACTCAACTCAAGACATCACAACAAAAAGGACCACAAAAGCTCTATCACAAGACCACACAACAAAACTCAACACATTGATCAGATGCTCAGATCTATTCTTCGGTTAAAAATCCGGTCACATAATGGTGCAGCGGCTCTTTTCTTCTACAGGCTGAGGCACTTGCTGGTTCCGGTTCGCCTCAGATGGGTTGTAAGAGAACTCGGAGGTATCCAAACCGTACTGGTAAAGATAAGAGGGAAAAGTATTAGAAACACTATTGGGAGGTATCTTGTGACACAAGAAATGAAAAAGATGGAAACTTGAGAAGAAAGTCTCATAATTCTCATCAACCCATCAAGCCAACAGTTGCATAGTCCACAAGTTTCTTAACAAAAAGTGAATAATTGATCAAGCACTGCATATTTTTGTGTCAGATAATCAACAAGAACTTTAATAAAGTATACCCTAATTATTATCTTGAGAGGAGATATCACTTTTATCCTTTTTATTTAAAAATATGGCTTAATTAGGGACTAGCTAGTACGACTCGGGCAATTCACTAGTTTCTTTTTTACAAATTGCTAACTGAACTTGTATAAAGTTGCAATATGCAAATTACTGTATAATTTGCTGAGGAAACTTGCATATGCTCATCATGTGCCATCAGGATTTAGCTAGTAAATTGGAATACCAAAATTGATCTAGCAATTTGCATAAAGAACAGCAAGATAACAAACAACATGCAAGTTTTCGCCCTAATTTAGTAGCAAATTAGGTGGAGACAACATATTACAATTTACAATTTACAATTTTGTATTACTATTAAAAAAAAAACAATTTAGCAAATTTTCCAAACCCCTCAAAGTTCAACTAGCAAATTGACAATTATAACCCTTTAAATATTGAATGAGGTGTCAGAATATCAAATCATAGCCATAAAACAGACTAAGTTTACTTTAGCATCAAACGCAGATTATTCAAATGCTTCGATTTACAAACATATAGCAAGTTGTTTCTTTTTAGAGAAAAAGAGAGAGAACGGACCTTTTCCCTCATGCGTGCACTCCAAGCATCGTTTCTCGTTGGTTGCCTCTGATCTGGCACTGCAGTTGCCGCACCACTTGTAGTGGAGGCTAGCAGCGGTTGTCTAACTTGTCTAGGAGAAATGAATTCCTCATCACTGTCATACTCTGGAGGTTTATTTGCTGCCCTTACAATAAGGGCCAGAACAAATAACAGAGCCTGCAATTTCAAAAGCAGAGTCAGAACTGAAAACTACAAAAACAGTTGAAATAATGCTTAGCTTACCTCAAAAACAACTATTCCAAGCGAAACCCATTTGACGATCGTCCAATTCTCTTTTAGAAAATCATAAATCATCGTGAAGTCTCCAGTACTATCAGTCGGCAGTTTCTGGAAGTAGTAGGCCAAAAATTGATGAGCAGATAAAAAATTACAGTGAACTTGTAAAAGAAATTTAACTATGATTTGATGAGCTACTATATTGAGCCAAACAACTTGAAATAAAACTTACATCTTCCCAGCTTTTGTCAAAGTAAATAAATGCTGCGCAACTGAGCTCCACCAAGATCAACAAGATGACCAAGAATGAATACTGTGTTTTCGACTTAAGGAAAAGCACTTGATTAATGTTTCAGTTTCGGATAATGTTATAGAGCAGAAAAATGTCAGCTTAACAAAAAGAAAGTTTGCAACAAAATGAGAATTCTTGATATTAAGGATACACAACTCAGGCAGCAACCGTTCCGTGTCAGACCTGCAATGCAACCGAAACAGGATATGACGAACAGGACTGCTCCAACACCAATGAACAAGTATATAAACCTGCAACAAGATAAGAACATGAAATTGAGAGAAAAAAGTTTAGATTTTTACTTTCGTAACGGAGTAATATGTTAGAAAAGCCGTAGTAAATATCCCATTTGTAGAAAGTGATCGAGTCATGCAATCAAACTTTTTTTGAAACAATAACGTATCATACTTTGCTGAGTTTAGCTCAAAGTTACAATTTTGAAGTAAATATAAGGTCTGGAAATTATTCCATCTTAAGAGCTTCCAAGGTTTACACTTTACAGTTTAGCTTAAACTTTCTATTTTTATTGTAATGCTCCTATATATTTTTTTTTGGCCATGGCTCCTAAATTGAAGGTCTAGAAATGCTAGAAATAAGAGTGTCATCTTAAGAGCTTTTGAGTTGGATCTTTCTAGCTCAAGGACCTTTTTTTATTGTCAATAGCAAAACTATCAGATATGATCCAAAGGTAGATAAGAACTATCAGATAGATGGAGCTTAAATGAAGAACAATTACTAAAAACTAAACATTTTAAAAAAAAGGAAGAAAACAAAACAGAATTCAACTGCATAAAGCAAAGGTTTTGAAGCAAAGGGAAGTACCAAGCTTTAGGTAGATCATCGAAAATACTTGTTGATAGAGAAATCGCCACAAACATCGGTCGGCCGAGCTGCATCAAATCCCCATCGCCAGAGGTAGGCGAGATGGAGGTGTCATCACTAGTTTCTCTTTTGAACTCAACAAACAAGTATATCCCATATCCCACCATAGCCAACCCCATAATTGTCAACAAGAAGTTCAACAGCTTCAGTATACATTCCAAGAACCCTTTGCATGCCATTGTCAACAATCCTTCTTTTTCACAAGTTTAACTGGCCCTGATAAAGATATAAAACTCCATTAATCCACCAAAAAAGTTGAAAATTAAGAAAACTCAAACTGAAGGCACCTTCAACTATTAGTAGCACAAGCACCTGATTTTTTGAAGATTGGAAATTTTTGAAAAATTGGGTTCTTTTTTCTTCTTTGAATTTGAATATAATATAATATTCATTTAAATTTTAATTCATAAAAACAAGAGGCTAATCAATTTTCCATAGTTCTATCTATCCATGACATGCATGCAGATTGCAGAAAGGTTGAATTTGCAAACTTTATCTCAAATTCAGCTCTGGGCTTCTAATCAAACATGAACGGCATCAAAATACACGAAAAAAACCCTAAATTTCAGAAGAATCATAACGTAGACGAACAAGAAACACAATAGCTCAAAGCAAATGCAAGTCTTGGGATCGGGGTAGAAATAGAAAGAACTTACCGGAAGAAAGAAGGATAAACTATATTATTCAGAGCGTTTAGCTTCTTCGTCGAAATCTAGAATGGAAATGAGAGAGAGAGTGAGTGAGAGACAGACACGACGACAAGCGCAAAGGTAAAGAGAGAAGGAACAAAGCAAACACCTTTTTCAATCAATTTTCGTTCTTTTTCTTCTCCACAATTTGGTTTCGTGGTTGCATTTCGAGCGCCTTTGAAATTATGCATATCCAGACAAGAAAGAAGGTCGAAACGATGCGTTTCATGCTCACGTGCTGCACTTGTCATGCTAGACTATAAACGAGCCGAACACATCTCGATAAAACTTTTTTCTCGAACTCGCTTAAACTTAATATATACATATATAATATTATTATTATATAAAACTCAAAAAAAATATCGAACTCGACTTGAACTTAATATATACATATATAATATATTATGTAAAGCTTAAAAAATTAAAACACGAATTCGATTCGATTAGGCTCACGAGTTTCTCTAGTCGAGTATTAGTGAATTAGAACTCGACTCGGTATCAGAAAAAGCTCGACTCGACTTGAAATTTAGCGAGTCGAATTTGAATATCGACCTATTTGATCTCGAACAACTCACAAGTAGCTTAACTCGTTTCAACATTTGCATGTATAATATATGAACATAAATAATAAGATAACAACATATAGAAAATAAGTATTTTGGTCGGAAATAATTAAAGTTTCAACTACCAATTCAACTAAAATATTTCTTATTTAATATTATCCACAATTATAGTACGTAGAAGATTATGAATGAATATATAAAAATCCGTAAAATACAGAACTGTTACATTATTGATATTATCTGTATTATACTTACTCTTTAAGTATTCCCACTCCTAGTGGTGACATTTTCTAGCATTTTGAGGGTACAACAATCGAATGATTAAGAAATCTTAATTGTATATACTTTTTATTTGTACTGATTATATGGCTGCAGTGACAAAAAAAAAAAAAAAATTAAATCGTCGCGAGTTTTAAAGTTGTAAACTTTAAGAGTTAAATTAGAATAACACAAAAGATGAGGGACGGAATTTATTTAATAGGAAAAACCAAACGACATCACACTGTAGCTAATCCAGGAGCCAGGACATTATTAAATCTCGACTCATGGCCCAAAAAAATAAAATAAGAAGAAAATTATTATTATTGTTCCATAAAAATAGGCCCAATTCTCTTCTGGGCTACTTCTTTACTAATAATTCATTCCATAAAATTAGGCCCAATTCTTCCGGAAAATAGGATCCTTTACCGGAAAGTAAATAAAAAAAATTAGATATAAATTTGTAAACTATAACTTTTTAAAATACTACTAAAAGATTTCAATCCCTATGTTAGTATTATTTATTTTCATTATCATTAGAGATATATAAGTTATTATCAGATATATATCTATTCTATTTCGAAGATCATTTTATAATATTTATATTAAATAAATAATATTAGATGCATATATGCAATCCAATTATAATATATCTATAACCGTCTAGATATAGCATATATGCGACATATCATATTCATATCTCTAATATATATCGATATACATAGATATATATATATATATAAAAAGTTGAATAAGTTGCTTGGATAATACTCGCAAATCACAATACAACTAGAGAACGAAATATACTTGATATATAATATATCTAAACCTTAAATATATATCTATATCTAAATTATAGATAAATACATATATGTCTATTATCTATACAGTCCTACCTCCACTACTATATAAGAAAACCTCTCCATCTCCAATTCATAATTCACCAGCTTCTCCTCTAATATTCCATAACTCACCAGCTTCTGTAATTTCTACACTCCTGTACGGACGACAAAGATGGAGACCGATCTGATGATGTCGCAATTTCTCAACATCACCGCCACACAAGACGCCGCCACGGCCCGCCACCTGTTAGAATCGACCAACTGGAACCTCGATCAAGCCATCCTACTCTTCTTCACCAACAACAACCCAGACGATCTACGCGCTCCTCTCCCCGTCACACGCGCCACCCTCTACGACGACGCTTATTTCCCGACAGCACGGGAATCATCACAACACGACAACCCAACAGGATGGGAATCGTCGGAATCCGACAACCTCGAAAACATGTTCCGGCCGCCACATCAGCTCATCTTCGCCGGAACTTTCCAGGAGGCCAAAATGGAGGCTTATAGTTCCGACCGGTGGCTACTAGTGAACGTTCAGTCGATGTCCGAGTTCAACTCGCACCGGTTGAACCGCGATGTCTGGTCCGACGAACCGGTTTCCGACGCTATAAGAGGGAACTTTGTTTTCTGGCAGGAGTACAATGATTCAGTTGAGGGACTCAAGGTTATGACTTACTATAAAGTGGAGAAAGTCCCAGCGGTTCTTGTCATTGACCCGGTAACTGGTCAGATGATGCGGTCGTGGTTCGGGTTGGTCGAACCTGTTGGTTTGCTTGAGGATTTACTAGTCTTCATGGACAAGAGCCCTAAAGAAAAGCTCAATGCTTTCTTGGGTAACAAGAAAACTAATGAAATAGAGCCGGATGTGGAGATGGCGGCTCCGAGTTGGGGCGATGACGATGAATGGCCGGTTGAGAAGATTCCGGAAGATTTCGGACCGGAATATCCACCGCTTCCGGAAGAACCGGCTGGCAATCGGGCCCTGCTTTGCCGTGTGGCGGTTCGGTTCCCTAATGGCCAGAGGATGCAGAGGCTTTTCTTGAAAACCGACCCGGTTCAGCTTCTGTGGTCGTTTTGTTACTCGAAGCTCGAAGAATCCGAGAAACGGTTGCGGTTCGGTTTGATTAACGCTCTTCCGGGGAGATCGACGAGTCTTGATTACGAGAAAGAGGCGACGTTTGAAGAATCGGGTGTTGCTAATTCTATGATCACCGTCGTTTTAGAGAACTGAAAAAATGCATACTCATAGTGTTTTTGTGATGTTATTAATAAGATTTTAATTTAGTGTTATTAAGATTTTAGTTTAGTAATGAAGAATGTTTTATTTTAGATTTTAGTTTAGTAATAATGTTTTATTTTACATGTTCATTAATTTCAAACACCATACCAAAATAAGTATTCTATGATTCCATATTCAATCACAGCAATGCAAAAAGTACAAACTTAAAATCATAAAAATTATGTCGGTATAAAATGTTTCACAATCAAATTATATAGTTGCAGGTTCCAATCAGTAGAGTTAACGTTCAGATTTTAGTTTTATGTAATGATGATATATAGATTTAGTGTAAAACAGGTTTTGGTATTAAGATTGTAGTGTAAAACATGTTTTAATCTAGCAGTAATGAAAAATGTTCTATTTTTCTTGCAGTTATAATGATAAATGTTCTATTTTTTTTTTGTAATAAGCAGTGTGGTACTGGTACATACTTCTATGTTGAATGATTTTAGAGGCAAATCAAGTATGCTTGTGATTCCCATATCCAACAATGCACAAAAGTATGAAACTTTAAATCTATAGATATAGAAATTGCATCATAATAATAACACTAAACATTTGAATCTGGATCATCCAATCACTTGATTAACTATCTTAGAGCATGGTAGAAAAATCCAGTTTAAAATATTGATATGAAATGTCTAAAGTTTCACTTTTGTTGAAATTTGATGTGTCCATCTAAATTTACACTTAAAATTGACAGAATTTGGTCATTTACTTATCACATGAACAGATAAAAACACAAATCACAAAATTGCCCCTAATTGGGTGATAGCCGGAGTAAGGTGGTAGCCGGTCGGAGTAGATCACTGTAATTATTATATTTTCAAAATAGATCACTGTAATTTGTATCATGTTCTTCAATGAACTGTCTCATTTCAGCAACAGTAGCAAAACCAATCTCTCCTATCTAAAAAGTAAAAACTACATAATCAAGCAAAAAAACGAATCTTCTCCATCAAAAACTTCACTGAACACAAATTCTGCAGTTGCACAGATCAATCATAGGATGTGAAAGTTCAATGGTGCAGTTGTCGTTTAAATCTGATCATAAAACAAGAACAGCTTTACGAGGTTTCGTTAGATATGTTGTGTTCATATGAACCAACCTTAGGATTCGGTCCATCTCCAGTAAAATGTCTTCAATCTTGCACCTATAAAGTGAAGTACAAAAACACACATTTTTAAATGGACGTTCTAAAGAGTAAATGAGATATGTGTCAGATTAATAGACTCGTGGAACCGCAGTGACCAAATGCAGCATTTTGGATATCAAAGGCTATTAGCATTTAGACCACTCTCCTATTTGATTAAAGGGTTAATAACCTATGAAAAGTCTGAATTTTAACCCATGTTAATCGGAGAGGTCTGAATTTTCAAAAGTTATTTTAGGAGATCTGAATTTTCAACTTTGTTGAACTTTGGTTTTCCGTCCATTTTTAGGGTTAAATTTAACAAAATTGTGTGAAATGACATACCTACTTTTTCCGGAGCTTTGGGCGGCCTTGACGGTCACCGACTGTGTTTTCCGGCGAAGAAGAATGCTTTTTCTTTTTGCTTTAAAGGGCATTTTCGTCTTTTCAGGTCAAGCATGTGATGGGCACTCTTTGGTCGGAGAGCATTTTCAGGATTTAAGTTTATTTCCGGTCACATGCCAAGCATGTGACCAAATTTTTAACGGCAAAAATTGACGGATACCTCTTATATCAACAAAGTTGAAAATTCGGACATTCCAAATTAACTTTTGAAAATTCAGACAACTCCGGTTAACATGTGTCAAAATTCAGACATTTCATAAGTTATTAACACTGTATTAAATGATGAATTATTTTATAGCAAATCAAGTATTCATTCCATATTCAACAATGCACAAAAGTCACAAACTTGAAACTTATATATTATGGTTTTCGCATCATAATAATAGGACTAGTGATTTGAATTTGCATCATCTCAATCACTTAACCATCAAAATGCAAACTTCCAACTTATATATGGTCAAGATATTGATGGACATATACAACAAACAAACTATATATATATATATATATGTTAGAAGCATACCTCAATGAAGATCAAATTTTTATAATTTCTTCCCATTATGAAAGACTGTGACTTCAACTTGAGCAGAAGCTCGGGGAAGCTCAAACAATTTGTCGAACATGTCAAATGCATTTGCTCTCTTTTGTCCATTAAATGTCACAATCATTTCCTCAAGAACTGGTGAATTGCAAAGTAAGAATTTTGCAAATTCCACCTCAGCTGGCACACAAATGATAGATGGCACGGAAATGATATCTATCACTATCGACTTCAACTTCATAAAGCCACCACGTCTGAGAGGATATTTCAGCCAAAAATCAGTATAAACTTCGTGCAGCTTGATAGGAAGATGCTCAACAACTTCATACTCAGACTGCACAAAAAAGAAATTTCATCAACTTAAAAAAAATGATGATTAATGACTACAATATGTCAGTAAGACTTACATCTACAACAAAGTTTTCGAGGTTAGGAGCACTTAATAACAGCTCTAGAACAACTAAAACTTGCTCCACGTCATGAAGATCAGAACTCAGATCCACGAACTTCAGATGATTGAAAGCAATTGAAGATGCACTAGGGTCATAGCCTGTCTTAAAATACTTTAAACACAAATACAAAGTTAGAGCCAAACCGGAAAGACATGCTACATCAAAGGCAACAAAGATAGTGCAATAGTGATAGATTGATTGACAACCTTAGTGACAGAGAGTCCTAAGGTAAGTTTCACAAGATTAGGCGCACCACCAAAAATTTCGATCAGGCTCTGATCACTTCGATTAGTTGGAAGATCCCTTTGATTTAACCCAAATTCCATCTCAACTAATGCATGTAAATTTTCGAGGTAAACATCTCTGAATCGTCCACGCAGTTCCAAGTACTTGACTTTTGGAGCAGAGATTCTAATGGCCGCTAGATCTAGAAGGTGTATTGAATCCAAGCTAACACTCTCAAGAGACGTGCTTCTAGAAATAAGGCTTTCAATATTACTGTCCATTTCCATCCATGAAAGATGAAGCCTTTTCAAAAACACAAATCCCTCAAAAGTGGGAGGTATCTCTAGCTTACAATAGGACAACTTCAAACTGGTCAGTTTCTTGCAATCAAATAGAGATGAAGGAAATCTGCAGCCTTCTAATTCATTACAACAAAAATCCAGCTCCTTGATACCATGTCTCGACAGGAAGGTAATCCAAGGGTCGATTTCGGGACCTAATTGTAACATACTGTGCACCCTAAACTTATGGATCGGGCCTTGATGAAGGAGTAAGCATCGATTCACAATCCGGCCGAAGCCAACTGCACTTGAGCACAATCCATACTCGAAGTTGAGGTCAGGCATTGAGTTCCATCTGTACCTCCAAGATCGAGACAATATACTTGTTCTTGCAGCATCACGAATCGGTAATCGAGAAATGATTCTCTCAACAATACCTGGAGGCAGATCGCCGATCCGATCACTGGCAGCAGTGTTTGCCATAAAATGATGATGAACACTACTGCAATTGAATTCAGATTAACAAACTGGCATTTGATTTAAGTCATTCTAAACCCTAATCATTCAACAGATGAACAGATACATACCTGCAGTATTCTTGTGCTTCGCCTATCTGTAATTGAGACAAGGAGAGCTGAGGTTAGAGAGAGTGCCATTGACGACGAGTGACCATAGTGATTTTAGTGAGTGAATAAGACGAGGGCTGATTAGCAAATGTGAAGGAAATACTAATAGTCCTAATTAGTCCTCCTACTACACAAATGGGAAATTTGATCCCCGTGTCAAAGATTTCCTTTTTCCAGATCCAAAATCATTTTCCCTACTCTCTATTATGTCTTCAAGATTTCTATTGCATTTGATATTAGCTAATACATACCAAAAAAAAAGATATTAGCTAATAGAAATAGTATCTAGTTAAGCCTCCTTTCAATCATCTAATGTTCAGAACTCCAAACCAAAACAACCAACACGGCCAAGAACACAAATGTGCAAAAGCAACAACTTAAAAACAGTCTCAATTATGAATATGTTATTAATTGATTTCTAATTTTTAAAATATTAATATACAGTGTGTCGTATGAATTATTTTCCAAATTTTTCTCTTAAATTTGATTCAACAAAAACGTATTTTTTAAGTATCAAATAAATCAACAAATCTGATACTTGTTATTGCCACGAACAAATCTAATAATTCGAAAAAAAAAAAAATGAATAACAATATATTCTTGTTAGGTAAAACTCATTTCGACACCAAAATAAGTCGAAAAAAAGTGTAAAATAACGAATATAATATTTGGAATACCGTATCCTAACATTCTATACTGGGATAGCCATTGACAACATATATTAAAGTTGGGACTGTATTTAGGTTCTTCTTATCCAAGATACAATCATACAATCCTGCAAAAATATTGTATTTGTCTCTGATTACATGTTCTTCAATGAACGTTTCATTTCAGCAGCAGCAGAAGCGATCTTCTCTGCTTATCTAAACCATAAAAACTACATAAACAAGCAAAAAAAAAAAACGAATCTTTTCCATCAAAACTTCACCGAACACGAAATCTGCACTTGCCAAGATCAATCATCGGATTTGTTTGTTCAATGGTGAAGTTGTCGTGTAAATCTGACCAGAAAACAAGAACAGCTTTACGACGTTTCCTCAGACGTGCTGTTTCCATATGAACCAACCCAGTACTGTTTGACTCCGACCAAGATCTTCTCAGGCGCAAATGGACCGTCCTCGTGGTCCACCAACTTTGTCTCCCATCTTATGGCACCCGCGATTTTCGTGACCTTGTTCATCACATCAACTTCATCACGAAGTATTATGGCGCCCTCAGGTCTTAGGATTCGGTCCATCTCAAGCAAAATATCCTCAATCTTGCACCTACAAAGTGAAAAACACACCTTTTAAGGCTGTCCTTTAAGGCAAAATGTAAAAAGTACAATTTTTTTTTTGTTTCCCGCGGAGTGGTCCTAGGTGAGGCCTCCCCACTCGCATCGGATCAGCCCGTAAGGGGTAAAGTGTCGGTCAGGGATGAAGCATTGAACTGCTACATCATATTACATGATAAAAGTACAGTTGAAATAAATGAAGCTTACTTATTAAAAAGAACACACATTTTCAGACAAGACATTTTTTTTGTGATTTGGCTTTCTATTAACTTTGTAAAAAACTCTTATCATTAAACAAGTTTATGCTTAAGATGAAGATTGAGAAACATACTTGTTCTTGTACAAGCTAAATACGCCACTAGCGTGTATCAGATCAAATGACCTCGGGTAAGTCGAGAATCCTTCACACCTGAAATCAATCGAATAGTATCATCAATAAATCTTGATAAAATGTAGCTTCTAGACTACTTAAGAGGTGCATCATCTTTGTTAAATACATATGTATATTCTGTAATTATGAGTTTCCTAATTTAGATTTAGCTATTTACTAACTGATTGTATTCACTATAATTCATGTAATATTGTTCAGATGAATATACTGAATTTACCAATTCTAACAATCTTCATCATCATTTCAAGAAGCAAGACCACTTACCAGTTATGATACATGCCCATCAAACCCCTCTCATAGATGACCCCCAATGTGTTCTTACCAACCGTGGGAACGATATTCATAACCCACAACTTTGGCGATTCAATAGCAGCAGCAAACCCACCAAGCCCTGCATTCATGTCCATCACATTACGGTACCTCGCAGTGCCGAGCAACCTATTCAGCTTCTTGTAATAGTTAGCACGCTTTTGCCAAAGCTTTTTGTCTTCTTCATAGGATTCAACTGTAACTCCAGAAACCAGTCCTTTGGATATCCGAGGAGGGACTGCATTGAGTCTAACTGGAAACTTCTGTAACTCGCCTCCAGCAACTTCTTTAGAGCTCGATGCTTTGGGGAAAGGGGTAATGCATCCCTCCATTTTCTTATACCTGAAGATGCAAAAAGGACACGAGACAACTTACCTAACATTATCAGTAAAAATTTATTGGGTTAAAGGTATTTTTCATACAACATGTTTAACCGAATGTTGCTTTTGGTACAAAATGTTTATTTTAATGTACTTTTGGTACCATACGTTTGAATTTTGTAGACTTTTGGTCTATCCGTTTGTTGGCTGTTAGTTTTTACCCTTATGTGGCACGTGCAAGTTACGTATAGGGCAAGTCACGTGACTTGCACATGCCACATAACGGCAAAAACTAATAGTCAACTAACGGATAGACCAAAAGTCTACAAAGTTCAAACGTATGGTATCAAAAGTATACCAAAAACATTTTATACCAAAAGCCACATTCGGTCAAACATGTTGTATGTAAAGTACATTTAATCCAAATATATTTTACTAAACTGTAGATTATCTCAACAACTTAGTATTTTCTTTAAAATGGAAGTTTATCAGTTCATGAAAACAGAAATGAAGCAACTTACCAGACATTGTCAGAATTTTCAGATTCACAAATGGGGGCAGAATTTCTTGAACAAGACTTATCGTTAATCTTTTTCCTAAAAATAGCAATATCTCCATTCTCATATTTCTTCTCCCAACAGAGAAGTTCAGCTATCTCTTCAATTTTGTTCTGCTCTGCTTCAAGCTCCGTCTTTGTGCGCTTCCAGGTTTTGTAATATGTTCTCCAGTTAATTGGAGGGCCAGACAAGATCCAGAACCCACCTGGTCTGAGGACTCGATCTACTTCCATCATGTACATGCCATCTGTTTAAGGTAAATTCATTAGAAATGGTACTTAGTTAGGATGCTGAATAATGCCACTTTATGAATATATGTTACATCAACTCTTATGACCAAATTCCTAAAAAAAACAAGAGAAAAAAAAGAGTAACTTTTATCACTGGACATGATTAGAGAAACATGTTGTTCTCCAAGTTGTACAAAGATAGTTTCCAATTCCAAAAGTTACTATTTTTGAATAATGGGTTTCACTTAAACTACCACTTGAGGGTATTTAATATATTTCATTCAACAAGTAACTATTCGGCAAGGAATGTGGTATCTTGATAGCGAAATACGTTCACATTTGCTATATTTAGCATCAGTGCTTACCATTTGCTGTCCATGGAATAAGACATCTAGAGCACTGGGCCATGTCGAAAGCTCTAGATGGGAATGGAAGCTTAATGCTCCCAAGAACACCAATATAAGCAGGGACACCTCTCTCCAAAGCAAATTGCACTTGTGCTTCATGATTGTCTCTTGGTGCAAACGATATTGGCAATACATTCCGCTTCATTAGATACGCACCCCAACTTGCCACCTGCATCAAAATGTGTTCTTAAGTTATGACCAACATCAATGAAGCCACAATGTGTTGCGCTCTGATACTATGTTAATAATAAGACGCACGTCTTAACCAACTGTCTCATAAGTCCGAACTTGTGAGTGAAGGCATTTAGCACGCTCTTATACATTATAAGATATCAACACCCATATTGTATAATTTTCTAGACAAATAACAAACAACTAAAGACATTAAACTTACCCCACAACCAGTATCAAGAGCTGTTCGAACGGAACCATCTGCAATAGGGATCACAGATGCCAGCTCATCGATATAAGCATCTGCACCTTGAGGAAACATTGTCCCACCTCCTGGAAACTTAAACACATCTCCTTGATACTCAACCCAGTTTTGATTAGCCTTCTCCACTGTCAAGCTCTTGAACGGCACATTAGCATAATGAACGTAATCACGACTCTTGGGCCAGGCAAACGGAGTCTTATACCCTTTAGGAGCAGGAATCAAACAATGCAGTTTCTCATTTTCTGCAGGGCAATGCCTTTCTCTGTACACCATGCTCTCTCTTGGAAACTTCATGGCCATCTCTTGTTCCTGGCATGGAGTGTAGTCCTTGAGCTTAATATCACAAGCTTTGAACTTTTTGATTTTGGGCTCGGATGATTCGGTGATCTCGACAGCTTCGAACTTATGGCGGGGTTCGAAGTTCAAGTTTGTGTCGATGTGGCAATCGGGTTTCTTGGTTATTTCCAAGGGTATGTTGTCTCCTTTACCATATCCACTCTTTTGCCATGCTCCTAGCATGTAAAAGAAGATGCAGAGACCAAGAACAACAAATATTGAAATCGGGCTTCGCGATCTACCCGATAGATTTGGCTTTGGAGGCATGATTCGAGATCTAGCCACTAACTAACTTTCACTGCACCAAATCATTAGATGTATACATGTGAGAAACCATATTACATCAGTAAAAATTGAATCTTTCACATTTCAGAACTATCTTACTCAATTTTTTTTTTTCTAAAAAAGAAATCTTTTCCACTTCCATGATCATATTTCATAGAATTTTCCAGCCTCCCAGATCAAGAATCTCAGAGTTAGGTCTATGAGTGGAATCAAGCTCAAGATGCAAAGTAATCAATAGATGTAGACAAGTGAGAAACCATATAACAACAGTAAAAATTGAATCTTTCACATTTAAACTATCTTACTCGATCTTTTTTTCCCTAAAAAAGTCATATTTTCCACTTCCATGATCATACTTCAAAAAAATTTCCAGCATTCCAGATCAAGAATCTCGGAGTTTGGTATACGAGTGTAAATCAAGCTCAAGATGCAAAGTAATCAAGCTAAATCTCATAATTAACAGATGAAGTGAGCAGAACAAGGTCAAATCTGAAACCAGAAGATCGCCGATCTTCGAACTCACAGAGCAAACCCATGAGTGCAGATAGTAAAGCAAGAAACCCAAGTGGAAAAGAAGATCATTGAGAAAGAAGAAGTACCCTGGTGTTGAAAATACTCTGGAATGGCTCTTCGAGCTCCAGATCTTAGTGGGAGAACAAGAGTGAGCTTGAGAGAGAAAGAAAGAGTGGGTCTTTTATATACAGTTGGATTGATGGATGAAGAACAGAACAGTAAAGGGAATAATCACTGGACAGCTCAGCTTTTGTAAAGGATTAGTAATTTAAGTGTGGATTTAGATCTGGATTTAGAAGTTAGAAATACCAAAGATTCTTTGAGGAAGAAGAAGAAATCAGACCGGCGTCTTATAATGTTTCTTGTTTTTCTTCTTAATGTTTAGATTTAGATTTAATGTCAGATAAATTATTTGCTATTAATCAATGAAAAAATTAAACTAATGAGTGGGACCCAGTTTATTTGTAAAGTCTTAAGAATTTAATATAGGGCCCAATAGTGTCGGTGCTTGGGTTGGGTTTCAAATTTCAATATTTGGAACTGGTATGGAAGTATCGGTGGTTGGTGAGGACTGGGACCAATAACGAAAGGATCTTGCAATAGAGTAGGAAAAAAAAAAAAAAAAAAAAAAAAAAAACTTATCAAACTATATAAATCATAATAGTATTTAAATCCGATTTTTAGCAATTTATATGGTTTAGCTGTCTAATTGTTCGTCAAATTTTAACTATATATATATGGTTTATTCGGTCTAAATGTTCAACTATTATAATAGGATTTTTAATGAAAAAATTAAATATATAAACCATAAAAATACCTAAAACTCAACAGAAAAAAAAAAAAAAAAAAGTGAGAAAGAGGGAGCTATCCGGACTGGACCCAAACCGGTTCAGATCCGACATAAAAAATAAAATGATTAATAGGTGTTTTGGTCCATGATGTTTGACGACTTTTGAGTTTTAGTCCATGATGTTTATTTTTGCTTAGTTTTGGTCTCATATGTTTGCATATTTTTTCAAGTTTTAGTCTTTCCGTTAATATTTTCCGTTAAGTGACATGTGTAAGTCACGTGATCCACCCTAAACTTTTTATTTTGTTCAATTTAGTCCCTCTAAAACTTTCCTACCTTTTTTTGTTCAATTTAGTCCTAAAGTCTCAAATTTAACTTCTCCAATTTGGGTCAATTTTGAGACTTTAGGACTAAACTGAACAAAAAAAAAGTTAGGAAAGTATTAGAGGGACTAAATTGAACAAAATCAAAAGTTTAGGGTGGATCACGTGACTTGCACATGTCACTTAACGGAAAATATTAACGGAATGCAACGGAAAGACCAAAACTAGAAAAAAAATATACAAACATGTGAGACCAAAACTAGGAAAAAATAAACATTATAAACCAAAACTCAAAATTCATCAAACATCATAAACCAAAACACCTATTAACCCAAAAGAAAAACCAACAACAGAATAAAAGAATTGGTTGGGAATGCGATTCCTGGTGTAGCCAATTCAGTGAATCACAAAATGAGCTAGATTCGTAACTGTGCTATTTTCGTATTTGTTTGTTCAGATAGTGTTTCATTGATCCGTTGCACAATGAATGAATTGGGTTGGGTTTGAAAATCAATCCATTAATAATGGACTTAGTGGTGGATTATTGGGCATGAGTTTGAGCATAATTGACTCAACCTGCCACGATTAAGCCCATGGGTTGACCCATTGGTTAATTGACAGTTGACATTAGTAATGAGCTCAGGTCAAATGTGCGGGACTTTTCGAAAAAAATATCTATATCCCTAATTTTCGGAATTTCTCACTATTCTGAAATTAAACTTTTTTAACAAAAATCCCGACTTGGTCGAGACTATTTAATTCAGGACGAGCTAGGGATAACATGAATTTACACCTAAAATTGAAAATAAATATTAATATTTTCAACTCAAAATACAAGTTCAAGTTCAAACATTCATCGAGTTCACGAACACATAAATTAAGTTCATAAACACATTCATCAAGTTCACACACATAGATCAAGTAGATGTGAATTGTTATTATAGTTAGATTATTTATGTTGTAAAATGTTGAACTAAAGTAACTTAGTAACTAACTCGACACATTCAGGACTTTTCTAAAAAAAAACATAATCCTAATTGGGAGCAAAAGTCTCTTCCATACAGGCTCGGGCGCAATTTTAGGAGGGGCTTTTCGAAACGGGTTCCTTTAAATTTCGTCGGGTTCGTAGGAATTTATTAGGGATGGGCATTCGACCGGTTCTGGACCGGACTGGAACTGGTTTAAGTAGTCCGGTCCGGTCCGGACCGAATTAGACATTGACCAAGAGTTGACCAACAAAATCTGGACCGTTTCTGGACCGGGTCAGGACCGGTTTTGGACTATTTTATAAAAAACAGACCAGTCCGGTTCGGAACCGGTCCAACCAGTTTTTATTTACAAATTTACACTAAAAATTAAAAATTAAAAAACAAAAAACAAATCCAAAACCAGTCCGGGTTAAAAAAAACCGGTTCAAACCAGTCCAGTCCAGTTTAAAACCGGTTCCATTTGAAGTATACAAACGGTTCTTGGCTCGGTTTCCACTTGCAAAACCTGTTCTGTTTGGAACCGGTCCAGTCTGGACCGGTTCCAAACGGTCCGGCCGGACCGGTTTTTTTTCAATCCCTAGAATTTATGCTCCACTAGAGTCCTAGACGGGTTCTCTTCTCTTCTAGTCTCGCGGGGCGGGGAGCTTCCTGTATACAGTCTGCATTCTGAGCCTGCATCTGTCCGACTTCTGTTTGACTCGCGGCAAAAAGAACAAACAGAAGAAGAAGCTGCGGTGTATCTCGATTCTCGAGACAATGGACGAAGACCAGAAATCCCTCATCATCAAATCCTCAGCTCAGTTCCCGATTCCTCCAGGTTTCCTGCCTCCTCCTCTTCTTCATCCAATTCGTTACGATTATGTCATTTGCTGATTTATGTCATCTACGATTACGATGAGCACGTTGAGCAGGTTTGAGGTTTTCGTACGGCACAGCTGGTTTCAGGGCCGATGCGTCCATCCTCGCATCGACGGTTTTCAGAGCCGGAATCCTGGCAGCTCTCCGATCTCTCAAGACTCGATCGATTATCGGTTTGATGATCACCGCATCTCACAATCAGATCTCAGACAATGGCGTGAAGATCGCCGATCCCAGTGGCGGTATGCTTACTCAACTGTGGGAGCCATTTGCTGATTCCCTCGCTAATGCCCCCGACTCTGATAGTCTCCTTCAGGTATTTCCTGGATCGCGCTATTATCGTACTGAATTCGTTGATTGTACAGTGATGATTAGCTGCAGTTCATATGAAAAAGTTTGATTCGTAGTCTGCACTTCCGTTTCTGTGAATTTGGGAGAGACTGAGCGCACCATTGAATAACTGAATCTTCGAGGCTCAGACACTGACTCAGTACATTTGCTGAATCAGTTGAAGTATAGCTCCCAGTGATCATTTTATGCATGTATTATGATCTTCTGAACTAAGTAATTTGTGCTCGTGATTCAAGCAGAGGCACTTCACTCTGATATTCTTGCCAAAAAGTTCTGGTGGTTGATTGACAAACATTGTCAACCTGGGTTGGTATCAGTTTGCATAAATGAATTGTTGATTATGCTTTTCCCTCCCTCTTGTCTCTGCAGCTTATAATTGAATTCTCAAAGAAAGAAGACATACCACTCGATGGGACATACCAAGCTAAGATATTAGTGGGGAGAGATACGAGGCCCAGCGGAGAATCTCTTATCAATGCTGCCACACACGTAAACTTCTCCCTTCATTAAACTGGATAAATCTTTGTTGTTCCTGCTATATTATCAGTATCTCTTCTTCCTTTTATTTTAATGTTTTGCCAAGACATTGAAGCTTATACACATTTCATTTACTGCAGGGCATTAACTCAATTCTTGGGTCAGTTGTCATTGACCAAGGAGTTGTAACAACCCCACAACTGCATTGGATGGTTCGTGCTAGAAACAGAGATATGAATGCATCAGAACTTGATTACTTTGAGCTGCTCTCAAGCTCTTTCAGGTTTATATATTAAGCCAAGGTGCATAAAAGCATTTTGTTTACATTTTATTGCTAGTTCCTCATGTTCATGTTGCATGGTTCAGATGTTTGATAAACTTGACTCCATACGAGGGTAAGATCAATGAAGAAGATGATAAATTGGTTGTGGATGGAGCAAATGGGGTTGGTGGGGAAAAACTCGAAGAGCTAATGAAATTCTTAGATAGTTTAGAAGTTGAGGTTCGTAACAGTGGAAAAGATGGAGGTATACTAAATGAAGGAGTAGGTGCTGACTTTGTGCAGAAGGAGAAGCTCGTGCCTGAAAGTTTTGGCCCAAATGATGTTGGGAAAAGGTGAGATATTGATTTTACTTGATAAAATTGATTTACCGCCATGATCGAAAGTAACTAATTTCTGGACGCTTTTAGTTTTCAGGTGTGCTAGTTTGGATGGAGATGCTGACAGACTCGTCTATTTTACTGTATCATCAACGAATAGCAATAAAATCAATCTAGTCGATGGGGACAAGATATTCTCGCTATTTGCTCTGTTCATCAAAGAACAGCTGTCTATTCTAAGTAATGACAGTGAACCAAATTCCTACAGAGCTCGACTGGGTGTTGTGCAGACAGCTTATGCTAATGGAGCTTCAACAGATTACCTTAGAGAACTAGGCCTAGAAGTGGTGTTCACCCCAACGGGTGTCAAATACTTGCACGAGAAAGCTGCAGATTACGACATTGGCATCTACTTTGAGGCCAATGGCCATGGCACCATTCTCTTCTCTGAGAAATATCTCTGCTGGTTGGAGAATAAACACAAGGAGCTTGCTTCAACATCTGAAGGTCTTCCATGTTTATTTATTTTAATTTGTAAAATCATTGGCTTAATTTATCATGAATCAATAAGCTGATTTTATTATTATTATTATTTATTTATTTTTTTTTTGCATTGTTGTTAGGTTCAGAACAACAAAAGGCTGCTTTGCGACTTTTGGCAGCCAGTAAGCTGATCAATCAGGCAGTTGGAGATGCACTGAGTGGGCTGCTTTTGGTTGAGGCAATTCTTAAACACAAGGGATGGTCTGTCCACAAGTGGAATGGACTCTATGAGGATCTGCCCAGCAAGCAGATTAAGGTTGGTGTTACTCTTAGGATTTGGATCCTCTTCATTAGTCTTCAAATAGCCTTAGTTAAATTTGTGGCAAGAGTAGCCAAAAATAGAAAGGGTTAAACTTATGGCAATGTCTCATTCCAAGCTTGATCAATTTGTAAGATTCATTCACCTTTTAAAACTAAAGCACCAAAAAAAAAAATGAGGGTGACAAAATGCTATTGTATACCCAGAATTAATTCTTAGCTGTGACATAGGCTAAGTCGATTTTGGATCAAATTGAGCGGAGCCAATGTCCTTAGCATTATTACATTCATTTGTTGTGCCAGTTAAATCCTTTTTCCCTTTTGGATTTGTTCTCATTTAAACTGACTACTACCATTTTCCCCTTCAATTCTATATCTAAAATTAGGTTAAAGTTTTGGATAGAGCTGCTGTTGTCACAGCAAATGCAGAGACGGTGGTTGTGAGCCCCCCTGGTATTCAAGAAGCCATTAACGCCGAAACTGGTAATTACCAATCTAGATACGCATTTTCGATTCTTGATCATAAATGCGGTGGCAAACTCTCATCTGCTGATCAAATTCTGGCCATTATGCTTAGTTCATTATTTGGAATGGAAGTGCACTATAAAAAAATGCAAAGTAACACCAGTATTATGTATCATATATATGATGATGCAGTGAAATACCCTCGTGGGCGTTGTTTCATAAGACCGTCTGGGACAGAAGACGTGATCCGAGTATATGCAGAGGCTTCAACTGAGGATGCAGCAGATTGCTTAGCCAACAAGGTAGCTGAACTCGTCGACAGGAGTCTCGGAGTCAGCTCCTCAACCTTGTAATTATACTCATAGAGCCCTTGTCTTTGATTGCAATGTGTACTGTTTTATACACTAATTTGAACTGTTAGAGATGTTCTTAGTAGCTGGATGGGCTGCTGTATTCTTATTATTACAAAAAGAACAGGGGCAAATCCACTTTGTGTCATGGGGCCATTCTTATCTCTCTCACCCCTCTCTTCCTCAGTTCCTCTTGTTCTATTTATGTAAAACTATTAATTTTTAAAAAATCAATTTCGATTTTTCCCGAGTTTTTACATGTTTTTTTTTTCGATTTTTATTTATTTTGTCAAATTGCTCAAACTTGAATCTCATTCAAAGATTTTCCCAATTTTTTTCCTCATTTTTTCAAATTGATTGGTCATTTTAGTAATTATTTGGCCAGTTTGTTTTATTAATTATTATTTTTTAAAGTGATTATATTTGAAAATAAAATGTAAAACATTTATAGAAAGAAAAAAAAAAAAAAAAAAAAAAAAAAACTGGCAGCAACTCTCCAAAATAGCGCTGCTGGATTATTATTATTATTATTATTTTTTCCATTCGGCCTCCGCGGACTAGGGAGGTAAACGAGCCGATTCGAGCCGATTGTCTATCAAGTTTGACTTGACTCGATTAGTCTTTGCGAAACTTGAGCTCGAACTCGATAGGGTTTTAATTTTGAAACTTGCGGCATGTTTGGTTCATGGAATAGGGAATAAGAAATAGGGAATAGGAATAGGGAATATGAAATAAGTAATATTAATATGATGTTGTTTGGTTGACTTGATGAATATGGAATGATGATTCCAAATACTATGTTTGGTTGATAGAATGTTATAGGTAAAAGAATGGAATAAGTCCAAATTGACAAATATACCATTTTGCTATCTATATTAATCAAATTAACATTAACAATATTAAAATTGAAAAAGTCAAATTATATATGTATTATTAAACGAAAATTGTTTTTTTAAATATTATTTTTTTACATAAACAATTATATTCACAAACAATATATATATGAAAAAATAGCAACAAGTTTTTGATATGGGGATAACAAGTTCCAGATATGGGGATAACAAGTTCCAGATATGGAGCTCCATATTGATCCAAGTACAAAACCATAATAAAGTGTGAATCAATCAATTATATCAAGCAATACAGTACATGTTTGAATCTGATACAATACAATTTGTATTCAACGAAAAAATATAAATAAAGTTATTAATATAGATTGTCGTATGAAGATCCCTAATCACTAGTAAATATAAAATAATAAAATAATACCTAGCCTACCTAAATCTAACAAAAAAAAAAAAAGGACTACACATACACACCAATTAATAAAACAAAATGAAAAGAGATACAAACCTTACGAAGAGTAGGTCACGTAGCACAGCAACAAGGAATCAGCAGGGAAATCAGCAGGCCACGCAGCAAGGCACGCAGTAGCAGGCCGTCGGAACAAGAGCAGCAGCAATCGCGAGGAGGTAGCTGCGTGAGCCGTGAGGAATTAATATATAATGGTTACATAATAATTAAATTAGGTTAGGTGTTAGGTTATAAAGTCTAGGTCAACGGGTCGTCAATCTAGAATTTATCTCCCACTAATGAAATGTCGGGTTCAGTGCTCCTAGGACTAGTCGTTCTGATCCGTGTCCTTATACTCTCTTGGGGTAGTCGTTCTGATATATGTCCTTCTCTTCTCTCCTTCTGACCTCCTTTCCTTCTCTCCTTCTGACCTCCTTTCCTTCTCTCCTTCTGACCTCCTTTCCTTCTCTCCTTCTGACCTCCTTTCCTTCTCTCCTTCTGACCTCCTTTCCTTCTCTCCTTCTGACCTCCTGAGGCTTGTCCTACTGCTCTATGCTCCTCTGCTTCCTTGGCTCTCTTCTCCTTGCTACCCTGCAAGAGGGGCAATACCAGGCACAGAGGGGGGGGTGGTGCCTGATGAACCCTCTCCGATGCCTAAGTCAGTACGGTTTTTAGAGAGATAAAGCTAGAGAGATGTCAGAGCAAAATTGTGCAACTTGCCAAGATGTTCAAATGAGTTGTGAAGGTGGGGTATTTATAGGCAACGGTGTCATTAAGGTGGCTTAATGACATCGTTAACCTCTAAACACAATTAATTAACCTTTAAGCATATAATTAAGACTTTAGGATTCGGAGGAGGTAGGCGGGGTGGACCGAGCATGGGAGTCTGAAGATGGTGTCGGGGCCCTTGGGGGGGAGAAATCCGACCCCCAAGGGTAGGGGTTGGGTGAGGACACCCAACCCCTCCTAGGGAGGGTGGGGTTGGCCAACCCCATCCCTCCTAGGAGGGATCGGGTTGGCCGACCCGATCTCTCCTAGGAGAGATCGGGTTGGCCAACCCGATCTCTCCTAGGAGAGATCGGGTTGGCTGACCCGATCTCTCCTAGGAGAGATCGGGTTGGCCAACCCGATCTCCCCTAGGGGAGATCGGGTCGGCTGACCCGATCTCCCCTAGGGGAGGTCGGGTGTGGCCACCCAACCTCACCTAGGTGAGTTTGCCTCTGTCGGACGGGCGCTTCGGCCCCGTCCGAGCCGTCGATGTTCTCGCGAAGTGTCCGGGTTGAAGTTTCGATTTGCAATCATAAATGGGACGATAAAAATGTAACGGTTCGGAAGTCAACGGGTTCAAATTGGGCGTATATCCATCACATGCCCCCGAGTCAACCAATGGCCTAACCCTTGATTGACTCTATTTTAGGATGGTATGACACGCGCAATTTGAAACCGGGGTTTTACCTTCTTTGTCTGAATGCTTGCTTACCCATGGATGCGTGCCTCTGACTCTGCCCCCTGTCTTATGAGATAGAGGAATTGTAAACGTCAGAGTAGTACGGACGTGTGCCTAGGCACGTGTCCATCTGAGGTGGGAATAATAAACCTATCTTTGCCGCAGGCGTATACTCAAAGAATACATGTTCACATAGGAATGCAATATGAATGCAACTAAGTGACTTATGCTTCAATTTCATGCCGGGATAAGTCTAAGTGAAGAAAAATTTCAATTTTGGTCCGAAATTTTCTAAGTATGGGATACTGGAAAATACACCTAGGATGTTAACTAGGAGTGAACATGGACAAATCATGAACATGAGGATGTGTACCAGCATACATGCAAGTAGGAACATAAGGATGGGAGTGAGTGGAGACATGCTGCGATTGTAGTCATGAATGTATGCATGGACGGGTTGTGAGTATGAGCATGAGTGATGACATTGATGTACCTGTAGATGTTAATCATGAATATGAGCATAAGTGCAAAGGTGAGAGCATAGACCTCTCCTTTACTTGAGGGTGGGAACTCTGCCACTCAATGGTACACAACGTTCCGCCTCCCTCGTACTGGCGTGAGCATTGTCCATTAATCTCGACTTTCGGCACGTGTAACATTTTTCCTTCATTCGTTGGAGCGTGTGTATAGCTCTTGACCTTTACCCTGCAATTTGTTCCCCATAAAAGTGAGGGTGAAAAAGCTTACAAGCTTTCTTCTTACCGCCGCGAGCGAAGGGGTCTATTGACATGTGTTAAGGGTTGACCCTTCCTTCGGATGTGCTGGAGCGTTCCTCCATTTGGGGAAACTAAAAGTTTGCCCTCTTCCCTTGGTGTTAAGGTTGCCCCCGTAGTAGGCGTATCTCGCCCCTCCCTGAGTAAGGGTCGATCTTTGCGTTGGTTGCTCGTATAGATGACTCACTTTTGGGAAGCTTTCTTCTTCAGACAGGGAGACCGTTGAATCAGATGAGAGGGAAGGACCCTCTAGTTCTGCTTATCAGACCAAGAAATTTTTCTAAGTCAGGGGTGACTGCTAATGCTTCCAGTACGTTCTTTTTCCCTTCTTTTTTCTTTGTGATATACTTATGATTGTTCTCATGCTGCTTCCTTTTTGTTGTTAGAGCGTTCTTCCTTGGTTACCGAATGGTTCTTGTGGTGGGTGAGAGTTCAAGTCAATCTAAATCCAAGGCGCGGAAACCTGACTCTGAGGTCGGGCCCTCGGCTGCCGAGGAGAAAGAAACCGCGAGAGGCTCTCCTTCAAGTGCCCCCTTGCTGACTCCCTCCCATGGTAAGGAGGTAGTGGTTGAAGAGGCGACCTCTTTGCTAGACAAAAGGAAACAACCTGTGGCTGGCGATGGGGTGATCATAGGTCTTGGTGTCTCTTCTTTATCCTCTGCCCCCCAGCCGAGGGACCGAGACTCAGGTTCATTTCGTCTGTATGTAGATTTGACGACTTTCGAAGGTGTCTTTGGCTTTCCTATGGGTTATGTTATTAACCCCTGCGTTGAAGATTTTTCTTTTGGTGACGGGTGTGATCATCATCTTACACTGAGGTTCCCCTCTCTTGCCATGGCTCTGATTAAGATGGCAAATTCTTGCTTTGGAGTTTGGTGGAGACTGCTCTTGAATTAGCCTCTACTAGTGTCGTAGTTGTGGGGATCGTTTTGTTATATGTCCTTAATAGTGCTTGTCGTGATTCTTTGCTTCATGATTGATTTCGTGAGATATGGAGGTTGTCTTCATAATAAGGACGTCTCCTTCCTGGTATCACCCAGTGGTTTGAAATATAAGTGCCTACCTTTGATGAGCGTACGAAGGGTGTTGTTTTTCCTTTTTCTTGAACCTCCTCCTAAGGCTAGGCGTAGCCTTTTGATGTTCGTGGTCGGGATGGTGTCTTTACAATGCGTGTCTTTGACAGATGTTTTATGATGTGCTGCCATGATAATCACTTCGAGGTATGTGGACATGATAGCCACTTCCTGATGTGTGGGAGTGATAGCCCTTTTGTAGTGTGCGGACATGATAGCCACTTCAGGGTATGTGGACGTGATAGCCACCTCAAGGTATGTGGACATGATAGCCACTTCAGTGTATGTGGACATGATAGCCACCTCAAGGTATGTGGACATGATAGCCACTTCAGTGTGTGTGGACATGATAGCCACCTCAAGGTATGTGGACATGATAGCCACTTCAGTGTATGTGGACATGATAGCCACATCACGATGTATGGAGTTGTGCTTGACGATGTTCAAGTCTGATACGAGCATAGGTCACGCGAGGGCGACATGTATGACAATAATATTTGTCGGAGGTTGATTTGTGTGACTTGTAAGGCAATTCTCTTCTTGATGGGCCGAGCTTATTTTGAGAGCTTTGACCTTCAGATTTCATGTCTTTGCTATCCTTCTTGGTGGTGTTGGGTTCCTTTGAGATACTTCTCTTGACTTGTGATATGGGTGGTAGTATAACTCGTTACTTTTCATGATAACCTCTTGTGCTTCTGTATATGATCCTTTGGTCATGGACTTCTCCTTTGAATATGCTTTCCTTTCTTTTTCTTTCTTTTGTGCTTTCCTTCACATCATACCTGCTATCTCATCAAGAAAAAACATTACTTGTTCTTCACATTACTTTACTTAGAAATTTCTTTCTCATGTTACCCTTCCGAGCATGGTACCCTTCTAAACATGGTACCCTCTTAAACATGGTATCCTTCTAAGCATGGTGTGATGATCTCTTCTGATACCCCTTACACGGTATACGTTGTACTGTTAGACCAAAGATACGCTCTTGGTGGGCGTCGAAATCTGTTCACGAGACAGGCTCTCGGACGGCACTTAACGTTTCACAGGATAGGCTCCCGGAGGGCACAGGTTAGTCCACCGATACCTTCTTGACGGGTGTCAAATCTGTTCACGAGACAGGCTCTCGGACGGCACTTAACGTTTCACAGGATAGGCTCCCGGAGGGCACAGGTTAGTCCACCGATACCTTCTTGACGGGTGTCAAACTGTTCACGAGACGGGCTCTCGGACGGCACTTAACGTTTCACAGGATAGGCTCCCGGAGGGCTCAGGTTAGACCAAAGATACCTTCTTGACGGGTGTCAAACTGTTCACGAGACGGGCTCTCGGACGGCACTTAACGTTTCACAGGATAGGCTCCCGGAGGGCTCAGGTTAGACCAAAGATACGCTCCTGGTGGGCGTCGAACTGGTAGTTTGAAATCTACCTCAAGATACGCTCTTGGGGGCGTCGAACTGGTAGTGTTTTTTCTACCTCAAGATACGCTCTTGGGGGCGTCGAATCTGGTAGGTTGCAAATCTACCTCAAGATACGCTCCTGGGGGCGTCGAAATTCGTAGTTTTTGGAAACCACTCTCAAGATACGCTCTTGGTGCGTCGAAGGTCGTAGTGTATAAACTACTCTCAAGATACGCTCTTGGGGGCGTCGAAGGTCGTAGTATGAACACTACTCTCAAGATACGCTCTTGGGGGCGTCGAAATTCGTAGTTTTTGGAAACCACTCTCAAGATACGCTCTTGGTGCGTCGAAGGTCGTAGTGTATAAACTACTCTCAAGATACGCTCTTGGGGGCGTCGAAGGTCGTAGTATGAACACTACTCTCAAGATACGCTCTTGGGGGCGTCGAAGGTCGTAGTATGAAAACTACTCTCAAGATACGCTCTTGGGGGCGTCGAAGATCGTAGTATAAAAACTACTCTCAAGATACGCTCTTGGGGGCGTCGAATCTGTTCGCGGGATAGGCTCCCGGAGGGCTCATAATATTACCTTATCTTGTGTCCTTTCTCATGTATGGTGCATTTTTTGTATGCTTTTCGAGTCTTTACTTGACTTCTCCTTCTACGATATTGCCTGTTACCACGCTTTTTCTTCAATGTGGGAGATCACCTTTCGAGGGCGATGTTTGTGTGTTGCCAACTTAGGACGAGTTCGTATAGGGAGTTGAGGATGTTTTCCTCTTATGTGACCTCTTCTAGGAAAAGTGGTATTGCATGTTCTTGTGATCTTCTGCCTCTAATCTCTTCTTTTACACTTAGGTGGACTACCAAGCACTTATTCGTTCGGTGCCCCCCAAGTTGCTTGGTGGTCACACCGCCTTTCATATTTGGCCGTTGAAGGCCCCTCGTTCATTTTCTTGGTTGGGTACCCCTTATGCTCGGGGCTCCCTTGTCTGCTTCTTTGAATGCGATGAGTGTCCCTTGTAGGATTTACTCTTTCTCATGCTTGCTTGTTTCAGTCATAGGCATGGTTTGGATGATGCCTTTGTCGGATGTGTCTTTGGAGGCTGTGTGGAAGAGCTTTTGCTTTGGGTGGGTGGGGGTGTATTTCATTCTCTTGATAACTAGGATGTGGCAATGTTTGTATCCTAGGGATGCTTGTAAATTCTTTCCCCCCTTTCCTTGTGTAGGTTGAAGAGCTCTCTCATAGAATGGTGTCTTGAGTTGTTAATCTCGTAGGTGTGTTTCAGACTAGTCAATCTGATCCATGCTCTTTGCTCGTGCATGGGGGTGTGGGGGTCTGATCGGGTTGTATCTTCTTGGAGTGTTGTGGCACTTAGAGTGCCTTGCCTTTTCCTTCACACTGGAGTATTCTTCGATGCCCTTAGGGGGTGTTCCACTGGTCATGCTCCTCCCACCTTGAATCTTGGTTATAGACTTCTTTTGAATTAGGACTTGAACCTACAAAGGACGTTTTCCTTTAGGTTCGCCGGTGATGTTCCCTGATTTTCCATGGGTTTGGCCTCGTATTGGCTATTCCTTGTTGGATAGCTTCATTAGAGACTGCCTTTGTATTGCGTACGTATACGTGTTTGAGGTGTGTTGAGCTGACAAGTCCCTCCTTTTTTGTTTTGTTATAACCGTCATTCATCATGTATTCGGCGTATGGCCTTAGAGGCGGGATATTTTTCTAGTGCCCCTTTTATCGGGGTTCTCCTCTTGATGGGATGCCAGAGTCAAATGTCTTATCATTTGCAGACAAGGTGGTTGATCGGGATGTGCGTCTAGTGTGAGGGTCAATCTTGAAACCTTACTCCCCAAGCTTTAGAGCTCTTCTTTGGTTGATCTTGTAGAACTATTTTCCTGCCCTAAGGCTTTAGAGATGTATCTCCTTTTCATACTCTAGTTGTTGCACTATCTCTTTTGCTAATCTTGCATCTCTAGAGTTTCTCTCTTGGTGCATGGCTTCAATGACAGGATTTTCTACCGATGTTTATTCTATTAGGACTTGTATCCTTGGTTGCCTTCCTTTCTTGTGAGATGGGGAATGAGCGTTTATGAACACTCCAATGTGTCGTATTTGGTAGAGGTATGCGCCTAATCTTTATGGCGCTGTCTTGCATCTTCTTGTACCTATATCTGATGAACATGTTATTCATTACATATATAGTACGGAGTCCAAGGATCTCCGGGTTAGGATCATATTTTGAGAACAGAGACATAGTCATCTATTAGATGACCTCTTTTTTACGGAGTTAATTTTTGCTAGGATAAATGCAAGGATACTTGTAAGGATACTTGTAAGGATACTTGTTCCATCCTTTTCCTGGTTCATTTGCAGTGCCGTGTCCCTAATGGGTGTGTTGATGTTCTGACCACCTTTACTAGTAGGGGGGTCCCTTGGTATTAGGTATGCCTGACTCTTCTCTAGTACCATCAATGGTTGGTCATGGGAGATGTCTGACGGACTCCCTTCATGTACTATGGTTCTCTTCATGTCAAAGTTGGTGATTCCCTCTCTTATGACTAACATATCCTTGTGCGGAAGTACTATGTTTTCCATATCCTTTTTTTAAAAGCTTGATGATGGAGTCACCGTTCTTCCTTTGCTAGGCTTGGTGTCCTTGAGGGTTTTTGATGGAAGTGTATTCCATTACCTTGGATGAGCTTTCTAGATGTGGTTGTGTCTCCTGGCTATTTTGTGAAATCATAAAGATCCGCTGGAGGTGTTTGCCTTTGATGGTGGGCGTTACCCATGTGATATGGTTTCCTCCATTTTTGGAGGGATGTGTTCGCGGCTACCCCCTCTTGTGCTAATGGGCGTTTGTGGGGAGGGCATGTTGTGACTGGTGCCCCCCTTGCATACCAATGCCAGATGGGATCCTTTGACGGGCTTGGCCCTAGGATGCTTAGTGGAAGGTTGTAGTAGGGGTAATCCTTTGTGACCTTCATGGTAGTTCCTCTATAGGATGTTGGGGGTGCTCAACTTATTTTTGTAAGTGAGTCGTCCATCTTGTGATCTTTCCCAGAAACTTGACCTTATAGGTGTTCTTTGGGATTGAGGAATCTGTTGCTTGTGCATCTCTTGATTGCCGACGGCCTTTTACTGATTCTTCTAGTGGTCCACCTGTGTATATATATATCACGGAGCCCGAAGGCGTCCGGTATGGTCATTCTTGGAAAACATGTTGATATCAAGTATCAAAATCTACCCCTTTTAGGGAGTTGACTTGTTATGCAGTTAAATTAAATAAGAGGATATGGGTGTGGGGTGTTGAAATCCCCTGCTTCCTTGGTAATGTAACTGTCTTCCTCCATTAGTCTGTGTGTATTCCTTCCACTTGAGGAATATGAGGTCGCATCCTTGCAAGGCGGACTAGGTGGAGGTGTATTCTTCATGTAAGCTATGTGCGGTCTCACTCTACTATGTCTCTCCATGAGACTTCCCATTGTAGTAGCTATGTGCTGACGTGGTGTGGTACTCTATGAGTCCCCTGTTCAAATCCTTTTCTTTTCAACTCCTCCCCTGTCCTAGGAGGACGTGTGCCAAGGGTTGTCATGTATAAGGGGTTTGGACCTGTCGTGCTGTATCATGGGTAGGTGGTTGCTTTATTGTGTTGTTGGGACTATGTCCCTCCCTTTGAGCTTTCCTTGGTATGTCCCTTAGGCATGTCTGTGGTGATACGGACTGTATGTGTACATTGCCGTGGTTGATGTTGGAACTCCTATATCCTTGTTGGTCTGGCATGTATGTCCTTCCTTAGTGCGGTGTATGTCCCTGTTGGGGTGCTTGGTTGAACTCCTGCCTCTTTTGAGGTCTTGCCTGTCTATCTGCCCCTAGGGGGGTGTATGCCCTGGCATCCTGCTGTGTCTGTTGTTTCCTTGGAGGCACAGACTGCTGCCCTCCCTCTGGGGGTGGCCCTTGGTTGTCTCTCCTTTGTTCTTCTCACTGCCCTGTTCGAGGGTGCGAGTGGTATTCTTCTTCTGGGTCTTGTTTTTCTTCATGAACTTCTTCTTCTTCAACGAATCGCTGCCTACTGTTGCCTAGGAGACACGAATTGTTGCCTTACCTCTGAGGGTGCTCTTCTGTTGGGATCTGCTCCTCTCCATGAGCGTCAGTGTAAGTCCCTTGGGTATATGCCGGCCTTGCGTATGTTGTGTGGGCGCGGCTGCCATTCCTCTGGGCCGGCATCCCATACGGGTACCCTTGGGGATGCGCCTCATAATAATATCCTTTAGGGGGTGCTGTGTGTTGGGACGGCACTCCCTGTTGTTCCCTTTCTCTCTGTGGCCTTCTTGCCAGAGGGGTTGAGGCTGTGGAGGACTCAGCCCCAGCTGGGCGTGAGGGTCCTCCCTCCTGGTGGTTGTGTTGGGGAGGCTGTGGGGTTCCTTGTAGTTCTGATTGCACTGGTTGCTTTCCCGGGTTAGGCTGCCTCTCTGGGGGTATAGGCTCTCTCTTTCGCCCATTGCCCCCTGGTGGGCGTTGGTGCCTAGACACCCTACCGTTCGTCATTGCTCGTGTTGTAGCCAGGCTTTCTGTCCGAAGCCCTCAGACGGCGCCAAGTGTTAGGTTATAAAGTCTAGGTCAACGGGTCGTCAATCTAGAATTTATCTCCCACTAATGAAATGTCGGGTTCAGTGCTCCTAGGACTAGTCGTTCTGATCCGTGTCCTTATACTCTCTTGGGGTAGTCGTTCTGATATATGTCCTTCTCTTCTCTCCTTCTGACCTCCTTTCCTTCTCTCCTTCTGACCTCCTTTCCTTCTCTCCTTCTGACCTCCTTTCCTTCTCTCCTTCTGACCTCCTTTCCTTCTCTCCTTCTGACCTCCTTTCCTTCTCTCCTTCTGACCTCCTGAGGCTTGTCCTACTGCTCTATGCTCCTCTGCTTCCTTGGCTCTCTTCTCCTTGCTACCCTGCAAGAGGGGCAATACCAGGCACAGAGGGGGGGGGTGGTGCCTGATGAACCCTCTCCGATGCCTAAGTCAGTACGGTTTTTAGAGAGATAAAGCTAGAGAGATGTCAGAGCAAAATTGTGCAACTTGCCAAGATGTTCAAATGAGTTGTGAAGGTGGGGTATTTATAGGCAACGGTGTCATTAAGGTGGCTTAATGACATCGTTAACCTCTAAACACAATTAATTAACCTTTAAGCATATAATTAAGACTTTAGGATTCGGAGGAGGTAGGCGGGGTGGACCGAGCATGGGAGTCTGAAGATGGTGTCGGGGCCCTTGGGGGGGAGAAATCCGACCCCCAAGGGTAGGGGTTGGGTGAGGACACCCAACCCCTCCTAGGGAGGGTGGGGTTGGCCAACCCCATCCCTCCTAGGAGGGATCGGGTTGGCCGACCCGATCTCTCCTAGGAGAGATCGGGTTGGCCGACCCGATCTCTCCTAGGAGAGATCGGGTTGGCCAACCCGATCTCCCCTAGGGGAGATCGGGTCGGCTGACCCGATCTCCCCTAGGGGAGGTCGGGTGTGGCCACCCAACCTCACCTAGGTGAGTTTGCCTCTGTCGGACGGGCGCTTCGGCCCCGTCCGAGCCGTCGATGTTCTCGCGAAGTGTCCGGGTTGAAGTTTCGATTTGCAATCATAAATGGGACGATAAAAATGTAACGGTTCGGAAGTCAACGGGTTCAAATTGGGCGTATATCCATCAAGGGTTATTATTGGTTTTTTTATTGCTATATTTTATTTTAAAAAAGATGGAATACTTAAACCTAGGGGTTAGGGTATGATTAGCTATTCCTTCAAAATTAATAATTAGGAATCATAATTCTACAATAATAAAGTAACCAAACAATATAATAAGGAATTGTAACTCCCTATTCCATTGGCGAACCAAACGTGCCGTTGAACTCGATTCGAATCCAAACTCGACATAATCGAATTCGACTTGACTCGTTAGTTAAATATATATAACAATAAATTAACATGTTTCATAACTAAAACATCAAACTCGACTAACTTATAAACTCGAAACTTGTTAAGCTCGCGAGTACCGAGCATTATCTAGCTCGACTCAACTCGAATTTTTTCGAACGAAATTCAAGTTTTGTCCGAGTAACTCACGGCGGCGAATGCATGGACCACTTGGGCTCCGTTCCTGGAAATTCGGACAAGTGACGTTACGTCCGAATCCGAATGTTTCATCTTTCCATTTTCAGCCTCAGGTTGCTCTTTGATTCGAATACGATTCTTGGCACATTCCTTCTCCACTTCCTCTCCTCCTCTCACTATAGAAAGGATCCGATCTTCAGCTTCCATCTCGTCGATTTGATTCTCCTCAAACTGCTCTCACCTCGCTGACTACTCCACGCCGCGCTGCCGAGAGAGATAGTTCGAAACCTCACACAATGACGGTCTCCGCCGACAGGTAGCTCTCTAACTCCGGTTCTGATTTCCGTTTGATTCTATCCCCGATTGTCATGATTCTCATTCGACGTAGCCTTTCTGATTACTTGACCTGCTTCCGATTGCCATTGAAGAAACATTTGTTTTAATCGATCGGATTTTGTTATTCTGCGTACTGCATGTCTATGATCGAGCATGTACATGCTTATCTGCATCGGTCAATTGATCGTTGCTGTCTGCTCTTTCTTCATTGTTACTGGAAACGAAGCTTTTCATCTGAAATTAGGACTCCGGGAAGTACTTTTTGTGAGTTAGGTTATTATGATTTGTAACAATTACCTAATTGTGGTTGATCTCTCACTCTCTCCTGCTTTTACGGGGATGTGACTTGGTCCAGTTTTGCTGCTGTTGTGAATTGATGGAATTTAACTGCTAAGATTGCATAATTCATTCGCAAATGCAGCAAAACTTCTCTTGTTGGAGTTGCACCTCTCCAGACTGTCCTATTTGACGTCGATGGAACTCTATGCGATTCAGATCCTCTCCACTACTACGCCTTCCGAGAAATGCTTCTGGAGGTATTCTTCTTCAGTTATTCTCATGTTAGTCATGTTCATCTTTGCACAAAAATTACATCTCTGCTTCTAATGCAGATCGGTTTCAATGGAGGCGTTCCGATCGATGAGGACTTCTTCATCAAGACCATTGCTGGTAAGCACAATTCAGACATCGCAGAGGCTCTCTTCCCGAATGACATTCCCCGCGGCTTAAAATTTACTGATGATAAAGAAGCCATGTTCCGGAAGTAAGCTTCTTTTTACCAAAAACTGTTCACTTTTATTTTGGCGAAAATTACTGTTAACTTCGACTTCATCATCTTATAAATGTGTAATTCTGTGCATACAGACTGGCATCGGAGAAGCTGCCTCCACTCAACGGCATATACAAGTTGAAGAAGTGGATAGAAGATCGGGGACTGAAAACTGCAGCAGTCACAAACGCTCCTCGGCCAAATGCCGAGCTCATGCTTTCACTTCTTGGGCTCACTGACTTCTTCCAAGTCCTCATTATTGGAAGTGAATGCGACCGAGCCAAACCCCATCCCGATCCCTACCTTAAAGCTCTTGAAGTGCTCAAAGCTTCAAAGGACCACACTATCATCTTCGAGGTATCTATCTATCTATCTATCTATCTATCTATCTATCTATCTATCTATCACATAAAATGCCAAAATCGGAGTCACTTAACTTTCATTAGAAATGGCTACCATCTTGGGAATGTTATTTCCCTATAAGGCTATAATAACTACCAAATTGCTAGCTAAACTGGTTTCTGAACTGAACTATTTTGTGCAGTTTTAATATCTGAAGTTCGAGTTTTGTCCATTTTTATGTAACATTGGAAAATATATACATGGTGCCTCGATTGGACTGACACTTCTGTGCACGTAAGAATTTTGCTTTCCATCTCCATCCAAAACCGGATAAAAAATGGACGGAGTTAGCAAATTGCACTAATACTTTATTTACTTTAAATAGCAAAATGTTGCAAAATAATGCTTACATCAGTCACGTTGACTATAAGTTGAGCAAGCAATTTGATAGTGCATGCACTTATTTAACTTATGAGATTGTTTTTAAATAATTTAAAGGTTTAAAAACCTATAAATTGTCTAAGATTTGTCCTATGCGAGATTTTGGTGTCTGAAATTTAATTTGTTGATATTGACTATCTGAAGTTTCAACTTTGTTGAGGTTACCGTCCATTTTTGCTGTCAAATTTGACAAAATGGTGTGAAAAGTCGAAATTGCCACCACCTTACTCCGGCCACCACCCTACTACGGCCAGCCACCGCCTAACTAGGGGCAAATCTGAGATTTATTTTTGTATCGGGTCATATGACAAACACATGACCAAGTTCTGTCAATATAAAAACAGGAAATTTCACTAAAGTTGAAACTTTAGACAGTCAATATCAACAATAGACACCAAAATCGCACATAGGTCAAACTTCAAATAGTTTATATGTGTTGATTCGTTCGTACAAAACGTCGTTTAATCGTGTTTCGGTTTGGTTCAGGATTCGCCTTCGGGAATCAAAGCAGGAGTTGCGGCTGGTGTGCCCGTCATTGGCTTGACCACCAGGAACCCTGAAGATGTGCTGATGCAGGCAAAGCCGACGTTTCTAATCAAGGATTATGAAGACACAAAGCTATGGGCAGCACTCGAAGAGCTCGATAAGCACACTTGAATTCAGGTGGTCGTCTATAGTTGACGAATTCATCTTATTAATGTAACTTCAAAATAATCAGAGATGGCGAATAATCGTATTCAGCATTGGATCAAATAAGAAAAATAGCTGCATTTTCATTAAACTTACTGGTAGAGTCTGATAAAATGCATTGAAATCTTAAGTTCTCAACTTTCCACAAATCATGGATATACATATAGAATCATAGATATATATCATTCCTGAATTAAAATAGTGATACAAGACGCAAAATGCCTAAACCCGAAAAAACAGTGTCCCATGAATAGAGAGATTTGGTGTTGGATCAACACGCGCATCCACCAGATTGAGTTTGTGCCTGGGAATTGCTGTTGGATTTCAGGTTCACGTCAACCATGTCTTCTTGCTTTGTTGAAGAAAGATTCTCCATTCCGGGAAGAGCAGCAGCGATTTTCCGGAATAGCGGCTGAACACGAATCAAAAACACGTATATGATAAAAATACTGAATCAAAACATGAAGATGGGGAAGAACTTAGTTACCTTAATGTTAAATCCAGCTTTTGCACTTGTTTCGATGAACATGACGTTAAGTTCCCGAGCTTTAGCTTCTCCTTCCTCGATCGAGACTTGCCTGGTAAACAATCCAACTAAGTTACAAAACGATTTACGAAACCAATGTGATCGAGTTGGTGAGTTTACCTTTTTTCTACGAGATCGGTTTTGTTTCCGACAAGGACAATGATAACATCACTACCTCTCTCTGATCGGACCTCGTCGATCCACTTCACGGTGTTTTGGAAAGTTTGTCGACCTTGAGAAACGAAATGTGAGATAAGCAAAAATACGTAGAAGCTGAGCTTCGAATCTTAAAGAAAGAAGAGAAGTTTACTTGCAACATCAAACACGATCACAGCGACAGAAGAGTCTCTTATGTAGCTCGGAATCAAGCTTCGAAATCTTTCTTGCCCAGCTGTGTCCCTGGATGTACAATCCAATACAAAGATGATGAACAGACGAATAATATCTCGAATTCTACTTTTCCAGCTCCAGATTTGATTAAGGAGCAGAATGAATGGTTGCATTTTATTGTAATTATTATACCAGTAATCATCGAATTGGAGATCCAGTAGTGTGGGAAGGTGATTGATCTTACCATAGCTGCAAACGCACAGTTCGATCTTCGAGATACATTGTCTTCGACAAGAAATCGATACCAATGGTTGCCTGTTCATGAATAACCCCAAATAAAGCATTTGTTATGCAAATCATAGTGTTCAAAGAAACAGCATTCTCTCACCCGGAAAGGCATTGAATCTTTCACAAAAACCGTAGAAGATTATCAGACATATCATCGATAGAGAGTTACACAACACCAACAATTATATGCAATCTAATTGGACGCGAGGCCTGACGCAATTTCACATAATTCAGTACGAAGAACAATGCTATAGCAAATCAGATTCTGCAGATCGCTATGACAAAGTAAAACAACACCAATCAAGTACAGATTCAGCTAGATTCACTAGAAGCTTCTTCCATTGGAGAAAATTGGACCAATCCATGCCTCAGCAGGATCAAGCACTGGCAGCCACTACGCTAATTTACTGAACTGAATCGAGAAGCTCAAGTTCAAAATCCGATCGGAAAATGGATGAAGATTACCTGGTAAGTGTTGTCGAACTTATCGTACATGAATCGAGTGATGATGCTGGTCTTCCCTACGGACTGATCCCCCAAGAACACCAGCTTGTACTTGGCTAGAGCAGAGACTGGCGCCATTTCTGCAGACGGAGATCGATCGATCGATCTGAATACACAGCTCGGAGATTACGAAATCGAAGGTGGCGCGCGATCCGTCTCCTCCACCAACTCAACTCCGCTACAATCCTGCTGAGATACAGAATTGCGTCTTTCGTCTCGTCTCTTCTCTTCTCTGCATTGTATCGGAAGTCCACTTTGATTCAACAGCGCCACCGCTCTGCTCGGCCACGATCAGTCGTGGTGGGCCCGGTGGGTGGGCTTTTGTGGCAGCATGATTCATTGCTATCGAGTTTGGGCTCGGCATTTACTATGTTGGGCTTAACGGCCCACATATTGAACACTTTTTTTAAAAATTTGGGCTGGCCATTCTAACAGCAAACGCTGCATGAGAGAGTTGGGTTTTTTTTTTTTTTAAATTAATGTTACTGATCCGTATATATAAGTTTTTTTTTTTTTTTTTTAAAAAACATTAGAGCTAATTTAACATATACCTATCGTTTGGTTTTAAGACATATATTGCAAGTTTGTTGGGTCTTTCTATCATGTTCCACAAACACTATGATTTTAGTACTATTTATTGTATTTTTCTATTGCCATAAAGGTGAATTTTATAGAGAAATTGATATTATTAATAGTATAATGCAAATATTAGGTGTAGTTAAAAAAAATCCATACTTTTAAAGATTTACATATGTTACAATTAAGGCCACATTACTAATAAAAAAACCAAAAGCATGATGCTCCAAGAGCATGGTAGAAAAACCCTTTGTTGTTTGCGGTTTAGTTTCATAAAAGGGTTAATAACTAAATTGCTACCCAAACTTTGAACATTTTACAAATCGCTACCTAAACTTTTAATATTAAATCAAATTGCTACATCTGTTTCAATTCCCGTTAAATTTGACATAAAATGGGCATGTTTCTGCCACGCGAGGTCTTTTCATGTGTACCCAAGATGAATTCAAACATAAATTGAAAGTATTGCAACCAAATACCTTCAACTGGACGCTCAATTCGAATAATGTCTTTCAATTGAAGGTATTTCGTTGCAATACTTTCAATTTATGTTTGAAAGTTGAATGCGTTTTGAGTACGCATGAAAAGACCACACACGACAAAAACATGCTCATTTTATGTCAAATTTAACGACAATTGAAACAAATGTAGTAATTTGATCTGAAATTGAAAATTCAGGTAGCTAAATTTAAAAAATTAAATTCAAGTAACAATTTGTAAGTTAATCAAAGTTCACATAGCAATTCCTTCCTAAATTCCTTCATTTTTCTTATTATTTTGTATTTTTCCTTTATTTGCTTATACAAAGCAATCCTCATTTCCATGGTTGACTTCTCCATATCTTCTTTTAGCAGTTCTAAGCTATTAAAATGTGGAACTACCACCACATACATTATCAAGTTAGCTAGGCAATAACTATACATACGTCACTTCCCCACGGTACAATATTTATATTTTATTTTAGTGCGGAATTTATTTATTTTCATGAAATACTTTAGTAAGTAATTAGTTGTATGGTTCAACCATTATTAGCAGTAGAATCTTACACCTCTTTAAACAACAATAATAATAATTATTATTAATAAAATAATAAATTAAAAAAAAAGGCTGCCATCTCTGAAATCTGATCTTTCAACAAATGCATGAGTTGCTTGTGACTAGCTAGTTGTTAGGGTAGTAGGACAAGAAGCATGCTTGGTTTTTAGTTATCACAACTCATAAATTCCTTAATTTAAAGAGAAAATTCAACATTTGAATCAATTGACTATGACTCCACTTTAAAAATGAGATGCTTTTTGATGTCCATATGTGTGTGAATAGTTGGGTTAAGGGAATGGTTTGTTGAATGGTCAATAGATATGTATCAGTTAGGACTTAGGAAATAACACTGTTAACAAGTAGTCTAATTCAAACTTATTGATTTCACACTGTTTGTCATATATTTCATTTTTTTAAATAAAAAAATAAATTTTGATGTCTCAACATCCTTGTACTTGACATAATATAAATAAAATTGCAACTAACTGTAAATGCATTTACATTGTTATTTTAGGCACATTAGTATCTGTGTAATAACTGGATTTGATTAAGAGACTGATGAAATTTAATTTTATTTACTTTTAAAATTTATTTTATTTTATCTCATAATCTAATGATTTTAAAATAAATTGCATTTTAGTAAATATGTAGAAAGAAACCCAAATACTCAGATATGCTCTATACCAAAAAAGATATATGTATATATATATATATAATGTAAAAAGTCTTGATAAAGATCCAACACTTTAGATTATTTTTTTTTAGATTCGAAAAGTTTAAAGAAAATTCACAATAAATAAATATGTAAAATTTAAAAAGTATATAAACGAATTTATTCTTTACACCCGGAATATATGATGTAAGATACGTTGGATATAAAAGATTAATTCAATAACTATAAACTCTTGTTTTCTTTTTTGCAGAAATTAACTTTAGTTTATAGGTTTCTTAATGGGATAGGATTAGGAAGCAGGTAATTATCCACTTGTATATGCTTCTCAACCAAACCACGCATGAAATAAGGTTGTCAATTTATTTTTTATATTAAATTATTTTTGGCAAATAATGTTGTCATTTTATGCCTTCACTTTCAATGGTACTCCAAATACCATCAAAGCTCCACCTTTAGTTTCAAATGCCTGTTTTCATTTATATACTGGCGAATATAAAGAATTAGTACTAGATATGCACTATAAGAGAATATTAAATTTTTTAATAATTCTTGGCATTAAAAAGTATTGAATAATTGAAGACTTTGAAGGCTAAAAGGGTTTTGTTCATGTTTATAATTCTATTTTTTTCATAAGTTAAAAAATATACTAAAAAATCTTTTTTAAAATGAGGGAGAGAAAAAAAGTGTGAACTTTCCTCCTTAATTATACCTTGAAGTAATGGCCAAATAGATATATGCATATCTTGAAGCTAAGCTTTGCTCGGTGAGTCATGTAAGTTTCTTAGAACTTCCTTTCCCTTTATCTTTAGGTTGATGCCAAATTATTGCTAGTATATATATAATAAGTGGAAGATCTATCATTTGTATAAGACAAGAATTTTCAGCTTGTTAAGCATTCCACACGGGTTACTCCTTTGTGGCTTATCCTTATATATAGTATTTTATGTCTAAAATAGATCTTGATGAAGATATATAGAGTTTTATTCAAGCAATATTCACGTATCGTGCCATTTCTTACAAAAATAAAGGATATATATGCATTCTAAGCGTTAATGCTTTGACATTTTGTCACGCCCCAAGCCCGAGTGACTGTCCCCACTTAGCCCTACCCAGCCTAACTAAGCTCATTGTCCTCATTTGGGCCTAGAAAATGAGGAATTCCTATTGGACTTGAGAAGTACAACTCTTACTTATTAAGGCTTTAAATCTTCTTATTCTAATCGATGTGGTACAAACTTATGGGGTAATACACATTTTCAAGTAGTGTTATCAGGACCGACCGGAGATCGAACCGATTAAGCCCATGTTCGAACTCGGTCCGACCGATTCTAGTGCAACGTCAATAAAATTCAATAAAATTATCGAAAATATATCATAGATACATACGGTGAGTTTCGAACACAATAAACTTCAATAAAATTATAGGAAATGCAATGATTGATATTATTTTGTTACAGAGTCTGAACCGGCCGGTCCGTTCAGAACCGGCCGATTCGTCCAGAACCGGCCAATCCGCTCATAACCGTCGAGACTCACCGAAAACCGAACTTTTGAACCGAATCCGTTACATCCTCTTTTTTACTCGAACCGAACCGTTAAAGGCACCAGTTTCAGTTCGATGGTCGGACCGCCAGTTCAATTCTGATAACACTGTTTTCAAGTGTTATTGTTTAGTAATGCTTGGGTCTAGCATCGATTAGTTTTGTGTTATATATATATATTATATATTATGCTTCTTATCTATTATATATATATATATATATTGTACTTCGGATGATGATAATTGATAAACGTAACAATTTAAATGTATCGACTAAGCAATAAAATTTCATTTCGTTAAAAAAAAATGTTATAACTTTCCCTATACCATTTTCATTATTTTGTATTATTATTGTGAATTTGTAGATATGATGGGTTTTGAGCCGAAAGAGGGCGTGGGGACAGCACTCATCAACGATCTATGTGTAACCCACGAGAAATAATATTATCATTATTACTTATTTGGTAACAAAATTTAAATAAAGCTCTTAAAAATAATTGTATTTAGAGAGAAAAAGAAGAAAAAGGACAATTATTCAAGGACAACAAAGCATACGTGATAGATAGACAGTCAGAAAAGGAACATGCAATGCAATGGAGGTATCCATATATGTCGTCGGTGCCGTCACTCTACAAATTAATTCCACTGATTTATTTATTTATAGTAATATCTGATCATCAGTTAATTACCCCTTTTATTTAATTTTCCTATTAGACTATTAAATTTTATTGATAATAAAAAGGTAAAAATAAACATGCAAAATATCAACCATTTACTTATTACTATGTTACTATAATATATTTATAGGGGGCAAGAGAAAAATATAATGTATCACATAATTATTTGAAGAGGCGTTCCAATTTCAATATAATGCATATGAAGTATATTTCAATTTCATTTGCCACTTTATTCCTTACCAAAAAGAAAAGCAAAAAAATGACCCATTATTGTTTTTGTTGCTTTCAAAAAGAGTAGATAGTCGGTCATGTAGTTGGAATAGTTCATCTTAACTTCAATTTTGGTTTCTTTTTCGAATAATAATTAAGTATATATAATGAAAAATATTAGATATCTAAGACTAACAGCTAGTTATAGTAATAAAATTATTTTAAAATAAAAATCCAAACTATTTGCACCAAAAAAAACTGATGGGCCCACAACTTATTAAATGGGCCTTTAATGGGCCGAAGATGCCTACAACTGATATCAGTACCGTTAGTTGAATTGAATCCTAGTTTTAAATGTCGTGGGTGTAGTAGGGACTACCCCAACCATAACAAACCAATCTTTTCTAGTGAAATGTCATTCATTCATTCTTTTTTTTCTTCTAATAATAATAATTTAGTATCATCTCTTATTGATAGATGTGACTAATAAGGTGAAAGTGGTGATTATAAATGAATGCTATATTTAAAAAAAAAAAAAAAATCTCGCGGGTAGTCATCACTCTTAGGTGGGTAGTACTCGTAACACATTTGCTTCACACTTAAATTAATCTTCACTTAACTATGTAATCTGGTATGGTGGTTTAGCGCATCATCTCTTAACCAGACGTCAGAGGTTCAATCTCCGCTAATAACCATGAGAATGCAAAAATATATATGGTCAGCACCTTACCTCTTATGGGCTGACCCCAGTGTGAGAGTGGTAATTACTAATTAATTTAGGCTTTGAACAAACACTTTACGACCATTGCCCTCCTGATGGGCCCACATCGCGGGAAACCAAAAAAAAATAAAAATATTCACTTGCACTAATCAGCCGTAAGAGTTAATATACTGATTATAATTTATTTATTTTTTCATTTACAGAGTCTCGTCAAAATCCGATCTTAAACATCTTGGTTAATGGGTGATGTGATAAATTATTATATGATATTACATGATTTGTTATTATTTATTTATATAGATATGTATATGATAAGTAGCTAGGTAGATGGGGAAAAGAACATGATGAACGACAACAAGAAAAGCACACACCTAGAGAGAGAGGAACAACGTGGTGGCAAAGGAAAGAAAGAAAACACTGACATTGTCATATACCATATGGGCCTCTTTGATTGAATACATACATATAATATATTATATATATAATGTGCGTGTTGTGTTGTGTTATATATAGATAATGAGATGAAGAAGATGTGCAAAGAGAAGACTTTTTTGATGGAGTGGATCGAAATATTTGAATGTGATGTGGGGGATGCCATGTATATGTATGGTGTTTGATAGTCTTTGTTGGTTGGCATATTCATCATCATCATCCAATTAAAAGGACAGTCGGTGTGAATTATTATTAATATCGAGATTCATTAATATATAATGAAATTATATTGTCAATTCATGAGCTAATTACGCCATCTAGGGAAGTTAAATACTTTAGGTTTTCTATGCGTACATATATATATATATAGTTGTTGATACTTGATTGATTGATTCGTGGACTATGTATAATATATATACTTCTAATGTTTTATTATTTTCCTCGATAATATAAATTATAAGCTTCGGCCTTTGTTGTTCTTTGTTTACTTGTGTGAGTTTCTTAAAGTTTAAAAACATAAATTTACTTATTTTACTAAAAACAATTAAATGCATAAGGAATTTTCTCTGAATATTGTGAAAACTTCTATTAGATGAAATAAAGGTACTTTCACACCACATGTTTGACCGAATGTGACTTTTATACTGAATGCTTGGTTTTGTATACTTTTAGAGTTCCAAACGTTTGAAAATAATCTGGCTATTGGTACATCCATTAGTTGGCTGTTAGTTTTGGCCGTTAAGTGACATGTGCAAGTCACGTGGCCGACCCTAAACTTTTGATTTTGTTCAATTTAGTCCCTCAAATATATTCCTAACTTTTATTTTGTTTAATTTGGTCCTAAAACCTCAAAATCGACATCCCAATTGACCTAGCCCCAATTGGGTCTAAGTCAATTGGGTTTGATTTGAAGTTTTAGGACTAAATTAAACAAAATAAAAGTTAGCAATATATTTGAGGGACTAAATTGAACAAAAACAAAAGTTTAGGGTCGGTCACGTGACTTGCACGTGTCATTTAACGGCCAAAACTAACGGCCAACTAATAAATGTACCAAAAGCCACGTTTTTTGAAACGTTTGGTACCAAAAGTATACAAAACCAAACATTCAGTACTAAAAGCCACATTCGGACTTCGGTCAAACATGTGGTGTGAAAAGTACCTTTAACCCTTAATTAAACAAAATTACTTCAAATAATAATTATGAAAAGTAATTTATAAAAATCAAGAGATATATAATCTAAAGTTTTAACTAAATTGAAGTCTTCAACTCAATTTCCAACTGTTAAATTAAACGCGTCGTGATCGGTGTAAAAAATATTCATTTTTTACACTTTTGAAATTGTATTCATTTTCTCTTCTGATCTGATGGTTAAGAGATTAAATTAAATAAATTTGATATTGTTTCAGCCTTTTAGATATAGTATAATCTATATGTAGTAAATAATTTAGAAATATATCTAGGTTTATTGGGTGGTCTAATTAAATTAAAAGAATTTATGAGCATGCATGGGTGCCAAACTTCAAAGTCATTGTGCTCCTAAAGCGATGGCCCCAAGAACAAAGTGAATTAGCTATTGCCCCTTAATTAGGGATTTGTCAGATACCCTCAAGCCAAGGGAAATTATATATAGAGAGTGTCAAAATTTATTGATGCTCAATGCTAGCTTACTTTTTATATTTCTTTTTTTTTCTTTGTGTAAAGGCTAGCTTGCTTTTGAAAAAACACAAAACTATATTTATTTATATATACACCCAAAAGAAAAATCGAACTATAAATTATGTCAATTTTAAACACAAAACTATAATTCTAATTTAATTTTTATTATTTTCCCCTAGTTTCAACCCTAAATATTTTGTCAATTTTAAATTATATATATATATTGGTAAATACCTTTTATATTATATTATTATAGTAAAACTTTAGGGTGTTTTTAGCAATTTTTAAAAGTATTTTCCGTCCAAAACTAACAGAAAGATGGACGGAGCTAGTTTTTTGCACAGTATAAAAAGTTCATCTAACAGTTGCTGCAAAAATAAAAGTCTAGCTAACAATTTTCACATTCACATCACGTTTGACTAGCAGTTCGGTAATCAATCCTAACATTTACATAACATAATTCTAATTTAATTTTTCTTATTTTTTCCCTAACATAAACCCTAAATATTTTTTCAATTTTAAATTATGAATTGTATATATATATTTTTATCTTGGTAATTAAATACATTTTGCATTTATAGCTTTTTGTTATTGACCTGCAAAATCTGAATTCTTTTCATTTGTATTATTTGTTAAATATTTACTTTTAACCTAAGAGGAAATAGACAAATTAGTGGACCCAAAAGACATTAGAGTTATGAAGAAAAAAGAGCAAGTGAGTAAGACGAGTTGAAATGTGAACACGAGAGTGATGAATATGGTGGAATGTGTTTATCGGACATGATGACACGACAACTCTATTGTTTTGTCTTTCAATATTATTCTTTTTAGGGTTTTATACTTAGAATTCCCTTCTTCTACGTGTTTGTGTGTAATATAATGTTGAAGTTACAACATTAAATCACATCTCAGTCAAAACTTCGAGCAGACGTATGACAAAGTGGGTCGAATTATTCACTTGATTAAATGAATTATATAATAGAATAATACTAACATAAAGCTAGGGTTTGTTATTTAATATTTGGGTTAACCATGAAACATATCGTAGCAATTTAAATTTTCATCTTTTAACCCGATGTTTTGAGGTTTATTAAAAAAAAATTGATAATCTATGACGACGTTTTTTTTAAATGAATTAATTCTTCATAAAATATATAAAATAAATTAGAGATTTATTCTGTTTCGAAAGGAAATTTCTTATAAAATTTAAAATTTTGTCATAGATTTTTCTTACAAATTTTTAGCTAAATTTTTGTTAGGATTCATTTTTTAGATTTTTTTTTTTATTTGTAAGAAATTTTCAATATTTTCTCATAAATAAATTTATGTGTTTTTTATAAATAAGTCTCTCACTAACGACTAAATTTCTTATATTTGTTATAAATCTACCGAGTTTAAGGAATGATAAAAAAAATATTTACGATTAGCACTTTTTACACTGTGTGCTGACCTGACACAGAGTGAACAACATAATATTGTCATCCTGATTACCCTAGGACACGATGCGGAAAAAAATTGTGTTTAATATCATTTTATAATGAAAATACTAATTTATTCATTTTTACTTTTACCTTCTTTGTAAAAAAAAGTCTTCGTTTTTTTACTTTTACGGTTTTACCCTAGGACACGACCCACACTCTGATGGGTTGCTTCTGCGCAGTCTCAGAGAATTAAGAGAGTAGCGGTGGAGAGAGAGGTCCCCCTCTGTCCTCACGGCCAAAAATATGGTATTTACCCTATAGTCCTATATATATAGAGGTTTGAGTATATATATATATATACATTATATACATACTCATCAAATATAAATATATATTTACTATTTATACATTCGTAACTAGCTATTGTCAGGATCGATATATATATAAGCTAGCTATAGCTAGGTTTCTGAAGGTGCAATTAATTGTTTTATTTCAAAACATGTTGCACTAAAATTATATAAAAAAATTACTTATACTAAAAAATAACATTACAAAAATATATTGGACCAATAAATCTATTAACCCGTTTAATTATTATGAAACACATCCTCGATCACCGTTATAAATTGGCTTCTTAATTCTATAAAAATATCCAAATAAAAATAGTTTTATTTAAGCATTATTTTTTAAATATTCATATTTTTATAAACAAATAATCATAGCTTCTTTTCCTTTTTATTTTTTTTTCAAAATATTACCTTTTTATCTTAATTTTTTTAAAATGTCATTTATTAAAAAAAAAATTTAAATTGTTCTTTAATTAACATTTTTAACACTAAAATCAACATTTCGAAATATCGATCATACATTAAAACCATGTAAAATTATGAAAACCGTTTAATTATTATGAAACACATCCTCGATCACCGATACAAATTGGCTTCTTAATTATATTTTATAAAAATATATATCCAAGTAAACATCAAAACCCAACCAAAAGAGAAGGCAATTGGGTGGATTATTATTATGCATCTTGTGACTACCATTATAGAGGATCCATACACATGCACCCATCAGTGAGGTTGATGACACATGCATGATATACCAAGTACTTCTCTCTCTTCTCCTCTCTCTCTCTCTCTAAAACACCATCTCCATAATTTTCAAAATCCTCATAAATTTTATCACAAGTCCACCACCCACACTTCTTCCCTACATGATCTATTATATCTCTATATCTTCTAACTGACAATTTGCAATCAATAATTCCTTCATGACCCCCTCTCCATTATTTTAGATAGGGGTGAAATCGGACAGGTCGGATCGATTTTTTTCTTGTTTCGGTTCAGTATTTATATTTTTTGTCCGGTTTTTTTATTTAAAAAAATTCAACTAAAAACCCGTGTGAGAAAAAAATAAAACGTCCATTGATAATACGGTTTTTCAATTAGGTTTAAACTAAAAATACAAAATTAGCAGTTACCATTTAAAATTCTCGTAATTTTCATGAACTATATCAAACCAAAATGATAAATTACGTCCATTAATATAATTAAATAAATTATAATAAAAAATTAGGAAAAAAAATCTTCATAAGTGCCTCTTTTATAAATTTTATTAACATAATTAATAAATTATATTGACTAATATCAACTAATATAATATATATTTAATTTACATAACGGTTACTTCGGTCCTACGATCCTCAAAACTTAAAATCCTAACCAGACCGAAAATCGAATTAGAGTAAAACATCTGACCAAAAACCAAACATTTCAATTTTTCGATCGAGACTGGTTGGGTTTTAACGGTTTTTCGGACGAAGCGTTTTTTTGTTTCACCCCCTAACTTTAGGGTTTAGGGTATCACAAACCACCAAACTAATTTGCTCATATATACCTAATTAAATTAGAATTGTACATATAATTAAAGAAGTTACATACTTATCTCAATAACGTAAAGTCGTGATCCTAGCGATGGCGAGTTAATATTCTCGGGTCGAATAATTACTATCCATCATATATAGATCGAACCCAATACCTCATACATATACGTGTCTTTAATATATATATATATATATATATATATATATATATATATATATATATATATATATAAGAGCAATAAAGGGCGTTTGTATGTATTTTGTGGGTGTGGACCATTTTTCTTTTATTTACCCTGCAGCTAGCTATATATATAATTGTCTTACCTTCAAATTTGTGTGATTTGGTTTAAATTCTCTGCCCTTATTAATTATATATAGTGACACTTTTGGCCTTATATAGTTATATATCAACAAAGATAATCATATCGACTACGAACCACCGGTGGATTTATTATTAGGTCGTCGATTTAACAACATGCACACGTTAATCCTTATCTACTTCGTATATATATATATATATGCAAAAAAAAAAATGAGTAAATTAATATATATACACATATAGTGGGTTAGTGGTAAGTTGTATATCGTTGATTTATTCGCAACAATCGACCATATATTTAAAAAAAAAATATTAAATAAATAAAAAATTGCTAGCTAGGGTTTTGGAAATGCAGCAATATTAAGGAAGAAGGCCATATTATAAACATGTGTAAAGTACGTGCTAATACAAAAACAAAACGACAAATAGATAATATTAGGGAGGAGATTAAATATACAAACACATATGCGGTGGTTAATTAGATGGTTTGGTTTAATATTGCCCAACAAGAACAGTAGAACACCAGAATTTGTGTGTCGTTTTTTCCTTTTCTTCCTGCAGCAGCATACCCATGTACTAAAATTGGATTTGCATGAGAAAACGGTCTTTCTTTCTTCAAAAAAAAAAAAAACTACCAGAAATTGACTTTGCATGAGTTTTTTTTTTTTTTTTACATGCATTATTCATAATATAATATTGAACACTTTTATATAGTTGGACAGATGGTTCCAGAAAATCATGTTTCAGTAAACATTATTGGTTAAAAGAGAAGTGATATAGATTCCGATGTGCTCCAAAATAGCTCACATTGATAGGAAATGTAATTTTCGGCAAATTTCAGGATTTTATTTATACCATGTCGATCGGTTCGGAAACATTGGTTAGTGTAGGAATGATAAAAATTTCTCTAATGAAAAATGATATGGATTCCGAAGTATTTCAAATTGTGTAAGTGATTCATTTACTCATAAAATTGCATTAAATTACATAGTATGCCACTAAGACACAATTCGGCACACTTCGGAATTCAAATTCAAAGTCAGATTCAGTATCAAAATCCTTCTATAATTATAATAGACGGAAATGAACCGTAAATCTAACTGAGAGGGTTACTAATTACTGTATATATATATAGAGAGCTCATAAATTATGAAACCCTAGCTGATGTGTAATGGATGATTGTATAGTAACTAAACCCTAAACTTTATTCAATATTTGCATACAATATAAATATTATAACTCTCTTGGCATATATTACCCTAATTTAAATGGAATTTTATTCAGAATAATGTATTTATATATATATTAAGGAAAATGTGGTCATTTGTGGGGTGAAGTATGAAGAATTAAAGTTGGGGCCAAATTAAAGTAATTAAAGCTTTGTGCGCGTTGAATGGAATAGAGCAAAAGCTAAGCTAATGGAGCTCTTTTCGTTTTCTTGAGAGTTGAGAATGAGTTGTTCTTGGGGGAATAATGAATGAATTCAGTGTTGGCGTGAAGTTAGCCATTATTTATTATATTAATTTTTTTTTTAAAAAAACCTCTAATTAATTGCAATTATTTTTTCATTTAACTTTGTATTTAAATGTAAGCTTCTTTTGTAGGTTTACTTTAGTTACTATCGTGGTCCACATGTCATATATAAGGCTGGACTCTGGAGTCCTTCATACACAAGCATAAATGTTTTTGTTTTACGAATTATTAATTTGAGTTTACAACTATATACAATTAAACTACATTGATTTTTTCGTTAAATTCGATGAAAATCTCATTTAACTTGATATAGAAGAGACAAATCTATGTAACTTCCACTAAAATGCATAATACGATGGTTATACGTGTAATTTTTGAATAAATTTCCAACGAAAAGAATCGGAAAAGTATATAAAACACGCAACGTGCATGTTTAAAAAGATGGTTTTTGCTACCACTATATTTTAAAATGTACATTATGTTTCAAAACGATTTGTATTTCATTCAACCACTCATCTAAAATTGTAGTTAAATACATTTTAAATTTACAAAATTATACGAATAATTTCCTAAATATCAGATTAAAACTTAATAACTTATAAAAATGTTATAGTAGTGTACAAAGGATCTTAACTTGATTTCGACTGTCAATTATTCCTAACCGGTTAAGGTTAGACCGATTCAATTGTAACATTTGTAAGTTATTATGGTTTATTTTTTATACTTTAACAAATAATCAGTTAATTTTGTGCAAATTAAATTCATTTAATGAAAATTTTGAATAGATGATTGAAAAAATACAAATTATTATTTTTTAAAACATGTTATACATTTTAAAACATAATATTTATCATAAAAACCATTTTTTTCTTAACATATTTGCAGATTGTACATACTTTTCCTAAACGAATCAATATAATGTTTTAATATTTAGCATACATGTTTATTGAAAGTACGGAATTTTTGGCAAAAAATAGTTTGTTTTTTTTTTTTTTTCAATGCTCAAACTAACTCTTAATGATCGTGAACAAGAAATGTTAACCATTTCAAACTTTGAGAATTCAACGGCAATAAATTATATTCAATAAACAAAGAATGATCAGTGATGGATAAATGTCCAATTCGGGTTCGTATTTACGCTTCGGGCCTCGCAAACACGTCAAAAAATTACATCTCGGCTCCGAAAAACACCTCCCACGGTATAAAAACGGTCCGGAGGCGCGTTTACGCGCGTCCGGGTTGCGGCAATCCGGACCTCCGGATTGCCCGCAACCCGGAAGTCCGGGTTGCGTGACAATTCGGACCTCGCCGAATTGCCCAAGTTCGACGAGGTCCGGATTGCCTTACGGGTATCGCGCTATTACCGTACCCGCGATCGCCGTTACGTGTAGAGAAGTCAAGTTCGTGCATTACCAATGTGGATGACGGTTCCCGTTTGTCTCCTTGAACCGTCGTCGAACCGCTCTAAAACCGGGTCCGGTCTCAAGGAATCCTATAAATAGGAGGCCTTGGCCACCCATTTTCACTCACTCTCTCATTTGCCCAACTTTGGTATTTTGAGCTCTGACTTCTCTCTAGAACTTTCTCTCTCTAGAAATTACCCTTTTGCCACTATAGTAACTTAAGCATCGGAGAGGGCTCCGCTAGCACCACCCCCCTCTCCGTGCTAGCATTGGTCCTTTTGCGCAGGATCCGACGCACGAGACACAGATTTGCCGGGTCACAACCTCGCCGGGTCACAGCCTCGCCGGGTCACAACCTTGCCGGGTCACAACCTCCGACAGAAGGGTCCTAACCCGCACAACCTCAGACGCGTCCTCGTGACCTCAGTCGTCCCGGACGCAACATTGGCGCCGTCTCCGCGATTCGAACAAAAAGCTACAATACCACAAAAACAATGGCAAGTGACCACAACCCTCCCGAGGAGGTGAAAAACCCAAGGAATGGGCCCGGCCATCCCAGAAACTCCCCGACGAACAAAAGAACAAGATACCAAGCTCCAGCTGGGAGCCAGTCAGGTCCCTCCCGCACCCAAAGAGCTACTTCCGTAGCCTCATCCATACCAATTGACAATATGCCCAGCGCACAGCGCAAGCAGCCAAAGCAACCTCTTCAAGGAGGTTTCGAGAAGCCAAACAAAGTAAACACCGCCGACCACATTCCTCTGAATGCCCCACTATCTGTAATTTTGAGGGAAATGAAGAACTCAAATATATGGAAAGAGCCAAACAACTTTAGGAAAGGCCAATTGGGAAAAGACAAGGACAAGTGGTGTGAAAACCACGAGGTCTTCGGTCACGAAACTAATAACTGCATCAGTCTACGCTTCCGAACCAACAACATCATCCTCAAGGGCGAATTGAAGCAATTTATTGATCAAGGCGACAGCCCTTCAGAGAAGACTCAAGCAGAGTCATCCAAAGTACACAAGGAAGATCCCTCCATGAGGACAAGCCAAGACGATGCCGACATCTGTCACAAGGACGGACCGAAAAAACCTGCTAGTGGCAACGACATCCCAATCACAGGATTGACAACAAGAACCCTGAAGGCAATAATTGAAAAAGAGATACACATCTCCGGGGAAAATAGGCAACCGCGCAAGAAGAAACCACTCCAGTCAGACGCCAAAAGGCTCAAAAACACCAATCTCGCCATATATGTTCCTCTGAACACACCATTATCTGTCATCCTAAGAGAAATGAAGGAGACCAAGCTATGGAAAAAACCCTTTAATTTCCGCAATGGCCCATTGGGAAATGATAAAAGCAAATGGTGCGAGAATCACGAAGTGTGTGGCCATGAGACAGATGGCTGTGTCAGCTTAAGGTCTCATGTAAACAAGTTGATCTCAAAAGGAAAAATGTGGAAGTATATCGACCATGGACGTAAACATCAAATGAAGCCTCGTGTCAAATCTTCAGAAAAAGGCAAAGGAAAAGAAATTATGGACGATAATCCACCTATCGCCAAACGCCAGAAAAACAACGTCACTTATGGAACCAATTGTGACGACTCGTACAATCTTTGGAGTATGGCAGCATTCCCAGAAAACAAACCTCACCGCCAACCTGAGCCAACAACTGCCTTCCTTGACAAAGATGTTGAAAAACACAAGCAAAGTAACACTTGGGTACATGACGTCAGCTTTTGTCCATCCTCAAAAGGAGACATTGAAGAGCTCAACACGCTAGAGGCATTGAGAAACTATGTGGCACGTGGCAGAATCAACTAGCCAACAAATCACCTATGGGGACATCAAACACATCACAATCCCTTTATTTTCCTATCTCCTTTTCGCATATCTATGTTAAATCTTTTAAAGATTAAGTACAACTCATGCTTATTAGCCTCAGTAATTTTCAAAAGAAGTGATCACTAGACACTTTCTTGTAATCCGTCGTGAGAACTCTAAATATCTAATAAAGGATAAATCTACTTTCGTAGGTACATTATTATGACGCATATTACCTTGGAATAACGCCAAGTAACAACTACACACATATTCCTCGCGTCAACAACATAAAGTCTCAAGCATTTTATAAAAATCATGTCGCAATAATAGACAAGCCCGGGGGCATTACACAAGGACAAGTCATACACTATTAGAAGTCAAAGCAATATAAACAATCAAGAAACAGCGATACAACCGCCAAGCAACTCGGGGAGCACGAAGCTGAGGAGCACTCGACAATTCTACCTAACATATGCCTACCATAACCTACACTCATCATGTCTGCCATCAGGGAAGTTTCCTACACAAACAAGGAATCCTCGTATCAAATTCCTTTATTTCATTTATCATATGCATAATTAAAAAGAAAATTTCATCACTTTATACTTTTGCAAACTTATAAAAATTGCGACTATCTAACAAAGACAACTCTACTCGTAGGTACATGTTACACTACGATTGTTACTCAGGAATGATGGCAAGTAGTAACCTATGCACAAAATCTACTTTAACAATACAAGCTAAGCATTATATGCAAGAAGGGAGCTATGGCATACTACACCAACATATCTGTTATCTACACCAACAAGGAGTTTATCCCTCCGTTCATATCATAAGTGTCTATCTCTAGAAGACCTATTATTAAAACGACAACTACTCAGGGCATCAACTACAAGCAGTACCTTGGAATAACGCCAAGGCCTACCGACAAAATGTGCATGTCGAGGTATCCTCCTTTTCAAAAGACAAGCCCCATGTTTACTTTTTTAATGACATGTTGTGACATCTCTGGTGAAGAGGCAAATCCTCATGTTCATAAGTCATTCCCTGAGGTCAGAACAGGATGGGCATACAAGGTTGATCACCCTTTAAGTGCGTATATCCGGTTTAGGATGCACTCTTTATGGCGAATGTCCTCTGTCTAGTCGGCATTCCCATATTACGAACACCATCAGGGTTCGTGTAATACGGCGGAAGTTCTCTCTTTAGACAACAACCCCACTATATAACAAGTGCGTATATCCGGTTTAGGATGCACTCTTTATGGCGAATGTCCTCTGTCTAGTCGGCATTCCCATATTACGAACGCCATCAGGGTTCGTGTAATACGGCGGAAGTTCTCTCTTTAGACAACAACCCCACTATATAACAAGTGCGTATATCCGGTTTAGGATGCACTCTTTATGGCGAATGTCCTCTGTCTAGTCGGCATTCCCATATTACGAACGCCATCAGGGTTCGTGTAATACGGCGGAAGTTCTCTCTTTAGACAACAACCCCACTATATAACAAGTGCGTATATCCGGTTTAGGATGCACTCTTTATGGCGAATGTCCTCTGTCTAGTCGGCATTCCCATATTACGAACGCCATCAGGGTTCGTGTAATACGGCGGAAGTTCTCTCTTTAGACAACAACCCCACTATATAACAAGTGCGTATATCCGGTTTAGGGTGCACTCTTTATGGCGAATGTCCTCTGTCTAGTCGGCATTCCCATATTACGAACGCCATCAGGGTTCGTTTTATAGGTTTTCAAACCGTGTTGCATGGTTCCTGGACGCAGAAAGCAGGCATCACAATTCATACTCTCAAAAAGTGTTACATGGTCCCTGGACGCAGGAATCATGTATCACAATTATTTTCTCAAACACTTTACCAAAAACTTTGCCAAAAATCTTATCAAACATTTTATGTATCAAACACCCTTCAAAATTTTTTATCAACATGATTTTTTGGATGTATCACTTTCAATAACAAAATATTTTCCCAAATATTTTATCAACAAGCTTTTTAGATTGCACAAAATGCTTCTTCAAAAACTTAAATGTTTTTTATGTATACTCCCCCAACGCGGGTTGATACACGCTGTCAGGTGCGTACCCTGTATAAAACTCGTAAAATCTACAAGTTGAGTCTTGTACAACGTCGCCTTAGAGTGGAACTAAGAGACGGTATAAACTAGTATCTTGCTTAGTCAAGTGACAAGCTATTCAGGAACAAAAGGCAATATGCATAAGGCATCAGGCAGGCAATCAGAAGAACATCTCAACTTATCAATCAGGAAATGGCTATCATCAAACAAATCGGAAGCAACAACTAAGGAACAACTACAACAAGTCTTCAAGTATGGAAGCCGGGGGGCAAACAGACTCAGAAACGAGTTCAACATATCTAAAAGTTGGCATAGATTAAAGAATGCCATCATCCCTAACAGGACTCGGCGGAACGAGCAGAAGTTGTCACCGTCCTCTCCGAACAAAATCTATAATGTGCAAGTCGCAACATCATATGCTCTACTCATCCTGCCATGCCTTGGAGCCTAGCCAAGAGGGGCGACCACAGTACTTAACATTGTCCAGGTGACGAAGTGTCATGCAAGAAAAAGCATGAACAAAGAATTATCAACAAACGCTTACCTCAGTAGGAGTAACGCTCCTCCTTGGGCCGGTCCCTCGACCGGGGGGCAGGAGACGCCACTACACAACCCTCAACCCTATTTCCCTTATCACAAGAAAGGGGTAGCACGGTCATGCTCAGCATAAAGAACCAAGAATCGCTCGAGGAACACGCCCCTGCGTCGGATCTCTCGAGAATTATGCTAAAAACAGAAACTGCAGCGGGAAATATTTTCTAAGTGTTTCCATGTACGTACATACATGTCGACGAGGATGCACGTCGACAAGGAGAAAATATTTTCTAAGTGTTTCCATGTACGTACATACATGTCGACGAGGATGCACGTCGACAAGGAGAAAATATTTTCTAAGTGTTTCCATGTACGTACATACATGTCGACGAGGATGCGCGTCGACAAGGAGAAAATATTTTCTAAGTGTTTCCATGTACGTACATACATGTCGACGAGGATGCGCGTCGACAAGGAGAAAATATTTTCTAAGTGTTTCCATGTACGTACATACATGTCGACGAGGATGCACGTCGACAAGGAGAAAATATTTTCTAAGTGTTTCCATGTACGTACATACATGTCGACGAGGATGCACGTCGACAAGGAGAAAATATTTTCTAAGTGTTTCCATGTACGTACATACATGTCGACGAGGATGCACGTCGACAAGGAGAAAATATTTTCTAAGTATTTCCATGTACGTACATACATGTCGACGAGGATGCACGTCGACAAGGAGAAAATATTTTCTAAGTGTTTCCATGTACGTACATACATGTCGACGAGGATGCGCGTCGACAAGGAGAAAATATTTTCTAAGTGTTTCCATGTACGTACATACATGTCGACGAGGATGCACGTCGACAAGGAGAAAATATTTTCTAAGTGTTTCCATGTACGTACATACATGTCGACGAGGATGCACGTCGACAAGGAGAAAATATTTTCTAAGTGTTTCCATGTACGTACATACATGTCGACGAGGATGCACGTCGACAAGGAGAAAATATTTTCTAAGTGTTTCCATGTACGTACATACATGTCGACAAGGATGCGCGTCGACAAGGAGAAAATATTTTCTAAGTGTTTCCATGTACGTACATACATGTCGACGAGGATGCACGTCGACAAGGAGAAAATATTTTCTAAGTGTTTCCATGTACGTACATACATGTCGACAAGGATGCGCGTCGACAAGGAGAAAATATTTTCTAAGTGTTTCCATGTACGTACATACATGTCGACGATGATGCACGTCGACAAGGAGAAAATATTTTCTAAGTGTTTCCATGTACGTACATACATGTCGACGAGGATGCACGTCGACAAGGAGAAAATATTTTCTAAGTGTTTCCATGTACGTACATACATGTCGACGAGGATGCGCATCGACAAGGAGAAAATATTTTCTAAAGTGTTTCCATGTACGTACATACATGTCGACGAGGGGGCATGTCAACGAAGAAAAAATATTTTCTAAGTATTTTCACATATGCACATGCACGTCAACAAAGATGTATTGCATACAACGAGTAGCTATGCCCCCTAAGCCTACCAACGATGCACATCGTCAAAGCTCATACGACGACATCTATGGTAACAAACATTAGATATCGCTTAAATATTTTCTAAGTGTTTTAACATGCTTGCAGGAAATAACCAACAATCTATACCTGACGTCAACGCGTGTATCAACGTCAACGCGCGCATCAACATCATCGCGCGTGTCAAGTCAATCATCATGGGCGTATGTTGCAATCGCGTGATCCAAGATTCGGTAATCATTTAGTCATTTTAGAAACATACGATTTCTATTTTCTTGCATTACGTAATTACGATCTTGCCACGTCCTTTATTCATACTTACATGACGATAGATGCATACTCGTATAAATGCATTTCCGATTTCTCGTGTCTCCGACAATAACCATGCTTGCACGTCACATATACATTTCCCATCACACTAACCATAGTGACAGGAAATAAAGTCGTTCGGCCGGAAAGTCAAGCGACGGACGAAATCAAGATACCTACACCCGACCAACGGTCAAAATCGAAAGGTTAGCGTCATACTCAAATTGGACAAATATCCTAACTTAAAATAGAGTCAAGAAAGGTTCTAAACCGTTTCTTGACTCGGGGGCAAGTGATGGATAAATGTCCAATTCGGGTTCGTATTTACGCTTCGGGCCTCGCAAACACGTCAAAAAATTACATCTCGGCTCCGAAAAACACCTCCCACGGTATAAAAACGGTCCGGAGGCGCGTTTACGCGCGTCCGGACCGGACCTCCGGGTTGCGTGACAATTCGGACCTCGCCGAATTGCCCAAGTTCGACGAGGTCCGGATTGCCTTACGGGTATCGCGCTATTACCGTACCCGCGATCGCCGTTACGTGTAGAGAAGTCAAGTTCGTGCATTACCAATGTGGATGACGGTTCCCGTTTGTCTCCTTGAACCGTCGTCGAACCGCTCTAAAACCGGGTCCGGTCTCAAGGAATCCTATAAATAGGAGGCCTTGGCCACCCATTTTCACTCACTCTCTCATTTGCCCAACTTTGGTATTTTGAGCTCTGACTTCTCTCTAGAACTTTCTCTCTCTAGAAATTACCCTTTTGCCACTATAGTAACTTAAGCATCGGAGAGGGCTCCGCTAGCACCACCCCCCCTCTCCGTGCTAGCATTGGTCCTTTTGCGCAGGATCCGACGCACGAGACACAGATTTGCCGGGTCACAACCTCGCCGGGTCACAGCCTCGCCGGGTCACAACCTTGCCGGGTCACAACCTCCGACAGAAGGGTCCTAACCCGCACAACCTCAGACGCGTCCTCGTGACCTCAGTCGTCCCGGACGCAACAATCATCATCAATATCATGGCAGAAAATATTAACAAAAATTGAAAAAACAGAACTAGAATATCCACGTAAGCATTGATGTGATTATATATATTGCAGTCCAAATCAGTTTGGTTGCTGCCTAAGTTTTTAATATACACACACATTTAGCTCATTGAAAACACGTCATGTGGCACCCTTAATTCCATTTGGCATTGCCTGCGTATTTTCTTGCCCCCTTCTTCATTTTCTTTTCCCCCAAATTTCAAAGAAACGTAACATAAATATTATTATTATTATTATTATTATTGTAGAAAAGAGGGTCAAATGGAGCTGATCAAAGTTTAACGCAACGCGTTGACATAATAATCAATCGCTAGACCATATGATATATATCGTATATATTGAAGAGCTGAAGTTGCACCTCTTTATTGACTCCTTTTCAACTCTCCATTTGACGACGTTATTATGAACATAGATAAATTCATAATTTGTAAAAATGAAATTCACTAAAAAGTTGTGTTAATAGCCAAATCGTTATTTAAACTTTGATTAAATTACAAATTGTTATTAGAATTAAAAAAAAAATGTGAATACCTAATATTTTAATATAAGAGCAAATTCTACATTTGTTATGATTAATTTATTTTAAATTACACTTAACATAAGCATATTTCGACCACGTAAGATTATTTAATGTATACCAAAATTGATTTAACAATAAATATAAAAAAATTGCAGCATAATACTATAACACACTCAATTAGAACTCCATCCAATTTCTAACAACAATTGATTATTCAATCAAATGTATTACAATTTACACTATAATATTCATTTCTGTTAGACTATCGTACGAATTAAATAAGTATAATACATCAAACATCAATAAAATGTATTGTTCCTTCCCTATGATATTCACATATCATATCATACACGTATATGGCAATGCGCAACAAAACTAGCTAGATAGGGTTAAAAAGAAATTTCACGATGAAAATGACAGAAAGGTGCGGCCGAGTGAGTATACCATAGGCGAAAATGCCGATGAGGGAAAGAGTGGCGAAACTATCTAATATCAATCAGTATGGCAAAACACGTAGCAAATTTATAATTAATATTTACAAGTTTCAAATCAGTTCGTAAAAATGTTAAGTAAAAATGTTAATTATGAATTTTTTTTAAAGAGTTAAGAACCTATAAACTGTCCGAAATTTCATCAATATTGAAATTTGGTGTTTGACGTTAAAATGGAGTGTTCCGATTTTCATATTTGTTAAAATTTGGTGTCTCGGTATGATTACTTTAAATACGACAATCCTATGTTCTACTATTTGTCATTAAAAGGATATCCAGCAATATTAAAAGGATATACCTCAATCTCGTTCGATGTGTCATTTCTATTCGCAAGATCCATCCACAACTTTTTAAAAAAAAAAAATGAGTGAAAAATCCATTTGCAAGACTGAACCTAATCAAGAAAAAGTGTATAAAACAAACATTGACAAACCTAAAACAAAGAAAAAAAAATCTGATTGTTAAATACGACCTCCCTTGCATGCTCCCTTTTCGTCGCCTTTTCGGAACCGTCACCTAAGTAGCTGGTCACATCCACACAAGTAAATTCCGCTCCGTTGTCGCTGGAAATTGGTCCACACCACTCTGTTGGAAACCTTTTATTTTGTGTGTTCAAGTTTTGGGGAAAATTTGGCGACTTTGTGAAAAGTAATGAGTGATGGATTATGAATGAGTTGATGAAAATGATTGAAAAGAGAGAAAAATACGCCCGAAGACACCAAATTTCAACAAAAATGAAACTTAAGACTGTCTATTTTAACATTTCAAACTTCAGACACCAAATTTTAATATTGGTAAAACTTCATAAAATTTATAGATTTTCGGCAGAGATGAATATATGATCTTTGGTTTAAAGATAAAAGAGATAAATCACTACACCATATTATAATGTTAATTAAAAATATAATATATACAAACAATGAAAAGAGTATATATAGTTATTGGTGAAATTATTCACTACCTCGGTGCTAACACGTGGCACCGAGGTGGTGGAACTTCGCCCTATCATGATCTGACACGTGGCAAAGTTGTGGATAGAGTGTGCCAGATGTCAGTCTTTAATTGGGTGAAGTTCCACCACCTCGGTACCACGTGTTGGAACCGAGGTAGTGAATAATTTCTCATAGTTATTGTTTAGTGAGTTGTGACACATAATGCAATTAATGTATAGCCAATGGCCCAATGCAGTTAAGTATATATTGCAATTTGCATGAATCTTCGGCACATAAGAAAACGCCAAGCATGTGAGAAAGTGAAATATCTAGAGAAATCGATACAAATAATAGAGAAGAAAACAAGGAAAGGAAAGGAAAGGAAAGATGAGCGTATTATTATTAGTAGAGTTTTCATTTTGGAGGGAAGAAGAAACAAAACAATTTCTATAATATAACATGTTGCGTGTATGGTTTGAACAATTTACGAGCCTAATTTTAAAGATTATTTAGAAGATGTCGTGAAGTTCAAAGCCACCTATGAAAAACGACTTAAATCTTTTTATTTCGGTCGTAGATGAATCGTGTACTAAATTTTGAATATGGACATTAAATATGGATAGAGAAGATTCTAAAACTACCTATGTTTCTTTACGATAAAACCGTATTCTGAGTTTTAAAAGTAATTAAAACTTTTTAAATCCAAATCATTATGATTTTAATATACTTTATTTTATTTTAATTTTATAGTATATATGTTATTCAAATATTTTATGTTTTCTCTATAATAATATTTTGAGTACCGTAAATAAAGAATTATACTATTTTTTATAATACTCAAATATTTATAAATTATTTTTTATGTGATAGTAGACGGGTGAACTCATGCCTGATTAATAGTAGCAAACGGTATTGCATGATAAGTGTTGATTAATACGTAAGAAGGGAGGAAAGTGGCCAACCTTCTTTAGCATTTCGTGGGTCCTTAATTTTGACAATTAAATGAAATTGTTGATATTGGTATGGTTGTACTTACTTGTATGTCTAATATTTAACATAATACATCTCTTATTTGATAGTTTATTATCTAAATATTATACTAATCCTGATCATGGCTTAATGTGAGGGCGCCACATCATCTCTATTAGCGAATCACATTCTAACACGTCATCCATTATCCACTAGAATACCTTATTAATAAAACACAACAATTAATAATATTAAAATGCAGCCATTATACTAATCTTGATCATGGCTTAATGTGAGAGTGTCACATCATCTCTATTAGCGAATCACATTCTAACACATCATCCAACATCCACTAGAATACCTAATTAAGAAAACATAACAATTAATAATATTAAAATGCAGTCATATATATATATATATATACACCTATACTAATCTGGATTGTTTAGCTAAGAGGTTTATTGTAAGGCTGCCACATCAGCCTAAACATTAAATATTAAAACTCAGCAATTAATAAGGATTAAACTGCAACCATTATATACACCAAAGATCAAAAGCCAAAACCGTAATTAAAACATTAAAAGCTACCTTCAGTTACAAAAAGCTTTGCTAAAAGTTACAATTGGGATTTAAAACAATTAAATGAGCTTCTTCAATATTGAATTCTACAATTAAAACTACCATGAAACCAAACGTCTCAGCATACATAGGGTTTTCTCTCCATTAATTGGTTTGTGTTGTAAAATCTGCATAATATATATATATAGCAGAGCTGAATTAGTTCCCGCAGTTGTCAGAAAAACAGGAATTACATTAGTAAGGAAGTAAATTTATTTCGGAATAGATACAACATGGGTACTGGTTGCTGGGTTTCGAAGAAATCAAGTCAGGTTCACATAAAACTAACAGCGATCTGGATCATGTTCGAGGAGAACTATTGACGAAATTTCGTCTGCTACCACTTAGTCGTTCGTTCACCACCAGTCCCGTCGTTACTCCACCTTAAAGTGGCGATCTAGATCGGAGTGCGATTAGAATCTTTGCCGGAAGATCGTTCGTCAGCCCCTCAATCGGTTGTCTGTCGTTCGCCCGCCGTTCTTTTTCTGTGTGTTCATCTCTTAGATCTATAATTGTTAGGAACTAACCCACACCGGACAAAGGTGATTAGGGTTTCGAGAGGTTGGAGATGAATGAGTAACATGAAGGTTTAGGAAAGAAAAAAAAAAGTAACTTAGAGGAGTAGTAACAAGTTTTATTTTAGAAGAGCAAAGTGACGTCATTGGCATTGAGGGTCGCTCACAATTTTTTTTATACTGTGTATTAAATTATTTTTTTAATTATCATTGGTTGATCTTATTTGATTATAAAAATTATACGAAGTATATTATAGTTGACTTAACAGTTTGGTCAATATAATTTGATCAAAATATTATTATACTTATTTACACAAATGCATTTAAAGTTACCTCAGTAGAGACCGAGAATATTTATACGTATTAGATTAAACAATTATTGTGTTCAGATTTTTCATTTATTTTATAAAAAATGTATACAAGTTTCAATATAATGATTTTTATAGTATAATAATGTCAAAAGTATATAAATAACAAATCGATTGCTATGATTTTTTTTTCTATATTTCTATGTTGTCTAAATAAATATATACTTATGAGCATTGTATTCTTTCATATAAGTGTCACTTTTTGTTCAATTTTTTTTTTCTTTTAAATTTTATTTTAATTTTTCTAACACCCGCGCTGCGCGCGGGTTTAGTACCTAGTATATATATAATAATAAATATATTTATCACATGTATACGTAATTAAAAAAAAAATCTCATTTGTTTAGTGTACAATATTTGGTATTTTTTACACTGAAATTCCGAAATAATCCAATCATAAGAGACGTTGTAATACTTAAAAAAATTGAAAAAATTACAACTCAAATACTCGAACATATACGAAACATTTTGGAATATTTTATTACTCTTAAAAAAAATATAACTCGATCAAATACGTAAGGATAAATTTACCTACATAAATAAATAAAAATTAAATAATAGTGATGAAATCTTATAAATTTACAGCCACCTCTATCTAACCATATTCATGCGCATCTAAATTGAATGCATGCAACGTATGCCTCCAAAAATTAAATATTTCTTAGAGAAACGACTTCATGGGAGTTGCTGAACATCTGTCAGAGCCGGATTAAATGCTTTTCTTTTTCATCTTTCACTGAATTTTTCATATAATAATTAACATTAATATACAAACAATGAACAGAATAGTAAATGATGATGACAGTTTTTATTTATTTATTATTATTATTAAAGTGCTACAAGTTACTAAATTTCATGTAAAATTAGATTTTTTTTTTTAAAGAACCAGTTTCATTAGCTCGCTTAAGGGAAAAATTAAATTATAACTAAATAATTAAAATAAAAAAAGTTCAGAGATAAACGTAAAAATTTCTACCTATTACATGCTTAATAATTTAATATATATGGTTAAAGAGTCTTTCGGTATAATAATAATTAAAAGCTGGTTTTTGGTGCTATGTTTTTTTTTTAATTTACTTTTATTGTCGTACGTTTACATTTTATAGACTTTTTGTGCATTTGTTACTCAACCATCAAGTTTGATCGTTAAGTACTTTCATTTTGTTCAATTTAGTCATTTAATTTATATCCATAACTTTTAATTTTTACAATCTAGTCCCTAAAAACCCAACCGCACCCTAAATCTACATTCAACCCAGATAGGGTCCGACCTAGTCATGGGTCGGACCCTAGCTAGGTCTATTGTGGGTTAGGGTGCAGTTAGGTTTGTTTAGGAACTAAATTGCAAAAATTAAAAGTTAGAGATTTAAATTGGATGACTAAACTGAACAAAATAAAAGTATTTAACGATTAAACTTACGGTTGACTAACGAATGGATCAAAAGTTTAAAAATGCAATCATATGATATCAAAGTCTAAAAAAATATAGTATCAAAAGAAATATTTACTCAAAAATATAGCAAAAGACCATTTAACCTTCAATATATACAAGTAATGAACATGATAGTACATTTCTACCATTGAACAGTGCTACAAGTTAAGAAAACTCTAATATAAATTATTATTTTTCCATTTTTTGAAAATTATCAGCTATATAATTAAAAAAACTGGTAAATAATTAATTATTTAAATTTGAAGATTCCTTTTTTTTTTGTAAATAAGATTTTCCAAGAAAAGAAAAGGATTCCCATGCAATGAATTAATCTTTGCTCTGTTTTTCCGTGTCGTGAACAGAGGTGCTCTGTTTCTTGAAGCAAGCTCTGTCTGTCTCTGTAGGTTAGCCCACACACAGATAGATATATATATATAAATGTATTATGTACCTTCCTATTCTTTCTTTCCTCTGTTTTCACAGATCAAACAAACAACTTCTTTAACTGATTCAAGTTTTTTTTCCTAATTATTATTATTTAGATTATTATCAGTCAAAGATTCGATATTTCCAGATCTTCATCAACTAATGTTAATTTGTTTTTGAAAGTTTCCATTTACCATAACGTAATCTACAATGGAGGGAACGAACAATCATTAATCTGTGGCCTGAATTTAGGGTTTTAAAAACTACCCAATATTTAAACGAATCGTCTTCTGAAAAGGTCGTATTGTAAATCTTAACTAAACAATACGATGTTTCTATACTTTCGCTAGAATGATGTTTTAATTTTTAATATGTTTGGGAGGGTAAAAGAATATACAAAATTTACATTTTTACTGCAAAGCAAAAGGAGTTGAATGAAGATAAAGTTTTAATTTTTTTTAAAAAGTTTTAGTCTTCAAAATGGGAGAGATAGTGATGAAGATGAGGGCGTGTGATTGTGCGGACAAAGCTGGCGAGAGACGCATGAGACACGTACAATTCCCATGATTCCATCAACCCACCCCCATTTTATTAAAAATAATAACCACACCCAACATGCTAATTTTTAAAAAAATATAACAAATTCCAAAGTTAGTTTGTATTTTTTAAAAATATTATAAAATTATTGTAGCGTTCTCAGTCTTTTGACCGTTTTACTTTAAATTTTTAACATTTAATATAATATTATATTGCATATATTAGTTATTTTTTCTATAATAAAAGTGTAATCCTATATAATTATCGGAATAAGCTCAAATATGTTCTAATATCATTTTCTAAATCAACTTGGTATTATACTTTTAACATTTTTACGACGAAAATAAGCATGTAGCGCACTTGATATCTAATTTTATTTATAAAAAAAAAAACAACTTGGCTTATTTTTGCAAAACATCAAAATCCAATTTTTTAAATAATTAACCATTATTGCAATTGTATTGGCTTTTTTTTGTGTGCCATAAAAAAATTTGCTGGTTTAAAATAGTATTTTTTTACCTACCTAAATGAAAGATTAAAAAGTTTTATTATTAATTTTTTTTAAGTTACTGCGTGAATTAGAAGTCGGGTCGGGCAAACAAAACCCAACCCGAAGACCTCTTCCTTAAGAAGAGGCAAAACAAAAGCGGAGACAAAGAGAAAAATAGCAAAAAAAGAAAAATAATTTAAAAAAAATAAATAAAAAAGAATAATAATGAGGAGAAGGCGTCTCTCTCTCCACCACCACCACCTCTCTCTCTTGGACTGATTCCTTTCAATGGCATCTCCCTCTCCCCATCACTCTGCCCAGACATCACCATTACATTACCACCACCCTCTGCATTTCCATTACATTACATTTCAACAAACCAAGCTTCACAGCCATAGCCAAGGCAAAAAAACAGAGTAGCCGAAATTCAAGAAACAGAGCTGCTCTCCGGCCGCCGTGGAACGGAACCCTATCTTCATCTTCTTCATGCTTCTTCTGTGATAGCGTTTATTGCATTTTATTAGATACCTCTCTCCACCTTCATACAAATAACACTCTTTACCCATATCTCCTTTTTCAAGTTTCCACCTTTAATGGCGGTTCAAGCTCAGTACCCCTCAAATGTTCTATTCCTCAACAGGTACCCACAATCCATACACACAAAAAAAAAAAGAGGTTTTTTGATGAACTTGTTCTGATTTTTGAATTTTTTTTAATTTGGTGTTGGATTAGGAACGTGCAAGAAGGCTCGGAATTGGATTGTTCTCAACCGGGAGGATTTCTTGATCAATCACAGATGATGTTCTCCAATGGAGGTAAACTGGGTTTCTTCAAAGTTTTGAATTTTGTCATTTTTTTGTGAATTTTTGTTGAATCGGTTTCTTGGTTTAACAGTGAGCAGGAAGAGAGGGAGAGAAGCTTCAACGGCAAATACCATGTCTGCAAATCTTTCGTTTCCGTTTCAGCAGCCTCTTCAACTAATTGACCTCTCTCAGCTTCATAGCCAGCAATCCAACCCTAACGTCGTCGTTTCGACTGGTTTGAGGTTGTCGTTCAATGATCAACAGCAGCAGAGTCTTGTCTGTAATTCTTCTGGAAATGATTTTGCTGCTCATATGAACAGCCACAGAACAGAGATTGATCAATTGCTTCTTTCCCAGGTACCGGTTTTTTTTTTTTTTTTTTGATAATGGCGGATTCTGTTGGGTCGTGATGTTTAAGGATGATGCTTTGTTTCTCAGGGTGAGCAGCTCCGGCGGACGTTGGCGGAGAAGAGGCAGAGGCACTACAGAGCGCTGATCGGAGCGGCGGAGGAGGCGGTGGCGCGGCGGTTGAGAGAGAAGGAATCGGATATTGAGAAGATGGCGCGAAGGAACGCCGAATTAGAGGCGCGCGCAGCGCAGCTGAGCATGGAGGCGCAGCTCTGGCAGGCGAGGGCGAGGGCACAGGAGGCGACGGCGGCGGCGCTGCAAGCGCAGCTTCAGCAGGCCGTCATCTCCGGCGGGAGGCAGGACCAGAGAGCGGCGGACGAAGGGGAGGCGCAGGCGGAGGACGCTGAATCTGCCTACATTGACCCGGACAGGGTGGAGGTTGTCGGGCCGAGCTGCAAGGCTTGCCGGCGGCGGGTGGCGACGGTGGTGCTGCTGCCGTGCCGCCACCTCTCCGTTTGTACGGAATGCGATGGAGCGGCTGCGGTGCTGACATGTCCCGTGTGTTTCTGTTCGAGAAGCTCCAGCGTGGAAGTTTATCTCTAGTAAAGCCCAACAGGCCCAGCAAGAAAAAGCCCAAAGGCCCAAACTTGCATTATTAATAATTAAGCAAATTATTATGTGGAAAAAATGGATAAAATTAATCTAGCAAATAATAAGAAAATACCCAATATTTCTTTGCTAAAAAACACATGCTTTCTTTGGAAGGTCCCTTTTTGGAGTGGGTTGTCTATTAGGTTCTCAATGTACATGGATGGCCACAACATTTATTTTTATTTTGTTTGCTTCCTAAATTAGGAACTTATTATAAATATTAAATTCTTTTATTCTATATATATTTATGATATAATAATAATAGTTGTAGTGACTTCTGCCTAATGTCTACTATTGGAGAAGATATGAGGTATTTGCTTTTGTAGATGCAAATCTTTTGCTTTGCTTCATGAATCTATGGAAAGGGATGGTTCACAAGTTGATGTGCTCTCTTATCCATCTCTTCATTTTATTTTATTTATGTTTAAACACAAACGCGTAACATTGAGCAATAATGTATTTTTAATATGTAAATAAACAAATTTGTTTTCCTATTGCCTATATATTATAAACTCAAATAGGAGACTATTGTTAATATAATAGATAAATAATTTAAACATGTGGTTTGGGTTTTGTGCCCAAATTCTTATTCTACTACCCAAGCCCATCACTTTGAGGTCTAATTTTAAAATCTAATTTGATACTGAATAATGGGCTTGGAAGTGAGAATATTGAAACATATAGAGTCCACAAAATTGGACTGCTTATTACTGGTAATGTGTTTAATGGGCCTCAACTTTAACAAATAAACTTTATTTTGACCCTAGGCCTATAAAACTTTTATAAATAAAAAAAAAACAAATTCGATATTTTCTACCCGCTTCACAAGTATCATGTTTGTGTTTTTTTTTATAGGGATGATTTAATTATAGTAAATGTAAAATTTTAAAAGTATAATTTTTTAGCTACGTTTTGAATTACACCATTTATCATGTCAATTTCTTTATTTTGACCCTATTAATTTTATGATAAATAAACAAAAAATCAAATTTAACCCACTGAAGTTTGAGATCAATTTAATTCTTAGTCCCTTCTATTAATTTCATAATATATATGAAAATCAGTGCATTATTGATCATTTTATTTTCGACTTCATCTATATTTTATTATTTAACATTACAGTTTTACTTGAGTTTTACATTGTGAATCAATCTCTTTTTTTATGATTGTTTTCGAATTTAAAAATAAAATAAATTTAAAGACCTCTTCAGCATGAGGAAGTTATTTAGGCGTAACGAGTATTGGCTCCTCAATTTTTTTGTAATAATGTGTACTTTTTATTATTATTATCTTTTTCAATTTAACACTTTAATTAATATCCTACAATTGCCCCCTAAATATTTTAACATAATTGCCCCTAATTTTTTTTGGCCAACCATTATTGCCCCTAATTCAATTTTTGTTCCTAAACAAAATTTATCCCTTCGTCCCTACTTTTCATCATGGCATTGCTTATATAAATCACAACTTATTTTATTAATTGGTCCAATTAAGCTTGAGTTCCAAGCTATTTTCGTATTTCTCACAAATATACACAAATGGATCAATAACCAATAAAATATGATGAGAATCCATTTATTTATCAATGTATTCTCCAAATGCATGCACTTGAGCTCACATAATTTAGTAAGCAATATGATGTGGGTGGGGGACTTAAATGAGTTTGATTAAAGTATACTCATGGAAAATGAAGTAAGCAAGGAATAGTATATAGAGATATGACATCTTTTCATTTGCCATTGAATTGAATATATAGAAGTGGGGGCTCTCCACTGTATATAATGATCAATAACTACACTTTTGCTAAATTTTATGCGATTTGCACCTTGTGGTGTAAGCACCCTGAATAATTTTTATGTTAAATTTTATAATAATGGGAGCGATACAAAATTTATTTAAAATAAGATTAATTTAATTATTAACGTAATGAGTTATGTGGATGCTAGTTGTTGAATTACTACAAATCAAGTGCCCCTTGAAGTTTTCAGATTTGATCGTTTCATGAAAAAATACATTTATATTTTTTATTATATGTTATACAATATATGTATTGTATATACTTATGATAATAATAATAAAGACTTCATAAATCTATATTGACTGACCGATCACCTTGTCGACCACTAAGGATAAGTTTCGATGTGTGATGATTAATTGCACTAAGCATGTGGCTAGTACAACTTTACCTGAACAAAGTACACTTCCATCTCTAATTTATTTCTATATTATTGTGTAAATAGAGCAGAGGGAATCATATATATAAATATATATATATATATATATATATATATATATTAAAATATTCAAAATAATGATGCCACCTTCAAAGGAACAAAGTCATTAGTAGAGAATCGAAAGGGAAAAAGGGAAGATTAGAAAATATATATAATTTTAAATTATTAAAAATGTTAGTGGAACATAAAAATAAGAAAGATTAGAAAATATATATATTTTTAGATTATTAAAAATGTCAGTGGAATATAAAAAATAAGAATTTTAATATTTGCGTGTAAAAAAGGAAAGAATCCGACACGACAAACGAGAAAGGCTAGGGCTCACAAAAGTAACCTGCTTGGTCCCGAGAGACAGACACGTAGGACTACTGTAGATGCTGCTTCTCTCCACGTGTCCAATCAGCTTCCGCCAAATCTACCATCGAGAAAACTCGAATCGAATCCTACATTATTTTACGGATCGGATTTTTGCACCCCAAAATAATAAATAAATAAAAAAATTCCAATAGTTTTATATGATATACAAAATTATAGAGTAAATCTTTAAAATGTGAAATTTCTTGTGAAATTTCAATAGAAAGTAAGAAAGAGAAAGTAAATAAACAAATGTATTGGTTCTCGATGGGACCCTATATCACTTTCTAGGAAATTTCACAAGAAATTTCACAGGTTGTAGCATAGTCCAAAATTATATATTATGTATTAATTAAGCTCATCTCTTTAAGCTTATGGCTTGGCAATCACATATTCACATATTAGTACGTATATGATGTAATGGCGCTGTACTATTGTGCAGTTGTGTTAGATTTAATTTTTACCATTCTTACATTTCTTTTGACTATAGGTCTAAATTCATGGCACAAATGATTTGAGTAAAATATCTTGAACTAAACACTCAATTGAAATATATAGTTGGAATTAGGTGAATGTTCAAATGTTTTTAAATTTATTGTCAAATTTATATTAGTACATCTCAAAAGTCTATGCGTAATTCGGAATATAGTCATTTTTTGTTCAATATGTTGGGAGCTGTAACAGTTGTAAAATTTGTTCGGAAATTAAAAGTTTGAGTATCCATTTTGTTTAATAAGCTCGGATAGTAATGTGTAATTAGGTCAAAATTGATGTATTGAAATGGTTATTAACTCTTATTTTTATCAGTATTTTTCTATTGCTGTTATGATTATCTTTAGAAAAACTTCAGCAATTATTACTGAGCAAAGCTGGAGTACCTTTCTTTTTCTTAGCCAAAATTATTGAAACGCAAAAGGAGAACAAATTCCTAGCTAGGTTTTGAAGAAACATTGGATAAAAGAATATATGTTTTTGTTAAAAAATGGCCATTTTCTTATGGCATATATTTCTTTTATAATGCAACTTTTTAAATATTTTTCTCTACATTAAGAATTATTTTTGCTAATATTAGATTATATCATAAAAAGTAAATTGTTAATTATAAATAACAAACTGTTAAAGCGCTACTATATTGGTTATTTTTTTTACTATATATATATATATATATTTCTAATTAACAATTTATTATTGACCTTTTTGTTTTTCTATGGAGAAGCATTGATTCCTAGAGTATGATGAAGACTTGGAAGCGTGAAATTAAACCACAAAGCACCAAATCCTTTTTCTTTTTTGACTTATTTGTAATATACTCTATCAACATCATGAGTATATCACATCAAGCTACAACTTGATGTATATATATCATATATATTAAGCTTTTATATCATCACAATTATACTTCGATTGCAACATTTGTGTGACACATTCTGCAAATTTTTTGGTTATTTAGGGTTTTAATTTATCACAATATAATTTAGTTTTTATAATTAAATTATTATGATCATATGTCGATTGTTGAATTTTTTTTCTTCGAGTAAAACATAGTCTCATTTGAAGAGGCTTATTAGCCAAACAAAATAATGTCATATAAGCAAGGATAACTTACAAATAACTTTTTCTTTTCTATTTTACTTACTTGTCAACACCATATTAAATTTATTAAGATTATATTATATATATAATTGAGTTAATTTTCTAACTCCTACGATTTAATTAAACAAACATAAGCATGAATAATACTCATAAAATCAGACCACGTGTCAAAAACATAAGTGTGGCACCAAGAAAAGATCTACTTCCACGTGAATACTGTTTAATGGCAGCACCGAATCAATTATAAGGTTTAGGTAACATATATGTAATATAATGTATTGCCATTATAGCTAGATTAATACGTTAGATAGCTAAGCATGTGTCGTGAGACAGCAAACTGAATTATCAGTAGTTTATTTATGTATAAATTAATGGACTAATAATACAGGCAACGGTCCAAAATGAAACAAATTAAATTAAACAATGCAAGTTGATAGCCAGCTAAATTAGTTAAATTAATCTTTAGTGACGACATTAGACCGACTTATGAAATTAAATTATTCAGGTTTTTTCCATGAATCTCTTTCTTGATGGTGTAGATGTAGACTAGCTAAAACTTAAATATTGCCACGTCACATCGAGGTTGATCCGATTAAATAAATATTCCTCAATAGTCAATATATATATGTGAATCATCAACGTCACTTTGTTAACATATTAATATATTATTATTATTATTATCAATAAAAATATATATTTGACCTAAATTATATTCAACAATTCACATTATTTTTCTATAGTATATTAGAATGTCGACATAAGTTAACTAGTTTGTGTAATTATATCTATACTTTGTCAATTTGCCCAAGAATGCATATACCCATTCCGAAGGTGGTACTATTAAGGGTTTAAGCTTGGATTTTTTTTTAAGTAACAATTGAACTCAATAAGATAATTAAAATAAAAAATCCAGAACAAAATCTACTCAATTTTAAATATATATTTTTTGGAACGTCGTGAATGCAAAAAGAAAATGGAAGAAGAAACAGGTACTTCTTTTTGGCAGAAATTTTAACTTTGATGTTAAATATTTATATGAAAATTAAAAACATTGAAATAAGTTAATTTTAACTTCCTTATATAATTTATTACTTGTGGTGTAAAAGTGTTACACGCCATTTATTAGAATAGTTTTTTTCTTGTGAAAATGAAGTGAGTGATAGGACTCATAGGAGAAGCTTCATTATACTGTGGAGACCAATAATGTAGACAATTTCAGTGACAATAATAAGCACATACCATGCCTATATGTCTAAGCATTTTTAAAGTATATATAGTAGTTCTACCTAAAATTCTCTTTTGAATTATATATTAACTCTTCCACACCATATATATTTGCATATGGTTAATTAATAAATTGCTAACTCAATCATTTATATTATGTAAAATATTAGTTTCATTCGTTTCACTATCAATTTTGTACGAACAATAAATACCATAAACTTGTACAGTAATAATATAATGACGTAATATTTTAAATAAAAAAATTAAATTAATACGATTTTAAAATTTAGAAAAGAAACAGATGCAGCAATGCCAAAAATAAATGTATTAAATATTTAACATTTCTATAAAATAAAAAATCTTAAAATTATATAATTTAATTTTTGAATTTGACTGTTATATATTTAATTTTTATATATTTGAATAATATGTATTAGTCTAAAAAAACTGTGTGACATTTTAATTTGTTTTTATTTAAAATTTAAAGATGTTTTAAAATTATAATAAAATATTAAGATGATTTTAGTAATTTTGAAACTATATTTCAGTCATAGTTTACGGTAATTGAACTAGCAACTGCATGTAACTAGCAATTTGATAAAAATAAGCTCGACTACAAATTTGGACCATCAAATAATTATTATGTATATAATATTTGCAATTTCTGATTTGTTTAGTAAACTATTACTTAATAAGTTAATATTGTCATGGCCGTAACTATGGACTTGGAAGAAGCAGAGAGTGACATTTGGTGTGTGCGCGTCACGTGACGACATGCACTGAACCTAGGTGCATTGGTGGTGCAATGATAAGTTGGACACGTGTGATACCCGACCAAAAAAAAAAAAACGGGCAGCATGGGCGTAGGGCTGACCGTGGTTCACGGGCAGCGTTCGTGTACAAGGGGACAAGTGCCTTGGACCTTGGGACAGTAAAGTGCACGTACACATCAATTCAATTCAGTGGCCTAAAAAGCGCTAAAACGAGGCCATTCCGCACCACCACGGTCAATATAATATGTGATATAAACAGTAAAATTATATCTTAATCTTAATTACGATAAAATGTTACATGATGAACTCTATATACTTTTAAGTTGAGATTATTTGAAATGTGATATTAAAAGTAATGTGAGCAATGTAATATAATGTTAGATTACATTATTTGGTTGTACTATAATATGGAATGTAATGTTAAATTACAGTGTTTGATATTTTATTATATGCATTGTAATGCGAATTTATTATTATTATATTAATTTATATGAAAGTATATATATATATTGTGACTTGTGATGTGATGGAATGTGCAATGTTTCCACTATTGTCTATTTGTATACGATCATTATATAAAAATAATTAGAAGAGTAAACATAAGATCTTAAATGATCACATTGAAAATATTATACATAAATTAAAATTAAGTCGAGAATGACCATTAGCGTTCTAAATTCTAATATGTTCAAAGTCAAACATTACATATCAAGAGACTCTTTTAACGATGTTATCGTCCTTAAATAAGTATTGCTAGAGTATGTGAATTTTATTGTGAAACTTTCATAAAAGTTATTTCAATGTCTAGTTGGTAATTTTTTTTTTAACTCGCAAATCGTTAAATGCACTATTTTTTCTCTAACTGTATTGAAAATCGCACTTCTCATAATAATTCTTCAAAAAAACTACCTCTCATAGTAATATATTCACTTTTTGTATGTTTATTATATATATATATATATATATATATATATATATATATATATATATATAATTTGTGACTATGTTATAGCTATTGACAACATTGTTATCGGGACCGAATCGGAGGTCGAACCGTCTAGGTCATCAGTTTTTAGTTCGGTTCAGTTCGAACCCGATTCGACCGATTTCTAGTACTAAGTTAATAAACTTCAATAAAATCACAAAAAATACAATATAGTTTTATATGGTAATTTCCCAACCCAATAAACTTTAATAAAATCACAGAAAATACAATCTGGTTGATTTTTTTTGTTATGGAAGGCGAATCGGCAAATCGACCAGTCTGTAGAAAACCGAACTTTCGAATCGGGTTCGCTTACATTCTCCGCTTTTGATCGCCCAAACCGTTGGAGACACATGTTCTAATTCGAACCCGATCGGACCGCGCGGTCCGATTCTGATAACACTGATTGATAGAGTCCACTCCATGCACCACTCCTACTCCTTTCCTAGCTAGGCCCCACCACGCTCTCGATTAAGACTTGTTTGGTCCTAACCAGTGATGCGGGTCGGGTGTTGAGGGTTAATTAAAACGACAAAGGTGAAATTATTGGAGTGGTTCATTGGTCGGCATCTTCAACAATTGTGGGCATTGCATGAACAGACAGACGTGTCATAAACGGTCCATTATTTTTTCTTATCAAAATGTGAGGACCATCTTGGTTGGACTATGCGGTAGGTGGTTTGTGATTTTGATAGTGAATTAGGTTTGAATTTCGCTCGATAACTATTTTTAAATAAAGATTTTAAATTTAACTCGTCAGTTAACAAATTTTATCTAAGGTGGTATAGCTATCTTACTAATGTAGCTTTATTATAGTTTACTCTTGTAATATCCCATATTTGAGTACTACATCAGTTAGAAATAAGAATTCTGAAGTCTTAATAAGCTAGATATGTACTACTCAAGTCTAACAGAAATTCCTCATTTTCAGGACACAAGTGAGGAAAACGGACTCTGTAAGGCTGGGTTGGATTAAGTGTGGATAGTCGCTCAAATTTGGGGGCGTGACAACTCTGATTATTATTATTTTTTCCTAAATCATCTTGGAACCATGTAAAAGGAAAGTTTTATGCACGATTTTAAATAAAAGAACAAAAAATGAGAAATAATATATTCGACTCCGACTCTCATACTCCACTTATTGGTTTTATTTTTGTTATCTTGAAAACAGATGTTTCAGACTCTCAGTTTTAGCGCTACTTAAGTTTTCGATATTCATTTTTATTTATCATAAAATGAATGTCATCTTCTTCTAAAAATTCTAGTTATTATTATAATTATATTGTGAAATTTTATTGCTATTACTCAAGCGAGCATGAAACGCATTTTTGCATATTCGTCCATATGTCAAATTAGTAAATACATTCATAGACTCAATGATATGATCGAAACATGCCATTTTGGTCCATTTAGCACGACAACGATACAGCAGCAAGAATGCTAGCTAGACAGAGAGGATGGTGACAACATAAATAGCAACATCATAGGACCACAATAAAGAGGTTCGTATTGGAGCATTAATGAATAATATGGACGTAAATTACTATTTCATAGCTTCTTCAATTCGAAATGTTATTGCTTTGGTGATGCCGGAAAATCACTCACAAGCTTAATTACCATCAAGCTGTAAATTTGTAATAGCTAGAAATTAGGGATGGCAACGGGTCTCGGGGCCCCGCTGACCCGCGGGCCCCGACCCGGTTTTGACCAGCCGACCCGCCGACCCGAGGGTCACGGGTCGGGTCCGGGTCTAGAGACCCGGGGCCCCGTAGACCCGCCCCGAAATGCATATATGTATAATATTTTTTTTATTATTTTTTTATGTTAATATTATCTAACATTTACTAAACAATATAGTTAATATAGTACATATATAAATGACATGGACCAAATTACAAATAGATGTATATTTAGATTATTAGGATTTGTTAATTTGGTGTTTGGATTTGAATTTCTAATGAATTTGATGTGTTTATTGTTTATATTTGATTGGTGTTAGATTTCTGTTTTGAATTTATATATAATGTAATATTTTGACAAAAAAAAAATTGTATTTAATATTGTAAAGTGAAAAAAAAAAAATTGTTCCCATGTCGGGGCGGGTCGGGACCCCGCGGGTCGACCCGCGGGAATGTTGACCCGACCCGAAAGAGCCAGTTGGCCGGGGCCGGGTCAGCCAGGCCGACCCGCGGGGCGGGTCCGGGGCTGCAAAAACCCGCCCCGACCCGCCCCGTTGCCATCCCTACTAGAAATGGACCTTACTAATTAAGTGAGGATCCTTAATTATAATATTACTTGTTTGATTGATTAATTAAAGTTGACAATTATATATATGACAGTAATTAAGGATGAAATTTTACTTGAAGTTAGAAGGTAGTGATATACAAGTGGTTTATATATAAATTAAGGAAGTCACTTTCACTTTGGGTCGGAACATTTAAAATAATGTTGTATGTCAAATTAGTAAGAAATTGAAAATATAAAATATGTGGAATGAGAATGATTATATTTAGAAAATAATTGTTATAACGATAGAATTTTGAAATTTTATCTACAGCTAATAAATTCTTCATAATTTCGATTTTTAATTTCTCTTATATTATTGTTAAGTAAATGCGTCGGTATTATTTTTATTAGTATAATTTTTAGTTAATCTATACTTGTCAACAACATACTGGAACGTCTCTAGAGACGGAAGAGAAAAATGTATAATACAAACGCGCACGTTGGAGGAAATTCACCTGGCGTAAGAGAATATTAGTGTTAGAACCTATTCTGAGCAAAGCACATGGAGTTAAGTCGCGAGTGGGCCTCCCTACACGAAGACGCGAAGATCTAAACGATAATCAGCCTAGTCGGCCAAAACAAATCGACTAGATCAGATGTTAAGAGGCAATAATTGGATTATTCATAAATATTTCATGTAAAATTTGTAAGCAATAATTGTAATCCTTTAAAAAATTAAATTGAAAATAACTATTTTCATCTGCCCCGAAAGTATTTCCCGTATACTAAGCTTACATATACGTTCAAGTTGGACAAAGAGATCGAGCAAAACTTCTCAAAATTAAATCCAAAACCTGGATAGAGATATCAGATATTGACGACAATGAGAATTGAAACCGAAATCCATGAAAGACCCCTTGTTGAGCTATATTGACATAAACAACATTTGCAGTTTGAAGTCAGTGCTAATAAGACTAATTAAAATTGTCATCTGATAACCTTCAGGCGTTTATACACTTCAGCAAAGTCTAAATCATGTCTCAAGCTAACTCTAGACGCTAAACATTATGGTACAAATGCGTATTATACTATAACACATGCCAGGGATGCATCATCTACAAATAGCAGACATCCTTAAAAACAAGCACGTAAGACCTCAATAACTCACTATTCCTATTAAAATATGCAGAATTTGGCTAACATGCTAATGATCATTTAGATAGAGCTTGAGGTGAGAAGCTCAGCCTTGCATCCTTCAAATCAAGCACATGACAATCACTCACTATTTCTTAAGTCTACAAAGCTAATTCTTACATCTTTTAGTAAGCTCTTGGCTGTGGTTTCTTTATTATCACATTCATCATCATCTTGATTCAAACACAAGAACAAAATCTAAAAAAAATGGAATGAAGTCAACATTTTGGACGTTTAAGCACAACACTAGCCAATAACTCATCAAACTATAATTATAATACTATAAGTTAACCAACCGATTCTTTAATCTTTTCATTTTCAGTTCTTAATTCTGCCAAGAAGTTGGTTAGATCTTTACGAAAGCTAGCTGTAAAAAACATAAGAAAATGCAAATTTAGCAACAAATTTGAAATCAAATACTTTATAGAGGAGGAAAATGGCTAGAGGCGGGCTGGATGGCAACAAAAGCTACCACAATCCAGTGTCATTAATTTGCTCTGATGGAATATTTATCTCCGTTGGACTTCACTGCAACAATTCTGCTCTCGAGCTCCCTCTCTGATTGGAGATTCTCGTCGTCGCATTCCAATCTCCAAGAGATAAAATCACGAAAGAAAATTTACATATTAAAAAAAAAAAATCACGGCAAAAAATAATCTAAATTATATGCAAGTATAATAATAGCTCTCCATGTCATCCGCCTCCTACTCTAGGCCCTCAAATCTGATTTCGCCTCAGAACAATATGAAGAATAGGAAGCAATGTGACAATTTGCTGGAGATGCTCTGTTGAATATGAATATGAAAGGAATTGGGAGTGTTTGATTTACCAAAATTGAACCTGATTCCAAAAATAGGAGTATGACATCAAACTCATCAACTAAGCTTGATTTGGACAAATGAAACTCAAACTCACTATGATAATTATCATCTAAGCTAATCCAACTGCACCATCAACTATCGAGTCGATCATTATGTACATACACCTAATGCTGATAAGTAATTAGGCAGAATACGTTACAATTAAAACACACATTCGAACAATCAATAAGGAAATGAGAACAATCAACGTATTTTGGATAAATTGGTGAGGCACCTGAATTAAGAGAGCAAGTGGATGAACTGGACGGAAATTTGGATGCCGAAGCGAAATCCTAGCAATCGAGAGTTGGAGGCGTAAGAAATGCTATGGTCTATACTCAATGGTTGTCTTTAATCTGACGTTTGCTTTGTTGGACAATTTATAGTTGATGAAGAGAATGAACGAACAATAAACGGGAGTACATCATACTCTGCTTATTCGTTGAACTAACATGTTTATTTAGAAATTTAGAACTTAATTTTAATGTTTAGAATATTTTAGAATACAATTTTGGTGATTTGATATTATATTATGTTATTTCTTCATTAGAAAATAGTAGATTATTTTTACTGTGAAATTATTTGTAGGATCATACGATCCTCGATCCGATCCTACAAACGATCTAGTCCTACATTCCACTAATACAAGTTAGGATCCCGATTCTGACAACCTTGTTTTAAACATGTAAGGATCAATCCTCATACTCAAAGTTAGGGATAGCCCATCCCGAATTGACTAAAACTCAGCAACAAGACTGTTTGCGCTCCCCAATTTCCTTGAGAAACTCGAGATCCAATTTCGATTGGAATCGCGAATGACTCCTCCCGCTCCCGATTTCCCGGGATTGCCATGTGATGCTCTATCTATATTAAGTTTTTTCCAACTATGGTTCGATGACACCACCCAACTTGGATGGATGAATTAGACTTCGAAATGCAAAGATTCATCATGTATTTCTGAAAAAATAAAATAAAATTAATGCTTATAATATAATTAATAGATAACTTAAAATACTACTGGTGCATACTTCCTTATACGATGTAAAAAATATTTATTTGCATTCTAGTAGCGACTTGATAGTTTAGAGATTTCAGTTTAAATTCTATAAATGTAAAATATGTACAGTTGAAATTATGTGGAAAAAAATCATACATATAAAATTATAAGGCCTCCTCGCTACTGCTAATTCCATTGGAGCTCAGATTATTCAATTCTAGTTAGTACAGTGCACGATTCTCCTTCGATTTCGATGATTTACGACAACAAATCCAAGAGTTTTGTCATGATCCTCTACAATTTCAAGTAATTCCAAAATGATCCTTAGATTTACTCTTTGCCGTCAATGATACTTAAATTTCATAGTAGTAGCTACAAAATTATGTCCCGTATCTTGAATGAAACACGTTGATCAAATCAAACCACCAAAGAAAATATAAACTTTAAGTATTAATCAAAGTTAGAAATAGCTACAAATTTCAAGTTCTGATATAATAGTCAACGATAATAGTTCATGAAATTAAATCCTATTATAAATCGAAAACTACATTCGATTGGGCAATTTCGATATTATTAGCCAATACAAATTTCTTAAACAAATAGATATTTTTGTTAATAGCAGTGATATACGTTCCGACCAGGACATTCCGTTCTATTCCGATTGTGTGTGAATGGTAGAGTATGTAATTTTGTCAAAGTTTTTGGGTAATTATTAACCCTCTTAGAATCAGACTGTTTCAGAACTTTTGAGTCGGAACTCAAATCATTTTCGTTTTATTAATTAGTAGAATAGACAGTAAATTCATATATGCATAAAAAATGAGATCAAGTAATTGAATTATTACTTTATAGACTAAGAATTAATTACTAATACCTAATACGATTCTTCACTTTTACCTTGAGTTAAATAAATTTTCATTTGGAATATCTCGTGTTCTCTTCATAAATACAAAGTTGTTTGCACCTAACTTCATACACCCGACCCAATACTTTACGGGCTAAGAGTTAAGACCCATTCAGGATTTTAATCGATTTTTGCCTAAAATTTATTGGGGCTTTTTTACAATTATGTAGAACTTATGGTATAATTTGCAAATATTTCTTAAAATAATTCTATGCAGTTGGGCCAATGGATTCGCTGTCATGGTTCTCGAAACTGCCCGTTGTTTTCAGTCTGTTTCTCTCTCTTCTCCATCATCACCATTGAAAGCACCCAACAAAACACTCTTTATAACCATCTCCTTCTCCACTTCTCCACTTCCACTCCCATCTCCATTCTCTCTCTCAGACAGACACGGTAGAAATCTTCGGAATCGGAGGATAATCGTGTACGGTACTGATCAGAATCGAGCTCAAATGGAACCAGTAGCGAGGAGGCCTTGCTTCGCGGCGGAAGACGACGGCCTGGCCTCTCTGGCCGCCGGCACGGAAGCTGGAGCGTCCGTACACGCGAAGCACATCATCCCGATCTTCTCCAGATCGATTTGCTCCGCCAGAGGCGGATTCTGCCTCCGCAACGCTCTAGGCGGCGGCAGTTCTCCCCGGTCGCCGGCGACGAAGCTCTACGACGCCAGAATCGAGGACCAGCAGCCTCATTTTCTCGATTCCTGCTTCCTCTGCAGAAAATCGCTCGGGAATAACCGCGATATCTTCATGTACAGGTTAGTTCTCGATTTCGACCTATTTAAAGGATAACGATCGATGAATAACCCTAATTACGAAATCGATTAGCCGATCTCTTTGAAGATATTGAATTTAGCCGATTTTCTGATCTGGATTGTTAATCATGCAGAGGCGATACTCCGTTCTGCAGCGAGGAGTGCAGACAAGAGCAAATCGACATGGATGAAGCGAAGGAGAAGAACTGGAACCTTTCGTCCATTAAAGCGTTGAGGAACAAGGAGCAGAGAAGCTCGAACTCGCCGTCCAAAGCTCAGGACTATACGTACCATGCCAGCACTGTGGCTGCTGCTTGATCAATCAAGGATCAACGAAAAAGAAGGGTTTTTTGGTTTGATCGAATAATGATAGAAGGTATAGAAGATGGTTTGGACTCTGATGATCTTTGTGATGAAGGTGAAGGGCCAAGGAGAGTAAACTATAAACGAAGAAGATGAAGATTTTTTTTTTTTTGGGAAATTTTCTAATTTTGTTATGTATATGTACATGCCAATGATGCAATACGTATATCTATATCTATATATATATATATATATATACTTGGGAGTTGGGAGTGGAGTTGTTGCTTGGATTGATCAATGAAATAGCTCTGAGTTCATCTCCACAAAACCTCTTTTGTCACATCTATCATCTTCTTCATCGCGTTTTTTTTTTCTGCAGAAAAAAAAAAACTAATTATAGTTTTGATATGAAAAATATTTGAAAGGTAAAAAATACCATAAAAAAATATATAACTTATTAAGATAAACTATGAGCTATGTGTTAGTCTAGCTGAACTCGAGTTCATCTGGTTTGGTGTGGAAATCATTACATGCAAAATTCATTTTCTTAGGCCAAAAAATAAATTCACTTTCATATACAAACTTAATTTTTTTTTTGCCAAATATACAAACATGATTGAATAAATAATATCTTGAAGTTGGCCAAAATAAAAATATCTTTGAAGAATTTTATTAAATAGAGAAACTATATCATCATTAGTTTCACATATGTTTTTTTTCTTCACATATGTTCAAATTGATAATCCTAATTTTGGTGTTTTATTTCTTGGGAAACTCTATTCATAGAACACTAATTATTATTTTCCACACTGTCTCGTCTTATGTCTATGAAAGTCTAGGTTTACCGCTTGACCAACTTTTATTAAAGTGGTTTAAATTCAGCTCTGCACGCTGTGATACTATGTAAAAGTTAAGATTAATTACTTGATCAACTGTCCTAATACCTTAAAATTGTAGATAAAAGACCTAATTTATTCTATATACTTCAACAATCAACCATATGGATTAGACATAATTTAATATTTTAATCATTTCTATGACAGATGACTATAATTAAAAGTATTGCTGAGATAGTCTGAAAATCTAAACTTAATCGTTTTCTGGTGAAATATTAAATTGTTGTTGAATTATATTTTATCTGCTGACTTTAAATAATTTAAATAATATTGCTTTGGCCAACAACTAATTTCAATAATCCACGAAAAATATTAGTTGGTACTTGGTTGTTTGATTATAAATTTGAATTAACTGAGTTTTTTTATGCAACTGAATTTTTAGCTGAAATTAATTAGTTTTAATAATAAAACAATGACCTGAAAAGCAGGCCACCGAGGGCCTTAGAGCACTTCCAATGGGCAAAGCCATTTTGGTTGCCATTTTGAGCCACCTCACCTCCACATCATCAATTGTTAAAAAAATATTAATTTAATTTAAAATGTCTTAACCTCCTACAATGGCAAAGACAATTTTTGTCTCAATTTTGATTATTATATAATATAAATATTAGATAGGACATGGAGAGAGAATAAAAACTATAGCAAAATATGAAAGAATACAAAATGTCCCATGGACAACTTAGAGGAAAGAGAATAAGAAATTAGATGGACAATTAGTGGTATGGACAAATTTTGTCCAAACCTCTCACATCCACATAAGCAAATATCTTGAAAAATTTGCCCATTGAAAGTGCTCTTATTGGGCTATAAAAAAGGTGATTCCTTTTGGTGGAAAATGTGATGTGACAGGAATAATTGTGTTGGGCTTGAAATGAGATATCTTCTATAAATTAATCATCTTAGTTTAAATTTATACATATTTCATAATCTTTTAATCAATATATATATATAAATAAATAATTATATGTAGAATAGATATTGGACCATAGTTTAAGGGCATACAGCTCAAGGTGATACTGATGTTTTGATTTTGTCTATCTGGTGGCCCTATCAACTCATAAAGTTAATCATTAATAATTATCACTCAAAATGGGAAAAAGGACAAAAATGGGAAAAATATGATTGTGATGTTCCTAATTTGGGTTATTGCTAGAAATCACCAAAAACACAGAAGTTGGATAAAATTAATGCGAAGTAAAATTATTAAGAGAAAGGTTGGGGCTAAAATGAAATGTATTGTAATTTAAGTTAATTTCCGAACCGTTAAATAATTTGTATAAAAAAGACTAATTGTTTTTATTTTTATTTTTGGCCATGATTAATTGCTTTTATTTATCTATCATAAAATCTAGTGCCATGTGGGAAAAATAAGAAAAGGCCGAGAGCACTCGTATGACATCTTTGGCCCAAAAGGCCGTTTTTTTGGGTCCAAGCTGCTGAAATTCTTTGGTCATTTTTTTTTGGGCTAAAGAATCTTTCGTGAGTTTATTATTATTATTATTATTATTATTATTATTATTATTATTATTATTATTATTATTATTATAGGTTTATTATCTTTTCAGCTAAAGCCCAGTTAGTTGGACAAAGAGCAACATTGGACACCAAACTTGATTTAATTTACCATTTGTTTGTGTATATATATTGATTAAAATTAAATGTAAAGAACATTATAATACTTTAAAATATTAAATATTTCTTATTTACATCTATTATAAAAAAATATTCAATAATAATTCACATATATACACTTAACGTATTAATAAAACAAAAACTTCACATAAAATGCATATCAATAATAACTAATATGACCCTTTTGATGATAATCGCAAATTAAACATGACTCGAAGCTGAGTATTGCATTGGTCAAACTTGACTAAGCCCAAATGGTCAAAACCTGGAGCTCGTTTTGTAAAATAACAAATTTAGTACGATTACTAGCAGAAGCTCATTAATAGCATTGCTTAGATAATTAGACTAGTTAGCTTTAAATTAAACTAGGTGCTATACCCGCGCACAACGCGGGATGAAATTATGAAATTGTAGCTATTTATAAATATATATTTATATAACAATATTTCATAAAATTAAAGTGACTAACTTCGAATAAAGTTAATTCTAATTTCAGATGAATTATATGTATTTATAAATAGGGTTAGATAGAAAATTGTTAGTTGAATTCTAACAAATAGTGCAATTTGCAACGCGGGATGATGTGTAATATTTAATCAAATAATAAAATACATTTATCGATGATAGTAAATAATAAAAAAAATAAAACTTTCAAAATATAAATTGACATTCACCATGTATCTGTGACGCTGCCTTTTGTAAAAAAAAATATCATTATGAAAATGTAGTTACTCAAATATATTTAATCATGAATATTATTATCAAAATATCTATGCAATCTGCCTTGAAAAGTTAGTCAGCAGCTATATTATCTTTGGGATTTGCTAGGATGCTTTGAAAGTATCCATGCTTTAAACTTATTTTTTGCAAAAATTTTATTTATAATTTTACCCAAAAATTTGTAAAATTAAATTGAATAATCACAATGGTTATAAAGTGAATTTTAAGATTTTTTTTTGAATTTAAATGTTAAGGTTTACATTGTAGAAAATAAAAATAACAATTTTTAAAAAAAACACAAAAAAAAATATCCGGAGGCAAAAATAAAAATGAAATAATTACTAATAAGAGACATAGTATAATGCTCTTAAAATTGAAGAATTATTTTATAAATAAAATAATTTATAAACAAAAATAATGCATGAAAGCACCAATACTTTAAAATGATGCTAGACAAACCGATTATCTTTAAGTCCTAATGCACATCAATGCAAATTGCTAGATAAGTCGATAATATGTACATGAAAAATAATAAAGCTAGAATGGGCCCTAATTATTAAGCCCAGAGAATGTATTCAAATCCAACAACACTAACTGGAATGTACCTCAGCCTATAATATAAGTTAAAACCAAGAAAGAAAAAAAGCTAAGCATTACCTAGTAAATACGGCCGGCGCTCTCATTTTATTCCATCTTTATCTTGTCCTCCTCGCCGGTCTGGATATGGTGATTCTAGTTGTTTTCTTCTAGAGAAATTGTCCGAAAAACTTTCAAATCTAGAGTCAGGGTTCTTATAATTTGGGACTTCTGTGAGAAACCGTTTGAATCGGATTAACATCGTTGTAATTCGTCAGATCTAGGATTTGAGACGCTTTTGCTGCTGTGGAATGGATCCACCACAGCGACCCACACCACAGCTGTTAGGCCCCCACGCCACAGCTGCATTAGCCACGAGAGTAAGTCGTGGAGCGAGTATATCATCGGTGATACATTTGCACAGCCAACCAACTTGTTCCGATGTTAAGATCTGTTCCTCTAACTGCCCCCTCCTCTATATTCTGACCGGGTTTGATGCATGCAAGATGTCTCCGCCAACACGTCTGGTCGAATGGAGATGCAAGGGCGGCTCCAGCTTTTCTTATTGTCAGATCTATTCATCCGACCGCCACATCACATGGTTTGTTTATTTGTTCTTCGTTTAGATTTGTTCCATTCTTCTGTAGATTTCGATAAGGTTTTCACAGGTTTCCTTAAATTTCATTGTTGACCATGTCCATGAATTCTGCAGAATTTGTGTTGAGCTCTCTGTGCGGCGCTTCTGTACTTCTGGCGTGGAAAGAGTCGCTGACGTCTGAGGTTGGCAGGGTGAGGGCTGGGCTTTTGGTGTCAGCTTGAAGAAATGCAAAATGCAGATGAAGCTATGTTAATGTCCATGGAGAAGATGATTGCGTTTCTTATATAGAAACCAATTGAAGCTAACCAGCAACGTATGTAATCAATTGGCAGATAGTCGAAGAGATGGATGAGTAATAATGAGTAATTTCTCACAATTAATGATATAGAGAAATCGAAGGAGTTGATCAGTGACTTTTGAGCGAGCTGACGTGTGATGCTCATATTGATTCTCCAGCCGAGAACATCTGTATTAGATAAAGTCATGGTCAAACGATGCCGTTTTTGGATGAGTGTAAAGTGAAGACTTTGGGTGTGACGTCGTTTTAGGGTGATGACTGGTTATAAAGCAGTTTTGCTTGACGGATGCGATGCCGTTTTGGATTTTTCCTAAAGATCTTCTCTATCGAGGTAGTGGACAGCAATTAATAATTGAATACGTGTCAAGCCATTAGTTGTAGTAAACCAGGATTAGTATAATATATAGATAGATAGATAGATAGATAGATTCCTAAAGATCTTCTCTATCGAGGTAGTGGACAGCAATTAATAATTGAATACGTGTCAAGCCATTAGTTGTAGTAAACCAGGATTAGTATAATATATAGATATAGATATAGATAGATAGATATAGATATAGATTAATCAATCAATTACAAATTAATTAAAAGTAAATCCGTTGACTATAATATGTAGTTTGATCCAATCTAAAATACAAGTAGCTTAGAGAGCAAGAAACAATTGATTTTCTAAAAAATAAATTGTAATTAGATTATTAAAAAAAAATGAAAAGTAACCAAGTGCCCAGGTAAGGTGCGAAATAAATAAATTAGTTAGAACTAACAAAAAAATTGAAGTAAACAAGATTGCGCCCTTTGCTCATTTTTACATTTTCGAATTTAATAAAAATATAATACTAATCTTTCTCGTTAAAGTTAAAATTAATATATATAAATTACTAAAAAAATATTTTTAATTTTAATAAAAAATAAAATTATTTTCTTAATTAAATTATAACTAAAAAATATTTTTTTTTGAAGGAAATGGCACAATTAATTCGCTGTGCACTTGATAACTTTTTGATATTTTTTTAGAAAGTCATAAAATTTTTGTCTCACAAATCAATGATATTATTAATATAAAAAAATTACAAAAAAAACTATTATTATTATTAATTTTTTTTGGCCATGATTATTATTATTAATTATTAATTAATTAAAAAAAAGACATCAGAGCAATGAATCTCACGTGACTTCCACAAGCTGTGCGTCCCCCTTTCCGACTTCCACTCTTGCTTGTCCAACAATTAACCGAAACGTTTATGTACCCGTCGTCTCTCAGTGGACTCGTACCACTCCCACCAATCATCTTCCGACACGTAGCTCTTCAAACTGCGCAACGATACCCAGTTGGTTGATTCTATTCTTTTGAGTATGAGTCACCGCACCTGATCCCTCCTTCTCCGTATCCCACCTTCCCGTCAGGGACTGGAAAGAGAAGGTTGTCGAAGAAGAGACGTGGTCAGTATACAGCAACTCTTCGAATTTTCCAGTCATCTACCAGAGCCGAGAAGCCTCTAATTCCACTGAAATGACCGACGTTTGATCGTCGCATTTGAAATTCGTTGAATCTGGAATGGTTCACTTGGTTGATTGACGCTGCGGTGATTGAGGAAGAAGAAGAAGGAGAAGATGTTGGAGGATCAAGTGGCCAATCTGCTTCAGAGGTATCTGGGGAATTATGTCAGAGGCCTCAATAAGGAAGCTCTCAAGATTAGTGTATGGCAAGGTGAGAAATGCTCCAGTTCCCTGGCTCAATTTTTACTGCAGTTGTCTTATCGCTTGTGGCTACTGCCATGATTTTATGCTAGTTTTCAATGGAGGTTGGAGTTGTAATAATCTGTTCGCTTGGCAACAGTTGCTTTTTGATGTACTTGCTATTATTTTCTCAAAATTTTGTGATGTATCATGGATTCTCCTTAGTTTGCTAGTACCATCAAGTCAATCATTGTTGAGGCACTGAGATTATTGAGTTAATCACTGCCTTCGTCTTCCACCTTTATGCTCCAGTTCCCTGGCTCAATTTTTACTGCAGTTGTCTTGTCGCTGTGGCTACTGCCCATGATTTTATGCTAGTTTTTGTTGGAGTTGTAATAATCTGTCGAATAGGTGGAGTTGGAACCAGTTCGCTTCGCAACAGTTGCTTTTTGATGTACTTGCTATTATTTTCTCAAAATTTGTGATATATCATGGATTCTCCTTAGTTTGCTAGTACCATCAAGTCAATCATTGTTGAGGCACTAAGATTATTGAGTTAATCAATGCTTCGTCTTCCATCTTTATTAATTTCGTGAAGAAGGATTGGTGGGTTTGGTGCTTCTGGACATATTGATCCTTATCTATGTACAGCTTCCTATTGCACCATGTAAGGTTTTACTGGGTCTAACCAGTAAGGTCCCTTTAACCATGTAAGGTGTTTACGGTGGGGATGATTTCTGGTTATTTACACTTTACAGTTTGGGATCGGGTAGAACACTATAGAAAGACAATAGTATCCTTCTGCATTGTTGGGATGACGCGATGCAATATGTTGGAGGTTTAACTTGTTAAGATGAATTTCATACTTGTATTCTCTGTCAGAGTTTTGAGTCTTCAGCTAAACTTTGTGCCAGATCTATGAGTTTCTGATTCTCCTCTATGTATTCACTTTGGCACTGACAGGTGATGTGGAGTTAACTAATATGCAGTTAAAGCCAGAGGCATTGAATGCCTTAAAGTTGCCTGTGAAGGTTAAAGCAGGGTTTCTGGGATCTGTTAAACTCAAGGTCAGTATCGGTTGTGTTTTTATGGGTTTCTAGTGACAAGACATAAGACACCAGATACTAGTTCTATGTGATACCTAAGTGGATTTATGGCTCAATCCAAATAGTGACCGGTGTGGTTCTTGGTTTAATTTTTTTTTTTTTTGTGTGGACATTACAACTTCACTTCATATTGACATAATTGACAAAACAACTGACATATATTTGACTCCCAGGTGCCCTGGAGCAGGCTTGGGCAAGAACCTGTTTTGGTCTCCTTGGATCGCATCTTTTTACTTGCGGAACCTGCAACACAAGTTGAAGGATGTACTGAGGATGCTGTTCAAGAAACTAAGAAAAATAGAGTGCGGGTAAGATGTGATGAGCTGCACATCAGAAAGAATGTCTATATTTGTGCTTGTTTATTTTTCAGGATGAGGCTCTAACTTGCATTTTGCGGCAGGAAATGGAAGCGAAGCTGCTGGAAAAATCAGAAGAGTTAAATTCTGAGATGGTAGGCATTTGGACTGTTTCTCATTCTGATCCTACATTCTGGTTGACGATGATGGGTTGTATTTGTTTCAATCTGCCTCTGACTCTATCTCTTATTTTTGAAGAATAAATCATGGTTGGGATCCTTGATAAACACAATTATTGGGAACCTCAAGCTTTCAGTTTCTAATATACATATCAGATATGAGGATCTTGAAAGGTAACTCAACGTTTAGTTTCTATTTTATACACATCTAGAGCTTTCTTTTCTTAATTCTCATGATTTAGTTATTTTCTTTCTCAGCAATCCCGGACATACATTTGCAGCTGGTGTAACATTAGAGAAACTCTCAGCTGTGACTGTTGATGATAATGGATTGGAGACTTTTGCCACTGAGAGTGCTCTGGACCGCATACAAAAGGTTATTAATGAGATTGAATGTCTTTTGGGAAATTTTACCTTTTTTCCTCGTATCATGAAGTAACAATGGGAGGTTTATGATTATATCATATTATGAGCTGAAGATACTGGTTAAGGTTTGTCATTTTTCAAAGAATGGGTGAATTCAAATCCCTACGGCCTTGGACTATCAACTAGTAGTCTAGTACTACTACTCTTTGCATAAGGTTTTTTAATCAGGGGCTTTGATAAAATGCTTTAAATCATTCAATGTTTGGTATGTTTGGGTATATTCCCTATGCAAAGCAGTTATATTCCCACAAGTGGAGACCACCTTAACATTCTGTAGAAGCCGTCATAAAATGCTTTTCAATGTGTTACCGGGACCATGTACATTGGAGTGGAAGCGGAACCCATCCTGTTTCAATGGGTTCCTAACTTTCACAACCCAAATTCAATTGTGATCCATGTTGTGTGATCTGATCTGTGTTTAGGAAACCCTAGATATACTCTCTCCATTATGCGTTTTCCCTGTGCTAACTGCTAACTATTGGTTTTTCATATTCTACTTTGTCTATGTTCCAGTCTGTGGAGCTCGAGCGTCTTGCAGTGTATCTGGATTCTGACATATCTGCATGGGATTTAGATATGCCATGGGAAGATTTGCTTCCTTCAGAGTGGGTCCAGGTACTCTCAGTCTTTATATGGCTGGAAAAACACGAAATCATGCAGCTGTTCCCTGTTCATGACTGATGAGAATTTCTTGTTTCTTTGTGAAGGTTTTTCGATTTGGCACATATAAGGGAAAGCCTTCTGATAGAGTTATGAAAGTGCACAGTTACATTTTGCAACCAGTGAGTGGAAACTCGAAGTACGTGAAATCGCGGGTACACGAAAAAGTTGTTGATAATCAACCTCTGCAAAAGGCTGTGGTGAACCTAGACGATGTTACACTTTGCTTATCAAAGGTTTGTTTCAAACTTTTCTTTTAAAATTTTGTGTGGGTAGTATTTGGTTGCCATGGTCTTTAATGAATTTTGTGTGGGTAGTAATGGTTGCCATGGTCTTTAGAAGGTCTTAATATACATTTTTGCAGAATGGATATAGGGATATTACAATGTTAGCGGACAACTTCACAGCCTTCAACCAGCGTTTGAAGTATGCTCATTACCGCCCAAAAGTTCCGTTAAAATCCAATGCAAAGTCATGGTGGAGATATGCTTTTCTGGTGGTATCTGATCAAATGAAGAAAGACAGGTATGTATTTGTGACTCTTTCCTATGTCTGTTGTGATGTATTATTATCATGGCTAGCTATCTGCTAACTGCTAATATATATTTCTCAATGGATAGCCTGTTGATATTTTACATATTATATACATATTATAATATAATGTATGATAACTCCAAGTTCCTTCTTGTTATTTATGAGCTTGGAGCCTTGGAATGATATCAGACCTATTCTTTAGAACTATAAGTATCTTGATAGAGATAGTGATATTGAATGATATGAATACAAAGTCTAGGGTGTGTTTGTAATTAGAAAAACTACTCTAGGACTATCCTGTAATTACAAATATATGGAGTAGTTCTATCATCTTACTCTAGATTTGCTTTATTTAAAGCACAAATGAAATCTCCGAGACCTACTTCAGTACTCATGCACTTTATGTTTTGTCAATTGATTATGTTGTGGAAGCTGCATGAACATTGTCTTTTTGGCAGCGGTAAATTATCATGGGAGCAGGTTCTTAGATATGCAAGATTAAGAAAGAGATATATATCACTTTATGCATCATTGCTTAAAGCCGATCTAAGTCGATTAATAGTCGATGACAACAAGGAGATCGAGGAAATGGATCGTGAGCTTGACATTGATTTAATTATCCAGTGGAGGTACACATTTATGTTTACAAATGCTAATACCAGTCAACTTTTAAATTTCTAATAATTGTTGAACATCCTTTACTTCCAGATGAGCATTTATTATTTTTTCGTTTCGGCCATAGCTTCACGCCACTCCTTTTTTAGTGATATATATATATATATACTACTGCAAATGAGTTAGTATTTCCATCACACATTTGAGTGCTCTTTACAATGTCATAGAGTTGTCTGGACAGTGGATTGCTGTATTAGATCATTAGATGTTGAATTGTACTAAGGGTGAGTTACATGCATGGTCTTTCTCAAAACAATTTGTTTTTGTGAGATTGTCGTTAAATGATTGAACAATAACAGGTGATAGAGATACACTATTCAATAAATAGTATTCGGAAAATGTATTTGGAATTAATGAAAGTGCATGTCCATAAATATAATTTTATCAGTTGTGCACATCTGAAATCTTTGAAGACATTAAATAATTGTTAATTGATTGGATCATTATTTTCTCTTGAAATATATTTCATTTGAACCTAGGTACTTAATGGCCCCATTACCTGGCTGTTGTTGATTAAGCCATAACAAAATAAATGTCTAAGTTCTACTTTTTGGTTCTCATGAAGGATGCTTGCTCATAAATTTGTGAAGCGCTCTGCAGAATCAGATCTGACGAAGCTAAAGGAGAAGAGTTCATGGTGGTCATTTGGACGGTGAGGAGATTAAAAAGAGAACAAACGTGGAGCACCTTCTATATTGTATGTAAATGTTTATTAGTTCACGTGGTTGATTTTCTCTGTTCCCTATCTTTCAGGAGCAAGCAGTCACAGAAAGATGAAACTGATGAACCATTTCATTTCTCCGATGAGGACTGGGAACAGCTAAACAGTATCATAGGATACAAAGAAGCCGACAGTGACGAAGTAGTCATAAAAAATGATAGGATAGATGCTCTTCACACGTTTTTGGAGGTTCACATGAAACATAATGCTACGAAACTCATGGATGAAGCCCAAAATTGTCTTGCTGCATTATCTTGTGAAAGCCTTGATTGCTCTGTAAAACTTTATCCAGAGGCTAAAACATTTGATGTTAGATTGGGGTCGTATCAGTTATCATCACCTGGTGGTTTACTTGCTAAGGTTTCTTACTCTAACCATTTATCTTTTGTGACGAATCCATCCATCTATCTGTTAATAAAAGGGAGCCTGCTTTTGTAATTATGCCAGCACTCTAATTCCACTTGCATCTTTACTGTAGAGTGCAACATCTTTTGACTCTTTGGTTGGGATCTTTTCTTATAAACCATTTGATGCAAAAGTTGACTGGAGTTTGGTTGCTAAAGCTTCTCCATGTTACATGACGGTGTGCTTCTGTTTCCACTCCGTGTTCGTTTTATGTTCTGTTTCTTTTTTCTTATTGTATTGAATCGATTTCTGAGCAGTATCTCAAGGAATCTATTGGTCAAATCGTCAAGTTTTTTGAGAGTAATGCTGGTGTCAGCCAGAAGTTGGCATTGGAAACTGCAGCAGCTGTGCAGGTTTAGCTCCTAATTGATGCATTCTCTTGAGTCTGTTATGATACATTGCTTGATAGTTCAAGTTCGAAGTCATGAGTACTGATTATATGGTTGATTTTCTTCTTGACTAAACGGTAGAATCATAAGAATACATCCAAATGAACTCTTAAGAATTATTCTGATATAACACCACTTTACTAGATAGATCTACTCTGTACAGGTCGTTTGAACTTCCTACATCTGTGTTAGTATTATGTATAATTAGTTTCTTCCTTTATAATGAATTCCTCTTTTTTAGAGAATACATGTACTTTCTTAATGCACTTTCATCTAATTGTTATCAGTTGTTGGTTATTGAGCAGAAATTACATACCTCTATTTTGGTGATTGTGTTAGATGACCATTGATGAGGTCAAGCGGACTGCCCAACAGCAAGTGAATAGAGCACTGAAGGATCAATCAAGGTCTGTAATCTGTATGGTAGTTGGTAGGCTAGACAGTTTTTATCTTATTTTCCTAGCAGCATCTGTAGTTTTGATTTGTTGATTGTACTTGTAAAGACTATCCTGTGGGCATAATAGCTCATGTGGGTAAGGCAGAATTCTTTCTCACGCCTCAAATTCGTTAAACTCAGATTGACTCGTCTGAGTAATTAGGGCTGCTCAGGCCTCAAAGAAAATAGGACATCCACAGAAACCTTGTGAGATGCAAGACTTGTCTGGAAGTGTTCCGTCCTTATTCTGTCTATATATGCAATGTTATTTCTCAGTCGTGGATATCCATGGAAGCATAGGGCCTGATGTTGTGTCTTTTGATTCTAGGTTCTTCCTGGACTTGGATATCGCTGCTCCCAAGATCACAATTCCTACTGATTTTCAGCCAGACAACATCAATACGACGAGGCTTTTGCTGGATTTGGGAAACTTGCTGATTCGTACCCAGGTTTGCCATACTAAGATAGCCATTGTTTTTTACATCACCGGTTTTTTTTTTTTTTTTTTTTTTTTTTTTCTCCAAAGGTTAATTTTAAGATTCTGAATTGTACAGGATGATGGTGATGAGGAATCAGCAAAGGAGATGCGTTTGTACATGCCGTTTAATTTGGTTTTAAGTGATGTATCAGCATTTCTGATTGATGGAGACTACATTTGGACCGAAACCCCTTCGGATCGCTCCATTGGTGGTGTGCTATTGCCTGTCATTGACAAGTGCGGTGTAAGTTTACACCTTCAACAAGTAAGTCCTGAACACTTATAATTTCAGTTGATTCAACATATATTCCATTTCAGAAGGTAATCAATCCATTGTTTAACCAAATACCTAGATTCGCTTGGAGAACCCATCTTATCCTTCAACACGAGTTGCCGTGCGGCTTCCTTCGTTGGGTTTTCACCTTTCTCCGGCTCGCTATCATCGATTGATGAAGGTTATAAAGGTCTTTCAGGATGAAGATGCTGACAACTCGGATATAGTTCATCCCTGGAGTCATGCTGATTTAGAAGGATGGTTATCCCTTCTTGTGAGGAAGGTTTGTCTTTGTACTCGGATCTCTGTTACTGCAAAGATTAAGAGATTTCTTAGTGATTACTTTTCTCCCATTGAAGGGCGTGGGAAACAGAGATGCTGTTTGGCAGAGGAGGTACTTCTGTTTAGTTGGTCCTTTTCTATACATACTTGAGACTCCAGATTCACGCTCCTATCAGCAGTATATCAGGTGCTGATAATCATTAATCCTGTTGGTTTACTTTTGCTAGTTATTTCGCATATGTACTTTTAAGAGTCTCAAATAATCAAGTTAAGTTAAGCCTTGACACAAAGAAAGAGGGTTTTCTGGAGCACATCTCATTTGTTTGGTTTTATGCCTTTGAATATAACCCATTGATCTCCATGTTGTAGTTTACGGGGTAAGCAAGTTTACCAAGTTTCCACGGAATTTGTTGGTAATGTGGAGCATGTCATTGCTGTCTCTGGAGCTGCACGACCTAAACTGAAGGTTTGCATTGCTTTATTCATTCGAGGTCTGTATAATTTCAGGTTTAGGTGTCGAACTGTTATCATCCTCATAAGTTTTTATTTTGTCTAGGTTATCGAAGATGTGAATTCAGTAATACTTAGGTGTGATGATGACAAGTCAAGGGAACTTTGGCAAAGGCGTCTTCAGGGGGCTATATATCGTGCTTCGGTCTGTGCTTCTGATTATGATACTTGCATGTATAGTTCTGCTTGTGAATGAAAGTTTCAGAAGAAATTACTGTTGTTTGGACCAAAACTGAGTAATTCCTACATTGTTCTAATGGGTTAGGACTTAGACTCCTGGTAGTGATTTTTTTGGCCCCTCCTGGTAGTGATTCTTGATGCAGTAATTTCATAAGGTAACTGTACTTGGGGGTTCCTAGCCTGGACCCATTGTGTTTGTCTTCTCTGTAGTCTGCTAAAATGATGTGCTGGCTTTTAGTTGATTGGGATAAATAGAGTTCCTGGATTTTAGTGACAAGAGAACATTCCCTTGTTTTCATATATGGACCCCCAACTTCTTAGGGTAGTAGCTATTATGCTCTATGCAGTACTCCAACTTATAAATTTATGAGGTGATCTTCAGTACTCCAACTTATAAATTTATGAGGTAATCTTTCTGTCAGGGTTCTGCGCCCATTGCTACTCTTTCCGAAAGTTCATCCGATCCTGAGGATTCTGAAGTGGGTGACTACAACGACCAATCTGTTGTTGATCTACCTGTTATAGAGAAAATATTCATAACAGGCGTTCTTGATGAGCTAAAAGTCTGTTTCTATTATAGTCCCGAGGTAAGAGTAATACTTCTGATTTGAAAAATTCCCTTGATTTACCCACATGCTGAATTTTTTTAACTCAAGTTTTTCTATTCAGTGTGAAACCAACTTTATGGGAGTTCTACTTGCTGATGAGGGCCGTCTGTTTGAATTTCGAGCAATAGGCGGTCAGGTAATTATGCCTCTACTATACTTCCCCTGATGAGTATGTCATTAGTTGAATGGTGACTCATCGATAGATGATATAGGAAAATTGAATCTAAAGTGATGGCTCTGTGTTAAAACAAGAATTTTGACAACTTTGGGCTGGCCACCTGAGCATATGGTTCGAAAGTAAATAGAAATAAATAAAAAACTTGGCTCTTTAACTAGAGACATAAGATTTTCATTGCTAGTGGTGCTTTATCGCTGAAGTGCCCTGTTTGCAAAAATCATATCACAAGGATCCTACTTCTTAATGCAGGTTCAGCTTTCAATTAGAGAAAATGACATGTTTGTTGGTACTCTTCTGAAATCGCTGGAGATTGAAGATTTAGTTGACCAAAATGGAGCTTCACAGTCTCGTTATTTGGCAAAATCTTTTGTTCGAAGTGCTGATGCATGTTCTTCTCTTGATGATGCTAAGAACCAAAGTCTTAGTACTGAAGAAAGAACAGTTAGTGAAGGAGATGATAAGTTTTATGAGGCACCAGATGACTTGGTTGAAGCTGCTGATTCTCCTTATCAATCATCAGCAAACGCAGAGGATGGTCAAGGGTTGACATTTGGATCACTCTTACAAAAATTGTTCTTGAAACCCCCAAGTTTTAGGCGTATTGACGGTCTTCTTCCTTGCGGAACCTCTTCATCGAAGGGTGACGATATTGAAGTAGAACAGACCAGTACACTTGATAGTTTTGTCAAAGCCCAAATTGTTGTTTATGACCAAGGCTCCTCATTATATGATAATGTTGATACTCAAGTGAGTATTCACCAATTTAGTTACTGTGGGTTACGTTTTCACTGTCTACTAAGAATAATTGATAACTTTGGTCTTTCTGTTCCAGGTCTCTGTGACTCTTGCGACACTCTTATTCTTTTGTCGTAGACCAACTATTCTTGCTGTCATGGAATTTGTCAATGCAATCAACATTAAGGATGATAGCTCTGATTCCTTCATTGAGAGTTCTTCTACAGTCGAGGCTAAGCATGAGAGTTCCATGGACATGGCTGATGAACATGTTTCAGTAACTGGTGATGACTTGGTGGTCAAGGGTTTGTTAGGAAGGGGAAAGTCCCGAACCATATTCAGTTTGACATTGAACATGGCCAGTGCACAGATTTTGTTGATGAAAGAAAATGAGGATAAGCTCGCTGCACTGTCGCAAGATAATCTGCTAACCGATATTAAGGTTAGTTTTAGTCTAACTTCTGTGCTATATGATCAACTACTCATGCTGTAGAAATCTGTTTCTGAGTTAATTTGTGTGTTTCTGATTATTTCAACCTCTAGGTTTTCCCATCCTCATTCTGTATAAAAGCTTCCTTGGGGAACTTAAGAATAAGTGACGACAGTCTTCCTAGCGATCACATGTATTTTTGGATATGCGACATGAGAAATCCAGGGGAAGGTTCATTTATTGAGGTATGTACTTGCAATTTCACTCTTTCTCTGAGTTCACTACTGGAACATACCGAAAGTCAGTTAATAAAGTTTGACATATACCTTGGTGTAAGTTTTTTTTTTTTTTTGTATTTTTTTTTATGGTTAAAACAATGTAGAATACTTTTCGTTATGATTTTTTATAAAATGTTGTCAGGCTCCACCAGTGTCCAGTTGTACTAGAAAACATTGCAGTGACCTTCCATTTGGATAATAACATTGCTTCACAATGCAGTTGATGTTCAGTTCATTCAACGTTGATGATGAAGATTATCAAGGATATGAATTTGGCCTTTTTGGGAAGCTCTCTGAAGTGCGTTTTGTGTATCTGAACCGCTTTATCCAGGAGGTATGTAATTATTCTGATAATGTGACACTCGATCTCTTGTTCACTGATAAAAAGTGAAATTTAAAGTAATGTTCCAGGACAACTCCTAGTTTCTACACAGGAAATTACTCAAATAAATTTAACATGGAAAAAGGATTTAAGAGTACTGTCTTAGTGGTAATCAAAATTTAAGTTTCTCATAATTGTTGATTTGTTGCAGATTGTTAGCTATTTTATGGGTCTTGTACCCAACAATCCTAAAGATGTGGTCAAATTGAAGGACCAAGTGACAAATTCGGAGCAGTGGTTTTCGACTAGTGAATTTGAAGGTTCACCAGCTGTGAAGTTAGATCTTTCACTTAGAAACCCAATAATTCTTATGCCTCATCAAACAGACAGCATTGAGTGAGTTTGTCTGGGCTTTATCAAATTTTATTTATACGAAAAGCTGCTGCTGTATCTCCAAGTGTGTTTTGATTCTGTCTTTGCAGTTACTTGAAGCTTGATGTTGTCCATATTACACTTCAGAACAAGTTCCAGTGGTCTTTCGGTAGTAAAAGCGAGATAAATGCTGTCCACCTGGACATATTAACAATACTGGTAAGAACATTTTCTGTGATAACGACACGATAAATCATCATTGAGGAAGTGTAAAACCTTTTTGTATGTATATCTGTGGTATAATGGAATCCTGACGGTCCTTTTCTTTTCATTTTAAAAGCTACCACATTAATGCATCATCAACAACTAATAGATCATTTTATATCACGTACGTTATTTGTTTTTCATTATTCTATCCTCTCCATTTTTTTTGCTGAAATATTTTATCCTCTACATGTAGCTATAAGTTTGTTCCTTGATGCATAGGTTGAGGATATCAACTTGAACGTTGGCACCGGTGCTGAATTAGGTGAAAGCATAATACATGATTTTAAGGGGGTTTCCATTGTTATTACAAGGTCACTTCGAGATTTATTGCATCAAGTACCTAGTACTGAAGTTGCAATCAAGGTAATGCTAGCAATACTTGCATCTTTGATGCTTCAAGGAGAAAAAGTAGGTTATAGTCTTTGAATTCCATACTTACATTAGTGTTATAATGTTCCGTTTTTGTTATCTGGTTCTGCTTCAGATAGAGGAATTGAGAGCCACACTGTCCAACAAGGAATACCAGATCATCACAGAATGTGCCCAGTCTAATATTTCTGAGACACCAAATTTGGTGCCTCCAGTGAAGCATGACGTTGTGACTTCACCTAATGTGGTAGAGCTCCCTGTGCCCCAAGAATTGGAGATTGGGTCTATTTCTCAAAAGAGTGGATCTTGGATCACAATAAAAGTATTGGTTGCTATAAATCTAGTTGAATTGCGCCTTCGCTCTGGGTTAGGAAATGCACCTCTTGCTACATTGCAGGTAAAACTGGGACAATGGGATTGTTTCTTTCTGTGTTCCCAAACTTTAACTTCATGATATGCCATGAAACTATTTTAATACATTGCATATTCCGTTTTGGCTTGATACCTTATCTAATGGCTTTGATTGGTGTCCTTTTTTGTGTAGGTAAGTGGTGTATGGCTTTTATACAAGTCGAATGACATCGGAGATGGCTACTTGTCTGCATCACTCAATGGTTTGACAGTGATGGATGACCGTGAGGGGATAGAGCAGGACCTCAGATTGGCAATAGGAAAATCTGAGGAAGTTGGTATCAGTCCAGTAGAACGGACTGAAAAGGGAATTTGGAGCACAGATCATCAAAATGGGTCGGCAGAAAGCGACATTAAATTACACCCTACAATGCTTATTTTTGATGCGCAGTTCAGCAAGGCGTTAACATGTATTTCTCTGTGTGTTCAAAAGCCACATCTACTCGTGGTACTTGATTTTCTGCTCGCAGTGGTGGAGTTTTTTGTTCCGGCTGTTGGTAATATGCTATCAAATGGAGATGATAAGCAGTCTTCCCACATAATAGATGCAATCATCTTGGACCAATCAACATTCAGACAACCTTCTCCTGAAATATCACTCTCGCCTGAGAGACCTCTTATTGTTGATGATGAAAGATTTGACCATTTTATTTATGATGGTCAAGGTGGAGTATTATACCTAAAAGATAGGCACGGTTCCAATCTTTCTGCACCGAGTTCAGAGACTATAATCTATGTAGGAAATGGAAAGAAGCTTCAGTTCAAAAATGTTACAATTAAGGTAATATACTATGTATTCTCTTATTTTATATGTTAGGCAGTTGATCTTAACAATTTTTATTACTTTTATTATTTATTGTTATTAATATTTATATGGTTGCAGAATGGGGTGTATCTTGATTCTTGTATTCTGCTTGGTACCGAAAGCAGCTATACCGCGGCAGATGATGATCGAGTCCATTTGGAAGAATATATTGAATCTCTTCATGGAGAGACTTCTAGGCAAGTTGCTAATGGTATTGTTTCTCAGAATATTCCACCTGAGAGGTCGACTGAGTTAATTATTGAAGTGCAGGTTGGTACCCTTCTGTTAGAACTGTTCGTCCAACTTCTACTTAGTACCACCTACAGAGGTTTGGAATTGATTTTTTGAATGATCTTGGAATGGCCATTCTTTGTCTAATGTGACTTACATGCACTGAAAAAAGATATGATAAATGAGACCCTGTTTTCTAGCTTGGGGGATGTATTTGTATCTCATATGACATCTATATCTTTTTTGTTCTACCATATTTTTTCTCTTGCACATTTATTTCGTGGATATGGTTCTTTCAGGCACTTGGTCCAGAGCTGACATTTTACAATTCCTCAAAAGATGTGGGGCTGTCTCAGTCACTTGTGCTTTCCAACAAACTTTTGCACGCCCAGTTGGATGTATTCTGCAGGTCGGTTTTCATAGTTGATATTTCAAATTTTCAATCACCACTTTAAATCTTTGGTTTTCGAAACGTCCATTCTTAATATTTCTGTGGGTTTATTTCTATGCATTATCTCTGTTATGAGCTGTTTGCGAGATGGTGTAGCTGAGGTATGTATATGATATTTTCTGCTGAAGAGATAATATCAATGTTACTATGGGGACTACTCTATACCATATAAATTCCATCTTTGTATATTTAGAAGTAAATTCCATCAACCAACAGCTTTCTTCTGGGAAGGGGTCTAGCTAAGTTCCCAGAAAGAAGTTTTATATAGTGCAGTCATCTCTCCTTGCCATGTTTCATATATTATTCCTGTTATACAGGTTTATTCTTGTGTGTCTTATTCTGTGTACGGTAAATTTAGGCTTATTCTCACTCGCATTTTGGCACATGAAATTGTGATTTTGCTGATGCAGGATTGTTTTGAAGGGCGATGCCATCGAAATGGATGCTAAAGCATTGGGTTTAACAATGGAGAGTAATGGAATAAGGATTTTGGAGCCTTTTGACAGTGTTATCAAATATTCTAATGCTTCAGGAAAGACCAATATACATGTGTCAGTTACCGATATTTTCATGAACTTCTCATTCAGCATCTTGAAGTTGTTCTTAGCAGTCGAAGAGGACATTCTAGCTTTTCTTAGTACATCTTCCAAGAGAATGACAGTTCTCTGCTCTCAGTTTGACAAAGTGGGAACAATCAAAGGTATGTATGTTTGATGGGAGGCTGATAAGTTCTTATTGAGTTTCAAATACCTTTAGCATAACATTTATATATTGAAGAGTCCATGTTACAGGATCTACCAAGCTTTAACTTCTTTCCCAACCTTGCAGGTCCTGAAAATGACCATGTTTATGTGTTCTGGAGACCTTGTGCACCTCCTGGTTTTGCCATTCTCGGTGATTACCTGACACCAACGTTAGTGCCAATTTGTTAGCTACTACTCTTGTGACCTTTTATATTTATTAATTGATCTGTACTCACACTCCCGAGGTGACAGGGAAAAACCACCAACCAAGGGAGTTCTCGCTATTAATACCAGTTTTGCACGAGTCAAGAAACCTATTTCTTTCAAATTGATATGGCCAGCATTGACAAGCGGAGCGGGTTCCATGCAACGTGTAAATAATCACGAGGATTCAACAAAGAGGGTAGTAAGTTGTTCAATTTGGCTTCCCGTGGCACCTGCAGGTTATGTTCCAATGGGTTGTGTGGTTTCACAAGGAATAGAGCCACCCCCGCTTTCTTCTGCCTCCTGTATTTTGGCTTCTTTAGTCACTCATTGTTCCTTGAGGGACTGCATTACTATCAAACTTAACAATCCGTAAGTGAATATCCACGTATCTGATCATCTTTTGCAACTTCTTTACATAATAAGAGCATTCGCCAGTTTTCAGATTGCATCTAAATTAACTTTTAAGTGGTCATTCAAGATAACAGTTCTCCATTATTAGCTCTCTATCTGATTCAATTTCTACAGTCCGATCAGTATGCAATCCAAACTGGGGAGTGACAGATGTTGGATCACTCGATCTACTTACATTTCATGCAAAGTTAGACGAGTTCCCACTTACACTATGTATCTCTGTTATTGATAAATTGCAGAGATACACCCAGCTTGGCTTTCTGGCGCTTGGAAAATTCTGTTGGTACTTTTCTTCCAGCAGATCCTGCTCTCAATTTGATGGGAAGAGCATATGAACTGCGCCATATGATGTTTGGTCTTCTGGATTCTCCCAAGGGATATTTCAATCTGAATACCCTTGCTGCTCATCCCCCTCACATGAACTCCCTCGAGTCAAAAAGTTCGGTTTCAGTAAACACTGGCCACCGAGTTGAAGCAGTTGCAAGTTTTCAATTAGTATGGTGGAATAATGAGTCGGGCTCAAGGAAAAAACTATCTATCTGGCGTCCTGTTGTCCCTCAAGGAAGAATATATTTCGGGGACATTGCAGTTCAAGGGTATGTTGCTCTTCTCGTACGTTCTGTTTGCATATTTGCCTATACCTTCTAAAGGTCAATCTTGTAAGGTTTGCTGCTCTATATACACCAAAGGAGAAAAAAGTTGGACTTATCTGCTAAAGTAGATCTTAACAGTGTGCTTACATTTTGTAGGTATGAACCACCAAATACATGCATTGTTCTCCATGATACTGATAATGAAGAGGTATTCAGAGCCCCTGAAGACTTCCAGCTTGTGGGGCATATTAAGAGGCAGAGGGGAATGGAAAGCATCTCTTTTTGGATGCCTCAAGCTCCCCCAGGATTTGTCTCACTGGGTTGTATTGCCTGCAAAAGCACACCAAAGCAACAAGACTTCACTGCATTAAGGTGCATCCGCAGTGATAGGGTTACTGGGGATCAGTTCCTGGAAGAAAGTTTATGGGATTCATCTGATGCCAAGACCACAGAATCATTCAGCATTTGGGCGGTTGGTAATGATTTGGGGGTATTTATTGTCCGTAATGGTATGAAGAAACCTCCAAGAAGGTTTGCTTTAAAGTTGGCAGATCCCTATTCTCCTAGTGGTTCAGATGACACAGTTATTGATGCTGAAATCCGGACCTTCTCTGCAGCTCTTTTTGATGACTATGTTGGTCTGGTGAGTAGTAATCAACCTGATAGTGACATAAGAGCTTGTGGTCTCTGTGCTTCTTGAGAATCCATACATCTCTTTTTGTTAGAAAGTTCCAATATGGGATCTGTGTTTTTTTGGTCGAACTTATGCGTACTCATTTAATTATGTTACGAGTGTCTGAGATTGTGTTGTACATGCAATGTCCTAATATTAAATGTTTTGTTGCGCTTTGTCTATTGCCACCGACAGTTGGCAAGACCGAAACTTTCTTCTCTAAGTAGGCAGTATTGCATATTCTTCGTTACTAATGTTGCTACTCCTGGTTCTCTTGCAGATGGTTCCACTGTTTAACATTTCTTTAGATGGAGTTGGATTTAGTCTTAATGGAAGGACAGACTACATGAATTCCACTGTTAGCTTCTCCTTGGCGGCTAGATCCTATAATGATAAGTACGATGCTTGGGAGCCACTTATTGAGCCTGTTGATGGGTTCTTAAGGTAAGACCTGGTAAATTCTGGTAATTGCTGTGTACTGATTTAAATTGTTCGGTTGATGAAGTAAGGCCAACTCAATTGGAAGTAATTTCTCTGCTGCAATTTACCCAAAGTTTCACTTACAATTAGAGAGCTATTCTCACTAAAGCCCTTGGTGGCTCTCAAAGTCGGTATATTTGTAGCAAGCTTGGTGCACATGATATGTATGCTCCAGCTTGAGGGGGAGTGTTAGAGATAGAGATATTATATTGCTATCATTAAGGATAAGGAGCTATTATTCCTTGACACTTCTAGGGTTGAGCAGAGACTTGTATATATAGTATAGCTCCTTATCCTTAATGATAGCAATATAATATCTCTCTCTAACACTCCCCCTCAAGCTGGAGCATACATATCATGTGCACCAAGCTTGCTACAAATATACCGACTTTGAGAGCCACCAAGGGCTTTAGTGAGAATATCAGCTAGTTGATTACTAGAACTAACAGATTCGGTGGCAATAATCTTGGAGACGATCTTCTCGCGGATAAAGTGGCAGTCGACTTCTATATGTTTGGTTCTCTCATGGAAGACTGGATTTGAGGCTATGTGTAGAGCTGCTTGGTTATCACAATAAAGTTTCATTGGTTTATTATCTCCAATCCTCAACTCTTGAAGAAGTTGTTTGACCCAAAGAAGCTCACACGTACCAACTGCCATGGCCCTATACTCTGCTTCAGCACTAGAACGAGCAACAACGTTCTGTTTCTTACTTTTCCACGATATTAGATTTCCTCCGAGAAAGACACAATAACCAGACGTAGACCTTCTGTCTACTGGACAACCTGCCCAATCAGCATCAGTGTAAGCCACCACTTCAGTGTTTCCTTTATCTTTATATATCAACCCTTGACCTGGAGCCTTCTTGACATACCGAAGTATTCGCATCACCGCCTGCTAGTGTTCAACACAGGGGGATTGCATGAATTGGCTGACCACCCCTACTGCAAACGAGATGTCTGGTCTAGTTATAGTGAGATAGACCAATTTGCCCACCAATCTTCTATATCTTTCAGGGTTATCAAATAACTCCCCCTGATTCGGAAGTAGTTTACTATTCGGATCCATGGGACTATCAACAGGCCTACAATCCAACATGCCTGTTTCTTCCAGAATATCTAGTGCATACTTCCTTTGAGATATGCAAATATCATTCGTTGATTGAGCAACTTCAATTCCAAGGAAATATTTAAGACTCCCTAAATCTTTGGTCTGGAAGTGACTGAATAAGTGCGTCTTCAGCTGTTTAATCTTCTCATGATCGCTCCCAGTAATAATAATGTCATCGACATAGACAATTAGATACACGCAGAGACCAGAAGAAGAGTGTGAGTAGAAGACAGAATGGTCAGTTTCACTACGACTCATCCCAAATTTCTGAATAACAGAGCTGAATTTTCCAAACCAGGCCCGTGGTGATTGCTTGAGTCCATATAAAGAGCGATGCAGCTTACAAACAAGCCCTGACTCCCCTGAGCAACAAATCCAGGTGGTTGCTCCATATAAATCTCTTCTTCAAGCTCTCCATGAAGGAATGCGTTTTTAATATCTAACTGATGCAACGGCCAATGCTGGATAGCTGCAATAGAGAGAAGTAATCGTACAGAAGGAATCTTTGCTACGGGAGAAAACGTATCCCCATAATCTAAACCATAGACTTGAGTATAGCCCTTGGCCACAAGACGTGCTTTAAGGCGGTCAATTTGACCATCAGCTCCAACTTTGATAGCAAACACCCATCTACAACCAACAGTTTTCTTTTCCGGCGGCAATCGGACCAAATCCCATGTACCACTTTGCTCCAAGGCCTGCATCTCGTCAATCATGGCTTGCTTCCATCCGGGATGAGCAAGCGCCTCACGAACAGTTTTGGGAATAGTAACGGAAGACAATGATGAAACAAAAGCAAAGTGGGATTGAGAAAGCCGATGAAAACTCAAAAAGTTATAAATAGGATGAGTGTTACGAGTGGATCTACTTCCCTTTCGAAGGGCAATGGGCAACTCTTCGGATGAGTCAGGCTGGTCTGTAGTCGGTTCAGACACTCGAGATGGAGTAGGAACTGTAGAGGTCTCTATTGCAGTAGACTGTCGCTGTCGACGTTGATATTGAAGAAGAGGCGGTGGATCAACCGATGAAGATGGTACTTCTATCACAACGGAAGGAGATTGTGGAGCCTCTGACACAAGTGGAGGAGAGGGACGCATTTCTAACTCAATTGGAGGAGATGGAGTTTGTATCGGAAATGATGGTAGACTCAGGATAGGAAGTGATAACACATCTAGTGTAGATGATGACTCGGCTGTGGAAGGAGGAAAATATGGCGTGTCTTCAAAAAATGTGACATCCGCAGACATATAGTATCTGTTCTTGACCGGAGAATAACAACGATATCCTTTCTGTAACCTGGAATATCCTAAAAAAACGCACTTGATGGCACGTGCAGCAAGTTTGTCAAGTCCTGGAGAAAGATCATGAACAAAGCAGGTAGACCCAAAGACACGGGGGTTCACATGAAATAATGGTTCCTTGGGAAACAAAATAGAGTATGGAATTTTATTACCAAGGGAAGACGAAGGCATTCTATTTATCAAATGACAAGCTGTTAAAACAGCATCACCCCAATAGCGGACTGGCACATTTTCATGGAGCAATAATGTGCGAGCAGTATCAATCAGATGCCTATTTTTTCGTTCGGCAATACCATTTTGCTGCGGTGTATGAGGACATGTGGACTGATGTAGAATTCCATGTTGACTCAGAAATGATGAAAACGTTCCCGAGAAATATTCTCTTGCATTATCGCTGCGAAGAATTTTGACTTTTTTACCAAACTGTGTCTGAATTTCAGCAAAAAAGGACTTGAATATTGGAAATAGCTCGGAACGTTCTTTCATTAAATATATCCAAGTGCAACGGGAGAACTCATCAATGAAAGTGACGAAGTACTTATACCCAGCAGAGGTAGGTACACGACTAGGACCCCAAATATCAGAGTGTATAACAGAAAAAGGAGAATTGACCCTGGTTTCACCATGACTTCTGAAGCTAGATCGAATATGTTTCCCGAGTTGACATGATTCACATTGCAGTGTTTTGAGTTTATCCAATTTGGGAACCATTTGCTGAAGTTTGGACAAACTGGGATGACCAAGACGATCGTGAAGAAGGTTTGGAGACTCTGCAGCACAAATTATTGAGGGTGACTTAAGGTAGTAAAGTCCTCCTGATTCATATCCCACAGCAATTGTTCGTCCGGTACTAAGTTCACGTATAACAAGTGAGTCTTTACTGAAGGTTATTGAACAATTGAATGAACGTACCAGTTTGCTGACAGAGATGAGGTTGAAGGGACAACCAGGGATGTATAAAACAGACTCCAAGGATAGAGAATGCATTGGTGAGACTGTACCAATTCCCTTGGGAGTAACTCTAGAGCCATTTGCAAGGGTAATTTGATGACTAGAGTTTAATGGAGATATAGCGTCAAAAGAGGAAAGGTTACCCGTAATGTGGTCTGAAGCACCTGAATCAATAATCCATAGATTTTGAGTATTACCAGACTGGGAGATGCAAGCAGTAGAACTAGTAGTTGCAGATGCTTGAACTTGTGCTCCCTTAATTTTCTTAAACTCCATAAGCCTACTATATTCCATTGCAGAAACAGTGATGTATTCTGTTGGAGACGTAACGACGAAGTCCAACCAGATGACTTTGAACGAGAGCAACTGAGCAAATTTTTTTTTTTTTTTTTTTTTTAAACCCCTGAATGAAGTCAGAGTTGACAAGGCGATGAAAAGCTACTTACCTGTTAAAGATTCCCATCTACGTCATGGCATTGATGGCCTTCTGGAGATTCTACGAAACATACTATCTTTTGGGGAAATTGTTGAGAACGTAGAGTCAAGTTCCGTTGACAAGACGATGAAAACGATGATGTAAGTCCTGAAGAGATGCTAATTCTTGAAGTTCTTGCTGCTGGTGGAAAGGTGCATCTGATGAGTTGTGAATGTGACGAAGTCAGAGTCGACAAGAAGAAGCACTCGGAGTTGAACCCCTGGAATGAAGTCAGACGATGCCGGCGACTCGAACGGTGGAGGCGCGGCGGCAAAAGGCGGCCGGATAGGTGGCGCGTGTCTTACACGCGCCAACAGAGACAGCGAAGACGACGGCGCGTGACGGCGGATCTCGGTGAGTCACCGCAGGAATTATGTCGGAATCGGCCGGCGAGACGAACGGCGAAAGCGCGACGACGAACGGAGGCCGGGAAGGTGGCGCGTGAATTACACGCGCCGGAGACAACTTTAGACGGTGGCGGCGCGTGGCGGCGCGTGTGGAGGAAGACGGCGCCGGAGGAACACTGGTTGCGACGGCCGGCAGCTTCTGAGGTGACTGGCGATGTCAATTTTGAAGGATAAACCCTAATTTCAAAGGTTTCTATCGGACTGAAGGAGGAATTTGGCGGCTCCGGCAGAAATAATGAAACTAGGTTAGACTTTAGGCTCTGATACCAACTTACAATTAGAGAGCTATTATTCCTTGACACTTCTAGGGTTGAGCAGAGGCTTGTATATATAGTATAGCTCCTTATCCTTAATGATAGCAATATAATATCTCTATCTCTAACAGTTTCCTCAAATTAAACTTTCATCTAACAAAGCTTTATGAATAGCATGATCCAATCTGCTTCCCTGTGGTAATGTTGGTAGGTTAATTAATTGTATTTGCTTTAATGTAGATACTAGTTAGACTCGAGCTTTATTTTCCATTGAATCCTTTTCTTTGAAGTGGTTTTCTTACTTTTTGAGTAAGACTTCTCACTGGAATCATGAGCCACTGTCTATAGTGATCATCAGATCATATACAGATGATTGATGGTCATCAGAATCTTGCTACTAATGGAAATTTCACAGGTACCAATATGATCTGAATGCTCCCGGTGCAGCTTCTCAATTACGTCTTACCTCAACTAAGGATTTCAATCTGAACGTTTCAGTCTCTAGCGCTAATATGATCATACAAGCATATGCTAGCTGGAGTAATCTCAATCGAGTCCAATCCAATAAGAAACAGGTACTTACTTTTTTCAGGAAGTGTTTGCTGAGTTTGATCCTCAATATATTATTAACTTTTTCTTTCTGAATCAAGTGTGTGCTGATAGAGGGTAAGATAGATGTCATAAGATATGGTTGCAGAGTAGTGTACCTGTGCTAACTGTAATTGGCCATCACAGGAATCTATATCTTCAACTTCTAATGGTGGGTCCGCAATTGGCGTTCATCACAAGAGGGATTATTTTATCGTTCCAAGAAACAAACTTGGAACGGATGTTTTCATTCGGGCCACTGAAGTTAGGGGACTTTCAAATATTATTAGGATGCCGTCTGGTGATGCAAAGGCAGTGAAAGTTCCTGTTCTGAAGAACATGCTGGATGCACACATAAAAGGGAAAGTTGGCATGAAAGTTAGAGGGATGTTGACAGTTCTTATCTTGGATGCTCAGGTACATCACTGTTCTTAGTTTACTCAAAGATTGTTGTTGAGATTATAATCTCACCACCGTGAGAGTTGCACACCGGTGGTGTGAGGAATATTTGGGCACCATATAAGCAAGTGGGCTACCTCCTCACGGTGAAACTTCAATTAATAGGGGTTTAAACTCGGCGCTGCGGAGATTCAAACCTGCGCGCTCTGATACCATGAGAAAGTTAAGACTAACCACTTGACCAGCTGTTCTAAAACATTAAGGTGATAGGTGAAGGCGTGGTTTAGTATTTATACTTCAACAATTGTATTGCCTTAAAAGCAATGATTTCTCCTTTATATATCAATTTTCATAACTCTCAGTTCAACATCTACTTTATCAGTCGAAGCCGGGCAATTACTGAAATGTGACGTTATAGTTCATGTGTACAGCCTTAGTTTCTCAGATGTTTCTTATGCACCGATCATGCTTCTACAAATTACCCTCAGAGATCTGATTCGTTATTTTTTATTAGTTATTTATTGTAGTGTATTTCTATCATGAAATTGAGGATACTGTCAGTGAATCTCTATTGTGGATTTTATCATTTCCCACTTTTCGTATGGGTTTGGTGCCTCGTGGTGCACTCCTAACGATATACCATAACTTTCAACATAAAAGAAAAAGGGAGGATACCGTATTGAGTTTAGCAAATTGATTTTTTTTTTTTTTTTTTTTTTTTTTCTGTTATAGATCCCAAGAGTGGACACTTCAAGTTCTCGGCAGTATACAGTAGCCATACGACTTGTGCAAGACCAAGACGCTCCTGGTGAATCTCTACTTAACCAACAAAGTGCCCGGACTCATGGAAGTAGTTCAAGTCAATCTGCATCTTCCGAGCATGAATTGGTCAATTGGAGTGAAATATTCTTCTTCAAAGTTGATTATCCTGTAAGTAGAGATGGTAGACCAAGTATTTTCTTTAAACTACAAGGGAAGAGTGCTGAACATTATAATAAGATCTAAGAATGCGTAAAATGATTCTGAGAAATGATTTTTTTTTTTCTCGGGCATTCTGATTTTGAGTCCTTTCTTTATCTCGCTACTTTTATACTATGGTTTCTAAGATGATAAAATACCGTTGTCTGAAAACAAGATGAACACCATATATAGAGAGGTCAAGCCTCAAGCGGCATTCTTCTTATCTGTTTCAACAAGATCGTGACTTTTTTTCTATCTGATTTGGGTTTTATTCTCTTGTGACAGGAAAAGTACCAGTTTGAAGTAATTCTAACGGATGTCGGTAAAGGTAATTCTTTCTTCATATTTGCAACAGGACAAAGCCTTCCTTGATGGCCTATGAGTATCATTCAAAGAATGCATTTGTAATACATTTGTATTTTGTATCAAATATTCATGAAAAATATACCACATGCTCCTGAAAGTGTGTAATATTTGTTGTTTGGTTATTCATTGTCTTAGGTGCTGCTGTTGGTTACTTTTCGGCTCCTCTGAATCAGATGGCTGGCGACATGGACAGTTTTAACCACTCAAGTTATTTCAACAAACTGACTTCCATTGATTTGTTTCCTGTGAAAATGGTAATACTTCATCCTTTCATTTTTTAAGTTTCTCACCAACCTGTGCCTTAGAACATTTGTCAATATTTGACTATCGATAGCAACTGAAGCAATACAAAAGAATATGATTCTCACTGTAGACTGTCAACTCAGGATGTGAAGGAACGGGCGGAAAGTGAGAAATCATGTGGGAGAATAAGATGCTCTTTAGTCTTGCCATCCAACTCTGAGATTGAGGACAAAGATGTGTCTTTCTTGAGCGACAAAAAATCTGGATTTATCCAAATCAGTCCTACAAAGGCAGGTCCATGGACAACAGTGAGGCTAAATTATGCAGCTCCTGCTGCTTGTTGGCGACTAGGAAATGATGTTATTGCTAGTGAAGTTAGTGTCAAGGATGATCACAGATATGTGGATATACGATCTCTTGTCTCAGTGCGTAATACTACAGATTTTCCCCTGCACGTATGCCTCAAGTTGAAAGATGCAGGTGATGATGTGCATTCGAATGATGTTAAAAATAATGAAGAACTGCAAATGAGCGGTAATAACATCGAAACAGATGAGTATTTTGAGTTACAGAAGTACAATCCAAGCAATGGCTGGGCCAGCCTCCACAAGGTCAATTTCAATTACTTTCATTTTCTTTTTCCTGAAAGCTTACTTCACTGCTGCTTATAGTTCAGTTTGGATGTGGGTGAAATCATTATCTACAATGTTTGGGCATGGTTAGATACTTCATGTAGAATTTCCAATTTTTTTATTCAGATTTGAATCACAGAATTGTATTTTATCTTGTTTTGAGGTGTTAACATATACAAATGCCCATTACCCAATAAAAAATCTATGATTGTCCTTTTCCAATTAGTCACATTTAGTCAACCACAGACAAGAAGATCCATAGGTCAATCCAATCGGGTTGCAACCTTTCCAAGGCATTGTAGGTTTGCAGGGAATGTTTTTTTCTTTCTGTGAAGTGAATCACTCACTTCTGTTGTGTTTTTTCCCCTATTATGTGGGAAGGTTCTTTGTCTTTAATCTGTGGTTCTGATCTGTCACTGGCAATCTATCTTCTCTCTCTTTCTGTTTCGTACCTCACTTTCCGGTCTGCTAGCCTTACAAAGGTAACAATTGATGAAGATGCACTTTAACCCTTACAAGGAGTTCCCTGTATAGTAGTCACAGATTCACAACAAAACGTTAGAATAGATGTGCAATTCTTAAAGGTTTTTATAGTCGTAGCTTCTTTCTATCATCAGTCAGCTTGACTTTTGTAAGTTTGCAGGGAAATCCAGAGCCTGAGGTACCATCAGGTTGGGAATGGATTGACGATTGGCAGTTGGATAGGACAACAGTTGATAGTGCTGATTGTTGGGTTTATGCCCCTGATATTGAGAGCTTGAAGTGGCCAAATTCATTTGATTCTTTGAAGCATGAGAATTACGCAAGACAAAGAAGATGGACCCGTAACAGAAGACCACAATCAGGTGTTCCTGTACAGGAGATCTCTGTGGGACTACTGAATCCTGGAGACACCATCCCCCTTCCACTGCCAGGATTATCTCAATCAGGACAATATATACTGCAATTAAAGCCTTCTAACTCTGATTCAATTGAATATTCTTGGAGTTCGGTGGTGGAAAAGGTGCTCTCTTCTGGTAAATCTCATGGAGTTACTGAAATTTGTGTTTCGGAACTAACAGAGACCGATGAGCTGTTGTGCTGCACCCAGCTTAATGCATCTTCATCGAGTGCTATGCTCAAAGTATGGTTCTCTGCAAGCATAAGGGCAGCAGAGATTGCAAAAGACATCCATTCTGATCCGATTCAGGATTGGACAATTTTGATCAAATCTCCATTATCACTCACCAGTTTTCTTCCCCTTAGTGCCGAGTATTCTGTTTTTGAAAAGCCAGCTGAAGGTGGTTTACTTCCATGTTCAAGGGGCTTACTCAACCCTGGAAAGGCTGTCAATGTATATAATGCTGACATACGAAAGCCGCTGCTCTTCTCTCTGATGCCACGAAGAGGGTGGCTTCCTTGGAATGTATTATTCCTGGCTCTTTCACTTGCCATGTGTATCTTTCTTGCCATTTTATTGGGGTAATTTAGCCATTTTCTTGTTTCTTTGACAGGAGCCTGTTCTTATTTCTCACCCTAGTGAGGTTCCAGCAAAAACGATGAGCTTAAGGAGTGCAATAACTGAAAGGTTGGTGCTTTACTTCTTGACATTCACTTCTGAAAGTCAATAATAGCGTCATCTCGGATAACCTGACCTGGTTTTCTATTATTTCCTGTAGGATTGTCCAGATTATTCTTGAGCAAACTATTAAAGAAGGGCGGCCAATGCTCGCAAAGACAATTCGAATATATGCTCCGTATTGGTTGTCAGTCGCTCGATGTCCTTCACTGACATATCGGTTTATAAATTTAGGAGGGAAGAAAAGTAAAAGAAGAATTGCGCTTCCTTTTCATTCTTCAAAAGATAGTGAAGTAATTCTTGAGGACATTACCAAGGAAGAAATTTATGATGGCTATACTATTGCTTCTGCATTGAATTTCAATATGATGGGTCTCTCGGTGTCATTTGCTGAAAACGAGGAGGGGTTTGGACCAGTTAACGATCTATCTTCCCTCGGTGACATGGTATATATCAAAATAATGTTGTTGACTGATCCTTTGTGTGAGATTGCTTGTTATGAACTCATTTCTTAAATTTTATTCAGGATGGATCCACTGCTATTAGTGCATATAATGCTGACGGACAATGCATGAAGATCTTCATCTCGACAAAACCATGCCCTTATCAGTCAGTTCCTTCTAAGGTACATATAATTATCTGGAATTGCATTTGAACTGGATTGTAGACTTTTAAATAGCTAGTCTTAAGTTATGTGTTTGTTAAATATTTACAAGCCCATGTTTTGCAAATTTAGTTAGATTTCTGTTCACCTTTGAAACTTTTCTAAGGCAATTCAAGTTCTAATAAAAAAAATTAACTGCAGTTCATCTTTTTCCTTATTCTAAACTGCGTTGGATAGTACATGTTCCGGAGATACATAATTAATATGCTATAAGCTAAGATTCATAGTCTGCCCTCCCAAGAAGGAAGAGTAGAGAAGATTGTTATTCCTAATGAGGTGGCAAATTGTCATTATCTCCAGGTGATTTCGGTCCGACCATTCATGACGTTCACCAATAGAATGGGTCAGGACATGCATGTTAAATTGAGCTCTGAAGATGAAGCGAAAGTCCTTCACGCATCTGATTCGAGGGTCTGCTTTCTCTATCGTGAAACAAGTGGCCCTGATAAAGTCCAGGTGGGTGGTCTCTTCCTATTCCAGTTCTTAAGTGTCAGCTTCTTCCACTTTGCCTGAATAGCACTTGTCTACACTAATCTCTAGTTTGTCAGGGATAGAAAAAAATTGAAGTGTTATGGTTTATGTTTGATATGTAGCACTTACCGAGAATCATCTAGTTGGTAACTGCTAAAAATGTGACCATGAGAGGAGAATGGTTTTAGTCGCAGCTACTATGAGTCTTATGAAGTACTGCTCTGAAAAATCAGAATTGACAGTCTAAAAATTTACCCTTTTCTTTTTTCTCCTGTGTGAAGCACTTCAATTTATGAGCTGATTCATCAAGATATTCATTCCTCTCTTTCCAGGTCAAACTAAGAGATACTGACTGGTCATTCCCCATAGAAATAACAAAAGAAGACACAATTGCATTGGTCTTGAGACGACAAGAGGGGGGTAGCCGAAAGTTTGTTCGGACTGAAATACGGGGCTATGAAGAAGGATCACGATTTGTCGTTGTATTCCGGCTTGGGTCACCATTTGGTCCTATGAGGTATTTTTCGAAATAACTGTAGAGTCCAACAATCAGGAACAAGATCCATTTACCTAATTCATGTAGACATAGCTTGGTTGTAGAATGCAACAAAAAAACATCATTTGGTAGTAACTCCTATGTAGCAGTTAGTGCTTCTCTGAATTTTGTTTTACTTAAATTTCCTTTGGTCAGGTTGGAAAACAGGACATTCAAAAGAATCTGGGTTCGGCAATCTGGCTTCGGTGAGGATTATTGGATTCAGTTGGAGAAGTTCTCAACAGCAAAATTCTCTTGGGAAGATCCATACGGTCAGAAATGTTTAGATGTTACAGTTGATAGAGACAGTTCTGGAACCTGGAAAGCAGATCTGGAGCAGGCAGAGTCGATTTCTGTAGAATTGCAAATGACACTCCAAGTGGTAGAAGCCGGTGACATCAAAGTTATCAGATTCACAGATAATCCAACATTAGTTAACTCAAAAGAGAGCACAAGCGGAGTGACTTCAGGGAGTTCAAGCATGCATGCAAAGCCGCAGAATAACGTGACGCCTTTGGAGTTTATTTTAGAATTGGGTGTTGTGGGGCTTTCTATTGTAGACCACAGACCTAAGGAGTTGTGTTACTTGCACTTGGAGAGACTTTTTCTTTCTTATTCAACTGGCTATGATAACGGAACGACTACAAGGTAGCAGATTCTTCCTCGTTACTAAATAACTAGAGATGAATTGCTCACTTGTGTTTCTGCTATTTTCTTTTTACTAAGTTTGTGCTTGTTACTAAAAGTAGGGCTCACAATGTTTCCTTTTTCCCCTTCCAGATTTAAACTAATACTGGGGCATCTGCAGCTTGATAACCAACTCCCTCTGACTCTCATGCCTGTACTTTTAGCTCCTGATCAGGGCACTGATCTGCAGAATCCAGTTTTCAAGATGACAGTTACAATATGCAATGAGAATCCTGCTGGCATTTTGGTCTATCCATACATATATATGCGGGTAATCTTAGAAAACAATGCTTCATTGCATTTGCTGTCAGTTACATGAAATGTTAGTTTGGATCATGAGTTGAAGTATCCTATCCTGATACAGTATTTCTTTAATGCAGGTAACAGATAATGTGTGGAGAATTGATATTCATGAACCAATTATTTGGGCGTTTGTAGATTTCTACAATCATATTCAGCTAGATCGCTTGCCTCAAACATCAACTGTTACACAAGTTGATCCAGAAATTCGTGTCAAGTAAGATTATTCTTTTCCAATATATATATGCTTGTGTGTGATATATACATATACAATTCTATCTTCTTGGTTCAATCCTTAGGGTGCACACTCATCAAAACTTTCATTCATCTTTAAAATGTATTTGGTTATTGTGATTAACTTTGATTCTTTTCCAGCCTGATAGATATCTCTGAAGTTCGGTTGAAGGTGTCGCTGGAGACAGAACCAGCACAAAGACCTCACGGGGTTCTTGGTGTGTGGAGCCCCGTATTATCTGCTGTCGGGAATGCTTTTAAAATTCAGGTGAAACTTCCGGAAACGCTGATTAAGAGTTGAACCTGAACTGCATTGAGATATTTGTGTGGTTGCACTTGTTCTGCTCCCTTTCACTCGTAGCTTCCACTTATTTCAGGTGCACCTGAGAAGAGTGATGCGCAAGGATAGATTCATGCGCCAAAGTTCTATTCTTCCTGCTGTTGGACATCGTATTTGGAGAGATCTTATTCATAATCCTCTTCATCTGTTATTTTCAGTAGATGTTCTTGGAATGGCAAGTTCAACATTGTCTTCTCTTAGTAAAGGATTTGCTGAACTCTCAACCGATGGACAGTTTATGCAATTACGGTCAAAGCAGGTGAGGCCTCAAATCTCAGATGGCCCACAATTGGACGTCAATTTTCGACTAAAACATCTACTTTACATGGTTATTAGGTACGGTCGAGGAGGATTACTGGTATGGGAGATGCAATTGTTCAAGGAACTGAAGCTTTTGCACAAGGGGTTGCTTTTGGGGTGTCAGGAGTGGTGAGAAAACCTGTGGAGAGTGCGAGGCAGAATGGTCTTCTTGGACTTGCCAATGGAGTTGGGCGTGCCTTTCTTGGTTTTATTGTTCAGCCTGTTAGTGGGGCACTGGACTTCTTCTCGATGACTGTCGATGGAATAGGTGCTAGCTGTTCCAAATGCTTAGATGTTTTCAACCGTAAAACCACCTTTCAGAGAAGCAGATATCCTAGAGCAATCCGTGCTGATTGTATCCTGAGAGATTATAATGAGAGAGAAGCTCTCGGGCAGGTATCTTTGCGTGTCATGGTTAAATTTTTAATCTGACAAAATGAGGTTTTGGATTAGTCTATCATAGTATACATTTTTCACTTGTGTGACCTTGGTTTGTGTGTGCTGCCATTTTCAATTTTAGCAGTAGATATTAACCGAGATATGTGCTGGTTCAATTAATAGGGGCTTGTCCTCAGTGTCCTGTCCCCTAGTAAGGAATGTGCCACTGGTCATCCTAGTGAAATATAGTTGCAAAAATGGTTTTTTAATCAAAACTTCTTAGCATGTCTTGAAGGTATCCAAATAATATTCATACCGTCTTCTGTGACTCAGATGGTACTTTACCTCGCTGAAGCAAGTCGACACTTTGGCTGCACTGAAATCTTTAAGGAGCCGTCGAAATTCGCTGTTTCCGATTATTACGAGGACCACTTTATGGTGCCTTACCGAAGAGTTGTGTTGGTTACTAATAAGAGAGTCATGCTTCTTCAGGTACAGACTGCCAACTGAGATATTCTGCCATTATAATTGCCCGAATCTTGTTGTTCTTTTTGCTGATCTGTCTCTTGCTTCTTCACAGTGCCAGGATCTTGACAAGTTGGATAAGAAACCTTGCAAAATCATGTGGGATGTGCCATGGCAGGAATTATTGTCATTGGAGTTGGCAAAGGCTGGCTCAAGCCAACCATCTCACTTGATCCTTCATTTGAAAAACTTTAAGAGATCAGAGAGCTTTGTCAGGGTTATTAAATGCAGTGTTGAAGAGTCATTGGAGGAAAGACTCACTCAGGCTGTTAGAATGTGTGCTGTTGTGCGCAAAATGTGGAAAGCACATCAGGTCGACACAAAATGCCTTATTCTAAAGGTTAGCATATATCTTGGTTAGATTAGTCTGCTGTTCTAATTGATGTGTTAAATTTTAACTGGGAGTAACACATTGATTAATTCAAGAAATGTGGTGATCTAGTCTTCTCTACTTCCATTCAGTTTGAACATAAATGATTGGGAGTTTGCTTTCCATGCTAGGTTCCATCAAGCCAAAGGCGGGTATCTTTTGCATGGAGTGAAGCAGATGGCAGGGATTCACAGACGATTAAAAGATCTATCATCAGATCAAGAAAGTTCTCTTCTTCTAGTTCGGCGTCAGATGCAAAGCGATTTGTTAAACACACCATCACTTTTGAAAAGATTTGGAGCAGTGAACGAGAAGCAAAGGGACGATGCACGCTTTGCAAAAAGAAGGTAAGTTTCTGCTCATTTATATTACTGTTTGTGTTTCCTACTGTTGAGTATCTCAAGATTTTGTGTTTTAATATTATAGGCTTTGGAAGAAAATGAAATGTGTAGCATTTGGAGGCCTGTCTGTGCAGAAGGGTAATTATCTATCCTAATTTCTTATGCTATAATATATATATCCTCTATGCACTTTTCTGTAAAATTTGCAAGAGTTCACTTTTTCCATCTCAACCTTCTAACAGTTATTGGCCAAAAAAACCATTTAACAGTTTTTTTTTTTTTTTGCAGGTATGTATCAATCGGGGATATTGCCCGTATCGGCAGCCATCCTCCAAATTGTGCTGCCACCTACTCCAATGTTGACAAGATGTTTGCTGTTCCAATCGGCTATGACCTGGTAAGAAAACAATCATTGTAACTGCATATATTTATTTTAGAATTGACAGACTCATTAACTAAGATGCTCAGCCCAATATAGGTAAAGTGCTATAGGTTACATCTATTTAATGAATCGTTAGATAGTTAAATAATTCAATTGTTTTCTAATGGATTTAAGTACCGAATCATTAGTTGATCTTTTTTTTCCGACTTTTTACTAGCTGAACACTGAACTAATATTGAAATTCATCTTGCTAGCTCTATCTATTTGTTTGTTAACTTTTGGCCTGAAAATGTATTTGTGGCGCTTTGACTGGTCGACCCGGTTCCCACTTATCGATACAAAAAATGCAGGGAGCTAGCAAATTTTGCATTAAGTGTATTAATTTAGCTAGCAAAATGCTGCAAAAGAAAGTTCAGCTTGTAATCAACACTAGTTTGAGTTTAGCTAGCGATTTGACATCTTAAGCTTTTCTCCTCTATTATAAATTGCATCTCTATTTTGCACTTATGAGTTATGTGTGTCAAATTCTTCTTTATTTGGAAAGTGTGATAATAGGTAATTCCCGAGAGGATGCAGATCACCTACCTCAGATCATGCCTCACCGTTGTGACTTGACACGTGTCGTTAGATTTAATATTTTCCTTTTAGTGTACAACAATCTCAATAGTTTTTTAGAAAAAACCAACAAAATTAATTACACCGAGTACACGTGTCAAGATAACAACAGTAAGACATGATTTGGGATAGAAAGATCGTGGAATGTGATATGAATCCTTCCCAAGATCCCAAATAACCTTGTAAACTAGTTTAATACACTTGTTATAAGTTATTAACACTATCAAATCACAGGTTTGGAGGAATTGCTTAGAAGACTACACAGCTCCCGTCTCAATCTGGCTACCGCGGGCCCCAGACGGGTTCATCTCCCTCGGCTGCGTCGCAGTGGCAGGTTTCTCAGAACCGGAACCAGACACAGCACACTGCGTGTCTGAATCGATTGTAGAAACGACAGAATTCGAGGAACACAAGATTTGGTCTGCCGCAGATTCTTATCCATGGGGGTGCCACATTTATCAAGTGCGAAGCGATGCGCTACACTTCGTGGCTCTCAGACAAGTGAAGGAGGATAGTGAATGGAAGGCGGCTAGAGTCGTCGATGAACCGTCACCGCGCCTTTCGGGGTCTCATGTAATTGGCAGCACCTCAGGTAGACATTGACATTGTGTTTCTGTGTGTATACTGAATGTGTTTGTATGGGTTTTGTTTTTCTTTGAGGGATTTTGTAAAATTTGAGAGATGTATGTTTGTGTCTATAAATTGAGAAATATGGGGTGTTTTTTTGCACGGGAAAAAATGAATGGGGCAATATTCGCATTGGTGCAAACATTTGGGGTGCAAAAGATATTAATTTTATAAGAGAAAAACCATAACCAAATATTATTACTTTGGCCAAAATATATATATATATATAATAGAGAATAGACAGGAATAGACATGTGCGCGGTGCACATGTGTATTAAATTCTAAACTCATATGTACTTAAAAAATAAATATTAAGGAAACTAGAACGGTATTTTTTTTTTTTTTTTGCCAAAAATTAGAATAGTAGTTAGCTTAGTTAGTTTACTGAATAATCTACTAAGCATACTTTCACAATATATTCCATTAAGGTGACAGTTCTAGTATATATGTTTATGAGAGGGACAAAAAAAAATATTGCCACACTCGATAATGAGGAATCGGTCTTACATATATATATATGTTATGATCTATTATTAAGAATATGTTGTGCGTGTTTATGTACTAATAATACGTTTGTAGTATGCACTTAGTAATATAAATGACGGTGGTAACAAATCAATCAAATCAATGTGACATTTTTTTTATAAATAAAAGATAGCATATTACATACATGTAGCACGTAGCATGTAAATGAGTATGAACTTTAATTAAGACAATATTAACGAAATGCAGTTTAGTAAAGCAAAATTGATTTTTTGATAAATTTAATAATTAACGAATTAAATGCAGTGATATATTTTTTATATATATACTTTTAAAAAATAAAATGTTTTGGGTGCGGTCAGGGCACCACCATTTCTTTCCACCTTCCTAAACCACTCCTTTAATTTCCCTCACTCTTTGGTGGGGATGCCTCCAATATTCAGGGTTTCCTTAAATGGGATTTGTTGATGATGATTATAAAACATATGAATTCTTTTGGCAAAGTTCCCTTTCTTTCCCTTTTGTTTTAATTTATTTTTTCTAAAGTTATAATTAGTGCCTTTAAATGTCATCCCCATTTATTCTCCTCACTATATTTGCCATCAACTAAAAATTCATTTCTCCCTCTTGATTGCATATGTGACTAATGCCATTGCACCTTAATGCTAGGAGTATATATATATATAGTTAGTTTTTTTAGCACAAATAATAAATGAGATTGTCCGGAATTTGGGAGAAAAGTTTGAGATACGATATACAATGTCAATTTAACTTCAACTAATAAGGGTTAAATGGTCATATGTTTGATTAATGTTGACTTTTGGTGCCTTATATTTTATTTTGTAGGCTTTTGGTGTCATACGTTTGCATTTTGTAGACTTTTGCATCTGTTAGTCAACGGTTAAATTTGACTGTTAAATACTTTTATTTTGTTCAATTTAGTCATGGTGCGACTCATGGTTGGGTCGCACCACTGCTGGGTCAATTGGACCTAAGGGTTTAGGGGTCGCACCATATCTGGGTCAATTGGTCCCAACGGTTCAATTGGTCAATTGAACCCTTGGGTCCAATTGACCTAGCCATGAGTCGTACCATGACTAGGTTAATTGGACCCTAGGGTCCAACTGGGTTTTTTTAGGGATTAAATTGCAAAAATCAAAAGTTAGGTGTATAAATTGGAGTACTAGTTTGAACAAAATAAAAGTATTTAACGGTCAAATTTAACCGTTGACTAACGGACGTACCAAAAGTCTACAAAATGCACATGTATAACACCAAAAGACTACAAAATAAAACATATTAAACCAAAAGCCAATACTGGTCAAACATATAATACCAAAAGACCCTTTAAACTTTATTTTTGAAAATAACAGGTGATCTGATCTTGTTTAGATTAGGATTACGAATTAGATTTTATTTCAATTATTAATTTTAAATAAAAAAAAATTGTGTTGCACCTTCTACTATAAGAAAATGAAGATGACAAGGGAAAGGGAAAAGGAAAATGATTAAATTATAATGAGAGTGTTGTGAATTTGTAGTGATGTCTTTTTCAATGGCTTCATTATTATTATTTCCAATGAAATCTTTGCACAATCTAGAAGCAGCTATAAGAGCAAGAAGAGGAAAAGGACAGACAACTTTACAAACTTTCATTTTAACATTATTAACTTATGAATTTATAAAGTTTTTATTATTCTAGGAACTGATTAGGTATAAGTTTTGCATAGTTAAAATATTCCAATTATATGGTTATTGGTGCAACTTGATTAAAATGTAGTCAACTAAAAATATAGTTAAATTTATAATTATAATTTTAGGAGAGATATTTAATTTAATTTTAAACGTTACGGATATCTCGATATGCTTGATTTAAAGTTGTAATCATATTAAGCCAGGGGTTTATAATTAATCTGTCCTTTTTTTTCTTGTATTTCATGTTTTTTCTTATATATATATATATATATATATATATATATATATATATATATATATATATATATATACTAAAGCCACTTCCATTAGCAAATAAATTTTTATATTAGGCACTGAAATAGGGCTTTTATAATAACAAAAGGAGAATACAATCTATTAAATTATAACAAGTACACATTGTTGAGGACTATATAGTATATATATGCATCATCATCACCATTAGAGGTCCTTATATTTATATATTGTAAATAATAACCAATTCCACACTAACTTAAAGTTTTGTAATTTTAAATTATCTTTATAAGGTCACCCAAAGTACATTATTTGGTGCTAGCTAATTAATAAAGGTACCTACATATGTGGCACTAGCATTACCCTTGGCTAAATTCATTGTTATTTAGTAAATTATTATGCACTTAACTACACTACTTACTAATTCAGATCAATCTAACTTAATTTGTTGTCCTCATTTAATTCTATAAAAAAAAAATATAAATTTTCGGTATAGCTTAATTACTCAAGAATTAGATGATAGAGGCTTAGATATTAATAAACTAGTTGAGTCTATCACTTAATTAAGCATGATAATAATGATTAGGGTTGTCAACGGGGCGGGTCGGGGCGGGTATCGCTTGCCCCGTACCCGCCCCGCGGGTCGAGATGGCAGATCCGTACCCGCCCCACACAGTTCGCGGGGCGGGGCGGGTCGACCCGCGGATCACCTATTAGTTGTACATAATATATTATTAGCAATTTAAACCCTAAATTCTATATTTACCATATACAAATTCAATTTAAAATTTAAATCACAAATGAAAATTTTAACTTCAAATCCAAATACAAGTCACAAATCCTAATTATTTTAACTATGTATTATATTACCTATATAGTTTTATATAAATACATGTAATATATATATAAATTATCCACATACGGGGCGGGGCGGGTCAACGGGGCGGGGCGACCCCAAAACCGTACCCGCCCCACGGGTCACGGATCGCGGATCAACGGGTCAAAATCGGGGCGGGCCCCGCGGGTCACGGATTACCAGTGACCCGTTGCCACCCCTAATAATGATGGCTCCGAATGGAATTAAATCTTATCACTTAACTTTGCTAAGCGCGGGAATCAACTTTCTAGCGTTTACCCACAAAATTTGGCTTTTGCTTAGACCAAGTGGGGGATATCAACTAATTTTTTTATTATTAGGTAGCTAGTTTATGTTAAAACTTAATTAGATATAGGACAGTATATATATATATATATCAAATTACTAGCTGGAAATTGGTGGTATTGAATATTTTGTTAATACCCGTTGGATCAAAACTTGTTTGGCATTCGGGAACGGACTTCTGGGATCTCGTCTTTCTTGTCTAGGTATTTTTCGTGAACACTGACGAGTACTTAGTTTTTTTTTATGGGCTTTTGGTTGTGGCGAAAACATGAAAAAGGGGTGGAGATTTGCTCATGATTCCACACTGAAGCCTAAGTTGGTAATGAATTATAAGAGTAATAATAATAATAATAATGTGAAAACATCTTAGTATTTATAGGCTAGAGATACCGGTTTTTAGATGGTGGCCACTTCTCTATGATTGGTTGTCTCTAGTGGCGGCAACCGTATTTTCTGATTGGCTGAGAGACGGTGACGTGTAAGCAGGTGACAAATATGTCGCCATCTCAATCTCTTCTCATGAGGGTTTTCTCTAAGTTGGTGACAACTGACAAGCATATTGCCACATTGTCATTTCTTAGTCAGAAGGGTTTCTTCTAATCTGATGACAAACAGGTTGCCTCTTTAATTACCTTTCCTTAGGAGGAAAGGTTTCGTTGCTGAGCGCTGAGTCGTCGCCTCTTTATATATCTTAAAGAGATGACTTTTTGAGGGGGAGTTACGTTCGTTGTTGGTCGTCGATATGGTTAGCGCCAACTCTTTAAAGAAGAACTGCCGACCTTTTATTTTTATTTTCTCGTAATGAATCTCTCGAGTTCGACTTTGCAATCTCAACTTTGGGAGCTTCCTAGTTATAGACGTTTAAGTTCTTTTAAACTAGCTAGGATCTAACAATAATGTTAATTGCTAGCTCCCGTTGTCAAAATTAAAATAATACTAACGTTTAGAAAGAAAAAAAAGTTATTAATATATACAAACATTGATAAAAGGTTATGTTAAAAAAAAGATTTATATCCCTTAAAATAATTTTTGTATGGATCCCTAATCGTGTAATGATTAGAGATGAATGATGGGGTATGGTGGAGATGATGGGTTAATGATGAACTCATATTTCACTATATATATGTATACTTACGTACATATTGACGATGGCTGCGATATATAACCCATGAAGTATTTGCATTAAAATTTAGGTTTATTTCTGAAATTATATATTTATATATATCGAATCTTCAATATTATTTCAAATAAAAGCACTCCATTAAGGCATTAACCCAATATATATGTCTATTTAGCCACATTTATTATAGTAATTAATATTATAGTAAATCCCATTACAAATTATTAGCTCATCCGTCACTCGTATGACACGTCATGTGAGAAACTTGCTTACATAATGCTCAAGCGAGCAACATAGTGGTCGAAGTATATGTATGTAGTAGTATATACCTATTGTATATTGAGCTATATATATATATATATATGCGTTTATATGACTACGTTTGGAAGAAACAAAAAAAAAAACAAGAAAAAAGGAGGTAATAAGAATATGAGACCAAATCTTGAGCAAATCATATAAGTCACATGTATGTTATTCGATGTAGATGCTGTAAATAAATAATTAATCCTAATTAATTAGTGGATTGGTTGGCCGTGAAGATGCTATATTCTTATATAGAGGATGATAATAGATATATTGGAATTTTAGTTTCTAATTCAGATAAATATTAGTTATATATCTTACTATACTTGGAAATTCAATAGAAAGAATCAAACTTTACATTCTGAGGCGGAGGTGATCGAACATAGACCCCATCGTCTACCTTTGCTTCCTTAATTCCTAGGTTCAATGAATAGAAAATAATATATATATATATACATATATAGGGTTAAAAGGTTTTCGTATCATATATTCGATCAATATTGACTTTTTGGTGACTTTTTTTTATTAAAGATTTTGGTGTTATACGTTTGCATTTTATAGGCTTTTTTGCATCTGTTAGTTGACCGTTAAGTACCGGTATTTTTCCATAAGTTTGGGTTTAGGGTACTCATGTGTAAATCACGTGACTTTCTCATAAGTTTCATTTGTATTCAATTCAGTCCTTAATAATTTCTTCGGTCAGCCAATCTTCTTCCGGCCAACACCTAAAGTCTTCCGGCCACCATCAAAGCCCATCGGTGCCCATCCATCGTGGTCGGACGGCTCCGATTGGAGCCGGCCGTCCCCGATTGGGCAAGGGTCTAAATTGGAGTTATGTTGCTCCGATCGGAGCCGATGTGGCCCCGATCGGAGCTTTGTGGCCCTAACATGAGCTCTGTGGCTCTGATCTGGAGCTCTATGGCCCAGACTAAAGCCGCATAGTCCAGATCGGAGCTTTATGGCTCCGATCTGGACCATCGGTAGGATTGAATGGTGGCTGACGACTTTGTGCGATAGTCAGAAGAAGATCGGCTGATCGGATAAATTATTTGAGACTAAACTGAACAAAAATGAAACTTAGGGAAAATTCACGTGATTTGCATATGACTTATGAGTACTCAATGGTTAAATTTAACGGTTAACTAACTGATGCAAAAAAAAAAAATTACAAAATGCAAATGCAAAATTATGACAGAAGTCAAAAAAACAAAATATGACGCAAAAAATCAATTTTAGTCTATATCACCAAAAGACTTTTAACTTTATAAATATATTTTTGTAGTATTTAGATTTTTTTTAAGTTTCATCCCAGCCCCATAATATTAAGATATTCTTCTCTTATCAAATAACAAAATTACTGGCTTTATTCATGGACAATTTCTGATTATGTAAGAAATTATTTAATAACTTAGAGTTAGTGCAACATCAACCAATTAATAACACATGGTACAAATTAATTAACGAGGTATTGAATAATTTCTCTTGATTATGTTTGTACACGGATGCTAATTTAAACCGTTTGATATAGGCCTTAGATCTTAGTTGACTTATAAGACAGGCTCCAGTTAAAGCTGACTAAAAAGAAAAAGTGTAACAAATGTACTAGTCTAGAAGGGACGTTTGACCTATGAATAACAGGAGTGGCCTTTCTAACACTTGGTGGACTGTCAGTCAATATAATAATATATATATATAATAGGACCCATTACATTACAATACAAGACGACGACCCAACATTAATTAGTTAATTATTATTATAGTTGCTTTGGCATAAAGTGCGTTTTGAATGGATGCTATGAGCTAGGGATTGAAGAAAAGTAGTTCACTACATATTTTAATTTAAGTGCACATATATATATATATATATATATATATATATATATATATATATATGTTTTGTTGAGAGATTATTGTTGTAGGTGCAATATGCTCCAACCCAATCACAAACACTTAAATAAAGTGTAACAGTATATATTTTGTAAATTAAATAAAAAACGAGGAATATAAAATAGATAATATAAATGAGAATGTGAATGGTCATTCTTAAGCTGATGGTAAACAATGATTGTTTTTTATAAAGATAAAATTCATAATCATATTTATAATTAAATATTTTCTTCATGGTTTTGAATATCTATTTTAGCTGAGAGCTCTATATATTATAGGGTTATTATGCAATATTAAACATACAAAATTTAGCCTAATATTATACACTTTTCACTTCTTTTTTATGGAGTGTCTTAGAAATTTATTAGGAGGACAAATTCTGTAGCATATTTATTTTATACTTAGAATAAGTATTACCCACGTTAAATCAAATATAAAAGATAAATTCGGCGGATTTGAACACTATAACTTTGCTGTTTTTTTTTTTTTTTGCCAAAAAAGGAATGAACTAGTAGTGGCAACCATAGAACAATCCTGCTACGTAATGTTCGAACTCTCCTGCTCATGATCTGGATTTTTTTCCGAGCAGACTTAGCGAGCAATCATCGTATGCACTAGCTATTAGGGAATAAGACGTACGCCTTAACCAATCAGCTCATAAGCTCGAACTTGTGAGTGAAGACCTTCGGTATACACTAGGGCTGGACATAAAAACCGGTTCGGGCGAACCGAACCGGAACCAACCGGAACCGAACTAATACGAACCAGTTCTGACTGAACCGGTTCTTAAATGGTTCGGTTTTGATAAGATATATGGAGCGGTTTTCGACTGGTTCAAAACAGGTTCCGAACCGGTTTTGAACCGATTTTTCAGAACCACTTTTGTTACCTAAAGCCTAAATTGTTAGATAGTAATACACTCTTGCATCCTTTTTTTGGAGTAAACAAGCCGAGTATCCGGCAAGCTCGACTCAGTTTACTCGAGTTCGAACTCGACCGAGCCTTAATTTTTCAAGCTCGAGCTCGACTCAGCTCGATAAGGTTAAAAAAAAAGCAATTAAATTATAAATGGTGCACCTTAGCTCGATGTCGAACCCGACTCGATTAGGCTTTTGGCTCGAGTTCGAACTCTTCCTCGACTCAATATATACATATATAATATTATTACGTAAAGCTCGAAAAACTCAAACTCGAACTCGGCTCGAATAGGCAAAACAAAAAAGCTTGATTAGGCTTGCGAGCCTCTCGAGTCGAGTACAAGTGAACTCGAACTCGACTCGACTCAAGTGAGTCGAATTTGAATATTGACCAAGCCGATCTCGAGAAGCTCACGAGTAGCTTGACTCGTTTAACTGAGATGATAGATTAACTCGCTTAATATACAAATTTTCAACCAGAGATTTGCTGCACTTTTGAAGTTTGAGCTACGCCTCTTGACGTCGTTTAAAGTCTCGAGATTTATATTTTAAATATTTGACTTTTTTATAATTTTAGATTATTTCTAATTTATAGACTTTGATATTCTCTGCTCTGAAGCGATCAATTGTCTTTATAGTTTGTATTTTGAAAATTTGTGGATTGTTTATGGATATCAACTTGGAAGTGCATTTTGAATTTTAGTAAAAAAATGAAAAAAAAAAAGTTCAAAACCGGTTCGAACCGATTTGAACCGGTTCTGCTATGGTTCGGTTCTAGGACTTAAAATCTGGTTCGGTTCTTACATGGTACAGGAAACCAAGTGAACCTAAAATTCGGTTCCGGTTCGGTTCTGAACCGGTTCGGCCCAAAACCGAACCATGCCCAGTAGTATATACTTAATCTCTTTTTTATGTATTTTTTTGTATACCCAACACTAGCCACGTCAACGTAGCCCCACCAACAACGCTTAAATTGAAAATAAGCATGTATTATACTCTTTGCTAAAATAATATATATATATATATATATCGTCCGTATAAATGCATATATATATAAGGCATTTATCTCATCTAGCTTGGGAAGCTACAAAGACATATATACAACAAACCCATCTCTTTCACACTCTCTGTAAAATATGGCTGCTGCGCAGTACAGCTCCTTCTCAAAGTACATCCACTCCCTCTCCCAAACCCACCACCGTCTTCGCCGGAGAATGCTAGCAACGCGGACACCCGAGGAGGAGCTCCACCACGTGAGGCGGCGCTCCGGCGCCGACATGAAGAGGAAGCTACAGTGGTACGACCTCACTGCCCTTGGAGTCGCCGGAATGCTCGGTGCTGGCGTTTTCGTTACTACAGGCCACGTGGCACGATCTGTATCGGGTCCCTCTGTGTTCATCTCCTACATAGTGGCCGGAATATCAGCTCTACTGTCTTCTCTCTGTTACGCAGAGTTCTCCGTCCAAGTTCCGGTCGCCGGTGGCGCTTTCAGTTACTTGCGAGTCACCTTTGGTAAAGTTTCATTTTATGTATACTTATATTTAGTATTTTCATTATAGTGTTCACCAATCTCATAAAGGTTTTTAAAAAAAAATCACAAAATTAATCACATTAAATACACGTGTCAAGATCTTAACGGTGAAACACGATCTGAGTGTATCTGGCTATTTTAACTATTTTTTTGAATTATTTTATTTACTACTTCAAATATATGTTCATTAATTGTTTTTCGTATATCTAAAGTAGAAAATATATATAAACAAAAGTTGAAATAATAAATAGAAACATGACGAATAGCTGAAGCTTCTATTACGGTATTAACCTTAATTTTTTTATAAGTGTAAGAGATAAATGATCATTTTTAAATGAAAAATATTTCATTATCAATATACGGCTCACATTTTATAATTTATTTTGGCCAGGTTTACATTAGAAATTACACATGTCACTTATAAAAAATAAGGTTAATAAACTGACATATACACACGTACGTGTCAGTTAATTTCTGACACATGTCACTTGTTAATTGGTTAAAGTGACACCAATAAGGAGCTACGTGTTAGCACCGTCCTATGAAATAATTTTTCCAATGACATAAGAAGATTCAAGTGTGAGGGGCTATAAATTAAATATGCCATAAGAATTGTTAGAAATTACACTTTCGCCATTACGTCACTGTGGGAACATGTCGAATATAAAAGTTTGGAATCTCTATCAATGTTTTTTTTAAGAATGATGAGTGTTGGCCTACAACTAATTAACTTTCGGCGTTACGTAAATTTATTTAATTAGGGCTAAAAAATGTAATGATTTGTGTTGATAGGAGAATTTGTGGGGTACTTTGGAGGAGCAAATATACTAATGGAGTATGTGCTATCGAATGCGGCGGTTGCTAGAAGCTTCACCGACTATTTGTGTAGAGCGGTGGGTGAGACCGACTCAAACAATTGGAGAATCGAAGTTTCCGGGTTGACCAACGGCTCTAACATGTTGGATTTCCCCGCCGTCGCCCTTATTCTTCTCCTCACCTTCTTCCTTTGCCATAGGTCGGTGCTTACTCTCTTGTCTTTACCTATTTTTAACGGAAATGATATATGTTCCGAACATGGAATCCGACTAGATTCCGATTGTGTCTTTGGATCTAAATGGTCTTCAAGTTGTCAATAATTACCTAATATGCTATGCTCTCACAGTCGGAATCCAGTCGGAGCTTCATGTCGGAATCTCTATCAGTATTCTATTTTTAATAGACCGTGACTATGTTAGATCACGGTTGGAGTTGCCGGACTTGAGCGACCCCAGCCGTGATCCGACCCAACCATAGGTCGCACCATGACTAGATTAATTGGACCCTATGGTCCAATTGGATTTTTTAAGGACTAAATTGTAAAATCAAAAGTTAGGTGTATAAACTGGAGTACTAAATTGAACAAAATAAAAGTATTTAACGGTTAAATTTGATTGACATTCGTGGTTTAAACACTTACTTTCATATGGTTTGACTTCGAAGTTTCAGGTTTGAAACTCCTTATGGCATTACCTCGGGTGACCTAATTAAAATACCAGGTCTCACCTATTTCGCATAATGCCAGATATATGAGAAGACGAGTAGAACTAAGTTTAACGGATTAGGGCCTACCTCTTGAGTATACTAGGTTGTTGGTGATGCTTGGTTGATAAGACCAGTGCATGTACTAGTTGTTCACAAAGTCTGGTCGGAAAAACTCAGACTATGAATAGGAGAGCCCGAACATTACAATATGTCTAGGGTCGCCACTAACATTTTTTTCCTAGTTTTTTTTTTTTTTTTTTTTTTAACTTTTGTCAACAATTAGAAATTCAGCTTATTTTTGTTAAGAAAACAATTTTTTTTTTCTTTTTACAGAAAGCGACATACTTATTTTCTGGATTCTTTCTACCATACTTTACAAATATCATGCTCGTGGAATATTTTTTTTTTTAATTACCGTAAAGATGAACCGAGAAGTTGATATTAACAATGGTTTGATGCAATTCTAGGTGCAGCTAAAAAATTCACTATTAAAGTTTTACATATGTTACAGTTAAGTTATTCATAATAGTAAAAATAGCCTAAATATAATTATTGTGAAGAATGTTAGAAAATTCTATCATGAATCAGGGATGAAGTTATTAAGGCATGATATTTATTAGTGATACGTAATTTTAACTTTAAAATTTATAATTTTTTTAATATAATCTTTTAAAATCTTACACATTTGTCCCATAAATTACAGTACCAAAGAGAGCTCCACACTGAACTTGATAATGACAGTGTTCCACGTTCTGCTATTCGGGTTCATCGTGGTAGCGGGTTTCTACAAGGGCAGTGGCAAGAACTTAGTGAGTCCGGGTGGGCTAGCCCCATTTGGGGTCAAAGGTGTGGTCAACGGGGCCGCCATTGTGTACTTCAGCTACATAGGCTACGACTCGGTTGCAACCATGGCTGAAGAGATTCAAAACCCGGCCAAGAGTCTCCCGATCGGAATTGTGGGGTCTATGCTTATTGTCTCGGCAGTTTATTGCCTCATGGCCTTGTCCTTGTGCTTCATGGTGCCCTACAATCAGGTCAGCTTTTATTAGATACCAGCCCGCGCTATATACGGATACAGTATTATCTGACGATAATACATGACATAATTAAACCAACTCCGAGTATAATACGAGAGAATGATTGACTAAATTCATTATTTCATGATTAATATTCACTGCGTTTATTTTCGGACAAAAATCTTTCTATAGGAGGAATTAGTATTTTTTAATAGAAAAAAAAAAAAAAATATATATATATATATATATATATATATATATATATATATCATCTTTAATTTTTGTTTATTGTAAAGATCTAGTAACAAACTTTTTATAATATTACAAGTTTATACTATTAGAAACAAAAGTAATTAGGTACAAACATTGCAATATGTATTTTTGGTACAAAACGTTTGAAACATGTTGTTTTTTAATATATCCGTTAATTTTGATTGTTAAATATCATATGACTTTCCCTCTAACTTTTATTTTCTCCAGTTTAGTCCATCTAGTATTTCTATAACTTTTTTTGTATAAAAGACAATAACCCGAACATTGTTGTACTAAAAGATGTTTTAACTTTTTGTTCCCGTAGATTCATGAAAACGGGTCGTTTGCAATCGCATTCGAGAAGATCGGGTGGAAATGGGCGAGCAATCTAGTTGGAGCCGGGGCGAGTCTAGGGATAGTGGGTTCACTATTGGTGGCAATGCTCGGGCAGGCAAGGTACCTTTGTGTAATCGCAAGGGCTCGGCTAGTGCCTTCTTGGTTGGCTCGGGTTCACCCTTCAACCGGCACCCCGCTAAATGCCACCCTCTTTCTAGGTACGAAACAACTCTATTATACTCCACAAGATTAAGATCATCCTAATAGTAAAAAAGAGGTTAATATATGGTGCTTCACAAGTATAATAGAATAATAGTCAGTTAATAGATTTAAATGTTTCAAACATTTGATTAATTGGTATGCCTACGTTTGACATCATATTTTTTTAATGATCATTTCAATGTTAAAAAAAACACTCGGGTTATAGAGTCTTTAGTGTTATATGTTTGATCAAAGTTGACTTTTGATATTTTATGTTTGTTTTTATAGACTTTTGGTGTTATACGTTTGCATTTTGTAATTTTTTTGTGTATTTGTTAATTAACTGTCAAGTTTGACTGTTGATTGCCCATGTGCAAGTGACGTGACTTCCACATATGTTTCATTTTTGTTCAATTTAGTCATCCAAGTTATATACCTAACTTTTAATTTTCGCAATTTAGTCCAAAAAAAATCAAATTGTAGCCTAGGGTTCAATTGACCTATACATAGTGCGACTCACTACAAGTTATTCTTAATAAATAATATTTACTCTCAATTATTTTACTTAAAACTATCCCTTATACATATTTTACTATTAAAATTTCAACAATCGCAAATAAAATATTAGCATTAATTATAGAATTGATTAATTTTGATTTAAAAATTAGAATATGTGATAGTCTGTCTACACAGTGTATTTATTATATTTAATAAATATTTTATGTATAAGTCTCATCTTTAAAGAAAGTCATGTAAAGTTATCGTAACAACTTTTTTTTTTACGTAAAAATATATATAAGACCCACATTCAAGTAGTATAAAGGAAAATCATTGTGGATGCTCTTAATAGTTGATACAAACATTTAAAAATATGATCTTGAATATCTGTAGGCAGAGACGGAGCTACGTATGAACGAGGAGGCAATTACCTCCCTCAATATTTGGTGATTTAAAATTTTGATTTTAAAAATTATAATATTTTTCTCGATTTAACTCTTTAAAATTTTATATCTGCCCTTGAATTTTATTATATTAATTATTTTCTCTAAACAAATTTTCTGGCTTCGTTCCTATCCGTAGGTATCTGCACGGCATCGATAGCATTGTTCACCGATCTCGAGCTCGTCTTTGAGATGATTTCGATCGGAACCCTACTAGTATTCTACCTAGTCGCCAACGCCCTAATATACCGCCGTTACACCGTCACCGGCCACAACCGGCCACCGCACACTCTCCTGTTCCTCTTCCTCCTCTCAACCATATCCATCTGCTGCTGCATTTCATGGCAGCTCCACAGTCTCCGAACCCTAACGCTATTCGCAGCAACCCTAGTGGCAGTAACCGCGTTCTTTCACTACAAGACATCATCGGCCATGTCGGTGCCGGACGGTTGGTCGGTTCCGATGATGCCGTGGCCGGCGGCGGTGTCGGTGTTCATGAGTGTGTTCCTCATGGGGACACTGAAGATGCTGTCTTTTCAGAGGTTTGGGATATGGGCGTGTGCTGTTACTGTGTTTTATTTGGTTTATGGTGTTCATTCAACGTATGAAGCTGAGGAGATGGATTCTTTAGAGAGTAGTGTTGTGGATAATTTAGAGCAGAGTAATAAGGTGGAATTGCAGATTTCTCAAGTTCTATAGCAAAGATATGATTTAGTTACTTTTGTAAATAACTTTGATGATGATTTGGTATATAAGGCCAATTTCATATATACATGTTTGGTTTTTTCTTAGTAGAAATCAAATCCAAATTTAGCATTTTTTTAGGAGACTTAATGTTTATTTTTTCTATAAAAAAAAATATTGTAACTTCTTTCATTTTTTACTATATTTTATTTACTGAGAGTGGATTAGTTGAGTGATTGTCAATGAAGAATGATATGATTGATTTGTGGGACACAGAATCCAATAGATTTACACTATCTGTCATGTTCTTGTTCTGTGAATAAGGTTGCAGCTATCATCTTACAAAATCTGAAGTTCTCAATGGAGGATTACACTGAAACCAGTGTCAAATAAGGACTTTTTATCATGAGGAAGTGAACAAAGAGCACCAGTTTCAGAGAAACATATTTGGAAAAATAATGACACTTTCCTAAAATAGTAAAAACTGTCAATTTCTCTTGTTTTGAGATTGTTTTCAACTAAAGCAAGCACAATCAATGAATGAACATAAAAGCAGCCACATATAATCAACAAAGAGCTTCTTTTAATGTAAATTTCTAATCCATTGATCATCAAAAGCAGCAGCTACATTCTTCCATACACAACTGACAACTCCAAGCACAGATTATTCAAACTATGTTCATAAGACAGAAATTAAACAACAATTTGATTTAAACTGCTAAAACTAATTCAAAACACATACTATGTTATTCAGGAGAGACTCTCTTCTTCTTGCTAGAATTCCTGTTGTCATCATAGACGGCTTCGATCAAAGTACTAATAATCATCTGCTCAGACTTGATGATCATCTCACTTCTCTTCACCTCCATCTTCATCCTCATCTTCTCAATATCCTTCACCATCTCCATCTTCATCTTCTCCACCTGAAGCAGCTCATCTACTAGAACCCTAATTGACGACGATACCTTCTCAGCAGTGGAAGCATCCATTATTTCTCTTCTACCGCCTCGAGATTTAGCTGGCAAATGCACTCTGTTTTTGAATTTCGAAGTTTCTTGGTATCCATCATCGTCGGGGTAAGAATCTAGCATGGAAGCAATTCTGCTGTATTTTCTTGGCTGGATCCCCGGCGAGACCAAGTTCCGGTTACCTAATGATTTTACAGGGAAACCAATTACATCATCTTCTTCTTCATCATAAGGACTGCGTTTGAAGTCTCTAGAAACCCTATTGTATCTCGGGTTTGCTCTGTGGTTAACAACAGCAACAGCAAGATCATCATCATCTTCTTCTTCTTCTTCATAAGCTTTGAAGCTTCTCTTTGTCCCTAACCCACCTCTCAATGCATGCCCTACAGCAAAACCAGTGTCCAATTTCTTCTCAGATTTTCCAGCATTTATAGCACCAAGCCCTAAAACAACATTAGCTAGGGATTTCGACCCACCTCCAAAATCGGGATCAAAATCGTGGCTTTGATCGATTTCCGCAGCCCTAGGGTTCTTCTTGCCATGGCTCTTCGAGGCAACAGGTTCGGAAGCGGTCGGTTCTATGGATGCCATGAGGTCAAACAGATCCCAGGAGGAAAAAACCCTACCTTTGAAGTTGGCGCATCGCTGCTTCTCCGCGCGGAACCGCCGCCGGAGCTTCTCGATCTTGTGGCGGCATTGGGCGGAGGTTTTTGGGGTGGAATCGGAGGCGGAGGCCGATTGGTTGGAGACGGAGGCTGCGACGTCGTCCCAGTCGGTCGATCGGAGGTTGCGGCGGCCCAGTGAGTCCCATTTCTCGCGGTATGCGACGATTAGGGCCACAGTTTCGTCGTGGGTCCAGCACGGCGCCGGAAACCCCCTTGGCTGCGGCGTCGGAGTAGGGCTAGACATTGGCTATGATGAGAGAGAGAGAGAGAGAGAGAGAGACCACTAGTTGCTAGGCGACCTCTTGGTGGTTGAAGGTGAGGTGGATCGGTGGTGGGGGCAAATGAATTAGATGCGGCCGACATCTCCGCCGCGTTTTGACTCTCTCTCCTCGCCGTAAGCGGTTGCCTATTAGATCTAATTTATTCAGGAATTTATCAATTATCGGTTCTATGGTGTAGTGGTTAGCACTCTGGACTTTGAATCCAGCGACCTGGGTTCGAATCCCGGTAGGACCTTCTTTTTATTCCTATTTTACTGATGTTCTCTCCAATTTCCACAGATAGGTCTGTGAAACTGTGAAAAATTATCTATACAACTATGATAAGGTCAAAAAAAGGCCAACTTGATGTATATTTTACTGAGGTTCATTTCCAATTTCCCACATAAAAGGTCTGTGAAACTGTGAAAAATTTATCTATACAATACAATCTATACAACTATGATAAAGTAAAAAAAAAGGCAATCTTGATGTATTTTACTGAGGTTCACTTCCAATTTCCCACATAAAGGTTTGTGAAACTGTGAAAATTTTATCTATACAATACAATCTATAGTCTAAAAAAAGGCAAAAAAGGCAATTTTGATGTATTTTACTGAGGTTCATTTCCAATTTCCCACATAAAAGTCTGCGAAACTGAGAAAATTTTATCTATACAACTACGATAAGGTCAAAAAAGGCCAACTTGATCGAGTCGATACCCAAACATAATCACATTTACGTACACATCTCATGATCTCAATCTCATTTGCTTTCTGTACGCTCTCTTGTCGTCGTCTTGACTCATCTTTCTTCTTCTCAAGAGCAATGGGACTGGATTTTCCAAGACAGAGACTTTAACGTTGTTCCAGACATCCATTGTGGTTGGAAGCTGAGCAATTCTCTCTGCAATGCCCATGTCTTCTGGTAGAACAGAACCGAAGACTGTGTATTCGGTTTTCCATTCTTCATGGTTTGCTAGACTTATGAAGAACTCAGGGCCAGACCCGACCCAGGCAACTGATCCCCTTCTTACGGATAGACAAGCTTCGGTGGGTATATTAGGGAGTGATGCTTCTTGGGCAGCTAGTGTTCCTTGAATCAGTGCAAATGGAGGTCCAAAAGGTGCCTAGAGATGATTGTCAAAAGTTAGAAACGAAATTAAACAAAATAAAAGTTAGGGATGTATTTGAGGGACTAAATTGAACAAAATAAAATTTTTAGGGTGAGTTACGTGACTTGCGCATGCCATTTAACTGCCAAAACTGACAGCCAACTAACAGATGTACCAAAAGCCACATTTTTCAAACGGTTGGTACCAAAAGTATACAAAAAAAAAACATCTTGTACCAAAAGCCACATTCGGTTAAACATGTCATATGAAAAATACATTTAACTCTAAATTTTTCAAAGTGTTTCTCACTAAGTTTCAAAACTTTGGCTTGAGGGTGCATTTGCCTTATTTGAAGTATTCAAATTTATGAATTCTAAAAGCTTTAAGTTCCATAATTGAGTTGTTGCTTAAAAGAGGTGAAAAGTTCTTACATTTTTTACATGGTTTCCTTCTGAATCCCAAAACTGTCCTCGACTCTCTGCGCGATAAAAGTGACAACCAATACACCTCTTCAATGCCAATAGCTCCAGAATATGGTCTATGGATTGTGGGGCACATTCTGGGAAAAGCTTCACAACAACAATAAAAACCTCAGAAATCAAGTAGCAGAGTTATTCTTCAGATCAAGTTTGCAGCTACAATTTTCCTTTTAACTTGAACTTCATCAAGAATCAATAAAATTCTGCAATCTGATTACATTAAGACACAACCTCTGCAGAGAATATGACAATTTCATCAGCCCAATATTGGATATTCCAAAACTCCAGATTAGCTGAAATACAAACCGAGTCTAGCTCCAAATTACTAATCCATATACAAAAATCAACAAAACTTGCATAAATTGAGCATCCTTCTATGTATAGGCTTCGTGTTTAGCATTTACCTTTACACGAAGAGTACCGTATTCTGTTTCCAAGCCTATTATGCCCTGAGCAGAAAGCAGAATGTGGACACTATAAATCAATCAAAGCCAATACTGCTAGATTCAACAAAAAATCACTTATTAAGTTCTTCAGAAAATATCTTGCATCCATATTTGCCAATATCATTCCAATTCAGATTGTAACCAATATCATTCAAATTCAGTACCTTTCCTTTGCCAAAGATGAGTCCTGAAGTCCATTGAACAAGTGGCCCTGACTGTTGCCTTTCTGGAGCAAATGTGTCATTTTGCTTCTTCAACCAACACTGGCCAGAAGAAAAAAAAAACCCAACTTTGCATGACCAATTGCAATTTCCTCCATTAACAATCATCTATAGCTTCAAAGAATGCTGCAAAATCAGAAAAAATTATGCAAGAAAGAAGAACAAGCTTATGTCAGCTACCTCGCCAAATTGAGACCCACAAGCTTTCTTGTTACCACAGAACACCCAGCTGTCGCACAGACAAGGTCCATCGTCTCTACTGCACATCGCCTTGCAAGCACTGCAACACTCCTCCGACGAATTGACTTTGAAATCACTGCCCCAATTCATGGCGGCACCCCAAAGTTCCAAATTTGGGATCCCTCGGCAACACCCTCCTCCATTCTGTTCCGACAATGCCACGACATCGGAGCTGGAGATGTTTTCATCGGAAGAAGAAAGGAAATCTCTGGTGGGTGTCAGAACCCGCGACAGATACATGTAAACGAGAGTTAAGGAGATCAGACCCATCAAGAGGAGGATCAAGGACGCGAAACGCGCGGGTGCAATGTCGTTCTGCCGGCGAGCCATGTGAGGTTCGGAAATGGAAACGAAGAGGAGAATTGAAACAACGGAATTGGAGATTGAACTGATTCAATTTTTGGGGTGCGGCGAAGAAGCATCTGAGGAAGAGTAGTCATGGAGGAATGAAATTATCAAAATGGGAAAAAAAAACGAGTCAAGGTGATAGGAGAGAAAGAAAATGCTAATTGTTCGTCTTTTACAGTTTTAATATTATTATTATTACTTGGGAAATACATATATTTTTTTGCCCACTTACTTGGGAAATATATTATATCAAGTTTTCTATCAATATATTAATTTAAAAAAATTTATAATAATATATTTTTTTCTTTGTTATGGACCAGCATTTTGTGCAGAATTCTAGTCATATAAAAAGTTATGTTATAATATTTCTAAACTTATTTTTTAAATTAATACATTTCATTGGAAAATTAATATATACTAAAATAATATATTCATTTTATTGTTGATTAATTTATTACTACGTAAATTAGAAATATATGATATTATATGTTATTCAGAAATATTAATATATACTTTCATAAGAAAAATAAAAAATAGATTCGCAAATTAGAATACTGTGGAAAATTAGTGGAATTTTTATTATTGTTATTCATTAAAATTTCACCTTAGTATACACTGATGAGATGTAAGGATATTCATAAAAGCTACGTTTATATTGTGAGTATCTCACATTTTGTGATATCTTTTTTTTTTTAATCAAATGTTATGAAAAATATACTACAGACTTCTTGGAGTGAAGCTTGATGATCAAGTAAGTGAAAAATGAGTTATAACTCAAGGTTGATAGATAATAATAATCTATTTTCGTTTGAAAAAACATTATATTCATTATAAATTTCAAATATAAGAGCATTATTCTTATTAAAATTATTCCCTATATTTTGGAAATGGTTTTTCAAGTAAAGAAAGAGGGGGAAAAGGAGAAACTTGTGTGATAAGAGAAAGATAACAACAAACCCAATTGTATTTCACAAAATAAACCAGATAATACAGTATCCCTTCCCTTGCCTTGACTTGCAAGTTACAGTATCTTCCTATACAAACAACAACAAAGACAGAACCAGCAAATTCTCATCCTGGATTCTTGGTCCTCCTCAAACATAACTATTTCATTACTTGATGCTTTAAAATGATATAACTCAGAGACCTCAAATCGCATTGACATAGTCGCCACTTAAGTCGACCTCCGACTCCAGATCCTCCTCCAATTCATCAGGGTCCGAGGGGCCCACGAGACTCTGAGCATCGGATTTGGACCCATTTCCCGGTGTCCTAGCCTCTTCTATAATCCGCATTATTTCATCCACGCATTGTATATGCACGTCTCTTTCGCTTTCATAGTTCGTCTTCTCCCCTTCGATGATGTCTTTTGGAAGGTTCTTAAGAAACCATGGATGTTGTTTAATCTCCGGGATCGTGATCCTCTGTACAGAAGAATGAGAATGTATTATTATCTTACTTAAGGTTGATTACATATATAGATACAAGACTAAACCTAGTAACAATATAATAGATTAACACATATATCTATTCTTAATATAATTTAATCAGCAGCAACAAACAAACACAACAATCATTCCATGCTCATCTCATAGGTATGGTTTTCTTGCAGATTTTGGTTGAGGTTTCAAAAAAATACCAACTTTTCAAATTTGAATATGGTCAATGTGGGACAAATAGGCTGTCTTTAGGGTTACCTTTGCTGGGTTGGCCACGAATATACGGGAAAGTAGATCAGAACACTCTGTAGATACGCGAATATAGTCGGGAAAGGAGTATTGAGCACTCATGATCCTCTACAAGACAATAAGAGCACAAATTAGGAGATAGTATTGGTTGGTTTCAGAGTATGCAAATGATAGATGCTAAAAAAATTCGAATAGATAGTTCTTGAGAGATTCTTTATTTGGTCACTTACCCCGATTGTCTTTCGGAAGTTTTTAGGATCTTCAGGATCCTCAAACGGGTATGCCCCTACTAACATCACATACAATGTCACTCCACACGACCAAACATCTGCAATCTACATAAGGACATGAACCGAATCAAAAACATGTTTTTTTTTTAATGACATTTTTTCAAAAGATGACATTTTTTTTTAAAAACTACCTTGCCATCGTATTCCTTCCGAGACAGAACTTCGGGAGCTATATAGGCAGGTGTTCCAACTGTGGACTTGGGTTGTGAATGCAGCAATGCAGACTGAAATTTACTCCATTGAGTGTATATGGGTTTAGTCCATTTCAAGGTCAGCATATACATAAAAATAGAGGATAGATAACTAAATTATTAACCTAGAAAAGACAGTATTTCATCAGTTTATCATGTTCAGAATAAAATCTTAACTGAAGTAATTGGAACCAAATTTGTGCTAATTACCTTCGAGTAGCCAAAGTCGCATATTTTGAGACGTGGGGTCGGGCTTCCATCCAAGAGAGTGTTCTCTAACTTCAGATCCCTGTGACAAATTTCCTAAAAAAAATTTAATAATTAGTAAGAAAAAAATGTAAGAAAATAGACATCAACCAATAAGATTGCAGACAAGCTCGCAAAAGATGCGGTTCGAATGGAAGAAAATTTTAGGATTATTTCATCTAGTCCTACAGAATTGAGAACCTTGTTGTGGTATGATTCGATCGGTAACTCTGAAGACCGTGCTGTAATTTCTAGCCATGTAGGCTAATCGTGTTGATTGCTCTTTTATTACCAAAAAAAAAAACCAATAATGTAAATTCTTAAAAGATATAAACATGGATTATGCTAAGAGTACCATTGAATGGCAGTAGCTGACTCCTGATATAAGCTGCTGAAAGAAAAACCTTGCCTGCAATACAATGTGAAACTAGGTGAATACCTATATAGTATAAATTCAGACAGGAAATGTATATATACACATATATAGGGTATAAGTTTATAATGAGTTGAACCTCATCTTCACTAAACCGACCAGCACTGCAAATTCGCTCGAAAAGTTCACCACCAGCAGCATATTCCATGACTATAGCTAAATGAGTTGGGGTCAACAAGACCTGCAGATTTGTAAAATGTTGATGAGGGTAAACAAAGAAAGACATTCGGAATAAATCTAAATTGAAGTCACACCTCCTTGAATCTGACGATGTTCGGGTGCCTAAGCGATCTGTGGTTGATAATTTCCCTCTGCACATTTGCATCAATCTGAAACCATGTAGAGGATGTTTAGATGCACCATACTTAAGAAACTAAAATAGAAGATGAACAATATGAAGGTTAAGAAGCTTTCTACTCCTTCAACCATAATCTAAAGATTTGGCCCCAAAAAAAAAAAAACCATAATTTAAAGATCAATTGGGTTTAAATCCATTTCAGCATTCAATTTTTGTCATGGTTAATGATGAAGTTTTATAAATATAATCAACACATAATACAAAATAGATACCTCCTGTCAAATTTGATATCTGGGCAGAAAAAACAGAAAAAAATGAGATTTTTTTACCCCCAAACAAATTGGTGAGTTGCATAATTTCATCTGTTCATCATATCCATAGTCAAATTCTGGCTCTATTAGAACCAAATGGAGAGGATACAACTTCATATACCAATAATCATTACATCCAAAAGTTCTTTTGTTCTCCCAATAACAGAAGAAGAAAGCTTCGCAATAGTAAGTAACCATAAATGTCATCACTGCAGCATCTGATTTATCTGGCAATCTAGAAGTTATTGTACTAAACAATTAATTAACTAACTTCTGTTGGAAACCAATGTGAAAGGGAAATAACAAGCTCACATAAGCAAACCATAAATGGCATCACTTCAGAACTGAGGCTATCTAGAAGTTATTGAACTAAACCATTAACTAACATCTGTTGGAAATCAATATCAAAGAAAAAACAACAGAAGTCAAAGAATAAGATTAATTACCTTTTTGCCCCTTTCAATGTACTTGACAGCAACAAGCTCCTTGGTCTTCTTATCTCTGACTAACCTCGCCACTCCAAAATTTCCAGAACCCAGGTCCTTCAATGGCTCATACCTCTCCTCCATCTCCAAAAAATCAATCTTTTTCCAGTCAAACGTCGAAATCACCTCTCGAAACACTACCCAGAACTTGTCGGTCGCCGACAACAGCAGAAACGAAAGAATCTGTGGATTCCGTTCAAGATTCCGTCAAGCAGGTCGATTTATCGGCTGAAGAACTGAAATTTCATTCTGGGTTCGATTCTGTATAAATAGAGGAAGATTTCTGGGGAAGGAATTGATTGATAGACACGTAAGCAAGAAGATTTAATTGCTTGATTTCTTCGAAATGCGCCTGAAAGAGAAGTTTCTGCAGAGGTTTGGGGGGAGAGGACACGTCGTTTGATCATTGATGAGCTGCGTTTGGCTACACCAAAATTTAGGCAGTATCTATTATCTAATTTTTTTTTGCCAAAAAATTTAGGCAATATCTAATGCCATGATAGCGACCAATGAATTGATGCCACTTGTTAGTTGTTCAGCCGACAAAAGTACTGTGCTGATACTTTATCTTTGTCTGGCCACTCGTGTTGGGGCGCGTAAAGTGAACGCTCACTATTATGTATCGTTCGTTCTAGAGGCTGAGTGTTACGCGCTACAGGAGCGGATGGATTAGTACTTTGCGGAAGATAAAATGTCATTTTCATTTTCGGAGGAATTATTATTTTTAAATTATAACGAATAAATTTTTTTTGGAAAAATTATAACGAATTGTTTGCCAATTTTTTTTTTTTTTTTTTATAAAGAACAATTTTCATTGAGAGTAGAAATTATTTATTTAGAACATATATTATAATTATCTCACCTATTTCAACTGAATAATTATTTTACCAAAAAAACTGAATAGATCTATACAATAAATTAAAAACTGAATAATTCTTGTACCAAAAAACAAAAAGTGAATAAATGGTTTTTTTTTTTGGCCAAAAAAAAAAAAAAATAAATGGTTTTTTTTTTGCCATAGAATAAATGGTTATAAATTCGATATTTACACTAAATATAAATAATCGAAGTTAGGGCTAACAAAGTATATGATCAAATTCAAATGGGGTTTGTAAAGTAAAAATAAAAAATAATAATTAATCGTCAACTTATTGACTAAAAGCCTAAAACACAATTATTTGGCAATTGGCTTTATTCGATAAACATATATATTATATATAATAAAAAATAGATAAATAAACAATCCTACGTATGTTTGTCCTCTTTTTTGCTTATACAATACATCTGACCCAAACCAATGTATCTACATATTAATTCATCCTCTTTATTGCATGTGCTTTTCCTTCACCGTGCATATACAGATATACTGCATCCTAATTGTTATTAATGAATAGTTTGTCAGGTTTTCTGGAGACATTCCACATTTTTCAATTTGCTTACTATCATATCATTTATAGGCTTTATTTACCTAGTCTAGAAAAATTTACTAAGTTTTTTATTTATTTATTCATATGTGAATTAATAATATTCTTTTCATCGCAATACAATTTATCCTTCTACAGAGGCAGACAGATTGCTTATTGTATGGATCAAGTCTCTAAATTCTCTTATATTATTACATAGGATATATTGCATATATTTTTAATAAATTGTATTATATGTTATAGTAGTTTATTTTAATAAATAAACTTGTACGCACTGGTGGATTCAATACGCTTTTAATAGAGGTACGATAAATACAGCAAATAAAAAATGCGAATATTTAATATATAATTGAATTTTATTAAGAAAATTATATAAAACATACAATATATTTAAAGAAGATGAGTTTTTGTACTAACATATTTTAAAATATAGAATTTATTTCAAAACGATAATAATTAGTACTTCAACAATCATCCCTAATATATTTTAAATGTACAAAATTAACTGAGTACTTTGTAAGTATCACAATTTAACATTAATGAATTATACAAATGTTACAATATTGAGTTCAATTAGACCAGAAATAGCTAAGGATCAATTGAATCTTAATAGAGTTGGAATATTAGTGTAATATTATTTATTATTAAGTATTGATTTTGAATTTTATGAAGTTATTCGGTTAATTTTGTGAGTGTAAAATATATTTGATGACTATTTAAATAAGTGATGAAATAAAATATTAATTACCATATTGTTTTGATTCATATTATATATTTTAGTTATATTAACATGAAAAGCCATATTTTTCAAATATGGTCATTATTTCATTGAAGAAAACACAATAAATAATAATATTTTAAATGCAATTATTTCATTTGATTTTCTGTTCATGTTGTGTAAAATCCGTGTGTGCAAATATCTAGAAACCACCTTCTTCCACCTGTTTTCCAAAAAAATCTGCTTCCACCTGCCGCTAACACACCCTTTTTATTGACACCTGAACATCACCAGAATCATTTCATTTCCTCATCACAAGAGCAACAAAACCTCTCTCTACATAATATATATCTCTCTCTATTGTATTGTCGGGGCCGGAAATTACCGATCGAGCAGCTTGGACGGTGAGTGCGCTTCCCAAGTCTCCTCTGTTTCTGCAATCCCTTCTTGAAATTTGTTCTTGTCTCCGTTGGGCGTCCTTAAATAATCGAAATTGTAAGTATTTTTCTAGTATTTAATCAATTTATCTGTCGGACGAATCAATTTCGTGGCTTGATTAAATGAATCTACCTAGGATTCTTGTGCTTTTTGGACAAGATTGTCTCATCCAAGGCTTCTAATGCTTAATAATTTATGTTGTTGCAAGAATTGCGTTATTAGATTAATATGCATGATTTTATGGTCACGTGGCTTCTTCACAAGATTCGAGCTCCTTCCATGATTATTATTTTTTCTATCTTAATATGGTTAGGGATTTCAGGTAGTATGAACTGTTACATGCCAATTTAACAGAAAAGTGAATATTTTGCCATCTGGGTCAAGAGATTAAAGTGAAAACATTTCTGGGTTCTGAAAGTGAAACACAATGATCATTAATTTTGTTCAATCAATATAGTTTTAAATTTCCAGTAATATGCACTGTTACATGCCACTTTTATGGAAAAGTAGTGATTTTGGCTATGGAGAGTGCTCATTATTTTGTTCAGTCAGTATAGTTATTGATTTCCAGTATTATGAACTGTTGTTACATGCCAATTTAATAGATAACTAAAGGTTTTGCCTTCTGGGTCATGAAGATGAAGTGAATTTTTTTTTCTGGGTTTTGAAAGTAAAGCAAAATGCTCATTAATTATGCTCAAACAAAATAGTTCTGGATTTCCAGTTATATGAACTGGTACATGCGACCTTTATGGAAAAGTAGTGATTTTGGCTTCTGGGTTCTGAAAGTAAATCACAATGTTCAACAAATATAGTTCTGGATTTCCAGTAGAATGAACAATTTTGTCGAAAATCAATGATTTTGCCGTTTGGGTCATGAACATGAAGTGAAAAAAATTAAGGGTCTTTAACTTTAATGCAGTGGATCATTACTTTTGTTCAATTTGAAGATTTGAGATGGTGGTTTTAACAAGATACCTCGAAGCAGCATAAGGGTGCATCCATTGGATTCGTCTAAAATGGGTTGCTTCCAATCTAAACGAACGAGGCAGCTCCCAGGACGCGAGGATCCTCGCACTCTTGCTGCTCAAACAGCTTGTAAGTAGTTCAATTGCTGAAAGAAAGTAAAAATCTAATTTTTTTCCATCATTCTTCTTGAATTTGGACTGAAACTCAATTTTGATGTTCATTTTACCAGTCAGTGTAAGTGAAGTCGAGGCACTGTTTGAATTGTTCAAGTCGATTAGTAGCTCCGTGATCGATGACGGTGTGATAAGTAAGGTGAGAAATATGCTAAACAATGCACTTACCATTACCTTTTCCTGCAAATTTTTGGATGTATATTTTTGTTAATTTGCATATGATGAAACAGGAAGAGTTTCAGTTGGCCTTGTTTAAGACCAAAAGGAAGGAAAGTCTTCTTGCAAATCGGGTTAGTTCTTCTAGTATGCTGCAATTTCTATCTTTATGGTAATTTCTCAATGGATTTATAATCTTTGGTGGTTACTTAAATGCAGATTTTCGATCTATTTGATGTCAAGTGTAGAGGATTTATCGACTTTGGCGACTTTGTTAGATCTCTTAGCATCTTCCACCCTAGTGTTTCAACAGAAGAAAAGATAGAATGTAAGTCATCTAAATTAGGCACCATTTTTTTTGCCTTTGTGCTTCAATCTGTAATATTTGTTCTTTTTGCAGTTATATTTAGGCTTTATGATCTTGACAATACGGGATTCATCGAACGACATGAGGTAAACTATTTTTTTTTTTTTTAGGGCAGTTGATCAAGTGATGACTGAAATATTATGACTGTAACAGGTTAAGGAAATGGTAATAGCTCATTTGGGTGAATCAGAAATAAAGTTAGCCGACGAGACCATTGAGCTTATTCTCGACAAGGTGAGGATCGATTTGAGACCCAAAATCACATTCTATACTTCAAAAAACTGCATTTTAAGATTCAACAAGAAATTCACTTGAATAAAAACATTAACTTTGATGATATTTTGATAAGACATTCTCGGATGCGGATGCAAATAACGATGGGAAGATCGATAAATCAGAGTGGAAAGCTTACGTCTATAGGAACCCGGCTGTGCTGAAAATCATGAATCTACCTTATTTGAGGTATATATTTTTGGATAATGAGTAATCTTGATTTGTTTCAACTGTTCTTTCAAAAAGGCTAAAAAATGTTCCAAGTGTTTTAATTCATTTGATCATGTTGATGTCTGTGTATGCAGAGAGATAACGACGACGTTTCCGAGCTTCATTTTCAATACTCAGGTGACTGAAGAATGAAGGGATTTTGATATAAGAATTTTCTGCGAAATGTTTAGTAGTACATAGTGATTGGCACTAATATGACTCATATGAGGAGAATATGGATGATATGTAAGTTTTGAGGCATCTTGTCATTTTTTGGTGGGGAATAAAAATGTGTATTTTTTTAAAAAAAAATTGTATTATCTGTGTAATTCCAACTTAAATTTTCTTAACATCGTATAATATAGAAGTTTCTGTAAGGGTTGTCGCTACATAATATCGACTTAAGCTCAATTTGGGTCTGAATTTGTCTAATTAAATTAGAGTATTAACCAAACTGGTCTAAAGAGCTAGGCTGACTTACAACTCTAATTTACACCAAATCCACATGTGTGTTACTTTTGAGGATTTACTCGTTCCAATATTTAAAAAAACCACAAAACTATTGTACATTTGTGTTGATTAAATTGGTGCATATAGCTAGAATTGCTCCAATTAGGATGTATATGTGGAAAAAAAAATCACCCAAATACCTATGTTTAGTAACTCAAACACAAAAATAAGGTATGTTAAGTTTTATGTACCAATATACCTAGTTGTGTACTTGTCAAGTGCACAACTTTACTGTAATTAATGCTAACAGGAGTAATTATCATTAATTACATAATATTTTGAAATTAATAGTTGCGCACTTGTCAAGTGCACAATTGTGTTAACGGTAAAAAGGTTATCATAAAAATACCTATGTTTGGTAATTGAAACAAAAAACAAGATATGGGGAGTTTCAGGTATGGAAAAAATGAGTTCACGATTCGGGTATGGAAAATTCACCCAAATACTTGTGTTTGGTTACCATACATTTTTTGTATGTTTGAGTTACCAAACATAGGTATTTGGATGATTTTTCCACACGAATCGTGAACTCATTTTTTTCATACATGAAACCCACAATACCTTGTTTTTGTGTTTGAGTTACCAAATATAAGTATTCGTGTGATTTTTCCGATTTTTTTTATAGTTAGCTGTTGTGCACTTGGCAAGTGCGCAACTATTAATTTCAAAGTAATATGTAATTAATGCTAACTGAAGTAATTAACATTACTTGCAGTAAAGTTGCGCACTTGCCAAGTGCGCAACTAGATATATTGATACTTGAATCTCACTATTCTTTTGTTTTTACGTTTGAGTTACCAAACATATATATTTGAGTTATTTTTCCGTATATCTGGTTAGAAAAAAAAAAAAAAAACTTTTGTACGTTGTAGAAAAAATTATTGTTGTTGGGCCTCTTATTGGGCCATAAAGAAGCCCATAACTGAATGGCTCGGATTCGAATTTGGAAGCGGATCCGGGACCAGATCCTGACCGGTTTTAGCGAATGCCTTTTCTCACATCGCACCCGCGCACTGCGTACCCACACAGCAAGAGCAAAGCTTCCGTCTCTGAGTCCACAACCCTCAGAGATGGATTTCCCCAACCTCTTCGGCGAAGACGACGAGCAAGACGAAGGCGGCGCCGCCGCAGCACCAGGATCTGAGGACCGTCGTGGATCGTCTTCCTCTGGATCATCGTCGTCCTCTTCTTCCTCCGCCGCGTCATCGTCGTCGTCCGCCGGCGGCGGGTCCTCGTCCGGGACCAGCAGTGCTAGTGGCAGTGCGAGCAGTGCGGAGGAGGAAAACGGTGAAGAAGTAGAGAAGGCTAACAATAATAGTAGTGTTGATAACCATCAGTATGGGTTTGGAGAGGATACTGACTTGTTCGGTTCTGATAATGAAGATTACTGTAAAACTCGCGCTGCCAGTCCTTACCCTATTCCTGGTGATCCAATTTCTTCTGTTACTAAGTTTTGATTGATTCGTTGGGTTTTGAGTTCTTTTGAGCTCATCTGAGCTCAGTTAGAGGGTTTGTAATGAATAATCTTGTTCCTCTGCTTAGGTTAATTAGTAGTTGAGCCTAATTTGAATAACACACTATTTTGATCTGAAATGGGAGCTGAAACAGTAACTGGTACATTGAATAGCTTAAGCTTAAAGAGGAAATGAGTTTGGCAATCCTTCAAGCTACATAATGCAATCAGTGTCCGGACACTACAGGAACTATAAGCCAATGGAAGTGATAATCTAGTTGAAAAACTTATAGGGCTTTGAAATGATCAAGTTTAAATACTCTACTCTCTCTAATTGAAACTACTTTGGCAGTATTACCGCCAATCCGGAGCAATACCAATCATGGAGGCAGAGGAAACTTTGGTCGTGGGCGTTGGAATAATGATAGAGGGGGCCCGGGAATCCTTCCTCGGCCTGGACCTTATCCTCAGAGAGGAGGGCACTTTGGTTATTCGAAGTATTCAAATGGTCCTCGAGATGAACGGTTTGTTTCTGAATTGAAGTTTATAAAGACTGAGGAGACATTATCCAGGAGGTGCATAACTTTTCAGGAGGTGCGTGCTTGCTCTCCATCATTTTGTTGTCTTATTACCTGTTTTTTTTTACTATCAGCAAACTTATGCAAGTGCCATGTGATACATGTTAATGGTAAAATTCTCATGGTAAACGAATTTCTTGGAGAGAATGCTATTTTGTGTTTGGAAAGGTTTACATTTACACCTGCCTTCGTCTTGCACTTTCAGTGGCTAACTGGTTAAGTAAATGCAGAATCATGCACTTTTCTTATGATTTTTCATCACTAGTATGTATATTGATGCTGATTCATTGACAGCCAGCTGAACTTGCTTGCTATAGCCGGGTAGAAGGTGGAGATGTCTACTTTGATGACCGGATCTTGGTGAGATGTTCTGTCTCGTGACATTTCTTCAGGTTTTATGTTACTCAGCTTCTATGCTTGTATTCTCTCTCTCATCTTGGTATTTTGCTCATAAATTTTAGAGACAATTCAAACGTCTCATTTCAGAAGATGTGGGAGCTGACTTAAATGAAGGTTATGATACCTTTATTCCAAAGAGAGGTGTGCATGTTCTGTATATTTTTTACGTATGGTTTTACTATGCAAGTAGAATGTCTCATGTTATCTATCTAAATCACACTGTTAAGAATAATATTGATGGTTGGAGGTAACCGTGTTTGTGTGTGAAATTCTCTCAACAGAATTAGGGTCTGAAGGTTTTGGTGACCTTTTGGCTTGCATAAGGGACAAACAAATCCCCCTTCAGAACATGCATTTTGTGGTATGAAAGCTTTCTTAGGCCTGGGACTACTTGTTATCCTCCCAATTCTAATTTTCCTCCATTTGACTGTTCATTTTGCAGTCATTCCGAAATAATCTTAATAAGGTACTTCTTTCCCCATCTTTTATCTATTTGCTAATTTTTATTTAATTTTCTTGTTTGTCCATCCTATGTTAGTGTCAAGGATCATGTCATCAGAAGATGCCTTTCCCCCATAACTATTATATTAGATAGTTATACACAACCAGCAATCTATTGCCATCTTATTTTTTATTCTAGGTCAAATTTGTAGATGGTATATATTTGTTAATGGCATATAATTAGGAAGTCAGGAGGAAAGGAGTGATGGATCCTCCATATTAAATTGTTAGGGTCAGCTCCTTCTCCCAAGGATTGTTTACTGTTTTTGAGCTGGTTTGTGCATGCTCGTGAATCTAGATTATGTATCTATTCAAGGTAAACTGAAAGAAGCTATTTCTGATCTTATTAGTGCAATATCTGCAGATATTAGCTACTGCTTATAACAGGCAGGAGCCATGGGAAATGGGTGTGCATAAAAGAAAAGGGGTTGTTTATCTTGATGTACATAAACTTCCGGAGAGACCACAAAGTGAGCTAGACCGCAAAAGGTACCGGGACTTATGTTCTTTCTATTAGTTTGGCTTTTTGGTCCATGTAATTGGAAGCTTTAGATTAAATTTTTTAAATGATAAAGGTAATAATTCCATTAGTAGGCACCAAGGGTTGTGGGATGTACAAAATAGGCGAAATAAGTATGATACTAAAAAAAGATCACTTTGATATGAGATGCTACCTTTCTCTCTTATTTTAGATGCAAAGTGAAAGCGATTACGGGCTTAGTATTAGTAGTTATAACTTATATCTACTACATGGCCCGTGGCTGCTATAATTTTAGTGTCGAGAAATGATACATGCTGTAGTAGCAAACAGGCCCTCCAGTGTTTTAGCAGTCGATGAGATAATTAACCAGTTTTTAGAAGTTGCAGTCAATCCTATTACAGTAATGATAGATCCTGCTGTTTTAGCAGCTGTGAGAAATATGAGCCGACTATTCCTTCATGTAACCTAGCTATTTTAGCTTCATTTGCCATATATACGTACATTAGTAATATTTGAATCCTTGTTTTACTAGGAGTTACTGGGGATATTGCTTTGAGACCCTAGCCACTGAAAACGCGGAAAGAGCATATGGTGAAGGGATACACCATGTTGATGCAAATGTTGAATACTGTTCTGTGCTTAAGACTAAATTAGGAGCGCATAGAATTCTAATGGGCGCTGAAATGGATTGCTGTGATTGGACTGAGGAAGGAAGGAGGTTTTACATTGAGTTGAAGACAAGCCGAGAGGTTGAAAACTGACAAATTGGTTCACCTTTCATTTCATTTTTAGTTTTTATATATTCAACTATTTGGTCTGGGACTTCAATTTTTTTACATATATTCCTTTTGCAGTTGAATTATCACACTGAACCAAGATTTGAAAGGGAGAAGCTGCTCAAGTTTTGGGTACTTTTATCTTCATGTTCACTTAACATAATGTTTGAACATTCTAGCTATTTTCCTATTTGGGTCTTTCTAGCCTCGAAATTATCGTTTTGCTAACTTATCTTACACGGCTTTTACTTCTCTAATGTCCTATGTTAACCTCTGAAATAATTTGATCCCTGTGACAGATTCAATCCTTCCTGGCCGGTGTCCCATATATCGTCATTGGATTCAGGTGAACTGTCTTTTGCTTTCTCGTAGCTGTGGTGGCATCATAAACTTAATTCTCCTTTCATCACCTAAGTTTTAACTTATATCATAGTTTTTCAAATGTCCATTTCTTTGGCTTGCAATTATGCAGCTTTGTACATCTGGCTCTGCATAAGCTACTTACACGTCTTTTACAATGTGGTGTTAGTTGGCATTTTAGCATTTTAGACAAGAAGTTTCTGCTGTTTTCAGGGATGACAATGGTCGACTTGTTCGTACAGAGAGATTAAGAACCAAAGACATTACACAGAGAGTGAAAATGAAGAACTATTGGCAGGTAAATTTACTTTTCACTCAAATATCAACTGTTGTTCAGCCCAAAAGTTTTATTTTTCCTAATCATTGTGGCAGATTGAAACCAATGCTTTGAATTGTTAACTTTTGCTGACAGGGAGGTGTGTGCTTAGCATTTGCGGACGAGGTCTTGTGTTGGCTCTATGGAACCGTCAAGGAGAGTGAGTCTAGTCGCCTTTTCATCGATATATTTTTACTCATCTTACTACACAGGTCCAATGATTTGGGGCTAGGTCCCAATTGACCTAGCCGGACCTAGCCCACGGCTAGGTCCGACCCTGTGTTAGGGTCGCCTGGGTCCGGAGACCTCGACCCAGGGTCGGACCTAGCCCATGGCTAGGTCCGGCTAGGTCAATTTGGGTGAAATGTTTGGTTTTGAAATTTTAGGACTAAATTGAACAAAATAAAAGTTAGGATGAATTAAAGGGACTAAATTGAACAAAATTAAAAGTTTTGGGCTGTACACATGCATGACACATGCTATTTAATGGCCATTTTTTACGGAACAAAATGGAAACCGTTGGTACAACAAAAAACAAAGTGAATTTTGTGTAAATATGCGGTAACAATAGTACCTTAACCTTTTTTTTTTTCTTTTCAGATGAAGATTACATATTGCAGTTCACTCCGCCGCAGAACCGATTGGAGCTTCTACAGGCGCCATCTTGCCCCGAGGCAATCACGAATCATGTCGAGCAGCTGTGACATCTTTTTGCAGAAATTAAGGTTCTCTAATGCGGTCTCGAAGGAGATGGATTTTACTTGTAACCTCAGCAGAACAATGATGTAATATTTGTAGCTCAGCTAAGACTAAAACTACTCTACTGTCATAAAACCACTGCAAATTAGAATTCATTTCCTTTTATCTGCCAAATCGGATTTTTAAGCAAGAAATATATGAGAAATTATCTGCCACGTGTTTGTTTACCACGTCAGCCCTTCTGAGCCCCACTAAGCAAGGAATGGAGAAATTCTTGGATACCACCGCCCTAACACGTGGCGCATAGGTGGTGGCCCTTCGGCCAATGAATTGTTGACAAGTGGCAGAAAGAGACTATTACATTGCCACATGTCAGCAATTCATTGGCCGAAGGGCCACCACATACTTGCCATGTGCTAGGGCGGTGGTATCCAAGAATTTCTCCAAGGAATGTGAATTGTTGTGCACATATATTCCCTACAGCTGTTTGAGGTCCCAGAGCTTTATGGAAATTACCAGTTTATTAAATCCAGAAGGCAGAAATATCATTATATGCCAGTCACCCACTTATATTCAGCCACGTGTCCTGTTATCCTGAAGGTTCAGGTAGGAAACATGTAGACGATTGCGTTGGTAGACACCGCCGATTTATGGGCAAACGAAAATCACATTCGCCTTTTCTTCTTCCCTATCACACTTCTTTCCCTTTCTCCTTCCTGTCACTGATTCTCCTCGGGAGCTACAATCGTCGTCAAATCGGAACCTGCAGACGGCGAGGAGAGGTTTGGAGAGTAGTTAGCGTCTACCGGAGCTCGGCGAGTGCGCATTTTGTGCGGGATTGTGACACCTAGGGTTTATTGGTTTTCTGACTAGGCTCAATCGACTGCTGTGCGGCGGAAATGTATAGAGAGAGAGGTGTCGCTGGGTCCAAGCCGGAGGTGACGGGTGCTAATCGGAAGCAGAGGATCAATGATACACTGGACAAGCACCTCCAGCGGTCGTCGCCTTCCACATCGCGCGCTCTGAATGGTAAGAGTAAGTCATCCAGCTCGGTTCTCATGGGAAAGGCTCCACACGACCACGGTGATTCAGCTCCCCTCAAGGCCATAGACTCCGACGGTGTCTCTCTTTCTCTCCCGTCCTCTCGAATAAATATGTTCCTACTTTCTATATCTGTAGGCAGTTCTGATTTGGATAGCCTTTTTTGCATTTTTGTTTTAGTGGCGTTTAAAATGAAAAAATAGGAAGAGATTTCGATGAACATCCAATTGGTGGTACGAAAATTCAATATAATTGCCTGCGTTATATACCTTAAATTTTAGGGATTTATTATTATTTGTTGTTCGTCATGATCGTCCGAAGAGCCATTTTCCGATAGGGATCTTTATGATGTGAGATTGTCAAGTTGTTTCTGAGCTTGTTAAGATGCTTTTTAGCTCAGATTTTGGTTATTATTGTGGCAATTGGCAAGGGAATATATGATGTACAGTTACTTGTGTAGAAGTAACTGTAAGCAATGTGCATTGGCGTAGCAATAAAAAGCTACGGATAGTACAAGCCTACCTAGAGAGGGAATCACTTGACTTCAACACAGTTTGTTCTACTCTTTTTGAATGGGTTTCAATGACTCTGTATCTGCTTCATATTTCTCTAAGAAGATTTTGTCATTACATAGAGTTCCCAACATTAAAATTTCAATCAGCATACTCTATTTGTCAGGATTTTGATTAAACAATCATCTTCTTACATGTTTACTGGCATAACTTGTCTGACAATATATTGATGTTACTGCTTGTTCTTACTATTTTTTGGCTTGTCTTGATATTAACAGACCTTGTGACTTTTCAATCTGTACTATTTTCAGTTCTTTCTTTAACTGATTCCAGAATTATCTTCTCCTTGTGGGTTACACGTTGGAAACCTTTTGTTGGAGAATGTGATTGGATATTCTGATTTATGAAATGTCATCTACGGATGCATTCATGTGCATAGTGTTAATATTAGTAATTACTGTCAAGGGTGATAGATTTGAACATCAGGACCTGTCATTACAAGTTTGTGTTTATCCTGTACCATTTTCATATGTTGATTCTGTTGCCGAGGAAATTTAGTGTTTCTTCGACTCTCTCTTTTATATGCTTATAATTCATCCTTTTTTCCTGATTTTAGATGAGTCAGAATCAGACAGTGAAGAATCAGATGTGAGTGGCTCTGAAGGAGATGACACCTCATGGATATCATGGTTCTGTAGTCTGCGGGGAAATGAATTCTTTTGTGAAGTCGATGATGATTATATACAAGATGATTTCAACCTCTGCGGCTTAAGCAGTCAAATCCCTTACTATGACTACGCTCTTGATTTGATTCTGGATGTGGAATCGTCTCATGGTATGCTACCGTGTCAAATCACTTGATCTTTCTTAGTAAACTTTTTCTACCATCATTTTTTTTTGCAGTTTTGGTGAATGACATTCTAAGATAGATACACTTGTCTAGCTCATTGGATCGGTGTCTATTATTTTATAATTTATATATAGGTAGCATAGTTCCAATTTCAAATGCTCTTACTAGCGCTTAAAGGTGGATTGTGTCTTGTAGGGGATATGTTCAATGAGGAACAAAATGAACTAGTCGAATCGGCTGGAGAGCTGCTTTATGGTCTAATCCATGCTCGCTATATCTTGACTAGCAAAGGGATGGCTGCCATGGTGAGATACTGCTAGAATTGTCTATTTTCAAGGTTCATTCATTTGCTTCTTCTTAGATTATCAAGAAGCATTGTATTGATGTGCTACTGCAGTTGGAGAAGTACAAGAACATAGATTTTGGCAGATGCCCAAGAGTAAATTGCAGTGGACAGCCCTGCCTTCCTGTCGGTCAGTCGGATATTCCCCGGTCTAGTACAGTCAAAATTTACTGCCCAAGATGTGAAGATATTTATTACCCACGGTCCAAGTACCAAGGCAGTATCCTTTGCTTCCACCGCATTTAGATTTTCTATTTCAAATACATTTTTCGTATTCTAGTTTATGAGGTCTTTCAATACCACAAAAAGTTGAAACAAAGAATCTTAGTGCATGTTTTGTTCCACATTAAAACACATATTAGCTCAAGTATAAACAGCTGATCAGTTTAGAGTGATGCATATTGAAGTCGATGATTATAAACTCTCTTATTTTTATATATTTGGGTTTCAAAAATATCCTTAACCATGTATGTAGACACTGATGGGGCCTACTTCGGGACTACATTCCCACACTTATTTCTGATGACCCACGGCCATCTCAAGCCACCCATCGCCTCGCAGAGCTATGTTCCTAGAGTGTTTGGGTTCAAGGTCCACAAGAATTGACAAAGGATCCTGTTCTTTTCAAAAAAATACACAGATGCTCCCAACAACAAAACAGGTAGACATTCAACATGCTGCTACAGTCCTTACCTCTCTGTGTTTGGAATTTGCAGTAGCCAATTGACAAAACAAATGAGGCATACTTAGTTTATTACTGATAAGATTAGCTAGTATTTACTGCTTGATTCATAACTCACATGTTGCTTTCCCGTTGGATTAAAATACTAATTGCTAGCTGAACTTATTTATTACTACTGAGTTGATTGCTAGCTGAACATTCTTTTGTTACTTTTCACTAGCTGAACTAATACTGAATTGCAACTTGCTTTGCTCAATCCATTTTTCTATTGAGCTTGGGGCCTTGACTGGATTACACGTGTGCGCAGTTGTGTATTTTCCATCTGAGACTTAACAGAAAAATGGAGTTTGCTTGCAAACTGCATAATATATATTAGCCTATTAGGTTCAGCTAGAAACCAATACATCAACTATAAGTTAGGCTAGCAATTTGGTATCTAACTCTTTCTTTCTTTCATCTGCTTATGAAATCTCGTTATATCATTTTGGGAAGGGATTAAGTACCTTTTCATACCACTTCTTTGTATGGAATCCACTTTTGGTACCACTTCTATTTTTTTGTATACTTTTGGTACCAATTCTTTCAATTTTGTATATTTTTGGTACCACGGTTAACTTTCCGTCCAAATTGGTCATTAAGTATCATGTGCCATGCACGTGACCGCCCTAAACATTTGAATTTGTTTCAATTTATTCCATCTAATGCATCCCTAACTTTTAATTTGTTCAATTTAGCCCTAAAATTTCCAAATCGAACCCTTGACCCATCATGGTTTTGAAATTTTTGGACTAAATTGAACAAATTAAAAGTCAGGGATGCATTAGATGGTCTAAATTGAAACAAATTCAAAATTTTAGGGCGGTCACGTGCATGGCACATGACACTTAACGGTCAATTTGGACGGAAAGTTAACGGTGGTACCAAAAGGATACAAAGTTGAAAGAATTGGTACCAAAAGCATACAAAAAAATAGAAGTGGTACCAAAAGTGGATTATGTGCAAAGAAGTGGTATGAAAAGGTACTTAATCCCTTTTGGGAAACTTTGAAATGACGATGGTGTCGCTTGGTTTGTGATTTGTGATTTTAGTTCCATTTTACATGATCCAGTTGAATGAAGAGTCAAAGCTTTACTTTATTTGGTTGCTGTGGCTGCAGATGGTTGGGTTGGGTGGTCATTATTTCGAGTTGTTACTTTTCGTGTAGGTACCATTAGATGGTGAAAAGAGAAGGGGAACTGAACATGTATGAGGAACAGAAGATGAGGGACAGCACAACTCACCTAATTGTTATGATTAGTAAGATTAGTATGATGATAAGGCTTCAGCCTTACGTTTTACTAAAGAGTGGTATTGACAAAGACAGAAAGGTGATGTTTATTGGTCTAATTCGGTGGGTATTTTTTTTTTTTTTGAAGTTATTTCTTGGACTTGAAACGTTGTTGGTACATGTATTGTGTAATTTGGATTCCGCAATATTTTCCCTTGATTTTTGAGTAATTTGTAGTGGTAATTTGGTCACCTTGCTTGTTCATTCGGAATCAATTTAGGAAAAAGAACCTATTTAGTTCCGGGTTTATTTTTTTTGTGGCTTAGGATTAAATTGGTAATATTTGGTGTCTCAGGTTTCAATTTTGTTGCGATTTTGTTTTCCATTCAATTTTGGGTTAAGTTTGACAGATTGACATGAAAAAATAATTTTTCTCCTTATACTTTTTTTTTTTTTCGAACCCACCCGTTTCTCACCTCCGATTTCGAGCCCCCCACCTCCAATTCTGGGTTTACTCGATTCCAAAGATTCTGATCATTTTGGAAATAATTTAGAAATTTTCAAATTTATTTAGTCACGTGAGATTTATTTAGTCAAAAACTCAATTTAATTTTAAAACACAAATTGACATATATAGTAAACCTAGATGCTAAAATGCTAAATATGTTCTTTTCCCTCAATTAGTCAATTACTTGGAACTTCATGAGTAGAGTGTTAAACTTTGCTAATAATAAAAATGGGGGTATGTCATGTTACAACTAATTAATTAATAGACGCCGTCGTATGTGACTAGAGGCATTGATGTGACCTATAATATGAATTATGAAGTAAAGCCGTCCACCTTATTGTTTTTGTGGCGGGTGTTTTTATAGTCTTTTTATCGACGACACTAATAAGTAATAACATTCTAATTAAATCATGTAAAATGTTATTTATGATTTTTTTTTTTTTTAAGTTTTGACTGACTTTGAATTCTTATGACATGTTTGTTAAGTGGAATAAGTAATAGAGTTACCAAAAAAAAAGGAATAAGTAATAGAATGAAATAGTCATCCTTAGGGGGAATGATTAAGAATTGCTGTTCCTAATAGCAATGAAATTGAGATTTATATTTCAAACTTTATTGTAACTAAACATTATTATTATAATTTTAAATTCTTATTTCTTATGTATTTTCACAAATAAACATACCGTATTAGTTAATTAAGTAAAATGAACAGGTCAATCCTTAGATATTAAAGCATGAAAGCGACTCAATCTACTGATTTTCTATTCGAGCTAAATACACCTAACAAATTTGACTATTTTGTTACATCAATTGGAAAAGTAGATACGAGACTTGACGGTAAAATATATAAAAAAGAAGGGTTAGGAATTCAATATCTTCAAAATGGGGAATGGATAGATACACTTTGAATGAACCAAGTGGAGATAAACTAATAGATGGACAATACCAATCAATCACTTTATTATCTTACAAGTATATAAACACTATTCTAGTACTTGGACTCTATTTTACTATTTTCTTTCTCTTGCCCCACAAGAATAGGACCCACATCAAACATTATTTAAAGAAAGTTGTAACCAAGTTGAATACATAACCATCTAATATGGTGCGAATATGGTGCGGTGAATCAACGTTTCATTCATTAATCAGATATCAGAGATTCAATTATTGTTAGTGATTATGAGAATAGAAAAATATTCATGACCAGCATCTTACCGCATTACAGGCTATCAGATGCGAGTGGGGATTAGTTTAGGCTTAGAGCAAGTATGCTACAAGTGATGCTCTCTTGATGGGACCCACATAGGACCATCCCACGGAAAAAAAAAAGTTGAATACATATTTATAATACGTTGTAGCAGTTCAACGTTATCCATTGAACATAGGTAAGATTTTTAAACTTTGATGAAACTTTTGGAATGAAAAAAATACTTATAATCATCGCATATATTTTACAGACTGATTCAATGTAAGTGAAAATTAGTTTAGATATAGAATAAACATGTTACATATGTTTTCATGCTGATTGTTCCTGACACAAATGACATGAAAATAATGGAAATCATTTGTATATTTATTTAGGATTCCGGAATGTTTCTCATATCTCATTCTTCATATCCAAATAATGTATCACAGTTAAGATATTAATACGTGTAATTAGTACAATTAATTATATAGATTTTCTTTAAAATATTATTGAAGTTGATGAGTAAGAAAAATATTAAATTAAAAATACATGTTAATTTCACAATAACAGAGCAAAATATTAAAATAAAAACACATGTTAATATCACAACGTAAAGTATTATCTGGAGAAAAAATAGTGAGACATCTATCTGCATCTTTGTTAATATCTGCATCTTTGTTAATATGTAATAGCCAACTTATTTCATTCAACTAATTAAGTATATCGTGAATAATATTGGGAATATTATATAAAATACTTTTATAATTTTCCGAGATTATAATTTATGTTTGTCACTCATATTCGGTCTGGCCTGGTTGATCATGTTCATTAATAAAATACTATTAGAAAAATAGAGACAATTAATTATCGTCCATTTAATAAGTGTATAAATATTTAATTATTATTATTATAAGGGGAAACAATACAAAATCAAAACTGCGGCTAGCTGAGCTGAACAAATTGAAGGATAGAGAAAGCTAGAGTAATAATAAGATAAGAACAATGATGTGTGTGCGTTCCAAATGCCACGAAGACAATCATAGATTTGTTGGATATGGACAAACCAAAGCCAACCAAGTGCATACATATGTGTTGCTTCTTAAATAATGTTCCATTCATCACTTTTATTTTATTAGTTATTATATTAAAATGATTTCATTGTTTTGTGCTTTCACAAAAAAATCATGGAAATTTCATAAATGATGAATATAACAATTAATGATGCTAAATTGCTAATATTAAATAAATTAAATAATAATAAGAACATGGTGGGAAAGTCATGAACACACTACACACTATTATGTTTAATTACCAACCAAGGAATTTCTATAAAATATTTGTTTGAATAAATATATGGGTTTGGATTTCTTTTAATAATTGTTAAATTATTTGTATCTTTTGGTGAAAGTTGACTATTTCTAGAATCATAACCAAACATTTTATAAGTTTTCTTAATGATGTCTACCAAAAAAAAAAATTCTTAATGATTATCATTTATATATATATATATATATATATTATTGTTATCATTATTTATTAAAATATAATGAGGATGGTGGCTTTGGAATACATTCTCTCTAGGGTTATTTAATAAATTGCTATTTAAATTTGGACAATAGAATAAATTGTTAGTTACATATATTTTTTTTTAATTTTTATTAGTTTAAGTTTCAGATATATAAATTGTTAACTCCAATCAATTTTTTTTGTTTGGACGAAATAGTTCACGTGTCCAATTGTGCAAAATGTGACAAAAATTGCTAGTTATTTACTTAGTCAGAAAAATTGGATGTTTTCTTCGTGATGTCACATTACGTGTTTGATTTCGTTTAAAAAAATGTAAAAATATGACTTGACTAATAAATTATATACATAAAATAGTTTATAATTTTTTTTTTTTAATTTAGTAATTTTTTGAAGTTGTCCCAACATTAAATAGTAATTTAATAATTTAACCATTTTATTTATCCTAAACTTATCTGTATCTGTCTATATTTATGTAGATATATATATGTGGATATATATCACTATTCTTATTATTCTTCGTAATACGATATATAGATAACACGAGGGAAGTGGCCAACTGGGAACCGGCTAAAACCAGAAAGAGACAAGGAGGACCTTCCGACTCCAACTTGTTCAAGTTGCGACCCGCCACGTACAAAAAACCGTATGGTTACCGTTAACTGGAGCTTCCGTTATTCTGGCGGGTTCGCTTCGATTTGCTCCCATGTGATAGGCCCATACAAATCACTAGCCTTCGAAGTCATTATATTTTCAACATTGCCATCATTAGTCCACTTCAATATTCTCATAATATTACATTTTTTGAACCTTTGCAATATATATATATATATATAATAAACAACAAAGAGAATGTTTGAATTCGTAATCATTTGAAGGATAATTTTTTTTGGACAACGATCATTTTTATTTGAATGTAATTTTTGTTGAAAAATGCTAGAAAAATATCTTATTCAATATATATATATATATATATATATATATATATATATATAGTATATTATAATTGATTTGCATTTCCTTTTTGAATGAAATGAAATAAATAGTCATGATAAGATATTTTCACATTCAACATTCGGTAAAAGTAAAATTGCGGAATATAATTATTTTTGTGTTACTTTTTATCTGTTATTATAATACATGAAATGTTATGCTTGTATAAGTTCAAGATAACTATCAATTATGAAGACATTTCAAAGGGATTAATCAACTGCCCCTGCCATTTAAGTTATTACTATATGAGCATATTTCAAAATGATTATTGACAAAAAATAAAAATAAAACGATTAGCTATTAGGATATTAATTAATTAATTGGAGATACAAACTTGAATGGCAAACGGTAAATTACAAAAAAGGAAGGGGTATAAAAGTCAATTGACACTGCTGGCAGCCTCATCCAATACAAAATGGAGTTTCCCAATCCATCAAATTTCGAACCTCCATTTTAGTATTTTCAGTTTCCTTTCTTTCTGCGTCTCTGCATAAACAAACCCAGTCTTCTTCTTCTTCACCATAACCAGAACAGCAACAGAAGAACTCCAAGCTCTAACACACAGAGATCGATCCTCCTGCAGCTGCATCCTCCATTTAAGGAAGCTCACGAAGAGGAATCGAGAGACAAACAGAGAGCAACATTCGACGTTAATCGTAAAACTAGCTGTATTAGAGCTCAAATCATCAAGATCCGAGAAGAAGACCTCACGCGTCTGTTTTCCATCCCCGGAGAAGTCGAAAAAGCTGATCTGCTTCGTTTTGGACGGACCTTCCTTGATTCAGATTTGTTTGTTCGTTCCCGCCATGAACAGATCTCTAATCGCCCTCTAGCGCAGACGAACCCTAATGTCTCAATCACCTTGCTCCGCTTCAGATTCCTGTAAAGTGTCCTTATTTCCTCGTTCAGTTATCTGTATCCACTTGTACCGGGTTCGATTACTTCTCCTGATGTTGCCATTTCTCTACTTCTTCGTCTCAAATCCACACCTCTCGATTCCGGTCGAGTTTATACCTGTAATAGCTTTCTCTGTCGCGATACTTACATCGCTTGGCTTAGCTCTCCCTCGGTTACCTTCAATTGTACTCTTCCTTACCCGCTCATTTCGTTCATTTTCCTCCTCCAAAGCTGCTTCTCCTCCGGTTGTGTGGTCGATTGGGTGCAAGGCGAAGTTACAGAAATGCCCTAATTCAGGCTCTTCGGTTCAAGTCTACAGCGATGGAAATGTTTATGAAGGTGAGTTCCATGGAGGCAAGTTCTCTGGAAGTGGAGTGTATTATTACTATAAGAGTGGACGATATGAAGGAGATTGGGTGGAAGGGAAATACGATGGATACGGTATCGAGACGTGGGCAAAGGGAAGTAAGTACAGAGGGCAGTATAGGCAAGGGTTGAGGCATGGAGTTGGAGTTTACAGGTTCTTCACTGGAGATGTTTATGCTGGAGAATGGAGTAATGGACAGTGCCATGGCAATGGAGTTCATCTCTGTGAGGATGGAAGCAAGTATTGTGGCGAGTTCAAGTGGGGCGTCAAGCACGGCCTCGGTCGATACAATTTCAGGTAGATTAGATTTCTATGCATATCTATGTTTTGATGATTGATTGATTCATACATGCAATTGATTTCCTCCATTGATTGATTTCCATGAATATCTATTCTTCATATTTCTGGTGGTATAGTATGAAGAATTTGGGTTCATTCTTGTAAGTTCTACAGTATGAAACTTGGTGTAAAAATCTTACCTTTTCCAGAAAAAAAAAAAAAGCAAATGAGCAGGATATCAATAGTTTTCTGAACTTTATTATAAATAATAAAAAAGAACTTCTCACCTTTCTGTGGTTCCATATTCTGAATTTTGGCGCTTTTCGGGTTTTAAAGTCGTGTAGTCTTCTCCGGTTGAACATTGAATGAAGGATTCATTACATTTACAGTGGGTCTTAAATGCACATGATCATGATACCATCTTTCAATGTGGTTGTTGAAGCTGCCTTTTGCAGTGCAGTTTGCCTTCATTGGTGTCTGTCTTAAATCTTAATAGTTCTGCAGACATGTGGGGTACCTTGCCTTGCAAGTCTTCATTTCTGCTGTCTCTCTGTAAATAACAATAAATATATACCAACTGTAATGCCCCTTGACATTAAAGGCAGTTATAGGTTCCTTAGCTGCCAAGCAATCTAATTTACGAATCCAAATTCTGCAGAAACGGAGATACATACGAAGGAGAATACTTTGCAGACAAAATGCACGGATTCGGAGTATACCACTTTGCAAATGGGCATCGATACGAGGGAGCCTGGCATGAAGGAAGAAGACAGGGTTTCGGTATCTACAGCTTCAAGAATGGAGATCCTCAATGTGGTCACTGGAACAATGGCCTTCTTGAAGTTATCAGCAAACCCAGTACCGGAAATTCGGCATCTACCCCTTCCAATCTCATCCACTCCAAAGTCCTAAACGCAGTCCAGGTAATTATAACATTTTCACTGTTAAATGCATGTCAGATCAGTATTGAGTGTTCTATATACTGAATATGTGTTTACTTGTTTATAGGAAGCAAGAAGAAAGGCTGAAAAAGCACAAAGCATATCTACTATGGATGAAAGAGTGAAAAAGGCCGTGGCTGCAGCTAACCAAACGGCTAATGCAGCTAGGGTTGCTGCAGTTAGAGCTGTTCAGAACCAAATGCATCAAACCATTACCTTCAATGATTTGCCATTGACCGTCGTTTGATCGTCTCTCCTGCAAGTGTTAGCTCAGTGGAAGCAAGTAACCTGAGCACTAATGAATCTATTCCCTCCATACAAAAAAGAGAAAACAAGAAGAAAAAAAAGATGATCGATTAGATAGAAGATCGGTGCAAGAGCAAAGCTTGTCTCGGCCGCCTTTTACTGTTCGCCGCAAGGTTTTTTGTTGTAATTTCCTTCCCTGTAAACTTCCCTTATAGGGAAATGGTCATATAGAGATGTAATGTGTAGAGAAAGAAGTGAGAGATCTTGGAACCTCTTCAAGCCATAAATAATATGAAGAGATATGGCTGATGAGGAGCAAGATCAGTCCTCCTTTCCACCTTAGTATTGTAATTGCCTAAAAAATTGTATATATTAGCATTTGAGTTTGAATTAAGAACTTATAAACTGTCTGAAGTTTACTCCACGTGAGATTTTGGTGTCTGAATTTTGAAATGTTGATATAGAATGCCTGAAGTTTCATTTTTATTAAATTTGGTTTTCCATCTAAATTTACAGTTTAATTGACAAAATAATGTGAAATTTCAAAATTGTCTCTTATACTATTATGTTTACACTGACGGGGTACCACTCTACTCCGGCCGACCACCACCCTACTCCACCCGGCGACCACCATCAACTCTGGCCACTGCCACCACAATTTCGGCAAGCTAGCTTTTTTATTTTACTTTTTTTACATGATTGAGGCTAAGAATTTAGAAATTGCCATAAGGGCAATTGACAAGCACATGACCACGTTTTGTCAATTTTAACTGCAATTTTGGATTTCTTTTTTTTTTTTTTGGCAAGTAACTGCAATTTTGAATGGAGACATCAAATTTCAACAAAAGTGAAACTTCAAACATTCCATATCAACATTTAAACTTTAGACATCAAAATCCTACATGGGCAAACTTTAAACGGTTTATAGGTTCTTAAACCTTTGGGTTTTGTATATTTCCATAGTATTATGGCATAATCAAGTCTAAATTTTAAGTTTGGCAAAAAAAAAAAACTTAAAATTATAAGTCCCTTTTGAGTTAGGCATCAAAATCCTACATGGGCAAAACTTTAAACAGTTGATAGATTCTTAAACCTTTGGGTTTTTGTATATTTCCATAGTATGATGGCATAATCAAGTCTAAATTTTAAGTTTGGCAAAAAAAAAAGCTTAAAATTATAAGTCCCTTTTGAATTAGGCAATGTGCCAGATTGCATAATCCTTTAATCAACCACAATATCATCTTAAGCGAAATCTAAATAAAATCCATCATTCAACAATCTGCAATAGGCAAATAGTACAGAAGTAAAACAAGATGCAACTATAGTGAACAAATCAAACGGAATCCATAATATTGATGAAACATTGAGAGGAAACACAAGTACTAAAGGTTCATTCAAACATTGGATCCACAGTGACAAAAAGTTTGGGAAAAGTAAATAATACTCAACAACGAAAATGGTTCTTGATCCACACTATCCTAGGGTTCAAACAGTTGGTAGATTGATAGTGAAACATCTAGCTCTCAGTTTGCTCCCTCAGCCTCCTGATTGTGCTCCTCACTGTGACAGCACTCGCGGTGCTATTGCAAACATAAAACAAAACCAATCAGTTACATGTTCCAAAACATACAAAGATATGCAACATAACATAGTAATCTAGCATGTAAGATTTTAACCATTTGAAACAATGGTAGTTGCTTACTTCAAGGTGTAGGCACCACCAGCCTTGACTTTACCACAGTCTTTGCAACCCCAGATTCCAACAGCCTTTCTCTTCACGGCATACTGCATCAAGATTCAGTTCGGTATATAAGATATGCGTGAGCTAGGTCACTTGCTAGAGAGCCAAGCTTTAAAATTCAGTGCATTTACATGGTTACGATCCTGAACAAACAGAAGGATTATACCTTGCCACAGAATTCACAGAAGTACTTGCTGTGCTGACTTACTTCCATCTTCTTGATCTGCTTACGCAGACTGGCACCATATCGGGTACCTATAAACAAGTGTTAAACGTTCATCAGAAAACCTAAACAAGCTGGAGAAGCCACAACCATACTATAAAACACTAGAACTTGAAACTTATATCCAAAAAAACAGTGAACATAATAATGAATAACCAATTTGACTGAAAAGCATGGTTGAGTCTGGCAGCTATTTCTGGTGTCTTAAAGCTCTTGAAACACAACATTCAGAAGAAGAAAAACTGAGAAGGTAGCTTCAAGAATTTCAGATGCTATATGGATTCACAATGACTCAACTCATGAGACCACTTGATTCATTTTACATTCTGCTAGAATCTTAAAAAGCAGAAAAATTATATTGATTTGAAATTAGTAATCAATAACCAAAACGAAAGAGTTTGCTAATATCACATCAATGGAACAATACTAATCTACTAAAGATCAAGATGCTTCTACTACATCAGCATGAGCAATAACACAAATTGCAAGTAATCGCACAAGAAATGGTATTCAGAGCTTACCATACTTCCCGACGATACCAGCCTTCTTCGTTCTCTTGGCCTGCATATAGTATAACAACGCATCCAGGTCATATATCGAGTTAGAAAGAGATAATCTTTACTCCGCAGTTGCGGAAAATTGGTTTCTAATAGATGGTAATCAAATCTACTGCCTTAACTTCAAGGTAAAAGATGAATCATCCCTTCTCCCAATTTCTCTTCACCACAGAAACGGCAAAGATACGCAGCTCAGAGAACAGAAAATAAGCATTCATAACTAAAGCCAATTCACAATTTTAACTCTCCGGATTATACATCAAAAACCAACTATAAACTGTCTTCTGCATGATAATGCAGGTGTCTCTACCAATCTAGCTACTGAATCAAGAGAAAAAAATCAAATCATGCTCAAGAAATCATCGAGCTGAACTTGCGGATTCTTATGAACACAACCACCTCAATGGGTAGAAGGAGGGAGAGATGGATTACCATTGCGGATGCTGCGTTTGAGTCGGAAAGCGCGGCGGGTACTAGACTACTAGAGACGAAGTGACGAGTTGCAGGACAATTCCTAGGGTTTCTAGAGTTTTTATAGCTCAAAACGATGGTTAAACGGGCCTGCCCGAACCTGAAGTATAATGGGCCGGATCAGTATAATGGGCCGTATCAATATAATGGGTCTAACCCGGTGGCTGTAGAAAAATGCGGCAGCCCAATAGGTGGGGTGGGCCCCGCTTAATTCAAATACGCGGTTAAACTGTAAACACTATCACTCCCGACAGAGCACAGGTTCAATCATTCCGTGATGGAAGCCGCGACCTAAATAAAACAAAATTAATAATAAATAAAATAAAAATAATCTCTGTAGTTAACGGAAGCAGCTGAAGAGAACATAGCACGACGAAGACGAAGAAGAATACGCCATTGTTTATTTCTATATCCATACATTAGCTGTCTCGATTGGATCGAGCCGCCCGGGGTTACCTCATTGCTGCCATTTCTGTCGGAGCTCTGCACTGGACTAGATCAAATCTGACGCATCTGGTGATAGCGGCGCTTTGCAAGCTGCATTCCTCGATCTTGCGTCTTTTGCGGCTGATGATCTTTGATTAGTACGGATTTCGATCTGACGTTTTGATTTTGGAAGTTTGACCTTCTGAGATGGACTTGTCTCAGATAAGCGAGGAGCTAGCCGAGATCGATGGCCAGATCGCCGACATTCTCCGAGCTTTATCGTGAGTTGATAACCTAGATTTGTGTACTGTTGTTCATGTTCTTATTCGTTGTCGACACGGTTGTTGCTTTCTGTGCTGGATGGTGGAATCAGTAGACTTTTGAATGGCTAGCTTAGTAAGATTCAGTTGCTAGATTAAGTTTTTGTCCAGTTTAAGCAATGTATCTGTTCTCTCAGAAATGGGTTCCAGAAGCTTGACAAGATTAAGGATGCGAATCGGCAGAGCAGACAGTTGGAGGAGCTTACGGGGAAGATGCGCGACTGTAAAAGGTATTGGATAAGAACTTACGGTATTTTTCCTTATTTTCATCTCTGTTCAGACTGTCCAAAACTTTGAAATACTTAACCAGATATAAGGCGATTACTGTTTGGAGGAAATTCATGAATGTGCCATTAAACCTGTCCTTTGTCATTATGAGATTTGATGAGCCTAAAGTTGATACGGCCATTTTCTATGCATCATTTATGAGGTTAGATGAGCCTAAACTTGGTGTCATTGATTATGCTTCACTCTTTCAGGAACAAAATGGTACCTAAATTCCTTTTTCTAATCAGTCATAGAAGGATTAACAGAAGTACTGTTGACCTTTAAAATTTTGTATTTGTTACTTGGAAGTTGGGACATAAACATTAAACAGTGCCTTGACTAATTTGGGGTTAGTTTATGAAGTTTGAATGTTTGGCTAAGTTCTAACCCGGATGCAGTTACTGCGCACTTAGTATTTGACTTAGTCATACAAAGGGAGCTGAGCTTTAAATGTTGCTGCCTTCTATTCTTTCACTCTTTTACTCAGAAAATTATGTTCTACTTTTCCCTTCTCAGGCTCATCAAGGAGTTTGATCGGGAAGTTAAGGATGTAGAGAGTCGAACTGATCCAAGTACCAACAGGATGCTCAATGAGAAAAAGCAATCCATGGTCAGTGCTCTTAAATAGTGGTAGATCTATTTTTCCCAGTTAAGGACTAATTCTAGCTGGCACATATTTGCAGATTAAGGAGCTCAACTCATACGTTGCTATGAAAAAGAAGTAAGTTTATATTTCTATTAAGGAGTTGATGAACAACTTCTTAGTTCTGCTTGTGACCTATATGCTATTACTTGTACTTCAGATGATAGTGTTTGTGTTTTTGGTTTGAACCTTTCCGCTTAAAATCTGCAGATATTCCACCAATATTGATAACAAACGAGTTGATCTCTTTGATGGCGCTAATGAGGGGTTTGCAGAAGACAATGGCTTGTTAGCATCAAGTAAGTTGGCAGTCCTCTGTAGTAAGTTAAAGTTGTCGATATACTGCTCAGATTAAAATCACGAATCCTGATAGGAAAGGCGACTTGTATGAGTTTTAGCAAAGAGAAGAAACTAGGTTTCATGTAAGACAAAAGCATAGCAAAATGATTCTCATTACTTTCTGGTAGGGATATAGCAAAAACATTGACTATATGAAGTATAAAAAAATGTATATCATAACAAGTCCGTCAAGTTTCAGATAGCTCATCTTTTAACATTCATAACCTATTAGATCATATGATTTATTCCATTTGCAGCAATGTCAAACCAACAGCTTGTTAATCATGGTAACCAGATGATGGACGAGACTGATCAAGCCATTGAGAGGTCCAAAAAGGTTTGTTAAGTTCTCATGTAGTGGCTTCAATCTCTCTATACACTCTAGCTGGATATATGCAGCGCTCGAGTAAAACTTACCATTTTCTTCTAAAGATGCCAATTCACCTCTACATTTACAGATCATTTTATTGAAATTATTCCTTTATTGGTATTAGTATGATTAGTGGTGTTCATACTTTGGTGAACATGTTCTAATCTCTGTTGCCTTCACCATTGGAGAGGATTATGAAATTGGTCTTCTGTTTCTTTCAACAGACTGTCCAAGAAACTATCAATGTAGGGACAGATACTGCAGCAGCTCTTAAAGCACAGGTTCGATACATTGCTGAACATTAATACTTTCTGTCACCATCTCTGATGGCAACAGGATGGATTTTGTAACCTTTTTTTTTTTTTTTTTTTTTTTTTTTTTTTTTTTCCAGACGGACCAAATGAGCAGGATAGTGAACGAACTAGACTCAATTCATTTTTCTCTCAAGAAAGCTACCAAGCTGGTCAAGGAAATTGGTAGGCAGGTCGATTTCTTCTTCTTCTTCTTCTTATTGGATTTCTCCATCTTCTTTTCCAGAAAGTGTAGGATATGATGATTGATGCTTTATTGCTTCTTCAATAATGTAGGTTGCAACTGACAAATGTATAATGGCATTACTTGTCCTCATTGTTATTGGAGTCATAGCCATCATCATTGTGAAGGTCAGAAACCACCAGTACTGTCATCAATAGTTACTCTTTACTGAATCTTGGTTGGAATAGTACCCAAAAATAGCTGCTATGCTCACTTTATATGTAGATGGATAGATAGCTGTAACTAATTTCCTCATGTTGCTTAATTTTGTAATGTTATTTTTTTTATTTACCATTTCTTTTTCAGATTGTAAACCCAAGTAACAAGGACATTCGGGATATACCGGGATTGGCCCCACCAGCACCGACTCGGAGACTCCTCTGGAAAACTACTCTTTAAGGATTGACAACATTCATTGTTCATCAATCATCAGAGCCAACTTATGTTCAGGACACTAACTTGTTGGTCCAGCAAGATTATCTCCACCAGTTCCTTTCAGCTATATTCATTTCATATTGGAGATCTGCAGGTTTTCTTTCAATTGCACCACAGATTGCAATTTCTTTCAGACACTTTTTAATGACAGACATATCAGTCGAGTAATGTAATCACAGTTTTAAACACCTATGATGTTTGAGATAGTGTGTATGTGTTTTCACCGTTTCCTCGTATACATATGTATTTTATCGATGCGTGATTCAGGAACAATGAAGGTCTTTTTAATAGGTCTTTTGATATAACATTCTTTATGGGTATTTGAAAGTATAAGATCATGCAAGTCACGAGTCATTTTTCAGGTCCAAATATTTTGAACTGGCCATACCTTGATTAGGATTTAGATCACCTGCCCCAAATTGTGTCCCACCGCTAAGATTGAGTGTAATTAATTTTGTGGTATTTTTATTTTTAAATCTATTGAATATAGTGTACGGTGAGTCACAATCTATGGCTGAGAGTGGAGCAGGTAATCTGAAAGATTTGGGGCAATACAGTTACTGTACTAGACAGACTGCTTAAGGGTCCATGCTGCAATGAAGTCTCCTTCCAATATTTATTCATTGACAAAATAAATCCCTCAAATGGTACGTTAGGGTTTAAGAACACGCTACATAGATTACTTGCATCCCAAGTAAACAGATATCGAGTTAGACTACGGTGCCTCCTATCTATATCAGGGGATTCCTATTGACATCTTTGTACAACAAATAACGCGATCTGGTCTTTCCAAGAGCTGCATACCACTGAGGCACAAAAGGCGCCATCCATATTACATCTCCTGCTTGAACTGGATACCTATATCATCATTTCAAACAAAATAAAAATAATAAGTCATGATTCCAAATAATGCACTGATTATAATGCTTAGATGCAGATTAGGGTGAGATTACCAGCTATCACCGAGCCGGTAAATTCCTTGTCCTTCCAGAAGGAGCAAACCGTGCTGATTGTAATGAACTTCCTTGACATTTAAGAATTCTCCTGGCTGGAAATCCATAATCTGCAATATGCATGTCATTTGAACATAGGGTTAAGAACCCATATCCAAGGTTTGCCCAATGTTAAAATTTGGTGTCTGAAGTTTGAAATGTTAAAACGGACAGTCCCAGGTTTCATTTTTGTTTAAATTTGGACTGTTTATATCAAACACGAGTTTGACAGTATAATTTTGTGGATTCTCACATGGACATTGAAATCGTAAGGCAAAGATGTCGGAAGAAGCTTCCTGAGCTCAAACACCTCGCCCGGAGTTTCAAGAAGGGGCTGCTTGTCAGTGGACCCCACAATCTCCTCTGCCTTGACTTGATTATCTGCAGAAATTGCATACCTTCAAGAAGAAGATGACACACTTTGAGATCTCAAGTATGAAAATTGAATAATGGTCTAGTGCGAATAACCCATTTACCTTCGCTCGAAAACAACCACAGTTGCAGATGAGTCGCATTTGATTGAATGCTCCAAATTTGGCGGTAGATATGCGTATGAATCCACCTGCAGCATATGCAACAGAAAAAATTGAAAAAGAAACAAAAAGAAGAGAAAAAAGTATTTTCATCACATTTTATCAAAACCATCATACCGTCAATTTATGGGTTTTGTCGGATCCGGTGACTAGACTGACAACTCCTTGAACCACAAAGACAAACCTGATATAGGAATGTGACTATAATTACACATTGTGAATGCATAACGAATAATCATTATCGATAGAAGATGAAAATGGAAGAGAAATGATCTACAAACCTCTCAATGCCATTAGGAGGAAGTCCAGATTGTGCATTTTCTGCATAATCAATACTAGCTATTGTAAGAGGATTAAGTTCAAATGAAGTGGCAAACCAAAAATGCCAACTTTACGTAATAAACTAGATTTAGAACAGCTTTTTGATGTCAAACTATGTTCATAACAGATTACTAACTACAAATGCAGTAAATGATGATTCACTAAAGTGATGATATAGTAAAGAAAACAAACCTGCCATCCTTGCTAAGTACATGACAAAATGTGAACCCATTGCTGGAGTTATTAGATAAGCTCCTAAAGTGTCCGTCCTGTCAAATTTTTACCGTGATTAATTACCTTCACGAACAAGGTTAATCCTCAAAACTATAACTTGAAAATCGTAAGGTAGTACCAATCCGGTAAAGGGCTCCAAACATGACTTTCTGGTGTAATTAGAGCATGGTCTCTTTTGTAAACACTTCGTGTAAAACCAGGCAAATCTGCAGAAACACAACTTTATCAATGATTCAGCTCTTGGAACACTAGTATTCAAAAAACAATGCTACAAAGTTTCAAACTTTATAAGAAATCAAAAAAATTTGCTGTTTCAGAGGTTATCCCACCAACCAATTCAAACTCAATGCTACAAAGTTTCAAACTTTGTAAAAAATCAAAATCTTTTGCTGTTTCAGAGATTATCCCACCAACAAATACAAACTCAATGACCTAAATTTGCAATTGGGATTCTTTTTAAATCAATACTCTATCATAATATCATCTTTATTTTCATCACACATTCAACAGTGTCCACATCTACTAATCACAGCCAAAAAAGAAACATTTTCAAGATTTGAGCTGCAGCTGACCTTGGAGGTGTGATGGAGACAACGTAGGATTCGTGGCTTTCCAATACAATGGCTTCGATTCCGAAACTTGGTTGATAATCGATGGCGCGGAGCAGAACCCATCTCCAGATACTGAAACTGCAATCATCAAACCTGAAAACAAATCGAATCCGTTCCATGGCTATCAGTTACCAATCAAGAATCACAGAAAAAGCTGTAAAGATTGAAACTTTGATTAATTTATCTTTTCGCCACTGTCAAGATCGAAACTTCGAGATGTATAATCGTGAAGAAATGATTTTGGGAAAGTGGATTACCGAGATTGACGAGAAAGAAGATGAAACTGTGCGAAGAAGAATGCATGGTAGGTTTTTTGCGGCGTTTGATGTCGGAGAATAGAGAGTTGAGTTCAGTTGTAGAGTGGGAGAAAGAAAATGGTTGATTATTGATGAAGAGGGTGATGTAAATGTTTATGGTTTAGTGGAATGCTGAGGTAGAATACGACAAGTGTCTCTGCGGTGGACAACTATCTCTCTATTGGTCGATTGTGGAGTAATGGCCCTCACGTGCCTATAAATAAGGAGAAATACTTGCCTAGCTCTAGCTCGGTGCCAACATCTGTCAGTGTGTTGGTACCCCTACAGCCAACCAAAATGTGCCATGTGGCATAAAGGGACTGACACACATACACATGGCTATTAATTATTGGCTGAAGGGGTGCCAACACACGGACAGGTGTTGGCACCGTGCTACCCAAGTATTTCTCATAAATAAGGCACATGTTTCTTCTTCATTTTTGCCCCAAAAAAAAATTGTTTCCTCTGGATTAGCACTTTTTTTCTTTCAGAATTGACGTATTCAATTCTTAAAGATCATGAATTGCGAAGAAAAATCGGACAAGTTGTCCAAAAGATAACAATAATTCAATCATTTCATAGGATTTTACAGTGAATCTTTAAGACTATGTAAATTGTGTGTCATGATCTCTAAAAAGTAGTATAAAATGACCATAAAATTTCATCTAAATTCTCCGAACGGTATACAAGTGAAATCCTAAATGTTACATTAGAATAAAGTTAATTTACGATATTAGAATAAAGTTAATTTACTATCTCTTTTTTTTTAATATAGTATGCAATTTCTTTAAAAATGTACGGCTCCGTTTCACCTGAAATAAATAAGAGATAAATCAATTGAGGTTTATTTCACAGCATGATAAAACATTTGCAAAAGAAGGTGAATAAGTTTTACCTCAAATTTGTTCACAATGGCTTTCACTTTTTTACCAAAAGACCCACCACCACCATTGGTTTTCTCCTTCATCTTTGTCCCAAACTTCATCATAGAAGTTAAAAACTTGAGAGCTAAGACCTTGTTGTTTGCAAAACAATTTGTTGGTGTCCTTATAGAGTAGCTTGACTTCTTCTTCTCCTTATCACTTGCAACCTATTAACAAAGTTGATCATATCACTCTATATTTTATTTTGCATCTTAACTATCTATCAAATAAATTCAAACTAGTGGTGGAGACATTATGCACACTATTATACATACTTCAACAGCTTCTATATCAGCGTGAATATATAAGTATATATACATGTATATATCAAAAATTAATATTTTTTTCATCAAATTAACCTTTGGAGCAGGTTTCTGATGGTTAGTAGAAGAAACTTTTTCCCGAGCTAAGAGCGGCGCTGACTGAGTCGGTTCGTGAAAGCGTTGCCGCGCATAGTGAAGAAGATCGGCTTTTCTGTCGTGTCGATCTCTAATGGAAAAACCATGCTTGCACTTTATGATATGATGACCTTGTTGTAATTTGGTAGTATGATGATGAAGATGATGATTAGGAGATAGCCTCTTGATTGCTGCCCCTCTCTCCACATAAACTTGCAGTATAACTGTCTTCTTTCTGCAGCAACTTCCCTGCAACCAGTAACAACAAGATGTCTTTAGCCAAAAAAAAAAAAAAAAAAAATAGATGTAATATTCTCAGAGAGAGAGAGATTACCATCACTAAACGGGTCGGCATGGTTAGGAATATTGGAGCAGTTGTATGAATTATTGAGTTGCTAGAAAATATTGTATATGACAGAAGGGTTTAAAATGGAGCAGGAAATTTATAAAGTGATGAATATGTCAAAAAGAAAAGGCCAAATATGACTTCATTGGTAGAATCAACCAAGCTATGGTAACAAATTAATAGTGAGGCAAATTAATCCGGCCAAACATTCTTGTTTTTGGTTTATTTGTTGTCAGCAAAACATTCTTGATTTTTTGTCCTGGAGATTTAGATGAGAACCATAGACGTGTCGAGAGATGATTAAAGATTACTTGTAAGTAACAAATTTATTACATGGTTGGCACACTCGAGTCATTTATACCATATTATATTAGATGAGATCATCTCACTTTTGTATAATTCCAACTAATATATTTTGATTCTCATGAAAGAAAGATGTTTCTCCAAGACATGTGTAGTAGGAAATTATTTAGGGATAAAAAACTAAAAATTGTTCCAAGTTTGCCTCATATTTCAGTTCGTGTCTGATGACGAAATTTACTCTCCCAAGTTTCATATGAGTTGCTATTTGGTGTCACCGTCAAATTTTGGAGTTAAGTTGAACGGAATCAGATCACATGATGGTCATGTGACCGATTAAAAATTAAAATGCCCAAATTACCTCCATTTGACCGGAATCACTGCCATCTCCAATCGTTTTCCGACCAGCTCCGACCACCACAGGGGATCTCTCTCTGGTCACCACTGATGCGGGAGCTGTTGCTGCTACTGATGCTGCTGGTGGAGCTAATGCTGCTGCTGTTGGTGGTGGAGCTGCTGGTGCTGGTGGTTGAGTTGCTGCTGGCCAGAATCGGAGGTGGGTGGTCCGAAATCGGAGTTGGGTGGCCGGAATCAGAGGTTTTAAAAAATGTCTAAATAGTCTTTTCAACTCCGTCTGTTAAATTTAACCCAAAAACACTAACGTAAAACCAAATAGCAACAGAAACTTGAGACTCAACAGTTTAAATTCGAGACACCAAATTGAAAGTTTTTAGGTTCTTATCCCAGTTATTTATGTGATGAGCAGCTACTCAGCAAGCATATATAAGACAAAACACTGGAATTTCCATAAATATATATATATGCAAATGTTCAAATACAACAACGGGTACGTACGTAGGTGAAGTAGAATAAAACAAGAAAATGATCAATCCACACACACTACATAATGTATTATGTAAAAAAAAAAGAGTAGCTAGTCCCATTTCTTATTGATGGCGCGCCTTGTTAAGGCGTCGAGCTGCACTTGCGGCTTAATGACACGCCTTGTAACCACCCATACAAATACAAGTATGCAGAAACCAAACATAGCTAAAAACAACACAATCCCTTCGATGATAATTCCAACCACCGCTACAGTAAACCCCACAAGAAGATCCATAGGGTTCACAGTGATTGACAGTACGAAAAAATAGGTCAGGAAAAGAGCAACACAGGGGAAGAAGAGCAGGAAAGACCTACGCGAACCGAATAGCAATAAACCTATTGATACCATTGCTGCATAGAAAGTGACTGTGTTTAACCCAAGGAACACGTATCGCAGACCTCCTGATAGTATCATTTGCCCTGCAATGTGATCCCCAGCAGTAGTAATACTAATACTACTGTTACTGTTGTTGTCTTGCCAGTAGCCCATAGGAGGGCTCAGAATGGCTTGATAGGAGGATGTGACAATAAGTCCAGCCACAACTAGGTATATGTTTTTCACTTCATTCGGAATGTCTAACCCAGACAGTATCTCTGATACAAGTACATATTGCATCTTGTACGAATGTTGTCGAAATATCTCAATCTGAGCAAACATTCTTTCAATCCGACCACTTTCGCGTGTCGACAGCTTTATATATGGTAGCAGGAGTTCCTTTATCTTCAATAAAAAAAATGCAACTACGTAAGCTTATTTTTTCTATATAATAATTAAGTTTTTTTTTTAAAAAAAAATCTTGTAGCTAATTGGGCTTTTGGTAGAGTTGTTTTGCTAATTAGGCATATTTTTAATTGTAATTACCAAAATAAGCATGTAAAGTTGAAAATTCCAACTTTACATGCTTATTTTCGTAATTACAATAAAAAATATGCCTACTTAGCAAAACAACTCCTTTTGGTATCAGATGTTTGACAAAAACTGACTTTTAGTACATCTTTTTGTTTGACTTTTGGTGTAATGCCACTTTTTTCCGGCCACTACCCGAAATCCACCGACCACCGCCGATTGGAGTCGCCCGGCCCCGTTCAAGGCCACGGTGGTCCATATCAGAGCTCTATGGCTCAAAACGGTCCCAAAGGGCTCAAGATAGGCAATCCTTGGCTCTGACTGAGCCTTTTGTGCTTCAGTCCAAGCTAGGGCCTCTATCGCTCGCTCGAACACACAGAGCTCTGATATGGACCCTTTTTGGCCCAGATAGGGGCCGGCCACCACTGATTGGTGTCATCCGGTCCCGATCTAAGCCACAACTATGTGGCTTAATCGGAGCTAGAGGGCTCTAAATTGGTACACACTGGCTCTGATTGAATCTTCTGAGGCTCAATCGCCAGGGATCCCAATCGGTCGGAGCCACAGAGCGCCGATTTGGCCACTTGTGGCCCAGATCGGGGTCGGACGGTTCCAATCGGCGGTGGCCGACAGATTTGGGAGGTGGTCGAAAGAAAAGTTGTTGACCAGATAAAATAATAGGGATTAAATTGTTTAAAAAAAGTAATTTAGGAGGAAGTCATGTGATTTGCACATAGATACTTAATGGCAAAAAATAAAATAATTTTTTTTACAACTAAAGTCAATTTTAGTTAAACATCTAACACCAAAATAACATTTATATCCCTAAAAAGTAAATGACATTGTAGTAATATGTATATATATATATATATTTGAATAGAATAGAATCCTTACATTAGGGTGATTGTTGGTGGTGGCAATAGCCAAAGCACTCTCTCCACGAGCATTTTTCCAGTTGACAACTTCCTTAACATCCAACCGCGGTTCTTCCCTTAACCACCGTAACAGAAACTCACAAGCATCGAAGCTTCCCCACTTGACAGCAATATGCAGAGCAGACTCGGATTCACTGCTCAGATCTTCAAAAGCCGAAGCACGAAGCATAAGAAAATCCGATATTATCTCACTGAGATTTAGTTCAGCTGCATAGTGTAAGGGAGTCATCCGAAGCTTTCCCTTCACCCGAACCAGCTCCGGATCGATCAGCAGCAGCGATCTCACCGTATCGATGCGGTCGTTTTTCAGAGCCAAGTGCAGTGGAGTGAGACCATCTTTGTTGAGCTTCCGAAGAAAAGAGGGATCCAAGGTGGCGATCTCCATGGCCAAAAGGGTCTCGCTGGCGGCTGCAGCGTCGTGTAGAGGTGTATTAGCTATATTTTTGTAAAGATCATCGATCTTGTTCGGAATCAGTACTGCAGCAGGGACAGTAGCACTTGGAACTGCGGACATCTTATTAATTCAGAGTTTTTTTTTTTTCTTCACAAAAGGCAAGCTAGCTTACTATACTAGTTTTGTAATAACTCCACCCGCCTCTTTTAACGATGAAAAAAAGAGAGCATCTTTTGGTATAATTATTAATAAACAAAGAATTACCATTTATTTTTGTGGAAGCTACGGTGTCATTGTCGTAGCTTCGCTGTATATTTTTGTTTGACTTTGTCAACAATTTTTCAATATAATTCTAAACTATTTTTTCTGACTAATTTAATTATTTTATATGAAATTAAACGTCATAGACATACCTAATTCACACTGAGATGGAATACCATATGCAATGTGAAGTTGAGATTTTTGTAGATTTGTCAAATCGATGAAGGAGCTGTGGGCAATGGAGGCGAGACCCGAAATCTACACGGAGCTGATGGTCTCCGTTGCTGCGACTAAAAGTGGCTGGCTGCAAAAATAGAAGTGCAGATGATGCAGGTAAACAATAAATTCGATTGGGCCAAATTTCATTTTGAATTAGATTGGGAGTATTACTTCTCTGGGCCGAGAGTTTTGAGTCCAATGGCGAAATATATTTCATACTCCTCTAAGTTATTAGCATTCGCTGAGTTTTTAATTACTTTTATTTTTATGTTTACATTAAATTTTTAATATATAAACATAATTTGATCATGTAACTATATGAATTATAAGTGATTTGGTTATACATGTGTCCCTAACTAATTCCAACCACTAAGATTATTTATAATGTTAAATATTCACATTTTTATATATACATATAATAAAATACAAACTCTATAAATGAAACAATGTATATATATTATAATATATAATTATATAAATGAATAACACCATATATATAATTAAGAATTTTTTTGAAAGGTATATTTTTTTTTTATTATATATGGATGATGACATGTTAATTAATTATTAGAGACACACCATGGATCCAATAATATCAACATCTATTTTAATCAAGTTTTACAGTTTTTTTACATAATATGTTCAATTTTTTACTTTTTATTAAAAAAATAATAATATGTAAGTTAAAATAATATATAAATATTATATTTAGACTTAATATCTCCTTTCAAATATAATATCACTATGTATTAAAAGTCATTTTTTTTCATAAGTCCCTCGTGTATTAGTTTTGTAAAATTTAACTTTTCACATTATTATTTATTTTTTTCCTAAATGCTAAAAAAATTAGACATATATTATTATTTTAAAATATGTATTATACATATATATATATATTATGCAATTTTTCTTAATTGCAAAATAAAGCCTACAGTAATCTATGCATTTATTTTTCCAAAATTCATAAAAAAGTTGTATCATAATCAGATGCGTTTTTTTTCTACATATATCTATATATATTATATAATATATTATTTTATTATTGAAAGAAAAATTAATTTACTTTCAACTTCGACATCGGTTTTATTTCGATTTTCTATTAACTGGGAGACACAAACTTTAAGAAATATTATTTTATTAGTTATATGTACGTACTTATAATAAGTCAATCTACGCGATGCGCAAGGAAAGCACCATACTTGGTATAAATAATCATCAATAATTTTGTGGACGACACGGTGTCATTGTCAAAGTTTCGGTATACACATTTTCATTTTTGTTGGACTTTGTAGCAGTTTTTAAATTGTAAACTCTTTCCCCCTAAAATAATGTATTGATTTTTTTCCCTATTTTATAAAATATTTCATGTTTATATATAAATTATAAAGTATTAAGAATATGAACCAGACAAGGTTTAATGTACCCAATGTTGGTTCGACTAACTAATAAATCAAGTTGCGTTCATAGGGGCGGCCAGGGGTCGAATTCTACTATAAACGCCACATTGGTGAGGGATTTAACTTTAACGCTTTCGGTCTGAAATTACGGAAGTAATTGTTTATTAAAAAAAACATAAAAACAAAAAACAAGGTTTAAGGTTGACCAGTCGCAAAATAATTAAATGGTGGTCCCGCCGCATCTAAGAATCAAGCGATGGTTTTGGATGGATGGCAATTTGACCAACACCATCGTCCGTCGTTTCGCGATTCAAGAAGGAAAAAAATAGTGGTACCTAATTATAAATTAATATTATGTCAGGGTAGGTTTCTTGATTGAATTATATTTTAAGGTATTACATAAGTTGAAAAATGAACACAAATAAAATAAAGCTCGTACTATCTAATATATAATATCCAAACCAAATAATATGGTGTAACATTTAATCACTTAACTAAAGGCACCTTATCTCTTTCTGCCAGACTTATGTACGAGATATTTATTATAAATGTAAAGAAAACATGTTATATACCAGTGATGAATCAATGATGTTTATAAAGTGGATATGCTATGTAAAAATAACTTGTGAATATTTAACTAGTTGTATTTCATCTGAAAATTATATAAAACGTACAACATGTTTCAAAAAAATGATTTTCGGTTTTAACATATTTTAAAATGTACAAGTTTTAAAACAATAATAATGGTAGTTCATTCAATAATCTGTCCAAAATTATCGTTAAATACGTTTCAAAAGTACAAAATTAACTGATTAATTTTCAAAGTATCACAACTAAGCCCTAACAGCTTATGCAAATGTTAACGTTGAGTCAAATTGAATCATAACCAATTGGAGATCAATTAAGTCGCAACTGAGTCATGACACTATTGTAATCCAAATATAAACTATTAGATCTTGATTTTGATATTTAGAAAACTATTCAGTTAATTGTAAATTTAAAATGGGTTTAAAATGTATTTAACGACAACAGATGATTAAACAAAGTACCAACATTACCATTTTCTTTTAAATGTGTTGGTACAAAAACCAAATGTACTGTATGGTTTACATATTTTCCCCTATTGGACCTCTCTTAAGACATTATATTAGAATAACTAGAATTTATAATATAGTAAAATAATAAAATTACAACTGTCGTTTTCAAGTGGGGAAAGTATGTAAAACATGCAACATGTTTGAAAAAGATGGTTTTATGGACCAATATGTTTTAAAATGTACAACATGTTTGAAAAAGATGGTTTCATGGACCAATATGTATTAAAATGTACAACATGCTTACAAAAGATGTTAAAATGACATACCGTCCACTTGTTATCAATAGTCTCGTTAAGTGGACACGTGCGGAACACTTTTTTAGAAAATAATAATAATAATTAAAGCAAGAAATTAATTTATACATATCAATGATTATTAATGGGTGGATTTAGATAATAATAATAATAATTATTATTATTATTTAAAAAAAACGTGATTTTGTCCACTTAATGAGACTAGTAACAACAAGTGGACGATACGTCATTTTACCATCTTTTGTAAGCTTCTTGTACATTTTAAAACATTTTGGTCCATAAAACAATTTTTTCAAACATGGTGTACGTTTTAAAACATATTAATCCATAAAACCATCTTTTTCAAACATATTGCATGTTTTACATACTTTTCCCTTTTCAAGTCAAATGCCCCAAAACAAAAAATTGATGATTTTTTTTTCCGAATCGATTGAATGATGTTATAAAACAATATAATGAGGACTTACACAAAATAATGGAAGGTTACACTAAAATAATGAGAATTTGGGGCATTCCTTCATAATTAAATATATAACTCCAATAAAAATACTAAATAATCGGTACCATTTACGGTTTGTCTAACATCATTTTAAAGTATTGGTGCTTTCATGCATTATTTGTTATTATAAATTATTTTATTTATGGTTTAATCCTTCAATTTTAAGAGCATTATACTTTGTCTCTTATGAGTAATTATTTTATTTTCATTTTTGCCTCCGATTTTTTTTTTTTTTTGTGTTTCTTTTAAAAACTGTTATTTTTATTTTTTACGATGTAAACCTTAACATTTAAATTCAAAAAAAAAATCTTAAAATTCACTTTTATAATCATTGTGATTATTAAGTTTAATTTTACAAATTTTTGGGTAAAATTATAAATAAAATATTTGCAAAATTAAGTTTAAAGCGTGGATACTTTCAAAGAATCATAGCAAATCCCATCCCGCTGAAAAAAAAAATTTAAATAAATATAATTCTGCTGGATGAAATTATACAAGATAAATTAATACACGTAGAGAAATCGGCAATTCTTGATTTCAAAATCAATTCTGAACCTACTTTAGCTCCAACTACGTCGTATTTAGAAAGAAATTTGGTTCCTACAACCCATGCATGCGTATATCACGTACGTAAATATCAAACTGGTAATTAGTATCATCTGACCTAAACATGGCAGCGGTGGACATAAAAAACTGGGAATCTGGAACCGAGGAAAATCGTCCCGAATTAAAACTCGAGTTTATTTCGAGAAATCTTGAAAAACTCGACCCGCCCGTTTACAACAATAATCACCCTTAAAAAATTAATATTGAAAATAAATGGTATAATTAATGATATGAACATTTTGTAAGAGGATTTTGTGTGTTAATCAATGTGAAATTGTGATATAAATAATTTCACGTGTACTTTTTTTTAAAGGGTGCGAACATTTTGTCCAATTTAGCAAAAAAATAACTTAAGTGTATTAATTGGTTTAAAAACTGAACATAATTTCATATTTTTAGGATATATATATATGCATTAATTTCATAAATTTATTTATAATATGCATTTTCATATGTGTAATTACTTGCTTTGTAACTTTTAATCGCTTCATCGATCTCTTATGGGTGAACTTATGGGCAAGTTGAGATTATTTTATGGGTGAATTTATGTGCGAGTTGACATTATTCTATGAGCAAATGGTGTTCCTCCTTTAATGTGCCCCTAGGACCGGAAAAAAAATAATGTATAAAAAGATATATTTCTGCTCATTGAAATTAGATGAATATAAATTGACACATAGCAACATTGATAATTTAAATTCTGTTTTAGAGCAACTTGTTATTCGAAATGCGTATTATTATGTCAAATATTACATTTATAGGGTTTACAAGCTTAATAAACACCAGATCCCATGTTCACAAGACAACAAGCGAAGCTAAATTCAAACATTGTCGGGGAAACATTGTTGGCTATAATTTTCTAATATAGCCTGTTGGTGGGATATGTCTCGCCCTAATCCACCGTAAACAAGCTATACACATAAAAACTAAACCGAAAGTCCAATAAAACAAAGTAAAACTAGACACGCCCACCGTACTCTTCTCCATACTCCTTCTATTTTGCAAATACGAGCAGTAGTAGCCTAAGGCCAGACTCCAAAAAGACAAGGCCAGAAGTGACGACCACGGCCGAGGTAACCGCCTTACCAAGTTAATCATGGACGTCAACGAAGAGAAGAAAGCAAACGTGTTCCCGGCAAGGAATACAGTCGATATCGATGGCAACGAAGATCTTATCGGGGGTGGGCCCGGAGCCGGGGCAGTGGGCAGCTGTCCCTGATATAAAAGAGTGAGAATGTATATTATTAAGTATATATATATATATATATAGGGAAAAGAGCCTAAGAGTTGTCACAATTTTGACCCGAGTGTTAGTTTAGTGTCTCAATTTAAAATGTTGATATTTGGTGTTCCAATTTTCAGTATTGTTGCTATTTGGTTTTTCGTTAGATTTTGGGTTAATTTTAACAGATTGAGTTGAAAATACTATCTTGCACCTTTTGTTTTTTCTTTTGTTTTAAAGCCTCCGATTCCGGCCACCCGCCCCGACTCCGGCCACCCACCTCCGATCGGTCGGAATCGGCCGGAATTGGCCGTAACCATAAATAATAAATCGGAGCTGCTTAACCCTAAATCGGACGGGAATCAGCTGTAATCGACTGGAATCAGAATGAGTTTGGCCGTAAACAGACGGAATTGGAGTGAGTTTGGACGGAATCGGGGTGGGTTTGGCCGATATAGGCCGGAATCGGGGTGGGCTTGGCCGTAATCGGCCAGAATCGGGGTAGGTTTGGCCGCAATAGGCCGGAATCGGCTGGAATCGGGGTGCGTTTGGACGGAATCACCCGGAACCCTAATTCTGGCAAGGGGTAATTTTGGCGTTTTGAAAAATTGTTCACCCACGTGACCAGATTATGTTCAACTTAACCCCAAAATTTAACGGAGATACCAAATAGCAACACATGAAAATTGAGACATTGAATTTCAATCTAAGACATCAAACTAACACATGGGTTAAAATTGAGATATTTTTTTTTTATTCTATTCCATATATATATATATATTAAACTAATAATAAAGATATTAAAAATATATTTATTATTAATATAACTTAATTGTTAATATGTTTTATTCCTTGATACCTGTGGCTGTGGAGTAGTCAAAATGGCTTGGTAGGTGACTGAGACTATAAGTCCGGTTACTACCAAATATATGTTTCGGAGATCTATTGGAACTGCTCTCCCATATAATTGATCCAATTTGGCAGCGATTCTTCGGGTTCGTGAGTTGATACCGCGACTCAGATCCTCGGCGTGACTCAATTCCTTCAAGTCTCGATGCAATGTTCGGCGTCCACCGCGAAGAATTTTCTTAACTTGCTTATCTTGGTGATGTTTGCCTAGGTCCACACAACTTTTGCCTTGCAAGTTCTTCGAGTATACACTTACGTAGGGAATGAACATTCTCAATACCTTCAAAAGCAACACTTTTTTCAGTGTAAATAAACCTAAAAATAATATGTGTTACTAATCGCCATTCCAGATTTAAAATGTTAATATACGGTATCTCAACTGTCAAATTTGTTGATTTCCACTTTTTTTTTTTTTTAAATTTATCAAAAATTATCCATGTAGCACAAACCAATAACAAATTACCCTTCGAACAAAACTGTTAACAAAATGGCTCATGAGACTACTGAGAGTCGTGTTTTCACAGCTTCAAAACACGACTCCCAATTGTGTTTCATTTGCAACACTAATTATCCAAAATCCGACTCGGGTCTGATATTCTTGAAAACTCGGTCTGAACCGGGTTTTAAAGTAAAACACGACTGGTAGTCATGTTTTACTTCTCCCCATAAATGGGAGACAGACGGTCTCCTCTTTATGGAGAGTAGTCAAAACCCGACTCGGATCGAGTTTTCATGAAAACCCGATACGAGTCGGAATTTAGGTAATTAGTGGTGCTAATAAAACACAACTGGGAGTCGTGTTTTGAAGCTGTGAAAACACGACTGGTTGTGTTATGGACAATTTTGTTAAAAGAAAATTGCTAGGGTATACTTGTTATTGGTTTGTGCTATATGGGCAATTTGAAAAAAAAAAATCTTTTAAAAATGATGAAATAAAACATGTTTTTAAGCATCATTTAACTATAAACCATGAGTAACAAATTTAATAGGCTGGAAAAATGAAAAACATCATGTTTTCTATGCTTAAAATGTCAATTTTAACAACAAAATCAGTATTAAAAATATGAAAATTAATTAATCTGATAGTTAAGACATCGGATATCAACATTTTATATTAGGGACATCAATTAGCAATATAACCTATATTTGAGTCGTTTTTAAGTTTTTAACTATATATATATCGAAATTAACCCTTTTTAATGAACTATTATTTACTTATTTATGTAAGAATAGATCATAGATACGTATATATAGTGCATATATACCTCAGGTTGGTTTGTAGAAATGGCAATATGCAAGACATTGTTGCCATTGACATCTTTCCAGTTGATAACTTTATAAAGATCCGACACCTGTACTTTCTGCAGCCACCCTAATATAACCTTACAAGCTCCCACATTTCTGCGCTTCACAGCACTGTGCAGAGCAGAATCGCATGAACTGCTCAGATCTTTAATGGCGGAAGGGCAATACATGAGAAACTCTGCTAATATCTCCGTTTCATCCATTTCAGCTGCATAGTGAAGCGGAGTCTTGCGGTATTTTCCCTTGACACGAACCAGCTCCGGTTCGATCGCGAGTAGCGATCGAACCGTCACGATGTGCCGGTTTAGTTAGGCTAAGTGCATCGGGCTGAGACCTTATATTAGCGAATAAAATATATTAGTAAAATGTATTTTATTATTAGGAATTTTTTTAAGTTATATTAGGAATAGATCTATTTTTAAGTATAGGATTAAGAATCTACAAACTGTCTTAAGTTTGCCCTATGTGAGATTTTAGTGTCTGAAGTTTAAATTGTTTATATTGACTATCTGAAATTTTATATTTGTTGAATTTTGCTGTCTCCATCCAAATTTGCTGTAACAGAACTAAGTCATGTGCTTGTCACATAACCGAAAAAAAAAAAAGTCTCAAAATTGCCCCAAGTTGAGTGGTGGCCGGCCGGAGTTGGTGAATGGTGATGGCCGGAGTAAACATAATAATATCAGGGGCAATTTTGACTTTTCCCATTATTCTGTCAAATTTGACAACAACAAAATGGACGGGATATCAAATTTCAACAAAGTTGAATTCAGACAGTCAATATCAACAATTTAAACTTTAGACAACAAAATCTCACATAAGGTAAACCATTAAATTTTTCTTATTATATTGTTATTAGATTTTGAACTTTTACTCAGCACTAAACAAATAATATATATTCTTATTCTTCTATACCTTCACCGTTGAGCTTTCTAGCAAAAGAGGGCTTCAAAGTGGCGATTTCCATGGCCAGAAGGGTTTCTCCGGCAGCTGCAGCATCGTGTAGTGGTGTGTTTGCTATGAGATTGTTATCCAAAGTGTGGTTGTGATAAAATTGGTATTCTGGAGATGTATCGTCTGCAAGACTTGTGTAGAGCGCATCAATCTTTTGGATCATCAACGCAGGATCGTCACTTGGATATGGAACCGACGACATTTGTGGTGCATATGCTTTTGGTGTAAATGTGTGTGTGATATTATTGCAAGTAGCTAGTTGGGTGGTCTATTTATAATAGAAACAGTGCTATACTACATATATATGAGATAAGTGTATACTCGACAAAAACTATACATATATGTTGAACCATACAATATAAATTGCAGTATCCTGGAAATTGAAATTACAATATAAAGAGTGAAACGGAAACGGAAACGGTTTTGTAATTGAGATTCGTGCAGATTACGGTCTTATTAAAGCAATTTTTCTCTACTTTATTCTTAGGAGTTTTTGACTTAAATAGACCCAAATAAACAACCAAATACCAATATAGGCCACATGTTTTTTTTTTTACAAATCTAGGCCTGGCCGGGTTGGGGCAACCCGGCCAACTGAACAATTTTTTTTTTTTTTTTTTTTTTTTTTTTAAGTTTTTCGAAAAAAAAAAAAAAAAAAAAAAATTATTCAGTTGGCCGGGTTGCCCCAACCCGGCCAACTGAATAATTTTTTTTTTTTTTTTTTTCGAAAAACTTAAAAAAAAAAAAAAAAAAAAAAAATTCAGTTGGCCGGGTTGCCCAACCCGGCCAAATGTTTTTTTTTTTTTTTGCTTTTTTTAATAGAAGTTGTAAAAATTAATGGTTTTGTAATTTTTTTTCTAAAAACCTATTGGACATGGTGAACCCTAGAGGGCAAATTGACACATTTGTCTTCTAGGATTCACCATGTCCAATAGATTTTTAGAAAAAAAAAAAATTTACTCTACGAAATGTCAATTTTCTCTCTAGGTTCACTATGTTTAAATAGATTTTTAGGAAAAATAAAATAAAATTAGTAGTTTTGTAATTTTGCCAAAAATGTATGTCAATTTGCCCTCAAGGGTTCACCATGTCCAATAGGTTTTTAGAAAAAAAATTACAAAACTATTAGTTTTTACAACTTCTATTAAAAAAAGCAAAAAAAAAAAAAAACGAAAAAAAAAAAAAACATTTGGCCGGGTTGCCCCAACCCGGCCAACTGAATAATTTTTTTTTTTTTTTTTTTTTTTCGGACTGAAAAAAAAAAAAAAAAAAAAAAAAAAAAAAAAATTCAGTTGGCCGGGTTGGGGCAACCCGGCCAACTGAATAATTTTTTTTTTTTTTTTTTTCGAAAAACTTAAAAAAAAAAAAAAAAAAAAAAAAAAAAAATTGTTCAGTTGGCCGGGTTGCCCCAACCCGGCCAGGCCTAGATTTGTAAAAAAAAAAACATGTGGCCTATATTGGTATTTGGTTGTTTATTTGGGTCTATTTAAGTCAAAAACTCTTATTCTTAGTCTATCTAAAAAGATTTATACTGAACTATTATCTTCTGGATACAACAGTGTTGTTGACGTGAATTATGCACGTGATTAATTCAACGGTACCGAATAAAAAAACATTAACTCAAACAAGAATGTGTGAGGTTGGAAAAATTATCGAATGATAAATCTAGGAAAATGGAACAACCTGAGGTCAGCATACAGATACAAAACATGAGATAAAGAACAGAGAACTTTAGTTTATGGTAACTTTTGGAATTTTCTAGTTTTTTTTTTTTTTTTTTCCAGAGATTAAGGCAATAACATATACTGCATGATTGCTGGTCTCCGTATATACACAAAATACACAAAATAGACAATGCATACGCGTAGAATATACATTTGCGAAAAACCGAGTTTAGCAATATAAAAATTTAATACAACCAACTACATAAATATAATATAATACTTATATAAATATATTTTAATTTATAGGTTAATTTTAAAATAGATAATTTTTAATATTATACCTATGAAAATTTTCATTTTTTTTATATTTAAAAATCAATTTCAACAATTTTATTTTTAAATTTTTTTTATCGATAAACTCAAACTTTTTAGTCTATTTTCTTACTTGCGCAGTGCACAAAATTAGCATAAAATTATAATTTATTTAAAAAGCGGATTTACTTGAATCAAAGATATTATAATGGGCAAAGCACATTCAGTAACTAACATCATTAGTTTAATGGGTGAAAGTTTGTAAAAGAAAGCTCAACTAGAAGTCTAGAACTAGCTCATCGACCACAAGCTCAACTTAGTATTTGATTATCGCACACAATAATAATAAGGCATTCATGAACTATCCCGAGTCCCTGACAATTTGACACCAAGTTCATGAACAATTATGCAGGGCTGCAAAATCATTAAATAGAATCCAAAATCCATTTCAATTAATACGGCATTTAGCTAAACAACAATGAATTCGGCTTAAACCCGAAAACAAGGGCACTAATGTCATCAACAATCTAATTAAATAATAATCAAGAAACTACCCAGATAACCTTTGTTCACAACCCCAGCAGCCAATATTTTCGATTTGATAAATTCGGAAAACATATTATTTAGAGAAACAACTACAAGAACTCACTTGTAATCAAGGTCCTAGTTTGCCCACGTATCTATTCTCTTCCCCAACGCGTTTATGCGCATAGTGTATGGAAGGACTCTCTTTCCCAGAATAGCTAGCTTTATGGCTCAGTGCTGTAAAAAACACAGAAAAACTAAAGAGATTTGAGATGGGTTTTACTGATTTTGTTCACCGTTCATGCTTTTGCTTCCACTTTTTGAACTTCATCTGGACTCAGCTTGGATTGGTGTTGAGTTGCATCTTGATGATTCTCTTTCACAAGTTTCATCATCTCCTCTTTCTCAAGTAAGGCTTGTCTTTGCATGGTTTTCATCATCTCCTTCATCGATTTCTCCTCCCCCTCGAGCTGCATTTTCATTATCGTCTCAGCTTGCTTGTCAATTGGCGCAAAGTAGTCTTCAATGGCTGCCTCCTGCAAATGGTCAAAAAAATTCACCACCTAACAAGATAATACTATACATGAAAGTTGGACTTTCAATAACTACTTCCAGAAACCATAATCAAATACTGCTATCATTGTAAATTTGTAATTTACAGGTGGAATCAATTCTTCTGTAATAATCTAAGCTTGTTCAGGGAAAGAACAAGTCGTGGTCCCAAATTGCAACCGAGCAAACTATGCAGCAGGCATGATAGTGAATTGAAATATATACCAATAGGAAGGAAATGGCGAAATGCATATTACGAACGAAGAGAAACAATAACTTACCGTATCTTCTAGCTTCTTATTCAGAGCTTGCATCTCTTCGACCATTCGACGAACCTCAGAGAGGATCACCTGCTCGGGAAGCTTTCTCATGGCTAGCTTTCTTTCATTAGCCTGTATGCAGTCAGGTTGATAAAAACAACTCCCATTTCAAGAATATCCCTCAATCCATAAATCTAACGGAAGTGATGCAAGAATCCTAATTTAGTGGGAATACATGGTCTAATTTGTGGATTAGATTCGAAGAAGATGAACATAATAAGTATATATATTTGATTCATCCAATATATGTCTAGGACTCTAACTAAGACTATTGATTTTACAATGGAGGATGCTCAAATGAGAGGATGAATGTTGCAATAGTTATTGTTAAGGGTTTACTTTGAGCTGAGAGTAACAATCGAAAGCTCAAGACATAAATTTTAACTAAGTGAAAGCAAAGGAAAGCACCTCTTTTATCTGATTCTCGAGTTGCAACCGGAAAGATCTTATCCTCCGTTCTTCATATCCAGAAAGCACCCTTACATAAAACATAGCTTTCCTTCCAAACTCTTTTATCTTGTTCATTGTACTCACCTCTCAGTGAAAACCTGCTTACAAATAAGCAAAGAGAGTCTGTTTGATTGCTACATATATATCTTATCAATTTCAATTAAAAGAGAGTGTGAAGTAAGTACAACAATCAAATCTTCCTAGTTTTCATTCAGAAATAATCTTCCTTCATTGGTGTTTATGTATGAGGAAAATTTTCACTACAAGGGGAAACATTCTACAAGAAGCAAGAAAATATGTGTTTCATAATCTATCATCAACAATACCAAAGGCAGTGGGGAAAAAACGAAGCAACCGCTCCTGTGCATCAAATCTATTACTTGCATTTCAGTTTGATGAATGGAATGTCTATCAAGATTTAAAAACAAAACATTTTATAGATGAAACTCTTCCAAAAACATAGTTCTTCATTGCTTCAGCTAGTTACTCCAATAAAACCAGACAGTCATATCAAACTATGAGAAGCTCAGTGGTGATGGAATATAACACCAATTTGAAACCAATGAATTAAGTCAACTCAGACATTTCATCAAACAGCTAGGGATCTGTATTAGTCATCCAAATCAGCTGCTGTTGGAAGTGGCTATACGCATATACCTAATCAGCAGAAAACGCAGAAGCTCAAGCAACCAGACAACGAAACTAGTAAGAGGAGCCATAATTGAAGGATCCAATCGAACAATTAATGAACTCCTAGGGAAAAACAGAGCAGTTCATGGGTGGATTAAGAGTATAACTGAGACATCTAGCAATGGATTCCGTGGATATGAGATCGATGGTACAGCATGGTTATAGAGAAGGTAACAGTGCAGCAATAACCTTTTCAGCGCTTTTGGCGTGGTAAAACCAAGATTTCGTCTTTGACGGAGGTGGATTGCGGCGACACCTAGCGGCGAATCGCTCTATTCCGATTGATGAATCGAGCCGCGTGGGCGAGTAAGTGAGTCCGAGTTCTGACTCTGAGGCTGAGGCGAGACCGAGTTCCCTAAGAGACAAAAAGAAAAACGAAATTTTTATTTGGGAATGAAAAAGAAATGGTTAATAAATTAATTTGTCACCTGAATTTTTTAATTCAATTCTAAATCGATACTCGACTTTTACTTCTTTTTTTTTAACTGGTTGTTCAAACTTTAATTTTTTTTAAATATTACTATACCTGTTACAATTAACATCAAATTGGCAAGAAAATGAGGATTTTTCGACCAAGTAGATTTTTTTATATAAAATGAATTAGACAATACATAAAATGCTTGCAATGAAATGTCTTCGATTTGACATCTCCAATTTGGACAGTGTATTTCCATTGAGCGTCAAATTGAATGTATTTTATTGTAATTTTTTAAATTTATAATAAATGAATTCATCTTGAGTATCCATTAAAAGATATCGCACGACTGAAAATATTTAGTTTATGTCTAATTAACGTAATTTGTAATATAGTTAACAATATACTTTGTAATTAAAAATTTCGTTAGCTAATTTTAAAAAATTAAAATATAAGTAGCGATTTTTAATTTGTTATAGTCTATGCATTATTGCATTAATTTGGAAATTAACCCAAAAGAAAATGATAGTCATGGATTTCTCTATGCACCGGCCGCAAACTAGGGTTGTCAACGGGGCGGGTCGGGGCGGGTATCGCTTGCCCCGTACCCGCCCCGCGGGTCGAGATGGCCGATCCGTACCCGCCCCACACAGTTCGCGGGGCGGGGCGGGTCGACCCGCGGGTCACCTATTAGTTGTACATAATATATGATTAGCAATTTAAACCCTAAATTCTATATTTACCATATACAAATTCAATTTAAAATTTAAATCACAAATAAAAAATTTAACTTCAAATCCAAATATAAGTCACAAATCCTAATTATTTTAACTATGTATTATATTACCTATATAGTTTTATATAAATACGTGTAATATATATATAAATTATCCACATACGGGGCGGGGCGGGTCAACGGGGCGGGGCGACCCCAAAACCGTACCCGCCCCACGGGTCACGGATCGCGGGTCAACGGGTCAAAATCGGGGCGGAGCCCCGCGGATCACGGATTACCCGTGACCCGTTGCCACCCCTACCGCAAACGCCATAACTTCATCTCGGTGTACACATCATACAAAAATAGAAACTGAATTGAATTGAAATTTGGCCAAAAATATTCAACCACGCGCCACTACTGCTGCATCCCCGTAGGATAAGCCGCAGAGAATCAAATCCATTTCGTATATCGTACCGTCGTAGTAGTACTAGTAAGCCTCGCGTCGCTTGCTTTAGCGCCATCTTCTCTGCTGCTCGGCTACATTCTCCAACGCAATCGGCACCAACGTCGCCGCCGTAACCGCCGCAGCCACGCTTCATAAGGTTCTGATGGCTGCTTCCTCTTCGTCTTTACCTTTTCTACGAGATTTTCTCTCCGATTGCCTATTTTGTTTGTGCGTTGCTGCTTTTCTTGTTTCCTGAATCCTCGATTTAGGGTTTAAGCAGATTCCTGCAGCATTAGCTTGTAAACTTGTTATCGCCGTTAGCTTTTCAACGATCCTACATTCTGCCGTTGTGTTCTTGCATATGTTGGTAGAAAATCCAAGTTTGGAGTACGGCTTGCTAAAAATGAAATGTTGTTTCAGCATGTCTGGTGTAGATCAAAATGCACTTATCGAAGAAACTGATGCAACAAAAGTCGCAGACCATCTCGAAGCTGCAGACTCGAGCAAGTCCAGAATTTTGCAGAAACAGCTCGAATTTGAAAAGATGTTGATGGATAATCAGCTGTGGGCTGAGAAGCAAGCGGTTAAACTAGAGGTCGACATTAAATCAGTTGCTCTGCAAGCTGCTGTAGAGGCCACAGAGGTCTGCAAATTCTTACCAGGTCGAAGGAACGATTCTGTGGTTGAGGTCGTGAAGGAGTTAAGCTCGAGAAGGTATGTTTGCGTTATCATTGCCTCTCTTTTTATCGATGAGAAAATGCAAGTATAGATTGGATGTTGTTTGCTGTTACATTTGTTAGATTGTTCAATTAGGGTGTATACAGCATAATTGCTTATGCAAATTGCAATGTAGTCCAAGCTTGTATTTTATCTACTTAGACAGAGTTTCAAGTATGATGGTATGTGTTTAGCTTGTGTTGTTCAAATGATTGTAGCTAAGTTATGTGGAACCGATATAGAGGAACTTGCATTGATTTTCGCAGTGGTTTTTGTTGAATCTGGACATTCAAGGATGATAACTACGAGCTCGGTGTTCTTCTCATTTGAACTACATTCACTCATCAGCTTCACATTGTACTGATATGGATTCTTACTTTTATATCTGGCACATTTGCATCAATTATCACTACAAATCTGCTCTTGATTTGGAAAATATTGGTATAATGATAATGCTTAACACTTTATTGGTTGATTTCTTTAGGCCATCTTCTGGAGTACAATTGAGTTCTTTAGATAGACCTTCATCCCCGATCGCTAGAGTTGAAGAAGACATCAAAGTTGAGAAAGACCGTCATCATCGTGGAAGAGAATCTCATGCGTCTTCTTACAATAGACATGGTGGCCATAGGTCAAGCAGCAGAAGAAGTCGAAGCAGGAGCAGGGATAGAGCCAGACACAGAAGCAGAAGCAGAGACAAGTATACCAGAAACAGAAGAGACACTAGACTTAGCCACAAGCATCGACATCGAAGTAGGAGTAGGAGTAGAAGCACGCATCGTATCGAGAGTGGCAGAGACTGGAGCAGAAGCAAGAACAAAGACTATTCCACTCGATCACCATCTAAGAAGTTAACTCAGAAGTAGGATTTCGATATACAAAGTGATGCATCTATGATCTGATTGGGATTGGTGAAGTGGTGTATGAGATTCAAGTCAGGTGTAATGCTACTTACATATCTAGTATTGGGTTCCTCATCTAGGTAGCTAGTTGATGTTAAATATAGGTTTAGTAGCGTCTAGTTAGACTGTCATTTTCTGCCACTTGCAGCTAACGGAATTTGATACAATTTAGTTTTGGAATGTTACAAATTACAACTACATCCCGATTTTTTTTTCATGTTACGGACATTTTTTTTTACCAATAATTGTTAGGGTTAAGAACCAAAAACTGTCTCAAGTTTGCTACAATATATGTCAATTTGGTGTTTGGGGACAAAATCGATTGTCTCAAGTTTCATATTTGTTGCAATTTGGCGTTTTCGTTAGATTTTACAGTTAAGTTGGATAAAATGTGGTCACGTGTTGGTTACGTGCCGGTTACGTGAGTGGAATTTTCTGAAAATTTCTAAAATAGCCCAAAAATGCATCGTGCATGTCACGTGTCAACCTCCAATTCTGAACACCATCTCTGATTCCGACCACACACCGTTGATTCCGAGGTGGGTGGCTCGGAATCAGAGGTGTGTGACCGAAATCGGAAGCTTGGTAAAAAAAAAATATAGTGGCAAAATTGTCTTTTCAATTCAACATATTAAAGTTAATCTCAAAATCTAATGGAAAATCAAATTGCAATAATAGTTAAACTTTGGACACTAAATATCAACAGTTTAATCATGATACATTAAATTTAAACATTAGTCAAACATGTGGCAGTTTTTAAGTTCTTATCCCTAATTGTTATGATTTTGATATTTAATACAAAACTATGGTTATAACTATAACCGGATATTATATCCTGCAATCAAATGAATTGTTATGTACAAGTTACTATTTTAATTTAAGGCCATGGAAATTATTTGTAAATAAATATACCATTGCCCTATTTCAGTAAGGCATAAAATGTGGTTGTGACTTGTGAGAAGTAATTTACTAATTAATTATATAGAAATATTATGAGTTACCAGTGTTGAAATATTGATTTTTTTTCTGGGTTAAGAACACAATAGGGGCCTGAATGTTTGCCCATGTTGCCAAAAGGGGTCTGAATTGAAAAAACGTATTATTAAGGGCCTGAATTTTGAGTTTTGTGTATAATTGAGGTCTCCGTCTATTTTTTCTATTAAAAGTGACGGAAAGTGGTCACATGCTTTGAAAACCCGAAAATGCCCTTTGACCAAAGTGTGTCTCTCATATGTTTGACCTAAAATGACGAAAATACCCTTTAAGCCACCACAGCTCCGGCGACCACCACCACCCCGACTCCGGCGACCACCACCGACCTCCGGCGACGACCGAAAAGCTCCGATCGGAGCAAAAAAGCTCCGATCGGAGCCACAGAGCTCCGTTCTGGAGCCCTGTGGCTCCGATCGGGAGCCACAGAGCTCCGACCAGGAGCCCTGTGGCCCCGATCGGAGCCACAGAGCTCCGACCAGGAGCCCTGTGGCCCCGATCAGAGCCACAGAGCTCCGATCGGAGCTTTGTGGCTCTGACCGGAGCTCCAAAGCTCCGATCGGAGCTTTTTTGGCTCCGATCGGAGCTTCGAAGCTCCAATCGGAGCTTTTTTGGCTCCGATCGGAGGCCGGTGGCGGTCGCCGGAGGCCAGTGGTGGTCGCCAGAGCCGGGTGGTGGTCGTCGGGCGGTGGCCGGAGCGTGGTGGCCTTAAGGGCATAATTAGTGTGTAGGGGTATTTTAGACATTTTACATTTTATTAATTAAATTGATAAATTGTATAATAATTACAAAATGGTATTTTTGTCTTTTCATGTGATTCTGTTAGATTTAACAGAAAATTTGGACTTGAAAAAACACAAAACTCAAAATTCAGGCTCTTAATAATACATTTTTTCAATTCAGACCCCTTTTGGCAACATGGGCAAACATTCAGGCCCTATTGTGTTCTTAACCCTTTTTTTCTTTCAGTAATGTTGAAAATTGATTCACTGTCATATACTTATTAACATTTCCAACTACTTGGCAGAATTTGGCTTTTTAGTCGAGTTAGGATTCAGATACAACAATAGAATAGCCAAATGGGACTTAATTGCAACTGTTAACCAAGATTAGTATGGTGAAACAGTTTAAACACACATGTACACACTTCTACAACAGTACATTATACATATACCTAATTTAACAACACTGCTGCTGACCCTAATTATATAACGAATAACACTCACTGAGTACCGTTTTGACCAAATAATATTGTCATTCGCGATTAGTAGTAATACCTGCAGCTTCTTGACTGCAGTAGTATTCTTCCCTCCTCTGCAACAGCTTCTGCTTCTTTCTCAAGAAATCATGGCACGGTGAGAAGAACTCATGCCTGATCGCTTCTTCGGCACTGATTCTTTGCCTTGGATTCACAGCCAAGCATTTTTCTAAGAGGTCAAAGAATGAGTTTGGGATCACCTGTAGAAAGTCCAGCCTCTTTGTCATTTTTGAGAACCAGTCTTGTAGCTTCATTGATGGCAGATGCCGAGTGTCGTAAAGTTCCTGTATAAATTGTAAACATGATACCGTTCAGCACCACCCTTGAATAATAATAGGGTTAAGAACCTATCAACTGTCCAAAGTTTGCACTACGTGAGATTTTGATGTTTGAAGTTTAAATTGTTGATACTGACTGGCTGAAGTTTCAACTTTGTTGAAATTTTCTGTCTCCGTCCAAATTTGTTGTTAAAACTGACAAAACCTGGTCATGTGCTAGTCACATGACCCAATAAAAAAAAATCTCAAATTTGCCCCTAGTTTGGTGGTGGCCGGCCGGATTAGGGTGGTGTACAGCCAGCGTTGGGTAGTGGCCGGCCGGAGTTGGGTGGTGGCAGGCCGGAGTAAGCATAAAAGTATCAGGGCAATTTCAACTTTTCACACAATTTTGTCAAATTTGACAGAAAAAATGGACGGAAAACTAAATTTCAAAAAAGTTGAAACTTCAAAGAGCCAATATAAATAATTTAAACTTCAGACACCAAAATTCCACATAAGGCAAACCTCAGACAGTTTATAGGCTCTTAACCCATAATAATAACGGTAATAACAATCATCAAGTATTACCGTAGGGAATGAAGATTCGCGGTTGTGGAGTTTGGCAACCTCCCAAAGCTCTTCACTGCCCTTCATTTTAGTTATGTCCTTTATGTTTCTGAAAGAAAAAGCAAAAAATCATATTGCCTTAGCAAATCTAGGAAGGAATCAGAGCACTATTAGGGAATACAACTATCAGAGCTAGAAGAGGCAAAGGAAGTAGCAACATACTGCTCTGGATCGCCGAAAAATGGCATTTTTCCAGTTGCTAGATATAGCAAGGTAACCCCTGCAGACCACATATCTAGCTTCGGGCCTTGATGTGCTGACCTCAACAGGACCTGAATGGCCACAATGAACATAATTGTTAAACAACTTCCGATTAAAGAGATAGAATATAATTTGAATTGTTACAGGTTCTTACCTCTGGAGCCCGAAAACCTTTTGTCCCAGCACAAGGACCGTCCTTTTTGATATCCCCTGAATAGAGAACGTAGTGGATTGTATAAAGTATAAACAGTGTGTATTATGGTAAACAAGATGTGTGGATTAAGTGAGTAACTTAGAAAACATACCTTTAACAGTTCTAAGGCCTGCAGCTAAGACACTGCCACCAATCTTGTGCAGAGGCATTGGGGTGATTATAGTGAGCCTTTCATCTCCTTTTGCGGGTGGGGCAGCAACCCTTTTCCTCATAGGAGAATGTGGGACACTAGAAGACACTTCTTGATTTATGTAACTTTTCTGCACTAAGTTTATAAGTTCCTTCCTACCATGTTGGGGTAGGGGCTCTCTTGCTCTATCTGCTGATGTAGTTTTTGTTTCTTTGGTCGAGGTTATGCCCGAACCACCATCTGCTCCTTGGCTCATCATTGCACTCCAACCACCCAAATCGTTGCGCCCATTTGTCATCTTCCTTTTTAAACTCTTGTGGTCCAAGTTAATCCTTGATGGTTTTGATTCTTCTCTTTTATTAGTTGTAGTCATGGGTCTCACGTTTTGGGTCTTCTTTGTAGCAGCAGGTGGGGGCTTTGACTCAACAAAAGGGTCAGGAGCTGTATCAGGACCCAGCTTCGATTTACCTGTTTGAACATTGAAAAGTGGTTCATCCTTTAGAAATTCCATCTCCAACTTAGAATCTTATGTTAGAAACTTAGAAATGAGAACGTGGAACTATTAAGTTGGGATACATTGCAACTTACTTTTGGCTCCAAACTTCTGGTGCAGATCCTGTCAAGAAATCATTTTTAAAAATTTAGACAGCCTATTAAAGTTAAAAATGTCAAGACTATGAATGACCAAAATCTATAAATTCAAACTAACATGGCATTTACTACCCAAAAAAAAAAAAAAAACAATAAAACAAAACAAAACAAAACTAACCATGGCAAGGTTAAAATCAATAAGATAGCCTTTGTTTGATTTGCGAGAGAAAAGGAAATTGCCGGGCTTCACGTCCCTGTGAACTATCCCCTGCAGATTTTGTATGTTCAGTACACTCACTAAATAACAGGGGGAAACTTATATTTTTAAAGGAAGCTATTTAGAAACAGTAACCTGCTTGTGAAGGCTTGCTAGTGCTTTAAATAAGCAAAATCCGTACCACTGCAGTTGGAGCATAGATATTTCTTTCTTCAGAACCTAAAACCCGTCTAAAGCTTCTCAGAACAGGAAAGTTAAACCAAAAGATGTTGGTGCAATTCTAAGGCCAGTGGTTACCTCAGGTCTATCATGCTCAACATGCTCCAGAACAAAACAATCTGAGTCTCCACTCTTTAGACATCCTTCGTACTTTATTATGAAGTTTTTGCCCCTGAATAGTTTTTAACATTAATTAACTGCTATTCATTAAGCTAAATAAAATCCAAAAGTGAAGGTCTTACTTACCCAAATCGCTCAAGCATTCTTTGTTCATTCACAACATGATATTTACGAGCATTTGCGTGAGGGCCTGCAGAGCATTCAAAAGTAATGGGGTTTAGTTGTCAACAGAGAGAAGAGTTCATTGACTTGAATGAAGGAATTGATATTTAATTTTATGAAGTAAAATAAAAGAAAAATAGATCAACGGTTGCTTACATTTAATAGCAACTCTTGTTCCATCTTTCTTTCTTCTTGCTCGATACACAATGCCATAACCCCCTGCGAATGTGAGTTTTGGAGAGTTACAGGGGATTCAAACTTGGAAGATATAATAAGTCCAACCAATTACTAACTATAGATATACCTGAACCTTCTTCCTCTTCAATCACATAAGACTCGAACTCTGGAAATGGCATTGTCTCAACTGGATCCTGAAAAGCACGCATGACAACAGGAAGGGTTTAAACGTCTCTGCAACGTAAATTACATTAAGTAGTAATACTGATGCAGCCATATTTGAATTGAATAAAATGGGGCTTACTTCAAGAGTTCTGCTTGTAGCATTTCCTTTTTTTTCGTGACCTTGGACAGTACTATGCTGTAACTTCAGAGGTGTATTGTCTACTTTCTGACTTCTCTTTATCTGTCCATTCTCCTTCAATACCACGTCGGCTTTACTAGCCTCTAAAGATTCACAGTAAGCTCGCATCCTTGAGGAAACTTTATCTCGCTGCATGGCTTTCCACTGCTTGGAAGTGGCTTCTGCCAAAGGCTTCTGTGGCGGTGAGAAGTCAACTGCTGAAGATCGAACAACACTAAGGCGCTTCCTTTCATTTTTCTTGTTGGATTCAGTTTTAGTTGCCATATACTGCTGAGAAGCATTAGAAGTCGCAAAAGGATCTTTGGCGTCTCCACTGGTTCTGACATAATCTTTGAACAATTCTTCCCTTCTTTCTGCAATTGTTCTGTTCTCACCAGCAGTTAGATGGCTCATCTCATCACATAATGCTGTGTTTTGATTCACCAATGCGCAGGATTTAATACTCTCCTTCTCCAGGGAATCCTTCTTTTTCTCATTAGCTTCTTCACATAAAACAGTATCCTCCAATGTTCCAAGTGAAATATTTGGTGCCGAATCAGCCTTAGATTCCACTTCCCTATCTGATTTGAGAGGGGATGATGTACCAGAAATCTCTTCAATTTTGCAGGAATCATGCTGGCGTTTTGGTTCATATATAGCTTGAAGTAAATTACCACTTGGCATTTTCACGATTATCTCATCTTGAGAAGAACTCCAATCCAAACCTGATTGCCCGGTGCCATTAGCAAGCAAAGGGGGCATCTGCACCAGTTTATTTCCTTTATCTGGATAATTACTTCTCAGGGTATCACTACTCCAAGTATCATGTTCTTTAAATAGCTGCATCAATTTAATTTAATCAAGTAAATGGTGGTGCTAAAACAAAAAATAATTCGGTTTGGATAGTATTGTAAAATCTATGGTAACATCCACTCTAGGACCTCTATAAGAAAACTACAATATAGGCAGAAAAATACCAGTAATTCCAACAGTCCCTTATGGCTAGCATCCTGAACTCTTCCAAAAAGGGGAGGACATGAGCCATTTCCATGACCTAACACATATAACCGCCATAGAACCAGTATGAACAACAGAAGTAGTATTACATTAAACATAAATATATGTAACCAATTGGCCTACCAAGCTTTGCATGACAGTCGATAGTTTTTGGTTAGTAGTAACCACACCAGACCATAATTTTTTATTTGTGTGTTTCATTCCTTATATTCAAATTGTTTTGTGCTCATTCAAGAAGGATTCAGAGAGCTAGCATCAATAGCTGACATTTCAAAGATAATTTCATTAAATTGGAAGCTTACTCCAACTTTCTCATTTGAATTAAGTCTAGTTCTAGATGGATCCGTATTTAATTTCATTAAATTGGAAGCTTACTCCAACTTACACGGGATTAGCAGTAAGAATAAAGATCCATGAAACGTACCATCTCCTAAATCGAGATTCAATCGCCTCTTCACCAACCGGGACAATTCTAACTGAAACACACTCCTCTTCCGCTTCCGACCATAGCAGATCATCTGTTGTGAAGGAGCACTGTCCGGAAGGAGCTGAATGGAAGCGGTTAGTGAGGCAAAACAAGGAACGACGAGATCATTTATCAGACAGATCGGCGAGTGCGGGATGCGGCAGAGGCCTTGGACGAGGTCCGGCGATGCAGGGAACAGCGTGCAAAGAGAAGCTAGCCGTCGAGGTTGGGCGGAGCCGCCAAGTGAGAAGAGGATCGACAATAGGTGCCACGCCTTTTGCAACTCCTCGGTGACGGTGACGGTGACTTCCGGCTCGGCGGCGAATTGGTCTCGCGCAGCTAGTTCATTTGACATCATAACGCCTTGTGCATACAGCTAGACCGCGGAGAGAGACAAAGAGAGGAGAGTTGCAGAATATCTAAAAATTGAAGAGGGAAATGATGAAAATGGCGAGCGGGAACTTCGCACGCTTGGGGTTTGAGATTGGCACGTGCCGAGTTCCCGCCTCCTTTTTGTTGGATTTGATGTCGTTTTGCTTTGGAGCCTAACCCTAACAACTTGGCCCATGCTATCCAAATATCTATATCGATATAATAAAATAAATTAAATAAATTAAGAATACTAAGTTGCAATAATAATACATATAATTTAAAATGTAAATGTTTGCTATGCCATACAAGAAAGAAAGTCTACTATAGTACGAATTAAACAATTGTTAGTGAAATGTACTATAAAAAAATCTTAAACAATTAAGAAAAATTTTAAAATTAAAATGGGGTTATCAATTATATGTAAGGTTCATTTTTCACAAATTTACATATAGTTGAGAATCTTCCGTAAGATCTGTTTTCAATAACCGTAGGATAGGCTAAAGTTATTTTACTTATGAATATTTAATATAGCTAACTAGTTGGATTTGAAATTTCTAAGATTGAAAAAAAAATGGAATTTTAGACCCTAAATCATTTTGTTTATTTACTTGAATAACCAAAATATAAGGTTTTTTTTTAAAAAAAAGTGGTATCTTCTTACTAAATTGAGTAAATACCAACCCAAATTCTTTTGGGCCGAATAGATACCAAATCGGATGAAATCCACAATGGCCCAACAATAAAAGGCTACCAAGTACCATATAAAGCTTGTACTTCCTCTACGAGTAATCTCACCAAGTACCAAACAAATTCATATTTGTCAACAAAAATAATAAGCTTTTTAAGTCCTGAATGATTTACAGCATATATAAATAAAAAGTAAAAATAGGCAAAACTTCAGCAATTACCTCTGAAATTTTACATCAAACTTAAACAAATAGTCATTATCTTGAAGTAGTGATGATTAAATCAACTAGCAAATCAAATAAATCACTCCATCTTCGTCGAAACTGAAGGTGAAGTTGCGGATGAAGTCGAAACTGAGGGTGAAGGTGCAGATGGAGATGAAGTTGAAGGCGAAGGCGAAGAAAAGTAAATGTTCAGAAAAAATCCAAGCATAATTCCAACTAAAGCAACAATCATCGCGAATTTGAAGCTCGCGCCACCACCTTTGTTCTTTTTCTTCTTCAACATGTCCTGCAGGATAGATGAGGCATTACAATATGAGAACCCCTTAATGATATCAACACAAAGATATTCAACACTTTCTTGAAATATAATTTTTAAATAGGTTTATATTTTAAAGTGTAGAACTACCAGCTCTCTCTGCAACTGTTGTGTCTGTCGAACAACTGCATCTCTCTCATCCTTTGCACGCTGCACAGCCTGATTCGGGAAAGTCGTATGTATGAGAAATAAACCAGCAAGCATGGACATATAGTAGCCATATATAATGGTGCTGGTTAATATCTCTTGCTATATATGCATTTGGCAATCAGGAATTCAAGAAAATTGCACTCGAGAAAACAAGGAAAAAAACTGCAGAGAACTCACTGCATTATCAGGATTTCCACTGGAGTCGCCTGATGCATCGGCTTCATGGCCCGAGTTGGGAGAAACATAAACGACCCTGAGCTTGCACTCCTCGACAATTTTTCCTTCACCCTTATTGAACTGATCAGCAAATCAAAGAGGTGACCTTCCTTTTAATAATAAAGATCAATAACCATTATGCACAGCTAATCAAAAGGCATTCTTACAGTTTCTGGAGAAAGGTCATACACATCTGAATTTGGAGGAACTACTGTACTCTGCAGAAGAAATTTATCTTTGCAAAGCATGTCTGGGGGATATTCTTGCTGAGCTTGGAGTGTCACTTTCGAATTAGCCAAACAAGCAATTGCAATTTAGAAACTAGCTGATGTTTGATAGAGTTAAGGAAAAGTGAAATGAAATGAGCTCAACCTTTGATGAAACATGCATCCCAGGGCTGGATGACATTGGTGTTGGGTCGTACAAAGTACTTCTTCGGAGAAGTTGTTTTAACCTGGAAAAATTCAATGATTTGTATTATACTATATGAAAACCAGCAAAAAATCACAAATTGATGTCCATTAGGATGAAATCTACCTTAAAAGCAACATGGTGTTCAGTGTTGTTCACGACTTTGAGATCACAGTAACTCGGCTTCTCCAGCTCAACTGATCAAACGAAATCCAATCATAAATTATTTCATCGAGATTGAAAGCACATATTCGAATCAATGGAGCAAGAATTTATTATGATATTGCCCTAATGAGAACACACAAGTTTGAAACAAATGCTGTATTTGAGATCGTGAGTAACTTGGCTTTTCCAGCTCAACTAATTAAAGGCAATTGGATTATAAGTAGTTCATTGTAATTGAAAGCAGATATCTGAGTCAATGTAGAAAAATGCATATCTAAAAGAATTGCTTAATTTGAGAGATCGAGAGATTACTTATGAATTTGAGCTCTTCGGGATGGACAGAGATCAATGGCTGACCAGTGCTGGTCATGATGCGATGCTTCACCGGAGAAGATCAATCTATCTCGAACCTGAAGCGAGTGAATCGTTGAGAGCGCCGATTAAGGCTATCAAAGTTGTGAGTAAGCAGAGGAAAGGAAAATGGAGGAGATGAAAGCGGCCTGTAATTGGCAAAGTAAGGGGGTAATGGAGAGAAGAAGAGAGAAGGAGCTAAACATGTGGCGATCGTGGATCGACGGAGAAGTGCTGCTCGGTCCAACAAGATCAGATGGTGCGGCGACATTATCGGGGCTTTCCTCAACATTGGTCCGTACAAGTGCGGCTTCCATGGGAGGATTCAGTTCGTGCTCGGAGAGACATGCGGAGGCGCCGCCGCTGATATCGAGAACAGGCCCAAATGCTGACGTGTAATATCGGTAAATGGAGAAATTATTATCTGTTGGCACCGATGTGGTGAATCTTCATCCTATCAGAAACTGACATGTGGTAAAATTGTGACACGTGTCAGTTCTTTATTGGCTGAAGTTTCACCACATCGGTGCCACCTGTTGACACCGATGTAGTGAATAATCCCTCAAATGGAGAAATTCTTCTCTACATCGTGCCAACAGGTGGCACCGATGTGGTGAATCTTCACTCTATCAGAAACTGACATGTGGCAAAATTATGACACGTATCAGTTCCTTATTGGCTGAAGTTTCACCACATCGGTGTCACATGTTGGCACGGATGTAGTGAATAATCCCTCTTGGTAAATGGCGCCAAAATGCTCGATAACTACCAAGAGAACAGAATTATGTGATCCGATTAAAATATTAATAATAAAGTTAAAAAAAAAACCTAATAAAGTTTGTATTAGTTGGACAAGTGTTAAAGAGAGTTGTATTTTCAGGACGATCCGATGTTGAATTCGGTTCGAGACCTCTTCTTAGGAACTGATTTTAGGTATTCTGACTTTAAAGTTTAAACTGTCGTTTGATAATTGTACCAAGTTTCGTTATCGTTACTTTTTTATTTTTCAATATGTTTTTTCTTTTAGACTTGACCGATTTTGGTGTGGATTTTATTCAGTTCATATATATTTATGACAATTAACTTAAATTGAATCTCAATTTTGCATAAATTCTTCAATTTCACTGTATCATACTAATTGACATAAATTAAAATGAAATATAAGTGTCATTTTATTTTTTTATCTTCCTTAGCATTGATCCAAAATTTGTCAAATTTAATAGAAAAAACTAACGAAAAATAAAAATAAAAAATAAAAACAAAACAACAAACACTTATTAGTAACAATTTAAACATGGAACATCTAAAAATAACGTAATGTAAACTTACGATTGCGATTGGTGTAGGGGCGGTGTTTACACCGCTCCTATCACATTGTGCCACGTTATCATTTTGTTTTGTTTGTACTTGTTAAATCTTCATTCTCTTTAGGTGGCGTTTGGATGGACGTAATGTGAGATTACAAGTAATGTGAGCTGAAATGTGAGATTATAAGTATGTTAGATTACAGTGTTTGGTTGTGCTGTAGTGTGGAGTGTAATGTTAAATTACAGTGTTTGGTATGTGTTGTAATATGCATTGTAATGCGTTTTAATTATTATTATATTAATCTATATGAGAGTATATTATATATTAATATGATAAGATTAATATATATATATATATATATATATATATATTGACAACAACTAACTTCTTAAGTATATTTATTAATTAGATGTTCATTTATTACAATATTGATGGTGTGGAGTTTTTTTTCTTTTCTATGAACATGTAATCCTTATATAAAGGGCTCTCGTGTTGAGAATAAAATCATTTATTACATTATCTTCTATACTTACATTAGTTTTAGGGTTAATAACCAAATTCCTATCTGAACTTTGACAAATTTACAAATCTCTACCTGAACTTTAATTTTTTTGAATTGGCTACCTAAACTTTTAATTTTGGAAAATTGTCTTCCTTAACTTTCAATTTCGGAGCAAATTGCTACCTCTGAATTAATTTTCGTAAAATTAAATAGAAAGTGAGCATGTTTTCGAATATGGAGTATTTTCATGTGTACTTAATATGAACTAATATATAAACTGAAAGAATTGTAACAAAATTGAAATACACCGTTTGAATCAGGGGAAGCCCAATTGAGCATCAAATTGTAATTGTATATATTTTGTGACAATAATTTTAATTTATGACTTTTTTTTTTTTTTTTTTTTTTTTGCAGAGATAGGGGTGTACATCATCTACACTACCTTTCATTGAGGAAACATTCAGTTTTAGCACTAGAACTGACTTGGTCTTTAGATGGAGAATATGGATAATGGTCTTGTATTGTTTATTTAGACGTGCAAATAATTAGTCTTACAATCATTGGATTGACATTTGTATTGTGAATTGAAACCACTCATACCAAGATTATATTATAATTGTTATTCTTATTTTTTAGGCTGGATTGGTGTTTCCTAAAATATTGCATCTGATTTGTTAAAATAATATAAAATTCGAAATGACATCTTTTCAAATTGAAAGGTAAAATACTAAAGATGAAAAATAAAATTGAATTTTTTGATTTAAAAGAATATCATTACTATTAACGCTATACATACTTATGATTAATTTCAGAATTAGAAAATGTAATACTAAATGGTTAAAATAGGATTGGAAGTCTTGTTGCTAAAGAGATCTATTATAATTAATTTTTCATTACTAAATGTTATAAATTGAGTTTAAAATGTAGTTACTAAATGGTATCTATTTGAAATGACAAATGTGATACTAAAAGTGTACATTTGAAATGACATATTTGATACTAAAGGTGTACATTTAAAATGACACTGGTGTAACTAAAGCTAATATATAGTATATAATATTATCAACTCTCACAAACAGTATCAGGAATGACAAAAGTAAAACTAAAAATGTACATGATTTTGAAGAAAAAAAATAAATTCACATGGATTCCACACGGCAAATGAATGATCGGAGTGAAATCCGTGTGGAAACTCATTAGGATAACATACCGATTTTCGGTGTGCCTATTACACACGGATTTGGTTCCACGTATCTTCCATACCGAATTTTCCGTATGTAAAAATTTACACACCAAATACATTGGGAAAAATACACACGGATTAGCATGTCTAAATTCCCCACCGTTCCAAATGGTTTGTAACCTGTTTGTAAACCCATGTACACACAAATTTCACACATATTTGATTGTGTGTACCGTCACATTTTCTTGTAATGTGGGTTAGCAGTGTTTTCCTTCTTAATCAACTTCTGTCAGCATTACAACTTTGCATATATGGGTGAGTTGTTGACCAAGAGGATTCGCGAGAATATGTTCTCCAAGATTCTGACATTCGAAGTCGGGTGGTTCGATCAAGATGAGAACTCGAGTGGCGCCATTTGCTCTCGTCTTTCAAAAGATGCAAATGTGGTAAGTTCACGTATTGTTGATATATTATTATTATTATTATTATTATTAAGAGTACGTGTGTTTCGATCGAATACTGTCTTATTATTATTAGTGAAGAAAAAAATCTATCCGATTTATCTGCCAGTCTTGCTTGATTTAATGCAAATTGAATTTTACAGTGGAAAACAGTGAACCATCATAAGTTCTAACTATTGACCTCTTTCTTACACTAGAAAGACTACTACATGAAAAGTTGATTGTTGCGACGCTAAGTTGTGTCGCTGTGAATTAAACACACTTGTAGCGACGCAAATTAATATGTCATTTCTAATCACTGTGGTAAAAAAATCTACGACGCTTTGGAGCAGCGTCATTAAATTTTATGTGAGGCGATGCTTGTTTGCGTCATTAGTGACTGTAGGCTCAAAACCGTCGCCATATAATACACAATGCAACATTTAGAAGCGTCGACACATGATGCAAATTGCAACGCTCAGAAGCGTCAACATATGATGAAAACTGCAACCACTACAATAAACTAATTAATTAATGGCACTTTTTTAAATGGCGATACTTTCGGTAGTGCCTCACACACGCCCAGCGACACTTCTCCTAGTGTCGCAATCAAATACGTAGCTCGCAATCAAATACGTAGCGTCACTTTTTAAAGTGCCGCAATCAGTACTTATTTGTACAAAGCAGCGACACTTTTGAAATGTCGTTATTGTTTTTCTTTTAAAATATTCACGACACTTCTTGAAGTGCCGCAAGTATTTTTATTTTTATTTTTTGAAAAAAAAAATACAAATTCAATTTTCATTTAAATAATAATTTTATTGTATCACAACATCGCCCTCAAGCCATAATACATAGTTATGAACAATACACATTAATGCACCCGACCAAGAGTTGACGTTTGCAACCCTGCGATAAGAAACATAAAACAATTAAATAAGCAATACTTACAACTTCTTGTGAAAGCACATGCCCCGGGTTTACAACCCAATAAAAGACTCTTGTCCCTGTTAGCCTATAACAAAGACTCTCGGGCCTTTCAAATTTCTAACCATACCAATGACTCTTTTATTATAAGCTACTCAAAAACCAAAAACATTAAAAACAAACATGGCATTGGACAGCAACAATTGATTCAACTGCCAAATAATTTCAGCTAACCATATATTACAAACAGTTATACATATATGACATAGACCTGAATCTGATCATCAACACTTCAAAATATGAAAGTAAAGCAAAATCCAAACTAAACAATAAATCAGCTCGGTCAGAAACTTCACCGATTCAGAAAAAACAAAAGACTAGCAGCATCGAATTTGAAGCGTCAATCTCTTCATTTGAAGGTGGATAGTCGAGGAAGCTTGTCCCTCAAATAGTACAACCTTGCTCTCCTGACCTTCCTATGCTTGAGGACCTTGATCTCTTTGATGCTCGGAGAGTACCTGTAAATGTAATACATCATAAGTAAACAACAGACTGTGGATCCAAAAATCACCAATATGAGCTCCAAGTAGCAGAAAATCAAATCAAGTTCAAATTTTGACGGAAAATAGCGTTAAAAAGCAACCCTCAATACACAAATTTCTTAGGTTAATGAGCATAAGTATTTGCAATCTATCTATAGCAAGTTTATTCACCATGCAGATAGTTTGAACAGATCAAAACAAGAAATCTTTACCAAACTACAGATCATTGCAACTACACCCTTTGAAGACAATGTATCGTCTAAGTCAGTTATTCCCCCCTCATGCACCGTATGTATGACTTGCATACTCAGATAATATTCAGAGAACATATGTGTATGGCCTAAGGCCCAAATATAACCTTTTCATGATAATAGATAAAAAGGCATATTTCTTTCAGAGATCCATTAACTAACAAGGTTAAACTAAGGATCAAATGCAGCTACAACTCATGGCTTCTCTCACTATTTTTGCTATACATCTTTAATGCATCCATATTACTCAGGCCAGTTTATGTAGTATAGTAGCTACTTAATTCATCTACTTACAGGGGAAATACGATTTCAACTCCGACTCCTGCAATGATCCTGCGGATTCTGATGGTTGTATGGATTCCTGCATTTTGTCTCGAGATAACTATTCCTTTGTAGATAGAAAGCCTCCTCCTGTTTTCAGGAACTTCCTGCATACCAATTGCATCCACCAATTCAACATCATTAACTATGGAATCGAAAGAACATGCAATGAAGATCTAAATGCACAACATTATAAAAGAAGTAATCAATAAGATACCAGCTTAATTTCCACAACATCTCCAGTCCTAATGTCAGGGGAAGGCCGTGCCTCCTGTGACGCTTCAACTGCTCTCTTATTCAAAATCTATGGAAACAGCAGCAAGCATCTATCAATCTCCACAATAATCAATTTTGCTTTCTCCAGTTTCTTCGTTCCATCAATTTATACAGCGAAATGAAGCAGAATAGCAAGATAGTGAAGTGAAGATTGAATACCCCCATTATATCGCCGAGCTTAGTCCGAAGTTTGCGTGGTGGCCTTGCTTCTTCCGGCTCGGCCAAGGCAACTGCTACAGCTTCAACATCAGCTTCGGCTTCAACTGTAGCTTCAGATTCAACATTCTCTTCCGGAACCGCTTCAGCATCCGATTGAGCCTCAGCTCTGACCACGAAACTCCGCCTCAAACTAGACGCAATAATTGGACTCCTGTACGAGCACGAAGCAGCCCTAGACAGAGATAATCCACCGCCATTACAGAATCGAGACGAACGGCTAGATACTTGAGCACAAAGACCCCGGGTCTTATACGTCGGAATCGCGGGAATCGAAATAAAGGCCTGCAGGAAACAAGGTAGTCGACAATTACTTTCTATAACTGATGAACGAGCAGAGGAGTAGAAGAGAAGCGATTGCCATTGGAACCTGAGGTAGAGCTCTGGAAGCCATTGCTGATGCGGAGGAGAGCGCGAGAGCAGAAACCATGGAAGAGAGGGAGTGAAGAGCAGCTTATCCGTTATCTTGAAGAAGGCGGGTGGCCCAATTACAGTAGAAATAGTGGGCCTTGTTGGGTAAATACCGTTGGTTCGGCCCAATATTTCATAAATGGGCCTGTCTTGACATTGGACTTGAAACCCAGCCCAAAAATGGCACATACCAACTCCAATGTAAATTACTCGGATCGGGTTGGAACTTCCGTTTTGCGGGCCAAAAGTCAACCAACGGTCTTAACCAACTTTCTCGCTCGAACTATATGGAGATTTCTGGCACATTTTTAATATAATAATATATATACTTCAATAAAAAAAACTACATACATTATATTATATATATTATTAGCATTTTCACAAGTTTGGTGGCCATGGCCCATTGGGGAGAGGACAATAGTTGGAGTGGTGCACTCTTTAGTGTCTAACAATTAGGGGATTTCTATAAGTGTATGGTAGTGTCTTTTTACTATGTTTTACAAATATCATATTTTGTAGATCTCTTTTTTGCATTTTTTTTTATTGTGCTAGATGTGAATTTTAAAGAAAGTTGTTATTAATAATGATGTGATGTAAATTTGAGGTGTATTAAAAAAAAATACAAAAACTTAAAGTTTGACCTATGTACAATTAAGTTCATGTTAATAGTAAAAAGTGTATATACATAGTATTTCACAAGCATACTTAAAAATTCCGGTAGGAATGGACCTATAAGAGACGAGGGGCAACTGCCTACGTCAATTATTTATAGTGTTGATTTTTTGTTTAAAAAAATGCAATTACTTTTTATTTGGTCCTTTAGAGCATCAGAGTGGTTTTACATAAATTGTATTATTTAAACTTGCTACATAGACATTTATGTACACTTTAAGTAATATATAAAGTTAAGATAAATATAAATAACATTTGCTCATCAATCGTTTGACTTAACTATATTCCTTGAATATAGTTTATTATTAAAAAAATTCAACATCCACCAATAAGATATTAGCATTAATCATAATTGAATTAATTAATAATAATAAAAATGGTTAGGTAATACATACTGCATTCCTTAAATTTAAGAAATAAATTATGTAAAAATAGGTAGATCAAACTTTTAAATAATGCTATGTAAAATTATTGTAGCGCGTTTTTATATACATTTTACACAAAATATGCGTTTAACTCACATTTAAGTAATACTATGTAATACCATTGTAATTTGTGAATACTCTTAAGAGTCAATCATAAATTAAACCATAACTATTATTGACTTATAAAATACAAATGTTAATAACCTCTCTATTTATATATAACCCTAAAAAAGTTAAGAATGATGTATTTTAAATAATAATAATAGATCAAATCTAATAATATCTATATCTATATTTAAAATAACTAAGATTATGTCCAACAAATAATTATATCCCACAAGATATTTTTCGTACATTTTATTCTCAAGAGTCTCACTATATATCAACTTCACTCTCTTCCCTCACCAAATTCCTTACGCCACATAAAGCTCTTCCTTTTTCGTTCTACAAAAGCCACCGCCGGAGAAGACAGCCAAGCATGGCTCTTTCAAGCGTCATGCTCTTCCTCGCCACGTACCTCGCCGTGACGGCGGCTGTTCCGTCGCTCGCCCAATCTCCGGCGGCCGCCCCCACCATGCCCCCAGTATCCTCCATTTCAGCTCCACCAACCGGCGCCGTCGCCTCACCACCCACGGCCGCGACTCCTCCAGTGGCGGAAACTCCGCCGTCCACGGCCCCTGGTCCATCCTCGCCGATGACCATGACCCCCGCCGCATCTCCGCCGGCACCGGTAGCTCCCTCCACACCCACTTCAGCGCCTACTGGTTCAACCCTGTCTCCTTCTGAATCGCCGGTGCCGTCCACCCCTAACTCCGGCGGCTTCGCCGTCGGTAGTAGCATCTCCTTGGGAGCTCTGTCAGCCGTAGCTGCAGTCTTTCTCTTTTAGAGGGCATTTGTGTCATTTCAGTTGGTGTCTTGTAGATTAATTTGAGACATTGTGTTATTCTTTTCCTTTTAAGACTCATCTTTTTGTTAATTTTCTCTTTTTAATTCGCGGAGTTGCCTCATATATCCTCATATATGGGTTTGGGGGTTTTATTTTTCAATATGTTATATCGTAATATGTTGCATTTATAATCTTAGATGAATAAATGAGACTCGTGACTCGTTATTGCCTTTCGTGATTATTTTTTTTATTTTTCAATATTTTATATCATAATATGTTGCATTTATAATCGTTAGATGAATAAATGGGACAACCGACTCGTTATTGCCTTTTCGTGATTCGTATTTTACGATCATACATGCTCGATTTATACACTCTAGCACTAGCTAGATCATGATTTTAAGGTTTTTGAGACTTTAAATTCTGAAGTGAATGTGGGTTTGAAGAATAGTAGATGGAGAATTGAAGATGATGTGAATTGTGTGGATGAAAGAGTGGAGAAGATATTGAAATAGTACCTTCCTTTAGTAAAGCAATGGTGTCCTCTTGAATTAACACTTATTGTTTTTTGGAAATTTCTTAGGTAAGATGTCAAAAACATAGGGTCACAAACTCACATGTTATTATGAGTGTATATATATTGTATTTCTTTCTATTCATAAAATATAAACATTAATCATATTGAAGCTAGTCATGAATAGTGAGCAAGTAATTTTGAAAAATCTCTTTTGTTAAATAACTTTATATTATAGAAGCACTGAATCATTTAAAGAAAGTGTTCATATATAACATAACAAATTATTAGTAATATTTGTTTGCCAATAATTTGGTGCAAGTTTTTACTTAAACAAAGTACTTATTTTTTTTTATTTTTTTTTTTTACATTTGAAACAACACTTGTATATATTACTATATTTCTATATGTGGATCTTACTCTTAACTTTATTTTGTTAATTTTATTTGTGGGTGGAGAAAATTAAAGGGGAATAACCTTTTTTTTAGAGATGTAGGGATGGTGGTGGAAAGACAGAGAAGGGAATAGTATTTAGTGGTGTTGAAGGTGAGGGCAAGGTACACAACAAGAGAATGCAATGCTATATGAATATGAAAGTGATGTTCACATGGTGGGCTAACCCTTGCTTGGTTGTATTTGTATCTTTTCTACCATGAATTAGTCTTCATAAATAGTTCATACTAATAATTAATCAAATAAAATAAAATTTCCATAACTTTCTCTTAAAAAATACTACATACATGCGAGCATTACGTGCATGCACATTACTGTCGTGAGAATGTTACAATGATATGATCAGACCGTTTGAAAGCAATTAGTTGAAATTTGGAAGCCAGTCGAGTATTAGTATGTGAACCAATGAAAACTCTTAACTTCATCTCTACATCTACATATGTTCATAATTTGTTGTAAAAAAATTAAAAATTAAAATCATTGGATGAGCATAGGATTCCAAATGCATAAAGCTTCATGAACAAAGCAAATAAAGAAAAACACCCACAACTTTCCTTGCTGCCTTTTCCAAAAAGGAATAGATACCCTAGAAACTGATAGACTTAGCAAGACCCCCTTAACCATATTCTCTTTTGCATAAATATAGAAAGAAAACAAGTTGTTATGGAATCTTGGTAACTCCCTACCTACCTAGTACCTAGTTTGCTTGATTCAATCACATCAATCTTGGCAAATATTGCCATTCATATAATGTCTTTAATCTAGGCTTTGTCTTCTTGGTTGGCAAGTTAGTGATTAAAATTGGGGAAAATAATATATTCAGTGTCCAAGGTTTACCCCATGTGTCAGTTTGGTGTCTCAAAATTAAATTGTTAATATTTGGTGTCCTAGGTTACAATTTTGCTGCGATTTGGTTTTCTGTCCATTTTTTGGATTAACTTTGACATATTGAGATGAAAAGACAATTTTGCTCCTTATACATTATTTTTTCTTCAAAACTACCCGTCTGATTCTGACCACCCACCTTCGATTACGACCACCCACCTCCGACTTCGGGCTGACCCGATTCCAGCGATTCTGAGCATTTTGGGGGTAATTTAGGAATTTTCGAATTTATTCGGTCATGTGACCAACACATGACCAGTTTCTATTAAATTTAACATCAAAATTTGACGGAGACACCAAATAGCAACAAAGATGAAACCTGAGACAGTTAAAGTAACAATTTAACCCTAAGACACTAAATTGAAATATGAAGTAAACTTGAGACACTAAATATATTTCTTTTCCTTTATAATTTGATACTTGAGTACAAATAAAATGCAACTATTAGCACAATGAATATCAATTTAACATCATCATATCCTCCATTATGATCAAACATAAATAAAAACAACAAAAATAGAACTGTACAGTATACTATACTGAAGTAATAACTTGCCAACCAAGTAAACTGCCACCCCAAATCATGATCAGTCTTGTATGATTGGGGAGATGAGCCATGTTACCTAAATTTTCTTCTTAAAACTTTCTAAATCTGTATAGTAGAAGGAACTAAACACACAAATTATATCAATCATATGTAATTAGTTTGACTAAGTTAATAGGACCTTAACTTACGAAATTTAATATATATATAATTCTAATATTTTTAGGATAAGGTTCTTATTATTTTATCAAGAGGTGCAACTGAAAACATGGGATTTAATTATATCTGGAAAAAAATATAACCCTAAATAACATAATATTCTATTTAATGCATATATATTATTTTGTTTCCACATAAAATTATTTTAATACCCATAAATACATTATTTTATTGTTGTTATTTTATATTTTATTTTCTAATTTTGAATATCGTAATTAAAAAATTCATAATTATTTGAACTCTACATTGATTTATAAAATCATTTTTATGTGAAAGTTGATATAAATAACTTTGATATATAATATAATATTTATAAGTTATACACACTACTGTAGCAAATAAATAAAGAATAAGATGTGTATTTTTTTTTAATATATATCCACTAATTAAAAAAATTAAAAAAAATTGTGAATTAACACTGTTAGAGCATCCACAATGGTTTTACATAAATTGTATTCTTTAAAGTTGCCACGTAGACATTTATGTACACTTTAAGTAATACGTAAATTTAAGACACACGTAAAAAATATTTTCTCTACAATCGTATTACTTAAACATATTCCTTAAATGTATTTTATTATTAGATTTTCCAACAACCACCAATAAGATATTAGCATTAATTATAAAATGAATTAATTTATAATAAAAAATTGGTTACGTAATACATAGTGCATTACTTAAATTTAAGGAATGCTTTATGTAAAAACATAAATTTACGTGTGGGTCCCATCTTTAAGGAATGCTATGTAAAACCACTGTAGATAGTTTTTGTTGATTTACTTAAATAAACATATAGGGCCCACGTTTACGTAATCTTAATGTAATACCATTGTGGATGCTTATAACTCTTTTTTTTCATCACAATTGTATTAAATTAACATATATAAATTTTTATTCAAGTAAATTTTCACAATGCGCATGTAAATGAGTGGTATACTATAGTTTTAACATCATATTAGATGCACTTCTTCCCCTTTGAAGCTATTAGAAAGAAGCTCATGGAGAGATATAATTTCAATGTTCACCATTATGTGAACTCTTTAACTATTTCTTATATAGGAGAAAAGCCCAGGCTTTACTTTGGCAAGTGTTGACCAAAAGTAAACAAAAATATATATGGGCTTTATTAATTTGTGAACCTTTTCAAAAGCAGACATTTTATAATGCAAAAACAAAATATTCAAACTCATTAAGTAAGATCACACATATATGGTTCATTTCTCCATCTAGAATATGATCATATTGTGACAAACACATAGACATCACCATCAAGCTCCTCACCCGAACCCGATGCAACCACCATCACGAACCCATCCGGCGACCCAAACCAATGAGACACGCCGAGCGGCACCTCGTTCACTGTCTGAAACCGAAATGTAAGCTCAGACAGTCCAAACTCGTCCCAACTCACACGTCTCGCCCGGGCTGTCCCTGACTGATATTCGATAATCCCACCACTACAAGAAATCTAATTGTTTGTGAGATATTTATTTGTGAGAGAAATATTAACATATTTGTAAGGGAAATGTTAAAATTCCTTACAAATATAACATTCAATTTTTAGGGGTTATAGGGTCTTTTGGTGCCACATACTTGACCAAAGTTGTTTTTTGGTATTATATGTTTAATTTTATAGATTTTTGGTGTCATACGTTTGCATTTTAGTAGACTTTTGGTGCATTAACTGTTAAGTTTGACCATTAAGTGCCCCTATTCAGGTCACATGACTTCCCCCTAAGTTTCATTTTTGTTCAAATTAGTCCTCCAATTTATAACGTTTGCAAAAGTTAGGTATACAAAATCTGAGAACTTTGAACAAAACTGAAACTTAAAGGGAAGTCACGTGACTTGCACATGATCACTTAACGGTCAAACTTGACAGTTGACTAATATGCACCAAAAGTCTACAAAATGCAAACGTATGACACAAAAAGTCTAAGAAATGAAACATACGACAACAAAAGCCCTACAACCTTTTTAAAAAAAACGAATGATTCCTAACAAAAAAAAAAGGCTGGCTATAAATTTATGGGAAAAATTTCGAATTTTGAGGAATTTCGAATTTCGAATTTCCTCAAAATTTAATAAATCCTTTAAAAATTCTTATAATTTCCGAATGACTTCCCTTAAAAAAATGTCATCATAAATTACCAGTTTTCTTGTGGTGCGCTTTTAGCGACGCTTTCCACTTCCGTCGCCCCGTACCGATCCTTCACCACCATAACAAACTCTACTCCCATCTGATTCTCAATTTCAGCTTCCTTGATACATACCCGCGCGAGGGCCGCGTATTCCGACCTCAGAACCGAACCCTCGAACTTGAACACGACAGTTTTTGAGGTTTTCGGGCTCGGTTTGATGCCATAAGGAAAACGAGGGTATTTCATGGGATTGTGGAGGTAAAACAAGGATGGTGCAAAAGTGCTATTTTCGTCGGTAAATAGATTGCTGTGTATGGTTTCCAATCTCTTGAGGAAGCTTGAAAAGGCCAAAGGGTCTAGCAGTAGAAGACTGTAACTGATCCCAACTGAAAAACCGCCGCATTCGAAGTAGGTGACCTGTTGGGGACATCATGGAAACGTTGTCTCTCGTCAAATTTAAACCGCTGCATTAATGGCATCGCCGAAAATTCTTTTTTTGTAAGTTTGGTGATTACACCAAGCCAATATAAACATGACAAGTGTTTTATGATCTCACTATTTTAGGTTCATTCGTAAAGTACCATAATAGAATAACACTTGTAATGTTTATATTAGCTTTTTTTATGCCAAGCCTACACAAAAATAGCCATGGCATTGCTTGTGTTACAAGTTTCTTGCTTGTGTATCAAGTCAGTGCATCATTTTTTAGAGACAAACTTAATTAGATTTGTAAGAAAATATTTTCCTTGCATGAGAGTCATGAATACTTCTTTTATCAATAATATAAGGAAAAAAAACATAGATTCATTGGAAAATGTTTTTACTGTTAAATAACCTAAAAATTAGGGCCGGCAATTTGGGCCCGGCACGATGGTTCGACACGAACACGACACGACACGAAAATTACGAGTTTGGGTTTGATATTGATGACACGGCACAACACGATAATTTTAAAATTTTTGTTTAAAAATTTTTATATTTGATTTTTTATTCAATTTATTCTAAGTTTTTCATGCTGATTTTTCATGTTGGACCGTGTTGGGCTGGGTTTGGGCTGACCCCCAGAACACGACACGAAAGTAGCACGACACGAACACGCACAACCCACACGAATTGCCAGCCCTACTAAAAACGATCACAATTATAGGTTATGTTGCTAATCGTTGTTTTAAATAAAAAAAAGTTGATATACGGTGTTATAACTATTATATTGATTGGTTTTTTTTCCGGCCGATTTAGTAGTTAAAATTGACGTTTTAAGCAACAAAAACATGTTATTTTTAACTTTTCTGAAATATCAAATTTGTTACTCAATGTCTAGTACTATTTAATGCTTAAAAACAAACTTTTGTTCCGTCAGTTTTTAAAGAAAACAAATAGAAATCAATAAATCTAATAATTGCTACACTGAATAAATGGGACATCAATTAGCACCATGACATAATTTTACTCGTATACATGATCAGTTTACTTCTATAACTCTTCAAACCCGAACAACTATCTTCACTACACTAACATAATCTAATCTCATTATTCTCACGCTTGGCCCAAAAATTGAGAAAAATAATTTTTATGCAAAACAAGACACATATTAATTGACACAACACGATAAAATTGCCAACCCAACTTCACAATAAGTTTAAGAAAGTACCTGAATATAAACGAGCGGAGAGTATTGAGGATCCTTCTCATCAATGTCCTTCCACTGCACTAACTCAGTTTCGGTTTTATCTCTCCCTTCAGAATTAAGATACGTTTCCAACCCGACCCGAATCTTCGCCTCGATAAGCCGAGCACCCGAGTCGTTCGTGAAGAACTCGAACCCACTTTCGGTTTTTCTAACCCGACCACAATAAAACGGCTTCTCCTCAAAAGCTCTCCCTAGAGACTCCTTGATGAGACCCACAAAAACCCGAGCGTAACCCGCGGCGCCCTTATAGTATAGGACCGTGTTGCAACGCCTTTTGAAACCCGCGGGGCCGGGTTCGATCCGACGGGTCAAGCGCGGGTTGGTCGTCGTTCTGGCAGAGACACTCTGAATGAGCTCTATTTGGGGCGTGGAGGAAATTGCTGCCATTGTTCTTGTTTTGGTGGAAATGGGTTTTCTTAAGGTTGTTGTGGTGGTGTGGTTTTGGGTGTTGTTGGGTATTTATAGGTGTGATGTAACCAACTTTAAGGTTTTAGTGTTTTGGTTTGTACATGCATGTTACTTAATATAATTGAGGTGTTTTGTGGTTTGTACTCTAATTAGCAGACTAAGAAAAACATGTGCTTTAGCAATGAGTCAATAGTAACAAAAAAATATGAAAAAAAAAAGGATTTGCCAAATAATGTCATGATCACAAGTTCGAGCAAGTGTCCCCACTTAGCTAAATTCAGCCTAACTAAGCCCATTGTCCTCCATGAGCTTAGAAAAGGAGGAAATTCTGACAAGCCCTATCACGGTCCTAAGTCGGCTCTGATATCATTCTGTCACGCCCACAAATTCGAGCGATTGTCTCACTTAGCCTAACTCATCCTAACTAAGTCTGTTGTTCTCACTTGAACTTTGAAAATGAGGAATTTCTGTTAAATTTGAGTAGTACATCTCATGCTTATTAAGATTCCAAATTCTTTATTAGAAATAATGTGGTACACAAATATAGAGTATTCCAAATAATGTATTTGCAATAAGTATAGTTGTATTATACTTGTTACATGTTTGTTATATTTATGTAAAGTTTTACTAAAATGAGAGTTTATGTTATGAAAGATATTAACTGTGATATTTGCATGAGATTTTTGCGTTAAGTGAATATATACTTAGAGAAAATATTGTTCTTACATTGGATTTGTATACGTTATTAGAAATTTCTTCGCATTATTTTCATAATGAAATAGTTTCGTAAATTAGAATCTGTAAAAAAAAAATTACAACTCTTTAATTATAATATTCAAATTAAATATACAACAAAAAATAAAAATAAACATATGTATCATATATTATTATTATATATAAAAAGAGTAAAATAAAAGAATATATTATTATGTTTACATGATTTTTTTAATGTATTTTCCATTAGAACTTTAAAATTCTCAATTATACCGCGTATCAAAGCATCATATGATTCAAAAGTTTTAGAAATTATTTTAAAACTACAGCTGTCAATATTATTGATTAGTAAACATAATTGTATTTACTTTGACAATGAATCTTGATATATACTAATTATTATGATATCATTCTCAAGAAGAAACCCACCCTAAGCTTAGCTCTTCCACAACAAACTAAATTATTGGGTAAAAAATAGTCTCGTCTCTTCCATATAATTGACTCTAATAATGCAAAACAACAGCTAAAATGCAGTCGAGTTTATTTCAACTCGATTTTTCAGCCGTTAGATCATGAGAGAGAATCAATCAGAATTCATGAAAGATAAAATCTATTTGTTACATATATATAATCTGATGACTAAAAAATCGAGTTGAAATAAATTCGAATTTATTTTAGCCGAACCCTAATACAAATACAATATTAACTTGACATACAAACAAGTTGGATAGATTTTTTTTAGAAAAATGGGTTAGTCTAGCTCATTCCACTAATTGATGTTTGGGCATTTTTCTACAGTATGATTTTTTTTCCCTGAAAAGGCTTAGTGAATAATCAACAGATGCGTTACTAGTTAATGTAGCTCTACTAGGAACCCAATATAGACTATATAGTTAAGATGGTGAGTTGTTAAGTAAGCCAAGTTTTACTCATCTTCTTCTATGCAATACATATAAAGAGAGACTTAACTAATATTTTAGTTAAATCACAGCAACAACAAGATAATTCTCAAATAGTTTCGAATCTAAGTCTTTAATGTCAAATTAAATATGGATTTTATATATTATGCAATGCTTATGAGCGTCACTTCCGTAAATATTTAATTTAAGCAATAGTAATGAATGGATATAATATGAAGCAACAAAGTAAATAATCATATGAATGTATAGAGATAAGTGGCCATTTAGCATAGTACACTATAATAATCATCAATATATACGTTCCTTTCTTTTGTCGAAAAAAGTTAATACGTTGCAGCTTCCTTTATTTAGTTTGGTAGAACTGAACAGTGGGTTGTGCGTACATAATTACAGAACGAACAGTCGATTTACGACAAATCGTACAACTCCACCGCTAGTATATATGTGGGTCTATAGTCACACCGCCTTTTATTAAGTGATTAATATATAAGGAAACTTCTCAGGAAATGATCACACCGCCGTTTGTTGTGAAATAACGGATATTGATGAATATTTTGAAACTCAAAATGGATAGAAAACTCTTAATTAACACTTTAAATAGTGATGTATCAAAATAAAAGCTAACACTAGCCTCGCCTGTAATTGTACTAAAACAAATTTGACAGTGTTGATCAGCTTGCGTTTTGACTTTTTATGATAACTTTTGTTACAAATTAATATAAAAAATATATACAACATACTTTTTATTAAGTTATTTATAGTAATTTACGCTAATAAAAATATATGATATTGAGAATTTATTCATGTACTTACACGAAATTATTTCTCTTTTATTATTATATTATGTTTAAATTAAATATTATATATATACATTAAAATATTCTTATTTAATAATTTAAAATTTCATAATATGTTTAAATTTTAAATTATTATCAATTCTTAAATGGTAATATGATATTTATTTAGGGTAAATAATCTTAAATTTATTTTAAACATTAAATTATTAAATATTTATCAATTAATTAAGTATATATGATATAATATGGAAGAATGTTGTCATATTAATATATTATAGATAATATTAAAAAGGCCCCTAATATCTCATTTGTAAATTGAGCTAGACAGAAGGCCCACAAGTCCAGAACAAAAAGGAACACGGGTTATTATTCTTAATTTAAAAAAAAAAAATAAAAAAAAAAAGTTCCATCAGAGTTCAATAATCATATCAAATTATTGTTGCCACGTCACCATCTCCATTTCACTTCCGCGGTGACAAAAAATACAAAAATTCATAGACTCCGAAAATTTGGGCAGTTTTTTTTAAAGGCTAAAAGCCGAAGGGCCATCTCTTAACCTCCTCTGTTTTTCTTTACAGCCCTCTATTTCTCTCTTCGCCGGAGACGATTCCACTGTCCGATCAAAAGCTCGCCGGAGAAGAAACTGTCTCCTCTTCTAATTGTTCTCCAATTTCCAGCGGCTCGTTCGATCTCGGTGTCGCAGAGCCATGAATCCCGAATAGTAAGCTGTTCTTTTACATCGGTTGAATCCCCAGTTTATGTGTCCATGTTGATTATCGTACGATTTGGTTGCCTATAGAGGTGAATTGTCTAGATCTCCAGCTTTATTTTTGACTGCAATAGGTTGAAACTTGTTTGTTAAATCATGCATGTATTGGGAGCTATAAAGGCTGAGCTCAATTCTTAGCTATTGGTTTAGACATGGCTCTGCGATCTAGACCCTAGATCGTATTTGTAAATCAGTATATAGATTCATTGATCAATTTGTTTCAGCTGAGGTAGAATTTGCAGTGAATGATCAGGTGTGAGATTATCTGTTTCAGTTTTCATATTACGGGTAGAAAATAGCTGTAATCCAAATGTCAAGTAGTATGAAGATTGAGTTTTGATTAGCAATTCACCGAAAAAGAAAAGAAAAGACGAGTTATGGAAATTAATTGGTCGTAGTTAAACTTAAAGGATACTAATAGTCATTCAACTATCTAATTAACATATTGGTCTTATACAGTGACTATTTGTTCAAGCTTCTGCTCATTGGAGATTCTGGTGTAGGAAAATCATGTTTGCTCCTTAGGTTTGCTGTAAGTTCAGTTTTATTTTATTTTTGCTTAGACTTTGTTCTTATATATCATATTGTTGGGACAGATATTCATGGTTGATCAGGAGAGAGTCGGCGAACACATAATTTGTCTGAAGTTGATCATGGCCTCCCAAAGAGCTGTGATCTATCATAATTTTACTTTATAGTAACAAGAATTTATTAGCTTAGAAGTGATTCATGAAAATTATGGAATTATTTTCTATACTTAACACAGCGATGGACATTCAAACCCTGTGCTGTATTGTAATGAACAAAATATAGACCAATAGTAAATATGGAAAAGATCAGAGGAAATGTAAATACTTGATATACATTTCTTCAATTTAAGACACTTAAATCATGGGTCTTACAGTTCTTTTGCATAAAGTAAATTTTAAAAGTTCTCTCATTGGTTCTTGTTTGGTTTTGGGACAGGATGATTCATATCTTGAGAGTTATATCAGTACAATCGGCGTTGATTTTGTAAGCAACTTCATCTGTTTATTTGTCTTTGTATTAATAAATTTGCAGTTCCTATGGCTCTTACAATCATTATCTCTATTCAGAAAATCCGGACAGTGGAGCAAGATGGGAAGACAATTAAACTACAAATTGTAAGTTCTTGATACACCAATACCAACCTTTCTTCACTCTAATTATGTTTTCATTCATTGTAGTAAATAGTAATTGTAAAGTTATTGCTTGTTGATTGACTTTGTATTGACATCATTTGCAAATGCAGTGGGATACGGCAGGCCAGGAACGTTTCAGAACCATCACAAGCAGCTACTACCGTGGTGCTCATGGCATCATCGTAAGAATGTCCTTCCCCATCTTTGTCTATCATTTGCTGCTTAGATCAGCCCTTATATGGTAAACCAAAGTAACAATTTTTATGCTACATTTATAGGTTGTTTATGACGTCACGGACCAAGAGAGTTTTAACAATGTGAAGCAGTGGTTGAGTGAAATCGACCGCTATGCAAGTGAAAATGTGAACAAGCTCCTGGTAGGAAACAAATGTGATCTCACATCACAAAAGGTGGTACCCACTGAAACTGCCAAGGTAAAAAGAACTGCTTCTTCCATTACCACATCCACTTTTACAGTCTATATATTCTCTGTATAAGAATATTTACCAAGTGACTTATTGACATTCAGGCATTTGCTGATGAAATTGGAATCCCATTCATGGAGACAAGTGCTAAAGATTCCACTAATGTTGAACAGGCTTTCATGGCCATGGCTTCTTCCATCAAGAACAGGTAATTACATTTTGTGTATTTGATATCTGTTACATATTTAATGAAGGGTTAAAGGTGCTTTCCACACAACATGTTTGATCGAATGTGACTTTTAGTACCGGATGTTTGGTTTTGTATATTTTTGGTACCATATGTTTGAAAAAAAATGTGGTTTTTGGTACATCCGTTAGTTGGTTGTTAGTTTTGGTCATTAAATGACATGTGCACAGTGGCGGATCCAGAAGGTCCACAATGGGGTTACGTTATGCAAAAAAAATAACTTCTTTAAGTTTTTTTTTTTGGGTAAAAATGCATGTTTTAAAACGATGAAAATTAGTACTTTTTTCAACTACTTATTCAAAAATTGTCGTTAAATACTTTTCAAATGAACAATATTAACTAAGCACAAATAAATCGTAATTGCTTGTGCAAATGTTACAATTTAGTCAAATTAGACTAGAACCATTTGTGGGTCAATTGAGTCTCAATCGAGTCAATACACTATTATAACACTTATACAAGTTATTAGATCTTGATTTAGATATTTAGAAAAGTATTTGGCTAATTTTGTAAGTTTAAAACGTATTTGACGACAAATTTGGATGAGTAATTGAAAATAGTAATCAATTACCATTGTTTTGAAACATGTTGTATATTTTAAAACATATTGGTACTAAAAACCATTTTTTCAAACATATTTATGGTTTATATATTTGTTAACAAAAGAGTGATGATTAATAAAACGTATAAACATACTATTTAAGTGAAAAGCCCCAAATTTAAAATTGATGAACTTTTTTCCGAATGGATTAAATAATAATGTTACAAAATAATAATAAAATCTTACAAAATATTAATGAGGGCTCGTTCTTTCACACTAAAATAATGTGGATCTTACAACAAAATAATAAGGATCGGGATATAATTTTCTTCAGGAATAAACCTAGGGTCTCAATAAAAATACTCGAAATGTGGTTACATTTGTAACCACATTATTATTAATGCATCCGCCACTGCATGTGCAAATCACGTGACCGACCCTAAACTTTTTGATTTTGTTCAATGTAGTCCCTCAAATATATTCTTAACTTTTATTTTGTTTAATTTAGTCCTAAAACTTCATAATCAAACCTAATCGTACCAATTGTGTAGGATGGCGAGCCAACCAGCCATGAACAATGCTAGACCTCCGACGGTCAACATTCAGGGGCAGCCAGTCAATCAAAAGGGTGGGTGCTGCTCTTCTTGAAGATGATGATGAAGAAGAAGATGGTGCAGTTGTAGTTTGGTTGGAAACGACAAAGTCTCTGAAGTGTCGAATTCTGTTGGGAAGGAAAAGTAGCATGTAAAACTCTAGTGGATCAGATCCTTATGAACGAATCAAATCTGTCTGATTTGGTTGGTGACTGTTTTACTATAATGTTATGGTCTTTTGTTTGGTTGTTCCTATTTGTTCAAATGTTGTCTAAAATCTAAATTCTTTTAGCGTATTTGTTTGATTCTAAAACTTATGTACAAATTTGGAAGTTTGGTATTTCTCGTTTCCTGTTTTAATTGCCCCATTTGCTTAGGAGCTTTGAGTTGGGATCATTTGAATGCCCACCATGAATATTTTACATTTACAAGTCTAGAACTCAAGCGATGAATCACTGTCTTTGAGTTGGGATCATTTGCACTATTTACCACTAAAGTTAGTATGGTTTGTCTAGTACATTAAACTAGGTTAAGAACTTATAAACTGAAGTTTACCAAATGTTGAAATTTGGTGTTTGAAGTTTTAAATGTTAAAATAGACAGTCTCTCTTAGATTTCATTTTTGTTGAAATTTGATGTCTCTGTACGCATTTTTCTTTCACTTCAATCATTTTCATCAACTCATAATCCATTACTCTTTATTTTTCACAAAGTCGCCAAATTTTCCCAAAACTTGAACATCCACAAGAAAATGTTTCCAACGGAGTGACGTGGAGCAATTTCCAGCGACAACAAAGCGGGATTTAGTTGCGTGGGTGTGCCAGCTTCTTAGGTCCTGGCAAGGTGACGAGAAAAGAGCGTGCATGGGAGGTCGAATTTGATAGTCAGTTTCGTCGGGATTGACTTCTTTAAAATTAATCACAGTGAGACACCAAATTTCAACAAAAATTAAACCTTAAACACTTCATTTTAAGGTTAGAGGCCAAATTTTTACCTTAAGACAGTTTATAGATTTTTAACCTATTAAACTATCCTGTCTAAGACAAGTGCACCTCTCATAATTGGGATGTAATACTAATACGCAGTTGGGTTAATTCCAACTATACTTCTTTTTTATCAAACCACTTACACCAATTGTAAAATTGGGATAGTTAAGTGTAGATAAAAGATCAAATGCATTTAAAGTCAATCTAATCCAACCAAAACTCAAAAACCTGAATAAATAAGAAAAACAGTATACTCCAAAAAAGACAATACCATTCAAGGAAGGTTTCTATTACAGGAAACATCATATAACGATTCCTGCTAACACCTACCATGTTTCTCAAGACAAAAGTACGTAGTGTACTACTACTTTCAACCAACAACTAGAAATTTGACACATCAGCAGCTGCCCCCCCAACTCATCACTTTCCACCAAGGGATGGAAATTGACTTGGGTCTTCAATCTTTGGAGCAGGTACAGCGTAGCTGCCTCTAAAGCCACCTCCGCCACCACCAAACTCTCCATCACCACCACCTCTTCCTCCTCGGCCACGGCCACGACCTCGGCCACCACGCCCAAAGGACTTCTCTCCCTCAGCAGGCTTCAGAAACTCATTTATGCTCACAGACTACAACCAACACATCAAAGATAAGTGTAGCTTAAAAAGGCAACCTTTTACAAAGTGGTAAATGTTTTTTTTTGCTTAAGAGGTTAAAAGGACGAATTTTTTACAATCGATGTTTTTTTTACGGGTTGACCCCGGTGCAATTGGGGATTAGTCTAATTGTAGAGCGAGCATACTACGGGCGCTGCCCTCGTGATAAGTGTAGATTAAAAAAGACAACCTTTTTACAAAGTAGTAAATGTTTTTTTGCTTAAAAGGACAATTTTTTTATATAATCAATGTTTTTTTACGAGCTGACCACGGTGTAAGTGGAGATTATTCCTAGTTGTAGAGCGAGCATGCTACGGGTACTGCTCTCCTGATAAGTGAGATTAAAAAAGACAACCTTTTTACAAAGTGGTAAATGTTTTTTTGCTAAAAGGTTAAAAAGACAATTTTTTTTTGGGTTAACAGGTCTTTTAGTCCATGATGTTTGACAACTTTTGGGTTTTTGTCAATGATATTTTTTTTACCTAGTTTGCAGATTTTTTCTAGTTTTGGTCTAACCATTACATTCCGTCCATTTTTTGACATGTTCAAGTCACGTGATCCACTCTAAACTTTAAATTTAGTCCCTCTAATACTTTGTTAACCTTTTTTTGTTCAATTTAGTCCCGAAGTTTCAAAATTGACCCCAATTGGACAATATGTCCAATTGCATTTTTGAAACTTCGGGACTAAATTGAACAAAAAAAAGGTTAGGAAAGTATTAGAGGGACTAAATTGAATAAAATTGAAAGTTTAGGGTGGAACCCGTGACTTGTACATGTCAAAAAATGGACGGAATGTAACGGTTAGCCAAAACTAAAAAAAATCTGCAAACATATGGTACCAAAACTAGATAAAAAAAAACATCATTGACCAAAACCCAGAAGTTGTCAAACATCATGGACCAAAATACCTGTTAACCCTTTTTTTTTAAATCAATGTTTTATTTACGGGTTGACCCCGGTGCAGGTGGAGATTAATGTCTAGCTGTTGAGCGAGCATGCTACGGGTGCTGCCCTACTTAAAACCAAAAAAATACCTTTTTTGCCTTTTCCTCTTTCTCAACATCCTTGCGCTTGTCCTTCTCAGAACCCTGCAATAAATACCAAATTTTGTAGTCTCTTTACAAGCATAAATAACAGTCAAATGAGAGAAAATACAAATGCACTCTAGTATGAGAGGTTTCGTATTTTTCTCACCAGCTTGATGAAAATGTCATCATGATTATCCTTCTTGCTGGAGAGCTGCTGCATGGCCTTGAGGTCTTTGTCAACCTCTACTTTCCTCTCCTCTGTCCTCTCACCAAGCAAGGCCTTCCTTTTCTCTTCAAGAACTTTCTGGTACTCCTCAAGAGTCATTTCCTATGATAAACAAACAATAATTTTAAATGTTTATAGCTAAAAGTAGCTGTAGATAGTGACATTGACCAAAGAAATTTCAATAATAATGACTTACATTGTCTTCAGGCTCCTTCTCTTCTGTCTCAGCAGTCTCCTTGGTGGCATCTGTGGGCTCTTCGTCGCCTGCTGGCTTCTCAGGAGCCACAGTTTTCTCATTCTCTGGAACAGCTTCATCAGCATCCCTGTTCAAGCAAAGGAATAGGAATGGTATGTACTTGTCAATGAGCTGATAACAGATATCCACAAGTTAGGCTCTGAAGTAAAGATTATGAAATACGAATGAGGATTGAGGATAGTAAGTGTATTACGGTGCTACATCATCAGTATGAGTTCCCCAGTTCCCACGCCCAGTTCCTTCACGTTTCAACCCATTTCTGAACAAAAGTAACATATAATCAGACTTTATAAAGAGTGAATGCTGATAGTATTTCAGTTAAACCATGGAGAGTATGAGGACAAGACATATCTATACTATCAAATGCAACTTCACAAAGTATCATCAAACATGGGAAACTAATGTATATCTAGCTCACTGTAATGAACTGGGGGAAAGGGTTCCTTGATTTGATAAGAAATATGGTTCCTCGTCATATTTCACAAAACTTAGAATGGTATTTTACCCATTGCTTCATTTCAGCATACCAGAAATGGGATCACGGAATCATATACTACACATAAGATACCAAGAAAATATGCCTAGTTTCAGAATTCAGAGTTACAATCTATAAGTTAGTCTAGAATACTAACCCTCTTCCAGTTCCACTGTGACGCTCATATGTCCTTCGGGGCCGTTCACCTTCAGCAACTTCTCCGTTGAAACCACCGCGGCGGCCTCCACGGAAACCACCACGAGGCCCACCAACGCCAACACCAACACCACCAACACCTCTCCTTTCAGATCGTCTTTCAATATCACCTTCCTCGGGAGGCTTAGAATCTCCAGAAAACCTATCATTTCCTCCATATCGTCCCTCGTTGCCTGAATCCTGGTCATATCCACGACCACCTCCACGCCCTTGGCCATACCCACGTCCTCCTCCGCGACCACGGCCTCGCCCAGATTCATTCCTAGCTTCCCTCACTTCTCCACAGTAACAGAGCATATAGTAAGAAAAAAACAGACACAAGCAAATGCATATAGCATGTAAAAGGGATAGCTCATCAAAAAATACAATGAAGCGTAGCAAAATTGAGTAATTCAAGCAGTTCATGGAAGAATCACCACTTTTCAGTAAAGGTCAGTCTCAATCAGCAATCAAATGAAAAACTAGATAGGATTGTAAGTAAATTAATACAAGCAATCGGATACTTCAAGTATCATTACATTGAGGTTTTTTTTTTCATCCATTTATCCATAATCAGCATATCAATTGTTTAAGCTATGAACTTCAATCAATCCATTAGCGGAACACATCTAAGCATCGAAACTCACCAGCTTGAGCAGGAGGTGCGGGCTTGGAAGGCAGCTTAGCCGCTGGCTTAGCCTGCTGAGCAGCGGCCGCAGCCGGCGGAGCCGCAGTCTTCTTCAACTTGTCGATGCTCACAGCAGCAACAAGCTGGCTCGGGTCATCGTATTCGACGTCCTCGAAGATATCGAATGGGTTCTTGGTTGCCATTTCGAATCGTGCTTTTTCTTACAAGCTTAACACAGAACTGAACCCCCAAACTCAGTAACCGATTAACCCTATAGACTACTGGAAGCCATTGACGTAAAACTACACTGGAATCGGGTGATTAAGCGACTCGAAAGTGGCAGAGAGCGGCGGAGACTGAGATTATTGGAGACACGGTAAAAACTGCGACGCGGCAGAAAATGGAACGGAGTGGCGAGGAAGAAGAAGAACCTAATCTAAAAACCCTAGAGATTGTAATCAAGTACGTAAGGGTGCAGCGGAAAAGCTGTTCTAGCTCAATAATTGGTGAAATCCTACAATTTTGATCCTCATTCTATTCACAAAGTATACTTTCATCCTCTACCTTTTATAATATACATTAAGTGTCATCATTCAATCACTCATGATCCAACTAAGCAAATTTTATTACGAATTTACGATATGACACGGCTAAAATGATATCAATCACAATGGAATTTAAATCTTAAACTTATAAAGTTAAATTTTAATTTGGCACCCACTTTAATAAGTATGAAAATAAAAATAATTTAATCCCGAGTGTTGTATTCAAAATGTTAAACTAATACGATTGAAAAGTCATATTATTTTAGCTATGCCGATTTTGTTTATGTAACCTTTCATATTTCAATTCTAATAATATAAGAAATGTTATATGCATTTAAAAGATGGAGTATATTTGACTTAGGAATCCGAATAGTGTTAAATGTATATGGAGGGAATATTATTACTTCGTCAATGTTTTAAATTGAATATGAAATGATCCTTTAATAAGCAACTCTTACTTCAAATTCAATTTAAACATTTATATAATATGGTTTAGTGATTTAAGACATCATAATTTAGTTAGAAATCTAAAGTCACTCATACTTCAAATTCAATTTAAAGATCTACACAATATGGTTTAGCGGTTTAATATATCATAATTTAGTTAGAAATTCCAAAATTAAACCCCATTGAATCATGAAAAAAAAAACAATTACTCTAAATGTGAAACAAATATGTTACATGTATTATCTTTCTAATAGATCCATTATGAGTGAAATAAAAATAAATTCATTTTAACATGTATAGTTGGGTGAGCTTTTGTCTAATGCATTGTCTTGAACCAAATTCCTAATTTTTGTAGTATTTACTTAGTGCCCCGACCGTGTAAAATACACTGAATTTTGACATTGAAAAAAATAAAAAAAAATAATTTCACTACAAACACTTTATATTTTATAGAACTAACTGAGTATATGATTGTGAATTATTCTAGTTGGGTGAGCTTTTTGTCTAATGCCTTGTTTTCCAAGACATCATTCATAGGATGAACCAAATTGTTTTTTTTTTTTAGTAGATAGTTTTTCTTTTTTTGGCCCTCATCAGGAGGGCAGCACCCGTAGCATGCTTGCTCCACACCACACTTTGTAGTAGTTAGTTGCTTTATACTTATTGCGCCCCGGTTGGGTGACTTGACATTTTCTTTGTACCATGTAGTAGTAGTTGAAGACCTAGTAAAAGGTCACTTATTATGAAATTATTATTAGTATTCGCCTACGTACGCATTTCAAAGTCAAACTTTTGCCTCATTAACAATGTATATCTTTTGGTAACATCCTCGAAGTATCCACCATCCACACTATGAAAAAAAGCCAACACTCTTGACTAATATATTTTATATATAATTTTACTATAGGTTGTATATTCATCATACATTTAATCAAATTTTGACCTTACGACTTTATGTATAAAGTATTTACTATTATGTACATGAGAAATATTGTTGCACTTTTAAATAACTCTAAATTACCAATAACAAAGTATTCATTAGTATAGAGATAATAAATTATATTTACGGTTAATGACGAAATTACAATTTCAAGTTTGTACTATATATATATTTTAACGTGAGGTGGTCCCTCTATTAGGAGGACAGCATCCCTACTCGCATCGGATCAACTCGTAAGAGGTAGGGTACTGACTATGAATACCTTTTCATTTCTATGGTCATTGGCGGGATTTGAACCCATGAATTCTGGTTAAGAGATGAAACGTTGAACTGTTACACCATATTACATGGTTTTGCACCGTGTGCACATTTAAGTGTTCAAGGTTTATATTGTTGTTAATAGCTGTCCTAGGTTTCGTTCTCGTTACTTTTTGGTTTTTTGTCATTTATTTAACTAAATTTGATGAACTTGGGTATTGATTTTCTTAAATTCATGTAAATTTACGTCAATTAAGTTAAACAGAACTTTAATTTTGCATAAGTTCTTCAATTTCACTGTATGTACACATGAATTGACATAAGTTAAAGGGAAGCAGTAGTGCACTTTTGCTCTTTTATATTCTTTAAATGATGTTCTTGTTGAATTTCACGGAGTCATTATACAAAAATAGTCAAGTTTAACGAAAAACAAACAGAAAACCAATAAACAACGGAAACAATACTTGGGACATCTGTTAGCAACAATTTAAACCTGAAACGTTTAAAGCGCAACATGGTGTAAACTTAAAACTGTAATTATATTCTTAATCCCAACTTATACAAAAATCTGTCAAAATATACAGAAAACCGGACGGAAAATCAAGAAACAACGAAAATGAAACTTGAAACACCTGTTAGCAACAATTTAAATCTGACACGTTTAAATGCAACACGTGTAAACTTGAAACTGTATTTATATTCTTAATCCTAACTTATATTATTATATACACGGAAAATGATTTTCATTTATTATGAAGGACTAGGCAAGCAAGTTGACAAAGGAAACCTTCCCTGATCACTAACATTCAACGTCGTCAAAGCCTTTGCCTTGCTAGTATACAATTTTTTCACGTTCGAGCTTTGCTCACTAACCAACTTCACTAAACTCCTCTTAGCATTCGCCCGAAACGGACAGTCCGACGCCAAAAACCCATCCACCAAATGCAAATACGCCTCCAAATCATGACAACATGCAATATCCGCCCCAGGTTTCAGATAAGGCGACATCCTCGTATCCACACGAAGTTCCGTACCCACGTGCGAATAATCCCACGTGCCCTCAATCTTGGTCGTTCTTAGCCTTTCTTCCAGATCTTCGATGAATATTCCAGGAACCCTAGTGATTAGATCTTGGTTGTTCACGATTCGCAGTACTTTGACGTTTGTAGAGTTGACTCTTTCGGCGAAGGCCTTGTTTCCGACACGTGGCCCGCCAAATGAGAACACTGCGATTGGAACGGCGTCGGTTTTGGAGCAGACGCTTAGGTCGTCGGCGACAAGTAGAGCTAGGGCGGCGCCGAGGCTGTGGCCGGTGATGGTGATGCTGAGCTCCTCGCCCTTATATTAGGAAATAAAATCTATTAGGAATTAATACATTTCATTATATTCTGATTAATTTATATTAAGAATAGATATTTTTTAAATATATTATCATTATTTCTTCCTTATTATATTATTAAAGATTTTTTTTTTGGTAAATATTATTAAAGATTTAGTTTCATAACTATCTATATAACTATATATATATATATATAGGTATATATATTGAACAAACAAGATAATAACACATTCTTGTTTTTTCTATACCTTATAGAGCTCCATTAGGCGTTTGACTTCTTGCTTCACTGAATCTGCCAGGCTAGCCACGTGGGCTCCACGTGTTTTGTACAGGCTCAGGAAACCGGACTCGACCTTAGCCTTATCGGATTCGGTCGAGTTGTTGTTGTTATTATTGTTACTACTAGGGTTTGGGATCCTGACGAGTCGGGTTCGCATGTTTTCAGCCCATTCGAGGCACGTGGCGGTTCCGCGGAGAGCGATCACGATATCCCTACGTCCCATCCGTTGGATCTCCTGCCTGTCGTCGCATACCGCCACGTACCCTATCCAGCTGGACTTCTGGGTCATCCACCCAGGCGCCATCTTGTCCATCAACCCAGGGAGAGCAATCGATGACGTGGCGTATAGGCTCTTAGTCACCTTATAGCTCCTATCGGGAATTGACACTTGGTTTGGTGACGGTGCATGCCCCGTTGGCATCTCGGGGTCCACGTGGAACGCATGGTATGCTGCTTGGATAAACTCACCGTATCTGTTGAATTATAAAGATTAATAAAAACATTTTAAGAAATATTTTAAGTTGTTGAAATATAAAAGTGTTTCAATATATTTACGTACATATTTATATGACAATTGATTGAGACACGTGTCTTATTCTTAATATATTATCAAAATGTACGGATTCTAAATCTGATGACGTCATGTTAAATGATAAATTATCATTCTATTAAAAAATGGTTGGAGCCCACTATGTTTGATCCAAAATTGATGGTTAGAGTTGGCCGGGAGAATGTTGAAATATTTGCACGTACCTCACAACTTCTCTTCTGAGATTCTCATCGAGCGGGTCGACCAACCCGACCCAGTCGTTGCTTCCGTGGTACTCCCGCCACCGACCACCGAGGTTGTTCCTCGGAGAATACTCCGCCGTTTTGGACAAAAGCCGCTGAAGTCTGACCATGTTCCTGGGAGACATCTCCTCCGCCGCCTTCATTTCCGGCCAGAACCGGGCCAGCTTCTGTAGAATCCCTACATCTGGATCAAGTCGCGGAATCTCCGGCGCCGGCGGAGGCTGCTGCTTCAGAAGAAGCTTGTCGAGGTTGGAGAGGTGCTGTCGGGTCGAGACAACGGCGGCGGACGTGATCTGACAAACCGCGGGCTTCGCCGTCGAAGGATTCAACGGAGACACGTGGCGGGTCTTGAAGCTAAGAGACCGACCGTGAAACATGTTAACGCTGTGAATCGATAGCGCCGCCATTGCTAGAGAGAGAAACGAAGAAGGCGGAGTTGCAGGGAAGAAGAAGAAGCCAAAGTGGACTTATATATAGAGGCCTACGCGGTTAGTCAACAAGGTTTTTGCTTCGTATGTACCCATGGAGTTTCTTATAATTACGGTTTAGCCAGAACTACAAGTGAAGTCAAGGTTTGACTGGAGAGGGCCAAAACGGGATTTCAGTAAAGAGTCAAATTGACCGGTCCGGCTTGTTCTTGGTCTGAACTGAGATTTTTCTTCACCTAATTTCCACGTCAGCGTTTCAGACAAGTCTGCGCTTCGTGTTTAAACAAGTAACGCAACCGTGGCGGGAATTTTTGGTCGTGGTTAATTATTAATTTGTTGGTATTATTTTGTACTTTTCGAATTTAATTACTTATGCCGGCTAATTTATTTATTTTTAAAAATATTAGTTAGGATTTATTTTTGTCTATATAGCCAAAGTTGTGGACTAATTAATACTCATCTTTAGTTGAAAATGATGTGTTTTTTTATGCCAAAGTTGAAAATGCTGTTCAGTAGAGAATTTTGTGCGCGTTGAAGCATCAATCGTCACTATGATTTTTTAATTTTCATACTTTGTATTTATTAAAATGTTATAATTACTTTTGAAATAATTAAGTACACTCGAATACTCTCGATTGATGATTGTTTGATAAAATACTTGATTAAGATGGAATATAATTGGATGGTTTTCACTAATTATTTTATTGGCTTTAATTTATTATTTTGTTGATTGAATTTTGTTTTTGTAGCGTTACAGAAATTGTAATGGTGCAAAATTATTCAAACAACTCTAATGAAAAGTGTCGGCTCTCACTTCATGATGACACTTTCACCTTTTTAATAGAAAGTTATTTTTTTTTATCTCATTTATTTACTTCAACTTGCCTTTTGAGTATTAAAAATTATGCTAGTCCAAAATGTGCTAGAAAAACTATCTAGACAAATTAGATAAATAACATACAATATTTCTTTTATCACGTATTAATTAGTAAACTCCAATTTTACTTTGACACTTGCAAGTTGCACCTTTTTGATAAAAAAATTTAATCTAATTTATTTACTTAACAATACTTTTGAGTATAATTAAGACTATTGATGGGTTCCGATGTAATCGTTAGCCCCGTTAAACAGCCAATGGACGGCGAATAGGTCCAGTGGGCCTCGTGAAAGCCTGGAAGGTCCAGAGGCCCAGCACGAAGGGTCCCGACTTAAGCGACCCCGACATAAGAGCTGAACGCTCCCGATAAGAAGCCTCCGACCAGGCCCCGATATGCCTTAGTAAGGCTCCGATAATAAAGCCCCGTAGAGGCTGGACCTGTCCCGCAGAGACTGAAGGTCCTGGGTGGTGATCTAAGAATAGTACAACTCTGAAGTCCCCGACAGGAGTCGAGACTTGGGATCAGAGAATAAGACCGAGAAACCCGCCTACCAGATAGAGTAGTGGGAGACGGTTAAAGATAATGGATAAATTTCCCCGAGATACGCAGGGCGTGCCCGAGATACACGGAGTATGGGTAAGATACGCGGAGCGTGGGGCGAAATATACGGAATCCTCCGAGATATACGGAATCGTGGCGAGATATACGGAATCGTGGCTGCAACGGCCGAGCATGGCCTCAGGTAACTCTGGGTGACTTCTCCTCCTATATAAAGGAGGAAGTTACCCCAGAAAACACCAATTCTGATACGAGCTTAGACTTTTGCTTACCACTCCATTGATTACCGTACTCATTTAAGCATCGGAGAGGGATTCTGGGTCACCACCCAGGTCATCCCCTTTTGCAGGACCACGCGGAGCTTAGGAGTCCAGTCATTCCGTCAAGGACGTAACAGAGCTTCGCCCGTGATCCAACATTGGCGCCGTCTGTGGGAATCTGACAAAAAGTCAAGATAGTCTCTACCAGATCAATGGCCGGTGGTGGCAAGAAGAAGCAAGTTCCGGCCGGCAGTTCTCGTCCCGCAGGAACTGTGAATTCCCCGTTGCCGGAACGCGCTACTGAACAAGGTGAGAACCCTGCCCTTTCTCAGACAGGGGGACATGGGGATGAGGTCTCAGTCCGAGACGCAGGAAGGGACAGGCAAGAGGTCCCTCGTAGGGGAGAGGATGACGCTCCACCAAACCCGGTGGGCCCTGGAGCTGGAGATGCCCCGCGAAGGGAAGAAGGGTCGTCTTCGAACTCGGAGTTGGCCAAGGCAGTAGCGGAGGCCATGCCAATGTTCTTGGCTGCCATGGAGGCCTTGCTGGACAAAAGAGAGGCCGCTAGGAGGGCGGAGGGGTTGCCTCCGCGAGAAGAGTTACCACCACCCCCGCCGAGGGTGGACCCAGAGGAACAGGAGGTTCCGCCCAGGGGCAAGGGTAAGGAACCAGCACACCCGGAGAAGTTCGTGGTCGACGGCCCGGGACCGGTGCAGAACAGAACCATCCCCCTGAATGGTCCCCTCACTGCTGACCAGGTGGTGAAAATTGTTAGCATCTACATGGGTGACCAGAAGCAGATGACTTCGGAACTAAGGGATCGATCCAGCCATCCTTTCGTACCGCGGTTGATCGACACCGTTGCCCCACCAGGGATAGGTATCCCGACGATCGAGGCATATGATGGGGAAGGAGATCCAGTCCGCCATGTGCAAAGACACGTTCAGGCATGCATGGGTAGGACTTCAAACGAAGATCTGATATGCTCGTTGTTCCCGATAACCCTAGGAGAGAGGGCCATGACCTGGTTCTTTAGCCTTCCACCAGGAAGCATCACGTGCTGGGCCGACATGCACGACCGCTTCATCAAGCAGTATCAAGGTCGGAGACGCCTCTTGAAGAGTGTAAGGACCTTAACCCAGGTGGTGCAGAGACCTGACGAATCGTTGGCATATTATTACCAACGGTTCACCGCCAGCGCTGCGGAGATTGATGAAGAAATCTCGGAGGGAGAGATGATACGCACCTTCCTGCATAACCTAAGTGCTCCGTATGGCTCCGACCTGATGCACAGTGTAGCCGCGAAGGCTATATGGAGTATGGAAGCCCTGCAAGCGAGGGTGAAGCAGCAAATTGATGTCCAGGAGTCAAAAATCGCTGCTGGAGAGCTGGACCCCCCAAAGTCGGGGAGAGGAAAGGCGTCATCCAAGCTGTCGGATGACCGCAAGAGAAGCGACAAATCGGAGGGGAGTAGAAACCGAGGTCGTCCCGACCGGAGAGAAGACAAACGTCCCTCGGGGAAAGACAATCGAGAGGGTCGGGCAGCCCCCATCAACAGCTCGATGGCTTCTGTGCTAGCTGTAATGGAGCGACAAGGCCTCGTTCGATACCCCCCGAGGAAAGAAGGTGAATATCTGGGAGGCCGCCCGGACCGTTACTGTCGTTATCATCGAGCCAATGGTCACGACACCGAAAATTGTCGGGAGCTGAAGAAAGAGATTGAAAAGCTGATCCAGAAGGGGAAGCTGAAGGAATTTGTTGAGAAGGGACGGTGCCGATCTCGTTCCAGAAGTAGGTCTCGTTCCCGTTCGAAATCCCGTGACAGATCCCCAAAGAAGAAGAAGGTGGAGCAGGAAGCCTCAGGATCAGGTGCCCGCAAGGAGAGGCGGGGAACTATCAATGTCATCCATGGAGGAATGGCAGCGGGAGGTGATACCTCCGCTTCCAGAGAAAATTATGCCTCGCGCATATCTGCCGCGGTGGTATTGGGGAAAAGGTCCCGATCGTGGACCCTGAAAGAGGAGATGGTGATCTCTTTTTCGGCGGAGGATCTAGTAGGCGTGGAGAGCCCTCATGACGACGCCCTGGTTGTGACCCTGGACGTGGATGGATTCGAGATGAAGCGGATCCTGATAGACGGAGGGAGTTCCTCCGATATTCTTTTCATGGATGCTCTGGAAGCTATGGGAAAGACGAAGAAGGACCTTACGCAGGTGGACTTCCCGATGGTGGGATTCTCTGGCTCGACTTCCTACCCGCTAGGAATGATTACCTTACCAGTAGAGTTTGGTAGTGGCTGGAAGATGGAGAGGCGGAACGTAGATTTCGTCGTGGTGGAGTCCGCGGGGGCATATAACGCGATCATCGGGAGGACCACTATCAACCCCCTCATGGCAGTCGCCTCGACGGTCCATCAGAAGATGAAGTTCCCAACTGATAACGGAGTAGGAGAGGTCAAGGGTGACCAGGTGGCGTCGCGGAAATGCTATGTTAATGCCACCCGACGAAGAAGGAGGGAGACCATGACTGTTCTTCAGACAGATACCGATCCTCGAGAAGAGTATGGGCGTCCCGCCCCCATGGAGGATTTGAAGGAAGTGGAGATCGATGGGCCTCAGAGGAAGGTGAAAATCGGCTCTGCCCTGTCGGATGAAAGAGCACGAGAGTTGATCGAGCTCTTGAAGGAGTTCAAGGAGCTGTTTGCCTGGTCCCCAAGTGATATGCCAGGAATCAGTCCCGACGTGATAGTGCACGAGCTCAAGATTGACCCCGCGATCAAGCCTATCGCGCAGAGGAGACGTCCGATGGGCGCGGACAAGAGGATCGCGATCCAGCAGGAGGTGGGCAGACTGCTCGATGCTGGATTCATCAAGGAGCTCCGATTCCAGGCTTGGGTGGCTAACCCAGTACTGGTGCGAAAGAGTAATGGAAAGTGGCGAATGTGTGTTGACTTCCGCGACTTAAACAAAGCCTGCCCGAAGGACTGCTACCCGCTTCCAAGGATTGACCAGCTGGTGGATGCTACATCGGGACATGAGCTGCTGAGCTTCATGGATGCGTATTCTAGGTACAACCAGATTAAGATGGCGAAGAATGATGCCCCCCATACGGCCTTCTATGCCGACAATGATGTCTACCATTATGACGTGATGCCCTTCGGATTGATCAATGCCGGAGCAACTTACCAGCGGATGGTGAACAAGTTGTTCGGGGACATGCTAGGGAAAACCATGGAGGCATATGTGGACGACATGCTGGTGAAGTCCCGACAGGCAGGAGACCATGTCCAGAATTTGGCGGCAGCATTTGAGCGGATGAAGTTTCATCAGGTTCGGCTGAACCCCGACAAATGCGCTTTTGGGGTGAACTCGGGGAAGTTCCTAGGGTTCATGGTGAGCCAGAGAGGAATCGAGGTGAACCCCGAGAAGCTGCGAGCAATAGAGGAGATGTAGTCCCCGAAGAATCATCGAGAGGTCCAGGTACTGAATGGCCGGTTGGCCGCGATGAATCGCTTTCTATCCAAGGCGAGTGATCGAGCTATGCCATTTTTTGATGTGCTGAGGGCCAACAAGAAGTTCGAATGGACCGACAAGTGTGAGGTGGCGTTCCAGGCACTAAAGCAGCACCTCCGCACCCTTCCGCCGTTGGCGAAACCAGTTCCAGGCGAGCCGCTCTATCTCTATTTGGCTGTTTCTGATGTGGCTGTTAGTTCTGTTTTGATTAAGATTGTCAAGGGCAACCAAGTCCCGATCTATTATGTAAGCAAGGCATTTGCCAAGTCTGAAATAAATTATCCCGCTATTGAGAAGTATCTCTTCGCGTTGATTATTGCCGCTCGAAAGCTGCGACCTTACTTCCATGCCCATGAAGTCACGGTATTGACTAATCAGCCCTTGAAACACTTTTTGAACCGACCGGAGGCGTCGGGGAGATTGGTAAAATGGGCCATCGAGCTGACAGAGTTCCGCATTCATTTCGCTCCGAGAACCGCTATTAAGGGCCAGGCATTGGCAGATTTTATAGCTGAGTCTACGGCACCCGATCTGGAAGTAACGGGTCCCGCAGAGGGGGCAGCCATGGAAGAAGTCCCGACAACAGAACAGCAGCCAGAACAGCCAAATGAGGAGAATACGTGGGAGATGTACACTGATGGTTCATCGAGTGTAGAAGGCTCGGGGGCAGGATTCGTGTTGATACCGCCCGGCGGAGGCGAGCCCTTACGATATGCCCTGGCATTGACATTCAAAGCCACCAACAACGAAGCAGAGTATGAGGCTCTCATCACAGGCCTCAAGATTGCCAAAGGTACGGGGGTTGACCATTTAAAAGTGAAGTGCGACGCTAGCCTGGTTGTAAATCAAGTACAGGGGAATTATGAAGCTAAGAACCCGACAATGAAGAAATATTTGCACGAGGTGCAAACTTTGAAGGGAAGCTTCAAAAGTTTTGATATCGAGGCGATTCCAAGGGAAGAAAACGCGGAAGCAGATGCCTTGAGCAAGTTCGCTCTGGGAGTGGCCCCCGAGGAGAATCGGAAGGTGCATTTCCTAGAGAAGGTGATTATCTCAAACATCGACCCGGTGGAGGTCTGTGCTGTTGGGACAGGATCGGAAGAAGAGGAGAGGCCCACTTGGATGACCCCGATGGTCACGTACCTGACTACGGGAGTACTCCCCGATGATAAAGTGGCAGCCGTCAGGTTGCGGCGGATTGCAGATAACTACGCGATGGTGGACAACCAATTATACAAAAAAGGGTACGTAAAACCTTTCTTAAAATGCGTAGCAGAGCCTGATACAAATCGGATCCTGAGGGAGCTCCACGAAGGAGTCGCGGCCTGCCATGAAGGGGCCCGATCTCTAGTAAGGAAAGCATTGAACTTAGGCTACTACTGGCCCTCGATGAACAAAGAAGCGACCGCAATGGTTCAATCCTGTGATGCATGCCAGAGGTACGCCCCAAATATCGTGGCTCCCGCCGCGGACCTGATGCCCATCAGAAGTGCATGGCCCTTTGCGCAATGGGGAATTGACTTGGTGGGACCACTCCCCCAAGCGAGAGGTCAGTGCAAGTACTTACTCGTGGCTATTGACTACTTCTCAAAGTGGATAGAGGCCAAGGCGTTGGCTAGAACAACGGGGCAGCAGATCCTCAGGTTCCTTCAGACTCAGATCATATCCCGGTACGGGGTCCCGCGAGTACTGATCAGCGACAACGGCCCTCCGTTCAACGGAGCCCAGTTGAAGGAATACTTGGAAGAATTGAATATTGAGCATCGGACCGCTTCAGTCCGCCACGCCCAGACCAATGGCCAGGTAGAGTCAGCCAACAAGATCGTGATGGATGGCTTAAAGAAGAGAGTCTATGCCTTGCAGGGCCATTGGCTGGATGAGCTCGAGAATGTGCTATGGGCTGTGAGAACAACACCCAAGCAATCAACAGGAGAAACTCCGTTTGGCCTGGTTTATGGCACGGAGGCAGTTTCTCCCGTGGAAATAGCGGTGGCGTCTCATCGTGCGAAATATTACGAGCCTCTGACAAATGAGGAAATGAGACGTCTGGACTTAGACCTACTCGAGGAGAAGAGGTGGAAGGCTGATGAAGTCCAGGCCCGAATGCGACTGGCAACAGCCCGATATTATAATCGGCGTGTCAGGTCTCGACAATTCTTCGTGGGAGAACTTGTCTGGCGGAGGAATGAGTTTGTTCATCAGGATCAGATCAACAAGCTGTCACCAAAATGGGAAGGACCCTACAAGATCGTGGGGATGCCAGTGCCCAATGCATACAAGTTAGAGGATCTCGAAGGCAAGACGTTGAAGCACTCCTTCAGTGGTGAACACTTGAAGAAATATCATGTTTGATATGAAGCCGCCACGAATGGCGCAAATTGTCTATCAATAAAATCCGATGTAAGCCTACTTTGAATTATTAGTGAATAAAAGAAGTTGCCTTCCGATCAAATTGCTTTCGAATTTATTCTTACTGTTAATAAGACGTCCTGAGTGACGCAACAAAAGCCTTCTGAGGTACGATAAAAGCCCCGCGGGGGACGCGTAAGTCGTCTATATGGCGCGGCCAAAAGCCTTAACAGGTACGGACAAAAGCCCTACGGGGTACACGTAAGTCGTCTATATGATGCAACCAAAAGCCTAGGTATGAAAAGGCCCTGGTGGGTCCGCGTAAGTCGTCTATATGATGCGGCCAAAAGCCTTAACGGGTACGAAAAAACCCTGATGGGTCCGCGTAAGTCGTCTATATGATGCGGCCAAAAGCCCTAACGGGTATGAAAAAGCCTTAACAGGTACGAATAAGCCGTCCAGTAGAGACGCAATGAAAACCCTAAAGGGTATGAAAATGGCCTTGAAAGGCGGGGACGAGAAGCCTTAAGTGGTGAAGTCCCGATTTTGGATGAGAAGCCTTAAGTGGTGAAGTCCCGATTTTGGACGAGAAGCCTTAAGGGGTTAAGTCCCGATTTTGGACGAGAAGCCTTAAGTGATAAAGTCCCGATTTTGGACGAGAAGCCTTAAGTGGTGAAGTCCCGATTTTGGACAAGAAGCCCTAAATGGTAAAGTCGCGAGTAAAACGTTGGAAAGACGCATGAAGTCATCTCAATGGCACATTGGGAACAATGAATCCTAAGCCGCTTTAGATAAAGCGCAAATAAGTATCGAAGCCAAAACAGATGGAAAGAAAACCATTTATATAAAGGCTCAAAGGCCAAAGGAGTTCGTTACAAGGACTAAAGGTAAGCACTAAACTTGGTCCTTGGGGGAAGAAGGATCCTCAGCGGCGTCGGAGGGAGCAAGGTTTGGAGGGGCTTGGGCAGAAGGCTCCGCAGTTGGCAGAGTCGGGTCCACGGTAGCAGCCTCTTCACTCTCAGCAGGGAGGTTGAAGTACTTCTCCGCGACAGGGGCAAGGGTCTCGGACTTCGTGAAGTCGATGGAATCCGCGTAGGCTGTGTAGAGTTCCTCGACGGCATTGAATAAAACGTCCTCCACCTCGGACTTGCAGAACTCCACAGCAGCCAGCTTGAATTCTTCAGAATCCCGATACTCCTTGTGGCCCTGAAGGCGCCCCTCCTCGTGCCCCCGCAGGTGGCCTTCCTCGAGACCCTGAGCCTTGGCCTCAGTTAGCTTGGCAGAGAACTCAGCTCTCTCCACCTCAAACTTCGCCTTGGCCTCCGCAAGGAGATCAACGAAGACGTTTTTCTCATGAATGAGTTGCTGCTTCTCCTGCTCATTCCGCTGATGCTCTAGTCGGGCCATCTTCTGATCTCGACGCATGACAGCCTCATGGTCGTGGACCTTCTTGAGCAGGCTTGTGGCCATGTCATCGAGGAGAGCCTTCTCCTTGGCCATCTTATTTTCGGCCGCCACCGCCTCGTCACGCTCCATCTGAAGCTTGGCTAAGGCTTCAGGGTTCGCCTGGGCCTGGGCCTCCACCAAAGCACTCTTCAGGGCCAGGATAAGGCCAAAGCAGCGCTGCTGGTTGGCGGTATTCTGAAGAAAAAGAAGAGATCCAAATGTAAACAGTTGGAGATAAAAGTAGTAAAGAGAATGAAACGAGAATAGAAGTTTTACCTCCATCTGTCGGATGGCCATGTCACGAATCTCCTCTTCAAGGTCCTCCTGCGCGAAGGACAGGGGCCGCTTCAAGGCCGGAGGAACTGACCCCGCCAGCAGATGCAGGGCCAAGCTGGGATCAAGGTCTCCTCGCCGCAGTGGAATTCCTCGGAGGGACTCGATCGGGTTCCAGGGCAGCATCCTCTGATTGGGAGTAAAAACCTTGTAAAGGTTTTCATCCACAGGGAGTGGGGGGATGACCCCAGAACTCGAAGCCGGATGAGTCACTTCAACGCGCGGCTCGGGAGTCGGGGTACGAAGAATAGGAGGAGGCCTTTTAGACACGTCCCTAGCAGCGGGTCGTGCGCTCCTAGATCTCGACCTACCGCGAGGAAGCAGGCCCCATTCCTCAGGCTCCTCGACGGAAGGAGAAGCTTCCAAATCGGTCACCTGGCGGAACTGAGCTCCCGCCGAGGCGTCCTCCAGCATCAATTCTTGCGGAGCCGCCGTCTCCGCAGGAATAATAGCCTCTGTCGGGGGAGGAATCTCCAAAGGACCTGTGGCAGCGGGACGAATGAAGTCAGGAAGAGTACCCTCAGGGCACCAGATGATCTGACGATCGAAATATTGTTTCTTCCCAAGGACGTTGTAATATCCCGCCTCAATAACATGGGGAATCTCTCCTTGAAGGACGAATCTAATCTCTTGAACCCGTGTCTTCCGATCAGCGGGGATAAACTCCTTGGGAATTAATTTTTTATATTTCGTAATCGCACGACGAACGCGCTTACCTTCCTCGACGGTGGTGGCCCCAAAAGCCTGATCTATCTCCTCCCGCCTAGCCTTCTTGGCCACGACCCGCTCCTCGGCCGGAGGAGCAGCAGCTAGGGGGGTCGAAGAGGAAGCCCCTTTCTTCACCAACTTGCGCTTCCGCCTGGAACCGCTTTGTACAACATCAGTCTCGCCCTGCTTCATAACGAGATGAGTCAACAGAGAAGCCTTCTTGGCTGCAAAAAGGTAAAAATAAAACAGTTAGAAATATTACCCAGATGACTAAATCCTTGGAAATAGAATCGAGGAGTCGGACTCCGATAGTAATCAGGTTCCTCTCCTGGAGCTTGTTGGCGTCAAGGGGTATGAAATTATCCCCCCAGCGGTAGAGCTGAACCATCTGGAGGGTATTGAGGTCATCCTCGGAGTAATCCTGGAGCTTGGGGGCAGGATCCGCCACGACCTCCCATCGAGGCCAGGGGACAGAGCTATGCTGGACGAAGAAGTAATATTTCTTCCAGCCACTGTTATCAGAACCCGAGTCGCGGATCAGGATCCGATCCTTGTGAAACTTCCAGGTTTCACTATCCCAGCCGTAGCGTGAGAGTTGCTCCTTTGTCCACTTGGGGAATCGGGGAGAGAAGGAACAAACGCCGGATTTATTACACTTCATGCCGTAGAAGGTGCGGAATAGCAGAAGACTGTATGTCCATTGTTGGCGGTAACACAGAAGTTGGAAAGCATTCCACACGCGGATGGCGTGTGGGGAGAAGGTGCAAGGATGTGTTTTGTAAAAATTACACATCTCCACCATGTTTCCGCAGAAGGGGAACCGAATCCCCGCGCTTATTTGTCCAGTAGAGACAAATGCCTCCCCCGCTCGAGGAGGCGTGATAATGTGCTTCCTCCTACCAGCAGATTGGGACCCATAGGGGAAGCGAGGCTCCCAATCCGAGGTGATGCACCCTTCCCTAAGGGCCGCCTCATACGAACCCTCGGATATCTCATTGACAGCAAATTCAAAGAAGAAGGGAGCCCTAACCTCAGAACTAGCCTCGTCTAAAACAATTACAGACAGGGAAAATTGAGAAAAGAAGAGTAAACAGTATGTAAATCACGAAAACATGGAAAGAGGTCCTTACCAGACATGATCGGTGGTCAAAGGGTGAGGAGGAGGAAGATCGGAGAAAGATGAAGTTGCCTTGATCGCTTGAAGTACCAGGAGGAGCTCGGAGAAAACTTCAAATGCAAAGAAGACTGAGAGTGAAAGAACGCAGAAGAAGTGAATAAGACCAGGGTCTTCTCTTTTATAGGCAAAAAGGCAAATGGAGGGATATAATCGTGACCGTTGAAGACGAAACGACTTGATCAGAGCCATTGAACTATGGGACGGTACAGAGGAGACAGCTGGATGGGCTTGATCTGCACCGTTGAAGAGGAAACGACACGATCTCAATCGACGAGATTATAGGCACGGAGGAGACGTGTGTGACATCACAGTTGCCTTTTTCAGAAAACAGCAGTCACGCTGGTTCAAACGTCGTTTCTCTATCTTCAGGCATTTAATGCTGCAGTAGCCGAGGAGACTCCTCAGATTTGGCAACTGCTCATGGGGCCTGGTGGGCCCAAAACAATCATGAGTAAGAGACTGTTATGCAAACAACCATACTTAAGGTAAAAGGCTCCGACGGTGGTATCGGAAAAGCCAAAAGGCAAAAGGCCTCCGACGGTGGTATCGGAGGATATAAAGACAAAGGCCTCCGACGATAAGGTTGGCAGGCATGGGATCAGAAGACATAACGGACTAAAAGTCCCCCATGTCTTGGTGGCAAATGATGGGTTCCGATGTAATCGTTAGCCCCGTTAAACAGCCAATGGACGGCGAATAGGTCCAGTGGGCCTCGTGAAAGCCTGGAAGGTCCAGAGGCCCAGCACGAAGGGTCCCGACTTAAGCGACCCCGACATAAGAGCTGAACGCTCCCGATAAGAAGCCTCCGACCAGGCCCCGATATGCCTTAGTAAGGCTCCGATAATAAAGCCCCGTAGAGGCTGGACCTGTCCCGCAGAGACTGAAGGTCCTGGGTGGTGATCTAAGAATAGTACAACTCTGAAGTCCCCGACAGGAGTCGAGACTTGGGATCAGAGAATAAGACCGAGAAACCCGCCTACCAGATAGAGTAGTGGGAGACGGTTAAAGATAATGGATAAATTTCCCCGAGATACGCAGGGCGTGCCCGAGATACACGGAGTATGGGTAAGATACGCGGAGCGTGGGGCGAAATATACGGAATCCTCCGAGATATACGGAATCGTGGCGAGATATACGGAATCGTGGCTGCAACGGCCAAGCATGGCCTCAGGTAACTCTGGGTGACTTCTCCTCCTATATAAAGGAGGAAGTTACCCCAGAAAACACCAATTCTGATACGAGCTTAGACTTTTGCTTACCACTCCATTGATTACCGTACTCATTTAAGCATCGGAGAGGGATTCTGGGTCACCACCCAGGTCATCCCCTTTTGCAGGACCACGCGGAGCTTAGGAGTCCAATCATTCCGTCAAGGACGTAACAGAGCTTCGCCCGTGATCCAACAACTATAGTTATTAAATAAAAATGACGAGACCATTCGAAAAATAACATTCAATATTTGTTTTATAGTGTTGGCCAAATAAAATATATTTGTTTTATAGTGTGTTGATGATTAATATTGGCAAAAAATATGTTGATGAATAAATGATAGTTACATTGGAAAAAAAATGATAGTTACAGAAAGTTGAAAATGTAACTGTGTTTAGAGAGGTGTACCATGCAACATTTGATAAGTAGAAATACTATTTTCCAATCACTGAAAAATGTGGGATGCATTAGGACTTTCCAAAAGTAAAAAGTAATTTCCAAATATTAAAAAGAATAGAGACACCGAACGGCGTCGTGGCGATTGTATTTCCCGTGCCGCACAACTGTCTACAAGCGGCCGCCAGCGCCACCGAGCTCCGTTGTTTTCCGATTCCCACAGCATCAAACGATAACAAGAGAATGGTATTCCGGTCGGTATTCGATGCCGCCGAGCTCCGATCGGAGTTCGAGAGCGCCGGCATCAACGCCCAATTTATTCCACTTATTTGGAGGTAAGCTTTAGCATATCCTCAATACACGAACGTTGCTGCCTTTAATGAACACTAAACCCTAACGCCGTCGTTAATTTGAGATTGAAGGTGTGTGATTCAAAAGCCTGATTGTGATTGGGGCGAGATTCCTTCCCTTCCATCTGCGGCGTACTCGGTGCTTCGTTCGAAGTTCAAACCACTGACGTCTTCTCTCCATTCGAAAATTGATTCCATCGACCAAGTCACTACCAAGCTTCTCATCAAGTTGCAGGTACCTTGTATTTTCGTCTCCTTGCTCGTCAGCTGCTATTCTGTGCATCACTCTTGGTTTGGTAATTTATGAGTAATGTGTCATATTGAGAAATCTGCAGAAATAGGGGTTTGGCTAAGCAGTGTATCGTCTTAATTAACAATGGCACAATCTTTTGACTGTAGAAGAAGCACTTTGTGGAATATCCAACGAGTTGATGTTTATGTAGTTGCCAAATTTTCGTTGAAATGATAAAAATGCCGTCAAATTGTGGTATTACTTGTGTTTTGCAATAAGCATATTTTGGCATAAGAAGTGCATTCTCTTATGCAGAATGGAGCATTTGTGGAAGCTGTAATCATGAGGTATGATAGTCGGCTAGGGAGGTATGGTGGCAAACCCCGACCTGGAGGAGTGAGGTCGACATTATGCGTATCATCCCAGGTACCATCACATTTTCTCTCTTGCAATCTATGGATTTATTTATATGTTCCTTTTTCCTTTATCTAATCGTTCTAAGGAATGGAACTGTCTTGTATTAAATATTGATATGGCTAATTATATATCAGGTTGGCTGCAAAATGGGTTGCACATTTTGTGCCACTGGAAGCATGGGATTTAAAAGTAATCTAACATCAGGAGAGATTGTGGAACAGCTGGTTCACGCTTCTCGAATATCTTCTATCCGTAATATTGTTTTCATGGTCAGTTCCTTCCTTTGCTTGTATAATGATTTGCGATTATTCGGTACTTGTGGGCTGTGGCATCACAGGTTGAGTATGTGCGATACAACTTGCTTACTGATGTTTGCACTTACTCAACAAGTCTTTGGATTGCTCGGTCCAAACTTATTGGTGTTTGACAATATTATGTAAAGTGACTATTCATCTTGGTCTGTGTTCAGTGTTGAGTTTTACCTAGTGCTCTGCTTTCTTTGTGCAGGGAATGGGGGAACCGTTGAATAATTACACTAACCTAGTACAAGCCATCCGTGCAATGAGTGGATCACCATTCAATCTATCTTTGAAGAAAATTACTGTATCAACGGTATGATTCATTTAAGCTTCACAGATTACTGTCAGATTTTTTTTTATTAAGTCAGCTAAGAAGCTTTCATGATCTCTTCCTTACATCAATAATATTACCGGAACTGTTTCATATACAAGAAATATTAATACCACAGATTAACCTCACAGACACTTCTCTGTCACTTTCAGTGTTGATTGATATAGATTTTTCAAATTGATTAGAGCATGAAATTTCTGGCAAGGAGTGCTACGACCATTTGTGTGAAATAAATTAGAGCTGATAAATGGCTGCATAAAATACTACAACAGGTTGGGATTGTTCATGCCATCAACAAGCTTCATGCGGATCTGCCAGGCATAAATTTGGCTGTATCACTTCATGCACCAGTCCAGGAAATCCGATGCCAGATAATGCCCGCAGCCCGGGCTTTCCCTCTGGTGAAACTTATGGATTCATTAAAAACATATCAGAACAACAGGTGGGTTTAGTTTTTATTTTCCTTCATTTTGCTGAAAATGGCTTCAAATTTTTCTGATATCCATATGATTTTGTATTTTTTTTTCCCGGTTGATATACAGCAAGCAAAAAATCTTCATCGAGTACATAATGCTTGATGGAGTGAATGATGGAGAACAGCAAGCGCATCAACTCGCTACATTGCTGGAGACATTTGAAGTGGTAAGCCAATTCAGTTGAGTTATTTACGCTTGGAGTTAAATACCAAATTGCTAGGTGAACTCGTGGCTAATGAGATAGTTTCCAGCTGGACTTTTGCTGTGACTTTTAACTACCTTAACTAATACCAAAGTGCAACTTGCTAATTCTGTCTATTTTTGTGCTAACCTTGTACAGAAATGTACATGTGGTAATCCAACCAGACGACATGTGCAGTCACTTGTGAATTTTCCATACAAGGCTTAACAAAATTAGGACAAAGCTAGCAAATTTCACTAACATCTTTGTTTAGCTAGCAAAAAGTTCCAAAAAGAAAAGGATTTCAGCTAGCAACAAGCACATTAGCCACCAATTCAAGTAGCAATTTGGTATTAATCCTTACATATTTGAGTTTACCCTTTTAAGCTTGGTATTAATTTTCTGTATTGTGCTTCGAGCAGGTAGTGAACTTGATCCCTTTCAATCCAATCGGTAGTTTGAGTAAGTTCAACACGAGTGGTGACGACAGAGTAACACGATTTCAGAAAATTCTCAGAGAAATTTACAACATCAGGACAACTGTGAGGAAGCAGATGGGTCAGGATATTGCCGGTGCATGTGGTCAGTTGGTCGTAGATGCCTCTAAGAAGGCAGCCTTGGATACTGCTGATGCCCTTACTGATATTGAAGATCTTCGGTTTTAATTTGGTGAGATATTGTGGAAGTAGTTTTCTCTTGATTCTATGAACTCTGCATGTTCTCTAAGCTGATAAAAATGTTTCATTTATTGTAGCGACCGACGATAACTGGATCACAGATCAAACCGGGAGGAATTCAAATGAATTTGGTTTGTAATTGACTAAGATTAGCAGCAACTGTTTCTTGGAATGGTGTATTGTTTGGTTTTGTCCATGTTCTTTCAGTTGCACAATATGATGCTTGTAAAACCACTTGCAGTTTTAGCGACAGAGATATGAGTGATGGTGTAAATGAAGTAGGAGATGCAGCGAATTTTTTGTTGCATGTTGTATCCATATTTGCACAATATTATGCCTTATGGTGCTCTGAATTTAGCTTAATGTTGTTTTTTTTTCTTGCGTGGTGTTCTAGAGTGACATATTAATGAGGATAGTATTACTAGCATACTTAGTGCTTAGTGGTAACCATGTAATATGGTGTAGCGATTTAGCTTTGAAGTATAATCATCGCTACGCTAATGATCATAAGAATAGAAAGATATTCATGACCAACACTTTACTCTTAAGGGATTCGTGCCAGTGGTGATTAGTTTATGTGTAGGTGGTGATTAGTTTATGTGTAGAGCAAGCATACTACGAGTACTGCCCTCCTGATTTGGCATTCTAGGACCACCCAGTGGGGAAAAAAATACTTAATGCCTAGAGCGGTGGCTGGCGGCCGAAATACTTTGGGCGGTGGCTAGAAGAAGATTACAGACTAAATTGAACAAAATAAAATTATTTAACAGTCAAACTAAACCATTAACTTACGGATGCACTAAAAATCTACGAAATGCAAAAATATGACATCAAAAGTTTACAAAATAAAACATATGAGAACAATATCGACCAAACATATGGCACCAAAAAATCATTTAACCCTTGAAACATTAAACATTGTAAAATATTCTTTTAGGTTCACCGATTTTTCATTAACTCAGCTATTTTGGGCTTTCTTCACTTCTCCACTTGGGCCGGAACTCTCCTCACTTGGGCATTGGCATTTAATCTCTTGTCTTAGCAGCCCAGGTCTCTTCCACTAGTAATTGACTTGTTCATAGTGCTTCCCTTCCAGTGACTTCAGTTCGGTTGGTCACCGGTGAAGGCAGCTCTGCAGCGCTCCGTTCCGGCGTTCCCCGACCTATGTTGGCCAACTTTGGCCGGATCCGGTGGCTTCTTCTACGATGGTTTGCAGTTCATGGAGTGAGATGAACACCTTCCTGAATTCAAATGTTTAATCGATTCTCCATTTTCTGGTACATTTCTTGCACCCGATGCCGCCATTTCTTGCGTCTTCTTCTTATTCACGGATGTTTTTTTCAATTCTTAATTCTAACACCAAATTCAGTAATCAAAACAATTGAAATTTCAGTGCCAGTTATCAGAAAGCAGTCTCAGTGTTGGTAAATTCTTCTGGCTAAGCTTCGGTGACGGACCTGATTGTTGCGTGGGCATAGGTAAATTCTTCCGCTCTAACTAATATTCTCTTGATCGTATTGTTTACTGTTTTCGTTTGGAGATTAGGGTTCATCAGTATAGGATTGAGCTCAGATGAAATGCTCATTCTTGGATTTCTTCTGTTAATTCAGCTGGTTAGTTTGTGTATTGAAGATAACAGACTGTTATTCGGATCATTTTGAGTGAAAATTCACTGATTCCTTCCTATTTTAATTTTTATCGGATGTCTTCCAATTGACAATTCTGGAATTTCACTGACTTTTTATGGATTTAACTGGAAAGTTTGATCTTCATGAGTCAAGACTCGGTTGAAAATGATGGTTAAGAGTACTTACATTAGATTGAATTTTGAAGATGGATTATGTTCTTGATTCTAAGGTTTCATACTGCTCATATGGATAGGCTCTACTTCAATCTGCTTTGTTTCATTTGGCAGCTTTGTTGGTTTGAAAATGAGAATTGTGGGTCTGACGGGTGGAATTGGGTCTGGGAAGAGCACGGTTTCTAATCTTTTCAAGTCTCACGGGATACCTATCGTCGATGCTGACTTGGTTGCACGGGTATGTTCGTTCATGACAGGAATCATTTAATTTTTGTGGTTACTGCAGATCTTGTTCTTTGATCTCATTTTATTGAATTATAGAAGAACACTGCATAAAGAAGTCATACTCATAATCAGAATCCAGACCTTCAATTAAATACCTGCAGTCACATATTCAGCAAAGTTACGTTTCTTTTACAGGATGCGTTGAAGAAGGGAACAGGTGGATGGAAGAAAGTTGTAGCCACATTTGGAGACGAGATTCTACGATCTGATGGCGAAGTCGATCGGGCCAAACTCGGTCAAATTGTATTCTCCGATCCTGGAAGGCGCCAAATTCTTAACAGGTTTATACCAGAAAACATTATATGTCTATCAGTTCCTATGAAAAACATTTAATGAAGATTTGAGGCTGCATATTATCAAACCATAAAATTACACTTTGAGCAATTCCGTATAATGAAATCGTGTGTGTTGCATGCTGGTTCTTTCGTCGTATTGTATTTGCTAAGAAATGACTTAATATTCATTAGTGTCAAATTGCTAGTTGAATTCGTGGGCAATGAGCTGGTTGCTAGTTGAACTCTTTCCTGTTACTTTTCACTTGCTGAACAAATGGTTAGTTAACAAAAAAGCAAACAAAATTTTGAGTTTAAGACAAAAAATAAAAAGAACTTTTTCTTAACAAAAAGAACACTGAACTTTCAATTGCATGTCAAAATGCAAACTATGTGATTCTTCACTAAACCATGATGAAAATTACATATAGCAGCCAGATGAGCCTTTTAAGGTTATTTAGGATGGACAAACCGTTAAATACATTAAGTGGATGCTATGCCTGCTATTCCCATCATGTTTTAACAAAACAATTTACTGTGGTCTGCACTTTGCTATGCGTTTGAAAGTTCCGCTTGTTTTTTGTGAAGAAAAAAAAACCGGTATGTTTTTTGTCCAAAAAAAAATTTGGCCTGTTTGTTATGAAACACTCGGTCTGCTTTCGATCAAACTAACAAATTGCACTGTTGTATTTTCCCAGCTAGGTAAATGTCAATAGAGTCTTATTTCATTCATTTTGCAGATTGCTAGCCCCTTACATATCATCAGGTATACTTAAAGAGATCTTGAAACTTTGGCTAAAAGGCTCAAAAGTGATCGTCCTCGATATTCCATTGCTGTTCGAGGCCAAAATGGACAAGTACACGAAACCCATAATCGTGGTCTGGGTCGACCCTGAAACTCAACTTCAACGGCTCATGGCGAGAGACAATGCAGGTAAGCAGGGGCCCTCAACTTTTGTCAGACTGCTATTTTAGGCCTAAAAGATAAATCTATTTTCATATACACCCCTTTTTTTGTTATTTTCTAACATGGTTCACTTCACAAGCATGGTGCTTGTGCTCTTTTGCTACTAAAAAAAACTTAATTGTAACTTATGTAAAACTTTAAAAAGTACTGAAATTTTTTAGCTACACCTAAAATTTGTATCACACCATTGTTGTTGTCATTTTCTCTATAGAGAGTTTACCTTTAAGGATATAGAAAAATGCAATAAAAGCTACAAAAAGCATGTTATAATGAAGCATAGTAGAAAATACCCTTTTTTTTGCCAAAACAAATACACCCTCTAAAGCCATGCATTTACCCTCTATAATGTACATTTTGATCAATTACCTTCATGAAGTAAGACCATGGCTTTGTTCCTGCAGGTGAGGAAGATGCTAGAAACCGAATCAACGCGCAAATGTCTTTAGAAGCGAAGAGAGACAAGGCGGATATAGTGATTGATAACACGGGGTCTCTAGAGGATTTGAAGGAGCGGATCGAGGAGGTTCTGTTTGAGGTTACAAGGCCGCTGACGTGGAAGGAATTCGGGTTGTCTAGACAAGGCGCGATCGCAGCTCTGGTTTCGCTTATGGTGGGTGTGGTTTTGTTGAAGAAAGTAAGTGATGGTCGTATGTCTTAAGATGGTTCATTTGACACAGATGATGTTTGTTTGGGTTGTCGGATTGGGATATGTTTGATTTGAATAAGGTCATTTTTGTTGTCATTTTAGTTTAGGAAAATTATGTTACTTCTACTTAATAACATAATCACAATTTGCATCATTTTACTTTTATTTGTCCCAAATTTAAGTTCTTGCTGATACGTTTGTTAGATTTTGTTTTCGCTACTTTTTTTTTTATGTTAAATCTGATAGAATTTGGCCAAATAGTTTCGTAAATTTAACAATAAGAGCATTTAAAAAAGAGAAGAACAAAATTGTATTTCTGCTTTCATTTATCATATGCTTAAGAAATTCAAACCCAAATTTATCAAATTTAAAAAAAAGAAAAATGACGGTAAATAAAAAAATGTATTGAAAACAAAACACGAGACACTTATTAATAACGAAATTGAAATATGTTACATTTATTAATAAAATTTATACATGGGACACCTAAAAGTAAAATTGTGCTATATTGTGATTAGCAAAATTGTGTAAATTTGGAACTGTGATTAGCCAGGTTCTTAACCCTATTATAAAAAATTATGCATTTATTAAAAAAGTAGATAAAATTTTATTTTTATGGAAATGTAAAAAGTATTGAAAAAAACAATATATTAACTCAATTAACTCCGTTTTCTGGTACATTTTATAACTGTTTTAGCATTTCAGCCTTGGCGCGAAGATCACAGTGCACGCGGGACATTTAAAAAAAATGAATTTTGTTTAGCCCACCATTTGAAAAATGATTTCAAAGAATAGTTCTTCATTTCTCTGCTAGAGAGAGTAGAGAGAATGGAGGAACGAATTTGTGGTAATCGAATCCGCGCAATCGAACAGTCTCTGCTGTGTGATTCTCAGGTAGGAACAATCAATCCAAGCCTCGTTTCCCTTCTTCAAGATCTTAAAGATAGAAAAATTCTAATTTCCTGAGCTAATTTCGATTATGAATCTTGTCGCTGCAGCGCGAGGACTCATCTTCCTCCATCTTGCCATTCACTGGTGCGACTATTGATATGCTAGCAGATTTGTGTATTAATCTGCTTTCGATTTTTATGTTTACAAAATTCATGTGTTTGCTTTGTAGATCCTCCCGATATCAGGAATTGGCATGCGAGCTATGTGTATGAATCTCCTGTACTGGATTCACTTGTTGTCATCGAAGATTTGAACAAGCCGGATGATTCTGCAAATAAATTGAGCTCTCCTGCTACCTCATTTGACAACCACAAAGACTGTCCTTCCACAAAGGTAGTTAACTTAGGTGACATGGAAACTCAGTGTATTTAGGGTTTAGGGTTCTACTCTACAAATCCTAACTTGTATACGTCTGTTTGATTGTAGGTTCCAGTTTCTTTGGAATCTGAGCTGCAGCTCTCTGGTTGGTTTGTCTTACAATGTTGTGCTGTTTTCTATATGTTTGGTCATTGATGTATAGAAGGGAATAGAGAAGAGAAACTATTTGCTTTCGTTCGTTGATGTTTACAAAATTCATGTATTTGCTCCGTAGATCCTCCCGATATCAGGAATTGGCACACGAGCTATGTGTATGAATCTCCTGTACTTGATTCACTTGTTGCCTTCGAAGTTTCGAACAAGACAGATGGTTCTGCAAATATATTGAGTTCTCTTGCTACCTCATTTGATAATCACAAAGAGCGTCCTTCCACAAAGGTAGTTAACTTAAGTATCATGGAACTCGGAGTATTTGATTTTATTTGTTGTAATGTAGGACTCTATTCTACAAATCTTAACTTGTGTGCGTTTGTTTGATTGTAGGTTCCAGTTTCTTTGGAATCTGAGCTGCAGCTCTCTGGTTAGTTTGCCTTACAATCTTGTGCTGTTTTCTATATGTTTGATGTAGCCGTTTATAGAAGAAAAAAAACTATGGATAATAGTTCTTTTGGTTTGAGTTTTGGAATTTTAGGTTGAAGGTTAGTTCTTTTCATTTTCAAGAAAAACTTTGGATATAATTAGGCTTCAGATCTGAGTTTGTTTGCCAATCAAAAAATATCTGAGTTTGTTTAGCAAAAAGTCTAGTTTTTCTCAATTTTAATAAAAACTGTGGATATTGCCTTCTGGTTTGGATTTTTGAGCCGAAAGTACAAGAATTCTTACTCTCAGGAAAAAATGTGGATATTACCCTTCTGATTCAAGTTTCTGAACATAAATTCAAGTTTTCCTTATTTTTAGAAAAATTGTAGACATTAGGCTTCTGATTTGAAGTTTTGAGCAGAAAGTTGAGTTTCTCATTTTTAAGAAATATTTTGTGGATATTAGGCTTCTAATTTGGGTTTTTAGCCACCTCAATAAACTGTTTGAACAGTAATCTGTGTGTATTAACCAACCTACTGAATTGTTATTTGGAGCTGATGGCCAAAATTTTCTTATTCTTAATTAGGTTTTTCTGATCCTCCTGATATCAGAAACTGGCACTCGAGCTACGTATATGAATCCCCTGAACTGAGCTTGAATTTAATATCTGCTGATGACCTCAAAGCAACAGAGCAGCCCTGCAATAATGTTAGTGTAGATAATAGAATAGATGAGCATCAAACCCAGTCTCTTAGCAAGGTATATAACTGATATTCATGTAAGTATCATAACATTCTGTTTTAAAAGCTAACTGCCCGTCAATCTTGGGTTGGTTGTTCTTTTGCAGATTGCAGCCTTTTCAGAGCCAGTATCACAGTTTTCTGGTTCGTACCACTTAATCTCTATTGGTTAGAATCAAACTTCTTACAATGTCTAAAATATGTTCCTTTGTGTCTCAGAGCTGCCTCATATAAGTAACTGGCACTCGAGCTATATCTATGAATCTCCTCAATTAAGCATTTTCGATGAGATTCCCCAATCTTGTTATAATGATGAGAAGTCGACGCAAGATGGGTTTATTCTAGAAGAACCAAACAGAGACAACATTGGCAAAAACAATGCTTGCACAACTTTGCCTCCAAGTAAGGTAGTTTTTTTTCTTCATTTCCCATTTTTGTATTGCCAAAAGTAAATAAAACTCATTGATTAGTAAATTAATCTATTTTTAACTTCAGGACAATTATAAATTCCAGACTAACTCTGGGAAAGACCAGAAAGATCAAGTTTTTATCGATCATGACAAAAACCCACTGTTAGAAACAGAACATGTATCTGTTCTGAGTTCCTTGTTGTTTAAGCAACCTGCCAAAAAGCAAACTTTTGAAGCGCCCGACAAGGAAAACGATGGAAGTGACATCGATAGCAGCGGATTTATCTCAATCAAGAAGAAACGAGCAAACAAGGATGATTACAAAAGAAAATCAGATGGGGGTTTGAAGAAGTGTTCAAATGGGGAAGACAATTTGTTGTCTGTGAGCAAAGGAAACAGAAAGGCCTTAGCAGAGACAACTAATGTTCATGTCTGTTCTGAATCTGATGTGTTGGGATTTACTGGAAAATGGAAGTGTCCACAAAGGAGTAAGCCTAGTGTAGGACCTCCGTTGAAGCAGCTTCGACTGGAGAAATGGGTCAGTCTGGTTAGGAAGTAGCAATTCTGGGAATTGCATTGCAACCCATCATGTTTCGTAGAAGTAAAATTTAGGGTTAAGCTAAAACCCTATAAATATAAATAGTCCAAAGTTTGTCCAATGTTGAATTGGTGTGTAAAGTTTGAAATGATAAAATAGATAGTCTTATGTTTTATTTTTGTTGAAATTTGATGACTCCACGCGTTATTTATTATCCATTCAATCATTTTCACTCACCCACTCATAATTTATTACTTTTTTTTTTTAATACAAAATTGCTAAATTTCCCTCAAAATTGAACAATTAAAGAAAATGTTTACAATAGAGTGGTGTGGAGTGATTTCCAGCGACAACGGAGCGAGATTTACTTGTGCGGATGTAGCCAACTTCTTGGGTGACGGTCCCGGCAATGGTAAGGTGACGAAATGAGATCCTGAATGAGAGCTCGAAATTGACAATTGAGTTTGTCGAGATTGACTTCTCTAAAGTAATTAAAACGAGACACCAAATTTAAACATAAATGAAACTTGAGACTCAAATTTAATATTTCAAACTTTAGATACCAAATTTTAACATTTGGCAAAACATTGGACTATTCGCACGTTCTTAACCCTAAAATTAACCATATTTTGCCATCTTATGTAAGTCATAATAGTGGCAACAACAAAATAACAAAAAAAAAAAAAATTGCCATGCAATGATTTTTAAGTCTAAATTAATGATTCGTTCTTGATAATACTCGATATTATTGCACATTAACAGGAGTGCAACATATATTCATTGGTATTTGTTTTTTATTAAGTTCAAATGGATAGTATATCATATACAGTGTGAAGTGTTTTTATTTGTTAATTGTTCTTATGATGATACATTAATCTTTTACATATTTAGGTTTTTTATGAACTTGTATAACATGTTGGGATGTTATTAGTTTGTTAGAGCGACTAATCGTCATGAAAAATCAATATGATAACAAAAATTGATGTGGCACTGTTTATCATCTTATCTTAGCTTAGCTAAATATTTTTCTCAAATTGATACATTGTCGTATTAGCCTATTAGGTGGCAAGATTATCTCAATAACCTGTCCTTATCTATTCATTTTGATAAGGTAATCTCCTTGTTTTTTTATTTCCACTTGTTAACTAAATGGATTGAATTCTTATTGCTATCTCCAACCACAAGCCCTATATTATCTTTAAAAAATGGGAGGACTTATATAAATATTAAAGAAACAATGGAGTAAAATGACTAATTATTTTAGGGCTAAAAATAAATTGTCTAAAGTTTGCTCGGTGTCCGAAGTTTAAAATGTTGATATGGAATGTCTAAAGTTTCATTTTTGTTGAAATTTAGTTTTCCATCCAATTGCTGTTAAAATTAACATAATGATGTGAAATGTTAAAATTGCCCCTTGTACAATTATGTTTACTCTGGTCGGTCGTCACCCAACTTTGGCCGGTCGTCACCCAACTCCGACCGGCCACCACCCAACTATGATCGGCCACCACACAACTAGGGGCAGTTTTACGATTTTTTTTTTATCGGGTCATCCGATAAGCACATGACCAAATTCTGTCAATTTTAACTGTAAATTTGAACGGAAACGTCAAATTTAACTGCAAATTTGGACGGAAATATCAAATTTTAAGGAAAGTGAAAATTCAGACTTTTCATATAAAAAATTTAAGAGTGATGCTAGAACAAGTGAAAAAAAACGGTGAAATTTCTCTAGAATAGTAGAAAGTACTTCAATGTCCACATGTCAGTTGATAACAACATTATCTTTCCATTTTATGAACGACCACTACTTGATATGTGTCGTCACTAGACAATTTTCTATGAATTTTTCACTAAAAATTTCATATTTTAATGATTTACTCAAATTTTATTTATAGGGAACCAAAATTTATGTGTCTTCAAACAATTTATAGACATTAATTTATCCTCTATCCAATTCGTCGGAATTAACGGAATTATAGACATTGTGTTCGGATTTTTGACATTGCTATTGCGATTCTGCTCAGCACTTCGAAGAGGAGATGATGATTATGATGAGGAAGAAGACGAGCGTTCTACTATGCGTAAATACCTTGGCTCGATCGATTGCTCACCAGGCTGTCGAAAATCCCAATCTCTACTCCTCTTCTCAGCTCTTGAATCCGTCCAGGTGCGATCCGCGCTCGTTGATCTCAGTACGAACACTAACCTCGCATCGATTCACTTCCAATCATAGGAATTGGCAGTATCAGAACCGACGGAGTCTCATTTTGGAGTCAGCTTCTGAGTCAGTGAAGCTTAATCGGCTATCAGACTCCGATTCTGGTACATTTTGATTTTGCTCAGAAACCTGAATCCTCAATTGCTTGGCCACTGTTGAGTCTTTTCCAATGGTGCAGGGATTGTGGAGGTGTTGTTGGATCGACCAGGAGCGAAGAATGCGATAGGGAAGGAGATGCTGCGAGGATTGCACCATACGTTTGATTCTGTTAAGAGAGATGCTTCAGCTAATGTGTTGATGATTTGTAGTTCGGTTCCTAAGGTTTTCTGTGCAGGCGCCGATTTGAAGGTTCTTATGCATTGATTCTCTGTCAATCTGGTTGAATCATTAATCTGGAGATGCTTTTGTCTTTGGATCCTCAATGCTTACAATCCTCTTTTCTGCTTGCAGGAACGTAAGACAATGAATCTGTCTGATGTTCGGTTTTTCGTCAATTCACTTCGATCTGCATTCTGTGCTTTGGAGGTCATTTCTCATCTGTATATGTTATTATATTCCCATGTAGATACTAGATACCAATAGTTTTTTTTGTAGATTATTACTTATTTTGTTAGCATCCCTTTTGTGGGTAATTGGTACCATTATATCTATGTAGATGCTGGATTCTATAAACTTTAATGTGGATTATATGTTTTGGTAATTCAAGCATAATTATAGCAGTTAGCTCACTTAGCTGCAAGTTCCTTTTAACAGTGCAGTATAATTTTCTTGTCTCTAACTGTTAAGCTACAAGGAACACAATCATTTCTTTGTACTGGTTCATCTTTTGCTTCATTGTCTCAGAAAGTTCCTTGACAAATGTTGCATTGGTCCTCCACATTGCTTTGATCCTCTTGTGAATTCTCTTATTGTTTGTTGCAGGAACTTCATATTCCTACAATTGCGGTTATTGAAGGGGTAGCTCTAGGAGGTGGACTTGAAATGGCCCTATCATGTGACCTTCGAATCTGTGGTATTTTATTTCTTTTTTGGTTGTGAAGTGTGCAGAAGCTGATATTTTGATCAACTGGGGATGTGTATTTTATTTTTGTTAACTCATGAAACTTTTCAGGAGAGGATGCAATTCTTGGCTTGACAGAAACAGGTCTTGCTATAATACCCGGGTACGTAAGAAACATATTTTTTTCTTCCTAAGTTCGATGGATTTCCACATAAGAGGTCAAAATATTACCTATAATCTCATAATAGCATCTCTTCACAGAGCAGGTGGAACACAGAGACTCCCGAGATTGGTAGGGAAGTCGTTAGCAAAGGAACTCATTTTCACCGGCCGGAAGTTTAGTGGCAAAGATGCCAAGTCTATGGGTAATTTACTTCTCTATAACTAATAGTTAACTTCCTCTACCTCTATATTGAATATGCATAATAGCAACTGATTTGGCTTTGCATTTCAGGTTTAGTCAATCATTGTGTTCCTAATGGCGAAGCTCACATCAAGGCACTTGAGATTGCCAGAGAAATCAATCAAAAGGTTAACAATCTTCATTTTTGTCATTCTGATCATCTCCACTTGACTTCAAATGGATCTTATTTCTGGGTTTGATTAATGGATGAAATTTTTCCATGTCATCAATTGCTTGGGGAAGGGTATTGCATGATTAAAGGTCTTCTAGTTAATGTGGTTGAATCTTTTTCGTTCGTCTCCAATATCAAATCATAACTCTGAAATGAGCAAATCATAACTAGTTATTCTGCAGTAAGAACGTTTCACGATCTTTGGTTGATTCAGGGGCCATTGGCGATAAAGATGGCGAAAGAAGCTATTAGCAAAGGAATCGAAATGGACATGGAATCAGCTCTCGAGTTAGAAGAACAATGCTACGAACAGATACTAAACACGAAAGATCGTTTAGAAGGATTGGCTGCTTTTGCTGAGAAACGAAAGCCAAGGTACACTGGTGAGTAGGTGATTCATGATTCTGTATTAACTTCTCTACGATTTAGTTTCAGAAGTCTCTCAAATCAACAATTATGAACTGAGGTTGTTGTGTACATACCAATTGCAATAAATGTTGTTTCTCTTCATCTTTGAATGTTTCAATTGAAGAATCTAAAGCAAGAGACGATAAGTTCTTGTTACTGTTGTTGAGTGAAGACTTTGCAGCTTTGAAATGTCAATGGTTGTTGAAAACAGTTTGGTCAAACCGTTGAAGTCAAATGAGATGGATAAACAGTTTGACCCCCCACTGTGTTTGACTACTCTGTATACTATAGATCTGTTGCGGTTTTATACATTTTGGATAATTTAATTGGGTTCAGTTTGTTAAAAAATAAAATAAAAAGATTCCCTTTTTTATTTGGTTAAAGAAATTCAGGAAAAAAGAAGTTGAGCGCATGTGCATCTTCGTACTTTTCTTTGGCTAATGCACAATCTTCATTTTATTGGCCGAAAATGAGAATCTTCGTATTTGTTACCAAATTCAACACAAATGTTTTTTTTTTGCTATTGATAAATTTCCTAAAAATGATAATAATAATATGAAAATGGATATGGTTTGAGCATTTATGCTTGTGAAATTTGACAAAAATAAATAACATGCAATATCTTCGGCAAACAAAAAACGGACGGGGACTAAAAAAAGCGTTATGATAGTAAAACTATTAAAGCTGAGTCTTTTACTAAGCAAAGTTTTGTAGCTTTAGTATTTTTATTTACATACAAAAAGTATTTATAAATCTAAATGTATTAAGAAGCAATACACGTTGCAGCTTTAATATTTTTATTAACAAATATTTATAAATCTAAATCTAAATAGATTAAGAAGCAATACACGTTCGCTTAAGTAATGGATAAGAATCATCAAAATTAAAATATATTTTCAAACTACCCACTTATTCACAAAACCAAAGGAGCAAAACTCGATATATATTTTTTTTTTCAAGCCAATAACACAACTCTTAACACCATTATTACTTCTCAAAAATCATGGGAATTCCCCAAATCAAAATCAAAAGAACAAAAAAAAACTATATACTGCCCAAGTTGTTCTTGCCTACTTGGGCTGATTTTTCTCCTAACACCTAACCCCACTTTCATAGAAGACGACAAAACATTGTACAAAGCAAATGCTGTCTTTAACGCTGTCGTTTTCAGCAACCCTCAACCATGAGCTGTTCATTCTGTGCCCACACTTCCACTTGCGGCCCAACTTGCAGCCCATTGTCCACGTCAGCTACCGACGAAACTGCCACCGTTGCCGCCGCCGCAGTAGCAGAACCGCCAGCGGTCTTCCTTCGCCGCTTGGGCGACCCGTGCTCGGAAGAAGACGACGAAGAAGTCGGCTCCGGCGACGACCGCTTCGACGTCACCCTCACCGGCTCCGGCTCGCCGGAGTTAATCCTCAACGGGAAGTTCAGCAGCGCCCTGGAGCCGCGCATCCGGTACGCCGCCCTATCATAAGCGACCGCCGCGTCCTCCGCCGTCTCATACGTCCCGAGCCAGACCCTGGCCCCGTTCTTCGCCGGGTCACGGATCTCCGCCGCGAATTTCCCCCACGGCCGCTGCCTCACGCCACGGTAGTGCCGCCCCTTGGGCTGAGCAGCCACCGGCACTACTTTAATCTCCTCCTGCTCCGGCGCCGTCTCCGGTAAGAACTCCGGCTCGGGCTTCACCACGCCGGAACCAAACCCGAATTGACACCCATCCAACGGCGCCGTCGTCGGGACCCACCCCGCCGTCAGAGCATCTCTGAGCACTCCGTACAGAACCATGTCCTCGGAATCGTTCTCCTTCAACGGCAGCTCTCCCCAGTTCTCCGAAAGACACGGCGACAGACGAGTGAAGCTTGAGCTCCGGCCGAAAATGGAGCCCCGAATAAACGCCGATTCGGATCCTTGATTAATCTCTGCAAATATGTTCATCTTCGAATCCAAAGCCGACACAGTTAAATATTTTGGCCTTTTTTTCGGGTTTTTGAATTTCTGGGTGTGAAATTTTGAGGATTTGATTATTTTTGGTAGAATATAATTGTGGAGATAATGAAGAAGCAGGAATGTATATATAGGAGGGATAGATGCATGAACTTGGAGTGGACACAGAGGAAAAGTTTTTGTCGGGACGCAAAAACATGTCTTTTTCGTTGGTATTATAGATTATTATATTTCCACGATTTGAATTTTCTGCGATTTTATTCATGGGGTCTGGTTCGAGGAAAGATCCAAGGTTGATCAAGTGGGGTGAAATAAAGCACGTGGTAACTTTTTGAGAGGGAAAGCAATGACGTCAGCGGGTGACAACCATGCACTTGTTTCTTGTTTTGCTAGAAAACCACTAGGCACTAGTGCACTTGATATTTGTCCTAATAAATACTTTTATTTTTACGGAAATATATATATATATATATATATATATATTATAAAGTATGTGTAGATATATAATAAGAAATATCACTGATGTTGATGTTACGTCATAACTTCATGATATGATATGAGAAGTTATGCATTGATTTTATATAATATTTAAGATGTTTTAATATGTATAAGGGTTAAATTGGGGCTAGTCCTAATTGATCCAGCCGAATTTAGCCTAGAGCTAGGCTCGATTCTGGGTCGGGGTCGCCTAGGTCAGGCAACTCCGACCTTGGTCCAACCCGGCTAGGTCAATTTGGGTTAAATGTTTGATATTAAAACTTTAGGACTAAATTGAACAGATTAAAAGTTAGCAATGTACTAGAGGGACTGTTGCGTCCTGGATGAACGAGGTCGTGAGGACGCGTCGGTTTGTGTAATTGTGCGGGCCGTAACCCTTTTGTCTTGAGGAGGTTGGGCCACTGACGAGTGTTCGGACTTATTCCCGCGTGAGGTCTGAGTCTCGGAAAGGTTGTGACCCGGCAAGGTTGTGACCCGACAAGTCTGTGTCTCAAGCGTCGGATCCTGCACAAAGGACCAATGCTAGCACGGAGAGGGGGGGGGGGGTGCTAGCGGAGCCCTCTCCGATGCCTAAGTCACTATAGTGGCAAAAAGGTAATTTCTAGAGAGAAGTCAGAGCTCAAAATACCAAAGTTGGGCAAATGAGAGAATGTGTGAAAATGGGTGGCCAATGCCTCCTATTTATAGGCTTCCTTGGGACCGGACCCGGTTTTAAAGTGGTTTGATGACGGTTCAAGAAAACAAGCGAGAACCGTCATCCATATTGGTGATGCGCGAACTTGACTTCTTTACACGGAACGGCGATCGCGGACACGGTAATCGCGGATACGGCAATCGCGCGGTACTCGTGATGCAACCCGGACCTCGCCGAAATTGGGCAATTCGGCGAGGTCCGGATTGCGCAACCCGGAGGTCCGGATTGCTGCAGTCCGGACCTCCGGTCCGGACGCGCGTAAATGCGTTTCCGGACCGTTTTGACCTCTTGGGAGACGTTTTTCGAGACGAGATGTAATTTTTGACGTGTTTGCGAGGCCCGAAACGTCAATACGAACTCGAATTGGACATTTATCCATCACTTGCCCCCGAGTCAAGAAACGGTTTGGAACCTTTCTTGACTCTATTTTAAGTTAGGATATTTGTCCAATTTGAGTTTGACGCTAACCTTTCGATTTTGATCGTTGGTCGGACGTAGACGCCTTGGTTTCGTCCGTCGCTTGACTTTTCGACCGAATGGCTTTATTTCCTGTTATCACGGTTAGTGCAATAGGAAGTGTATATGCGCGAATATGATTATCGTCGGAGACATGAGCAAACGGTAATGCGCTATGCGAACATGTATCTATCAACATGTATGCATGAGTGATGGACATGGCAAGATCGTAATTACACAATGCAAGAAATAGAAACCGTAAGCTTCTAAAATGACTAAGTGATTACCGAATCATGGATCATGCAATTGCAACATACGCACATAATGATGGGTTTGATACGTGCGACATCAAGATATGCATAGGAGTAGATAGTTTTTAAAAAGAGATGATAGAGTGTACCGTAGGGGTTTAGTCTTAAGTGTAGGTAAACTAATCCTTTGATCCTTATCCACAAAGCATCTCTTTGGGATTAGTAAAAACACCCATCCCCATTTATCCTTCCAGCACTCTAGGAGTTCACCATTCCACTCCCTTTGCAGGTAATTCACTCACCCTTTCCCGAAATTGCTTTTGTGTTCAAAGTTTCTTCGCCGTCGTGGAGCTTAGATACGTTTTGACAGTTTCGAGTCTGATTTTTTGCTTGTTTTTGGCAGTTGACACCACCATTCGACTCGGTTCGTCCCAAGGATTCCAATGCCACCTTCGGAGTCTCCAGGAGCCACCGGACGCGCCCTCACGCGCCGCCGCGAGTGGGATGTCTTCGCCGGAGCGTGCGGGCCACGCGCCGCCTTCCCGACCTCGCCTCGTTGCGGTCCTTACCTTCCCGGAATCGTCTCGACGAGGGGAATCCATTTGGATACTTTTCGTCACGTTTTGAGGTAGTTTAGAAACCCATTTTTAAAAGATAGCTTCGACTTGACTTTGAATGTCGCCGGATTGTTGTTCGTTTGAGCTATTTTTCGTTGTTGATGTATGGAACTGCTTGTTGATGCTTGTATGTCGAATAATTGCTGATTGATTGCCGTTACTATCGCCGTTAATTCATAACTTAGACGATTTTCACTCCCGTGGGTAGTTGAGGTAGAATTCCCCGTTCGGACATAGTGCCCCCGTGTCCTTGTGTGGGAGTTTTTGGTCGGTATGCATGATTTTCTTTCTTGGCGGGTTTTTGGTTGTCGGGGGTTGCCCAGTAACTTTAGGCATAGTCACTTGTCGTCTTGATGCCTTAGAGAAAAAATTTCCTTAAGCGTTGCCACGTTCGATTCTTACGGTTCGTCGCGTTAATCCCCCGTTTGCATGATAGCCCCTTAGGATGTTAGTCCCTTCCTTGGTGCGTACCAACTTTACTATGTGCGTGGAACTTGGTCACGTGCGTTGATGTTGATACGCGCGTTGACGTTGATACGCGCGTTGACGATGAGTGTCAGGTATAGACTGTTGGTTATTACCTGCAAGTATGCTAAAACACTTAGGAAATATTTAAACGATATCTAATGCTTGTTACCATAGATGTCGTTGTATGAGCTTTGTCGATGAGCGTCGTAGGTGTGCTTAAGGGGCATGGCTACTCGTTATATGCAATCCATCTTTGTTGACATGTATGTTGCAATGCAATCCGGATGTCCAGTCCGGACGCGCGTAAATGCGTTTCCGGACCGTTTTGACCTCTTGGGAGACGTTTTTTCGATACGAGATGTAATTTTTGACGTGTTTGCGAGGCCCGAACGTAAATACGAACTCGAATTGGACAATTATCCATCAGGGACTAAATTGAACAAAATAAAAAATTTAGGGTCACTCACGTGCACGACACGTGAGTCTTAACGGTGAAATCAGACGGAACCTTAACGGATTTGAAAGCGCTACAAAATGGAAACGTTTGGTACCAAATTGGTACAAAAAAAACATCTGGTATGAACAGTGAATTTAATGCAAACATGTAGTTTGAAATGGACACTTAACCCTATTTATAATTACAAAAATATTCTCATGAAATTTATTGTCATGAAACACGGAGTTAAATATGTAGACTATAATAGGGAATTACTAAAAGATTATAATTGTGAAACATGTGCAATATCCTAAGTTTAAGTTTGAGCAACTATTTTTACTAGTGTATTTACAATATATGTGAATTTTTTTGTTCAATTTGAGTAATAATTTTGTCATTTATAATCCAGATAATTTTTGTAAACAAAATGAACAATATTTTATTCAGATACAAGTTTATTACATGTTTGTGCATTTAACAAAATTGAAGCTTTTAATAACTTCTCACATAAAAACTAATTTTTTTATCAGTTAAGCTAATCATATATAAGATTATTGATTGACAATTTTGTAACATATATTTCGTGGGATAATTATACAAGTTACTAGGTGAGGTGTATATATATAAGTCAACAAGTTGCACTAAGTTGTTCACTGTCGTTGCCACTACTTGAAGGCTTATTAAGGTAATTCCCAAAACTTTAGATTTTTTGGATAAGCAAGTAATAAGAAAGGGCCGATAATGACATGACCTTAGACGTGCACTTCAAGATACATTGGTTCTAGACACTAATGTCAATTTGTTTGTTATTTTTTATGGATGACAATTTTCCATATATATATATCCATCATTTATTTTGTATAGTGATTCGAATAAAAAATAATTAAGTATAAATTGGTTTGAGTTTAAGTTTCAGAACTAGAAGGGAACTTCTACAAGATGTGCAACTTAGAGAACAATAGTAAAGTGGATACAATATGTATTATTTCATTAGAAAGTAACAAAGTGATTAACTAACGAGAATTGAAAATAAATAAAGTTTGTTAGAAAATTTAAGGGTTTTTCTATCATGCTCCAAAAGTATTATATTTTTTATTTTATTTTTTCTATTACCCTAAAAGTGAACCCTAGAAGAAAATTGATATTATTAATAGTATGGTGTAAATGTTAAGTGTAGTTAAAAAATTAATACTTTTTCTTACTTTTAAAATTTTATATATGTTACAATTATGTCCACAGTATTAATAAAAATAAAAAAAGCACAGTGCTCTAAGAGGATTGTAGAAAAACTCAAAGTTTAACTCGTATAAGGCTTATTTCACATATAAAATAAGTATTAATCTTTCAAGGTCAACCAATAAGAAGTGAAGTGTTGTTTATAAAGATTTTTTTGTTTAAAATTCAACGCGATTTAAATTTGAGACGTCTAGTTAAATTATTAAATTGTTACACTATATTCACCTGTTAACTTCACAAATAAGTATTAATCTTGCAATATTAAAAAATGTTGTCTATGATATTTTTATATTCTTAAAATTTAACACAATTTAAACTTGTGAATTCTAATTAAAAATAAATTGTTACACTATATTTTTTTTTACCATATTTGTTACACTACATTCAAGTGTGAACTTTACGTGAGTGGTTCTAGGTGGACCCCATCAGATCCAGTATGGCAGTACTCGTAGTATACTTTTTCCAAACTTAGACTTGTGAATTTTACGTGGGGTGGTCCTAGGTGGACCCCATAAGGAGGGCAGCACCTGTAGCATGTATGCTCAAAATCTAGACTAATATTCAGTCGCACCGGGGTCAGTCTGTAAGGGGTAAGGTGCCTTTTTTTTGTCAAGTAAGAAGTAAGGTGCTGACTATGAATATTTTTCAATTTTCATAATTACTGATAATGATTAAACCTCTGACCTCTAATTTATATAGTTTTATAAATATGTCGACAACCTAGATTTACTCTTTTCTTCCCCGACACTTGTTTTTTTTGTTTTTTTGTTTTTTCTTTTTTGGTTTTAGAAAACCACTTGGTGGTTTGGATATTTGTCTACCAAAAAAATGGATATTGGCCTTATTATCTCTTGTGTCCCTTGGAGTTGAGGGAAGTTGAGAGGGGTCTACATTTAACATTTCCTTTATTAGAAAATTGATTTCTATGAAAATGGCTCCAAACCTCACCACCAAATTGCAACACAGCTCATTAATTGGTCCTATTCTTCTATTACTCTTGTGGTCCTAGATATTTATTTACATTTATTTGTTTATTTATTTTGTTTTTTTTTTTTTCCAAATTTTTGTTAGGATTTTGTTTTTATATCATCAACTTGCATTAGTAAAATATATATCCCCACCACCTTTGCTTTTGTGATTTTTGCATCCATTTATACCTATGGTTTGTTATTTTATGTTAAAGTCATTCATTCTATTTGCACTTTAAACCTCTTTCCTAGATACATCCTTGATCAAATAGTTGCCCATCCACTACCCGTTTTAGACATCTCAATCATGCCATATTGAACCAATTGCATTCATAACATAACTTTATAGGTACAAGTTTCATTTATATATTATATATATATATTTGTTTGGTATGTTTATGTGCCAATTACTATTTATATATATACAATCAAATTGATTGGTTGTTTATGAAAAGAAAAATCAATCCCGACTCAAATTTGAAGTTTAAAAACATTAGGGTAGAATTGTCACTTTCATGTTTTGTACTTCCATTCTCCACTTATATTTCGAACTATGATATTATTCCATATTTCCTTTAAAATTTGACAGAAACTCTGAAAAAAGTGTTAAACTAAGTAAAGTGAAATTATTATTGTTTAATCTATTATAATATATTAATGTGACTGATTTGACAGATATTCTCTGAGTGACATGTGTATGTTTTTCTCAGTCTTTATTTCTTAATTTAATCGTGACTTTATAAATTTAAATACAAAATAAGCGTTAAAATATTCTTAAATAAAGTGAAATTATTATTATTTTTTTATTTTACAACATGTATGCAATTTATCATCAAACTCATGTAAGATGTTCCTTAAGTTTTCAAACTCTAGCTATCCACATACATTAATATCATTTCTGAAGTCATAAGATTAGTGGAGCTAATAAACTAAACTTGTTCTAATTTTCCACTTAATAATATATATATAATATAATCGTGTGAATGTTAATATGTTGTTCTCATATGAAATTGTGCTAATGCAAGTTGTTGATGTTAAAAACAGCCGTATTTTTTTTTCTAAGTCAGGTCATGTGTACACACATTAAATAAAAATATGTAGATTGACTGGAATAACAAGAAGTAAGAGTCACCACGGCGCACGACCTCATAACACGTGCGCAGCTACTTTTGTTAATTTACTACGAGACAAGACATTATTCCTCGTGCCCATACCTTTGATTTTGAACGATTCTTCATTCAATTTATATTTTAGTTCCACCACTATTTTATAGTATAATTTTGGTCAAATAATATTTAGTTGCGTTTGTTGAACTTTTATTTTAACGATTAAAAAATAATGATTGTGATTTATCTTTGTTATTTTAAAGAAGATGTTTGCATTAGCCAATTTGTTCATAAGCTTAAACTTGCGAGTGAAATATACATTTGTGTTCATATTTTAGCATCTTCTCTTAAATTGATCATTATAAACGATAATTTAACTATTGAGAAAAATTGTGTATCGTCGAAAATAATAGATATATTTACGCAATGGAGGTTTTGACACTTTTAAATCTAATCACTAGGAGTTGAACATGAGTGTTTTGATACTATGTCAAAAACAATAACTTTCCTTAAAGTTTTATTTTGTAGGATACATTTTGAATGTAGTAAGTTTGATTTTGTACTCGAACACTTGGCTAAGACGAGTCTTATTATTGACCGCTATATTATTAAAGTTTATAAAATTTTATATTAAAATTATATAGTCAAATTAATTTATGTTGGCTAATGAGTGAGCGAAATCTTTTTAATTTATTCAAATAATAAATAACACATGAATCTATATGCTGAGTCGATAATGAAAGCTAGCATATACATGAATATGATGTTAAAACCATAGCGGATTCGCGAAACTATGAGGTGGATATTATAAAAATAATATCCGTACATCATTAATTATTTTGTATAGACAAGATTTTATTAAAGATAAATAAAATCTACGTATGAGATAGTTAAGAGTTCAACAATTTCAGATACATGCATCGAATCATGAAGTTGAAACAAAATTATTGAAGTTTGAATTTACATAATAATAATAAAATAAACGTAAATATTATACTCTAATAAGAAGTAAGACCGTTGAAGATTTATCAAAACGTGGGGAATTAGGAGGGTGCACGACACCTTCGTGTAGTCTTGGTTTCTACGTGAAGGTCACAGTCAAAACCAAATCCTGCCATCATTGAATATTTGGATAATTTACAATTTTATATTCTTTGCCTTTTTTGGCCCAAAAACAATTAGTTGCCTTTTACTATTAACCTATTTACAACTTCAACTAAAAATATTGAAAATCGGTTTAAAACAAGTCTTGATATCAAATACTAGTGTACAGCGTGATGAAGATAAAGAGCGCAGAAGTTCGTCGATTCAAACAATACCGAAAGTTTGACGCACTATTGAGAAAAATATCGATATTTTCATTAATAATTTAACTGAATGCAAACGACAGCTAATAGAGTCTTAAATACTGTAAATTGAAATCATAGCCCTATAAATGACCCGAAAATAACGACAAATGGCAAAAAAACCAAAAAAATACAAAAATACTCGGAAAATACTAAAATGCGATTTTAACCGTTTAAACGATGAAATTTGGCCGAAAAGCAGCGCAATTCATAGTGAAGCGATGTTTTTTTTCTCTAGTCACTGTTTCCGCGTGAAAAACACGTTTTACGCACCAAAATCCAACACTTGAGAGTCCGGAACCAGAAAATTGCTGGATTCCCGAAATCGCAGAATTACTCGTTTCCGCCCGCATCAACTACTTAATAAGTTCGGTTTTATTTTTTAAACGTTATTAGTTAATTTCGAACTGCAATTGGTAGAACAATTCCATTTTTATATATATTATAAAAAAAAAAAACTTTGAAACCCTTTAATTATGTAGAAATGAATTGATGATGATGTGGAAGGGAATTCCAACCAAACCATTAGCTGTTGTTTGGAATATTTTCAAAATTAAATTAATAAATAAATAGTAGTATAGTATATGTCTACTTGTTTAATATGCACCCAAATAAAACTTGTCTAATATATTTGTTTAAGAGGTATGATGGAATCGTATGTCATATGTCATGCTTTTGTATAGTATATTATCATCTAGGGTATAATAATTATAGGGATTTTATTATTATATATATAGAATAACCATCATGATTGATTGGATTCATGCGTGGATTATATATTCCTAAAGATTAGATTCTTTAATCTAGTATATTAATTAGGTTTAACAGATTGGTTAAGCTGACTCCAAATTGTCGTCTCATGCTTAAAAGCTGAAATTATAATAATCTAACTCTAATTAAATTGGCCAAAAAAAAACTCTAATTAAGTTTAAATAAATATATGATATTATATGAAAATTCATGAAAATCCACCTAATTATACAATTTAATATCCATAAAAATATTTATTTACTTTTATATCATATTATATAATATTAATATTGTAATTAAAAACGTTTTGTATATTAAGGTAGAGATCAACAACTTTAAAATAATATTTAATATCATTCATTTCTAATTTATATATAATTCTGTAAACACTAATTAAATAATTTTATTTAATATATATATATATATATATATATATATATATATATATAAATTTAAAAATATTTTTTTCACTCTAAACGTGAATTAATAATATTATTAAAATAAATTATAGCACCAGCGGTGTTCAGTGAGTTGTAATTAGTAAATAATATTTTTTTTTAATAAAATAATATATCTGAAATCACACAGTGTATTGTGCTTAGTCTTTAGGTTTTTTTTTTTTTTTTCCTGCAGTATAGTTAGAGTTTGACATGGGCCACTTTAATCCAACAAAGCCCATTATGTATAATCAACTAAATATAGTTTTTGTTTTTTTGCCATAAATAAATTTAGTCTAGGTTCGATATCTAAAGTCTAAACTGAAAAAATCTATTAGATATTTATTTAAAAAAAACAAAGTCTATTTTTTTTCCGATTAAATTAGTTAATAGCATGTAGCAAAACTGATAATTAATGAGGTCTAAAATTAAAACTAGAGCTCATAGTTCTAAATGTGTATTATTATCATATGATACTAGTGACGATTATGAACTTTAAAACACATCCGAAAGTTATAAAATAATATATATAATTTTAATATTTAAAAGTATATTTATTTATTTTATATATTATAATATTATTTAATATTGAATATCATAATTAAATAGACATAACCATTTATAACTATTTGAAAGTAGAGGTGAAATCTTTTCAATAACATGTGATAATATATATTTATACGTTCATTATCGTAAAAAATAAGCAAATAAAATAGATATCTTCATTCTTTTAGTGTGTTAGTTTGAAAATAAACTTTATACAAAACACAAATCAGTAACACTATTATAACATAAGTTTTCATTTACTTAAAATTTCACTTTAGATCAATAACTAATTCCATCATAAATCTCATAGAATGAAACAAAGACAATGTCCAAGCATATAGTTGTCTTCAGCAACATAACTTCACCTGCAAATTACAATAAAAGATGGATTCTACTCTATATATGGCAGTTAAATGTGACAAATTTCTTTCATGACTTGGTTAGATTAATAATGTCTAATGCATGTAAACCTCAAAGCAGAAATTCCTGAAAAAAAAAGTGGGAAAATATCATTTTTTTACAGTAAACTGGATATTATCTGACAGCAAATTAAACTCAAAATCATACCATTATTGTGGAAAAAATTATATACAGGTAGCATTGGTTTACTATATAATAATCAAGAAGGACAAAAAAAAAAAACATTATTTGGACTTGGATTGATCAACCATAGCTTTCTACAAATAATATTAAAATGGCAATTGTTGAAATTTGTGATTAGATATGACTTGTAGCAAAGACAACCAAGAAACTAGCAATATTTAAATACAGCTGCAGTGGACTGCTTCTAATATTTGCATTCAACAAAGTTTGTTAACTATTAATGATAGACTTGATCAGTTCTTTCTTTTCTTCATGCAACAAACAACAATCTTTACCAATAGTAGTAATATGGACAACCTAACAAAAAGGTTATGGAAAAAATAAGAACTTTATTAACATTTCGCGCGATCTACACCAATGTTGCCAACATCGGCATTTGTTATTAAAAATAAAAAATAAAAATCTTAACCCTGCTATTTATGTATTTGGGTTTTATTAGATTGTTATAGTAGAGGTAAAAAAATTACATTAATAGAATAGCATAACTAAAGAAAAAAAAAGTTAAAGAATTTATAAACTATATGAAGTTTCACCAATGTTGAAATTTGGTGTCTGAAGTTTGAAATGCTAAAATGGAGAGTTTTAAGTTTTATTTTTGTTGAAATTTGGCGTCTTCGCGCGTATACGTATTTTTATCTATCTTCGATCATTTTCATCAACTCACTCACCCACACATAATCTATTACTCCTTACTTTTACAAAGTTGCCAAATTTCCTCCAAATTTTGTGAAACTTAAGATAATTTATAGGATTTTAAACAAAAACTCTACAATGATGAAAAGCAAATCCTTTTGATGGATGGGGTAAGCCAATTTAATATATTATCAATTTATCATCCAAGTTGATAAAAAAAAATGGAGGTTTTGGAGACTTCCAGGAAGATGATTGATTGCAGAGTAAACAAAGAGGAGTGAGGACAAAGACAAACCTCAAGGTCCCATACTCTTCAAATTCATCACAGCCGTCCATGTTCGTTTGACTTTCAAACTCTGTGTCTTCCAACGGTAGAGATCAGCAGCATGATGATATGATATAGATTAGGAACCAACCCAGAAATCACCCTTTTGAAGTGTGGGATTGCTTCTATATATAGATTTGGAAGCCATTTTCAGCAATCAAGCTTCAACCTTTTACTTCTATAAATCTTATCCTTTAAGACCCTTCTGTTCCCTCTAATAGAACTCTGAGAGGCAATTCCACAAACACTTGACTCGCAGCTTCTTCAGAAATAATGGCAAGCACGTCTTCTTCTTCATCCGAAGTCTCTTCTCATCTGGAGTACATCGAGCAGCACCTTTTCGGTGAACTCTCTCCAGTTACTAATGAGCTTCAAATTACGAATTCATTTCCTTCGCAGACATCGAGCTCCGACTCTCAGTTCTCGGTGAACTTCGATTTCTTCGAGTTCAGCTCTGTTCCGATGGAGCAGAATCATACAAATCTCTTTGAATTCGAAGCCAAACCGCAAATTATCGATCTAACTGTACCTGAGCCTTTAGTTTCAAACGCACAGTCGAAGCCTATCACCAGAAAGCCATCTTTGCAAATCGCAGTGCCGAATAAAACCGAATTGGCTCGATTCGTGGAGCCGATCGCAGATGCTAAGAAAAGCGCGCCGGCGCCGGCGACGGAAGAGGAAGTTAAGAAGCACTACCGCGGCGTTCGACAGAGACCGTGGGGGAAGTTCGCGGCGGAGATCCGCGACCCTAATCGGAAAGGAACCAGAGTCTGGCTAGGAACATACGATACGGCCATCGAAGCCGCTAGGGCGTACGATAGCGCCGCTTTCAGGCTCCGGGGCTCGAAGGCTATTCTCAACTTCCCGCTCGAAGCCGGAAAGGCTGCTCCCGCCGTCGTGGCCGTGGAGAACAAGAAGCGGAGACGTGAGGAGGAGGCGGGAGAGGAGGAAACCGCCGTGGTGAAGAAGGAAAAATCGCCGCCGTCTGACGTAATCAGTCACTGCCGTGATATGCCGTTGACGCCGTCTTCGTGGACGTCGTTTTGGGATAACGACTTAAACGGGATATTTAACGTTCCTTTGTTATCGCCGTTAATTCTTTGAGAATTACATTTCCACCCTCATTTCTTTATTATTTGTTTCTTTCGTATACTAATGATATAAGCTATGATTATGTGTTCACTTCTATTATCATGGAAATTATTACAATTTGCAAATTAATTGACGTGCTGAAACCTACAGTTCGTAATTAGGCAAAGGACTCGTCGACATAATTAACAAATAAAGCAAAAACTTATTTATGAAACTGCTAATTAGTTTTGTTCAATATAACTTACTTGGCTCGATCCTCTCTAAATTTCGTACCTTTTAGAGTTGTGCACTTGTGGCCGCTCAAAACTTATACATTACATTTACACGATTTAATGCAACAATTCATGTAACTGTAATACGTGATTTAATGCTATATGTTAGAAGGCCAAAAAAATTTATATATTAGGTCTCCTCAATCACCCGAATTAATGATAATTCCTGAGAAATTTAATTATTAAAAAATAGTGAATTACACTATATGTGATAGTTTAGTTGCTAAGAGTGTTTATTTTTATATGATTTGATGTAGTCTCGTATTTAAAACTCTGGAATTACTTTGTTATGATCTGATTAAAATATGAGGTCATACTAACCTACATATTTTATCTATTCATCGTGTACGATGTATAAGAGAGGAGTCTAGTGGAACTAAATTGAATGTGTTGCTAATTCACTATGTGTGATTGAAAAAATCTCAAACTGTATGTATGAAAATCTGAATATTACATAGCGAAATAATTTATAATCGTAATTAATTCATATTTTAAAAATAATTGTGAATTATTATCTGAAGATTCTTTTGGCATGCAAAGTCAAGTTTGTCTTTCTTTCTTTTATTATTATAATAATATATTATGATTATCCATAATCCATATACGTACGCTTGTTCTACAATTATATTGCCACGACGATCCGTCGATATCTCGCCTAGCTTGTATTAATAAAGTTGTCGGCTCATCTGTTCATGTGAATCATAAACTCAGGGAACGTTTGGATGGACATAAATAAGATTACTAAAAATGTGAAATTATAAGTAGTGTAAACTAAGTAATGTAATGTTAGATTGAAGTGTTTTGTTGTGCTGTAAATTGTAATGTGAAATTTAATGTCAGATTTTACGGTGTTTGATATGTCTTGTGATGTGACTTTATTATTATTATATTAATATACATATATATGAAAGTATATTATATCAATATGATAAGTTTTAAAATAATATATTTGACAACAACTAACTTCTTAAAAACTATGTATGTGGTTAATACTATAGTCATTTATGAATTTTAAAAACTAAATTTTTAAGTCAATACGTACAACAACTAAAATTTAGTTACTTAAAACATTCTATATAGTTTTATAAGATATTTTATACAAACATCATGTGCATTATTATTTTTTATAATAATGAGTGATAAACTATGTTAAAAATAAAAAGCAAACCACAATAACAATATTATTATCACAATAAACTATAAAGATAATATAAAATATTTTATCTATCTAATAAATAATAATAAAATAATAACACTCCATGATGTTGGACGTAATCTCACATTACATTCGTTTTTTAATGTAGTCTCAAGTTACATTGAATGAAGTTTGGACGTAATTTCAGATTAAAATGAGATTACATAACAATACACATTACGTTATTTGGCAAATCAAACAATGCAATGTAATGTTGCTATAACGTGATCTAAAAATACATACACTGTATGTAAATTGTAATTGTGATTCATAGAGTAGTTTTATAAAGGCCGTCCACTTTAATTAAGTAGCTATGCTATGCCTTTTTTTCTTTCTATAGAGACGACCTATTAGGCTATTACTATAAACTCTTTTTTTTTTTTTTTTCCGAAGCAAACTATGTTTATTTATAAGTATAAATGTATAATAGTTAAAAAAAATATTTTTCATATATCGTCCCACTGATCAGTGTTACATTTTTAGTGAAATTCTAATATTTCTTTTGCATTAATCCTAATTATATATAAATAGTTATCGTCTCAATCATGTACTTCTATTATTATTATATATATTAACGATAATATTTTCAATATTAAGTATTGTCAGCAATTAATTATAATTTGTATGCATTATTTTAAATTATAAACATATTTATTTTATATGAAAATAAATGTAAACTTTTCGATAATATAATATCATGTATATATAATTAACATATACGATGTCCCTCTTTAAATTGTCAAAAACGTGGTGTGATGATATAACAAGTATGATTGCCCGGTTTTGGTGGGGTCAGAATGGGAATGAGAGAAAAATTCATTGGAAGCGGTGGGATCGTATGACTCGGCCAAAAAAAGTGGGAGGTATGGGTTTTCGTGATCTAAATACTTTCAACCTAGCCATGTTAACCAAGACGGCTTGGCGACTTCAAAACGAACCGAATGCGTTTTGGGCTAAGGTTCTGAAAGGAATATATTACCCTAACACCGACTTTATGGAAGCGACTAAGGGGGGACGGGCCTCTTGGGCATGGTCGAGCATCATCGAGGGTCGGGATATCTTGGCGGAGGAAGGTATTTGGCAAGTTGGCAATGGGGAAAAGATTCGAGTTTTTCAAGATGCATGGATTCCAGATATAAATGGCTATCGTTTGGGGGAGCATCGAGCTTTGGAGCACATGAAAAGCATGCATGTCTCTGATTTGTTACGCCCACCTGAGACTCGGTGGGATCTAAATGAGCTAAATCCTATTCTCACACAATCTGAGTTACATGCTATTCAAGCTGTGCACGTTAGAAGGGGAGGTGGACCTGATCGAATAGTTTGGCCTAAGTCACGAACAGGAGAAGCAAAACCAAGGGTGGTATATCATTGCTTACGTGAGAAGGAACCATTAGAGCATCAAACAACAATCACAACCTCAAGGAGTGTCTCAACTAAAGTTTGGGAGCGTATTTGGAAGAGTCCTTCTATACCAAAGGTAAGACATTTCTTATGGAGGTCTTGTGCTCGAGCTCTCCCAGCCCTTGACGAGCTAAATAGGAGGGGTATGGGTATTCAGGCCATATGCCCTTTTTGTACGGGTACAGAGACAATAGATCATGCTCTAATGCGGTGCCCCTGGACTAAGCCGGTTTGGTTCGCTTGTATCGGCATGCGATGGAATGATGGTGATGAACCCAATTGGACTGATTGGGTAGAGGAGTTTGGAGACAGAGCAGCTCGGGGTGATCCCGTGCACATTATGGCTCAAATTACGTCGGAGTTGGTGGGCTGGGAGGTATGGAAAGAACGTTGTAGGGCTTTATTTGGAGGTGATCGACCGAATCCAAGCCAAGTCGTGGAGAAGGTCCGGTCACTAGCATCAGAGACATGGAGGACATATAACAAAAGGCGGGACGCTCCGAGGACGACGAGGAATGAAACACCACCTAAGTGGCAACGACCTTCACCGGGAATCATCAAAGTTAATTGTGATGGGTCTTGGATTGAGAGCACAAAGAGAGGTGGCACCGGAGTAATAGCAAGAGATTCCAATGGTATCGTAGTGGCAGGTCGGAACGGGGTGAGTAGGGATAGCACAGCTTCTAGTGTTGAAGCTAGAGCAATACTTCAAGGAGTGGAGCTTGCAATTCGTCACCAATGGAATGAAGTTGTTATCGAGTCGCATGCGGAATGTGTAGTCAACCAGATTTGTGGAAAAACAAAGGAAAGTGATTGGCGGCTCGGCAACATCGTTCATACCATTCGAAGCCTTGCTAGCCAAATCCCCCGAATCTCATGGAGGTTCACAAGAAGAAACGCTAATAGAAGCGCTAATTGGATTGCGATTCAATCCAGAAAGGAGATGTGCCCTGTCAATTGGGTGCTTGCACCCCCATCTCCTTTAGTTTCTTTATTAATTATGGATTGTAATCCGGATTAAAATTTTATTTACGGAATAAGATGACTTTCCTTTTGGCAAAAAAAAAAAAAAAAAAAATGTTGAAATGCTAATTTAAAAATCAATTCATATGAAAATTACAAATTAATAAGTACTATAATATTTAATTCTGATTGTTTTCGTAAAATGCCGCTTAATGATAACTTGATAAGTGACACGCAACTTGTATAATTAATATAATATATTACCACTAGATAGTAGGCGACAAATATTATTATGTATGGCCATGTGGGTTTAGTAATTGTAAGTCATCTTATCAGGAAAAAAGACAATGTCAACTGTCAAAGTCTTCGCCTTTGAATTCGTAGTTAATAATTTGCATCAACAACTTATTTATATATTGAGTTTTGAGAATCTCGAATTGACCGACTGATTCGTAATCTCTAGCTAATCCCAAGTAATCAATTATTTAAGTAACTAAACATTTAATATAGGTATAAGCTGTTGCGTCCAAATCCAATCGGGTAGTCGGACTCTTCGGCACTTCGGTTAGGGACACGTCGGGTGTCGGAAGTGGACTTTCTGATGTTGGAAGGGGCTATCGGCAAAGTGCAAATGTCGGATAGGTACGGCTGTCGGCAGTGTAGGCTGTCGGCAAGGTACGGTTGTCGGCAGTGCAAGCTTGTCGGCAAGGTAAGCTTATCGGCTTCACGCGGTGCTAACCTGCAGGAAGGGCAATAACCAGCACGGAGGGATGGTGCCAATTGAACCTTCTCTGATGCTTAATTGAGCGTTTAGAGAGAGAAAATATTCTAGAGTCAGAGCTCCAATGCCAAAATCTAGAGAATGTGTCCAAATGGGTGGCCAGGTCTCCTATTTATTGGAAACCTTGGACCGAACCCGGTTTTTGTACGGTTCGACGCCGGTCTAAAAGAAAATAAGAACCGTCGTCTAGTTAGGCTTTGGAGAACTCTTCACTTTTTGTGTTCGGACGATAAAAGTTGTGCGCAGTACCCGTTGACAGCAATCCAGACCCGATCGGACTTAGAATCCGACGGGGTCCGAATTGCCTAGGACAATCCGGACCGTCCAGATTGCCCAAGGCAATCCGGAGCCGGTCCGGATTGCCTAAGCAATCCGGAGGCTCGGTCCGAACGCGTACGCCGCGCCTCCGGACCGTTTTTGAACTTCAGATATCGTGTTTGGGCCCGTTATGTAATTTTTGACATGATTGCAGGATCTGAATGTAAATACGAATCCGAATTGGGCAGATATCCAACATAAGCCATACTTTTACACGATATTCCTCATATGAGGATAGAAATTAGGAATTATGAAAATATTTTATTCTAAATAATTTTGGAATATATATAAATAAATAAAAACAATTCATTTTTAACGAACATATCTACGAATGACAATTTTATTACGTGTGCAATTACTTTTCACTGCTGGGTAGAACTTTCGACTGTACGTAAACACAATTGAATAATGGGCCACTATTGACGGCCCACAAGTAGCAGACAGAATTATATAATAGCATATTCATTAGACTTTTCTTTAATTCCAATTAAACATGGGCTTTAAAAAACAAATGGGCTTAGATTAGAATATTATCGTTATCTCTGCATTTTTTTTCCCTATATATACTAATGAATCTATACACTTTTCTTTTTTCTTTTTTTTTTTTTTACTTTTTAATAATTTATTTCGTTATGGTTAAGATCAACAAGTAACTTGTTTTACATGAAGTTTTAATCATACATTTTTTGGTAAAATTAATCAGATACTACTGGCATATATCGGGCTCGATATTTGGAAGATGCAGAAATTATATCTAATTTGATTTTTTTTTTTCTTAAATCTTAACTTTGAAAAGTATATTGAAACGGGTTTATAAATAGTACCATCAATTAATATATATATATTAAGATAGTGGGGCAGTGTACACATACTATGACACTGATGCAGTCATATGAGAACAAAAAAACCCCACCAAACCTTCAATATGTTGTTTTCCAATAATAATGGTGGAGTGACTCATAACTTTCTTAATTTGCTTAGTTAGTTCTGACGTGCATGGATGTCTTTCTCTTCTTTTGGTTATATAGTATTATTGCCTTGAGAAAAAAAAAATATGAAATATATATATATATGCTTCTATTTTTCTTTGTTAATAATATTTTATTTTGGTGAATAATGACTTGGATAGAACAAATGTAAATGGAAGCATTAAGTAATAGAAAACAAGAAGGTAATTATGTTTTCATTTACAATTGATTAGCATATTTGCCATATGATAAAGTAGTGCTTTCCTAATCAGAAAGCTTATCTTTCAATCTACAATTGACATTAGCAAGTTCCACACACATATATATATATATATATATATAATACTCTATAATAATTGTGTACTACATTAGTTGGATTTAAAAGGTTTGGAGTTTTAATAAGTAAGAGATGTACTACTCAAACTTAATAAGAATTTCTCATTTTTAGGGTCTAAGTGAGGACAACGAGTTCTGTTAGGCTAGGTTTAACTTAGTGGGGGCTTAGGAGCGTGATAAAATGGTATCAGAGCCGATCGGGGACCGTGATCGAGCTCACGGAGCAAGGGCTATTAACCCTTGGAGTTCCGATTATTTACCGAGAGCAAAAGATTATGGTTTGTGACGCGACAAGGACGTCAAGCGCAATTGGGTAGATTGTAATACCTCATAATTGTGTTCCAGATTGTTTGGATATAAGATATTTGAAGCCTTAATAAGTAAAAGAAATACTATTCAAATTCAACATGAATTTCTCATTTTATAAAGTTAAGTGAGGACAACGAACTCTATTAGATTAAGTTTTAGAAGCATAACAATATATATATATATATATATATATATATATATATATATATATATATATATATATATATATATATATATATGCAAACTATAATGCTTTCTCTGTTCCCAAATGAAAAGTAGTATTCATATAGAATATGATATCCACATATGTTCATAGCGTCACGGGTGGATATACTAAACTAATAATGGATGCCAAATGTCACTCCACTATTTCGAAGGTATCTATATTTATTGAAGTATATGTATATATAGAGATGGGACAACAAACAATTATATTGAAATCCATCTTAAAAAAAAGTTACATCAATATTAACTAATTTAAGCATTAATTTAATACACTACATATAATTATAAATTTCAGCATTAAATATAATTTTAAACCAATACACACACTCTTATTTACTACCCACTCTTGTAAAATCTATCTGTTAAGGATAAGATTGACTGTAAAATCTATGTGGGATTGATTCCTTTAGATAATCTGAATGACAGACAAACTTGAAACACCAGAAATTGTCACGAAAAACACGTTGTTTTTTGTTTTTTTGTCTGTAACCTGTATGTTTCATTTCACATTCACACACATTAATATAAAACTATACATATTACTTTAATTGAAAAGAAATATAATGGTGGAAATTCAGTTACCTTGTTTTCGTCATTTTATCCGCCTTGATATTTTAATTTTATCCCATTATTACAAGAGCTAGGCCAAACTGATACGACACCAATCACTTGCCACCACAAGTTCGACTTTTATATCACAATAATGAATGAATTGACCTAATTATCTATTTCTGCGTAATTACAACATGTCCCGTTACCTTGTCTCTTTCTCCAGCTAAAAATCTTCTCTAGCTACCTTTAATTAGTTAGATGCTCTCTGTAACTGCTGTGTTTCTTAGTTCTTCACGATTCGACGACACCTCCAATGCTTCTTTCTCCTTATTGGTTTTTGATTATTATTATTATAAAACACAAGCCTGACATCGATATTAGCTAGTGGAGGTGCAGCAGCCATCCATGGAGCTGAAGCTGTTAAATTCTCAGTCGTATGGGTTTGGGTCTGGTCTGAGTTTCAGGGACAGTGTCCGGTTGTCGTTGAAACATCAGTTGTGTTCTTGCAGAGGTTAGTATTCTAAGCTCTCTTGTTTCCTCCATTTCTACATATATATATACCTTTAATCTCAGAGTACAGTGTTATTCACAAATTTTTGGATTAATTATGCAGTGTTATTACTTATTACCTCTCTAATCTAATCTGTTGGTACCTTAAGTATTAATTTTGTGTAGTTTGGATGGTAAACAATATTTTGCAAATGCAATATTTTTTTTTATGATTTTTTATGTTAAGTAGTCACTCTGTTTGCACAATGTTGTTGAAATCACCATGAGTACTGTAGTGTGTATTATCCCACGTCAATAAAAATAATAGAGTAAAGTAATTGTATAAGCAAGTGGCTTAGCTCTATAAGCAAGTGAGCTAACTTTTCTATATTAAAATATTTTTAATATAGATAAATAATATAATATCTATTTTTTAACTAAAGTTTATATATAAATATATTGCTAAAAAATTCAAAAAAATAGAAGTACCACGTGGCATTTAATTGAAAAATAGTCATAAGTCAGTTAAAGCAGACTAAATCCGTTCTACACCAGCACCACTTGGTTTTTTTTTTTTTAATATATAAATCTATACTTAAGTTAGTGGAATACACCAAAATAATTACATTCTATAAACATAAGGTATAATCGGATTACTTAAGTAGACAAACTGATCAAATGCTGAAACATAGTGGATCATCAGACCTATTAATCTTATTACGTGAAAAAGGGTTGTAATTGAACTTGTAGGATGAAGGGAATATGTGATTATGAATGAACTGATTTATCTTTTAACGGGAATTGATAGAGAATCCAACTCTCTGACTCCGTCATGTTTCGAATGAGAGTGGGTTATAGAAATACCATAAAAGTTTGTAATAATTTATACAATCGGTGTCACTAAGACACATTCGGAACATCTCAGCTTGCTAATTTCGGAATTTGTATTGTATCTTTTTATCTTTTAACATAAATTAATAGTGTGAGATCCAATGTTCAGGTCCCTTGGTAAAAGCCTCTTATTCGAAGACATCGAACAACACCAATCTCTCTAACGGCGTCGTTACTTCGGCTAGCTACATTCCGCAGAGTCGGCCGTGTTACATAAACGGAACCAACGGCACGTCCACCGGTCTTCTTCATCCGAGGGAGTCGAGAGGCGTGCTCGATGCTCGTGACGACGAGTATGGCGGGATCGTGGTAAACCCAGATAAGCTCCCGACTGATCCAAACATATTCGCCTCGATGCTCCTTTCCTCATTGGCTCATTGGCGAACTAAGGTAACTAACTAATGTATGACACATGGGTAAATTTTGATGGACAATTGTTTATGTGAAGAAGAGAATGAAAAAACATTTTACGTCTTTCCTACTAATTATTGTTCATTGACATTTTCAACTTTTTACTATCTCTCTATAGTTTATTGGCTTATTTAAGTTTATTGGGTTAAACATTTTAAAGTAAGATAAAAAATAAAAAAATAAAAAACGTTTGTCATTATAAGACATAAGACAATGTGAGTTAAAATGATCTATACCATTTGGAATGTTCTTTAGTTTCTGATATAGTTCAAGATGATAAAATTATTAACTGATTCTTCACTAGGACAATTAGCACAGGATACTAAGGATGTAGGTATATATAGAGGCCTTAATTAGGAGTAATTTTCACCTAAACTTTTAAAAATAGTTTTTTAAAAAAAAGACATTATATCAATTATCATTTACTGAGTCTTTACTAATCCTGTCCTATCCTGCTTTACTTTGTAGGGGAAAAATGGCATATGGCTAAAGTTACCTTCGAAGCTTGTCCAGCTTGTTCCTGTAGCCGTGAAGGTAGCATATATTTTATTAAAATGTTTCACAAATATGGCGATTGTATTGTACTACTTATTTTTTGCATTATTATAGAGGGTTTTTTTTTTTCCATATCATTATAGAGGGTTAATATCCAAATTGGTATCTGAACTTTCACTGACATGATCAGGGACTAAAGTGCATTAGAATAGGTTTAAAAATCTAAAAACAGTTTCAACTAATCGATGTTATAGATTTAAAATGTTGATATTTAGTGTCTCAACTATCAGCTTGGTTGATTTCCATTTTATTTTCTTAATTAAAATTGATAACAAAATATATTTTTTAAGCATCAAATAAGCTTAAATCATGAACAACAAATACGATACTTCAGACAATTGGAAAACAACCTGTTTTTATTGATTAAAACGCTATTTATGACATTAAAATCAGTCGAAAAAATCGGAAAGCAACAAATATGATAGTTAGCTCTATGAATATCAACATTTTAAATATTTGTCTGTAATTAGCAACATAGTATATAGTTTAGACCATTTTTAAGTTTTTCGCCCTTTGGAATACAACACATTTTGGCTTGAAAAATATAAATCTGTTCATTTTAGTAACGTTATATGTTCCTTCTGACCCCTTCAAAATTGATCAGTAAAATAGTTTGTGTCTACTCAAATTTCTTTCCATGTCAGTATCATGACTTCCAATTCTTGAAATTGATTTAAATACATGTAATTTACATGCAGGAAGGATTTGAATACCACCATGCAGAAAAAGGGTACGTGATGCTAACCTATTGGATCCCTGATGAACCCTGCATGCTTCCTGCTAATGCTTCCCATCAAGTCGGGGTCGGTGGATTCGTTATCAACGACAAAAACGAGGTACCGTTACGAATCAAACATTTTTTTAGTGTGGAATCCGAGTGTATATATGTGTACACACCACTCGCACACCAGTTTATACGTATGCAAACATGTATTTTCTTGTAGTGGAACAATTTCGCTAATTAATTACCCAGGACAATGATTTCTAACAGGACACTTTTATGTTTAGGTTCTTGTCGTGCAAGAAAGATACCGTTCTCCCACATGTGTAGATCTGTGGAAGTTACCTACTGGATTTATTGTCGAGGTATACATATAAATGGGATAATATGTGTTTTGTTATAACATGTTTGTCCCTCTTCGGTTTTGTGTACGACATATTTTGTATACATTTAGTACAATACTTTCGCAACTTGTACATTTTTTATGGATCTTGTTGACCGTTAAATACTCATGTGACTTGCATGTAATTAGCCCTAAACTTTTATTTTTTTTGAATTTAGTCTCCCTAAGTCATGGAAATAAATAGAGGGACTAAATTGAACAAAATAAAAGTCTGCAGCTAGTCACGTGGGTATTTAAGGTCAACTAACGGATACACTATAAGTCTACAAGCTGCAAATGTGTTATATCAAAAGTATAAAATAAAATGTTGTACCAAAAACTAAAAGTGGTTAAAATGTTGTACCAAAATACGTATTTATGCTATATAAACGTATGCACGTACTGAATCATCATGATTAAGATCAAAATATACTTAACATACTTTTGATTTTATCATCATATATATATAGTCTGAGGAGATATATGAAGGAGCTGTTAGAGAAGTCAAGGAGGAAACTGGTGTAAGAAACTACCCCTTACCTAAACACTTAATATATATATATATATATATATATATATATATATATATATATATATATATATAAGGTTAAATACAAATTTGCTAGCTAAAATTTTGATCTTTGAATTGATTGTTGTTACTGCAGATCGATACCGAGTTTGTTGAAGTAATTGCGTTCAGGTAAAAGATTTATTAATGTAATTATCTGGGAAACTTCAGTGTTTCTGGGTTCATAGCGAGTACATTCATCATTTGATATTGTTTTCGTCTATATAATCTCAGACATGCTCATAACGTGGCCTTCGAGAAATCGGATTTGTTCTTCATTTGCATGTTGCGACCGATATCGACGCAAGTCATGGTCGATGATCACGAGATCCAAGCCGCCAAGGTACCGATCTATTTGGATTCAGTTCTCATACCCCAATCTCCGTGCCTCACCGTTAAGATCTTGACACATGTCGTTAAATTTAATATTTTCCTTTTAGGCTTTACAAATTCCAATAGAGTTTTCAAGAAAAAAAAATGCACAAAATTAATTACACTCAGGACACGTGTCAAGATTTTAACGGCGATGCACGATCTGAGACATGAAAAGTGGGGTTTGAGATCTGCATCATGTTTAGTATGCGCCTTAGTTAACATTTAATAGCGTCGGTAAAAGACTTAACTGACAGAGAATGAGATTTTCACCAACGGAATCTTGGTCGGAAAAAGGCAGGTTTTTGCCACACACCTTTTCGTCGGCAAACCTTTATCGACACTAAAGAGACTTGTCGATTAAAATCCTAACGACAAAATTCGGGTTCTAGTGCCGAAAAGATTTTAGCAACAAAAATTTACTTTTTGGCGACGAAATAATTTTGGAAAATTTTGTATTTTAAACTTGTGAGTTCCGACTAATGTGCTACTTGCTAGCTGAACTTGTTTTTTTAGTAACTAACCCCATGATGTTTATCGGAACTTGGTGCGATTTTCAGTGGATGCCGCTCGAGGAATTCGTAAAGCAGCCACTAATCCAAGGAGACGGAATGTTCAAGAAGATCATCGACATCTGCATCGCGCGACTCGGGAGACGATACTGTGGGTTAAACCCTCACCATGTTGTCTCAGTGTTTGATGGAAAAGAGTCAACCTTATATTATAACGTGGTCGATCTTGGCAGGTCTAATTGTGACGCGACCGATGAACGAGTCTAGAAGTATCGATTTTTCGAGAAAGTATGTTTTAATTTGTCTTGGTATTTTGAGGAAGAAGATATATAGTGATGGATTTGCATTATTAGTAGAAGTAAGCCTCTTCAAAAGTAAGCCACCATTAAAGGTGGATGGAAAAGCATGTACATTGAGGAGATTATATTGTATATATATGTATGTATATAAGTAACAAGTACTCTTATACTCTATCAACTATCTTATATAACATTGTACATCTCGTAACAATTCATCATTTCATCTCTAAATTAGTGGTTTTGAATTCAAGCTACAAAATTACGTTGGAAGTATTGAGGGTAAATATGCAAATTTACGAAGTTCGAGGACTAAAATGCAATATTCTAAAATCAAGGATTAAAAAAAATAGTCAAACTTCGGTTAATTACGAGTAATTACGCCAATTATCATGCGAGAAATATGCTAATCCGAAATTGTACGTAAAATCAACACGACAACGAATACGTATATTTATACTGAGGCTCGTGCGGATCACGTCCTCCTTAAGGCAATTTCGCCCCTCCCCACCCTCGGGTTATACAAAAGGGTTTATACAAGGGGCAATCACCTACCAGGATTCAACAGTGTCATCGAATCGTGTTATGCATGCAACACGTTTGACCGAACCGAACTCACAATACCTGAACACAAACAAAGAACAGGAAAGCCGACGACAATAACTATAAATAAAATAACTAGAAATGTCGAAAACAGCATAAGCCAAAATCAACTTAAGAAGAACTTTGCAATTCGTCAACACGAAGAACAGATGATGAGAAAATATAATTGGATCCCAAGATTATGGGTTTCGATAAATTGAATACTCAACCATGAAGTAAGAGATTTGATTTCTCAATGTTGTGTGAAAAAATGAATGTGGAGACTCATTTATATAGGAGAGGAGCCACCTGATGTGGTACATTTTTTTTTTTTTTTCACAATTTCACATTTATATAAAAAAATGGGCTAAAATAGTGAATGGGGCGTAAACTAAAAATTGGACTTAAAACAAAGTTAGTCAAAAAATAATTTAACTAAAAAGTAACCAATTTTTCCAACAAAATAAATAAATAAATATTTTATGACAGAGCATTTTACGCATTACTATACGAGTTTGAAATTATTCTAAAGTGCTCCGCGAGAAATAAATAAAATGTGATGGACATTCCGGTAAAAGAGTGCTACCAACATCCGAATGAGAAATTATTCACTACCTCGGTGTTAACACGTGGCACCGAGGTGGTGGAACTTCGCCCTATCGTGAGCTGACACGTGGCAAAGTTGTGGATAGAGTGTTCCAGATGTCAGTCTTTGATTGGGTGAAGGTACACCACCTCGGTGCCACGTGTTGGAACCGAGGTAGTGAATAATTTCTCACATCCGAATAGTAGTAATGTGTAATTTTTGTCGACTCACTCGGAATATATTAACACGTCAGTGTCAGAGCAACCTGATTATTCTAAAACCTTAAAGCATTGTCAAACAAAATAGCACACATGAGTTTCTAGTGTAAAGAAATATAATTGTTTTTGTAAGTGAAATATAATTATTTTGACTAAGTGACCATCAGACCATGTGACGAAAGTGAATATATACTTTTATTCTATAATATACTATAATATTTGTTATGAACAATTTTATTTATATGAAAATTGTGAAAATAACTAGACATAATTATTTTCTTAATTGTGACCAGTTTTATTTATATGAAAACGTTGAAAATAAATATACAGAATTTTTAAATAACATATAATATTTTTGCAAAAAATAAAAACATATATTTAATATAATATACTTTTAATATAAATATTATATATATATATATATATAAAGGAAGTAATAAATTTGCGTTTAATCAAAACATTATAATTTATTATTAATTATTAATTATTCATTTACGTAAAATTTCGCAAGGGACTAGTTGAATGATTTTGGTTATAATATTCTTTCAAGTAGTTGAAAAGTAATTAATTAATTAGTTGATTAATATTAATACACAAACTAACCATAAGATGGGCCAAATCTACATAAAACATAATGGACCCACCAAATCCAGACTCCACCCACCATATCTTAGGCCCAAACTCAATTACAAACCTAAGACAAGGACCCATAATTATACCGAGAAAGACTAAAACACCCTCAGATCAGATCTTAATTACGATCGTGGCCGGAGGGCATTACGACCACCGGCAACCGACTGAGCCCACGGGTTAAACACCACAGGCCTCTGGTGATTCTTCGAGTCAAGGCCCGCCGGCGGTGGTCCCACGCGCTCGCACGACGGACACATGGTGAGAGTCGTCGGCGGCGGCATTTGCATGTAGAACTGCGGCGAGAGCTTGAGGGCTCTCAGCTCCTGGACCTCCTTCTGCAGCCGCCGGTTCTCCTCCGTCAGGTTCTCGCAGCACCGCTTGAGGAACTCGCAGTCGATCTCCGTCTGCTTCAGCTTGGTCCTCGCGCGGCGGTTCTGGAACCAGACCTCCACCTGTCGTGGCCGGAGCGACAGTTGCTTCGCAAGAGCCTGCTTCTGCTTCGGATTCAGAGTGCTGTGCTCCTTGAAGCTCTCCTCGAGGACGGCGGACTGGTCTTTGGACAGCCGGAGCTTCTTCCTCGAGTTGTCGCCGTAGTCTTCGTCCTCGCTGGCGGTGCTTCCGGCCGGATCTCTGTCGGCCGGCGGCCGCTTGCCGCTGACGCTGGAGACGGTGCTGTTGGGGGATGAGACGGCGGCGAGATCTTCTTCCTCGTCGTCGCAGTTTACGGATCGGTTCACGTCGATCCCCCGGAGAAAGATCGGAGCATCGCATCCGCCACCGCGGCAGGAGTCGCCGGAGGTGGCTTTGGCCTGAGGGTAGAAGGCATGCATCCAGGGAAGTTTCTGGTGGTTGGTGGGTTGCGAAGCTTCCTTCTGTGGGAAGCTCAAGCTTAGACTGAGACCCAGATCGTCCTTCTCAGCAATCATCATCGTCGTTCACTCAGCACAGAGAGAGAGAGAGAGAGAGAGAGAGAGAGTTTTAGTTTTGTTGCGTTGATAATGGGAGAGGAAATGGAGAGCGTTATATAGAAGGAAGGAAGGGGAGGTTGCTGTTTACTTTGATGAATGAAAAGTGGTCTAAAAGATTGCTCTTTCTCGTCTTTTTAATAATAATAATAATAATAATAATGTGATCTTCTTTTTTTCCTGATAAAATGAATGGGCAGCTAGTCGCTCTCATTTCTCTGCATAATCTTCGACTCTTTTACTTAGAGGTCTTTTTTTTCCGACCTGATTTAGCGAGCAATCAGCACATACACTGGCCTCATCAATATAGCCCACCAACAACCTAATATAATTAAGAGACCGACTAGTACTTAATAATGTGATTTTCTTAATACAACTTGTTGTCGGTATGTTCTTTATCCATTGTATCATTCAATTAATGTATATTGAAGAAATTATTGCTTGCACCGTTTTCTAATCGGTGTTAGCTGTTAAATATGTGGTGTTTCTTCAGCCAATTACGTTAAAACATGTGACGGAGAGACGGTATATTTAACATGTAGTTTTACGTTTGACTAAAGAGTCACCACATACTTATCAACTATTGAAACGGTGGTAATCAATAATTTCCCATATATATATATATGGGTAAAAGGAAGCCGACGTAGAGATTGAATTTTGAATATTTTGATCTGATAAACTTAGTCGTTAGTTATAATTTGTATTTTTATATTCACACGTAGTAATTACATCTAGTGAAATAATTGCATATATCAACTAAAGTCGGTCTAATTTCAGTCGTGCCCTACATGAACATTTACATTGGGAATTGCTATTAATTATTTTCTGCCCTCTCACTTTAAAATGAACATGTATATATATAAACAATAAATGTAAATAAATAAATGATAAATAAAATGTTTTAAGTGTGTTTGAGGTAAAATTCAACAACCCAAGAGTGTGGTTCACTTTTGTGCATGGCTAATTTGGGAATTCCCACGTGTCCTTTCGTCTTTTTATCGCATCTTTGCATGTATTTGCGATCAGAATAATAATTAATAGCAATGCATTTTTAGAAGCTATTCGATGCGATAAGTTAATGAATCATTCGTGGCATAAACAAATTATGAAGTGGAGTTGACAAAAAGAATCCAATTTAAAGGCTGTTTTATAATAAAGTAGTAGGATATTTGTTTTTATGCCGACCAATTGTAAATGTTTCTAACTGTACATAATAAAACTATTAAGTCACTCTGATGAATTAAAACAGTTTACTGAATTTTTAAATAATAGCACTTAAATAAATTATAACAATTTTTATTTTTTTCAGTTTAAATCACTCTTATTCATATGTAACTTCAGTATTGTATTAAGCCCTTGTCCATTTTTCAATTAATGTATCCATGCTACAATAATTAATCTTGGCTTCATATTAACATAAGCTAAATAAAATTATGTATGTCTTGAAAAAAAACACAACTATGTATGCAATACATGTTGCCATCACTGCTTTTGAAAGCAAAATATATATGTGGAAAAAGAAGGTATTTGAGACAATTGTGACCCCACTTGGCATACAATAATTGGTTCAAATTTGGAAGTACAAGTCATGCATAGACCATGAATTATGGCTTTCTTAGGGGGACAATCATTAATCAAACGACAAATCCATGTGGTTTGGCCAACTAGCTTAGATTTACTACAATAGAATAAACATCCTCACGTATCATTCTCTTTCTCATTTTTTATGATCATAAATAGATTAAATTATTTGAAGGGGCAATAATTAACTACTATACTTTAGAAGCTCCATTATGAAGTTCAATAAGTAAAGCAGGAATTATCACATTAATACCATATATGAATGAATGTCTTTATTCTTAATTATTGTATCATTTCGAAATTGTGAAAATAATTATTTGTTTTATAAATAGAGGATATATACTTAGCTATTTTGTAAAAAGAAAAAATGTTTAGGAACATTTACTCCTTTTATATGGATGTATTTCATTAACTTTTTTTCATATATAATATTCTAAAGCAAATATATCCAAATAGAATATTGAACTTACCGGTAAGAAAAAAATATGTCGAAATTACTAGGTGAACTACCAAGTATTATATAACTCAGGTTGAATAAAGTTTCAGATTAATTAATTGCTCTTAATTATTACGAACTATATATAGTATTATATACATCATTTGTATACGGTGAGCTTCAACTTATCTCAACTAAGATTCAGATGATGCAAATATACTTTTTGATGATATTATGGAATACACAATAGTAAGTCTAACGTAATTTTGAAGAGTCGTGCCATATTGAAACTACATCTAATTTATTATACACAGAAAAGCTTTACAATAGATATATAATTCCAACGCCACCCAAATACGCAATGATCCATCAATCTAATCTAATTAGTAAAATTATCTACACATATCCTCGACTTAATAAGTGTACTACATATTATCTATCAAGGAATTAATCACGAGCAAAAGTGGGTCCCCGTCTCTTCACCGATAATTAGTTTCTATATGCACGAAGCTAGTTTTTTTCGCGCGGTGGTATTAAGAGAAGGTAGTTTATACATAGCATATTTACTTTATATTTATATTAATTTTCACTTGCGTAGGTAATACTGTAAAGTCGGGTGAAATGCTGACCAGTAATATTTTCCTATTTCCAAAATCTTAATGGGGTTTTTCTTAGCTAAAAAGTAGCGTGCGGAACTACTTCAACATATTATACAGTACACATTGAAGTATATATAAGAGTGTGCCGAATGTTTTCACTCATAATTCCGAGCTTATATGATAGTTTGTTATGACACACTACTTATTATTAACACGATAATAAAGATTACGTGTTCTATTCCTAATGAATTCATTTTAAAAATAATTTTAATGCCTATTATGTTAGATCTGATTGAGGTTCAGATCGAGGTAATAGAAAATATGTTGAAGTATATATAAGATTATATCGAATATCTTCATCTATAAATTTAAATTTAAGAAACTAGTTAAGACGCGTGTCGTATTATTAATACTAAGAATACGTTATAAGGTATATATATAATCGGACGGCAGAGAACATGTGCAAGGATCGAAGCAAATAATGAGGGGGGCCATTGCTTGTATTGTGAGGGACAAACCTAAAGGAAGATGAACTATCAAATCAAGGGTAAAACGGACGGTGGTGAATGGTCGGACTAGCTGTTGGCCTTTTTACGCCGTTCATTAAATCGTTAGCTTAATTATATATATAATAATGTGTTAGTGTGTGGGGTCTCCATATCTTATCCTATCTATCTGGAAAATCATCTCTTAGCATAGTCTAGTCGAGTCGACCGAACAAGGTTTGCTTAGCTAGGGACCTTTTCAACGTGATATTGAAAGAAAAGGATACCCCACTATACTACTCTTTGAGAAATTAATAGGTAACTCGGAACTAACAAATGGAAGTGCCACGTGGCAGCCCTTCATTCAGTCAGAATCTAATACGTGTCTATATATTCGATCACTTTTGCTTACAAAGTTGTGCATACACACTTGTCAGGTTTTGATTGGACGAAGGGCCACCACGTGGCTTCCACTTGTTATCACCGAGTTGCCTAATAATTTCTTATATTGTTTAAAAAATTATTAGTTAACTCGGCGCCAACACGTGGAAGTCACATGTGGCGACTCTTCGTCCAATCAGAGAATCTGACACGTGTCTATATATATCTGATCACTTTTGCTTAATAAGTTGTGCATACACACATGTCAGGTTCTGATTGGACGAAAGGCCACCACGTGGTTTCCAGTGCTGGTGCCGAGTTATCTAATAATTTCTCCTACTGTTTTAGTGGTTTGCCCCCTTCCCCACCTGAACAACTCTTTTGACTTCCTTTCCTTTAGCGCCTCTCCATGATCAATACAGTCATGATCATGATTGATAAACGCCATAGAAACTACTTAGTGCAGCGTATAATAGTCGGAATGACCTAACTTTTTCAATATTAGAAGTGTCAGAGAAACTATAATATCTTTAGGGTTTTGCATTTAGGGTTTTGGATTTAGGGTTTAGGGTATGGCGCGATATGTAACTCTTTTTGAGTTTAAACTTAGACATATTGATGATGAAATGCATATATATGCCAAACGTATATAACTATATATATGAGTTTGAGTTTATGAGAAAATCAGTTAAAAGCATAAATTGCGGCTTTAAAGTGCGTGGATCACATCTTAATTAGTGAGATGTCGTTGAAAAGCTAAAACCTCTCATTAAGAGTCGAATTTAATCATACTAAAGTTCATAATATATAAAGAATAATTGAAGTCTGATATAAATTTTTATTCATAAATATCAGTTTAATTAATTAATAGTTTATATTTGTGTGACATTCAAATTAATAGTGTTTACAAATTTAAGGTCCGGTGTGATGCGAATCATTAAATTACATATTATACAAGTTCTGTTGGAATTTCGATATGTATCCGCAAGACTTTTCATACTAAATTTATATCTATATCTATATATAAGGATATATTTTCCTACTTCCACATCATTTAGAAAAGAGCCAATTACAATGAACCTTTTTATTATTAGATAATAAATGTGTTTAATATTGTTGACTTATGGTTAGATGTAATAATCCACTAACTTATAAATATTCCTTTAAGATATATATATATATATATATATATATATATATATATATATATATATATATATATATATATATATATATATATATATATATATATATATGGAGAAAGCGTAACGTTGCATATTTCAACTCCAACATGATCAACTTTAGACCTTTTAGCTATTCCTTTCCTTTATCCCTTTAACATCCTATATTCAAAATTACGATCATGTAAAAAATCACGAGAGAATCCGACATGGCCATATATCTTACGTCAGCATCACATGAAGCTCACGGTGGCTACATGGGCGGTAGCATGGACATTGTATGTCTCTTTACCATTTAGTTAAGGTTCAATGTGCAACCAAAGGACAGGGGACAATGGACTTCACGTGCAGGCAAATGGGAGTGTACATGCATGCTACATAATATATATCGTATATATGTAGATAATATTTACTGCAAATAATATATATTATTATTCCACGTCTATATTAATTTTCACGTGCACTGGGTCAGTCCATATTAATTAAGATAAAATATTTATTTTAGATTTTTTTTTTTCAGGGACTAATAGAATTCATGTCATTGAATTAATATGCAACGTGTTAAACCACTACATCGTATTCATGTTTATTAAATGACGTAATATTTTACATCTTATCTTAAATATCAGGGGGAAATATGAATTGAGTATGTGAGTCGGTCACTTACGTCAATAAGTTATGATAGAATATGTGATAATTAATCTCTTAAAATGTAATAATTTGCAATTTTATTATTAGTTAATAAATTAAAAGGTGGGGAATTATATGTTTTATGTGTGTTGGAATTTTAGATTAAGGAAAAGATATTTAGAAATTAATATTTATCTATGATAAAGAAAGGTAAAAATCCTTATGTAAATAATTCTAACGAATTTTGTTTTAATTATTATTGGAAGTGCAGTAGAGAGCATGATAGCACTTGGCCATTAGGCAAAGTCTCACGTGGACCAACATGTCTTGCTGGTGAACACGTGCTGCTTACTCGACCATTGCTAACATTTGGGTCCCACGATCACGCAGCAGCGCGTGTGAACTTGTCCCACTTGGACCGGACACTTGTCTATCGCAATCATTCGAACAATCCAACCTTATCACATTCCGTGCAACTGTTTGACCAATCGAATTATCGCGCGTGCATTTGCGTTCTCACGGAAGATTTCATTCTAGCCGTCCGATCTAAGAGCTTCTATCATCTCACGCCTTTGGTTTTTTTCGCCTTTATTATTATTATTGCTCAAGACTCTTTTTCCTTTAGAATTAAATTTGTTGCAAATTGTAATTATATTCTCTCATCAAGCATTGGTCAAAACTCAATCATGGTTAAATCAAGTGGTGAATAGTCTCATTCAAACGAATCTCAAATTCTACTGAAAAAGTGAAAATGCGAAAAAACTTAACTTTAATGATGTTTTCTGTCTAAAATTATGAAAACATTGAGAATAACATGCATATATAATTCGAGAAGTAAAATATATATATGCAATTTTTTTTGCCAAATATATATATATAAAATATTTTCAAATTGCGTTTAGCGCATAAACAAACCCTAAAATTGGGCTCGGTTGAAAATTCTAATTAAAAATACTCTCTTTCTCAGTAAAGAAGCAAGTAAGCGTTGTTTTTAACGTGATTGGTAAATGAATACTGTGACTTAGGATTTAATTAGAATTTTTTTAATATATTTTGCCAATGATTCAAAAGTGACTTAAGTTCATTTACTATTAAAGTTTTATTTGTCTTTTTTCTTTTCCAAAATTAACGTTTTATTTGTTGTAAAATAAAAATTCACTTTATAATTAAAGCCTAAGAAAACTTAATGTACCGATTTCAAGAGAGAATATTTATATTAAGAATAACATGATTAATAAATATCTTATCATTAATTGGTTAGAATAGAGACACTATTCTTTTAAGGAAACTCGCCGATACTATGAGTCTGTTGGGGATAGGTTCAGTTGGCTCAATAACACCAAACAAGATCACATGAAAGCATCCCCACACGTTACCCCATGCTTTTATGTTCAACCACCATTTCCACGCCACATGCTTATGGAATATGATGAGAAAAAAATATAAATACGTTAATAGATAGGATACTAAAAAAGTTATCTGTAAAAACTTTATTTAAAAAAATCACATCTTTTTAATTGTATATATATATACTAATATGTCCAATTACTATACATATAATAGTATATATAATAATCAGTGGCGTAGCTATGTATAGCTGAGGGGTAGCAACTTCTACCCCTCAAATTTATATAATTTTTATAAACATAGTACTATCAGTAAATTTTGCTACCCCTCGTTTAATATGGAAAATGTGCAAACATTAATAGAAATCTTATCTATATAAAGTATGTTTATGTGTAAATATTTACATATATATTGTATTATTTATAGACACATTTAAGACCTTATTATATTGAATTTTCAAAGGTGACAATGATCTCTACTTTGGCAAAGAAGTTAGTTGAGACGAAGAGACATATTGGTTATCCACTGGTTTATTTGCTCCTGAAATTAGCTTTATTTTTACCTGTGGCTACTGCAACAGTTGAAAGAGCGGTCTCTGCTATGAAGATTGTGAAAACAAGACTCCGCAATCGAATGAGGGATGATATGCTGAACGATTGCTTGGTGACTTATATTGAGAAAGATATATTTGAGTTGGTTGATAATGAGTTAGTTCTGCTTCATTTTCAGAATATGAAAACGCGTCGAGGAGTATTGTAATCAGTTGATGTAGTTTTTTTTAAACAGTTGGTATTTTAAGATTAAACTGTAAGACTATATTTAGTTAGTTTTATCTTTTTTTATATGAATGGTTTTTTTAGTCATTATTTATATACAATTTTTTATTTGAAAGAAAACACGTTCTCTCCTGCTACCCCTGCCTCCGGTTCCTGGCTACGCCACTGATAATAATACATTATGCTATAAAAAAGTGCAATTTGAATTAAAAAAATATTAATATATTATTTTCTTTTATGTAAAAAGTTCCCTTATTTGCTATAGTATAAATTTTAGCCTAAACTTCAGGCTGTTATAGAATTTTCCTAGATTTAGATTCTCTACTTCACTTTTTCTACTCCGGATCGTGCCCTACAACGGTGATCTTGACATTTGTCGTCAGTGTAATTATTATGGTCTATTTTTTTTCTAAAAATTTATTGGGATTGTGAACTTTAGAAATAAAATATTAAAACTAAGGACACATATCATGATCACAGCGGTGGGTCATGATCTGGGATAAAATAAGTGGGGCGGGTGATCTGCATTTTTGATGTGAAGAGGAGACCCGAGGGCAGATCTCCTATCCCATTTATCATGTATAGTGTCTCACAGTGAAGATTTTAACGTGTTTATTTATATTTAATATTTTTTTTTAGGAATCATCAATCACAATAAAAATTAAAAATAAATAACAAAATTAATTACATACTATCAATATATAAAAATCTTAACGTTGAGACACGTGTGGAGAAATCTGTATCGGGCATGAGGCTATGGCCAATAGGCAATCAATAAGTGAGAGGGAAGTGAGAAGCACGCGCGGACAAGGAACGTGCAGGAATGAAGGGGGATGGGGGTAGGCGACAGAATATCGATGATGACGATGATGATATGCGTTCCCGACAAGATGTCGGGTGGGTGATGATTGAGAGTCCCCACGAGTGCGTGCTAGCTGTCCCACGTGTCGCTCTTCCCAATAATGGATCTCCCTCCGTGTCCATGCACTCAAATTATTATTATGCCCCTCTCTCTCTTATTAATTAATTGCTCCAATATTATTTCTTAGTTAAATTAAATCTTAATCATCATCATAACAAGTATCCACAAAGTCTAATTAATATCTTGGATTATTTTTCTAAGGTGCTAATCATTTGATTATGTATGTCTTGTTGAATAATAATTTCGTGAAACCAATAATTTGGTATTTAAGGTTTATTATTATTGTTATCATTATTTTATATATATAAATAATCTTTTGGTGTCATATATGTTTGTGTTTTGTGAACTTTTGATACATATGTTAAATTCCGTTAATTTAGTTTGTTAAGTGGCACGAACAACTCAAATGACTTGTACTATATTATAACTTTTATTTTGTTTAATTTATAATCCTAAAGTTTCAAAATCGAACCGCTTAACTCAGTAAACCAAAAAAACCCGACTCAAGTCTAAACCACATGGCCCAGGACTGAAGCTAGTCCTAGGATATGTTCGGCTAAATCTATTGATAACTAAACCCAATTGGTCTCAATTAAGCTAGCTCATCATCCGTTTTATCATCTAATATAATAGTTTTATAATAATAATAATAATAAAGTAAATATATGCATCAACCCACCTCGTTTTTTTTTGAGTAAATCTTTAAAATGTGAAATTTCTTGTGAAAGTAAGAAAGAGAAAGTAAATGAACAAATGTATTGGTGCTTGGTGGGTCCCTATATCACTTTCTATAGAAATTTTACAGGAAATTTCACAGGTTCTAGCAACACCTTTTTTTTTACATACTTTTATTCATCCACTTGCTAGTTGCTACCAGGATCGATAATAATTGCGTATCATGTGAAATGGATCATCGTTCTTGGAGCACCCGAAACCCGACAGCAAAGAACATGTGTGCGCTCCAAATCTACACGTGTAGTTTCGGTCAAAGCTGCTGCTATGTGTCTTTCTTTTTTCTAAAAAAATTATAAATTAATAAAAAATTGCCAGATAATAAATTAATTATATATAGTATATAATTCATATTCCGTCGATCTGGTCAAAGGTCAAAACTCTCCCAACATCAAACTAAATTACTACACCCATTAATTGGTAGAACTAGAGCTCTTGGCCATTTTTTAACCCAAAATTAGTCACCAAATTTTACTAAACCTTTGAACTTAGGAAAATAATACAACAAAGTTTAGTATTAATAAATTAATGAGCTAGTAATGGCGACAATATTCACATATATATTACAAAATATTCATAGTGTTTTCCCCTGAATAGAATTAATGCATATATTGATTCTGTCAACGTAGTCCTTCAGTATCTTGATTTTATTCACATATTTTTTTTAAATGACGTGTATGTGAGTCAGATCACCGGACCTGATATTTTTTTTTTATCAAATTACCAAAATATAACTCTCCCGAATAGTTTCAAACTTAAAACTTAGTAGTTAAGCTAAGCCACACAAAAACAATGACTCTTAACAACTAAACCACCAAAATTACATTTTTTCCCCCAATTAATTACATCTTGTTTGAACAAACATAATTGAGCTAATTCACCCAAAAAAAAAACATAATTGAGCTAGATAAACAATTAGTATTGTAGCACTGCTCTCATAATTAAGTGAACTATCTATCACATTTATGAGATGCTTGACATAATAAAATTAATTAAACTGCTCTCTAGATGAAATTCTTTTTTTTTTTTTTTTTCTAATAACTGCATTAGCTTTTCTATTTTTAATTTCATCTGAATGCACAAAAGAAAAAGTAATTCCTTTTACAAATTGTCAAAGCCAGTTACACGCGTGCAGATACGATCATAGCCGTCCGATTAAGGGGAAGAAGAATCCTATGATTTCTCATGTGCACAGCAGTTTCGTGGAAGCCACATAGTCTGCCAGGTCAGCTTTTGGTGAGCAGTGGTTGGTGGACATCTGGGGCCCCACAAAGAAACAGGCGCCCATGTGACCGGCTTAGCTGGTTACCATGTGGTCTAGTCAGTTAGTTAGTGCAACAGCAGAATCCTTGGGTTGGCTTCAACGATACAGTTTTTCTCGTTAGCCGGTAAATATGCCATTTTTTTTGCCACATAAAAAAAAAAAGTGACGATCCTATTCAGCTACATAATATTCGTACAAGATTTAGCGAATGGTCAACGCATGCACCAACTATGTATCATATTAGCTTAGTATAGTTGAGACTTGAGGCCGACCCATTAAACAAACTTTTTAATTAATTAAAAATATTTATTTTTATGTAATTTGGCTTTAGTTCCTAGTTTGAAACCCCTTGGAAGTTATATTTCGGTAATCTGATTAAAATATCTCTAAAATATGACCGCGCGAGTCTAATTTTTTGTGTTGATAATTACATTATAGAAAAACTCGATAATTAGTTAGTCTAAATTTTGATATGCTATCTGAATGCACATAATAACTTCAGGTGATGTCAATAATTTGTGATGAATACGTCCTTCGTGGAATGTAGGTACGATGCTTGTAAAAGAATAACATAATCATTAGTATCAAATAATATAATGACTGCAAATAATGGCATGAACTGGAATATTTGTATGAATCAAGTTGATATCATTTATTTATTATATACGTTATCATTAATAAATTTGGAGTCATGTGCAAGATACTTGACAACTTTGAACGTAATAATTAATAAGAAAACTCCATGAAGAAGTAGAATAAACAGTTATAAACACAATGATGCTTCCCAATCAATGATGAGATCTCATGATCATCTGTCATTCACTGTGACCTGAAAATATTCGCATGGCCTTGAAATAAATAGTTTTGACCAATCTTAGCTATTTAGTATATAATATAATATATATATATATATATAATGATACCGGAAAAAAAAAAAAGTAAATGTAAATGTAAGAGGATGTAAAAATACAATATTTGCTGTTATTTTTTTTTTTTCAGTTTTCTAGTTTTGGATTTGGGTAAACTATTAATATTTAATACTTCTCTTAATATATACACTTTTTTATTATTCTTCAACCTAAACATATAATTTTTTATATCTGAATTCAAACTATTTGTTTGGTTGAAAATATTATTATATCCTAGATACTTTTCTAGGCAACTTATATCCTGAATACTTGAATATAATAATTGAATAATCTCTATTTGCATTCGGATCAATCGGCAGTGATTAAAATGCTAGTCATAAATATTTTACAACTCACATAACTCTAATACAGGATCTCTAATTAAGGATTAAAGCGATAAATATCTACATCTTATTATTATTATTATTATTATTATGCATGTAGATGTAAAGTGGCTGACTTTTTGCTAGCTGTAGTGGCGAAATTATATTCCCTTCCTGACCTTGGATTTATCAAATTCGTCAACTTGATATTCTTTTATTCAGTGTGACTACTTTTAGTTTTAGATCGTCCAAATAAATAATGCATTCACTATTTGCTTCTTTCTCCAAATAATAAAACTTAATAGAAAATCCATCGATCATATGTGAATAAAAAAACGATTTCCGAAACTATGTGAGAATAATATACATCACTCATATTTGCAAATTAATATTTTTACAATATTCAGCCCCAAAAAAAATATATATATATTTTTACAATATTTGTCATTCTTTTACAGTTGGTTCCGTTCGACTTCCTGACTGAATTCTCATTATATATTTACAAATTACAATGTCTATCATTCTCTTTCAATTGATTTAGTTTAGCATGCTGAAGTCTCACACTCTCACTCTATTTACAATATACATACATAAATATCTTACAAATAAAACCTCCATTTTTTTTTGTTCTATGTCAATTTCTGAATTCTTATTATATGATAATTTTTTAAAAAATTCCATTTATAGAAAGATAGAGACTAGAAACATCTCTTATGTCAATTTATCTCCGAAAATGCATTAATAGCTCACATAAGCATATACTATATAGACTAGATACTTGCTCGTTCTACTCGCGCGTGTTTTCATCGTGACAACGTTACAATGATATGATCAAACCGACTCCGATGATGATCAACCCGACTTCAAAGACTATACAATAGTAGTGTCTTACTACAAAAAATTAACTTAAATTATGAAGCATAATATTATGCATAAAAAAAAAAAAAAGTTAAATACTCGAGTAACCATGAGCAAAACATAGACATTGATAGAGTTTGGTAATGATGAATTGATGACCCAATAAAGAGTCATTGTTATGGGCTTTCGTGAGAAATTTGAAAGGCCCAGGAAGTCTTTGTTATGGGCTCACCAGGACAAGAGTCTTTGTTGGGTACTTGGGTTGTAAACCCGGTGCATGTAATTTGACAATAATGCTTTTGATCCGGTACTTGATGAAACAGAGATGGATATTGGTGGGCTTGAGATGGAACCGGTTCACTGGACCGCTTAGTGTATGAAGCAATTTATAGTAGTTCTTCTTCTTCATGGTCCAATTCGATGTAGTTTACATGGAAAAAAAATCGATTTATTTACCCAAAAAAAAAAAAACAAAAAAAAAATAAATAAAAACCAATGTAGTGTATTGATTGATTGGCTTAAACTAAAGTTATATTGGAGTTTAATTCTGGAACAAAATGTGATAATATAATAAAATATACTTATTTAAATAAATAATTAATAGGATATTATAATCTTTTATAATGATCTTATTTACGTTCATAGTATTTCACATTATTTATTTCTCTAAAATTGAAAATATTGTATCGTAGTTGCATATAGTAACGGTTCATTGTTTCGTCTCTATACGAGTCTGATAATTGAAATTATTCGCCAACATCAGTACTTTAATTTTTTTTATTAATTTATCAAATATGACGGTAAAATTATTTCCAGTGTGAAATAAATATTACTCTTCTAACATCGCAAAAATGAAAATATAAAAAATACTCTCAAATCTAGAAACCAAAAACGGGTTGCCTTTGTTGAGATATAAGAGTGTAGCTGATGCCTTCCCCATAAGTTCGGACTTATGGGACAACTGGTTAAGGCGCACGTCTTATTTTCTATATATGGTATCAGAGCTCACGGGATCGATTACTGGTGATGCCACTTTAAACGAAAAATTGTTACCTCCTTTAAATGTAGTTGAAGCTCATTTGTTTGACCCTGGTTGGTCTTGTTTTCTATAGTCTTTTTTGTATTGCTATTACTAATTTAATAATTTTTCGTGACAATGGATATAAACGGAAATATTTTTGCAATTATATATTTAAGAGAATATATATATATATATATTAAAAAATCAATTATCAAATTGCTAGTTCATATTTGTGTAATTGAATAAATTGATGTTCATTTTTTCACATTTAATTACTAACTTAAGTTGTACATGTGAATAATTTCTAACTCCGTAATTTTATTATTGGAAGGAATTAACAACATGTTGACATGTCATGAAGAACAATTTGCAATTCATTTATGTTTAAATTTTAGTTAATAATTTGTTCGACTGTACAAACATTAAGTAGTGAATTTTCACAATTTGTTATTATTGGACATGTTACCATTCTGTCTAAATTAAACGAAAATTCTGATAGAGTTATTAATTTGTACAATGTAAATTTAAGAGAAATGTCGGAAAAAAAAAACTCGAACTAACAATTTATTTTACTAGAAATATAGTAGTAATGAAAATAATAATAATAAATTATTAATTATAAAACAAAAAAAGTGGATAAGTCGGTTACTTTGGATAAGGAGATGGATAGGCTTTCCCTTTTGTACCTTTTCAAGGCTTCAACTACTCGATAAGTTCAACCGAAAAGAATTAGTCCATCTCTATCTTATACCATCTCAAATCCAATACTCTTCTCCTCGATTTAGGCGTCATTATATTTACTATTTATATTAATTGTAGGTCATTTATAATAAAGCCACTATACTAATATTATAATTGTTATTTTGCGAAAATGAAATAATAATGTTTTATTATTATATACAACAAATTAAGGATGTAAAAAATTATTGAAGGCTTAATAGTGTTAGGAATCAATTATAAAGTCGTATAGATTATTTACTTTTGAAAATGTTATTCTCCTACCGATGGTTCTTATCTAAATCTAAATAAATTATAGGTTAATTAGCAAAAGTATTAGCTGGACTTTGGTGTAATGTGGGAATTGCTAGCCTATTTTATTTTGTAGTAAAATGCTAGATGGTCTTTTATAAATGGACAAAAATAACTAGCTTTATTCACTAGACAATATTATTGAACGAAATTATATATGTTTCGCGCAAGTGATAGATTATTGATGTTTTCACAAAAAATAAAAATCAAAATAAATAGATTATTGATGTACCGATTGAGTTTTATAAGTGTGATATTATATTGAAATTCATTTTGAGTTATACTTGAGATAATTTTGAAATAAGGTTTTACGAGTGCTCTAATTTTGACAATTTAAGTCTTTCAAACTAAATAATTGATGTTAAATTTTAGGTTATTATGTTAATTTCATAATATTCATTATTCGATACTATATTATTTGACTGATACGTGTATAATTATGTTAATAATTAACATCGGAGTGGAAAAAGCTAAGTATTTACCAATTTTGAAAATTCAGATAAGAATTTGCTACAAAATAAGTTTTTTTTTAACAAAATAAATTACGCTAGCAATTTGTATATTAGACTAGAGTTGAGCTAGTATCTTGCTAATTAATCTTAAATTAAATTATATAGAGAAATCAAATTAAAATATCAGTCTAATTAGATAAGCTCTTATTATACCATCTCTCGTGCTTCCAACCTATTGTTCTTACCATCCCAACTCATCTGATTAAGCTCATTGTTACCAAATGGGTAAACAGAAACGATTCCAATTGAACATCTTATAACTTAATTAGGCACTTAATCATTATATTTTCTATTCAATGTTTTACAAACTGAGGTGTTAAAATATTATTTTTTAACAGTTCACTATTTTAATATCATGTCAGTTTATACTTTAAAGTAATTGTGCTAACGTATTTTAACCATTCATTGATTCTGACTATATATGTAATAAACATGATTAATGTTCATCTATTGAATTCAATTTCAAATAATAAATACGAAAGTAACAAATGCGGCCACCTCTCTACCGTCCACGTGGCAACTCCCGGTTCTTCTTCAATATATATCCAACGCTAGGGAAATTATAGATCTTACTTTTTTTTTTGCCAACAAATACTTAATTATAGATCTTACTTTAATAGTTTAATAATTGTTGCTACGTGCTTAATAAATAATGAGGAAATAGTGATATACATACTTCACTTTATTCGAAAAGAAGATATTAATAACAAAATACTTCAGCCGTTTGAGCTATATATATAGGCATAGGCCATAGCTATATAATCATATTAAATATGTATAGATTATTAAGAAAACATTTATATATTATAATATATATTGACAGTTAAATCATTTTTTTTATAAACGGGATTCATATATATTGAAACCAACCATACGAAGACAAAGTTAGATTAAGGGCGAAGGGAGTTTAATAATTTCCATTCCTCTTAAATCTCTTTAGAATCGATGACCATGTTTTATTATTGCATCATAGAAGAAAATGTTAATATTTATTTACAATTACAAATTTTAAATTAAAAAACAAAACACACAATATAAAAAGTTGATGATATAATTGTCCATCATATAGTTCTACTTCAGGTTTAGTTTATTTTTGTAAATTTTGAATATATGTAAATTTAGTTGAAAAAAAGAATATATATTATTTATAAATCGGTTTATTTTCTCATTATCTTGTCTATTTTATTTTGACTCTGAAATTTAATTGTGAGTAATCACTATAACTAGTCGTGAGAGATGAGATTTTGTTATATTTATTTATGTATTATTACTAATAAAGAAATAGGCTAAAACTAATCCTAAACTCAAAAAGTATTAAAGCTAAGTGAAAAGATCTTTTCACCTAAGCTAACACAAAATTTTATTCAATGATAAAATAAAAAAAAAAAGTTGTAAACAATTTTTTTTTTTAATATGTAAATAAATAATAATAATTAATAAAAAAAGTAAATGTAAAACTCCTTCTACTTATATTATCGGGCATGAAAAGGATAACAAATGGTGCCATCAACTTTCTCATCTTCTCTTTGCTGACGATAGTTTGCTTTTCCTTGAAGCCTTTCTCGATAATTTGAGTGCCGTTAAATCCCTTCTTCAGGCTTACGAACGTAAATCTGGCCAAATGATTAACGTTGAAAAATCCAGGATGTTGTTCAGTCCCAATGCTGACCCTATATCTCGTCATCTTTTCTGCCAATTCATAGGAGTCCTCCCGATGAAAGATGATGAACTTTATCTTGGGCTCCCGATTGATTGGGCTCCCGGTTGATTGGGCTATGAATAAATCACGTTTAGTAACTACCTTGATCGATCGAGTTTCTCAACTAATCCAGGGATGGATGAGTGGTTTACTCTCTCCCGCAGGGAATGAGGTACTTATCAAATCCACTACCTCAGATATCCCGACATATGCCATGTCTTGCCTCCCCCTCCCTAAATTGGTATGTTCTCACCTTGATCGTCTCTCAATAAATTTTTGGTGGAAGGGATCTCCTGATAGGTCAGGCATTTGCTGGGTCTCCTGGGATCGCGTTACACGTCGTAAGTCCCTTGGAAGCTTAGGCTTCCGTAACTCTCACATCTATAACAAGATCCCACCTTGTCTTTCTGTGTAATCTATTTTGTTGTAAATATTTTGCAACTGTGTTTCTCTTTAATGAAATTGTCATTTCTAAAAAAAAAAAATTAACAAAGTTATATATATGAATTACGGATAAAGATAATAATATTATATAATACATTATTAATAATTTAATATTATCATACGATCTATTTGCTGTGGCAAATTTATAAATCGTTTATTTTCTCATTATTTTGTCTAAACTAGTCTTTTTTTACGATGAAATTTAATTGTGAGTAATCAGTATCACTAGTCGTGAGAGATGATATTTTATTATATTTATTTATGTATTATTACTAATTAAAAAAATAGGTTAAAACTAATCCTAAACTCAAATAGTGTTAAAGCTAAATGAAAAGATCTATACACCTAAGCAACCCAAAATTTTATCCAATGATAACAAAAAAAATTAAATTTATATATGTAAATAAATTAATTAATAAAAGAAAGAAAGAAAAACTCCTTCTATTTATATAATCGGGTATGAAAAGGGTAACATAATTATAATTTATGTATGGATCACGGATAAACATAATAATATTATTTAATACATTATTAATAATTTAATATATTGGCCGTGGCAAATTTTAGTGTAATAATGAAACAAAATAAGTCAACCTAAAAAATCTGAAACACGACAACATCCTCGGCTTCGACGAAATCAACGGTCCAAAACGAAGGAACTCATCATCACGAAACTAATTTCATTCAGCAAAGAATTGCAAAAGCCTATCTCCTATTTATCCGCATCGAAACCCATTTCTGGATATCGAGCTTCTTCTTCTTATTGTTCTTCTCTAATCTCTACACTGTTTGGAATCCGCGAAAGAGAAAGACACACCTAAGGGAATCCCAAAACCCTAAAACCTTGTCGGATCATGCTCCGCCGATCCCCAGATCCGATTTGATTCCGACACAGATTCGCCGTTGATCGCATTGGGAGAGCCACCATGACGCGGCGGTGCTCCCATTGCAGCCACAATGGACACAACTCCCGGACATGTCCGAACAGGGGAGTGAAGCTGTTCGGAGTCCGATTGACTGATGGGTCGATCCGGAAAAGCGCCAGTATGGGGAATCTCAGCCACTACGGCGGTTCGGGGCTGGGCCCGCAATTGGGTGTCACCGGATCTCCGGGAGAAGCGACGCCGGATCACGGCGGCGCCACCGACGGCTATGCTTCTGAAGACTTCGTTCCTGGGTCGTCCTCTAGCTCCAGGGAGAGAAAGAAAGGTTTTTTTTTTTTTTTGTTCTTGATTTGATTGATGAGATGCTACTGCTGTGGTGTACTTACTAGGTACTGCTAGCTTAATTATTCAGTTGAAGTGAATAATTTAAGTGTGTGTAGATTTAATGTCTCTAATAGATGAAGAGGTGCCTAGTTCTGTGATGGCGTCTAGCTGCCTGGTTTTAGATTATTCAAAGCTGCTTCTTTATTGCTAGCAATCAATGCAGCTAGATATTTCAATTGATGTGCTTTGTGTGCATGATTAGAACTTTCATTGAAGCACTATCAGCTCGTATGAGGAGCTTCAGGTTTTTAAATTCTACAAAGTGAGAAACTTTATTAGGAAATTGAAAATCTGTTTCAGTTGATGATTAGGTTGCTTATTCATGTCTTGAGTCGCTAAATGATGAGTAATGAACCAAATTAGATTCACCAAATTGATTGTTTAGTTAGATTTTGCAGCAGAATCAAAACTTTGATGTTTTCAGGTACTCCTTGGAGGAGGTTCGGGTTTTAAACTTCTACAAATTGAGAAACTTTATGAGGAAATTGAAAATCTGTTTTAGTTGATGATATGTTGCTTATTCGTGTCTTGAGTTGCTAAATGATGAGTAATGAACTGAATTAGAATCACCAAATTGATTGTTTAGTTAGATTTTGCAGCAGAATCATAATTTCGTTGTTTTTCAGGTACTCCATGGACTGAGGAAGAACACAGGATGTTTCTGCTCGGTCTTCAAAAGCTCGGGAAAGGCGATTGGAGGGGTATTTCTAGAAATTACGTCATATCTCGAACTCCTACACAAGTAGCAAGCCACGCTCAGAAGTACTTTATCAGGCAATCTAATTGTTCGAGGAGAAAACGACGTTCCAGTCTATTTGACATTGTAGCAGATGAGGTATATGCATGTTCTTGCACATTCATATTAAGATTTCACATACCATTGGTTTTTATATGCTCTCTTCACAAGAAATTGAGTCAACATTTAATGAGCTTATAACAGCCAAGGAATTTTTGGCACATTGTCAGGCAAAGTTTTAGTTTCATACTCCTTGGGGCTTGAATGGATGAACAACATGGGGTGGTACTTATACACAATGTGCAGGACTTATATTGTGAAACTTAGTGAGAAAGTAGACAACTTTACCATTTTTAGGAAAATAAGGTTGTTAGGTGACATTTTACAGTTTCCTGAAATAGTTGAAGATTACATTTTCTAAGTAGTTTCACTCTGAGTTTCACAGTTGGTAGCATTTTTTTTTATGGATTAGTACCAGCCAGTCTGCGACGCTTAGGTGGCGGCCTTAGAAGTGCCTGGGTCCTAATATAATAGACGGATCTAGTATAGGACGAGGGGGGCAATTACCCCCTCAACTTTTTCTTATGTGCAATTTTTACTATAAAATTTGTAATTATTGTCAGTTTGGACCTTTAAAACCCTACATTTGCTCCCGGGTTAATTTTTTATACTAGTTAGTTACCTCTAACTCAATTCTTGCCCCTCTGAAAAAAATCTTCTAGCAATGTCCATGAGTATATACATTGGAATTGTTTTGCATAGTCATCGATCAAACACTATAACATTCACTTGATCATCTTCAACCTTCCATTGATGTTTATATGCTAATTAATTCTTTTTTTTATATAGGGAGGTGACATAGCAATGGAATCACAAGATCACTTCTTCTCCTCAACCCACCCCCACCCCGAACCACTAAGCAACGAGTCGTTACCGCCACCTCTGCCTCCTCCACTCGAAGAAGAATGCGAATCAATGGAGTCCACAAACTCAAACGAAGGAGACAGTGTCCCTCCGAATCCCGACACGTCACAACATTGCTACCCGATGCTCTACCCCACATACTTCTCCCCTTTCTTCCCCTTCTCCTTCCCCGTCTGGCCGGGCCCCACTGCCGAACCCATAAAGAAGGAAGAATCTCACGAGGTTCTTAAACCCACGGCCGTCCACTCCAAGAACCCGATCAACGTCGATGAATTGGTGGGAATGTCGAAGCTCAGCATAGGAGGGGACAATGTGGGCCCCTCTGCACTGTCTCTGAAGCTTCTAGAAGGTTCTTCTGCGAGGCAGTCGGCTTTTCATGCAAATCCTGGCTCAAGCGCTTCGGGCATGAGCTCTAGCAGCAGTGCGGTTCAGGCAGTTCTTTGAATCGTTTCGTGTTCGGTTGGTAGGTTTGTTGGTGTTAATATAATGATATCAATAATGTGGGTGTCGGATCGGGTTTAGGGTTCGGTCGGGATGTTTTGTGGGTTCGACTCGAATAAGGGTGTTCCTTAAAGTAGTGTTTGACCAAGTGTTAAGTATATGCTGCTAGGTTTTGTTAGGTTTGTAGCATTGTTCTTGAATCTTTAGAAGATAGGGAGTTGTTCCTTTAACTAATCTGTTCTGTTGTCATGTTTGGTGGTAGAAGATTGTGGTTTGGATTTATCATCATAACCAAAGTTTGAGGTTGACATGTGTTTATGTCTAGACTACTTTGGATTGTTGTCTAGCTTAAATTTATTTTGTTCATTTTTTATAGTAATAAGTTAAGAAAAGGGTGTTTGATATAATATGGAATATTTGAAGTGTAATATTGCAGTGAATATTTTGGTTCTACCAGAATTACGTTAATTATTTGGCTTAATAAGCAAATTGCTGTCCGAACGGTTTACAAATAGCTGATTTTTAATTATATTTTTCTTTTTAAATTGGCTATTTGAGTTTTTATTTTTAGGAAGAAAAAAAAAACCACTATCGCTATTACGATTCTCATCAAATTGGATAGAAAATGAGCATGTGTTTGTTACGTGAGGTTTTTTCATGTGTACGAAAGATAGATTCAAACATAAATTAAAGTATTGTAATAAAACACATTCAATTGGATGCTCAGTTGAAATGTGTACTGTTCGAATTGGCGGAAGTTTAATTTAGCATCTAGTCGTTGGTATTTCGTTGCAATACTTTTAATTTATATGTTTGAATCTATCTTGAGTACATTACACATGAAAATACCCCACGACCCACGTGCAGAAACATATCTCATTTCTGTCCAATTTGACGGGAACTGAAATAGAGGTAGCGACTTGCTCTAAAATTGAATGTTCAATTAGTCGACTTTAAAAAAAAAATAAAATTAAAAACTTATAAATAAATTGATCAAAGTTCGTAAAGCAAAGTGTTGTGCATAATATAAGTTGATTTCGTTCACTGTGCTCTCTAATGGGCTGATGGGTACGTGAGACAAGGCTGTGAGGCCCATTCGGTAAGTACATAGTGGGCTCAACAAACTTCATGGCCCAACCAATCTTTATAAGGCCGACTGCATTAGACGAATTAATTCCAATTTGAGCTATATGGTTAGGAATAAATTGGCAGCTATGCTATACATCATTCACTATGTTCCGTCGAATCAGGGACAAAACCAATGTAGTACACCTTCATAAAACATACACGTTTAGGGGAAAATATTAAAATTTTAAACTTTAAGGGACTAAGTTGAAATAAAAATACTACTATTAAGTCTAAAACTGGTGTTTTCTAAAAGTTTAGGGGGGAAACGATCGATGGGCTTTGTGTGGTAAGGGGACAAAACAATAACAAGTATATATATATATATATTTAATATTGTCAATTATGTACGTATAATTTTAGTCTTAATTAATTAATGTATAACCCAGGTGAAGTTAGTTAACAATAATAATAATAATAAACATGAAAAGACAGTGACAATGTCATTGACTACCTAATGCTAACGAGGCATGTCATGCATGGAATTATATCTTTGCAAATAGACAAATTAGGTGAGAGTCTAAATTCCTCTAAGTACTTAATTATGATGGAAAACAATTCAACATAATTGCAACAACAAAAAATGTATTATCTTACAAATTTACAATATTTTAGCTGATCTTTGGGACATTTATTTAATAAATATTAATGACACATGCAAGAGGATCATTGTCATTTTAGCTAAACAATTTGATATTATGTATAAACTATAAAATAAATTACTAGTGCATATATAATATAATGTAAATTTAAATATGGCCAAAACAAGGGCGGTTTGAATATGACTAATGTGTAGGGCTAACAATGTAATAATGCCCTTATATGAATACCAACAATTGTTTATTGACTTAGTAAAGGAATGGTTGGGATTAAAGATCATCCCGTTACATAATGTGCACAGCTACAGTATAAGATTTTTTTTCTGATTAAATTTAGTAAATTAATATAACTAATAGCTTAATATAATCAAGTGACAGATCAATTAAATCCATCGTATACCGATAGTTATTTAATTTATAATAATTGGATGAGTTATCAAATCATGTCCTACTTCTACATGAGAAGGAGAAAATTAAATAATTTTTTACATAAAAATCTGAATAAAATCGAGTAAAAGATTAGATATGAGAGATTAAAAAAGTTTATTAGTATTGATTATAGTGCATACAATGCAAATTTATTCCGGATCGTGACCTTGTAATTAATCTAGTATCATAATTTAGTCGTCCTAGCCATCACTTAAATTGCTCGACCCTTATAGAACCCAAATACGAATAATAACCTTCGGCTTTTTCTTGGGTTTGTAGGTCCAACGATGGGAACCGAAGTTGGTGGGCCTCTTATTAAGGGTTTTTATATAATAAACTCTCGTTAGTGGTAGTAGACATGATAAATGATAAATAATAATAATAATAATAATAATAATAATAATAATAATAATAATAATAATAATAATAATAATAATAATATAAAGGAACAAATGTGGGGGTTTGTACTTGGACTGTTTTTGATATAATGGAAAAAGATACGGGCAGAAAAATGGAAGATTATGTTATATTAATTGAATTTTAAAAAGGCAAAAATGTGAAACATATTTTAATTAAAGTATATGAAGATATGAGTAGGTGTATGTGTATCGAGCGAATGGTTGTCGGAGTACAATTGTAGTTTGTTCTACGCTGACTAGAAACGATATGTAAATAGTTTAACTTATACAATCTTGTGATCCACACACGATAATATATATATATGTTCACACGGATAAAGAAATTTTGAATTCTATATTGAATATCAAGTAAGAAAGTGTTTTAACATTCAAAATCAATTATAAAAACTCTAGTAGTGAGAGATTTATTTATGATGAAAATATAAACTTAATTATAATGAAATGATGAAAATTTCTTACAATGCAATATTAAAAATATTTCTAATAGAATAACTCCTAACAAAAATCTTGGGTAGAAAAAACGTGAGGAAAATCTCTTAATTTTTTTTTTATGTTTTGTAAAAAATTTGTCTCGAAACTTAATAAATTTATGGATTAAATATCTTTTGGTGTCATATGTTTGATTAAAATTGGTTTTTGATGTAATATGTTTTTTTTTGTAGACTCTTTTGGCACCATATGTTCGATCAAAATTGGTTTTTGGTGCAATATCTTTTTTTTTAAAGACTTTTGGTGTCATATGTTTGCATTTTGTTGATTTTTGGTGTAACCGTTAGTAACCGGTTAAGTTTGACCATTAACTAACGGATGTACCAAAAATCTACAAAAAAAAAGTATGACAAAAAACGTTAACTTTGGTCAACCGTATCAAAAGACCATTTAACTCATAAATTCATTAAAAATTCTTATGAATTATAAGAAATTATTTCTCTTAAAATAACATTATCACAATTTATCAATTTTCTTGTAGTGCTCTAATTTAAAATTAGGACAACAATTATGTATAAAAAGTGTATAAAACTATATTCTATGACCTTAATTAATAAGTTCATATTATTATTTATTTACTTTTAACTGCAAAAGTGGTTAGTTATAAGGACAAGAAAAGAAGTCCCAATATTCTATTGAGGACCAGAACTTTCCGTCCTGAAAGAGGACAATGATTAATGCTCTTTGGCAAGGTTAGAAAATGGGAAGAAAAATAAAATTACAACCCGACCCATCATTTTCTTAGCATCCAAAACAAACATGCTTGGGAATATATATAATTACTAGTATATGCTTGAGCTCTAAGAAATACATATCGTAGTATTATGGCACACATGTCCATACGTACCATGATTTCACCTTCTTCATGCCTTGCTCCAAAAGTTTGTCCCATCCCATATATTAGGGTTAGGGACAAACCCTAATTGAATTTTCTAAAAAATTGACAATTAACAAATGTGCTCAACTAATTAATTTTTCTAAAAGATTGAGCTAAATCGTATAAAATATATATACGGTTTATCCGACCCAACCCGGTTATCACTTGTCAGATCAAATTTAATATACATTCTAATCTTTAACTAGAATCAGGTCGTTAGTGTGATCAGGTCCCGACCAGTTTCTCAAAACATTGCTTATATAACAATAATAGTCTATATATTTTAGTCTTTAACAAATTGTGGTGAAGGTTTATCAATTTTTTTTTTTTGCCGAGATCTAAATAAATAAATAAATAAATTTAGGATTATATTGCTAGGAGTAAGATACAAAAGTATTTGCTAACTTTTCATAAGTTCGAATGAATTGACATATTTTATAAGCTCTTCAAAATCCTTCGTACACTCTTAAAGAGACACACTTTAAAATTATGTAATACTAGTGTTTTTAAACAACAATTTATTATGAACTCATCAATGAATCTGATGCAACGTGATGGGATATGAAGCAAAAACTCGTTAATTATAGGGGAATACCGAAAATTTGATGGATAGAGTGTGCAATAGCTCGTTGATTCAGAAGAATGCATATAAATTAACGCATGATTGAGATAAACCTCAATTTTTTTTAATAATTCAATCTATACTGTAAAAAAAAAAAAAAAAAAAATCTAACCCTAGGAAAAAAATGACAAATTACAAAAAAAAAGACCGAAATAAATATAAAACTGCAAATTTGGCCCTCTAGATGAAGGAATTTGACAAAAATACGTCAAACCATAAATATTGCTCAAATTGCCATTTTCTCATGAAAAACTATATTCGCACGCCCAAATTCGACACTTCACCTACATCAGAATCCATATATCTAATTGATTCGGCCACACCGTATCGGTCTTTTAATAATAGTTTTTAATTTTAAATAGTGCCACTATGAGTCGAACATGAACATGGCATTTTGATATAAAAATAATGTGAATATACAACGTATAGCTAATTTTTTCATAAAAGGCGAAGTTTTTTGACAATATAATGAGTAAACAAAATTAGAACCCGACAATGTCTTAAACGCGGTTCTCACCCCTATTGGACGGCACCCATGTGATCAGAAGGACCACGTGGCTAACAATCAAGGTGGCACCATTCAAGAGCCACCGTATGGACTTTGAGGGAGTGACCCATGTGATGTGATGTTTTGTTTTCTTTCTAATTGATTTTTAATCTAGTCATGTTTTTTTTCCTTAAATATTATTTTTATTAATTAAGACACTAATCTGGTTTTGTCTCTACTTTATGTGGGTCCATTGATTCCCATGCTAAGTATTATTGTGCAAAAACCAATAGAGCATGACAATATTGGTAATTACTCACATGTATTTTATTTTGATTATCCATTTGTGGCCAAGATTTGCGATAAGGTAAGATTTGCCTAATCAAAACCAAACCATATATATAATGCATATTATCAAAACCCTAGTTGATAACTTGATATATTATCACTTTGCCATGCATGATTTTTATTTGGGAAGGCGGAGTTTAAACTAAATTCAATTTAAAAAATGCTAAACGTTCTTAATTTATGTCTTCTTAGTTAAATTATCGAAATTCAGAAAGAAAATAAATATAATAATAATAATAGTAATAATAATAGTAATAATAATAATAATAATAAAGAATAAATTTCTATTGACTTACCGCAATTATCAAATTGAAATATGCGTCCCATTCCCATATTGATTATTCAATTATGTGTATAAATCTTGTTAATGAGACATGGAAAGGAGGCCAAACAGCAAGAAACTGTGTGGAGGATAGCTCCAACCAAAAGAACCTTTCATTCATAGATTCTTTAATTCTATGATATATATATATAATATATATAAATAATATGCTACCAAACTCGGGACTAGTCTTTTTCCTCCCTCACGTTAAATAACAGAGAGGGATTATGACCTTACCATATTAATTTGTTAAAGTATAAATTCACTTAAGTTAGATATTTACAATATTTAGCTTTCACCAATAATAAACATATAAACTGCAAGTTAATTTGTAAATTATTTCCCTCTATATTGAGATCTCAAAGTTCGACAATTTTATTTTACCTGTGATTTATGTATGATTCCATATTATTATTATTATTATTAATATATACACAAGAGAATATATAAATATCAATATATAACTATAAGTCGACCTAACACTTCTTAAAAATATTTTTTTTTCTCAGTGACATCATCTCGTTACTTGAAACTCTTTAATTTCACTATTTTCTATACTCAAATTTCAGCAAACTAAGCAGTGAGTCACCACCTAACCCTAACTCTTCTCCAAACATTCTCTGAATGATGAATTAATTAAGTATCTTGATGATCATAATAATGCATTTTTGATATACAAATATTCTATACATACCAATTTTTTTTATATATATATATATATATATATATATATATACATAATGTAATGATACATTTTCGAATATATTATACCCAAAAAACAAATGATAATTAGACTAATCAATAAGTCCCAACCTAGATATACATACATGGTACATATATATATATATATATATAATTTTCTAATCGAAATTATGAAAATTATTATTACTCACAATATACATATATAATAAAATTAATTAAACCTCGTTCAACCAAATAGATTCTACGAAACTCTGAATTATAAAAAGGTATCACTGTCCTGTTCTTCTTCTCCAAGCAGCATCTATATCTCTCTCTTTCTGTCCGACTGTGCTTCTCTATCAGTGTCTAGCTTTATCAATGGAAGCAGAAGAAGAAACCAAACGCAGAATCTCCTCATCTCCAACGACATTGGAGTCCGACCGAGATCCGGCCGAACCACCCAGGCCGAAAAAGCCAAGACCAGCCGCCGGCAACCAGCATCCGACATACCGCGGTGTCCGGATGCGACAATGGGGAAAATGGGTGTCCGAAATCCGTGAGCCGAGAAAAAAGTCCAGAATCTGGCTCGGCACCTTCGAGACGCCGGAGATGGCGGCGCGTGCACACGACGTGGCGGCGCTGGCCATTAAGGGCCGCTCCGCACACCTCAACTTCCCGGAGCTAGCCGCGGTCCTCCCCCGACCCGCGAGCTCCTCCCCCAAGGATATCCAGGCCGCAGCTTCGCTGGCGGCGGCCGCCATTGGCTCCTCCACGGCGGCGGCGGCGGTAGCAGAAGCTTCCGAGGAGGAGGTGTCAAACTCCGACGATAACTCAGTGCCGAACTCGTCGGCGGATGACGACAGCTTCGACGACACCTTCAGAGGCTTGCCGGATTTATTGCATGACATCAGCAGCCGCATCGACGGGTTTGGTCCGTCGGCGCTGACGTGGCGGCTGGAGGAAGAAGTGTCTGGATTTCAGCATCATCATCATCAACAAGAAGATCTTTTCCCTTCTTGGAACTGCTACTAGAACTAGAAAATACACCATTTTCCAGTAAATTCCCAGGATTTTTTATTTTTATAAATGGTAGCATATAAATGTGGCATATATTATATATATATATTTAGTATGTATAGGGTTAATTACTTAATTATCCAAAAATTCTAGTTGAATATGGGTTACTGAATAAATTACTAGCTGAATTCTTTTATAAGGGTAATTCTGCTATTTGAGTCAGTTTTTTAGGTATTTTGATTACGATTAAATTATGTGAGTTATAATTTTTTTTTATATATATTTACATTACTTATGTAATTTCAGATCAGAAACGTGTTAAAACCCTCAAAATGAGACGTTTTCGACGGGATTTGACTTTAAGTCGTTTGTTTACTAGTTGGTCCATCCAACCTTGGATCTACTACGTGAGCTATATCCTCTGCACTGAAAGAGCTAGCCATTTTTTTATAAATGAAAGCTGAACTGATAAAATATTAAAAAAAATCAATTAATAATTTGTTAGATTTAACTGTTTTATAATTATAACACTAATATATATATATAGTCTTAATCTTTTATATTTTTTATTTATTTATTTATTATTTTATATATCAATCATTGCTAGTCTTGTTGCTCTGATCCAGGGAACTAGAGGAGGACATCTGGTATAGTTTCTCCACTTAGAAAATCTTGATAATTAAAGTTTCAATAATGAAACTTTCAAATTGGTTTTGTGGCTTTTAAAGGAAGTCAGAATAAAATATTTGTATTCTCCTGCACTATAGCCATCTATTATTATTATATTCATTCATTCAATACAAAATAGGAACACAAATTCCAATAATATGGAAGCCTTTTTGGTTACTTTTGTCTTTTTGAATCTTTTAGTTTTTTTAGGGACTAAATCCTTAAAATGTGAAAATTCTTGTGAAATTTTAATAGAAAGTAAGTAAGAGAAAGTAAAGGAACAAATGTATTGGTGCTTGGTGGGACCCTATATCACTTTCTATAGAAATTTCACAGACAGTTTGTAGCAACACCCTTTTTTAGGAAGCCATAAAAATACCTAAAATTTTATTTGAAGTGTAAAATAAAACTTATAAATTATATATTAGATGCTTATAAACCACCATAATATACTTCAGAGATATTATATAATACATATTGAATGCAACTTTTGGCGCACTAAAGATGGCAAGAATCATGTGTACTAGTTGTATATTTCGGTGTTTGCTTAGCTTGATAATTTATAATTAATAGTATTATATATATCTCTACCAAAAAAAGATGGCAAAATTAAATTGAATCAAATCTAGATAGTAATGTTTCCTCCTAATCAACCTTTCCTAATAAATGAATAAGTTCCCTCCATATTTGTTGTGTATAGTTAAGTAGTATGTGTATCTATATATGTATCAACATAAACATATATAAAAGTATTGTCATTAATTAAATATATTAAAAAAAATCAACTGCTATTCAACAGAGATATCGAACATAGAATATTTCAGTACTCCGAAAGAGTATTTTTCTGCCTAAATCTATGGCAATGAAACGACGACTGCATCTCGTTGTGGTTTGCGTTTTTGGACCGTATATATATAACTCTTCAATTTCATCACGCTGATGCATGAAGGGACCCGATAATTGATAATGAAAGTAAATGGAGAATTTAATGTTTTATTGTATCACAACGCATGGAAAACATTACTGTCAGCCAACCAGTGACCCGGGATAGGATACGTGTCAGAACTGTAAGAGTGATCAAAATTTAAAAATAAAAATGGTATATAAATAATTATTAAAAATATAATTTGAAATCTATTTATATTAAAATAAACTAACAAGTAGCAAAATGTACTCTCTAATAATGTAAAAATACTAACTAACTAAAATAATTATCTACGAAGTTATTATACTTTAGAAATCAAATATAACAATCTCATTTATAAAATGTCTCAAATATATATATTAATGTGTGAGTCACCGGGCAATCACTTATCGAACTATCTAATTCGGATGCGGAGTCATATTTTCACAACGCTTATAAAAAAAAAGCTCATTTTTCGATTGTAGAATCTTGCTTTCACAAAGTTCATATCAGAGAAAACTATTTCTTCCATTGTGTAGACTGTAGCCACATATAAAAGTAAAGCTAATTTCAAATTTAAAAAAAAAAATAGTGAATTACTCATACTTCTCTTCACGTCAACTAGTTTCTCTGGCAATGTATAGATCCATCTAATTTTTGAAAAATTACCACTTTTACGAACCTTAATAATGTATGCATAAAATTGATTATCAAGTGTTATCAACTCAACAAGAGATAATTCACATGAATAAAATTGAGAAAGATGAATCAATTTGACATTGTCAAATACTGAAACGTTATTCTAACATATCACACAAATAAACAATTTTGTACTCACCTCATTAAATCGAAGATTTAACTCTTAAACCTGCCTATTAAGAATGATAATATATAACAAACTTACACAATTAACGGTGCATAAATCACTAATACACTACAATATACACTATATCTAGCTAGCACTTTCCGTGACAAATCCGTGTATCCATATTGTCCTGAAAAATTATGGACGGTGTCGACAATACCTCAACGAAACCAATAGAGACGTGTGAGGGAAACATGTCCATTTCTTGGGTCTACGTGTAGTAATGAATATTAGTACGCACCAATAGTTTGGTTTTCAAAACTTGTGTACTTAAATTAGGTTATATAAACTTGTACATTGGCATTAGATGCTGCATTTCTTTTTCAACCCCACCATAACATACCATACATTAAAGGTTTTTAATTATGTTTCATCTATATTGATTGGACAAGGCATAGATGATATGTTATATGTCGATCAGTCGACATATAAGTCGTACGAAGTAGTTGAGAACCTTTAAATTGAAGCGGTTCTGTTTAGTTATACATGTGTCGACCGTCATTCCATAAGAGAAATTGAGTTGGGATGAATAATCAAACACGTGAAAACCCATGTTAACAAGGTTATTATTATTATTATTATTATTATTATTATATATTATATTATATATACTCATAAAGTCCGTCTCTTGAAATTTAAAGTTTTCTACCTAAATAAAAAGTTTAGAGTGGTCTTAACAAATAATAATAATAATGTAAAGTCTAACCACCCACATTATATGTGTGTAATGTAAGGATCACCCAAATTAGAGTTCTTACAATATGCTTACTATATAATTAATAATGTTTTCCTATATACCGACTTTTAAATTATATTATTTAATTATTTATTATTATTATTATTATTAATGTTTTGTAGCAATATTAGCTATCCACACATTTTAGAGTCTCTTAAATGAATTTTATTAGGAAAACACTAGATTTTCTAAAGGTTACCTTTTATTTCACTTCCTCACTAAAATATACTTCAAATTCAACAATATTTTACGATGCAATATTTTAACATAATGTAAATGTTAAGAAACAAGCCATAAAACGTGTGTAAAAACTATGGTGATGATACACGTTTAGTAAGAAATTTTATGGAGTTTTTAAAAGAATGATGTTAATTGGCCAAACAAAAGAAGCATGATGTTATATTTTATTGATTTTCAGGGAGGAGGCTATTTTCAAACATAGACACAGTTAACTTTTGAAATATCACATTATTCACGCCATTTTTTTTTTGGCCACTACGCCATCTTTTTCACAACAATCCATCATCACATATATTCAAGACCTTTTCCTCGTTTTACTATAACAGTAAAAGAAAACTCTAGTGGAATAAGGAAGAAGATTGTTATTTTATTGTTATTAGTTGGTCCATTATTGGGAGTAAAAAATAAAAATCTAATCTGATTAACTTAATTACCTACACTCAGGTACGCAGTGACAAAAATGGAAAAGAAATAATTAATGTCTCGCTTTATTTTTTGGTTTTTTTTTTATTTATTTTTTTATATACTTAATTAAATAGTAAAATAGTCTTTAGTTATAAAAGTAAATTAAAAACTGATTAAATTATTTTTACCAAAATCATTTTGTACATTGTTAGTCGTATTTGAACACTCGGACAAATTGTTAGTTGAAGATTTTCTTTTACAACTGTTAGCTCAAGTCTCTCTTTGTAGATAATTTGCTAGTTGGATATTTTTTAGACAATTTTATAATTCAGATTCAATTTTTGTAGAATTTTCTAGCTCTTATTTCACTTTGTAGACAATTTTGTAGTTAGCAATTGTCTACAAAAGAAAATTTAAACTAGCAAATTTTCTACAAAATGAAAATTATGCTAGTTGTCCACAAAGCAACATTGAGTTAGCAAATTAGTCACAAAAATAAAAATAAAAATATTTCATTAGCCATTTGTTCTAATGCTCAAATATGAGCTAATTTATTTATTGTCAAAGTCTTTAATGCATTACAACTTAATGTAGTGTAATTTTATAAAATTTTCAATTATTATTGCTTTCAATAACAATTTGTAATCATTTTTTTTCTAAATTGTCCCATGTTATCAATTTTTTTTCTTTCTAATTCGTCACTGCCTAACCATTATTTTTTTTTGGTGAAAGGATGCGATCTTATTAATGCAACACACAACAAAGAGAAATAGTTAGGGCCAGCATACATGTCAGCCGAGATAGATGGATAAAACCAAATTCACGACACAAAGTTGACAGATGCCTAAGAGCACAAACCAAATCTGGAAATAACAGTACAACAGTAAGGAAATACCAACAACAAACTAAGAAATGAAATGATCGCGAAGATGACCAATGGGAGCCCGGTAAAGGTAGAGACCGTAGAGGAGCGACATCACTTCGATTGATCGCTTGTGAATCCAACGGAGCCAACTTGACCATATCAATAAGAAGTATACCAGTCATGCAAACGTGTGCCAATTGGGAAACCTGGTCACCGAGAAACAAACCTGCGAAGACGGGGAGGATAGCAGAAGTAGGAAAAGCTAACGAAAGCTAACGAGACCAAGCTGCACAAGTACCAAAGATCAATCATGTCGAAATTCTGGAGAGAGATGTAGCAGTAAAGATTTCTTCGGTGATAGACATGATGAAATGCCAAACTACTAATGCACCTCTGTCGGAGGAATATCCCAAAGGGACTGGCGCACGTCGGAGGTGCCGAAGGGAACCTTAGCTTCTCTGAGAGAAGAGGTTTACAAGAACTAGATTCGGAAAAGCCTGAAAGAAGGTCGATTAAGTATCTGTGGATGTGGTGATATGATTGTTCGATAAAACGATGAGCTAGTGAGTTAGCGATACCAACTTGGGGAGGTGAAGTAGACAAAACCCATGATAACATTTTGGATGAGAAATTCTTAAACTTAACACGATGAACACAATCATCAGCAAAATGTTTATCCCTGTCTTCCAACCAGTCGAACATAATGATATAAATATCATCCTGCCAGTCAATCGAACGACACCCAACTTGCAGAATCACCCAAGAAATTGCAGCAAAGATTTGGACCATATATTCCGAGCAAGATATAGTATTAGCAGGGAAAAGATTTGTTCGTCAGTGATACCTGGAGTCCAAACTTCAGAGTAAGGTCTTTGCGATCGGGTGAACCAAATCGAGGAGGGATAGGATCAGCAGGACTATCCTTGAAGGAAAATTTGCTTACAGTGGTTTGTAGAGGTACCTTGAAATCTGACTTACCTCGAGGGGAAAAACCTTCCTGCAACTAGATTGACGAAATCGCTAGTTCAAGATTAGGTGACGATGATGGTGCGACGAGAGATTTCGCGGCTGATGGCAGTGGAGGTGGCCAAGGAGGCACACCAGAGGAAGGATGATGTCGACGAAGGGGCCAAAAACGGCCGCTTCAACGATGAGACCTAGACAACGCTCGACCTCTGTTCCTCAACGATTTGCAGGCCGACCCCGATCTGGCTCACAGTGGCTTGTGGCCTGGCTGTACACCGGCGGCCTTAAAGATGAATATTTCCCCAGGAGGAAGCGGTCGAAACCTGGGAGGAACAAGGGGGGCTTTCAAGCAAATCGTCGTTGGCTGATGTCTTCCAACATAGACAACCTCAGAACAATAAGATCTAGACCGGTTTTCCGGCGGTCGGCATAGTTGGTGGGGTAACATCGGCGATGGCGGGACTCCATAACGAATAAATCCGGACGGATCGAAGAAGGCTATGGGCTTGTCGGATTGCCAAGGGCTGGCCGGTGTGACGCAGCAGCCGGAACGACCAGAAAATATATCGGTCTGTGTTGGCCTAGAAAGGCCAAGCTGCGGGCCCACAAAACTGGCGTCCGGCGGCCTACAGCTGAGCAAGGATTGCTGGAAAGGCTGAGAGTGATGAAGTTGGTGGCGACCGAGGCTGTCCGAAGGCGGCGATGGCAGTTGAAAGACTCCAAACCGTACACAACCGAATCGATCTAGGAAAACAACAGGCTACCAGGCAACATGAGGATGCCTGTGCTATATTGAAAAGGATGAGAACTCGAAACAGCTGCCGATAATGAATGTTATGTGAGTGGGTGGTGTGTATATGGATGCTCTGTGACGGCGGAAGAAAAAGTAGCTAAACTAGGGTTTTGCAAAATAGAGAGGAAACCCTTTAAAGAGGGAATACTGGGGAAAAAAAAATAGAGAAGTCGATTATTGTGCTTATTACTGCCTAACCATTATGATTTAAATAAAATAACGACTCTTTTTATTTTATTTTTAAAATAATACTTTAATTTGGGCTTGCTTAGAAATTCAGGCATGGTGTATTCAAATCCCTGAGAGTTGGAACATCTCATTGATCATTATTAGTTGGGCTTTCCAATTCAAATAAAATGTCAAAAAAGTGTCTAGATTTGACACGAGGACCATTTTATCCATGGCCCTTAACTACGGGACCACGATGAAAAGTACGTTCGATATCATTGTCACAAACACATTATTTTTGCCAGAAATAAATAACACTTATTTTCTTTCCACCTATATACTTTCATTAAAATATAACACTCGTAAAACATTTGTTCTACATCTAGAATAATTTTCACTCTATATAGATCGTTTTATAAGAAAACACTAGCTATAAATATCTTTTTTTTTTTTTTTTCAATACTAGTTTTATAAGAAAACACTAGTTTTAAACCCGTTAGTAAAATTTCCAAACTATAATGTTTTATTAAATTTATCATTTTCAAGATATTTCTTAATTAAATAGAGCTTATATATAAGGGAAATCTGTTGCACAAGTGACGAGTGAGTACTGGGCCAGTGGGAACATCAAAGTGAAGTGGAACGGCCCATTTATGCGGCCCATTAAGATTCTTTTCAAGTTCCCATTGTGATGGAGAACAATCAAATAGTATATTTTTGGGCCGAACAAATAGTGTTTTTTTACAAGAACAAATGGTATTTCAGTTGTCAGTTTTTTTTAACAAAATTTTATGATTCTCAGTTAGGCAAAAGCTTTTTAAGATGAGCAAAAAAAAAAAAAAAAACTCGTTAAGACATAAAATTAGTTGTTTATCTTGAATTTAGTCATTTAAAGTTGAGGATGATTCCACCCTCAATTTTTACAATGGTGCAATTTTAGGCATAAAATTATGTATTTATCTTTAATTATGTCACTTAAAACTGAGTTTTTCAATCATGCTCCACAAGCACCATGTTTTTGTTTTGTTTTTTTTTTTTTTTTCTATTGCCCTAAAGGTGAAACCTATAATGAAATTGATATTATTAATAGCATGATGCAAATATTAGGTGTACTTAAAAAATTTCATATTTTTAAAGTTTTACGTATTTTACAATTAAGTCCACTCTAGTAATAAAAAATAAAAACAAAAAACAAAAACATGATACTTTAAGAACATGGTAGAAAATTCCCTTAGGTCTTCTATGCTTTTTTTTATTCAATTATTTATCCATACGCTAATTTATGCTCTTACTTAAATAAATTCCAAATTTCATCCATCAATATTACACTACTTAGTATTGTACTATATACTACTTGAGTAGGCTCCCCTTCAAATTTCAATTATAGTGTAGGTGGAGACCTACTACTTTATAAGGAGCATTTTTCAAGATTTATCACTTCCCTTCACTTACTTTAAAATGAAGATACGCACAATCAATATATATACCTTATAATAGACACTCCATATTTGCTTATTAAGTCAAATTTTTACAAATTAAAATATTCTTTAACTATTTTTTTTTTCTCTAAAAATGATATTTCTTCCATTAATTATTTATATTAATTATTAATATTTTTATATATATTATTAAATTTCATAAAATTCTAGTATTTTCGGATCCAAAACGACAGCTTTTTTGGAAGCTTCCCAACCTTACCAGGGCTATCGCCAATCTTCCGTTCAGTTGCGCATTTCGTCGAACACCTTTGTTGCTTGCTGGCCAAGAGTAAAGCATCAATCGTGGGCTCCGCCGTTTACCGCTATTTGAACTCCTGCTATGTCGCCACGTGTCCATCTTCATCGAAGGTCTCTCTATTAGGCGCCATTTTGCAACCTCTGTCATTTAAACTCTCTCTCTAGCTAGCTTCGACCACCGCCACTACGCCTAAACCCTAGCTGGTCCTCTGCGATGCACCCCCACTCCTACGCGCTCGATTCCCTCTCCAAATCCCAATCGCTCTCGTCCCTCATCCTCTCCGCCTCATTGCCGCCGCAGATTTCCGCCGCTTGCGCCGCCGTCGACTCATTCCTCTACTCCCACTCCCCTGACCATTCCCGCCACTTCTTCTCCGTCGCTTTCCCCAGCCTCATCTGCAAGCTCTTCGGCTTCGATGACGCCGCTTCCTCCTCAGCTAGCAACGGCTGGATCGACACTGTCCTTGCATCCAATGACCCCAATCTCGCCTCTAGGGTTTTCGGCCTCCTGTCACCTTCCGGAGCTCTCATGAACTCGATTTTCGCCGTCGATCGGCTTGGGCTTGTCAAGTACGCCTTCCCGATCGAGCGTCTGCCGGAGTGGACTCGGTTCATGCTCCTGAACGACAAGGATTGCCGCGTTTTGGCTGATCTGTGCCCGCTCTTCAAGGCCAGGATCAAGGAGGATTCTGTCAAGGGTTCTTTATCTCAGGTTCAGCTCAATGTGTTTGAGTATTTCATCTTCTGGTTCGCGTACTACCCTGTTTGTAGAGGAAACTGTGAGAATAAGGATCGTGTCACAGCCAAAAAGAGTCGAAGATCGAGGTTAGAGAGTTGGGCTAGTTCAATTCCAGTAATTTCCAGCGTTAAACGTGGACCTGAACACAATAAGGTTGAGTGCAATCTGTATTTCCGGCTTCTCGATGCATATCTTCGAGCATTTGTTCCTATAAATGACCTGAACCTGCATCAGCCATATAGGAGCTCACTTTTGCATTATCCGAAAGAGCATGATGGATCGATGTTAGTTCATGCTGAGTTCTTGGTGAATGCTCTGATACATTACTGGTTGGTTGACAATGATTTCTCGCCTTTACCTGTTCATGTTTGCAAGTCCTTTGGGGTGTCATTACCCTTCAAGACGCTCTTCGGGGAGATTCCACCCTCTTCTGGATTAGGTGAGGTGGTGAAACTGTTTGTCAGGCACCTGAATTTGAGTGCAGTGAGTAGTTTGGATTCTCATGACTATGTGGATTCTACTAGTAGTACTTGGAAGGGGTTTGCTGATTCATCTGGTTTGATGAAGAGGGATATCGTAAATGGAAGTGTAGGAGCATGGAATGCTTGGATTCAGAGGCCGTTATATCGTTATATATTGAGGACATTCTTGTTTTGTCCAGTTGAAACCTCGATTAAGAACACTTCCCAAGTGTTCTCTGTTTGGATTAGCTATATTGAACCCTGGAATATCAGTTCAAATGAGTTTGCAGAGCTAGATGCAGCTGTTGGTGGGTCACAAAAAAATGAGCAAACAGAGGATCCCAGCTCCCGAGCACTTGGCTATTCATCTTTGTGGCAAGGCTATGTTTTGTCTAACTACTTGTATTACAGCTCCCTAGTCATGCACTTCATTGGATTTGCACATAAATTTCTTCATATGGATGCTGAAGCAATTGTTCAGATGGTATTGAAGGTCAGTCTCATTTTCCAATTCCTCCGCATATATATTTTTTCGCTGTCACTGTGTTTGTTGGTTTCTGTCAATGTGTGAGCCTGTGTCGGCGCATTCCGCTCATAGTATTCATGAAATGGCTGCTTATATGTCACACTGGGGGTGTTAAACCACTATGGCATTCTGTTGTTTTTCAGCTTCTATAATTAGAAATAATGTACTTGTGCAGTCAGCTTTAGTTGTTCCTTTTGTCTGTTTCCTAATATTAGCATGATAAAAACTTATCATCATTTTAGGCTAGACTGAAGAGTGGTGAAGTTTTGGGTCATAAATGTCCAATATATTCCATTGTTAACCTTGTTAGAAGGAAGGTGTTTTATTCAGTGAATGTTTGTTGAGGGGCTGTGTTATCATGACATTCTTATGTGCTAATGCTATTTATAGTTAGCTCTTTTTATTACGCTTTAGAAATAAAAGGCTATGGACAATGATGGTGCAACCACCTATATAGAGTTCTTAGAAATAACATATCCTCAGTGTTTTCTGTCCTGTTGCGGTTGTTAATGCTGATCAGCTTCCATGGAAGCTGTGTTTGAGTGGTCGATAGTTTAGGGCTTTTTAAGAACGATACCATACTTTTGGAGACTGGTTATAGATGACATAAAATAATTGGTTATGTGTATGAATGATACCCAAACCAAGCTACTACAGTGGTTCTCATTAAATATGAAGATCCCCTGACAGCCTTATACAACTATATTATTCATTTCCAGTTACCTTGGTGTTAATATATTATATTCTTAATCATGTCATCTTTGTAACTAAAAATCTCTTTCCTTTTCCAGATATTAAGTATATTGACATCATCTAAAGAGCTAGCTGATCTCATCAAGAACGTCGATACACAATTTCATACTAAAGATGGTGGAATTGGCAAATCATCAACCAGCAGTTTACGCATATACATTCCTTCAATCCGTGAACAACTGCAGGTATTTCTAGGATTCAACTCCTTGCCTTGCCACCATATATGAACCCAGAAATTACTGGTCTGTAATTTTTTTTTTTTTTCATGTGTTAGGATTGGGAGGATGGTTTGTCTGAAAGCGATGCTGATGGTTCGTTCTTACATGAGAACTGGAACAAAGACTTGCGTCTATTCAGTGATGGTGAAGATGGGGGACGTCACCTACTCCAGGTTTTTATAACACTGGCCTTCTTTCTAATGTCTTAGTAGAGTTTATATAGCCAAAAAACAAAAACTAGCAATTTGGAAGCTAACCCAAATAACAAATTCAAAATTCCATGGAGATAAAAATATGTTATTCAACAAGTTCTTAGCTTTTTTTGTTGTGGGTTGCAGTTGTTCATGATGCGTGCCGAGTCAGAGCTACAGGCGGTTTCCGGGTCCAATCTTCAGCTCATAAGCTCCCTGAAAGAAGAAGTAAGCAAGCTCTTTGGTGGTGACTTCCTGAAACCCTATCAGAAACCCGACAAAACGCCACATCAGCAGTCTCGGGGGGAACTATTCAAACCGAGAAAGATCGGGACCAATTCCCCTCCCAACATAAAGTACAAGGGCGACTGGATGAACCGCCCCGCATCAGACGACGAGATTGCTTGGCTCGCAAGACTCCTCGTCCATCTCTCAGTGTACCTCAACGAGGCCCTCGGGCTCACCCATGTTGAGACAACCGAAGATGGTGGTTCGAAATGCGCCTTTGTCAAGGTTCCTGCTGACGTGGCAGCTGAGGTGTGCGGGCCCATGGAGACAGCAAAGACGATAGCGTACGCCGTCTTGTCGTGGATTTTCATGGTCGGTGGGGCCCTGGTCGGGATGATGAGGAGACATGGTGTTAGGGTGAACCTACGAGTGTTGGCTTCGAAGAAGATTGTGTCGGTGTTGGTTGTTTCGGCCATGTTTGCTGTTCTGAGGAGGTTTTTCCGGCAGGTTTGAAGTGGGTAAAAAGAGAGATTTTGGGAGAAAATGTGCATATTAGGAGGAAAATTACGGTATGATCATACAGATTTTAACTGAAAAAGGTTAGTAAAAGAAAAAAGAGATGTTTGCTTCAAAACACGTTCTCTCATCTGTACATGATGATGGTCTTGGTTTTCATCTTTGATCATTTTTTGGTTTTATGTTTTTCTTTCATTTCATGGGGTGGCAATATGGGCTTGATTTGTTGGGCTCTATCGAGTCCTAATAGGAGTTGGGCCTTAGTTGCGGTTTTTTTTTTTTGTTGGAAAATACGGAGAATTATCGGTGATATTTTTGGAGAAGTTTAATGGAAAATTTGACTAAAATGATCGGTGTAAGTCTAAGTGCATGGGTTTATGCTTTGAAAGAAATAGTAGATAACTATGTAATATGTGCAATTCGTGTAGTTATTCGTATCGTGGAAACTAGTTAAGTATGTGTTTATTTTCCTAAATATGCCGTATAATTTCAAATATGGAGCCGATCGTGTTAAAACTGATTTTATGTCGACATATGAATTGCTTTAATATATTACTTGTCTAAAACTTTACAAATGTTACAAATTGATTCAATATAAGTTTTTATATTGTATTGTAACTCCTATTGTTTCTATTAGGATAAGAATAAGATACCTTTTCTAATTTTATAAAATTATATATAAATATATTAATATAAAGATTTAGTTGTTATTTTGTAAAACTACTGAATTTATAATTAAATATTAAATTTCAGATAAAATTTGTATACGTATGTGTATGTTTATATGTGCTAATTTTGAGCTGCATTGACGTAATTTTGAGCTGCGGGTTGTTTAGAAATATGAAGTTTTCGTAAAGTACAAGGACATAGAAAGAACATATATGTTTCGACTCGTGTTTTCGTATTGTATCAGATATTGTTACCCCTATATAATATGGTGTAGCATGTTTAGCACATCGTTCATTAATCAAAAGATTTCAGATTCGGGTTTTGGAATGAATAAATCAGTCTGTATTTTACCTTGGGTTAAGAACACAATAGGAGTCTGAATGTTTGCCCATGTTGCCAAAAGGGGTCTGAATTGAAAAAACGTATTTTTAAGGGCATGAATTTTGAGTTTTGTGTATAAGTGAGGTCTCTGTCTATTTTTTCTGTTAAAAGTGACGGAAAGTGGTCACATGCTTGGCATGTGACCGAAAATAATTTGAAAACCCGAAAATGCCCTTTGACCAAAGTGTGTCCCTCACATGTTTGGCTTAAAAAGACGAAAATACCCTTTAAGCCACCACAGCTCCGACGACCACCACCACCCGGCTCCGGCGACCACCACCAATCTCCGGCGACCACTACCCAGCTCCGGCGACCACCACCCCAGCTCCGACGACCCAAAAAAGCTCCGATCGGAGCTCCAATCAGAGACAAAGCTCCGATCAGAGCCACAAAACTCCGATCGGAGCTTTTTTGGGTCGCCGGAGCTGGGGTGGTGGTCGCCGGAGCTGGGGCGGTGGTCGCCGGAGCTGGGGTGGTGGTCGCTGGAGCTGGGGTGGTGATCGCCGGAGCAGGAGTGGTGGTCGCCGGAGATGGGGTGGTGGTCGGTGGTCGTGGTGGTCTTAAGGGCATAATTAGTGTGCATGGGTATTTTAGACATTTCATATTTAATTAATTAAACTGATAAATTGTATAATAATTGCAAAATGATAATTCTGTCATTTCACGTGGTTCCGTTACATTTAACAACAAATTTGGACGGAAACTCGATTATCAACAAAAACTCAAAATTCAGGCCCTTAATAATACGTTTTTTCAGTTCAGACCCCTTTTGGCAACATAAGCAAACATTCAGGCCCCTATTGTGTTCTTAATCATTTTACCTTTATTATAAAATGACGCGATATAAGTAAATATTATTCTTAATATATAGCTAAGCTTGATGCCCTCTAGGAAAGGCTAGAGTTCATAAAATGTTTTTATGAATAAATTTCATATACTAAATACGTAATATTTAAAGCTCAGTGGTGATTATCATTAATAGTAATCTTACTCATCCAATTCAATCATCATATTCCTCTCATATCATAGCATTGATGGTTATAATATCAACCTTTTTTTATGGATTTTTTTTTAGATTTATCGGAGATATTCTCACACGAGCATATTGGACATCTAGAAACAATAACTACACGGCTAACCAGAAAATGTCAAATCATCTTAATTAATTAATTAAGCGGTAGATTGTGATTACTTTAGTAGTTCAGTAAGTCCGAACAGGATCCAAGATTTATGAAGAAATGAAAATTAATTAATAAAGTAATTAATGATAGTGGTTAGAAAGAGATCTTGACAAATTATCAATCTAGTACTATTGTCAATGATGTTAACCTCTACACCTAGTCAAGCTTTACTATATTAGTCTCCATTTTCTTAGAGCTAATACACGTCCCTGTTTAGTGTTTATATTAATCTGTCGGTTCATTGCAATTTTCATTATGTACAATTTCATATATATTCAAGTCAATCTCTATACACCTTAGTCAAAACCTAAAAAAAATAATAAATAGCAACATTTCAAAAATCCAATTTTACTTCTTTTTTTCCATAGGTTGTCCTAAAGATTGACCATTTGGAAGGCAGCTTTATTTTCACTCGTATCAGGTCAGATCATAAGGAGTAAATATTAGCTATAAGTATTTTTCATTCTCAGAGTCTCAACGAGATTTAAACCTCTTATATCTATTAGGAAAAAAATTTATTTAGTATTTCGGGTTTATACCGTGTGTCAATTTGGTGTCTCAGGATTAAATTGTTACTTTCGACTGCCCAGCTTTCTACTTTGTTGCTATTTGGTGTCTTCGTCAAATTTAGGGATTAAATTTAACAGAAACTGGTCATGCGCTGGTCACATGACCGAATAAATTTGAAAAATCTAAATTACCTCCAAACTGCTCGGAATCGCCGGGATCGGGTCAGCCCAGAATCAGACGGGTGACTTTGAAAAAAAAAATCTAAATTGTCAAAATTGTCTTTTCATTTCAACTTGTCCAAAAAAAATCACAATCTGTCAAAGTTAACATCAAAATTTGACCAAAAACAAAATCGCAATAAAATTGAAACTTGAGACACCAAATATTAACAATTTAATTCTGAGACACAAAACTGAACATTGAGTAAACCTGGACACTAAATAGTTTTTTTTTTTTTTTTTTTTTTTTCAACTTGAATTGCTCTTCTTTTCTTATCTATTAATCTACATTGTACAATATATATACACGACTTCTACACGATTATAATAATCGTGTAAAAAACAAATTTGTGTTAGTTTATATAAACTAACACAAATTTGTTTTTTACAGTATGTACAATATACTCTACATTTCCCCAGTATATACTTATCATAACATATATATTTTTACGTGGTATGTACTAGAATTCACGAGCTCATAACTCTTATTGCTTCATACTAAATAATATACCGATATTTATTTGCTCAAAAGAGATTTATATTTATAGTTTGTCGATCTCTCAACTCTAATAGAGTAACTAGTAACTACTCCTACATAATTAATTTCTCATATGTTTGTAGTATATAGTCGATCATGCGAGAACCAACACATGCGGCATTCTTTTAATATATATATAATACTAAAAAAACATTAAATAAAAATAAAAGGGAATTTTTGAGATATGAAACGAAAGGATCCCTAAAATCCACTAGGAACCCCGGGTTTGTATGAGACAAGACAAGTAAATACATAATTAGGGTCAGGCCAATTTTTTATTCATTTATTATTTGTTTATATTTTATAAATAAGAATAATTCTCTAAGGAAAATAGTGGAGATGTCAAATTTGAAGTTTGATTAGTTCAAATCATTGATTTTTGCACACACTGCTTGAATTTTGATTAATCCCTTCCCTTACAAGTTGCATGTGACATACCATTAGTTTTTTTTTTTTTTTTTTTGCAAATATTAATTTTCGACCTAAATGGTTTTAAAGTATAATACCTTTTTAATAATTTTCTAATATATCTTTATAATATTAGTGTAGTGAATATAAAATTGCTTTTGTAATTTTGGAATAGTTTTATTAAAATTAATATGCATGCATGATGCATATATCTTTCAGTCGGTCATATTCAGCCAAGGATTGAGTTGAACGTCCATTTCTTGTAATAGTAGTGGCAAAATTCGTCTGAATAGTAGAATAAATAAAATCAAAGTATTGAATTAATTATATACAAATTTATTCTCACTATCAATAAGATTAACTATTTTAATTATTTATCTATATATCATACTAATTCTGATGGCGGGTGATTCTCGGCTTGACACATAAGCAATCGTATCCAATCATCCAAAGACACATCATCAATCCATCTTTCTTACTCTTCGTTATATTAGTATCTCTCCTCCCAATGTCAGTTACAAATCTTAATCTCTATCTCTATCTCTACTATATACTAAAGCTGATGGTCGATAAATCTCAGCTTGACACATCACCTAACCTAGAAAAAAAAAAAAACTCTCTCCAATTCAACTCAACAACATTTACCCAAAATAATAAATTAATATACAAACTCAATTAATATACACAATAATTACAATTATTATCCAATTGGAGATGAATCGACAGAGATGAATCCATAATCAATTTTGCGACTAACCACGAATCGACACAAGTTATTCGTCATCCTTCCGTTACCCAAATTGAATATCAGTTTCAATCCAGGAATTCAATACACTACAATTAAGTTAACACCCTAATTAATATCACGAAATCAAAACAGCTAAAATCTCTTAAGCTTCTTCCACAAAACAACATATTATATTTATATATACCTATTATGGAATTGAGAATACAGGATGAGATCCTTTATTGCTACTGATACTTGCTAGCTATCTTATAATCTTCAACATCATCATCATCGAGCCAACTCATCTCGGTTCAGGCTCTTCCTTTGGTTTGATCTCTTGCTGCTGTTTTTTGTTGACGTTATGGAGGAAACGAAAAGCATAGAGTGGTTGAGATCGGCTGGAGCAGCAGGGCGATTGGAGGAGATGGCAAGCGGTGGTGCATGCAAAGGTTGGGCATCCATCTACCCGTTCAGTTATTTTCTTATTCAATTCACGTTCCAATCAATTAGGGTCGTCACATTTTCTTGACGATTGAAGGGATTTAGGATAGGTAATGAAGCAATAAGCAACGATTTTACCTCAAATCTGAACATCGAGAGAGTTGTCGCCGTCAGTGAAAGAGTTCATCGGTAGCTTGAAGGCGATTTCGATGGTCTGAGAGCTTAGAAGATGATCGATCAAGGTGAAGTGGAGGCCATGTCGACGTGGGGATCGAGATGGCTCATCGGAGCACGGACATGCATGCCTGTTCTGTTGGAAATCTCTCTCGGAATTGGGATGTATGAGTTGCTGTGTCATCTATGGAGAAAAACTGGTAAACCAAAAATGAGGTAGGCTTTTTTCTATAGGTTGTGTGCGCAGTCAAAATAAGTCTGACTACTAGCTAGATGGATAAGATAGGGTTTTCTAGATGCTCATAGAACATATGGGTTGTATAGTTGGGCTTGGTAGTTGGTAGTACATTGATTATTTTTTAAGTAAAATACATAGAATAAGATGGGCTGAGTTTTATGTGGTCTGAAGTTGTATGGTAAGACTATTCAGTGTTTACATCTTCTCCAAACTTTGGTTTTCGGAATCAAGAAGGCACTGTACAATAAAATATAATGAACAAATCCAGCTCCTGTCTCAAAACAATTGAAGCCGGACCAGATAAAAAAAATCTTTTGTAAGCGACCTGAAAAATATTAACTGATTATTAGTTTTATGTGTTTGTTGTGAGTTTTTTAATTTTATCATTAATGGTTACAAACTTACATATTGATTATCTAACAAATTTAAGAGAAGATGAAACATAATTTATTTTCCAATTGATCATGTGCGTTGCTGGAAAAAAATCATACTTTTGTTTTAGATAAACATTGCATTTTTGGAATATAGTATTTTCTACATTTTTAACTAAATATATTAATATTTACTTTATATAATTGTATAACCCTTAATATTTACTTATATTATGTTAGTCATTATAATTTTTGAAAAATTGCATCGAAAATTTACACGTAAAACGTGTAGACATAGGTTTTTTCTTCTTAATAAATTACGAATGAACAAAACTTGATATTGATCACAAATATTTTATCAAATTATTATTTATAAATATGTTTCAAGTTGCCATACTCGAAGACGAGACACTACACAGTTCAGATCGAACAATTATTGTCCGATTTAATTTATTTATAATAAAAACATACATCAGATTTAGGATGAGAATTTTAATAATGATAATATGTCTTATTTTGTTAAAACTATAAAAATAACAAACTAATCACTATAACTTTTATAAATATTTATATAGTGTTAGAATAAATATATATTTATTTGGATAATTTATAATTTTTTCTTTCATATATAAGCGTCACATTTTTTACTATTTATTTTTCACACACCCGCGCTCCGCGCGGGTACAGCACCTAGTTTATATACAATGAAAATGACTTGAATTGTGAACTGATTAGACTGTTAATGGTGTTGTGGCCTCTCTATCTAACTTTCGTAATGAATCCTATGATTATTTTTTGGCCAGTAGAATCCTATGATATTTACTAAAGCTATTACATTTTTAGTAAATCATTCATCACGGTTCTAGTATAAATTTGGGGGTTTTTATCAATACTTTAGGATTTTAATAAAATCGTTGTCTTTTAGTATCTTAACTATTTTTTTGAAAAAACTTTTATGTGTCTCAACTATTCAAAATAAACTTTTTTTTTTTTTTTTGTGCTGAAATTGTTCATTGATAAATGACTCAATTTACGTGACTTGGATCACTTGATTTATGAAATCATGTCTAGCATGAGTCCATGTCAAGTCGAGCCTCCTAGATCACCTTAACCAATCAAAACTCTAGATCGGTCATAACTCAATTGATCAAGGTAAAATGACCACTTTACCCGTAGCTCGTACAAGATATTGCTTTTAAATAAACATTTCAAATAGTTGTGACATTTAAAAAAAAATGTGCTAAAAAGTTAATAAATACAAATTACAATACTAAAAATATAATATTATCTGATTATTGTATAGGCGTCACATGTATCATTATTATATAAGTAACTATTTAATGACAATAATTAATAGTAGTACTTAATAATAATAAAAAAGATAACGGGAGAATTTTTGTTGGGTTCACTACAAATCTCTCGATTAAGGGAGATCTTTGTCTTTGCTTCATTCACTAATCAAATATTATATTATCTTATTAATAATCTACATTACTATTGTTATCTCGATATTAAAATATCAAACCTATATGATATTAAAAAAACCCTTATATAATATTCTTAAATATTTCATGAATTTTTTATATATGATATTAAAAAAAACCTATATATATAATAATATTCATAAATATTTCATGAAAATTTGCGATGACAATGTACTTATTGAGGTGCGGCCGGTGTAACGATTTCATTGCTTTTATAGTGAAATTTGCATTTAATATAAATAGTTTACTGACGAATATGTATTATATATATACTTACTGCATTTAATAATCCGGTGGGGTTTTAATAAGATGGATGGACGGATGCGACAAACAATGCAGCGTAGGGCAGCTTATGGGCCACGTCATGAATGAGCCTTCAAAATATGAACAAACATTTATGGTATTTATTTATTTATTTATATTATAAGAGACATATATTAATAAATAATATATTTTACAACATATAAAGTACCGTATTAATATGAACCGTTGAGTGTTGAGCTATTTTACCGCGTTAACAGAGTGGAACATAATTCACCTTTGACATTAACATTAAAAATAACATAATCTCCTGTTAATTTCTATTTAAAAGGATTCAGCTTTGACTAAAATTAGTGATTAGACTATGCTGTTACATGCATTGACAAAAATATGTGCATAATTCTTTTTCCACAAAACAGAGAGACATTTGGAACTTTATTTTATAATATATTTCAATAACAATTCAACATATATAATAGTTAATTAAGGAGAAATGGTCCGGAAGTATTTTGAAATTTCTCCTTGAAGTACATTTATTTACCTTAATTTTTCCTTTTGAAAATGTATTAAGATTTTATTAGTCTTATGAAACTATTTTTAATTCAAAACTAATGGAATTATTAAATTTAAAATATGTAAGTAAAAGTAAAACTACTCCTTAATATTCAAAACTTTAGGGATGATTAGTGAGTTAATTAGAGAGAGGGTGAGGATGAGGCAGCCCACATTGGAATGTACCTTCTAGAAAGTTCTAAGTATATGCATTATTATTGTTTTTTTTTACAAGATGGTTCTAAATGATTTATCAAAATAGCATGATTGCTCTATATATATAGACTAACCTCACTCAAATCAGTCTTAAGAGATTAAAAAAAACTATAAATATTTTTTAATTTGCAAAATTTTAGTATGATTTAAACTTGTAACTTTTTAATTAAATGATGAATTACCGCATTATATTACATGGCTCATGCATTGTTATAGTCAAGACCACAAAATCATATTTTTCCTCTGGTTTATTTAATTTGCTGATGATGATGTGAGTTTTGTCAAGTGTTTGGTATATATAATCTGACCTTTATAATTAACAAATAACACGAGATATTATTTTTTATGTTTCATAGCACATGTCTGGAAACATCCGTGTAGTAGTTGTTGTGTTTAACTGTTCATTCATATTCTGTATATTGCTTTTTTAATTTCACACTGTTAATGTTATAATAACGCTTTCCCATACATACCCTCTTACATACGTACCTCGAGCAATCACAGAAGCAAAACATAAATTCATTGGCTTTTTGGTAGTTGAACATTTTTTTTTCAATTTTCATTTTATGAGTATATATACTAGGATATATACCAAGGTAGAAAATGGAGAACACCGGTAGTGTTGATTTAGTGGTTAATAACAATTACTCATATATGGTTTGTCTTTGAATTCAAAGTTGATTAAAAACGCTTACTGTTATATGGTTTAATGGTTAAAAATGTTTATTCTCATATGATCTAATAGTTAAAACCGCTTACTCTCATACATTGTCTCAAACATATGAGGCTAGTAGAATTAGACTTAACATGCTGACAATCTTAATTATATTAGCCTGTTTGTGAAGCTACATTAACAAATCAGTGTATATGCTATTTTTCACTAATTATGGTAAAAAAAACTGAATCATGAATATAAAAGTTTAAACATTACGTAACAAAATGAATTTATTGTTACAACGTTTCTTTTACTGCCAACAAAAAGTGAAAATGGGAGATGCATGAATCTTTCCTATTAACAATAATATTATTCCATGAATTAATTCAACATTTGTAACTTTCTAAAGTACCATCATGATGAATGGAAAAGAACATAATCTATATACGTGTGGTACGATGTATTTGTATAATAATAATAATAATAATAATAATAAGAACATAAAATGCAATGTAAAACAAAAGTGACTGGGCATTCCTCACGTGCTACACGTGGTTTAGCTTCAAGCAAATATAAGAGCAAGGAAACAAAAGGGAATTTGTGTGTCTATATATAGATATATAGATATTAGTTAATTACTATCATCAGTAAATTAAATGTTTACACAAATACACAAACAGCAGCACATGCTGTGAATTGACAAAGAAATGAAATAATTTCGACTTTACTCTTAATTGCATGAATACGGATCAGTGCATTAAATATTGCCCCACTCTACATCTGTCCGCTTTAGACTATACATACTTGAATTTCCAGTTTTCCAGCATGAACACCAATTAATCACATCACACAGTGAAAACCAATCAGTATTATACACGTGTGAATACTTCACTATCTTCTTGCAAGGAAATATCGCCCGCCGAAAAGGAATTATTCTAATATAAATAGTTTTAGTACATGAACCAAGAAAGTAAATCAAGCATTTTTTTTTTTCATAAACATCACTTACTTAATATAATTAGAAAGGTCTCTTAGTAGTAGTACTACTATATCTTGATGCATCATGGTAAATAATGATAAAAGCACAAAAACTCGTTGATTCAAGATAAGGTAACGAATAAATTCGTTAATTCAAGAGAATGTAAAGAATAAATTCGTTAATTCAAAAAAATGCCGAGAATAAACTCGTTGATTCAACAGAATGCCGAGAATTTGATGCACGATTGATAAAAACCTCAATTTTTTTATTAAAAAATCAATAATTAAAACTTAAAGACGGCTAAACAGAATTTAAATACTGAAAACAAAATTATAACCCTAGAACAAATCCAAAAATAGCAAAAATGTCCAAACAAAACCGACAAATTATAAAAACAATCTAAATAAATATAAATTACGATTCTGACCCTCTAAATAAAGGAATTTAGCCGAAAAATATTGTATTCCGCATTAAAAAATGTGTATTCTCATGCCAAAAACCGACACTTCAAAAATCGACACCAACAATCGCAGAATTTACAATCAGTCACTATTTCTAACTAGTCAATAATAGTGAGAGATTTATATATTTTTGTCTAGCATTGAAATAATCTATTTAGGATACATAATGTACTGAACGGTGTATAAAAATGCCACGTAGGATATTTGGTTTCTGGACTACCTTTCTATTCTCTCCAACTGAACAGAACTGGTAGTTGGGGGAGATTTCAGTGTTTATTGCTGCATGAGGAAGGGTAGATGGATTGACTACACTGACCCATCAAAATCCTTCATTAATGAAAAACCACCCAACTAACCCCCCCTCCTTCCTTGACCCAATAAAAAGGTCCTTCCTCACATCATATCAAATTATAAAATTATAAAAAAAATTAAAAAAGTAGATGAATATTCAATTATTATTTACTGAAATTAAAAATAGAAACCAACCCAATGCTTTAAAATCTACCACTTCCTTCATCACTAAGCTCAAGCCTCTTATTCTCAAACACCACTCCCTCTCCTTCATCATCTCCTCCTTCACATTCTCTCTCTAGAAGACCAGAACCATTACAAACATTGTGAAATAGTTAACGGAAATGGCGCCGAGGAGCAATGAAGGAGGCAATAAGAAGGTGATGAACAAAGGAGCATGGACTGCTGAGGAAGATAGAACACTCTCTGAATACATTGAGGTTCATGGTCCCAAGAGGTGGAAGACCATTGCTAATAAATCAGGTCACTACTTCAACCACACTATATCAGTGTATGATAATACTAATAAGTTGTATGTGTTTGTGTACTTATTTGAAGTGTTTAATTATTTGCAGGGCTTAACCGATGCGGAAAGAGTTGCAGATTGAGATGGTTGAACTACCTTAGACCGAACATCAAGAGAGGCAACATATCCGATGAAGAGGAGGATTTGATCGTCCGACTCCACAAGCTCCTCGGAAACAGGTAGTTATTCATTATGTATATATGTATATACTTAGGGATGAGAAGTAGAAGTTTGTGGTTGGAAATTGAAGGTTTTGTAAGTTTGAGGTCTTTTTGTTTTGGTTAAGGTGGTCTTTGATAGCTGGGAGACTTCCGGGAAGGACAGATAACGAGATAAAGAACTACTGGAATTCTCATTTGAGCAAGAAATTAAACCAAAAGGAGAAATTACAGCAAGTTCAAACACCTGCAGAGACAACACCCTCACTCAAGTCCTGGGAAATCAACCGTGTCGAGCTGGAGAAAAATGAAGCGGGATTCGGAAATTTAGATACTAACTTTGATGTGGATGAGTTATTTGATTTCTCGACCGAAGGGTCCTATGGTCTAGATTGGGTCAATAAGTTCCTCGAGTTAGATGAGGAGATAAGGCTCAGCGAACAAAGATGAGGTCGGTCGGGAATGTATCTATACTTCAATAGTAGTGGTGTTGATTAATGCATAATTTCAGTAATTAACTAACTTAAAAAGATACTGGTGGAACTAAAGAACAAAATCTATAAAGTGGAATAAATCATTAGGGACATGTATGATTATATACACTATTCTAACTAAAGAACAAAGCGATTTTATAAACCTTTAATGAATTATAAGCAAAAGGACCTTTGTTTGGCTTAAAAGGAAGGTCTTTAAAGGGTCAGTTTCATGATATTTACCACGTTTTGTGGTCTAAACTTATCAATTATGTATTACCAAAAAGAACACTCAATAATGAGGCCATTATTCATAGTGATGTTATATCAAGGCCGTGTCGTGATTTCTGTTGGCTCATTTCTGTAGCTGGTGAAGAAACGGTCTAGTGTATTATATATTTACGGGAATGAAAAAGACAGACCCATGAAAAGTGATAGCATCGTGGACCACTGATACTTACACTTGAGTCAGTCACCTAAACATAAACTCCTCTCAAAATAATTAGATCACCTCTATTAGGTGTTCAAATGAATTCAAAGTACAAAGTATCACTTTTAATCTTTTATCTTTCGAGATCTTTAAAGAATCTCTTTATATTTAAATTTTTGCCCCTTTGCAACTTCGAGGGTTATAATGCTTAATAATATAGCACAAGTGTTAAGAATCTATAAACTGTCAAGGTTTAACAATTTAAATTGTTGATATTAACTGTATGAAGTTTCAACTTTGTTGTAATTTGATTTTTCATCCATTTTTATTGTCAAATTTGACAGAATTGTGTGAAAAATTGAAATTGCCCCTAATACTACTATATTTACTCCGGCCGGCCACCACCCTACTTCGACCGAACACCACCCAACCAGGGGCAATTTTGAGATTTTTTATCGGATCATGTGACAAGCAGATGACCAAGTTCTGTCAATTTTATAGCAAATTTTAACAAAGTTAAAATTTCAGACAGTCAATATCAGCATTTAAACTTCAGACACCAAAATCCACATACAGCAAACTTCAGACAGTTTATAGTTTCTTAACCCTATATAGCACAAAGAAATCTATTTCTTATTTATGAATATATTTTATGGTCTATATATATGTTAATTGTCTCAAACGAAACAAATAGTTACTCATTTCTACACAACAGTTCATGTCATTTTTTTTTAATCATTCCCTATAATCTGATGAAGGCATTTGAATCCTACTCAACCTCTTAAACCAAACTGAATGCAGAATCATGTGAAATAAATCGTACCTGTATGGTCTTGGATTCCACAGAAAATGTTTCTGCACCATCTTTACATTGGTTTGCATCTCAAGGTACCGCCTCATCGGAATACCTTCCAGAATCTCCTTCAACATGGGAATGTCATTCTCTGCCACAACGACCGAAAAGGCCCTCCAATCAAACACCTCGCTTAACGGAGGCACGAAATTATCCGCGATAATGACAGGGACACATTCGTAATATATAGCCTCGACGATTCGAGGGCTATTGACTTCATGCCCCATTGGACATATGCAGTATTTGCTAGACTTCATATGGTGGACATAGGACATCTTTCGGGATACTCTCGTGGGTAGGGGTCCGTAGATTCTCATGTCTGGGTCTTTGTCTTGCCAGTACTTGAGAAGCGTAGGGCGGACCCTACCGTGCATGTTTCCGGCAAAGAAGGCTAAGATTGGGCGTTGAGATACTCTAAGGCCACCGACGTATCGAAGAGGTTTCCCGGGGTTTCTTATGGCAGTTTCGGGAAGTGAAACGTCGTTTTCTGCCTTGAAGATTCCTTCTGAAAGATCTGCATTGCATAGAGCTTTGATTGTATTCATGGTTAGTTCTTCGTGCTCGGTTAATGTGTAAGAGCCCTGCAAATCAGACAAATATATGAGTTCAACCAATTTGAATCTTGTAAAAGAATTGTTCTAAATGATCAGATCTTTCATATAGCAAAGAGTTAAATACCAAATTGCTAGCTATGTGTTGCTTACTAGCTGAACTTTTTTTACAACTGCTACTAGTAAACTAATACTGTTAACCTTTACTTTGGATTTTTCATCCAAGACTTAACAGAAAATGCATAGGACTAGCCAAATGCACTAATGCATTAGTTTAATTAACCAAATATTGAGGCGAAACAGTACAGCGAGCAACCGGCAAGTGATGCAATGATAAATTACCGTACCCAGTCATGGCAAGCAACAAGGAAGTGGTCGGATCCGTGAGTCCTATTCCAGAAAGGGTACTTTGAAGCAAGAGTATTGACATAATCTCTCAAGAAAATAGAGAGTGGTCTCATATTATGAGAGCCAGGCACGTATAGTGCCATCTCTAGTTGCCTTGCGCTGTAAGGTAGATAAAATAGGTGAGCTTTCTTAGGGTCCCTTGTCACAAACTGCCTGTTCTCCTCCATTAGTTTCATAAACCATCCTTCTGAGGCATAAATTCCCATAAGGTGAGGCTGATGAAAAATGGGACGAGACCCATCTGGGTAAATGTAAACTTTGAGTAGCATTTCCATCAATTCATAGCTCCTGAACAGAGTAGCAATGACGATTCATTTTTGTCAATTTTCAATCGTTTCAGGTACCATTTCATATGATGCATTCAACCTTCTCAAGTTATGAGAATCATAATTCACCATCTCTCTAAGGTTTAAGTTAGTAGCCAAAGTAAAATTAGGAAGAGACCAGTACTTACTTCCTGAAAGCCGAAACATTCTTGAACAATGGGGCATACAGTTCAGGGTCATCAATCACTGCTGAAGCATTTTCAATCTCTTTTTTAGCATACAGCAGTGCATCATCAGGTGGCAGAGACCAAAGGCGCCTCTAACATACATATGAACAAATATAAGATAAATGCTGAAAGCTCATATGGAATATAAGTTTCAAAGGATCTCACAAATATTACCAAAAATGGAGTAGGAGCGAATCTACGAGGACCAGGAGGAGGAGGAGACAAAGTCCTGGGATCAATTCTTGCCCTTGCCGCTCTCCTTCGCCTTCTCCTAGCTTCTAGATCTCTCCTTCTAGCAGCTCGGGTTCTCTCCTTCCTTGTTCTCTCTGGTTCTGAAGAATTTACAGAAACAACAGGAGAAGCTAGAAAGGGTTGAGTCTCAAGCTTTGCTTCATTATGTGTCTCACTCAAACTCAATGAGCTATGAACAAGGGGATTGTATGGAGAAACTGTTACAAGGGGAGATTGGATCCATATGTCGAACGCATCTGGGAATATAAATGTTGGAAGAAGTATGCCCACTACTGTTGTAATGGCTCCAAGAACAATCAATTTTCTCCAGCCAAATCTTTTGCCCACACACAGTCGGAATATGTAACATATCGAGATAACAGAAATTTGCAAAATCGACCTCATTACTGTGCACTATGTATAGATAATCACAGATTGAATCACAGTGGGAGCTGTGACAGTAAACTCTGTATCTCAGAGTATGCATCTCCCTTAGAATGACTGGAAAATCACATAAGTCTCATCCTCACCTCTCAGATCTAAATTGGAATTTCCATGGTTCCAAGCACAAAGGACGATGCCTTGCCTGCCCTGCTTAGAAGAACACCCTAAATCAGAGAAATGACTACCATGGGAGCAGATACCTAAATCCATAAGGATTAACAGCATAATACAGTTCTACGCTTATCTATTGGGGCAATTTCTTTAATCTAATCCCAGTTTAACTCTTTCAAGAAATCTGACAGATTCATCAAATCTTCCAAAGGATCGACAAAAAGAATTACATCTATCAAGTAACTGGAGCATAGAACTCCGTTGGGTTAGTTCAACCAAGTTTAGCTTATATACAATTACCGGTGAATCAATCAGAAGACAGAATCTGTGTACTGCTGCTTGGCCTCATCAATGGCTATGCAGTCACACAGCATGAATGCACGATATTACCATACTGCCCAAGCTCCAAATGAAATATGACTCACATTCAACCTTACTTCTTCAGAAGCAATCCAGATCGTGAACATTATGATCATCAACGAACTATTATAGTTAGAGGCTAATGCACGATGAAAAACGCACAGAAAATTCATGTGGAGAATAAAGCAATAGCCAGAGACTAATGAAATGAAAAAAAATCTTTCCCAGAGCAGAATCCTAGCTCATGAACATTTACATCAACAATGGAGAACCGCGAGAAGCGGATGCGTGATGAAAAACGGACATCGAATTGTCCTGTGGAAAAGAAAACAATCGCCAGAGACGAAAAAAATGATACAATCCTATTCGATCCTACTTTCGCTGAGCAGAAATAATACAAACCATGCAACATTGAGATCAACAATGAAGAGTTGCCAGACGCAGATGCATGATGAACAGCATTGCACATACAATTATCATGCGGAAACGAAAACTACTGCACCTTTGTGCATGGAGCACAGGATCAGAAGAAGATGAGGCAGATCGTCACTCTGAGAATTGGGTATTAGAGCTCCGCGGAGATTATCAGAGAGATAGGGATGGAGGGAAGACGAAAAGGAAAATTCGGTGGAGGGAAATATTAAAATCCGAAATAAACGGAAACGGTTTAATATAGAAATTATTGGATCCCGCTTGCCGGGTCGCTCTTGTATATATATACACAAATGGATGGATCGGGCTTCACTCAAAGGCTGTGTAATCTATAGATGTTAATGGGCAGATTGGGACGGTAGATGGTAATACTGATTTATTGTATTTATCATTTTTGCACTAAAACCGTTCTGGGCGTAAGTTTTGAGTAGATTTGCTTCACTATGATATCCGCGGTGTACTGCCCCATCTCGCCAATTTTTTAAAATAAAATTATATTAAATTTTGTCTTAATGAATTTTTACTTAAATTTTTATAAAAGTAAAATATAAACAAATACATTTATAATTCAAAATTATACATAAATAAAGCAAAATTATTATTTTAATAATTTATGCGTTCACTAAGTTTCTATTATTACATAATTACACACTATAATTTTTTTAAATTACATACAGAACCATGTGGCGAAAGTTCGGAATGAAATAATATATTTACAACCTATTGTCTTGCCCTACGATTCTTTATACTAAATGTGCCTCGTATACCGCGGCAACTACTTCCGCAAGGTATTTTACGGGCGGTACACCGCGCAGTTTGGAAAATCTGCGCCCATTGACACCCAATTGTTCGTTTTATTTTATAAATTATTATTATTATAAACAAAAATTGAAGTTTTAAGGTAGAAACTTTTTTATCCGGACCAAACTTTAGGGGGAAGTAGAAAATTTCCCCAAGAAAAGGCAGGCTCTGAATTTGATATGCTGCTCTTATATGAGCGGGTTAGAGCCCAAATAAGCCCAAGGCCCCAAGATGAACGGTCGAGATCTTAAACTGAAGATTGTTGTGCCTTTATAATCTGCAATCATTATTTACCACAAACCCTAGTTCATTTCTCAGGTACAGGCGGCTAGTCGCAACCACTGCAATGGGTACTGCTCTCTGCCTCTCCATCTCTTCATCAATTTCATCATTCGTTTGTCTGAGCTATGGCTATGCTAGAAACCTACGATATAGTTATAGTTCCAGCTCTATCGCAGCTCTGGCTTCTACTGGCTTCTACGAATAGTTAGCTATTATCTCATCAAATAGATGGAAATGTGCGGTTTATTGGATTTGATTTGATAGAAGTAGAATGTCGTTGTAATTGTGGAGATGCGGTGTTAGATTTAGAAGAGTGTTATTTCGATTCGTTTTCATTTTGTGTTGTTGTGATAGTTATTGTGGATGAATGTAGGGGCTTACAAGTACGTATCGGAGCTATGGAGGAAGAAGCAGTCCGATGTGATGAGGTTTCTTCAGAGGGTTAGGTGCTGGGAGTACCGTCAGCACCCTGCCATCGTCAGAATCACCCGTCCCACCCGCCCTGACAAGGCTCGCCGTCTAGGTTACAAGGCTAAGCAGGTAAGATATATATCTGCAAAATTAGACAGATTATTTGTGTATGCTGTTTTATTATATCACCATAGCTTTTTACAATCTGTCCTGCTAATTGATATAAACCGACGACTCATCTGATTTGCTACGGTTTCTCTGTCTACCGCTTTGTATGTTTATTCTCAGCTGCTGAACTACATATTCTAATACCTTACAGTGAAGATGGTTTTGCAAAATTTGATTATGCTTGTATTGCGGTTTCATGATGTGTATTCTTCACTCCTTTAAGGGTGATGCTTGTATTGTCTGATCGGATACTTCTTTAGATTAGCTGTTTGGAATTGAATATCCATCATCTAACCACGTATGAGACATGAGCTTTTCTGTCAATCCTATCCATTTTGCTTCCCATCCATTCTGAATTTGTTGTACTGCTAACAATTTATCTCACAACTCATTAGGGTGCTATTCATTGTCTGTAAGATCTACATTTTTTTTCCTATGTGATCATATTAGCTTATTTTTAGTCCAGGGTTTAACATTGTCTGCTGATTCCTTATCAATAGAGCAATTCTTTTAGGAAGCATAATAAATGGGCTTCAAATGTCTTTCAGGGTTACGTTGTTTACCGTGTCCGAGTGAAGCGTGGTGGCAGGAAGAGGCCAGTGCCCAAGGGTATCGTTTATGGTAAACCCACAAACCAGGGAGTTACTCAGCTCAAGTTCCAGCGCAGCAAGAGGTCTGTTGCTGAGGAAAGAGCTGGAAGAAGAGTCGGAGGCCTTAGGGTTCTCAACTCTTACTGGATCAATGAGGTATGTTTCTTACTTTTATATTGATTGATGACCAAACTGTGAATGTTGTATGATATTACATGTAGCTAGTCTTTTTTTATTTTTTATTTTTAGCAATAACTGCGATTTTGCTGATTAGTATGCTGTTTTTTGTTGGATGTTGAATAGGATTCGACTTACAAGTACTATGAGGTGATCATGGTCGATATTGCTCACAATGCAATCCGTAACGACAAGAGAATCCAATGGATTGTCAACCCGGTGCACAAGCACAGAGAGCTTCGTGGACTCACTTCTGCAGGAAAGAAGTACAGGGGTCTGCGTGGAAGAGGACACTTGTATCACAAGAACCGTCCTTCTCGCAGGGCTACTTGGAAGAGAAACAACACCCTTTCTCTGCGCCGATACCGTTGATCAATTTCAGCTTCAAAGCTGCCTTATGTTATTGTTTTATGGTCTGTTATCAAGGACATCATTTATGTGGTGTTTGAGAGTTTCAAGTTTTGGAGGGATTATGGTAGTTGGCTTAGTTTGTATGTGAAACCTTGGACCATATGGACCATGTTTGTCTTAAGCTACATTGTTTTGTTAAGTATGTTGGAGCTTTGTCTAGGTCCATTAATTAAGAAACATATATCATATAAGCACTGGTTAAAATTCAGGGAATGGTCATCAAATTTCCCCTTCAAGGAATAGTCATCAAATTTCCACCATTTCTTCCTTTGCAACCAAATGAATTCAAGGGCTTTTGGCAAAAAATAAAATGCAGGGCTTAGCTCTGAAATGGAAAAATTGACCCAAATACAAACTATTTGCAACTCAAATAAAAAAATAAGGGTCGGCGAGTTTCGCGACGAAAATAATTAGTAGCTCACTTCCTCAAATGTGCAATGCATCATTGTGCAACTCTCAAGTGCGCAACATCACCTTAATTTATGCTACATAGAATGATTAGTGCAAAACGAACCAAATTATCAACGTTGTAACGTTGCAACTTGTAATAAATACGCAGTGCTGTTCAACTCATGTGTTTTAATTAGTGTTATCAGACCGAACTAGAGACTGAACTAGCAAGTAGTCCGGTTTCCGATTCGTTGCGCACTTCCCAAGTGCACGACGTATTAATTAAGTGTAACAAAAATTAAGGTGATATTGCACATTTAGGAGTTGCGCAATGGTACATTGTGCACTTGAGAAGTGGTCGACTAGGTATTTTCATCAATGAACTCACCATCCCTTATATTTGTATTTTAGTTACAAATAATTTGTATTTGGGTCAATTTTCCCTGAAAATGCAACAACTCAATGCTGGAATAGCTGAAAGACGCATATTAACACAATCACCATAAATCTATCTCTGCAGATGATCTATATTCAAATGTGAAAGAAGAAGAGCAGTTCAGTGAATGAGACAATCAAGTTTCAACGATATTAGCCTTGGAGTATCACAGAGTAAAGTCTGTAAGCATTTTCATCTGTTCTTCGAGGGACCTCTTACTCGATTAACAGAGCCGTGCATTGAAGTGCCTAAAGCGTCTCTCTATATCAAAACTTTGTTCCTGCAACCAACAGAGAAAGGTTATCACCATCAGCACATTGAATAACTTCAGAATCAATGCTGATCAAACTGAGGAGACAAGAAGAAACAAGACAATTGGAAAACTTTAATTTCATCAAGGGGAAGAGAGGTAGCTTGTCTTGCGCATCGTCGATGTTATCCAGCTAGGGTTTGGTGAAAATCAAAGCTACAATCTCAATGCTCAAAAGATTAAGCTAGTTCAACTACAATCATGTTGATTCAAGATAGAAGCCTAAGTAACCTAAATCTGATCAATAAACAATCGATCAAGTTGATCAAATTCATAATACTAGGGGAAAAGCCACAGCAAGCCCAGAAAGCAAAAGGATTGATCTTATTCTGAACTGATTCTCTCAAAAGCTAGAAGCAGAGCCAATGAAGACCTATCAATCTATATAATGAATAAATCGAGTACTATGCTCAGAAAATATGAAGATTCAGCTAATCGGCTCAGTTTCAAGCTAAGCATCAATTACGCAGTCAAACTATGAGATTTTAGTAGTTTCAGCTACGATCCAGATCTTCCTAGGTATTTAGATCATCAACAGTAACACTTTGCAACAGCTAAAGATGATTCAATGAAAGCAGTCAAGCACACCTACGTCTGCTTTGAAGGGACGCGCTTATTGCGGAACATCATGTAACCGACGGGCAGCACCACTCCGGCCATCATTACCGCTGCTCCGATCAGGTACCTGACAGGGCTCGGCGGCTCCACCTCTACCAATGTGGCGAACTGAATCATACGGCGTTAATGTCCACGGTGAGATCGAATCACAAATACAGAGAATCCAAACCAAGCAGAACGACTTCAATTGAAGACGCAATTAATCTGCAGAATCAAGATCTGAAACAGAAGTGAAGAAAATCAGATTGAACTCACAGGCATGCTTCGACGGAACTCAGCGACGGAGATTGATCAGAGACGGAGAGGATTCCTTCTTTCCGACGGTGGTCGTGGTAGCTCCTCAGGGCGTAGCTCAATTCTTCCTCTAGTTTTCTTTCAAATTAGAAGTTTTTTATTTATAGATCAGAAATTCGTTGATATAACTGGGTTCAATTCAGCCCAATGCCCACGTGGGCCATACATTTATCCAGGTGGGTTAATAATGAAATCGCTACCTAAATTTTGAAATAATTATAAATTGTTATCTAAATTTATTTTTAAAAAGCTTGTTATTCAATTTTTTTTTTTATTTATAAGTAAATTACTAGAAGGGGTGAAACCAAAATCTGGTGAAAATCGAACAGGTCGGGACCGAAAAAACTGAATCTGAAATATTCAGCTGGTTTTTTGTCCGTTTTTTTTTACTCTAGTTTGTTTTTCCGCTCGGACTTCGAGCTTTGAAAACCGTGGGACCGAACCAACTTTAAACTAAATATATACAATATATATTATATTAGTTAATATTAATTAATATAATTAAATAATTATATTAATATATTTTTTCTATATTTATTTATAATTTATTTAATTATATTAATGGACATTATTTATCATTTCGATTTGATATAGTACATGAAATTGACGAGAATTCTAAATAGTAATTTCTAAAACAAACCCGAATTACCAATGGATGATTTTTTTTTCTCAAACACTTTTTTGGTCGGTTTTTTTTAAGGAAACGGACTGAAAATATAAATACCCGACCGAAACAATCATAAAATCAATCTAACCGATCCGATTTCATCCCAAATTAGTAATTACTACCTTCTTACCGTTTCAGACCGGTAGTTCGGTCTGGTTATGAATAGAATATTTACAGCAACTGGATCTCGATAATCGATCAACTAACTCCAGAAAAATGGTTTCCAAGGATGGATGTCATTAGTGGGTGGTGGCTGACAATTCACAGAGAGGGATGCGATGAAGAAACTCTCCTTTAGCCTCAACCAAGCTCGTGCTCAGTCGACGAGATTCTTCAAATCATCGCCTGATTCAAGAACCTACGCCTCTCTCGCTCATGGAATCCACGTCTTTCATTGCCCAGTGAGTAGCTCTCTTTCAATTTCCACAATCTGAATTCATCATTAATCGTTCCATTGCTCTAGTTTGTATTCTCATTCTGAGATTCGATTAATCTCTTGAGAAGTTCAGTTTTCTTCGATTTTGAGAATGAACGCATGGTCTTGCAGTTTGTGTCTCTGGAGTTTTGTTGATTTAGGGTAGGGATTTGGTTGATCTGTGCTGACAGGATGAAGTCGGAATCGTAGCGAAATTATCCGAGTGTATTGCTTCGAACGGAGGGAATATACTTGGTGCTGATGTTTTTGTGCCAGAAAAGAAGAATGTGTTCTACTCTAGAAGGTAGGTGGAATGTTGCAATTACATATCTTTACATGGTTGCCTTTTCAGTTTCTGCAGATAAATGAGTATTCAGCAACATATATTTCTGCAGCAAATGGATTGCATTATTTCAGTGAATTCAATTGTATTGTGAAAAAACAAAAGGAAGTGTGAATCGAATAGATACTTCTTGATTCATCATTTAAGTCCTTAGGCTTCTCTTTTGCTATGGAAATGTAGGTCAAATGAAATCTAGTAGACCAATGAAGTTCATGGTTTAGTTCATGATCTAGATCTTGTCCTCAACAAGTAGCTAGACTATGTCTCACTGGTCAAATAAAGGAATCACCATTTTCCTTTGCATTCCAATACTTGTATCGATAAATCCAATAGAGGCTACTGAAGTTCATGCTATGATGATTTGATTTGGGTACCTTGCGTTTACCTTACATATATTAATAAAACTTATGCGGTCTATGCATCTGGATTGTTTTCTTTTTTTGGCAGTGAGTTTAATTTTGACCCGACTAGATGGCCACGAGAGCAAATGAATGAGGACTTCCTTAATCTTGCAAAGAGGTTCAATGCCCTGAGATCTGTAGTCCGAGTCCCTCTTCTAGACCCAAAGTACAAAATTGCAGTTCTTGCTTCCAAACAGGTCCATTCAGTAGATTTCAGTTATACTCCTTTTCTACTTTTCCAGTTCATTGTTCTAACCATGTTGCACTTTAGGACCATTGTTTGGTCGAACTGTTACACGGGTGGCAAGATGGACAACTTCCACTTGATATATCATGTGTCATAAGGTAAATCCTGGAGATTGATACAACCAATTATTAATATGTATGCCTGTTACATACATCATAAGGTTGATTCAGTTCAATTCATTGTGTATCATTTTTGACAGTAACCACGATAGACAACCCAACACCCATGTGATACGGTTTCTTGAAAGGCATGGCATTCCGTATCATTCATTGCGTACAACCCAGGATAATAAACGAGAAGGAGAGATGTTAGAGTTGGTACAAGAAACCGATTTTTTAGTCCTTGCCAGGTACATGCAGGTAAAAATAGACAACCCGATTCATGAACTATGTTGAATTCAATACTCGTGCAGATACCGTATAGTTAAACTGAATATTCATGCAGGTACTATCTGGTAATTTCTTGAGAAGTTACGAGAAGGACATCATTAACATTCACCACGGTCTTCTGCCATCGTTTAAGGGTGGGTATCCTTCTAAACAGGCATTCGAAGCGGGTGTAAAACTAATCGGTGCAACATGTCACTTTGTGACTGAAGAACTCGATGCAGGCCCCATAATTGAGCAGATGGTAAGTGTAAAATTTTAGTCTAATATTTTGTATTACTTTTGATGATCATTATTTGAAGCATCCATGATCTATAAAATTCGATCTAATTTACAAATTATCGGTTTTCAGGTTGAGAGAGTGTCGCACAGGGACAACTTGCACAGTTTTGTACACAAGTCAGAAAGCTTGGAGAAGCAGTGTCTCGCCAAGGCGGTAAAGTCATACTGTGAGCTTCGGGTTTTACCTTACGAATACAATAAAACCGTCGTTTTTTGATGATTGATACACAGATTGTGATTTAAGAGGGCACCAATCCTGCAATTCATAATGTAAAAATGACTCCTTCTTTCTAAAGACAACTAATTTTGCATTTATTGCCTCCATATTTTGATTATGATTGATGTTTTCAGGGTCAATTGCCAGGTTTAATAAAGAACTTTGTGAATTATATAAAAAACACATTGATGTTCTTTTTTTTTACAAATAACAAACTGAAGTTAACCCAATATTACAAATACCATATGATATTTTTGTTAAATTTGATGGATTTTGTTTGTTTTTTTTCTTCTTAAACATCATTCTCAAATTTGTTCAAGTTAAGTTTGTTATTAGTAAAAATATGGTGCAATTCATCTAAAGTTCGGTATTGTGTGGAAACAAATATATATACCTCCACGGAAAACAAACACAAAGTTTCCATATAAACAAACATGTATGCTGCTTTACTCTATATAAATTATAAATATACATATTCATTGAAGAATCATATACTTCTATTGCTGCCAATGTTTAGGAGCTCTAATGAGTACTCATTAACTTGAGCTTGAACCCGACTGGCACGATGAAGGAGACTCTGAACCCCAACGACCCATCTCTGCTTCTGCACCTTGTTCTTGCACTTAAACTCTAGCAAGCCTTGTCCGGTTTTCAAACCGAAGAACAGCTCATCCGAGGTTTCCCTTTCTTGTCTATATGGCCATGCTGATGTCTCGTCACAGACTCCGTAGACAATACCTTGAGTTGCAAGAAACACATTAATACTAAAACTCCATACGTAACAACATAAAGCCATATACAATAGCTTGAGATGCAAGAAACACTAAAACTCCACATGTAACTAACGACGAAAAAGGAAGCTATAGACAATAGCTTGAGGTGCAAGAAACACATTAATACTAAAACTACACATGTAACTAACAGAGAAAAAGGAAGCCATATACAATAGCTTGAGGTGCAAGAAACACATTAATACTAAAACTACACATGTAACTCACAAAGAGAAAGGAAGCCATATACAATAGCTTGAGGTGCAAGAAACACATTAATACTAAAACTCCACAGGTAAACTAACAACGAAAAGGAAGCAATATACAACAGCTTGAGATGCAAGAAACCGTCAACACAAAAATCCACATGTTATTAACAACAGTGATGAACAAACATAAAAAGAACTTACATTTACTGTTCTTTGAGAATGCTCCTCCTACATGTTTGCTCTTGAGCTTAAGGACTACCTCGGATTTGCTATTCGTGTAGACACAAACTTTCTTCCACTGAAACAGTCCTGAAATTTTGAACATACTCCTTAGTCAGAAACAAAAACTTATTGATTTTTGGTTAAAGAAAGAAATTTGCTGGAAGAATGAGATTTACCTTTTCTTTTATGTTGTAATAGTTCACCTTCACAAGGAACACTTCCTATGTCGCTGCCAGAACCGTCACGGAAACTGTCGGAAGAGGGTGTTTCCACCATTCCTCGGTCGTATGGACTGATTGCTGCATTCTTTCTTGCTTCTTTGGGATTTCTTGTTTTCAAAGCAGATTCTCCTCGTAAAGCTGTTGCAGTGTTTCAGACATCATTAAGATTCGCAAAAGGCAGTAATTTTGGGCCATTTTGTAAGGGGTAATCAAATTTTGCACCGAACTTCGGATAAATTGCAAAGAACATACTGAATTATAAGCTGAACTAAATAAACATGCAAACTGCTAAAAAAAACAGTTTTTTTAAGGTTAAGAATCTAATCACATTCTCTGGTATGCATCATGTTACTTTTAGGTGTCTCAGGTTTACACTATGTTACTTTTAGGTGTCTCAGGTTTCGTTTTCCTTACTTTTTTGTTTTCCGTCCAATTTTTTAATATATATTTATGCCAATTAAGTTAAATTGAACCTCAATTTTGCATAAATTCTTCAATTTAATTATATGCACATACAAATTGACATGGAAAACCGAAGTGTCATTTTGTTCCTTTATCTTCTTTAAATTCTCTAGATGTTGAATTTTATGGAGCCATGGACGAAAATTTGTCAAATTTAACATAAAAATGGACGGAAAAACAAAACGAAAATGAAATATGTGGCTCCTATTAGCAACAATTTAAACCTGGACACCTAAAAGCAACTTGGTACGAACTTGAGACTGTGATTAAATTCTTAACCCCTTAATAAACAAATTTTTTTGCAATTTTGTTACTAGAATCGAGATTGATACCTGTAGCAGCAGCTGCAGTGAGCGTTACAAGATCTCCTGGACTCTTGATGTCCACAGCAGACCTAACAATGGAAGCAACCCTATCATGGTCAGCACCTGCTAGCTCGGCTAGGTCCACGCAGTGTGAAGCTAGCAGCTCAGTGGCTGACAACAAAGCTGAGCTCATCCTCGAGCCCGAACTGCCTGAGCTTTGAGCTGCAGCAACAGAAGCTAACCCTGCTGCCAGCCCAGCAATGGAAAGAGCAGAATGGAGATGTGCATTTTCGAACCGTGCCTTGTCTTTTCTCTTCACTGTAATGCTATTAACATCTCTGTCTCTATGGTGGAACCATTTTCCGAAGGACCCTGTTCTTCGAGTGCTGATCGAGTTCATCACCTTCAATGCCTGTATAGAAACACAACATCCAAATCCAAATTTAGAAAAATAACCAAAATTTAGATATTTTGATGGAAAAAGAGGAACTTACAAGATCAGGAGATGAAGCAGTGGATTCCTGAACGGTACTGAGCTTGGTATCGATTCCGACGTGGTGATTCTGTTTCTCAGCCAGAGCTTTAGAGACCTCAGAAGCAGAGAGGCTCCATGATCTTGATAAGAACTCCATCAGTTCGATGGGTGTTTCTGGCTGAGGAATTCTGGGCAGCTGCAGTTCTTCGTCGCCTTCTGCATTTCTGAAACCGAGTGAAGAACTACAGTTCCAACCTGAGTTATAATCACCTCCATGACTTTCCATTGTGAAGTTGATCAGAGCAAAGATGATTGAACTAGAAGTTCAAACGACCGGTTACTGGGTACTGGGTACTAATATGCTACTCCTGCATTGATAAGTAGAGAAAATAGTTTCAGATAGGCATTTTCACGAACACCTTGAAGGCACTTCTTTTTAGTAGGCTGAAAAACCCAGATTTATATATTACACATCGCAGGTCTGGAACAACAAGGTAGAGTAAGTTGCAGAGGAAAAACATGACCATGTCACCATGATCTCGTGCTCTGAAACGCCTTGATTTCAGGTGGAAATTCGCGCACAATAGAGTATAATCACAGACAAGACAAAACGGAATTCACGAAACTCGAGAAGATTGAAGGTTCAATTAAGGGGACAAGAGAGGAAACATACCCAGAAATAGCGGAGGTGGTTTCTGGGCGGTTATGCAGATTCGGGAAGAAAGCTCAGGAACCCATGCCAGTGGAATGGAAGGAACATCGTGGGATAAAGAACATGTTTGCATCTAATAATTTGGAGTATCGGTGGTTGGGTTCGGAGGAGGAATGGAGGAGCCGACCAAATTGCTGTGCATGAAATTTCGGTTGGTCGGTGTGTCTCGCGAGAAGGTGTTTTCTTCGAAGCGCGGAAGCAGACATATAGTAGTTGTTGTGTAATTTAGTATTTTTTTTAAAGATGAGTATTTTAATATATTTTAAGGTTAAATGATATTTTGATGTTGTTTGACCAATGTTAATTTTTAGCGTCTTATGTTTATTTTGAAGGTTTTTTGTGTCATACGATTTCATCGACTCTATCCGTTGTCCAATTCAGTCATGCATTGCACCATGACTTTAGGAATTAAATTGCAAAATTTAAAAGTTAGGTAAAATTGGAGAACTAAATTGAACAAAATAAAAGTATTTAACGGTCAAACTTGATAGTTGACTAACAAATGCGCTAAAAGTTTACAAAATGGCACAAAAATCCTACAAAATAAAATATATAACAGTAAATGCTTGTCTTTTTTTAGAAGAATATATGCTCTCTTGCAAAGAAAATAGATTAGTGTGTTTCTATATATTTATGCTTTTTGAAAGGAAAAATAAACATTTGAGTGCTAACTTTAAGAAGTAAATTCATTAGAGAGTATATATATCATATCATGCTAAAATTTAGTGTCTTAGTATTTAATTATTTTAAAAGAATATATCTTCTCTTAAAAAAATAGATTAGGGTGGTCTCTGTATTTATGCTTTTTGAAGGAAAAAGACAGTTGCTTGGTAATTTTAATTAGGATTAAAAATTTAAAAGAAGTCTTAAGTATATGTCATGTTAATATTTGATATATATATATTTTTTGTTATAATTTGATGTTCGAATTATCATATTGTTTTTTTTTCCACTTCTCGTCTTAAAACTGAAAAGTGAGAAACAACAAATCTATACATGAGCAACAAATCTATTCTACGGAAAAGCGAGAAGCAACACATTTTTATTACTTAAAAATGTCAATTTTAACATCAAGATCAGACATGAAAGTAGAAAATAATAATTATGATACTTCAAATATTAAATCGCAACATAACATATATTTTAGATAAAAAGTTCATACATATATATACAGAAAAGTTTGGTCTTGATAAATAAATTTAAATACTTCAATGATAAATAACTAGAGAGCTAGTTCATATGCTTTAATTATTATTAATGTGTAATTTAACAGAAAGGATAAATTTTTATTAGATTAGATTGAATAAAGAGGATATTTAGGTCTACTTAAGTTGGCAGTGGGTGCACCAATAGATGCTCATTTGCAAAGTAGCTTTATGCGAGTTAGTTCGCGTCAATTCACTCCTGTATTTCTTTTATTTGGTGGCCCATGATCTTTTGTCTTACAAGCAACTTTAAATCTTATCATCCTTATCTCAATTGATTCTTCTAGCAATACAATCATTTCCCAATCAACCATATTTGAATACGAGTTCTCTATCTGTACCATATTATCACAATTAAATATTGGGAAAATGTGTCGTATTTATTTTGTACCGGTTTGATATTTCAAGATTAAATTGTTAATAATTAGTGATCTAGATAATAATTTTGTTGTGAATTGGTTTTCTTGGGGTTCACTTTGAGAGATTGAGATAAAAAAACAACTTTGCCATTTATACTCTTTCTTTTCAAATCAAACCGTCCAATTCCAGCCACCCACCTCTAATTTTAGAATACTGCGATTTCAAGCATTTTTAGGGTAACTTAAGAATTTTCAAAATTATTCAGTAGCATAACTTCAAAGTTTGACAAATACCACAAATAGCAACAAAGTTGAAATTTAAAAGGGTTTATAGGTCTTTTGTTACCCTATGTTTGCTCACTTTTGGCTTTTGGTACCACATGTTTGGTTTTGCCTATTTTTGGTACTATAAGTTTGCTAATTGTATACTTTTGGTCCGACCGTTAGTTGACCGTTAGAGTTGACAGTTAAATAGTCACGTGACTTGCACATGCCTAACCCCAAATTTTGATTTAGTTCAGTTTAGTCCTCAAATTTTTTGTCCTAACTTTTTATTTTTGTAATTTGGCCCTTAAACATTTTCAACCGCACCCTAGGACTAAATTGACCTAGCCATGGTCTAACTCATGCCTAGATCGGACCATGATTAGGGTCACCGGACACGGGTGACCCTAACCATGGTCCGACCTAGTCATGGGTCGGACCATGGCTATGTCAATTTAACATTAGGGTTCAATTGGGTCAATTGAACCCAATTGCTAAATTGACCTAGCCATGGTCCGACCCATGGCTAGGTCGGACCATGGTTAGGGTTGCCCGGGTCCGGCGACCCTAGCCATGGTTCTACTAGCCAAAGGTCGGACCATAACTAGGTCAATTTAGTCCTATGGTGCGGTTGAAAATTTTTAAGGGCCAAATTGCAAGAATAAAAAGTTAGGACAAAAAATTTGAGGACTAAATTGAACAAAATCAAAATTTTGGGCTAGGCATGTGCAAGTCACGTGACTATTTAACGGTCAACTCTAACGGTCAGACCAAAAGTATACAACTGGCAAACGTATAGTACCAAAAATAGGCAAAACCAAACATGTGGTACCAAAAGCCAAAAATGAGCAAACATAGGGTACCAAAAGACCTATAAATTAAAGGGTTAAAGGTCCTTTTAGTACCACATGTTTGCAAAAATTACACTGTTCATACCACTAGTATTTTTTCGTACCGAATTGGTACCATATGTTTCCAAACCTTACTGTTTTGGTACCTCCGTTAGGGTTCTGTCAAAAACAGCCGTTAAATGGCATGTGCCATGCACGTGACCAGCCCAAAATTTTCAATTTTGTTACAATTTAGTCCATCTAATACATCCCTGACTTTTATTTTGTTCAATTTAGTCCTAAAACTTCAAAACCAAACAATTTTCCCAAATTGACCTAGCCGGACTTAGCCTAGGGGTAGGTCCGACCCTGGGTCGGGGTCGCCTGGGTCAGGGTCCCCTGGGTCCGGTGACCCCGACCCAGGGTCGGACCTAGCCAATGGCTAGGTCCGGCTAGGTCAATTTGGAGAAATTGTTTGATTTTGAAGTTTTAGGACTAAATTGAACAAAATAAAAGTTAGGGATGTATTAGATGGACTAAATTGTAACAAAATTGAAAGTTTTGGGCTGGTCACGTGCATGGCACATGCCATTTAACGGCCGTTTTTGACGGAACCCTAACGGAGGTACCAAAACAGTAAGGTTTGGAAACATATTGTACCAATTCGGTACGAAAAAATACTAGTGGTATGAACAGTGTAATTTTTGCAAACATGTGGTACCAAAAGGACCTTTAACCCTAAATTAAAAGTAACAATTTAATCTTGAGATACCAAATTAACACATACAGTAAACCTAACACTAGATAGATTATCTCCCTAATGGAATTTTTTATCACAATTTTTCCAATAATTAAATCACCAAGATGAATTCAATCTTATCATAATCACTACCTTTTTTCAATTCCAGTATTACTAAAAGTGGCCAATAGCAAACTTGAAAAGCCAACTGTAAAGAGCTCTCAACTTTTTGGTTTATACACGTTGCAATTTGCAAAACAGAGCAATTTTAAAGGGACCAAATATTGCTCTGGTTGGACTAACAAAGCAATTTATGTTTCAGAACCGAATTGAACCCACTAAAAGCGATTTGAGTTTACATTAAAAAAACCCAAATTCAAATCACGCTCAAAGCAATTGGTGTTTTTTTAACAAACATAATACTCACTGTAATTTAATTATTCAAATAACGATTACAATGGTTGAATAAAAATAAAATTAGAGGAGACAGGTAACCAGAGAATACATATTTTTATACTAAATTTTGCACAACACAAGATGCGTATCTAAGTAATTTTTCGTACTTTGAATATTTTGAATAAGATACTAGATGAAATGAATAAGACACTCAATAGCAGCTCCCAATTTGATATTTCAGTTCTTAATCTGCATCAACTACTCTCCTCAGCAACATTTATATTTTCATTTCTGTTATAAAAATTCGAATTTACTGGTATTTGAGTCAGAAAGATAGTAAATTTAATTGAACAAATTTAAGTTTGCAAACTCTAATTTAATCTAACTTTATATGATATATATATAGGGTTAAGAACACAATAGAAGTCTGAATGTTTGTTCATGTTGCCAATTGGGATCTGAATTGAAAAATGATAGTATTAAGTGCCTGAATTTCGAGTTATGTTTATATGAGAGGTCTCCGTCTATTTTTTCTGTTAAAAGTGACGGAAAGTGGTCACATGCTTGAAATGTGACCGAAAATCCAAAAATGACATTTGACAAAAGTGTGTCCCTCACATGTTGGACTTAAAAACGAAAATGCCCTTAAACCACCATAGCTCCGGCAACCACAACCGGCTCCGATAACCACCACCCCCTTCCGACGACCCAAAATAGCTCCGATCGGAGCTTTTTTGGGTCGTCATAGGGGGGGTTTGGGTTGCTGAAGCTGGGGTAGTGGTTGCAAGAGCTGGGGTGGTGGTCGCAGGAGTTGGGGTGGTGGTCGCAAGAGCTGGGGTGGTGGTCGCAAGAGCTGGGGTGGTGGTCGCAGGAGCTGGGGTGGTGGTCGGTGGCGGTGTCCGTAGTGCCTTTAGAACATAATTAATGTGCAAGGGTATATTAGACATTTCATTTAATAATGAAAAATTTAGACAAAACCACACAAAATTCAAAATTCAAACCCCAATTAGCAACGTGAACAAACATTCAGACCCCTATTATTCAGACCCCTATTGTGTTCTTAAACCATATATATAATATTAAAATTAAATCTAGTCCGAACTCGAACTATAAGCCTAATCATTGAGTTCGAGGTAAGGTACACATATAAACCCTAAAATCAGTATGCCAAGTCGAACTCATGGAGTTAGAGTCGAGCTCAATGTTAAAAGATTTAGGTTAAGGTTAAATTTTTTAGGTTCGGTCAAAGTTCGAGCTAAATGAGTGAGTCAACTTGTCAGATAATGAACTGAGTAAACTTTAAAAAAATTGGCTACCCTCAGGGATTACACTGCTACACATCTACAAAGCATCAGGATTGAAGAAATTACAAAAGCTCACGATCACAAGTTACAAGCGATACATGCAAGTTCAAGATTTACTCAGTAGTGGCTAAAGTTTTAGTTTCTATTCTGCAATCATTTTTTCCAGATAATAGTACAGAAGAGGGATCTTGTTCTGGTTACCTTCAAAGCAACTCATTATATAAATCAAAAAGCATAATTGATAATAAAAAACAATTAACAAGGTTTGCCAACCAAAAACCCAAAACATGAATAAACTTGATAAAATGATGAGTTACTCAGTAGTGGCTAAAGTAATTAGGTTCGATTCTGCCTGCAGTCTTCCTCAATTTAAAATCAGAAGAGGGAGCTTGTTATCCTCATTGTAACTCTTCTATCAAGAAAACCCCAAAATCATTCAATCCAAAAAACACATAAAATCCAAATTTCAATCCAAACCCAGATAGCAACTAAATCAAACAAAGATTATAGATTTCAGATTGAGAAGAGTAGCTCAGTGGTGGCTAAAGATTTAGGTTCGATTCTGCCTGCAATTTTCCTCAGCAATATGTCAGAAGAGGGAGCTTGTTATCCTCATTGCTACTCTTCTTCAATAAAAGATGCAATTTTCAAATCGATTTCAAGAACACATTATTAAACAAACAGTCGGAATAAAGATTGAAAGATTACTCAGATCAGCGGGATATCGACACGCAAAACTCCACCCTCAGAGAGAGAGGAGCCCTGCATTCCGGTCTGTTGAGCTTGAATTTCGGAAGTCGTCATCGCAATCTAAACAAATTAAATCAGAAAAACCAAAAATACTTTGTAATCAAAGACAGAAATTGAAATTGAAATCGAAATAGAAATGGAGATTCATTGAGCTATGGAGAGAACAGGATTGAGACGATGACTAAGGCTGAGGAGGGAGATCCATTTATATGGAAGACGAAATGGGCTAGGGTTAGGGTTTACGCGAATTTGGCGCCGATTAGATAGGGATGATGAGCTCAGCGCCGACAAAACTTGGACCTGAATTTTAACTATTCGGGCCGGATGGGCTGTTTTTTTTTAGCCTATTGATTCGAGGCTTATGGAACAGAGAAAATCTTAAGCCTAATCAATTTCGTATATTTTTCGCCGAATCCTTTCGGTGCATTAAATAGAATCCTTTGAGATGATCTTATCGTCCAATACTTTTTTAGTTTGATGATAACTTGCGATTACAGCTGGCAATTCGTCCGGGTTTGTGTTGTATTCTGGGAGACAGTCCAAACACGGTTCAACATAAAAAAAAATTAGTAAATCAAATTAAAAAAATTAACATATAACTTTTCGTGTCGTGTTCGTATCAGTTCATCGCGCTGTGTACGAATTGTCAGCCCTACTTGTGATGGCTTCTATAGAATTGTATGAGCATCTAAATTGTGTTTTGATTCGATATTTTAGGATATGGACACCATTAAACTATATATCTGATATATGAAGCGCATTCTTTGATCATCCTCTAATGACTTTAATTTGGAATTATAAGAACCTTTTTAAGGGAAGTGTTCCAAAATTTGTTAATATACCGTGAAGTAAATAAGGTTGCTAATCACATAGCTAAGAAGCTATCGGATCATAAGAGTCTGTTGTGATTTTTCACTCTCTTATGAAGTATTAACTTTGACAGTTTGATGTATTACAATTTTTTTTTTTGTGCCAATGTGTACCACGACTTAGGAAATTATTTTTTTTGGTAAAGTATGCCATCCAACAAATATTCAAATAATAAGAGTACAACATCAAACTATAAACAACTATAATACAAAGTATAAACAACACTGAGGAAAACAATCGATAATAAATGAGATAATGAGGTTTTCCAAATGTTGTAGGTTATTAAAAGCACCAAATATAGACAACAAGAAGACAATTTTCTAAACAACCTAGGTAAATCTTCATAACCAACATTTGCGGAATACGTTATTGTTAGGAAGAGTCCCGTTCTGCATGTTAATATTTCGACCAAAAGGGAATAAGGAAAAGCAAGTTACTAGTAAAAACGTGTGTCAATACGAATATTCGACCACAAAGAACTATAACTACAAGAGCGACGAGGAAATGAAAAGTATAATAAATTAGTGGCACACATACGTACTTGTACCAAGGTGACCAAACTAAGGATTAGAGATGAGCGATTCAGAGTACCTTGTAATTTTAGGGTATCTCAGAACCAAACGAATACCAAACAGTTTCTAACTTTCATTACCCATAACCGTTTGAAGCGGAAGCGTTTTGAACCGACTATTTCCATTAATTTTTTTTTTTACAAAGTCTCTCCAAGAGTTTTTTTTTTATATATATATATGTAAACAAACACGTATATATGTGTAAATCATGTATCGTAGTAGTTGAATATAAGGGTTAATAACTTAGTAATGAACATTTAATTAATAATATATATATATACTAAATAGTTCCGGTTCCGGGTATTTGGGTACCCAGATGTTTATACCGGTTCATAGAATTTTATCTCAGAACCGTTTATCTCTATCCGGAACCTACCCAAGTGACTGGTTCTAGTTCGGTTCCGTATCTAATCAGGTATTTTGCTCAACCATATTTATGACAGTTGGTTAAGATGCACGTTTTATTTTTCTACGTAGTATCAAAGCTCACAGGACAATTACTACCTAGTATTGTTATCTCCTGTTAAATATGGTTGAAGTCCATTATGTTTGACCATGTTGGCCAAGCGGTAAAATATTTTATTTATTTATTTTTATTTTCAAATAGAATTGAGATTTTTTTATTTTCTTCGTAAAATGAAATTGTAATTCGAAATTTGCAAGCAACTTAATTTGTATTAAAAAATAAAAATAATCAGGAAAAAGAAAGAAAAGTCTCTCTACATTCTCTTCAGTGTCTTGTCTCTCTCTTCTCTTCTACTCTGCTTTGTGTCTCCATCTTCCCCTTTCCTCCCCCACAAATCAATAGCTCAGCTGCTGGAAGCCTGGAACTGTAAGTGAAGATCTTGCGTTCATCACCACCATTACACCTCTCTCTGCAATTTATGCGAGATTACGGTATCGAAGCTCTAATGACTCCCGAACAGTGAGCAAACACCATCTGCTGACTGCTGCATTTAGAATTAGATCCTCTTCTCAGCTATCGCTATTCTGCAAAGTAGTTTCACCAGCAGCTTCAATCCACAACGGAGGCACCACATCGCTGCTTAACCAAAAGAAATCGGAGTTTCAGTGGATTCCAATTGCGAGTTCTCCCGCCATTAGCAGTCGATGGCGGGAGCAGAATCATGGAGGCTCAGTGAGTACGGAAGTTACTTTAACCCCATCTACTGGTTGAGGTCAGCTTCACCGACCTCACCGAAGAAGATCTCATTACCATTTGTCTGTGGTGTGATTCTGTTTGCTCTTGGTTTGATTTCGCTCGTTATTGGCCATGTCGCCTCTGATCTTGACTGGTATCACAGATTAAGTGCCCGCAGCTTGTACTCCAAACTGGTAGAGATGCTTATTGACCTAGTTCTTATGCAGATAATATTATAGTTTAAGATTTTTATTTCTTGGTTATTAACTTCAGTAATCAATGAATTTGCAGAATGGCGGTTACATCGAACCGATTAATATATGGAAATCGAAGTATTCGAGATTCTACCGTGGATGCAGCAAAAGAGGACTTCAGTTTTCACGTGAGTAAACTTCTTGTGCTGTTTTCTAATTGTAGATTCTCAGAGATCTGTTTGCCTATTATCAGTATTTTGTTCAGGATACTGTCTCCTATCCACCTCAGTGCCGTTTTCTAGCAAAGGCTACAGTTATTGCATGTTTTGTTTAATTGCTCTAATTTGGTGAGCAGTCCTGAATGACTTTATAACTGAAGCTTGAAGTAATGTGGGACCTTAAACATGAAAACCTTAATGAGAGATTTGGTGGTATTTTACTGTTTGATAAATGTGGTCGCTGTTGTAAATATCAAATTAAATCTGCAGCTTAGTTATATCTGTATGCCATAGATATCCTGTATCCCGTTCTTGATTGAGCAGCTGTAGGACATACATATTCGAATGGTACACTTAATACCCACTATAACGGATGCTATTGTCACATGCATTGAGATTTTCTAAAACTTCTTTGGTGAACTGGATTGAACTTTTCTTCAGCTCTAGTTGGTTACAAGAAACAACTATCTATAGTTCAATCAAGGAAAATATGCAGCTAGACTAACTATTTTCTTTGTATATATATAGCTGCTATAAAGGAGCGGTCTTCAAATGGATATTTGCTTATTGCAGCCAGTGGAGGACTCAACCAACAGAGAATAGGAGTAAGTACATTGATCAATGAGTTACACTATGTCTATGATTATGCGTCCTCCATCTGTATTTCCTTGATATCATTTATGAACTTGCTTAAATGACATCCATAATAATAATCCTTCATGCTACGCTACTGTTCTCCTCATACTAAACTTTGATCCAGTTAGTTAAAATGACAATGACTTTCTTGCAACTCAGATAACAGATGCTGTTGTTGTTGCACGTATTCTTAATGCTACATTAGTGTTGCCTGAGTTGGATCATGACTCATACTGGAAGGATGATAGGTGAGTACACTGAACTATTTTGTCATCTTTTTCATGGTGTCTCAGCCTTTGAAAATTTATATATTTTAACAAAGCTACCCTCCTACTTCCCGTGCAGTGATTTTGTGAACATCTTTGATGTTAATTGGTTTATTTCCTCCCTTGCAAAAGATGTCACTATTGTCAAAAGGGTTCCAGATAAGTTCATGCGATCCTTGAAGAAGCCACCATATTCAATGCGTGTCCCCAGGAAATCTCCCCCAGAATATTATCTAGATCAAGTTCTTCCAATACTCTTAAGGAGGCATGTACGGTCTAATCTCTCATCTTCTTTTACTACTCTCAGCATCCATTTCTCCAAACTGGTGCAATTTATATATGTGTCTGCTGAGGGTAAGTGATGGATCGATGTGTTAAAAATTTAACAGGTTCTCCAGTTGACGAAGTTTGATTATAGACTTGCAAATGATCTCGATGAAGAGCTTCAGAAGCTTCGGTGCCGTGTTGACTATCATGCTTTGAGATTTACAAATCTCATTAATAACCTCAGTCAGCGACTTGTCAGGAGAATTCAGAAGATGGCAAACCGTTATATTGCAATTCATTTAAGGTCTGGTGTTATTCACGGGTCAATTGCTGTTAGATCTTTTTTAAGTGGATTGTGACGGTACTTAAAAGTTAAAACTATCTCTGTCAGGTTTGAACCTGATATGCTAGCATTTTCTGGGTGTTACTATGGTGGAGGTGAAAAGGAGAGGAAGGAATTTGCTGAAATTCGGAAACGGTGGGACACATTACCTGTAAGATCTTTGAATTCTCGCCACTGTATACACATTACCAAACAGTTACTGTTAATATAGTTTGATGAATGTTAAGTTGTGATTTACATGTTTTCTTGGACACTGGATTTATTGGGTAAATTTTGTACCTGGTGACTTTTGAATGATATTATAAACATGCCATTTTAAAGTTGAAAAATCTGCTGAAATCTGAATACTACATCCAAACTGATGATATCTGTAGTGCTAATTTCTTTTGCATTTTAAAAAATCCCTAATTACCTTTCTTTCAGGATCAAAATGCCGAGGAAGAGCGACAGAGAGGAAAGTGTCCGCTGACTCCTCATGAAGTGGGTTTGATGCTGCGTGCTCTTGGTTTTACAAATGACACTTATGTTTATGTTGCGTCAGGAGAAATTTACGGTGGAGAAGAGACAATGCGACCTCTAAGAGAACTCTTCCCAAACTTCTACACCAAAGAGATCCTTGCAAGTGAAGAAGAGCTGAAGCCTTTTCAGTCATTTTCTTCACGATTAGCGGCCATTGACTACGTTGTGTGCGATGAAAGTGATGTTTTCATCGCTAATAACAATGGAAATATGGCAAAAGTTCTTGCTGGTCGAAGGTCAGTTTTTTTTTTTCAAAGTAATTTGGATTATCTGGAGAATCGTTTCATTTAGGTGCATCAGCAGAAATCATTTTTTCTGTTGCTTAGGGACATAATAAATCTCTCCATCTGGTCCTAATTGGAGAGATTGAATCTGAAAGTTATTAATGGATGAGATTCTGCCATCTGAATCTTGTCCATTTTATTGGTTGGACAATATTACCTATTTCTTTTATTTTTAATAATTAAATTGGGTTCATTAATCATACCTTTATCAATTTACAGCTGAAATGGACTAAACCCATTTAGCCCCCCAAATAGAGGGGATCCATATCCAATTTATTACATATATTTTTTAATAATGTAAGAATATACTCATCTTTAGACCCTTGGATCTCATCTATTATGACCTTGCAGGAGGTACATGGGGCACAAGAGGACCATTAGACCAAATTCTAAGAAGCTTAGTGCTCTATTCATGGCAAGGAACAAGACATCATGGGATACCTTCGCAAGCAAGGTAAGATATTACCAAAGAGGGTTCATGGGGGAGCCCAATGAAATGAAACCGGGACGAGGTGAGTTTCATGAGTATCCATACTCTTGTATATGTCAGAAAACACCAAACAACGGCACCAATCAGGATCCTACGGAAGCTGCAAACTCTACAAATGCGAACTCTGCATATTAACCCGCATCATCCCTTTGTTAAAATTTTAACACCATGGCTGTGGCACTAGAACTTCAGGAAGAGATCCGCCATCTCAGGTCAGTATAGCTACTTCGCTTTTAAGTCCAAAGCTAAAATGCTTGTTGCCTAGTATAGTACGTGTAAATTATTTATTTCTATTTTTTGTAGTATATCTCTTTGTTTTGAATTGATCATGAATAGATTGGAGTTATGTTTTGAGACCACATTTAAATAGGTACTGAATTCACTGACTAGTAGAGACTCCTGAGCTTCTCAATAATTTGGGTACTTCTTTTTGAAAGGAACTTGGTAGTGTGCAATGTAAAACATATCTACAAAATAAATCCTACATGTTTGTTGTAATATCATGTATTTTAATAATTTCAATTGAACCCGACACTGATTTAGCTATGTTAGCTTTGAATAGAAGAATGATTGATATACGGCTAAAAATTCCTCTTTTTTTTGGTTAAGAACCTATAAACTCTATGAGGTTTGCCCTATGTGAGATTTTGATGTCTGAAGTTTAAATTGTTGATATTAACTGTCTGAAGTTTCAACTTTGTTGAAATTTGGTTTTTCGTGTCAAATTCAACAAAGTGGTGTGAAAATTCAAAATTTTCCCTGATACTATTATGTTTACTCCGACCACCACCAACTCCTGCCACCACCTTACTCCGGCCGGCCACCACCTACTCCGACCGTCCACCACCCTATTAAGGGCAATTTTGGGAATTTTTTTAACGGGTCATATGACAAGCGCATGCCCAAGTTCTGTCATTTTAACATCAAATTTAGACTGAGACAACAAATTTCAACAAAGTTGAAACTTCAGACAATCAGTATCAACTATTTAAATTTCAGACATAAAAATCTCATATATGGCAAACTTCAGACAATTTGTAGGTTCTTTAACTTTTTTTTGGAATCCAGAATCATAGAGTGGGTTGGATTTTGGAGTTAAGGATGGTTTGGTTTGACAGATTCATAGATTATGTAGTCAATAGAGTGTGCACTGGGCAAGATAGATTTCTGATTTTCTCAGTCATAGCTTCTAGGTGTGTATAAACTTTGCTGTCATTTTTAATTTTAAATTTGTGAACATAAGGAGAAGTTCAGCTATGGTGGGTTGGGTAGGATTTTGGTCTTCTCTGATTCCTCAGTCATTTTGGAGTCAATGGGGATAGTCAAATTGTCAATGATCCAATTTGTATTGTGTAGCCTCCTTGACATGATTAGCAAGTTTGAAATTTGACCCCAAATGTCCCTTAATGTTGAAATTAGATTTTTGTCCCTAACTGTTGAGGATAGAGCAACTTTGTCCTTTATTAATCTTTTAAGAGAGTGCAGTTTGGTTTGGTCCATCATCTAGTTTTCTGTTAAATGCTCCAGTGGACCTGGTCAGTAATCTATGAAATAAGGATGGGCCTTAAATGGTGCTTCTTTGGGGCCTGCCTCTAGGGGTGAAACCGGACCGGTTAGACCGGTTTTTTGCCTTTTCGATCGGATATCTATATTTTCGGTCCTTTTTTTTCCTTAAAAAACCCGACTAAAAAACCGTGTGTAAAAATAAACCGTCCATTGTTATTACAGTTTTTTCAGTTCTGTTTTCAGTTTAAACTGACAATAAAAAATTAGCAATTACCATTTAAAATTCTCGTCATTTTTGTGCACTCAAGCCAAAATGAAAAATAACGTCCATTAATATAATATAATGAATAAATTATAAAATATAAATAGAAAAAACAATCTTCAGAAGAGTTTCTTTTACAATTTATTTATATTAACATAATAAATTATATTGATAAATAACAATTAATATAATATATATTGTATATACTTAATTAGCGTAACGGTTCGATTCGATTTTCACGGTCCTCGAAGCTCAATGGCTGAATCAGACCATAAAACCGAAATAGAGAAAAAAAAAATCCGACCAAAAATCAAACTGCATGCTTCATATTCGGTTTTTTCGGTCCGGTTTTTGGACCAACCGGATTTGGTTTCACCCCTGCCTCAAGTGTAGAAGGGAAACATATTCGGAATTGAAAATTGCCGTTATTGGTATGTTTGAATATGAGGGTGGTTATCTTATCTACTTTGGTTCAGAAAGAGAGATTTGCATGCATAAAATTGCATTTTGCATTTTGTATAACAATCAACTACTAACTATTATTGTATTACAAGATAATGAAATACAGTTGACGTCACCGCTAGAAGTTGAGGGTACGTAGCTCTTTGGTGCCTAAATTTTGGTCAACCAACAGAGCAACCTCCAACTAAACTCAACCAGTCCAGTCCATAATGGATTATCCATTATGAAAATTATGGCATCATCTTCTTCTTCATAGAAGAACAAAGACTCCTCAGTGGTTTACCCACCATTAACATCTCCTTCACAGAATCTCCATATGTAAAGCCACCCCAATACCTCGAATCTCCATTACTTTCTCCTCTCTTCTTTCTTCTCCATTAATTAAATCCTTAGAAAATAAATAAAATTCATGTTTTTGGTAATTTCTTTGTTGTAATAATAAAACCTTGAATTCCATCCATGGCGGTGTTTGTAAACATGAAGAAGACTCTGTATTTCGTCTTCTTCTTCCTTGTGCTGCTGAATTCCGTACCTTGCTTTCCCGCCAGAATCTTGACGGAATCTACGACAGCTGTATCGGTGGTGGAAGCAGAGAACGACACGTGGCATGATTTCGTGAAGTTCATCGACGCCGGAGTTGGAACCCAGGTCGCCGGAATGGCGGAGCTGAAGCAGTACTTCAGCCGCTTCGGCTACTTATCTGCTTCAGCGTCCAATAACTTCACTGATCTCTTCGACGCGGATTTCCAGACCGCCGTCACCAAGTACCAGACGAGCCTCGGCCTGCCGGTCACCGGAAAGCTAGACTCTGACACCATCACCGCCGTCATGGCGCCGCGCTGCGGCGTCAGCGACGCTACCGTTGGAGCTTCGTTGAAGGCGACGCGTCACTACGCGTATTTCTACGGGAAGCCGAGGTGGAGCAAGGAATCCCCGGCGACGACGCTGACGTACGCTTTCTCTCCGTCCCACATGATTGACTACGTCAGCGCGAGCGACGTGAGGGGGGCGTTCGAGCGGTCGTTCGCGCGGTGGTCGGCGGTTATTCCGGTGAGCTTCGAGGAGGTGGAGGACTACAACAGCGCGGAAATCAAGATCGGGTTCTACAAAGGGGACCACGGCGACGGGGAGCCGTTCGACGGCGTCCTCGGGGTGCTCGCCCACGCGTTCTCGCCGGAGAACGGGCGGTTCCACCTCGACGCGGCGGAGAAGTGGAGCGTGGACTTCAAGGCGGAGAAGTCGCGGGTGGCGGTTGACCTGGAGTCGGTGGCCACGCACGAGATAGGGCATGTGTTGGGGATGGCGCACACAGCGGTGAAGGAGGCGGTGATGTACCCTAGCCTGAGCCCGAGGACGAAGAAGGTGGACCTGAAGATCGACGATGTGGAGGGGATCCAAGCTCTGTACGGATCGAACCCTAATTTCAAGCTCAGCTCTCTGTTGGAGTCGGAGAACTCCTCCAACGACGGCGATGGGTTTGGAAACCTCGTCGGGTCTTCCAGGTGGACCACGGCGGCGGCTACGGCGGCTGTCGTTTTTATTCTGCTTTCGCGCGCTTATTGACGTGGAAAAGGAAGACGATCCGACGTGGCGTTTTACAGATTTGAAGTTGTTTATTATTTATTTAATTTAATACACAAAATATTTCTTTTATTTTTCATTTAACACTAGCATTTAGGGGATTATAAATTCAGCAATTGTGATACGTAGATAATAATAATAATAAAAGCCATAACATTCTTTTGTTGTGATCCTTATTTTTATAACATTCGTTTGTTGTGATCCTTATAATAATAATTAGTTAAAATGTAACTACAAAATTTTACTCAATCCGCCACTTCAGCGTATGAACCAACCAATGAATGAGAGACACGACATAAATGTGCTCTAACTAAAGAACTTTGGTAAACATGTGATTACAGCTTAATATTTTTTTGCTAATTAAACTATTCTTCTTGTTTAGGCTCATAAAAATAATATATCATATAAATTAAAAAAATATTTTTCATATATAAATGTAATACAAGGGTTATAAATGTAATACGAGGGTTACTAGTTTTGTAATTTTTTTTGCTAAAAACTTATTGGACATGGTGAACCCTAAAGGGCAAATTGACACTTGCCTTCTTGGGTTTACCATTTTCAATAGTGTTTTAGAAAAAAGTAGTACAAAACTAGTTACACTTTTATTATATATATTTGTATATAAGATAATTATTTTTATTTGTTAAGATAAATTATTGTTTTAGGAAAAAAAAATAAGGTAGGATTAATTATGAGAAATTATTATCTTATAATCAGATGTTATTGAAAAATATTTATTTATGATATATTTATTTATAATTTTTCGATTGCACTAGTTATCAATCTTACGCTTATTGACGTGGAAGAGGAAGACGATCCGACATGTATTTTTACAAATTTGAAATTGTTTATTTAATGTGGTTTAATCACCAGATTGATACGTGAACTTTATCCAATTATAAATAGTTATCTCAATTTTAATTTTTAAAAGTTAGTAATAGAATTTTTAAATTTCAAAAATCTTGTTATATATGTTGTGAGTTTTATTAAATTAAGCATAATGTGGACTGGAGTATTTTTTTACGTGCCTAAAATAAATTCGGACGTCTAAATTAAAAGAATTACAACAAAATATTGTTAATTAACTTTTAACGGTATTGAATTCCAAGAGTGCATTTCTTAGCCCAGCCCAGTAAAGGCCACTTCGGGCGGTAAATTGGGCTTTCTCCTGGCTTATCCGCCTAAACCCTCAACCTCACGGCGGCGGGAAGGTACCATCTTCATCAGGCGGCGGCATTGCAGTATCCTCCACAGTTTACGTTTCTCAAAATCCCTTCGTTAATTGCCAACAAAGAAAATTTCCTCCATCGAAAATCAAAATCATCTAATGGCCTCAGCTTGCGGCAGAACAATGCACAGAGCAGCAGCTTCCATTAGATCCAATCTCCGTGGAGCTTCTCTTAACCGTCCCACCTCCTCCGCCTTCCCTCTTCCGTCTCCCGCTCGCCGTGCGTCAATCTTCAGGTCAGTGTCTGCTTCCGATTGTAAGCTCCGACAATCTGTAGCTGAATCTGTTATTAGCTAGCTGCTTACTGGTGATTTGTGATTTTTGGTGGATAGATCGGCACCAGAACTTGGATGCGTGCAGTCGCTGTTGCCGCTCCACAGTGCGGTGGCAGTTGCGAGGATGACGTCGTGCCTGAGCACGTCGAGCTGCCGGGCACTTTCTCAGGGTACTCTCTGCTGTACCTCTCCAGACCTCTAGTATGATTTTCTGTTTCTTCGTGTGAGTAGCTTTTGCTTACTCTACTACTACATCTGCATTTTATCTCTCTTTGTGTGATCAAAGTACGATATTCTAGGTGTTGATTCTGATTTGCTCATGAAATTACACAGATTTGGGAAAAATTTACTCTAGTAGAGTTGATAGTAGAATCTTGTGATCAAAGTACAAACTGTATATGTTGATGTTTTTGCTACCCTTGCCCTAGATTTGCAGTTTCTGATAATTGATATGTTCCTAAAGTTAACTCCTTAGATACACAAGTTCGGGAAAGTTCTAACTTTAGTGAACTTGAGGAGAGTTGATTGTAGAATGTAGATTCTTGCCATGTAACATTCATAGATTGTTGATTGAGTAATACTAGAAGTCAGACCTGAACCATTTTTCACTACGTGGGGTTGAAAATTATGAATCTGATCAGGGAAGTAGAGTTATTTAGATACGATTCACCGTATAAATCCCAATAAGCTTTAGTATATCCTGTTCTTTTAAATCACCGAGAGATAGAGAGAGGGGGAGAAATGTTGTATCAAATGATAACGACCCCAGTTGAGACTCTGAATTTGTTCAAATTATGAGTAGAAGATGAGTGTTGATGGAGAATGAACCTGCAACATCTGACAGGAGGTATTTGGTTCCTGCAGGCACATGATGTTGCAAGTTAAGAAAAGTAACCGGTATTCCCGATGATCATTGACATTCTTAGTGAACTTTGGTTTGGACGGACAAGTAGAGAGACCTTGATTAAGATGTTTTTGTCTCACTACTTCAACTTATTCAGATCACCATACAAAAGCACAAACTTTACCTTGCATTATACACTATTACAATATCTCTTAATATTCTACATTTTGTGTGATTGACTTTTTGCATAAGTAACTATGATTGGGATGAATGGTGGAAGTTTTCAGATACGAAATAACAGCCACTTTGGATTGAACTATGAACTGATTCTCATGCTAAGTCTATTAACCTTAGCTAAGTAGAAGAAGAAAGTGTTGGGGTAGTAACAAAAAGTTGCTCCTTTTATTTTCCCAGATGATGTCGATGGTACGTGAAAGGCGTGCTCTTTATATGGAGGTGGCTGTTTCTCCACTGCTCTTTATGCTTAAATACTTGTAGTTAGTTTAGACCAATTCATTGCTTGTGTGATGGGATGATGATTAGAGTTGAATAGCAAATTTGGAGAGCAGCTTCATGTGATTTGCTTTTGTTGCCTTTTGTTGATGAAGGTAAATAAATGCTTGCATAATTTTGGACAGAACCTAATGAGTATGTACTTTTGCTTCTTCTTATCTTGTTAGAGCTTGGTCAATCCGTCCCCAGGTGAGGCGATTCTTTCAGTGGTCGGCGATCCATTCAGGATTTTCCTTTCTAAGATGATTTAAATGTGGGATGTGGCATTAGTGTAATCTGTGTACCTTACATGACAGGTGAAAAATCCATTGAATTAATTGAATAAATTTAAAAGGTTATGTTTTTTTTTTTTTACTATATCTAGTTATTATATTTGGTAGACAGGGAAGGATCTCTACCTTCCCATATATTTTACTTTCCGTTGATTATCTTCACACAAACAAAAGAAAAAGGGTTAGGAACTTATAAAACGTTTGAAATTTTACCAACATTGAAATTTGGTGTCTGAAATTTGAAATGTTAAGATAGACAAACCAAGTTTTGTTTTTGTTGAATTTGGTGTCCGTATAATCCACCACTCTTTACTTTTCACAAAGTTTTTAAATTTCTCCCAAAATTTGGTGTGGAGCAATTTTCAGCGACAACAAATTGAGATTTACTTGTGTGGACGTGGTCAACTTCTTATGTGACGGTCCCGGCAATGTGACGAGAAGGGAGCATGGGAGGTCGAATTTGGTAGTCAGTTTTGTCGGGATTGAGTTCTCTAAATTAATCACTCTGAATACTCCATTTTAAAGTTAGACACCAAATTTCGACATTGGTGATACTTAAAAAAAAAAAAAAAAAACTATGTTTGTAGGAAAAATTGCCAAATAAGGTAAAGATTAAAAAATAAAATCCATTGACCAAAGGGAGTCCAAGTCAAACCAACATAAAACATTCAAAAATGTGTCAACCTTTAAATTTTCAATATTATCGGAAGGAAGAGACAAATCTTGGAACAACTATTACCAACCATCTATACTGGGAATTAAAACAGAACAACGCGTACGGCACCACCTTATTCTTTCTGTTTCAATCTTCGCATGAATCAATCTCCATTACAGAAACAGAAACAGAAGCCTTATCAAATTGGACAACCCTTCAAGTACACGTCTCAAATTCCCACAACAATCCACAACGCGTGATACACAGAGAAGGAGAAATGAAGCAGATGCAAAAAATTTAGCGGCGTGTTGAGAAAAAGAAGAAGAAGAAGGATCGAATCGGAATAATCGGAAAATGGTGGCGGTGAGAAGGCGAGATGTGGTGGAGGAGGCGGTGATCATCGGAGGGCTGATATTCGTCCAATTGGCGATCGCCGGAAACGCGGTTTTCATGAGTTATATAATGTCGCACGGCCTTAAACCGTATACTCTTGTTATTTTCTCCTCTCTCGCCACCTTCTTCATTCTTTCTCCTCTCGCCGTCATCTTCGAAAGGTGTGTATCTACTATAAACCTTAACCCTACCAATTTATGACGTCTGGATTTGATTGACGTCATCGTCTTTGCATGTGTGTATATGCAGGGACAAATGTATACGCTAAATTTTTGCAATTTGCAATTTTTACACTAAATTTTGTTATTATCGTCATGTTTACCCATTAAAATCGTACGTTTGTTCATTTGAATTTTTTTTATACTAGTTATTTGACCTCAACTTAATTCTTACCCCCTCTCAACGAAATTTATGACTTCATCCTATGTTTATGATCCTATGTTTATGCATGTAGGAGTCATTGGCCTAAGAAACTCTGCTTCAATTTCCTCCTTCAACTTGCTATCATCTCCTTCAGCGGGTAACTTTCTTTTCTTTTATATTATTATTATTATTATTATTATTATTATTATTATTATTTCACAACATTTATTGAAGTATGTATTAGAGCATGTTGAAATCATCATAAAATTTGAATGAAAAACTTGTGGAAGAGTGGGATAAGTCATTTGAAGATTTATTTTTTTTGGTAAATAAATAAACAACAAGAAACGAAAGGTTAAACCAGATCAAACTGATTCAACCAAAGTTCGACTTAACTATGCAACATGTATAAGTAATCAAGGCTGACAAACGTCAATAATGTCTTTAAAAGTACAAATCCAAGTCTCTCTAGGAGGGACATAATGTATGACAAAATTTGAATGTTGTTGAACTCCGTCCTAGCCATGACATCTGCAACCAAAGTAGCTTCTCGATATACATGCCTAAATTTGTATTTCCTAAATTGGAGCAAAAGATTCCTGCAATCCAATACAATAAACACAAGTTTCAAGATTAACATTTTAGAACATTTAGTCAAGTAGGCCTTTCAGAATTTCACGTGTTATCGTAACGCTCAAGTTCAGTTCCCAGTGACTGTGTCTAAAATGTGAAACTTCCTAAATGGACCACAGCAGAGACAAACTCAATCCAGTGTAATTAAAGTGTTGTTCGTAAATTTAGAGATTACAATATTACTTTTCATGTTATATTCATTCTAATTAGTGGATTTCCAACTGTTTGGGTAAGTATATATAAATAAGAAAACCCTAATGTTTGGTTTTGGTGATGATCAATAAGGGTAACTCTTTTCCAAACGTTGTTGCTCAAGGGGATTAAGTTAACATCACCAGCAATGGCAACAGCCATGCCCAACCTTGCCCCCGGCTTCATCTTCTTCATTGCTTGGTTTGTAGGGTATTGTCTACTTACTTGCATCTCAAGTAACTTAATTATAAGGGCCGATTGGTCTTTTGGTGTCATATGTTTTACCAATGTTGGCTTTTTCATAATGCCATATGCTTATTTTGTAAGTTTTTGGTGCCACATGTTTGCATTTTGTATGTTTTTAGTGCATATGTTAGGCAACAGTCAAGTTTGACTGCTTAATACTTTTATTTTGTTCATTTTAGTCATCCAGTTTATACATCTAACTTTTGATTTTTGCAATTTAGTCTTTAAAAAAACCTAACTGGACCCTAAGGTCTAATTGACCTAGCCATGGTGCAACCTATTGAACCCTTGGGTCCAATTAACCCAGCCATGGTGCGACCCATGTTGAACCGTTAGGTCAAATTGGATTTTTTTAGACTAAATTGCAAAAACTAAAAGTTAGATGTATAAATTGGATAACTAAATTGAACAAAATAAAAGTATATAACTGTCAAACTTGACTGTTAGTCAACAGATGCACCAAAAACCTATAAAATACACACATATAACACCAAAAAACTTCAAAATAAAAATATGAAACCAAAAGTCAATATGATACAAAAGACTTTTTTAACCCTAATTATAATTAAATCATTCCATTCATCGTCGATATATCATCTGATATATATCTCCGACCCATTAATTCAATGTGTGTGCAGCTTAGAGAAAGTCAATTTTAGTTCTGTTTACAGCAAAGTGAAGATCCTGGGAACACTGTTATGTGTTGCCGGAGCAATTACGATGAGCATAATCCATAGCACTGCCGCAGAAAGTAAATTTAAGCTGCATGAAATCACGTTCGATAAACAGAAGATGATCGGTTGCTTGTATCTCCTTGCAGCTGTTCTTCTCTTATCCTGTAACGTCGTCTTGCAGGTAATTAATCTCTATCCGACATTCCCAGAAGATTTATGATTTTTATTTTATTTTTTTGCTTTTTATGGCAAATCTTGATTTGTGTTCTTCATTTTAGGCTGCTGTTTTGGGAGAATTTCCAGCGCCGATATCGTTAGCTGCCATAACTTCGTTGATCGGGGTGCCTACGACCTTGATCGCGCAGTTAGTTAGCGGCGGAGGTTTTGATTCGGGTTGGGAGTTGATGAATTTCAAGAATTTGATTGCTTTCTCTGTACTGGTAATTTCATACATTACTTTCTATATACCAAGTCGGATAGTACAATACCAACATTAGTGAGTGTTTATTATCATGTAGTTTGGTTTCGAAGTCTTAAATTCGAAACTACTCTCAGTTCATGCATATACGAGGAGAAGAGAGTAGAAATGTGTTTAGCAGGCCGGCATCTTGACTATACTAGGTTGCTGGTGGGGCAGCAGAATGAGAAATTATTATATGTGACGAAGCCAACACGTGACGCTGCAATGTTACCATTTCAGCCAAACATGTGACATATGTTCATGTGTTAGTCACTTTTTGCCATGCGTTACGTGTTGGTTGGGTTTATGGTTTCGGGTTATAATTTATCGCAGTATAACTAGGATTAATGTGTTAACATCTTGACTATACTAGACTTCTAGTGGGCTAAATTAACAATGCTAGTGCATACGTTGGTTATTCAATATGTCTGGTCGAAAAAACTATAACCCATGAGCAAAAAAACCCTGACCATAAGCAGAAAACTCAAACATTACATAAAGTGATTAACCTAAAATTGTCATTACTAACTCATTCATTTGCCAGAATCTAGTAAACCACCTTGCTTTGCTGCAAATTTTGCCAACTTTGCAAGTTTTTTTAAATTTTCTTTTGCAAGCTTGAGACCTTTCTAATTAATATATACATTAAGTTAATAGTCATTTAATTAAGAGTGTTAATATTATGGGGGTATATATATATATAGGTAGGAGCCATAGGTGGGACATGTGTGAGCTTCAGTGGATGGGCAATGAAGAAACGGGGGCCAGTTGTGGTAGCCATGTTCAACCCCATCGCCACCGTCTGCTCAGTTCTTCTGTCTTTCATAACCCTAGGTGACACCATCAAACTCGGAAGGTAACAAACCTCCAATTAATATTTCTTTTTCTATCAACACCGCTAATTGTTATGTATATAAACAATATAAGTATGTGCTAGTTTTTTGTGAGAGATTTATTTGTAAGGGATATATAACTTTATTTGTAAGAAATTGTGAAAATATCTTAAAATACAACATTCAATTTTTTAACAAAAAGCTTGGCTAGAAACTTGCTTGAAAATCTCTTACAAAATATTAAATTTTATAAGATTTTTTTTTCAAAACATAATAAATCCTTAAAAACTGCATATATTTGTGAAAAATTTAATTTCTTTAAAAAAGGGTCATTACAAATGATCAATTTTCTTGTTGTTGTGTCTTCAGATACTTTTTTTTATATTTTTTTTCTGTACAAGATTATTTCGTTTTTTTTTTCTTAACTTTTCTGTATAAGATTTGAGTAATTCCTTAAAGTGTGAAAAAAAGAGTGAAAAAAACCATAGAAAGTTAACAACTGCCACATGTCAGTTAACAATTTGACATAAATTAGAAAGAGAATCATGCAATGCATTGCCATGTGGCATGTGGCAGCTTTCTATGGTTTTTTCACACTTAGTTTCACACTTTCTAGCAAAGCCCATAAGATTTATCAAATAATATATATTTTTTTGGCCAGAAACGGTAAAAATAAAATAGTAACATTTCCAAATTGTGATATTTAAGATAGGGTTAATAACTAAAAAACTGTCCAAAGTTTACCTTATGTTAAAATTAGGTGTCTGAAGTTTAAAATGTTAAAATAGACTGTCCCAAGTTTCATTTTTGTTGAAATTTGGTGTCTCTGCGTGTCTTTTCATCTCAACTCAATCATTTTCATCAACCCACACACCCACTCATAAGCCACCCGTCTTTACTTTTCACAAAATCGTCAAATTTCACCCAAAAATTGAACATTAAAAAAAAGTTTCTAGAAGAGTGGTGTGGAGCCATTTTCCAAGGACAACATAGTGAGATTTACTTGCCCAGATGTGACCAACTTTTTAGGTGACGGTCCCGGCAAGATGACGAGAAGGGAGTGTGTATGGGAGCTCGAATTTGACATACGGTTTCGTCGGAATTGACTTCTCTAAAGTAATCACACTGAGACACCAAATTTCAACAAAAATGAAATTTGGGACAGTCCATTTTAACATTTCAAACTTCAGACACCTAATTTTAACAAATTGTAAACCTTGGACCGTTTTTTAGTTATTAACCCTTTAAGATAACCAGTTAAATAACGACGGCTAACTATAGCTTGATCAACGGTTCAGCCTAGCTGGCATGTTCCTTATGTTTGTAGGCTTGTACTGCGTGCTATGGTCTAAAGCCAAAGAAGGCTACTCGAACTCGAGTCGGGATAGCTTAGCGACCGAGTCAACTGAAGTGGCACCTTTATTGAGTTAATATTCTTTTCCCACTTTAATTATAATACCGCACTGTTCGTAAATTAACGTGTCGTTTTTATTTATTATTATTGCAATCTTATAAACTTGTTTTTACATATTAGATTAGATTGCAAAAATAAAGAAGCATGAAGTATTTATTACAAATATTTAAAATATAGTAAAAAAAATTAATTTTACATTAGATATCCAAATCTAAAAATGTTAAAGTATTTTTGGTACAATATGTTTGACAGAACGTGGTTTTTAGTGTAATATGCTTTATTTTTTTTATGCTTTGGTACTAAACATTTGAACTTTTTGTAGACTTTTAGTATGGTCGCTAGTTGGCCATAGTTTTTGAAGTGACATGTGCAAGTCAAGTGACTTACTATATACTTTTGATTTTGTTCAGTTTAGTCCATTTAATACATCTCTAACTTTTTTTTTTTCTCAATTTAGTACTAAAGAACCCAAAACGAACCACTAGACTCGATGGACCTTAGGGTCAATTTTCCCCCAACTGGACTAGGTCCATCGAGTCTACTGGTTCGATTTTGGTTATTTGAGATTAAATTGAAAAAAAAAAAGTTAATGATGTGTTAGGATGACTAAAATGAACAAAATCAAAAGTATATGGCAAGTCATGTGACTTGCAAGTGTCACTTAACGACAAAAACTAACATGTCAACTAACAGATTGACCAAAAGTCTACTGGTTTAAACTTGTGTGGTACTAAAAGTATATATAAAAAAAACATCTTCAATCGAAAACCATGTTCGGTCAAACATGTTGTACCGAAAGTACATTTAAATCAAATTAAAAAGCATAAAATTAAATTGGATGTTAGTTTCTAGTATGTAACATGGAAGATAAAATGGAATTTGTTTTGCAGAAACATGGTCGCGAGACGGAACCAGCGGTGATCAATAACAAACAACGGGTTGATAGGGGCCGCGTCAAGGGAGACGTATATATGTAACTGTGTATAACATGCATGTTTCAAAACTAATGTGACATTTATCTACTGGAGTGTCTTGTACTGCATTTCATAGTCTCGGTGTTTCATTCGACTGATTGTCTTAAATTTTTAAAATTGTAAGTAAAGATGTGATTTAATTTTCATCCTTTGAAAATCTTTATCGCGTGTAGTTTTTAACTCCAAATAAATATTTGTGAACGGTAGAAATTTTTTAAAGATTCGTCACGTGAAATGTTTTTAATTAAATTGAGGTTTTAACTTAACATTACAGAGATTTGAATTTACGTATTCTATTAGACAATTGACCAACTGTAATTTTAAGAGAGTTGGTCGTACAAAAATATTCAAACATGATTTCTATGGCAGTCTTGTGTTGTTTGTTGTTAGACAGCTTCTTGAGAGGCTCTTCTTCTGCCTTGTTGGAGGTTGTGGTGAAGTTTCCAATCTTTTATCCTTTTGTGCAGATGAATACAAAGCACATCTTCTTGGCACTATCTATATAATTGAACTCTACATGACAATTAATTAGTTATATGATACCGTGATTAGTATAAGTGCATATCAGTTTCTAACCGACATGTTAACATACACAAAACTCGTGTTGACAACACTTGTAAATATTTTTATCTTTGAATTGTAATAAAAAATCAACCAACATAATAATAGACTAATAATTAATCGAATTATGCACCAAAGACTTCAAACTAGCAACTGCTGTGGTTGTTCCCTTCTTTCATTCATTTGATTCGATCACTGAAAACTATTATAACAACTCTACTTATACTTTTACATAATAACTTCTTCAAGACACTGTTTTAAACTGTTTCTAAACCTGCTTATAAATTACAACATAATGTCTTCTTCTAAAACTGACACTTAACTTAGTTAAATACAACAGACTCTAGCTTAACCAAACATAGTTAAACTATAAAGACTGACTCGATTACTTCACTGACTCTAATTTTCTGCAACTGATTGTGTTAGCAACACTTCTTATTATGTCAACAACTCTCTAGTCTTTTACAACTCTAGACTTATGCGACTCATCAATGTCAATAGCACTTTCTTATGTGTCAGCATCTTCGTCTATGTGCCCACGAATATGTTAACTTCTTATTTTCATTTTGTTGCATTCTAAATAGTTTGACATCAGTTGAATCATTTCACATGCCAAATATATGAATGATTCTTTAAATTATACATAATATGTTTCATAATTAGTAATTTTATCTACAAGCAAGATCAAAATTAACAAATAGTTTATAAAAAAAATAGTTAACAATTTGTTAATTAGCCTGAATTTTTGTTTATAAATAAATAAGTATCGGGTTATATTATATATATATGATTAATTGTTTTAAAAAATAGAGAACATGAAATGTCTCTGATGTTGCTTTATACACCCATCACCACTGACACATTTGTGTCAAAAATAACATCCTAAGTCCTAACCAATAAAAGTACATATTATATATTTACCGATCGCGAGAATATGCACGACCTAATTTTAGAGTATAATAATAATTAATAATAATAATAAATATAGAAATAAATTAGGCATGATATATAAGCAAAGATAAAGTGAATAATATGATATGGCCAATTGGCCATGCATGCTTCATGGCTCAACCATGCATAATATATTATAATGCATATTATATATATATGTGATATTATTATGGACGAAACTATTATGTATTGAGGAGGACAATTGCCTCTTCAACTTTTACTAATGTATACTTCTAATTTTAAAAATTGTATTTTTTTTTAATTTAATCCTTTAAGATCTTATATATTACTTCATAATTTTTTTACATTGATTAATTACCTCTAATTCAATTTTTACACATAAATCAAATTCATATGGGCCATTGAAAGTGACTAAGCATACGTAAGATGGCGTTCTTCACCCATCTTAAATCATAAGAGATATATAGATAGATAGATAGATAGATAAATGGAGGGTTTTAATTTCATAAATTAGATGTCCACTCATATTCACCAATCACGTATTAACACCAACATATGATATCTCTCACACCATGCATGCCCCACTTGCACCTCTTCATACTAGAAAATCATTCACTCTGATGTATGTGGTCAAGTCAAGCCCGCAACATATTTCATTTTTAAGGTAAATTGCCAATTCGCTAGTATATATTTCACAACTCGAACAATTTATTATATCGAATATTTTTCGGGATAATTTGGTAACATATCTTTTCTTGAGTAGATAAATTAATAGCTCGGTTATATTTTCTGTCATTTTTAGATGGAAATTAACATTTGCTCATCATAATAAACTAACTTGAAATATCGGAAATGCCATCAAATCGTTAATATTGCATCATTTTACACAATTTTATGAGTTTTTTTTTTTCTTTTCGCGGTTGGTGGGCAATGTTTTGATGGTTGCTAGCCCAATTGGCAATGTTTATCAGTTAGTTTAAATTTACAAAATCGTTAACTCGGTAATTAAAAATGAAATATCAAGGACATTTCAATCATTTCTCTAATTCATTTGACTATTTATCGCGTTTATATATATATATATATATATATATATATATATATATATATAACATATGTCAATTTCTGTAATTAAAAAAAATGGAAAATTTAACCCAGAAGTTTTAAATTTGGCTACCAGTTTGATCTATAGGCAATATTTTTTTTCTCCGGACAAGTTGTTAGTTTAAATTTACAAATCGTTAACTCAATTATAAAAGGTGAAATGTCAAGGACATTTCAATCATTTTATCTAATTCATTTAACTATTTACTGCATTTTTTTTATATATGTAAAACACATGTCTATTTCGTTAAAAACAAAAAAAAAATTAACCGAGACGTTTTAAATTTGGAAATTTTGATCGATTTGTAAAATCTTTCACTATAATGCTATTTATTGATTATTATTATTTTATTAAAAAAAAAGCCAGACCGGTTCGGGGTGTCAGTAATTTATATGGTTTTAATTATGTTGTTTAAGAATTAATGGTATAAATTTCTTTCTAAAATATATAAGAGTAGTAATTAAGGGATGAATGAAAGTGAGGAAATGTAACGTAGGATAATGAAAGCTTGTACAAATTTAGTGCTCAAAACTTAAAAGTCCAATCACGGTATTTATAACATTCACGGTGATTTAATGTTAGTTGGGTGGTCGTGCAACGAACAGACATTATTATTAGTGGGTAAGAAATTAATCGCGATGAATAATATTAACAATAATAATAATAATATTTGGAAGTATATTTAATTAATTTTGTAAATTTTATCCCAAATAAACATTTATTTTGTATCATGGCCAAAAAAAAAACATTAATTTTGTAAGTAAATAACTAAGTACCAAATTTGTAAGATTTGGTTGTTTTTTTAAATAAATAGTGAGTACTTACCCTAAGTAGGAAAAAATCCGATTAATTGAACCGGGACAAGTACGAGAGCAAGAGTTAGTAAAATTTCAGCTAACTGATTACAGTTCTTTCACAGTTAGTACGATTTGGCCGGCCTGAATTGATTAAAAAGACGAAAGAAAAATCCAAAAATCAGAATATATATATATATATTATTATATTATTACATGAATTGATAAAATGAGTTGCAATCAAAGTTATTAAAGCCGGACCGGACCGGCAGACAGATTTCGGAACCGGTACATCTAACGGTCCGGTTCGTGCAAAAATGTAGAATGTAAGTGAATTCTGTTTGAAGCCCGGTTTTCAGCGAATCAGACGGCGCTTAGCGGACCGGCCGATTCTCTGGTTCGTCGGTTGTTTTACTAAAGTTTATTGTGTTATAAACTTACTATATGAATCTATGTTGTATTTTCTGTAGTTTTATTAAAATTTATTGACGCTGCACTAGAATCAGTCGGACAAAGTCGAATCGGTTCGAACCGGCCGAAACGAAAATCGGTGGCCTGGCTGGTTCGACCTTCGATCCGGTCCTGATTACACTGGTTGCAATTATTATGATTGAAGTAAATTCGAATTCCATCTTTCATTATAAAAAAATCGGTAATTTGTGAAATAATTTTTTTTAAAAGAAACGATCGGTTTGATTTTATAAGAATTTGAAAGGTTTATTTAAGTTTTATTTGGTATTCTAAATCTTATGAGTAACCTTCAGATAAAAAAATCAATAATACATCAGAATATTGTATTAACTTGATTATTTTATTTTTTTATTATTGAAAAAAAAAATCACGCTATATAGATATATGTATTGAACATAGTAAGAGGTTTGCTAAACAATTTTATTGTTATATACAATTATACATTTGCTTAAACTATTTTTGATGTTTATATTATGAAACTTGTCATCTGAGCATTTTACTTATTTTAGTTTTTTTTTTTTTTTTTTTTTGCTTTGGCCATTTTTTTTTTCCAATATAAGTTACCACAGTCAAATAATCAAGTAAATGAAAAAGTCAAAACGAATAAGCGTTTTCATTAGAGTCATAATTATTTTAACAGCTTCCAGCTTTGCAGATCCCAATTCTATTGAGACTTCAATGCAAATCAATCGATAAAAAAATTATTATCATTATCGTTTTTCTTTAAATTCTATAGGCTCCATGCTTAAATTAATTTTTTATTATTTTAAATTAATTCATACGATGACATGAAACTGAAACTGAAAGTGTTATATATTTTTATTTTCAAGGTTTTAGCCGATTTAAACCTCTAACCATGATTAATTAATAACACGCTGAATTACCTAATCATATTATTACATTGTTAAAAAGAAGAGGTAAAGTTGATTTCCTAAACGAGCAAGCTTTGCATGTCAGTCCTCCCCTTTTTCCCTTTTCTTAATTGTTCACGCTTTTCTTATTTTCTTTTCTTTTCTTTATGAATCATATATATTTATTTTTCAAAATTAAGATTAATTTACGCTCTTCACTTGATTTCTCAAGTATAGTTTACTTAAAACATTTTTTTTTCCAACAAAAGGAATGAGTTATGACCCTAGATTTATCATGTTACGTAATGTTCGGACTCTTCTGCTCACGGTCTATGTTTTTCCGATCAGATTTAGCAAATAACCAGCGCATGTACTGACCACGTCAACGTAACCTCACTAGCAGCTTAGTTTAGTCAAGATGTCGGTCCGTCAATTCTACTCGACTCCTCATATCTGACGTGATATGTGAGCCAAACGAGACTTGATATTTTTAATCAGATTACCGCGCAAGATGACAGTCTTTAAGGGTTTTGGTCTCAAAAGTCAAAACTATGTATTCCATCAATGTATTGCTACATATAAAAAATGTTTTGGGTCATTTTATAAGATCTAAATCTATAATTATTTGTGTATATATAAGCTAATAAAGCCACGATGGCATCTCAATGATATTGTATTATAACTCGTACCAAATAAAGTGTTGGTATTACCGTATATTTTTTTCCATAATATTTTTATTGAGAATAAATATGTAAGAACTAAGAACCCTTACATTTAGTGAATATAATGTATATGGGCTTTGATAGAAAGTGTGAAACAAAGTGTGAAAAAACCATAGAAAGCTGCCACATGCCACATGGCAATGCATTGCATGATTCTCTTTCCAATTTATGTCAAATTGTTAACTGACATGTGGCAGTTGTTAACTTTCTATGGTTTTTTCACTCTTTTTTTCACACTTTAAGGAATTACTCTAAATAAATACTTATGGAACGAGTCAAAAGAGTAATTGTAATTTTACTTACTTGGTCTAATGACACTTATTTCTTAGCATTGTCATAATATTATTACAAATTTTTCATACGAATATTAATTAAATGGTAAATAGTATTATTAATATTAGTAAACTGTTTTTTAATTAATAAATAAAATAAGATAATTAAGGCTTTTTGGTGGAGGAATGCTTGTCACCTACTCCTTTAAAAGTTGTTCTCTTTCTCTTTCAATTGCTGTGTGAAGAAAGGAACCACCCTCACCCTCAGAGCAGCTCGCTTGCAGAAGACGAGAGCTCTAGCTGTAAGCTCATCAATGGAGAAACACAAATGCAAGCTCTGCTCAAGGGTTTTCGCCAATGGCAGGGCCCTCGGCGGCCACATGAAGGCCCATCTGGCGCCGCTTCCGATCCCACCCAAGCATTTCGCCGCCGACTCATCCTCCGCCACCTCCTCCTCCTCCTTCTTCTCCTCCGACGAAGAAGATGACGTCAGCGAGGCTTACACCCTGAAGAAGACGAAGATCCGGAAGCTTCCAGATCCTGACGTCAGCGAGAGCGAGACGGAGTCGATGAGCCTCACGCGGCGGCGATCGAAGCGGAAGGCGAGAGCGCCGGCGATGGATCCGGAGCCGGACAGCTCGGTCTCCGAAACCTCGCCGGAGGAGGACGCCGCCGCAATCGCCATGTGCCTCGTGATGCTCTCCAGGGACACGTGGCCGGCGGAGCAGAAGCGCCACCGCTGCGAAATCTGCAGCAAGGTGTTCCGCTCATCTCAGGCACTCGGCGGCCACAGAGTCACCCACCGGAAACTCGACCGCCCCGATAAGTCCCGCAGAAAAACTACCGCCGACGACGTCACCGACGGCGATGGGAAAATCTTCCAGTGCCCTTACTGCTACAGAGTGTTCAGCTCCGGCCAAGCCCTCGGCGGCCACAAGAGATCCCACGTCATGGGACCTTCCGCCAGTGGCGGTGCAGCTCCGGCCGCGGCTCCGAAAACCGCCATCAACCTCATCGATCTCAACTTGCCGGCCCCGGAGGAAGAAGACGACGGCAGCGTTGTCTCCGATGCTGACGATATCACCGACCAGCCCATCAAAACAAAGCACTGACGTGGACTATATCATCCATGAAGAAGACAACACATCGTAACTGACAAAGATCGAAGCTTTTTCTTAATTTGGATCAAAGTTGTTCTTGTTCTTGAACTGTTTGATTTACAAGAATTGCTTTCCAGGGTTCAGTAGTTGAGTGACAGAGAGGGGTGACAGTTTCTTTTTTATTTTTTCCTTAAAAAAATTCTGTCTAAATATTATTATTATTTGGCAAAAAAAAAAATATTGTTATTATTATTATGTTAGGAAAGCTTATAAATTTGAAATGAAAATTTGGTTGAGATTGTTTTGTTATAGTTGGACCATTCAATTGAATAGGACTTAGTCTATGAGGTGGTGGTTGTTCAGATGAGCATTCTGTTATTAACTTTGTAGCTGCACTTCTTGTGATCTGTCTTATGCACTTTCGGTCCGATTAATCCAGTCACGGTCTCATATAGTAAATTTTAAATATTTAAATACTAGAGATTTAAGATAAGATCATTATTATTATCATCCAGCCAATAATGACATGATTAATTTCATATTATTGTGTAGACATAATATAATGCTGTGTTATTTTGGCAGTTTGAGTTGGCGTGAAGCATGGGATCAATGATTTCAAGATGAATCAGAAGAAACGGCGAGCTCAAATTGTATGAGCCAACTGATAAAGTAATTTTGGCAAAAAATAATAATATGATAATGTAATTATGCACATTTAATCTATTATCACCAAATGTCTTTATAATAATATTTCCTTTCTAGGTTAGATCATTCCAAATTATTTTATTTTTTTTTTGCTAGAATTAATGTATGAGAGAGAGTTAGGATGAAGCTCTTTATAGTTTATAGGAGAGTGAAAAAAAAAACAATTATAAACAGAAATTGAGGGAATTAATAATTTAAGTAAATAGATAAGATAAGTTTTTCATTCCAAGTTCATATTGTATAACATTGCTTTTTTTTTTCTTTTTTTTTTCCCCGAAGTATAACATTGCTCAAAATAGATATTATCACGGATGGCAAAAAATAAATATTTTAGGCATAAGATGGTTTTATTTGTATATTTTTCCATGTTCTTTAAGGAAAATACACGAATATAAGTCCACATGTATATATTATATTATTATAATATAAAAAGAACGGTGACATTTTATTTAAGCATCAACTCTATATAGGAATAGTTTAGTGTAGGACCTGAATCATATATTGTTATTTCACTCTTTTTTCAGTCAATGTGTCAAATTCGATACAAGAATCATAACAGTAAAATCCACCCATAGCAATGATTTAAGGTTATATATATAAATGGACTTAATAACTAAATTGTTACCTAAATTTTAACTCGATTGCAAATCGCTACCTGGATTTTAATTTTTTAAAATTAGCTACTCAAACTTTCAATTTTCGAATAAATTATTACTTATGTTTAAATTTCCGTGAAATTAAACAAAAAATGAGCATGCTCCACCCACGTGAGATCTTTTAATGTGTATCTAAGTTGGATTCAAGTATAAATCGAAATGATTTGTGCTAAATACCTTCAATTGGATAGTCAATTGGACATTTGTTCAGTTCCAACTATAACTTTCAATTGAGAGTCAAATTAAAGTTATTTCACTGCGATTCATTCAATTTATGTATGAATTTGATTTAAGAGCACATAAAAAAAAAACCTAGGGTATTCGGAACATGCTAATTTTACGTTTAATTTGACGGAAATTAAAATAGATATAACTTTTTTTTTATAAATTAAAAATTTCGGATAGATAATTTAAAAAATTATTGTTCAAATAGCGATTTGTATTTAAGCCAAAGTTCGGGTAGCAATTTGGTTACTAACCCTATATATATGATAATATTTCCAATTGAGCAAGGGTTGGAAGCTGACATGGCTTAGGCTTATGAGTAGAGTAAGAGTAGGTAGTATATATATATTATATTATATATAGTTTTTTTTTTTTTTTAATATATATGAAGAAGACAAGTGAAGTGTCTTTAAATGTTGGGTTGCAGGTTCCTTTCTCTTTTGCATGTGATATTTGTTGCTTCAGAAGGATGGATTGCTGTGAGTGTCTGCCCCCTAAACATATATATTTAGAATAGAACGCTCTTCTTCTTCTTCTTCTATCTCATGGGACCCTATTTTCTCATCATAAAGATTCTAAATTCATTCAATTTTATATTATCTTATTAGTATTGTCCTGAAAATTATTATTTTTAAATATTCACATGAGTCTAGTTGCAACTTATAGAGAACTTGGTAACAGAACCCTATGGCTTCATAAACATGAGTCAGTTTATTTTTTATATAAATTTTAGAGAAAAAAATACATTTTTAGTATCTCGATTATCGGTTATTAACTTTTTTAGTTACTTTTATTTTTACATTTATGTCTCAACTATTGAATTGTGATTATTCAATGGCGCGTGATTCGGTTCATTTAGTTAGGGGCACACATTGACTAGAGTACATGCAAGACCTGATCACTTATAATAGGAGACTATGCCTAGTATGAGCCGGGCAAATCGAACCCCCTATATATAAATTTTAGAGAAAATTACATTTTTAGTACCTTAAATGTCGGTTATTAACTTTTAGTAACTTTTATTTTTATTTTATGTCTCTACTATTGAATTGTAATTATTTAATGACGCGTGACTTGATTCATATAGTTAGGGGCTCACATTGATTTGAGTCCATACTAGACCTCGGTTCTAGCCAAGACAAGCCCACTCCATAAATGAATGAAGTTATGAGTCATTGAATAATTACACTTCTAATAATTGAGACAATTAAAAGTTTAAAAATAAAATAATAAAATAAAAAAACATATAAAAATCAACAATTGATAGTTAGTCGATAGTTGAAGTACTCAGAATGTAATATTCTTTAAATTTTTATACCAAACAATGTGACATTGTATATATATCTACTACATCTATAAAAGTCTCAATGGCCCTCACCCCCAAAAGTCATGTCTCTTTACATTTAAATTTTAAAACTACTACTTCTATAAAAATCTCAATGACCCTCACCCCAAAAGTCATGTGTCTTCACATTTAAATTTTACCATAAAAAATAATCTACTACATCTATAAAAGTCTCAATGGCCCTCACCCCCAAAAGTCATGTCTCTTTACATTTAAATTTTAAAACTACTACTTCTATAAAAATCTCAATGACCCTCACCCCAAAAGTCATGTGTCTTCACATTTAAATTTTACCATAAAAAATAAAATATTTCATTAGGTGATTTTAAATATCAAAATAGTCTCTCCAATTTTAAATCTCAAAGACGTTTAGTATTGTATTAGTTAAATTTCATGCTCATTTACATGCTACGTACTACATGCATGTAATAGACTCTTTTTATTTTATTTATAAAAAAAATGTCACATTGATTTGTTTCTACCATCATTTATATTACTAAGTACATACTACATACGTATCATTAGTACATACATATCAATGGTAAACATGCACAACATGTTCTTAATAATTAGATCATTACCTCTATATGTGCGATTTTCTCATTATCGAGTGTGATATTGGTTTTTTTTTTGTCCCTCTCACAACCACACATATTAGAATCGACACCTTAATTGAATATATTGTGGATGAAGGCTTAGTAAATTATTCAACGAATTAATGACTGCTCTAGCTTGCTTAATTTTTATTTTTAAGTATGCAAATTTGGAATTCGATAAACACGTGCATCGCACGTGTCTATTTTCTAGTACTAAATAAATGTGACAAAAATAAGACGAATGGTTAGTCTTGTAGACGTGAATGTGAAATAGTATTTTATGCTGGATAAAGTACTTTAAAATAATAAAATAAGTGTTAATTAGAAAATGTATCACTATATTTTGACTATATTGTCGGGTGATCATCTTATTTATCTGTGTCAAATGCACCACTATATTTTGAAATATGATTAGATACACTAGTATGTTAATCTGCAATTAATTTTTTATTAAAAATTATGACTTTGTATATAATAATGATGTTATATTCGTTGTGTTGCAATTTTTTTAGAATTATCATATTAAAATATATTTCAATATTTTTAGATTTTTTTTAATCTTTTGCTCTTTTCCGTTATTTGTTATATTTTCAATGTCTTAAGTATTATAGTAACTTTGTTGGCAAGTTCGCATAGGAAATATATGCATCGACAACATTTTTAACATAAAATTTACAAACAAACTAATAAATTATACATTTGGAACATTTCAAAACATAATGATGCATTTGATAAAATATATAGTGTATCGAACAACAATGAAAAAAATACGTGTGATGCATTTGATTAATTAACCCATAAAAATACGTGTGGTGCATGTGATTAATTTACACACAACATCGTATATATTCACATACGACTAGCTTTGTGTTGTACTAATGTCATGTTCCTTCAAAGATTAATAACATTTTGATATTCTGTAAAGACACATCAACAGTAAAGTAGGTCCTCTTAATTTTAATTATCAGATGGATTATCAGGCAAGTTAAGTAATTAAGCACGTACCATCCATTACTTTAATCACTTTCCTATTCCCTAGCCAACCACGCGATGCATGTTGGGCTACCATCTCTTTCACTACTTCATATATTTATTATTTAAATTATTATATATATCTACAAAATTAATTAGTAACTTTGATTTTGTAAATGTGCAGTACAAGTGTAAATTTAATCATTATCTTTATATTATATATATACTTCGTGACAAGCAATTAATAAGTTGTACATGAAGCATGTGGATGGATCTCCACCATTTTGGGCTCAGACTGAAGGCATGGTGTTATAATAATGTTGTGATTTCTTTAGTTTCATACCTAACTTTACACCCCGACTAGACATTAGTCAAGCACCTTGTTTGTCTATTTTTTTTTTTTAAACCAGTGTTAAAAGTACTTATCATATACTTGACTGAAATAATTTTTTGGTACTATATATTTTTTTATTTATTTTTAGTACCAAACGTTCAAGAAATTATGTTTTTAGTACATCTGTTAGTCCGTTAGTTTTGACCGTTAAATGGTATGTGCAAGTTACGTGACCCACCATAAACTTTTGATTTTGTTCAATTTAGTCTATCAATACATCCCTAACTTATTTTTTATTCAATTTAGTCCTAAAATTTTAAAATCGAACCCAATTGACCTAACTGGACCTAGCTTAGGTTTAGGTCCGACCCTGAGTTGGGGTCGCCGGACCCAACTGACCCCGACCCAGGGTCGGACCTAGCCCTAGGCTAGGTGCAACTAGGTTAATTGGAGCCTAGCTCCAATTGGATCCAATTGACCTAGCTCAAGGCTGGGTCGGACCCAGTCGGGGTCGCCTGAGTCCGGCCAAAACTGACGGACAACTAATGAATGTACTAAAAACATATTTTCTTGAGACGTTTGATATCAAAAGTAAATGAAAAAAAAGCATATGATACCAAAAGCGGACTGCGATTATACATATAATACCAAATATATAATACCAAAAGTACATTTTAACCCTGTATAATTTGCACTCTTTTTTTTTTTTTTTTTAAATATTAGCCCAAATTTATAGGAGCAGTGGGTGGGCTTATGCAGCTTCATCGCGCTCGAGGCCACCAGCTTGACACTTGTTCTTCTTTCTATTTTCGGCCCATTATGATGAAATAATTGCACGATTATATTATTTTAGATATAAACGCGGTACAATGTCGTAATATAGATGATATATGACATAATCAAGGATAATATAAATGAATAATTAACCGACTTCAATGATAATGATAATATACGTACATAACCTTATTAAAAAATAATGAAGTTATAAAAGAAAATTAATAAATTTTGAAAACTCTCAAGTCAATTTCTCGAGCGAATGAGAGCAAAAACACTTCTTAAAAGGGTTTTAGTCGCTCGAGTATTTAAATGAAGTTTCTTAAGAATTTATTTGTTTATTTTATAACATTATTTTATTTTTAATAAGGATATACTCTTGTAACATCACTAGAGTCGGTTGATCATTCCCTGTATTATTTTGAAGTCGATTTGATCATGTCATGTATCATCCTCACAACGATATTGTGAGTGCGCGGGAGTGGATGCCGATATCTAGTATAAATATTAGGGAATTTATTAAGTGGATTTGAAAATATTAGTTTCACATTTTGTACGTAACATGTGGTGTTTATAGAAACATGTTCTAATTAAGTAATGTAGACTTTAGTGGTGTAGTTAGAAAATACGTGCGACTTTTATACATAAGATTTTGGGTTCGAGTGTCAATTTATGATATATATATATATATATATATATATTTTTCAAACTTATAACAATTTGTTGAAGAGTTCAAACTTGAGATAATAATCTGGCAATTAATCTTAACAACAATTTTAAAAAAAAATTATATGTATAAATATGAACGAGATGTAAAAATAAAATTAAAAAAGGGTTAATAATTAAATCATTACATGAACTTTAACTCAATTATAAATTGTTACACAGACTTTAATTTTTTTAAATTAGCTACTTGAACTTTCAATTTTCAAGCAAATTACTACATTTATTATTGTTAATGTCAAACTGGACCGAAAATGCGCATGTTTCAACCACGTAGATTCTTATCTAAGATGAATTACATAGTAAATTGAAATAATTGCTACAAATGCATTCAATTCGACGTTCAATTTGATATCCTCAGTTCCAACAATCGTCTTTCAGTTGAGCGTTTAATTTAAAATATTTCAATGTAATTATCTTCAATTTATTATCTTCATTTTTATGTTTAATGTGACTTAAATTATAACAAAAATAACATTTTACTAAAAAATAAAAAGCTTATATAACTAATTTAAAAATTAAAATTCTGAGTAAGGATTTATAATTATATCATCGATTTGGTTATTATTATTAGTCCTAAAAAATAAGAGCAAATGAGAAAGAGTGCCACTTTGGTACGAAGAAAAATAACGTGGATCTTTGCTGTGTGGGTGATGCGAAAATTTGGCCCTTCTCTTCTCCCCTTCTTCGTCCTCTCTGAGGTGTCTCTGCGAGAGTCTCCACCTGGAATTTTGTAAGTTCGTTAGCTTCGTGTTGCATCGCAGCTCAGATTCAATGGCTTAAATTTCGCTCCATCTTATGAATCTGTCCGATTTTGATCGGAGACCTCATAAACCCTAGATCTTTGTTCCCCGGCGATGTTCTGCGGTTGATTTTTGATTCCGAATTGCTGATATAATCGATTTGTTGGTGGATCTCAAGGTCAGCGTCGATCCTTTTGCTCACGGCTCCGAGTTTCGTCACCGAAGGCAGAATTTGCGCCAATTTCGTGGGTCAGTCGGGTGATTGGGCCTTGTTTGGTTGGGATCGAGGTAGTGTGTTCAGGAGCTAGGGTTTTCGTCCATGGCTGCTAATCCTCCATTCGAGATGGAGGATCAGACTGATGAGGATTTCTTTGATAAATTAGTAGACGATGACGACGACTTTGGGATCCCACCACCGGTACCTCAGTCAAATTTCGATGTGTCCAAAGGCTTTTCTGGTCTGAGCATCAAAGATGCTGGCGAGGGAGGTGTTTCGGAAGCCAGTGGCGAGAGTGATTTGCTGGATCTAAATGGCAGATCGGGTGATGCAGCACTTGCAGATCAGAAGAAGGTACTGCCTTCATCAAGTTCGTTTGATTTCGACAGTGTAGTTGACAAAGAGGTAAATGCAATCACATCCACAGACAATCCGAAGGATGAAGACTTTACTGTCGCTAATGGAGGTGACCATCTGGCAGATGCTGATTCCGGGTTTCAATCCGTAGTTGCGGGTACTAGTAATTCTCTAGTGTCTTCAAGTTCCTTTGAATTTGATACACTCACAGAACCAAATGATAAAATGTTGGAATCTGAGGGCGTGACGGAGGTGATTAAGACTAATGATGTCGGTTCTGGTGGGGGAATCCAGGAGGTGGGGTGGAGTTCGTTCCATGCAGATTCTCTAACAGCAGGCGGGACTGAGAAGTTTGGGTCATACTCTGATTTCTTCACTGATTTAGGTGTTAACGATGGGGATTTTCCTTCAAATATGGAAACAAATGTGAATCAATTGGAGATGTTGTCTGGTGGTGTGGATTACAGTTTTGGTGGATCGGCAAATCATGTCGATTCTGCACTATTTCAGCAGGAACAAGGACAGGAGATGTGTGCCACTAATGAGCAAAGTAGTATCACGCAGGGAATGGATGACAGTCAGAACTGGGAGAATCTATATCCTGGTTGGAAATATGACTATAATACTGGACAATGGTATCAAGTTGATGGTTATGATGCCAATCAGAATCTTCAAGGGAACAATGTTGCAGTTGCTGAAGCAGTCAGTGGCGTCAATGAAAATTCAGATGTCTCTTATTTGCAGCAGACGGCTCAGTCTGTTGCTGGAGCTGTAAGTGAGATTGGGACGACTGAGAGTATCTCTAATTGGAACCAGGTGTCTGAAACAAATAATGGGTACCCAGAGCATATGGTCTTTGATCCTCAGTATCCTGGTTGGTATTATGATATGCTTGCTCAGGAATGGCGTTCACTAGATAGCTATACATCTTCTCTCCAATCCACAAGCCAATCTCTTGATCAGCAGAATCAGACTGGCGCTATATCTCACAATGATAGCACCATGTACAATAACTATGAAGCAGTTAACAATTATGCGCCACAAGGGGCGGTTGATCAAAACCAAGATACCAGCTGGGCTAGCTCGTACAATGAGTACAGTACCCCGAGCACAAACAACTTATGGCAACCTGAAGCTAATGTTCGTTCTGATGGTATCTCAGGTTTTGGTGAAGATCAACAATTTGATGCTTCCTTCAGTCAGGGAGTAGCAACTAGCGCCAACTTGGAAAGGCAAAATTCAATGAACTCCTTTGCACCAGCTACTTCTTATAATCAGGCGAGTCATGTTCATTCTAATGGGACCTCCGGCTTAGGTTTCGTTCCTGTTCAACCATCACATCAAGCAAATATGGAGACCAAAGAACAAGCTCACTTCTCAAATAATGTATATGGAATTCAGAAGACAATGTCTTTTCCTCAACAATCTTTTCCCGCGGTTAATGAGTTATCTCATCCCCATAGCTTAGGACGATCACCTGATGGGCGACCTGCCCATGCCTTGGTCACATTTGGATTTGGTGGAAAGCTCATAGTAATGAAGAATACAAATTCTGTCATGAACGTATCATTTGGAAACCAGGTTAGCTCTTATTATTTGTTTTGCACCATCTTTTTCTTTTTAATTGGGTAATGCAATTACTGAAGATTGACCTGCTCTAGAAAGAAGTTTCAGATCAATCCTGTTCCGTTTGGTCTCTATAAATTTTGCATTGTCCAACACTCCAACTATTCTCTGGATTGTTAACTCATATTGGTTTTTTTGGGGTTAAATATTGCTGTATGGAGGGCTAATGATCACTGTTTGTTCATGTAAAGGATCCGCTTGCTGGCTCAATATCTGTTCACAATATGATGGAGGTTGTGCAGAAGACTGCTGATCCTAACACCGGAGCTAGTACTTCAGACTATTTTCGCGCTTTATGCCTCCAAACTTTTCCTGGTCCATTGGTTGGTGGTAGTGTTGGAAGTAAAGAGTTAAACAAGTGGATTGATGAGAGGATTGGAAGTTGTGATTCATCATTTATGGACCATAGGAGAGCAGAAGCTTTGAGATTGCTTCTGTCTTTGCTTAAAATAGCCTGTCAACATTATGGTAAACTTCGGTCTCCTTTTGGCACTGATGTAGCCTTGAAGGTAAATCTCAAATTTTCTTGTTCTCTATACAAATTTGTTATCGATTTTCCAAGTCTATTGATATAACATGTCCAGTGATCCATAACGAAGGCCCTTGCCTTTTCTGTGATGATAGCTCTTGAAACTGTTTAAAGTTACATAGCTTATATTTACATTGCTTATGGCACTACTTTCTCTGAGTAGGATGGTGATAGTCCTGAGGTAGCAGTTGCTAAGCTTTTCGCATCTGCAAAGAGGAGCAACAATATGCAGTTTGGTGATTATGGTGGCCAAAGACAGTGCCTGCAGATGCTGCCTCCAGCAGGACAAATTCAGGTAGGTAAAGATTCAATTTTTTTATTTTTCTTTCCGGGCTTCCACGGGACTGGTTACAGGATTTTGAGTATTTTATTTCTTTTTCCTGCTTTAGGCAGCTGCGTATGAGGTGCAGAATCTTCTGGTATCGGGTAGAAAACATGAGGCTTTGCAGCGTGCACAAGAAGGTCAATTATGGGGACCTGCCTTGGTTCTTGCATGGCAACTTGGAAATCAGGTTTCATTTTATTACCTTCTCTATTGTTGACTTCTGATACACAATTCCCTAGTGATTCTTATACCTTTTTATCTTCCTGTTTTTGTTCATCCATTATATGGTCCATTTAGTTCTATGAAGAAACAGTAAAGCAAATGGCGCTCCATCAGCTGGTACCTGGATCACCTTTACGAACCTTGTGCTTGTTAGTTGCGGGGCAGCCTGCTGAAGTTTTTTCGTCGAATTCCCCGGCCGTTAATAATGTTCATCAATCTCCAAGTATGTCTCAGGATTCTGCACAGGTATGCTTCTTCTGGAATTCAAGATGGGAATATATTTGGTCTATATGCATGATACTTGCTCCTATAATGAGGATGACGAGTGGTAGTATAGATTGAAAGAGCTAGCACATATCTCTTTGGACATCGTTGTTGTATCTCAATCCATTTTTTATTAGTAATACCGGTTGATAACTCTGCCTCCATTAATTCACTAGCTTGGGGCTAATGCTATGCTTGAAGATTGGGAGGAAAATCTGGCTATAATTGCAGCAAACAGAACAAAGGATGATGAGCTGGTAATAACTCATCTCGGGGATTGTCTATGGAAGGACCGTAGTGAGGTATGCTGTTGTGATTATTTTTGTTGTTTATTATCATATAAATTTGACATCGCAGCATCGTACTAAGATATTTATTTACTTTTCATTCCAGAACATAGCTGCACATTTATGCTATTTAGTTGCAGAAGCAAACTTTGAGTCTTATTCAGATAGTGCAAGGCTCTGCCTTGTTGGGGCCGATCACTGGAAATCTCCACGGACTTATCCTAGTCCTGCTGCTATTCAGGTCCTACAAACTACTTCAACTATTCAACTGCTATTCATTTCTTGCCTCCATTGTGGAACATTTCTTTGTTCTAGTCATCTACTTTTCCTCTCAAGACAAATAGTTGAGCCATGTCTATAAATAAACTTTTAAAAAAGCAATAGTTGAGTAACACTTATTAGGTTAATTTTCTTTGCAGAGGACGGAATTATATGAATATGCCAAAGTACTTGGGAACTCTCAGTTTATTCTGTTACCCTTTCAGCCATATAAACTGCTTTATGCTCATATGTTAGCTGAGGTTGGAAAAATATCAGATTCACTCAAGTAAGTTGTTGATAACTTCCCCTTTAATCTCAATGAAAAATTCTCCGATCGTTATTTCGGTGATCCTTACTGCCTCATCTTTAGGTATTGCCAAGCGCTACTGAAATCTTTAAAAACTGGGCGAGCTCCAGAAGTAGAAATGTGGAGGCAGGTGGTTGTATCTTTGGAGGACAGGATAAGAACCCATCAGCAGGTATAATTACGGTTAATTCTTCAATTAGCTTAGTATTTACAGTCTTTCACCAAGCCAATCAGATTAGACAAGTGTTGAGTTGTTATGTGGTTTTCAAAAAGAAAAAAGAAATGGGTGAGATCTTAGGGGCTAAAGGCGCATATACCGCAATCTAAGCTCAAGCTCACCTATGAAGAATTCTCTGTGACCAACTAATTAGAATAACTGGTCATAACCGTGTTTCTATCTGCAGGGTGGATATTCTGCAAATTTGGCACCAGCTAAATTAGTCGGAAAATTGCTCAATTTTTTTGATAGCACTGCACATAAGGTTGTCGGGACCTTACCTCCTGCACCAACACCAACACCAGTCCAGACAGGTTTCCAAGGTAATGACCACATTAGTGGTCAAGTAAATAAAGTACCAAACAGCCAATCAACAACATCGGTATCTTCTTTGACGCCATCTGCTTCTATGGAGCCCATCAGCGATTGGACGACAGATAGTAGCCGAATGACCGTGCATAATAGAAGTGTTTCAGAACCTGATTTTGGTAGGAGTCCTAGACAGGTAATATTATTTTGCGCGTAGTATGTTATTGAGAAATGAGCTGAAATCATTAGATGCTTATGTTTTATTTGAAATAAATTGAAGCCTGGTTATGATCAGGTTGGTTCATCTGGTGAAGCAACCACTGATAATAGTGCACAAAGCAAAGCCTCGGCAGCAGGAGGCGTCACATCACGCTTTTCTCGATTCAGTTTTGGGACTCAGCTCTTGCAGAAGACGGTTGGTCTAGTATTGAGACCTCGTTCGGACAAGCAGGTGATTTCCAGACAAATATACTTGCTCAATGAATCTTTCAGACAGTTTTCTTACTGTTGAAAAAGAGATTTACTGTGACCATTTTCGAATGTAGGCCAAGTTGGGAGAAACGAACAAGTTCTATTACGACGAAAAGCTTAAGCGGTGGGTAGAAGAAGGTGCTGAACCCCCTGCAGAGCAAGCTCCTCCACCTCCACCTCCAACAATGGCAGCTTTCCAGAATGGAACATCTGATTACAACTTGAAATCAGCATTGAAGAGTGAAGGATTCAGTACCGATCGGAGCCCAGATCCTAAGGGTCCTCCTTCTCTTTCCGATCACACCTCAGGAATCCCACCTATGCCCCCTAGCTCAAATCAGTTCTCTGCTCGAGCAAGGACTGGTGTTCGCTCAAGGTAATTTCTTAACCTGTCAATCTGAGTCAAAATAGGTTCGGTCGAATACAACAGAAGTGAGAGTAGAGCTGGCCATTTGTGACACGACACGATAACACGGCAGGAACACGCACGAAAAAAACCGTATTCGTGCAAAGGTATGACAGAATGATGGGTTAAGAACCTATGAAAGGTCTGAACTATCACCCATGTTAACGGGAGAGGTCTGAAATTTAAAAAGTTAATAACAGAGGTCTGAAATTTCAATTTTGTTGATTTGAGGTTTTCCGTCCATTTTTAGGGTTAAATTTAACAGAATTGTGTGCAATGACATTTTTGCCCCTTTAATATTTTGTTTTATTTAATATCTTATTTAAAGAAATGTGAAATGACAATTTTACCCCTAAAGTCAAATTAAAACCACCCAACTCCGGCCACCACCACCCGACTCCGGCCACCACCACCCGACTCCGGCCACCACCACCCGACTCCGGCGACCACCACCTCGACTCCGACGACCACCACCTCGGCTCCGGCGACCCGACTCCGGCCACCACGGGGCCAAAAAAGCTCCGATCGGGGCCAAAAAGCTCCGATCGGGGCCAAAAAGCTCCGATCGGGGCCAAAAAAGCTCCGATCGGAGCCAAAAAAGCTCCGATCGGAGCTGTGTGGCTCTGGTCGGAGCCACAGAGCTCCGGTCGGAGCTCTGTGGCTCCGGCCGGGGCCACAGAGCTCCAGATCGGAGCTCTGTGGCTCCGGTCGGGGCCACAGAGCTCCAGATCGGAGCTCTGTGGCCCCGGTCGGAGCCACAGAGCTCCGATCTGGAGCTCTGTGGCTCTGGTCGGAGCCACAGAGCTCCGATCTGGAGCTCTGTGGCTCTGGTCGGAGCCACAGAGCTCCGACCGGAGCTCTGTGGCTCCGACCAGAGCCACAAAGCTCCGATCGGAGCTTTTTGGCTCCGATCGGAGCTTTTTTGGCCCCGATCGGAGTCCAATCGGGGCCGGTGGCTCCGATCGGAGCTCAATCGGGGCCGGTGGCTCCGATCGGAGCCCAATCGGGGCCGGTGGCTCCGATTTTGGCCCAATCGGAGCCTTGGTGGTGGTCGCCGGAGTACGGTGGTGGTCGCCGGAGTACGGTGGTGGTCGCCGGAGTACGGTGGTGTTCGCCGGAGTACGGTGGTGGTCGCCGGAGTACGATTGGTGGTCGCCGGAGTACCGTGGTGGCTTCAAGGGCATTTTGGTCTTTTCACTCCATGCATGTGAGGGGCACACTTGATAGAAGGGCATTTTCGGAATTTTATTTAATTTCCGGTCACATGCCAAGCATGTGACCAACTTCCGTTAGTTTTAACGGAAAAAACTAACGGAGACCGCTGTTATCAACAAAACAGAAATTTCAGACCTTTGTTATTAACTTTTTAAATTTCAGACCTCTCCCGTTAACATGGGTGATAGTTCAGACCTTTCATAGGTTCTTAACCCCAGAATGATAGCACGAAACGAACACGCATGTAATATTCTGTGTTGTGTTCGTGTTGGTAAAACATGACACGATAAGCATATTGTACATGTTCGTGTTCAGTAGGGTTTAACACGACACGGCTACTGACACGCATGATAGCACGAATTCCCACCCCAGTGCGTGTTTGTGTCCAGTAGGTTTAACACGACACGGCTACTGACACACGATAGCACGAATTCCCACCCCTAAGTGAGAGGCAGACAGTGACATATGTCACTTTTTCATTGGATTGAGAGCCGCCACGTGTTGTCACCGAGCCACATAATAATCTATCTATGCTTAAACATTATTCTTTTGTCAGGTATGTGGACACATTCAATAAGGGTGGTGGGACCCAAGCTAGTTTCCAGTCTCCCTCCATTGCAGCAGTAAAACCTCCCACACCGGCGGCTAACCCGAAGTTCTTCATTCCGGCCCCAGTAGCAGCCGACCAGACAATGGATCCCATTGCCGAGAGCCACCCACCCGAGGACCCCACCTCCGCCACCTCCTCATCCTCCTCTGCAACGCTCCACCAATCAGCACCCTCCCCGTCACCATCCGCATCTGAGTCATCTTCCACGTCATCGATCCAGTTCCAGAGGTTCCCGAGCCTGGACAACATCCAGCGAAGAGGGTCAATGGTGAACGTGAAGAACACGTCCTCTTTCCAGGCGGCAAACTCGCGTCGGACCGCGTCGTGGAGCGGAAGTGTCAACGATGCTTCCTTCGGCCGATCGCAGTTTATGACGCCACAAAGCGAGTCTTCTTTCTCTCGCATGGCGACGAGCAGTGGTAGCTTCGACGAGCTTCAGGAAGTCGAGCTTTGAGAAGGAAGAGCTGGTGAATGTAAATATCAAAAGTTCTGGTCGGTGTGACGAGGATCGGATAATACGTGGGTCGCACGGTCCAGCTCAGCCACAAGATGTGGAGTTTCGGATGACGTGGAATGGGTGGGGGACCCGAAAATACAGGTTTGATTTTGTTGATTTTTAAGTTTACCTGATGACAAGCGATATAGAGACTGTTGTTCTGCAAAGAGTGAGGGGAAAGAAGCTGGGAGAGAGAGATGATTGAATTGTGTAAAATGAATGGTAATTTGCTCTTCTATCTGGCTTACTACATTTTTGTATTTATTATATTGGTTGTTACGGTTTAGATAATTTTATTTATGTATACACTATAGTCGAGTTGGAGAATTTGAATGGACGCTGCAACAAAATAAGAAGAAATGGACAGTTCCTTTTGTTATGTTCTGGTGGGGGTTACGTCTCCATATTTCCCCCACTTTTGTATGTTTTCTTTGGCGAAATTAACGCTCTGTTTTTATGTTTTTTGGCACTTAACTTATGGATTCTAGGATTCAATAAAGGGTTTGCAACAAGAGAGATATTTGTACGCTTTCTATATTCCGGCCGACATAAGAGGTATTTTAAGAAGTAAACATATAGTTCTAATGTGGTATTTGAACATATAGTTTGTAGTAAGTAGTAACAGTAGGGCTGAAAACGAGCCAAGTCGAGTTTAATATCTGGCAAGCTCGATTCGACTCAGTTTACCCGAGCTCGAATTACACCGAGCTTTAATTTTTAAGCTCCAGCTCGACTCGATGCCATACTCGACGAGTTCGAGCTCGACTCGGCTCGATAAGCTTAAAAAATTTCAATTAAATTATAAATAGTGTATCTTAGTTCGAACTCGACTCGATTAGGTTTTTGGCTCAAACTCGACTTGAACTCAACATATACATGTATAATATTATTACGTAAAGCTCGAAAAACTTGAATTCGAACTCAACTCGAATTGGCAAAACAAAAAAGCTCGATTAAGCTCGTGAGCCTTTTGAGTCGAGTAGCAGTGAACTCGACTCGAAATTTAGCGAGTCGAATTTGAATATTGACTGAGCTGATCGATCAGCTCACGAGTAGCTTGACTCGTTTACACTCCTAATCACAACTAAGTTCTAATGTTTATATTATTGTTACATTTGAGTTAAATCGAATAACTAAACTGAGTGATTGATGTTAGGATACTTTTATTGATAATTTCGGACGGACGATTGAAAGAGATACTAATTACCTTCATTTTAAAACATGTTTTACTTTTTAAAATATGTTGGTACTAAAAAGTATATTCTTTAAAACATGTCCTATATTTTAATTTTTCAATTTTGGATTTTCGTGTATATATATATATATTTATATTAGTATAAAAATACCAGTTATATTAAATAGAATGGTTAATAACCTATTAAATGTTTGAATTTTGACTCATGTTAACAGGAGATGTCTGAATTTTCAAAAGTTAATTTAGAATGTCTGGATTTTCAACTTTGTTGAACTTTGGTTTACCGTCCATTTTTAGGTTTAAATTTAACAAAATTGTGTGAAATGACACTTTTACCCCTTATTTCTGGAGCTTTGGGCGGCATTGGCGGTCGCCGGCGATGTTTTCCAGCGAAGAAAAATGTTTTTTTTTGCTTTAACGGGCATTTTCGTCTTTTCAAGTCAAGCATGTGAGGTGCACACTTTGGTCGGAGGGCATTTTCGGGATTTAAGTTTATTTCCGGTTACATGCCAAGCATGTGACCCAATTCCGTCAGTTTTAACGACAAAAATTGACGGAGACCTCTTATATCAATAAAGTTGAAAATTCATACCTTCTAAATTAACTTTTAAAAATTCAGATATCTTCGGTTAACATGAGTCAAAATACATATTTTTCATAGGTCATTACCCTAAATAAAATAATGTAATCATTATGATAAAGTATATACTTTTATTATTTATTATTATTATGTTAGTTTCTTTTACAATAGTAATAATAATTTTGCAGAATAAATTACTTTGTTATAAATTAAAAGGTTATCAAGTACATAATAATTAATTTAAATTGATTATTTTTGTTGCTACCCTTTCCCTTTCCCTTCTTCTTTTGGTTGTGGTTCCATATGTTTTTGGTTCTTTATTTACTTCTTTTGTTGAGCCCTAGTTTTTGCTATAAATAATGCGGTTGAGGTGGCCCGTTATTTTCATTTAGTCATCATCAAGTATGTATAGAAATAGAACTTACATATATATTGGGGGACCCATTAAATTATATATATAGTATGTCAGAGAATAGAGATCATGAAATTGTTCAGCCAAAAAAAAAAAAAAATCATGAAATTGAGCTGTTTTTTCTTATTATAATTATGTTTTGACTATTTGTAACGCCCCTTCGTATATTTTCAAGCCTTATTAATATAATGAAGAACGTTTGTATTTTATTTCCATATTTGTGCATAGACCGACATAACAAGGCACTAGATAATATAAGAAAATCATTTCATCCAATTATATATTGACATGTAACGTTCTTCCAACTGTCGACCGACATGTGGATCCGGCTCGACTGAGATATTCCACTTAACTCATTGATGATTGGTGCAACTAAGAATAAAAATAATTAATAAATAATATATAATTTGTATGAAAAAATACTTATAATTAAAAAAAATCGTTAATTTGTAAATGATTCAAACATTTTAAATATATAGTTAAAGTCTCTCATATTTATTTCTTTCTGAGAATTTTCTCATTCTTGATTTATTTTAATTTCTGGCCGAACCCTCATTCTTATTAAAAAAAATTGCAGCTGATAATAAGACTTATCCAAAATTATATAGCATAGTCAAACGTATTACATTCTTCAATATTTAGTGATTTTTTATTGCCACTTTTTTTTTATTCAAAATTGATTTATTAAAGCAATTACCTCTATAAGGAAGTGCCAATAATGGTCCGCCGTTAGCAAACATAATCATATAGCTCATCGAACATTAACATAGATTATTAACCAAAAAAAAAATTAACATAGATAACCTATTTTATATTGTATAAAGATTAGAGATGTGAAAATAATATATTTAGTGTCTCAGGTTTATTTTATAGTTTGGTGTCTCATGATTAATTTGTTAATATTTTGTGTCTTAGGTTCTAATTTTGTTGCGATTTAATTTTTCGTCTAATTTTGGGTGTTAACTTTGATAGATTGAGATGAAAATACAATTTTTCCCTTTAAATTTTATTTTTTCAAAGCCACCTGTCCGATTACGGCCATCCACCTCCGATTCCGAACAACCCACCTCCAATTCCGGGTTGATCCGATTCCAGCGATTCCGAGCATTTTTTGGTAATTTATGAATTTTCAAATTTATTCGTTCATGTGAGCAGCATATGATCAGTTTCTGTTAAATTTTCAAATCCGGGCATCCACCTCTGATTTCGAGCCGCCCACTTCCGATTCCACCCACCCACCTCCAATTCCTGGTTGACCCGATTCCAACGATTCCAAGCATTTTGGGGTAATTTTGGAATTTTCATATTTTTTCGGTTATGTGACCTACACATAACCAGTTTCCGTTAAATTTAACTATAAAGTTTGACGGACATACTAAATAGCAACAAAGTTAAAACCTGAGACATTCGAAAGTAACAATTTAATCCCGATATACTAAATTGAAATTTAGGATAAACGTGAAACACTAAATAGGTTATTTTGTATAGAGAAAATATATATTTTTTATATTAATTTGTTATAAATCTATAAATACTGCCAAGCATGCTTAATAACTAAGGAAACTATCATATTCCTCTACATTCTAGAAGAGAGAGAAGTGACTGTCATGGCGTTGATTCCATTAGTGGCCATAGTGAAGCTGAACCTCCTCCTGAGCTGCCGGAAATCCGCCGCCTGCAACTCCATGGTGGCCTGCCTCCTCCTGCCGTTCCTCATCAGGCTCTCCGCCGTCACCTACCGGCGCGTGCATCACACCTACTCCGACTTCATCTACGCTTTCCACCTATTCTTTTTCCAACTCGCCCGTATCTCCGCTGGAGACGATCAACCACTGCCGCCCAATCCAAACGGCGGCGACTCCCGGTGGCAGAGGGCCCTCCGGCTCGTTTTCCGGCGGTTGAGGGAGGCCTCGAGCTCTTCCTCCGCCGTAGACGTCGAAGATAGCTTGCATGCGGTATCCATGCTTGCCCTCTAGTTTTTTTTTTTTTTTTTTTTTTTTTTTTTTTTTTTTTTTTTTTTTTTTTTAAACTCTTATTTCTTCAGAAAAACTATCCAATATTAATTATTCGAAACTCAAATACAAAAATAATGAAACACAAATTTTGTTCACGAAAATATCCAGTTGCGCATCGGGTATTGCGCATCTGACAGATACGCAACACTAATGAAGTAATTAATATTCTGTTAATTAATTACTTCGTTAGAGAATTAATACATTGCACATCTGTTAGATGCGCCATACATAACTATTAATTAATGCGTAGAAATTAATGTAGAAATTAACTAAGGTAATGTTGCGTATTTGTCAGATGCACAATACTCGTTGTGCACTTAAAAAGTGCGCAATTGAGTATTTTCGTGAATAGAACTCGCCCTGCTTTATTTTTGTATTCGAGTTTTAAATGATTAATATTTAGGTGATTTTTCATATTTCTTCAGCATCATAGGGAAGGGGCTTTCGTAATTTTTCGGATCTTGTAAATTGTAATTCGTTTCTAGATCAGTTGCATATGCATGTTTGACTTATTATTTTATATGTATGTTTTTTTTATTTTTTATTTTAGTATTTTCAGCTGAGCATGTTTCTTATGGACGACTTTATTAAGTTCACATTTAATAAATAATAATTATTTTTTAATTGAGCTTTTAATTGCTGTTTTCTGATTTTTTAAGTAGAAGGCAATCATGAGATGAAAGTGAGATTAGTTAAGATTGGCAGGTGGAGTGGAAAATGGAACTTGACTTTCCCTCTTTGACCATTTGACAGTACTGACTAGTTGGTAATTAATAATGCTTCATTATTTGCACTTCGGCCCCCGAACTTTGGAAACAGTGACAAAGTTTCCTACACTTGGGATTCTTAGGGGAGATGTGACGAGTGAAGACCACAAGGGAATGTTTTTTTTATAGGGTTGATAATCAAATCGCTATTAAATCAACATAATTACAAAATGTTGTATTACCTTTAATTTTTTTTTAAATAGCTATCTAAACTTTTAATTTTCGAGCAAATTGTTGTCTCTTTACAATTTATGTTAAATTAGATAGAAAATAAGCGTAATCCGGTCATGTGAGATTTGATGGGTAGTTTGATCACTAAGGAATTGAAGAGATTGCAACGAAATACTTCCAATTAGATACTCAATTGAACTACAAATTTGGAATTGTGTGAGAGATCAAATTGAATCTCTAATCGAAAACATTTTGTTGCAATCCTTTCAATTTACTCTCTAATTCATCGTAAGTACATGTAAAACAAATAAAACTCATATAACTGAAACATGCTCATTATTCAGTCAATCTGACGTAATTTGCAACTGAGGTAATAATTTATTTGCAAATTGAAAATTCACTTTGCCAAATAATTAAACTTTAGATAGCTGTTTATAATTGTGTCAAAGTCAGGTAATAATCTGATAATCAACACTTTTTTATATGCAGTCTATAGTAAAAAGATAATAATTGAGCAAAAATAGAATGGTAGGTGAGACTAAATTAGAATCAATTGAAGCAAAATCGTTGTTGTTTGTTGAGATTTTGACTATGTTCGAGCCTAGTGGAGCCATTAAATTAAGCATAACGTTTTGAGAGTGTATTAATAATTATGTCCCTAGTAATTAAAAGATAAGATTGTAGATGAGCATATACAAATGTTAGATGAAACATTCAAATACTATTTATAAGCATGTTGCTTATTAATTTGGTTGTGTGTGTGGATAAAAGTATAAGCTTATCGTATTACACATACTAAGTATGAGTACATATGGAAACTTTATGATGTTATGTTTTAAAATATGAAAATGAAATTTTTTGCTTATTTATGTTATCTTGTAAAGTTATACCATTGGGTATTCAGAATTTTTATAAATTCGGGGTATATATATATATTTTGCAAAGATTTAACACGTAATTAAATTTCATTAGAGTAAAACAAGTACAATTTATAGTCTAGCAATGTAAAGCTAAACACTAAAATTTACATAGTTCTCTTCGAGATTTCATCTTCTAAAATCGATAGATAATAACACCAATAGCAATCTTTGATCATACATCATTCATTAAACTCTATGAAAGTGACTAAGTAATAATCATTCAAGAGTGCATCGTCTAATCTATTTCAGATTTTATTATTCAAGTAAATCATAGCTAAAAAGCTCTTTCAACGCTTGTTGTCACCATTGAAAGATCCAAAATTAGTTTCAGAAGCGAAAAAAATTATGCAAATACCTTATAATTTCAAGTCTCAATATTTTTAGTGAAATTTCACCAAACTCTTTCAATCCACAAAATGTCTCTATATTTTTTAGTGAAATTTCACCAAACTCTTTCAATCCACAAAATCTTTCATCACAATGTATATCACAATAATTTTTAAATTGTTGCTCTAAAGTCGCTTAATCAATACTTGGAAACTCATTAGGATAAAACTGTTCAAATCTAAACAATTTTTGCCTATCAAGATAAGCAAATAAATGCTTAGGACTTAAGCAAGTCATGCAAAAAAGCAACTCTGTGTATACTACGTTAAATATATTGTTAAGCTCTTGATGTTGTTAATCAAACCCCTTTAAAAATAATTCAACTTGAAAATGATTCAAATATTTATTTTAATTCTCTCTTCACTATGCTTTTTTTTTCTTTTAAATAGTAGGAAGAATAACTTATACAATAATATTGAGGTCTTACATAAAAATAGTAGGATCTAACCTCAATAATAATGAGGATCAAGATCTTGTACCAATAACTAATATTAATTGGATCTTACATAATAATAATAATAATGAGCACAAATAATAAATAATAATTTAAATTTTGCACCAATAATCAATAATAACGGGGTCTTAGGATTTGAGCTATATTTTTTTTAGAAATAAATCTAGTTATCTTATTAACAATATATATTATATACAATTGGTTGGTTAATAATGTTTAGTTCCGGTGGCTCTCATATTAATTAGGACCCAGGACCATCAAAGCCCACAAATAGTAGATCCAAATACAGGCTCGTATGGGCCTATCTCAATTAATGAACTCTTAACCATCGTTTTTTTTGGGTAGAAAAACTCCAGCCATCGTTGAAGCTAACTTTATAATTTGTAGGGGTGGCAACGGGTCACGGGTAATTCGTGACCCGCGGGGCCCCGCCCCGATTTTGACCCGCTGACCCGTGATCCGTGACCTGTGGGGTGTGGACGGTGATGGATAAATGTCCAATTCGGGTTCGTGTTTACATTCCAGGCCTCGTCGACACGTCAAAAATTACATCTCGGTTTAAAAACATCTCCCACGGTATCAAAACGGTCCGGAAGCGCGTTTACGCGCGTCCGGGTTGCAGCAACCCGACGTCCGGGTTGCGTGGCGATTCGGACCTCGCCGAATTGCCTAAATTCGACGAGGTCCGGATTGCCTTACGGGTATCGCGCTATTACCGTATCCGCGATTGCCGTTACGCGTAGAGAAGTCAAGTTCGCACATTACCAACATGGATGACGGTTGCCGCATGATCTTGAACCGTCATCAAACCGCTTTAAAACCGGGTCCGGTCCCAAGAAAGCCTATAAATAAAAGGTCTTGGCCACCCATTTTCACACATTCTCTCATTTGCCCAACTTTGGTATTTTGAGCTCTGACTTCTCTCTAGAAATTCTCTCTCTCTAGAAATTACCTTTTTGCCACTATAGTGACTTAAGCATCGGAGAGTGCTCCGCTAGCACCACCCCCCCCCCCCCCCTCTCTGTGCTAGCATTGGTCCTTCGTGCAGGAACCGTTGCCCAGACATCCGCATTTGCGCACAGTCCACCGCCTTCCGAGACTCAGACATTTCCTTGAGTCACAACCTTACCGAGTCACAACCTTACCGAGTCACAGCCGTACCGACGCACAGACCTCACACGGGAGCAAGTCTGAACACTTGTCAGTGACCCAACCTCCTCCTGACAGAAGGGTTGCAAAAGCCTGCACAACTACGCAAACAGACGCGTCCCCACGACCTTGTTCACCCGGACGCAACATTGGCGCCGTCTGTGGGATTCGAACAAAAAGCTACCGTACCGCAGAAATCATGACGAGTGATGGACATACGCGTGATTCAGGCTCGGTTTTAATTACTTGAACTTCATACACGCACGAGACCCATCCGAAACCCGATTTCAAGCTAACCGGGGGAAACCGGGCAAGTTTCGAACTTGCCCGGCATCCCCGGGGGGCTTACCCGGAAAATTAGCTTACCCGGAATTTCCGGGTAAGCCTAAGCTTACCCGGAATTCCGGGTAGGCCTAGGCTTACCCGGAATTCCGGGCAAGCTCCACACCCGGGGGGTGTCGCGCACACCCCCCATTTCACCTCGGACGTATACGGAGACCCGATTTTTAACTAACTCCTATGTGTCCGAGACCTATGTTTCAGAGGCGCGCGCGTCCCGTTCATGACAGCCGCCTGAGACGCGCGTCAGAGCCCCTTTCCCAAAGCTTACCCCTGCATCCCGGTTCACATTTCCACATTGAACCGGGTCAAAACCGGTTTACGGTCCAAGGTTGCCTATAAATAGCCACCTTGGGGGTAAACATTTTCAATTCATTCCAAAATCACTTTGGGCAAGCTTGGGAAAAGCTCTGACTTCTCTCTAAAAACCCTCTATTTCTCTCTCTAGAAAACTACTGATGTTGATCGTCGGAGTGAGCACGCCAAGCACCCCCCCCCCCTCTCCACGGGGACTGCTTGGTAACGCTCCTTTGCAGGTGCCGACGAACGATCTGTTAAGAGAGCCGGAAGGACTTGCCCTCATTCAGAAGACGAAGTTAAGGCCCGCGCACGACTCTAGAAGGCGGACTTAGCTCGCATCCAACCCGAAGATCTCGACAAGTTATCCAGCGGACAGCCCGCAATAACTTGGTCGAAACACTTGGCGCCGTCTGCGGGCTTCGAACAGAAAGCCTGCGTTACTCAAACGAACAAGCAAGATGGAAAACACATACACCATACACGGAGGCTTCAGTGCAGGGGGCGAAACCTCTTACGCAAGGGAGAGGTACGCCGCCGGAAAGAGTGAAAAACCACAGGAGCCAGACAGGGAGGACACAATCATGGAGGACGTCATTGGCTTCTCAGCCAAAGACAGAGAACACATAACGTTCCCCCACAACGACGCCTTAGTCATTCAAATGACTATTGACGACATGGAAGTAAAGCGAATTCTCGTAGATGGAGGCTCCGCCCCAAACGTGCTAACAAAAGGCACTGTTTTAGCACTCGGAAGAAAGAAGGCCATACAAACAATGAACTCACCTCTAGTGGGATTCATGGGAGATGTTAGCTACCCGCTGGGTACCATTACCCTTCCAATAACCTTGGGCGAAGGAGAAAGACGTCTGAGTATCGACGTACTATTCATAGTAGTTGAAAAGCTAAACGCCTACAATGGTATTCTCGGATACGCAACCATGAACGAATGGAGAATGGTGCCTTCAACGGCCCACCTGAAGATCAAGTTCCCAACCATTGCAGGTGTGGGAGAAGTTAGAGGAAATCAACAAGTAGCAAGAGAATGCCACAATGTCGCGCTACAACAAAATCAAAGGGGAAACATGCCAGTTATACCCACCATCGACGAAGACCCAAGAGATGACTTCGGGAGGCCTACAGCGATGGACGAACTCTGTGAATTCAAAATCGATGAACCAGAAAGAATGGTGCGCGTAGGAGCATCATTATCAGAAGACGAAGTGATTGAAATCACAGCGCTCCTTGTAGAATACAAAGACCTATTCGCATGGTCCCCAAAGGACATGCCAGGAATAAGCCCAGATGTCATTTGTCATAAACTCAACATCAACAAAGATGCTCGAGTAGTGAAACAAAAGCTAAGGTCCATAGGTGGGGACAAAAAGCTGGCCATTCGCGAAGAAGTTAGCAGACTGCTTGATGCAGGTTTCATTGAAGAATCCAAGTATCAAACTTGGGTGGCCAACCCTGTAGTTGTGCCTAAGCCAAATGGCAAGTCAAGAATGTGCATCGACTACAGAGACCTCAACAATGCATGCCCAAAAGATTCATACCCGCTTCCACGAATTGATCAATTGGTAGATGCAACTGCGGGCCATTAACTGATGACAGTTATGGATGCATACACAAGATACAACCAAATCCCGATGTTTTGGCAGGACGCCCCACATACGGCATTCTACGCTGACAGCGAAATCTATAACTACAAAGTTATGCCTTTCGGGCTAATCAATGCGGGGGCAACATACCAAAGGATGGTCAATCTCATTTTCGGAGATTTGATTGGCGACAAAATGGAGGCGTACGTGGATGATATGGTCGTAAAATCCAAGAAAAGAAAGAATCACGCAGAGGACTTACGCATAATCTTCGAGAGAATGCGAAAGTATCAAATAAGACTAAACCCCGCAAAATGCGCTTTCGGGGTGCGGTCAGGCAAAATTCTTGGATTTATGGTGAGCGAAAGGGGCATTGAAGCAAACCCTGAGAAGGTGAAGGCAATTGAAGAAATGGCCTCTCCAACAAAGCACAAAGAAGTACAACAACTCAACGGGCGCCTCGCAGCCCTGAACAGATTCCTAGCCAAAATTGGAGACAGAGCCCTCCCTTTCTTCGAAGTGTTACGCGCAAACAAGAAGTTTGAATGGACAAATGCTTGTGAAGAAGCATTCCAACAACTCAAGCAACACTTGAAGACGCTCCCAAGACTAGCAAAGCCACTTCAAGGGGAACCTCTCTTTCTCTACATATCAACTAGTAACACGGCAGTCAGCTCTGTGCTAATAAAGGAAAAAGGAGGAGTCCAACTCCCGGTTTATTACGTGAGCAAAACACTGGCCAAGTATGAAGTCAATTACGTACCAATCGAGAAGCACTTGTACGCGCTCGTGATAGCCGCGCGCAAGCTAAGGCCTTACTTCCACGCGCATGAAATAACGGTCCTCACAGACCAGCCTTTGAAGCACATCCTTGCAAAACCAAACATGTCAGGAAGATTGACGAAGTGGTCTGTAGAGTTAAGTGAATTCCGCATTCATTTCGCTCCACGAACAGCCATCAAAGGGCAGGCCTTGGCAGACTTCATAGCAGAATTCACAGGGATCGAGCCCGAGTCACAGGATGAAGTCCAGACAGATGTCCCACCCACAGAAGTTTGGGAAATGTACACGGACGGATCATCTAACACCGGAGGCGCGGGGGCAGGATTACTACTAATCCCACCCGACGGCTCGGACCCCTTGAAGTACGCTTTGAACTTAACATTCAGAGCGACGAACAATGAGGCAGAATATGAAGCCCTCATAACAGGCCTCAGGATAGCCAAAGGTGTTGGAGTGGAACATTTGCGAGTAAAGTGTGATTCACAACTGGTCGTCAACCAGGTCAAAGGAGAATACACTGCAAAGTCCGAAAACATGCAGAGATACTTGACACAAGCAAAAGAGTTGGTAGAAAGTTTCAAAACTTTCGACATAACTTCCGTCCCACGAGAAGAAAACCAAGAGGCCGATGCTCTAAGCAAGTATGCCCAAAACAATGAACAAGACAAAAAGACACACTTTGTGGAAAACAGGATAATATCCGTCATAGACCAATTGGAGGTAATGGCCATTGACGAAGAGGAAACTTGGAAGACACCAATCCAAGCATACCTCGCTGGAGGGATCCTACCACGAGACAAGACTCAAGCAAACAAGATCGAAAGGGTAGCCGTAAACTACGCCTTGATCGAAGGGCAGCTCTACAGAAAGGGTTATTCTACACCCTACCTAAAGTGCATCACAAGCACAGAAGGAACAACGGTACTAGAAGAACTCCATGGAGGAATGGCTGCCTCACACGAAGGAGCTCGCGCGTTGATCCGCAAAGCATTGAACTTAGGCTACTATTGGCCAACAATGAGAGCTCAAGCAACAAGCATGGTGGCAGAATGCGAAGCATGCCAGCTATATTCAAGGAACATCATAGCTCCAGCAGCAGAATTAAGCCCAATTGCAAGCGCATGGCCATTCGCACAATGGGGCATCGACTTGATCGGCCCACTCCCAAAGTCAAAGGGCCAAGCAAAATTCATAGTCGTCGCAATCGACTACTTCTCAAAATGGATTGAGGCTAAGCCACTAGCACGCATTACAGACACACAAATCATGGACTTCATCCAAAACTACATAGTGGCTCGCTATGGTGTCCCGAAGATACTCATTAGCGACAATGGTGCCCAATTCAGAAGTGGAAATATGCAAAATTTCTGCAAACGTCTCAAGATAGACCACCGTTTCGCATCAGTGCACCACGCACAGACAAACGGCCAGGTCGAATCAGCAAACAAGATAGTCTTGGATGGACTAAAAAAGAGAGTTCATGCTCTAAAAGGAGGTTGGGTGGACCAGCTAAGCAATGTTTTATGGGCTGTGCGCACAACACCCAAAGTTTCAACAGGTGAAACACCCTTTAGCCTGGTCTACGGAACTGAGGCGGTAGCACCTGTCGAAATCGCCGTCTCTTCATATAGAACGACGCATTTTGACCCTCAAGCCAATGAGGAAGAAAGGCGCCTTGACCTTCAGTTAGCAGACGAACAGAGATGGAAATCAGAACAAGTTCAAGCAAAGATGCGCTTAGCCACATCCAGATACTACAACAGAAAGGTCAAGGCGCGACAATTCCACGTGGGAGAAATGGTCTGGAGAAGAAACGAATTCTCACACTTGGACCAAATCAACAAGATGTCCCCCAAATGGGAAGGCCCCTACAAGATAGTAGCGGTTCCATACATTAACGCATACCGCATCCAAGATGCTGACGGGAACGAATTGCCTAACACTTTCAGTGGGGGACACTTGAAGAAGTTCCACGCATAAACAAAAGTGGAAACCATAAAACTAAAAGCTGTCGTATCAAGCTCTTTAGTATTCAGTACTTCAAAAGAATGAGATATGTAACTCCGTACTTGCGCATCAAATGAAGTTATGTCTAACAAATTTCATATCTCTTGTAGGCACACTATTAACTCACATACAACGCCTAAGCTTACATCCAAGGCATCAAAACAACAACTGTGACGACAAGCCAACCTATGCAAGGCTCATCACTACAAACCAAAACAAAGGAAGTCCGACGCATACAAGAAGTCAGAGTATCTTCAACAAGGATGTGAACGTACTAATCTATTCACATCCTTACAAAAAGTCGGGGGATAAGCGGATCATTGGGAATCCTCCCTCGCAAACAAATGCAAGTGTCGGACGTACTAATCTATCCACACTTCGCCACAATACAAGGATGTGAACGTACTAATCTATTCACATCCTTGCAAAAAGTCGGGGGATAAGCGGATCATTGGGAATCCTCCCTCGCAAACAAATGCAAGTGTCGGACGTACTAATCTATCCACACTTCGCCACAATACAAGGATGTGAACGTACTAATCTATTCACATCCTTGCAAAAAGTCGGGGGATAAGCGGATCATTGGGAATCCTCCCTCGCAAACAAATGCAAGTGTCGGACGTACTAATCTATCCACACTTCGCCACAATACAAGGATGTGAATGTACTAATCTATTCACATCCTTGCAAAAAGTCGGGGGATAAGCGGATCATTGGGAATCCTCCCTCGTAAACAAATGCAAGTGTCGGACGTACTAATCTATCCACACTTCGCCACAATCCAAGGATGTGAACACATCCTTGCAAAAAGTCGGGGAACAGGCGGATCATTAGGAATCCTCACTCAAACAAATGCAAAGGTCGGATGTACTAATCTATCCGCACTTCACTATCCTACGTTATAACTAAAATAACAAGGAGAAACTCAGTTATCACATCTATCTAATGCATTTATGTCAAGCATATATATATATATAAGATCAAACAGGTCTACGACAGCAAATCCAAACATCAAACGACAGGCAGTCTCTAAACAAGTCCTTCGCCAAAATACTACGCATGCAAAGGAACAAACAAACATACAAAGAGTCCATATTGACCTAGTCAAGGAGATGGCGCACATCAACATCGCAGTCATCATTAGCAAAGGGATCACAGGCAGGAGTATCACCAAAGATATCAGCATCCCGCTCAAAGCTAAACATCGGCTTACCATCTGCACTAATGGTGTCCTCCACTTGAAGAGTGGAAGCCCCCCCCCCCCCCCCCCCCCCCCCCCAAATCACTCAAACCAATAACACCAGGAGTATCCAACTTCTCAAATGGAAAATGGGGGGCAAGACGATGCATCAGGGGAACGAAGTCATCAAGAAACTCCTTCTTCAAAGATTCGTAACTCGCCTGAATGGCAGAAAGGAAAGGCTCACTCTGAGGGTACCGCTTAAAAGCGCCGGCCTTGCCTTCCGAAATGCCATCCTCCCTCGCCTTTTGCAACTCGGCAGCTCGTACCCCCTCCCGAAGGGCCATCCGACCTCTTACAGCAGACAGCTGATCTTGGATCTCGGCAACGCGAGACTGACTCGAGGCAAGCACTTCAGATAGTATGAGAAGCTCACCAGCATGGCCTTTCGCATCCTCAGTCAAAGAGACTTGCTCTTTAACCAGCTCCTCATGGCTCTCCAAAAGCTGATCCTTCTCATCGGATAGCTCGATGACAAAAGATGATAAGTTGGCAATATCAGCATTAACCTACATAAAAAATAGTCCAATCATCAAAACAAGCGCAACAATGAGTGAATCAACTCCAAGAGGAATAAACATTCACCGGAGCGAAGACCCCGATGTTCTCCTCCACAAAGGCGCGCGCACTAGCAGAATTCGGGGGGCACTCCTTCCGATCGGCAGGAGGAACAGACCTCTGCACCACCCGAACGCCAACTTCAGGAATGCTCAAGGACGCATCCTTAGGAAAACGAAGGCGCGTACCCGAGTAGGGCACCCACACACCATCTGTAACGTCACGTTCAAAGCGACGAACAAGATCACTTCTGCGAAGCGAAGGAAGTGGAGGGATACCTGCAAAGCACAAACATAAGCAATCATGCAAGCAAAACATGCTAAGTACATAAAAAGAGATTTCACAAACCTGATACAGGGAGAATCTCCTCTGCCACCACATGCATCGGCTCAGCGACAGGAGGGACGCGCTCACCAACATGTTTCCTCTTGTCACGCGAAGACATACGTGAACCTGGGAGGACCTCGTCCGCCGTCCCATGCCTCGGCCCGGGGGCAGGAGGGACGCGCTCAGCAACTTGCTTCCTCTTATCACGAGAAGGCAAGACAGACGTCCCCTCAACTCTCGAGCGCTTGGGATCGCCCGTGGCACGCGCCGCAGCATCGGTCCTCTTGGTGGAAGGACGCCGAGAAGAGTCAGTAACGGGTTCCGCCCGCTCCCTCTCAGCAGACACACGACCTACAAACAGGGAAAAGAAAACATTGGAACTACAGACAGAATACAGCCAAAGATGATAAAAAGGAAGAAGTACTTTACCCATAGGTCCTTTTCCTCGTCCATGACGATACCTGTCAGCAGGGGCCGGAGCAGCAACAGGGAGCCCTCGCGCAGCATCAGTCTGCAAGGCCAGCTGCTTGTTAAGAAACCAACCTACAGGATAACATAAGACAAGGTTATAAAAATTCGAAAGCATACCAAGACACCCTGGGAAGAAGATACGATGATGCCTGCTGCAAGCAACTCCTCTTCAGAACCCTGAGTCAGAGGGACTATAACCCCCGCCTGATTGTCGCGAAAGATCTCGCGAAAGGCCTTCTCATCCTGAGGGGTATACTCGGATAAGGAAGGAACGGGGTCACGCTCCAGAACATGACACGTCTCCCACTTGGTCCCGACGTCGCTCACAAAGAAATAGTGATTTTGCCATTCCTGCGAGCGAGGATAAGGGGTGGCAAACCGCCCGCTCGGCTTCCACTTGGCGCCCCCAAGATCGAATGAGGAAAGGCAAGGCCACCGACTGCAAAAGGTGGACAACCCCGATTTGTCTCGTCGCTCCAGACGGTAAAAGGTCCGGAAGAGAATCAAGGAATAAGTCCACGAGTGCTTGTGACACTGAATGCGAAAACAGGTCCACGCATGAAAGGCAGCAGGGGAGAGGTTAAGGGGCGAGATACGGAAATGACGACACAAGCGGACAAGATCCTTGCAGTAAGGAAAACGCAAACCCTCCTCTATCTGTCCAGTGTACACTACATCTAAGTCCGCAGGAGGGACGGTAACTGAGCCAACCTCGACTTCTTTGCATACGTCAAACGGGAAGTATGCTTCAGAAATAGGACAGACCCCTGACTTATCTACGCTCTCCACAAACTCCTCCGTCGTGATACGGTTGGGAGGATAGGTCTGAGTCATCGCAATGGCTTCGTGGCTAACACCTGTCCCGGGAAAATCCAGTCGAAGTAAAAGGGGGGTGTCCTCGCTTATCGCCAAACCATCACAAGAAGAGTAATATGTGCAAAGAAAGGGATCGGGAGACTCACTCATTACAGCAGTTCAAGAGTTACAGTGTCTGAGAAAATTTCTAAGTATCAAAGTCGGGCGCCTGCAAGCCCGTCAACCAAGCCCTGCAAAAACCATGCACAACTCAATCAAAAACCAAGGCAACACATTAAACCACACTCATCAAAGCCCTCTTGCAAGGGCATTGAACCCAACGGACCAACCGTCCGCATACGAACAGCTAGGGACCCTCCCGCTCGGGAGTCAAAAATCCTTACGCTCATCAAAGGCCTAGGCCAATTACTAATCAAATTTTCATACATTTGTGCAATGTGACACAGGTATTCAAGCGCTCTACAAAGCGACAAATTCAAGAGCTAAAGAAATCAAAGGCATACGAAGTTGGTCATAATTACCAAAATGCCATCCGATCACCTTTTGATCAATTTTTATCCTTATAATGGCTCAAGACTCCGGGGGCACATACAACCAGTCAAAATGCACTCAAGCAAGCCCGTTACACGCCACAAAGAGACTTACCCCTCCGCGAACAACCCGAAGAACACTCGGGTCAACTAAGCCACTAATGAAGGCAAGCTACCAAGCAATCACCTAAGCTCCGGGGGCATGGCTATCCATTCACAAACAATCAAGGGGGCTTTATCACAATAGGGGACATCATTCCAAGTCACCCGTATCAAGATACAAGGGGTCAAGCTTTTCGCTCGAAAAACTCCGACTTCGAACCTCCGCGATTCCCCCTCGATTGGTCGGAACCTAGGGACCTCTTCACAAAGGGAGTTCGCTATCCTTAACTCTATCTATCAACACTTAGAGCTTAGCCAAAAGAAAATTTTGAAAATCAAGCCAAAACTTCACTCATGCATTTCATCAAACACCTACAAGGCACCTTATTGAAATTCAAATGTGCAGCCCTATAGGTCTAATCAACTTCAAGAAAAGTGAGTGGAGGACGTTACCAATCGATGCTCGACGAAAAGGACTCGAAACCGGATCGAATCGGACTCAAAATCGAACCACCAAGGTTGCAGCCGCCGCCGCCGCTCCTGCCGTCCCCGCCGCTGTCGCCGCCGCTGCTCCGCCCTGGCGTCGCCGGTGATGCCCCTGGTGGTGGCCGGCCGAAATGGTGTCTCCCTTGCACCCAAAAGTGAATTCCCAAAATCCCTACCTTAGCTCCTCCAAAACTCTCACCACAACCAATTCAAAAGTTGATAGTTTTATAAACTATCATGGAGGAGAGGGACTACACTACATGGTAGGTACCATACATCAAGGAGGTACATTCCTATCCACCATTCATTTTTATTATTGATGGCTTGGGTTTTAACTATCAAATGACTTGGATAAATTTAACTAAGTCATTTCAAATGTCCTCAACTTTTTGAAAATGTTGGGTTTATGATTTTTTGCATTAGGGCTGTTGCATGTGATTTTCCAAAACCCGGTTCTATTTCATTCACTCAAAACCGTCGTCTCGCCGTCAAGACGACCGTCTCGGACGACGAGCTCCCGAAAACTATCGCACTACATGAAAAACATTTCTTCAAGACTTGCATGATTTATTATCATTTTGATACATTTTAGTCGTATCATGAACGTTCCGTATTTATTAGCTCATCGTACGAGCTCGAAAGATTTCATGCGCGCTCGCACCTTAATTCTCCAAACGATCACACTTATCATATCACTCGTAGTCCGTAGTGCTACTAACCCTTCATGCAGTTACCAAGCGTGACCATCTCAAAAACTAAGGCAAGGAATTCGTCGGAGCCGCGCGCATCCACCCTTGGTAGGTCAAAATTCAAGGTGAGCGGACGGCCCAAATCACGCATATACCCTATCTTATAATAGAGTTAAACAAAGGTCAGGCCGTTGTTTAACTCGGGGGCAAGTGATGGACATACGCGTGATTCGGGCTCGGTTTTAATTACTTGAACTTCATACACGCACGAGACCCATCCGAAACCCGATTTCAAGCTAACCGGGGGAAACCGGGCAAGTTTCGAACTTGCCCGGCATCCCCGGGGGGCTTACCCGGAAAATTCCGGGTAAGTCTAGCTTACCCGGAATTTCCGGGTAAGTCCCAGCTTACCCGGAATTCCGGGTAAGCTTGGCTTACCCGGAATTCCGGGTAGGCCTAGGCTTACCCGGAATTCCGGGCAAGCTCCACACCCGGGGGGTGTCGCGCACACCCCCCATTTCACCTCGGACGTATACGGAGACCCGATTTTTAACTAACTCCTATGTGTCCGAGACCTATGTTTCAGAGGCGCGCGCGTCCCGTTCATGACAGCCGCCTGAGACGCACGTCAGAGCCCCTTTCCCAAAGCTTACCCCTGCATCCCGGTTCACATTTCCACATTGAACCGGGTCAAAACCGGTTTACGGTCCAAGGTTGCCTATAAATAGCCACCTTGGGGGTAAACATTTTCAATTCATTCCAAAATCACTTTGGGCAAGCTTGGGAAAAGCTCTGACTTCTCTCTAAAAACCCTCTCTTTCTCTCTCTAGAAAACTACTGATGTTGATCGTCGGAGTGAGCACGCCAAGCACCCCCCCCCCCTCTCCACGGGGACTGCTTGGTAACGCTCCTTTGCAGGTGCCGACGAACGATCTGTTAAGAGAGCCGGAAGGACTTGCCCTCATTCAGAAGACGAAGTTAAGGCCCGCGCACGACTCTAGAAGGCGGACTTAGCTCGAATCCAACCCGAAGATCTCGACAAGTTATCCAGCGGACAGCCCGCAATAACTTGGTCGAAACAACGAGCGGTTTTGGGGTCGCCCCGTCCCCTTGACCCATCCCGCCCCGTACGTGGATAATTTATATATATATTACATGTATTTATATAAAACTATATAGGTAATATAATACATAGTTAAAATAATTAGGATTTGTGACTTGTATTTGGATTTGAAGTCAAATTTATTATTTGTGATTTAAATTTTAAATTGAATTTGTATATAGTAAATATAGAATTTAGGGTTTAAATTGTTAATAATATATTATGTACCACTAATAAGTGACCCGCCCTGCCCCACGAACTGTGTGGGGCGGGTACGGGTCGACCACCTCGACCCGCGGGGCGGTACGGGGCAAGCGATACCCGCCCCGACCCGCCCGTTGACAACCCTAATAATTTGTCTCTATTTTTAATAATAATAATAATGTATTATTATTTGTCCATCTCACACCTTAAAAAGTTGCAAACTGGAACTGTTCCAACTTCCAGTGTATATAATATTATGATGTTGTACTATTACACCAATGACTAAGATATTGTAATTTGTATGTACTGTTTGATTTTTGAAAAATAAATAAATAAATAACTACGTGCATTTCTTAGAGGTCTAACCAAAAGAGCGTTTTAGTTTATTGTTCTAGATTAACTTGTCTATTGTTATATGACTATTTAGGTATTTCATAAGTTAGAATAGTGTAGCTTGTTGTTTAGTTTTAGTTTGTCTTTATTTTACCCAAAAAAAAACCAAAAGAGCGTTGCGTTCTTGTAAATTTTTTAAATTTGACTAATAATTAAAAATAAATATAAAACATTTTAATTCATTTTTAATCAAACATAAAAATATATGCAACCTATTAGATATTTAATGGTGTTTGCACCATTAAGTTTAAATTTATTTATGTACCGACTCAAAAAATTGCTGGGTTTCCGACTTATAGACCAAACATAAACTTTAGTCAAATATATAATATAAACTTTTATCAAAGAGTATATATAGTTAGTCTATAAGTCGAAATTCAACTTATTTTATAATATTAAATATATTACGTGCTCGTAAATAAATATAAAAAATTAAATATTATGTGCTCATTGGGCATATATATGTTCGCTAATAGTAGTTCATTTATTTTATCCAGTAAAAAGTCTAATTTGAAAATAAATATGGTAAATAACCTATTATGAAAATTCACTTTTACATTTCATTTATTTATTATTTGTAAATTTTATATTTATTTATATAAAAAAAAAACATGCACTCTTCGGTTGGGCCTATGTGTGCGCTGTTTTCTTTTAAAAATTAAAATGGTTACTTATAATAAGATTTTTTTCAAGTCATTAAAAACAATAATAAATTGAGGGCACGTCTCACACCTCGTAATTATAATAATATTGGTAGGAAATTATCAAACCCTCTAAAAGGAAATAAAATATTAAAACATGGAGCACGTCATTTTTTTTCTGTCGATATTTTGACATATCAAGGCGCTAAAATCACTAGCTAACAAAAGAAAGTCAATTCATTCAAATATATTTTTATCCAAATTACGACAACTGTTGAGAAAAAAAAAAATATAACAAAATATTAAATTGCCATATATATTTGTATCAAAATTACTATAATCAACAATTTATTTTTTGTATATGCCCTATTTATTTATATTTTAAAACATATATTATTTCTCATTTTTCATTAATATCAAACGAAACAGTTTAATAATATAAAATTACCAAATAATATCAATGGTGATATATATAAAAAATTGTTTTTAATACATCCTAATTTGTATTATGTGTGGTTTAATCTCTCAAATACATCACTAATTTTTATTTTTATTTTATAATAGCTTAGTCTCTAAAGTGGATCAATCGGACCTTGACTTAGTTGACATAGTCACGAATCACGATCGAGTCTCAAACTGGATCCGACCATAATCATGGTCACTCAAATCAGGCCTAGTGAACCAATTGACTCAACCGAGGTAGACCGTCGAGCCATGAGTTGGGTCCGATCTTGACTGGAGTCACTTGACCTGGGCGACCTTGGTCAGGGTCAGATCCAGCGGCTCGACCATGGTTGGGTCCATCAACCCAAATGTTTGATTCACCCACTTTAAAATTATGACAAAATAAAAAATTAAGATGTATTTGGAAACAAAATTGCACAAAAAATATGAATGTACTAATAACATTTTTTAATAATAACATCATAGACATAAATAATGGTATTATTTGATATTTTAACGAAAAATGAGCAATATACATTTTTTAAAACATATATATATATATATATATATTATTGTGCCCGTAAAAGGAAACCATCATTGATTTCCTCTGCACCATATATCGGAGAGAGAGAGATGCCAAATTAAAACCGCCATGGCGGCGATTATTCCATTAGTTGTGATGATAGTGAAGCTGAACCTCATTCTCACCGGCAGCAACTCCACGGTGGCCTGCCTCATCCTCCCCTTCCTCATCAGGCTCTTCATCGTCACCTACCAGCGCGTGCACCACACCTACTCCGACTTCATCAACACTTCCCACCTTTTCTTCTTCCAAGTCGGCCGCATCTTCGCTCGCGAGGATCAAGCGCCCAATCCCAACGGCGGCGACAGCCGCTGGCAAGCGGCCGTCCGGCTGGTTTTCCGGCGACTGAGGGAGATTACGATCTCGTCGTCCTCCGGCGCCGACGTCCACGTTGAAGAAAGCTTGCATGAGTTATCCATGCTCACCCTCTAATTATACTATTTTCAAAATATTTAGCAAAATGTATATTTACATTTGTAAACTTAGTTCTCACAAACACCAGTAATAATTCTTAAGAATCTCAAGCTTAGTTACATAAAAGTCTCACGCACAGATCAACTCTCTATTTGTCAACCTTTTTTTTTTTGAAAACGATAATGCACTATTTGTCAACTTTGCTATCATGTAAATTTATCTTTTATTATATTTATTTGTATTGGAGTTATATTGATATGAAAATATGCAATTCATAATTTCATATAAACCTTTAATTATGCTTATTAATACCAACCACTGATTTTTTTTTTCCGCGGTGTGGTCTTAGGGGGCCCATCAGGAGGGCAACACCCGTAACAACTGTTGGACCTGCTCATATTTCACGTATTCAGATTATCTACCCCAATCTTCATGTCCTAAATCGTGCATCATCGTTAAGATCTTGATACATCTCCTTAGATTTAATATTTTTCTTCTAGAGTTCACCACTGTCAATAGAGTTTCAGAAGAAAAAAAAAAAACCACAAAATTAATTACACTTAGAATACGTGTCAAGATCTAAATAGTGATACACAATTTGGGACATGAAAAGTGAGCAGGTGATCTGGATCCATATTTCACCACAACGCCTTTTTTTTTTGTGCCAAACACCATTACACTTGAAACATGTTGCTTGGGAGTTGATTAATTGGTTTCATTAGTAAAACATATTTTAATTCATATAATCTCATATTACATCCGTTTTTTTTATATAATTTTACATTAAAATTAAAATAAAAGATTAATTCAACGATATTTTACAGATTTTTGTCAACTCGTCAAATTTAAGGTCATTATTACGAGCAAATTTACATTACAAAGATTCACATTACACGGTAAAACACCCCATAGGCCATAGGTTTGACTACAGGAAAAATATATATAATTGGGCAAAAATAGAATGGTAGGTGAGAGATAAGAATCAATCAAAGACAATAATTCTTCGTTGTTTGTTGAGATTTCGACTAATATAGTTCGAGCCAATTAGCTAATTGAGACTATTAAAAATTTAAGGTTAAGCATATCGTTTTGAGCGTGTATTATTATTATATTTATGTTATAATAGGTATCTTAGAGAAGGTTTGTCGATAAGGGTATATTTTAGAGATGACATATTCAAATACACAATACATGATGAGCATGTTGCTATTGGCCTATTAGTTAATTTGGTTATGTGGATAAAAGTATAAGCTTATTCTCTATGGAAAGGGATTGGCATGTAAAGTTTTAAAAGTAGTAAAAAATCATGTTTATTATCCTAGCTCAACTTTATTGTATTATTATGCATATTAATATTATGTTATAATATCTGAATACAAACACAATTTGTTTACAACGCAAAAATTACTCTTTATTATCATATTTATGTTATCGTTGGGTAAAAAAAAATGTTATCATGATCATTCTCTTATATGCATATATAAATAATAAGATTTTTTTTTTAATGGTAAAATAATAAGATTTTGACATACATGTTTTGCATTGGGCTAATGTGATGTCAACCCTAATTATTTGTTTAGGTCCTTAAATGATGATCCTCTTATATGGCAACTACAATTTGACACATTGAATATGAGATTATTTGTTTAGCTGTTTCATCAAGTTCTCCGAACAAATGATATAGGAGCTCGCCGGGCCTAAGTCCATCGAAGCCCAGAACATATAGTGGGCCCAAACACAGGCCCATATGGGCCCATCCTAATAAATGACTTCCACCATTGTTGAAGCTATATTGACCCATAAAGAATTCAATTTATTGACCTTCCAATAACAATAAGGAAAATGATGGGATTCCGAATTGGGAATCCGCTAACTTCCGAACGTGATAGAATTACAAAATGCTATAAAATTTGATTTAAATTACTTTTGTGCCACTCATAGTGAATTCAGACTCTTGAAGTTTCGACAGTCGGAACCCTTATCAACCCTCATTCCGATTTAGTATTAGATAATTCAGGCCGAAATGCGTTATATATAGTTACATTCTATAAGTGACATTTAAATTTTGAACATTTTGTAACATGAGAATTATGGATCTATACAAAGGATATTAGTGACCAAATCACCAAATCATGTAAGATGTAGTTGAGATTCATGATCTACTATATATATTCCATCTAGCTATGTATTATATATAATATTTAAAATAATAATAACTCTTAAGATTTGAATAAAGATAATAATTAAATTAAAATACAACATATATAATAATAGTAAGTGGAAGGAAGTGGATCCAATGTGCATGTGGTACAAACCAAAGTTGGCCATTGGCAACTACCAACGCGCTACCCAGTCCATAGTATATGAGAGAACCCAACATTGATTTTTCCAACGGTCAACTAACACTTGTCGTGTATTATATATATATGATGGCAATTCAGGCCGACATGTGGATAAATCTTTACATAGATATCCTTGTATTTTGTATTTTTATGTTTTTTTAATATTTAATTTTCCATTTTCTTTATGGTTGGATATATCTTAATTATGGGAAAATTTTCTGGATAAAATCTTACATCTCACATAAGTCGAGGACAACCCATAACTTATAGAATGTAAAAAATAACTTGATATACATTCGATTAATAATTTTATATGTATGGGCATATATATGTTGCATATATTTTTCAACATTATAGAAAATATTACTTTTATTTTGAAAGTGGAGGGAGTCAACTTTTTTTATTCAGAGGTGGCACCCATCTAGCAAGAGTAGACGGCTAACACATATTTCTAATTAAGCACGTTAAAGTTAACACATTTCTCCTCAATGTGATGTTTTAATGAGATTCATACTTGTTTCTTTTCTAGAAATCGTAATTTACTTTAGTAAAGTTGATGCATTATAAAAGCTCATATTTAAGGGAAGGTACTTAGAAATGTCCACTAATAATGGATAGGAATTGATTAAATTTGGTAAACAATTAATTAATTAAGGAAGGTCAAGAGTGGCCACCAACCAATTCCAATCCCTCTTCCCCATGAATATCAATACATTCAAAGTTAGATGTATTCGGATGGATGTATTGTGAGATGTAATGAAAAGTTTATTATAATTTGAGATTACGTTCAAAATTTATTTACTATAATGTGAAATTACATTTAAAATTACAATGTCATTATTATTTTATTATTATTTATTAAATAGATAAATTACTTTGTATGATATTTATACTTTTTTATTATTATTATTATCTTTTTATCTTTATATACTTCATAATTCATTATTATAACAAACTAAAATGCACCAGATGTTCGTACAAATTAAGTAAAGTCTTTTTCGTGACATCTTTTATGAAAATTATAAAACTTACAAAATGTTCACTTAACAGAATTTTAATAGCTCTGCGAATTTTAATTTTAATATTTTGATATTTGGTTTTTTTTATAGTTAATGAATAGACTATGTATATTAAACACAAAATATCAAGTTTAAGAATTAAAATATTTGTTTTCATAATAAAATCTTATCATATTAAGATATAGTATACTTTATATAAATTAGTGTAATAATAATAAAGTCACATTACAAAACATGTCAAACGCTATAATCTAACATTACACTCCACGCACTAGAGGAGACAGATGAGTTAAAGGCTCCACAAATAGCAATTAACGGCTCAAAATAAATGCCGGGAATATTAAACGGCTTTAATGGGGTAGAGCCGCTAAATTGAGTGTCGGGAGGATTTTAACGGCTCAAATTGGTAGAGCCGGCATTAATTATGTCACGGCTCAAAAAAGGAGCCGGCATTAATTATACTACGGCTAAAATAAACAGCAGGCATTAATATATCACGGCTAAAAAAAACAGCCGACATTAATTATGTCACGACACTTTTTTTGAGCCGCTAACTAATTTTTCAAATTAAAAAAAAAAATTATATATTGTATATATATCCATATTGCTTCATCAGCTTAAGCACATCACAAAAAACACATTCAGTAAAAATCCAAATAACATCATTTCATTAAAATTGTTATATAACTTTAGAAACAATAAAAAAAAAATTCAAGGACAAGCATCAAAGATAGAGCAACTAACTATTGGTAGCTTATATAGAGGCTTCAAGAACTTCTGGCAATTTTTCACAGGGTTTGTTGGTCTCACTCACACAGCTCTCATCAACAACCTAATCGATAACAAGGCTCACTATTATTATGATAAAATCACAACAAACAAGTAATTTCAGCAATAGGAATAAATACAAATGCAGGTGAGATATAATACAATAGATCACCATCAAGGTCCTATATTCAGTACCTGAGTAGGCCACCAAGTATCAATGTATCACCCTCGAGCATGACCCATATCAAGCTCCCCAGTGCAAATTCTCCAGCTGATCGACATGTTGAACCTTCATAAAGCTTTTAAAATGTTGAAGTTATATCTTGTCCAAAAAGTATAAATCAAGACTCAGCCAATTTTATCATTACACAATCCTTGAAAAATTTCCACACCTCCTTGCTAATTAAGGAGTGAAGTAATGAATACCTGGATATCATTGTTGTTGGTGAAATAAGGGTATGACAACGACGGATATTGCAATTTCAGAAGGTGACCTGTGATTTGTGACAAAGGATTGTCGATCATCAGATTAGGTGAATTGCTTCCTTCCTTGAATACATGAGGATCAACTAACAGACACCTTTTTAACATCGCATGCCTGTAAAATTGAAAATTTATACTCAGATTAATAAATGAACATCATGATAACGAAATAAACATTAACTTAGAAAGTTCGAATGGATTGAATCAACAAGTTATAGTTCATACTTGTAATCCTGATGAATGATGATGATGAAATATTCTGAGGTTAATTTATTACATAAAAAAAATCTTTCATTCATATTTCATAATTCAGGGTAAAGCATTCTCGAGTTTTTTACCTTATCTTTGGTGGTTCTTAGATTATTTGTATTTGTTATAGTTAATTATAGCTTAATACAGCAAGAGAAATGTACCCAACAACACCGAATATCAGGTCAGGCTTTTAACTTAATGGATCGCAGTAACCATTTATGCACACATTTTGATTTTATTTCAGATTTGAAGTCAAATTCCTTCAGTTTATAAAATTACTATGGTGGAACCCAATACCAAATGCATCATAAACATCAATCAGATGCATAACTTCTATTTTTCTAAAATGCAGCACTTGATCAAATTCAAGACCAAATTAAAGTAGCAAAAAGAGCTAGGAGAAGACACATTACCTCATATGTTGCTGGGATACATGAAACCCTAAACCTTAGCTCCCTATCATATCATATAATAAACAATCACAACAATGAATACCTCACAATTAAGGCATAAGCTGAAAATCACTGCATATCTCAAAAAAGCAGCATAATGGCTTAATACCATTGACTTGGGAGGAAGATTAGACTTGAACTTGGCACGAACGACTCCACTATTTCCGTGCGGCCTGATGACCTTGCCCAGATGCACTGGTAGTGACTGCCGTTCTTTTTCCCCCTGGCCTAGTAAATACACGCCATTGCTCACGCGTACCACGCAACGTCCTCCTTTGTGTTCACACCCTCAATTTGAACAAGCGGAGTATTGGGATACTGATTCGACTTGGACCTCTTGTATCTGAAGACAGTCCCTCGGATGTAGAGTCTGCAGAGCAAGATTGAACGATATATAAGAACAAGAACGGTGACGAAGTTCAATGAAAATCGAGAATCATATGTATCTACCTCACTCGCCTTGTCTGATCTGCTCTTTCATCACATGCATCAGCAGAATCAACCAAATATCTGATATAAAAACATGATGAGCAATATCTCAGTTCAACTGAAATGAAATATCTTTCTGTTTAAGTGATCAACAATCCAGATAACAAAGAAGTCTTTGAACGATAGAACATCACCATCATAATGAGATGAGACTAAAGAAATTAACTGAAAACTCACCTTAAAGACCATAAATTCATTGAGCTTCCTTAAGGCCTCATGGATAACCTCAGCTGCCTCCAGAGAGATTAACTCTCTCCACCATCGGAGATCGAGAAAAATCCCTAAAAATCCTTAGGCTAGCAGCGATTCCTTTCCTAGCTAACAAATCGTAAAATCCCTAAGAAAGCCGCAGTCCAGCACCAATTCCTGTCAGATCCGGTTAAAGAGAGAGAAGAGAGAGGCCGTCTAACTATCCAGTCGGTCAGTCCCAGCGACGGCTGCAATCTATCCGGAAATCTGTCCATCCGGTCAGTCTCAGCGTTGGCCGTAGTCTATCCTGCCGGTCAGCCCTATCTCTCGCAGAATTAGAACTAAATGACGAAAACCCTAGTTAACCGATGAAGAAGAAGAAGAAGAAGAAGAAGCGTTGCAGCGGACCTGACGATGTAGATTTAATTTGAGACTAGAGAAAGAAAAAGAAAACGGGGGCTCATATTTAGTGTTGTACAAAAATAAATAATAACTAATTAATATATATACTGGACGGCTTGATTTGTTAGCCGCAAAATTTGTATTAAGTCTCCAGCCGAAAAGTTGAGCCGTTACAATTTAATAATATAAAAATATATTAATTATATTGCTCACGGCTTTACTTTAATGCCGGGAGATAAAAATAGGGACGGCTCTACTTCTTCCAGCCGTTAAAGAATAAATTTTGAGTTTTATCACGGCTCAACACTTATGTAGCCGTCCACTAGAGCCGTTAACTCTTATGTTTCCTGTAGTGACGCAATACAATATAAATAAACATGCAGTCTAATATTACATTACTTAGCTCACATAATCTTATTACATTCATCAAAACACTCGCTTAGTATGTGGGTCGAAATCGCAATGTTATAAATGAGACCAATAAATTACTCAAAATAAACGAGACCAATACAAATGGATACATTTTTGCAAACATTTTTATCGTTTACCTTCCTCCTTACTTTAGTAGTCACACTTAAAAAATGTTTTATTTCATTGTACTTACTTATTATATGTATTATTAAAAGCGTAATAATTTATCATCTATCAAATTTAATTGTACTAAGAGTTGCTGAGGTCCACCACATCATAGAATTAATAATAATAATAATAATAATATTATAATAATAATAATAATAATAATAATAATAATAATAATAATAATATTTTCTGTGTAATTTATATCCACTTACGTGGTTACCAGGTTACGTCATGTATACACATTATCTAACTTTGGTCAACTATAATATAGACGTTTTGCAAAACACAAAGCCACGCGTATGGCGTATATCGCTATATCTCATATATACTTTAATTAAATTTATTAATGGCGTATTCCGTACGTACAATTTATAGGTCACACAACACTAGATTTATTTTATATATATCGAAATCGATGGTAATATATAGTACTACTGACTAAGTCCTCAAGTTTGCTAATTATAAAAAGCTACTTCAAACTTTTTTGGCTAATTATAAAAAAGGTACTTATAAAAAAGCTATTTATAGTATATTTCAAACTAACCCCTCAAGTTTGCTAATTATAAAAAGCTACTTCAAATACTTTAAGAGGTGGAACCTAATCATATATCCGTTCATTTGGGCTGTTAAAGTATATGAAATTTGCATTACATGTACATCTCGCATGGTTTTAGGATTATTTTTTTTCTTTTCAAAAAAGCTGTTGTATATACTCTTACTAATGGGTTTAATATACCTTTCTGATATATTTGTAGTTTTTTTACACGAGTTTTCCAATCATTTTGCTTTGAAAATCATTTTCCATCCATTTTAATGGGGTTTCTACCATGTGAGCATCATGCTTTACTTTTTTTACTAATAGGCTGGACTTAATTTTATCATATGTAAAACTTTAAAAGTATGAAAAAAATGAATTTTTTTTAACTACCCCTAATATTTGTATTATACTATTAATAATATCAATTTATCTATAAGATTTACCTTTAGAACAATATAAAAATATAAAAAAAATAAAACTAACACAAACATGGTGCTTGTGAAGCATAGTAGAAAGACCCATTTTTAACGGATTAAATAGACGGATGTATATATGATGTGTGTGCGAATATAGTTTTTCATGCAGAAACGACAGTTTGAGCAATATTCATTGCTTGCTATAGAGTCTGACGTTTTACAGCCCAATTCCTTCGTTTATGGGGTCAAAGTTGATTTTTTTTTTTTTTAAGTTTCTCTAAGTTTTTTTTTTTTTTTGCAATTTGTCGGTTTTGTTTGGACTTAGTTGTTAATTTCAGATTTTTGCTAGGATTAGGATTTTGTTTTCAGTATTTAAGTTATGTTTAGATGTCGTTGACATTGAGTTAATGATTGAGTAATGAGAAAATCGAGGTTTTTCCTTAATCCTGCGTCAATTTCTCAGCATTTTTTTAAAATAACGAGTTTTTATGCGTTCTATCCCCTTCTCGTTGCATCAGAGTAACGATGTGGGCAAAGTATTGTATTCTGGCGTGCGAATACAGTTTTTCATGCAGAAACGACAGTCCGAGCAATATCCATTGCTTTGCCCACACTTTCTCTGAAAGCACATGTTATAGCAAAATTTGAAAAATCCAACTTTAAAGTATGCAAAATTTGAGTAACTTTTTTATAATTAAATAAATAATTTGGCAACCCGTCCAATTTCGGGTTGATTTTAAGGAATAAACGTGTAGAGGCACTTTATTCTATTTATATATTTCTTTTATATCTACTAGTTATTCTATTTATGTATTTTTATTATATTTGCAACTTGTACGTACGGCGGACTTCTTCTCGTCGTCGACTAACTAGTAATAGACTATAGTCTTCTTCTACAAGTTGCAGAAATGGTCAAACGCGTAACCTAATTTGTTGACTCTCAACTTGCTGAAAGTGCTTTCGATCGAATTTGGAAGCATATCAATTAAACGCAGCTTATTTTTATTGAAAATAACAGTTATTATTTTTCATTAGCAAAACATTCTAACTCAATCATAGGAAAGGAACCGATAGATTCTAATAAATTCACGGAAACGTATAATTAATTTTGAGTTTTATTAAACTATTGGTCATTTTTAATTAAATTATATAACATTATTGTCGCTATATCTTATTCAATCATTAACACGGACGTTATGAGAATTTTGTTTAAATGATAATTGATGTTAATAAGGTAACTTATTACTTATTACTTATTAGTATGTCTACCTCTACGCATAAATTTTGCTTAAATTTAATACTAAAAGAACCGCAACAAAAAATAAAAATATAAAAGCATATGCGTAGTATTTTTTTTTACTGTTTCTTACTGTAACGTTTGTACATTAGAGATATATACAATATACTATGATATAATATTAGAATTATCTTCATAGAATTTCTCATAAAAAATAAATCATAAATTAATGACTATTATTTAATTGTGATATTTAAATTTAATTGCATTAATTATTATATAATATTATTTAATAGCGTAATTTTTTAAATTCGATTAAAGCTCAATACTGATATATTACGGATGTCAGAACAAAATGTTAATAATTTAGTTTAAATTTCAGAGTTGACGATTTTGGCATGATTTATTATCTAACTTTATCAAATATAATTACTAATAAATATTAATCAAGTAATTAATATAATTATATTTTTCAGGTTCCTAATTTATTAACCTTTAGGAAATAATGTATTCCTTAAAATGTTTGATGAAATTAAGGACTTTTATGTAACATTTTTATTAAGGAAGGCAATTTTTAAAACGGGAATCATATGATAATAATCGAATTATCACGTTAATAGACACGCGATGCATCCCCATGACGAATATAGCACAAGACATGTGAACTCATATATGTTATGCACGGTCACGGTTATTGACTATGAGTCAAATTAACGTTAGGAAAGAAAAAACAACAAAAAGGACGGTCCCAAAATTAAGGATAACGTTTGAGACATTTGTGTCAACATTAAACTAGTCATAAACATAACAGATACATACATATATATTAGCCTATATTACATAAGTATTTGATTTATAATTGGATCTTTTTCTTATCTTGTCATTGTATAAAGGGTATTTTGGTGGTTAAAAAACATGAGACAAAACCATTAAATTAAAAGTTTCGGATGGTGTATGTATATGTACACGGTTTCATATATTTTTAATGCCTTTTTTGGGTGTAAATAATGACACGTTTTTTGTCTTTTTTTTTTTAAGTAGCTATCCAAATTAAAATTATAATAGCTGAAGTTTATAGTGCTAACTCTGCCAAATCAGGTTACCAATTTCTTCACCAAATCGAACAGGCTACAATACACATGGATCTACCTCAGCCCCCATGATCTAAGTTTTGGGGTCTTCCAATCTTACCAAAGATTAAGTTATTCATCTGGAATGGGAGCAATGGAGGTTTAGCCCTTGGTCTAAACCTCCAAATACGTATTTCTACCATCAACCTCACCTATCCCCTTTGCGTAGAAGAATTTGAATCCTGAAACCACCTAATGTGAACTTGTCCATTTGACTACAATAATCTGGTTTGCCTGCCCATTGATGATCAACAGACAGAATCTAGGCATTGATTTAGTTCAAGATTGGCTTGGACATAACGTTACTTCACCAACAAGCAATCTTTTACAAATAAAATGTGATGTACTTTGGTCTATCTGGCTTACTAAGAATGAGTTAGTTTTTAGAGCAAAAAAGTCCTCTATTTCTGGTATTATGCATAGAATTAACTCCTTAACTAATCACTTGTATGCTTTTACGTTATTACCAGGTTGATCACTCACAGAGAGATTATGAAAAACAACAACCCCAATTTCTAGAGCATGATCCACTCCCACATCCAAGTTGGCGATTAGTAGTAGATGGTGTTGTAAATACTGCCTCTGATGTCGTTGTTGGTGCTGTTGTGTTATATGACTCTCTTGGTGCTTTGCATGGTTTATCTTCATTTTCTTTTGATGGTTCAGACCCTCTTTTGTCTGAGGGCCTAGCTTTTCGAACATGACTTTTACTAGTACTCCGTTTCAGACACCATACATGTGTTCTGCATACAGACTCAAAGGTTCTTGTGGAGGCTATCTCTTGTCCCAGTACTTCGCCAGCTATCCTCTTTGGGATCCTCTCAAATATTACTTACTTGCTTAGTTTATTTCCTTCAATGTCCGTTTATAAAGTTGGAAGAACAATGACGAACAAGCCCATAATCTTGATAAAAGATCACTTTTGCTTGCCTAGTTTGGCAGGTTGTTTTCTCATTCCTTTCCCACTTCTCTATTCCTCTAGCTGTGTTTTTCTTAGTTAGCATGTCTTTGTATGGTGGTTGTTGTATTTCTCAGATTAATGAAAGTTGCTCCTTAAAAAAAAAGGTGCTAACTCTGAAAAAAAAAATTATTAATTGGAAATTTATTAATTTTAATTTACTAGTTTAAGTTTTGTTTGTGAATAACTGTCTAATTTAGATCGAATTAGTTACATTAATTGTACATTATAAAGAAAATAACTAGCAATTTGTTCTATTATCTAAATATTAGCTAGATTTTTTTTTTCAATTAACCAAATATCATTTAGCAATTTAGCAACTTTGTATTCATACGAACATGTGACTCATTCCGTCCAAATTAATCTAAAACTATAACATAACTAACAAACTGGACACTTGTAAAACTTGAACTAACAAAAATTCTAAAAACAACTTATTCGACTTTCTAAACACCAACTAACAATTTAATAATTAATCCTAAATAGATTAATTGGGATCTTTAATTCTCTTACTATTTCACAACAAGAATATCTTTAATTTTATTCGTTTGGAACTATAGAGAATATGATAATAATAAGAAACTATCCTTTTTATTCAAATTTAAAAATAAAAAATTATAGTTGATGGACACCTTCGTTTGTTGTCATTTTGTAACAAGAATTTAAACCAAGAGAAGAAGTCCATAAAAAAGGACTTGGCCGAGTCAACTCGTTTTCAAGTTCTTTCGTCCGTCTAGGCATCTTCCATCTCTTTACCTTAAGCACGTGGCAGGTACCTTTTTTTTTTTTTTTTTTTTTTTTTTCACTCCTAAATTTTAGAGGTGAAGCATTAAATTTTGTTCACTGACAAATAATTTATGAAATTAAATATAAGATTTTAAATAATTTAAAAAAAAATTACAACTTTCAAAATTATAAAAGTACACGTAACAAAAATTGAGGTTGTCAATTGCACCCTTCAACCCTTAATTCCTAATAGATTTCAAAGTTTGATATAATTATTAATCGCATCAAACCCGATATGGATTTTGGACTACTTTGCAAATTAAATTTATAAGGATTTTGAACTTTGATCTTTAAAAGCCCAAACGTACATTAATTAATATAATGTACGAGAAAACTCCATAAGGCTTGCAAGCAACTTCGAGTTGAGTATATCTAAACTCGATATCTACTTGATCAAGCAAAAAGATCCACTTGAACTTGGTTCAACTTTTAAATATTTAAATATTAATCGAGTTGATCTTAACTAATTTACGAATAGGTTAGATTACAGTATGAGGCTTATCTCAAGCGAGGGACCTAGAAATTGGTGTTTAATTTCATTTTTATATATTTAGCTAAGTGTATACATAATTTCTTTTACCGATATCTAAAGTGTTAAAGTCTAATATAATATACGCTTATCTTGAATCATATATACATTTAAAACAATGGCCATGCATTTTTTTTTTTTTTATTTCAATAACTCAGAATATGGACAATTTAATATGGCATAATAAAAAGACAGTTTAGTTATGTTACAAATATCAAGCCAGAGCTTGTTCCTCGGTTAAGAATATTTCAACAAGTTTTCACCTACTTTATTATTATGTTTTGGTTAAACCTACTTTATTATTTTCGTTTAGCAAACTGCGTGTCAACTCAAGACTCGAGACATTTGGTGCTTATTTTTTTTTTCCAATGTATAATTAAATAAATTCTTAAATGACAAATCAAATGCTCAAATTTCAAATAATACATGTTGAGTGTGTATTCATAAAAAATATAACCCAAAAATACTAAAAGGAAAATTATGAAATATTTTTAAAATTTTGATAAAACATAATACATTTGAAATTATTTAAAGTTATTATAAGCATGTTTTGGGTAGTAATAACTCATATGTATTAGTTTAAAATTTAATTTAGAATGTTTTTACTTCTATATTAATCTTTGGGTTATTTTATAAATTATTATAAAACTTTAAGGTGTTTTTAAATATTTTTTGAAAGTTTGTAATTAATGAATAATTAACCAAGTTAAAAAAAAACTACAAAATTAAAAAAATCCGACTAACAATATATTATAAATAAAAATTACCAAATTACACACTCACATAAAGTTCGGTTAATAATTTATTACTTAACCCTTTATATTCTATTATTTTAGTAATAAATATTAATTAATTAACAAATAAAAAAAACTTGCATGCCTAGAGTTACCCACATTCATTGCACCCACCCAAGGCCAGGCCTCCATAGTCCATACTTCCATTCCAATTATATCATTAGCCATTCTAATAATTTAAAAAAATATATATATAAACTATTTATAGACGAATAAAATGTTGGTTTTTTTTTTCCAATTATTATAATTATTATAAATAAAATGTTGGGGCTGGATACATAAAAATCAAGTCAAAAAGCCATCCATAGTTATTTTCCCTTATTTTAAATTTTAATGCCATACATCTCTCTAACCTTCCCTATATATATATTTGGACAGCTCCATATACATACATATGTCATATATCTTCTTCTTCTTCTAGTCTGTTCTGATATTTTCTTCCTCAACTCTAGAGAGAGACAACAAGAGAGAGAAACTGGGAAGTTGTCTTGTTTGCATCCTTGTCTGAATCTCCTCAACATTGCCGGAGAGTTGACCATTTACTAAACCAAACGCAGTCGTTTCGTCGCCCTTCTCTCTCTTTGTATGCTTCGACGACAGCTCTCCTTTCCTTAATGGCTACCGGAGGTTTCAATCTCTTCAGATTCGCCATTTTCCTGGCGGCGGCGGCGGCGGTGGCAGCCGCGGCGGTGGACGGGGAGCAGAGAAATGCGTACGCGACGATGATGTACATGGGGACGCCGAGAGACTACGAGTTCTACGTCGCGACACGTGTCCTCATCAGATCCCTGGTCAAGCTTGGCGTTGACGCCGATCTCGTAGTCATCGCATCCATGGATGTTCCTCTCCGTTGGATCGACGCTCTGTAAGCTCTCTGAACCTTCCATTTGTTCTCTACTGTTTACATTAATGGCGGTTTCGCTTTCACGGCGTCGTTTCGTATCTGTCTTCTGGCAAGTCCTTGTTTGGGTTGTCGGAATTTTCTCGCCGTTTAGAAACACCACCGGCTAGAAGACGAGAGCATCAAGCTCTTGTGGTCCGAGAAGCACCAGATTCTTTTCTCAGCAATGGCTGTGGTGATTTATGCCGTGTTTGGATCGAGTCATTTTGTCTTTTTAGTCCACCTTATTCCCTTTTGAAGTAAAACAAATATAGTGGAAGGAAGCCAAACGCAACATTGAAAACGTAAAAGATTTTCTGATTGAACTTGAAACGAAATTAGCACTACACCTAAATAATTGACTCAAAACCGTAATGTTTTGTTCGTATCATTCTATCATGTCGTTTTTAAATTAAAATCTCTAAATTGGACCGTTATTTTCTTAAAATTGGTCCGATAGATTCGGCTCGACTATATGGTTCATAACACATAATCCGAATGCCAAGTTGATTACATATTTGAAATTGTTTTCAGCTAAAACAAAATTGAGTTTATTTCAATTTAATTTATTAGCCATTAGATATTTCAATTCAATAAGAGGGGTATAACTTTAAGTAAAGAGGAATATTACAACTAAAAGCCACATTAACGTTAATAATATATAATATAAAATATTTATATTTAGTTATTTTTGGCAAAATCTCTATCTTTATATCAAGAAGCAAAATGGGCAAGCGGGATAAGGGTGGATTCTGACGTGGAGGGCACCCATTGGTTCTAGATATAGTATTTTTTTTTCGAGTATGATAGAGGTTAAGCAGCTTCTTAATTATTTTCTATGGTGTTTTGCCGTTTCATAGTTTTTATAAAAAAACAATATTTCTTTTCCGTTCTTGTTCTTGTTTTTGTTTTATATATAAAAGTTAAAAATAATATAAATAATAATATTAGAGGGGTTAACCTCATGTATGGGCAAAGTCATATAAGTGTGAGGGATCTCAACTTTTAATAATGTGTATATTTTACTATAAAAATATGTGATTATTTTCAAATTAACTATTTAAAATCTTTTATTTACTTTTAATTATTTAATATTAAAAATAATATTGACTTTGTGGCTAATCTCAAATGTTTAGTTATATCACGTCGCATATTCCAATGGGATTTTCTTGGAACAATGAGTCGTGCAAGGTGGTTCTTTAAAACTCAAATAGTATTTATAATTAAAGTGTATTTTATTCTCAAATAGTCTTCCCTAATATAAGTGCATTATTGGAGCCACCGACTCTTCAACGACCGGTCCACGCCGACCATTTCCTAATATAGAACCGTTCGTTGGTCAGATTTTGACTTGTGGTAGCCCAAAACCACGTGGGCCACCTCCTGACTCTTCTCACTTGTAACATGTTGTGTGTTCGTATTATATGACTTATGAGTCTCGCAAAATTCAAATTTTGATATCCATTCAATGTAGAGTCTTAATATATTATAATTTTCTTTATTTTTTTTTCAAGTAAATGTATTTATCATTTTCGCTCATATGGATTTAGGTCAAAGTTCAAACATTTTCTCACACAATAAGAAAATTTGCAATTGATAAAAGACTTTTTATTACAGAGAAATTGTCATATTTGCCATTGTTTTATTGAAAATCCTTTGCAAACACCATAATTTTGAAAACCTATTAGGAATTTTACAACAATTATTCGCGACAATTTTAAATGTTTTTAGAGAATCTTTTCATTAGAAGTGACTCTATTAGAAATGCAATCAATATTTGCAATGAATTTTCAAGATTTTATTGAATTAGATTTCTTGTAATCAACTAGATTCTTGTCTGGTGTCATAATGTCATAATCATATAGAGAGAGGTGTGAGGAATTCACCCTTAACTTCTCAAATTGTTAATTCTTTCCTCCAAAATTATCATGTATTTCAATTATGCCACCTCTAAACGGATATAGATCTCCTTCACCAAACTTCGTACTCCAGATCGTGTCCCACCATTAAGATCTTGATACATGTGCTTAGATTTAATATTTTCTATCTAGAATTCACCAATCCCAATAGGGTTTTAGAAAATAGAAAGTACAAGTGTCAAGATTTTAACGGTGAGATACGATCTGAAATAAAAAGTGTGAAATTAATTACACTCAGTACATGTGTCAAGATTTTAACGGTGAGATACGATCTGAAACAAAAAGAGTGGATCAGAATCCCCTCTAAACTTCTTAATTATATCCTTGAAATTTCATTATTTTTTACACATTTTTCTGATAAATGATGATGTTATATTAGGGAAAGAGAAGATGGAGCAAAGGTGAAGAGAGTGGCTAACCTCAACAATCCATACATGAAGAACCAAAACCCTAACTGGAGGTTCAGGCTGTCTCTAAACAAGCTGTATGCATGGAACTTGGTCGAGTACGACCGGGTCGTCATGTTGGACGCCGACAACCTTTTCCTCAAAAAGACCGACGAGTTGTTCCAATGCGGCCAGTTCTGTGCTGTCTTCATCAACCCTTGTATCTTCCACACCGGACTTTTCGTCTTACAGGTATATACATATATTTTCAAACCCAAACTAGTTCGTAGGTGCTCAATTGCAATATTCGATAGTTTTTCTTTTTAGGATTAAAGAATTATTTGGTACTAGATATTGGATCAAAATAGACTTTTTTTATGTAATATTTTTTTGTAAATTTTTTGGTGCTATACATTTGTATTTCGTATAGACTTCTAGTGCATCTGTTAGTTGACCGTCAAGTTTGACCTTTAAGTACCTATATGTATGTCACGTGACTTCTACCTAAGTTTAATTTTTGCTAAATTTAGTCCCCAATTTATATGCTAACCTTTTGATTTTTGCAATTTAGTCCAAAAAAACAAATCACATCCTTGTGTAGGATACCAGCTGGGTCGATTCTGGGTTAAGGTGTGATTATGTTTTTTTAGGGATTAAATTGCAAAAATCAAAAGTTAGACATATAGATTGGAGGATTAAATTTAAGGATTAAATTACACTTATGTACAAATCATGTGACTTGCACACTAGTAAATAACGGTAAAACTTGACGATCAACCAACGATTGCACTAAAAGTCTAAAAATTGCAATCGTTGGCATCAAAAGTCTTTAAAAAAATAAATACGTTAGACCAAAGTCAATTATGATCAAACATCTAGCACCGAAACACCATTTAACCCTTCTTTTTACAAGAAAAGCTTTAAAGTATTTGCAATTGAGACCGGACGAACAAGTTAAAGTAACAAATGTTGCAACACTCCAATAAGTATTATTGAGTTATGGACATCGGTAACTCAATGTTTTATTTTGTGTTATGACAGCCATCAACAACGGTGTTCAAAGACATGATTCATCAGCTCGAGATCGAGAAAGATAACCCCGACGGAGCCGATCAGGGCTTCATCGGGGGTTACTTCCCGGACCTACTTGACAAACCGTTGTTCCACGCGCCCTCGAACGGGACCAAACTCGATGGACAATATAGGCTTCCTTTGGGTTACCAAATGGATGCTTCTTACTTTTGTAAGTTACACTTATAAACAACACAACACCTTGTTACGCTATCTATATAATGTTTTATTAAGGTTGGATTTAGCTTATGGTTGTGTTCTTTTTGGGTGTAACGTGTAGATTTAAAACTCAAATGGAACATACCGTGTGGACCGAACAGCGTGATCACTTATCCGGGTGCACCGTGGCTCAAACCGTGGTACTGGTGGTCGTGGCCCGTTCTGCCTCTCGGGATCACTTGGCATGAACAGAGACGTAACACTCTCGGGTAACTTCCTCGTAAATAAATCTCTCACAAACGACTAGATTTCTTGTAATGTAAGATGAACGAGAATGTGACGTGAAATGTATCGTTTTACGCAGATATAGTGCGGAACTGCCCTTCGTAGCGATACTAGCCGTGTTCTACCTTCTGATGATCGCCATGACCCGACTAGCCCGACCCAACTTCTCGAAGCTCTGCTACAGACGGACCGACAAGAACACATCCTTCATCCAAACATCGCTTAAGGTTGTTGCGGTTTTATCGATCCTCGGATCCTACATCGTCCCGTTCTTCCTCATCCCCCACACCATCCACCCGATCATCGGGTGGACGCTCTACTTGCTCGGTTCCTTCGCTTTCTCCACCATAGCCATCAATGCGTTCATGCTCCCGATGCTAGCCGTATTGGTGCCTTGGATCGGGTTTCTGGGGACCCTGCTAGTCATGGCTTGCCCGTGGTACAGTGACGGGGTTGTGCGGTGTTTGGCCGTGTTTGTTTACGCGTTTTGTTGCGCACCGTTCTTATGGGTTGCAACCACGAGAGTTATGTCGAGCCTACAGATGACGGTTGAGCGGGAGGCGTTCTTGCCGAGAATAGCGGAGTCGAACCCGACCCCGAGCTTTAACAAGTTGTATTGAAGCAGCGGTTTGACATGATCAATATATACATTACAAACATAGGATGGTAACTATTGTTTTGATTTTTGGGTTATGGCAAGTGTTAAGCCTCTTTTACATTGTGTGTATCATAAAAATTCATTGGATTAATGCAATATTGCCTCAACTTTTTAACCCATTCATTCTTCTCTTCTTTTTTCTTTGGATATATATACTTACATGTGTATATTTTGCTTATATATAGTAAACTATTAGGTGCCCATTTATGGATTCAAGTATCATTACATTTAATATTTTCATTTTACATTTCACCAATGGCAACAAGTTTTATAAAAACCACAAAATTAATTATATCAAGTACAAAATTAATTATATCAAGTACACGATTTAATACATAGTGGTTCAAGTGAACTGGATCTGACGTTTATAACAATAGACATAAAATCCTCATTAATTGATCCGGAGACTCGGTATTTGCACCAAACCAATAAAACTGCACTCATAGCGGGCTTTCTCCGTAAGTGTAGCTCCGATCATTCGAAACTGTGATTGATCGAAAGCTCGCCATTCGACGGGTCAAATGATGTTTCGACAATAATCGACGATGTTCCGTTTGAATGAGCCGACCCAACAACTACGGTAGGTTTCGATAGAAGCTTCACTCCTTGCTTCCAATGCCTCTCCTCCGGTCCTGTCGATATTACGATCGAATTTTCCGAATCCAACACCCAATCGATCCATAGCACAAATCCATGGCAAATTCCATCTTCTATCAACTCAACCTTCAAAGTAAGCAAGAAATTTCAGAATCCATATAAAATGTACAAGTTTTTTTAACAGAAGAAGGCCCATTTTAACAGAAGCAAAGTTGGTAAGTTTTCGACAAACCTTAGTTTTTCCATTGCAAGGATAAATTTTTCTCGAGAAGTCGAATTCCATGACTGTTGTCACTTTGCTGAGTTCCTGTTCATGAATTTTACCACCACTGTAATTAGCATTCTTGTTAAAAATATTAGCTTTCTTGATCCGCAAGAAACCGTAAAGTAGGTTTTTTTACCTTAACATTTCCACACTGCCAAATAAAGAAAGGGAGGCAAGGACTATCCTCTACAGCATCACCACAAGCTCCCAAAGTAGTATTTACAACTGAATGATCAAAGCCTTCGACTTTATCTAAAGACCGACGACTATTCCATAAGTCCTAAAAATAAAAATAAATAAGTTGATACAACAACAGCTAAACGATATGAAAATCACAGCAAAGATTAAATTTTTATGAAAAAATCGGATGAAAAATATAGCTTACAGGAAGGGACATGGCGCAAAACCTTAGCAGTCCCTTGCAAGGCATTATCAGGGCGTTTTTGGAGAGTATGGGATCAAGCATAGTCCTTTCTCTCCTACATAAATTCACAAAAAACTTATTGCCCTTAAAATTTAGGGGAATCTTAAAATTCCTTAATGTATCGACAAAAATATATATTTCTTTTCAAGCATTCGCCTTAATGTACCGAAATATTTTCTAAAACGCAAAAAGAGTGAAGTCAAAATACTAACCAAAACCGTAGATTCTGCCATGGTAGCAGTCCTTCATTACCATAATAAAAGGGTTCTGCAAGCAAGAGGTCCACCTGCTAACATCATTACATATATGAAGCTTAATGTATATATATAACTGAAAAATCGGCAATGAATGGAATTTTTTGTCAAGTCTGGATATTTCTTGAAACATATGCAGAGTCTATGAGCAGAAAACCAAAAAATAAAATAAAAATCACCTCTTTATGGTCAGTGTCATCCATAGTCAAGGAGGCTGTCCTTGTTTTAAGAACTTCCACACGGTCCATTGACAAGCCATTTGCATCAGCAACAGCTTGCAAGTAAGAGAGGCCTTTATCACGAAGACCGGGAAACAATGCCATTATGTAAGATTCTTTTGAAATATGAGCCATTAAAAGAGTCAGAAAAATGCTGTCGTCCAACACAATGGATAATGATACCACTCTTTTCTTCAACTGCAAGAAAAATAAAATAAAAAATTGGCCTCTAAGGAAAGATGATATGCAAAAAAAAAAAAAAAACCCGAGTTAAAAAGAGCATACTGCAGTTTGCAAGCCTTTTAGCATAAAGCGTCTCCATTGAGTATCACCATAGATGGCAATTCTTTCCGGGTTTAGCGAGATATGAAAATCATCTGCATCGACACCGCCCTGAAGTGTTGTTGTAGGTTTTGTGGGACCAATGCCAAGGTTGTACGAAATGTTGGTCTCGGTATGAGAAGCGAGTAGAGAAACCTCTTCATCTTTAGATAATGGTAACCCTCTTTGAGGAATGAACCATATGCATTGTTTCCAATGGTCACACCAATTTCCAACACCTATATTTCAAACATCTTTGAAAATTAGAGCTATCAATCATTTAATAAGTTTTTTTTTTATTTTTTTTTTATCTCTAATCTGAAGAAAGACTCACTTGACCCATCTTTTGTAGCAATCCAATTAGGCGCAGTGGAGTAGAAGATTGATCCTTCACGATCCAACTGAAGATTCCACCTGAGGTATCAAAGGATATTAGAAGTACATCATGGTTTGTTCCACACTGACTAGAACTGAAGAGTTTGCACAGTATATAAACATGAAATGTAATCAATCCACTAGTTTAGTATCGAATAGACACCCTGAACAGAATCAGTCAAACATTATAAAAAATGCATTTTTTTTTTCAGAAAATAAGGTCTAAATTAGTTACCATGTAACAATGGCATGTACTTGGCCATCCCGAGTTGTCTTTAAGTTGATTAACTTTTCTCCATGACTTTCCGGCCGTTTCCAGAAGTCAAATTCAAAAATTCTGAAGGGTTCCGAGAGCTGGATAAATACTTCATTAAGTAGTAAGAAAAACCACTTAAATTTTCAAAAGAATTGTAATAATAACTGATTTAATTACCAAGTTAATTTCTTTCTCTATAGCATCACAGTGCATTGGATGCTGCTGTGGCTTAACTCTTAGGATTGTCTCGAAGCCGGTAGGTACCAGATGAATCCCATCGATAGCTGCAGCTTCGTTATTGTATAAGTCATGTAACTTCCAGAGATATGTGCTTTCAACCAACTGCCATGACAAACTTTAACTGCTTAAATTCATGAACATAGGGGTAATTACAGTTTGAGTATGATGATATGAACATATACTAAGAAAAATACAATCTTGATCAAAATACTTGGCCATAGATAGTTGCACAGTAAGGTACTGAATGCGGATTTTCCACCAAAAGCTCATCGTAAGCATGCTGTAAGGTGGGTATCAGTCCTTCACCTAACAGTTCCGAATCAAGTATCTCACTAACCTGCAAATTAAAAATTGAAACTTTACATATTCAGAAACAAAGGACTCATTCATAGTTTCTAAAGAGAAATGTATAAATAAAAGTTTCAAACTCTCCCAATTTAAATGAAAATTGAAACTCACAAGGACATCGGCTCTCGATTCCATATCTTCTCCAATTTTGATTTCGTCCGACCGTTTGTTAACTATGTTTACATTCCTTCGAAAGCCATTCAAGTGCAAGACCTTCCTCATCAACTTCACCATTGGAAGGTAAGACTCACAAGCTGTTACCTCACCGGAACCCATTGATCGGGCAGCCATCATAGACAACAACCCGGTCCCAGCACTGCCAATTTGAACCAAATGAAACCATTTTCAAGAATCAATATAGTGGCTATGATTTCGAAATTAAATCTAAAATGATCTTTAACTATGTCTTCTTCCAATTGAGGCCAATGAACAAAGTTACAGAAAGTACCCAATGTCGAGAACATGGCACGGTTTCGAGACGGTCTTTTCTATGGCTTGACGAAAGCACCGATTGCGGTGAGTGTCGTTGAGCATGTCCAAATACGAGGTTTTTGCCAGCAGGGATTTCTGGAAGCTGTCCGGAACTTCGTCACCTTCATCGATGACGACCCACTCGGTTTTTCCGGTGAGTGGGTCCAGTTTCAGCTGGAAAATGGTCGGAGTGGAGCCGGAGTTCATGCTTCGGGCGGCGGTGCGGCGATAATAAGTGTATGACGTTTGGTACGAGGTCTGGCGAGTTATCAGGCGAGAGGGTATAACGGGGTGGAAGTACCTGGAAGCTAGAAAAGCCATGGAAGAAGGAACATTGTGGTGGTGACGGCGACGGCGGCGGTGGAGTCCGGGGGACTGGGGAGTGGTGAAGTCGTTGTATTCGTTGTTTATGATCAGAATCCCGCCATAAGTAGTCGGCTCGGCCCACTAATTATAAATAACAAAATCGGCTCGGCCCATCATTTTAAGTGTTTCTTCATTTTTTAAGAAGTGTATAGGGATTCAGATAACCCGACAAATTCTTCATTTTCCAGATCGTCGTTATTATCAAAACTTGACAAGTTTATTTGGCGTAATTAATTTTACGATTTTTTTTAATTTTTATTATTGCGAATCTTAAAATGAAAATTTAACATTTAACAACACGTGTCAGAATCATAACAATGCGACACGATTTGAAATATAAGAAGTGGAGAGTGATCTGCATTCGTATTATATATTGTTATCAACTGTTAATATAATTTCCGATCGTAAATGATGATATGTTGGCGTCCTTCGCCTACAAAAATATTATAGTGAATACTTTAACCCACCAGAAACTGGTATATATATATATATATACACTTTTTTGTCGCCAGAAATCATTCTCTCTTAGTTGTTCTTTTTATCAAACAAGACACAAACTATTAAAGACAAAGGCCTCCTAATTAGTCTTAGGGTTGGTCTACCCTCCATTAGGTGAACACTAAACAAACACTCCACTATAGAGCATATATATATACGCCATATATTAATTTTGTTCTATCGATTCCAAATGGAATTCCCTATAGTTAGCTGGCGCCTTATAGATGTTGTTTGTTTGATAGTGACAAAGAGTGTGGTCACATATAGAAAGACGTGGATTACTGTTGGTGTGTGCATGGATGATGTTGACAGCGTGCTTAATAATGGTTAGGTATATGATAGAAAATACGCATGTATGTATGTATATGTGTGGTTAGGAGTAGTATGAATGTCTCCTTCATGCATGATTTGGGTTGTTGCTTGTTTTGTATAGGGTGGGTGGGTTTTCATTAATTGCTTCCGACAACTACTTAGGTGTTTAAAGTTGTGGTATGCACCATGGTGGAGAAATTAGCAATAAATTTGATACAAAACTAAATCTAGCTAGGACCCAAATTTCTAGATAGATGTATCGTGATTTACAGATTTTTTTTTAGTTAGTGTACATCATGTATTGGGAATGTTGATATGTACACTTATTCTTCAGTAAGAAAAAAAACTCATATAATGATATAGAATTGCAAAGCTATATATATATATATATATATATATATATAAAGTTGATGAACCCACTATATTTTCTTTGCAATGATCAATAACTGGATCTTCTTAACTAATCAATGGTGTATTAAAAATTGGCAATGGGAATCATATGTAATGATGAAGGTATATATATATATCTAACCATTTAACCAAAAACGCCTTCTAATTATGTAATATATATATAGTATAGTAGTTCGGTGTTTTATTCTTTAACTTCTCGGGTTGAAACTCCTTCCAAATTTGAAAATAAAAATATATTCATAATCAACATTCTATTTATTATGAACTGACACAATATGAGCTGATTATACTATACTATGACACCTAAAATACTAAACCAGAAACTATTCCAACAAATGAAAATTATGCACACTTTACAAGTAAAGTACGATTGGCATGGATATTTTTTTGTTTAAATTTGTTATGGAACCAAAAAATGCAACCTAGCTAAATCCCTAAGGATTAACGCGTCTTTTGTTGGTTAGAAAAGTTTAGTCTAGCTGTCCAAAGGTGTACGCGCGCATGCATCTTTCATTCTTTTCTATTATTATTAGAGTAAAGGAACAAATGTATTGGTGCTTGGTGGGTCCATATATCACTTTCTATAGAAATTTCACATGAAATTTCACAGGTTCTAGCAACACCCTTATTATTATTATTATTATTATTATTAGTTAGGCGTCTTTCTTTTGCAATCAATTAATGGAAGGCGTCCCCTTGTATTATAGTACATGCAATTTTCCTCGGATAAAGCCTCGGAAAATTAAAGGTGGTTAACTTCAAATCGAACTCCTTTCTTCGTTATGTATTGGCCACCTTTTTACAGGTCAACCATCCAGCTATTCACTCTTAAATGAATGCTATTCATTGTGGTCAGCTCTTCTTAGATGTTGGTAACCACACATGAATATACACTATAGACTCGATCGATCTAGTGTGTCACGAATTTTTTAAGCACAAATGTTCCACTCTGTTTGAAATGGTTCGTCGATATGAAGGTGTCCAAAATGTTAATAATGTGCATCACAATCGAGTTTCAACATGATTTTGCCATTGAAAGTTCTGAAAGACATATCACATATTTGATGATATTAAAATTATGTATTTAAATTGAAGTATTATAAATTATAGTTACATATCAAAATGAATCATACATAATTGGTGAACACACATAATTGGAGAATAAGCAAATTCGAATTGGAAACGTTATTGTTATAACTTTCGTAAAATAAGGTCACGAGAAAAATTCAAACTTAGTTGAAATATAAAAATGTAAGCCGTTTAAGCGGTTAGTCGAACCAGATCATATGTATATATAGAGAACTCTATTATGTGGATGATCTATGGTGATTTAACTACCCTACTTTCCCTCCCCCTAATAATTATCCATTCCCATGCAAAAATGATTTTTTTTTTTTCAATATTTCCTTTTTATTAAATTCAAAATTATAATTGATAATATTAATAAATTATGGTTGTATTATATGAGACATGATGATTGATTGCTTACTTGGTGATCAAAGTTAGATACCTATTTGAATAAACCTCTTGTTTTCTTCTCACCTTCCCCAAACTCATCTTCCTCACCAACTCTCTTTCTTTACATACCCTTTATAGATCAAACACTTCAATTATATATATACACTGTACAATATATATATATATACATACATTTTATTGATTCAAATTCAATCAATCATCATGGCTCCATCTTTCATGGTCCTCCTTCCCGCCATTTTTGCATGCGTATGCTTTTCTGTATCCTTAGCAGACACTATGCTTCTCCCACTAACTCATTCTCTCTCTACAACCCACTTCAACAGCACCCGCCACCTTTTGAAATCAACCTCCGCTCGCTCCGCCGCCCGTTTTCGCCACCACCGCCGCGCCACCGCCGGAGGCCAAATCTCCCTCCCTCTCTCACCAGGCAGTGACTACACTCTCTCCATCACCGTCGCCACCCACCCACCACAGTCAGTCTCTCTCTACATGGACACCGGAAGCGACGTCGTTTGGGTCCCATGCTCCCCTTTCACATGCATCCTCTGCGAAGGCAAGCCACGTCCCCGTCATACAGTCCTCAACGTCTCTTCTACGGCGCCGGCGCCGGTTTCTTGTCAGTCCGCCGCCTGCGCCGCCGCTCATTCTCCTCTCTCCTCTTCTGACCTCTGCGCCATCGCCAACTGTCCGTTGGACTCCATCGAGATGTCGGACTGTTCCTCGTACTCTTGCCCGCCGTTCTACTTCGCCTACGGCGACGGAAGCTTCGTCGGAAAACTCCTCCGCCGCACCGTCACTATCCCCATGTCGTCTCCGGCGTTGACGCTGCCGAATTTCACCTTCGGATGCGCCCACTCCGCCTTGGGAGAGCCCGTCGGAGTTGCTGGTTTCGGCCGCGGCGTTTTATCTCTACCGTCGCAGCTTTCGAAGATGTCTCCACACCTAGGGAAGACATTCTCGTACTGTCTGGTTTCACACTCCTTCGACTTCAACTCCGACCAACTCCGGCAACCTAGTCCGCTGATTCTAGGGCAAGAACGAGATTCGTGGAGCGAGTTCGTCTTCACTCCGATACTGGACAACCCGAACCACCCGTACTTCTACACCGTCGGTCTCGAGGGCGTCACCGTCGGGAAGAAGAAAATTCCGGCGCCGGAGATTCTCCGGCGAGTTGACAGCAAAGGGAACGGTGGAATGGTGGTGGATTCCGGTACCACCTTCACGATGCTCCATTCTTCCCTCTACAACTCTATAGTGTCGGAATTCAACCGCCAGCTCAACAGAGCTCATAAGCGGGCGGCGGCGGTGGAGGAGAAAACTGGTTTGGCGCCGTGCTACTACATCTCCGGTGCCGGAGCAGATATCCCTGCGATGGCGCTTCGGTTCGTGGGAAATAAAGGGTCTGACGTGGTGCTTCCGAGGAGTAATTACTTCTATGAATTTACAGACGGCGGCGATGGAGCGGGGACGAAGAGGAAAGTAGGGTGCTTGATGCTGATGGACGGCGGAGATGATGCTGAGCTGAGCGGCGGTCCGGCGGCCACGCTTGGGAATTATCAGCAGCAAGGTTTCGAGGTGGTGTATGATTTAGGGAAGAAGCGAGTCGGGTTTGCACGGAGACACTGTGCATCTCTCTGGGACACTCTCCGGCAGGGCTGACGTGGCGGTTCTCCGTTGACTTTGGAGTTTGACCGCGCGTCTGGTATGACACCATTGGAGGAGTTTGGAATTTGGATGCATGGGCGAGAATTAGTGTCTTTTCATTGGTTGAATGAATAATTTTTTTTAGTGAAAGTTGAATAAATAATGATGGAGGATGTATTGTATAGAAATCGTGCAAATTCTTTTCGTCCATACATTATACATAGATGCAGAGTTGTAATTTAAAGGTGGTGAGTAGGAAACACTTTGAGGTAAAAATAAAGGAATATACTTTACTTCTGCGTTTTTTTTTTTGGTAAAAAATGGGTATGAGTTTAGTAATATGACGACCATAACGTCAACCCGTTATGAAATATTTATGTTATGATATCTATTCGTGAGGATTATCATACGTTTAAACGCATATGCGCTGATTTTATCAACCTAACACCATAAACAAAGATAATATAGATAAAGAGGTTAATCCGTTGTACACTGATTATTCTTTTCCGATGATAAAAAAGTAATGAATTATCATGTTAAACCCCTGAAAACCGTGCTCTTTCTTAGTATAACCACATAATGTAGAATCATATAATATATGTAGTGGTTCAACGCTTCATCCCTTAACGAGAAGTTAGGGATTCAAACTCCGCTAGTAACTATGAAGATGTAAATATATTAATAGTCAGCACTTTACTTCTTACGGTCTGACTCGGTACGTGTGGAGATTTTAGTTTAAGTGTAGAGCAAACACGCTACTGATATTGCCTTCCGATGAGAGCCCGTATTTCGCTTCAATCCTTTATATATTTATATATATATATATATATATATATATATATATATATATTACATCTTGGTACCCATAAAAAAGATTAACATGACTTTGTGATCATCATTACTCATTATTAACCCATTTTATAATCTGTAGAATTTAAGGCTGAGATGGATCTGACAATTTAACATGATCATGAAAAATAATTGTGAATTAATAATATTATAATATAATTTTTATATTTGAGTAGAATACAGTTATTTAGAATTTAGAAATACCCCTAATATTAGTTATATAAAATCCAAATTAATTAATTTTCCTAAAGGTGTATATTGATTACACTTACACACGTTCACAATTATTTTTGTTCCATAAAAAGAAAAAGAAAATCGCAACGAAAGCGTAAAAGTAAACCATCACATCGCTTCTTTTCTCCTACTTCCGCACCACCACCAGACGAGCCACCAACAACACCAACTCTCTTCGATCCTCTTCTTGATTTTTCTTCTGTCAGGAAAAACAAAGATCATATTTTCAGGTTTCTGGCTCCTTCCCGGAGATGACGACGGCGTTGCAACTGCTCGATATTGAGCCTCTGGAGCTCAAATTTCCATGTAAGTTTCTCTGTTTCTTAATTCCTGATCTCGTATATCGATTTCTAGGTCTCTTCTGCTGATTTCATTTCTGCGCATTGGATTTTAGTTGAGCTGAAGAAGCAGATCTCTTGTTCCCTCCAATTGACCAACAAGACGGACAGCTATATTGCTTTCAAGGTAGGCAGTTAATATTGATTCTCATAGGTTTTTTGGTTGGCATTGTCGAGTAGATCGAGATTTGTAATTTGATTCACCTATGGATTTGATTGCCGTCAATTTCTGCAAAATCGAGCTCAGTAACGTATCTCCCTCGCTCAATTGGGCTCTGGTTTGTTTTGATTCGTGTTGAGGCTATGATTATATCGATGTAAGCATTTGAAGCTTGTAAGGTCCATGGATGGATTTTCAGGTGAAAACAACCAATCCGAAGAAGTATTGTGTTCGTCCAAATGCTGGAATCGTCCTGCCTCGATCTACATCTGAAGTTATTGGTAATTGCAGTATCCTCTTGTAGAGCTCACCTGCTGCCTTTACAGTTTAAAACTTTATTTACTGAAGAATTGTTTTGTTGATTCAGTCACAATGCAAGCACAAAAGGAGGCTCCTCCAGATCTGCAGTGCAAGGATAAGTTTCTGCTGCAGAGTGCAAAGGCACCTGATGGTGCTACTCCAAAAGATATATCTGCAGAAATGGTAGTTTTTCTATAAATTCTTACAATTGATTTTTAAATTGGAATTCTGAAAATTTGGAACTGCTGCTTTCGGTCCAGTTCAACAAGGAGGCAGGAAACATTGTTGAAGAGTCCAAATTGAGGGTGGTGTATGTCGCTCCTCCACGACCGCCTTCTCCAGTTCAAGAAGGATCTGAAGAGGGGTCTCCCCGTGCTTCTTTCTCCGATATTGGCAGTGGGAATGGTTCTGAATTTCCAAATGTAAGTATTTCAAGACTACTTTCTAGTTCCTACCCTCCATCCACCCTATTTGTTCAACTTGTTCTTAAAGAACTCAGAAGTGAATGTCTTAAAAAAAAACTAATTTTCTTTCTTATTTATTTTTTGATATTCAGGTCCGAAAATCACCTGCTGAGTCTCAAGACAAATCCTCTTCAGAGGTACTCATTCTTCTTCCAGTGAATATTGATTATACGGATGAATATCGATCCTCTGATTCGACTTCAGATAGATTAAATTATTTCATTACTATGATTTAGTTCTAGCTTGATGAATGGATGCATTTTTGTCACATTCAAAACTTCACAAATATAGCCAACATGCTCTAAATTATTGATGATGAGGCAGAATATCACCATTGATCATGCCCGTATTTTAATCTACGAAACGGGCTAGGACCAAATGGAGATGATCCAAGTCTGTGGTGAGTTTTTAGAGGGTTAGCACATATTCAAGCTATTATTGTTCTCCGGTTAAAAAAAAGGAAGGGTTTTTTTTTTGTCACTGATGGTAACTTGATGAGAATTGGAGGTCTTCAGCTGCTGTTTGGATTTTCTTTTCAATTAAGTGTAACAATGGTTTATCTCGCTAATACATTGAACTTGGGACCTTTACTTTTCCCAGAAAAAAGCTCTCATCTTGAAGTTGACTGAGGAGAAGAACAATGCAATTCAACAAAGCAACAAGCTGCGTCAGGAACTGGTAAGGAAATCGAAACCTTTCAATTGATATTACTAGTTCGATATTCATTTAGTTGCATATAGAAATGGATTGATTGCATCACTTTTCTTGGTGGTTGGCTACCGAGTTGTCATTATTGTAAACGTGCATAATTATTTTGAGATCCTTCCAATTGCAGAAGTCTATCATTTTGAAGTATACAAAAATGATAAATTTGAGATTTGAACTCATAATCACAACATTCTCAAGCAAAGATATCAACCACTACTTATGATTTATCCTATGATTATGCATATTCTGCGCATATTAGCTACGTTCTGCAATTTCTAACATGAGAATGTGCAATTTCTGCAGGAGATGCTAAAGCGCGGAGGCAATCAAACACGCAATGGTGTCTCGTTTATGTTTGTGATCGTTGTTGGGATGTTCGGGATGATTCTAGGTTACCTCATGAAGAAGAGCTGATAAACTGCACTCGAGCATTTTTATCTAACAAGTTCTGTTGGAATCGTCAAGAATGTTGATTAATGGAGCATATGAATGAACTCGGTAAATTTAGCTTTGTGTAGTGTAAATTTTGGAACTTGTTAGCTATTTTATCTTGGTGTAAGGATGGAACAAATATTCTTTTATCTGATCTAAGCACATCTGGAGGACATATAAATGAGATTATTGAGTATTAAGGGGACAATGAATTTTGTTTTCATGAGTTTTTAGCCTAAAATTACCTGTGTTTGATTGAGTGAATTTTATTTTGGGTTAATAACTAAAAATCTGTCTAGGTTTACGATATGTTAAAAGTAGGTGTTTGAAATTTCAAATGTTAAACTGTAGTGTCTAAAGTTTCAATTTTGTTAAAATGTCGTGTCTCGGTGTGATTATTTTAGAGAAGTCAATTCCGACGAAATTGACTGTCAAATTCGGACTCCCATACACACTCCCTTCTCGTCATCTTGCCGGGACCGTCACTTAAGAAGTTGGCCACATCCGTGCTAGTAAATCCTGCTCCGTTGTCGTTGAAAATCGCTCCACACTAGGGCTGAGCGTGGTCTGGTCCTGGTCAGGACTAGACCAAGACCATTTGTAAATGGTCCTCCTCCAAATGGTCTAGGATCAAACCAGGACCATTTGGACCATTTAAAATGGTCTTGGTCTTTTTAGTTCTGGTTTTGGTCCAGACCATTAGGACCATTTTTTAATTTTTATGTTTTTTTTAATTTAATTTAATTGTTTTAAATTTGTCGAATATTATTTTTGTAATAATCATAAGTTGAAAATTCACTTATTATAATTATATATAATATATTGGAGTAGAGGAAGATCCGATCCGTGCCCATGGAGCCGGTGACTGGTAGGGGTGAAACCGATCCGGTTGGACCGGTTTCTTAGCTATTTTGGTCGGGGTTCACATTTTTCGGTCCAGATTTTTCAACAAAAAAAGTCCGACCAAAAATCCGTTTTGAAAAAAATAAACTATCCATATTTAGAACAGTTTTTTCGGTCTGATTTTCGGTTTAAATAGAAAATCCAAAAATAATAATCAATATTTAAAATATCTCAAATTTCTTATAAAGTATATTTAGAGTTCCAAAATAAATAAAAATAGAAACATAAAACTCGTTTACGGTTTGTTCGGATCGGTCCGGTTTGATTTTAATTGTTTTGGTTTCGAAGTGCTACGAGATTAAAATCTTTACAAATGTGGCATCTCAACTAGAATTAGAAACTCCGGCAAAAAAAAAAAAAAAATTGAAACTCAAATCACTAACTCATAAAATAGTATTTATGTAATTAATTTTAATACTTTTCTCTAGGTACTATATTAGTAATTCACTGAATCACATATATAAAAAAAAAAAAAATTAGTTTGAGCAATTAGTAAAACAAGTTACACTTACTAGTATACTTAAAAAAATCAAATAACACATTATCGGTCTATTTACGGTTCAGTTTGTTCGGATCAGTCCGATTTGGTTTTTGGTGGTTTTTCGGACCTACCGAGTTTTGCTTTCGGCCCTAGTGACTATTGAGACTAAATGAGAGTGATTGGGTGAGAGTCGAGAGTTCAAAATTTGTTTTATTATTATTTGCAAATTCCATTCTTTAAAAAAAAAAAAAAAAATTGATTGGTCCTAAATGGTCTCAATGGGCTGTTTGGTCTTGGTCTGAAATTTAGACCAAGACCAAATAAGACCATCAAAAGAAGACCATTGGTTTTGGTCCAAAATGGACTTGGTCTTATGGTCTTGGTTTTAGGCGGTCTTGGTAGACCATTGCTCACCCCTACTCCACACCACTCTGCTAGAAACATTTTCTTTTGGATGTTCAACTTTATGGTGAAATTTGATGATTTTGTGAAAAGTAACGAGTGATGAATTATGAGTGGGTGAGTGGGTTGATGAAATTGATTAAAAAGATATGAAAAGACGTGTGGAAACACCAAATTTTAACAATAATGAAACTTGGACAGTCTATTTTAACATTTCAAACTTAAAACACCTACTTTTAATATATGATAAACTTTGGACAATTTTTTTTAGTTATTAACCTTTTATTTTTTTTTATATAGTTAATATTTCTAATAGTGGCACATGTTTTGGTTCATGTGATCTAATAGAACCACAACTCCACAAGGTATTTATAGGTATTAGATGGTGTCTCACATTTCAAAATGCTGTTTAATGGTGGAAAAGAGTTTAAAAATGATGATTTTGCCTCTTTATTAAAAAAAAATTAGCTAGAATATTAAAAAAAATAAAAAATATATATTATTATCTTTTAAATACAGACTAATTTTGGAACTTTCTTAATAAGTTAAATTCTTATTAAATTACATTTTAAAATTAATCGAATTCCTAAAAAAAAATGTTAAGCATTCTACTACAATTCATAAAATAAATCAATATATATATGTCGCGCAAAATGAGAGTCAACTAATAATTATTATTATTAGCAAATGAAAGTTGAGGGATTTTTCAAATTAGGTTTCATTTCAAAATCATTTCTCAAACTAAATTCTTTAGAAAATAATTCATACATTATTACATTTCCAATATTTTATCATTAAAATTCATTTATGTGTCACAAAGACATGAAAACAATATTCATTTTATTAGTCCCTATTCCCTAACATATAACAACTAATCAAACACATTTTTTTAACAAAATGATAACATAATATTCATATTATAAATTGATACCAAAATAATGGAACTTTCTAGTCTTTCTTGCATTCCAAAAGAAGAAAGTGGGCCCAATCCACGGATTCACTCAATAGTCAATACTATATTATCATTTTTTATTTTATTATTTTATCAAATACTGTATTATCATCATCCACTATATTTCTAGAAGAATCTGTTTTTCCCGAACTTTCTCCACTCTTCTTCTCCCTCGTTTCCCCTTCCGCAAGCATCTTCTCCAACTATATAACCACTGCCACACTCCATTTTCAGCTGCATAAGCATCTGAAATCATCATCGGAGATCAAAGACTAGCAATCGCTTCCAAAGATCAACGCTGTCATCCATGGCTCTCAGGAGAATCGTAGCTTCCCCTCTCTTCTCCCGCCTCGGAGGTGCCATCCGCCCTGCTTCCGCCACTCCATCCGGCGCTCGCTCCTTCAACACTAATGCGCAGATGAAGCGTTACGAAGAGGACGACAACCGCGATGTTGATGTCGAGCGCGGCAACGCCGATCGATCTCTCTCTCGCCGCCGCGAGCATGATTTTCTCTCAGGTAGTTGTGATTACGTCTTCGATTTCTCCCTAGATCTTGTTTCAGCTCTGTATCGGATCTATCCTGACGTCGATTTTGATCTGATTCCTCTCAGATGTGTTCGATCCGTTTGCGCCGACGAGGAGCCTGAGCCAGGTGTTCAACTTGATGGATCAGCTCATGGAGAATCCCCTCCTGGCAGCGTCCCGCGGCATGGGCGGCGGATTCAAGAGAGGCTGGGACATTAAGGAGGACGACGACTCCTTGCTGATGAAGATCGACATGCCAGGCCTGGGGAAGGAGGATGTGAAGGTGTCGGTGGAGCAGAACACTCTGGTGATCAAAGGTGAGGGTGAGAAAGAGTCCGATGTTGAGGAGAGCAGGAGGTACTCCACCAGGATCGACCTGTCGCCGGAGCTGTATAAGCTTGGGGAGATTAAGGCGGAGATGAAGAATGGTGTGCTGAGAGTTGTTGTGCCCAAGGCAAAGGAAGATGAGAAGAAGAACGTTTTCCAGGTCCAGATCGACTGAGCTTTGGTTGTTAGTCACGGTTATGGTTCTTACTGTGTAGAGAGGGTTTGTTTCTAGTGTTTCTTGGAAATCTTTGGGATTTTGATGGCCTTGTTAACCTCCATGGATATCTAAGATCAATGATAATAAGTAGTGTAATATTTTCTGTTTCTTCTTCAAGAACTTTGCTTGAACATTGAATGCACTGGAGTTTATATTGTGAGTCAGGTGATTCCTATTACAGGAGTAAAGTTTTGGCAAATTTGATTTTGACTATTTTTACAAGCTCGACTTTGACATTTTTAGTTCAAATTTGATGGAGCCTGAATTTTTAAAGCTCAACTCCTCAAATATGCTTTTGGCTTCAGCTTCAAGTCGAATTATATACAGAATAATATATTATATAAAGTTTGTGGCTTGAGTATCTGAGCTGAAACTTGACTTGTTGCGAGCTTTTTTCACTTGAACTTTATTTAAGCTCGAGTCGAATTTGATTTGAATACCGTCAAAACCGATTTTGAGAAGCTCACCATCACTAAAGCCCAGTACTAGTCAATCTTCTAGTGTCATTTAATGGGCCTTCTGGCAATTAGTTGGGCCTACTGGCAATTAGTTGGGCCTTATTATGCAACTTAAATTTTTCTTGGAGAAAAATAAAAGATTGAGACTTAAAAAACTATTATACTATGCAAAAGTTGCAGGGTCAAAACAAGAATTTTCTATAAACAGACCATATGAGTATGACAGCTCTTGAGAATGGCATTACCTATTTGGCATGAAGATCTTAGATGCATCAATCGGCAAGATTTCGACTACAACAAATAGCTCTAACGAAGCACTTAAAAAATAACCGGGTCGGGTGCAATCCTCTTGTTTTTCTATAATCATCATAGTGTTCCATCCGCGTATTTCGATCCGACCTGAATTCTCCCTTTACCACAACTTGTTTATTCCTCAGATCAACTGTGTAGTCACTTACAGACATTCTGGAAATAACTTGGGACACTCGCTCGCGGCATTGGTTGCATCCCATGTTTGCTGTCATCACTATCACCTGAAACTGAAATTATCGAAACCCAAATACAAGATCAAGAACACGAATTAACTGAAGAAGGAAGCATTATGAATCTATGATCATATACCGAAGGAAGCGTGAGATTCTCATAATTCAGAATAGATTGCTTGGGGAGAGTCTTCTTCATGGCAGTCACTTTGCTGGGAGAGCTTGAGCCTTTAATCTCTTGAACCTTTGTAAACTGTTAACACAGTCAACAAGTGAGCATATTTATATATATATATATATATGGAATAGTCTACACCAGCCTTGCACAATAAGAACACTTAATTAATTAATCACCCAAAAAGAAGTGGATTATATTAAGCCATTAACTAATACATTATTATATGTTCAAAGTGTGACCCGTTCTTGTTCAACTCTTTCCTCCATTTGCAATCTATATACTCAAGCTTCTCAGAGTAGATGACCAGTTTCGACGTATATAATATAATGTGAGGGCTAGACATGAAGCCAGGAATTTTGTTTTGGGGTAAAAATTAAACTAGGGGCAAACAATTTATATAAAAAAATTCAAAGGGCAAATGTAAGATTTAAAAATGTCAAATCGAGGAAAATTACATATTTTCAAGCTAAAATTACACATCACCAAAAATTGAGAATTGAGAGGGCAATTGCCCCCTCATGCGAGTCATGCCTTAATAGCTTCATTTTATGAGGGCCCCCGTTGACTTGTTCTGAACTTCATATTATCGTGAGAGAGATATATTCAATACTTTATTGACCTGTACAAGCAGTATCCAATGTCTTAATAAGGTATGAACGTATTTAAGTTTCAATTATTTCTAAAAATGGGATCATGGGTCATATTTCTTTTTCGTAATGAAACCTTTATGAACCCCCTCTTTCTGTGAAAAGTAAAGGAAATGAGGAATCTCCACCAACCACAACCTTAGCTGCTAAAGATGTCATGTCTTATGAGAAAGATTAATGGGCATCATGTTCATGTTAATAATCTTATCTAAAACCTACCTTTGTCTTATACATAAAACCTAGAGAGAGAAGGGGACTAGGATTAGGTGATTTTAGGTGATCTGTTCTGCCAACAGAGAAAGCATGGGAGAACCAATTTTTTATTCTTCAAACTGGAAGATAAATACAATAGTCAGTGCCTTTACTTTAATCACAGAAAGACAATACTAGCCAGTTTTAGTAATGCTAGTAGGACATAAAGAGAAGAAATACCTATATCATGTTCTAACAGCATACCTAATGTGCCAAATTGAGTTATTAGCATGTCCATTCGGGTTATTAGTAAATCGCTATGAGTATAAAGCATTTTTTCATCAAAGAACTGATACCTGTGTAGTATCACCTCTATTTTTTAAGTTTACTATTAGCTGGGTAATTCACCGGCTCCTAACACCAACATGCGGACAATACCATAAAAGAAACCAGTAAACAATCACCTCTGCAATTCATGATGCGTGTTTCGCATTAGAAAATGAAGTCACTGAGAGGAGCCCGCTTTCCCTTGTGCGACTTACTGACGATATAAGCACTATCTTCAACATCTGCAGCTGGACAATTCATACGGTGCCTGTATCATTCGATCAAAGCTCATTAGCAGGGTCCAATGGAAAAGTTGAACAACCAGAGGGCAAAATCACTTTAACTCGGCTCACCATGAAAAGTGATCTTCACAGCAAATAGATCCCCAGATAATTCCAAGTCCAGCTGGTTTCCTGCGCACAAAAGATGATTCTTGAAGAGAAATAATCACTAATCCGAAACTTTCAAGGCATAATCTTTCCTCCGTCAACTCTTAAAACTAAGAGATCTTCCAAGGTTTGACCTTGCAAAAATGTGAGTGAAATATCAAGTGGTTCATCTGGACTTCACAGAATGAGTATATGATTGCTAGATCACATACCAAGTTGCAGTAACCATATCGTAGAACTTATCAAAAGCTTTGTCCAAACAGTAATGACATGCCAGTAGATCTGATATATCCGTCACCTTGCACGTTGACTTACAGCATTTTACCTGCATGAGTGAAGTATGGCGAAAGTAAGAGAAGATGACACACGACATATGTACCAATATCGTATGACAGAGTTAAGCTATAATTCTTGGCGCCTTCAATAGTACCATATCAATAAAAGTAAATGTTAGGGTTTAGGGTTTTTGGCATAGAAAGGAGACAAATTCCAGAAAGTAAACCTTACCAAACGTTTCAATTTGTGAGAGTAAAACCGCCGATGAGAGCTATGTGTTTGTATGTGTTCATTCAAATGGCCTGCACTGAGAAATGAGAAACCGTCCATGTCAGTTATTTTTCATGTATTTCTTCTCTAACTTGCATATTGGATTACACAAACAAAGACTCTGAAAACTTGTTATCTAAAATGAATATTCACCATCAATTAGATGTGGTCAAATCTCTCAGTCACACTACTCAGGAGTAAGGAAGATATAAGTGTTACATTTAGTGAACTTACTGTATCAATGCCCTGACTAGAAAAAGATGCAAGAGTATCAACATATATAATGTAGATCAGGCAGTTACCTGTCACATATTACTATGTTGCAATCAAGGCATGTTGCCAAGCTAAATGAGTATCGACAGTCATTACACTTTGCCCCTCTTGAGTTTTTCTGTAATTCGTGGCATCTGGAAGTACAATCCCCAATAGGAAAAGAGTTCTTCAGGTTTCATGTGCACTTGGTAATAGCTCTCATTGGAGGATGCAAAAAATCATAAAAGACGATGAAAATATTACCTTCTGTAGAGTTCAAAAAGAACTCTAGGTATTGAACTGGACTTGCTTTGATTCAATGTTACCTGCACAAACAGAAACAGAAAGCGAACACAGGAACAGTCTAACATGAGATCCCAAAGATATAATCTTTTCAGCAAAGCAAAAAATTATTTACAGCAGACTAACCATGCAATCTTCAGGAAGGTGCCCCGGCTTCTGACATAAAGAACTGTAATTGACAAGAGATAATTCCAATTACTGACTTCAAAAGATAGGGGAAATAGTGGAAGTAAACATTACAAAAGGGAAACACATTTTGTAACTGAACTATAAAAGTTTAATGGCACAATGACTCAAAGCAGCAACCAATAGGTACATAGGATTCAGACATCACACAACAGAACAACCAGTTCTTGGATTTCTTTTAATAGGATAACCTTAACAGAGAGCTGTAAGAGCTATTACCAGCGGTAAGTACAAAGATTGGAGTTCCTGTTAGACCATCGATGGCGTTCATAATTCCAAGTATCCTCTTCTGCTTCAACCACTGCTGATGTAGGAGTAAGGTCCAGACTAGTGATGGATGTCTGACGAGTAACTGGAGACTGAGAAGGACCCAGAGAAGGCGAATCTCATAATTGTAAACATACGTATCATAGAATCCTTGAGCACCAGAGAGAGAGAGCATATCACAAATACCTCTTTAAATGCAAGAATTTCTAACAGCTTGCCTTTGCACTCCAGACTGCAGATATCATCGTCAGTCTACAGCAGATGGAAGAAATTACCCTAATTAGATTGAGCTTTTGAGGAAGATTATAGAGGCACATAAATCTGTATCCTACCTCATTACATATGTATTCTCCATATTTTCCGCACACCACGCAGACCGGCTCTCCTGGATCGGGAAATCGTTGCTCACTTCTACTCTTAGCTTGATTAAGTTCACCATTACCTTCTCCACCTCCCATCTGACCTGAAAAAAGTGCATCATGCAAGCGCTAAAGCAAGTATAGATTGTGAATGACCTAATTGACATTGATGATCTTTATATCCCCAAGTTGCTATCCCTACACTGAGTTGCACTAATCATGAAAGCTTTTCTACTCTATTGAAAGTGGATTAAGTATCTCATAGTAATAGTGTCAGAAACAAACCAGGATTTGCAGACTCTAGCTTTTCGTCACCGTCTGAAGATTCTGAACCACTTTCATCACCTGAGTTTCAAGGAGAGATTAACAGTTCAAGCACAATGCATACAGTAATCGCAAAAAGTAGGTGGAGCAACTGAAGTTACTGAACAAGATCCCAGAAGTGGAAATAATGAATATGGGAAAAGCAATCAAGTAAGAGAATACTCAGTAAAAAATGATATAGCAAATAAGCAAATATTTTTAAAATCAAGAATATTGAGCAACCTTACTTCCATAACCAACTAAGTTGATCTCCAGATCCAAACTTGAACTTCCCTGAAAAATGAGGAAGACAGATCAGAAACGAGATAGTAACATGCGGTAGTAGATTACATAAAAGAGAACAAAAAATGGATGCATTACCAGGGCATCTGGAGTTAACTTCTCGATAACCTCAGATGAACTAGCTTCTTTCCTGCTCAGAAACAAGGAAATGCCAAGGATACAGTTAACTGTATTAGCAAAACAAGACAATAAAGTTTCATATATTCCACAATCATGCTTATCCAAGTTCAAAGTCTATTTCCTACTATCTCCATTTTATGTAACATGCAAGGCTTCTTCAAATAGGTTCATAACTTGGTGAAAAAAAAGAATTTTAGAGATTTTGGCAGTAATCATAATCACCAAAGAATCAGATTTCAGCTAAAAAGATAAGGAAAACACAGTTAATCGAAAGTTTGCACCTTCTCTTTTCAATGTAATCTTGGTGAGACATAGGTCCATCATTTTCCTCAACTCTACGGTTTTGAGCATCAGCACACGGTAATTTAGAGTCCCGTCGGCGTTTACGTGGAGCACTTTGCTTGCTACTGCGTGGTTCATCTTCCACCAAAGAAGCATTTCCGGTGGCGACGTTGTAGGCTATTGATTCAAACGAAAATGGAAAAAAAAAATGGCATTCAGTTGAAATTAGGAGCAGCAATAATATAAATTAAGCCGATTCGTTATAGAGAATTGAAATTCGTTATAGAGTAGAGAAAAGGAGATCTACCTTTGAGATTCTGCAGTGCGGTAGAGAGATTGAAGTCGCGATTGTAAGTGAAGGAAGGATTCTTGTAGAGATTGCTTCTGTTGGATCCCATTCTTCGTTCCTCGTTACAGTTAGGTTTGAATTGAGGTTCGCCTCTGTTGAAGCAATGAAGCCTGCCTGAATCAAATGTTGATGGACGGTGACTCGGTGAGTTAACTCGGTTTATGTAACGAGTCGGGTTCTTTTTCCTGGGAAAATCGGTAGAGATGGCGGGATATGTCATATGTTGTTAGTTGTAAAAGCGGAAAGAAAAAAAAGAAAATTAAGTTACAAAAAGGATTTTTTTAGTTAAGACTATTAGGGAATAAAATATATGAGTAGATATATTTTATTATATCTAGATAAGTTTATATTAGAAATAGATATATTCTTAGTATATTATCAGATATAATAAAATATGTCTACTAATATATATCTAGATTGAGTACATGTATCTATATATATAGATACAAAACTATATCTATAGCAATATAATAAAAAACATAATCTGATAATATACTAAGAATATATATATTCCTAATATAAACTTATTTAGATATAATAAAATATATCTACTAATATATTTTATTCCTTAATAAAGACCACCTGCCAGAAAAAATAAAAAAACAAAACAAAACTGGTGTATATCTCTACTTATCCATCTATACATATTACAGACTCCTCGAGCTCTCCACGGCCGTCAAATAGAGTTCTCTTCCAAAACGTCTCTCTTTCTCTCCGCGGACTCGCATCTCATCTTGTTCCTTCCAGCTCTTATCGAGGTACGGATGCGATTACTGAGCTTCATAGCTATCTTATGGAGTTATTTGCTTTTCCGCCTGATCGATGATCGTTGCATATTGTATAATCATGAGAAGCGGTTTGTTTGATCAATTTCCTTTGGTAATCCTTATTCTATCCGAATTTCTATCTTGATTGAAGAAATAGTGCTTCCATGATCGTACAACTGAATCTGTACTCTAGGTTGTTTAGATTTTGACGATGCTGATTCTGTTTACAATTTAGGGTTCTTTCTTACATTTAATAGCTCTCGAGTGACTTTCTCTTTCGCGATAATTTTTTGGGATTAAATTTATGCTTGTTGCATGTGAAAGGTGCAGTATTCTTGAATTGAAGAAGTATAAACTTGTTTGGCAAAAAAAAAGTACTATAAACTTGGAGGTCAGGTTAATTGCGAATTGAAATACAGCATCTGATAGATCTAGCTCCTAACATATCATAGTATGCTATTATTTAGATTGCAGATCTTGTAGTTTGCCATTAGTCAGTAATAATTTTCTTGCCTAAGTTGAATCTTTTCCGGATCGTGTTTTTATTATCGCAATTTTGAGCTGGTTTTGGATTAAAGAGTGAAATTGGAACCTTGTTTTGTATCTTGGATAACTCTAAGTTGTTATTGATTATTATCAGGTGAAATGGCAAAGAGCTACTTCAAGCTAGAGCATGATCTTGGTATGCACTTCTTCATAGTATAAAAAGTTGCCTCTTCTAATGGATATTGTAATTGAACTAATGTATTTATGTATATCTGATGTTCACGAGCAGAGAAGAGACAAGCAGAGGCTGCAAGGATCAGGGAGAAATATCCCGACAGAGTTCCAGTTAAGTCTCATTTATCTTCTACATCCCAATTTTTGTTCAGTTGAAGCAACTGCATTATTAGCAACCCTTTCTTACAACAGTTATACAACTATATACATATAACTGCATCATTCCATCTATAAACTGACTTATCCTTATGCTATGTTAAGGTAATTGTGGAGAAAGCTGAAAGGAGTGATATCCCAAACATTGATAAGAAAAAGTGAGTAATGCTTTTCATTTATTGCAGTCCTATTCACCTTTGCATCAACTAATCCCATTTATATGAACTTCTTAGGAGTTTCAATGTAATGGATTTGAACAGAATTTCTCATTAAATTATCCATGATAATGTCAGGTACCTTGTCCCAGCTGACCTGACTGTGGGGCAATTTGTATATGTGATCCGCAAAAGGATCAAACTCAGTGCAGAGAAAGCCATTTTCATTTTCGTAGACAATGTGCTTCCTCCAACAGGTAGTTTCTATAAAATTTTGGTCATTTTATTTTGTTTTAAGCATTGTTTAAGTGTTGATATGCAGTATAAGAGTGTGCTGAATGCCTTCACTCACAAGTTCGGACTTATGGAACAGTTGGTTAATGCGCACATCTTATTATTAACCTTAAGATTGGATGAACGAACCTAAATCCTAAACCCTAAATCGATAACACACCTTTTCAAATCGGATGTTTGTCCATATGGAAGTTTCAGATTGACAGTAATGTCAAATTCAAGGATACTGATTCTGGAAAACAAGACAGTCATTTGATCATTCTTCTATGTTTTTTCTTGGCGCAGGGGCGATCATGTCTGCAATCTATGAAGAGAAGAAGGACGAAGATGGGTTTCTCTACGTTAGTTACAGTGGAGAGAATACATTCGGATAGTCGAGGTAGATGATTTCCATATAGTAGACGTCAAAGTGGTGTTATTTATTTCCCAATCGTGCTGCATAATCTACAATGACTCCGACTGTAATGTACCGTATTATGTACAGTGTATATATGGATCTGCTTGAACAATTTTAATGCATAACGTAATTATATTTTATGCTTCCAGTGATCATCACGTATGAGTGTTCTTTGGACCCTTTGATCTTTATATATGTTGGCTAATGATTGATCGATCCGTGTGATTTTTTTATAAATTATAATGATACTAAATATGCATTTTGAGCCTTTTTTTTTTTTTTTATAGATTTTTGTTGTATGTAAATTATAATTGTATATAATATTATATGTCATTAAAAAGTTATTTATATCTATTTTTACAAAAAAAAAAAAATTAGCCAATTAATAAAATAGAGTATTGTAAAAAATGTTATAACTATTTGATTATGTTTCTTAGTATTAATAAAATTAATATATTTAAATATAAATAAAATAATAAATAGATAGATATTAAATTAACTACATAATTTTGATTAAGTGAATTCTTCTAGTGCTTTTGCTTTCAAAAAATAATAATTATAATCAAGCTGTTGTAGAATTTATTTAAAACATCATAATTACGGATATTAGTATATATGGTTTAATTGAGCGATTTGTTGATTATGTTAGATTACTCGTGGTCATGTTACATGTATGTACCCAAGGATATCATTGGGCTCGTAATTGGCCCGAGATGGTCAACATGGGCCCTAATGGGCTTCTATTATTGGCACAAAAAGCGCATAGTTATTAGGCCCTGATGGACTCGAGTTGGGTTAATTATCGTTAAAGCCCATCTACAGCATCATCCCTCTCACTAAAACACTGCATCTAAGCTGGCCGTTCTCCTCCGTCGGATAGATCTTCTCATATGGGAATGAACGTCTAGGATTTTTCAAGAAGCTGTCCAAAGAGCAAAGAGAGTTGTCGTTTGGAGTTAACTGTGAAGGTCAACGGAGCATTGAAATGCATTTTACTTACCATTTTGGAATTATCGCAGATGGCTTAGGCAGCGCCCACAAATCAAGTTATATTATTGCGTCTCCATTGCATATATTATATATAACTATATACAATTAAGGCTAATTACAATTTTAGGGCCCCGAAAACGGGTTTATTTTACAGATTTGTTTGTTTAACAATTAATTCAAGTTGTCTCAATATATATATATATATATATATATATATATATATATATATATATATAAAGGATAAGAACGTAAAAAATGTCACAGGATTGACTTATGTTTCAATTTGGTGTCTCAAGATTGAACTGTTGATATTTAGTGTTTCAAGTTCCCAATTTTGTCCACCCACCTCTGATTCTGAGCCACCCACCTCCGATCCGAGCCACCCATCTCGGAATCGGAGGTGGGTGGCCGGAATCGGTGGTGGATGGTCAGAATTTGAGGTTGGTACGTGACAGTCAACACTATATTTTGGGGCTATTTTATGAATTTTCAAAATCATTCACTCACAGCATATGACCACATTATGTCCAACTTAATTGCAAAATTTGACGGAGACACCAAATTGTAACAAATATGAAATTTGAGATATTCGATTTCGTCATCAGATACCAAACTGACACATGATGCAAACTTGAATCAGTTTTTAGGTTCTTAACCGATAAATAAATAAATCAAACATTGGACAAAGATAAGTGACTATATATGTAATTAACTATTTGTGTTTGGAAACAAATTTGATGGGTAAGATATTTACGCATATATAACCTATCTCGTATCGATGTGCTTGTATAGTTACACGTAGGGCAAAGAGAGTGTCCCTAAATGAAACTGCCTGATATGGTATACTATGGTCCCTATCGACGTGATGCATGGTAATCTGATTGATCAAGTGGTGGATGAATTGTGAAGCTAGCTAGCTAAGAGTGTGATGTATCATGCATGCATGATGGACAACTGGACCGCAATTTAAAGTCAATGAAACTTGCATGGTTTTCCAATATCTATCGTTTAATTTACACTATACAAAATCAGCCATTTGTAAATGAGATCTTTTTACGCGAGATTTTATTAGGGTTTTAATGAAAATTATTATTTTAATGAAAAAATTGCAAATAATTTTCGCCATAATTTTGATTTCTTGTAGCATGTTTTTTTTTAAATCAATTAATTGATTTTTTTTCCAACATTGATTTTTTTTGGAACAATATATTTACAAATAATTTTGAATATTTTATTATTATTAATATTATTATTATAGAGAGGGTTCGATTTCAAGAATAATTCTCAATCAATCAATTCATATTTAGCCAAAAAAGAATCAATCAAATCATATAAAATAAAGTTCACGAGACCCGGTTTGAATAGCTCGATTTGTCCCCATCATACTGTTATATCTTTATAAATATAATATAATAGAATTATACTTAATTAATCATTTCTATAAATAATCATAATTAGTTTCTTCTTGCTCCAAATTAACCTTACACGTCGTGACTAAATTTGAAGTACATTTCATAGTTTAATTTATGCGAGTATTTAATATCTTAATACCCCCAATCTATATATGGTTCTTCTAACAGATCATGTTGTACGTACTTTTATAATATGCATTTAATTAGAGGTGTATTAATTTAGAACCTCTTTATGAACATTTAGACAAAAATGCCAAATCATCTCATAAAGTTAGCTAGCGTACCAAAATAATTCCCCTATTGTGAGGTTTCATCTGTGAATTATTAACAAGGAAATACAGCTATAAATTGCTATTCAGATCCTATATATATAGGAAATACAGCTATATAACTCCCCATGTGGATGCTATTGTTTGAGGACTAAGATATTATTATATAATTAAATCTAGCTAATTCAGAATTTGAAGTTTTGTCATATATATATATATATATAATTAGTTAAGGAGATATATATGTACATGATCCATATGCATTTCTCCTACATATATAGTTGTCAAATATTCATAAGAGTGAATTAGGAGTGTGTATGGTAATTTTCACCCGACATATATTTGCATGCATGCAATCCCATGCAACCGTAACTCTAAGCCACGACCTTTCTCAACCATGGGAGATATATGGAGACTCTGATCTCTTCTATATATATATATATATTATTATGTATGGAATTAATAATGGAATGACATTCTTTCTAATGAAAAGGAAAAAGACAAATCACAATAACATGATTAGGGGATGCAAATAGTAATTGATCGTGTCTATTACCAAAAAAAAATCATGTCGGCCATATGGGCCTCCAAGTTGCACATGTACACATGGACAATAGAGACTAAAAAATAAAAGGTTAACAAGTTTTTTTTTGTCCATGATGTTTGACAACTTTTAGGTTTTGATCCATGATGTTTTTTTACCTAGTTTTGGTACCATATGTTTGCAGATTTTTTCTAGTTTTGGTCTAATCGTTACCTTCCGTCCATTTTTTGACATGTTCAAGTCACGTGATAAACTCTAAACTTTAAATTTAGTCCCTCTAATACTTTCTTAACCTTTTTTTTGTTCAATTTAGTCCCGAAGTTTCAAAATTGACCCCAATTGGACAATAGGACCAATTGAAAATTTGAAACTTCGGGACTAAATTGAACAAAAAAAATGTTAGGAAAGTATTAGAGGGACTAAATTGAACAAAATTGAAAGTCTAGGGTGGATCATATGACGTGTACATGTCAAAAAATGGACGGAATGTAACGGTCGGACCAAAACTAGAAAAAAATTGCAAACATATGGTACCAAAACTAGGGAAAAAAAACTTCATGGACCAAAACCCAAAAATGGTCAAACATCATGGACCAAAAGACCTGTTAACCCAAAAATAAATTATAATCCAACCAATTAATTACCTGCGTTTTAACTTTAAAAAAAATCCGTACATAAAAAATTATATTAAAATATTAATTATTCACACTATGTAGAAAATTATTTTATATTATTTTAATATATAATAATAAAAAGTTTATTTGTATAATGATTAATTTTTTACAATAGTATATATATACTAAAAATATTAATATTATATGTCTTTCAATGTTTTCAATTTTATTTTCACGTGAAAAAAAAAATTATTTGTAATTTAAAATATCATAGAAAAAATTATAGTCTTTATCGAGAGGTTTTAATTAATTTTAAACAAATAAAGATTCAAAATTGCACTATTTGATTTCACCGTTTGAAAAATACCAATATTTTTGCCAACTATATAAAATATATATGTTATTTTTTCTATTCTAACAGTAACATTAATTATTGTAACACATTTATAGTATTATTATTCATTCATAGCTAATTAATTAGAATCTGGCATTATTATATTATCTAATAATTCATTATCGTAGATATTATTGTTAAAGAAGAATGTACGTAGGCCATGAAATATACTCCACCACAGGACAAGATATACCAGCTCTTTGAATATCAATAGAGGATATTGTTTTTATTTGCAAGAAGAGATCGATTACTCCAAATTCTACAATCTTTATGGATCCTTGGCCCAATTTTACATGTTTATATATGATTGGGACTTAGTTATACATAGAACATAATAATACAGAGTGGTGTTTGGGTGAATGATTAATTTGTAGAATTTTAACTAGATAATATAGTGTACGTAAAGTTAGTGATTATGACTTTATTTAATAATATCATCATAATAAGATGTTATAAATCTCTATAGTTCATTTAAATGGATGACATTTTCATAGAAAACTATAATCCCAAGGTTATTAAACGCTATCAACGGGTCATTAATTAATAGCATCGATATAACATATTTTGTGTGTATCTTAATCATGGTTGTTTTTGCCCCTTCCAATCATACCACATGCAAGTTTCATTCAAGTAATTAAGCACAAAAATACAAGATAGGAGTTTATGATAAAAAATAAAAATAAAAAGATATATATGAAAAAAATGACAAGTGTCTAGTTGCAGCAATTCCCTTAATTATTAGCATAATAATTTGCAAGACAATTCGCTTTCTTGCTGTAATTATGTCGTGACTTCACATATTCGATGAGACTCTAGGATCGATGCTGAATTTCATTAAAAAAAAACTAAATAATCGAAATTAAATTTTTTTATTCTATACGAGAAGTATATTAAGAGAATTGCATTTTTTTGGTGATGACAGTTGCATCATTTTCGATATATTTTCCGGTTTTTATTTAATTGCGCATCAGCTATGAGACAAATTATGTTTAAGTTAGAAATTATATTTGTCTTAGCCAGCAATTTTTCAATAAGTGAAACATAAGCTAATAAATATAGATAAAAAAAAAATATATATAAATAAAAACTTCACTGGCAATTTTTCTAAGTACGTATCCAAGCGCCAGCTAGCAATTTGGTAACTAATTTATGTAGAAAATTAAATAAGATACCTAATGATGGTTGGACCAACTATTAAAACAAGCTCTGTGTTTTCAGAGCAAATCAAGTTTGAATCCAGACGCAGATGCCTCATTAGGAGGGCTTTAATTTTAATGTTTCCTACTCGAAATTGAAGAAACAATTTTGCACATATTAAAAAAATAAAAAATAAAATGAGATATAGCATTCTCAAAGTTGATAGCTCATCACCCAACCTTCCCTATAAATACTCCACTCCTCTCACTCCACTTATCACAAACCAAGTAACCCAACATAGTTAAAGAAGCTTAACTCCATTTCTCCTTCTTCTTCTTCTTCAACAATGGCTTCCAAGATATCCTCCATTGCTCTTCTCCTCACCATAAACATCCTCTTCTTCACCCTTGTCACCTCCACAAACTGCCCACCACCACCCAAACACCACCCTAAACCACCTACCCCATCCAAACCATCCCCTAGCCCTTCAAAACCAACCCCTACCCCATCAAAACCATCACCAACCCCATCAAAACCATCACCAACCCCTTCAAAACCAACACCATCCCCTGCCAAGGCCACATGCCCTAAAGATACCCTAAAGCTCGGTGTCTGTGGCGACGTGCTCAACGGTCTTATCCACGTTGTCGTGGGGTCCCCACCTAAAACCCCGTGTTGTAGCCTCATCGAGGGCCTTACCGAGTTAGAAGCCGCCGTCTGTCTCTGCACTGCCATCAAGGCCAGTGTGTTGGGTATCAACTTGAATGTCCCGATTTCGCTGACATTGTTGTTGAATTATTGTGACAAGAAGGTGCCTTCTGGGTTCCAATGTGCTTAGACATGAAAAATGTTCTAGGGTTCTTTGTGTTACTACGTTGCATGCATGGTTTTGTGTTTTGGTTTCCTTAATTATATGTTTTTGGGTTGGTTTGGTTAATGTTATAGTGTGTATTGGGTTTGTGGGGTTTGGTTTGGTTTGGGTGAGGGTAACAATAAGTAGGTTGAAAGAGTTCTTGTCCTTTCCTACAGATATATGAGGATACATCGTTTTGATGTATATATGTTGTACAATTTGAAATTATACATGTATGTGTTTGCCTCTTGTTATGCATATATATATATTGTTTCTATATTCTACATATATCACAATAAATTTCATAATTCGCTTCTATTTTACGGATTCAAATCACTCTTCATACAATCCGATCCATATATATTTAAGCCGGGTTCATAATCGCACTAGACTCTGAACCACTACTGTAAGTCTCAAAGTCGGGTATTTGCAGGGTCGACTAAATTTACTAGAGAGTAGATGGATGTTGTCATTTAAAAGTAAATAAATTGGGTATAATATAAATAACACATGAAATCTTGGGTACTCTAATAGAAAATAAAAGGTCAACCTGCGTTGACCATGGAAAACAAAAAACAACAGCACTTGCCAGTTGCCACTGATCACTATAAAATCCGACCCAAGTCAATGAGAAATTCTTTAATACCACGCAGCTACCAGATAACAAATAGGTGGTGCCTCACTAACCAATAAATTAAAACACATGTCTATGCAACTGTTTCTTTTTGCCACATGTCAAATAACAATTGGCTAGAGGTGCACATCTGTTTGACAGGCGGTGAATGCGAAACATAGAATAATTGACAAGGAGGCTTTCACTTAGAATGACGTACGTCACTGCTGACATATACCTACACAAGAAAATTTAAAAACAGTGTATATATGTATATAATATATTATATATCCAATGGATTTGGCAATTAATTAGGAAAGTTTCATAAAAAAATAATGATATTCGGTGAAAAGAATCCGATTGAGAGGAGAAATATACTTACGGAGTCTGTAATTATGTCTGATCAAATCAAAATTTGTCTGTGTATTATAACTTTTATATAATATATATATATATATATATATATATATATATATATGTCCCACACAATCAAAAGATGAAGTAGCCACCAAATTCCGAAGAATGTCATCATGTGAATGATGCAGAGACACGTATAACGTTGGTCCTCCTAATCATCAAACACATGATAAAAGGTCTCTCTCTGTACGTACGGTAGTCTTATATATGTGTATGTTGTTTTGTTTTAAGGATAAGGATGTGGATAAAGAAAACATATGATCAAGCTTTTAGATTGTCGATTGATGTAACATACGTGGTATACATTTCACTCCTTAGATAAATAAACATTAGGGATTCATTATATTATTGTATATATAACCGCTATCATAAATACCCACTTTCGGGTCGGGTTCACAAGTAACCGCAGCAATTCGATTTTTATTTTTCTTAATTATTAAAATTGTTTAAATCACACAAATCAAACTAATTTCGACCTGTACAACTTCACACATCATACTCGGATTGATCCTCAAATGATACGACTCGGACCCGATAGATTGACTTAATATCTCCCACCCGACTTGAAAATAACGGGTACATAAATGTTGAAACTTAATAAGAATTCTCAATTAATATAATAAGTCTTATAAAGATAATTTATAAAGACCGATACACGTTCATTATATAAACATATATATAGTAACTTATATCTAAATGATTGTTTTAAATCAGATCATATAATTCACAATGAATTCGACCATGATTTGTCTGTGAAGATTACAACCCCTTTCTTAATTAATGAAAGGTTAAGCTTTGTTCGTATTTTATAATGTGGCTATGTTAATTGCATCAAAATGTAGCTATATATAGAATAGAATGTTCAAGAAATGTTTTTCTAATATATATATATATATATATATATATATATATTCAAGAAATGGTTTATTTAAAAGGGTTAAAAATAGATGATTGGTTCATGAATGCGCCAAAAGGAGATCACGGGAGGCAAAACGGATTGAATAGGTGGTTCTTATAGTAATTAACGGGACAAATTCTGTCTCACCACATGCTAGCTATCAAGTAGTTAATATATTCAACTTGTAAGGACCATGCATATATTCTAGTTGGCATATTCACCTAATTATCAACCAATCTAACTAAATGTAATTTTGCTGGATTAATTAAATAACAATATGGGATAAAATCAACAAGTTTAAGGTGTAAAATTAAACTAGAGTTTCTTATTTTACCGTGTATTTTTGTGGTAGGCAAAACAATTAATAATTACGAGCTTTAAAATGTATTAAAAAAATAATGTTTATTAAAAATACACGGTTTAATAACTAGCATTATATAATTTAACTATTGTATCGTTTCCGAATTATTACAATTATTATTGATTAATTAATTAACTGAATAAAAGGCTATCTCATGCGTGTCCCGGTTTTTCTAACAAAATAAAATACAAATGCATAATCCGAGCTATTATCTCCTTATTATTTATTTTAAATTATAATTTCCTTGTCATAAACTTTTCATCTTACTTTTTAAAGATAAAACACATTACATTACACTGTTAAAAATTACATTATTTCATCTAAACATGATTAATTATAATATCCTTCACTTTCTATTATTTGATCAAATCAACAATACATAATCGTGTGGAGGAAATCCCATCACTAAAGTACACCAAATTAACTAGCTATAATATACACACACCAACTATTAAAAAACGATAAGCTTATGCAATAATTGCTATATATATTACAACCCAAAAGAAAACATATATACACAGATATAATTAACAACATTAATTACTATGGTAATTAGCATAATTAGGGTTTTTTAAGCACACTTAAACCCCGGCCGGGGATCAAGCTAGGGTTTAGAGTTGCTATATATATAGCTAGTTAAGGATGTAGTTTGGGAAATGATCATGATGGAGAGAATGGAGAGGAATTATAAGGTGGGTTTTTATAGGGTTTTAATATTAAGTAAGAGAGGAGTTGGTCAAAGACACTTGGAATTCATGTTAATTAGTGATAGTTAGTATAATTTTGGGTCAAAATAGACAATCTAAATTGGCCATATAGGCCCATAGTCATTTTTCCAATTCTATATACTTCAATATTTATAATTTGGAGTATCATAATCAATGTGTTATATTAATTTTTTCTACTATACTTTAATATTACAAATTGTTTTATTATTTTAAAATAGACATCAAAATTATATCAGTTATTAAGTACATAATAACTGAATAAATACAAAATTATATCCTATTATTTCAGTTCGGTTCGAGGTCTTAAGGCGAATGATCTCGACGACATGCATAATCTTCATCGCTCTATAGTATATACACTATGATACAAGTTTACACACTAATTGCACACCAATTTTTCAGGTCGGCTAGGTCCGGTAGGTCAATTGTGTTTGATTTTGAAATTTTAGGATTAAATTAAACAAAATAAAAGTTAGAGATCTATTATAGGGACTAAATTGAACAAAATCAAAAGTTTAGGGGTCGGTCACGTAACTTGCAAACACCATTTAACGGCCAACTAACGGATGTATCAAAAACCACATTTTTTTTCAAACATTTGGTACAAAAAAAATATATTGTACCAAAAGTCACATTTGGTCAAACAGCTGTATAAATAGAACTTTTAACCCTAATAATAAATAATATATGTCTAAAAGCTTATTCTAATTTTGGTATATATATATATAATTACTATGTGTTAGAAATCGTATGCCGTAGATTTCATGCAGATAAAAGGAACTTCCTGCATGGAAAAAGAAAAATGGAACATGGCATGTTGCTAACGGAAGTTACTTGGTGGATGCAAGTGTCACGAGCATAAGAATAACCTAACGTACGTACTTTTTACCTCTCAGTTGGAATATCCTCCATATAAAAAAGCAACCACTGAAAATTCGTTACCTTAAAAACTATGATTTTTTTTAATAGTTTTGAGTGTAGTATCGTACTTACTTATACGAGGGTTAAACTCTAGAATTAATCTAACGATGTGTGATATTTGGCCTAAATATACAAGGTTAAGATCCTATAAACTTTTTGAAGTTTGCCCAATGTTGAAATTCGGTATCTCAAGTTTAAAATATTAAAATAGACAGTTCCAGATTTCATTTTTGTTGAAATTTGATGTCTCCGCGCGTATTTTCCTTTCCAAAAGAAAATGTTTCTATAACAGAGTAGTGTGGAGCAATTTTCATTGACAACAGAATAAGATTTACTTGTGCGGATGTGGTCAGCTTCTTAGGTGACGGTCTCGGCAAGATGACGAGAAGGGATCGTGTGCATGGAAGAGCGAATTTGACAGTCGGGGTTGAGTACTCTAAAGTAATCACATAAAATATCAAAATTCAACATTAGTAAAACTTCAGATAATTTATAAGTTCTTTAACTTAAATATATATAATGACTTTAGTGTGTTTACGCATGAATTATATCGTAAGTGATATGCATAAACACACTAAAAGTCATCTACATATAATATTATCTAATAAGATAATTATATTAAGAGTGTAGTGAGGCCAAGACTCCAAACTATTAGAAACTTTCGATATTTAATTTTCTACATTATATTAGGAAGTTATAAATATGACTTTTGTTATAAATAGAGAATATCTCTTATACTCAAATATGGCCAAGCTACATATAGCTAGCCTATAGTATGTATAGATATATATTGGGAGCTGCCTTTAGTATCAGTAGCTAGCCCACTCCCAATAATGGTATACCATTTTTATTCCTTTTTCCTATCAGAGAAAGCTCACGGGATCGCCTTATACATCCTAAACTCTAAAAGGTGAATCGTTTATTCCATCTTGTGAATTGTGATCCACTATTCTATTAATCATTCAATAATTAAACATGTCAGAAAAATAAAAAGAACGACAAAACTCAAAACGTTAGGTGTAGAATCTCTCCCCACAAATATTACCCTTTTTTTTCACCCATACACTAATAATATATCACAAAATGTTAAATACAAATTATAAATATTTTCTTTTTTAGAATTTTAATGTAATATGAATTCTAACTTCTTAATTAATAAATAGCGAATATTAAATTCATAACATTAATATACCTAGTTGATGTGCCAGCTTATAAAATTCTTTTGCCACAACTTTCAAAAACAAAACAAAATAAAATGAAGATAAGAGTTCATGTGAGCATTAAATTTGGGATAACCACATATTAAATTGCTATTAGCTCATTAAAGTATTTAACAAGCATAATAATATACATACATTAAACGGGTATACATAACATTATGATAAGAATTTGATAGACGGGCACGATGCAACCAAGCAACGAGGGGTAACTGTTTCTATGAACTCTTGGTAATATAAGTACGTATATTTACATATTTACTCTCAAAATATCATACTTGTAAATTTTAGGTCCATTGGTATAAAATGAACACACCCCCTCCAGCTTTAGGGTTGAGCTCTGGCTTGGGCAGTTAAGCTAATGTCGATCCGAACTTTGGCTCGACTATTTAAAAAAAAAAAATTAATTTAAAAATTCATAATTATTTTTTAAATTTAAGATTTCTCCCCTTTAAGTAAATATTACACTTTTTTCATAATTTTTAGAATTTAATTAATTTTTAAATGTTATTCAAGAAAATTATTTTTAAAAAAATTGTTTTTTTTTCTCGCAGATGGTTCTAGGAGGGGCCTCCATCAGGAGGGTAGCATTCATATCATATGTTTGCTCCATATTTATACTAATCTCCACTCAAACCGGGTCATCTTGAAAGGGGTAAAGTGCTAGTTATGAACATTTTCCATTTTCAACGTCACTAGCAGGATTTGAACCCATAACTAGTGATTAATGGATGAAGTACTGAAGCAATGTTACACTATGTATTACATGGTTAATGTTAGGTTAATTAGTACCTACTATATAGGCTATGTTCTCCAACTTCACATGGCTACTCTGCTCCAAATCTTTCTTTTTATTAGTGCAACTTGCAGTTTCACCTCCATAAATACCCTCATTCACCAATAGCTTTTCCTCACCCCTGATCCCAATCACCAATAGCTCACAATCAAACCCTAGCTAGCTACCCTTAACTCTTCATTTTGTCCCCAATGGAAAAAGCTTCTTCATCTTCAGCTGCCCTTTTCCTTATCCTCAACCTCCTTTGCTTTGCCCTAGCCAATGGCTGCAACACCTGCCCCCAGCCCAAACCCAGCCCGAGCCCGTTTCGCCCGAGCCCGAAGTCAAGCTGCCCTAGAGACGCCCTCAAGCTTGGTGTATGTGCGAAACTGCTAAACGGGCCCGTCAATGCCGTGATTGGAAGTCCGCCCGCTACCCCGTGTTGTACTCTCCTTGACGGGCTTGTTGACCTCGAGGTGGCGGCCTGTCTCTGCACCGCCATCAAGGCTAACATACTCGGAATCAACCTGAACATACCGGTTTCGCTCAGTTTATTGGTCAACCTTTGCGGCAAGAACAATGTCCCGTCGGATTTCCAGTGCGCTTAATGTCGGGTTTCATAAGTGATCGATTAGTTCGGTCGTGTCGGGTCAGGTCGTGTCGGATGACATGTCATTTGTTGCATTGTTAGTAGTTTTCTTGTGATGGGTACGTGTTGTTATTTGTGTTATTTCAAGTGTTCCATTATTGTTCTAGCTACTTATTAAGGTAATAAAGTTGATCGTTTCTTTCAATAGTGTGTCGTTATATATATTATATATATATATATATAAGTTGGATTAAACCGTAAATTTTAGAAGGAGGCCGTAATATTATTTTGCTCATAATACGTGCACATTTCCACGAAGATGCAAATCTTGCATATAGTTGCATGGCAATTGGCATGAGTAGTGAATATTCATATCCTACATCCAAAATTTACGTAAAAGTTTTTTTAATAAATAAATTAAACAATTAATACAAAAACGTGCATGTATAATTCATTGCAAAACTAGCTTAAAAACGATATGTAATTCAACTCCGACAAGTTGCTTAACATGAAAACCATGCTAAATAAAGATCAGATATATACATAAACTAGCTCAATATATAATATATATACATGGGTTAATGTAACTATTACGTACGTACGGTCGTAAATGGTTACTTACTGATATTGTCAATATAATTTCATATATATAGTAGCCAGTAGGGACTGAACTGTTATTAATTTGGTGAACAAACAAGGAAAAAAAAAAACATTATAAAATATAAATCTCATGAAGTGTTTTAGGTGACAAAACCCAGTATAATCTTGCTCGCATCAGACCTAGAGAGGTTTAATGCTTTATCTTTAATTAGAAGTTTCGGGTTTAAACTCTATTTGAACAGATGTAATATATATATAATTGGATCACCTTCTATATATAATATATATATATATACCCTCTATAATTGGATCACCTTAAAACTTTTGAAGAACTTGATGGATAAAAGTGGAAATAAGACAAAATGCCACGTTGGATGCACGTCAACGTATATTCGTACCTTAAAAACACGCGTTTGTAGTAAATATATAAAGGTTACAACGCTACACAATAAACTCGCTATGTGGATATATATATATATATATATATTACTCGACCTTTATATATTCTTATATTATGTGTATTTTTTTTTCTTCTTATATTATGTGTGTTTTTATATTATGTGTATATGTTAATTTTTAATCATCGGGAAGCAGACTAACTTACGTGCGTGCTTATTAAAATTTACCGGTTGGAGTTGAATGAAATTTCATGATACGTACATATGTAATATGTGGAATGACTAATGAGTATGCATATAATTCATTTTGTTAATCGGTTTACTAAAGATAGACAATAAGTTTTTATGGTCGGCACAGATGTGTCTGAGTGTCTCCATGTGTGCTTCCTGATTTTGAGCGACCCGTGAAGCCAATTCAAGTAAATTAAATCATTATTAAAATAATTTCTCATTCTATATATTATATATAGAATATATAATGGAAAGCACCGAATCTAAATAAGTAGAATTTTGTTGAATGGAATCAGTAAATAACACACGGTAGAATAAGAATTTTTTACACTTAAAATCAATTTAGAATTTTTAAATTCAACTTTTTAATATTCACCATAAAGTATACTAATAAAAAAGTTAAATTTTAAAATATATAAAAAAATTCACACAACCGATTGGAGTTATATTTTAAAATATATAGAAAAAAAAATCACAGATTTTTGTATTATATAAATATATTATTATAACAAATTAATTAATACTAAATTATAATTTTTAATATATATTTATATATTAATAAATAAAAAATAATAAAAGGCAACAAAGAGGACAAAATTAGCTTTTCCGCTTACAATGGCACCGACTTAAATCTAGATACACTCGAACTTAGTAGAACTTTACCCTTGATCTAAAAACCCGTGTTGCACCCAAAAAAAAAAAGTATCAACCCGTGAATCCATTAATCATTACTATAATATAAATGTACTATTTCTTGTCCTTTGTGTTGCTAAGACAAATATATGTACTTAAGTTTGATTGGTTCGATTGGTAATGTCTATATTTTTATTGATCATGTAATAATTTATAATTAGCAAAAGTTAGTGAATGAAACATATGAAATTAGAATAATATTTTTTTCCCATGACGATACAAGTGGGCCTTGGGCCGTGGTCACCGCAATTTATCTAGAATGTTTGGGCCTCTTACAAAAATCAATCTGTCACAGCCCATACAAACTTAAAAGATACTTCAAATATAGGGCTTATTGGGCCATAGTATTTCACTTTTGCAAATTGGGCCATAGTAATTTTTTTCCAAATAAAAATGAATAGGTTAATAGTGATGATGTAATTTTATTTAGGGTTTTTCTTTCAAACATTTTTTTGTCACAACAAACTTTATTATGATTATTACTTAATTAGTTGAATGCAGCACGGGTGATGATACCTAATTACTTTTGTTCCAAATAATTTGTACGTGCACCATAGTAGTGCAATTAATAATTATGCTATATATCTCTCTATCAATTTTCTTGTTTCCGCATTCATGACTATAGATGGTATAGAGAAGATTTGGTGTCCACCCCTTATCCAATAATCCACTTAGATAAGATATTTTATATTTATTTTAAAATATATTATAAATATAAATAATATTATGGTCAATTATTAAAGAATGAAGCTGACCCCTAAAAAAAACAAAAACAAAAACATAACATCAGGATCGTGTTCCTGCTCCCAGATAAATTCATTATTGTCTGCAATTATTGTATTTTTGTTTCGTCTTGCATCCCAGATATAACTTTCCCCAGAAACTTGCATATAATCAAGCTTATTATTTATTTTCTGATTTCATGCATACTCACACACTGTAATAATATTTGTTTTTCTGCAGCATCATTTTATGTTTTAAATTATTTCTCTTAATATAAAGATTGATGAAATTTATTCTCACTATATTTGATATTTTAACGCTAATTATTCATATATAAGCTTCATGCATTATACATATATATTAGTAGTGCATGGAAAAGAGAGTCTATATATCTATTATTTGTATCCATTTTGTCTTTGATTGCCCCCCACCAACCTATATATAGCTAATGCATGGTTGGAGGACAGTCTAGCAACTTGCAGTGTGAAGCAAACAAAATAATTAATTTGGATATTTGGTGACTAATTAATTAATAATTGGTGTTATTATATTATTATTATACAATAGACCTAGCTAGCCAGGTATATGTAACATTCGGGTAGTCGTATTATTGACTACTTGTCAATCCGTGTCAGGTGCTCAATCTGACTCTTCGAGCAAATGAAAGAATTTTCTTCATATATATTACATTTATTTATTAATTAACCATCATTTTTGCAGATACACATGTTAAATTTATGGAAAATAATTTATTTATCATCTCAGTTAATCTCATGTGTCAGTTTGGTGTCTTAGGATTATAATGTTAATATTTAGTGTATCCGGTTTCAATTTCGTTGCAATTTGGTCTTCCGTCAAATTTTGGGGTTAACTTTGACAAATTAAGATGAAAAGTCAAAATTTCCCCTTATACATTTTTTTCTTCCTTAAGCCACCCCTCCGATTTCGTCCACCCACCTCTGATTCCCCGGGTTGACCTGATTCCGGCGATTCCGAGCATTTTGGGGTAATTTAGGAAATTTCAAATTTATTCGGTCGTGTGACAAACATATGATCAGTTTCCGATTAATTTAATCTCAAAATTTGACGGAGACACCAATTTGCAATAAAGTTGAAACCTGAGATAGTCGAAAGTAACATTTTAATCATAAAACACCAAATTGACATATGAGGTAAGACTGATACACTAAATAGATTATTTTCCCTAAATTTATATCCCTTTCGTGGTTAATTTCAAGGAGGAAGATAATTTTTGCGCCAAATAATTAACAGAATGGAAATTATTTTCATAAGATTGAAAGAATTTCGACATATCGTCACGAGACACTTAACTTAGCTAATACTTTAACGAGCTACTTGCTCTCGTTAAAGCTGATCCATGTTGCTACCTGTTCAATATCACAAGTGACAAACATAAATGTCATTTTCATAATAAAGGCAACAACAACTTGTTTTACATTTTAGTAGCCTAATTAATATTTTAAATTAGTGGTCAGATTTACATTGCATGTGATATATATGTGTGTGTGTGATGTGGGTTCAACAGAAATGGTAGAGATTGATGGTTGGAAGGAGCAGTGAGGCTAGAGCTATGAATAATGACAATCACCATATTTAATTAGCTGTCCATGCATTCACTCTCTTCTCTTCTTTTATCATTTTGATGCAATTATTAATTGTCAGAGTCATGCAGAGAGAGACAGAGCAAGGATCAACTTTATTTACTTTATTTATTCATTCACATGATAATAATAATATAACAAAGGTAAATCCTTAAAGTGTGAATTTTTTAGTGAAAAATTCATAGAAAGTTGTCAAGTAACACATGTCAAGTAATTATTGTTCATAAAATGGAAAGAGAATGTTGTTATGCATTGCCACGTGGACTAGAAATGTTTTCTATAGATTTTTCACAATTTTTTTCACATGTTCTAGCATCACTCTATAACTAATTATCTTATTTATTGTTAGGTTAATAAAAAAATTATTCATCATCAGCATTTTGCTGATTTGGTGCAAATAAGGATTAGTGTATATGTTGAGAAAACACCCTTTTAACAGGTCAAGAATCACCCTGCAGAAAAAAAAAAAAAAAAAAAAATTGTGCTATTACAATCAGCATGACATTTCTACAGTGAGGCGAGCAACTATCCGAGGCGACACCTCTATCACAAGTGCGCTACAAATAAGTTAAAATTAAGACAATCAACATAGTAAATCATTATCCAAACGCTAACAGACGACGTCTCAGAAAGTCCGACGTGTGCAGGATGTACGCCCTAACAAAGTCTTGTAAAACCAGACGACGTATCAAGATATAACAAATAATGGACAATAATGCATACTCTAAAACGGAAAATGTCAATTTGAATAATTATGGTTGGGTAAAGAAACTTATTGTGATAGAAATATTAGTTATCAGTATCACCACTATCTATACATACCATCTTTCCTCCTTCATTATGTATAGGTAAACATCTCTCTATATACATTTTATTACTTAAGATAAGATAAATTACCGGATCAATACACTATATTAGTATATTCATCCTTTTTGCAACTTGATACGGTGTGCTCCGGAGTCTTGCTGAATCTCAATCAGCCGAATGATCCAACATTTACATACGATCTTATGGTTAATACATAATATATAATAAGGAATGAATTAAGGTTTCAATAGCTACTCTAGTTTGACCATATAACTTAAGGTTAAGACCCTAAAAATTAACTGAAATTTGCTCCATGTTAAAATTTAGTGTCTAAAATTTAAAAATTAAAATAGACGGTCTCAGGTTTCAATTTCGTTGAAATTTGATTTCTCCACGTGTTTTTTCTTCTCCATTCGGTCATTTTCATCAACCGACTCACCCACTTATAATCCACCACTCTTTCATTTTCACATAATCGCCAAATTTCACTCAAAAATTAAACATAAATAAAAAAAGGTTTCCAGGAGAGTGGTGAGGAGCGATTTCCAACGACAACGGAGCGGGATTTACTTGCGCGTATGTGGCCAGGTTCTTAGGTGACGGTCCTTGCAAGGTTACGAGAATAGAGTGTGCAAGACAATTCGAATTTGACAGTCGGTTTCGTCGGGATTGACTTTCAAAAATAATTATACCGAGACACCAAATTTAGACAAAATTAAAATCTAAAACTCTTAATTTAATATTTCAAACTTTAAATACCAAATTTCAATATGAATCAAACTTCATCTTATACCCTATAATTTATACATACCTTTTAGGCTTTTTAGCAACAATACACACACATGCATATATGCAAAATGAAATGGAAATTTGCCAGGTGTCTAACCTCTTAAGAAAATGTCATGATATATAATAAGGTTAAAGGTACTTTTGATACCATATGTTTGACCGAATGTGACTTTTAGTACTAAATGTTTAGTTTTGTATACTTTTGGTACCAAACGTTTGAAAAAATGTGACTTTTGGTACATCCGCTAGTCGGCCGTTAGTTTTGGCCGTTAAATGACATGTGCATGTCACGTGATTGACTCTAAACTTTTAATTTGTTCAGTTTAGTCCCTCAAATATATTTCTAACTTTTATTTTGTTTAACTTAGTCATAACACTTTAAAATCGGACCCAATTAAACCAATCGAATTCAATTGACATAGCCCTATTTGGGTCAAATTTACCCAATTGGAGATAGGTCCCAATTGGGTTCGATTTTGAAGGTTTAGGACTAAATTAAACAAAATAAAAGTTATGAATATCTAAGGGACTAAATTGAACAAAATTAAAAGTTTAGAGTCGACCACGTGACTTGCACATGTCATTTAACGGCCAAAACTAACGGCCAACCAACGGATGTACCAAAAGTCACATTTTTTCAAACGTTTGGTACCAAAAGTATACAAAACTAAACATTCAGTACTAAAAACCACATTCGGCCAAACATATGATATCAAAAGTACATTTAATCCTATATAATAATAATAATAAAATATGTAAAAGTGGAATCATAGTGCACTCAAGCCAACCAAGAGAGTAGAGAGCTATTTAAACCCCCAACCAAAACCCATCCCACATCACACTATATTATACCTTGAAGAAGAGGAATCTTTCTTACAGAAAAGACAAAAATGGCCATCCCTGAGAATCTCCTCGACGCCTGGGACTACAAGGGCCGCCCTGCCGACCGCTCCCTGACCGGCGGCTGGACCAGCGCCGCCATGATATTAGGTCAATTTCTCATCCATATATACATACATACAAGCTAACATATTATATATATGAGAGTTACCTTACAGATTATATATGTATGTATAGGTGGTGAGGCGTGTGAGAGGTTAACGACGTTAGGAATCGCGGTGAATCTGGTGACATACTTGACGGGGACGATGCATCTGGGAAACGCAGCGTCGGCTAACACCGTCACTAACTTCTTGGGGACATCATTCATGCTCTGTCTCCTCGGCGGTTTTATCGCCGACACTTACCTCGGCAGGTTCTTCCGCTACGGCTTTACCTATATTATTGTTTCCTCTACATCACCGTCAATTATTAATTAACCTACGTACGTGTATTTCTAGGGAGGAATAGAATACCACATAATTTACTTCCTTTATATATTATTATTATTATTATATAATATTATTTACGGAAAATGTTTAGCTACATGTGGTATTTCATATTTGTGTACAATACTGAATACGTGTATCTACTAGACAAGGGATACGTGTTGATATACGGGATGTTCGGGCTATAATTACGAGAGACACCCAATTATTTCCATTTAGGGAAATATGCAATAAATATAATATCTATATTATTTAAAAAAAAAAATTGGTAAAAAAATATTATTTACAATAGAACAATGTTACAACCTTACACTATAATTCCTGCTGAAAATAATTTTTATTTTAGATCGTGTTTGATTGTCCTGATCAATCATCAATCACTTCTATACTAAATAAATAACATTTTTCACTTTTATTATATAATAATAATAATATCACTATTATTAGTCTTACATTTTTTGAATTTCCAATTGTTTAAATGATCCATTTCTAATAAATAAATATATAATATGTTTTGTACGTCTTAACCAACTGTTCCATAAGTCCGAATTTATGGGTTAGCCCGGCCACCTCACGGAGACTTGAACCTACGCGTTCTTATGCCATATAGAAATAAGACGTGCGTCTTAACCAACCGTCACATAAGTTGGAACTTGTGGGTGAAACATAGCACGCTCTTATACACTATATCAACATTTCGTTGCTAATAAATTCATTTTTCTTTCATATATCATTTCAGGTATCTCACCATCGCCATATTTGCAGCTGTTCAGGCAACTGTAAGACTCCATATATATCCATCTCTTTCTGAGAATCTAGATCCCTTTAAATTTAATAAAATTACGACCGTTTGATTCAAAATATTTAGTGACAATATGAAAACAAAATTATATTTAATTTTAATAATGTTATGTTATTGTTCACTAATATAGGGTGTTACAATATTGACCGTATCAACCATGATTCCCCAACTCCGACCACCCAAATGCAACCCTAGTGGCGGCGAGCCGTGCGCCGAAGCCACCACCGCACAACTCGCCTTTCTCTACTTAGCCCTATACACCATCGCCCTAGGCACGGGCGGGCTCAAGTCCAGTGTATCCGGTTTCGGGTCGGATCAATTCGACGAGTCGGACAAAGCCGAGCGGACCCAAATGGTCAACTTCTTCAACTGGTTCTTCTTCTTCATCAGCATCGGGTCCCTCCTCGCCGTGACCGTCCTTGTGTACATACAAGACAACCTCGGTCGACAATGGGGTTACGGTATTTGCGCATTGGCCATCATTATCGGTCTCACCGTGTTCTTATCGGGGACAAGGTATATACCTATATGTATAATAAGGAAAAGCATAATCCGATAATTATTGAAAATATATCTATTTTTAATATATGTTTATCATAATATAATATATTCTTAAAATATATTTATTTTCTAATACAAGGTGGTATCGCTTTAAAAAACTGGTCGGTAGCCCGTTGACTCAGATTGCCACCGTGTTTGTTGGCGCATGGAGGAAACGCGGCCTTGAGCTTCCATCGGACCCGTCTAAGTTGTTCGATGTCGATGATGTTTCCGGCGATATCGAGAAGTCGAAGAAGAAAAAGCAGATGTTGCCTCACAGCAAGCAGTTCCGGTGAGTTGTTTTAAAAAAAAGAAAAGTAAAAGGTCTTTCGGTGTCAGATATTTAACAAATGTTATCTTTCAGTGCAACATTTTTCTGGTACACTTTTAGTGTCGTACATTTCAAATTTTGTAGACTTTTAGTGCATCCGTAAGTTGACCGTTAAGTTCGATTGTTAAATATTTGAGCATTAAACTTAACTATCAACCAACGGACCCACTAAAAGTTTATAAATTGCAAACGTACAACACTAAAAATCTATAATAAAAAATAAAGAAAACGGAAAGCCAATTTTGATTAAACGTTTAGCACCCAAAGACTATTTGATTTTTCTTTTAATTTAAGTAAGATCAATATTTTACTATAAACATACAATTTAATACAACTATACAACATTAGAACAAATAACATCATAAAATGTGGTATCAATTTTATGATACAAGGAAATTTAAAGTTTGTAACATTTAAACATTATCCAACATAGAAATGGGAACAAAGAAAAACAACATAAAAATGGAATATACTGACACATTGAATTAATAAATAATGATATGAACTAAGAACACAGATCACTTCCCATAAGTCGGTTATTGGTTTTCTATCCACCAGTTTATTAATGTCACCTGTCAATGCATGCATGTACCAGCCAAATAAATAATATTATTATATTCCAAAGAATCGATACAATTTCGATATCGCAAAGTATCTGAATAAATTCTCACAAAAAAATAAGTATCAGAATAAATAATGCATATTTTACGTGGTATCGGTTTAATTTATATAGAAATCGTATCCCCCACCTCAACAGTACACATGACATGATGTCCTGATACTTCGCCCCTGACATGTTTATTTATTGCAATCTTGATGGGAAATAGCAGGGGGAATTTAATAATGCTATAGTGATATTATCATATATATATTATATTATTATTCTTAATATTAATTAATGAAAATAAATGGTCCCAAGGCAGATTCTACTCACGAATCTTTCCACCTAATAGTTAATATAAGTATATCCTCGATCGGATAGTTTCCCGATCAAACACTACAATAGTTTCTTAGAGCATCCACAATGCTTTTACATAAATTGTATTCTTTAAAATTGCCACATAGACATTTATGTACACTTTAAGTAATACGTAAATTTAAGACACACGTAAAAAATATTTTCTCTGCAATCGTATTACTTAAACGTATTCCTTAAATATATTTTATTATTAAATTTTCCAACAATCACCAATAAGATATTAGCATTAATTATAAAATGAATTAATTTATAATAAAAAATTGGTTACGTAATACATAGTGCATTACTTAAATTTAAGGAATGCTTTATGTAAAAACATAAATTTACGTGTGGGTCCCATCTTTAAGGAATGCTATGTAAAACCACTGTAGATAGTTTTTGTTGCTTTACTTAAATAAACATGTAGGACCCACGTTTATGTAATCTTTACGTAATACCACTGTGGATGCTCTTATCATATTATAATATAAGGGTTAATAAACTCTATGAGATTTGATATATTTATATTTGGTGTTCGTTGAAATTTAGTATTTCTGTTTATTTTTTAGGTTAAGTCTAACAAAAGTGTATCATGTGAGCTCGATAAAATAGATATCTAAAAAATGTCATCCGTGAAAAATATGACATTCAGTTACCTAGAGAATTGATGAAATTACTCACTTTGCTAAATCAACAATTATAGGATTTTTGGGTAGTGGCCGGCCGGAGTTGGGGTGGTGGTTGTTTTAATTTGACTATGGGTAATTTCGTCATTTCATATTTGGTAGAAATGGCAATTTTGACCTTTTGCAACATTATGTCAAAATTAACAACAATTTTAGACGGAAAACCAAATTTCAACAAAGTGCAAACCTCAGACAGTCTATTTCAACACTTTAAAGTTCAGTCATTAGATTTCAATATTAGTCAAATCTCAGACAGTTATTAACCCTATACTATACGGAATATAATCAAATTATCCATTAATATATATATGTATTCATTTAATAAAATTAAAATAAATGATTTAAATTAGACCATATGTATTGGCAAAATTAGGATCACATGCCTCACGAGAGAGCAACACAACAGAAGCCAGCTATTTGTCGCTGTCGATCTTCACGTTTCTTATCTCCTTATTTCAAATTAATATCTGCATATATCTTAGGAAATATATTTATTTAGTAGTTAATAATCGGCAACTTGACCTAGATTTACTTATAATAAACTTAATCTAACTCATATCTAGTGCAGTATAAATTAATATAGAAATATACACGCATTAAATAATTGTATAATTTATTAAACTAATATATCTAAATTAGAATTACGTATTATTATAAAAAAAAATTCACACATATATATGACCCAAAAATAATAATTTATGAATTATTGAAAAAGATAAACAATGAGATTGATTTTTCTAATATGTTTCCTAACTTTAAAATATCGATCGACTATGTCATGAAAGTGATAGAAATTGACGTATCTTTATCCGCAGGGGCGAAAGCTACACTGTAGTGAGGAGGGACAATTGCCTCTCCTCAATTTTTACTTTAAATTTTATTATTGTTAATATTTTTACTCATTAAAATTATTTGCCCTCTATGAAATTTTTTTATACTAGTTATTTGACCTTAACTTAATTCTTGCCCCTCTGAATTTCTGGCTTCGTCCCTGAATTTATTCATTTAATTTATTTATTTTTTTAATATTTTTATGCGCAGTTTCTTGGACAAAGCAGCTATCAAAGATTCAAACATGGACGGTTCAACCCCAACTATAGCGATAAATAAATGGAAACTATCAACCCTAACCGACGTAGAAGAGGTCAAAATGGTCCTTAGAATGCTACCAATTTGGGCGACCACCATCATATTCTGGACCGTCTACGCCCAAATGACCACCTTCTCCGTCTCCCAAGCCACCACCATGAATCGCCACATCGGACCGTCGTTCCAGATCCCACCCGCCTCGCTAACCGTCTTCTTCGTCGCAAGCATTCTCCTAACCGTCCCCATCTACGACCGCCTCGTGGTCCCTGCCACCCGAACACTCCTCAAAAACCCTAACGGCATGACCCCGCTCCAACGCATCGGGGTCGGTCTCGTCTTTTCAATCCTAGCCATGGTATCCGCCGCTCTGACCGAGCTCAAGCGGCTCAAACACGGTTCGACCGGCACGGTCCAGCTCAGCGTGTTCTGGCTGGTCCCACAGTTCTTCTTTGTCGGGTCGGGCGAGGCGTTTACGTACATCGGACAACTGGATTTCTTCCTAAGGGAGTGTCCTGAGGGTATGAAGACGATGAGCACGGGGTTGTTTCTTAGTACGTTGTCGTTAGGGTTTTTCGTGAGTTCGGTTTTGGTGACCGTGGTTCATAAGGTGACTGGGGAGAAGAGACCGTGGTTAGCCGACAACCTTAACCACGGTCGGCTGTATAATTTTTATTGGATGATTGCGATTTTGAGCGCGTTGAATTTCGTGATTTATTTGGTGTTTGCGAGATGGTATGTGTATAAGGAGAAGAGGTTGGCTAATGAGGGGGTTGAACTGGAGAAAACTGATGATGGTGTGACGTGTCATTAAGTATAGTGAATTAGGGTTTGTTGTCATAATTAATTATAATATTTTTTTTCTTTCTGACCTTTTATTTATATATTTTCTTGAGAAAGTATATGTAAATTTGATGAGATTCCCCTCCCATAAATGAGAGAACAATGGAGGCATATATATGTAATAATAGTTATATAAGGATTTTGTTTTACAATAATATGTGTATGTTGTAAGAGGCAATGTTTAAGCATATTTTCTTTTCAAAGTTTTCACTTCCATGTAGAGGGTGTAAAGTGTAAACTAGTAAAGCTATTTGTGAACTATTTGAAATCGGCTCAGGCGATATTCGGCTTCAGTTCGCTAAATTTCGAGTCGAATTGAGTTTGAGTCGAGCTTTTTTTTAAGTCAAGAGTTTTTTCTGAAGAGAGCCTTTTTTGAAGGCGAGCCTTTGAGCTTTTTTTAAGGTGAGCCTTTGAACTTTTTTGTTTGGCCTATTCGAGCTCGAGCCAAAAGTCTGATCAAGTCGAGTTTGAGCTTAAACTAAGGTGCACCATTTAGATTTAATTGAACAATTTTAAACTTGGTAAGCCTAGTTGAATCGAGCTCGAACTCGCCCGAGTTGAATTCGAGCTTGCAAAATTTAAGCTTAGTTATATAATTCGATTTCAAATTCGAGTCGAGTTTGTCAGATATTCGACCCGATTTGATTATAACCATACTTCCATGCATGCGATTCGTGGTACTTAGTATAATCTTTACTTTTAACTCAACTTTTACTTCTGAACAGAATTTCAACTTCGTCTCTGTATAATTTTTACTTTTAACTCAACTTTTACTTCTGAACAGAATTTTAACTTCGTCTCTATATATCTATAACATGTACTTTATAGTTTATAGTTTTTTACAGTTTGGGACTCAAGATGAACCACTTAATTTAACATGAAAGCTTGTTTGTATTGTGAGACCTCTACATATATATATATTACACCGAATTAGAGAAAATGAACGCGTGTGAGACTCTCAACACGTCCACGTTGATTTACCGTTATGACATTGCACTAATAATAACTAATAAAAAATATATATCTCACATTCTTGTCACAATATATATACACAAATTGTGCACCGTCTTTATATCTTTTCATCGAGCCGGTGGCCTCATTTTGTTGGTCCAAATAAACCTTGGTAAGTGGGAGGAGTTGAAAATGTAGAAAAAGCACATTATCAAGATTGGATCACTTTATACACGTGTGCATTTACCAACTAAATAAATAAATTACTCCAACTCCCTCATAATTGGCCTTACAAAAGCCGTAATATTGATAGTAAAACGCAATGATAATAATTAAAGAAAAAAAATGCTTCGGGAGGGAAATATCCTCTTATTAGACTGAGAAGTTGTGGAGGCTGTTCGGGTTCGGGTTCGTATCGTACTAGGTATGCGTCTAAAGTAATTCTGAAACAAAAAATTGGTACCAAAAATTTATAATAAATTTAATATAACAAATTAATATATAACAAATTTTAAATTAAAATTTTAAAATTACTTAATTTGGAAAATTCAATCTAATTTCGAGTATTATTGTTAAAAGAGATCGTGCTAACTTTAGATATATTTATTAGGGAAAATAACCTATTTGGAATCTCAGGTTTACCACATGTGTCAGTTTGGTGTCTAAAAGAATTTGTTAATATTCGGTGTCCAAGGATTCAATTACGTAATCATTTGGTGTCTCCGTCAAATTTTAGGGTTAAAGTTAACAGAATTCGGTCATGTGACCAACACATGACCACATATAATTGAAAATGCCAAAATTACCCCCTAAAGCCTAAATTATGTCAGTGTACCCGCCCTCATCAGCTGCTCCACCGCTGGAATCTACCGGAACCCTATATCCTAAATCGGAATCTACCGAAAACGACCGGAAACTGGACAATCGCGCATCGACATACACAAATGTCGTCGGAGTGGAAGAAGGGCGGTCCAGGACGTTGGGTGGTCGGAATTAGAGGTGGGCAGCCGGTATCGGACGGGTGGCTTCGCAAAAAATCGTCTGCATCTAACTCTATCAAATTTAACCCCGAAAATGGACGAAATACTAAATCGCAACAAAGTTGAAACTTGGGACACCAAATATCAACAAATTTTTTTAGAATATCAAACTGACACATGGGGTAATCCTAAAACGCCATATAGGTCATTTTCCTTACTTATTATAATAAAATATAACGATCGTGTTATCATGCCGTGCCATGTCACTAATATCAAACCCAAACCCGTAATTTTCGTATCGTGTTGGTTCCGAAATGCCAGCACTAAAAGTTAGATTACGAAATCGAGAATCACATAGCTAAGTGGCAGTAGCTGGATTTTAATCATTTATAATACTAAATTACTATGCAATTCGTAACACACCTCAGCTGTATATACTATGGGATCCTTTATCCTTGGTGTAGAAATTACCAAATCCCTAGCATCCCATATATATAGTAAAGCATGAGCTCATTGTGTTACACCATAACTACACCGCTAACCACTCCCAAAAAAAAAAGAAAAAAAGATGAGGGCTTAATTTTAAGCCTAAACCTAATTTATATATTTATATTTTGATAGATAATAAGAGATAAGATGTATATCATAGTCTCAGTGAATACCATCCAAACAAACCTCATCCTAATCTCCCTTTCTCTCAACCCTCATGATTTTCCATAATTACTCCTGCATAAACAAGATCAAATTGTTAAGGCTTTGGGTTTGGAGTTGGATCCTCTTGTCAAACTTGAATTGAAATCTAACCAAAAAAATGTCACATTTTTGGAAAATTGATGAATGAACAAGATAGAAGAGTCTCACTTGAATCAATTCAAGCCTCATCGATAGATTCGGAACAATCTTCGCCGAAATCACCGAATATGTCCGGACATCCATCCCACTGCTCCTTCTCTCGAGCCTCCCAGTACCCGCCAATGTAGCGGAACGGCCCTTCTTCACCGTCTCTGTGGAACCATTTCGGCTTCCATCCACTTTCTTGTAATTTCCTCGCCTATAGTCAATTATAAATTTCAAGATCCAAACTTTTCAAAATGGGTAGCGACGAAACATTGAAAAGAATGAAGAGAAGATTTACCATTCTCTGCCTCAACTCCAACCGTTGTTTCTCGGCGTTTGCCTTCTCATACTCGCCATTCTCTAGATTCCGTTGGTCTGGTCTTAGTCTGGAATCCGTCGGTGGAAGCCTCTCCTATCAGAATTCCATAAAAAATCAGACAAAACTCATAACTTGGGGAACAAGAAATGTCTTCTTTTTTATTTATTTATTTTAATGTTCGAAGAATCTTCACCTGCAATCCCGGGGTTAACTCGTTCAGTGTGATGGAAAAAGAAGTCAAGTTGTATCGTGTGAGATTGGGAGGAGGTTTATTGCTTTTCCACAACAAAGTGGCATTAGATGAAGAACTGTTTGGCCTTCCTTCTCCATTGACATAGTATAATGATTCATCCCATTTGCCAAACAATGTAGCTACTTTCTTACCCGTGGTGTCTTCCACGAACCCATTAACCTAATAGCACATGTAGAGGAGAAGAAGAAAATTAAATAAATGTTGGCATTTGTAAAATAAACTGGCAACCATCAAGATACAAAGGGAGAGCATGCTTGATTGAATAGTCATTGTGCTTGCATATACAGAAAGCGCGTAAAAAGGGCAATCTCAGTGCAAACCTGGTGAGGATTTCTCTCGAAAATAGACGGCTCTTTGAACTTCATCTTGCATGAAAATTGACGGTTGCCGAGGATGTTCATTGCACCATGATGATCGCAGTATAATTTTCCGAGTATTAGATTGTAGATAGTAGTTGTGACCTAAGGAAATGAACATTTGCAGCTCAGTAATAAGGAAACGGGTCGTGCTCAAGAAGGATAAAGGTATTCGGTTTCCTCATACCTTACTCCACTGGAAAATCTCTCCATCGTCAAATTCAAGGGTCAAAACTCCAACTGGATCGAGTTGAATAGATTGTCCCCAAAACTTTGTGCGCAAGTTACTGTCTGCAGAGAATTTCCATCCTCTGCCTTCGCAGTGGCAAGCAATGAGTGTTGGGTGATGGCTTACCTGTATTAACAGTTGATGGATCCATATATCAATATTCAGGTTAAAAGAAACATTTAGAGGGCTAAATTCTATGCATAGTTTGTGAACCATTATTTTTGAAATACCGACCTTCTCAGAAATGAATCGAACTCCTTTCTCAGGAAAGTCAGCCTCATAAGTTTCCCCCAGTAAAGGATTGAAGGGCTTGCAATGTCGACCCTTGGAGGAAGCATATCCAGAAACTGCAAAGGCGGCTACATACACAGCTCTCAAGAGACTGTTTCCCTACATTCAAGAATAGAAATATTTCAACAAGGCTTTACTACAAATAGGTTTACAAAGTGTTGCACCTAAGAGGAAAATGAGACACATCAAATGAGTTTTCTTTTCTTTTTTTTTTTTCTGGAAAGAAAAATTGTGAAAAGTTGTTGACTTACTGCTCTTCCATGCTCATATGCTTGATCCAGAAGATCAGAGTACTCGAAATCCTCAAAGCATTTCTGAAGGGATGAAATCGGCTCATTGAAATAAACTGGGAGACAAACTCGTGTTAGGTCTTTTCCCACATTGTCTTTAATCATCGACCACAGATTGACTCCTTTCTCTTTCTCCACTGGAACAGGAAGTCTTTTCCGTCTTTCAAATCCTGGATTCCTAACATCCCCGACTCCTTTCACAAGTTGCATGTCCTCATTGATTGTTTCTTCTATGTCCTTGCGCTGATTTACATCATATGTTACACTGGATTCAGAAAAATAATCTTTTGTGTCAAAGAAGTATGTCTCGTCTTCATCAGAAATTTCCTCATGTTCTTGTTTCTCTACATCATCGGATGATGTAGTGGTGCTACATTCTGCAAGGATTAAAAAAACAAAAGACAAGATAAGGCAAGGCACGGCATGGTGAATAGAGGTTTCCTATAACAAATATAAAAGCATCAGATGAAAAAAACAGAGGTAATGCGAGAATGCTGAACAGAGCATGTGCAAACCAGTTGCGATAAAAGTTTAAAAAAAAATTCACCTAAGCTGCATATTATTTAAACTATTCTCTGCTTTCTTTCAAATAGCTTATCGAAGAGTGTGCTTAGACTAACCACTGTACTTCCCATTGCCAATACCAACAAACTCATGTCTTGCTAATAAATAATCGCCACTGTGAACTCCAGAGACTTCTACGTCGAGATTACCTACCTGCAAGTCAGAAATAAGAGACGTACCCACGGTTTCAGCTCAAGAACCTTTACATGTAAGAAGACATGAATTTGACAGTTCAGAAATCGTTTAAGATCCTCTTCTAGTAATAATTAGAATGAGTTGGCAAAAAAAAAGGTAATAATTAGAATGAATCTGCTCATATGGGGGGAATAAAGCAAAACTGCTCTGATCCATATGTTACAGACAATAATTCAAGTTAAACTGTTGAGGCTTTGGAAAATTAACCTACCAAATACAATGTTCAAAACATCAAACCTTAATCACCTTAAGCATACCATTCCGTGGAAGCCTATATAGCATGAAGCAATTATGAAGAAAAATTGCGTACCTCCAGTTGTCTTAAAGTATCAAGCAAGTTCGATCTCTCTTCATAAAGAACTCTAACTTGTCCTTGAATTTCATTAAACTCTGAAAGCATAATTTGTTCGCAGTCCTTCACAACGTTTTCACTGACTCCTTCTTGAGTTAGGCGCTTCTTAAGTTTTTCAGTTGATACCGATATATCAGGTGTTACTGCAGGGTAAGTGTCATTCAGTGATCTTGCTGGAAAAAGGTTTCTTGTGGACACCAATGCTTGAATCCAAGCCACCCTGTCTCTCTTTGACTCAGTTCTAAGATGAAGGGTTTTAGCTGCGGTAAATATGTAAAACCGCCTATCGTCAGATTTGCTCTCCCTAAATGACGAGATCTGCAAATTAAGAAGAAAACTCTAAAACACTGAATGGGCAATGCAGAAGCCTAAAACACTAGAAGTATCAAACATAGATAAATTAGTCAAATGATTCGGCATAGCAACCCCAAAAAGAACCCGAATAAAGCTATTGAATGACCTGCATTTTGATTATGCAACATTAAAAGCACATATATTATATGGAGAACATAATGCATTAGTACATCAGTTGTTGGTGTTAAAACCCATGGCCAAGACACATAGAAACCAAATCAACAGCGTATTAGCTAAATCTTTGGAGAAGAGCAGAACACCAATTGTGCAATTCAACCCAAAAGATGAAAAATATAATTGAATGTGTAAAGAGAAAAAAATCACAGAAAAACAAAGGATAGCAAACAGCAGTAGCAGGAACTTGATTATCTTCAAATGGGCAGTAGCCCAGTCTGAGATATCAAGTTCAGTGGCTAAATAGAATTTCTAGAATGAAAACTAGCTGCTTAGTGATAAAGAGTTGGATTCACCAATTAACCCTGCCAGAACCCAACAGAGGAATCAGGCTCGTCTAAAGGACGCAACTCCCTACCTCTAACTACCCGTGCCCAGGAAGCAAAATGGCAGAGTAAACACGTAATCCAAATTCTTACAATAGGTAAACGACACTGAACTGGCGAAGCGACGGGACATGAGACTTAGCGAGTAAAGGCCAAAAGTGGTGACGAATATAAAAGTCACGATGGGAAAAAAATCCAACGATTGAGAGCCGACGGTTTCTCCTCATGCTAAATTCCTTGACCCACACCCACCCTACAGCGGTCCTGTATACATCAGATGATGTGACCCACTCAAAATTCACACACAGTCGAAACTGTAAAACGAGCATGAAATTTAAAACCTAGAAAAAGAAAGAAAAAATGACGCTTTATCTTATGGGCTAGCAAGGAACTCCATTCCTCAGCATGGTGAACAATGTGAACACACTAAGGTACGTACATCCAGAACAGTTTTGAGAGAGAGGGAGGGAGATTGTGACAAAACTGGGTATGATAGTGGAGGGGAAGAAATGTTTTGAATCCAGATTGTTGCCTCTAATGGAAAGTTACATAGTGAACCGCCAAAACTTAATCGAGGACACATATCACCAGCAATATCTGACTCCAATTTCATCGAATTCGAATTGAATACGATTGATCCTCAGTAGATTCCATTGATGAATAGAAAAGCACAAGCCCGGAGTCAATTCACGCTAATTTAGGTATGAATTATTTCGTGGTCCATACACATTTCGTGCTGAATTGAATTACTTGATGGTCCTCCACATATCCACGAAATGAAGAAGAAGAAGACTAGTACAAGATTCAATAGTAGATGACTTTCAATCGCATACCAGAAATTCTTTCGATCCAATCGCATACCTTCAGATGTACGATCCCAACATTCTTCTGATGTTTCCGCATACCGCTCCGGCTATCGATCCTCGAGAGCTTACTGGACGATACATCTCCGATCAATCTGACGTCATCGTCTGGTGGCATCAGGTTCAGGCTGTCACTCCGCCTGATTTTCGAGTATGTTAGCACGCCGTTCCGCAGCAGGAACCACCTCGATCTCCATCCCTTGCCGTAATTAGTCCACTTGTATAGAACTCCGGCGACGGTGGATTCAGATCCCGGGGGAGGACGGCCGGCATTGCCGTCAGATCCACGGGAGAAGGCCAGGGAACCCGCTGGCATGCTCCGCGCCCTGGAGAGAGACGCAGATGCCTCCGGCGAGGAATCACCGACGCCGGGACTCTCCAGCGTGATGCAGCAGAGCGGGTGCAGCTCCTTGACGCGCATTGCGATCCGCGATCGGTGTTTCAGATGCAAACCCCCTCCCTCTCTGCGGATTCAATGCTGCTCCATTGATAGCCACTCCCTGTCGATCAGAACAGCAACAAGGATTTCAAACAATTAACGCCTTTCAGCTGGGTAGGGGCTGCTTGCTTCTCTCTGTTGCTCAGCTCAGACACTTAAAGAGGGAAGCTCCATAAACACTGTAGAGAGAGAGAGAGAGAGAGAGAGAGAGTCGCGGTGGAAGAAGAAGAAGAAATGGAGTATAGCTAAGATATCGAGCGTTTACTTTCCTCTGAGTTTCCCATGTTCTTCCCCTTTTTTATTTACTACTAGAAGTATATATATTATATAATATGCTATTATTTCAGCCAAATATATCAATTGTAAATTATATTATAAAATTTATAAAACAACGTAGTGATTTACAGTTTCGTACCTTCAAAAAATAAAAATACATATGATGAAAAACAAAAATATGTAACTATATCATGTGTATTGCTAGCCTAAATTTGAACATAGAGCATTAAATTTGTTAAATCAACAATTAAAACGAGTTGTAATCCTCATTAACGAATTAAGATCGAATTCTAGTGAAGATGCGGCTTTGAAAATGGTTTTAATATTAACGCTCCTAGTTCAAAATTTCGAAAACAATTATGTATAGTTAAAATTTTTAAATTATCATATATTATAATGCATTTAACAAACTTTAAATATTCTTTTCTAACATCGTAAACTAATAATCACTTGGTGAATGGTAAAACTAAATTTGGGTGACTATTATATATTATGTTATTATTAATTATTATATTCTTATGAAATTTCCCATTATTTCACCTATTAACTTTTTCTATGGCGTTGGATATTAGCAAGGATTCAAAGCTTGGCCCTCACTTCTATATAGTTTAGTTTATGATCCGATTAATTATGTCATTATAATATATATATATATATATATATATATATATATATATATATATATATATATATAATTGACTTGTTAGTATAAAAAAGGTAAAGTGGAATAATCATAAATCTAGTATTAGCTGTAGATGTAGCCATGTAGGCATGTAGCTAGTGTACAGTATTTTCTTTTCTTTTATTATTATTATTATATTAAAATCAAAATAGAAGCTAAATTCATCAGCAAATTAATGTTTATATCTAGCTAAAATGATGCGAAAATTCTATAGAATCCGAATCATAGAGAAATGCATCCTTGTAAATAAGCTTAGCTTCTATAGTAGTAATTTTTTGAAGTATTAACTTTTGGATCTTAATGAAATTCAGATTCCTCAATCACTTCTAACTTAAAATTTGCATCATTATACGGAATAAGTTGTAAAAATGTAAATTACCATATACTCCTACATTAATTAAGAGATTCAAATAAATAAATTTAGCATCACGTATGTGAATTTTGACAACAGAACTTTAATTTGATATTTTGGTAAAAAAAAATTATGTAATATATAATATTAAATATATATGATATGTGTAATTTTTTGATAAACTAATCTGCGACTCTGTCCATTATTTATTTTATACAAACTATTTGATTATTTCCACCACACTTTTCTATCTTATTATTATATATAAATAAATGAAGATACATATTAATAATTTAATATATTATGCGTATATATATATATATTGTTAAATAAATTCAGGTTTTTTTTTTTGGTAACTAAATAAATTCAGGTTTGCTTGTTGTTGTAGCAAAGTGACATTACGCATTTCCAGTTTGCATTATCTCCAACCACTGGAAGGTGGCACAGTATTTGTCATTTCCATTTGACGATATATATTTGCACACAAAAAACTTGAAGAAATATTTGGCAAAAAAAAATGCACAAACATTAATATTTTTAAATCTTTGAATTAATATGCATAGTCATGGTATATGGAAATTTCTATATGCTTGCTCTGATGTAATGATACCATCTAATGATGAGTTAAATTTAAATAATTATATTTGTATATATTTAAATTTCAAATGCAACAAACGAATTATTATTTAAGGACAACAAACGCGTGCAAAGAAAACAATAAAATTGCAAATAATTGCAAACTGGATAATAGCTAATTATAATTGTTTGTTGGATATGAAATGTTACAAGACAAAATTAATCATTGCAATCTGCAATAACCATTGTTCAGTTGTTGATTAGAATTTATAAATATCTGTCTCCCATAGTTAAAATCACTGTTTGAAGAAGATTATTTGTTTTAGCATTATTCCTCCTTTTGAGTATTTTAATATATTTTTTTTCCAAGCGAACAATATTTTTATTATGCATATTAGAACAATATACCCATTATCCAACAAAAGTGAAAAAGCTAAATAAAATATGGTTCAAGAACCCAACGCATCCCTCTTTTGGATTATTTAACAACTCAATCGGTGCATAAATTTGCATAAGATGTGAGATATTTAATTGGAATAAAAACAATAAAAAAAATAATTAAATTAAATGATAAGTGGTTAAGAAATAAAATTCATGGATATATATATATATATATATATATATACATATATCTCCGGCCATCAACATCATGAATGTTGTTGCCACCAAAATAAAAATAAAAAATCATGGATATTTAAAAACAAAATTGTTGTGTGAGCTGGAAATATACAGTGGGTGAGGCGGTGTTGTTGAGTTTTTTTTTAGGGTTAATAACTAAAAAACTGTCCAAGGTTTACCCTATGTTAAAATTAGGTGTCTGAAGTTTGAAATGTTAAAATGGACTGTCCTAAGTTTCATTTTTGTTGAAATTTGGTGTCTCGGTGTGATTACTTCAGAGAAGTCAATTCCGACAAAACCGTTTGTCAAATTCGAGCTCTCATACACACTCCATTCTCGTCATCTTGCCGGGACCGTCACCTAAAAAGTTGGTCACATCCGGGCAAGTAAATCTCGCTCTATTGTCCTTGGAAAATGACTCTACACCACTCTTCTAGAAACTTTTTTCTTAATGTTCAATTTTTAGGTGAAATTTGACGATTTTGTGAAAAGTAAAGAGTGATGGGTTATGAGTGGGTTGATGGGTTGATGAAAATGATGGAATGAAGATGAAAAGACGCACAAAGACACCAAATTTCAACAAAAATGAAACTTGGGACAGTCCATTTTAACATTTCAAACTTCAGACACCTAATTTTAACATAGGGTAAACCTTGGACAGTTTTTTAGTTATTAACCCTTTTTTTTATGAGTGAACAATGAAGGTATAAGTGATATTTAATGCTTTTTACTGCATATAATAATAAATATGAGATTATTAGTTTTCTTTTTAATTAATAATAATATATATTATTTTTATTTACATTTATATTATGCTAACTGAACTTTTTAATTGAAGTTGTCAACAAATTGCTTGTGAATTTTATTTTAACAATTTGTTAGTTGAATTAAAATATATGAGAAATATAAATTCGGTATAATGAAGAATAGAGTGCAAATAAGGTTTGTAATATGAATATCGTACAATAAATAATTATTATTGATTACGACTATTTCGTTCATCGTTCCATTTTTCATATTATTTTATATATTTCTTATTCTCTATTTATTTTACCAAGCAAGACGTTAAATTCCTAAAATCAATTGATAATTTAAATAATCATTTATTAAATTTGTATTAAAGACGCAATTATGTATATCATCTGGCGTGAATACGCACTTTCTATTTAAGTTAACCAAAATTAAATGGACCAGCAAATTATAGACTTATATAATAATTAATGACTTATCTAGCATATTTTCCAAAATAATTCTCCAAAAATCCAGCTAGTGAATTGTTAATTGACCCAATAACAAATTCGAAAATGTAAAAAGTATTTAAGATTCTCACATCCGCATTTTTTAATACTGAATTTAGTATTTACCATCAATTTTTATGTGTTATTTTATTAGAAAAACAAAACTATTATAGAGTAGGGCTTGGAATTATCAATATGTTAAGTAATAATCATGAATAATAATAAATTGTATATAATAAAATTTGTATCTACTACTAGGGGTCCGTCCATAAAGTTGGTAATGTGGGGTTTTAAGATTGATTTGATGTAATGACATAATTAATTATTAATATGTAACATGTGACGTTAGCTCTAATCTGTTACCTCAAATCAGGCAGTTGGTGTCTTCTCGACTACAAAAGCACAAGCATTCAATAAACAACCTAATTTAGCTGTCTTTTTTTTAGTAATAAAATTTAGCTGTCTTTGACATCGACCCATATTTAGCACATACACATCCTAATTTTTATTGCTATGTGTACAATATATGTTACTCATGTCGACTAAAATTCAGATATTTAGGTATTTATATTTTTGGATTATTGTCATTACACAAATGTATATTATTTTTTTGGACAATACACAAATATTAATTGTTACTCTACAAGATTTTGTAAATTTGGAAAGTCACCCTATTTTGACAATACTACAATTTTTCTTCTTAGGATAATCAAAATAGTCCTCAAAGTTTTTTTTATTTGTTTTTTTTCAAAATTAACCATCTTTAAGTTAGGGGTTTGGGTGGGGCGTAGTTTGACCAAAAATGTTAAAGGGGTAACTTTAGACATTTGAGCAACTTGCAGGGATCTTTTAGCAAAAAAAAAAAGAACTGGGGAAATCATCGCATTGCTGCAAACATACGGGAGCAAATAACTATTTGTAAAAGTGAGGGTGCATGTTGCTAATACAAATATAGTTTTAATTTGGGGTACAAGTAGCTTCTGAAGTATAGTTAAGGATCATCTATGCAATTCTCCTAATTTTAGATTTAGATTTTGCTGAGGTGATGACATCAGCAATATGGATATTTACGCAACGGGGATGCCCTACGATCTACGGCAAGACTACACTGCACCCGCGTATGCAATAAGCTGCACAAACTTTCAAGCTTATTAAATAAATTAAATAATGAAAAATATATTATAAAATAAGTCATTTAATTTAATATGATTTTCATGTACCTATTTGTGTACTTTCTTACAATCACGAGGACGTCATTGTCTAGTGTCTACCATATAATTCAATGATTTTATTAATTAGTCCTATCCATTTTTTTTTTGCTTTTAAATTTTTTACATACCAAAATAACGGGTGATACATACAAAAATAAAAGAATACAAGAATACAGATATCTCAGGCTATTTATTATTATTATTCCATAAAAAAGGCTATTTATTACAACTTTATGAGTTTTTAATTACTTTCAGACTTTTAATTGTTGTCATCCCAAAAAATGTACCCTTATTAATAGTTCAGTGGTTATTAAGAGAACTTCATGACTCTGAACTTTGAGAGAAATTTTTCTATAACTCGGATGTAACACGTGTCGATGACGTGTTACCACTTTGTCCAATAGGTGTTTGACACGTGTTCTAAAATAGCAACTGAGTAGGATTAAAGAGCCACATGACACACATTTATTGGACAAAGTGGTAACACGTCATCGACACGTGTTACATCCAAGTTATACAATAATTTCTCGAACTCTGAAGTTCATTTGGTTAGGTCAAATTTATATTCTTTATATTTTATTAAAAAAAAATCTCTAAAGCCAAGTAATGTAACAAATTTACTTTTACGCTATTTTATTATTTTATTTATTTGCCGTCCCAATTAATAAATTAGTTGGCCTTGGAACGAGAACGACAATTTCTTCATTTACTCGCACAAATACTTAGATTAATGGGTTATTTCTTTTCAACATTTAGATTAATGGTTGAGCATTATCTTTCTTTGCTCATTCTCCTCCCATATATACTATATAGTTTTTGGGTTAATTATTATACTAGTTGCTATTCCCGCGCGACGCGCGGGATGACTTATTACATATATATAATTAAATATAATATTATTTGATAAAATATTATAATAATAATAATATAACGGGAATAAATTAATTACTTTTTTCAAAAAAATTGTAAACATCATTAAGTTTAAAATTGTTAATTAATAATAAAAACTAAATACTTATATTTAACGGTATATTATAGTAAATATGACGGTTGGACTATTGTTATCCGATTATACCAAGGTCATTATAATTCTCATATTTAAACTTTTCTAGCTATTACTAAAGTTGGTGAAAAAAAAAAACAAATATGCAACTAAAATGCAATACCTAAAACCAAAGAAACTCAATAAAATTTGGTCCAGATATCAGCAGGATATATTCCACATACAACAATTTGAGACCTAGTAATAAAAAAAACCATATTATAATCACTTTTTGTCTCTTGAAAAAATTTGTTAACTATGAAGGATTTTGCATAAAATAATAATAATAGTAATAATAATATATGTAGTTTTTTTTTAAGAAATTATGATGCGAGTGATTATAAGCTTTGTTTTGCATTATGAAAAAATAGACAAAATGTATATACATAATAATGTGAAATTGGTTAATACATAGGAAACTTGTGCCAAAAATAAATAAGATTCTAGACTTAGTTAATGTCAGCCCACATTGCAAAAGCCTAATTTTAAAGCTGCCCACAAAACCAATTTAACGGTGGCCTAATTCATTAGGAGAAAACCCTAAATAATCAAATTGCAAAAGCCTACGCAGCCATACGAAGGGAGGGGACAGAGAGATGTGTACATGATTTTCACAACTCTAGGGTTTTGCTGTAGAGGGTCGAATCGATGCTCAATTTCACAGAGAGGGGATTCACAAGAGTAGATTCGAGCAAATCGTGAGTCAAGATCGAACGTTGATAGTACCCAAATAAAATTGGCTCTTCAAAACTTAGAATTTGACCTCTTCAACGATTTTCTACCACAATTCTTCCTTGGAAATGGTTTTGATGGTGTATATTGAGAAGGGTAGCCCTAAACTGCGGTTGTAGAAGCTGGCTCGCCGTAAAGCTTGCGCAAGAGGAGACATAGAGAGATAGAAAGATAGTAACCACCCACCGATTGCCTTGATTGACGCCGCGTCGTTGGCCATCGTCTGGGTCGATCTCCTCTTAAGCCTTGCTATAATTCCATCGAGGTATTTGTGCATCTTCGCTTAAGAAATTTTCATGAAGAGCTTCCCAGTTTTTGATAAGATTTTGTTAATCGCATGCTTCCTTTTAGTATGGAGATCATTCCATCTTTCTCGATCTTTTCGTAGGCTCTTCGTCATCATATTTTCGTAAGACAATGTGTCAAGCTAAGATTAATTCTTATGACTAAGTATCTGAGCAGATCAGCAAGAATGAAGGATCTGATTCCGAATTCTCAATTCCATAATCGGTATATATATAGATATAATCTATTGATCTGTTGAAGAAGCTTAAAAGGTTTTAAGATTTCGTGGATATTAATTGGGTCTGTTGATTGTAATGAATTGAATTCAGTGGATTGAAACTGATATTCAATTGGAGCGTTGTTCTCAACCATGGATGTTTAATTTTAGGGTTGAAGGAATTAACTGTAGTGCTTCTGCTAACATTTAATGGAGATTAAATTGCTTTTGGGTAACGGAAGGAAGAATGGATAATAACTGAAGGAGAGATTAAATTGTTGCTTTAAGAGTGAACTAAATTGCTGATGTGTCTTGCAAAGATTCATTCTCCAAACTAAGACTATCAGCTTTAGTATATAGGAATAGGAAAACCTCATATATATATATATATATATATATATATATATGATGTTGTTTGTTGTGAGGTGAGAGAGAATAAGAAACCCTCTGTTACATTAAATTATTTCTATTCTAATATATAATGATGTGTCATTGTATGATTGGGTGAAGAAGCTGATGTGTCAGCCTGAGAAAGCTCTACATTCAGGATTAGTATAATATTTAGATAGATTGTAGTTAACATTTTTAAATAAATTATTAGTTAAAGTTTTTTTTTTTTAAATATTTTACTGGCTCATATTTTCACATGCATGTAGTTTTATTGCTCTATTAGTATTTTTCATGTGGATGAAATCAATCACATCCCATGTGGATGCATGTTTAATAAAAAAAAATAACTAACAATTTATTTAACTGTCTAAATATCAGTTAATGATTTGTTCAATTACTTAAACATTAGCAAACAATTTGCTTCATTTTTATGAATTATTTATATAGCAATAGAACGTGACTAATTCCGTCAAATAAATATGGAAATCCAGACGAAACTAGCAAACCACACAGATGTAAAACCTTAGCTAGAAAAATATTAAACAAATATACAGCTTACAATTTATGAATTTATTCAAGTACTTAAAGTCTTAAACATCACTTAGTAATTTGATAGATATATGAGTTTTGTTTTTGGACAAATATATATAGATATATAGTTAAGTTAGTTTATTTATCCAAAGAGAATCTTATTATCCCACAGGAAACACCCGAACGTGAGTCCGTGAATAAAAATAATATATATATAGATGACTGCTTACTGAAGCATTATATTGGCAATGCCAAGGTTGAGGAGGAAAAAAGTTATTTTTTGCACATACAATAATGCAACATTGGGCAGGTAACTTAGGAGAATGTAAAGATACCAAAGTGTCGTTTGGCATGCATCAAAGTGAATGATTTTTCTTTTTATGTATTCATAAGTCAATGAAACTCTATATATATTATAACACAAAATAATAAATAACATAGTATTAAGTAAAGCGAGCGTTATTATTATCATTGGGAAATTTACAAGATTATTATTGTTGGGAAATTTATGTCCTTTGAGATCATTTTGATAATTTTGCCAAACAAGAGATTGTTTTGATAAAAGTTAACAACATACATTATATTCATCCTAATCCTTTAGCAACAAAAAAATCCTAATCAAAAGGTATTAAGATATCACTTTAGTTTTTACGGACTGATATTAGTGATTTATGTTATATGTAAAGCATATTATTATTGCTGCATTTCTAGAAAGTTTTATGAGTTGAGATATAGTGTAAAAAAACATTATTAAAAGTAAAATTATAAAATTAAATACACATCTTAAAAGTTAGTAAGTTACTAACATGTATGACGTATGTGCTTTGCTAGGCTCCTCCAACTAGGCTCGCTTTTCCACTCTCCACGCTTCTGAGTTCTGAGGGTATGTGTAAATCTATGCTACAATATTCTATGTAAAAATAAGTTTAAATTAATATATTAAAAAACTCTTCTTCTTTTTTTCTGCAAAAATTTGACTGTACTATTGTACTTTATTTATAAATATATAATATTGCATGTCTCTAAAAATATTTTTTAATGAAAAAACACTATCTATAAATCAGTGTATATAGAAAAAATTACAATTCTTTAATTAAATAGTCAATATTAAATAATATTATAGTAAACTAAAGTAAAATTATTTACTTATTAACATTAAATTATATAATACTATGTAGTTATATATTTTTAAGTATTTTTTAAACTTATAGTCGTCGGTTTAACATGTGATATAATAACGCATTTTGAGCCTGACAATAAGAAGTATCAAAATTAATTTTAAACTTCGTGATTTCACCTAATTTACTCGGATAGAATTATGTTTATTTAGATAGGATATGAACAATATATATATATATATATTGCCATCCATGATCTTTTTACCACACGAGACGGCAGGATTCATATGGCAGAAATTGTTGGTGGCAGGATCCAGAACCTGGAGGCCACAAACTTTATGGGCCCACTTTGATTTTCATTATTAATAATTAAATTTTACAACTTTATACTCTAGTGGATATTTATTTATTTTTTGGTGCAAAGATATATAATCTTAACATTATAGTATATATATATTAGTGCAAGAGTATGAGTATCATGTGAAGCATGAAGAACCGTCGTGGTCTCCGGTCAAATGACTTATAATTAATTAACTCATTATGAAAAGTATTAATTATTTCAACTAATGAAGAATGAGAGCCAAGATCTTCGGATAAAAGGAAAAGGCTCAAATCTAAGTAATGATTATATATGAAATTACCTCATTATTTTATTGCAAATCAATATCCATCATACTTTACAATAATGAAATAAAGTGAATTGCCATTGGATTACTTATATTTTCCTTATTAGATAAAACATAGGCAACACACATTTATGTATATACATATATGTTCTAAAAGATACACATTTGTATATATCATTTTTGGTAATAATTAATGTATATGTTATATTTGATTAATATATTTATATATTATGAACTAAAAAATCTACAAAGTGTGATACATGTTTCAAAAGTTAGGCACAACTAACTCAAAGATAGAGGATGTAGTAAAGTTTTGGAATTTTCAAATGATGGGTCAATTGAAGAATAGGATAAAGGGCACAATCCCTTTAAGTATTAGTGACAACTTAGATCTCAATAAAACACTAAAAGAATGTTTCAAACATATTCCTAAAGTATAACCACTGGATAAAATATGTTGGTCATATCAATCGGTAAAATTGAGATATGTTTCTAAAACAGAGTTAAAATCAGGGACGAAACAATCATGACACAATAAGGTAATTGTGCCGTTAATATTTTGTAATGTTCAATTTTTACCGAAAAAAAATTATAATTATTATCAATCGGTCATTTTATAATCTAACATTTGCCCACTTAATTTTTTTTTTCATACTAATTATTTGTCTCTTACTCAATTCTTACGCATAAATATAATTTCTGATTTTGTTAGTGGTTCAAATACCACTAAAAACACCTCATTAAGAATGCCTTTAGATCCGGCTAGAAATTGCGGAAGAAATAAAAAGAGGGTCATATAAATATATCTCGATTACAGTTGAATAAGATGTAGGGCTAATAATTTGTTCACGGCACGATGAGCCGATACGAATACGACACGAAAATTACGGGTTTGGATCAGTTATATTCATGTCGTGTTAAAAACGGGCCGTGCCAAATCATGACAAAAAAAATTAGTGTCGTGTTTGATATTGGTGTCACGAACCGACACGATAACACGTTAGTTATATCTATATATATAATAATTTCTATAAAATAAACCTATTTAAACCTAGCTTGGCATCTTTTTGTAATGGTACTCTATAAAGCTTGAATAATTTTAGTTTTAAAAGTTGTTACGTGTGAATATTTTATTCAATTTACTATATATTTTTTGTGCCGATTTTTCGTGTCGTGTCGTTCGTGTTTCTCGTGTTGTATTCGTGCTGAACTAAATTAGCACAGTTTCGTGTTGGACCGTGTTTGGGCTGAACCCCTAGAACACGATACGAGCTTGAAAAGACAAACTTGCACGAATTGCCACCCCTAATAAGATATCACGTTACGTTAGTTGTAAAGGAGGGAAAATGGTGAATCAAGAAAGATCAAAAGAATGAAAAGAAAGGAAATAATATCATCTCCATAGTGATAATGTAGAGGGTTCCCTTCCCTAATAAATTGAAAGGAAAGGGAAGATCCATCCAGAGAGGAAACAGCTCATTTAAGCACTAGTAAATGGTCCCAATTGGGCTATTTATGTCTTCAATCCATGAAGCAAAATAACTCACTCTCTCTAATTGCTACCTTCCTCATTATTTCAATTTCCCCATCATATCAATCTTTTGTGTCCATACCAACATTACATGTGCATTTTCCTCAATTTTCCTCATCACTATAATATTCGAATTAATTCAAGATAATATTCCTCTCGGATTTTCGATTTTATCACGTGTAATTATCTAACTTAATCAAGCAGAATTATATATTTTTTATATGATGATGATATCCCTTTGGCTGGGTTAATTCATTAGTGAGGTATATGTTGTTTCAAGGGATTTAGACTTAGAAACTTTGGTGATAATAATAATTGTCCAAAGGCATAGTTTTGAGTATTGAAGGGGGTAGGATACCTAAAAGGAGGGTTAGGTATATTTACTTTGTTGTGGCTTAATTTTGAAGTTATACCTTGTTTCCTAGACAAAGGTAACATGTTATCTCCAAGTATACTGAAATTGCGAAAATAATCTTAATTTTTTTTAAAAGAAAAAGTAATCCCTACGAGATTATGTCATAAATTTACGAAAATAATCTTATTTTTTTAAAAAAATAAAGTAAAAGTAATCCAAACGAGATTATATTTCATGACATGATCTTCAACTAGCAAATCAAGTCGTCAACAATAGACTAGATTATCATCACATCAATGTCACACCCGATTCGGTTGCGTCAAACCCTCGTGTGTCGACACGGGTTGTTCGAAATATTGTTTGAGACTATGCAACAACATAGGGTAGCCCTTAAACCTTTGTTTAATGGTACTCAAAGTTGTGACATTGAGTACCTTAAGGCCCCATCTGTTGAATTATAGGTGCCCCTCTCAAGGACCCCAACCATGCTACATTACTACCTTTCTCACCATTAAAGAATGAATTTTTAAGCCTTTAATAATTCTCAACTTACGATAGTAGTAATAATTTAAAGATAATATGTATAAAATAAATGTCACGTGATTTACAATACCCAAAAAAAAAAAAAAAACACCACCATTGATGTTTCGTTTTCAAATCCATAATTTGGTGTCAGTCAGTGAGTACCTTTTATCACTGAACCCTTCTGCTGCCCAGGTTATAACTTCTGTTGCCATCACAATCAGAGAAAAATAATACATACATACATCTATGATATATCTATATACATATATACAAACACAAACACACATGTATGTATGTATGTATATAATGTAAGTGAGAGGAAATTAAATGATTGTGGTCCTCTTTAAGTAAGCAAAATGTATCTGCTTTTCTCTGAGGCAGCTGCTATTTTCCGAACCAGCCAATTTCACATGATAGACAACAATCTGCAAAGCTGAGGGATCCAATTATGAGCATCGATGGAATCTTTTCATCCTGATGATATTTCGACAGGTTAATGTCTCTGTTGGGAAGCAAATGTAAAAAATAAGACAGTAAATCAGTAATTCTTGTTATGTAAATGATACAAATGAAGCCTAAGGAATAATAATAGTGCAGTAGCATAGAATTATAATTGCAGCACCAAAAACAGAGCAAAAAGAGGTAAAAAATGAAAAGTTGCATCCAATGAAATAATTTATTCAGTAGCATAGAATGATAATGATTTTGACAAATTTGCAGCACCAAAAAACAGAGCAAAAAGAGGTAAAAAATGAAAAGTTGCATCCAATGATTTATATTCCTTTTTACCGTCGGTGGCCCGGATACGATCCATAAAAAGGTCTGTAAGTTAAGATTTTCTCAACCTCAGATGGTAAAAAGCCAAACCCAATAGATGTGGTCTCAATATTGCATATGAAGAGAGCAAAGTTTATATGTCTTTACCTCTGAAAAGAATAATATGGCTATGCCCCAGTTTCAACAGCTTCACAAGGTGTGTGGGGTTGCGGTTCTGAATATTGGTACGGCTGGAGCGACCCTACAGTCTATCAAAACCAACCAACAAGATGAGAAATAAAGCGAGAGACATGAAAAAGATTGAACATTTCCTACTATTTCAATAGAGTGCAGCTATTTTTTCAAAGGACAGATAGAGATAATAGTCCTAATGTGCACCCCACAAAAATGGTGGATGCAAGTTCCACCACCAATGACTCTTTAAAACCACAACTCAGCCAGTCTCTATGATGAGCAGCGTTACATCATGCAAAACCCAGTAAATATCGTTTCTAAGAAACTGTTAACTATCTCAGCAAAAAACCCTTTTCCTAAAAGGTCAAATTTTATAAAATTTTATTGGTTGATATAATGAGCAATACTACATCAACCTAGTAAATACCTTTTATACTCTTTTAGTAAATTGTTGACTCTCTCAGGAAAAAAATCCCTTTAAAAGGTAAAATTTCACACTTAATAGAATATTTATCTCTATATTGGTTAATAGTTATGGATCAAGGAGCTTAAATGGACCTTTTTTATTACGCGTTGTGTGAAACTAACTAAGCCTTCAAAGAAAAAGGCAAGCGATAAGCAATTAAACATGGACATGTCGTGCAGCAAATGATGACAATCTCAAGGATGAATTCTCCACTATTTAGTCATGTCAAGCTATAGTAAAAAGATGTGAACCATGCAAAGTTGTGAGAATTGATCTAACCTTAGCACATGCTTGACCTCTATTAGTTGAATGGTTTCCCTTTCCAGATGAGGTAGACCAATGTACTTCTTCTTGCTAGACGAAGCAGAGCTGGAGCTCAGGGTAGGATCCAAAGCAAACACCAAAAGACTAATTTGCATGAGTGGCTGCCCCACACTCTTTGAAAACCTTCAGTATTTGCAACCCAAAACATAAAGGAACTATAAAGAAGCTATACACAAGAGAGGAGTAGTCGCTATATTTGATGACACAACCCCATGAGCAAGATTAGTGAATCCATCCAGCAATAATTGAGATAGCTACACTTAACTATGCAATGTGAACTGACAATGACAACCAATTTTAAGGAAAGCATAATACATGCACTTTGAAGCACTTCCAATGTCTAAAAGCTGTATCTCTCACATCTGCAACAATGTTTCTAACAGCAATTTTTCCCCAGAAAATGCATGATCCACCCACAAGGTTACATCTTATAAGCTAGAAGGATTAATTATTTTCTTTTACCGGCTAAAAAATGTTTAGGTATCATATAAAAGTAAAAGTTCGAAGGAATTCGTTACTAAATAGCAGAATTCTTGAAATTAACATGAGCAGCACATGGCTAGTTAGATGGGACAGAAAAGTTAAGCGCCTAATAGTTCTGTAATACCGAAAGTGGGTCCATTTCCATAGAAAAATCAAAAGAGAGGGGGTGCTTTGCACTCATCATCTCCTTATGTTCCACATTTCCAATCCACAAACATAGCAATCGTGTTAGTTGGAAACAGGAGAATAATTAAAAGCATCAATCCCAAAATGTTCTAATGCCTTTGGAACAGAAAAAAAAAAATGAGAAAAAAAAAAAGCAAGGGACCAATCAATCAATAAGCTCCAACAGAATCATGCAAAACTTATCCAAAAACAATGAAAGCGATTTGTGCAAAATTATTGCTCTATACTATTTTTTTATGTACTGCAGTTTTGCTTCATTGTGTTAGTTGTCGAGCTTCACCAACACATTGGGAAAAAACAGAAGTTAACTGATAAATAAGTTAATTCTTTTCTTTGGCTAAGATAAACAAGTTATTTCAACTGGAAGAGTTTCTCTATGATTGTCTGCTCAACAACCTATTAACTCCCATCTCACAGAATCCATAAAGATACTACTGCAAGAATTCCATGTAATATATTACTGAATTCTCAAAGTTTTCCATGTCCAGGAAAATATTAATAGTAGAGAAATATGAGAGGGAGGTATGATGTAAGGGGAGGAGAATAAAAGAGTAAGGAATACATAACCAACAAAAGACTCATGCCCTCACCAAAAGATCTACTGAGTCCTATTTTATCGTAATTGTAGCCTGCGTTCTACCAGAAATTACTAATCTAACCCAACTTACTGAAGTGTATAGTATTTTAAATTGTGCTTATCTATGCAGTATCCTTTTATTTGTGGAATTTACAGACAAAAACCCCTCTTCAAAAGTCACACACCTTGCAATGTTTCTTTCTGCAGTTAGTATTTGTTCATATTTTGGTCATAGACACATCTTAAAAACAAAGTATGATATGGAATCGTAAAACTGCATCAGAGCATCAGCTCTCATCTGAAAGAATCACTATTTTGACATTTGTAACAATGGGGAGCATTGCTTCAGTTGAGCAGAATAAATCTCAACCACAGCAGCCTTATCCAGAATTGACAATTGTAAACAGAAAGGCGTAACCAAGCTCAGCAGAAGCATAAGCAAATGTATAACCAAATAAAGATAGTGTATATTGCAAATTGATTGATACGAAATAGGTATTCCATCCAGTAATTTTACCATACAGTAGCTTGCATGCTCAGCAATTGACAATGTACTACCAAATTGAGGTACAAACACCCTTACCAGAATGACAATCTCAGATAATGAAATGCAAAGAGGCCTTCGATGATCCCCAAACAGGACCCGGCAAAGACATCAAGGACGAAGTGCCGCCCTAGTAGAACCCTGGAAACAGCAGTTGCAACGGCCCAAATCCAAGCTCCCAGAACCAAACGATCCACGATTTCCACCTCCTGGATCAATTGACTCGACAAGCAAAACAGCGACGCGACGAAGAAGACTCTCGACGAGTGTCCGCTGGGGAAGGAGTAGTGGTCAACTGAGACGGCGACGCTCATGTTCTTGTTGTAAACAGGTCTAGGCCGCCGGAAAATGACCTTGACGAGACCGACCAGAGCTAGATCGACGAGAAGGCCGAGGATAAGAGGCGTGAGGAATGGACGGAGAAGGGAGGAGAGAGACGGCGAAAGGTAAACGGAGAGGGCGAGAGGACAGAAGAGGCGGAAGTCGGCCAAAAGTTCGAGCAGGACGAACACGGCGTGAGGTAGAAAGTTGTGTTGATGGAGAGTGAGGGAGATCGCCGCATCTATGGAGGATAGGCGGCTGAGAACCGTCGGCGAGGTGGCTGTCGCCGTGGTGGCGGAGTTATCGGGGGATGGATCCATTTGCGCCGCGCTGGTAGTTTTGATCGTTACGGTTTATTCCGGGAGTGGGATTGGAAGACGGAAATTTTGGCCCGTCGGTAAGGGTATAGTTGTCATTCCATTGGCCCATTATATTACTTATAAAGCCTTTCTAAAAAATGTTATATGCATCGAATCGGCCCAATATATATGCCTATGTGATAATCATAATATATTTTCTCAGCCTGGAAAGGTTTATAAAGTAATGGGCCAAGTGTGTCCGTCATTAAGATTATTACATTCGAAAAAAATATATATATAATTTTACATTACAGCTAATGTCTTGTAATCTTTATATTTATTTACCACAATTAAGCATTTATCTTTCAAATTATTTTGGATACTAGTTGTTTGGTTGATTAATTACAATATTTAAAGTTAAAAATATATGATAGTAAAATAAAATAAAAACAAATATATGTATACATATTAAATAATATAATCATATTTGATTATATGGATATTTCTGATACGCTTTAGAATTTAGAGTTGTTTGTTGTATCGTGTAATGAGAATTTAATCAATCGGCTTGAAGTTCTAAAAATGATTTATATTTTGACAACACTCTATAGACTCATAATAAGTTTTTTTTTTTTTAATTAATGGACTAGACTAGTAATTAATCAATCTTAAATTCATCGTGCTAGCTATGTAATGTTTACTCTCTCATGTTCATACGCGAATATATAAGATATTTGAAAAAACCAGAATATGCACAGATCCGGTCAATGTAGATAGTAAAATTAAAAAGTCGATATGTTAGTCACGAAATCTTCTTTTCTTAAGAAAAATGATTTTTAATCATTTCACCGTAGAAATTCGACTCATAACCCTAAATTCTCATCCACTAGCTATCAGTGGTATAATAAGTGATAAGTACTTCACGATCACGATGTTAACATGAGAAACCACTAAACAAAAGGGGTAGCAGAAGAATGGACAATGGATTGAGGGAGATAGAAAAAGAAGTACTATTTAATGGTGCATTTATTAAGGTTTTCACGAAGGAGATAGATGAGCATTTAAGTGAAGCTTGATTGAACCATCTTTTTCCCTATAGATAAATGAACCATACATTAATATGGTATCTTTGATCAGATTCAGATCATTGCAGGTCAGCAATGTCATAAATTATATGATTGAATATTCGCAAAATATATTTATATATATATATATATATGAAACAATAATATATAAATTTTGAATTCAAACATATATAATGATAAGTTTTTAAAAAACATATATGATTAAGATATTATTAGGATGAAATCAAATTCCGGTGGCCCGAAAAATCGGTGAAAACCGAGCCGGTCCTGACCGAAAAAATCGAATCTGAAATATTCGGTTTTGGTTTTTGGTCAGATTTTGTTACTCTAATTCGGTTTTTTGTTCCGGTTTGGATTTTGAGTTTCGAGGATCATGGGAACGAACCGACCGTTATGCTAATTAAATATATATGATATGTATTATAATATTAGTTAATATTTGTCAATATAATTTATTAATTAAATTAATATAAATAGTAAAAGAGGCACTTATGAAAATCGTTTTTCTACTTTTATTTTATATTTTATTTAATTATATTAATGGATGTTATTTTTCATTTTGGTTTGATATAGTCTATGAAAACGACAAGAATTTTAAATAATAATTACTAATTTTGGATTTTCTGATTAAACCGAACCAAAAAAATCATACTACCAATGGACGGTTTATTTTTTCCTCACACGGTTTTTTCGGGTTTTTTTAAGGGAAAAAACCGAACATAAAATATAGATATCCGAACTAAACAAGCAAAAAACCGATCCGACCGGTCGGTCCGGTTTCATCCCTAGATATTGAGTTCAATTTTTGAACTAAAACCATATCAAATTAAAATGCTAGTTTGAAGCTACTAGACAACAATTTGTTGTTGTTTGTCTTTGTAGTGTAGTGAGAGAATCCTTAAAAGGTGGTAGGGGAATATTGATGGTAATGATTATGGTTGGACTAAATAATGTATACGTAGTGTCATGAAATTTGAAAAATGTTACGTTAAAGAAAGCGAAAGGTAGTAGTATAGTAGATATTCAAATCTGGGTAAGTGAAGAGAAAAGCACGCTAGCTATATATATATATGTTCATCAAGGTTGCAGTTCCCGGAGCAGACCACATTTTTGCAGGCGTGTGTGCCAAAGCCTGCTTCCACTAACTATGGTGGTCACTTAATGTATAAAAGTTACACAGTTTTATTTTAAAGTTTGGTTAAAATGAAATTGAATTCATTTTAATCCATCTTTAAATTTTCGAGTTAATTGATACATGTATGTCAATTTTCGTCAAACTGATATAAATTAAGCATGTTTTCGCTACATGAGGTATTTTCATATGTACTCAACATGGGTTCGAACATAAATTGAAAGTATTACAGTAAAATACATTTAGTTAGATGTTGAATTGGACTTCCCTCGATTCGAACGGTGTATTTCAATTGAGCATCGAGTTGAATGTATTTTGTTTCAGTTCTTTCAATATATCTTGAGTATACACATAAAAAGACTCTGTGTGGCGAAAATATGCTCAATTTCTATCCAATTTGACGAAAATTAAATTAGAGGTAGCAATTTGCTCAAAATTTGAAAGTTTGGGTAGCAAATTTAAAAATAAAATAAAATTAAAATTTAGGTAGTTCTTTGTAAATTGGTCAAAGTTTGGGTAGCAATTTGATTATTAACCCTTGGATTTATTAGTGGCTATAAATGCAAATTGAATTTTTGTGTGAAATATTTTATTCTCTTTTAATTCATTCTTTATCTTAATATAGCCTTAATCTAAGCAATCGAATCGAAATAAACTTACTCTTTATATGTGTATATTCAATTTTTAGTGGTGAACAAATGAAGTTGTGTATATAATAAAGTATAAACAGTTCTCCATATAATATTTAATTCATACTTTATCTCATTTAGTTTTTTTTACTCCACATTAAAGAAAATATATCCACCACAATTTGTAATAGAACATATTAATTTTTTGACCAAATAAGTAGCATCTCTCTGTTTGAATATTTTTAGGGTTTGTTTAAAATGAAATCGACTGTTATTTGAGTCGATGACAAAAAAAATCGAATATATTTTCTCTCATGATATACCGGCCGAAAAATCGACTTGAATTACAACGATTTCAATTTAAGTAAGTCCAAAATTTTATGTCATATGCATACACCAGAATAATATAGAAATTAGTTCCGATTTATTTAATTTATTGATCTCAAGTTTTGAACTTACTTGTAAAATTGAATGCTATATTGCTATCATCACAATAAACAATTGTATAGTATTTGAGAATTACAATGTTGTCCCCTAGCTATCCTTGTAGTTGTAATTAATTACTAGCCATTATCCCAATGTCATACCGACAAAGCAGATGAGATTTCAACTTGCTCTAATGAAACATCATTAACTAGTGTTTTTTGGGTTAATTAATCAAGATTATCATACCATTAGAAAAATGGGTGATTTTAAAAAATTCAAATTTCAGTGCTTTTTTAGATGTTTTCTCTCTGGCAGCTTCTCCTTCTATTCCCACCATTTGTTTTTTCTTCTCCTTCTATTCCCCATCCTGTCATACTCAAACTTCCATACAAGATTCCTTCCTCTCTATAATTTATTCAATTATTTATAAATTAATACCAAACAAATTCTATTGACTTACAAATTGACATATTTAGCCCTTATTTTGATCTATCTAGATTTAATTAGCCACCATGTGTTGAAAATCATCATGCCTACCTAACTAATCATGCCATGAAGAAGGAATGATAAGGCCCATTTTTTCCCTTTAAACAATATTTATATTAATGAAGTTATTTTATTTGATGATTTAAAACTCTTAGATAACTTATAAGTTGTAAACATTATGATTAATATGTAACTTATCAGTGTTAAATAAATTACAACTATTATATGAGTTAGCTACTTAGTAATTAAGGCACCTGCCCATAATCTATCTCTCTAATACACATAATACATTAATACATAAATCAAAAGTACTAATGTGTCCATCTAAAATAGTTATGAATTTGAAAATCTGTTGAAACTTTAATTATATATCTATATTTGTGGAAATTAATCATCCTTAATTAGTTTGATATGGCAAGTGTAAACTGCACATTTTCCTATCCCTATGGCTAGGGGTGAAACCGGACCAGTCGGACCGGTCGGTCGGGTACCTAAATTTTCGGTCCGATTTTTTCCCTTAAAAAAATCCGATCAAAAAACCGTTTGATAAAAAATAAACCGTCCATTAATATTACGGTTTTTTCGGTTCGGTTTTCGGTTTAAACCGAAAATCCAATATTCACAATTACCATTATAAATTATTGTCATTTTCATAGACTATATCAAATAAAAATGATAAATTAATTTCATTATTATAATTAAATAAATTATAAAGAAAAGTAGAAAAAATAATCATCATAAGTGCCTCTTTTACAATTTATATTAACATAATTAATTAATTATATCAATTAGTATAAACTAATATAACATATATTGTATATATTTAATTAGCATAATGGTCGGTTCGGTCCCCACGGTCCCAAAACTCAAAATCTGAACCGGACCGAAAATCCGAATTAAAGCAAAAAAATCCGACCAAAAACCAAACCGAATATTTCGGATTCGGTTTTTTCAGTCCGGACCGGTTCGGTTTTCACCGGTTTTTCGGACCAACCGGATTTTGGTTTCACCCCTACCTATGGCATGTGAAGAGGTTGTTATGTTGTGTTACTTTGACTCCAATCAAGCAGAGGAACAAATGCAGCAGAGTTAGATGGCAATCAATAGTTTTTATTAGAAAATGACATGACACTGGTTTTGTATTTAATGTTCATAAATTTATGGTAATTGTGAGAGCTCATTGTCTATAATTACTTGCATGCATGCTATAGTGTATGTGAAAGCAACTCTCCATGGATTTCAGACACAATTTAAGGTATAATCCCTAACACAATTCAAAGAAGATATTGTAATTAGTATTAGACTATTGAATTATCTAACCATAAATCTAATCTTTTAAAATTGGTTACTTAAAATTCTGATTTCCGAGCAAGTTGGTACTCCCGTTATAACGACGTTGGGTATTTTAATGTGCACCCAAAATGAATTCGTCAATTTGGAAGAACTGAATTAGTTGTAATTTAATATGATCTACATCCAATTTTAAGATGTTTTTTCATTTATCATCCAATTGAAAGTATTTTATTGCAATCATTTCAATTTCTCGATGTATTCATCTTGTGTACCCGTAAAAAAACCTCATGTGGTAGTTATTTTATCGTTTCTGTTTAATTCGACAAAAAATATAACAAATGTATATTCGAAAATTAAAAGTTTATATAACAATTTTTTTAAATAATATTCAGACAGAAATTTATAATTAGGTTAAAGTTTATGAAGCAATTAGTTATTATAACCCTAACCATAGCTCTAAATTCACAAGATAAGAAACTTGTGTCCACAAAAATTTTCTATTTTATATAGACACATAGTGAGCTCAAAATGTCATGATATTAAAATCGAATCAACCCCATCATAGTGTGAATTAATTAGTATTTTATCTTAATAATAACATATATTTCTGACTTTTTCGTCTGTGCTCATAAGAACCATAGAAAGAAAGAAACAAACTCGAAATCACATTCATCTATTTTTCATCATGATGAGAAGTTGTTTTCCCTAATCAATGGAAATTTTGTTCTTATTCTTCCCCGGCTGCTAATGGAACATGTGGTGCCTCGCAGGGGTATTTCCGTCATTCCACATACGGCGTAGACCAAACGATGCCTCATTTAATATCCCGCCATGTCCTTTCCACTCCACTCTTCTTTCTATCTTCTCTTCTTCCTCCAACCATGAGAGCTCGCCGTATACACCAGTAGAGAGAGAAACTAGCTAACTAGCTTCTAGAGAGAGAAAGAGGTTTTTTTCCGGCCGCCGTGGATGGCTCACGGGTGGGTCAAGTCGTTGCAGTGCAAATCCAGAGCGTTCGACGACGTCTACGACCCGAACCAGAAACCGAGGAGGCCGCTCCCCGCCGCCGCCACCTGCAGAAGCGGCGCACAAACCCTAAAAGACGTCATCGGCACGGCCAAGCAACGGAAGTCGAGCTCCAAGCCGCCGGAGAAGCCCGTGTCGAGGTCGAGAAGGCATGACGGAGCAGAACCGACAACGACGGGTCTCTCCGGACGGCGGCACCGGACGACGGAGAATGGATTTTCCGCCACCCTGCCTATACGCACCTCCGGCCACCTCTTCCCCGCCCTGACGGAGCTGCCGGAGGGGCACCCGTCGCGCAACGTGGTCGATATCATATTCCACACCAGCTGGAACCCGAAGGCGTTCTCGGGCCGGGTCGAGATGATGTTCAAGGTGCAGAACGGGCCCCGCACCGTGGCCCGGTTCGAGGAGTACCGTGAGGAGGTGAAGTCTCGGGCCGGACCCGATGACGTGGCCCCGAGGGAGGAGAACGCTCGGTGCACCGCCGATGGGAACGAGGTTATGCGGTTTCAGTGTGTCGGGCCAACGTCTGCGTCTTTCGGGCCGAGTGACGTCATCGGGGGTACGTGGGCTAGCCCGCGGGCTAAGGGTGCAGTGATTTGCACGTTTTCAGGGAGCAAGTGGGCTCATGAGAGTGCGGGTGGCGGTAAGGGAAGAAGAGCAATGATGGTTTGTCGGGTTATAGCGGGTCGGGTTGGACCCGCTAAGCAGCTCGGGCTAGGGTTCGATTCGGTGGGCGGGGAAAATGGAGAGTTGCTAGTGTTTGATCCTCGTGCAGTATTGCCTTGCTTTCTAATCATCTATAGATTGTAAAGAAATTAACATGTTTGAAGAATATTTTGCATCTTTTTATTTAACTTCTATATATTATATTTGTTGGAAGTTAATTTTCCTATTTTTTTCGTGATTTTTCTGGACGTTTTGCTGTTTTCTACTTCCATTTATCGAAATTATTATGGATTTTATTTGTACAAAATATTGAGACAAATTAATTGAGTCATATATATAAGGCAGATGTATTTACTGTATTACTTTTTTGTATATTTTTGTTTTTTTGTCAAGTCCTTTTTTAATTTTTTTTATCATACTCCCATGAGATATAATATACGAGTGATGCTAAACCATATGAAAAAAACTATGAAATTTCAATAGAAATCACCTCTAGGTCCACATGACATTGCATAACAACATTCTATTTCTACTCTATGAACAACCATTACTTGACATGTGTCACTGGACAACTTTCTATGGATTTTTTACTAAAAATTTTATAGTTTAAAGATTTACATGAAGAGTGTCTTTTTAAGATTTTTAAATAATAATAATAATAATTAGTACCTTAGCTTTTATAATGTTTTGATAAATTCCAATTCGATTTTCACCATCTGCATACAGAAAAATGTTATGTGCGTTTACCATGATACTCATTTTTATATTTTTCTATTACCCTAAAAATGTATTTTATAAGAAAATTGTTATTATTAATAGTATGATACAAATATTAGATGTATTTAAAAAAATTCATACTTTTTCATATTTTTAAAGTTTTTATCTATATTACAATTAAGTTCACATAATAATTAAAAAAAAAACATAATGCAAGCAAATAGAAAAACTCGCAGGATCCTTAAGTGTATTGTACAACTAATTACATTTCATTTAAGGCTTCCAAACTACAAACCAAGTGGTCAAATACTATGTAATTGAATATGAGGTTAGATGTACACTCGAGGCATTTAATTAAATTCATTATAAAAAACCCAACCCGGAATTAAATTTGAGTGTAATTAATTAAGTATTGTTGCAAACTTTATAAAATATATGATACTTAAGTAGTATTCTAGTCGGGTACTCTCGCGGAAAAATGGATTGAGAGCAACCATAACAACACATAATAATAGTTAAGGTACCAATTAAAAAAGTCACTAAGAAGAATCACCCTTATAATTGAGGTACCAATAGGTAATTATAAAAAATAGTACCAAATATTGCATATATACTAGGTTGTTGATCATTCATTGAATAATTTACTATTTAGAATAATCAACTAATCACTGTTGAGTCATATATATATATATAACAACCAAAAGCAAGCTGTTTATTTTATGGGTTTGGCCATTCCATTGGCTCATGCTTTGTCTGCCAACAATTTTAATACATCTATTATTAATTATTTATGCTATACTTGGGAGTTAATGTTGCGATCATGGCATTATTCCTGATAATATAAAATATTTATTGAGCATGTATTCTATTGATGAAAATCGTAGTAGTATTATCATTGATTTCCTTTTTAATCACACAATTCTATTCAGATTGGAATTTGAAGAAAATGTGCAAATTTACCAAAGTGTAAATAAATAAAAATCTAACTTAAGATATTGCATATTTTACATTATGATACACTTTAAATTTCATCGTTTTCTTTGACAAGATCTTGTACACCCTCTAAATGAAAAATAATGTATAATTAAAATTTGAGGATATTCTCATACGTTATTACAGAGCTATCATAAGACTAATAATAAATGAATTAATTTGTACACACGCCTCGTCTAATTTCCATTCATCATGCCAAAACTACCGGAAAAAAAAAAATCTGTTACGAAAGTAGAGAAGTAATAGAGTGAGAGAACTTGAGGATGATCTTATTATCACATATAGGGGCCCTTATATAGGGATTACATAGACTTGGAGAGGAAGTAAAATCAATATACGGAAGGTCCAAATAAGGAAGATGATATATACACACAATATTGAACATCCACATAATATATTCATAACACTCCCCCTTGGATGTTCATAAGGGAATTGTGCCTCGTTAAAACCTTACTAGAAAAAACCCATTGGGATAAAAATCTAGTGAAGGAAAAAGAGTACACAATTATGGATCCCTTTTTGTAAGCTGCCTCGTTAAAAACCTTACCAGGAAAACCCGATGGGATAAAACCTTGGTTAAGGGAAAAAGAGTGCAGCGGTGTAGATTCTCCCCCTGATGTTGACATCACGTAATTTCATTAAGTCGACGCAATCCAATCATGTTCGCCAATATTCCAGATGTCGCAGTCGATAAAGCCTCCTTGAAAAGATCCGCTAGATAGTCATATGAACAAATTCGTTGGATGAAGAATAACTTGAGGCGAATGTGTTTTGTATGTCTCCTTTGATATAACAATCTTCAACTCGAGCTATATAACCTGCATTATCTTCATATATACAAAATAATGGTACAATATATTTACTATCCAACATTCTTGGAAAAAATTTCATGCTAGCATTTTCAATCCTTCTAGGATTTTCACTTAAATTTTGCTATCGGCTATAAATAATTCATATGTGGGACGCATTCAAAACTTTTTACGTACTGCCAACGTAATAATATATTTTAAGGTGATTTTTCCACTAAATGATAATAAATGCCAGGATTTTGCATATAACATTTGTACCACAGGTTGTGCGTATATACTTACGACACAATTTATTTATGCGGGAAATAATTTGCATACACTGGCTTCCACCTTCTACATTTTTAATGCTAATACTTGCGTCTTTTCAAACTTTTGGCCAATCGTAATGCTTGTTTAACATATTGAGCTCAAGATCCTCGACTCCTCGTCTTGTTTTATGATTTCACTCATGAATAATATTCAAAACAGTTGTCGACAACTTGATATGCATAGTTCCATAAATTCCCATTAATAACATAACTCATCGAGATATCTTTATTACAATTATTTTCAGGTACCTGAACCACTTATGGGGTTTCATAATTAGTTATGTCTCTTTTCCTTTTTGAGAAATCGCCTCCGTAATAAGACCATATTTATCTATTTTCTTTCCGTGCTCCATTCTTGTTAAAAATATTTGGAACCAATATCACACACTTCAGGCATGAATTATTTTTCATTATTGTTCGTCTTAACTGGACGTTTCAAATCGGAGCATTTGCAGCCGGTAATTGACTAATGACTTTCTGGGTCTCATAAAGTCACTAAGTACTTGATTGGCAGTATTTGTAAATATTTATATCTCTGAACTTCATATTCGTATTCTTATTATGCGAGGATCTAACTGAGATAGTAACAAACTTTTTTTTTTTCAGTCAATCTCTTTCCTGCCAGCTGCTTATTTTCTCCCCCTAATGTTGGGAAAATTTGTTCATCAATGAAAATCAGCAACTCTTGCTTTAATATATATCACCCATTATTCCCAAATAATTGATATGTATCCAACACATTTTTCTCAACATTCAAGACCCATCTTTGTGCAATTCGGTGGAGCAGTTCAAATATATATCGCACATCATAAAATACATATATGGGAAATTTGTCTCTTGACCAAAAGTTGGTAGTAATGGGGAGAACTGTGATTTAACATTGGCTTGATGCGCAGTTATATTGCTGCTTTCATAATAGCATGCAGTTGTTCTCAATTTGCTCTTATTGGTAGCAGTTTAGCTATTTAATTGGAGGCTCTTTGTAACTTTTATGCTATACTGCGAATCTAGACATGCAATTGTCTGATTCTTATATTAAATATCAATTTTTAATATCATCATCATTCTTTATTGCATAATCTTGAAATTTTTCTATTGCAAATTCGTGATAATTAATGCTCATGCGACCATATTGTAGATGCATCTTTCAAAATAATATATCGGTCCACATGGCAGGTGAACGGGCCCATATTCACCTTTTTATAATTTCCACAAACAAGGGGAATTTATCCCGAACTTAGTTGATGATGATCACATAATGAATTTTCCTTTGAGAGCAATTATCATAATGATTTATGGAGAATCTTCAGGTTCTTCCAAATAATGTATTGCGCATCTTAAGTGATCCGGAATGGTCTGTAACCGGTCACGCCAAATATTGTATTATAGTGTCATTGCGCTTTATATAATCGCGCTGCATAATATCATTACTTTTCTGCTAGCGTCACCATGCTTCTCACAATTATCATTATTCCAAATCAATTGGACTTTGCATTCTTTTCATGCATTCTTTATTTGTAAGAGGCATCATCGTTCTTTATCAATATCATGATGATGCTAATTATTTTATCTTTTTCAAAGTCAACCATGACATGATAACAATAGTAAAATCGTATTCCTTCAAACTCAATCATAAAATTCCGCACTCACTTCAGAGAATGACAAATATTTTTATTGTAATCATAATATGCAATACTCACTTCATGAAGTGCAAGAAATTATCATTGCAATCATAAACTGTAATACTCACTTCAGGGAGTATAATATAACATAAACTACAACACTCACTTCAGGGAGTGGAGTATATCATCTTTATAATCGTAAATTGCAACACTCACTTCAGGGAGCGTAACATATCTAGTGGGTGATACGTATAATTTTTTTTCTACCATTTATATATGGATAAATTTCAGCATCTGACAATCACGCCACACTATTTTTAATTACTTTTGTGCTACTCACCCACTTCAGGCAGTGAAGGTGTGATGTCGCGTGTAACAAAACTCAAGTCATATAAAATCTGTCATATTGGTGGCATAAAATTGAGTCTTGAAACTTCACCATATTGCTTGAGAAATAACAATAATTTTAGAACAATAAATAAAAATTATAGAAAGAAAAATATCTCCCTTTAGTGAATTCATGTTATCCACCCAAACGAAACAATACCTTCCTTTGGTTGTTAATGCTATTGTATATGGTGTTGCCGTGGCTGTTCTGACTATGAAGAATCACCAATTGAATACGAAAGCTACATCCATGCCTATATATATATATAGTATATACAATATACAAATATCAGAAGTCAGAAGTTGATAATATATATAATAATCAGATAACCACAATGGAAAAAAAAAATTGAGAGTGACGAAGTTGTGGTGCTTTCGACACAGGGCACGAATAAGTGCCACGTAGATGAGTATATCCACTGGGCTGGGCACAATAAGCAGCAGCGTCTCCAACGCGGTAGCGTGATGCAGTTCGAGCATCTCGCCACGGAACCTGTCGGCCTTGGTATCGATAAGGAAGATCTCGTCGGCGAGGTCTTGGGTAAGGATGGTTTGGGCGATCGCCATGCCGATGTTTCCTATGCCGATGATAAATCATTAAGCAGTTCGTGCTGATAACGTGTTACGAAAGTAGAGAAGTAATAGAGTGAGAGAACTTGAGGATGATCTTATTATCACATATAGGGGCCCTTATATAGGGATTACATAGACTTGGAGAGGAAGTAAAATCAATATACGGAAGGTCCAAATAAGGAAGATGATATATACACACAATATTGAACATCCACATAATATATTCATGTTACGAAAGTAGAGAAGTAATAGAGTGAGAGAACTTGAGGATGATCTTATTATCACATATAGGGGCCCTTATATAGGGATTACATAGACTTGGAGATGAAGTAAAATCAATATACGGAAGGTCCAAATAAGGAAGATGATATATACACACAATATTGAACATCCACATAATATATTCATAACAAAATCAACTAAATTTCTTCTATTTCCGCCATTTCTTTCTATATAATTAAATTTAACTAACCATATATGATACATCGTGACGATGATAGATATGACAAAAAGTCGTTGATTCAAGGGGAATGTCGAGAATTTAATGGATCGGGGACGCAGGAACTCATTGATTCAGAAGAATATTGAGGAACTGACGCATAATTGAGGAAAAATTTAATTTTTCATTAATAATTTCAAAAGTGAATGTAAATGACAGCTAAAAGAGTTTAAATATTGTAAAGAAAAACTCTAAATCTAAACTATAGTACAAAATCTGAAATTAACAACAAAGTCCCAAACAAAACTGACAAATTATAAAAAATATCGAAAGAATTATAAAACTGCGAATTTGACCCTCTGGACGAATGAATTTGACTGAAAAACGCCAAAACCCATAGTTTACTAAGAATCTTGCTCAGATTACTGTTTTCGCATGAAAACCTACATTCGCACGCCCAAATCGACACTTCGCCCATATCAATATTGTACTTTAGTAGAAAATCTATTTTACCTAATTTTCGTATTTATTTTTTTTAAAAAATATTGATTCTTCATGTATTTTTATAGAGTCCAACGAATAACAAGTTGAAGTTGGGTAGAAGCATGATTAATTGTAACATTAGGACTACAATAAAGCACATTTTCATTATTTTCCTTAGTTTTATAGATGGACGGTGGATTAGGTGTGGTTTTTATAGCTTTGTTTGGTATTCTAATGGCAGATCATGCATTGCTTCTTAAGAGAATGTACATAGTCTTTTGATGGGTCCAAACATGACTTAACTTGGCAGATAATGCCAACTTTAGTAGATACACTTAAATTGTGAAGAATTACATGGTAAGTAGTCTTTATCATGATGTTGATTTCCATCTTAAAGTTCTTCGTGTTCCAACTCACACGTTTCACGGTTCATAGACATTTCTTATGCAAAAAACAAGGAGATTCATCACGTCCAACAACCTAGAATAGCATCGTTTTTGTCGGGTTCAAAATTATTCTCATCCAACTGATTTTTTTTTATACATCAAATTAGTGATTTTAAGTTTTCAATTTGAAAAAAAAAAAAAAAAAAAAAAAAACTTTTTTTTTATTAATTTTTAAAATTCACATTTGAAGAATTATGAATTCACCACAACTTAATTCATTCCCTCACTCATTTATGATGGTTTGTCCATGCAATTATATGTATTTGGGCCCTATATGAAAGTTTAGACGCCACACTACTGTATTGGGCCCTGCAACCCGTCCGCCCAGTTTATCATATATATATATATATATATAATATGTATATAACATAAAACTATACTAATTATATACGCATAGTAAAAACAAGGGATAACAGGTTTTTTTTATATTTGTTATGTTTAACCACTTCTGGCTAGTCTCAGGATTAGATCAATTGAACCTAGCCCTGGGCTGGGTCAATTGGACCTAGTTGTTCAATTGTTGTCAATTTTGAAACTTCAGAACTAAATTGAACAAAAAAAAGTTAGGAAAGTATTAGAAGAGCTAAATTGAACAAAATTGAAAGTTTATGTGGATTACGTGACTTGCAAATGTCACTTAACGAAAAAATGGACGGAAAGTAATAGTCGGACCAAAAGCAGAAAATCTGCAAATATATGGTAACAAAACTAAAGAAAAAAACCATCATAAACCAAAACCCGAAAGTGATTAAACATCATGGATCAAAAGACCTGTTAACCCTAAAAACAATAAGCCTTATGATATATTCGGTAATGGGTTTGATGTGTTTCGTGGTTTGTATTTAGATTCCTCATCTTATGTCTTAGGCGGTATGTCGGCCATATAAGATATGATATTTTAATCAGGTCAACGTAAATGATTCTCTGAAGCATTTCGAACCCGAGACTTCAGCATCAGATGCATATTGGTCCATCAAGAACAATAGACGAACACCTCCTAACCGGAACCCGAAATCGGGTTCTTATAAATGGCTTTTAGGGGATGAAAACAAGACAAATTGAATGTTCCTACCACACTAGCATCTACTAAACCAAATACCTTGCCATCCAAGTAATCCAATTACTGTATCACTCATTTCCTAACCACCATTGTTGAATCCCAAGCAGGTTATGCAATATACAGCAAATGCAGTGACTTGTAATCTCCTCTGTGTCATCGCCGCTCAGTGCGACTCAACGAGTACATATAGTGGCTTCCCGTGCAACTTCTCGCGACCCTGCATCAAAAACAACTCGCCACATCAGATTCCGTTTTTTTTTTTTTTTTTTAATTTTAAAAAGATTTAATGAAAGTGCGGCGATTTGTATATACCTTTAAGTCGGGAAGTTCGATCACACAAGCACATTCGACAACTTCTGCCCCTGCACGTTCTATTTTAAAAAAAAAAAATGTGAGAAACTTGGAATACAAGAAAGGTTTTTCTAAGATTTAGCAGTAGAATATTATGAACAGAGGATGCTTGCTTACCAAGTAAACTCATGGCAGCACAAAGAGTGCCGCCGGTAGCAATCAAATCATCCACAACCAAAGCTTGTTCACCTGGTTCAACAGCTCCCACATGCATCTCAATGCAGTCCCGACCGTACTCCAGTTCATACTCTTCCGAGATTACTTCACCTGCCAAACCCGAATTCGCAAAGACGATCAAAACAACATTGTTTGATGATAAAGTAACTATTTTTGAAGAGATGGAAGTACCCGGTAACTTCTTTGGCTTCCTTAGAGGGACGAACTTCGCTCCTATCGCTAATGCAATTGGCGGACCAAATATGAACCCTCGAGCCTCTATCCCTGAAGATTTTGAATTAAAAATTGCAACTTTTGTATGTCATAGACCTGATATAGTTGAGGGTGACTTCTTTATAACATATGAAGAAGCTAAAGGCAAAAGTTTCATATTTTATAAGTTATTATGTATCTATCTTTCGATAGATCTCCTCTAAGCGCAGAACACTCAAAAGCAGGGGAAATATCAGAAATTAGATTCAGAGAGGGGGCAAACCAGTACTTATGTAGCTAAATAAGGCGGCAAACTATGAGTTTGATGGGTCAAATTCAGAACTTCAAGGGGAAACCCAGTATGATCATAAATTTAAAGGTATTTTTCTACATTTCTAAGGTTTTTTTTGGGTAAATTTCTACATTTCTAAAAGTTAAAGGGACAATTTTCCTCCTGAACCTTAAATAGTCACTGTCCCTAAGCATAAGTAACTCAAAGTCTAGCCACAAGAAAACAACACCAAAATGAGGTCCCCAAGATCTTCATTGGGTTGGAAATTTTTTCATCTTTTTTGTTTGGTGTGGGGGTTGTGTTTGGACGCGGTTTGGGTCCCTCTCGAGGGACCATTCCTCAAGGCAATTTACTCATATCCGCGAACAGGGGTACCGAAGTTTGTTTGAGCTATAGTACATGCAGGGTTATGCTCATGAGGGTATAATTGTAAAATACCCTTATAGGTACCGTTCCTCGCGAGGGACCCAAACCGCTCCGGTTGTGTTTTATGTGAAGTTTTTTTTTTTTTTTTTTTTTTTTTCTCTCAGCATTCTACAATCTACATGATGCTTCCCTTTGAGTTTTGTTTGTTTCTTTCATTAAAGGGAAGGCAGGGGAACAAAGGAAGAGAATGGGACAGTCCTTCTTCCCTTGTTTGGACCCTCTTCCATGATTTGAATTGAATGCCTTTAAATTCAACAAGATTTCACTGGCCCAACCAAATCTGATTCAACCACATGCCCACAAGAGAACAAATTGGAGAAATTAAGCCCAAACACATGCCCACAACACAACAAAGTGCATAAAGCCCCACCATTAATTATATGCGCAATGCTATAAAGTGTGAAACTTATGGTGAAACAGAAAACTATAAAACTTACTCTTTTAGAAAGAAAATGAATGCATAAGATACTTTGGAGTAAGAAATTTGGAGTAAAAATGAACCTTTTTTTTTTTCCAATTATGAAAGAGGTTGATTATTTCACTCAGTTATAATTGTTTTTTATCCTGAAAAAAGTCTTTCTTGTATAGTGTCATGTTAAATTTCACTTTAAGTTACATTGAATTAACTAATAGAAGAAAAAAAAATAGAGAAGCCCTGATAACTTCTTCATCCCCAAAAGATATTAAACAGCACAAGAAACACTATACTCTACTTCTCAAATCCACCTACTACACTACACAAGCTAGTGTATAATTTTGGTGATTCCAAGCTTAAAAGCACAGGTTGTGATTGTGAATGAAGACATAATCAAGTGGACATATTGGTAATGATGCCCTCAATGAATTCCCACATCTACTTTGTTCTCAACAGTGACCCCACTTCCCTATGAACTTTTAATGAGCAAGACAAGGGGTTGGTAATGGGGTTCATAATTAATTAAAAGCTGTAAAATCAATAAAAATCAAATCTTTTTCAAGTCCAGATGGAATAAATCAAATCTTTTTTTTTTTTCCTGTTCTTAAAAGAATTTCTCACCTGCAACAACCGAAATGTTCTTGCCCTTATAGCGCTCCACGAACAAATCTATGGTGTCTTTGAATGCTTTTGGATCCAGCAACAGTGTTGTTATGTCTTGAAACATGATCCCTACCATTGATTACACAAATCTGTCTGTCATAATTATAGAAACCAAAAACAACAACATTTCCTTATATTTCTGCAGTTTTCAACAGTGTAAAAGAAGAAACTGTTCTTCCAGGAGTCAATTATGAACTAGCTTGCTTCAACTTCATCAGATATTCAAGCATGAAGCAAAAAGTTCCAATTTTTAGACTCCACTACAGTACAATTCAGTTCTAGGCATGAAAAAATTGGAAAAGGAGTTAAAAAAACAGCGAATTGAAAGTGGAAATTTTACCTGGTTTGGGGAAATCAGGGACGACACGGATGATGTTCTTGATGGCTGGGATGCGAGGATCTTTGTCCTTAAAAGCGGACATTGTTTGATTCTTGTTCTCCTTTTACTCTACAATGCAGCACACATGGAATGTAAGCAAGCAAGAAGATAAAAGAGAAAGAAGTGCGGCTCGATTCTCAAGTTGGTTTTTTTAATTTCCTTGAGCTGAGCGTGCGCGTTTAAATGGAAGAGACAAACCAGAGAGAAGAGAGAGATTAGTGGATAAAATCAAGCATAGAGTTGAAAACCTTTTAATTGTTAGTGTGATTAGTAACATTATTAAATAGTTAGATAATCCAGAATATTATTACTTAAATTATTTTTCTTAAAAGTGTCACGTATAATTTTATGTGTTGTTTTAAGGAACTCATAATATTATGTAATGCCTAAATAATAGTAGATCCACAATAGTTTTACTTAAACATTTTACTTAAACATATTTTATTATTAAATTTTAACTACCAATTTAAAAAGTACTAAATAATTCCAAGCTTAATAATTGTGTTGTTTAAGTTATCTACATATATATACAACGCTGCTTAATATGTTTTTCTAGAATAAATATATTTGATTATATGAATTTGTTCACAAACGTCATTGACCTCTCCGTTGCTCCACTCATCGCCGACTAAAACGTTGTATATATATATTATATATACAATAGAATCATTGAACTAAATATATATATGTTCAAAAAAATTATAGATTTTAAACTAAGTATATATATATTCAAAATTTATGCTATTGAACTATATAGTATATATATAATAATTATAGCATTCGTTTATCATATATATATATATATATATAATCTTACATGTGCAGATATCCTAGTTATATATATACAACGTGTATATATATAACTAAGATATCTGCAATGTAATATTATATATATACATCTCGGCGAAATAAAAAAAGGAAGGAATGGAAGAAAAATTGGGTCTGAAAAAAAAACGGAATAATTAATTTTATGTGATGACTTGTCAACATAAAACATTCCTTAAATTTAAGTAATGATTTATGTAAAATAAATAAATTTACGTGTGGATCCCATTTTTATGGATTGCTATGTAAAACCACTGTAGAGTGTTTTTTTCTCTTTACTAAATAAACACGTATGACCCACGTTTACGTAATTCTTACGTAATACCATTGTGGACGCTCTTAGTAGCAGAATTAGTCTCGGTTGATAAATTACGTTTAGTGGAAAAATCAGTTGAGATGTACGTACACTATCTCGAACTAGCATGTTTTTCGATATAAAAGTATTCAATTTTTGGAAGAAAAAAAATACACTTAAAAATTATATTTTAATAGATCAATAATCAGTTACGACCTTTTAGCATTTCATTTTTTTTTTTTAACTTTTAAATATCTCTACTTTACGAAGGTGATTATTCAATAATATATAATTCGATTCATTTAGTTAGAAGTTCATATTAGCGTGAGGCTATGTTAGACTTTATTGTCTGATTTGGGGACCATATCTATCATAAGTTTGAGCCAAATCAAGTGGATTCAGATCTCATGCTCCACTTTTTCTGCTCCAAATTGTGTCTCACCGTTAAAATTTTTACACGTGTTTTTATATTTAACATTTTCTTTATAGTGTTCACCAATATCAATAGAATTTTAGAAAAAAAAAACTATAAATTAATTACACCAATAACACGTATTAAGATCTTAACGGCGAGGCATGATCTGTGATATAAAGAGTAATGCGGGAGATTTGTATCCAAATCAAGTATTCTAATTTTGGGTGTAAAAGTGGGCATATTACATTTTTTTTGGTAAAATCATATTACAAATTCAATTCAAATAGTATACAAATAGTAAATGACCACCAGAACTTAATATTGCACCTATATGGATTAGTGAGGTATTAAGCCAAGTTTTCTGATTTAAACAATTGTAAACTTGTAATGCCTTACATCAAATCAAACGATCAAATATTATTATTAGTATCATTATTAAGCTGTTATTAAAATTAAATTAAAAACAATAGTTGTTGTTATTTGTTTTTGTCTATTTTTAATTAAAAATAAAATGCTACAAAAGGTTATGGTGCCGTGGACCTACTGTTTTTTGGTCAACCAGGACATTATTAAGCTGATGAAAAAAAATAACAATAAAGGAACACAATATTTAATTTAAATATTGAAAGTATAATAGTGACGACACGAGAATAACCATAACGAATGGACTACATTACTTACATGTTTCCAATTAGCTTATAACTAATTAGTTATTGAGCTGAATATCGCGTATTATTTTATTTAAAAAGTTAGAAAATATATGATAAAAAATTGTTTTCAACTACTTCGTAGCACAATGTGCCAATGCATAATACAATGTTATTGGAAAGTGTCACTAATTTTAAAATTAAAAAATAAATTAAGAGTGCTTCATTTCACCAAACAAAAAAGGACAAAAGGACACAGCTTTAATTTAAGGGCAGAGAGTGACCTAAAATTGACAAAAGAGTTGCACACATACCCTCTTAAGAGCTGGCACTAGCTAGTCTCTCTATAGAGAAATTCTTAGGTACAGCAGTCCTACCACGTGGCGTCTACGTGGTGAACCGCCAACCAATCAGGAGCTGACATGTGCTATAAATTCGCCACGTGTCATTATATGATTGGTTGGCAGTTCACCACGTAGACACCACGTGGTAGGACCGCTGTACCTAAGAATTTCTCCTCTCTATAATGCGTATCTAAACACAAGATACTGTGATTGATAATCTCATATTATATCCCATTCCCATGTAATATTTAAAAAAAAACAATATAATATGATTAGCGATACAATACTTTATTTATTAATTAAATATTTCGAGTTTGAGTATTAAAAATAAAATAATATTATAATCACTATTTTATTATTTATAAATTGATTTTTTTTTTCTATCGAAAGCATAGATGGTAGAGTGTTGACTAAGAATAATATTACTAATTACTTTTTCAGTATAATATATTACAACTAAGTTAAATCGGATCACAACTGATTGTGTATCAATCGAGTCTGAATATTATTGTAACACTACTATAAGTTACTAGGTTATAATTTGATATTCAGAAAACTCTTTGGTTAATTTTGTAAATTTAAAATGTATTTGACGGCACTTTTTGATGGACGACTAAACTAAATTACAATTACCATCGTTTTGAAACGTTGTACATTTTAAAATATATTGGTACAAAAACCATCTATTTTAAAGATACTTTATGTTTTACCTACTTTTCTTATTGAACATTGTTATTATACTTCACAATGTACTTTTTTTTTTTTTTTTTTAATATTGCCCTAATGTTAACCCATGAGAAAAATTGGCATTATTAATGTCATAATGCAAATTCTACCAATAGCTAAAAATTGTACTTTTAAAGTTGTTTTTATGCTACAATTAAGTATGTCATCTTATTAGTAACGCTAGCACAAATATGTTGCTTGGCATAGTAGAAAAATCATTTATGTAGGACATTAGATTCTACAATTCAAAGTATACCGAAAGATAGTTAAATAGTACAATTCACAACTGTAATTTTCAGATCAAAAGCTCCAAAAATTAAAACCGATAATTTTTTGTTTTTTTCTAATTGATCGAATAGGAGTGTTACCAAATAATTGAGTTTTATAAAACTACAATAGATGTTTCAGTGTATTATACAAAATAATAGAATTTCATATTAAAGTGATATGATTCGAAATATATTTTTTTAAAGAAATATATAAAATCCGAATAAAAAATATTCAATAATGAAATGTTTGTGTACCTCCGGCACTGCACCATACACTACAAGAAAACATAGTCAATTAACACGAACTCTGACACGGGGTGGTTTCTTGTGTCAAATCGACACGACCTTTTACTCGAATTTAACACGACCTTTCAGTTAACACGAACTTTGACACGGTCTGTTGGCTCGTGTTAGTTTGACACGACCTTTAACACGACTCTAAAATGGAAAAAATGACTCGTACCTATGTCGTGTGCAATTCGTGAAATGATATTTACTTGACACGTTATTTAACTCGAATTAGACACAAGGCACACAATTATGTTTATTATGAAAATAAAAATGGGACTTTACGGTTTAGAACCTACGACCTACATGTGTCTTCAAGAAACAGTATGCTACCACTAAGCTATAATGTATCCTCCGTCTAATTTTGCATAATATATTATACAATTATGAATGAAAATACTTTATTTAAATCACTCACAAAGTTATCCATAAAACATATATTTAGACTCACCGTGTTTTCCTCTAAGACTCATATTTAGAATCACCAAGTTTATTGACTATAAAATCTGCACTTATTGTCACCGTGTTTACCCCTAAATCAAATATTTAGAATATAATTCTTCTTAAAACAAACATTTATGATTGAAAATACTTATTTAAATTACGCATTTAAAATTACAAAGTTGTCCCTAAAATGAATATGTAGAGTCACCGCATTAACCTTGAAAATACACATTGAGAATCCCCAAGTTCATGCATTTATATTCATCATGTTATCCCTAAATCAAATTCTATTCATCATGTTATCCCTAATTAAATTCTCCTTAAAAAAATTTACAATGACTATGTTGAACCTAAAATACACATTTATGTTAATTGATTTTTTCAACTTAATAGCATACTCTCCAAATTAAAATAATAACGTATACTAGTATAATTAATGTATAAAAAAGTACAACTACACATAGGTCATATTTGCATCTTTTTGTGAAAATATTTAGCAATTAATATATTCAGTTTACTAAACAGTAAAATAAAAAAAAAATAAAAATAATATAAGAAAAGAAAAGAAAAGTAATGCAAGTGTTTAAAATACAAAAATATTTATGAAATGTGTTTTTTATACAATAATATTAAGTACTAATAAATAATATATAAAATACAAATTTGTATAGTAAATATTTAGCATTGGCCAAAAAGTAAATAAATTAATATATAGTAATATTTGTTTTTATATAAAACTTAAAATAGAATATCATATAACAAAATAAAAAATAGTAGGTCAAACTTTAGGTTTACCTTGTTAACCTTAAAACAACATCTAAAGATAAAAAAAAAAAATGTCATAACCCACTATACCCTAAATCATTGTACCTAAAACTATAAGCCACTAGTATCACTAAATTATTACACCCTAAATCATAAACTAATATACCCTAAATCATTATATCATAAACCACTATACACTAATTCACTATACCATAAACCATAACATATATACCCTAAATAACTATACTTTCAATCACTATACCATAAACTACTATACCCTAAATCATAAACCACTATACCATATATCACCATATCTTAAATCATACATCATAAACCATAAATTTTGTTTATAATTACAAAGTTACATTAAAATACACATTTAGAAGGATTCAGATCATCTGCCCCACTATTCATGCCCCAGATCGTGCATTTTACATGTGTTCTTAGATTTAAAATTTTTCTTATAGGGTTCACCAATCCTAATAGGGTTTTAAAAGAAAAAAACTATAAAATTAATTATACTCAGGACATGTGTCAAGATCTTAACGGTGAAGCACGATCTGGAGCATGTAGAGTGGGGCATGAGATCTGGATCCCATTTAGAATCCTCATACTAATTTTAGTGAATTGACCCTAAATCAATATACACTAAACCATAAACCACACTACCATAAATCACTCTACCCTAAACCATAAACCAATATACCCTAAATAACTATACCATCAATTACTATACCATAAACCATAAACTACTATACCCTAAATCATAAACTACTATATTATAAATCATAAAACATAAACCATACCATAAATCATATATCCCAAACCATAAACCACTTGACCCTACCCTACAATACACATTGTAGTTAAAGAGTTACATTAACACACACATTTATAATCCCCGTTAATTTTATTAAATTGACTCTCAATCAATATACACTAAACCATAAATCATATACACTAAATTATAAATCACTTTATCCTAAATCACTTTACCATAAACCACTATAAATTAAAGCACTCTACTAAAAAATAATATTCAATTTTTTTGTTTAAGTTTGTTCGTAATTACAAATTGAATTATTTAGAGTCAAAATTAATATATATCACTTACGTTAAACTCATAACGTATTACTAACTTAATTATTAAATTTTGTTTGATATTATTACTTTATGTCTGAAATTTTTAAAAAAACCAATATATATTATTAAGTAATTTTTAAAGGAATAAGATGTTTTTCTTTAATAAAATATTATATGACATGGGTAGCTTGAAATGCAAATTAAAAAAATGTATATAAAATAAGTACAATCTTATACATTATTATTATTATTATTCTTTTAAAATACAATCTATATTTGATGGTTATTGGAATATAGGTCATCAAAATATAAATATTATTTGATAATTAAATAGTATAATATTCTTTGTATACTTGAAGCATAAATAACCATAGTCACGTACTTTAAGTTTTCGGTTTTTAAATTTTATGTTTAAAAATAAGTTATAAATAAAGATAAACACAACTAAATATTAACATGTATATACTTCACATGACTTCATCGATGATCATATACTTAAGAAATTTTTATTTTATTCAGCGGCAAAGAATACTTTTATTTAAACTCTCGCATCACGTTCCTATTTCCAGATTAAGTAATTGGACACCTTCTAAACAATTGATTTATACATGTACCACTCTAATGTCGAGCGATAAATTATTTCCGTTTTCATTTTTTATTCTGTGTGTATTATCTTTTATAAAATCACTATATTACTATGAGATTACCCATTGTGGGTGAAAAGAAATGGAAAAAATTTATCGGGTAACAAAGATAAATGCCATTATGATACCTTGTGGGTTGTGTGTTGGCCAAGGCCAACAAAAACAAATGAACAAATATATTTTCTGCCCAGGCCCATTATATATTGATATAAGAGCTAGGTTCTTAACCAAACCCTACATCCTCTACGCACGCCTCCTCCTCCAGCCTTCACACACACCTCATCCAACCTTCACACACACATCTCTCCGGTTTCGCGATTAACGGCGATTTCGGCTAGCAAATCTACTCCACGCCTCCTTGAGGAGAGTGTGGCTCGATGAGAATGATAATAAGGTCGGCTAGCAAATCCCGTCGTTGCTTCCGACTCTCCTGGCCGATGAGAGTTCACTTTGAATCTATGGTCCGTCCAAGTTGGAAAGTCCACCTCGAACCCAGATCTGGACAACTGAGTCTTTCTAACATACTCCGGAGTTGATCTTAACCACTTCGCCGCTTACCCATTAAACCCAGACACCTTATCCCTTGTTCGAGCTTCAAGCAACTGTAACTGCATTCCATCTCATCCGACTCTTCCGCTTCGGCAAAGGTTTTGATCGGTTGAGCCATAGCAGAGGTATGTGCTAAATATATATAGTAAATAATTTACCTTTACACAAAATTCAAATATAAATTTAATGGTTTTCTTCTACTTCTTCATATTGAGAATAGAGAAATCTGAAGGAGAAGAGGACCGTAGTTCACTGTATTCGGTCCGGTAATATTCGGGGAGAGTAACAGATCCTTCACGGGTAAGACTGTTTTACCATGCCACTGAATATTGTGTAAAATCTAATGTCACATTTAGACATATGTAGAATTTAAGTGGAATAGTTTGTTGGTGTACTCAAAAATTTATCGGTAAATGAAGCATTATATTAGATGCTGGATTGTTTCATGTTTCATTTAAACTTGTGTAGAATGTATTGTTTAAGTTTTCATGTTTCATTTAATCTTGTGTAGAATTGAATGTGAAAGGGTCTTTTGGTTTACCACAAAAAAATATTGTTGTTAATGAGTTTGTCGACGATGTTTTTTTTATTATTGATGATGTTTTTGGTTATTGTTGCTGTAATTGAATCTGACTTCTCCCCTAAGTTGAAGAGAATGACAAATATCTTGTAATATGTAGCTTAAAATTCAAAGACCTCAGCTCCTAATTCATTGTGCTATTCTCTTTCCCTCGGGCTTAATATAATATATAAATTAATATTAAGATATTTGTTCAAGTTAACTCAGCATGTGAATGTAGAAATCACGAGTTCAAATCTATCCACTTTGTTTAGTTTGCTGATTGATATACTATTTATCAAGAAGTATGAGACACATAGAGAAAAACTTCTCTAATGGAGGGAAATAGTTTAAGATGATTCTTGTGAACTGCGGGGTGAGCTGTTCTTATTTGCAAGTTTTCCTTTCTCATGAGTACTCTCTTTTTTGACAGATGAGACGTTATGGTGCTTGAGAGTAGCAATCTCTTGACTTGGAGTATATCATGCTACAACACCAAAAAGAGTATATACTAATCAGGTATCAGTTAACGTTTGTGTTAATGATACTATCATGGGACTAATTATGGATATACATACTATTTCTGATTTCTGATGACATTCTTATATATTTCTTCTTCAGAACCCCACACCTTTGAGAAGGCCGTGAAGATATATAATTAATTAGGCATAGAGTAGTTTGAGCATCAGATGTTTTTTAGTTTACTTCATGACAGTTTGTTCTCTTTTTTCTTTCTAGGTTTAACATAGCTGATTTGATTGACCAAGCGCAGGAAGGAGGTTGGCGAATTGGGTCTTGCTGGAATTTTGGTGTGGATGATGTTTATGGCTATTAGACAGCTCATTTGTATTGACATTCATAGTTTTGGACTAATTTGAATTCGATTTCAACAATTACTGTATTATCCTGTATTATGTGCATTGATTCTAATACACAAATATAAAGTCTAAGTTTAATTCTAGAAGTGTTTTATTGAGTTAAATTAGTTGATTCTATAAGTGTTTTTTTTTGCCACTAATTCTATGTGTTTTATTGAGGCAAGTTTGTTCGTTCTAAAAAACTTTATTGAGTCATGTGTGTTGATTCTGAAAGTGATTTGAGTCAAAGTCTGTTGATTCTAAAAATGTTTTATTGAGGCAAACATTTTAATGCTAAATGTTTTTTTATTGAAGTAAGTTAGCTGATTCTAAATGTATTTTATTGAGTCATTTCGGTTGATTCTAAAGGTGTTCTATTGAGTCATGTCGGTTGATTCTAAAAGTGTTTTATAGAGTTTAGTATGTTGATTTTAAAAGTGTTTTATAGTCAAGAAAGTTGATTCTAAAAGTTTTTATTGAGTCGAGTTTGTTGATTCTAAAAGTGATTTATTGAGGCAAGATTGTTGATTTAAAATAAATATTTTGAATCAAATTCCGTTGCTCAAAAAACAACAAAAAGGGCCACAAAAGTCGTGCTCAAGGTCGTGTTAAAAGTCGTGTTTAAGTTCGTGTGAAAAGTCGTGTACAAGCATCGTGTACACTTGACACAAGTTTGGTAAGAGTTTGACACGGGGTGTCTGACACAGATCAGATACGACTTTAACACGAGCTACAGTATTTGACACGATCTTCCCGTGTCAAAAAAAATTACTCACGCTATTACTAATCACGGGGCAAAAACGTGTTAGGTTCGTGTCAAACACGTTTATACACGAATTTGAGACGAAAATGCCTTGTGTTAATTGACCTAGTTTCTTGTAGTGATAGATTACATTACATGGCTGTAAAAAAAAAGGTTGTTGAAACTTGAAACTGTGTTGCATGGACTTTACTATTGCTTTTAATGAAACAAAAAATTATAGAAATCAATTATGCATGTGGAGAGTCTATGGACAATGGAGATATGCAATCCAGTTGATGAATCAATCACATGGAAATGTCAATTCTGTCAAAATACTTGGACCAAATAAAGTATAAAGCAACTACAAAGACATTTTCCTTTTTTTTTTTTTCCAAAACCAAAACATTCCGAAAATCATATAAAAGCTCAATAATAAACAAGCCAAAAGTTTTTAAAGGAAAAATTGTCATCATCACTAAGATTATAATATCATGTAATTGAATAAAAAATTAAAGCAATAATAGTGTATAGGTCTTGATATAGTGACTGTATGCAGTAATTAATATGCATCATTTTTTGTTTAGAACTCATTGAAGAGTGTATATTTCTTAGTTATTATTGATCTTAGTAAATGAAATTAGTAAAATAATATATAAATAGGTTTATCAGTATTTTCAGTAATTTGTGGTGAACTGTATAATATATGGGATACATAACATAAACATACCCACTTTGATAAATTGGTGGTAGGCAAGATTTGAAAGTGATGAATTAGTGATTACAATTAGGGAAAGTTCACACTATTCTATTCTCCATAGAGTAAGTTCTCATATTAAATGATTAAAGCTTAGAAGAGATATCAACTGAAAGGTTGTTCTAACTTCTAATATTAATAAGGTTTTAACAATATATATATATATATATATATATATATATATATATATATATATATATATATATATTAATAAGGTAGTTCTATTATACTGAAAGATTATCAATAAATAAATAAATCACTTTTTAAAGATCATTATTAGAAATTATAGAAAAGTGCACTCTAATAAAATGGTCCACTTTAAATTCCGCACCCACTAAAGAATTTTTGAAAAATATGTATCCTAACTTTTTTGGTCTATAGTAGTAAGTTATACTACATGTTTATATCGTCAATCGTTGAATATGGTACAGTGAATTAAATTCAAGAAAAAAAATAATAATACGAAAAAAAGTGAGATAATATTTGTTAACCCATTCGTGTGCTAATATTGTGCTGTGTTAACATGCACCGGTTTTGTTTTTTTGTGTGTTCGTATTTAATAACATCAATACGGGGAATATCACATGTCATTTCATTCTGTAACAATACGACCCACCCGATATATAAACTACACGATGTATAATATTGTTGTGCATATTAAATTATAAGAAAAATATATAAACTTCCAAGTAAAAATTTTGAACCATAATGAATTATTTTGTTTGTGTAGACTTTTATTTTATAATAATAATAGATATTAATTTAAAACAAGTCCATATTAATTTTCGGATCGGCTCGTGTTTTTTTTCTCGTGTCGGCCCAGGGGTGATCTCGGATTCTCGGTTCGTGTTGACCCACTAAAACAGCCGAATATAACAGTGATACTAAAATTAAAAAATGCAGCAGCTGGGAATCGAACCCTGGAATGTAAATCGCAATAAAATAAAAGTACACCCAATAATAAACCGAGTCAATGGCGGAAAGTGAAAATAAACAACTTTTGCGTCTCTGTAATTAAGTTCCCTCCAAATTCAACAACCTTCGTCTTCTTCATCTACCTCGTCTGCTTCTCTCTGATCAAGAACCGAGGATCGGATCATTCTTTGCAGTGGCTGGAGAAAAATGCCTAAATCATCAGGTTTCTCTATCTGTCTCTGATAATCGTCAATTTCAAGAACTGTAATCTTCGATTTCTGTTGGCTAAGGCTGTAATCTTCGGTTTTGTGCGGCTGATTTGGTTTCTCTGTGTAGAAAGTTCTTCAATCTCTCTCACCATTCAAGAAATCGACGCGCCGATTCGGCAGTTTCTACGCGGAGTGGTTCCGTACGCTTCAGCAGAACCTCCTCCCTCGCCTTATCGACTCTATCACCTCACCTTTCTCTCCTCCCGCCGATCTGATCGCCGCCTCCGAAGCCGTCCACCGCCACTTCAGCTCCTACTACGCCGCTCTCGACCTCGCCGCCACCGCAGATCAGATAGCGGTGCTTCTAAACCCCCCGTGGCGGACCGCGCTCGAGAAGCCGTTCATCTTCCTCGGCGATCTCCATCCGTACCTCTTCACCAACCTCTTGCGCTCGTTCTTTCAGGTCGGCGACGACGATAACGGCGCGTACGGACACTGGAAAGGTAGCCGCCGCTCTGCTGATTGGAAATTCTGAATCCGTGCTGATTTTAAGGTTTTAGTTCGATTTTGTGATGTAATTTGGGAATTGTTGTAGATAGCGGCGGGGGAATCGTCGGGGGCGGCGTATTCATGGAGAAACAGTGGCAGATAGAGACAGCGTGGCGGAGCCGGAGCGATTCGCTGATGCCGCGAATCCAGGACCTCGAGCGCGGCCTGAGGCTGATGGTGCCGGCACTGACTAGGCGCGTGACCGACGCTCAGGCAGCACTCGTCGCCAGCATGGCGGCGGAGGGAAGGGTGGATGCGGCAGCGGCCACTGCACAGTTGGAGGAGCTCGCCAGCGTGTTCAGGGACGCAAATCGTCTCCGGCGAAGCGCGATATCGGAGATCGTCAGCGCCACCACGACGTACCAGGCCGCTCTTTTTCTTAAGGCCTTAGCCCAGTTCCTTGTTGGGCTAGGAGATTTAGAACTCCTCCAGAAATTTGAAAATGGTAAGATTTCAGATCTTGAAAATTGAAGCATCTTCGTCGGATCTCTAGACCGGAGATCGTATTTAACATTCGATCTCTGATGAAAATCGAACATCGTAAGCTCGAGCATCAGTCGATGCTACAATTGGTTTGAAAATCAATTGTCGTAGAGAATTACAAATCCGAGCGTAATCTAGGAAGCATATCGATGAATTTACGTTGTAAAAGGGTTTTTAATCGAATAATGTAGATTCTATAGAGCCTTTAGCCTTGATTTTGGACTGGTTTATGTGTGATTTCTGGGAAGATGTAGTTTAGATGTGTAATGGATTTGGTTATTTCAAATTGAATGAACTTTTTGTTGAGAATTAGAAATGCAGTTAGGCTCCATTGTTTTGTTTCTTCCAACTTCAAAACTCCAATTGGGCCTCAAGGACAAAGAAGGTTGGGCTTGCGCCATTATGGGAAAGATTTGTAGATATTATCTATATTTCGACAACTACGCAACACATTACATTTCACTAGGCAGTTTTTTACGTTTATTTCACATAAAATAGTGTTCGTAATAGAAACTTTGTGTTTGAAACAATATATTTTTTCTCATCTTCGTAAGGATTCTTAAAAGTATAACAGTAAATCGTATATTTGAGTAGATATATTTGAAGGTATTAAAATGAAAGAGACGCAGTTCGGCAAAATAAATAGTAATTTAGGTCTAAAAATAGTTTTAAATCTACTTTCTGTTTAAAAAACGTTAAATCTCAATCCATCAATTTTAAATTACCTGACTTAATTAATTTATTAATATATTTGATTATATTATTATTATTATATATACAAGAACAGTTGAAAACACGTGCACTATCACTCTTCCCAATAATGCCATGCATGTGTTGCATGACTTGTTTTTTTTTGTATATACGAGGATCAATCAAGTTGCACCAACAGATCAAGGTTTTGTATATATATTATAAATGAAAAATGCATGGCGACATGGTTTTTACCAAATAGAGCAAAAAAGAATCTCTGACCCCTCTATGACAAGGTTTCGCAGATTACTTACATCTGATCCCTTTTGGACGTTCACCCCAATTTAGTGATCTTTATTATTAATCATTAAACTTTTACAAATTGCCCAAGTATTTAAACAAAATATCCGATTACTTTAATAATAAGTTATCATAAACAGAAGACAGACAGTAGTATTTCTGTTGATAGCACTGAGAGGACCGTGGTTTTTACTTTATTTTTTTAAATCTTTCTTTCCTCTAATTTACAAAAAAACAAAAAAAAAACAAAAAAAAACAAAGCAAAACTAGCTATATCAATTTTGCAAAGTCATGCACACTATAGTACTGTAATACGACGAAACTAGGACATCCAATCAAACAACATGAAGTAATTAACATATGCATTGATCTTTCTGTCAATATAACCAAATAATGCAGTACTGTCCACTAATCCTTATCCAAATCAAAACAGGCTAGATTCTTTCCATGTTCAATAATGTGCTAAAAATCCAGTTAACAATTTGCTAAAAAAATAAGTTCGGCTAGTAATTACTAGCCGAACTTATTTTTTTAGCAAATTGTTAACTGGATTTTTGTTAATGTGTAATTTGCTAGCTCCGTCAGTTTTTCTGTTAATTATGGACTAAATATATTTTCTAAAATTACTAAAAGCATCCTCAACTTTATGGTGTTTTTAGCAACTTTTGAAAGTATTTTCCGTCCAAAACGGAAAAATGGACGGAGTTAGCTTTTTGCACAATACATAAAAGTTCAGTTAACAATTTGCTACAAAATAAAATATGGCTAGAATTTGCACATTCATATAAAGTTTAGCTCAATTTGATAATTAGCTTGCACGATTTATTATCGCATAATTTATGATATATGGCACGATCTAATTTGATACGTCGTCTCCATCAAAATCACGGTTTTTCGTTGATATTTGAATGGTAACTGGATTTTTGTTTTGATAATTTAATAGCTTCATCTCAATTCTACTTAATTAATGGAATATACAATTGTTTGTCGAATAATCAAGAAGCTGAGGTGCTAGCTCGTGAAGGGGTAAAATATAGTTGGAAAACTTGTAATGGGAAGACCAACGCAATTGCTTGACGTGCAAGATTTGTTTATAATGAGGTCACTGATGATGATCATGGTTAGTGACAGTGTAAATGGTTTTTATTTACAATTACAAAAAGTCTAAATTATAAATTAAGCTTTACAATGAACTCGATCTTAGTCTTAACCATGATATAATATATTATTAGACTTCCTATGATCAAATGAATATTGTGATTAAATCCTACAAGAGTTTTTTTTTTTTTTTTTTTTTTTTTTCAATTTTGGTATACATATTGCAAGTTACCTGTTAGGATCGATTCTCACAACACTTACAAACGATTGATAAAGAAAATAGTAGATAACACAAGATTTAACGTGGTTCGGTCAATTCGACCTACATCCACAGAAACTGGCGGCTGTCGTTTTATTGATAGTCTCACAGTTACAATTTCAGAAAATACAACGCTATATAAATAGCTATGGGGAAAGACTTGTAAACACTACCGGACTGATTCGGCCCAAAATTCCGAATAATCAGGATCTATAAGTAAACATTACTATGGTATGTCATTGTCTCACTTGTTCAACTTGATGAGAAAGCAAGCAATAAGAAGATCTCCCACAAAATAGGAGTACATGTTTGACTAATTAAACATTATTTAGGGGAACTTCCTTTTGAATTCGATATAATGATGTATACTTTTCCAAGAAATGATGTAAACCCTAAAACATGGAGGAAATTACCTAACGGTGTGATTTTATTTAGACGTATAGTTATGACTTATGAGAGCCTAAACCAAAAGTCAATAGCGTGAGCCGTGAGAGGGAAAACGAATCTTAAACTATAAAGCGAATCTTCAAATGAATATAAATTAAAATATTTATGTTCAGCACTTTACTCCTTACAGATTGATCCAGTGTGAGTGAGAACTAGTCTGAGTGTTGAGTAAACATGTTACGCGTTTGGCCTCCTGATGAGGGCCTCTCATTGAATCACGCTACGGGAAGCGAAAAAATAATGTGGTCAAGGTAGGTTCATATCCACTCTTGCCTCTGAAATTTGTTCTCTCCGGAACTGATATTTACGAAGTGGGTATGGATTGCAGCATCAATTAAGCTGGTGTCTTGCTTCTGCATTTGCTAGATCTTAGTTAGGTGATCTCAATATTTATGAATTTGAAGGTTCTTAAATACATGTGAATTTGTTTCTCTACGAAACTGATATACGAATTGAGATGGATTGCGTTACGAAATTGGTTCATATTTGTATATTTTAATAACATGGTTTGAAGTGATAATATTGTATATTTGATGGGATTTTGTATTTGTTAAAAAATGTGTTTTAAAAATTTATACTAAAAAAAATATATTTATCGACAACATATTTGTAGTTGTAAGTCTATTTTGCTACAAATTCATTCGTCGATAAATGGAACTTTTATTGACAAGTTAAGTATTGTTTGTAAAAAGATTAAATTGATTAAAATAATCTCCAACACATTATCGACAAAGTTAGTTGTCGATAAAGTTGACTTTTATCGACAAAGTTAGTTGTCGATAATACTTTTAGCGACGGGTCCTACATCGACAATCTTTATCAATAAAAATGTTTGTTACTAAGACTTTTATCGATAAGGAAATAGTTTTATCAACAAAAAAGTACTTGTCGGTATAGACCTTATTTCTTGTAGCGATAACCAAAAGAAGATCACCAATATATAGTTTTAGTTTTTCAAATGTTCATAATTTATATGAGGAATTATTCATTGCCTCGGCTGTAACAAGTGTCCTCCAGCTGGTATTCCTTCTTCCAATCATAAAGTGACAAGTGTTAAATTTGAAGAAAGAGAGTAGCATGCAATGACACGTGACATGAGCTAAATGGAGGTAGGAGCACCAGGTGGAGGACACCTGTTACAGCCGAGGTATAGGATAATTTCTCAATTTATATATATCATTACGGTACATTGTTATGTTGACTTTTAGTTGTTTACTAGCTAGGACTTGACGATGTATCTGTCTACACGATTATATGAGCATCCATCGTTAGTAGGGTTGGGCGGTTTCAGACAACTGTAAATTTAGAGATTTCTGGACCCTATTTTCTATATACATATAGGTTTCTGATTTTCATACTCAGGTCCTCATTTGTTAAATAGTCGAACTAGAAGCTACAATTGTTATTAATACAAATAATAACGATTAGGTAAGGACGGAATTACATTGAGACAATGAGATAATTATCTTACTCAATTTTTTTGTAATATGTAGTTTTTATCTATAAATTTGTAATTATATTGTCAATTTAACCCTTATTTTTTACATTTGCGCCCCTAAAGTTTGTTATTCTAATTATTTACCCATATATAACTTAATTTTTACTCCGATAACAAAAGTCCTGACTTCGAATATGACCAGGCCCGACCCGAGTAATCAAACATGCTCTAAATGTAGGTGGTGGTAAGTGTATGGAAATGGTCCACGACAAATATTTCAGATCAGCGATATACAACAAATAACAATTTTGAAACTTAAAGTTCATTATTATTATCTATTCGATAAGAGAAATATAGACCACTCTTTGCAATATATGTAAACTTCAAAATGTTCTTTTATAGCGTATACATTTTAAAACTTTTTTTTTTCAATAATATAAATATATTATATATACTTGCGTATCGATTTCCATTATATATTCTAGAAGAGGACCAATAATTGGTGGGTGTGGAAGAGTGGACTAATTAAGTGGCCTTCCACTCTCTTTGTTTGTTTACAAAGGGTAGGTGATTGAGATGGAGTTTTGTATATATTTCACCAATCAAAATCTCAGCGTGCCGCCGGAACATTATAATCCTAGTCATCTCGGCGTCAACCTTCGACATTATTTGTGTCACTGCCATGTCATCGGACAATTTCCTAGTTCTCTTGTGGGCCGACCATTAATTCAAAACATAACCTAATTAAATAGTATTTTTTTTTTATTATGGCGAGTATTTTTTTTTCTAGCTTCATGTATATATATTGATTAAGGTTACTAATTAAATAAAATTATATTCATCGAACTTGTTAATAACACTTATAGTAAAATAAAATATATATTTTCATTAATTTTTTAGGGTTTTGCGTGAAGGTCTTCTTTAATTGAGAGACCAACGATAACTATAATTTATTTATTTTTATTATGGTGGTTCGTTTTACCAATCCACGGGGTAATAGAAAATATACAAGTGTTACAGATTAAATCACGATTTTTTTTTTCTTCTGAGTGGCCATTTGATACTTTCTATATAGGAAATGTTAGTAAATATAATATAATTACGCATATAACTACGAGAGCACTTTGGAAGAGCAGCGAGCTCGTTACATTTGCAAGCCACGTCAGCTTGTCGCTCTTTCAAAGTGTGGCAAACTGACGTAACTTGTAGGGAATAAATCTATGCATATGCGAATCATTTCATATCAGCAATTCCACGTCAACTCGCTGCTCTTTCAAAGTATCTGATAGTTATATGCGTAATTATGTTATATTTGTTAACATTTTCGTATTTTGCAACTGTCATATCGCTGCTTAATAAAAAAAATCTTAAATCACATACACATGTCACGATTGTATCAATGGAGCTAGTGTGTGAATAGTCAGTTGGTCTAGTCAGAAAGTAACAAAGAGAGAAAGCAAGTACCGAAGGTGAGTTACAGGGTGGAATTGGACCCATCGTGTTTCTTTCTCTTCTTTGTCTTCCACGGCCATGACAAAACCCTAGCTAGCTAGCTAAGGGTTAGCTCCCACTGCAAATTTCATATATGGCTTTTCAACAATTATTTACTATTTGATTGAAGAACCGGATAAGACCTAATTCAATAATGTATATGAAGATCTATATATCATATATGAATTAATAATTGGGTAAAAATTCCATATACTTATTGGGACGAAATCATTAATTTTGTTCATGGTAAGAGTTGATATATTGATAAATAAATTTTTTTAAAAACATTTTAAAGAATTAAATCGATTAAAATTACGATTTTTGATTAAACTTACACATCACCAAACAAAACATTGAAGGAACATTTGCCCCCTCATACCTTAATTAGTGACTCTAATTAATAATTCTATTATATATATAATATAATTAGACATGTGTTATATATATATATATATGTGTGTATGATGGAGACAGCCATGTGGCGAAGTCCTAATACCAACTAACTAGCTAGCAAGGATGGGGCCACACATAAGAAAATGAAAAGAAAAAAAACCACATGGGTAGGTGGACGCACCATTTAGGGTTTCATATAAATCAAGACAAGCCCTAATTAGAACTTTATATATTTGGCAAAAATAAGTTAATGCGTGGCGGCCTATTGAGCGACACAACTTGGAGGACTGTCGATATCAAACACTTTTAGGTGAGTAAAAACGTAACTACTTCTTATTGGATTTGAACAAAGTAACTTTTCGTATGAAAACAATACTCTAATAACTGAATTAGGTAGGTAATTTATAACTATTGGGTGACTTGATACATATTTATAAGTATTTATCTATTATTTGATAAAATTATAGTAATTAATCTTGAATGAAATGTTAAGTCAATACGATTTAAATAAAAAACTAATCTCATATACTAAGCTGCGTTAATTACATTTACTAAAATATCTATAATTCATATATGGCTTCACCGAGCTGATATAAGATTTGTATCCATATATCCCAACTACGCACCTTCTTTAATTTGAAATCAAACCCTATTATAATGTAAACATATATATTTGGTTGTATAATAAGTTCTTGTTTTTGTTATAATAATAATAATTAGGAGGTCAAGTATCCCTCATTCTAGAGATAGAGAACTGTGAGAGTTTTCAATTAAGGAGAAAATTTTGATTAGAAGGAGATCATGGACTAGAGATTGATAGAGTCGAGGGTTTTTAGTTTTTGATGAGGTGTTATTATTTTATAGGGTAATAACAAAATTAGTATAATAGTGTGATTATGATATGATTTGCATATTATAGTGCCAAATTATTGGGGAATTATGCTAAACTTGATTCATAATTAGTCACGTCAATCATTATCTACATTTTCTTATGCATGAATATATAATTGTTGTATCAATGTGAGTCTTTATTTACATATAATACACGCATGTATATTATATATAATATGAATTTTTAATCCTCTCAATTTTATTTGGGGTTTTGGGTTGGAATATTATTACGGGATTTGATTAACAAATAAGATTCTTTCACACTACTAAAAAAATATAAAATACCTCTCAAACAATAAAAGTTAGGGTCGAACAAATTAAGTGTAACATGAATTAATTGTTAAATTAACTATACAAATGTTACACTATATTTGCATGTATCAGCTCGAATTTTATGATAATTTGTTAAGTATGTCCCGTTAAACTATAGTCTATACATAGTATCAAAGCGCGCATATTTAAATTATTGCGAGCTATTATATCGAACTTCGAGCTTAATGTTAACACGTTAATTAATGAATGTTTAGCTAGATTGGTCCATCATAACTGATCATACGGGTAAATATTTAATGATCACCATCCATCTAAAAACATAGCAATAGGGCCACCTAGCTAGCTATTCCTATAACCTATTCTTTTATAAAGTTTGTGGACCCAATTGATTTATATTTTAAACCCGACCACGTACCTTACATTCAAAAGTAGTTGCTATCGTAAATCTACATTCAAATATATTATAATATATGGTTCACCGTTAATTGATTCCAATATATAAAGTTTGATTAACGTGCATCACGGTGCAAAAACAGTGAAGTAGTTAGAAATGATGTAAGTTGGTTATTATAATTGATTCTCACCGAGAAATCTTTTTGTTGTGACATATCAACTAATGTTAGTAGTCACGTTATTCTTTCGTGAAATATGACTTGCACCTTGAATAAAAATCATATACATATATTTTCCCCTTACTATTTCCTATCAAAATTTTACAATTTTTTTTTGGCTATATATAGACAATACTCAATAATACTATTATTAATTAATTATAATATTTATGGCAAAATATAATAATTTATTATAGTATATTTTTGTTAATTATTTATAATTTTTTTTTCCTTTTATGCAAAATTAAAGAGTTTTTAATATAAAATATTAAGATTTTCAAACAATAAATGAGTCAAAGTCAAGTGATCTCTGTCATTCGACATTTCGACTCAATTTAATTTGCATCATTGCTGCCTTCTAGAAAGATCAGCTTGAAAAGCAGCAAAATTGAATGGACTTCTATTCAAAGGTTTTTAATGCATTTTCTTTCTTCTGCCAATAAATAATATATAATAAATGCAACACTGATCAAATAGTAATGACAATGTTGCAGTATTAATGAATTTTTATCTTCTACAAAGTAAATTTTCTACTATTTCAATAAATTATATAAAATTTTCGTTATTTTATATTTCGGTGAAACATTACGGAATAAGGAAAATTTTAACATATTTTTGGTCACCAGGAAAATAAAAAAATAATTTGGTCAAAAAATAACATAAAAGCAAAAGACAAGTCGCGAGCTGCACGTGAGACGAGCACGAGATTCGCGCGGCTCCCATAATCCCATCCCATTAACCGTCAAAAACCACTTTTTACGGTTTCACGCACGTGACTTTCGCTTACCGTTAATTGCTTTTTTTAACCGTTAGGGTGAAAAAGTTATTATGCATCAAGAACCGACCGACAGGTGAAAGAAAGGAAGCGCTAACAGCCCGACAAGTAGCCCGGCGGGTCCTACTGACACGCCTCCACGTCAGCGCAGTACATGGTACTAGCCACATGTTGGTCACAGTTGACTTTTCTAACCCGTAAACATCTACCACGTGTCATCGAGAAATCTCCTTGGGACCTGCTCTCTGCATCTCCCCGTATCCAATGTTTTTTTCTTCTTATATTTTCAATATTTCTTCTGTTTATATAATAAATAAATATATAATGTTCATCCCCCAATTATGGTCAAATTAGTTAAATTAAAGCTGGCTTGATGATAATAAATCTTTTAATATATATAATTTTTTTTTTGGCCAATATATATATGTATTTCTAAATGAGAGATAGAATAATATAAGTTAAACACCATTAATTTCAACAATATGATTACAACCGATGTTCGATAAATAGAAATGCGCAATGAAGTGTTTCAATTAATAATTATTTTAGGTACACTAAAAAATTTAATTACTCACTATTATTGTGTTGGTCAAAAAAATTATTCACTATTATTATCATAACTATTTATTAATATATATAAAGTTACAAACCCACGAACAACACTATTAATTAGTATATACCTAATTACATACTTTATATTGGCAAAAAATTACATACTTTATATTCGAAGAGTATCTTTCTTGAAAACATTATTCTTCCTTTACAAATCTCAAGGACGTGGTTCGAGAAACTCTTCAAGTTACAAGTTATATTAGTTAACACTTTAATATTAACCCTCCTACCAACTAACTGTCCATTTGTTTTATAAACATTAAAATAAACATGCATGTCACAAGCAATGTCCTGCAATATTTTGAAAAAAGCTTCAAATATATGTATTGCATTTATTATGTTCAACCCACTCTTAAGTTTGACCCGTATAATTGAGAATTTTCATGTGGTCTATGCACCTTTATATTGTAGAACTAGAATGTGATCTCTCTGTTATAATATTTTTTTTATATTAAGTGGTCAAATTATAGGCTCATTATGTGTTATGTGTATTTTTTTTTTTTGGTAAAGATGTGTTATGCGTATCAAAATGTCATATTTGCGCTTTGAACATAAATAATATATATACTTAGTTTAAATAAAGTTTATGTAATAAAACAAAAACAAAATTTTCAAAAGAATTTATTAAATCTGAAACAGTGTAAAAGGTATTTCACTACAAGAAAATTGATAATTTGTAATGATTTTTTTTTTCAAAGAATAATTAATCTCTCACAAATTATAAGAATTTTTAAGGGATTTATTATGTTTTGAGTGAAATTCCTTACAAAACTAACAATTTTGTAAGAAATTTTTCACGTAAGTTTTACCAAACTTTTTGTTAGGAGTCATTCTTTAGGTTATTATTAGGAGTCATTCCCTTAGGTGGAGTAAAAGGGCGGGTTGGTCTTTTCAACTTTCAATTTTCGTTTTTTTTTGTCATGTGCCGTTCACATGTTCATTTAATGGGAACAAACAGAATGTTAACTGTAGTACCAAAAATATAAATTTGCAAACATATGATACAAATAATATGCAATATATATATATATATGTTGGACCAAAAGCCAAAAGTTGTCAAATATGTAGTATCAAAAGACATATTAACCCTAAAATTAATGGACGATTAGATATTTACAATGTATAGAATTATATAACGGTCAAGATATGTCAATAATTAATGGTCAGGATTTATAGGAACGACCGAATGAACGGTGGCTAAGAATAATATTGGATTATACACTTATAGTATATATAATGATGATGGTTATAACCATGATTATGAATTCAATACCATAACTATAACGGTTATGAGTACAAAACTCATCATAATAACCGCACTACACTATATTAGTGCGATTAACCAATACGGCAAATGATGAAAAAAATCATAATTATTTAATTTTCATTGCATAATTGCCGGCTCTAGAAGGAACCTTCCATTTCTAAGAGGAAAAATTAATTGAATTTGATTCTTATTCTCTTTTTTTAGAATCATTAACTAACATAGAATCTCAAAATTTTCCATTAATAGTTGTTGCAAATAACGATTATAGTTATCTAATGAATCTTCCCTTTCTTTCGACCAGATAAATTCTAGCTCTTTTCGGCAGAATCTGTTATTAATAGGACAACACAACACATAGAATTAGCACAGAACAATTTTGTAAAAGGTGATGTACTGAACATAATATATATATATATATATATTTTTTTTTTCATTCCTTTGACTAATGAATATTGAATTTGAGACCTTTTATTAATTACTAAAGCGCTGAAATAATTTACTATATTACATTATTGATTAACTTTTAGCTATCAAATTCGAATTAAACTGAATATCCCCTATCAACTATGGAAAAAAACAAAATTTTCTAATCAACCACGAAAATATTAATATTTACTAAAATTAAATATTAATATTACTATAATAAAAATGAAAATATAAGTAGTCATTTATTATTGTGCCCCCTTTTCAACAACCAAGAGGAGGTTGTCTTGTAAAGCACGTCTTTACGAAAACTCTATAAAATCCCACGACCTCTCCGCCACCATCCCTCTCCTTCCTTCCCTCTCCTCTCTTTCTACATTGCAGTTTCGCGGCCCGCTTTTCCCTCTGCTAGGGTTTTCTGGTCCTCCCTTCTCCAAGGTGCTCGACCTTTGATATCCCCATCGCCGGCGGATTTTGCATTGATCGACGGCGTGAGCTGAATCTGCCACCGCCGATCATATACGATACGTCGTCGCTGAAACCTGCGGCCACTCTGAGATCGATCTCCGATTTTGGCTGGATACGAGGTGCAGCGGTGTCGTTTTGCAGCTCGTGGTTTTCTCTGGCTGGCAATTAGGTACCATTTCTGCATCTCACTGTTTCCGCTTTTCATCTTTCCGGAGGGTGCATTGTCGTTTAGCATTAAAGGTGGCCTCTGTTGCTTAGCTTTACCCCACCTACTTTGTGTTCATAATGTCGTTTAACGTTTTTCTGTCAAGTGTCATGTTCGATGCGCGATTCTTCCCTTTGAAAAGGGAATTGGGCGACTGTTCACGCAAATTGTTTCCTTAATCATGATAATTCGTATGTTCTACTCCTTTGGAAATTGGATTCTGTGAATTGATGTCTGAATTAGAATTTACGGATTTTTTGTTTATTCTATAACATAATCAGTATGTTAAAAAAGGAAACCAAAATTTCTCCCGAAAGAACCAAGTTCTCCATTAGAGACATTCATCTTCTTTGTTTCAATTAAAAATTCACCCTGTCTGCTGAAGCTGAATAAAAAACTCATCTTCTTGGGACTCTTCCAAGAAATTGATTTATATTTGGTTTGTGGTAATTGTTTATGAATCTGGAGTCGTGTATTTGCTGGCACAAGAGATATTTCCTAAATTGTTTTGGGCCATACGGTATTAAATATGCCCTTTTTACATGATTTCTTTTTCCCAACAAACACATAGGATCGCTTATCTTATAGGAGCCCCGTACTTATGAAAAAGATGGTGATGTGACTACTGCCCCTTATTATTATTTTGTTAATCTTAGTTAATAATAATAATAGTACATGTTGTCTGTTGCTGTAAACTTTGGAGAAAGATGTTTAAGTGTCGTAACGCGTCATTTTCCTGATGTAACTCATCGCATTGAAAAGCCTCATGACTCTTGAATTAGAAAAAGTCCACCTTTTCTGGTTCACTCTTTATCCATCCAGTTCCTCTCTGCTTATGTCTTCAACCTCTCTACTCTTGCAATTTCTTCGAACTTAAAGAGAAATGCTAACAATAGGTCGATTACTTGAAACTTCAGCTGTCATTATCATTTTTCTGTTCTACCGGGTATGAGTTTCTCAGCTGTTTTCATCAGATTTTTTAAATACATGGCTGTTCTTATAAAGCTATTCTAAGTAGTTAAAATATCTGGCGAATCCATTTAATATGTTCTTAAGCTTTTGAGTTGTGTTATCCTTTGGATTTGAATTACTGCTTTGTTCTTTCATTTAATCAAGTTCTTAATCATTTTTAAAGTTTCTAAGATGGAATAATTTTTCCTTTAAATAAGTTAAAATCAATAGCTAGATTGTTGTGACGTCTCTTTCAAATTAGTAAAATTGACCCTGTGTCTAATTTGTTAGTTTTTCTCACGCAACCAACATATATTAGATCTAGGATGCCACTTATCAATCAAAAGTAAAGTAAAGCAGGAGAAAGGGACTATAATAGAGTATAATGTTAATCTTGGCCACTCTTCTACAGTTATTGCCTTTTGCAACTGCATTCGGTTGTGCATCAAATTTCATATAGTCTGTATTGCTGGATGCTTAATATTTTGGATAACTTAATATATGCTGAGTCAGTATCAATTAGTTATTCTCCAAAATGAGCAGGTAAATGAAAAAACAAACAGAACCATGTGAGACCAGGGATGATTTTGATGGGAAATTAGTTAGTTTAACTTGGACAAGATTATTTTAGGACTCTGTGGTGTTTAATATAATCAATTATGTGCCCTAGTTGCTATATTCTAGTCATTGAACACAGTTATGAAGCCTTTCATATATTGTATATATACTGCTGTTGCTTAAACTGTTTTCTCTCGTTTATAATTTCAGTATCCCAAGGTATAAAGATTTCTGAGCTTTTGAAGAGTTTCTAAGATGATGATTAATCACCTTCAATAAATGTGCCGCTGCTTCAGCAATGACAAGGTACTGCATAAAACTCGATACGAGTTCCTCTGTTATTCATATTTGTTCTTGCAGTGAAATCTAAAGTGTTATTCTGTAACAGTTCTTGGGAAGGCAATGCTTAATGGACTGTTCACCTGGTAGTAGTGATAAGAAAACTTTGAAGAGGTGGTTCTTTATAGACAAGAGGGTTGGGTAAAGGGAAATTACCTGCTGCTATCAGAATCATCTCAACCTTTGATCATTTGGCAGTATAAAGCATATACATATATAGAGATTGGTTTATACTGTATTCTACATATACTCTAGCCAACTGTGACCAATCCGATCTGGATCAAATGGAAGTCACACCTAATCACGTTTCGGTTATTGCTGATTCTGCACCCGTCAGCAAGGCAAGGCTCGGGGGGGTCCACTCTTTGCCTTTCGTAACGGTTCCCAGAAGAAAGTCAGTCAAACTTGATGATGTTAGGTCTAATGGTTGGCTTGATGCCATGAGAGCATCCTCACCACCTCGTAAGAGACAGTCCAAGGGTTTGAGTTTCGAAGTTTTATCTGATGATGGTGTTGATGCTGCTTACTCCTCATGGGTGGTATGTTCTATTTCCCTTGACCAATTCGTTTTAGTGTACAATTTCGTTATCAAGATTGTTTAGTATTGTCATTCATTGTTTTCCATTTTTCTTGTCATCTGCAGCTGAAGTACCCCTCAGCACTCAATGTTTTTGAAAAGATTGTCGATCAGGCTAAAGGCAAGAAAATTGCAGTATTTTTGGACTACGATGGAACTCTTTCTCCAATAGTAGATGATCCTGATTGTGCTCTCATGTCAGATACTGTAAGCATTCCATGTTGTTTTCCCTGTTATTAACTGTTTACTCTCCACGGTCGATTATTTTGACTCCAATTATCGATTTTTAGATGCGGTCTGCTGTCAAGAATGTAGCAAAGTTCTTCCCAACAGCAATCATCAGTGGAAGAAGCCGTGATAAGGTTCTTTCTGAAACAGTTTGTTTTTCTTTTTGGATCTTAATTTCACAAATGTAACTTTTCAGTTAGATCTGATATGCAATTTTGATTTTTTTTTTTACAGGTGTACGACTTGGTAGGACTAACTGAACTTTATTATGCTGGTAGCCATGGAATGGACATCAAAGGCCCCTTGAGCTACAGTGGGTCCAATAATGGCCATCTTAATTGTGTTAAATCTACTGACCAACAGGTAAGCATGGTGTTGTTGAAGAATACCATTAATCAATTACCATGGTGCATATTTTTACCTTTTTCCCATATGGTAGGGTAAGGAGGTAAACTTATTTCAGCCCGCTAGAGAATTCATACCCGTGATCGATGAGGTAATTGATTTTTAAAATTATCTTCATAATTTATTTATTTATTTATTTTAAAAAATTGTAACTGTATATACTAAAATTGGATTGTTGTACAGGTTTTTAAAACCCTTGTTGAGTACACAAAGGGTATTAAAGGTGCGAAAGTCGAGCACCACAAGTTTTGCGTCTCTGTACACTACCGTAACGTAGAGGAAAAGGTTAGTAAATTCGTATCAAAGATTTATCTTTTACCCCCTTTCAATTGCCTCAAATCATGGCTCTTAATTGTGAAATACTTACTGATGCCAAATGGTTGAAACAGAATTGGCCTGTGATTGCTCAATGTGTTCATGATATCCTCAAAGGATACTCTCGTCTGAGGTTAACTCACGGACGGAAGGTTTTAGAGGTTCGTCCAGTGATTGATTGGAACAAGGGAAAAGCAGTTGAATTTCTGCTCGATTCACTCGGTAAAATATAGTTCCACTCTTCAAGAATTTCATTTCTTGCGTCCCAAACAAAGTGAGTTTAACTTTTTTGCCTTATCTGCTGTTGCAGGTTTGAGTAACTCGGATGATGTGCTCCCGATCTATATCGGAGATGACAAGACAGACGAAGATGCGTTTAAGGTAACTTTGCTTCATTAAACTCTGTCTGTTTTAACTTATCGCGTTCTAAAACCATCTGTAAATACCGTGGTTTACTTTAGGTGCTACGTGAAGGCCACTTTGGCTTCGGCATTCTTGTTTCGTCGACCCCGAAAGAAACCCGAGCTTGCTATTCTCTCAAGGATCCATCAGAGGTACAATTTTGATGGCCTTGTGTGTATTTTTTTGGAGAAAAATTGCAGTTTGTACTTTTTATGGGCTGTTATGATTGATGGATATGTTGTCTAGGTGATGGAGTTTCTAAAGTCCCTTAGCAGTTGGAAGGAGGATCAGAAAGCCGAAAATTGAATCCAGAAGCCTCTAGAATGTAGACCGACTATGTTTATTTTTCGGCCGAAAAAGATATTTTGCAAGTGTTCTTATTTCAGTTAAGTTAAAGTCTAGCTTTTTATGAGCTCTCAAGTGATTATTATTATAAATATTATCTTATTAATTATAATTAAGCTTTGTAATATCAGCAGTTCCACTTCCATCTTATATCAATCAGTGAGAATATTCACAAATGTGCTTTAATTACTTATTGTTGTCCCAAAATAACCTTAATTAATTGAATTTAATTTTCTAGTAATGGACTAACTAATTTTGTTATGACAAGTTTAGAGCCCATTTGAATGACCCTTATTCATTGTTGGGCTTGGATAATGACAAGAACCAGTCGTTATCCAATCCTCTTGATTTTTCAGTTCGGAGATTCCAATGATTTTTTTTTTCCTATATGATTCCTAAGATTGGATAATAATAACAACAATAATATAATACATATACCATGGCCAATATATATATATATATACATACAGGTATATAAAATTTGGATGATATATTACATATAGTTGATGTATTTTCATACAATGGTAGGTGTGCCCATGTAGTTTAAATTTTACATGTTTTTTCTTTTGCTAATCAAAATGTACATGTTCACTCAATATGTAAGTGTTTAATCCAATTTAATCAAAACTCTAGACAAGTTGGTTGATCTGATTAAATCAAGTTGCTTTTCTACATGCGAATCGAAGTTTAAATCCGATGAAAACGTTATTTTATAAAAGACTTTCACTAGGAAAAAATATTGTATGAAATTGATATAACATGTAGCGCTGATAATATATCAGCACCAATGAATTTTTGTTTTCTCAATGAATTAAAATGTTAAATCCACATACTTGATTCTTCCAAAAATTCAAGCATATAAAAAAGCCATTGCCTAGACTTTAGCTCCCATTAAGGAAGAAGATACACATTTCTGCTAGCTACTGAACTGAAGATGTCACTCACCTTGCAATCTCCGTCGTCTTCCACTCTCTCCTCGTCTCTTCAGGTCTCCCCTCTCTCTTTGCGATTGCATTTCCATACTATGCGCCACTGTTTATTGATCCACTGCTTCAATTGACTTCCCAGGAGGCAAGATTGAAGCTTCTTACATCTCGATCCATACCTTCGAAGCTCGCGCTTCCCTGCCGGAGGTCGCTTCCTCGAATCCGAGCTCTCTCCAACTCCTCCTCATCTGTAGACGCTGGTAGTTATGCGCTTTAATAGATACTGTTACGATCATACATTTCTGCTGTTAGCTTGTCGTCTGATCATCGGCTGTGGATTTGGTAGGTTTGAGCACAGAATTGGATGCTGTTTCCAGCTTCAGCGAGATCGTTCCAGATACTGTCATCTTTGATGACTTCGAGAAGTAAGCTTAGTAACAATGAGATATTGAGTATGAAAACAATGTTGGTTTCAGCTTCTGCTGTTAAGGATAAAGATTTGACAGATTTTTTCGGTAGCGGATTATAGGGTTTCAATTTTGAGCCAAAACAGAAATTGAAACAGTATATAGTGATTTCCCTACTGTTTAGCTAGTTTACAAGGTTAAGGTTACATTTACACAAGCTAGTTGAGTTTACATTTCTCTATAGTTCCAATTTATATCGAAAGATAATTCGTATATTCAGTCTAACTAATTATGAATCCTATTTTAATCCACAACAAATGAAGTGCAATCAGTTACTTATATGAGAAGGAGCACATTTAGCTGCGGGGCTACTAGTGTAGTTGTGGACCCAAGTGATGAATGGAAGTGCTCAGGACCTATTAATGTGAATGCTCTGCAATTGTTCATTTGATATATAAGGATCACACTTAACTTAATAAGAAGTTTAAGATGGGAAAAAGAATGAACAAACAGTTCTATTTGTGGACCCAAGTGATGAATGGAAGTGCTCAGGACCTATTAATGTGAATGGTCTGCAACTGTAGTTCATTTGATATATAAGGATCACACTTAACTTAATAAGAAGTTTAAGATGGGAAAAAGAATGAACAAACAGTTTAATTTGTGGACCCAAGTAAGTGCTCAGGACCTATTAATGTGAATGCTCTGCTATTGTAGTTCATTTGATATCTAAGGATCACACTTAACTTAATAAGAAGTTTAAGATGGGAAAAAGAATGAACAAACAGTTTAATGCTAACATGCATTTCCATCTTTGGCTATAAATAACTGTAAACTCAAATAGTTAGATGGGTTCTCCTAGAAGTGACTGTAGTTTGAGTGTCCCTCAATTTGATGTGATGCTAGTGTGTCCATTCATTCCCTTTAATATATGCGTAACTAGCCTTATCATTTGCATGTAGTTGTATGACCATCTTTTGCTCTTTTAAAAACTAGGTTCCCTCCAACTGCAGCTACGGTTAGCTCATCTCTTCTCTTGGGTATATGTGGTCTTCCTGACACTGTATTTAGGGTAACTCTTCATGCCAGATATTGATATGATATTTGCGACTGGTGCATAGTTTCTTTAATTAATTGGATTTTTTTGTTGCATAGAATGCCGTTGACATGGCACTTGCAGATTCAGGATGTTCTAGCTTGGAGAACAGTGAAATGAGATTATCATGTTTTGCTAACAAGGTTCTCCGTCCTATCTATAACTTCTTACCACACAGCCAACTTAAGTAATTCCGGAAGAGCAACATTCATATTGATTTTGTTTTGTCTAGAGGCCAGAGCACACTGCTATCCATTCCGTTATGTTCTTGTACTCGAGATATACTTCCTGCTTTATCTGTCATGATATGAGAACGATTGTATAATGTAGGCTTTGGTGAATGTTGGAGGAGATTTGGCAAAATTGGTGCCTGGTCGAGTATCTACTGAAGTGGATGCTCGTCTTGCTTATGATACTCATGGAATTATTAGAAAGGTAATTATTTCTTCCATTTGGTAGTGTTGTTTACTCATTTTTAACTCTAAGAGTTCGTTTATTAATATAGGAGCTGAAATTCAAAATTTAATATATCATAGTCTGGAGAAGATCTTTTTCCTCCCTTTTCCCCGAATCAGCTCGCATGTCCAATTATTTTCGACAATTTCCAGTTGTAAGGAACTAACTATTTGCAATTCAATGCTGTCACTTCCCAACTTGTGCAGGTTCATGATTTGTTAAAACTATATGACGACATTGATGTCCCCCCTGAACGTCTATTGTTCAAAATACCTTCAACTTGGCAGGTAACTATAGTAGCAAACTCTTTATGTTCTTTGTCTAACAGATTAACTAACTTAATTGGCACGTATACCAGGGTATAGAGGCCTCAAGACTGCTGGAATCCGAAGGTATCCAGACACATATGACTTTTGTTTACAGGTAAGAGTTTCATGTTCTTTCTTCAACAAAATCATCTGAGGGAAATCTGTGGAATATAATAACCAACTTTTACTTTTGATTCTCAGTAATTTGAATTGGCACCATGATAGATTTAGGTTAATAGTAGTCTAATCTGGGTATGTCTCTTCAGTTTTGCTCAAGCTGCAGCTGCAGCTCAAGCAGGAGCTTCTGTCATTCAGATTTTTGTTGGTCGCCTCAGGGTATATTTGCTTCTTTCCTCAAAGACCGCCACTTCGATTTTCTTTGGTCAACTTTTATCGCAATATGTTAGTTCTTGCTACCCAATCCAAACTCCATTGTTATTACTGTTCAGGACTGGGCCAGGAATCACTCTGGTGACCCTGAGATAGATGCTGCTTTGAGAAGAGGAGAGGACCCTGGGTTGGCTTTGGTTAGTCATATTCATTCATCATGTTTGATCAATTAGCAAAGATCGATATTTTTCACCACCACATGGACAATTTTTTTATTTTTTATTTTTTAATAATAGCTGATGGATATTCATTTATTCATGCAGGCCACTAAGGCTTATAACTACATCCACAAGTATGGCCATAAATCTAAGTTGATGGCAGCAGCAGTTCGAAACAAGCAGGACCTTTTCAGTCTCGTGGGGTAACCACAAACTCGTTTTCCACACCATTTAAATGTCAATTGTTGAAATAGACACTCCACCGTTAGTCTGGAGTACCACACCGGTTGGTATCTGTACAATATATAAGCTAGTGGGTTACCTCCTCTTATCACTAATTGGTTTTAGGATGGAATCCCACTTGCATATATGACTGCTCTCTGCAGGCCCGTTGGGCTTCTCTCGGCCCAATGTGGAATCTTACACCAATTAATCATATATGTATATATAACTGCAAATTTACTGATTCAGTATGATGCGATGAACAGAGTGGACTACATAATTGCACCCTTGAAAGTTATGCAGTCCCTGAAAGAATCCGTCACTCCTCTGGATGATAAGTACTCGTTTATCAGGAGACTATCACCACAGACTGCATCCACTTACCAGTTCAGCCAAGATGAGGTTAGCTCTGCTACTTTCTTGCACTCCTTCAATGTGTATACTGTATGCGGGTTAAGTGCTTTTAGCCGTTGGATCTGCAAAAATCAAGATGGAACCGATAGATGTGGTAAACAAGATGATAAAAAAATTCGAACCTATAAACTGTCTGAAGTTTGCCCTATGTGAGATTTTTGTCTGAAGTTTAAATTGTTGATATTGACCGTCTGAATTTCAACTTGGTTGAGAACTTGGTCATGTGTTTGTCACATGTCCCAATAAAAAAATAAATCCCAAAATTGCCCCTAGTCGGGTGGTGGCCGGCCGGAGTAGGGTGGTGGTGGTGGCCGGCCGGAGTTGGGTGTGGCCGGAGTAAACATAAAAGTATCAAGGGCAATTTTGAATTTTCACACCATCCTGTCAAATTTGACCGAAAAAATAGACGGGAAACCAAATTTCAACAAAATTGAAACTTCAGACATCCGATAGCAACAATTTACACTTCAGACACCAAAATTTCACATGGGGCAAACCTCAAACAGTTTATACGTTCTTAACCCTAAATTCTGACTATGAATACATTAAAAATGTGAATCTGTGTAGATAGATTGAACGGTTCCATTGACCACGGATCTCGCATCATGTACAGTCTTAAGATCGATCCCTCGACCAATTATTTTAATATCCTTGATGGAATAGACATTTTATGGGTGTTTCCCTTGTGTTTGAGGCACAGCTAGTGAAGTGGGATCAGCTGAGCCTTGCCTCAGCCATGGGGCCAGCTTCGGTGGAGCTGCTGGCTGCTGGACTGGACGGGTATGTGAACCAAGCTAAGCGAGTCGAGGAGCTATTCGGCAAGATCTGGCCTCCTCCTAATGTCTAAGCAACGATCTTCATCGTGGAAAATAAAACTTTTCATTACATAAACGTATCCTTAATCCTTATGTGATGTAGTAACATAAATAACTTACATCTCTGGTGTTTGGATTGGTGTGAGAGTGTGAACTTTGAACACTTCCTTTCTAAGATTAAAAAAAAAAAACACTTCCTTTCAGTTGGTTAGGATGTAATATCTTCTATATGAAGTTGGAAATGAATAATAACTTTCCTTTTGTTAGGTGAAACTGTGGAGAAGTTACGTTGCACATTGACACTTAATGGTCAAATTTTACATTTAACTAATGGATACTCCAAAAGTTTACAAAATGCAACCATATAACACCAAAAGTCTAAAAAAAAAATATATGGTAACAAAAATCAATTGTAGTCAAACATATAGAACTAAATGAATGAATAACCTTTTTATTTTAAGGGAATACAACATAAATAGTCCTCGAACTTTATTCATTTTTCTATCTCTGTTCTTGAACTTTATTTTTTTTCTATTGATGTACTTGAACTTATCAAATTTATTCTGTTACAGTCCAGTCGTTAAACTTTACTGTTAATTGTGGTGATTAGATGCTGATTAAGCAAAAAATATTGACATGGACAAGCTGGCGTGTCATTGCTTATGGTCACATCATGTTTAGTGTCTTTCAGTTTCATGTTCTTTTGGTTTTTTTTTTTCATGTATTTATTCATTTATTTATTTTCTAGCTATTGATATATATTGAAAAATATGATGTGACCCTAAACATGTCATGTCAGCTTGTCCATAACATCAATTTTTCGTCTAATTAGCGTCTTATCACCACAATTAGTAATAAAATTTAACAACAGGACTATAACATAATGAGTTTTATGAGTTTAAGTACCTCAATAGAAAAAATTAAAATTCAAGGCAGTTGATAGAAAAATGTGTAAAGTTCGATGACCATTTATGTTGTTTTCCCTTATTTTAATAATAAGATGTTCTGGATTCTAACCTTAATAGAGAAAATGCATTCATAGTCAGAATTTTTTAACCTTTACCGCCGTAACGAGCGGATGTCATTTTAGTAGTTGATAGCTAAGACATTTGCTTGGTAATACGACCCGACAAAATCCCCGGTTTAATTATCCTTGCATGTGAAAGCTGAGGTGACGTTATCACTTCACTTCAGTAATAACTAATAACGACCACCACCGGTAAACAGTAATAACGGTCGAGATGTAGATGTTATGCAATCAAGCTCAATAGTAACTTGTAATTACCGCGTCTCAGTGGCGCATGTGCGTATCTATCTTGCTGCAGGTCCCACACAAATACGGTGGATGATTGGATTGGATCCAAACTGTGGGACCCACCCTTCATGTGAGGTGTGGGTTAACATCATGTCAGACTAATTATCATTAATTATTAGGAGAGTAAATAAAAGGTAGGTATCTAAAAACTACTTATGTCAATTCAGTTATTATTTAATTATTTTTGTCAGTTAATAAGTTTTTTTTTTTTGTGCAGAATTGAGTTCGAGGCGAGGCTACATAACAATCCAACCATGCAGAGCCAATTAACTATAATGTCAGGCTCGAGTTGTCAATTGACCCAATGGGTCCCACCCATGGGTTTGTGACTTGTGTGTCGTGGGGAGAAAATCTCCAATGGCACCGAGCCACCGCCTCCTGCCCCTTAATACACTCACATTTTGAAGAGGTGGGACCCATTGTGTTGGGTCCCACCTCTTAAAAATGTGAGTGTGTAATGCTCAAACTCATATTCAATCCACCACTACTAATAAGTTAATTTTCAAGACTCATCCCAGTGTACATCAGGTCAACCCACGGATCTCGCATCATGACACGTTTCATTTAGTGTTATTATTAGCAGATAAACTCAACAGATCAGTATCATTGCGGTTCGACCCGCTTAATTCGTGTCTATATCAGGTTGCGTCTAGTTCACATATCGCGTCAGACATATGAGAAAACTAGTAGAATTGAGCTTAATGGGACGACATTTTGACTACATAGGTTGTTGGTGGGGTTACGTTGACAGAATCAGTGCATGCGCTGGTTGTTTACTAAGTCTGATCGAAAAAAACCTAGACCGTGAGTAGGAGAGCCTGAACATTACGTAACGGGAAGGACACTATTAGCTCATTCATTTTATGTTGGTTAAAAAAAAACATTTCATAAACATAAATCCATATATAATTCATTTTCATTCCATTCAATATCTAACAATTTGTACTCCATCCATTCAATTTAATACTGAATCATTCATACACACATTACATCATGAGTCATGATTACAAACCTAAACTAAAGTCTCATCCAATATCAAGTGCTTAATTGGTTTATTTAATCTAACTATATGATTAGTTGATTTTCATTTTTTATAGTAAAATAGATTAAACTAAAAAATATTTTTTAAATATTAAATAAGTTAAAACCATGAGTAACAAATCTTATAATTTAATAAAAGGGAAAACATGTTTTTGTGCTTAAAATACCAATTTTAACGCTAAAATCAATCAAAAAACGTAGTAAACAATAAATCTAATAGGCGAAACACCGAAATTATCATTTTAAATTTAAAAAAATAATTAACAACATAACCAATAATTGTGACATTTTTAGTTTCTTAACCCTCATGTCATCCAATTAACACAATGTAATTTCTCAATTTTACAGTCTTCGCGGTGCTGTAAAAAACATCCATCACCACCGTCTTGACTGTCAAAGAACCCAACATATGGGTGAGTGATTGGAGATCACGTGTGCACATGATCAATCGATCCAATCCAATCCACCTCCACATTGAGTTAGCTGTCCCTCTTTGTAATTATTGCCTTGTATTTTTCTCAATAAATGAGATTAATTAAGTAATTTAATTAATTATCCATGCCTCGCTGAGTCATCAACCAATGTTAATCATCATGATTTCTTCTAGGTGTTCTATGGTTATCCGGGGTACATATATAACTCAACATATTACTCTATCGATAACCCAACCAATTCCGGTAGGGTTTATGAGTCTTTCTCTGCTGCTATTTATATAGCTTGTATTTTCTGAAATTGTAAAACTGTGACGTTCAATAAAACGGCAGCCGTTGGAATTGTGGACGTATGTCGAATTTGACCGAACCACGTTAAATCATGTGTTCTCTATTGCTTTTCTATAACAATCCATTTGTGAGTGTTGAGAGAATCGATCATAACATAATATTTGTAGCATATTTGTTTCACATTTAGAATAACTTTTCAGTCAGACCGTAAGAAAAAAGTAATGATTATGAAGAAAAAAATTATATATATTCAAAAGTCACAGGAGTTTTTTTTTTTTTTTTTTTTTTTTTCATTTATAAGATTCTGCAAAACCTCTAGTTAAATGATGAAACACGTTTCTTACGTTACACACGAAAATTTCATGTGGCTGGGAAGCAGTTGCATTTGCTCTCTCCTCAATTATATGACTACTTGTATTTCCTCTTTCGTATGCTATCGATTATTATAAAACGTATATATATATAATATAGGTTGCTCAATATTATTGTCCACCAACTATGTGGTCATGAGTGTGATATGGTATTGTGTGTCCAAAAAGAGGTCATGTCCTAGCTAGCAACTTTAATGCATTATTGTTATCGCAGGTGGAAATTTAATTATGAGATTGAAGACAATTATGACAAATACCATCCATCACTCTCATCCGATTCAGCAGTTACTAGGCGTTCCCTCATCTTCAACTGCAAGTTCTAATTTGTGGACCCTCTCTTATCTGCTTTAGCACTTAGGCATTACCTAATTTTAATGTGCAACTTCCTTCAATTTTATCATTTCATTAAGCTTTAAATTCAATTAGAAATAAGACACGCATTTTAGCCGGTTTTCATATAGGTTCGAATTTATAAGTGAAAATTTCATATTACACAATGGCTCATGTAAATGGGACATTTTGTGCCCATTATTTTATGTTTTTTTTTTTTTGGTTAATAACTAAAAAACTGTCCAAGGTTTATTCTATGTTAAAATTAGGTGTCTGAAGTTTCAAATGTTAAACTATAGTGTCCAATGTTTCAATTTTGTTAAAATATGGTGTCTCGGTGTGATTACTTTACAGAAGTCAATTCCGACGAAACCATCTGTCAAATTCGAGCTCCCATACACACTCCCTTCTCGTCATCTTGCCGGGACCGCATAAGAAGTTGGCCACATCCGCGCAAGTAAATCTCGCTCTATTGTCCTTGGAAAATGGCTCCACGCCACTCTTCTAGAAACTTTTTTTTTAATGTTCAATTTTAGGGTGAAATTTCACGATTTTGTGAAAAGTAAAAGTGATGGAGTGGGCGGTTGGGTTGATGAAAATGATTGAATTGAAATGAAAAGACGCACAAAGACACCAAATTTCAACAAAAATGAAACTTGGGACAGTCCATTTTAATATTTCAAACTTCAGACACTTAATTTTAACATAGGGTAAACATTGGACAGTTTTTTAGTTATTAACTTTTTTTTTCAAAATATAAAATAAAATTATATATATATAACCAGATCTAGTGGTTAAGAGAACTCTCAAGTGGTTTAGCTCCGAGGTTTCAGGTTCGAAATCCTCAGTTCCTGTCTGGCTTACATACCGCACCAGGCATATGAGGAGGCGAGTAGAATGAGCTTAACGGGTCGGCCTCTTGACTATACTAGGCTGCTGGTGGGGTTACGTTGACGGGTCCAGTGCATGCACTGGTTGTTTGCTAAGTCTGGTCGGAAAAAACTCCAGACAGTGAGCAGGAGAGCTTGAATATTACATAACGGGATGAGTTTAGAGTCGCCACTACTGTTACCTCGCGTTGTCATGTATAAAAATATATATAATCAAATAGTCTCTCCATTTTTAGCTAAGAAATAAACTATATTTTTTGTATGAAAGTAATTATCTTGTAAATTTTTAGTTCATATTTAAATATTAAACAAATAGTTAGGTTCTGTTTCGCTTAGTGATCAATTGCTAGTTGATTTTTTTTCTTTTTTTTTTTTTACAATTGATAGATTAAGTTTCACTGTGTAGAATTTGCTGCTCGGTTTCGCATTGTGGACAATTTAGTAGCGAAATTTGAATTAGCATATCGTTAAAAAAAAACCCCCACTTAGCAATTCGTGCACAAAATAAAAACTAAACTTGGAGGAAATCAAAATTAGGAGGAAATCTAACTGATAGGGCCTAATTTTATAACTTAATTAATTTTTAGAAGAAAATTATTTTAGTGTCGACGGATTCATAATTAGTTTGGCGCTCGGATTTCAATAGATTTTATTACGACATTTTTTTTTTTTGGCATTATTTCGATAATTCATTAGCATCTAATTTTTAATTAGAATCTATATTAGGGTTTGGAATGCGTTGTAGTCGGCAGACAATTGAGTATAATAATAATAACTATTATTTGCTTTGAGTATTCAATTTGTGGACTTAATTAGTTCTAACTGTTTGCCGATATCCGTTGCTTCATATTTAAATTAAATGAAATTAAGAATTAAAAAGAAGTATCGTTGAACAAATAAATGATAGTAGCAAATGATGTTTTCGAGTGGTTAATGAGCCTCTATTTATTAACAACACAACAAGTTCAGAAAAAGACCAAGTCGCAGTTGATTGGCACTTGGCAGGCAGTAGACAAAATAGTAGAACATGGATCACGTGGCTATTGGATACTTATTTGTTTTGTTTTTTTTAAATCAAATGTTATTATTGTACCGGAAAAAATAGCCTACTTTTTCTACAACTTCCCAGAAGTTTGCACCAATTAATATTGGAAGAAGAATCCACTAGACAAATTTAAAAAGTAATAATGATCACTATATTATATTTTTAACAATTGATTGGTGGTTAAAATGTGGAAAAAGAACGAATATACTTCACTTTTTGTAAATACTTTATTTAATATCAGTTATTATTATAAAATCAGATCTGCAACTATCTTCTTACTTAATGAGCAAAATATACTGGATACAGATTTTCTGTCTCACTCTTTCTATTTCAGATTGTATCTTACCGTTAAAATATTGACACATGTTTCGAGTATAATTAATTTTGTGGTTTTTTTCTTTTTAAAACTCTATTAGAATTAGTGAACCGTAGAATGAAAATAATAAATCTAAGGACATGTGTCAAGATCTTAACGAAAATACACGATCTAGGACACGAAGGGTAAGACATGAGAACTGAATCCAAATATACTCATTTATTTTGTAAAATATAATCTCATTTTAATACTCTTCAAACTTCAAAGCAACACCTAAGAATTTTCTACAAAATAAAATATTCATAAGATTTCGAATTGTAATAATAATTGGTGGTAGGGTTGTCTCGAGACGGGATGGGTGGACCTTTACTAAAAAAAAAGATTCGACTCAAATTTTCGGATTTTCTATCTCTTGTCCTGAGCCTAAGTACAAGAAAAAAGTCGTACCTAAAACGGACTTGTGCAATTCGGGATAGACTTGAGCCCGAGTTTAGAAAAAATAAAAATAAAAATTCTTCATTTCGAGCTCAGGTACAATTTCGAAATGATTTTTTAACGAGCTCCTTGTTATTTCAGACTTTTTCAAATTTTAAAAGTTCATCATTTCGAACTCAAATACAATTTCGAGATGGATTTTTGAACGATCTCATCGGTATTCCGGACTTTTTCAAATTTATTTGTCAACCTATTTGGTCGCTCGAAAAAACCGGTAATAATAGTCAGAGAAAAAAATGGTATAGTACTAGATGGAGATTTATTTATTTATTATTATTACCGCAGAGAAAAAAATTATTGATCTAAAGAAAAGAAACATAGATAATTAACCATTGAACCAAAAAATCAAACTCTCTCCTCCATTATCATTACCACCGCATCCTCTCTCTCTATATATACACTTCATCGATCAGCCACCGTATATCACATCTGTGACCAACAATGGCGCTTTCCGGCGGCCACCGCGACTCTGAAAACCCGGCCATCCCCCTCCTCCGCGGCCCTCCGGCGACCCGCATCTCGTCGCAGCCGCCTCTCAAGGGGATCACGATCGGCCTCTCCTTGATCCTCGTCACCGCCCTGGCCGTCTCTCTCTTCGCTCTCTCCAGACCGAGCGGAACCACCTCCGTCGAAGACGACGTCCTCCGACAAGGCAATGTCACGTGCCTCGCCAAGCGGCACGGGGAGATGATGCAGGTGCATTTCCCAGGGTCACGCGGCGTGGCCGAAGGTGTGTCGGAGAAGGCGAATCGCCAGCTGTTCCGGCAAGGCAACGGCGGCGCGACGGCGTTTCCGTGGACTAATAACATGCTGTCGTGGCAGCGGACGGCTTTTCATTTCCAACCGGAGAAGAACTGGATGAATGGTACGTATATCGTATTTCGTAAGTAATTAATTATTATTATTATTATTCGTAATTAATTGATTAATTAAGAGATCTTTACGTATTTCCATCTTTGTGGCCTCTTATTATCTAATCTAATTAGGCTTAATTATGTATTATGGAAAGTTGCTTAACTTTTTCCGATAACTTTCGGTTTCTTGCATGGTCGAATCATTTTAGGAAATTCACGACGGCGTATATATGTCGTTCTCATATATATAATATACGTGTACGGTGTATATCTTAGTAGTCAAATAACTCATGATTTGATCGTTGCTTAAGGTGATTAAAATGCCACGTCTCATTGAACAAATTATAATTTTCTTCTAATAATAATTTTTTTTTCAATTTTAAAGAATGTGGGTGGGTTTGTTTGTTCTTTCAAACTATGATTTCATTTATAAATTAGATTGTAAATAAATTCGAATTTATGATCCATAAAATAAGAAATAATGATGTAATTTCGATTACAAATGAGTCTATGTATTTTAGTCGAACACTTTAATTTAATAATGTATATATATTTCATACTCAAAATCCGCCAAAAAAAATAATCAATCTTAAAAATAGAAAATTCTAAAAAAAGTTACCGATATAAATAGTTTTTATTAAAATTGTTCTGTTTTCAGACTAATCTATCGTTGTTATATAAATCCCATATTTTTCATTTGTATAATATAATATGATGATTCATGTTTGTATTATTATTATTATAATTATAATTATAATAATATGATTGAGCTAATCGACAATCTTGTTCTTTCCCCATGTGGCTCTGGCATTGGATTCAACTTGCACAATCATATCAGATCCTAATGGTAAAGTTGTATTTTTATGTTTTCAATTATGGTTAATAATTGGCAAATAAAAAAATGGTAAATAATTCAAATTTATGGTAAATCCAAAGATTTAAGGAAACTTACCTGGATCTATAATGACTAGTTTAAATTATCTACTATATTAATAACATTATTAATTAGTAAATGATGAAAAATTTACAGGTCCTATGTTCTATAAGGGATGGTACCACTTTTTCTACCAATACAATCCGAACGGGGCGGTGTGGGGCGATATTGTCTGGGGTCACGCCGTGTCGCGGGACCTAATCAACTGGACCCACCTCCCCCTGGCTATGGTCGCCGATAAATGGTACGACGTTGACGGGGTATGGAGCGGGTCAGCCACGGTCTTACCCAACGGGGAAGTCATCATGTTGTATACGGGTTCATCCAACGAAACCATTCAGCTTCAAAACTTAGCTTACCCCGCAAACTTATCCGACCCGTTACTAATTGACTGGGTCAAGTACCCCGGGAACCCGATCATGTACACCCCAGAGGGTATCGACAAGTTGGATTTTCGTGACCCGACCACCGCATGGGTCACTTCCGAGGGAAAATGGCGGATTGCTATCGGGTCGAAAATCAACAAAACGGGTATCGCCCTTGTGTATGAGACCGAGGACTTCCGGTCTTACAAACTCGTGCCAGGGATCCTCCATGAGGTCCCTGGCACCGGCATGTGGGAGTGTGTCGACTTCTACCCAGTATCAACTGACTCAGAGAACGGGCTCGACACGTCAGCAAACGGGGCGGGGGTGAAGCATGTCATGAAAACTAGTCTCGACGATGATAGGAATGACTATTACGCGATCGGGACTTACAACGAGAAGATGAACTCGTGGGTCCCGGATAACCCAGCTATCGATGTCGGGATCGGGATTAGGTATGATTACGGTATTTTCTACGCGTCGAAGACTTTTTACGACCCGAACAAACAACGGAGGATTCTTTGGGGTTGGATCGGTGAATCGGACAGCGAAACAACTGATGTTATGAAGGGATGGGCTTCGGTTCAGGCGGTGCCGAGAACTTTAGTGTTCGATCAGAAGACCCGACGAAACTTACTTCAATGGCCAGTCGAGGAGATCGAGAACTTGAGAAAGAGCAAGAAAGAATTCAACAATGTGGAACTCAAACCGGGATCGGTCGTGCCCCTTGACGTCGAATCGAGCGTTCAGGTCGGTTAAATTCACCTTACTCAGTTTAAAAACCGATCGAACATTTTTTTAACTAATCGTGATTTCTCCTTAGGTGGACATCGAGGCTGAGTTCGAAGTCGACAAGTCAGCCTTAAAGTCGATTCCGATATCCGATGAAGAATTTAGTTGCAGCGCCAATGGACAAGCCTCGAACCGCGCCGCATTGGGGCCGTTCGGTCTGCTTGTTCTTGCTGATAAAAGCCGATCGGAGCAAACTCCGATGCTTTTCTACATTACAAGAGGCAAAGACGGTCTCCGAACCTCCTTCTGCTCCGACAAATCGAGGTATGATCTGGCTAGGGTTTAGTAAATATAACAACCATTAATAGCGTTATAAAACCCTAAACCATAAACCTTAATTTATCATATCATCTATAAATATAACGTACGAACTCGTTTACATCTCTAACTATTTTCGTATCATTTTATGATGTAATTAATCTCCAGATCGTCCGAGGCGACCGATGTGAACAAAGAAACCTACGGTTGCTTCGTCCCGGTATTAAAGGGCGAAAAATACACCATGCGAATCCTAGTAAGTTCTCTAAATCCATCAAATACTTCGATTTCGATTTAAATCACGCATATTCGTCGAATTATTATTTAACGACAAATTTGTGCGTGAATTTACTATCGTAGGTGGATCATTCGATCGTAGAAGGGTTCGCACAAGGCGGAAGAACCTGCATTACATCTAGGGTTTACCCGACCAAAGCCGTTAACGAGAAGTCGAAGGTGTTCTTGTTCAACAACGCCACGTCCGCATCCGTCACGGCTTCCGTCAAGATTTGGAAGATGAAATCGGCTTTGATGCGCCCTTATAAATCTTCATAAGGGTGAAAATTTATGCTAATTTTCGTTATTCTTGGCTATGTTTTGATTAACTAGCCAACATTATTTTGTTTCAATTATTTGTTGCATCAATATTGATTTGTATAGGGTTGGAGAGTTTTATTTAATTTTTAATTTTTTGGGTATAAGAGGGGAGAACGGCCAATAATGATTATTGAGCGCCGGGTAGATATGATCGTGGATTTTCCGATCGGCTCCCCAAGAATTGTTTGTTGTCTCAAAATGTAATCTTCGTAAGAATGATGTATAATTAATTTTGCATTTGATTAGCTTTAAGCTTTCAATAATAATGACTAAGCTTTGAACTATATCACTATATGCATGATTTTACTTAAATGAAAGCTTATATTATATGATGTAACTGATTATCTCTTTGTACAAGAATTCACTTTTAAGTTAATAAATAATATAGTAAAAGAATACATGTATTTTTTTTATTGATTTGTTACAATAGTATAAGTTAGAAATGTATAATATTATATGTCATTGGAAAACTTTTCATATTTGTTTTTACGTGAAAAAATTGTTTGTAAATCATAATATTGTGAAACAATAAGCTATGTCTTTGATTACAATATATTTATCGTCATTAAAATTATATAATATTAATTAATGGTATTATTTTTCGAACACATTTCGGCAAGGCTATATAAATAATTACATATAGCCTTGTCAAACTCATTATTTTAATTTTAAATGATTTTTTAGGATTTTAAATGATTTGCTAATAGCTAGTCGGATGAATGACTAGCAAATCTACTAATCTTTTCTCAATGATTTTTCACCTCGCGAGAGTATATACTCACATGTTATGACATTTACCCTAATTCATATATTCAAATTATTAAAACATAAGCTGAAAAATAATGATAATCGTTTCAATAAATTGATATAAACATCATTTTATAATCTAAGCATAGTTTTACGATGCTATATTGCTATGTCACTGTTAAATTGTTATATTTATTTGAAATTCAACATTTCGCAACTACACTACTTTTATAACCCCTTATTTATTTTTACTGCACTCTCAAACGTTTTACCTAAAATCGAAACTGCCGCAGTACGTAAACTCATTACATTAGACGCAGTCTGTTGCGTCCGGGATGAACAAGGTCGTGGGGACGCGTCTGTTCGCGTGGTTGTGCGGGCTTTTTTGGAGCTGTAACCCTTCCGTCAGGAGGATGTTGGGTCACTGACGAGTGTTCGGACTTGTTCCCGTATGAGGTCTGTGTCTCGGTACGGCTGTGTTTCGGTACGGCTGTGTCTCGGTAAGGCTGTGTCTCAAACGTCGGTTCCTGCACGAAGGACCAATGCTAGCACGGAGAGGGGGGTGGTGCTAGCAGAGCCCTCTCCGATGCTTAAGTCACTATAAGGGCAAAAAGGTAATTTCTAGAGAGAGAATATTTCTAGAGAGAAGTCAGAGCTCAAAATACCAAAGTTGGGCAAATGAGAGAATGTGTGAAAATGGGTGGCCAAGACCTCCTATTTATAGGCTTTCTTGGGACCGGACCCGGTTTTAGAGCGGTTTGATGACGGTTCAAGATCATGCGATAACCGTCATCCATATTGGTAATGTGCGAACTTGACTTCTCTACACACCGGTAATCGCGGATACGGTAATCGCGCGATACCCGTAAGGCAATCCGGACCTCGTCGAATTTGGGCAATTCGGCGAGGTCCGGATCGCCGCGCAACCCGGAGGTCCGGTCCGGACGCGCGTAAATGCGTTTCCGGACCGTTTTGATACCGTGGGAGATGTTTTTAAACCGAGATGTAATTTTTGACGCGTTTATGAGGCCCGAAGTGTAAATACGAACCCGAATTGGACATATATCCATCACTTGCCCCCGAGTCAAGTAACGGTTTAAAACCTTTCTTGACTCTATTTTAAGTTAGGATACATGTCCAATTTGAGTTTGACGCTAACCTTTCGGTTTTGATCGTTAGTTGGACGTAGGCGTCTTGATTTCGTCCGTCGTTTGATTTTCCGACCGAATAACTTTATTTCCTGTCATCATGTTTAGTGCGATAGGAAATGTATATGTGCAAGTTTGGTTATCGCCGGAGACATGGGCAATTGGTAATACACTATGCGAGTATGCATCTATCAATACGTATACATAAGTAATGGTCATGGCAAGATCGTAATTACGCAATACAAGAAATAGAAACCGTATGCTTCTAAAATGACTTAGTGATTATCAAATCATGAATCACGCAATTGCTACGTACATGTAAAGTGACGGGTTTGATACGTGCAATGTCAAGATATGCATAGGAGTAGATATTTTTAGAGGAGAGGGTAGAGTATACCGTAGGTGTTTAGGCTTGAATGTAGGTAAACTAATCCTTTAATCCTTATCAACAAAGCATCTCTTGGGATTTGTAAATACACACATCCCAAATTATCTTTCCAGCACCTTGGGAATTCCTCATTCCATTTCCTTTGCAGGTAATTCATTCACCCTTTTCCGAAATTGCTTTTGTGTTCAAAATTTCTTCGCCGTCGTGGAGCTTAGACACATTCCGACAGTTTCGAGTCTGATCTTTGGCTTGTTTTTAGAAGTTGACACCACCATTCGACTCGGTTTGTCCCAAGGATTCCAGCGCCGCCTTCGGAGTCACCAGGAGCCACCGGACGCGCCCTCACGCGCCGCCGCGTGAGAATCAACTTCGCCGGAGCGTGTGGCCCACGCGCCGCCTTCCCGGCCTCGGCTCGTTGCGGTCCTTACCTTTCCGGAATCGTCTCGACGAGGGGAGTCCATTGGGATACTTTCCGTCACGTTTTGAGGTAATTTGGAAATTCGAATTTTTAGGACAGCTTCGTCTTGAATGCAAATGTCACCGTAGTGTTGTTCGCTTGAGCTATTTTTTCGTTGTCGATATGTGGGATTGCTTGTTGATGCTTATATGTCAAGTAATTGCTGATTGATTGTCGTTATTATCGTCGTTTGTCCATAATTTAGGCGATTTTTCACTTCCGTGGATAGTTGGTGTAGAATTTCCCGTTTGGATATAGAGCCTCCGTATCTTTGTGTAGAAGCTTTTTTGGTCGATATGCATAATTTCCCTTCTTGGCGGGTTTTTTGGTTGATGGGGATTGCCCAATAACTTTAGGCATAGTCACTTGTCGTCTTGACGCCTTAGAGAAAAATTTTCCTTAAGCGTTGCCGCGTTCGATCCTTACGGTTTGTCGCGTTAATTCCACCGTTTGCATGATAGCTCCTTAAGATGTTAGTTCCTTCTATGGTACGTACGACCTTTACTATGTGCGTGGAACTCGGCTACGTGCGTTGACTTTTGATACACGCGTTGACTTTTGATACGCGCGTTGACTTTTGATACGCGCGTTGACTTTTTGATACGCGCGTTGACTTTGATACGTGCGTTGATGTTGATACGCGCGTTGACTTTGATACGCGCATTGATGTTGATACGCGCGTTAACTTTGATACGCGCATTGATGTTGATACGCGCGTTAACTTTGATACGCGCATTGATGTTGATACGCGCGTTAACTTTGCTACGCGCATTGATGTTGATACGCGCGTTAACTTTGATACGCGCATTGATGTTGATACGCGCGCTAACTTTGATATGCGCATTGGCTTTGATACACGCATTGACTTTTATACGCGCGTTGATTTTTTGCAGGTTGTGAAGTCGTAGTAACTTCTTGCGGAATCCCCTTCCTTTCGACCGAGTTGTTGCTATGAGTAAATCCTTCATTCTTACTCTGAACATTTTTTAGCATTTTGACATTCATAAAAGATAGCTTTTTGAACGGCTATATGTCTTTTGTGAATTCATATTGCAGGTTGGTTTGCCGGAAAGAGTTCGTCACTTCACGCGGCGGCTTCGCGTATTGCTTCTCGTGCCGATCCGGCTTTGGTGACCCCTGCCCCCATCACTCCTACCAATTCGGGGCGTGATCTTGGCAAAGGGTCTTATACTCATGTGATTGGGGATACTCCCCCAGTGTCTGATTCTCGCGTTTCTTCCAAGCGGACTGACACAGTGGCGCGTGGACCGACTGATCCCAAGCGTTTGAAGCCGATGCGACTACTTCCACTCGTAAATGCAAGGAAGTCGCGAGTCGTAATGTAGCGTCATCTGCCCCCCAGTCGGGAAACCGACCTGTGGAAGGCCGCGGACTTCGTAAGTATACTTTTGATGAATGTACTCCGCGGTTTGTTATTTGTTGTTAACTACTTTTCTTTCTTTGTCGTAGCGGTTCCCCCTCTCAGGCGCGACCATCTGGTGTGCCCCGTTGGGTTGGACATTACCGGGGATACCTGGGCTCCTTTTGGTAATGGTGGAGTTTATTTCCCCAAGGAGTCTTCACTTCGCACTCCAGAGGTTGGAGTTCGCGTGTTGCGTAGGTGTGTTCCACCGGGTGATAGGCGTTCTTGCCCAACGACTGATGAGGAGGCTGAGGCTTATGCACAGGGTGCCTTATCCCGATTTGCTCCTGTAAGTAACTTGATTCTTCTGCCAAGTTTGCTGTTTTTGCGTTTTATGCTTTGCTTATCGCGTTGATATGTGCAGGTTGTAGCTGACATGGTAAACATGTCATCTTTTGTCATGGAGCTGGTAAGCGCGAAGCAGGCGGATATGGATAAGTGTGACGCTTTGCGCCAAGAGTTGTTGCGAACCAAGGAAGAGGCTCGTGTGTTGAGTTCGAAAGCTGCTGTTTCTGAGAGTCGTTATAAGGCGCGCCATGCTCGCTTGTCAAAGCTTGAGTCTGAGATGATCGCTCTTGAGAAGAAGGTTACAGACGATCTTCATTCTCAAGGAGCGGAGTTAGCTGCTCTTGGTAAGGAGAGTCGTGAAAAGGGCATACAAGTGGGTTTCACCAAGTATTTGGGAACTTCAGACTTTGAAGCTGCTGTTGAGGATAAAGTGAACAACCTGATGAGCGAGCGTTCTGAAGATTACTTCACCCGTGTGAAGGATCTTGACCCTGGGTTCCCTTTTGGCGAGTTGGGGCCATATGCGAGTTACGCTCTTTCTCACATTGAGGCGCTGAACCTTTTGGAGTGTGGCCATCCAAACTACGAGGTGTTGGTCGATGATAGCGGAGATGTGAACGTCATTGTCACTTCTCCCGAGTTTATGGAGGTTGCCCCCGGGCCTCCTGGTGGTGCTGCTGTTTGAACTGCTCGTTTTACATTGAGCATGTTGGGCTCGTTTATGAGTCCGCTTGCCTCCTGGCTTCTATGTTTAGAAACTTGTTGGAGTTGTTGTTTGATTTTTGCTTGTGACTTGTTCGCTTTGAACTACGTCGTATGAACCTGTTTTATACACAGCAGTTGACATGATAACTTGTTAGTAATATTTCATACCGTTATCGCTTACTGTGTTTATTGAACGTGGATGACTAGTAGTGTAAACGTAGTCCACACAATCGTGACCGACAGCCACTTTTGATTCAAGATTGTTTGTACGATGCGTTATGCATGTTGTACGTCTTCCTGCATAGCTTGACACTATATCCGTCGAAACTTGTTAGGTGATTCGCGTATAGCGACTTAACAAGTAGTATGTTTGAAATGTGTTATCTCGGCTTGAGCAAGATACCAGTTTATACCGTCTCTTAGTTCCACTCTAAGGCGACGTTGTACAAGACTCTACTTGTAAATTTTATGAGTTTTAAACAGGGTGCGCACCTGCCAGCGTGTATCAACCCGCGTTGGGGAAGCATACGTAAAAACTTTTTGGGTTTTGAAAGAGAGTTTTGCGAACCTTGACATCCTTGTTTGATAAAATGTTTGGAAAGGTGTTTGATACATAAAATATTTGATAAAATACTTGGCAAAATATTTAGCAAAATATTTGTGATACATGATTCCTGCGTCCAGGGACCATGTAACACTTTTGAGCATATGAATTGTGATGCATGTTTTCTGCGTCCAGGAACCATGCAACACGATTTTGAAAATCTATAGTACGGAATTGTCATCTAGCAAGAGGACTTCCGCAATGAAGAGTGAACCCTTATTAGGAATTCGTTATGTGGGATTGTCGTCTAAACAGAGGACATCCGTCATGAAGAGTGAACCCTTACCCGGAGTTCGTTATATGTGATTGTCGTCTAAACAGAGGACATCTGCTATGAAGAGTGAACCCTTACCCGGAGTTCGTTATATGTGATTGTCGTCTAAACAGAGGACATTTGCTATGAAGAGTGAACCCTTACAAGGAATTCGTTAAATGGGATTGTCGTCTAAACAGAGGACATCCGCTACTTATGGGGTGATGAGCCCCGTTATCGTATTTGCCCATCCTGTTCTGAATCCAGGGAATGGCTATAGACATGAGGACTTGCCTCTAAAAAGAGATGTCACTAGAAGTAAACATGCCCCCTTCGATAGTAAGTCTTGGTGTTAATCCAAGGTATTGGTTGTAGGTGACGGCTCTTTGAATAGTCGTCCCTTTGAATAGAGAATTGCTATAAGTTCCTTTTTTGTGGATAATCCGCAAGTTGCCCTTGCGTCATATAAGTTGGCTGTGAACATAGCGTCATTGCTTTGTTTTGCAGACACCTTCTTGATGTATAAGTTGATTTGTGAATGGAGAAATAAACTCCTTGTTGGTGTAGATGATAGTTGTTGTAGTTACTTTGTTTTGTTTCCAAGTAACGTACATAGAGTAGTCGTGTTCCTACGAAGATAGAACGACTTCATTAGGTTTGTGAGATTATTACAGAGATGCCACTTTATATAAGGGAGTGGTCTTTTAAACAAGTAGATGCATTATGGAAATAAGAGCAAAAGGGCTTGATACAACAACTCCTTTTGTGATAGAAGATTATCCTTTTATCCGTGGAATTTCTTCAGGTGTCCTCCACTAAATGTATTTGTAGAGATATTGCCATCTGCATCTTCAAGGCGATATGCGTTGATGTACGGGATGGATATGACCTTGTAAGGGCCTTCCCATTTTGGAGACATCTTGTTGATTTGATCTAGATGTGAGAATTCATTCCTTCTCCACACCATTTCTCCGACGTGGAATTGTCTTTCTTTCACCTTCCTGTTGTAATATATTGCAGTTATCAAGCGCATGCGTGCTTGATTGTGCTCGGAGTTACGCCTTTTTTCTTCAGCCAAGTCTAAGTCTAGACGCATGTCTACTTCGTTGGCTTGAGCATTGAAGTGGGTCGTGCGGTAGGATGAGACAGCAATTTCGATGGGAGCGACTGCTTCTGTTCCATATACCAGACTGAATGGTGTTTCTCCAGTTGACTCCTTTGGAGTTGTTCGAAGTGCCCACAGAACACGACTAAGCTCTTCTGCCCATCCTCCTTTTAATGCGTGCACTCTTTTCTTGAGACCGTCTAGGACGGTCTTGTTGGCGGCTTCGACCTGTCCGTTGGTTTGAGCATGGCGGACTGACGCGAAACGGTGGTTAATGTTGAGTCTTTCGCAAAATGTTTGAAGCCTTGAGCTCTTTAATTGTGGTCCGTTGTCGCTGATTAGGACCTTCGAAACTCCATACCGCGCGATAATGTGATTTCTGATGAAATCCATTATTTGTGCATCGGTTGTTTGTGCCAATGCCTTTGCCTCGATCCACTTTGAAAAGTAATCGATTGCGACGACAATGTACTTGGTTTGGCCTTTTGACTTTGGAAGCGGACCTACTAAGTCGATCCCCCATTGTGCGAATGGCCAGGAGCTTGCAATTGGGCTTAGCTCGGCGGCTGGTGCCGTAATACTTCTTGAATAAAGTTGGCATGCTTCGCATTCTGTGACCAGGTGCGTAGCTTGGTTTTTCATGGTTGGCCAATAGTATCCCAAGCTCAATGTTTTGCGTATTAGAGATCTCGCCCCTTCATGGCAGGCTGCTTGGCCGTTATGTAAATCTTCTAACACTTTTTGGCCCTCCCGGAAGGTGATGCACCTTAGGTATGCGGTTGAAAATCCTTTCTTGTAAAGCTCGTCATCTATCAACGCGTAATTGACGGCTTGTCTCTGGATTTTTTGGGCTTGAACTTTGTCTTCGGGGAGCTTGTGGTCTTTGAGGTATGCAAATATCGGGGTCCTCCAATCTGGATCTGGATCGATGCACAAGACTTCGAATTTGTCAATTACTGACAAAATTCTGTTTTCCACGAAATGTGTTTCTTTGCCTTGTTCATTGCCTTGTGCGAATTTGCTCAAGGCGTCAGCTTCTTGATTTTCTTCTCTAGGCACAGCGATGATGTCGAATGTATCGAATCTTGTGATGAGGTCTTTTGCTTGCCCCAAGTACTTTTGCATATTTTCTGACTTTGCCGCGTATTCGCCTTTAACTTGATTGACAACTAATTGCGAATCGCACTTCACTCGTAGATGTTTAACTCCGACACCTTTCGCAATTCTTAAGCCAGTTATCAATGCTTCGTACTCCGCCTCGTTGTTTGTTGCTCTAAATGTTAAGTTTAGAGCATACTTCAATGGATTGGATCCATCGGGAGGAATTAGGAGGAATCCGGCACCTGATCCCCCTACGTTTGAAGATCCGTCGGTGTACATTTGCCATACTTCGATATGTTCTTCAATTTGTTGAGGTCCAACTTGGGTCTGTGTCGGGAGTTATCCCGGTGAATTCTGCGATGAAGTCTGCCAACGCTTGCCCCTTGATCGCCGTTCGAGGAGCAAAGTGAATGCGGAATTCACTTAGCTCTACTGACCACTTTGTTAGCTTTCCTGACATGTTTGGCTTTGACAGGATGTGCTTCAGGGGTTGGTCTGTTAAGACTGTTACTTCGTGTGCGTGGAAGTATGGCCTCAGCTTCCTTGCTGCTATTATAAGCGCGTACATGTATTTTTCGATTGGCATGTAGTTTATCTCGTACTTTGCAAGTATCTTGCTTACGTAGTAGACTGGGAGCTGGGTAGTTCCCTTTTGTTTGACAAGGACTGAGCTGACTGCCGTGTTGCTTACTGATATGTACAGGAAGAGGGGCTCTCCTGGTATCGGTTTTGCCAGTGCCGGCAATGTGCGCAAGTGTTGTTTTAATTGCTGAAAGGCCTCTTCACACGCTGGTGTCCATTCAAACTTCTTGTTTTCACGCAAGACTTCAAAGAACGGGAGTGCCTTGTCACCTATTCTGGCAAGGAACCGGTTTAAAGCAGCTAGGCGGCCATTTAGTTGTTGGACTTCCTTATGCCTCCTTGGGGACACCATTTCTTCAATCGCCTTCACCTTTTCTGGGTTAGCTTCTATCCCCCTCTGGCTCACCATGAATCCAAGGATTTTCCCTGATTGTACGCCGAAAGCGCATTTTGTTGGGTTTAGGCGGACTTGATATTCGCGCATTCTTTTGAAGATTGCTCGCAAGTCGTCAACATGGTTGCGCCTTTTGGTTGACTTCACGACCATGTCGTCCACGTATGCCTCCATTTTGGTTCCGATTAGATCGCCAAAGATGGTATTGACCATTCGCTGGTATGTTGCTCCCGCATTGATTAGGCCGAATGGCATCACCGTGTAGTTATATATTTCGCTATCTACATAGAATGCAGTATGCGGCGCATCATCCTTGAACATCGGGATTTGGTTGTACCCTGAGTATGCATCCATTGCAGACATTAATTCATGGCCGGCAGTGGCATCGACTAGTTGGTCGATTCTTGGGAGAGGATATGAATCCTTTGGGCATGCGTTGTTGAGATCTCTGTAATCGATGCACATTCTTAACTTGCCACTTGACTTAGGAACCAACACCGGGTTTGCAACCCATGTTTGATATCTTGATTCTTCGATGAATCCTGCGTCAAGCAGTTTTCCCACCTCTTCTCTGATAGCCAGTTTCTTGTTGCCCCCGAGGGGTCGAAGTTTCTGGGCTATTGCTCGAGTTCCTGGCTTGATGTTGAGCTTATGAGAAATGACTTCTGCGCTTATTCCGGGCATATCGCTTGGTGACCATGCGAATAGTTCTTTATACTCTTTGAGGAGTGCTGTGATTTCTATCACTTCATCTTCTGACAGGGATGCTCCGATTTGGACCATTCTGTCTGGCTCTTCAATCTTTATTTGTTTTAATTCCTCTACTGGGGCCGGTCGGGCACGACCTTCTCTTGGATCATCATCAATGATGGGCATGTCATCTGGCTTGACGTTATTTTGGATTGCCACGTTGTAACAATTTTTTGATAACAGTTGGTCTCCTTTGACTTCACCGATTCCAGCTGTAGTTGGGAATTTGATCTTCTGGTGTGCTGTGGATGGCACCATTCCCCACGCATTCATGGTTGCGTATCCTAAGATACCATTGTATGCGTCAAGCTTTTGCACTACCATAAATGGTATTTCAATTTGGAGACGTGAGTTGCCTTCTCCCAGTATAACTGGCAGTGTTATGGACCCCAATGGGTAGCTTGCATCTTCCATGAACCCCACTAAGGGTGAATTCATTTTGTTGACGTCCTTCTTTCTCCCCAAAGCTAGGATGACGTCTTTTGTGATGACATTGGGCGAACTTCCTCCATCAACCAAGATACGCTTGATGTCCATGCCGTCTATTGTCATGGTTATGACCAAGGCGTCATTATGTGGAAATGTTATGTGCGACTTGTCTTTCGAAGAAAAGCCAATGGCGTCTTCTAGGACAACGTCTCCTTGCTGACTGCCCCTGGGCTCATGGATCATCAAAGAAGCGTATATTTCTCTTCCGTATGATGTTTCGCCTCCTGCCCCGAAGCCTCCATGTATCATGTGGATTCCTGGAAATTTTGGACCGTGCTGTGCGGATGGCACACTGCTTGCTGGCACGGGAGACATTATGGACTTCTTATGACGTCTAAAGCGCTTCCTGGTTTTTGACGGATTGACCTTAGTGAGAGCGTTGTGATCACTCGTCATGACTTCGCGGTACGGTAGCTTCTTGTTCGAATCACGTAGACGGCGCCAATGTTGCGTCCGGGATGAACAAGGTCGTGGGGACGCGTCTGTTCGCGTGGTTGTGCGGGCTTTTTTGGGGCTGTAACCCTTCCGTCAGGAGGAGGTTGGGTCACTGACGAGTGTTCGGACTTGTTCCCGTATGAGGTCTGTGTCTCGGTACGGCTGTGTTTCGGTACGGCTGTGTCTCGGTAAGGCTGTGTCTCAAACGTCGGTTCCTGCACGAAGGACCAATGCTAGCACGGAGAGGGGGGTGGTGCTAGCGGAGCCCTCTCCGATGCTTAAGTCACTATAAGGGCAAAAATGTAATTTCTAGAGAGAGAATATTTCTAGAGAGAAGTCAGAGCTCAAAATACCAAAGTTGGGCAAATGAGAGAATGTGTGAAAATGGGTGGCCAAGACCTCCTATTTATAGGCTTTCTTGGGACCGGACCCGGTTTTAGAGCGGTTTGATGACGGTTCAAGATCATGCGATAACCGTCATCCATATTGGTAATGTGCGAACTTGACTTCTCTACACACAACGGTAATCGCGGATACGGTAATCGCGCGATACCCGTAAGGCAATCCGGTCTCGTCGAATTTGGGCAATTCGGCGAGGTCCGGATCGCCGCGCAACCCGGACCTCACCCGGACCTCCGGATTGCAATGCAATCCGGACGTCCGGATTGCTTTGCGCAAACCGGAGGTCCGGTCCGGACGCGCGTAAATGCGTTTCCGGACCGTTTTGATACCGTGAGAGATGTTTTTAAACCGAGATGTAATTTTTGACGCGTTTATGAGGCCCGAAGTGTAAATACGAACCCGAATTGGACATATATCCATCACAGTCCAACCAAGTAACGACAATAATGGAGCTTTGGAACGATTCATTTGGTAAGTTTCTGTATATACAAAAAATTGAAACTTGAGAAAAATATTGATTGGCCCAATAAACAAAATAAAATAAATAAAAAGGATAAAAAGAAGATAAATCTTGCCTTTTTGGGCAATAAGGCCCATTGGGTAGGTACTAATGCACGTTTTAGGCCATCCTCTATTATTTGTTGTGGGTCATCATGCTCCTCTCAGGACCCATTTATTAGCTGTCCTCCGGCCTCCCCAAGTTTTTTTTTTTTTTTTCATATATATATATTCTATAAGAAAATGATAATATCAATTTAATTCCTTATTAGACAATTCATATAAGTTAAAAATATTTTAGTACCTGAGTTTCACATTTTGATAAATCGGTGATTGATTTTTTAATTGATTTTTTTTTAAACTTGTAGACACTTATTATTTAGGGATGGCAACGGGGCGGGACGGGTATCGCTTGCCCCGTAACCTCCGCGGGCCGAGATGGTCGACCCGTACCCGCCCCATATGTCTCGCGGGGCGGGTCGCCTACTAGAAGCACATACTTTATTAACAACAATTCTAAACCCTAAATTATATATTTATATATTCAAATTTAGCTTAAAATTCGAATCATAAATTATAAATTTAAATCCAAATTAAAATACAAGTCACCAAACTCATTAGAATTCTTATTATTTTGACAATGTAGTATATTATCTATATAATTTTATATAATATACATATAATATATATATATACAAATGATACATGTGCGGGGCGGGGCGGGACGACGGGTCGAGCCCAAAACCGTACCTGCCCCACGGGTCGACGGGGTAAAAACGGGACGGGGTCCCGCGGGTCGGCGGATACCCGTGACCCATTGCTACCCCTATTAATATTTGCTAGTTTTTATACCATATTTTAGATATTTGTATTGGACATCCACTTTTTTTTTTTTTATTTAAATCTACTATAGTAACTGACGTTTTAATTGTTGCATATTTTTACCCTTATTAATACGGGTTAATAACTAAAAAACTGTCAAATGTTTACTCTATGTAAAATTTAGATGTCTAAAGTTTGAAATGTTAAAATGAATTGTCCCAAATATTTTTGTTGAAATTTAGTGTCTTTGCGCGTCTTTTCATCTCCATACAATCAATTTCATCAACCCACCCACCCACCCACCCACTCATAATCCATCACTCTTTACTTTTCACAAAAATTGTCAAATTTCACCCAAAAATTGAACATTAAAAAAAAGTTTCTAGAAGAGTGGTGTGGAGCCATTTTGCAAGGACAACAAAGCGAGATTTACTTGCGCGGATTTGGCCAACTTCTTAGGTGACGGTCTCGGCAAGATGATGAGAAGGGAGTGTGTATGGAACTCGAATTTGACAGACGGTTTCGTCGGAATTGACTTCTCTAAAGTAACCACACCGAGACACCACATTTTAACAAATTTGAATCCATATACACTACAGTTTAACATTTGAAACTTCGGATACCTAATTTTTGTTGGCCATATGAGGCATTTGGCCTTATGGGCTTTGTATTTGAGCCCATGTAAGGGAAGTGAATGGCAATTGTATTGCCTTTGTGTTACTCAAAGTACCACACCGGCCAAAGTGAGACTTTTATCCTAGTATATATTATGTGTTTGTTGCTTTAATATGTAACAACTTACTAGATGAAAGGCTCTCTCCACGCGCGCAGGGGGGGGTGCAAATCCTTGGATCCGAAGCACACCCCGGTTGGCTTAGCTTGTGTGCGCGCCCGCGACGTGCGTACACGAATGTCGGTCCGAAAAATCTAGCCTCGCGCGGGTCCGGTTTTGCTAAACCGGTCGGTCGGTTCTGTGACTATTCAAATTCGAAATTTATTTTTTGAACTTGGTAACAGATGCTTTAAGTGCACTTAACTGTGTCATTAACTGTGCCATATTGCACTATATAAAGGGCCATAATCCTTCACATTTTGATCACCAATCCACCTCTCCTTCCTCCTACTGCGATATTCCTGTCGTGTTCCTCTCCTTTTGTTGATTACCTTCGGTCAGCTACTGTCGAAGTAATATTTTCTATTACTGCTCCAGTTCGAATTTTTCATACTGCTGTAGTTGCTGCTTTTATCCTTTTGTCTGTTTATATCTGTGTTCATTACGAATTTATAAACTGATTCGCCGTCGTCGTCGGCATAGTATAAAATCCGTTGTGTTCGGGTATTGTTCGTTTCGGTCAGACGTGTTCGTTGCATAACACGTACTGACGACACTGTTGAATCCTGGGAGGTGATCGCCCCGTGATTTAAACTCCTTTGCATAACCCGAGGGTGGAGTGGGGCGAAATTGCCTTAAGGAGACTGTGATTAGCACGGGCCTCAGTATTACAAAATCGCGTTTTTCGTCGTTGTCGATTTTACGTGTAATTTCGAAGTTGTTCATAACTTGCATGATAATTCGGCATTATTATATGTAAGAACTCGAAATTTGACTATTTACGTTTTAGTCACTGAAGTTTCAGAAATTGCAATATAATCCCTCAACTTTTGTGTTTTGCAGTTTGACCCTGATATTTTGCTAACAATTTTAACATAGGGTAAACCTTGGACAGTTTTTTAGTTATTAACCCTATTAATACTGAAGTTACTAAAATGCAACAATAAATAAAAATGAGATGCTTAATTCAAATACAAATATCTAAAAAATGTTGCAACAATAATCCTAATATACTGCATTCGATCATTCATTTTGAGGGTTTCCACTTGAGCGTGAGTGAAAAAATCTTATTGCAATTGATGTGTCTCATAGGAAAAAAAAAAAAGGGAGATGATGAAGTTATTCATCACGAAAATTGTATCTAAGATATTCATGTAATTTGAGGATTACAAACAGTTTGCTTTCAAAACTTCGGCCTATTAAAATGGCATGTTCCATTGCTCTCGATTAGAGATTAAATACTTAAATGTAGGATTTGATATTTTGATTGTTTCTCTAATATTATAGATCTTAGTTTAAAATTCATACCCATTATTTCCAATTGTATGAATATTTTGCGTTGATTTTGTATCTACAAGCTTTTTTACATACATCGTTGAGACGTAATCAGTTGTCATTGATATTGATATGGTTAGGTTGTTGCATTTCTGTTATTCGATGTATAATTAATTATAGAAGTTCGAGTTAGTATTTTTAAATACAGTTATTGGGGCTTGTAATCCAGTCTAATTAGAAGTGTCTCTCCGTATATGCGATATTTTAGTTGTTGTGGTAGTTTTTTCAACCCATACCCTTCTATTACTAAGTTATCACCAGGTATTTCTTTTTTTTGTTCTACAAATGATAAAATGTTGAATATTCAAATGTAAAAAATTGTATGCATGAATTTGTCAAAATATAAAAGTTTAGGGAAAAGAAATTTATATCCCTCCCTAGTCCCTACCATCCGTATATAGTCCCCGTCCACACGATGTAGTCTTTTATGAGATATTATGGTTGGAGTAGAGTTCCAACTGAACGAGTTATTACTTATGGTACCATGACAGACCATTTAATGCACCAATTATGCAATTACTTTTATACCCTTGGTTATTTTTAGTGTTAAAGAACTTATACACTGTTTGAAATTTCACTAATGTTGAAATTTGGTGTCTGACGTTAAAATGGAGTGTCCCAAATTTCTTTTTTGTTGAAATTTTGTCTCTCGATGTGATTACTATAGAGAAGCCAATTCCTATGAAGCCGACTTTCAAATTCGACCTCTCATGCATGCTTCATTCTCGTCACCTTGTCGGGACCGTCTTCTAAGAAGTTGACCATATCCGCGCAAGTAAATCTCGCTCCGTTGTCTCTGAAAATAGCTCAACGCCAATTTATTGGAAACCTTTTCTTATGCTCAAATTTTGGGGAAATTTGACAACATTGTGAAAAGTAAAAAGTCATGGATATAAGTGAGTGGGTGAGTTGATGAAAATGATTGAAGGGAGATGAAAATACGCGTATAGACATCAAATTTCAACAATAATGAAACCTACAGACTTGGACAGTCCATTTTAACACTTCAAATATCAGTTTTTAACATTAGAAAACTCAAACAGTTTGTGTTTTTAATTCAGTTAGAATAATGAAAAGACTTTATTATATAGCAAGGGTAACTTGTTGGTTGGTATTGAAGAACAAATTGGAATCTTAGGTGCCCCAAAGTCAACATACCCCAAATGGATAGGCATGCAGATGCAGCACTAAGGTTGCTTTTGTAATATGTTGCCTTACAAATAAGAGCATCAATACATATAGAGCATCCTATGCCTTAGGCAAAGTCCCTTTCGGTTTCAGACATTATCACACGAATGTGGCGAATCCGATTTATATACTCGACAAAAATCTCAATCCATAAAACGACATATATACACGGGTGTAAAAAAAGTAAATTATTATTAACATGTATGTAAAAACTTTAGCTTTTTGCGATATATGGAAAGCATTTATATAACCGTTTCAATGAATTGTGTTAATCATCTCATCAAATTATTATTATTATATTGTTTTTTGCCATCAAATTATTTATTTATTTATCATTAAATATTTCATTCTGTAGAACTTCTAAAAGAAGATATATACTTGCAAGATACATGGAAGAGCCTTATTTATTTATTTACTTATTTACTTATTTTTAAATAGTAGCCTTGCTCAAATTATTGGCCGACGCCCGACAGCAAATAAAATTAAACCTTCCCCCTTTGTCCTTAATCAAACATTATTATTTTTATTATTATTATAAACGTTCTGCTTATTTAAGGGGTATAGTTGACGAATAATAAGTACTTATGGTATTCTAGAAATGTCATGACTTTGAAAAATTATATTACGGGTCTATTAATAATACTTGATTTTTTAATTCTGATTTATCAGGCGGCACATGGCTACGTACTGCGTTGGTCTTGGCGACTTGCCGTTGTATTAACGCCGTACGTAGTTTAATGCATGATTATGCATGGAGGGCGAAAAATTAAATTATAAATCAAGGCCATTAATTAGCACTACAAGAAAATTCATAATTCCACACCAGAATTTTACATACGGGTACTACGGTATGTAATTCTATACCGGTTACATACAAAATCCATACATATTAAGTTGAAAATTTTGAATTTTGAATTACATACAATTTACACACAAGGAAGTACACACTGAAAATTTACGGTATGCAATCTATCTGTACTAATTTATTATTTCATTCTGATTAAACACTAGTGTAATAGTTAGTATGTATTGAGTATGCAATTTAGTCTTTTATTCCGTTTACACACTGACTGAGTAGTTTGTAATAGTTAGTATGTATGAGTATGCAAAATAATGGGTTTTTTTTGCCCAAACAAAATAATGGTATCCGGTTAAAGAAATATAATAATAATAATAAGTAAAAAAAAAAAAAAAAATAGAATAACAGGAAGCCTTAGCAGGGAAAGCCTACTTTTGGTGGAGTGGAGGTGTTCTTGCCCGTGCAGCCAAAGAGAGGGCTCCTAATTACTCTGGTCACAACCTCTGTACAATCTTATTCGTCAATCGACATCTGAGGTCCACCTCTCGCAGTGTTAGATCTCGGCTTTCACCTGAAGACTGCATCCTCCGTTCTTCTCCCTGCTCAGCCTCCTCGATGGGTCATCATCTTCTCGGTACTCTCTTTATCTCACGACTCGACCTAGGTCCGGATACAACTGTCAGGCCTTGTGTAACCGTGGGTCAGAGTCGCCTTACCCTTGCGACTCAATTGGTGGGTGGACTGAGCGAGGAATCTAGATATGCGTGTCATCGGAGCTATTACCACAAATTTCGACCACGCTGGACAGCTCCGAACGGCCTCGACCTCACCAGACTACTCTCATAAATGTGCTATTTTTCTCTCTATATCGTTCCCTCTGTATGATCTTTTAAAGTTTCCATTTTCTCAGGCTCACCATCGATCTAATGTTCTTCTTTTTTGTATCAATTTATTTTTAGGCCAGATATTTGCGCGAGAGATTAAATGTAAACAAGAATGTGGTAGTTTTCACCTATGAGTTGATTTAGGGTTTGCATTTTTGTTTTCCTTTCACGTGACCTGTAATTTTTATTGTTAATTAATTTTCGTAAATGGAGGAGCCTACGAAAATTGGTAGTTGGAAGGATGTTGCAAATCTAGAAATACTTATCCATGAAATTTACAATGAGTCTAATCAAATGTTAGCCAACTATCTTATTTATTAGAATTATATAAAATTTCAGATAACATGGTTATACAGTTTATGAGGTCATACTGTTGGTCCCTAAAGTTGGAGATAGACCAGATTATTAATCCGTATTTGTAAGTTTTAAACATTTTTTATACAAGTACATGAATTGATGTTAACAGTCAATATGATGTCTTCATCGGTTAAACTTTGTTCTGTTGTTCTTATTATTGGGGCATTTACCGTATTTGTTAATAGTTGAGAAATCTTGCATTGATCCAGATGATGAATTTGCTAATTATTCTGATTTTCAGATGATAAATCTTAGCATTGGGTTGTTGAAGTATGATTCTAGGCTTTGTTTTCAATTCTTTTAGCTAATGTCCCTATTACAATTAGTTCATGGTAGTGTTTTGTATATGTTGGTTAATTAAACTTTTAGTAGAAGCATATTTTGGGGCATTAATTGATAATTTCCAGTTTTGATTAGCTCATGTATGCATGTAAATTGGTATTGTTAGTTCAGTCTAAAGTAAATAAAAAAAATAGGCACTAATAATTTAAAAGCTTTTATTTTTTGCAGTTATGAACCAAATAGCAAGAGCAGGGAGAAAAACTTGGATGTACCCATTTTTTAAGGTAGATGGAGCAGATTGTACAAGTTTGAGGGTAGATGGAATTTGATACAAGGTACATCAGTAAGTGAGAATTATCAAATAATCAGTTATCAGTGCTCAAAGTATTTACCGTAAAATATAAAAAATCCAAAATAAATATTGTAGTTAAGCAATGGTCTGAAATTGTGATGTTTGTATGTTTCCTTTTTTATTTTTTCTTTTAAATTAAGTCTCCTCTGAAGTTTCACTTAAATTGCCACCATGTTTATTCAGTTGTACATCAACTATAATGAGTTTAGTGTTTAGGGTTTACATTGTTTCTCATATCATCTTTGCAACCATTACAGGAGATATTGTTCTTGGTGGAGCATATTCCCATGAGCTGCCTGTTATGGGCTTGAAGTTTGGCTTGATCAACTAGGCAGGTGGTATGTTATTCTTTTTTCTTGTAGTCTTCTACGTTGCTATGATGTTTGTAGTTCACTTTAATGATCAGCTTATTGCACTGAGCTTCTCTTGCTCACCGAGTATTGAAAACACTTGATCTGGACTTGGTTTATGAGGGCAATATGTACATCTAAATTACTGCTCATTCCTGATTACATATGATCTTCATTTTTCTGTTTATTACTTATATATTTTTTTTTTTTGTTAGGCAACTGGAGAAGACTACTCTGTTGAGCCTGAATGAGAAAAGTGGTAGCTCCGAGCCTTTTAATGAGGGCCTCATTAGAATCGTCACAGGGAATCATGTTTCGATGCTCTAAAGGTACTGATTGAGAAGTTTTTTATTGCAATTCATTATATGGATGTTGCGGGACTGGGATCATAGGTTTATCCTAAAATGAATTTTTTAGTAGATGCTCTCAAATGCATAGCCTTCTGTTTATGTTGATACATGAATTTATGAGTACATTGCTTAGATAGGTGTATGAAGGTTTATTTGCATATTTTATAATTACTAATATATATATATATATAGCATTTTTCTTTTTTCTTGTGCTAGGAGATTTTTCTTGATCTATTCAAACAGCAATTAATTATATTTATATACAAATATATATATATATATATATATATGCATGAGAGAAATGAAAACCCCACATTGAACTGCTCTTTCCGGCAGCTTGGAAAAGTGCATGCTAATAGATACATTGTTGTAACAGATACATTATTTGTTGCTCTATTGCTTTTTCGTCCTTTTTATTGTATTAAGTATTATTTAGTTGATTATACGTACTTGGTAAATCACCCCACGCGTCGCGCGGGGAATGCACCTTAGTGTTGTATCAATTCTTGTCGGCGCTTCCTAGACTTCTCTAACTTCTATTCATTGTAGTTTGATAGTATTTTATGTTAATTAGTCTCTGTTATTTAAGTAACATGACAATTCAATTGAATCTTATATTGGTTCATTCTTTAATTTGCTATAAGAATGTTTTGAGATGTTATACCTATTTAGTATACTACAGTATATATATGTATTCATGTGCTTCTTAGTGAATTAGAACATATTTTTGCCAAGAAAAATATCTTGATAGGTGGTGAATTTTGGAACTTCTAATAATAGGCTTCTATGTGTTCTGTATAACAATTTTTTTTTTGCCAAAATATGATTAAGTATTTCTCTCTTCTTCCTTGTTGAGAGCATGTCATCTATGCTGTGATTGGCACAAGATGTTAAAATGGGAACGTTACACTTGGTGTGGAAGGTATTTATATCTAGCTCATTACTTTCTACGGGTTCGAGCAATATATATCAAGTAATGATACTGATTTCAATTCTTGGGCATTATTTGGTGCAGCTTATCCAAGATACTTAAATCACAAGAAAGATGGTGATGTAGTGAGTGACAAAGCCTCTGATACATAATTTCAGCAAGATTTCAGAGAAATGGTGGATGAATTTGTTAAAGTGACATGGAAAGCCAAACATTTTGGAGGCAACTCTGTATGTACAAGTTGAACCACCAAATAGTTTAGGGTATACCAAACTGAGTTCAGGTCATCGAACTTGAAGTCTCAAGGTATTGTTACATTTGAAATTAGCATTTTTCAGCGATGTGAACTTAAGGCTCTTGTATTTATTAATAAAGTAATTATTTTGGTATATGTTGTTATAGACATTACATATACATGAGTTTAAATGAAAAATCTGAAATCTATTAATATAATATATAATCTAAATAGAACTTTTAGAACTACAAATATAATACTAAAAGCTCTAAATAGTTTTTTAAACTGGTAGTTACTAAATCTAACTTTTTAGGAATCGCAAATCCATTACTTAAAGTTCTGAATAGATTTTAAACCAGTAGATTTTAAATTGGTAGTTTCTAAATCCGGTTTTTTTGGAACCGCAAATCTAATACTAAAGACTCTAAATAGATTTGAATTGGTAGTTACTAAATATGAACTTTTTGGAACCGCAAATCTAATACTAAAGACTCTAAATAGATTTTAAATTGGCAGTTACTAAATACTAATGTTTTGGAACTACAAATCCAATACTAAAGACTCTAAATAGATTTTAAATTGGTAGTTACTAATTCCGACTTTTTTGGAGTTTCAAATTCAATACTAAAGATTCTAAATAGATTTTAAATTGTTAGTTTCTAAATCTAGCTTTTTTGGAACTACAAATCCAATACTAAATGTTATAAATAGAGTTTAAGTGTTAGTTACTAAATGTCACTATTTTGAAATCACAAATCTAATACTGAAGGTGCATAATTTGAATTGAGATGGGTGATACTAAAGATAAGATATAGTACCAAATAGTGTAGGATTGAAATGCAATCCCTTTCAGATTGCACACAGTTTTTCGGTGTGCAAATTACACACTGATTTAAAACCATTCCAATTACACACAGTAAAGTTCGGTGTGTAAGTTTTACACACCATAATTTCGGTATGTAATGTCCATACCTTTTCCCAGCTCCAAATTACTCACAGTTTTTTTTTGTCTGCCAGCAGTATGCAAACACATTTGCACACTACTTTCATACTTCTTTCTCCGTATGCATTCTCACATTTTCTTGTAGTGTAGATATATTTCTATATTTATTATTATTGTATGATCCTAATTTTTGGAGGTGCAAAAGCACCACAATAAATTGTTCCCACCTTGTAAATGAAGGTTTAATCATTTTACAATATAATATATATCATGCGTTATGTACAATATCTAAATATATTGTTGAGGGTTTGGATGCGCGTATTGTTAGCTATACGTTTTGTCTGAATCATAATTATTGAACATTATCGAATACATATGTGATGTAACATTCTGTTGAGAGAACTAGTAGCGTTCCGCATTAAAATAAATAAATATTAATAAACTCTTATATAAATATATTATATTCTTTTTGGCCACCAGTAAGTATACTGTTTGGATCTCAAGTAGATGGCCTATTCAAGTAGATGGCCTAGTTTATAAGTTGAAGTGACTATCTCATAGATATGATCTTCTAAATAAAGATTTAAAAGTTTATTTAGGTAATGTAATTTTACTTTAGTTATAATAAGTTAAAGAACGATTAATTATTTAGTGTATAATTATATCTCACTAGCTGTCATATAATATCTTTTTTTTTTTTTTTTTTTTTGGTAGATTTGCTTTTCTCTATCTCTTAATGACAAAAGATATGTATTATTATTTTATTTTAGAATTAAATATGCATGGTGGTTATATAGTAAGAAAGACAAGAAAAGAAAGGAAACTAGTGTAAACAATAACATTTAATCCTGAAGTTACCACTTTTATCTAGCTATGGTCTAATATTGCCCTCGAAGTCAGAATGCAAATTCAAATTTATCCTTGAATTTTTTTTTATTGCACTTTTGTTTTTTAATTCATCACTTCCGCGCCAAGAATATTTCTATCATGCTCCAAGAGCACCATGATTTTGATACTTTTTTTTGTATTTATCTATTGTCATAAATGTGAACCCTAGGGGAAATTGATATTATTAATAGTATGATGCAAATATTAGGTGTGTGTTACGAAAGTAGAGAGGTAATAGAAGAGGGAACTTGAGGATGTCTTATTATCACACATAAGGAGCCCTTATATAGGGATTACATATACTTGGGGAGGAAGTATATATTTAGTGTTATGAACATATTTAGTGGATGTTCAATATTACGTGTATATACCATCTTCCTTATTTAGACTTTCCTAGTATTAAATTTACTTCCTCCCTAAGTCTATGTAATCCCTATATAAGGGCTCCTATGTGTGATAATAAGATCATCTCTAAATTCTCTCTTCCATTAGCTCTATACTTTCGTAACAGTGTGGTTAAAAAATTTCATATTTTTTCATATTTTTAAAATTTTACATATGTTACAATTAAGTCCACCCTAGTAATAAAAAAAACCAAAAACATGGTGCTCCTGGAGCATGGTAGAAAAATCCGCCCAAATCCCATTTCTTGTTAAGTAGTAATACATGTATGTTCTTTAAAAAATATTGCACCCAATTTTAATTATTTTTTTTTGCTCCCCATTGGATCAACCTGAGCTATAAATTCCAAATTGGGTGACCTTGCACCTGCTGAAAAGATAAGGGTGTAATATGGGATACATATAAGTTCAGGGTGAAATATCATTCCTTTGAAGCGTAGCACCGAATTTGCATTTTGCACTTGCAACAGAAATTGGTTGTGTATGAAATTTGAACGAATGAAATGAGCTGGATATACGCTGTCTGTGTGTCTCTCACATGAATGATAGACTGGTGGTGAACCGACAAACAAAATAAAGAGGATTGAATCCAATCCAATCATCCTCCATTACAAAATCCCCTTTCTTTGCTCTTGCTTCACTGTTCTCTCTTTTTCTTACTTAACTTGGCCCAAGAAAACTAAACTGTCCCCACTATTTTCCTGCTCAAAAGCTGTACTCTACTCTAAAAAGTGCAAGAAAAAGAGACCTTCCCTAGCCAACCCACCATTTCCCTTCCCATCCTCTTCTCTAATGTAAAAAGGTTCAAACTTTGTTCTTGAATTTGAATTGTTCTGATAAAAAATATGGCTTTGAGTCGATTGCAGCTCTCTGTGCTCCTTATCCACATTGTCCTGCTTCTGGGTTGCTGTTCTGCTGATGATCCATTTGTGTTCTTGGACTTCAAGGTCACTTACATCACTGCCTCTCCTCTTGGAGTCCCTCAGCAGGTCAGTTTCCAGATCTCCTTCTTTTTCCTCTGCCACACTGGTAATAATTTCATGAATCAAGAGTATGGCAAGTGGGTTCTGTCTAATTCTTCAAAATTTTCATGCTTTAGTTCCAGATCTGTACAATGTGGGTTCAAAAATCCATGCTTTGACCTGCTCGTGGTTCTACTTGCTGAACTTTGAGAGTGATTTGCCAATGCTGCTAGATTCTTGTTTTTCTTTTGGATTTGGTAAAGAGAGCCTGTCACCTTAAAGCCAGGGTTTCATATAATTAAACTTTGATAGGTTTTGCCAATGCTGCTAGATTCTTGATTTTCTTTTGGATTTGGTAAAGAGAGCCTATCCCCTTAAAGCCAGGGGTTTCTTATAATTAAGTGTTATGACTAAACCAAATGTGTGTTCTAGATTTGGATAGATAGATATACATTATCTGGTTTAACATGCATCAGATATTGATAAAGTTTCGAAATTTTTGACTTGGTAGGTTATCGCTATCAACGGCAAGTTCCCGGGACCAACCATTAATGTCACGACCAACAACAACGTTGTTGTGAATGTCCACAACAAGTTAGATGAGAGTCTCCTCATGCACTGGTAAATCCCTGTTCCAAATTCTTGCTATTTCGAAGCGAAAGATTCTTAATTTGTCTCACAGCTATAGCTAATACTGCATTGTCCATGTTGTTTTTGATAGGTCCGGGATTCAACAGCGCCGCAGTTCATGGCAAGATGGTGTTCTTGGAACCAACTGTCCAATCCCTGCAAAGTGGAACTGGACTTACCAGTTTCAGGTCAAGGATCAAGTTGGGAGTTTCTATTACTTTCCATCCCTCAATTTCCAGAAAGCTGCTGGTGGCTTCGGTGGGTTCATTGTCAACAACAGGGCCGTAATCCCAATTCCTTTTGCAACTCCAGAAGGAGATATTGTTATCTTGATCGGTGATTGGTACATCAGGAACCACACGGTTAGTCTGAAACTTAGTGAGAATGTGAAAAATATACACTTTTGGGTAAAAATATATTGTAATTTTGTTTAAAATGTTGTCTAAAATGCTGTATTTTGTTATTGAAGGATTTGAGGAAGTCTCTGAATGGAGGGAAAGAACTTGGGATGCCTGATGGAGTTCTTATCAATGGCAAAGGCCCGTATCAGTATAACGATACCTTGGTTCCCGCTGGAATTGATCATGAAAGCATCACTGTCCAACCAGGTATTTAAAAATAAAATCTTGTGCAATTATGTTAATAATCCTCAATTTTAGTACAATAATTTGAAAATGTAAAGACTCCCATTTTGGAGTAGACTCAACCTTAAACTAAACAAGCTGTCTCTAATGATGTTTCTCTTGTATCCCAATGATGCTTTTAGACTTCATATAAGCACATCATATCATTTTATGACTGAAAAATTCTAAATAGTTTGAAGTTGTGTGCCAAAGTTAATCTTTTTTTACATTTTCAAGAAAAAAAAATGATAGGGGTGGTATAATAGATAGCTAATAGCTTCTTGCAATTTTAAAAGAGTCCACTTTAGTTTCGGTGTTTGCAGTATTGCTCTTTTGTGATTATATATCAATGCGAAAAGCGATGTTTGTTTAGTTGGAACTATGGCTTTCATTGTTTATGTAGCATCATACCGAGTAATTAGTCTTTAATTAATTGAACTGTGGTGCAAATTTGAACAGGGAAAACATATCGAGTCCGAGTACACAATGTTGGCATCTCAACAAGCTTAAACTTCAGGATCCAGAACCACAATCTCCTTTTAGCAGAGTCTGAGGGATCATATACAGTTCAACAGAACTACTCGAGCTTGGACATCCATGTGGGTCAGTCTTATTCGTTCTTGGTGACCATGGATCAGAATGCAAGCAGTGACTACTACATCGTAGCAAGTGCACGAATGGTGAATGAATCGGTTTGGAAAAGAGTTACCGGTGTTGGCATTCTGCATTACACTAATTCAAAAGGAAAGGCCTCTGGGCCCCTTCCTGATGGACCAAGTGATGAATTTGATAAGACGTATTCCATGAACCAGGCACGATCCATCAGGTTTGTCCCGAATTCGATATTGGGTTGTAAATTATAGCTCTGTTAATTCTAATTAGTTTGTAATTTACAATCTTTGCCAGAAACAGTTTACAACTCAATCAATCATTATTTTTTCCTGAAAAAGAAACATTTTTCACATTTTCTTGATTTAGATGGAATGTGAGTGCAAGTGGAGCTCGCCCGAATCCACAAGGATCTTTCCGGTATGGAACAATCAACGTCACAGAAGTGTATGTATTGAGAAACACGCCACCTGTTGTGATCGACGGGAAAAGGAAGGCAACTCTCAATGGAATCTCCTACGTTAATCCTGCCACCCCGATCCGTCTTGCTGATCAATACAAATTGAAGGGAGTATACAAACTAGATTTCCCTACCAAACCACTAACAGGAGCACCAAAGATGGAAACTTCCGTCATTAATGGAACGTATCGAGGATTCATGGAAGTCGTGTTACAAAACAACGAGACAAGGATGCAGTCGTACCATATGAACGGATATGCTTTCTTTGTTGTCGGGTATGAATACTTTTATTTCCAAATTCGCACTTACAAAATGTTCAAATCAACAAAAATGATAAATTTGAGACTTAAGCTCATGTTCTCTACATTCACAAGCAAATATATCAACCACTAAGCTAAGTTAACTCTATGATTTTATCTGCAGAATGGATTATGGTGAGTGGACAGAGAATAGCAGAGGAACATATAACAAGTGGGATGGAATTGCTCGCTCTACAGTACAGGTATTCTTCTTCCTCTGTAGTACACAATCTTAAAAATTGTTTCTTTAGTGTGTTTTTGCTGCAATTATGTTCTCTTACGCGGTTTACTCATTTTGAAATCTATAAAAATGTGATCTTTAAGCTGAGAAGTTATTCGTCGTAGCTAGCTGCTGCATCAACCTTCTTAAATTTTAGCCATTGATCTAAAGGTCTTCTGGTTGGTTGTTGGGGCCAATTTACCAAACATTTATGCTCAACTGCACCACCTAATGCTAGCCCTAAACCCTAAAACCGAAGATTTCTTGCAGTCCAAGAAAGAAAGAGTCTTTAATACAAAAAGGGTTAATTTAGAGATGGCTTATATAGTATATTAGTTGAACTGCTTTGTGTTTATTGTGTTTAAGGTCTACCCAGGAGCATGGACAGCAATCTTGATCTCTCTAGACAATGTCGGTGTATGGAACATAAGAACAGAAAACCTCGACTCGTGGTACTTGGGACAAGAAACCTACGTTAGAATCGTCAACCCCGAGGCTACTAACAAGACAGAGTTACCAATCCCTGATAATGCTCTATTTTGTGGTCAACTAAAGCATCTGCAGAAGTAATGTTTCTTTATCTTTAAGCTTCATTTGATTTTGGATCTTTATTTATAGTGCTAACTCATTTTTTTTTAAACAGGCCTCAAGATATCTCTGCAGCAATCCAAGGCCACAGCTTGAGCTTGGCATTGACTCTGTTAATGATGCTATGCTCTCTACTTCCGGTTTTCTTTCGTTAGTTCGTGATTCTGCTGTCGGGTTCTGGGATAGTAACTTCTCACCCAAGTTTTTTTATTGGTTCGTATTTGATGATCCAACCGCTTTGTAGTGATTGTATCGAGTGTTTAGTGGGGTATTCTTCTAATTTGTCCATACAAAATTTTCGGGTATGATTCTTTCAAATGTACGGTATCTTGTAGACGCTAGGTTCTTGTTTAATTTATCAGGATTTGTGATTCTTTCCATTCATTGCTTTCCTTTGTTTTCATCCTCACAATGTGTTTTGAATACTATATTGTTATGAATATATTATGTGGATGTTCAATATTATGTGTATATACCATCTTCCTAATTTAGACTTTCCTTGTATTGATTTTACTTCATCTCCAAGTCTATGTAATCCCTATATAAGGGCCCCTATGTGTGATAATAAGATCATCAAGTTTTCTCTTCTATTACCTCTCTACTTTCGTAACACGTTATCAGCACGAAATTGCTCATAAAAACAACCCGACTTTAGAAGCGTACCGTAGGGTATCGTTTTAAACAATTTGTTGAAGTCTCTTGTTCCTCCACATAGCAATAGCATAACAAACCTTGGCATTGCTGGGCCCACCATCAAAAATCACGAACTCATCCAAACAAGATTGCTCTTCAAGATCACACCATGATGAGGGAAGACATTTAGCTTGTCAATTTTAGTATTTGAGCAGAAAGCGAATGTTCTGTTTCGGACTTCACGAAGTCTTTAAGGTCTTACGAAAAAAAAATCAATTTGACGATATGGAGCACCATTCCCAAAGTGTCAACTGAGACATGGTCATCGACTTTGAAGTGCATTGAATCAAAAGGGAGATGTCCTTTCTTCATATTATTTTGCTATATTATTTAATAATTGTTTAAAATTATTAAACTTTATTCTAATTAGTATTTTTTTTTTGTTAGATTTTAGCAAACATGAGACATGATTCCGAGTGTCTCTAGATTTGTATCTGCTTCAACTGCGGTCCGTACTACACCGCATCAACATGAACACAAATTAAGGAGCGGAGAGAAGAATCGGCACGTAATTCATCAGAAAATCAAAGTCAGTCACTGTCTCGTTGATTCCGGCCATTCAGCCCGTAAGTGATTAAAGAAAGAGAGATTGGATGGGCGCTCAAGAAGAAAGCTTAGATAAATTAGTTTCGGTCTGGCGAAATTAAGACCGCCACAGACTTCATCAGGGAGTACAAAGCTATCGGGTCGATCTTTCCGATCCTATACGTTGAAGGAGATAAATACAACTGCGGATCTTGCCAAACTCGATTTATGAGGTAACACATCACTCAATATGTTAAATACTGTCTCGATTTTTGAAGATTTTCTTAACTCCCTAAAGAGAGTGTGTAGCACATAATTTATCATGAATAGTAGTTTGGCTTAACCCATTAGTGTTCGATGCTTCAATATATCTATATATGCAAATAGTGAATAAAAAATATATGCATCGCCCACTAGATATTATTGGCTCCCTGAAGTGAGCATCTCAATTTATGATTATAACAAGGATATAATCCACTCCCTGAAGCGAGTGTTCTTTATATATGTGTATCCCACACTCCCAGAAGTGAGTGTTGCGATGTATGATTACAATGAGAATAATATTCCGCTGTATGAAGTGCATATTGCAATTTGACATGGTCATGGACACTTTTGATGTTGATTTTGAAAGAGATGAATATTTGGTATCATCATGATATCGATAAAGAACGATGATGTCTCTTACAAATAAAGAATGCAAAGTCCAATTGATTTGGAATAATGATAATTATGAAAGGCGTGGTGATGCTAGCAGAAAAGTAATTATATTATGCAGCGCGAATTTGATCATATGAAACGCACTGACTCTAGACAAAGTCGCCTATGTGAAAAGCAAAAATCCTTAGATATATTATAATGGGATATTATAACAATAAAAAAAAAAAAAAAAAAAGTGCACTATTTATGAATGACGGATCCTCAAGATCCGATATTACGATCTTGGAGATCAAGAATTATGAATTATATTTCCCTCAATTTATATATATTTTTCTTGTACTATATTTAAATTTACAGTTATATTTATATTTCTTGCACTGCATTTACAATTACCTTTTTATTTATTGCACTGCATTATATTTATTATATACATATATCATTATGCTCGTCGCATTTTATTATAAAATGATCCAGAAGATCAAGAGTTATTCAAAAGCTCAAGAATCACTGCATTTAGGATCCAGAAGATCCTATAATGTATGAAAAATGATTTAATGAAGTAAAGATCTTCAAGTATGAAAAGTGAATCATGTAAAACATGAGTTATACATAAAGAATCCTGGAGATTCTAAGAGATCATGAGTTATGAATAAATGATCATGAAGTTCCTAGAAGATCTGTAAATGAATAAAAGATCTTGAAGATACTAAATATCTGGGACTATGGATTAACGAGACTGAAGATCCCTAAAGATTTTGAATTATGAACAAAGATCCTGAAAATCTTGAATTATTTCGAATGAACGATCTGAAAATATGAAAATAGGATCTTGGAGATCCTAAGAAATTATGAGTTATGAACAGAAGATCTTTAAAGATCTTGAGCTACGAATAGGAATCATGAAGATCCTAAAATATTTTGAGCTATAGATGATTTGAAGATCATGAATTACGAGCATTTATATGAAATTGTATTATTATTTTTTACGCTTTATGCATTATTTTTATTATTATTATTTATATGCTTTCATATACTTCATATTTATTTCTTATTATAAAGAATGTGAATACTCCGCAATCATCATTATGATGACGATGAATAAAATAAAAATATGCGGAATGTGTTACAAAAGATACAAAATAGATCTCTTGCAGATTATGAAAGAAATACATATCAGGTAAACCAGAAGTTTACCGCCAATATTGGCATGATTGATTAAATATCTCAGTAAACCAGAAGTTTACTGATACATAGAGGTAAACCAGAAGTTTTACCCATATAATATAATATTTGGCGTGACCGGTTACAGACCATTCCGGATCACTTAAGATGCGCAATACATTATTTGGAAGAACCTGAAGATTCTCCATTAATCGTTATGATAATTGCTCTCAAAGGAAAATTCATTATGTGATCATCATCAACTAAGTCCGAGATAAAATCCCATTTGTTTATGGAAATTATAAAGGTGAATATGGGCCCGTTCACCTGCCATGTGGACCGATATATTATTTTAAAAGATGCATCTACAATATGGTCGCATGCGCATTAATTATCACGAATTTGCAATAGAAAAATTTCAGATTATGCAATAAAGAAGGATGATGATATTGAAAGTTTATATTTACTACAAGATTCAGACGATTATATGTCTAGATTTGCAGTTTAGCATGAAAGTTACAAAGATCCTCCAATTAAATAGCTAAACTGCCACCAATTAGAGCAAATTGAGTGTAAATGCATGTTATTATGCAAGCAGCAGTATAATTGCGCATCAAGCTAATTTTAAATGACAGTTCTCCCCATTACAAAAACTTTTAGTCAAGAGACTAATTCCCCATTTATGAACTTTATAAAGTGCGATATATATTTGAATTGCTCCACCGCAACGCACTAAGATGGGTCTGGAATGTTGGGAAAAATATGTTGAATACAAACAATTTATTGGAAACAATGAATGATATTTATTTAAAGCAAGCATTGCTGATTGTTATTGATGAACAACTTTTCCCAACATTAGGGGGAGAAAAGAAGCAGCTGGCAGAAAAAAGATTGACTGAAAAAATTTGTTATTATCTCATTTAGATCCTCGCACAATGATAATATGAACCTGAAGTTCAACGAGATAACCATTTTCAGATACTGCCTATTAAGTGACTTTATGAGACCCAGAAAGTCAATTACCGGCTGCAAATGCTCCAATTTAAATGTCCCAGTTGGACAATTTATAATGAAAAATAAGTCACGCCTGAAGCGTGCGATAATGGTTCCACAGAAATTTTTGAAAGAAGAATGGAGCGTGGAAAGAAAAGAAATATAAATATGGTCTTATTGTGGAGGTGATTTCCCAAAGAATTAAAAACATAACTAAATATGAAACCCCAGAAGTGGTTCAGGTACCTGAAAGTAATTACAATAAAAAAAAATCTCGATGAGTTATGTCATTAATGGGAAAATAATGGAACCGAGAATATCAAGTTGTCGACAACAGTTTTGAATATTATTCATGGTTGATATCATAAAACAAGACGAGGATCTTGAGCTCAATATGTTAAACAAGTATTATGATTGGCCAAAGTTTGAAAAGACGCAAGTATTAACATGAAATATGCAGAAGGTGGAAGCCAGTGGATACAAATTATTTCCCGCATAAATAAATTGTGTCGTAAGATATATACGCACAACCTGTGGTACAAATGTTATATGCAAAATCCCGACAATTATTATATGGATCATTTAGTGGAGCAATCACCTTCAAATATATTATTACGTTGGCAGTACATAAAAAGTTTTGAATGCGTCCCACATATGAATTATTTATAGCCTTTTTGAGTGGCTAATTTGATAGCAAAATTAAAGTGAAAATCCTAGAAGGAATGAAAATGCTAGCATGAAATTTTTTCCAAGAATGTTGGATAATAAATATATTGTACCATTATTTTGTATATATGAAGATAATGCAGGTTATATAGCTCGAGTTGAAGATTGTTATATCAAAGGAGACATACAAAACACATCCGTCTCAAGTTATTCTTCATCCAACGAATTTATTCATATGACTATCTAGCGGATCTTTTCAAGGAGGATTTATCGACTGCGACATCTGGAATATTGGCGAACATGATTGGATTGCGTCGACTTAATGAAATTACGTGATGTCAACATCAGGGGGAGAATCTACACCGCTGGTCGCTGCACTCTTTTTCCCTTAACCAAGGTTTTATCCCATTGGGTTTTCCTGGTAAGGTTTTTAACGAGGCAGCTTACAAAAGGGATCCATAATTGTGTACTCTTTTTCCTTCACTAGATTTTTATCCCACTGGGTTTTTTCTAGTAAGGTTTTAACGAGGCACAATTCCCTTATGAACATCCAAGGGGGAGTGTTATGAATATATTATGTGGATGTTCAATATTATGTGTATATACCATCTTCCTAATTTAGACTTTCCTTGTATTGATTTTACTTCATCTCCAAGTCTATGTAATCCCTATATAAGGGCCCCTATGTGTGATAATAAGATCATCAAGTTTTCTCTTCTATTACCTCTCTACTTTCGTAACAATGTGTTTTGAATACTATATTTATTTTTAATGAAGTTTGAGGATGGTGGATTTTGTGTTTTACTTCCAAACACGACTCAAGTCAGGTTGCTAATTGATATTCTAAATTTGAAATGTTAATATTTAATGTTAATATTTAGTGTCTCAACATTGGTTAATTTTTATTTTTTTAACTAATTTTGATATTAAAAAAATTGGTGTTTTAATCAACTATAACATGTTATTTTCCACTCTTGCATAAGTAACAGATTTGTTACTCATTCTTTACATTTTGATGTTGAAAAAATATATTGGCTCGTCAAATTAATTAAGAGAAAAAAAAAAGAAATTAGTAAATTTGATAGTTGAGACATCGAGTGTCAACATATTTGATACATCAATTAGACTATAATCAACAAATTTGAAACATCAATTAATAACATGCATATTATAGACTATAGTTGAAACTGTTTTTAAATTCTTAACCCTTAATTCATCCTAATAGGGTTGTATAATTTTATTCTACTTCAGATGACACGTGATAAAATTAATAATTTTAAAGTTTAAAATGAAGTTTACCGTGTATGGCCTCAAAACGCCTCCGGTTTTGTCCGTCAATTCTAACTTTAAATCACATAAAATTATTTACGTCATTAAATAATATACATCAATTAATAAAAAATAATGTATACATATTTTTTTAATATATAATTAAAAAAAATTCATACAAGCTTGTATGAATGATTAATTAAGTTCATCTTCCCTATCACGCATTATATGAATGATTAATTATAATATATTTGATATTCCATTAAAAAATGTTTTAGACTTCAAGAAATTATAAAAATGGATAGAATGTTGCTTGGAAAGAAAGAAAGGTGGGTTTTGCAAGTGGATGAATGGTAATTGAGAGCTGAAAAAGAGTGGCACAGATTGATGAGAGCAGATATAGTGAAGCTAGTATCTTTGCTTAGCCTTTACTTATGTTACTTGCACTTGCTTGCTTATAGTGGACCAGAAGAAAAGAGATCATTCATTCCTCACAAGGTGGAGCATTCATTCATCATTTAACAAAATAGAAGTGGATGTCTCCTTATTGCCTAGCTAACCATATGCCTTCATAATCTACTTTAATCTAACTGATTAATAATGTCATATGAGTTGCAGCTTAGCGTGTCAATTCGTGTCGACAAGTTAGTTGACCGTTAAATATTTTTATTTTATTCAATTTAATTCCTAATATTCTTCCGACTACCGCTCAAACTATTCCGGCCACCACACAAGGCCGCCGACCACCGCTCACCTGTGGGTTTGGATGGTGGCCGACAGCCTTGTGCGGTGGCCGGAATACTTTGAGTGGTGGTTGGAAAAAGATTAAGGACTAACTTGAATAAAATAAAACTATTTAACGATCAAACTTAATCGTTGACTAACGGATACACCAAACATCTACAAAATGCAAACATATGACACTAAAATTTATAAAAAAAACTAAAATAATATATATATATATATATATATATATATATATATATATATATATATATATATATATATATATATATATATATATATATATATATAACACCAAAAACCAGCATTAACCAAACATATACACCAAAATATTATCTCAAATAAAGCGTTAAACTTAATATAGTCATCGTATATTGAAAATATATATAGTCATACCAATATGGTGTATATATAATGTGTCTTTATTTTTTGTGACAACTCTACGTGGCACCAAATATACGTACGCAAGTACTTCATGAATTCCTGTTGTTTCTTATATCATGGGGCACTCATACACCTTATGATAATATTTGTCCTAAAATATACATGATATATACATATATAACACATATACATGTGTATAGATATATGATGAAAAACAAAGGTATAATATACACACACACATTTTGAAGTGCGAGAACTTGGGAGGTTTTGGGAAACTAGCTAGCTAGCTATGATTATATACTTCACATGGGATTGTTCCATATGCTGTAATCCATATAATTAATTATTATATATATAATATATTAGTCGTCAAACAAAATAATAATGCATAAACCCTAATTACTTATCATTGATTCCCACATAAACCAAAATTGCGCATTGACCATATTTTTTTTTTCCACATGTGGACTGAACAATAGGAAGCATGCCCAATGATTATGTCTCTTTGTGGTTTAAAGGGATTATATATCATGCATGCTTGACTTTGAACCAATATAATGTCAAAACATTAGCTGCTGCAACAAATAATAATAATTATTATCATTATCATTATTAACGAAAAACAAAATAATTGCGGGAGGAAGAGACATTAATTAGTTATGATTATCCTTTTTTTTTCCATCCTCCATTTATAACCAGAAGTCCAAACCTCGTTTCCTGTCTCTCATGGTTCTTGCATGGCCAACCCAAAACCCCTACAGATATATATAGACACATCGTCAAGTTGTTATTCATATCGATCGAACATCAGATTGATAAACAAGACAAAAAAGTTTGGTTTTTTTTTTGCCAAAGACTAAAGGTTTGGTTCGGCGCTATAGATTCGATCATAAGAGGTTGTCGTTCAATCGAGGTTATTCTTTCTTGTGCATGTGTATAATTAGTTCTATATATATATATGATCAAGCTTTATTTAATTTCTTTATTGTCTTGTATGTTTGATTGCAGATTCTGGGGTTTTTTAACTCAATCACCAAGAACTAGCTTCATGCTACACCTATATAGAATGTCTACATATATATATATATATATATATATATTATATATACACCACCCTAACAAAGTTATGCAGAGATATTATTTATCTTCCGGTTTAATTAATTTATACACACTTATATATATATATATATATATATATATATATATATATATAGGGTTTAGGGTATATATATATATATATTGCGGCTGAACTTTTAGAACTAGGGCTAGCTAGTTTGGTTCCTTTTGAGTTTTGAACATATATATTGTAGCTTGGACTAGCAATTAGGGTTTGCATGTAATTTTTTTACGGATAGAAGGACACACAAGCATAATTACACTGTACACTAGATGAATACAACTAATTAAGTAAGCAATTTAGGGAATGAAAACCAGCTTTTTTCTTATATTGTTGCCTCATCATTTGATCAAGTTGATAATAAGTGAAGATAGAAGTTTCACTTCTACTAGAGATATTGAATTTATAGATGTGATATTATCAGATACAATAGTTCAATAAAATTGATTTTGCCGACTAATATTGTCACATATCAAAATAATAAAAAAAAATCAATTCGGTATATATATATATATATATACCCAGTAAACCCAGTCTGCATCAATAATACGATATATATATATGATGCATATTCTAAAGTTTAATTGTTTTTTGTCTCCTTATACTTATTGCATATGTATACTACTGCTACTTCCATAGCTCAAACTGGCAACTGGGAGTTGTTGACAATTTCGGGTTCGTGCTCATAACTTGTTCACCAACATGATCATTGCTTAGTTGAGACATCACGAATTTATGAAGAACTCGCCAATCCGTCACTTGATCATCTAATGCTTGTTCTTTTTGTTTCCCATAGAGAGAATCCACACATTGTTGGTGAATTTGATCCTCTTGAGTGATAGAAGATAGGAAATTGTCTCCATAGTTGTTGTTGTTGTTCCTTTCATATAAAGCTATTGAGTTGGGGCTCTCAAGTTGAGGTAATTGGAAGAAAGTAGCATCTTGTTGAGGCATATTGTGATGCTCAAGTTCTTGCTTGCAAGAGTATTGTTGATAATAAGGCAACAAAGTTGCTTCAGAGACTTGGTTTGGCGAATCGAGCTCAGACATGAATGGAACTTGATCGTCGTACCAACTTGGCGATCCGTAGTCACCTAATTTCCGCATGACAGGCATTCGTTTCTTGAATACTCGGCACACAACCCATCCTTCTTCCTGTTGAAGATCAAAATATAATTACAAACCCTAAAATAATATTGACAAATTAATGTTACAATATTAGGTGCAAATAACCCTAGAAATATGACCCATTGAGTATGATTTAATAGAAGTTGCTTGTGATGCTTGCTTGAAACTATATCAACTTTATGTGACACATTGAATAGAAAATAGTGATTAAGTACTTGAAACAAGATGGGTATTACTCTGTAATTCCTCATTTTTTGGGCCCACGTGAGGACAACTGACTCAGTTAAGCTAGGTTGAGTTATAAGGACAGTTGCAGAACATAATGCAATGAGCATACGAAAAAGACTAGACTATGTTCTTGCCTGAGGGGCTCCATTTTCATTCGTCTCTAATCGATATTCATGCATGATCCAGTCGGACTTTTGCCCGTTAGGCGCCCTTCCTTTGTAATACACCAATGTTTTCCTCATGCCAACAAGACTAAGCTTCGAGTAAATAGCCTTGTCTCTACCGGTCGCCTTCCAGAACCCGGCTTTTGTCGCTCTATTTGTGCGAGTACCAGTTGGATACTTCTTATCCTTGTGGCTGAAAAAGTACCAATCGCTTTGCTCTTCAGTCCCGATTCTACATAGTTCTATCCAAAATAACCACATCAAAACATTACTATACAAATTGCATTTACATTGTTAGAAAGTAATTCCATATATTTGTTATATCCACATAATTAGATGTAGATTTGTTAGTTATATATACCTTGAAGATCCCATGGCTCGATTTTGTAAAGATCGACTTCTCGGATGACATCTAAATCGATCCTCTTCGATGCGATTTTCTTCCTCAGATAGTAATCAACAAGCTCTTCATCTGTGGGATGAAATCTAAACCCTGGAGGGACATGTGAGAAGGAGTTCATTGTCTTTCAAGAATGTTAAGTAACCTGCAAATCACATTGAATTTAAGTTAGTCCCAATAGAAGGTGTATATATAGGCTTATAGCTGCTACACTCATGTATATACATACATACATACATGCATGTATGTATATATATATATTTCTTATAGCACCATCCTCAGACAACCACATCTATCCAAACATTATGAGAAGAGCAATTTGAAACTGTTGTCTGCAATTTTCTTAACTATATATAGAACACAAACTACATATGTTAATATGGTTTGTATCTATATTGTAGATCATGATACAATTAGTTCATACTGATGATTTTGTAGTTATATATATATACATAGGTTGTTGGCCCTTATAAACGATCCTAACTAAAATGTACAAAATCATTTTTGTATGGGTTATATCTCTTATAACTTATAAGAGCCACAATTAGAAAATAATATAGGAAATATCATTTAATGTAGAAAAGTATTCCTCCATGCTCAAAAAGTGAGCTGAACTTTGCTTTTTCAGAACCGAAAAAATGCAGGTTTGTTGTTAAGGAGGTTAAATGATATGATTTATTATGAAAAAACATGCTTGAACAAGGTAATACCACTAGATCAGACATATATATAGGTAAAGAAAAAGTTAGTTGAATAAGCTTCAAAATAATGATTATGCAGTTCAATGTTTATGCGTACTATATATATAGGCAAAACCTAGCAGTGATCCGTCGCAAGATCTAATACAAAATAAGGAACCTATAATATATATATATGCGTACACATATTGAGGAAGATGAACAAGAAGAAGCTTACAGTGAGTGAGAAAACAGTAAAATCGGGTCGATTAAGGTGTTCTTCGCAGATCCAGAAGCTGGGGAATTGATTTGCAGCTATAAGGGTTTGTATAGGATCACAGTGTTCATAAAACAAACTATTATCTTCTTCTTCTCCAAGAACTCTGCGCTGACGTAAGCAGACACACAAAAAGACATGCACGGAAAGAAATAAAGAAGACACAGCACAGAGAGAAGACAACAACAGACACCCAGATAGTAAAGTTAGCAGCAGCTCTTCTCGGGAACTGAAAGAGAAAACCCCACTCTAAAAGAAGAATTGAGAGAGAGAGAGAGAGGGGAAAGATATAAGTAGCTAGGGTTGGGAAAGGTGAGGGGGATATGGCAAAAGAAGAAAATAAAAAGGTTTTGTGGAATGAATGAATGAAAATTACTGAGAGAAACAAACATGCCCTAATATTGTTCTCACTCTCCTTATCTTGTAGAAGTTGCTTGATTGCTAGAGAGAGAGAGAGAGAGGTCACTCGAACGGGATTTACAGTCCACCAGCCATTGATGGAGACCAGAAGAGAATGTTTCCTTTTCATACAGAGAGAGATAAGATAGAGAGATAGAGTCTAGAGGAGAGATGGTGAGCTGAGCTTCCTCAATACTCAAAAAAGAACAAAAAGCGACTAAAAAAAAGGGAACAAAAAGTGCATTTAAAATTATATTGACATTCAGTGAAATGATGGATGGATCACGAGAGAGAGTGAAAATTCAACAGTACAAAAAAACGACATTAACCTAATTCATCAAAGGTCTGTCTTCTATATCCGCAGATACATATACATACCATATGAATACGGGTTAAAAATTTATAAACAGTTTAACCTATCTTGAAATTTTGTGTCTGACGTTTAAAATATCTCAGGTTTTATTTTGTTGAAATTTAGTATATCGTTGTGATTCATTTAATTAGAGAAACCAATCCCGACGAAACCGACTTTCAAATTCGAGCTCTCATGCACGCTCCATTCTCGTCATCTTGCCGGGACCGTCACCTAAGAATCTGGCAGCGCGCAAGCAAATCCCGCTCCGTTGTCGCTATAAATCGCTCCAGACCACTCTGCTGGAAACCTTTTCTTTTGGATGTTCAACTTTTGGGTGAAATTTGACGATTTTGTAAAAAGTAAAAAGTGATGGATTATGGTGGGTGAATGAGTTGATGAAAATGATTGAAAGGAGAGGAAAAGACATGCGGAGACACCAAATTTCAACAAAAATAAAAGAGTGAATGACCAGACTAGATTCTTTTTCGAAACTAATTCTCAAATTAGGCTTGTTCAGAAACTAATTCCCAAAATAGGTCTCTTTGTATTTTTAATAATATATATTATTTACTTTGTATCCTAAAGTTTACATTATGTTACAAATGAACCCTCAATCAGAATATAATACAAGAAAAAAATTGAAAATTAAGAAGATTAAATATATGAAAAAAAAATAATAATTAATGAAATGATAAAAATATACATTAAAAAATAATCAAACAAATTTTTTTTGTAGCTTTTAATTCTTAAAAAAAATATGTGAAATTAAAGGATAAAATATAATTACAAAAATTAGTAAGTTTTAAAACAAATTTGTATTGGAAAAAAAACAACATATAATGAAATAAAAGCTATTCATCGAGAGTATGGAAAAAAAATATACAAACTGAAATTCACTCTTAAATTCAGTCTATTGATTTTTAAAATTTAAATTAGTTTATTTGTTTTTTTTTTCGGTTTCTAATTTTATAAATTTAACACGTTTTGTTTACGTTTATGTACCCTTTCATTTTTATATTTTCGTACTTAAAAAATCATGAGTATTTAGTTTCTTTACATTTTATATCACAACTTTTTTTATAATTTATATATTTAGTATAATTTTGTTTTTACAATTTTTTTTTCACAATTAATAATTTATTATTTGTTAGTTTTTAACATTTACATATATTTACCATTTTTTTTCAATTTTTATAATATATTTCTTGTATCATTTCGGTTTAGGGTCAATTGTAACAAAATATAAATTTTGGGATGTAAAATGAAAAATATATCTAATTAAAAAAAATAGAAAAACCTAGTTTGGGAATTAGTTTCTAAAAAAGCCTATTTTGGGAATAAGTTTGCCAAACGAACCTATTTTGGGAATTCACTCAAAATGAAATCTAGGACTGTCCATTAACATTTCAAACTTCAGACACTAAATTTTAACAACTTATTTGTAGGTTCTTAACCCTATGAATACTCCATCAACTGATCAACACTGTACGTTACGTACGTTGCAAGCTTTAAAGCTAGGGGCGTGATCATGGAAGCGATAAGGTTAATGATTAATCACACTTAGCCTAAGTTTAGGATTTTTCTACCATGCTTTGGGAGCACCATGCTTTTGGTTTTTTTAATACTATGGTGGACTTAATTGTAACATAAGTAAAACTTTAAAAGTATGAAAAAAATATGAATTTTTTTAATTACACCTAATATGTGTATTATACTATTAATAATATCAATTTTCCTATGGGTTCACATTTAGGGCAATAGAAAAATAAAAAAATTAGTGGCAAAAGCATGGTGCTCCAAAAGCATTGTAGAAAGGTCCTAATTAATTAGGAATCAAATTGATGTGCTGCTATTTTTTGTTGCTTTTTATTTCATTTGAGCGCCAATAGAAATCTGAGAAGTTTTGTAATTAATGCTGCTCCCATATCCTAATTAGCGTTGTATTAAGTAAATTAATGAAATGGTGACAGCCCAGCTAAAACATTAATCCACAATTTCTGTTTTTAGTTTTAGTGAGAATGTATGTGCCCTTTCTTTCTTTCCCTTCTTTCTTCTTAGAAAAAGAAGATTACTAGTATTAGTTTAGTACATACATTAATAAATAAAAAAATTATACATACATAAACTTAGGGACCTTTTCTACAATGCTCTTGGAGCACCATGCTTTTGCCACTAATTTTTTTATTTTTTTATTGCCCTAAATGTGAACCCATGGGGAAATTGATATTATTAATAGTATAATACATATATTAGGTGTAGTTAAAAAAAATCATATTTTTTCATACTTAGGATTGTAAGTTTGTAGTACATGAATTATAAATTGACTAAAATTTAAATACAAATTAAATTATAGAAATTTGATATATATTTTCTCTGCATAATATTAGGATTCACTTATCCTAATTCACCCGCCACCAGCAATTGCACGCGACCTCTGGTTGGTCGGTCTGCTATTTCCTATTAATATATTCCTTAAAAAAACAAATAATTTCCTTCTGCAAAAAAACATAAATATTTTATTTTTTAGCCCACAAGGGACAAACTGAGTAGGGACAAACGGGACAGCGACAACTCTCCAAATACCATCCTGTACAATTCCTCGGCTCAGCTTCCACAACCCGAGCCGAAAGCGCGAGCAAAAACTAACAAAAGTCAAAGAGACGACAGCTAACTAGCCGTGGCTCAAGCTTCTGTGGTCTGAGCCGATCGAGGTGGATGCTGGGGCCCACGGAGGAGGCTCGGCCTCGGCGTGGGTTAGCTCACACATTGAGATTTACGGGTTGTGTGAGCGGGCCCCGCTCCGTTATCCGTCTTGGGCCACAGCCTTCTACTCTTGTCACATCACGATTTTTCGGGCCGTTTTCGTCGCCTGGTCCGGTGGGCCTTAAGCGTAAAGTGTTGGCCCAAAAAAAAGGCGCGTAAAGTGCATATATATAATATAAAATTAATATATATAGCTTTTTTTTATTAAAAATAATATAAATAGCTGATTCGTGTTTTATTCCTTTTTATCATTGTAGTAATAATATTTTATTTTACTATAACTATAAGAATGATATATATATATATATATATATATATATATATATATAGCAAGTATAATTGGAAAAGAAAAAGAACGAAATAGCAAGTATAGAAGTAAAGCAAAATTTATCCTAGTATAATCCTCTGTCCCCACCTAATTACATGGCAATTTATCATTTGTTGTTATATATATATAATGTAGTGTATACATTTATATTTTAAATTAAAAATAAAAAAAAATGAAAAAGAGAGCCTATGTCGAATCGACATGGGTTCAATTAGACCCAGCCAGGCCGAACCCTAATCGCCCATGTCAGGTGACGCGGACGACCTTGTCTGGGTTGGACTTGACATGTTCAGTCACTAGAAAGGTCCGATTAATCATTGAGCCTATGTTTTTTTTTTATTGAGCCTATTTAAACTTTTAGATAATTGCTTTTTTTTGTTTAAATGGAAAACTTATCCAACAAGTATTACTATATACTATTAGGAGAGACTAGATTAGGGAGGGAACCCATGCCACTATACAAGTCCATTAATATTTCTTACTAGGATGATAATAACAGTAAAACCAATTAGAGCCAATTAGTGATGAAAGTAGCTTGCTCATGTAGTGATCCAATTCTTTTAAATGTGGTACTATATACATTCACATTCACAGGTAACACTAACACATAAAACCAATACAATATATATGGATGTTCAATATTGTGTATTCCCCAAGAAGTATAACTTCTCCAAAAACTTCCCCAAACAAGTTATACTTGCTAATTCTATATAAATGGATCTTGTACATGAAAATAGATAATCCAAAAATTTACTCTCATATCTCTCTTGTCTTTTGGTATGTTCTTATAACACTTTTGCAACAAATAATCATTTTTTTTGCACCTATGTTACTTTTCACTAATTCATAGTCATCTTTTAACTGACGCCAACAAATTCTTCATCTACGAAAATCGATTAACATCCTTTTTGCAAAAGAAATATAGATATTCAAAGTCTGCATGGGCAAAATTCATGTAATCATGCACCCAACATCTAGTAGTCTTGTAGAAGATTCATATGTACATACATATATTGCCGTGATGCATCTTTCAGTCCGGACATTGATATATAGAGAATGTGTTCCATGCACATTAAAAACACAACGAAAATACACGGAATGTTAGTTGTTCGATCAAGCACTATAGCCAATGTTTGCCGGATGCCAATGGCCCATCTCGCGGCCGTAGCAAGCGTTGAAGCAAGCATCCTCCATCGCAGCCTCCGAAACACCGTTGTTGCATATGTTGGCAAATGCCCTCATATGTTTCATCCCGTATTGGGTCAACGACCCACAATGCGACTCAAACCGCCGAACCTGCACCCAAGTCGGGGATCAAAAACATTAATGATTCTATAACAAGCAAAAACTCATCCCAATTTTAAGAAAATTTATCTATCAAGTGAATCGAAACGAAAGTATATTAGGACAGTTGGTCGAGTCTGAACTTTCAGATGATATTAAAACGCACATGTCGAGTTGGTTAGCATGGACTTTTACATGATATTAAAACGCACAGGTACAAATCTTGAAACAGTTTATAAACTATAAACCCCTATTTAACTAATTAATTAAGGGCCAAGTTTATAAACTCTAAACCCTGTAAAGTATAAAGGCTTAACCATCCTCCACTTATTACCATAAAGTTTTAAGCTAGATAGTCAAGTTGTTAGTCTAAACATTTACAACTTCGTCTTTTGATCTATTACCTTAAGGTTTTAATACAATTACCTTAAGGTTTTAATGCAATTAGTCAAATGGTTAGTCTAAACATTCACAAGTTTGTGTTTTACAGTTGGGTAAGTGGTTAATCTAAACATTCACAAGTTCATCTTTTCCAATGTACTATTTACTCACATGTGAACTCCAACAGCTCAATATTAAAACTACCTCGGCTCGGCCATGGATTGATATTGAATCTTACTGAAGTAAAATAGGAAAGGAACACTGATAAGTACCATTGACTTCAAGCAACTCCAGTCATCCACAAGTGGCGAACCCGGGCCTCTAACCGTGTTGAGGACATTTGAGCCTTTCTGAGGACCAAATAGAAGCGCCCCGATCATCTCAATGCTGCCATCGAGGTGAATTCTATGCGTCATGGTCATCGTTATTTCCTTCATCACTTCCCGCCGCTTATTAGGTTCTCCCGAGTTCTTATACTGAAGTCACACAACAAGACATCAAGGTCAATAGACACAAGGGATTATCATGTCAAATTTGTGTATAAAGGGGTTTGACACGGGTCTAACACGGTTTTGGACCATGATAAGTAAATTGTGAAAAATATAGTATTGCACCATTTAAGAACAATATACAGAAGTATAGACAGATATTGAATACCATTTGCCAGAGGAAATGGAGATCAGCATCTCTTTGATTAACAACCCCCATTTGTGAATCGAATCCGGGGATATTATTGTTAGGGGAAAAGACCACGCTGTTCGGATCAAAACCCTGGTACAAGTAAAGCTTCTCATCGTTGATGTTCTTGGTTCCATACTGCATCACATGAGACCCTCCACCGTTGGAATTAGCCGTTCGTTCCTTGACCTACAAGGAAAGAAACATTTTATCGGAACACCCATCTCAAAACTCTAATCGACGAGATATGGATCGACACTTACCGTACGGTGCTGATCTCTTATTGTTTCTTTCTTGAGATTATGCGTCTCGCTGCATTCAAAGGAAGATCACATTATCATTTGACGCGCAAAAATATGTCGTAGAAAAATGGACAGGTTTGTGTCATCATTTACACGCCAAATATGTCGTAAAATATATAATGGAGAAAAGATCGTGTCATCATTTACGCGCCAAATATGTCGTCGATAAGATCGCGTTATCATTTATGCGCCGAATATATGTCGTAAAAAATGGAGATTGGATGCGTACCTATCTTCCATCCAAGCGACGCTGTATAAGTCGCCTAAGCAAGTGATGTACTCGGGTGGGGGTGGGGGATCCATCCCGGGACAGTAAGTCCCGTAACTGTTTTCTTCTGCATTTGATGCCGTCATTACGTAGATGTTCAGATCTTCGGGCATTATGCCCTCGAAGACGCTCCCACTCTCACAAGCTTCCACATACATGACCTTACCCATAGAGATTTGAATAACAACAATAATACAATACCATAATGAGTCTATCATTAGAAACAAAAGTGTCAAAAAAACACGACCAAACACCTTAATTCAATCAAGTCCAGATAAACCGAACCAAAACCGTCCAGACTGGACTGAAACAGTACATGACCATTTGAGTCCAAGACCACTGGTCCTCTATTTCGGTCCTTACCGGTCCTGGTCCTAATCCAATGATAGAAAGTAGCCTATAATATGTATATTGAAGTTAACTTAGCACTCAAACCCTTAATTCCAAATTCTAAATAGATCTATTAAAGAGTCGAATTCATCCTTTTTAAATTTAATGAACATTTTGTATGGGCAAAATTCGAAATTGAAAGTGGTGTCCTCATAATAATAGCATATACATGATGGACATGCATAGATGGACTTGTAAAATTCCAATTACACCTATATAGACCGTAATTATATCACAATTATTGTTAGATTCACATTGGACCAAGCTAAGCACAACATAGAGCAATCAAGTATGTGAGTGAGATCCTAAAATCAATGTTGACCCTTTAGATAAGCTCGGCCTAATGTGGAATCTAACACAATATTAGAGTCGTTGACGGTGTTGGATCAGGTCTATTGAATTTAGTCCCAACAAATCCTAAATCAGTCGGCCGTATAAGGGAAGAAGATAAAATATATTAGAGATAAATATATTTTATTCCCTTGTAGGCCGGTGACTTGACTAAAGATGCCTTACAACACATGAGTCTGAAGTCTCATGCTAATGGCAAACATGGTTGTTGCTGCTTGGCCCATTGTGTTTGGGTCGGATAAATGTGGAATCTAAATGTAATTACTCACACTCTAGCTATTCTAAACTACCCCAATTAATTTGTTGGCCAATAAATTACCACAGTTCAGGAAAGTGAATGCATTATTAAATGGGGTGTCTCACCATCTCCTTGTAGCCATGAGCTTCATGTTTCTTCTTCAAAACCTCGATGAAATCGTTCGCATAGATAAACGGCAGGTTCGGCATCCCTACACAATATTAGTCGATAGATGTTGCATCGATTAGAAGGATCGTTTCATCTCCAATTCACTGCTTTAATTAACATAACAATATTAATAACCACTAGCTAGCTAGGAACTCCTCAAAACTAATGACTCACCGAGAACTCCGGGGCCTCCATGATCGGTGTAGTAAAGGAAGATCCTGTCGTCGGCTTTGCTGTCGATCACCTTCCCGCTCCCGCCCTTTACTTTGCTCTTATCCCCGAGCAATACCACGTATAAGTTCTCGGCTGTAACATCCTTCCCAGTGTAATCCTACCATAATCCCAACACCATCATACAATTTTAATTGCGTAAATAACAATATAACAATAGTGTTCATAACGTGCAAAATGGTAGATATGGTAAGATCTGTGCATATTATTAAGGGTTAATAACTAAAAAACTGTCCAAGTTTATCCTACGTTAAAATTTAGTGTATTAAAGGTTAATAACTAAAAAACCGTCCAAGGTTCATTTCATTATCATTTTCATTAACTCGCTCATTCATAATCAATCACTCTTTACTTTTCACAAAATCGTCAAACTTCACCGTTTCTAGCAGAGTGATGTCGACAACGGAACGAGATTTACTTGCACGGATGTGGTCAACTTCTTATATGACGGTCCCGTCAAGATGACGAGAATTAGGGTGTGTGTATGGAAGCTCGAATTTGAGCGTCGGTTTCGTCAAAATCGACTTCTATAAAGTAATCACACCGAGACACCACATTTTAACAACTTGAAACATTGTACACTACAGTTTAACATTTGAAACTTCAAGACACCTAATTTTAACACAAGGTAAATCAATATCAAGACTAGCTAAGACGTAAAATACAGTCAGTCAGAAGTCAAATTGTAATTCTAAAAAATTATATTTTTTTTTAAATAATTATATTTTTTAAATAATAATGTATGCCCGGGTAGGGCTGGTACCTTGGGTACGCCACTGTAAAGATCCGTGCCATTGGGGTGGTTGATGATGGTGCCTTTCCTCGGATTGAGATCATGCATGGCTATATCATCATACATAAACACCACTATGTTCTCATCTTCTAGCCCACCTTTCTTTAGGATTTGGTACGCGTGGCATACGTCCGCCTGCATGCATGTCACGTACATGTACATCATCATATCACCGCCACATAACAAAACCACAATTACAATGGGATCAAAACCACAATAACTAATTAACGGAGAATTGCTCCCTCAAATTTTAGAAAAAGGGTAAGATCCGCGACAATTCTAATATTTAAAGTTAAGTCTAGAGCTAAAGAGTTTTTTTTTTAATTAATAATATTAAAAAAAAGATCTTTTATCTAGATATAAGCTAATAACGACGACTTTAATATTCGAACTTTGGTGTTCATCTGCAAGCATATGATTCATTTGAATCACCAGCACATGAAACGACCCCAGAAACATAGCACCACCAACAACTAGCAGCCCGCACCGTTGGACACAAATTTGTGTTTAATGGTTAAAACAATATATATATTTTTTTTCTTGTTGATTAAAGGTGTATAATATTATTAGGGTTAAAAGTTAATACCATATTATATATTATATATAAGAAATATATAAAAATTTATTTTTAGTACCATAAAAAAAGTTTGTTTTTTTTTTTTCATTTATCAATCTAACTGTTGTAAAATTCGGCTAACAATGCCTTAATGCTAACAAAATAAGAAATTAACAAAAATTTACAAAAAAAAAAAACCGACAAATTACAAAAAAAGACCGAAAGAAACATAAAACTGCAAATTTAATCATCTAAATGATAAAATTTAACCTAATATCGTCAAACCCATAATTTACTATAGGTTTTGCTCAGATCGCCGTTTCCGCATGAAATACTGCCGCTTTGCCAACTTCGCCCATATTACTTTAATTGACAGCTTGCTGACAGTTAGTTTCAGCATTTAGTTAACATATACAAGTCATGTCATTCAGCCTAATCTTCTAATTTTGTTCAATTTAATACTCTAATATATCTCTACTTTTATTTATTCAATTTAATACTCTAATATATCTAATGGAACCCAATTAACCTAGCCGGATCTAGCCGGCTACCAAATAACTAGTTAATAATATTTTGGGTCAGGCCATATGAGCATGCAAGAAGAACCAAAGCCCCTAGCTAGCTAGCTAGCTACCTGGTGCCGGTAATTGCCATAACCATTAGAACCCGCCACAAGAACCGCCCAACGAGCCCCAACTATCGGAAAACCCGCATCATCTCCTCTCTTCTCCTCTTCGCCATCAGGCAACAGTATCTCCGGCAAGTCCCAACTCCCCCGCAGGGCACTTCTTCGCACTGCCCCAACATCTCCGACCAAAACAATTAACAGTGCCAAATAAGAGCTGATGACGATGGACCTGGGAACCGCCATGGCTATAGTAGAGCTTCAAAGCTTCTCTTTAGAGTGAGAGAAGTACTCGGTGGAGTTCTTGGGGGAGGTGATGAAATATAGGGTTGCATGCAAAGAGAGGAGATGACACGTGTTAAGAAAGGTTCAAACATGGCAGTACCAGGTGGATGCTTATTTCAAGAACAGATAACGACGCACCACCATCGATGACAGCAACATGTTCCAACGGTTGGTGTTGGTGGGTTTCCTCGTAGTTTAATGAGAGGTTGTCTTGATTTTAATAAATGAGGTTGTTGATTAATTAGTTAGTGTAAGATGGAGATTAGTAATTTGAGAGAAGAAGCATCCTATTAAGAGCCATTTTCAAGTTCGATTGTTATATAGTAACGGTTTAGCACTTCATCCCTTATCCAAATTTCAACGCATATGGTTTTGCTCCGAAATTTTAAATTTGAAACCCTTTAGAATGTTATTTCGTGGTGACCTGATTATGACTACATATTGCGTCAGATATATAAGGAGACGAGTAAATCTTAACTTAACGGCCCGGCCTCTTGACTATAGTAGGCTGCTAGGGGGCTACGTTGACAGGACGAATGCATGCGCTAGTTATTTGTTAAGTCTGGTCGGAAAAAACCCTAGACCATGAGCAGGAATGTAAACATTAAGTAGCGGGATGGACTAGGATTACCACTATTAACACATTCCTTTTATTGGTAAAAAAATCATACACCACTACTAACCTATTCCTTTTATTGGTAAAAAATATATATATTCATAACTAGCATTTTAACTGTTACGAACTAATCTAGTGATAGTAGTTATTATTCAAGAGACTGATACCTTAAACACCTCATAGAAAAAATATATATATATATATATAGTTTGTCATCAATAGAAATTTGTTAGGGGCATATCTTCAAAACAATAAAGTGGAGGAGATAATTGATGTCCCAAATGGGGCTTATGAATACAGTTACAAAAACTTAATGTTTTTACAACAAATCTGCAGAACATTTGTGTCTCACCATGTCCAACTCCAACAGTGCCTATCATACCAAACCATGCCTTGATTCCAATCCTTTACCCATCTCAAAAATTTGTTCCTTTTTCTTCTTCTGCTCTATTCATGTATGAAATAAGGCACAAAGGAACACAAACTATAAATATTCACTAATAACAACCTCAGATCTTTTCTGGGCAATTGTTCAAGTTAAGCAGCAACTTCCTCTTTCGTGGCGAGCTGGTTCTGAATGTGTTGTGGGACAACATCGAACTTGGCCAGCTGCATCGTGTAGGATGCTCGGCCCTTTGTCATCCCTCTCAAGGTACTAACATACTGAAACATCTCTGCCAGTGGCACCAAAGAATCAACAACCTGGGAGGAAAAAGGATTAACAATCTCAACTGACCCAATTTATTATAATCATGACTATAAAGTAACAAAGACCAGTTAATCAACTGGGTTAAAAGCGCGTCTGGTAGGTGAATGCGTGGTTGAGTGTTATATCATTAACAAACTGAGGCAAATAAGGTTAAGGATGTACAATCAAATGTGGTTGAGTGTTATATCATTAACAAACTGAGGCAAATAAGGTTAAGGATGTACAATCAAATGTCTTTATCCATAATGTCAGCTTTGTGGCCAAATTTAGTGTGCTTGGTTCAGGAGAGTTGGTGTGAAACAATCAATGAAATTTTTGACAAAAAGTAAAAAAAAAGGGTTAAGAACCTATAAAAGGTCTGAACTATCACCCATGTTAACGGGAGAGGTCTGAAATTTAAAAAGTTAATGACAGAGGTCTGAAATTTCTGTTTTGTTGATAACAGCGGTCTCCGTTAGTTTTTTCCGTTAAAACTAACGGAAGTTGGTCACATGCTTGGCATGTGACCGGATATAAAATAAATTTCCAAAAATGCCCTTCTATCAAGTGTGCCCCTCACATGCTTGGAGTGAAAAGACCAAAATGCCCTTGAAGCCACCACGGTACTCCGGCGACCACCACTGTACTCCGGCGACCACCACCGTACTCCGGCGACCACCACCAAGGCTCTGATTGGGCCAAAATCGGAGCCACCGGCCCCGATAGGACTCCGATCGGAGCTTTTTGGCCACGATCGGAGCTTTTTGGCCCCGATCGGAGCTTTTTTGCTCCGATCGGAGCTTTTTTGCTGAGGTGGTGGCCGGAGTCGGGTCGCCGGAGGTCGTCGGAGTCGAGGTGGTGGTGGCCGGAGTCGGGTGGTGGTGGCCGGAGTCGGGTGGTGGGTGGCCGGAGTCAGGTGGCGGTGGCCGGAGTTGGGTGTCTTTAGTTTGACTTTAGGGGTAAAATTGTCATTTCACATTTCCTTAAATAAGATATTAAATAAAACAAAATATTAAAGGGGCAAAAATGTCATTTCACACAATTATGTTAAATTTAACCCTAAAAATGGACGAAAAACCTCAAATCAACAAAATTGAAATTTCAGACCTCTGTTATTAACTTTTTAAATTTCAGACCTCTCCCGTTAACATGGGTGATAGTTCAGACCTTTCAGAGGTTCTTAACCCAAAAAAAAATGCATTTTCATAGTTATATAGTGAGATCACTATTGGATGTCATACACCAACTCAGCTATGATCACCAAATATTATTTATCAGTCAATATTTAGTTATGGCACCATACTAAGCCCTTGGATTAGAGAAAAAATCAGGTAAATGTGGTGCAGATGAGTTAGTAAGTGTGTTATGAAAACCAACAAAAGACCCACATTGCCATACTTAAGTCTTGCATGTAGGATCGTTTATTGGATATTATATACCAATTACCAACTCAACTGTATCACACATACTGAATGAATATTATTACCTTCAGAAAAATCTACCAAGTGTGAAACTTTAATGAAATTTAGACTGAAAGTGAAAAAAGTTTAGTTTTTAACTAATGAAGTGACTGAGTGGGATGATTAATAGCTTCCTGGATGTAAAAGATTCAATTTTCACAGTGGATTTTGTTATTTATTACTACACAGTCAATTTAAGAGGCTTGTTCATAGAAGATATACATACCTTGAGACTACCAGGCTTGTCACTGAAGCTGTTGATTTGCCCTCTCCTTGAATTTAGATCACCAATGACATCTCCCAAGTGTTCCTCTGGCGTAACAACCTCGACCTTCATGATCGGTTCTAACATCCTTGGCGCCGCCTTCCTCATGCCTTCCCTGAATGCACCTCTGGCAGCCAACTGGAAAGCCAGGACGCTTGAATCCACATCGTGGTAGGTCCCGTCCACCAAAACCGCGCGTACATCAACCACGGGGAATCCCGCAAGGACACCGTTGCTCATACATTCTTCCAACCCTTTCATCACCCCGGGGATGTATTCTCTGGGCACTGCTCCACCCTTGATTTCGCTCTTGAATTCATATCCACTGCCAGATTCCAACGGCTCGAATCTCACTGTGATGTCAGCAAACTGACCTTGCCCTCCTGATTGCTTCTTGTGCACATACTTAACCTCTGCGATCCTTGAGATACTCTCACGGTAGTTCACTTGTGGAGCCCCAACATTTGCTTCAACCTGTAAGAAAAAGGGTGCCACTAAACAATACAATTCTCTCCAAAAAAAGCCTTCTAGAGAATGGTATCCTTGCTTGAACTTTAAAAGGAAAAGACTTTTAGAAATTGAGTTTTTATATAAATGCAATCTCTCCAACCCACAATCAACGTCGACAATCTAAAAGATGAAAACCATATTTTTTTAAGGAATCTACCATAGCACCGAGGCACCATTAGCCCACACACGATATTGTGAGTCCCATTCTCCATTTCTTGGACCACAGAATTTGGTGTTGGGAACGGGGGCTAACAATGCAAAGTAGCATTTTTGTGGTGTGAATATTTACTCTGTAGCAGATAAACTCAACTAGATCCCGTTGTACTCACTTGTAATCTGAAAATGGGGATTTTTTGAAGAGAAAAATGATTTTTTATGTAGCACTGATCTTCTCAATGCACAACTTATTATGTAGGAAAATGCAGCAGAAAAACTAAGCAAAAGAAACAAACCTTGTATTCTCTTTTGAGACGGTCCACGATAATTTCAAGATGCAATTCACCCATTCCTTCAATGATGGTTTGGTTGATCTCTTCATCGCGTGAGAAATGAAATGAGGGGTCTTCTTGGGCAAGCTTGAGAAGACCAGTTGCCATTTTATCGACATCAGCTTTGGTCTTTGGCTCAATAGCAACCTTAATAACGGGATCAGGGAAGTCCATACGCTCCAGAATAACAGGATTATCAATATCGGACAATGTTTCACCGGTAATAGTGTCTTTTAGACCTGCTAACGCCACAATGTCACCTGTCACAGCAACTTTAACATCCTCTCTACTATTTGCGTGCATCTCAAGAAGCCTTCCAATTCTCTCCTTCTTCCCTTTATTTGCGTTCAAAACATAAGACCCTGCAGAGAGCTTTCCCGAATATACTCTTACGAATGTAAGTGACCCCACAAAAGAGTCACTCATGATCTTAAAGGCGAGTCCAGAGAAGGGTGCATCGTCACTTGCAGGCCTATCAATTGCAATTTCTGGGTTTTCTGGGTCTGAACCCTTCATAGGGGGCAAGTCAAGTGGTGATGGCAAATAGTCGATAACAGCATCAAGCAAGGGTTGGACCCCTTTGTTCTTAAAAGCAGAACCACATAGTATAGGGACAAAACTGCCCCCAATTGCACCTTTCCTGATCAATCTCTTTATGGCATCCTCATCGGGTTCAACCCCTTCTAAGTAGTTCTCCATGATTTCATCATCGAGCTCCACAATGTTTTCTAGCATCTGTGATCGATAATCTTGAGCGATTTCTTCAAGATCTGATGGAATTTCTTCGTACGTAAACTTGGCACCCAACTCTTCTCCTGACCAGAGTATAGCCTTCATCCTCACAAGATCAACAACCCCTTTGAAGGTATCTTCTGCACCAATAGGAATTTGAAGCACAAGTGGCTTGGCCCCCAAGTTAGTGACAATCATGTCTCTAGTCCTGAAAAAATTCGCCCCCATTCGATCCATCTTGTTGACAAAGCAAATCCGAGGCACCCCATATTTGTCTGCTTGTCTCCAGACAGTCTCGGACTGTGGTTCCACTCCAGCAACACTGTCAAAGAGACAAATGGCACCGTCCAGAACTCTGAGGGCTCGCTCCACTTCTAGAGTGAAGTCCACGTGGCCTGGAGTATCAATGATGTTGATTCGGTGGCTGTTCCAGAATGTGGTGGTTGCTGCAGAAGTGATGGTGATGCCTCTTTCTTGTTCTTGCTCCATCCAATCCATGGTGGCTGTTCCCTCATGGACCTCTCCAATCTTGTAGTTTCTTCCGGTGTAGTATAGAATTCGTTCCGTGGTGGTAGTTTTTCCCGCATCAATGTGAGCCATGATTCCGATGTTCCGGTAGTCTTTTAGTGGGACTGTGCGCTTTCCATCTGCCATAGAAAGGTAGAACATTGTTTAAAACATGAAAATTAAGAATATGAATCAAAAAATGAGAATAGCTACATGAACAGAGACAGTAAAAGTAAATTTTCTAATAAGAGAACTTCATGCACTCGATTAAGATTATAGCCATGACTAACACCAAGTTTACCGAAGAAAACAGACTTCCTTTCTTGGGCTACTTTTATGGTTTGAACCACCACATTCCAAAACATCATCTCTAAGCTCACTATGTTGCTTCAGCTGGAAAAACTCTACAAAGTGAAAACTTTTGCAAGAAAATGAATTAACTACTTGTTCAGAAGAAACAAGGTGAATGGTTTCATCATATTCAATAGTTTCTTGAAGTAGTAAAAGATGTTACTTTCACCCAAAAAAAAAAAAATCACACGGTGCAGCATTATTCCTTCATATTTCAACTTGTTAGAGACAATGATACTGCTCAAGCTACTCGATAATCTACATTCAAAGCTCTTTTTACACAACTGAACCCATTTAATCATAGAAATGACTCAAAATCTAAGTCTTTAAGAGAAGAAAATCTCTAATAAGTAATAATGCAAACTTCACTTTAAACAGGCTAACTGTTACTTTTGACAAGGAGCACCCAGCCATAGATAGAACCATTCTGGAAATGGAGAAATGATTATCTCAACAACATTAATGGTTTCCAACTACATCTGTTGAATTTCCCGCTATGTAACCTCCTGCAGATAAAATCCTAATTCACAAGCGAACTTCAATTCTGAAATGGCAATAATTTCAAGGCGAAGTAAGCAGAAGCAAACCATCGGCAGCCATGGCGAAGACGGAGAAATTCCTTCGTCCTTGTCTCTGTAGCCTGGTCGCCTTTGAGCTGATCCTGACACCGCCAAAGAACGGAGAAGCCGAAGATGAAGCCCTAGGGCGGGAACCAAGGAAGCCTGCAGTGTTAGGAGAGAGAAGCGCCGGCCGCCTCCGAGAGGCATTAAGGCTGCTGCAGATAGTAGAGGAGCCCGCCATCGCCATCGACTCTGCCGCCATTACTGAGCTGAGTCTGTTTTGCGCGGAGGCTCTGTTATCTTCTGTCTGCTCTGGTATTTGTTTGGATAACGAGGAGAAGAACGAGTTTGGGCCTCAGATTACTCGTCATTGGATAATATTGTTCATTTTGGATATGTGGCCGAAAATTATATTCAATATCACAAAAATATGAAAATTCTAAATTGTTTCAATTTGCCACATCATATAAGTGAGTGCATCTTTCGGCCAAATATATATATATATATATACATAAGGGGCTTTGATAGAAAGTGTGAAACAAAGTGTGAAAAAACCATAGAAAGCTGCCACATGCCACATGGCAATGCATTGTATGATTCTCTTTCCAATTTATGTCAAATTGTTAACTGACATGTGGCAGTTGTTAACTTTCTATAGTTTTTTCACTTTTTTTTCACCTTTAAGGAATTACTCATACATAAGTGAGTGCATCATTTACCACATGCATCTGCAAAGTAAATCATCACTTTTTTTCTGATGGAAAAGTAAATCATCACTTTGTCCTCTAATATTAGAACGTTTAAAAAAAATTAAGCTTCATATTTTTAAACTTCTCCATTTTCTTAATTTTCCATTTGAACTTAACAATTATATATATATATATATATATATATATATATATATATTTATTTTTATTCTGTCGAACTTATTCTGCTCGCTGCTCGCGTATTTTGCTGTCAACTGATGCTACATTCGTTCGAATGACTATTGTACTTGCTGCTGCGTCCACAGTTTACTGTTGCTACGGCTTATGTTCGTTATTTACAACTTAGCTGTTCTTTCTGTTTTTTTTATGTTCGTCAATCTGTTTACGTTAATTATGTCACCGTCGTCGGCTTGTTCTAAAAATCATGTTATGTTCAGGTATTGAGTTCAGTTCGGTCGAACGTGTTTCGCGCATGACACGATTTGACGACACTGTTGAATTGTGGAAGGTGATCGCCCCGTGTTTAAACTTCTTTGCTTAACCTGAGAGTGATGTAGGGCGAAATTGTCTTAAGGAGATCGTGATCCGCACGGGGCTCAGTATAAAAATATGTATTCGTTTTCGTGTCGATTTTACGTATAATTTCGGTGTTGTCTATATTTTGCATATTAACTGGTATAATTACTTGTAAATACCTGGAATTTGAATAATTACATTTTAGTCCTTGAAGTTTCAGAAAACTGCAAATTGATCACTCAAATTTTGTGTTTTAAAAACTAAAATGTTATAATGATATATTGTCAAGTAATAATATATATATATATATATATTACAAAAAAAAAAAGTAACAATATATTGTGGAGGTGGAATTGCAGTGGCAAAGAAAGTGCCACATGTATCTGAAACCGTGGCCGCAAAGTATGGACTATGGAGTTCTCTGGTCCCCAAAAGATGGGCCCAATCGATCATTATCCATGATTTTCGGATAATTTGAATTAGATCAATACTATGATGATTTTTTTAATATGAGCCATTATAAAATAGATAAATGGGCCTCTTACTCCCATTTGCTGAGGCCCAAATTATACATTAGCTCTCTCTGGTTACCGATTGTATGGCCCATTAATTATTAAGAATAATTATGATGTTTCAAAAAGAAACCATATGATTCTGCACCTTTGCATTATTGAAAGGAGTCTTCTTCTGCATTTACTAGTACTAGTATATTGGTGGAAGATGGGTGTCATTTATTAGGGTTCAGTGAAATTAGATGGCCCATATTACATATCTTGTTCTACTATATTTAGTAAGGTATAGACAGATGATAAATGCATAAAATCTACATCACCTAATGCATACCCGTGTTCAACTATAAATGTTAAAAATATGTATTTCTACGTTTCGAGTTTATAAGATAGTTAAGTAACTAATTTGTTTAAATTGCACGTTGTGTAGTATATACAATTGAAGTTTCATAATAAGCATTCGAAAGTGTTTGGCCTACACTGACTTTTAAAAAAGTTTTATGTATTTAACCGATGCTTGCTTTATATGTTTAAGGAAGGTTATCTTTTCAGTTATTTATCAAATTTATTAACGAGGCTTGTTTTGATGTATTTTAAAGATTTAATTCGTTAATTCAGATAAATATCATTTTTTTAATTTAATTAGTTAAAATCCAGATTATAACACTTTACATTTGATATATTTCAATATAGATCGAATATAAATAACTAATAAGAGAGAAAAGAATACTGAAATATGCTACCAACTCCACGTGACTCTCTTGACCTTTGTCTTTATCTTTTTTCACGTGATACTTGAACTTTTTGCATGAATTGTTTCATATAAATTTTTTTGCTCCCATTTATTTGGTATATAATAGTAAATTATGCATTTAAGTAAGATTGCACTTAAGAAAACTGAGAATTTAAGAATATAGATATATTAATATAGTTAATACATAATAAGGTTACACTATACATTACCGTTTGAGCATATTCTGAATCAGAGCCAATAGCCATATAAAGTGGCGGCACAGTCTTTGCAGCCTTTTCGCCTACGTGTATCGTTTTTTTGTTATTTATGTTAAAAATGTTAAATATATATTATTTTAAACTTTATACTTAGTTAGAAAAGATGTGGACCGTACTGCATATTGCTTTTTCTCACATGCTATACTATACTCTCATTTTAAAACCAAATAATTGTTAATTTGTTATCCAAATTATTTTTTAAAGAACAATTACTGTTATCCAATATTTATGTATTACTATTTTTATTTTTAATTATCAGTAGAAATACTAAACCCTAAATTATCACTCTTTATTTGTATCCCGATTCTTCCGTCTGCACCAAAAGTCCCCATCACTCAATATACACAGAAAATGAAACCTAACCCCATAACATTACTATGCACATCAATTAATTAATGACTAACTAATAGTAGATATTGGTTAGTGGTTATGCTTATAATCAACGTGTCAATTTAGAAACAAAAAAAAAAAAAAAAAAGGTGTCAACTTCAGTTACAACTTACAAAATACTATATCCGCTTAATAAAAATCATAAAAAATATATAATAATAATAACCAAAAAACGAGACCCGATTTACGACTGGAGTGATGATACAAACTGTGGAAATATGGTGTGAAATTTCTATAGAAAGTGGTTTAGGGCCCACTAGTGACTAATACATTTGTTCCATTACATTATATTTCATACTTTCTCTTTAAATTTCGCAGGTAGAAAATTTATTCTTTACGACTGGTGTCTCGCCTCGATCATCGCAACTAAATTACTAACTCTTTTGTCGTTGACTCCTAGTTTGGTCCACATGGTTAAAATAACAATATCTGATGTAGTATCAGAGACACATAATAGATGCGTATATTAATATTGTTATTCAGTTTAATATTGCCAAAAAAAAAAAAAAAAAAATTGTTGTTCAGCTTGATCCTATCCGAACTGTGTTAGTGGACGCACTATAACACAGTAATATTATATTTAAAATATTTCTTAATGGAACTTGAACTAGTTCGCTGTTAAGGTCTCCATAACTGAGTTTACTGTTAAGATCATTTAGGTTTTAATTGTTTTTTTCTTTTAAAATGTATGATCGTTACAAGTATTAACTTTGAAATTATAACCATTATTTAAAGACAAAAACATGTGAAACTTTCGCACGTAAAAATGATTATTTGCTATAAAAAAATATTAATTACAAAAGTTAATCATTTTCCCCATATAAAATGCGAACTTTTTTTTGTTTAATTGTTTTTCATTTAGCAGTTGCATATTTTTTATTTTTAAAATATTTTACAAGCTAAGATCAAATGATATTTTGCATGTTATAATTTGTATCAAAATACTAATATACAGTTTATATGTATATATTATAATAAACTTATCATAATTATTAAGTACATTAATTCTCTTCTATTGCAGAATATAATTAAAACATAGAACTCAAACACACAGTGACAAACATATGTCTCTCCGACCAGAGTCAAACTCCACTTCCAAGTCTAAGACATAATTAAGACAAACCACCATAACTATTACTATAATCATAATAATTTACAGTGGATCTAAAGTAACACTGTAGGGCCAAGCCACCACCACTCACGGCTGCTCGGCGGCGGCAGAGGCGGCCTGGTGCCTCGAGGCGAAGCGATTAACCAGAGCGAGGGCGTTGCTGGTGACCTGAGCCAACCCAACAACCCTGTGCCTCACCGCCGCCTTCACCGCGCCCTCCATGGCTCTGCCACCGAACCCGTCCATGCACGTGGTCTCGTCCGTCAAGGCGGCGCTGACCCACGTCTGTACGTTGCTCATGTGCCACGCGAACTCGCCGCCGGGATCCGTCCGGCCGAGCTCCCGGACCGACTGACTGAGCCGATCCACGGTGTCGCCCATGTTCTCCAAACAGTCCTTGACGGCGCTGTACTGCCGGCGGCGGATCCCGCGGACGTGGGCGAGCTTGGCCACGTAGGACGCCGCCGAGCGGGCCCGGGAGAGGCTGACGATGAGGGCGGTCTGGGCGAGGTGGCGGTCGCTCTGCTTGATGGCGGCGGCGTAGCCGGAGAGGCAGTGGACGCAGAGGGCGGGGTAGCGCGTGGCTTTGCAGGAGGACTTGATGAAGCCTGTTGGGTATGTGGTGTGACGGCTCCGCCGTCGGATCTCCGACGACTCTGCCGTTAAGCTGTACGACAGAAGGACGAGGAAGACGCAGATGAAGAGCAGGGCTAGATTTGGTTTGGCCATTTCTGTTGGAAATAAGTAGAGAGTAAAGTAGGACGACTACTTTATATATTGATGGGAATAAGGGCATGTTTGGCTCGCCGCTATTTGTGATAATGAACAGAGCAGTTGGCGAAATATTCGGAATTAATTTACACTCGACCCGTACTATTTAATACTCGATATTCGATAACGAGTTTCAGATTGCATAATTTCAACCAAACATAAGTAACTATTTACTAACACATTCTGAAGCATAAACTATAACGTCAAGAATCTATAAACTCTCTGGGATTTGTCTGAAACATAAACTATATTGTTTCATTTTGTTGAAATTTAATTTCTCGATGTGATTACTTCAAAAAACCAATCCCGACGAAATTGAATGTCAAATTCGAACTCTCATGCACGCTTCATTCTCGTCACCTAAGAAGCAGGTCACATCCGCGCAACATTTTCTTTTGTAAATCGCTTCACACCACTCTGTGGAAACATTTTCTTTTGGATGATAAAGTTTTGGGTAAAAATTTGGCTACTTTGTGAAAAGTAAAGAGTGATGAATTATAAGTGGGTGGGTCGGTTGATGAAAATGATCGAAGAGAGATGAAAAGACGCGCGGAGACACCAACTTTCAACGAAAATAAAACATGAGACTGACCATTCTAACATTTCAATATTCAGACACCAAATTTCAGCATTACACAAACTTCGGACAGTTTATAGGTTATTAACCCTAAACTATATATTCGTTAACATCAAAATAAGATTATAATAATAATAAGTAGAAGTTGAGATGATACATTTTCATATTCATAGTAATGTTGCCGTGGATCATATATTTCTCTCCTTATATTTATAGGCCCTACAACCAGCATTCCATAATCACGGACGGACCACCGACAATGTCTTGATACAGACCTGAGACATGATTAAGAAAGCACGAGAACAAACCATTTTAAATCATATTTGGTCGGGCTATAAGGGTTAATTCCATAGAGTGAAAAAAAAAAAACCCTTTCGCCTTAAATCATATCTATCTTCTCAAGAGCATTGGTTAATAGTTCATACATACCGTATTTTCGGTGCTAAACAGTCACATACTTGAGCACAGCTGAACGAATCTTCTCCATGTACTCCGCCGCTTGTTTCTTTTACAATACAATAGACAGTTGATTTAGACATTGCTTGGTGACCAAGATAACTCCAGATAATAAAGCAAAAGCCGATATTACCTCATTGCCCTGGTTTGCAGTTGCTATATTCTCATCCAGAATTGTCAGCAAGGATCTGTTCAGTTCATTCGTCTCAACCATCTCCAACAACTGCATCACGAAAGCCTTAACCCGTAAATGACATGAAGAATCAATTGCATAAGTGGAATTTGGAGTTGCAGAAGAGTAGCATACTGTATTTTTCACATCCTTTGAAGTAAATATTTTGGTAAGGCTCTCTTTCGCTTTTACAAGACTGGATTGCATTTTGTCATACGTTTCTGCAATGGGAAAAAGTACGAATGTAAGATCGAACTAGAAAAGGGATAAGCCTTCTGCTGAAAAAGTGAAGAAGAATAAGTAACCAACCTATTCCTTCAAGGATGGCCTTCTGCAGAGCTTCTAATTCAATCAACCTGTCTTCAATATCCTGTTGGAAACATACAATTTCATTTCAGGATCGCGCATTTTGATATGAAATGCAAGAGTTAGTGTATATAGATAGGGTATTGTAGTGCCAAGAGGAAACCTCGGTTTTGTTTACAGCAAACCGAAGCTGACCCAGTTCAAATTTAAGATGCGAAAAGAACTCGTCGTTCAATCTGCAGTTATAAGAGGTTCATGAAGGAAAGTCAGTTTCCGACCAAAAAATGAAAAACCATCATTATGCATATACATTCAAGCTCATCAGATTCACATGAAACATACAGATGATGAACAAGATATGGTAACTAGTTGATTCTATGAGTTTGTTAACAATACCACAATGATCAAATCAAACACCTTAATTTCAGAAAAAAGAAAACCCATTGTCAACATAGAAATTCCTACTGGATCAGTTGCACAGTACAAGGGAGATTTATCATGCAATATCAATTATTGCAGTTACTCTTCTATAGCATAACCATCTCCAATTCCAAGCTTTGATGTTTCAGTTTTATCAGTGTTTTGTAATCAACCAAGTATAATCCTGTAATTGACCTACCTAATCTTCCCCCAAGCAAGAAAATGAAAAACCAATTGAATTTGAAAGGAGTAGAACACTAACTGTGGCCGCATCCGAGCAATCTCAAACTCTATTTCTCGAGCTTCAGTGTCAAGGAAGTACTCAATCAGCTCACCAGGAGTATCCGGTACCACACGAGACTGTTCCAACCCTCAAAATCAGCACCAAATCTATCAATCGAAGTAAAATCAACTCCCAGATTAGAGCAATTCAAGCTTACCTCTCGAAGAACACGACGGCGGTCCTTCTCTTCACGCAGATGCTGCTCGTACGCCTCACGAGCCTCAGAATCCTTTTCGATACGCCTCTTGAACTCAGTCCGAGCGATGTGGCCAGTCTGAGGACGCCCAAGCAAACCTTCCGGATCCTGAAGAAGAAGATGACATCGGAGCTCAGTGACGGAGGTCGATTAAAGCAAAATTGAACCTCTAAGGAAGGATAGGCCTACCCAATTGACGCATGATAGTCTGTGGATGCGACGAGCTGGCGTTGACCTTGTGGAGGAGAACAAGGAAGGAACGGTTGTGGCGATGCGGAATGAAAGAGCGGCCATCGGTGGCCTCTACGACGATGAGTGTCTCTCCTGCTCTGATAACGTTATCTGTTACTCCGACGATACGGACGGTTATCCATTTTTTCGTTCTTTATATATAAAAATGTAATGTAATGGATTAAAAAAAAATCGAGGGACGACAGTTTGTTTTGGCGGGAAGCTGTTACACAGTGGGCCTGGTTCCTGGACACCTAATTATTATTATATAAGCAACATTAGAATTTGGGCCAATATTTTTGTAACTAAATATGGGCCAATAGGAAACAAAATATCAATTCCTAAAATAAATATTGAATCAGGTCACTTCTTTTTTTTTTTTTTGTTTTTTTTTAAATATGCCATTCAATTAATAATCAAACAACAAAAGTACAACATCGAACTACAAACAACCAACAAACCAAACAACCAACTGCAGAGTCTTAAGTCTTAACAACACAAGAAAGAAAACTAAACATGATATTCGGGTCTTCACAATGTCGTAGATTATTGAAAGCATTAAACGGAGACAAAACAAAGCAACAAGGGGATACCAAAGGTCTAAACAACAGGAGTAAATCCATCATAGTCCGGAATTTTGCGGGATACGCTGTTGATAGGAGGAGACCCGTTCTGCATGTTAACGTCTCAAGCAAAAAGAAAATAAGTGAAATCATGCCAAACCTCCAAGCTTGAGTCAAGAGGGTTATTCGACCACATAAAGCTACAACAACAAAAACGACTAGGAGAAGAGCAGTGGGATAAGTTAGCAACACACAAGCGCAGCTGTACCAATGTCCAATCACGTGTAACCACAGTAGAGAGGCGGGGTAGGTAAGGGACCTTCGTTGGTAAACATGGCCAAAGGCCAGTGGACCATTGCAGTTCGGTTGGAGGAACATCCTAAAAGGACTAGCACACCTTGGAGATGCCGAAGGTGATCCTAACTTCTCAAAGAGAAGTGATTTTAACTGTATATACATGGGGGAGTGGTGGCAAGTTGTTAGTTCAAAGGACCAGTGAACTTGGTGAGAAACTATTCCAATACCTAATCCAATTCGGTGATGTAGATGACAATATGTGTTCGAAGGCCAGAGTGGTACAACAGTTGTTAAAATATCATGTCGGGATGTGATGTGGATAAAAAGTTTAAGTTTGAATCTATGAACGCATTCATCCACAAAGTACCGGTCACGATCTTCTAACCAACATAGCAAGACTAGCAAGTAGTCCGGCAAGCAGCATAAGTGGTTGGGCAAATCATGAACCAAAGACTGTCCAAGATGGGACAAAACCCAAGCAGTGTCTAATATTAAAGGATGTTGAGGTTGTAGAGACTTACTCAAGCAGTGAAAGACCAAAATGATTTTGCTAACCGTACTGTGGAATGGGCGTGCACGCTCCAAACTGACCTTGAACCTTCGACGAAGTCGAAATGTGTCAGGGACCATGCTAGAGGTTTCCGAAGCTTGGGAGGCCCTTAAAAAGGAGTTCATCGGAAAGGGGCAGAGGGGCTGAACGTCAATGTTCTTGAATGCCCCTTGTCCAAGAATCGGAGGTCTGCTGTGGAGGGGAAGTGACCGCCTGTGAAAGTGATACCGACCGGTGCGATTATGATCTCCCGAATTAGCTCCGACACTTCGATGGGCACCTGGGATCCTGGTGGCAGTAAAGGTGAAAGGCTTGAGGGGAGGGGAATGAAGACAAGGTTGGACACGTCGAATAGCGGATAAGGGTGTGAAGCCCGGGTGAGCAGCATGACTCTTCTCGGCAGGATGAGAAGGAACATGGATAAGGGAAATCCCAGATCCGGACCGAGCCTGATGGACATAGGAGGTGAAGCACCGTGTGTCATTGTCGGCGGATAAGGACACATGTCCGCTATATTTGAGCTCGGCAAGAGCTGTGCTTATGTTCTGCACAACTTGGGAGTTCATATCCCAACAAAAAGATGACTTAGTCTTGACGTTCTGAAGCTCTGCAGAAACGTAACTACCTTCATCTTTTGCACTTAGGGAAACCCGAGAGCAAGCGAGAGAGTCGGAAGGAGAAGACCAGCGCCTGTCTGATTCAGCTCCGGCCATCACCTCCGACCAGCGCCTCCGGCCGCGACGAGCACACCGGTAAAGACGACTAGGAGTACGGTGATGAGCTACTTGAGGACGAGAGGCCGTAAAGACGAACATGTCAAATGAATGAGGAGTCCAGGGTGTGGCACGTTGCATTTTAGGCAAGGGAGGGAAGCCCGGTGGAGTTTGTGGCGGCCGTCGAGGAGCAATGAGGGTATTGGGAGCGACCCTGGGTTGGAGCGTGACAGATCGTGGTAGTAAAGACCCGTAACAGACGATGCCGGATCGACGGAAGCAGAGGACGCTCAGTGGTTGCGCAGGGGGTGGCGTTCCACCGCGATAGTCCGGCGGCCTGCAGCTTGGATGAGGAAAAGGCTCACCGTGGTGAAGGGGATGGCGATTAGGGCGGTTTGAAGGCGGCGACGGAAGACCATATCGGGCGTAGCCGTACTCGTCGAAATAGATAGGATACTCGATGGTTGACATATGATTCTATGTATTGAGTGTGGTGGAAGGGACAATGAGGGTGATGAGTGCAGCAGTGAAGCAAGGAAAAAACAATAGAATCACTGTGGAAAAGAAGAACAACGGCGGCGGAAATAAAATTTCTAAAACTAGGATTTTTGATATGTTTGAGAGAGAATAGCTAACTCTGAAGAGAGCCGCGGGAATCTTGGCCAATCAGGTCACTTCCAAGTTCCAACAATATTTCTCTCGACCAATTATTGACAATCTAGTTTATTTATTTATTTATTATCATTATTATTTATTTACTCGCACGTTCAATTGAATTTTAAATTAAAAGATTATGATATATCGTTGATTAGTGTAAACAATTTTGGACAACGATAGTTGATGTTAAAGTCCTTATAAGGAGGCGTGTAATTTAGTGGGAGAATGGAATTCGATTTATGAATTGATCCAACCAATATAAATAGAATAAATAGAAATATATGATATCAAAATATATTTTTCTCATGATATGATATAAAATATTATTCAAAACTTTTGCACTACGTAAATTAGATTTGTTTGTTTGTTAATATACGTGAATTATGACTATACAAAAGTTATAATTTTGTATTAAGATATTTAAAATTATATAATATTATTATATTAAATAAAAACAAACAAATATATTTACAAATATTGAAAATTATACAATATTATTTAATAATATAAATTTTTATGATGCGTTTTTAACGTTCAAAATCGCCTATTCCATTACGTGACACAATAATACGTATTTCTAGTCCAGAAACTCTAGAATATTTTCTAATTTAATCAATTAGAAATTATATTTGTTTCCCACATTATATTTATATATTTGGTTTTGGATTTAGGTTATATTACTATTTGAACTTCATTGTCATCTTATGGTCATTGAAGCATTGCTGTTCTTAGAACATCTAACTATAGATAACCCCGGAAAACATGCATATTTGATAACAAAAAAAAATACACAAAAAGAGAGACTGTTCATCAATCTGTAAAAACAAATTCAAAAAAACATGGCGTGGTTAATGTTTTCAGCGGCGGCGTTTCTTCTCATCACGGCCATGACGACGGGCCCAGCGGCGGCTGCAGATGATAGCTGCATCAACAAGCTCACCCCTTGCGTCACCTACGTGAACGACACCACCAACTCGATACCGGACACGTGTTGCAACCCCGTGAAAGAAGCCATAACCAATGAGAAGGACTGTCTCTGCGGATACTACAACACGCCTGGGATGCTCGATTCAATGGGCATCAAGCTCTCTCGGGTCACCGAAATCATCCGTGACTGCAAAGTCGATGCCGTAGATCCTGACACCGTATGCAAAGGTAATTACCTTAATAATTCCACGTCATTTAAATAACTTCAATGATGTGATTTAGATATTATTGTTTTTTGTATATGAAATCTAATTGTTGTGTTTTTTTAAATTGTAGCTGCCAATGGATCGGCAAACAATTCAGGTAATTCCTTCTTCTTTCATTTGTATAAAAAAAAAATTTCAAAAGAAAATAGTAACATTGGCTATATATCCATTTCATTACGTAATGTACGTTTTTCCGATTAGATATGGTGAATAGTCATATGCATGGATCTTGTAAAACTACTCTAACATACCAATAATCTAGTATGGTCTAGAGGTCTCGACCAGTTAAGTCCAATCAGGACGAAGCTACAACCACACGATTACCCCTAAATTTTTGCAATGTGCACTTCTTATAAAAAAAATTATCATTGTAATTTGGCCATTAAGTTCCTACATTTGCCCCTGAAATTTTTTATACTAATTTGTTTGTTCATAACTTAATTCTTGCTCATAAATAAAAGTCATGACTTTTTCTTTAAGTCCAGTTCTACTCGTCTCCTCTTATATTTGGCGTGGTTTGTAAAGCCAGACGTACCTTATTTTTTAATCAAGTCACTACAAGGTGACTCAGTGTGTTTCCGAATATGGGGGATTTTTTTTTAATGATGAGATCTCTAAGTATCAATATTTTTTTTAGATTTAACCTAATAACTATTTGAAATCTTCATATTTCTTTTTCGAATATTTTTTGGTTGTTTCTTTCAACAATATATATCACTAATCATACGATTTTATGCATAGAAATATACATTTGATTCTCATTTGTTTCTTGATAATATATCAATGATAAAGAGTTCAAAAAGAATTAAAACACGTAAAAATTCTTACAATGTCTTAATCTGTAGATATCACCCTTTCTTTTAGCAATTTCACTCTTTCTAGAATTTTTTTCTATATTTTTGCTTTCCATTTTCAAAAATATATCTGATTTATTTTAGAGTTTTAAGACTATATAATATATATGTTAATTTTTACAGTTTCTGAACCACCGCCGTCAAATAATGCGGTTGCCGGAAGTGTTGCCGGAGTTGGAGTTTCAAGCCTCTTCTTGCTCCTAGCTTCTTATGTGCTTTATTGACTGGGGAACACATCGAACAAGTATAGATGGTCCGGTGGATCTACATATACATATATATATATATTAGATTGGTTGTGTGTAAATTATCATGTCTATTAAATTTACTCCATTTTATTTGATTCTTCTTGTTCATAATGCAAAATAAATTCTGGATTTCTTTTTAATGATGCTATTGAGCTATCAAGGATAACGTATGGTGTTAAGTTATGGGATCTCAGTCAACGGGGTGTCGGCTTTAATCCCACTCCTTATGGGGGGGTGTGTGTAATCCGGTCTTCTCAAGTCGCCTTGTCTTTTCCTATGTCCTTCTTCCGTTCCTTCTTCCTTTGGTTCCTTCTCTTCTTCTCTCCCTTCGCCCTGCAAAAGGGGCAATACCAGACACGGAGGAGGGGGGGGTGGTGCCTGGTGAACCCTCTCCGATGCCTAAGTCAGAACTATACTTCTAGAGAGATAAAGCTAGAGAGATGTCAGAGCTAAATTGTCCAAATAGCCAAGATGATCAAATGAGTTGTGAAGGTGGGGTATTTATAGGCAACGGTGTCATTAAGGTGGCTTAATGACATCGTTAACCTCTAAACACAATTAATTAACCTTTAAGTATATAATTAAGACCTTAGGATTCGGAGGAGGTAGGCAGACTGGACCGAGCATGGGCGTCTGAGAGGGGTGTCGGGACCCTTGGGGGGGGAGGAATCCGACCCCCAAGGGTAGGGGTTGGGTGAGGGCACCCAACCCCTCCTAGGGAGGGTGGGGTTGGCCAACCCCATCCCTCCTAGGAGGGATCGGGTCAGCCGACCCGATCTCTCCTAGGAGAGATCGGGTCGGCTGACCCGATCTCTCCTAGGAGAGATCGGGTTGGTCCACCCGATCTCCCCTAGGGGAGATCGGGTTGGCTGACCCGATCTCCCCTAGGGGAGGTCGGGTGTGGCCACCCAACCTCACCTAGGTGAGTCCTTCGTTGTCGGACGGGCGCTTCGGCCCCGTCCGAGCCGTTGGTGTTCTCGCGAAGTGTCCGGGTTGAAGTTTCGATTTGCAATCATAAATGGGACGATAAAAATACAACGGTTCGGAGGTCAACGGGTTCAAATTGGGCGTATATCCATCACATGCCCCCGAGTCAACCAATGGCCTAACCCTTGATTGACTCTATTTTAGGATGGTATGACACGCGCAATTTGAAACCGGGATTTTACCTTCTTTGTCTGAATGCTTGCTTACCCTTGGATGAGTGCCTCTGACTCTGCCCCCTGTCTAATGAGATAGAGGAATTGTAAACGTCAGAACAGTACGGACGTGTGCTTAGGCACGCGTCCGTCTGAGGCGGGAGTAATAAACTTATCTCTGCTACAGGTGTATACTCAAAAAATACATACTTGCACCAGGGTGTGATACGAATGTAACTAAATAATTTACACTTCCAATTCATGCCGGAATTTCATCTAAGTGAGGAAAAATTAATTTTGGCCCAAAAATTTTCCTAAGTATGAAATGCTCAAAAATAAAACTAACTTGATAATTCTCTAAGTATGGGAATATAGTTTAGCTATAGGTGAAAGGGATAAAAAAGATGATCTTTTCTTGGCCCTTAGATTTTACTTAAGGCTAGATGGATGGTGGTGATTAAAACCCCTAAAAAACCCTATCATCCTTTCAACATAAAAGAGGAGAGTTAGAGAAATACCTCCAATAGCCACCATAGCCACCATAGCCATCATCTTTCTTTTTCCACTCACCCTTGGAGAGCAAGGCAAGTTTGAGAGCACCCCCAAGGAGGAGGACCGGCCGGAATTTCCACCAAGGAGCTGAAATCCAGCCGGCCACCCAGCCAAGGCCGACGAGAAGTGGCCACCAGCACGGACGTGGACGACCGGTGGACCAGCAGCTCGGGACGGCGGCTCGTTTTCCGGCGACGACAGCTTTGAATCCAGCCGGGCTTGTCGACGGCGGGACCAGGCAGCTCCGGCGAGGTCAGGGGCGGATTCCGACGGCGGAAGGACAGCCGGGAACGACTCCGGCGACGACGGGGTTGGGGCTCCGGCGAGGGGCTGATTCTAATCGATTTCAAAATTCGAATTCCGGACCCGTTTATCACATCGGGTCGGGTTTTCCGAAGGTCCGCTCTTTTCCTTTTCGTTGCCGTACCAAATGTCGATTTTTGAATCGTTGATATTTGATTGCCGATGTTTGATTGCCGATGTTTGATTGCCGATGTTTGATTGCCGATGTTTGATTGAATGTGGGATTGCCGTAGATAACCGTTGGTAGTTGTGGATTTTGGGGAAAACGTTTGCCGGTCGTCCGGATGTGGTTTCTTGTCCGATTGGGTTATTCCGGTCTTGAATTTGATGTCGTGCCGCCGTTGGTATATTAATCCTTGTTGGAGGGTATAATGGTAATTTTTTCCAAAAACCCGACCTTAGGCTTGGATAAAATTGTTTGACTTGGTCGTTGTAGTGTTCTTGACTTGTGCTGACTATCTTTGCCGGGTGTCTTTGGATCTTTGATTGTTGTCGTTGATCGGGTGTCAGAGTATCTCCGGTTCTTCGGAAATTTCTCTTATCTTGATATCCATCGTGTCGTGGCAGGTACTATACTCTTGGTGGTGTCCACGTACGCAGACCCTTCAGAGACGCCGTATTCTCCGAAGGATGAGTGAGTTCCCTTTTTCTCTTCCTTTTCAGTCGCGTTGCTTCGTTTTCTATTGCTAGCTTAGTACCGTGGCCTTCATTGGGGTGTTGGTTGAAATTTGATTTGTGCTTTGGGGGTTTCCTGCTACCTTTGCCTTAGGTCTTGCTATCCTGTCAGAGAACCTTCTTACTAGGTCCGATTACAACGAACATGTCACTCTAGGGAACATCTGTCCCCTAGATGAGCCTCTGTATCCTTTTCTCCCCTCCTTGGGGAACACTCGAGCGACGGTGACGGAGCCTCCCATAGGGACGGTTGCCGTGTATCCCTCTCAGATCCGATTCGGGCTGAGACTGCCTTACTGTGACGAGCTTATAGAGTTGAGCAGGTTCTTCAGGATTTCTCCTGTGAACCTTGCCCCCAGTGCCCTCCGCGTCTGGGTGGGCTTCCGGGTATTGTGCCATTGGTACTCCTGGAAGTACTCTTTCACTCTATTCCGATGCTTCTATCGGTTTCAGTACCGGACGAGGGTGGGGTTTGCGAGTTTTGTAACTCGCCATCCGACTTTCAAAGATCCCCGATTCTCTGATTTCGGGTTGAGTGGGATCGAGTGGGATACCTCCCTCCGTTTCGTGACCCAGAGTGACAATTCGGCCAGTCACTGGGCTAAACATTATTTCTTCATTACGGACCGATACGTCACTTGGTCGGTCCTGAATGAGGATCGGTCCGATGGTTGGCCTGCTTTTGGAGAGTTCTCTTCGGATGACTTGAAGACCCTGAAGATCATTCACGAGAGCAACAGGACCCGGTCTTACTGTCCCGTGTCTTTAGTGACTGAGACGGATCTTTACGAGGCCGGGATCAGTCTGACTCCTGACTCCGGGGGTTCGGTATGTCACTTGGTCTTTCCATCTTTATTTACCTTCTGCTCTTCCTTTGTAGGTTGGTTTCATGGAAAAACCTATAACATGCAGGGAGCCCCTGTTGATCTGACCAAGAGGAAGGCTCCTTCCAGTTCTGCTTTGAAGAAATCCCCCCTGCCTGGGAAGAAGGCTGGAGCCTCTGGTATGCTTTCTCTCATTTGCTTCTTTATGGTATAACTTATGTTTTCCTTATCTTGTTTTTCTTACCTTGCTAGGGCGCTCCCCCTTGGTGACTGAGAGGGTCGTCTCTGTTGGTAGAGACTCTGGACCTTCCAAATCCAAACCGCGGAGATCTGATTCTGAGGCCGGGGCCTCGGCTGCTAAGAGAAAGAAAGCTGTGGATCCTGCTTCGCCTACTGCTCGTCCTCCGACCCTATCTCGTGATAAGGAGATGGTGGTCGAAGAGGTGCCTTCCCTAGCTGACAAAGGGAAGGGACCTGCTGGTGGTGGTTCCCCTGCCCCCCAGCCGAGGGCACGGTCCTCAGGTATGATCTCTACCTTATTACTGATCCTTCTGTGTTTATACTATCCTTTGACTTGCTTTGCTTGTGTAGGTGGGCCTCCGACTTTAAGTCGGAAGGATTTCGCACGGCTGACTGATGAAGATGTTATTGGGTCTGAGTGGACTCCCTTCGCTGGTCTGAAGGAGTTCCACCTCAATAGCTCCTCCTCTCTGCGGACTCCTGAGGTTGGCGTCCGCGTACTCCGCGGCGCCGTCCCCCCTGGCGACCGTGTTGCTTCGCCCAAGTCTCCTGGGGAGACTCGGCGCTTTGTCCAGGGGGTACTCTCTCGTTATGCACCTGTGAGTTGTTCCTTGCTTTCCTTTCGTTACTTTCATAATGGCTATCTTTCGGTTATTCACCCTTTGTTTGTATTGTTAGGGTATATCTGACATGGTTAACATGTCCTCGCTCGTGCTCGAGTTATCTGACGAGAGGAAGACCCTTGAGGACAGCCAGGTCTCTCTCAAGGCGGAGGTCGCCACTGCTGCCGAGAAGGCGCGTATATCTGATTTGAGGTTGCAGGAGCTCCAGAGCCAGGTATCTTTGCTTGAGGCCACTGTGGGCAGTTTGCGTCGGGAAGCTGAGGTTGCCGCGTCTGTCCATTCTGAGGAGCTGCGGAGGTTGGAGACTAAGTGTCGGGCGGAGGAGAGGGCTGTCGCAGTATCTGAGTATAAAGCCTCCTCTGCCTTCACCGCCGATTATAGCACGCGTCTCACTCAGGAGATGAACCAGTTCGGTGAGTATCTGGTTGATCACATATATCGGATTGATCCTCAGTTTCCGTTTGGTGACCTTGGTGACTTTGGGCCATATGCCGCTGGCTACGCGACTGTTCTGGTGGGTCAGGCTGCTGTCGCAGACGAGGCTGCCCCAGCCCAGGTGGATGCTACACCTGTGGAGATTGGTACCTCAGATTCCTCTTCCTCATCTATTTCCGGTGGCGGTTCAGGTTCAGGGGGTGAGGGTGACTCCCCCGAGGCTTCTGACTGAGTTGTTTATCTCATACTATCCTTGTATATATGACTACACTCCTTCTCCCCTTGTACGGGTTGAGTGTCTTTTGAGATTGTGATGGTGTTTGTTGTTACTTTCCTTTGCCGCATTATGTTGTTGACTACGTGGTTTGTTTGCCTTTATATTAGTGCTTCTCATGCTTTTGTATATATCTCTTCTCATGATGCTTCCTTATGCCTTGTGTATGGCTCTTTGGGTATGGACCCTTCCCTTGATATATTTTCTTTACTTATCCTTCTTTCATGATTTCCTTTACGTCATACCTGTCACTTCATAAAGAAAAAACATTACTTGTTCTTCATATTACTTTACTTAGAAATTTCTTTCTCATGGTATCCTTCTAAGCATGGTATCCTTCTAAGCATGGTACGATGATCTCTTCTGATACCCCTTACACGGTATACGTTGTACTGTTAGACCAAAGATACGCTCTTGGTGGGCGTCGAAATCTGTTCACGAGACAGGCTCTCGGACGGCACTTAACGTTTCGCAGGATAGGCTCCCGGAGGGCACAGGTTAGTCCACCAATACCATACCTTCTTGACGGGTGTCAAACTGTTCACGAGACAGGCTCTCGGACGGCACTTAACGTTTCGCAGGATAGGCTCCCGGAGGGCACAGGTTAGTCCACCAATACCATACCTTCTTGACGGGTGTCAAACTGTTCACGAGACAGGCTCTCGGACGGCACTTAACGTTTCACAGGATAGGCTCCCGGAGGGCTCAGGTTAGACCAAAGATACGCTCTTGGTGGGCGTCGAACTGGTAGTTTGAAATCTACCTCAAGATACGCTCTTGGGGGCGTCGAACTGGTAGTGTTTTTTCTACCTCAAGATACGCTCTTGGGGGCGTCGAATCTGGTAGGTTGCAAATCTACCTCAAGATACGCTCCTGGGGGCGTCGAATTCGTAGTTTTTGGAAACCACTCTCAAGATACGCTCTTGGTGCGTCGAAGTCGTAGTGTAATAACTACTCTCAAGATACGCTCTTGGGGGCGTCGAAGGTTGTAGTATGAACACTACTCTCAAGATACGCTCTTGGGGGCGTCGAGGTTCGTAGTTTTTGGAAACCACTCTCAAGATACGCTCTTGGGGGCGTCGAATGTCGTAGTACGAAGACTACTCTCAAGATACGCTCTTGGGGGCGTCGAATTCGTAGTATGAACACTACTCTCAAGATACGCTCTTGGGGGCGTCGAATGTCGTAGTACGAAGACTACTCTCAAGATACGCTCTTGGGGGCGTCGAAGGTTGTTGACTTGAAGTCATATCTGTGTAAGGATAACTTGGTGATTGTAACATCACATTCACTGGAAATACTTTTGAATAACTACTACTCTCTTAGGAGCATTCATGTTTTTGTACACTCGGGATGCCTTGGTGCACCAAGACATCCTTTGTAGGAAATGAAAGATAGTTGTAGAGTTGGAGTAACTTCGTGAGTTCTCCTTCTCAAGAGTTTTTTGAAAAGCTTGTAAAGCTAAAACATGCGAAATGCTAGATATGAAACTAAGGATATGGGGTGGCCACTGTGTCTGTTGCCACGTACTCCTTGAAGCTTCCATTGTAGATCATTTCTTCCACTTCCACCTTCAACACCATGCAGTTGTTGGTTTGATGCCCCCAGGTCCCATGGTACTCACACCAACCCTGTGCATCCTTACCAAGGAAGGCCTTGCCTTCCTCCCTGCATGCTGGCAACTCTTGCTTGAGGCGCTTGTGGAAGATTTCTTCTATGCTGAGTGTGAGGGGTGTGAATGTGAAATTGACACCTCCTCCCAATGTGTCTGCTTCTCTTCCTTTCTCTGGAACTTCATCCAACTGTTCCACTTCTTGTTCAAATGCCCTATCCAGCCTTGCCTTGAGCTCTCTCATTGTGCTCGTCATGACCATCTCATAGAGCCCTCCATATGCCCCGAATGAGTTTGGATGCATGTTTCTGATGAATGCTCTGACTGTTTCTCCCCTTGTGATGTCCATGTTGGCACCATAATTGAAGAATCTCTGGAAATAGCTTGATATGGGCTCCTGGGGCATTTGTTTGATATCATCTATGTGGCGGAAGCCTCTTAGGATGGAGTCCCTTGTCCTGCTCCCTATTATGGTGTCTGGCTGCCAAGGTATGGATGTTACCTTCACGGCCTTGCCCTTGTGTCTCCTTGTGGGCACTGTTTGGAAAAAATGCCTGCTCAGGCGGAGTGTCACTCCACTCTTCCTTCTTCCTTGCCTTTGTCTCCCTCCCCTCTTTCTTTTATCCTGGTTGGCTCCTGCCATGACCACAGCCACTGTGTCTGTCCTGTGTGATCCATGTCTCATTGAATTGACATAGCATTGTCTTGCAGTACGTTGATCACCCAGGACCTCTCCCACTCCGTTCTCCGTGATGTACTTCAGCTTCTGGTGAACAGTGGATGGCACTATTTCATATGGATTTATGGTTGTCCTTCCTAGGATCCCATTGTAGGCTCCCAGGCTCTCAACCACCAAGAAATTGACATTTACCTTCAGCTGGGTCCATCCTTGGCCCATGGTCACTGGCAATGTTATCATCCCCAGGGGGTAGCTTGTTGCCCCTGAGAAGCCAACTAGAGGGAAGTTGACCGGATTGATGTCTCCTTTGGTTTTCCCTATCTCTTCCAACACTCTCAGGCTTAGGAGGTCAGCTGAGCTGCCCCCATCCACCAAAATTCTCTTTACATCAAAATTATCAATATCTAAAGTAATAACTAGAGCATCATCGTGTGGAAAGACGATGTGGCTTTTGTCCTTCTCCGAGAACTCTATCTTCACTTCTTCTCCTTCTCTTGGTCTTTTCCTCCACCTTGGCACTGAGCTTAGCTTGGATGCATAGACTTCCCTTGCATTAGCAGTTGGGCCACCTGATGCTGCTCCTCCATGTATCATATTGATGACTCCTCTTTTGTTGGGTGGAGGGTTATAGTCTACCTTTTCCTTGCCCTTGTCTTTCTGTGGTGGCCCTAGCTGCATGCTATTGCCCCCATGGTCTACGAACTGCTTCAGCTCTCCCCTCTGGACGATGTTGTTTATGCTTAGCTTTAAGCTAAAGCATTCATTTGTGTCGTGACCATAAGCCTCGTGGTTATCACACCATCTATCCTTGTGATTTCCTACCATTGGGGCTCTCCACCTTGCAGGGGGTGACCATAGCTTTTGGTTCCGCATCTCTCTGAGTACGGTGGCTGGAGTGGCGTTCAGTGGGATGAACTTAATGACATTGATTTCTCTAGCCTTTAAGGGTTCACCCATTTGGTTTCTTTGCTGTGGCGGACGCCATTCCTGCTGCCTTGTATTCTGTGGGGGACGCCACTCTTGTTGCCTTGCTTGCTGCGGTGCCTGGGGTGGCTTTCCTTTGTTTGGCCTTTGATTATCTTCCTTAGCTGCCTGGATTTTGGCCTTCTTGCTTGCCCTGTGCCTCTCAAGGTCAATATGCGTTTTAACTCTCCCTGCAAGCTCTTCCAGGGTGCTTGCTGGCTTTTTGGCCATCTTTTCAGCCAATGTTGACCCAAAGCGACCTAAGTTTCTGATAAAGGCTCTGATTATCTCCCCCTCAGTGATGTCTCCCTGGATGTCTGCGATATTCTGGTTGAACCTAGTGTAGTAGCTGGCCAGGGTTTCATCGTATTCTTGTTTTACATCATCAATGGAGCCTGTTCCCTTGAGGAGTTTCCTCTCCCCTAGGTATCTCTGCAGAAACTTAGCTTTTAGCTGCTCCCATGAGTGGATGCTCTCGGAGGGCAGGCTGAAGAACCAATGTGAGGCCACCCCTGATAGGGTGTTTGGGAAAAGGAGTGCCTTGTATCTTTCATCAGTGGTCCTCCCAAATAGGGAGGCCTCATGCTGCTGGATATGTTCTAGGGGGTCTCCCTTCCCATTATACTTTGCAATTTGCACTGTGTGCAGGGAGTCTGGCACTCTGTTCATCTCTAGTTCCCTTGTGAAAGGGTGGTTTGTCTTGTCACTTAGGCAATGCAGGCTGGGTTTCTTTGACTCATTCAGTTTCCGGGTTATCATAGCTTCTATTTCCTCCGGGGTGATCATCACCGCTGCCGGAGTATAACCTCTCTGATACTCATTGTAGTTGTAAACTGGGCTTACTGGGTTCCCTTGTCTTTGCTGGTATGGACTGTAGGTGTACCCTTGATACGCCTGCTGGGGTGCTTCATAGAAGTCCTGCCTCCTTGGAGGTCTTGCTTGTCTTTCCTCTCCCAGCGGGGTGTAAGCCCTGTTGCTCTGCTGTTGCCTAGGAGGCACAAATTCTTGCCTTCCCTCTAGGGGTGGCTCTTGGTGATATCTTCTTTGTTCCTCTCGCTGCCCTGCTTGAGGGTGCGAGTAGTAGTCTTCTGCTGGGATCTGCTCCTCCTCCTGAGCTTCAGTGTAAGTTCCTTGGGTGTATGCCGGCCTTGCATACGCTGTGTGGGCGCGGTTGCCCTCTCTTTGTGCCGGCATCCCATGCGGGTACCCTTGGGGTTGCTCTTCATAATAGTATCCCTCCGGGGGTGCCGTGTTGTGGGAAGGCACTCCCTGTTGTCCTCTTTCTCTCTGTGGCCTTCTTGCCCGGGGGGTGGAGGCTGTGGAGGACTCAGCCCCAGCTGGGCGTGAGGGTCCTCCCTCCTGGTTGTTCTGTTGCTGAGGAGGTTGTGGTATGTCTTGGGGCTCTGAGTGCATTGGCTGCTTCCCAGGGTTAGGCCGCCTCCCTGGAGGTATGGGTTCTCCTCTCCGCCCATTGCCCCCAGGTGGGTGTTGGGGCCTGGACACCCTACTGTTCGTCATAGCTCGTGTAATAGCCAGGCTTTCTGTCCGAAGCCTACAGACGGCGCCAAGTGTTAAGTTATGGGATCTCAGTCAACGGGGTGTCGGCTTTAATCCCACTCCTTATGGGGGGGTGTGTGTAATCCGGTCTTCTCAAGTCGCCTTGTCTTTTCCTATGTCCTTCTTCCGTTCCTTCTTCCTTTGGTTCCTTCTCTTCTTCTCTCCCTTCGCCCTGCAAAAGGGGCAATACCAGACACGGAGGAGGGGGGGGTGGTGCCTGGTGAACCCTCTCCGATGCCTAAGTCAGAACTATACTTCTAGAGAGATAAAGCTAGAGAGATGTCAGAGCTAAATTGTCCAAATAGCCAAGATGATCAAATGAGTTGTGAAGGTGGGGTATTTATAGGCAACGGTGTCATTAAGGTGGCTTAATGACATCGTTAACCTCTAAACACAATTAATTAACCTTTAAGTATATAATTAAGACCTTAGGATTCGGAGGAGGTAGGCAGACTGGACCGAGCATGGGCGTCTGAGAGGGGTGTCGGGACCCTTGGGGGGGGAGGAATCCGACCCCCAAGGGTAGGGGTTGGGTGAGGGCACCCAACCCCTCCTAGGGAGGGTGGGGTTGGCCAACCCCATCCCTCCTAGGAGGGATCGGGTCAGCCGACCCGATCTCTCCTAGGAGAGATCGGGTCGGCTGACCCGATCTCTCCTAGGAGAGATCGGGTTGGTCCACCCGATCTCCCCTAGGGGAGATCGGGTTGGCTGACCCGATCTCCCCTAGGGGAGGTCGGGTGTGGCCACCCAACCTCACCTAGGTGAGTCCTTCGTTGTCGGACGGGCGCTTCGGCCCCGTCCGAGCCGTTGGTGTTCTCGCGAAGTGTCCGGGTTGAAGTTTCGATTTGCAATCATAAATGGGACGATAAAAATACAACGGTTCGGAGGTCAACGGGTTCAAATTGGGCGTATATCCATCATATGGTAATTGGGTTTTTTAGATCATAATAAACAAATAAAAAAATTGGCCATGACTTCATAATAAAAAGTTAATATGAAGAATATAATGCGGTTTATTTTTGGCCACTATATAATGCGGTCTTGTTCGAAAACAAAAATACCATCTTACTATGAAGTTTAATTAGCAAGTACATTGCTACTTCAATTTTTTATGGATAAATTGACCCGGGCTCGGTTTCGTGTTCCAATTTTGAGTGTTCGGGTCAGTTTTGGATTAACTCGAATATGATCCGGGAAAAAACTGGCTGGATTCGGGTTTTGATAATGGATCCGAACGAGACCCATCTGACCCGGATATAATTAAATTATGGATATTAATATATAAAATGTATAATATTTAAAAGTAAAATCAAACAAATAACAAAATAGAAACACTAGCGTCATCACTCAACTAGTCTTCTTCTTCTTCTCAATATCAAAGGCGCAGTCGGTGCTTAAATATAGTCACAACTCAACTCATCGAATCGCAGACCTCACACTGACACACAAGCACGACTCATATAAGCGGAGACATCAAAACAAAAATCTCAGCCGCGTTCAACTCTTAGTACTTAGAAAGAATCATCTATTATGATTTCTGAATCGCATATTCTAATTTTCGACAAGTAGCGGCCAGCGACAAATGAGAAATATATGGACTTATGGACGAGTTACGGGTTCACTGGTGACCAACCAGGTCGGTTCTGATTCTAAGGACTGACCCATCATGATGTTCGGATCGGGTCTAGATTGACTGCATATTAACTTACGGGTTACGAATTTCGGGACACAGTGGACCCGGTTTAATAGGCCTAAATTATATTGGGGGGGGAGCTTTACTATTAATTAAGACATAGTAAAATTAGTGCCATAAGAGACAAGTTTGAAAATTGGAATTATGAGGTTGCTGAGGTAAGAAACCAATTTCAAAATTTCTTCAAAGAACTTTTTACAACTAGTAGAAGTGAGATTCATTTGATCAACAACCTTACCTTTGCTCCTACCATGGTTTTAACATCTCTTATGAAAAGGAATTTGGCCCGCGAGTTTACTAAAGAAGAAATTTTTAGTGCATTGAATTGCTTAGGCCCTTTCAAATCCCCTGGACCAGATGGTTTGCATCCTGTTTTTTATCAAAGAAACTGGGAGTTGCTCAATGACTCTACTTGTACTTTGATTAGAAGTATTTTTTGTGGTGGAAAAATTCCTGAAGGTCTAAATGATACTTTGATTTGTTTGATTCCTAAAGTTGAAAAACCTGAGTTTGTGAAGCAGTTTAGACCAATCAGTTTATGTAACACTGCTTACAAACTCATAACCAAAGTTATTGTTAATAGGATTATACCGTATATGAAGCAGCTTATTTCCCCCTTCCAAGCTAGCTTTATTACAGGTAGAAGAGCGGTGGACAATGTTGTTATTCTTAAGGAGGTTCTTCAGTTGATGAAAAAGAAGAAAGGTTTTCCTAGCACTATGGTAATGAAATTGGATTTGGAAAAAGCTTATGATAGGCTTGAGTGGGACTTTATTTTCAAAACTTTGAAGAACTTTCAGTTTCCTGACCAGTTAATTACCATCATTATGGATTGTGTTTCTTCTACAACCATTTCATTGCTTTTTAACGGGGGTAAACTCGAAAAATTCTCTCCTTCTAGAGGAATTAGACAAGGAGACCCACTTTCGCCTTATTTGTTTATTCTGTGTATGGACTATTTAAGTTTTCTAATTGAGGATAAAGTGAATCAGGGTCTTTGGAAAACTTTTAAAGTGGGCAGGGATTCCATTTATTTATCTCATCTCATGTTTGCTGATGATCTTATTCTTATGGGTGAAGCGTCTATTAGTAATTGCATCACCATGAAAGAGACTTTAAAGACCTTTTGCGATTTATCAGGTCAAAAAATCAATTTTGAAAAGTCTCAAGTTGTTTTCTCAAAAAATCTTGATGAAGATATTGCAAATCAGCTTGCTTGCCTACTTGATTTGAAAAAAGTGGAAAACTTGACTTCATACTTGGGTTTTCCGCTAGATCTGTCAAGTAAGAAAAAAAGCTCTTTTGATTTTCTGGTGGACAAAGTCAAGTCAAAACTTGCGGGTTGGAGATCAAAACTATTGTCTATATCAGGCAGGAATGTCCTTATAAATTCAGTCATGACCTCCATTCCTAACCATATTATGCAATGCACTCTTCTGCCTGTTACTGTTTGTAATGAGTTAGACATAGTTAATCGAAATTTTCTCTGAAGCTCCACTGATGAGAAAAGAAAGGTTCATGCTATCAATTGGGATACAGTGAAACTTCATCGTACTAATGGTGGTTTGGGAATCTCTTCTACAAAAGAGAGGAACCAGGCCATGCTTGCTAACTTCACTTGGCGTTTGAAAAAGTCTGGAGCCCCTTGGGCCACGATATTGAAAAATAAGTACTTAAATGCTTGTCGAATGATGTCTAAATCTGGTTCTTGTACTTACTATGCTATCAAAGAGGGGCTTAGTGTCCTTAGTGATAGTCTTGGTTGGATTATAGGCGAAGGAAACCATATTAATCTCTGGTTTGATAGATGGATTGGAACTTCCAATTTGCGAAAACTCATCCACGGTCCATTAAATTGCGGAGAAGAGAATATGAGAGTAAATGATATTCTAACCCCTTTGAGGAGTTGGGATTTTTCGGGTATTTCTTTCAGACTCCCTGATTCTATCATAGAGACTATCTGTGCCATTCATTTGGCTATGGATTCTTCAACTATGGATAGACAAATTTGGGCAGGTTCCCCTTCGGGAATTCCCTCAGTGACTTTAGTGCACAAGAGCATCAAAGAAAAGAACTTGGTTGATCTTAGCATTGACGGAGATGATTGGAATTGGATATGGTCTTGTAACATGATCCCGAGAGTGAAATATTTTATATGGTTATGTAATCATGATAGAATATCCACTTCCAATTTCTTGGTGAAGAGAGGTCTCAATGTTGACCCACTATGCTCAATATGTGATCTTGAAGTTGAGGATACCTTACATGCCCTCAGAGATTGTGAATATGCAAGGAAGGTTTGGCTAGATTGAAAGATCCCACAAGATATTCAGAATTTCTTCTCTGCGAGTCTGAAACCTTGGCTTAAGTTTAATTGTAGAAATACATTCACTCATTTATCTAGATTGAACTGGAGCTTTGTTTTTAGTACTGCTATTTGGTTTATTTGGAAAAATAGGAATTCTATCTTGTTTAACCATACTTGCCTATCTAACAACTAGGTGCTAACCCCGCGCAACGCGCGGGGTGACTTGTTACGCATTAAAACAATTATTTTGGGTGATTCTTTAAGTTGCATGGACTTTATTTCTGAGTTTTTGGTGTCTCAATTTCATTCTCTCAGCTTTCACCTGAAAAACAATAATCCACCTACAGTTTGAGAGTGAGAAAAATGAGCACATAATGCCTTTAGCGAAACATATCTACTTGTGTCATGGTTTAGTAAGAAAATAAAAAGGAAGCTCAAGTAATACCATCTCAGTTCAGAACATCAATAATGGTTTTCATACTTATTGAGAAGGCAAAGAGCTTCTAGTAAAGTCAAACCAATTTGCAGTAGAGTTTTACTGCTTATTGATAGAGTAAAAGCACTTGTTGTGGGCGAAAGAAGGATGATATGGACATATCCTGAAAGTATTACAATTACTTCTTCCCAAACACCCCTTTCAGCATCATTAACATAGTGCACTTCATCAAATACAACATCCACACACAATAAGCACGATAATATTTAAGCTGCCAGTATCAAACCAAGAGCAAACTAAAAGCCAATCTTCAAATAATCAGCTCTTTACTCATCAATACCTCGAATTATATCTGCACCTCGGTATATTAAAATTGTAGAGTCCCTAGGAAGAGAGTGAAGGAGTGAGACTTGAATCCTCCCTTTCACGTTTGCTAATTCTCTGCATTTCAATAGTTCCACTACATCAGTAGAAGTATGCATTTCAATGGATTTGAGTTTTTGAGAATATCCCATGATACTTGTACTTTCTAATGCCTTGATCTCTGAACAGTTGGCACTAGAAGTTACTCCATATGTATGGACTGAAGAATAAGGCAACTTCCCCATCTCCAATAAATCATCCATAAGATCCAACTGAATTGCAGTTTCCATTCTTTTAAGCTGCTCAGTGAATAGCACAACTCCTCACATCATCATTTTCATCTTCTAACATGTAAGTCAAATTAGGAGTATTTCTTGCCCTAAGGCTCAATGAACCGTCACCAGAGGCTTGTACACCAGAGTTTGGTGAACTTCGATCTTGACAGTGCCTCTCAAGAATCTGAAGCTTATTGGTAATCTGAGCACACATGTTTCTCGATGTAAGCAATTCAATGCTACGCTTGGCTAAAGCTTCTTTGTCTCTTCTTCCATGGCCAATAACCATTCAATCAATAACTCGTTCTCCTTAAGAGAGAGAAACCGAGACGCCGAATCAATTCTTTGAAAAAAAAAAATGAATGATATACATACTAACAACAGAAAGCAATACCAATTGTCAATCCATAATCAACTCAGCAGTAGCGAAACCAATCGTCAATCTTGTAGCTAATCCAACGGTGGAACCCCTCTATGCCTCCCTACCTCCCCTTACTGCAATTGGACATACTAATCAAAGGTTCAATATCAAATTATGAATACTATAGCAATCCGCCTCTCTTGAAGACCACCAAGCTCATTCTTATCCTTTGGAACATTTGTAAAACATAGACATCAAAATACAATTTTAACATTGCCTACAACAAAGCTGGGTGTGTTTGGCAAATTCCAGTTTTAAATTTCTATAATATAATTTAATATATAAAAAAAAATAGAAATTGAATCACAAAGCAGGGTATCACCTCTATTTTAGGCCAGTGTTCAAATGCAGAAAAACGATCCCACAATCGAGTCTAGGTCAGATTTCTGTAGTGGAAGAACTCTTATGTTATCTCCTTCCTCTGGAGAGGATCAGTCGTTGGAAGGTACTTAATTACACCAACTTGCATATTCATTATCATATTATTATTCTCCTCACACTTGAATTGTGCTCAAAGTCAGGTATCAATCTTTTAGTTTCATAACTCACTAATCAATCACTGCTTGCTACGTTTGATGAAGCCTATCCATATTGTGCTTCAGCTTGTTCATAAGCTTTTGGGTTAAATACGAAATTGCTGCTGAACTTTAGTCGGTCCGTGTCTTCCCTTGATCCTGATGAGGCATCCTCTTTCGCGTAATTCATTGCTGCTATGGAATCAATAAATGGAAACAGTCCCCATTCAGGTAATGTACATTTGTTGTTTCCATCCACCACATTTGCATCGTCCATTGATCCTGATGAGGCATTAGGATACATAAATTGAAGAAATGCTCAGAAAGCTACTGAAGAAATACATATTAGAACCCCCAATAATTAATCCAACTATATCTTCATCTATCTAAAAATTAAGATTATATCATGCCGTGTATCATTATAAGAAGATAATGTAATTGCAGGTTCAATGAAATGTTATTAATACAGTTCAATGTGAAAATCATTATGAGACCACAATCATAATAGAACCCAGCTAGAGATTGTTTCCCAACTGCTGCTTTCCACTATGCATTTGCCACTGCATCAATCATAGTAGGAATGATAGTAATTAGGAAAAAGATACGCTAGTCAAAGCAGTGACTTTACCTGATTTTGCTGTTGAGGATCCACACAGACTTCACCAGCGACATCATCATCCATCATAACCAATCAGTTTCAGCGAATCCCTCTGCCAAATTATCAGAAGCTTTCGATATAATATCACCACCACCACTCATTCTTCTCTCCTCCTCCAAGAATGATTTGAGGACTTCCTCTTCAATGAGTTCACTCACTGTAACAAAGAAAGAGAACAATGTTTTATCATACAGTAATCCTTGCAGGAATCATTCAATTAGAAATCAAAGCTAAAAAATTTGAATTTCCTGGAAAGAATTTTGAAACACCCTTTTCACAATCAAGGTCTAAACCCGAATTCAATTGGCAATGACATAGCCTGTTAAGGTCTGGTTGCAATTTCATAACTTAGAATCCCTTCTAATGAGAAATTTGATGGACGGTGGTTCCATCCCCATCCCACACACAACAAACACATGCAACAATTGAAGGAAGTGTGAAGTCCGAAGTTCGCACTACCGTCCAAGCCGTCGTTCACATTACCGTCCAAGTCGTAATTTGAATAGTGGCGCAATTTGATTGGTTGGGGTGATAGTAACTTTTGCCTATAAATAGGTAGTTTACATTCATCACAAAACACACCAAATACACCAAGTATATCAACACAATCAAGTTGGTAGAACTTCACTTTGAGATAAGTAGAAGTTGAGTTGAGAGAGATTTTGTGTGAGTGTGTGTGGGGAAATATTGAGTGCGAGGTAATTGTAATTGGAGAGTATCTTTCCGGGTGAGTGGTGTATTGATCATTCCGATCAATAACACGGTGTATCTCCTTTTGGTGAGAGATAGTAGTCCCGAGAGAGGTTGTTGTTGTGGTCCAATTACTGTCGGTCTCCCGCTGAGACCGAACTGATGTAAATTTGGTTTACATAGTGGAATACTTGCCGGCCGGCCCCCGTGGTTTTTTACTCTCCTCATTGGAGGGTTTTCCACGTTAAATTTGGTGTCACCTCTCTTACGTTTATTTGGTATCAATATTGTTATATGCAATTTTACCCTGAGATTATTTTGGTCTAAGTCATAACCTGCGGATATTAACCTGTTGGCCAACCCCAACGAGCGGTTTAAGTCCTAACAAGTGGTATCAGAGCCTCGTTTGTTCGTTGACATGACTAACAGGTTCGACATTGAGAAGTTTGATGGCACGGGCAGCTTCAATATGTGGCAGTTAAAGATGGTGGCGGTTCTAACTCAGCAAGGGCTAGAGGTGGCTCTTAACGGGATAGAAAAGATGCCTGCAACCATGGACGAAGAAAAGAAGCAGCAAATAGATCGGAAAGCCCTGACGGCAATCCATCTATGCCTATCAGACAGAGTCTTACGAGAAGTTTTCTCAGAAAAGACTACCGCAGAGTTGTGGAGTAAGTTGGAATACTTATACATGACAAAATCTCTCACTAACCAGTTATTTTTAAGAAAGCGATTGTATATGATGAAGATGACAGAAGGCACTCCTCTTGAAAAGCATATCGATGAATTTAATTCCATTATCACGGATTTAGATTCAATTGATTCTAAGATAGAGGAAATAGATTCCGCCATGATATTATTATGTTCTCTGTCATCATCATATTCAAATTTTAGAGAGTCGTTTCTTTACGGTCGAAAAACTGTCACCGTAAAAGATGTTAAAGCTGCTTTGTTCTCTAAAGAAGTTGAGAAAAGAATGACTGGTTCTGTTAGTGAGAGATCAGGTGATGCTCTTATGGTTAGAGGAAGAACTGCAGAAAGGAGCACGGAGGACCAAGGACGCAACAAATCCAGGGGGAAGTCCAAGTCCAGGAAGAAGGTGAAATGCTATCACTGCGGGAAACTTGGACATGTAAAAAGAAATTGCTGGAGTCTCAGTCAAGATGGAAATGGAGACAGAAGTCAAAGACGTGCGGATGACAGAAACACCGCTGCAACTACATCAACAATCGAAGGTGAAACACTTGTTTGTGCGAATGGTGATTGTCTCCACATCAATCCAGATGTGGAGTGGATAATCGATTCAGGTGCATCATACCACTGTGCTCCCAAGGTGGAAATATTTTCCACATACAAAGCAGGAGACTTTGGATGTGTGAGAATGGGCAACAAGAGTGTTGCAAAAATTGTGGGAATTGGTGATGTTGTAATACAAACTAGTATTGGATGTAGATTGACATTGAGGGATGTACGACATATCCCTGATTTACGTCTTAACTTGATTTCCTCGAATGTTCTTGACAGAGCAGGTTTTGATCAACATTTTGGCAACGGTAATTGGAAGTTGACCAAAGGATCATTATTGATTGCCAGGGGGAGTCTTTGTTGCACTCTCTACAAGACAATTGCGAAAGTGTGTACTTCGCAGTTAAATGCCATTGAAGATGTTGCTTCGCCAAACTTGTGGCACAAGCGATTGGGTCACATGAGTGAGAAAGGGTTAAAACTTTTGGCTAAGAAGTCATTCATTCCGCTCGCCAAAGGTTTGTCGTTAAACCCTTGTGATTATTGTTTGTTTGGAAAACAACATAGAGTTTCTTTTCGCGTTCCGTCAAAGCGGAAAGGAAATAAATTGGAATTGATACATTCCGATGTGTGTGGACCCATTGAGGTGGAGTCTTTTGGTGGAAATAAGTATTTTCTCACCTTTATTGATGATGCTTCACGCAAAGTGTGGATTTATTTGTTGAAAGCGAAGAGCGAGGTATTCGAGACTTTCCAGAAGTTTCACGTCATGGTGGAAAGGCAGACTGGAAAAGAGTTGAAGCGTCTACGGACGGACAACGGAGGTGAATACACTTCAAATGAATTCAGGGGATATTGCAAGAAGCACGGGATCAGACATGAGAGGACTGAACCCGGAACTCCACAACATAATGGTGTAGCCGAGAGGATGAACCGGACCATCCTTGAGAAAGTCAGGAGCATGTTAAGAATGGCTAAGATGCCCAAGCCATTCTGGGGAGAAGCAGCCAACACTGCTTGCTACCTGATCAACCGATCTCCATCTGTTCCTCTAGAGTTTGACATCCCGGAGAGGGTGTGGACGGGTAAGAATCCATCTTACTCTTATTTGAAAGTTTTTGGATGTAAAGCTTTCATGCATGTACCTAAGGAGCAGAGGTCGAAACTTGACGATAAAGCCAAGGAGTGCATATTTGTCGGGTATGGAGACGAGGAGTATGGCTACAGGTTATGGGATCCGCTGAAGAAGACGGTGGTCAGAAGCAGAGATGTCATTTTTCACGAGCACGAGACAATGGCCAATGTGCAGGCGAAAGAGACAGAAGCTTCTGGAGGTGTAAGCAATTTTACACCGATTTCTACTCCAGTTGATGGTGTCACGGAAGGAGTAGATGGACTGGAACTAGATGACCAAAATGGAGATGGTGGTGAGTCAGACGAGGAGGGCGCTGAGCAGGGGGAGCCGACCCCAGCTCAGGAAGTTGCAGAACCTCAAGTTTGGAGGTCCGCAAGAGAGCGTCGGCCATCCACCAGGTATCCTAGTTCTCAGTATATTTTGGTTTCTGATGAGGGGGAGCCAGAATGCTTTCAGGAAGTGCAAAAGCACAAGCACATGGAAAGCTGGATTGAAGCAATGCGAGATGAGATGAACTCTCTCAAGAAGAACAACACCTATGAGTTGGTGGAGTTGCCGAAAGGCAGGAAAGCATTGCAAAACAAATGGGTGTTCAAGTTGAAGAAAGATGGAGACCAGATGGTAAAGTACAAGGCTCGATTGGTGGTCAAAGGCTTCGCGCAGAAGCATGGAATTGACTTTGATGAGATCTTCTCTCCGGTGGTGAAGATGAGTTCAATTCGAGTTGTACTTGCTATGGTGGCAAGTTTGAATCTGGAGCTTGAACAACTTGACGTGAAGACGGCGTTTCTTCACGGGGACTTGGCAGAAGAGATATACATGAAGCAACCTGAAGGGTTTGAAGTACAAGGGAAGGAAAACTTGGTCTGTAAGTTGAAGAAGAGTCTGTACGGTCTGAAGCAGGCTCCAAGGCAATGGTACAAGAAGTTTGATTCGTTTATGACCTCCCAAAGTTATAAACGAACTGAAGCAGATCCATGTGTCTATATAAGACAGTTTCCTGGTGGTAACTTCATTATCTTGTTGCTATATGTAGATGATATGTTGATTGTTGGACAAGATGTTGGCATGATATGCAGGTTGAAAGAGGAATTATCTAAATCCTTTGACATGAAGGATTTAGGACCTGCTAAACAAATTCTCGGCATGGCGATTAGTCGTGATCGTAAAGCTGGAAAGTTGTGGCTATCTCAGGAGAGGTACATTGAGAGGGTGTTGAAAAGGTTTAGCATGAATAATGCAAAGCCGGTTGCTACACCTCTTGCCAACCACTTCAATTTGACGAAGAAGGACTGTCCAACAACAGAGTCTGAGAAGGAAGCAATGGAGGCTATCCCATACTCTTCTGCAGTTGGTTCGCTGATGTACGCTATGGTATGTACACGGCCAGATATTGCTCATGCTGTTGGTGTTGTGAGCAGATTTCTTTCCAATCCGGGAAAGGTGCACTGGGAGGCAGTGAAATGGATCTTCAAATATCTGCGAGGCACATCCAGGTTGTGCTTATGCTTCGGGAGCAGCGAACCAGTTCTAAAAGGGTTCGTCGATGCAGATATGGCAGCTGATCAAGATAGTAGAAAATCTACTTCTGGTTATGTATTCACTTTTGCAGGGGGATCTGTATCGTGGCAGTCCAAGCTGCAGAAGTGTGTTGCTCTGTCGACAACTGAAGCTGAATATGTTGCGGCTAATGAAGCGGCAAAGGAGATGCTTTGGATGAAGAGGTTCCTTCAGGAACTGGGGGTGATGCAAGATGAATACGTGGTATTTTGTGATAGTCAAAGTGCAATTGACTTAAGCAAGAATACGATGTATCACTCGAGAACAAAGCATATTGATGTGAGGTATCACTGGTTGAGATCAGTGATAGAAGAGAAGCAGCTGAAGTTGATAAAGATACATACAGACAAGAATACTGCAGACATGTTGACGAAGATCGTTCCCAGGGTAAAGTTGGAGCTCGGCGCAAGGCAAGCCGGGCTTGACTCCATATAGTGGAGTGACGGGGAGAGTCTCCTCCTTTGGGGCTGGAGGGGGAGATTGATGGACGGTGGTTCCATCCCCATCCCACACACAACAAACACATGCAACAATTGAAGGAAGTGTGAAGTCCGAAGTTCGCACTACCGTCCAAGCCGTCGTTCACATTACCGTCCAAGTCGTAATTTGAATAGTGGCGCAATTTGATTGGTTGGGGTGATAGTAACTTTTGCCTATAAATAGGTAGTTTACATTCATCACAAAACACACCAAATACACCAAGTATATCAACACAATCAAGTTGGTAGAACTTCACTTTGAGATAAGTAGAAGTTGAGTTGAGAGAGATTTTGTGTGAGTGTGTGTGGGGAAATATTGAGTGCGAGGTAATTGTAATTGGAGAGTATCTTTCCGGGTGAGTGGTGTATTGATCATTCCGATCAATAACACGGTGTATCTCCTTTTGGTGAGAGATAGTAGTCCCGAGAGAGGTTGTTGTTGTGGTCCAATTACTGTCGGTCTCCCGCTGAGACCGAACTGATGTAAATTTGGTTTACATAGTGGAATACTTGCCGGCCGGCCCCCGTGGTTTTTTACTCTCCTCATTGGAGGGTTTTCCACGTTAAATTTGGTGTCACCTCTCTTACGTTTATTTGGTATCAATATTGTTATATGCAATTTTACCCTGAGATTATTTTGGTCTAAGTCATAACCTGCGGATATTAACCTGTTGGCCAACCCCAACGAGCGGTTTAAGTCCTAACAAAATTAGATTACCATGGACATACGTACTATAATCAACATACATAAATTTGGTCGATGGGTATGAATCAAAACCCTACTCTGACCTAATTGCAGCCCATAACAATACCCAAAACAAAACCCCGTTCGACTCTGGCCATTCGACAATCCCTTCAGGAAAGCTTGAATCTTCATGTGCGTGGACTGAGTGGGGCTTGCTCCAACAAAGACGACCTGTTCAGACGGAAGGAGGAGGAGGAGGTACGCTTCAACAGAGAGATTGACGAAGACGACCTCTCAGACGAATTGAGGAGGATAAGAGACTCCGATGAAGGCGGTAGCTTAAGAATTATGAGCGGGACATGCTCATTTTTTTAGAAAGAAGCCCATATGAAGAGAAACAGGCGCTTTAGTTTCTTTCTGGACCGGACCGAGTGGTGTCTGTATTGAATGGAAACCGGACCGGTCTAAATGGGTGTAACTTATGCTGACGTGTCAAGCTCCGATGAAACAAAATCACTGACGTGGCAAAACCATACTCCTCCCTCATCTCTCCTCTTGCTTTATTATATATATAGATAGATCTTCAGTGTCTAATTGTTGATCATGCTAAGGATTTCTCTAGCATTCTCCATAAATCCACATCCATTGCTCCAAGAACCACCATCCAAATAGGATGGAAACCACCACCTCATGGTTGGGTGAAAATCAACACAGATGGATCATCTTTAGGAAATCCAGGTCCAGCAGGATGTGGAGGATTGTTGAGAAATCACCTTGGAGGCTGGATTAGGGGATTTCAGAGAAAGTTGGGTGTCACTAATAGTTTGGTTGCCGAACTATGGGCGATTAGAGACGGGTTAATCATTGCAAAAGATTTAAACATCGACTCCATTTATGTTGAATCTGATGCAAATGAGGCCGTGAATCTAATTGTTGAGGATTTCAATGAGGATAGACCTCTAATGCCACTAATTTTTTATTGTAGGAATCTATTATCCTCTTTTAGAAGAGCAAAGATCAGACACGCATATCGTGAAGCAAATCAGGTGGCTGATCGACTGGCTAAGGCGGCAGCCCAGATGGAAGATCATTTTATTACTTTAGAAGAACCTACTAATGATCTTTGGTCTCTTTTGTTATATGACTCATTGGGACAATCAGTCTATAGAAGTGTTGTGGTTAGTAGAATAAGTTAGTTCTAGTCGTGTAGTGTGTATCTCCTTTTATTTACAAAAAAAAAATTATTAAAGCTAGACAGAACCTGGGGCATGCTGACGTGGATAGCATCGTTTATCCAAGCCCAGTAGAAGCTACTAGAAGAACCCTTCATAAGCCCCAAATCGCGCCTCTTCTTGTTCCTCACCGATAGCAACTCCGATTCTCAGAGAAACCATTTCACATCTGATCTCTGAGTCTTCTCCTTCGTTATCGCCGATCAAGTAACCGCTGAACTCGAGGTACACGCCATGGATTCGGCGAAGGTGGAACAGTTGAAGCAGTTCGTCGACATGTGCAAATCCAATCCGTCATTGCTTGCTGATCCCTCACTCTCCTTCTTCCGCGACTACATTGAAAGGTACGTCACTGAACTTATCGCGCCCCGTCTGAATGTTAATCCGTAACCTTTTAGTTCTTACCGTGAAATTGCTTATGTTCAGTCTCGGAGCTAAACTCCCTGCCTCTGCTTCCAACGATGGCGGTTCCAAATCGGTGAGCTTCTCAGCACTCTCTCTTAGTTAATTGAGCTTGTTTGCAACTAAGGATATGCGTCGAAAAATCATTTGCTTAATCTGATTTAGGTTAGTCGATTTGGGTGTATTAGGTTGTAATTACATTTCGTTTTTTAGAAACAAAAATAAAAATTTCTACAGTGTTGTCTATATAGGCAGGATATCCCCGTCTGGTGTATTCAGTACGTGATGTTGGTTGAGGTGCTGAAAGCCCTTGAGAAATTATGAATGTGCTTAATTTGTGAAAATCCTTATATGATTTAAGCTGGCAGGTTCACGATTTCACATTAAATTATACAACTTATACTCATGAGCTTAGTGCTATATAGTTCAATTCATTTAGCAGATTTGGTGTGTACTTCTCTGTGTTGGTAAATTGTGATCATTAGAGCTTAGGGTTATCATGCCATTAACATTTAGTATCTAACTAAACTGGAACATGGATTGCAGAGGAGCTATGTTGTTGAAGAAGAGAGTGATGAAGAACTGGAAGATATAGCTGATAAAGTAGAAGAGGAAGAGGAGGATGAAATAGTTGAATCAGATATTGAACTCGAAGGCGACACCGTTGAACCTGACAATGACCCACCCCAGAAGGTTCACTTTTAGTACTATATACACCTAATGGATTATCATTTTTGTCATGTCATTTATATTACATATGAACTCCGTCTATTGATAACTTTTAGATGGGAGACCCCTCAGTAGAGGTTACTGAGGAGAATCGTGATGCAGCTCAAGCAGCAAAGGCACAAGCAATGGAAGCACTTTCTGAAGGTAAAAATAATAGCCGAACTCTCTTAAATATGGTCGTACCTTGCTTATTTTTTGGTAACATGAGCAAAGTGCTAGTGTGAACTATGGTTATCTCCCTGCCTGCATTGCTTGTAGTGAAACTAGTGTTGATAGAAAATGCTTGGATTTATGCAGGTAACTTGGATGAAGCAGTTGAGCACCTTACGCAAGCAATTATCTTAAACCCAACTTCTGCAATTATGTATGCAAACAGAGGTAAGAAATGCACCTCTTCTACGCTGGCGCACATTTGTGTGTTAACTTGTTTTATCTTTTGTTTTTAATATTCCTGAAAATGGATCTGCAGCCAATGTCTATGTTAAGATGAAGAAGCCAAATGCTGCAATTCGTGATGCAAATGCTGCCCTGGAGGTTCTTTTCTTTCTCCTGAGAATTCTTATTCTAAAGAAATGTTTTTTATCTTTATCTTTATATGCAGCAATGGTTCAATTAACATTTTTCATGAATCTGGATCCCATTTATTATTGCTGTCTGTTACACATCTAAAAATAAAATAAAATCAGGATAATCAATTTTTCCTGCAAAGTTTACCATACTAAATGTCTTGGAATCTTTCTAGTGGTTGAAAGTTAATTTCTCATGCAGATAAATCCAGATTCTGCAAAGGGCTACAAGTCACGAGGAATGGCTAGAGCGCTGCTTGGACTGTGGAATGAGGCTGCAAAGGATCTTCACGTGGCCTCAAAAATAGACTATGACGAAGAAATAAGTGCTGTGCTTAAGAAGGTCAATCTCTCTGTTAATAGCATGCAAGCAGTTCTTGTCTACTGGATTCTGGATATTTTTTGCAACATGTTTTATCTGGCTTGTTATCTCACGATCATGGTTTGCTTTCACAGGTTGAACCAAATGTACACAAAATTGAGGAACACAGGAGGAAGTATGATAGGTTGCGTAAGGAAAGGGAAGAGAGAAAGGTTGAGCGTGAGAGACTACGACGCAAAGCTGAAGCTAAGGTAAGAGATTGGCTACTCCACTCAGATTCATTATTTGAAGAATCGGTTAGTTTGCATGTTTAACTTTAATTGATGCGGTGCAACACATCGTATTTGTTGTGCAGGCTGCTTATGAGAAAGCAAAGAAACAAGAGCAGTCATCTTCAAGTGGAAGGCCTGGAGGATTCCCTGGTGGATTCCCAGGCGGGATGCCCGGAGGGTTCCCAGGTGGGATGCCAGCTGGGATGGGTGGAATGCCGGGAGGGTTCCCAGGTGGTTTTCCAGGTGGAATGCCAGCTGGGATGGGTGGAATGCCAGGTGGGATGCCAGCTGGAATGGGTGGAATGCCAGGAGGGATGGGTGGAATGCCAGGTGGGATGCCAGCTGGAATGGGTGGAATGCCGGGTGGGATGCCAGGCGGGATGCCGGGGAATATTGATTTCAGCAAAATCTTGAATGTAAGTCCCTATCTATGATTATTATGTCCATATACATTTAGACTTGTTGATAATACATACAAGTCCTCCCTCTTCCTCATTAACCGACATTCTTCTGACTGACATTTTTGTGTTAAAAAACTAAACTTTGAGCAGGATCCAGAACTAATGGCAGCATTCCAAGATCCGGAAGTTATGGCTGCACTTCAAGACGGTAAAACTATGTGATTTGTGTTCATTTGGTTGTTTTCATTAATGCCTTTGGGATTAGAGTAGCTTAGCAAATTGAAAACTGAAAAGATTGTAAAATCCAAGGGCTGAAGAGTTAAGTGGTTATTGTGAACACTAATTCCCAACCCCAATATAGTAGGATCACGGTTGCTAAGATTGCATTTGGACAGAACTGAAGTGTTAAGGTTAGGTAATAGGTAATGTATCAAGGGCAAGACACATTAAACCGTGATATGGTGTGTTTTTGCAGTGATGAAGAACCCGGCAAATCTTGCGAAGCACCAAGGAAACCCCAAGGTAGCTCCGATAATAGCCAAGATGATGAGTAAGTTCGGTGGAGGGGCCAAGTGAGAAGTTGTGCAATAGCATTGGCGTTAACGGTACGATTATGTCATGTTTCAAGTTCTAGTTCTTTTTATAGAGTGATGATGTTTACAAGAACACTGTATTTATGTGAGAGGTTTCTGTTTTGTGGATTGAGAATAAGGCTAGCTTTGTCTTTTGTTTTCCATTTTCATTTTGGTTGGTTGGGGTTTTTAAAGAATTAGTCTGGTTGTCGCAATATACTTCTAAATTTAAGGCCCATTTATTTGGTTTTGCCGGTCAAGAAGAAAAGACCCAATTAAAGGCCATTTCTTTCTGAATAGAAGAGTTGCTTCAGTTTCGTTTGGTCGTGGGTTGCTTTAGTGCTGGCCTAGATTTTCGAATGATTTGAGCTGAAAGAGCCATATACATTACATGAAACTTACAAGAATTTAATCATACCTTAACAAGAAAAGACCTCTTTACATTGTTCAAAGGGTTAAGAACACAATAGGGGCCTGAATGTTTGCCCATGTTGTCAAAAGGGGTCTGAATTGAAAAAACGTATTATTAAGGGCCTGGATTTTGAGTTTTGTTGATAATTGAGTTTCCGTCCAAATTTTCTGTTAAATGTAACGGAAATATGTGAAATGATAAAATTACCCTTTTGCAATTATTATACAATTTATCAGTTTAATTAATGAAATGTGAAATGTCTAAAATACCCCTGCACACTAATTATGCCCTAAGGCCACCACGGCCACCGACCACCACCCTAGCTCCGGCGACCACCACTCTAGCTCCGGCGACCACCACCCCAATTCCGGCGACCCAAAGAGCTCCGATCGGAGCTCGCCGGAGGGGGTGGTGGTCGCCGGAGGGGGTGGTGGTCGCCGGAGATGGGTGGTGGTCGCCGGAGCCGGGTGGTGGTGGTCGCCGGAGCTGTGGTGGCTTAAAGGGTATTTTCGTCTTTTTAGGTCAAACATGTGAGGGACACACTCAGGTCAAAGGGCATTTTCGGGTTTTTAAATTATTTTCGGTCACATGCTTGGCATGTGACCACTTTCCGTCACTTTTAACAGAAAAAATAGACGGAGACCTCACTTATACACAAAACTTAAAATTCAGGCCCTTAATAATACGTTTTTTGAATTCAGACCCCTTTTGGCAACATGGGCAAACATTCAGGCCCCTATTGTGTTCTTTAACCCTCGTTCAAATCATTAACTTTATGAATTAAAGCAGATTTATAAGCTAAGATTCATATTATTAGTAGCCAAAACTGTTTTCCAATTTCCAAATGACTCTTATTCTAAAATAATATACTAGAATATATGTATTTTATAATTTGTTACAGTTATCTATATATCATAGATTTATACTCACATAAAAGTAGTTAATAAATCAGACTATTGTAATCTATTTATTATAGTTCAGAGGTTTAATATTATTAATTCTAAAGTTTCTAGACTATATAAAACTAGCAATTTTGGTGTTTAAAATGCATAGAAGTATTCACGTGTTAAATAATTTTATATATTTATATTATCTATTTTTGAATATTTTATTTAAAGAACAATTACTTTTTTATAATATTTAAATTTACCAACATATTTTTCATACAAAAGTAAAAAAAAAAAAAAAAAAACTTATCACATATTTCTAAGTATACTGTTGTAATAAATAAATTAAACAATAAATGCATAATTTATATTAATTTTAAAATGAATTTTTGCACAAATGACAAATCAATGATATTGAAAAATATGTTTTTTTCCGCAAAAATTGCCGATTGAGGTCGTGAACGAATAATAGACTTTATTTAAAAAAAAAAAAAAAAAAAAGTCACAGTCGGTCCTAAACTTCAACCATTATATTTATCCATTTTAACTTGTATGTCATTATTTCGTGAAAAATTAAACTTATGATTCATTATTTGACTTAATTATTTCTTCGTAGGTCTTTTTTTACGCGGCTTAAAGGTTGTCGTATACCTTAAACTAAAGGAGACTTATACTCACTTTCTTGTCTCTCCTCTGTCGACTTTTTATAATTTTAAATCGTATTTTAGTTTGATGTTGTTGGGAACAAACTTAGACACATACGTGGCTGATATACAGCAGCGACATATGTTTTTTGGGATTCTAGATAGTAGCGTCCTTTTGTGTGTTCAATACAATGTAACTACATAGTGACATGTGTACATTGATTAATTTTGTATACTTATAATTATGGTACAAGTTTATGACTGTTATCTAATAATCTATCTACGTACACATATAGAAGATAGTACTACATCATGCAACTTTTAATATAGTTTTATAGTCATTCATTTTTTGCATTTCCTTATGGAGAAAGTTTGTGCGTCGCGAGTTTCACATTGCAATTCAATTAATCGAGTTTACTATGTTGTACATTTTGGATTTGACATAACATTGAAATAATGTATTTTTTGGGATACTTTACGTTGTTGAATTACATTAATTTATTAATTAATTGTATCTTCAAATTCTTCACTTATAAGTAGACACGATATCAGAAATTCTGTTTAAGTGGTAAGAATTTAATTAATGATAAATAATTAATATAAAAAAATTACGGGTAAATTGACAATAATTTTAAATTAAAAATTGTACATCACACAAATTTTGATGGGAGCCATTACTATTTTTCTAAACACAGTTACATAATTACAGTACACATAATGAGTAATGACCTTTTAACTTTCTATATTTACATAAAACTCTCTTATGCTAATCAACTATCTTAATTTTATTTTAAACAACTAAGGAAATATATTATTGCTACGCCAAATTAACGTGCATGTTTATAAAGTCCCTACTGATGTCATGAACCGATTAGAGATATGCTTCAACCTGACTGTATAACTCAAATATAGATATATTTAGACTTAGTATTTATAGCATATTCGAACTCTTAATTGACCGATTAATTAAGTAGGTTAACATATCTTGATTTTAATTTACGTCGTACATGCAACGGTGGTTTCAAGTACAATGGATATTATACATGTAATGGAAAATAACATTAATATTATGATAAATTAGGATAATTTAATTAATCTCCTCTCAAGTTAATTAATAATTAGTGGTGGTGATATGAATATGGGACATGCCCCAAGTTTTTGGGTATGATTTTGTGGTTGAAAGCTGATGAAGTGTACCAACTGAAAAGGGAGGGCCCATATATTAGATTACATATAATCCCACCTAATTAAGCTGAAGACAAACAATATGGATCACAACTGCTCACCAATCTCACCACTGAAAACATATGACATGTGTCGTGAAAATCTACACATCATGATAGATCTGGTCTATAATTAATTAAGTTTTGGATCATACTTTGATGACATGATATATAATGTGGTACACTAATCCAGAAATGATTAATTTAATTAAGAATGATTTTTATATACTTGCTAAAATAAATTCCTTTAATTAGATAACACAAATCATCACTATTATTAGTAAAAAATGTTAAATACCGAATTATTAGCTGAATTCTATGTGAATGGGTAATTTTTTTTGGTCAATCGTGAAAGTGTAAGTTGCTAGTTGAACTATGCTAACATTGTTAGTTCCGTCAATTTTTCCGTTAACTATGAGCGGAATATAATTTTCAAAATTATTATTAAAAAAATCTAAAGTTCTAATATGATTTTAAAGTAATCTCAAAATTTATATAAATCAAATAAAATTCTCGAATAAATTTTTAAATGATATATATCATAAGAAATATATATAAGTTTAGTATATAACCATCGAAATTCAAAAAATAAAACTAAACAAATTTTTAAAGCTTATGTTTTATAAAATTTCTAATAAATTTATTTTTGGTATTTGGGTTATATTTATTTTTTTAATACATATATTTTTCACGTGATGAGCTTTAAAACATTTTAACCCACCCATGAGGATAAATGTATTTAAAAGATCATACCACACATTCACTTTATCATCCTAAAAATTGTTAAATAGCCAGTCTGAAATCATTTATAACAAATAATCAATTTCACAACAATTAATTCGCGTGAATTTAACAGTAAAACTTCAACAATAATATGGATGTCTTCGACGGGGGTTTCAAAATGTTGGTTTATTTTATTTATTATATTATATATAGCTCATAATAATATAACATTTTGTATAAATAAATAAATAAAATATATAATATAGTCAATGGAAGAATCTAGAGAGTTCGTGCTACAAGTTTTCTAGGGAGACACATACAAGGTTGCCCATTAAACAAGGACATAACAATTAAGGTGCGTGTCAAAGATTGGAACCCAATTACTCACATGATTCTCTTTACACGAAATGTATATACATGAGAAGCTCGTTTGTATATAGAGAGAGATCAACAAGTGTAATTATATAAAAGTTTACATGAATTCTTAATATGTCTTTTTCTTTTTTGGGCGAGGTTAGTATGTCTAATTAAGAATACATGTTTATAGTACTTAATAATTAAGCTAATTAAGTTTTTCTTTGGCCTATTAAGCTAATTAAGTTAATAATATGTCTATTTTCATCCACCCTCTTTATAATATATTTCACGTGAATATATTACTGAAGCTAACGGGAAGAAATTCAACGTACTATTCTAATTTCAGCATCTCTGAACTGAATATCATCCTTCAACGCCTTGTAATTGATTTCTATTTGGCCAGAAAATTACACTTCAGGATTCAACTGAAGCAATTAGTGGAGTTTTCGGAGACACACCCATTCGACAATTTCACAAAATCATTGAAAGGCGTATATTAAAGAGTTAATGTGGACATTAAAATTATTTGGACTTAAAATGAAACCATAACTCAGTAATTAGTAATTTAGTTTCTTTTCTAAATAATTGTTAATATTAGGTCAATTATTTGCTACGTATTAACATTTTGTTGTGATTTTATTTTATTTTATAAGATGTAGTATATTTTTGCACTTTATTAAGATGGTTTGAATAGTTAAAAATAACTTTATATTTCATTTAACTGATTTGCTTAGTGATAACTTTTAGTGATTTAATACGTGTGAATAAACTTGTTATTAAAAGAAAGCAGATAAAAAATGTAATTTAAGTTGAATTCATAGTATGAATTTTCAATTTTATTTATAGCATTATTTTTAGTCTATATATATCCCTCCTCTGACTATATATTTCTTGGCTTTTCGTGAGATAATATGGATTAATGATAAAAATTAAACCAATTTATTGGATTATTAAATGGTGGAATAAGCTATAGCTATAGATGGACCACATGCACAGTGAAATGAAGTAAATAATTAATAGTGTATAAGGGTCACGTAAACTTGGAGATGACGAAACGAGTGATGTAATGGTTGAGTAAGAGTGCATTTGGGTTGTGTAGAATTATGGAAAGACAGACAGAACATATGTGTATTGTCTGCCAGATCGATGCTTACATGTTACCATCCCATCTCCTCTGTATACTTAGTTCCCATGTTATTTTCACAAACTAGGGTTTTACCATTTTTTTTAAATGTACAAAAAAATTGCTTTTGCAATTGTGGGTAACTGTATTGTTAAAATTCCCCTAAAAAATGTATTTATCGAGATTTGAACTCAATTCGTCTTTAAAAATACAACTCATTTTATCGGTTGCTGTAACAAAATTTTGGTATAATTTTTTTATTCATAAGGTAATGTTGTTACTAGGTGGATTTTTTTCTGCTATATATTCAGCAGAGTTTTACTGCTGTGCAGTGGGGGATGTATTGGATCTAAAACATTCAATAATGAAAGGGCATCCGATCACCAATCAGTTTATTGATGACAAGAATAATTAACTAGAGATTTACAATGAATATATCCACAAATATGATGATGATGGTGATGTGTGATTTCCTTATTCCTATAGTTTCTAAAATGTTTTCTTTGGTATTTGATCGAGTTAAGACTATAATAATCTGGGATTAATCACACTATTATTGTGTATACACATATCTTATGATAAATATTTTTTCCTTAATTAATTGGTATCCGAGTTTGATTCAGATTTCCTTAGCTAGGTTGCACAATTACATTTATTTAATTTAAATAAATATTAGGAGTTTCTTGGCAAAAATAAATAAATATTAGGAGTTTATTAAAACGCTCTAGCCTACCATAGAGGAGATTACTAATTAATAATTATAAAAAAATATCAACTTATGCACTAATTTTCTAACCTATGTATCTATCCAAGGAATCAATTAGCTGAATTTTTTTTAAAAATATTTTTGTAAGCTCAAGTTTCACACGTGTACAATCACTAATTCAGTTAATATTTTTGTATTTCTTGAACATAATTACATATGTGTTGTGCATGTGATGAATAAAATAGTTAGTAATTTCTTCAAGTGCCCAAACATCAGCTAGTTAATTAGCAATTTATTTAGCTGCCCAAACACGTTTTTATTCCTCACATCTTGGACACGTGACTAATTATATCTAAATTAAACGGAAACGCTAATGAAGCTATAAATATCTACACTCGTAATACTTAAGCTAACAAAATATTTTTTAAAAAAACTACAGTTATCATTTGTTCGACTACAGAAATATCATTACAACTACCGATACTCTCATTTAAAATTTTAAATATCCTAGCACTAGCTATTTTATGGGTATTTAAATTTCCTAGCACTAGCTATTATATGGGTTTTCAATTAATTAATATAAAAAGACAAATTTCTTGTAGAAGACACACATATGTGGATATGATAGAAAGCTTGAAACTTGCATATAAATAGGTGGGTGGGGGTTTTCTAGTCTTTAGAAGTAGTCTTTAGAGTTCATTGTGTCAAAACCATTGAAATACCTTAAAAAGTGGTAATAAGAAATTAATTAGGGTTTTGATTATGGGGAGACAGCCATGCTGCGACAAGCTCGGGGTGAAGAAAGGGCCGTGGACGGCGGAGGAAGACAAGAAGCTCATCAACTTCATAGTCAGCAATGGCCACTGTTGTTGGAGGGCTGTCCCTAAGCTGGCCGGCCTTCGCCGCTGCGGCAAGAGCTGCCGCCTCCGGTGGACCAACTACCTCCGCCCTGATCTTAAGAGGGGGCTGCTCACCGACGCCGAGGAGCAACTCGTGATCGACCTCCATGCCCGACTCGGAAATAGGTATCTTCTTCATCTTTCCCAACTTTGATAACCCTAAATCTCATCAATCTAAGCTTGTTGAAGATAGATAGGGTTTTGCATGATCTCTATTTTTTTTAAAGTTAATCTAAAGAAGTGTAATTATGCTTAATTTTTAGATATTAATGAAACGTCATGAAATTAATAATTTTGTAGTTTTAAATTAACTTTATAGTTGTAGGATTAAAATCTGTATTATTTTATTGTATAGCACAACTTAAAATTCTGAGACTATAAAATAAACCAATAAGTTTCATGTCAATAAATTGTATATTAAGTGGCAAAAAGAATAAATAAATAGTATATTTTAAATTATTCTAATACACATATATTTTTTATTTTATTGCCTTTGATATTTATATGTACTATGATGTTTTCTGTTTTGAGTATCTAGATAGTTAAAGAGTAATGAATAATTTTTTCTACAGTACTCTAATTTTTAAGTTATTTTTTAATAAGAACGGAAAAGTGATGAACTTTATACTAAAATACGAGATTATATATTTTTAAGTTATGTATATCATTTTAATAATGAGTATATTAATCTAAATATGAATACTTAAAAAAAATACATTTTAATGGATCTAAATCATTTGCCCCACTTTTTTTCTTTAAATTGTGTCTCGCTGTTGTGATTTTAACACGTGTACTTGGTGTAACTAATTTTGTGATTTTTTTTTTAGAAATCTATTGGTATTTGTGAATCTTATAAGGAAAATATTAAATCTAAAGACACATGTCAATATCTTAACGGAATTGGTAGGGGATCTGAATCTCATTTTAATTGTTACATTTATGTAAAATCCAGCAAAACGTGCAAATAATGATGTAATGCAAAGTCGAGCTTTCATATTAACAGAAAAAAAATCGAATTTCAGAAGAAAAAAAAAAGTATTCATCAATAATACTATTTCCACCTTATTATTGTATATCTTATAAATTGTTATATATCAACAGATGGTCCAAGATCGCAGCTAGATTGCCGGGAAGAACTGATAACGAGATAAAGAATCACTGGAACACTCATATCAAGAAAAAGCTTCTGAAGATGGGAATCGATCCCGTGACTCACGAACTCATTAGCAAAGAAACATCACCCAATCTTGACAAAGAAAATCAATTATCTTCTTCAACAAGTAACAACGAGTCGCCTAAGCATCGATCGGGTAACACAATGAATAACGTCGATCCGGAGCAAATTTCGTCGTGCATGTCATCGACTAGCAATAGCGTGTTAGACATCGATGATTTCTTGATGGATAGCTTTTGGACCGAAAAAGCCGACCCGATGATGATCACTAATGACGTTATCGATACCGACTTTTCGTGGCTAATGGACTGCCAAGATTTCGGGGTTCAAGATTTCGGGTACGATACGTTTGGCGACTTCGATATTGCGAATATGATTACGAATGAGAAACAATAAAGTGATACGTACGAAAGAAGAAGAAAAATTAAACATGAAGCGTACGTAGCATACGCAGATGTTGCAGAAAATATACGTAAGATTAGTTAGTATTATCTGTATCAACCAACTTAGGTTAAATTTTATTTATTTATATAATGTCGAAAAAAATATTCTTGGAGGGTGAGAGATAGGGTTACAAGTTGAGGGCTTTTCTTCTGTCGTCACCACGCGACAGGAAACCAACAACGACATGACACCCATAAATCATCATTGTTGTTATTATAATTATAGTAGTGTTTTAATCTTATATATATGTATGTATATGCATATACATAGCTAGGGATCTAGTATATATGTTGATGGTTCAATTTCGAACCTTTTATGTGTATGTGATAATGATATATACGTGTGTATTACAAAACAAAGAACAACGAAATAAAGAAAGCTTGTAACTTAATTTTCTGCTCAATTTGAGGTACGTACTATATATATATATATATATATTATATGTATGTATGTATATAGGTGGTTGCATTTAAGTGTAATCGAGCAGATTGTTGAATTGAAGGATTGAGCACTGATTATACTTTCCATTAGAAATAATTGCTCTGGAGGCGAAGGAACAACCGCCACCTTTTTCTCCATGTTATCATCACTTTTTTAGTTGAACCGAGATGTGTTGAAATATAGAGTTTCATATCGGCCATTTAATATTTCGATGTATTATATTTATTAAAATTGAGCAATTTTTACGTTAATTATAATGAATTAATATTTGAGCTTGAGCTTTCATTATTCTTTTTTAATAGCCTTGTGAAACATTGAGATGGATATATATTGTATTTATATATAATAAATGAAAGGGTTAGAAACTGCATGCTTGTCTTCTGTTAACATGAAAAAAATCTAGGTCTCTTCTCAAGATTTTCTTCTTTCAAACAAAAATAATAAGTCAGCGTTGATTTAAGCTCATTCCGTTATATAGTATTTACACTCATTTCCTGCTCATAATTTGAACTTATTTCGATCAGATTTAGTAAACAAGCGCGTGTATTGACCCGTCAACATCAACAATCTAGTATAGTTACGACGTCGACTTATTTTGTCCAACGAAATCTAATATTTTAATATGACCATTGCAAGGTAACTCTTTGAAGATATCAAATTTGAAATTTCGAAATCAAATATATAAGAGAATACATTGTTAACTACTAAACAAACCATCACAACTTGATTTGGATGTTCCATCTTCGTTCAGGGGATAAAGGTCAAGGAGAGAGTAGCTGATAGTTGAAGTAACAATATTCTTTATATTTGGTTTGACTCTTTTGCAACTTCGTTTCTTCCTTTTTGGTAGTGATTACATCCATATAACTCGGGTGAATTGTTATATATAATTATAGCAAAGTAGACCACCCATCATATCATATGAAGTCTCCCTCCACTATATATAAATTACAACTAGTGTGGACTTTACTTTTATTTTCACTTTTCTCACTTCAAAGTATTTAAAATGGAAATAAAATTGACTGCCCTTATATTTTAATTTATGACCTTTAATTTCCAACACAAAAATATCAACCGTCCGTAATCTAGGTGATAAAGCTTTTAATATTTATGTATATAAGTTATAACTTGCCGTTAGATGAATTATTTATATATAAATATATGTACGTATATAGCACCTATGGCTATTAGTACTAATCTCTTAATTGGAATTGAACGTCGCACCATGTTCAAAATCCCCTTCGGCCATTTAACGAGAGGAGAAAAGAGAATATACAGCCCATAAATACCATAACTAGGCCCATAAACAGTACATGCAGGCCCATAAGAGGCAAGTGAAGGCCCATTTAGTGCTTTACTTCTAATAATTAAAATAATTTCACACATGTGTACAAAGATTCTATTTCTGATATGTAGTCTCTAAAAATTTAAAACCTAATGAGTACATAAATAAATAAACGAAATAAATTTATATTTAATTCAAAATTATGAACAATATTAATGAAAGTCACTACAGTTTGTTTCTACACAACGCGAGACAAATTACATACGAATTATATTTATCATACTTAAATCAATATTAGTCCATAGGGGAATAATTATATAATACCTGCCACTATTTGATTAATTCGTGTAAACATTAAGTTGAGTCAAGAATTTTCCTACAATGGTTAATCATATTTATTTACTCATCATAGATATAATTAAAAGAGTAATATCTTTCAATCATGGGATCACTTATATATATATTATTAAAGCCAAAAAAGATGCAGCATATTTGTTATTACCCATCCATCAGTAACAAACATTACAATTTACACTAAATTTAATTAACTAGAGATTCATATATATTCCGTGCAACTTGTATTGCATGCATGAGTGATGTGGTTGGTCCCATGCATATAGTTTGTAGTTACTGATCAAGCAGAAGCAGCAGAAGCAGGCTTGCAGATGGGCATGTCCTTATCGGCATTTGGCGGAACCCGGAGAATCGGATTGCTCTCGAAGAAATTGACCGGCTTCAGGTCGAAACTAGCCGACACAGTCGGCATTATCGGGAAGTCCTCTTGGCAAGGTATGTGATGGAACCCTAATGTGTACCACACTACTATGTCCTTATCCTCTATCGGCCGATCCCTACCAAAATTTAAAAAAAAATTAGCAATTAGCAAAAGGTGATTAAAATATAATTAACTTGTAGCTCAAGTAAAGTTAATTTACCCAAAAAAAAAAAGTTAAAATGGTTTTGGTGCCAGATATTTAGTCTAAATTAGCTAGGGTCTGATCCATGATTAAGTCAGACAGTGGTTAGGTCCGATGACCCTAATTAGGGTCTGACCCAATCATGGGTCGACCCTGACTAGGTTAATTTGACCATATGGTCCGATTGGGTCCCTATCTAAGGTCTTTCAGGTCTGACGACACTAATCAGAGTCTAAACCAGTCATGAATCGAACCTTGGTTAGGGTTTTCGGACTTAAGCGACCCTAAACAGAGTCTGACTCAGCCATGAGTCGGACCCTGATTAGTTAAATTTGGACCTATGTCTGATTAATAATATTTAGTGTCTAAATTGTAAATATAAAAAGTTAGGGATATAACTGGATAGGGCTGTCAATTTGGGCTCGGCACGATGGGCCGATACGAACACGACACACAAATTACGGGTTTAAGTTTGACATTAGTGACACTGCACGACACGATAACACGATGTTTTAAATTAAAATGGTTAAATATTATTTTTTTATTCAATTTACTATAGATTTTTTGTGCCAGCTTTTTATGTTGGGCCATGTTTAGGCTGACCCCCGAAACACGACACGAACCTGCACGAATTGTCAGCCCTATAATTGGAGGATTAAAAATAAATAAAAGATGCACAAAATATTTATAACTTGCAAACCTATGACACTTTTTTTTTAAAAAAAATGTTGCACCAAAATGCAGTTTTAATTAAAAAAAAATATTTAACTTGAAATGAACTAGTTGTCAGTAATTTTAATCATGAGCTAGCTAGCTTACCGGTCGGACCATGTTGCAAGGGTATCTTCACCTTGGCTCTGATACACGAACAACCCGCCCGCCCATTGCTCGGTCCGGTTATACGGGGTGACCCATATCTGGTTATTCGTGAATGCGCCCCGTTTCTGGGGCGGGTCATCGTGGTCCAAAAGGCTAGCAGCCGTACCCGCGGGGACAACCTTGTACCCCACCGGGTTCCCGACCCGTGTCTTCTTGTTTGTGTTGACCACGTGGAACTCTGCCGGGTCATATAGCTTGAGTTTCACCTGCCCGTCCTTCTCGGTCTTGGCCACGTTCCGCACCGCCTTTAAATAGCTCCGACGGGGCGATTCCCCGGGACCAGTTTGCTGCTTCTTGATGTTGACTTTGACGAACGAGTTGTCGGTGCCGTCGACGTCCATGTCTAGGTAAAATGTGACGTAGTGGTCGTGGATTACGCCGATGATGTTTTCCGACAAGATGGTGCCATGGAGATCTTCTTGGCTTGGGACGTCGTTGATGTTTGAATAAGGAGTGCCCTTCACCATCAAAATCCCACTTAGTCCTACCTGTAAAATTAAACCATTAATCCAGTTAGGTAATAATTAATATTAGGGTTAATCTAACATATTTAGCAACTTTTGGGTTCTGGTCTAATATTTTTTTGTTGCCTAGTTTTGTTACCATATATTTGACAACTTTTGGCTTTTGCTCTATCCTTTAGTTTGACCGTTAAATAGTCACGTGACATGCACATGACTAGCCCAAAATTTTCATTTTATTCAATTTAGTCTTAAATTTAGTGTCCTAACTTTTTAGTTTTGGAATTTAGTCATTAAACATTATCAACCGCACCCTACCCTACGACCTATGACAAAAAAAAAAATAGATCTTTAGTGGAAAAAAACATGGACCAATTTGTATGATGTGTATAATAAAGTTAGTTGCAAAAAGAAAGTTGGCACATACCTTGACTCTGATTAGTCCATCTGCTTGAAACTCCCAATCCACAATATAGTCATAGTTGGCCACAGATGCTGCCATTCTAACCACAAGTGTCACTTTCGGCCTAACCTCTCTTATCTGTCCAAACAAACACAAACTTGATGTTTTCCACACAAAAAAAAAATTCCTAATAAATTAATTTTCATAACCAAGTCGAATATTATGCCCATTTAAACTCGACTCAACTCAATTATGCCAATTGATAGGGATGGGCCGAATCGGTTGGACCGGTCCGGTTCTGAATCAAACCGGAACTATCTAAAACAGTCCGGCCCGGTCGGATTGAATTTAAAATAAGTACTTGAAAATCTGGACCGGTTCTAGATTAGAATTGTAAAAAAACTGTCTGGTTTGGTTCAGAATCGAGCCGAACCGTTTGTCTATACATATTTATACTATTTAAAAAACCAAAAAAAAAAAAAAACAAAAAATCAATCCAAAACTAAACCGGTTCGTGTCAAAATCGGTCCAAAACAGTGAAGACCAGTTCAGAACCGGCTTTTCAGAAGTATACTAACGATTTTTGGTCCAGTTCTCCACTCGAAGAACTGATCTGTTTAGAACCGTTCAGACTGGATCGGTTCCGGACCAGTTCCAGTCGGTCCAGCCGAACCGGGTTTTTTTCCTATCCCTACCAATTGAGCTTGGTCGAGCCTGAATTTTCATACACAAATTCGACTCGAAATTTGCTCAACTAACCAAGTAAAATAAATCAATTGGAAAATTTCTAGTCCAATTCAAATATATGACTATTATTAAGACTCACATCCATGCCGGTGATCGGACTCTCGGAGTGACGCCACCCAATGTCACCACTATAGCTCTCGTAGACACAAACCATATCCGACCGGACATACGGCTTGCCGTCGGCAGCAACAAACACGCCATCCATGAAGTACGCGTTACGCGGGCAGTCGTTAAGCGGGTCAAGCGGCATGGCCTGAAGCCCGAACCCGTACTCGCCCGCGTCCATATACGTCTTGAAGTACCACGCATCGGTGGGGTCCATATAGGGCACGAATAGCTCCGAGGTGAAACCCTTGTACATCACGTTGCGCAGCGATCCGGTGTCCGGGTCCCGGAATCGGGCCTGGGAGATGATCACCCCGGCCCGAGCATCAGGCTTGAGGTGGAACTCCCAGTTGGCCCACTTCACCGTGTGCCGGTCCTCGATCGTGAAGCTCGGGCCCTTGGGCTGCTCGATTGATATCGGGTTGATTCTGTTTAATATCTGCTTATTTTGCTCCATCTAACACAATCAAAATAAAAATATATATCAGTGATGTGTTTAGAAATTTTTAGAAACATAATTATTTAATAGAAACCGTAAACAAATAATTAAATCGGGTTAATAAACAAATAATTACATGAACTTTGACTCGATTACAAATCACTATTTGAAATTTGATTTTATAAAATTGATTACTTGAATTTTTAGTTTTAGAGAAAAATGTCATATATATTCCAATTTACGTCAAATTGGATAGAAAATAAGCATGTTCCGACTACGTAATGAATTTTGAAGAGTATCCGAGATGGATCATCTAAGAAACTGAAAATATTGCAACGAATTAGACGTTCATATAAAAGACAACTAAAAAAATGTCAAATTGAACGTCAAAAAAGACAACCTGGGAGTAGCGGTAGTCTGTGTTGGCGGCCCTGGGTATGGGGATGTTCTTCCCCTTATCAGTAACCTCCACCACTTGCTTACTATCCAAGTCAACCAAAACGGTCAACCCTTCGATGGGTCTCATATAGAAGTTCGCCGTCCCCTTCATAGAGTAGCACTGCACCTTGATCAGCCGCCGCCCCTCCTCCACCTTCCCGAACCACCCCGTCGATATCGGCAAACACGCCACGTCACCAATCTCCACCCCGCGCTCCACGACCGTCTTATTGAACCGCGCATCTGAGAACGGCGCCCACGTGGCAGCCGTCATGTCCTCGATGGTCATCATGGGGTAGCCGGACTGTGGCCCGGTCTCGGCCACCTCCACCTCGCCGGAGCCGATGTCCACCGTCATCACGTGGGACTTCCCTCCCACACGCGCCACCACCGAGGCTTTCCGTGGAAGCATGGGGTCGCCCTTTTTCCAACCGAGCACCTGTGACTTGTCTGGCTCGTCGAGGACAAGCGAGTGGAGCGCGTGCTGAACGGAGTTCTTGAATAGCGCGTGGGTGAAAACCAGGGTGCGGACTCGGTTGATCTCGGGTACGGTGAGTGGGTCAAGTGGGTGGAGGGGGGTTTCGTGGAGGTGGGAGCGGCGGCGCGTGGGGTTCTGTTTGGGGTTTCGTATTTGCTGTTTGTGTTTTCTGGAGGTGAAACGTGAGCACCACCAGGTGTCGGCGGCGCAGTCGAGAAGCTCCTCCGTGTCAGGCGGCGATAGTGGCCGGGTGCCCCAGGTGAAGAGCAGAACTATGGCCACGCTGAAGAATAGAAAAAGGAAGCGTAGCTTTCTCCCTTCCATGGCCTTTCTCTCTCTATCTCTAATCTATACGCAACTACATGCAATGTGTAGTATGTTATATACATGGCTTGTGACTAGTGTGCTTTAAGAGTTCAGTCGATAGACTACACTAAACACTTGATAATAAAAATAATAAGTACAGATAATTATGATTAATTTTTTTAGTTTATTAGAAAGGTTTAATTAAAAAGAACAAAGAAAACAAACTATACAAAACTTAATTGAATGCAAACTATATTGACTTTATCAATTATAAAACAATGAACATTGAATGCTTAATATCAACATTATGTATATTAACATAAGTTACAGTGATTTGTCTATCACGTGTCATATGAGCAAGTATGTCGTGATTTTTACTTGTGAAGTTTTCGTCACTTTTTAGTGAAGAGAACATGGTAGTTTAAACTTTAATATATTTTGTAAGCTTATTTTATTTTTTTTTCTAAATTGCTCAAAAGTTGAGTTTGTTTTCTAATTATTATTTACCCTATTAAAAATTCTTTCAGAGTTTCAAATAATATATTTTCTTCAGCGACAATGAAACATTAAAAATAAAGAAAAGTTTTTTTTTTTGCCAAGAAAATAAACGAAAGTTAATGAGTAAAAAAAGACGCGAGTTTTATTAAGTTATATTATTGTTTAAAAATAAAGCATCTATTTCAACTTCGTTTTGGCCAAAAAGAAAAATCAACTTCGTTCACACAAATTGTAAGTTAATGCGAAAATTGAGTTAGGCTAGAGTTTTGTTTCAACCGCACTCCTCTATTAATTGGACCTTTTACAAAATATCCTTGTATGACTAGGAATCAACTCACGTAGCTTTATCAAAGATTATTATTATTATTACTTAGAAAATATCTATATGTATATATGGTAAATTAATCAATCTCATGGACATGTCGTGATCTTATTGGTAAGTATGTAGTTAAGAAACGATAATGTGATAAAAAGAAGTATGAAATTAGAGTGTCGAGATATTATTGTATGACCCGATCGAGAAAGAGGTGAAAGGGACTTGCATTTGGACCCATCTGCAAATGACTTTGGTGTTAGCAATTTGTTTGATGTGGAGTTAAGGGACCCACAGGATGTGGAATCTTTTTCTTTTCTGTTCTTGGATTCATTCGTAAGCAAATAGAAAAATGAGGGAATCTCTCAAATTAGGTCCTCTTAGACATCCACATTAATGAGTATCCTTACAACTTTAGTTAAAAAAATTGATTGTGCAACTTCCACTTTTAACCTAAAAAAATTACTTTATTTGTGACACTTCAAAAGTAATTAAGTTGGAATGCTATTTTGCCAAATTATCAGAGGTATAAAATTACACCCACTTCGAATTATTAGTCGATAAAAGATAGTGTTAACCATACATGTTTTATTTTTTCCCTTCAATTCTTAAGAATTATAAATATGAAATACATATCTAGTTAATGGAAGATATTGTCACACCATATTTAGTAGAGTTGAAACTATTGATTCGCACGTATGTTTTATTATTTTAGGCGACACTTCCAATGTAACTACAAAACAACAATTTATATATACATATATTTTGATATGTACTTATGTTTTGTTAGTATATATATAGAACACATTCTGACATAATATATATGTATATATCATTCATCAATATGCTAATGTACACTTGGAAGCTATAGGCAGCCATTTCATCACGTGAGTCTTCTGTCTTTATATATCGTTTTAACTTTGTTCGGGGGAAGGCTATGGATCGATCGAACACACAATTTAGTTTAAGTTTAACATGTATATTGCGTCACTATTTTTTTTTTCCAACAAACATATATAGGATGCTTTTATTCAGAGAAATTAAGGAGATTTTTTACAATCCAAAGCAAGGAGAGACAGTAAAGGAGACAGCGGGTTTAAAATCCAATCCGGAGGGCACATCCCCTTACTAGATTGCCTAGCAACCCAATTCGCACTTTCATTAGCGCTTCTCTTAACAAAAGACCATCGCAAATCTTCAAAACTGCTTGACATGGAACGAGCATTGATGAGGATGGGAGCGATATTCCAGTCAAATTCACCTTCGGGATTCTTCAGTTGATTGATAACTACTTGAGAGTCAGACTCCACTATGATGTGCTTCCAGTTCTCGCGCAAGCTAAACGAGTTCCTTCATAGATTGCCATAGCCTCAGCTTCAGAAACTGATGATGCAGACACTTGCAATCCCAGGCCATCCAACACTAACCCATTTGAATCTCTAGCTATCACTCCAAGGCCCGCCACTTCCAAAGCCCGGTTGAACGAGGCATCACAGTTAATTTTAACACAGCCCAAATATGGTTCAGCCCATCTTGCTACAGTATTACTTGGCCCAGGTGGAATTTTCAAAGGCCTTTTACCACGCAGGTTCCAAAACTCGCACGTGCTCCTGAAGAGGCAAGCCAGTACCGTAGAAGACTTTGGTTTATCTCTTTCGAAGACACCTCTGTTTCTTTCCTTCCAGATGAACCAAATCAGAAAACCTAGGAAAGTCCAAAGCTTCTTCTTTTCGAATCTATCAAACCCAGAGCGAGCTACCACAGAATCAAGCCAGTCTTCCACCCTCCCAAGACCAATTGGATCAACTGTGATGCCAAGAGCTGCGAACCAGATTGAAGCTACCCAAGGACACAGCAGCAACAAATGTTCGACTGTTTCCCTTTCTCTGCAGAAAGGGCACCAAGGTACTGTCTTGACTCCTCTCTTGATTAGATTGTCATTAGTTGCGATTGCGTTAGTAGCCACTCTCCACAGGAAGTTCTTGATTTTAGGAGGAGCATCCAAATCCCAGAGTTGTAACCACTCTTTCTCAGTTTTCTGTCGGGAAGTTGAAGGAATATCCACACTGCTCTCCATGGCTTCCCCCTTTAGCTTGGCGTACACCGACTTCACTGTAGCTTTCCCCTTTTCTGTTATAGGGCCAAATTAGAGTGTCTTTAGGCTTGTCAATCCTAAGCGGGATCTTGGCAATTACTGAACTTTCCTCTTGATTTATAACATCGATGATTGGAGAGAGTGTCCATGAGGAGTGTGTTTCTGAGATCAGTTCAGCTACTTTCAGATTAGCAACGCCCTCTTCTAAAGCTCGAGGTTTCAGTCTGAATTTCTCTAAGTCTGGAATCCACGCATCCTTCCAAACAGAGACTGTTTGTCCATCACCAGTCTGCCAAAGGCCTCCATTAAGCAATACATCCCTCCCTTCAAGAATACTACTCCATGCCCACGATGGTCTGGCCCCCTTATTAGCTTCCAGAAAGGTTGAATCATAAAAGTAAATGCCTTTCAGCATCTTAGCCCAAACTGAATTAGGCTCATTCAATAATCTCCAAGCAGTCTTTGTTAAAAGCGCCATATTAAAGAGTTGCAGATCCTTAAAACCAGCTCCTCCATTGCATTTTGGCTTAGTCATGGTATCCCAGCTTCTCCAATGAATTCTTCTTTCCTCAGCCTTTTGACCCCACCAGAAATTAGCCACCATTGAATTAACCTCCTGGCACCACTTCTTAGGAAAAGAGAAAATGCTCATTGTGTAGGTTGGCATTGCTGTCACTACTGATTTGATGAGAACTTCTTTTCCAACTTGACTTAAAAAAGAGCTCTTCCATCCAGATAGCTTGTTACAGATTCTGCCTTTAAGAAAACCCAATGCCTCCTTCTTGGATCTTCCCCAAATAGTGGGCAGCCCTAGGTATTTCCCTGGATCTTTCACACCTTTTATTCCAAGTAAAGCTTGTACTGCCTCTTTTGTAGCTCTCTTTGTGTTGGGGGTATAAAAGATACTTGATTTGGAAAAGTTCACACATTGCCCTGAAGCTTCACCATAGGTTTCAATGACCCCTTGCAAACAAGCAATGTTTTCCAATTTAGCCCCCACAAAGAAAATTGAATCATCAGCAAAAAGAAGGTGAGAAAGCACAGGGCATCTTCTCTTCAATTTGATTCCCTTCAGATTTCCCAGCTGAACAGATTTGCTCACCATTCTCGAGAGGACATCAGCTACAATGATGAAAATGTAGGGGGAGAGGGGGTCTCCCTGTCTAACTCCTCTAGTCGGTTTAAAGCTCCCAGACCTTTTCCCATTGATTAAGAGGCAATAGGAAACAGAGCTAATACATTCTTTAACCAATTCTATCCACTTGACATTGAATCTCATTTTATCCATAACAGCCCATAGAAAATCCCACTCCACCCTGTCATAGGCTTTGTTCATATCAACCTTTATAGCACATTCCTCATTCTTGCCCTTTTTCTTCATTCTGAGGTAGTGAAAAGCCTCGTGAGCAATGATGATGTTATCCTGAATTGACCTTCCAGCAATAAAAGCATTCTGTGCTGAGGAGATCCAAACATCCAGGAACTTTTTCATTTTATTCACCAGCACTTTGGACAAGATCTTATAAGAGAAATTACACAAACCAATTGGTCTGAATTGAGACATCGATTCTGGGTCATCAACTTTAGGGATAAGGACTATATCAGTGGTATTCAAAAAAAATGCTTGACAGATTGTAGGCCCAATTACATCCCAGTATTTTTGGTAGAAAACTCCTGAAAATCCATCTGGGCCTGGTGCTTTTAAAGCACCCAACTGGATAGTAGCTAGCTTAACCTCCTCATCCACAATTGAAGAGCATAACCCCAGGTTCATCTCGTCAGTGACTACCTCTTCTACAAAGTTAAGGCAATTTCCCCAATTTCTTTCCCCTCCATGAGCAAAAAGCTTCTTGAAGTAATCACTAGCTATTCTCATAATCTCCTCTTCCTTATCTCTCCAAACTTCATTCTCATCTTTAATTCTCAAGATTTTGTTTCTGCTTCTCCTTTGGATGGTAGTTTGGTGGAAGAAAGCTGTATTCCTGTCCCCAAGATTGATCCAGTTGGCCCTCGATCTTTGATGCCAGAACATCTCTTCCTTCTTCCACAAATCATTCAATTCATTGCAGAGATCATCTTCAAGCTCTTCATCATATTCCATATCCTCCGCATTCTGAACTTGGCCAATCAGGTTTTTCAAATCATCAATCTCCTTCTTGTTGTTCTTGAATCTCTCACAGCTCCATGTCAAAAGCTCGTGTCTGCATCTATCAAGCTTTGTTATCAAGTTTCCAAAGCCCTCTCCCCTGCTACTTGTACTCCAAGATCTGTTGATAACATCGCCACATTCTTCTGAAGTAGTCCACATATTATCAAACTTGAAAATCTTTGGACATTTACCATCCATCCAGCAAATTTTGACAATTAGGGGGCTATGATCAGATCCAACTATGGGCATGTGTAGGACCTGGGTACTGGGAAAGAGTTGAAACCAGAAAGAGTTAGCCAATCCCCTATCCAATCTCTCCCTAATTCTGACCCCAGCTTTTCTGTTGTTACTCCAAGTATATTTAGATCATTTAAACCCCACATCAATGAGTTGGGTGTCAAACATCATCTGCTGGAAACCACTGATTTTATTAGCGGCTTTGATCTTTCCCCCTGATTTTTCTGAAATGCTGGCAATGTCATTCCAATCCCCAATACAGAACCAGGGCTCTCTTCTATTAGCAGCTAGTTGCCTAAGAATGTTCCAATTCTTTACCCTCTCTCCTTGTTTTGGATTTCCATAAATCCAGGAAATGAAAATCCACACATTCTCCTTAGGCAAGAGAATCCTGGTATCAATCAAATTTTCATTCTTTTGTCTAACTTCCACTTTTACCTCCTTCTTCCACCAGAGTGTTAGACCTCCACTTAGACCTTTTGCTTCAACATACTCAGCTCCATCCATTTTCAATTTTTTTCCTTACTCCTTCACATAATTCCACTTTATTTTTCGTCTCCATAAGAAAAACAAACTCAGGCTTATGTTCCCCAACGAGGTCCAAAAGATAAAGAACTGTCAGGTCAGACCCCAAGCCCTGACAGTTCCAACTGAGTAGACTCATTTAGCTGTGGTGGCTGAGAAGAGCCAGCCACCAGAGCCCACAGAGTTCGTTTCTCCCTCTTCAGCAATTGGTACATTCACATTATCACCTTCCTGAAGCCTTGTACTAGAGACTTTCATCACCCTTCTACTGCTACTAGGAACTTTTTTCTTCTTTTCTATAGCAAGTTTCTTCTTGTTACCATCATCACCAGCTACAATGTCAGGCACAAACTTACCCTTCTTAGTAATTCCACCCTCTGACCCTTCCTCCATCTCCAAAGGGCGTTTTAAGTTCAAAGCATTCAGATCAAACACCAGTTTCTTGGGGGTAAAGATCTTAACAGTAGACTCTGCCTTAGAGCTAGGCTCTATTTTGGGGCTAGAATCTGGCATGAGTATATTTTGTATTATGGAGGGGCTTTGTGTGGTTAGATTAAGAGTGTGATCCATGGCTTGTCCTGGTTTGACGATAGTGCTGCTAGGGGTTCCAGCATACATAAATTCCATGTTGGCAAATTTTTGGAGAACTCATCATCACATCTTCTCCAGAGACTTGAAAGTTCTCATTCTCATTGTTGATATTGCCATACAAATCTGGACCCTCATTACTATTGTCCCCATTTATAAATTCTTCCATCACTTCCCTCCAGTTTTTAGTTTTCTTCACTTCTTCTACATTATCAGCATCCCCTCCAATTACTTTGATGTTCACTTCAATATTCCCAGCTCTTTTTCCAATCATCCAGGGTCCAAAACGAGGAGCCTTGGGGTCCCATTCAGCTCTCTCCACATGCACATCACAATGAGAGGATGTGTGCCCTAGCAAACCACAAGAGAAACAGAAAGCTGACAGTCTCTCATATTTCACATGAATCCAAGCTCTGCAAGTCCCATCAATTTTATTCCAGAACCCGGATAGCAGAGGCTTATGAACATTTACCCCAACTTTAATACGCATGAATCCTCGTCTGCTGTCATTTTCAGCCCTGAAAGGCTCCAGCTCCATAAATCTACCAACAGCATTTCCGATCTTCTTCGCATTCCTCTCAGTGAATTGGCCAAAAGTCAAACCATGGATCTGAATCCAATAAGGAATCCAGTCAAAACACATATTCTCCACTCTATCATGACTGTGGCATTTCCTCAAACACAAAGGGTGCCCCTGTATGGACCATGGTTCTCTATCCAAAACCTTGTCCCTAGAAGCAGCATTCTCAAACTCAAACAACAGAATTCCATCAGATAACTCAGTGATCACTACTTTCCCTAAATCCAACCAAGCTCTGCGAAGTATATTGATTACTGCAATGTTTCTTACATGTTTGGATGCGATTACTTTACCAACCAGAGCGATCGAATCATCCTTTGCCACCTCCTGTTCGAGATCCAGGGAAATTTCTCGAGAGGAATTTTCAGAAGCCATCGCAGATCACCAAGGATTAACGAGGAGATGGAGAAAACTTGAGGAAACAAATAGAAGCTATAGGGAGCAGGATGAAAACGCTAGGAGATTAGCTTCCCAGAGGTAGCCTTGCCACGACCTCCATGAAGATTGGGGGAAATCTCAAGGGAGGGAACAATCTCACGCAGAGAGGAGCTTTCTCTCACTAAAACAGGAGAGAGATTTTGACCTTATATTGCGTCACTATTGATATATACATAATTGAACCCAAAAATTTGCTTCACGCTGTAAGAATTATACTAGATGCAAATTAATAACAATTTCAAGAAGTAAATATAAGAGTTTAATTAAATGATCAAACATTACTAAATAAGTATATTACTTTGATACATAGGCACGACCCGATATCAACACGATGAAGCAGAAGGAGCGACACACACGGGCAAGTCCTTGTCGAAGTTGGGAGCTTGTCGGAGAATGGGGTTGGTCTCGAAGAAATTGACCGGCTTCAGATCAAACCCAGAAGACACGGTCGGCATTATCGGGTAATCCTCTTGACATGGAACGTGATGAAACCCTAGCGTGTACCATACCACGATGTCCTTATTTTCGATTGGCCTGTTCCTGGTAATTCGTCGCAAAATCCACATATCTTCAGCCCGGCCGGGTTTTATTTGCATTTTTTATATACTTACATAAACAGTCCAATGTTTGCTAAATGTTAAAATTTGGTGCATGAAGTTTGAAATGTTAAAATGGACAAACTTCATTTTTGTTGAAATTTAGTGTCTCCGCTAAATGTACATATCTTCAGCCCGGGTATTTCTAAATAAACTGGAGGATTAAGAATTAATTAAGTTTAGTGAGTTTAATTACCTGTCGGACCAAACTGCTAAAGTGTCTTCTCCTTTGCTCTGGTACACCAGAAGCCCTCCTGCCCACTGCTCTGTCCGGTTGTATGGCGTCACCCATATCTGGTGCAGCTTCAAACTTAGTTATACTACGTAGAAATCTTATCGGAAACTTGATACACGCTTTTATACATGTGCGTTGTGTATTTATATACTAACACCTAAAACTTTTACACACAGTTATTCAACCGTCGTTAAAGACAATTTACCAGGAATATGAGTTTCAGTTATTCACCTAAAACTTAGCATACCTTTGTGTGTTCGGACAAACTATTAGCTGATTTTTTTTAAATTTGTTTTTCTAGCTAAACTTACTAGCTAAAACAAACAATATATCTAATTTTTATGGAATTGGTTACGTGACTGACACGTAATTTAAGAAAAACTATTCAGCGCTCTAGTTTTGATGCAAAACCTTAAGCTGTTATCATGTTTCTTCTGAAACAGAGATATATAACATAAAATGATGGAAATGCCTCACAGAAAAGACGATTCTTGAAATACATCTTAGTATGATGAAACTTTGTAATTTCGGTGTTGTGAATGCTTATGAATGATTATGTGAATGAAATTAATCTCGTCAGATTTACAGTTTTTTTCTTAATCCACGTGCAAAACACGTGGCTATTCGGATTAGAAGAAACATATTTAACAGAGCTAGTAAATGGTCAACAAGCAAAACATAAGCTACCAATTATCATAAAAAAAAAATTACCTAGCAATTTGTGCGAGTGATCAAATTTCAGTTAGTAATTTGGTAATTAAACCAAATTCAAAAGTTTCAGTTACCTGATTATTAGTGAAAGCGCTTCTTAATTGCGGCGGATCCCGCAAATCGAGCAAGCTAGCCGCATTTCCTCCAGGAACAACCTTGTACCCTGTCGGATTTCCTAACCTTGATTTCCGAGAAGGGTTCACCACGTGAAACTCCGACGGGTCATAGAGCTTCAGCTTAATCTTCGTGTCATTCTCCGTCTTAGCGATGTAACGTTTCGCTTTCAAGTAGCTTTTTCGAGGGGATCCCGAAGGGGAATCTTCCTTCTCAAGATGAACCTTAACAAAGGAATTATTGGAGCCGTCGATGTCGAAGTCGAGGTAGAAATTGATGAAATGGTCATGGACTACGCCGATGAGATTTTCCGACACTAGAGGATCCGTCGCTGAATTTTCCACGTCACTCGCCGTGTTGCTTATGTTGTTTAATGGCGTTCCTTTCACCATGAGCATTCCAGAGAGACTCACCTACACATTTATAGGGGTTAATGACTAAATTTCTACCTAAACTTTAACTGAATTTCAAATCGCGCTACTTAAATTTTGATTTTTTTAAATTGGCTACTCGAACTTTCAATTTAAGATCAAATGGTTACGTCTATTTCAATTCCCGTCAAATTAGACAAAAAATGAGCATGTTTCCGCCACATGGTTCTTTTCATTTATACTCACGATAGATTCAAAGACAAATTGAAAGTATTGCAATTAAAATTGGATGCTCAATTAGACTTCCGCCCAATTCGAGTGTTGTATTTCAATTGAGCATCTAATTGAATGTATTTCGTTGCAATGCTTTCAATTTGAATTTGAATTCATCCTGGATAAACATTAAAAGACCCCATCTGTCGGGAACGTGATTATTTTTTGTCCAATTTGACGAAAATTAAAACAGAGGTAACCATTTGCTCTGAAATTAAGTATCCAATTTTAAAAAATTAAAGTTTGGGTAGCGATTTGTAAATTAATCAAAGTTCGGGTAGCAATTTGGTTATTACACTATTAGAGGCCTACTATTTAAACCCATCTACATAAAAATGAGGACTAAACTGAATAAAAATAAAAACTCTACGTTATTAATGTGACCTACTTAATAGTCAATATTAACAGTAGACTCACGGATCCACCAAATGTCAAAAGTGGACAAATGTGTAGTACTAAAATACTTATGCTAGCTAATATATATAAGCAAGAGCCAAGATGCATCATAATTATATATGAATGTTTATTATATAACTAGTGAATATAGATTGAGAATGTATTTATAGCTAGCTAGGGTTTGGGAGAGACCTTGACATGAATGAGACCGTCCATTTGGAACTCCCAGTCGAAGGTGTAGTCGTAGTTTCCGACCGTCGCCACCATTCGAGCCACTAGCGTCACCTTCGGTCGTGATTCTCTTATCTGCATACATATTCGGTATATAAATTAGATAATTAAACTGAACTAAATAAAAGTATTTAATGATCAAACTTAACTATTGATTAACGAATGCACTAAAAGTTTACAAAATACTCACATATGATACCAAAAGCCTACATAATTAAACATATATCACAGAAACCAACTTTAATCAAACATATGACACCAAAAAAACTCTTTCACCCAATATTTTTTAATCCAACTTCATTCTAACATACATATTAAAACATACTTCAGTTAGCAATAAAACATACTTCAATGAAGTAGAGCTAGATGTTTGCACGGTTGAATAAGTTAAACTAGTAATTTGATCAATTAAAAATGTATCCAATCCAATCAAATTTAACTAAATAATTAATCATATTTAGTATTTGTGAACCATCTTAAGGTTGTCTAGGAGTGACTTTATTTTTCTTCCAAATTTAAATATTATTTGACGTGAACAAACTTTATTATTTCCACATCACTAGGTCCCACCCTAATATGAGTGATGACAGCGGTGCACACGTGGTGTCTAATGTCTCAGAACTAAATTATCACAAAAAAGACAAAAATCCTGCTCTCCGTCTCTACGCCACAAATATATTATTCTAGGTAAACGTATCATTTGACAACACATACCTCATAACCATTCATGGTATTCTCGGAATGACGCCACGAAATATCTCCGGCGTATCTCTCGAAGATACAGACCATGTTTGGCCGCAGGTACGGCCTCCCGTCGGCCGCCGCAAAAACCCCGTCCATATAATACGAGTTCCGGGGGCAGTCATTGAGCGGAACAAGAGACAACGCGTTCGGGCCCAGCCCGAACTCGCCCGCATCCATAAACGTCTTAAAGTACCACGCCTCATCCGGGTCCATATACGGCACGAACAGCTCCGAAGCGAACCCCTTGTACAACACGCTACGTAGCTCACCAGTCTCGGAATCCCGAACCATGGCTCGAGATATCACGAGCCCGGCCCGTTGGTCGGGCTTCAGGTGGAAAACCCAGTTAGCCCATTTCACCTCGTGCCCGTTCTCTATCTCGAAACTCGGGCCTTCGGGCTGCTCGATTGAGATCGGGTTAACGGGCTTCGTTTTCATGGGTTCGGTCTGAGCTGAGTAACGGTAATCGGTGCCTGTAGCCTTGGCCATTGGGATATGTCGGCCTGTATCGGTAAATTTCACGACTTCTCGTCGGTCGATATCGACTGTAATCGTTAGGCCTTCTAAAGGCCTCATGAAGAAGTTTGGTGTGCCCTGGCTTGACCCGCACTGGACTTTGATAATCCTTCGGGCCTCCTCGCCCGGCCCGAACCAGCCCGAAGACGGTGGGTAGCATATCACCTCTGAAAATGACAAGCCACGCGCGAGAACCGACGCGTTGAACTCCGCACTAGTGAATGGAACACTGACCGCAATATCTATGTCGTGCTGAGTCAGCGTAGGATAGCCCGAGAAGGGTATTATGGAATGCTCGTCAACCCGGCCCGAACCCAACCCAGAGCCCAAATCCAGTACTAGCTCATGAGACTGGCCCTTCAAGAGGGCAATCAAGGTAGCCTTTCTTGCAAATGAGTCTCCTTTCTTCCAGCCAATGACAATTGACTTCTCCGGTTCGTGTAGCGACAGAGAGTGGATAGTCGGGGGAGACGAAGCGAAAGGCGGATACGAAGATAGAATCGATGCAACCGTTTCGATTTCTTGTTTAGTTAGAGGGTCTAGAGGATGGTGAGGGGTTCGGGTTTCGTAATCGGGCTTTTTGAGGCGCATCGATCGGGTAGGGCACTTAATAGTCCCTCGAAGGCCCGAACTTGACCCGGCAGGGAGTTCGGGCCCGGGTAGAGGGCGCCGCCATGATAGAGTGATCAAGAAGAGAGCAACGAAGAAGATAATGGAGAAACGGAAACATGAGGTTGAAATTTCCATACTTGAGTTTGGTTTCGAGCTCAAACACTTAAAATGGAGACTTTGTGAAGGGGCCCCACTTTTTTTGTTTTTATTTTTTTTTGTAAACAAAGGTCACTCCCTATATATAATACAAAACGTGGAGCAGCTTAACTATATTATATTTTGTTGATAAACGTCATTACTTTATTCGTTTCGGCTTTCCTCTATAACAATGATTGTCGAGAGCTGCCTTTAAATATTGAATTTTCTCTTTCAAGCTGAGGGTTTTTTCTCTCACCAAAATAAGATTAGCCCACACAGGAGACATTCACGAAAATTCAAATTCACCGAACCACTAACGGTGCCGGCTCAAGGGTAAGACCACTAAATCTAGGGATTTAGGCCCCAAAGAAGTAATGACTCATATATATTATTATATGGCTAAGTCTACTTAAGCATGTGTCAGAAAATGTTCAGTTCATTAAAAAAAAAACTTTCCATTATTTTTTATGCTTTATCAGGTTCTCTTTTCGAATTTTAATCGATCGGCTCTTTTAAAAAATATGTTTACTAGGAAAAAAAAGGCCCAAATTTTATTTTAGCTTTAGCTCTCGGTCTCTCTTGGGCCTTGGACCGGCCCTGGCACTAACAATGTAAATTTAATTTTTAGTTACTTCATGCAAAGTTGATTTATGAGGTTAACTCTCTTAATTGTCTTTTTTTTTTAATAAATATATTCCTAATATTTTTGATGCCACTGATGTCGGACTCTGATTTATCGGCAGGAGACACCCACCAACGACGATTGCTTCTGGCTCACCCCAGGCGTCGCTACCTGGATCTCCTCTAGGATTTTATTTGTGGTCTTTGCTAGTAATATATATACTTCTTACCCCTTCTAACAATTAAAGTTATACAAATCACTGATTCAATTTTCACACAATTAATCACTCCCACCTTTCGAATCAGATAGGGTTTCGACCGCATCCGGCTTTTGTAAACTATTATTTTTATGAGATGAGCTAAGTTTTTTATCGAGACTACTAACGTGCGCTAATCCTCGGATATTTCTCGTTCATAGATGCATTAATACTTTGAACTTTGGTATTTCCTGTCTCGGAGGAATCTCTACCATCTTCGGCTCCCTTATTTGGTTTTTATTGCGTGTTAATTAGATTATATGTGATCCTATTACGGCCTCCCGACGGCCGCCGCAAACACCCCGTCCATATAATACGAGTTCCGAGGGCAGTCATTGAGCGGTACAAGAGAAAACGCGCTCGGGCCCAGCCCGAACTCGCCCGCATCCATAAACGTCTTAAAGTACCACGCCTCATCCGGGTCCATATACGGCACGAACAGCTCCGAAGCTAACCCCTTGTACAACACGTTTCGTAGCTCCCCAGTCTCCGAATCCCGAACCATGGCTCCGGATATCACGAGCCCGGCCCGTTGGTCGGGCTTCAGTGGAAAACCCAGTTAGCCCATTTCACCTCGTGCCGGTTCTCTATCTCAAAGCTCGGGCCTTCGGGCTGCTCTATTGAGATCGGGTTAACGGGCTTCATTTTCATGGGCTCGGTCTGAGCTGTGTAACGGTAATCGGTGCATGTATCCTTAGCTATTGGTATATGTCGGCATGTATCGGTAAATTTCACGACTTCTCGTCGGTCGATATCGACTGTAATCACTAGGCCCTCCAAAGGCCTCATGAAGAAGTTTGGTGTGCCCTGGCTTGACCCGCAAATGACCTTGATGATCCTTCGGGCCTCCTCGCCCGGCCCGTACCAGCCCGGAGACTGTGGGAAGCACGTCACCTCTGAAAACGACAAGCCACGCGCGAGAATCGACGCATTGAACTCCACTCTAGTGTATGGAACACTGACAGCAGCATCTACGTCGTGCTGAGTCAGAGTAGGGTAGCCCGAGAAGGGTATTATGGAATGCTCCTCAACATGGCCCGAACCTGAACCCGAGCCCAAATCTAGTACTAGCTCATGAGACTGGCCCTTCAGGAGGGCAATCAAGTTAGCCTTTCTTGGAAAGGGGTCTCCTTTCTTCCAACCAATGACAAAGGACTTGTCCGGTTCGTGGAGGGACAAAGAGTGGATTACCGGGGAAGACGAAGCGAAAGGCGGATACGAAGATAGAATCGATGCAACCGTTTCAATTTCTTGTTTAGTTAGAGGGCCTAGAGGATGATGGGGATGATGGGGTTCGGGTTTCGTAATCGGGCTTTTTGAGGCGCATCGACCGGGTAGGGCATTTAGTAGTCCCTCGAAGGCCCGAACTTGACCCGGCAGGGAGTTCGGGCCTGGGTAAAGTGCGCCGCCATGATAGAGTGATCAAGAAGAGAGCAACGAAGAAGATAATGGAGAAACGGAAACATGAGGTTGAAACCTCCATAGTTGAGTTTAGTTTCGAGCTCATACACTTAAATGAAAGGAGACATTGTGAAAATACAAAACGTGTAGCTTAATGTTAAACTATATTACTAGATTCTGTTGGTAAACATCAGAATTATATATTCGGTATTAGTTTTACTTGATTGGTACGTCCAACTTCTAGTAGTGTATAATTTATAACAACTTCTAGTTAGTTGTTAATTCGACTTGATTGGAACGAGAGTTATCAACTAAGACAGTTGTTAAGATGATTCATAATGTTATGTTGCCATATATAAGCCAAATATGCAGAAATGATCAAAAGCAACAAATTCAGATAACTATCTCAAAGATAAAACCTCCATCACTTTTTGATCATCTTGAAGCTCAATGGGTGTTCTTCAAAAGACGTACTTTCTGGCACATATTGTGAAATTTAGATGAAAACTTAATCATCTGTTCTAGAAGCTTGAACTTATAGACAAATCACAAATGAATGCATATTAATTCAAAGTTCAGTTCTTGATTGATATAAAATCAGAGCAAAATGAATGCATGCAGAATCATAATCCAAATCATGATTAGCTAAAATCAGAGACTTGTAGATGAATTCAAGAAGAAACCCGAATTCGATAACATCCTGAAACCTGAAAAACACTTGAGAGGTACAAAGATTGGATTTTGAATTCTTAATGATACAGCTAGAGCAACAAAGTTGTGAACCTTAATCATCTGTCCTAGAAGCTTGAACTCATACACAAATCACAAATGAATGCATATAAGTTCAAAGTTCAGTTCTTGATTAATATAAAATCAGAGCAAAATGAATGCATGCAGAATCATAATCCAAATCAAAGATTAGCTAAAATCAGAAACTTGTAGATGAATTCAAGAAGAACCTCGAATTCGATTACATTACCAAACCAGAAAAACACTTAAGAGGAACAAAGGTTGGATTTTGAATTCTTAATGATACAGCTAGAGCAACAAAGATATTGATGGATTCTGGCGTAGCCGTTAGGCCCTTAACGATGAATAGACGGTGGCCCAGCCCACTGGGCCCTGGATCAGGCCCAAAAGCCCAAGAGAGAAGGTCCCGACGGTACGCGCCCCGACAAGGAAAGGTCCCGACGGAGTCGGACCCGTGAAGTGAACAGTTAGCTGAACAGCTAGCCCCGACGAACACGCCTATGAATAGGCCACGATGCCTGTGAGCAGGCCCCGATGGAAGATCTCGGAGAAGAATGGGCCAAGTCATGATGGCGAGAGGCCCCGGGCAGTGATGACACAACTCTGGAGTCTCCGACAGTGGTCGAGGCTTGCGACAAGAGTATAAGGCCAAGATACGCATCCGCTAAGATAGCGGGATCGTGGGCCGATATATCCGGAGTAACAGATAAATGAGCGAGATACGCGGGATATGGGCCAGCGGCCCAGGCGATAAATCAGGTAACTGGGGTTAGACTTCCCCTATAAAAGGGTGGAAACTCCCCAGGTTTGAGAGGATCTTTTTTACATACATACTTGCCTACTCTTGCCATATACTCATTTAAGCATCGGAGAGGGATTCCGAGCCACCGCCCGGTCTATCCCCTCTTTGCAGGATTGCGTGGAGCTAAGGAATCCGTCACCGTGCCGGAGTTCCACCGCGATCCAACATTGGCGCCGTCTGTGGGAACCTTGAACGAAAAGCCAAGGTAACCTCTACTTCGTTCATATGGCACCTGCTAGGCAAACCAAGCAAGGACAGACTTCAAGGCTGCCGGAGCACAGCGAGGCTCGAGACGATCCTCCACCTGTTGCTAACGTCTCCCAGACAGGGGGCATGAGGAAGCACCGGTGGGATCTGTCTCCTAGCCCAGGGAAAACAGAGGAGAGGATGCTCCTCCAAATCCGGAGTTAGTCAAGGCTGTGGCGGACGCCACGCCGTCGTTTTTGGAGGCCATGGAAGCTCTCCTGGACCGGAGAGAGGCCTGGACCGGAGAGAGGCCGCCGAGAAGCAGGCTGTGGAGCTGCCGCCACCTCCGCGCCGAGGCCGGAGCAAGTCCCGCCTGGGGCTCAGGATAAAGGTAAGGAGCTCGCTCAGTCCGAGTGGTTGGTGGACAAAGGGCCGGCCCAGAAGAAAAAGCCTGAGGAGGAGCCTCTGGCTGGTTCGCCCTTAGGGCCCCGACAGGAGAAGAGAATGGTCATTAACGTGATCCATTGAGGGCTCCTCGTGGGTGGAAATACCGTGACATTCCGGGAGCTGTATGCTTCGCAGATTCTTGTCAAGCTTGTGGTGAATAATTCCAGGCGAGTAACTTTCACCTTTATTTGGTTATCTCTGTGTTTGTGATTGGTTACTCCTGTGTTTGTTATGAGTTCTGCTCTAGTAAAAGCTGTCAAGGGAAGCAGTCCTCCAAGCCTGTGGACGACCGAAGGTCGAAGGATGAATCTGAGGGCAATCGGAATCGAGGCCGCTCCGACCGACGAGAGGGACAGCCCTCGAGGAAGGAAAAGCGGAGGGATGATCACACCCCTCTCGACAGCTCCCTAGCAGAGGTGCTAGCAGTGATGGAGCGACAGGGCATCGCCAAGTTCCCCCCGAGAAAGGATGGAGAGTATTATGGCTCGCGACCCGATCGCTATTATCGGTTTCACCGCGCCAGCGGTCACGACACGGATTATTGTCGGGAGCTGTAGAAGGAGATAGAGAAGCTGATCGAGAGGGGAAGCTTAAAGAGTTCATTGCTGAAAAGTGAGGTCGTGATCGGTCCCGATCTCGATCGCGATCCCGCTCACGATCCCGTGATTGGTCCCCGAAGAAGAAGAAACCCGAGGCGGAGCCCGCGGCAGGTACATCTTCCGGGACCCGACAAGAAAAGAGAAGAGTCATCAACTGATCCATTAAGGGCTCTTTGCGGGAGGAGACGTTGCAGCATCTCGGAGTCGTTCGCTTCGGTCCAGGCGAGCCATCCTTTCTCTATTTGATCATTTTTTGCTTAGTTTTCATTCAAGTAATAGCACTAGGAGGGGGACAGGTTCCCCGTTTTTGATGTGATTGGATTGTTGCCTGGTAGAATTGCTTCTTTGCGCTAGTGATTATAGCTTAGATGCGTATGAATTTGCGGCTGTAAGGGGCAAGGCGTTGGCTGATTGTATAGCCTAGTCTACACTCCCGATCATGAAGGAGCGGGTCCTGTGGAAGGAGGCAATTGTGACGGGGGCAAGAAGCCCCGACAAAGCGTCAGGTCTGACGCACGATTTCGCCCGGAGCGGCGGGGGCAAGATGCCCTGATAAAGCATCAAGAACCACAGTGGGGGCAGAGGTCCCGATGGCAGGATGGCCAGAAATAGCAGAGCAATCAGAACAGCCTCATGAGGAGAATACTTGGGGATGGCCCTTCGAAGGATCAGGTGTGAGGTTCGTACTGATTCCGCCCGGTGGAGGCGAGCCCCTTCGACAGGCGTGGGCCTTGACATTCAGGGCCGCAGACAACAAAGCTGAGTATGAAGCTCTCATCACGGGCCTCAAGATCGCTGAAGGTACGGGAGTAGATCACTTGAAGGTGAGGTGCGACGCTAGCCCGATCGGGAGTCAAGCCTAAGGGCAGTGCGAAGCAAGGAGCCCGGTGATGAGGAAGTGCATTCATGAGGCACAAGTTTTGCAAGAGAATTTCAAATGTCTCGACGTTGAGGCAATCCCGAAGGAGGACAACGCGGAAGCAGATGCCTTGGGCAAGTTTACCTTGGGGGCACCCCTCGAGAAAGATCGGAAGGCACATTTCCTGGAGAGAGTGATCTCGTCATTAATCCATCGGAGGCGTGTGCCATAGAAGCAGGCTCTGAGGAGGGGCCCACTTGGATGACCCCGATAGTTGTGTACCTGACTACGGGGGCACTCCCCGATGATAGAATGTTGGCTGATTCAAATCGGGCCCAATCCACTGAGAGGAAAGCGCTGAACTTGGGCTATTACTGGCCTACGATGGGCGAGGATGCAGCAACGCTAGTCCAAACTTGTGAGGCGTGCCAGAGGTACGCCCCGAACATTGTGGCTCCCGCAGCCAACCTGACGTCCACTAAGAGTGCTTGGTCCTTCACGCGGTGGGGGCATCGTCTTGATGGGACCTCCCCCGCAAACAAAAGGTCAGTGTAAATATTTGCTAGTGGTAATTGATTATATCTTGAAAGGGATAGAAGCCAAGACGTTGGCGAAGACGACGGGGAGTCACGTTGTCAAGTTCCTTCAGACCCGTATCGTGTCCAGATGCGGGGTCCCGAAGGCGTTAATCAGCAACAATGGCCCTCCGTTCGATGGAGCCCAGATAAGGGAGTACCTTGAAGGGCTGAACATCGAGCATCGAACAGTCTCCGTTCGTCACGCTCCGACTAATGGCCAGGCGGAGGCGGCCAACAGGATCGTGATGGAAGGGTTTGAAGAAAAGAGTCCACACCTTGAAGGGCAAATGGCTCGACAAGTTGGAGAACGTACTTTGGGCTGTCAGAACAACACCCAGACGATCAACAGGAGAGACTCCGTTCGGCCTCGTGTATGGCACGGAGGCGGTCGCCCCCGTGGAGATAGTCGTGGCGTCGCATCGGGCCAGGTACTACGAGCCTGTGACAAACGATGACATGAGAGGCTTGGAGTTAGATCTGCTCGAGGAAAAGAGGTTGGAAGCCGACAAAGTCCAAGCTCAAATGCGTCTGGCAACGGCCAGGTATTACAACCGACGAGTCAAGTCCTGCCAATTCTTTGTCAGGGAGCTGGTCTGGCGTCGAAACGAATTCTCCTCAGATCGGATGGACAAGATGTCTCCGAAAGGGGAGAGACCGTACAAAATTGTGAGGATGTCCGCCCCGAACGCATACAAATTGGAGGATCTCGAGGGCAGGAAGTTGAAACTCGCCTTTAGCGGGGAACACTTGAAAAAGTGTCATGTTCAGTGATTGAATTGCTTTCAGGGACGTAGTGATGTAATAAAGTCGCCCTAGGTGACGCAAAATGTTTTAGCCATCAATAGATAAACAGGTTGCCTCTAATCAAATTGTTCTAAGTGCAGACATCCTCGCCGACGTGTGAGATCACTCGAAGCAGCGGGGGCGAGGACCCTTAAGTGGGTAGGCTCCGAAAAAATCGCCCAGAGGGCGTGAGCTGAGGACCCTTAAGTGGGTAGGCTCCGACAAAATCGCCCAGAGGGCGTGAGCTGAGGACCCTTAAGTGGGTAGGCTCCGACAAAATCGCCCAGAGGGCGTGGGCTGAGGACCCTTAAGTGGGTAGGCTCCGACAAATCGCCCAGAGGGCGTGGGCTGAGGACCCTTAAGTGGGTAGGCTCCGACAAAATCGCCCAGAGGGCGTGAGCTGAGGACCCTTAAGTGGGTAGGCTCCGACAAAATCGCCCAGAGGGCGTGGGCTGAGGACCCTTAAGTGGGTAGGCTCCGACAAAATCGCCCAGAGGGCGTGGGCTGAGGATCCTTAAGTGGGTAGGCTCCGACAAAATCGCCCAGAGGGCGTGGGCTGAGGACCCTTAAGTGGGTAGGCTCCGACAAATCGCCCAGAGGGCGTGGGCTGAGGACCCTTAAGTGGGTAGGCTCCGAAAAATCGCCTAGAGGGCGTGAGCTGAGGACCCTTAAGTGGGTAGGCTCCGACGAAAAATCGCCCAGAGGGCGTGAGCTGAGGACCCTTAAGTGGGTAGGCTCCGACGAAAATCGCCCAGAGGGCGTGAGCTGAGGACCCTTAAGTGGGTAGGCTCCGACGAAAATCGCCCAGAGGGCGTGAGCTGAGGATCCTTAAGTGGGTAGGCTCCGACAAAAATCGCCCAGAGGGCGTGAGCTGAGGATCCTTAAGTGGGTAGGCTCCGACAAAAATCGCCCAGAGGGCGTGAGCTGAGGATCCTTAAGTGGGTAGGCTCCGACGAAAATCGCCCAGAGGGCGTGAGCTGAGGATCCTTAAGTGGGTAGGCTCCGACGAAAATCGCCCAGAGGGCGTGAGCTAGAAACCAAGGAGCCTTCTCAGCAAAGTTAATAGTTACCCTCAAAGCAGCGGGGAGGCCAACGAAGGAGGTTCCACGTGGAGACAATTATCGAGAAGGCCAGGGTCCCCGATTCATCGGGAGGTCAGAAGTTAAAGACACGACGAACTTTAAAGTCCCTCATGTCTTGGGGGCAAATGATGGATTCTGGCGTAGCCGTTAGGCCCTTAACGATGAATAGACGGTGGCCCAGCCCACTGGGCCCTGGATCAGGCCCAAAAGCCCAAGAGAGAAGGTCCCGACGGTACGCGCCCCGACAAGGAAAGGTCCCGACGGAGTCGGACCCGTGAAGTGAACAGTTAGCTGAACAGCTAGCCCCGACGAACACGCCTATGAATAGGCCACGATGCCTGTGAGCAGGCCCCGATGGAAGATCTCGGAGAAGAATGGGCCAAGTCATGATGGCGAGAGGCCCCGGGCAGTGATGACACAACTCTGGAGTCTCCGACAGTGGTCGAGGCTTGCGACAAGAGTATAAGGCCAAGATACGCATCCGCTAAGATAGCGGGATCGTGGGCCGATATATCCGGAGTAACAGATAAATGAGCGAGATACGCGGGATATGGGCCAGCGGCCCAGGCGATAAATCAGGTAACTGGGGTTAGACTTCCCCTATAAAAGGGTGGAAACTCCCCAGGTTTGAGAGGATCTTTTTTACATACATACTTGCCTACTCTTGCCATATACTCATTTAAGCATCGGAGAGGGATTCCGAGCCACCGCCCGGTCTATCCCCTCTTTGCAGGATTGCGTGGAGCTAAGGAATCCGTCACCGTGCCGGAGTTCCACCGCGATCCAACAGATATGAACCTTAATCACTTGGCGACCATTCTGGCGATGAAATCCTCGTACCGGATCCTGCCATCCGACCCGACATCCACCTCTCGGATCCACTCGTCGAACTCGGCGGGCTCCAGCTTCTCCCCGATGGAAGTCAGGATGTGGCGGAGATCCGCCACGGAGACGTAGCCGGTGGAGTCCTTGTCGAGGACCTTGAACGCGTCTCTCAGCTGCCGATCGAAGGGCTCCGCCTTGAGGTGCTTGGACATGAGGTCGATGAAGCGGTTGAAATCGAAGGGGGCGGTAAGTTTCTCCTCGGCGACGATGGATTTGAGCTGGGCCTGGGTGGGGTTGCCGCCGAGGGAGCGCATCAGGATGCCGAGCTCCGACGGGGCGATCCGGCCGTCGCCGTCGGTGTCGAAGAGGGTGAAGGCCTCCTTCATGGAGGAGATTTGGTCGTCGCTCAGATCCTTGCCCATTACTGGTCGGTTCCGGTCCGCCTTGGGTGGGGAGAGGGAGAGACGCAGCAAAGATTCGACGGCGCGGTGGTGGTGGAGCTAAAAGGGAATTTGTGGCACGAATTTTTCTGTTCCCTGTCAAAATAAGAGAATTGATAGGCGTTCCGACCTTTGTATTCCGAGATGTTCCGATGTCCATGTTATTGCTTGACAGGTGACACCAAAAATGCATGTGTTCTTATCTCTCTTACTTTTGTTTTATATAACTAGTTTACCCTTGAACGTGGGTCTTTGGAAGTATCTTGCTATTTCTCTCACTTCACTCTCTTAATAAATATTTTTCCTTCATGTGATTATTTTTTCAGAAAAAAAACATTACTGATATTTATTGGCCAATTCTTTTTTGTGTATTTTCTCATATTAATTATTAAATCAGAAGTAAAATTTTATTTTTGCTAAACAATTTTTCTTATACTTTTTTCTATACACGAAACATTCCAACATATAATTCTTTTCTTAACATCACATTTTATAATTTTTTTAAATTAAAGATTTAGTAGTATTACTGATACTACTTGTTCAATTTAATATTGTTTATTATATTATTTTAAAAATTATCTAATATTATATGATAACTGTATTTATATAATTAAAAATTTAAACCAGTTTACAAATTATCATATTATATTGGATCAACTTATAAAATAATAAATATTAAATTAAATAATAAGAAGCATTAATATATATCTATAACTAGATCTTTAGTTAATTAATACAAAATGATGCAAGATGAAATTGTGTTGTTCCAAAATGAAGAAATATATAATTGGTTGTTTAGAGCATCCACAATGGTATTACGTAAAGATTACGTAAACGTGGGTCCTACATGTTTATTTAAGTAAATCAACAAAAACTATCTACAGTGGTTTTACATAGCATTCCTTAAAGATGGGACCCGCACGTAAATTTATATTTTTACATAAAGCATTCCTTAAATTTAAGTAATGCACTATGTATTACGTAACCAATTTTTTATTATAAATTAATTCATTTTATAATTAATGCTAATATCTTATTGGTGGTTGTTGGAAAATTTAATAATAAAATATATTTAAGGAATATGTTTAAGTAATACGATTGCAGAGAAAATATTTTTTACGTGTGTCTTAAATTTACGTATTACTTAAAGTATATATAAATGTCTACGTGGCAACTTTAAAGAATACAATTTATGTAAAACCATTGTGGATGCTCTTAGCGAATATAAAATAGTAAAGTATAAGAAGAATCGTAAAATAAAAATAAAATATTACTTTTGAGTTAGTAAATATGAGAAAATATATAAAAAAAAATTGGCTAAGAATTAATGACTACCTTGAAAAGAAAAATTCAGATGAAAGAGAAATAGTTTATTAGAGAAATGTAATGAGAGAGAAAAGGCTGCAAGACTCTGCCAAGGCCCAAGACACGTCAACGTCAAGACTCAAGACCCACATTCATTCAAGGGTAAATTAGTCAGAATAATGAAAATTAGAAAGATAAAGACGCGTAACTTTTTAGTGACGCGTCAAAGAATTATTTGAGCATCGGAACACCACGGAATGTATAACTCGGAACTAGTATCATTTCTCGTCAAAATAATTTGATTTCTGGAAGAAGAGGAGAGGAGACCGGCGGGTCCCACTGGGTTTTCTTAATTATCAAATTATTACTACTCAAAACTTGATCAATTTAATTATCTAAATTTAAAATATTTAATATTTGATCGTTCAATCATACATAGTTTTAGAGTAAATTTTTAAAATGTGAAATTTTAAGTGAAAAATTTATAGAAAGTTATCAATTAACACATGTCAATTAAAGATTATTTATAAAGTGAAGAGAAAATGTTAACACATGTCAATTAAAGATTATTTATAAAGTGAAGAGAAAATGTTTAAAATGTGGACCTAAAAGTGTTTTCTATGAATTTTTTACCGTTTTTTCATATTTTGTTTTCATTTTTTTCATATTTTTTTGACATGTTCTAGCATCACTCATATAGTGTTAATAACCAAATTGCTACTCAATTTACAAATCGTTATATGTATTTCAGTTTTTAAAATTAAAAATAAAACGAAAATGTTTATATTACATGAAATCTTTTAATATGTACTCGAGATGAATTCAAATATAAATTAAATATACTGCAATTAAATGCTCAATTAAAATATACTGTTCGATTTCTACAAAAGTCTAACTAAGACTCCAATTGAAAGTATTTAGTTATTATATTTTTAAATTATATTTAAACCTGTCTTAATAAATTAAAATTCAGGTAGCGATCTGTAAATTAGTTTTTACAAAGTTCATGTAACCAAGTTGTTTATTAAGCATAGTATGTCAAAGCATTCTTCTTATTCCGAACAACATGCCATGATCATGGCACAAGACCAATCTAATTCCTAAGCAGCTTGCATCTCATGCCATAGCAGAGTCTTGTTGATGCTCATGACCCCATTCCAAAGGCCACCAGTCGGGTCTAGCCGCCTCAACCTTCACACCATCTAGACCTTTTACGGTTAGATTAGGGCTCCCTTTCAACGCATCCTCGACTCTCAAAAGCCCTAGACCCCTACAAGCTATGGCAGCTGTGACCACACCAACTTTCTTGCCACTTCCCCCTTCAATCACTTCTGAACCAGGGGCGACTTCGGTGTTTACTTCTGAAACACAAGATAAACGAGACAATACCGCTTAATACCAGAAATGTACGAAAAATTACTAACTTGACCCGTAATCATTTACCTTTCCCACCATCATCAACAAACTTCAAAGGTAGCAAGCGCTTCCGAATGACCCCTCTATGGTGGGTGCGAGCAACCAACTCTTGACCTACGTAGCAGCCTTTATCGAAACTAATCGCATTAAGACCTTCTAGATTGTATTCTAAAGGGATTGCATCACCTACATTTATCCCAATCAAACAATCAATAACCTAGAAATCCATAAACTTATCTCCTAAACTAAAACATGACACAACCTAAATAGCCATATACTTATCTTCTAAACTAAAACATGACACAACCTAAATAGCCATAAACTTATCTTCTACACTAAAACATGACATACCTTTCGGCATCTCCAATGAACCCTCTGCAACTCCATTCTCTATCCTCCACAACATGTAATTTCCTTCATCGGTTTCTTTGTCGGCATCAACTAGAGGCGCTGCAATGAAATGTAACATCACCGCCGTAAAAGAAGAAAGGGTCAGATACTAAATAGTCTGTCTAACTTATAGTTGAATGTTCTTTTACAACATTTCACTATCTAAACTTATAGATTTGTGCATTTCCAACAAAGCGGTGCACATCTATCATCTAGTCAGACACCATGTAGACAAGCTAGCAAGTTGCAGTTCAGTATTACTTCGGGTTAGCAAGTTGCAGTTCAGTATTAGTTCGGTTAATTTACTTACGATCGCTATTTGAAGGAAAGATCCCACGATATCCAAGTACATCTATCCGAGGATCTTTGAACCAACGCCAGCCTTGATCAGTTCCTTGAGTCGATGACATGGCAACGACATCAGTGCCACCTCCCCATCCAATGCTAGAAGTGTCTGGTTCTTCAGGTGCTGATGCCTTGTTGGAGAGATTCCCGCCGTACCGCTGCCAGCAAGAGAATTCTTCGGCCATGCTATTGATCTCCACTTTTGATCTTAACCGGTATCTGCGAGCTGGAACAATTTAAGAACACAGTCCCCAATTTAAAAATAAATGCTTTAGTGAAGAACAAATGAAGATAAGGTTTAATACTAAATTTAGGGTTTAGTGTTTAGCTAGACTTGTGATTGATAAGCTAGTTACCAGCTGAAATCGGCTTCCGTGCTAATTCAACAAGTTCATACACAAATTGGCTTCAACTGGATTAAGAGAATGCAACTAAATCAATCAAATCGTCTAATTGTATTTTAAAAATTCATCATTTTGATCTTGAATAGCAAAGATTATGATGATAAGCATGAAAACTGAACCAAAAATTAGAATTTGATGATCAAATGAACAAGATCATTCAGCTAACCTATTGAATGTTTGTATGATTTCATCCAAGAACTCAGAATCAACATCCGCGAACAGCTGAAACTCCCCACCAGCGTCCGAACCAGGTCCGGAGCCAGTCCTATTGAGCTTCTCCTCCACCATCGGAGCCTTGTACAAGAAGAAATCGTACAAAAACCTTCCTTGCGGCGTCAGCAGAGCTGCGTACAGTGGAGACGCTCCGGCGATCGAAACATTCGGCGTCATCATGTTAGCACTCTTCTCCGTATCACTCGGCGGCTCATCGAACTTCCTGACGTCGTTGGTCAGCAGACCCTGCAGGAACTTCACGGTGTCCGGTCCGCTGAACCGGATGACGGACCGCGAGCTAAGTCGGGATGCGAGAGGGCCGGCGGCGTCGAGGTCGTGGTGGTTACGGCGGAGGGTTCGGTAAGTGCAGGCTACACTGGAGGTGGAGAAGAGGTGGAAAGGTTTGAGACGGTACATTGGTCTCCGCTTCGGGAAATTCCGGTATGGAAATGACGACGGTAGCTGGGGAGAATAGAGGATGTAGTCAGCGTCGACAATGAGGTGGCATGGGGGAGAACCAGAAGAGGACACGTTCTTCCGTGATTCAAACACTTGGAGAAGGTGAAACGTGGGAGCACAGCAGCTGCTCCCAAGGTGTTCGACGAAATTCCGTAATGAGAGAGAGGCACAAACAATAATGGGCCGAGATGGACATGAGTTTTTTACTTTAGGCTTCTAAGAATGGCCTTTCAGACATTGCCATTTCTGGTGCGATTCAGACATTATATAATTGGGGTAACTTTCTGGAAAATAGGGGGTAATTTAATTTTTGATTATATATATATATATATATATATAATATTTTGGCAAGAAAATATTTTTTTTTTGTTTATTTTTTCATTTAGCTACGTGCATTGACCCCAAATTAATGTGTGAAGAGTAGCTTTATCTTTTCGAAGGAAGACAAACGAACTTACGTTACCTTCATATTATGGCAACTGCTGATAATTAATAAGTCAACTCCTATCTTTTATATATATATATATATATATATATATATATATATATATATATATATATATATATATATATATATATCAGTTTAACTGCTTTACCCCTCCAGATTTAAAAAAAAAATGGAATAAAGAGTATATGGAAATCAAACAAATTGGATAGATAAAATGTGTTCAGCGCATTTTTATGAATTCTAAATTCAAAAAGTATAATTTTGCTTGATTAATTCACTCATTAAACAATAATATATTTATGTACTTTTATTTCCAATAATAATGTCTATAATTGAATACTGTGTAATAAAATAGGCATAACTTTTTTTTTTATAAGCCTTTGATTTATAAATGATTTTTTTTTTATTGAATTAGAGTTGAAAAACTTTTCAGATAATACTTATAAATTATGTGCACACTATTAATTAAAAAAAATTAATAAAAAAATATACTTGTTAATTACTGACTATATATATATATATTTATCCAAATAGTCTTACACAATGCAGAGTAAGTAATAAATAAATCAATCAAACCGGTAACAACGTAACAGTGACCGTTTAGCCACCTTCTACGACTCGGCATTCAATCTTTTATATTTTTAGTGGCACACTGGCACTAAATCTTAATGAACATTTGAGAGGGACAAAGTCCATGGTTGTATTTTATTATGTTCATTAATTAACGTAATATATTTCATTATTATTTATTACGTAAAAAAAGCGATAAATAAGCGCAATAAAAAAAAATTAGAAATATAAACGCCCTAGCTAGCCCCTCTGCAAGGCACTCTTTTGTTTTAAAACTTTCCGCATGATGATGATTGATTGAATGATTGATATAAGACGACGAAAATACAGCACGAGGAAAATACAGCATTAATTGGAAAATGAAACGAAAGTAATGAACTTTAATAAAATATAAATTAATTAATAATGGAAAGAATAAAAAACATTCCACTAGGTTTCATGCATATATATAAACCACAGTTGCCTTGTCTCAGAGAATCACGAGACTTGAAATTAGTGAACAATTATGGCTCCCAAATCACCATCTCCTTATTCTCCTTCTTCTTCCAAGTCTCCACTTTCTCGTCAAAGCCACCATTTCCCTTCTGTAAGCATATATAATTCTTCATCATAACCTATACTTACATATATATGTATTCATGTATGTATATATGCAGTCCAGTTACGATTTTGTTTTAATTTTATAATCCAATGATGTGCAGATTCAAGAACGCATCACAGAAGAAGACTGGTTTCATTACGCGACCACACCAAGACGAAGCTGCGGTGATATCATGGAGAAAGAAGCTGCCGGAGCCACCCCGAACCACCGCCGCCACCACCCTCCAACGCCGCCACACAAGCACCCTGATGGGCTCCGGCGGAGGCCGTTAGGCCCCTTAACGATTGACAAACGGCATTTAGGCCCGTTGGGCTAGGAGCTGGAGGGCTAAGGGCTCCGACAGAAGGAGGCTCCGACATCGAAAGGCCCCGAGCAAGTATGGCCCCGATAGAGGAGGGCACTGAAAATATCGGACCTGGACGTAGTCGGTCCCGATATGGGAGTTGAAGCCACTCCCCGAGACCGAATCCTTAAACGACTTAACTTGGGAGCCTCTAATAACGATCGAGGCTCGCCAGTAAAAGCACAATCCCGGAAATCTCGCCACGATCACAGTAGTGGCATAATGGGCGAGATTTGGGGGATGCGAATAACCGCACGAGATACATGGCCAGATACACGGCGAAATATGTGGGATAACGGATCACGATCCAACGGCCTAACCAGGTAACTGGGGTAACTTTTCCTCTATAAAAGGAGGGAAGTTATCCCAGATTAGGGTTACGTTTTACACACACATTTATTGCTTACTTGCGCTGTTGGCCACCATACTTACGTTAAGCATCGGAGAGGGATTCTGGGCCACTGCCCTCTATCCCCTTCTGCAGGATTGCGAGGAGCTAAGGAATCCGTCACCGTAACCGGAGCTCCGCCGTGATCCAACATTGGCGCCGTCTGTGGGAAACGCAACAAAAAGTCAAAAGTAAGTTTGCTTTCCTCTGATTCCATATCATGGCTGGCAACAGACCACAACGTTCAGGCAAGCAGGTACCGGCCACCAGCACCCACCCGGAGGATGCTGCCCAGCATCAGGATCTGAGAGATGAAGGTGACAGCACTCGCCGGAACGAAGCACCTCCCCCAAATCCGGAACTGGCCAGGGTAGTGGCAGAGGCCATGCCCCTATTCATGGAGGCCATGGAGGCCCTCCTGGATCGAAGAGAAGCTGCTAGAAGGCAAACCGACCTGCCACCACTCCCCCCGCGGCGAGATGCTCCTAGAGGGGAGGCGGCTGACAACCTGCCACCGCCCCCTCCGAGGAGGGAACAGCCCGTTCCCCCTAACCCAGCACCGGTGGAGAACTTCGTGGTCGATGGACCAGGGCCCGTGCAACAAAGAACAATCCCATTGAATGGTCCCCTCACCCCCGACCAGGTAGTGAAGATTGTGGGTATTTGTATGGGAGATCAGAAACCTATGATGTCAGAGTTGGGAAGTCAGGAAACCCATCCTTTCGTTCCCAGGTTGATCCACACCCTGGCCCCGCCAGGCTTGGGTATCCCAAAGATAGATGAATACGACGGAGTTGCGGACCCGGTCCGCCACGTGCAGAAGCACCTGACAGCTTGCATGGGCAGGACCCCGGACGAAGACGTTATCTGTGCATTGTTCCCGAGTACTTTGGGAGAAAAGGCGATGACATGGTTCTACAGTCTGCCCACTGGATGTATAACCTGTTGGAAGGACATGCACCAGCGATTCATCGCTCAGTACCAGGGGCGTCGACGATTACTGAAGAGTGTTAGGACCCTACACGAGGTGGTCCAGAAGCCTGACGAGTCGTTAGCTCAGTACTACCAGCGTTACACGGCTAACATGACCGAGCTAGACGAGGAGATATCGGAGGGCGAGGCCATTCGTATCTTCATAAATAACCTCAGCCCTCCCTATGGCTCCGACTTACTCCACAGCGTCGCGGCCAAAAGCGTCTGGAACATGGAGGCGCTCCAGGCGAGGGTAAAGCAGCAAATCGACGTCCAAGAATCGAAAATCGCTGCCGGAGAGCTGGCTCCTCCTAAGGGGCGTGAGGGAAAGCAATTCTTCAAATCATCGGATAACCGACACAAAAAAGATAGCTCCGAAGGCAGCCGAAGTCGTGGACGCTCTGATCGGAGGGAGGATAGGCGTCCGAACCGGAGGGATGGTCAGAAGGAGGAGTTTACTCCTCTCAACAGACCCTTAAAAGAAGTCCTGGCGGTAATGGAGAAACAAGGCCTGGCTCGTTTCCCCAAGAAGAAAGAAGGAGAAAAGTTGGGCTCTCGCACCGACCGATACTGCCGATTCCATCGGGCCCCCGGACACGACACCGACCAGTGTCGGGAGTTGAAGAAGGAAATAGAGAAGCTTATCCAGAGGGGAAAGCTAAAGGAGTTCGTGGGAGACTCACGCTGCAAGCCCCGTTCTCGCTCCCGGTCAAGGTCCAAGTCTCGATCGAGGTCCCCAAGAAAAAGGAGGTCTTCTGCCACAGAGCCTCCGGAAGGTCCCTCAGGGTCCCGACAGAAGAGGGTTATTAACGTGATCCATGGAGGGTTCGCTGCGGGAGGTGACACGTCGGCCTCTCGGGAGCGTTATGCCAACCAAGTGCCAGTCGCGGTGGTTTTGGGAAAAAGATCGCGGTCGTGGACTCCGAAGGAAGAGATGGAGATCACCTTCTCGGCGAAGGATCTGGAGGGAGTGGAGGCCCCCCACGAAGATGCCCTAGTAGTAACGCTGGATGTAGGAGGGTTCGAGGTAAAGAGAATCCTCATTGATGGAGGGAGCTCCTCCGACATCCTCTTCTCCGACGCCCTGGAGCAGATGGGAAAGAAGAAGAAAGATTTGCGGGAGGTTAACTTCCCGATGGTAGGATTTTGTGGCACAACCTCTTATCCGTTAGGGGTTATCACACTGCCCGTGTGGTTCGGCAGTGGCTGGAAAATGGAGAAGCGAGATGTGGAGTTCGTGGTGGTCGAATCCACAGGAACGTACAATGCAATCATTGGAAGAACCACCATCAACCCTCTAATGGCGGTAGCCTCAACCGTCCACCAAAAACTGAAGTTCCCGACTGAGAATGGGGTAGGCGAGGTGAAAGGCGACCAGGTGGCGTCGAGACGATGCTATGTCAACGCCACCAGGAGATCAAGGAAGGAGGCCATGTCAGTGCTCCAGACAGACACTGACCCTCGAGAGGAGTTTGGGCGTCCCGCCCCCATGGAGGACCTAAAGGAAGTCGAGATAGATGGGCCCGAGAGGAAGGTAAAAATCGGATCTGCCCTGTCCGACGAAAGGGCCCAGGAGTTGATTGCGCTCTTGCAAGAATTTAAGGAGCTGTTTGCCTGGTCCCCGAGTGATATGCCAGGAATCAGCCGAGACGTGATCGAGCACGAACTGAATATTGACCCTGTAATCAAGCCGATAGCGCAGAAGAGACGTCCGATGGGGGCAGATAAGAGGATTGCCATTCAGCAAGAGGTGGGCAGGCTGCTCGACGCCGGATTCATTAGGGAGATCCGATTTCAGACGTGGGTTGCCAACCCAGTGCTGGTAAGGAAGAGCAACGGGAAGTGGAGGATGTGTGTCGACTTCCGCGACCTAAACAAGGCCTGTCCGAAGGACTGTTATCCGCTCCCGCGGATCGATCAACTGGTGGATGCTACATCGGGGCATGAGTTGCTGAGCTTTATGGATGCTTATTCTGGTTATAACCAGATAAAGATGGCGGAGAAGGATGCCCAACACACCGCCTTCTACGCTGACAGCGAGGTCTTCCAGTACGATGTCATGCCTTTTGGCCTGGTAAATGCGGGGGCGACCTATCAGAGAATGGTGAACAAATTATTCGGGGATATGATCGGAGACACTATGGAGGCTTATGTAGATGACATGTTGGTGAAATCTCGACGAGCATCGGATCATGTCGATAATTTGGCTATGGCCTTCGAGAGGATGAAGCTCCACCAGGTCCGTCTGAATCCAGCCAAATGCGCTTTCGGAGTCCATTCTGGGAAGTTCTTAGGCTTCATGGTGAGCCAGAGGGGGATCGAGGTGAATCCCGAGAAACTGAGGGCGATAGAAGAGATGCAATCCCCGACCAACCATAGGGAGGTGCAAGTGTTGAACGGTCGACTGGCTTCCATGAATCGCTTCTTATCCAAGGCCAGTGACCGATCGATGCCATTTTTCAAGGTGTTAAGGGCCAACCGACAGTTCGAATGGACTACTGAATGTGAGAAGGCGTTCCAAACGCTCAAACAACACCTCCGCGACCTCCCGCCACTGGCGAAGCCAACTCCAGGCGAGCCACTCTATCTTTATTTGGCCATTTCTGCATTTGCAATAAGCTCTGTTCTAGTTAAAGCTGTCAAAGGCAATCAGATTCCTGTCTATTATGTAAGCAAGGCGTTTGCCAAGAGTGAAATGAATTATCCTCCGATTGAGAAGTATCTCTTTGCGTTGATTATTACTGCTCGAAAGTTACGGCCCTACTTCCATGCGCATGAAATTACGGTGTTGACTGATCAGCCATTGAAACACTTCTTGAACCGACCCGACGCGTCGGGGAGACTAGTAAAGTGGGCCGTGGAACTTAGCGAGTTTCGAATTCATTTCGCTCCAAGAACAGCTATCAAAGGGCAGGCATTGGCCGACTTTATAGTTGAATCTACTATTCCCGATCCTGAAGCAACGAAAACAGTAGAGGGGGCAACCACCGGGAAGACTGACGAGGTCCCGATGGAAAGACAGTTGGAACAGCCAAATAAGAAGAACACCTGGGAGTTGTACACAGATGGCTCCTCAAGCTCAGACGGATCGGGTGCAGGGTTCGTATTGATTCCACCAGGTGGGGCGGAGCCGCTTCGATATGCATTGGCCCTGACATTTAAAGCCACCAATAACGAGGCAGAGTATGAAGCTCTTATAACAGGGTTGAAGATCGCTAGGGGCACTGGAATCGAACATCTGAGGGTGAAGTGTGATGCAAGCCTGATTGTAAACCAGATTCGGGGACAGTATGGGGCAAAGAATCCAATCATGAAGAAATATCTTCAGGAGGCTCGAACATTAAAGGAGAGCTTCAAAAGCTTTGATATAGAGGCAATCCCAAGAGAAAAGAATGTGGAGGCCGATGCCTTGAGCAAATTTGCCTTGGGGGCACCTTTGGAAGAGACTCGGAGGGTACACTTCTTGGAAAGGGTGATTCTGTCGACGACCGATCCATCGGAAGTATGCACTATCGGGACAGGGTCAGAAGAAGAGCCCACGTGGATGACCCCGATAATTGAGTACCTAACTACGGGGGCACTGCCTGAAGACAAAGTGGCAGCAGAACGACTGCGACGAATGTCAATTAACTACGCGATGGTGGATAACCAGTTGTACAAGAAGGGTTTACTCTCGACACCTTTCCTGAAATGCGTAGCAGAACCTGACACGACCCGAATTCTAAGAGAACTGCATGAAGGAGTCGCAGCCTGTCACGAAGGCGCTCGATCCATCCTGAGAAAGGCGCTGAACTTGGGATACTATTGGCCTACGATGAATAAGGAGGCAACAGCGCTTGTTCGATCCTGTGACGCGTGTCAGAAATACGCCTCGAACATCACAGCCCCCGCCGCTGATCTGACGCCCATTGGGAGTGCTTGGCCCTTCGCACAGTGGGGCATTGACCTGGTGGGACCCCTTCCGAAAGCAAAGAGCCAGTGCACACATCTGCTGGTTGCGATTGATTACTTCTCGAAGTGGATCGAGGCTAAGCCCTTAGCCAAGACAACAGCGGGACATATCATTAAGTTCCTCCAGACCCGAATCTTGTCAAGATATGGGGTGCCGAAGGTGATCATCAGCGACAACGGCCCTCCGTTTAATGGGGCCCAGTTGGAGAGATTCCTAGACGAGTTCAATATTGAGCATCGAACAGCATCCGTTCGTCACGCCCAGACCAATGGGCAGGTAGAGGCCGCCAATAAAATCGTGATGGAGGGCTTGAAGAAGAGGGTCTACGCTTTGGACGGAAAGTGGCTAGACGAGCTGGAGAACGTGTTGTGGGCGGTCCGAACGACACCCAAACGATCAACAGGCGAAACCCCGTTTGCACTTGTTTACGGGACGGAGGCAGTCGCTCCTGTGGAAATCGCTGTGGCGTCCCATCGAACCAGAAGCTATGAGCCTTCGACGAGTCCAGGAAAAGCCAAGATAGGGCCTCTGACGAACGACGAAACCAGGCGCCTGGAGTTATCCTTGTTAGAGGAAAAACGGCTAGAGGCCGACATAACGCAAGCTCGGATGCGTCTGGCGACGGCCAGGTACTATAACCGGAAGGTCAGGTCGCGACAGTTCTATTCGGGGGAGCTGGTCCTACGACGGAACGAGTTCACTCTCCAAGATCGGATCAACAAGCTGTCTCCGAAATGGGAAGGGCCTTACAAGATCGTGGGCATGCCAGCCTCAAATGCTTACAAGCTAGAAGACCTCGACGGTAGAGTATTACGAAACACCTTTAGTGGTGAACATCTAAAGAAATGTCATGTTTGACAAATAAGTCGTCTGTAGCGGCGCAACGATGTAATTAAGTCGCCCTGAGTGGTGCATGCCATGTTAAAGACATCAATCAATAAAGAGGTTACTCCTGATCAAAGTGTTCCGAAAATCCTTAAGTTTTTAAGGTCCGATTAAAAAGCGTCTTTGGACGTCCGAAAGTCCTTAAGTTTTTAAGGTCCGATTAAAAAGCGTCTTTGGACGTCCGAAAATCCTTAAGTTTTTAAGGTCCGATTAAAAAGCGTCTTTGGACGTCCGAAAATCCTTAAGTTTTTAAGGTCCGATTAAAAAGCGTCTTTGGACGTCCGAAAATCCTTAAGTTTTTAAGGTCCGATTAAAAAGCGTCTTTGGACGTCCGAAAATCCTTAAGTTTTTAAGGTCCGATTAAAAAGCGTCTTTGGACGTCCGAAAATCCTTAAGTTTTTAAGGTCCGATTAAAAAGCGTCTTTGGACGTCCGAAAGTCCTTAAGTTTTTAAGGTCCGATTAAAAAGCGTCTTTGGACGTCCGAAAATCCTTAAGTTTTTAAGGTCCGATTAAAAAGCGTCTTTGGACGTCCAAAAATCCTTAGGTTATTAAGGTTCGATTTAAAAGCGTCATAGGACGACGGAAGGCCTAAAAGTTCTTAGGGTCCGATAGAAGAGTTACGAAGAGCGTGACCGAAAAAGAAAACATTCATCAAAGGCTCGAAGGCCCAAAAGGTTCGATACAAAAAGGACAATAAAAAAGAAATACAAGGACTTAAGATTTTAAGCACCGGGGGCTGAATCTTCGGAAGGCTTTGGAGGGGCAGACTCATCGGCGTCTTCGGAGGAGCTTTCGGAAGGAAGGTTGAAATACGCTTCTACGGCTGGGCCGAGAGTCTTGGACTTTCTCAAGTCGATGGAGTCCCCATAAGTCTCATGAAGCTCTTCAACGATATCGAGGATGGCGTTCTGCAAGTCCTCTTGGCAATGTTTCGCCGCATCCTCCTTGAAGTCCTCCGAGCTTCGGTACTCCTCGCGGCCTTGGACCTTCGCGCTTGTTAATTGGGCGGAGTGATCCGCCCTCGCCTCTTCTAGCTCCGCGATAGCCCTCTGCTTCTCGAGCTTCAGCCGCTCCGCAGTTTCCTGCAATGCTGCCTTCTCGAAAGCAAACTGGCCCCGATCCGCCATGGCCGCCTCCTGCTCCCGCTTGAGCGAACTCTCAAGACTTAGAATCTGTCTCTGCTGAGATTGAACCTCTCCAGCAAGCTTAATCCTGCCCTCCTCGGCCTGCTGACCAACCTCTCTGGCCCGCTGCCAACTCTCTTCGACCCGCCTTTTCTCCTCTTCCGCCTTGAGCCTTGACGCCTCGGAGGCAGCTAGGTCCTCCTGGAGCTTGGTCAGGCTCTCGAGGTTGGAGTGGGCCCGCTCTCGCTCCAAAGCCTCTCGCAAAGACAGGATGTAGCCGAAGCAACGATCCTGGTCCGCGATTTCCTGAAAAGAAAAAGTAGCTTAGTACTCATAAATCGGAACGCCCCCAGATGAACAAAAGAAAAATTCATTTACCTCTACCCGACGAACAGCCATCGCCCGAATATCAGCATCGATGTCGTCCCCTTCCAGAGAAAGGGGACGCCTCAAAGAGGGCGGAACTGAACCCGACACCAAGTGCAAGGCCAGGTTCTTCTCCTGGCACCCCCGATGTAGAGGGACCCCCTGGAGGGACTCCACCGGTCTCCAAGGCTCGGAGCCCTGGTCCGAAGAGAAGGCCCGATAGTAGTCCCCGTCCAAAGGGAACGGGGGTACTACCAGGCGAGGCTCTTCAGCCTCCTCACTCACTCGAGCTTCGGGGGTTGCACCCCTAGCTGGCGAAGATGGTGGTGGCGAAGATGACGGGGCGGAAGACGACGCTGGCGTGGTAGGAAGTGGAGAAGCCTTCCCACCAGATGACTTCACGGGAGTCAGCCTCGACTTCCCTCGGAGGGTGAGACCTTCCTCCTCAGTTCGGTCATCCGAAGGGGAGTCCTCCAGACTGGTCACCCGACCAAACTCACCCCGAGCTTCCGTCGGGGTATCTTCTACCACCGGCTCCGCTGCAGGCACGGAGTCTGAGGCAGGCATAGCAGGGGCGACGTCCGCAGGACCTGCAGCGGGGCGAATAAATCGAGGGATTAGTTTGATATCGGTGTGCCAGATTAGACGACGCTCCATATATCTCTCCTTGCCGAAAAAATCATAATAGCCCGCTTCGAGGACATGCGGAATCTCCCCTCGAAGGATATTCTTGACATCCCTAACTCGTCCTTCCATATCGGAGGCCTGAAGATCCCGAGGTACTAACTCCCTATATCTCTTTATAGCACGAAAAACTGCCTTACCTTCTTTTTCGGAGCGAACGCCGAAGGCGGTCCTGACCACGTCTGCATTAGTCCGCCCCTCAGAGCTGGGGGCAGACCTAGGAGCCTCCGAGGTCCTCGCCCTCTTCTTGGATGGCCCCGATGGGGCAGAAATCTTCCGGTGGGAAGACTTCTTCTTACGCTTCAGTGAGTGGGAGGCATCGGTGTCCTCCTGAAATAGACGGGCAGTCAGCGATGCTCGAGGAGCTGTAAGCAGTGAAAAAGAAACAATTAGAAAATTACCCAGAGAATTACATTGGAAACACCGTCGCGAATTTTTCCTCCGGAAGCAGGGTCGATCAGCATAACCCCAACTTTGAGCCGCTGCTGGTCGGTGACGGAGGTAGCTTCAAAGGGTTGGTAACCCTTCTCCCAGCGGCGAGCCTGAATAAGCATCAAGGCTCTCTTGGTCTGTTCCGACCACGAACGAAAAGGCACGGGGGGATCAGCCTCCACGACAGTCTTCGGCCACTCGATGGGACCAGGCTGGATAAAGAAATACTGCCCCTTCCAGTTAGCATTGTCATTCCCCTTGTCGGAGATGACGGCCCGTTCCTTGCAGGGCCTCCAGGACGTCTTCCTATCCCAGCCTAATTCCCTATACTGCTCCTCGGTCCCTTCGGGCTGGCGGGGGGTGAAGGAGCAGATTCCATCCTTGTTGCAGGTCATCTTGTACAAAACCCGCCAAAGCTCCAGGGAATAGCTCCAGTCTTCCCTATTAATGTCACACCACACTTGGAAAGCAATCCATGTACGGATTGCGTGTGGAGAGAAGGTCGTAGGGTACGTCTTGTAATGATTGCACAACTCAACCCAACTCGGACAGAAGGGCAGTCGAATTCCTGCACTGATCTGCCCTGGGGAGATGAAGACCTCATCTCCTTTGGGGAGGGTAATCTCAGGCTCACGAGAATCGAATTTGTCATAGGGGTAGCGGGCCCCGAAGGAGGATTCAAAAATGCCACACTCTCTAAGAGCCCTATCAAAGCTAATGGGGGCGAGGGTGTTCTTGAGGTACTTGAAGACGAAGGGTTGGCCGACAGTAGCAGATCCCTCGGCTGAAAATCGTCGAAGGAAGGAAAGAAGGACAAAATTGAAACCTAAAGGAAACCGAAGATAAAAAGAAGCAGAGTAGTAGGATGAAAAGCCTTACCAGACATAGTGGTTGGAATGGTCCTGATCAAAGAAGCTCGAAGTGCCTGAAACGCTGGTAAAAACTTGAATCGCCGGTGAAAACTTGAAATCTGGAGAATCACAGCTCTTGGGATCGCAAAGAACGGGAGATAAAAGAAAGGTAAAACAGTGTGTAGAGTTAGGGTTTTATAAGAAAAAAGGGAACTGAAGGGGTGGGCAATCTGAGCCACAGAATTCGAAACGATTCAATCATGATCGTCCAAGGGGAAACGTGCGAATTCGGAAAATGCGAACGGTTTTAATCTGAACCGTCAGGACGCATGGGACGAATAAGACAAGAAATAATGACGCATTGGAACGGTTGAAAAGTGCTTTTCCAGCAGATAAGCGTGCAGAGTCCGAAACGTTCCCTCATCTCCCATCAGCATTAAATGCTGGTCTAATCAAGAAATCCTTTTGAGTACAAACAAGATCCCAGAAGATCTCGAAAAGATCAAGGCAATGGCCTCCGACATTCCACACAAAGGCCTCCGATAAAAATACGAAAAGCCCGATGTTGGAAGACGCGACGCACTAAAAGTCCCTCACGTCTTGGGGGCAGATGATGGGCTCCGGCGGAGGCCGTTAGGCCCCTTAACGATTGACAAACGGCATTTAGGCCCGTTGGGCTAGGAGCTGGAGGGCTAAGGGCTCCGACAGAAGGAGGCTCCGACATCGAAAGGCCCCGAGCAAGTATGGCCCCGATAGAGGAGGGCACTGAAAATATCGGACCTGGACGTAGTCGGTCCCGATATGGGAGTTGAAGCCACTCCCCGAGACCGAATCCTTAAACGACTTAACTTGGGAGCCTCTAATAACGATCGAGGCTCGCCAGTAAAAGCACAATCCCGGAAATCTCGCCACGATCACAGTAGTGGCATAATGGGCGAGATTTGGGGGATGCGAATAACCGCACGAGATACATGGCCAGATACACGGCGAAATATGTGGGATAACGGATCACGATCCAACGGCCTAACCAGGTAACTGGGGTAACTTTTCCTCTATAAAAGGAGGGAAGTTATCCCAGATTAGGGTTACGTTTTACACACACATTTATTGCTTACTTGCGCTGTTGGCCACCATACTTACGTTAAGCATCGGAGAGGGATTCTGGGCCACTGCCCTCTATCCCCTTCTGCAGGATTGCGAGGAGCTAAGGAATCCGTCACCGTAACCGGAGCTCCGCCGTGATCCAACACACCCGACCAGAACAAGACAAGGGTCAAAGGATGCTTCTATATCCATCCCATGCGACAACTGCCGCCCAACCCCTCAAGAGAAGCTCCCCCTCGAGTACCATCATTCGGGCCGGCCCGCCCCGATCCCGAGCCCGAACCGATTCTTGAGAACGATCGCTTCGCCTTTCCAAACGAGGAAAAACCCGACACAGATCGAGGACGATTCGCAGTACTGGAAGGCGGCGTTGGGTGAGTTGGCAAACAAGTTGATCGAGACTACGAGGTCGAGGGACGAGGCACTTGTCGAAGCGTCGAGGTTGAAGCACTCTATGACCGAGCTCGAGAAAAAGCTGAATCGGCTCGAGGTTTATTGCCATGGATTGAAATCGGGCCTCGAAAAGCAGACCGGTTCGTCATCGGGAAATAAGGTATCGCGTGTTGATGGAAAATTGATCGAACAACATTTCTTGACACATGTCTCGGAATCACGGAACAATATCAGGTAATGTATCGTGTTCGTGTTTGTAATACCCATATGTTAAGTCCAACAAGAATTCATCATTTTCGAGACCCAAGTGAGGACAACGTGCTTTATTAAGCTGAATTGAACTAGTGAGCACAGTCGTTCATGCTTCGGGGGCGTAACAATGTTACTATTGTACGTGCATGTTATCGTGTTTTTTCGAAAATATAATGCATGGTTTGTTCATTAGGGTTTTAAGTCGGTTTCTCGGATCACAACTCCCGCGCATGGGGCTCGAAGTCCACGAGGCGATATTTGCGCTTCTCCGATCACACGGTATCGAGATATCACTCGCGACGACAAACCCATGCAACATGGTTCTTTACCTCGAGGCTCTCCTAAACCACTCGTTCTTCGAAGATTTCGAGACGGTAGGGTTCGGAAAAGACGTCGCCACCTCCACGATTCTCAATCCAACCGAGCGGTGCAAGGCGAATTTCGACACGTTCAAGACGCTTAAGGGGATGACGTGGCAGGGAGTGCGAGACAAGGGGACGAAACATTTTAGCGAGCGGTTCGGTCGGTTTTGCGATCGGAAAATGAACGAGATAGGTCGGGTGTTGGAGTGGAACAGCGCGTGGTCCGAGCAGTTATTGGAGGGTTTCTTCGGTGCGTCGAAGAGTGTGTGGCTCGTTCATTTACTCGCAAACTCGGTGCACCCGGGGTTCTCGATCTTCAGGGTGGCTAATGGAGCGGGGTTTGACCCGGTTTACATGGAATCGGCCACGGGCTCGGGTCGGAATGTTCGAGTCCGGACATCGAAGGTTCAGGTCATGGTGGCTCCAGGGTTCTACGTCCATAAGAACATGGTCAAGTGCAAGGTTCTTTGTTGCTACAATATTCATAATCAGAGCGAAATTACCAATACTGAGAATAATAGTGTTGCCCAATAATTTTTTATATTTTTTTGTTATCCTAGTGTTTTTTTTTTTTCATTCTATTGGTCTTAAAAGTACTATTGTAGTTGATCAAATGTTTGATGTTTCTTCTTAATATATTAATTATAATGATTAAGAATGTAATCACACTTTTAAAATTGCAACATGATACTTAGACGTCTCATGTTAATAGATGTTCAATATTTCGTTTTCATTGATGTTTGGGTTCCTATCCGTTTTTTCTGTTAAATTAGATAGATTTCAATATGGGTTTTCTTCAATATATGTATATTTATATCAATTGAACCTCAATTTTGTATAAGTTTTTTTAATTTTACTGTATGAACACATTAATTGAAGTAGAAGTGCTATTTTTCTCTCTTTTTAAAATGTATTGATGATGAATTTTATATAACCATTGGACTAAATTCTTCAAATTTAAAAGAAAAATGAATAATAAACTAAAAGTAATGAAAACGAAACATGTACACTTAACTACACCAACTATTTAAATTTATGATAATAACAGCAACAATTTAAATATGAGACACTTAAAAAAATATAGTCAAATTTAAGATTATGATTAGATTTTTAACCCTAATTATAATGCTAGTGTAATTTCTGCATGGGAATGCGCTAAAGTGACCAAGAAAATGCTACGAAGAAGATGTTTCGTTATTTTGTTTAACGAATATTAATTATCTGACAAGGTCAATATTGTTTTTGGTCATTTGGCAACTTCTGGTTGGGCCCATATCCACATTAAATTTTGTGACCCCTCGAGTCAAAGTAACATATTGGCGTTTTCCATGTTTTGGTTGCATAGGTTTTCTATTAGGCTTTGTTCTATCTGCTGTCGGGTCCTTTTAGGAAGATTGGTGATTGGAATTTTTTCTTTGGGGTAGCTATTTTAATGGGTGATTAATATGTAGTATGTATTTAGTTTAATAACTAAAGTTAAACAATTTATTATTAGGAAATGTGTGGATCAATGCAATACAGGGGGTTAGTACCCATAGTTTTAGAAAAAAGCATATCACATGACACTTGATGGGTTCCGATGTAATCGTTAGCCCCGTTAACAGCCACTGGACGGCGAGTAGGTCCAGTGGGCCTCGCGAAAAGCCTTGAAGGCCCAGAGGCCCAGCACGAAGGGTCCCGACTTCAGCGGTCCCGACGTATGAGCTGAACGCTCCCGATAAGAAGCCTCTGAGTAGGCCCCGATATGCCTTAGTAAAGGCCCCGATAATAAAGCCCCGCAGAGGCTGGACCTGTCCCGTAGAGACTGAAGGTCCTGGGTGGTGATCTAGAATGAGACAACTCTGGAGTCCCCGACAGTAGTCGAGACTTGTAATCAGAGGATAAGACCGAGAAAACCCGCCTACTGGATGAGAGTAGTAGGAGGACGGTTAAGATATAGATAATCTCCCCCGAGATACGCAGGGCGTGCCCGAGATACGCGGAGGTACGGGTAAGATACGCGGAGCGTGGGGCGAGAAATATGGAATCCCAGCTGAGATATACGGAATCGTGGCGAGATACACGGAATCATGGGTATAACTGCCAAGCGCAGTAACAGGTAACTGGGTAACTCCTCCTTCTATATTGTAAACACCTAATTTTGGTACGCGCGACACGTACGTAACATGTCAAAAACGTTATGTGTAACGCGTTTAAAAAAGGAAGTATTTAAATATGGAAGGTCACGGGGTTGCCAAAAATAGGCTCAGTTTAAATTAGGATAATACATATGCAATAAATGATGTAATAAATCAGAAAATATATAATATATATATTTATATATATTTTTTCGGATTTAATAGGGTAAATATTGAGGGAATATTGATTTTTCAATTTTTGGGTGTCAATTTACCTATAAATAGGCCCTATGTACTATGTAATAAGACACCACAACAGAAAATAAGAATCCAAATACTTTAGAATTCACCGTAGCTACTTTATTGTTTGATAATCAACTTGCTTATTTTCTTATTATTATTATTATTATTATTATACTGTAATTTTTTGCCATCGTCTTCATCGTGTTAGAGCTAGAGAGGAGCAAGTCCATCCACTCCATCCTCCATCGAAGGTACCAGCAACCGTCGTCCCTGTTGAATCGCGGTGAAACTCCGGTTACGGTGACGGATTCCTTAGCTCCACGCAATCCTGCAAAGAGGGGATAGACCGGGCGGTGGCTCGGAATCCCTCTCCGATGCTTAAATGAGTATATGGCAAGAGTAGGCAAGTATGTATGTAAAAGAGATCCTCTCAAACCTGGGGAGTTTCCACCCTTTTATAGGGGAAGTCCAACCCCAGTTACCTGATTTATCGCCTGGGCCGCTGGCCCATATCCCGCGTATCTCGCTCATTTATCTGTTACTCCGGATATATCGGCCCACGATCCCGCTATCTTAGCGGATGCGTATCTTGGCCTTATACTCTTGTCGCAAGCCTCGACCACTGTCGGAGACTCCAGAGTTGTGTCATCACTGCCCGGGGCCTCTCGCCATCATGACTTGGCCCATTCTTCTCCGAGATCTTCCATCGGGGCCTGCTCACAGGCATCGTGGCCTATTCATAGGCGTGTTCGTCGGGGCTAGCTGTTCAGCTAACTGTTCACTTCACGGGTCCGACTCCGTCGGGACCTTTCCTTGTCGGGGCGCGTACCGTCGGGACCTTCTCTCTTGGGCTTTTGGGCCTGATCCAGGGCCCAGTGGGCTGGGCCACCGTCTATTCATCGTTAAGGGCCTAACGGCTACGCCAGAATCCATCATTTGCCCCCAAGACATGAGGGACTTTAAAGTTCGTCGTGTCTTTAACTTCTGACCTCCCGATGAATCGGGGACCCTGGCCTTCTCGATAATTGTCTCCACGTGGAACCTCCTTCGTTGGCCTCCCCGCTGCTTTGAGGGTAACTATTAACTTTGCTGAGAAGGCTCCTTGGTTTCTAGTTCACGCCCTCTGGGCGATTTTCGTCGGAGCCTACCCACTTAAGGATCCTCAGCTCACGCCCTCTGGGCGATTTTTGTCGGAGCCTACCCACTTAAGGATCCTCAGCTCACGCCCTCTGGGCGATTTTTGTCGGAGCCTACCCACTTAAGGATCCTCAGCTCACGCCCTCTGGGCGATTTTTGTCGGAGCCTACCCACTTAAGGATCCTCAGCTCACGCCCTCTGGGCGATTTTTGTCGGAGCCTACCCACTTAAGGGTCCTCAGCCCACGCCCTCTGGGCGATTTTTCGGAGCCTACCCACTTAAGGGTCCTCAGCTCACGCCCTCTGGGCGATTTTTGTCGGAGCCTATCCACTTAAGGGTCCTCAGCTCACGCCCTCTGGGCGATTTTTCGTCGGAGCCTACCCACTTAAGGGTCCTCAGCTCACGCCCTCTAGGCGATTTTTCGGAGCCTACCCACTTAAGGGTCCTCAGCCCACGCCCTCTGGGCGATTTTTGTCGGAGCCTATCCACTTAAGGGTCCTCAGCTCACGCCCTCTGGGCGATTTTTCGTCGGAGCCTACCCACTTAAGGGTCCTCAGCTCACGCCCTCTGGGCGATTTTTCGGAGCCTACCCACTTAAGGGTCCTCAGCCCACGCCCTCTGGGCGATTTTGTCGGAGCCTACCCACTTAAGGGTCCTCAGCTCACGCCCTCTGGGCGATTTTGTCGGAGCCTACCCACTTAAGGGTCCTCAGCTCACGCCCTCTGGGCGATTTTGTCGGAGCCTACCCACTTAAGGGTCCTCAGCCCACGCCCTCTGGGCGATTTTTGTCGGAGCCTATCCACTTAAGGGTCCTCAGCTCACGCCCTCTGGGCGATTTTTCGTCGGAGCCTACCCACTTAAGGGTCCTCAGCTCACGCCCTCTAGGCGATTTTTCGGAGCCTACCCACTTAAGGGTCCTCAGCCCACGCCCTCTGGGCGATTTTGTCGGAGCCTACCCACTTAAGGGTCCTCAGCTCACGCCCTCTGGGCGATTTTGTCGGAGCCTACCCACTTAAGGGTCCTCAGCTCACGCCCTCTGGGCGATTTTGTCGGAGCCTACCCACTTAAGGGTCCTCAGCTCACGCCCTCTGCTTCGAGTGATCTCACACGTCGGCGAGGATGTCTGGACCGAAGCGAACGACTCCGAGATGCTGCAACGTCTCCTCCCGCAAAGAGCCCTTAATGGATCAGTTGATGACTCTTCTCTTTTCTTGTCGGGTCCCGGAAGATGTACCTGCCGCGGGCTCCGCCTCGGGTTTCTTCTTCTTCGGGGACCAATCACGGGATCGTGAGCGGGATCGCGATCGAGATCGGGACCGATCACGACCTCACTTTTCAGCAATGAACTCTTTAAGCTTCCCCTCTCGATCAGCTTCTCTATCTCCTTCTACAGCTCCCGACAATAATCCGTGTCGTGACCGCTGGCGCGGTGAAACCGATAATAGCGATCGGGTCGCGAGCCATAATACTCTCCATCCTTTCTCGGGGGGAACTTGGCGATGCCCTGTCGCTCCATCACTGCTAGCACCTCTGCTAGGGAGCTGTCGAGAGGGGTGTGATCATCCCTCCGCTTTTCCTTCCTCGAGGGCTGTCCCTTTCGTCGGTCGGAGCGGCCTCGATTCCGATTGCCCTCAGATTCATCCTTCGACCTTCGGTCGTCCACAGGCTTGGAGGACTGCTTCCCTTGACAGCTTTTACTAGAGCAGAACTCATAACAAATACAGGAGTAACCAATCACAAACACAGAGATAACCAAATAAAGGTGAAAGTTACTCGCCTGGAATTATTCACCACAAGCTTGACAAGAATCTGCGAAGCATACAGCTCCCGGAATGTCACGGTATTTCCACCCACGAGGAGCCCTCAATGGATCACGTTAATGACCACTCTCTTCTCCTGTCGGGGCCCTAAGGGCGAACCAGCCAGAGGCTCCTCCTCAGGCTTTTTCTTCTGGGCCGGCCCTTTGTCCACCAACCACTCGGACTGAGCGAGCTCCTTACCTTTATCCTGAGCCCCAGGCGGGACTTGCTCCGGCCTCGGCGCGGAGGTGGCGGCAGCTCCACAGCCTGCTTCTCGGCGGCCTCTCTCCGCAGGCCTCTCTCCGGTCCAGGAGAGCTTCCATGGCCTCCAAAAACGACGGCGTGGCGTCCGCCACAGCCTTGACTAACTCCGGATTTGGAGGAGCATCCTCTCCTCTGTTTTCCCTGGGCTAGGAGACAGATCCCACCGGTGCTTCCTCATGCCCCCTGTCTGGGAGACGTTAGCAACAGGTGGAGGATCGTCTCGAGCCTCGCTGTGCTCCGGCAGCCTTGAAGTCTGTCCTTGCTTGGTTTGCCTAGCAGGTGCCATATGAACGAAGTAGAGGTTACCTTGGCTTTTCGTTCAAGGTTCCCACAGACGGCGCCAATGTTGAATCGCGGTGAAACTCCGGTTACGGTGACGGATTCCTTAGCTCCACGCAATCCTGCAAAGAGGGGATAGACCGGGCGGTGGCTCGGAATCCCTCTCCGATGCTTAAATGAGTATATGGCAAGAGTAGGCAAGTATGTATGTAAAAGAGATCCTCTCAAACCTGGGGAGTTTCCACCCTTTTATAGGGGAAGTCCAACCCCAGTTACCTGATTTATCGCCTGGGCCGCTGGCCCATATCCCGCGTATCTCGCTCATTTATCTGTTACTCCGGATATATCGGCCCACGATCCCGCTATCTTAGCGGATGCGTATCTTGGCCTTATACTCTTGTCGCAAGCCTCGACCACTGTCGGAGACTCCAGAGTTGTGTCATCACTGCCCGGGGCCTCTCGCCATCATGACTTGGCCCATTCTTCTCCGAGATCTTCCATCGGGGCCTGCTCACAGGCATCGTGGCCTATTCATAGGCGTGTTCGTCGGGGCTAGCTGTTCAGCTAACTGTTCACTTCACGGGTCCGACTCCGTCGGGACCTTTCCTTGTCGGGGCGCGTACCGTCGGGACCTTCTCTCTTGGGCTTTTGGGCCTGATCCAGGGCCCAGTGGGCTGGGCCACCGTCTATTCATCGTTAAGGGCCTAACGGCTACGCCAGAATCCATCAGTCCCTTTCCATCCAAACCCGGAGCATCGTCGGTTATCGTCATTCACTATTATCGACTACCATCATCGATCGTCCATCCCTCCATTATCGACCCTCAATCCCGGACCACCACGCTCTCAGTCCCACACCGCACTAGACTCTCCTCGCCGCTCTTCGACGCCGGTCGAGCTCCATCGACTGCGCCTATTCTTGATCTGGTGCCACCATCGACTTTCAAGCCGCGCCGCTGCCCTTAGCTCCATGGCTACGATGAAAAACTGATTCCGGCCATCCCAGTTCAACCTCCACCTTGAAGAGTCGAGCCTTCTTGTTATCCTCCGATCAAGCCTGACGATCTCGAAGGCATCCATGCCGTGACGCTCCCGATTGTTCAGCTCCGCTCTCTGCTCCTTTGCTGCGACCGGTCGCTCTGGTCATCACCGCGCTCCTCCACTGTGTAATTCCCCATGCCCGGCCGCGGCTCGATTCGTCATCTTCGCTCCACGATTGATTTCCTCAAGCGACGTTCAAATCCTGTCACCCCACTCATTTGACCTCCAAGACCTTATGTCTCGCCACGGTACGCTCCTTCCTTGTGTATCCTGCTCTTTGTCTTCAGTCCCTCTCCCGTTCAGGTATGTCTTCTTTGGCTTGTTTACTTATTAATTAATTATTTATTTAATAGGTTTGTATCTTTATTAACCATTAATTTATTATTATAGTTGGGTTCAACTTTTTTAGTGTACATGGTTGTTTATTAACGAATGATACTAAGTTTTTGGGTCATACATAATTAATTGAATAAAATAAAATAATATGGCAATTTGTGAATTGAGTACCGAAAGGACGTAGTTAAAAAAATTATATTTTTTTAATTCGTAATAGAACCCCCGAGCTCGAATTTCTGATCGCAGACTGATTTTATACTTAGGTTTTTAATCTGTTATTTGCTTAGGTAATCTAGGATTCTAGTTAGCCTAATAATTAACTAGTGGCGACTCAATTCAAAATCCACGTTTTCAAAACGTAATTCGCCGTATGTCAGATTTTAGGTCCGACAATTTGGCGACTCTGCTGGGGATTTAGAGGGTTCGGGCTCAGTATGTTCACCTTTTGCCATGTTAGAATTTTGTAATTTTTATTTTTATTTCACAGTTCTAACTTGTTTTTTTTTTTTTTGTGATTTCAGGTGTGGTGTTAAGTTCTTGTTATGACTAACTATTTTTCTTTGTTGTGTATGTATTATTTAAATTTGCACACACCCACTTTAGCGTAATCTCCAAAACGCCTAAATCCCAGGGCAACTAGGAACCCCGGAGAGTTAGTAAGGGTACGACCGCGCGGCCGAGCCGCCGGAACGACTCAGAACAACTCCACTCGCTTGTGAAGGTCTTATGATCCCTGTGATGGGGTGAGGAAACCACCTTGTCGGGAACCTATCAGTGGAACCTACCTTGTAGAGCAAAGCCACACTTTTTTTTTACCCCTTAACATGTTGTGTTTTATCAGTGTTTTTTGTTGTAAAAAAGAGTTGTCAGGAAAACTGTAAGTTTTTTTTTTTAACTGTGTAACTTTTATTCCCATGCATTCATCTCATTGCATTTTTTAAAAAAACAAAAACAAAAAAACTTTTTTTTTCTAGCTTTTTGTTAGTCATTTAGTTGTATACATTTTCTTTTCAAACTTGCATTTCGCATGCACTGTTTTTAAAACCTCTTACCTAAATTTTTTATTTTAAACCTGCGTTTCATACGCATTGTTTTTAAAAAAAACTCTTTAGGTGAGTTGTCATTTTGGTTATTGCGTCACGTATGCATTACTTCTTTGAAAAAACATTTTTGGAAATTTTAATTCCCTTTTAGCTATTGGAGCTTCTAATTTCGAACATGCATTCAATAGGCATCATTTCAAAAACTTTTTACCTAAATTGTTTTATTTTAAATAATGCATCCAGTATGCATTAATTTAAAAAAACTTTTTAGATAAATCGTAAGCTCTCTTAGTTTTTGGTTTAAAAAACCTTTTACCTTATTTTTTTTTTTAAATGTGCATCTCATATGCATTATTTTCGAAAAAACCTTTCAGGTAAATTGTAATTTTCTTAGTTGTGGAACTTTTATTTTTAAGTTTGCATCTTGTATTTATTGTTGTGCATTTATGCATTCTTTTAAAAAAACTTTTCACCTGATTTTTTAATCTTGAGCAACCAAGATGCATTTTTTTCCTCGTTAAAAAAAAATAAAAAACAAAAAAATCTTTTCAGATAGCTTGTAAGTTTTTTTAACTGTACAACTTTTATCTCATGTACATCTAATAGACATTTTTTTAAGAAAAAAAGTTTTTAGATAGATTGTAAATCTTCTCTTAATTGTTAAGCATTGCATTTGCATTTGTTTTTATAAAAATAACTTTACCTGATTTTTTCATTTTGTACATATGTATTATTCAGGTAAACTGATTGTAAGTTGTAACTTTCTTAACAGTAGAACTTTAACTTTCGAGCATGCATGAGCATTTTAAAAAAAAAAAACTCAAAGTGTCATTCGTTTTTATCCAAGGTGTATTGCACTTTTTCGGCAAGATCGTCTCAACCTTTGCATGAGCTAGCGTTTTGAAAAAGATTCTGATTTTGATTTTTTGAAAAAAAACAGTTTAAATGTTTAGTTGAGTGTGACTATTCGAGCTTAAACAAAGGACGAGAAAATCCTTCTGAAAAAACTTCATTTTGAACATCTATCGTGCGTTCGAGCCAGATAGTGCACTCAGCGAACTCATTAAACTCCAAGCTAGTGCAAAACACCTTAGATCATAAATTTTGATTCTTTCTGAAATGTAATCAAAATTATGAAATGAATGACATTAGAAGTTTTCCGAAAAATCATGCATGACACATTTGATTCTTTATAATAACTTTCGTGTTTGGTCTTTTCAGGTACCCTTGGATAGGTATCTGGTACATACGAGTGGTGTCAGCCAAATGGGGCAACATAAAAAGAACGTGCAGTCATCCAGTTGCACGAAGAACAAATTGCGCACTCGGAATATCCGACGCTCAGGTACGATGAATAGTACTTGATTTTTCCTTGAGATTTGAGTGTCCCTACTCTTTTTCAGATAAGACGACCATTTTGACCGAGGTCGCAACCACGTGAAACGTGACTGCTCCAAAGAACTTAAATGTCAAAGTTCCACCCACCATATGTGGAATTCATACGCGTCCCGAACCAAGCCGTATATTCGTTTACGGTGAGGTTTAAACCGGTTGGTGGTAACCAAGGGGCATCTCCTATTGAGATCGGTCATGTCCGGGGATGGCAAAATATCAAGAGATCATCGAGGGTCCCCAGAAGATTCAATGTGTCGATCAATGATCATTTGAGATGTCAAGCAACTGAAGCATTATTGTTTGTGCCTTCCGTCAGAGGTCCAGAGGCATTTACTTTCCGGCAGGTGCTCATATACAAGTTGTGATTTTTTAGATGGAGCAGGAAAATCAGGACATGCAGCAGCTCGGATAATCGTCCAAATAAAAGCCTCTGAAGAGCACATCTCGTGCACGGCCATTTGCTCGCCAACCACTCTTGTGTCAGTTGCCGAATTTATCTCGCGCAATATCTGTGCCCCAATGCGGACTACTCCACGTCATCCATTTGTGTTCATTGGCCAGGCCATTCATACAGAATGTGACGAGCCTAACCCGATTGGTGCTAGCTGTGAGGCATCCCCAGACGAGATTGAGCAATAGCCGGGGCACTTGAGAAGCCGAGATTAAAAATCACTGTCTACGTCATCCATTGGTTGTAAGGTCCATCCAGGGCGTCGACACGATCGACGTTTAGACTCAATTAGCTGAGTCGTTCTCTAGAAGGTTTTTTCAATCTGCCACTAGGGGGCATGTACGTAATTGTTGTTGATTATTTTCGTTAAATTTTCTTTTCCAAAAAAGCAAAAAAAAAAAAAAAAAAACTCATTTTTAGGGTCGCAGCCGCCCTTTAATCGGCTACAGAAAAATAAAGAGAGTTTTTATGAGAGCAGTGAAAAATAGAAGGGTCCCAGTTGTCCCTAAATCAACTACAGATACAAAGAAAGGGCCACAGCCACCCTTCAAATGGCTACAGATAAAGAGCGCTCCTGCAACGTCAAAGGCAGGAAATAGGTGAAAGGGCCACAGCCACCCTCCAAATGGTTACAAATAAAAGAGTGACCCCGCGAACCCTGTGAGGGCGGGAGAATAAAAAGGGCCATAGCCACCCTTAAAATGGCTACACAAAAATACTGATCTCGCGAAACCAGTGAGGGCGGGAAAATAAAAGAAAGGGTCACAGTCGTCCCTCAAACGGCTACAGTCAAAAGAGCGATCCCGAAACATCGATGGCGGATATTAAGTGAAAGGGCCACAACCACCCTCAAAATGGTTACATACAAAGAGTGTTTCCCGGATCAGAGACGAAGAATGAAGGGCCACAGCCACCCTCCAGATGGCTACAATCAAAAAGAGCTCCCGCAGCATTAAAGACGGTGAGAAAAGGGTCACAGCCACCCTCCGAAGGGCTACAAATACTCCCGCATCGATGCGGAAAATAAAGTACGGGTCACAGCCACCGTTTAATTGGCTACCAAATAAAGAGTGCTTCCGCTAGGTTGAAAACCCGAAAGGGCGGCCTAGGCAAAATCAGGAAATGAGAGGCATGGTTGCAAGTTCAGAAATTGCAATCATGGCAAAAGGAGAGAAAAAAGAGAAATTCTCAAAAAAAAAAAAAAAAAAAAAAGAGAAAAAAGAAAAAGAAAAAAGAAAAAAGAAAAAAAAAAGAGAAAAAAGAGAAAGATCCCGCTAAGTTGTCGCGCTGTGCGCAATTTAGGCAAAAATTAGGGACAAACATTCATGCGCAACACAACGCCTTCCAAAGTCAACTTCACGGCAAGCGGGACGGTTACAGTCTGTTCTCGCGAGTCACCATTCAAGGATGAGTAGGACTGTTACAGTCTGTTCCTACAAGTCACAACTGACAATCAGGATCTGAAGTTTTCCAGTGTTCTGAGAGTCAACCCCGACGAACGAAGCCTTAGTATTCAGCCTTCGCAAGTCACGCCACTAGAGACAATTCTCCAACGGACGCCACTAGAGGCTCTTCTCCGACAGACGCCGCTAGAGGCATCGCCAAAGGGTCTCCGGTACGGTCTGACGTAGAGGTCTTCCGTCACCAGAGATATCACCGGAGGTTTTCCGGTACGGTATGACGTAGAGGTCTTCCGTTACCACTCGCCACTAGAGGCATCACCAAAGGTTCTCCGGTACGGTCTGACGTAGAGGTCATTCGCCACCAGAGATATCACCAGAGGTTTCCCGGTACGGTCTGACGTAGAGGTTTTTCCGTTACCACTCGCCACTAGAGGCGTCACCAGAGGTTGTTGGTACTTTCTGACGTAGAGGTCTTCTGTTACCAATCATCACCAAAGGCTTTACTTTTTCGCACGCCACTGGAGGCTTTATTTTCTGCACTACCAATGGAGGCACCGCCAACAGGGGCACCGCCGACGGAGGTTCTATTTTCTGCACTACCAATGGAGGCACCGCCAACAGGGGCACCGCCGACGGAGGTTCTATTTTCTGCACTACCAATGGAGGCACTGCCAACAGGGGCACCGCCGACTGAGGTTTTATTTTCTGCATTACCAATGGAGGCACCGCCAACAGGGGCACCGCCGACAGAGGTTTTATTTTCCGCACGCCAACGGAGGCACCGCCAACAGGGGCACCGCCGACCGAGGCTCTACTTTTTCGCACCATCAATAAAGCCAAAGGCCGCCTTGGAGACTTGAAGACCCAGAAGAAGATATACTTCCTAGCCAAAATTAGTGTTTACTCATCTTTGGACAAACCCCCTCGAATGCATTCTACGGGAGTCCGTCCAAAGAGGGGCAAGCTGTAAACACCTAATTTTGGTACGCGCGACACGTACGTAACATGTCAAAAACGTTATGTGTAACGCGTTTAAAAAAGGAAGTATTTAAATATGGAAGGTCACGGGGTTGCCAAAAATAGGCTCAGTTTAAATTAGGATAATACATATGCAATAAATGATGTAATAAATCAGAAAATATATAATATATATATTTATATATATTTTTTCGGATTTAATAGGGTAAATATTGAGGGAATATTGATTTTTCAATTTTTGGGTGTCAATTTACCTATAAATAGGCCCTATATACTATGTAATAAGACACCACAACAGAAAATAAGAATCCAAATACTTTAGAATTCACCGTAGCTACTTTATTGTTTGATAATCAACTTGCTTATTTTCTTATTATTATTATTATTATACTGTAATTTTTTGCCATCGTCTTCATCGTGTTAGAGCTAGAGAGGAGCAAGTCCATCCACTCCATCCTCCATCGAAGGTACCAGCAACCGTCGTCCCTTTCCATCCAAACCCGGAGCATCGTCGGTTATCGTCATTCACTATTATCGACTACCATCATCGATCGTCCATCCCTCCATTATCGACCCTCAATCCCGGACCACCACGCTCTCAGTCCCACACCGCACTAGACTCTCCTCGCCGCTCTTCGACGCCGGTCGAGCTCCATCGACTGCGCCTATTCTTGATCTGGTGCCACCATCGACTTTCAAGCCGCGCCGCTGCCCTTAGCTCCATGGCTACGATGAAAAACTGATTCCGGCCATCCCAGTTCAACCTCCACCTTGAAGAGTCGAGCCTTCTTGTTATCCTCCGATCAAGCCTGACGATCTCGAAGGCATCCATGCCGTGACGCTCCCGATTGTTCAGCTCCGCTCTCTGCTCCTTTGCTGCGACCGGTCGCTCTGGTCATCACCGCGCTCCTCCACTGTGTAATAATTCCCCATGCCCGGCCGCGGCTCGATTCGTCATCTTCGCTCCACGATTGATTTCCTCAAGCGACGTTCAAATCCTGTCACCCCACTCATTTGACCTCCAAGACCTTATGTCTCGCCACGGTACGCTCCTTCCTTGTGTATCCTGCTCTTTGTCTTCAGTCCCTCTCCCGTTCAGGTATGTCTTCTTTGGCTTGTTTACTTATTAATTAATTATTTATTTAATAGGTTTGTATCTTTATTAACCATTAATTTATTATTATAGTTGGGTTCAACTTTTTTAGTGTACATGGTTGTTTATTAACGAATGATACTAAGTTTTTGGGTCATACATAATTAATTGAATAAAATAAAATAATATGGCAATTTGTGAATTGAGTACCGAAAGGACGTAGTTAAAAAAATTATATTTTTTTAATTCGTAATAGAACCCCCGAGCTCGAATTTCTGATCGCAGACTGATTTTATACTTAGGTTTTTAATCTGTTATTTGCTTAGGTAATCTAGGATTCTAGTTAGCCTAATAATTAACTAGTGGCGACTCAATTCAAAATCCACGTTTTCAAAACGTAATTCGCCGTATGTCAGATTTTAGGTCCGACATATATAAAGGAGGAGGTTACCTCAGAAAAACCCTACACACTGATACGAACATATACTCTTGCTTACCACCCATTGATTACCGTACTCATTTAAGTATCGGAGAGGGATTCTGGGTCACCACCCAGGCCATCCCCTTTTGCAGGACCACGCGGAGCCCAGGAGTCCAAGCATTCCGTCAAGGACGTAACGGAGCTTCGCCCGTGATCCAACATTTGAGGGATTCTGGGTCACCACCCAGGCCATCCCCTTTTGCAGGACCACGCGGAGCCCAGGAGTCCAAGCATTCCGTCAAGGACGTAACGGAGCTTCGCCCGTGATCCAACATTGGCGCCGTCTGTGGGAATGCTTACGAAAAGCCAAGATAGCTTCTACCAGATCAATGGCCGGTGGTGGCAAGAAGAAGCAAGTTCAGGCTGGCAGTTCTCGTCCCGCAGGAACTGTGAATTCCCCGTTGCCGGAACGCATCGCTGAACAAGGTGGTGAGAACCCTGCTCTCTCCCAGACAGGGGAGCAAGGTGATGGATATGAGGTCTCAGTCCGAGACGCTGAGATGAACAGGCAGGATGTCCCGCGTAGGGAAGTGGATGAGGCTCCCCCAAACCCGGTGGGCCGTGGAAGAGAAGGAGTCCCGCGAAGGGAAGAAGGGTCGTCTTCGAACTCGGAGTTGGCCAAGGCAGTAGCGGAGGCTATGCCCATGTTCTTGGCCGCCATGGAGGCCTTGCTGGATAAGAGGGAGGCCGCTAGGAGAGCGGAGGAGTTGCCTCCGCGAGAAGAGTTACCACCACCCCCGCCGAGGGTGGACCCGGAGGGACAGGAGGTTCCGCTCAGGAATAAGGGTAAGGAACCAGCACACCTGGAGAAGTTCGTGGTTGACGGCCCCGGACCGGTGCAGAACATGACCATTCCCCTGAATGGCCCCATCACCCCCGATCAGGTGGTGAAGATCGTGAGCATTTGCATGGGTGATCAGAAGCAGATGACATCGGAGCTGAGAGATCGGTCCAGCCATCCTTTTGTGCCGCGGCTGATCGATACTGTAGCCCCGCCTGGACTAGGTATTCCAACCATCAAGGAGTATGACGGTGAGGGGGACCCTGTTCGCCATGTGCAGAGGCATGTCCAGGCCTGTATGGGACGAACATCGAACGATGACCTCATATGCTCATTGTTCCCGATAACCCTGGGAGAAAGGGCCATGACTTGGTTCTTCAGCCTTCCGCCGGGGAGCATCACGTGCTGGGCTGATATGCACGATCGCTTCATCAAGCAATATAAAGGTCGGAGACGCCTCCTGAAGAGCGTGAGGACTTTAACCCAGGTGGTGCAGAGGCCCGATGAATCGTTGGCATACTATTACCAACGGTTCACTGCTAGTGCTGCGGAGATTGACGAAGAAATCTCGGAGGGAGAGATGATCCGTACTTTCCTAAGGAACTTGAGCGCTCCGTACGGTTCTGACCTAATGCATAGCGTCGCCGCGAAGGCTGTGTGGAGTATGGAGGCCCTGCAGGCGAGGGTGAAACAGCAAATCGACGTCCAGGAGTCGAAGATTGCTGCTGGAGAACTTGATCCACCAAAGTCGGGAAGAGGAAAGCCATCGTCCAAGCTGTCGGACGATCGCAAGGGGAGCGACAAGTCGGAGGGAGGTAGGAACCGTGGTCGTCCCGATAAAAGAGAAGACAAGCGTCCTCCGAGGAAGGACAACCGAGAGGGTCGGGCTGTTCCCATCAATAGCTCGATGACCTCTGTGTTAGCTGTGATGGACTGACAAGGTCTCGCTCGATACCCCCCGAGGAAAGAAGGCGAATTCCTAGGAGGCCGTCCCGATCGTTACTGTCGCTACCATCGAGCCAATGGTCACGACACTGAGAACTGTCGGGAGCTGAAGAAGGAGATTGAAAAGCTGATCCAGAAGGGCAGGCTGAAAGAGTTCGTCGGGAAGGGTCGGTGCCGATCCCGTTCCAGAAGTCGGTCGCGATCCCGTTCCAAGTCCCGCGATCGATCCCCGAAGAAGAAGAAGGTCGAGCATGAGGCCTCGGGTTCAGGTGCCCGCAAGGAGAGGCGCGGAACTATCAACGTCATCCATGGAGGAATGGCGACGGGAGGAGATACCTCTGCTTCTCGGGAGAACTACGCTTCCCGCATATCTGCCGCGGTGGTGCTAGGCAAACGGTCCCGGTCGTGGACCCTGAAGGAGGAAATGGAAATTTCGTTCTCGAAGGAGGATCTAATAGGCGTGGAGAGCCCTCACGACGATGCCTTGGTCGTGACCCTGGACGTAGACGGATTCGAGATGAAGCGGATCCTGATAGACGGAGGGAGCTCCTCCGATATTCTTTTCATGGACGCACTGGAAGCCATGGGAAAGACGAAGAAAGACCTGACGCAGGTGGACTTCCCGATGGTGGGATTCTCTGGATCCACTTCCTACCCGTTGGGAATGATTACCTTACCAGTAGAGTTTGGTAGTGGCTGGAAAATGGAGAGGCGAAACGTGGATTTCGTCGTCGTGGAGTCCGCGGGGGCATACAACGCGATCATCGGGAGGACCACCATCAACCCTCTCATGGCAGTCGCCTCGACGGTCCACCAGAAGATGAAGTTCCCGACTGACAATGGGGTCGGAGAGGTCAAGGGCGACCAGGTGGCATCGCGAAAATGCTATGTTAACGCCACCCGACGAAGAAGAAGGGAGGCCATGATCGTCCTTCAAACCGATACCGATCCTCGAGAGGAGTATGGGCGTCACGCCCCCATGGAGGATTTGAAGGAAGTGGAGATCGATGGGCCTCAGAGGAAGGTGAAGATCGGCTCTGCTTTGTCGGAGGAAAGAGCCCGAGAGTTGATCGACCTCTTGAAGGAGTTTAAGGAGTTGTTTGCCTGGTCCCCAAGTGATATGCCAGGAATCAGCCCCGACGTAATAGTGCACGAGCTGAAGATAGACCTCGCGATCAAGCCTATCGCGCAGAGAAGGCGTCCGATGGGCGCGGACAAGAGGATCGCGATCCAGCAGGAGGTGGGCAGACTGCTCGATGCTGGATTCATCAAGGAGCTCCGATTCCAGACTTGGGTGGCTAACCCAGTGCTGGTGCGAAAGAGTAACGGAAAGTGGCGGATGTGTGTCGACTTCCGCGACTTAAATAAGGCCTGCCCGAAGGACTGCTACCCGCTTCCGAGGATTGACCAGCTGGTGGATGCCACATCGGGACATGAGCTGTTGAGCTTCATGGACGCTTATTCCGGATACAACCAGATCAAGATGGCGAAGGAGGATGCCCCCCACACAGCTTTTTACGCTGACAGTGACGTCTACCATTACGACGTGATGCCCTTCGGATTGATCAATGCCGGAGCAACTTACCAGCGGATGGTGAACAAATTGTTCGGGGACATGCTGGGGAAGACCATGGAGGCATATGTGGACGACATGCTGGTGAAGTCCCGACAGGCAGGAGACCATGTCCAGAACTTGGCGGCAGCATTTGAGCGGATGAAGTTCCATCAGGTTCGGCTGAACCCCGACAAATGTGCTTTCGGGGTGAACTCGGGGAAGTTTCTAGGGTTCATGGTGAGCCAGAGAGGAATCGAGGTGAACCCCGAGAAGCTGCGAGCAATCGAGGAGATGCAGTCCCCGAGGACTCATCGGGAGGTCCAGGTGCTGAATGGCCGGTTGGCCGCGATGAATCGCTTCCTATCCAAGGCGAGTGATCGAGCTATGCCATTTTTTGATGTATTGAGGGCCAACAAGAAGTTCGAATGGACCGACAAGTGCGAGGAAGCGTTCCAGGCTCTCAAGCAGCACCTCCGTACCCTTCCGCCGTTGGCGAAACCTGTTCCAGGCGAGCCGCTCTATCTCTATTTGGTTGTTTCTGATGTGGCTGTTAGTTCTGTTTTGATTAAAATTGTCAAGGGTAATCAAGTGCCGATCTATTATGTAAGCAAGGCGTTTGCCAAGTCTGAAATAAATTATCCCGCCATTGAGAAGTATCTCTTTGCGTTGATTATTGCCGCTCGAAAACTGCGACCTTACTTCCATGCCCATGAAGTCACAGTATTGACTAATCAGCCCTTGAAACACTTTTTGAACCGACCGGAGGCGTCGGGGAGATTGGTAAAGTGGGCCATCGAGCTGACTGAGTTCCGCATTCATTTCGCTCCGAGGACCGCTATTAAGGGCCAGGCGTTGGCAGATTTTATAGCTGAGTCTACGGCACCCGATCTGGAAGTAACGGGTCCCGCAGAGGGGGCAACCATGGAAGGAGTTCCGACAACAGAACAGCAGCCAGAACAGCCAAATGAGGAGAACACCTGAGAGATGTACACTGATGGTTCATCGAGTGTAGAAGGCTCGGGGGCAGGATTCGTATTGATACCGCCCGGTGGAGGCGAGCCCCTGCGATATGCCTTGGCGTTGACATTCAAAGCCACCAACAACGAAGCGGAGTATGAGGCTCTCATCACAGGCCTTAAGATTGCCAAGGGTACGGGGGTCGACCATTTAAAGGTGAAATGCGATGCTAGCTTGGTTGTAAATCAAGTCCAGAGGGAACTATGAGGCTAAAAGTCCGACGATGAAGAAATATTTGCACGAGGTGCAGACTTTGAAGGGAAGCTTCAAAAGCTTTGATATCGAGGCGATCCCGAGGGAAGAGAACGCGGAAGCAGATGCCTTGAGTAAGTTTGCCCTGGGAGTGGCCCCCGAGGAAAATCGGAAGGTGCATTTCCTAGAGAAGGTGATTATCTCAAACATCGACCCAGTGGAGGTCTGTGCTATTGGGACAGGATCGGAGGAAGAGGAGAAGCCTACTTGGATGACCCCGATGATCACGTACCTGACTACGGGGGTACTCCCCGAGGACAAAGTGGCAGCTGTCAGGTTGCGGCGGATTGCGGATAACTATGCAATGGTGGATAACCAGTTGTACAAAAAAGGGTACGTAAAGCCTTTTCTAAAATGCGTAGCGGAGCCTGACACGAATTGGATTCTAAGGGAACTACACGAAGGAGTCGCGGCCTGTCATGAGGGAGCCCGATCTCTGGTAAGGAAGGCATTGAACCTGGGTTACTATTGGCCCTCGATGAACAAAGAAGCGACCGCGATGGTCCGATCCTGTGATGCATGCCAGAGGTACGCCCCAAATATCGTGGCTCACGCCGCGGACCTAATGCCCATCAGGAGTGCATGGCCCTTCGCGCAATGGGGGATTGACCTGGTGGGACCTCTTCCTCAAGCGAAAGGTCAGTGCAAGTATTTGCTCGTGGCCATCGACTACTTTTCAAAGTGGATAGAGGCTAAAGCATTGGCTAGAACGACGGGGCAGCAGATCCTAAAGTTCCTTCAAACTCAGATCATATCCCGGTATGGGGTTCCTCGAGTGTTGATCAGCGACAACAGCCCTCCGTTCAATGGGGCTCAGTTGAAGGAGTACCTGGAGGAATTAAACATTGAGCATCGGACCGCTTCAGTCCGCCACGCCCAGACCAATGGCCAGGTAGAGTCAGCCAACAAGATCGTGATGGATGGCTTGAAGAAGAGAGTCTATGCCTTGCAGGGCCATTGGCTGGATGAGCTCGAAAACGTGCTATGGGCTGTGAGAACGACACCCAAGCAATCAACAGGAGAAACTCCGTTTGGCCTGGTTTATGGCACGGAAGCAGTCGCTCCCGTGGAGATAGCGGTGGCATCCCACCGCGCGAAATATTACGAGCCTCTGACAAATGAGGAAATGAGACGTCTGGACTTAGACCTACTCGAGGAGAAGAGGTGGAAGGCTGATGAAGTCCAGGCCCGAATGCGTTTGGCAACAGCCCGATACTACAATCGGCGTGTCAGGTCCCGACAATTCTTCGTAGGAGAACTTGTCTGGCGGAGGAATGAGTTTGTTCATCAAGACCAGATCAACAAGCTGTCACCAAAATGGGAAGGACCCTACAAGATCGTGGGGATGCCAGCGCCCAATGCATACAAGTTAGAGGATCTCGAAGGCAAGACGTTGAAGCATTCCTTCAGTGGTGAACACTTGAAGAAGTATCATGTTTGATATGAAGCCGCCACGAATGGCGCAAATTGTCTATCAATAAAATCCGATGTAAGCATACTTTGAATTATTAGTGAATAAAAGAAGTTGCCTTCCAATCAAATTGCTTTCAAATTTATTCTAACTGTTAATAAGACGTCCTGAGTGACGCGACAAAAGCCTTCCGAGGTACGATGAAAGCCCCGCAGGGGACGCGTAAGTCGTCTATATGGCGCGGCCAAAAGCCTTAACAGGTATGGACAAAAGCCCTACGGGGTACACGTAAGTCGTCTATATGATGCAACCAAAAGCCTAGGTATGAAAAGGCCCTGATGGGTCCGCGTAAGTCGTCTATATGATGCGGCCAAAAAGCCTTAACGGGTATGAAAAAGCCTTAACAGGTCCGCGTAAGTCGTCTATATGATGCGGCAAAAAGCTTTAAAGGGTACGATTAAGCCGTCCAGTAGAGACGCAGTAAAAGCCCTAAGGGGTGTGAAGATGGCCTTGAAAGGCAGGGACGAGAAACCTTAAGTGGTGAAATCCCGATTTTGGACGAGAAACCTTAAGTGGTGAAGTCCCGATTTTGGACGAGAAACCTTAAGTGGTGAAGTCCCGATTTTGGACGAGAAACCTTAAGTGGTGAAGTCCCGATTCTGGACGAGAAGCCTTAAGTGGCGAAGTCCCGATTGGACGAGAAGCCTTAAATGGTGAAGTCCCGAGTCAAGCGTTGGAAGGACGTATGAAATCATCTCAAATGATGCATCGGAACGTTCCGAGTAACGGGTTTAAAGCCGCTTTAGATAAAGCGCAAATGAGTATCGGTGCCAAAACAGATGGAAAGAAAACTACTCATATAAAGGCCAGAAGGCCAAAGAGGTTCGTTACAAAAAGACAAAAGAGAAAGACAACAAGGACTAAAAGAGGTAAGCATTAAACTTGGTCCTTGTTAGAAGATGGGTCCTCAGCAGCATCGGAGGGAGCAAGGTTCGGAGGGGCCTGGGCGGAAGGCTCCGCGGCTGGCGGAGTCAGGTCCACGGCAGCGGTCTCTTCACTCTCCGCGGGGAGGTTGAAATATTTCTCCGCGAAGGGGGCGAGGGTCTCGGACTTCTTGAAGTCGATGGAATCCGCATAGGCTGTGTAGAGTTCTTCGACAGCGTTGAATAAAGCGTCCTCCACCTCGGACTTGCAGAACCCCACAGCAGCCAGCTTGAATTCTTCAGAGTCCCGATACTCCCTGTGGCCCTGAAGACGACCCTCCTCGCGGCCCTCCTCGAGACCTTGAGCCTTTGCCTCAGCCAGTTTGGCAGAGAACTCTGCCCTTTCCGCTTCAAGCTTGGCTTTGGCCTCCGCCAGAAGATCCGCGAAGACGTTCTTCTCACGAACGAGTTGCTGCTTCTCCCCCTCGTTCCGCTGCTGCTCCACCTGGGCCATCTTTCGCTCTCGACGCATGACAGCCTCATGGTCGTGGACCTTCTTGAGCAGGCTTGTGGACATGTCATCGAGGAGAGCCTTCTCCTTGGCCATCTTATTTTTGGCCGCCACCGCCTCGTCACGCTCCATCTGAAGCTTGGCTAAGGCCTCGGGATTCGACTTGGCTTCAACCTCCTCCAAAGCGCTTTTCAGAGCCAAGGCGATGGCGAAGCTACGGTGCTGGTCCGCGGTTTCCTAAGGCGGAAGAGAAAAAGATAAAAATTCAGTGATTGAAGGTAGGAATAAAGAAGAGAATAAGGTGATAAGATATTACCTCCATCCGACGGACGGCCATGGCACGGAACTCCTCTTCGATATCCTCCCGCGACAGGTAAAGTGGCTTTTTCAGAGACGGAGGAATTGACCCTGACAGCAAGTGTAGGGCCAAGTCGGGCTCAAGATTGTCCCGACGGATTGAAAACCCGGCGAGGGATTCGATCGGATGCCAAGGGATCGCTGCCTGATCGGAGGTGTAAATTTTGTACACCTCGTCCATCGGAAGACGAGGGATAGGCTCGGCCCCCGGGGTGCCAGGAACTACCTCTATAGGAGGCTCGGGAGTTGGAGTGCGAAGAATAGGAGGAGGACTCTTGGACACGTCCCTAGCAGCGGGCCGTGCGCTCCTGGACCTCGACCTGCCACGGGGAACTAGGCCTCCCTCTTCAGGCTCTTCAACAGACGGAGAAGCCTCCAAATCAGTCACTGGGCGGAACCGAGCTTCCGCCGGAATGTCCTCCAACAGCAATTCTCGCGGAGCTGCAGTCTCCGCTGGAATAACAGCCTCCGTCGGGACAGGAGTCTCCAAGGGACCTGCGGTAGCGGGACGAACAAAGTCAGGAAGAGTACCTTCAGGACACCAGATGATTTGGCGATCGAAATGCCTGTTCTTTCCAAGGACGTTGTAATATCCCGCCTCAATAATGTGGGGAATTTCTCCTTGAAGGATGAACTTAATCTCTTGAACCCGTGTTTTCCGATCAGCGGGGATGAACTCCTTGGGGATTAATTTTTTATATTGATTAATGGCACGACGAACGCGCTTACCTTCCTCGACGGTGGTGGCCCCGAATGCCTGATCTATCTCCTCCCGTCTGGCCTTCTTGGCTCCGACTTGCCCTTCAGTCGGAGGAGCAGCAGATAAGGGAGTGGAGGAGGAAGCACCCTTCTTCACCAGCTTGCGCTTCCGCTTGGAACCGCTCTGGACGGCATCAGTCTCGCCCTGCTTCATAATGAGATGAGTCAACAGAGAAGCCTTCTTGGCTGCAAAGGTAAATATAAGATGGTTAGAAATATTACCCATACGACTAAATCTGCAGAAACAGAATCAAGGAGCCGAACTCCGATGGCAATCAGATGCCGCTCTTGGAGCCTGTTGGCATCGATGGGTATGAACTTGTCCCCCCAGCGGTAGAGCTGAACCATCTGGAGGGTGTTGAGGTCATCCTCGGAGTAATCTTGGAGCTTAGGAGCAGGGTCCGCCATAACCTCCCATCGAGGCCAGGGGACGGAGCTATGCTGGATAAAGAAGTAGTACTTCTTCCAGCCACTGTTGTCGGAGCCCGAGTCGCGGATCAGAATCCGATCCTTGTGAAACTTCCAAGTCTCGCTGTCCCAGCCGAAACGTGAGAGTTGCTCCTTTGTCCACTTGGGGAGTCGGGGAGAGAAGGAGCAAACACCGGATTTGTTGCATTTCATACCGTAAAAAGTGCGGAACAACAGAAGACTGTATGTCCACTGCTGGCGATGGCATAAGAGTTGGAAGGCATTCCACACGCGGATGGCATGTGGAGAGAAAGTACAGGGGTGCGTTTTGTAAAAATTGCACATTTCCACCATGTTTCCACAGAAGGGGAACCGAATCCCCGCACTTATTTGTCCAGCGGAAACAAACACCTCCCCTGCCCGAGGAGGTGTGATAATGTGCTTCCTTCTACCAGCAGTTTGGGACTCGTAAGGGAAGCGAGGCTCCCAATCCGAGGTGATACACCCCTCTCTAAGGGTAGCCTCATACGAACCCTCGGATATTTCGTTGACAGCAAACTCAAAGGCGAAGGGAGCCCTAACCTCAGAACTAGCTTCGTCTAAAACGATTGCAGACAAGAAGAATTGAGAAAATAGGAGTAAACAGTAATCAAATTGCGAAAACGTGGAAAAGAAGTCCTTACCAGACATGATCGGTGGTTAAAGAGTGAAGAAAAGGAAGATCGGAGAAGTCGAAGTGGCCTTGATCACTTGAAACACCAGGAGGAGCTGGGAGAGAACTTCGGATGCAAGGAGGGCTGAAAGCGAGAGAGTGCAGAAGAAGTGAATGGGACCAGGGTCTTTCCTTTTATAGGCCAAAGGACAACTGAAGGGACATAATCGTGACCGTTGAAGACGAAACGATTTGATCACGACCGTTGAACTATGGAGACGGCACGGAGGAGACAGCTGGATGGGCTTGATCTGCGCCGTTGAAGAGGAAACGACACGATCTTAATCGACGAGATTTTAGGCACGGAGGAGACGTGTGTGATGTCACAGTTACTTTTTCAGAAAACACCAGTCACGCTGGTTTAAACGTCGTTTCTCTAGCCCTAGGCATTTAATGCTACAATAGCCGAGGAGTCTCCTTGGATTTGGCAACTGCCCATGGGGCCTGGTGGGCCCAAGGCAATCATAAGAAAGAGACTCTGATATATAACGATCACACGCAAAGATCAAAGCCTCCGACGGTGGTATCGGAAGGTATGAAGACAAAAGCCTCTAACTGAGGTATCAAAAATTGCAAGGATCCAAGCCTCCGACGGCGGTATCGGAGGGCATGAAAGCAAAAACCTTCGACAAGAGAGGTCAAAAAAGTTGGACTGGAAGACATGACGAACTAAAAGTCCCCCGTGTCTTGGGGGCAAATGATGGGTTCCGATGTAATCGTTAGCCCCGTTAACAGCCACTGGACGACGAGTAGGTCCAGTGGGCCTCGCGAAAAGCCTTGAAGGCCCAGAGGCCCAGCACGAAGGGTCCCGACTTCAGCGGTCCCGACGTATGAGCTGAACGCTCCCGATAAGAAGCCTCTGAGTAGGCCCCGATATGCCTTAGTAAAGGCCCCGATAATAAAGCCCCGCAGAGGCTGGACCTGTCCCGTAGAGACTGAAGGTCCTGGGTGGTGATCTAGAATGAGACAACTCTGGAGTCCCCGACAGTAGTCGAGACTTGTAATCAGAGGATAAGACCGAGAAAACCCGCCTACTGGATGAGAGTAGTAGGAGGACGGTTAAGATATAGATAATCTCCCCCGAGATACGCAGGGCGTGCCCGAGATACGCGGAGGTACGGGTAAGATACGCGGAGCGTGGGGCGAGAAATATGGAATCCCAGCCGAGATATACGGAATCGTGGCGAGATACACGGAATCATGGGTATAACTGCCAAGCGCAGTAACAGGTAACTGGGTAACTCCTCCTTCTATATAAAGGAGGAGGTTACCTCAGAAAAACCCTACACACTGATACGAACATATACTCTTGCTTACCACCCATTGATTACCGTACTCATTTAAGCATCGGAGAGGGATTCTGGGTCACCACCCAGGCCATCCCCTTTTGCAGGACCACGCGGAGCCCAGGAGTCCAAGCATTCCGTCAAGGACGTAACGGAGCTTCGCCCGTGATCCAACAACACTAATAATTTTAATTATTTGAAACTAACTCTAAAACTTAATTTGTATATATTTTAAAAAAAGTATTTACCATCATATTATATTATTTTACTACTTATTATAGACATATTTATTTACATTTTACATATATTTACCATAAAAGTGCCTATTTCTAATTATTGAAGTATTTTTTTTAATGAAAACATACATAAAAGTTTCAAACGATATAATATCATTATTATTTTTATATGTATTATCATAATAAGTCAATGACAAATAAAATTTTGGCAAAAAAATTACAAATAATATGAATACATTTGTTTAGTATAGTAATTCATTTAAAACCGTAATTATCAAAGAACACACATTTCAAATTTCAATAGCTTGAACATACATAATTCGAGTATAGTAAATTCATGGACGTAACCTTATCCACTATATTCGCATAAATAACAATATCAATTACCCATCATGACTGGCCAAAATAAAAATTTATCCATCATGGTCCTTACCAAAACAACATAATTTCATATGAATCCCCAACTATATAATTAGTTAGATCTCACTAAATCTATATAGACTCAAGGCCTAACACATAATTTTTCAAAAGAGAAGCCACAAGAGATCTAAGTTAACAAACTCAGAAAACATTATCAATTGGCGCGGAGTTGCTTAGGAATCTTGTCTACCAAGTTATCTAATTTCCTCTTCTTCGACTCGCCCACGATCCTCTTAATATACGACACGTATCCATCAACATCGAACTTCCTCTTACAACCAGCGTAGTTCATGTAACGAATTTTCCCGAACACCGGCCGCTCCCGCCAACCCTAATCATAATAAACATCATCAATATTACCATTTTATTTGATCCATTGTGTAGTTTTTTTTTTTTGGCCAACATCCATTGTGTAGTTGAAGGGCACAAATTTCGGCTAAATCTCAAACTGTAATTACCTGATCGTGGACCCCACAAACCGACCACATGCACCCGACGTATCCATTTGGATCCCGGCCGTCGATTTCATACTGCAAATCAAAAGAATCGTCGATTAGCCACCTTTTGTGTCTATAGAGACGGCATGAACCCAGAATGTAGTAATATAGTACCTTGTCGTTCAAGTAAATGCATATTTCAAGCGCTTCTTCAGGTCCTTTCGTCCACTCGAGGATCTTCTTTGCCCAATACATCCTATACACAAAAAGGATCGATACTAAAAATACGAACTTTATCGACGAAAGTAAATTTCGTCAACCGACAAAAAAATCATTGCAAAAAGACATTTTACCAACCAAACATAGAACTATGAAGCACTTGCCTCATGAAACCATGCATCTTCCCATAATGAACCATTTCCAATTGAGAAGCATTCCAAAGCTGCATCCATGTAACTTAATAAACACACAAGTAAAAAGAAATTTGGGCAAAAAAAATTAAATAAATAAACAACAACAACAATCTTACGGGATCAGCAGTTTGCGCTTTCTCCAACTGTTCTTTCCTGCAAAATCAATTTACGAGATTTGAATAATGGCGGGAAAATGAAATTAAGCGATGAAAGATTAGAACCCGAAGCTGATTAATCGAGTATTTTTTAAATTTACATACGAGTAAAGGTGTTCTCTTTTGTCATTAGCATGTTCAAGTAAGCTATTCCTCGCCCATTCCCATGCGCCTTTAATCGAGTCATAATGAGGTTGATATAAGCAGAAGTTATCGGCTAATTCCCTTCGAACGATCAACTCTTCCAAGAACGCATCGACTGCCTAGAAATCGATCAATGTTAAAAGCATCAATCTTTAGAGTTCGAAAATAGAAACTGAAATCAGGCAAGACAAGCAGCATTTCCTGTCTGTTGCTATAAATGTTTCCTAGTAGAGCTGAATGATCGAAAAACATCTTTCTAAATTCTAACCAATTCGAATACCTGGGGATGAAGGCTTCGGGCACTGCGCGCCTCGAGAGCGCATCTCTGAGCCGATATCTGCCCGAAATGAAGATATGGAGAGAGCCCGGAAAGCGCCCCGGATTTTACGGGATTGTTTCTATCCGAAGAGTAGCTTTTGATCCGTTTCGTCAAAAACCCATTTCTCGCACCATTCAACACTTCAAGAGCTGCATCTTCTCCAGGTACACACCAATCAATCTCAGGAACCTCTGCTCCTTTCCTAATTCACATTCAAAATTACATAAAACAAACACCCGATTCATCGAGCATACAATTTCGCTAAATTGAGACTTATCACAATTTAATCAGATAATTCTTCCATCAAAGGCAAACCTTAACACATCAGCAATAAGAAAATCCCAATCGATCGGAGGACTAATAGCCCTAGGAGCCGCCCATTTCGTATAAGGTGGCTGCAGGACCGGATAATCGGTCAGATAGTCGGGGAGCAGTTTATTGATCTTGTTCCTTATTGTTCGAGCGCTGTATTCTAATTTATTCGACGCAATCCAAGCTGGAACCACATTGTGTGCATCGACTTCGTGTACAGTCACCGATTCATCAACCGTTTTGCAGATTTCATCCTTGCATTTGCGGATTTTTCGTAGAGGCGAAAAATCCGTCACCAAAAGCGATGCTCCACATTGCTTGAGAAAATTCGGTATCGTCTCTTCGGCTTCTCCCTGTATCATAAACCACAATTCCACATGGAAATGAGCAATATTTGCATCAAACATAAGATGCAAAATCAAACAATCATGCTTTTACACGACAAATTCAGCATAAAACATTCATCATAAGTAGTATTTACATCAAGCATAAGCTAAGAAATTGAAAAGTTATGCATATCGACTATAAATTCGACCAAATCATCCAGCAAAAGTAAAATCGAACTCATCACAAGCCAATCAACCGAAAAAACAAGCTGGATAAGCAATTTAGGCAATTAAACCTTAAAACTTGCCTGGAACAAAAAGAAGGGTATATGGAGAGTCTCCTCGATATCGCGATACAGCAGCTTCAACCCTCTCAGCATAAACCCTAGCTGCCGGGCCTTGGCACCCAGAAACTGGTCAAACAGATTAAACGCCACGGCCACCGGAACGTTCGCCTTGTTGGCCTGATCGACGGCGTGAATCAGTGCCCAATTGTCTCTCACGCGCTGATCCCGAAACATCCAATACACAACGGGGCCCACCTCGCGACGATCGGACGGCGTCGCGCCCTGCCGGAGAACACGGAACCGCCCTGGCTGCACCGACTTAGAAGCCATGAGCCGTTTGCTGCTAACTTGCGCCGGGACTGTGAAGGTTAAGGGTGCAGGTTCTTTCGTTCTTCAATGAAGAATGAAAATGGAGGGAAATGAGAGTTAACTAACAGTAAAAGCTGTGGTTTGGAAACCATCTACGTGGCTTCTTGTTTGTGCGACACGTTGGAGCCTGTCGGGCGAGATAGTTTATGGGCTCTTTATTATGAGCAGGTCCAGTTTTATCCATTGGGTTTGATGTCGATTACGTAAGGCCGCGTTATAAATAAATATTAAAGTTTCTGGACTAAATATCCAATAGCAAATAACCTGGCCTCATATTGGTCATTTACATTATCTTGGAAATTAAGTAAATTATGTTTTATCTGAATAAGTGGGGTTTTTTAGTGGGCTTCATTAGATTAGTCTTTAGATCGTGCTACTAAATTAAAATTTCAACTAATCATTAAGTTGCATTTTATGTGAAATTTTACTATATCATATTTTTTTCACTTATATCACAATTATAATTATCAAGAGTACATTTTAAACTACCATAACCATATTCATAAATGCTACATTTCTTAGTATCATGTCTATAACCATAACTACAATTTTTCACTATAATTTATCTAGGATTTTTTAACTGTATCCATAACAATTATATATATATATATGTTGAATATGGTTATAACTATTGTATTAAATCAATACCGTAACCATAACAATACAATTATGGCCAGGCTTCTTGTGGGTGTCCAAACCAATTGATCAGTCTTTCTTAAGCTCGTCTTGGCAATAATTTAGCTTTACTTCACCACTAGCCGATATGTGTGGTTTCTAGACAATGCCTTCATGTTGTATTGATTCAACCGCAGCATATGCACCAGCTGTGAGCTAAAAAAGGAATAAAATGATCAACCATTCATTATATTCCCTTTTATTAGGAATGATAGTATGATGGAGTAATTTTCGGAGATTCCCTAACTAACCTGCTATTATATGATCATGTGAGCATATTCAAGTTGAAGAATTTCATGATCACACACTACTTATTCATGGTAGATATATCATTGGACTCATGAAACTTTTTCATGGTAATAACTTGTCCGTAAAACTCTCAAGATTATCATATAGTACAAAATTATAGAATGAATGAGGCATGTTTATAAGTAAGAATGATACTACTCAAATTTAATATACAAACTCATATTGTGAATCAGTTATGACCCAATGAGTCGTGACGGTGATATATATATATATATCACACTCTAAATTGTAAAACTGCCTTAAAGTACCAAACTATATGAAAGTGGATGAAGTTTTTTTTTTTTAAAAAAAAATAAGTTGTATTATATAATTAAATTCAATATGAATTTCTTATTTTTCTAAATTGAATAACAATGGCTTTATTGGTGAACTAGTGAGGATAGTCATTCAAGTGTAAGTATTGAATATCTGTATCTCAACATTCTTTCAATGCATTCATATTATATTAAAATTTATGCTGAATATATAGTATAAAAAACCTATCGATTCTTCCTGAATCTATTGTGGAGGATTGAATGAATTAAAGTAGACAAAAGTGGTATTGTTATAATAATTATAAAATGTAACCATGGCCACCAAAATTAGATGATTAACTAGCTACAATGTCTAGCTAGATTGATGTCTTTTATCCTTGGACTACTGTTGTTTTGGTGGATAGACAGAAATTCTTGTCGGTGATAGCTTACCAACCGCTTCCTTTCTCTCTCACTCGATATAAAAAATTAATGGAAAATGTGTGGATCATGTGAATGAATACATATAATGTGTATATATATATAATCATCAAAACATGGTATAATGTGTGTGCTTAAATGAATGAATGTAATGATACTTTACGAAAGGGGAAAGCAAATATAAGGGTCAATAACCTGGGAGAGGTCTGAAGTTTGGCCCTTGTTAATTTGAGAGGTCTGAAGATTGAAATGGTGATAACTGAGGTCTGAAGTTTGGACTTTGTGATTTTTAGGTTTTCCGTCCAAATTTTCTGTCAAATTTAACAGAACCGTGTGAAATGTCAAAAATACCCTTTTGTAATATTTGAATTAATAAAAAGTTTAATTAATATAAAGATGAAAGGACAAAAATACCCCTGTCCATAATTTAAACCTAACCCAACTCCGACCACCACCACGGCTCCGGCCGGCGACCACCACTCTCTCCGGCGACCACCACCCTCTCCGGCCGGCCACCACCCTCTCCGGCGACCGCCACCACGGCCTCAATTGGGCCCAAATCGGAGCCACCGGCCCCGATTGGGCCCAAATCGGAGCCACAAAGCTCCGATCGGAGCTCGGTGGCTCCGATCGGAGCTCTGTGGCTCCGATTTGGGGCCACAGAGCTCCGATTTGGAGCTCTGTGGCCCCAGATCGGAGCCACAGAGCTCCAAATCGGAGCTCTGTGGCTCCGATCTGGGGCCACAGAGCTCCGATTTGGAGCTCTGTGGCCCCAGATCGGAGCCACAGAGCTCCAATTGGAGCTCTGTGGCTCCGATCTGGGGCCACAGAGCTCCGATTTGGAGCTCTGTGGCCCCAGATCGGAGCCACAGAGCTCCAAATCGGAGCTCTGTGGCTCCGATTTGGGGCCACAGAGCTCCGATTTGGAGCTCTGTGGCCCCAGATCGGAGCCACAGAGCTCCAAATCGGAGCTCTGTGGCTCCGATCTGGGGCCACAGAGCTCCAAATCGGAGCTCTGTGGCCCCAAATCGGAGCCACAGAGCTCCGATTTGGAGCTCTGTGGCTCCGATCTGGGGCCACAGAGCTCCAAATCGGAGCTCTGTGGCCCCAGATCGGAGCCACAGAGCTCCAATTGGAGCTCTGTGGCTCCGATCTGGGGCCACAGAGCTCCGATTTGGAGCTCTGTGGCCCCAAATCGGAGCCACATAGCTCCGATCGGAGCCACCGAGCTCCGATCGGAGCTTTGTGGCTCCGATTTGGGCCCAATCGTCGGAGAGGGTGGTGGCCGGCCGGAGAGGGTGGTGATCGCCGGAGAGGGTGGTGGTCGCCGGAGAGAGTGGTAGTCGCCGGAGTTGGGTAGTGGCCGGCCGGAGCCGTGGTGGCTGGAGTTGGGTGGTGGCCTTAAGGGCATTTTCGTCTTTTCATTGAATCATGTGAGATGCAAGAAGGGTATTTTTGGAATTTTTTTTTATTTCTGGTCACATGCAATGCACATGACCAACTTCCGTTAGTTTTAACGGAAAAAACTAACGGAGACCTCTATTATCTACAAGTCCAAACTTCAGACCTTTGTTATCACCATTTCAAACTTCAGACCTCTCAAATTCACAAGGGCCAAACTTCGGACCTCTCCCAGGTTATTGACCCCAAATATAATGATGAATATGGGGACGACAATGATCTCTCTCACTTTATACACAGAGAATCTTTTCCCCTCTTTCAATGCTATTTACTAAGATACCACATTCATACATTATACACACATGATATATGTATCATCTGTGTATATATCACACATATGGTGTCAGTGCAATGTTGTATTTTTCCATAATCATATTTCAATCAAATATGATGCGATTATATCCTCCCTGCAGAGAGGGTCATATATATTATTTATTATTTATCATTTAAATAAAGGGAGGAAATGTAAGTTAGGGTTTTGCTTATAAAAAAAAAATTGGTGTAAATGATTTCAACTTTATTTTCAAATATATATATATATATATATATATATAAATATATAATAAAGTTAAGAACCAAATTGTTATCATAAATTTGACTTAATGACAAATCACAATTTGAGCTTTAATATTTGTTTAAAAAAATTGGCTATTACAAATTTAATTTCAGAGTAAGCTCTGTTACATTTCTGCAAAATTGGACAAAAAAAAAGAGTAAAAATATTCCGGTCAAGTGTGGTATTTTGATGTGTACTTAAAATGAATTATGTAATATATTGAAAGGACTATAGCGAATTATATTCAATTGTTCGTTTAATTGGGTCTCCATCTAATTCCAATGATGCATTTCAATTGAATATATTTTATTGCAATTAGTTTAATTTTATACTAAATCAATATTGAAAAAATATCATAAGATTTTACATGGTCAACACTTACTTTGTTTCTGTTCAATTTGATGAAAAAGTGTAGCAGTTGTGTCAATTTGCTCAATAATGGAAAATTCATATAACAAATTTTATAAAACATGTAGCAAATTGTAATTAGTTTAAAATTTAAGCAGTAATTTGATTATTAATAAAATAATTATGCAGAAAAAAACTGTTGTTCGAAGTTACCGCCAGTCTTCGATAGATCATTGTCATTATTAATCTAATATATTTAGTCTACTGTTGGTTCACATGGTAGATTATTATATTTATTGATTTAATAGTATAATAATTGGTGATTTAGATTAGAAGTTCGGACCCTCTTAAAAAAATGCCCGGACAAAAGTATTCTTACTTTATGTTTTATCACCCAACCACCATGTTTTGCTTTATCTGTATGTCCTAATTATTCTTTCTACTTACACTTTAATTGTAGTGGGAGCTACCACACTACACATACCATCTACTTTTTATTTTTACTATTATTTTCATTTCATTGTTTTTTTTAATTACATTGTTATTTTTGCTTAAGCTAGCTAAATCGAATATTAATTGAATACTATAGACAACATTAAGCATGTTGCAAGAATTTTTCACATGATCGAATCGAGTTTTGTATGAAATGCGATCAAATGGGCATAATAAGCTTTCTTGTTATTGCCTTGTTTATAATATCAATTTTTATGATTTTTTTTAAATAAAATAAACATGTAATTAAGTGTAACAACTAAAGTTATATATGAGAGTACATCCATATTAAATTATTAATAAGACAACTACTGTAGCGTGGGGTATTATTAGTCATAAAGCCACGTGCCCACAATATTAATATTTTTTTTTTTAATTTCAGTAATGGCATTTTAATTTTGTTGGGACATATAAAGTGTCGTATATATGCTGTCCCACGCAACCTAAGCTATGATGGTTATAGTTATAACTTATAAGATAAAATGCACAAAATCATAACACATATCGAACCTTTATTATGTCCTGGAAATCTGTGATTATGTGATCAAATATTAGTTACACCCCCACCTACACCATGTGGTTACAATTTATGTTTTGTCATTTCAAGTGTACGTACGTTGATTGGTCCTACTACGTGATCAAGTACTAATTATGTGTAGATTTATATGGTTTTATAATATATATTTTCTTAAATTTTTTTTTTTCACGAAGTGGTACTAAGACTCAGAAGGATTGCACTCGTCGTATGTTCGTTTTACCCTCCTAAACTACTCCTACTAGTAACGGATCTGCCGTAAATGGTAAAATGTTGAATATAAATATTTATCAATTCATAGGTATTAACATTATTTAAACGTCTAACCTTTTATTAACGAAGGAAGTGTTGAATTACATCCCTAAACTTAATTTTATTAGTTTAAATTTAGCCATTTATATGTTTTTATATTTATTCACGTTTATAATTATTACAGTTTACGACATTAATTATTATGTTAGTGTTCCTCGTAGCAATGAATTCACTTGAGGGGCGGGTAGTTTTCCTAAAATGTATATACATATATATATATTTAAAGTTTTAACTCTTAGAAGTTTGAAATTTACTTAATTGAATATTTTAGAAAATCATTAATATAATTATTCATATTAATATTTACCTCTGATTTAACTATGTAGTTTCAACTCTACAGATTACTTGAATTTTTCCTAACTGAATTTAAAGAATATATTTAATAATTGGATAAATAAATGAATGAACAAATAAAAAATCCATAGTCTATACTCTATATACTCTATAGAATCCAAATTAATAAAAATCACTCTGATCAAACTTGTAGGCTGCAGGACCATGCAAGCATCTGCTCTTTGACCGAATCGACACGTAACATAAGTTGGCTACCCATATTCCTTTCACGTGGTCTAAATACTATTCGACCAAGTCCCAGAGCCAGAATGCATGTCCTAGTCTCATCCGTACATAAGTAACGTCATCACCCGATTGACGCTGACGTCGATTTAATTAATTAAGTACCAATATGTCTATTCCCCAATGGGCAAGGACGGGGATTGTAATTATAAATAAATTTCATTTACTTATTTTTCTAAATGCTTAATTATTAATTAAGGACCCTTACCAATTACCATCAACGACGTCCTTAAGCATCCGCTAACTATAAATTTATAATACGTCGTAATAATTTAATGTATTATTTTTAATTAGAAATTCCGAGTTTAACTATTACTGTAATACTAAAAATAAATATAAATCACCAATTTACCTTTTACGAGTTGAGGTACCAATTGAGTAATAATAATTTTTCTCAGTATGAAATAAACAAATTAGATGCGTTTATATCTCCCTGACACCCTAAATAAATCTTCAGCTCTTATACAGATTCAGATTACCCGTTTCACTCTTTATATCCCAGATTGTGTCTCACTATTAAGATATTAACACGTGTATTTAGTGTAATTAAATTTGTGATTTTTTTTCTTAATCCTTATTGAAATTAGTGAACTTTATAAAAAAAAAAATTAAATTTAAGTACACGTGTCAAGATTTTAACGATTACACGATTTGAGTCATAAATAATGGGTAGGTAATGTTTCGACCAAGTTACTACGGGTTGCCCGCTGGATAACTTGTCGAAGTCTTCGAGTTGGGTGCGAGCCAAGTCCGTCCCCTAAAGTCGCGTACGGGCCTTAGCTTCGTCTTCTGAACAGCGGTGAGTCCTTCGGGCTCTCTAATAGACCGTCCTTCTGCACCTGCGAGAGGAGCATTACCAAGCAACACCCGTGGAGAGGGGGGGGGGGGGGTGCTTGGTGCACTCGCTCCGACGATCAACATCAGATGGTTTCTAGAGAGAGAGAGAGGGTTTTTAGAGAGAGGCCAGAGCTTTTCTCGATTCTCACCCCGAAAGTGACTTGAAAATGTTTACCCCCAAGGTGGCTATTTATAGGCAACCTTGGACCGTAAACCGGTTTTGACCCGGTTCAATGTGGAAATGTGAACTGGGATGTAGGGGAGAGCTTTGGGAAAAGGACTCTGACGCTCGTCTTAGGCGGCTGTCGCGAGCGGGACGCACGCGCCTTTGAAACGTAGGTCTCGGACACATAGGAGTTAGTTAAAAATCGGGTCTCCTATACATTCGGGACGAAATGGGGGGTGTGCGCGACACCCCCCGGGTGTTAAGCTTACCCGGAATTTTCCGGGTAAGTCCCCCGGGGGTGCCGGGCAAGTTCGCGACTTGCCCTGTTTCCCCCGGTTAGCTCGAAATTGGGTTTTACGCGCGTGTATGAGGTCCGAATAATTAAAACCGAGCCCGAATCATGCGTATATCCATCACTTGCCCCCGAGTTAAATAATGGTCTGACCTTTGTTTAACTCTATTCTAAGATAGGGTATACGCGTGATTCGGGTCGTCTGCTCACCTTGAGTTTTGACCTGCCAATGGTGGATACGCGCGGCTTAGACGAGTTCCTCGCCTTAGTTTTTTGAGATGGTCGTGCTTGATAACTGCGCAAAGGGTTAGTAGCACAACGGACTGCGAGTAATATGATAAATGTGATTTTTTGGAGAATTAAGGCGCGAGCGCGCACGAAATTTTTCGGGTTCGCACGATGATCAAAGAAATATGGAAAGTTCATGCCACGACTAAATGTATCAGAGTGATAACCACTCATGAAAGTTTTGATAAAACGTTTTTCATGCAGTATGATGGTTTCCGGGAGCCCGTCGTCCGAGACGGCCGTCTTAACGGCGAGACGACGGTTTTAGTGAATGAAATAATGCCGGGTTTGGAAAATCACATGTAATGGACGTGACACGAAAGATCTTAAAAATAATGTTTTCAAGTAGTTGAGACCATTTGAAATGACTTAGTTAAATATAACTAAGTCATTTGATGGTGGAAATCCAAGTTATTAACAACTTTAAAAAATGGAAGGTGGATGTGAGTGTACCTCTTGGATGTATGGTGCTTGCTAGGTTGTGTAGTCCACCCCCTTTGTGATAGTTTATAAAACTATCAACATTTGAATAGGTTGTTGAGAGGGTTTTGGAGGGGCTAAGGTAGTGATTTAGGAATTCACTTTAGGGTGCTAGTGAGACCCCATTTCGGCCGGCCACCACCAGGACTACCACCGGCGAGGTCACGGCGGTCCAGCAGCGGCGAGGCGGCGGCAGCGGCGGCGGGAGCGGCGGCGCAAGGCGGGCGGCGGCTGCACTATTCACGGGTCGATTTCGGGCTCAATTCGACCCGTTTTCGAGTCCTTCTTGTCGGGTATTGATTGGTAATGTCCTCCCCTTCCTTTTCTTGATGTTAATTGGACCTTTAGGGCTGCACATTTCGAATTTCAATAAGGTGCATGGTAGGTGATGGATAAGTGTCCAATTCGGGTTCGTGTTTACGTTTCGGGCCTCGTCGACACGTCAAAAATTACATCTCGGTTTAAAAACATCTCCCACGGTATCAAAACGGTCCGGAGGCGCGTTTACGCGCGTCCGGACCGGACCTCCGGGTTGCGTAAAGCAACCCGGAGGTCCGGGTTGCGTGACAATTCGGACCTCGCCGAATTGCCCAAATTCGACGAGGTCCGGATTGCCTTACGGGTATCGCGCTATTACCGTACCCGCGATTACCGTTACGCGTAGAGAAGTCAAGTTCACGTACTACCAACAAGGATGACGGTTACCGCACGTTCTTGAACCGTCATCAAACCGCTTTAAAACCGGGTCCGGTCCCAAGAAAGTCTATAAATAGGAGGTCTTGGCCACCCATTTTCACACATTCTCTCATTTGCCCAACTTTGGTATTTTGAGCTCTGACTTCTCTCTAGAAATTCTCTCTCTCTAGAAATTACCTTTTTGCCACTATAGTGACTTAAGCATCGGAGAGGGCTCCGCTAGCACCACCCCCCCTCTCCGTGCTAGCATTGGTCCTTAGTGCAGGTTCCGACGCCCTGAGTCACATCCGCCCTGGGTCACAACCTTTCCGGGTCACAACCTTGCCGGGTCACAACCTTGCCGGGTCACAACCTTGCCAAGTCACAACATTGCCGGGTCACAACCTTGCCGGGTCACAACCTTGCCAAGTCACAACCTTTCCGAGACACAGACCTCATGCGGGAGCAAGTCCGAACACTCGTCAGTGGCCCAACCTCCTCCTGACGGAAGGGTTACGGCCCGCACAGCTACGTAAATAGACGCGTCCCCACGATTCTATTCAATCCGGACGCAACATTGGCGCCGTCTACGGGAATCGAACAAAAAGCTACAGTACCACAGAAATCATGGTGAGTGATCACAACCCTCCCGAAGAGGTGAACAGCACAAGGAAAAGTTCTGGACATCCAAGGAAGTCCCTAGCAAGCAAAACACCAGGAGGCCAAGCTCCAGCTGGGAGCCAGTCGGGACCCTTCCACATCCCAAGCGCTACTTCCGTAGCCTCATCCACACCAATTGACAATGTGCCCGGCGTACAGCGCAAGGAGCCAAGAGACAAACATCACGCACCTCCACCTAGTTTTGAACCAGAGGTACATGAAGATGAATCCCAGGCAGAAATGCCGCAGAGCGAGCAAAGAACGGGAACAAACCCGATGCCCACCATTACTCCAGCAATGATGGCTGCGCTGGAAGAGTTACTCGCATTCCGCGAGTCTCTAAAGAACCAAGGATATGCGGCTCAGCCACCTCCACCCAACCAAGGAGCCTTCCAGTACAAAGGTGTCAACCTGTTACCTCCTTTGCCTCCAATCAACGAACAAGTTGAGATGATAGGGACAAAGTCTCGAGTCACAAGTCATCAAGACACACTACACAAAAAGGAGGCATGGAAACAACCCCTAAAACAGAATCAAGCAAAACCACCCTCAAGCGGTCAGCAAAGAAGAAATTGGCAGTCTCAGTCAAAACGACCTTTTCAAGGAGGTTTTGAGAAGCCAAAAGAAGTAAACATCGTTGACTACATTCCTTTGAATTCCCCGCTATCCGTAATATTAAGAGAGATGAAAGATGCGAATATGTGGAAGGAGCCAAACAACTTTAGGAAAGGCCAATTGGGAAGAGACAAGGACAAGTGGTGTGAAAACCACGAAGTCGTCGGCCACGAGACCGATAGCTGCGTCAGCCTACGTAGCCGCATTAACAACTTCATCCTCAAAGGCGAATTAAAGCAATTCATTGATCAAGGCGACAGCTCTCCAAAGAAGACTCAAGCAGAGTCATCCAAAATACACAAGAAAGGTCCTTCCACAAGGACAAGCCAAGACAATGCTGACATCTGTCACAAGGAGGGACGGGAAAAACCTTTTAGTGACGATGGCATCCCAATCACGGGATTCACAACAAGAACCTTGAAGGCAATAATCCAAAAGGAGATACACGTCTCCTGGAAAAAGAGGCAACCACAGCAAAAGGGGCTATTCCAGTCAAATGCCCAAAGGATCAAAGAATCCAATCTCGCCAAATGTGTTCCTTTGAACACACTGTTATCTGTCATCCTGAAGGAAATAAAAGAAACCAAGCTGTGGAAAAAACCCTCTAAATTCCATAAGGGACCACTGGGAGAAGATGAAAGCAAATGGTGTGAAAATCATGAAGCATACGGCCACGAAACCGAAAGCTGTGTTGGACTAAGATTTCACATAAACAGTTTGATCTTAGAAGGAAAACTGAAGAAGTATATCGACCATGGCAATAAGCATCAAGGGAAGCCTCATGTCAAGTCTTCAGAAAAAGGCAAAGAAAAAGAAGTGGCGGACGATAATCCACCTACCGCCAAACGCCAGAAAAACAACGTCACTTACGGAACCAATTGTGACGACTTGTACAATCTTTGGAGTATGGATACAGAAGAAGCAAATCTCACACTCCCAAAAAACAAATCTCACCGCCCACTTGAGTCAACAACTGCCTTCTTTGACAAAGGTGTTGAAGAACAACACAAGCAAAGTAAAACTTGGGGGCATGACATCAATTTTTGTCCATCCCCAAAAGAGGAGATTGAAGAGCTCAACACGCTAGATGCATTGAGAAAATATGTGGCACGTGGCAGAATCAACTAGCCAACAAGTCACCTATGAGGACGTCAAACACATCACCAATCCCTTTATCTTCCTTATCTCCTTCTTCGCATATCTATGTTAAATCTTTTAAAGATTAAGAATAACTCATGCTTATTAGCCTCAGTAATTTTCAAAAGAAGTGATCACTAGACACTTTCTTGTAATCCGTCGTGTGAACTCTAAATATCTAATAAAGGTTAAATCTACTTTCGTAGGTACATTATTATGACGCATATTACCTTGGAATAACGCCAAGTAACAACTACACACATATTCCTCGCGTCAACAACACAAAGTCTCAAGCATTTTATACGCGCAAGACTAAAAATCATGTCGCAATAATAAACAAGGCGGGGGCATTACACAAGGACAGATCATGCACTATTAGAAGTTGAAACAATATAAACAATCAGGAAACAGCAATACAACCGCCAAGCAACTTGGGGGGCACCAAACTGACAAGTGCTCGGCAATTCTACCTAACATATGCCTATCATGATCTACACCTATCGTATCCGCCATCAGGGAAGTTTCCTACACAAACAAGGAATCCTCGTATCAAATTCCTTTACTTCATTTATTATATGCATGACTAAAAAGAAAATTTCATGACTTCATACTTTTGCAAACTTATAAAAATTGCGATTATCTAACAAAAGCAACTCTACTCGTAGGTACATGTTACACTACGGTTACTACTTAGGAATGATGCCAAGTAGTAACCTATGCACAAAAATCTACTTCAACAATACAAGCTAAACATTGTGTGCAAGGAGGGATTTATGGTATTCAACACCAACATATTTGTTATCTACACCAACAAGGAGTTTATTTCTCCATTCATAACATAGGCGTCTATCTCTAGAAGATGCCGACAACACAAAGCCATCAAGCTATGTGCACAATCAACTTATATACCGCAATGACAACCTACGGATTTATCAAAGCGACGACTATTCAGGGCGTCAGCTACAAGCAATGTCTCGGATTAACACCAAGACCTATTATCAAAACGGCGACTATTCAGGGCGTCAGCTACAAGCAATGTCTCGGATTAACACCAAGACCTACTACAAAAATATCTTGGAATAACGCCAAGGCCTACTATCAAAATAGCATGTTGTGGTATCCTCTTTTTTAAAGACAAGCCCCATGTTCACTTCTAAAAAAGGACATGCTATGACATCTCTGGTTAGAGGCAAATCCTCATGTTCATAGCCATTCCCTGGATTCAAAACAGGATGGGTATACGGGGCTGATCACTCCTCAAGTGACGGAAGTTCTCTGTTTAGACAACGACCCCACTCTATAACAAGTGCGTATATCCGGTTCAGGGTGCACTCTTTATGGCGAATGTCCTCTGTCTAGTCGGCATTCCCATATTACGAACGCCATCAGGGTTCGTTTTATACGGCGGAAGTTCTCTGTTTAGACAACGGCCCCACTCTACAACAAGTGCGTATATCCGGTTCAGGGTGCACTCTATATGGCGAATGTCCTCTGTCTAGTCGGCATTCCCATATTACGAACGCCATCAGGGTTCGTTTTATACGGCAGAAGTCCTCTGGTTAAGATGACAATTCCGTACTACAAGTTTTCAAACCGTGTTGCATGGTTCCTGGACGCAGAAAGCATGCATCACAATTCATATTCTCAAAAAGTGTTACATGGTCCCTGGACGCAAGAATCATGTATCACAAATATTTTTTCAAACATTTTACCAAAAAAATTTTGCCAAATTTTTTATCAAATATCTTATGTATCAAACACCTTTCCAAAAAAAATTTATCAACACGGTTTTTTGGATGTATAACATTCAATGCCAAAATATTTTCTCAAATATTTTATCAACAAGCTTTTTAGGGTTCACAAAATGCTTCTTCAAAAATAAAAATGTTTTTATGTATACTTCCCCAACGCGGGTTGATACACGCTGGCAGGTGCGCTCCCTGTTTAAAACTCATAAAATTTACAAGTCGAGTCTTGTACAACGTCGCCTTAGAGTGGAACTAAGAGACGGTATAAACTAATATCTTGCTTAGCCAAGATAACTCCTCTCAAAAAATATTCTTACGTATGCTTCCCCAACGCGGGTTGATACACGCTGGCAGGTGCGCTCCCTGTTTAAAACTCATAAAATTTACAAGTCGAGTCTTGTACAACGTCGCCTTAGAGTGGAACTAAGAGACGGTATAAACTAGTATCTTGCTTAGCCAAGATGACACTTTTCAAACACACTACTTGTTGAGATATATTGCTATACGCAAAAATACTCGGCAGTTTGCAACACATATAGCGGCAAACTATTCAGGAAAGAAGGGCAATATGCATAATGCATCAGGCAGGCAATCAGGAGAACATCTCAACTTATCAATCAGGAAGTGGCTATCGGTCACGACCGCAGGGACTATGTCTACGTTACTAGTCATCCGCATTCAATAAACACAGTAAGTGATAACGGTATGAAAGATTAATAACAAGTTATCATGCAAACTACTATGTATAAAGCAGGTTCAAACGACGTAGTTCAAACCGAACAAGTCGTAAGCAACAACTAAGGAACAACTACAACAAGTCTTTAAGCATAGAAGCCGGGGGGCAAACAGACTCAGAAACGAGTTCAACATATCTAAAAGATGGCACAGATTAAAGAATGCCATCATCTCTAACAGGACTCGGCGGAACAAGCAGAAGTTGCCACCGTCTTCTCCAAACAAAATCTACAATGTGCAAGTCGCAACATCCTATGCTCTACCCATCCCGCCATGCCTTGGATTCTAGCCAAGAGGGGCGATCACAACACTTAACAATGTCCAGGTGACGAAATGTCATGCAAGCAAAATCATGAACAAAGAATTATCAACAAAAACTTACCTCAGTAGGAGTAACGCTCCTCCTTGGGCCGGTCCCTCGACCGGGGGGCAGAAGGCGCCACTACACAACCCTCAACTCTATCTCTCTTATCACAAGAAAGAGTTAGCACGGTCATGCTCAGCGTAAAGAACTAAGGATCGCTCGAGGAACGCGCCCCTGCGTCGGATCTTCCAAGAATTATGCTAAGAACAGAAACTGCAAGCCAACGATATCCTGGAAAGTGCTATCAACAATCCAGTCAATGTGCAAGCACGCACCAACACTTGTTCAAGCGCTTATGCAACAAACGCCCCATACAAGACTTATTAGTCTTCGTGCAGCAAGTAACAAGCATTGAGCAAGGGGGGCAACCTCTTCAACATCAATGCGCGTATCAAAGTTAACGCGCGTATCATGTTTCCATGTACGTACATACATGTCGACGAGGATGCATGTCGACAAAGGGAGAATATTTTCTAAGTGTCTCCATGTACGTACATACATGTCGACAAGGTTGCATGTCGACAAGGAGAAAATATTTCCTAAGTGTTTCCATGTACGTACATACATGTCGACTAGGATGCACGTCGACAAGGAGAAAATATTTTCTAAGTATTTCCATGTACGTACATACATGTCAACAAGGATGCATGTCGACAAGGTTGCATGTCGACAAGGAGAAAATATTCTCTAAGTGTTTCCATGTACGTACATACATGTCGACAAGGTTGCATGTCGACAAGGGGAGAATATTTTCTAAGTGTTTCCATGTACGTACATACATGTCGACAAGGGGAGAATATTTTCTAAGTGTTTCCATGTACGTACATACATGTCGACAAGGTTGCATGTCGACAAGAGGAAAATATTTTCTAAGTGTTTCCATGTACGTACATACATGTCGACAAGGATGCACGTCGACGAGGAGAAAATATTTCCTAAGTGTTTCCATGTACGTACATACGTGTCGACTAGGTTGCATGTCGACAAGGAGAAAATATTCTCTAAGTGTTTCCATGTACGTACATACATGTCGACAAGGTTGCATGTCGACAAGAGGAGAATATTTTCTAAGTATTTCCATATACGCACATACATGTCGACAATGTTGCATACAACGAGTAGCTATGTCCCCTAAGCACACCTACGACGCCCATCGACAAAGCTCATACAACGACATCTATGGTAACAAGCGTTAGATATCGTTTAAATATTTTCTAAGTGTTTTAGCATACTTGCAGGTAATAACCAACAGTTTATACCTGACGCTCAACATCAACGCGCATATCAACATCGACGCGCGTATCAACATCAACGCGCATATCAACATCAACGCGCGTATCAACATCAACGCGCGTATCAACATCAACGCGCGCCTCAACATCAATGCGCGTATCAAAGTTAACGCGGGTATCAAAAATCAACGCACGTGACCAAGTCCCACGCACATAGTAAAATTAGTACGTACGAAGGAATGGACTAACATCCTAAGGGGCCATCATGTAAACGGGGGATTAACGCGACGAACCGTAAGAGTCGAACGTGGCAACGCTTAAGGAAATTTTTTCTCTAAGGCATCAAGACGACAAGTAACTATGCCTAAAGTTACTGGGCAACACCCGACAACCAAAAACCCGCCAAGAAGGAAAATCATGCATACCGACCAAAAACTCCTACACAAGGACACGGGGGCACTATGTCCGAACGGGGAATTCTACCTCAACTACCCACGGGAGTGAAAATCGTCTAAGTTATGAACTGATGGCGATAGTAACGGCAATCAATCAGCGATTATTTGATATACAAGCATCAACAAGCAGTTCCATACATCAACAACGAAAAATAGCTCAAACGAACAACAATCCGGCGACACCCAAAGTCAAGTCGAAGCTATCTTTTAAAATTGGGTTTCCAAACTACCTCAAAACGTGACGAAAGATATTCCAATGGACTCCCCTCGCCGAGACGATTCCGGGAAGGTGTGGACCGAAACGAGGCGAGCCCGGGAAGGCGGCGCGTGGGCCACACGCTCCGGCGAAGCCACTCCACTCGCGGCGGCGCGTGAGGGCGCGTGCGAGGTCTTCTGGCGGCTCCGAAGGCGGCGCTGGAATCCTTGCGACGAACCGTGTCGAATGGTGGTATCAACTTCCAAAAACAAGCCAAAAATCAGACTCGAAACTGACAAAACGTATCTAAGCTCCACGACGGCGAAGAAACTTTAAAGCACAAAAGCAATTTCGGGAAATGATGAATGAATTACCTGCAAAGGGAGTGGAATGGTGAACTCCTAGGGTGCTGGAAGGATAAATGGGGATGTGTGTATTTACTAATCCCAAAGAGATGCTTTGTGGATAAGGATCAAAGGATTAGTTTACCTACACTCAAGACTAAACCCCTACGGTATACTCTATCATCTCTTTTTAAAACTATCTACTCCTATGCATATCTTGACGTCGCACGTATCAAACCCATCATTATGTGCGTATGTTGCAATTGCATGATCCATGATTCGGTAATCACTTAGTCATTTTAGAAGCTTACGGTTTCTATTTCTTGCATTGTGTAATTACGATCTTGCCACGTCCATCACTCATGCATACATGTTGATAGATACATGTTCGCATAGCGCATTACCGTTTGCTCATGTCTCCGACGATAATCATATTCGCGCATATACACTTCCTATTGCACTAACCATGATGATAGGAAACAAAGCCTTTCGGCCGGAAAATCAAGCGACAGACAAAATCAAGATGCTTGCATCCAACCAACGATCAAAACCGAAAGGTTAGCGTCAAACTCAAATTGGACAAATATCCTAACTTAAAATAGAGTCAAGAAAGGTTCTAAACCGTTACTTGACTCGGGGGCAAGTGATGGATAAGTGTCCAATTCGGGTTCGTGTTTACGTTTCGGGCCTCGTCGACACGTCAAAAATTACATCTCGGTTTAAAAACATCTCCCACGGTATCAAAACGGTCCGGAGGCGCGTTTACGCGCGTCCGGGTTGCAGCAACCCGGACCTCCGGGTTGTGTGACAATTCGGACCTCGCCGAATTGCCCAAATTCGACGAGGTCCGGATTGCCTTACGGGTATCGCGCTATTACCGTACCCGCGATTACCGTTACGCGTAGAGAAGTCAAGTTCACGTACTACCAACAAGGATGACGGTTACCGCACGTTCTTGAACCGTCATCAAACCGCTTTAAAACCGGGTCCGGTCCCAAGAAAGCCTATAAATAGGAGGTCTTGGCCACCCATTTTCACACATTCTCTCATTTGCCCAACTTTGGTATTTTGAGCTCTGACTTCTCTCTAGAAATTCTCTCTCTCTAGAAATTACCTTTTTGCCACTATAGTGACTTAAGCATCGGAGAGGGCTCCGCTAGCACCACCCCCCCCCCCTCTCCGTGCTAGCATTGGTCCTTAGTGCAGGTTCCGACGCCCTGAGTCACATCCGCCCTGGGTCACAACCTTTCCGGGTCACAACCTTGCCGGGTCACAACCTTGCCGGGTCACAACCTTGCCAAGTCACAACCTTGCCGGGTCACAACCTTGCCGGGTCACAACCTTGCCAAGTCACAACCTTTCCGAGACACAGACCTCACGCGGGAGCAAGTCCGAACACTCGTCAGTGGCCCAACCTCCTCCTGACGGAAGGGTTACGGCCCGCACAGCTACGTAAATAGACGCGTCCCCACGATTCTGTTCAATCCGGACGCAACAGTAGGTGTTCGATGAAATGCCTAAGTGAAATTTTGGCTTGATTTTTCAAAATTCGTTTTTGGCCAAACTCTAAATGTAGATAGATAGAGTTAAGGATAGTGAACTCCCTTTGTGAAGAGGCCCTTAGGTTTCGATCAACCGAGGGGGAATCGTGGAGGTTCAAAATCGGACTTATTCGAGCGAAAAGTTCGACCCTTTGTATCTTGATATGGGTGGCTTGATATGATGCCCCCAATTGTGATAATGACTCCTTGATTGTTTGTGAGTGGATAGCCATGCCCCCGAAGTTTAGGTGATCGCTTGGTAGCTCGCGCCTACCGGTGGCTTAGTTGACCCGAGTGCTCTTTGGATTGTTCGGGGAGGGGTAAGTCTCCTCGTGACATGTAATGGGCTTGCTTAAGTGCATTTGAGCTGCTTGTATGTGCCCCCGGAGCCTTGAACCGTTTTGGGGATAAAATTTGATCGAAATGTGGTCGGATGGCATTTTGGTAATTATAACCAACTTTGCATGTCTTTGATTTCTTTAGCTCTTGAACTTATCGCTTTGTGGAGTGCTTGAATACCTGTGTCACATTGCACAAATATATGAAAATTTGATTAGTAGGTGGCCTAGGCCTTTGGTGAGCGTAGGGATTTTTGACTCCCGAGCGGGAGGGTCGCTAGCTGTTTGCTCGCGGACAGTTGGTCCGTTGGGTTGGATGTCCTTGCAAAGGACTTGATGAATGTGGTTGATGTGTTGCCTTGGTTTTTGATTGAGTTGTGTATGGTTTTTGTAGGGCTTGGTTGACGAGCTTGCAAGCGCGCGACTTTGATACTTAGAGTGTTCCTGGTAGGAAACGGTTTCTGCTTCTTCGCGCAATGAGTAAGTCTCATCACTCTGATAACTTTGATGGAGAGGTTGATGAGGGCACCATGGATTCCGATTCCGGGTCTCGACGCGGCGTGCTTTTGGGACCGTCGGGTAACCGTGTGATACTGGAGAAGACCCAAATATTTTTTCCCAACAAGCTCCCACGTTCCAAGTTTGATCTCTATGTCTCGACCCGGGGCTGGTGTCCCGGCATAGAGGTCTCGTATCCTTGGGACGTCGTGAAGGGGGTCGAATTTGGTCGGCCCACCGTTCCTCCGGCTGAATACGAGGTTGTTTATCTTTCACAGTTCCGAGAAGGGCTGCGGTTTCCTTATTGTCAGGATCTGGTCCGCCTTTGTCGACATTACAGGATTTCTCCCGTCTCTATCACTCCACCAGGGTTTAGAGCTTGGACGTGTTTCCGGGTGCAATGTCATCTAAACTCTTGGGATTACTCGATAGTGCTTTTTCGAGACTTCTACCGCCTGGGTAAGGCGGACGAGTCTGGGATGTGCACTTTCAGCTTGCGTTGGCCTCATATGACCGAAAAGGGATTCTCCTCCCTTGGCTTGCGCAGGGCGGGGTGGAATACTGAGGCGCGGTTTTGCGAAAGGTCGGACACTTCCCAGAATAAATGGAAGTGTCAGTACTTTTTTATAAAGGATGCGGGCACGACTTGGACGACTTCTCACATATTGGATGCCGATCCCGTTCCGCGTTTTCAGGAGTTCTCCGATAGAGACAAGGTTGCTTTGAAGAAGATTCACACGACGAATAGGGCGGGGGAGTACAGCCCCCTTTATCGTGCTTCTGACGCCGAGCTGCTCGCGGCGGGCATTCATGTACGTCCTTCGGGGGAGGAGTTGGTATGTTTTGAAGTTTCGTAACATTTGTTCCTGTTTCCTTGTAGGTTGGTTTCTTAACAGACGCCCCTGTTTACAGGGTGGAGTTGCAGGCGGGTCTCCTCAGACTGTTCCCGGCCCCGGCGATACTCTTCCTGTTGGCCCGGGTATGGGACATGTGCCTTTTAAAGGTTTCGTTGAGATTTTTCCCCATGATAACATGCTAATGGTCTTTTTGTGGTTGTCTTTGCAGGCTTGGTATTTCCGACGGCGGGGGGAGTTGCACCTGTCCGAGAGCATGATGCTGACGTCCGTTCCCCGAGCGATCCTAGGAGGTCGACGTCTGCCGGCATGCCTCTTGCTCCTTCCTGCGACAAAGGGAAGGGGCCAATGTATGCAGATTCGACCATGCCTGTCCCCCGGTCGGGGAGCGGGCGTTCAGTGGAGGTGCCTCCCTTGGCAGGTGACTGTGGTTGACTTCTTGTTGTATTGGTATAGTTTGCCTTCTCCTGATGTGTTTGCTTTTGATGTGTAGTTGTTCCTACTCCTCCAGCTCTTCGCAAGTCTGATCTGATGTGTCGGCTTGATCGGGATGTGTCCGGGAACGAGTGGACTCCCTATTCTCAGTCTGCTATTCGCTTTCCCAAGGATGTTTCCTTGAGCACACCTGCTGTTGGTGTGCGTGTGGTTCAGCGGTCTGTTCCGCCGGCTGATCGCAAGACGTGTCCCCGGGACCCTGAGGCTGCTTTGAAATGTGTTGAGGAGTCGCTCGCGCGCTTTGCTCCTGTACGTTGTTTTCCTTTTATGTTGGATCTATCATGTTTGTCTGGCTTCTTTGTGTGCGATGTGCTTGTGTTGTTGTTGCAGGTGAATGCCGTGATGGCCAACCTTTCCTCCTTTGTTGTTGAGCTTGTTGAGGAGACGAGGGGTCTGCAGGATCGTCATGAGCACTTGTCTCAGGATGTCGTTGTGTTGAGGGAGAAGGCGCGCGCACATTCAGATGCTTCTTCCAAGGCTTCCGCTGATCTCAAGGGAAGTCAGGATTGTGCGTCTCAGCTGGAGGCGGAGCTGTTTGCCCTACTGCGCCAGGAGAAGGTTGATGAGGAGGCTCATGCTGTGGCGCTGAAGGAGACTAAGGAGTCTTGTTGCCCTGGGTGATCAGCTTGGGATGATTGAGTTTCCTACTACAGCTGATTACCCCAAACTTCTCGAGAAGGCACGTGATGATCGCATGGAGTCCTTTTCTGTGGATTATTTCAGGAGGATATACTCTCTTGCCCCCGATTTTCCTTTCCAGAGTACTGGTCCATATACTGGCTATGCCCTCGGGGCTATTGCGGGGATCCGAGCGGGCGATGTGGGCGGAACGAGTGGTTTGACGGGACAGGTGTCCGTCCCTGTTGGTGACGATCGCCGTGGTGTTTTCAACAGCCCTGCGCATGATGTTTTTATGGCTGACGCCTTTGGCTCTGGTGCTCCTGACGTTGGGTCAGGTTGATCTTTCTTTGTTTTTTCTTGTGTATGTATGGTTGCTCCCCTTGCATGGGTGAGATTTTGGCGGGGCGCGTCCCGGGCTTGACTCTTTATGCTGGCTGGATGTCTTTACTTTTTAGTCCTGCTATATTATATATATATATGCCTGACATGAGATGTTAGAAAGATATAATACTTAGTATTATTTTGCATCTTCCTTTATTGCTGTCTCTATAACTTGTTCTCTTTTTGGAAGAGTGTTGCTCTGTTGACAGGTCGATTTCCTTAATCCGATGGTTTTCCTTAGGAAATTGCATCTCTGTTGGTGGCGGGGTGCGGATGAGTTAGTATTACCGGCATCTGTGGCTTTGTAAGGGGGATGATCCTTGTTGAACTGCTTGTCTTCCTTTATAAGGATGTGAATAGATTAGTATGTTCACATACTTGATACTGCGGCGAAGTGTGGATAGATTAGTACATCCGAGACTTGCATTTGCTTGCGAGGGAGGGTTCCTAAGGAACCGCTTGTCCCCCGACTTTTTGCAAGGATGTGAATAGATTAGTACGTTCACATCCTTGTATTGTGGCGAAGTGTGGATAGATTAGTACGTCCGACACTTGCATTTGTTTGCGAGGGAGGATTCCTAATGATCCGCTTGTCTCCCGACTTTTTGCAAGGATGTGAATAGATTAGTACGTTCACATCCTTGTATTGTGGCGAAGTGTGGATAGATTAGTACGTCCGACACTTGCATTTGTTTGCGAGGGAGGATTCCTAATGATCCGCTTGTCCCCCGACTTTTTGCAAGGATGTGAATAGATTAGTACGTTCACATCCTTGTATTGTGGCGAAGTGTGGATAGATTAGTACGTCCGACACTTGCATTTGTTTGCGAGGGAGGATTCCTAAGGAACCGACTGTCCCCCGACTTTTTGCAAGGATGTGAATAGATTAGTACGTTCGCATCCTTGTATTGTGGCGAAGTGTGGATAGATTAGTACGTCCGACACTTGCATTTGTTTGCGAGGGAGGATTCCTAATGATCCGCTTGTCCCCCGACTTTTTGCAAGGATGTGAATAGATTAGTATGTTCACATCCTTGTATTGTGGCAAAGTGTGGATAGATTAGTACGTCCGACACTTGCATTTGTTTGCGAGGGAGGATTCCTAAGGAACCGACTGTCCCCCGACTTTTTGCAAGGATGTGAATAGATTAGTACGTTCACATCCTTGTTGAAATTATTTTGTCTCCTTGCATGCGTCGCGCTCCCTTTGTTTTGTATATAGGCATGGGCTTTGTTTAGTCTTGCTTTGATATCTTTTTTGGGCTTTCCTTGTTTTTTGCCCTTTCTGCGTGTAGAGCTAGGGCCTTTGTTGATGATGTATATGGCTTGTTCCTGGTTTTGGACCGGGGTAGCTTGCCATTACATAGTGATTTTTCCTACGCAAGGAGTGAACTTCATTAGTCTTCTTGTTTATTTACAAGGGGTGTGCATGGATGGAGTCAACTGATCTCCCATCCTAAACGTTCTACTTAGTGCTTGAAAAATAAAGATAGAGTATGTGCATGTCACAGGGGAAGGATTATTCCCTTAGTAACGGTTTGATAAAGCTGGCTTCTTGCATGCAATGTAGGAGCGCAAAGCTCCTTGTTTGATCAGTTCCTCGATTCTGTTGCGAAGAGAGGGGCACCCATTCGTGCTGTGACCCCATCTGTTGTGGTAGTGGCACCACATTTCTGGATTCTTCCCGAGGAAGGCAATTCGGATTTCGCTTGGAGGAGGTAAAACATCCTTCAGGATGGTCTTGAACAACTCCTCCACCTCTATGTTCAGAAGTGTATATTCGCCATCTTGGTTATTGTTCAAGTCTTGTCTTGCACGCTTGTGTTCGCGCGCCTCCTCTTGTTCTGCCGGTGGGATGAACCACCCCAGCTCGTTTGCGACCTCGATTGCTGTCTCCATCTTCTCTTTTAAGTCAGCCATAGATTTGGTTGTTCTCCACCCTTGTGTTCGTCCAAATAGGAGGAATGTAGGTGAGTTCATGTTCAGGAAAAAGGCATTGATCACAACTGACTTTTCTGCCAAACTTGAAGTTGCATTTATGGCGAACCGCTTGAAGTAACTCTGGATGGATTACGATTCCCCTTGCTTGATGTCCCATATGCTTGGGAGCATTGGGGTTTGAAATGCTGGGAGTCTTTCTCCCTTGCTCATCATTTCGTTAAATCGCATTTCAACTTCAGACTTGGAACATTGTCCTCTTTCAATGACTGCTATGTCCAGACGGTTCTTGCATCTTAGGGCGTTGACATAGCATTTTCGTGCTGTCGTCTGATCGCCCAAGACTTCACCAATTCCTCCCCTTAAGCGGTATTTCAGCTTTTGATGTGCCGTTGAAGGCACCATCTCGTAGGGATTTATCGTTGTTCTTCCGAGAATTCCGTTGTAAGCACCAAGGCTCTCGACGATCACGAAAGTGATGTCGACTTTCATTGCGTTCCATCCTTCTCCTATCACAGTGGGAAGGGTGATCATCCCCAGTGGGTATGTAGCAGCTCCAGCAAAGCTTACTAACGGGAAATTTCCCGGCTTCAGGTCCTCTCTCTTCATTCCAAGCTGTTCGAGGACATTGATATGGAGGATGTCTGACGAGCTTCCTCCGTCGACTAGGATTCTTTTGACATCGAACCCGTTGATTTCCATTGTTATTACTAACGCGTCATCATGTGGGTAGACGATGTGTGCCATGTCTTTTCTCGAGAATCCTATCACGAGGTCCTCCTCTTCCGGTGTCTTTCTTTTCCCATACTTGGGGAGTGTGTTTGCCTGCGCAGCGTATATATCTCTTGTGTTGGAGACTTGTCCTCCTGCAGCTGGACCACCATGAATGACGTTAATAACTCCCCTCTTTTTAGGAGGAGGGTTGTCATTGGTCTTCTCTTTTCCTTTCTCCTTTGGCGTGAATTTTCTTTTCACCTTCTCAATCTTTCCCCCTTGGTCGACGTAGTGCTTAAGTCCGCCTTCTTGTATGATTCGATTGATTTGGAACTTAAGGCTTCTACAGTCGTCAGTTTCATGGCCATTGACTTCGTGGCTTTCACACCACTTGTCTTGCTCCTTCCCTAGCTGGCCCTTTCTGAAACCGAATGGCTCTTTCCAGAGGTTTTGCTCTTTCATTTCTTTCAGTATGACACTCAGGGGAGCGTTCAAAGGGATTAGCTCAATGGTGTTGACGTCTGGATTCTTGTCTTCTTCAATGTTGAATGTTCTCTTCTGGGGCGGAGTCCACTGTTTTTGTTGGGGGGTTTGGTTCTGCTTCAGGGGGCCTGGCTTACTTTCATCTTTCTTGTTGCCGGGCTTAACCCACTTGTCCCGTGCTGTCATCTTGTAATGCTCAGCATCAATGTACTCTTTTACTCTTGCCACGAGCTCTTCCATTGTTTCCGCCGGTCTTGTAGAAAGCTTTTGGCCCAAGTCGTACCCGTGTCTACCCAGGTTTCTGACAAAGGCATGGATGATTTCTATCTCTGCGATGTTCGTTTGAATTTCCGAGATGTTTTGGTTAAATCGGATGTAGTAGCTTGCGAGGGACTCATTCCACTCTTGCTTGACGTCATCCAAGGCATTTGATCCTTTGATAATCGAACGTTCTCCCATGTAACGTTGGATGAACTTTTCTTTGAGGGACTGCCACGAGTCTATGCTTTTCTTTGGCAGGGAGAAGAGCCAGTGTGCAGCTGGTCCGCCTAACGTTTGGGGGAACGTCATGGCTATGTGGTGAGGGTTGTCTGTCCTTCCCAAAAGCATTACTTCATGCTGCTGCACATGCTCTATCGGGTCTCCTTTGCCTCGGTACTTTTCCGGCCTTAGATTATACAGTGCGTCTGGGACGCGACTGTACACCAGCTCGTCAGTGAAAGGGTGGGATGTGGTGTCCACCAATGTGTTCATCCCTCTCATTTTCCTTTGCTTTATCTTCTTTTCAATCAGCTTTTCAAGCATCTCCTCCGTCAACCCGGTGACTGGGTTACCCTGATTTGGGGGGGTATGCTTCTTGTCCCATGCTTGCGCCTTGTTGGGGAAATTGCGCCTGCGTCGGGTTGTACTGAGAATATCCACCCTGATATCCTTGGAATGTTTGAGACGGCTGCCTCCAGGCTCCTTCATTGAATGGCCCTGCTTGGTAGGGTGTTTGGGAGTGCGAGAGCTCCTGTCTTGTCCCTTGTTGGGGGAACTGCCTGCTTTGCTGTGCATTCCCGTGAAAGGTCGGGGTTTTTGAGATTGTAGGGCCTCTCTGCTGAGGTGCATTCATTGGAGGCGCCTGCCTTGGTGGCGGGGGCATATTTGCTTGTTGCGCGGGAGGGGGTGGTGGCGCCCCGTATCCTTGGTTGCGCAGGGCCTCTCTCAGATGAAGCAGCTGTTCAAGTGCCGCCATCATTTCTGGGGTGACTACAGGCGCGGCCTGTGCCCCTGGTGCCTGGTTGTATGCTCCAGCATTTGGCATTCCGTATGGTTGCTCCTGCGTGTTGAAGGTTTGATGGGCGAAGCCTGGAGGAGCGTTGGTTTGCTGTGTGCCTCCTTGCGCGTTACTCCGAGAGTGTACGCTTCTTGTTGGCATAGACGAGGCGACTGAGGCCTCGCGTTGGCTTTGCAGGGGGGTCTCTCTGCGGAGGAGATCTCATGCTTGACTCCGGGGCAGGAGTTTTCCTTGGACGTCCTGGTCCTCTTTTCTTCGTCTTAGTCGGCGGTGGCTGCTCGTTGCTTGCCATGCTTTTGGTCCTGTGGGTGATCCGCAGACGGCGCCAAGTGTTTCGACCAAGTTACTACGGGTTGCCCGCTGGATAACTTGTCGAAGTCTTCGAGTTGGGTGCGAGCCAAGTCCGTCCCCTAAAGTCGCGTACGGGCCTTAGCTTCGTCTTCTGAACAGCGGTAAGTCCTTCGGGCTCTCTAATAGACCGTCATTCTGCACCTGCGAGAGGAGCATTACCAAGCAACACCCGTGGAGAGGGGGGGTGCTTGGTGCACTCGCTCCGACGATCAACATCAGATGGTTTCTAGAGAGAGAGAGGGTTTTTAGAGAGAGGCCAGAGCTTTTCTCGATTCTCACCCCGAAAGTGACTTGAAAATGTTTACCCCCAAGGTGGCTATTTATAGGCAACCTTGGACCGTAAACCGGTTTTGACCCGGTTCAATGTGGAAATGTGAACCGGGATGTAGGGGAGAGCTTTGGGAAAAGGACTCTGACGCTCGTCTTAGGCGGCTGTCGCGAGCGGGACGCACGCGCCTTTGAAACGTAGGTCTCGGACACATAGGAGTTAGTTAAAAATCGGGTCTCCTATACATTCGGGACGAAATGGGGGGTGTGCGCGACACCCCCCGGGTGTTAAGCTTACCCGGAAATTCCGGGTAAGCTGGGGCTTACCCGGAATTTTCCGGGTAAGTCCCCCGGGGGTGCCGGGCAAGTTCGCGACTTGCCCTGTTTCCCCCGGTTAGCTCGAAATTGGGTTTTACGCGCGTGTATGAGGTCCGAATAATTAAAACCGAGCCCGAATCATGCGTATATCCATCAGGTAATCTCTAGGCATGGCAGTTGAAAAATATTATTTAAACAATGCCTTGATTGTGTTAATTATTTTCAATAGTTTGTCTCACGGTCATTTTCCTAACTCCAAAAAGTTAATGGATACTCGGTACTCAGTAGGTCTAGATTAGGTAATATTGATTCATTAATTAATTAAGCAAAATTCTAAATTGTTTTTCGAAAATTTCATTTAATTTGATAATTATTTTTGCTTGCATTCTTGATATTAATGAATATTATTGATTAGAATTAGTATCACCAGGTCCACCGTCATTGGAATAGGGACGAGCGATTTTTTTTTTGTGCCAAATTGAATTAGCTGCCTCTAGAATTATTTAAACATATCTTTAAAGAATCTCAGAGTCCAGATTAGCGATGTAATTAGCTACAGTTAAGATACACAAGACCCAATACATCATGGCTAATTAAGCTAGGGAATATATAATAATAATAATAAACATTTAATTATTGACAACGTCTGATGAATATAATATTATATTCATACTTCTTATATATGGAATTAATGTAAGTTTAATTGATTTCGTTGATCTTGAGGAAAATATGTAGATTAATTAAGTTAAGTTCTACGTTTATAAATAAATTAACGGGATTATGGCTAATATATGTAACTATTATTGTGAAATTCAAATAGCGAGTGTGCAGTTGTTGCCGTTGTACGGTGTATAAAAATAATCCAATATAATTATGGGGTTTATGCTTCATATGCAAGAAAGTATAGTATGAGAGCATCCACAGTGGTATTACGTAAAAATTACGTAAACGTGGATCCTACATGTTTATTTAAGTAAAGCAACAAAAACTATCTACAGTGGTTTTACATAGCATTCCTTAAAGATGGGACCCACACGTAAATTTATGTTTTTACATAAAGCATTCCTTAAATTTAAGTAATGCACTATGTATTACGTAACCAATCTTTTATTATAAATTAATTCATTTTATAATTAATGCTAATATCTTATCGGTGGTTGTTGGAAAATTTAATAATAAAATATATTTAAGGAATATGTTTAAGTAATACGATTGAAGAGAAAATATTTTTTACGTGTGTCTTAAATTTATGTATTACTTAAAGTGTACATAAATGTCTACGTGGCAATTTTAAACAATACAATTTATGTAAAAGCATTGTGATGCTCTAAGTTATATTTGTGAATAACCTAATTCCATCACATGGCTTATGTGATAAATTAATTAATAATTATATCACTCCATATGATGATTATTGTTATTATAGTTATAATATCATGTATATTATTTGTTTAAACACTTGCGTTAAATCAGGAATTTAATAAGGAGAATAATTGTTTAATCGTCACACTGGAATTCGTCGTCTTCATTGACAACGTATACGCATTACCATCTACTTCTTCCACTATACAAGTTGTAAATAGTTTACACCCGACAAAACTTGTATTATACGTCAGATAAATTATTATTATTATTATTTTGTTTCGAAACATCGCAGCTCATTGTTTTAATATATGCGACGTACCAATATTAATATCCAAATTTAAAAATGAATATCGACGTATATATTAAAGAACAGTTTTAAAAATGAAACTAAAATATCTAATTAAGATGATATATGTTAAACTACGACACCGTGATTTTAAAAAAGAAAAATGTCTCTACTATAAAACAAATCATTATTATTTAAAAGAAAAGAACATGACATTTATTTATGGAAAATTTCCTCATTAAAGCATTCGCTTATCGTAGTCATGGAGATATGCTTCTTTGGTGGTTCATGCCGACAGACCTTTTATTGTGCAATCTTCTGTTGGATTTTAGCTGCATGAACGTCACAACCTTTTGTTAGAAGTTTGAGAAACAAAACCCTAAAACTAAAAGAGTTTCAATTTATTATTAATAATACATAATGTAATATTAAATAATAACCCAATGGCAAAAAAAAAAAAAAAAAACCCACCAATTAGTATCTACAATTCTACATTATGATTACTAGCTAGTATTAATACGATAGATTTCTTTTTTACTATTTCTCCATTAATTTCATTGATTGAGCTCATGAATATGTATGTGTGTATAAATGACTCGTCTCGAAATATTATATTATGACACGAATTTGTCACGACACTTTAATAAAGTGTATGACAAAATAATAGTGACCGAATAAATCTGTAAAATAATATAATATATATGACTGCTCTCTCACCCACAAACAATATAGCTCGGAAAAAGGAATTTGAAAGACTACTTTCACAATTGGGTAGGTCCTAAGCAAAAAGAGTCTTGAATTGACACCATAATTGAGAAATTAGTAATGAGGTTGATTTGAACTGAGTTAACGTGCACGAATCTTATAAATCGAGATGCGTTTTTAAAGGTAAATTTTTTTTTGAATTCTATCGAAGACATTGCATTGGAGATGACTTTAAATTTGACGCCTCGGTTTGAAAACGAGAAAGTAAAATTGTATTATAAAATGTGCATTAATCTAAAATATACATTTAATAAAAAAAAGTATTTAACTATAATTATTGGTTTGGCAATTTCAAATATCATTACTATAAATGTATGTATCATGCCATCTATTTTTTACACTAAAATAAATATATTTTGGCACTAGAGTAGGGAAATTGATAATATCCTAGTGTTGTTGCTTTCTCTTCCAAGCATCATAACGTCTATATTTGGAGTGGAATGTTGGCCAAAAATATATATATATGGAGTGGAATGCTATATGTGTCGATACAAATAGTGAGGACTATCCATTGAAGTGTCAATTTTTGCAAATAATAAAATTTATCCCTTTGGCCAATTTTTTATTTTTTTTATTTTACATACATTATGCACCTATTTTTATGAGACTATAGATATTAATTATTTTAGTGTTATCCAAAAATATTATACAAAAAACACTATTATTTATAGACAAAACATTTTTTTGGGTGTTATATATATTTATTCCATGCATATATATATGCAGTGGGGTCTCGAATAAGTGTTGGAGCTTCTTAGCATGAACAGAGTCATGTAACAAACCTCAAGAAACCTAGGATCCTTCTTATCAAGGTCGGAGACTACTCCACTAAACAACCTTTGTCACATGTTCTATGTAAGTGTCGAATGACATCCTACTCCAATTCACTTCATATACACTTTCAAAAAATAAAATCTAAAAACGCTATCTATCTACGCGCCTTCGGTCGAAAAGCTTTTCTTTTTGTTGGTTAAGCCCACATTCTCAATTGATGATTAACTAGTTAATCACACGTGTTTTACAATTTTTTTTTTTTACTTAAATAGAAAGTTAAGTCAAAATATTATTGACATTTGTTTTGTGCGGAATTTTTTTCAAACTGATATATTCAAAAAAAAAAAAAAAATACACCTTATTATTGATTAATTTGTTACGATTTCACGATAGTGTACATAAGTTAGAAATATATAATATCATATGTCTTTCGGAAGGTTTTCACATCTATTTTCACATGAAAAAAACCGTTAGTACAAAAAGTTACAACTATTCAATTGTGATATTTAAAAATAAATAATCTAAAGAAAATAAATATATTTCTAAAATTGAAATTAAATGACATTATTTTATGAATTGAAATTTTTGTTTGTTTTAAAGTTAAAAATCGCCGATTTTGTCATATAGTAGAAGACTATGCATTTAAAACTATAAATTATAAAATTAACTTTAAACTTTAAATTTACCAAATTCACAACATTATATTTCGTTAGGTATAATCAAGGAAATTATATTTCTTGACATACCATATCATAATATAATTATTATTTTTTAATAATGCACATACACTTATAGATGTAGTTATAACAAAAAAAAAAGATGTTGATACAAACATTCATATTACTAAATCTCACACAATTTAAAATATAATATTATATGGGGCATACAAAATTAAACAAAAAATAATAATTATAATATTGTTAATTTGTGGCATAAAAAAATATCAAACGTGAGCAAATTAATCTTATTAAATAAATCGTATACGAATAAAATATTATAAATAATATTAATTAATTTATAATAAAAACATGTAAATCACATCCATCTCTCTTTATTACCGAGAGAAGGTAAAGTGAAATTCCCTCTAAAATGATCTCTTATAAAATCCAATCACTTTCCCAAAAAGCCGAAACGAATATAAAAAAATATTTACAGCATCATCGTGTAACTAAGTCGCGTTAACAATAGTTGTCTAATCCGCAAATAAAAACCTTAGGGAACTCGATTAAATTTCCTCCTCAAATTAAATTGCACAAATTTAAGAAAAAAAATATTAAGAAATAGAATTCAATAAATCCTACAAATCTGTAATGGAAAAAAGAATTAATTATTATTGGAATACTGTTACTTCACGACGTATCCACAAGTACGTCATTTAGCACATCGTCGTCGCCGCCGTTGGCTAGGGCAAAAAGCTCTGCGTCCTTATCTTCATCGCTGGAGAAGTCCCGCCGCTCGAGCTTGGAGTGGGCAGCGATGAATATCAGCTTCTGGGCCCGCTCCACGGCGGCTGCACTGGGGTTTCTGTGGGCGGAGGCGGCGATCCACTGCGCGTAGGATGGGTTGCATTTGAAGCCGCCGGAGACTGCACGGAGGAAGATGAGACGGACAGCTACTTTCCCCAGTGACCGGAATTCACTCAGGTGGGTCTCCCAGATGAGGCGGCTGCTCTGGGGGTTCACGATGCGGATCTTTCCGGTGGCCGGGTCCTGCTCCTTCATCTGCACGGCTCGAGCGTAGACTGGGTCAAGGCCGGTGGTCCGCCACTTCATGAGCTCCATGAGCGCAACATGGGCCTCCTCGCGGGACACAAGGCGGGTGATGAGTCGGTCAACGTCTTTTTCCTGCTCGGTGGTCAGGCGTTGGAACGGCGGGAGGTATTTTCCGGTGGTGTCGCGGACGAGGTAGAGTGGGTCAAGAACGTAGGCGGCGGCCCATGCAGGGTGGTAGTTCTTCCAGAACCGCCGCTCCACGGCCTTCTCCGCCGCCGCGGATGGGACTCGGAACTTCGCCGCCCATTCCTTCACTTTCGCCCTGAGCTCGTCCCACAACGGCAGGCATTGGCCGATCAGCGGCCGCTCCGTCTCTAACTCTTGGGCGGCGTCTTTGACCAGCTTGACCAGGGCGTTGACCGCTTCCACCTCGTTCCAGAATCCCATGTCTTTGACCATGTCAGCCACTTCCGCCGCCGCGGGGTTCTCCACGAGCTCCGCCTTGATAGCTTCATCCATTAGGGCCATCTGCAGCGGCCGGCCGTACAACAGGACGTTCTCTACCATCGCACACTCCAGCGGCCCGAATTCCGACGACTTCTTGCCGGAGAAGAAGAGAGCACCGGAGCTGTGCCCCACCACCTGGAGCTGGTACTTGACGAAACTCTTCCGAATTCTGGGGTTGTCGTTGACGAGGGCGGCAAGCTTCGAACAATTCCGGCCAACCACCTCGAACAGCGGCAGCTCGCGGCCGAAGTCTTTTACAAGGTGGCTGAATCCTTTGACCTGACAGTGAAGGTTGACCATCCACTGGTGTTGACTCTCTAAGTTCCTCAGTGCCTTACCCTTAAACTTGTCGGCCACAATTCCGACACACCGTTGAACTGAATTCCCGCAGATTCCGGCCACCGCATCCCACAGAGCGTCCTCAGCATAGCCGGAGCTCACCGGCCCTGCCAGAAAAATCGCTCTCCGGTAGAGACTGGTTCCGTTGGGGAGATTGACCGCCACATTTGCTATACGGTCGTTGCTGGCCCATCCATCGGAGGCTATTTGGAAGAAGAGCGCGTCCCTAATTCTTGCCTCCGACACAGCCCTCAGTTCCTCGTACTTGGCGTCTAACCGCGGTCCGGCGAAGTCACGCTTGGACACCGGCGGCATTCCGACCTGGAGGAGGAAGTCTTTGAACTTGGGATGCTCGAGGCTGGAAATGGAGACGGAGCCGCAGGAATCGTAGACCCAATCCGACAGACAATCGAGGGCGAAGTCGATCTGAGCCTTGTTAAGGGCCGGCCCCGGCGAGGTTTTGGGGCTCTTGAGCTTCTTCACACTGTCTTCTAACATGGCGAGTGGCCCCAGGTCCTCCTTCCCGCCGGAAAGGACGAGCTGCTGCTGCTGATGTGGCACCACCGCCGCCTCGCTCGAGAATCGACTCGGATCCACCACAGAAAGCGGCGACGGCGACGACGGTGAGTGGTAAAGCTGCTGCGACCGGGCAGAGCTGGAGCTGCTCCGTTTACGATGGTGGTAGCCGGAGCTGAGCGCTGCTCCGGATGAAGGCGGCGAGGGGAGCTGAGAAACGCCGGGAGGGGCGACGGAAGAGATCGGTTTGGGTGAGGAGGCGAAGTTGGGACACGTGCCGCGCTTGAGGTGCTCGGAGGCGGTCCGGGAAGGGTTGGAGGCGGAGAAGAGAGACTCGCAGAGTGAGCACCGGAGCTTCACCGCCTTGGGGAGACCGGTGTCCGTACTGTGGACGAGAATGGGTTCGAGGTGGGCCCAGTACCAAGCTCCTTTCCCTCTCACGGCTTTGGTCCGTACCATTGCCAGGCCTTCATAACGCTTCTTCACGGCCTTCGCCGCCAGTTCCTCCGCCGTCATGGGTTCCAGTTGCACCGCCGGCTGAGAAGTTGCTGTGGTATTGACACCGGAGGTGTTCGTGGCTGCCATTTGAGTTCTGGTTCGAAATTTCGTACGAGGTGCTTCCTACTGTGGCTGTGCATATAAGTGAGCCGCTGGTGGCCGGAGATTAGGTTTCCAGCGAGTCGCCTCCATTGGCCCAAGTCATGTAATCGTAATGTGGTCTTCAGTTGCAGAGCTGATTGGTCAATGGAATTGTGAAGAGGGAGGATGTTAGGGCAAGGAAGAAGAGAAAACAAGGTGGAGACATGAGAGAAAGGAGGAGAGCGACGTGTGTGTTTTCTTTAATAAACTATAATCCAATCATTTCATTTCCACAATACAAAAACAAAATAATTAAAGAGATTTCTTTGGTGAAGTAAAAACATCAAAGAGATTCCATTTAAAAATAATTATAATATATGACGTGGACATTTTTGCAAAACTGTTATTTACGTAGATACAGTACAGTAGTTCTCTTCACTTTTTGTAATATTTTTTTCTCTGATGGTTAGATTAAAGTAGAAGGCAAACTTATTTCACAGCTTAGTGGCAATAAATAAAAAAATGACACATAAAATTTTATAAAAATAGCCGGTAATTGTTGAGTTATGGATTCTGATTATCACCATTGTCTAAACTAGTTCGGTAGAAATTATGAGTCTTTCTCCACTGCCATATATGACTTTGTATTTTTTGAAATTGTAATCGTGAGACTATTAATAACACGCCAACCGCCAGCATTATGGACGTATATAAAATTGACCGAACTACGTTAAATCTTGTGTTCTTTACTGTTTTTCGTTATCAATCGTTTGTGAGTGTTGAGAGAATCAAATTAACTATGGCTTAATTATTAATTCTCATGTGCAAAGTTTTTAACCAAGACAATGACAGATATATAGGCAGTCTATATCTTTCACTATAATTAATTCATGTAAAATTTGCATAATTTAAGAGTTAAATAAAAAGGGTGGGTTTCATTAAAAATGAAAGTACGTGGATGCAAAACCTGAAAGCGAATTGTGTTGCGTGTTCCTAAGAGGGGAACTTGGGAGTGACGCGCCAGGACGCGCGAAAGAGATGATCGTGGGGATAAGGAATCATTGGATACTGATGAGAACTAATGCCTTGAGGTAACGACAAGCTACACGTACGGGAATCAAACGTGACCCTGCACTGACTACTTGCTCGGTTTAGGACTGTGACCCCCACGCGCTGTCAGTGGAATTCCTGTTTTGGCACTTCTTTCATGTTTTATTGCATCTCTGCCTTTAATTTAGTCACACATTTGGGCCTTTGTGGGGGAGGCTTCTTCCTCTACTCTACTTGCTCCATTATACTATCAATTTACCACTTATATGGTAAGCAATGTTATCATAACATTTTGATAAAAAAAAATGTTATCATAACATAATAAGATAAAAAAAAATGTTATCATAACCGGACCGGACCGACGGTTTGGCCATGTTCGAAGCGGATACGGTGTCGGTTTGGCCATGTTCGAAGCGGATACGGTGCTTCCATCAGTCTGATTCGAGCAAAATAGGAAGGTGTAAGAGAATTCGGTTCGAAAGCCCGATCGAATAACCAGTCGGTTCTGAGCTGATCTACCAGTTCGCCGGTTCAGACTCCATAACAAAAAAAAATACCAATATGATTGTGTTTTTCTGTGATTTTATTGAAATTTATTATGTTGGAAACTCGTTATATGAATCTATCTTGTATTTTCTGTGATTTTATTGACGCTGCACTAGAATCGGTCGAACCGGTAGTCTAGCCGGTTCGACTTTCGGTCCGGTCCGATAACACTAATGGTAAGATGACAATTCAACTTTAGTCCATTTAGATTTGAGTTTGAGTTATGAGAACCGGAAGAAAAAAAATGGGTCAGTCATTTCTAAATGTAAATTGATTTTGAATGTTATTGAAAACAATATAATTTTAACTTTAATGTTCTCTGAAAAACAATAGTTTTAACTTTAATATTCTCTACATGTTCCTAATGATTATGCGTCATTTTCAAAATTTATTTAAATGCAATTGGAAATACATTATCAAAACTACTAGTCTTATTTATGTGTAGCATATAGTCTATAGGTTGACCAACTTTTATAGTGGTTATTATTGATGAATAAGAGCTTTAAGGGTCTTTAGTCCCAAATCAAAAAAGAAAAATAAATTTATAATGTAAAATTATAAATACCACATATATATATATATACATTAGTGCACACATGTATATTGACTACACTAATAAGGCCTAACTATCTTTTTCAAGCTTGGTCCCTTGTAGAAAAAGCAACCTAGGAAATTCAATGCATACAACAGATCATGGGGTAGTGTTGTCCCACATAGAGAAAAGAAAACCAATTTCACCTCTTAATTTCATTTGTAATTTTTAAGCGCCAAGTCTGGCTTTAAAAAGTTCTTTTCCAACTAAATTCTAACTTTATTTACCATAATTTATCAGTTGGTCTAATCATACTTGAATTTTTTATATTAATTTCTTCATATAAATGCCATAATTTTTTTTTGTTACATTACATGACATAACATTCACCTAATTTAGTTGAATATATATGGCAACATAATAATGGAGCTTGATGTGAGAGGCAATACAAACTTTAGTCCGGATTAGAGAGATACCAACAGAGCATTTTTATTTTATACAAATTTGAAAAATTTAGACGGGCCAAAACAAAATGTGACATTAATACCAGCCAGCTAATAGTGTACTGTGTCCTTCCACTATTACCTCTTCTTTATTAATGCCCCTATATTATTATTGGCTGCTTCCAAATCAATCATCAACCATATATATGGTGCACAATAATATTATTGCTACCCACAGTTTTTTTTAACAAGAAAATGACACTTTAACTTAACTCTGTCACTATTCTTAATAAACTAAACAGTATAAATCAGTTAGATATTGGAAAAATAAATATACATATTTTAAGAGTTTTAAGTTTTAAATATACATATTTTAAGAGTTTTAAGTTTTAACTATTAAACTGTGACTTTTACGAATTTTAATAAAAATTATTATTATGTGGAATCAAGTATTACTTATCAGTCATTTATATTTCGATTCGCTTTTAGTTAGGAGCTTATCGTGATCTGAACCCGTGCCAAACTTGATCATTTGGTCTAGTAGATTATGTCTGGCACGAGCTGAGACATAGGCGATCCCCATGTCGCTCTTCTTTGCCGATCAAAAATCTAAATATCAGTCATTGAATTGGTCGAACCAAGGAGCTCGCCTTGACTTAAACTCATGCTAGACATGATCTCCTAGATCAAGTCACCGTGGTTAGCACAAGATCGGGTCAATGCGAGCTCTCTAACTAGGTGAATCAACTTATGGTTGACTTATAAGATATACCGTAGATAGTTGAGACTCTAAATAAATAAAAAAAAAGTTCTAAAACTCAAAAATGTTACAAACAGATAGATGAAACAAACATTTTGAAAATTTGACTGGATCGTCGACTAGATCGGTCGGAGCATAAACTAACCATACTAATGGTCTGATTCTTGTAAAAGAGTATGATGCAAAATAAACTCGGTTCGACAAGTGAAATTTGAATTTGACCGGTTGAACAAGATGAACGGTGAATGGATTGCCAATTCAAATGCAATATATAATATATATTGGACTAGATCTAAAGATTTATGAATGAAAATTGAAACAAACTTTTTTTCTGTAACAAGTTGAACCAAGTTGGGCCGGATCAGGTCGTGAACGGTCACCTTACCAATTCAAAATTCGATTTGGTTTTCAAAACATTTGTTGAAACTTTTAAAATGTTATTTCCGATTTTTTTAAGGAATATTGCTAAATTAGACATCATATTTTTTGAATTGTCAATTTTAAACTTGGACAGTAGTGGCGAATCTCAGCTCCTACGTATTGTTCTGACATATTTATATAAGATTAAGGAATGTTGGCATCTATAGATTTTATAGATAGCTGGGTAGCAAGCATATACCAAATGGTGCATGGTATGATTAAGTTAGAAGACAAAAAGGACAACAAAATTCCCAGGTCTTGTTACTGTCAAGCTAACACCAAACCCTCTGTAGATTGATTTTTGGATAACAACCTATAAACTTACTAAGTTTTACAACATTGAAATTTGATCTCTTAAGTTTGAAATTTTAAAATGGATTGTCTAAGCTTTTATTTTTGTTGAAATTTGTATCTCCGCGCGTATTTTCAATGTGAGCAATTTCCAGCAACATCAAAGCGGGATAAATTTGCGCAGATGTGACCAGCTTCTTAGATGATAGTCCCGATTAGGTGACGAAAAGAGAGCGTGAATGAAAAATTGTTGGTTTCGTCGGGATTGACTTTTCTAAAGATTACACCGAGACACCAAATTTCAACAAAAATAATCCTGAAACTTCCATTTTAACGTGAGACTCCAAATTTCAATATTTGTAAAACTTCAAACAGTTTATAAGTTTTTAACCCTTGATTCTTTCTTTTTAACCAAACATACCAATATGTTTTTACTGTTTTTTTTTACCAAACAAGATGCTACTAATTAAATCCTTAACAGTTGTAAAATTAAGAACTTTTACTTTGTTTTCTTATTCGTATAATAATTAAGGAGCAATTATCATCAGCACCAGAAGTTTCGCATCTGGAGTTTAAGTCCCACCAAAAACTAACCGCAAGTATTTTAGTGTTAAATAAAACCTTCCAGTAGATATTCGTGTCGAAAGCTTAGACACACCCTCAGTATTTTTAAAAATAAAGAATAATTTTATACATATGGTAAGTAGAGGAAAAATTGTCGCTGTAAGAATAGAAGATTGTTTCTGTAATTTTACATTAACATTAAAGTTAAATCATCGATAAAATGGTAAATGCAACGAAATTCAAATTTAATTTTCTCTTAAGAATGCAACTCGTTTTTATTAAGTGGAAGTACAAGATATGATGGCTGCTGGCCTGGCTTTCTCCTCCTTAGCCCTAGTCTAGCTAGTGTCTTCTATTGGGCCCAATAGGCCCAAAGAATACAACAAAATGGCTTATTGAAAATGAATATGATTTGCATTGCGAAACACCGTATTTAAAAAAATTGTAAAATCGGAGAAAAATTAATGTACATGTCTAAAACTACCTGATCTGTCGTTATGAGGTCACTTCAGAATTCAGATTGTTAGATGTGATAATGGATAGAAAGCACACGTTTATTACATAAACTCAGAATTTTATGTTAAAACTAATTAATAATAGAATAAATATATTACTAACTGTATATAGTTTTTCAACTCTTTCATATATCATATATATGATACTTTGCTCACACGTGAATTCCGATATAGGTTTTTTTTTTTTTTTTTTTTCCTTCTTGTATTGACATTCAAATTATATATGTATCATTCCTTTATCGAAAATTCGGTCCAATTAGCACCAAAGACTTCTCACAACCATATATTTGTATTTGATAATGTTGGATCACGGTGGAACTCCGGTACGGACTTTGACGGCAATCCTAGCTCCTTTGCTCCACGCAATCCTGCAAGAGGGGAGTAGAGGGCAGTGGCCCAGAATCCCTCTCCGATGCTTAACGTAAGTATGGCAATCAACAAGGCAAGCAAGCAGTATTCTGTGTATGCAAAACGTAACCCTAATCTGGAATAACTTCCCTCCTTTTATAGAGGAAAGGCTATCCCAGTTACCTGATTGGGCGGTTGGATTGTGATCCACTATCCCACATATCTCGCCGTATATCTTGCCACGTATCTTGCACAGTTATTCGTATCCCACATATCTCGCCCATTATACCACTACTGTAATCGTGGCGAGATTTCCGGGATTGTGCTCTTACTGGCGAGTCTCGATCATTATCGGAGACTCCCAAGTTACATCGTTGAGGATTCGGTGTCGGGGAGTGGTGTCAACTCCCACATCGGGACCGACTACGTCCAGGTCCGATATCTTCGGGGCTCTCCTCTATCGGAGCCATTCAATGTCGGGGCCTCCTTCAGTCGGAGCCCTTAGCCTTCCAGCAGCCCAGCTCCTGGCCCACCAGGCCTAGTCGCCGTTTGCCAATCGTTAGGGGGCCTAACGGCCTTCGCCATGGCCCATCATTTGCCCCCAAGACGTGAGGGACTTATAGTACGTCGCGTCTTTCAATATCGGACCCCTCCACATCCCAGTCGGGGGTCTTTATCTGAAACGCTGGAGGCCATTGCCCTACTTCTGTCGGAGGCCTTTGCCTTGGATCTCTTCAAGATCCTTTGGGATCCTGCTTGAATTCGAGGGGTTTTCTTGATCAGACCAGCATTAAATGCTGATAGGAGGTGAAGGAACGTTTCGGGTTCCGCATGCCTGCTTTCTGAAAAAGCACTTTTCAACCACCCGGTACGTCATTACTCTTGTCTTATCTGTCCCATGCGTCCTGACGGTTCAAATTGAAACCGTTTCGCCTTCGTCGGATTGGCACGTTTCCCCCTTGGACGCTCATGATCGAATCGTTTTGAATTCTGTGGCTCAGATTGCCCACCTCTTCAGTTTCCTTTTCCTTCTCTTATAAAACCCTAAATCCAGACCTTGTTTTACTTTTCCCTTACTTCTTCTTCTCTGCGATCCCAAGAACCCTAATTCTTCTCACTCCAAGGTTTCATCGGCGTTTTCAGCATCCAGATTTTCTGATCACGATCACTTCAAGGTTTCACCGGCGTTTCCAGCTTCCAAATTTTTCGATCACGATCACTTCAAGGTTTCACCGGCGTTTCCAGCTTCCAGATTTTCCGATCACGATCACTTCAACCACCATGTCTGGTAAGGTTCTTCACCTTATTACTCTTTTCCCTTTCATCTTTGGTTTTCTTAGGCTTCAATTTTTCCCCTCCGTCCTTCCCTCGACGATTTTCAGCCGAGGGATCTGCTACTGTTGGCCAACCTTTCGTCTTCAAGTATCTCAAGAACACGCTTGCACCTATTAGCTACGATAGGGCCTGTATAGAGTGTGGCATCTTTGAATCCTCCTTCGGAGCCCGCTATCCCTATGAGCAATTCAATTCTCGCGAGGCCCGGATTACGCTCCCCAAAGGGGACGAGGTGTTCATCTCCCCAGGGCAGATTCGTGCGGGAATTCGACTTCCTTTCTGTCCGAGTTGGGTGGAGCTGTGCAACCACTATAAGACGTACCCTACGACCTTCTCTCCACACGCAATCCGTACATGGATTGCCTTCCAAGTGTGGTGTGATATCAATAAGGAGGACTGGAGCTATTCCCTGGAGCTCTGGCGGGTTCTTTACAAGATGACCTGCAACAAGGACGGAATCTGCTCCTTTTCTCCCCGCCAACCCGAAGGGACCGATGAGCAGTATAAGGAGATGGGCTGGGACAGGAAGGTGTCCTGGAAGATTTGCAAGGAACGGGCCGTCATCTCCGATAAGGGGAACGATAATGCTAACTGGAAGGAGCAATACTTCTTCATCCAGCCTGGTCCCATCGAGTGGCCGAGGACCACCGTGGAAGCTGATCCCCCCGTGCCTTTCCGTTCATGGTCGGAGCAGACCAAGAGGGCCTTGATGCTTATCCAGGCCCGTCGTTGGGAGGAGGGTTACCAGCCCTTCGAGGCCACTTCTGTCACTGATCAGCAGCGGATTGAAATTGGGATTATGCTGATTGATCCCAAGGATGGGGGAAAAGTTCATGATGGTGTTTCCAATGTAATTCTCTGGGTAATCTTCTAATTATTTCTTGTTTCCACTGTTTACAGCCCCTCGAACATCGCTGACCACCCGTCTGTTTCAGGAGGATACCGATGCCTCCCACTCGCTGAAGCGCAAGAAGAAGCCCTCCCATCGGAAGGCTTCTGCCCAATCGGGACCCTCTCGGAAGAAGGCGAAGACCTCCGAGGCCCCCGGGTCTGCCCCCACCTCCGAGGGGCGGACTAATGTGGATGTGGTCAAGACCGCCTTCAACGTCCGCTCCGAAAAGGAAGGTAAGGAAGTTTTTCGTGCTATAAAAAGATATAGGAAGTTGGTACCTCAAGACCTTCAAGCCTCCGACATGAAAGGACGGGTCAGGGATGTCAAAAATATCCTTCGAGGGGAAACTCCACACGTCCTCGAAGCGGGTTGTTACGACTTTTTCGGCAAAGAGAAATATATGGAGCGTTGTTTAATTTGGCACACCGATATCAAATTAATTCCTCGACTTATTCGCCCCGCTACAGGTCCCGCGGACGTCGCCCCTGCTGCACCTGCCTCGGACTCCGCGCCTGCAGTGGAGCCGGTGGTGGAAGATGCCCCAACGGAGGTCCGTGGTGAATTTGGTCGGGTGACCAGCTTGGAGGACTCCCCCTCCGATGATCGCGCTGAGGAGGAAGGCCTGACCCTCCGAGGAAAACTGAGGTCGACTCCTGCGAAGTCACCTGGTAGGAAGACGTCTCCACTTCCCGTCACGCCACCATCGTCATCCGCTCCGCCATCTTCGCCAGTTAGAGGTGGGACCCCCGAAGCCCAAGTAAGTGAAGGAGATGGAGGGGCTCGCCTGGTAGTACCTCCATTCCCCTTGGATGGAGACTACTACCAGGCCTTTTCTTCGGACCAGGGCGCCGAGCCTTGGAGACCGGTGGAGTCCCTTCGGGGGATTCCTCTACATCGGGGGTGTCAGGAGAGGAACCTGGCCTTGCACTTGGTGTCGGGCTCGATCCCGCCCTCACTGAGGCGCCCTCTTTCTCTGGAAGGGGAGGACATCGAGGCGGATATCCGGGCGATGGCCGTCCGTCGGATAGAGGTAAGTACACTTTGGTTTTATTCACCTGGGAGTACTCCGACTTTTTAAATATTAAGCTATACCTTGCCCTCAGGAAATGGCGGACCAGGATCGCTGTTTTGGCTACATCTTGTCTCTTCGGGAGGCTTTGGAGCAAGAACGGGCCAACTCCAACCTTGAGAGCTTGACCAAGCTCCAGGAGGACTTAGCTGCCTCCGAGGCGTCAAGGCTTCGAGCGGAGGAGGGTAAAAAGCGAGCCGAAGAGCGGGTCGAAGAGGTTAGGCAACAGGCTGAGGAGGAAAGGCAGCGAGCCGAGGAAGTCAGGGCCAAGCTTGCTCAAGAGGCTCAATCCCAACACAGGCAGATTCTAAGTCTCGAGAGCTCGCTTAGGCGGGAGCAACAGGCTGCCCTGGCGGATCGGAGCCAGGCTGCCTTTGATAAGGCAGCGTTGCAAGAAACTGCTGAGCGGCTGGAGCTTGAGAAGCAGAGGGCCATCGCGGAGCTAGAGGAGGCGAGGGCGGATTATCCCGCCCAAATAACAAACGCGAAGGCCCAGGCCCTCGAAGAATATCGGAGCTCGGAGGACTTCAAAGCAGACGCGGCAAGACATTGTCAGGAGGATTTGCAGAATGCCATCCTTGATATTGTCGAAGAGCTTAATGAAACCTACGGGGACTCCATCGACTTGAGGAAGTCCAAGACTCTCGGCCTAGCCGCAGAGACGTACCTCAGCCTCCCGTCGGAGAGCTCCTCCGAAGACGCCGACGAGCCTCCTACCGATCCCTCCGAGCCTGCCCCTCCAAAGCCTTCTGAAGATTCAGCGCCCGAGGACCGAGTTTAATTTGTTAAATCTTAAGTCCTCGTACTCCTTCCTCATTTATCTCCCTTGTATCGAACCTCTTAGGCTTTCGAGCCTTTTATTACTATCTTTTTCGATTATGTTCTTCGTAGCGCTTCTATCGGGTCCTGAGAACCTTAAGGCTTTCGGACGTCCAACGACGCTTTTTAATCGAACCTTAAAAACTTAAGGATTTTCGGACGTCCAATGACGCTTTTTAATCGGACCTTAAAAACTTAAGGATTTTCGGACGTCCAATGACGCTTTTTAATCGGACCTTAAAAACTTAAGGATTTTCGGACGTCCAATGACGCTTTTTAATCGAACCTTAAAAACTTAAGGATTTTCGGACGTCCAATGACGCTTTTTAATCGAACCTTAAAAACTTAAGGATTTTCGGACGTCCAATGACGCTTTTTAATCGGACCTTAAAAACTTAAGGATTTTCGGACGTCCAATGACGCTTTTTAATCGGACCTTAAAAACTTAAGGATTTTCGGACGTCCAATGACGCTTTTTAATCGAACCTTAAAAACTTAAGGATTTTCTGACGTCCAATGACGCTTTTTAATCGGACCTTAAAAACTTAAGGATTTTCGGACGTCCAATGACGCTTTTTAATCGGACCTTAAAAACTTAAGGATTTTCGGACGTCCAATGACGCTTTTTAATCGGACCTTAAAAACTTAAGGATTTTCGGACGTCCAATGACGCTTTTTAATCGAACCTTAAAAACTTAAGGATTTTCTGACGTCCAATGACGCTTTTTAATCGGACCTTAAAAACTTAAGGATTTTCGGACGTCCAATGACGCTTTTAAATGTATCGAGAACGACTCAGAAATACTTTGATCAGAAGTAACTTCTTTATTGATTGATGTCTTTAACATAGCATGCACCACTCAGGGCGACTTAATTACATCTTCGCGCCTCCACGGGCGACTTATTTGTCAAACATGGCATTTCTTCAGTAGGGCGATTAACTCCTCAGCTTGATCCTCGGATAGGGCGGATCCGATCTTTACCCTCCTTTCGGGTCCATCTATCTCGACTTCTTTTAGGTCCTCCATGGGGGCGGGACGCCCAAACTCCTCTCGAGGATCAGTGTCTGTTTGGAGAACCGACATAGCCTCCTTCCTTGATCTTCTCGTGGCGTTGACATAGCATCGTCTCGACGCCACCTGGTCGCCTTTCACTTCGCCGACCCCATTCTCAGTCGGGAACTTCAGTTTTTGATGGACAGTTGAGGCTACTGCCATCAGCGGGTTGATAGTGGTTCTTCCCATGATCGCATTGTACGTCCCTGTGGATTCGACCACCACGAACTCCACATCTCTTTTCTCCATCTTCCAGCCACTGCCGAACCACACGGGCAACGTAATGACCCCAATGGATAAGAGGTTGTGCCGCAAAATCCTACCATCGGGAAGCTAACCTCTCGTAAGTCTTTCTTCTTTTTCCCCATCTGCTCCAGGGCGTCGGAGAAGAGGATGTCGGAGGAGCTCCCTCCATCGATGAGGATCCTCTTCATTTCGAATCCTCCTACATCCAGTGTTACTACTAGGGCATCCTCGTGGGGGGTCTCTACTCCCTCCAGATCCTTCGCCGAGAAGGTGATCTCCATCTCCTCCTTCGGGGTCCATGACCGTGACCTTTTTCCCAACACGACTGCGACTGGCACTTGGTTGGCATAACGCTCGCGAGAAGACGTTGTGTCTCCTTCTGCAGCGAACCCTCCATGGATCACATTAATAATCCTCTTCTGTCGGGACCCGGATGGGCCCTCCGAAGGCTCTGCGTCGGACCTCCTTTTCCTGGGGGATCTCGATCGAGACTTGGACCTTGACCGAGATCGTGAACGGGGCTTGCAGCGCGAGTCTCCCACGAACTCCTTCAGCTTACCCCTCTGGATAAGCTTCTCTATTTCCTTCTTCAGCTCCCGACATTGGTCAGTGTCGTGACCGGAGGCCCGATGGAATCAGCAGTAACAGTCGGTGCGGGAGCCCAACTTTTCTCCATCCTTCTTCTTGGGGAAACGAGCGAGGCCTTGCTTCTCCATTACCGCCAAGACCTCTTTCAAAGGCCTGTTGAGGGGGGTGAACTCCTCCCTCTGGCTGTCCCTCTTGGTCGGACGCCTATCCTCCCTCCGATCGGAGCGTCCACGACTCCGACTACCCTCGGAGCTATCCTTCCTGTGTCGGTTGTCCAATGGTTTGAACAACTGCTTTCCTTCGTGCCCCCTAGGAGGAGCCAATTCCCCGGCAGCGATCTTCGACTCTTGGACGTCGATTTGCTGTTTTACTCTCGCCTGGAGCGCCTCCATGTTCCAGACTTTTTTGGCCGCGACACTGTGAAGTAAGTCGGAGCCGTAGGGGGGATTGAGGTTTTTTATGAAGGTGCGGATGGCCTCGCCCTCCGATATCTCCTCGTCCAGCTCGGTCATACCAGCAGTGTAATGCTGGTAGTATTGGGCCAGCGATTCGTCAGGCCTCTGGACCACCTCATGCAGGGTCCGAACACTCTTCAGCAGCCGTCGACGCCCTTGGTACTGGGCGATGAATCGCTGATGCATATCCTTCCAACAGGTTATACATCCAGTGGGCAGACTGTAGAACCACGTCATCGCCTTCTCTCCCAAGGTGCTCGGGAACAACGCACAGATAACATCCTCATCAGGGGTCCTGCCCATGCACGCTGTCAGGTGCTTCTGCACGTGGCGAACCGGGTCCGCGACCCCGTCGTACTCGTCTATCTTCGGGATACCCAAGCCTGGAGGGGCCAGGGTATGGATCAATCTGGGAACGAAAGGATGGGTCTCCTGACTCCCCAATTCTGACATCATGGGCTTCTGATCTCCCATGCAAATACCCACAATCTTCACCACCTGATCAGCAGTAAGGGGACCATTCAGGGGAATAGTCCTTTGTTGCACTGGCCCTGGTCCATCGACCACGAAATTCTCCGCCGGTGCTGGATTAGGGGGAATGGGCTGTTCCCTCAACGGAGGGGGTGGTGGCAGGTTGTCGTCTGCCTGCCTTCTGGGCGCATCTCGCCGCAGAGGGAGCGGCGGGAGATCGGCCTGCCTTCTAGCAGCTTCTCTTCGGTCTAGGAGGGCCTCCATGGCCTCCATGAATAGGGGCATGGCCTCTGCCACTACCCTGGCCAGCTCCGGATTCTGGGAAGGTGCTTCGTTTCGGCGAGTGCTGTCACCCTCATCTCTCAGATCCTGATGCTGGGCAGCATCCTCAGGGGGATTGCTGGTGGCCGGCACTTGCTTGCCTGAGCGTTGCGATCTGTTGCCAGCCATGGAATGAAATCAGAGGGAAGCAAACTTACTTTTTGGCTTTTTGTTGCGTTTCCCACAGACGGCGCCAATGTTGGATCACGGTGGAACTCCGGTACGGACTTTGACGGCAATCCTAGCTCCTTTGCTCCACGCAATCCTGCAAGAGGGGAGTAGAGGGCAGTGGCCCAGAATCCCTCTCCGATGCTTAACGTAAGTATGGCAATCAACAAGGCAAGCAAGCAGTATTCTGTGTATGCAAAACGTAACCCTAATCTGGAATAACTTCCCTCCTTTTATAGAGGAAAGGCTATCCCAGTTACCTGATTGGGCGGTTGGATTGTGATCCACTATCCCACATATCTCGCCGTATATCTTGCCACGTATCTTGCACAGTTATTCGTATCCCACATATCTCGCCCATTATACCACTACTGTAATCGTGGCGAGATTTCCGGGATTGTGCTCTTACTGGCGAGTCTCGATCATTATCGGAGACTCCCAAGTTACATCGTTGAGGATTCGGTGTCGGGGAGTGGTGTCAACTCCCACATCGGGACCGACTACGTCCAGGTCCGATATCTTCGGGGCTCTCCTCTATCGGAGCCATTCAATGTCGGGGCCTCCTTCAGTCGGAGCCCTTAGCCTTCCAGCAGCCCAGCTCCTGGCCCACCAGGCCTAGTCGCCGTTTGCCAATCGTTAGGGGGCCTAACGGCCTTCGCCATGGCCCATCACAACCCAACCATATTCATTTCACATGTGGACTCCAAACACATACTAAGAAAGGTTAAATTTGGTGCTAACTATAGATCTATCTAAATTGATAGTTTTTGGTTAGTTCTTTTGGTGTGAGCTAATTAAGTCTAGTGAAACAAAGGGTTTACTTCTCTATAACATACACTTATGGGTGCACCAAGATGGGTTTGATTCATCGACAAATGTATAAGACATGATCGATTGATCAAGACGGTCGATTCAGTTGCGGATGCCATGAGCCATGAAGAAGTTGAAGTCATGGTGGTGTTGGAACCCATGTTGTGTAAGCCAAGAAGAAGCACTTTCATGGTAACAAATGGCCATTTCCATATCATTGGTGCTAGGGTTGAACCAAAAATCTTGATCCATCTTGTATGTGCTCATTCCAAATGGTGGGATTGCAGCTTTGTTGTTCTTGGTCACTTTTTCGTCGACTAATCCGGGTGTCGTCTTCTTTTTACGGCTCTGTTTCGCCTTCTCTACAACGGGTACGGGTGTTTTCAAACCTAAGTGTAATGTCATGAAACATGTTTCAGAAATTACAAGGTTTAAGTGCAATGTAGCTAGTGGAGTTACATTGTAAAAGATAAAAGAGTAGTACTTACATAGTGAAGATGGTGATAGCTTGTGAAATGTGAGATAACATGCACCCAAATCCTTAGCCTTAGATGATGATGGAATCCGGTATATCGGGTACCTTAAGAAATCGAATCAACACCATTATTTTTTTTTTTTTGTAGCAGATCATGTTATTAGAGAATAAATATATTATAAATAAAAATATTTTCAATATATTATCAGATCATTGTTTCCTTATTATATGTATTCTTAATACATGTTAGGTATGCGAAGTTGTTTATCTCTAGTATGCATCATATAGGAATCTACATACCAAGCGACGGCGACCCAACTATGAGACGATAATTCGGTGCTCTTCAAAGTCATTAGGGCAGGGTATTCTTGTGCCAATTCCTTCACCTGTTGTTGATCATCAAATATTGATACAAATGGATATATATTGCTAGTAAAGTCATCAAATGTTGATATTGCATGTCTTAATATGCTACATTTGTATCATAAACACATTAGTCTGCAAAAACTAGTGGTATCAAAGCGTGCAGGTTACTCTTAAATGCAATATGCATGTAAAAACAATCTATAACTGCAAAAAATTACCTTTTCGAGGAAGGGGGCTCGCGAATACGGGCTCAAAACCTCGTTATACTGGCAATATAAGTAGCCTGAGTGCTCGTCTTGATTGCTCGAATCATCTATAAGATCCATCATTGTATGATCTTTAGGTGCACCTTACTTACGATTTGTCGAAATTACAAAGAACATAAAAACTCACCTATTTTCGAGCACGAGTCGTCGGTTGATGAAGAACTCGACGCTTCAGTGCTCGCGTTTTCCTCGCTCAAAGAATCGATGTCGGATTTTGTTGAGCTACGTTATGAGTAAATAAAAGTGTTACTTAACAACTTGATAACAAAATTTTGAGGTTTGAACAAATGGTTGGCTGAATTTTTTTTTAAAAATTGCTGGCCGAATTAATATACTGGTGCAATACGGTAGATTTATCTAATTTAGTGTTAAATGGTAGCATAAATATCCATATTATTTATTATTTTACTGTGTTTTATGTGCAAATTGTTCGCTAAACTTTGGAAAAACTCTGAAAAATATTTACCTGGTGGTAGAATGGTAAGAGTCGATAGTGAAGATTTGCATTGCAGAGAGGGAAGGCCAATAGTACTGAACTAGAGTTTGGTCATCGCCGTTGACCATTAGGGGCACACCTGCACCGTACGCGCTCCACTGCGCGTAGGCATTCCAGAAGTCAGACAGTTCGAACTCAAACAACTGTTGTTTGACTTTGACCTCTTGTCCTTCGTAAGCCTCTAACATAATCTCATCCTGATGTCAATACCCACCGATAAATTATTATTACCAAAACGAACCCCAATAAAATAAAATCAAGATCCAAAATTATTATTTAAAAAAAAAAGGAAAAAAAGAAAAAGAAGTTTCTAGATAATCGAGTTCTTTATCACGATTTAATCATTGTAGGAAAAATTAATTAACGGCCATGTCCTATATTTGTAGAATTTTGAATATATAAATAATTGGTCAAGAGATTAATTACTTGTATTTGTATATATATAATAAAAAACGTACAAGATATGCATAAATTAATGCCCACTTTCATCTTTCTTTATTATGAACGTAAATCGTCATCCATCAAAAGCTTAACGAAGATGTATAACTAAATAGAAGAACAATCAATAAACTTCAAGCAACACTATAGTCACATTAATTAACAACTAATCCACTTCAAATCTGATAAATCTTTATATAATACAAAAAGTCGTTTATCGGGTCGAACCCGATACACCTTCTTCTTTAAATAGATTTTCGGACTATCGTTTTCGGCTTAAATGCTTAATTATTAGCGCATACGTGGAACCCGCGAAAAAATAACAATAAATCGGATTGGTCAAAGAATATTCAGGTAGTGGACACTCAATGCGCAGATTTAACATGTCTATATATGTATAGAACAACCTACGAACTATGCATATATTAAACCGAACCGAAAAAACCCAAAAAAGGGTAAAATTAAGAAAAGGGATCTGATAAATTTACCTTGGAGATGAAAGAAACAGGAAGCTGAGGAGTAGTGGAGTCGATAAAGCACTGTAAATTGGTAATTTTTTTGTGAAGCAGCCTCAAGTTCCAGAAAGATGACTGCATTTTGTGGTGTGTTCTTCTTCTGGAGATTCAATCTTCTGTTTCGGAGAAACTAAGGAATTTCTGTCTTCTCTTTTCATATATACTTCTGTCTCTATCTCTTTCTGTTGGAGCGACTAGTGTAAGTGCATGCGAGGGAGTTGTAACGGCCGTTGTTTTGGACTATTAATTGAGTACCAACAAAAGTGTTAAAACCAGATATAAGGGGAAAATAATTCAACTGCAAACAAAATCCACGCACACAGAGTCACGGAGTGCCAAATCAACCTTTTTATTTATTTTTTAATCTTAAACATACCATATATTATAGACATGCACACAGAGAAAAAACGGTTGCCTACGACTTCCTTATGAAATGGGGAAGATTGAGAGCAGACAAGCTTAAAAAATACTTATTTTCAGCAATTTATGTTTTATGAAGATGTTTCTATCATGCTTCACTACACTATGATTTTTTTTTTGTCCTGAAGGTGAACCTTAGAGGGAAATTAATATTATTAATAGTATGATGCAAATATTAGGAGTGGTTAATTTTTTTTATTTTTCATACTTTTAAAGTTTCACATATTGTTACAATTAAGTCCACCCTAGTAACAAAAAAAAACCAAAAGTATGATGTTCTTGGAGCATGGTAGAAAAATCCGTTTTTTTTAGTTGATTCAGTACGAGCATAAAGTATATTAGGATCTAGCACTTAAGGACGAAGCTTGGATTTTTGTTCGAAACGTTAAGAATTGAATTACAGACAATAATAAATGTACAAAATTTCAGGGATAAACGTAAGATTTTAAAGAGACATATAAAGATTATTACAATTTAAAGGGTTAAAATTACACATTGCTTAAGTTTTTGGGGGCAACTCACCTCTTAATTGCTTCATCCCTACTAGTACCTAGTAGGCTGAATTTTTCTACCATGCTTTTGGTTTTTTTATTACTAGGGTGAATTTAATTATAACATATATAAAACTTAAAAAGTATGAAAAAATATGAATTTTTTTAACCACACCTAATATTTGCATCATACTATTAATAATATCAATTTCCCTCTAGGCTTTAGGACAATAGAAAAATACAAAAAAAAGTACCAAAAGCACGGTGCTCTTGGAAAAGTTGCAATTTAACGTTTCATTAGTTAACTGAATATATTCTTTTAGGTCCAAACTCGGTCGAGCCTTAAAAATGGAATATTAACAATCAACACTTAATATATTCCTCACAAACTGATTAAGAGCGAATAATGATTATTTAGGTGTGGAATATGCATGTTACGTGTGTTGTTCTCTTGATTGTAGTCCCTAAAAACACATGTTTTTCTACAATGCTTGTGAAGCATCATGCTTTTATTTTTTTTACTACTAGGGAGGACTTAATTGTAACATAATTTTTTTTAAAGTATGAATTTTTTTTAAATACATATAATCTTTGTATCATACTATAGCTAATATCAATTTCCATATGAGGTTAACCTTTAGAGCAATAGAAAAGTATAAAAAAAAAAGAATATCACTAGCATGATGCTCGTGGAGTATAGCAGAAAGACCCCTAGAATAGAACACCCGTACGGTAAAAAAAAACACTTTTTTTTTGCATTATAAAGGTTATTCAATAATTTATGAATCCACATCTTTAAATATTTTTTTAATGTGAAATACAGAGTTTAATTACTTGGAATGGAATGATATTAGACATCCATTTTAATTATCTTTTGGAAGCAATATATGGAAGTTACATATAACAGAATTCATTTTTTTGCCAAACTTTATATCAATCCTAGGGTATATAAGACTCAATGGCAACCTCCTTAAAGGGTCTATAGTATTTTACATCAATTACTTCAATAGGAAAGTTAAAAAAAAAAAAAACTGCGAAATGCCGTGCAGATTCCTGATGGCTTTGTGTGATTTGATTCATTTGAAGTTTGAGACGCTTTCGCCCCAAAATAAAGGAAGGTCAGCTCTTAATGGGCTCTGATGCTGGGCTGTCGGCCCATATTGAGAAGCAAACGCTGGAAATAAGCAAAAAAAAAAAAAAAAAAAACGCCCACCGTGGGGCTCGAACCCACGACCACAAGGTTAAGAGCCTTGCGCTCTACCAACTGAGCTAGACGGGCTTATTGATGAACTGTCAATACATTATATATCTATTAATGATGCAACTTCCTTATAACTCACAAGTCATATCTATTAAAGATAATGCAGGATAAAGTGTCCATCAATGTTTTAAGATTCTTTTTATTAGACTCAATTTTTTTTTTGTGATAACATTAGCGTACATACTATAAATGAATTTTTTTTTTTTTTTTTTGTAATTAAAGAATCTTAAGAAATACTTTCATCTTATTAAGTCATATGCGACTTGTGGCGAAGTTAACTGTCGTGGGTTTATTTAGTAACATGTTATATTATTCATGTTATTACTCTAGACCATATACATCAATGTAATAATTATTCGGGGAATAAATGCAATACATATAGCCGTGAGAGAGATATACAATTCAATGCAAATCACATTTTTTAACGTGTGGGTTCGTTATAACAATTTTTAGTAATCCCACTCCCACATCTTGTGGATTAGTGAAGCAACTCCATTAAATGAGAAAAACAATAAATTTATTTAGTCAAAAAATGCTCCAATTAATCCGACAAAATATAAACTCTGAGCCATATGCCAAGCGACAACTTCTGCCTCTCTGTCTCTAACTAACATTCTCCTACCATTGACCACTTCACAAGAAACCATGCAAGGCCTTTACGCTTGGCTCGTAGCCTTCCTTTTCCTCATATCTCTTCTGGGTATCATTGTTTTCCAGGTAACTAACTCTGTAACGCTCCAAATCCGAACGACTGATCATTCTGAAACCGAAAGTTTCGATTTTTAAGACTGTATAGTTTTTTTTTTTTTTTTTTTTTTTGCAGCTTGTGTGTTTAGCTGACCTGGAATTCGACTACGTAAATCCTTACGATGCCTCGTCGCGTATAAATAACGTGGTTCTGTTCGAGTTCGGACTACAAGGGGTGCTCTCCTTCTTCTACTTTGTGACAGGGCATTGGTTTATGGCCTTACTATGTGCTCCATACCTTTACTACAATGTCAATTTGTAAGTGTGCTCTCCAAAAGTTAGGGTTTTGCTCTACTTATTTCAACACTTGATATTAAATGATCCTTTCCTATATGGGTCACCTTCAAAATCAAATTTTGAGCACTACCCATGTTTGCTTTCTGTTTAATTAGGCAATGCAACATCAGACAGAGAAAAAAAAACATTAAATTACAAAAAGAATATTTTGATGTTTGGTTAAATGTTTTGATTGAATATTTTTTTGTTAGGTACATGAATAGGGGTCATTTGGTAGATGTGACAGAGATTTATAACATGCTCGAACCCGAAAAGAAGCGACGGCTTTTGAAACTCGGCTACATCATTGCTCTGCTTCTTCTTTCCTTGTTTTGGTACTATAAACATTAATTTACATTCCTTTGATGTTGAATTATACGATTATCGATCTCTAGTTCTATATGAGGACACTGCTAATCTAAGTCGGGTTTCACTTGTGTCATAGGGTGATCGTGAGTGCACTTGGTGAAGATGTATAGTTCTTGTTTGTTCTCAATTCTGGCTCGAACCTAATCTGCGCCGTGGTGGCATTAATGTTCTTTCGTGGTCCGGGACGTTATAGATCTGTTGTTGATCGGTTGAAGAATTTCGGTCCTTTCATCTTACTGACACACGAACCCGAATTGTATTGCCATATAAAGAAGCTTAATTAAGGTTGTGTTTGTACACTTGGACAAGAATCAATGAATGAAATTGTAGCTCTCTCAAGAGTTACTTGGCATCTAAGTTTAGTTCTTGATTGGTGTTATATTGTAGACAATACAATGTAACAGAGCTTGTCTTCATGTTAATCTTAATAAAATGTTCTAAGTGTGTATATTGCACAAATACGCCTCATGGAAGACTTGAATTGATCAAAATCAGCATGCAGGAGATTGAGTAGTCTGGGCTCGAATAGAATTTAAGATAACACTTTAGGGGCTTGGTAGCACTTATAAAGAGTCCGGGCTTTCTTTTTATGGGCCACCAAAATTAATTAGCAAGTACAAGAGGTGGTTCTTCTTTACGACACTGAATATTAATCGCGCTCTGTGCCGTCAAGAAATAGATCATCTCAGGATTCCAGACGGAAGCAATTGTGGTAATTTTTCCAGTTCAGTTTTCCTTCGGTTGGTGTAGTTTTATTGGGTTTGGTTTTATCGAGCTCTTATGTTCGATTGTATGATGTGTTTTCGATGCGGACATTTGTGCAACTAATATGTTCGCTAAAATGCCTCTTAGAGCCGTTCAAAACAGTGTGGGATTGCTAGGTAGCCCAGTTGGTCGGGGCTTAGATTCTGGAGTTGCTTTTTACTAGATTGTTGTTTGCTAGTTTGTTAACTCGTTGCTGCTTATTCTACTTGAGCCAAAATTAGAACTTTAATATTGACTATCTAGTCACTAAAAAATTACATCTTTGGTTGGAAGAACAGCTTATAGAGCAAAATCACATCATTAGCTCATCCTGCAACTTATTATACTCACTTCTTTGATCTACCAAAAATCTGGCTTTGATTAACATGGTGGTTCGGTAGTTCTATCAGTTTCAGTATGCATCATGGATAATAGTCACTTGTTTTCGCAGCCTCAGTAGAGAAAGGTCTGAATCCAAGAGTTAAAGGGGCTTCAGCAGAAATTTAACCCCTGTGCCATTGTCTCTTGATGGTCTCAAAACTGCAATTCTTGTTAAATCAACCGTTAACTTTAAAGCCAGCCTTGCAAATTCATGCAAACATCCTTGTCAACAATGTTACCCATCTCGAGCCTCTTTTGGTTCGTCAGCTTCTCCTGTCTCTGAGTAGCTACTCAGTGAGTGTAGTTCAATATGTTCATCTTATCCTGTATCATATGAGAACTCCAGAACCTTTCTCATGGGGTTTGACGGTTAGATTTTTATCTCAAAATGGCCAATTCAGAGAGGCGTGTTCTCTATACGGTCAAATGCAAAGGCTAAAACTGTGTCCGAGCACTTTTGCTGTATCATCTGCTCTCAAGGCATGTGCTAGGACATTGGATAAGAGCAGTGGCTGCCTTATCCATGCACAAGCTCATAAACTTGGATACAGCAGCTGTGTTTATGTTCAAACCGCCCTTCTAGATCTGTATTCAAGAGTTGGTGACATGGAGACTGCAGGCAGAGTTTTCTTTGATATGCCGGAAAAGAATGTTGTTTCTTGGAACTCAATTTTATATGGATATGTAAAATCAGGTAACTTGGAAATGGCCCAGAAATTGTTTGCTGATATTCCACATAAGGATATTGCTTCGTGGAACTCAATGATTTCTGGGTATGCTAAAGTGGGGAATATGGAAAGGGCTAAGGTTTTATTTCAAAAAATGCAGGAAAGAGATTCAACTTCATGGAATGCTATGCTTAGTGGGTATGTAGATAATGGAGATCTCGAATCTGCTCAAAGAATTTTCAAAGAGATGCCAGAAAGAATTAATGTTTCATGGATCACTATGATAAGTGGATACTCAAGGTGCGGTGATATTGAGTCTGCTCGTACGCTCTTTGACCAGATTGGTGTCAAAGATCTGTTTGTGTATAATGCCATGATAGCATGTTATGCTCAAAATAGTCGACCAAGAGAGGCCATTCAACTTTTTAGAGATATGATTGTGCCAAATGCAAGTATTATCCCTAATGAGGTTACGTTCTCAAGTGTCATTTCTGCTTGTTCCCAGTTAGGTGACTTAAAGCTTGGATGCTGGGTAGAATCTTGCATGGTGAAGCTAGGAATAAGACGGGATAACCATTTAAACACAGCCCTTATTGACCTTTACGCAAAGTGTGGAAATGTTGATAAAGCTTATGAATTATTTAATGGCTTGAAAGAAAAAGATGTGGTTGCTTACTCCGCCATGATCCTAGGGTTTGGAATAAACGGCAAGAATATTGATTCTATCCAGTTATTCAAGCAGATGGTAGATGCTCATATAAATCCTAATTTAGCCACATTCACGGGATTATTAACTGCTTATAGTCATTCTGGTTTGGTTGAAGAAGGGTATCGATGTTTTCTGTCAATGAAAGACTTTGGCCTTATGGCTTCAACCGATCATTATGGAATCATGGTTGATCTTTTGGGTCGGGCAGGGTTTCTGAAAGAAGCATATGATTTAATTGCTAGCATGCAAATAAAGCCAGATGCAGGTGTTTGGGGAGCATTGCTTCTTGCTTGTAGAATACATAATAATGTTGAGATTGGGGAGATTGCAGCTAGTCATTGCCTTGAGTTGGAGCCTGATAAGGCAGGTTATTATTCTCTACTTGGGAATATCTATGCTGCTGCTGGAATGTGGAATGATGTAAAGCAAATAAGAAAGGTTATGGTGGAGAAGGGATTTGTCAAGATACCTGGGTGTAGTTGGGTTGATTCAACTTGAATCTATGGTTGGCTCCTTTCCTTTATGATTATCTTACCTTTCTTTTACTTAGCTGGATCTGAATCCAAATGGACTTCTTAGAATCTTGCTAAACCAAGTCATTGTGGGTTTTCCAACCTTTCAGCTATGCGAATTTGTACAAGTGTGAAATTACCTATACTCAAAACTACTGTGAAAGTGAAGTTCTCATTTCAAGAAGAAAAAAAAGTTGTCGTTTTTAGGCGGGGAAATTACTTTTTAGGAAAAAAATGACTGAATCAGCTAGTCAACAGTTATATAAATTGGAAAGAAAAAAAAATCTATCTTAACCCAAGTTTCTCTCAAATTTTGACATTAATCTGGTTTTATTATTATGATTGCAGCAGATGTTGAATACTCTCTTATTATGACATGTAACTTTGGACTCATTGGTCTATTTTATGCTTTTTTAACACGCTTTTATTTTTATTTTTTTGCCAGATTGGAGAAGTTTGATCTTCTGGTAAAATGGTGAATGCAACCAAAGGTCTATTTATTTCATGGTAAGTTCAGTATTGTGCGTGATCAACAAGTTTCTGCTGACATAAACTCTGGAGCAGCATTGTTTCATTTACCGTGAATATTGTTTTACCGTGTAGTGACATTCAGATGGCGCAGTTCATAATCAGTATGAATGCGAATATGCCAGCATCGCAGAAATTCATAATTCAAGAACTCGACGGAACTCACCTGTTTGTGCAGCCCGGGATGGAGCATATGATCAAGAGTGCTATTTCTCAGTTCAGGGAGCAGAATTCATACGAGAAACCCTCAGCTTGATTCTACTCTTTCTATCTTCAAAAGAACAGAGCATCTTGTTATTCTGCAAAATGTCAATAATGTTTTTGTTTTGGGAAGACTAAAGTGTAAGTTTATTGAAGTATGAATCAAAATGTCTTAATTTTATTTTACACCACCCCTGCTGACTGCCTAGAGGGATTGACTCGATACAGGTGAAAATTAAGATACTTAACGGAAAAAAATATCTATTTTTTAATATTATTATTTCTAAAAAATTACATCTTTCTTTTTGTGAGGTATTTTGGTTCATCAACTCTCAATAAATAAAGGGTTAACAGGTCTTTTGGTCCATGAAGTTTGACAACTTTTGAGTTTTGGTCCATGATGTTTTTTTTTTACCTAGTTTTGGTACCATATGTTTGCAGATTTTTTTTAGTTTTGGTCTAACCGTTACATTCCGTCCATTTTTTGACATGTTCAAGTCACGTGATCCACTCTAAACTTAAATTTAGTCCTTCTAATACTTTCTTAACCTTTTTTTTTTTTTCAATTTGGTTCCGAAGTTTCAAAATTAACCACAATTGGACAATAGGTCCAATTGAAATTTTGAAACTTCGGAACTAAGTTGAACAAAAAAAAGGTTAGAAAAGTATTAGAGGGACTAAATTGAACAAAATTGAAAGTTTAGGGTGGATCACGTGACTTGTACATGTCAAAAAATGGACGGAATGTAACGGTCGGACCAAAACTAAAAAAATCTGCAAACATATGGTACCAAAACTAAGAAGAAAAAAAAAAACATCATGGACCAAAACCAAAAAATAGTCAAACATCATGGACCAAAAGACCTGTTAACCCATAAATAAATCACTCAATTGAAAAATATTGATAAGTAGCTTCAGAAACTAAAAAAAGAACGTTGTCTAATTTATATTAATTAAAAAAATTAGGCTAATTGCAGAATAATCTCATGGGCCAAAATTAAAATTACTGTGGAAGAAGAAAACTCCGATCTTTATCTTCCTCGTCGCCGATTCTCAGTTTTCCTTGCTTCTTCTGTCTTGCGTTGTTGCGTACGACTAGCTCACTGATACTGAACATGGCGTTCGCTCTGTAAATGCAATACTTGTTTGCCAACAAGTAATCACAATCTGAACTTCAATTGAGAAATGAGTAAACGTTGGAAGAGAGCGAGAAGAGAGAATCTCAAAATATCAGGAACTGAGTAAACTTCATTCAACGTAAACACTGTATTTGTTCATTACATCTACAACCAGAAAACCAACTCTATCCATTACACATAACTTCCCCTAAATTTCAGCATAAACCTCTTAATATAAAAAAACTGACACTTAACTCAACCATAATAACTTAAACTTAACCAACTAGACACTGACTCTACTAAAACTCTCGTGTTCTGCAACTCTCTATGTAAACATATCATTCTTCTGTGTCAACATCTCCAGACTCTATGTAAACATCTTCATTCTCTGTGTTTACATATGTGTCAGCATCCCATTCTCTGTGTTTACATATGTGCCAGCATCAGGTCCTTATCTTCTTGATGTTGTATTCCAAGTTATTCGACTCCAGTCGAATCCTTTCCTCTTCTTGCTTCTCTTAGCCTGCATAATAACACACCATACACTTACACATCCTCCCCTAAACTGAACCATCTTGCAAGATGTTCAGTTTACAACATTGCAAACACCAAGATGTGTTCTCAAATACTCAAAAGCTGCAATTTTCAAATGTTTAGTAAAGATGTCTGCATAGTTGTCTTCACTTCGACACTTATCGATCTCAATATCAATCCCATCACATAAGTCACGAAGAAAGAAGAATTTCACATCAATATGCTTAGTTCTTCCATGAAGAACTGGATTCTTAGCTAACTTCAAAGTTGAGCTATTATCACACAATAACTTAGTGGCTGTCTTCTGTGGGAAATGTAAGAACTCTAACACTCTTCTCATCCACAAGATGTGCTTTGCACATTCAGTAGCAGCAACATATTCAACTTCTGTACTCGAAAGAGTAACAATTTGCTGCTTGCGGGACATCCAGGAGACTGCAGCTCCACCAAGGATGAATGCATACCCACTTGTGCTTCGTCTATCATCTTTGCAACCAGCAAAATCACTATCACTATAAGCCACTAATGCAGACATAGACTTCTTCATGAAAAACAAACCAAAGTCCTTAGTACCTTGAAGATATCTAAGGATTCTCTTAGCAGCAAAAAGATGATCACCTGAGGGATTCTCCATAAATCTAGAAACATAACTGACAGCAAATTGGATATCTGGCCTAGATGCAGTTAGGTACATTAGACTACCTATAAGCTGCCTATACATGGTTTTGTCAACAACACCACATGAACCATTTTTCAATAACAACCCATTTGTTTCAACTGGAGTCCTAACTGCATTGCATTCACTCATGTCAAATTTTTTCAACACATCTCTCACATATTTCTTTTGACAAACTGAAATACCTTTAGGAGTTTGACAAATTTCTAGACCAAGATAGTAATGCAACAATCCCATATCATACATTTCAAACTCTTTCATCATCAAACTTTTAAATTCTCTAAACATGCTGTCACTATTCCCAGTATACACCAAATCATCAACATAGACACACACAATTAGCAATCTTCCTGCTGAATCTGACTTAATAAACAATGTGTGTTCATATGGACATTTTAAGAACCCTTTCTGCAGAAAGAAGTTCTCCAATCTGCTATACCAAGCTCGTGGGGCTTGTTTTAAACCATAAAGGGACTTTACCAATCTATAAACTTTGTTTTCTTTGCCTTTGATTATAAAACCTAAAGGCTGATCAACATAAACTTCCTCATTTAAAGTCCCATATAGAAAAGCAGATTTCACATCAAGTTGAAATAAAGACCACCCATTTTGTGCTGCAAGTGCTATCACCATTCTAATGGTGTCTAACCTAGCAACTGGAGTATAAACTTCTGTATAATCAATTCCATAAGACTGCCTACACCCTTTAGCAACTAATCTTGCCTTAAATTTATCAACTTCACCATTTTCTTTGAGTTTAGTTTTATAAACCCATTTAACCCCTATAGTCTTATGCCCTTTAGGCAAATCTACCAACTTCCAGGTTTTATTCTTTTCAATAGAAGCTATTTCAACTTTCATGGCTTTTCTCCACTTATCTTCTTTACTAGCAGTCTCAAAATCCATGGGGTCACAATCAGCAAATAGGCAAAAATGAGCTATTTCATCAGGTTCATTACGTCTAACTGAAATGCCTCTTACCTCATATGCATCCAAATAGCGTGGTCTCTTGATGGATCTTCTTGTATTTCCTTGAGCCCTTGAACATCCAGCTTCATTGCTATGTGATTCCACTCTAACTGCAGTAGGTGAACCACCATAGTCTAGCATCTCTTCTTCTTCATCTTCATCTCCTGTCTGAATCTCATCTTCTTCTTCTACGTCTCCTCCTTGGTTTTCTTCATCGGACCCTTCTGTGTTAACATAGGGCGCTGCAGTGTAGACATAGGGCGCTGCAGTGTAGACATAGGGCGCTGCTGTGTAGACATAGGGCGCTGCTGTGTTGACACATGTGTCAACATAGTTCTGCTGCAGTGATCTTTCTAGCGTCTCCTTGTTTCCATTCCAATTCCAGAACTTGGATTCTTCAAACTTGACGTCTCTACTAGTCACTATCTTCCTTGTGACTGGGTTATAAAGCTTATAAGCTTTTGAAACACTACTCATGCCTAAGAAGATGCACTTCTCAGACTTAGGGTCAAGCTTTCTCCTTTGAACATCCTGTATCTTCGAATAAGCTATGCAGCCAAACACTTTTAGATGCTGTACTGAAGGCTTCCATCCATTCCATGCTTCATTTGGAGTCATTCCTTTTACAGCAAATGTGGGACACCTATTTAAAATATAGAAACTCCATACAACTGCTTCTGGCCAAAACCTATCTGGAACTCCTGAGGTGTGCAGCATGCTTCTCATCGTGTTTTCAACTGTTTTATTTTTTCTCTCAGCCACTCCATTATGTTGAGGAGTCATAGGAGCTGTTCTTTCCCGTACAAAGCAGCACAGAAATTGTTGAACTCCGTTGAAGTATATTCTCCTCCATTATCAGTTCTCAACACCTTAATCTTTTTCCCTGTCTCAGTTTCAACTGCTGCTTTAAACAACTTGAATTTTTGGAATGCCTCAGATTTCTCATTCATCAAAGTGACCCATCCTTTCCTTGTATAATCATCAATAAAGGAAATAAAGTACCTCTTGCCACCATTCGATGTGGGGCTAATGGGGCCACAAACATCTGAGTGAATCAATTGCAATTGATCACTAGCCTTCCAAGTGTATGAACTTGGATTAAATGGATCTCTTTCATGCTTACCAATTGTACATCCTTCACACAGCTCCTCTTGTACTGGAATTATGGGCAAACCTCTTACCATATTCAATCTACTCAAGGTATTTAAACCTCTGAAATTCAAATGCCCAAACCTATAATGCCATAGCCAAGCTACTTTTTGACATGCTTTCTTTTGGACTTCCTTCTCCTAAGCCTTGAGGCTGATTTGTAATTCCTCTAATGCAAGAGGAAAGAGTCTATCCGGGTTCATCTTAATCTCCAAAATCGTGCCTCTCTAATCTTGATAAATCTCGCATTTATCTTCACCAAACCACAAAGAATATTGCTTTTGCAGCAACTGACCAACACTCAAGAGATTGGTTTTTAATCCTGGCACGTACAAGACATCTTGAATGATTTCAGTTGTATCACTCAATGATTTGAATTTCACAGCTCCTTTTCCTTTCACTTGTATGGAGGAATTATCACCAAATGCCACTTTTGATCTATAACTCTCATCTAACTTGCAAAAAGCTTCCTTATGTCCGCACATATGATTACTACATCCAGTATCCACATACCATACATCTGCAGATGTATGCTCAACTTTCTTCTCAATTGTCATGAGAAGAACTTCATTTGCACCTTTGTCTTCAATCTCAGCAAAGTGCACTTTCTCTTCCTTTTCTTCAGGAATTCTTGCGTAACATTCTGACTGGTAATGTCCAAATCTCCGACACATGTGGCATTGAACATTAGCTTTACTGTGATAATTCTGGTTATATCCATTATTAAAACCATGATAGTTTCTTCCTCTTCCTCTTCCACGATCCTGATATCCTCTTCCTCGGTTTTGGAAATTGCAATTTCCTCTTCCTCCTTGTTCACCTCCATCAAAATCTCCCCTTCCTCGACCATGATCACCTCTGCCTTGTTGATGACCACCTCTTCCATATTGTTGATAGCCTCTGCCAGGACCAACTCTTCCTCTTCCATAACCTCTGCCTCTTCCTCTTTGTTGTCCTCTTCCTCTCGAATTGGGGCCATGAGTTGAACTACATGACTCCGAAACAGCTTTTAAGGCTTGTTCTCCTGAAGGGGAATCTCTATATACCTTTTGTTCATGAACAACTAATGAACTTTGAAGTTCATCTAGTGTTAACTCTTCAAGATCTTTTGATTCTTCAATGGCACAAACAACATAATCAAACTTCCTATTCAAGGATCTCATGATCTTCTCTACAATGGTTGTGTCTTTCATCTCTTCTCCAAACAACCTCATCTTATTACTGATTTCCAAAACTCTTGAACAGAATGGTACTACTTTCTCATCCTCTTTCATTCTTAGAAGTTCAAACTCTCCTCTTAAAGCCTGCAACTGTGCCTTTTTCATACGCTTTGAACCAACTCCCTTTTTCTTCATGGAATCCCAAATATCCTTGTAAGTATCTTTGCAAAGTATACTTTCCGAAGTGGCCCAATCTATTGCTTGAAACAAGATATTTTTTGCCTTCAAATCAATCAACTTACGTGCCTTGTAGGTTTCAAAATCAGCTTTCTCTATGTCAACACCTTTGTCAACAACATCCCAAAACTCATGTGCTTTCAACAAATTTTCCATAATGAGACTTCATTGATCATAGTTCTTACCTGTAAATTTCGGAATAGTAAGACCAACAAATGCTGAATTGTCTGTCATCTTCCAAGTTGATTTTGCAAAACCAAAAACTTAAAAATCTGCAGGATCTTCTTCAACCGTGAGAGCTCTGATACCAAATGTAAATGCAATACTTGTTGGCAAACAAGTATTGCATTTACACGCTCTCCAGTCCCAGCCAAGAATTCACGAGCCCTCTCGCAGGTCATGTTCTAATCCCTGATGAAATTTGATTTCATCTTTTCCAGTAGTCCAACATGGAATTGACGCGTAATTCATCTCGATTTTTTATGTTGCAGCTGCGCACCCAAGTTCTATTCGGGACTGAAGCTCCAATCCTCATGTCCGCCTGTTTCTCTTGCTTCAATTCCAAGCTTCAATGTTCATGGCAACGACTTTGTAAGTAATGTTTGTTTTTTCTTCTTTTTTTGCGTTTCAGGTACCTTAGCTATATCTAAACCTAGCCCCAGTGCGGAGCTCTTCAGTAGAGTTCACCAGAGCCTTCAATCCAGGTGACCTGAGCTTTGGTTTTTTGAGATTTTGTGACTTTATATCAATTGCTGAAACTTGAGACCATTTTGCCCAATTCATCGCCTCCAGTTGCAACTTGCAACTATAGTGCTTGTTTCTTTAGTGAATTGAATCTTTTTTTATATATAGCTATTTTATTTATCTGGCAACTGATTGTTCAATGTACCACTTGTTCAGTACTTCAGTGTTGTCAGACCTAATTGTGTTTAGTTTTTGTAGCAATTTCAATCTATTCTACCCCACTTTTGTGAAATATTAGCATTTTTTCAATAATTTTGATTTGGGTGAGGCTGAAAGATAAGTTTAGTGTTGTCAAAGACCGAATTGTGCTTTAGTTTTGATAGACATTTCAATATCCTTTACCCTAAACGTTCTATTTTTCCTTTTCGTGCAGAATGTTAGGATGTTGCTGAAATCCGAATCATTTTGTTTCAGATGAAGCTTATGATGAGTATAGTTTCATTATGGCTTTTCATGCTGAAAGTTCAAAGTTCAAATTCTTTTGATAGACTATGTGGCTTCTATTGAAATTCATTCATAAGCCTAATAAAATTAAAGGCAACATAGAATCAATTATGGACTTCAGTTTGATTCATCATCTGATTTTAGCCAGTTCTGTCTGGTTTTTTGAGTTCCGAACCAGTTTCCGTAACATTTTCAACTTTAATGCAGCATTTTTTCCTTAATACCTGCTGTAACAGAGTTCTGATTTTACAGAACTAAAAACAGAGGTCGTGGACAGATTACAATGATGCCTATTGGAGTCCCAAGAGTGCCCTATAGGAATGTCAGAGAGGGATCATGGCAATGGCTGGATTTGTATAATGCCCTCGTAAGTTAGCTGTTTTCTTATTTCAAAGGGTTAATCACCAAATCGTACACCGAACATTGCACAAATTGCAAAGAGCATACTGAACTCAAGTAGGTAATTCTAATTTTGTTTGCTACTTGTCCAAAGTTAGGTATGCAATTTGGTTATTTTCCCCTCTTCAGATTATCATCTGATTCAGGCACTTTTGTTCTTGGAACTCATTGTAAAAGATTTCTGATTGTTCAGTACAGAGAACGAATCATCATGATTTCGCAATACATGGATGAGGAGTACAGCAACCAGATATTGGCAACCATGTTATATCTTGACCTTGTTAACGATACCGAAAGAATGTACTTCTATCTCAATTCTCAATGGCCAGGGTGGAGATGTCAGTTCCTCCTATTGATGATTTTTTTTCTTTTTGCTGGTAGATTCATAGTTCTTCATATCTGCATTGTTTTTTTATACATTTTTTTTCAGCTCACTCCAAGCTTGGCCATCTACGATACATTGAAAAGTTTGAGAAGTCCAGTCGGTACCCACAATATGTCTCATGCTTTTAATCTAGGAGCATTTCTTCTATCAGCTGGAGATAAGGTAACATTGTTCATCTGGGTTTCTTTGTTGATGAAATGGGACAATTTAAGATTCATATACTGCTAAATTTGTCTTGTTAGGTAGTTAAGGGTTTCAAAATCCTATATTTCTGTTCTTTAAGGTGTATTTCTGCAATTATTTCTTTTCAGGGTTATCGTTCTGGAATGCCGCTTTCTAGAGTAACTTTGCGACCTCCGGAAGGAACTGTTCGTGGTCAGGTAATCGACTTCCTTTCCTTGTTGATCATTCAAAAACCCTACACCATTTTTAAATTTTTAAATTTTATTAGGCTGATGATGTTCGTAACGAAGCTGATGAGCTACTAAGAATCAGAGATTACCTCTTCAACGAGTTAGCTAAAAATACAGGGCAGTCCACTGAGACAGTAAGTCCGACTCGATCATCGTTCATTCCCTATATTTGTTAAAATTTTGCAAATGGACTCGGTTAAGGATTTTGATTTCGTAATCTTTTTGTTTTGGGTAGATTTTTAAGGATTTGAATCGTCGTAAGAGGCTCACAGCTCAGGAATCCGTGGAATATGGAATCATCGATAAGGTTGTCAGGCCGGCTGTTATTAAGCCGAACGCAACCCAGGACGGTAACCGTAATGTAGGTCTCGGCTAGTTTGTTTTTCAGACGATTGGGTTGAGCCTTGAGCTTCTGAAATACAATTATGTTGAGACAGTGTTTTGTTCTTGTGATTTTTGCTCATCTTTCTGTAATTGAATAAGGAATTAATTTAGTTCTTAAACTTTGTTATTTTAATTAATGAATTTACCCGGACGTATTATTTATCGATCCTCCAACTCTAAATTCAGTTAACCCAGCCCATGGGTTCGCCTAGAGCTAGGTCTCAACTAGTCTACATTGAGTCACATAGGCAGCAGTAGCATTAAATGATTATTATTTTTATTTTTTTGGTAAAAAGCATTAATTGAGTTAATAGAGTGTTGCGGACGGAATTGATTAATTCTACGATTTTTGAAATTATATGATTTATGGTCCCGAACTTTGAAGTGTCGGATCTTGGTGCGCGAATAGAGCTATGTGCTGCTTTTTAGCCAAATTATATCGTTTAGATGCTTAAAATCACATTTTTATGTTTTTTTTTTTTGCATTTTTGTAATTTTTTTTATTTGTTTGGACTTGATCGTTATTTCTTGTTTTTCTAAGGGTTAGGATTTCCGTTTACAGTATTTAAGACTCTATTAGCCTTCGTTTCAATTTAGTTGAATTATTAATGAAAAAATCGAGATTTTCCTCAACGCTACATCAAATTTTCAGTATTCTTTGAAACAACGAACTTTTGCGCTTCTGATGTGGGAGATCTTGAAGTGTCGGTTTTCGGCGTTCGAGTACTGTATTTTATGCGGAAACGGCGATCTGAGCAAGACCCATAGTAAACTATAGGGTTTGACGATTTTTGGCCAAATTCTTTCGTTTAGGGGTCGAAATTGCAGTTTTATGTTTCTCTCATTCTTTTATGTAATTTTTCGGTTTTGTTAGAGTCTGTTTACAAATTTCGGATTTTTACCTAGGGCTAGTGTTTTTGTTTTCGGTATTTAAGATATGTTTAGCCTTCTTTACATTAAGTTTATTGATATATGAAAAAAACTGAGGTTTTCCTCTACCCTGCATCAATTCTTCAGTATTTTTCTGAATCAACAAATTCTTGCGCTTTTATCCATTAAATTCTCGGCATTCCCTTTCGAATCAACGAGTCTTTGATTCCTTTCCCTCATCACGCTGCATCAGCTTCTTATCCCCATCACGCTGCATTATAGAGCCCCAAGAGTAATGGGTTAATGAGAACTTACCTAAAAAGTTTAAGGTTTAATTTAACAAATCATCGATGATGATATGGGCACGCTAATCTGTTGTAACTTCACTTTCTAGGATACTAATCGTTCGTATGTATTTTCTAATTAGATTATATTTGATATTATCTTTTGTAATATTATCTTATATAGTCATAGGTTATTTTAATAGTATTTTTGTTATTCGTGTTTTAATATTTATTCCACTAGTCAAGGATGACATTATAATTATTCTCAAGACAGCCTTATTTTTATGATTTACGAAAGAATGTACCTGATATTTTTACGGGTTAGATCATATATATGAAAGTACTTGGTATTTTAATAACCTAAAATAGTATTATCATACATCTAACTCGAATTTAGTATTTTAATTTAGATTAAAATCATTCTTGCTAATAAAGTTATTGATTAATGAAGTGTTGTGCGACATGTGGCGTGCGATTTTAATATTTTGGATCGGTATTAATTTGTTTGTTTAATTAATTAAATCCATCAAATATTATGAAAGTTACAAAATACTGATTTAAAAAAAAAAAAAATCTTAAATGGTTTGGATAAAATCATGACCAAATAGATCAATACCTTTTTAAATGATCCAAATAATTATGGTTCGATCATGGATCAGATCAAATGGTTCTAAATAGGCATGGTCGGTCTTAAGATCAGAACAATTTTTGCTCACCCCTACCAACAACACCAACCCAATATCTATATATGCAAAATAATTAATGTGATTATAATTATGATTAGGCAAAGTTAATCAATATGTTCCCATTAAAATTATTGAGTGACAATGTTAATATGCATCATGGACAATGGCGGACCTACACGTAGTTGAGGGGTGCAGTTGCATCTCTTCAACTTTATATAATCTGTATAGATATATTTGTATATTGTAGTGGATATATAAATTTTGCACCCCTCACTAAAGTATGAAAAAATGTTTGTTACACATCTCATTTAAAGATGAAAGTGGTGCACATTAAATAGAAATTTTATGTATAAATAATATTTAACATCTTATATTTATTTTGTATATATCGCTCGAATGTATATGAGTATATCTAAACTATATCTAACTATCTCAGATTCCAAGTAATAATATTCGTTTAAACAAACAAAGGTAAAAGTGTTACCAAAGTAATCCGATATAGTTTTTTTGCCACTAATTTAGTTTAACGAATGATAGGTTTAACTGACATTTTTTTTTATAAATGTTTAATTAATTGATTCAAACATACGAATGATATGCTAAACTGTTTTGCAACATACTTAACATCATTATGTCTTTATGGAAGAAAAAAAAAAGAAAAAGAAAAGTTTTTTTATTTAATATTAAACTTTAGTCATCATACCTATAAATAAATTTCGAAATTATAATTGATTGATGGCTAGCGCGTTATCCCACCTCACAAAAATATATATTACAAAACAAGGTGATTAACCTTTAATATTAACTGAAAAAAGTCATGTCTTTTTTTTCTTCCCTAAAGACATAATGAGATTAAGTATGTTACAAGATAAATTCACATGTCATTCGCATGCTTAAATCGATTGCACCATTGACTTAGGGTTTGGGGTACGACGCAATAATGTGGTTAAGGTTTTATAGGGTACGACGCGATAATTATCATTAGTGAATCATTATAGAGGGCAGACTTTGGTCGTGGAGGTGGTGTGTATTTGGTGCCGGATCAACTAGCTCAAATCACTCTTAGAAAAGAGCTTGAAAAGTTTCGTATTGTGGCATATTGGAGATAAAAATGGCACTTTTAGCTATAGCTTTAGTCGGAAGGATCGTCAGAACTTATTTTGTTTTTGGGATATGCTTTTGTTAGTTCTTCGTTGGTCGGTTATTGTTTCGTGATCTTGTTAAGTGTGAGTTTAATGGTTGGGTTAAGAACCTATAAAGTGTCTAAGATTTTGGTATCTAAAGTTTAAATTGTTGATATTAACTGTCTGAAGTTTTAACTTAATTGAATTTTGGTTTTCTGTCCATTTTTTCTGTCAAATTTAACAAAATAGTGTGCAAAGTTGAAATTGCCCCTGATACTTTTTTTTTTACTCCAGCCGGCCACCACCCTACTCCGGCCGACTACCACCCAACTAGGGACAATTTGATGATTTATTTTTTATTGGCTCATGTGACAAGCACATGACCAAGTTCTGTCAATTTTAACACCAAGGAAAAATGCTTCTAGCACAGATACAAATATAAGAGTTAACGGGGTTAACATTAGGGAAATGTTGGACCACGTTTCTTTACGGCATATGATATCAGGCAAAACGTAACAGCCGTGGACAATGCTCCCTATACAATAATTATATTAAAGTATAGAGTATAGACTAGTAATAATGAAATTTAAAAATGCTGTATTATTTGAATAGGTAAGTTTATCGAGTATACAATGGTGAGAAGTGGTAGATTGAATCCAAGCTTCCAAGCAGATTTGCTTCTATTCACGCAGACCCCAATTACAATGGATTGGAGAGTTCCCATGATGCGGGTTAACATGGTTACCCAATATTTCAAGGGAAACAGGTTGATTACCTTAGCCTAATCATTATTATAACTACATTGATTATTTTGCGATAATATTAAATATAATCTAATTAGAAAATATGTAAAAGTTTAACAAAAAAAAACGTACGAACAAATGTACTTATATTTACAGTTTTTTAACAATGTACTTGAAAAATGATTAAATTAAAGGGTTAGAATCCTATAAAGTGTCTGAAATTTGCCATATGTGAGATTTTTGTGTCTGAAGTTTAAATTGTTGATATTAACTGTCTAAAGTTTCAACTTTGTTGAAACTTGCTGTTAAAATTGACAGAACTTGGTCATGTGCTTTTCACATGACCCGATAAAAAAATAAATTACAAAATTGCCCCTATGGTGGTGGCCGACCGGAGTAGGGTGGTGGCCGGAGTAAACATAAATATATTAGGGGCAAATTTGACTTTTCAAACAATTCTGTTAAATTTTAGAGTAAAAATGGACGGAAAACCAAATTTCAACAATGTTGAAATTTCAGTCAGTCAATATCAATAATTTAAAGTTCATACACCAAAATCTCACATAATTAAGAGTACATAAAACCTAAAAAAACTCATTTAGCAGGGGTTGGCAATAAAACAAACACTACTAGAAATTCTCGAATTGCAAACGAAATTTTTTCGTCGGCAAAGAGCCACACTTTCGTCTTTAAAAATCTGTTTTGTCGTTAAAGCTAAATTTCGTCGGTAAATTTTAGTCGGTGTAACCGCCCTCGGCAAAAGTATTAGCCGACCAATTTCGGCCTAAAATTTTTGTCGGTAAATTTAGACTGCTTTGCCGACGAAAACCCCATTGGCAAAAAAGTTTAAGCGTTCGGCCCGTACTCAACCCGTAATAGTTTATCAACAGTTATATTTTGTCGGCAAATAAGATTTACCTTCTAAACATTTCCATTTCTTGCCGACGAGAAAATTCAGTCGGTGAAACTTTTAAGACAAAAACATGTTGACGGTAACAAAAAAAAAAACTTACAGAAACTTCACTTTCTTTTACCGACAAACTTTTCATCAGTAAAAGGGTATTGATTTTGAAAAAAAAAAATATATTAAAATGAATAAAATAATAATAAACAAAAAGTAGTCTTAGTAAAAATTGGATTCGTTCTACTAATTTGATAGAACTAATATCCATACAAATTAATCTCACCTAAACAAATAAAAGGAATTAATATAAATACCATTTCTATAAACTATAAACTTTCTTGTGCTTCAATACTGACACTTCAAGCTCTCCACTATAACCTGCATCTTGTAATCTCTAAGGATAAATGTCATTGGGTTTCGAAACCCAGTGACATTTATCCTTAGAGAAACTTGTATTTTCACCTAAGGAAATTCTATGAAAATACAAGTTTTTCGACTACGTGTTTTTGTTCATCTCTAGCACATCACATGCGATAGTCAACAACACCAGCACTGTGAACCCAACAACACCATCATTTGAAATCAACAACACTTGATATCCAATGACTACTCTACCCCCAAAGAGATGCCTCGAATGTATAGACAATGGTTACACCCAACCCAAGAAAAAATCACGCAAATTTAGATAATAAGACCACTATCACACAGTAACAAAATACATTCATTCAATTAAGAGATGTTGTAACTTACCAGCTCCTTCGCGGAAACCAATTGAATAAAGTTGCACTGGCACTCACCGCACCTACAAATTATCATTTAATAATGGATAACAACCTATTTAGTATCTCAGGTTCACCTCATGTTTCAGTTTGGTGTCTCAGAATTAAAGTGTTGATATGGACTGTCACAAGTTTGAATAGTGTTGCAATTTGGTTTTCTGTTAAATTTAGGTGTAAAGTTTAACAGACTTATATAAAAAGACCATACTGCCCCTAAACCTGATTCCGGCCACCAACTCCGATTACGGCCACCCACCCACCTCCAATTCCGGCCAGCCACCTCCAAACGAGATGATTCCAGCCCGATTCCAGCTGATTATGGCCGACTAGGGCCCGATTCCAGTCGATTTCGGCCGATTTACGGTTCCGGCGGTGAAGAGCAACTGACCTGATTTAGGGTTACGGCCGATTCCGGCCCGATTTCGGCCAATTTAGGATTCCGGCCAACATAGGGTTCTGGCCGATTTAGGGTTCTGACGGTGGAGCAGCTGGCCTGATTTAGGGTTTAGCTGTAATTTGGAGATTTTCAGTTTTATTTGGTCATGTGCTGGTCACATGACCGAATTATGTTAAATTTAACGGCAAAATTTGACAGAGACACCAAACAGCAACACTATTCAAATTTGGGACAGTATAAGTACGCGTCAGACGCCAAACTGAAACAAGAGGTCTGAGACACTAAATAAGTTCTTTTATGCAATCTATTTTGTGAACTGGTGGGCTTTTGATGGAGAATCCCAAATAGATTACACTCATTATCATATGTTGCGGAATTGTGCGTGGTAACAAGAAAATATTTAGTCGGGTAGTCGATGTTAAAATGATAAGTAAAAGAACAGATAGAAGAGACACAAAATTTAACGTGGAAACCCTCCGGTGTAGAGGGAAAAACCACAAGCGAGAGAGAAAATGCACTATGAAAATGAGGAGATACAAGTGTTACACTCACTCCCTAAATACACTCAATAAAACCTCACTACACTCAAAGATATATGGAAAGAGTGTGTATGTATATATGAAGAGGTTTAGTGTATGGTAGCAACTATGAAATACTACGATGGCTTTTGGAGTGTCTTGGCTTGCTTTCATCTGCACAACAACCATGCTTATATAGCCATAAAGCATAGTGTGAATAAGTAGTTTTCTTCCTACCATAATTGACAAATGGCTCCCTAGCTAGTAACATAGCTCTTCATCTTTGACAATCTCCAACCAATTCACCGAAAGTGAATTTGCCAAAATCTTCACCATTAATGCATGAATAGTTGCATGGACTTTAGTGTAAAATAATCAAGTCATATATCAACAATCTCCACCTTGACTTGAATTCTAGATGATCTCCTCAATAAAACGTTGTTTGCATTCCTCTCTCGCAATGCCCCGAAGGGCCCTCATAAATGGTGAACACCGATCAAGTCCAAGCAATGCTTGAACTTGAATTGCGTAACTGGTTTTGTGAGCATATCCGCAGGATTATGAGCTGTCGCAATTTTCTCCACGATGATTTTTCCATCTGCTACAACATCCCGAATAAAATACTGTCTCACATCAATATGTTTGGTTCTTTCATGATACATTTGATTTTTAGTCAAATGAATAGCACTTTGACTATCACAAAATATAGTGACGACGTCCTGAATCAAACCAAAATCATTAACCAAACCTTTCAACCAGATTGCTTCTTTGACTCCTTCAGTAATTGCAATATATTCTGCCTCCGTAGTAGAAAGTGCTACTATGGACTGCAAACTAGCTTTCCAGCTAATGGCAGAATTGCATAGAGTGAACACATATCCTGACAAAGACCTCCTTTTATCAAGATCACCTGCATAATCAGAGTCAACATAGCCAACAACATTGTTGTGTATCACCATTTTCATGTCAAACACCAATCCAATATCTGCAGAACCTTTCAAATATCGGAATATCCACTTAACTGCTTCCCAATGTTCTTTACCTGGATTACTCATGTACCTGCTGACAACACTAACTGCTTGTGCAAGATCAGGTCTAGTGCATACCATTGCATACATAAGGCTACCAACTGCACTAGAATAAGGAACATTTGACATTTCCTCATTCTCTTCATTTGTCTGCGGACACAAGTCAGATGACAATTTAAAATGAGCTGCAAGTGGAATACTCACAGGTTTTGAGCTGCCCATATTAAATCTGTCAAGCACTTTCCCAATGTAATTACTTTGGGATAAGTACAATTTTCCAGCTTGACGATCTCTGCGAATCTCCATTCCAAGAATCTTCTTTGCAGCACCAAGATCTTTCATCTCAAATTCACTATTCAGTTGATCTTTCAAATGGTTGATTAATGACATATCATGAGCAGCAATTAACATGTCATCAACATATAATAACAAATAGATAAAAGATCCATTTGAAAATTTCTTGAGATATACGCAGTTGTCATACTGACTTCGAGAATAACCATGCTCAACCATAAATGAATCAAACCTTTTGTACCATTGTCTCGGGGACTGTTTAAGTCCATAAAGAGACTTCTTCAAATGGCAAACATAGTCTTCCTTTCCAGGAACAACAAATCCTTCTGGTTGTTGCATATAAATTTGTTCCTCGAGTTCTCCATGTAAGAAAGCAGTTTTAACATCAAGTTGTTCTAATTCCAGATCCTGCAAGGCAACCAATGCAAGAAGTACACGTATAGAAGTGTGACGAACAACAGGAGAAAACACTTCATTAAAGTCTACACCATGTTTCTGAGTGTAGCCTTTAGCAACTAAACGTGCTTTAAATCTTGCATCCTCAATTCCAGGGTTGCCTTCTTTCTTCTTGTAGACCCATTTGCAACCTACAACTCTTTGACCCTTTGGCAATTTTACCAACTGCCAAGTATCATTCTTATGCAGAGATTCAATTTCCTCATGCATTGCAACCTGCCATTCAGAAGAATTAGAACATGAAATAGCTTCAGTAAACGTATGAGGTTCTCCACCTTCAACTGTTTCCTCTGCAACTGCAAGTGCATAAGCAACCAAATCTGCTTCACTGTATCTTGTAGGCTTTCTAATTTCTCTTCTGGGTCTATCTCTGGCAATAGAATAATCAACACGATGATCCGGTTCCAAAGAATCGTGAACCTCCGATGTACTTGGCTCTGAAATGGTGGATGAAATATTCTCCTGGCTAGGAGTTGGTGCTTCAATCTCAAGCTCCACCCTCTCGTCGGTACTCTTTGAACCACCTGTGTCAAGAGAGGAAGAACCGACAGTTTCTTTCCCAGAGTGAATTAACGCATTTTCATTAAAAGTGACATCTCTACTGATAATCACTTTCATAAGTTCAGGGCACCACAAACGATACCCCTTTACTCCAAATGCATAACCAATAAATACGCATTTTCGTGCTCTAGGCTCTAACTTTCCTTGATTAACATGCGCATAAGCTGGACATCCAAAGATTTTCAAATTTGAATAATCAACAGGATTACCTGACCAAACTTCCTCTGGGATCTTGAAATCAAGTGATGTGTGCGGGGAACGATTCACCAAATAGCATGCCGTTGATGCAGCTTCCGCCCAAAATTCTTTAGGCAAACCAGAGTTAGAGAGCATACAACGTACTCTCTCCATTATGGTCCTGTTCATCCGTTCCGCAACACCATTTTGTTGAGGTGTACCTGCAACAGTGTGGTGTCTAGCAATTCCTTCATTTTCGCAGAACGTGTTGAAATCACCTCCACAAAACTCTAGACCGTTATCAGTCCGGAGTCGCTTGACCTTTTTCCCTGTCTGATTTTCCATTAAAACCTTCCACTTCTTAAAAATGGGGAAAACTTCATTTTTGTGTTTTAAGAAGTAAGGCCAGACTTTGCGAGAAAAATCATCAATAATGGTCAGCATATAACGGTGTCCTCCTTTGGAAGGAACACGTGAGGGTCCCCAAAGATCTGAATGAAGATAATCAAGAGTACCTTTAGTTCTATGAATCCCGGTACCAAAGCTTAACCTTTTCTGCTTACCGAGAACGCAATGTTCACAGAATTCCAATTTACCAGTACTCTGACCGCACAAAAGACCTTTCTTACTCAGAATGGTCAATCCTTTATCACTCATATGGCCAAGACGCATGTGCCATAATTTTGTGACGTCTGAATCCGACATGGATGACGATACAGCTGCAGAACCTGTAACAGTAGATCCTTGCAATACATACAAACTTCCAGATCTGTTAGCTTTCATCAAAACAAGAGCACCCTTAGAGACCTTTAAAACTCCACCTTCAGCTGTGTACTTACACCCAAGAGACTCTAGGGTGCCAAGAGAGATAAGGTTTCGTTTCAAGTCGGGGACATGTCTAACACCGGTTAGAGTCCTAATCAGACCATCATGCATCTTAATTCGTATTGTTCCTTTACCTACAGCTTTACACTGAGCATTATTCCCCATTAAGACAATACCACAATCAACAGATTCATAAGTGGTAAACCAATCCTCATGAGGACACATGTGATAAGAACAACCAGAATCAAGAATCCACTCAGTTTTAGATCTAGTTCCAAAATCAGTCACAGACAAAACTTCACCTTCAGACTCATTTTGAGCAATACTAACTTCGGCAGATTTTTCAGTATTTCTCTGATTTTTGTTTTCTTCCCTTTGCTGCTTATTTTTCAGATTAAAACAATCAGAAATTTCATGTCCCTTTTTCTTGCAATAGCGACAAAATTTCTTATTATCGCGGGCTCTAGATTTAGACCTGGATTTAATTTTACTGCTACCACCCTTTTCAAAACTTCTCCCTCTAACAAATAACCCATCGGCTTCATCCTTTGAATTATTCTCAAAATCATATTTTTCCTTTGACAAAAGATTTTGCTTAACATCATCAAAGGTCAGGGTCTCATTACTACCATACAACATGATATCCTTAAAATTACTATATGAACGGGGAAGTGAACAGACCATTAGAACAGCTTTATCTTCATCATCAATCACCACATCCAAATTTTCCAAATCCACAATGATGGAGTTAAACTCATTAAGATGAGTTTGAACGGGTGTACCTTCGGCCATCTTTATCGTAAAGAGGCGTTCCTTAAGACGAGTCTTGTTGGCAAGACTCTTTGTCATATACAAAGACTCCAACTTAAGCCACATGCCTGCAGCTGTATCCTCCTTAAGAACTTCACGTAGCACTTCTTTGGACAAACAAAGTTGGATTGCTGAAAGGGCTTTTTCATCCAACTCATCCCATTCATCGTCTGTCATGGTGGCCGGCTTTTTCACCTTTCCTGCAAGAGCCTTTTTCAACCGATGTTGACTGAGAACAGCCATCATTTGAACTCGCCATATGCCAAAACTAATTTTTCCATCAAACTTCTCAACATCAAATTTCATGGCCGAAGCCATGTAGTAAAAAATGATAACCCGACTAAAATATTACAACGCTCTGATACCAATTTGTTGCGGAATTGTGCGTGGTAACAAGAAAATATTTAGTCGGGTAGTCGATGTTAAAATGATAAGTAAAAGAACAGATAGAAGAGACACAAAATTTAACGTGGAAACCCTCCGGTGTAGAGGGAAAAACCACAAGCGAGAGAGAAAATGCACTATGAAAATGAGGAGATACAAGTGTTACACTCACTCCCTAAATACACTCAATAAAACCTCACTACACTCAAAGATATATGGAAAGAGTGTGTATGTATATATGAAGAGGTTTAGTGTATGGTAGCAACTATGAAATACTACGATGGCTTTTGGAGTGTCTTGGCTTGCTTTCATCTGCACAACAACCATGCTTATATAGCCATAAAGCATAGTGTGAATAAGTAGTTTTCTTCCTACCATAATTGACAAATGGCTCCCTAGCTAGTAACATAGCTCTTCATCTTTGACAATCTCCAACCAATTCACCGAAAGTGAATTTGCCAAAATCTTCACCATTAATGCATGAATAGTTGCATGGACTTTAGTGTAAAATAATCAAGTCATATATCAACATCATACACACTCTACCTGAATCAATTAGTCAGTCGAATCAAAATGCAATCCAAGATATATAGTTGAATGATCAAAGGAATAATAGAAGTTAATTTGTTGTGGACTTAACGTTTGTGTATAACCACTTCAGTTTGAGAAGGAAAGCCAAGGGCATGGAAATTTAGTAGCAACGACAATACCTTACCTTACGTATGCTCTCAGGAAATACTCATCAAGATCCCTAATTTATCCCAACCAAAACTTAAAACGTATAAATCACATATGCGTTATTGTATTGATCTTAAAACGAGGCAAGCAATCGCAATTCACATGCAGAGACATGAGCAAATTCGTTCAGAATTAAGAACCATACCGCTCTAGGCAAAGCTCGGACTCTCTCGCTGGACCCGAACTCGGGCTTGTGTAATATAAGAGTGTTGCTCATGTCTTTATCCACAACTTCGAACTTATGAGACAGTTGGTTGAGGCGCAAGTCTTATTATCGACATCCCATCGGCTAAGTAATGTTGTTTAAGCATACATTCTTTGGAGAATTGAAGAAGCTTATCCATACACCACAAAATACTTTCTTCAAAGCTAGCTCTGAGTTTGAATCATCTAAAAAAAGAAGTTGAGAATTAGAGAAGATGAACAAACAACAAGAAAGCTACTAAGCTTATCAACTTATAAATAGTACAATGCTGTTGCAATCGGGGGCCTGGAATTGAGAGAGTGGGAACTAATTATGAAATATGAAACACCCAAATTATGAATTTTAAGTTCACTGAATTCTTGTGCTTTTGATATGTGTAGTTGTTAAATCCATAAAGTCAAATCCGATAGAAAAATGATAAGGAGTCCGAAGAAATAAGCTTATTCTGGGGAGTATTGATATAGGTTCTCACAGAGCATTCCGACTATACTCACTGTGCAGTCTCCGTAATTATTTCAACTTTTAAGGGCATATTTACTGTTCTCAAGGTTGGAACCTTTCGGAACTATTATGTCGGACTTTTTATCATTTTTGTATTTTGGGGCGGGTATATATATCTGTATTCACATTCGGAGGATTCGGACTCTTAATTAAGAGTATATATATATGCCCCAAAAGTTGTTATTGTTTACACTTTATGCCACTAAGACTCAATCGGAGGATTTCAGAATCCTGAAATTGGAGTTTGTATCAGAACTCAATCAGATAAGCAACCATTTCTACATTGAAGTTCGAGGAGCTAACAATCACACATTCAATCCTAAATTGACCTAACCTAATAGTTGCCATACAAATAGTGTAATCAAGACTAACATGATCACAATGGGACTCCAAGTCTATTGCTACATTTGGCTAGTATCTCGAGCTCGACACGTAAACCCCGAGCCTACATCCCGACAACACTATTTTCCTACCGCGCAAACCGAACACAACAACCTAACTCTAACTGACTAAGACAACATAAGACAACACAAGGAACATGAAACGGGTTCGGCGAACCACCATCATCCGGTTCTTCGATCAGGAGTTGTTTCCATTGAAGAACGAAACATTCCCGTCGCTTGATTTTTGCGTCGCTAGAGAAGTCCAATTGTCTCCTCCGAGGTAGGACGGCGGTGAAGTTGACATCGGGACGGCTGTTACCGGGCCCACGATCGGGATTACATCATCGTTCTTCGATTTCTTAGGCTTTTGCTCTTGCTGATTCCCAGCTAAGAAACTGCCCACAACAACCTAGTAACAAAAACTTATTAGTAAATAAATGTAGTTTATTAAATGTTGATTAGTTATAATCGAAATATGCCACGTGTCACAAACCTGCACCGGAGTTGCTGCGACGAGCAAACCAGCAATTCCGCCACCGACAACACGACCGTCCGGGCTAGCTAACGATACACTCATTCCACCGGATCGGCTCCGGGTCCCTCCGGTTTCACTAGGCATGAATGATCCAGATAGCGACAGTATCTCAAATCGACCCTATGAATAATGCAACCGAAATTTAGATCAAAAGTGAAAAATTAATCGTGTTAATGACGACGAGAAGGAGGAGTCACCTCGTATGTCAATGTGCCGCCGGACGAATCGGGTTGACGGAGAGTGACGCTTGATATCGCACCATTGGCCGAGAGTATACATATGGCTCGTGGTCCTTGTTGCAAAAACGATATGATCTTCATTGTCACATCCTGGAGAATTTCATAGCAGTATATTTCAGAATGATGTAACGGGATCATATTCATTGATCATACATATGCCCAGAATTAATTAGATCTGAATTACCTCGCCTGTATTAACGGTGATGATATGCGGTGAGAAATTGGTGCCAATGGAGCATGGAGCCCATTCCCCTACCAAATGCAAAATTATTCTCAAATCAATACATTAGAAACATAATTCAAGATGACACACATAAATTGAGAAAATAGAGTTTCAGTTCTTTAAAAAAATGAGTATCAAATATTTCAAGTGTGAGTTATCAGTCAGTCATGACTCGTTTCAACTATTTGAGGCTCGTACTGTCCCGAGCCCACGTGTTCAACCTGGTCTAGATGACTATGCTTGGAACAAGTACAGGTATGGAAAAGCCTCATATCTCACCTTAGCCGATCAAAACTCTAAATTGGTCATTGCTTAATTGATCAAGTTAGGCAATCGTGATCTAAACTTATAATAGACATGATTTTCCAATTGAACATATTTGATACAGTTCATGTTAACGCAAACCGCTAACTAGATGAATCGATTCATAGTTAACTGTTTGGAATTTCAAATAATAATTGAGATTTATAAAACTAATGAGAAACTTCAAAAAGGTTATCTTATCTCCCATCTAGAAATGGTCTTAACTAATAGAAACATGCATGAATTCACCAACATCTGCACCTACTTTTACAATGTTGTCTGGTTCCAGAAAGTTTGGAAGTTCAGTGACAGAGAAAGATTGTCACTACAAACACCAACCATAGCTAAAACATGCAAAATCTCCTATTGTCGGGAATCCAAATCACAGTCCCCACCATTTAATATTTGATGAATTTCGAACAGAGTTTGAAAATCTAAACCAAGACAAACATATATTACCTAAGTTGTCAACTTCGAACTTGGGTTTGGTCACTGATCCGACGGACCGCACCTTCCCCCGCTTCTGGCCGGAAAAGTCGATCACCGGCGGCGGCGCCGACGACGATATCGGCTTCGGAGACAGAGGCAAGTTGAGAGAGCCGTCTGGAGCGTACTTCCTCGGCCGGCCCCTCTTCTTCTTCAACGGTATGGCTCCGGCGGCCGGCGGGGTGAGACCCACTTGAGGCGGCGCCGCCTTGACGGGCTGAGCTGTCTGGATCGGGTTGTCAGATCTCGGAGCCACGTGGTAGTCTGATGGAGCATCTGATCCTACCACTGTAACACCTCCACTACTGCTCACACCTTCCCTTCCCTCCATAATCAAAACCAAAATCTATTAACTATAAACAAAATTCGTCAAAAATAACCCATCTTCATTTCCATCTCAAAATCAATTACAACGCCAAAAAAAAAAGTAGAAAAAAAAATATAATAGTTAGAAAGAGTTGCAGAAATAGTTGAAATTCTTGAGGAACTGTCAACAGAAGCAAAAGATAATATTTTTTGAGAAAAATAAAACAATTAAATGTTGAGGTTCATGCTTTTGTAGAATTTCTGCAGGGAAGGAGGTTGAAGATGAAGGAAGAAGATGAAGATTATTTGATTTTGTGCTCTGAGGTTTTAAATTTGTAAAGGAAAATGCATAGACAAATTAGAAAAATTAAAAAAATTAGCTATTTTGGACGGTTCCTAACTTTTTCCTAATACTAAATTAAAGAAACTGGTGGAATAATAAATAATTAAATCTGAACAAAAAAACAAACAAATAGTATTTTTCATGGAGAACTGTGTTTCTCTTTTATAGGTTGAATTTTTACATGGGAAAATAATTTTTTATATAACTTAAAGGTGTCTCTTGAGAATTATTAATATATTTTCTCTATATTAAAGTAAAAATTATGATTATGTTTTTGGAGTATAAGAAATAAACTTTAATAGATCCTATCTAACTTTAAACCTACTTCATTTATTGTGTTACTAAATAATTACTTGGTTGATATATATATATTGTAATTGAATAATTAAAAGTTAATACCAAACACAACCAGAAATTTGATTTAATTACAATCGTTGTCTAGATTTTAATTTATAATTATTATTCATAAATATATTATAATTTTCTTCAAATTAGATAATAATAAGCATGTATTAACAACGTGATTTTTTTTTATGTATACTCATAATAAATTCCAAAATAAATTAAAATAATTTCATAAAAATACTTTCAATAGGATATTGAATTAAATTTCCATATAATTATAATTGTATTTTCAATAGAATGCTCAATTAAGGATTTTATATTTATTCTTTCAAATTTAATTGTAAATCCATCTCCGTGTGGCGTGTAGCATATACATGCTTTTTTTCTTGTCCAACTTGACAAAAATAATAATTGAAATAACAATTTGTTCTGTAATTAAAAATTTATAAAGTCAAATTTGAATATCGTTTTGTAATCCATCAATCTTTTAAGTTGAGATTTGGTTATTAACTCATAATTAAAATACCGAAACTGAAGATTTTATCAAGACAAGAGAAAAGGAAAAGGAGATTGCCTCGACCATGCAAGCAATTATCATTTATCACACTTTTCCAGTTTTTTTCATTGGGGCTTCTTCCGGCAAATATATATACCCAATGGCCAATACAAACAAACATTATAATTACTTTCTTATTCTTATTTATTACAATAATATTATCATTTTTTTTTTTGGTGAAAAGAGTAATATTATCATTCATAAATGAGTAAATTTTCTACCTGTGAAATTTATATTAAAAAAACACAACTTTGTATTAAAAAACAAAGGTTTTTATATTAAAAAACACAACTTTGTCCCTTGTAATTAATTTTATATGTTAAAAATGTCCCTACTTATTAATTAGATCTAGCAAATAATTATATCAAAATATTTAATACCTTAAATTTTGCTTACCTAACACTCGAAATTGAATTTGTGTACAGCCAAAATAAAATAAAATAACACTTGAGGTACATGTCACTTTAACCAATTGTCAAACTAATATATATATTTTACATAAAAAAAAAAAAAAAAAACTAACTAACGCTAATGCTAATATATAAGTGTCTGCTTTTTATTAGCTTCCTTCATGTATATAATTTCTTTTAAGGGAATAAACCTAAAAACTGTCTCAATTTTGATACGAGTGTAAGTTTGGTGTCTCAATTTTAAACTGTTGATATTTAGTGTCCCAATTTTCAGTTTTGTGTCTATTTGGTTTTCTGTTAGGTTTTGGGGTTAAGTTTAACAGATTGAGTTGAAAAGACTATTTTGTCCTTCTTCTTTTTTTGAAAGCCTTTGATTCTGACCACCCACCCCGACTCCAGCCACCCACCTCCAATTAGCCAGAATCGACCGGGAATCGGGATGGGTTTGGCCTTAATCGGCCGGAATCGGGGTGGGTTTGGCCGTAATCGGCCGAAATCGGGTGGGTTTGGCCGTAATAGGCTGAAATCGGGGTGGGTTTGGCCGTAATTGGCCGGAATAGGGGTGGACTTGGCCGTAATCGGCCGGAATAAGGGTGGGTTTGGCCGCAATAGGCCAGAATCGGGTAGGTTTGGCCGCAATCAGCCGGAATCAGGTGGGTTTGGTCGGAATCAGCCGGAACTGATCAGGGGTAATTTTGAAAATTGACCACTCGCGTGACCATTACGTGACCAGATTTCGTTCAACTTAACCACAAAATTCAACGGAGACACCAAATAGCAACACATAATAAATTGGGACGTTGAATTTCAACCTCAGACACCAAACTAACACGTGGGTAAAAATAGACAGTTTTTAGGTTCTATTCCCATTTTTTAATGGTTGAGTGAAAGAGAAGTGCACTAAGTGACCGAATACTACTTAAAAAATAATATTTACAAAATATAGGATCCTTTTCTAAGTTATGCAATTCTTAAAATGAATAACCGATTTTATATTATTTTTAATATCTTAAATTCCTCTCATAATCGTCTTTTTTATACTTCATTTTCTACATGGCAAATAAAAACCATTTTCTAAATATATATATATTTAAAAAAAAAAAAAAAAAAACCCGGTAGAACCGTAGAAGTTCATACTTTCACAGTTTAGGGTTAATGGGTTATTAATTATTTAATTTAATCAACATAGTGCTTTACAACTGTTAATATGTGGTTGTAAATTACTTTAAAATTAATATGTATAATAATAAATAATAAATAATAATATATTAACAGTATGGTCCTTTGGACTCTAGATTAACTATGTTATCTGGTATTGGTTTTGAGAATGATCATGTGCAAGGTATCCAGACCAGCTATTTCCATTCCATGTGATTAAAGGGAAGATACAATTGTTGTGTATATATATGTCAATCAACTATGTGAATTACTTTTAGGAAACAAAAATAAAGATTGAGATAAATAATGAGTCAATATATACGTAAACTATTGTCCAAAATATATATATAACGTATGATGTTTAAAAATGATATTTTTTTGTTTATTTCTTAAGAGTTGAGGTTCAATATGAATCCCATTTAGAATATTAAATAATTTAATTTCTTAAAAAAAATAGTTAGCATAGATAAGAAGGAATAATTTGTCATTTCCATTTGTGTTTATATAACTTAAAAAACTAAAGTGATGAGAAACCAATGTGCATTAGCCAATCATCATATATATATTCTTAATTAATCACCAATAAAATTGCTTACTTGTTGATCTAGACCTAACTTGATTATGTTAATTTTCCTTCGAAAAAATCGACTCGTTGTTATTATCACCAAATTCTGAAATTTGGTTTTATGACTAAAAACTTATACATATTAAAAAAAAAAAAAAAAAAAAACAGTGCATGTAGTTTATGTTATTATCATTATTATATTGAGGTAAAAATACTTGTACATCGCATGTCAAGATAAATGGTTTCTCATCATGAAAGAGTGACTTTATCTAATAAATAAATCGATTTTGTTAGATTTAATAATTATTTCGTCTAGCATGCCTGCCTACCTAAGAAACATTATTTTCTGCAAATAAATAAATTCGACTTATAATGCACAAACAAGTGTGACACAAAGCCTTTATCCAAGGCCAATCACTTTTTACAATCTCTTGGATTATTTTAAAATATTATTACTTTATGATAATTTAATAATACTTTTTTTTTTTTGATTTTAACCTGCCGCAATATTTTATAATAATAAAGCCAAAGTAGGCGCTTCTAAGTTTCCCGTAACGATGACGGTATGTCAGAAGCCGCCCAAGATCCTGTTACAGATAGGTCCGCCGCACGTTTAACAAGAGTATGTGCGCGGGATACATTAATTCTAGGTACACGTAATATAACAGCCGGAATAATATTTAAAAGATGTTGGATATCCTGGACGATGCCGAAGACAGAAGGGTTACAGCTTGTAGAAGAGGATTCCGTCTGATACAGCAGATTTGTCGAGTCAGTAGCCACCGTAGTGGTGTCTTGTGGAAACGACTGTGCTAACAGTAATCCTGCCCTGCATGCTAAACCTTCCGCCAAAATGGGATCATCTCCAGGAGCCGAAACTACCGAGGCCGCAATAATTCTATAGGATCCATCTACCAAAATAGCGCCTCCAAAAACTAAGTTCCTTCTGGCCCTTACTGCTCCATCGCATAGTACATTGGGCCTTCTATGCAATGGTGTTGGTACGCTGACCCTCAACCTGCCACTGGTGGGGATTGTGGTGTCTCTTCCTGTTCCTGAATTACAAGCATTAGCAATATGATTATCGTTAGTTACAACTCCTATGAACTGAATGGTGGACAAAGGGTTCGGAGTTTTGTTCCTAAAGATAACTGCATTGCGTTCTACCCATATACCCCACAACACTATACATTTGACCACTAATAGTTCATTTGAGGTGGTGACACTAAGACCAGATTGGGTGCTAGGGAAAAGCCATTCTTTGATTGTGGATCTTGGTTGACGATCCGCATTTGTTCCGAAGATTGAGCCGAACCAAATTCTTTGAGCGAATTGGCATTTCCACATTAAGTGCTCCCAGTCTTCTGTATAATGGCTACAGAAAGGGCACCTTGGATTGAAGGAGGGAACTCGTTTGTGTATGGCTTGCCCAAGGGCCAGCCCATTGTTGAACCCCTTCCAGACGAACATCCGAATTTTTGGTAATAGTTTGGCTTTCCAAATTTCTTTCCAAAGAGACGGACTAACAGCCGAAGAGGTTGACGGAGTTATCCCCTGCTGCTCTGAGTTGAGCAGTGCTTTTATGAAGTGATACCCCGATTTGACAGAGTACTTTCCGGATTTATTGTGTAGCCACAGGAACTTGTCCTCAGTATCAAATAGGGGTAAAGGAATGGTCTGGATTAAATCTTTGATCATCCGTGGTATCATCATTTGTGATAGGATATCCGTGTTCCAGGTGCCGTTTAGGATGAAATTGGATACCTTGGTATTTATGGGAGCTTGCGGTGTTCCTAGCGAGTTCGTGTCAGCCACCCAGTCTTTTAGTAGACCCATATTTGGGACCCAGGGGTCGGTCCAGAAGCAAGTGGTGTTGCCAACTCCTATATGCCATCTCCCTCCTTTGCATAGAAACACTCTGGTTTTTGCAATTGTTCTCCAGACCGGGGAATGATAAGGTTGTACCTTGGCTGTGAAGAAAGATTCGTTTCTTAGGTACTTGTCCCTAATACAACTTACCCATATCGATTCTTTGTTCGTGACGATTCTGTTTGCCTGTTTAGTGAGTAGTGCCAGGTTAAAGGCATTCATGTCACGGAAGCCTAGACCCCCGTCATCCTTTGAGCGGCACAATTTCTCCCATGCAATCCATATGATACCTCTTTTCCCCGCATCTTGGTTCCACCAGAATTGTCTGTGGAGTCTCTCGAGATTAGCCGTGGTCTTTTTTGAGAGGTTCATGCATGACATAACATAACTTGGGATTGAGGCTGCTGTGGCTTTCAGTAAGACCTCTCTGCCGGCCGGGGACAGTAGCTTAGTCATCCATCCTTGAATCCTGGATGTTGTGCGTTGAATCAGATTTTCTCCCACTTGTCTTTTTTGCTTTGCCCAGTCCACCGGTAGTCCCAGATATATCTCAGACGGCATCATTATCCGTACTCCCAGCAGTTGAGCGATCTGGTTTGTTGTATCTTCTGAGACATTTGGGCTAAATCGAATGCTGGACTTGCTGTAGTTTATGAGTTGGCCTGATTCTTTCTGATATTCTTCTAGTAGAAGCTTCAATTGTGTCGCGTTGGTTAGTGTTGCCTCAAGAAACAGGAAGCTATCATCTGCGAATAGTAGATGTGATATTTCCTGGGTGAACTTTCCTGGTTTGATACCCTTGATCTTCCCTTCAGATTGGGCTAACGATAATTCCTGAGACATCATTTGTGAGACCAGGATAAACAGATATGGGGACAGTGGGTCTCCTTGTCTTAGCCCTCTCGATGGTGAGAAGTCTTCAGTTGGTTTCCCATTGATTGACACATTAAGAGTGGATGTTGAGACACACTCCATAATCCATTCTATGAAGCGTTGCGGGAAGTTCATGTTTTGTAGAACGTTTCTCAGGAAAGGCCATTCGACTCTGTCGTATGCTTTTGTCATGTCCAGCTTAAGTGCGAGTAGTCCTTTTTTTCCCCTCCGTCTCTGCTTAATCGTATGCAGCAACTCTTGTGCTAGGAGTGTGTTATCCGTTATGCTCCTTCCTGGGACAAAAGCTGTTTGAAAAGGCGATACTAGCTTGGCAATTACTGAACGCATCCTGTTGGCGAGGATTTTCGAGATGACCTTGTATGTGGTATTACACAGGCCAATAGGGCGCCAGTCCTGCAGACCCTGGGGGTTGTCTTTTTTCGGGATTAATACAATCTTTGTGGCATTTATTTTTTTTTCCATCTTCCCGGAACTGAAAAATTCAAAAACTGCCGCTGATACTTCTCTTCCTGTGACGTCCCAAGTATGTTGGAAAAATCTGGGGGGGAAACCATCGGGGCCTGGTGCTTTGTCTGGCTGGAATTGAGCCATGGCTTTTGTTATTTCCAAGTGTGTTACCTGAGCCTCAAGGCTTGCTCTTCCCAAAGGGTGAATTGTTAGCCTAGCTCGTGGGGGGATATTTAGAATAGGTATGACACTCCTCGCTGTAAACACCTCTCGGTAGTATTGTTGGATATGGCGTTGTATTTCTGACTGGTCTGTCAGTATGTTACCATCCGGTAGTGCAATGGTATCTAAGTTATTTTTGCGCCTTCTTGCAACCGAGTATGCGTGGAAAAACTTTGTATTTCTATCACCTTGTTCCAGCCATGTCTGTCTAGATTTCTGTCTCCACATGATTTCCTGATTAAGGTATAGATCTTCCAGAGCCGCTGTGGCTTCATCTGCCTGAAGTGAAGGTCCATCAAGTTGTTGTGCTGAATTTAGCTTTTGCAACTGTGACCTAATTTGGGAGTCAATGTGCCCGAAGGTGGACCTATTCCACTGTTTGAGTTTTCGGGTTAGGTTTCTGAGGTTATTAAGTAAATGTAATTGGGCTTGGCTATGGGGATTTGTAGGCCAATTTTGCCGAAGCATCTCTGGGAAGTTGGTGTGCCTGAGCCACATTGATTCGAAGTGGAAATGCCGATTTCGATTTGGGTTTGGCATAGAGTCATTCGTTGAGAGGATAATAGGACAATGATCCGAGGCTATCATCTCCAGGTGTACCACCTTTGCGCGAGGAAAGCGGGCATGCCAGAGTGTATCTGCCATTGCCCTGTCCAGACGTTCTCTTACTCTATCCTCACCTGTTCTACGATTTGACCACGTAAATGGTTGCCCCGTGTATCCCAAATCTAGCAGGTTTGCCCTGTTACTCCAGTCATGTGCTCTTAGTATACGTGCTGCTGATGCTGGTATACGGCTTTCTTTTTCTTCAAACTCCCACACATCGTTGAAGTCCCCAATCGCTAACCATCCTAGTGGGGAATTGTGGAGTTCCCTAATGGATAACATTTGCTCCCAGAATTCAGGTCTTTCTTCCGACTTTGAGGGGGCGTATATAAAGGAGGAATCCCAGATAGGGTTTAGTTGTGGATTTAGGATCTGTGCATGGATCACATATAGGTTGCTATTTAGAATATCTAACCTAATGGAATCCTTCCAGGCTAAGAGTAGTCCCCCCCTTGTGTCCTGAGGCTTGACAGAAAAACTATTCCCTAAACCACAGGAGGATAATGTGCTACAGAGTCTAACTTGCTGGCTTTTTATTTCTGAAATGAAACAGATATCTGGTTTGTGGATCTTAATCAGGGTAACTATATGACGAACTGTCAGTAGGTTCCCAGCTCCTTGACAGTTCCAAGCTAATATTTTCATGATGATTCCGGCAGAGCCCCAAGAGGGCCTGCCGTACTTTCATTGTGTGGAGACCCCGTAAAATCACTAGAAAACAAGCGAAAATAAAGGTTCAATGGTGGGGGTGATAGTGCAGGTACCTCGTCAACTCTGGTGAGCTTGGCCGTCCTTTTGCGATCCTTGTAATAGCGTGCAGGGCGAGGTCCAATAGCTATCCTTGGCTTGCGGCTTACGCTCTTCTTTGGGAGTGGTATCTCTATGGGTTCCATGCTGCAAATCCGAAGTCTTTTCTTGGGGGGGGTGAGATCCTCCGTCTCCATCTCCTTTATGATAATGCCTCCTTTGGGTAATGGGTAAGGAAGTGTCAGTTGGGAGCCCTCTCCCAACCTCCTGAGCTCCGTTTCGCCTTGGTTTGACACTCCACCTAATCCTGCCGGAGACATAGGTTCCTTTCCTGGCCGATGACGTAGTTGGGAGCCCTCTCCCAACTGCCTATCCATCGGGGCTCTGACGGTGTTGGTTCCAGTTTCCCCCAGACCCAGGTCTTCTGGTTCGTAAATGAAGGGTGGGGATTGGTTTATTTGCCACTGAGTAGAAAGTCTTCCTGCCAGGATGGACAAAGGTGATGCTGGTGGGGTGATACTAGCGTGTAGTGATGAGTCTGGCATAGTGGTGCTCGAGTCTGAGAAAGCCTGGTATTCTGAGAGGGTCTGACAGACGCCTAGTAGCGGAGCTGGCTCATCAAAGACTGTTATGGCCGTATCCGAGATCTGCCCCATTGGGTCCCAGTTCACATTCTCCAGCTGTGGATAGTGCGGATTCATCGAGGTTGCAACATTTAGGTCCAATGGCGCAGAGGGTTCGGTTAGGCCCGGGAATAGGGTCTCCTGGTACTCCTGGATTTTTTGCTTAATCCATTGTTTTTGTGCTGCGCGATCTGCACGATTTTTCAATATCCAGTCTCTTTCGGAGGCAACAGAGGTGCGTATTCCGTCGGGTTCCTGTGGGGGGTCCACCGGGGCTTGTTGTGCACCCTGTACTGAGTGTGTGGAGTCGGATAGTGACTGATTGGGGGTTTCAAACGGTTTATCGAGGAGTTCCCTCTCTTTTCCTGCAGGAGTGTTAAATTGTCTCTCGTCCGCCCAGGTGATCCAGCGGCATAATTGGCCCGTTCCTCTGTTGAGCTTGGAAACATACCACGGTTGACCCTCCGCACCTAGAACCAAGATGTTTGGATGCTTCTGAACCCGGGTTTGCATGTCCATAATGAGAGCAGTCGCATCTTTTTGTGTTCGCTTGCAGTCGGAGGTGTTGTGTCCAAGGCACCCACAACGGTTACACGGTAGGCCACCTCGATAGCGGATGTAAATGGGGCCCGGAAAGGGGGAGTCAAGGAGCTTTATTCCTGGGACCGCAGCACGCTGTAAGTCCATTTGGATCTGGACTTTCGGGTAGGCTATTGCAAATGGTTCATTCAAAATTGCCGTCAGATGTTCTATTTGGATAACCTGTCCTACAACCCCAGCAACTCTCATAATACTTTCAAAACAGACAATATTTGGGTTCATTCCCCTAATCTCTATCCACATAGGCACCTCATTCATTGGAAAAGTAGTAGGTATACCGAAATCTCTACACTCAAACATTACGAGAAGGCCTAAACCATTTCCTACAATAAAAGGGGAGTTAATGACTACCTCCCGTAGGTGCAGTTCCTCATGGAAGACGAAAGTCCAGTATTGGTCGTGTCGGAAATTAACCCTCGGTGGTGGGTTAAGATTCCACGACTCCACAAGGCGATTAACCAAATCAAGTCTCGGAGGTGTGGCCGAGTGCATTTTTCCTACAAGCATCCGGTTTAGGGGGTTTAGGGAAATTGGTTGACTGCCGGTTCGGTTCATGGGATAAGCTTGGTTTTGAGGAGTTTGGTTCGGCTCCATTAATTCCGGTTTGGTCAGTATATAATCCCAGAGTGGCGGTTTAGCACCAGACCGGTTTGCTTCCAGCCGGTTAAGGGATTCCAGATGATGGGCTGACTGGCAGGATGTTTGTTCTTCTGGGCCGACTGGGTTTAGCCTGGCAGAAAGTGGGTCGGACTGTTGTCTCTGCTGGCGATGGGCTAGGGTCGGGTTTGGGTTGGGCTTCGGGGCGGGACCAGACAGAATGTGAGCCTTGGGTTGGGCTGTTAATCCCAGTGGGCTGGGCTTGGTCTTTTGGGAGCGTTCTTCAACCACCAGAGAGGGAAAGGTGGGTTTCCTCTCCTCTTCCTGTCTGAGCGTCGCCGGTGTACTCTTTTGGCCACCAGGGGGGCGAATCCACGAAGCAACTGCGGTACGGGACGAAGCAGGGTTACAAGTGTAGGATGTGTTTCGGTACGACGATCCCGTGTCCTTCAAGGTTAGTACGTCGTGCCTTTCCTGCTTTGTCGGAACTCTTCTGTGCGCCGCTTCTGATCGCCGGAAACTTGTTCGTTTGTCTGGTGGTTTGGAACTTGGTTTGAGTGGAATGAGTTTATGAGGAGGTGTGAGGGCTTCCTTGTGCTTTGGTTGATTTAAGCTAGGATTTCTGCTGTTTGTATCGAGATTGAGCTTCCTCTCATTAATGTTGGCCATTGAGATGTGACTAGCATGATGATTAGGGAAGAAAAAGCTTGGAGGATGAACAGGTGATGGTTTGCTGACAGAGGAAGCTGAGTTAGGGGAGTCGTCCATATTTTCGGCTTGGACTGGTAGTTGTGGCAGCAAGTTGCAGGGAGAAAAGCAGAAGTTTGAAAAGAGAGGCTATGGGCAAGTTGCAGAGGGAAAAGCAATCACAGTTGAATGGAGTTATTGCAACTGGATGAAGTTGCATCCGAACTAGCTGGGAATAGAGATGCTGATTTTTGGGAGTTGATGTAGTGTGGGTAGGTGGGTGCTATTCAGTTTTGCTGAATATTGGTTAGGGTTTGTTTTGGGTTGGGGTTGGTGATGGAGCACCAAAACTCGACGACGGGGAGGTTATCTCCGCCTTGAACTTCTCACAAAAACGAGAGAGTTCTAACAGTACCTGAATAACCGATAATTTTGAGAATTTTTAATAATACTTCAACTAAGGGTTATATAGTTTGCAGTCGAAGGAAGGTTATAGGTTGGAAACTCCACAACCCGACCTTTACTTTTTTTTTTGGCCAACTTTATTTTATTTCTTTGGCAAACCGACCTTTAAGATATTTTAATTATCAAACGGCATATAAGATATTTAGAGAATAATAGAAAATCAAAATAAATTTTTTTTGGCGAGATAATTAAAAAAAAAAAATTGTTTAATTTTTTTTTTATTACCGTTTATTGTTTTTTTGAATTTTTTTAACAATCAAAATAAATTGCAAAAAAAAAAAAAAAAATACAATAGACGGTAATAAATTGTTGATACTAAAAATAATTTTATATAGAATAGCTATTATATTTGCCAGCAAGTAGGATTAATTAATTTGTGATGATTTAATGTTGTGACAAAGTGATAATTATTTTAAATGGTCAAATTAGAAAATGTTTTTATGGAATAGAGGCAGAGGTAGTCAAATTCACATGGACATTGCCTTTCTGGTCAAAAGACCGGTTCTATTCTAAATTAATTAAACCCTTTTAATAATACATACTATACTAATTATAAAATACATTATTATGCATTAATTATTAATTAATAAATGTTTGAATGATTTATTCATATAAAATGTATATATATTATATGCTGACAGACAAATTATTTTATCTCCCCATTCCCAAAATAATAATTTGTTTTAAAAGTTTTAATAGTTTTAGTTTTTTTATGTTATTAAACGTATCTCTCTTTAATGCTATGGATTGATATTATCCATCACACGCGCTTCACTCCCATTTAATCTGATTATTTTTCTACATTATTATTATGGTTTGCGGGATTTAAATCGAAAGTGTTACCGAATATACTGAATTAGTCGAGCCTAGCTTACCAAAAAAAAAAACTAAGATTTATAGTATCTATATTATAATTCAACTTTCCTATTGGGCCTAGGTTTAGAGTCCCAATGTCAAAATAGCCCAATGTTCTGTTCTCCTTTAATTTCCAGAAGCCCAATATACAAAGAGAAATTAATAGTCAGAGTCGAGCTTTAGCCCAATCAGCCTAATAAATCTTGTTATTGGTCCTGATAATTAAATAGCTTGAATGCAAAAGTTGAATGTGGAATGCCTTCAACATTTGTTAATAAATTTGTTCTTTAATCAACTAATATATATATAATGCATGTATGAATTCTTGTTCTTATAATTACCTGTTCAATACGTGTTACTTATACTATAATAAATAATAATTTCTGCTGAAATATGTTAAGAGTATGGCGATTTTTTTTAATTAAAAGTTCAAACTTATAAGAAAGTTGACTAAAATGTTAATTCTTTATAAGAGAGTTTGTGTATAAATTCTATTGACGTTTAAAATAGTTTAAAATTGAAACCTTACATTAGAGGTGTAGAAAATGGTCACACTGAAGCTCTTGTATCTGGACTATATTAGAAGTGTAGCACTTCTATTAACAAAAATATTATTATAGTATGCCCGAAAAGATATGAAAAGTGATAGGAAGTGAATCAAAAATTAGTTTTTTCTTTTATTTTCCCAAAAGTTTATATAGATTTAGAAAATAATAATATTCTCTTTGTTTTGCAGTGGCAGCCGAGAATCATTCTTCACTACACATCACTTAACTAATTAACGTAAAGACAACTTAAATTTATTAATTCATAATTTGAGCATTTTATGTGATTCGTCCAATCAATAACTTCCTCATGAAGAAAGTGTAAAGCAATTTGAGCATATATCCCAGAGTAAGCTTAATATTAGGGGGATGCTTCTTTCATATTGCATGCAATTTAATTACTTCCCCTTTCAAGATTCTAACTTTACTTACACGATACTCGTGGCTAATTTCGAAATTTTAAATTGGGGTTTAATATTTATGTTTTACAAATTAATAGCTAATTTGTGTCCTCGTGCTTTAGTGGTGTATTGATTGTATCACTTATTCATAAAACTATTGTAGTAAATTACTAAATCCCCTTCGGCCAAAAAAAAAAAAAAAAAACTAAATCCACTATATATGCAACTATTATGAAGGTTTAAAACATGAAGTACATGCAACTCAACTGAGTTATAGATATATATTTTAATACAAGTTAAGACACGTCTGAAAATAGTGTCGCGTGACACACATTACAAGAAATTTAGTTGTTTGTGAGAGATTTGTTTGTAATAGACACATAATCTTATTTGTAAGAGAATTATGAAAATCCATTGCAAATATAACCTCCAATATCCAATTTTTTAAGGGATTGACACTAACAAAAGGTTTGGCTAGAAACTTCCTTGAAAATATTTTATAAAATTTCAAGTTTTGTAAGGAATCTCCCTCAAAACATAGTATATCCTTTTTTTTTATATATAATTAGTTCCCTTTAAAAATTGCCGTCACAAATTACTAATTTTCTTGTAGTTGCATTTTATATAAAAATTTCTAAATATGGTGGATGGATTAAATATATGCTAAGATATTGTATATTGCCAAAATCTATATTATCCCTAGGAAAATCTCTATAGTAATCATTCATTTTCTTGGTTTCAAGTCTTTGATCATTTCACACTTGTATGTATATATGTATATTGGTTTTTCCTCATATTTTTCCCTTTTCTAGACTTAAATGGAGTAATAAAATATTATTCTCTAAATTGTTAATTATATACACATCACTTTAGTTGGGATTTAGATTTGACAATTCCTATAGTGGGAATTACATAGCTAGAAAGGTGGGAACAACACTAAAGTGTATCAACATTGTTCCAAGTGCAAATTAATTTAAGACAACACACTTGAGTGAGTTGGACTTGGAAGGATATGTGCTATGCTTGGAACCTTCTTTCCTTTCTTGCGTGTATCCTTTTCTTTTGATGTCATTATTATTAGTATTATCACAAGATATCACAATATATAGTATAGAGCGAGGTTGGAGATTCTATATAAGAAGTAGGGAAAACGACACACACGAAAAACCTATCTAGATACCAAACTTATCTTGAATTAATATCAAACAAAGTTATAATTTCACAAATAATCTAAGTAGGAAATTATATCATTTACTCCTAGTTGTTAAATGATAAAATGACCCTTCTTGCTTTTATATATATATATATATATTATTAATAAAGTATCTAAACGATTTTTTTTTAACCACAAAAAATGTCACGTCCCAAATCAGAGTGATTGTATCCCACCAGCCCAACTAAATCTGACTGGGTTTATTCTCCTTACTTATAGTTATGCCCATAAAATAATAAAATCATGTTGAACTAGAATAATACATATCTCTTACTTGTATATGCTTCATATCAATTTTTTCTTGATACAAATTATGGGTATTACCCAAAATAAAACACTACTATTTGGGTTGTATATCGTAACATAGGGAATATGGTAAATTTAAAGATATATATTAATATATCTAGCCATGTGTATGGTATTTAGGGTATTGTAGAACCCTAAAAAGATGAAGCCATTAATGTTCTTATACTCATCTAGATATTATTATTAAAGGGTCAACGGCTTAAAAAAGGGATCTTGTTCGACAGGTTGGACGAATGGAACCCTATAATTGCCTCTATGTCGTGGTACGGACATTTGGCCCTACTTAGTGGCGTATCGCTCTATCATTTTTAATTAAAAAAATTTATAAATTATAAGAGATTAAAGATACACGTAATTTTTTTGATTCGTATCAAAATATCTCTTTTACATATTAATCGTTCCTAACTTTATCTTATATATTTGCATGTGGCCTTAACTTGGGTTGAGAATAAAGATCATGATATACTTTGTTTTTTGATGTTACAAAAAGAGATCCGTGATAATAAACAATCAAACACACCGTCCAAATATATTAGACGTGGATGATTTATTCTAAGAAATTAACATCTTATCATTATTTTCTGAAACGTTTTGCTCTCCCATATATATAAATATATTTTAGAAAAAATTAACTGTCTATTTTGATTTATTTATAGGAATAAATAGTCACTTATTTGAATATAAGAACAATTAACGGAAAACAGTGATTGTGACAAATACAAAGCTTCTATTAAAAAAAATGCAGATACCTATTGTGTGTTGCTTTGTATGCGATTACAAGAGTCGAGCATATTGGCCCTTAATAATTAATAATATAATAATAAATAAATATTTTAAAAAACACGGTTTCAATGAAATGCCAAGCCGATTCGGTGGATATTGGAGTCAGCTGGCTCGAGCTCCACAACCACGTGACCTCCTCCGCCCTTACTTTTATGCACGTGGCCAGCTCAACCAGGAACTTATAATAATAATTTGATTTTTTTTGGCCAAATAATAATTTGATTTACTATCAATATAATTAGATATATTGAGATATATAATCTCAATAAGATCAAAGTGGATTGAATTAGGTATACGTTACTAGAAGAAGGTAAAATCCATCTATAATGTTGTGTACATTAAGATTAAATTCCCTCTATAGTGTTTGTATTTCTAACAATATTCGAACTTCATTAATAATTTATCGGTCGGTCCAATTAAAATATAAGTTGTATTTGATTGTATTATACTAATATTTTTCCAACTATATGACTAACTTATATCGGCATTGATCCGCGTGGCTAATGATGATGTTTACTACTTATTGATTAAATTAATTTGGTAGCTCCCCGAAGGTCAAAGTAAAGTATATTAGCTGTTAATTACCTAATCTCACACCTACATGCACCAACAACCCACCAACTAATAAATTTGGTGTAGTCGGACGACAGTTATATATAACACGTCATTTAAGAACCATTGAACTTTCGTTGTATCCCTTTTAGGTGGTAGCATTCAAAAGCCCACTAGCTATGGATTATAAGTAAATCCCCGTTAATTTATTTGTGCATAAACTAATATAAATTGAGGTTAAGAACTTAAATTGTTAGAAATTTTACTAAGGTTGAAATTTGGTGTCTGACGTTAAAATGGAGTGTCTTAATTTTTTTTTTTTTTTTTTAAAATTTGATGCATCTGTATGAAGACAATCCTGACTGCCAAATTCGACATCCTATGCATGCTCCATTCTCGTCACCTTGTCGGGACCGTCATCTAAAGAAGGTGGCCACATCCGCGCAAATAAATCCCACCACGTTGTCAGAAATTGCTCCACACCACCTATTGGAAACCTCTTCTTTTGAATGTTCAAGTTTTGGGGATATCTAGCGACTTGTGAAAAGTAAAGAGTGGTGGATTATGAGTGAGAGAGTAGGTTGATAAAAATGATTGAATAAATAGGAAAATATGTGTGAATACACTAAATTCAATAAAAATGAAACATGAGAGTGTCCATTTAACAATTCAAATTTCTGACATCGAATTTCACAATGATAAAATTTCAACATTAGTAAAATTTTAGACTGTTAATTGGTTCTTAACCCTATAAATTATATTCCTAGCTAGTAAACAAATCAAGCTTTAGTCACAATCGTTCTTATTATTAAGTATAACTACAAAATTACACATTCACTTATTATTTTAAGATTAAGATTTTAAAACATTTCATTAAATAATTAGTCTTTAACTTATTGTTTACTCTTTTTCGGTCGCCTTTTTTCCCAAGCCAAATCTAGATATATATCATAGTCGACGGACCCCTATATAAAATGTTTAGGTGATGACCTTATAATAAATTGAATTAAATTTTTTTTTGGGTAGAATTTATTTAATTAAATTAAATTAAACACGACAAAAGTGGAGGCGGCTCTCTAGCTTATCCGGGTCTTTGTGGTCGTCTCCTTCTTTCAATACATATATGTGGCCGACCAAATTTCAAAATACAGAAAAATATGAATATATAAATAATTACTTTAAATTTTAAAATGAAAGTTATATCATATATATAATAATTACTTTAAATTACAAATACCCATTTAAGTTGATTTCCCGTTTACTGTAAAAGTATTCACTAATGTCTCCTTCAGGCTCCAATTAAAGGAGATGATTAGGCAATATCTGTCTATGATTTCTTTCACATATATATGCGGATATGACTTCTTGATGGGTCCAAAATTTGCACCCTTCTTTAATTTAAATTTTCAATGTAATTAAGAAGTTGATATCATCGCTTAATTATTCCTTTCAATATAGTCGGCAAGGCAAAGGATGTCTCAAAACCTTCTTCTAAGTTCCGTTGACAATTCAAACTTTTATCCCCGACAGTGAAGTTGACTCTTCTTCTCCATCTAACTTGCTTGACCCGAAACAAATTTCTACGAATGATGAGAAACCAGAAATATTTTAAGATTTAACTTTTTGAAACTTTAACTATTTTCTTTATTTGCTACATCATTTATTAGAGATATTAATTTACCGTCACACGCTTAGTTAAAGACTCATTTTGATCTAAATTCATATCAAACCAAATCACTTGATTAAGAGATATGTCTAGAATGAGCATGCACCAAAGCGAGCTATAAATAAATCATATATCACACTTATTGCGGAAAATTAATAATAATTAAGGTTTTAAAAATTAATGGTCCAATAGTTTTTATTTTCAATTCACCCAAATAATTAGGCTCCAGAAGTGTAATTATTTTCTATATGTAAATACTACTCATGTTATTGATTAAAAATATAATGTTAGTTGTTGAAAGCTCATTCTATTATAGTGATTGATTGATGTAAACCATTTTCTCAGAATATTTAATTTGCCATCTATAAAACCAAGGGTGGTGTAGAATAAATATAAGTAATTTATTTTAATTTTTCAGATATATAACTAACAATTTATTTTCAACATTTTTAATTTGTTTCTGAAACAAAAAAAATGAAGTCAACCATTAAAAGAAAAAATAATAATTTTATATAAGGAATGACTAAACATGTTATATATATATATATATACAAACTACATGTGTTGTATCCAACCAATTCTTTTCCTTTCTCCACCTAATATTCTTCCTTTTCCACCTCCATTCTTTACACATATTCATTCCCATCCTCATCCACCACCTGCCCTCTTTTCCGCCATTTCTACTTGAATTCGAAAAGGCCGGTCGTGTCGGGTCGGGTCCCACCCCGAAAGCCCGGCCCATCTAACCCGCCAAATCCCAATTTCTCCCACATTCTTCCACACCAAGCTAAACCCACCCCCATTCACACTTATAACCCGTGTGCACAAAACCCGACCCGGTAATTTACGAGTAAGACCTAATCAACCCCAAACCAAACAAGTTCCTCTTAACTAGACTCCCTAATGACCAAAGAACCGCCCCGGCAACCCCAACCGAGTCCTCATCTCCTTCCGGTTTTTTTTCATGAAGCAACGGAAGTTCCTTGACTTGCAAGTCACTTAACCCGATCCGGCGCCTCACTTCTTCGATGATTTTAGAGTCGGCTTGGTTCCCATGTGCATCCGTCACATAGAATACGTTCAGAGCCGTGTTATTCGAGGTGGATATCTCGGCTCGGGTGACGTTCAACGCGTTCTCTCTGAAGGTTCTTGTGACATTTGCGAGGAGGCCTCTCTGGTCTTTGGTGCATAACTCTAACCTCACACCCTGCAAAAATAAAAGGGTCAGTAATCGAATAAAATACACGAGTCTTTCTACTATGCTCCACAGGCATCATGTTTGTAATACTATTTTTTAATATATTTTTTGTTGATCCAAATGTGAACCTCGTAGAGAAATTTATATTATTAATTGTATGATACAAGTATTAGGTGTAGTTAAAAAAATTTATAATTTTTCATACTTTTAAAGTTTTACATATGTTACAATTAAGTACTCACTAGTAGTAAAAAAAACAAAACATGGTGTTTTACAAGCATGGTAGAAAAACCCATAACCTCCAGCCTTAACTAATATACATCCTAAATAATCTATCTATAATTTCATATGAAATTTAGAGAATCTTGAAGATTCGAGTTTACCTTAGATGCTCTTCGTTCGACCGCAGCTTGAAGACACTGGATCACCCTTTGTCTCTCTGCTTCGGAGCTAATCGGAGTTCCATCGGAATGCTTGATGTAAAATTCCTAGAATTAAAAAAAATTAAAAAAAAAAATTAAAATCGATACAAAATGCTTAGACACAAATAAATAAAAATAATGACACAAAATAAGAAGTTATTCTACCATGGATGCCGTATCCGCAAGGGTGCTCACTTTCCCGTGAAACACAACATACTCCATGTCGGTCAAATTACAGACAACATCGAACAGCAGATTCATCCTGTCCCTGCAGTGCACACTCACAACAGAGTAATCCCTCTCCACCCAGTTCTGCACCGTCACCGCCGCGGAATCCGCCGTCAGCTGCCGTATCGGTTTCCGCTCATAATCCCTGTCAGCAAACATCATCTGGTGCAGCCGCCGCTCCGTGTGGGTAACCGCCAGCGACACCGATGTTTTCGCGCTCTTGATGTCGTTGTCTCCTTTGAGCACGTTCCTCAGACGCGCCTCGATCCGGTCTATGTGGTTCGAATCCTCGATCGGGGACCCGGAGTTGCAGTGTTTCACGTAGATTAACGACGCGATCCGTCCGTTGTGGGTCCACACCTTGGATTCCACCACGTTGCATTCTAGGTCGGATAGAACGGCGAAAACCTCCGACAAGAGCCCGACTCGGTCAGTTCCGGTGAGTTCTAGCGCCGTCAGGCCGTTGTTGAAGTTGGTTCTCCCGTGGTGAATGCTACCAAGAGACTGCAAGTTGAACGGTCAAAGTCAAACCGTCATTAATAACAATGCGCAAAGTCAAAGCAAGATGTATTAACTATTCTCCATATGTTACAAGATCAGCTAGCAATTTAGTATTTTAACCTTAAATACCTGTTTAATACAGTTAATCACACTGTCGTCCGTTAATTTGTTGCCGTTGATGTCGGTTACATGAAACACTGATGCAAAACAAGAAACTTCTCATTCAATCATGGAGAACAGCCAGATAACAACAAATGGAGGAAATTTCGAGGATTTTAAGTTTTATGTCTGATTCGAAAGGATTATGATTGATTACCGTCCATGAACCATTTTCCGTCGGAGGAAATATAGGCCTTCTTGACGGAGAGGTGGAGGTCCGTTAGGGCTTGGACGGCTTCGAGGAGGATTCCGAACTTTCTAGCGCTATCGACCTAATCGGAAAAATTACTTCAGATACAATCGGCAAATTTGATGTTACTGATTTGGTCTAAAGTGGGTACCTTGACGATCGTGGTGTTGGCGCAGACGTCGTTGTCGACGACGACCCTGCGATAAAGAAACAGTGACTTGTCATTTCGTCGAACACCTTATCAACGTGTCTTAATTTTCTGGAAAATAATGAATCATTTCTGGTGAGTTTTCAATTTGTTCCTTTCTTTCTTCCGGAAATCGAGCTGATGATGAATCAAATTCAAGAACAGATGAAACTGAATGCCTAAAACAGTATCATTATTTTTAATTTCGGAGTAAATCTGGGAAACGCAGAAGAAGGGCAGTTCACGGATTCAATAAAAAATCAAAAACCAGAAAACTTAGAAGATCTTTGGCCTAAAAGAAAAGAAAACGAAGAAGATGAAGATGAAGGCGGCGAAAAGAAGAACGGACCTGGGCGTGTTCATACGAAGCGCAAGTTTCTCAAATTCGTCTGGCCAAGAAGACATCTCCATCGATGATCTCTCTAGAATCGACGCTGGTTGACGGATTTTCAGTCTTGCGTTTCTTCCCTCTGATAGTTTTCCAGAAATCTAAGGTTGAGCTTGGTTTTGCTGTTCTTCTCTCTTTTCTCTAGACAAGTAGGAGCGTTGCTGTTTCTCTCTTCTTCGTAGTTTGAAAGCTTACAAAGGGAAAGGAGTGTTAATTGGTTTTCCAACCGCAAGACCCACTCTGATCTGCCCCTTGGGCAATATTTATACATATATATGTTTATTATTAATTATATTATTAACAATTATTAATTATATTATTATTCATTCCTTACTGTTTCCTTTTTCCAATTAAATAAGTAAGAAAAGTATTACACCAAAAACATAAATACTTCGTTTAGTATAAGTTTACTTCCACAATTTCATGCTAAAACGGTAAAAATAAAAAATATATTCAAAAACAATTTTTGAATAGGATTCGAACTTTATTCACTCTTAACACGGAATTTGATTTACTTGTTTATCATCTTGGTTTAAAAAAATTAATATAATTATTTTCATAAAAGTATAGTGTTTCAGCAAATCACCTTAACAAAAAGAATAGTAATTACATAAAGGTTAGTAATTCAAATTCAGCTAAAAGATTCATAATGAAAAATATTTTTAATTAACAATTTATCCTTACAAACTAGGTATTTCTAGCATACTCTATAACAACATATTTTTAGTACTTTTTTTTTTTTTGTATTTTTTCTATTACCCTAAAAGTGAATACTAAAGAGAAATTAATATTATTAATAGTATGATGCAAATATTAGGTGTAGTTAAAAATTTGTATACTTTTTCATACTTTTACGATCCGCTTTAGTACTAAAAAAAGTAAAAGTATAGTGCTCAACAAGTATAATAGAAAAATTCTTACAAATGAACTCAATACAAGTATGAAATAATTGATTTAAGTGTATAGTAAGTATAAATATTATTATTCCTATAGTCCGGATCCGGCTGCATCTCTTCAATTTCCTACTTACTGTTGAAAGTCCGTTTTGTTGCCTGGACGGTTATACGCGCCACGTGTCCTACTGCAGGAACCTGCATACGTTCCATATCCGTTATTGGTAAAATCTAATCTAATATTGTTTAATCCAACGGTAAGGGAGATACCAAGTGTCAACACCTGGTCGTTCCCTATGAAAGATGGCTTGTCTCTTAAGTTTGGTTGCTGAGCGTATCATGACGTTGTCACGTGACACCATACCTGATACCACATGTACATACAGGTGTGGGGACCACGTGAGTTTTTTCTTTTGGGCCGGAGACCCACTCGATGAACCGAATTCGGATTTTTCAGCCGAAATCGCATTTGGATTAATACATTAATTATTCCATGTAGCCATCGGCAATCAATTTTTTCAATTATTTACTAACTAGCCACTAACCCCGCGCACCGCTCGGGAATTTTTTTTTAAATAAAAATAAAAATTTCAGTTATTTTAAAATTTAATATTTTTTATATAGAAAATTAACTAATAATAATGTGTTCATTTAATTAAAGTATTTAATACTAATTATAATTTAATATATTTAATAGTAGTGAAATAATCAACATTATATATCACTTTGTATAAGATGTGTATAACTAAATAACATTTACTCATTTTGTTATTTATATTTATTGAATATTTTTTTGGCAAAAAAAAAGAATAATTTTGTTTTTTTCTTGTTTAAATTGGTTAAAATGCATCTATTTATTATTTTAGATATTTCACATGAGTGAATAAATTAATTCTAATACTAATTTAATTAAAAATTATGAAGTTAAATTCACAGTTATTTTTCACCAAAAAAAAAAAATTCACAGTTATATAGAATATAATATACAATACCTATTACATAACAAAATTAACTAAACTCATTATTATTTAAGATATATATATACATGCATATTGAATAATATATTATATATACGTTGATTAGATACGTACGTATCATTGGATGATATCCATGGTTGTTTATATTTTATCTATATGTAAAAAAAAAAATGCATCTTTATTTTCAGTTTTTTATTTTATAAGTTTTAAAGGAGTTGTTTTTCCACAAACTTCACCTTAAAAAAAATGTAGTTTTTTTATATATTTTTTTTTTATCTTTTATTCCGAACCACGTGTATTTCTGCTAAGGCTAAAAAAATATAAGAAATTAAAAAAACATAATAATCAAATTGCACCATCTCTGTAAATACCTAGTTATAAATATAAACTATAAACCCTAAACCATGAATAACATATACAATAACTATATGCATATACATATACTACAAAATTTAGTGCACATATTTAAAGAATTATTATATATGTTTAGATGGTATCCTGCTAATTGCAGATAAGTTATTTAAAATATACTCTTAACAAATTATACGAACTTGGATTTCATACGAATTAAAATCAAGTTGCATATCGATCGAGAGGGCGTTGAGGGTGAGCTCCTTGGTCCACATACAAAAATTTCAAAATCGAGATAAATAAGTCAGAAACTTGTATAATAAAATTAACAAAATAGTGCAAAATCAAATAAGAACAGATGAAATAAACAAATTACAAACCATGAACACGATTAATGAAATCAGATTGTTCATTCTTGATTCCTCATATCTTGAAGAGCTTCTCTTCATGATCTTGCTTAGAACGTGATTATTTACTTTCATGTCACATTCTCATCTTCAAACCACAACTCCTTTTTTTATCTCTTTCTATTTCCACCCCAAAAAAATTAAACCCACATTTTTATGTATTATTCATGCAATATAAAACGATTTATCAAAATAACGTATAAATGTAAATTGCACTCCACACCCATTGGCTAGTATACAGCCCTACCAGAATATCTTTAAGATTTAGTCATTCCACAATAACAATTTCCCAACACAAATAGTCAAACACAAATATCAGACAACTTATTTTTGCCAAATCAGACAATGGTTAATACTCAGTTAAAATCAGAACGTGTCATATGAAGTGTACCAATCATTTTGATGTTGTTATCTACAGACCGCATCGCTATATCTTCCATGAAACCCACGTAACTCGTGTCAAACACGTTCTTGTAGTTGTATATGAAGTCTTGCAAATAAGACTTCTACTGTAACTATCTCTGATATGACAGATGAATGTATGCATGGACGACTCAGGTTAACTATTAAAGAAGTTTACATTCGTTGTATATGTAATAATTTCACTGAATAATGATGGTTTCATGAAGAATTTCTAGTATGTACCATCATGGTGATCCTCTCATTTATCTCCAGAATATGCCGACGCCAGTTTCGGTGCTCATTCTGCATAAACAATTGCACTTAGATTTCACAACTCAATCAATCAATCAAAAAATTAGACAAATCTGTTCACCAGAAAGTATATGCTTATGCCCATAATCAAGCTACGGATGATCCATTTAAGAGTAGAAATCTGCAGAAACATCAATTTTAATTAACGTATTTACATACTTGGACATCAAGCAAAACATTCGATAAAAAAAAACGTACATACGTTCTATGGTTGGTTAGCCGACATATACCATCTCGATCTTATATTGCTATCTTGAGGGGGTCGAGATTCGAATAAACGAAATTAATGCCTAATGCCTTTGATGACGATTCAGAACTGCTGCACTGTGGCTGAAACATATATAATGGCTAAAGTTTGATATATATTTATATATAATAATAATTAAAATTGGGAGTTTTTTTTTTCCAAGCCGTGATTAGAGGGTTTAATTTCTTATATATAAAATATATATAATTTCTTTATTTCTTTCTTATTTTGTTGTTGTCAATTTTGGAACGTATTGTTCTTGTTAATTTTGAAAGGTAATATAATATATATTAGGAATGTAAATGGAGACTTGCCGTTATATTTTATTTAAATATTTAATGAATATAAATAGATCGCTTACGTGGCGGCCTATGGTCTTCCGGAGCCAAACTGTATAGATTTACTATTTAACAGGAAACTTTTAATTAATTAGTTTCTTTATTTTACATAGAAACTAAAATAGGAGATAAAAATAATTCTTAATTTACAACCAATCAATATTTTATGCCTAAATTTATAGATCTTCAATTAAATGCCGATTAAATTAGGAAACGCTGACTGGACGAACCGCCCACGTGTCAGTCAGAGGGCTTCCGGTGCTGAAGACTTAATTATATATATATATATAGTTAAAAGACTTAATTTATGGTATTTATTAACTTGAAGTGTATTTCAACAAATATTTTATAATTTTTTTGTCAAATCTTATAGATTAATTTAAAGTGTAGGCACCTCTAAATGAGCCCCTCAGTTTTTAATCAAATTATCATTTACATTTTTAATCACTATAGATAATTAAACAGAAAATAATATATTAGTCTTTTATATCCCAATTTTTTCATTCAATATAGATAAATTATTTTGGTATAAATAATTAAATAGAATGTACACAAACCTTTTTTTTTTTTTCAAAATCCTATTTTCGATTATATATTTAATATATATATATGTTAAACTTATATAACCTTATAATTTTATGTCCATTAGAATTAATATAGATATATAAATTTGTAATTATACATTAATATAACTATATATAATAATGGATTATTTTACCATAAATATATTTAATAAAAATGTCAGGTGTAAAAAGTAAGATGAAATAATACTAATTATATGGGGAAAAATCTAATTATATTTCTATTAATTATTTAATGAAAAATTAATATGAGCTTTACTCATGCATTTTAAGAATTATTATTTTTCTTAGTTAAGAATGTAGAGAGAATAAGATTTCATGTTATTACTCATGCATGCCCCAACATTAATTAATAATTAGTAACGTAAGCATGTAGAATTGTAAAGATTAGACCGTTACCTTCTGAAGTAGATTTTTGAGGCCGTAAATTCTCAATTTCACATTTTTCAAATCTTAAAGTTCATCTGCATCAATAGAAACAAAAAAAACAAAATTGTAAAATTGTATATACTAACACATGACATATAATATTCAAATTATACAAATCAACAATGATTTGGAAAAAAAAAAAAAAAAAAACTAAGATATGCCACCGTGATCCGCATGAGAAATAATATTCTCTCAATTCCAACAAACCTATTTTTTAAATAGAAAACAAAGTTCTTGTGAGTATAATAATATTTATATATATATATATATATATATATATATATATATATATATATATATATTATAAAATATTATACAACAATACAATATTTGGTATATATACTTACAAACGCATTCTCCTTTACAGCGGTAGGAAGCATGTTTCTATAATAAACTCTTCAGTCTACTCTGTCTTATTGAGCCGCACGTCGAGACATAATACCTGACAACCTATTTACATAAATGAATTTTGGTTTAACTTGACGTGAAGCATTTTTTTATATAGATTCTTGAAAATATTTTGGTAAGGAGATTTTGAACAAAAAAAAATTAATAAATAATATTGATTAGGGCATTACCATTCTTTGCTGTGTAGAGAAAAGGAAATCGTTTTTCTTTTGTAAATAAGGGAATGAAATCGTTGAAGCCTAGTAACTCGACCGCATACTTGAAAATATCATACACAAGATTAGACACTTCAAGTCATAATATGAAGAAGAAGACGACGATTGGACTTGAGATCATATTTGGAGTTGGAGGTAATGGTGATATTAAACTTTCCCTAAAGACGGCAGTAATGCTGCCAAGAGTCCCAACCCTGCCTTCGACCTTGATGTTTGCTCTTATTTGAACTTCTCTAAGAAAGTTATGTACATAATATTGTTTTTGATGATGGGCTTGTGCAATCGATGACAAACAGGCTCCTCTTTTCTTGCATGTATTGGCACCGTTTTCTCATTACATATATGCATGACATCAACGGTAATGAGAGAATTGAAGAACCTCCTAAATAGCCAAAATAGGTCACCGTTAAAGCCAATGGAGATATATTTATAGGTTTGAAAGTTCTATGAAAAACAACTTAGGAGGTGACTTTGCATTTTGTTTGGGTGGCTAAAGGATGAGTCTTCGATAGGGGTTTTAATTCGACATATATTTATATATATATATATATATATATATATATATATATATATATATATATATATATAATTGTGTATATAATATATTTTGTGTTTCTTTTATTTATCGATATATTATATATTTTTTGTTTCTTTTATGGGGCGATTGTTTATTATAATATATAAATATTATATTCCTTTATTGATTGTTCTAAATATATTGCTTATAATATATTTATACCATAAATTTCTATGAAACTTGTCAAACCATAAATTTTAATAATAAATTGATGAAGGTGGTTTTAGGAAGTATTAAAAACACTAAACCGTAACTTTTGTTTATTATATTATAATTTTCTATTAGTTGCTTATAATATATCATTGCTTACGTGGCGGCCTACCGTCTTCCGGAATCAAACTGTATAGAATTACTATTTAAAAGGAAACTTTAAATTAATTTGCTTCTTTAAATTGCATAGAACCCAAAATAGGAGATAAAAACACTTCTTAATTTTCAATCAATCAATATTTTGTATCTAAATTTAGAGAACCCCTATTAAATTAGGAAATAGTGACTACGTGGACTGTACACATGTCGGCCAGAGGGCTTCCGATGCCGAATTAATTATATAGTAGATAATAGATTTTTATAAAATAAAATCAGTAATAATAATATAGATTAATAATAAATTTGGAATCTAAAGTCTAAAGTATTATACTAACCTGGATTATCTTCTCATAATACCTTGCCACGTATTCTAATGTTGTTTCCAACATTTCCAAAACAACAAAGATTATCTAATTAAACGACTGGGCTCCACCATCAATGTTTGTCTATCACTCAAGTTCAACTATAATACGACGTCGCTGAAGTTTCTCATTCTAAAACATGGGAGAAAACGATAGCGTTTTTCACTTCTACCGTCTAATATAGATGGTATCGGTTCACTTGATGTTGACACGTCATCAAATCCAAACGACGATGTTCCGCTGTTAATTTATTTTTACTCCATCTGATGACAAGCAATTTAATTATTAAAAGCGGCAGTCAAAACGTAAACAATTAATTTAGTTATTAACAATCAACAAAAAAATATAAAGCAACTGTTACGATTTCAATTCAAAGCCTAATGTCACGGTTTCAATTCAATGAATTGATTATCGGTTTCAATCAATTGAATTAATAGACCTAATTATTCAAAACACCTAAAATCCCTTTAACTTCTTCAACAGATCAACATACTATGTTTATATATATACAGATTATGGAATCAATCAGGAATAAGATCATCTTAGGAATGAGATATAGGGGAATCTCCCTCGCCAATTGGCTTCTTACTAGAACCGCCATGCCATCGTTGCTAAAGCCGCCAAAAGCTGTCAGATCTGCCAAGGGGCACATGCTTATACAGTTCTTCTTGAGTCATAAACTGCGTGATCTTGATTGTGCTACATGGTTGTTGGGGTAAATCATGGGTAAATTCCTCAATTTATTACATGCATGGAGGAAAATCTCACCTTTGCCGATTGAACTTTGTATATATGTGGAATTGCAGAAGCCAGAACATATATATGGATGTCGCAATGTTGTCTACTCCATATATGGCTGCATAATTACACGGCTGTGTTCGGGCCTGACAGGATTTCATCGAGGCATGCTCAAATGCACATTCGATGGCGATTCGTTAATCAGTGATGCTAAATTGGGGATGGCTAACATGTGATTGGATAAGGGAAGAAGATTGGGTAGATCTTGCTGCGGCAAGAGACTAAGATTGCTATGGTTGTTGACAGAGGCAAGAGATGGAGAGGGTCAGGAGAGTTCAAATTTTTTGTTGCGGCACAATGGAGTCGGAGAAGGAAATGGTAGGGTTCAATGTTGTATGTGCTGTGATTTGGGTGGTTAATTGACTAACTAAGGTTAAGTTAGTGAAGTCCACACCCCACCCAAATTACCAAGTGTTATTGGGCTAAATATAATTACTTTTGGGCTAAAAAATTTCAGGCCTATTTCTTTTCTATCGTCAGTATTGGTCCTCATTGCTTAGCATGTATGTGCTTCTCTTTGGGTCCGACTTAATGTGAAATGAGTATCATGTATTAAATTCAATCACACTACTTACACCAGCCACTGTTTACATTGCATAGGTTCAAATCGCACTGAAAGTCTGAAACCATAAAACACTTCAAAGTTTACACATTATCTAGACCAGACACCAATTTCCTATATTTATTTAACCAACTAGAGTTATGTAATACTAGACAAATGATTACCAACAATTTTTATATCATAATTTTATTAATTAAAAAGACTAATGATTACTAACAGAGTTTTTATATATAAAATATTTACAAATAATTGTTCTCAATTTATTCGAGCAATTTAGAATTTTGAATCTCAATTTTAAATGTTGAAATTTTCGCTATTATGTACTACATTAGTTATATATTCAAGTGTTTTTAGTATAAAAAGATAGCGATTATGAAACTTTTAGGAAAAAAATACATATTATTATTTTGTTAACTATATTATAAGAATACATAGTAAGTCACCCCGCCTCGCGCGTCGCGCGGGGAAAGCACCTAGTAATTATAAATGGTAGTATATATGTAGAAAGCAACTGATGCTTTATGAAGAGAAGTTCTCCAATATAATTGGTTGTGTTGGATATTTTACCGGCTTCATTAAATAACGATAAATGTATATTGCATGTTGGGAATTTTTTTACGGCATGTTTGGTTCGTGGAATAAGGAATAAGGAATAGGGAATAGGAATAGGGAATAAGAAATATGTAATATTAATATGATGTTGTTTGGTTGACATGAGGGAATAATGAATGATGATTCTGAATCCAATGTTTGGTTGATAAAATGATAGTGAGAAAGGAATGGAATAAGTCCAAATTGACAGATATACCCTTTTGCTACATATATTAATCAAATTAACAATGAAAAATTCAAATCATATATTATTAAATGAAAAATTGTTTTTTTTTTTTTTTTACAAAATACAAATTTTTTAAAGGATTTTTTTTTAAAAACAATTTTTTTTCGATATTGTAAAATTCACTATATCTAATATAACATTTTGTAAAGTGAAAAAACATGTTAAATTATTATTATTAATTAAATTAAAATATGATCACGAGATGGACATGCAGAATAAGGGCAGTCGATAGTCGCGAGATAGATGCAGTACGTGAGAGAATTATAATTTCTATAAAATAAATAAATTAGATTAGGGTTAAAATTGTATTTTTTATTTCTAATTTTTATTTTAGAGAATGTGGAATAGGTAAACCTAGGGGTTAGGCTAGGATTATGTATTCCTTCAAAATTGGCAATTAGGAATCCTAATTCCACACAATTAATTAACCAAACAACGTAATAGGGAATACCCATTACCTATTCCCTATTTCATTATGTGAACCAAACATGCCGTTAGTGAATTACGTGAGATATTTTCCCTAAACATCCACAATCGTTTTCTATAAACTGTACTTTTTGTCACGTAAACATTTATGTAGCCTTTAAACAATACATAAAGTTAAAACACACGTAAATAATATTTTGCTCTTCAATCGTTTTACTTAACCATATTCCTTAAATATATTTTATTATTAAATTTTTCAACAACTTAAGATATTATCATTAATTATAAAATGAATTAATTTATAATAAAATAATTAAGTTACGTAATACATAGTGCACTCCTTAAATTGAAGGAATATCTTATGTAAAAATAGGTAAATCTCACTTATAAGAAATGTTATATAAAACCATTGTATCACGTTTTTATACCATTTACATAAAATATATATTTAACTCATCTATAAGTCATACTATGTAATGTCATTGTGATGCTCTAATGGTTTAATCGAATTCTAACACGTTTACGACTTGACCTGAGCCCGGTACTATTTAGTCGAGGCCTCATAGAAGCTGGCTCAAGTTATATAAGTCGAAAGAAACCGAAGCCCTCTATTCAGTTAAGCTTAATTGGGCTATTTTTCAAGGTTTTATCATATTTATTCATCCATACGCTTACAAGTTACAACTACAAAAAGATGAAGAGATTCTTAAGAACATGGAACCTTACAAATTTAGAAAAGTTTAAATCGGCTAATCGTTAATTCTTATGTAAATTTGGTGTTTACACTAAATTAATTAACATATGACAAGCGACTATTTTTTTTCTTCTGATAAACCTAGAGAGCCTTGTCATATTGTGATTTATTCGATATAAACACCAAACTCACCTAAGAATTCTTCGTTAGAATAGGGTTACAAAAAATTTAAGGTTGCGAATTCGACGAAGCATGTTCGTCCGACGCACGCTTCAGTGCCTTCTTAGCCTCCTCATCCCAATCAATCCTCGCAACCAACACAAGCAGTAGCAACAGACACGTGGACATCCCAATGAAGAACCCGACTAGCATCCCGCCGAGCCCAAACCCGACCCGGAATGCAACAATCGCCAATGGTAGCGCCACCGCATAAAACCCACCCAGGTTCGCGTAAAGAGCTAACCACGGCCGCGCCGTTCCTCGTACGATTCCACCACATGCAACCAACGGAAAGTTAACCACCTCGATTATCGCCATGAAGATCATCGTTTTATCGACCCCACTGATAATCCCGGCATCTTTGGTAAAAAGCCGGCCCCACGCCCCTCGAGCCCCCACCATCACCGCCGCTCCGACAAACCCTAGAAGAAAACTCATCGATAGGGAAAACACGGGCAGCCCGGAGTGCAGTTTTTGCATGGTTCGCCCCGAGCTCATTCGAAACCCTAATGGACGCACACGTGCCAAGAGACAACATCACTGAGTAGAGAAGGTAGTCGAAGTTGTTGATGATTGCGAGAACCCCGACGGCCCGTTTGGCGTCCGGGAGTCGGCCCGTCAGAAGGACGAGCACCTCGAAGCACCACCACTCGAGGCACGTGGTCAGGCAGCACGGCCCGGCGAGCTTCACGAACCGAGCCCAGTCCGAAACACCTTGCATTAAGAAATAAATATATTAAAATACCAATAAGACCAAAATATCAGAACTAATAAATCTATTCAATAATATAACTTTATCAGAATATACCTTGATCCCACCACCCTCCTACTTTCTCCTCCCTCATCTTCTCCGCCACTATAACGTAAAACCCTAGCAGGACCGTTATTATAAGGTCCGAAACCCAAACCGCCATGGCGACACCCTCGAAACCTTTCGCCCGAACCAACAGGAGATTCACCGGAACATGGAGAGCGAGGCCGATCGCCGAACTGAACATCACCGGCAGCGTGATATTCTGTGAGCTCAGATACGTCTTCAGTGGGTTTAGAAATGACGTCACGACCAAGTCCGGGAGAAGATACAGCAAATACGTCTTCGCCGCCGCTGCAATGTCCTTCTGCTGTCCGAAACCGACAAGGATGACGTCAACGTAGAACCACAGCAGAGAAACGACAGCCGATGCCGTGAGGAGCAAGATAACTCCCATGAACAAGGTTTTATGAAGAAGCTTCAAGTTCTTGGCGCCCAAGGCTTGGCCGCAGAGTGGCTCCATGGCGGCACAGAGGCCGCTCAAGACGGAAAACCCAGTCACGTTCGCGAAGGAGAGGCCTAAAATGCCGCCGGCTAACTGTAGCGCGCCGAGCCGGCCGAGAAACGCGGTTGTGATCGAGATTTTGATGAACCATGTTAGGTTCATGGCGGTGAGTGGAAGTGATATGCCGCGCTGGATTCGCAGCTCCGAGATGATACCATGTCGGAGGTTCTGGTCCGAGGATAGTGTCGGTTCCGATGACATTGTTGCGGTGAGAAAGATTGTCGTGTGGGAGAAGATCTCTTGAGGAAGAGAGGGATGGGATGGGGTTTATAGTGCTTGGTGAGGGTGCAAACCATTTTAAAAGAAAAGGTTTTTCTTGAGGATATTTGAAACGTATTGCATTACCATTTATATTACGTACTACAATTCAGTTACTTACGAAATAACATCTCTTCTCTCAGCAAAAAATACAGTTATGTGATCATTAGAAAGCTTGTTACTTAAAAATCAATATTCAAATTAGATTTTGTAAAAGAAAAAATCTCTTTAATTATTATATTTAAAATTAATAATATTATAACAAATTAAAAAAATATATATAATGCTAGTTAATAATATGACATTTTTAATGCATTTTAGAAGCTATATGTATTGTTTCATGTATGGTGAAATATTCAAATTTTAGGCCTAGAAATTCAAGAATTAGTTTAATATTTTAGAGTTCCATTTTTTTCTATTACTATAATCCGACTAAATTAAATTATATCTTTTAAATTAATTAAATTAAATATTTTTATATTTTAGGGAGTATAGTTATTTTACTCATTTTCTAATTATTAATTATGAGCAATACATTTCAATTAATCGTGCTCTCCTATTGTATTTCAAATTAGCACTTATATACGTACGTATATAACTTTTTCTTTTTTTAATATTTATTATATTATTATGTTGAGATATGCATTATTGGGTTCAATAATATCGTGCTCCGACACGACAATGATTTGTAGAGAGCGAAATGGGGTGCATAAAGCATGTTTGTAGGCTATGGCATTTCTAACACTATCATATGACATAAAGCATGCTTGTAAGCTATACCAATTCTTACACTATCGTATGACATAAATGTCTATTAATTAGAAGTTTTAAATTCAAGTTTTGAAAATGAAATAATATTTATAACTAGTGTTTTATCTCTGAATTTATCAAATTTAATAATATTTATAACCATCATTTTATAATCACAAACTTTGGCTCCTTCAAATTTATTATTAGTTCGTCTCTTTACGCTAAAATATATAATTAATAAAAGTTGGGTGGGTGCATTAATCCACTCATATCAATTATCATACACCTTTAAGAAAAATAAATAGGAAAGTGTTTTCGGTCCCTGACTTTCAGATACATTTCATTTTAGTCACCCTAAATTGTTGCTGTAACAAAATAACAAATTACATGTAGATATAAACTTAAGATCAGTGACTTATCGCTTTTCATGTCGTTTGCTCGAGGTTTTATCCATCTTGATAATACAAGTAAATATTTGGGAAAGTTGACGGTTGTACAACTTTGCTATCAATGAAGTTGTTTTAGGTCCTCATCTTGACAAAGTTATTCGTACTATGTTTACTTTACGTTTAAATTAATTATTATTTGTATCAGATTGGTATATAAAAAATAAAATAATAATTATAAATATAGTTTTATTGAAAAATCTCAACAAAATTTAAAGTAAAAGATAGTGAAGTACTACACCATATTACATAGTTTATCAATGCAATTAAATCCCCCAACTTGGGTTTTGTCCTTCTCCACTGGGCATCAGTTTTGCTTATATTATTTTTTACCATGCTTCTGTTTTTTTCCTGCAAGAGTAGACTTAATTGTAACATAGGTAAAACTTTAAAAGTATGAATTTTTTAACTACATCTAATATTTGTATCATACTATTAATAATATCAATTTCCCTATAGAATTCATTTTTAGGATGTTGGATCACGGTGGAACTCCGGTACGATCTTTGACGGCGATCCTAGCTCCTTTGCTCCACGCAATCCTGCAAGAGGGGATAGACCGAGCGGTGACCCAGAATCCCTCTCCGATGCTTAAATGAGTATCTCGTATGGACTGACAAGCAGTAATCTCAAGTAGCGTATCTCAAAACGTAATTGATCTGAGGTAACCTCTGCCCTTTTATAGGCGGAGAGGTACCTCAGTTACCTGGTGAACCGTTGGGGTGGTTAGCCCATATTCCGCGTATCTCGGGCACAATCCCGCCTATCTAGGCCATGATCTCGCTTATCTCGGCCACGCCCCGCGTATCTCGGCCACGCTCCGCGTATCTCAATCACGCTCCGCGTATCTCGGCCACGCCCCGCGTATCCCGGCCTCAACCTCTGATAGCAAGTCCCGACTAACATCGGGGACTCCAGAGTTATCTTGTTGTGTCACCGCTCGGGGCCCCTCGTCATCGTGACAGGGTCAATCATTCTCAGGGATTCATCATCGGGGCCTACTTAAAGGCATCTCATCGGGAGCATTCAGCTCACCTATCAGGACCGACTCTGTCGGGACCTTTCATCATCGGGACTCCCTCCGTCGGGACCCTTCGCCTTGGTCTTCTCGACCTCCTTTCAGAGCCCAGTGGGCCTATTTACCGTTTCCTCGCCGTTAAAGGGCCTAACTGCCATAGCGAAGCCCATCATTTGCCCCCAAGACATGAGGGACTTTCAGTTCGTCGTGTCTTCCAACTCCCGACCTCCCGACGTCGGAGTCGGGGACCTTTCCCTTGGCATAGTCACTCGATACAAATCTTCTCGTTCAGGTTTCCTCGGTGCCTTGAGGATAACTGCCAAATCCGAGAAGACTCCTCGGTTCCCCAGCCATTAAATGCAGCAGATAATGAAGCGACGTCTTCAGCACCCGTGCCTGATTTTTCACGCCTGCTTTTTCTGAAAAAGTGCTTTTCAGGCCGTTTCATCATTACACCCGTTGCCATTCTGCACGTTTCATCTCAACGGTCTAGATCAAAACGCTTCGAGTTCGACGATTCAGATCAGAACATCCTTTCGACTGTCCTCTTCGCCTATAAAACCCTCACCCTGGGTACAGTTTCCCTTTTACCGTCTCCGAAATTTCAAAAGCTCTCTGCAACCTCTCTGAGAATTCAAGCTTTGCGATTCCGAAGACCTCAGTGCTCCTCCGGCCTCCTGTTCTTCCAAGCAACTTTTCCGGCAACGTCAAGTTCATCCTTCCAGCCTCCGACCATCATGTCTGGTAAGGGTTTCTTCTTCGTTGCTTGTATATTTTTTCCTTTATCTCTGCCTAGTTTGTTTGCAATTTCCCGGAAAACCCAATGTGCCTTTCCTTGCCATGGCTGATTTCAGACAGTGGATCTAGTTCCGATGGAAGAAAGCCCTTCAACTTCGACTATGCTCTGAACGAGATTTCCAGCACTGCGTACAATGCAGCTCTCCGGGAGGGATGCATCACCTCTACCTGGGAACCTCGCTTCCTATATCCCTGGCCCTGCCCCTCGGGTAACCTTGAGGTTACTCGTCCCCGGAAAGGGGAGGTGTTTGTCTCTACGGGGCAAATTTCAGCGGGGATTAGACTCCCCTTCTGTGGTAATCTGGTCGAGATGTGCCAGCACTACAAGACGCATCCGACCACCTTCTCTCCCCACGCCATACATTTGTGGAACGCCTTCCAGGTCCTCTGCTTCCGACAGAAGTGGGTGTACAGCCTCAAGCTCTTCAGGACCTTCTACGGGATGAAGTGCAACGAGGCGGGGGTCTGTGCCTTCTACCCCCGGATGCCGAAGTGGAACAAGACGCAACTTGGGTTGTGCAACTGGACCAATGACACCTGGAAGGTGGTCAAGGGTCGGGGACTCCTGGTCGACACGGGGTCCGATAACAGTGGGTGGAAGAGGAGCTACTTCTTCATCCAAAACTCCTCGATCCCGTGGCCCCGATGGGAGGTGGAAGCGGACTCTCCTCCCGCTTTCCACACCTACACTGATGAAGACTTCCAAACTCTTCAACTCATCCAGCTCTACCGGTGGGGGGAGTCCTACACTCCCCTCGACGCCAATTCTCTCGTGGAGCGGGACCTGGTGAATGCCGGGATCCGACTCCTCGACATAGTCTCCGGGGGGCAGCTCTTCGACGGCCCCTCCAATATGGTTCCCTGGGTAACATCTCTAACCTCTGTTTTTTACTGTTTGCAGCTAAGAAGGTATCCGTGCTGACCAATCTGATCCTTAAGCAGGGGGAGACCGATGCTGTCAACCCTACGCGGAAGAGGAAGTCAGCCAAGAAGGCTGCTGCTCCATCGGGATCTCCTTCTGCGGAGCGGCCAAAGCGGAGCCGCGTGGAGGTGGACAAGCTCTTCAATGTCCAGACCGCTGAAGAAGGTAAAAAGCTCCGCCTCGCTATTAAATCGTACAGGAAGCTGGTTCCCAAGGAGTTGATTCCTTCGACTATGGAGGCCCGCATCGCTGATGTCAAACGTGTCCTCCGGGGGGAAACTCCTCGTGTCCTGAAGGCGGGCTACTACAACTACCGCGGGAAGGACCAATATGTCTCCCGACGCATTGTTTGGTGTAAGGGCTCTAATGAACTTCCTGATTACGTTTCTGAAGCCTCCTCTCGTCCTCTAGGTGCAGGTCACTCGGGGACTCCGTCGGGTGCTGGAGCCTCAGCAGGCGCACCACCTTCAGCAGGGGCGCCTCCTTCTGCAGGGGCACCACTTTTTTCCAGTGGAGAGACCCCGACCGGCGAGCAATTTCGTCGGGTGGAGAGCCTGGACTCCTCTGAGGAGACTGATGAGGGTGGCTCTCTTCGCCATCGTCGGAGGACGGGGCAGTCCCCGCTGAAACCAACCTCCAAGGGGCTGCCCCCTCGCCTTCTTCACGACAGCAGCGACAACCGTCGCCCATCCACGACTTCACTCCTTCCCCAGCCCGGGGTGGGTCGGAGGCACGCCCCGCCACGACCCAAGTCGGCCCTTCTCCTCTTCCCCTCGACGGGAGTTTTTATAAGGCCTTCGACCCCGCACAGGAGGATGCTCCCTGGACCCCGATCCAAACGCTGCAAGGGGTCCAGCTCTGACAAGGGGACACATACCCGGAGCTGGCTTTACACCTGGTAGCAGGCTCAATCCTGCCTACTATGAGGTATCCGATCACCTTAGATCGGGAGGACATGCGCCGGGATGTACAGGAGATGTGCATGCGTCGGATAGAGGTAAGACTTTTGATGGACATACGCATGATTCGGGCTCGGTTTTAATTATTCGGACCTCATACGCGCCCGCAAAACCCAATTTTGAGCTAACCGGGGGAAACCGGGCAAGTCGCGGACTTGCCCGGCACCCCCGGGGGGCTTACCCGGAATTCCGGGTAAGTTTAACACCCGGGGGGTGTCGCGTACACCCCCCATTTCGTCTCGAATGTATAGGAGATCCGATTTTTAACTAACTCCTATGTGTCCGAGACCTATGTTTCAAAGGCGCGCGCGTCCCGCTCGTGACGGCCGCCTGAGACGCGCGTCAGAGTCCTTTTCCTAAACCTCTCCCCTGCATCCCGGTTCACATTTCCATATTGAATCGGGTCAAAACCGGTTTACGATCCAAGGTTGCCTATAAATAGCCACCTTGGGGGTAAACATTTTCAAGTCACTTTTGGGTGAGATTTGGAAAAGCTCTGACCTCTCTCTAAAACTCTCTCTCTCTAGAAACCGCCTAATGTTGATCGTCGGAGCGGGCGCACCAAGCACCCCCCCTCTCCACGGGGATTGCTTGGTAATGCTCCTCTCGCAGGTGCAGACGGACGGTCTAAAAGAGAGCCCGAAGGACTTACCGCTGTTCTGAAGACGAAGCTAAGGCCCGTACACAACCTTAGGTGACGGACTCGGCTCGCACCCAACCCGAAGACATCGACAAGTTACTCAGCGGGCAACCCGCGGTAACCTGGTCGAAACACTTGGCGCCGTCTGCGGATCACCCACAAGACCAAGAGCATGGCAAACAACGAGCAGCCACAGCCGACTAAGACGAAGAAAAGAGGACCAGGACGTCCAAGGAAAACTCCGGCCCCGGAGTCAAGCATGAGATCTCCTCCGCAGAGAGACCCCCCGCAGAGCCAGGGCGAGGCCTCAGTCGCCTCGTCTATGCCAACAAGAAGCGTACACTCTCGGAGTAACGCGCAAGGGGACACACAGCAAACCAACGCTCCTCCAGGCTTCGCCCATCAAACCTTCAACACGCAAGAGCAACCATACGGAATGCCAAATGCTGGGGCATACAATCAAGCACCAGGGGCACAGGCTGCGCCAGCAGTCACCCCAGAAATGATGGCGGCACTCGAACAGCTGCTTCATCTGAGAGAGGCCCTGCGCAACCAAGGATACGGGGCGCCACCGCCCCCTCCCGCGCAACAAGCAAATATGCCCCCGCCACCAAGGCAGGCGCCTCCAATGAATGCACCTCAGCAGAGAGGCCCTACAATCTCAAAAACCCCGACCTTTCACGGGAATGCACAGCAAGGCAGGCAGTTCCCCCAACAAGGGACAAGACAGGAGCTCTCGCACTCTCAAACACCCTACCAAACAGGGCCATTCAATGAAGGAGCCTGGAGGCTGCCGTCTCAGACATTCCAGGGATATCAAGGTGGATATTCTCAATACAACCCGACGCAGGCGCAATTTCCCCAACAAGGCGCAAGCATGGGACAAGAAGTGTACCTCCCAAATCAAGGTAACCCAGTCACCGGGTTGACGGAGGAGATGCTTGAAAAGCTGATTGAAAAGAAGATAGAGCAAAGGAAAATGAGAGGGATGAACACATTGGTGGACACCACATCCCACCCTTTCACTGACGAGCTGGTGTACAGTCGCGTCCCAGACGCACTGTATAATCTAAGGCCGGAAAAGTACCGAGGCAAGGGAGACCCGATAGAGCATGTGCAGCAGCATGAAGCAATGCTTTTGGGGAGGACAGACAATCCTCACCACATAGCCATGACATTCCCCCAAACACTAGGCGGACCAGCTGCACACTGGCTCTTCTCCCTGCCAAAGAAGAGCATAGACTCGTGGCAATCTCTCAAAGAAAAGTTCATCCACCGCTACATGGGAGAACGTTCGATCGTCAAAGGATCAAATGCCTTAGATGATGTCAAGCAGGAGTGGAATGAGTCCCTCGCAAGCTACTACATCCGGTTTAATCAAAACATCTCGGAAATTCAAACGAACATCGCAGAGATAGAAATCATCCATGCCTTTGTCAGAAACCTGGGTAGGCACGGGTACGACTTGGGCCAAAAGCTTTCTACAAGACCGGTAGAAACAATGGAAGAACTCGTGGCAAGGGTAAAAGAGTACATTGATGCTGAACATTACAAGATGACAGCCCGAGACAAGTGGGTTAAACCCGGCAACAAGAAAGATGAGAGTAAGCCAGGCCCCCCGAAGCAGAACCAAACCCCCCAACAAAAACAGTGGACTCCGCCTCAGAAGAGAACATTCAACATTGAAGAAGACAAGAATCCAGACGTCAACACCATTGAACTAATCCCTTTGAACGCTCCCCTGAGTGTCATACTGAAAGAAATGAAAGAGCAAAACCTCTGGAAAGAGCCATTCGGTTTCAGAAAGGGCCAGCTAGGGAAAGAGCAAGACAAGTGGTGTGAAAGCCACGAAGTCAACGGCCATGAAACTGACGACTGTAGAAGTCTTAAGTTCCAAATCAATCGAATCATACAAGAAGGCGGACTTAAGCACTACGTCGACCAAGGGGGAAAGATTGAGAAGGTGAAAAGAAAATTCACGCCAAAGGAGAAAGGAAAAGAAAAGACCAATGACAACCCCCCTCCTAAAAAGAGGGGAGTTATCAATGTCATTCATGGTGGTCCAGCTGCAGGAGGACAAGTCTCCAACACAAGAGACGTGTACGCTGCACAGGCAAGCACACTCCCCAAGTATGGGAAAAGAAAGAAACCGGAAGAGGAGGACCCCGTGATAGGATTCTCGAGAAAGGACATGGCACACATCGTCTACCCGCATGATGACGCGTTGGTAATAACAATGGAAATCAACGGGTTCGATGTAAAAAGAATCCTGGTCGACGGAGGAAGCTCGGCGGAGATCCTCCATGTCAATGTCCTTGAACAGCTTGGAATGAAGAGAGAGGACCTCAAGCCGGGAAATTTCCCATTAGTAAGCTTCGCAGGAGCTGCTACGTATCCACTGGGGATGATCACCCTTCCCACTGTGATAGGAGAAGGATGGAACGCAATGAAAGTCGACATCACTTTCGTGATCGTCGAGAGCCTTGGCGCTTACAACGGAATTCTCGAAAGAACAACGATAAACCCCTACGAGATGGTGCCTTCAACGGCACACCAAAAGCTGAAGTACCGCTTAAGGGGAGGAGTTGGTGAAGTCTTGGGCGATCAGACGACAGCACGAAAGTGCTATGTCAACGCCCTAAGATGCAAGAACCGTCTGGACATAGCAGTCATTGAAAGGGGACAATGTTCCAAGTCTGAAGTTGAAATGCGATTTGACGAAATGATGAGCAAAGGAGAAAGACTCCCAGCACCTCAAACCCCAATGCTCCCAAGCATATGGGACATCAAACAAGGGGAGTCGGAATCCATCCAAAGTTACTTCAAGCGATTCGCCATAAACGCAACTTCAAGTTTGGCAGAAAAGTCAGCCGTGATCAATGCTTTTTTCCTGAACATGAACTCACCTACATTCCTCCTATTTGGACGAACACAAGGGTGGAGAACAACCAAATCTATGGCTGACTTAAAAGAGAAGATGGAGACAGCAATCGAGGTCGCAAACGAGCTGGGGTGGTTCATCCCACCTGCAGAACAAGAGGAGGCGCGCGAACACAAGCGTGCAAGACAAGACTTGAACAACAACCACGATGGCGAATATACACCTCTAAACATAGAGGTGGAGGAGTTGTTCAAGACCATCCTGAAGGATGTTCTACCTCCTCCAAGCGAGACCCGGATCGCCTTCCTCGGGAAGAATCCAGAAATGTGGTGCCACTACCACAACAAATGGGGTCACAGCACGAATGGGTGCCCCTCTCTTCGCAACAGAATCGAGGAACTGATCAAACAAGGAGCTCTGCGCTCCTACATTGCATGCAGGAAGCCAGCTTTATCAAACCGTCACTAAGGGAATAATCCTTCCCCTATGACATGCACATACTCTATCTTTACTTTTCAAGTACTAAGTAGAACGTTTAGGATGGGAGATCAGTTGACTCCATCCATGCACATCCCTTGTAAATAAACAAGAAGACTAATGAAGTTCACTCCTTGCGTAGGAAAAATCACTATGTAATGGCAAGCTACCCCGGTCCAAAACCAGGAACAAGCCGCATACATCATCAACAAAGGTCCTAACTCTACACGCAGAAAGGGCAAAAAACAAGAAAAGTCATCAAAAAGATATCAAAGCAAGACCAAGCAAAGCTCATGCCTGCATTCAAAACAGAGGGAGCGCGACGCATGCAAGGAGACAAAATAATTTCATCAAGGATGTGAACGTACTAATCTATTCACATCCTTGCCAAAAGTCGGGGGACAAGCGGTTCCTTAGGAATCCTCCCTCGCAAACAAGTGCAAGTGTCGGACGTACTAATCTATCCACACTTCGCCACAATACAAGGATGTGAACGTACTAATCTATTCACATCCTTGCCAAAAGTCGGGGGACAAGCGGTTCCTTAGGAATCCTCCCTCGCAAACAAGTGCAAGTGTCGGACGTACTAATCTATCCACACTTCGCCACAATACAAGGATGTGAACGTACTAATCTATTCACATCCTTGCCAAAAGTCGGGGGACAAGCGGTTCCTTAGGAATCCTCCCTCGCAAACAAGTGCAAGTGTCGGACGTACTAATCTATCCACACTTCGCCACAATACAAGGATGTGAACGTACTAATCCGTTCACATCCTTGCAAAAAGTCGGGGGACAAGCGGTTCCTTAGGAATCCTCCCTCGCAAACAAATGCAAGTGTCGGACGTACTAATCTATCCACACTTCGCTGCAGTACAAGGATGTGGACGTACTAATCTATTTACATCCTTGCAAAAGTCGGGGGACAAGCGGTTCCTTAGGAATCCTCCCTCGCAAACAAATGCAAGTGTCGGACGTACTAATCTATCCACACTTCGCCGCAGTACAAGGATGTGGACGTACTAATCTGTTCACATCCTTGCAAAAGTCGGGGGACAAGCGGTTCCGTAGGAATCCTCCCTCGCAAAAAAATGCAAGTGTCGGACGTACTAATCTATCCACGCTTCGCAAACAAACAACTATATCAAGTATGTGAACCTACTAATCTATTTACATCCTTGTAAAGGAAGACAAGCAGTTCAACATGGATCATCCTCCTTACAAAGCCACAGGTGCCGGTAATACTAATTCATCAGCACCCCGCCACCAACAGAGATGCAATTTCCTAAGGAAAACCATCGGATTAAGGAAATCGACCTGTCAACAGAGCTACACTCTTCCAAAAGAGAACAAGTTATAGAGACAACAATAAAGGAAGATGCAAAATAATACTAAGTATTATATCTTTCTAACATCTCATGTCAGGCATATATATATAATATAGCAGGTCTGAAAAGTAAAGGCATCCAGCCAGCATAAAAAGTCAAGCCCGGGACACACCCCGCCAAAATCTCACCCATGCAAGGGGAGCAACCATATATACACAAGAACGTCATATAAAACAAAGAAAGATCAACCTGACCCAACGTCAGGAGCACCAGCGCCAAAGGCGTCAGACATAAAAACATCAGGCGCAGGGCTGTTAAAAACACCACGGCGATCGTCACCAACAGGAACGGACACCTGTCCCGTCAAACCACTCGCTCCGCACACATCGCCCGCTCGGATCCCCGCAATAGCCCCGAGGGCATAGCCAGTATATGGCCCAGTACTCTGGAAAGGAAAATCGGGGGCAAGAGAGTAAATCCTCCTGAAGTAGTCCACAGAGAAAGACTCCATACGATCATCACGTGCCTTCTCAAGAAGTTTGGAGTAGTCAGCTGTAGTAGGAAACTCAATCATCCCAAGCTGATCACCCAGGGCAACATGAGACTCCTTAGTCTCCTTCAGCGCCACAGCATGTGCCTCCTCGTCGACCTTCTCCTGGCGCAGTAAGGCAAACAGCTCCGCCTCCAGCTGAGACGCACAATCCTGACTTCCCTTGAGATCATCGGAAGCTTTGGAAGAAGCATCTGAATGTGCGCGCGCCTTCTCCCTTAACACAACGACAACCTGAGACAAGTGCTCATGACGACCCTGCAGACTCCTCGTCTCATCAACAAGCTCAACAACAAAGGAGGAAAGGTTGGTCATCACGGCATTCACCTACAACAACAACACAAGCACATCGCACACAGAGAAGCCAGACAAACGTGATAGATCCAATATAAAAAGAAAACAACGTACAGGAGCAAAGCGCGCGAGCGACTCCTCAACACACTTCAAAGCAGCCTCAGGGTCCCGGGGGCACGTCTTGCGGTCAGCCGGCGGAACAGACCGCTGAACCACACGCACACCGACAGCAGGTGTGCTCAAGGAAACATCCTTGGAAAAGCGAATAGCAGACTGAGAGTAGGGAGTCCACTCGTTCCCGGACACATCCCGATCAAGCCGACACATCAGATCAGACTTGCGAAGAGCTGGAGGACTAGGAACAACTACACATCAAAAGCAAACACATTAGGAGAAGGCAAACTGTACCAATACAACAAGAAGTCAACCACAATCACCTGCCAAGGGAGGCACCTCCACTGAACGCCCGCTCCCCGACCGGGGGACAGGCATGGTCGAATCTGCATACATTGGCCCCTTCCCTTTGTCGCAGGAAGGAGCAAGAGGCATACCGGCAGACGTCGACCTCCTAGGATCGCTCGGGGAACGGACGTCAGCATCATGCTCTCGGACAGGTGCAACTCCCCCCGCTGTCGGGAATACCAAGCCTGCAGAGACAACCACAAAAAGACCATTAGCATGTTAGCATGGGGAAAAATCTCAACGAAACCTTTAAAAGGCGCAAGTCCCATACCCGGGCCAACAGGAGGAGTATCGCCGAGGCCGGGAACAGTCTGAGGAGACCCGCCTGCAACTCCACCCTGTAAACAGGGGCGTCTGTTAAGAAACCAACCTACAAGGAAACAGGAACAAATGTTACGAAACTTCAAAACATACCAACTCCTCCCCCGAAGGACGTACATGAATGCCCGCCGCGAGCAGCTCGGCGTCAGAAGCACGATAAAGGGGGCTATACTCCCCCGCCCTATTCGCCGTGTGAATCTTCTTCAAAGCAACCTTGTCTGCATCGGAGAACTTCTGAAAACGCGGAACGGGGTCGGAATCCACTATGTGAGAAGTCGTCCAAGTCGTGCCCGCATCCTTTATAAAAAAGTACTGACACTTCCACTTGTTCTGGGAAGTGTCCGACCTTTCGCAGAACCGCGCCTCAGTATTCCACCCCGCCCTGCGCAAGCCAAGGGAGGAGAATCCCTTCTCGGTCATGTGAGGCCAACGCAATGTGAAAGTACACATCCCAGACTCATCTGCCTTGCTCAGGCGATAGAAGGCTCGAAAAAGCACTATCGAGTAATCCCAAAAGTTTAGATGACATTGCACCCGGAAACATGTCCAAGCTCTAAACCCCGGTGGAGTGATAGAGACGGGAGAAATCCTGTAATGTCTACAAAGGCGGACCAGATCCTGACAATAAGGAAACCGCAGCCCTTCTCGAAACTGTGAAAGATAAACAGCCTCGTATTCAGCCGGAGGAACGGTGGGCCGACCAAATTCGACCCCCTTCACGACATCCCAAGGATACGAGACCTCTATGCCGGGACACCAGCCCCGGGTCGAGACATAGAGATCAAACTTGGAACGTGGAAGCTTGTTGGGAAAAAACATTTGGGTCTTCTCCAGTATCACGCGGTCACCCGACGGTCCCAAAAGCACACCGCTTCGAGACCCAGAATCGGAATCCATGGTGCCCTCATCAACCTCCCCATCAATGTTATCCGAAACAGAGTGATGAGACTTACTCATTGCGTGAAGAAGCCGAAACCGTTGCCTACCAAGAGCACTCTAAGTATCAGAGACGCGCGCTTGCAAGCCCGTCAACCAAATCCTGCAAAAACCATACACAATCCAATCAAAAACCAAGGCAACACATCAACCACATTCATTGAGTCCTTTTCAAGGGCATCCAACCCAACGGACCAACTGTCCGCAAGCAAACAGCTAGGGACCCTCCCGCTCGGGAGTCAAAAATCCCTACGCTCACCAAAGGCCTAGGCCACCTATTAATCAAATTTTCATATATTTGTGCAATGTGACACAGGTATTCAAGCACTCCACAAAGCGATAAGTTCAAGAGCTAAAGAAATCAAAGGCATGCAAAATTGGTTATAATTACCAAAATGTCATCCGACCACATTTCGATCAAATTTTATCCCCAAAACGGCTCAAGACTCCGGGGGCACGTACAAGCAGCTCAAATGCACTTAAGCAAGCCCATTACATGTCACGGGGAGACTTACCCCTACCCGAACAATTCAAAGAGCATTCGGATCAACTAAGCCACCAATAAGCACAAGCTACCAAGCGATCACCTAAGCTCCGGGGGCATGACTATCCACTCACAAGTAATCAAGGATTCATTATCATACTCGGGAGCATCATATCAAGTCACCCACATCAAGATACAAAGGGTCGAACTTTTTGCTCGAATAAGTCCGATTTTGAACCCCCACGATTCCCCCTCGGTTGACCGAAACCTAAGGACCTCTTCACAAAGGGAGTTCACTATCCATAACTCTATCTATATACATTTAGAGTTTGGCCAAAAACGAATTTTGAAAAATCAAGCCAAAATTTCACTAAGGCATTTCATCGAACACCTATCATGCATCTTATTGGAATTCGAAATGTGCAGCCCTAAAGGTCCAATTAACATCAAGAAAAGGAAGGGGAGGACATTACCGATCGATACCCGACAAGAAGGACTCGAAAACGGGTCGAATTGAGCCCGAAATCGACCCGTGAACAGTGCAGCCGCCGCCCGCCCTGCGCCGCCGCTCCCGCCGCCGCCGCCGCCTCGCCGCTGCTGGGCCGCCGTGACCTCGCCGGTGATAGTCCTGGTGGTGGCCGGCCGAAATGGGGTATCACTAGCACCCTAAAGTGAATTCCTAAATCACTACCTTAGCCCCTCCAAAACCCTCTCAACAACCTATTCAAATATTGATAGTTTTATAAACTATCACAAAGGAGGTGGACTACACAACCTAGCAAGCACCATACATCCAAGAGGTACACTCACATCCACCCTCCATTTTTTAAAGTTGTTGACAACTTGGATTTTCACCATCAAATGACTTAGCTAAATTTAACTAAGTCATTTCAAATGGTCTCAACTACTTGAAAACATTATTTTTAAGATTTTTCATGTCAAATCCGTTACATGTGATTTTCCAAACCCGGCATTATTTCATTTACTAAAACCGTCGTCTCGCCGTCAAGACGGCCGTCTCGGACGACGGGCTCCCGGAAACCATCATATTGCATGAAAAACGTTTTATCAAAACTTTCATGATTTATTATCATTTTGATACAATTAGTCATGGCATGAACGTTCCATATTTATTTGATCATCTTGCAAACCCGAAAAATTTCATGTGCGCTCGCGCCTTACTTCTCCCAAAATCACATTTATCATATTACTCGTAGTCCGTTGTGCTACTAACCCTTTACGCAGTTATCAAGCATGACCATCTCAAAAAACTAAGGCAAGGAGCTCGTCGGAGCCGCGCGTATCCACCATGGGTAGGTCGAAACTCAAGGTGAGCAGACGACCCGAATCACGCGTATACCCTATCTTAGAATAGAGTTTAACAAAGGTCAGACCATTATTTAACTCGGGGGCAAGTGATGGACATACACATGATTCGGGCTCGGTTTTAATTATTCGGACCTCATACGCGCCCGCAAAACCCAATTTTGAGCTAACCGGGGGAAACCGGGCAAGTCGCGGACTTGCCCGGCACCCCCGGGGGGCTTACCCGGGAAATTCCGGGTAAGCTAAGCTTACCCGGAATTCCGGGTAAGTTTAACACCCGGGGGGTGTCGCGTACACCCCCCATTTCGTCTCGAATGTATAGGAGATCCGATTTTTAACTAACTCCTATGTGTCCGAGACCTATGTTTCAAAGGCGCGCGCGTCCCGCTCGTGACGGCCGCCTGAGACGCGCGTCAGAGTCCTTTTCCTAAACATCTCCCTTGCATCCCGGTTCACATTTCCATATTGAACCGGGTCAAAACCGGTTTACGATCCAAGGTTGCCAATAAATAGCCACCCTGGGGGTAAACATTTTCAAGTCACTTTTGGGTGAGATTTGGAAAAGCTCTGACCTCTCTCTAAAACTCTCTATCTCTAGAAACCGCCTAATGTTGATCGTCGGAGCGAGCGCACCAAGCACCCCCCCCCTCTCCACGGGGATTGCTTGGTAATGCTCCTCTCGCAGGTGCAGACGGACGGTCTAAAAGAGAGCCCGAAGGACTTACCGCTGTTCTGAAGACGAAGCTAAGGCCCGTACACAACCTTAGGTGACGGACTCGGCTCGCACCCAACCCGAAGACATCGACAAGTTACTCAGCGGGCAACCCGCGGTAACCTGGTCGAAACAACTTTCACTTTTCTTTTCTTTATCAATAAGACCGGTTGCTCATCTACTAATACTTCTTTTCCTTCCTTCGCAGGAGATGGGGGACATCAACCGTTCCATCGGGTACCTCTTCGCCTACGAGGAGGCCTTGGAGCAAGAGCGGGCGGTCACGGCCAAGCTTAAGGAGGATCTCGCGGCCTCCGAGTCTTCGTGGGGAAAACCGGTCAAGGAGCAGGCCATCCTCGACCGAAAGACTCGGGACCTCCAAAAGCAGGTCCGTGACTTCGAGGTAAAGCGGGAGCGGCAGGAGCGGCAGGTTGCTGAGGACAAGCTGGTCCTTGAGAAGAAGGCTCTGGAGGAGCAAGTTGCGGGGGTTCCCGCGCAGCTGGTCGCGGCCGAGACCAAGGGCCGGGAGGATTATCGGAGGTCCGAAGACTTCCAGGCTGATGCTGTAAAGTTCTGCAGCGCGGAGGTGGAGAACACCCTCTTCAATGCAGTTGAGGAACTCCACCTGGAGTATGGCGACGCCATCAACTTCGACAAGTCTCCTTCTCTCGCTCCCTTCGCGAAGAAATACTTTGCTCTCTCGGAGGAGAGTGATGAGGGGAGCACTCCCGCGATTGTTGAAGACACAGAAGAGCCTCTAAGTGCTGATGCCCCGATAATCGACCCTCCAGCGGCTGAACCTGTGGAGCCTTCTGCCACAGACCTCGTGGACCCTGCTCCCGTTGATGCCGCCAACAAGGACCAAGCCTAACTGCTTATCTTTAGAGTCCTTGTATTTTTCCTCTTTTTTGTAATCATCGGGCCTTTGAGCCCCCATTAATATCAGACTTAGTTCCGATTTTTCATTGCACCTCTCAAAGTGACTTCACTATACTTACTTAAGGCGAAACCTCGACACTTAAGATATTCTCACACATCACTTAAGACGATTTACCAACTTGCACCACTTAAGGTGACTTACTATCACGCACCACTTAAGGCGACTTTCCAACTTGCACCACTTAAGGTGACTTACTATCACGCACCACTTAAGGCGACTCTCCAATACTTAGAATAAATCCAAGAATCATGCATCACTTAAGACGACTTAACCTCGTGCATCACTTAAGACGACTTAACAACACTTAGAATAAATCTAAGAATTATGCATCACTCAAGACGGCTTAACCTCGTGCGTCACTTAAGACGACTTAATTTCGTGCATCCCTTAAGACGACTTAATCTCGTGCACCACTCAAGGCGACTTTTCTCGTGCACCACTCAAGGCGACTTTTCTCGTGCACCACTCAAGGCGACTTTTCTCGTGCACCACTCAAGGCGACTTTTCTCGTGCACCACTCAAGGCGACTAAATAACGCTTAGAATAAATCTAATAACAATTCTGATCGGAAGCAACCTCTTTATTCATTGATGGCACAAAACTTGCTTACATCGAATCAAACGATAAATAACATACACCACTTAAGGCGGTTTTACATCGGGCACCACTTAAGGCGACTTTTCGTCGGGCACCACTTAAGGCGACTTTTCATCGGGCACCACTTAAGGCGACTTCTCATCAAGCCTGACATTTCTTCAAGTGTTCGCCACTAAAAGAATGCTTCAATGCTCTGCCATCGAGGTCTTCCAACTTGTACGCATTCGGAGCTGGCATCCCCACGACCTTGTAAGGTCCTTCCCATTTTGGTGACATCTTGTTGATTCGATCCAAAAGGGTAAACTCGTTGCGACGCCAAACCAGCTCCCCGACGAAGAATTGTCGGGACTTAACTCGCCGATTGTAATACCTGGCCGTCGCCAAACGCATTCGAGCCTGGACTTCATCGGCTTCCCGCCTCTTCTCTTCGAGCAAGTCCAAATCCAGACGCCTCATCTAATCATTCGTCAAAGGCTCGTAATATCTCATTCAATGGGACGCCACAGCTACCTCCACGGGAGCAACAGCCTCCGTGCCATAAACAAGGCCAAACGGAGTCTCCTCAATTGATCGTTTGGGTGTCGTTCTAACAGCCCAAAGCACGTTTTCCAGCTCGTTCAGCCATTTGCCCTTCAAGGCATAGACCCTTTTCTTCAGGCCATCCATCACGATTTTGTTGGCTGACTCCACCTGGCCATTAGTCTGAGCATGATGGACAGAGGTTGTCCGATGCTCGATGTTCAACTCCTCCAGATACTCCTTTTCTTGAGCTCCGTTAAACGGTGGGCCAGTATCGCTGATCACCACCTTAGGAATCCCGTATCTGGACACAATATGAGTCTGGAGAAACTTGACGATCTGGTTCCCCGTCGTCTTGGCCAACGCCTTTGCTTCTATCCATTTCGAAAAATAATCGATAGCCACAAGCAAATATTTACACTGACCTTGTGCCTGCGGGAGAGGTCCCACCAAGTCGATGCCCCACTGCGCGAAGGGCCAAGCACTCTTGATGCACTCTTGATGGACGTCAGATTAGCAGCTTGATGGACAAGAGTAGACTTAATTGTAACATAGGTAAAACTTTAAAAGTATGAATTTTTTAACTACATCTAATATTTGTATCATACTATTAATAATATCAATTTCCCTATAGAATTCATTTTTAGGATGTTGGATCACGGTGGAACTCCGGTACGATCTTTGACGGCGATCCTAGCTCCTTTGCTCCACGCAATCCTGCAAGAGGGGATAGACCGGGCGGTGACCCAGAATCCCTCTCCGATGCTTAAATGAGTATCTCGTATGGACTGGCAAGCAGTAATCTCAAGTAGCGTATCTCAAAACGTAATTGATCTGAGGTAACCTCTGCCCTTTTATAGGCGGAGAGGTACCTCAGTTACCTGGTGAACCGTTGTGGTGGTTAGCCCATATTCCGCGTATCTCGGGCACGATCCCGCCTATCTAGGCCATGATCTCGCTTATCTCGGCCACGCCCCGCGTATCTCGGCCACGCTCCACGTATCTCAATCACGCTCCGCGTATCTCGGCCACGCCCCGCGTATCCCGGCCTCAACCTCTGATAGCAAGTCCCGACTAACATCGAGGACTCCAGAGTTATCTCGTTGTGTCACCGCTCGGGGCCCCTCGTCATCTTGACAGGGCCAATCATTCTCAGGGATTCATCATCGGGGCCTACTTAAAGGCATCTCATCGGGAGCATTCAGCTCACCTATCAGGACCGACTCTGTCGGGACCTTTCATCATCGGGACTCCCTCCTTTGGGACCCTTCGCCTTGGTCTTCTCGACCTCCTTTCAGAGCCCAGTGGGCCTATTTACCGTTTCCTCGCCGTTAAAGGGCCTAACGGCCATAGCGAAGCCCATCATAGGACAATAGAAAAATATAGAAAAAATAGTGGTTACAAGCATAGTGGAAAGACCTATCTATTTATTTATTCCGAGATAAGTTTTTTTAAAAAAAAAAAAAAAGAAAAAAAAGAGATGAGATCTTAAAGAAACAGACAAGTATAAAACTTAAGACTTAAATAAATTTTTTTGCGCCGCATATTATCAATAAATATGCCCCGCTATTCTTCTTGCTCAATTGACAATATGATTTGATCAAATATTTCCAATCGAATTTGTATGTTTACACCAAAATAAGTTTCGGATAAAGTTAGATAACGTTCCAAGCACAAAAGAATTACATCTTATTAGTCACTAATAACATGTGCGCTGCGCGGAAACTTATATTTAAAATAAAAATAAAAAAATGTTTTTTTTTTTGCCAGTGGGTGGTTCTAAGAGGAGCTCCGTCAAGATGGTAGCACCCGTTACACCTAAACTATTCTCCATTCGAACCGAGTCAGTCTGTAAAAGGTAAAATATTAATCGTCAATATATTACTATTATTATGGTCACGAGCGGAATCTGAAGATTTATCCTAGTTAAAGGACGGAGCTCTGAACTATACTATAACAGTACTGACTAGAACCTTGCATGAATATTTATTTTTAAATTAATATATGTTGAAGAGAATATGCATATAATTATTTCTAATTAATTTATAAAAATAGTATAATTAAACTGGAAATATATAATATCATATGTTTCTTCTAATTTGTAGCTGATGTATATTATATGTTCTTTTTTTTTTAATTGTGATCTCATTATATTCTCATGTAGTCCTTAATATTGGATAAAATATATAAATTCTATCCTCTTGTTGATTTTTTTAATTATGTTAATTTGGATTTAATTATAAATAGCTATTTAAGATATAAATTCTGTAATATATTGAAAGAATTATACATCAAAATACCACAATTATACATCAAAATACCACATATGGTCGACGCGTGTGCTTAGTTTTTATTAAAATTTTCAAAATTATTAAAAAGAATGTATCAACTTTCTTGTAAATTGAAAGTTTTCGTATCAATAATAATAATAAAATATCAGTTAATAATTTATAATTTGATCAAAATTGGTTATTAATCAAAACTTCAAACATATATTTCATTTGCGCATGTGTATACAATTAGTATTATTAAAAGAAAGTTGTGTCCATGATTTGATGTGGTTTACAATTTTTGACAAAAGTTGTATTAGTTGTCCTTTGAAAAATGATAATTTAGTTAGATGACAGATGAACCAAGTAGATTATTTTATGCAATGAAATGAAAAAAGATAAAATGATAGAGGCATTAATTCAAATGAATCATCAATCATGAAATCCTCATTAAATAATTTTAGCTTTGCACTCCACTACCTCGATCGTGAACATAAAGCCAAGCATCGCTGCCTAATTAAGTTCTAGAGGAATTAATACTTCCTATACATGCATATAAAAAAACACTGATTAATAAATTCTTTAACTATATAAATATAATAAGTTGTTAATAATAATATATTATTCTACTTATTGATCTCTCATCACATGATATTATGTGCAACTCACACTCATGAGTCATGACTCAACCCTTACGGTATGATAAAACATGGATTGAGAATATTCGTTATCGTACTTTAAACTTTATAATTAAAGTGAGAAATTCAGAAATAAATAAATAAATAAAGGGAAGAGATGGGAATGTGTACATAATTGAATGGATTAACAAAGTGTAGACAGTCTTTATAAAGGTAAAAACTAATTGAGGTATACATCAGAAGTGTTGGATTTTAACGCGAATACAGTTTTTTATGCAGAAACGACAATCTAAGCGATACTGATAACTAGCTATGAAATACAATGTTTTTCGGTCAAATTCTTCTATCTAGATGACTAAAATTGTAGTTTTATGATTTTAGGTTGTTTTTGCAATTTGTCGGTGTTGTTAGGTCGGCCTAGTTGTTAAATTTCATATTTGTTTCAGGGTTATGATTTACTTTCAGCATTGAAACTCTGTGCTAGACGTATTTGTCATTCAGTTATTGATTTATTAATAAAAAATTAAGGTTTTCCTTAATCATATATCGAATTTTTGACATTTTTTTGAATTAACGAATTCATTCCCGTAATGCTATTGAATCAACGATTTTTTGTGCTTTTTATTCTCATCTACCCCACCACGCTGCATCAATATACATTGTAGATCATCATCTTCTTTCATTTTTGCCCTGCTAAATTTGGAATTGGTAATGTAATTTAATGTTCATCCATTTTTTTCGTAAAAATGTTCATTCTAATCTTATTTGGCCAAAAAAAAAAAAAACTTATGTGTATATAATATATATATTGGAAACCCGAACTTCGGAGGAAAAAGTTAAAGAATAATATAAATCATATAATAATTAATTAATAAATATAAAGTGACATATATTTCAATCATGTAAAAGCAAATTGCATTATAGAAAATAAATAAAGAGGCATACTTATACTTCATCATGGGAAGGGGAAACAAGCACAACACAATAGTATCGTTCGTGACATACTTTTGTTCTCCTTTATCCAAATGAGTGACCACCCTCATACTTTTGGTTCGGGAGCACCATGCTTTTGGTTTTTTTAATACTATGGTGGACTTAATTGTAACATAACTAAAACTTTAAAAGTATGAATTTTTTTAACTACACCTAAAATGTGTATCATACTATTAATAATATCAATTTCCCTATGGGTTCACCTTTAGGGCAATAGAAAAATAAAAAAAAATTAGTGGCAAAAGCATGGTGCTCCAAGAGCATTGTAGAAAGGTCCATTACCATTCTACAAGAAGAACCGTTTCGGACTGTTATATTATAGTATAAAAGTTTGCGGATGCATTTACTTACCGGCCACAAATTCAGACTTATAAGACAGTTGATTAAATCGCACGTTTATTATTAACATGGTATTAGAGCGCATGGGTTCGAACCTTGGTGACGCCGTTTTAAATTTAAAAAAAAAAAAACGTAAACCTCCTATTAAATAAAGTTTAAAGTCCATTATATTTGACCCAATTATGTTAATATAGTATATAAGAGTGCACAGATACCTTCACCCACAAGTTCAAATTTATAAGACAGTTGGTTAAAGTGTATGTCTTGTTATTAATACATATCTCATGATTCAACATGTGTTCTATTTGTTTTTTAGGAATGAACAATTTGTACTCAAAATTTAGCGCAGTCGAATAAGTGTATTTTTAAAACGATACGAGAAATGGTATCTTAATTTGTAAGTCGAGGTACCTTAGAGAGTATCCTTTGCTTTACTTTATTATAATAGAAAATATGGAGGAAACCCCACTGCTTTTCGTGGTGTGCTTAATTTGGTAATTGGTCCCATCTCAATTATCGAGGCATGTATTTGCTCATTGTAGGTCTTTGCGATACTCCATGAGTCATATATGCGCAGAGCAAATTTTTAGGAAAAATGAATAAATTTGTGAACTAAGTAACTATATATTCATTGAATGTTAGTTGGAGCTACTCGTAAAATAAATTGTGTTTCAAATAGTAAATCAAATTCAAATCTCGCTAAAAAAGTTTTATTGTAAAAATTTTTAACTTTCACGCTCCTAGTTTAAAATTGTGAATATGTACCAAACAAAGTAACTATGTATTTCTTCTGTAATCATTTATGAGTCAAACTTTCGGCAATGCACACGTTTGGGCAATAAGTTATACAATTTGATATATATATATATAACATAAATGGAGAAAAGGTAGATTCGATAGTGAAATCAAAGGTGTACGTGTACCTCCTATCATTGTCCAGTCAATTATTAGTCTCTTTTTCCACATAATTCATTGCTTTGGTATGGAGCTCTTGCAGTATAAAGTTACTCTATTATTGATTCATAGTTCAAGTTGATGAATTGGGTTTTAAAGAAAATATACAAAAATTTACCTAATAAGTGGAGCTCTTAAGAAAGTTGTTCAAGGACTTTGTCTCTTCTTCTTAATAGAAGATGTGTCAAAGTATGTAGGTGTGAATTTTAGTGACATCATTTAATTTATCATTCCACTATTTCAATTAAGTGTCACATTATTAACATATGACGTGACACAATAATGTCACGTCAACGCTATAAATATATATTGTAAACTATATAATTTAAATAGAACTATCTATTTTTAAAAAAAAAATTATACAAATTTAAAAGAAACTTTTTAAGTTAAAAAATATATATATTTATAAAATCTTAACATAATTTAACAAATTTAGTAATTTACATTTAAAATTAGTTAAATTCGGAAAGAAAATAAAAAAATGTTAAAAAAAAAGAGGGAAAACATTCTATAATTCATGCAACCCGCCTCGCGAGATGTATGGGGCGGGTATGGGTCGATCATCTCGACCTGCGGGGCGGATACGGGGCAAGCGATACCCACCCCGTTGCCATCCATAGTATGAATCAGGCCCAGTTTAGGTTCTGTGTGGGTTCAAACACCAAGCCTACACAAGAATTGCCCCTCGATCGGATTCATCCATTGTCGAATCTTGGCTTGGGTCTGACCATAATCGGGTCAAGTTGACCATTAAGGCTAATTGGTTGAACCCACACAGAACCTAAACTGGGCCTGATTCATACTATGGATGGCAACGGGGTGGGTATCGCTTGCCCCGTATCCGCCACGCAGGTCGAGATGATCGACCCATACCCGCCCATACATCTCGCAAGGCGGGTTGACCCGCGGGTTGCCTACTAGAAGTACATACTTTATTAACAACAATTATAAACCCTAAATTATATATTTATATATTCAGATTTAGCTTAAAATCGAATAAAAATTTATAAATTTAAATCCAAATTAAAATACAAGTCACCAAACTCATTAGAATTCTTATTATTTTGACAATGTAGCATATTATCTATATAGTTTTATATAATATACGTGTAATATATATACAAATGATACATGTGCGGGGCAGGGCGACGGGGCGGGTCGACCCCAAAACCGTACCCGCCCATGGATCACGGATCGACGGGGCAAATACGGGGCGGGGACCCGCGGGTCGGCGAGTAACCGTGACCCGTTGCCACCCCTAATTCATACTAAGTCAGGGGTCAATGGAGCTTACGAGTCGATTTGAAAACTTTTTAAATTTAAATTGTATAATATATAAAGTTTTTTCCAGATAAATAATCGTTCATTTTTATATGTAATTATAGATAAATTAAAATACATAAATAAAATGAATGATTATTTAACCCAAAATGTGATTTAATAATCATTCATTTTATTAATATATTTTTCCAAATAAATAATCGTTCATTTTATTTATATATTTTAATTTATTTTTAATTTTAATCAGCCGTAATATCGTTATATCAGTCGTAATATCGTTATATCAGTGTCACGTGATATTTTAATAAGCAAGGTAGACATAACGAATGTACTAAATGATAACATCTCGAAACATATAGTACCAAAAGATAACAAAAGAATATTTGTACCTATTAACCCTTTTTACATTTCCTGAATGGGCCAGATCTTGTTGGGTCACCGAATGTCCAGGCCCATCATCTATCATTCTTTGTAGGCCCAGTCTATTCTTTTTCGCCGAGGCCCAGTCTATTCTTAACAGACGTTTCCTTCACCGGATGAATATAAAAATATCTATATTTGGACTTCTTCCTACTTCTAATGCCGTACATATTTAGAATTAATAGATGTACATGTATATACATTATTTATAGTTAAAAAGTAATTTGTAAAGTAATGAAATCCTAGCAAGATTCATAATTAATAACTAGCTAGTATTAATTAATTTGATATAAAAAATACCATTTTAATTTGAGAAATACTCTAAACTAAACAAAGTCAATTCACTGACAATCATTGTTTTGTACTTGGAGGGCACAAACACAAAATCTATAAACATATAAAACACTTTGATTTGACGCTCTCTTTAAATTAGAATATATATATTATATATATAATAAAAATTAGAAAAATAAGAAACCTTAGGTTATTATTTTTCTCTCGGGGGAGCTGAGAGCTAGGCTAGGATACAACTGGAAAATAATATAGACACTAGATAATCATCATTTGAATCTCCCGTGTATTAATTTCCTCTTATAGTTAGGGTTCATAATATATTATATATATATAGAGAAAATTATTATTATATATAGCCTCTGTTTTGAGATATTGTATATATATATACCCAACAGAAAGGTTTATGGATATCATAATCAAGTAATAATGCCTAATTTTATAACTGAAAAAAGTTATTATTTGTCTATTAGAATTTAAAGAGCTCGAGAACCTAATTGCCGACACACAAGGGACAAAGCTACACTATTATATGCATACATAATAATCGGATAAATAATGTGAACAAATAATTATTGATAGAATATCAAGAAGTTCTTGCATTTTTAATGATGTACAAAATATAATATTTATTATTATGGCGGCAAAAGTATTTTTTTTCTTAATTAATGTAAGTTGTTCTAGTAACTCTTATTATATTATTTATAATATATAGACATGACATTTCTACTTCTTGCCTTCATCCCTCAAATAAACCACTTAATAGTTAATTCTATTAATAAACAAAACTTATGGGAATTGGTTATATAATTAAGGAGAAACACAAATTACGTTAAATATTTCATGTTCACACAAATTTATAGTATGTTTAAAAAAAATTACCATTAATCATGAGAGTAATTCTGATAGAAACAATCTTATTTATTTATTTAGTTTCCATGAAATTCAATTATTTTGAAGTCGAACATATCGAATTTGGATGATTAAATTCAAACTTCAGTCCACGCTTAAAGAAAAAGCTAATTTATTTATTTATGTGAGTTGAATTAATATCAATTCATCATTCATGTGGGTCATGTGATTAAATTTGTCGCTTTGCTTAGCATCTTAATCTAAGAGGATTACAGTCATCGAGGCAGCTTAATTAAGAATCTCACATGTGAATAACTGAAAGAAATAACGGAAGAGGTGTTGCTAAGAACAAGGAGCCAGGAAAACCAATTAGAATTAGAAGACAACATGCTTTGATTCTCCTTAATAATCATCACTCAACCATACATCAATATATTTCTCTTTTATGTATTCTAATTATTATTAATATTATTGTCGATATCTACTATATTATATTAATTCGGCATCAGAAGCCCTCTGACTGACACGTGGACAGTTTGTCCAGTCAGCGTTGCCTAATTTAATCGGAATTTAATAGGAGTTAACTAAATTTAGATACATAATATTAATTGATTGAAAATTAAGAAGTATTTTTATCTCCTATTTTGGTCTTATGCAATTTAAAGAAACAAATTAATTAAAAGTTTCCTTTTAAATAGCAAATTTATACAGTTTGGCTCCGGAAGACCATAGGCCGCCACGTACCCAGTATTTATATATAGTATTTATATATAGTAATTTAACAAAGCCAAGCGTTTTTCTTTAAAACGTAATTTTTTAAACTATTAAATATACTATTACATTAATATTATATATATATATATACATAATATTATATATATATATATATACATAGGATCGACCATTATTACAGTGTTAAAAAAAATTATATTACTACAAAAAAAAAAAGTTATATATAATAAAGTCAAAAAGTTTTGCTTTCAAAAGAAATTATAAAATATATATATTATTATAAAGGCTATATATATTATAAAGCCAAACGTTTTGCTCTAAAACGTAATTTTTTAAAACTCTCAAATATACTATTATATTAATAATACATATATATAGGATCGACCATTATAGTGTTTAAAAAATTATATTATTACAAAAAAAAAATTATTATAATAAAGTCAAAAAGTTTTGCTTTCAAACGGACTATTATATATATATATATATATATGATAAGTCAATAAAAAAATTATAATAATAACTTTTTTTATGAAAATAATAATGGCATTGAAGTGTATTTATTTTTACCCAAAAAATGTACATGTATAAAAAGCAAGATAGCTATTAATATTGTAAATATATGAGAAACAATATACTGAATATTGCATGTCCTATTTTTAACAAAAGAAAATATTACATATCGCTTTTATACTTAATATTTGTTATATATAATAATAATATAATTACATCATATAGCTAAGCTCTCTATTCTTGACTTCGGCCGAGGCAGTTCTCCACCACCATGACCAGCAAACCGTAGTTTTTTTTGTCACGGCGCCCATCTTTGTTAACATGCAGGGAATCATGGCACATGCTTAGTAGTAATCGGTACTACCACTTAGTAATTAGAATAACCACTACTATTCTATTCCTATATTAATGTTGGTCATGATGAGTGTACTTACAATGTCGACCTATATATATATGATCATGGGATCATTGGAATGAGCATGGTCGCAACTTCTGTCGTTTGACCTGAAGAGCTTCATTTTATGGACCAAAGAACTGGATCCCAACACCCTCTAATTGAGATAATAATTATTGATGCTTATTAGTGGATTTAAAAAAAATATATATATATAGGAGCATATAGTTTTAATAGTTTCTTAATTTGTACATGTTTTTGACTTATTTATCTCAATTTTTTTTAAATGTAGTTGGACTAAAGAAGCTCAATCTCGACACCATCGCGATCAAGGTGGGAAAAATAGAAAATTAATTATATCGAAACTTATTAATGGTAAGAAAAAATGTTATATTAAAACTTCTTATTTAATTTTGTAATGTTTTAAAATTTTATTGTTCATATTTCTGACTTATTTATCTTAATTTTGAATTTTATTTTAGGTGAACTAATGAGCTCACCCTCAAAAACTTTCACGGTCACTATGTAAGTTAATTTTTGTTCATATAAATTTTGAGTTTGTATAATTTGTTAAGAGTGGTTTTTTTTTTAATAATTTACATATAATTAGAAGGCTAGCACAAAAGTTTGGTGAACTCTAAATATACATGATCGACAAATTCATATAAAGCTTAGAAAACTCTAAATTTATATGAGCGCGTGATCGGGTCACCTGTGTGTATATGGCGTGTTAGCGGACAGGGGAGGAAGTGAGAAGTTCATGAGGCAAAGAAGAGTATCAAGGAGTTTAATCTGACGTCAACTAAATAGCGTTTTATCTCTGCTCCATATCAATGACTTTTGAAAATGTTCCTGTTGAAGAAGGAGCTTAGAGCCACCATGAATCAAGTCACCAACCTCCTCTAAGAAACCGAACTCAAATTTGTTGCAAGAAAGGTTAGTAGTACAGCAAAGTTCTAATTGGGTTGGCTGTCGAAAATTTGAATCTTAATATTACGAACTTGGCTGTTCTATATCAATGTATTTTGAACATCTTTAGGAGGTGAACATCACCGATTATTAGGATATGAAGACGAAATAATACCGGGCAAGCAGGTGATTCTAATCCCAAAATACACATATATATATATATTCAGTAATAGCTTTTATTCATATTTAAGATTCATTTTTTAATTTTTTTCACTAAAATCTTATTCTTTTTTCAGGTACTAAATAGTTCATTATTCATGTACATTTTTTTTCTCATTTTTGTCGTAAATGAACATTAGTTGCTAATGTCAACATTATGTTAAATTTTTGTACCAATCATAACAGAATTATGGTTTTTCTTAACTAATTAGAATATTGATCATTATTTTTTGTTAAATTTTAGTCGTGTTAATTTTTCTCATAATTAATTATTTTTTACGATTCAGATATTTATTATTCTATATTTTTTTCTAGCTATTGACATATTAATTTATTTTAGGTATTCATTGTTTTTCATACTTATTGAGTTTAGATTATTTACCAGTTCTAACTTTATATTAAGATTACAATTTATGTTTTGTTTAATTAATTTTTTTATTGGTTATTTTTATTTATTTTCATTCAGAGCCATTATAATTGGGTCAATAATCACATTGTTGGATCTTAAGCTTATTGACTGTATGTATATTCTTTTTGTCTATAGTTCAAAAATGTGTTATTTTTTTAAACAATATCGTATCAATTAAAAAAATCAATATTGATACTTACATTATTATTTAATTATGTATAATTTCAAAGGAAATATATATGAGAGTGTATCTGAGTATGCGATAATAATATTTTTATATTCAATATCAATTAATTCAAATGTATATATATGTAGTAGAATATTATATAGTATATATGTAGATACATATTTTTTTTGGTAGAAATGTAGATACAGATTAAACAATATATTACAAATAACTATTTATATTCAACAATTAAAGAAAATATAATTTTTAAAATTTTATTTGTAAATTTCCCCGCGCGGTGCGCGGGGTTAGTGGCTAGTATATATATAACTTGAAAAAAATAATATATATAACTTAAATATAACTAGGTGCCTTTCACATGGAGGCCTCTTTTGTTGTTTTGTTTCTTTCCCATCATTTTCACCCCATAAACGACTAAAAACAAGTTGTAATTAAATAATTAGGCCTCCCATATGGACTTGCTTCGATATAATTGTAGTTTAGTAGGGGAGATAATGATGGTTTTCAATTTTTTATTATGAATTTAAAATTTGAAAAGGACTTTAGATCTTCGAACAGTGTGAAATAGCTGTAATCTCATATATGTTTGTTTATTCGGACAAATTATCACCTTTATTATATAATAATATGGTCAAAGAAGCATTACACAAATGAAATGTGATTTTGTTAATATAATATTCTTAGTTAATTAATTATATTAGAGCATCCACAATGGTTTTACATAAATTATATTCTTTAAAGTTGCCACGTAGACATTTATGTACACTTTAAGTAATACGTAAATTTAAGACACACGTAAAAAATATTTTCTCTGCAATCGTATTACTTAAACATATTCCTTAAATATATTTTATTATTAGATTTTCCAACAACCACCAATAAGATATTAGCATTAATTATAAAATGAATTAATTTATAATAAAAAATTGGTTACGTAATACATAGTGCATTACTTAAATTTAAGGAATGCTTTATGTAAAAACATAAATTTACGTGTGGGTCCCATCTTTAAGGAATGCTATGTAAAACCACTTTATATAGTTTTTGTTGCTTTACTTAAATAAACATGTAGGACCCACGTTTACGTAATCTTTACGTAATACCATTGTTGATGCTCTTACATCAATTTCCACAAATCCTTATATTAACTATATGCCAATTTTTTTGTCAGGTGCTTAATCTCAATTAGCTCGTTGATTTAGTTCAAACAATACCCTATGTAAGATTTTAATCTATAGATTCAATGGTTTACTACATTACTGTTATGATATTAATTATTAGTATTCAGAGTTTTATGGATAAGTAGCTAGAATAGTTGAGAGACTAACCTAATATTAGATAATTATAGTGAGGATATATAAGGGGTTTCTAGCCTATTATATATATATATATATACTAGTTATTTCGCGCGTGCGATGCACGCGCATAGCTCTTCTGCAAATGTATTATAAGGATCCTTTTTATTCTCTTGCAAACTAATTAAGATAATTAGAGATGCAACTGAAATAATATGTCGATACAAGAGTCCGAAGAAAAATTTCATTGATTAGCTATTAGAAGATACATATTTCCTATGAAAATTAAATTAATTGGTCTGAAAGGGAACTTTTTTTAGATCAAAACACAATGCATAAATATTGAGTAAGGAAATGAATTTTTTTGGCCAAAAGAACATCATTAGTCACGCAGACAATCAATATAGTCATGAAGGAATATTTCTACAATCAAGAGCAAGCATGTCACATAAAAAAGAAAATTTTCTGGTCAACCCATCCTTATTGACTCATTCCTTAGTTAGGGAATGAACTGGAAATGAGCAACTCCTATCTAAAAGGTATTCTAGAGAACAATCGATGAGTTGCACGTCCAAGAAAATAATTATATATAAAAGATATTTTAGATAGGAACCGCCTGACCTTTCTCTGGAATATAATGGAGGTTAAGACAAGAAATGTAAAACATAATCAAAGCTTTGATAATGCTATAGTACTCCAAACAATAATGCATAAGATTTTGGATATTGTTATTGTCTAGGGAAAAAGATACAATTCTTGTAATATTGAATTTAATCTATATCTGATTACACATCTATAATCGACATAATCCATTGCTCTTCCACTGGTCTGATAATGGCTCCTACTGTGAGTATGTAGTCAAAGAGAGTAATACTAATACAATAATAAAAAAAATTATGTAATTGATAATGATTTTAGAGAACTGACCTCTGCTGAACTTAGTTTTAAGTTCACCGTGATACCAGATTTTCCAAGTGATGAATATCCAATCTACAAGATGAACAATCAGATCAAGGAGCTACATTAAGTTAGATGAATGAAGTTGTTTAATTTGGCAATTTCTAGCCCTACTCAATAAGTTATATTGTAATAATTTCAATCTACATTGCAAACGTAAACCTCATATCCAAGAACACAAATCTAACAGAAACTCATACCAGAACAGTGACGCAAAATGTGATTTTCAATTAAGAAAGAAGTGAGCAGCATAAACATTTAGTAAATTCAACGCACATTGAAGAAGCAAAATCCAAAAATCCTAACTCATTTGTTGTACATAGACGAAAAACTGAATTTTAATCTACCATGGACAAGAAAGAGGTAGATGAACAGACTTATGGTTGAGTTGAAAACCAAAAAACAAGAGATAACAACCAGAGTGTTAAGAAGCAAAGCAATAGTGGCTAGTTCCAACCATGTTAACCATCAACCCCAAAACCCTGTCTCCTTGACCATTTCTCCACAATCCTACTCCAAACCATTGAACCATAATCTCATATCCCGTCACCGAAAAAGGAGTGGGCGTCGAGTTTGAGACCGGGGACACCTTCCGCAATGAAAGTGTCGACAGTAAAACTGTCAACTTTACCTAAAACCACGTGAAATACCTTGGAGAAACACTCAGTTCGATCGAAGAATTTTGGCACTGAAATCGAGGCCAAACTCGCACTTCCGAACTCACCTTGCCGGAACTTCCATCATCCCGTAAAAGCTCTGCGATTCTGGCCAAATCACAGTGTCCAAAACCCCAACTACGATGTCGCTTTTAGGTTGATCGTGAAACGTGGTGTACTGTTGTTGTTTCTGTGTAGCGCTGCGTTTGGGCGGAAGGCTTTTTTTGTTGTTTCTGGCGCTGGAGACTGCCTTAGGTGGTACCGTGTCGGGCTAGACTTTCTAGCGCTGGAGTCCTATTGATGAGTGACCGGGTCAGGTTGGATGAATGTTTGATTTGTAATCACATATTTCAAATTAGGAGGGTTGGTGTCTTTTGGAGAGGGTTGGTGGCTTTTGGGGGTGAGGACTCATCCCATATTTTATATTGGTAAAATGATATATATATATATATATATATATATATATATATATAATCAAATTTTTTTTAGCCAAGTATATATAATCAATTTGAGTTTCTACTTTGTAGAAGAAACTAACTCTATTCCACAGTGCTAACAACATGAAGCATGCATATCATGAGTTGAGTTATATGATTAATCTTCAAACTAACATATATATTAACATAATTTGGAGTTATTATCATTAATAACCCCTCAAAAAGTCTTGTCCCTATCTGAGACTTGCTACACATATACTTGTATACATACATCAAATGAAACCTTATATATACCCTAAAACTATAATAATTTTTTTAAGAAACATTTTAAAGTTGGTTTGTTTTATAATATGAAAAATAATCTTATGCATAGGTATATACACAGTGAGTTAGTTGTCTTGAAGAGAGAGGACAAAATTGAGCTTCAAAATGAAGGAGAAACGGGGGCCATGAAAAGCCGACAGAGACTGAGAGCATCTTAAGATATATAAATGAAATGGTGGAGGAAGGAGAAGCAATATATATGCAAAGAAAACAAAATAAAAAAAACAATGTAATAGATAAATATGTAATATATATATTATACACAGCAGTTTAGTGTTTTGTTATTTAATTAGAGAATTTTTTTTTTCAAAATTTGTTGAAACCTCTCGAAAATAAAAAAAAAATATGGGTAATGGGTATATGTATTTTTTACACAATATGTTTGACCGAATGTGACTTTTAGTATAATTTTTTTTTTTTTGTATACTTTTGGTATCAAACGTTTGAAATTTAATGGTTTATGGTTCATCCGTTAGTTGACCGTTAAATGACATATGCAAGTCACGTGACCCATCCTAAACATTAATTTTTCAATTTAGTCTCTCAAATACATCCCTAATTTTTATTTTGTTTAATTTAGTCTTCAAAATTTAAAAATAAAATCCAATCGAACCTAAGTGACCTAGCTAGACTTTAACCTAGTTTCACGGGCTTGGAGCTTCCACGCTCCCATCGGAATACGCCCGCGGGGCATCCGGCCTTTCCACATCTGGATCAGCCATCTTTACTCCCAAGATCAGTTATCGAAGTCCAACTCGCACTGCGCATACGGACGGAACGAGTCGTGGTTAGGGGTCTTTGCTCCTAACAGCAGCTTAACCGGTTTTCGGCCTGCCCTAGCCATCATTAGGAGAGCGGCATTAGCTCCCGAACCACCAGGATCCCGAAGGATATGCAACGTCTTACCGATAATAATAAGGACATTGGAAACCAACCATTAACTTTCAAACACCGTGACACTAGGTTAATTGTGTTCGATTTTGAAATTTTAATTAACTATTGTTGAAAACAAAGATGCGGTGTTGTCCTAAAAAATTGAGCGAAGTTGGTTCCGTCTCCTGCAGAGGAAGCTCTCGTGCACGGCTTCTGACACAACTCTGCTACTTCGTCTCCTCTCATCTCATCTCCTTATTGTGTTGTTGTGAATGTGGCTGTCAGCGCTTCCCACGCGTCTTCTTCCACTCCACTAAACTCTCTAATTTCTCTATATTATATATACATACATACATGCAGTCACATAACGACATTTTGTATATAACTATAGTGCACATCTGATATATGATATGATGTGATGCTTCTTACTGTAAAGCTACTTTCTTCACATATACAAGAGCAAAGTCAAAAAAGAGTTGAGTACCAAAAAATAAGTAAACTGTAAAAGGAGCGGTAAATTAACATAGCGATAAATTAATTCCAAATATTAAAATAATGCTTCCAAAGGATTATCTAGATGCATATGGTTTCCTTGGTGGATGCATATATATATACATCTGCATGCATGCATCATTATTCATTATCACATCCATTTCTTCTATATACATGTTTTGAGGGTTTTCTGTTTCCATTTCATTATTGAATATATATATATATAGTAGTGGAGGGTTTGAATGATGGATGCATCGGGTAAGTGATGTAGTGTCTAGATCTGCTGGTCGTACATTGAAGGAATGAAAAAGCGTAAAAGAAAAAGGAAATTAAAGACGTGGGAATTAATTGAAAGCTGGAGCTGAATATGGGACCATCTCTGCCAATGAATATGACCCTTAAGTTTAGGGGGAACTGACACGTGTCCTCCAGTTTGTTATAACTAGCTAGTGCAACTTACTGAAGATTCAACTTTCAAGTTTTGATAATATATAATATGGTGCGGAATTTCAACACCTCACTTTGGTTCAATTTTCGCTAGTGATTATGAAAATAAAAAAATATTCATAGCCAACACTTTATTCTTTACGGGCTGACCTTGGTGCGAGTGGAGATTAGTATAGGTTCATACTACAGGTAAAAAAAACTTTGAAGTACCAATTTTTTTTTTTATATATATAGATATATATAATAAGAATTCCAATTGCCAATACATAAATTGAAGCAAAAGATAGAGATGGCGTCACATGTGGCGATTATTATAGATATCCCTTACGGCCTGATAATGATATAAGTGGGGCTAACCACGGTGTATTTTATTATTATTATTTTTTTTTTGAGAATAATGAGTTAGAGATTAATAAACCCTAACCTCACCTGAAAATTATTAATTGAGAAAGACATAACATGGAGTGCCGCTAGGGAGAGATGGGGCCCACACACCGTCCATTCTTAAGCTTAACCCTCTCTAGCGCTAGCGCTAGGCTATACGTACCCTTTTCTTCTTATCTCTCTCTCACTAAAAGTCCAAAACTTTGTTTATTTATCTAAACCCTAAATAATAGTGAGTCAGTCAAGTTCCAAGCTAGACATAACCTTCTTCATCACAACTTAACGGTGACTTTCCTTTCCTTTTCCTTTAGTTGTTGTTGTCTTCAGCTATCGACAACAACGCCGCAACTGCTTCATCTTCCTGAGAGACACAGACCTGTAAATCCGATATTCAATAAACAGATTCCGTTTGAGTTCCACACCAAGCTTAGATCTTTTAATTAACCGGAGGTGGGTTCTTGAAGAAATCTCAGAAAAATCAGATCTTGAAGAATTTCGAAGCTTTCATCAATGGAGCACGGCCATTCCCTTCCTCCTCCGTTTCACACCAGAGACTTTCAGCTCCACCAGCAGCAGCAGTTTCTCCACCAGCAGCACAACAACGACGATAACCGGACTCCGGCGCAGAAACGGGAGCGGGACGATAGTAGCGACGGAGGGAGCAAAGGAAACGACAGCCGGAATAAGCTCGGAGATCTCTCCGGCGGCGGATCCACCGGAGAAGGAGGCGAGATTACGCGGCGGCCGAGGGGCCGCCCTGCTGGGTCGAAAAACAAGCCGAAGCCGCCGATTATCATAACCAGGGACAGCGCCAACGCGCTGCGGACGCACGTGATGGAGGTGGCGGACGGCTGCGACGTGGTGGAGAGCGTGTCCACGTTTGCGCGGCGGCGCCAGAGAGGAATCTGTATCTTGAGCGGCACCGGCACGGTCACCAACGTCACTCTCCGGCAACCTGCGACGCCGGGCTCCGTCGTGACTCTACATGGACGGTTCGAGATACTCTCACTCGCCGGCTCGTTTCTTCCACCTCCGGCGCCGCCTGCCGCCTCGGGGCTCACCATTTACTTGGCCGGCGGCCAGGGTCAGGTGGTCGGAGGGAGCGTTGTCGGAACCCTTCTGGCTTCTGGTCCCGTCGTTATAATGGCAGCTTCGTTCAGTAATGCAGCGTATGAGAGGCTTCCATTGGAGGACGAAGATCCTGGGATCCCGGTGCAAGGTGGTGGGCCCAACAGCAACAACAACAACAACCTAGGATCGCCGGGGAGTGTCGGAGGAGGAGCATCCGGCCAGTCAGCACAGCAAACACCGCCGCCCCATCAGCAGCTTCTCGGGGAGCAGCAAAACGCTGCCTTATTCCACGGCCATGGATTGCCGCCCAACCTTCTCAACACGATACAATTGCCGTCGGATTCTTATTGGCAAGGTGGCCGACCACCTTACTGATCATTTTCCGGCGACTTTCAGCAGATACGCCATCTCTTTTCGACTCGCTTTTTCGTCACTCGGTCATATCAATGCGATCTTGATTCTGTAGTTAGCACTTTCAGTGATGAAGTTTTGGGGTTTTCTTGTTTTAATTGGTTAGGAATTTGAGTTTTCTAATAATTATAATTAATTTCCTTTGCTTAATTTCTCTTGGTTAGTAGCTAGCTATAGATATATAGGTGCTTTGTTTCCCATAATTTTGGTGAAGGTTATGCTTGTGTGTTTGATTGAAAACATCTCTTGTAAATCGAATGATTTTCGATTTCAATTTACGGAAACATATCTACTTCAATGTTCTTCGTAAAATTGTTGCTCGGGCGACTTTGTCGATATGATCAAAATTTTGTTTACATGGAGTATTTTCGAGTTTCTATTCTACATTACTCTCAATCGGTTAGGGTTAAGTTTGTAAGCAATTCTAATTAGTGTGAATTTTTTTAGTTATGTATTTTCAAATTAGCTAACTACTTCATTCAGTTACTTGATTTTTTTTTTCCAAATAATAATTTTGTTTATTTTATTTCTAATTTTAAAATTGTATACAATTTTACTAAGTTTGTAATCATTTTTCTTGATATATATGATAGACTTTACTACATTAGGGTAACCCTTATTATTATTATTGAATTTGCTGGAGTATTCACCTCATTTAATTAGGTTCATAAATATTTGACCATAAATTGTGAACCTTAATTCTATGATAGGTTCATGATGCCTTGGAATCTAAGATCAGTGGAAGCCTAACTACCTATATACTAGCTAGAAGCTATAAGCTATAAGCTAGCAGTAGCAAGTACAGATATATATATATATATATATATATATATATATATATATATATATATATATATATATATATATATATATATTGTATCTTTGTCTCTATCTCAGTTAATTCAACTCAAATAGTTCTATTTTTCTGTCCATTTATTTTTTGCCATATTATAAATCTTTAGCAATGTAATGGCTTTCGAATTTCGAAAATCACTAGAATTGATTCAAAACCAAAATGACTCCAAAGCAGCTAGAAAATAAAACTCTAGTCTGCGAAATCTTTAATAAGAATATTGAAATAGTACATATGGGATTTTGTTAATAATCACTTAAGAGCCGCAAAAGATTTACAACACCATTATTAGATTTTGTTAATTAACTACTACATGATCACTTTAAAATGGAACCAATAATATGCAATTTTAACAAACAAATAATGAATGATATGTTTTGATAATTGTATGTTTGAATATGGGAAAACGTTGAGAAAGCCAATGCAGATAGATATGTTCACTCACTAATGTTGGAAGAGGCACATCAGAGCACACAGGTATTTATTGAGAAGGTGTTGTTTCTCACTACTGTACTGTACTGTACTGTACAGTGTCTGAATTAAGCAGCAGTAGTGTTTTCTGTTGAGCTAGGGTTTTGCATTTTCTGAGTAAAGATGGGTGTCGCCAAGTGACGTACACGTGCGCTGCTCTGAAATAGCACCTTCTCGAGGCACACCACAATATTAACTGCACCTTGCTTCCTCGCCTTCCTCTTCCTCCAGTATCAACATATATATATATATATATATATATATATATCTCGGAAATGATATGGATTCCGACTCTTGGAGTCCGATGTATTCCGATTGTGAGGGAATATATAAATGACCCAAAAGTTAATAATTATACTTGCTACTACCTTGACAGTACTACCTTGCCACAGTCGATGATGTTGAAATCTCATAATCGGATTCTCTATCACCGCTCATATATATAATTAATGATCACATAATTCTAGTTGATCGCTGTTTAGACAATCGATTTCCGATAAATTTTTTTGTTTTGATAATTCGCAGGTTCAGATTTTATTTACGGACAAATTGATAATTGTGTCAAATACTACGTATAAATTGAGCGGAATTGATCAAATAAATTGCACGTATTAAAGAAAAACTTAGAAATTGATCTAAATTTGTATAATTATCCCTATTTACATATACTCTGAGAAGCATTCTAAAAATTGTCGTTTTGGTAAAAACAATTCCGTGTCATTGATGCAGCCTGATGGGATAGAATGTACAAAAATTCATTGATTCCGCAAAATACTATATTAAGAAAAACCTCGATTTTTCATTAATCAATCAATAACTGGATGTCAACAACGGGTAGACATAGCTTAAATACTGAAAAGAAAACCCTAACGCTAGTACAAATCTGAAATTAGCAACTAAAACAAAACCAAAAAATTGCAAAAAGAAAAACTCAAATAAACATAAAACTGCAATTTTAACCGTATAAACAAAGAATTCTGGCCGAAAACCGTCGGACTCCAATGCTAGACAATAGATATTATTCAAACTACCGTTTTCGCATGAAAATTTGTATTCCATGCCAAAATCTTACATTTCGCCTAGTTCATCCACATCAGAGTCATTTTATACGAGCACCTCTATCTTATTGACTGAGAGTGGGGTGTTGGATGGGGAATGGGGAACATAAGCATCAACGAATATACATGGAATCCATGCCATGATCAGTTCATGCGGGCTGTGTCTTCGAATTGTGTGTTCACCACTTTGACTAGCTCGATCCCTTCCCCCTATTTATTGCTTTATTATCTTTTTGATGCGATGGATCAGACAACATGACAACCGTTTCATTTTTAGGTTATATATATATATATTGGAAGAAAAGTTAGGGTAAGTTACTATAATCTAAAATCTCAGATTTGATCAAGAAACCAATTAATTCCGAAAATAGTCAAAATTATTACACCTGTTCCAGATTTAACTATTTTTTCAAATTCCAACTGTTAATCCATGATGTATCATTGTCAGTTGAGTAAAACACGGACTCTAAATGTCATCTAAGATCTACATATTTTTTTAAGTATCCATAATGGGGAATTAAATAATATTTAAAAAAAATTATCTACTGATGAATTATACATTTTGCACCTGATATTAACAAAATACTAACAATTTTTCCCAAAAAAAGACGCAAGTAGATCACCGTTGATTAAGTTTGACTTACAATATATCATAGTACGACCAATTTATGCATTTACAATACCACTTGCAAAATAACCACAATGGTTTAATAATTGAGCCACATTGAGATCATAGTATGCTTTAAGGATTATTTAAGAGATTGTGATACTAGCTAGTTTGTACTACATCAGAAACAAAGAAGATCAACCCAGTTCTACTGCTCATGCTCAATACTAATTTCTTTTTTTCTAAGTAAACATAGGAGTTATATGAAGACTCTTTTGAATTGGTGGAGCCACTTACTTGGGCTTAGCATATTATATTATGGTGTGTTTTGGTTAATACATATGTTATAAGGCAGCTGTTTTTACAAGATTCACTTATCATTATTGGGGAAAAAAAAAAACTTATCATTATTGGGCTAAGATTTTGAGTATATCTGGATAGTATATTGGTATTAAAGCCTGGCCCAACAAATATAGGCAGGTGGCCCAATAGAAAATCTATGTCTTAGCACTTATAGAGGTAAAATGAGCCCATGGGCCCCAAACATCCCCTAAAGTTTGTGTCAGTGTTGTTATTATTCTTTCCCTTCAGCGTCAATAACCACAAAAAAAATATATAAAAACTAAATCTGTTTACATATTTTCCTTTAAACTACCGAGTGAGAATTTGTACTATTTATTTATGTTTATCCGATAATTTTTTATTCAAATTATATATATATATATATTAAAAAAAAGTAGTTACCTAATTTGTGCAGTTTGATTATAATTTTTTAATTTATTTGAGCTTAAAAGAAAGATATATAATTTGGGATATAAGATAATGAAACAAAATCTACGCTTCTTGGAGCATCACAATGGTATTACGTAAAGATTACGTAAACGTGGGTCCTACATGTTTATTTAAGTAAAGCAACAAAAACTATCTACAGTGGTTTTACATAGCATTCCTTAAAGATGGGACCCACACGTAAATTTATGTTTTTACATAAAGCATTCCTTAAATTTAAGTAATGCACTATGTATTACGTAACCAATTTTTTATTATAAATTAATTCATTTTATAATTAATGCTAATATCTTATTGGTGATTGTTGGAAAATTTAATAATAAAATATATTTAAGGAATATGTTTAAGTAATACGATTGCAGAGAAAATATTTTTTACGTGTGTCTTAAATTTATGTATTACTTAAAGTGTACATAAATGTCTACGTGACAATTTTAAAGAATACAATTTATGTAAAACCATTGTGGATGCTCTTAGGTGAAGTTTATAGAAAACAACTCCTATCGTGTATCCATAACTAATGCAATCTCAAATTAGTGTCATATCGATATATGATGATATTGTATAATATTAGAAAATCATGTACATATATTTTCTTTTAAAAAATAATTATATTTAATATCAATATGATTGGTATTTTGTTATCACGTATTATCTGACTTAATCAAATCTTTTATATAATCATTTGGGTTCCGAACCAAACCTTACAAACCTAATGATTTGGGTGCCAAACAAACCTCAACATATCTTCGAACGTGAGTGTTATAAAATCACCCAAAAAGTTGTTCAATATTACGCTATATGCCACTTAGAGACTTCGATTTTGGTCGAGATAGTACCAAATTAACACCCGAATCTGTCTTGTACACAATAACATCAATCTGCAACTCGATCATATATATATACCTGAAAAACTCGACAAAATCACGATTCGTAGATTAAAAATCGAAACTTTTTGGATAGCAGAGATTGAAATCATACCAAACAAGAACACCCAGCTTGATTCATTCATCCATTCATTGATAAACCACTTATTAGCTCATAAACATCATCACCATCAACTAAAACCATAATATCCAATACAGGATTCCAAGTTCCAGCACAGAGACAAATAAACAAACCATATAATCAATCAACTGCGTCAGAACCTCTCCACCTTGTCCGCCTTCACCAAAGGATTCGCCTTCGCGATCGCCTCTCTCCCGGCGCTCTTGTAATCAAACGAGCAGTCATGGCTTTCCGGGTATCGGTGGTCCCCACAGAACTTGCTCCCGCACCTGCACTTAAACCCCACCAATCCCACCTTCTTATTGCAGGTCCCACACCTGTTCCCCGCCTTCCGCCGCGGCTCCGGCTCCTCCGCCGCCGCCTGTCCATCGGAAAATTTCTCCTCCGCCGGCAAAGCCGCCTCCAGAACTGCAGAATCCACCACTGCCGGCACCGCCGCCTTGATTGACGATTCTACGTTGAAGGAGCTCTCGACGGCGGCCTTGGCGACGGCGGTGCGCTCCTCCTTGAGGCAGATGTCCTTGTAGCACTTGGAGCAGAGGTTCATGGTGGCGGGGTTTCCCCAGAATCCGCAGTTGTTGCAGAGCTTGGGCTCCGAGAAGGGGACGCTCGTGCTGTCGTTCTGTTCCGAACCCATCTTTGAGTTTCCTGACGATACAAGAAGAAAAATCAAAACTTTCTCGTCGATTCGATTCTGTATATGATATTGGAGGTTTCCTCGATCACCAAAATCTTAACTTTCTCGGGAAATCAGGAGTTAATTGCAGCCATCCAAACAAATACTCGAATTTGTTAAGACTCTTAATTGGCCTTAGCTGGCTCCCACTCCTTCTCTCTATATATACTATATAGAGAGGGGACCCCAAAACTAACTATCTTGTAAAGGAAGTTCGAAAAGGAGAAGAAGGTAACCAATTTATTACATCAAGGAATTGACTAAAACACCCTCGTGATGAGCTGAGCCCAAGCAGTTTCGGCTTGATTAAGCTTAAATAGTAAAGTTTATAATAAAATCGTATTAACTCAGCTTGAAGTTTAATTGGATGAGCTTGAAATCAATTCGATATGCACGTGATCTTCGTAGACTCGACATATACTAACCCAACGTGTATTAATGTAAGCTCAATAATAAGATTTATAAATAGAGATGAATGCACCCATAAAACGACAGGTAAATGTACATTAAACTTTTTATGATATGCAATTTTATCAAGAAATTTGCAATTAACATCAATTTCGGCCTTTAAAATCTTAGGTTTATCCCCTTAATTTGTTTTATAGTAATTCTTTGTCATAACTCAATTCTAATCAGTAAGGACTAAAAAGTCCATTCACTTTATGACGCAATTCCCGGGAAAAAGCTCGCCTCGCAAAAAGGAAAAGTCGGAACTACACTTGGCAGCTACCGCAAAGTACAACACCATCAAACGGAACTAAAGGGTAAAATAGTCTTTCTATGCAGTCCGTGAAACTGTGAAAGGTTACCTCCGCGACGGACCTTCCTCGACTGAACACTGAAAAGTCGTCGATTCTTGTGAAAATCGCAGCTTTAATTCTTCATAAACTAATCAGTAAACCCTAAGCGCTGAGAAATCTAACGATTTTGTATCAACAACTTCGTAAAGTAATCTCAGGTAAAGCTTACACAAGGAAATTGATCACCTAATCGCCGACAGAGGAACTTACGATCCTAATTTCCAAAAAAAATTACAGGTTTCTCCGACGAAAATCGAATTCCGATCGGCTCCAAGTTGAATGAAATAATTTTGAACTAAATTTACAGCAATAAGGATTTCTCAGTACCTGATCTTTATCCGAGGATGGACAATTGGACGTAGGGCGGCGCGTTTGACGTAATTGATCGGAGTACAGGGCGGCGATGGCGGCTCCGGTTGAGGATTTCTTGAGCGAAAAGTAGGATTGTATTTTTTGGGTAAACAAAAAGCAGGAAAAGTTGATTTTATCGAATGCCACTCCACTGCCCGCGGTTTATTCGATTTCGACGGGCCATCTATGATTCGTAGTTATAAGAAGCTCCGCGGCGCAGGAATTTACCGTGGACGTCAAGTATGGACCGTAGGATTTGACTGCGGTGTTATGTTGTGACAAAGTTGTATGAGAATCTAATGGGTCAAATTGAAATATGGGAGAGGGTGGAGGGTAGATATATAATTTAGGCCAAAAGAATTTATTGATTAATAATGTTAAAAAAAAACTAAAAAGCTTATAGGTTGCTTTCTTAAAGGACTAAACTATGGAACGGCCGCTGTTTGATGCGGCGTATTAATAATGTATTTTAATCTGAAATTCTGGTTTAATCATTTTCGGCCTGGTCTGGTTCGAGTAATTCCGGTTTAACAGCGTTAGGATGTCCCGTTAAATTTTGTTTGGATGTACCGTGTCCCAACAACATAGTAGTGGCCGCACCTTTCAACCTTCACATAACATCCCGACGTTTTTGTTGGTCTCAAGCTCCATTGATGGCCAGTGAAGGATCATCTTCCCTTCATATTCCAAGTCCGCTCTTACGGTCGGATCTGTATCTAGTGTAGTGCATTTGTGGTATGGTTCTTCTTGTTTAATTGATTGAATCGGTTTCCTTCGTAGTTAGGTTAATCCTGCAGTAGCGATGTGATTAATCAGTCGTTTCTCCATTGGTTTTCTGGATTTATCTCGTGGGTGTCTTTGTATCCCTCGTCATCTGCACTGATGTTACGACTGTATTTAGCTATTGCATCTAACATTTTTTACGAAATTCCTCAACGAGACATTCTTGCAAGAGTCCTTTGCAATAGTGATTAGCACAGATAAAAATTTGAATATTATTCGCTGGAATATGACTAACCATTTCAAATCAACAGGATCTCCAATTTCAGGAATATGGCTAACCCTTTAAGAGAACAAACATCTTCGAGTACAAGTGAGAAGGTCTGTTTTTTTATAATGTGTAACTGCTCATTTCAGTTTAAATGTAGAAGTAACCGTTGATAGGTTGATGATTTATAATGTTTGTAGACTTGGTATGACGAGTGGTTGAAACACGAGAACCGGGTCCAGGTATGTTGCAATATTACAGCTAATATTGGCTTGCATAATGTTCATCATGTAACGAGGCTATAAAAAAACAATGAATAGGATGTCAATGGGAAAGTAGCAGTGTTAAGGTATATGGACGCCTGTAGGGGTCCTGAGATTAACAAAGAAGAGCAAATGGTTCTAAATTATGTTTTTGCCCAAGCTCCGAGTGGCGTAAGCGAAGAAGAATATGAAAGGTGAGAATTTTGGGAGTCAAAGTTTCATTCGAAAAGTGAAATTCGTTATTTGAGTAGTGGTTTGTGTTTAACAGAGAGGTGCTCACACAGAACGCGGTGATATCAGTCAGTCGTCGTTTTATGTTGACGCTTCGTCCCGGAGCATGGATCATTGATGATGTAAGTTTCCGTTAGATTGGATTTGTTTGTAGTAGTACACGAAGTGATGATTATGCGTTGGTATGTCTATCTGATTGATGCAGGTAATCAACAGTGTAGCGAATATTGTGAACTGCAAACAAAGATCAGAACATAACTGGCGTGTTTGGTGCCTACCCACGTGGTTTCAGGTTTGATTAACTAGTGGATGTCGTTGCAGTAGTGCGTAATGTAACATTAACGGGAGGATCCAATGTTGTTCAATGTTAAATTTACAGCAATTCGCTGCTATGGATGCCGGACGTCAATCTAGGATGACATCACTTAGCCCATCCTGGTTGGGAGTTGGTACTGCGAAATGTGAACGGGTAAGATGATTATATGATTTGGGACATTGTATAGGCTATGTTATAGTTAGAGATGAGGGTGATCATAGTGTTTTCTGGACATATATATATATATCCAGATATACATTCCAATGAATGAAGAATCAACACATTGGTACTTACTGGTGATATTACTAAAAGAGGGAGCTGTTTATTATGTCGATACGCTGCCTGGTAATTCAAGTAAAAGGATTGATGAGTGTGGCCGAGTGGTTAGTAAATGAACTTGTAGCATTGTAAGGTCATTTATGATATACCCTAAGTATTTTATTAGGATTTAACATAGGGAAGGGCAGGTATATTGGATCCAGGAATACTTTCTGCTGCTTGAGACCAGCATTCCCAATCCAACAACCCGCTATAGGCCGTGTGAATGGGAGATTAAAATTCCTGAGAACGTACCAAATCAAGCATATTTGGGTGATGGGTGAGAAAGTAGTACCGAGCGCTGAAGAATTATTTTTATTGGCCAGTAGTAACGCATAATTAGAAAGATTGAGTCGCGATATTATGAAGATGTGTTAATGCAGTTTTATTATTCAGGAGTAACTGTGGCATGTACGTTATGCATTTCATGACCGCCCACGATCAAATTCCAAACATAACCCCTCGAACGGTCAGATCGTCCCCTCAATATTGGTAGATTGTGATCTATATTTAAATATCCAAGTTATCCAATTGAATATTGTCTACAGGTTTTAACCCCAAGACATCGGCTGTCGATGATTGCTTCTTTGATACTTGCGAAGAATAACACGATGAGATTTACCGTGGAAGGACGAGCACGTATATACTGTCGTTAGTTGTGGCTGTAAAAACTGTTGGAGTAGTAGGAACTACGAAGGAAATGAGGCAATGTAAGTTGTTTTGCCTTTATTATGATGCAGTGGTGTAGGAGTGTTTTGGCGTCCATCTAATCCATGGGACAGTTAGACTTGAGTTGGCTGCGAACGAAGTGTGGATGAGGAACAAAAAAAACTAAGAAATATGTAATTATCGTTTTGTGCGTGTTTGTATAGTAGACTTATATTTGTGACTGATCCGTGGAATACAGCAGATAATTTAGATCCTATATATGGTAGACGTCGGATTCCGATTAGTTGATAGTTCAGGACATTGGATCCATGTTTTGGATCTGATGTACATAAGAATTCGCGTGCGTTGGTGGTTTAAGTTGTTTTTCGTGTTGAAAGCTAAATGGCCAAGTCTCCGTTGAATTGATAATGCTGTTTTGTTATATAACATGGCTTCATTTAACACAGTTATGTCGTATTAGCTTGCGTTGATTTGGAAAAAAAAAATCAAGCAAACAGAGGATCACCAATTGGTTAAAGTGTAATGCGGTATACACTAACGACACATCGATGCTTTGTGATTGATCTAGTGGACACAACCTTGACTCACTGTCTAAGTGAGCATTCCCCATCAGCAGTGTTCCATTCTCCACCTCAAGTGTCAAGACTATCCTTGTGCATCGTGAAATTGACATTTGCGAGCTTAAACTTTGCATTCTGAATCTTGAATTTGGCATTCTCGAGATCATGTTTTGCACTGTCCATCTTCAATTCCACAACCCCCATCTCCAAGTTTGAACAGTTGCTGGTCAAATACTGGTACATTGATTTGAATTTATCCACTGGTTTGTACTCAATAACCACACATTGGCGGATGTTCCCTGTAAAATTACTTACATCCTTAATCCGGCTCAAGCTGTCGGAATTTACAGCAATTACAAGTAAACTTAATTTGAACCTTAATTGACTGTTTTAATGCCTAATTGAACATAAAAGAAAGAAGAATTCGTTGTGTTAGACCTTAATTATAAGAACCCTTATTCAGGAAATACAAATGAGTCCAGTTCAGAAACCCTAAGGTTTACAGCATGGAACCTTATTTGACATATTGAACCACGATTTTCGCGTATGGGGACTTTAATTGACAGTTTGAATTAAACCCCTAATTCATGTTAACCCGTCTTTCAATTGACAAACCCTATTTAAAACATTGGACTAATAACTGTCTAATTCGACACACCCACACATCAATTGGACGTTGATTTACAATTTTAATAGAACCCCTTATTGAGGTAAACCTTAATTTTAAATGATAGACCGGTATTACAAAATTGGAGTAATTACTATCCAATTCGACACGCCCACACATGAAATAATAAGAAATAGGCAAAATAACCCGGAAATAGGGGCACCCACGGTACATCCCGGAGAAGTCCTTCCACGAATAAGCCTGTTTGATTGTGCAAATCACATCGCTGTTGCATCGGCGAGCTTCGTACGGAGGACCGGTTGAAGACCTAACTTGTTTGCAAGTGCATTGGTCCAGCTAGCTTCGTAAGGGGAGTAGAGCAAAGGATTAGAAGAAGAGAAAGCGCAGAGCACAGTATCTGATAATGGAGGGAAGAACGGTGATTTTCCATGAAGTCCATATAGGTTAAGGGGTAGTTTTGTCCCATTAAAAGTGAATTTCAGGGAGAAAAATTGTAAAACACATTGTAAAAAACGGGACACGCGTATGATATGAGAAGAAAGAGCTAAAGGTTCAGATCCAGGGCCGGCCCAAGAGAATTTGAGGGAGCTAAAGGTTCAGATCCAGGTCCGGCCCAAGAGAATTTGAGGGTTATAGCCTCATTTGAATTTGGGGCCTTTTAGATGACTTTAATTGTATAAATACACGACGTTGAACACAACAAATAAAAAGGACTAGTTTCATAAATGAGGCCTCCCAAAACATGAGCCCTAAAACCCTAGGCTTAGTTGCCAACAGTTGGGCCGGACCTGTTCTAATTATCAGAACAGGAGGATAACACAGATTAGTCTTTCCAAACAGAAGTTCAAAAGTATAAACAGAAGTTCAAAAGTATTTAGGCAAGGAAAAAAATAATTACACACAACTTCAAAACTAAACATGCTGTCATTTCTACTTATAACTATGAACAGGTAAGCAGGACCAGTTGAATGTTTTATACAGCCTTTGAACCTCAGCATCGCATCGACAGTCGATGCAAGTTCGATCTTCAAAGAACTCATATTCTTGCGACCAGTTATATACGGCCTTCCAGTGGTTTTTCCTGCATTGTGCTTCAGGTAACGGTGGTGGATCCCTCGTTGTTCTCGCAGGCCAGAAACTTTTCATATGCTCAATCAAAATTTTCCGACATTCTAGCTCCTTGCCGGCTCTGCAAACCTTTGAGAGGAGGCTGTAGCCTTCTTCCACTAATGGAACATCACCGTCCCAATTAAAGATTTTGATGAATCCTAGAGTGTAAGTAGCGAGGAGACAGTCCGCATCTGAAGCAGCCTTCAACTGTACCAGACCAACTGCACCTCCATCATCTATTGCGTAATATCCTCCAACAAAATTGGCTACTCCTGCCCTGTATAGAGCTTCGGGGTTGGAGTTAGCCAGGCATTGCCGGAGAAACGAAGCTTGTTTCCCGGTATTGATATGATAGCTCATCCCCTTGAGTGAAATTCTCCGCCAAATGTAAGGATCGGCTCCTAGTTCGTTGAACCTTTTGCAGCTGATTTAACGGGGAACAATTGTATTTAGTAAAAAGTTATCATTCTAGCAAAGTCGAATCAATGGCTAAACATTTATTATATATAAAGGTTAAATATTATATCGCGCAATCCGTGTAATTATTGGGTACACGAACAGTTTATAAAAGTTAGTCATAAATAAAGTATACCACAACATACTGTTTATGTTATGAACAAGTTATGGTTTATGAGGGGTAAGTACTATATAACATCATAAAATTGTTCCTCAATGTTCATTACCACACAACATACGGAGAAAATCTAAGTTTTCAGTCCTGCAGAATTGCATATTTGTTCCGCAGAACTGCAGTATTTTTGGTTAGTATTAACCGTAAACCGAATTTCCATACGTTGAAGCAATTGTGAACCCAAACACATACTTCGCAGTTCAAAAGTTTAATACAAGGGTTTTTGAAGACAAGATATAATACTGTTTGGTGGTGAATCTGATTTTCGCAACATATAAACCCTAACTCATTTAAACAACATTGGTTCTATTAGCATTCATTGTTTTTTTTTCAAAATGCAGTCATTCGATTCTATATGTATAACCAAGCAGAAATATGACGAATATATAAAACAAAGATGTGTAACGCTATCATATAGATAACAATATTTATAGCAGATATGTTCGTTTTTTTGTTTTTTCCCAACAAATATATATAATATATGTAAATGTATATATGTATATATATATCTTTTGGCAGGAAAAAAAAAATTACATATCTGCTATATATATATAGCAGATATTTTAGGTTTTTTGTTTTTCTGGCATAAGATATATATATATATATACACAGTCCTATTTGTGTATGTATCACAAATAAAACAAATGTCGATGGAAAATCAGACAAAAAATTAGAGAAAGCAGTGAAATCAGTGAACAGACTCCTAATTCATGTACTGAAGAAAGGTTTAAATTTATATAGGGAATTTCCAGAAACTTACCATAGCTTCAGCTTGATAAAATCGTGGGTCGAATACGCTCCGACACAAAGCATGATAAACCATAGGGCCTCCGCGGGCAGGTCTAGGATTGTTGTGCATGCAGCCATCTTGGAGAAAGAGGAAGAAATTAGTTACAAAACGTAAGTGGTTCACCATGGTTAGTATAGCAGTAAAGGAAACGTACCTTTGAAAAAAAGGTTGACTGTCTGTTTGAACAAAGTATCTGAGAGAACACCGTCGATAGTGACGATTCAAGCGCAGAAGGAAGTTAGGACGACTTCGGAGGGAAACTGCTTCGGACTTGAGGAAGAAGATAGATGAATTTGGGAAAATAAAGTAAGTTTTGACGACGGTCCATTGTATCAAGGAGAAAATGATTCTCTACAGCCGTGTTTACAGTTGGCAAATATGTGGTGGCTCTTTAGCGAATGGTTTAATAGCATGTTTTATAGCATTTTTACTCTCCGCCACGAGGCACCACACTGTGTCATCTGTTGGTACGGTCCGTTCCATCTAATAACTACTCTGAATCAAGTATATGGCGTAATGTTATGATATATATGTTCAAAATGTTATGGAATAAGTATGAACTAATTTTTTTCATTTGAAGTGCATTATAATAGTATATTACATACAAATTTGTTAAATTATTTAATGTCCACTAAGTTAATATCTAACTGTGGTTTAAGGGATAGGGTATGGCTAAGGTTATAGTGTAAAGTTGAAGAGTGTTTATTGCATTCAACCATACTTAGTTGTTAAATCACTTGAAATTTTGTAGTTTAATGTTATTATATATATGCTCTAAATGTTATGGAATAAGTATGAACTAATTTTTTTCATTTGAAGTGCATTATAATAGTATCTTACATACAAATTTGTTAAATTATTTAATGTCCACTAACTTAATATCTAACTGTGGTTTAAGGGATAGGGTATGGCTAAGGTTATAGTGTAAAGTTGAAGAGTGTTTATTGCATTCAACCATACTTAGTTGTTAAATCACTTGAAATTTTGTAGTTTAATGTTATTATATATATGCTCTAAATGTTATGGAATAAGTATGAACTAATTTTTTTCATTTGAAGTGCATTAAAATAGTATCTTACATACAAATTTGTTAAATTATTTAATGTCCACTAAGTTAATATCTAACTGTGGTTTAAGTGATAGGGTATGGCTAAGGTTATAGTGTAAAGTTGAAGAGTGTTTATTGCATTCAACCATACTTAGTTGTTAAATCACTTGAAATTTTGTAGTTTAATGTTATTATATATATGTTCAAAATGTTATGGAATAAGTATGAACTAATTTTTTTCATTTGAAGTGCATTATAATAGTATATTACATACAAATTTGTTAAATTATTTAATGTCCACTAAGTTAATATCTAACTGTGGTTTAAGGGATAGGGTATGGTTAAGGTTTAGTGTAAAGTTGAAGAGCTAACTTCCCGACAGGGGTCAGTTTTGGCAAAGGTACAACCCCGCATTAAATGCTGCTGCGGCATAAAGCTATGATTGTCCATGTCTTATCAGTCCATATATATGTGAATTAAATTTACTTAATAAGATTACATTCCAACAAAAGGGTAATTCAAATACCTGTTTCGGTTTACCTTTTTTGAGAAAACTGTTTCATAACGAAGATGAAACAATGTTTTATAATGAAGGCGAAACAGTGTTTAATTATGTCACCAGTTATGAAAAGATACATCATTTTGTATTTTTAAATTTGTTAACAGATACTGAATTCTGGTTATTATACAAGTTGAATTTTGGAATTTTGCCAATAAAAGTATAGTATGCACAAAGAAGTTATGTGTCTTCCTCTAAGTGAATTAGTTATTTCAAATAACTCGACAATTATTTATTATATGAAATTCAAATGTCCTACTTAGGTGCCATCTGTTGGGATGGTCCCATTGAAGAAAATGTACGAAAATATTATAGCGCGTAAGTAGGACATGTTCCATTTGTAAAGCCTAATTAATCCCACATTCTATGAAATATATTCGACAAAATACGCTAATTAAACGCGCTATTAATATTTGACAAGTAAATTTGGTTCGTAAATTAATTGAATTATCCCACTTGACCTTGTTTGTAATTGAAATTCCCAAATATATATTTTCAAGTAAATATTTAAATTATGATACTGTGAAGAGTTTTAATCCTGGCCAATTTTTCCCAACTTGTAACGTAATTATACCTCCGTTAATGCTTCGTGTATTATAATCGAAAAAAACATCGCGACGTGCGCAGCACGTGACTCTTTTTGTTTGTGTAGAATAAAAAACCAAAACTTCACGATACGATATTACACCATTTTGAACCTCTTCATTTTCCCTTCTTCCCGCCTACAATCTCGAAGACCATAAAGATGAACGGGAGCCGTCTGATGTCGCACCCACCACATTCCCAAAACACGGGTGATATTCCTCCGACTGAATTACGGAGGTGCTTTTGCGGAGCAGTCTCCACAGTGGTTATGTCATATACGTGGGAGAATTTTACCAGGAGGTTTCATCGGTGCCCTTACTGGAAGGTATTGCTGCTTAGTGTCTAGGGCTTTTACGACTTTCATGGTGAACAAGTCAATGATTTACCGATATTGCTGTACAATATTCAATTAGGGATTTGATTTACTGCTGATTTGGGGTTTCCTGTATTGAAATAATATGGAATTGAATTAGGTTTTAAATTTTGTCAATAAGGGTTAGTATATACCAATTAACTGTTCAAGGATGGTTAATAGAATTTGGCTTTGACTGTACTTGGATTGTATAATGTTTTCTCATTTATAGGTTAGGAATGGTAAACAATAAGTAAATGTTCAATTAAGGTGAAATACGTTGATTACTGTTTTGTCTGTCTGTATTGTGGGCAATGCATACAGGTTGGTGAAGAGACTGGATGTAACTTTTTTGAGTGGGAAGATCCGTTAATATGTGGTTACGGAAATAGAGCAATACATGTTTTCCAATCACTGCACCAAACATTGGGTAACAGATGTTCAACTCTGGAGATGGAGAATGAGTTGTTTGTGGTTGACATTGCTGAACTGAAGAGTAATAATACATCCCTGGAGATAGCGGATGAGAATTTTGTGTTTGATATTGCTGAATTGAAGGCCGAGATTGCACTGTTGGAGATGGAGCATGAAAAATTGGATCTGGAGAATGCACAATTAAGAATTGGGATCAGGATTTCTACATATATAGCAGGTGTTGTAGGTTTATTTTGTATTTTCAGGAAAATAGTTTAGGGTGCCGTTTTGTATGTGTAGATGACCCAGATATGGTGGATGCATTTTGTTATGTGTAATGAACCCCCTTACAAGCATGATATGCAGTTGTTATTGGTATGTGTACGGAATCCAATTCTTATTGGTTAAGATAGGAATGTTTAGAAACTCAACTATACTGTCACAGGACTGCTTTACACTAAAGCATTCATTTAAATAATAAAATACACCCAAACGTAGTATTATATTCACTTACTGTGAAAATAAATAAGATTATGCTTATTTGATTACAACTGACAAATACAGCATGGCCACCATAGTTTCAACCGTTAATTCGTTATGTTTGTGTCAAGCTGATTCCATAACCTTAAACCGGATGTACAGTGCTCAATTATTTCATCGTTGCGTTATTTACTTGGTAGATGTTGACATCCATGATGTATAACTTTAATTTACATTAACTAGACAGGTAATTTGTACCACACACTGCGCAATGCGCGATCAACCGCCTTTTATAATCAATTCATACAGAACCTAACGTATATAAATAGAACAGAGACAAATATTACATGATAATAGACTGGTTGTGGAAAGACGTGGGTTCCTATGTACAGAGCACATTTACTTTAGGATATATAGAGGATGGGATATGCAGAGCCGTAGCCGGGAATGTGAAGCAACCTTTGAACAAACTTTTCTAAAAACGGAGATGGCTTACACACATTTATATTTATTTATTGTAATGTGTATATACCTGTTAGAAGTAATACAGTGTTTCTTTGCTTAAGACTTTTACGTGATGTCAGTATCAATAGGGCATGAGTTCAAGATTTGACAATTGCATATGCTAACATTGTATTTCTTGACATACAAAATGTGGAGCCCACCAAATGTAGGGATTTGTCAATTAGTTGAAACTACAACTAGTTCCCACAACCATGTATGATTCATTAAACTGTGCAAAACCCTAATAAATTATATCAGCCACGTCAGCTGTGTAACCCTATGTTGAGTTGGATTAAAGCTAATTTCAATCAAACGTACCAATATATGATAACGTTTCTACGATGAAATTAGTTTATAATCAGACTTCGCATTTTATTTTTAGTTGTACGTTATTTGTTCGACAAAACAAACAAATTAAATAAAGTTCATTGGAACAGTACGAACTTAGTGGAAAGTGACAGATTTGTGACAGGACGTGGATATGGATGAAGCTTGTCAAGCACGCGGCCACTAATTTGGCTTTTAAGGGGCAAGACAATGAGTTAAACAAACTAGGGTTAAGTTTGAAGATTTCTTTCGACTGGATATATTACAAAATTGAAGAATATAATTACATATAGTTAATAATTACAGTGGATATACTAGTAACTGCACACTGTTCAGTTACATGATAGTGTATAAAAAAAACCAGTTATTCATAGTTGAACTATTACATCCTGCTATATTTATATAATGGTGAGTAAAAAACAAACATATAATATGTAGTAAAAAAATTAAATTACACAACTATTAAAGAGTGTATGTATGTATATAGGGGTTTTAGGGCTGTCTCTCAATATTGCTATATATAATAGTAAAGAGAAATGATTATTGCTTGTCAGTTGTCAGGGTACATATTTAATTACATTTTTGTATTTCAATGTAAAACTGTTCATCTTCTTCATTTTACTTGTTCTTCCATAGCCATGTCTCTGCAACTGTTTTCACACAGCATATGGATTGTTTTAATGTTTCTCTATAAATCTGTGATGAGCTTCATATTCAACGGCACATAAATTACCAGAATTAACAACTTCAGCGGTAATTTAATTGATAAAAACATTGATTTTCTGATTTATATCATGGACAGCTTAATATATTATATTCAACTGTTGGACCAGACACGGTAGGGGTTAGTGAAAAAATGTAGATGAACACACACACTGAAGTTAATTTAACTACTATTTTTTTGGATATAAAAATGCAAAAAAGAAGGGAGAACCTAAACCCAGAAACCCTATTCCTGACATTACTAGCCAGGTTTCTGGTGAGGAAAAGCTGCCCAGCAGTTATAGTAGCGAAAGCGAATGACTTCAGCGTCACAATAACATCTAAAGCACCACTGGACCGGAAAAAAAATCATAACCTCGTTTATACGATAAACCACAATTAATTCGTGCTGGTTGCATCGACGTCGAGGGGCCGGCGGGTGTGATGCCCTACCTTGACGGTAACTGGTTAACCTCCTAACAGCATCGATGAAAACAGTCCGGACATTGTTGGCGCGTCTCGTAGCGACCACTAATCCCAGCATGTTGAACGCGTCGTCCAGCACATCTTCATCTGTTGGCCAATTGAAGATACGGATCATTGCTACAGCATATTTAGCTACATAATGTCCCCGATATGCTGCTGCCTTCAATTGGGCAAGACCAAGATTTAATTGCCTGGGTAATTGTCTAAAAAAGGTATGCATTCCCAGCCGATACAGGGCATCTGGGTTACGTTTGTCCATGAAGATGTCAACAAAAGGTCCACATAACACCGGCAAAGTGCGGGGTACGATGTCACGTGGTACCAGGGTATGCACCATATCTGTGCTTGAACCTATACCGTGAAGCCTTCTGCAGCTGGATATTCAAAATCATCTCATGTTAGAAATGTACTTAACACATACTAAAAAAGGACATCTATACAATGAAATTGTTCATTCGTACCATGATCTGAACCTTATGAAGTCCGCGATCGATCCAGACATAACGGCAACCATGATGCGCATAATCATCTCAACAGGAAGTGACATCAACCTAGATGGATTCATGACTAAGGAATTGTTCCTGCAAACCAACAAATTATAAACACAAGATATATAAAAATCCAAATACATTTTTAGAAACATAAGACGATAATCAATGGTTTATATTAACGACCAAAATTTTCGGATGCTTACTAGTGGAACTTTGGCAGACAGTTAGATGTATCCCCAGTTGCAGTGATGAAGATATAGCAGATGGACCCAGATGAAAAAGGTTTTTTGAGCACACAGACTAATGAAAACCCAAAAACAGTCTTTTAAATGGTTATCCCTCCGTGTATCGGGAACCGTCATTGATACACCTGTGGGTCCTAATACAGTGCCAAATATCTCCTTGTGATATTGTAAAAGGTGGCATTTCGGATCGTCTAAGCCACCAATTAACGTAGTTTGGCAGCTAATGTACTTCGACTGTATAGTAACCTACAATCTGGATCCTTCGAATACTTTTTCGGGGTTAGATCCAACCAGCTGAATAAGATCTCATATATCAAAATGAACCGTCAGTTCAAATTGTGATAACCAATGGTTCAGATTTTAGGTTTACTGAAAATTGAATTCCATTAGCCGGACCCATAATTTCCCAACATTAACTCGGATACTAAATGATAATCCGATTTAAGAAATAAGGCTAAGTTCAGTCTATAATTATATAGAATATATGGTTCTGTATTAAAAACACTTGTATTGGTATCTAATATATGACATATTAATTATAAGTATATTTAGTGCCTTAACATTATATTCGGTAAATCATATGCTATCATGTTGATGTTAAAAATGTTAAGTTTTAGGGTATGGATAAGGTTTACAGGGAATGTTGGATAGGGGTTAGTGGTTTCAACCAAACACATTTTGTTAATATCCAGTAATTATTTATTTTTTTAAAAATTTAATTATATCTAATATAATAAATAGTAACTTCATTTATTGGTGTTGCATTATAATTAGATTCCTTACATTTAATTAAATTTGTAAATATCCAATTTGACTGTAACCATGGTTGTGTGTTAAGTTTGGTAATAAAATGTAATTAAATAATTTTTAATACTTAATTTTATTTAATACCTAGCAGTATAATTAGTTAATAAAACATTTCACATATATGTAAACACAAATTTGCTACTGCGTACTGTGAGGGAAACACGAGTGCCCCCAAAGTTGACAACAAATTACGATGCTTGCCATCAAGTGATTGTTGGAACTTAGTCGACCATAAATTCGGAATATCTATATGGCAGGATAGTAAATTCTAGTACTTTGTTGACCTTTTGAATTACGGCCTAATATCGGAATACTTCGGAAATCCAATTCACAAGGTTTATATACCTCATTTCCGCGGGAAAATAACTATCCACGCGGGAATGTGTACACCATGTTGTCCTATATAAAGGGGGTAAATATCGACAACCTCATCAGAGATATATTAAACAAAAAAACAGATATCAAAAACCAGCTATCTTCCGAAATGAGCAAACAAGACAAGCAGCAGAAGAAGGCAGACTCATACGAATGGTTAAACAAGGTGGCGTCTTTTTCCAAAGACGAGAGTTCATCCGAAGCTACAAATCAACTTTCAGCGACCCCGTCAAAGGGTTCATCTACCTCCCATATTAGGACAAGTCCGGTGACACCCCAACTGAAGGCAACTCGTCATGCCTTCAGGGATTCTGCCACCAAAAGGCAAATGTTATTCACTACATTATTAAGCAGATCGTTCAAGGATCAGCTCGATATGTTAACAATAGATTATTAACACTGAATTTCCTCTGCTATTTGCCAGATTGTTCAATGAAACTGAATGGTCCCCACTGCCGAAAGAATTGTGGGACGAAGTGTTAGCAAGGGTTGCCGGAACAGACCCTTCGTCAGTCGGTTCATTCGGCTGCTGGTACCCCGCACAGAATCAATCATTATTTAACACTGATTTTGAAAGAAACGCATTCATTATATATATTTATTCAGAGTTCAAGCATGTTAGTGTGGTGCATGTTTTTTTCATTTATGCAGCTCTAGGGGGGCTGCTGTGGTCGCCCGAAGATTATACCCAATGTTGTCTCTGAAACACCTTTTTGTAAGGGTTCCCAACATGCCTCCCAAGTTGCTGGGAAGCATTGAGAAAATGTGGGGAACATTTAACAACCCTGATGCTGGCATCATGATCGGGGTGCACAAAGGACTGTACCAAGGTAATGTCCAAGGAGGTGTTCTGGTGCTGAACAAAGTGTTTGTGATAAATGATGACCCACTCGCCGAGTATACTGCTAACATACTCGCGAGGATGAGTCTCTCCACACCTCCACCGTTGATGCATGCGTCTGATGTTTCATTAGAAATAGGATCAGAGCAGGAACGGGTGTTCTTAGAGACCCGAGCAACATCCATGAAAATGATAACTCTACACGCTTTACTGGAACAAGGTTGGTTGGGCGGCATGGGTTATTGTTCACGTGGCCCAACAGGAGGCCATTGGGGTTACTCTATCAGGCATCATCGATACATAACCTGTAGGTCTTGTTTGTACGATTTCGAGATGGATAGGGTATTTATAATGTTTCAGGACATAATTAATCCCTAGTAGTACACGTTTATGAATCCCCCCTTCGGTGTTCAGTTAGTAAACATGAAGTTATTTTGGATTTCAACTGCATTATGATTGTAGTACATACAAATTACATAAAATATTAAATGTCCAAACAGTTATGGATAAGGTTTATTCTATAGTTGACGAGGGTTATTTCGTTCAACTATAACTAGTGGTTAAATCATTTACAATGCTGTGTATAATTTTATGGGTGTTGCTACAAACTGTGAAATTTTATGTGAAATTTCTATAGAAAGTGAAATAGGGTCCCACCATGTGCCGATGCAGTTGTTCATTTACTTTCTCTTTCTTACTTTCTATTGAAATTTCACAAGAAATTTCACATTTTAAAGATTTACTCTAATTTTATTATGTCTGTTCTAATTGTTATGACGTGACTGTGAAGTAATTTTCCAGTTGCTGTGTATCTAATATTTTAAAGCACAAGTTACTCCTATTATTTGATGTCCAATAAGTTAAAATCTGACTATGGTTTAAGGTTTAGGGTATGGTTAGTAGACTTGCAGACCTAACTTCCCGATAGGGGTCACTTGTATCACAGCTGCAACCCAGCATTAAATGCTACTGCGGGATAAAGATATGATTATTCATGTCTTATCAGGCCTTAAATATATGTCATTCGAAGTCCAATTACAGAAAGTGAAATTCAAAAAAAGTTGTATTTCAAATTAATGTTTCGTTTTAATGAATATGAAACAATGTATTATAATGAAGCTGAAACAAAGTATTATAATGAGAGCAGTCCAAGAATGATGAGAAATTATTTCTTGGACCAAGTCCACCAACTAGGATATGGACCTAACCAATTAAAAATTGATAACTCACAAATAATATGGTAAAGATCTATGCCACGAAGTTAAGGATCATATACAACGGAAAATAATTTGGATCATACACCGTTTTAGTAATTTTGCTCTCTCAATCTTAGTTGCTACACCAATTAGTTGGAAAACAAATGTTATTTTATTTTCTTACATTTAATTTTACGTACTCTCTTCCTTTTTAAATAAATAAATGTATATTGTTTTTTTTATTTTATTTTTAAAACCCTATTGGACATGGTGAACCTTAGAGGGCAAGTGTTTATTTTTCTAAGGTTCACCTTGCCCTCTAGGGTTCACCGTGTATAATAGGGTTTTAGATGAAAAAATAATAATATATATATATGAAGAGAGTGCAGACAATTAAATATAAAAAAATAAAATAAATTTTTCCAAATAATTAATGTGAGAGAGCAAATTAGTAAAATGATGTATGATCCAAATTAGTAAATTGTATATAATGCTCTACTTTGTGGTATTGATCTTTACCATATTATATGTGAGTTGTATATTTTTAATTGGTTAGGTCCATATCCTAGTTGGTGGACTTGGTCCAAAAAATAATTTCTCAAGAATGATACATCAGTTTGTACTATTAATTTGTTAACAGTCACTCACTTGTGGTTATTATAGTAGGTGCACTTAATAATTGACCAATAAAATTTTCGGATATTCATTCGCAATAAATATTTTCTTATAATAAACACATTATTTTATCCAAATAAGTCGACATAAACTGTAGGGCTTGTGTGTACCATTTCGAGGGACATAACATGTATGTACTTTTTGACAACTAAATTAATCCCTACTAGCTATTTAAAGATGACCCTTATATAATGAGAAAAAACTAAACCCTAAACCCAAACCACTGACCCCAAATGACTAAACCGTATACCCAAAAACTTGCAAATTGACAACACATTAATGACAGATTGTTGACATATGTATCATAGATTAGAGATTAACAATGGTTTTGTTAGTTCATCACTGACTAAAATAAGGATCATACAAATTATTAGTTACACCGACTACAGTTAGATGACTGGACTATATTGAACTATACAAGGATTAACTGATAACATCATGTGGATAAAATGTTAGTTACATTTTTAATGAATTACACCACATCCCACATGGTAGACCTAATACTGTCCACATAATAAAAAAACTATACCGTATATTTGTCTGAGAACAAAAATCTACCGGATGAAATTAATGCTACATAGCTAAAAGTGAAGGCAAACACATTGGACTGGACAGCCGTTTAACCAAGATTTTTGACATAAACATATGATTAAACTTGCATGCAGCACTCTAGCCGACGTTGTTGCAGCTGGGGAACGGTGACGTAATTGAAAGAGAAATACACTATGACTTTATGAATAATTTTTCTCGGTCCAATCATAACAAAAATTATACAATTATAATATGGAATTCTATGTTTAACACCTATGGAAATATATGTATTGAATGAACTAATCAAATGTACTATATGAACTATGTATACACGACAGTTATATTTATATAATAAAATTTTAATGGTTTTCACATATAAATAAGTATCTAAGGTTCCTTGAATACATACAGTTGTGTATATGAGCGATGACCTTACAAATTAATACAGTACATCAACTATTAAATATATAGGTGACATTTACAGTGATTTTATTAAGTGTAATTGTTTCTTTATGGAATTTGTTTTTCTAAATTTTACTTTCCAATAAAATATTTGTTGATTTTATTATGTGAATGTTTTTGCCAAACTATCATATTATTAGCGGTCTAAAAACAAAAAGCACCAACTAGTGAATTCTTTAGTATATAATTAATTCTCCGACCCCTATACTGTACAGTGTACTGTTGAATATAGGCCAAGGGAAGATTAAACTATTACAAGAAGGGAACTGGCACAGCTAATCTTCGTCGTCAATTCCAAGCTTGTAACCTCGAACCCTTCATCTTCTCTCTATCTAGTATCTACCTTCAACTTTAAGGAAAATACCCTTTGATAATTGGTCGTCTCAACCATATCAGCCAACGATAAACAACCTGGAAACGGAGACTCTGAAGGTTAGCTCCAAACCCTTGTTTTCACCTTTCTGTTTCCACCCTCAAGCATGTTTTAACTTGACAATGCTTCAGTACTGCGTGTTCATATAATTTTACCCAACTGACTGATCATACATGTTGAGGATTTTTGATATTGTTCCTTTTTTGTGTTAAATTTTTTTTTTTAAAATAATGATATGTATACGTCGAGTCCCTAGTTAAATGAATCTTATAAAATATTCATTCATACAATTTCATTTTTAGTAGATAAATATAGTAAAAAATAACAGTAGTTCATTTAAGTTTTCTTGTTACATTGGTGAAACTGGTCGCTATTTTTTTGAACTAAATTTGTTTTCGTATGACTGAATTCATAAAATCGTTGACTAACTTTAGATTCTAAAATCCAATTCGACGAAAACTGCAGTATAATTTTGTGCAGATTTGAATTTGTTATGGATATATAGCAAAAAAATAAAAAAGATAAAACATGGAAATAATTGTTACGCACTGGAATCGACACCGTGACTACTTCCCGAAAAAACACAATCTCGTTCCACTGACGGACATACAAATGCATCTGGTTATAATTACGACATATTTGTTAAATGTTTATAACGTCCTCCAAGCTAAAACGGGGCCTACAAAATTGTGAGGGTCAAAGCCCAGCCCTTGTTGGCTTGGGCCTTAAGCTGGGCCTCATTTTCTGGATGATAACTTGTATGTTCGATTTATTGCTTTGATTGTGAGTTGGCCCAGACTATGTACTCGATTTTTAAGTCGGATTCGTAGACTGAACCTGACTGAGGTCCTGACACAATTGGTATGACTATAGGTTTGCAGTACGAGAACCCTATACATTTCGACGAGTTCTATGATCCGATTCCCCCAAGCAAAGAAGATGACCCGCCAAAATTCTTCGACTCACTTGATCATGTACTGTCGTGGTACACTGCATACGGTCAGGAATGTGGGTTTAGGGTAAGAAGGCACTATAGTCATAAAGACCCAAATGGAGCAGTAATTCACTGTGTCTTTGCTTGCAACCGGGAGGGGAAACGTAGAGAGGAGTACAAAAATCGACCATACCGCAAGAGACAAGCCACAACAGAAACACGTGTCGGTTGTAGGGCAAGGCTATCATGTAAATTAGTACCAGTAAATATGAAGTGGTGTATCGACGCATTCCACAATGACCACAACCATGAATTACTTCCGAATACGTACAGTCAGTTCATCTCCGGTTTTAACAAACGCGTTCCAGCCGCTGACACTACACTAACGGAGACAATGAAACAGGTAGGAATACCCGCTACCAGAGTCTTCGATTTCCTAGCAGTTAGGGAGGGTGGATACGAGAAGTTGGGGTATAGGAAGCGGGATTTGTACAACTACCTAGATATGATACAGAAGAAACTGACTGGCCAGAATGATGCGGATCGGGCGTTAAGCTATATGTCCGGAAAGGAGGTCAGTGACCCTCAATTCTTCTACGCCATCGACTTGGACGAACAACAGCAGCTATCCAGATTAATTTGGATGGATGGTGGATGTAGGTCTGACTACGCATCTTTCGGCGATGTAGCTCTGATGGATGCAACCTACAAAACAAACATATATGGCCAACCGTTGATTGTAATCGGCGGAGTAAGCAACCACCACAATACGCTCATATTTGCCACCGGTCTTCTGCATGACAAAACAGAAGCCAGTTACGTATGGTTTTTGCAAAAATTTCGGGAAGGTATGGGTAACTCTGCCCCAAAATGCCTGATAACAGACGGCGACACGTCAATGGCGTTGGCAATACAGCAGGTCTTCCCTGAGACGAGACATCGATTGTGTGGATGGCACTTATCTAGGAACGCTGACAGCCATATCAAAATTCCAGGATTCCAAAAGGAGTTCCAACAGTTGGTGTATACCCCTATGACAGAAATGGCTTTCGAAAATGAGTGGCTTCAATTTTTAGCTAAATACGGGACGGATGGAGATGGGGGTTTGGAGGAAGGAGAGGGGGGGTTGGAGGAAGGAGAGGAGGGGTTGGAGGAAGGAGAGGGGGGGTTTGAGAAGGACCCGTTGAAGAAAGCTAAGAGGTGGCTGAGGGCCCAGTACCGTCGTCGCTCGAAATGGGCAGCTACTTTCTTTAGGGGAGTTTTCTGCGGTGAGGCTAGGACGACGCAACGTATAGAAGGTCTCAATGCTAAATTCAAGAACCAGCTACTCAGGGGGACATCGATGCGCCTGATAGTGTTGCTCAAGTATGCCGACATCCTGTTGCAAAAGTCAAGGCAGACAAACTTTGAAGCCGAGTATACGGCAATATCGACACTAGTGCAGAGTTCTGTAACAGTTCTAAAACAAATTGAGAAGAATGCACGCAAGATTTACACTCCAGCTTCGATGGTCAGGATAGTCAAACTGATCGGACTGGTGGGTGCAACGATAGTCAACGGCCCGGTGAGATCAGAGACAACCACCGTGTATACGGTCAAAGACTACGACAAATTTTTTATAGGTGAATGGACGGTTCAATATTGTGAAGCCACAACCGAGCTCAATTGTGATTGCCTGTATTTTGAGACTGTCGGCTTGCCTTGTGAACACTCGTTTGCAGTAATGAAATACCAGCATCTGCAGCAAATTCCCGACAATTTGGTGAACAATAGATGGACGATGAGGCCAATCAATAGTCCAAGTATACCAACAGGCATTCCGTCCGAGGCCCCACGCAGCATACACTCTCACTACGCCTCGATTTTATCAGCAGCAGTAGCAGCAGGTGATGATGCCACGTTTAAAAAGGCACTGCATGAATTGAACAATCTAGGCGACCTGCCCCGTCATACACCTCGACAGACTACAACATCGCCAAAGAAGACTGCTGAAAATCCCAGGAATTCAACTAAGAAACGAACTGCCAGGAAGAATAAATGTAGTCGTAAACGACCAGACTATAAGGATACGGGTAAAGAAGATACTGGTCTGCGCTCTAATCATCTACCCAACAGAAATGAAGTTCCCCCTGATGACAACTATGATGATTTACCCACCCAAGAAGAAACTACAACTGATGTACCTAACACCCAAGAAGAAACCACAACTGACATACCAACCAGCCAAGAAGACACAATTACTGATGTGCACAATATTTACGCCAGCCCTTTTACTTCTGCCTGGTCGGTGAACAACAATCCAAATTTCTACTACCCGTCGTTCAGTTTCCTCCGCTCTTATCGAAATTAACCAACTTGTAATTTCATATACTGCTCAACACACCGGGTGTATCAATCAGATTCCCGTTAACCTTGCAGATTATGTTACGTAAGAAAAACGTGTAAAATAGGTTCTAACACAGACAGCCAAACGAATATGCTGCAGTTTCCTAACAGCATGCGTATTTCTTAGCAAACACATGTTTTATCAGACAACATGCTGACGGACACAATTGAAATTCATGTTGGACCTGTTATTTTAGGCAGCTGATTTATCATCACAACAAAAATAACCTGTAGGGGAGGAAAAACATTTATTTAACATGCTTATACAACGGATTGAACCTAGGACGTATCACCCATTAAGCAGCGTGCTACCACTAGGCTGAATTGAAAACTTAGTCTAATATCGTATACATTTAATAAATACACAAATAATTGGTTTATAGTTGCTAGGTTGGATTTTCTATAATTTGGACCTCGCCGTCCATTACTCTCCATTCTGCAGAAAACCCTAGAGGACACATCAACGAAACTGCGAAAGACAACAGCTCCATCGGCTTCGTCGCGTCGACTCAACTGTCTTCTGTTGCATTCTCTAGGTAATATAATTGTTCTATGTTAGGTTACATTTTCAATATCATCATCTAATTGTCAATCGTCTTTGCACTTCATCGATTTTAGGCTACAATTACTGCAGTTGAATAAATCAAACTGTAATTCTTTTCGGAATTCATGTGTTTGTGTTCATTTTTTGTTAAATAGCTCATACTTCTACGATTCGATGTGTTTCAGATATAATAATGGCTGATCTCGGTAAGTTCGACGGTAACAACTTGTCTTTCTTATTGGTTGTGGTTTTTTTTTAAATTGATATGCCTTTACTAAACAAGCATTTTAAAATGGGACTTGCAGATGAGCTTCAGATGTTGGATTATTTCCTGTCTCGAACTAATATTTCATTTCGAGTAAGAGTAGATGAGAGCACGAAAACAAAAGTAGTAAGTGAATTCAACAATTCATCTTTTCATGTCATGGTACTGGCTCAGTGGATTGGATACTTGTTGTTGGTTTGATGATTCAATTAAATTGTACTTTAACTGAATTATGTAGCCTATCCCCAATGGGTTTATCCAAGCTGCACGTCTGGAAAACCGTCGATCGCTCCTTTTAATTGACCGGTCTGAGCTGGTAACGCCGATGCGGCTTGTTAAACACTATGTCACTAATGGCGAACCATCGGGTCCAAACCGATGCCAATACAGCATAAGGAATGGGTGGGAAGAATTTTACACCAGAGCTGGACTAAAGGAATCAGATGAGCTGACTTTTGTGTTCGCTGGTGAAGAAATGGTGTTTGTGGCAGTGGAACGTTCCTAATAAAATCTACGGCGTTAAATGGCACAACATTGGAGCCCAATGGGCGTGTATTATGACTTTTTTGGGGTTTTTCAAACTATTAGGGATGTATGTTTCCCAATAAGTACGACTTAATGTTGCAATGGGTGTTCATCAAACTTATTTCCTGGTTTTCTTCTTAATGGGGATATATGTGTCCCCTTGTGTGGATGTTTAAAAAATGATTCATAAAAGCCAATAACGACTATAAAAGAGCCATCGAGGATATTGAATCCAGTAGTAATAATTCAGCAGGAGCACATTATGCTTATACATATCTATTAGCTAGAATCTGAATGCAAAGATTGTTAAAATAAAAATCATTCAATATTGCAGGAACCATGAATAAAACCATCAGAAGTTTGCCTTGTCTATTAAACTGCTCAGATCGACCAACTTGACACTCCTTTCCAATAACGCCTGTAAGGCTGTCCCATTTCCTGTTCTGAATTATCCCGTATATCCATCCCTTGTTTGTTCCAGAACCGGGTGCACGTTCCCAAACGGATACATCAAAATCAGCTATCTCAACGGCTTCTGGTGTCTGGTATTTACCAAGCATTAGAGCTCGCTAACACTCCTTGATACACATACCTCGATAAGACTCCTTCAAACAACTACCTAAACATGATACAGAAGAAATTGACTGGGCAGAATGATGCGGATCCAGCGTTAAGCTATATGTCCGGAAAGGAAGCCTACTACCCACTCTTCAGTTTCCTCCGCTCTTATCGTAATTAACCAGCTTGTGATTTCATATACTGCTCAACACACCTGCTGTATCATTCACATTCCCGTTAACCTTGCAGATTATTTTACATAACCAAAACGTGTCCAACCAATTATCTCCTTCGCTGGAATTTTTATAGTCACTCAACCATAAATTGAATGCAACCTAAACTGATTGAAAAATCCTTTTGCACGAAACACAAATGTATGTATCTACACTTTCAAAAACTTTTTCTTGTTAAACAACATTCAATTCATCAGGATTGCATTAAAACAGAATGTAATGTTCGAAAATGAATGGCTATGGATGTATTGAACACCAAATTAACACAATACAACAGTAATAGATGTTCAATACAACCAACAACACGTCTCATAAATATCAACAAACAGACAATTGAAGCTTCATACTGCAAGATGAAAACAAGCTTCAGAATGGACTTGTCTGGCCTGTGAAATGGAGCAACCACATTCAAATCCCTCCTTCGAGAAGCGACAGCAGCGCAGCGGAATGATTCAGCAATGGAGGTAGGGAAGGAGGTAAGGGAAGGCGGGTGAAGAAGGATAAGGGGTAGCTCCGTCGAACTAGACTACAGACCCAAAACGTAACGTATAGTAAAGGGCAAGTTCAAACGTCTGTTAAAACTTCACATCCGGTCTGGATAAATCTTCGAACCGTGGTCTAATTCACTTAAGTGATGTGATATGATGTGACAAGAACCACTAAACCGCATTTTTTCTCTTTTAAACGAAATTACAAATTTGCCATTAAATACAGGCCTCTAATTGGTGGAAATTAAGCCGCATCAAACAGCGGCCGTTCCATAGTTTGGTCCTTTCTTAAAAGCAGACTTGCCTGCCATTTATCGCCACTTGATTAACACGTCTTGCAGAAAGGGATTTGTTTGATTTAATTATTTACACAAATTAGTATTAACAGAATAAGTTGCGTGAAGTTTTTAATGTTATGACTTGTGTTTTTATGCAAAAGGTCGTTGTTAATTTAATAATATATAGTTGGCCCAAAAAAATATATATATATTCAAAAATATACATTTCGTTTTTTTATTATTGTATTACAATTATTATAAACATAAGTTACAAGTATATGCTAAATATGTCATTCGAAATGTATCCATCTATATAATTATATAAAAGATTTTTTAGTGAATTAGAATACTTTTTTTTTTATAAATGAATCAGAATACTTACTTCAGCCAAAATAATAAGAGTGTTATATAAAAATTTATAGATATTTTAATTACTATATATGGTAGAATATACAATATTATAGGAAATAAATAAATATATATATATATATATTAATTAAAATCATATAATTTTATTTATTTTTGTTAATTTTTTTAGTATTTTAAAGTGTAAAATCATCGACTGTACCACGTGATATTTCATTAATTATTTATAAATTTTAGAATTATCAATTTTGCCGAATATTATTATTTAATTTAACAAATCAAATCCATATTTTTTGGATTTTTTCATATAAATAGAATAAATTATCCAAAAATAATAAAATCACGTTATTTATTATTGATAACATTCAATAAAAGCTTTATACTTTTTTTTAAAAAACTTTATATATTCAATCAGGTTAAATTTACGGCCCAAATTGTGTTCAGAAGGCAACCACTTGGAAGTTGGAACATCGACGAGGCCTAGGGGCGCGTGGCTTTCATGAGTCATCTGTCGTTGCAAAGTCGGGCCGATGGCCCACGGTTCGTCACCAAGGATAAGGATGCCTTTGTCACACTTATATGTCAATGCCAGCACTAAACCACGTACTTCCACTTCCATTCTTAGGATTTTTATTTTTATAAACGAGTGATATATATATTTGGCAAAAAAAAAAAAAAAAGTGTTGACGTGATCGAACTGTAATTAATTTAATTTAATTTCAAGTTGAAAATAGTTAATATTAAAGTCCTTTCAAATGCGGTTCAAGCTCGATCCGTCTTTAGAGAACATCACATGTAACATACTTATTCTACGTGTACACTAATTTTCACTCGTATCGGAGTCGGATTTCTGATTAAGGGATGGAACGCTAAACCGTTACACTATATTATATGGTAGTTCATTTCAATTGGTGTTTCATTTCTTTAGGTTGAAGTGTTTGGATCGATTCCTTTCTATTTTAGCCGTTTTGAAATCAACATAGTCACCAAAGATTTAACCATAATTTATTTTCTCTTTATATAATATAGGGTTAAGAACCTATGAAAGGTCTGAACTATCACCCATGTTAACGGGAGAGGTCTGAAATTTAAAAAGTTAATAACAGAGGTCTGAAATTTCAATTTTGTTGATTTGAGGTTTTCCGTCCATTTTTAGGGTTCAATTTAACAGAATTGTGTGAAATGACATTTTTGCCCCTTTAATATTTTGTTTTATTTAATATCTTATTTAAGGAAATGTGAAATGACAATTTTACCCCTAAGTCAAACTAAAGCCACCCAACTCCGGCCACCGCCACCTGACTCCGGCCACCACCACCCGACTCCGGCGACCACCACCTCGACTCCGACGACCACCACCTCGACTCCGACGACCACCACCTCGGCTCCGGCGACCCGACTCCGGCCACCACCTCGGCAAAAAAGCTCCGATCGGGGCCAAAAAGCTCCGATCGGGGCCGGTGGCTCCGATCGGAGCTCAATCGGGGCCGGTGGCTCCGATCGGAGCTCAATCGGGGCCGGTGGCTCCGATTTTGGCCCAATCGGAGCCTTGGTGGTGGTCGCCGGAGTACGGTGGTGGTCGCCGGAGTACGGTGGTGGTCGCCGGAGTACGATTGGTGGTCGCCGGAGTACGATTGGTGGTCGCCGGAGTACCGTGGTGGCTTCAAGGGCATTTTGGTCTTTTCACTCCATGCATGTGAGGGGCACACTTGATAGAAGGGCATTTTTGGAATTTTATTTTATTTCCGGTCACATGCTTGGCATGTGACCAACTTCCGTTAGTTTTAACGGAAAAAAACTAACGGAGACCGCTGTTATCAACAAAACAGAAATTTCAGGCCTCTGTTATTAACTTTTTAAATTTCAGACCTCTCCCGTTAACATGGGTGATAGTTCAGACCTTTCATAAGTTCTTAACCTATAATATATGATATATATGAATATGAATATACTTATAAATTAAGAAGAAGCTTTGAGTTTGAAGGTTTGCCTTTGTTTACAACAAAAAAAAAAAGGCATTTGGCTATGAATTAGATTACACATGAATAAGACATGGTATGATTTGGGAATAAATGCCAAATGAAGTTCGCTTGTTTCGATGGATAAAGTATGATTTTGTTATGATTGGTGCCACTTCTCAAACTGATTCTACCGCAGTTTTCTTGTTGCTTGCCTTTGAGATTTGGCTTTCCTTTTGATACAAGCTTCCAATACTGACTTTTTGTTAGCTGATTGCTTAAAAGTGGCATAAATACATAATAATTTAATTGCTCTACTTGTTTATCAAATCATTTTACTATCATTGGTATTTCTTTTAGCTAGATGCCTTCTAAAAAGTTCAGATAACTTGATTATTACCTTTTCCCTCAATTAATTAGATAACTTGATTTTTTTTGGGAAAAAAAAAAAAACAAGGATACAATCTCAAATTAAAGTATTCGTATTTGGATCGTGTTATGAATGAATAAATACTATCTTTCTAAAAAAATAGTTTGTTTAGTTTGTTTGTTTGTTTGTTTTTTTTTGTCAATAAAAATAATGGGTTAGTAGTGACGATCTCAGACTCATCCCGCTACGCAATGTTCGAGATTTCCTACTCACGGTCTGAATTTTTTTTCCGTCCAGACTTAGCGAGCAACCAGCGTAAGCACTGATCTCGACAACATAACTTCACCAGCAGTCTAATATAGGCAAGAGGCCGGCCCGTGTGCACTTCTACTCACCTCCTCATATGTTTGAGGTGGTGTAATCATACGGACCTGATATTTTAAATAATTTGTTTAGTTACTATCTTTTCTTTACATTATTATAAGAAAAAATATATGATATCATTCAATGACTTCAGCTCCTAAGTCATTATTAAATAATAATTGAGGGGCCCCGCTATGATTAACGTGCCTTTAGAGCCACATAATACATTTGTATTAAATCATTTTAGCATCATTGGAATGCCGTTCCATAAGGTTGACATGAGTAACATCGAGCTTATTATAGAAGCACTCACAAAAGTGGTCCAAAACACCATGTTGCCACAATGCTATTATATTATTACATAATTAAAATTAAATTAGGATGTTGATAAATCGCTTGTCACTATGCGAATGGATGGATGTACATGGACTAAACAACATTGCACATGGGTTCCAACTTTGAGCATGAAAGTTGGTTACAACTCAAAGTATATAAGATGGTCCATTATTTGAGAATGAAAGTTGGTTACAACTTCAAGGATATAAGATGATATATGGCCAATTTTTTTTTTTTTGTACTGACCCAATAAATTTTAACGATGCTAAAACTATTTAAGCAGTTACAATTCAATACAAAACCGGTTCGTTTCGGTTCGATCTGGTTTATCTACAAGCATACTAAACAGTAGTTAGGGATTTACTAATTAACCATGTTAATTAATGGGTTAAAGGATCTTTTGGGCTATATGTTTGACAAATGTTGACTTTTTGTGTCATATGTTTTATTTTGTAGGCTTTTGGTGTCATATGTATACATTTTATAGACTTTTGGTGCATACATTAGTCAACGATTAAGTTAGACCGTTAAATAATTTTATTTTGTTCGGTTTAATCATAATATTCTTCCAGCGACTGACCAAAGTATTCGGACCCCGCACTAGGCCGCCGGAATCCGTTGAAGGTCGACGGCCACCATCTAAGCCCACCGGTGACTACCAATCAGGACCAGACAACTCTGATTATCCGGCCCCGATTGGGCCATCGAGGGCCCCAACCTGAGCCACAAAGCTCCAGATCAGAGCTATGTGCCATCGACCAAAGCCATAGAGCTCCAAATCGGAGCTCCGTGGCATTGACCAGAGCTCCAAATGGCTCTAGTCGAGGCCCATTGGCTCCGATTTAGGCCTCGATGGCCCAGTCGGGGCTGACGGTTCTGATTGGTGGTCACCGGTGAGTTTGGATAGTGACCGACGGTTTTGTGTGGGTTCCAGCTGCCTTGTGCGGTAGCCGAAATATTTTGGAAGGTCAAATTTAACCGAACGGATGCACAAAAAATATAACACAAAAAGCTGACCAAATAAAATTATATATATAGCATAAAAAATTAACGTTTGCCAAACATACAACGGGAATCCACAATAGCCGTGACGGTGAAGTCACGATAAACAAACGTCGGCAGGTGTCAATTAACACCGTTTCCTGCCTCACTCCGAGCATAACCGCCAAATCACACGCGTCACTCCACTACTTGTCGTACTAGAGAGGCAATCTCGTAATTCATAGATCCCTCCGAATAAAAAATCCAACAAAAAGGAGTTTGCTTTCTCCTCCTTCTGCTTGTAACTTTGCAGTTTCCCCTCATCTACCGTTCTTCTTCCATGTCAAGCACAAGAGACGTCTCTCCAACTAATCGTCGTCGATTTCGAGTCCCATCTCAGCTTTCTGCATTGATATTCTAGGGTTTCCCGACGCGCTGGACGAGGAAAAATCTGAACTTGATCCGTCATCATCGATGACCTACCGCGAAGAAGACGATGTTGTGCCGGAGCTGATGATCAGAATGACGGGGGAAGGAGACGTGGGAAAAGGCGATTATTTGAGATTGGAGCGGCAGCTGGAGTCGGAGAACTGTGAAGCGAAGTTCGATCCTCCTGCTCCGAGCAGATGGAGAGGGTCTCTGTGGCGGTGGGTGAAGCTGTTTCTTCTGTTTACTTGCCTCGGTGTCTTGGCTGGGGTTTGCCTCAAATGGGTCTGGCCCTTCTTGATGGACAAGGTTAGTTTTTGCCTTTTGGTATTAGAAAATTTTTCTGCTTTCCAGTTTGTGGTGATGCATGCTGGATTTTGATTGGGATTTCGAATTAGTATGATAATTATGTAATGTGGATTCAAATTGATGATAATTTTTACAAGATTCATGCTATTGTTAATGTGAGATAATCTTTACCTTTACAATATCTGCATGTCTAACTGTTCAGGTTTGTTATAGTGATTTCCAGTTATCAATTTAGCTGTTCGATTACGGTTCGAAGGTTGAAGCTCGAATTTGCAGCTTGTGAAAGTAGATATTAAGTTTTTGAGGAATGGATCAATTTGAAATCTTTGGAGTTTAATCAGCAATTTGGACTGCTAACACCAATTGATGAGCTATCCTCTTTTAGTTGAAATCTTAGTATTTTAATCAGCAATTTGAAGGATAAATTATTTCTAATTTAGTCTGCTAACACCAATTGGTGAGCTATCCTCTTCTAGCTATCTTAGACTTGTTAGCGAGATAAGAATTTCTAATGCAGCCAATTTAAATCCAGATAAAACCTCTGTAGTTTTTGTACCTAGCTTAGAGATTTTGGATTTAATCTTTTTTCATGAATACAGTGAGTTTTGGTTGGTGAGTTGAAATTTCTTACTATGTGACAATTGCTAGTGCAGTTGTTGTGCCCCTTGAATTTCAAAGCTGCAATGAATGCTTAAGGAGCTGTACACTAAGCTTATGGTTATGATTTATGAATCTATTTGTGGTGTTCTATTGCCATAATGTTGTTGTTGCTGTTTTTTTATTTAAAAATGTGCTTTGGTTTTGAGTATTGGAGTTCCATTTTGCAGGAGGTGATACCAATCATAAATTGGGAGACAACAACATTTAGCCGCCCTGTACTCGCCATTCTTGTTTTCATCTCAATTGCAGTATTCCCCACTTTGATATTGCCTTCCACTCCATCCATGTGGGTAGCTGGAATGACTTTTGGTTACGGATACGGATTCCTCTTAATCATTTCTGCAGTAGCCATTGGCATATCTCTTCCATATTTCATTGGATCTCTCTTCCACCACAAAATCCAGGTATATACCAATCCTTAACCTTTTATTCCACCGTTGCCCTTTCCTCTTCAGGTAATTACACGAGATCCAATACATGTTTAGATAATTGTTGAAGTTAACTTAGCCTAGTGATTGATACATTTGCTGGTGAATGTAGAGATCATGAGTTCAAGTCTAAAAAATCTATCATATTTTGTTGAATTTAAACATTTGGCTGGGAAAAACTAAAAATAGATGCAGATAATGATGTTCAATACATAATTGCAGGGATGGATAGAAAAATACCCAAACAAAGCTTCACTGATTAGATCAGCAGGAGCAGGGAACTCGGTTCATCAACTCCGAGCAGTGGGATTAATCAGGGTATCCCCATTCCCTTACATTCTATATAACTACTGTGCTGTGGCAACGGGTGTCAAATACATTCCTTACCTAGTCGGATCGTTGATTGGAATCCTGCCAGAAATCTTCGTTGCAATATACACGTAAGTTCTCCTTTCCCTCTTTTCTCACATACACAACATGTTTGATCCTTGTTATGGAAGCGAAGTTTCATAAACATTACGCTACTATATCTTAAATGCAGTGCTTGAGGCACATTTGAAATGAAATAGAGGTAACCAACTGTTGGTGATAACAAAAACTGAATCTATTGATGAGGGGTGTGTTATTAATTAGTTGGTATTTCAAAAATTGAATCTTTTGATGAGTGCAGCATCTTTAATTAGATAGTCATGAGAAAAATTGACTCTTTTGATGAGTTGCCACTTTTATGTATTGGGTTTGTGCCATTGTGGATGCAGTGGGATACTGATAGAGGCTCTAGCAGATGCATCGTACGATAGGAGGTCCCTATCGGGCCCACAGATCGTGTTCAATGTAGTAGGGTTCGTAGCAACAGTTGCCACCACGATCATCTTCACAATGTACGCGAAGAGGCAGTTGAAGACACTGAGGGACGACGAGAAACCTTTACTAGAATGATGATGCTGCCAAAAAAAAAAAAAAAAAAAAAAACTTTGTCGTCCATGGCGGTTGAATTGCCCAACAGAAGATGTCGATTAAACCTTTGATCAAGATTTAAGACGGGTCGGGTTGGTTGGTTTAACTTTGTTGCCTCTTGTATAGGGAAAGATCTGGACTTTGTTAAAAATTTATGGAATGTATATAAAGAAGTGGTGCTTGAAGAAGGTCCATTGTGTTGAATCCTATATATGTGGGATGGGGAATGGAATTATGTCATTCAGTCAAATTGCATTTGTCCATTCCATTTGCATTGTGTATTTCTGGGCCAACAAAAATTGCACTGTATCTCTCTTGGCATATGAATAAACCCAAAGGGCCTCATAACAAAGCTCATATATGATACGGTGTATGGGTGTTGTCCTCTTGATGTGGAACGAGCATACTACGGTTGATGTCCTCTTGATGGCGTCCCACTCTCACCTAGGACGATCATGCTGAAAATAAAAAATTTAGGACCATCCAGCGGAAAATTAAAAAGAAAAAAAAATTGGTCCATATATATTCAACTAAAGCAAAAAAAAAAAAAACTCCTGTACATGTCTTATGATCTTATGATCTGATATAAACTCCAAGTCCAAACTCAACTAAAAATACCTAAAAAAACAGAAAAATTTACATGCAGAGTGAGACAAATAACAAAGGGAATGGGCAGAGAGTAAATGCAAAACGGAAGAAAGAAGAATATGAACAGCGACAACTAACTGCACCAATGTTTGGTAAATTTATTTATGACCCATAACATAAATTTGATGTAAAAGACACATTCGTTTTACCCACAAATGTTGTAAACTTAATTAATAGGACAAAATGACAGTAGTAATTTTTTTGTTTTTTCTGCTACCATAGTGACAGTATTAATAAGGTTGGCAACAAAGTAAATGAAGGACCACCACCATACTCTTCTTCTCTTGTTTCATTGAATTGAGGTTAGTTGGATAGTAGTAATTGCATATCAAATCAAAGCTATCATAATAATAAATCAATCAATTTTCTAAATTTTAGAGAATTCTATGGTCTCGACTAGAGTGTTGGGACCGACAAGCAATAAAGTACAAAATATGAATAGCAATTGCCTTGATTTTTTTTTTTTTTAATGTTATAATTGCCTTGAACTAGGGGTGCAACCTTCATAAAAAATCTAAGCATTACAAAATCTCTTGTGTAGATTATAATGGTTCTTTCCATTCAATAAGGAGGCAAATGGGACAAAATTTATATAATTAATATTATTTATTGTTAAACTAGGTGGCCGGCCCGCGCTTTGCGCGGTATGTACATAGTAAACATAATGTAATCGCATTTTATTTATTATTTTTAATTTTTTTTATAATACATAATTTACAAAATAGTTTAAATTCATGAAACAAAAAATAGTTATATATTGGATGTGTTCTCTAAATATATATAAAGTTTCATTTAATTAGATTTAAATTTTATTTTATACAAATATTTAATATTTGTATCTAATCTTATTATTTTTAACATACTTTTTTATTTTCTTTTAATTTTTTTATTTTCCAAATATTTTATGTTAAAATTGTAACTTTCTAATATTAGGATGCAAAGTGACTAATATGTAAAAAAAACAAACATTGAAATTGAATAAGAGTATTGACAAAAAAAAAATGAATGAGTGTGATCGATTAAAAAATAGTTAAACCATGTAAACTCATATTGTACTATTTATTTATATTCAATATTTATATAAATCCATATCTAAATATTATTTTAATAGGGAAAACAACGTAAATAATCCTCGAACTTTACTCATTTTTCTATTTCTGTCATTGAACTTTATTTTTTTCTATTGATGTACTTGAACTCGTCAAATTCATTCTCTTTTAGTCCCGTGTTAAAATTTTACTGTTAATTGTGGGTGATTAGATGCTGATTAAGCAAAAAATATTGACATGAACAAGTTGGCGTGTCATAGTTTTGGCCACATCATGTTTAGTGCCTTTCATTTTCATGTTTTTTTTAATTTTCTTTTATTTTTTCTTTATTTATTCATTTTTTTTAGTTATTGATATATATTAAAAAATATGATGTGATCCTAAATATGTCATGTTAGCTTGTCCACATAAATATTTTTTGCTTAATCAGCGTCTAATTACCGACAATTAACAATAAAATTTAACGACGAGACTATAACAGAATGGATTTGACGAGTTCAAGTACATCAATAGAAAAAAATAAAGTTCGAGGACAGAAATAGAAAAATGAGTAAAGTTCGAGGACCATTTATATTGTTTTCCCATTTTAATATTAAGATAATAGTAAAAAATGAAGCATAAGTGATTTTTTAGTGGATTATTAATTAACATTGTTACAAAATAAATATCGTAGCTACCATTAAAATCGAATAAGGAGCTTATGATGAATTTTATCACGTTCACATAGGCACAAAAGTGATGTCACATATGTAAATGTAAATCATGAATTAGGTGGATTGATGGATTTGTATAATTTTTTAAATTTGATTATTATTTATCATTATAAAGGTTTTAACTCAAAATGTGTTATATGTAGATAAATGGTATTTCATAGGTACTATTAATTTATATCGTTATTATTTTTAACATATTTATTATATGTGTTTTAATTTTTTTTATTTTCCTCGTATGTTAGTGCAATTTGTTAAATACTTTGTTAAATACTTTTTTTATGGTGCAATTGCAACTTTCTAATGTGAGGAGGCAAATTGACTAACATGCAAATGAAAGAGAATTTTAAAGTGAATAAGAGGTTTGGCACAAAAAAAATGGATGAGAGTGATAAAAAGAATAGTTAAACAAATATGTAAATTCAAATTATATTATATTTTTATAGTTAAAAAATATATAAATTCAAATTATATTATATTATATTATATTATATTATATTATATTTTTATGTTAAATATGTATATATTTATCCAAATATAAATATTATTTTATTATTAAGATGATAGTACAAAATGAAACATATATGTGGATTTTATTTTAGTATTTGAGTGAATTATTAATTCATTTGACTATGTAACATACTAAAAAAAATGTAACTCCCATCAAGATTGAATAAGGAGCTTTTGATTTATTTTAGCATGTCCACATAAGCACAAAAGTGATGTCACTTATGTAATTGTAACTCATGAATTAGGTGGACCAATAGGTTTGTAGAATTGTTTTCAATTTGATTATTTGTCAAAATTTTATGAGTTTCATTGAGATTATATTATACTAGCTACTTATCCCGCGCACCGCGCGGGTAAAACTTATCAAAATATTTAAAAAAAAAAAAATTCAATAAAACTAATTTTTTTTATAAGAAATTGTAAACTCTCTCTCTTTGTGCAAAATATCTTTCTTCATATAAATTACATTTCTATAAAAAAAATCAATATTTTAAATAATATAATATTTTGTATGTAGTAAAATAATATTACTATATATATATATACACTTTATATACTATCAATTGCAATTGTATTGTCTATACTATGAAATTATGATTACTTACTATTTACTATAAATAAGTATTCTTATAAAAATATATAAATTTTTATTTGTAGTATAACTTTAAGCTACTTTTATTAATCATAAAAAAATTCGATAAAATAAATTATATATATAACATTTTTGCCGGCATATATAAATAACATTAGATATATTGTTTATTCTAAATTCGGCTCACTTTGGTTTTAAATATTCACGTTGTACTTTTATTTAGTTTTAGCTTTAAATGTATTTTTATATATATTTATGAAAACATATATTGAAAAAAAAAAAATAAGACCTTATGGATTTTTTTGCTAATAAGACTCTTGTGATTAAGAATTTATTGAATGTTATTCATCTGTTAACATAATATTTACAAAAACTTTCTTTAATACTTACAACAACAAAAACACAAAAATAATTGCTACCTTATTTATTATTTTAATCTATATATAACAATAAATAATAAATATTTACTAAATAAAAATATAATTAAGCTAGCTATCTTTTATATATATATAATAATAATAATAATAATAATAAATAGCAGAATTTTTTTATTTATTTAAATTTAGGTAGTCATATGTTCATTTTATGTTTGCTTAATATAGATAGATAAATAAAATATATAAAATTTAACAAATAAAAATGTAGTACATAAAAAGAATATATTTAAAAGCGTAACTATATATGATACATAAGTGAGAGTTTAGAAACTATTATATAATATAGTATATATTTTATTATATATATATATACTTAAAATAGTATTGGAATATTATCATGGCTTCGTACTTGGTTGTGCTCTATATCATATCAACTATAGTATGCTCCTATTTCCTCCCTCCTTAAACACTTTTGTGCAAATGATTGAATTACCCTTTTGGAAAAAGAAAAAAAAAACATATCAGAAATATTAAAGTCATCCCAAATATAATGAGGTTAAAAAAAAAATTATTTTTTTAAGAAAGCGATTTTTTTTGTCATGATAAAGAAAGAATCAACAAAAAAATTAGTAGAAATATATTTGGAGTAAGAAAGATGATTGGGATACAATCAGTTACACAATATTGTATATTCCACGTAAAAGACATATATATTCTTAACACAATATACATATTTAACTTGTGAATGATAAACTGATTCAAATTTGAAGGAGTGAATATTACTGGACATATATCTATTATAATATATTTCTTCAGTGATGTTAGTTTAATAACATACTAACTATTATGTATAAAGAATGTTATTCTGAAGTGCATCACAATAGAATATATAATTACTGCATGTCAAGCTCTTGAAATGACTGCACCGAGCTCTTGGAGAAAGAATTATAAATAAAAAAATCCATATATCCACAAATATAATTATTTGACCTATAATAATTATTTGTCGAAATATAATATAAAACATTAATTAAATGAGGAGAATCAGAAAGAATTCGACATGATTACTATATCATACCTCAAATACACCTTTTTATATACCAACACGTGCCCTCAAGTATAACTTTCTTTCATATATTGAAGTAAATATGAATATGCAAAGATGTCTACGATGAAAAAAATCAAAACTATAATACTTATTAAGAGAAAAAATAACCGAAGACTTTACCTGCGGTGATGCTGAAGATTTTAGAAACAAACTTCACGGTCTTTTTTTTTTTTTTTTTTTGCATGTCCGGCGATGGAGAAGTATTAGCTGTCATTTGTATAGTCTTGTACTATTCCAACATATGTGCTACCTCATCTAAGAATTGAAATGCATTACATATTCTATACCCTAGTTGAAAGAGGTTTAACTCTACCGAAAGTTAACATACATATTTTCCAAAGAGATCAAATAATTTTTTTTTTTTTTTTTTTTTTTACATTTATACAATATTTTTGTATCCATAAATACATACACAAAATATATACATGTATAATAATATACTTTCTTATTTTATACAATATATATATATATATATATATATATATATATATATATATATATATATATATATATACATGTATAATAATCTTTGTACCCACAATTAATTCATAATATTCAACCCAACTCACGATATCATTTTTTTTTTTATTTTTTATAATGTAGTGATGATATGAATTTCCAACCGTGTTTCGATCACACAATAATTTATAACCCCGTGGGATACGTGATCACATGAACCCATTTAATACAACTAACCTGTAAAAAAAAATTCAATAACTATACCTATAAAAATTAAAAATTCATTTTAAATCATCTAGGGAAGACGTAAAAAACATATACAAAAACCAATAGTTCTTAATAAACAAAAAATACTAAACAATAAAAAAAACAAATATAAAGAACTCAAACCTTCGTATACACATAACTGGACTAAATTTTGTTCCTAAAAAAGAGGAAAAATATTATTATATTACAATATAAATTATCGATCAAAACCAAATAATAAAATAAAATCATATTGATAAAGTAAACTTATAAACTCAACATGGTGAGTCGGTGACTACGTCTCGCTCACCACGTATAGAAGCCATAATTTTTTTTTTGGCCAAGAACAGAGGCCATAATTAATTGTTTTTATCCTAATGCTTAAATAACTTACCTTCGAATCAACCATGATGGAATCAACGCCGTCGATGTACCGTGGCCAAGATTGAATATGGTGATGCATAGTAGGGTAATTGAAATTTGATATGGGGACAGAGGGCTTCGGGCAGGTGGTGTCTTAAAACCCTAGACCCAACTTATATATTATCATGTTTATTAGATGTATACAAAACCCTTATATAAACCCTTATATACTACGGTTAAATATTTTATTATTAAACTTTGCAAGTGTAATATACACGGTTACAGTTATTACTAAACTTTGCAAGTGTAATATAGATAGTAATCCGGACACAATTAATAATATATAATATATATTTATTTTTTTTTTCTATATATATAGTGCTTACGTGGCGGTCTATGGTCTTCCAGAGCCAAACTGTATAAATTTACTATTTAAAAGGAAACATTTAATTTATTTATTTCTTTAAATTGCGTAGAGACCAAATTAAGAGATAAAAATACTTCTAAATTTTCTACCAATCAATATTATGTATCTAAATTTAGAGAACCCTTATTAAATTCCGATTAAATTAAGAAACTGTAACTACGTGGACTGTCCACGTGTCGGCCAGAGGGCTTCCGATACCGAATTAATATAATATAATATAATATAATAGATAGTAGATGGGCCATATAACATAGATGTCGGTGGGAACAAAAAAAAAAAAAAAATTAAAAAAAAATTATCTTCATTTATTAAATGTGCAACTATATCAACAATTATTTGAAACTTTTCATATATTTTCTGGATAGAAAATTAATTAATAATAATGCATTAATTTTATTAAAGTATTTAATACTAATGATTATTTAAATATTTCTTAGCATTGAAATAATAAACGTTACATATAATTTTTTTATAATACATATAACTATCTTCTGAAAATTTTAAATTATTTTCTAGATAGAAAATTAATGGGAAAAAATGCATTAATTTAATTGAAGTATTTAATACTAATAATTATTTAAAATATTTCTTAACATGAAAATAATCAACATTACATATAATATTTTTATAAGACGTATAACTAATATAACTTGAAACTTAAAATTTTAACTTCTACTCATTTTTGTTGATATTTGTTGAGTTTTTAAGTGTTAAATAAGTTAATATGGATAATGCATCTATTAATTATTTCACATGAGTGAAAACTTAATTATAATAATAATTTAAATAAAAATTGTTACTTAAATTGACGGCAATATATAATTATATAATATACATATACCTATTAACTAATTTATAATTACATAAGAAATAACTAAACTCATTATTATTTGAGATATATATGTGTGCATATTGAATAATATACTATATAAATTGTCAATTATATTGATAATACTCATATAAGTTTTATATTCTATCTATATGTAGATAAAATTATCTAAATTTTATATATTCATAGTATGGTATATAACGTTTTTTTTTGTTTGTAATAATGTAATTGTTTTTTTTGTTAACACTATACCACTATAATTTTTTATTATTATTTTATATATTAATACATGGCCGGACTATATAGATATAAGATTTAAATATACTTTTTTTTTTTTAATTATTTGATTCCTTAACATGTATAAAAACGATAACTTAATTAATATACCTATTAACTAAGATATATGAACTATATATATATATGCATATTGTATGATATATTATATATCAGTATTTTTGATAATATTCATATTTGTTTACTATCTATCTATATTCTATGTATATGTGAATAAAACTATCTAAATTTTATATATTCATAGCTAATACTCATAGTCTGTTATTTTCATAGTCTATATATATATATGCATATTGTATGATATATTATATATAAGTATCTTTGATAATATTCATATTTGTTTACTATCTATCTATATTCTATGTATATGTGAATAAAACTATCTAAATTTTATATATTCATAGCTAATACTCATAGTCTGTTATTTTCATAGTCTGTTATTTTGTAATAATATATTCATTTTTTTTAAACAATACAGTCATATTTTTTTATATAATTATATACATATATAAATTATTTAGGTGGCAGTCTATAAAGTTTCGCAGCCGAAATGTATACATGTATCATTTAAATGGATTTTTTTTAAAATTATTTCATTCATTATTTTAGTAGAGCTTAATTTTATAGAGCTCTAATTAAATTAAGAAATATGATTGGAGAAAATGTACATGTGTCAATCAGAGAATGCATGTATGAAAATCTAACTAAAAATTGAGTTTAGCATTAATTTTTAAAAGTAAAATCGTAAATTGGATTTAAGATATAAAATAAAAATGATTTGAAGATTTTCTAGATATAATATTATTTTATTTTTATCTATTTATATAATATATATATATATACATATATATATATATATGTATATATCTATTTCTATTATATTTATGTAGGTCGTATTAACAAATAAAGATTTGTTCAACTTGAAAAAAAAAATATGAAACATTTTATAACAATATATGATAGTATTTATAATTTAAGTGTTACTGTAATACATTTTTTATTTAGTAATCTTATTTTAATAAAATGGTGTAGAAAAAAAACGAATTAATTAATAAAACATGAATTAATAGCTTGTGATTATAATATAATTCACACTAAATTAAATTCTAAATAACATGCAGATCATTATGGATTATATAATAGATTATAAGCTATCAGAAGTTTCATATTTTTACCTTAACCACGAGTCTGAAGATCGAACCACTGTCGGCCCGAGTCATCTTGAGGAAGATCGAACCACTGTCGACTCGTCGCTTCCTCTTTGTAACATGACCGTGATCGCCTTCATCGCCTCAGGCTTCAACAACGTCTCTAAAACCTTATTTCCTTCACCGAAAGCAGCCGAACCATATCCAAACCTCAAGAACCTGAACCATGGTCCCAGCCAAGATCACAACCCCACCTCTTGAACAACGCGATCTGGGCCTCGCGAACAATAAAATTCAACGTTATAGTAATCTAATCAACAAAGTCATCAAGAAAAATCGCATAGTTCCTTTTACAGTAAGTTTAGAGAATGACTTTATTATTTTCATAAATGCACCTGTCATAGCCGATAACGCCGAATTCCTAATGCTTCATACACTTGCAATGTTTTTGGATAAAAAATAATATTTTGGTCCGAATTAACCTATTCATTCATCTCAGTAGACATTGTTTAGTCCATAATATCTGCTAAAATATAACAAAAAATAAATAAATAGTATAACCTCAACCCACATACATAGAATCAACACCAAGAAAAGTTAAACTGATAACATAAAAAACTATTGGAAAAGAAAATAAATTGAGATGAAAGAATTTCCACTAAAGTTAATGAATATATTTATAGGTTTGAAAGATCAACGAATTTAATATAGGAGGGGACTTTTTTTTTTTTGATGAAGAGGAGGGGACTTTGCAATAGGGTTTTGTTTGTGCGGCAAAAAGATGAGTGTTCGGTAGGGTTTACATATAATATATATATATATATATATATATATATATATATATATATATATATATATATATATATATAAACCCTACCGAACACTGTCATATATATATATATATACTATGTATAAATAAACGGTGGAATATTTTTTTCCTAAAATATTGAATATATTATTATTATACTGTTTATAATAACGATTGAGTTTTTCCTTATAATATGTAAATATTATTATAATATTATTTGTTATTCTATATATAACACGCTTACGTGGCGGCCTATGGTCTTCCGGAACCAAACTGTATAGATTTATAATTTAAAAGGAAACTTTTAATTAATTTGTTTCTTTAAATTGCGTAGAGACCAAAATAGGAGATAAAAATACTTCTTAATTTTAAATCAATCAATATTATGTATCTAAATTTAAAGAACCCCGATTAAATTAGGAAACAATGACAGGACAAACTGTCCACGTGTCACCCAGAGGGCTTCCGATGCCGAATTAATATAATATAATAGATATAGATTAAATGTAATGGGGGACTGACATCTCATCTACTACACTATTCTTGGTTTTTATAACGGATGTCTTCTCTATGTGTCCCTCTTATAAATAAAATATTTGATTCCTTTATTTTGTCAGTAAAAAATAGTTAAGAAAATTGGTCAATTCGATGAAAAATACTAATCGTGGCAAAAGTTGAGTGAATGACCAAACTAGGTCACTTCTCGAAACTAATTCCCAAACTAGGCTTGTTCAGAAACTAATCCTAAATTAGGTCTCTTCATATTTTTAATAATATCTATTATTTATTTTGCATCCTAAAGTTTACATTTTGTTACAAACGAACCCTTAATCGTAATATAATACAAGAAAAAAATTGAAAATTAAGAAAATTAACTATATGAAAAATATAAAAATAAAAATGGAAATAAAAAATAAATAATTAATATAATGATAAAAAAATACACATTAAAAAATAATCAAACAAACATTTTTTTGTAACTTTTAATTTTTAAAAAATATATGAAATTAAAGGATACAATTTACATATAAAAATAAATAAGTTTTTAAACAACTTTATATTGGCAAGAAAAACAATATATAATGATATAAAAACTATTCATCAAGAGTATGAAAAAAAATTATACAAACTGAATCCATTCTTAAATTTATTCTATTGATTTTTCAAATTTAAATTAGTTTTTCTGTTTTTTTTTTCAGTCACTAATTTTATAAATTTAACATGTTTTACTTAGGGTTTATGTACGCTTTCATTTTTATATTTTCATACTTAAAAAATCACGAGTATTTCTTTATATTTTATATCACATTTTTTTTTTATAATTTATATCCTTTAGCATAATTTATTTTCAAAATTTTCCACAATTAATAATTTATTATTTTTTAGTTTTTAACTTTTACATATAATTACTTTATTTTTTCAATTTTTTTAACATATTTCTTGTATTATTTCGGTTTAGGGGCCAATTGTAACAAAATATAAACTTTGGGATGTAAGGTAAAAAATATATCTAATTAAAAAAAATAAAAAAACCTATTTTGGGAATTAGTTTCGAAAGAAGCCTAGTTTGGGAATAAGTTTAGCAAACGAACCTATTATAGGTATTCACTCGGCAAAAGTTATCACAAATAGAAAAAAAAGTAAGTAGAGACAAAACCACCATCTTTACCCAAAAAAAAAAAATAATAATAATAACAACACCACGTCACCACCATACTCTTTCTTTTGCTATTTAAGAGGATGCATCGATGAAAGTCTTGTTGTTCAAAAATCAATATATGCTAAAAAAAAAATAAAAAAAATCCAAACATAATGTGAGTTTAAAATAAAAAATTCACTACAAATTTGATACATTACGGAATTTGTTATAATAATGTTGTTCTCTAATAAATAAACCCTAATGAATAGGAATTGTGGTGGTAATGGTGGAGAAGTGGCATAGTTGGTGGGAAAAAATAAATACTTTGCAGTCCCAAACACAAACTAACAAACGACCCTACCCCACTCTACAAGGTGACCTGGCCTGGCTGCCATTGGAGATAGCTGAGAGAGTTTGACGAGACTAAGCCTTGAGAAATTCTTATCTTCCTCGATGTTTACACGTGTCACCGAGGTGTTGCCCCCTCAGCCAACCAGAATGTGACATGTAGTAGTAAGGTGCTGAGTCATGTATACATGTCTAATTCTGATTGGTTGTGGGGGCAACACCTCGATGCCACATGTAAGCACCGAAGTGTAGGTAAGAATTTCTTCTAAGCCTTGCTCTGCTCAAATCATTAATACTTCATTTTTTATTTTCTACCTACAATATTTATTACTTTTGTTTGGCCTACGAAATAGCTTTGAATGAGGGATTTAGATATTCTATTTTACTCTTCTTGCTACAAATCGTGTCTCACTTTTTTATTATTAATATGTGTATTTGATGTAATTGATGTTTACTTTTTTTTAAAAAAACTATTGAAATTGGTAAGCTTTAAAGAATATATTAAGTCTAAGGACATGTGTTAATATTACAACAATAAGATATGTAAGTGTTCGAGATAGCTAAGAGAGTTTGACTCGACATTTCAGAAAGCTCCACACGAGCTCAGCTTGACTTACTCAAATTTTTTCAAGCCAAATTTAAGTTTTATCCCAATCGATCGAGCAGCTCATAATTACTTAATTACATAAAATAGTTGTACTGAAAACCGTTCCTGAAAACCCGAATCACAAATCCACGATCGAAATTTATTTATTAAATAAAAAAACATTGAAGTGCTCATGCACGTGGCTTCAATTGGTTGCTGTTGTCACAGTCCACACCCATTTTTTTATTTTCAATTCTCAAAATTGCCCGTTAATATATTTTCTCTCTCTACACTCTACACAGTACAGTTGTTCTTCTTCCTTTCCAGCCAAGTCACACCAGACGACCACCAGTTCCCCATTTCCGTTGCTCAACTCCTCACATTCTTCTCCACTCTCTGCATCTCTCAGACTTCACCAATCTGGGTCTCCTTCAATTCCAGCTCTTGCCCAACGGAAACCACCTCCGGTATGTCCGATTCCACCAATTGCTTCTCTTTCAATTCTCCGATCCGCATTGCTGCCCGAAAATGCTGCTTCCTTATGTACAGCGTTGATTTCTGCTCCTCATGAACTGAATCACACACCCACAATGCCAAACGGATAGAACACTAGATCCGTACTTCGATTGCAGAGCATGAGAGGTCAAATCCCTTTCTCTCATGCTCTCCTGTTCTTAATCCCTTCCCTTCTCTGGATTTCTAGGGTTTCGTCTTCGACAGAGGGCGAGATCTTGCTCCGATTCAAGGCCAACGTCACCGACGACCCCTACGATGTTCTGGGCAACTGGGTCCCATCCCTAAACCACTGTAACTTCACCGGCGTCACCTGTAATGAACTGGGCTTCGTCGAAAAGCTCGTCTTGTGGAACAAGAGCCTCGCCGGAGTTCTCTCCCCTGCTCTGTCCGGTCTGACGTCGTTAAGAATCCTGACATTGTACGGTAACCGATTCTCCGGGAACATTCCGACTGAGTATAGATTCATTCAATCTCTGTGGAAGATCAATGTCAGCTCGAATGCTCTGTCGGGTCCGATCCCTGAGTTCCTGGGCTCGTTGCCGAACATCCGGTTCCTCGATTTATCCAAAAACGGTCTCACCGGCGAAATCCCGGATGCTTTGTTCCGGTTCTGCTTCAAGACTAGGTTTTTATCTCTGTCGAACAATGCCCTCTCCGGTTCGATCCCTCAATCGATCACCAACTGCTCGAATCTCGAAGGGTTTGACCTATCGTATAACAACCTCAGCGGTTCGGTCCCTTCCGGAATCTGTAACATCCCGAGCTTAGAGTTCATGTCTCTGAGGAAGAACAATTTTGTCGGGAATGTTCAAGAACTGGTCCCGGAATGCCGAAATTGGAACCATTTGGATCTCTCGAGCAACAATTTTTCTGGGATGGCTCCATTCCGTGTTCTTGAATCCAAGAACATTTCCTACTTCAATGTCTCGCACAATGTCTTCGACTGGGAGATTGCTGATATAAGTTCGTGCAGCGAGAGCCTCGAGTTCTTCGATGCCTCATGGAATAACTTAAACGGCGAGATTCCCTCAGGGATTATCGAATGCAGCAACTTGAAGGTTCTTGATTTGGGGTTCAATGAACTCAGTGGTGAAATTCCGAATAACATTGGGGAAATGGATAAGCTTTTGGTGATCAGGCTCGGGAACAATTCGATTAGCGGGGAGATTCCAGCCGGGATCGGAGGAATCGAGCTTCTTCAGGTGTTAGATTTGCAGAATCTCGAACTCGGTGGCCGGGTTCCTGAAGAAATCAGCAACTGCAGATTCCTCAGAGAGCTGTGAGTACAAATTTTGATTCTGATTATGCATCTAACTTACCATCTTGCATATCTAATAAGTTCATTGTTTCGATCTCTTGCAGGGACGTTTCCGGTAATTCACTTGCCGGAGAAATTCCCCGGTCGGTATACAACATGACATACCTGCAAGTTCTCGATCTGCATCTTAATCAACTAAACGGTACTATCCCGGAAACCTTAGGAAACTTGTCGAGGCTCGAGATTCTTGACTTGTCTCAAAACTCGCTTTCCGGCCCGATCCCAACCTCGCTCGAGGACTTACTGAATTTGAAACAATTCAATGTTTCATCGAACAACCTCACCGGCTCGATTCCTCAAACGGTCCAAACATTCGGTCCCTCGGCATTTTCGGACAATCCCGGGCTGTGTGGGCCCCCGCTCGATGTTTCTTGCTCGGGAGAACCGAATAAAAAACCGAAGATCCTCAGTGTTTCGGCCATTGTCGCGATTGTAGCTGCTACTCTGATCCTTATCGGTGTTTGTACCATTACAGTTATAAACACGAGGACTCGGAGGAGACGGGTCGAAGAACGGGCAGAAACCGTCATCGAAACGACACCGCTCGGGTCGACCGAATCGAGCGTCATAATCGGCAAATTGGTCTTATTCAGCAAAAGCCTCCCGACAAGGTACGAGGATTGGGAGGCAGGGACCAAGGCCTTGCTCGACAAGGACTGTCTAATTGGCGGCGGTTCGATCGGTGCCGTCTATAAGAGCAACTTCGACGGTGGGATCTCGATCGCCGTGAAGAGGCTCGAGACGCTGGGGAGAATCAAGGGTCAGGATGAGTTCGAGCAGGAGATCGGACGGCTCGGGAGTGTCAGACACCCGAACCTCGTTTCTCTGCAAGGGTTTTACTGGTCCTCGTCAATGCAGTTGATTCTGACAGACTTCGTACCGAACGGGAATCTCTACGATAACTTGCACGGAGATTCGGTGGGGACAAGCACTCGTGGCGCGGGTCGGGGGTTGGATTGGTCTAGAAGGTTCCGGATCGCTCTAGGAACCGCGAGGGCGCTTTCGTACATTCACCACGACTGTAAACCTCTGATCCTCCACCTCAACATCAAGTCCCACAATATACTACTCGACGAAAACTATGAACCGAAGGTATCGGACTACGGGCTCGGGAAGTTACTCCCAATAATGGACAATTACGGCCTCACCCGGTCCCACACAGCGGTTGGCTACGTGGCCCCCGAGCTCGCCCAGGGGCTCAGGGTTAGTGAAAAGAGTGATGTTTACAGTTTTGGAGTGATTCTGCTGGAACTAGTCACGGGCCGGAAACCCGTCGAGAGCCACGGGCCCACCGAGGTTGTCGTGTTGTGTGAACATGTTCGGATGTTGTTGGATCGTGGGACCGCTTCGGATTGTTTTGATCGTGGGTTAAGGGGGTTTGTGGAGAATGAATTGGTTCAGGTGATGAGATTAGGTCTGATTTGTACGTCCGAGGTTCCGATACGAAGACCGAGCATGGCCGAGGTGGTTCAGGTGCTCGAGTCCATAAGACCCGGACCCAACCCGTAGGGATTGATGTTGGTATATTCTTTTGTATTCTTTCTTTTGTTTTGTATAATCAGTAGTGTTCTTTTAGACATTGATGATTACTTATTGGAATAAAACTGATTCATTCTTGTTCATTAGCCTGCAATTCATGTCGTATGTATAATCTTGCTATCGTATTCAACGTACCTAATATGCCGGAGACATAACACGAATACACGAGTAAATTTGTAAGAAGAAAACCCGAATCCGACTAATTTGAATTCGTGAATCGGGTTCTTTCATAAAAATGAAGTTTTTAACATCAACTTCTCGATTTACATGTTTCCAAGACATTCCGGAACTGTTCCAGGACCACCGAGACATGTTCATCGCCATTGTCCCAAACCCGAATCGGAACCACCCAGGTTCGATGCAGTGACAACAAGACTCTCCAGGAACCACATTGATAGCAGTGCAGTTATTATCGCTGGATCAAATGACACTGAATTATCCGTGACTTGGGACACAAGTCGTGCCACGGCCTGCAATTCCATGAACGAGTTTGATCAAACAATGAATCGGTTAACAAAAGGAGACACATTGAGCCACTCAATCACTTTGTTTCTTGCAAATCAATTTATTTTCACTGTAAACTTACAAGTTTCAACTCCATCTATGGCTGATAAGTTACAATTTGACAAATACTCAAGCTGTCACCCATTATTGCAGCTCTTCTATTCTTCACAGCCCATTTTTGTACCAAATCCATGCAGATCTGAATAAAATGTTGGTAGATTAAAATTGGTGAGCGAGTCTAGACCCACTATATAAGTTCAGTGTTGTTTCATACTAAAACCAATTGATAATAATAAGAGTAGTCTACCAAGTTTATATAGTGTTCCAACTATTCAATCTAACCGATCTGGTACAATTCACTCACATGTACACTTAACAATCTCTCACTCACATGTGAGTGCACCGTAGCTCCCCCTCAACCAGAAGTCTACGTCGTAACCCCCCTTAACCGGAAGTCCGACACCAAACTGTGGAATTTCCAAACGAGCCCCTCGAACGACCACGTCATGCACCGAGTCAGAACCACAAACTCGAAACAACATGCACCACTTGTCGCCGCCCTTCCGGGACTCACCACTTTTTGCCCTCCTAAACTTCCCGGACCGAGCCACCGGCTCTGATACTAGTTATTGGGAGATTAAAATTGGAGAGCGAGTCCAGACCCACTACATAAACATATTGAGATTACATACTAAAATCAATTAATAAAAGTAGGAGTAGTCTAACAATTTTTTTTGTTTTTTAGAGACTTCTTTAATATAGCCACTCTCAAATTATATAATTACCACAAAATTCGGACCAAAATAGTGACATTCTACATAATCTTACATTTTAGGATATAAAAAACCCTTAATTATGCATTATTCGGACGTATATAATTCCACCTTGATCCACTACATTATAGTGTTTGATTTTATTGTCAAAATAAGTTCATATAAGATAGTATATGTAAACTGATCAATAGCTAAGCTACTAACATTATACATTTAGATTATACAATAATCGATCTCAAAACTTTACTACTCGTCGGTTCCATTTTCCTTGTCGGATCCCTTCTTGGTTATGTTTTTGGTCCATCTCCTCAAGTCGTAACCCTTCCTGGCCGTAGGTTTCTTCATTTCCTTGCCGTGTCTCTTCTTGGTTATGGCTATGGCGAGATCGTTAGGGAACAACGTCCGCCACACAAACGCGTGGAGGAGAGTAAAAACGCAGAGAACGGCCACCATTGTCGATGACGTGAAGGAGAGGGATAGGGCGAGACCTTTGCTTAGAACGCAAGGCACGTGCTCTGCGTACTTGATCGTTGCGACCGAGATCGTCGTCATCGGGAATGTGTACGACCACCATGCAACTGAGAATCTGCAACATTCAAAACCAAATTTGTAAATCAGTCGAAAAACAGTGGAAATCAACAAGTCTGTTGAAAAAAAGTATTAACATTTTAAGTCAGCCGAAAAAAAAAAAGTGGAAATAAACTAATCTAATAATCGCACTGAGTTTTAATATTTTAAATCAATAAAAAAAATTGAAAATCAACTAATCTAAGAGTTTATTAATATTTTAAATCAGACGAAAAAAGTGGAAATCAACTAATCTAAGAGTTTATTGAATATAATATTTTAAATCAGTCAAAAAAAGTGGAAATCAACAAATCTGATTGTTGCATCTAGTATTAACATTTTAAATCTGGGACAACGATTAGCAACATGACCTACAATTGAAATTGTCTTCAGGTTATGAAAACGCTTAGAAATAACTTACTTGAATCCGGTGAAGAAATTGATACGAACGATGAGCGACATATACAGAAACAACGCGATAAAGAAGCAAGTCCTCGACAACCCGTCGAACTCTTTGTATATAGCTTCCCACGCAATGCTCGCCGCCGACGGGGCGGCGATGAACATGGAGTAAACGGGGTGCAACTCCTTCGGCAGCGCTTCACTCGTCGGCAACCTCTGATACAACGTAACGAACACGACTAAGTAATGCGCAAACCCGACCGCCCAGAAGAACTTCGCGGGTTCCATCCACCCGACCCGTGCGGCCAATATTGCCCCGACGAAGTTCCCGACAACCGACAAGTGTGACGACGGGTTGGCCACCATGCAGAGCCGCCGCTTCCCGCCCGAGAGCCACTGCCCGTAGATCTTGAGCTCGAGGAAGAAGTAGGGCGCCATGACGGCGCACCAGACGGCGGGGTGGATGGAGCCCGGGGCGATAACCCGCGGGGCGCCGATGGCGAGGAACATGCAGACGACCCACGGGGCGAAGAAGAAGTTGAGGCGGACGGGGTGGAAGTATTCGCGGCGGACGGCTTCGAAGTAGAAGATGCATTTGAGGAGGTAGGTGGTGGTGACGGAGAGGAGGACGAGTAGGGCAAGGAGCCAGATGGCGAGGTTGATGACGGGGCTGACGTGGAGGAATTGTGTGGCGGGGCTCGTCGCTAGGGCCCGCCACAAGACGGCTTGGCTGCTCAGGCCGAGGCAGATGCCGTAGCAACCGATCGGGAACCGGAGGAGGAACGGCCAGGTTCTGTCCTTTGGGAGGAGGATATCTTCATATTCCTTCAATTAGTAACATTAATTTAATATTAGTTGATAATATTACAATGATAAAATAATATTACAAAGTTAACTAACTAAAAGGAAACCTAACTTTGACTTTTTTATATAAAAAAATAGCTGAACTTTTGTAAAAAAATAAATAAATTTAACTTTACAAACTTAACAAAGTGAAAATCAAGTTTATATTTATATTAAAATTAAAAGTTACAGAAACTGCACATATAAAAATTAACATATTTTTTATTAAAATGCATTATATGAATGTTAGGTGATCATTTTTTATTACTTTTTAAAAAGAAAGTTTTAACTTAATTTGCACTTTACTATATTTTATAAAGTTGAATTTATTTATTTATTTGTAAGAAAAAATGTTTAATTTACTTTTTAAAAACACTCAAAATTGAATTTGTTCTTCAATAATTAACCCATTATTATTTTTGCCTTTGGAAGCTAATTAAATAAGTAATTCTAATAATGTAAAACCGTAGTTTATATAGTAAGTAAGCCTTTGGAAACAATTTTTTAACACCTTCATTTCTTAATAATGTGTTTAAATTCTGTTCGAGCTTTATGAATAATAAAATATTTATGGTGAGCACTTTAAATCTTACAAATTCATTAGTATATATATGAACTTATATATATATATATATATATATGATGATAAATGATTCAACACCTATATAAAACACAAGTTGTTTAGGATTTGAACACCCAAATCAAAGATTTCACTCTAGAATTATACCAAGACTTGAGATGGTAAATCAGTAAAATAAAGATCAAAACTTGAAAGAGGAAGTTTACCTTGACTTCATCTAATTCAGGTCCTCTAAGAGCAGCAAAGTACCTTCCAGCAGGAACACTTTGATTAACTGCATCATCCATGTTCTCTTGCAATATGCTATTACTATTCTCATTAACACTATTATTCTTATGACCATCACCAACGTTGTCTCCTCTATCTCTATCCCTGTCCTTCCTTAATGGCATCAAAGAATGTTGCTTGCTCAAACTAGACTTAGTCCTAAACAAGCTATAATCCCCCTTCCCTCCTTCTCCGACCACCCGATCCAAACCGCCTAAGCTAAGCCCGCTTCTCAGAACCTTCCGTTCATCACCGGCCTTCGAATCGCGGTTCAACACCGAGAAACCCGTCTCTAACGACACTTGGCGGTTGAAACCCCTTTGCAAGACGTGGTGGTGATGCCGCGGTCTGAACTCTCGGAACCGGTTCGGTCTGTTGTTCCGGTCGGGTGGTCTTGTCGTCTGAGTTGAGTCGTCTTCTTCGTCTTCTTCCATCACCACTTCGTGGATGTCCACGAAATGGTTCCCGGGATCGCTCTTGGAGGGCGGTCTAGGGTTCATCGATCTTTTTTGCGGAAAAACGAAAAATTTGGAAATTATGCATTCAAATGAATTAACAAGACTCGAGATGTTGAATGTATATAGAAGTGAAATCACGAGAAGTCCGAAAAATTAATGTAATGATGAGGTGTTTATGTATAGGTGGTTACTTGTTTGTTGGGAGATGAAAAGGTTACAACTTTTTGGAGGGAAACCCTCGTGAAAGATGAGAGCTATTGTTGCTATGGAGTTATTAGGGTTTCTGCAAGTGAATAAAATAGTTCTCTTTATTTTACCCCACCTCATAAAATCACGGGTCATGAAGAATAAAGCAAAGAGTTATAATGATATTTTAAAAAAGTGGTCAACCCTTAGTAGTTTATTAATGGAAGAAGATGCATTTATTTACATTGTAATAACATGTTACGTACTTAAAAATGTAGCACACGAGGTAAAGATATTAATGGAAGAATTGAAGATGCGTTTATTTACTTGCATTGTACGAATAAGTTACCTAAAGATGGCGTGCATGAAACAAGAGAACTAGTAGATAAAAAGTAATGATATATTATTTTACAAATCCGTACTACATGATATGAAAATTATTAGGGTTAAAATTACTTTTCATACCACATGTTTGACCGAATGTGGTTTTTAGTACTGCATGTTTAATTTTGTATACTTTTGGTACCAAACGTTTGAAAAAAATGTGGCTTTTGGTACATCTGTTAGTTGGCGTTAGTTTTGACCGTTAAATGTCATGTGCAAGTCACATGATCGACTCTAAACTTTCAATTTTGTTCAATTTAGTCCCTCAAATATATTCCTAACTTTTATTTTGTTTAACTTAGTCACAACACTTCAAAATCGGACCCAATTAAACCAATCGAATTCAATTGACATAGCCCCATTTGGGTCAAATTTAACAAATTGGGGATAGGTCCCAATTTGGTTCGATTTTGAAGCTTCAGGACTAAATTAAACAAAATAAAAGTTATGAATATATTTTAGGGACTAAATTGAACAAAATTAAAAGTTTAGAGTCGACCACGTGACTTGCACATGACATTTAACGGCCAAAACTAACGGCCAACTAACAGATGTACCAAAAACCACATTTTTTCAAACGTTTAGTACCAGAAGTATACAAAACTAAACATCCAGTACTAAAAGCCACATTCGGTCAAAAATGTGGTATGAAAAGTACATTTAACCCAAATTATTATTGACTCAATTTATAAAGGGTCTCTAAATGCTATATGTTTGCATTCGGTAGACTTTTAGTTTATCCATTAGTCTTAATTTTGACCGTTAAATAGTTTTATTTGGTTTAATTTAGTCCTTAATCATCTTCCGGCGACCGCCAAAGTATTTCAGTCACCGTACAAGGCCACCGGTCACCGCTCAAGCCGCCAGAACCCACACAAGGCCGTCGGCCACTATCCAAGCTCACCGGTGACCACCAATCGGGGCGGACGGCTCCGATTAGAGCCGCCCGGCCCTAATTGGGCCACCGAGGCCCCATATCGGAGTCAAGTGGCCCTGACTAGAGCCACATTGCTCGATCTGAAGTTCTGTGGCTTCGATCTGGGTCCTCGGTGGCCTAAAAGCAGCGGCCTTATGCAGATTCTAGCGGCCTTGAGCGGTGACCTGCGGTCTTGTACAGTGGTCAGAATACTTTGGACGGCGGCCAGAAGAAGATTATGGACTAAATTAAACAAAATAAAACTATTTAACAGTCAAACTTAATTTTTGACTAACGGATGCACTTAAAGTCTACAAAAATGCAAACATATGTCATCAAAGGTCTTCTAAATAAAATATATAGCACAAAATTATTTATATGTATAGTACGTAAGAGAAGATAAGATAAAATAAATTTAAAAATAATAGACGCAATCTATTATCTTTGTAACATACAAAATATTACCCCAACAGATCGCCATGATTTACCTTAGTCCCGATCGCCAGCTCCCGATCAAGCTTTCCTAGAGAAAGCAAAATGTCCAAAATTTTGAAACTTTGCAAAGAGTTCTCTTTTAATTTTCACAATCAAATGGATTTTACAAGTTTTATTGTATAATCTCACCCTTTTATGGAGTCTTATTGTATAATCTCACCCTTTTATGGATATTTTTTTATATGGAATCCCAGAATGTTATGACACAATGGTTGCTTGTAACAGCTTCAACAACCTCTATCGTCAAAGTCAAAACGACTTCTGTTTTCGCGTCAGAAAGATTCAAACGACGGTGTTTAAGTTTAAGGAACAAGCAACTGAAAACAACCTCCAAACGACGGTCCAACTCTACGTTTCACGTAACATGAAAAAAAATAAAAAAGATTGCTTGATCTACAAGTGACTGCCCATACGTAAAAAGGCTTTCATTGGAAGAAAGATTTCCCGATACCTGTGAAACTCATTTTTATTTTTCATTTTAGGGTTGATAACAAAATTGATACCTGGATTTTGACAACCTAACAAATTGCTACCTGAACGTTCATTTTTTAAAAGTAGCTACCTAAACTTTCAATTTCAGAGCAAATTGCTACATCTGTTTCAATTCACGTCAAATTGGACAAAAAATGTGCATGTTTCCGCCACGTTGAGTCTTTTCATGTATATCCAAGATGGATTTAAACATAAATTGAAAGTATTGCAACAAAATACATTCAATTGGATGTTCAATTGAAAATCATTGTTCGAATTGGGCGGAAGAACAATTGAGTATCAAATTGAAGATATTTCGTTGCAATTTATATTTGAATTCATTTTAGATACATATGAAAAGATCCATGTGGTAAAAACATGTTCATTTACTCTCCAGTTTGACGATAACTGAAATAGAAGTAGCTATTTGCTCTGTAATTAAAAGTTCAGATAACAAATTTTAAAAAATATTAACATTTATTTAACAATTTATAAATTGGTAAAAGTTCGGATAACAATTTAGTTATTAACCATTTATTTTAGGGTTAACAGGTGTTTTGGTCCATGATGTTTGACAACTTTTGGGTTTTGGTCAATGATGTTTTTTTTTACCTAGTTTTGGTACTATATGTTTGCAGATTTTTTCTAGTTTTGGTCTAACCGTTACATTCCGTCCATTTCCTGACATGTTCAAGTCACGATATCCACTCTAAACTTTAAATTTATTCCCTCTAATACTTTCTTAACCTTTTTATTGTTCAATTTAGTCCCGAAGTTTCAAAATTGACCCCAATTGGACAATAGGTCCAATTGAATTTTTGAAACTTCGGGGCTAAATTGAACAATAAAAAGGTTAGGAAAGTATTAGAGGGACTAAATTGAACAAAATTGAAAGTTTAGGGTGGATCACGTGACTTGTACATGTCAAAAAATGGACGGAATGTAACGGTTAGACCAACACTAGAAAAAATCTGCAAACATATGGTACCAAAACTAGGTAAAAAAAACATTATTGACCAAAACCCAAAAGTTGTTTAACATCATTGACCAAAAGACCTCTTAACCCTTTATTTTATACTAAAAGAAAGAAAGGGAGTGGCTTTAAATCTTACACAAAATCAATTGCATAGATGGGTCGCCCTCATTCTCCAAAGGGTTAAGTACAACCACAACACTTATATTTATTTATTATATACTGGGAAATAATTGCAAATTCATTTATCTTTAATCTTACTTCAATAGACCAATCAAGACTCAAGACACCAGCATCCACAAAGGTCCTTATTTTTGCGTAAGAGACAAGAAGATAGTAGACAAAGATGTCAATGTGGAATTGGTGGTAACGTGTCATGAAATTCTGCAAAGATTTGCAATTGTGACATTTGAAAATATTCACATAAATATAATAAAAAAATAAGTTTTTAATCTAACTTGAAGTACAAAAATAAGTTTTTAACAGATTCACATTTTTCAATAGTGTATATAATAAACACTTTATCAGATCCCTATTGATTATTACTATCATTATTAACTCAGACTCTTAAGAGGGTGTTATTTAGAGATCTATGATCTGCAGCATTAAATACACAAGAACTGAGGGCCAACAGCCAATAATGTCGCTCCCAACACAGCTGGGTGAGCTCCATTTCAATGAAAGAGACACATGTCCTACAATTAAGGAAATCTAAAGCAGTTTGCATTATGTGCATTGAATACCAATATTCAAATAACCAATCAACTTGACTATAGTTCTACAATTAGCTGAAAATCAATATCAGACTGCTGCATTTTACCAGAAAATGTGTTATAATTTCAGATACAAATAAAGTTTTCTGTGGAAGCATAGTAAGTTCAATAACAGATCATATTTATGTCAAACCAGGATTGAAATGCTTGAAATGATGAATGGATGGAGCTTTTCCTCCTCCATTATAATCTTCAGTAAAATATAGAATCTAAGAGATGTTGCAGATGTCCACAATGAAGTAGTAAATGAAGAAGATTTAAAGTTACATGCAGGGTAGACAAAAAGAGAAGGCTTATTCTCATGCACTACCCACCCCCCAATGACCAATTAAGCCAAAACAAAGAAGTAATGGAGCAAATCTGTTTCCTTTTCATCAGTAATTCTATACAATTTCAATCCAAGAAATTCCGATTTCTATGATTTTCCCCCAATCAAGATCTGTGCTTTAATGTGCTAATGAAAATGGGAAACAAAAAGGACCTGATTCTTCGACATTGTCACCGAGCCATTCCTTTTGATCGCTTCTTTGCCTCGCTGTAGCCCACCACACCCATGATCGTAACCCCGAACCCTGCCATACCCATCGCTGTAACAGGGTTCCTGAATATCAGAACCGATACAACTGCAGCCACTGCTGCCTTGGCATTGCCTAGCACCTGTAATGTCAAGGCACTGGTATGCTTGGTGACCAAGAAATTGGTCAAATTCACCAGATAAGCCACCGTGGCATTCCCCAGTAGCAAGAACACGATGAAATTGTCTCCTTTGGCCTTCTCGATCGTGATTGCAGCCACATTGCCCTCAACGTAGAGTGTAATAGGCAATAGAATCATGGCGGCCATTGGCGCCATGTACAACAACAGGTTCATTGAATGCAGTTTCTCACCTTCAGATGTTAATAGTATCCCCTGAACAACTGATTTAAGAGCCCGACCTGCAGTCGAGCTCACACAGACCAAGAATCCAAACAAGTGGAATGAAGGCTCGCTATTGCTGGCCAGAACAATGCCTAGAACCACAGGAACTAGGGCTAGATAAACCTGACCAGTCTCCCTCTTGAATGTAATCAAAAACGCAAAGATTGCGGTAAAGAAGGGAGTTGTAGCACCAATCGCTTGATTGAACGACACCGGAATATACCTCAGCGAAGTGTTTCCACATACGACGGAGAAGCAGAAGATACCGCTGAGGGCGAAGATCTTTAAGAACTGCTTGCGAGAATGGATGTGCTGCAGCGGGACGATTTCGAGCCAATTGATCGCCAAGTAGCTGTAGAACGCGCAGGAGATCATGTGGAGCATTGTCAAGAAGATCGGGAAGCGGTAACCGTAGTAGCTGAGGAGGTACTTGTTGAGCAGAAGGACGCCAATGTTGGAGCAGTACCAAGAAGCGATGATGAGAGCCGTCATGACGGTCGGCGATACAACTCCAGCGCCGAAGCCGCCGCCGGCCGGATTTCGCGCGTCTCCTGGAGGCGTGGCGGGAATGTCGACTATGGCGACGGGATCCAGCCGAGGATTGCTCATCCGCCGAGTCGTCCATGTCTGCGCCTCCACCATTGCTGCCTTTCTCTCTCCAAAGTCTAGAGAGAGAGAGACGCCAATGCTCTGTGTGTGCTCTGGCTTTCAGATCTGAACAAATAGGCGAGGACGCCGACGGCAATTCGATAAGGAACTGGAACGAATAAAGAGAGATTTGTGTAATGTTTGGCTGTTCCAGCTCTAACGTACGTTTCCTGTGCTCATCCAATGACAGCGGATATCTGAGAAACTATACACGTGGCTAGTATTCATTGGTGACTGTACTTCGATTGGAATGCACCGACGGCTGTAGCTGGATTTGATCGGACGGTCGTTGATAAGGCTTCAGCAACATGGGGAATCGCGTCCGTCTGATGTGAAGTAGCTGGATTTTTCTCTGTCAAGTGGCCCACCACGGTGCTGAGTCAGACTGTCGGTACTGGATATGTATGAATCCGGGAGATATTCGTCTCTTTGTCTGAAACATACGAAACTGCACCTCAAGTTTGTAGTTTGTAAAATGTTGCACTTCCTCCTCTAAAAATGTCCAAAATACATCCTTACATTTTTTGAAAACACAGCAAGTGAACCATGTAATTCAAGAATTATTCACTCCACGTACATCTTTTTTATGTAATTTACATTTTTAAACATGTAATAATATAATTAAAACATATTAAATTAAATTACAACATTTTGAAAACTGAATAGTGCATTTTCTTATTTTCCATTATATATATTGATACTTAAAAATTCAATCTTGCGTAAGGGGTACGAGTCAAACTACTCGTGAACTACTTAAGATCGGCTCGGTCGATATTCGAATTTGACTCGTTAAATTTCGAGTCTAGTCGAGCTTTTTGCGACGCCGAGTCGATTACGAGTTTAGTGATACTCGACTCGTAAGACTCGCGAGTCTATTCAAGTTTTTTTGCTTTGTCTATTCGAGTCGAGTTCGAGCTCGATTTTTACATAATATTAATATATATTCAATTCTAGCCGAGTTCGAGCCAAAAACTTAATCGAGTCGAGTTCGAAATCGAGCTAATTAGGTGCTCCATTAATGATTTAATTGAAAAATTATAGACAAATTGAGCCGAGTCGAGACAAGTTCGAACTCGAGTACAATAAGTCGAGTCGATCTTGTCAGATGCTTGGCCTTATTGCGTCCATATGGCATAAAAAAAAAAAATATATATATATATATATAAATAGAAAAGAGACCTACGTCCATTTAGTTGTCCACTTGGAAGTCCAATCCGAGCCAAATATTAAGGTTTCCAAGAATATATAATTGTGTCGGTTGAGCTCGGCTTGGACTATTTGAGAATTTATCGGAGTTGTTCACCTATTCGGTCACGGCCTATCCAACGTACTCTATATATATATATATATATATATATATATATATATATATATATATATAGGACATTTCTACTAGGGGTGGCAACTAGGGATGGCAACGGGTCACGGGTACCCGCCGACCCGCGGGTACCCGACCCGATTTTGACCCGAGGACCCGCCGACCCGCGACCCGTGGGGCGGGTTCGGGTTTGGGTTCACGGCGACCCGCCGACCCGACCCGACCCGAGCTTTCATTTTACATATATATTTAATATATGTATATTATATAAAACTATATGGGTAATATAACACATAGTCAAAATAACAATTATTCTAATGAATGTGGTGATTTATATTTGGATTATGAGTTCATTTAATAATTTATGATTTAAATTTGGAGTTGAATTTGGATACGGTAACATAGAATTTAGAATTTAAGATTAAAAATAATAAATTATACCTCACACGGGTCGACCCGACCCGACCCGAAAATGCATGGGACGGGTCCGGGTCGACCATATTGACCCGCGGGGCGGGTCCGGGTCTGGCGATACCCGCCCCGACCCGCCCCATTGACATCCCTAGTGGCAACGGGTCACGGGTAATCCGTGACCCGCGGGGGCCCGCTCCGATTTTGACCCGTTGACCCGCGATCTGTGACCCGTGGGGCGGGTACGGTTTTGGGGTCGTCCCGCTGACCCGCCCCGCCCCGCCCCGTATGTGGATAATTTATATATATATATTACACGTAGTTATATAAAACTATAAAGGTAATATAATACATAGTTAATATAATTAGGATTTGTGACTTGTATTTGGATTTGAAGTTAAATTTATTATTTGTGATTTAAATTTTAAATTAAATTTGTATATGGTAAATATAGAATTTAGGGTTTAAATTGCTAATAATATATTATGTACCACTAATAGGTGATCCGTGGGTCGACCCGCCCCGCCCCGCGAACTGTGTGGGGCGGGTACGGATCGACCATCTCGACCCGCGGGGCGGGTACGGGGCAAGCGATACCCGCCCCGACCCGCCCCGTTGACAACCCTAATTTCTACAATGCTTTTGGAGCACCATGCTTTTGCCACTAATTTTTTTTTTATTTTCTATTACCCTAAAGGTGAACCTCATAGAGAATTGATATTATTAATAGTATGATACACATCTTAGGTGTAGTTAAAAAAATTCATATTTTTTCATACTTTTAAAGTTTTAGTTTTGTTACAATTAAGTCCACCATAGTATTAAAAAAACCAAAAGCATGATGCTCCCAAAGCATTGTAGAAAAATCCATATATATAAGGAATGCACCGTCTAAATTAGCTAGAGATGTACAATTTTAATTATAAAAATTATAATTATTTTTAATTTAATACTTCAAAATATTATTTTTTTTAATTTAATTATTCATTCATAAATCAATTACTATTACGATAATGAAAAATCCTGACTTCTTCCCTGATTACAGTGTACAAAGTACATAATTTTTTTATCTAAATCCTGACTCGATACGTAAGATCATTTAGGCACGGGCATGAGCCTGAGAGGTTGAGCCTTCCGTATCGTGATCCCGAATTTATCTTCCATATCCATCTCCTCCGAACCGAACCCCGGTTCGACCCGCCACACGAACGAATGAACCAGTGACCCCAACATTAGGTGCAACATCCTCATAGCCAACGGCAACCCGGGGCATATCCGTCTTCCCCCGCCAAACGGAACGAGCTCAAAGTCGTGCCCTTTCACATCTACGTTCGACCCAACAAACCTCTCCGGTTCGAACCTATCTGGGTCCTTCCACGATGACGTGTCCCGACCCATGGCCCACGCATTGATGAGGAGTTGAGCACCCTCGGGGACCGTGTAGCCGTCGATATCGATTGTGGCCCCCACTTTACGAGGGATCGAGAGCGGGACCGGTGGGTGCAGCCGTAAGGTCTCTTTGACCACGGCTTGTAAGTACGGAAGGCGAGGGATGTCCGATTCTTCGAGTCGGTTATGTGGACCGATCACTTGCTCGAGCTCGGCTTGGGCTCGAGTGAGCTTGTCGGGGTTTCGGATCAGCTCTGCCATTGCCCATTCTACTGTGTTGGATGTGGTATCGGTTCCGGCAATAATTAGATCCTGCAAAGAGGCTCAAAACGTGAGGAACAAGTTACTGGTGAGTTAATGATTCAAACCAAAAAAATATGGTGCTTTTAAAGCATGATAGAAAGATTAGTATATTGTTTCGATTTTGCTAATTTTAAATTTATTTCAGGAATATATTTTTCAAAGTACTATAATTGAGCATCCAATAACTTTGATGAGTATCTCAAGTGAGTCACAATAAATTTTTTCCGTTATTTTCGGATATAGATTATGGGTAACTGTATAAAATTACAGAAAGAAATGGAAAAATATGTAAGTATAAATATAAATGGTGTATCTTAATAAATAATAATAGTGTTTAATGTCAATCCCTTAACTAACATTTCCTAGTAGTCCCAACTCTATATAGACTATATAATTATAGCATGTCTTCATTAAAATGAAGTAAACTGAAGAAAATAAATCAGATTTAAAAAAAAAAAAAAAAAAACAAATTTCAATTATTACACAAATTTCAATATATTTAATCTAAACTCGACAGCAAATACAGTTGACTGTAACATAATCAAACATAGCTATAAGTGCTTACCAGAGATAAATGCTTGATTCGAAAGACCTCCATAATGCTCTCTTTCTTGTCTTCACAAATATCAAGCAAAACATCAAGCAAATCATTCTTCTTCTTCTTCTTCTTCTCTAAGTCATCATAGCTTCGGCCTGCATTATTTCTCTCTTCAACCCTCTTGTTGATCAACTCCTCGGAGAGATCAAGTATCTTTCCGAAGTATCGAGTCATTCGTCGCCTGGAACCCAACACGTCGAACGCCTTTAGGGCCGGGAAATAGTCCGAAATGTTCGGTTTCCCTGCCTCCACCAAGATCTTCTCCACATTCTCCTTAAACTCCCGAGCCGACGATGTCCTAGACCTCGGTCCGGCCAGGTCCACGGAAAACATCGTGTTCGATATGAGGTTTAGTGACGTCATAAATGCGGCTTCCCCTATATCAACCGATTTTCCGGTTTTCGCTAACTCGTCAATGTAGGATAGTAGTTCCTAGCATAAGAAAACATTCATTATTAACCTATATCAGCAACTGTCTCCACTAGCCCAACACAGCCTAACAAAACCCGTTGAGCATAAGAAAATATTCATTATTAACCTATATCAGCGATTGTCTCCACTAGTCCAACACACCCTAACAAAGCCTGTTGTCCTCACTTAGACTGTAAAAATGAGGAATTCATGTTGGACTTCAGTAGTATCTCTCTTTTTTTTATATGGGCGTATAGTCGTACATATATACGTACCTGGACCTTTTCGCGACGTAGGTGGTGGTTAGCGTCGAGGGTGCTCTGAGCGAATAGATGGACGTTACAAATGCGTCTGAGGGTACGCCACAAGGGCGAGATAGGAACCCAAGGAAGCCCGAGCTCGTCCTGCGCGTGTGCCCTAACGGCGTCGGGGATGGTTCGGGTCGAGAAGTGTAGATCGTGAGTTTTGAGGATTTCCCGGGCCACCGAGGCGGATGAGACAACGACGGTCGTGACCTGCCCTAGTTTGAGGCTCATAAGTGGACCGTGGGTCTTGGCGAGACTCGCTAGGCTTTTGTGGGGAAGGGACCCGAGCTCGAGAAGGTTGCCTAGAAGCGGAAGTGGGCTCGGGCCGGGCGGTAGGATGTTCCTCGTACATTGTCGATTTGTGATGAATTTGAGGAGTTTGAGTAGTAGCCATGAGAGGTAGAGAAATAGCATTAAGAGTAAGAAATCCATGAATTTGCTTTGGTTTTCTCTAGCTAATTAGTTATAACTTTTGGCCAAAAAAAAAAGTTATAACTAGGTAGTTTGATCAGTGCCTCAAGTAGATATACAATATGCCGTAGCTTACGGATTTATGAAGAGGGTGTGCAAAAATGTCCTTCTCTAGTTAGTTTATTGATATATTAATTAGTAGTTAATGACACGTTTTACTACAATAATATTTACATTGTTTCGAGGAGGAATCTAATTAATACAACTTTGTTAATAAGTACATCTACTTCATGAATATGATCATCGAGTTAAGTTCAACTACTTCTTCACGTGTTTATGTTTGGTCTTAACTGCCAGTCTGCAACTACTTTATCGCTTGGTCACTGGAAGTCTGAAAGGAACATATACATTCTACACCGGTTAATGTTTTTCTGTTGAGTCGTTCAGTTATCAGAAGAGCAGCACCCTTAAAATGCTTATTTCATATCAAATTAATTATCACTCGCATTAGCTAGTAGATGTTCTATTTTGCGCTTTTTTTTTGGGGTAAAATATTCGGCTATAGTCGGGGGTTCGCATAATTTGAGTCGAAAAGAGACGTAGACTATGATGTTCTATTTGGCTCGTTTTTCTGGATAAAATATTCGGCTCGGTTAAATAATACGACATCATGTTCATTATTATTAGGGTTAATAACTAAAAAAATATCCAAAGTTTACCATGTGTTATAAGTAGGTGTCTGAAATTTGAAATGTTAAAATAGAGTGTCCCAGATTTCATTATTGTTGAAATTTGGTGTATTTGCGCGTCTTTTCATCTAATTTCAATCATTTTTCATCAACTCAATCACCCACCCATAATCCATCACTCCTTACTTTTCACAAAATCGTCAAATTTCACCTCAAAGTTGCACATCCAAAAGAAAAAGTTTCTAGCAAAGTGGTGTGGAACGATTTCCAACGACAATACGGCGGAATTTATTTGCGTGAATGTAGCCAGCTTTTTATGTGACGTTCTCGGCAAAATGACGAGAATGGAATGTATATGGGAGCTTGAATTTGAGAGTCGGTTTCGTCGAAATTGACTTCTCTAAACTAATCACATCGAGACACCACATTTTAACAAAATTGAAACTTCAGACAACTAATTTTATAGAGTAAACTTTGGACAATTTTTTAGTTATGAACCCTTATTATTATTATTACGAATGAAAGTTGCAATATTCAATCTATGTAGTATTTGTCCCCAAAAAGAAAAAATCTATATCGTATCAGCAGATTATTATTCCACCATCATCACCTTTAGACCTTACTGGCGACGAAATCGTTGTTGCTGGATTCCCATATAGTGGTACCATCACAAGTGCATAGCTTCTTATAGTTCTCTCCCACACCTGCACTTCTTGCTATCACTGCAGCCGCCACTCCTTCACCCACCGACTTATTCTCCGCCCCGTAAACCACCACAGAGCGGCCAATCAGATCGCCAACCCTCAACTTCTCCTTCACTCCCGAGAAGAACGCCTCTCCCTTCTCGTTCGCATCCAGTGTTCCCAGGTCACCAAGTGGCTAATCAACAAACAAAACTCGACCCAGTCAGCAAAATACCGAACCGAATAGGTTTTAGAGCATTCACAATGGTAAGGATCATTTTGGATACCATTTTGAGCAATATCAACGCCAACTCATCAGTGTGTTATAAAAATACTAAATTTACTTAAATAAGCCAATAAATCATAGAGAGATAATAAACAAGTACGGAGAGAATGTAAAAAGTTGGAATTGTTCAGGGAGAGAATAAGCATGAATATGGACAATGGAAAGAAAAAAAATATCTCACTCTATCATCCACATAAGCAAATGTTCATCAAAATTTGCCCATTGTGACTTGTGAGGGCTCTTAGACCCCAAGCACATAAACTGTGATTGACTAGAAGTGCCAACTCATCATTATACTAGATTTGGGTTAAGAATATGTACCAACCTCGTACTCGGTCTCTACGGCTAACGGGTTGAACACCTTTCCGGTGCTTGCTGGGCCCCTTGTCAGATCACCGAACTCGTTGATGGACCAACCGTGCTTTCCTGCACTCAATCCACTGAAGTTGGCCTCGATCCTAGCCAACTCCATGTTTACTTGAGCGAATCGAACAACACCAAAAATATCTGGACCTTTGAATTCAGCCACAGCCGCTGAAATCAAGAAATCTGCAATCGAGTAAAAAGGAACATATTGGTACTGAAAAACTATTAAATCAGATAATCTTCAAGAACAGAAAACTAAATTTGTTAATGCAAGTGTTTCATGGATTTCGGGTAATTGTTTCTTCAGAAACATATTTTGGCTTCAACCTCAACTGTTAATGCAGGGATTATAGTATGCAGTTCATTGCATGTTCATGCAAGAGAGTATTAAATCTAGATGAAAAATAACAGGAAACTTGATTTATTGTTCTGAAACTGCAAACATTGCCTGATAACTTATGCATCAAGCACATTGTTCAAGCAAAGCAGAATTTGATCTGGTTCTCCTGGGAAAGATATAAAATGCAGTAACTAGATCTATTTTGTAACAAAATTTTGCTCAAATTGGTGCAAATATAATTAACAGACTATCCAACATAACCATTATAAAGTGATTATCCAATCTCAATCTCATTTTAACTATACAAAACTAAATCTAACAAACAGAGCATAAACTTGCATTGCAGCTTGCATTGCACTTCATCATATGAAAATCTCAATCTGATTTTAACTATACAAAAATTAAATCTAACAAATAGAGCATAAACTTGATGATAAAAATGTCAACACTAACCATTGGGTATTCCTTGGCCAATTAAGCGGGATTTTCGACCTGTTTGATCCAGTGCTTCAGACAGTTCCTTCACAGGGGTCGTCCCTAAAATCCTCACCACTTGGTTGCTCAAATCCACCTCAATGTTTTTCACTCCTGAAAGAAGTTCTTACCATTAACAAGAATAGCAGAACCACTAAATTTGCAGCTAAAAGATGAATAACTAATCGCCAACCACATACCAGTGATCGTTTGCAGCTTATTCGTGACCGAGTTTACACAACCCTCGCATTTCATATCCACCATAAACTCGGTCTGAATTAATCATGCAATGAAAAAAAAAACATATATTAGATCACAACGAATCTGTTACAAGTTCTTGGCCAAAAAAAAACTGTTTCAAGTTCAAACAGCGGTAATCCATTGAAGGGCTCCCCAAAAGAAGCAAAATAATCTATTTTCTAATATTTCAATGCCCTAATCAGTTAAAATGCAGATATTGCTGTCAATTAAAAAGGCACAAATTGGCTGAACGAATTGTCCAAAATTACTTCCACTAAATCAATTCAAATCATGAAAATAGAGGAGGAATCGAACTTACGAGAAGCTCAGGCAAAGTAGCTCCATTCTTCGAGTAACCATCAATCAACAAAATACAAGAACGTTAGAACAAATCGAATTGGATTGGATTTAGCAGAGAAATGATGGAAATATAGCTCAATTGGTACCTCCGATGTGTGTTTCTGATCAGATGTCGGTGCATCCATGTGAAGGGCCGACGGGATGAAGCTCTTGAGAAGGCTCAATTTCTGGGGACCCGCGCGAATTGGCGTCGGGAAGGAGAGGGATTGGGTGTTTGGGAACTGAGAAGAATGATAAGCAGATGAAGATGAGGGAGAAGAGAGAGCGGAGATTGGAGAAAGAACAGATACAGCTGCAATGGCAGCTGAAGATGTAGCTATTGACCTGAGAAAGGCCATGGCGAGCAGGAGCTTATGCTACGGTCGAGAAGAATCTATTCTGTTCTCACTTATCAAAAAGAAAATTGTTAATTAACCCCCTGAGCTAATAATCAATTATGATATTCTCCCTAAATTAATTTAATCCCGAGGCTGACCATTCGTGTCGTGCTAGATTCATGTCGTGTTCTGGAGGATTGTCCAAATACGGCTCGATACGAATACGTGCCAGTTTAGTTCAGCACGAACACGACACGAGAAAATCACGACAACGAAAAATCAGCACGAAAAACGTAACGTAATTTAAATAAAAAATTCAGACATAATAATTTTTTAAGTAAAATTTTTAAAATTACTTAATATGAAAAGTTCAATCTAAACTTTATAAAATACAATTGCAAAAAGAGGGTCATGCTAGTTGCTAGGTTTAAATAAGTTTATTTTAATAGGAATTATTATATACATATGTAAAACTGCCGTGTTATCGTGTCAGACCGTATTACTAATATCAAACATGAACATGACACAAATTTTTTAGACGCGATTATGCACATCCAATGTTAGCACGACACAAAAATAAATGATTCAAATCCATAATTTTTCGTATTGTGTTGGTCCATCATGCCGTACACAAATTGTAAGTCCTAATTTTGTTGAAGACGTATCTTAGTTGTGTTTCTCTCGCTCTCCGTTACAAGGTACTCCTTTTCCTCCTCTCTTTGTATTCTCTCCATTTCTTAGTTGTTCTTGTTGGTACTACAGTTCCGTGTGGCTCATAGTTGCCGAGTGTTGATTTCAATTCTTCAGTATCTTTCAATGTATTTCTGTTCTTGACAATTAGGTATGAATTGATGTTAAAGTTGCCTCAGCAGAAACTCCATGCTTATGCACTCATCCATTGCCACATCATTACGAAATGTTAGTTTCTGCCAATAAACCTGTCAAGATTAGCAGGTTTCTTTTAGTACTCTGTTTTATCCCGTCACCTTTTGCTGTTTGAGAAACGTTTCTACAATCTAAACTCTATTTCATTCTTGCAGGAGTTGCCGGAGGATATTGGAGAAGCTCTCTGTGCACTTCTTGATGAAGGTGTGGTTGCCTGGCGAAGATATAAGAAGGTAAGTAACTTGTTGTCAGTGGCAGAAAATACAAGAGAGCCAACACACGACACGATACACACATACATATTTTGCATAATTGGTTTAGCTATATATATTTTTTTTTTGCCATGAAAAAGGAATGGACTAATAGTGGCATCCCTAAGCCCACTGACCGTCAACGTAATCCCACCAGCAGCTTAGTATAGTTAAGAGGCGGGCTCGTTAACTAAAATATTTAAGTAAGCATAAATAATCTATAATAATATAATAAATACATTTAAGAAGTTCATTTAGCGTAGCAGTTGATATCTTTACTTGATGGATGTAGAGATCTTGAGTACAAGTCTCAAATTTAATATTTTTTTACTTTAAACATTTACTAGGGGCAAAATTGAAAACAGAAGTAGAGTTCACTAGCCCAAGTGCACCCTTACATGGTTTGACTTGTTAAATTTTTGTTTGTATATATGCTATCTTACAAAAAATTGGTACCGCCATTTTCAATTTTTATTTTTTTTTTTAATTTCCCAAAGGGAACTCCCACAGATGAGGATTCGTAAGCTCTCTTTCTCATTGCTAATCTTGTTGGTTGCTGTTTTTTAATGACATATCTTGTTTGATTAAACCATAGATTCCCTGAAATCTCCATGGAAACTCATGTCTTGTAGATAGTCGAGCTCTGGAACCGAGCCGAGGCAGTTCCACACACCATTCATACGTGAAGTAGAGCAATTGAGTTTCAAGTGTTGTGTTGCTGGTGGCATACATGTTCTGTTATGATGATAGTAGCATTTCCCAACTGAACTGTAATGTTGTACTATTCATTTGTAAAACTGTGATATCTTTATACAATTAATGTTCTCTATATAGAATTTTTATTAGTATATATTATTATCAATATAAGTAGATTCTCTTGTTAATTTTTTGCCAAAAAAATTATCTCTTTAATGTAATTATTAAGTTAAATAAAATTATCTCTTCGTTGTACAACACGAAGTCAGATTTTTATAATACTTTGTCGATACCGTTAATGAACTCGTTATTTTCTCTTGTTACTCAAGTGATGGTTAGTGCTGCATGGTAATGTAATATTTATGCCGAAAAGGTTTATAAATTATATGTATGTTTTTACTTATATTTATTTTATAAACACGTCATTTAAAAGTGATAGTTTTCTAAAGTTGTGATGTAATGACAAATTATTTATTATTTTCAGTCTCAGATATTGACTTTTTTCCCTACCATATATATAAATATAATAGTCTTGGCCAAAATAATAAATATAATAAACTCCATAATCTATATCTATATTATTATACTAATCCTGCTTACCATTATTCAACAGCATGCCACGTAATGGTTTTTTTTTCCCTTCCCACCTATATCTAAACGGCAGTAACATTGCAGTGGGCCCACCCCATCTCTCTCTTCCTATATGCCAAAACGGAGTGTTACCTTTAATATTGTTGCAATGGGCCCACCCTAATCCTCTTCGCTCCGTTAGCAATCCTTCTTCACCGAAACGGCGCCGATTCGTGATTAATCGCTCCATTAGCTACGACCTAGAAGTTCATCACAAACAACAGCGTTTTACCTGTCTTTCTTCTAAGACGGATGATCTGTTCATTCTCTGCTTCCCACGTCACACCCACCAAACGACGCCGTCACACCAACCAAACGACCCCTCTTGCTATGGCCTGCAAGTTCATCGCAAACGACAGCGTTTTACCTGTCTTTCTTCTAAGATGGATTGTGTGTTCATCATTCTCCGCTTCACAGTCACACCCACCAAACGACATCGCTCTTCAATTTCACCAGGAACTAGGGTGGTTCCACTGCCGCTTCCTGTTACGAATGGATAGTTATTGCACACCATCAATAGTATTGATTGATGTTCGGCCTTTCCATGGCACTTTCAGCGCCTGTCGATTGCCCCTGCATTACCTGCGGTTACAGTATCCATGCATCCGTCGGTTACTATCCATTAATCTCATCAATTGGCTCGCTTTTGCGGTTTCGAATGATGCATTACATTCATCGGCAGTAACTGCTGCAGTGGCATAGCAGAGGTCGACATCTCTAATGGTATAGACAGACAACCTATTTAAACATAGGTACTGACTAATGAGTTATTGCACACCACCACTCAGCCTCTGTACTGGTATGTATTTTATCTTTTGTTTTAATTTTATTTCCACGCAACCTCTGTTTTTACCTTCATTAGCTACTGCAATTTCAATCTTCTTACGTATGTATCTGACAATAGGAAAAAATGTTTCACCATTCATCAGAAATTGTTTTTTGTTAATGGATTTATTGTAGAATTGTATATTCTACAATAAAAATTAATTTGAATATACCGATTTCTTGAGTGCAGCGGGAGAGTGCGGATACATAAATTATGTAATTTATTTACTGGTTTATGAAATTCTGATAGTTTCGGAGAGTGCTTCAATTTTGTGGAGTTCTCATGAACATTTTCAGGAGCTGTTGATTTGGTTATGATTTTATCTATGTGTTTTACTCCAGAAATGTTAGTGCATAAATTAGAAAAAATGGTAACTAATTAAGATAGCTTTCTGGATTCAAAGCTGAAAATAAAAATATTTATGTTCTTGATTGATTGTGGATTTAAAAAAAAAAAAGTTCTTGCTTGAAGTGCCTCTGTGCAAAATGTATTCTTGGGTTTTCTTTTAGGTATATAAACTATGATTTGATGGTTGGCCAAAAAAAAACTATGATTTAATGTTGCTAATAGCCATCGTACTGTAATTGATGTGTAACTTCATTCATGACAAGAATTAAAGATTGTTGATTGAACTAAATTTGCTCTAGATTCTAAAGTTAAATATTACTGCTCTGGAGCGTCAATAAACTGCCCTGAGTACTTCTCTTTTACAATCTTAGACATATCATCTCAGTGACCTATGCATTTCATTCAAAGTTTACTGTTTGATCATTGTTAGCAGCAAGCAGGTTTATATATTTCATTATTGCAGGACTCCTATTTCATACATGGCAACGTTGAATTCCGCGTTTTCTAGCCTCATTGATGGTTTCAACAAAACCATCATTCGTGTTAGAGTTATTCGAACTTGGAAGGCAATGAATGTTAAAACTGCTGAACTATACTCCAAGGATATGCTACTGCTAGATGAACAGGTATTTCGTGGAACTCCATAAATACTTATACAATTGGTTTTAACATTCATTAAAAGTAGCTAATTTTGTCGATGTGCATAACCTATTCAGGGTATATGTATGCATGCCCAAATTCCACAACGCTTAATTGATAGATTAAGCAACTCATTCATTGATGGTGGAATAGTCACAATTCAATATTTTAAGCTGTGCCCTGCACAGACCTCATATCGACATGTGTCCAACGACAAAAAAATTCAATTCCTCAAAAATAGCATAGTCCGACTGTTGCCTGATGTTGACACTGCTCCTGCTATACCTTTATATTATTTTGATTTTGCCGAAGAAGATGTCATATGTTCAAGGAACGGCAACCATCAAATCCTGACAGGTGTTATATGTGTTGCTAAAATGATTATTTTGTTACTTAAAAATAAAAAACACACCATGTTTCAATCTTTTTACTCCATGATTTATTTCCCAACAATGGCAGATGTTATTGGAAAGGTCCAACATGTTGGCCCTACAAGGCAAGTCGTTGCAAATGGAACCCAAACTATTGTACGTGATGTATCTATAAAACTCCGTGGGTAAGCACCTCCTGTATCATTTTTTTACTAATATTTGGAATTAATTGCTGTTTATTAGAAGTAATAAAGACGTGTTTACGAAATCATATAACTGTAGGGACTCCATCATCAATCTCACTTTATGGGGGCAATCTAACAAGTTATTGAATGCGACTGAAATTGCTTCTTTACCACAACCAATAATCATTGCAGTTGCAGCCGTCTCAATCACAACTTACCAAGGTTGAAATTTTTGATTATTTATTATTTCAATTTAAAAATAATAATGTCTTCCATATGAATAGGAAAACCAACGTTGAATACAAATTCGTTAAGTCATGTCTACATCAACCCCGACATTCCTGAGGCTATTGCACTTAAAGAAAGGTTTGTTGTAAATGTGTATATTACAATTCATTATAGCTTATCAATGTTGAAAAAGTAAAAAATTACGACACATCAATTTAGGACAGCTTTCAATCAAACAAATAACAAAATTCGAAGTTTGTTTATTACAGGTTTCAGTCAGAAGGTCCTGTGGTTTTAAACTTCGTTGAATCTGGAGAGATTAAAGATGATGCCACCCGCAATCCCCCCAAAAGTACATCTATGGCTACAATCTTAGCATTGGAGTGGTCACCCGACTTTCAGGTTTAATGTAGTATACATTTTCTTTATTAGGACTTGCAACTAATTTGCATAGAAAAATTATGTAATCTTTAACTAACAATCACATATATACCTAGGATGAACACTATTCAGTTCGGGCAACTATAAAATCGATAAATGCTGAATTTGGGTGGTGCTACAATGGTTGTGGAATATGCAGTACTAAAGTATCATACAAAGATGGAATAATGTTCTGCAAGAAGTGTAACAAGCCAACTGCAATTACTGCTTATAGGTAATAGCAATAAATATTAACTTTACACAATAGTAAACTTTATTTTTACACAGAAGTATGTAATGGAGTTGCAATTTGTCCTACATAGGATGAATAATGGTTTTCAACTGGTATTTTCACATGCAGGTACAAAGTAAATGCCGTTGTCGTTGATGACACGGCAGAAGGTGAATTAACTATTTTTGATCGACAAATTTTCCAGTTAATCAAAACTCCAGCTGCAAAGTTGTTTACCGACCAATTGGGAAAATCAGAAGAGATTCCTCAGGAGATTCAGAACTTATGCGATCGGACTTTCATATTTGGAATTAAAGTTGATAAGCGGACTTTGATGGAAGGCTGGAATAGTTATGCTGTGTCCAGCATATTGGAAGACTTGAGTTGCGAGCCACAGCCGAAATCTGAACCTATTGCCGACTCTTCAACTATGTTTCCGACCAATACGAACCTGACACCAATACAGAAGGTAATCAATCTATATCTATATGATTTTTTTTCAAAAAATTAATTACTTACTAAATTAAGTCATGTATCCATGTATATATAGGAGAAAAAACGCCACCTCAAACTGTCTGATGATGATGATGTTGACGATGATCCCTCAGAAGAAACGTCGATGGTTCAATCTACCAATTTGCAGGTGTGTCTCGACAGACACTATATTAGATAGAACCGGTTGATAAACTATTTCAAAATAATAACTTACTGAATGAATTCATGTATACATGTATATATAGGAGAAAAAACGTCGTTACCTCAAAATGCGTGATGATGATGATGTCGACGATGATCCGTCCCAAGAATAGTTGGTGCTTCGACCTACCCATTTGCAGGTTTACATGAATTGAAAGAGCAATATAAAATTAACCTAAACATTCCCATAGTTTTAACTCCTATTTAATTTTCATGTTTCTGAAAAATTGTAGGCTCGTGTTGATTCAACCGAAAAGATTGAAACGACCGGTTCTATTGATGATTCAAAAAAGAATGCTGCTGATACCCATGCCAAAACTGTCACGTTGAAGAAAGACCTTGCAGTAAAACAAAATCGGCAAAAAATGGTAGTGCGTCAAGTTAGATGAAATAGATGAGAGTCGATATGTTTGCATTTACTTATATATGTTTCAAACCTTAATGGATCCATGTTTGCCTTTATGACATTTGATATTGTATTCTCTTTTAGACATGTGAAATAACTAAAGAATCAAATAAAATGCAATTTTACTACTTTTACATGGTCAAAACCTAGACAGATTCATCAACACTACATTTATTCAAATTATGTTATAAAAATGAATTTACAATCAGCAACTATGACAATGCACTTCATATATGGAAATTATAATCTATATATAATCCAATTAATTGTATATATAGGAATAACAATTGTTCCATTTGTAACCTTTTGAAAAGTAAAACAATGAATAGAACAAACGTCTCTTTTCCCAATTATAGATTCAGCTATATTATAGACAATAAAATTCAATTCATTCCTTATGGAGAGTACAAAATCAGTACCCTAAATCATTTTAATTAATCACCGTAATATAAACCTATTATCATAATTATGTGAAAACATCCATATATTAGAATATTCCGCATACCACCATATTAGCATAACTAATGAGTAGTTGAAACATGCATATTTATCCCTACTACTCATATTTATTCAGCTTTATTTTTTACCTTAAATTGAATTCTCATTATATATATTTTCAAATATATTTAAACTAGATACATTTTAATATTACATAATACAAACACCATCATCGGTCAGACAAACTGAATAGAAGTTTCTCACCTGGTATACTGAATTCCCGAATAGAAGTTAGTTTTAAACGGAATTGTTTGTTCTATAAAAATATCATTTTAGGTATCAAACTAATGTCACCTGGTATACTGAATTCCCGAATAGAAGTTAGTTTTTCTCTCACGGAATTGTTTGTCTTATGCTATAATAATGTCATGTTATATATATATATATATATATATATATATATATATATATATATATGTATGTATGTATGTATAAAATACGTCCTTATATTTTAATTCAACTTAATAACATAATTCTTTGTTCTATAAAAATATCATTTTAGGTGTCAAAGTAATGTCACCTGGTATACTGAATCCCCCCGCTGACCATAGGGGATTGAGAGTTAAGTCTACATTTTAATAAGACGATGTTCGCATGATAGTTCAAATTCTTTGTCTCTCCCCAAATTCATATAGCCTTTTGTCCAGTGATTTTGACCTCTTTTTGTACAAAAAACATTCAAATATATCCATTCCACAGTGACGTTTTCGTAAAAGCATTCCAAATAGCAACTTCCTCCTGTAAATAATAATTTTACATTTACTGTCATCCATACTTGCAAATTGATTGTAAAATTGTCTTTAAAACGTATATCATTTCTGGATAGTAAAACCATTGCATACATTATATGGACATATAGTATCATCTTCATTGTATGCATGTCTTATATTGTATCCCACTTATTAATCATTTTTAATTATCTTATAAACATAGGAGTTGCTCACTTATATATATATATATATGTGTATATAACAAATGACAAAAACATGCAGACAAAAAAAGTAGCATTTTATTCGATAACATTAAATTACAAATGAAATATCATTTGAGGCCTGATGCAAACTTAAATATTTCAATATCTAAAAGACAATCTCGGCATGATAGTTCAAGTTCTTTATCTCCTCGAATTTGCAAATAGTCTTTTGTCCAGTGATTTTGACCTCTTTCACTACAAAACCATTCGAATATATCCGTTCCACGGAAACGTTTTCCTAAAAGTATTCCAGATAACATCTTTCTGCAAGGAATTGTTTTCCATATACGGTCATCCAGACTTGCAAATTGATTGTAGAAGATGTCTTTACAACGGATATCATTTCTGGATCGTAAAGCTATTGCGTACATATACGCAGATATAATATCATCTTCATTATAGGCATGTTTGAGCCATTTTAAACCGGGTATTGGTCGGTCTAAAATAAACATGGCGTGAATTCCGATCATTATCGATGCATCATTTATGCCACGTTTATGTAGCTTGTGTAAATATCTTCTGCCTGACTCATCGAGTTGTGATATTTTTGGATACAGTCTATACAAATTCACTTTATCCATTACAATCTTCTCATCTGTCAGCCGTTTAAAAGTCCTACAGCTGTAATTACCAAAAATAAAGATAATGTTAATATATATAAAATAATTGACGCTTCATTTAACATAAAAATTCAGACTAAAGCTGTAATTTAAAAAAAAAATATTAATATATAATAATTCATGCTTAATTTAACATTAAAAATTTACTTTTTTAATTTTGGCCAACATTTAACAAAAAAAAAATACCATTGTCGAAGCAGAAATGGAGCGTAGTGATTACTTTCTTCTGCTACCTTTACTAAAATTACGGTAATTACATTATCTGGAAGATCGGTAAGTGAAGGATTCATAATGTAGAATATATTTTTCTTTACGCAGATTGTAGTAGAATGAGGAAAAGTGAAGGATAAATTTATAGGAAAAACTACACAATTCAAATTGTACGTTTAAGGAGAAATTTATTAGACGTAATCAATACTAGCTGTTATTGTTGTCAAATGTAACATACTAACTATTAATTAGGGAGTAATAATAATAATAATAATAATAATTATTATTATTATTATTATAACGGCTGTTATTATTGGTTAGTATGTTACATTTGACAACATTAATAATAATTAGTATGTTATATTAATAATAATAATTATAACGGCTGTTATTATTATTATTACTAACGGATGAATATTGGGAGTTTAATTAGGGAGTTAGGTCTACCAAAAGTCCAAAACTATTAACTTTCCTACATTGTCAAAAAATAAGTTCAGTTATTATTGTTATTACACTTAATTTCATCACGACGCTTAAACCGATTCACTATGCTTTAAATTACGGTAATTACATTATCTGGAAGATCGGTAAGTGAATGATTCATAATGTAGAATATATTTTTCTTTACAGATTGTAGTAGAATGAGGAAAAGTGAAGGACAAATTTATAGGAAAAACTACAAAATTCAAATTGTACGTTTAAGGAGAAATTTATTAGACGTAATCAATACTAGCTGTTATTGTTGTCAAATGTAACATACTAACTATTAATTAGGGAGTAATAATAATAATAATAATAATAATAATTATAACGGCTGTTATTATTGGTTAGTATGTTACATTTGACAACATTAATAATAATTAGTATATCATATTAATAATAATAATAATAATTATAACGGCTGTTATTATTATTCTTACTAACAGATGAATATTGGGAGTTCAATTAGGGAGTTAGGTCTACAAAAAGTCCAAAACTATTAACTTTCCTACATTGTCAAAAAATAAGTTCACTTATTATTGTTATTACACTTAATTTCATTACGACGCTTAAACCGATTCACTATGCTTTAAATTCCGGTGAAACCCTACATAACCAAAATTTGAGTTTTAAAAAAATCTATGTATAACAAACAAATATTATACTTTTGAAAAAACAATATATCTATATATATATATCTATATACTGATTATAAATTTAGAAATACTATACCTTAATTAATACAATTGTGACAATGAACTTTATTTAACGAAATTGTAACACTTATTATCCCAATTAATTGTGGAGACAGAAAAATAAATGGTTTCAGTTGTAACGTCTTATTTCAAACAAAAAAAACATAAAACGCCATAATTGTATACTAAATCAAACACCTTCATTATAAAAAAGTAAGCACATCTATGCAAAATCATATTTGTTCATGAACTTGGAATACCACTATGGTTCATTCTAAAGTTGCTCGCCAGATCAGAAAAGACAAAGTTCGTTTTAAAAGGATTCGACAATTATATCGGAATACAGTTCAGTCGTCGAGGATATTATCTCTGTTACAAAGTTCACATTCTACAGAAACAATGGTAGAGAAATCTACCATCAGGACACGATTTCTTACAGAGTTATATACTTGCACTGCAATTGAAGATCTCAAATTCGGATACTTTTTGGTTGAAAACTTAGCCAAATTGTATGATCAGCCTCATCCTTCGTGTAAGTATTTTTAATTTTGAAATTACAATTTCTTCTTATATATACAATTCTACAAAAAAGAAAATGCATTCACATCGTAAATTCCAATTTTACTACCATTGATGCAGCACTCGACGTCAGATATATCCACAGGATTAACGAAGGTGATACAATCTACGATTTGTCAACAACACTTCCAAAAAGAAAAATTACAAAAAAACATCGTAAGTCAATACACTTATTAATTTTTTTTTATAAACATTCACATATTGCCCTACAAATATTCATCTAACTTAATAATATTTCCATATTTAGGAAATCAAAGGCGTCAACAATTTCAAAATGAAAATTCAACAACCGGAATGGATCATTTGGGATTGTCCAATGAAACGACAGCAGAAAATGTTCTCTTATCCGGTAATATCACCATCTTATTTTACTGTTTACGATGTACATGTTTTATTTACACATATAAAATTCAGTATAAAACTAAATTTATTCAAATAAAATAAACAGAATACAATAGACAAAGTATATTTTGAGTAAGCAACTAAGTAGAACCAAATAAACGGATGTGACATTCCACAATTTATTGCCAAAAAAATATCAAATTAAAAAATATCATACAAAACTCAGTGAACTACAACTTCTATTAGCAGATCGATTTGTTTGATTTGAATTCGTTAAAGCACAGAAACCACAACATATCAGGAAAACACTGAGGCTGCTTACAACAAAATCAGTGTTTTATTTTGAAATGACACTTCTCGGATTACGTACATATATCTGTCAAATACAATGTGGTTACATTTCGGGTTTCGGGTTTAAGGTTCAGGGTTTCGGCTTCTATTATTATGCAAATTGCATTTTGGTCGTAAACTTCTATCTAATACAAATTTAGTCTTATATAATTATAAAAACCAAAACTACAATTTTTTTTTAGCCAATAAAACAGTATTATTATTAAATTAACATTTTCAAACTAAAATTAAATAATTATACCAATAATTCCAAACACATTTTAAGCATTACATTATCATAATTCAATTTAAAAAACGTAACTTTTGAATAATAAATAACAATATCATTTGGCAAAACCAATACCAAAAAATACACTGTGATAACCTCTCACATAAAGTAAATCACAAAATAAATACATTAAATATATATAACTATCCATCCAAACGTTTCAACTACATTCAAATTAATAACAAGAGAGCCTACTTTATTAAGTCGGTCATTTATTACTTTAAAACAATAAAATCAAGAAATATGATACAGTAAATATTATATATTTTATGAATATAATGAATTTACTTTAATCAATTTTCGGAAGATCAATTATCATAATTTCAATATTTGAATTTAAAATCTATAAGTTAACAAAATTATCTTATATATCTAAAAATAATATATAAATATATTATTTAATTACAAATTGTCATAATTATAAGTTTAGTGACGATTAATTCGTGAACATACGTTATCTATTTTGCCACTAATTTTTTCAAAAAATCAATTATAACGACTAATATTTTCAACAGGTTTATTTGTCACGAATCTTTATCTGTTTATGAAAAATGATTCATTCATCATAACAAAGACATATATCGTGACGAAAATATACGTACAGAATAACCTTCATCACATGATATCTGATTTCCTGTAGTGAATTCATCAACCTGCTATATATATAGATATAAATATCCATATACATATTTTATGTCCATGACTCTCTCTTAACTTAACGTTATACTATTTACAAAAAATAGGCCCTTCTACTACTCAAGGAAGGCCATTGAGAAATTTGAATGCACTTCAACAATGGGAAAATAGTACTTGGGATTTTGGGCCACCAACATGTGTTTGTGAATACTGTGGAGCGATACATTGGATAGAGGAAAAAACATCTCGATCAACAATTTCACATCCAACATTCAACATGTGTTGCCTAGAAGGCAGAGTTCAGCTCCCTCTTCTTCAGCGTGCTCCGGAACCACTAGCTACTCTGCTCACAAACACAAAGTTTAAACGCAACATAAGGAAGTATAACTCTCTTTTTGCTTTTACCTCAATGGGTGGGAAAATTGATACTTCACTTACCAATTCTAGAGGAACATATGCGTTTAGAATAAGTGGTCATAACTACCACAAAATCGGATCACTGCTGCCAACTGATGGGAAAAGTCCTTCTTTTGCTCAATTATATGTCTACGATACAGAGCATGAACTGAACAACCGACTTAACATATTCTCGAACGGACAACCATCGACCGATATAGATGCAACCATTGTGGCCTCTTTAACAGAGATGTTGAATGAGCATAACCCATTGGTGCAATCTTTCAGATCAGCTCGTGAACGTCTCGCTGAATGTCCAGTTTCAGAATTACGCATCAAACTAATTGCAGGTCGTGGAAGTGATGCTCGAGTTACAAATCTACCAACAGCTTCTGAGGTAGCTACGATAATAGTCGGTAGTGAACAGTCTGTAACGTCTAAAAGAGACATCATTATTGAGCATAAAACAGAAGGCATGAAAAGAATAAATGAAAATCACCCCAGTTTTATGGCACTGCAGTATCCTTTATTATTTCCATATGGTGAAGACGGTTATTCACTTGAAACTATGCATAGGGATTCTATTACAGGAAGAAATTACCAGAGGGTCCGATGTAGTCAACGTGAATACTATGCATTTAGAATCCAGCAACGACCAAGTGAACCGTCAACAATCATTTCAGGAGGACGACTCTTCTTACAGTACATTACTGATGCATACATGTCTGTTGAAGAACAACGGTTCAACTGGCTGAGGTTAAACCAAGGTCCAATAAGATCTGATTTGTACAAAGGTCTGTGTGATGCTCTCGAGCGTGGAGATACAGATGCAAAACAAATTGGTAAAAAAACAATTTACCATCTTCTTATCTTGGTGGGCCTCGATATCGTGAGCAGAATTATCAAGATGCAATGGCCATTTGCAGATTCGCAGGATATCCAGATATATTTATTACTTTCACTTGCAATCCGAAATGGAGAGAAATTGAATATTTACTCCAACAAATACCTGGTCAAAAAGCTGAAGAGCGTGTCGACATTGTGAACAGAGTTTTCAATATTAAACTGAAACAACTTCTGCATGACTTGAGGAAGAAAAATATATTTGGGAAAACAATTGGAGGTACGTTGTCTAAACTATTCATTCATTTCTTCATTCTTTAATTTTTAAAAAATTAAAATGCATTGACTTTTACCTTCAAAATCAACTACAGTTGTGTATACTATCGAGTTCCAGAAACGTGGCCTCCCGCACGCTCATATTCTGTTGTTCCTAGATTCAGCATCAAAAATAAGGAGCCCAGCTGATATAGACGATATCATCTCCGCGGAAATTCCAGACCAGTTAACTGACCCTGTTGGTTATGATGCTGTTCAACAGCACATGCTCCATGGACCATGCGGAGTCCTGGACCCTAATTGTTCATGCATGGTTGGAAATAGGTGTACCAAACACTACCCGAAGCGGTACAACCCCGTAACTACAATAGATGATGATGGTTATCCAATATATCGAAGGCGAGATGACGGTCGCGTTGTTGAGAAAAATGAAAAACCGCTCGATAATCGATATGTTGTCCCATATAATCGTGCTTTGTTGGTTAAATATCGAGCTCATATTAACGTGGAGATTTGTAATCGTACGCGTGCAGTCAAGTACTTATTCAAGTACATCAACAAAGGATCAGACCAGGCAAAATTTGTTATCACAGATGGGAATGACAGTCACACAAATTCTGATGTGCAAACTCATGTTGATGAAATAAAACAATATGTCCATGGTCGATACTTAGGAGCAACTGAAGCATGCTGGAGAATCTTTGAATTTGACATGTTTGTCCGTAAACCTTCAGTTGAGCGACTGCGATTGCACCTCCCAGACCAACAACCTGTGCAATTTCGTGAAAATGAAACTATTGTAGATATTTTAGCCCGGCCAAATGTGGAGAAGACAATGTTAACTGAATGGATGGAGACTAATAAAAAATATCCTTCAGCACGTCAACTTACATATCCCGAATTTCCACAAGATTGGATCTGGGACACGTCTTCAAAATCATGGTATAAACGTGAGAAAGGTGATCGCATTGGACGAATGTACTATATTCCACCGGCTTCAGGTAATATATTACAAAAAAAAAAAAAAAAATTGATATCAAACTAACACATGTTTTGCTACTTATCCATTAAAATACAATATCCATATTATATCTTATTATAAAAACGTAGTAACTACTTTTTAATTATTCCAGGAGAAATTTTCTACTTACGTCAATTACTGAATGTTCAAAAAGGTTGCCAATCTTTTACAGACATTCGTACTGTCAATGGTGTTACGTACCAAAATTACAAAGAAGCTTGCTATGCTCTTGGTCTCCTTGAAGATGATAAGGAGTGGCATGACTCTTTGACTGAAGCAAATTCATGGGCAATGCCAAGACAATTAAGACAACTCTTTGCAACTATTTTGGCGTATTGTGAAGTCATAAAACCGTTTGACTTGTGGGAAGCTCATTGGGAATTTTTAGCAGATGACATCGAACGTAGACAGCGCGCAGTTCTAAATTTTCCTGAATTGCATTTATCTGATGCTGAAAAGAAAAGCTTTTGTCTTTTAGAAATTGACAGTTTGCTTCGGCAATGTGGAAGGAAACTTGCAGATTTCGAAGGCATGCCACAACCAAACCCTGCTCATATTCAACAAGGTTCGAATCGTTTCTTGGCAGAAGAAACGAGATACAACAGATCAGCATTACAAGAAGAATATACAACGCTGAAGGCAATGCTAAACATGGATCAAAGAAAAATTCATGATTCAGTTTTGCAATCCATTTACACGAATGCTGGGAAGATATTTTTTGTGTCTGGATATGGAGGAACAGGAAAGACATTTCTTTGGAAGACATTACTATCTCAGGTTCATTCACATCTCTAATTTACGTTATCTATTTTTATAACGGACTACATATTAAAACCCTTTATAATTAACTAACTCAAATAACAAACACATTTCACTACATGAAAAAAATAATGTCCGTAACGAATTTGTTGTTGCATCTTCCTCTTAAAAATGATACCATACATATAACAATTAAAAAAATACACAACTTCCAATACTCTTTACACTTAAATAACAAAATCATATTCCAGGTTCGTTCAACTGGCCGCATCGCACTTGCTGTTGCATCTTCTGGAATAGCTGCATTGTTACTCCCTAGAGGTCAGACTGCCCATTCAAGATTCCATATTCCATTGGACATAACGTCCGACTCAACATGCTCAATAAAAAGAGGAACACAACTTGCAGCGTTAATACTTCAAACCTCCCTTATTATCTGGGATGAAGCACCAATGGCAAACAAGTACAATATTGAAGCTGTTGACAAAACATTGCGTGATGTTCTTGCTCAACATAATCCGACAAACTCGGAAAAGCCTTTTGGTGGTATAACTACCGTGTTAGGAGGAGACTTCAGACAAACTTTGCCTATTTTAAAGAAAGCAACACGAGAAGAGACAGTTAGCTCATCTTTCAAAATGTCATCTCTCTGGCAATGCTGTCAAGTATTCAATCTCACACGCAACATGAGACTTGACAATCCAAATGTCTCTCAACATGAACGGACTGAGATAGCAAATTTCTCTGATTGGATTTTGAATATAGGTAATGGAACTTTATGCGATGAATCAGGAGAAGGTTGGATACAAATCCCTACAGATCTTCTACTAGAAGATTCTGAAAACCCTATCCAGTCAATCGTACAAAGTACATATCCAAACATACAATCTAATCTTTCAAATACAACGTATTTGACAGAGAGAGCCATTCTAACTCCGTACAATGAGACAGTTGAGGAAATCAACTCATACATTATGGCATCTCTTCCCGGAGAAGAACATGTTTATCTTTCTGCAGATTCTGTTGCCACTAATGATTATCAGAAAGATGAAAATGATCTGTTGTACCCCCTAGAGTTTTTAAATTCTTTATATATTCCAGGAGTTCCAAACCATCGTCTTTGCTTAAAAGTCGGATTCCCAGTCATGCTACTACGGAATTTAAACCAAAGCTTGGGCCTTTGCAATGGAACTAGATTGGTTGTCACTAGATTGTCCAAATGGTCTATAGAAGCACGCATCATCACAGGGTCACATACTGGGGAAAAAGTTCTCCTTCCGCGAATCAGTATGACAAGTCCAGACAAAAAGTGGCCATTTACACTCAAAAGACGACAATACCCTTTAGCTCTATGCTTTGCAATGACTATCAACAAAAGTCAAGGCCAATCCCTTAGTTCTGTAGGGATCTATCTTCCTAAACAGGTATATCTTTCAATTACATGTTCAATTCTTACAAAAAAAATAAATCAAAGTACTAATTCAAATATCTTATAAAAGGTCTTCACACATGGACAACTTTATGTGGCTGTCTCACGTATTACTCGACGAGATGGAATGAAGATAGTCAATGCAGATCCAGATGCACCATCACGAGATAAGGTCAAAAATATTGTATTCAAAGAAGTTATTTAAGGTAATAATATAAAAAAACAAATTCCTCAATAATAGCATATGTATTCAAATCATTGATCACAGAAAACCAACGATTATTATTATACTACTTTTCCTTTGACAGGTCTCATGTATTGACGGCTATAACGAGAAATAACATGTTTCTCTCAATTTTGGGATCCTAATTTTTGGTAAGCTTCATTCACATGTTAGCAACAAATATAAATAAATACTACAAAAGTTTACATTCAAAAATAATTCTTTCACATTAGATTTTTCTTTTGCAGGGTTCCCTATCAGCCTTGAACAAAATTTAGTTTCTCAAACCAACATCAGTTGGGAATAAAAGAGTCTACAACGAATCATATGTTTAAACTTAGTTGTTGTTACTAAAAGTTATCACTCTGTCGTATGTACAAGTTATAACACAAATATATAATGTTTGATTGGTTACTTCATTTATAGTCACCATATATTTAATTATTTAACAAAAAATGCATTCACATAATAAAACAATAATAACACAAATTCGATAACAATATTTTACAAATACACAACTGATCTAAATTAATAAAAACCAAAACCTCATCACATCATTATTTCAAACCAATATCCCATATATGTTATAACACATTTTCAATGCCAAACCATCATGTTGTATATACATACCCAATTACCTTATTTACTCATAAAAATATTCAAATAAATATATTTCTATATTCCTTAACCATGAAAAAAAAACATCACAAAAATATGTCAATATTATATAATAATAAAATTTTACAATCACATGTTCATTCAATTTCATATTTACAAAATAAAAATTACAACCTTCTATCCAATATAACAACATAAAATAAAACAACAACCCGCGCTGTGCGCGGGGAAAGCCACTAGTTTTTTACTATGAAAGGAGAACTTTCATTTAAAAAAGATAGCTAACAATAAAAAAATCAAAGGTACTTAATTAAAACTATAAATTAATTTGCTTCATAATTAATTAATTATATGTCTTCAGCTGCTATAAAGACTGCGATGGGGCTTCGGACTTTATACTGCCCCGAACTCCACGTTAACGCCCCCTGCGATAAGCCATTCCCTCCTGTGCCACTCGCGCTTTTACTGAACGTCACCGTATAAGTTGCGGTTCGGATTGTCTCGTTAAACCGGAGCTCGGCCGGGGTCACGGTGATATCGACTCCGTCCAGTCCATCTAGCTTGTGGGTGTAAGTCGAGTTAACGGGGCCCACATTGGTCACGGTCCTCGTGTACTTTTGCCGGTCCCCGAAAATGATACTAAACGACGGGTAATTTAGTTGTGCATCGCGAATAGCGGATACCTCGGAACAATTCACGTTCTTCTGCACGATGGTCTTGACGTCTTTATCGGAATAGCCCAACCCGCAAAGGTAAGGAATGTAGTCCTCCGGGCTAAGGTCGTAAATGAGTCCGGGGTTTTGTGCCCTAGACGGGTTGACATGCCCCGCCCCAATGGCAAAGATATCGGCGGTTGAACCCGTTTGATCGATGATTGGTTTTTTCCTGAGGTTGATGGTATCGGCGGTGGTCATGATGGCGGATTTTACGGCTGCTGGGGACCACTCTGGGTGTGCGCTCTTTAGCAGCGCCGCAATTCCGGACAAGTGAGGACACGACATCGATGTGCCTGATATTATGTTGAAGTTGGCCTTTGTAAGGGTAGAATCGTCCAATGCGACCGGCCATGCAGCTAGGATGTTAACTCCTGGCCCGGTTATGTCGGGTTTTACGATCCCGGCGCTCGTCTGGCTGGGACCACGGGAAGAGAACGACGCCACGGCAGGTGCTGTTTTGTCGCCGATTGATGTCCCCTTGAATACGATGGTTGCGGTTGGGTTCGATGTCGAGTTGATGTAGGCTAGGATCTCGAGCCCTGCGGTGTAGCTCACGCTCGAAGCGGGGACCACGTTCGCATCTGCGAGTGTGCTAAACCCGTTGGATTGGTCGTTCATCACAATCATCGCGGCCCCGCCAGCATCTTTTACTTCCCGACTTTTTCCGAGCCGCGTGCCGCCACCGCGTAGGCAAAACACGACTTTTCCCTCGATATCCGCGCCTCGCAGCGACCCGGCTTCACAAAATTGGGCATTAGAGTTGTTCAAACCCGGGTAAACGAGCGGTAAAAGCTCCGATGAATTAAAACCCGCGGGTTGGAAAAGGGACTCCCCGTCAAACTCCGCCCCGTTCCCGAGCCGGGCAGTGGCCTTTATGATCCGATCGACAGTGCTCGCTCCAACCGTCAGAATCCAAGGTGCCTCATTCGAGGTGGTGAAGGGCCCCGGACCGTCGTTCCCCGCCGAGCAACTTACGAAAATACCCTTCTGAATCGCTCGAAACGCGCTGATCGCGATCCCATCAGCAAAATACGGTAACGAAAATTTTGATCCTAGAGAGATAGACAGTACATCGACGCCGTCTCCAACAGCAGCATCCATGCCAGCAATTATGTCGGCCTCACTACATCCAGCACTAGAACAAACCCGATACATCGCGATGTGCGCTCGGGGCGCGATTCCGGCAGCCGTTCCGTTTGCTTGTCCGAGAGCATTAGCGTTCTCGACAAAGTTACCTGCGGCAGTGCTTGAAGTGTGGGTCCCGTGTCCTACTTCATCAAAGGGGGCCTCCCCTACGTCTCCATCCACGAAGTTCTTAGCTCCGATAAGCTTGTTATTACACAAAGTGCCGTTGAAATCGCAGCTGCCCTTCCACTTCGCCGGCGGCGGCGGCATTCCCTCGCCGGAGAACGATGGGTGGTCAGGGAAGACGCCGGTGTCGAGAACTCCGATGATGACGCCCTTCCCGCGGTTTTTAACTTTCCACAGTCCTTGGTTCTGTCGAAGCCCTAGAAACGACGGCGTATGCGTGGTGTGCAGCGAATATACGTGTTCCCGACGAACGGAGACAACGCCGTCGACGCGAGTCAACGCCTTGGCCTCGGCGACGGTCAACTTGACAGCGAATCCAGCGAACAGGTTCCGGTACGAGTGCACTATCCTCCTCTTCAGGTCTTGGTCTGACGTCTGCAGTGACGTGGGCAGGAATGACGTGTACCATGTCTCCAGATCACCAACCTCCGACTCTGGCTTTTCGAGGTGGACGATGTAAGTGGTGACAAAGTCAAGTTCAGGATTAAAAAAGAAAAGTGCAGATGAAAACCCTAATGCGAGAGCAAGGACCAAGGTGAAGAAGAAAATTACTGGAGTTTTAGCCATTATTATCAATGGCAGAGATAAATTTAGGGTTTAGGGTGAATTATGGTTATTTACATGCAGGAATGTGCGCTTATATATATATATATATATATATGGATCGACGGCTATATTTGAAGATAAAGATTTATTTTTTGGATAAAGTAGATCGCAGGATTTTATCACTTAACGAATGCTACTTACTTGCAAAGATGAAGATAATATTATTCAAGTAATTATCTAGAAACGAAATTATACAGATACAATTAACGATATCCAGAAGATTATAATTAAACTTAATTATATTTATTATTACTATATATGATGATACATTCATATTTCTTTTCGTAGTGTTGAATTCAGATTTTAAATCAGTTTTCTTGTTAAAGAAATACTTATACGTGTATATCTTCACGATCTCAACTCGCTATAAGCGAATAACATAGACAAAATAGACGGTCTAGTTAATGCGTGTATATATATCACTTGCTTTCTAAACGAATAGTGCAAAATTAAATTGTTTATGTGCGTAACTTTTTTTTTTTTTTAAACATTTCTTGAAGTATTGATTGATGAGTTGGTGTTTCTTGTTCATTTGTAGATACTTAGATTATACGTGTATTCCTTATCCTTATAATACCTGAGATGAAAAACTATATACGATCTTTGGCATATTGTAACATAAGTAGATGATTAATTGATCAGTTACCAAAAATCAAACTCAACTTTAGGGCATAACTTGTTTTATGAAAAAAAAAAATAAAAAAATAATGCAATAAGAGTTATATTTATGATTAGAAAAAATGTAACTAATCTTTAAGATAACCTAATCGATTATAATCTTGCTAGCACAATTCTAGATATCCACCATATACGCAAATAGAGAAGAGAACCACAAGTTATCAATTGGCTCCTATCGTTTAATGGAATTTCCGCAATTTTATCCCTTAAGGCTCGGTCCTCGGTGGTATACATGTTGCACTAAAAAAATTAGTTTATTATATATATTTATACCCAATATGTTGTTTATTTTATTTTATGTAAACTTTATAGAAATAGCCTAAACATGGATTTTTTTTTTCTATAATCCAATAACTACAAGATTTTACTCGTCATCTCTAATCTATGTACTTGTTATAACTAATTCATCATCACTATATATGATTCAAACCAGCTTGCAAGTCATATGAGAGTAGGAATAGCTAGGGATTATCTATATATATATATATTTTAGACCATTAATTAATTTAAAAGTAAATCTTATGAGATCAACAATGATTTTGTTTTGCGATTGTACAATTTGTGACACGTGACAATATTATGCGCATTTGAAATTAAAAGCTCAATCTCTATTTAATTTTGAAACTCAAAATTGTATCATTATCTAATTTAATCAAAATTCTTCAAAAGGCCATAGATAAGCTTTTGGCCCTAAAGCTACAGTTAAGGCCCCAACCAATTCTGAAACTGAATAAAAAAAAATAGTTGAACTAGATTTTTTCCATACTTGTATAAGTGAGGCTCGCGTTATAAATTTAAGTAATTATTAATTGGCCAACCGCACCTAAGATGACTAAGAACTTGAACTACCCGATCAAAGAGTCTTCCTCCTGCGCCACCGATCCCCTTCCAATGCCTAGCCCGAAAGCACAGAATCACCATCATTCTCCATATGACCCGATAGCAACACAAGGATCCCAATCCAAGTATTTCCTCTCTCCTGGCAAACAAAAAAAAGGAGGGGAGAACAGGCAATCGTGGAAAAGGTTGTCAAGACGGAAGTGTAATGGTGGGTTAGGCTTCCGAGACCTCAAACTTGAATATTGGAATGCTAGCCAAAGTAGTGTGGAGGCTGGTCAAGAATCCAAACTGTTTGCCGGCACAGATTTACAGGGGAAGATATCTAGGGCTCGACACGAGCACGACACGGAAATTACGGGTTTGGGTTTGATATTAGTGACACGGCACGACACGATAACACGATGTTTTAAACTAAAATGATTAAATATTAATATTTTTTATTCAATTTACTATGGATTTTGTGTGCCAGATTTTCATGTTGGGCCGGGTTGGCCGTGTTTGGGCTGAACCGCAGAACACAACACGAACCTGGTACGACATGAACCCGCACGACCCGTACGAATTGACAGCCCTAAAGATATCATCGTGGAATAAGTAATACGCTGGCCGAAGCAGGTGAAAGGCTACTTGGGGATGGAGAGGGATAATAACGGGTCGAGATCTATTAAAGCAAGGGATCCGATGGCGAATCGGGTCGGGTTGGATGGTAGATATATAGGATGACCCCTGGGTCCCAAAACAAACTTACTTCCGTCCACTGGAAGAGATAAGGAAAAAGAGCAAATGATTCAAAAGAGTAATGGGAGAAGAATGGCTGACACGTTGACTGCTTTTGAGACTATAAAATAGTCCCCAAGCGGTCTAACTCCGGGGCGGACCCCAACTGTGTCGGAGCTACACGGACTAACGGCAAGCGAGATAAAGAAAGCAGCTGGCCCTATGTGTAAAACCTTGCCGCTGGAAAGTCTTTCTCAAATGAGAATAAAGATCGTTTTTGGGCAAGACAAGAAAGGAACTCTCCCTTTGACACCAAGGGAGTTGAGCTGGCGATGACTTGGTGAAGGGAATCAGTGAGAGAGAGAATGCTCTTGAACTGAGTTCCGACCGAATAAAGCGCGCGGAGCCAACGAATTCAGTCGAAGAGCTGTATAATTACTATCAATTTTTTTTACTGTAATATTATCTAATTTTAAACATTGTAATTCAAGGTTTTATCAAACAACTACACTATATTACATGTTTACATTTTTTTTATATTAACTTATTACAATAGTCACACAAGTTAACAACTGTCATTTGAAAGCCATTATTTATAAATTTGAAAAATTATTTGTAAAATTAGTTTATAACTACAATATTCAAAATAAAAATTAATTCTCGTACTTTGACGTATAAGTTATATATAGGGTTAAAGGTACTTTTGGTGCCACATGTTTGACATGTGTAGGTTTTTTGTGTCATATGTTTCATTTTGTAGGCTTTTGGTGCCATATGTTTGAAAGGTTGTATGTTTTTGGTATTACCGTTAGTCAACAGTTAGTTTGACCGTTAAATACTTTTATTTTGTTCAATTTAGTCCTCAAATTTATATTTCTAAAATTAATATTTACAATTTAGTCCCTATTGTTTTCTCAAGTCACCGTCCAAGGCCGCCGACCACCACCCACTACCTCCAAGGCCGCCGACCGCCACGAAACGTGCCGGCCACCACCGCTTGGGGCCGAAAACCACCCCAATTGGTGGTGGCCGACCCCAATTGGTGGTGGCCACCTCAATTGGGGCCGGCCACCACCAATTGTTGGTGGCTACAGCCCCAATCGGGGCCGGCCACCACCAGTGGTAGTGGCTACGGCCCCAAGCGGGGACGGCCACCACCAGTGGTGGTGGCTACGGCCTCAATCGGGGCCGGCCACCACCAATTGGTGGTGGGTACAGCCCCAATCGGGGCTGGCCACCACCAATTGGGGCCGCCGGTCCTGATTGGGGCCAAAGAGGGCTCCAATCGGGGCCGGTGGCCCCAATTGTTGGTGGCCGGCCCCAATTGGGGCTGTACCCACCACCAATTGGTGGTGGCCGGCCCCGATTGGGGCTGTAGCCACCACCAATTGGCGTGGGGTGGTGGCCGGCGGTCTTGGAGGTGGTGGGTGGTGGTCGGTGGCCTTGGACGGTGGCTTGAGCAAACAATAGGGACTAAATTGTAAATATTAAATTTTAGAAATATAAATTTGAGGATTAAATTGAACAAAATAAAAGTAATTAACGGTCAAACTAACTGTTGACTAACGGAAATACCAAAAATATACAACATCTCAAACATATGACATCAAAAGCCTACAAAATGAAACATATGACACCAAAAACCTACACAGGTTAAACATGTGGCACCAAAAGTATATTTAACCTTTATATATATAATAATTACTGTATCCAATAAATAATTAATATATGTATAAATAAAATATCTAAATGGCTCAGTCCTATCGATTGCAAAATCTAGGGCCGTACAATAATTTTCATTATTTTTCCCTAATGATTTGGCCACTCAACCAATAAACTGATTTACCTCTTTGTATGACTTACTTATTATTAATTTCTCGATTTGCGACACCTGGCAGTTTGATGATTAGTCATATGCAATACATTATGTTTTTAATGAAAAGCTGAGATCTTAAATCATGAATATATGAAATTTGGGTTATAATAACAGATACTAAAGACAAATATTTGGGTTAGAGGGGTGTCTACTTTTTTAGTAATTGCATTCAAGTTTGTAGGGTTAACAGATCTTTCGGTCCATGATGTTTGACAACTTTTGGGTTTTGGTCAATGATGTTTTTTTTACCTAGTTTTGGTACCATATGTTTGCAGATTTTTTCTAGTTTTGGTCTAACAGTTACGTTCCATCCATTTTTTTACATGTACAAGTCACGTGATCCACCCTAAACTTTCAAATTTGTTCAATTTAGTCTATCTAATACTTTCCTAACCTTTTTTTGGTTCAATTTAGTCCCGAAGTTTCAAAAATTCAATTGGACATATTGTCCAATTGGGATCAATTTTGAAACTTCGGGACTAAATTGAACAAAAAAAAGGTTAAGAAAGTATTAGAGGGACTAAATTTAAAGTTTAGAGTGGATCACGTGGCTTGAACATGTCAAAAAATGGACGGAATGTAACGGTTAGACCAAAACTAGAAAAAATATGCAAACATATGGTACCAAAACTAGGTAAAAAAAAAATAGGGTTAATAACTAAAAAACTGTCCAAGGTTTACCCTATGTTAAAATTAGGTGTCTGAAGTTTGAAATGTTAAAATGGACTGTCCCAAGTTTCATTTTTGTTGAAATTTGGTGTCTCGGTGTGATTACTTTAGAGAAGTCAATTTCGACGAAACCGTTTGTCAAATTCGAGCTCTCATACACATTCCCTTCTCGTCATCTTGCCGGGACCATCAACTAAAAAGTTGATCACATCCGGGCAAGTAAATCTCGCTCTATTGTCCTTGGAAAATGGCTCCACGTCACTCTTCTAGAAACTTTTTTTTTAATATTCAATTTTTAGGTGAAATTTGACGATTTTGTGAAAAGTAAAGAGTGATGGATTATGATTGGGTTGGTGGGTTGATGAAAATGATTGAATGGAGATGAAAAGACGCACAAAGACACCAAATTTCAACAAAAATGAAACTTGGGACAGTCCATTTTAACATTTCAAACTTCAGACACCTAATTTTAACATAGGGTAAACCTTGGACAGTTTTTTAGTTATTAACCCAAAAAAATATCATTGACCAAAACCCAAAAGTTGTCAAACATCATGGATCAAAAAACTGTTAACCCTTGTATTATTTTGCTTGTACGATATAACTTTGTGCTATTTTATTTTTAGTCATACGATAGGCAAGATTTTGCCATTGTCTATGGGAAAACCGCATGGCTGAATCTCGGATTTTGTACCTTTATTGGGACAATGGTTTTTATTTTTGAAGTCACTGATGACGTGACTTGTACACTAAATTTAGTGCAGTGTATAATGAATCAGTCAATTTATCCTATTATAAACTTATTGATATATTTCTTGGCCAAAAAAAACTTATTGATACAGAAAATAAATGTAATTATTCTAAAATATATAAATATACAATCTATTTCTCGCCACAACTGAATTTTACTACTAAACTCAATATTCACATCTAGAAGATAAAGTTATCAACATACTAATCTAAATGACTAAATCAGTCGTCATTTTCTATAATAGAAGGGGTAACCAACTATGATTTTAGTTAAATTAAACTTTAAATTTGCATCAGTTCTTCAATTTCATTTATAAGTACGCTAGTACGTAATACGTAAGTATCGCAATAAAAAAAAATGATCAATACAATTTTTTTTTGCCAACGATCAGTACAAAAATTGTAAAATATATTTGTGTGTATGTCCCAACAAGAAGTGAAAGAAACTACTTAATTGTTACCCATCCTACTTGCACATCCAATATTAATTAATTCTCCAGCTTCCTTCCTTCATCATCAATTCATCATCTTGTATAAATGGAGGGACATGTATAACAGATCAGTGGGAGATAGATACAGCAAATAAATACGTACAGTCAGTAATAACTAGAGAGAGAACAACCATGGACAATGTTACAGCTAGCTCTGTCGTGATCGTCCCAATTGACCAAAGTAGCATTATTGATGAACTGTTCCAGCAGCTTTCTCCACTACCCATGATCTGCAGCAGCAACGACAGAATGATTGAAGATCATGTCGAGGAATTGATGATGATGCTGACGGTGGCATCAACGGAGAATCCCACCTTTCCGGTTGTCTTCCCCGGCGAGCTGCAGCTGCAGGATGATGAGCAGCAACGTCAACTGATGAAGAAGAGGAAAAAATCATCTGGACAAAAAAACCCTAAATTAGCAGATAATACCAAGAAGAGGAAGACAGAGCACCGGGATGTAGAACGGCAGCGAAGGCACGAGATGTCTACGCTTCATCGCTCTCTTCGATCACATATACCGATTCATCTGCTCAAGGTCAACCCTAACTCTCTCTTTAATTTCTTCATCCATTATTTTAAGTATACATATGGAAATTCTACCGAGCATCAGTTTAATTGAAAAAAAGTTGGAACACTGTATAAGACTATTCCTACTACCACCATTTGATTTTAGTATGAGACCTCAGTGGGCTTATGTAATAGGCCTAAACTCGCTCCTCAGTTTTAATCTACCAACAACTGGTATCAGAGTTGGTGGTGCCGACACACGTGGTACATGTTGTTTCAAGTTTGAGCTACGGTGCACTTACATGTAAGGGATTGAATAGTTGGAACAGTACTATATAAGCTTCGTAGGCTACTCCTACTATATATCACTAATTGATTTTAGTATGGAACCTCAGTAAGTTTATGTAGTGGGTATGAACTCGCTCCCTAGTTTTAATCTCTCAACACATTATAGGGTAAACAAATCAATTATAAATCATGTTGTTAATTATTTTACCAGATTTAAAATGTTAATATTCGGTATCCTAATTATCATATTTGTTGCTTTCGACTTTTTTTTAATTGATTTTAGCCTTAAAATCAACATTTTAAGCAACAAAAGATATGCTATTTTCCAATTTTCTAAAGTATTGTATATGTGGCTCACAATTTAGACTTATATGATATCTAAAAAAATATTTTTGTTCGGTCAATTTTAAAAAAACAAAGTAAAAACAAAAAATCAACATATCAGATAATTAAAACACTAAATATCAATATTTTAAATCCGGAAGTATAGTTTCTTAACCCTCCATTATATTATCACAACTATACTTTTTTTTGTGTGTGTGTGAAAACATACTATACTTCACTAGCTGCTTTTTCTTCTTATTAATTCAGATTTTACCTTAAAATATTAGGGGAAGAGATCAACATGCGACCACATTGATGAGGCAGTGAAATACATAAAACATCTAGAGAAGAACATCCTAGTACTAAACACTAAGAAATATGAACTAAACAAACTCTCCTCTCTTCCACCCGTTCCCACTCCAACATACACACCGCCACAACTTCTTAATCGGATCGATAGCTCCATGAAAATCAAGGTGACCCCTTGCATGGCAGGACTCGAGATCGCCATTGACACAGATTCGATCCAAACAAGGAGTTTCTCTGTCACAATTGCTTGGTTTCTTAACTCACGAAGGTCTCGCGGTGTTGACCTACACAACAACTAGAGTCAACGAAAGGTTGTTTCACTCGATCAAATCCGAGGTAATTAAGTATGTCAAAAGTAGTACTATAGCTAGGGTTTTTCGAGGAACCGGCTCGAGTTTTCGAATTTGACAGGATCTTATGTGTTGTTACAGGTTAGTGAACAGCATGGAAAGAGTGTCGAAGTATCTGAGCTGCAGCAAAGATTAATGAGCTTAAATTACTTAGGTTTAAATTGAATTACGGATTTGCCTGTATATATATTTTGTAATTATTTGATACGAAGTTTTTTCATGCAATATTTAGAAGGGTTAAGAAGCTATAAACTGTCTGAAGTTTACTCTATATGAGATTTTGGTGTCTGAAGTTTAAAATGTTAAAATGGATAGTCTCAGGTTTCATTTTTGTTGAAATTTGATGTATCAGTGTGATTACTTTAGAGAAGTCAATCCCGACGAAACCGGCTATCAAATAGGAGCTCTCATGCACGCTCCCTTCTCGTCACCTTGCCGGGACCGTCATCTAAGAAGGTGGTCACATCCGCATAAGTAAATATCGCTCTATTGTCGCTGAAAATCACTCCACACCACTCTGCTGAAAACTTTTTCTTTCGGATGTTCAAATTTTGGAAGAAATTTGGCGATTTTATAAAAAGTAAAGAGTGATGGATTATGAGTGGGTGAAATGGTCGATGGAAATGTATGAAGGGAAAGAAAAAGATGCACGAAGTTACCAATTTTCAACTAAAATGAAACCTGGGACTGTCCATTTCAACATTTTAAACCTCAGACACCAAAATGTCACATGGAGCAAACTTCAGACAGTTTATAGCTTCTTAACCCTATTTAGAAATGTTTTTGCGTGTGATGCGACTTTATATATGATTTAGTTTTCAAATTTTGTTGCTTGCATATATAAATCCAACTTTATGAGATCATGCAGATGGTCTTTGGATTATGAACATAGTACGCTCGTATGTGATCAAAATGAGGAAAGAAATAACTAACTACCGAACGAACAAAATTTCAAGGTACCCCATTGTTGTTAGGCCTATATATCTTGCCCTGATGACTTGTTACACAAAATTATCAGATAGGAAAATTAGCAAAAACATGCCTTGAAGATAATCCAAACAATTACATTTCAAAAGGCATTAATGAAGATGAAGATCAACATCAAGGCTTGTTGGTTTAGGAATGGAAGATTTGAAAGGAAGATTTGACGGGCTCTAATTATGGGCTTGAATTTCTTTCCTCTAATTATGGGCTTGAATTGAATGTATAAAGGGTTAATAATAACCGTATCGATGCCTAAAATTTTATGAAAAACATAAAATAAAATTAAAAGAAAAGTGAAAATTAACAAATTTGATAAATTAGATATTAAATAGTAAAAAAAAAAAATTGAGGCTTCAAATCTCAATATAAATATACTTTAAACTATTTTTAAGGCCACTTATAATGGAGAAATTTATATGGACAATTCTTTGTGTGTAGAATGCGAGACATTATATGTGAGACATTACCTCTATGTGGTATCTAATATTTATATTATATAATAATTAAATTTGGGACAAAAGTGTATGTAGTAGTCATTTCAAATTAAATTATTTTTTTATGATATAATTAATAATGTGAAGGTAAACGTGGCTCAAAATAAAAATTAAATGACTTTGTTCGTGAATGCTTTAAGTTTTTAACCATAATATTTATTGCTCATTTATCATGTATTGCGCCGAAAAAAAGTGCCGTGCGAGAATGCATAAGATCACCGATGAAGACTATTGAGTGTTGAATATTCATATGAATTATTTCCATTACCGGTAGGTGACAATCTATGGTTGCTGACCTTGTTGTCTTGATTCATGATGGTTCACTCCCTTTTCCGGTATGTGTCCAAAATCATTTTGTTTTACTAAGCTCAGTTGTCAATTCCCACTTATTAAATTAATGTGAGGCTTAACTGAAAACCACGTCTTCAATACTTGCCATTATTTAAACATCAAAAGATCGCAACTCCTTTTGTAATTAAATTGGTCTCGCTAATCTTAAGTATTGCTGATACAAAAGTTTTCAATAGTAATACAAGTCTATTTTCAAACATTTTCTTGTTTTTATTACATAAAAACAAAATGAGTTTCGAATGATTCAAAATTTAAAAAAATCAGTACTAAGAATCTACAATCCATTAAGATCTTCTGTAGTAATCTTTTACGCATAGTGGCTATAATGCACCATTTTTACAATCAAAAGAACATTCATTCAAAATTTGGATAGATAATAAATATCCTTCTAATTACGTATTTTCATTTATAAAGACTATTTCTCATTTTAGAATAGCTACAAATTTGTATTTTACAAGCATTTATATACTTCCCACCAAAATTGTAATAATAACAAATCTATATATAACTATACTTTAACCCAAAAAGCATTACAAGCTTAACAATAATAGAATTGCTAAAAATCTCTAAAAAATCAAATAAATTAGAAAAATGATATAAATTATACAAAATGAAATAACATAAAGGTTAACAACTAAAAATGCAATCTAAACAAAAAACAAAAGAATAGAAGATGAATAAGACATTAATTAGTATAACTTTATTATTTTATTGTAACATAGAAAATAAATGACACGTAGAGCAACCGACACAAGAGAACTAAATTAAAGACAACAACATCACGAGTATAGTACGTAAACAAAGACAACGAAATACAACACCAAACTGACCTTCGCTAAAAAAGAACCTTAATTATTATTTTATTTTATTTTTGCTGTTTAAGCTTAATTATTAACTAATTAAGAGTCTCTGTCTTTCTAAACAGCTTATGCTGCATATGCTGCGCAAACGTACGAGGAGGATACAACGCCGGCTCGGTCTCCGTTACCAACTCCGGCAACGGCTTAAGCACGATCGTCTCTTTCGGCGGCTCGCAGAAACACGCCCACGAAATCCTCACCTTCTCCTTATTCACCAGCCCTCTGTGAAGAATACTCTTATACTTGCCATTACTCAGAATCTCAACCGTATCTCCAATGTGCATGATAATGGAGTTGGGCACACATTTTGCAGTGACCCATTTGCCCTCGTAGAACAGCTGCAGTCCCGGGACCATGTTGTGGAGGATGAAGGTGAGGGCGCTGACGTCAGTGTGGGCCTCCACGCCGAGGGCGAGCTCCGGCTGGGGGCATTTTGGGTAGTAGTTGATTTTCATCATTATGAGCAGATCTTCGATGCCGCCTACTTCGTTCTCGAGCCGGTCCTCGTCGAGGCCTAGACCGAGCGATAGAGCCGACAGGACCTTCGTGGTCAAGTCGCGGAGCAGCCTTGCGTATTCCTCGGTTGCAGTCCTAGGATTATAACATACATGTTAATATATAGAGGTTGTTATTATAAATATTATAATTTAACTGCATGGTTATGATATAGAAATATAGTTACTATATGAATAGATAATGACTAAAATATTAGAGTTGACTGTGGTATGTTGTTTTTGAATTCGACACAGATCCACATATTGTGAGTGTGTGTTAGACCAACCGGTGGTTGAAGAAGCACTTATGATATTTTTTATATTTATTACGGTTAAAATTTAAAAACAGTCTAATATTCTTTCTATCATGTATCAAGAGCACCATATTTGTTGTACTTTTTTTTTTTTCTCTATTGTCCAAAAGGTGGACCCTAGAGGGAAATTGATATTAATAATAGTATGATACAAATATTAGGTGTTGTTAAAAAAAAATATTTTTTTTTTATACTTTTAAAGTTTTAAATATGTTACAATTAATTTCACCCTAATAATAAAAAAACCAAAAGCATGGTGCTCTTGGAGCATGGTAGAAAAATCCATAAGTTATATTGCTAACTGCATTTCCAAATTTAAAATATTGATATTCAATGTTTCATTATCAGATTTGTTGATTTTTTTTCCTCTCTTGGAGTACCATGCTTTTGTTTTTTTTTTTAATTACTAGAGTGGATTTAATTGTAACATATGTAAAACTTTAAAAATATCAAAAAAAAAAAGTATGCAATTTTTTAACAACACCTAATATTTGAATCATATTATTACTAATATCAATTTATTTCTTGGGTTCACTTTAGGGCAATAGAAAAATATAAAAAAAATGTATCAAAAGCATGGTGCTCTTGGAGCATGGTAGAAAGATCCAAAATTGATGGACAACATGTTTTGTAAGCATCATATCAAACTATGAACAACAAATCTAATACTTCATAAAAGTGTTATTTTTCTAATCTCAAATTTAAAATGTTGATATTCAACGTCTCAACTACTAGATTTGTTGATTTCCACTTTTTCTCTTAAAATTAACGGAATAAAAACATGTTTTTAAGCACCAAATAAATCTAAACAATGATCAACAAATCTTATATTTCATAAAAATGGAAAAAAAACATGTTTTTGTTGCTTAAAGTGTCAAAATCAGTCTGATTGAAATTGTGCATAACACTTACTTGTAGTCAGCAGGGGTTTTAGGCCAGATAGATAGGTCACGCTTATCCTCAGGGAAAATAAGGTGAAAGAAATAATCCTCCCATTCAAGCTGCCCACTTGCATTATTAGCAAGCTTACTCCCATAACCCTGAATCATCCCTGATCCCTGATCATTGGCATGCTTCTCCTTCTCCTCGATCGGCAGTTGGAAAAACGCGTCTCCGGCCACCTTCACCCGCTCCATCAACTCCTCCGGTATGCCGTGATTCACGATATGCATCACTCCCCATTCCTCGGCCGCTTTCTTCAACTTGGCCCGACACGTCTCTCTGACAACCTCGTCCTCAGACACGATGTCCCCCAGGTCGATCGTCGGGACCTGGGGCCCGTCTTCTCGTTTCGCCTCCTCAAACACGTCGGAAATGCTCGTCAGCTCCTCCTTTGGCCGAATGTATTCCTTCGGGATCGATTGGATGCCGCTGCTAGCCAAGCTCTCAACCCTGGGTAACATCACTTGAGCCATTGTGAAAAATGAATGAAACCCTAAATTTTATGTATGTGTTTGAGTGTGTTGTTTTGAGAAATGGTGAGAATTAGGGTTTTTATAGAGAAAGTTGAAGTATGAGGATGTTATGAGAAGCTACGTGAAGTTGTATGTGACACATGCAGAAGAGGGGGTTAAGTTTAGCACGTGATGGAACTTAACCACCTGACCTTATTGACTGTAAGGTTGAAAAATCACGGGTAAGGCTGAGAGCCACCCACGACACACCATAATAATTAAGCTCATTTGCGCTTTTTTTTCATTAAATTAAATTAAATTAAATGGATGCATAAAATGTTACAGTTAATTGTTTATTATCATAATTAACTAAAGTTGTGCAACCTGCTAGCGGATTATTATTATTAAAATATATATACAATAGAGTATGTATACATATAAACTATTTTTGTACAAATACTAAGTTTATATGATAATTAATGAGTAGGTGTGTTGATACTAAATTTATTCAGAATTGTGTATAATATATATATACAGATATGTCTCTATCTAGTCCGATAATTAACGGTTTCTACTTTTTTAGTGATTAGTTATTTATAAATACACAAATTGTGGGGAGTTTGCAAGTGTACGTAAGTAACATGTTAGACGTGTGGAAAGTCGGAGAGAGACAGTTGTGGTTGGTGGCTCGTGCTTCTCAGCAACTCTCAGTCATCACCACAAATGTTAATAGGGTAGAGCTACTAGCCAATACTCGAATGAGGCCATTAATGACAATTGCTTTAATTATGCACAAGATATATAAGCCAAACATGAATTTTAGATTATAATTGATATTATAAATAAATAATATATTATAAATTAGGATTCAAATTACCTGCCCAATTATTTATAATTTAGACCATGTTGTAATATTGTTAGGATCTTGACATGTGTTATTATATTTGATATTTTCATTCTAGGTTCATAATCTTGGTATTTTTTAGAAAAAAAAAAAATACAAAATTAATTACCTCTTCAGGCTTCCGTAGTCGCAGACTGGACCTCTCCAGACTTCCGCCATTGTCGACTGGATATTTCCAGACTTCCACCGTATTGATTGAATATCTTTGGACTCCCGACTGAATATCTTCGAGCTTCCATCGTTACTGAGTGGACCACTCTAAACATCTATTAATAAATACTAAACTATTCAAACATTATATAAAAAAGAATAAAAATTGTATATTATCTTATTTCACGCGCTAGTTGCACAGTTGCCTATCACATCATATCATACTGATCCTCACTAATAGTTACCAAAATAATTCGTCACTTAATTACTTTTCAACCAAACACGTTTATTTATTTGTCTAGCCATATATAGCCAGCCACACAGGAATCTCTGGGCACATCCCACCACTGGTTTTCAGAGATATTTATCTATGAATTACAAAATATTATGTATCGAACGCAGAATGATTTATTATGCATATAAAATGTCGATAGTGAGAACGATGTAACTACGTGCGTAACTTTGTTTAATGTAAATAATAAGCAAAAATATTGTTATTTGTTTGTGAAAGCTAATGTTGCTTTACCTAACTACTTAATTATTTGAGTTATTACTTTAGGGTCCACAATGCTATTACATAGTTAAGTTAATCTCGGGGAATGACGACATTAAACCTTTTTAGAGGTGAACATGTCAATTTTATTGGTTTTTAAATAATAATATATTTATTATATTAATTTGGTTAGTAGTCCAAAATCTGACAACTAATTTTTTTTTATTTTTTTTCTTCATAATTTTCTCTCTCAACATATTAGAATAACTTCATTTGATTAATCTACATTAAATTTTTTAACGAGTTATATACATATAAATATTCTCTATCTTGCACAAATTAAACAATTGCTCCCATTCAATTCCAGTTTCCGTCAAGGGTCTCTCGTCTTGGAAGTCTTTACGATTCATGAGGCGCTACGACTCGCATTGCAGGAAGGATGACACCATATTATTATTGAGTCAGATTCGAAAAAAGCTAATGAGTCCTTGTCTAATTTGGATCGATTGTGTGATTGGCGAACAAAACACTTCGTGGATGAAATTCGCAAGATGGTGGTTGAAATCCCGAATGTACGATGAAGCGCGATATCGAGAAAAGCAGATGAATCTGCTAATTGGATTGCTACCCATTCTAGAAAGAGCTCGTGTTTTGATAATTGAGTTCTTGAACCTCCGCCCTCTCTTTTGTCATTGATTTGTAAGGATCGATTGTGATCCGACTTAAACTTTGTTTCTCCGAATTTTATTATTAATAAATATCCTCAGTTGGCCAAAAAAAAATTTCAGTCTCCGTTTCATTATTTTTTTTAATCAAATTAAGTTACACATTATATAAAAAAAATTGCAGCAAATTATTTAGTCAATTTATTTTTTTAAGATTTTTTAAATATATATGTAAAATTATAAAAATACATTATATAAGTTGTAATTAATATATATTTAGCTAATACAAGTAATACATAAAAATAATTAAGTTTTACAAATTTTAATACATAAAAGAAAAAAAAAGATAATATAAGAAAAATGAATCTAAATGTTTAAAATATATAAAAGCAGTAACAAAATACTTGATAAAATAATATTAAGTAAATAAAAAAAAATTGGCAGAAAAGGTTAAATAATAAGACTGAAATTTAATATATTGGAATAATTATACTTTTAGTATAACAATTGTTTTACATAGTTATTTAAAAATAATAATTTGAAGAAAATGAAGATGAGAAGGAAAAAAAAGTTAAGGGCCATTTATTATTATGAATTAAATTAAAAGAATAAATATTTTTTATATACATTTTATGAACATTTTTTTTTATCTATGTACTTAGTTTTTTATCGGTAAGATAATATTGTTTATTTACTCAAATGAGATTCATATTTTTACTAGAAACAATACAATTAAGTAAACTAAGAGTTAAGCTATTCTTAATTTCTCATTTAACTCTCTGCTAATTCGACTAACATTCTTCAAATTACATTGCTCTATACCTAACTACCACCATAACTTATTGTGAGATCTCCATGCATGTATTATTGTTTGAATGAATGTGGTCATTCTGCGTCTTCCAAGTTAAGTAGAGAGTTTCATTCCAAACCATTTTCAATAACGATTTGTTAATCCCTCTGCATTTTAGGTTTTAGACAACTTAAGTTAGATAAGTTTTTCACCAACCAATTGGCCTGCTAACGTCAAACACACCAATAATTTATGACCATACTTTTTTGATGATATGACATTCAAAGAACAGGTGGCCGCATCTTTCTAACACTGTTAATAACACACAATTAACATTCTTAATATTGGAGTTTGTCTCTCTCATCACTCTTTCTTTTGTGCCAAGCCTATCCTGAATAATTAATCATGAAAGAAATGAGTGTTTTGGAATATACTCGGTAAACCATACTACCTTAAACCAAGAAACATATTCTTAGTTCTCAGTTAGTCTCATACACTAGCCCCATCCCTGAAAATGAGACATTTCTATTGGCTAACCAAATAGCATAGTCTTTATCTTGCTAGAACGGGTTAGCAATTTTGGCAAGTTGATATTGATACTGTGTAAACATGGTGACCTTCATAGCCTCTTGACGGACGAACATCTTCTGTCGCCCTTGCCTGTCCCAATCTCTGTCGCTTTAATCTGAACCTTACATTTCCATCGCATCTCATTCTCATCTATTAGATTTTCCTTTTTCTTTTAATTGCATTATTATTATTAATCTTCTAAGAGCTACAATTACCCACGCGCCACAAAACTATGAAGTCCACGAGCAAGCAAAAGTACTCTCTTTAATATTAAGTAATAATAGTATATATTTCTACCAAAAAAATCATAGTAGTATGTATATAATTAATTTATTAAATATATAACTACTATGTAAATACTATTATATTATTATATTTGTATACAAATTAAATTATTTATTAGTGTGATAAACAAAGTCATTTATATATATATAAATTCACCAAAATAGTACTATTTGAACAACCATAAATATGTGCAAATTAAATTTAAATATAGCACTTTCCGAGAATGAGATTTCATACATTTTTTTAACATTTAAATTCATAACCGGGAATGCCATTCCTGGTTATAGGTTGAACATGTCCGAACCGAGACTGGCTTTTCCGATCATGTCTGATTTTTTTTTTTTTTTTTTTTTTTTTTTGGTTTAGGTTTAAATACTTTTAAGGTTAGTTTTAGGTATTTTTCGTATAAAATTCTATTAGAATTGATGAACAGTTAGATCGGGTGAACCCTAGAGTGCTAAAACCCTAGGTAAAACTTCGTCATCATAATTCTCTTTCTCTAGCCTCTACATAATGCCATATATATTACTTATGCTTTAAGTATAATTGTTTTTTATATATAGTTTATTAGTTATTATAATATAAAATATCTATTAGCATAATATGCACATAATATATATATACATATAATTACATTTTTTAAAAACTAAAAGTTATTATTATAATAGTATGTAAATATTATAATTATTAATATTGATATCAGTTATTTAGATAAAAGAAAATATACAAGTGTCATTAGTTAATTGTTTTTAAAGCTTAACCGTTCATCCATTTAATAGGATTTTAAAAAAGACTATATATATAAATTCTAAAAGTATATAAATAATAATTTAACCATTTAGGGTCATCCGATCTAACTGATTTTAGCACTCTAGGGTTCACCCGGTCTAACTGTTCACCAATTCTAATAGAGTTTTATACGAAAAAAGCCTAAAAATTTATAAACCTTAAAATTATTTAAACCTAAACCAAAAATAAAAAAAGCAGACATGATCGGAAAAGCCAGTCTCGGTTCGGACATGTTCAACCTATAACCAGGAATGGCATTCCCGGTTATGAATTTAAATGTTAAAAAAATGTATGAAATCTCATTCTCGGAAAGTGTTATATTTAAATTTAATTTGCACATATTTATGGTTGTTCAAATAGTACTATTTTGGTGAATTTATATATATATATATATAAATGACTTTGTTTATCACACTAATAAATAATTTAATTTGTATACAAATATAATAATATAATAGTATTTACATAGTAGGTATATATTTAATAAATTAATTATATACATACTACTATAATTTTTTTGGTAGAAATATATACTATTATTACTTAATATTAAAGAGAGTACTTTTGCTTGCTCGTGGACTTCATAGTTTTGTGGCGCGTGGGTAAATGTAGCTCTTAGAAGATTAATAATAATGCAATTAAAAGAAAATGAAAATCTAATAGATGAGATGCGATAGAAATGTAAGGTTCAGATTAAAGCGACAGAGATTGGGACAGGCAAGGGCGATAGAAGATGTTCGTCCCCTCTTGACACCATTCTGAATAAATAATGAACATTTCCTCTTCTAGGCCTTTAGTGATTGTAATTAGGTGTGTAAGAGCATCCACAATGGTTTTACCTAAATTGTATTCTTTAAAGTTGACACGTAGACATTTATGTACACTTTAAGTAATACGTAAATTTAAGACACACGTAAAAAATATTTTCTCTGCAATCGTATTACTTAAACATATTCCTTAAATATATTTTATTATTAAATTTTCCAACAACCACTGATGGATATACGCATGATTCGGGCTCGGTTTTAAATTATTCGGACCTCGTACACGCACAAGACCCACTACAAAACCCGATTTCGAGCTAACCGGGGGAAACCGGGCAAGTCGCGAACTTGCCCGGCACCCCCGGGGGGCTTACTCGGAAAATTCCGGGTTAGCTTACCCGGAAATTCCGGGTAAGCCCCAGCTTACCCGGAAATTCCGGGTAAGCCCCAGCTTACCCGGAAATTCCGGGTAAGTCCCAGCTTACCCGGAATTCCGGGTAAGTTTAACACCCGGGGGGTGTCGCGCACACCCCCCATTTCTTCTCGAATGTATAGGAGACCCGATTTTTAACTAACTCCTATGTGTCCGAGACCTATGTTTCAAAGGCGCGCGCGTCCCGCTCGTGACAGCCGCCTGAGACGCGCGTCAGAGTCCTTTTCCCGAAGCTCTCCCCTGCATCCCGGTTCACATTTCCACATTGAACCGGGTCAAAACCGGTTTACGGTCCAAGGTTGCCTATAAATAGCCACCTTGGGGGTAAACATTTTCAAGTCAATTCAAAAAATCACTTTGGGCAAAAGTGGGAAAAGCTCTGACCTCTCTCTAAAAAACCCTCTCTTTCTCTCTCTAGAAATCGACTAATGTTGATCGTCGGAGTGAGCACACCAAGCACCCCCCCCCCTCTCCACGGGGACTGCTTGGTAACGCTCCTTTCGCAGGGGCAGATAGACGATCTTCCAGAGAGGCCAAAGGATTCACCACCGTCCAGAAGACGAAGTTAGGGCCCGCTCGTGACTTTAGAGGACGGACTTAACTCGCATTCAACCCGAAGACTTCGACGAGTTATTCCGCGGACAACCCGCAATAACTCGGTCGAAACACTTGGCGCCGTCTGTGGGAAACGCAACAGAAAGCCTGCGTTATTCAAACGAACAAGCAAGATGGAAAACACATACACCATACACGGAGGCTTCAGTGCAGGGGACGAAACCTCTTACGCAAGGGAGAGGTACGCCGTCGGGAAAAGCACTCGGCGCCGTCCGTGGATCACCCACAAGACCAAAAGCATGGCAAGCAACGAGCAGCCACCACCGACTAAGACAAAGAAAAGAGGACCAGGACGTCCAAGGAAAACTCCGGCCCCGGAGTCAAGCATGAGACCTCCTCCGCAGAAAGCTCAGAGAGACCCCCCGCAGAGACAAAGCGAGGCCTCAGTCGCCTCGTCTATGCCAACAAGAAGCGTATACTCTCGGAGTAACACGCAAGGGGTCACACAGAAAACCGACGCTCCTCCAGGCTTCGCCCACCAAACCTTCAACACGCAGGAGCAATCATACGGAATGCCAAATGTTGGGGCATACAATCAGACATACAATGGCGACACTCGAACAGCTGCTTCATCTGAGAGAGGCCCTGCACAACCAAGGATACGGGGCGCCTCCGCCCCCTCCCGCGCAACAAGCAAATATGCCCCCGACACCAAGGCAGGCGCCTCCAATAAATGCACCTCAGCAGAGAGGCCCTACAATCTCAAAAACCCCGACCTTTCACGGGAATGAACAGCAAAGCAGGCAGTTCCCCCCCAACAAGGGACAAGACAGGAGCTCTCGCACTCCCAAACACCCTACCAAGCAGGGCCATTCAATGAAGGAGCCTGGAGGCAGCCGTCTCAGACATTCCAGGGATACCAAGTTCACTCCTTGCGTAGGAAAAATCACTATGTAATGGCAAGCTACCCCGGTCCAAAACCAGGAGCAAACCACATACATCACCAACAAAGGCCCTAACTCTACACACAGAAAGGGCGAAAAACAAGAAAAGCCATCAAAAGGATATCAAAGCAAGACTAAACAAAGCTCATGCCTGTATTCAAAACAGAGGGAGCGCGACGCATGCAAGGAGACAGAACAATTTCATCAAGGATGTGAACGTACTAATCTATTCACCTCCTTGCAAAAGTCGGGGGACAAGCGAATCATTAGGAATCCTCCCTCGCAAACAAATGCAAGTGTCGGACGTACTAATCTATCCACACTTCGCAGCAATACAAGGATGTGAACGTACTAATCTATTCACATCCTTGCAAAAAGTCGGGGGACAAGTGGATCATTGGGAATCCTCCCTCGCAAACAAATGCAAGTGTCGGACGTACTAATCTATCCACACTTCGCAGCAATACAAGGATGTGAACGTACTAATCTATTCACATCCTTGCAAAAAGTCGGGGGACATACGGATCCTTAGGAACCCTCCCTCGCAAACAAATGCAAGTGTCGGACGTACTAACCTATCCACACTTCGCCGCAATACAAGGATGTGAACGTACTAATCTATTCACATCCTTGCAAAAAGTCGGGGGACATACGGATCCTTAGGAATCCTCCCTCACAAACAAATGCAAGTGTCGGACGTACTAATCTATCCACACTTCGTCGCAGTACAAGGATGTGGACGTACTGATCTATTCACGTCTTTGCAAAAGTCGGGGGACAAGCGGTTCCGTAGGAATCCTCCCTCGCAAACAAATGCAAGTGTCGGACGTACTAATCTATCCACGCTTCGCAAACAAACAACTATATCAAGTATGTGAACGTATTAATTTATTTACATCCTTATAAAGGAAGACAAGCAGTTCAACATGGATCATCCTCCTGACAAAGCCACGGGTGCCGGTAATACTAATTCATCCGCACCCCACCACCCACAGAGATACAATTTCCTAAGGAAAACCATCGGATTAAGGAAATCGACCTGTCAACAGAGCTACACTCTTCCAAAAGAGAACAAGTTATAGAGACAGCAATAAAGGAAGATGCAAAATAATACTAAGTATTATATCTTTCTAACATCTCATGTCAGGCATATATATATATAATATGGCAGGTCTGAAGAGTAAAGGCATCCAGCCAGCATAAAAAGTCAAGCCCGGGACACACCCCGCCATAATCTCACCCATGCAAGGGGAGCAACCATATATACACAAGAGAGTCATATAAAACAAAGAAAGATCAACCTGACCCAACGTCAGGAGCACCAGAGCCAAACGCGTCAGCCATAAAAACATCATGCGCAGGGCTGCAGAAAACAACACGGCGATCGTCACCAGCAGGGACGGACACCTGCCCCGTCAAACCGCTCGCTCCGCCCACATCCCCCGTTAGGATCCCCGCAATAGCCCCGAGGGCATAGCCAGTATATGGCCCAGTACTCTGGAAAGGAAAATCGGGGGCAAGATAGTGTATCCTCCTGAAGTAATCCACAGAGAAAGACTCCATACGATCATCACGTGCCTTCTCGAAAAGTTTGGAGTAGTCAGCCGTAGTAGGGAACTCAATCATCCCAAGCTGATCACCCAGGAAACTCAGTCAGCCGTAGTGGGCAACATGAGACTCCTTAGTCTCCTTCAGCGCCACAGCATGTGCCTCCTCGTCGACCTTCTCCTGGCACAGTAAGGCAAACAGCTCCGCCTCCAGCTGAGACGCACAATCCTGACTTCCCTTAAGATAAGCGGAAGCCTTGGAAGAAGCATCTGAATGTGCGCGCGCCTTCTCCCTCAACACAGCGACATCCTGAGACAAGTGCTCATGACGACCCTGCAGACCCCTCGTCTTCTCAACAAGCTCAACAACAAAGGATGAAAGGTTGGTCATCACAGCATTCACCTGCAACAACAACACAAGCACATCGCACACAAAGAATCCAGACAAACATGATAGATCCAACGTAAAAAGAAAACAACATACAGGAGCAAAGCGCGCGAGCGAATCCTCAACACACTTCAAAGCAGCCTCAGGGTCGCGGGGGCACTTCTTGCGGTCAGCCGGTGGAACAGACCGCTGAACCACACGCACACCAACAACAGGTGTGCTCAAGGAAATATCCTTGGGAAAGCGAATAGCAGACTGAGAATAGGGAGTCCACTCGTTCCCGGACACATCCCCATCAAGCCGACACATCAGATCAGACTTGCGAAGAGCTGGAGGAGTAGGAACAACTACACATCAAAAGCAAACACATTAGGAGAAGGCAAAATATACCAATACAACAAGAAGTCAACCACAGTCACCTGCCAAGGAAGGCACCTCCGCTGAACAACCGCTCCCCGACCGGGGGGCAGGCATGGTCGAATCCGCATACATTGGCCCCTTCCCTTTGTCACAGGAAGGAGCAAGAGGCATGCCAGCAGACGTCGACCTCTTAGGATCGCTCGGGGAACGGACGTCAGCATCATTCTCTCGGACAGGTGCAACTCCCCCCGCCGTCGGGAGTACCAAGCCTGCAAAGACAACCGCAAAAAGACCATTGGCATGTTAACGTGGGGAAAAATCTCAACGAAACCTTTAAAGGCACAAGTCCCATACCCGGGCCAACAGGAGGAATGTCGCCGAGGCCGGGAACAGTCTGAGGAAATCCGCCTGCGACTCCGCCCTGTACACTTGGCGCCATTTCCGGGGAACACAACGACAAGTCATGGCGTACCACTGTTATTCTAAGATCACCACTTTACAAGATTCGGGAGAGTCACGCCAAGCGCGTACACCTCCTACACCTCCTACCAAACGCGCGTGCATCGACGCTCTAAGAGGAGGAGTAACACCTCTCGCTCAGAAACTAAGTATAGTAGCAGCGGACACTAGGCGCAGCACTGCGCGCACAGCATCGCACATGCGTACACGTCGACATGGCAATGTGAGATCTACCACCTCACATACGAAGAGCCTAACAGATACACTAAGTGGCTATCATGTCCACGCATCTCGAAGTAGCGGTCGCTAGACACACTCTACCTTGGGGAAAATAAAGTAGCGGTCGCTAGAAACACTCTACCTTGGGGAAAACCAAGTAGCGGTCGCTAGACACACTCTATCTTGGGGAAAGCCAAGTAGCGGTCACAGAATGCACTCTACCTTGAAAACGCCAGGTAGCGGCAACAACATGGATAGGCAGTCGCCTCGCCGACCTTTGACCGACGCCATGGAAGGACACGTCGCCTCGCCGACCTCTGGCCTTCTCCCTACCTCGGAAACATCAAGTAGCTGTCGCTAAATGCACCCAACTTAGGAACAACCAAGTAGCAGTCGTGGAATGCACCCAACTTTGGAACAACCAAGTAGCAGTCGTGGAATGCACCCAACTTTGGAAAAACCAAGTAGCAGTCATGGAACACACCCTACTTCGGAAGATCCCAGTAACCATCAACATGGGAGACAACTACATATCTACGAGACTCGTTAGTCTCTACTTATCACATAGCGAACACCCCACGAGGTGGGCAACCCCCTGTACATATCAACCACTATGACGACACCTATCCTACGTCGACATCAAGCCTATAGTGACAACATGCATGGCAACAGACAAGGAAATAATTCTAAGTGTCGGAACAAGCGCGCACATACAAGCGCACACATACAAGCGCGCACATACAAGCGCACGCATACTCAGCTAGCACGCATATGGATGGTTGTATGGTCATGAAAGAAAGAGCCAATCAAGGAACATTTTCTAAGTGTTCCACCATGTCAGCAGTCGACGTGTGACGAGGTGTCGACTATCAAGGAACATTTTCTAAGTGTTCCACCATGTCAGCAGTCGACATATGACGAGGTGTCGACTATCAATGAATATTTCTAAGTGTTCCACCATGTCAGCAGTCGACTTATGACGAGGTGTCGACTATTAAGGAATATTTTCTAAGTGTTCCACCATGTCAGCAGTCGACATATAACGAGATGTCGACTGTCAAAAGATGTTTTCTAAGTGTTCCACTATGACAGCAGTCAACATATGACAAAGTGTCGACCATCAGGAAATACTTTCTAAGTATTTTCCTATGACGGCAATCAACGACAGTCGACAAAGATCAAATAACGACAACCATGGTGACGAGTCATTAGGCTAGCGCTATCACGTCACTACAAGCACCTCTACTCCGGGGGCAATACTATATCAACAAGGGCCTCGTCTCTCGGCATATACGTGGCAAACATACCCCGTTCGTCAACGACGCGGCGGATGCATCACACCTCGCAAGCTTAGGACCCTTGCGTCCGTGATACACGCTCCCTCATAAGTGTGTGGGTAATACTTTACCTGTCTCTATTTTTTCTAAGTCTTTTAATACATGACTATGCATCCTTTACACATACGTCATACACACGTCATCGTCATGCATTGCACACATCCATGATTTACATCCATGATTTTTCATATCAAGTCCATCACATGTGATTTTCCAAACCCGGCATTATTTCATTTACTAAAACCGTCGTCTCGCCGTCAAGACGGCCGTCTCGGACGACGGGCTCCCGGAAACCATCATATTGCATGAAAAACGTTTTATCAAAACTTTCATGATTTATTATCATTTTGATACAATTAGTCGTGGCATGAACTTTCCATTTTCCTTTGATCATCGTGCAAACCCGGAAAATTTCATGTGCGCTCACGCCTTACTTCTCCCAAAATCACATTTATCATATTACTCGTAGTCCGTTGTGCTACTAACCCTTTGCGCAGTTATCAAGCGTGACCATCTCAAGAAACTAAGACAAGGAGCTCGTCTGAGCCGCGCATATCCACCCTTGGTAAGTCAGAACCCAAGGTGAGCAGACGACCCGAATCACGCGTACACCCTATCTTAAAATAGAGTTAAATAAAGGTCAAGCCATTATTTAACTCGGGGGCAAGTGATGGATATACGCATGATTCGGGCTCGGTTTTAAATTATTCGGACCTCGTACACGCACAAGACCCACTACAAAACCCGATTTCGAGCTAACCGGGGGAAACCGGGCAAGTCGCGAACTTGCCCGGCACCCCCGGGGGGCTTACCCGGAAATTCCGGGTAAGTCCCAGCTTACCCGGAATTCCGGGTAAGTTTAACACCCGGGGGGTGTCGCGCACACCCCCCATTTCGTCTCGAATGTATAGGAGACCCGATTTTTAACTAACTCCTATGTGTCCGAGACCTATGTTTCAAAGGCGCGCGCGTCCCGCTCGTGACAGCCGCCTGAGACGCGCGTCAGAGTCCTTTTCCCGAAGCTCTCCCCTGCATCCCGGTTCACATTTCCACATTGAACCGGGTCAAAACCGGTTTACGGTCCAAGGTTGCCTATAAATAGCCACCTTGGGGGTAAACATTTTCAAGTCAATTCAAAAAATCACTTTGGGCAAAAGTGGGAAAAGCTCTGACCTCTCTCTAAAAAACCCTATCTTTCTCTCTCTAGAAATCGACTAATGTTGATCGTCGGAGTGAGCACACCAAGCACCCCCCCCCTCTCCACGGGGACTGCTTGGTAACACTCCTTTCGCAGGGGCAGATAGACGATCTTCCAGAGAGCCCAAAGGATTCACCACCATCCAGAAGACGAAGTTAGGGCCCGCTCGTGACTTTAGAGGACGGACTTAACTCGCATTCAACCCGAAGACTTCGACGAGTTATTCCGCGGACAACCCGCAATAACTCGGTCGAAACAACCACCAATAAGATATTAGCATTAATTATAAAATGAATTAATTTATAATAAAAAATTGGTTACGTAATACATAGTGCATTACTTAAATTTAAGGAATGCTTTATGTAAAAACATAAATTTACGTGTGGGTCCCATCTTTAAGGAATGCTATGTAAAACCACTGTAGATAGTTTTTATTGCTTTACTTAAATAAACATGTAGGACTCACGTTTATGTATACTTTACGTAATACCACTGTGGATGCTCTAACAAGCTTGTGAAGTGGACTAATTGGGTATCGACTATTGTATTAGAAGTCATTTGAATCTCCATTACCGATTTTATAACCTATAAAAATTATGCGACCTCCCTTAGCCGTAGCGGCTTTCTCCAAATTATACCGGAGAAAAAAATAATACCCCTATTATATATATATATATTTTATTTATTTATATTTCGTGCATTGCCCGATTTTTTTTTAACAACATTGCCGGATCGATTTCCTAGTAGAAGATGATTCCCAATTGGCCAATCAGAAAACAGCTCTACGATGACATGGCAGTTCTTTTTCTTTTGCAATATGGACCCAAATATTACATTTATTATGAAACAAACCACAAACTTCTGAGAAAATTCAACAAAAGTGACCATTTTTTTTTTGGCCATACAAAAGTGACCGTTTAATCCTCAGAAAGCAACAAGACAAATGAAGCAGTTGCGTTTCCCTCCACACATTGCCCGCTCGCCTTATCCTCAATCTGTCCCTCTTTCCCTCCAAACATCAAATCACTGCAGAAAAAAAATTGAAAAATGAGATCTTTCACCAATTGGCCACAGTTCAGCAACGCCCTCCAGTTCCTCTTCAACCAGAGGCCGCAATCAGAGCTTGATCTTGATGGCGAGCAAGTTAGGGGCCACTGCGACCTGCAATCGTCTCTTCGGCCTGCCCAATCGGAAACCCTCAATTTCGCTGTCCTCGTCTCTGCAACTGGTGTCTCCTTTTAAGGTTAGGTCCTTCAATGGAAGAAATCAGTTATGGGTTCGTCGCGGACGGACGCTTTTGCTTCCGCACAAAGCCACCGCTGATCAGCAAGGTCCGTGTCTCTCTCATTGACCCCGGCAACTGATGTCGATTGGAACTTTGCTGCCATAATTAGATAGCTTCTCAATAATTCAGTAGTACGCGTTGTTGAATTGCTTAAAAATAAGGAGAAATTCATGGGGAAGTGATTTTTAGTTCCAAAGGGAAAAACTTGAAATTGCAGAACTGAATCAAGCTCTAGAAGAATTGTTAGCTGAATTAATGAAAGAATTTTTTTTAGGGATTTGGGATTGCATTTCGAGCTGTTATGAACATTGGTTCATTTATTGTTTACAGGCAAGGTAGGAGAGGAAGAAACAGACAGTAACATCCTGCCTTACTGTAGCATAGACAATAAAGCGAAGAAGTCAATTGGAGAACTCGAACAAGAGTTTCTTCAGGCCATGCAAGTATGGATCTTGATTCGATTTCAACTTTTCGTATTTTATATATATATTGCTATTTGAAGTAAGGTGCAGATTTTATGATATCATTATGTTCCCATGTAATCATTGATCTAGGCTCGAGCTTTTTGGTCAGTTAGTTATGTGGGTCTCTTATATTTAGTTAATCTTGAGCTTCTGTTGTCTGAAACAGTCATTTTATTATGAGGGAAAAGCAATCATGTCGAATGAAGAATTCGATAATTTGAAGGAAGAATTGATGTGGGAAGGAAGCAGTGTTGTCATGCTAAGTATACTCCTCTTTCTCTGATCTTCATTGATTATTCTGAAACATTATTCTCTTGTATAGGTCTTCTCTAATTTCTTTATTTGTTTTTGCAGGTTCTGATGAACAGCGGTTTCTGGAGGCTTCAATGGCCTATGTTTCTGGCAAACCGATCTTAAATGATGAAGAGTTCGATCAGTTAAAACTGCGATTAAAGGTTAGTGATCCATCGATAAGTTATATTTGAGAAAATTATGAAATCAATTTTTCTGATTTTATACGACCGTTAAAAAGGAGCAAGGCAGTGAAATTGTTGCTGAAGGGCCACGTTGCAGTCTCCGGAGTAGGAAAGTTTATAGTGATCTATCAGTTGATTATCTCAAGATGTTATTATTGAATGTCCCTGCATCTGTTGTGGCACTTGGACTGTAAGTAATAACTTAATGTCAAATTCTTTGTCATGTCTAAACATATACAAGAAAGCTAGCCAAAATGCGCTCTGCGCGTTTATCTGTGTTGTGTTAGAGACCTAATTCTCTTGTTGTGATTCAACTAGGTTCTTTTTCTTGGACGATCTTACTGGATTCGAGATTACGTATCTTTTGGAGGTGAATGCCGAATTTTCTTTACCTCTTCCTGTTCCTTGACGAACAAGTTAACTACTTTTATGAATACATTATAAGGCATTGATTGGTATTGCAGCTTCCAGAACCATATAGCTTCATCTTCACATGGTTTGCTGCTGTTCCCCTTGTTGTCTACTTGGCGAGCGTACTCACAAACGTGATCATTAAAGATTTCATCATCCTGAAGGTAATCAAATCATCACCCCTCCTTCAAACAATTTCTTGCAGTCCAAGCAAAACATGATCTTTTATTCTGTTTCAGGGTCCGTGTCCAAACTGTGGCACTGAGAACACTTCGTTCTTCGGCACAATCTTGTCGATTTCTAATGGTGGAAAGACTAATAAACTCAAATGCTCAAAGTAAGGATCTCATTCAGGTTTTTTTTTTCAGATGATGAAGAAATTCATTCTATTTCTAATTTGATATTTTGTTTTTCTGATTCAGCTGCGAAACTCCGTTGGTGTTTGATTCCAAGTCGCGGCTGATTACATTGCCTGATTAAGAGGTATTTAGCCAAAATCACTGAAATGCAGAGATCGGTCGGCCGGGTCGGGATAGGGTTGATGCGTGCTTGTTAAAAAGTTCGAGGAACATCCTGTGTTGTATCAGAAAACGAGCATAGCAATGTCAATATCTGCTAGTGTTTCACGTATTGTCACTTAAATACATGGGTTAAGAACCTAAAAGGCTAAAACACAGTCTAAACTATATACCGTGTTTCTAATCGATATCCAGATTTAAACCACTGGTATTCATTGTTCCAACTATTAGATTTGTTTAAGTAATAGTTTAGAATTTTATTTAAAAATTGACTGAATAAAAATGTATATTTTGTATCAAATAAATCTTAACCATGATCACCAAATTTGATATTTCGGAAAAGTGAAAACTGTTTTTGTTGTTTAAAATGTCAATTTTAAAGTTAAAATTAATCGAAAAAAAAGTAAAAAATCAATAAATCTGATAGTTGATACACCGAATATCAATATTTTAAGCATGAGATAACTATAAACATCATATAAACATCAGGACTTTTCTAATCACACTCTGAGATTTTTAATCTCGATGGTTAGAAATAGAAAGTTTAAATTAAAAGGACTAAATAATAAAATAAAATGTTTTTACCTTTTTATTTCGAAGCATTCTGTAGCATGCTAAAAAACTAACATTGTATCATACTTTGTAAAATATTTTATTATTTTAAAACATTTTTTAGTCCCACTTAATCAAGCACCACCAATCCACCGCCTTTACATTCTTACTTACATATATAATATCAATAATTTTAACTTTTTATTTTTATATATATCCTATTATAATGAATAAACTTATAATAGTCTGTATAAAACAAACTAAAAATTATGTGCATTTCTGATTTATTTATTTATTATCATACACAATAATTTTTTTATTATATTAAAATAAATTCAACTCAAATTAATTTTTAATATTTCATTTGTTTGTGATTGTATTTTTGTTTTCAATTTTTTTGCTTGTATATTTTTCTTATTTTTTAAGTTATTTTCTAATAATTTTAAAATTGAGATATTATTTAGAAGTTTGTGTAGTGTGATGGATATTACACAATTAGTGTACATAATAATAAATATTAAATGTATGTTATTAGTTTCTTTTTTTCTTTCTTACTTTTAGTTCTCAATATTTTGTCAAAATAGTATTCCGATCAAATTTTCATCATGTATTTTTCGATGGATATGCAAATCTATTAAATGTATTGTACATATCAATTAGAATATCACAACTTGCTTGATTATAATGATGTTTGCCAGTGGCTCGAGTCACCTTCGAGCTGAACATACCTCTTTACATTTTTTAATTTATTGTAAAATTATTATGTTTTTATTATATATATACATATGTTATATTATTCATTTGCACAACCTCATAAAATTCAAAATGATACATTGTAAAACATCGATAACTAAAACTACTTGATGGTAGGACAAAATTCAGTGAAACTAATAAGTTCATGCTCGATATGATTAATATATATATATATATATTATTAAAAAAAAAACTAAAAAATTGGTGTTAGTATTTTATTACCTCTTAATTTAAAAAAAAAAAAAATTGTTTATACTTTTTTTTAAGTTGTATGATGTTTATACGTTTATAGTAAAATTTATGTTTTAGTATCGTTCATATTTTTTTTCTAGGGTGTAACTTTTTCTTTTTAATTACGGTCAATTAGACAATTAGGACCACTCATAAGGATGAAATAATTAAATTTGAACAATCATTAAAAAAAATTAGAGAATTAAGTTGACAAATAGAAAAACAACCACTTTAGAATACCCGCACACTGACGACATGGTAGCGGACCTATTAACTAAAACATTACGCAAGGAGACATTTGAAAAGCATGTTAAACTGCTTGGATTGCGTTGGAGTTTAAAAGTGGGCGTGTATCTGTGATAACATTTTGATAATTGAAAGTTACATTTTTAATAAATGAGAGAATTGCAAATTGAGTTTATGATTCATCGACGTCATAATGTTTGATTTCATCAGATTTTACGGTCTATAAACTGAGTCGTAGGAGGACGCGATCCTCTGCCTAAATTATGTCGAATGTGGCCTAAATAATGTCATCTTGTAGGAGAGGGGGACCTCTACCGTAACAAGACTGGCTAAGAACCATGGAGGATAACTTGGTTACGCAAAATGATCATTTGGTTTCGGAGTAACACGACATGATCTTCGTTTTGCATATCGCTGTGATGAACTATGTTCGTCATTAACCACATTCTGGGCCAGATGAAAATTCTGTGATAGCATTGTTGACATATCCCACTCCTGACAATGTTCAGGTATGTTATCGACGCGTGTTTCATACTACGCGTGCCATATTCGACCACGGGGTCAGGCTCGGTTGTGCTAGGTAGAATCCTCGAGATTCGGATGGCGCAAACTTCTTCACCTCGAGTGTGTGATTGATCATGGGAGCCTTATGAAGAGGCACCCGAAGTATCCTCATGGACTTAGAACTCATATCTAAGGTCAGACACAATACTCGCTTCCCGGCGTACGAGCGTAGTGCTGAAGAAAAAGGCCAAGTGACCACGTTTTTGGAAACCTGTTGGGTTTGACTAAGGTATGAGCGATGGGGATGGTCAAGCTCACCTGTAATTCACCGACTCTTGTATTCACTAGGTGGTCATTAGCCGGATATTAGTTGAAAGTTGTGAATACTTGTACGGATGTCTTGGAGAAGTATTCATATGTGGAAACTAGGCAGTTGGATAATTAACAGTTGACCTAGGATACAACGCGATACAATTTAATGTTTTTAACATGCTGATTGGAAATAGGGAATCAACATTCCGCAGACGCTACAACACTGCTAACAGATGAGTAGCACGATGCCCGTCGTATCCGCCAGTCGCAGGGCAAACCTCGTATGAACTATTCGGAAGAAGGGACAAGATCGGAAGAATGAAATTTTGATGCGATTTGGACAACAATACATTAACACGCACCCTCCTTTTCCGCCGAGTGGGAGCTGTTAACATATGGTGACATGACGCCGTAAATGGAAGCCCGTTAATATGTATATGTTACCTGATACAATTAGGTAAATGTCACATTAGGGAAATTTGGCTAGACCTAAATCCCAATTGACATGAGAGACCCAAAATTGGGCATCTCTTATACAATAGGCTGGCCGAAATATTTGAGTAGTCCAGTTTGCTCCTCCTATAAATAGAGAGTGTTGGGGGTTTTATTATGTTGAATCATAATTCCTCATTTGTGGCAATTTAAGAGAAAACCCTCCTCCCTAAACACTCCTAGTTCGGCGAACGTCACTACTTACCAAGAGTCGGCCAATTTGCTTTGAGCAAACACTCTGAATATTTGTCCCTGCCAAGAATCGATCAGAGGCTTTGCTGTGGAGACTATACCGCGTAGGGTTTCCTTAACAAGAACCTCTACGGGTTCCGTCCGGTGGATCGAGAACTCCCTCAGCAAGATATTGGGACTACGGAAAGCGATTAAGGTATGTGCACATCTTTCGATGCGTAATCTTGATTACTAGCACGTACCGTATTTAAGTTTCCGTAATATTTAGTCCCGTAATCCAACAAATTAACCACATAAAATGATATTGCTTTAGACATGATCATTTTATTTGAATTTAATATAAGGATAACTATGAAAGTATATTATTTGAATATACGATAATTATAATGAAAATACAGTAACAATGCTGATAATTTATTTTTGTATTAGTATTAAATTGTTAAGGAAAATATTAAAATATATTAAAAAAAAATAGAAATCGAAGTAATTGTAATATAGAAAATACAAACACAAATAAATGTAACAAATAGAATATTAAAAAATCATAGGACAAAAAAGTATTTAATATTAACATTTTGTTTGATCGAGTTTATTTATAATGATAAAATGAATTACTGTGTATAAAATATCAACAGTGTATAATTTTTAATTTTAATATGTAAAATATATATATATATTTTTTTTTTTATAAAACTATATATATACAAGGAATTATGAAATTACTACGCTAAACAATATGTACTAAAGTCTAAACTATACCTCTTATTTTTTTAATAAAAATAATATATTTTATGAAGTACGGTACTCTATTGGTTTCGAAGCCTAGCTACAATTGCCGAGGTAACATTTTTTTTTAAATACCATCTAGTCGTTATAATTATATTATTTTATTTCTGGCCCCTGAGATTAAAAATCTCGGAGGGCTTATAGAAAAGTCCTAAACATCACGTATATTTGAAATTGATTTTAGGTATTAACCCTAAATACATACATAATACAGGCTTGTGAATTACAAATATATATATAAGAGAGAAAATAGCAGATATGTCATAGGTCCAACCAAACTAAGTACACGAAGTATTTTATTTTCGTACGGTGCCAACAACTTAGAATAATAGCGAATTTGACATTGCGGTAATCACGTTGTACCGTCCAAATTCCATGAATATAATTTGTAATGGTCTATACGATATATATAATAATTGAATTATATTATCACACGAACCAGTATATATTTATATATGTAACAACTTACAATATGATGTGCATTTCATTTGACTTATGAACAATAATTCGTGGGTGTCACTAAGGGGGAATTTCTGCTCTCTTTTTGCCTTCCTATAAGTAGCACAATGCTAACTGCAGATAGTAAGTAACTTGATACATACATAGAAAGTAGCTCGAGACGAACCATGTCTTCAACACTATTCAACTTGGTTGTGATGCTATTTGTGTGCTCTATCTCTTCACCATTAACCATGGCGGCTTATTATGCTCCGGCACCGACTACATATAAAGGGTCTGCATGGTCACTAGCCCATGCAACATTCTACGGCGATGAGACCGCCTCAGAGACCATGGGTATATATATTTTACGTGTTTTACGTCTATCATAGTATCGTTGGACCTTGTATCCGGCGGTATCCCAAAGATACTATATATTATGAATTTATGAGTATAACAATGTTGATTAATGCAGGTGGAGCTTGTGGGTATGGGAATTTATATACGTCTGGGTACGGAACAAATACAGCTGCATTGAGCTCAACCCTGTTTAAAAATGGATATGGGTGCGGTCAATGTTACCAGATGATGTGTACACAGTCAAAATGGTGTTTTCCGGGTAAGTATATCACGATAACTGCCACCAACCTATGCCCTCCTAACTGGGCCCAAGACTCGAATAATGGCGGGTGGTGCAACCCGCCAAGAGTCCACTTCGACATGGCAAAACCCGCATTCATGCAAATCGCGCAATGGAAAGCCGGAATTGTGCCGATCAATTACAGAAGGTACTATATTTCTACCACGAATACACATCCAATACAGTTTTTTACGGTCCAAACCTCAGCTAGCCATTTTAGTTTTTAGTGTCAAATCGTACTAACCGATAATTTATCTTTCAGGGTACCGTGCCCAAGGGCAGGTGGTCTCCGATTCCAGCTTCAGGGTAACGGATACTGGTTGCTCGTGTACGTGATGAATGTGGGTGGGGCCGGAGACGTGTCGACTATGTGGGTTAAGGGAAGTAAGACCGGTTGGATTAGTATGAGCCACAATTGGGGTGCTTCATACCAAGCCTTCTCTTCATTGGCAGGACAAGCCCTTTCTTTTAAGGTCACTTCCTTAACAACCAAACAGACCATTGTGCTTTACAATGTTGTCCCTTCCAACTGGAACTTCGGCATGACATACAAAGGATATGTCAATTTCCATTAAGAGAAGAAGAACAATATCCATTATGTCTTTCTTTTTAGTTGCAAATTGGGGTTTCATGTCACCCACCATCCCAAAGAAACTACTTTTTGTGTTGTAATTTCTTTGAGGATTAGATAATTATTGTGTAAAAGTGAGTTTCGTCATGGGTGTGTATATAAGAAGCCACCCTACTTAAGTCACTATATTATGAATGAGGGTTTCTATGAATGAATGTTTCTTTTATATGCTCAGCTATTTGTGAGCCTTACCAAGCCTTCTATATTATATCGATTATTAATGGTTGAGTTCGAGTTTTCTTATTTTTCCATTAGAGTGGTGATAGAGATTCCGACTGTTGGAATCCCAATTCTTTGAAATCACTCACAAACACACGGATAATTTACATCAACTTTTATGAATTATTATGAATTTACTCACACTCGGAGATTGGAGGAATCCTAAATTTAAAATCCAATTATTTCCGTTTACGTTAACAGAGAGCTGGGATCCATAATCCCAACAATCGATCAAGTCGTTGTTGTCTCATATTTAAAATGTTAATATTTGGTGTCTCATCTATCAGATTTGTTGATTTTCACTTTTTGCTATGACGAATGTTTTTTAAGCATCAAGTAAACCTAACCATGAGCAACAAATCAAATACTTCGGACAAGTGGAAAAACAACACGTTTTTGTTACTTAAAACATTAATTCTAACGTCGAAGTCAGTCAAAAAAAGTGAAAATCAACCATTCTAATACTTGAGATACTAAATATCAACGATTTTAATCAATAGCAGCAGCGATTAGCAACATCAATATTTATGACAATTTTTTTAGTTTCTTAACCTAAAAGTTAACTTGAAATCGGTTAGATTTTGCACTCCCTCAAAAGTCACAACTCAAACCATTCGAATTTTTCTGTTCTTTTTGTTGTTCATCCGACCATCATGATCGATCCTCCTATTATTTGTCTTAGTTTAGGTAGTTGTTCAGTTCGATCGAGGTAAATTTATGCTGAATTTCGTCCGACAAAACTGTAGTATCTTTAAAGGTGACCGTCCCATAAAAAAAATCTCATAGCACAACTTACATTGTGAGAGTGAGAGGAGGGATTAAATTGACTATGCTCCTCGCAAACCTCGTTTCTAAAACCGTCATCAATCTTCTTGTTTAATTTCGGTTATTGCATATTTTTAATTGTATATTAAATTGAAAATTTAACTAATTTACATATTAATTTTGTAACTTTGGAATATTACATTTAGTCATTCGACTTTATTTATTCATGTTTTAACTCGTATTTCTAACATAAGTCAATCAGGGTTCATTATTTGAATTTTCATTAAATTTATTTAATATATTTTTTTCTAAAACCAATACGACTGGTAAGACCCCATTAACTTATTGGACACATAGAAAGTAGTATCCTATCATCCATAAATATAAGACTTTCTTCTATTCAACTGAGTTTTTTAAATGTACTATTTAATTAATAGAGTTAAAAAAAAAAAAAAAAATTAAGAACCTATGAAAGGTCTGAACTATCACCCATGTTAACGGGAGATGTCTGAAATTTAAAAAGTTAATAATTGAGGTCTGAAATTTCAATTTTGCTGATTTGAGGTTTTCCGTCCATTTTTAGGGTTAAATTTAACAGAATTGTGTGAAATGACATTTTTGCCCCTTTAATATTTTGTTTTATTTAATATTTTATTTAAGGAAATGTGAAATGACAATTTTACCCCTAAAGTCAAATTAAAACTACCCAACTCCGGCCACCGCCACCCGACTCCGACCACCACCACCCGACTCCGGCCACCACCACCCGACTCCGGCGACCACCACCTCGGCTCCGGCGACCCGACTCCGGCTACCACCTCACCAAAAAAGCTCCGATCGGAGCTTTGTGGCTCTGGTCGGGGCCACAGAGCTCCGATCGGAGCCCAATCGGGACCGGTGGCTCCGATTTGGGCCCAATCGGAGCCTTGGTGGTGGTCGCCGGAGTACGGTGGTGTTCGCCGGAGTACGGTGGTGGTCGGCGGAGTACGATTGGTGGAGCCGTGGTGGCTTCAAGGGCATTTTGGTCTTTTCACTTCAAGCATGTGAGGGGCACACTTGATAGAAAGGTATTTTTGGAAATTTATTTTATTTACGGTCACATGCCAAACATGTGACCAACTTCCGTTAGTTTTAACGGAAAAAATTAAAGGAGACTGCTGTTATCAACAAAACTAAAATTTCAAACCTCCGTTATTAACTTTTTTAAATTTCAGACCTCTCCCGTTAACATGGGTGATAGTTCAGACCTTTCATAGGTTCTTAACCAAAAAAAACACACCTTCCCAACAATACTCTACTACAAAATTGACACTCTAAACGCTGACCAGTAAAAATAAAAATAATAAAATATAGTGGACCATCAAAATAATTTGTTTATTTTTTGGCGCTAAATAAAACTGGTACAATATTATAATTCGTACGGCGCCAAGAACTTAGAATAAGAGAGCGGGTTTGACATAGCGGTAATCACGTTGTAGCCGCCTTATCCAAATTCCATGTATGAATATAATTTATAATCATAGTTCATAGAAATATATAAATTTATTTATACTAACACCAAACGCAATTTCGATTTTGACTTAATTAGGAACATATATACTAATCGTGGGTACCACGAATGGAGAATTTCTGCTATCTTAGGCCTTCCTTCCTATAAGTAGCACACTGCTAAATTGCAGATCATCACTTCATACATCATAGATCAACCCTAGAAAAAGAAGCTCGAGAGTAACCATGGCTTCAACAATATTCAACTTGTTAGTGATTATATTTGTATGGTCCATTGCTTCGCGATTAACCATGGCAGCTTATTATGCTCCCGCGCCGGCAACATACAAAGGATCTGCATGGTCACTAGCCCATGCAACCTTTTACGGGGACGAGACCGCATCAGAGACAATGGGTACATAGCTTATACATTTTACGGCGATTAGATTATTACGTTGTTTAAACATTTTGAAATCTTAATTTTGGTTCAAAATATATGTATGTACATTTATAAAGTTATTGATTAATGTAGGTGGAGCTTGTGGGTACGGGAATTTATACACATCTGGGTACGGAACAAACACAGCTGCATTGAGTTCAACCCTGTTTAAGAATGGATACGGGTGCGGTCAGTGTTACCAGATGACGTGTACACAGTCAAAATGGTGCTATCCGGGTAAGTATATCACGATCACTGCCACCAACCTATGCCCTCCTAACTGGGCTCAAGACTCGAACAATGGCGGGTGGTGCAACCCTCCAAGAGTCCACTTTGACATGGCCAAACCCGCCTTCATGCACATCGCGGAATGGAGAGCCGGAATTGTGCCTATCAGTTACAGAAGGTACTATATTTATACCACAAATACAAATTCAATACAATTTTTTACTGTTTAAACTTCATCTAGCAATTTTAGCTATTAGTGTAAAATCGTACTAACCGATAATTTATCATTCAGGGTATCGTGCCCAAGGGCAGGTGGTCTCCGATTCCAGCTTCAGGGTAACGGATACTGGCTGCTCGTGTACGTGATGAATGTGGGTGGTGCCGGAGACGTATCGACTATGTGGGTTAAGGGAAGTAAGACCGGTTGGATTAGTATGAGCCACAATTGGGGCGCTTCATACCAAGCTTTCTCTTCATTGGGAGGACAAGCCTTGTCTTTTAAGGTTACTTCCCTAACAACCAAACAGACCATTGTGCTTTACAATGTTGTCTCTTCCAACTGGAACTTCGGCATGACATACAAAGGATATGTCAATTTCCATTAAGAGAAGAAGAACAATATCCATTATGTCTTTCTTTTTAGTAGCAAGTTGGGGTTTTATGCCACCCACCATCCCAAAGAAACTCATTTTTGTGTTGTTTCTTTGAGGATTAGATTATTGTGTAAAAGTGAGTGTCTGTCATGGGTGTTATAAGAAGCCACCCTCACTTAATTACCATATGAATGAGGGATCGAGCTCCATTATTAAGTATGCTCAGCTATTTGTGAGCCTTACCAAGCTTCTATATTACATCGATTATTAATGGTTGAGTTCGAGTTTTCTTCCGACTGTCCGAATTTCAATCATCTGAATTCACTCATAGTGATACACATGTAGTTTACATAAACTTTTATGGCATTTTGAATTCTCTCACATTCGGAGGTTGGAAGAATCCTAAATTCGAAATCTCAAATTTTCGTTTACATTAACAGAGAGCTGGGATTCACAATCCCAACAATTGATAATGTTACTGCTGTCCTCTATTTAAAATGTTATACTGGTGTTTCATCTATCAGATTCGTTGATTTTCACTTTTTTTTTCTATGACAAATGTTTTTTAAGCATCAAGTAAATCTAACCATAAGTAACAAATTTAATACTTCGGACAAGTGGAAAAAAACATATTTTTGCTAATTAAAACGTCAATTCTAACTCAACGTCAGTCGAAAAGGTTAAAATTAACAATTCTAATAATTGAGACACTGAATATTCACGTTTTAAATCAAGGGCAGCGATTAGGAACATGGCTCATATTTGTGACTGTTTTTAGTTTCCTAACCTAAAAATTAACTTGAAAATCGGTTTGTTTTTGCACTCCCTCACAAGTCACAATTAGGGTTGTAAACGAGACGAGTATCTGGCAAGCTCGACTCGACTCGACTCATTTTACTCGAGCTCGAACTCGGTCGAGTCTTAATTTTTCGAGCTCGAACTCGACTCGGTGCCATACTCGACGAGTTCGAGCTCGGCTCGACTCGACTCGGCTCTATAAGGTTATATTTTTTTCAATTGAATCACAAACGACGCACCTTAGCTCGAGCTCGAACTCGACTCGATTAGCCTTTTGGCTCGAACTCGACTTGAACTCAATATATACATATATAAAATTATTATTTAAAGCTCGAAAAACTCGAGCTCGGACTTGAACTCGACTCGAATAGGTAAAAGAAAAAAGCTCGATTAGGCTCCCGAGCCTCTCAAGTTGAGTACCAATGAACTCAAACTCGACTCGGCTTCACAAACATCATTTCTAAAACCTATAATTATCTCAAATATATCTTATTCCCTTATAAAACCGTCTTCAAACCTGTGCTATTTAGATTATGTGAATGTTTTAAACATCATTTACATAATTGTATATTAAACCCAAAATTTGACTTATTTTCAGATTAATTTTTGTAATTCAGAATATTACAATTTAATCATTCAACTTTATTATTACGATTTTACCTCGTATTTCTAACAAAAGTCAACCATGATTTTTTTTTTTTGCCACTAGTCAACCAGGATTTTTGTTGCCACTAGTCAACCAGGATTTTTGTTGCCACTAGTCATCCGGGATTTTGTAATATGAATTTTCAATAAATTATGTATTACTAGTTCCTAAAACCTATATTTTTTGGGCCGTTCCTAAAACCTATTTTGGACACATAAAAAATAGTATCATCCATAAATATATACGACTTTCTTCTATTCAATTGAGTTTTTTTTAATGTACTGCTTAACCTAACCGAGTACTATATCCAGTCTCCAAATACTAAAAAAAACACCTTCCCAACAATATAGTCTACAACAAAAATTGACAATCGAACTCTGACAAATAAAATATATAGTGTACCATCAAATAAATTATTGTTTTTTGGCGTCAAATAAAACAAGTACAATATTATAATCCGCAAGAAGTTAGAATAAGAGAGCGAGTTTGACATAGCGGTAATCACGTTGCAGCCGCCCTATCCAAATTCCATGTATGAATATAATTTTTCTGTAATACAAATATATAAATTTATTTATACTAATATATTACACCAAACGAAATTTCTTATTGTAACTATATGACTTGTCATGCCATTTCGCTTTTGACTTAATTAGGAACATATATACATTAATCGTGGGTACCACGAAGAGAGAATTTCTGCTATACTAGGCCTAGCTAGCTTCCTATATAAGTAGCACTCTGCTAACTTGCAGATCACCACTTCATACATCATAGATCAACCCTAGAAAAAGAAGCTCATCGAGAGTAACCATGGCTTCAACAACATTATTCAACTTGTTAGTGATTATATTTGTATGGTCCATTGCTTCGCGATTAACCATGGCGGCTTATTATGCTCCCGCACCGGCAACATACAAAGGGTCTGCATGGTCACTAGCCCATGCAACTTTTTACGGCGACGAGACCGCATCAGAGACAATGGGTATATATCTTATACACTTTGCGTCGATTAGATTATTATGTTGTTTATACATTTTGAGATTCTAATTTTGGTTCAAAATATGCATGTACATTTTATAACTATATTGATTAATGTAGGTGGAGCTTGTGGGTACGGGAATTTATACACGTCTGGATACGGAACAAACACAGCTGCATTGAGCTCAACTCTATTCAAGAATGGATATGGGTGCGGTCAATGTTATCAGATGACGTGTACACAGTCAAAATGGTGCTATCCAGGTAAGTATATCACGATCACTGCCACCAACCTATGCCCTCCTAACTGGGCCCAAGACTCGAACAATGGCGGGTGGTGCAACCCTCCAAGAGTCCACTTTGACATGGCCAAACCCGCCTTCATGCACATCGCAGAATGGAAAGCCGGAATTGTACCTATCAATTACAGAAGGTACTATACGTCTACCACAAATATGCATCAAATACAATTTTTAACTGTTCAAACCTCAGCTAGCAATTTTAGCTATTAGTGTCAAATCGTACTAACCGATAATTTATCGTTCAGGGTACCGTGCCCAAGGGCGGGTGGTCTCCGATTCCAACTTCAGGGTAACGGATACTGGTTGCTCGTGTACGTGATGAACGTGGGTGGGGCCGGAGACGTATCGACTATGTGGGTTAAGGGAAGTAAGACCGGTTGGATTAGTATGAGCCACAATTGGGGTGCTTCATACCAAGCTTTCTCTTCATTGGGAGGACAAGCCTTGTCTTTTAAGGTTACTTCCCTAACAACCAAACAGACCATTGTGCTTTACAATGTTGTCCCTTCCAACTGGAACTTCGGCATGACATACAAAGGATATGTCAACTTCCATTAAGAGAAGAAGAACAATATCCATTATGTCTTTCTTTTTAGTAGCAAATTGGGGTTTTATGCCACCCACCATCCCAAAGAAACTACTTTTTGTGTTGTTTCTTTGAGGATTAGATTATTATTGTGTAACAGTGAGTGTCTCATGGGTATGTGTATATAAGAAGCCACCCTCACTTTAAGTCACTATATGAATGAAGGTTTCTTTGACAAACAAATATCGGGGCGAGCTGCTCGATTATTAAGTAGCGCTTGTGCTCAGCTATTTGTGAGCCTTACCAAACTTCTATACTATATCGATTATTAATGGTTGAGTTAGAGTTTTCTTATTTTTTACATTAATAGAGAGCTGGGATCCACGTCCCAAGATTGGGATTTAATATCGTGTAGAAGGGAGGTGATATAAGTTCCGACAGCAGCAATCTGATTCGTTCTGACAACAGTCACAGTGGTAGGGGAGGTAGTTGTTGGCAACTTCGATGGCTTATTTAAACCCTCTCTAGGTCGGACAAATAGGAATGTGGGCGTCAGAATTGTAATTATTAATGCGTGTAGAAATGAACTTGTATCAAAGTTAATCTTAAAAGTTAGGGGTAACTAAAAGCAATATGTCATATTGCTAGTTGCTGTTCCATATTTAAAATGTTGACATTCGGTGTTGTTCTAACTATTAAATTTGTTGATTTTCATTTTATTATATTAAAATTGACGAAATAAAAAAATATTTTTAAGCACCAAGTAAATCTAACTAGTAGCAATAAATCTAATATTCCGGACAAGTGAAAATAGTATGTTTTTGCTACTTAAAATGTCAATTCTGATGTCAAAGTCAGTCGAAAATGAAAATTAACAAACACCGAATATAAACATTTTAGTTCTGGAATAATAATTAGCAATATGACTTATAATTGTGGTTGCCTTGCTTTTGTTCTTTTTGTTGCTCATCCGATCATCATGTTCGGTCTTCCTATATTTTGTCTTAGTTTAGGTAGTTATTTAGTTGCGAAGTAATTTTGTGCTTAATTTCGTTCGATTACACTATTGTATCTTGTAGTAACTGTGTAATACCTCATATTTGTGTACCACATCGGTTAGAAATAAAAAATCTAAAGCCTTAATAAGCCAGACGTAGTACTCAAATCCAACAGGAATTTCTTTTTTTTAGGGCCCAAATGAGGACAACATGCTCTGCTAGGCTGGATTGGACTTAATGTGGACAATCGCCCGGGCTTAGGGGCGTGACAGAATAGTATCAAACTTACAGAGGCTAACGATTCTGGTCTGGACCGTGACGTTGACGAGGACGTCGCACGCATTAAAGGGATATTTGTGTACCACATCGGTTAGAAATAAGAAATCTGAAACCTTAATAAACACTCAAGTCCAACATAAATTCCTCATTTAATGGGTACAGTCATCCGGACTTAGCAGCGTAACAAACTGTCCCATAAAAGTAGCGATGAAATTGATCTTTATAAGATCGTGCTCCTCACAATTCTCATTTGTATAACCGTCTTCAATCTTCTTGTACAATTTGTTGAAAAAAGAAATATTCTTGTACAATTTCGGTTATGTGCATATCTTACATTCTTACTTTTACACAAATTGTATATTTAACCGAAAATTTGACTAATTTGCAGATTAACTTTAGAATATTGCAATTTAGTCATTGAGTCATCCAATTATGTTTATTACAGTTTTACCTCATATTTCTAACAGAAGTCAACCAGGGTTCATTATTTGACTTTTCATTAAATTAATTTATTATTTACTTCTAAAACCAATAAGACTGGTAAGACCCCATAAACTTATTGGACACACAGAAAGTAGTATCCTCCATAAATACAGTACTACTATCCAATCTTTAAAATTGGACCGGGTCGGACCGGAAAAACCAGCACCGGTCTGACCGGATGAAACTTTAAAAAAAAAAATTGTTTAATAAATTAATTAAACTTAAACCTAAGGAATACGGAAGGGCCGAAGGAGTAATGAACAAGCAATTGTACTGTAGCCTAGAGAAGAGAGGGTTTTTGGCTTTCTGCCGCTGCTACTATTTTTTTTTTTTTTTCTATTTTGTATTTTCTCCTTGCTCTGTTCACCGAGATTCTTCATTGTGGCGTGGATTGTTGAGTGTTGTCGAGACTTGAGAGCTGTTGTTGACTTGGAAGTTGGAAGGTCATTGATGCTTGGGATTGGTCATCTTCTAGGCTATACGGTTATAATAATATCTTCAAGGCTTCAAGTTGTTTTCTTTTTGTATTATTGTATAGATTAGATAGGTTAATATATTCAATTCCTCTGATGTATGAATTTCATTTTGACAGGAGTCTTTGAATTTGATGATTGGATTGATTAATGATGTGGATAGGTGGTATATGCAAGTTTAAATAAACTTTTTTAAGTTTTTATGGCGTAGTATGATTATTAGCTGCAGTTCCATAAGATAAAAAAAAAAAAAACTACAGTTCCGTTCCTTGACTGAAGTACTGAACAGCAGCTGTTAACTTCAACAGCTTTTTGTAACATTAAACCGGTCTGAATCGGGTTTGACCGGGTTGGACCGTTTGAACCGTGAACCGGCCACCCAACCGGTTCAAAGCCCGGTCCGGTTTTCAAAACACTGCTTTAAATACTTTAAAAAAAACACCTTCCCAAAATACTTTAGAACAAAAATTGACACTCGAAACGTTGACCAGTAAAAATAATAAAATATAGTGGACCATCAAAATAATTTATTTATTTTTTGGCGCTAAATAAAACAGGTAAAATATTATAATTCGTACGGCGCCAATAACTTAGAATGAGATCGAGTTTGACATAGCGGTAATCACGTTGTAGCCGCCTTATTCTCCAAATTCCATGTATGAATATAATTTGTAATCACGTGGTTCATACAAATATATATGAAATTTCGTATTGTAACTATTTGACTTGTCATGCCATTTCGCTTTTGACTTAATTAGGAACATAAATACATTAATCGTGCGTACCACGTTGCGAGAATTTCTGCTATATTAGGCCCTCTCCTTCCTATAAGTAGCACACTGCTAAATTGCAGATCATCACTTCATACGTCATATATCAATCAACCCTAGTAAAAGTAGCTAGAGAGGAACCATGGCTTCAACAACATTATTCAACTTGTTAGTGATTATATTTGTATGGTCCATTTCTTCGCGATTAACCATGGCAGCTTATTATGCTCCCGCGCCGGCAACATATAAAGGGTCTGCATGGTTACTAGCCCATGCAACTTTTTACGGGGACGAGACCGCATCAGAGACAATGGGTATATATCTTATACGCTTTGGTGTCGATTAGATTATTACGTTGTTTATACATTTTGAGCTTCTAATTTTGGGTTCAAATATGCATTTACGTTCTATAACCATATTGATTAATGTAGGTGGAGCTTGTGGGTACGGGAATTTATACACGTCTGGGTACGGTACAAATACAGCTGCATTGAGCTCAACTCTGTTCAAGAATGGATACGGGTGCGGTCAATGTTATCAGATGACGTGTACACAGTCAAAATGGTGCTATCCAGGTAAGTATATCACGATAACTGCCACCAACCTATGCCCTCCTAACTGGGCCCAGGACTCCAACAATGGCGGGTGGTGCAACCCTCCAAGAGTCCACTTTGACATGGCCAAACCCGCCTTCATGCACATCGCGGAATGGAAAGCTGGAATTGTGCCTATCAGTTACAGAAGGTACTATACGTCTACCACAAATACACATCCAATACAGTTGCTATTGTTTAAATCTCAGTTAGCAATTTTAGCTATTAGTGTCAAATCGTACTAACCAATAATTTATCGTTCAGGGTACCGTGCCCGAGGGCAGGTGGTCTCCGATTCCAGCTTCAGGGTAACGGGTACTGGCTGCTCGTGTACGTGATGAATGTGGGTGGAGCCGGAGACGTATCGACTATGTGGGTTAAGGGAAGTAAGACCGGTTGGATTAGTATGAGCCACAATTGGGGTGCTTCATACCAAGCCTTCTCTTCATTGGGAGGACAAGCCTTGTCTTTTAAGGTCACTTCCCTAACCACCAAACAGACCATTGTCTTGTACAATGTTGTCCCTTCCAACTGGAACTTCGGCATGACATACAAGGGATCTGTCAATTTCCACTAAAAGAAAAATACTACTTTGAGACAAGCTACCTAGCGGCTTTATGTTATCGTTTGATTTTCAAGTTTCCTTCCGTCTGTTTTTCCTATAGTAGCTTAGCTAGCAAGTTGGGATTTGATGCCAATATCCCAAAGAAACTCCTTTTTTGTGCTGTTTCTTTGAGGATTAGATTGTGTAAAAGTGAATGTCATGTGGGTGTATATATAAGAGAAGCCACCCCCATTAAAGTCACTATTTATATGTATGAACGTTTTCTAATCATTTGTGTTGGATTATGTGAATTCGGCCGGATCTCGATTTTCGAGTACGCACCTGCACAAATAGTTGAATCAGTTCGTAGCCCGGTAGTTCCCTTTGACGCTCAAATTAGTTCCATCATATTTAGAGAAGCCTGTGTAGTAAAAATAAGTATCATAATATATCAAATAATGAGGAGTTGGTCTCTATGTTTAGGAGAAGATGTTTACTAAGGTTTTAACTATGGTGTGTTTCTTTACCTAACTCTGGTAGGTTTTTTTTTACCTAATTATGGTTACTCGAGATAATACTTGCCTATTTAAAGTATACCACTACAAGAAAACAGGTCTACAGTGACAGACCATTTTTTTCTGCCACTAACTTTTGACACTATATACAGCTTTTAGCAGCGGTAGAAGAGTTAACACTATATGGAGTCTTTTGATACAAAAAGTACACCGCCGCTGAAGAGACGTTTTAGTGGCGGCAAATTTCCGAGATAAAATGCATATGAATTTGTGACAATGAAAGGCCGCCACAAAATAAATATTTTAGCTTCAAATAGTAAGGCCGCCGCAATATATAAAATTTTCCATCGAAAAAAAAGTCGCTGCAAAAGACAAATTTCAGCGGCGGAAAAAACAGCCACCAACATCCTTTTTCAGTGTCAGCCAAAAAGCATTGCAAAATTTAATATTTTCTTACGACTTATATTTCGATGCTAAAATCTATTTTTAGCAACGGTGTTTCTCGCCACTCAAGTCCGAATTTACTAACTAGATAATTTTTTATGCTAAATAAATTTTTTACTTACGACTATTTTTCGCTGCAAATAGTCCTTTATAGTAGCGACATTTCTTCGCCACTGAAAGTCATGCCGCCACTAATTTTAATACTTAAAATACGTTTTACAGAGACGAACTTGCAGTATTTCTTTTCTGTTCAACCTTCCGAAAACCTAATTTTCGACTCAGCTATTTGGTCTGTGATTTCCATAGCTTGGATTCGATTTTCCTCTCGGCGATTTGACTAATTATTCTGCTCCTTGGGCATCCTTCTTTATTCTTCACAAGTAAGTAATAACTTTAGTCTTGTCCATTGTTCAATTGAATGTGGTGATATGTGAATTTGTTTTAGCAAATATGTTCTGTAGTTGATTTGTCAATTTTTGTGCATCAAGACTTGTCTAAAATTATCTGATGATGATTATGGTGATATATATGGTCTATTTAGATCTAATCTAATTCTTATTTATGTTGACAGGATTATTGAATGGATAAGACATGGATGAACAAACCGCGACAGAGCTTGGAGTATAAGGAAGGTGTAAATCAATTTCTTCACTTTGCATTTACACATTCATCTTGGGAAGGGAGAATTTATTGCCCTTGCATAAATTGTAACGGGTGTCGGTTAATGAATAGAATAGAAGTCAAGTTGCACCTAGAGCGAGATGGAATAATCCCTAGTTATACTAGATGGGTTGATCATGGTGAGGAATACGAACACGTGACGTCTTCTAAAGAGACTATTACAAATGTTGAGGAGATGGAGAATATGGTAAATGATGGGTTTGGTGTTATGGGTTGGGATAATGATGAGGAACCAAATATTGATGCAAAAAACTTTTATAGGATGTTAGAAGATTGTGAACAAAGTTTATATCCTGGTTGTACGACTTATACGAAGATGTCGTTTATTGTAGAATTGTTGCATCTAAAATGTCTTTATAAGGTGTCCAACAAGTTTGCTGATGAGTTGATTCAGATGATGCATAAAGTACTTCCTGCAGATAATACAGTTCCTACGTCGTACTATGAAGCGAAGAAATTCATTTCTGACTTGGGATTAGATTACCAGAAGATACATGCATGTAAAAATGATTGTGTTTTATTTATGAAGGAGTATAGTACTGCTGATGTTTGTCCAACATGTGGTGAGTCAAGATGGATTTCACCTAAGTCATGTGTTGAAGGAAACGAGAGGTCAACAGAGCCAAAAAGAAAGAGAAAGAGGGTTCCCGTGAAAGTTGTACGTTATTTCCCTTTAACTCCAAGACTTCAACGATACTTTATGTCATCTAAAACCGCGTCGAGTATGAGATGGCATGATGAAAGCAGAGTTAAGGATGGTATATTAAGGCATCCTGCTGATACCCCCGCGTGGAAAGCACTTGATGATGTTCGACCTTCCTTTGGAGAAGAACCTCGCAATGTCAGACTTGGTTTAGCTACTGATGGCTTTGACCCTTTTAGTGATAAGAGCAAACCGTATAGTATGTGGCCAGTTGTTCTTATTCCATATAATGTGTCCCCTGAGACGTGCATTAAAGACACAAATTATTTACTCTCCATGTTGATACCTGGACCAAAGGCCCCTACAAATGATATTGACGTGTATTTGCAACCGTTAATTGATGAGCTAAACGAGTTGTGGGAACATGGTGTTTTGACATATGATGCCTCGAGGAAGCAGAATTTTCAAATGCATGCAGCAGTTCTTTGGACAATAAACGATCTCCCTGCTTATGCTAACTTGTCTGGTTGGGCTACTTATGGAAATTTGGCATGCCCTGTTTGCCAAATGGATACCCATTATTGCAGACTAAAAAATGGGAAAAAGTGTTCTTACATGGGGAGCCGACGAAATCTGCCAGAAGAACATGTTTGGAGGAAAAATAAGAGCTCATTTGATGGAAAACAAGAGTTAAGGCCTCGTCCTAAAAGATTATCAGGGAATGAAGTGTTAAGCCAATTGGAAAACCTTGAGCATATTCCATTTGGAAAAACTCAACAATCGAGAAAGGTCGGGATAGATTCTGTCACTGGCAATTGGAAAAAAAAAAGAGTATTTTCTTTCAATTACCATATTGGAGTAATTTGGTCTTGCGTCACAACTTGGATGTTATGCACATTGAGAAAAATGTATGTGATAATTTGATGGGAATATTGTTAGGTATTGATGGGAAAAGCAACGACAACCTCAAAGCTCGACTTGACATGAAAGTTATGGGAATAAGAAGTTCATTACATCCAGTTGATAAAGGAAAGAATATGGTTTTACCACCTGCTTGTTAAACCCTCTCAAAAGAGCAGAAAGGCATTCTGTGTCAGTTCTTAAAAGAGTTGAAACTCCCTGGTGGTTATTCATCTAATATTTCACGTTGTGTCAAAGTGCAAGAAAGAAAGCTTGTTGGTTTGAAAAGTCATGATTACCATGTCCTTATGCAACGGATTTTATCTGTTGCAATTAAAGGCTTGTTGCCCAAGAATGCATGCATGGTGTTAATAGATCTGAGTAATACATTTAGGGTACTATGTGCTAAAGAGTTGAACCCAGTTGACCTAGAAAAACTTGAATCTCAGATTCCGATAACAATGTGCAACCTCGAAAGGACATTTCCACCGGCCTTTTTTAATATCACAGTGCATTTGATTATTCACCTTGTCAGAGGAGGCAAAATTAGCCGGGCCGGTTCAGTTTCGCTGGATGTATTCCATTGAAAGGTTCAACATTTTTCTTAGTTATCTTATGAACATGTTTGAATCCAACATTTAATATATTGTATTTTATCGTCTGAATATGAAAAGTTTATTATTCCTGATGATGAGAACAAGAAGAAACTAATCCTGGGCTGTTTGAGAGAGAAGTACAGAAACTACCGAGCAAATTTGAAGCGGGATTATTATGATAAATATGATACAGATGAAGAAAGGGTGTTGCATCTGCCCCCTGATGTAGTTGAAGAGGACTGGAAGTATCTTGTTAACTGGTTTAGTTCTGATGAATTTCAGGTAAAAATATATCTTATATACTATATTGATTTCTATCAATTTATCAAATATAAGTATAATGATGCTTTATTGGATAGGTTGTGAGCGTGCGTAACAAAACAAATCGTGCTAAGCAAGTGATGCGTCATGCAGCTGGGACAGCCAGCTTTGCTAAACGGGAGTTTCAAGAGGTAAACATATTACATAGTTTTGAATCTGTTAAATTTTTTTTGTTAGAGACAAGTAAATTCTTAATTTTCTGGTTTTGGCCTGCTTTAATTCTTGGTAAAGTATAATTTTTTGTTTTTTTTGGTTCTGTATCATATAATTTTGGTTTGGATATAAATATTCTGATTTTTTGGTCCTGTTAGATTTTTTGGTTTTGGACTGCATCATTTATGGTTCTCATTTCTAATTTTTGATCCGAGTCAAATCTGTTATTTTGGTTATTTATTATTGTTGTTAGATCAATATTTTGATTTTACACATGAATGGCTCATGCACAATAACATTTTATTTGAGTACGTTTTGTGTTTAGACTAAATCTCAAATACACTGACTCAGTATATATGCTTTCTTTTAGACCGTGAAAAATAATGGGCAGCATCCAGGTGAATATCACATGTTCAGAAAAAACCACATTGATAAGAATGGGAACCCCACAGATCCGAAATCTAAATATATTATGGTAAGTTTTTTTTCTTTATTTTACTTAATTATTATTACATGATAAATTGGATGACTAAGAAGGAACTTTTTTTTTTTTTTTTCCAATAGGATCAAGTTGAGGAGAAATACTCTCAAATGGAAGTTGGAGAGGGTAGTGTGCCAGCTGACAAAGATGCTTTATATGTGGAGGTTCGAGAGCCTGAAAAGCAAAGGAAACGAGCATCCAAAATTGTCATGAATATGGAAAAGGAGCAGTTAAGGCAGGAACTTGCTAGATCAAGGCTGGAGACACAACAACTTAGAGATTTAGCTGAGGCGAGTGTGCGTAGGGCAAATGATTCGGCTAGAGAAATGGCTGAATTTCGAGCAACTTTTGAAGAAGAAATTGCTGTTATGAAAAGAGCAATGAAACAAGCTGGTAATTGGCCCGTGAATCCTGAAACACAAGGTTAGTTACCTTATAATTGTGATTGTTACTTTACATGTTATTTAAATCATTGGTTAGGGAAAGTAAGGACTGAAATGTATATGTTTGCTGATTTAAGATGAGCTTTGTTATGGACTTTGGGGAGAGTTCTCGGAATTGATATTGTGTTATTTTTTTTTATAGATCCAAATCCATAAATATGGGATGGTGTGCTACTTGGTGGGTAAAGATGGGATGGTGCTACTTGAAGAAATCAATGGATGACACATTTTGAAGAAATCAATGGATGAATTGCTATATGGTAGCAGCTTTTGTTTTAACTAAAGGATGGACATGTTTAGGTATGGTAATGATTATGCTGTGTGGTTTGTGTTTAAGGATTTGCTAATGTTAATAGGTATTGTAAGGATTGTGATGTAGTTTATGTTTAAGGATATGCTAATGTTAATGTTAAGTGTTTTTTTAAATCATGTGAATGGATGGGTTCTTACATGGTTGCTTAAAATGTGTTGAAATAAGATCATCACAATAATCTAAAATTTATAGCACATTTAAGTCATTGCAAAATGTGCTTATATGCAGCATAAATATTTGCCACAAAAAGTATTTAATAGTAGGAAGTGATTTTGACGCAGAACACCATTATTTACAGCGAAAATAGGTGTGCCGATATAGATAAAGGCATTTAGCAACGAAAAAAGTGTGTCACACAAAAAAAATCCGTCGGAACAAAGGCCCTTTTGTGGCGACCTAGTCGACACTAATTTGAGCATATAGTGGCGATAATTTGTCACACATCAAGTGCTACTGCGACAACAAAGTCGTTACATATTGTAATAAATAGCAGCGGAATTATTTGTCGTATAATCAATCTTTTAGTAAATAAATTTTTGCCATAACAATGCATATTTTGTGTCAAATATGGTTATCACTAAACATACTTTATAGTGGCGCAGGAATTCGACACAAAATTATATATTTTGTGGCGACCTCACTCGTCACTAATTACATTTATTAGTGGCGACCTTGTTCGAAGGAATTCGCCACAATAGAATATATTTTGTGGCGAACATTGTAGTCACTAATTACTTTTATTAGTGGCGACCGTTTTCGACACAATATATTATATATTATGTCGAAAAGTGTCCGCTGCTAAATATCTATATACAGTTGCGACTTATATGGCTACTAAAGAGGTGCATTTAGTGGCGGCATCTAGTCCGCCACTAAAGGCTTTAGCAACGGGGTTTTATCTGACAAAAATTCTGCCGCCACTACTTATTAGTGGCGGCAAAAGGGCCTTTAGTGGCGACTTTGAACCGCCACTAAAACCCGGAATCCTTGTAGTGTACATTCGTGTCTTTAAATGGCTGTCGGTTTGTACCTTGTCGAGTTTAGGAGAGCATTGCCGAGGCGTATAACCCTCACCCGTCGAGCTTTTTAGGGCGTACACTTGTAGCGTTCAGATGGATTACTGTTGATTCTTCAATAAACGGGGGCCTAACCCTTAAGAATAAGGATATCTTGAACGTGAGCGGGAGTCTAACCCTTAACAGCAAGAGTATCTTGTGCGACCCTTCGTTTGGATTGATCATCTATCGAGTGTCTTGAAGTGTCGCCACTATATTCATAGCATACGACCCTTTTGTGGTTGAGAATTGATATTAGTTCTGAAACAAAATCACGAGATGTTCAAAAGTAAAGAGGATGACATTATTTGCAAGTTTTTGAACTTTTAAGGGGAAATAACTAATTACTCTAAGTCGAAACGTCTCCTATTTTTTTTTTTTTTTTTTCGGAATGTGAATCATTTCTCTTTTTGGTACGTGAAGTTTTCGTAGTCAATCTGAGTTAGTATTGACAATAATGGGCCAGAACTTTTTCTTGATGGACTTGATTTTTCGTAACTTGGCCGAATTTCCTATCTACTGGGGTTGGGTTGGGTCGGGTCGGGCCGGCTCGGCGAGCCGAAACTTAGGGAAAAATATCAGTTCGACCAAGCTCGACTTTAGTTCGAGGCCACTTAATTTTAGATTTACAAAGCTCGAGTGCTTTAATGTTTGTTTTCTTTTTTGTTTGCCAAAGAGTGCTTAACTGTTTGGCTCGACTTAATACATACTTAGTATTCACTCCGTGTGCTTATTTTACCGTTCAGTTTAATGAATGATGAAAAAAATAAATTAATATGACATAGCATTATATTACAAGAGAGGGAACCACGTTAATCATGTCTTGCTTAATACATTTCCCCGACAATGTTCAAAATAAGGCAACCAAATTTTACATGTGAGATTGTATCGTAAAATTAACTGGTGATAGAAGTAGTCCACTTATCGTCAACACAATTTTGAGCCAATGGTGGGCTTTATCATACTGTTCACCATCAACTCTATTTAAAGAAGATTCAAACATCCTATATAAGCATTAGACACTTATATCAGCAGGGGTTCACAGCCTTAAGATGGAATTAGTCGTGATTCAACGTTAATAAATGAGTTTGGACCTAACTTTACCTTAATTTTTTTAGCTATGTAAAAAATCGTTTTACAAACAACAATTAACGATCAATTCATTTTTCTTTTTTCAAACAAACAAAGTCCAGATATTTTAAGTTCGTACGGCGCCAAGAAGTGTGCGAATTTGACATTGCGGTTATCACGTTGCAGCCGCGATATTATCCAATTAATTCCATTAAGATAATTTGTAATGTTTATACAAATATATAATCGATTATTATACTGGTGTTACACCAAACAACATTTTTTTATATTATAACTCGATGACTAGTCATTTCATTTGGCTTTTAGACTTAGAAACAGACATTCGTGGGTATCACGAAGGAATAATTTTTAATCTCTTATCACTAGCTTCCTATAAGTATTGCAGATAATACCTCTCATACATAGATACATACATATATCTAGTGGAATATCAACCCCTTGAAGAGGAACCATGGCTTCAACAATATTCAACTTGTTGGTGATGGTACTTGTATGGTCCATTGGTTCACGGTTAACCATGGCGGCTTATTATGCTCCGGCACCGGCTACGTATAAAGGGTCTGCATGGACACTAGCCCATGCGACTTTTTACGGCGACGAGACCGCCTCAGAGACTATGGGTATATATATATATATATATGACTATATCCATCCTTTATATGTACATTAAATCAAATAGACTATATATTATGAAACTTGCGACTATAACGGTGTTGATTAACGCAGGTGGAGCTTGTGGGTATGGGAATTTATACACGTCTGGGTATGGAACAAATACAGCTGCATTGAGCTCAACCTTATTCCAGAATGGATATGGGTGCGGTCAATGTTATCAGATGATGTGTACACAGTCAAAATGGTGCTATCCAAATAAGTATGTCACCATAACTGCCACCAACTTGTGCCCACCTAACTGGAACCAAGACTCGAACAATGGCGGGTGGTGCAACCCGCCAAGAGTCCACTTCGACATGGCCAAGCCTGCCTTCATGCAAATTGCGCAATGGAAAGCAGGCATTGTGCCTATCAGTTACAGAAGGTACTATATCTTAACTGTAAATCTGATATAGTTATAACACTGAATATCAATAATTTAAATTTGAGACAGTGATTAACAACATGACCTATAGTTTAGACTGTTTTTATATTCTTAACCCTAAACCTAGCCGAAAATTTCTCTTTTAGGGTACCGTGCCCAAGGGCAGGCGGCTTGCGGTTCCAGCTTCAGGGTAACGGATATTGGCTACTCGTGTACGTGATGAATGTGGGCGGTGCCGGAGATGTTTCAACTATGTGGGTTAAGGGAAGTAAGACCGGGTGGATTAGTATGAGTCACAATTGGGGTGCTTCATACCAAGCTTTCTCTGCATTGGGAGGACAAGCCTTGTCTTTTAAGGTCACTTCCCTAACAACCAAACAGACCATTATCCTCTACAATGTTGCCCCTGCTAACTGGCAAGTTGGCATGACATACAAGGGCGCTATCAATTTTCATTAAGGAGTTCATATATTGAGAAATGTTATTAATCTGAATTTAAATTCAGAACCCCGTATTAATATTATCATTATAAAACCGCCCCGCGGCTTTACATTATCGATTGTTTTCATGTTTTATCGATCGTTTTTTCTTAATATTTTACGTATTGTAGCAAATTCGGCTTTGGTGCCATTATTCCACAAAGGAACTTCTTTTTGCCCCGTTTCTTAAATCGCTATTTGTATGAAATATGAATATGTCCTCTTTCCCTGATTATTATTATTTATCAAATGACACTTAATTAATCTTGACGTACACTTGGGAATACACACCATTGGTTGGAAAGTTTGAGATTTTCTATCATGCTTATGGAGTACCATACTTATGTTTTTTTAATATTACGACAGGCTTAATTATAATATATGTAAAATTTTAAAAATATGAAATTTTTTAACTACACACTATAATCGCCTAATGCTGCCCATCACATTATTGTATGTTACTTGATTGTTTGACTTGCAAGGAATCATTGGACCCATTCTTAAAAAAAATAAAGAAAAAATCCCATCAATTCATTTTCTTAAGTAAGTCCTCCAAGTAATCAATTTTACTCATTTTAGTCCTCCAATTAACTTTGGGTGGCAAATTCGCGCATAAGTAGTAGCCTATAGACTATAATAGTAGACCCTCACCTCAAGGCAGAAGGTTGTTGAATGTGGGGAACAATGATAACGACGGAACACAAATGTGCATTGTCTTTAACATTTTATTAAAAATATTGTATATCCAATATTTCATAGTCCAAATACATTTTTATAGACTTAAAAACATTTTTATCTATTCTGTTTAAACATGATTAATTAACCATATAAAATTACCTTAATCTACATGTGTACAAAGAACATACAAATGAACATGACTAAGAATTTAATTTTTTTCTAAATGTAAATTTTGGAACTTGAATATGATGATATCGATTAATTTTGTAACTTGCCAAACCGAATTACACGACACATTTATATGTGACATGACACAATACAAATTATCGACGCTATTTCTAGAATTTCTTAGATTTGATTAAAAAAACATTTATTTTATAAATTTAATATTAATTACTTGAATCTACATTTGACTCTCCTTTCCTCTTACTCCTAAGCATGCCATGTTCATCATACCACTGAAATCATTTCTCCCAACAGGCCATCTGACTCTACTCCCTTTACAACTTTTGCTTTACCTTTCATTTCTTTCTTTATTAGTCAGTCTTAAGCTTTCCTTTTACATTTGACCAAAATAAAAGGCTTCTTCTTTCTTTCTCTTTTCTTCAAAAACCACTATTCTTAATCTCATTGACACTTACTTGACCATCCAACCATTTGATGTAAATAAAATTGTAAATATGGGCCATTATAATCGTTCCTTTTCTCTATATATATTAGTGAAAAATATATTTACGGTGAATCAACTCGTAAAAAGTAAAGTACTTATTATAAATATTTTTCATTTTTCAAAATTCGAACAAGATTTAAACATAAAACTTCTAATTAAAAATAAAACGTTAAACCACTATATTAACCATATAACGTAGAGATATGCCCTACTTCTAAAAATAGCCCCATCCTATACTTTAGCTAGCTAAAGCCATTACTTATTTATTTCTATCAAAGTGTGTCTTGGAAAAATGGCAACCTTTTTCACAAAAAAATAAACATATATTTATAATGGACGATTCAAATCAAATCTCTCCATAAATAAAACACAGACATGATCACTCTGCAGTAGAAGATTACTTTTGCAGCACGCATTTCATCAGTTAATTGTTCTCAATCAACCAAACAGACAAGACACACTTGATTCCTCAGATCTATCTATAACTAGACAACAACCTCCATGGGAGGAGGTCTTTTGGAGGTGAAGAGATCAGCAAGCCATGAATCTCTGATATTCCACATGGAATATTCTTTCTTGTTCCAAGCAATATCCATTGCTCTACTTCTTGTGTCGTCGCGATCGATTATAACCCGAGCCGAAGAGATAAAGTCGATGAGTGTCTTGGATCTTCTTATCCGTGACGCCGTGTTCGAGTCGTACAAGAAGCATTACTTCAGGACAGGCCAGCTCCGGCAGCTGAACCTGCCCAAGAACCTTTCGGACATTAGAGTCGATGTTGTCAGGTAAATCTCTTAACAACTCAAACCTCAGTTGATTATTTGTAAAGTTAAACGGCAATTTGCTAGTTAAATTTTAGGATACGTACGGATCCAATTTGGTAATTGAACTTTTTTTTTTTATGATATATTAATTATTATGGTGCCACATGTTTGGGCTATCTGATCTAACAATATAAGTTTTTTTTGTTGTTGTTTTTTTTTTTAATGGTGACTCAAATTTCAAAATGTTATTTATCTAAGTATTTCTAATTTTCTTTAATGAATTATATAACTTTTTCCTATTTTAAAGGAATATTTACATTTTTTTTTCTTAATTTAGAATGCAAATTACTAAAATTTTAACTTATTTTGAAAATTTAAATTATTCTCTATTTTTTTTAAAAAAAAATTATTTTATTTTCCTTAGAAGTATTTCTCCATTTTTATTAATAATAAGGTCATAAAGTAAAATTGTCAATTTTTAGTGTTGCAATGCCGGACAACATTTTTAAATATGAGGCACCACAAAATAAGAGCGTTGTATTAATATATCACATGATGATCAAAACATGTGGCACCATTAAAACTACTAACCTTTTTTTTTATAAAGAATTAACTCGTTACATTAAAATAAATTTACAGTTTGCTAGCTCCATCCAACATTTGGTTAATTCCTAGTTAAAAAGAGGCACCCGCGATTGATCAGGTGAAAGCAAACTAGCGTCTTAAAGAAAAAAATCGGCTAGCAGAGAACTGCCCACACCTGAAATGTTCAGCTATTGCGCAGTTATTCAAACATTCCTTTTTATTAGCAAAAGCCAAAAAGTTAGCATTAAATGCACAAATTAAGTATCAAATGGCCGGAGCTAGCAATTTATATTAGTCCAAGTAACAAATTGTTAAATAACGTCCGGCTATTTAAATTGTCAGAATCTTAAAAATCATACAACAACTTGCTACTTAACGATACAAGCATGACTCATAAGACCGTAAATTTATCTGTTGTTGTAAATAGGTACAGATGTGGGAGCTTGAGTAGGTACGGGGCCCACATCAAGGAGTTCCACGTAGGCGTCGGGGTCACGGTCCAGCCCTGCGCCGAGAGGGTCTTGTTGGTTCGACAAGTCCTAGGTTTCAACTGGTCCTCTATCTTCTACTCCAACTACGACCTCTCAGGCTACCAACTTGTCTCTCCAGTCCTAGCACTCCTTGCCTACAACGGTGGCACCGACATCAATGTCCCCGGAACCTTCCCCCTCCAGCTGGCACTCGTCCCCGGTCAAAGTCAAACCCGTATCTCGATCAACTTCTCCCGATCGGTCCAAACTCGACACAACCCCGCAACGGTCCCGTTTTGCGCGAATTTCCAACCCGATAAAAAGCTCTTGATTTCGTCCCCCGTGGCGGGACTTGTCTGCCTGGTCCAGGGGGACGGGCACTTCGGGCTGCTGACCGAGCTGCCAGCTGTGCAAAACAGGAAAAAGGAGAGTTGGTGGAAGGTGGTGGTTGGGAGCTCGATCGGGGCGGTTCTCGGGGTGGTCTTGCTGAGCTTGTTAATGGTGGCGGTGCTTGTGAAGGCGAAGAACAAGTCGAAGAGGGAAGAGATGGAGAGGAGAGCTTATGAAGAGGAGGCATTGCAAGTGTCCATGGTGGGTCATGTTAGGGCTCCTACTGCTTCCGCGACTCGAACCGCTCCGGTCATCGAGCATAGCTATGCTCCTTTCTATCATTAGCCGGAAAAAAATCGAAATTCTTCGTTACGTACATTTGTAAAATTACTTTGTAATTTTCACTTAGAATGTCTTGACTCGAGCGTGCTGTATCGCGGATTTATTTGATCGAACCTGAACCGTAGGTTCGTTGTAATTTTAGCTAATTCTTCTGTCATTGTTACCCTTATTAAGTAGTTGATGAGAATTACATTTTTTGAAGGAAAATAAGATTACTTGTGTCCAAAGAAAGGTACCAAGATGTTAGGGGTAAAAAAGTCTTTTCGGCATCTGACAAATTGGTACTTGAAATAATTTTTTTTTGAATTCTAGGTATCTGATCGAGATCTGCAAAGTATTTGTCCATATAATGATACATTAGTTTTAATGGAAATTGAACACAACATGTTAGATATGTCAGAAAAATACTCATAAAACTTATTTATCAAAATATGATTTATCAGGTTATATACATAAGACCTTTATCTCTAAATAGTATTATTGTTCAAGTTTAGTGTACAACATATTAATTGGAGATGTTTCATCATCACCTGTGTCTCTCTTATTCCCAGAAAAAAAAAAAAAAGACTTGTTAAGCATAGTTAGACAAACTATTATACATCAAGAAACCAAACATAATCAAACGTTAATTATTCGGCCGGGTCGATGATTTGTTTGAGGTTGCATTGAAATTTTTCATCATAAAATGCTTATGGGGTTCCATATTGGTTTGCCACCTTACTAAGAGATCAGTGTATATCAAACATGTGCAGAACTGCAGATAGATATGCATATATAGAGATACAGAGATATCATGGCATCAAACACATTATATATATGGCACACATTAGTCAGGTAATTAATTTCGAGAAAAATTGTTCCGAACATCATGCGGCGGCCCGATGAACAGATCCGTCTCGACATCTGGGCTCCCCGATCGAAGCTGCAGTGTTTCCTGGTGTCTGCAGTGCAAGTGCTGATGTGGCGGCTGCGGCTGTTCATTTTCGAGCTTCATATAATGTTGTGAAAATCATCAGTATGTATGTACATATATAGCAGATTGCAGTTTCAACGATACTTATTAGAAATATTAACTTAAATTATAAGACAGGAACGTTTCTTTGTACCTTGGAACGTAAGTTCTTGTTTTCTTCCAACAACCTCTTCTCCTACAAACATGTTCCAAAAATATATTGTATGATTATGCAACGAAGAAATCCAAAAATATATTGTATGATTATGACTATACGTAAAATTCGTGTAAAAAATGTAATGTACTGAAGAAAAGAACATGGAAAATATAATTACCTCTGCTTTAAGAAGCTCAATTTTCTCCTTCAGTAAGTTAGTCTGCATGAATAGAATTATACAAAACTTTCAAATATGTCTTTACATTACTGAAAAATCAGCAATTTGTTAGTTTTTTTTTTAAGAGAAATCTTTACCTAGCTTTTATAATCATCTGCAAAGTTTTTATTAGAAATCGTACGAATATCATAATTTTAAAAAGTTATCAGAAACTGTACATTGAATTTTCATCACAGTTTAAAATAAATTTAGGTCGAATTGGTCTTTTTCTAGACACTCATTGGAACTTTGCAGGAAGTTTCATAAACAACTAAATTTCTTGTATTGTTAATTGATACATCCTAAAAGGGATTGATGGTACATAAAGTGGAATTACCTTTTTAGCCCTAACTTTGCTTAAGCTCTTGTCCAGTTGGGTTTCCAAATGCAGCAACTCCTCCAAAGAACATGAATCCAAACTTTCTCCTAAAAGCCTTCTGCAAAAATCACAAGAACTGAATATCAAAACCTTTTGAAATCATCAAAAAAAACAGATGAAACAGTAAGATTGTGTATGAAGATCAGTCGATGTGGCCGGGGATCGAACCTCTTAGAGATTTCAAGATGCTCTAGCTTTTTCACCATGTCCGAGCTATTTTCACTCAGTTCCTGCATACAAATATGGTACTAAGACATTTTTCAAGACTAGCTATTATAAGATTGTGAATACAACAAACATTTATGTCATTATGTGCACAATGCAATCCAAACACGTACATATAAGATGTTATATATCATACATTTGTATATATACTAATCTATCACTAATTAATATAGTTTCTAAGTACATAAATAGAATACAACTAAGTAAATGTATGAAGCAATTACCTGCATATTGCTGTCCATAGCTTTGTCACCTAGGTCCTTGGCTCTCTTCTGATACCGATCTATAGTTCGGTTCAAGCTAAACATAAATAAAGAGATAAATAGCGTCAGTCAAATGTTTTTATCATGTAACCATAGTAATTCATAATTACGGGTTGACCTAGTACTTATGTGTATTAGTCTAAGTATGGAGTAAACATGCTACAATTTATGTCATCCTGATAGAGTCCTCTAGACATCCCACGACCACGAGAAACAATAAAAGTTCATAGGCAAATTCACAATTGTTGGTCTGTTTGATTCTCACCTAATTAGCTCGGATCACACTTATATGTGCAAAATTATGTACATCTACCTTTATACATAAGAAAAGCAAATATTCTTTAAATATAAGAGCCTAGGATCAAGAAAGTATATAGATATATCTAGTTCATAAATTATTCTCTACCACCGAGCCAACACGTGTCAATGAGGTGGTGTCCCTTCAGTCAATCATAATAAGACATGTCATATACTGATTGACTGAAGGGACAACATCTCATTGCCACATGTTGGCTCGGTGGTAGAGAATAATTTCTAATAGCTAGCTAGCTAGCTAAGATATAGTTTTTTCAGAGGGTGTACTTAAACTCTCTCCTTTATATATTATTCAGAAGAAAGTGCAGTCACCAATCAAAATAGAAGCTTAACTTCAAACCCAATGTGAGGATGAAAGGAGCATTGATTGTGGACTTATAGTACAAAAGAAGCAGCTCCATCTTTTAATATAGCTAATCTAATCAACAGATTCATTAGAGGGTAATTATTATATGAGTTAAACAAGTTTAGAGCATATAATAGTACATATTGGTAACATAAACTACATCAGTGGTCCTCATTTAGATTCCCTTTTCATTAATTGTCAGTCATCTCTTGAAAAATACCTCACTTTTCTTGTTTATTAGCCTTAGAATTTTTATTTTAGAAAATGCAGATTTTGAACAACCTAAACATCAATTAACAAACCATGATCTTGCTTTTAGCTAGCTTGATGTTCTTGCTCACCATCTATTATGGAATCAATACTCAAAACCCTCTCAAGTTTGTTTTATGTATTATCGTATGTGTACGCAAAATACGCGTGCCCAAAGTTAACTCGATTCGGCTATGATCAATCATCAACTCACATAAGATATGATGAGAAACATCAATAAATATCATATTTTGGTCCCCAAATATCACAAACACACATAAATATGCTAACAATCAAGAAAAGCAGATTTATCACACACAATGCCCCATAAATTGTACTATATCTGACTTCCAACACCCCCACCTCTCATGTTCCTTTGCCATCTATACATAGTAAGTAGGGTACACATTTAATTCATTAATTTTCTCTTTAATTTTTTGTCAGTAATCATATCATTGTAGAACCCTAATTAAAGGCATAAATACATATCCATATATATATATATATATATATATATATATATATATATATCCTATTATATGGAAACTATCTTGAAAATAGATTACCCTTGCAAAATTAACTTTTTTACCTCCAAGATGTGAAATTTTATGGTATTTTCTAAGTAAGAAAGTAAATAGAGCTTGGTTTTCGGTACGAACATACACGAAAACTTGAAAATATCGCAAATTTAAGGGTTTTTGTGTCCTAATTAACATCTTCACCCTATACACACTACTAATAGGAAGTCAATTTCATGTGAATGGATCTAAATGAATACAATTTACTAGATTAATCAATCGAATCAACGATGATGATCGAGTTAATTACCTCGCACTTGAGAACTCGTAGAGCTTCCCTCTAGGGGAGAAGATGATGAGTGCAACTTCGGCATCACAAAGAACCGAAAGCTCGAACGCCTTCTTAAGTAATCCGTTTCTTCGCTTCGAGAACGTGACTTGACGGCTCGTGTCATTCTCAATCCGCTTCATCTGTGTCTTGCCCCTCACCATTTCGAGTCCCGATCGAACAATACAGCTGCAGATTAAACGAATCGGTCAAATTAGATCTCTGTGGATAGAATTAGTGAAAGGGCTGAGAAGTAATTAGAACTGAGAAGAGAAGTAATTAGGTACCTGAGGAAATTAGCAAACAAAGCACAGAAATAGAAAGTGGAGTCCGTGAAGAAGAAGAAGAGAGAAGTGAAACTTGCTGGGTATTTATCAACACAGAGAGAGACCCACAACCTCAAATAATTGCAATTCCGACACTAAGGTTTCCTATAATAGAAAGAGAATATGTAGATCTTAGCCGAACTGGAAATGTTCCCATTAAAAATTAAAGATTTCTTGGGAAATTTCTGGAACAGACCCAATAACTCAGTGCCCTTTCATCCATCAATAGTTAGTTGGATTGGAATCTAGAAACCCTAGGAATTTGCCCTAATTATCTTCTCTCTTTTTTTTTTCATAAACTAAAATAATACCAAACTTGTACAATATAATGTAATATATAGAAATTATTAATTTTAATTAAAAACACAAAAGAAGAAATGGAACTCTACTTCATAATGGGATGCATATTTTTTTTTTTTTTTTTTTGCCAATTTCTAAAGAATTGTTGAGATGGCCAAAATCAATTTTTTTATTTTTAAGTAAATGATTGAAGAACAAATTGTTACCAACTTTGGTGTAGAGGACTAGCTAAGCCCTAGTAGCTGATAGGGTATATAAATCAATCAAACTTAAAAAAAAAAAAAAAAAAAAAAAAAAAAAAAAAAAGGCTTTTTTGGAGGAAATTTTAAAATTGGAGAGAATATGTATACATCTTTCCACTTTTGGTAAACTGATCAGTTAAAAGAGGCAGCTCCCAGAAAAAGAAAAGAAACTGAGAAGAGTGGAGACAATTTACACGTGGGAGTGTGTCATTGGGCGATTGTCCTTTGGCGCACTGGAAGAGTTACACCTGGGGGCGGGGAGCGTGGCGCACAACCGCCTCGACGGTCGACAAGTGGCGCGGTGGTGACTGACAACTTTTGGATCCGGTAACCGGTGGTGCAGCACATGGGCAAGTGGGCCGTCGGATGGCGAACATTGCTGTCGGTTGCCAGTCAGCCTCGGACAAGCTCCCCGGTTCGGTTGCACGAGAAAGTCGTGGCCGGTTCGACCAGAGCTCTCATTGTCCGTACGAGAGAGCTGCGCGACACGTCATATGTTCGTCCGTACAATTTATTGAACCAATGGGATGGCGACACGCATGTGGCTCTGCACGCGTGTCACGTGAAACGCAATAGAGGGCTTTGCGCCTTTGCCTTTTATAACTAAGATATAATTAAAGATTTTCTTTTGGCCAAAATATATATTGTAGTTAAGATTAGGAATTGTTTAGTTGTTAATGATTGATTATTAAGGAAGATGCTTCTAGATATTTTGCAAAGAATGGAAAATTGCATCGGTGCACCCTCAAGTTACAAGGAGACAAAGTATCGGATCATCCTCATACTTTCAGAAGTCGCATCAATGATACCTAACTAATTAATCTTTTACCTACATACATATTTTTTCATCTTAAAAAAAAAAGTAAAAAAAAAAAGGTTTGAAACCCTGCTGGTCAAGGTCTAAAACCAAATGTGATAATATATAGGGTCCAACAAAGGTAAGCTTGTTGAAGTGAGGGCGCAGTACTGTACTACTAAAAGTAAGAGGTACAACTTCCCAGAGGTGAAAGTTGAGGGTGCAAATCTGCAATTTTAGTATTTTACCTCAACTAAAAATATAGTACTCTTTTGCAAAGTAGACGGCTAATTGGCTTGACAAAGCATGCCCTAATCAATCCTCTCTGGATAAATACATTGAATTCAGTTGATACCATCTTTTTTTTTTTAAATCTATACTTTAATTTTAATGAGAAGTCTTTTTTAACTCTGCAGTGCATGACCAAAATAATGAAGAAATTCTTGTCTAAGGCCGTGCCAACACGTGGCTTGGTGCTAGTGGCCATTCACTCAATGATAATTGGATAAGTTGCATATATTTACTGACAACTTGTCACGTGTCAGGATTTTATTAATCGTGGGTGCAATAGCTCGGAGCCACCTGTTGACTCAGTTCCACCGAAGAAATTCTCAAAATAATGGGGCATACTTTTTTTTTTTTGCCAAGAATAATGGGGCATACTGAAACCAAATAATAACTATATACCCAATAAATAGGGAAATGGTCCTATTCTAATAAATTGTGAAAGGACAAGTGCTTTATTATTTGGATAGTTCACTCCTTAAAATCGCAGTATTACTATTGCAGCTTGTACTAATTAATGAATGAAGGGGTATATATACCTTAAATGTATAGGGTGTGTGACCTTTGGGTTAATTCTTGAGCTATTATATAGCAAGTACAATTACTCTTGAAAAATGAAAACAGACTCCTTGGGAACATGATATGCCTCTAATTAACTAGTTAATCTTGTACGATTACATTTGTTAATTACCTAAATATAAAAGAGACATGCTTTATTAGGAGTTAATCACTATATATTATTGTTGTCCTTTTATCTTGATCCAATCAACTTAATGAAGAAAGAGATTACTCGTGTTTAACACACACAAAAAAGTTTTTTTGTGGGTAATTTTAGAAGACTCATTACAAGAACAGCATCTGTAAAATGCTTATTGTACACCTAAATTAATCATTAATTAACAATCCTATTTAGGCAATATAAATATTGGTGACAAGGTATGTAATTGGTCACCTTTTTGTGGTCCAACTAAGCTTTGGTTCATCTTTTCTTCAACACAGACAAGGGTACCCTGGCTCCTAATTAACATATTCTTCTTTGCTGCAACTCTCTTCCTTTTTCTTTCATGTGCTCATTAAATTAAGCCAAGTATATATGATGACATCATCCATGACGTATCACAATTAAGCTTTATTTTGTATGGGCCTGATCTGATCCAACTCTGTATGGGCCGCTCTCCGTTTGGGCTAGTATTTTTTTTCTCTCATCTGCAGCCCATTAATTTTTGCAGTGATATTGTCCTTAGTAATATTTAGGCAGATATTTTTTTTTCATGCATGTTGTCAGGATTCCAATTCGGATCTTAAAATCTTACAATCATATCAAAATAAAACAATGTAAATTCCTGGTGAGATCTATTAATCGTTTAGGATATTAAAAGATTGTTATTTTGATCTGAAAATCTTACGATTAATCTACAACTCCACCTAGGTAAGATGATCTTATGATTTTATAATTGAAGTTCATATAAAATCATCCATAGTAATGATGAAGTTGATAGTGATTAACGTCTCTATTATATATTTATAAATTTAAGGTGACAAAACTGAATTTTATCAACTTGAATAATTTTAAGACTATTTTATAAAATTGTGGGACAAATTGTCCATCATATCTTAATAGTTTTTTTTTTTTAATATCAGTTTTTGGAATACAGAAACATATCAAATAAGAATAATATGTTATTATTCAAAATCATATATCACGTAAAGTATTACACGATTTAAAGTGCTTTTACAATTGATAAAATTATTTAATATGCTCTATTGGAGATTATTTTGATAGATTTATTAATACATGTATTTAAAATTCCGTTGTGGTTGTGGTTTATTTACTTAATAACAATTAGGATATCAATCATAACCACTGGTTTGAGCTATAGTTACAGTGTAGCTGATTAATTTTTTTTGGCTTACTTATGTATAGTTGATTATTCATAATCGAGTTGTCTTTCACTCATATTGCGAATGTCGTGTGTCACAATTCAGCAATAATGTACACTGTACGTAATTGAAACAATTAATTAATTAAGAGAAATAAAAATAGGGAGGAGAAGAAGTCAAGAAAGGAGTCGGAAATGCCCCCAAAATGACCAACAACCATATCCATTGAGTTGGAATTGGGGGCCCAATTTACCTTACTTTATTTTATTTTTAGTTTTGAGCAGCCCTAACCTAACACGCGATTTCAACTCTACACCAACTTTATATAATTATTAATTATTATATTTTGGAATATATATAATTAATTATATCTGAAAAAAAAATCCTAATTCATTATTATTGTATTTATAAATTTTATTTTTCAAACCATATAATATGTTGTAATGTTTCGCATTTAATTTTGTCGGACTCTGAAAATTGAAAAGTATCAATAGCCGTAAACATATTACGAGAACATCATTGAAGCATAAAATATTTTTCTTTGATAACAAGTCTTTTGGTCCATGATGTTTGACTATTTTTGGGTTTTGGTCCATGATTTTTTTTTGCCTAGTTTTGGTACAATATGTTTGCAGATTTTTCTAGTTTTGGTCCGACCGTTACATTCCGACCATTTTTTTCGTTAAGTGACATGTGCAAGTCACGTGATCCACCCTAAACTTTCAATTTTGTTCAAATTTGGGGAATTGACACCCTAAATCTAGTTCAATTTGGGCGAATTGAGCTATATTTAATGGGTCAAATTTGAGGGAATTGACACCCTAAACCTAGTTCAATGGGTCAATTCCCCCAAAATTGAACAGAATTGAAAGTTTAGGGTGGATCATGTAACTTGCACATGTTACTCAACGAAAAAAATGGACGGAATGTAACGGTCGGACCAAAACTAAATTTTTTTGCAAACATACGGTACCAAAACTAGGGAATAAAATCATAAACCTAAACACAAAAGTGGTCAAACATCATAGGCTAAAAGACCTATTAACTCTCAGATTTTAAGGTATCAAAATGCAAAGATAAGAGTGATGTTGAAATGTGGAGTGATTATTTTTCCTAGCCAAATCTAATTAATTTAATATGGTTTAAATCATAGTGAATTCACGAAAATGAGATGAAATTATTATTATTATTGACATCATGATAGGGGCCTGAATGTTTGCCTATGTTGCCGAAAGGGGTCTGAATTGAAAAAACGTATTATTAAGGGCCTGAATTTTGAGTTTTGTGTATAAGTGAGGTCTCCGTCTATTTTTTCTGTTAAAAGTGACGGAAAGTGGTCACATGCCAAGCATGTGACCGAAAATAATTTGAAAACCCGAAAATGCTCTTTGACCAGAGTGTGTCCTCACATATTTGACCTAAAAAGACGAAAATACCCTTTGAGCCACCACAGCTCTGGCGACCAGCACCACCCGGCTCCGGCGACCACCACCCATCTTCGGCGACCCTAACCTCACTCCGGCGACCCAAAAAAGCTCCAGAGCTCCCGATCGGAGCCACAGAGCTCCGGTCGGAGCCACAGAGCTCTGGTCGGAGCTCTGGAACTCCGATCGGAGCTTTTTGGCTCCGATCGGAGCTTTGGAGTTCCGATCGGAGCTTTTTGAGTCGCCGGAGGGGGTTTTGGTCGCCGGAGCTGGGTGGTGGTCGCCGGAGCTGGGGTGGTGGTCGCCGGAGCTTGGGTGGTGGTCGGTGGCGGTGACTGTGGTGGCCTTAGGGCATAATTAGCGTGCAGGGTTATTTTAGACATTTCACATTTCATTAATTAAACTGATAAATTGTATAATAATTGCAAAAGGGTAATTTTGTCATTTTATGTATTTCCGTTACATTTAACAGCAAATTTGGACGGAAACTCGATTATCAACAAAACTCAAAATTCAGGCCCTTAATAATACGTTTTTTCAATTCAGACCCCTTTTGGCAACATGGGCAAACATTCAGGCCCTTTTTGTGTTCTTAACCCTATAAAGAAATAAGTTAAGCCAATTAATTAGATTTATATTATTGATTTTAGGTAAAGAAAAGTCAAGGTGTAGAGGGGGACCAGCCCAGGGCTAAACAGACTAGATATGATTGATCTTCTTCTTCCCTATAATAATTACAATTAACTTATTTTGAATGTGGTTATTTTATTTCACTTATAGGATAACAATAATAAGTTAATAATAAAGCAATCTGGGTTAAATAATGACCTAAAACAATAATAATAATAAACCTAACTGAATAAATAAATATTTCATAGCCTACCATACAACCAGATTAGTTTTCCAAACATTCCAAGTCTTTTGTTTTATCAGACATCCGTCATATTTTCTATTTGCTGCAAATTTTCTCGTGCTAGAATTAGAGAAGTTTGTACGGTTACATATTTTGACAGTAGATTAAAATATAAAAGAATAAAATATATTACAAATTAATATATATTTTATTATGTATATTTTATCTGAAATTATATTAGTAATAAATATATTTTTAATATAACTCAATCAGTGCATAATAAAATATATTAATTCCTAATATATTTTATTCTTTAATATAAAACATGTATTAAATTAGGATTATATTAACATATAGAGACAATTGTATTATTAATATATACTAATACATACATTATAAAAATGCGTACGTATTAAGTTAATTCAAGATGGAATACATGCTAAATTACTATACAATGATGAAAACAACTATATGTTAATATATATATATAATAACTAATACGGCATATATTATTATTCAATCCAATACTAACGTAAATATTGGAGATGTAGATAGGAAACCATACGGATGTCAACGTCAATCCATATTATTGCAACCACCCTTCACTTGTTGCTTGCCACGTCTTCCTTAATTCGTAGATATATACATTTTTTTATTATATATAATTTATACTTACAATATATATGTAAGATGGGTTGGCCGTTGGTGGGTACTGTGTCACTGTTCCTTTAACAAACACGTGGTATTTATCGATCGTATGCAAACAATTTTCGCCTATCGACAAAAACAAAAATCGCCTATTGAAAATTTCAAAACTTTTTTTTTTATATATATATATTATATCTAACCCTTCTTTTGTTGGTGCCATAATTTTTTACTTCTTATCATTTAATATTAACTTATTATTAGTGACCGGGCATTTATTTTTACCGGTAAATTATGGGTTAAGTATGAACAATGCTAAATGATAAGGTAATAGACATATTTACTACTTTGGTCTTTGGTAAAATATTATTTTTTAATCTAATTATTATTTTCTAAAAATAAGTTTTCACCTAATTTACATCATTAGATTTGTAGTTGTGTATTTTGTCGTTACAATACATAGAATGATACAAAGAGAAAAAAATAAAGATGCTAAATAAAGTATTGGATTATATATATCAAAAGAAAATTAGGCATGCCATGCAAAAAAACAAATTCAGGCCTATAGAGAGAAGACCCTTAATTGATAGGACATGAGTGGCCCATCCCATTCAGAAGGATCTGTCCTTGTCAGAGACTCTTCTCTTTTTGTTAAGGTGTAAAATTCTGTAACCTTACTTTTGGTGGATTCATTTGGTCCTATATATAAGATTTTACTCAAAGGGGAGAGTATTTTTTTTTTGTACACACCTTAATTAATTCTAATAAAAAGAAATACAATTCGGTTTAATATAGTCAAATAATAAAAATCGATATATATAAATAAATGAATAATTTTGAAGTTTAAAATCAATTATAGATCTGAAACCTTGGTTGGTTGATTAGGGATTTTTTTAAATACAATTGTGGAATTGACTCGCTTACTTGAAATAATAACTTTTTAAAAATAAAATAGATTACATCAATAATTAAAAATATGTAACCCACTAAGGAAGTTAACAAGAGAGCAAAAACAGTGTTTAAATTTATTTTTTAAATAAACACAAGTTTATATATAAAAAAGTATATGTGAAATTAATAAAGTTAAAAATGTGATAAAGACCACTTTTTTAGAAAATTATTCAGATGGCAATTAAAGTAAAAATACAATTATAAATTGCAAAAAAATATATAATTCATAACCATTTTTTTAAAATTGTTATACTTATTTTTTCATTATTTTTGCATATTTAAATTATCATTAATTTTTTTAATGTATTTTTAATAGTTTTAATATTATCAAACTATAATATTTTTAGAACGTTGTAAACTTTCGCTATATTAAATATTTTTATTTTTTATTTTTTTATTTTCTAAAACATTTTTAATAGGAATATGTGTTTAAATTGTAACATATTGAATAGGTAATTCAGTAATAGTTCCTATTTAATTTTACATATTTAAGACAATTGTAACTGTTTTTTTTTTTTTTTTACTTTGCTATTTTAGGAAAGCGGCACATTTCTGATGTAGCATGGTCTTAATTTAGTTTTGAGTTAGTTTTGTTATTTTCATTTACATGTTTTAATATATTTTACCTTTAAATATTGTGATGGTTTCTCAATCTAATTTTTCCGATATTGAGCTATACACAGACGATAAGTATAAACCTTCAAATGTAAGATAAAGTGTCACATCATTAAACCTAGCTACAATATTTAATATTATTAGTATTTTTTTTTATTTTTTTCAATTAAAGAGTCGCGCCTTTTTTGTTACAATAATCTGATTTATATTTTTTTTTTTATAAAATTAGATGTAAAAGACATGATATAAATTACCATTACTTTGAATATACATATTTTAATATAATAAATTGATAAAGAATAAACGCATATATATATATATATATATATTAGTTTATAAACAAATTTCTATATATAATACAATAACAAGTATTATAATATAATAAAAAAAATTATTTACTTTAAATTCCGCCCAACGCCCAAGTTAAATGAAAGTTAATTTACCTCTATATTATTAATTAAAACTTAAAAGTCTACACTGGAAGCTTATTCGGTGATAAATATTACATAGTAGCTGTGCACTGCACCTGCATGATTGCTTCTATATTGTTCAATATATCCCATCCCATCCTACCTAATTAATAAGTTAGTTTTATTCGATTTGCTTCACCTAAATACAACCCTCACACCTAAAAAAATGTTGTTAATAGGTCAACAATCAAAACGAATCAATTATTAACAGTGATTGCCAACATTTATTTATCATTTATCACAATTCATCATGCAATGCCTTTACCAAAAAAAATCATGCAATGCAATACAATACATATACGTCAAACTTAAATTATCCGAATACCTAGAATGAGCACATTAATAAGAACTTTATACCAAAAAATTACACATTTAAAACTGTTGTATAAAAAAAAAAAAACGCCTGAGTATTCTTATCGGCTTATTAATAGGAAACCAACAACATTATTCTTTCACGCTTAAACTAAAAATTATTCGCAATTATTCATTTTATAAAGAATAAAGTGCCGCTCGTAGATATTTATTTATTAAAAAATAACATATACTTACTCGACAGTAGGGGTGTAAACGAGCTGAGTCGAGTATCTGTCAAGCTCGACTCAATTAGTATTTGCCAAGCTCGAACTCGGTCGAACTCTAATTTTGAAACTGGAACTTGACTCAAATCTAAGCTCGACATAATCGAGCACGGCTCGACTCGACTCGATAGTCAATAATGTATCACAATAAATTAACATTTCTCATAACAAAAAAAATCGAGCTCGACTCGACTAAACTCGAATTTGATTGACTTATATAATAATTAATTATTAAAAAAATAAGAATAATAATAAGAATCAAGCTCGACTTATACACTCAAAGTCGAAACTCGTTTAGAATCGCGAGTAACTCGAGTCGAACATTATCAACCTCGAGCTCGTCTCAGCATACGAGAAAGCTCGACTCGAGCTCGGCTCGGTTCGAATTTTTTTCGAGTCGATCTCGAGTAACTCACGAGTGACTTGACTCGTTTACGTCCGACAATATATTTTCAATCATTAAAAAAAATGAAAAAAAAAAACATAAAAAATAAAGAAAAAAGAAAGAAAGGATAGACGCAGCTTTTATGATAGTTTAGCTTTCTTTATCTATCATTTATTTTTCTCTCTCTTTCCTCTTTTTCCTTCTTCTGCTTCCATAATAACAGTAATGATGCTTCTACCATGTCTATAGCTCTCTCTCGTTTCGATGCTTCTGCTGCTTACTTATCTTTCTCTGCAAAGCAATATCTGTTCCGTTCTCTGAAACGCCACACAAAAGCTTCCTCTCCAGATCCCCAAAAACACCAAACTTCTCTCTACAACCTCTTAACACTGCAGCTATAGAGAAGAAGACACAATAACCAGTCTTCTTCTTCGTCGGAAACTGCCGTGGCCGGAAATGCAAGACCAAAACCTAGCCATGATGGGCGGCGGCGGAATCGGAGGTCTGCAGAGCGGCGACCTAGCTATCTCCGACGAGCAGATGAAGGCGGAGATAGCGACGCATCCGCTGTACGAGCAGCTGCTGTCGGCCCACGTGGCCTGTCTCCGGGTGGCCACTCCGATCGACCAACTACCACTCATCGACGCGCAGCTCACGCAGTCGCACCATCTCCTCCGGTCATACGCTCAGCACCACCATTCTCTCTCTCCCCATGAGAGACAGGACCTCGATAATTTCTTGGTACCGATCAAAATTCTTCCTTTTACTTGGATTGTTGATCAAGTTTAGGAATTTGTGTTTTGACATGTTTTTTGTTGTTGTTGTTTTCTAGGCGCAGTATTTGATAGTGCTGTGCTCATTCAAAGAACAGCTGCAGCAACATGTCAGGGTTCATGCTGTGGAAGCTGTAATGGCTTGCCGCGAAATCGAGAACACTCTTCAAGCTCTTACTGGTATGCTTCTCTCTCTATCTACCTTCTTGTTTCTCTCTCTAGGTTATTTATGCAGCACTGTTGAAGCCTGAAGCTAGCTAGCTATGTAGGGTTACTGTTCCTGTGTTGTTATGTATGTGTTGCTTTCCCATGAAAAAATATGTAAAGGGAAAATTTATAAAATGTATTAATATTAATTAAAATATTAAAAAAATATAAATTGAATGATAAAATAATGTTTGGGGTCAAGTAATTAACTTCTTTTAAAAAATATATTTTATTTTCATTATAAATTTCAGTTTTACATTTTGTAACGTTATTTATGTAAGAGACTGTTTATGCAATTTCAAATTGTGAGCATTATATTAGAATACTTTTCTCAATGTGGTTATATCAAGCGGAATTGTTATTTTTCTTCTGAGTTTTTTGCCCTAAAAATTGGCGATCGGTTGATGCTCGGGTTAGCTATGAAATATAGAGATCAATTGATGCTTAGTTATCATGCTAACTAAGTGTTGGTTTCAAGGAAGACTTAAGAATCTGCTTACTATGTGTGTTCAAAGTAGAGAGATATATTTAAGATCATGCCATCCATTTATATCATTAATGTAAAAAAATTGGTCCCAATCATTATTGTAAATTTGAAAGAGACAATTCGAAATGGGGTTTTAGTTTCTTTTCAAGATAAACTTAGAATTGAATGCACATTCATTTGTGTGATATGAGATGTATTAATTATTTGACACCAGTGACGGAGCTATTTGCCTTCTCCAAATTTGGCTTTTTAAAATTGTACAATTGCTATTTTTTTAACATTAATTGTTTGCCCTTAATTCAATTATGGCTTCTAAACAAATTTGTTTGCCTTTGTCCCTAATTGAGACACTGGCATCCGAATATTTTCTGATATTTTACAAATGTGATATATGACATAACTTTCAATTAAACTAGTGATAATTTATTTAGTTGTGGAGTAAGCATACGCTTCTATATAAACTCCTAGGAATGCGAAAAAAAACCTTTAATTAATGCTATAAATTTTGTATAGAGTTTTAATTAGCTTGTAACAACCTATATTAGGAGTACTAGCTAGAAATTCCAGGCCTCTCATTTCTGTATTCGTAGGATATATAATTATTAGATAATAAATAAATAATAAATTTGGTAAGATGAATAGAGTATAGAAAGAAGAATTATAAAATGGAATTGGTTAGTTATACCTAAGGCTAGCTAAGACATGGTGTAATTGGGTGGAGAGGCGCCACCATTGCACTATCACCACCACCAACCTTTACCTACCATAACTTGTCGGTTTAGGCTCTCCTTTCAATTACCTCAAAGTTAACTATTTATGAACAAAATTTCAACTTTTGTTGCTTACACACCAAGAAAGACATATGAATACCGTTTTATCTAGAAATTTAGATTAATAATCATATATAGAAATAAATAATAAACATCTGTTGTAAATCTTTCATATAATGAATGATGCCAACTCCTTAAATCTAGTCAACGTGAGACAAATACATGTTACATATATGAACTAAAATGATCTACATGTTTGAACAATGTTCACTTTTAATGTTGTATGTTTTTTTTATAGGCTTTTGGTGTCATATGTTTGTATTTTGTAGATTTTTTTTTTGCATATGTTAGTCAACTATCAAATTTGATTATTAAATACTTTTATTTTGTTCAATTTAGACCTCAAATCTATACACCTAACTTTTGATTTTGCCAATTTAATATCTAAAAAACTAAATTGGACCCTAAGGCTAAATTGACCTAGTTATGGTGTAATCCATGACTGGGTCGGACCACGGCTAGGGTCACCGGTTTTATGGATTAAATTGCAAAAATCAAAAGTTAGGTGTATAAATTTGAGGACTAAATTGAACGAAATAAAATTATTTAACAGTCAAACTTGATAACTGACTAACTGATGCACAAAAAATCTACAAAATGCAAACATATGACAACCAAAAGTTTACAAAAGAGATTATATGATACCAAAAGCCAACATTTGTCAAATATATGACACTAATATACCATTTAACCCTGCACATGTTGCACATATTATCACTAACTAACAAATTAATGTTGCTTAATTAGGAGCGTCGTTGGGCGAAGGGACGGGAGCAACAATGTCGGATGATGAGGACGAGCTTCCATTGGATTACCCGATGGATCAGTTAGGCTCTGACGGTGGTCACGACCTCATGGGATTCGGCCCCCTCCTTCCGACCGAGTCCGAACGGTCTTTGATGGAGAGAGTTCGTCAAGAACTCAAGATTGAACTCAAACAGGTAATTTTAACATATAATAACGTGGACAATCCTTAAAGCTCGATTTTGATCTATGCTCAATTCTATTTTACAAACACAAAGTAATGAGTGCATTTTTTTTCGTGCATATTTGTGTTGTGCTATCGTGTCATGTTACAAATTGTCAGCCATACTCACGGTTATACAAACTCGAATACCATAACGTGAAATCAAATGATTATCTAAAATCTTTAAACTTTAGGTAAATAGTTAGTTAATGGTTTTATTATCTAACGTGTATATATATATTGTCAGGGTTTCAAGTCAAAAATCGAGGACGTTCGGGAAGAAATATTGAGGAAACGGAGGGCCGGGAAATTGCCCGGCGACACCACGTCGGTGCTCAAGAATTGGTGGCAGGAGCATTCTAAGTGGCCGTATCCTACCGTAAGTATTTTTTTAACCCAAGTTATAGATACGAATTACGGTTAATTACCAAACCGCTAGTTCAAATCGCTATAATCAAATTTCTCATAAATTCGAACTTTCTCGTTAACTTTATTGTAAAATTGAACTTTTAAGTGAATGTTTTTTAGGGTTAACCGGTCTTTTGGTCCATGATGTTTGACAACTTTTGGGTTTTGGTCAATGATGTTTTTTTTTCCCTAGTTTTGGTACCATATGTTTGCAAATTTTTTCTAGTTTTGGTCTAACCGTTATATTCCGTCTATTTTTTGACATGTACAAGTCACGTGATCTAACCTAAACTTTCAATTTTGTTCAATTTAGTCACTCTAATACTTTCCTAACCTTTTTTTGGTTCAATTTAGTCTCGAAGTTTCAAAAATTCAATTGGACCTATTGTCCAATTGGGGTCAATTTTGAAACTTCGGGACTAAATTGAACAAAAAAAAGGTTAAGAAAGTATTAGAGGGACTAAATTTAAAGTTTAGAGTGGATCATGTGACTTGAACATGTCAAAAAAATGGACGGAATGTAACAGTTAGACCAAAACTAGAAAAAATCTGCAAACATATGGTACCAAAACTAGGTAAAAAAAAACATCATTGACCAAAACCCAAAAAGTTGTTAAACACCATGGACCAAAAGACCTGTTAACCCTGTTTTTTATGGACTCTTAAGTCTTAACCATATTTGAACACTAAGTGCTACACATTAGTGCAGTTTGCTAGTTTTTGATCATTTTTTTAGGGATGTAAACGAGTCGAGTCGAGCCGAGTATCTGGCAAGCTCGACTCGACGCAACTCATTTTACTTGAGCTCGAACTCGGTCTCAAACTCGGCCGAGCTTTAATTTTTCGAGCTCGAATTCGACTCGGAGCCATACTCGACAAGTTCGAGCTCGGCTCGATAAGGTTTTATTTTTTCAATTAAATCGTAAACGCCGCACCTTAGCTCGAGCTCGAACTCGACTAGATTAGGCATTTGGCTTGAACTCGACTTGAACTTAATATATACATACATAATATTATTATTTAAAACTTGACTCGAATAGGCAAAACTGAAAAGCTCGATTAGGCTCGCGAGCCTCTCGAGTCGAATACCAGTGAACTCGAACTCGACTCGGCTTTAGAAAAAGCTCGACTCAAGCTCGAAATTTAGCAAATCGAATTCGAATATCGACCGAGTCGATCTCGAGTAGCTCACGGTAGCTTGACTCGTTTATACCCCTACATTTTTCTGTTAAAATTTCAGTTAGAAAATTTATAAGTGGATGCCGATATTATTAACGGTCGATATTTGATTTTTGATTTTCAGGAAGATGATAAGGCGAAGCTGGTGGAGGAGACGGGGCTGCAGCTGAAGCAGATCAATAATTGGTTTATAAACCAACGTAAGCGCAATTGGCACAACAATTCTCAATCGGTCACCTCCCTCAAGTCCAAGCGTAAGAAGTAAAATGCATGATGGATTAATGATATATGATGTAACATTTGCCTGCTGCTGATGATGTGATGACGTAAGAACACAACTGCTTTAACCCAACATATTAGTATTTTGTTTATGGGATTTTGACCCTCTATGGGGATCGAGTTTATAGTACTTTACTTTACGTACCCGGAAAAAGTTAAAAATAAAAGAGAGATTATTGTTTCGGATTGGTATTAGAAGGTGCGTCCACAGAAGAAGCGTGCCGTAGATTACGGTTGTTTCTTTTTTAATATTCATTGTGACGTTGTAGAATCAACTTACTTTACTTTGTAATGATTACTGTTTTTTTACTCTTTTATTATCATTTTAGAAATAATAATGATTAAGCACTCTCAGACTGTGTCTGTGTCTATGTTGTAATTGCCATAAATTGATCTGCAAAGAAAGTACATCAATATTTGTATGAGTACTTTCTGTCAAGAATAAAAAAGCTTGCATATTTAACCATTAACGACGGTTATATTTGGTCGGAGAATAATATTTCTCTAATTGGATGAAAAGTTTAAATGTAGTTATTAGGATTTGAACCTGAGTGCTCTAATATATGTTAAAAATAAGATATGCACATTAACCAACTGTCATATAAATTCAAACTTATGACTAAAATTGTCGGTCACATTCTTATTTATATTTTAACACTTTTAATAGACTTTTTCAAAAAAAAAATAAAAAATCTGCATGCAAAACTCTTTTAGCAAAGCTTTGTTAAATTTGTTAACTCAAGTTATAAGTTGGATAATTTGTTATTAGTATAAATAATTCAAAATTATAATTTGTTAACTCTGTCTAATTTGTAATTTATTTTAGACAGAGTATTAAATTTACATGATACATTATATCTATTTCCCGTCAACACCACTCATTTTTCAAATTGGTTAAATAAAAATTTGTTAAGTGAAATTTGAGATATCAACACGATACTAACTGAACTTTGGGATATGAACAATTTGCAAGTTGAATATTAAAATATGTACATTTTCCTAGGGGTGGGCACTGAACCGGTTCAGCCCGAACCGGTTCAGCCCGAACCGGTTCCGAACCGGCCGGAACTGTTTTAAACGGTCCGGTCCAGTAATGACTAGGGTTTTTTATTGGCTTAGGTTGGTCTAAAAAAACTGGACTGGTTAGAACCGGTTCAGAACCGGTTTTGGCCTGTTTTTTAAATAAACAAGTCCTGGACCGGTTTTATATGTCGGACCGGTTTTATCATTAAAAACAAGTCCAAAATGGTCAAAAACCGGTCAAAACCGGTTTTTTTTTTTTTTTTTTTAAAAAAACTAGTCTCGGTCAAATGCAGTCAAAACGTTTTTTTTTTTTTTTACTTAAAAGCGGTTCAAAACCGGTTCTGTCCGGACTGGTTAATTGGACTGGTTTGGTATACCCCTTGGACTGGTTCCAATTTAGGGGTTACAAACCAGTCCAATTTGGACCGGTCCACTCCGGACCGGTTCCAAATGGTCCGGTTCCAGACCAGTTCCGAACCAGTCCAGCCGGACCGGTTTTTATGCCCAAGCCTACATTTTACTAGCTGAATTATCTTTTGAAGATGCTAGTTATGTCTCATTTGGGGTGTAAATGCTTTTTTTCATCTGAGAAATGCACATTGAAAAATTATAAATTTATTTTTATCCAACCACAAATTGTTAACCACAAATTGTTTATTTTCCTGGATTTAATAATAACTTTGTAGTTACCAAATAAATAAATAAAAATAGTTTTAAAACAACATTGGAAACAAGGGAGGCGCCTGACCGGGCAGCCGGACCAAAAGCCACTGTCGTCTACCATATGTAACTTTTCCGTTTCGGCGGCGCAATCGAACATTTCCGGCCAATCAGTAGTCTTCATTTCCCGCTGACCAAGTTCAGCGACTTTGAAATAGTGCATTCGTTGGCCAATCAATAGAACCTTCTAAGTTCCAACCTCTCAGACGCCACATAAACGACTTTGAAATCTTCTTATCTGAGACTCTTGAGCGGTTTCGTGCATTGAATATTCCACCTTGATGGCCGTGTACTCATCAGTGGCGAATCCCTTCTTTATTATTATTATTTTCTTTCGTTTGTACTTGTTCAACATTATTCCATCTCTGGATCAAGATCTGTTTCTGGGTTTGAAGGTGCGTCGCTTCACTGCATATAAACAAACACCCATTTCCTTCTTGGGTTTCCACTTTGACTCTCCTGTTCATTCTTGATTCAATCACGTAAATACCCTTCTATGTGAACTTGCACACCAAGTGTTTGATATCTTGCTTGACTGAGATAGTCTTGTGATATCATCTCAGAAAAGTCCCAGATTGCTACTTTTCTGTTGATTTACAGCTTGACTGCAATTTTTTAGAGTCAAAGGATTTTCATTCATGGCTCAATCGCAACCTGTGTATGCTGAAACATTATCTGTTGGAGGCTCCCAACATGGTCAGGGTCAACAGGTGGTGCCATTTCAGACCAACAAGCAGTCCCTGAAGGTCCTTCTCTTACATGGTAACTTGGATATTTGGGTGAAGGATGCCAAGAACCTTCCAAATCTGGACATGTTTCATAAGAAGCTCGGTGACATGTTTTCCGCCTTTCCTGGTGCTAGCAGGGTAAAGGGCAAAATCGAGGACCAGATGAAGATAACAAGCGATCCATACGTCACGGTCTCAATAGCAGGCGCTGTGATCGCTCGAACATTTGTGATCAGCAACAACGAGAACCCCGATTGGAAGCAACATTTCTATGTCCCAGTTGCTCATTCTGCTGCAGAAGTCCATTTTGTGGTCAAAGATAACGATGTTGTCGGGTCCCAGATCATGGGAGCTGTCGGAATCCCCGTGGAGCAACTCCTGTCTGAATCGAGGATAGAAGGAGCATTCCCGATACTTGGGAGCAATGGGAAGCCATGTAAGCGTGGCGCCGTTTTGAGTTTAGTGATCCAGTACATTCCAGTCCAGAAGGTAGGTCTTTACAATCAAGGTGTTGGATCGGGTCCTAATTGTGGAGGGGTGCCCGGAACATACTTCCCTCTCAGAAAAGGTGGAAATGTGAAGCTTTATCAAGATGCCCATGTCCACGAGGGGTCTCTGCCTAATGTGAGACTCGATCACAATACAGAGTATCATCATGCGAGTTGTTGGGACGATATCTGCAGTGCAATCAAGGGAGCGCGTCGGTTGGTGTATATAACTGGGTGGTCTGTGTTCCACAAAGTAAGGCTCGTTAGGGATGATTTTAACAAGATAGAGTTTATGTTGGGAGATCTTCTCAAGACCAAGTCCCAGGAAGGTGTCAGAGTTCTGCTCCTTGTGTGGGATGATCCTACTTCTCGCAGCATTTTGGGGTATAAAACGGTAAGAGATTGGTGGGTTTTGGATATAGTCACATGATCAATTCCGTTAATCTAGTTTTAATGAAGGTGGCAGCTCCAAAAATACTTACACTAATCAAGTAATGTTAATGTTTATTTACTACAGGAGGGGGTCATGCGCACTAATGATGAAGTAACTCGTCGTTTCTTCAAGAACTCGTCTGTGCAGGTTCTACTTTGTCCTAGATCAGCCCGGAAAGGGCATAGTTGGCTCAAAAAACAGGTTAATAATGCAATTTCTTGATCTCTTCTTCATATTTCTACTCAAACAGTTAAATGAAGCTCTATCATATATCTATACTATTTATTTAGGGCGCACTAGGGGAAATGGACTATACTTTGAATTTGAATTCTAACCTTAGAAACTGTTTAATTCGACAGATTAATGATAAATATGAGATATGAACCATGATCTCTACATTCACAAGCAAAGATTTATTGCCTACTAGCTAAGTTAATTTCGGCATATATACTATTTCTATGATAACTTAGATTTTATCGCTAAGCCAATGGTGTGTTGCCTCTCTCTTGTATGTGTGGATAATAACATTAGCATTTGAAACTTTAGGAGACGGGATCTATCTATACACATCATCAGAAGACGGTGATTGTGGATGCTGATGCTGGCAACTTCAGAAGAAAGCTCATTGCTTTTGTTGGAGGTCTAGATTTATGTTCTGGGCGTTACGATAATCCGAGTCATTCACTTTTTAAGACTCTGCAGACACTCCACCATGACGATTACTATAATGGTTGCTTGACGGTAAAGTTAACAACTTTATTATCATAATGTGGTATTTACTTTGTCTAATTGATGCAAATTGCAAAAAGATTAATGTTTTCTTTTCCAGGAACCATAAAGGATAACATTGTTGAACAAAGATACAATTTTAACTATGAACATGTCTTGTTGTTCTTAAAAATGGGTGCTTTTGATGTTGTAACAGAACCCTGCTGCTGGAAGTCCAAGACAACCATGGCATGATTTGCACTAGGGGTGAGCAAATTACCCAGTTGGAACCGGAACCGGTTCGGAACCGGTCATTTGGTAGGTTCCGGGTAGATGTAAATGGTTCTGGTACGGTTCTGGGATTAAATTTCAAGAACCGATATTTTCGGTTCCGGTTCTGGGATAAGTTTTCGGGTACCCAAATACCCGGAACCGGAACCTATATATATATATAAATTAAAAAAACACTAAACATTTAACAAATTTAAAATTGGTTTGTGGAAAATGTTATAATTATTTTTATGATTCACTTGGTATAACATAAATTTCAGTTTCAATTGGCTACCGAGAACCCGGTTCCAACTGGGTATCCAGACCGGTTCCAACTAGTACTTAAAATTATATTATTTAGTTTGAAAATTTGTAACCGGTTCCTTAACGGGTACCCGGAACCGATTGGCTCTTAACGGTTCTGGTACGGTTCCGGTTCCTAAATATTCTGGTACGGTTCTGGGTAATAAAGTTAGGAACCGTTTAGTATTGGTCTGGTTCTGGGATACCCTAAAAGTATTGGGTACCCGGAACCGCTCACCCCTAATTTGCACAGTTGCATTGATGGACCTGCAGCCTATGACATCTTGGCCAATTTCGAGGAACGGTGGCTACTTGCTTCAGAACCACATGGCATTCAGAAACTAAAATCATCATTCGAAGACCAATTACTCAAACTTGAGAGAATACCCGATATTTTGGGGATTTCAGAAGTAACTTCTCACAGTGAAAATGACCCAGAATCCTGGCACGTTCAGGTCTCATAAGATTAATCTCTGTTTCACTCACTGCAATCCTGGTAACTTTTGGTTGAAGCTGATTAGCATAATTTCTCTGTAGATTTTCCGATCGATTGATTCCAATTCAGTGAAGGGGTTTCCAGATGATCCAAAAGATGCTCCAAGCAGGGTGAGTGAGTCTGTCCCAAAAAAAAAAAAAAAGATCTTCGCTTCTCGGTTTTCTTCATTGGCAGGAGATTTATTTTTATATGCTTAATTTCTTGCAGAATCTGGTCTGTGGAAAAAATGTGCTAATAGACATGAGTATACACACAGCATATGTGAAGGCAATCCGTGCAGCTCAGCATTTCATCTATGTAGAGAACCAATACTTTCTCGGGTCATCGTTTAATTGGGACTCCTACAAAGATTTAGGTAGTTAAATTTATCACTTTGAGTAAAATTATTTGTCAAAGAATGATAATTCTTGGTGGGTTGGAAATTTTCATAGTGATCACTCAATTTTTACGTATTTCAGGTGCGAACAATTTAATACCAATTGAAATAGCTCTTAAGATTGCTGAGAAAATAAAAGCAGGGGAGCGGTTTTCTGCATACATTGTTATTCCAATGTGGCCCGAAGGCATTCCTTCGAGTAATCCAATTCAGAGAATCCTCTTTTGGCAGGTAATGTTCATATATATATTAAGTAAATTTTTCAATTTTTTTTGTCTTAATCTTACCCTGTTTATTTCTGCAGAGGAAGACAATGGAAATGATGTACGATATAATCTACAAGGCTCTGAAAGAGGTCGGCCTCGAGCATAAGTACGAACCACAAGACTACTTGAATTTCTTCTGCCTAGGAAACCGTGAAGCTTCGAATGAACAAGACGGTACAAATTCAAAGCTTTCAGCTTCATCAAAAACACCTCAGGAACTTGCTAGAAAGAACCGGAGGTTCATGATCTATGTGCATTCGAAGGGGATGATAGTGGATGACGAATATGTGATTCTTGGGTCGGCCAATATAAACCAGCGATCCCTTGAAGGAACTCGAGATACTGAAATAGCGATGGGTGCGTATCAGCCTCGGCATATATGGGCTACTAAACATTCTAGTCCGCGTGGACAGGTAAGATCTATAGACAATCACTTAAAACTAGATGCAAAAATGCAAAAAAAAAGACTTGCTTTATATCAAAGGATTTTTATTTTTCTTGCACCACAAGTAAGACTTGCTTTATATCAAAAGAATTTCTCTAAAATTGTAAGACATACACTTTTATACCGTCACAATAAGTACAGTATGGTACTCTGTTCATCTCTGGTAACGCTGATTTTTAAGTTATTTTAGGGCGAATACTTAGAAAAGTATTTTCAAATGAAATTTTCCATTTGGGTCTTTCAATGCATATGGAATTCTAAAATTTTGTGATGTTAGACAATTGAATTTAAATCTTTTTGTTCAGATATACGGATACAGAATGTCGTTATGGGCGGAACACCTTGGATTCCTCGATGAAAGTTTCAAGGAGCCCGAGAGCCTCGAGTGCATGAGAAGAGTGAGGTCAATGAGTGAAGCGAACTGGAAGCAGTACCTTGCAGATGAAGTAACCGAGATGAAAGGTCACCTTCTCAAGTATCCGCTCCAGATTGATCGGACAGGCAAGGTGAAGCCGCTGCCTGGATGCGATTCTTTCCCTGATGTTGGCGGGAAAATAGAAGGCTCGTTCGTTGCTATTCAAGAGAATCTGACAATTTGATTCCTTGGTTGCCAAGTCTGTTGTTAGATTGTAAAACAGGGTAGATCTATAATATACTAGGTTGTTTTTTGTAATTAGTGTGGAGATTATTGAGTCAAGACTCTATTTGTTTGTTCTTGCACATTCCATGTACTTTTCTTGCACCACAAGCAAGACTTTTCTGCTAAATTTGGTGTTTGTTCCTTGTGCCTATAGTTTCCCAGTATTATTCCCAAGGCAAATGTGACGACCTATGAATTAAGAGCAGTGTTATCAAGACTGGTTAGAGGTCGAACAGGCAAGGCCACTGGTTCCCGATTTGGCCGCCGGTACGATCGGATCTAGTGTAATGTCAATAAACATTAATAAAATCACAGAAAATACAATATAGATTCATATGGTGAATTTTCAACACAACAAACTTAATAAAATTATAGAAAATACAACACAAATGATTAATTTTTTTTGCTACGGAGTGCGAAACGGAGAGTCGGCCCGTCTGTTCAGAATCGAACGATTCACTGAAAACCGGACTTTCGAACTAAATTCACTTAATTCATCTGGTTTTGCTCGAATCGAGCCGTTAGACGCACCGATTCAGGTTCGAATCTGGTCGGACCGTCAGTCCGGTCCGATTCTGATAACACTGATTAAGAGTAATGAAAGAAATCCGAAACCAATAATAATCTGAAAAGATGAAAGTCCTTAACAATAAGGACCCTAACTTAAAATAAATACTATGTGCATAATGAATCGGACCCTTCCTAGTTCCTAGTACTTAATACTTTATTTATTTATTTGTTTATTGATGATGTAATAATATTTTGGCCAAAAAGAATGTAATAATATGCCAATATAAAATTTAACCTGAATATAAAATTTAACAGACTCCGAAACAATAAGTCCAGCTGTAAAAACGGTGTAGAGAACTTTCAATTACTAGGACAATTAACCATGTAACAATGGTATGGTGGTTCATCACCTCATCCCTTAACCAGAGGTCTGGGGTTCAATCCCTCTTAGTGACCATAAGAATGGAAAATTGTTCATGACCAGCATCTCTTCTTTAAACTGGGGTGAGGCATTCGTACTTTTCAATAAAAAAAATTATTTTTTATATTTCTCTTTCATCATATTTTTATTTTAGCAAAATTTTTTTTTTCATTTTTTAATAAAAAAAATTACGATATTAGAAAAAATAAAGATAATTTGTTAATTTTTTTTAACCAAAAAGTTATAAAATAGCTTTATTATTTAACTTAAGAATTTTTTTAATTATTAATGATTTATGTATTATTTTTATATTTAGTAGAAAATTACTTGAATAAAACATTAATTTTTAGGTATAATATAATTAATTAATTAGAAAATAAATCATTAGGAGATATATTTTTATTTATTTATATTATATACTATAAAAATTATATATATCCAAAATGATTTTGCCAAATATGTTCAAACTTTAAATTGACTTTTGACCATTGTGATTGATTTGCCCAAATTTCTCTCTTTCTTCTTCTATCATGTTGCGATGGTTAACTGTAAATAGGATCAAAATGACTTTTGCCATTGTGAGTGCTCAGTCTACTAAGTTATGCTTTTGTATTCCTCCTCCATGGTTTTAACCTAACAACCAATAAGAACCTTTTATTGCAGTAACTTTCACAGATGCAGATACAATAATACACAAAGCGGGACAATACATAAAACAGAGGAAGAAGAGCATTAGATTGCAAACAATAATATCTCATCCATCTCTTAACTGTTAATCTCTTAATTAAATCTACATCCCAATCAGTGGCCATTTGCAACAGCTCCATTCTCACAGGCAACAGCAGCCTGCTCCTTCTTTGCGTAGAATCTTCTGTACTTTGAATCAACTTCGGTTAAGTAATACGTGCCGGGAGCCAACAGACTAGTGTCTTTGCTCGTCACGAAGTCCTTTCCACCGTAACGGTGCTCCATCAGCTTCATTGTCTCCACAAACTTCTCAGGTTCGGTCTGCAAAGCTCATTCAGTATTAGCAACCCCTAATCTCACAATTAATCAGAGATTAGACAGTAATCAATTTAGTTCGTTAATTACCTCGTGTCTTTTGCTCAACTTCTCACCCACATTCATGATGCTTGCAATGTTGGATAAACTGAACGGGTGCTGCCCGTTATGGAACCGTAGTGAGAACATCGTGGCAGTCAGGCCGCTCCCGTATGAGAATAGTATCACCCTCTTGCCATCCTAGTTGAACAATAACCAAGAATTGAGTGCTGAATTCCCAGAAAAATAAAAGTTTTAAAAAAAATTAAGTTTTTTGATTACCAATGAAGTGTGTTTGTTGTGGATGAGGGAAGCAAATGCTGCATACAAAGATGCAGTGTACATGTTTCCGACTTGTTTCGGGATCAGAGTAGTTGGCTGCACTTTTGTATCATACAGAGGCTTTGCAACTTGTTGCGCTACCTGCAAAAAAGAATATCATCATCAATCCATTATGCATCGGTCAAGCTATGCAAGATTTAAAAGAAGAAAAAGAGTTACCTTTTCAAGATCTCGGCTTTGATAGCTTTCATCACCGGATAAGTTTGCAAAAGGAGCAAACTTTTCCTTTCCAGCCTCATCCACAGAGCTGTGAATTTTATTAAAAGGAAGCACTTTTAGTATCTGTGAGCAAAAGGGTGATCTGATCTTAAATAAAGTTCAGATTTTTATGTCAAACCTGGCATTTCTGGTGAAGTCGTTGAATACCAACCGGGCAAAGCTTTTCTGGACCAGCTGCAGATATCAAAGGTGAAGTCTTTCAGAACACTAATAGGGACAACAGTAGTTACTAATCCTTGCAAAAAGAGAATGCATTACCTTGTTGTAAGGAGAGTGGAAAACAAAGCTTTCGGCGTCACAGATAGAGAATTGTTTGCCCTCAAATTTCTCATACCTATGGAATTAATAAAGATAAGTAAGCATCTAATAATAGCTTGACCAAGAGAATTTTACAAATTAATTTCTCTTAATCGAGTTGCAACTTACTTGTGACAGAAGTATTTGTAGCATGCATCGAGAGCCATTAGATAACATGTTTGGGACAACTTGCCATCAACAACCTATGAAAAACAGTCAATAACCAATGTGAGGCTGCAGGAATCATCAATTTCATAACAGAACCAAACAGAAGTAGAACTTATAAAATTACCGGGTATTCACTGGCTAGGTCAGGCTTGTAAAAGTCATAGACGTGAGCCATATGGCTACCACGTAATTTGCTTTCAAAGACGATCGGTGCATCGGGCCCAATCAACATGGCAATAGCAGCAGCACCACCTGTAGGTCGAGCTGGTCCTTCTGCATATACCTGAGAACGGTAAAAATAAATTGCCTTATTAGTCACACTGTAAACAAGTGACTTCCCTCGAAGTTATTTATACGACAATATTCAAGTGAAACAACGGTTTTTAGAATGATTCCTTCCATTTCCGTAAAAAAAAATCATAGAAAAATGAATGTTTCAGATATCAGTATTTACTGGCCAAAAAATACATCAATCAGTATTCATACCGCACTGTCTGTGCATACTACAAGTCCATAGCGTCCATCCCATGAATGACTCTCCACCCAGTTGACACAGTTGAATAGAGCAGCCGTCCCTCCATAGCAGGCATTGGTTGAATCAACACCTTCAATGTCGGTATTTCCCGCAGCCTGCTCAAATTAAAAATAAATGCTCAGAATAATATTAGATGGCACACAACACAGTTCAGTGAGCAAGACCCTGTGATCTGAATTGCAACATTCAAACTATAGGTTATACCTCAAAGATTTGCATGAGGAATGTCTTAATTGATTTGCTCTTGTCAATGACAGTCTCACTACCGACTTCCAGGCGCCCGATTTGTTTTGGGTCAATTCCATACTTCTCAAGAAGGGAGGAAACGACAGTCAAGCTGAAAATAATCAATATACGCCATGAAATCAGAATGATGCTCAACTAGATTAAACAGATGATATAATAGGATTGATGAAGGATAAAAAATGTACCTCATTGAGATAACATCTTCAACCTCACTGCAGAAGGCCATGCAATCCTGTCCAAGCCCAATGGTGTATTTCCCTTTGCTAGCGCCATCATGAGCCTCAAGTGCTTCCTAGTGGGGCAGAAGGTACGAAATGATTTAGATGAAACCAGTGTAAAGTAAAGCTGCTTAATTGCAGACAAAAATTCACTGGAATGCCAGCTACAGAATATCAAAAACAGTTCAATCTTTTCCTTTGGATCAAAGAGGAAATCTTAGTTACTTAAGGATATTCAGGTTGTATTTGTGGTCTAAATGCAGGCAGAAAAATCTCCAATGCAGTCAATAATACACAGGAAAATTCAAGAGCAAGATATTGCTATTCAAATAAAAATCATTACATACTTTAACAACATCATTACAGGAAAAGAAATTAAGAATATAACGGTCAGCATCATCATCAACCTTTCCCTGACGGCTTTCTATTAAGCCACATTTCTCAAAATTCATCTATTATTTATAGATCGAGGACTTGATCTGAGCACTAGACCAACTCAAGCCGCCAAGGTGCCCAGAACTAGCAGCAATGGAAACTAAAAGGAAACTATTCTCAATTTATTTTCATGAGCAATCAAGTGGTGATGAAAGAATTTAGAAATCTGGCCAAAGTTGTGATCTAGTAGTATAAGGAAACAAACTCAGCAGTGATCACGCGAATGAGCTCAGAAATTCTTAGATTAGATCTTCAAAGTGGCAGCTCAAATCTCGCTCACATGAGATTGATCAAAGGAAAAAGCAACCGCCGCCACAAGAACAAATCGAAGATCAAAATGGATATAGCCAGCCGCCAAGTTGATTATTCATTCTCTTCGTTCAAACAGATTGAGAAAGATACCTGTTGGATGCATGTGGGAGGGAAGTAGATGTCCACGGCGAGAATACCGACATTCTTGGCCATTTTCGGAGCTCGGAGACGGCGGCTGAGGCTATGAGCTCTTCTCCTCGAATGGAAATTCCACAGAGAGAGGATTTTGAAGGAGTTAACAGAGAAAAGGAAGCTGCTGCAGAGGCGATGCTTGGAGTTCGGAGAATTACAGCGCAAATATATATAGACAATAGCCTCTCTGTAATGATGAACAACAGTTGCTAAAATGTCATGGCCAACCCACTGCCCTCCACGTTTTATCTTATTACAGAATTACCATCACGTGAATCTGCCTGTATTCTGGTATTAAAAACGATACCAGGTCAGGATTCCCTCACCCGTAGAAAACAAATTAAGACACCTGCATGGGGATGTAAATCTAATCTAAACAAATCTAATATACTTAATTATTATTAAATTTAAATGAATCATAGTGAAATTGACATTTCTGAATCTTAAATTAGTTTACCAAAAAAAAAAAACTTAAAGTTTCAGAGGTTTAATTTTAAATGTATATTATATTATGTGACACTATTGATAATTATAAGTTTTATACTACACACAATTATTAAAGGATATTATGTTTTACATTAATTGTATTTTTTTAAAATTACTGCGTAGACATTTATATATAATTTAAGTAATACGTAAAGTTAAGATACATATAAACAATATTTGTTTTCCAATAGTTTTACTTTACTAAATTATTTAAATATATTTTTTATTAAATTTTCTAACATCCACCAATAAGATATTAGTATTAATTATAAAATGATTTAATTTATAATTAAAAATTGATTATGTAATACATAGTGCATTTATAAGAAATATTTCTTAAATTTAAAGAATAGTTATGTAAAAATAGATAGGTTCCACTTTTAAGGAATGCTATGTAAAACTAGTGTAACACGTTTTATACATTTTACATAATAAAAAAATATGTTGAACTCACTTTTAAATAATACTATGTAATACCATTTGAATGCTCTAAAAAGTATAGTTGCTTATTTTTATTTATTACTATATATTATATACCTTAAATATTATAATAAAAAGTTATAACTTTATATATGGTACATTAATTTATAAATAATTTTTTTATTAGAAAGATATTTCAAATATAATATTATATATATTTTTATTTATTATATGACTGTAGAAAATATTTTAATAAAAATATATATACATATTTTTTTTAATATATTTATTTATTAATTTAAAAAATAAATGGCTGTCCAAAATCGCAAACTATGAAACATTATTATATTATAATATTAATTATATTAGTTTGTGGAATTCCGCTTAATACCCTCCGGTTTACAGTTTATTACGATACTGCCATATCATACGATAAGCATTCCTGGTATAACGACAACATAAGCATGATTCTCCTCCGCCAACGGGCTCAACGGTAACTTATAGAGTTTGGTTTTTCTGGGAATAATATCCTTTTCATTAATAATCATTCAACATAATTTACTATAACTTTTATCATCCACATGATACGTAATTTTCCTTTTTAATGAACTAGTTAAGGACGTAGGAGTTGGACGCTTTAATTAGGTAAGTTGTCAAGATTATGGGTGCAATTATTCCACGAGAGGCTTCCTGTGCTGATTCCATAATATCAGTTGAGTATGAACATAACATTAATTAATAATAATAATATGGTTACAATATTTCATTTTTCGGTTAATTCTTAAACTGTTAGCTAGTTGAAATTTATTCACTCACACAAATTACTAATCGAGTTTTTTTAGTTCATGATTCACTTATTACCAAATTTGTAACATCGACAAATATTTAATCTAATAAGAACGTAATTAGTCACGTAACTTGCACACAATAAAAGCAAATTAGAAAACTGACTAAAGATGATCTATTTGTGTTCATCCGCATAGTCAATCATTAGCATTCACATGATCGAAATTATAAATTCCATCATACATGAGAAGCATCTAATAATCACTTTTTCCATGAGGTCAATTATATTACATTAAGTCAGTTCCAATTTTTCTTTAATCTTGTGCAAGAAATGTGACCAATTTCTTCCAAATTAAATTAAATATTTGATAAATATAACAATTTGTCTACAAACAATACTTAAGCTCAAATTATAAAATTAAATTGAACTAATAACTTTTTCTGAATATCCAAACTTTAGTTAGCAATTTGATTACTAACCTTTAATTTTAACCTGTAAATTGCTATACTTCCTGTCAAATTTGACATGCTAATGCTAAATATGTTGAGTTTCACCTACTTTGGGTGTTGATCTTTGTCAGGTCTCAAAAAGTATTTATTAATAATATAATGACAATAATATATAACTCGTTATGAATGGTTGGGAATTGAGATCGAATACTATAGTATTCATAGATTCTTGAGGGATTATAAAAATTAAAAAAAAAGATTCTTGAGGACATCAAAGTTCAACACCCACCACATCCATATCATAGTACATATATAAAGTCCACACTACTTCTAATAATGTTTTAATTTTAATTTTGTAGGCGTAGGTGTCACTTACATTCATATAGTTCACAATATTTGACTGTCCCCCGTGTGTCATAAATTATAGTATCAAAAGTTTTAGCTAATCATTTTGTCAGCTCATAATCATATTATTAGTATATTTATCTTAATATTGAAATTAGTACATGAACTTTAAAAATAGCTACTCAGATTTTTAATTTTCGATCAATTTGCTATATCAATACCGTTACAGACTTACAGTTACCATCGATCTGGATTGAAAATTGAGCATGTGTTACCACGTTTGGCATTTTCATGGGTAAATATAATGAACTAAAACATAAATTAAATTTTTTATAGTGAAATACATTCAATTGGATGCTTAATTGAAATATGTTGTTAAATTAGATGGAGGTCCAATGAAAAATATTTTACAATTCTTTTAACTGGTTTCCTAATTCATTTTGTTTACACATAAAAAGATACGTCATATGACCGACATGTCCTATTTTCAGTCCAATGTTATGAAATTTGTTACGTCTGGAGATGCAACTCGCTAAGATATTAGAGGGTTAATAAGGGTTCGTTAATCGTTATGGTATTCAATAATGAAATTGGGTCGAGTAATATATTATTAAGTTATAGTAGGGAAAAATTATCGGTTGGTGGATCCATTTAATTAAGTCAATACTACATTAGTGGGAGTCGTATTTTATTGGTATCGGTCAAATAGTGACACCTATATATGATGATGATGATATGATGTATACACTTGCTCAGTCAATCTTGGCCTTCATGGTTGGTGTCTACATTCAACACGTGTCGTGTGTAGATGCACAATATTTATTTTCTTGGCCAATGCACAATATTTGTTGTCATTGCAATTTGCAATTACCTATATTTTAGCTTATTATATAATATATATCTATGGATTCATCTCTTATGTATTAATTAATTGTAGATGGGTATTTAATGAAGTGTAAATTATAAAAAATTGAAATTTATATGAATGTACAATTTTTTAGTATAACTTTTTTCTAGTGAATATTCTATATTAAGTAAGTAAAATGCTAGTTCCCTCTTCATTAATTTTGAATGAAAAATACTTTAAAAATAGTTTAAAAAACCATAGTGTTTTACTATAATATATAATGACATATGTTTTATATAAAATCAAACTTTCAAATCATATATATTAAAAAAAATAATATAAAAGACATAAATGTAACCTAAAAATATCAAAAATAAATTTATTAAAATAATATAAATATTCTATAAATCATAATTAAAAAAAATATTATTTATTTTTTTACTCTGGAGGGTTAATTATAAATTATAAAAAAAATTGTATAATATAAATCATTCTAAAAAAAATATTATTTATTTATTTTACTTTGGAGGGTTTATTTTTATTTTTATATGAAACTGGGATTATTTTATAATTATAGTTGAATTTTATAGTATTTTTAATAATTTTGAAAAGTATATATTTCGTCCATAATTAGCATAAAAATTAATAGAGAACTGGCAAACTATATGTTAATAAAAGTCTAGCTAGCAATTCACTACATACAAAAATCTAACTACCAAAGTGCGCATTCTACCAATTTGATAATTAACCCTTTAATGAAAGAGTTAGGTCAGAGAGAGTGTATTTACAAGAAACTCACAATTCAAATAAAGTTCTGGTTTGGAGGCTGTGCTCTGTGGGAAGAAGAGTGGCATACCAAAGTTGAACATTATATATTTATATTATATTAAAGAAAAAAAAGTTTGACTTCAGACTAAGACCTCATAGAACTAATAAATAATAATACATAAATATCTAGGGTTAAACCCTCCACAATTGAAGGGTTAAACCTCCAATTGAGGGGCATTGAACCCTTGTCTAGGGTAGGTTCATGACCCACACTAGCCGCGCGTTTAAATTTTAAGGAATAATTTTCACAAAATACAAATATTAAATTTGTAGTTAAAAAGAAATTCAAATTCACGAACACATTGTATAAGTTAGAGGTTAAGTTTTAGATTCATATAATATAAACAGTGGCATTTTTTGTATTTATAAATATATTTAACGGCTTTCATATGATTTTAATAAAAAAGGACAATAATACATGTTTTCATATATATAAAGAGTATAATAAAAACAAAAACTTGAATAAAATAATAGCGATTTTAGTAAAGCATAAGATGCAGTCAACTTAAGCAATGTAAAAATAGAGAAAAAAAATGTATTAATGACATTATAATTTTTTTAATCAGCTGAATTGGAACTATATGTTTTTAGTGCACCCGATCAGTCATAATACATATTTGGTCTAGATTTATTGAATCTAACGTATTAATGTTCTGTAACGGATTCCTTAACTGTGAAGTTTCTTTTTTATTATCGTGTCATTAATACACGACTTCCACCTCCCTATAAATAGACAAGCTTCTCTATTGTTTTCATAGACTTAGGATAATCGATTCTCCTCCATATTCATATCCGAGATGATCTTCAGCTTTTTAGGTTGTATTTGACCACAAGTCCTATTCTAGTGGAGTTCAGGCAAGGTTCTGTTCGATAAGTGGGGCTTCGTGCTAGCTGACATGCTCGCTTAATCTCTCAAATGGAAAACCAGTAGAGATATCAGTAGTAGATGATGGGGTTTTGCTTACGTAGCTTCGACTCCGTTACTTACGCAGCTTCAGCACCATTAGCTTACCGCTTATTCTCCGCTCCGTTCCGCTCCAACGGATGTGTTCGGTCTCCTACGATGTGATTATGGTGAGACGAATTTACCTCGAACACTTATGCGGATTTCTTTCATTTGGGATGCATAATTTGGACGTTCCATTAACGAATTGATCCGTTAATTCCTTAATTGGGCGTAAATCCATGAATAGACACATTTTTAGGGATTGAGGCTGATATTCTCAAACCCAGATACATTCCTGCTACACTCACACATTTTTCAAATTTAGTCAATACGTGACAACAGACTTCATGTATATATATACTCCTCTAACACCATTAATAACTGAAAAGATCATCATTCAAACCTTAAAATAGATGAAACCAGACTGTCCTCATCGATCGGGTAAATATCGATCCACACTGTCCTCATGACTGCTTCAGTTCAGTTAAGCTGAAGGGGTTGGAGGGCAACTCTCCTTTGGCAGGTAACTTTTGAAGGAACAAATTAAGGACACGTGTCGCCTAGTTACGTCTAGCTATATATAATTTGGTGCTACCTGCCAAAGGAGGGAAGCCCTACAACGCCAATTCGCTTACAAACCCTAGCTAGCTTTGAGATGTTGTTCTAGAGAAGAAGCTGATGCGAGGTAGGGTTTTATATAGGTGTCGTCTATCTAGGGTTTAATTTCTTTCACTGAGAGAGAGAGAGAGAGAGGATAATTAATGGATATGCGAAATGGATATGCCATGGTGCCTTGTTTCTACGCATTACTGCAAGCTATAGGCGTCTCCTCCTTTAAACACACAAATTTTGCATTGAGATTCGCTAGCTAGCTCTATTAGCTAGCTCCATGATCTTGACCACTCTTCGTTATGTGAGCTGTGTCTGTTTGATAGATCGTGAAGAAATAGAGAAAGATGCTTGCTTGCTTTCCCCTTTGAAAGGTGGAGCAGCTGAAATATATAAGGGTATATCCAATCATTCCAATGTCATATTCTTCTCCATTTCTTCCTTTTTTTTTAATAATAAATATATAATGGGTTAATTACCAAATTGCTAGCTGAATTTTCTGTGAAAATACAGTTTGTTAGCCGGACTTATTTTTGTAGCAAATCACTAGCTGAACTTTTGGTAATGTGCAATTTGCTAGCTCCGTCAATTTTTCCGTTAATTATGGAAGAAATATACTTTCTAAAATTACTAAAAATACCCTAAAGTTCTACTATTATTGTAAAATAACCTCAAATTTTATATAAAAGCAAATATAAATCTCGAATAAAATTTAAAATTATATATACAAAATATATATAAGTTAAATATATAATCCCAAAGTTCAAAAAATTAAAATTAAATATTTTTAAAATTGTATGTTTTTATAATTTTTGAAAATATTTTAATAAATTAATTTTTTTACATTTTTAAGGTGTGTTTTTTCTTTAATATGTTTTTAAACATTTATTATTTTGATTTTATATAAAACATCATGTCTTTATATTATCATACTAAAACTTTAGGGTGTTTTTAGCAATATTTGAAAGTATTTTCCATCCAAAACTAACGGAAAAATTGACGGAACTAGCTTTTTGCAAAATATAGAAAGTTCAGCTAGCAATTTACTACGAAAAAAAGTCTAGTTAACAAATTGCACATTCATATAAAATTTGGCTATTAATTTGCTAATTAACCCATATATAATATAATAGAATATGCGGTCCATCTATTTAACTTAATTAGACTGTTATTGTGGTAATAAACCATTACTTTTAATATATATATATATATATATTAGATCCTTCTCTGGCGATATCCCTCTTTTGATCGAGGCAATTGCTTGCACAACAGAACTCAGCATGGCATCCATATTCTGTCCACAACCAATCCTTAATTTTGTTGACAAATTCACTTTTATTGTTTCAACTTTTGAAGTCTCATATTTGTACTGGAGTGCCTATTTTTTAGTTTTAGACGATATCAGGTTTTTAATTTCTACTTTCCCAGGACTTAAGATCCGGCATGCTCATAGAAATGTTGTTAGCTAGACTAGCTCATAGCTTTACTCAGCGAGCTACCTCAAACAAAATGTACTGGTACTTGGGATGACCCGATTTCTTTGATTGTTGTTGGTGGTTTTACCTGGTTTCCTTTTCGGAGTTTGGTTATTTTGTATGATCGACTGTTTGTACTTGTTCGAATAGCATTTCGTACAAACAAAAAAGTCTTTTAATAAATTTAGAAGTGTTAAAAATGTAAAAATAATGACTATAGAATAAAATAAAGATAAAACTAACTGCCAGACCACCAAGACTAATGTTTTCTCAAAGTATTACATTAGCAATACATTCCCTACAAACAACTACAAATATGTGTTAAATCACACAACATATAAGAAAATAGGTATACAGTGCAATTAAGATTATATAGTAATGCTTACCCATCTAATTGCTATTACAAATACTTCTTACGCGTTGGACCATTTGTCGTAGTTGTACCTATAAAATAAATTCTCTAATTATTTATTATGTAATTATAAAAAAAATCTCTAATTATTTATTATTACATTATAAAAACTAATTTTTGCTAATATAATAAATATTCATATCTGACTTCACTTCAGTTTGACAAATTCTGTTTCTAAACAAACCAAATCACACCGTAACACACAATTGACACAGCTAGGGTCCGACCCAGCCATGTGTTGGACCCTAGCTGGGTCAATTTCAGCTAGGGTCCAATCAACCAGGGTCCGACCTAGCCATGGGTCAAATCATAGCTGGGTCAATTTCGACTAGGGTCCAATCGACCAGGGTCCGACCCATGGGTCGGACCCTAGCTGGGTCAATTGTGTGTTAGCGTATGATTGAGTTTGTGTAGGGACTAAATTGAAAAATCAAATGTTAGATATATAAATTGGAGGACTAAATTGAATAAAATGACGAATGCACCAAAAACCTACAAAATGCAAACATATGGCACCAAAAGCCTAAAAAAAACATAAGGCACCAAAAGCCAACAATAGTCAAACATATGGCACCAAAAGACCCTTTAACCCTAAAAAAATTTGGGGAAAATATGTACAAAATCATTAAAAAAAAAGTAATTGATTTTTTAATATAATTTTATATTTTTTATGAATTCGTCAAAGTTGGTCAATTGTAAATCAAATATTTGAGTTCTAACTTTGACAAACGTGTGTTGTTATCTTGAAATTCAAAACTCGATCGTTATGGTAATAGTTCAATTATTTACGTACTATAATGTTTTTTTTTTTAAAAATGGTATTTACAAAATTTATGAATATAATATATAAATGAGCACTTAATTTTTTTTTTAAATAATGATTGCAATAATTTAAAAATTAAATTACAAAAAAAAATATAAAAAAATATATTAAAGTTCTCAACTAAAATAAAAATTTATATATATATATTTGAGACTATATAAAATTGTCACACAAATTTTACTAAATTTCCACATATGTTCGACTAAATATTGTATTTTTTTTATGTTTCTCTTTATTGCATAGCTAAATATTATTTTCAATATACATTTGATACGAGATCGGATGACTCGTGCTCACCTTTGGCAGAGATGTGCCTACATCAATATCATCATAATTGAATACTTTTTTAAAAAAATTCTTATGCTCTCATAAGTCGTCCAAGTTTTTACTATCTTAAGGATCGTGTTGGTCCACATAAAATAGCAAAGCGAGCTTGAAACACTCCAATGTTCGCTCAATATCCTTGTGTTGCGGTCGAGGTATTGTTTTGACAGCAGTCGCCCATTGAGAATATATGTCGTCTGCTAAATAATATCAAATATTGTAATGTGTATCATTTACAATATATAGTTTACCTAGGATATAATCGATTCTTTACAATATTTATATGTTACTTGATTATAGTAATATTTCTATTAGGTGCAGTCTCCGCATGGCGGACAAAAAGATTGATATGAATAATTATATAATAGTAGTTATTAATCAAACTCATTAAATCGATATTATTTCATCATAAACCATGTAACAATTGTGTGGTGGTTCAGAGCCTCATCCCTTAACCAGAGGTCAGGGGTTCAATCCCCGTTAGTGACCATGGGAATGGAAAATTGTTCATGGCCAGCACTTTACCCCTTACGGGCTGACCCGGTGCGAGTGGGGATTAGTCTAGGTGTGGAGCAAACATGCTACGGGTGCTGCCCTCCTGATGAGGGCCCCCTAGGACCACCCTTACGGGGTATTCATTATACATATTACTAATCAGCTATATGTATTAATCATGTGTTTTAGTAATGATTTCCAATATATGTAAATAAAAATATATTATATATCATCTAAAAATTATTATTTTTATAACAATAGCATAAACAATTTTTTTAATATAATAATATAATGAATAATTATTTAGAAATATATATACATTAAAATAATAGAATAATTTTAGTAAAGTTATTTCACATTTAATAATATGGAATTCTATACTATTTCAAAATTTAGAATTGATCGTGTGCTACATTATAAAATATAAACAAATTGAGTTCGGAAACTCAAAAATTGATTCGATTTAAAAAGTAGTAATTTTGGTTCGTGCAATTATTTAACTTACTTAATATTAAGAATGACTAATTACGGCTTGGCTCTTGTTATTATTTGAATTAGCGTAGCATAATATATATATATATATATATATATATATATATATATATATATATATATATATAAGAGAGAAGCAAACAAACTTCATACTCCTCTAACACCAGTCACTGAAAAGATCATCATACCTTAAAAATGGATGAAAACACACTGTGATCCTCATCGATGGGGGATATATCGATCCCGGTTCATGACTGCTTCAGTTAAGCTGAAGGGGTTAAAGGGCAACTCTCCTTTGGCAGGTAACTTCTGAAGGATCTGAGCCAACAAATACTTACTGGTGCTATATATATATAAATGTAACCATTACTATATACCTACTGGTGCTGCCTGCCAAAAGAGGGAAGCCCTACAACGCCAATTCGCTTACAAACCCTAGCTAGCTAGCTAAAGCATTTTGCTGTAATTAGGATCACTGTAAATGCCTTGAGATGTTGTAATAGAGAAGAAGATGATGTGATATAGGGTTTTATATAGGTGTCCATATATCTAGGGTTTAATTTCACTGAGAGAGAGAGAGAGAGAGAGAGAGGATAATGGATATGCGAAATGGATATGCCAAATTAAGAATGAGAATGGTGCCTTCTTTCTACGCCATTCTCCTGCAAGCTATCTATTATAATTAGGCAGCGTCTCCTCATTTTAATCCCACAAATTTGCATTGAGATTCACTAGCTCCATGATCTTGACCACTCTCTTCAGTGTGAGAGCTTTGTCTCTTTGATAGATCACGAAGAAATAGAGAAAGATGCTTGCTTTTGCTAGCTTTCCCCTTTTCCCCTTTGTTGTAACTCAATTGACTCATGAAAGGTGGCAGCTGAAATATGTTAAGAGTATATCCAATGTCATATTCCTCTCCAGTTCCTCCTTTTTAGTAATAGCATTTGTGGTCCATACATTTAACTTAATTGGACGGATATATATATATATTGTGGTAATTAACCACTACTTTTCTCTACTCAATTCAGTTAATTTGCGGTTCCAATTAGTCAGTTTGTACAGGGTGCACTCTTCGGATCAAAACTATTTCGATCGAGACGTTTTTTTTTAATGAATTTACAGAAAGACTGAACTAAAATAACATAGTAAAATAGTAAAAGTTACAATTGTTACTTACGCGATTTCATATTCTGAAATATAAGATAGACTGTTAAATATAGAAATCTTGTATATTCTTTATAATTATTATTTTTCATTCCTAGTTGCTTTCCTAGTTTAGTTATTGTGTCATTATATAATGTAAGTTTTGATTACCATTAGATTCCACGTTGGGCCGAGCCAAGCCCAACGGGCCAGCAGAGAGCAGTCATATATTCAAGTGGGGTTCCATCTAAAACCAATTGGTGATAGGAGGAGGTGGCCCACTTGCTTATATACTACTCAACTGTACTTGTACCAACCGGTGTGGTACTCCAGACTCATGGTAAAGTGTCTATTTCAACATACGATATTAAACATAACTATTTTAATGATATTAAACATAGTAATTTCAATGTGTCAACTAAGCCATTAGAAGAAATTACAAGTGTTGGAAACCCACGTACATTCACAAGCAAACCAACAACCGAATTAGTACGTAAATAATACGGTAGATATAGGAACGATACGTTACACTCGAACGCGGCGGTTTCGGCGGTGGAAGCTGAAGCGGATCGTCGGAAGCGGTTCGGAATCACGGCGGCGGAAGATGTCGGTCGGAGAGGTACGTCACTAGGGCGGAGCGTACCTCGGGTCTCCACGGATGATAACCCTATAGACTAAACTTAGAGCTCTATGTGTATAGGAGTAGCGTGGATGAAACTTGTAAGACTTGCATTCTCCTAGATCAGCAACAAGGTCTATATATAAGTAGGGAGAGGCCACAAGCGGCTGACAACTTCGGAGACTTGACACATCAGTCGTCCCCGCTCTTTTTATGGAGCGGTTGTCAACTTCGGGGACTCGACACATCGGTCCCCGATCTCTTCGAGACCTACACTAGCACCCGTATGGGTGCAATATCCTACGACAAGATTCGATTAGAGAATTAGCGATTAATTATGGCATTTGTTTGGGGTAACAAACTTGCAAATTGCTTTTAAAAAAAGAGCGGCAAGATTTGATCATAAAAGTAATTTCTATCAGTATCACAAAAAAATTTGTGATACCTGAGAAGGAGAGTGACTTATTTGATTCATACTGCAAGGATAACGAAAGACTCTAAAATCTTCATTACATCACTGCCTCAAATTATTCAAAATCAAAAGTTACATCATAAACTGGATCCTAAAAAGGATACCAAAACACTTGTCCAATGAAAGACAATTCCAAAAATTATCTACAATTGACGACATTCTCCCTTGACAATCTTGTCTCTTCTCACCACTAAAGCTGCCAAAACATAAAATGGCGAAGATCCGACATTTCCTCTCAACTGAAATTGAGAGATTAATTAATAGAGAGAATTGTAAGTGCAGAGGGTGGCGATTATGGATGATATGCAAATTAGGAGAGACGGCAGCAGAGTCACGTTCAACAGCATCTTGTTCCCCAAGTAACCCGCCATTGTTATGGTGCCATCTGCAACAACTCGAGCAATGGTTCCTGCTTCTGTTGAAAGCAGCCCTCCATTGTAGGTTCCTCGCGAGAGTCGGGACGACATCACTCTTGACAGAAGTGCCAAATTTACACCTGCAAGTTAACAATCTCATAAAAAAAAAAAAAATCAAATTGCAGGTGGCTAAATAGTAAATGCAACTAAAGTTCTCGTATTTTGTCTTAAATCTGATTTTTTTTGAATATATGTTATTTATTTCTGTTGTTCTTAACAAAAATCATCAAATTTGACAATGACGGGGTGTGGGTGTTTGCAAAGTTCAGTTTGCTCTTAAAAAAAACTATTTTCAGTTGTTTTTACAGTTCCTTCAAGGTTCTTTACTGTTTCTTGCATTTTAAGGTAACTTGTTGCATAAGTATATACAATATTAGTACATGGTGACCGTATTTGATGTTCATTTCTATAGTTGTGGTAAATGCTAGAGATAACAAAGGGTAAGAAAAACATACCTTCAAGAACTTCAGCAGAAACAAACATGATAAGCCCCGAACAGACATATTGCAGAACAGAGTATGGGAAAAATACATGAAAGCTCAGGACAATGCCTATGCACACCATGATTTCAGATACCAGCAAAATTTGCCTGCAATTGGATCACAACAGTACCAATTGGATCATAACAGTACTAGGATTAGTCGATGGTAAAAGAAACGGAAAAACAGAATGCAGACAAAAATACCTGTCTTGAAACATGTTGCTGATGTAGCTACCAACAAGGATATTAATTGGAAGAACTGTGAGACCAAGACTTGCAAGGAATATAGCTACAGTTGTAGTAGTCCACTGAAAGTAGTATGTAGTAATGACACTCGATTCTGCCAATAGTATCTCCATCGCGTATTTCAACATGAAGTATATCAATAGCTGAACCTGCAACACCGAAAATTTTAGAGTTAATCTCTGTGCTGTTTTTTTTCACACATCGAAGTAAAAATCAATTTTTTACCTTTACTGAAGGTGTCAATAACCTATAGGCTGCAACAAGTGATGTGGCGGGAAGGCGCGAGTCATCAGTTGATTCATCACTTCCATCGTGATCTTGGTCACCATCCTCATCATCGTCATCATCTTCCTCCTTATTTGAGGCTATAAGCAAGGGCTTTTTAAGACCCTTCTCTAGTGTATCATTTTGCGGTTCTCCTTCAATGGCAATATCCGTTATAGTTATAAAAGTACGCAATTTAGTATAAAGATGAAATCTTTTGCATTTGGAAAATCTGATGAGTAGCCCACTGAATCAAATAACACAGACAGAAATAGAAACTTTATGTTACAAAAAAATCTACTTGAGAAACTGTTGACTACCCACCCAGTCAATCATTTTTTACCTGAAAATGTAACCTTTTTATCACTTTCTCAATAAATTTCACTAATTTCACACTTTGTAGAAAATTTTCAGGCAGAAAATTCAGATAGAACCACATACCATTGCTGGGTTGGGCTGTGTTGTTCACTTTGATCTCGTCTTCCTCACGTGATGGTTCTTTAAAGGAGATGCACAGCCAGACTAAGTAAAATAGCCACGCGATAGACATAAGCCAACCAGGTAAAGTATCTTGATTGAATGTAACACTGTAGATCTTAAAGTCATATTGGAGCAGTCCAGCAAGGGCAGGACCACAAGCCATTCCTAGAGCACTTGCACTAACAAATCCTGCTGATGCTTGCATTCGATGTTTCAGTGGTACACAGTCGCTTATGTAACGCCTATTCACAGCCCTAGCTGAGCCCAATCTGCAATTAGAGGGAGATTAAATTGAATATCCTCGTAAAAAGTTAAAAAAACATGCAATATGAACTCCATCCATGTTACCAGTTTTCTGTATCGGCTTGAGTATACATTTCAAAGATATCTATTTCTTGTAATGCAAAGTAAATTACTGTTAACAACTTTTGAAAACCCATGCGCAAGAGAAGAATAACTTTCGCTTATCATGTATTTTAAAGGTTACACTTTGTGATCAACTTTTGTAATGGGACATGAATAAGTGCAATTCAAGAACACACTTACTTGTAATGCAAGTAAAAAAAATTAGAGAGGTTCTAACTAACCAATGCCTTGTATTTGGAAGAAAAGAGTAGAAGATAAAGTTACCTACCCACAGAAAAGACGGCCAATTAGAAGAAGGGATATTGACCGCATATCAAATGCCAAAGCATACATGACGTTCCCAATAAAGAGAACTATGCTGCTGAACACAAGAGGCTTGAAGTACGACTTATTTGACCAAGCACTAAAATACACCGAGGAGAATATTTGAGCCACTGCCATTGCTCCAATTACGATACCACAAACTGTCGCTGCAGCTCCAAGACTCAATGCGTAATCATCTGCTGTTGGGACAACTATATAGGTATTAACCATATAGAGAAACGTGTTTCCCAAGTTCAAAAGAAGCGAATTGAAATGGTATCTTTGATCATCTTCGCGTTCTTCTTCAATGGGTACAGGCAACTCCTCTTGCATAATAAGAGCATGTTGTGCCAAAAAGTGTAGGAAGTTCGTCGAATATGCTAATCTGTCCACAGCTGCTTTCATTGTTTCAACAATAGGCTCCTGCAACAAAGATTGAATTAGTGATACATGATATAGAATTATAAAAGAAGAGTAATTCCACAAAGAGTGAAACATATAGTGAATCTTGATGAGAAGATGAAACATTTCTATTTCACTAAACTGTCTAATATACCTATTGGATAACTTTTTTAAAACATAAATAAAAAGGCAGCTTTGTTCAATTTCTCATTAAGTTTCATTCTGAATTTCACACCCTATAGAAATTTCGACATAAGAACTAGAAATCGACCTGAAGAGGCAAAGCAGGTTGGTCATATATTGACAAGTAGCTTCCTTGACGATCTTGAAGGTCCCCAAGGTTGCGAGAAATAGCTCCAACAACAGCCCCTATCCCCTATATTAAAGCTCAAATCATTTTCAACTAATATAAACACTTGAAGAATCTTGTTAACTATATCAATTCACGATAAATTCTGTTGTAAAAGGAATAAGAGTTCAGCACATTACCACATGCTTAAACACTTGCCGTAGCTGAGAGTAGGGATGATTGGCTCGAGTTTTGACATAGTAATCAGTGAATCTAGAGCCAAACCGCTTATCGAATTTCTTCAATATCTTACGGATACCAACTGCATTTATCTCCACAAAATACAGAAGCTTTAGAAGATCTTGTCCAACTACTCTGTAAGATTCCCTGAGTTCGCAGATTTGAGCTATATTTGGCTCCTCTTGAAGTGCCTCTTGCCTCTCTCCAAGTCTAGCAATTCTGCTAGCAAGAATACCTTGTTGTTCCAATAGGAAAAGCACAATTTTCTCAATCTGTGGGGGGGAAAAAGAAAAGAATATACTTTCAATAAGTCAAAACAAACATATTACTGTAGCATTTCATTGAAGAATACATCTGCATATTCTATTATAAAGCATTGAAGTGAAGAGATTTATCCACCTGAGCATCCAACATTCTGGCAAAATCCTTGAGGACATGCCTCCGATCTTGTTGGCCCACCTCAATCTGCCTAGCATATTGCCTTACTCTCTTTTTCATAATTTTATAGTTGATGTAATATCTGCAACCATTCAAATTTACCAAAAATAATTGATAGGTCAGCAGTATAGATTAGTAACAACTTGATGGAAAATCAATCACATTCTCAGTTTCAGTTTCTAATCTGAATCCTAAATTCAGATTGCAGCCTTGCAATGAAACTGCATTTAATAGACTTACCCTTCCCATTCCTCAATTTGTCTCTCCTTCAACTTCTTCCCAAAGGCCACCATCTTTGTCTAGAAAGATTAGAAAAAACAGGTTATATCAAACAAGAAAAAACAAGAAGCCTCTCAGTTGCATTGGCATAAAAAATCATTTCTTTTTCCTTTAACTTTTCATAAGATTAAGCATTGACAACAGACAAGACAGTGAAATCATCATTATCATCAAGTTTTGTTGGACTATTTCTTGATTTATGCATGTAATCCTTGCACAAGGCCATGCTAATCTTCTCAATATCATTCTCACTAGGGTCCGAAAGACTCGAAACAATCATCTAGTAGGTCATATGTTGACTAAGGCAATTCAAAGAAGGCAAAGCTTGCCTGACTGGTTCGTGGGGTTTCTGGGATCTTTATTAGCTTGAGGTATATTCGGTAAAGCTAATAAGTCTTCATGCATGTGAAGTTAGATAACTAAGCATGTGAAACTGCAGATCAATGTAGTGATGCAGAAGGTGATATGAACAGGGCAATACCTTTGCCAAAAAAAAAAACAAGAGCAGTACCTTTGTCGTGTATCTTTAACAAAGGTGTCAGACAGCCAAATCATAGATTTTAAGTCGGTGATCTGATTGTTTGTGATCTTCATTAAAAAGAACATTTTTATACTATGTTTTCTTGGGATTGATTCTTTAGGTTGTATTAAATAGACTATTGTAGATGAAGCAAATAATAAAGATCAATCTGGGTATTATTTAATTCAGAATACAGTAGACTCCAATCTTTGAATTCTTTAATCGCCGATCTTTGAATCCAAATCTGAGTTGAGAATGATGGGCTAACGCCAAACAAGAACAAAGATCCATCTTTCACCCACTCCCTAAACGCCATTAATATGCTCAAAGACAAAAAATTGCAGCTCTTAATCACGCATAATAATGAGAAAGAGACAGAAATTCCAATCATTTATGGCGGTTTTGAAACGAATCTCAGAAAACGAAAACAACGACGGAGAAAATTAATTTAGATGGAGAATGCATTTACCGCGATTCAAGAACTAGCTGGAGCTTAGATGAATATCAACGAACAGACCTGGAAAAGAAAGAAGGAAACATAAAGCAAGCGGCCACCACCGCCACCTTCCTAAACAACAAAATCTCTATCGCAGATACAGATTCGAAACGCAGCAAATCGTCGCTTTCACCGTCACAGACGTCGAAAAGATAAAGATATAATATTAACCTTAAAATGGAGAGAAAACAACGACCGCAAATTCCGCGGCGGCGTCCGGCGGATCTCCGGTGACAAAACAGAGTCCCGTCGAGTATGGCGACGGAGAGAGAAGGTGTCTGGAGACTGTACTTGCTCGTGAAAGGGAGAGATTACTGCGACGTCTGAGCTGCTGAGGACTCGGTCCACTCTATCTCTTCTTATAATTGCTCTCTTCAATCATTCATTTTCCTCGTGTTTATATACTTGTCTCTACTCTCTGTATCTATCTTTATCCTCCTACCCGGGAGAGAGAGGCGCCATTCAACAATATTATTAATTAATTGCCAAAAAAAAACAATATTGTTATTAACTAGGTAAATAACCAAATTCCTTTTAGGGTTAAAAAAAACGAGCAAAAAAAATAATAATTAAATTCCTAACTGAACTTTGTGCGAATTATAAATTGCTAACTAAACTTTAAATTTTTAAATTGGCTATCCGGACTTTTAGTTTCCAAACAAATTGTTATTTCTGTTACAACTTTTATTTTCTTTCAAATTGGATAGAGTTAACATGTTCCGGCTACATGAGGTCTTTCTATGTGTATTCAAGATGGATTCATAAATATATTGAAAGGATTGCAGCGCAATATTTTCAACTGCACACTCAATTGGACATTTGTCCAATTCCAATGCTACATTTTAATTGAACGTCTAATTGAGATATTTCGCTATAATTCTTTCAATTTATTATGTTATATCAATCTTAGGTACACCTAGGGATGGCAACGGGGCGGGTCGGGGCGGGTTTTTGCAGCCCCGGACCCGCCCCGCGGGTCGGCCTGGCTGACCCGGCCCCGGCCAAATGGGCCTTTCGGGTCGGGTCGGGTCAACAATCCCGCGGGTCGACCCGCGGGGCCCCGACCCGCCCCGTCATATGAACAATTTTTTTTTTTTTAAACTTTTCAATATTAAATACAATTTTTTTTGTCAAAATATTACATTATATATAAATTCAAAACATAAATCTAACATCAATCAAATATAAACAACAAACACATCAAATTCATTACAAATACAAATTTAAATCCAAACACCAAATTAACAAATCCTAATAATCTAAATATAAATCTATTTGGTCCATGTTATTTATATAGGTACTATATTAACCATATTTTTTTATTAAATGTTAGATCATATTAACATAAAAAAATTAAAAAAAAAAAATTATATACATATGGATTTCGGGGCGGGTCTACGGGGCCCCGGGTCTCTAGACCCGGACCCGCCCCGACCCGAGCCCGACCCGCCCCGGACCCGACCCGTGACCCGCGGGTCGGCGGGTCAAAACCGGGTCGGGGCCCCGCGGGTCAGCGGGGCCCCGAGACCCGTTGCCATCCCTAGGTACACCTGAGAATGCATTATATGACCATAACATGCTCATTTGATGTCCAGTTTGACTGGAATTGTAATGGAAATGGCAATTTGTCAAAAATTGAAAATTTAAATAGTTAATTTAAAAAATTAAAATTCGAATATTAATTTGTAATTAGTTCAAAATTCAGGTAGCAATTTAGTTATTCACCCATATTAACTATATATATTATATATATTATTAAGAATTGGATTGGATATGACTGATGAACTTTTCTCTAATGGGGTCCTCTCTTGAGATCTTTAGCCTTACTTTTTCGGCTAAAGGAAGGAATTATTAACCTTTTATGTTGCAGTGTCTCGTATTTTTTCGATAGATAATTTTCGATTTTTTACCGATCAAATGTCTATATGGGTAAATAATGCATCGTTTGGTAGAGTTAAGGGTTATCCTGATACGGGTTTATATTAGACATGGTATTCTAGTCTATGCGACTAGATTTGGCACAAAATCGAGTCAGGATAAATATTCTCCAAAATAGGTAAATCACAATTTAGATAATTGAGATAAAACAAATAATATTAATAAATAAAATAATTATAATAATGCTTAAAAATCACAACCGATAATTGATATTTTTGGGAACTAAAACAATTAACTAATGCAAATGTTAATCCTCTATCTAAATGGAAAAACGTGTCAATGATTTTGTACGTCTACATGGATAATTGATCTACAACTTGACATTTACAAGTATATATGGCCGTGCCATACACTAATTTTTCAAAATATATATGGTCTACGTGGCAGCAGCCTGAAGCTGCCACGCACGCAATGTCTGCACCTAGTCCATAATTTTTTTTTTTTATGTTATCCTGCCGCAATATATTAAAATAATAAAACCAATACAGGCGCTTCTAAGATTCCCGTAACGAGGACGGGATGTCAGAAGCGGCCCAAGATCCGGTTATAGATAGATCCGCCGCACGTTTAACAAGAGTATGTGCGCGGGATACATTACTTCTAGAAACATGGTAAATACAAGCCGGAATAATACTTAAAAGATGTTGGATATCCTGGACGATGCCAAAAACGGATGTGTTGCAGCTTGTAGAAGAGGAGTCAATATAATTTGTACACTCAGATTAATATATTAATATTACCTTGATGAGATTTTCCATGAAATATGATGTTATCTATGCGTATCGTTGTAATAATGAGCAACTCACTACAAATTTTAAATTGAAAGTATGCTTTTTTTTTTTAAGATAAATAGTCGACCGAGGAATCAACCATTTTCTGAACTGCAACCAAAAAAAAAAACGTTGAAATTTAAATTTAAGTTTGACACTTTACAATATTATTCACATTGATAAGAACGGTTCGTACATACCAAAATAAACATTTAGTATTGTGTCGTTATGTTATTAAAATGATGTAATGAGCTACGTGCCATGAGAGGAGGTCATGTCGTGGGAAAAATGATGGGATAGATCATAGAGGGAGTCTAATTAGGGAATATGCAGGGAATATGCTTTATAAGTTGTACGAAATCAGATGTTATTATATTATGGGATACATGAAAGCAACATCTATCCCATAATATAATCATTAGACTTCAACCCAAAAAAATTATCATTATAAACAAGCATATCTTTGTATCTCAGTCAAACTGCTGACTAAGACTAACTGCAGTTAATATTGATATATATATCATATATATGTATTTATTTATGCAAGTACGTTCTAGATGTGTAATTTGTATTATTGATATGTATTATGATTTTTTAAGTGTAGGTCCAAAATCTAACATGCATAACTATATGGATAAAATAAAATGAGTTACATATTTATAAATATAATTACTATTAGCAAGTGTAAAATAAGATATGAACTGTGTTTAAGAAATCAGTGTGTAGCTGGGAAAAAAAAATGTTTATAATATTATACAAATATAAAATTTATTTAAAAAATGTAACTAAACTAATTGTAAATATAAATAAAGATTTTAAAAACGTATATTTAAGGCAAATCATGAAGATTTTTTTTTTGGCCACGATGAGTATTGGAGAAGGTGCAAGCAGATTGGTGAAAAAAAATACATATGAAAGGTTGTGCCATTTCATTGTGTTCTCCATGTAATCACATATTCATGCTCTTATTAATAATAACATTACTTAATAGTATATAAGGATATACATTATTTATAATGCTAAATTGCAAATCTAAAAGAGAGGTAAAATTACCTACACTTATAAGTTATAACACTGGGGTAATTTTTATTTTTTCCATTTATTAAAAAAAAAATTAGTAGGGGCAATTTGCCCCCTGGACTTATTGTGGCCCTTCCATTGTGGTCTCTGCACGTGCACCCCTTTTTCCTTTGTTTTTCTGTTTCAATGAAGAGGCTGGCTAAAATGCAGTCGAGTTTATTTAAATTTGATTTTTCAGTCGTTAGATCATGAGAGAGAATCAACCATAATTGAGGAGAGATAAAAAGTGTTTTTACACATGCATAATCTGATGGCTCAGAAATCAAATTTAAATAAACTCGAGTTTATTTTAGCAGAACCCTTAAATGAAAAATGAATCAAAACATAAATCATTATCATTGAAGAAAAAAAGCACAGCATTTAGAGCATCAATCATTATGGCCTCGAATTGTAGTGTTCATATAGTAAAAATTTAGATATATTATTTACTATTATATGTTATGTTCTTTTTCTAGGACTTGATCGCTACTAACTTATTCATTTTATTGGAAGAAAAAAAATATATATAATTGTATATTTTAGAGAGAAAAAATGTAATACTTGAAAAAAATGCACTGACCAATAATTAATAATTTATGATTGTTTACCAAAAAATGAATTATGATAAAATGAAATGTACATAAATAGTAACCGTTTACCTTATTCTTTCTGCAAATGAATTGCATATAGTCAAACCAATAATAATAATGATATAGAACAGTGACTGTTTCTAAAGCATATGTCTTACCCACTACACTTACCATAATAAACTTTGAGAATTCTTTTTCAAAGTTACCATGATTAACCCTCACTAAACCAATCATGCTCAAAGTTTTCAATTTTAACTCTAACAATATATATACATACACTACAAAAATGGGGAAACTTAAAATAATAATAATAGTAATAATAATCAAAAGCTTAGTTTATAACCCAAATTATATATGGAGCTTAAATATTTTAAGTAACACTACAAGTATATCTTACCTAACATTTTGTAAAATCATCTACCTTACTATGTATCGTACCTGTATATTGTATTTTTAGGCACGCGCTAACATCTTATCTAGTTACCTAACACGTTGTCTCCCTAATTAAATAATAAGTATCAATTAGCAAAAATGAATTAAATTTTCTCCATTAAGTAGGTCAGGACCTGGGAGTCACGTTTTAAGTAGTATATATATATATATATATCATGTGATTAAAAAAAAAAAAAAAAAAAAAAACTCAATTCCTAGAAGATAAGGCTGTGATATATAATAATAAAAAATAAAATTGACACTATTAGTTGCCCCACGTTCTATTTAGGAGATTTTCCCCTTCTTAACTATTAGTTTTTCCTTCTAATTAGTCGTTCATAATTTATGTTCAGATGTATTCATTTTTTTTGGGCCAATTCAGATGTATGCGTCAATAATATTTTTTCTTAAAGTGGAATTTGTATAAGGAAAATAGCATTATCTTCAATAATAGCAAATGTGCCGTATGGATCACTTATTTAAAAAAAAAAAAAAAAATCATGTTTCATTTATTCAAATTGTGATTAAAAACTTAAAGTCATAACTTAATTGACTTAGCCAAGTCGCTTCAATTATAGCTCGGATCAAATAGGGGATTGTTTTCATTTAGGATAGATTCCAGAATGATCAACCCAACCCAGTTAAAGGTTAATTGATGATAGTGGCAATCTAAGAATTTAAATAACCAGGAAGAAAATAAAATATTGTTTTTTTAAAAAAAAAAATAGATATATAAGAATTTAAATAGGGTTAAAAACTGTCTAAAGTTTACACCATGTAAGATTTTGGTATCTGAAGTTTAAAATGTTGACATGAAATGTCTGAAGTTTCACTTTTGTTAATTTGATCTCTTCGTCCAAATTTGCAGTTAAAATTGACAGAACTTGATCACGTGACAATAAATTGCCCCTAGTTGGGTGGTGGCCGGTCGTTAGAGTCATGGTGGCGGTGGCCGGCTAGAGTTGGGTGGTGGCCGGTCGTTAGAGTCATGGTGGCGGTGGCCGGCTAGAGTAGGGTGGTCGTCGGTCGAACTTTGACATTTCACATCATTCCGTCAAATTTGTCAACAAATTTGGATGGAAAACCAAATTTCAAAAAAAAGGAATTTTAAACATTTCATATTAACATTTTCAACTTCAAATACAAAAATTTTACATGGAGCAAACTTCATACAATTTATAGTTTTAAACTCATTTAAGTATATATATATATATAGTTCTTATTCTTACTACTAGGACACTTCATTTCACTTTTACTTTCACACTAAGGTAAATTTTCGTTGAAAATATAGTAAATCACAAAGAGAAGGCAAATAGGGGGTGTTTCATCAACTAACTACAAAAAGGTCCCAAAGTTGAGCAGAGTTTGCAAATTGATACAGACAACAACATGCATAGTAAAGGTGAGGATACCTTTAAGAGCGTCTCGTTGCTGCTTCCACTACACTTCCTCTGCCCACAAGGCAAATGAAATGCAGTAAAAGAAGCAAAAAGAAGCTTAGTAAAGAATACCCACTTATTCACTTCACTACCACAAACCCTAATTTAAAAGAGTCAGTACACACAACAAACCCAAAGAACCCTAACTTACTCCACAAGTAACCCTTACTTCGTCTCCTTGTGAGTCAACCACTTGGTTCGATACCTCTCACCTTTCGCCGGGGCGATTATATCCAGTGCTCCCTGAACACACTTGTGGTACGAGAAGTCCTCGGCTGTTCCATCTGTGCGCTCGAGGATAAAGCATCGCGAATCCTTGTGTTTCGGATGATACCCCACCTTTAAATCACAAACCCTAAATCATGAGTTTGCGAGATAACTTTTACTGCAAGATAAGTTTGTTTTTTCTTATCACATACCTTGATCTCTCGTGCTCCACATCCGAGCTTTTCATTTGCGTTCGGGTGAAACTTCAAAACCCTCTTCAACAATTTCGTATCACGTTCATCAACCCGCTCATCGATCTTATACCTGTATAAATACGACAGTTCGTTACTTTTATACGATATACGATACGTCTTAACAAAAAAATGCATAACGTTTTCAATTAAATTTGACGGATTTTTCAAAAAGCACCAAAATGCACCTAACTCTTAATCTTAATTTTGATGGGTTTACCAAAGATACTTACTTTTTCAATATTCTTCCCAATTCTTCGGAGATTCGGTTGATGTCATTGGATTGCAGCTTCTTCGATATGTCTTGCAACCCATTATAACACTTCTGCTTATCCATCAAAAAGGTTCGTCGAATATCATCAAACCGATTGCTGCCTTCATCCGTAGTAATCTTCCATTTCGCACTGCTCTTGACCGATTTTGTTTTGCTTAAGATGTTATATACATCCTCAGGCTTGTTAATCTCATGCTCCTGGAAGAAAAAAACCCGGAAAAATCAATTTACAAAGTAACGTCTTTCACTGAATATTTCATCGAATGCATACCTTTCCGTTATACACGAGCTCAAAGATTTCACCGGTTCCCATTGTCGGGACCCGACCCCATGCCAACGCTTCAAGGCTCCCTTCAAGCTTATCAGCAAGCCCGGATTTGGCAGCCTTGATGAAACTCGCTCCGGGACTCTGTAAAGAAGATGACAACCGTATACGGTTTAAGATTCCAACGAGACCCAGCATACCACAGAAGATTCTACATGCTTTACAGATTAAGAACGAATTATGGTTTTTACCGAGAAGCACGCCTGAACAAAAGGTGACGATAGGGATGCCGATTCCCTCTGCCTTGCCAAGCCCTTTGCATTTAAACTAACAAACTCTCCACTGTGTGACAAGACATTCCCGAGAAGAAGCATGTGTTCGGCAAGAACGGTCTTTCCGGTGTCGGATATCGCGGAATGTAAACTCTGTAATATATTAGAAACCGAAACAATAATCAATTTTTGAAACATATAAGTAAAGAAAAGGTGAAGTAACAGAAAGAACTCGCACGTTCAAGAAGTGGCTGAATCCAGAATCGATCCCGTACGAGGAAGTGAATTCTCGGATGTTGTCTGGGCGGCTTCTTGTCCAATCAATCATGTCTGTGATTCCAACAGAATGGTACACCAATGCACTCCAAAGATTGGTTTTTTCCGAACTTGAAGACATAGAAACCTTCAAGTACAGTTCACCCGACGGATCGCCATAACTCTTTTCGCTCCATAATATATTGACCTTCTTAATCTCGGAAACTCCTGTACACATTATAAGAAATTAGCCTGATCGCAACGATATAGATTCTTATATAGTTGGTTTAAGCAAAGATCAAACAACCTTTGACGACTGTCTTCATAAGAAACGGAATCACAATGTCTTGAACCGTCTTGAGTTGAACAACCTTGTTTTCCTCTCGTATCGAAACTGCAATGCAAAATGTATTGCCGTCTTCCTTGTACTTACGCGAAACTGCACAATTGCTACATCAACAAAAACAAGAAACTGTCTCAGAAAAGTTTGAAAAGAATCCGACAAATGAAAATGTGGTTTGATTTGAAGATCATTACTTGGTCATTTCTTCAATGGAGATAACCAGGCCAGTTTTTACACATTTCCACATCTTTTCGAGAGAGTGGATGATCGAATCCACGCTTAACCCTTTCCTTTTAGTGATTTCCTGAAAATTCAAAATCTTTATTCAGAAAAAAACAATCGATCTCAACCGCATATAAAAAAGAAGTACTTTTACGTAATCGATTTTACCTTTGATACATGAAAATGGCAGACCCAAGGACTCAAACCCTTCCGTTTATAATGCTCGGAACAGCAGCTAATCGAAGAAGATAAATCAAGTTAAAATGCAAGAATAATTAAATTCTATCATGAATTAATAATGCTTATACTTACATAATCATCGCAGAAGACACGATATCGGATAAAAACAATCGCTCCAAATAGTCCTTCACTGCCAGAGATCCATACTCGAAACCATGCCTTACTTTCCCAAGCTTTTTCGACAAGAACAGCGACATTGTTTGATTGGCATTACTTTTTTTCGTACCACACTCAAGAACAGTCTGTTAAGAAATCATAATACTGTTCATACCAGCGCAATGAAATCGGAATCGTAAAATTGTCGGGATTAGAGAGAGAGATCACCTTGAGGTTCAACAGTGGACTAGTTTCGAGCAAACTGATCGGCTGGTCTAGCGCGCTATACGCGGCCTCGGAGAACGCGCACGCACATAGCGATCCAACCGGGTGGCCCCCGGTCGCTTTTTTATCATCTTCACCGGGTTTATTTACGTTATATTTGAACTCCACAAGCTGATTCCCATGCGCATTGCGCACTGTCCCGTCATACGAGACATACAAATCGCGCAGAAAAAACATAAGCCTCCGATGCAAAGTCCCAGGAACTTCCGCATTTTCACTGAACGAAGATGACCGATTTGTCACGGAATGAACGAAGCATTCCGCTGGGTTCAATCCTGAGAGAAACGAGTTCTCGACCACCGCACAAGGGATGAACGAGCGAGGAAACTGCGAATCTCGAAGCATTTCGCGAGTATCGGCCTCGTTTTTACCGTTCCACGAGGAACAAGTCAACCTATGCGGGAACTTGAACGGCAGGGGGACCAACGAGTTTTGCAGACCGACTGACATGCTGTGTTGGACGATCTTCATTAAATTTCCCTTGCTCCCTGCCTTGAACATTAACATCATCGAGTTGTCTTTATTAGCGTATTTATACGCTAAAGCCGAAATATCGCGGAATGCGCGACGAAATGTGTCCACCGAGCCTTGACTCAGCGCAGCCGATTTCTGCTTCTGATAATTAAGTCGAGCAGGGTCAAACTCGATGCAGTGTTCTTCGACATCTTCGTCGGATTTAAGGAACTCTCGCGACGCCTCGACCATCAGCTGCTTGAAGTTGCACATCTCCTCGACTTCTTCCAAACCAAACGAAACCTCTTCCAACATGTTTCTCCGCGATTCAGCATCGGTTGACAGATACAGGTCCAGCAGCGATACGCTAAATCCCTGCCACGTCAGCCACTCGCAGAGCATTTCTTGAGCAGACTTCAAAAACTCCAATACCCGACCGGGAAATTCTCTCACGAGACACTGTACGAGGTTTTCATCGGCATCTCGAAGCCAATTCGATCCCTCCGACGATAGAATCTCCCCGTCGAGGATACGAACATCATTATGAGGGTGTTCCCAGTGGAGCCCACGAGGCAGCAACATGCCGAACAGCTGCTTCCCTGTCCATGCAGCATCGGGACCCGCTTCGTTATCCCATGCAGAGCGGGACCCATTATCGTAATCGGGACACCACATGCAAAGCTGCTGCATTCGGACCCGATCCAACACGACATTATCAGATAAAACTAAGTAAGCAGCCATTAAGCTGTCTTGACCGAGCGAAAGAAGATTCTTGCCGCTCTGCTCGTTCACTAGCTGTCGGTCAAGCCCGACAAGCTCTTTCAGCTCGACCCGTGCCTCCATTGACTGCGGAATATATCCATGAAGGCAATCTCCATCGAAGTCCCCACGTAAAGGCAAGCAGCAAAGTGGGTTTATCGAGAGAACGGATAATTCAGGCAGTACCTTGACCGACAAGCCAATCAAAGAATGCTGATGAATCGTTGGGGGTCGGTTTATTAAAACCATGTCTCCATCCATTAAGGGTCGAGTAACAGTGTCACCAGCGAAAAGCTCCTTGATTTTGTCAAACTGCACGAGCTTTCCTTGCCTCCTGATGAAGATGTCCTCTTTGACGATCAGAGACATGGTTAGGTCGGCTTTTAGCTTCTTCCAGTTATACCGATTTAAACTTTCCGATATCTGAATTCTCTCTGCAATGTGGCGTGGGATGCCTATTTCGTTGGCCTTTAAGTTCGGGTTTCCAACAACGACCATTCGGAAGCAATGGTTGCTCCTCTTACCAAGAATAACATCTTTCATCCATCGTAACCCTGTTGAGACGAAATTTGAATCTTGATTCTTTCGCTGAGAAAATGCCAATTGCGTGTTGGATATTTTTTCCGGGTTGAGCTGGAAAAAGCAAAATATAGTTAAATATATGAAAAATAGAGGGACATTGTGAGGGCAAATGTGTAACTCATGAATTTTACCTTGGAAATCTTCATACATTCTTGAACCCGAGATCCCAATAGATTTGGCGTACCTCTGAAATCGACCAGCTTCTTGTATGCTCGGGTTCGATGATCCTAGAATCAAAATTCATGACTTCATGAGCAAGAACAGTTAACTTGTACTGCAAGTAACTGACACAAACGAGTATTAAGACTTACAAACGTCAAGTGCTGTCCATGTGAAAACGAATGCATCATTTCAGTCACACGGTGATTGTTTGGAGTCACTGGAAAGCAGTCGATGAACAATCTGTCCATCACCAAGCCAAACTTCTCGAGGATTTTCGGATCAATATCCTTTACAAGGTGGTAAACCTAGAAACCAAATGAGACCTTAGCAACCGCGCCAAACATTACATTTAAAGTTAAAACAAGACAACTCAGGTAGTTGCTACCTGGGAATGAGATAAGATTCTCTGATTCGGTTTAGTAGAAGATGAATCTTGTTGTATTATTTCAAATTCGGGATCATCTCCGAGAAATTCCCAGTAATCTGAAGGTAATTGTCTCTTCTGCTGGTTCTTCTTCTGAATGTTTGCAGGAACTCGATCTTCGAATTCAACCAAGACTGACGATCTTTGATAATCTTTTGCCAAAGATCTGAACTTCATGGGTGGATACCAAAATATTTTACTCCCCTAATATCAAACAAAAACAATAATAACATTCATTTATGCATCACTTTTTTTAGAAGACCCTTTCCGGTAATTATAGAGATGAAAGTTGATGAAACAAACCCGACAATATTTGCATACAGGTGCATCCTTTTCCGACGTCGTTTTTTTGGCCTAGCGCGTGAAGAACAAGAACATCAACGAACTAACTAAATAATCAGGTTTATGTTTGGCCTTATAAGGAAAGATTGTAATGTTGGGTGTTACCTTATCCCGATTTCCTTTCTCCGATTTACAATTCGCACAAACTTTGTTCAGAAGCATGACAACTTTGGATAGGCAATGCGGGTTCAGTATGCTGCATGGGAACTTGATAACACCGTAGTGACCTGATAATCGAAAAATCCAAATTAGCGCCTCAGTGATAATCAAATCGAGAAGTTGCGGTTCAGCGTATTTTAATACCATCGCAGCTGCTGCCATCTTTGGCCAAACAAGTAGCGCACTGGAGTGTAGGATTCGGCAATCCCAAACGAGGATCATTGACCTCACTGGTTGTGCCGATTGTAATTGTGGCCAATTTCTCCTGCAGCACCACATGCAAATTATGATTTTCCATTTTTGGCCAAAGAACACGGAATCGGAAACCGAAAGGCGCGAAATTAGACTACGTACAACATCCGATGAAGACGTAAGATTAAAGATTACGGATTTTAAGGTCGCTGCGGGCGCTTGCTCCTCCTCATAGTCTACTTCCATCATTTTTCAACCCTAAACAGATCATATACAAGATTCATGAATTTGTAAATACAGTAGATGCATTGAACCAGTACATATTAAATTAAACGATTTCTAGAAGATATTTGGAACTTCTTTAACCCTAAACCCTAAATAAACCATTTCATCTACTATAGAGTAACACATAATTGATCAACCATCAGAGAGACATTATAGATGCATTTAACAGTCTATTTAATAATGACTTTGAAGAACTGCAAACCTGTGATGAACTCAGATTAAAGATCGAACTCGAACTCTTGCCTCAGGTTTCACCAAGCTGCCTATAATGAAGGAACAGGGAAACAAGCATTATTAAACCTAGGACAATGCTTAAGCAAGAACATGGCTCCAACAGACATCAAAACGACAAGATCATCAACCAAAACAGATTCATGTTGTTATCCGAAAATCAAACAGTAAACCATCTGTCTGCCATATTGCAGGTGCACGCAGAAAAATCCTAGTGGCTCCAGATGAATTGACAAGAAATTCAAAAACCCTAGACAGTAAATTGAGCTCTTATAAGCGTAGATTACACCAAATTGACAGAATTACACCCGTGATCATCAAATTTCAGAACTTTTTTAGTACGAGGAACCAATTTCAGGGCAGCTTGCCAAATTGATTCACCGATTAACATCACACATTGCAAGATTGTGTATTCAGAGGTTATGGCGACTAAAGAAAGACGTAAAATTGGAGAAATCGAGCAATTAAGCAAGAACACAGTGAAAGAACACGACCACCGGCATTGGTCGGACGAAACGGAAAAGACCGACGCCGACCCATGTATCAAAACAGCAAGAAGGCTCCACTTACTGATATTAGAGACCAATGCAACGTTTAAGACCAACGCTGCATTGGTCGGCGGCGACTGAAGAAGACCAAGTTTCGTCGCTTCCGCTACCCACGCTGTGTGCTAAAAAGAAAGAACCCAGCTGGATTTTCAGCAAAGACAGAACTTTGCGAAACGAACAAGTGGAGGGACGAGCGGAAAAGTGGGGTTCTGGGTTTTAGATAGAGGAGAGGAGACAAAGGAATCGACGGCGTAGTTTTGAAGAAACGCCGCCGATTTGGTGTTTGGTTTCGCAGTCGAAGTATTCTTGAGTTCAATTGAAAACAAAAGATGTCGAGACAAATGATTCAAGTACTCGTGCCTTTTGCTGTCAGGTGAAAAAAAAAACCCCTGCTTTTGAGAAAAAATTACGAGCCTGGCACTATTTTACTTTCACAATTTATGACTGACTCTGTATTATTATGTATATATCCTCTGGAATTTCCGATATATATTGATGATTCTTGTGATCATAAAGGTAAAGATCAAAGGAAATCGGTCAAATTTTATTAGTGGCCAAAAAGAAAAACAATATTTATTTATTTGTTACCAAAAGTTTCAATATTTACTATAGAAAATGACATTAGATATTATTTTACATTTATCATAATGCTTTTTTTTTCAAAACAAAAGTGTATTGTCTATGAATCTTAAAAAAAAAAATAAATAAATAAATAAACACTTAAAATACACTCCAACAAAAATAACAAAATATGGCCAAATAAATAAATAAATTACATCAGTGACAATTTCTTAACAATTATATAGCAATAATTCTAAAAATACGAATGGCAGTTTTTTAATTGTAAGGACCGATAATTTATTCAAAGTACTAAGTAACATGCTATTACAACAGCAACCAAGGTGGGAAAGGAGGAGCTAGCCAGCAGCTAGTTTCCCCTCGTCTAGCGGCGGTTTTAACAACTCTATCTACAACAGACACATGACTACGAAATAAACACTTTACAGACACTGAAACATTAGAGACCAACAAGTGTTTGACGTCATGTATCACTCCAAATAAAACTGGGTTGCAAGCATAAGCAGAGTTCTTGATTTGAGATAGCAGAACGGTTGAGTCCGTGTAGATAAACCTGGATTCATACACAGTCGACCTAGCCAACAAGAGCCCTGCACGGCAAGCAATCCCTTCTGCCAACAACGGGTGGTCGCCAACTTCCGAGACAATAGAAACAGCTACTACACTACCTTGATGATCGACTAGTATGACAGCCCCAAATACTTTGTTTAAGTCGCGCAAAACAGCTGCATCACAATAGACAGCCGCTATATTTGGGGCCGGGTTCCCTTGCCTTATCCTGAAGACTCCCTCTCTTCCGAAGGTTGTTTGTTGAGAGTGCACTCCATCAGGTTCTGGTAATGTCATAGCAGTAACATTGTCAGCATAAACAGAATTAATAATAATTAATATAGACTCGATTGACGGTACAGATTTGCGAAAAACAACAGAATTTCGCACAATCCATAAGGACCACATAATCAAGCATTTATCGATAAATACATCTAGACTATTGACCGGACCTAGCGACCTAAACAACCAGTCATGTACGCTTTGATTGTCTACACTATCAAGCCTAAACCCTAGATGCGAGGCAAACCAAATACGTTTAGAGAATTCACACTGCCACATTAGATGTTCCCAAGTCTCATTAGCACCCTTGCAGAGAGGGCAAATGGGATTGAAGGAGGCTATTCTTCGGTGTAGGTTCTGCCCTAAAGGCAGTGCCCCGTTGCAACCACGCCAAATGAACATTCTCACTTTTGGCATAAGTTTGGATTTTCAAAGTTTACGCCATTCGTTCGAATTAGCTGATGACAAAGAAGCGGAAGAAGAACCCTGCCTCTCAATTAGGAGAAGCGAGTTGATGAAATTGTATCCCGATTTCACGGAATATGAGCCATCCGTTGTGTGGTGCCATAGGCATTTGAAGTTTGGTCAATCCATTATTTCGTAACAACTATTTATATAGTTTCGTCAACAAAAAATGGATAATTAAATATATATATATATATATATATATATATATATATATATATATAAATTCCAGAACAACATGTATTTTTTATTTTAAAAAACTACATCAATTATAATTTCTTAATAGCTATAGCAACATTTTTTTTTTTTTTTGGCCAAACTATAGCAACAATCCTAAAAATACGAACGACTAAAAGTGGTAAATTCGGTCAATCCATTCTTCATAACAGCTAAATCATATAGCTTCATTAGAACATCCCTTCAAATAATTTTAAGACATCTGAAAATAGATAAAATATATTTTTAAATATTGATCATGAATCATCAATGCGCGATTTTTTTTTTTTTTTAATCATAGTTCAATTTCTTAACAATTATAACAAGAATCCCTAATATACGTAACGGCTAAGCGTGGTAAGTTTGATTAGTTAAACATATATGTATATATATAGTCCAAAGAAACACATATCTTTTATTAAAAAAAATAACAAATAGATCAAGTACATATTCTTAACCGTTACAGCAATAATCCTAAAAATACGAACTATTAAAAGTGGTAAGTTCGGTCAATTAATTCCAGCTATTTAGATAGCTATATCAGAACATCCAAAGAATATTAAGACTTATGAAGATAAACATAACATACAATTTCCAGCTTTTTCATCCATAACTACTTTTATATGATAAAATATACTAAAACAAGCTTTCTAAAGGACTAAAGCATCTACAGATAAAATGGAGGATATTATTGCAACAACTGAAAAGATCTGGGGTCTTTTAACTCTTATTGCTAAGACGGTGCAAATAGGTTCCGAGGTCAAAATGATGGGGACTTATCTTCAACAAACATGACGAGGAAGGTTAATATTGTCAATTAAATAGGGACTAAACTATGGAACGGCCGCTGCTTCAAGCGACCTAATTTCCACCAATTAGAGGCCTGTATTTAATGACAAACTTGTAAATAACCAAAAAAGTGAAAAAATGTGGTTTAGTGGTTCTTGTCACATCATATCACATCACTTAAGTGAATTAGACCACGGTTCGAGGAAGATGAAGAAGATAAGCAGGAGAGAGGGACAGAATCTTCTTTTCCCTTTTCTTAAGATTATTTTTCAATAACCGTACCAAAAAGTAAGAGAGATAAATAATCTTATTTACCCATTTATTTAATATATATATATATTTATATTTTCATGACTGTGCAAAAGTTATCTTACTATTTATTAACTGCATACGTAGTTCTATTCTAGTATAATTATGTTCAAATTTACTAAATTCTCTTTTAAATCACCGATTCTAGCCAATAATTTTTTTCTATTCACTTATATTGATGTATATCTTAGGCATTATTTGGATAAATATATATTAATAATATCAAGTTATTTTTTTCCAATTATTTTAGGGTATCAATTTATATGATTATATTATATATTATAATAGTAATGATAAGGAATATAATATTAAAAAAATTCAACCACTAAGGCATAGTGGAAATACTAAACCCCTAGTCAAGTTTACTATAAACCTTATCCATACCCTAAATGAAAACCACCACCAGAGTAAATAAAAAAATAGACATTTAAATAATTAATTAATATTATGGAATATAATTCATGCACATAAAATAATATTAGTTGCTACTGATTTCATATATCAATTGGAACAAGTATAATAGAATTAAATTTTAAATTTTAAAAAAATTCAACCACTAAGGCATAGTGGAAATACTAAACCCCTAGTCAAGTTTACTGTAAACCTTATCCATACCCTAAATGAAAACCACCACCAAAGTAAATAAAAAAATGGACATTTAAATAATTAATTAATATTATGGAATATAATTCATGCACATAAAATAATATTATTTGCTACTGATTTCATATATCAATTGGAACAAATATAATAGAATTAAATATTAAATTTAAAAAAAATTCAACCACTAAGGCATAGTGGAAATACTAAACCCCTAGTCAAGTTTACTGTAAACCTTTTCCATACCCTAAATGAAAACCACCACCAGAGTAAATAAAAAAAATGACATTTAAATAATTAATTAATATTATGGAATATAATTCATGCACATAAAATAATTTTAGTTGCTACTGATTTCATATATCAATTGGAACAAATATAATAGAATTAAATTTTAAATTTAAAAAAAAAAAATCAATCACTAAGGCATAGTGGAAATACTAAACCCCTAGTCAAGTTTACTGTAAACCTTATCCATACCCTAAATGAAAACCACCACCAGAGTAAATTAAAAAAATGGACATTTAAATAATTAATTAATATTATGGAATATAATTCATGCACATAAAATAATATTAGTTGCTACTGATTTCATATATCAATTGGAACAAATATATAGAATTAAATATTAAATTTTAAAAAAAATTCAACCACTAAGGCATAGTGGAAATACTAAACCCCTAGTCAAGTTTACTGTAAACCTTATCCATACCCTAAATGAAAACCACCACCAGAGTAAATAAAAAAATGACATTTAAATAATTAATTAATATTATGGAATATAACTCATGCACATAAAATAATTTTAGTTGCTACTGATTTCATATATCAATTGGAACAAATATAATAGAATTAAATTTTAAATTTTAAAAAAAATTCAACCACTAAGGCATAGTGGAAATACTAAACCCCTAGTCAAGTTTACTGTAAACCTTATCCATACCCTAAATGAAAACCACCACCAGAGTAAATTAAAAAAAAAATGGACATTTAAATAATTAATTAATATTATGGAATATAATTTATGCACATAAAATAATATTAGTTGCTACTGATTTCATATATCAATTGGAACAAATATAAAAGAATTAAATATTAAATTTAAAAAAAAAAATCAACCACTAAGGCATAGTGGAAATACTAAACCCCTAGTCAAGTTTACCGTAAACCTTATCCATACCCTAAATGAAAACCACCACCTGAGTAAATAAAAAAATAGACATTTAAATAATTAATTAATATTATGGAATATAATTCATGCACATAAAATAATTTTAGTTGCTACTGATTTCATATATCAATTGGAACAAATATAATAGAATTAAATATTAAATTTAAAAAAAATTCAACCACTAAGGCATAGTGGAAATACTAAACCCCTAGTCAAGTTTACTGTAAACCTTATCCATACCCTAAATGAAAACCACCACCAGAGTAAATTAAAAAAATGGACATTTAAATAATTAATTAATATTATGGAATATAATTCATGCACATAAAATAATTTTAGTTACTACTGATTTCATATATCAATTGGAACAAATATAATAGAATTAAATTTTAAATTTTAAAAAAACCACTAAGGCATAGTGGAAATACTAAACCCCTAGTCAAGTTTACTGTAAACCTTATCCATACCCTAAATGAAAAACACCACCAGAGTAAATTAAAAAAAAAAATGGACATTTAAATAATTAATTAATATTATGGAATATAATTCATGCACATAAAATAATATTAGTTGCTACTGATTTCATATATCAATTAGAACAAATATAATAGAATTAAATATTAAATTTAAAAAAAATTCAACCACTAAGGCATAGTGGAAATACTAAACGCCTAGTCAAGTTTACTGTAAATCTTATCTATACCCTAAATGAAAACCACCACCAGAGTAAATAAAAAAATGGACATTTAAATAATTAATTAATATTATGGAATATAATTCATGCACATAAAATAATTTTAGTTGCTACTGATTTCATATATCAATTGGAACAAATATAATAGAATTAATTATTAAATTTTAAAAAAATTCAACTACTAAGGCATAGTGGAAATACTAAACCCTAGTCAAGTTTACCGTAAACCTTATCCATACCCTAAATGAAAACCACCACCAGAGTAAATAAAAAAATGGACATTTAAATAATTAATTAATATTATGGAATATAATTCATGCACATAAAATAATTTTAGTTGCTACTGATTTCATATATCAATTGGAACAAATATAATAGAATTAAATTTTAAATTTTAAAAAAATACAACCACTAAGGCATAGTGAAAATACTAAACACCTAGTCAAGTTTACTATAAACCTTATCCATACCCTAAATGAAAACCACCACCAGAGTAAATAAAAAAATGGACATTTAAATAATTAATTAATATTATGGAATATAATTCATGCACATAAAATAATTTTAGTTGCTACTGATTTCATATATCAATTGGAACAAACATAATAGAATTAAATATTAAAGGTTGTCAGGTGCAGCTACTACTATGTTGTTGGGTCACAGTACATCCAAACAAATTTAACGGGAGATTCTAACGCTGTTAAACCGGAATTAGTCGAACCAGACCATGCCGAAAATCATTAAACCAGATATTAAGAATAAAATACATTATTAATAGGCCGCATGAAGCAGCGGCCGCTCCATAGTTTAGTCCATTAAATAGACGCGTGGGGGCAAACTGCGTTTGTAGGCAAAACAGCAGTCAAAGGGTAGAAATGGAAATTCGCGAAACCTGCATATCTGGGGAGTCATTGCCTCATTGGCTTGCCTTGTTAGCTAGCTGTTACTTTTTTTTTGGTAATCTTGTTAGCTGTTACTCTGAAGTTCTGAACTACCTTTCCATTACCAAAAAAAATAAACTACCTTTGCAAACCTTTTTTTTCCTATTTAAATTTTTCGTCTTCTGGTTTTACGATAACTAAAAAACTGTCTAAGGTTTACCTACGTTAAAATTAAGTGTCTGAAGTTTTAAATGTTAAACTGTAGTGTCCAAAGTTTCAATATTTTTAAAACGTGGTGTCTCGGTGTGATTACTTTAGATAAGTCAATTCTGCCGAAACATTCTGTCAAATTCGAGCTCACATACACACTCCCTTCTCGTCATCTTGCCGGGACCGTCACCTAAGAAGTTGGTCACATCTGCGCAAGTAAATCTGACTCTGTTGTCCTTGGAAAATGGCTCCACACCACTCTTCTAGAAACTTTTTTTTTAATGTTCAATTTTTAGGTAAAATTTGACGATTTTGTGAAAAGTAAAGAGTGATGGATTATGAGTGGGTGGGTGGGTTGATAAATATGATTGAATGGAGATGAAAAGACGTACAAAGATACTAAATTTCAACAAAAATGGAATTTGACACAGTCTATTTTAACATTTCAAACCTTAGACACCTAATTTTAACATAGTGTAAACCTTGAACAGTTTTTTAGTTATTAACCATTTTATTTAAACAAATGAAAAAAAATCATAATCATAAGATTCATTTTTATCTTTTATTATTAAAAAAAAATTATCAATTAATTTGCTAATCTGATTTCCATTTTTTCATTGAGACTCACAAATACTTCTACAGAAGGCCAAAAAAGATAAGTTAATTAAAAATAATAATTTTAGCAAAAAAAGTATAAGCTCATTATTATTTTAAAAATATAATAGATTTTTTTGGTAAAAAAAAAAAAAAATTAGTTGTTTCATTTCATCTACTCGCACTTTTTCCTAAAATTTGACATTTTCTTTACTTTTTTTTTGGTAACGACATTTTCTTTACTTTAATAATATGTCTTCGTATAACTTTATTTTTATCACGGCACATTATATTTTTTATCACGGCACATTTTCTTTACTTTCATAATATGTCTTCATATAGCTTTATTATGTTTTACATAAATTGTATTCTTTAAAGTTGACACGTAGATATTTATCTACAATTTAAGTAATACGTAAATTTAAGACACACGTAAAAAATATTTTCTTTGCAATCGTATTACTTAAACATATTCCTTAAATATATTTTATTATTAAATTTTCCAACAACCACCAATAAGATATTAGCATTAATTATAAAATGAATTAATTTTTATTTAAAAATTGGTTACGTAATATATAGTGCATTACTTATATTTAAGAAATGTTTTATGTAAAAACATAAATTTATGCATGGGTCCCATCTTTAAGTAATGCTATGTAAAACCACTGTAGATAGTTTTTGTTACTTACTTAAATAAGCATGTAAGACTCACGTTTACGTAATACCACTGTGGATGCTCTTACTAAAATAATGTGTTCACACTAGATTAGCATGTTAGAGTTAAATTGATAGTTAATAATATTTTTAGGGTTAATACACTGTTATATTTGGACAATGTGATTAAATAATTATTTTAATTTTTTAATATGATGCTTTAGTTACATACGTTTAAGAATATAATTAAATAGTTCTAATTTATTTTATTTGTAGTCACTTTCTTTAGGGACCCATGATCCGGCCGAACCGTAACGACCCCTAAATTATATATTAATATCAATATATAACCCTACAAAAATAGATAAGGAGGTATTTTTGTTCATCAATTTTCAATCGAACTCAAATTTTGTTAGCAATTTGGTTATTAACCTAGTTTAAATGAAGTGACATTTTAGAGGAAAAAAAAAGTCTAATTGAGCTTTCACATTTTTGTTTTCAACAGTAGCTTTCGTTTCTACACCAGAAAAGGATGCAGCTTTATATCCGATTCCCGTGGCCCCACATTTTCACACAATAATTAATTTATCACAAAAAACAAGGACTCCTAGGTACGTAGCTCACTAGCGTGAGCCGTGGCTTACCTTCACTAACTAAAGAGACGAATATCAGATAATATATATAAGCTTAAATGAATCCTTAAAATAGGTTCAATTTTGAAAACTAATTTTTAAATTAGGTTCTTCAGAAATTAATTCTCAAAATATACTTATTTATCCTATGTGGCACTCATTATTAAAAATATTATTTTTACTTTTTTTATATTTTTACTTTACATTCTAAAATTTATATTATGTTACAAATAAACCTAAAGTGAAATATAAAGAAAAAATATAAGGATAAAATTGAAAAATTAAGAATATTAAATGTAATATACACTACCATAATTACAGAGTTATTCACTTATACGTTTCAAAAGATGAATTAGCATTTAGCATATACTGTATTGATATAGATATGGAGTAAATATGATTAAAGTATTTCGCAAAAAAACATTTGGCCAAGAAAAATGACAATATTGTTTTGGTCTCGTAAATATGTTGGCGCTAATTTCGTTTGCTCATATAATCTTTACGTGAAAAATCATATTAGTTTTTAAGTATAAAATAAACAAAGATATTGAATCGTTAGTTTCTGAAAATTTAATTAGCTGTTTGCTAAAAAAAAGTCCCGTTAAGCATATAAACTGTAGTGAAAAATACAAGTTAGCTATTTGGTATTTAAATCCTAATGTTTATTTAGAAGCTAGGAGGTATATGTATATATATATAGGGATAAATATACTTTTTACACTATATGTTTGACCCGAATATGGCTTTTAATACTGAATGTTTGATTTTTTTTTTTATGTTTTTAATACCAAACGTTATAAAAAATGTGGCTTTTGGTTCATCCGTTAATTGGTCGTTAGTTAATTTTCATCGTTAATGACTTGTTCAAGTAACGTGTACCAGGGTCGGACCTTGCCGGACCTAGCCTAGGGATAGATCGACTCTAGGTCGAAATCGCCAGACCCAGTCGACCCTGACTCAGGATCGGACCTAGCCCTATGGTAGGTCCGGCTTGGGTCCAATTTTGAAGATTTGAGACTAAATTAAAAAAATAAAAATTTATAAATATATTTGAGGAATTAAATTGAGCAAAATCAAAAGTTTAAGGTCGGTCACGTGACTTGCACATATCATTTAACGATTAAAACTAACTAACAGTCAACTAACGGATGTACTTAAAACAACATATTTTCAAATATTTAATATCAAAATTATACAAAACCAAATATTCATTACTAAAATTTATTAAACATGTGGTGTAAAAAAGTAGTTTTAATATATATATATATATATATATATATATATCCATTAGTCCACTACCCTGAAACGAATTTAATCGAGCGGCGGCGGCGGCGGCACAGCCCCACTGGCGCCGCTGATGTGGCGGCGGTGGGTGGAGAAATCCACTTATAATTGCATCATCATTTATAATTAGCTAGTCAGTCTCACACTCTTTCTTAAAAAAAAAAAAAAAAAAATATCTCACACTCTTACTTACTACTTATACTAGATATTTTTCACTCACCATTCACCAACCCTAATTAATTTCCGCGACGATTCATTAACTATTATTACGAAACTGCAGTATTCAGACGATGTGAAAAAAAAGGGTAAGAAATTACTCCATTACTAGCTTCGTGCCCCACCCTTAATTAATTTCTGTGACAGCGACCCACCAGTAACGTTGACATCTATCTTCGATTGGGTATAATATATTTACCAAAATACTCGTGATCGGTACAGATTCGTTTGTTACACGTTGTTATAGAATTGTTGACCCAGAGTATTTAATTAAATGTAAAAAAAATTATTTTTTAATAATTAAAATATTTTTTTGGCAAACGAATATTATGTGGGAATCTTAGGATAGAATTGGAAGAACACAGTAAAAATATGGAGCATTATTATGTGGGCCCAGTTATTAAAAAGGTAAAACTTTCTACACAACTTCTGTCAGATTTTTCACTTTGTTTCACATGTTTTAGCACCGCTAGACCAGTATTTTACTTTTTGTGTCAACTGTTAAGGGGTGTTTGGATAGATGTAATGTGGAAATGTAATTTCACGTTAAGTTCCACATTACATTTACATTACGTTGTTTGGTTTGTCAAACGATATAATGTGTATTGTAATTAATCTGAGATTAATTCAAAACTTTATTCAATGTAATCTGAGATTATATTGAAAAATGAATGTAATGTGAGATTACATTCAACGTTACAGAGTGTTATTATTTATTTAATAAATATTTTATATTATCTTTATATGTTATGATAATAATAATAATAATAATAATAATAATATATTTTACTTTTTATCTAATTCATAACTCATTATTATAATAAAGAATAATGCATACGATGTTTGTATAAAATGAGTAAGTCTTGTTCGTTACATTTTTTGTAAAAATAATATTTTAATTAATAGAATTTTAATAGTTATGCGTAAGTATTTAATTGTTGGAGTTCATAAATGATTATAGTATTAACCACAAAACATAAAGTTTAAAAAGTTAATTATTGTCAAAATATTCATTTAAATCTTAAATATTAATATATAATATACTCTCATATATTAATATAATAACAATAAAGTCACATTACAATGCACATTACAATACATACCAAATACTGTAATTTAACACTACACTTCACATTATAGCACAACCAAACACTGTAATCTGACATCACATTACATAGCTCACATTACTTGTAACCTCACATTTCAAGTAATTTCACATTACGTCCATCCAAAACCCCCCTAGGTGTTAACATGTTTTTTTTTGGCCAAGTGTTAATATGATTCAATATATACTAAAAAGGGGACAATTACTGTAGTTTTGTTGGACACAAGAAGGTTATCGGTAACAAGCATAAGCAATATGTATTTACTATACTATATAATATATATGGTTATGTAATGGTACCATACCAACTACCAAGAAAAAAAAAAGTATTCTATAATGGCTGTTGATGAAACATAGAGACGATTTGATGTATACACATTGGGCCTAGGCCCAATTTATTGGACAGTTATTGGCCTACATATGGAATTCCATGGGCCCTAAGGTTAGCCGTTTAAATAGAAATCCATATTCCTATCCAGCAATCCACCGCGTTTTTTTTTTTTTTTTTTTTTTTTTTTTCGCGGGGTGGTTTTAAGCTTTAACGGAAAACATCGTACTATGTTTGCACCACTCTTATATTAATTTTCACTTACACCGAATCAGTCATTCTTAAGAGATAAAGTATTGGTTATGAACATCTTTCCATTAAAATTGAAAATTTTCCCCAAGTGGCGGACCAAGGACTAATGATTAGGGCACGCTTGGAGTGTCGGATTAAAATGTTTATAATGAGGGAATGGTATGTAGACAAATTGTGAAGATTTAACATATGTCTGTATTTTATTTGAAAATTATATAAAACATACAACTTGTTTGAAAATAAGGGCTGTTGTACTAACATGTTTTAAAATATACAACTTGTTTCAAAATAATAATAATTGGTACTTTTTTCAATCATATGTCCGAAATTATTGTTAAATACATCTAAAGTGTCAAATTTGACAAAAAAAACCCCAAATCCGTCAAATTTAACAGAAAAAACGGACGGAAAACTAAAAAGTAACGAAAATGAAACCTGAAACACTTATTAACAAAATAAGAGACATCTAAAAACAACAAACTTGGAATTGTGATTATTAATCTTAACCCTAAATAATACCATCAAATGTTTCATCAAAACATATTATTAATCAATACGCTCACAAACCAACATGCATCCTAACATCAACATGAGAGTCCTAACATGAGAGTCCTGATCCGATGCTGAAAATGCCAGCTGGACGATAATCATGCACATATGCATGCATCGTCTCCACTGCAGCTGTATTCGCTTTATATATTCATTGAATTGAATTCGACAAAGTCTATTTTGCTAAAAATGGGCCATGCAAATGAAAGGAGTTTGTTATTCACTAAACTAAAACTTCTTTATTATTTATTCACCAACATCCTCAGGAATTTAATGGATTCTCCCAAGTACCCAACCAATGCACACTTTGCAACAAATCTTCAAATGACAAGTCATAGTCATTAATTATGTACTACTATTATGTAAGAGCATCCACAATTCTTTTATATATATATAGGATTAAATAACTGTGACTCATTACGTTATTTATAGCAATGTATAAAAAAAGTTGCTACAAGAATTTTATATAGTATTAGTTTAAAGTGGAATTTATATATTTTTTACGGTGCAGTTATTAAATTTAAAGAATGCATTATATTGTTACATAATACGTGACCAATTTTTTAATTTTAAATTAATTAATTTGATAATTAATGCTAATAATTATTTATTAATAATTGTTAAAAAGTTTAATAATAAAATGTATTTGATGAATATAGTTAAGTAAAAATATTATAAAACAAATATTATTTTAAGTATTACTAAAATATACATAAATATCTTATGTAATGAATTAAAAAAAATACAAATTATGCCAAACTACTGTGATACTCTCTAATGCCAGTCTGCTCTAATTAAATTATTAAATCAGAATAACATTTGGTAAGACATGTAAAAGTAAATAAAAAACTGTTAAAAAAAAAGCGCTGAAAAATAGAAAAAGTAAGTTACGCAGTTGTTTGATCATTGATGATTCGTCGCTGTCTCCTCCACTTTTAGACTTTAGTAGTGTCCAGTGTGTTAGTGTGTGAAAGCTCATCATAATGCCACATGCTCATGTGAGGGCTTTCTTGTAAATACACTAATCTCTAGAATTTCCCTAATTTTGTTTTGGTGGGACCAGTTTTTAGGTATCCATCCCCCTATTGACACGTAGACCTGCAATACATATTTTGAGTTTTTATTATTCACCATCTCTTTTTATTCTTATTTTTTTTTTAAATTATATATATCTTGACTAGTAGACATATATAATTATATATATGTATATATATAATAGTAAAATGTTGTATAAAGTCAACGCCATGATATATTAGTGATAGATTGATAGTGGGTTAAATAATAAAAATCTTTTGATCTTTCAGCCTATATATAAATTACAGTTTGCCCTAAATGAGGTGAAGAAATAATTATTCCAATATACCAATTTATATGATAAAATAAATTCTACTTAAAAAAAAGCAATAACACTTTTAATGTTGGAAATTTGTCAGAATCTGCCACAATTATGTTATTATTGTCTTTACAATAATAATCTATTTGCACGTGAAACCGGTTTTCCCGGTTACTGGTCATCCATTGAGAAAAAGAGCAACAGAGCTTTCCAATTATTCAAGTGAAGAAGCAGCAAAGAGAATCACTCTGGACTCCAATTGGACAAAGACGAAACTTGATTCCAAAGGACTTGTTCTTCACCGAGACACATATTCTCCATTGCCCAGGTCAGTCTCTGCTTCTCTTCTGCAGAAAAATAAGAGCTTTGGCGGCTACAGCTCTGAAATTTAACTTGTAACTGAATTACGCGTCAAATGTTCTCTCTTTATCGGATTCTCTCATTAATCCAAATCTTGAAAATCGCGGCCCTAAATCAGAGGTTGTTTCTGAACAAGGATTTTGGATCTTGGTCTGAAGCTCAGCCTCTTTTTAATTTTGTGCTTCTGCTTTTGCTTGATTTCAGTTATTAGTAATGGGGTTTTCTGGATTTTAGCTGTCGTTCATCTGTTCGACTGAATGTAAGTAATTTTTTTAAAGAAAATCTCGAATCTTTATTAACTGTGCTGTTAAATTTGGAATGTTTTGTCACTTTTGAAGCTTGATTCTTGAAATTCATGGTATATATGCAGAGGATACAGAACCAAGCAGAATGTAGTTGGTTCTGAGAATGGAAATAATTGGAGATCCATCATAGACAATTGGAATAGAGTGACATTGCAGCATGGAAACATCTAGCACTTCTTACCCTAGATGCTGCAACTGCTACAAAGTCGCTAACCTCGAGACAACGATCTTGGATTCAAATCAAATCTCGAATCTAAAAGACCGATATGTACTCAATGAACAACTTGGTTGGGGACAATTCGGGGTCATCAGGGCATGCTCAGATAAGTTCAGTGGCGAGGTTCTGGCTTGCAAATCGATTGCTAAGGATAGATTAGTCACTTCCAATGATGTCCGTAGTGTAAAGCTCGAGATTGAGATCATGACTAGGTTGTCAGGCCATCCAAATATTGTGAATCTTCGCGCAGTTTATGAGGAAGAGGATTATGTGCATCTGTTGATGGAATTATGCGTTGGAGGCGAGCTTTTTCATCGGCTTGAAAAGCACGGTAGGTTTTCTGAAATTGAGGCAAGGTTTCTGTTTAGGCATCTGATGGAAGTTGTCAAGTATTGTCATGATAATGGCGTCGTTCATAGAGATTTGAAACCGGAGAATATATTGTTGGTCTCGGCTTCACCGACCTCTCCAATCAAATTAGCAGACTTTGGCCTTGCAACTTACATTAAACCTGGTAAGCACAATAGTTAGAACATTATCTAACCATCTAGTCAGTAAAAATGACTTTTTTTTTCCATCTAGTCAATAAAAATGACATTTTTTTGTTAAATCTCAACACATTTTCATTTTGACAGGCCAGAATTTGCATGGGACTGTGGGAAGTCCTTTCTACATAGCTCCTGAGGTTCTTGCCGGAGGGTACAATGAGTCGGCTGATGTGTGGAGTGCCGGTGTGATACTATACATTCTACTCAGTGGCATGCCCCCTTTTTGGGGAAAGACAAAGTCGAAGATATTCGATGCTGTAAGAGCAGCAAATCTGCGGTTCCCTGCTAGTCATTGGAATAGTATATCCGGTTCGGCTAAAGAATTGATTTCTGGAATGCTCCGATTAGACGCTCAGAACAGGCTCACAGCCGAAGCGGTCTTAAGTATGGTGATGTCTTTATTTTCTTTCGAACAATTGAAGATTCATTTTTTTTTTGTATGTAATGAGTTACAATGCATTTTGCAGGTCATCCATGGATGGAGGATTCAGTTCAAGAAACTTGTATAGAAAACAGTTTGAAACAGACAATGGCAGAGGTGGTGGGTGGTTCTTTCTCTTCACTGTCGCTCACTAGAATTCAAGATTGTAGCTTCAACTGTGAGGGATCACCTGCCATCTCTAGCAAATCGTCGTTTTCTTCTTTACACGTCGGAAATGAATCTCCATCGCCCATTTTCAGTGGATTTTCGTTTAGTGCGGAGTCAATTGCTTCACACTTCTCCTCCCCGGTGCCGTCAATGCCGAGTTTCACTTTCTTCAGCCCTTGTACTGCACTTGAGCAGGAGAATGATGCAGGTAATAAAAATCGCATTTTTCACCAAATAGATATGTTATTAAGTTGATGTAGCTAATACTCTCTTTTCAGTTGTTTGTTGTTCAATGGATTCAGAACCAGGTTTGGTGGAGTTATTCAAGATGCAAGATTCTTCAATCTGCATCAAACAAGAACAAAGAATCGAACCATACGAAGAAAGGAGTCGGGTTTCTTGGATTCCAAGTAGAAGGAATAACACAATCGGGTCCGGGAATGAACACAGCCACATAGACATCTTCATCATACGGTGGGCATCATGCCCTACTGCTCCATCTCTCAGACTATCGCTCGTGTTTTAGTAAAGTGCTGACCATGAATATTTTTCTAATCTCGGGTTGACGTGCATTGTGTTATATTGACACTATTTGTATATAAATACAGTTTATCAGAGTGTCAAATACCAAACTGTAATTTAAAAAACTTCATGTCTTTTTTGTTTTCACTCAGTTTTTCTGTTAAATTTTGTGCCAAAAGACAATAGTGCACATATGTCGTACAGTCAGTGTCATTTTGTGGCATTTTTGCATATTTAGTAGCAACATGACCACAATTCATGAACATAACGTAATGACAACTTAGTAGAGTACACTACACATTTTTCATACAAAATCTGCCAATTTCATGTAGCTTGTGAAAACAAATGGGGCTACTTTCCATTGTGACCCAAAGCAAGTTGGTACAGGGTGTTTATAACAGCTCAAAGCAAAACTCAGAAACACTTTTCTCTCTAACTTATGTTTTTTGTTTAAAAAAAATCTTTAAAAATAAAAGGATGACCCGAGATTCGAATAGGGAAACTCAGCCATCCCCATTACATTCATGAGGTTGGGGCATATTCTTGAATGGTTGCGGCTAATTTATCCCGATCGTCTGCTGTCTTTGTCCTAATTAAGAAGGTCCGAGCCACCACATTGTCGCTTTGGCCTCCCTCATCCTAAAGAAATAACAATGCTTAACATAAGGTCCAAAATCTCATGAATCTTTTAAAGTTGATACAAAACAGAATCAAATGAAGAACAAAATTACCGCTGAATGGAATATGGCAACAATCGAATTCTTCTGCGTGCTTGTCTTGATGCCAGGATACAGCAGAGCATTTAGTACCACCTTGCCCACCTGCAAAACACATATATTGACATAAAGAGTGAAATTTACTAAGAAGCTTGCTTATTCATGATGGAATAAACAAGAAGTTTCTCTGAGATAATCAACAGTTTTTTTGAAATTGTAAGATACAGCAAGTTTTACCCCAAGTTTTTTACACTGTAGCATTATAATTTAACAAGAGGTTCCTCATATCATATCTAATGAATTTCTAGTATATTAAAGAGATGGAGCTAGAGAAGCATACATCATTTCGAACAACAATGGTTGGTTTCGAGTCCTTTGTACCCTTGCTGGCACCTTCTTTGCACTTAATTGAAAGTTGCCCTGCACCTCGATCTTTCCAAGCATCCTTTTCGGCTGGATCACTTGACTGAGCATATTAATATGAAGAAAACAGCTGTAAATTATGATAACTAGATAAATTCTGCATATACAATATGGCTTACGTATTTGATATTTTGAACCGGTATAACGGTATTAAAAAAAAAAGGTTAGAGTGGAGTTTTCTCTTTTTATGTACCTTTACGTAAAGTTTGCACTTTACTTCATGGACAGTGGTAATCCCCTTTTCTTCTGATTTTTTAACTGATGGGCTGCTAGGCTGTTCCTCCTCTTCTGCAGAAGAGCATTTAATCAACTTATAGATATATCTTAACATGTATTGTAATTTCAGATCAAAAGACTGAAGAAATTACTAGAGTTGCTAAATATTCAAATCTGAAAGAATAGTAATATAGTAACTGAGCCGTGAACGGAACAAGACATGTCAAAATCTTCTTGAGGACAAACGCAACACCATCCATTTATATATATATAGTAAATGATTAAATGCAAAAAATCATTTAACTCATCAAAAGTAAAAATACAATAAAGCGCATCTCTTACCATCTTCATTATCATCTGCAATATTGTTAGTTGTTGGCATTGTATTCTGAAATCCTACACGAAATAACAAAAGAAAAGAAAATCAGAAATCCAGAGAACAAAAAGTGTATATTGCACACTGTACAGACAATGAAAGTTATTTAAAAGTAACCTAATGATGAAATGTACGACAATAAACGGCTCTTCCACTATATTTTTCAACTTTAGTTAGTAAGGCATTCCATTAAAAGTTTCCACCTAACACTCAACAGTTTCATGAAGACGGTATACTATTATGACACGTACCTGAGAATACTGGGGTTTGGGTGCTGGAGAACAATCCAGAACTCCAAGTATTCGTGAAGCTGGAAGCAGTACTGGACGGTGTAAATAGAGGTTTTTCAGGAAATACTTTTACCTCACCACTTTTACTTTCCGGTGATACTTTCTTTTCAGAGTTAAAGAATCCCAGAGTGGGTTGACTATTAGTAGACACTCCCGAACTCCACGAAGGTGTAAAAAGTGGAGTAGAGTTTCCTTTTTCTGAGGATGGCTTTGTAAAACCTTCTTTAATTTCAGGAGCTAATTTTTTATCTGCGTTATTTGTTCCAGGAGCTGACAAAGTCTCGTCTTTTAAAGAATTTTCTTTGATCCAATTAACAACGTCACTGAATTTCTCCTGCAACAGAAATAAAAATACACAATCAATTTACAAAGTAGAAGAAAAGCTATAACTTCTCTGCCTTTGTTGCAAGATGAGTAGAAACTTTAAATCGAAAATATAAGATACCAGAGAGAATAGTAACAGCTTCAAACCAACTTGTGGTAATTCAATTGCTAGTAATATGTCACAAAACCTCACAACTAATGATATGGTTTAGCATAGACAATTTATGAATTCTTTTATATAAATATGATAACTTTATCAAATCGAACCTAATTGGAAATCATAGATGGAGAAAATAGCGACTGATTTACTGGTAAAGCAACAGTCCACGTGAGAACAATTTCAATAGTAGCTAATGCATCAACGCCAAAAGATAAATCACTAAACAGTAGTATAACATAAAGTTCCCATGCAAGAAAAGACATTTGCAGAGCAGCAGAGGTATAACACAACTTCTTCAAAAGAAAAACCACTAACAGTACCAAAATGCTTGAAGCATGGCTAATGTAGTCCCTGGCTCCATCTTCCCAAAGTTCATCAGGATGATTCTTTAGTTGAGTCTGCACCCAACTGAGTAAACAACGCACATGAGCATGATTGTGATAGATATACTAACTATGAATGTAGAATAATTACTGATTACCAGAAGCTGGTAACTTCATATGAAAGATTCCAAAGCATGGAAGGATAGAGATGTGTTGACAGACCTCGCATACTGGGTATTAAGAGCTCTAACATGCCGTCTAGATAACTCAGCTCGTTGAACATCCAACGGTGACACCACTGGTTGTTGAGAGGGTTCTGCTCTATGGTTGTCAAAAGGGGATCCGGAAGTTATTCTTTTATTCCAGTACTGCAACACAGTATGTGACAACAACAGTAAGCAACTATAAATCCCATATTAGGGGCATTCCAACACCCTCAACAAATAATCCTACAACTAGAAGCTTAACTAAATAGTCTGAATATTATCGAAATGGAAAGGCAGAAATTCTACAGAGATAACTTAGACATACAAATATTTTGCAATCAGCTACAGTAGATTATTATAAGTTAAGATTTCCAGTGTTAATAATTGTACAACAGACCAAAGGATCATACATTGAAAACTTCAAACCTCAATCACCATATTCAAGCACAAAAAATCATTAACCCTCATTCTCTATGCTAAAGAAACACATAATGGAAACTCAACCAGCTCCAAAACGACCCATACCAGTTAAACTCAGCTCATGCAGAAAGAACAGACATTAGAATGAACAAAAAAACTTTTTTATAATTAACAAAAAGTAGTCCCGGAATAAGACATTGAGTAGAGCAAAAATTGGAAGAGGGGCAAGACGAGGAGCTCAGCAATCAGTAGAGTGATGCAATTACAGAGCTGCAGTGACAGCAATTAGGGTTTTGAGAGGAACCTACTAGGGAATCGGTAGAATCAGGGTTGGATTCGGATGTGGCGAGACGTTTCCTGCTCATGGTATTGGCTCGTCTTCTTCGACTGGAGCAGAGAAAGTAGGGTTCTGAATGAAGTTCGAGCTCAGGCTGCTGCTGCTAGTAACAGTGATGAAGAAGACCGCCGTGAGACAGAGTGGGGAGAAATTGTTCTTGTTTGGGACCTTTGGGTTTAGGCCGAATAACTTAATAGAGTCATGCCATTATGACCGTTAGATCGAGTGGGGAACTAACTTTCAATTTCACCCGATGGATTGTTTCGTTAGTTTATGGACTAAGATATATTAGCGTCTAGTATATGAGTGTTAGTTGGATAGGAATTTCCTAGCAGAGCTTTAAATGGGCCTTTTATTGTCTTTAATACACAAGAAATTTAGGCTAGGGCCCAAATTAGACTTATAAGCTTTTTTTTTCCAACTCCTAAAAGACTATAACGTTTTTTTTCTGAACCACTACATCCTTCTACATAACTTTTTTAAAAAATATAGAGTTGATTAATTTATATAAAAAAAATCTAATATACCTCCCAAACATGATACTTATATTACTTTTACTAATATGATGAACTTGATTATAACATAAAATTCATAACTACAACTAAAATTTGCAACAAACCATTATTCATCAATTAACATATATTAACCTTTAGTATAAAAAAAATGCAAAAAATAAGTATCACAAAAGAAAGGTCCAAGGTCAACCATTGACTCATTCTTTAATTTCACAGTAAGAAATAAGAATAATAATCTCCAAAAATTACAGCATTTTAGAATATTCCACATAGGATTGGAACCACTAAACCCCATAATGTACAATGGCCATACTTTATTAAAATAAAATAAAAAAAGAATTACTCCAAAGAAAAGAAAAACTACTTCTTCCTTCCAATCTAATATCTCTACTAAAATGCATCAAACAAGAGGCCTCTTTTCATCTTCATCTCCTTCTCCATGACCCACATTGATGTGGTTGCCATCTCTATTAGCAGGAGCCATTTCACGCTTGGAGTCTACCTTTGGCTTTGTTCGTGGGCCCGCAGGCTTGTTCTCCGGCACCATCTTCAGAACGATTCCCATCGCGATAAGGATAAGCCCGGTCCCGTGTTGTTCGGTCAGCGGCTTTGTGAATATCAAGTATGATAGCAACAAAGTCACTGCCTTTCTTGCAGTTGTGATCTGAATCATCAACAGAAGAAAACCAGATAAGCATTAGGCTCGAGTTTAGGAAAAATGACATTTTTATGCTCGAGTTTAGGAAAAAAAGACTTTTTTTTTGCATTTTTGACACGACACGATTGTATAGAAAGGAGAAAAATTACCATGGCAGTAGTTGCAGCTCCAAAGAGGGCAATGAGGGACAAGACAGAAACTTGACCAATAAATGTTGCCATGGCTTCAAAAATAAGAACTGCATACACATAAGGATGCTGCAAGAAGATGATGGAAACAATGTTAACATTAACCTAAACAATTTAAGGTTGTCATAAAGAGGTTAGTTTTAGGAGAAAACATTCAGTTACATCAATCATATAACACATTTTATACATCACAAAATTGTGGCCCACAAAAAATGAATATCCATCCTTTTTTTAAATGTAATTTAAACCATATTAAATTGAATTCATATAGACAATGCACCATGTTTAACCAACCACCATTAATTAATACACAATACCATCTTCAACATATTACTCTATCTTTTTTTTTAATAAACCAAAATTTGAGTTGAAAAGTATATCCAAGGATATATTATTTTCTCATATACATGTGTTCATAAAGTTTCGAACTTTAAAAGATCTGACTAATGTTTTCTACCATACTCCAAAGTCCAAACCCCTTTGCTTCATTTACAAGATAGATCTTAGCTGCCTAGCAAAGCAAGGAGCATTGATTTGGGTATTGGCATCAATTGGATATCAAAGTGGTCCATTGCTTAGTAAAATAGCTTATATTTTTGGAAGTCGACACATAGGCACGATCTCGACAGTAGAAACAAGATCTATTCAAATTGCATGTTCTAATATTCTTCTATATCAATTTATAAAATAGCATCACATGAAAGGGAATGTTCTTCACCTGAGAACAAGAACTCCAGGCCTTAAACAGCTCTCCTGTCAGCACCATTGGTGGAATCAAGAACGGCAATCCAACAACTGTTGAGCAGAACAGCATCTCCATCTATCGAAAAAATACAACCATTATTATTTTCTTGTATGGAAGGCAAATAATATGCACATTGCACACAATGTTAAATCAACATTGAATTGTTCGAGAAGTAACCTGTGTGGTATCGGGATTTAGAGTAAAAATTGCTTCTTGCAAATTTCCCAGAAACGAATCAAAGATTAGAGCACCAGAAATCATCATAACACCGATCATGCTAAAGTTTGGGGAACTCTGAGCATCTGCTAATGTGAATAGAATCAAACCGATGACTAGAAGCAGCGCAGAAATGTATTCGTGAATCGGGTATTTCCTTCTCAAGCCTGGAATAAATGCTCCCATCACCATTACTGGTAAAACCTGAAATTAAAAAATAAAATAATATTTGATTTAATTCAAATATTAAACACAATTGGACACCAAATTGGATTTGCAGATGTTTAGATTATTAAAAGCTTCAATCTGAGTTGACCTGCTGTATTTTAATCTTAAATATGATTATAAAAACAGTGAGATCTGCAGAAAAACTAATAAAATACTACAATGCATCTATCTTCTGTAATCAAACCTTATATCCAATCTCAATTACACACAATATAAAAAGTAATCCAAAAGTTAGTAAAAAAAAAAAGAAATTGAAGCAATTACTGTACCTTAGTGGATTTAAACATGATTTGAGCAGGGTAATTGAGAAAAGCCAAGGAGCCCTTGGTCAATCCATGAGAACCCATAAGAACAGCAGAGAGTTTCACATATGTTCTCCAAGGGTTCACCATTTGCTTGGTGGTGAAACCCTGCAGGTAAATGAGTGCCAGATAGACAAATCCTTGGACAAAAGTGAAATACCAACCATAGCTGTAAAAATTAAGCGAAACATGGATTATCTGTCAACCTAGCAAGCAAATCATAAGAACGTGATAATTTTTATTTATTTAATTTAATAACGGGGTGGTCCAATAGTCCAGCAAAGCACATTAGCTGAAGTAGAACTCTGATACAGGGGGTTTTACAATTTACACTACTCTTTCAATAAAAGAACAGTAATTTACCTGAATTTGAGCCGATTATAAACATATTCCTGAATATAAATGAAATTAAAACCATGTCAAATACGATTCAATAGGAAAGACTCGAGTTCCAACCTTCAAGATTATGAAATTAACCATAAACAAAAGATTTCATTGACTAATCAATAACAACGAGCTATATATCGATCAAAAAAGAGGCGAATCAACAGAAACACAGACCTCACAGACGCCATTGACGAGGTAACCGAAGAAGAAGCCAGAAGAGCAAATAAGGAACTGCTGCCACTTGGGCCGATCAGTGAGCGAGATTCCAAACAGAGACCTTGTTTGTTCTTCGCTCTTCATCGTGCTCTCTCGATTCGACAACAATGAAAGAATCGGACTCAATCAGCTACCTGAGGAAGAGACAGTGCCGCTTCTTTCTAGTCTTGCATGGCAGTTTTAGCCGCCGCAGATAGCTGAACAATGAAATTCATCCACCGATGAGCCGAAATTCAGATGATCAGGAATTCTGGGGTTTGAGCGAAATAAGGGCGATGATTCTGGGCTTTGACGTTATGGCGGTAGGGGAGTGAAGAGAGCGGAGATTCACGAGTCAGCCCACACTGTGCTGATTATATGCGGCAAAGAATTTACTTTCTCAGAGAATTCAAACCAGAAATTAATGGGGTTTTCGGGTAGTTAGGGAGATTTCTAGTTCCGATGGAAAGAGAGAGAATTGGGAGTTTACTTGCCGAATGCAGAAATAACGCGCCATCTGTTGGAGTTCATGGCAGACCTTTCCACACGGTGTTGACGTGAAATTCGTTTGAACATGAAACAGAATCGAATACTATATTATTAATTATTTATGACCACTGTTATTATTTTTTATATTCAATTAAATAGCAAATATTTTTTTTACCAAAAAATGGAAACATAGTTGATGCAGATTCCACAACGAAGGACGAAAATAGAATATTGGTATATATATATATATATATATATATATATATATATATATATATATATATAGAAAAATTAAATATGGTGGTGGAAATTTAATAGGAGGGTCTCATATTTTCTTTTTGCTAACTAGGATATAATTATCACCGTCATAAATATAGGTTGGAAAATATTATTGTCACAAATAATGTTCCAAAAAATATTACAGTTGCCGAGAAACTCAGAAATTGTCTAAATGTAGACAAATATTGGGACTAGTGTAATATATATACATGGTATCAAATTATTAATAGGTTTATATATATATATATATATAAACTATATAATAAATAGGTAGGAAACTTTTTGCCAAAGAAAAGGGTAGGAAACTGAAAGTAGTCCAAAAAAGATATGAAAGTAAAAGAAAGTAAATATAGCGGTTAGGAAATATTTCCATTTTCAGTCAATATTTGATTATACATATACTTTCCATACTTAGTATATATATATATTAAATTTGCTCAATTTTTATTTTTTTTCACTTATACGTCTCTAGACTCTCTACCCTGCAAATTTGGCTCACCAACGATTACTATATTAATGTTTCGACCCTCTCGATGACAGTGCCGACTGATACGTGCATGCCATGCACACAAGTCATTAGAATTCAGAACGATGATATAAAGGTGTAACAGTTATTTTGCCTAAAGCTCAAAAAATTACTTAAACTATAATATAATATTGAATTGAATGTACAAATGAAAAGAAAAATTCACTTCCCTTAATTATATAATATCTACTTGATTCAGTTTATTATTATTATTATTATTATTATTATTATTATTATTATTATTATTATTATTATTATTTGTGTGTTACAATGTTCCAATGACTTGAAGATGGGTCGTGGCCGGCTCTAGCTAGACAAGATCGGATATCATTTTATATCCAAAGTATATTTCGTTGGTACTAGCTATAGGACAGTATAATAATATTCGTGGATATATAGAGATTACATTATATGATTACCTAGCTATCAATCTTTTCCAATAGGGCAACATGATATCCACTAAGTAATCACATCAATATCTTTGTTTTATAGGGATTTTTTGTTTTTTAAGAAAGACATGCATTATTAGGTTTCCAAAACGCATGTAAGTTACGGCATCCGACCGAAGACGAATACGGAGACGAGGAAGAGCACTCATCCATGCGAGTTAGAGAGAAAGTGCCGCAACGTAGCATGCACGACCCTATTCTATTCGTGCATATGTTAAAATAATAATATGTGTTATTTTTAGAAAATTTCATCTTCTAAGTATACATAATATGTTTAAAAAAAAAAAAAGCATCACTCATGTCCATTAATAATTTATCTTTTACATACTAATTCGGTGCGAGTTAATATTATTTTAGGTTTGCAACAAGATATAACGAATATTGTCCTACTAATTATGGTCCCAAATTCCGTGGAATAAAAATATACTAGAGGTTGAGTTAATTATAGTTCTTTTAGTGACTTTAATATTATTTTTTTAATATAATTTTGTTAAGTAACAGCGCTCTTGGGTGTTGGTTTCTCCAACATTTTTTTATTAATTATAAAAATAGATAGTATTAGTTTATTTAGTTAACTTTAAAATAATGTAAAACAATTAGATACTCGTATTGAGATGTCATGTACATTCCCTAAAAAATTAAAGCATATACATAATTAAGTAATGAAATTATCATAATGCTAAATAAATAAAATGAGTACTATATATTTTTATTTATAATAATAAATAAACAAGTGTAAACAAATGTTGGCAAAGGGCGTATACGTATTACAGAGCTGCGCCCTTACCCAACAGGCCAACACCCCAACACCCAGGAGTGCCTAAAGCTCTTTGTTTTTTTGGGCCGATTCAAAAGCTCTTGGTTACTTTTAAGTATGTGGAGTATTTTTTTCTAAAAATAAATTTAAATGATGGGTTTCGATATAATCGTTAGCCCCGTTAACAGTTATTAGACGGCGGGTAGGTCCAGTGGGCCTCGTGAAAAGCCTGGAAGGCTCAGAAACCCAGTACGAAGGGTCCCGACTTCGGCGGTCCCGATATATGAGCTGAATGCTCCCGACAAGAAACCTCTGAGTAGGCCCCGATATGCCTTAGTAAAGGCCCGATAATAAAGCCCCGCGGAGGCTGGACTTGTCTCGTGAGGCAAAGGGTCCTGGGTGGTGACCTAGAATGAGATAACTCTGGAGTCCCCGACAGAAGTTGGGACTTGTGATCAGAGGATAAGACCAAGAAACCCGCCTACTAGATAGAGTAGTGGGGAAACGGTTGAGATACAGATAATCTTCCCCGAGATACGCAGGGCGTGCCCGAGATACGCGGAGTATGGGCGAGATACGCGGAGCGTGGGGCGAGATATACGGAATCCCGAACGAGATATACGGAATCATGGGCAAAACTGCCAGGCGCAGTCTCAGGTAACTGAGTAACTTCCCCTCCTATATAAAGGAGGAAGTTACCTCAGAAAACACACTCTCTAATACGCACTTAGACTATTGCTTACCACCCCATTGATCACATACTCATTTAAGCATCGGAGAGGGATTCTGGGTCACCACCCAGGTCATCCCCTTTTGCAGGATTACGCGGAGCCCAGGAGTTCGAGCTTTCCGTCAAGAACGTAACGGAGCTTCGCCCGTGATCCAACATTGGCGCCGTCTGTGGGAAACTAACAAAAAGCCAAAATAGTTTCTACCAGATCAATGGCCGGTGGTGGCAAGAAGAAGCAAGTTCAGGCCGGCAGTTCTCGCCCCGCTGGAACTGTGAATTCCCCGTTACTGGAACATGTTGCTGAACAAGGTGAGTACCCTGCTGTTTCTCAGACAGGGGGGCATGGTGATGATGAGGTCTCAGTCCGAGACACGACGCTGAACAGGCAAGATATCCCGCGAAGGGAGGTGGATGTTCCCCCAAACCCGGTGGGGTACAGAGAGGAGGTCCCGCAAAGGGAAGTAGGCTCTTCCTCAAACTCGGAGTTGGCCAAGGCAGTAGCAGATGCCATGCCTATGTTCTTGGCGGCCATGGAGGCTCTGTTGGACAAGAGAGAGGCTGCCAAGAGGGCAGAGGAATTGCCTCCGCGAGAAGAGCTGCCCCCACCCCCTCCGAGGGTGGTTCCAGAAGAACAGGAGGTTCAAGAGATTCAGCCCAGGAATAAGGGTAAGGAGCCCGCGCACTCGGAGAAGTTCGTGGTTGATGGTCCCGGACCAGTGCAGCACAGAACCATTCCCCTGAATGGTCCCATCACCCCCGATCAGGTGGTGAAAATTGTCAGCATCTGCATGGGTGACCAAAAGCAAATGACATCGGAGCTAAGGGATCGATCCAGTCATCCTTTCGTTCCACGGCTGCTGGATACTGTCGCCCCGCCAGGGCTAGGCATTCCGACCATCAAGGAGTACGATGGTGAAGGAGACCCGGTCCGCCATGTTCAGAGGCATGTCCAGGCCTGTATGGGTAGGACCTCGAATGATGAACTCGTGTGTTCACTGTTCCCGATCACTCTGGGAGAAAGGGCCATGACTTGGTTTTTCAGCCTACCACCGGGAAGCATTACGTGCTGGGCTGATATGCACGATCGCTTCATCAAGCAATATCAAGGTCGGAGGCGTCTTCTGAAGAGCGTGAGGTTTTTGACCCAGGTGGTGCAGAGATCCGATGAATCGTTGGCATACTACTACCAACGGTTCACTACGAGTGCCGCGGAGATCGATGAGGAAATATCGGAGGGAGAGACCATCCGCACTTTCCTTCGGAACCTAACTGCTCTGTATGGTTCCGACCTGATGCACAGTGTAGCCGCGAAGGCTGTGTGGAGTATGGAGGCCCTGCAAGCGAGGGTGAAATAGCAAATCGACGTCCAGGAGTCGAAGATTGCTGCCGGAGAGCTTGATCCTCCGAAGTCGGGAAGAGGAAAGACATCGTCCAAGCTGTCGGATGATCGTAAAGGGAGCGACAAATCGGAGGGAAGTAGGAACCGTGGTCGCCCCGAGAGAAGGGAGGATAGGCGTCCTCCGAAGAAGGATAACCGCGAGGGTCGTAGTGTTCTCATCAACAGCTCGATGACCTCCGTGCTAGCTGTGATGGATCGGCAAGGTCTCGCCCGATACCCCCCGAGGAAGGAAGGAGAGTTCTTGGGAGGCCGCTCTGATCGTTATTGTCGGTACCATCGAGCCAATGGTCACGACACAGATAACTGTCAGGAGCTGAAGAAGGAGATAGAGAAGCTGATCCAGAAGGGGAAGCTGAAGGAGTTCGTCGGAAGGGGACGGTGCCGATCCCGTTCCAAAACTCGGTCGCGGTCCCGTTCCAAGTCCCGTGATCGATCCCCGAAGAAGAAGAAGGTTGAGTCGGAGCCCTCTGGTTCCGGTGCCCGTAAAGAGAGACGGGGGACCATTAACGTCATTCACGGAGGAATGGCAGCAGGAGGTGACACCACCGCTTCTCGGGAGAATTATGCTTCTCGCATCTCCGCTGCTGTGGTGCTAGGCAAGAGGTCCCGGTCGTGGACTCTAAATGAGGAAATGGTGATTTCTTTCTCAGCGGAGGATTTGATAGGCGTGGAGAGCCCCCACGATGACGCCTTGGTTGTAACCCTGGACGTGGACGAATTCGAGATGAAGCGGATCCTGATAGACGGAGGGAGCTCCTCCGATATTCTTTTCATGGATGCCCTGGAGGCCATGGGTAAGACGAAGAAGGACCTGACGCAGGTGAACTTCCCGATGGTGGGCTTCTCCGGATCGACTTCCTATCCGTTGGGGATGATTACCTTACCGGTGGAGTTTGGTAGTGGCTGGAAGATGGAACGGCGGAACGTGGACTTCGTCGTGGTAGAATCCGCGGGAACATACAACGCTATTATCGGGAGGACCACCATCAACCTTCTCATGGCAGTTGCTTCAACCGTCCACCAGAAGATGAAGTTCCCGACTGACCATGGTGTCGGAGAGGTCAAGGGCGACCAGGTGGCGTCACGAAAGTGCTATGTTAATGCCACTCGACGGAGAAGAAAGGAAGCCATGGCTGTCCTACAGACCGATGCCGATCCTCGAGAGGAGTTTGGGCGTCCCGCCCCCATGGAGGACTTGAAGGAGGTTGAGATTGATGGACCTCGAAGGAAGGTGAAGATCGGGTCTGCTTTGTCGGAGTAAAAAGCCCGAGAGTTAATCGAGCTCTTGAAGGAGTTCAAGGAGCTGTTTGCCTGGTCCCCGAGTGATATGCCAGGAATTAGCCCCGACGTGATAGTGCACGAGCTGAAGATTGACCCCGCGATCAAGCCTATCGCGCAGCGGAGGCGTCCGATGGGCGTGGATAAGAGGATCGCGATCCAGCAGGAGGTGGGCAGACTGCTCGACGCTGGATTCATCAAAGAGCTCCGATTCCAGACTTGGGTCGCTAACCCAGTCTTGGTGAGATAGAGTAATGGGAAGTGGTGGATGTGTGTCGACTTCCGCGACTTAAACAAGGCCTGCCCGAAGGATTGTTATCCGCTCCCGAGGATTGACCAGTTGGTGGATGCCACATCGGGACACGAGCTGCTGAGCTTCATGGATGCCTATTCTGGTTACAACCAGATCAAGATGGCGAAGGAGGATGCCCCCCATACAGCCTTCTATGCCGATAGTGATGTTTATCATTATGACGTTATGCCCTTCGGACTGATCAATGTCGGAGCAACTTACCAGCGGATGGTGAACAAGTTGTTCGGAGACATGCTGGGGAAGACCATGGAGGCGTATGTGGATGACATGCTGGTGAAGTCCAGACAGGCAGGAGACCATGTCCAAAACTTGGCGGCGGCGTTTGAGCGGATGAAGTTTCATCAGGTTCGGTTGAACCCAGACAAGTGTGCTTTCGGGGTGAACTCGGGGAAATTCCCGGGGTTCATGGTGAAACAGAGAGGAATCGAGGTGAATCTTGAGAAGCTGCGAGCAATCGAGGAGATGCAATCTCCGAAGACCCATCGGGAGGTTCAGGTGCTGAATGGCCGGTTGGCCGCGATGAATCGATTCCTATCCAAGGCAAGTGACCGAGCCATGCCATTTTTCGATGTGCTAAGGGCCCACAAGAAGTTTGAATGGTCCGACAAGTGCGAGGAGGCATTCCAAGCACTCAAACAGCACCTCCGTACCCTCCCGCCGTTGGCGAAACCGGTTCCAGGCGAGCCGCTTTATCTCTATTTGGCTGTCTCTGATGTTGCTGTAGTTCTGTTTTGATTAAGATTGTCAAGGGCAACCAAGTGCCTGTCTATTATGTAAGCAAGGCATTTGCCAAATCAGAAATGAATTATCCCGCTATTGAGAAGTATCTCTTTGCGTTGATTGTTGCTGCTCGAAAGCTACGTCCTTACTTCCATGCCCACGAGGTTACAGTGTTAACAAATCAGCCCTTGAAGCACTTTTTGAACCGACCGGAGGCGTCGGGGAGATTGGTGAAATGGGCCATCGAACTTACGGAGTTCCGTATCCACTTTGCTCCGCGAACTGCTATTAAGGGCCAGGCATTGGCAGATTTTATAGCTGAGTCTACGGCACCCGATCTGGAAGTAACGGGCCCCGCAGAGGGGGCAACCATGGAGGTCCCGACAACAGAACAACCAGAACAGCCAAATGAGGAGAACACTTGGGAGATGTACACTGATGGTTCATCAAGTGTAGAAGGATCGGGGGCAGGATTCGTATTGATACCGCCCGGTGGAGGCGAGCCCCTGCGATATGCTTTGGCCTTGACATTTAAGGCCACCAACAACGAAGCGGAGTATGAGGCTCTCATCACGGGCCTTAAGATCGCCAAGGGTACGGGAGTCGATCATTTAAAAGTGAAGTGTGACGCCAGCTTGATCGTGAATCAAGTCCAGGGGAATTATGAAGCCAAGAGCCCGACAATGAGGAAGTATTTGCACGAGGTGCGGACTTTGAAGGAAAGCTTCAAAAGCTTCGACATCGAGGCAATCCCGAGAGAAGAAAATGTGGAGGCAGATGCCTTAAGCAAGTTTGCTTTGGGAATGGCCCCCGAGGAGAATCGGAAGGTGCACTTTCTGGAGAGAGTGATTATCTCAACCATCGATCCGACGGAGGTTTGCGCTATTGAAGCAGGATCGGAGGAAGAAGAGAAACCCCGATGGTCACATACCTGACTACGGGGGCACTCCCTGATGATGAAGTGGCAGCTGTCAGGGTGCGTCGAATCGCGAACGACTACGTGATGGTGGACAACCAGTTATATAAGAGGGGGCATGTGAAGCCTTTTCTGAAATGTGTGGCGGAGCCTGATACGAATCGGATCCTGAGAGAGCTGCACGAGGGAGTCGCGGCCTGTCATGAAGGGGCCCGGTCCATTGTGAGAAAGGCGTTGAATCTAGGCTACTATTGGCCTTCGATGAACAAGGAAGCGACAGCGATGGTCCAATCCTGTGATGCGTGCCAGAGGTACGCTCCGAATATCGTGGCTCCTGCCGCGGACTTGATGTCCATCAGGAGTGCTTGGCCCTTCGCGCGGTGGGGCATCGACTTGGTGGGACCTCTTCCACAAGCAAAAGGTCAGTGCAAGTATTTGCTCGTGGCCATTGACTACTTCTCGAAGTGGATAGAGGCTAAGGCGTTGGCCAAGACGACGGGGCAGCAGATCCTCAAGTTCCTTCAAACTCAAATCATATCCCGGTATGGGGTTCCTCGAGTGTTGATCAGCGATAATGGCCCTCCGTTCAATGGGGCTCAGTTGAAGGAGTACCTGGAGGAGTTGAACATTGAGCATCAGACAGCTTCCGTCCACCATGCTCAGACCAATGGCCAAGTCGAATCAGCCAACAAGATCGTGATGGATGGCTTGAAGAAGAGAGTCTACGCCTTGCAAGGTCATTGGCTGGATGAGCTTGAAAACGCACTGTGGGCTGTTAGAACAACACCCAAGCAGTCGACAGGGGAGACTCCGTTTGGCCTTGTCTATGGCACGGAGGCAGTTGCCCCCGTGGAGATAGCGGTGGCGTCCCATCGCAGGAGGTATTATGAACCTCTAACGAACGAGGAACTGAGACGTCTAGACTTAGACTTGCTCGAGGAGAAAAGGTGGAAGGCTGACGAAGTTCAGGCTCGGATGCGCCTGGCAACAGCCCGATATTATAATCGGCGCGTCAAGTCCCGACAATTCTTCGTCGGAGAACTTGTCTGGCGGAGGAACGAGTTCGTTCATCAAGATCGGATCAACAAGCTATCGCCCAAATAGGAGGGACCTTACAAGATCGTAGGGATGCCAGCCCCGAATGCGTACAAGCTAGAAGATCTCGATGGCAAGACGTTGAGGCATTCCTTCAGTGGCGCACACTTGAAGAAGTATCATGTTTGATATTAAGCCGCCACGAATGGCGCAAATTGTCTATCGATAAGATCCGATGTAAGCCTGCTTTGAGTTATTAATGAATAAAAGAAGTTGCCTTCGATCAAATTGCTTTTAGATTTATTCTAACTGTTAGAAAGACGTCCTGAAGGACGCGACAAAAGCCTTCCGAGGTACGACAAAAGCATTCCGAGGTACGACAAAAGCCTTACGAGGTACGAGTAAGTCGCCTTTATGGCGCGACAAAAAGCCTTTCGAGGTACGGACAAAAGCCCTACGGGGTATGAGTAAGTCGTCTTTATGATGCAACCAAAAGCCTAGGTACGAAAAATCCCTAACGGGTCCGCGTAAGTCGTCTATATGATGCGGCAAAAAGCATTAAAGGGTACGAAAAAGCCCTAACGGGTCCGCGTAAGTCGTCTATATGATGCGGCAAAAAGCCTTAAAGGGTACGAAAAAGCCCTAACGGGTCCGCGTAAGTCGTCTATATGATGCGGCAAAAAGCCTTAAAGGGTACGAAAAAGCCCTAACGGGTCCGCGTAAGTCGTCTATATGATGCGGCAAAAAGCCTTAACGGGTATGATTAAGTCGTCGGGAAGGACGCGATAAAAGCCCTTAAGGGGTACGATTAAAGTCGTCTGGTTTGGCGCGGTAAAAGTCTTAAGGGGTGCGAAGTAAACCATCTTAAGTGATGTACGAAATTGTCTGAAAAGGCAGTAGACGAGAAACCTTAAGTGGTGAAGTCCCGAGTAGACGAGAAACCTTAAGTGGTGAAGTCCCGAGTAGACGAGAAACCTTAAGTGGTGAAGTCCCGAGTAAAACATCGGAAGGATGTATGAAGTCATCTTAAATGGTGCATCGGAACGTTTTCAGTAACGGATCTAAAGTCACTTTAAATAAGTGCAAACGATTATCGGGACCAAAACAGATGAAAGAAATTTCTTATATAAAGGCTCGAAGGCCTAAAGGTTCCGATACAAAAGATAAGAAGGAAAAATTACGAGGATTCTAAAGATAAGCAGTTAGGCTTGGTCCTTATTGGCGGCATCAACGGGAGCTGGGTCCACAAAGTTGGTAGCAGAAGGCTCCACAGGGTCAGCCATTGGAGGATTAGCTATCGGGGTCATGGGATCGAGGAGTTTCCGATGAAGAAGTAGCTCCTCTTCACTCTGAACTTGTGGTATGCATTTCTGGCCTTGAGCATCGGCTTCTCTGGTGGAAATGATACATCCTTCCCGGAGAGCTGCATCATAAGCAGTGCTGAAAATTTCGTTCAGAACATAGTCGAAGTTGAAAGGCTTCCTTCCCTCGAAACCAGATCTACTATCTGAAATCAGCCATTGAAAGGAATGTTAAGTTTTTCCGGAAAATTACAATCAAACTAAGTGAAGATGAAGGCGAACAATAGAGAAGAAAACCTTACCAGACATTGTTGATGATGGCTTGGAGAAGATGAAGAAGAATCGGAAGGACTGAAGGCCTTGGACCACTTGAAGAGCAAAAGAAACTGGGAGAAGAAGCTTCGAGTTCGAAAATGACTGAACTTCCAGAAATTGAGACGGTGAAGAAGAAACGAATAGTGCCAGGGTGTTAGCTTTTATAAGCAAAAGGACAAACTGAACGGACTCAATCTGGACCGTTGAAGACGATTTAATCTTGATCGTCGAGATTGTGGGGACTGTACGAAAGAGACGTTGGTGACGTAATGAGTACTTTTTTAGAAAGTAGCAGTCACGCTGGTTTGGGCATCGTTTCATAATCCCCAGCATTTAATGTTGCAGTAACCGAGGAGTCTCCTCGAATTTGGCAACTGCCCATAGAGTCCAGTGGGCCCAAGGCAGTCATGAGTGAGAAACTCTGTCATTCGACAATTGCATGCAAGGTAAAAGCCTCCGACGGCAGTATCGGGAGGTACGAAGACAAAAGCCTCCGACGGCAGTAGCGGGAGGTACGAAGACAAAAGCCTCCGACGGCAGTAGCGGGAGGTATGAAGACAAAAGCCTCCGACGGCAGTATCGGGAGGTATGGAGACAAAAGCCTCCAACGATGAAGTCAAGAGGCCTGGAATTGGAAGACACGACAGACTAAAAGTCCCCCATGTCTTGGGGGCAAATGATGGGTTCCGATATAATCGTTAGCCCCGTTAACAGTCATTAGACGGCGAGTAGGTCCAGTGGGCCTCGTGAAAAGCCTGGAAGGCTCAGAAGCCCAGTACGAAGGGTCCCGACTTTGGCGGTCCCGATATATGAGCTGAATGCTCCCGACAAGAAGCCTCTGAGTAGGCCCCGATATGCCTTAGTAAAGGCCCCGATAATAAAGCCCCGCGGAGGCTGGACTTGTCTCGTGAGACAAAGGGTCCTGGGTGGTGACCTAGAATGAGATAACTCTGGAGTCCCCGACAGAAGTTGGGACTTGTGATCAGAGGATAAGACCAAGAAACCCACCTACTAGATAGAGTAGTGGGGAAACGGTTGAGAGACAGATAATCTTCCCCGAGATACGCAGAGCGTGCCCGAGATACGCGGAGTATGGGTGAGATACGCGGAGCGTGGGCCGAGATATACGGAATCCCGAACGAGATATACGGAATCATGGGCAAAACTGCCAGGCGCAGTCTCAGGTAACTGAGTAACTTCCCCTCCTATATAAAGGAGGAAGTTACCTCAGAAAACACACTCTCTAATACGCACTTAGACTATTGCTTACCACCCCATTGATCACATTCTCATTTAAGCATCGGAGAGGGATTCTGGGTCACCACCCAGGTCATCCCCTTTTGCAGGATTACGCGAAGTCCGGGAGTTCGAACTTTCCGTTAAGAACGTAACGGATCTTCGCCCGTGATCCAACCGTTAATAAAAAACAAAACTCGTTGATAATACGTATAATAAATTTCTTTATTTTCGAAAGGTACGGATTATATTTTTCTGGTTAAATTAAAGAGCTGTAAATTTTATTATTTTTTTATTTTTTTTTTCAGATTTTTGGGCCGCAGAACAGAGGAACCCCGAACGTGGTGTCTGTAGGGCCTAATCTTTATAAGATCTTCAGTATTTGCATGGGCCTTATAGTCCCTTATGTTTTTGGGTTAACAAAAAATAGCCCAGATTTTATTATTTATTATCAATCAAGGGAAGATTTTTTTTTTTTTTTTTTTGTGATAATTAAAATATACTACAATAAAAACAACTTAACAAACAACTTAACGTCTACTAAATTTTTTATTTTATTTTAGCCGTAGCCTTCATTCGCATCGCACTATGGTTAAAATATCTAAAAAAACACAAACTTGACACGACACAACATATATAATAACGATTGGATTTTGAAGATCTCGATTGCGTTCCATTCATATATGTAACAGTATGAAGGGATAGAGCGGGGGTCGAAGAGATTAAAAAAAAAAACTTAAGAGTTAGAGAGAGTCCAACAACTTAATGAGAGGGAAATATGAATCTTATAGCCTAAGAATAGATAAGCCTTTTTTTTTTTGGCCAAATAGATAAGCCTCAACCTAGTATCTTATTTTGGATCATTACTTATTTGATCATTTGATTAGTTTTTTTTTGCTTTTTTATTATTGAGTTCTTTTACTGATATTTAACGAATATATATATTATATAGCGGCTTTGAACTTAAAATATCTTCACGATAATAAAAATTAAAATATCAAGAAATCCTAAGCCACCACGGGGATGGCCACGGTCTATACATGGTAGTGGACAGGAGTTTCCAAAATTAGGAATTTGGATTGGACTTGGAGTCTTGGATTGGACTAGTCCGTTCCACTTTCCAGGCATCTACCCTATTTATATATATAATTGGTCCCCTACCGACACAAAGTACAGACGGGGCCACTATACTTTTCGTTACCTGAAGTGGGACCCCTATACTAATGATCCTTTTATCCATAAGCTAATTAAGCCAACCTAAAAGCTATCCCAAACTCAATGCTTATAAGTTTATATAGTGTTTCAACTATTTTAAACTTAATAATAAGTTGACAACATTCGTATTATGTTTATTTTACAACTAAATTAATCCATATTCGCACCGGAGTCAGCTCATAAGAGATAAAATGCTAATCATAAATATTTTTCAACTAACATGGTCACCGATGGGGTTTAAACCTCTAACCTCTAATTAATAGATGAAACGCCAAACCGATACACATATGATTTTTAGGAGAAAAATGTTGTTTTCATAATATTTGACTTATTGGCAAATAAGTAAAATACACTCATGATATTTTTTTTGTCTTTTGATGAAAGTAAAAGGTAACTGATAGTTTATAAATAAAATTTCTCTCATACGATAGTAAATTACATTTTTGTAATTTAAACTAAGTCTAAAACATTTATTGCATACCAATCTATTTCTAAATTATGAACCCTAATCTAGCCAAAAAAATCACAACCCTAATGTAATGTCTTCTAATTTCTAAAACCTGCAACATCTCTCGAGATCCTTAAAAATTCCAAATTGAGAAATCTTCATACTCAAAGTAACACTGATGATCCGAGTTGCCCCCGTAAGCACTCATCGGCGGAGGAGCTACCATGAGCCCCTCCGCCATCTCCACCATCAACTCCGGCAAGAACAACACCTCCTCCTCATCCACATACTTCACCTCATCCTCAACCACCGACTCGATCTCCCCTCCACTACTCGACTCTGCATCTGAAACCGCACCCGAACCAGAAGAAGCCGATGAAGAAGAAGTCACCGCTCGACCGCCTTGTCTTGGTCGGAAACTTTCTGCCGCCTCGACCGCCGCCTCTCGAATATCCGCATCGCAGTCAGTATCCGGAATGGGAAGCCGCCACGCTGAGTCAGCAAAGTTGAGACACGCTTTGTGGCCGTGGATGGCGAGTGCCGCCACGTCGTGGGCCCGGGCTGCCATTTCGGCAGTAGGGTGGGTCCCGAGCCATAGCCTCGTGGTCCCTCTCCGAACTTCGCAGACCCATTTGTTACCGTTTCTTCTACGCACTCCCCGGTAAACGGGGTGCCGGGTCTCATTGAATTTTCTCCGCCCCGCGGGTCTCTTCGGGTTGGATGATGCTAACTCGTGCGTATAAATATCGGGTCGGGTCGGGCTGGAGAAACTGATTGAGTTGTCCATTATGGTTGGTGGGTTATGGTCAAAATCGAAACTTTGAACTGTTTTGAATCTCAAAGTGCAGTTTGAAGATTTTTGGTTAAGAAGAGATGGAAATGGATATGAGTATATAGAGTAAAGCTAGTAGTGTCTTACTTTAGTTGAATGAGTGTGGAGACTGTCAACTTGACAACTGGCTAGGTGTAAACACGGTTCAACCACTGAAAAGCTAGAAGAAGGCTTTTATTTAACAAATATCTTTATATTATATATCTAAAGATAATAATAAAATGTTTTGAGCCAATGAATGGGGGCTTAAAAGCGTAAATTTGGACTTTTCTGTGACGTGTCAGCCTCTCAGAGCTGGAGGGTAGCAGGATGTTTCAAGGTGCAGAGAATAGTCAACTGTCAAAGAGATCATTATAATACTACTGGCTAAAGTTTTTATAATTTTATTAGTATATATATATAGTGGAGACAATTTTTGCGGATGTGAATAAATAAATAATTTAATTAATTAATGTTTGGATACAATGTATAGGGGGAAAGTGGTGGAGAATTCCATTATTATTATTAATTATTGTTATTGTTATTATTATTAATTATTATTATTATAAGTGAGACTACACGCTCCAGTCTCAACCTAGTTTTGTTAATTAATTTTTAAAATTGTGATTGTAATTCTGAATCACTATAATCAGTTATAATTAATTAAAAATGGTATGGGACTTTCGTAAGCCTTGCATGACAATTGAGCAAGTTTCATAATTTTAAGGGTTCATAATTGAACGACGATAAAATGTTTCCCATATAGAGTTTTACTATTGTTCCTATAAAAGATTTATATATGTTCAAATAATGAGTATATTCAAGTATTTGCGATTAATGTTAACTGAAAAAAATGAAACTAACCCGACTTGTGAGTGTTTAACTATGTTATCGAAGTACGCTACGTTACCACCTGCAGTTACGTACCCCAACGGGTTTGTTACGTACGCCGTGAGTTCGTACGTTCTTCAACGGGTTCGGTACCTTACCCCCGACGGGTTCTAGTCGGGTCCAGTGGTTTCGGCTCGGGCAGGTTTGGTTCGAGCCCCATTGAATTTGATTCGAGCATGGCCCCGACGTCTCCGGGACAGACTCATTGACCTTGGACCCGTTGTACCATAATTGAAGTTACTTTACTATTTTTTTTAATTATTTTTATATAAAAATATAATCTCATTAAATTGTATGTAGATGTATTTTGTTCTTTTGATTATTGTATTATAATATTCTAATACATGATTCGTTCAAACATAGTATTAATTAAGATATCGTAATCGTCGTTTAACTAATACATGCAATTAAATATACCCAAAATTTATTTGTATTGTTTCTCTGGAATTATAACAAACTATTGATAAATATATACACTTTACTTACTGAAAATAGAAAGCATATATAGAAATCCCAGAGCGAAACATCAAGATGCCCTTCAACAATACTTCAACTCTCCTCGAACACGATCGTCGGAGGAGCCATCAGCAGCCCCTCCGCCATGTCCACCAGCAACTCCGGCAATAAGAATATTGCCTCCTCAATATCTAACTACATCTCACCGCCACTACTCTCAGATTCTTCTTTATCTTCTTTCCCTTCTCTTCCCCTCACTACTCGACTCCGCATCAGAGACCAACAAGACGACAATCCTCCACCTCTCGAAAGGCCTCCGCTCCGGCGGCAGCAGCAGCTCGGATCTCACCGTCGCTGCCGGTAACCGGAATCGGGAGCGGCCGTGGAGGGCTACCGCCGCCACGTCGTGAGCACGCGCGGCCATCTCCGCCACTGGGTAGGTTCCCAGCCGGAGCCGCGACGACTTTAACTTTTTACGGCGGACCTTGAACACCAACTCCCCGCCGTTCCGCCGCCGGACTCCCCGGTACACAGGGTGGCGCGTCTCCTTCAGCTTGGCCCTCCACGCGCGTCGCTTAGGGTTGGCATACGCCAGTCGGTACGTCGTCGTTGCTTTATCGGAGACAGGAACAAGTGGGCCCGGATGAAGCTGGAGTGTTCGGTGATCGGAGCCATGATCGGAGAGTATTTAAGTGAAGCGTAGGTGAGGAGTGAGGTTTGTGTTGAAGAAGAGGAGGAATATTCACGTGCGGGGCCCACATGCAAGTTTTGAACACGGAGTGTCTCGCGGTTTGGACCAGTCAGTGTTAAGTAAAGTGTTGCTTACAGCTAACGGATCTACTGTCCTGTTATGGCCGACAGCTGCCTTTGTTTAAGCTTTTCTTAACTGTAAACATTCTCGTTATGATTTGGTTCTTTTTTTATGTGCCCAAATCAAAATGCATTCTCAACGTGCCAAAATTTATTTAAATTGCCGACTGTTTTTAGATAAACATATCAATATTTATTTATAAGGTCACTTAACTAACTTATATAGCCATTGCAAAGCTCAAAGGCAATATAATTTTTTCCCCGAGTAGGGGATAGGATTCTTACTTTTATCAGTATATATATTGAAATTGAAGTTTGAACTAAGTCTATGTAACACATTTTTTTTTTTTTACAATACATAATGATTTTATATAGCATTTTTTTTAAGTGCGAATACGTCATATTCTTTAGATAAAATATATACAATTTTGATACAATAGTTTTAGTTTTACATAATATTTCTTAAAAGTATAATCTGTTTATTTTTTATAGTACATTCATTAAACTTAACGAATACACTAAGTGGCATATCATTATTATTATTTCATTTCACAATTAATTCTAATAATTTTTCTTGTTAAAGAAATATAATATTTTTATCAAAATAATATCATAAAATATATTTAAATAATAAAATCAGAGAGTAAATATAATTTAAATAAATTTCAACTTAAAATATCCATAAATATCATATATATATATAAAAACCTTAACTATAATTAATGTAAACAAATTAAGGATGCAAGGAGATTAATTAATCAAAAAACTTTGATTACATTACTGCTTTGATAACAACACATTTGATAGCACTCGTCTACATATAGACTATCGTATCGAGTCCGGTCCCCACACTCATTAAGACCAAAGTAGAGAGACTAATTATAACATCACGTCCATAGAGTCTTCTTGGTACACATACACATTAAAGACTACATAGGAAAATGAGACTTGTTCACACATCTATCTATATTTGAAAACTTCTACACTAGACACCGCACGATAATTAAAACAACATAATGACTCATTAAAAAAAACCCGAAAAATACCAAATATTTGAAACGCCTGTCCAAATAAATCCAACGTGGCGCTTCAATGGTAAAGTACGTCTTTTATAGAAATTCGTACACAAAATCTCCGAGAAATTATTTGCTACAACTGAGGCAACACGTGTTGCCCCGGCAATCAATCAATGCCTGATAGGTGTCTATAATTGACATGTGTCAGATATCGATTGGTTGTTGGGTCAACACGTGGACGGTTGTACAAAAAATTCTTTAATATATCGGTCCTATCATGTGACATCTACGTGATGGACCTTCGACCAATCATGAGCTGACATGTGACACTTTTTTCTAATTACATTGTCACATGTCTAACTCCTAATTAGTTGAAAATCACCACGTAGATGCCACGTGTATGACCGATATATTGAAAAATCTCTTTGGTTGTAGCGAATAACTTCTTATAGGGAGAAGCTCCACAGTGACACGTCAACATCTGCATTACTTTCTGCGTCATCCCAGTTCATGTGAAACCTCGTACTGCTGTGAGGCGGAGAAAGAAGGGGTCCTTCCATCCACCCTTCCATGCCGAAACCCCACTCATTTCCGGCAGCTGCCACGTCAGCGCTCGGCTCCACCACCATTTCCTGACCCACTACCACCGCCTCTCCCTCACCGCCACCGTCGCCGGAGCCATCGACACCCTGAGGTAAGAACATATTGGCCGCCTCAGCCGCCGCGCGCCTGATCTCAACAGGATCAGTCGACGCCGGAATCTGCAGCCGCCATGCAGAGTCTGCAAAGTTGAGGCACGCGCCACGGCCCCTCAGAGCCAGCGCTGCCACGTCATGTGCCCGAGCCGCCATCTCAGCCGTCGGATACGACCCGAGCCAGATTCTGTTCTGCGTGTTCGGTTCTCGCACCTCGCACACCCACTTGTCGCTGTTCCTTCGCCGGATTCCTCTGTAAACTGGGTGTCTTGTCTCCTTGAACACAACCCTACCTGTAATTAAAAAAAAAAAACTGTTAAATATTAAAAAACAGAGTGTATCGTAAATCGATTAACGGCGGCTAAACCCTTGAACTTACCGGCGCGTTTCTTGGGGCGACTGGAGGCGAGGAGGACGTCCTCGTCGGAGTGAGCACGGCGAGGAGTGAATGCGTCGGTCTGTGAGGAAGAATCGGGGTTCATGTTGTATCCGGACATGTACGGATCCGAACCCGACCCGGAACCCGGATATGCGTTGTTGAAGAAATCCATTATTTCGGCGGGGGCTGACTTTGTGTTTATAAACTTAGGGTTGACTTTTTATTGTCTGTCGGGTTTCTCGATGAAGTCTGGTATTATGCTCTGTTTTTTTCCGGATGAAGTAGGGGATATATATATAGTAAGTAATTGGTGTATATAAATTATAAAAGTGGGACACCACACGTGCGGGGCTCACTTGTATTGAACACGGGTTTTTCTTATTATATTATAATATTTATACTCTCTATATATATGCCAGGCTGGCTACTGCCTGCTGGGAAGTATATTAAAAAAATTAAAAGCCACTAATCACAATTCACAGTGTTAATTTTTTGTTTAATTTTGTTGCCTTTTTGAGAAAGTTGGAGTGTTTCCTCACGTGCGTATTGCAAAATAGCATGTATGCGAAATAACACGTGCTTTTATCCGGCAACTTAGGATATTATGTGTCAGCCAGCTAAGCTCCTGAAAGATGCTGATGTGGATGATATAGACCTTCTTGTGGCTCCAACTCATACTTTTGTTTCGACATATGATTCTATAGGATAGGCATGACTATGTTACCAATTATTTATTTATTTTTCATAAAAATGTAGTAATTTATTTATTATGGATAAGTAGATAAAAAAGATGTATTTTTGTTTTCAATGGAAAAATTACCTGCGCAACAAATTTTAAAAAGAATGTATCATACAAATTAACTATAATATTGTGTAGTGGTTCAGTACGTCATACTTAATTAAAAAGTCAGATGTTTAAACTCCAGCATGTTCAACTCTTAAATATTTATAATCAGTATATTTACATCTTATATGTTGATACGATGCAGGTAGATATTAATTTAATCGTGGAACAAATATGTTATAATTGTTGCTATCTGATGTGACTTCTAAATAAATCGTGGAAAAAAAATTAGAGTAACGATTTTTCCTCACAATTTTCGTTGCATATTTTGGCAAATCCAATTTACTTTTGCAAAAATTATCTCATCTACAAACAATTATTCCATCCAATAAACTAATTTTGAATGGTATAGTTAATAGGAATAATTAAGTACAGTCAATTATCTTTTTTCACCAACAAAAAGAAGAACTCGTATATATATATAATTTTCTTACTCTAAATATGATAGGAGACTCGTACAACTTGTAGTGGTGTATTTAGTTGTGGTGGTTATTGCTTGCTACAAATGACTCCACTCCTATTTATAGGAGACTAAATAAATCTCTAGACTTAGAAATATTTAGACTAAGAACTTCCTAGAAACTCTCTAGAAATTCCTACACTTATTAATTCCTAGAATTATCTAGACACATAACCTAGAATACTATCTAGATCCATCTTCATCCTGGACCAACTATTTTAGCTCAAATTTTGAGTCTTGACCCATGATGATAAATAAGTATTAGCCCATGAGTGTAAGTTATTCTTGGCCAATGATGGTAAGTCAATATTGATTCTTAACAACTAGTACTATGCCTTATTTTTTGTATAAAAAAGTAATATGCCTTATTTAGGGGTTATGGAATTTACTATTTTCTTATATCATCAATTATATCATAAGATACTTCATTAGCACGATACAATATGGAAAGCTTGCCTGTTTCATTCATGTCTTCCATTATTAAAGCAAAACGTGCGATTATTTATAATAACTACATATAAGACATGATGAGAATTATTATCCGAAAGTAGAATGTGGATAAACCGTGTACTTCCAGTGTGGTTAATTTATTTTTTTGGTAATAGTGTGCTTAATAAGAATTAAACTAATGATACAAATATGTCCGAGCTGGCAACAGAAAACGGAACGATGACGTCAGCAGACAACGTAGCACCTGACAGCAACAATGGTGGGACCGATCGAGTCAGGTGAACTGGTGAAGTGAAGCTATGTCGCGCGGTCAGAACTGTGTGCTGTGGGCTTCGACTAATTCACTGGGCCGCTCTCACTATGTGTCACCTCCGTGTTTGGGTTTTGATTAAGTCCAGCAAGTACACTTATAATCAAAAATAATAATAAAAAAACGTCCACATCAGATATTAATTGGGCTGGGCTGTAAAACGGCAAAGCCCCCGAATGAAACGCGGTTTCACATTAATTAATGAGTAAGCATTCACCCACCAGGAGGCCACCGCTATTCGTCTGTGGTTGTCTAATGGTTAAAGAGTTTTTAATATTTATAGTACAACTCTTAAGTTTAATGTTCAAAATTTCTCTTAGATATACGTTATGGTAACTTGATTGTAATTTTTCTTCGCTTAGTTTGGTCGGAAAAATTTCAAAACGCTAGAGAGTCCGAACATTACATATCGAGATAAATGTATAATCACCATGACTAGTACATTCATTTTCAATGCAAAAAAAAAAAAAAAAAAAAACACACAGAAAAAGCAATAAAATATAGAATGAGAGAGGACATGATAGACTACCTAATGAGTAATAACTAGTGTATCTTAGTTAATAAAATATAGAATGAGAGAGGATATGATAGACTACCTAATGACTAGTGTATCTTACTTAATACTTGGTCCAAACTGATATCGAGATCGACATGATGAGTCGTCTAATTCTAAAACATACGCCCGACTTAATCATCTGATTAGCTATATATATAGCTTTATAAAGTGCAGTAATTAAATGCTGAGAAACAGATTTACGCCCAACTTAAGTTTAAAAACTATCCTGAAAAAGTAAATTGTTCAATTCAATTATATATATAATTTTTTTTCTTAATTTAATTAATTTGTAAATATAATTCACTAATTTTAAATTATTTCAAAATTATTATTTAGTTTTTTTTTTTTGTATTAGTTTTTTTTATCATATAAATTCCAGGGATTAAAATCTTTCAAATTCACCTAAGAAAATATATTTTGACAAATTGACAAGTGTTGTACTTTTAGATATATGAGAAAATAAAGTTCGAAAAATTAATACTTGAGAATTGTTTCTGACTTTAGGTATCCCATTTATGTTTCTGGTTGAAATCTAGTAACTAGATTAATACTCGTAAAAAACATAAAACATAGATAGATCAGATACCTATCCGTCAAAATTATGTTTTTTTTTTATGTATATATAAAAAAAAGAACTCAAATACTAGTTTATCAAACTGTGTGTTTTTTCGTATACAAGAAATGTTTGAATCACTAAATTTTATTTTATAATTTAATTAAATATATATATATTTTTATATGTGTAGCGCTTATTTGACGCATCATATGTATCAATCACATGACTATATCAACAGTAAAAGTCAACATAAGAATAACATATGACGAAAAACCATATTTACAAACATAATAGACTATTTAACCCCACAAAATACTTAAGAGTACTAACCGATCACATGAACTATTGATTCAATGAATAAATTTCCGCATCATAAATTAAATTTCCGTATGAAATCGATATAATATCTCATCTCATCATTCAGGCATTTAAATCGCTTACACACATAATAACTCAACTACCCAATTATTAAGACATAACCCCTAACTAATGCACTTACTCATAATAATTAACCCTTATACATTTATTATATATCATAATGCATATTGGCTATTAATTAAATATAATAATAATGGAAATAAAAATATATTATTTAGCTAGCAGCTCCCTGAGCTAGCTCATTAAGCCACCGGTGGCTCCGCTTAGACCAAGATCCCCGAAACGCGGCCAGTCCATCGACACGTTGCTTTGCACGTCCACGGTCGGGTTTGCGACCAACGCGCCGGTCGCATATAGCGGGGGCAACTGCCACATAAAATCGACACCGCTATGAGGTTCTAGAAGAACATCACGACTTATATTAGTACTGCTGTCGGGTTTATTCAGATAATTCGACGTTTCGAATGCATTTCTTTGCAGCTCGGCAAACGTAAAACAGCCGTCATGGGGAGACGAAGAACCCGACCCGGAATATGATGGTGCGGAGCTCTCCGATGACTGAGCTAGTGAGGTCAGCAGTTTTAGGGTTTCCACGTCATCGGTGAATGATGACGTGTCATCGTAATTTGGTGGGATTTGAAGGATTGTTTGAAGGTATTGAAGCTTGGCCGTGGCTTCGGATTGGAGCCGTACTGCTTGGTCAACGCGGTCTTTGAGGTTGGCTAGGGCTAGGAGCTGATTAACACTCGCCGATGAGTCGGTTTGAGGACGATGAGTTGTCGGGTCGAAGCCCATCTGGCTCAGCTTTTTCTTCAGATGGGTGTTCCAGTAGTTTTTTATTTCGTTATCGGTCCGACCGGGTAAGCGACTTGCTATAGTGGACCACCTTCATTTAAAAAATAAATTAATTAGTAAAATTATTCATTTTCATGCCCTAAAAAAAACCATGATGAAAGTAAGTAAATAATGAATAATCGAAAATGATAAACATTCCGAGTGTGGTGTTCTGAGTTGTGCCGATTGTGTTTGCTAATGTAAATACCCTTAAAGTTGCTATAATTTACAACAACTGCCACTGTGAGACAGTCGGCATAAATCGGAACGTTACAAGCTAAACGTCTATCAGCGCTCATGAATAATTATTACTGATTTCCAAGGTTTGCATGAAGATTCAGAATTCTCTGCTCTTCTTCTGGAGTGAAACCGCCTCTCTTGATACCAGGTCGTAAATAATTTGTCCATCTCAGTCTGCAACTCTTTCCATTTCGATTGAGCCCTAAAATTAAAGAAGAAGTAGAGTTTATAAGAGGACTAGGAGTCCAAAAAGAGAATATCACGGACTTTCAATATCGGAACGTATAGATCATTTCCGGGTTTATAAAAATATATATAAACTCACGTACCTGCATTTTTAGGGAGAGCTCTCCAACAGACATCGCGGCCATTTTTCTGAATATAGTTGATAAGAATCTCATCTTCTTCAGGAGACCATAGACCTTTATTCACTCCACTCTTATCACGGCAAGGAGACCTTCTCATCTCTCTAGCTCTCTCTATCTCTGGTCTTAATTTTCCCAGAATAAATTGAGTCCAACCACAATAGCAGCTTTCATATTTATAGTAGACCAGAGTCCAGACCTCTTTGCTGTGATATATCGATGGTTGTCTTTTGAGGTATACTGTCGAACCATGTGGTTGCTTGTGTTTTTTTTTTTAAATAAAAAATCTAGAGAGCGTCATAAAAGCGTTGGTTCCAGGATTTAGAACTTTAGGTGAGGTTATACATTTGCAGTAATATAATTATATATTAGAAAATACAACTCAAGCTTGCTATGTTCTTGTTTAAAGTAAGTCATAGCGTTTTAGCAAGTTGTAAACAATTAATAGCGATGCATAATGAAGTTTTATTTCACCAAGTCTAGTACTAGCTTCCAAGTTGTACAAAGTGGTGAGTTATGGTGTAAGAGTGGCGACACGTGGTACATGCTGTTTCGAGCGTGTTCAAACTCGGTGTATGGCGTGGCCATTCGAGGAGCTGGTTTGAAAATTCCACAGTTTGGTGTCGTGGAGTGTGGACTACCGGTTATGGCGAGTTACGATGTGGGTACACTTCCGGTTGAGGGGGACTACGGTGCACTCACATGTTAGGGGGAGATTGTTAAGTGTACATGTGAGTGAGTTGTACCACATCGGTTAGATTAAAGATTTAGAACGCTATATAAACTTGGTGAGATACTCCTACTATTATCAATTGATTTTAGTATGAAATCTTAGTGAGTTTATATAGTGGATCTGAGCTCGTTTCCCATATTTTAATACCAACAGTAACTTGGGAATGGAGTTTTCATCTCAATTATTACTATATGTTTTTGGCCACTAGTTTCATTTAGATTAAACTAGGATAATAATGTATAGTATTTACTAATAACAAAGTTTATAATATTGAGTACTTTATTCTTACAATGTAGCTTAGCTATTTTAAGAGACTTGTTAGGAAATGAAAAAATATTATCTTCTAAAGCTACAAATGAAAGTGTAGGGCATGCAATAAATACAAGGAGATAACTTACTTGTAAATAGGAATTTTAGAACTTTATTAATATGCACGTGATGTGAATGTGATCATGCAAATACGCCTGAGCTTAGTTAGTACGTACATGAACAGATGAACTCATCGTTGTAAAAAAAATAATAATATATATATATATATATATATATATATATATATATATATATATATATATATATATATATATTACTTGTATAACTTTTTACAATAGAATTAAATGAGATAATACTATTATGTCGTCTAAATAAATATGATTTCTATTGGTTAAATAAATAAAAATAACACATGGTAATTCGGTAATTTGAAAGGTTTAAAATCAAATATAAAGTTCATGAGCTTAAAATTTTGATTTAAATCTTAAATATTTTGCAAAAATAGCATAGTAGCCATAATTAATAAGTTTTAAAACACGCTAGATAATCAATGTCATTGTACTAAACAAAGTAGTATATAAAAATTATGACTATTAATTAATTACATCACGTAAAATTTAAAAAATATGCTAGTAGAGAAAAAGAAATTAATATATATATATATTAAAATAATATAAATTGCTTAGTGATATAATTTTTTTGGTGCGTTTTAAATTACTAATTTTGCTACGCGGTGAATTTTCAGAAAATTGTGCCTATTAATTAAACCTCTAAATTTAATTTTAAAATCGTACTTTTCTTCATGTGTAATTGTCTAGTTTAATCAAACTAAATTATATATATATTTCACTAGATTGTATTATTTCAATACATATATACTTATTGTTATTTATTTATTTTTACTATAATAACATCAAAAGTACAAAAATATATATTATTCTATTCTTTCATGCATCCCGCCTTTCTCCAAAATATTTCTTCCAATGTATTAATTATTAATACTAGAAAACGACCTAAACTATGGTGTACTTAGCGGCATGTCCGCGTCGATATATTTAACGACTTAAATGAATAAATTTTAACGGGATGTGTATTGACTATTGAGCAATATAGTGCTAAATAATAACATATTTAACATGGCAATACGAAAAAAAAAAGATATATAGTGCATTCAGTTATGATAAAAATATAGAGGTGCATTGGTCAATTAACCATTTTTATTTAAAGTTATTGCAATTTGATCAACTGAAATTGATAAATATGTATGAAATTTCATTTCGAGTATTTTTTTTTCTCTGAAAAATTCGAGTACGTTACTTGGGATTGGGATTGGATGTTTCATCTAAATTAAATTATGCTAATAATGTATATAGCATTTGTTAATAATAAATTTTATATTATTGAGTAATTATATAATATAGCTTAGCTATTTTAGGAGACTCATTAGGAAATAAAAAATATTATCATCTAAAGCTACAAATTATGAAAGTGTAGGGTAAGCAATAAATACAAGGATATAAGTTACACGTAAATAGGAATTTTAGAACTTAATTATGCATGATGTGATGCAAACTCATGTGGACTTTTAAGTATATGAACTCATCGTTCTAAAATAATAAATGTTACTCATATAGCTTTTTACTATAGGATTAAATCAGATAATACTATCATGTTGTCTATAGAAAATTGATTGGTTAGATAAAAAAAGAACAACCGGTGATAATTTGGTAAATCTTTGGGTTTAAATTTCAGATATTTTGCTAAATCGCACAATAAACAGTTTATTACTTTTAAAACTCGCTAAAAATCAATTTTTTTTTTTTAAACATGATTACATTATGTTTGATTAAATTAGATAATGACACGTGATGAAATTGACAATTCTAATTTTTAAATTAACTCTAGAGTTTATAATTATAACAAAAAATGTGTAGTATAGTGCCAAGTGGTTACAACTAGCAATTTTGTTTTTAACTAAAGTTGTTTTTAAAAATTAATCGCTAATCTTCAAAAAAAAAAAAATTAATTAAATAAGATAGGCCATAGAGAAGTATACTGAGATTAGAATATTAATTTTTAGAAAAGTACGTTTTAGGCAGGCTTGCTATTCCTGTTTGAAGTAATTGCGTTTTGGCAAGCTGAAAACAATTAATAACGATATGTACATGATGTTTTATTGCAAATACGTACGTAACCTGGGAAAAACGGTTTCATGACATCTAGCCTAGGTTGTATGTATTATTCTAACAATTATATATATTTTATTATTTTTAATTAATACTACTATATATGCTTGTTTTAATTATTAAGCTACAAGCGAATTAAAGATTTTTTTTTTGGGTGAAAAGTGAATAAAGATTAGTGAATGCAAGGATGTAATAAACTATAACTAAATAGGAAGTTTGGTATGTAGTTTATGGGTCGACTTATACATTTATTTTGAGAAAATATAATTTTGGTCTACTAACTTCTTATTTGAAGTAATTAATTAGTTGCTTATTGATAAGCTGAAATCGATGTATGCATGACATTTATTTTGAGTATGTATCGTGGAAATGTAGCTAGGTCTCATGTAGATTATTATGCTAATAAGTAATAATGTATAGTTTTTTTTTTTTTTTTCCCAATAATAATCTATAGATTATAATATTGAGTATTTATTATGATAACGTAGCTTAGCTATTTTAAGAGACTCGTTAGGAAATGAAAAATGTTTTCTAAAGCTACGAATCAAAGTTTAGGATATGTAATAAATACAGTGATAGAATTAACTTACATGTAAACAGAAAGTTTAGAATTTTAACATGTATGATTTGATGATGCAAATTCGGGTGGGCTTTTTTAAAGTATATGAAATTGTCAGCTGTAAAAAAAATTGTTACTGATATAAGTTTTCCAATTATAAATTGTTATTCGAAGATTAAATTTTAAAATTGGATATCCGAACTTCATATTTCAGAGCAAATTGCTATACACGTTACAGTTTCGTTTAAATTTAACAGAAAATTGACATTTTCCGACTACGTGGGTTATTTTTTACGTGTACACAAGATGAATTTAGAAATAAATTAAAGAACTGAAGCGAATGCATTTACTTATACGTCTAATTGAAATACATCGTTAAAATTAGATGAACGATTTAAATATCCAGATTGAATGTATTACGAAACAATCATTTTAATTTAGATTTGAACTCATACATCGGTTAGACAAAGTGTTATCAAGACCGGACTGGATGTCGAAACGACAAGGCCATCAGTTTCCGTTTTGGCCGGTTCGAACCTGGTCCGACCAGTTCTAGTACAACGTCAGTAACATTCAATAAAATCACATAAAATACAACATAAATTCATACGAGTGAATTTCTAACACAATAAACTTCAATAAAATTATAGAAATACAATTTGTTTGTTTGTTTTTTTTTTTTTTACGGAGTCCGAACCGGCGAATCGGCCTGTCCACTCAGAACTGTCAGGTTCGCTAAAAACCGGGTTTTCAAATCAAATTCGCTTACTTCATCTGCTTTTGCTCGAATTGGATTGCTGGAGGCACCGGTTCATGTTCGAACGCGATCGACCTGCCGATCCGGTCCGGTTCTGATCACACTGGTTAGACAAGAAAGATCTGGTTCGTTGTGGGCTCTGACCCATAGATGACGTAAGCAGACAACGAAGCATCTGACAGCGACAAAGGTGGGACCGAGCCAGGTGAAGCTCTATAGTGCAGTGTTATCAGAACCGGACCGGGTATCGAACCGGTAAGGACACCGGTTCCCGGTTCGTCCGGTTGGACCCGGTTCGAACCCGGTCCGACCGTTCTTCATATAAAAATGATAGGAATCAGCCCAATAACACTAATACCTAGTCCAGCCCATATATATATATATATATATTGTCTAGCCCATATATATATATATATATATTATATGCAGCCCAATATCAATACTAGTCTAGCCATCATCTATTCCATTTGCAGCTTTGACGGCGAGACTAGAGCAGCATCACTGACATCCACTTCAGCAGCAACCACATCCACTCCAACTTCTTTTCTCCGCACCCAATCCGGCCGCCCACTCCTGTAGAAGAGGAAGAAAGATACTCACCGGAATACTATCGATCTCCTCGCAAAACATCATCTTCCTGCTACAGCCATCACAGAGAACGTCATTGGGATTTTCGGCGATGTGAAGAACTCCTGCGGCTGAAGAAGCCCTGTAGCAAACATTTCATCGGCTCTGATTTTAAGCAGAACCCAGCGGCGCTTAGAATTATATGCTACCATAGCAAAAGAACCACTGCCGCTTGGAAGAACACTACCGCTTGGAATTTTAGAACTTGAGGTCTTAGACTCAGTCATTTTCACTACTGCGGCTGAGGTGTTTAGCAGCTAGGGTTTTAATTTCTGCCTATTTAAACAATTCAGTTTTTTTTTTTTTTTTAATGTCGAACCGGCGAACCGCCCGGTCCGCCCAGAACCAACCGGTTTGTGAGAAAACCGGCTAACGAACCCGGTTCGCTTTCTTGCCGGTCTTTTAGAAGAACCGGGCCGGCCAAGGCTCCGGTTCCCGGTCCAACCCGGTCGGGCCGGTGGTCCGGTCCGGTTCTGATAACACTGCTATAGTGGTCAGAGCTCTGTGTGCTGTGGGCTCGACCACTGACTGGGCCGCTATTACGTGTGGGTTTTCATTAAATCCAAGCAAGAAATAAAAAAAAAAACGTCAACATCAGATATTAATTGGGTTGGGCTGTGAAACGGTAAAGCCCCCGAACGAAACGCGTTTTCACATATAGAATGAATATGATACGATATCGGTCCAACTCCAAACTGATCGACATGTTGAGCCTCATCTGATTAGCTATACATAATAATAATATAAACTTATAAAGTGTAGTAGCTAATAATAATAGATTTCACATAAAATTCAATTTAAAAAAAGTTAATTTGTAAAGTAAAAATTGTTTAGTGTTTTATATATTGATGGATATACGCATGATTCGGGCTCGGTTTTAATTATTCGGACCTCATACACGCGCGAGACCCTTTACGAAACCCAATTTCGAGCTAACCGGGGGAAACCGGGCAAGTCGCGAACTTGCCCGGCACCCCCGGGGGCTTACCCGGAATTCCGGGTAAGCTTAACACCCGAGGGGTGTCGCGCACACCCCCCATTTCGTCTCGAATGTATAGGAGACCCGATTTTTAACCAACTCCTATGTGTTCGAGACCTATGTTTCAAAGGCGCGCGCGTCCCGCTCGTGACAGCCGCCTGAGACGCGCGTCAGAGTCCTTTTCCCAAAGCTCTCCCATGCATCCCGGTTCACATTTCCACATTGAACCGGGTCAAAACCGGTTTACGGTCCAAGGTTGCCTATAAATAGCCACCTTGGGGGTAAACATTTTCAAGTCACTTTGGGTGAGAATTGGAAAAAGCTCTGACCTCTCTCTAAAACTTTCTCTCTCTAGAACCGTCTAATGTTGATCGTTGGAGTGAGCGCACCAAGCACCCCCCCTCTTCACGGGAGTTGCTTGGTAATGCTCCTCTCGCAGGTACAGACGGACGGTCCGTGAGAGAGCCCGAAGGACTTACCGCTATTCTGAAGACGAAGCCGAAGGCCCGTACACGACCTTAGGAGACGGACTTGGCTCGCACCCAACCCGAAGACATCGACGAGTTACTCAGCGGAAGCCCGCGGTAACTTGGTCGAAACACTTGGCGCCGTCTGCGGGCTTCGAACAGAAAGCCTGCGTTACTCAAACGAACAAGCAAGATGGAAAGCACATACACCATACACGGAGGCTTCAGTGCAGGGGGCGAAACCTCTTACGCAAGGGAGAGGTACGCCGCCGGGAAAAGTGAAAAGCCACAGGAACCAGACGGAGAAGACACAATCATGGAAGACGTCATAGGCTTCTCAGCCAAAGACAGAGAGCACATAACGTTCCCCCACAACGACGCCTTAGTCATTCAAATGACTATTGATGACATGGAAGTAAAGCGAATTCTGGTAGACGGAGGCTCCGCCCCAAACGTGCTAACAAAAGACATTGTCCTAGCACTCGGAAGAAAGAAGGCCATACAAACAATGAACTCACCTCTAGTGGGATTCATGGGAGATGCCAGCTACCCGCTGGGCACCATTACCCTTCCGGTAACTTTGGGCGAAGGAGAAAGACGTCTGAATATCGATGTACTATTCATAGTAGTCGAGAAGCTAAACGCCTACAATGGCATTCTCGGATACACGACCATGAACGAATGGAGAATGGTGCCTTCAACGGCCCACCTAAAGATCAAGTTCCCAACCATTGCAGGTGTGGGAGAAGTTAGAGGAAACCAGCAAGTAGCAAGAGAATGCCACAATGTTGCGCTACAACAAAACTTGAGGGGAAACATGCCAGTTGTACCCACCATCGACGAAGACCCAAGAGATGACTACGGGAGGCCTACAGCGATGGACGAACTCCATGAAGTCAAAATCGATGAGCCAGAAAGAATGGTGCGCGTAGGAGCATCATTATCAGAAGACGAAGTGATTGAAATCACAGCGCTCCTAACAGAATACAAAGACTTATTCGCATGGTCCCCAAAGGACATGCCAGGAATAAGCCCAGATGTCATTTGCCATAAACTCAACATCAACAAAGATGCTCGAGTAGTGAAACAAAAGCTAAGGTCGATAGGAGGAGACAAGAAGTTGGCCATCCGCGAGGAGGTAGGCAGACTGCTTGATGCAGGCTTCATTGAAGAATCCAACTATCAAACTTGGGTAGCCAACCCTGTAGTTGTTCCTAAACCAAATGGCAAGTCAAGAATGTGCATCGATTACAGAGACCTCAACAATGCATGCTCAAAAGATTCATCCGCTCCCACGGATTGATCAATTGGTAGATGCGACTGCGGGCCATGAACTGATGACAGTTATGGATGCATACACGGGATACAACTAAATCCCAATGTTTTGGCAGGACGCCCCACATACGGCATTCTACGCTGACAGCGAAATTTACAACTACAAAGTTATGCCTTTCGGGTTAATCAATGCAGGGGCAACCTACCAAAGAATGGTCAATCTCATTTTCGGAGATCTGATTGGCGATAAAATGGAGGCGTACGTGGATGATATGGTCGTGAAATCCAAGAAAAGAAAGAACCACGCAGATGACCACGCATAATCTTCGAGAGAATGCGTCAGTACCAACTAAGACTAAACCCCGCAAAGTGCGCTTTCGGGGTACAGTCAGGAAAAATACTTGGATTTATGGTGAGCGAAAGGGGCATTGAAGCAAACCCTGAGAAGGTGAAGGCAATTGAAGAAATGACCTCTCCAACAAAGCACAAAGAAGTACAACAGCTCAACGGGCGCCTCGCAGCCCTGAACAGATTCTTGGCCAAAATCGGAGACAGAGCCCTCCTTTCTTCGAAGTGCTACGCGCGAACAAGAAATTTGAATGGACAAATGTCTGTGAAGAAGCCTTCCAACAACTAAAACAACACTTGAAGACGCTCCCAAGACTAGCAAAGCCACTTCAAGGGGAGCCTCTTTTTCTCTACATATCAACTAGTAACACGGCAGTTAGCTCTGTACTAATAAAGGAAAAAGGAGGGGCGCAACTCCCGGTCTATTACGTGAGCAAAACACTGGCCAAGTATGAAGTCAATTACGTACCAATTGAGAAGCACTTGTACGCGCTTGTGATAGCAGAACGCAAGCTAAGGCCTTACTTCCACGCGCATGAAATAACGGTCCTCACAGACCAGCCTTTGAAGCACATCCTTGCAAAACCAAACATGTCAGGGAGATTGACGAAATGGTCTGTAGAGTTAAGTGAATTCCACATTCATTTCGCTCCACGGACAGCCATCAAAGGGCAGGCCTTGGCAGACTTCATAGCAGAGTTCACAGGAATCGAGCTCGAGCCACAAGTTGAAGTCCAAACAAATGTCCCACCTGCAGAAGTTTGGGAAATGTACACGGACGGATCATCCAACACCGGAGACGCGGGGGCAGGATTACTACTAATCCCACCCGACGGCTCAGACCCCTTGAAGTATGCTTTGAACTTAACATTCAGAGCAACGAACAATGTAAACACCCGATTTTGGACAGGGGTCGAAAAAATACCGTGACGTGTGGAACCGAGCCATGAATAATTGAGCAAGGAAGAAAACCCAAAGAAAATAGTAGTAAAATATTATTAGAATTAGTATTAAAAAAAAAAAGAAAAGCAAAAGGTTAATTCATTAGACTAATTATATATATAGCGTTATATATAAGTTATTAAACAAACAAAAAACAAAAGAAAAAAAAAAGAGATAAGGTAAGCATCACACACCCCTAGGCGTGCTGGTCACCTCCCACACATCAGCCCATATCGCCACTTGAATATAGCAAAAAAAAAAAAAAAAAAAAAATAAAATAAAATTAATTACCTCTATAAATAGAAGGCATCGGCAGCCTTAGAAGGGGGGGCTCTCAGTAAGCGAATCCTTACAAAGAAAATTATATAGTGAGACAGAGACCACTAAGTGAGGTTTGAGTGATAGTTCGGTGTTTGATAATTCGCGGTTTTGTTCCACGTGTCACGGCATTTTACCCGGAAACAACCCAATGTGAGTATTGCTTAATCAAAAGTTGTATTTACATTCCAAGCATAAATAAAGTGCAAGTTGGTTAAAGATCCATCGCTTTCAATGTAGCGTCTATTTATTTTCCGTTATTTTATTTCGCACTATATATGTATACATATTACGTATTTCTATTATCTACAAGTTTTATATATATCTGTTTTACTTATTTGTCATTTATATTATATATAAGTTATATATATATATATTATATTACTTATTGTCATTTACTTATATGTTTATACATTATTAAGTCTTATATTTGTTTATTTCACTTATTTGTCATTCATATTACCTTTTAGTTTTATATATGTACATATCGCATATTTCTCATTTTCTATAAGTTTTATATGTGTTTATATTACTTATATATTTCAGAACGCTGTTAAGGGTTAAAAATTAGTACAGAGAAGTTCATGGTCATTTTAACATGCTTCCAAAATTATTTTCAGTTCAGCCATGAACCTTTCGATAATTGCAAATTGGCCATGGATTTCTTGATGATTGCAACTCGGCCATAAACTTTTTGATACTTGTAGTTCAACTCTCAAAATGGATATTTTAGTGAAAAATTAAACAAGACAAGACAAGCCATAGTACCGAAAGGGCGGATTTCTAGCTTGCGAGCTTTTAATGCGTAATCAAACCCCCGAACCCGAACCTCTGGACGCAGACCATTTCAAGCCCTAGGATGTTAGTATCATGTACCCTAGGCAACTTTAGGATTCCGATTAGCCTTTAATTAATCGGTGGCGACTCTTTCTATTTTCCCCGGTTTGGTCGATATTTCGATATTCGATCAAACCCGCCGTTCGCCGATCCAACAAATAACACATTTTCAAAACCCGCTCTATTTCCGAGAGCGCTGACCGGATCCGACGTGCGACATTTTGGCGACTCTGCTGGGGACTTTTAATGTTCAGAGGGTTTAAGCTTGTTGTGTTTTCTTGCTTTGTTTATTTTTTATTTTACCCTATCTGTTTTGACCGTTTGTTCGTGTGTGCAGCTTTTGTTGACCCGATTTAAATGCTTTGAAATGTTTTTCCCCCACACCACGCCCGGTTACCATTCCACGCCCAAAACCAGGGGTAAATCTAGGGGGTTGAGTAAGAGAATACGGCCAGTAGCGGTTACAACCGCCGGCACGTCTCTGAAAGCCCAACTCGATGATCGAAAAGGGCCTGTGATCCCCTTAATGGGGTAGGGTACCTTTCGATTCGGGAGCCTTTAGTATTCCCACCTTGATAAAACAAAACCCTACACTGTGTAAAAAATCATTCGTGGTTGGTTTTATATTTGGCTCCTTGTTTTGGCCCTTAGGTTCCGCCATGTATAGAGAAGGGCATTTTTATGTATTTCTTTATTCACATACCAAACCATGTAAATGTAAGAAAAAAACAAAGAAAAAAGTGTATATGAATGCTAGGCTTTACATATTTGCATTACATTTTTAACCAAAAAAAAGTGGTCTGTCCATTCCATTTATTGATCCTTAATATGTTTCACTCCCCATCTTTGGTAAGGATGGAGCGGTCAGCCAGTCGACCTCGCGTCATCATCACATCACCGCCCAAAAATGAGATTAACCGAATTTGGAAAAACCTGCCTGAAACGGAGCAAGACTATGTGTACAGACACATTGGTGACGTCCCACGACTAGCCGATTATCATGTCCATTGGCCTCTACTTAATGCACTTGCTGATTTTTGGGACACGGAAAAGGCGGTATTTGTGATCAACAACATCGAGCTTACTCCCACGCTTGAAGAGTATGCTCAACTCGTCCAAGGTCCAGGTTTGGACAAAGACATTGTCCGTCCAAACCTCAACAAAACTGATGCACGTATCCTTTCTGATTTGCTCCACATCGATAGGGGTAACGCAACCGAAGCACTCATGTTAAAAGGAAGGTCTGGTCTGTCAATTAAACTCCTAGTAAAATGGATTGACATTACGCAAGTCGCAAACAAAAATGTTAGGGGAGTGACTCATGCCTTTATTTTGCTAGTATTTGGGACCCTATTATTCCCCCGCTCCCAAGATTTGATAGATTCAGCTTTGGCAAATGTCGTTTTCCAAGTAATTGGAGGGAAAAGTATCGTCGTAGCATTGCTATGTGAAACTTTTACATCTCTAAACCTTTTAAAAATAAATGGGAAAAGGGGTTTAAGAGCAAGCCCAGCACTACTCGAAATATGGTTTTTAACTCACTTAAAAGAATTCGGCGCGAGTTTCCCCAAAATATACTTTTTGAAGGATAAAAAAATCATTACTAGGATGACAGAACGTTCCATCTTTGAAGCTGAGAAGTGGAATGCCCAAAAATGGAAAGAAAGTCTTTTAAAACTTACACACAAGGATGTGGTATGGAAAGCACACTGGTTTGCTATCCGTTCCCCTATCCTTGGGTGTTATGAATTTGGAGGTGTTCCACTTCTTAGTCACATGGGTTCTACTGTTGCATACCCCGCTCGCGTAATCCGACAGTTTGGAGGATTCCAAGAAATCCCAGTGCTCGCCGGTTCTAATCCTTTCAAGTACGATTGGCACGACAAGACTATCAACACGAAGTGCATTTTGGATTCCATCAAGCATATACTGAAAGTCTGGGAAACACGAATTATTTATGATTTGCGCATACCAGAAGAACCGAGCCATGAAGAGCGAGAATACCGTGCGACTTCTGCATACATCTATAGGTTTCACTCAACGCCGGTGAGCCCACCCTTCAATCCAGAGGAAGTAATCGGGGAAAAACCTGAAAACCCATCAGGATCTCACGTGGACATCTACGAAGACATCAAAGCCAGGGTAGAAGTTCAGAGCAGCTCTTGGGCCAAAGAACAGTCTAGGCTGGAGCAAGAGGTGCAGAGACTCCAAGACGAGCTGCGATGTGTCCAACGTAAAGTCAGGAATCGAGACCGGGCTTGGGAAAAGTACAAAGGCAAAGTGATTGAGTTGAGTAGCACGCTTGATAAGTTCAAACGAAGGACGAGGAGAGTGAAAAGATTTTCAAAATGTATATCCTCGGCCTTCATTCGAACCAATGAACAAGCAATGGATGCACTCAGCGAGCTGCAATGCCGCGTGAAACATCTCTAGGATCACACTTCGATTAATTAAATCTTTTGAGGAATACCCTTTTTGTACACTTGTTATTTAATCGAAGTCTATAAATGGAATGAACAGACATGCAAAATTTTCAAACCAAAACATGCATAATTTACAATTTCTTCTTTCATCTTATTCTGGTGTTTGTTTAATGTAGATACATCTGGCAAGGACAAGTCCTATACGCACTCGTAATTTCGTTCGAAAGGAACGGATGGAGCAACAGAACCAAGGTCATCCACCAGGATTCCCAGAGCCCGTGCATCATCCGTTAGCCCCGCCACCTCAAGGGAATGAAGAAAGGATCGTCCAACTAGAGCAAACCATGCAAGCCATGAACACACGCACGGAACAGTCCATCGCTAGCATGGCCACCCAAGTCGAGCGTCTCCTGGCCCTCTTTAGCCCTCACAACCCCGCCACGATCTCCCCGGCATCGACCTCTCGAGTTGTGCCACTATCTGCGGCCCCTCAGATAAGGAACAATCTTGTCCCTGATCAGGTCCCACCCCCGGTTCACGTAGTCCCCGATCAAACTGAGCCTCTTATCCATGACCAGCTGGGCCAGATTCCACTCCATAGCAATCCTAACCAAGCTCCACCACCCATATATGGCCATCCCGACCAAGCTCCACCACCCACATATGTTCATATCAACCAAGCTCCACCAGCCCCATATGGCCTCCCAGATAATGCATCTGGGAATGCAAACTCCATTGCCATCATCCCTGTCGAATCTGAGCAGGACAAGCGCCTAAAGCAAATCGAGGAAAAAATGAGGTCCATCCAGGGAACGGACCGACTAGGGGACCTCAACTTTTTGGATCTGGCCCTATTCCAAGAAGTCCCGATGCCTGATAAGTTCAAAGTGCCAGATTTTGAAAAGTACGATGGGACTGGACACCCGGTGGTCCACCTCAAGATTTACATGGCAAAGATGTCTCCATACCAACAATATACCAAGTTAATGGTCCAGACCTTCCAAGAGAGTCTAAGAGGGGAAGCCCTTGTCTGGTTTGCCGGATTAAAAACGGAACAAGTCCCTAACATGGAGCAGCTAGCCAAGCTATTCCATCGTCAGTACAAGCATAACTTGGATAATGCTCCAACCCGACTAGATCTTCAAGCAATGGAAATGAAAGAGGGCCAGTCATTCAAGGATTATGCGACAGAATGGCGAGGAAAGGCCAATTGCATGAACCCACCTCTCGAGCAGAACGAGGCGGTCCCGATATTCATCAGCACTCTAAAGGGTATATACTACACGCAAATGATGAGCCAGACTGCGGCAGAATTTTCAAACCTCATCATGACTGGCGAATTGATCGAACGGGGACTTCGATCAGGGAAGATTGAGGACCCACACAAAATTACGAGTGATCTCAAGAAAACTAACACCAAGAAACCTGGACCAACAATAGGCGCGGTTTATCCGAATCCTTACCAGGCCCCATATGTTGCTCCATATCAGCAGTACCAACCACCACCAGTGGCCACGGCTCCTCAGGCTCCTCGAGCACCGCAAGGGGCAGGCTCTCAGCCTAACCCCCAGGATCCCCCCAACCGAGGTGGATACCAAAAGAGATTCCGAGAACTACGACAGTTCACTCCACTACCGATACCTCTAATTGAGGTGTATAAGAGGGCATTGGTTGAGGGGCTCATAGGTCCTGAAGTTCTAAGCTCCGAGACAAGGATCCCCAACAATGAGCCAAATGCGAAGTGCGAGTATCACATGGGAGCACCAGGGCATGACACAAACAATTGCCCTCGCCTTAAGCACCGAATTCAGGACCTCATCGACCACAAGTACCTGATCTTGAATGCCGTCCCACCACCGAATGTCAACACCAATCCACTTCCTAACCATGCTTCCGGCTCGGTCAATATGATCAATTTGGGGGAAGAGTTGTTCCCAGATATTTCTAGAGATATTGAGGTACCAAAGGATTACGTTTCGATGATTACTCCCCTGGTCATTGATTACGTGCCACAAGGACCAGCTCCCTTCAGGTACGAGAGTGATAAGAGGGTGCCATGGAATTATGGGGGTCACACAACTAGACCAACGAAGGAGGAAGGAGTCTTCACTATGACTCGATCAGGACGTTGTTATGTCCAGCCAGAGAACCCAATCAAAGAAAAGGAGCCGGAAGGGTCCCAAAAAAGGAGTGTGACTGAAGAGGAAGCCGCTGCCTTCATGAGGATTGTGAAAGAGGCCGAGTACAAGGTGGTTGACCAGCTACGTAAAACTCCGGCACAAATTTCTTTGCTTGCTCTCCTTTTGAGTTCCGAGCCACATCGGGAAGCATTACTGAACGTCTTGAAGGAGGCTCTTGTACCGAAAGAAATTTCGGCACGCCAGGTGGAAAACCTCGTTGGTTCAGTCTTTTCGGGGCAAATCGCTTTCGGGGACGAGGAGTTAGGATCTGATGGGCAGGATCACGTCAAAGCCCTCCACGTCGTGTGCAAAAGTAGAGGATACGTGCTTTCGAGGGTAATGATTGACAACGGTTCGGCCCTGAACGTTTGTCCATTATCTACCCTTCAACAAATGAAAGTCGATTCATCGCTCATCCGCCCAACCAAGAGTATTGTCCGAGCCTTTGACGGTAGTGTCAGGGAAGTTCCAGGAGAGATCGACTTACAGTTGGAAGTGGGTCCGTGTGTGTTCAATGTGCCCTTCAAAGTCATGGACATCCCGGGAGTGTTCAGCCTACTTTTGGGAAGACCTTGGATACATGCCGCAGGAGCAGTGCCTTCTACTTTGCATCAGAAGATGAAATTCATCTCAGAGGGTCGTCTAGTTATAGTCGATGGGGATGAGGATTACAACATTTATAAAGAGACTGCTGTTCCCTTCATCAGTGTCGAGGGAAATAACCCACTCTCATTCCATGCCTTCGAGCTTGTCTCTGTGATCAGGGATTGGGGAGAGCCAGCACCAGTCAAAGCCGAGCTGATGGTAGGGAAGATCATGTTGAACAATAATTTCATCTTGGGGCGCGGCTTGGGAATCCGTAATCAGGGTATCGTCTCCCCTATAGCTCCAAAGAAAAACAAAGGCACTTTTGGTTTAGGCTTCCACCCCAGCTCCAAGGACTACGAAGTTGCCCGGAAGAAGCATTTGACCGGAATTTCAAAACCATTGGAGTTCCCTCCCCTCACGGTGACATTTCCTGGTCCACCCCGAGTTATCCAGACCGAAGATCTCGACGATAACACTGGCTTGTCAAGCTTGTTTTCAACTGCTGTTACTATTGGAGCCCTGATCGATGAAGTCCCTCCAGGCACTTCCGTTCGTCCACTCGCCAGTGGGGAGAGTATCACAAACTGGATGACAATGCCTGTTTATGCACTTTCTCTTAGTAATGAGAACAATGCATCTCGAGAACAAAAATGGCGAAATGATTCAATATTGTGCAATGAAACCTTCGCCGAATCCAGATCTATACCTCACGGGGAAGGATCTGGTGAGGATAGCATCTCTGAAGAAATCAAAGAAGGATGGGATAAGTACGAGGGAGAGAGAATCCTGACGACAGAAGTCACTGAAACCATAAGCATTGGGACGCTCGAAGAACCACGCGAGTTAAAAATCGGGACGAGTCTAACCCCGGATCAAAGGACTCAGATGATCGACTTACTGAAGGAGTACCAGGAGATTTTTGCCTGGTCATACGCTGATATGCCAGGCCTCGACCCGTCAATTGTGGAGCATATCTTACCGCTTGACACAGTGAACTTCCGACCCAAGAGACAGCACCTACGGCGACAAAGTCCTGATCTGATCCTCAAGATCAAGGAGGAAGTCATCAAGCAAATCGATGCCGGGTTTCTAGAGGTATGCAATTATTCTGAGTGGGTAGCAAACATTGTTCCCGTGCCGAAGAAGGATGGCCGAGTCCGAGTCTGCGTCGATTATCGGGACCTCAACAAAGCCAGTCCGAAGGACAACTTTCCCTTGCCCCACATTGACATGTTGGTCGACAGCACGGCACGCCACACGATGTTCTCATTCATGGACGGGTTCTCAGGGTACAACCAGATCAGAATGTCCGAGGAAGATAAGTCAAAAACGGCATTCATCACCATGTGGGGGACGTTCTGTTACAAGGTAATGCCTTTCGGATTGAAGAATGCAGGGGCAACCTATCAGAGGGCCATGGTGACGTTATTCCATGACATGATGCACAAGCAGATCGAGGTGTACGTGGACGATATGATCGCGAAGTCTCGAGAAGGTGAAGATCACCTAGTCAATTTGCGCACGTTATTTGAAAGGCTCAAGAAGTACAAGTTGCGTTTAAATCCAGCTAAGTGCACATTTGGAGCCACGTCAGGAAAATTATTGGGCTTTATTATCAGCGAGAAGGGAATCGAGGTAGACCCCGATAAAGTTAAGGCGATACAAGAACTACGCCCTCCATCGACAGTCAAGGAAGTCCGAAGCCTGTTAGGCCGCTTGAATTATATCGCACGTTTCATTGCAAATATGACGGTCAAATGCCAACCTTTATTTCGTCTCTTACGCAAGAATGCTCGAATAATTTGGGATGAAGAATGTCAGAATGCCCTGGAGTCCATCAAGACTTACCTAGTAAACCCACCCGTCCTTGTGCCACCAATACCAGGGCGACCACTTATTATGTACTTAACTGTGCGACAAGGCTCATTGGGGTGCATGTTGGGGCAACTCGATGTGTCTGGGAAGGTAGAACACGCCATCTACTACTTGAGTAAGAAGTTCACCGAAGGCGAAGCAAAGTACCCGGAAGTGGAGAGGATATGTTGTGCACTTGTGTGGGTAATGCAACGACTTCGCCAATACACGTTGTACTATACCATACACTTGTACTCAAAGATGGATCCAATAAGATACCTCCTAGAAAAGCCATCGTGGACAAAAAATGTCGCCAAGTGGCAGGTACAGCTATCTGAGTATGACATACAGTTCGTACCTCGAATTTCAGTGAAAGGACAAGCGATAGCTGATCATTTAGCGGAGTTCCCTATAGAGGATGATCACCTGATCAACTCTGAATTTCCAGATGGGGAGATTATGCAGGTAGATGAGGATGTTGATGTGAACCCAAATTGGAAGATGTATTTTGACGGAGCTGTGAACTCAGTCGGGGGAGGTATTGGAGCAGTGTTGATCTCACCAAAAGGTCAGCACTTTCCGGTGGCGGCCAAAGTTACCTTCCACTGCACAAACAACATGGCAGAATACGAAGCTTGCATTCTCGGCTTGCGCGCGGCAGCAGACCTCGAAGTTAGGAAGTTAGAAGTTTTTGGAGACTCTATGCTAATTATCCTCCAGACGACCGGAGAATGGCAAACAAGAGATTCCAAACTCCAACCATACCACAAGTACCTTGAGGATCTTGCAGAGGAATTTGAAGATATCACTTTTACCCATACACCGAGAAACAAGAACCAGTTCGCAGACGCATTGGCAACACTCGCCTCAATGGTTACAGTCTCTCCGGGGAACCAAATATTACCTCTAGAAGTCAGGATCAATGAGCTTCCAGCTTATTGCTGCGTCGTGGGAGAGTCAGACGGCCAGCCCTGGTTTGCTGATATAAAAAGATATTTGGAAACTGGAGAGTTCCCAGAAAGTGCCACGAGGAACGATCGAAAGGTGATACAACGGATGGCTTGCAATTATTTCCTCAGTGGTCCAACCTTGTATAGAAGGTCATTTGATGACACTCTTTTGAGATGCGTGGATGCAAAGGAAGCTCAACACCTGATGGAAGAGATTCACGAAGGTAATTGTGGATCACACATGAACGGGCGGATGTTATCAAAAAAGATAATGAGACTCGGTTATTTCTGGTCTACCATGATAACTGATTGCATTGAGCATGTCAGACATTGTCACCTCTGCCAAGTATACGCGGACCAAATTCACGCACCACCTCATGAGCTTTACCCCATGACATCTCCATGGCCTTTTTCAATGTGGGGCATCGACGTAATTGGCATGATCTCTCCAAAGGCATCCAATGGTCACCGATTCATATTAGTGGCCATCGACTACTTCACAAAGTGGGTCGAAGCTATCACATTGGCGTCAGTCACGGCAAAAGCCGTAGAACGTTTCATCAGGCGGGACATTATCGCGCGCTACGGGGTGCCAGAGTCGATCGTCACCGACAACGCCAAGAATCTGAATAACAAGTTGATCGACGAGCTATGCGGCCAATTCAAGATCAAGCATAGGAACTCGTCTCCGTATCGTCCACAGATGAATGGTGCGGTAGAGGCAGCAAACAAAAACATCAAGAAGATCATTGAGAAAATGACAGTCAATTACAAGGACTGGCATGATAAGTTACCTTGGGCGCTCATGGCTTACAGAACCTCTATTCGAACGTCAACCGGGGCAACTCCATTTTCCCTTGTTTACGGGACAGAAGCTGTGCTGCCGATTGAAGTGGAGATCCCGTCAGCTAGGATCCTCGCCGAGTCAGAAATGGACGAGTCTGTATGGGCGGAGCACCGATATGAGCAATTAAACCTCATTGATGAGAAGCGGCTCACCGCACTATGCCATGGGCAGCTGTACCAGAAGCGCATGGTTCGAGCATTCAACAAGAAAGTGCGTCCTAGGGATTTACAAGCAGGCGATCTAGTCCTTCGGAAAATCCTCCGAGTCAATCCAGATTCTCGAGGCAAGTTCGTTCCAAAGTACGAAGGACCGTATGTCGTTAAAGAAGTCTTCAGTGGGGGAGCCATGATCATTACTGACATGGATGGGCAAGAACTCCCTAGTCCAATAAACAAGGATGCAGTCAAGAAATATTATCCTTGAAAGAGACCAAAAAAAAAGCTTCCAAATTTTGAGAGAAAATTCCCGCTAAACTGAAAACCCGAAAGGGCGGTTTAGGCAAAATTTAGGGAAGAGGGGCGTGATTGAAAATCCCTCAAAAGGGCGATCATGGCAAAAGGAGAGGAAATAAAATCCCCGCTAGGTTGAAAACCCGAAAGGGCGGCCTAGGCAAAAATTAGGGGAAATGAGAGGTGCGATCAAAAAGTGATCGTAGCAAAAGGAGAGAAATCCGAGAGAACAAAAAAAAAAAAAAAAAAACAAAAAAAAAAAAAAACAAAAAAGAGAAGAAAAAAAAAAGAGAGAAGAAAAAAAAAAAAAAAAAAAAAAAAAAAAAAAAAAAAAAAAAAAAAAAAAAAAAAAAAAGAAATTTTTGTGGACAACTGTAATTGTCACCAGGTAGCGATAAAGAATCACAATGATCAACATTGTCTGAGCTGCCCCTACCAGCTAACAGAGACGTACCTAGGCAAGTGTGCGGTGAATGAATGGTATGAAAGGAACTCCATCAAGAAGTGATTGCCATTCGACCTCGTGAAGAAGACAAGCATAAAGGCTCCACAAAAGCAGCATCATCATCAATTGGATAGCTCATCGAAAAACAATATGCAGCACATCGCTGAAGGAAGTTCATTCACCAAAGAATGGGCCATTCTCATGTTCATCCAGCCAAAGCTATGCAAGGTCGGCAAGCAGGACCGTCACAATCTATTCTCGTAAGTCGCATTTCGAGGAAGTACCATTTTTGAAAAAAAAAAAAAAAAAAAAAAAAAAAAAAACTTCCAAGTTTGAGAGAAAATTCCCGCTAAACTGAAAACCCGAAAGGGCGGTTTAGGCAAAATTTAGGGAAGAGGGGCATGATTGAAAATCCCTCAAAAGGGCGATCATGGCAAAAGGAGAGGAAATAAAATCCTCGCTAGGTTGAAAACCCGAAAGGGCGGCCTAGGCAAAAATTAGGGGAACTGAGAGGTGCGATCAAAAAATGATCGTAGCAAAATGAGAGAAATCCAAGAAAAAAAGCAAAAAAAAAAAAAAAAAAAAAAAAAAAAAAAGAGAGAGAAAAACACAGCACGTCGCTGGAAAAAAGAATTCATTTGTCAAGAATGAGCCTTTCAAATGTCTAGCTTCCCAGAGTTATACGGAATCGACAAGCGGGACTGTTACAGTCTGCTCTCGCAAGTCACCCATCAAGGACGAGTAGGACCGTTACATTCTTTTCCTACAAGTCAACCTCACGGCAAGCGGGACTGTTACAGCCTGCTCTCGCAAGCCGCCTTCCAAAGACGAGTAGGACTGTTACAGTCTGTTCCTACAAGTCAAACCTCATTGCCGCACCAATGCAGGCACCGCCATCCAAGATGTGCATTCACATAGCCGCCCCAATGCTGACATCACCGACAATCGGAACCTGTGGTCATCCAGCATTCCGAGAGTCACAACCCGACGAACGGAGCCTTTAGGTGTTCAGCTCCGCAAGTCATCACCGACAATCGGAACCTGTGGTCATCCAGCATCCCGAGAGTCACAACCAGACGAACGGAGCTTTTAGGTGTTCAGCTCCGCAAGTCATCACCGGCAATCGGAACCTGTGGTCATCCAGCATTCCGAGAGTCACAACCCGACGAACGGAGCCTTTAGGTGTTCAGCTCCGCAAGTCACCACCGACAATCGGGACCTGTGGTCATCCAGCATCCTGAGAGTCACAACCAGACGAACGGAGCTTTTAGGTGTTCAGCTCCGCAAGTCATCACCGGCAATCGGAACCTGTGGTCATCCAGCATTCCGAGAGTCACAACCCGACGAACGGAGCCTTTAGGTGTTCAGCTCCGCAAGTCACCACCGACAATCGGGACCTGTGGTCATCCAGCATCCTGAGAGTCACAACCAGACGAACGGAGCTTTTAGGTGTTCAGCTCCGCAAGTCATCACCGGCAATCGGAACCTGTGGTCATCCAGCATTCCGAGAGTCACAACCCGACGAACAGAGCCTTTAGGTGTTCAGCTCCGCAAGTCACCGCCAACGACCGGGACCTATAGGTGTCTAGTTTCCGAAAGTTGTGTGTTTATCTTGTATGCACTGTATGTGGTTAACCGGGAAGACCCAAAATCAGTTGTTTGTCTTTGAACTTACGTTCATTGGACCACATCCATGAACGCATGCTCAAAGAGGGGCAACTGTAAACACCCGATTTTGGACAGGGGTCGAAAAAATACCGTGACGTGTGGAACCGAGCCATGAATAATTGAGCAAGGAAGAAAACCCAAAGAAAATAGTAGTAAAATATTATTAGAATTAGTATTAAAAAAAAAAAAGAAAAGCAAAAGGTTAATTCATTAGACTAATTATATATATAGCGTTATATATAAGTTATTAAACAAACAAAAAACAAAAGAAAAAAAAAAGAGATAAGGTAAGCATCACACACCCCTAGGCGTGCTGGTCACCTCCCACACATCAGCCCATATCGCCACTTGAATATAGCAAAAAAAAAAAAAAAAAAAAAATAAAATAAAATTAATTACCTCTATAAATAGAAGGCATCGGCAGCCTTAGAAGGGGGGGCTCTCAGTAAGCGAATCCTTACAAAGAAAATTATATAGTGAGACAGAGACCACTAAGTGAGGTTTGAGTGATAGTTCGGTGTTTGATAATTCGCGGTTTTGTTCCACGTGTCACGGCATTTTACCCGGAAACAACCCAATGTGAGTATTGCTTAATCAAAAGTTGTATTTACATTCCAAGCATAAATAAAGTGCAAGTTGGTTAAAGATCCATCGCTTTCAATGTAGCGTCTATTTATTTTCCGTTATTTTATTTCGCACTATATATGTATACATATTACGTATTTCTATTATCTACAAGTTTTATATATATCTGTTTTACTTATTTGTCATTTATATTATATATAAGTTATATATATATATATTATATTACTTATTGTCATTTACTTATATGTTTATACATTATTAAGTCTTATATTTGTTTATTTCACTTATTTGTCATTCATATTACCTTTTAGTTTTATATATGTACATATCGCATATTTCTCATTTTCTATAAGTTTTATATGTGTTTATATTACTTATATATTTCAGAACGCTGTTAAGGGTTAAAAATTAGTACAGAGAAGTTCATGGTCATTTTAACATGCTTCCAAAATTATTTTCAGTTCAGCCATGAACCTTTCGATAATTGCAAATTGGCCATGGATTTCTTGATGATTGCAACTCGGCCATAAACTTTTTGATACTTGTAGTTCAACTCTCAAAATGGATATTTTAGTGAAAAATTAAACAAGACAAGACAAGCCATAGTACCGAAAGGGCGGATTTCTAGCTTGCGAGCTTTTAATGCGTAATCAAACCCCCGAACCCGAACCTCTGGACGCAGACCATTTCAAGCCCTAGGATGTTAGTATCATGTACCCTAGGCAACTTTAGGATTCCGATTAGCCTTTAATTAATCGGTGGCGACTCTTTCTATTTTCCCCGGTTTGGTCGATATTTCGATATTCGATCAAACCCGCCGTTCGCCGATCCAACAAATAACACATTTTCAAAACCCGCTCTATTTCCGAGAGCGCTGACCGGATCCGACGTGCGACAAACAATGAGGCAGAATATGAGGCACTAATAACAGGCCTCAGGATAGCCAAAGGAGTTGGGGTGGAACACTTACGAGTAAAGTGTGATTCACAACTGGTCGTCAACCAGGTCAAAGGAGAGTACACTGCAAAGTCCGAAAACATGCAGAGATACTTGACACAAGCAAAGGAGTTGGTAGAAAGTTTCAAAACTTTCAACATAACTTCCGTCCCACGAGAAGAAAACCAGGAGGCCGATGCTCTAAGCAAGTATGCCCAAAACAATGAACAAGGCAAAGAGACACACTTTGTGGAAAACAGGATAATATCCGTCATAGACCAATTCGAAGTAATGGCCATTGACGAAGAGGAAACTTGGATGACACCAATCCAAGCATACCTCGCAGGAGGGACCCTACCGCGAGACAAAACTCAAGCAAGCAAGATCGAAAGGGTAGCCGTAAACTACGCCTTGATCGAGGGACAGCTCTACAGAAAGGGTTATTCTACACCCTACCTAAAGTGTATCACAAGCACAAAAGGAACAACGGTACTAGAAGAACTCCATGGAGGAATGGCTGCCTCGCACGAAGGAGCTCGCGCGTTAATCCGCAAAGCCTTGAACTTGGGCTACTATTGGCCAACAATGAGAGCTCAAGCAACGAACATGGTGAAAGAATGCGAAGCATGTCTGCTATATTCAAGGAATATCACAGCTCCAGCAGCAGAATTAAGCCCAATTTCAAGCGCATGGCCATTCGCACAATGGGGCATTGACTTGATCGGTCCACTCCCAAAATCGAAGGGCCAGGCAAAGTTCATAGTCGTCGCAATCGACTACTTCTCAAAATGGATTGAGGCTAAGCCACTGGCGCGCATCACAGACACACAAATCATGGACTTCATCCGAAACTACATAGTGGCTCGCTACGGTGTCCCGAAGATACTCATTAGCGACAACGGTGCCCAATTCAGGAGTGGAAATATGCAAAATTTCTGCGAACGTCTCAAGATAGACCACCGTTTTGCATCAGTGCATCACGCACAGACAAACGGCCAGGTCGAGTCAGCAAACAAGATAGTCCTGGACGGACTAAAGAAGAGAGTCCATGCTCTGAAAGGAGGTTGGGTGGACCAGCTAAGCAGTGTTTTATGGGCTGTGCGCACAACACCCAAAGAATCAACAGGTGAAACACCCTTCAGCCTAGTCTATGGAACCGAGGCAGTGGCACCTATCGAAATCGCCGTCTCTTCATACAGAACGACGCATTTTGACCCCCAAACCAATGAGGAAGAAAGACGCCTCGACCTTCAGCTAATAGACGAACAAAGATGGAAATCAGAGCAAGTTCAAGCAAAGATGCGCCTAGCCACATCCAGATACTACAACAGAAAGGTCAAGGCGCGACAATTCCATGTGGGAGAAATGGTGTGGAGAAGAAACGAATTCTCACACCTGGACCAAATCAACAAGATGTCCCCCAAGTGGGAAGGCCCCTACAAGATAATAGCGGTCCCATACATTAATGCATACCGCATCCAAGATGTTGACGGGAACGAATTGCCTAACACTTTCAGCGGGGGACACTTGAAGAAATTCCATGCATAAACAAGAAAGGAAACCATAGAACTAAAAGCCGTCGTATCAAGCTTTTTAGTCTTCATTACTTTAAAAAGAAGGAGACGTGTAACTCCATACTTGCGCATCAAATGAAGTTATATGTCTCTTGTAGGCACACTATTAAGTCACATACAACGCCTAAGCTTACAATCAAAGCATCAAAACACAACAACAGTGACAACAGGCCAACCTATACAAGGCTCATCACTACAACCAAAGCAAAGGACGCACGATTCATCCAAGGAGTTGGAATATTTTCATCAAGGATGTGGACGTACTAATCTATTCACATCCTTGCAAAAGTCGGGGGACAAGCGGTTCCTTAGGAATCCTCCCTCGCAAACAAATGCAAGTGTCGGACGTACTAATCTATCCACACTTCGCCGCAATACAAGGATGTGAACGTACTAATCTATTCACATCCTTGCAAAAGTCGGGGGACAAGCGGTTCCTTAGGAATCCTCCCTCGCAAACAATTGCAAGTGTCGGACGTACTAATCTATCCACACTTCGCAAACAAACAACTATACCAAGGATGTGAACGTACTAATCTATTCACATCCTTGCAAAAGAAGGACAAGCGGTTCCTTAGAGTTCCCCCTTCTCATAAAAATGGCAAGTGTCGGACGTACTAATCTATCCACACTTCGCAGTCCAACAATCTCACCAAGGATGTGAACGTACTAATCTATTCACATCCTTGCAAAAAAGAGAAAGCGGTTCCATACGGATCCCCCTCACAAAAAGTGTCGGACGTACTAATCTATCCGCACTTCAATATCCTATGTTATGACTAAAATAACAAGGAGATATTCAGTTATCACATCTATCTAATGCATTCATGACAAGCATATATATATAAGATCAAACAGGTCTACGATAGCAAGTCCAAACATCAAACAACAGACAAGTCCTAAACAAGTCCTTCGCCAAAATACTACGCATGCAAAGGAACAAACAAACACACAAAGGGTCCATATCGACCTAGTCAAGGAGATGGCGCACATCAACCTCGCAGTCCTCCGTCGCAAAGGGATCACATGCAGGGGTATCACCAAAGATATCAGCATCCCGCTCAAAGCTAAACATCGGCTCACCATCTGCACTAATGGTGTCCTCCACCTGAAGAGAGGAAGACCCCCCCCAAATCACTCAAACCAATCACACCAGCAGCATCCAATTTCTCAAAAGGAAACTGGGGGGCAAGACGATGCATCAGAGGAACGAAGTCATCAAGAAACTCCTTCTTCAAAGACTCATAACTCGCCTGAACGGCGGAAAGGAAAGGCTCGCTCTGAGGATACCGCTTAAAGGCGCCGACCTTGCCTTCCGAAAAGCCGTCCTCCTTCGCCTTTTGCAACTCGGCAGCCCGCACCCCCTCCCGGAGTGCCATCCGATCCTTCACAGCAGACAGCTGATCTCGGATCTCGGCAACACGAGCTTGACTCGAGGCAAGTGCATCAGATAATATGAGAAGCTCCCCAGCATGGCCTTTCGCATCCTCAGTCAAAGAGACCTGCTCCTTCATTAGCTCCTCATGGCTCTCCAGAAGCTGATATTTCTCATCAGAAAGCTCGATGACAAAAGAGGATGATAAGTTGGCAATATCAGCATTAACCTGCATCAAAAAGAGTATACCTATCAAAACAAGTGCAACAATGAACGAATCACTTCTAAGAAGGATAAACACTCACCGGAGCGAAAACCCCGACGTTCTCTTCCACAAAGGCGCGCGCACTAGCAGAATTCGGGGGCACTCCTTCCGGTCTGCAGGGGGAACAGACCTCTGCACCACCCGAACGCCAACTTCAGGAGTGCTCAAGGACGCATCCTTGGGAAAACGAAGGCGCGTACCCGAGTAGGGCACCCACATACCACCTGTGACGTCGCGTTCAAAGCGACGGACAAGATCACTTCTCCGAAGCGAAGGAAGTGGAGGGATGTCTGCAAAGCAAAAACATAAGCAAGCATACAAGCAAAATATGCTAAATACATAAAAAGAGATACCACACACCCGATACAGGGGGAACCTCCTCTGCTGTCACATGCATAGGCTCGGGGACAGGAGGGACGCGCTCATCAACATGCTTCCTCTTGTCGCGTGAAGACATACGTGAACCTGGGGGGACCTCGTCCGCCTTCCCATGCCTCGGCCCGGGGGCAGGAGGGACGCGCTCGGCAACTTGCTTCCTCATGTCACGAGAAGGCAAGACAGACGTTCCCTCAACTCTCGAGCGCTTAGGATCACCCGAGGCACGCGCCGCAACATCGGTCCTCTTAGCGGAGGGGCGCCGAGAAGAGTCAGCAACGGGTTCCGCCCGCTCCCTCTCAGCAGGCGCGCGACCTGCAAACAGGAAGAAGAAAACGTTAGAACTACAAACAGAAATACAGCCGAAAACGATAAAAAGGGAGAAGTACTTTACCCATAGGTCCTTTTCCTCGCCCATGACGAGGCCCTTCAGTAGGGGCCGGAGCAGCAACAGGGAGCCCTCGCGCAGCATCAGTCTGCAATGCCGGTTGCTTGTTAAGAAACCAACCTACAGGATAACATAAGACAAGGTTATAAAAATTCGAAAGCATACCAAGACACCCTGGGAAAAAGATACGATGATGCCTGCGGCAAGCAACTCCTCTTCAGAACCCTGAGTCAAAGGGACTATAACCCCCGCCTGATTGTCGCGAAAAATCTCGCGAAAGACCTTCTCATCCTGAGGGGTATACTCGGAAAAGGAGGGGACAGGGTCACGCTCCAGGACATGACACGTCTCCCACTTAGTCCCGACGTCGCTCACAAAGAAATAATGATTCTGCCATTCCTGGGAGCGAGGTTAAGGGGTGGCAAACCGCCCGCTCGGCTTCCACTTGGCACCCCCAAGGCCAAAAGTGGAAAGGCAAGGCCACCGACTGCAAAAGGTGGACAACCCCGATTTGTCTCGTCGCTCCAGGCGGTAGAAGGTCCGAAAGAGAATCAAGGAGTAAGCCCATGAGTGCTTGTGGCACTGAATACGAAAACAGGTCCACGCGTGAAAAGCAGTAGGGGAGAGATTGAGGGGCGAGATGTGGAAATGACGACATAAGCGGACAAGATCCTTGCAGTAAGGAAAACGCAAGCCCTCCTCTATCTGTCCCGTGTAAACTACATCTAGGTCCACGGGAGGAACGGTAACTGAGCCAACTTCGACATCTTTGCATATGTCAAAAGGGAAGAATGCTTCAGAAAGAGGACAGACCCCCGACTTATCTACGCTCTCCACAAACTCCTCAGTCGTAATACGATTGGGAGGATAGGTCTGAGTCATCGCAATGGCTTCATGGCTAACACCTGTCCCGGGAAGATCGAGTTGGAGTAAAAGGGGGGTGTCCTCGCTTATCTCCAAACCATCATAAGAAAAGTAATATGTGCAAAGAAGGGAATCGGGAGACTCACTCATCTCAGTAGTTCGGGGGTGACAGTTTCTGGGAAGATTCCTAAGTATCAAAGACACGCGCTTGCAAGCCCGTCAACCAAGCCCTACAAAAACCATACACAACTCAATCAAAAACCAAGGCAACACATCAACCACATTCATCAAGTTCTTTTCAAGGGCATCCAACCCAACGGACCAACTGTCCGCGAGCAAACAGCTAGGGACCCTCCCGCTCGGGAATCAAAAGTCCCTACGCTTACCAAAGGCCTAGGCCACCTACTAATCAAATTTCCATATATGTGTGCAATGTGACACAGGTATTCAAGCATTCCACAAAGCGATAAGTTCAAGAGCTAAAGAAATCCAAGACATGCAAAGTTGGTCATAATTACCAAAATGCCATCCGACCACATTTCGATCAAATTTTATCCCCAAAACGGCTCAAGGCTCCGGGGGCACATACAAGCAGCTCAAATACACTTAAGCAAGCCCATTACATGTCACGGGGAAACTTACCCCTACCCGAACAATTCAAAGAGCATTCGGGTCAACTAAGCCTCCGATAAGCATAAGCTACCGAGCGATCACCTAAACTCCGGGGGCACGACTATCTACTCACAAATAATCGAGGAGTCATTATCATACTCGGGGGCATCATATCAAGTCACCCGCATCAAAATACAAAGGGTCGAACTTTTTGCTCGAATATGTCCGATTTTGAACCTCCACGATTTCACCTCGGTTGACCGAAACCTAAGGGCCTCTTCACAAAGGGAGTTCGCTAACCATAACTCTATCTATCTACATTTAAAGTTTGGCCAAAAACGAATTTTGAAAAATCAAGCCAAAATTTCACTTAGGCATTTCATCAAACACCTATCATGCACCTTATTGAAATTCGAAATTTGCAGCCCTAAAGGTCCGATTACCATCAAGAAAAGGAAGGAGAGGACATTACCGATCAATACCCGGCGAGAAGGACTCGAAAACGGGCCAAATCGGGTCCAAATTGGACCCGTAAACAGTGAAGCCGCCGCCGCCTGCAGTGCTGCCGCCGCCTCGCCGCTGCCGGGTCGCCGTGATCTCGCCGGTGGTAGTCCTGGTGGTGGCCGGCCAAAATGGGGTCACACTAGTACCCTAAAGTGAATTCCTAAATCACTACCTTACCCTCTTCAAAATACCCTCTCAAAGCCTATACAAATATTGATAGTTTTATAAACTATCGCAAAGGAGGTGGACTACACAACCTAGCAAGCACCATACATCCAAGAGGTACACTCACATCCACCCTCCATTTTTTAAAAGTTGTTAATAACTTGGATTTTCACCATCAAGGGACTTAGCTAAATTTAACTAAGTTATTTCAAATGGTCTCAACTACTTGAAAACATTTTTTATATATGATTTCTCGTATCACGTCTGATGGATAAATGTCCAATTCGGGTTCGTATCTATGCTTCGGGCCTTGCAAACGCGTCAAAAATTACATCTCGTCTCGAAAACGTCTCCCAAGGGTCAAAACGGTCCGGAAACGCATTTACGCGTGACCGGACCGGACATCCGGATTGCGGTGCAATCCGGACCTCCGGGTTGCAGCAACCCGGGCGTCCGGGTTGCAGCAACCCGGGCGTCCGGGTTGCAGCAACCCGGGCGTCCGGGTTGCTTGCAATCCGGACATCCGGATTGCAGCAATCCGGACCTCCGGATTGCAGCAATCCGGACCTCCGGATTGCATGCAACCCGGAGGTCCGGATCGCACGGCAATCCGGACCTCGCCGAATCGCCCAATTTCGACGAGGTCCGGGTTCCGCCACGGGTATTGCGCGATTGCCGTATCCGCGATTACCGTGTCCGCGATCGTCATTACGTGTAGAGAAGTCAAGTTCATGCATTACCAATATGGACAACGGTTCCCGCTTATTTTCTTGGACCGTCATCAAACCGCTATAAAACCGGGTCCGGTCTCAAGGAAGCCTATAAATAGGAGACCTTGGCCACCCATTTTCACTCACTCTCTCATTTGCCCAACTTTGGTATTTTGAGCTCTGACTTCTCTCTAGAATTCTCTCTCTCTAGAAATTACCTTTTTGCCACTATAGTAACTTAGGCATCGGAGAGGGCTCCGCTAGCACCACCCCCCCTCTCCGTGCTAGCATTGGTCCTTAGTGCAGGTTCCGACGCCCTGAGTCACATCCGCCCTGAGTCACATCCGCCCTGAGTCACATCCGCCCTGAGTCACATCCGTACCGGGTCACATCCGTACCAAGTCACATCCGTACCGAGTCACATCCGTACCGGGTCATATCCGTACCGAGTCACAGCCGATCCGAGACACAAACCTCGCACGGGAGTAAGTCCGAACATTCGTCAGTGGCCCAACCTCCGCCTGATAGAAGGGTTACGGCCCGCACAATTACACAAACCGACGCGTCCCCGTGACCTCAGTCGTCCCGGACGCAACATTGGCGCCGTCTACGTGATTCGAACAAAAAGCTACCGTTCCGCAGAAACCATGACGTGTGATCACTACCCTCCCGAAGAGGTACATGAAAATGAATCCCAGGCAGAAATGCCGCAGAGCGAGCAAAGAACGGGAACAAACCCGATGCCTACCATTACTCCAGCAATGATGGCGGCGTTAGAAGAGTTACTCGCGTTCCACGAGTCGCTAAAGAACCAAGGATATACGGCTCAGCCACCTCCATCCAACCAAGGAGCCTTCCAGTACAAAGGTGTCAACCTGTTACCTCCTTTGCCTCCAATCAACGAACAAGTTGAGACAATAGGGACAAAGTCTCAAGTCACAAGTCATCAAGACACACTGCACCAGAGAATAGAGGGGCAATGCACGAAAGGTACCTTCCAGTACCAACAACCAAGGCACGAAGCTGCACGCTCATGCAACCAATATGTGATAGCACAACACCAAAAAGAGGCGAGGAAACAACCCCCAAAGCAGAATCAAGCAAAACCACCCTCAAGCGGTCAGCAAAGAAGAAATTGTCAGCTTCAGTCAAAACGACCTTTTCAAGGAGGTTTCGAGAAGCCAAAAGAAGTAAACATCGCTGACTACATTCCGTTGAATGCCCCGCTATCCGTGATATTAAGAGAGATGAAAGATGCGAATATATGGAAGGAGCCAAACAACTTTAGGAAAGGCCAAATGGGAAAAGACAAGGACAAGTGGTGTGAAAACCACGAAGTCGTCGGCCACGAGACCGATAGCTGCGTCAGCTTACGTAGCCGCATTAACAACTTCATCCTCAAAGGCGAATTAAAGCAATTCATTGATCAAGGCGGCAGCCCTCCAAAGAAGACTCATGCAGAGTCATCCAAAATACACAAGAAAGGTTCTTCAACAAGGACAAGCCAAGACAATGCTGACATCTGTCACAAGGAGGGACGGGAAAAACCTTTTAGTGACGATGACATCCCAATCACGGGATTCACAACAAGAACCTTGAAGGAAGTAATCCAAAAGGAGATACACGTCTCCTGGAAAAAGAGGCAACCACAACAAAAGAGGCCATTCCAGTCAAATGCCCAAAGAATCAAAGAGTCCAATCTCACCAAATGGGTTCCATTAAACACACCGTTATCTATCATCCTGAAGGAAATAAAAGAAACCAAGCTATGGAAAAAACCCTCCAAATTCCACAAGGGACCATTGGGAGAAGATGAAAGCAAATGGTGTGAAAATCATGAAGTGTACGGCCACGAAACCGAAAGATGTGTTGGACTAAGATTTCAAATAAACAATTTGATCTTAGAAGGAAAAATGAAGAAGTATATCGACCATGGCAATAAGCATCAAATGAGCCCTCGTGTCAAGTCTTCAGAAAAAGGCAAAGGAAAAGAAATGGTGGACGATAATCCACCTATCGCCAAACGCCAGAAAAACAACGTCGCTTATGGAACCAATTGTGGCGAATCGTACAATCTTTGGAGTGTGGATGCACTCCTAGAAAACAAACCTCACCGCCCACTTGAGCCAACAACTGCCTTCCTTGACAAAGATGTTGAAGAACAACACAATCAAAGTAAAACTTGGAGGAATGACATCAACTTTTGTCCATCCCCAAAAGAGGAGATTGAAGAGCTCAACACGCTAGATGCATTGAGAAACTATGTGGCACGTGGCAGAATCAACTAGCCAACAAATCACCTACGGGGACATCAAACACATCACCAATCCCTTTATCTTCCTTATCTCCTTTTCGCATATCTATGTTAAATCTTTTAAAGATTAAGTACAACTCATGCTTATTAGATTCAGTAATTTTCAAAAAAGTGATCACTAGACACTTTCTTGTAATCTGTCGTATGAACTCTAAATATCTAATAAAGGATAAATCTACTTTCGTAGGTACATTATTATGACGCATATTACCTTGGAATAACGCCAAGTAACAACTACACACATATTCCTCGCGTCAACAACACAAAGTCTCAAGCACTTTATACGCGCAAGACTAAAAATCATGTCGCAGTAATAAACAAGCCGGGGGCATTACACAAGGACAGGTCATGCACTATTAGAAGTCAAAACAATATAAACAATCAGGAAACAGCGATACAACCGCCAAGCAACTTGGGGAGCACCAAGCTGACAAGTGCTCGGCAATTCTACCTAACATATGCTTACCATAATCTACACTCATCGTATCCGCCATCAGGGAAGTTTCCTATACAAACAAGGAATCCTCGTATCAAATTCCTTTACTTCATTTATTATATGCATGACTAAAAAGAAAATTTCATGACTTCATACTTTTGCAAACTTATAAAAATTGCGACTATCTAACAAAAACAACTCTACTCGTAGGTACATGTTACACTACGATTACTACTCAGGAATGATGACAAGTAGTAACCTATGCACAAAAATCTACTTCAACAATACAAGCTAAGCATTGTGTGCAAGGAGGGATTTATGGTATACAACACCAACATATCTGCTATCTACACCAACAAGGAGTTTATTTCTCCATTCATAACATAGGCGTCTATCTCTAGAAGATGCCGACAACACAAAGCCATCAAGCTATGTGCACAATCAACTTATATACCGCAATGACAACCTACGGATTTATTATCAAAGCGACGACTATTCAGGGCGTCAGCTACAAGCAGTGTCTCGGATTAACACCAAGACCTATTATCAAAGCGACGACTATTCAGGGCGTCAGCTACAAGCAGTGTCTCGGATTAACACCAAGACCTTATCAAAGCAACAGCTATTCAGGGCGTCAGCTACAAGCAGTGTCTCGGATTAACACCAAGACCTATTATCAAAACGGCGACTATTCAGGACGTCAGATACAAGCAATACCTTGGAATAACGCCAAGGCCTACCATCAAAATAGCATGTCAAGAACAGGATGGGCATATGGGGCTGATCACCCCTTAAGTGACGGAAGTTCTCTGTTTAGACAACGACCTCACTCTATAACAAGTGCGTATATCCGGTTCAGGGTGCACTCTATATGGCGAATGTCCTCTATCTAGTCGGCATTCCCATATTACGAACGCCATCAGGGTTCGTTTAATACGGCGGAAGTTCTCTGTTTAGACAACGACCCCGCTCTATAACAAGTGCGTATATCCGGTTCAGGGTGCACTCTATATGGCGAATGTCCTCTGTCTAGTCGGCATTCCCATATTACGAACGCCATCAGGGTTCGTTTTATACGGAAAAAGTCCTCTGGTTAAGATGACAATTCCGTACTACAGGTTTTCAAGCCGTGTTGCATGGTTCCTGGACGCAGAAAGCATGCATCACAATTCATATTCTCAAAAAGTGTTACATGGTCCCTGGACGCAGGAATCATGTATCACAAATATTTTTTCAAACATGTTATCAAAAATTTTGCCAAAAATTTTATCAAAAATTTTATGTATCAAACACCTTTCCAAAATTTTTTACCAACATGATTTTTTGGATGTTTCACATTCAATGCCAAAATATTTTCTCAAATATTTTATCAACAAGCCTTTTAGGGTTCACAAAATGCTTCTTCAAAAACAAAAATGTTTTTACGTATGCTTCCCCAACGCGGGTTGATACACGCTGGCAGGTGCGCTCCCTGTTTAAAACTCATAAAATTTACAAGTCGAGTCTTGTACAACGTCGCCTTAGAGTGGAACTAAGAGACGGTATAAACTAGTATCTTGCTTAGTCAAGGTAACATCTCTCAAAATATGTTTACGTATGCTTCCCCAACGCGGGTTGATACATGCTGGAAGTTTGCAACACATATAGCGGCAAGCTATTCAGGAAAAAAGGGCAATATGCATAAGGCATCAGGCAGGCAATCAGGAGGACATCTCAACTTGTCAATCAGGAAGTGGCTATCGGTCACGACCGCAGGAACTATGTCTGCGTTACGAGTCATCCGCATTCAATAAACATATTTAAAGCGGACAAGTCGGAAGCAACAACTAAGGAACAAATGCAACAAGTCTTCAAGCATGGAAGCCGGGGGGCAAACAGACTCAGAAATGAGTTCAACATATCCAAAAGACGGCAAAGATTAAAAAATGCCATTATCTCTAACAAGACTCGACGGGACAAGCAGAAGTTGCCGCCGTTTTCTCCAAGCAAAATCTACAATGCGCAGGTCACAACATCCTATGCTCTACTCATGCCATGCCTTGGAGTCTAGCCAAGAGGGGCAATCACAGTACTTAACAATGTCCAGGTGACGAAATGTCATGCAAGCAAAAGCATGAACAAAGAATTATCAACAAACACTTACCTCAGTAGGAGTAACGCTCCTCCTTGGACCGGTCCCTCGACCGGGGGGCAGAAGACGCCACTACACAACCCTCAACTCTATTTCTCTTATCACAAGAAAGAGTTAGCACGGTCATGCTCAGCATAAAGAACCAAGAATCGCTCGAGGAACACGCCCCTGCGTCGGATCTTTTGAGAATTATGCTAAGGACAGAAACTGCAGCTGGCAATAACTGGGAAAATCAACAAGATCTAATATCTTGGAAAGTGCTATCAACAATACAGTCAGTGCGCAAGCGCACACCAACACTTATTCAAGCACTCATGCGACAGACTCTCCGTGTGAAAACAACCACAAACTTACAAGACTTATTAAGCCTTCGTGCAGCAAGTAACCAACATCGCGCAAGGGGGGCAACCTCTTCAACATATCAACATCAATGCGCGTATCAGTGTTAACGCGTGTATCATCTTTACATGTCGACAAGGTTGCTCGTCGACAAGGAGAAAATATTTTCTAAGTGTTTCCATGTACGTACATACATGTCACGTACATACATGTCGACAAGGTTGCTCGTCGACAAGGAGAAAATATTTTCTAAGTGTTTCCACGTACGTACATACATGTCGACAAGGTTGCTCGTCGACAAGGAGAAAATATTTTCTAAGTGTTTCCATGTACGTACATACATGTCGACAAGGTTGCTCGTCGACAAGGAGAAAATATTTTCTAAGTGTTTCCACGTACGTACATACATGTCGACAAGGTTGCTCGTCGACAAGGAGAAAATATTTTCTAAGTGTTTCCACGTACGTACATACATGTCGACAAGGTTGCTCGTCGACAAGGAGAAAATATTTTCTAAGTGTTTCCACGTACGTACATACATGTCGACAAGGTTGCTCGTCAACAAGAAGAAAATATTTTCTAAGTGTTTCCACGTACGTACATACATGTCGACAAGGTTGCTCGTCGACAAGGAGAAAATATTTTCTAAGTGTTTCCACGTACGTACATACATGTCGACAAGGTTGCTCGTCGACAAGGAGAAAATATTTTCTAAGTGTTTCCACGTACGTACATACATGTCGACAAGGTTGCTCGTCGACAAGGAGAAAATATTTTCTAAGTGTTTCCACGTACGTACATACATGTCGACAAGGTTGCTCGTCGACAAGGAGAAAATATTTTCTAAGTGTTTCCACGTACGTACATACATGTCGACAAGGTTGCTCGTCGACAAGGAGAAAATATTTTCTAAGTGTTTCCACGTACGTACATACATGTCGACAAGGTTGCTCGTCGACAAGGAGAAAATATTTTCTAAGTGTTTCCACGTACGTACATACATGTCGACAAGGTTGCTCGTCGACAAGGAGAAAATATTTTCTAAGTGTTTCCATGTACGTACATACATGTCGACAAGGTTGCTCGTCGACAAGGAGAAAATATTTTCTAAGTGTTTCCACGTACGTACATACATGTCGACAAGGTTGCTCGTCGACAAGGAGAAAATATTTTCTAAGTGTTTCCACGTACGTACATACATGTCGACAAGGTTGCTCGTCGACAAGGAGAAAATATTTTCTAAGTGTTTCCACGTACGTACATACATGTCGACAAGGTTGCTCGTCGACAAGGAGAAAATATTTTCTAAGTGTTTCCATGTACGTACATACATGTCGACAAGGTTGCTCGTCGACAAGGAGAAAATATTTTCTAAGTGTTTCCATGTACGTACATACATGTCGACAAGGTTGCTCGTCGACAAGGAGAAAATATTTTCTAAGTGTTTCCATGTACGTACATACATGTCGACAAGGTTGCTCGTCGACAAGGAGAAAATATTTCCTAAGTGTTTCCATGTATGTACATACATGTCGACAAGGTTGCTCGTCGACAAGGAGAAAATATTTTCTAAGTGTTTCCATGTACGTACATACATGTCGACAAGGTTGCTCGTCGACAAGGAGAAAATATTTCCTAAGTGTTTCCATGTATGTACATACATGTCGACAAGGTTGCTCGTCGACAAGGAGAAAATATTTTCTAAGTGTTTCCATGTACGTACATACATGTCGACAAGGTTGCTCGTCGACAAGGAGAAAATATTTTCTAAGTGTTTCCATGTACGTACATACACGTCGACAAGGTTGCTTGTCGACAAGGAGAAAATATTTTCTAAGTGTTTCCATGTACGTACGTACACGTCGACAAGGTTGCGCGTCAACAAGGGGAAAATATTTTCTAAGTGTTTCCATGTACGTACGTACACGTCGACAAGGTTGCGCGTCAACAAGGGGAAAATATTTTCTAAGTGTTTTCATGAACACACACATACATGTTAACAAAAATGGATTGCATACAACGAGTAGCTATGCCCCTTAGGCACACCTACGACGCTCATCGACAAAGCTCATACGACGACATCTATGGTAACAAGCTTTAGATATCGTTTAAATATTTTCTAAGTGTTTTAGCATACTTGCAGGCAATAACCAACAGTTTATACCTGACGCTCAACATCAACGCCCGTATCAACATCAACGCGTGTATCAACATCAACGCGCGTATCAACATCAACGCACGTGACCAAGTTCCACGCACATAGTAAAATTGGTACGTACCAAGGAAGGGACTAACGTCTTAAGGAGCTATCATGCAAACGATGGAATTAACGCGACAAACCGTAAAGATCGAACGTGGCAACGCTTAAGGGAAATTTTTCTCTAAGGCGTCAAGACGACTAGTGACTATGCCTAAAGTTATTGGGCAATCCCCGTCAACCATCAAACCAGCCAAGAAGGAAAATCATGCATACCGACCAAAAACTCCTACACAAGGACACGGGGGCACTATGTCCGAACGAAGAATTCTACCTCAACTACCTACGGGAGTGAAAATCGTCTAAGTTATGAACTAACGGCGATAGTAACGGCAATCAATCAGCAATTATTCAATATACAAGCATCAACAAGCAGTTCCATACATCAACAACGAAAAATGGCCCAAACGAACAACAATCCGGTGACATTGTCATTCAAGTCGAAGCAATCTGTTAAAATTGGGTTTCCAAACTACCTCAAAACGTGACGAAAAGTATCCCAATGGATTCCCCTCGTCGAGACGATTCCGGGAAGGTGTGGACCGAAACGAGGCGAGCCCGGGAAGGCGGCGCGTGGGCCACACGCTCCGGCGAAGCCACTCCACTCGCGGCGGCGCGTGAGGGCGCGTGGGAGGTCTTCTGGCGGCTCCGAAGGCGGCGCTGGAATCCTTGCGACGAGCCGAGTCGAATGATGGTGTCAACTTCCAAAAACAAGCCAAAAATCAGACTCGAAACTGTCAAAACGTATCTAAGCTCCCCGACGGCGAAGGAACTTTGAACATAAAAGCAATTTCGGGAAAGGGTGAGTGAATTACCTGCAAAGGAGATGGAATGGTGAACTCCTAGGGTGCTGGAAGAATAAATGGGGATGTGTGTATTTACTAATCCCAAAGAGATGCTTTGTGGATAAGGATCAAAGAATTAGTTTACCTACACTCAAGACTAAACCCCTACGGTACACTCTATCCTCTCTTTTTAAAACTATCCACTCCTATGCATATCTTGACGTCGCACGTATCAAACTCATCATTATGTGCGTATGTTGCAATTGCATGATCCATGATTCGGTAATCACTTAGTCATTTTAGAAACATACAATTTCTATTATCTTGCATTACATATTTACGATCTTGCCACGTCCATTATTCGTGCATACATGTTGATAGACGCATTCTCGCATAAGTGCATTACTGTTTACTCGCGTCCCCGACGATGATCATGTTCGCACATATACATTTCCTATTGCACTAACCATGATAACAGGAAATAAAAACATTCGGCCGAAAAGCCAAACGACGGACGAAATCAAGATTCCTACGTCCGACCGACAATCAAAATTGAAAGGTTAGCGTCAAACTCAAATTGGACAAATATCCTAGCTTAAAATAGAGTCAAGAAAGGTTCTAAACCGTTACTTGACTCGGGGGCAAGTGATGGATAAATGTCCAATTCGGGTTCGTATCTATGCTTCGGGCCTTGCAAACGCGTCAAAAATTACATCTCGTCTCGAAAAAACGTCTCCCAAGGGTCAAAACGGTCCGGAAACGCATTTACGCGTGACCGGACCGGACATCCGGATTGCGGTGCAATCCGGAGGTCCGGATTGCATTTGCAATCCGGACCTCCGGGTTGCAGCAACCCGGGCGTCCGGGTTGCAGCAACCCGGGCGTCCGGGTTGCAAGCAATCCGGACGTCCGGATTGCTTGCAATCCGGACATCCGGATTGCAGCAATCCGGACCTCCGGATTGCATGCAACCCGGAGGTCCGGATCTCACGGCAATCCGGACCTCGCCGAATCGCCCAATTTCGACGAGGTCCGGGTTCCGCCACGGGTATTGCGCGATTGCCGTATCCGCGATTACCGTGTCCGCGATCGTCATTACGTGTAGAGAAGTCAAGTTCATGCATTACCAATATGGACAACGGTTCCCGCTTATTTTCTTGGACCGTCATCAAACCGCTATAAAACCGGGTCCGGTCTCAAGGAAGCCTATAAATAGGAGACCTTGGCCACCCATTTTCACTCACTCTCTCATTTGCCCAACTTTGGTATTTTGAGCTCTGACTTCTCTCTAGAATTCTCTCTCTCTAGAAATTACCTTTTTGCCACTATAGTAACTTAGGCATCGGAGAGGGCTCCGCTAGCACCACCCCCCCTCTCCGTGCTAGCATTGGTCCTTAGTGCAGGTTCCGACGCCCTGAGTCACATCCGCCCTGAGTCACATCCGCCCTGAGTCACATCCGCCCTGAGTCACATCCGTACCGGGTCACATCCGTACCAAGTCACATCCGTACCGAGTCACATCCGTACCGGGTCATATCCGTACCGAGTCACAGCCGATCCGAGACACAAACCTCGCACGGGAGTAAGTCCGAACATTCGTCAGTGGCCCAACCTCCGCCTGATAGAAGGGTTACGGCCCGCACAATTACACAAACCGACGCGTCCCCGTGACCTCAGTCGTCCCGGACGCAACATTGGCGCCGTCTACGTGATTCGAACAAAAAGCTACCGTTCCGCAGAAACCATGACGTGTGATCACTACCCTCCCGAAGAGGTACATGAAAATGAATCCCAGGCAGAAATGCCGCAGAGCGAGCAAAGAACGGGAACAAACCCGATGCCTACCATTACTCCAGCAATGATGGCGGCGTTAGAAGAGTTACTCGCGTTCCACGAGTCGCTAAAGAACCAAGGATATACGGGGGCAAGTGATGGATATACGCATGATTCGGGCTCGGTTTTAATTATTCGGACCTCATACACGCGCGAGACCCTTTACGAAACCCAATTTCGAGCTAACCGGGGGAAACCGGGCAAGTCGCGAACTTGCCCGGCACCCCCGGGGGCTTACCCGGAAAATTCCGGGTAAGCTTAACACCCGGGGGGTGTCGCGCACACCCCCCATTTCGTCTCGAATGTATAGGAGACCCGATTTTTAACCAACTCCTATGTGTCCGAGACCTATGTTTCAAAGGCGCGCGCGTCCCGCTCGTGACAGCCGCCTGAGACGCGCGTCAGAGTCCTTTTCCCAAAGCTCTCCCCTGCATCCCGGTTCACATTTCCACATTGAACCGGGTCAAAACCGGTTTACGGTCCAAGGTTGCCTATAAATAGCCACCTTGGGGGTAAACATTTTCAAGTCACTTTGGGTGAGAATTGGAAAAAGCTCTGACCTCTCTCTAAAACTTTCTCTCTCTAGAACCGTCTAATGTTGATCGTCGGAGTGAGCGCACCAAGCACCCCCCCCCCCTCTTCACGGGAGTTGCTTGGTAATGCTCCTCTCGCAGGTACAGACGGACGGTCCGTGAGAGAGCCCGAAGGACTTACCGCTATTCTGAAGACGAAGCCGAAGGCCCGTACACGACCTTAGGAGACGGACTTGGCTCGCACCCAACCCGAAGACATCGACGAGTTACTCAGCGGACAGCCCGCGGTAACTTGGTCGAAACATATATCTTGGAGACAATTCAACTACGATAGATAATTGACAGTTCTAAAATTTAAAATTATAGTAGTGAATAACATTATATAATTTTCATTTCTAATGATAATATATTTATTTACTTTTATTGTGAATATCGCAATAAAATAGGTATAACTCGTAATTTTTACTATATTAATTTAATTTACGAACTGTTTTTTCCATATAAAATTATAAGTTATTTCAAATAATGTATGATATTATATATTTCTCTGATTTATATACACTGCAATAATAAATTAATTAACAATACGATACATAATGAATTTATGTTTTGAAAAATAAATGAATTTCTGCACCAAGTCTGCATCTATAATGTAATTTTTCATTGAGGTAACATCACATGCAACATGTGGATAAATGACTAATATATATATGCCAGACTCGCTACTAACTACTAATTATACATGGCCCTTTTTTCTTTTGCTCAATATATATCATCGCCCATTTACTTAATTATCTAAACCGTTTATTTACCTGCCATTTACATATTTAAACCATGAAAAGAGAGATATAGAGATACTTTGAATCTATCATTTAGTCGACAAATTAAAGCACGTTGCTTAGTAGTTTCGTCTTCATGGTATACGAATTCGGTTTGAATTAGACCAAAGATACATGGGGTCACAAGTCGGCCAAGCGAATCTAAAATGGGGGCCACAAATGAAGGTTTGAATTATAATATGGGTTTCGCAAAAAATAAATAAATTATAATATGGGAAAATTACCTTTTCAGTGCCCAAACTATAAGTTATTACATTTCCAGTACCTCAAATACATTTTTATTACATTTTCAACTTTTTTTTTTTTTTTTTTTACTTTTAGATATCTCAAATATTCGTGCGATTATTCAAGGTCGCATAAATTGATTCATCTAGTTAGAAAGCTCGTATTAACATAGCTAATTCTAAACCTGATCACCTTGTATAATAGATTATGTCTAACACAACTACGGGCCAAGTCGAACCCCCTAGATTTCTCAGACCAATCAAAAATCTAAATCGGTCATGTCTCGGTTGACTGAGATAGATGGTTTATCTTGACTGAGCTCATGCTAGACATGGTTTCTAGATTAGGTGATTTGATTATGTCTAACATTGACACGGGTCAATATGAGCCCCTAATTAGGTGAATCGAGCCATATTGAGACACCTAGAAGTAAAAATAAAAATAAAAACTGAGGTACTAAGTTAATGGTCGATAGTTAGATATTAAAAATGAATATCCATTCCTTTAGAATATTATTGACTTGAGTATTGAGAAAAAAATCATTTTTTAAGTTAATATTTAAAAGAGTATATGTATTGATTAATTAAAAACATATGATCATATCTTTCAAAATATTTACCTCTACAAGCATGTGAAAAAACTATTCACAAAAGAAAGTTATTTAATTTCACCACTGTGATCAATATGTGATAAACATAACAATTAAAATATATTTCACTTACACAACCGGATCAACTTGTAAGAGATAAGTGATTCCATAATTTTTTTTTATATTCATAATACTTATAACAATATGCTTAGTATGCAATTAAAAGAAAATTTTGAAGGCGCAAATTTTTACATGTGACTTTTTTTTATCATTCAATTAATAGGCCGATAGATGTTGAAAATTGCTATATAAATATTACGAAATGTTTATTGCTAAATAGTATTTATGAAATACGCGTTTATATGAGAGAATCAAGCTATATTATTGTCTTTGGCTGGTTCGATTCGGTCCGAACCGGTCTGACTTGTTATAGTGCAACATTAATAAAGTTTTATAAAATCATAGAAAATACAACACGATTGATTTTTTCTTTGTTACGGAGTCCAACTGACGAACCGGTCGGTTTGCTCAGAACCGGCCAGTTCACTGAAAATCGGGCTTTCGAACCGAATTCATTTACATACTCCAATTTTGCATGAACCGAACTGTTGGAGGCTCCAATTCCAGTTCGAATTCAGTCGCACTGCCGGTCCGGTCCGATAACACCGGTCATAGGTAGTAGGGTTCTACCGTCAAGGGTACTAAAAAAGAGAGCAGCCAAATTAAAAAGGCCCCGACCCGACACATCACCAAACAACACCACTGACCGACGAAGGATCACATCAGAATACGACCTTCTTCTTCCCTTCCTTCACCAATTAACGGCGCTTGCTGAAAGACGGTGGGTGGAAAATGACTAGAATAAAGATTATGTGATGACCTGAAAATAAATAAAATATTTTTCAAAGACTAATATATATTATTCATCTTAATAAAACAACTCACATTATTTTGGTTTTGTTTTGTTTTATTATCTTGCTATATCAAATATATTTACATACCAGCATAAGTTGTTATGACCTATAGTAGTTCAGAGCGGTTATTTTTATATGGTTTGAATTCGAGATCACAAAATTTTAATTTACTAGACAACTGGGCGTTTTGGTTTGGTTGGGTTTTTTCTTTTTTCAATGGGGTCTTTTTTTAGTAATTTTGTTTTACTGCTACACTCAAAGGTATATATGTGATAAATTTTAGTCCTTTGTAGCTTTAAAATAATCTATAGTTTTTAAATAGAATTCCTCTATATCAATGATTAAACACATTTTAACCATATAATATATATATATATATATATATATATATATATATATATATATATATATATATATATATTGTGTAGCGATTTAGCGGGATACAGATCTCCTGCCCCACTCTTTATGTATAAGATTGTGTCTCACTGTTAAAATCTTGACACGTGTCCTGAGTGTAAATAATTTTATGTTTTCTTTTTCTAAAACCCTATTGGGATTGGTGAACCTTATAAGGAAAATATTAAATCTAAGGACATGTGTCAAGATCTTAACAGTGAAGCACGATCTGGGACACGAAGTGTGGAGCAGAAAATCTGAATCCGATTTAACGTATCATCATCGAAGATTTGAGAATTAATTTTTTTTTTCATGGTCAACACTTGACGCTTATGAGCTGATTCTTATTATACGAATAAATATTATTCTAAATATGAAACAAATATATTACGAGTGTTGCGTTCATACTGGATCGTAAAACACACCGCATAAAAAATGATTAAGAACCTTTTAAATAAATTGAATTAATAATAATATATTTTTTTGGCTTCATTGTTGACGAATTTAAACATGCCTTTTTCAAGTGGAAAGGGATGCCTTTTGGCTTATGTGGAGTATATATAATATATATATTCAACTTTCCGTTTATATATTGTGTTATTTGTATATGTGTTATATGTTAGTTATATCAAACATACTATTTTTATTGGGGTTGCTCCATAATTGGTTAATATTCCGTAACAATTATTATAACAATAAAAATTGGACCTCCCGTTTCGAGTATTAGGGCATGTGCTCCCCTCATCATATTTAAAACCAGCAACGAATCCTTAAGATAATGTATTTCTGGAACATAATATATGTGTTTTTCAAATAAATTAATTATCTTTCGGCCAAAAAAATCAATTAATAATAATCTTAAAGATTCTAAACCAATTTTGTTCGTTATAATGTTTTTTTTTCTCAAAAGGTTGTGATAATCATTGGAATGCAGGCTGCAGCAAGCCAGCAATATATATATATATATATATTTATTACTTAAAAAAACCATACATGGTAAACAATAATAATTAATAAGTAGAAAAGTAGAAAACTAAAAAGAAGTGTATGATCAAACGAGTGAATTCTCAAAGTATGTTTATTCACTAAACTATTTCTCAAAAAAAACTGGATTTTTCTACCATGCTTTGGGAGCACCATGTTTTTGAATTTTTTAATAATATAGTGGACTTAATTGTAACTTAAGTAAAACTTTAAAAGTATGAAAAAATATAAATTTTTTAAACTACACCTAAGATGTGTATCATACTATTAATAATATCAATTTCCCTATGCGGTTCACCTTTAGGGCAATAGAAAAATAAAAAAATTAGTGGCAAAAGCATGGTGCTCCAAGAGCATTGTAGAAAGGTCCTCTCAAACTAGGCTCTTTTAGAAACTAATTCTCAAAATAGGTCTTTTCATTTTATTAGCAATATATATTATTTAATTTTAATCCTAAAGTTTACAATATGTTACAAATGAACCCTAAAGAAAAAAAGGAAATTTAAAAAGAATAAATGTATGAAAAAATAAAAATAGAAATAAAATTTAATTAATTAATTAATTAATTAAATTTTGAAAATGCACACTAAAAAATAATCAAACAAACAACTTTTGTAGATTTTAATTCTAAAAAAATAGGTGAAATTAAAAGAAAAAAATATAAAAAATAAATAAATTTTGAAACAAATATATAATGATATACAAATTATATTCATTAAGAGTATGCAAAAAAAAAAAAAAAAACTAACTAAAATCCATTCTTAAATATACTATTTTGATTTTTTAAATTTAAATTAGTTTATCCGTTATTTTCTCATTCGCTAATTTTATATATTTTTATAAATTTAACATATTTTATTTAGGGTTTATATTTTTATACTTACAAAAATCATGAGTATTTAGTTTCTTTACGTTTTATATCACTGTTTTTTTATAATTTATATATTTTGCATATTCTATTTTTAGATTTTTTTTTTCACAATTACTAATTTATTATTTTTATGTTTATAACTTTTATATATAATTATCTTAATTTTCAATTTTTTATATATTTCTTGTATTATATTTATGTTTAGGATCAATTTTAACAAAATATAAATTTTGGGTGTAAAATGTAAAAATATAAATGTTAAAAAAAAAATAAATCTATTTTGAAAATTAGTTTCTGAAGAAACCTAGTTTGGGAGCAATGATGCAGGTGGATGATTAATTAGGGTTCAATAAAAACTTCGAGTAGGAAGGACATGGAATGGAACAATAAAAGGTACCCAACATGGTCGACATTAATATACACCCACAGGAAGTCAGTTGAGCAGCATTGCCCCTCAACTTTTTTTTCAGTCATTTAGATCTGAAATATGTCATTATTTTCAATTCTGTAATTTAAAATTGAAGTCGTGTATATAATTGCCCTTTAATTTTAGTTATTTAACTATTTACCCATACTCTGATTTCTTTCTCTACTAACATGAATTCCACACCTCATCCCTGAATATATAATCTAAGACGAGGGTAAAATACGGCCACATTATTTTTTAGAAAAGTATGAGCAAAATAATGTTTTGGACGTTAAAGTATGAATAATAATGTGTCTAAGACATTCACTTACAAATTCGAATTTAATGGTCACTTAATTATGCAACATATTTTATTTTTGACATGATATGAGAGTGCACATATTTAATTCTTAGTGATGACATTTAAAAATGTAAAAACCTATTGTTGGATCAAAATTGTATGTCTATGTTCACTCACTAATAAGTAAACTACCGGTTGCAAAAGCAAACTTATGAGTCAGTTGGTTATTACACATTTTATTGTTTACACTGGAATTTAAATGTAAATCAAAGTTTAGACAAGAATAGATTTTACAACTCTTGTAATTTAAGGGTGTATAATATATAATTATATATATAGTTTTCCATCAAATGTTAGCTAGCTAGGTATCTCCTCGGTACCTTCGTATTTGAGTATACATATATTTACATTTTACAAATCTCCAAAAGTTTATAAAAATGGAACTATTAAAAAGTTGGAAGTGAAATTGCATTGATTCAATATAGGCTTTATTTCACCTAACTAAAGTTAGTTTGTGCTTCTAAAGGGACAAGAAGAGAGTACTCATTGAATATAAGATCTTCATATATTTAAGGAAACTAATAATGAAGTTAATTTCTTTTGACCAGCTATTTTTTGGTGCTATTAGAATTTAGAATTATATATGATCCAAATCATTGTGTTGTTCTTTAATTTGATTTGCATAATTACATTATCGTACGTTTTAGCCTTTTAGGTATGAGTATATTCATTTATGATTTCCCTCCTTTGCTAAATCGGGTCAAATAATGAATAGTTAGAAATTATACAATGACCAAAAAGCTCAAACATTTACTCATTATTTTCCTTCTTAAGGTAACTATTAATCAAAAGGAGTTTTATATATATAAAAAGTGTTGATTTAAAAGTTGAATTATTTTAGGTCAAATTTATTCTTTTGGGACGACGTTAAAAGGGGTGTCCAAAGAAATCATGCATGGAACCATCCATATTATATAATAATAATTTATAACATGAATTAATTCTAGGAAGATGGATTATAATGTTAATTAAAGATCATTTTGGTGATATATTCCTAAAAGGATCGGTCAAAAGGTGATATTGATGTATTTTGCCTTTTCTTTTTTGGGTAATATGCTCACTTGATTGAGAGGCTTTAAAGTTTATCAATACAACCAAATATATGTTTCTTTTTAACTTTAGTTTGAAAATAACTACTTATATAAGAAGAAAATAAGAGAGTATATTAAGTGTAGCGTAAACTCAAGCTTGCTACCATTATGACACCCCAAAGTTAACTCTTTGAGTGGGGTTCACATTTCATTGGATCTTTCTATCATGTTTTTAGAGCACTATACTTTGGGTACGTTTTTTTGTATTTTTCTATTGCCCTAAAGGTGAACCCTAGAGAAAAATTAACATTATTAATAGTATGATGAAAATATTATGTGTGGTTAAAAAATTTCATATTTTTTCATACTTTTAAAGTTTTACATATGTTACAATTAAGTCCACCCTAATAATAAAAAAAACAAAAACATGGTGCTCTTAAAGCATGGTAGAAAAATCCCATTTCATTCACCAAGATCAAGTGACAAGAAATTGTGTATTAAATATTTTAACCTTTGAAGTTTTTGAGAGGGATATCCCCTTAAATATTATAATGTTGGTCAAATAAGTGAAATTCAAGATCATCAGGGGACCTACGGGTACTAATATTATAGTTTGATTTTACTTTTAGCTAGCTAGCTCCGTAAAGGTATGATACTTTTTGGTCTTTTGATATGGGTGCTAAGTTAGAGTTTAAGAAACTCTATATGTAGACTACTAATTAATTTTTATAGATGATAAATTGTAATTATTAATTTTTTTTTTTTTTGCCATGAAATTGTAATTATTAACTGTAGGTTTTAGTAGAAAATTATTTAAAGAAAATATATCCACCTACTTAAAAAATGGAAAATAAATTTATAAATAAATTTTATACAAAAAATATATGGAATATATTAAAAAAAATGGAAATTATTTCTCATAAAAATAAAACCCTAAATATTTGATTTTTCAAAACATAATTTATCAAAAAAAATTTAGGATCTTATGCGAATTTTCATTATCTTAAGCCGAAACCTCCACTTTTTTTTTTTTTTTAATCTAAGTGAATTTAAAGAGATTTTTTTTTTTGCCAACTAAAGAGAAATATATTCACCATTTTAAATTCATCAAAATAAAGGGAATATCATTTTATTTGACCAATTATTTCCTTTACAATCATCCATTTTAAATATAAATATATTTATTGACGATCAGAACGGGATGATTGTAAAGCGAATATTTGGTCAAATTGACGTCATGCTTATGCAGCTTCCCTCTCAATGCAGTTTAATTTATAATAATAATCATATAAAAATCATTTTACCTTAAAGTTTAATTACCTAGTCAACTCCATTTGAAATGATTTTCTTTACCCTTTGTTACACAATTACTTATTCACGAAATTAATCTTGCTAGCAGTTATAACTGTAATTACATAATTATGTTATCTGTGAAAAAATTAGTACAAATACTAAAAGTAGCTAAACAATTCGTAATATCATGACTTAATAAACTTAATTTGAATCTGATCCACTCCCATATATAATGATGGGCTCCGGCGGAGGCCGTTAGGCCCCTTAACGATTGACAAACGGCATTTAGGCCCGTTGGGCTAGGAGCTGGAGGGCTAAGGGCTCCGACAGAAGGAGGCTCCGACATCGAAAGGCCCCGAGCAAGTATGGCCCCGATAGAGGAGGGCACTGAAAATATCGGACCTGGACGTAGTCGGTCCCGATATGGGAGTTGAAGCCACTCCCCGAGACCGAATCCTTAAACGACTTAACTTGGGAGCCTCTAATAACGATCGAGGCTCGCCAGTAAAAGCACAATCCCGGAAATCTCGCCACGATCACAGTAGTGGCATAATGGGCGAGATTTGGGGGATACGAATAACCGCACGAGATACATGGCCAGATACACGGCGAAATATGTGGGATAACGGATCACGATCCAACGGCCTAACCAGGTAACTGGGGTAACTTTTCCTCTATAAAAGGAGGGAAGTTATCCCAGATTAGGGTTACGTTTTACACACACATTTATTGCTTACTTGCGCTGTTGGCCACCATACTTACGTTAAGCATCGGAGAGGGATTCTGGGCCACTGCCCTCTATCCCCTTCTGCAGGATTGCGAGGAGCTAAGGAATCCGTCACCGTAACCGGAGCTCCGCCGTGATCCAACATTGGCGCCGTCTGTGGGAAACGCAACAAAAAGTCAAAAGTAAGTTTGCTTTCCTCTGATTCCATATCATGGCTGGCAACAGACCACAACGTTCAGGCAAGCAGGTACCGGCCACCAGCACCCACCCGGAGGATGCTGCCCAGCATCAGGATCTGAGAGATGAAGGTGACAGCACTCGCCGGAACGAAGCACCTCCCCCAAATCCGGAACTGGCCAGGGTAGTGGCAGAGGCCATGCCCCTATTCATGGAGGCCATGGAGGCCCTCCTGGATCGAAGAGAAGCTGCTAGAAGGCAAACCGACCTGCCACCACTCCCCCCGCGGCGAGATGCTCCTAGAGGGGAGGCGGCTGACAACCTGCCACCGCCCCCTCCGAGGAGGGAACAGCCCGTTCCCCCTAACCCAGCACCGGTGGAGAACTTCGTGGTCGATGGACCAGGGCCCGTGCAACAAAGAACAATCCCATTGAATGGTCCCCTCACCCCCGACCAGGTAGTGAAGATTGTGGGTATTTGTATGGGAGATCAGAAACCTATGATGTCAGAGTTGGGAAGTCAGGAAACCCATCCTTTCGTTCCCAGGTTGATCCACACCCTGGCCCCGCCAGGCTTAGGTATCCCAAAGATAGATGAATACGACGGAGTTGCGGACCCGGTCCGCCACGTGCAGAAGCACCTGACAGCTTGCATGGGCAGGACCCCGGACGAAGACGTTATCTGTGCATTGTTCCCGAGTACTTTGGGAGAAAAGGCGATGACATGGTTCTACAGTCTGCCCACTGGATGTATAACCTGTTGGAAGGACATGCACCAGCGATTCATCGCTCAGTACCAGGGGCGTCGACGATTACTGAAGAGTGTTAGGACCCTACACGAGGTGGTCCAGAAGCCTGACGAGTCGTTAGCTCAGTACTACCAGCGTTACACGGCTAACATGACCGAGCTAGACGAGGAGATATCGGAGGGCGAGGCCATTCGTATCTTCATAAATAACCTCAGCCCTCCCTATGGCTCCGACTTACTCCACAGCGTCGCGGCCAAAAGCGTCTGGAACATGGAGGCGCTCCAGGCGAGGGTAAAGCAGCAAATCGACGTCCAAGAATCGAAAATCGCTGCCGGAGAGCTGGCTCCTCCTAAGGGGCGTGAGGGAAAGCAATTCTTCAAATCATCGGATAACCGACACAAAAAAGATAGCTCCGAAGGCAGCCGAAGTCGTGGACGCTCTGATCGGAGGGAGGATAGGCGTCCGAACCGGAGGGATGGTCAGAAGGAGGAGTTTACTCCTCTCAACAGACCCTTAAAAGAAGTCCTGGCGGTAATGGAGAAACAAGGCCTGGCTCGTTTCCCCAAGAAGAAAGAAGGAGAAAAGTTGGGCTCTCGCACCGACCGATACTGCCGATTCCATCGGGCCCCCGGACACGACACCGACCAGTGTCGGGAGTTGAAGAAGGAAATAGAGAAGCTTATCCAGAGGGGAAAGCTAAAGGAGTTCGTGGGAGACTCACGCTGCAAGCCCCGTTCTCGCTCCCGGTCAAGGTCCAAGTCTCGATCGAGGTCCCCAAGAAAAAGGAGGTCTTCTGCCACAGAGCCTCCGGAAGGTCCCTCAGGGTCCCGACAGAAGAGGGTTATTAACGTGATCCATGGAGGGTTCGCTGCGGGAGGTGACACGTCGGCCTCTCGGGAGCGTTATGCCAACCAAGTGCCAGTCGCGGTGGTTTTGGGAAAAAGATCGCGGTCGTGGACTCCGAAGGAAGAGATGGAGATCACCTTCTCGGCGAAGGATCTGGAGGGAGTGGAGGCCCCCCACGAAGATGCCCTAGTAGTAACGCTGGATGTAGGAGGGTTCGAGGTAAAGAGAATCCTCATTGATGGAGGGAGCTCCTCCGACATCCTCTTCTCCGACGCCCTGGAGCAGATGGGAAAGAAGAAGAAAGATTTGCGGGAGGTTAACTTCCCGATGGTAGGATTTTGTGGCACAACCTCTTATCCGTTAGGGGTTATCACACTGCCCGTGTGGTTCGGCAGTGGCTGGAAAATGGAGAAGCGAGATGTGGAGTTCGTGGTGGTCGAATCCACAGGAACGTACAATGCAATCATTGGAAGAACCACCATCAACCCTCTAATGGCGGTAGCCTCAACCGTCCACCAAAAACTGAAGTTCCCGACTGAGAATGGGGTAGGCGAGGTGAAAGGCGACCAGGTGGCGTCGAGACGATGCTATGTCAACGCCACCAGGAGATCAAGGAAGGAGGCCATGTCAGTGCTCCAGACAGACACTGACCCTCGAGAGGAGTTTGGGCGTCCCGCCCCCATGGAGGACCTAAAGGAAGTCGAGATAGATGGGCCCGAGAGGAAGGTAAAAATCGGATCTGCCCTGTCCGACGAAAGGGCCCAGGAGTTGATTGCGCTCTTGCAAGAATTTAAGGAGCTGTTTGCCTGGTCCCCGAGTGATATGCCAGGAATCAGCCGAGACGTGATCGAGCACGAACTGAATATTGACCCTGTAATCAAGCCGATAGCGCAGAAGAGACGTCCGATGGGGGCAGATAAGAGGATTGCCATTCAGCAAGAGGTGGGCAGGCTGCTCGACGCCGGATTCATTAGGGAGATCCGATTTCAGACGTGGGTTGCCAACCCAGTGCTGGTAAGGAAGAGCAACGGGAAGTGGAGGATGTGTGTCGACTTCCGCGACCTAAACAAGGCCTGTCCGAAGGACTGTTATCCGCTCCCGCGGATCGATCAACTGGTGGATGCTACATCGGGGCATGAGTTGCTGAGCTTTATGGATGCTTATTCTGGTTATAACCAGATAAAGATGGCGGAGAAGGATGCCCAACACACCGCCTTCTACGCTGACAGCGAGGTCTTCCAGTACGATGTCATGCCTTTTGGCCTGGTAAATGCGGGGGCGACCTATCAGAGAATGGTGAACAAATTATTCGGGGATATGATCGGAGACACTATGGAGGCTTATGTAGATGACATGTTGGTGAAATCTCGACGAGCATCGGATCATGTCGATAATTTGGCTATGGCCTTCGAGAGGATGAAGCTCCACCAGGTCCGTCTGAATCCAGCCAAATGCGCTTTCGGAGTCCATTCTGGGAAGTTCTTAGGCTTCATGGTGAGCCAGAGGGGGATCGAGGTGAATCCCGAGAAACTGAGGGCGATAGAAGAGATGCAATCCCCGACCAACCATAGGGAGGTGCAAGTGTTGAACGGTCGACTGGCTTCCATGAATCGCTTCTTATCCAAGGCCAGTGACCGATCGATGCCATTTTTCAAGGTGTTAAGGGCCAACCGACAGTTCGAATGGACTACTGAATGTGAGAAGGCGTTCCAAACGCTCAAACAACACCTCCGCGACCTCCCGCCACTGGCGAAGCCAACTCCAGGCGAGCCACTCTATCTTTATTTGGCCATTTCTGCATTTGCAATAAGCTCTGTTCTAGTTAAAGCTGTCAAAGGCAATCAGATTCCTGTCTATTATGTAAGCAAGGCGTTTGCCAAGAGTGAAATGAATTATCCTCCGATTGAGAAGTATCTCTTTGCGTTGATTATTACTGCTCGAAAGTTACGGCCCTACTTCCATGCGCATGAAATTACGGTGTTGACTGATCAGCCATTGAAACACTTCTTGAACCGACCCGACGCGTCGGGGAGACTAGTAAAGTGGGCCGTGGAACTTAGCGAGTTTCGAATTCATTTCGCTCCAAGAACAGCTATCAAAGGGCAGGCATTGGCCGACTTTATAGTTGAATCTACTATTCCCGATCCTGAAGCAACGAAAACAGTAGAGGGGGCAACCACCGGGAAGATTGACGAGGTCCCGATGGAAAGACAGTTGGAACAGCCAAATAAGAAGAACACCTGGGAGTTGTACACAGATGGCTCCTCAAGCTCAGACGGATCGGGTGCAGGGTTCGTATTGATTCCACCAGGTGGGGCGGAGCCGCTTCGATATGCATTGGCCCTGACATTTAAAGCCACCAATAACGAGGCAGAGTATGAAGCTCTTATAACAGGGTTGAAGATCGCTAGGGGCACTGGAATCGAACATCTGAGGGTGAAGTGTGATGCAAGCCTGATTGTAAACCAGATTCGGGGACAGTATGGGGCAAAGAATCCAATCATGAAGAAATATCTTCAGGAGGCTCGAACATTAAAGGAGAGCTTCAAAAGCTTTGATATAGAGGCAATCCCAAGAGAAAAGAATGTGGAGGCCGATGCCTTGAGCAAATTTGCCTTGGGGGCACCTTTGGAAGAGACTCGGAGGGTACACTTCTTGGAAAGGGTGATTCTGTCGACGACCGATCCATCGGAAGTATGCACTATCGGGACAGGGTCAGAAGAAGAGCCCACGTGGATGACCCCGATAATTGAGTACCTAACTACGGGGGCACTGCCTGAAGACAAAGTGGCAGCAGAACGACTGCGACGAATGTCAATTAACTACGCGATGGTGGATAACCAGTTGTACAAGAAGGGTTTACTCTCGACACCTTTCCTGAAATGCGTAGCAGAACCTGACACGACCCGAATTCTAAGAGAACTGCATGAAGGAGTCGCAGCCTGTCACGAAGGCGCTCGATCCATCCTGAGAAAGGCGCTGAACTTGGGATACTATTGGCCTACGATGAATAAGGAGGCAACAGCGCTTGTTCGATCCTGTGACGCGTGTCAGAAATACGCCTCGAACATCACAGCCCCCGCCGCTGATCTGACGCCCATTGGGAGTGCTTGGCCCTTCGCACAGTGGGGCATTGACCTGGTGGGACCCCTTCCGAAAGCAAAGAGCCAGTGCACACATCTGCTGGTTGCGATTGATTACTTCTCGAAGTGGATCGAGGCTAAGCCCTTAGCCAAGACAACAGCGGGACATATCATTAAGTTCCTCCAGACCCGAATCTTGTCAAGATATGGGGTGCCGAAGGTGATCATCAGCGACAACGGCCCTCCGTTTAATGGGGCCCAGTTGGAGAGATTCCTAGACGAGTTCAATATTGAGCATCGAACAGCATCCGTTCGTCACGCCCAGACCAATGGGCAGGTAGAGGCCGCCAACAAAATCGTGATGGAGGGCTTGAAGAAGAGGGTCTACGCTTTGGACGGAAAGTGGCTAGACGAGCTGGAGAACGTGTTGTGGGCGGTCCGAACGACACCCAAACGATCAACAGGCGAAACCCCGTTTGCACTTGTTTACGGGACGGAGGCAGTCGCTCCTGTGGAAATCGCTGTGGCGTCCCATCGAACCAGAAGCTATGAGCCTTCGACGAGTCCAGGAAAAGCCAAGATAGGGCCTCTGACGAACGACGAAACCAGGCGCCTGGAGTTATCCTTGTTAGAGGAAAAACGGCTAGAGGCCGACATAACGCAAGCTCGGATGCGTCTGGCGACGGCCAGGTACTATAACCGGAAGGTCAGGTCGCGACAGTTCTATTCGGGGGAGCTGGTCCTACGACGGAACGAGTTCACTCTCCAAGATCGGATCAACAAGCTGTCTCCGAAATGGGAAGGGCCTTACAAGATCGTGGGCATGCCAGCCTCAAATGCTTACAAGCTAGAAGACCTCGACGGTAGAGTATTACGAAACACCTTTAGTGGTGAACATCTAAAGAAATGTCATGTTTGACAAATAAATCGTCCGTAGCGGCGCAACGATGTAATTAAGTCGCCCTGAGTGGTGCATGCCATGTTAAAGACATCAATCAATAAAGAGGTTACTCCTGATCAAAGCGTTCCGAAAATCCTTAAGTTTTTAAGGTCCGATTAAAAAGCGTCTTTGGACGTCCGAAAGTCCTTAAGTTTTTAAGGTCCGATTAAAAAGCGTCTTTGGACGTCCGAAAATCCTTAAGTTTTTAAGGTCCGATTAAAAAGCGTCTTTGGACGTCCGAAAATCCTTAAGTTTTTAAGGTCCGATTAAAAAGCGTCTTTGGACGTCCGAAAGTCCTTAAGTTTTTAAGGTCCGATTAAAAAGCGTCTTTGGACGTCCGAAAATCCTTAAGTTTTTAAGGTCCGATTAAAAAGCGTCTTTGGACAAGTTTTTAAGGTCCGATTAAAAAGCGTCATTGGACGTCCGAAAATCCTTAAGTTTTTAAGGTCCGATTAAAAAGCGTCTTTGGACGTCCAAAAATCCTTAGGTTATTAAGGTTCGATTTAAAAGCGTCATAGGACGACGGAAGGCCTAAAAGTTCTTAGGGTCCGATAGAAGAGTTACGAAGAGCGTGACCGAAAAAGAAAACATTCATCAAAGGCTCGAAGGCCCAAAAGGTTCGATACAAAAAGGACAATAAAAAAGAAATACAAGGACTTAAGATTTTAAGCACCGGGGGCTGAATCTTCGGAAGGCTTTGGAGGGGCAGACTCATCGGCGTCTTCGGAGGAGCTTTCGGAAGGAAGGTTGAAATACGCTTCTACGGCTGGGCCGAGAGTCTTGGACTTTCTCAAGTCGATGGAGTCCCCATAAGTCTCATGAAGCTCTTCAACGATATCGAGGATGGCGTTCTGCAAGTCCTCTTGGCAATGTTTCGCCGCATCCTCCTTGAAGTCCCCCGAGCTTCGGTACTCCTCGCGGCCTTGGACCTTCGCGCTTGTTAATTGGGCGGAGTGATCCGCCCTCGCCTCTTCTAGCTCCGCGATAGCCCTCTGCTTCTCGAGCTTCAGCCGCTCCGCAGTTTCCTGCAATGCTGCCTTCTCGAAAGCAAACTGGCCCCGATCCGCCATGGCCGCCTCCTGCTCCCGCTTGAGCGAACTCTCAAGACTTAGAATCTGTCTCTGCTGAGATTGAACCTCTCCAGCAAGCTTAATCCTGCCCTCCTCGGCCTGCTGACCAACCTCTCTGGCCCGCTGCCAACTCTCTTCGACCCGCCTTTTCTCCTCTTCCGCCTTGAGCCTTGACGCCTCGGAGGCAGCTAGGTCCTCCTGGAGCTTGGTCAGGCTCTCGAGGTTGGAGTGGGCCCGCTCTCGCTCCAAAGCCTCTCGCAAAGACAGGATGTAGCCGAAGCAACGATCCTGGTCCGCGATTTCCTGAAAAGAAAAAGTAGCTTAGTACTCATAAATCGGAACGCCCCCAGATGAACAAAAGAAAAATTCATTTACCTCTACCCGACGAACAGCCATCGCCCGAATATCAGCATCGATGTCGTCCCCTTCCAGAGAAAGGGGACGCCTCAAAGAGGGCGGAACTGAACCCGACACCAAGTGCAAGGCCAGGTTCTTCTCCTGGCACCCCCGATGTAGAGGGACCCCCTGGAGGGACTCCACCGGTCTCCAAGGCTCGGAGCCCTGGTCCGAAGAGAAGGCCCGATAGTAGTCCCCGTCCAAAGGGAACGGGGGTACTACCAGGCGAGGCTCTTCAGCCTCCTCACTCACTCGAGCTTCGGGGGTTGCACCCCTAGCTGGCGAAGATGGTGGTGGCGAAGATGACGGGGCGGAAGACGACGCTGGCGTGGTAGGAAGTGGAGAAGCCTTCCCACCAGATGACTTCACGGGAGTCAGCCTCGACTTCCCTCGGAGGGTGAGACCTTCCTCCTCAGTTCGGTCATCCGAAGGGGAGTCCTCCAGACTGGTCACCCGACCAAACTCACCCCGAGCTTCCGTCGGGGTATCTTCTACCACCGGCTCCGCTGCAGGCACGGAGTCTGAGGCAGGCATAGCAGGGGCGACGTCCGCAGGACCTGCAGCGGGGCGAATAAATCGAGGGATTAGTTTGATATCGGTGTGCCAGATTAGACGACGCTCCATATATCTCTCCTTGCCGAAAAAATCATAATAGCCCGCTTCGAGGACATGCGGAATCTCCCCTCGAAGGATATTCTTGACATCTCTAACTCGTCCTTCCATATCGGAGGCCTGAAGATCCCGAGGTACTAACTCCCTATATCTCTTTATAGCACGAAAAACTGCCTTACCTTCTTTTTCGGAGCGAACGCCGAAGGCGGTCCTGACCACGTCTGCATTAGTCCGCCCCTCAGAGCTGGGGGCAGACCTAGGAGCCTCCGAGGTCCTCGCCCTCTTCTTGGATGGCCCCGATGGGGCAGAAATCTTCCGGTGGGAAGACTTCCTCTTACGCTTCAGTGAGTGGGAGGCATCGGTGTCCTCCTGAAATAGACGGGCAGTCAGCGATGCTCGAGGAGCTGTAAGCAGTGAAAAAGAAACAATTAGAAAATTACCCAGAAAATTACATTGGAAACACCGTCGCGAATTTTTCCTCCGGAAGCAGGGTCGATCAGCATAACCCCAACTTTGAGCCGCTGCTGGTCGGTGACGGAGGTAGCTTCAAAGGGTTGGTAACCCTTCTCCCAGCGGCGAGCCTGAATAAGCATCAAGGCTCTCTTGGTCTGTTCCGACCACGAACGAAAAGGCACGGGGGGATCAGCCTCCACGACAGTCTTCGGCCACTCGATGGGACCAGGCTGGATAAAGAAATACTGCCCCTTCCAGTTAGCATTGTCATTCCCCTTGTCGGAGATGACGGCCCGTTCCTTGCAGGGCCTCCAGGACGTCTTCCTATCCCAGCCTAATTCCCTATACTGCTCCTCGGTCCCTTCGGGCTGGCGGGGGGTGAAGGAGCAGATTCCATCCTTGTTGCAGGTCATCTTGTACAAAACCCGCCAAAGCTCCAGGGAATAGCTCCAGTCTTCCCTATTAATGTCACACCACACTTGGAAAGCAATCCATGTACGGATTGCGTGTGGAGAGAAGGTCGTAGGGTACGTCTTGTAATGATTGCACAACTCAACCCAACTCGGACAGAAGGGCAGTCGAATTCCTGCACTGATCTGCCCTGGGGAGATGAAGACCTCATCTCCTTTGGGGAGGGTAATCTCAGGCTCACGAGAATCGAATTTGTCATAGGGGTAGCGGGCCCCGAAGGAGGATTCAAAAATGCCACACTCTCTAAGAGCCCTATCAAAGCTAATGGGGGCGAGGGTGTTCTTGAGGTACTTGAAGACGAAGGGTTGGCCGACAGTAGCAGATCCCTCGGCTGAAAATCGTCGAAGGAAGGAAAGAAGGACAAAATTGAAACCTAAAGGAAACCGAAGATAAAAAGAAGCAGAGTAGTAGGATGAAAAGCCTTACCAGACATAGTGGTTGGAATGGTCCTGATCAAAGAAGCTCGAAGTGCCTGAAACGCTGGTAAAAACTTGAATCGCCGGTGAAAACTTGAAATCTGGAGAATCACAGCTCTTGGGATCGCAAAGAACGGGAGATAAAAGAAAGGTAAAACAGTGTGTAGAGTTAGGGTTTTATAAGAAAAAAGGGAACTGAAGGGGTGGGCAATCTGAGCCACAGAATTCGAAACGATTCAATCATGATCGTCCAAGGGGAAACGTGCGAATTCGGAAAATGCGAACGGTTTTAATCTGAACCGTCAGGACGCATGGGACGAATAAGACAAGAAATAATGACGCATTGGAACGGTTGAAAAGTGCTTTTCCAGCAGATAAGCGTGCAGAGTCCGAAACGTTCCCTCATCTCCCATCAGCATTAAATGCTGGTCTAATCAAGAAATCCTTTTGAGTACAAACAAGATCCCAGAAGATCTCGAAAAGATCAAGGCAATGGCCTCCGACATTCCACACAAAGGCCTCCGATAAAAATACGAAAAGCCCGATGTTGGAAGACGCGACGCACTAAAAGTCCCTCACGTCTTGGGGGCAGATGATGGGCTCCGGCGGAGGCCGTTAGGCCCCTTAACGATTGACAAACGGCATTTAGGCCCGTTGGGCTAGGAGCTGGAGGGCTAAGGGCTCCGACAGAAGGAGGCTCCGACATCGAAAGGCCCCGAGCAAGTATGGCCCCGATAGAGGAGGGCACTGAAAATATCGGACCTGGACGTAGTCGGTCCCGATATGGGAGTTGAAGCCACTCCCCGAGACCGAATCCTTAAACGACTTAACTTGGGAGCCTCTAATAACGATCGAGGCTCGCCAGTAAAAGCACAATCCCGGAAATCTCGCCACGATCACAGTAGTGGCATAATGGGCGAGATTTGGGGGATACGAATAACCGCACGAGATACATGGCCAGATACACGGCGAAATATGTGGGATAACGGATCACGATCCAACGGCCTAACCAGGTAACTGGGGTAACTTTTCCTCTATAAAAGGAGGGAAGTTATCCCAGATTAGGGTTACGTTTTACACACACATTTATTGCTTACTTGCGCTGTTGGCCACCATACTTACGTTAAGCATCGGAGAGGGATTCTGGGCCACTGCCCTCTATCCCCTTCTGCAGGATTGCGAGGAGCTAAGGAATCCGTCACCGTAACCGGAGCTCCGCCGTGATCCAACATATAATAGGTTCGTTTTTTTTTTCTTCTATTCTATTCTCTCAGTCGACATAAGGGGTTTTAAAAGTAAGTCATAATAATAATAGTGAACAAATGGAATGTACTGTGTGTGGATTCAGTAGTCACCAAGATTGACTCCCATATTATAATTATATTCTTCCAATATAATTAATTAAGATGGCAATTAATATCAGTCAAGCATGACTATATGTACCAACAACCACAAGATACTTGGAGAAACCGTAAAAGGGTGATTGAAAATGATATGCCGCCTCAAATTAAAGGTGATATGATGGAATTCTAATTTAATCATTATTTAGAACTTCTTTTTAGTTAGCTTGTTTTTTATAAAATTACTTTCAGCTTGAGATTTTTATCATAATAATAATCGCATTAATATTTAATGAGTTAAAAAAAATTTGGTACCATATGTTCATATGTTTGACCGAAATCTGTTTTTGATACCATATGTCTTTTCTGTCTACTTTTGTTACCAAACGTTTTAAGAAAATATATATTTTTAGTACATCCGTTAGTTGACCGTTAGTGGCCGTTAATATGCAAGTCACGTGACCTACCATAAACTTTTGATTATGTTTAATTTAGTCTATCTAATACATCTCTAACTTTTATTTCGTTCAATAGTCCCCGACCCAGGGTCGGATCTAGCCGTAGGCTAATTCAGGATATGTCAATTGGGTTCGATTTTGAAATTTTAGGACTAAATTGAACAAAATAAAAATTAGGGATGCATTAAAATGACTAAACTGAACAAAATTAAAAGTTCAAAGTTGATTATGTGACTTATACATGTTATTTAATGGTCAAAACTAATAATCAATTTACGGATGTCCAAAAGTATATATATTTTTTAAATGTTTAGTAAATAAAGCAGATTTCATTACAAAAATAGATTTAACCCATATTTAATACGTATTATGACTCCATAATTATTGTTGGAGTGTGGGATCCACATTGTTTTTTGACTCATCATATATAATCTAAAATTGCGGAAAGACGAAAACCTCTCAAATATTGCTCCCTATGACTGCAGCCACTGGAATCATTCCCTAATTCCTTGTCTATATATCTTTAACACTCATCACGTTCCTTCTCTCTCTAAAAGTTTTCTTTAGAGAGACGACAATGAAAAAGGTTATGTACCTGGAAAATGACACAACTCATCTCTTCTTAGTTCTTTTATAGGACACAAGTCGTATAATTAAGATTTGGTTGCTCGATCGATCGGTTTGTTTGATATATATGTTCGATCTGAACATAAAAGTTCGAGGAGATTCCTGAATCCTGATCATTAATTCATCACTTCTAAAAATCGCAACTCCATTATCAATTTAACAAACAATTTTTGAATTATAAGTTCAAAATTAGGTGCTATCAACACAACTCATGCAATATATATATATAACTAGCATTATTCTCTGCGATGCATATAAATTTACTTAAATAAAAATTTATGCTCATTTGGTTTGCGTAATTTTTTTTTATATTAATAAAGATAATTAAAATAATATATATACATTTTTTTTTAATTTGTCACAATAGTATAGATAAATTAAAAATACATAATATCATGTCTTTACAAAGCTCCTCACAATATTTACTTTCACGTGGAAAAGGAATCTGAGTACCGTATAAATAATACAATAAAAATAGATTGTTGCAACTTTATTAACTTGTCGCGACGCTAAATTGTGTCGCTCTAAAGCTAGCGACGCTAATCGATATGTCGTTTCTGATCACCGTCGTAATAAACTCTGCGACGCTTTGGAGCAGCATCGTTACACTCTTAAAAGATGTGACGTTTTTGCTTGCATCGCCAGTGCATGCAAGTGGCAACACAACAAAGCATTGTTACAATACTTTTTTTCTTGAAAACTGTGTTACCTAAATTAAAACTTAACGTCGCTTTGAAAAGCGTCGAAATAATACAAGAAGAAACGACACTACTACGAAGTGTCGCCAAGTTTGAATAAATTTGATTATTGTGAACATGTTTGCGACGCTTGAGCTAGCGTCGTCAATGAAAAGTCATCTAAAACTTTTTTTCTAGTAGTGAAAAATTATGACTCTTTGAGTACGATATTTAAAATTAATTAATTTATAGTCAATGAAAATAAACATATATTTATATAGACATTAAGATTACATAATATTATTTAACGATGTTGATTTTTTAGGTATCTTAAAGCATTAGAATCACTATTTGCGTCACGTAATGCAGTAATTTGGTTCAGAAGTTTTGAACTTGATTTTAAACCGTTGAACTATGTGTTTCACCGCATCTTAATATCTAATTTAATCCAACAAAATTAAATTTTATTTCATAAGACTAGACATCGATTTATAGCTAGTTATATAAAGGATATGAATAATTTGTAAGCATTATCCACCATGCAGAAGAAGTTTTCATCAATAAAACGGCCACCTTTGCCTCATAAGGACGTACCAGTTTTGCTGCATGTCACTGCAACTGCCCACTAACCATATAACAGAGAAGAGATCCGACAGTTTCTCATAACAACAAAGAGAAACACCGTTATCTCCGTTAAATCTGCAGACAAAGTAGAAAAGTAAACCCTAAATCTCCACTCTTTAAAGATTTCAATGCTTCTCCCCGAAAACCTCTACTTCGCATCACATTATAAAGAAATACAGAAGCAAATAGAGAGTTCACATTAATATTTCGCATTTCGGTTATATTTAACGGATGCAATTGGTGAATTGGAGTATCGGTATATGTATCTTGTGTTCCAAGTTAACTTGGAGATGAAGCAACACTTTTTAAGAAAGTTTTTAAGTTTTTCATTGGGGTGGTGAATGGTGGGCGTTTCTATATGATATATATGGAGAATCATATCCATGATGATATGGCTAATTTAAAATTGAGAAATTAGATGATCAATGAAGATGATCAGTAACTCCAAAGGTTTTCAGAGCTGTCATCATCGGACGGTGGAGAACTACTCATCCTCGGAGGAGACACCATCATCCCTCCTGCCATGTCGACCAATAAATTCGGCATATGGAAAAGCGCTTCCTCGTCCAAAAATTCGTCCTCTGGCAATGCAGCTGTACTTTCACTCGTTACAGCATCAGCCGCCTCATCCTTGGGCACCGCCGCCGCGGCCGACGATGGTTGCCCTTGCTCCGGCGAACTGTCACTACCGGCGTCAACTTTCTTCAAGGCGGCAGCCGCGGCGGCAGCGCGGCGGACGTCTGCCGCAGCGGACGACAGAGGAACTGGGTAGGTCTTCGCCAAGTGAGGAAAGTTGAGCACCGCGTCACCTCCCTTGAGCGCCATAGCCGCCGAGTCGTAGGCGGCGGCGGCCATCTCCGCCGTGGGGTAAGTCCCGAGCCATATACGCGTCGTTTTGCGGGGTTCCCGAATCTCCGACACCCACTTCCCGCTCCGGCACCGGATCCCTCGAAACGACGGGTGTCTACCCGAAGGACTGGAAGCTCCGGTGCCGGCCACTCGGGGAGACAGACGCTGCCGTGGAGAAGGGTTTCGTCCCGGCGATGGTGCCTCGACTGCGGGCTGAGCTGGAAGCTGAAAGTCCAGAACTTGCAGAGACGGTGGCACTGATGATGTCGCCTGTAGTGATAGTCTAGGGTTTGGCGCCATTGAAGAGTCAGGCGGAGCTTGGAGCGCCGGAGGAGACGGTTGTGGCGGAGCTTGGAGCGCTGGAGGAGGTGGTTGTTGCGTCGGCGGCGGGTGGGCTTCGTCCACTTTAGAAGGAGAAGAGTGGGGTTGGACTTCTGACATATACAGGAGAAGATAGAGAGTTGAATTCAGCGAGAGAGATGGAAAGGGAGATCTATATATATATATATGTATGTATAGGGTAAATTGAAAGTGACAAGACAGGAAAATGTTAAAGGCGTGGGGAATTCGCGGGTGGTTTTCAAACATACGAGTCTTAATTGCTGTTGTCGTTGATGTTTCTTGAATATATATTACTAAGGTTGTTTTTCTTTAGGGTGCGTTTGGATGGTGAATGCACACGCATTGGGCAGCAGAGTAGAGGAAAGGTGATGAGCTGTAATTTGCAGCTCAGCCAACTGTCTTATGCCAATTGGTTACTTATATTTACTAATATTTTTTAGTATAAAGCAGTAATATAAAGGGCGGCATCGGGTCACAGGTACCAGTTAACCCGCGAGTACCCGCTCCGATTCTGACTCATGACCAGTGGGATGGGTCCGGGTTTGGGGTTACGGGGCCTTGCAGACCAGCCTTGTGCATTTACTTTACTTGTATATTTGGTATATGTATATTATATAATTAAACTATATGAGTAATATAACACATAATCAAAATAACAATGATTCTAATGAATTCGTGATTTTGAGTTAAATTTGTAATTTCTTATTCGAATATGTAGTTGAATTTTGATACACTGAACGTAGAATTTAAGGTTTAAAATGATAAATTATGTTTCACGTAGGGCTATCCGCGGGTCGACCCGCCTGCCCCGAAAATGTATGGACGGGCACGATCGACCATGTCAACCCGCGGGGCGGATCCAGGGTTGGCGATACCCACCCGGCCCGTTGACACCCCTATTTATTAATATTAGTTATTATATTAAAAAATATCACAATTGGACTAATTGTGACGGATAAAAGTAACGTGACAAAGAAAAATGAAAATGTAAACAGATATACTCAGTCTTCATCATATAATTATTCATCATTATATTGTTAATCAAATTCTATATTATCCATTACCCTAAATCTTTAATATTTTATATTACGAAGTAGCTCAGTTGATTGTATGAGTGAGTTTCCTTGAATACCACTCTGCTTTGCTCTGATGCATAGCAGTGACTTAAATATTAAAAAAAAACTTATTTTCAATGTGAATGTCTTTTTTTTTTATTAATTATTATTATTGGGATGGATAAAATATTGGTATATCTTTAGAAAAATAAAAAAGAATAGAAATTTGGTATATACTTTATTTTTTTTAGCTATAGTTTAGTGGTTGATGACTATAGAGAGGTGCAGTTAGCGGATCATAGCTTTCCACATATATCTATGTAATAGATAGATGGCTTACATCATTGATGAATATTTGCTGCATCTGATTGAATTATTAAACTAGTCAATAATCCACAGCTAAACGATAATTTATATTATAATATTAATTAAGTTGTATTTGTGCAAACATTTATTTTTAAATTAATATATATTTATGCATTGATAGTTTTTACAATAATATATATTTATTTAAAAATAAAAAATATATTATATATTATATATTATTATAAAACAATTTATATGAAAAAATAATTCGTAAAATTTAAGAAACATAACAAAAAAAATCATAATCATTTAATTGCAATAGCTAAATTTAAAAATATGATGGTAAATAAAAATAAATAATTATATATAGATATTTAATAATATCTTTTTATTTAATGATGTAAATTTTACTATACATTTTAAAGTTCATAATGATTAATTGTGTTATCACATGACTGAATATCATGAAATTCGTCTCATAAACTTTAAAATTGATTGATTTTTAAACATTTGACTTAGCGATTTCGCTATATTGTCATCATTATTATAATAACATATTTAGTCTAAAACATACTTATTACAAAATTATCTACTAACTTGGTTACAAAATATTTATTTGGAGCGTGACTTTTCTTATAAACCATAAATAAAATACATAAATATTCATTTGTATAAACTACTATCCGTAAAAAAAAAAATTGTGAGGATAAATATAAATGGTGCCAGTCCCGACAACTTTGGCCAATTGTTCAGTTTGCACCCTTAAAAATGAAACTTAAGTAGACATCGCACACCTGGGATGTTTAGTGCACATGATCAAAATAGCGATACAAATAAACTATTTCAAGATCACTATAGAAGAAAGTAGACATACTAGGGACATAACGTGAAAGACAGATCTAGTATAGAGGTACTTGTCGAGAGGAACAATATTAGAGTAGCTACATGTTTACATTAAGTTAATCATCAAATGTTTTATTTATCATATAAGTTTAAACTAGTGTATATACTTTTAGAAAATATATTACAAAATTAATGACAATTGTCATATATCGATGTATTTGGTGTTACACGCATCACTAACTATTTTTTTTTACAGTATTATATATATTATATATGTTAAATATGTGATATTATTATATATAGTTATTAATTAGAAAGTTTTTTACATTTACTTTCACATAAAAATAATTAATAAATCAAAGTTTGATTCCTAAATTATGTCTTTAATTATGATGATGTTAAAAATGACAAAGTATGAATGTCATAAATAAAAGTATGATAATATGCATATTAAAATAATATAATATAATATTATTTTAAAATAAATGTATATAAATGCAAATCTTGATATACGTTTATAGAGCTGATAATATTTTACTTAGCGCGATCTCTTTCACTCTTAAGTTTGTCACTATTTTAGTATCTACATCTTTTGGGTTCCAACGGTCACTTCCGATCTTAATACTTGTTTTCTATGTTTTTGTTTTAATAATTGGGTATTTTGCACACTATGTTCATATAACAAGAATTTGATCTTAACCATATATCTTGCATTGCATTTATTAACCATTAATTAAGCCTTTTACTATAAGGCTGTTGTAAGATTTTGGTTTGCTACTTAATATATGAAACTTTGTTTAAAAAATGATATAAATATATTCAAAATTCAATTTATCAACTGTGCAGCGCAATGTTATCAGAACCGGACCGGACACCGAACCGGTAGGGTGACCGGTTCCCGATTTGACCGGTCCGACCCGGTTCGCTTGCTGATTATTCATATATTCTATTTTAAAATTTAGAAACTCCTGACCTTCGCCTCCGCATCACTCATCTCTGTATCCATCTCTAAGGATGGCAACGGGGCGGGTCGGGGCGGGTTTTGACAGCCCCGGACCCGCCCCGCGGGTCGGCCTGGCTGACCCGGCCCCGGCCAATTGGACCTTTCGGGTCGGGTCGGGTCGGGTCAGCAATCCCGCGGGGCCCCGACCCGCCCCGTCATGTGAACAAATTTTTTTTTTTTTTTTTTTTCACTTTTCAATATTAAATACAATTTTTTTTTTGTCAAAATATTACATTATATATAAATTCAAAACATAAATCTAACACCAATCAAATATAAACAACAAAGAACAAACACATCAAATTCATTACAAATTCAAATCCAAACACAAATTAACAAATCCTAATAATCTAAATATACATATATTTGTAATTTGGTACATGTTATTTATATAGGTATATTAACCATATTATTTAGTAAATGTTAGATCATATTACCATAAAAAAAAAAAAAAATTTATATATATATGCATTTCGGGGCGGATCTACGGGGCCCCGGGTCTCTAGACCCGGACCCGCCCCGCCCCGGACCCGCCCCGTGACCCGCTGGTCGGCGGGTCGCCGGGTCAAAACCGGGTCGGGGCCCCGCGGGTCAGCGGGGCCCCGAGACCCGTTGCCATCCCTATCCATCTCTCTCTCTCAATCTCAATCTCTCTCTCTTCTTCTCTCCTCACTCATCTCTGTCTCTCTCTTCTTCACTCCTCTCCCTCTATGTCCAACACCTTCCCTTCCCCATCTCTCTCCCCAACCTTTCATTTCCTCCAACCCGTAGCCCACTCTTCTAATTAGATGATTTTGGCTTGATTAAGTTTTAGGCTAGCGTCATATGAGGGGTATTTATTAGGTAAGGTTGGGCAGGGACACGGTTGTAGACTTCATGCTTGTCGGCGGAGCTTCCTTCCATGGTGACGTGAAGACAGCGGACGTGTTTCAGTTTTTTTTTTTGTTTTTTTTTTTTTTTTGGGGTATCCGAACCGGTGAACCGCCCGGTTCGCTCAAAACCGCCCGGTTCTCCAAAAAACCGGCTATCGAACCGAGTTCGCTTACATCCTCCGAATTTGCTTGAACCGGACCGCTGGAGGCACCGGTTCCGGTTCGAACCCGGTCGAACCGCCGGTCCGGTCCGTTCTGATAACACTGGTGCAGCGTGACAAGTTATTATTAAATTAGACCATTTTTTTAAGTTAGTTAAAAAAAATACACATTTTGCAACACGTAATATTCGGATTTAATAAAAAAAATCAGATTCAATAAAAAAGTTTGTTATACTTATTAGTTTAAAAAATGTATATATATATATATATATATATATATATATATATAGTGCCCATTGTTATTGCATGATTTATGTGGAGATTTAGCTATAGATCATATCAAATCAGATTATGCTGTAGTCATGTTCAGCAACAGTGCATACTGCATTTTATTCCTTTAAATAAAAAAGAATTATGGCAAAAAATAAAAGAATAACGTACTAATCATTTGAACAGTCCCAGTGGTACTTCATGGATTAAAAAAATTGATTTATTAATTATTTGTATACTATTTTTATGGGGAAAAAAAGAAAAAAGAATACGTACTAATCATTTGAACAGTCCCAGTGGTACTTCATGGATTAAAAAAATTGATTTATTAATTATTTGTATACTATTTTTGGGAGGAAGGTACGTATTAGAGAATCTTGTATACGCATGAGTCATCCACCCACTAAATTTATCATCAGTGACAAATAATTGCGATAGAGGGAAATGTCGATATTGTGATTAATATATATATATATAACTATATAAGTGGACCAACGTAACTATACAAGATTGGACTTAGTCTGATGGAAATAAGAAGTGCAGAATATTGCAAAATTGAAAATTTTGACGCAGGGTATCAGGAAAAATCTAGATTTCTTCATATATCAGTTTTTAAATATTGAAAACGAAAATTCTATCCTTAAAAAATAACAAAGTCCAAATAAATCGAAAATTAAAAAAAAAAAACCGAAATAACATTAAAATACGATTTTAATCATCAAAACGATGAAATTTGACTGAAAGCAGCGCAGTTCTCAGCGGTGTGACTTTTAATCCAGACACCGTTTTCGCATGAAAAACACTATTTACGTGCCAAAATCCGACACTTGAAAATTCGGAACTAGAAATCGCAGAATTCTCGAAATCGCGAAATTAATCGCCCGCATAATCATGAGCAGTATCATATTTTAATCATTTTAGATTTTTCTCTTCCCTATTTTCAGTTTAAGAATGAGTAGCCTTATTTTTTCATATATAACTCATTTTCTAATTTTTTTTTACCTCAAATAAGTGTTGCTCTTCTAATGATGTCCTACGAAACATCTTGCGGACTAAAAATAAACCAACTACGGTGACACATTTTCATAATAGAAAATATATACTAAAAAAATGGACTATATATATATACCTAGCTAATTCATGATTGGTAGATCTTATTTAGCAATAAGAATTAGGGTTGTTAGGGTCGACCAAGATCGGACCCCATTATTATAACCCCAATACAGACATCTTATCGCCGCAAGCGGCGGTTGAATAACTGACAAATTTGGACTGAAGCAAGATTCGTTACATATATATGTTCAACATATCTAAAGAAATATAACTTTATATTTTTTTTTTTCAAAGTATATCTCTACTTCATTAATTAAATTACATAATAACGACGTATGACCAAACATAGTTCAAAGTATTACAATCAATTATTATAAAGTTTTTTTTGTTCCAAATGCATATTTCTTATTTATATTGTCAGGTGAAATAACCAACTATAGTAAATTTTAAAATAAACTAAAAGGATATATTAGTCAAACACCCCGCTATGTTTTATTATATTGCCAATACTATGTATATTTTGTCATATTGTCGGATGCACCCACTTACCGTTAAATTTACTGTTAAAATGCTAAGTGTGTACATGTTACTGACATATGCATCCCAACTAATGCAGTGGCAACAATAAAAATAAACTAAAATTAGAAATAAAAAATAAATATTAGTGTTTGTTAGGGTCGACGAAGATCGGACCCCAGTACATACATCATATCACGCGGCTCTCTTGTAAGAATAATAACTGAACAAATTGGACTGAAGCAAGCGTCGTTATATATTATTATTATTATTATTATTATTATTATTTAGGTGTGGATTAAAACAATGGTCCATTGATTAGGACTTAGGACACTTGGCGGCTGATAAATGTTGTACGTACGTCGATGCATTGCATTTGGAAAGGGAAGGGTGTCGATAAGTTAGGAGCTCTTCATCCTTTAGATCAGGACTCTACCTTTTCATTTTAATACTAACATGTTTTACAAAATCACTAAAACATTTATTGCATTTACTCTTTATAAAAAAAATAACTATTATTTTATATTTTCAAATAAAACAAAATCCAAAATTTGTCTTAGAGAGCTAATTATTCCGTCAATTGTGTCTCAACTTTATTTAGACAAAATGACATATATACATCATATAATAATAATAATAATATTTTTATTATTAAAGAAATCGTTTCATTTTCCTGAAACAATCATTAAAAATCATTCACTATTATTGAGAGTCTCTCCTTAAGTGTCTTTTTTTAATTAATAAATAATATAAGAGACTAATTCCAAAGTTAAAATGAGGATTGTTTCCCAAGTCTTCATAGTGTACAGTGGTCGATTTTTTCCGAATTTGAAAATATAAATAGTCAATTTTCGAAGAGGTAAAACACAATTTATTTTGCATTCTTCCAAAAACAAATCCTAGAAGCCTTAAAATTAATCTGACAATAATAATATACACTAACAGCGGCCCGTTAAAGATATAATTAATTTGTTTGTGGACGTGATTCTCTTTAAGCCCAAAATGTGTGTGATTTAAATTGGGCCGACTGGTCCGTTTACAAACATTGTAATTGGGCCTACATTAGGGCTCTGTACAGCAAACTTGAGCTCCACTCCGAAGCTCTCTGTATCGATTTGCCTCAGGAAGTACGTAGGAGCTCAATTTCTGGCTACCGTTGGAGACAGAGACGGAGAGAGCTGAAGAACCTGTTGAGGTATGTTTCTGAGTGGATGCTCTGTTCTTCTTTGGTGGATTGATGCTCCGATTCGAAATTTAGCTGTCGAATGCTCTGAAAATTTAAACTTGTTGGATGAATCCGTAGCTGATTTATTCCGTTTCTTCAATTGATAGCTTGTAGTTGGTTTACATGATCCTTATTGATGTTTGTTACCTCTAATTTTTAGGATTAACTATGATGAAGAAAGCCGATCAAGAGTTAGCAACTTCAAGTAGAATCAAGTTTGAAGATAGTGACTCAGCATTATCAGAAGTTAGTGTGCTCAAGTGATTGATACGTCGGATTTTGTTTTTTCTTTTCTTGTTGGTTTTTGTTTATGGTTGTTTACATTTGGTGGATTGTTACTAACAGGAAGAGGAGATAGAGCGAGAATTGGCGGATGTGACATTTGGGGAATTGCAGAAAGCTCGAGCTGATGGATCGAGTTCTGTTCACAGGAAATTTAACGAGCAAAGCAAATCTAAGCGAGCTAACAAGAACAGGTTCGAAGAAGTTGAATTAAAGATTCAAATATGTCTTATAGGGTCTAATTTTTTATTGTGTACAAGTATTAATGATGGTAACACCTTTTATTTGCCCCTTTCAAAGGCCAATGGAAGTTAGCTGCAAAAAGCCGGTGCCTTGGTTTAGGGAAGTTATTCAAGCTCCTAAAAAGGTTGGTATAATCAAGTTCTTATTTTTGGATTTTATTTTCACATGTATATTTTTGGAGAAGAATATGAAACCGTATTCTCGTACTATCTTTTTGTACCAATGCATTATCTGCTGTGAATCTAGTATCATAATCATTAAAATATAGCATTTTATGAAGTTAAATTAACTGGATGGATGCACTTGGTGTAGAAACTAGAATTTGATTGAAAAAAACAAAATTGATGGTATGGAAATAAGGGAAAAACCGGTGCAACTTCTCATGGACGGTTTGCTTTTGCCAAAGGTCGTGTTGGTCCTCATCCATGTCTTGTGCATTATCATCAAAGAATTATTGATTGGTCTTAGCCAATCAGAATTAGTATTCATATACATCTCATTTTGGTCCTACATGCTTGAATAGTTTCTGGTTTAGTCTATGGATCTGAAATTTGAAAACCATGCAATAATATCTCATATACCAACTAATAGCTCTTTGCCATTACATTCAGGTAGTTCGTGATCCTCGTTTTGAAACTCTTTGTGGCACACTTGATAACGATGGGTAAGACTTGCTTGTTCGTAGTTTATTCATGTTTTTATGAGATGCATATTCGTTAATGTACTTCATAGATTACTTGTTTATCAGTCACAATATCGGGGTATATTGGGTTGTTCATTCTTTTCTCTGAAACTAGGTGTTATAATTTGCCATAAGGATTAGTAAAAACAAGCTCTAGTAAATCATAGACAGGCTTTGTTTATCAATTTTTTCTTCATGTGTCCATATATTATTACAGGTTCAGAAATAGATACAGTTTTCTCTTCGAAAAGGAGCTTCCTGCTGAACGAGAGGTGGTTTTAATTTCTTTAAACATACTAACTCTGTAAATTCTCATATTATTGTGAGCTTATCTCTCTTTTTTCGTGCAGAAATTACGGAAGCAGTTAAAGAAATCCAAAAACCCAGAAGAGATTAGTGAACTAAAAGATCAACTTTCTTGGATTGTGAGTCTTTTTTACAAAGAAATCGCTTCATTATTTCGTATGCAGCAACTCATTCTTCACATGCATAACATCTTATCAGGACAAACAGTTGAAATCAGATTCTTCAAAGCAAAAAGGCACTGCAATTTTAACCGAGCACAAGCGAAAGGAAAGAGAGGCGGCAAAGCAGGGGAAAAAACCGTTTTACATTAAAAAATGTCAGTCTTTATATTTACCCCTTTGATTTTTTACTATCTCTGTGTTATATTCATCTTATTTTCAACTGATCATCTTCAACTCAACGATCCCAGTCTGATGTTCTATTGTTTTTATTTCTTGCAGCTGAAATAAAGAAGCAGACACTTGTTGAGAAATTCAACACCCTCAAGGTACGGATCATCATTGTCTCTCACGTTGTTATTTGTATTTCAATTAGCATTTTTTTACGAACATATTGCGTATTATTATAAACTATGTACAAAAGCACGAACTCATTTATCGATGAACATGATTAGGAATCTGGGAAGCTGGAGTCTTTCATGGAGAAGAGGAGGAAGAGAAATGCCGCGAAAGACCATAGATTCATTCCTTACCGCCGCAATAACAGCAACCCCGATGAAGAAACTTGACGGGTATACGATTCTACTGGGTAATGTTTATTGTGTCCTGTTATTTTTGAGGATGGTGATGATGATACATAGGGGATGCTCTTAGTTATGTTTGATCCAGATCTGTTGTTCTAGAAATCTGGGAAGAATGTTGTAAGTTTTGCTGAATTGATTGCAATTTCGAAGAAAAATGCTGAAAAGATAAATCAAATTTGATTTTCTTTTTTTGCTGGAAAGTCAAATTTGTTTAGAATCAATAGTTAGGTTGGACTGACCCCTCAACTCTGATTCTAATCTTGCATTTGCTAAATTGAGTAATAATAACAGCAATAAGATGCTATAAAAGGTAAGTTCCCCATTCCATAGCTTGTTTGTTTATCTAATCTAATTTGATTAAGCAGTGGTGGTTTGATTCGTTTGTGAATTAATAATAATCGTATCTCACATTTTACGTCACACAAATCTTCTTATTCTGTTATTATTCTAATTTAATGTTTCTCATTCACAATATGTCATAGACTCATAGGTGTTAAATTATTCGTACGCACTAAAACAACTTATAAGAGGTATAATGTTTATTATGAATTTTTTTTCGATAACTTATTAAGTATACTTTATACATGATTAAACCTCATTCGTATATAAGTTAGGTGGTATTCATAATATATATGTCGTAGTGACTAGGAATCTTATTCTTATGGTAAAATAATATAGCTTAGACTATAGGAAGACACCCCCACTTCATTCAATTAACCTAGACAATATTTAAAACTATATACTTATATTAATTATTAATAATATATAATAACAAAGATAGTAAGTTAGAAGCTAGCTAGGTAACTAGGAGGTGAAGAAATTACCTTGGTTTATGAGACTACGCCATAGATGGGTTACTATTTATAATTCTATACTTTCAATGCAAAAGCAGGTAGAAAGTTGGAAGAAAAAAAAAGGATTATATATTAACTAACTAATTTGATCTCTTAAGTATCCTTTGAGACTAAGCCACCTTTATCTCTAAACTCAGAGTCGAAGTTGCACTCTCAAATTTATATAAATTCTATAGATATATTAGTAATAGTGGATATATAAATTATACATGTGGTACAAATTGGAGGTGTTACAATTTATTTACTCTCTTAATGCGTCCAGTTCAGGATCTTTGCCTCATTAGGTGATTAGAACTCTAGAGGTTTATCTTCCGTTGCTGAGCCCGTAATTGGCTCAGTTCAGAATTTTTGCCGTCGCTAGGTGATCAGAATTTCAGGGGTCGACAATTTACAACCAACCCGTTACTTGAGAAATTATTGTTGAATTTGAGTACTACCCTTTTGCTTATTACGACTCTAAATACTCTTTTCTATTTTATCTAGAACAAATTGGGATGTTATATTATTATAAACATATATATTATACACACGAAATTTGGTGTTAATAGTTAAAAAAAAAAATCCCTAGGATAATGCTGACTTCCATGTCGTAATCTATGTTGAAATTTGGTTTCATAATTTAAATTCAGTTGAGGGGTATAGTTGAGGGGTATAGTTTACTATCTCATTTAAACATATATATATTTTTTTTTCAATCAATAAAAAATATAATTATTTTCTCCGTGTTCCACAATATATATAAATTGTAACTCTCTACTTCCATAGCATTTATACGTGAAGAGCACACGGTTTTGGATAATATGGCACCCACTAATTAATCCGGCACACTATTTCAAATGATATGTTTGCTTACGTACAAGAACATACTTTCTATAGCTAATATAATCAATAATTATATATATACAAAAAAAAAAAAAAGTAGCCGTGTGTGTCATATACTAAATTATTTATTCCATGTAGATATATTTAATTGATTATATAAATAAAAAATATTAGTATTTGGCTAGTTTTTCCCCATATCTACAGCTATATATATACACGAACTTCTTCTTTTTAAACATTTTCCCACCAAAATGCATTTAAAATTGGATATAAAATTGCATTCATACTAATGAAGAAGAAGTAAACCCTAGGTAGCTAGCTAGCTAAGTTACTTTAGGGCACGTTTGTTTGCTAGTATTGCGATATCCTAATACCGGTATTAGCTAATACTTTGTTTGTTTACACTTGGTATTAGTATTAGCTAATACTTGGTATTAGCTAATACTCAATTATAGGAGGAATTTGGTATTAGATTATACCAACTAAAAGTGATGTACTAATTAATACCAAACTCAAAATTACTTATTTACCCCTAACATTATTTAATATACAACAACTACCCCAACTTCGACTTATAATATCGGCTACCGGCGATCCCCGGCCGGACTCCGGCGACCCCCGGCCGAGCTCCGGCGACCCCCGGCCGAGCTCAGGCGACCCCCGGCCGAGCTCCGGCGACCCCCGGCCGAGCTCCGGCGACCCCCGGCCGGACTCCAGCGACATCCGGCCGGACTACGGCGACCCCCGGCCGGCCTTCAATTATAATAATAATTAAAAAATGAATATATCCATTTAGGGGTATTTAGGTCTTTTAGCCATTGTATTAGGATATCCTAATACAAAGTTCATTCAAACATTGTATTAAGATATCCTAATACATGACACAATCAAACATTGTATTAGCTAAGCATGTATTAGTTAAGCATGTATTAGCTAATACCGGTATTAGAATATCGCAATACCGGTAAATAAACGTGCCCAATGTTTAAATGTGGAAGAAGGCCAACTTCCTCTTTGTTTACTTCAACTTTTGTATTAGTTTTTGAAGAGTTGATGTGTTCAGATAATCACCACAAATATATATTATATATATAAACCCAATATTTCTCCAGTCTTGGCCCCTTTTCCAGAGCATTTCTTCAAAAGAAAAAAAAGTCACCTTTAATTTATTATCATCATGTTAAGTTCATGCATCTGATTGCTGCTATAATACAATATTAGGGTATTAACATCTATGTTCGTTTTTTTTAAACGGGCTAATAGTTGCGAATTGCGATCATACACTCATCATGTTATACGTAATGTTCGAATTTTATTGTTTATCTCTGTTCAAATTCAAAACCCTTATAATACTAATGAATCAAAATATATATATATATATATATATATATATATATATATATATATATATATATACATTAAAAAAAACTTGAATCCTTAATAATGAACCCCTATATATCCTATCCTTATAGAGTGTCTCATATAATGAAGCATATTTTAGTTTTTTAAACCTTATAATCACCATGACTAGAAAGTGTAGCAAAATTCTTTGTCCTCTATAAATAGAGACTAGACTATATTATGTAGGAGACATGTTTTGGAGCATCCTTGTCCAGTGTTGTGGTAGGGCAGCAACCAATAACAGCATGCAGTTTGCCCTTAATTTGTATATCTAGTCCTATTATTCCTTGGTAGTTGTCATCATTGACAAAGGTTTAGATTTGAGGGGGTTGTTGGCTCAATGGGGCTCTACTGTATCCTCTATGTTTGGGAACTCAATTTGGTGTTAAATCCAGTAAAATATTCACATTTTCACTGTTATGATTACTAGAGAGAGAAAAAAAATATAATATGAAAGATGTCACACTTTTATATCACAATGCTAAAAGTTATAAGTAGAAGTTAAGATTCCATATGTAAACAAGACAAAAAAAAAGAACATCTAAAGTGTATCTAATATAAGATCTAAATTAGATCTTACCAAATATGTGTGTGGTGCATGTTTATCAAGAATTTATGACAGATACTCTGAAAATTATAAACTTGTTAAAAAACACAAGTTGGTGAAGATGATAAATTCCCACTGGATATTGCTAATTTATTTAATTCCAAACGAAATAATGCTCTTTCTGCAGATTTCTCTCTCTCACAAATCTAGAGAATATGAGCCTCGTGCTTCTTGACACGTACTGTATAAACCTCGAAGCCCTAAAAATGGAAAGAAAGAACGAAAGAGAGCTGCAAAATTTATGTAGAGGCGTTGACAAAAAGGATGATTAAACAGTTAAAAATGGAGTTTGAGAAACACTATTATTCCCAAAATTTATATTTTATTCATTCCAACTACTTATACAGCTTTTTGAGCAACCAACTTCCTTAAATAAAATAATACATGTTTGATTTAAAGGTGTTAATACACACTTCAGCATGAGTCTAGAGTATCAGACCAGTTGGTATATGTATAATAAAACAGTATAAGCAAGTGGACCACATCCTCTTATTACTAATTGATTTTAAGATGGAATTCCATCTGCATATATAATTGCTCTCTGCTGACCCGTTGAATTTGACTCGACCCAATGTGGAATTTAACATGGTATCAGAGCCTGAGCTGGGCATGGACAAAGGAGATGGCTTGTTGAAATCAGAGAGTCCTCACGGTGAGGGTGAATGTTGAAATAGACACTCCACCGTGAGTCTGGAGTACCACCGTTTGTATATGTATAATAAAGCAGTATATAAGCAAGTCGGCCACCTCCTCCTATCACCAATTGGTTTTAGAATGGAATTCCACTTACATATATGATGGCTGCTGACCCGTTGGCTTGACTCGGCCCAATGTGGAATCTAACCAAAGGGTTAAGACTTAAGAAGATACTTTCGCGTAGACTTTTTGTGTTTGTATATCATTTATGACATGTTTGGTAAATTGAATAAGAATGAAAAAAATGAATATAAATAGAGGGAACGAGAATGGTTATTTTTAGGTGGACGGTTAAGAATGATTAGTCCTTACAATTGTTAAATTCAGATTTCTATTCCAAACCTTATTTGTATTCAATGGACATTAGTGTGCATTGTAGTGTTACAGGTGCTGCGAATGACTCTGTTGCTTGGAAGCCCTCCCCATCGGGTTCCTATACAACTTCATCGGCCTATCACATCTTGATGAGAGAAAATCAAGAGAGGAATGTTGACGCCAATGAAGACCAGACACTGTATCAGTGGAAGTGGATTTGGAAAGCTCAAACCATTCCAAAGATACAAAATTTCATGTGGTTAAGCTACCACAACAGGATTGCTACCAAGTCGTTGATTAGTAGGAGAGGATGCAACCTAGATCCCTACTGTGACCGTTGCCAAAGTATCATCGAGGATACCCTTCATGTCCTCAAAGACTGCCCTAGAGCAGCCGCTATTTGGGAGGATCTTGGGATTCCGGAAACGCTTGCCTCTGACTTTTTCTCGACTAATCTGACAGACTGGTTGGAAAGAAATGGAAAAACAACGTGTAGCCATCAGAATGGGAAACCTTGGCAAACTATTTTTGCATATGCCATTTGGACTATATGGAAAAATAGGAATAGCTGGGTTTTTTCCGGTTCTGTATTGACTAATAATATACATCTTTTCATTCATGTGCAGGTAGACCACTACTTGGAGGCAATGGACAAGCAAACATCCGAGAAGAGATATGAGACCATCTTTGTTTCTTGGAAGCCTCCCGAGTTAGGATGGTGCAAGCTAAACACAGATGGTTCATCTGAAGGCAACCCCGGAAATTCTGGAGCAGGGGGGGTCCTCAGAGATCATAATGGGGTTTGGATAAGAGGGTTTAGTAGAAAGTTAGGATGGACCAGTAGCATTTCAGCTGAACTATGGGGACTCAGGGAGGGTCTTATCATGGCTAAGAACCTTCACTTAGATTCTCTTCATGTTGAATTGGATGCTATGTCTATCTGTGAACTAATATATAATGACAGACATGATTGCTTAGCCCTAAAATCTATTATTGCAGATTGCAGAAAGCTTATGGAGGGATTCAGAAGATGTAGGATTCGACATACTTATAGAGAGGGTAACGCAGTTGCAGATGCACTTGCTCGTAGAGGAGTTGCTCAAGAAAACACATTGTCCTATTTTGATAGCCCTCCTGAGGGTATCAATAGTATTGTTACTAGAGATTACAACGGCACTGCGTTGCCAAGAATTGTGGCGATAGCCAACATGTAATTAGCACTTTGGAGTCTTTTTTTTTACTTAATATATAATCCTTCATTCACCAAAAAAAAAAATGTCCATTGTGCAGTTAAGGTTTGAATCACAGCATAAGAAGTTATTACAAGTAACCCTATTTTATCTAGGGTGAATCTCTATGGAATTAGTGAGAACTTTGTGGAAATTTGAAGTATACTTGGAGAAATTAAGAACAAATAAATTAATAGCTGCCCACATTATTAATGTACTTCATCATAAACAAGTAATACCTCCTATATATACAAGATGATATCCTTGAGCAGGTCATAACATACATGACAGCAAGTTCATTCCATTGCTGCACTGTTTTTTCTCAATCTTGACCAAATCTCAACAGACCCTTTCCATATCATCAAAAACTCACTACATTCTCTCCACCCTTCATCATCTTCTTCCTCAACCCAAGAACCAATTTTAGAAATGTGGGTTATATATATTGTCAGTTTGGCCATTATAGGTATACTTCACTGGGTTTACAACTGGAGGAACCCTAGATGCAATGGGAAACTCCCACCCGGTTCGATGGGGTGGCCTCTCCTCGGCGAAACCCTTCATTTCTTTGCTCCCAACACTACTCATGATGTTTCACCATTTGTGAAGCAGAGAATGAAAAGGTTTTTTTTTAAATTTTTTTTTTTTTTTTTTATAGCTAAGTATGTAATGAGTTGTTCTAGTTTTGAATGGTTTTGTGAAATTATGTAACAGATATGGACCATTATTCAGGACAAGTTTGGTTGGGAGACAAGTGGTAGTTTCTGCAGACCCTGATCTCAATTACTTTGTGTTCAAGCAAGAAGGCAATTTGTTTCAGAGTTGGTACCCAGACACATTTGAAGAGATCTTTGGAAAACAGAATGTGGGTTCTTTACATGGGTTTGTGTATAAATACCTCAAGAACATGGTGCTGAATCTCTATGGCCCCACAAATCTTCAGAAGATGCTTCCTCAAGTGGAGGAAACTGCACTTAGAAGATTGAAGCAGTGGTCGAACCGGGACTCTGTTGAAGTTAAAGATGAAACTGCAAGTGTATAAAATCATAAACTCAACATAATCCATTTGCATTGCCAGGTTGTTTCCTTCTCTGTAAATCACTAAGAAATTCTTGAATTTTGCAGTTGATTTTCCATCTGACAGCAAAAAAGCTGATTAGCCACGATTCGGAGAAATCTTCAGAGAATTTACGCGAAAACTTTGCAGCATTCATACAGGGATTGATTTCATTCCCTCTGGATATCCCAGGAACAGCTTATCACAAGTGCTTACAGGTATAGATAGTTAAAAAGTTTCTTGAATCAGTAAAAATTCTATTTTTTTTAACAGAAAGTGACAAAAGGGCTAATTTTTCTAAACATCAAGAATGAAGAACAGAATTATCATTTTTGTAAAGAGAATACCAAACTTTGATGGAATCAACATGAACAGGGAAGGAAAAATGCAATGAGGATGTTGAAAGACTTGCTGCAAGAAAGAAGGATGGTGCCGAGGGAGCAAAAGATCGATTTTTTCGACTATGTTCTTGAAGAACTTCAGAAAGAAGGAACAATCCTCACCGAGCCAATTGCGTTGGATTTGATGTTCGTGTTGCTCTTTGCTAGCTATGAGACAACTTCTCTGGCTATAACATTGGCTATGAAGTTTCTTTCGGATCATCCTTTAGTGCTGCAGAGATTAACGGTTAGTCGAATCAGTAAGACTAAAAAACATCTTAAATTATGTCTAGTCATCTCTAACGAACTCCAAATTTCTCAGGAAGAACATGATTCCATAATAAGAGAAAGGGAGACTGCAGATTCCGGGTTGACGTGGAGAGAATACAAGTCAATGACGTTTACATTTCAGGTAAATCAAGTTTGGTTTTTTATCGAAAAGTTAAATTATTTAAGACATATTTGCTCTGTTAATAAAACCTCTACTTCTGCAGTTCATAAATGAAACAGCAAGGCTTGCCAACATAGTTCCTGGCATCTTCCGGAAAGTACTAAGAGAAATCAAGTTTAAAGGTATGTTCTATTATATCAACTTAAGCTTTTGGTTTCGACATTTCCATGGTATTAGGATCGGGTTCAAGTTCACGTTAGTTGCAGGTGTGTGGAAAGGTAGAAGTAAAACTTAGCACCCAAGTTACCTTGTGTAAAAAAATACAAACTTGGATAAAAAAGTGGGCATAAATTCTCATAGACCAGCTTTTACAATTTAAAAAGATAATTTTTTTTAATTAAAAAAACGGGTATTACGCAGGATATACTATACCAGAAGGATGGGCAGTTATGGTGTGTCCTCCAGCAGTGCACTTAAACCCAGTAATATATGAAGATCCACTTACATTTAATCCATGGAGATGGGAGGTTAGCAATTTCCTGCTAAATTTAATAGATGCCTGAATATACTTATATTTTTTACGAAAATTGAAAAAAAAAAAAACGGTTTGCAGGGAGGTAAAGTACACGATGCATCGAAGCAATTCATGGCATTTGGTGGAGGAATGCGGTTTTGTGTCGGAACCGACTTCACCAAAATGCAGATGGCAGTTTTTTTACATTGCTTGGTAACAAAGTACAGGTAAAAAGTAAAAACAATACATTGTGCAGAACATAGAGCTTAAGTAAGTGAAGGTAATTAAGATCGAATCTCTGTGAATCTGTCAGGTGGCGAGCGATCAAAGGAGGCAATACTGTAAGAACTCCTGGTTTGCAATTCCCAGATGGTTTTCACATTCAGCTCAAGGAGAGAGATACACATGAAAGGGAAATGACTTAGTAACTTGAGCGTTCTGTCACAGAGACAGTAGCCGAGGTTGTATCAAATTCAGGAGACACGTATGAAGGCACCGGAGATGCCAAGCTGCAATCTTGCACTCAAATGGAGTAGAAAGTTTCGATTTTTTATGGCGTGAACACAACTATTTGAGGGTGGAAACAAGAGCCACACAATGTACAATTGTTCCAATAGTCAATACAAAAAATATCAATACAAAGTTTTTTTTTGGGGCCAGGAATACAAAGTTTTTTTAAAAAAAAAAAATTATGATTTCATGTTCAATACAAAAAATAGCAGCTTTAGAACTTAGCTAATCTCAATTAACATTCTCCATATATCTGGAAATGTGGGTTATATGTAGTATTAGTTACATACAAAAAGACTAAAAATGACAAGCTGCAATTTTGCTTCCCATTGGAGTATAGAAAGATTTGAATTTGATGATACAAACACGACACAATATTTCAATAGTCAATACAGACGATACTCGATACATTTTTTTTGTCATTCTCTTCTCTTATACTGCAAGAGCAATCCTTGTTCATCATCTAGGCCATGACTATGCCTCCTATGATGATGTCTCTTTTTTCCAACATGTCTTGTCCCTTGTCCTTTTGAAGACCTTTCTTTTCTACGGTGTCTATAACCGTATTCATCTTCCACTACCGCGTTTTGCAGACCCGAGTCCTTTCCATGCCTATGCTTAAACTTATCTTTATGAACATGGTGAAGATAGTAGTAGTAATCTGGATCCCCATTCAAATGCCCGTGTTCTCGATGACTACTTCTTTTCCTATGAGAGACATGTCTGTGTCGCCTCATTTCTTCGTCACGATGATGCCCGTGACGGTAATTAGCATCAAACCGGTTTTCGATCTCACTTTCATCATGAACATGATCATCCCACCAGTCATAGACAAAGTCAAACAATCCCTTTTGATGCAAAAGCCATATCAAAACCATAACTGTAACTCGAAGAACAACAAAACTTAATAAGTCATTTCTGACTGAATATTTTATGTATCGTGAATAACACACAAACGGTTTAGGGTTTAGGGTAAGTTGCCTGAAGGAATAATGGCTAAAAGGAGGCCAACAAATAATATCCAGCTTAGGCACATGTACTGTATGTGACAGGTTAAGTCGAATACTCCGAGGCAATTCGCCCTGTTAATAATTGGTTACATGATTTATATGATTCTGAATCTGCAATTGCTTAATTTGAATATGCATTTCATTACCTACAACTTTTTCCGGTAATAAAGTCGATGGCAGCTTCCCATATTTTCTTCCAGATCCTCTTTATCGGCTCGAAGAAACCATTATGAGTCTTTGGTGGTTCAAAACCAGTAATCTGCATAAATCATGTTAACAAATTTTGTTTTGGAGTATATTTTTAAGAAAAATTAGCATTTCAAGACTTAATTATCAATACCAGAGTGCCATTATCAAGGATAGTAGCTGTTGTACTAAATTGGCACTCGGCTCGATCGACTTCAGCGAAATCTGAATCCTTCAGTATAGCTGCAAATAGCCGAAATCATTCAGTATGATCATATAAGCTATTTTCTTCAACTATACTTCTACATATTTAAAAAAAAAAATGTAATGCGATACCTGAGCATACGTATTTTGCTGCGTGATCGGTTGTCGGGTATATTTTGAATGATCTAGTTAAAGCCTCATTTGGCTTCATGATGAAGAATTGTTCCTGAATATGTCACAGTTCATGATCTGTCATTGTGCTCTTCATTATAGGATAATAAACCGCTCGATCCATGGCAATCGAAAACAAGTACCTCCACGAGATTAATGCCTTTCGTACAATCAAACTGCACATGAAACATGTTTTTTTTAACATTTTTCGTATCAGTACGCCTTTAATGTATGTGATACTAAGAAATGTAACAATATTTATGTTACCCTCAAGCTATACGATGCTTCGACTTCACCGGTATTTTTTATCGTGACTTGAGCGACTCCGAATTGCGTAAGGGCTTCAAATGTAGGGATAGTGATACTCATGATTTTTCCAGGGCTCCTACAAAATTGTAAATGTGAAAAATCATAATATATAATCAAAATGGATATCCAAACTAAGCCTTTAGAGTAAGATCAACCTTTGAAACACATATTCGATATCATCAGCACTTAATTCTATCAGTAAGTTCGTGTTGAGCACTTCGGTGACCCCGATCGAGAATGAGTGTGTTCCTGCATTCTGCACCATAATCACATTTTTAAGCATCCATAGTTAGTAATCTATAGTAATGTTTTTTTTGTTTGTTTTGTAAATGTGACACATAACTGGATCCTGATTTATCCTTTCAAACCTTCCTTCAACTCTGTACTGTGGAACCTGATGTCTCATAAGTCGGTTTTGATCGGCCTGTCGAAAATAATATCCTTAACCTTGGACAAATTTAATGATACCATTGTGTGTAGTTGATCAACATGAACACATTTAATCAGCAAAAAAAAAAAAAAAAAATACTGACATCCCAAAAATTCCACAGTTGATTATGCAGGCAACTCCAGAAAGGCGTCGAACAAAAATTGGGTTGCCCGTTAAAAGCTTCGTAACTGACTCCGATCTTGTTGCACTCGAGGCCGTCTAAAGTGAACCTCACTCTCTCAAGAAGCATCCACATAGAGAAGTTTGTTCCGAGTCGTTGTGGTGGGCCCGTAACAGGCTTTAACAGTTACCGAATATACGTGTCATTATCTGATTTAATTCATCACGATTATACAATATATATATATTGATTTTGTACCTCCTGCTTCGGGATGACGAGGTAGGAATCCTCGAACGATGGAATGTTGGTGTATCCCGCGAAATCTCCAATCAAGTTAACCCTCAAAAAATTATCACTAGAAGTTGCACTTCTATTCTCCGGACCTACAACAACTTCCTACATGTAACATGAAAAATCGCCAAATTCATCAGTCGTGACGTAGTAATCGAGAAAAATTTGCACATAATGAATGCATCTTACCGAAACTCTGTTCCCGGCTTTGACCTCGATCCGAACGCTGAATCCGAGTGATCGTTGTCCAATGCCATAGATATGGAACCTAAATGAAACACTCACAAATGTAGCGCGATTTATCAAGAATCGTGTCCAAAATTGTACTTTTTAGTTAAAATGCAGAGTCATAAAATTCTAATCATTCTATTTGAATCAAGTCTAGTCAAGAATACTGAATCATTTGTTCATAAGTCTGTGCTTGTTTGGAATGATCATCATAAATGATTAAAATGTGGAAGAAATAGGGTTTCAACACATACCATTCACCTGGAAATCTAAGACAGTGAGCTGTATTTGCCTTCCCTCTTAGCATTTTGTCAACTGTATATAAGAAAAAAAAAAGAATTAATCGTGCAATAACATACTTAATGCCAATTTACGCGAATACGCTTACAGAAATTTCCGCAAGACGATGGAATTCTTCGCTGCGGGCCACAAGGACAACAAATTGGCTGAGTATGCTCCATGACATGACCACTTTCATCTTTCAACCTGCTTAAAATTGTAATCATTTTATTTCTATCTTTCCGAACATAACCAAATGACGTAGATAGATAAGAGAGCCTGCCTCTCGCAAATCTTGACAACTTTAGCATCTGCATCGGGTTCGCATTTCCTCGTGGTAACGTAAAACTCTTGAGGCTTATACGGAACATCCTGAAACAGAAGTTATCATAAAAACAGAACAAAAGCATGAAAATGTAAATACTGTGGAGTTCTGACAATACCCTTATGTAGGTAAGCTCGTAGAGTGCATAAGCGGCGGATTTGTTGACCGTTATCACCGGTGGAATGCGCAGAGTCTGCATCTTGTTAGTCGAGTTCTCTTCGACCTCCACTACTTCCGCCACAAGAGAGGCCTCACCTCCACTCTGCAATTTTGACCGAAAATTAGAGTGATCGGAATTAAATTAGTTAACCGATCGTATTTGAAATTCATCGATTTTCGATAGAGACGAATTACGGAGCCACTAGGGACGGCTAAATCGAGTAAGATCTTTCGGGTGCAGTTGAGACGGTTAGAATCGGAAGTTTTCTCGCACTTGTCGAGTTTCGACTTGGAGAGTATCTGAGTTGCGGATATCGGCCGCAAGTGGTGGAGAAGGAGAAGGAAGAAGATGGCCGTTCTGATCATGAATATCTTCTCCATTTGCAGTTGGTTTGATGGGTGGTGAAATGAGAACAATTTTGATAATTGGTTGAGATAGATAGATACCTAGAGAATCAGGTAGTTATTTTTTGGCGCCATTTCTTTTCAAATTATAACTGATTATTATCAGACCGGATTACTGTCAGTGTCCAAACCGGTTTTTACCGTTTTTTTGTTTGGTAAAAGGTTTTTACCGTTGATTCATGGCAATGACGGAGCACACGTAATTATGACGCTAAAAATTCTTTATTGATTCCGGGACTCCATCTACTGAGACTTCGACAACAAGAAACAAATTTCTCTAGGACATTTCCACAAATATTTTGTAGGCGATTTACGCTAGAGTTTGAACTTGATAAGAAGTCAATAGTAATTAAAACTTACCTTAAAGAGGCAGCAAGAGAGACTCGAGATGGCAGAGCGGCGACAGAGTTGACGAAGACGGCGAATTAACGAAGAGGATCAAATTTCGTAGTTTCATTGATCGTTGCAGAGATTGATGAATATGTTACATTTAAGGATCAAATTTGGAGAAATTTTCATCGAGTACTACTAGAAATAGCTACATTAGCGACTAAAATATTTCGCGGGAGAATATATATTTATGTCACTAAATTTAATTTTTTCAATAAAAATCAGTCGTTGAAGTTCGAGTTTTGCCGACAAAATTTATATCATTAAAAGTTTATTTCTGTGGGCACGCTTATTTTTGCTGATAATTATTTTCATCAGTAATAGTTTTCCGCATGAGAAAATTTAGTCATTTTGTTGACGAAAATTCCGTCGGTTAAATTTCTGCTGAAGGAAATATTTTGCTGGCTAAACGCTTTGTTGATACAATTTTTTTTGTATGCAGAGCAGAACCTTTTTACAGACAAGTTAATTATGTTGGCAAAACCATAGACGATGAAATCGCCGACGCTTATTGTATGTTCGAACATATTTTTCCTAAAAAAATATGTTTACATAGGGTTTTGGCTTGCCCGAAGCTCATGAAGTAAGGGGTGTTTTGGGGATTTAAAATTTTAACTCCCATGTATACATATTACGTGACAAGTATAGGTAACAAATACTTTACGGAATATTAACGTCCGGATTAATGAAAAAGCACACAACTTTTCAAATTATAGCAAAGAGTAAACTATGTTAATTTTCTAGTAAAAAATGATGAAAATTAAATATATAACATCCATATAATATAATCTAACTTATAGTATGCACATGTATGTTAGTTTGTCTATCATGCGTCAAGTGAACAAACATTTGTGATTTGTATATATGTGCATTTCTGTCACTTTTTAGTGAATAAAATAACATATTTTGCACTTTGCAATATTTTTTAAAGTTATTTTTTTTATTGTCTATAAAAAAAATCAGTTTTTTATTTTTATTTTTTATAAATTACTTAAATTTTGGTTTTTTTTAATATAAATAATCATAATAAATATATAACATGAGTTCTTATTTATGTTAAATCCCGTGCTACAATAGAGTTAATTAGTAAATATTTTATAATGACATGTATTTTTTTTAGTGTGCTCTAAAATTCAGAAATTTCGTACACATCGTGTCATATGGCAGAATATTTGAAATTTTGGATTCGCAAACTTTATACTTAGTTTTAAACCCCTAATTACCGAATTACCATGTGTTATATATCTGATTTAATTACCACGATAGTATTATATATCTGATTTACTTATACTTTAAAAAGTTATACAAGTAGCATTTACTATTTTATAATTGATGAGTGTATATATGTATACTTTAAAGTCTACACGTATTTGCATCAACATCGTGCATGATTATTAAGTTCTAAAATTCCTACTTACATGTAAGTTACATCCTTGTATTTATTGCTTACCCTAAACATTCATTTGTAGCTTTAGAAGACAATAGTTTTCATTTCCTAACTAGTCTCCTAAAATAGCAAAGCTAATTATCAGAATAAGTACTCAATATTATAAAATTTATTATTATCAAATATTATACATTATTATCATAATATAATCTAGATGAAACTTCAATTTCCAAGTTGCGTGGTCGCAATAAAATGCTATGTACCGATTTCGGATTGTCGCAGTTACTTACTTAAAATAAGAAATTAGCACATATAAATTGTATTTTTCTCAAATATATTTTACTGTTCCAAAATTACGTATAAATTATATCATTGCATACCCTAAACTTTCACTTGTAGCTTTAAAATAATATTCTTAATTTTCTAATATATATCTCATAAAATAGCTAAGTTGAATTCTTAGAAATAAGTCATTAATATTATAAATTTATAAATTTTCTTACTATCATATATAGTTTGCGAAATAATAAAGACCCAATGATACCCTGCTTAACTGGCTGGAGCAATTTAAGTGCGGTGATATTGTTAAGAATAAACATTGACTTACCTTCATGGGCTAAGACTTACATAAGTTCATGGGCTAAGACTTACATAAGTTCATAGGCTAAGACTAATTTACCATCATGGGCCAAGACTTGAAGATTTGGGTTAAAAGAGTTGGTCCATGATGAAGATGGATCTAGATAGTATTCTAGGTTATGTGTCTAGATAATTCTAGGAACTAAATAAGTGTAGGAAATTCTAGAGAGTTTCTAGGGAGTTCTCAGTCTAGATATTTCTTAGTCTAGAGATTTCTTTAGTCTCCTATAAATAGGAGTGGAGTCATTTGTAGTGAAAGCAACAACCACAACAATAACCACCACCACAAGTTGTAAGAGTCTCCAAGATATCATATTTAGAGTAAGAGAGATATATATATAAGAGTTCTTCATTAGCTATTAGATACGGTATTGGGCAAGTGCAAATCGGCACATCGTTATTTTTACAGATATAATCTATGGAAGAATGAGAAGAAGATAATTAATTAGAAGGTCGTTTATATGGTTTCGTGATTAAACTCAATTTGTGTGCTCCCTAAAATCCAACAGATAGAAAACTAATTGTTACAGTTACTTTAAAGACGAATTGCAAGCTTGAATCGTATTTTTCTAATATAATAATAATAATAATAATAATGTACTTACTGCAAATGTATTGACCCACCTAAAGTTCTAATCCCGGAACTAACGCTATTATGACCCTCTCAACACCTCTGCGTGATAAAAGACAACAACATCACAGAGAAGATGTTTAAATTTGGTCTACTATAAATATATGAAAGATGATGTTGTGATTGGACGCAGTCCTGATTCTGGGAAAATATTTAAGATCACTAGAGTGAGAGAGATTGAATTAGCTTAACGAAATGGGAAGAACTCCAGTTTGCCGTGATGAGAGTGGACTGAACAAAGGTCTATGGACGCCTGAGGAAGATGAGATTCTTGTCAACTATATTCAGAAAAATGGGCGCCATGTTTGTTGGAGAGCTCTCCCTAAAAATGCAGGTACGTCATTTTATATATATATATATTTATAAACCCTAGTTAAACATCTTTTCCCATGCAAACGGTTTTAAAGCATGTGCGACTTTAACTAATTAAGCTATAAAACTACATGTACATGTTTATGAAGCAATTATTTTATAAAACTATACTTTAATTATTTTGCTGGTATGTTGTGTTAAATTCACAACAAGAGCTTCTTTGGCTGACAAAAGAGTTATCATATTTTAGGGCTCAATCGAAATGGAAAGAGTTGTAGACTGAGATGGGCAAATTACCTACGTCCGGATATCAAAAGAGGCAGTTTTACTCCCGAAGAAGAGCAGAAAATTCTGAATCTGCATTCAAATCTTGGAAATCAGTAATGATTATCCACTATTTACTTACTTTTCACCATGTTCCTTTTTTTGTTTTTGCTAAAAAATGGATTTTTATTTTTTTTACAAAGGTGGTCTGTTATAGCAAAACGCCTACCCGGTCGGACGGATAATGAAATAAAAAACTACTGGAACACCCATTTGAAAAAAAAGCTGATCCAGTCAGGTTTCGATCCGACGAATCATCGGCCTCAAACCAACCCATCGGAAAGCCTTCATCATCTCCTAGCCCTAGCCAACAACCTCAAAGAGCGTCTGGATCAAGCATTAAGGCTCCAATCAGAAGCTAGAGCAGAGCTTCAGTATCTTCAGACCCTCCTTCAAATCACCCAACCAAATTATGATCACACATCATTTCTGAGTCAGAACAAGTTTAACAGTTCCACCGACATTGAAACCCTAAAAATGCTGACCTCATCACTAGCTCAGTCTGAGAGCTTCATACCATCTTCTGCGGGATCAGGTTCTTTATCTCTCCATGACAGCTTTCCATTAGCTGAGTTGCAAAGGAATGCATGCAACTTCGGAACATCAAATCTGAACAATTCCGACACCACTGTAAGTGATCATGTTCTAGCACCTGTTCTTCATCAGGACAACAGCTGTGTGGATTTTAGGCAGTTGCCTCCACTATATCCGATCGGTGTCGTAGTCACCAACCCGAGCATGGAGGTATCAAGCAACTCAATGGAGGACTGGCCACATTTCAACGAATGAGCTAGAAGGAGCTAATTAAATATATTTCTTCGATTATTAATAGCCAATATGTTATATATATGGTAAAATGTATAAGGATTATTATCAGTACTTTATTGGATAGTTGAGAGTTGAGACTTTAAAGACTATCTTAACGTTAAGTTTATATATAAGTGTGTAATAGATTGGAAATTCATGAATGATGAATTGCGGTTCTTGAATGTTAAGTGTTCGATGAGATGGTTGAGTTGCACTGCTAAACAGAAAGCTTATGAAAGAGTAGAGAATGTTGTCCAGTAGCATCCCGAAAATGGGAACTTATAGGTGAGGTAGCTGGTTCTTCAAGAGACATGTGCAAAAAGCAACTTGAATAAAATTTAGAAAGCAGACTGAAGTTGATGAGGTGGTAAAGCGCTCTTCTGCAAAAGAATTGAAGAATCTCACGCACTACAACCAAATTAGTAATTTGTGACGATATTTTCTTAAAAAATTAAATATTTCATAAAATTATAAGCATTTTTTTGGGATTTATTATGTTTTGATGGAAATTCCTTACAAAACTAAAATTTTTGTAAAGGATTTTCAGTGAAGTTTCTAGCTAAACTTTTATTAAGAGTCGTTCCCTTAAAAAAATTGAAAGTTGTATTTATAAGGAATTTTCATAATTCCCTTACAAATAATGTTATATGTCTCTCACAAATGAATCACTCACAAACAACTAGAATTTCTTGTAGTGCACGAAGGCAGCAGGATCCGTGTAATTAATGAGAACGTTAGGTTGGTTAGTGTGAGAGAATGTCATGATCTGGGAAAAGTGGTGTAAGTTCAAACACCGCCGGTATCTACTATGACCAAAAGAACTTTAAAACGTACTGGAATTGTGGGACGACGTGCACGTAATTTTATATATTTTATGCACATGTTACGCTTGTTAGCATATGGTGATTGAACGCTGTAAATGGAAGCCCATTAATATGTATATGTTACCTGAGACAATTTGGTAAATGTCACATTAGGGAAATTAGGCTACACCCAAATCCCAATTGACATGAGAGGTCCAAAATTGGGCTTCTCTTATACACTATGGCCGGCCGAATTTTAGGTGTGGGCAAGTGGACTTTTGTCCACTTTGCTCCTCCTATAAATAGGGAGTGTTATGAGTTTTATTTGGTTAGAATCATAATTCCTCATTTGTGGTAATTTGAGAGAAACCCATCCTCCCTAAATATCCCTTGATGGATATACGCTCAGTTTAGACTCGTTGTCATTCAGATTGTGTTATTTTAATTACCCCACGAATGATTGTAAATCGAAATTTTGACCCGAAAACGTCACCCGCAGTGAAATGGTCCGGACGAGGGAAAAAACGCCTGCTCGGATATTTTGCCGTGTCCGATCCCAATCCTCCGGGTCGGACCTCCCGAACGACCCTGAAGGTCCCGACATTCCTCCGACACGCGATATTCCTGCCAAGGGGTGTGCGCGACGTCCGGAACACTGTCCTTCAAACCGTCCCTCGTGACGACCTGACCTCACTTTGCACGTCAGATACTTAGAAAATATCATGAACCTTCTCCATGCTTGCTAAGGGCTTAATCCCTTTATTATTTGTTAACTGTGCTCGCCTAGGAGTTAACGGTGTCATTAACCGCCTTAATATCTTTTGAGCCTATATATAGAACTCCACCCCTATTAATTTACTAATAAGTTAATAGCACTTGCATGATTTGAGCTCTCCCTTCTCTCTACTTTCTCTCTCTACGTTGTTCTCATTTAAGCATTGGAGAGGGTTCGTCGGTACCACCCCGGCTTACCCCTCGTGCAGGTCTGCGTGAAGAAGGATCACGAACAAGGTGCGAGGAAACGAATTGCGAAAAGGGACTGTCGGATCGCAAATGAAAGGAATCTACCCGTGAGTTGGCCATTCAGATTGGCGATCCGTCACCCGATACGCGGAATTAACATTTGACGCCGTCTGTGGGTTTTGAACAAACAAGTTTAACTATCACAAAGTAAGTGGCAAACACATATGTCATACATGGGGGATTTGGATCAGGCGAAGAGTCGGCAAATGCAATAGAAACATACATGATTGAACTAGAAGATAAGACAATCAAGAACAAAGGCCACGAACAGATAAAAGAAGAAACAATCAAATTCTCAAGACAGGATATTGAACACATGACACACCCACATAGTGATGCACTAGTCATAACAATGAGAATCACTGATAGGGACATTGGCCGAATCTGGTGGATGGAGGAAGCTCAGCTAGAATCTTGAACAAAAAAGTAATCGACATCCTAGGTGTACGACCAAGTGGCATAAAACCAGTATACTCTCCGCTCAGAGGATTCTCAGGAGAACCAAGTTACCCGATCGGAACAATAATATTGCCTGTAACACTAGGGACAAGTTAGAAGCAATTAAAGATTGACGTTCATTTCCTAGTTGTAGATACCATGGATGAATACAATTGAGTCCTCGGTGTAACCACAATCAACAAGTGGGGTATGGTACCATCAACACTCCACCAAAAATTGCAGTTCCCTACAAGTGCAGAAATTGGTGAAGTAAAGGGTAACCAAAAGGTCGCTAGGAAATGTGGCAGAATAGCACTCATGAAAAAAATGCAAAGTTAAAAAGGAGGTCCTTTCAATAGACGAAGACCCAAGAGAAGAGCATGGTAGACCCGCGCCCATGGAGGATCTGAAAGAAGTGCTAATTGAAGAACCTGGAAAGAGGGTGAAAGTTGGGGTCTCATTAAAAGAGGAAGAAGAGGCACAAATAACATCACTTATGAGAGAATACAAAGAGCTATTCGCATGGTTACCAAGTGACATGCCAGGCCACCGCCCAAGGCTGCTGGCCACTTCCAAAGTCGCCGACCACCACGAAAGAGTCGGAAACCACCCTAGTTGGTGGTGGCTACAGCCCTAATCGGGGCCGGCCACCACTAATTGGGGCCGCCGGCTCTGATTGGGGACACCGAGGGCTCCGACTGAGCCCTCTGTGGCTCAATCGGAGCCAGATGGCCCCGAATTGGAGCCCTCTGGCTCCGATTGAGCAATATAGGGCTTAGTCGGAGCCCTCCGTGGCCCTAATCGGGGCCGGTGGCCCCAATTTGTGGCGGTTGCACCCGATTAGGGCTGTAGCCACCACCAATTGGTGGTGGCCGACCCCGATTGAGGTGGCCACCACCAATTGGGGTGGTTTTCGGCCCCAAGTGATGGTGGCCGGCTCTATCGTGGTGGTCGGCGGCCCTTTCGTGGTGGTCGGCGGCCCTTTCGTGGTGGGTGGTGGCCGGCGGTCTTGGGCGGTGACTTGAGCAAATAATAGGGACTAAATTGTAAATATTAAATTTTAGAAATATATAAATTTCGGGACTAAATTAAACAAAATAAAAGTATTTAACGGTCAAACTAACTGTTGACTAACGGAAACACAAAAAACATACAGCGTCTCAAGCATATGGCACCAAAAGCCTACAAAATTAAACATATGACACCAAAAGCCTACACTGGTCAAACATGTGGCACCAAAAGTACCTTTAACCTTATCATTTAACTAGAAACTTTTAATTATTTGTTACTTTATTTATATAAGAAGTCTCTTTATTTTACGAGAGACTAAAATATGAGATATTTTTTTTTAAAAAAAATTGCATATATTCAATATTTTGAATCAAAATTTATAAAACTGCAATTAAATTAGGAAAAGATGATTAAGAAAAATTTGCACTTGTAACTCAAAGAATGTCCGTCAAATGAATTATATATATATATATATATATATATATATATATATATATATATATATATATATATATATATACTTTAAAGTCCATACGTATTTGCATCATATCGTATGTATGAGTAAAAGTTGAATTAATATATATGTATATATATATACTTTAAAGTCCATACGTATTTGCATCATATCGTGCATGTATGAGTAAAAGTTGTACTTACATATAAGTTATATCTTTGTATTTATTGATTTCCCTAAACTTTCATTTGTAGTTGAGAAGATACCTTTTTTTTCATTTCCTAGTCTCCTAAAATAGTAAAGCTACATTATCAGAATTACTTGATAATATAAAATTCATTATTATCATGCCAACAAACAAGACATTTATGGTTTTTAATCAAAGATCAAATGTGGTTACATGGCGGTTGAACATTATTCTCAGTTTTGTACTTACACGCGCAGTTTTCTACTTACACGCGCGGAAATAAGAGAAAGGTACAATCGGCCAGCATAAACAACACAAAATAAATTATTTCATACAGCTGGTTTAAACAAAAAAAAAAAAAATACAACCTCGGAAATTAATTCAATAGCCACACACCTTATATTTAATTTTGCGTGTTTCAAAGAAGTTAATAGATGTGTCAGCATACCCGAAAATTTCACTCGTGGCTTTAAAAATAAATAATATTCTTAATTATTTATACTTGGCAAAAAAATATATTTTCTAATAATATCACCTAAAATATCTAAGTTGAGTTCTTAGAATAAGTCATCGATATTATATAAATTATAAACGATATATAGTTGTATTTTGCCGTCAACAGCAAAGATTCCCTTATGCAGGATTTTGACGTCCTTTAGTTTCGTAAGGAAGCATGGTAATCAATGCGCGCATTGGACTTCTGCGAGTACTAAAGAAGGGTGTACACTTAATTAGCCGTGGGTTTCAAATCTACAACCCTCTTTACTGTCTATTTTGCTAATTACTAATTAGTTTCTCTTGTTGTAATTGTACAGTTCGTACTGATTTTTTTTTATTTAATTTATATGAAATTTTTGTTTGAGCTTCAATATTAATAAGTTTAACTCCAACATCTTCGTGACTGTGAATTTGTCACGATTCCGACCACCGCGCTTGAGCTCCACAATCAGTAAACTTTTTTCTAACTTTTAGCCTGCGCTACGACATGTATTTTATCGTCGTGATCATGTTACTATAATATGATTATAATATGATTAAGCTGACTCCGAAAATAATATAATAGCATGATGATTACTCTAATTACGATGGTAATACAAAAATAGAGAGGATAATACAAGAATAGATGATTATAGAAAAATAAATTTAAATTATATAACATAATAAAAATTAAAAAAAAATCAACAAATAAATTAAAAATGTCAGAGTGACTAAGAAAAACTCATTAAAGAGCTCTCAGACGCTCTAACATTTTTAATTTTTTAAATAAGGGTACTGCTAGTGGATATATATCAGTTATTTATCAAATATAAAGTTAGGATGTCAACCATGTCAATATAATATGACGGTTCAGCACGTCACATCTTAACTAATAGGCCAGAGGTTTGAGACTCTAGGAATTGAGAAATATTCATAGCCAGCACTTTGTCTGTTCTGATGCGAATGTGATTTAGTCTAGTTGTAAAGTAAGTATATATACTACGGGTGTAGCAAAAGTACATATTTTCAAGTATGTATTTATGTCTTATTTTATTTTAGATTTTTAGCGAATTATTAATAATATTGTTATGTAATGTACTAAAAACCATAATTTTTTTCAAAATTGAATGAGGAGCTTATTAAGAATTTTAGTCCTTTCCACAAATGCAAAATTATGATGTCATAAATTTAACTTATACTTAGGAGGACCAATATATTTGTAGATTTTTTTAAAAAAAAAAATTAATTAATCATGACCAAATTATATTATACTTGTTCCTAACCCCGCGCGCAACACACGGGGAAACAAAATCGAACTAAAAAATTGAATTTAGCGATTAAAAAAAGGTTTAAAAAGGTAAATTTGTTGAAATTCTATTTGAAAAAAAAAAACTTAAATATTTTCATAGATATAATATTGAAATTTTTATCTATTTTAACCATTAACCTAAAAAAATTGAAATATATATAAGTTTTAAATTATATATATATATATATATATATATTGTGAGTATTTATATAATATAATTTATGTAGGTTTATATATTTTTATTATGTATATAATATAATATATTTATGTATTTGTTCGTAGTAAGTTTAACATGATCACGACCTTAGAATGTTGCATAGTCAAACTGTATAGATATATCATTTAATAAAAACTTTTAATTATTTGTTACTTTATTTATATAGGAAGTTTCTTTATTTTACGTAGAGACTGAAATATGAGATAAAAATATTTTCTTAATTTGCATATATTCAATATTTTGTATCTAAATTTATAGAGCTGCAATTAAATTAGCAAACGATGATTAAGAAAAATTTGCACGTGTGACTCAGAGAATGTCTGTCAAATAAATTAATATATATATATATATATATATATATATATATATATATATATATATATATATATATATATATTAAAGTGTCCATACGATTTGCATCATATCATGCACGTATGAGTAAAAGTTTTACTTACATATAAGTTATATCTTTGTATTTATTATTGATTTCCCTAAACTTTCATTTGTAGTTGAGAAAAATACTTTTTTTTTTTTTCCATTTCCTAGTCTCCTAAAATAGTAAAGCTACATTATCAGAATTACTTGATAATTTAAAATTCATTATTATCAAATTCTATATATTATTATTAGCATAATATATAAAATCTATATGAAAAGAAAACCCTGAACCATTCCGAAGTTACGTGTATTTGAAATAAAATGTCATGTGTATCTATATTTACCGGTTTCAGCTGACTAAAACTCAGTTACGTACTTCATATATAACAAAACGGAAAAAATCTAAACTGTGTAATCTTCTTAAAATATAATCATCTACCCCTTTACGTACTGACCACTGTGAATATATATGTTGAGATTATTCTCTAGACTTGGGTCATGCATGACAAGTGAGGTACTCTTCTCACCGGTGGCAATTCGCGTTATCGTGCGTGTCAGTAGGCGCATCGTGTTAAACGTACTTAACATAAACACCTACGGTAAGCTAGCTTATCATGCCACGTTTTACAAACTCGAACACGACATTGAATTTTTCGTGCGTGTTCATGTCGAGTTATCGTGTTATTCAATTATACATTTCTATACGAGATCTTTAAGTAAAAATTCAAAATAATTAACTTTGTATAGCAAATACTATGATTTAATATGTCAGTATTCATAAGTTTAAAATATGTGATAAATTCTAAAAGTTAAACCACTTATTAGTGTTTTAAAAGCTATTTAATAAGATTTTTTCAAAAAATTACTTAAGAGTTAAACTTAGTAACGCAACTTTATCGTGCTATCGTACATATCATGTGTTGTGATACATATACACGAACACAACACGAAAATTATATTGTGCTAATCGTGTAATTGTTATCGTTCTGTCATATCCTTACACAAACACAGTTTTTTTCGTGCGTGTTCGTGTCGTGCTATCGTGTCGTGTCACAAGCCTATACCTCTCACATCACAACAAAGAGGTTTGGTATAGTATAAATATGAAGCCGTCGTTGTGGTTCGACGCATCCCAGATTCTGAGAAAAGACTAAGATCAAAGAGATAGAAAGCTTAACGAAATGGGATGCTCTCCTTGTTTTGATAAGAGTAGTGGACAGAATAAAGGTCGTCTATGGACGCCTGAGGAAGATGAGATTCTTTTCAACTATATTCAGAAGAATGGCCGCAAAGTCTCTTGGAGAGCTCTCCCTAAAATTGCAGGTATATATATATATAGCCCTACTTCAACATCTTCCCATGCAAACGGGTTTGATTTAGCTAGAAAATTAACTTCTGGCTTGCTGACTGCTGAGAATCCATATGTTTTCTTATATTATTTACGACAAGGACTTATTTGGCTGATAAAAGAGTTCTCAATTTTAGGGCTCAATCGGAATGGAAAGAGTTGCCGACTTAGATGGACAAACTATTTACGACCGGATATTAAGAGAGGCAATTTCACTTCTGAAGAAGAGGAGAGAATTTTGAATCTACATGCAAATCTTGGAAACAAGTACTAATAGTAATAATTATTCATTATTTAATTATTATTATTTTTTTCTAAATAATGTATGATTTTATTAATTCTTGGACTTATTATTTTAACTAGTTTTTTTTTTTACAAAGGTGGTCTGTTATAGCAAAACGCCTACCTGGTCGGACTGATAATGAGATAAAAAACTATTGGAACTCCCGTTTGAAAAAAAAGCTGATCCAGATGGGTTTCGACCCGACAACTCATCGGCCTCAAACCGACCCATCGGCAAGCCTTCATCATCTCCTAGCCCTAGCCAACAACCTCATAGTGTGTCTGGATCAAGCGTTAAGGCTTCATTCAGGGGCCAGAGCGGAGCTTCAGTATCTTCAGACCCTCCTTCAAATCACCCAACCAAATTATGATCACACATCAGTTCTGACTACTGGTAATAATCCTTCTGCCAACGAGTTTAACAGTTTCACCGACATTGAAACCCTAAAACTACTGATGACCTCATTATTAGCTCAGTCAGGGAGCTCCATACCATCTTCTATCCATGACAGCTCTCCATTTGCTGAGCTGCAAGACAACGAATGTAACTTCGAAACATCCTATCTGAACAATAATCCCGACACAACTATAAGTGATCATGTTGTAGCACCTGTTCTTCCTCAGGAGAACAACAGCTGTGTGGATTTTATGTGGCAGTTGCCTCCTCCACTATATCCGACCGGCGCCGTAGACACCAACCTGAGCATGGAGGTACCAAGCAACTCAATGGACTGGCCACATTTCAACGACCTTGATCTAAGCGGAACCGGTGGTGATGGCTTAATGAGCTAGAAGGTTTCCATTAGGTTAAGAAACTAGAAATTGTCTGAGGTTTGCCCTAAGATTATGGTGTCTGAAGTTTAAATTGTTGAAATTGACTGTCTAAAGTTTTAACTTTGTTGAAATTTGGTTTTTCGTCCATTTTTGTTGTCAAATTTGACATAATGGTGTGAACAGTCGAAATTTCCCCTGATATTATTATGTTTACTCCGGTCACCACCACCCAACTCTGGCTGGCCACCACCCTACTCCAACCAGCCACCACCCTACTCTGACCGGCCACCACCCAACTAGGGGCAATTTTGGAATTTATTTTTTTATCGGATTATGTGATAAACACATGACCAAATTCTGTCAATTTTAACAGCAAATTTGGACGGAAACAACAAATTTCAACAAAGTTGAAACTTCAGACAGTCAATATCAACAATTTAGACTTCAAACACCAAAATCTCACATAAAGCAAACCTCATACAATTTATAGATTCTTAATCCCTTTCCATTATTAATAACCAATATGTTATGGTAAAATTGGATAATATATTCTATTGTAGATATTCTCCATGTAATAATAACATCACTATGTTATCTACAAGGATACTATATACAATAGTATTAATAGTAATAATTAAAATGAATAAGGGTTATTATCATTAAGTATAATAGTTATAATGGGTTATAAATTAATTATTGGATAGTTGAGAGGCTATCTTAACACTAAGTTTATAATAGATTGGAAATCATGAATGTTTGAAGTATATATATATATATATATATTTCATCTTCTTCCTCTGCAAATGAATTAAATATAATTTTGTTTAGTGATATTCAACTTTTTTTCGATCAACTCTAAATAAGTGCAGAAGCAACTAGCTGCCTCTAATTTCCACACATCACTTGTTGTTGGTGTATAAATGTGTATGAGAGATGTGGAGAGGGAATGAGATTTGTTGTTTACTCATCTTGTCGATTTCTCCTTCATTTGATCACATATTTATAAGTACATATACGGAAGACATTAGATGCTTTGTATCTCTAAATGCATGAATCTAGTTTCTATCAAATGCATGTAACTCTAAATACATGAACTCACTAATGCATTGAACCTAAACAAGTTTACTTTTCCAACACTGACGTGGGACTTTACTCTCATAGTTCAGACTAATTTTAACAAACTCCACTCTCACGCCCAGGCCCGACCAGATAACTTGGCACGTGGAGTCAATAAAGAGAACACAAACTCAACACCGCAAATTGGAATCGGGCTCTGACCTGATCGATACAATATGCGGAAGCACAAATCACTGAACTTCCTGATCTATGGTTAGGCTGAATCTGTGTATGGAATCGGAGATAAAGAATAATTCAACACTCTCCCATCTGCTCTCCTATTTTTTTGGCCAATCCTATCTGCTCTTCTAATTTCGGCTGAATATATGTTTACACCGACGACAAATTTAGACCAGCTCCTTAAAAAGCTGACAGTAAGTGGGTTGGGCCTCACACAATTAACTGTTACCTAATGGACTCCTCCACCTACATAACGGCCCATTATACTACTGATTATGGGCTAAGGCTTGAGTCCACTAGTTAATGTGTTATTGACATCTAACCTAATAACTAATTAAATTCATAAAAAAAAAAAACTAATTAATACACTAATAGGTAGTTCGGCCCAGACCTCGGTTTGGTTCAATTATTCTTTTAATCCATAATTCCATAAATCATAAAGTAATAGTAGTAAATAAGCCAACTAATTATAGAGAGATTCTTGGCTAAAAAAAACAATAGAGATTGTAAAATGTTGGAAATCTCTTAGATGTTAGATGAGAGAGAATAAATATATATGGTGATAATTAGTGGAAAAGAAAAAAAAAAAAATGTCTGCATACTCTCCCCTACGTAAGCAATTATTATACTTTAAAATTTGCCTGTTGTAATTGCTTTTAAGAGGAAGAGAAGGAGTGGACGACGCCCTGACGCTGCTCAGTGAGTTGGCACCAGACTGGTTCTATTATTGAGGTGGGTCAGGTATCACTCTCAACTAGGGCTGACGAGGGAATTATTAGTATCATAATCATATCAAAATTATATTCATAATTATAACTATTGTGATATGGTTTTTCGTATCATATACATAAGCATGATTTTTCACCACGATTAAAACATTCAAACTAATAAGAGACCATTGTTTCATACAAGAAATCCAAATTAAACATACATTCATTGTTTCGTACACGAAATTCAAATTAAAAATGATTTCATTGTTTCACTTAATTAAACAACACTTCTTCAAACGCCTATCATTTGCGATCCACATCAGGGCAGCGAGGCTTATTGGAGTAGAAACTAATGCATAATCCATTGTCTATTGACCTAATAAATATATGATGTGTTTAGGGTTTGGTAATTTTAGAATTTATGTATTTATTTTAAAAAAAAAACATTGGGTTGGGCGAATAGTTTGACCGATTTTATCCTCTAAAATTAATTCAACAAAACCATTCGCACTAAAAATTTCTGAAATTATCAATACGTTATATATATATATGGTTTTGTATTCGGTGTTGAGTAATTTTATAGTTAGCCAATTTTTTCCCTAAGAAGAAGTAGAAATATTTTCAAGAAACAATATAGCTATAGTCGTGGGACCAAGCATAGCCCAACTAATTCTACCAGAATTAATCCTAATGTGGATCATAAGAAAATATGTTTTGCGGAGAAGGTTGGTATGATAGAGAGTGCCAAATGTGACCTATGTGCGTATATGTGTTGTGTGTTGATGTGTAAATAGTATTTATTGGTGAAGAAAAGTGGGTTGCTTCTATTGTATAATATAATATATATGCAAATGATAGATTTTACAAACTCAGCAAGAGAAGTATGAGTGATGAGATGAAGAGTAAGTACATGATAATGTCCATTGCCGTACTGCAGATGATATCAGCACGTACGGGTGAGTCCAAGATAAGTCTACCGAGGAACGAGACGGTTCCAGCTATCATAGGTTTCGGTGACTCCATCATAGACGCAGGAAACAACAACGCTCTCCAAACCTTGATTAAGGCTAACTTCCATCCATATGGTCGCGACTTTGACGGCGGCAAACCCACTGGTCGGTTTAGCAACGGCAAGATCCCAACCGATATCATTGGTATATATATACTTCTCATATGATATGATTCTCTTAAGAACGTCTAAAATTTGTCATGGGGTGAGATTTTGGTGTTTGAAATTTAAATTGTTGATATTGACTGTCTGAAGTTTCAATTTTGTTGAAATTTGGTTTTCCGTCCATTTTTCAAGTCAAATTTGACAGAATTTTGTAAAAAGTCAAAATTGCCGCTGATACTATTATGTTTACTCTGGACGGCCACCACCCTACTCCGGACGGCCACCACCCAACTAGGGGCAACTTTGTGATTTTTTTTTATCAGGTCATTTGACAAGTACATGACCAAGTTCTGTCAATTTTAACAGCAAATTTGGACGAGACGGCAAATTTCAACAAAGTTGAATTTTTAGACAGTCAATATCAACAATTTAAACAATCAAAATCTCACATAAGGCACACTTGAGACAATTTATAGGTTCTAAACCCTAAGTAATAATATAAGCTTCTCTAAATGAATATTTTTGCATGCTCCAGCTGAGGAATTAGGGATTAAAGATACTATACCTGCATACCTAGACCCGAATCTGCGACCCGAAGACATGACCACCGGCGTGACGTTCGCCTCTGGGGGGTGTGGATACGACTCATTAACGTCCAAGCTAGTGGTATACTCAAATACCAAATCACCTTCTATATCAATCTAACAGCGTGTAGTCACTACAGTAAATATGTTACTTAGCGACATTATTTTATTGAGTTAGCGGCACTTTTCTAATATCGTTGAAAATAACAGCATTTTTGTGAAATGTCGTAGATCACAGTGTAGACAAGGAATTTTACGATATTTCATGGAAATACATCAACGGCAAACTAACGGCACTTCAAAAAGTGTCGCTAGTTTGAATTTATGATTGGGTTAAAGGGTCTTTTGGTACATATTTGAACAAAATTATCTTTCGATACAACCATTTTGTTTAGACTTTTGATGCAATACGTTTGCAGTTTGTAGAGTTTTGGTGTACCAGTTAGTTGACTGTTAGGGTTGACTATTAAGTGTCACGTGTCTTGCACGTGACTAACCCTCTAATTTTCATTTTGTTGAGTTTAGTCCACCAATTTTTATTCCTAACCAGTTACGGGCAGTGGCGGATCCAGGAGGTTCATAATGTGGGTACGTTTTGTCAAAAAAAAAAAATTGTGAAGATTTAACATATTTGTTAAGAAAATTTTGTAAAAAATAAATGTTTTAAAACAATTATAATTGGAGATTTCTTCAATTATTTATTCAAAATTGTCGTTAAATACATTTTAAATAAATAATATGTACTAAGTAGTTTATAAAGTATCACAACTAAGCATTAATTGTTTATGCAAATGTTACAACCGAGTCAAATCAGACTAAAACCGATTGTGAGTCAGTTGCGTCTCAATCGAGTTATGACACTGTTAAACACTTGTATAAGTTATTAAGTCTTGATTTTGATATTTAGAAAAGTAGTTAGTTATTTTTGTAAGTTTACAATGTATTTGAAGACAAATTTAGACGTGTGATTGAAATATGTATCAATTACCATTGTTTTAAAATATGTTGTACATTTTAAAACATATTGGTACTACTTACAACTATCTTTTTCAAACATATTATATGGTTATATACTTGTACTTATTGAATAGATTAATTACAATTTATAGTCTAGCAAAATAGATTTTTTTTAACAAAAGAAAGATGAATAATAAAAAATTACAATTATATTCTTCAAGTCAAAAGAATCAAATTTAAAATTGATGATTAACTTTTTTACCGAATGGTTTGAATGAAAGTGTAATAAAATAATAATGAAATATTAACACAAAATAATAGGGATCTTAGTGTCTCATACAAAATAATGGGGATCTTACACCAAAATAATAGGGATCGGAATATATTTTCTTTCATGAATAAACTTAGTTTCTCAATAAAAATACTAGATAGTGGGGTTACGTTTTGTAACCCCATTTTTGACTAAGCATCCGTCACTGGTTACGGACACCCTAATCAGTGTCTGAGCCAGCCATGGGTGGGACCCTGACTAGGTCAGCCGGATTTAGGGTCCGATTGAAATTGATTAGGGATTAATTTGCAAAATAGAAATAAAAATGGGGGACTTAATTGAACAAAATGAAAATTAGATGTTTAATCACGTGCAAGACATATGACACTTAACAGCTAACACTAACGGTTAGCTAACAAATGCACCAAAAGTCTACATACTATAAATCTATTACATCAAAAGACTACAAAAGAAAATGTTGTAAAACACCAAATTTGATCAAACATATGTTGTACCAAATCGACTAATTAACTAAAAAAAAGTAATATTTTTTAATATAAATTATATTTAAGGTCAGGTTGAGCTTGTCATTAAGATATATCATCACATACAATAATAATTAGGGATATACAACAATCAAATGGAAAAATTACAGATTAAAAGAACAATTGAAATCTAAATACTAAATAAAAACCATGACATATTTTAAATACTATACAAAATAGATGAATAAAAGACATTGTTATACTTTTGCATTTAATTAAAAAAAAATTACAATTTTTGTTTTGCTTGTAGTGTTACAGTTAGTGTACTTTATGAAAGAGTGGATCCGAAGAGACTTGATTTTCTGAAAATTTGACACAATTATATCGGGGTAGAATTGGAAAATCGAATAAATATCCAATCGTGTTCTGGTCACTTTCGGTTCATCCTTTCTTCGGAAAGCTCATCTGTTAGTCTTAAATTGGATTAATGATATATTGTTTTCTCTTGAAACTCAACAAGAAGTCTCGAAATAATTCTCTTAATGGCAAAACCGCCTTAATTATTTTGGCCTTGCAGTCAGTGTTATCGCTATCGGATCAACTGACCTACTTCAGAGAATACATGGACAAACTGAAAGCAAACGTGGGAGAAGACAAGACAAGTACCATAATATCCAAGTCTTTGTATCTGGCTGTGTCGGGTAGCGACGACATCGCCAACACCTACTTTCTCAGTCGTTTGAGGAAGTTACAGTACGATGTTCCCTCCTACACTACCTTTATGGCCAATTCTACTTCCACATTCCTCAAGGTACACTATATATACCTATGTGTTTTTTTTATCCTCGCCATATGTTGTCTTGCTTTAATTATTGGGTTGAGAAACCTTTAAATTCTACGAAGTTTATTCAATGTTAAAATTTGATATCTGAAGTTTGAATGGTTAAAATAGACGGTTACAACTTTCATTTTTGTTGAAATTTAGTGTCTTCACGCCTATTTTCCTCTCTCTTTAATTATTTTCATCAACTCATTCACCTACTCATAGTCCAATCCAGCACTCTTTGATTTTCACAAAGTCTGTCAAATTTTCCACAAAATTTGAACATCCAAAAGAAAAGGTTTCCAACATAGTGGTGTGGAGCAATTTTCAGCGACAACGGAGGGGGATTTAGTTGCGCAGATTTGGCCAGCTTCTTAGGTGACAGTCCCGGTAAGGTGACGAGAAGGGAACGTGCATGAGATGTCGAATTTGACAGTCGGTTTTGTCGGGATTGACTTCTCTAAAATAATCACACCGAAACGTCAAATTTCAACAAAAATAAAACGTGGAACACTCCATTTTAACGTCAGACACCAAATTTCAATATTGGTGAAAATTCGGACGGTTTATAGGTTATTAACCCTTAAATATTTAATTAGGAACTATACGAGCTCGGGGCGCGGAGAATTGGAGTCTTCAGTGCACCACCCATCGGGTGCGTGCCCTTTCAGAGGACACTTTCCGGTGGAGTGACACGTGGATGTTCGGAAGACGCAAACCAAGCTGCTCAGGAATTTAACACCAAGCTTTTATCAGTCATCCACTCTCTTAACAATCAATTTAATGACAGCAAGATTGTCTATATAGACATTTACAACCCTCTCCTTGATCTCATTCAGAACCCACAAAAATATGGTAATTAACTAAGCCAAGTTTTTAGATATAGAATCATATCACTACACATTATATAATAGGGTTAAGAACATAAAAAAATCTCTTCTATATGTTACTAGTCGTTGTCTCATCTTTTCAAACGTTAATATTCGGGTTTTAATAGTCGGATTTGTTGATTTTCACTTTTTTTTTCCTCTTAATAAAATAAAAACATGAGCAACAAATCTGATACTACGGTATAGTCGAAAACAATTTACTTTTGTTGCTTAATACACCAATTTTAACATCAAAATCCGTCGAAAAAAAGTGAAAAATAACAAATCTGATAATTTTGACACAAAATATTAACATTTTAAATTTGGAACGGTGATTAAAAATATGAGTTATAGTTGAGACTTTTTAAAATTTCTTATATTTAACCATATTATATATTATATAGATCATCACATTTTTTTTCTTCATCTAATTATCATAGTTGTTTTTTTTTGGGATTAAGTACATTTTCATACCACTTCTTTGCATGAAATCCACTTTTGGTACCACTTCTATTTTTTTGTATACTTTTGGTACCAATTCTTTCAACTTTGTATCTTTTTGGTACCACGGTTAACTTTCCGTCCAAATTGGCCGTTAAGTGTCATGTGCCATGCACGTGACCGCCCTAAACTTTTGAATTTGTTTCAATTTAGTCCATCTAATGCATCCCTAACTTTTAATGTGTTCAATTTAGCCCTAAAATTTCCAAATCGAACCCTTGACCCATCATGATTTTGAAATTTTAGGACTAAATTGAAAAAATTAAAAGTTAGGGATGCATTAGATGGACTAAATTGAAACAAATTCAAAAGTTTAGGGCGGTCACGTGCATGGCACATGACACTTAACGGTCAATCTGGACGGAAAGTTAACGGTGGTACCAAAAGGATACAAAGTTGAAAGAATTGGTACCAAAAGTATACAAAAAAATAGAAGTGGTACCAAAAGTGGATTCTGTGCAAAGAAGTGGTATGAAAAGGTACTTAATCCTTTTTTTTTTCAATTAGGACTTGTGTATGCGGATAAAGGGTGTTGCGGCACAGGGACTTTTGAGGTGGCTGCACTTTGCAACAAATATAGTTGTGTCACGTGTACGGATGAGTCGGATTATGTGTTCTGGGACAGTTACCATCCCACAGAGAAGGCTTACAAAGCTCTGATACTCCCGCTCATGAATAAATACGTCAAGAGTTTCTTCTAGGAAACGTACTGCATGCATGGCCCATTGTAACAATTTCATAAGTTAGTAAAATTATTCTCCGAAAAGCAGCCGAAAGGCATGTGTGTTGTTTGGGAAAAGTCTATAAAACATAAAATACATTCGGTGAAATATATATATATATCTCTTTACCAATATATAATTTGTGAAGTGTCCTCAACCCAAAAGACACCAACCATCAAATAGTACAATATTTAGACCGGATTTAATTAAATTTTCCATTGGAACCGTTCTGAACAGAACCGGTATAAAGGCTCAATACTACCGCCGTTCTTTAGAGAAAACAATTTGCATTCTGCCTCGCAGTCTCTCCCTTTCTTCCAAACCGAGGCCACCACTGTTCGCCATTAACTACCATCTGCTGCTCCCCAGCCTTCACCACCAGCATGCCCTAAGTCGGTGCATCCCTTCATCCACCGTTTTCTCCGTTCCACGGCACGCCCACGAACAGAGCCTCGGACTCCGACGTATCCGCCAGTTATAACCCACGACTCCGTCAGCCCGTCCCGACCATCCGCCGCTCTCCCCAATTTCGCTCACAAGCCGAATTGGTCTGTAATCGGTGAGTTCAGAAATTTCTGGCCTTCTTAAGATATTTTGTTTCCTGGAATCTCACATGCATCAAGATGAGTACTGGTATAATAGGAAATGTGCTCTCTTTTCAATTACGCCACTGTACCATCAAGAAGCCAAACAATCTGAATTTAGGTCAACGATATTTATTTTCCTACTCTTTAGGGTTATGAGGCGATAATGATTGATTTTTAATAAATTGACATTTACTCATATTTTAAGCTTATATGAAAGAAAGAAGCAGTTGAAGATTTTGTAGTTTATAATATGGGAAATATACACGCATACAAGGAAATTCTATCCGCGGTTCATGTACTTGTTTATGTAAACTATTTTGAAAAATCGGCATGCACACATATAAGAAAATTCTATTAATTTTCATTTAACTTTTATCTCTGATTTTGCAGCCCGTATCAGAAGTAGCACATGTTTTCATCAGCCAAATGTGTTGTAGACACATTGTTAAGGTAACTGATTTAGTCTTCTATGTTTTCAGTTTTAGCATCTGCTTGATTGGAGATGCCCAGTCTAATGCTAATTGTATATGACTAAGAATTGATTATTACTGATTTTAGTATTTGATAATGAGTCTTATTCTGAAAGCTGAACAACTGAAGGTGCAATAAATCATTGTCATTGAAGAAAGTAGATTGTTTGTGCACTGCTCTTTCTATCTGTAGTTGCAACTGCAGTAAACAACTTGAACAATGTAGATTATCTTCATACATCTCTTTTTATTACTAGGTGCAACAAACAACTTCTACACTTGAAGGACAAGAAACAGGTGCTAAAGTAAATTGCTTATACAAGCTAATAAGAGTGTAGGAGGGGTTGTTGTCGTTGTTCTAGCAGAAAGAGACAAGGAGGAAATGGAGATGGATATTGCAAAGCTGGATTTTAATTTCATGGGAACTTCTGTGATATGCAGAAATGGAAGTCCTCTTATTTTGGCCGACTTAAAGAAGGTAACTCCATTCGCTCGTCACCCACTTTCATCCTCCTTCTCCTCTTATCATAATAACTCTCTTGGCACAACAGTATATTATTGGATAATACGGAATGAAACTTGTATATTTTGTGCTGAACCTGATTTTCATTATTTTACAATGCGCAAAGTTGTCTGTTTCAAAGGCCCGGGCTATCATTGTTCTGGCGAGTGATGAAAATGCTGATCAGGTTCTTTCTTCCTTTCAATCCATTTTTCCTTTTTAATTCAATACCTTCAAGTTACTTATCTTTGTCAATTATGTTTTAGCGTGATGCACGTGCTTTGAGGGTTGTGTTTAGCCTTACCGGAGTGAAAGAGTGTTTGAAAGGTCACATGGCTGTTGAGATGAGTGACCTTGACAATGAGCCCCTGGTCAACTTATTAAAACAGTTGTGCCTCATAATGTGATTGGTCGATTGATGATACAATGTGCTTTGCAACCTGATCTTACTCAGGTTCGGTTCTTCTGCTTCCACTTCCTATGTGTCTCAACTGGCGTAGTCGTTTCTTACATTTTCCATGTCATGTATCAATTGATGAATTTCTAATTAATTATCTTTATCAAATAATGTGCAGATATGGGAAGATATATTGGTTTTGAGAATGATGAATTCTACATTCAGCGATGGCCTCAGCTTGATGGTTTACGGTTTGAGGATGTTCTCATTTCGTTTCCTAATACAATTCCATATGGAGTTAATATTGCTGCCGATGGTGGAAAGATAATATTAAATCCTGATGATGGCTACATTTTAAAGGAAGGGGACGAAATTCTTGTTATGGCTGAAGATGATGTAACCTATGCCCCCTTCCAGAGGTTGCTCATCTTTACTCCCCCCCCAAGACTTACTTTTAAATCATCCATCCGACCATCTGCTACTAAATGCTTTCAGTTCAAGCTTTTCTCCCTGTAATTTTTTTTTTTAAACAAACTGATCTTATTTCAGGTACATAGAGGAGTTTTTCTTAGAATTGCTGATCATCCAAAATTTCCAGAGAATATCCTTTTTTGTGGCTAGCGTCGAGCATAGATGATATAATCATGGTAATAACTTGGTTTGTTGACAAGTGTAGTTTGCGAGTTTCATTTATTTCTAAAGAGCGTGCACTTATACATGCGAGTTTGATTCTTGACTGAAGTAGGTAGTTTATTAACTTGTTAACTTAATGAATGCTACTGACTGTTGCCTTTGCTGCATGCATCATGTTCCATGTCACGTCATCTTAGTTATTCGGACAAATCATTGATGAAGACTCTCGCCTCCCCCTCCTCAGGTATTACAGGCAGTCCTTGCTACAGGATCTGACTTATGGATATTTAGCGAGGTGGTGTTACATGAGAAAGAAGTGGTGTCTGGACGAGCTAACTGCTATGGATCATGCTCATGAAGAAGTTATGGCCGAACTTCAAAAGAAGAATTTCTTAAGCAAGTGAAAGAGATGGAAGAATATGATGCCGCCTACACTAACACATACGGCATAGTCGAACCAACAATAACCAACACAATCGATGAGTTTTCGCCATCGAATCATGCCCCGGAGGCAGTCCGAAAGAAATCCATCACATCTTTTTTAGGAAAAAAGTAATCTATGCTGACATTCAACGACTCGATTGCTAAACACTCCCTAACCTTTGTGCAAGAAGTTGAAGGCCCTAAATTGTTAAGTCTTCCATAGTTTTTACTTATTACCACAATAATTGTCTCTTTAAAAATATTGTAGTTTGCTTGATGAATGTATAAGTAATACTATCTTGATCAACATAGCAATGACCGAAAGTGAACGTTGTACTCAATATATAACTTTATTTTTATTGTATTCGTAAACCTAAAAGATGTGCATGTTTATAAATGTGCGTGTGCGCGTGCAACGCACGCGCCGTCCAACTAGTATATTATTAAATGATGAAATGTTCAACATGTTTTTTAAAATGGTTAAATAATTAACATGTTTTAAAATGATGGTGAATGTACATTATGTCTACATATGTCAAATGGTCTTGTTAAGTAGTCATGTGACACTACTAGAAAACTGGATATTAATGACAGATTATTAGCCACAGGAGTGAATTCCTGTCGCTAAAAGTGTGCTTAACGACGGGAAAAATGAACCTGTCGCTGTTATTTTAGGATTTCTAGCGACCGGTTTGGAGAGCCTGTCGCTAGTTTTTACTGATAATTAATTTAAAAAAATAAAAACGTATTGTGACCCACATATTTAAGAACGCCGGGCGGCCCACAGAGTAGTTACAATAAAGCCCAAGTGTGAACTAACCCTTAAGATAAAAAAAAAAAGAACTAACCCTAAAAACACTAAAGTCAACCCTTACTTGGCCGATTGTTTTGTCTGCTCCCATCCTTAGGCGATCTCTGCTTCCTCGACATCATCCCTAAATATCGAGCTCACCTTCTCAGGTAGATGAGCCTACCAAGAAAAGGTCAGTCCTACACATAGTGCCATTAATGGTGCACCTGCACAAGATTATCTACATAGTCCTACAATAATTTCTCATATCTACATTTAAATAACATTGATAACCATGACTGCAGCCTTCCAAAGATCTTGATAGACGGCCCATATGGTGCACATGCACAAGATTATCGTAAATACGAGGATGTTCCTGCTTTCTTTGGGTACGAATCAGATCAATGAAGATTTTCTCTCTGAATGTAGGTCGTCGCATGAACATTTGAGTATTAATAGGATGAAAAATGTGGAGGCAGCATCACCCCCCCCCCCCCCCCCCCCCCCCCCGTATTGTATCCATATTCAACCCCCGTATTGTAAGTGAATGTTAATATTTTTAAATGTAAAGATGTATTTTATTGGAATGGGATATTACTAGTAAAATATTTGTTTGTATATATATATATTTTTTTGTTTAATTAGCTTAATAGAAATTAGGAATTTGTGGGGAAATTAAAAAAAAAAAAAAAAGAGGTTTCTATTAGCGACGGGTATTTTCCCGTCGCTAAAATCCCCTCGAAATGCCCGTCGCTAATTAGCGACGGGTCAACTATCCCATCGCTAAAGAATTAGCGGTAGGGCTTTCAGCGACGGATCTACGACAGGAAAAAATTCGTCGCTAAAAGCCTTTTTTCTGGTAGTATGACTAACGGCAAAAAAAAGTATTCATGTAACTAACAAATAACAAATTAAAAAAAAGTTGAATGACTTCGAAACTGCCCTCGATCAAGTATCATACTTAGTAAAAAAAAATGTATTATTCATACATCCCTTTAAATTTTTATTTGAGTCAATAACCTGGGAGAAGTCTGAAGTTTGGGCCATGTGAATTTGAGAGGTCTGAAGTTTAAATTGGTGATAATAGAGGTCTGAAGTTTTGATTTGTAGATAATAGAGGTCTCCGTTAGTTTTTTCCGTTAAAATTAACGGAAACTGGTCATGTGCTTGACATGTGACCATAAAATTAAATTCCAAAAATGCCCTCCTTCCACCAATGAAAAGACGAAAATGCCCTTAATGCCACCACCAACTCCGGCGACCACCACCCAACTCCGGCGACCACCACTCAGCTCCGGCGACCACCACCCGCTCCGACGACCACCACCCAACTCCGGCGAGAACAACCGCGGCCCCGATTGGGCCCAAATCGGAGCCATCGGCCCTGAATCGGAGCTCGGTGGCCCCGAATCGGAGCCACAGAGCTCCAGCTCGGAGCCACAGAGCTCCGTGGCTCCGATTCGGGGCCACCGAGCTCCGATCGGGGCCCAATCGGGGCCGATAGCTTCGATTTGGGCCCCATCGTTGCGGTCGTCAGAATTTGGTGGGGTTGCCGGACTGTGAGTAGTGGTCGCCGGAGTTCGGTGGTGGCCGGCGGGAGCCGTGGTGGTGGCCGGAGTTGAGTTATGTTTTAATTAGTGAAAGGGGTATTTTTGTCATTTCATATTCAGTTAATTAAACTTTAATTTGTTTAAAATATTGTCAGGGGTACATATGAAATTTCACGTGTTTCTGTTAAATTTGACAGAAAATTTGGACGGAAAACCTAAAAATCACAAAGTCCAAACTTCAGACCTTAGTTATCACCATTTCAATCTTCAGACCTCTTAAATTCACAAGGTCCAATCTTCAGACCTCTCCCAGGTTATTGACCCTTTTTATTTAATATAATATAGTTCGGTCCCTCAAACTGTAAAAAAAAAAAAAAAAAAAACAAGATATAAAAGAATCAAATCGGACCCTAGAATCCCAGTCAAGGTCAAGTTGTGGGCCGAGACCGACCTACGTTCCAATTCATCAATGGACAGCCATTTTGGTTCCCATTTTGAGCCACATCACCTCCACATCATCAATAGTCATAAAAATGTTGATTTAATTTAAAATGTCTATACCTCTTACAATTGAACAGATAATTTTTGTCTCATTTTTATTATTATATAATATAAATATTAGATATCATATGGAGAGAGAGTAAAAAACTATAGTAAAACATGAAATGGTACCAATGTCTATGAACAAGTTAGACGAAAGAGAATAAGAAATTAGGACAATTAGTGGGATAGACATTAGATGTCCATCACTCTCTCATCCACATAAGTAAATGTCCTAGTAATTGCCCATTAAAAGTGTTATAACTAGACCGGGTCGCATGACTTGAGTAAGGATGATTAAAATATTTATTTATTTTATTTATATAATAATTTTGAATAATCGATCTAACTATATTTCGCATTCTACAAATGTTATTCAACCTTAAAATAAAAAACATAATCTCATATTTCGCCGATAATACCCATTTTCAAAATATTAACATGAATAAATATATCAGCACACTTATTAGATTACATATCTAACACATTGTGTTGTATGAAACAAATACATATATATTTTCAAATTATTTTTGTAGTAATATTTTGATCCATAAAGGATAAATACATCATATATATAATTTCAAACCACCAACTTAATAAATAAACTATATAAAATATTTAACCTCGTGCAGGGCGCGAGGTAAATGCATAGTTATTAGTTAATTAAGGTTCAAGTTGTTTCTTTGGATCGACAACTTTAGTGGGCAGAGAGAGTGTTTTGCGGTATTCAGCAAGAGCCCATAATGGATATATATTCATGTAAGCAGCATAGTGAAGCATGCAGTTGCTATTAAACACTCCAGTTATTTCTTGCTGAGGGTAATCTCCATCTTGGGTTTGAGAATTGATCAACAGCTTGGCAGCACAGTGAAGCGGTGTAGCATCCATTTCAGTCTGTCCCCCATGAATCAAACCCATCATAGCCCAAGCTGTCTGAACCAAGTTGGAGCGTTTTCCTTCCAGAGCTACGTACTTCTGCATGCAACATGCATTTTTCCAGTTCAGTAAATTATAGTTTCTCAAATAAATGAAAGGATTTCACTTTACTTGGTATCCAAGCCAAGAAATATATATAATACCTTTTGGGGACAACACAGGTAGCTTTCTCCCCAACCACCATCTTCAAACTGAGTTCGTAGAAGAAAATCGACTCCTCTGCGCATGGCTTCGCAAATCGCAATTGTTGTAACTCTTGCCAGCAGCAGCAAGTCCTCCCAACGCGAACCACGAACCATAGGTGAAACAAACTCCCCATCTGCCATACCATGAACCGTCTGGCATCTGTATGTCTTCAATGTATCTTGTCGCTTTCGCAATTAAGCTTTCAATCTCTTGCTTCCTGTGTCCCGGGTACAACTTGTTGAACAATACTAGAGCTTGGATTGCCGACGAAGTGCACTCGACATATTCGTGCTCAATCACAATGCCTTCGAGGAATTCAGTTGGATTGAGGATTTCCAACCACTCTTGAACACATGCAGGCTCCCATGCTGATATTCCACCGTTTTGGCTCTGTAACGACAGAAGGATGTTGACAGCATCATAAAGTCGTTCGGGTTTCATTTTCTCACCGACGATTTCTGGGGGCATTAATGACAACAACAAGCAACACTGCGCCAAAAGAAAAATCAAAGAACAATTAATTCTAGGGTTAAGAACCTATAAACAGTCCAAGTTTTGCCCAATGCTGAAATTTGGTGTCTGAAGTTTGAAATCTTAAAATGGACAGTTTCATGTTTTTATTTAAAAATTTTGTTATCTCTGCGCGTATTTTTCTCACCCTTCAATCATTTTTATTAACTCACTCACCGGCTCATAATCCATCACTCTTTACTTTTCACAAAGTCGCTAAATTTCCCCCAAAACTTGAACATTCAAAATAAAATGTTTCCAACAGAGTGGTGTGGAGCAATTTTCGGTGACAACAGAGCGGGATTTACTTGCGCGGATGTGGCCAACTTCTTAGGTGACGGTCCCGGTAAGGTGATGAGAATGGAGCGTGCATGGGAGGTCGAATTTGACACTTGGGTTTGTGGGGATTGACTTTTCTAAAATAATCACAACGAGACACCAAATTTCAAAAAAAAAAAAAATGAAACTCGGGTCACTCCATTTTAAGGCCAGACACCAAATTTCAACATTAGTGAAATTCTAGACAGTTTATAGGTCATTACCCCTTAATTCTAACTGACCGACGTCAAATACGCTAGGGGGTATGATGTACGCCTTATAGGCTATTAGCTCGAACTTCTAAGTGAAGACTTTGGTATATTCTTATTCATACTCTAACAATATGTCGTAGGTAACTTCAAACCTTCGGCCGTGCAATCAGACACTTGCCAGCCGTGGTCTTGATCGGAGAAAGTCCATGATCCTTTAGAGATGTGTCGATACATGGTCTTAAAGTCCCCAGAAGGATTATCCTTGACCTGAGATTTCTTAACGAAATCGTGTCCTCTTGCAAGAACCGGCCCGATTTCACCACTGGAGATATTAGTAGCGAGCAGTGCTTGGATGGCGAATCCAGTGTCCCATTGCTAGCTTCCAAAACTCTGCATCTTCATTCCATCTTCAGCCACCCATAGGTAGTCGGGAATCCTAGCGAGATGCTTCTTAAAGTAATCGCCGTGGGGGTCTTCTACCCAGCAAGCAAGCATGCATAGCACTTTCTCGACACAGCCGATGGTGATGTATCGACTGTTGTCGTCCTCATAGTGGATGTGCTTCATTGTCACCTTCAGAGCCTTGTTTCTCAGCTTGTTGAATGGCCAACGGCTGAGGAGAGGCTCAGTGCAATTGTAGAGAGTATCCCAGAGAAGGTTTTGTAGGAGAGGGTGTGGGTAGTAGAGATCTTGTTTGGCGCAAAGATGTCGGATTTTTGTCCAATTCACTGTCTCATAAGGCTCGTTATAGAGCTCTTGTCTCAGCTTCTGGATCAGAGGGGTGATTGGACCCACGAATTTCTTGCCGTACAAGTAAGACATTGGCAGATACACCATCCTACAGTAGCACCACATTTTTGCTGCAATAAAAATAAGGGTTATTATAATGGTCAGTTACTTATGTTTGTACAATGTGATAGAATTATTTACTTTTATTTTTTGACATGATAGTTTTGTTACATACGTTTCAGAATGTGATTAAATGGTTCAAACTTGTTTCATTTAGTCACTTATATTTGACCTAATGTGATTACATGGTTATAAAATTACTAATTTACCCTTATCGTCAATCAATTCAAGTGTTATTCGTTGTGTTCTGTATTAGATTCATTGTGTTCTTCATTGTATTTTTTGTGTTCTTTATCAATTCAAATTTTTAATAAAAAAAATCGATACCGAGTTCGAATCAAAACCCTGCTATAGGGTTTGGATTCGAACATCGCAGTAGTTCTGGGTTCGATCGAACCCAGCACAACCGCTGTTGGGTCCAGTGTCGATTTTTTTAAAAAAAATTTATATTTTTTATGAAAAAACTAATGAATAACATGTTGATAAACATTAAGAAGATTGAATATAAAAAGGGTTTATTTTTTGACATTTAATTAAAATGTAACTAAATTGGCCAAAAAAAATTAAAACGTAACCATACGGTCACCTATCAAAATGTAAATAACTAAAAAAACACATGTTTAAACCTAACAGCCAAATTGACAAACGTAAGTAACTAATCTATTTATTAACCCTAAAAATATGAATTAAGCGGATAATTAATTAATTAAGAATAATTCAAATATTAATTCATTAGAATGATGGAAGGATCCAGAACTCCGGAGACATAGGGTTGTTTCCGGCCCATTTATATACACCAAGAATCTTCATATTTATATATATTCAAATAGTAGAGATTATACTTTCAAGAATGTATGATAATATATATATATATGAAGGAAAGTAGGAAAGAAAAACAATTATATATCGAGAGTCAAATCTTGCCTCAAGAAGGGATATGTGTGACGGTGCCATGATCAAGAATCCATTTCCTGGCTTGAGGGCAAGCATTATCTTGTCCTCCTTCCTCAGGGCCTTGTCCAAGTATACGCATGCATATGTAGCTCAGCGCAGTGCAGAACATGGTGCTATGGCCCTCTATGTGCAATCCCCAACCCCATCCTCATATTCTGCATCCATTGATTAATTAATTAATTAGCTAGCTAGAGCTAATTAGACTCTTGGGTTTAGTTTAGGGACTGATCAAACGTATATAAATAAATTAACAAGATATATAATCAATTATTTGTTTCATCTGACCTGATGATTGTATATATAGCGGAGAATTTCTCGACGATGCTCTACAGGAAAGACCGTGTTGAGATGTCCAGTTATATACATGCACATAACCTATATAGTTATATATATATCACATTATCATGACTAAATTAAGGATCCATCATTAAGGATTCACCAATATATATGACAACCTAGCTACATATAGATATTAAGTAGTTATTAATTACTAACCAGTGGAGGCAGGAAGAATAAAGGATCGGCGTTCTCAGCTGGCCAGTGACCGTCGGGAGCTTGCAAAGCCGAGAAGAAATGGACGGCTCTCTTTAATGAGGCGGTTGCTATTTCATATGTTACGTCTTCTCCCTATAAATGAGAATGCATATTTAGAATTGAGTATATAATTCAAGAGGATCTTCTTCACGGCTGCAGGTATTATTGTCTGCTCAAACTTCTTTCTCCCTTAGGAACTGTATGTTGCATGCAATCTAATTAATTATTAAGTTGAATTTATTAATTATTACACAACAACGTAGACGTACGTATATATATATATATATATATATATATTATATAGAACTAAGTAATCACTTTTTAAATATGATGATCGATGAAGTTGAGAGAGAATATATAATCCAAGTTTGAATGAATGTGAATGGTAGTCTCTGTATCTATTTATTTATAGGTCCTAAATAATTTATTCGCAGTAGAAACAGTACACTGCATAAATCTACATGAACACACATAAATTTATGTTCATGTTCATATCAAAATAATGTCAAGTAAATCTTCATATCAAAATAATGTCTAGTAAATTTATGTATGTTAATGTGTACAGTTTGAAAATCAAATGTGTTTCAAAATAAATTTTTTAGGATTAATAACTAAAAAACTGTCCAATGTTAATTTACCATATGTTAAAAGTAGGTGTCTGAAGTTTAAAATGTTAAATTGAATTGTCTCAGGTTTCATTATTTTTTAAATTTGGTGTGTCTCTACGCGTCTTTTCACCTCTCTTAAATCATTTTCATCAACCCACTCATAATCAGGGCCGTCTCAAGGGAAATTGTGGCCTATAGCAAATTCTAATTTAAGGCCTTTTTGTTAGTAAATTTTTTATTTATAAATTATTTTTCTATTTTTAAAGGAAGTAAAATCACTAATTAAAAGTTTTTATTATATATTTTTCTAAAATTTCATTTCAATTGATAATATAGCTATCCGTTTAACCTACTTGAGACATGGTTGATCTTAAATAAGATTTTATTAAGTTTAATTATGAAAAACTTATTTCACTTGAAGAAACCGTCACTGAAATTGTTAACATTATTAAATTACAACTTTCGATTCATCTCTTTCTCTCTTAAAGTTTGAATAACTAGATTCATATGTTCTAGCAAACGTAGTAAAATTTCTGAAAATAAAAAATATATATATAATACGATATTACTATTACTTAACAAAAAACGTTATATACAATTGAATTTTCAGCTGATTTGTTCAAGTCGAAAAGATCTAGTCGACTGATGCACTTCACTAATCGTATTAATTTGTTAAAACTCATTCAAATTTGTCTTGAAATCAGAATTTTAATCGTGAAATTATCACTGATATCAAAAGAATAATTCAAAGTGAGGCTTGTATAGTGTTTCCATTAAGATGAATTAACAAATTTATAAGAAAGAAAAAAAATAATAAAACGTATTAGAAGATAAATTTAACATAATTAATTAAAGTAATGTTAATAGAAAAAAAAATGTAAAGTAACGTTTTGATAGTTTTTTTTTTTTTGCCAATTTTGATAGATGGTAATTATGATTGTGTAAAATGAAATGCTGTCAAAAATTTATGTATAATCTAATGTTGATTATCGTTTAATTTGAAAACCATAATATGGAAAAACAAAAAACAAAATTAATGTGACAGGAAGGAATCAAACCATTCTCTGCATATAAGATATGCTTCCATTCCACTGAGCTATCGGCGCCTATTTATTCATACTAACAGTTTTTTTTTTATCAACACTAATTCCTAAATGTGAGGCCTACATAATTTGAGGTCTAAAGCCTTAGTTTTAGTCGCTTGGGCCTTAAGCCGGGCCTGCTCATAATACATCACTACTTTTCACAAAATTGTCAAATATCTCCCAAAAGTTGAACATCCAAAAGAAAAGGTTTTTAGCAGAGTGGTGTGGAGCGATTTCTAATGACAACGAAGCAGGATTTTCTTGCGCGGATGTGGTCAGCTTCTTAGGTGACGGTCCCGGCAAGATGACGAGAAGGAAGTGTGTATGGGAGCTCGAATTTGACAGTCGATTTCGTCGGAATTGACTTCTTTCTCTAAAGTAATTATACATAGACAGCACATTTTAACAAAATTGAAACATTGGACACTACAGTTTAACATTTGAAACTTCAGAAACCTATTTTTAACCATATATAGTAAATCTCGAATAGTTTTTTTAGTTATTAACTTTTTTTTTTTTTACTAATTAACTTACCTACGTTTATTAATTGTTAGATTGACTTCTAAATCACCTCAATTTTCTAAATTTTCCATAGAAATAGAATGGCCACCATTAAAACCAAAAATTTCTGACTACGGTTAACAATTTTCGTCCTACGCACGGTTTTGTATTCGGTGTTGAGCAATTTTATAGTTAGCTAGCTAATTTTACCCTAAAAAGAAGTAGAAATATTTTCTAGATCGAAACAATAATATAGCTAGTCGTGGGACCAAGCATAGCCCAACTAATTCTACCGGTATTAATCCTAATCCAACTAATTCTACTGGAAATAATCCTAATTTTGTATCTTAAAGAAAGTATGTTTAGCGGAAAGGTTGTTGGTGTGATATATTGGGGGTGCCAAATCAACCGGTAAAGTATATATATATATATATATATATATATATATATATATATATATATGTGTTGATAGTATATATTGGTAGAATGTGGTGAAGAAACTAATCTCTATTTTGAGGGAGTTCTTGCGTCCAAATCCAACCGGGTAGTCGGACTCTTCGGCACTTCGGGTTTGGGGACACGTCGGGTGTCGGAAGCGGATTGTTTGATGACGGCAAGGGGTCGTTGACCGGTGCGCGGTTGACGGTTGTCGGCTGTGCACGGTTGACGATTGACGGCTGGGCAAACTTGTCGGTAAAGTAAGTTTATCGTCTTCGCGCGACTTCCTTCACCTGCACACGGAGCAATAACCAGCACGGAGAGCGGGGTGGTGCTGGTTGAGCCCTCTCCGATGCTTAAATGAGAGTCTAGAGAGAGAAAATCCTAGAGAGAGGACAGAGCTTCTAGGCCAAATCTCTTGTCAATATATCCCCGCGGAAATGGGTGGCCAAGGTCCCCTATTTATAGGCAACCTTAGAACCGATCCCGGTTTTTGTGCGGTTCGACGCCGGTTTAAAGGAAAGTAAGAACCGTCGTCTGGTTTGTTTAAGTTTGGCCTAGGAGAACTCTTTTACTCAGTGTTCGGACGATAAACAAGGATGCGCGCGGTACCCGTTAGCGGTCCGGACCACGTCAGATTCGACATCCGGCGTGGTCCGGACCGCCTAGGGCAATCCGGACCGGTCCGGATTGCCTTATGGAAATCCGGAGGTCCGGTTGGCCATAAGGCAATCCGGACCTCCGGTTTGCCTTAGGCTAATCCGGAGGTTCCGGACGCATACGTGCGTCCGGACCGTTTTGTTCCTCGGGTGTTTGTTTTCGGATCCGTTTGTGGTTTTCGACGTGTTTGCGAAGTCCGGAATGTAAATACGAACCCGAACTGGGCAGATATCCATCACTTGCCCCCGATTCAAGTAACGGTTCAAACCATACTTGACTCTATTTTAAGATAGGATATAAGCCCAACTTAGGTTCGGAGTTGACCTCTGGGGTGGCTTGTTTGACAATTAGGCGCGAAAGCCTTGATTTTGCCCCACTTTAATTCTCGTCGGGAGACTTATTGACTGCATGATTGTCGCTATTTGATCTTTGTCGACTGTCGTTGATTGCTCGTCACGTGTCGACTGCCGACATGGTAGAACACTTAGAAAATATTCGTTTGATAGTCGACACTCCGTCATGTGTCGACCGCTTTCATGGAGGAACACTTAGAAAATATTCCTTGATAGTTGACATCCCGTCATGTGTCGACTGCTGACATGGAGGAACACTTAGAAAATTTTCCTTGATGGTCGACATCCCGTCATGTGTCGACTGCTGACATGGAGGAATACTTAGAAAATATTCATTGATGGTCGACATCCCGTCACGTGTCGACTGCTGACATGGAGGAACACTTAGAAAATATTCATTGATGGTCGACATCCCGTCATGTGTCGACTGCTGACATGGAGGAACACTTAGAAAATATTCATTGATGGTCGACATCCCGTCATGTATGTGCGCGCTTGTTATGTATGCGTGCTTGTATGTGCGCGCTTGTTCCAACACTTAGAATTTTTTCCTTATTGGTTGCCACGCATGTTGTCCCTACGAGCTTGATGTAAATGCAGAGCGGATGTCACCATAATAATTGATGAGTATAGGGGGTTGCCCCCCATCGTGGGATGTTTGTTGCTTGTTGCGCGAAGACTAACGAGTCTTGTACGTACATAGTTGTTCCATATGGAGTGTACACTGTTGGATTACGGGACGTAATACTACGGAATGCTAAACGTGTACTAGCAAGAAGTCTAATCTACGCAGCGGAATTAGTACACATACCTTTTAGCTTTCCTGCCCAAGAACGATGTAAAGGGAGTTCTGATCCTCCGGTCGGAACCACGTGCAAGTTCTTCGTTAGAAGAAGTCTCACGCGATGTAGCTCCACAACAAGACCTCTGATCGATTCTTCAACGGAGATGGAACCTCAGACTTGATGTTGGTGGTGCCGAAATATTAGACTAGGGTGACAAGTTTTCTCAATGGAGATCCTTATTCTTAATTGTGTGCTTAAACCCTTAGGAGTCACCCTTATATATAGTATTGGGTGGAGTTGCCAAAAGGCAACTCCAACCAATGTGGTACTAGGGTTTCGGCCGAACCATGCATAATAAGGGGGAGACCCATTTTTGGCCTCCATTGTCAATTACTAATTGGATTTTGCCCAATTAGCCCAGAATGACAATTACCTAATTAACTTAGGTAATTCCCTTAATTAACGGGCTCCTATTACGGCGCCACGTCACCATATGCTAACAGCTCCCACTCGCCGGAATGGGAGGCTGCTCGTTAATCTATATGGTTACGCAATAGTATCAAAATCTCAGTCTTCAGTCTTCGTCTCCGTCTCCGAATAGTTCATACGAGGCTTGCCGTGCGATCGGCGGATACGACGCGCATCGTGCTACTCATCTGTTAGGAGTATTGTAGCGCCCGCAGAACGTTGATTCCCTTTCATGAACCAAACCCGTTTGAAATAAAACTATGTACCACACTGTATCCTTGGTCAACTGTTAATTCTCCAATTGCCCAGTTTTTCACAAATGAATACTTCTCCAGGGCATCCGTACAAGTGTTCACAACCTTCAACTAATATCCGGTTGGCGGCCACCTAGTGAACACGAGAGTCGGTGAATTAAATGTGAACTTGACCATCCTCATCGCTTATACCCTTAGTCTGACTCAACCGGTTTCCAAGACGTGGTCACTTGGCTGTTTTCTTTGGCACTACGCTCGTACGACGGGAAGCGAGCATTGAGCCAGACCTTAGGTATAAGTTCTGAGTCCGTGAGGATACTTTGGATGCCTCTTCATAAGGCATTCGGGATCAATCACACGCTCAAGGTGAAGAAGTATGCGCCATTTGAATCACAAGGATTCTAGCTAGCACAACCGAGCATGACCCCGTGGTCGAACGTGGCACGCGCAGTATGAAACACGCGTCGATAGCACACCTGGTAAAGCCAGGGATGGGATATGTCAATAATGTTATCGCGGAATCTCTCATCTGGCCTTGAATGTGATATATAGTGATGGACAAATTCCAACTCGGCGATTTACAAAACGAAGATTAAGTCATGTTGTTAAGCGTGGCAATGTTATCGTTTTGTTTAATCAGATTTATCCCCCTGATTCTTAGCCAATCTTGTTATGGTAGAGGTCCCTCTCTCCTTAAAAGATGACCGTGCCTGTGTGACGAGGCAAGGTTCACATTCGACATAATTTTGGTGGAAGAATTTTACTTCTTCCTACGACTTAGTTTATAGACCGTAAAATCCGATGTTGTTAATCATTATGACGACGATAAATCATAAACTCAAATTGCAATTATTTTATTCAATTGAAACATAATTTCAAATGTCAAAATGTTATCACTTTTACAAGCCACCAGTTTAAGCCCTACGTAATCCAAGCAGTTTTACGTGCTTTACAAAAATCTCACTACGTAACGACTTAGTTAAAGGGTCTGCGACCATATTGTCTGTAGGCAAGTATTCTAAAGCGATTATGTTGTCTTCCAGAACAGATTTAGCATAATTGTATTTCACATCAATGTGCTTTGTCCTACTATGGTACTTTGGATTCTTAGTTGCCGCAATGGCCGCCTGCCTGTCGGAGTACACATTCACAGGTTTACTCTTATTGTCGGTGCCAATTAATGCAGTAAGAAGCCTTTTCAGCCAGACTGCTTCTTGTGCGTTTTTGGAGAGGGCAATGAATTCTGATTCCATAGTGGAAAGCGCGACACACGATTGCTTCTTCCCTACCCATGATATGGCAGCATTAGCAAGGAGGAAAAGTCCTACTGTAGTGGACTTACGATCATCCGGATAGCCACCGTGGTCGGCGTCACTATAACCGGTCAATTCGAGCCGATCGCCCTCATAGCACAGAACGTAGTCGGCAGTACCTTTCAGATATCTGATAATTCGTTTTACGGCCTTTAGATGTTGATAACTAGGATCTGATTGGAATCTTGCTACTAGGCCCACAGCGTAACAGATGTCTGGCCGAGTACAGAGCATGGCGTACATTAGACTCCCTACCATGCTCAGATACTCTGCATTCTTCATCTGTTCACGCTCCAGCTGGTTTTTCGGGCCATCACACTTCGATAGCGCGCACCCGAATACAACCGGCGTATCCACGGGTTTAGCATCCAGCATTTTGAATCTTTTTAACAGTTTGTTGATATATGATTCCTGAGATAGACATAATCTCCGGGCAGCACGATCTTGGGCAATTTTGAAGCCGAAGATGTACGTGGCATCTCCCATGTCTTTCATCTCGAATGCTGATGCTAACCAGGACTTTGATTTATTCATGAAACTCATATCGTTCGCAGCAATGAGTATATCATCCACGTATAGTGTTATGATGACATACTTAGACCCGGATGTCTTAGTGTATACGCAGGGATCCTTGTGAAGATTCACGAATCCATTTCCAACGATTTCCTCGTGGAATCTGCGATACCATTGCCGAGACGATTGTTTAAGACCGTATATAGATCTTTGGAGTTTGCAAACTTTGCGTTCTTTGCCAGGAGTAATGAAACTCTCCGGCTGCTCCATGTAGATCTCTTTTTCCAGTTTTACTTGGAGAGGTTTGGTCTTAATGTCCATTTGATGCATGCTCGAGTTTGAGATTTGCAATCATGGGCAAGGACGGCCCAGACTATGGTGTAACGCATAGTCGGTGAGTCAGTCTTTATCAAAGTTTACTCCGTGAATTTGGGTATATCCTTTCGCAATTATTCGAATTTTGCACCACTCGAAATTTACACCAGAAGTGAATTCTAAGATTTCACTTTCTAGTTCTGTGGTTAACAGATAAATCAACTAAAGACTAAAAACGAATTAGTTCTTATTTAGGCAATTTCATCCTCCATTGTTTTCCTTCATTCCCTCGTTTTGAGGTCCTTCATTTGCTTGATGAACCGTTACTGGTTCAAGAACGAATACCAAGGTGTGTAACACATCTTATTTGATGGGACACTTCTCGAGAGAAGTTCGCTGTCTTTGACTATGTCTAGGCACGTTAATCCCATGTTTTAGTTTGATCGTTACTCCCACCTCCCACTGGGAACAATGGTGGTGGTTGAACTTACTTGGAATATCCTCTCGGTCTCGGGTTTTTACCTCTAAGATGTATTCCCCGATCACTAGGATCTGGAACCAAGTTGGTTATTCTACTCCCACTAGGAAAAATGGGTAGTTGAAATAGTTCATTATCATGATTATTAGGTCCGACTTGATTCGCATTTTGAAATTTAGTGATGATTATGTGTGAGGGGGAGTGAGCCCTCTCACTGAATTTATTATGAAGACGTTTCCATCATCATTTACCAAATTAATCACTTATGCTATATTAATTCTCCCGCTCGAAGTAAGTAGGACCTGAGAATCTCCATCAACCATTTGTTAACTCAATCAGTACTAGTTTGTTTCGTTATGCAAAGCGTTGGAAATTCATCCTCAAACATTTATAACATGTTTATCCACGAAACCACTGTTCCAAGCTAATTTTAAAACTCGTATTCTTCGCGAGTAGTGCGTACTCTTAATGAATACTTGTTTTAATGCGCAAATTAATGCGTCTTTGTGATGAGGTTTTACCCGAATCATTCATTAGCTTTTATGGTAACGTGTTAACCGATTTTTTCAGAACATAGTGTTTTACATTAATGTGAGTTAAATTAATCTCATCCCGCAGGAACAATTAATGTGTAACTCTAACATTATGTAATTCTAAGATATGTTTATTGAAGTGTTTTAATGAATGTCTTTTAGCCAAACTTTTCGTTCAAGGCTAAGGGTGGGAGAGTCGTTTTACCGACTACTTATTTTCGTTTATTTAACTCATCCATAGATTTATCTATCTTATGGACCATGCATTTAAGCCGTCGCGTTTAATGCCATGGTTGATATTCTAATTAGATTGTAGTAGCTAGAAGGCTTACATAAAATCTAAGTAGTTATCAATGAGTTATATCTAAAGAATTACAAACGAAAATTCCGCATTCATAAAAATACTTGATTATTAAATTCGTATTCTAAAACGATGTGTCCCGTCATTCGAGGTGACATGTGTCACGCGCATACCCGGTTAAAAACCGTGGTTTTGAGAATCATTTTAGTCTCCAAATTTAAAAGCGAATCGGTTTTAACCATGCACATTATTTGGGATACAAACTATAATGGAGTACTTTAACAAATAAGGATGCTTGAGCAATGTGTTGAATAGCGTGAATATGATAAAAACGAACGATGATAAATTCAATACTCAATTCAAGTATTAGTAAATACTCGGAAAATAATGTGTTCCACCAAGAAATTTATTCAAGAGTATTTTCAAACAGAAATAAAAGTAGAAGTTTTAGCAAATCTAAAGATAAAGAATCTTCATTCCTATCTTTATTCTTCTGGGGCATCCTCGATCAGGTCGTTGCTTCTGTTTCTCGGTTCTGTAATTCAAAAGAAAATGAATTACTCTCGAGTGATTAGAAGCAAAAGAGAATGAGTGATTTTCATCATCTTTTCTCTTTACGTACCTTAGGAGGATTAGTGCAAGCATTAGCCAGGTGTCTTTTCACGCCACACCTGAAACACGTTCGAGTTTCCTCTTTACGTGCTTGTTTTGCTTGCTTTTTCTTACCACCAGATTGTTTGCGTTTAAACTTCTTATGATATTTGTTCGCCACAAACTTCTCAGTTTTGTTCTGAAAACCTTTTCCCTTTCTCTTGCGCTTCCCCTTTTGTTCGGTTGGAGCGAAGGATGCAATATGCATTTCAGATCTAGACTTTTCAGCCTTGAGTCTATCTTCCTCCAGCTCAAGATGAACTTGTACCTTCTCGAGAGTATTGAGATGGGTAGCATGGGTAATGTTCATTTTCATGATATTCCAAGAGTCGGGTAAAGAGCGGATCATGTAGTTGATTTGTTGTTCCTCATACAGGTTTTCACATGCTTCCTTGAGCTCAGCGATCAAGTTACACATATGCATAATATGATCTTTTATCGTATGCTTGGGATTCTTCTTATAGGTGTCAAGAGCGATGTTTAATGCTCTCTTTTGGGCAATGGTGTAGACACCAAATGTTGCCTTAAGACCATTCCATAGGTCCTTAGCAGTCCCCAAATGGTCAAACCTATAGAGAATCTCGTCTTCCAGCAAAGAGAGCAAGGTGGAACGAACATCATGATCCTTGACATCCCATTCATCATATAACGTCTTTTGCTCATCTGTGAGGTCTCCCTCAGGCCTAGTTCGTTTTGTGGTCAAATGCTCCAGACCTCTTATTTCAGAGATTATCATCTTAACTCGTATATTCCATATTTTATAATTACCGCTATTCAATCTTATTCCCTTATTCAACTGGGAAATAACATTGCTAGTTGCAGCCATCTATATTAACACATTGACAATCATGCAAAGTTTAGGAAGAGAACAACATTTTGACAAAATTGCAAACGTCGGATTATCTATTATGATGGAATACGACGAATAGTAATTCTTCAGTTACTAAACCAAACCAACCTTCAGTAAACCGAGGAAGGGGGTGTCGTGAAAGAATTCACACTATTGTCGTTTTCAATCTAATAGATCAGTCTTTTGAAAACGGTTATTCTATTGCAAATTACTGGAACGAGAATTTTCAAATAAGCATACCCGATCTTGGCTTTCCCAAGGCCCTTATGATTTTGTAAAATTATCCGTAATTTACGCATGCATATTTATAATTATACTACATTTAGCAAATCATCATACCATGCCATAAATATCGAACACAACATGCTTACGCGTCATGCGTCTAATGTTCCTAGCATATATAATTCTACGTAAAGTAAATTATCACATGCGTTCTATTGTGAACATCTTAGTATACGCATCAAAATATGCAATATCCGCACACATCATGCATAATTGGCGACTGGAATTTTCTGTTTTATAAAACGCTTTGAAAATATTAGGGGCTGTTTTGCAATTCATGCTTACAGTTAATCATGTGAATTTCTAGACATGGATTCTAGGCACTTTCAATCAGCATAGCATGTCTATCCTATTACGCAAACCATATATTTAAATCTCAGATCTCAATGCTCGCAATATAATATCCAGCTAGCTTGACTAAGTCAAGACGACAGTTCTAATTATATCAAAATATATGATGCAGAAAGTAAAAATTGCAAATTAGCCCACTAATTTAATCCAGTCCAAAAAACATGCAAGTCCGAGATCCATCCCCATAATCGAAATCAGGCATTAGGGATTTGATTGAAACCGTGTATTAAAACACAAACCCTAAGAGCACTGTTTAGGCCAATTTTAAAGTTCGAAAACATTTTGGATTTAAAATTTGACATCCTATTTTATTGAACAACTTAAACTTTCCGAAAATTTTAAAGAGGTTCGGTCCAAATTTTAAAATCTAGTTCAACTCGGTCTGGTTTTAAAATTCCGGTTTGGTCCGAAACTGTTCAATAAAATAAGATAGTGGTTCGGTTTATCACTCAAAAACCGGTTAGGTTAGATTCAATTTAGTTACTACGGTCCGACTCGACTAGGTCAACCCGATTAAGAAAACCCGGATTGGATTTATCCGTTCCGGTTCAGCAATTGGACCGGCCCATATACCCTAGGGTTCGGCCAAAATATGTCTTGTGGGCTAAGTAGGGTTTTAAAGTCCACTAAAAACTTAACTTAGCCACCAAGAAATATTAATTATTTAAAATAATTTCCAATATTTCTAATATATATAAAAAATTTGGCATATATATTATTAATATATATAAATATTGTCAAGATTCTATCTATAAGATGTAAATCAATTAACAATATAAACTCGGCCAAATCTCTATATATATATATATATAAATATTGTCAAAAATATATTTAGGGATAAAATATATAGACAATATATCTTCTTAATCTTTTTAAGTAACTAAATCCTATCAATATATATTTATCCCTATCTTTTAGCTAAATATATTGATAGTTTATATATTTTACTATATAATGTGAATCTTACCTTATCTTTCCAATTTATAGATATATTGTCTCCTTTAAAATTAAAATATGGTAACATATATATCTACTAGGGCCGGCCGAAATTATCTTACTTGGACCCTAAGAAATTAAAATTTTACCTCATAATTTACTAGGGTTTTCGGCCATAACACCAAAAATTGAAAAAAAAAAATTGTCAAATTTTAAGATCAAATACTACTATGATCATGTATCCAAAAAGTGTTCTTGATAAAACTCATCGTGTTCTTGATGATCATGAACATCAAACTCAAATTCAAACATGAACTTCGGTTTTGATCCATAAAAACATGTAAATTTCGAAAATTTTAAGTTTTCAAAAATCAAACATGTGAAATTTATTTAAAAATTTCGGATTACTCATGGTGTTCATAATATATATAAATTTCGGTTTTTAAATAAATTTCAAGAACATTAGTTTATCAAAATTTTAAGAACTCCTAACCAGGCTCTGATACCACTGTTGGATTACGGGGACGTAATACTACGGAATGCTAAACGTGTACTAGCAAGAAATCTAATATACGCAGCAGAATTAGTACACATACATTTTAGCTTTCCTGCCCAAGAACGATGTGGAGGCAGTTCTGATCCTCCGGTCGGAACCACGTGCAAGTTCTTCGTTAGAAGAAGTCCCACGCGATGTAGCTCCACAACAAGACCTCTGATCGATTCTTCAACGGAGATGGAACCTCGGACTTGATGTTGGTGGTGCCGAAATATTAGACTAGGGTGACAAGTTTTCTCAATGGAGATCCTTGTTCTTGTGTTTAAACCCTTAGGAGTCACCCCTATATATAGTATTGGGTGGAGTTGCCAAAAGGCAACTCCAACCAATGTGGTACTAGGGTTTCGGCCGAACCATGCATAATAAGGGGGGAGGCCCATTTTGGGCCTCCCTTGTCAATTACTAATTGGATTTGGCCCAATTAGACAATTACCTAATTAACTTAGGTAATTCCCTTAATTAACGGGCTCTTATTACGGCGCCACGTCACCATATGCTAACATACACTGCTTAGATGTCTATATGAATGACTGTTGCGTGTATGCGCGTTGTCGTGACCGTCGGTTGTATTTTCAGGCTGCAGGGTTGAGGCGCTAGCACTTGGCACAAGGACATTCGGCATTGGCACTCGGCACAAGGACACTCGGCACTGGCACTCGGCACGGGCACTCGGCACGGACACTCGGCACGGGCACTTGGCACTGGCACTCGGTACTGGCACTCGGCGCTGGCACTCAGCACTGGCACTCGGCACTGGCACTGGTACTTGGCACTCGGCGCTTGGCGTCCTAGGCTCGAACCCGGGATGTGGCCTCGGGGATCTGAGAAGTTCCAGGCTGACTCCTCGTCGGCTTCTGATTTGTGGTTGCAGCCCTCTTCGGGTGTCCAAGGCCTCTTTTCTTTTCCGGCGGGTTGACATTATCAGGAGGAGGTTGATTGCTTGTCATAGCTCGTAGTGCGATATGGCTTCTTGTTCAATTCCCACAGACGGCGCCAAGTGTTGCGTCCAAATCCAACCGGGTAGTCGGACTCTTCGGCACTAGGGGCCGTTGAACGGTGCGCGCTTGTCGGCTGTGCACGGTTGATGGTTGAAGGCTGGGCAAGCTTGTCGGTAAAGTAAGCTTATCGTCTTCGCGCGACTTCCTTCACCTGCCACTACAAGAAATTTGGTCTATAGCTACGATTGCTATTGCAATGACATTGTGTCATCGCTATCGATCGTGTCTTTTGCGACGACTTACACCTTTCGTCGCATATCGTGTAGAAATGACTAAAACATCGTCGCAATATTCAATTGCGACGACGTGTCATCGCAATAAAAAAAGTGTTATGACGATGACAAAATTATTGCGAGGAACGTGTATCATCGCAACATAATGAGTTTATTGCGAGGACGTAAAATATCCAATTGCGACGAAAGCTTCTCACAATACTTAATTCTCACCAAAACTTTAGCGCTGACTTTTTCGGACAACCAATTGCGACGAGACGTAATCTTTTGCGATGACCACGTATCATCGCAATAGAATGATTTTATTGCTAGGATGCATAATATCCAATTGCAACTGTGTGTTCTCGCAATAAAAATTTAGCCACCAAAAAATTGACATCGATTATCTGTAGAAAAACAATTGCAAGGACACCAAATCTATAGCTAGGATCATATGTCGTCGCAATATAATGGATTTATTGCGATGATGTGTAATTTCCAATTGCGACGAATGCTTCTCGCAATACAAATTTCACACTAAAATTTTGGCGCAAACTTTTTTTCGGGAAACCAATTCCAACGACACGTAATCTATTGCGATGACCACCTATCATCCCAATTGAATAAGTTTATTGCTACGATTTTTAATACCCAAACTTTAAACCCTATAAGCATATATAACTTTAAACCTAAAACTCTAAACCTTAAAATTAACCTTAAATCGTATAAAGATAAACTTTAATCTCTAAACCTTAAATCTAGACCTTTAATTTTAAAATATAAACCCTTAAACTTAAACATTAAACTCTAAACACTAAAATTTAAAGCATAAACCTTAAACCTAAACACTAAATCTTAAAGCCTTAAACTTTAAATAATAAACTATAAGCCTTAAACTTTAACACTAAATGGTAAACTTTAAACTATAACCCTTAAACTACATATTATAATAAAAATTACATTAAAAATTTCAAATTTTATTATGTTTTGTTGCACGGTGAAATTATTCAGGCAATTGATTATTATTATTGTAATTATAGTATTTATAATTATTAAGTGTTGTTACAAACTGTGAAATGCTATGTGAATGACAATAAATGTCACGGGTCCACTTGCAATTTCTTTATTATAAAAAGAGAGTAATTTATTTATTTATTTCCAAATATATCCTTATTATTTAGACTAAAAAAATCATAATGACATTTATAAATAATATATTGATAAATATATTAAGAAAAAAAAAATTTCTTTCTAAAATTAGCTTAAAAATTTAGATGGTTACGGAGTCGGACTGAGCTTCTGCGTAAGGTTAGGTTGTCTGTTATCCCAAGACAAGACAAGCTAATGCTTGTGCTGACAGGATTGCGATCAAAACTAGGAAGAGGTCGTGTGTTTCTAACTAGGTATCCGTATCCCCGCCGTCTCTTTTCGCTTTGATTGTAAATGATAGGGAGTTTAATCTCATTATTGTACTTTTTGACTTGGGTTTTAATATAATGTGTGCTGGTTTGGCAAAAAATAACCAATTGTCATATTTTATTTTATTTTGGTTGACATATATTTTTGTATGTGGGGTAAAAATAAGGAAATTAGTGGGGTAAAAATATTAGTGGTTAAATATAATTTAGTGAGCAACGAATACAAATACAACTTACTACTTGCTGTTTCATATTTAACCTATATATTAATTAAAAAAAATGGAAAAGTCTGTAAAACATGCAACATGTTTGAAAAAGATGGTTTTATGGACCAATATGTTTTAAAATGTACAATATGTTTGAAAAAGATAGTTTTATAGAGCAATATGATTTAAAATGTACAACAAGCTTACAAAAGATGGTAAAATGACATACCGTCTACTTGTTGTCAATAGTCTCGTTAAGTGAACATGTGCGGATCACTTTTTTTTTAAATATTTATTATTTACATGCATCCATTAATAATTATTGTTATGTATAAATTAATTTTAGTATTATTATTTTCTAAAAACGTGACCCCACGTGTCTACTTAACGGGACAATTGACAACGAGTTGACGAAATGACATTTTACCATATTTTGTAAACATATTTTACATTTTAAAACATATTGGTCCGTAAAGCCATATTTTTCAAACATGTTGTACATTTTAAAACATATTGGTACATAAAACCATCTTTTTCAAACATGTTGCATGTTTTACATACTTTTCACTTAAAAAAAGTCATATTTAAGAATAAATTTGCTAAAAAATTTCACATATTAAGGTCGATTCTCAATGATGAGAGAATAACTAAAATATGTTAAAGCGCGCCTATGCAAAATTAGCCAGCGCTAAATTACAAATATGGGAGTCTATCCAACACATATAGGCTTAAAGAACATCGTAGCATAACTGTTGAAGTGATCTCAGGACCTATACCCACATCATGAAAACAAAAAACCAACGACTATTACTTAACACTTAATTATTTCACCGTCATTTTCCAACTTTTTTTATAACGAGATTTGTAATGAATTAATAGAAACAAAATTAATATTTCATATTTTTTTAAACTATTTTTTTTTATATATTATCAGTAACATGACATTGCGTTTTATAGAATTTTTAAACATTTAATTCTATTATTATTATTATGATCTAGTGAGATCTTTTCTTTATAAAAAATAAAAATCTAATGAGATCTTTTATATCTATTAAGAAAAACAACATACAATTATCACACAAACATTTTGTATCTAATTTTATATTAGATGTGCTAATAAACTACAATATATGCATGAATTTTGTTACAAGTATTTAATTATATTCTTGGATTTAATTTGGATGTGTGAGAATAATTATTATATTTTCATGGTAAATTTTTTATATGTAAATATGACATTAATTAATAAATAACTATATTGGTTGAAATGACCATTCATTTCAAAGAATAAATAAGGAAAATGGGATAAAATTAATAAATCTTAAATTTGAAGTTATAACCTTCCTTTGTAAAAAAATTCTAAAGTTTAAATTATTATTCCTAGTTATTACTTATTACTAAAAATAAATAAAAAATTTAATTCCTTTCTCTTTATAACAGCGGAAATTAATGTAATTGAATTATGTTTATAGGGAAAAAAAAGTTTTTGTTTGCCAAAAAAATGTCAATTTATTTAATCTAAAACTATAGATTCCTAAATTCTTGCTAGAGACGATACATGTAGACCTTTGTAGATTCTGAGACAGCCATCCCACCGTCCGCCCTGCGGGTCCTTCATTCATCGTTGCTGGTCGTGGTTTCTCTAATGTCTGCTTCAGGTTGTCCCACCAAGTTATCCACCCTGCTCAGTCCAATGTCATCCCGCCGTCGCTGCCGACTCGATGTCCCGTACTCGTCGTTTGTCGGTCGTACCTCTTAGTTGTTCCTCTGTTTATCCGCTGAAGGTTGTCAAACTTTCAATCTCATTTATAGTAAGAGACTAAGAGTTAGCTGAAGGAGAAAAGGGAAGAAAAGTTGCACCACATGAGAAAAGAGATCTTGAGTGAAGTTGCACATATAAGAACTCCTCGCTTTTTTGGTACTTGCTCGATTTGATCTCTTATATTGTCTTCATTAAGTAGAATTTAAATCCAAAATAAAAATGTTTCTCCTTTTACTATTGCAGCAATCGTACGACACTTCTAAACCGATCAAAGTGATGATATCCACAAGTGTTTCAGAACCTTGCTAAGAAGCTCAAGCATGGTTAATGAAATAGTTTATTCAAGGTTTAGACTTTGTGGTGCTAACTTTTCAGTGTCTACTATACTGCAGCATTATTCCAAGTTTTAAGAAGGAACCTCAAGATTCTCTAAATCTTGTAACATTTAATTGTGTATGTTTTTTATGATAATAGTCAAATAAGTTAATTATATTTATATTCATTTAAAATTATATGTAATAAAGAAATTAATATGTCAAATACGATGACACTTCGTCCCAACAATAACAAAAAAAATATAACAAATATATATTGTGATGCCATATCGTTCCAACAAATTTTAACTTTATCTGTTGCGATTATATGTTCAAAATTTTCGTCAGAATACAAATTATAACTCGTTGCAATAAAAAGAATAAAAATAAATAAAATACTCTATTGCATTTTTTTTTTATCGTCATAAATGAATTAAAATATCCACATAATAGGTACATCTATTGCGAAAATATTTTTAGGTGACTCGTATCAATAGGGAGACTAATTGCGACAATAATTTAAAAAAATTTGCTGCAATAGAATTACTAAATCTTCCTAATTTGTACCTACTGCGATAATATTTTTAAGTGTATCGCTGCAATAGAGAAATCAAATCCTCACAATAGGGATACCAACTGCGACAATAACTTTAAATTTGCTAGCGCAATAGAGTTGATTATTCCTCGCAATATGTGTACCTATTGCGATAATATATTTAAGATTGTCATCGCAATAGGGTTATCAAATCCTAGCGGTAGATAGATCAATTGCGACAACAAATGTCGCAAGTGTGTTGATAATCGTCCCCGCAATAGAGTACCATCTATTGCGATGACGTCTCATTTTGTCGCAATAGGGACCTATTGCTAGGGGTCTATAGTGACGAAGTTACTGCGACGATTTGTCATCGCAACAGATATATAGTGACGATTTTCGGGATTATTGCGACGATTTTGGTCGTCGCAATAATCCATAATTCTTGTAGTGTGCACACGGAGCAATAACCAGCACGGAGAGCGGGTTTGGTGCTGGTTGAGCCCTCTCCGATGCTTAAATGAGAGTCTAGAGAGAGAAAATCCTAGAGAGAGGTCAGAACTTCTAGGCCAAATCTCTTGTCAATATATCCCCGCGGAAATGGGTGGCCAAGGTCCCCTATTTATAGGCAACCATAGAACCGATCCCGGTTTTTGTGCGGTTCAACGCCGGTTTAAAGGAAAGTAAGAACCGTCGTCTGTTTTGTTTAAGTTTGGCCTAGGAGAACTCTTTTACTCAGTGTTCGGATGATAAACAAGGATGCGCGCGGTACCCGTTAGCGGTCCGGACCACGTCGGATTCGACATCCGGCGTGGTCCGGACCATCTAGGGCAATTCGGACCTCCGGTTTGCCTAAGGGCAATCCGGAGGTTCCGGCCCGGACGCATACGTGCGTCAGGACCGTTTTGTTCCTCGAGTGTTTGTTTTTCGGATCCGTTTGTAGTTTTCGACATGTTTGCGAAATTCGAAATGTAAATACGAACCCGAATTGGGCAGATATCCATCAGGAGTGATCAGATGTAATTAGCTAGGGAGGAAAACATATGATTTAAAAGTGGATACGAGATTTCGTTGCCGTGACTGTGACTAATAAATAAAATAGTCCGCCGAATGTTATAAATAACCAATTATAGTCGATAGTAACTACTGAAATTATGGGAAGTAAAAAGATTTAATTACGCATAATTTCCGGAATAAAGCATCGGAGGAGTTTTTCTTTTTGCCAACTGAGTAATTTATTCATATATATCCAAAAAGAACCAAAGTTTAATATAGATTACAAACTATCCTTCATAATTAAAGAACAAAGAGAGGACGGGCTTCGATAACCCAGTTATCTAAACTCGATCTCTTTCTAACTTGGATAGAAATTCAATTAGCAATTTCGTTTGCTTTCCTCGGGATCAAACTCCATCGTACAAACGGGATTTGAGCAGCCATCATACGGATCTTGTCCACGAAAAAAACTAATGCGCCAATCACATACTCGATTTGCTAACGTTAAAAATTGAATAGCTTCCTTAGAGTCTGACTCAATGATGATATGGCTCCAAGTCGGAGGGCTTCATGAAACACAAACGTCTCCAATACGAGGGTCCTTTGACGAGAGGAAAATGTTAGGCCTAGTGATTTTGATGTATCCTCGGGGATGATTTGCTAGTAACCCGTTAGCAAAACTCGTTTACGAGTGGGGGCAAATATCATCTTTCGGAAAGCGACTATATGTATGCGCCTCAAAATCAACATATTCGGTATCCCGTGTCCCGTACTCGTGTTGGATAAATATGTGTCTAAATTCATGTCAGTTATATGACCCGTATCGAATGATCCATGCTTGACTCAATGTCCCGTAGTGAATGATACATGTTGGCTTGTATTATATTTAAGTGATTGGTTGCTCGTACTCTAAGCCTTAGCCCTGATTCCCAACAGACGAGAGCTTTGGAGCCTCGCATTTGGAAAGCAGCTGTATCGTACGCCAGTGCAGCTTCCTCTGCAGTCTTGTAGGTGCCGAGCCAGACCCTGGCCTTTCCACGGTCCTGAATATATCTCCGCTACAAATGTCCCCACGACCTCTTCCTCACACCTCTGTAGTATCGTCCTCTGCTAAAACAGTTTGGCTTCATCATCACCATCTCCATCTCCTTCTGGGAGGCAGGTCCCTCTTCTGATGAACTAACCTCCACACTCCCTGCTATAACAAAATCACCATTATTATATATATATATATATATATATATATATATATTAAAAAAACAATCTCTTACTTACAATAGTTTAATTAAGATTGAGTGAAAGGTAGAGTATTTGGTTACAGCGAAATAGGGTTATTTTTAAGTGTGCTATCCCATTCTGTTATGCGTGTGTATCATGACATTACTGCTGATAGTTATATTGGCTTTTGATGACAAACCAGGGCCCACCTGTGTTCCGCCTTCCGGCCACTGATATCGCGGTGCCGGCACGGCCTCCCAGCCGTGTACCACCCCCTGTGGACCTTTTGGAAGATTATATGTGATTGAGCAGTTAATATAGAAGCGGACCAAGTTTTTGGAGGAGCGCTTTTGATTGATGGATCCTGTAAACCCCATATGCTTGTGTACCACATATCAGTTGGAAATCAGAAATTTGGATCCTTAATAAGCCAGATGGGTACTACCCAAGTCCAATAAGAATTCCTCATTTTCTAGGCCCAAGTGAGGACGACGGGCTTAGTTAGGCTAGGTTGGGATTAGTGGAGATAGTCGCTCGGGCTTGGGGGCAGGGACGAAGCTAGGAATTCATTTCAGAGGGGGCAAATTTTTTTAACAAAATTGTTTTTTCTATATACATTTTTAGATCGGACAAATTAATATGCTTATGAATTTGAATTGGACATAAAATAATTATATTTAATATTTTTTAAATTCTAACTAACATTTTCATCTTAATATTACTTGTAATTGTAAACTAATATCCTAAAAAAAATATAAAAATGCATACGAACATAAAACTGTATTATTCTAGCTAGTATAGTATATGATTTTTTTTTATCAAATGTACCATATTTCTAGCTATAATATATAATTAACATATATTTTTTTAGAAAAGTTTTTACAAAATCAATAAAGTGTTTGTACAAAAAGAGTTTTTATTTTTTCATTAAAAATTTAAGACTTGATTTTGAATAAAAAACCTATAATTTTACACTACTTTAAATTTAGGGTAAATTTTATAACTTTATATTAAACAAAATTATTTAAATTTAGTGATTGAGTATGTATACAAAATTACAAATACACTATACAGAACACCCACCTTGTAGCTCTAGCTCTATGTATCTATATATATATATATATATATATATATGTATATTATATACAGATATAGTAGTAGTAAAGTAAAGTGGGAGAGAGATTGTCAGAAGACTCACGTTTTTTTACTTTAAAAAATTATTTTATTTGTTTATTTTATTTCTCTCCCATCTTCCTCACTACTTTTCTTCTACACCTCCATGTAAATTGTAAACTCTTCTTCTCCTCCCTAGTTAGAACAAATATTTTTCAGTAACTTCTTCTATTCTTTTCTTCAAGAAGAAAGTACAGAGCGAAGCTTCAAATGGAGGGGGCAAATGTATAACCAAACAAAGTTTCAATCAATCTCAGAGGGGGCAAGTTGAAAAAAATTCCAAATTTTCTCTAACAAAGCAATGGTGTTCATGGAGTTCAGGAAGATTCAGCGGGGGCAAGTGCCCCCTCTGGGCCTTCATTGGCTCCGTCCCTACTTGGAGGCGTGACAGATCTGATGCACTTTTTGCGGCAGCCGTCCACCAAGTATCTGGAAGTGACTCTTTATTAGCGGAATGAATTGCATGTCGTGCATGAATACTTTTGGGGGCCTTGAGCCCGGAACCACCTACGGTGATTTGGACAGACTCTCTTTTATTGCATAACCAGTTGCAATCACAATCGATCGATTCTCTCCCGCTCTTTTGGTATACTCCATGATATTCAGAAGCTCCTATTTCTTTATCCTAGTTTATCAGTTTGTTATGTTCCTCGTTGTTTTGTTAATTTGTTTTGTAAAAGAGCGACTAGACTAAATACTGTTAGCTCTTGGTTTGCAGCGGATATACCCCGGAACTTGTCACGGGACATACACAGTAAAACTGTTTGGCTAAATAGAAATTTCATGTTTCACAAAAAAAAAAAAAAAAAAGTTTAATTAAGATTTAGGCTTAATTATCAAATTATTAGCCCAAGCAATGCTCAGTTTGATAAATTCTTAACTTTTTTATATTAAAAAAAAAAAAAAATAGCTCAATTTTAGAGACCATGCAATTAGATAGTTTTATTGCGTTTTTCGTTTGTTTTATACAAAAAGGGTCACGTGTATGATACGTAATATTGAAGTTACAGCAATATATATATGTCAAAATGAAAACTGGAAGATTTACCCCGAAAAGTTTTTTGTCTAGCTAAATAAATGTCCACTACAACAAAGTTTAGCTACTATTTTGCATAGTCTAACTTCATTTAGCTAGCGAAGTGCACATTGAAGTATACGTTAAGCATACTAGCTAAGTACACATTCAAGCATACTTAAACTAGCAATTGTGCATATTTCATTTATTTATTTATAATCGCCGAGACTTTGGACATGACGTACAAGAAAGAATCCGTTCAAATTGCATGTGATGTTAAATTAAGTTATTCCATTGTAGATGATATGTTAAACTGCATCCGTACATCACGACTTTTGTCAACATTTTAGCGAATTTTTTATTTAGTTAAAATACATTATTTATATGAAATTTGCAATAAAACTCATGTAAATAAATCTCATAATAGACAACTAATTTTCTTGTGATTCACCAATATATATGTAGTAATTAATTACTAACCAGTGGAGGCAGGAAGAACAAGGGACCGGGGTTCTCAGCCGGCCAGTGACCGTCGGGAGCTTGCAAAGCCGAGAAGAAATGGACGGCTCTCTTTAATGAGGCGGTTGCTATTTGATCATATGTTACGTCTTCTCCCTATAGAAGAATGAGAGTGCATATTTAGAATTGAGTATATATATATATATTCATCAACACTAAATTTAGTAACAATATAATAATAAAAACATGCATAATCCGAGAATTTATTAAACATATAATAAATTATATTTATTCTTACATTCTTCACGGCTGCAGGTATTATTGTCTGCTCAAACTTCTTCTCCCTTAGGAACTGCATGTATGGATGCATGCAATCTAATTATTAAGTAGAATTTATATTAATTATTACACAACAAACGTAGTAGTTAGCTAGCTAGGCTATTATTATAATGTATATATATTACCTGGAAGCGCCAGAGAAGATCGGAGCTCGGCTTGATCTCATAGCGGTGAGGACGGCCCGTACCTTTACAGCAGCAACAACTACGTGGGATGGCAGACATGGGAGTTGGACCCCGATGCAGGTACTCCCCAACAGAGGGCCGAGGTTGTTGGGGAGTACCTGCATCGGGGTCCAACTCCCATGTCTGCCATCCCACGTAGTTGTTGCTGCTGTAAAGGTACGGGCCGTCCTCACCTTGTGATGTCTTCAATCTCCACATTCTTGATTATCTAGACGTATATACTATATAGAATTAAGTAATCACTTTTTAAATATATATGATGATCGATGGAGTAGCTAGAGAGAAAATAATGCAAGTTTGAATGAATGTGAATGGTAGTCTCTGTATCTATTTATTTATAGGTCCTAAATAATTTATTCGCAGTAGAAACAGTACACTGCATGTCTGACAAATTTTCACAGAACCAAAAAAAATTGTGTTTGTATATTACGATATAACTTCTATATTATGTTTATGTACAATTGAATAACTTAATACATAAATTTAGTATCGTACTAAAATACATTATTTTTTACTAGATTTAGTGTTAACGTGTTCAGTTTTAAATCGACTTGAACACACATAAATTTATGTTCATATTCATATCAAAATAATGTCCACTAAATGTTCATATCAAAATAACGTCTAGTAAATTTATATGTGTTAATGTGTACAGTTTGAAAATCAAATGTGTTTCAAAATACATTTTTTTAGGATTAATAACTAAAAAACTGTCCAATATTTACTCTATCTTAAAAGTAGGCCGTGTCCGAAGTTTGAAATGTTAAAATGGATTGTCCCATGTTTCATTATTGTTAAAATTTGGTGTCTCTCCGCGTCTTTTCATCTATCTTCAATCATTTTGATCATCAACCCCACTCATAATCCATCACTCACTACTTTTCACAAAATCGTCAAATTTCACCCAAGGTTGAACATCCAAAAGAAAATGTTTCTAGCAGAGTGGTGTGGAGCGATTTCCAACGACAACGGAGCGGGATTTACTTGCGCGGATGTGGTCAGCTTCTTAGGTGACGATCCCGGCAAGATGACGAGAATGAAGTGTGTATGAGAGCTCGAATTTGACAATCGATTTCGTCGGAATTGATTGACTTCTCTAAAGTAATTATACAGAGACACCACATTTTAACAAAATTGAAGTCTTGGACACTACAATTTAACATTTAAAACTTCAGAAACCTATTTTTAACATATGGCAACTCTCGAATAGTTTTTTTTTAGTTACTAACCTTTTTTTATTACTAATTAACTTAACTACGTTTATTAATTTTTAGATTGACTTCTAAATCACCTCAATTTTCTCAATTTTCCATAGAAATAGAATGGCCACCATTAAAACCAAAAATTTCTGACTACGGTTAACAATTTTCGTCCTACGCACGGTTTTGTATTCGGTGTTGAGCAATTTTATAGTTAGCTAGCTAATTTTACCCTAAAAAGAAGTAGAAATATTTTCTAGATCGAAACAATAATATAGCTAGTCGTGGGACCAAGCATAGCCCAACTAATTCTACCGGAATTAATCCTAATTTTGTATCTACCGGAAAGGTTGTTGGTGTGATATATTGGGGGTGCCAAATCAACCGGTAAAGTATCTATATATATATATATGTGTTGATAGTATATATTGGTAGAATGTGGTGAAGAAATTAATCTCTATTTTGATGTAATTAGCTAGGGAGGAAAACGTATGATTTAAAAGTGGATACGTAGACTTGAGATTTCGCTGCCGTGACTGCTATGACTAATAAATAAAATAGTTCGCCGAATCTTATAAATAACCAATAAAAATAGTCGATAGTAATTACTGAAATTATGGGAAGTAAAAAGATTTATGGGTTGGCTAAAATACAGTCGAGTTTATTTCAACTCGATTTTTCAGTCGTTATATCATGAGAGAGAATCAATCAGAATTCATGAAAGATAAAATGTATTTTTTACACATGCATAATCTGATGGCTGAGAAATCGAGTTGAAATAAACTCGAGTTTATTTTAGCCGAACCCAAAGATTTAACTATGCATAATTTCCGGAATTAAGCATCGGAGGATTTTTTTTCTTTTTTCCAACTAAGTAATTTATTCATATATATCCAAAAAGAACCAAAGTTCAATATGGATTACAAACTATCCTTCATAATTAAAGAACAAAGAGAGGGCGGGCTTCGATAACCCAGTTATCTAAACTCGATCTCTTTCTAATTCGGATAGAAATTCAATTACCAACTTCGTTTACTTTCCTCGGGATCAAACTCCAACGTACAAACGGGATTTGAGCAGCCATCATACAGATCTTGTCCACGAAAAAAACTAATGCGCCAATCACATACTCGATTTGCTAACGTTAAAAATTGAATAGCTCCTTAGAGCGTAGCGCCGAAGAAAAAGGCCAAGTGACCACGTATTTGGAAACCGGTTGGGTTTGACTAAGGTTGTGAGCGATGGGGATGGTCAAGCTCACATGTAATTCACCGACTCTTGTATTCACGAAGTGGCCACCAACCGGATATTAGTTGAAGGTTGTGAATAATTGTACGGATGCCTTGGAGAAGTATTCCTACGTGGAAACTGGGCAATTGGAGAATTAACAGTTGACCTAGGATACAACGCGATACAATTTGATGTTTTTAACAGGTTGATTTGAGATAGGGAATCAACGTTCTGCGGATGCTACAAGACTCCTAACAGATGAGTAGCACGATGCCCGTCGTATCCACCGGTCGCACGGCAAACCTCGTATGAACTATTCAGAAGCAGAGGAAAGATCAGAAGACTGAAATGTTAATGTGATTTGGACAACAATACATTAACAGACACCCTCCCATTCCGGCGAGTGGGAGCTGTTAGCATATGGTGATTGTGTTAGATTACAGGGAGTAATCACTACGGACACTCAAACAAGGTATGTGCTAGTAATCGAAATTACGCAGCGGAAGAATCACACATACATTTAACACAGTCCGTAGACCCAAGATCTTGCTGAGGGTGTTCGCGGCTCTCCGGTCGGCACCTGTAGATGTTCTTGTTAGAGAATCCCTATGTGCTATAGTCTCCACAACAAAGTCTCTGATCGACTCTTCGGCAGGGACAGATCTCTGTAGTGTTTGCTAGAAAAAAAATTGGCACACCATTAGTGCTAGTAATGGTTCGGCCGAACTAGTGGTGTGAGAATGAGGGTTTTTCTCTCTAAAACACTCTAAGGAAGGATTAGTGATTAAACCCAGTAATCCCCTAACACCACATATATATAAGAGGAGTAAAGTGGACAAAAGTCCAATTTACCCCACTATTAAGTTCGGCCGGCCTATGTATTAGGGAGGCCCAATTTTGGGCCTCTCACGTCAATTGGGATTTGGGTCTAGCTCATTTACCCTAATGTGACATTTCCTTTGGGTAAACTATACATATTATGGACTACCAATTACGGCGCCCATCACCATATGTTATTGGGTGCCATAAATGGAAGCCCATTAATATTGTATGTTACCAAAGAAATTGGGTAAATGTCACATTAGGGAAATTGGGCTTGACCCAAATCCCAATTGACATGAGAGGCCCAAAATTGGGCCTCCCTTATACAACATAGGCGGCCGAAATAAGGAGAGGGCAAAGTGGACTTTTGTCCACTTTTCTCCTCCTATAAATAAGGAGTGTTAAGGGTTTTTATTAGGGTAATTCACAATTCCTCCTTGGTGGTGATTTGAGAGAAAACTCTCCTCTCTAATACTTAACCACTTCGGCCGAACCTCACCAACACCAAGGGTGTGCCAATTTGCTTTGAGCAAAACTCTCCGGAGATCTGTTCCTGCCAAGAATCGATCAGAGGCTTTGCTGTAGAGACTATACCGCGTAGGGCTTCCTTAACAAGAATCTCTACGGGTTCCGTCTGGTGGATCGAGAACTCCCTCAGCAAGATCTGGGGACTACGGAAAATGTTTAAGGTATGTGCACATCTTCTGCAGTGTAATAGTGATTACTAGCATGTACCTAGTTTATGTTTCCGTAGTATTTAGCCCCGTAATCCAACAGTCACCAGGTTGAATTCCTAGGTTGAACTCGACTTTAGTCATGTTAGACCTTTTCAGTTTTTTTTTTCCCTAGCCCTTGTTGTCGTCTTTCATGTTCTTTGTTTGAGTTCAGGTATTGGTTGGTTCAGTTCGGTTACATGAATTCCTTGTTGGATTCAATTCGATGACACTGTTGAATTATGGGAGGTGATCGCACCGTGATTAAACCTCGTGCACAACCTGACGGTGAGGTGCGACGAACTTAAGGAGACCGTGATCCGCACGAGTCTCGGTATAAAAAAAATCGTTTTCATGTCGATTTTGTGTACACTTTCGGATTAACGTATTTCTTGCACGATAATTGGAGTAATTACTTTTAACTATCCAAAATTTGAATACTTGCATTTTAGTCATTAAATTTTAAAATATTGCATTTTGGTCCTCGAAATTTGTAACTTTGCATATTTACCCTCAATAATTTCAACAATTATTAGATGGACCCAGTCTGCCAACTCAGCGTATGGACCAACCAATGAATGAGAGACACATAATAAATGTACTCTAAATAAATAACTTTGAGTAAAATGTGATTACAATTTACAACCTTATAATTTGTCTTAATTAATCCTACCTTGTTTTTTTCCTAAAAAATAATTTCTCTTATTGAATAAAAAATAATTTTCTTATATAAAAATATATTACAGAAGTGTCAGTAATTTTTTTTTTTTAAAGCAATATTGGGCGTGGTGAACCCTAGAGGGTAAGTGTCAAATTGTCATCTAGGGTTCAACATGTCCAATAGGTTTTAGAAAAAAAATCACAAAACTAGTGACTATATATATATATATATATATATATATATATATATATATATATATATATATATATTTTATTATTTATAGACTAAATTAATTTTATTAGCCTAAAAAAGAGATATGGATTAATTAACAAAAATTATTGAGTTGTAATCACATGTTAACCAAAGTTATTTAATTAGAATAGGTTTATGACGTGTCTATCATTAATTGACTGGTCTATACGCTGAGGTGGCGTACTGGGTCCAATTAATAATTTCTCGAGTTTGACAAATAGTGGAGATCGGCCTAATTAACCAAAAATTCATATATCCAACAGCGGAATCGCCTCGCATTCATAAAATCGTAAGATATTATAAAATTAAAAAAAACATATAAAAAAAAAACAGGTAACCTACTATTAACTCTTAACGAAGAGAGAGAAGAACAAATTGATTGAAAAAATAAATACATCGATCCTTCAAACTTTTTAAGTTCACAAACTGCACTTCAATTTTATTCAATACTTGACTTGTAACATTAGTAATTAATTAAGTCATGATCTCTTATTATTCCTGATTATTTAAAATTTTCAAGCACGTTATTGCTTATAACTATTATTATGCAAAAGTTCTTATTAATGTATATTTTAGTTTTGTTTGGTTTCAGATTGAGACAACAAAAATCTAAATTGATTTATTTATTACTCGTAATAAAAAAAATTTCTTAAAGATAAAAATTAAAATTGCACGAGCGAACGGGAGTGGGGGGACATATCATTTTTCATAAATATATAAAACTTAATTAAAGTAGCACCATATTAGTTTTTAAAATTATTTACCGGGTGAACATGTCAAACTACTCGTGAGCTACTCGAGATCGGCTCGGTCGATATTTGAACTCGACTCGCTAACTTTCGAGTCGAGCTCGAGTCGAGCTTTTACTAGTACCGAATCGAGTACGATTTCACCGGTACTCGATTCGAGAGGCTCGTGAGCCTATTAGAGCTCTGCCTATTCGAGTTTGAGTTTGAGTTTTTTTTTAGCTTTACATTATATTATATATATTCAGTTCAAGTCGAGTTCGAGCTTGAGTTCGAACTAAAAGCCTAATCGAGTCGAGTTCGAGCTAAGGTTCTTAGTTTATGATTTAATTTAACAATTTTAAACCTAGATAGCCAAGCTCGAATCCGTCGAGTATGGAACCGACTCGAGCTCAACCTTGAAAATTTAGGCTTGATTGAGTTCGAGCTCGAGTAAAATTAGTCTCGGCAAGCTTTCTAAATACTCGACTCGATTACACATATATGGTCATACTACAAACATTAGAGATAAAAATAAATTAATTAACAACTTGGAAAAAAAACTTCATAATAAATTATATTCATCCTAAGACTCAACTAAACTTAACAAACGTTAAAAAATTGTAGTATTATAAAATTATTATTTTTAGTAAAAATAATATTATAAAATTATTATTGTTGTGTAATTTATTTTAATAATTAAGGGTTTAAAGGATAATATATAGATAATTAATTAACATGCAACACAAATAATTATTTTTTTATATTTATATCTAGTGGTTTAAGACATTTGTAGCCACATTATAAACTTTCTATTTTAGGAATGTGTGACCATTCCGCAGCGCTAGAGTAACCACCTAATTAACTTTGTTAAGCTGTTTTCCGGGAGATAGCACTCCATATATATATAATCATAATGTCATCTAGTGATAATTAATCGTTATCAGAAAATCACCGATTAATGACAATATATATATATATATAATTCATTTTAGTAGATTTTTCACAAACAACGGACAGATCATGATAGGAAGAAGCGATCTCTAAACTAGGTAGGACAATTTGGCCTTCCTTTCTTTGGCCATTAATTATTCCGCTAGTCAAGTTGTTAATTATATAGATTTTGTAATTAACCCGTCTCGCCATCCATTAATTTCTTGTTCCTTAAAAACTCTGTTGCCGGAAGTTGGGCACCCAAACCCAGGGCTGGCCGTGCCTCATGCATGTTGAGCGAGCTTGCCATGCCAAGATGGGTAAGAAGTATATATGGTCTGATGATGCACCGGGCACGCACATATGCCACAAATTAATATGGTGGTGAACCCCAACCGGATTCCGCTAGAGCGAGCTAGCTTTACTTAATTAAAACCCTAGACATCAACTTCTCGAACCACCCTCAAATGCAGGTCCACCTGGATATATATAGAGGGAAGTTTGAGAAGTTGATGCCTAGGCTAGGGTTTTAATAAGGAGAACAGAATCCGGCTGGCCGGCCGGGTAGATGCCGCCAACACCATGTCGCATCTTCCCATTATGAGGTGTGCCACCAGACCATGCTTCGGCCCCGGCCGGGTGGCAACTTTCAGGGACCATTTTAAGGAACCAGGAATAGATGTAGAGATGGGTTAGCTTATAGCTAGGAAGAACGTAGCCTAGAAGTGTGGATTATTTAGTCACAAGGTTGTCAATTGTGATGTGCATATATATATATATAGACACTGTGTGTGGAAATTAGAAGACAGTAGAGTTATTTCCAACTACCATTCAACAAGATATACGTACGTAGCTAGGGATATATCTCATCACGTTCCCCTCTACTCGTCATATTCATTGTAGTAATTAACAACTCGATCTGGTAAAAAAATATATATATATATAACGAGTCGATGCATCCACTATTCGAGGATGTGACTAGTTAGATTAATTTTTTTTTTTTTACTGGACAAGATAAGTCATATAAACTGTTAACCAAGTATTGTGGATTTAATTGTGAGTATTACTTATTTGAATTTTTTGAAAAAAAAAAAAAAAAGTTTAGTTTGCCGTTAGTTCTCCCAATATGATTCCATTAGACAGTTCATAATTGTTGAATTGTCACTACGTTAACAATTTTCGAGAAGCATACATATTTTCAAGAAACAATATAGCTAGTCGTGGGACCACGCATAGCCCAACTTCTACCGGAATTACACCCTAATCTGAATATATAGGTGGTGGCAAATGCAACCGGTAAAGTACAAATCTATGTATATATATGTGTTGATAATGTTTTTTTTTTTTTTTTGGTAAACATATGTGTTGATAATGTTTGAACTGAAGTAAATAGTATTTATTGGTACATGGTTGCTAGCTGCATAATGTGGTGAATAAATTTCTGTTTTAGGGAATAATATTATGGAAATATAATTAGGGAGCAAAACTGGGTAGTTGATGCATAATGTGGTGAAGAAATTTCTGTTTTAGGGAATATTGGAGATATAATTAAGAAGCAAAACTGGGAAGTTGATATCAATTTATTGGCCTGATTATGAGTTATTATGACTAATTAGCTAGTCGTTCGTTACATGTAGTTGATAAATTATTTACTAAATGAAAATGTAATAATGCTTAATCGATAAGTATATTATTTACTTTTTTATTTTTTTTTCTTCTTCTTATATTTTGTAAACCAAATGTGTATCAAAATATATTTTTAAAAATTAACTCACTGCAACAAAACTAAATTTAGAAGACGTTTGTCAAAGCTTAAGTGACGCTTTATTTAATAGCACATCTTTTAAAAATTTGTGACGCTCCGAAGGACGAAAATGCAAGTGTTCCAGCTAATCACTGTCTCTATTAACTTTGTGGCGCTTTAGGAATCCGTTCTCTAATCTACTGTACATGCTACGCTTCCAAGGGTCTTCTAATATTACATACTAGAGATGTTTTTTTGCGTCTTTTAAATCTAAATAACTTACTACACTTTCACGCATCTCCTAATATTACATAGTAGTGATGCATTTTATGTCATTTCTATCCTAATGAATTAGAGACGCATTTTGCATCATTTTATCCTACACATTATGCATCTGTCTATCCTAATATATTAGGGCACATATTTGCGTAACCTTATTAAAAAAAAATAACAGATGCTTTAATATTGTAAATAGAATGCTTATGAATATATATATATATATATATTTGCTAGCCAACCTGACATAGTATTCTTCGTAAATGTTCAGACAGTATAATTAATACAATCAACAAAAATCTATGCAAAAATCTATACAGATGACATCACATGTAGAAAATGTTGGAAAATTAAATAAACTTAAGTTCAATGCATTAGTGAGTTCATGTACTTAGAGTTACAATATGTATTTAATAGAAACTAGATTGATGCATTTTAGAGATACAAAGTATATATGGTCTTCCTTAATTATATACATGCGATTAAATGAAGAAGAAACCATCAAATATTGAGAAGACAAACAACATGTTTTTTTATTCACTCTCCACATCTCATCACACACGTATTCATACAATAACATAAATGTCTAGATAGATACATCAAATCTAAATCAATGGAGCCATGGCTCTTATTCATACCATATATATAGATGAAAATGTGCATGGTTGCATATATACATGCATGTAGTGGTACGACCGACCTTATTTGCGCTTGAGTATGACAATCAGTTGAGAGCCTTGCTTGGTTGTGTAATTCACGAGACTCTCATTCTCCTGAGCTTTCTTGAGGTACCTGTCGAAGAGGTCATCAATGATTCCACTTCCAAAGTGGTCGCTAATCATCCCTTCTAACCCGGCCCTGGTGTGCAGAGTCAACATCTCCGAGCCCATTTGATTCCGGGAGAAGTATAATTCCAAGCACTCAATAGTGAAACACCCATTCCAATCCACTAGCTTTCTCATTTCGGTCGGAGAAGGTGCATAGATTGGGATGTTGAACGAATCTACCTTGTCTTTCCTTATTTTACCCTGCGTACGTGAGTGAGTGGCAAAATATTCGATGCTCATAGTATCCAAACATAAAATTCAGAGCTCCGAATTGCAAAATAGTGTATTTTCGAACCCCTTCCCAATTTCTTAAGATATGTTATTTTATATTTAACATATATTTACAATATTAGAAAAAAGAAGAAGGAAATAATTAAGAAACAACTAATTACTACTAAATAAATTATTATTTTTTTGCCAAATTAATATTTAACACATCGGTTGTAAATAAATGATACTCATAAAGGTAAGTTGAATATAGTTTCGAAAAAAGAGTTAAATATCACTGCAGATTGAAATTACATTAATAATCAGCTGTGATATTCATTTCATTATCAACTTTTAATAACTAATAATTAGCTAAAGTGCGGATCCTTTCTAATTAATAAAGATGTTAATTAATTTATCAGAAAACAAATTTCTAGTTAAAACCCGAATGATGTATGGTTTATTACCTCTATCACCATATCCATGAGGCAGAAGGCAAGAAGATCGAAAATGATCCCCATTTTAAAGTGGGAATGAGGCTCCCCATCAATAGCCCCCGCCATTGTTAACACCAAAACTCCTCCTTTAACGATCTCTTTACTTCTCACTCTCAGAAACGCACCCATGTCCTTGATGAACTGCTTATAGTAAGCCTCCCCTACTTGAGTGGGTGCACTCGTATAATGAACCCACCCTTTATTCCACGCCGGGCTGGCCCTATCGAGCACCGCCTCGGGCACCCTGGAAAGCCAGTTGACCGCGTTGTAGGAAACTGCCATGTGTATATACGAGTCTGGGAACAAACGGGAGTGGAAGCTTCCAGAAACTGCGGCTGCATAGTAGGGACGTTCCGACGGTAGGGATGTCAAGAGGGTGTTGACGTCGTTTGAGAAATGGTCGTTGAAAAATACTTGGAACGCGGGAACTGCGGGCCGGGAAGGAGAAGAAAGGATGTACTTGATTCGGACAATGTCGACGATGTTGTGGACTGCGATGAATGTGTTCGGTTCGACCGAGCATCCCAGATCGGTGATGTTGAATGTGGTCGGAGGTGGAGAGGCCACGTCGACCGATTTTGCAACTGCCGCGTAGATTTTGTCAAGTACGACGACGCGAGTTGTTGATAATCTCTGTGACGATCGATGTATTAATTAGGAAACATACATTCTTATAATGTAGTTTCTAACTAGCTAGGAGAATTATAATGAGCTCGAGTGGTATATATGTAAATTACCTGAACATCGGATTTCTTGTTGTAGCTGAAGTTGTCATCTTCAGCGTCCATCGGATAAGATTCAGTCAAAGATTCAGCCAAAGAATCCGAACCTTCCTTCTTCATCTTGCTCACTTGAGATTGCAACTCTACTGTCTAATTTGTCGTCCTTGGGTTGTTATCTGAGATGAGCAAATAAACAGTATATATATATATATATATAGATAGAGAGAGAGTCCTTCATTTAATTGGTCTGATCTGACGGATTCAAAAAAGTATTGGTGCAATATAAGATGTTTTCGATCTAAAAGTGAAAGCTATTTAGTTAGAAAGGTTGTTTTATCTAAGGGCTTTAATATACGTTCTGAATGTTAAAGTTTTGTGTACAGCCGATTAGAGATAGTGGCATAATTGTGTTAACTTTTTGAGCAGATTCATAGACACTCGAAAGTCGAAACTTCTCATACTCCAATATCAGAATTTAGAGCTTTTCCCTTAATCTAACTTTTATTTATTTAGTTTAGTCCAAAATTAAAGTCAGTGATCTAATCGGACCCTCGTCTAGGTGGACGGCCCTTATGGGTTGCTGAACCTGGGTTAGGTCCACCGAGTCAACGGTTTGATTCTAAAACTTTTAGGAGCTAAATTATATCAAAAAAACTTATAAATATAATAGAGGACTAAACTGAACAAAACAAATATTAGAAGGTAAGACACGTGTTATTTAAGGGCAAAAATTAACGGTCCACATCTATAACGCATTACACAAAAATATGTCACGCCCCAAACCCGAGTAACTGTCACTACTAGCCCAACACAGCTTAACAAAGTCTGTTGTTCTCACTTTGGCCCCGAAAAGGAGGAATTCATGTTAGACTTAAATAGTAATTATCTTGTTTATTAAAGCTAGGTACACAAGCATATATAGTATTACAATCTACACATCTTAATGCGCGCGACGTCTTCGTTGCAGTCCAAACCTGAATCTTTTGCCCCTGATAGGTAATCAGAACTCCGGGTTCAATATCCTTTGCTTCGCAAGCCCGATCACGATCCTGGTCGGCTCTATTACCATTCTGTGACGCCCCCAAGCCCGAGCGACTGTCCCCACTAGACACTAGCCCAACCCAACCTAACAAAGCCCGTTGTCCTCACTGAGGCTCCAAAAATGAGGAGTTCTTGTTAAACTTGAGTTGTAATTCCCTTGCTTATTAAGGCTCCAAATCTCTTTTTCCCAACCAATGTGGTACACAAGCACATAGGGTATTACAATCTTTGTCACGCTCCAAAATCTACCTAGAAGTTAGTGTGATAACTAACATTTATAGTCAAAAAGTTAACTAAACCCAATTTTCATCATATTGCTAAATATGATACATAAACAATATACCAGTAAAATATAAAATACATTATTGCAACTGAAGCTTCCACTGCACACTCTGATAACTCAACTGTCATGTTCTTTCTCTACTTTCAAATCCACAATCGATAATATACTATCCTGAAACAGTGGATTGAGTTGGGATTAGGTTGCAGGAATAACCTAGTAAGTAATCATAATCTTAGCCATACTGAATCAAGTATCATTTCAAACATATTTTTTATCAATAGAAAAATCAAACACACTATGATTATGCATATTCAATCTAATTTCATAAAGCCCAATTGGTCACTAAAAGTTTATCAGTTGATTTTTCTGGACTCTCAACTTTTTTTTAAGCTAAGTATGTCATTTTACTTTATATTTTAATGAATTTATTCATTCATCTTCTATTGACGTACTTTCTAACCATTAAGAAAATCATGAAGTGTTACAAAATAATTAAATTGTTGATGTGTCTACGTAATAGGGACATAAGAGGAACTTCAATTATATGAATACTAGAAGTGGGGCTGTTTCCAACAACGAATTAGGGGGTTTGTCATAAATTGTTCATGAAATAAGGATCATGTATAAAAAGTATTGGTTTAAGCATTTAGACCACCATTGATTTCGTTGGATTTTTGAAATTTTACACTAAATGAAGGTTTAAGTTGAAAGATATCTCTATATAGAATTATGAAATTTAATGAATACCTTTCGACTGGGAATTGTTGAGATAGATTATAATATATAGAAAATGATAAATATAGCATGGTTAATTATACTAACGTTGGTTATTAGGATATGTGGATAGAGAAATTATTAGTTGGACCCAGTCCGCCACATCAGCGTATGGACCAACCAATGAATGACCGACACGTAATAAATGTATAATAAATCAATAACTTTGAATAACATGTGATTACAAACTATTAATTTCTCATTAATTAATCATACTTCATTTTTTTTCTTAAAACAATAATTTCTTTTAATAAATAAAAATATTTTTTCTAATATACAAATATATAACGTGTGTCTAGTTTCTTATTTTATTTTTCTAAAACACTATTGGACATGGTGAACCCTAGAGGGTAACTGTCAATTTGCCCTCTAGGGTTCACCATGTCCAATTAGGTTTTAGAAAGAAAAACCACAAACTAATGACACTCGTATTATATTTGTATATCAAAAAAATATTTTTTCATATATAAATATAATACAAGTGTCAGTTTGTGGTATTTTTTTTCTAAAACCCTATTGGACATGGTGAACCCTAAAGGGCAAATTGACATTTATCCTCTAGGGTTCACCATGTCCAATAGTGTTTTAGAAAAAAATACGAAACTAGAGACACATTATATATTTGTATATTAGAAAATTATTTTTATTTATTAAAAGAAATTGTTGTTTTAGGAAAAAAAAATAAAGTATGATTAATTATGAGAAATTAATAGGTTGTAATCACATGTTACTCAAAGTTATTGATTTATTATACATTTATTACGTGTCGCTCATTGGTTGGTCCATACGCTGATGTGGCGGACTGTGTCCAACTAATAATTTCTCGGATAGTAGGTCTAATTATTTGACCAAAATCTATAACATGCTCATATATCTATCTATACCAAGATATTATTTGTGTTGAGTCCTCACCCTCAATAGACATCTTTGACACATTTCATTTTATTAACAAAAAATATATTATATTTAATTCCTATATTTTATAAAATTAATAATTTAATCATTACTATATTTTATCTTTAATATTATTACTAAATCATTAGTTAAATTTTGTTATTTTTTTAAGGTCGTTTAGTCGGCATGTCATAGTAATTATAATTAACTTACAATTCAATATTCATATCAATTTAAGTTAGCCCTATCATACTCATTCCGTTCAAATTTCGAATACATGTAAAAAAAAAATTATTCAACGAATTATATAGATCGAGTGATATATGTTCCGCCTGTAGAGATTTTTCTTTCACGTAGATAAGCCACTTACCAAATTATGGGTGAAATGTGAAATGTGATTCTTGAAGTTTGACCTCGTACAAATAACATTTTACTCATCATCCAATATTTATGGACTCAAACTATTAATTTAGTTCTTCTATCTGTTAATCCAATCACATTGCGTACAACCTAATTAATGTTAACTAAATATTTTTGTAAATTCAAGTCTAATCTTTATATTTTTGGTATTGTGATATTGTATATAATTACGTTTGTATATGTCAAATTTGTCCATTGATGACTCTAAGTAGTTAAGAACAAGTTTACATTCTTGACACCTCAAGTTGATGAGTTATATACAATTGAGCCGTTAATGACTAACGTAATGCTCGACCCAACTCATTTATATATCTAACTATAAGGCTAACTTAGTACCGTAACTGAAGATATTAGTTAATTTTTTACTTAATTGTCCTCTTATCTTTCTCATGTTTTGAATTACGTTATGTCTCTTCTCTATCACATAGATTCGTTTCTCACAACGAATCAACTTGCCTATTTTACTTTGATTAATTATAAATATTAGTAAACTTAAGATAGACTATATATCTTGAAATTTAAATGATCGCGCGTGCAATGCACGCGTTAATAACTAATATCTTTATACCAATATAATGTGAGAGTTGTCCTCACCCCCAAAAGGTACCTCTTGAACATTTTTATTTTTATTTTTATTTATTATATATATATATATATATACTATATATACTATATTTAGTTCCCACATATTTTTATTTTATTATATATATATATATAAGTGTTATATTTAGTTCTCCTATTTTTATAAAATTGGCGATTTAGTCTTTTTATCTTTGAGACCCATCTATTTATCTTTACTATTACTAAAAAAAACCATTTAGTTACATTTTGTTATTTTTAGTTTTTAGGTCGCTTAATTAGTAGTAGGTCACCGTAGTTATTATTAATTTCTCCATCAAATATACTTATCAATTAGAGTCAACATGCATTCAATAGGTGCAAATGTCAGGTAGATGCATTTTTCCATTCACTATATCACCGATTTAGGGATGTTCCGCTTGTTGACATTTTTGTATCAAATAAATTAGTCACTTGCTAACTCATATAACATATCAAATATGGATCAAATGTGGTTCTTGAAATTTGACTTTACATATAACATGTTACTCAATGTTTAATACTTATTGACTCGAACTATCGATTTAGTTCTTGCGTTTGTAAATTCAATCATATTAGGTATCTCCTAATTGGTAGTTGAATAAATAGTTAAGTTGAATTCAAGTATAAACTTTAGACATTACTGTTTTAAAAAATTGATAATTTAGTCTGTATAATATTTGAGTATTACTAAAAATTTCATTAGATAATTGCATTAATTTTTTTTGTTAAGATCGCTTAACTGACATCTTACATTAATTATAATTAACTTATTAATACAATATACCTATAAATTTGAGCCACCCATAAAGTAAGATATGTACTCAACTCGTGCAAACTTCGAGTACATGTGGAGATTTTTTTTCGTATCACATAGATCAGTCACTTGTCAAACAATATCAACTGTTAAAATATGGGCCAACCACGGTTCTTGAATTTTGATCTTTTACGGATAACCTGGTACTCATCGTCCAACATTTAGGGTCTCGAATCATTAAATCAAATTGTGTACAACCTAATTAGTAGTTAAATAAGTAATTGACATAAAATCAAGTATAAACTTTAAATTTTAATGAATTGAAATTTCCTTTACCGTTAAATCAATTTTTGTTGGTATTATGATATAAAATTGCATGAAAAGTGTATAGTTACGTTTGTATAGGTCAAACTGCTCCATCGATGACTCTAAGTGGTTAATTACGGGCTTACATTCTCCACTCCTCAAGTTGATAAATTAGATACAACTTTGTCGTTAATAACTCACATCATGCTCAATCCAACTCATTATTAGTTATAACAGTAAATTAGTATCGTAATTTAAAAAAATAGTTAATTTTTTTTACTTAATTATCCTGTTCTATTTTTCCCGTTTTGAATTACTTTGTGTCGTTCTTTTCGATCACAGATTCATTTCTCGCAACCCCTAAACTTGGCCATGTATTAATTACATGTTAAAATATTAAAAAAATGAAGATATATTATGTATTTTAAAACTTAGACGATTAATACGCGTGCAACGCACGCGTTAATAACTAGTATATATATATATATATGAGCACATAACATGCTATAACACCGTAGGTTGTAGGACACAAATAGTTGACTTGTGTGGTCCTTTTTTTTTAATCTTAGACTTGTGTGGTCAATATCTAGAATCTTCATGTTGATTATTCTTTTTGGCGGGTAATAGTGTCAAAATTGCCTATTGGTAGTAAATATGAAAATTCATGAGTATTTAAATTTACCGTCAAATATGGTGTCCAATATTATATCGATTCCGTGAGAAATTCTTAAATAAAGTCTCGGGTTGTACTATTTGTTAGGTCTTGTGAATTGGTTGTATCATCGGGATGATTTGCTAGTAATTTGTTAGTAAAACTTGTTTATTAGTGGGGGCAGTATCATCTTTCAGAAAGTGACTATATGTATGCTTCTCAAAATCACACTTATTCGATGTTTCGTGTCCCGTATCGTATTACTCGTGTAAGATAATATATGACCCATATCAGATAATTCATGTCGATTATATGTCTTGTATCGACGGTTCACGCTTAAATCAATGTCTCGTACTGAATAACACACATGTTGGCTTGTAATATATATAAGTGATAAGCCCTGCTTCCTAACATGTAATGTGGGATGTGATCTCACATTACGTCTCACATTACTTCAACATTACTTCATTTGACAAAACAAACAATGTAATGTGAAATTCATTCTAATATGAGATTACATCCAATCGTCTTTCAAAGTAATGAGAAATTATATCCAAGATTACAGAGTGCTTATTATTTATTAAAGAGATTAAATACTTTGTACCATATTTATAGTTTATTAAGTAATTATTATTACTATTATTGTGTTTTTTTTGTCTACTTCATGAATCATTATTATAATAAAGAATTATGCATGTGATGTCCACACACAATGAGTAATGTTTTTTTCTTGGCATTGTTTTATGAAAATTATCTTATAATGTTTCAAATAATAGAATTTTAATAACTATGCGAATTTAGTTTTCATATTTGGTTTGTATAGTTACGAATAGATTATACGTATAAAATACAAAATATAAAGTTTCAGGAGTAAGTTAGTTTGTTTTCAAAATAAATATTTATTGATATATTATACTCTCATATAAATTAATATAATAATAATAATAATAATAAAGTTACGTTATAATACATACCAAACACTGTAATCTAACATTACACTTCATATTACAGCACAACCAAACACTGCAATCTAACATTACATAATTCACACTACTTGTAAACTCATATTTCAAGTAATCTCTCATTACATCCATCTAAACGAACCCCACCCCCCTAAAATTCGTGTATATGATATATTCTTTACTTAGTCATTAACATATTCACATTAAATGGAGTTTTACTTAAATAAAAAAAAATATGTACTAATAATCACTACAAGAAATCTAGTCATTTTGTGAATAATTTGTTTGTGAGGAATATATAACGTTATTTATTTATAATGGAATTATGAAAATCCATTTTAAATACAAAATTCAAATTTTTTGTAAAGGAATGACTCCTAACAAAAAGCTTGATTAGAAAATTTCTTGAAAACTTCCTTAATAATCAATTGAAAATCCCTCAAAACATAATAAATCCCTAGAAAATTCTTATAATTTGTGAGGGAATTGGTTCCCTTAAAAAATGCCATCATAAATTGTCAGTTTTTTTGTGTTGAATGATGAATGTTACTAACTTGCACTTTGCGCATAATTCATTTTTGAATTAATATATTTAAATAATATATGCATATAATTCTTAGATAATTTGATACAATATTATACTTAAATAAGAAATATATAGCATCGTATATATTAGAAATATTTTCACAATTACTTTTATATGAAAATAATAATTTATAAATCAAAGTAAAATGTATATTTATAGAATGTATTTATATAAAATAAAAGTAATCTCATATTTTCATAGACACTCAGGTTGAATGATGTGGCAGTTGATATAACATCATTGTTAATTTTGATGCGTATTTAAATTTAGAATCGTTAATTCCACTCATGACAAAATATCAACAATTTGAACGTAGAAGATATGTAACTATTTTTAAAGCTTAAAATTATCTATTTTGACGCTCCCTCGTTATTAGATATTCAGAGTTCAACACCAAAACATTATAAAAAATAAATAAATAAAAAAACACTCTAATTAGAATAATGTCAGATCTGCCTCACTAATAATAATAATAGAAAAATTAGTTGAGAGTGTCTATAACTTCCTTTATCTCTTCATTTCTTGTCAGTATAATAGAAAACCTTACATTTTAAGTATATATATATATATATTGAATTCTATTGATCTATATTTATAGTAAGGTGTATATATATACATATACAAATAAGAAAGTTATATCCAACAATGTCAGATCTACCTCAATAATAATAATAGAAAAATTAGTTGAAAGTGTCTACCAATAACTCCCATTATCTCTTCATTTCTTATCAGCATAATAGACAACCTTACTTTTTAACCATCTCTGTTGAATTGTATTCTACTTGTAGAAATATATAAATCTATATATTTATAGTAAGGTTAAATGGTCTTTTGTACAACATATTTGACCAAAGTTAGCATTTAGTATTACATTTTTTTTAGACTTACGGTGTAATATGTTTGTAGTTATAGACTTTTAGTGTATCAGTTAGTTGACCGTTAGTTTTGACTGTTAAGTAGCATGTGCTTTAAACATAACTTGCCCTCTAATTTTCATTTTGTTCAGCAGTCCCAATATTTATATTCCTAACTTTTTTTTTTTTTACAAATTAGTCTCTAAACAATTTCAATCGAACCATAGGTCCAGTTGACCTAGTCAGGGTTTGACCTAGTCATGGATCGGACTCAGTCAGGGTCAATTGAACCTACAGTCCGATTTAAATTGTTTAGAGCTCTTTTTTTTTAAAGTTAGGAATATAAATTGGGGGACTAAACTGAACAAATTAAAAATTAAAGTGCATGGCACGTACTACTTAATAGTCAACTATTAACTAACAAATGCATCAAAAAGTGTACAAATTACAAACCTATTAACTATTAACTAACAAATGCATTAAGTATACAAATTACAAACCTATTACAAATTACAAACCTATTACACTAAAATCTAAAAAAAAAAAACAAAAACAAATGTTACACAAATCAATTTGGTCAAAGATGTCTTACCAAAAAAATCTTTAGCTATAAAGTAAGGTGTATATTTATTCATACAAAAAAGAAAGTTATATCCAACAATGTCAGATCTACCTCAATAATAATAATAGGAAAATTAGTTGAAATTTCTACTTATAACTTACAGACTCCAGTATCTCTTCATTTCTTGTCAGTATAATATAGACAGCTAGCCTTACTATTATTAACTATCTATTGATTCTTTTCTAGTTGTAGAAGTATATAAATCTATATTTATAACAAGGTGTATATACAAATAATATAGTTATATCAAATTAAAGTTTAATTTTTTTTTTTATTTTACTGAAAGACCGATATTATTAGAGAAATTATTAACAATAAATTATAGGCTATATTATAAAATAATTTAAAAAAAAAAAAAAAAAAAAAAAAACTGAGCTATGTAGCTCCGATCTTACCCCTAGGTGGCTCAATTGGGGCTAGACCAATTGGAATTTTCAGGCGCCGAATAGTGGTCATCAGTGGGCTTGGATTGTGGTCGGTGGGCTTGGACTGTGACTGACAGCCTTGTGCGGGTTCCGGCGGCCTTGTGCAGTGGTCGCAATTCTTTGTCGGTGCCCAGAATAATATTTGACTGGAGAAAACATTAGGGACTAAATTGAATAAAAATAAACTTGGAGGAAAGTCACATAATTTGTGAATTGGTACTTAACGGTCAACTAACCGATACACTAAAAATCTACAAAATTCAAACATATGACACCAAAAGTCTCATCAAGTCACTTAGCGGCCCCACGTATAAGAAAATGGGATGTCCACCGTTCTGCAGCATGAAAACATATAAGAAAAAAATAAGTAAAATAGTACAACGGTAATTAGTACTTTTTTTCAATTATTCTTTCAAAATTGTCATTAAATATTAATATATAAGGAAATACATTTTATAAGGAAATACATTTTAAGGTATTTACAATTGAACCGTAATAGCTTATAGTAATATTACAGTTGACTCAAACTGGAGGTTATTTAAACCGCATCATTATAAAATTTTATAAAAAATAGAGGTTATTTAACATTTAGAAAGACAATGAGGATCAACATGCAATATCTACAAATTTTAGGTGAGAATTGCTAGGTTTAGGTTTAACTATGGTTTAACCATAAAATATGGTGTAAAGATTCAGCTCTTCATTCCTCAATCAGAGGATAGGGATTCAATACCCATAAGTGACCATGAGAATGGAATGTTTGGAGCAAACATACTACGGGTGCTGCCTTCTAATGAGAAGGACCTAGGATCACACCATAAGAAAAAAAAACTGTGGATTACATGTTTAAATTTCTAAAGAAAAAAGTTTGATTGTAGTTCTTTCTTCCGATATGTTCCAAAGATGTGTTCATTTCATTGGCGAAGGGCGTTAACTCAGTCGATCACACGATAAATTCAGTCAAATGTCAATGAACCACATCAAAAGATTAAATTCAACTTCCATAAGATCATGGTGCTTTGGCTGTCTCCCTAACCAGAGCAAACTTAGCCAAAAGGCCACACAATTGAAGATAAGATCCAACACCATCACTGATTCTCATATGTGCAAATCCCGTTTCCTGCATGACGAAAACGAAATGTCAGCTTCATGGAATGAATATAATCTAGTTAAGAAAACCCGTAAAACGTATGGATACCTTCATAAACTCTAACTTCAGATACTCAGCCATATCGTAATTCTTTATGATTCGGAACAGGGCTGTTATTATGTCAGTTGGAGAATATCCCATATCATAGAGCTGCTTCAATCCAGCACAAGCAGTGTCAAACTTCCCATCAATTACATTGCGAACCATATTCTTCACATGCAGAGGATGTGGCTGGTCACACACCTGTATTATACCCAAAATATAGTACTCTCATCTCAAAATCTAAGCAACGATCTATATACCAGCAGTACATCTGATTTTTACTCTTTATATGGAAAATAATATCATTTAGACACTGCATGTAAGTTTTTACATAGTTTTCAGTGGTTCATTTCCTAATAATGTAGAACGTGGATCATAAAACAGCACGGATAATAGCTACAGTGATTTATAATGTAATCTGAATTTGTTGGTATTACCTTGAAAACGTTATCCGGGTTGATAAAACGGAATCCACTGTATGTTGCTTGCAGATTGTTCAGGGCTTGCCTCATGTCACCATCAGCAGTAAAGATGATAGCTTCAAGACCCTCAGGGACATATGCTACCTTCATTTCATTGATCGTATAACATTTCAATGAATAACATTAGACAGCACCATGCAGAAAGCTAAATTTTTTCATGAAGTTCAGGACTCCAAAATTGCTAGATAGGTAATAAGGTTAAGTGGCATGCCAATGCAGAAACAAATTTAAATAACTGAGAAAAATTATATGATGCTTTAACTTAAGTTGGTATTCTTAAATTTTCATGCATCACTAAACGAAAGGATGATCCCTTATATTTATATGCCTACCTTTTCTGCTTCAATTACCACCATGAGACGCCCAAGTATCTGTTGATCCGACAATCTTGAAAATCGAACAATGGCACATCTACTCTGAATAGGTTCAATAACCTTAGAAGAAGTGTTGCATGCAAGTGCAAAGCGGGTGGAGTTTGAATAAATTTCCATCGTACGCCTCAAAGCTTGTTGTGCTCCAGATGTCATGCTAAAATTTTCAACATATAGACAAACAAACAAAACCCCACAACCAAATCAAACTCGGTGAGGATGAAGAGAGTACCAAATGATTTTTCACAAAAACTGTATGTATGGATCCCCAATTTTAATCAAACTTTACCTGTCAGCTTCATCAAGAATCACAATTTTGTGACGCCCAGGAGGGAGAGTAACCTTCTTCTGGGCAAACATCTTAATTTTGTTCCTCACAACATCAATTCCCCTAATCAATGTGGCAATAATAATTCAGTAAATAACATGGCAAGCTTACTTATCTTGTCTAAATCCAATTACCTGTCATCTGATGCATTGAGCTCTAAAACTGCCTCCCTGTAATTTGGTCCCACGAGTTCGTGTGCAAGAGCTAATATACTCGTTGTTTTACCAGTTCCAGGAGGTCCCTGAAAACATAAGAGTGGAATTCGAATATACTTATCACCAAAGAGCAGTTGAATTTACCATTTCCAGTAGCCATAAATAAATCATGATTTCATCCATAAAAAAATGCCATCTTGAGACAAATCTCAAATGTTATTACAGTAATCGAGATTCCACCTTTCCTCATCCCTCTGTCTATTCAGTATCAATCCACTACTCAACCAAGCAACTAAATATGATCGTTATGGCTTCCAAACATATCTTGGAATATAAAATCAACTACGATTAAGTGAGCTTATGATGTTAGGAAGCAGAAATAAGAGAATCAAGCATTGATAAACCACAAATGCACGAAATACCAGCAACCACAGGACGAATCAAGTAGCACAATAAATTGCTCAATTCTCAGTACATGAGAAACAAAAAGGAGCTCACAGAAAGGATGAGATTCGGCATGTTTCCTTCGCGAGCGATGACTAGCAGTCTGGAGACCGCGTCTTCGTTTCCGACAATGTCGGCGACATGGGTAGGTCTGTACTTCTCAACCCACGGCATGTCAAAGCCACCGCCGGCGCCGCTGCTGGCACCGGCGACAGTAGAGGAAGATGAAGCCATAGATGTTAGCTTAAATCGCTCTTCTGGTGGGAAAACGAAACCCTCGCTCTCTCCTACCTGATTTGGAGGGAAATTGCCAGTGTCACACTCACACTGCTCTGTGCCCAACTCGCTGAGCCGGGCTTATCGGAATAATTCGGGCTCGATTTTACAATACCCAATTAAGCCTGATATCGAAACCGAGCTATGAAAATATACCCGAGCTTTTTTCTATTACAAAAAGATATTACGTTTATTTGCAAAAAAAATATATATATATATATATTATTTATTTATTCATATATTTTTTTATGTCTTCTTCGTGAACTTTGTAAATCAAATGTGTATAAAAAAAATTACAGATGAATTTGATATGTTTATTAGTTTGCATCTTTAAGTTCTAAATCTCTTTAATTTTTCATGAAACAAACACATTCTTGGTTTATCAATTAACTTTCCTTTTTCTTGTTAATTCCACAAATAATCACGTTTTAGTTTCATTTCATAAACGCATTAACTTTGTCGAGAAATCATCATGAAGCAACATTATGGAAATTAAGTTCGAACTTAATTAAAAGGTTCCATATATAAAATGATTATCGTTCTTTATCTACCAATCCACATTTTTGTTTTTATGGATTCAGATCACTTGTTCCACTCTTTCTACCCCGGATCGTGCATCACCGTTATCGTTTTGACACATATACTTATTGTAATTAATTATGCATATATTTTTGTCTAAAACCTATTGGAATTGGTAAACACTATAAGAAAAATATTAAATATATTAATACGTGTCAAGAGCACAACGGTATTGAACTGGAATGTTGAACCGAAATCATTTACATCAGTCTTTTGTGAACCAGACCGTGTAAGATATCAGTTCGCGGTTCGATCTAGTCCGACAGCCGTCAGGTTATAATAACGCCGAATATAAGTGCTTTAAGTAATCGTTATTTTTTAATTGACACAAATACTCTTATAAAATTAAATAATATTAAATAACATATATGATTATTTTGGTCATTTAATAAACCAAACATACCACTACCACATATCTAAAGCAGCACTCAATACTAACCCAAAAGAAGTAATAAAAAAAAACCATCACTCAATGTTGGCCAATTCACGATCATTGTCAATATCACATTCTGTAAACCATATTCATTCAATGCAAAATAATTGGGGATGATGATGTACAACCCCACTAAGGAATTGAGACAAAACTTGTGTAGAACACCAACATTAAAAATAAAAATAAAAAACCAACAACAACTACCCTTTTTCTTTAGAGAAATGATAGAACCTCCGACGGCAGACCTCCGAAGGGATCCGAATGTGAGGGTAGTCAATTTGCCATCAAAGTTATTAAATATTACCTCATATGCCACTTAGACACATGCCGGCTTTCCTCGGAGGTTTGCTGTCGGAGGTTCTATCGTTTTTGTTTTCTTTATTGCTGCTATATGAAGTTATTCAAGGAAAACGTATATCGGGTTTACGACCACACAATATATATATATATATGTGTGAGATTTCAAATTCGAAATTCCTTAGAGGCGTCACCTCACAATGAACTATTTAAAAATATATCAGGTCTTGTTTGGCTCATACACCTTGTTAGGCATATAATGGCTATATTGACAAGGTCAGTACGGACGCTGATTGCTCACTTAGTCTGGTCGGAAATAATCCAAACCGCAAGCAGAAGAGTAAGAACATTACGTAGCGGGATGAATCTAGATTGCTACTATCGCATTCCTTTTGAGGGGAAAAAACAACAAGAAGGTGACATAAGGTCAGAATGGGAATAATTTCACAAATATTACATAGAGGCTTAGAGTGTTTACCAACAAAAAAAAAAAAAAGGCTAGAGCCGTAGAGCCACCTGGCCAGAGCGCCATCGAAATAATCTCACAGACTTTCCTACTATTCTCCGCGCTTCATTTTCCTCCCATCTCCTCCCGTCGCTTTCACTAATGTCTACTCCCCGATCCTCCGACGATGTTACCGCCGACCCGACGCCACTCCTATCGGGGCCTCGTTCTGTGGAGGACGCCAGCCCTACCAACCGCCGCACAATCCGGCGCGGCCAGAGCCTCCGCGAGGCAGCTCGGTTCCTCCGTCGCGCAAGCAGCCGCCGGTTGATGCGCGAGCCGTCGATGCTGGTTCGAGAGGCTGCCGCCGATCAGCTAGAGGAGAGACAGAGTGACTGGGCCTACTCCAGGCCCGTGGTGATCCTCGATGTTCTCTGGAATTTCGCATTCGTGGCGGTTATTGCGTCGGTCCTGGTGCTGAGCCATAAGGAGAAGTCGTCTACGCCGCTTCGGATTTGGATAATTGGTTACGCGATGCAGTGCGTGCTACATATGGTTTGTGTTCTCGCTGAGTATCGGAAGCGCCAGCAGCGGTCACGGCAGCAGCCTACCTCTCCTAATCGGACGGCAGCTGAGGAGCAGAGTCCGAGCTCCCGAGGGGATTCCAGCCAGAGCCAGTATGTCTCGTTGACACAATTAAGTGAAGAGAACACCAGGTACATTTGGAGGTTTATGAGCTTTTAGCATTACTTACAATATCGATTTTGAGGTTCAATTGCTTGATTTTCCATTCATATTTGATTTTTCTATATGGATGAATGTGCTGATAATTTGGGCCTTTTTGAATTTAGTTTCAGATGCTTAACATGTTTGTATTCGATTATCACTGGATTGGTTGACGGATATAGTCTCAAATACACGAGGAAAATATGCATGAGCTGATCAGCTTAACTTCTGTTTCCTTCTAGTTCTCCTTTGTTTTCTGTATAACAATCACGACCTTTTAACTGATTTGTAATTGGGCTTAAATTTACCATCCTTGGTGTGAACTTAATTCAAACCAAAGTTTATGTAGCTGATCAACTCTAAGTTTTGTCAATTAAGACTGGTATTGGTTTAGCTTGTATCAGGCTAGACAATCTTCTGGCTGTAAGTGCAATAATATACTATTTTACTTAGGTACTGCATTGAGCATGATCTGTTCTAGGATATGAAGTTATTAGTATAGAATTATTGATGTATGTTCCATATGTTTGTCACAATCTCAGCAGTGTAGCAAAGCATCTGGAGCAAGCAAATACTGTGTTTTCGTTTATTTGGTGGATCATGGGATTCTACTGGGTCTCTGTGGGTGGCCAAACTTTGTCACGTGATGCTCCTCAACTTTACTGGTCTGTCTTGATATTATACGTTATTTGACATTTCAGACCCTATAAAATTACGGGTATTGAAATCTTACCATGATACGGTACTTGATTTGTAGGCTTTGCGTAATCTTCTTGGGATTTGATGTGTTCTTTGTGGTCTTCTGTTTTGCGCTGGCTAGTATCATTGGTATTGCGGTTTGCTGCTGCCTTCCATGTATCATTGCTATTTTATATGCTGTCTCAGATCCGGTAATCTTTTTGGACATTACAAGAATAGAATACTATATTCAAATTTCAGTGCCTTAATAGATTGATTGACATTGGTTTATCTTTAAGTATGTTTCCTGTGAATGTTACATGTTTAAATTTTTCTTATTATGATTCTCATGGCAACTGCATCAAAAGGGATATTTCAGTCCAGTAGTGTATGCTCTTATCTTTTGTATATTTTCCTAGATATTCTGTATTTGATTGTGTACTCTTTTAGTGCCCGACTATGATCCCGATCTTTTAACAGAAAAATAGTATTTATTTTCATGACACAAAACCTGAAGCACTGAAATTCAGTACTGACGATTAGTTGCAATGTCCTTGGACAAAAATTCTGTAGCATGCAGATTAACCCCAAAGAAGTTCATACAATATGTGTCCTTCTTTTTGCTCAATGCATACAATATTTGTCAAAGAAGAACACTAAAATACAGCTCTAGCCATCAGATTTGATTGCTATCAGCTTATCTTCATTCCTTGTCGCCCCTTTTCAAATTCGATTGATGAGCAATCAGTTGTGTATACATTCAGTTGTAATTTAGCAGATCTCTTTGTCGACCCACCTTGTAGATTCATGAATTCAAACCCGTTATCTAGGCCACTAAATAAGATTGTTCTGCTTTTACTCTCAGTTGTGTATACATTCAGTTGTAATTGATTACGTATGGCTACTGCGTCTCAAATATGTCATGTATCGAAACAGGAAGGAGCAACGAAAGAAGATATTGAACAGCTTCCAAAGTTCAGATTCAAAACTGAGGCCAACGGAGAGAAGGATGGTGCTGATATAGCAGTATCTCGTGGGGGGATAATGGTCGAATGCGGCAACAACATTGAATCTCCCATTGAGCGCTACCTGTCACATGAAGATGCAGTGAGTAGTCTTAATCTCTCAGTTCTGATAAATCAGTTTTAGCATCCGAAATGACATCTACGGTAATTAAAATGTATAGGAGTGTTGCATCTGCCTCACCGCTTATGAAGATGGAGTCGAACTGAGGGAATTGCCATGCCGCCACCACTTCCATTGTACTTGTGTTGATAAATGGCTGCACATGAACGCCACTTGCCCTCTCTGTAAGTACAATATCTTGAAGAGCACCAGCCATGAAGAAGAAGTGTGAAAAACAGAGGTATGTAAAATTCTGTAACTTCAGTGTGGTGCCTAATGAGGTATTACTTTAAAGTTTCAAGAACCTATAAACTGTCTGAAATTTGCATTATGTGAGATTTGGTGTCTGAAGTATAAATTGTTGATATTGACTATCTGAAGTTTCAACTTTGTTGAAATTTGCTGTCTCTGTCCAAATTTGTCCAAATTTGCTGTTAAAATTGACAGAACTTGGTCATGTGTTTGTCACATGACCTGATAAAAAAATAAATTCCAAAATTGCCCATAGTTGGGTGGTGGCCGGCCTGAGTAGGGCGGCGGCCGGCCAGAGTTGGGTGTGGCCGGAGTAATATAAAAGTATCTGGGCAATTTCGACTTTTCTCACCATTCTGTTAAATTTCACAGAAAAATTGGATAGAAAACCAAATTTCAACAAATTTAAAACTTCAGACAACCAATATCAACAATTTAATCTTCAGATACCAAAATTTCACATATGATAAATCTCATACCGTTTATAGGTTTTAACTCTATTCTGAAACTTCAGTGTGGTCCCTAAAGAGGTATTACTTTAAAATAGTAATATATATAGTTTGTGTATTGTTTGGTGTATCATGGTTTTGTAGATTAGTGTTGTACATATGTCCCGGATCCACATTTCATCATACGGTCAGCATTATGCATCAATCCATGGATGAAGTAGTAGTGTTAGTCATTTTTTGGTAAATGCGTTGGACTTGTTCAAATCTTGTGTTCAAATTGGGGTATAGTCCAAGATGTGCATTTACTTTGCGGCCATATAAAACAAAATAGGATAATAGTTGGTTGGGACCAAACTGTCGACATACTTTGCGGCTTGGAGGCTGAAGGGCGTCCATAAACCAAAGTCCAGAAATGCGGCTCTTCGTGATCTGTGTGGCGTTTGGGATATTATTTCTAGGAGAAAATGGTGGATGTTCAAATATAATAGTATTAACACGACGGCGCATTGCCGATTATTACAACAATACTTACCTGTCTGCTCTCTGTAGTAGTGGATTTAGTCTTGTTTGGCCTGGAGTAGGTATTTTCCGGCTGACCTAATCAGACTTTCGGTTTTGTTTTAGATAATGATTTTAGAATTTGACCTGGCCAACCAAATTCCATCGAGTACTTTATTCATATTTTATATCGAAAATATTGGAAGTTTGTCCGTAGCAATGCATATACGTAGCAATGCATATAGATGCGCCAATTGGATTATTATGCAATCTAGAAAGGAAATGTGTCATGTGGATTGGGTGTTGTTACGCCTATCTCCTCTAATTTCTATTTTATTGATCTATTGTAATCTATTTTACATATTTGAATAAAAGATCGAATATTTAAAAAAAAAATAATAATAATAATCTGACGTTCAGACCTCATTAACACTAGAAGTGACAATGCTTGTGAGATAACAATTCGTTTCTACCTAGTTCGTTCAACTACTTTATAGCCTGGGTTAACTAGTTCAACTACAAACATTAGTACGTGGGTGTAAGTTTGTGTGAAGGTTAAGAGATTAATCATTTAACCATCTGTACTAAAACTTTAAATAATATGTGAAATAAACACGTGATTTAGTCTGTTTGTAACTAAAGACTAAAGTTCCATAATAGAAAGTAGAATGACATGTTTGATCAAGTAATATTCATAATTTCATACTGAGGGGCTATCTAGTAAATCAAACGTACACCTTCTCATTCAATCAAATGAAACTTACCAATCTTGACACAAATTAAGAGCAAGTGTCAATATTAGAGCTACTATATATGCTCCTTGGTAACATGAGATTTGAGTAAAATTGTTGTTTACCATTATTATGGGCAATGTTACAAAATGTGAAATTTAAAGTGAAAGTAGAATATTTTGCAGGGTTAAATGTACTTTTCTCACCACATGTTTGACCGAATGTTGCTTTTAGTACTTAATGTTTGATTTTGTATACTTTTGGCACCAAACGTTTGAAAAAAATGTGGCGTTTTGGTAAATTTGTTAATTAACCGTTAGATTTGTGGTGCAAGTTACAAAATCGAATTCAATTGAACTAAATTAATCTAGTCGGATCTATTCTAGGCCTAAGTAATACTATCTAATACTATTGCGGATTCTCTTATTTCCAAATAAAGTAAACAAATTCATTTTTACACTAAATTTGACGTTAAGTTTTACATTTTGTATTATAACTCTTACAAGTTACAACTATAAGCGTTCCGCGCTTTGCGAATGAAGTTTGACAGCGTTCGAATCCCCAAAGCCGAAACCATACACCGACTCGGAGAGAAACCGAAGTTGCCGGATCAGATGCTTCAGGGCCCACCCTTTGAGCTGTGCAGCATTCTGATTCGCCTGGCATTACCTGTCAAACGTCACGTCTTTCTTTACTTTATTATCATTGGTCCTGGAATCGGTACCCCAATAGCCATTCCAATCACCGGTCGCCACGTGTCTGATCTACCTGGTCGCGGCGCATCCGAGCCTACCCGCCCATCCACCTTGACGGCGACGTTTACGATGCCGCGCCCCCTGGTCCCGTCTCTATCCCTCAACCGATAGCTAAGATGCCTCACCGACCCCGGCGCCGGTGACCGGATATCCTCCGCCGGAATCTGGCACCACCCGAGCTGCCGCCGGTCTCCGGCTCCGTTCGACCTCTCGGCATACACGTGGAGGTAGATGCTGCAGGAGTAGATGTAATCGGAGCTCATCGGCAGCTGAAACTTCTGGTTCCACCGCGGATTCTCCCTCTCCCCGTCGGCGGACGTCCGGTACTCGCCTTGGAAGGCGCCGCCGTTCTGGCTTGTCCTGATTGTGGCGTAGGGCCGGAGGTGGCGGCGGGCGAAGGGGAAACAGCAGGCGGAGAGATAGCTGCTCTTCTTGAGGCCTTCGGCGGATATGACGGTGATCTCTAACGCCGATGGCCGGGTCTTGTTATCGGCGACCATGATGGTATTTTCACTTCTCCGATCTCGATATGAAATGGATGAAGAGGAATGACGAAGCTACTAAGCTTATGATATACAGAAAGGAGACAACGTGGTGTCTAGCTTATTTAATCATCTACAAGGTCTATATATATATATATATTATAAATGTAGTGCTTAGGCAATAGCCGTTAGTTCTACAGTATTATTATTATTATTATATTATAGTAAGTAGGGTTAAACCAAATTGATACCCAAATTTTGAACAATTTAAAATTGATATATGATTTTTTTTATTGGTTACCGAACTTTTAATTTTTGAAAAAAAATGCTACCTCCGATTTAATTTTGTCAAATTAGATAGAAATTGAGTATGTTCTCGCCACACGGAGTCATTACATATGTAATCAAGATGAATTGGAAAATAAATTGATAGAATGTTAACAAAATACATTCAATTTGATGCTCAATTATAACACACCGTTCGAATTGGGGGAAGTCCAATTGAGTATTCAATTAAAAGTATTTTATTGTAATACATTCAATTTATGCTCGAACTCATAGTGGGTACATATGAAAGGACCTCATATGGACCTCGCTTCGGTCACGCAGCGGAATCGTCCCGCTTTCTATAAATAGTAAGGTCAGAAAGCGGTTATATGTGTCTTAAATTAATAAAATTAAATAAAAATGTATAATTACTTATTCTACAGGTTGCAGGTTTTTTATATAATTTTTTTTTTTCACTTTTAGCTTCAGATGTTCATAACTTTCGTTTTATAAGACCAAATGATTCACGGTCAGTTGTGTTGCATTCGTTATTTTACGAGTTCCGATTCAAGACCCATATTGATATATTTATTATAATGTATTCAACTCACAACTGTCTAACAAGTCACACGTGCCTAAGTTCTATTATTTTTTTTAAAATGTACATGCTTAAATTATGTTTTTAACGCTAGGGCTGTAAACGAGTCGAGCCGAGTATCTGACAAGATCGACTCGACTCGACTCATTTTACTCGAGCTCGAACTCGACCGAGCCTTAATATTTTGAGCTTGAGCTCGACTCGGTGCCATACTCGACGAGTTCGAGCTCGACTCGATAAAGTTTAAAAAGAAAACAATTAATTAATAAATGGTGTATTTTAGCTCGAACTCGACTCGATTAGGCTTTTGACTCGAGTTCTAACTCGACTTGAATAGGAAAAAGAAAAAAGCTCGATTAGGCTCGTGAACCTCTCGAGTCGAGTACCAATGAACTCGAACTCAACTCAGCTTTAGAAAAAGCTCGACTAAACTCGGAATTTAGCGAGTCGAATTCGAATATCGACTGAGCCGATCTCGAGCAGCTCACGAGTAGCTTGACTCGTTTACACCCCATACTTAACGCATTCAAATTTTACAACTCAATTAAAAATCGAGTGTTAACACATTAATCATTGTAACGTGTAGGGCTGTAAACGAGTCGAGTCGAGCTGAGTATCTGGCAAGCTCGACTCGACTAAACTCGTTGTACTCGAGCTCGACCTCGAACTCGACCGAACATAAATTTTTCAAACTCGAGCTTGACTAGGTGTCATACTCTACGAGCTCATTCTCGGCTCGACTTGACTTGCCAACTTTAAATTGTTCAATTAAATCATAAAATTGTGTATCTTAGATCGAACTCGAACTCAGTTTGAATTGAATATATATATTATGCTAGTTAGATATATTATGTTATATATAAACTTTTGTTAAGTTGTATATATTATAAAGACTCTATATAAATATTTTGTCAAAGTAATGTAAATATAATATCAAATTAAATTTTTAATATAAATATTCTCACAAATATAATAATTATATGCAAATGTAATTTTGTATTAATTAGTCATGGTTTGATTTAAAAAATTCATATATGTAGTAATATTATTTATAATATAAACTCGGGTGTAGTTTATAATTTTGCGAAAACTAACATGTGTAATATAACTTATAATATAAAAAATAATGTAATTTATATTTAAAAAACAAATTAAATATAATTTTTATTTTTTAAGACATTTTATTATTTTGTCTTAAATAACCTTCTTGATAAGTTACAATTTTAAATAATTAAATTATTTTCTAAGTTATTATAACAAACTTTCCTTTTTTATTTTAAATTACTATTTTTAGTAGGCGTGACCATTCCGCAGCGGGATATAAGAATTTTCCTTGCGGTTTAGCGCCTCATCCCTTAATCAGAGGTCAGGGGTTCCCCGCTAGTGACCATATGAATGGAAAATTGTTCATGACCAACACTTTACCCCTTACAGACTTACCCGGTGCGAGTGGTGATTAATTTATGTGTGGAGCAAACATAGCATACTAGGGGTGAGCAAATATCCCGAGAGGCTCAAAATCCCGCCCGTCCCAAAAAGCCCGTCCCAAAAATGTGCCCAAGCCCTAATGGGCGGGACTTTTCTTCTCAACTAGGGCTAGGGACAGGGCTAGGGCTTTTTTACGAAGTACCAAAAGACCCGTCCCGTCCCTTTTTGTTAACTAATCAGTTATAAACTACAGTTAGTTAAGTTAACTTTAGTGATGGCTCGGGTTGAAGTTCCATTTGATATGAGATTTGCATTTATAACTTGTTATGTCATAATTGTTGGTGACTTTGTGTTAGAGTCTTGGTAAAAACTTAGTTTTGGAGTCTTTGGTGAACTATTTTGAAGAACCAAGTTATGTGTTGAACTTGGTGTACATACAAGTGACAAAATGTTTGAGTGATTTTGGTATTTTATGGTGAACTTAGTGGTATGTGTTGAAATTTGTTGTTGTTCTGTGTTTGGTTATGATTTAAGTAAATTGAGTATGATTTTTTTTTTTTTTAACTTGGATGGGAATTTGGGTTTGTCCCATTTGTCCCTAGTCCCTGTAGGCCCGTGGCGGGCGGGCCTTTTCCTACTAGCTAGGGCTCGGGATAGGGCTCGGGACAGCCATTAAGTGGCCCTAGTTTTAGGACTTGGGCCATTTTATAGAAAAAGCCCGCCCATCTGTCCCATGCTCAGCCCTATAGCATACTACGGTTGCTTAATGAGGGCCAAAAAGTATCACACCCTAGAACAAAACACAAGTTACCTACTAATTAGTTCAACTAGAAAAATAAATTCAAGCTTATGGAACTTGCATTACAATTTGATAGGGAAAATAGCTATTTCGGTTAGAGTTTTGGTTTATCTTTTAGATATAAAGGGGAATTACTAATACATATATTTATTGTAAATCAATAGTTACTAGTTTTCTAAAAAAGTATTAATTATTGAGCCGGGGGCATTTTTGAACTATATTAGATCCGGTAAAGCGAGTTGCGCAGGTAATTAAGTAGGTTTGAATTTCAATGAATTGACAAAATGTGAAGTATTTATGTTTCGAACAAATCTATACACCAAATAAATAATACATATTAAATATAAACTCACGTTGTGCGCTAAAAAATATTAAATTTATGATTTATTTATATTTCAATGCAAATACTAGGGATCGGCAAAAAAACCGGACCGTTTGGAATCGGTCCAGTCTGGACCGGTTCCAAACAGACCAGATTTTGCAAGTGGAAACCGAGCCAAGGACCGTTTGTATACTTCTAATGGAATCGGTTTTAAACTGGACCGGACTGGTTTGGACCTTTTTTTTACTCGGACTGGTTTTGGACTGGTTTTTTGCTTTTGTTTTTTTTTAATTTTTAGTGTAAATCTATAAATAAAAACGGGTCGGACCGGACTGGTCAGCTTTTTATAAAACAGTCCAGACCGGTCCAAATTTTGTTGGTCAACTCTTAATCAACATCTAATTCGGTTCGGACCGGACTACTTAAACCATTTCCGATCCAGAACCGGTCCAGACCGAACCGGTCCAATGCCCATCCCTAGCAAATACATATGAACATATCTTATAAATAAAGATGAATGATTATGAAATTGACTTTTATTGCGGTAGTAATTGATGATTATAGGATCACCAGTTCTTCCATGTCGAACTTTAATTTCTTTACTCTCACCTTTATTATTTGGATAATCTTTTTTAAACCATTCTAAATAAAATAATAGAAACAATGGCAATAATACAACATGCAATTAAATTCATGAAAACGATATAGTTGGTGCGTAGTGCCGTAGTGGACTGTGGACCTATATAGTAACCACTCATTATTTTGGGGGGCCGAAGCCCAAGATCCGCAAAAATAGGTGTATTTTGGGTGAAAGCTTTATTTATTGATTTATTTGCTATTATTATATTATATCAAAGTTTTTTTTTATTGTAATTATATCAGAGTTAAATCCTTAAATATATATATTTTTTTAAAGTTAAATCTTACGTGTAACTTTGTTTTATGTGATTGGATGGCACTGCAATTAACACAACTTGTCGTAAGTTACTTTTTTATTTTTTTTAATATACAATTATTTCCACATTTTCGGGTAGGAAAAATTAAGGTCATAAATTACTTAATTACACCGAGTTATGATTGCATTATTAAGCACTAACTAGGCTTTGACATTTAAACCGGTTCGACCAAACCAATTCGGATCTGAGGGATAACTAAGCGGTTTAATTCTTAAAGGGATAACTAACTATAAAATACATGAGCATACTCATTAAGAATTTGCTGAAATCAGTTTTTGAACTTTAAAAAAAAAATAGACCTTTAAAAACGGTCCAATCTCTCAGTTGCATAACTATTTTTTTGCACAAAAAAAAAAAAAAAAAAAAAAACGGTTCTATCCAAACCCACTCTTTTGCCCATAAACCAAAGCCAATTTGGTAACTAATCCATTGTTGGATCGTAACAGATTTAAACAGTTTTGGTCTGTACCGGTTTGATGTCCATCCCTATTACAAACTCAATAACTCAATGATTTTAACTTAAATGAAAATATATATTATAATATTCATTGTCGTATGTTTTACGTGAAAAATTGTTACTAAATTATTTATATAAAAATGTTTATTTTAATCTTGATTGTTTTGTTACAATAGTACATATAAATTAGAATTATATAATATTATACTTCATTAAAAAAAACTCTTAATATCTATTTTCAGATAAAAAAATTCTCAAAGAAAAGTATTATATAAAAATTTACAGATTTTATTTACTATATCCAAAATTATACAACTTTAAAATTATTTTAAAAAAACGGTAATTAATATAATATTGTTTAATGATATAATTTCTAATATGTTTAAAGTTCATATTCGTCGGTCATTTACATGTGTGAAAATAATTATCTTTAAATAAAATGTATTGGAGTCACGTCTTTTGGGAGAAAATTCGACGTTTGAAATGGTAATGGGCCATGCAAAACGTATTAGAAGAACTGCATGGTGGTGAGAGTCACTAACTCACTCTAAGAGGCAAATTACAAATTGCACGGGTCACATATTGTGGCAAATCAATTGGACTTTTAGCAATTACGTAGTCACTTACATGACATGTAATATATGATATCATATAATTTCATGGTTCACATTCACCCTAGTTGACCTACAATTACTAAAGGAAGAAGACCTCATGATTGGATGTTTTTTTGGTCAATTTCTTTTGGTTTGTTATCAGGAAATTTGGTTTAGCTAACTTAATATAATCCTAAAGAAACATTTTTTTCTTAGTGAAATGAAGTCTTATTATAATTCAAACAGGAAAAAAAAAAAAAAGCTAAAACAAGTGCAAGTTCAACAACCACGACTGAATACATAGTTGTAACCATGTAACCCAAACTAAGGTACTAAGTAATTAAAATCAAATGCAACTTACAAAAATGAAGAACAATTAAAGCCAACAAAAGAGACTAAGAAACCAAGACAAGACTTGGGAAGAAATGAGCATAATTTGTAGAGATGACATCAGCTGATTCAGCAAAACTATCAGGAATGATCTAGTTAACAGCAGCCCTGTTTGACAAGCAGTAAGTTCCACCCAAAACATGTCATTATTAGCAGCACAGTGACAAAGAAATGTAACATTTAGATTAGATAAAAGAAATTTCATATCTACATAACTTAATAGAGTCTTAAATATAAAAAAAATTATAAAATTATATAAACCCTTTAAATAAATCCTAAAAAATGGAAAGAAAAATAAAAAAAAAAATTGGGAAAAAAAAACGGGTGACACCGCTGTTTGCAACAATAACAGTAACGTTAGTTAGAATTTAGATAGGTAAAAAAAATGTCTCACATTTTAGTATTTATACTTTCGTATATAACTATTTTGGAAGAAAATTCCCACCTATGTGATTGAAGATGTTTCAGTTGTTTTTTTTTTTTTTTTTTTTATAAAGAAAAGTTCAGTTTTAAGGAGAAGAGAAATATCTTGGTTGGTTGTGGTTGGGCCTGTAGTATTTGCGCGACCCACAACTACAAGGAAGCCTCGGTGCACGGTTTTCGCTGGACAACTAGAAAAAACGACGGCATCAAGATAGCGCTGTTCGGTCTCTGAGAAACTATGGCGTCTCCAACAGCTAAGTGAAGTGGGCGACGGATAGGTAAGGTCTCTCAATAGGTTCCTCACCCTCTCCTAATTCTAGCTGGCAATCTTATCGTAGACTGTCTGTTAGTCGTGTCCTTCAAAATGATGTTCAATCAAGTAATTTAGTTTATATATATATATTTGATTGTGGATATTCAGCTGTTGTTTCTTTTTCGCAAATCATGGTTAAACATAGTTAGAGTTCTTGGTTGGATGGTTTGTTCGAAGTTCGCATTTTGGCGGTCGCGGATTTCCGCAAATGGGGTCACTCTCTAAGTGTTTGTTGAAATGCCCCAAAGGGGAAATAATTCAATTTGCACCGGTTACCTACTATAGCGATTACATTATCAAGCTACTGTGATTTCATTTTACACATTCATACCCTGTCGTGGCTGTTGATTGCACTTTTATGCAATCTATGGTGCTCAATATAAATGAATTTTCTGTGATTGAGGGCTTCTGGTTTAAATTTAAGGAATTCTTTACTCAGTGAACTCTCCAAAGTAATTTAGATTTATGACCAGTTATGAATAAGCTAATGTAAATATCTTTTCAGTTGAATCTAAAGATGCAGTGGATATGCTTCTTCTTGCTTGAACAAATGCTTGTTGTGTATGAGTTTCGGTTGACTTAGCTTTTGCTATGACTTTGGCTTGACAGGACAGGGTCAAAGGCTTGACATTTGAAAATATAGGAGGCTTTTTGTTTCACCAAGAAGAACCATTGATGTCTGTGTTAACTTCCACGAAGTTGCTGCGCCCGGTATTGCCTTTCCAGAGGTTGTACTCTCTCTCTAGAACGTCTTGGCTTCATAAGACAACATGTTTACTCAACCGAGCAGGTCCCAGTGACGGTCCCCTCACTCTTGCTAGCCTCGGGTATAGGAGAGAATACGAGCCATCTAGCTCAGAAAAGAGAAGCAAAGTAAATGAAATTCCTTTAGTCGAGCCCAAGCTGAAGCCAGTTAGAAGCAACAAACCCAAGGCAGTAGCAACAAGAAAACCACTTGAGATAGAAGCAGCTCCATTCGCCGCACAGTCATTTTCTGAGCTCGGTTTGCCACCTGTACTAGTTCAGAGGCTAGAGAACGAGGGCTTTGAGGTTCCAACCGACGTCCAATCTGCTGCAATCCCCACGATTCTTAAGAACCATGATGTTGTGATTCAATCCTATACCGGATCAGGCAAGACACTAGCTTATCTCCTTCCGATACTAACTGAAGTAGGACCACTGAGGAGGAGATCTCCCGAAAGTGACCAAGATACAAAACAAGAAATTGAAGCAGTTATAATTGCACCTTCAAGAGAGTTAGGGATGCAGATTGTGAGGGAGGTTGAAAAATTACTAGGTCCAACAGAGAAAAAAGCAGTTCAGCAGCTTGTTGGTGGTGCCAATCCTGCGAGGCAAGAAGAAGGCCTCAAGAAGAACAAGCCGTCCATCGTGGTTGGAACACCTGGGAGGATTGCTCAGATGAGTGCAACTGGACGGCTCCACACGCATGGCTGTCGTTTCCTGGTGTTAGATGAAGTAGATGAGCTTCTATCGTTTAATTTCAGGGAAGATATGCACCGAATATTGGAGCATGTCGGGAAGAGGTCAGGTGTGTAAAGGAAAACAAATATTGGAGAATGAATTAGGGTTAAACCACATTGCTGCCTGAACTTGTGTTGATGTGTTGATTGCTGGTTGAGCTTTTTTGCAACTTGTCCCTAGCTAAGCTAACATGTTAGTGTAACATGTTCTGTCTAAGGTACAAAACAATGGACAAATCTATCAAGTTGCACTTTTGTTTAGTTCAGCTGGTAAAGAGTTGCAAAAGAAAAAAAATAGCTAGCAACTAGCTCACCAGCTACAAGTTCAACTAGCAATTTTGTGTTTAACACTGCGGGATCAATTTGGTTACTTGATAATGCTTTACAAGTAACCAAATAGATTCATTTCCATCTAGTTACTGCTTTGATTAATCGATTAACCTAACTGATATTATTCCATATAATTTCTTCTCCAACATTTGTCTTCGTTTACCAGGTGGTGACAAGAAAGGTACACTTGAAAAAAGAGCAGGGCGCCAAACTATCATGGTTTCTGCAACAGTGCCATTTTCTGTAATCAGGGCTGCTAGAAGCTGGGGAAATGAGCCACTTCTTGTCCAGGCCAAAAAGGTCATTCCGCTCGATTCTGTAGCTCCAGCCGCACCAGTGACTCTATCCAATGCCGCTTCTAGTTCAAACACATCTGCAACTCCACAGGATCAGATCAGTCTCCCTCCATCTCTAAAACACTATTACTGTACTGCAAAGCTACAGCACAAAGTAGATGCTCTGAGGAGGTGCATCCATGCACTTGATGCCAATACAGTGATAGCTTTCATGAACAACACCAGACAGCTTAAAGACGCTGTCTATAAGCTAGAAGCTCGTGGGATTCAAGCCGCCGAGCTGCATGGGGATCTGGGGAAACTCGCAAGATCCTCAACTTTGAAGAGATTCAAGAAAGGTGATTTGAGGGTTCTGGTGACCAATGAGTTGTCTGCTAGGGGGTTGGATGTGGCAGAATGTGATCTTGTGGTCAATTTGGACTTGCCCACTGATGCAGTGCACTATGCACATCGGGCTGGAAGGACTGGTAGGCTTGGTCGGAGGGGTACTGTGGTTTCCATTTGTGAAGAGTCGGAAGCCTTTGTAATCAGGAAACTGCAGAAACAGCTTGGAGTTGCTATTCCTTCTTGTGACTTTGTTGAAGGCAAGCTTGTTCTCAGTAGCGAGGAGTAGATAGATAGCTAGCTAGCTAGCTTCTGCGTAAGTTCATTCACCCATATAGTTTTCTTATATTTCTGTCTGAAATTATCTGTTGCTAGCTATATATGTTAATGCACTTCTTAAGCGAGCTTCCTTGCAACATTGCTAAATTTGGGTTTTACATCCAAAGTTAAGAAATAGGTATACCATTTCCATGCTTCTCATATGTAGACGCCATATCTGCTGATTGGTTATAAAGTTGTTATATGCTGATATTGTTTTTAATGATGCATTATTTTTGGCGATACCCTAAATATGAAATGTTGAAGCAAAGGGCTTTAAAGTCTGCAGAGAAATACAAACTGCTTGGCTCTGGTAATATACTTAGACTAAACATACAAATATAAACCCTAAACACAGAGAATCACCACATGATTCTCTTACAAAGCTTGTAGCCTGACAATATAGCAGAAGCTGCTATAACCAAGAAAATAGCAAAGGACATTGTAACAGATACAATAGCAGCCTCCCGAAGAGGAGACCCTTTTTGTGTCTTTTGAATCCCCTCAAGCCCTAGTGAAGAGCTCGAAATCACAAGGTACGCTACCAACTGTATCAGTTCAAAACAATTTACGCTTTAGTGATGCTTTATTCTACTAACAGATATATTATTGAAAAAAATTGTAACTTTGAAGAGGGTAATTGGTTACTGCTTGCCTGATCGAGAATGAAGCTAAGATAATCAGAAGTCTTGTCCGAAATTGCAATTCCTCTATGTGAAATGTCACAAACACCTTTGAAGAGCTGATAAGCAGAGTAAATGAACACCAAGATGCTGACAACAAAGCAGTACCTACACAAACCATGAAAGGTGCATTATCTAATGATTTTTTTTTTTCTTTTTCTTTTTCTTTTTTCATATGACATTGTATTGATTGAAAGATGATATAGTATCTGGGTATTCAAGTGACTTGAAAAAAATATGTTTTTTAGGGAAAAGATTACATTAACTGAGGGATCTGATCGAAGCTGAGGTGGCCTTTTCGCTTAGGTGTAATCGCTATAGCAATTGCAGCAGCAAAAGCAAGGACGAGTGCTAAGAGGCGGAGCAACAGATTGGGTATCTGGGTGGGAGGCCTGGAGCTATGACTATATCGAGCGGTAGAGGAGACGACTGAGAAGGGAGATGGAGTAGTGGGGAATTGCTGTGCATGTGGAGATACAGCTGCCATGGATTTAGAGATACTGCAGCTGCAACAATGAGTAAGCAAAACAAGGCACCACCTTTTACTTCATATTTCTTTCCATGCCAGAGTTGCTGCTGCTGCTGTTGAATTTTAAAAGATATGTTTTGGAGCCTAGCCATACTAAACCTCAACCAATCTTTGGGTCCCAGTGCAGTTAAGTTGACTTGTGTTGTGTTACTTTGCATGTTATATTCCACATAGTTTCTCAGAAGGTACTTACCTCCTTCCTACCTTAGGAGGTTTAGGCTACATCTTCCTGCAAGTGATATTTTTTTAATCACTTAGTTAAGTATGGTGGAGTAATTGACTATATCAAGACAAACACATGTCTATTTTGGAGATGGAGATTTTGGTGGAGAAGATGATGAGTTAAGTCAGCTATCATTCATGGGTCAACTTGTTTGTGTTTTTTTTAGTTGTGGAAGCCAGTCAATTTCTAGAATAATCTTCATTCGCATCGGGTTAGTCCGTAAAAGTTAAAGTGTTAACTCCTATACTACTATTCGTACACATCTGGTCGGCCCGTAAAGGAAAAAATGTTAACCATCAAATATTTTTCCATTCACAAGGAGATTTATAAAAAGACAATTTGCCTTTTGTCTAAGATTTCCAACTTTACTGTCTATACACAGCTATCAGTCAACAATTTGGCATTATTTATATGAAAAATATGCATCACATTTGATATGAAATACATTTTTTATTTTTGTAATCATTCACAGTTGAACACTCTGAGGGTGTTTATACTTTCACAAACACTTAGAAGACAACAGATCAAGGGTTGTTGGATTTGTAGCCCATAGGATTGTTGCTTCCCCAGTTCCACTGGTCTCTACACATCTCCTCAATCCCAAACTTTGCCCTGCAAGTCATTTCAATTCAATTAATTAGTAACAATAAAATAGGTAGCTTATGCAACAAGAGAAGTTACACATAAAACACATACTTCCAGCCAAGTTCCTTTTCAGCTCTATCAGTTGCAGCATATACTTCAGTAGCATCCCCGGGCCTCCTCGGACAGATTTTGACCGGAATTTTCTGAAATAGAGGAAGAACAAAAGCAAATTAAAGAAACATCAAATGACATTATATGGTATTAGAGAAATGAATTAATAGAGATTGAATAGATTGTATCCACCTTGCCAGACGCCTTCTCAAATGCAGCCACCATCTCAAGCACTGAAGTTCCACACCCAGTGCCTAAGTTATAGGCCCTGCAACCTGCCCCATATATTATCGATTTATCGTACCAGAATAAGATTAGAACCGGTTCTACATTAACATTGACAACATTTTGGTGCAATCTAGAAATCTAGAGTACATATATAATATAAGATAGAAATTTTCAGTCCAACCTGAAAATAAATGCTAATAAGTTCAGAATTTCATGCACTTATGACTTATGTAATGCAGCAAAAAAATTCGTTTCTAATCAAAGTGAGGCCAACTAAGAATATATAGATATTCTGATAGGCAATCTTTAATAGAAGAGTGGTGATAATCGGTAAGAATCAAATACCTATATCATCTGTTGTCAAAAGCTTGCGAAGGGCGGCAATGTGGCCATCTGCCAAATCCATAACATGGATGTAGTCTCTGATCTGTAATCAATAAGCAGAAGAATTCGTCAATTGAAGTTCAAGAGTGGGAAGGAAAAAAAGAATATCTATTTTTGAATTTCAAGTACCGCGCTTCCATCTCTTGTGGGATAATCGTCACCATACACATTAAGCTCGGGCAATCTACCAACAGCTACTTGTTGAATGTACGGCATGAGATTGTTTGGTATCCCTTTGGGATCTTCGCCAATTCTTCCACTCTCATGAGCAGCAACTGGGTTGAAGTACCTTAGCAGTATGATTCTCCATTCTGGCTCGGCTTTCTGGATGTCTCGAGCGATTTCTTCTAGGAAAAGCTGAGATACCACAATGCTAAATTAATCATCATTTTCCAATTTATAACAAAACGAGTACCGAAATAGATAGAAGGTAATGTTTAATTGCCTTAGTTCGCCCGTAAGGGTTCATGGCCTTCAGTTCGAAATCCTCAATGCATGGAATTTTTTCAGGCTGGCCGTATACAGTCGAAGAAGATGAAAATACCATCTGTTCATAACAGAGCAACAAATATTATTATACGTGAGGATATTGTATTGTCTAACACGAAATTCGATTTTTACTCGCTTGAAACTATATATCCTATAATTATCCAAGAAATGAGGCAAGAACATCAGAATAGATGCAAAACGTATATAATTAATGCATATACTGATTCATAGTTCAGATAATCTGATTCTATTTGCTGATAATGAATATAGAATAACACTAAAAGATTGATTCACCTTTTTGCAGTTATATTTTGCCATGACTTCATATAGATTGATCGTTCCAATCAGATTGTTATCAAAGTATCTACGCGGATACACCATACTTTCCCCAACGGCTTTCAAACCAGCAAAATGGATCACTGCATCGAACCTGTTCCTTTACAATTTCATTTAATCAGAGTACTGTAAATGATTATCAAGAACATAGATAGCCAAATCAGTATCAATTATTTGCCTAATACTCAAGTATCTGCTTCTTTTTCATCGTAAAAGATAATCTAGTGATTTTACTTACTCAGTTCTAGAGAAGAGATTCTCCAAATCCTGTCTATTCCTGAGATCACCCTACAATTAGCCCACATTATTAAGATTACATCCTGGAACAGACGAACTAGTACATTCTATGCAAATTATGACGATTACGATTGCCGCTAAGAACAGTTACATAGAAAAAGAATTTCATCGGTTCCAGCAGAATCTATCTACGCAACATCCATTCACTATGTGAAACGAGACGAAAGAAGTTGAATGAAAAGTACCTCATGGAATTCCAGATTCTTAGAGAGCTCGGGCCCGACGAGCTCACGAACTCGTTCAACAGCTTCAGGTACAGAGTTGTCAAAATTGTCGATGATCGAGACTCTGAAGCCATCCTTGAGCAGCTGAACCACAGTGTGCGTACCAATGAATCCCGCTCCGCCGGTAACGAGAACGTGTGTAGAAGCAGCAGCGGCCATGGATTCTTCGCAGAACGAAGCACACTAACTGTGAGAGAGAGAGAGTTTGTTAGAAGAGAGAGAATGGAGAGGAGAGGGAAAATTGAATTGAAGATGGAGTGCGACTGATTGATGGAATCGAGGCTATATATATACATGTGGCTCGGTTGTTAAAAAAGGGGACAAAGAAATGGATTTGGATTTGAGCGGGATAGTAATTACAGCTCCTAATCAGTTAATTAAGCTTAGAGCATTGATAAGCATTCCGAACTAAGATTTCGAGATGTTCCGAATTTAGAGATAATGGCAGGGCAGGGCAGGTAATAACAAGCAACTTTGTGTCTGTTTACATAATAGAGAGAGATCAGAACTTCTCGAAATTTATTGTCGGACGCTTAATCATTTCCGTTAAGCTTAATCTATTTCCTTATCTCTCACCGTTCTAATTATAGATGTTTCCTTTTTTACTCGTGATCGGTTTTAGTTTTAAAAATTTATAAAATGTTAATAACCTATGAGATGTCTAAAGTTTGATCCACGTTAATCAGAAAGGTCTGAAATTTTAAATGTTGATTTGAGAGGTCTGAAATTTCAACTTTGTTGAAATTTAGTTTTCCATCTATTTTTAGGGATAAATTTAACAGAGTTGTGTGAAGTGACATTCTTACCCCTATAATATTTTGATTTATTTAATATCTTATTTGAGGAAATGTGAAATGACAAAATTACCCCTGAAGTCAAATTACTCCGGCCACCACCAACTCGGCTCCGACGACCACCACCTCGGCTCCGGCGACCAACACCGAACTCCGGCGACCGACACCACGGCTAGGGGTGAGCGGTTCCGGGTACCCTGTGATTTTGGGTGTTCCCGGAACCTATCTCGTGTACATCGGTTCCTAAATTTTAGGACCCAGAATCTACCATGTAACATGTGGAACCGGAACCTACCCAATTGAAAATGACCGGTTCCGGGTCCCGTTAGGAACCGACTTACAACCATCTAAATATTCAAAAATTCCAAAAATCCGGGCTGCTGGTTGCTTTGGTTGCTGGCTGCTGACTGGGAGGGTTGCTTTGGCTGTTGACTGAGGAGGGATGCTGGTGTTGGCTGCGCCGCTGCGGGAGGAGAGGGCAGTTCAATTCAAATGGTATTAGAATATTAGGGCTAGCTCTGCCTCTAACTAATGGCCGCTGTATTTTTTTTTTTTATTAAAAATGGCCGATGCTTGAATTCGGGCCTAATACTAAAAAAAATATACATGGGGTTTATGAGGTATGTTATCATGCATGCTTATGGGCCTGACGGCTGACAAGTTTATATATATATATATATATATAATATCAGTTCCGATTCTGATTCTCACGACTCATCCCGTAACCAGTCTTACAGGGTATTAAAATAAATTACATGGAACCTACCTTATTTTAAAAAATGTCTTCCCGGAACCTACTCAATGGTCTGGTTCCGGTTCCGGTTCCACCAATTGGGTTTTGCTCACCCCTAACCACGGCTAGGGATGGCAACGGGTATCGGGGCCCCGACCCGCGGGTCACGGGTTCGGGTCGGGTCAGGCCCGGGTCAGGGCAGGTCTAGGGCCGCGGGGGCCCGTTGACCTGCCCCGAATTTCAAATGTATATATTTTTATTTTATGTTAATATAATGTAACATTTACTAAACAATATGGTTAATATAGTACATATATAAATAACATGGACTAAATCATAAATAGATGCATATTTAGATTATTAGGATTAGTTAATTTGGATTTGGTGTTTGGATTTGAATTTGTATTTTGTGATGAATTTGATGTGTTTGTTGTTTGTATTTGATTGATGTTAGATGTATGGTTTGAATTTATATACAATGTAATATTTTGTAAAAAAAAATTGTATTTAATATTGATAAATGAAAAAAAAAAAAAAAAATTATTCACACGCCTGGGCGGGTCGGGGCCCCGCGGGTCGACCAGCGGGATTTGTGACCCGCCCCGCCCCGACTCGGGAGGAACAATTTCCCGGGTCCGGGTCAGCTAGGCCGACCCGCGGGGCGGGTCCGGGGCTACGAAAACCCGCCCCGCCCCGTTGCCATCCCTAATCATGGCTCTGATTGGGCCCAAATCGGAGCCACCGGCCCCGATTGGCACAAATCGGAGCCACAAAACTCCGATCGGAGTTCTGTGGCTCAGGGTCGGGGCCACAGAGCTCCGATCGGAGCTTTGTGTCTCCGATTTGGGCCGCCGAAGTCTTGGTGGTGGTTCCCGAAGTCGGTGTTGTGGTCGTCGGGGTGGCGGTGGCCGGAGCCGTGGTGGCTTTAAGGGCATTTTCGTTTTTTCTTTTCTAGCATGTGGGGACACACTTTGATAGAATGCATTTTTGGAATTTTATTTTATTTCCGGTCACATGCCAAAGCACATAACCAACTTCCGTCAGTTTTAACGGGAAAAAATAACGGGACCTCTTATATCAACAAAATTGAAACCTCATACCTTTCAAATCAACATGTGAAACTTCAGACCTCTCCGGTTAACATGGGTCAAGATTTTTAATAGGTTATTAACCATTTACAAAATTCTCCGCAATTACAAATGTAGGGAAAAGATTACAAGTATAGGTTAGCCCTATACTACTCTTCGTTTCACGTCTGGTCGGCCCGTAAAGGAAAAAATGTTGACCATCAAATATTTTTCCATTCACAATTTGCCTTTTGTCTAAGATTTCCAAACTTTACTGTCTATATTCAGCTATCAGTCCACAATTTGGCAGTATTTATATGAAAAATATGCATCACATTTGCTATGAAATACATTTTTATTTTGTAATCATTCACAGTTGAACACTCTGAAGGTGTTTATACTTTCACAGTCACTTAGAAGACAACAGATCAAGGGTTGTTGGATTTGTAGCCCATAGGATTGTTGCTTCCCCAGTTCCACTGATCTCTACACATCTCCTCAATCCCATACTTTGCCCTGCAATCCATTTCAATTCAATTAATTAGTAACAATAAAATAGGTAGCTTATGCAACAAGAAAAGTTACACATCAACCACATACTTCCAGCCAAGTTCCTTTTCAGCTCTATCGGTTGCAGCGTATACTTCAGTAGCATCACCGGGCCTCCTCGGACAGATTTTGACCGGAATTTTCTGAAACAGAGGAAGAACAAAACCGAATAAGAGATTCATCAAATAACATTACTATGGAATTAAAGAAATGAATGAATAGAAATTGAAGAGATTGATTCCACCTTGCCAGACGCCTTCTCAAACGCAGCCACCATCTCGAACACTGAAGTTCCACATCCAGTCCCTAAGTTATAGGCCCTGCATCCTGCCCATACATTATTGTACCAGAATAAGATTAGAAACGGTTCTACATTAACTTTGACAACATTTTGGTGCAATCTAGAAATTTTGAGTAAATATATAATATAAGTGAGAAATTTTCAATCCAACCTGAAATCTATGCTAACGAGTTCAGAATTTTATGCACTAATGTAATGCAGCAAAATTCTTCGTTTCTAATCAAAGTGAGGCCAGCTATGAATATATAGATATTCTGATGGACAGTCTTTAATGGAAGAGTGGTGATAATCGGTAAGAATCAATTACCTATACCATCTGTTGTCAAAAGCTTGCGAAGGGCTGCAATGTGGCCATCTGCCAAATCCATAACATGGATGTAGTCTCTGATCTGCAATCAACAAGCATAAGAATTCATCAATTGAAGTTCAAGAGTGGAAAAGAAAAAAGAATATATATTATTGAATTTCAAGTACCGCGCTTCCATCTCTTGTGGGATAATCGTCACCGTACACATTAAGCTCGGGCAATCTACCAACGGCTACTTGCTGAATGTACGGCATGAGATTGTTTGGGATTCCTTTGGGATCTTCGCCAATTCTTCCACTCTCATGAGCAGCAACTGGGTTGAAGTACCTCAGCAGTATGATTTTCCATTCTGGCTCGGCTTTCTGGATGTCTCGAGCGATTTCTTCAAGGAAAAGCTGAGATACCACAATGCTAAATTAATCATTATTTTCCATTTACAATATAACGATGAAATGCGTACTGAAATAGATAGTAGTTAATGTTTAATTACCTTAGTTCGCCCGTAAGGGTTCATGGCCTTCAGTTCGAAATCCTCAATGCAGGGAATTTCTTCAGGCTGACCGTAGACAGTCGAAGAAGATGAAAATACCATCTGTTCATAACAGAACAGCACAGATTATTATACGTGAGGATATTATATTGTCGAACACGAAATCCGATTTGTATTCACTTGAAACTATATATCCTATAAAATTATTCAAGAAATGAGACAAGAACATCAGAATAGATGCAAAACGTATATATAATTGATGCAAATCCTGATTCATAGTTCAGATAATCTAATTCTATTTGCCGGTAATGAATGTTGAATATCACTAAAAGATTGATTCACCTTTTTGCAGTTATATTTTGCCATGACTTCATATAGATTGATCGTTCCAATCAGATTGTTATCAAAGTATCTACGCGGATACACCATACTTTCCCCAACGGCTTTCAAACCAGCAAAATGGATCACTGCATCGAACCTGTTCCTTCGCAATTTCATTTAATCAGAGTACTATAAACGATTCTCAAGAACATAGATAGCCAAATCAGTATCAATTATTTGCCTAATACTCAAGTATCTAAAGAGATTTTGCTTACTCAGTTCTAGAGAAGAGATTCTCCAAATCCTGTCTGTTCCTGAGATCACCCTGCAATAAACCACATTATCAAGATTGCATGCCTGGAACTGGAATTGACGAACTAGACCGTTTTATGCAAATTATGACACTGCCACCAAGAACAGTTAATGTAGAAAAAGAATTTCATCGGTTCCAGCAGAATCTATCTACGCAACATCCATTCACTATGTGAAACGAGACGAAAGAAGTTGAATGAAAAGTACCTCATGGAATTCCAGATTCTTAGAGAGCTCGGGACCGACGAGCTCACGAACTCGATCAACAGCTTCAGGTACAGAGTTGTCAAAATTGTCGATGATCGAGACTCTGAAGCCATCCTTGAGCAGCTGAACCACAGTGTGCGTACCAATGAATCCCGCTCCGCCGGTAACGAGGACGTGTGTAGAAGCAGCAGCGGCCATGGATTCTCACAGAACGAAGCAAACCAACTGAGAGAGAGAGAGTTTGTTAGAAGAGAGAGAATGGAGAGGAGAGGGAAAATTGAATTGAAGATGGAGTGCGACTGATTGATTGATAGAGTCGAGGCTATACATATATATGTGGCAATCGGTTGTTAAAAAAGGGACAAAGAAATGGATTTGGATTGGAGCGGGATAGTAATTACAGCTCCTAATCAGTTAATTAAGCTTAATCTATTTCCTTATCTTTCACCGTTCTAATTATAGATGTTTCCTTTTTTACTCTAATTTGTTACCTAATTAGTAACTAGGTATAATCATTTGATTTATCTCTTTAGAAATACGTGTAAGTTATGAACAATGTTATCATAATCGGACCGGATATCCGACCGGATTCTGCCGGTTCAATCTTCTGTAATCAAACTCAAACTATTCAGAAATTGAGAAGAGAAGTTTTTATAATCAATAAATACTTAGGTGGAAAAAAAATGCAACCTGAAAATTACAATTTGTTGACTCAACTTTGAGGAAATTAGCAATTTGTTAACCAATATATGATGGATGTGATGGATACGTTTACGGTTTAATATCAATCTAGACAGCAGGTAAAATTAATTTTACATAAATTTAGTTGATAATAATAATATTAAAAAAACTCACTAACAAATTTTGTAAACTCAAGTAGTGTGAATACACGTGTTATGTAGTTAACGACCGGAGTAAACACCAAAAATTTACTTAAAAATATATTTGATTTAACAAGTAATGGAAGTATTATGTTGTAACATTGAAGGGAACATTTGAGATCATAATATAATATAATAATAAAAGCACTAAATTCCATTTCCTTCCTTGATTGATACATTTAATCAAGATTGGTTATAACTTATAACCTTAGGGGACCAGGGGAATATCGAATTCAACACAACCTTGAGAATGATTATAAATAAATAAATAAACATTATCCTTTTCTTAATGTACCATTATTATTATTATTATTATTATTATTATTATTTTAAATGAGATTATTTAAATAAATAAATTAAAAAAAAAACGTGATAGTATTAAAATGATACGAATAAAGTTGACTAGTTTCCTTTCCCCACTCAACCAAACACTTGCCGTATAAGAAAGATAAGAACATATATGCTATATAAAGATGATGAAATTGATGAGGAAAGCAGGTTAGGGGATCTTATCCTAATGAAATAATTGTCATCGTAACAGAAGTGTTGTGTATAAATGAAAATAAAGTGAATAGTTTTGTTCATAAAAAATTATCCAACTACAAATTATGCAAATAATATGTTACTAGAAATATTATTTACGCGTATGTGCTATATATATCTAGCTAACCGGCTACCCTATAATATGTATGATATGCGTCCTAAACTAGGTAGGTCCTATAGTTCACACTAACCACCTAAAAGTATAAATCGGTCGCGACTTAATTTGCAGAATAAAAAGTTTCACTTTAACCAAGGTTCATACTAGATATTGTTTTTTAAACTAGGTGATCATATATGATACGAATTTAGGATAGAATGAGATATTAGCTGAGTTATGTATATCTAATAAGTCATATTTTAAACCGTTAAAATTCCATATAATTATTTAAAAAATGAGACTCCTAAAGATCACATTTAAAACTTCTAACGTGTAATTTATATGCATTTAATGTTTGAAAAAAAAAAAAAAACACTTCATTTAATGAACAGAGTTTTTCAAAGTAGTTCAGGTAAGGTACTCTAGTTCCTTATCTTAAAAAATGGAACATGCCATCCATATGTAAGCATTTAATAATGGCAAGTTGGCAACAGCCATTTTGTGGACCCCATGCCCCTAGTATAACGTGGCATGGGCCATTTGCATTACATCACAATGATAACAAATAAGCACAAAATATTCTATCGCTATTGGACCGAGAATATCATCGTACCGGTTAGATGATATTTTATGGTTAATAATTAAAAAACTGTCCAGGTATACCTATGTTAAAATTAGCTATTTAAAGTTTCAAATGTAGTGCTTAATATTTAAATTTTATTAAAATGTGGTGTCTCGGTGTGATTACTTTAGAGATGTTAATTCCGACGAAACCGACTATCAAATTCGAGCTCCCATACACACTCCATTCTCGCCATCTTGCCAGGACCGTCACTTAAGAAGCTTGCCACCTCCGCACAAGTAAATCTCGCTCCGTTGTCGTTGGAAAATCGCTCCACACCACTCTTTTAGAAACTTTTTTTTTTTAATGTTCAATTTTTTTGGTGAAATTTGACGATTTTATGAAAAGTAAAGAGTGATAGATTATGAGTGGATTGGTGGGTTGATGAAAATGATTGAATGAAGATGAAAAGACACGTAAAGACACCAAATTTCAACAAAAATGAAATTTGGGACAGTCCATTTTAACATTTTAAACTTTATACACCTAATTTTAATATAGGGTAAATATTGGACAATTTTTTAGTTATTAACCCTATTTTATATACAGGGGAAAAACGAAAAGATAAAATGTATATAATTTTTTTTTTTGCCAAAATATAAAATGTATTTATTTATAGGGTAAAATAAACTGATATATCTAGTGAAATTGATTTTCTTATGATGGCAAGCGCTATGTCAAATCAGTCATCTTAATTGTGCCACCAAAATAATATAACAACAACTATGCCAACAAACTTGGCTTGGGGAAGAAGTAAAGTTACATTTCAGACATGATACCAACAAAATAATAAGATATATTAATAACTCAATATTTTATTTGTTATTTAATTATTTTAGGTTAAAATCTTGTTCGAGGTTGGTGAATCAAAAAAAATCATAATAAATATTTTACTATTATAAATTGACTTGACACGAGTGAAAATTTTACTAAACTTTGAATTACTCTTTTTTTATATAAAACTAAAAAACGCGTGTTCTATGCGTCGTGGGCTTTTGAGATAATGGATTATGGCTTCTCGGTAAGTCGTTCAAAGCCCACATTCTTATTAAGGATCGTGAACTAGGTTGGATACTTCCGTTTACCAAAAAAAAAGGTTGGATACTTGGATATTATCAATAATAAATTAGGAAATCAGAAAATCACATATTCCTAATTAAACATTTTTATTTTAAAAATCCACGTGGTTGGTTTTAGTTTTAAAAAATTCACATAATTGCTTCCACAATTACAAATTTAGGGCATAAAGTTTAAAACTCTTCCTAAAGTGACATTTTTAGCGGAATTTAAATTTGATTCACTTTGAAAATACAATTTATTTTACCGTTTGATGCAGTCATACTTAAATAAAGAAATATGAGAAAATTTTTACATGATAAATTTCACATCAAGTTTTTACAATATGCTAAAAATATTATATGTCGAAGCGAAGCTAGTGCCTATTTGATTTGTGAAATTAGTTGGGATTCTATGAGTAAATAAATTAAAAGGAGTTTTTTTTTTCTCTCAACGATTTGATTTTAGAAGGCTTCATTACAAGAACAACACACATAATATGTTTACCTCATGTTTAAATTAATCCTCACTCTTATCATATCGGTATATAAGTAAGTAATTACCGTAAATATTTTTCATTTCAGCAAATCAGCGAGTTTCTTCAATGTAATAATTAATGTAGTTATATAAGTAAAAGAAGTGGAAATCGATATCTTTTAAGACTGACTTCTGTATAGTGCAAGTAAAATGAAAGAAAAACAATCGGCATAATTGGCGGAGCTACCTACGACTCGTCAAAATTCCTAAAAAAATTAATTAAAAATTTAACACTGCGTAACGTAATCCTATTATTATACCAAAATTTTCTTATAAATACGGTGTTTAAATTATTAAGTGAGGTCTTTTTTTTTTTGGCCGGTTAAGTGAAGTCAATTAAAAGGTGCTAATTGTGCTGTTTTTAGTACTTATTTATAATTTAAACGAAATTCACGAATAAATTTAACTACTACAACAAACATTATCATTTAAATAAAATTAAGTACAATACACGTGTCAGTAACTAGTACATATAATATTAGTATTAATGTAGTTCGATGTAATACTTTTCTCCCTAACACAACTTGACCAAGAATCTTCCAAACAATACCAATTAATAAATAGATTTGCATGGTTGAATGCGACCGGTGCCAAATAATTTGAACACCAATGGACCACATTCATAACACTTCATATTGATATAGCTATAACCTAAAAGTCAAGATACACTCCATTAATATGAGTACGATTCTCCCCTTATTTTCTTGCCCATATGACACGACATTCCCTTACAAACATCTATATAAACCCTAACCCTAATTATGAACTTCACACAAACTCATAAGTCTCTTCTCTCTCCAATAACCTAAATTCTCAAAATGTCTTCTATGTTGATGATATTCATGCTAGGGTTACTCTTCATTACTTCTCATGCAGCCACATTCGATGTGGTTAACCGTTGCGGCTATACAGTCTGGGCTGCCGCCTCGCCTGGAGGCGGCAGACGCTTGGATTCAGGCCAGACATGGTCGTTCAATGTAGACCCTGGCACTAAAATGGCTCGTATTTGGGGTCGGACCAATTGTAACTTCGATGCCAGTGGTCACGGGAAATGCGAGACAGGAGACTGTAACGGCCTTTTGGAGTGTCAGGGTTGGGGCGCACCCCCGAATACCCTAGCGGAGTATGCCCTTAACCAAGACAACAACAACGACTTCATCGATATTTCGTTAGTCGACGGGTTTAACATCCCGATAGACTTTAGCCCCACGAGCGGGTCGTGCCCGCGGGGCATCCGTTGCGCTGCTAGCATCAACGAGCAGTGCCCCGCGGAGTTGAAGGCTCCGGGTGGGTGCAATAACCCGTGCACCGTTTACAAGACCAATCAGTATTGTTGCACCGACGGGCCGGGAAGCTGCGGGCCCACCCCGTTATCAAAGTTCTTTAAGGAGAGGTGCCCCGATGCTTATAGCTACCCGCAAGATGACCCGACTAGCACTTTCACTTGCCCCGGTGGGACTAACTATCGGGTTACATTCTGCCCTTGAAGGAGATAGGTGATCGAATTCACTCATTCAGTACTTCTCGACTATATACCTATGAGTCGGGTAAAGATATACGATATAGTTAGTATACTCGCTATATATCGAATAAAAGATGAATCGAATAATGTTGTGCGCAACAATATGCATAGTTATGTGCTTTTTTTGTTATATATATGTTGAATGAAATAATAGTTATTTATCTACACTTCTCTGCATTAAGCATTGCGTGGCATGTTAGAAATATATATATATATATATATATATATATATATATATATATATATATATATTTTAGATATATGTCAGTTTATGGTAATAATTCTAATACATCGTGATAGCACAGGAAAAAAACATAGACGAAATCATCTTCTCATACATGCATAATTGCATATGGTAGAATGATAGCACTCATGATAATACGAGGCGATTTATGTATCGTAATTGTGTTCAAATATGGCAACAGATAATTGTGTTCAAATATGGCAACAGATGATACTTATGATAATAAGATAAAGTTGTGCGAAGAAATATGACAATAATGATTTATTAAACCTGATTTATGAATCACATTTTTTTTTTTTAAGGAGAATGTTCATCCTTGAAAATCTTACATGTGAACATCCAGTCTACTAATTTAATACAATATACGGCATGAATACGAAAAAAACAAAATCATATTACGCCACAGGATATGTCGTGTGAAAAAAAAAAAAAAAAAAAAAAGAGTAAAATTGGGCTCTGACAGAGGTTTCTACCATTATTGGGCAAGACTTGGCCCAATATAATCCCTTAAGTCATTTAACGCGCATCTCTTCCAGAGCCCAGAACCCATATTCAGACGCCCAATTTTTTTGGGCCAAGAGCGCAAATATTTTAATGTAAAAAAACAAATAGGAAAATTTGGCTGAATGCTCGTCGTATTTGGGTTTATAATCGACTTAGTTAACATCTTTATCAATTAACCAGATGTAAAGGGTTGAAATTTTATTAATAAAAAATATTAACACTTTAGCCTCTTAGAATCACTTCGTAGTAAAAAAAAAAAAAAAACTTAAACCTAACTCAAATTTAAAAATTAATCATCATAAAATGATGCATTTTGACCGACAATTCGTTTCCATATTATTTTATAAAACTCAATTATTATTGTGTAAGCCTCAGTCATCCTACTAGAAAAAAAAAATTATTAATTATTCATTTATTTGGTATAAAGTGCAACATGTGTTTATTAATTTGTTTATCTATAAGCTCTTGAAGTTGTTAATCAATCACGGTAAACATATTAATAACATATTTAACACGTTAAACACGAGTTGCTTCATTTGAATGACATGTTCGAGTTCTGAGAATTTATTTGCTTATTTTGACGATAAAAAATTGTTTGGATTTGCATGATTTTATCTCAATGAGTTTCTAAGTATTGATGCGCTTTAGAGCATCAATTTAACAATTACACTGTTGATAACGTGTCATGATGAGAGAGATTATGGATTAAATAAGTTTGGTGAGTTTTTATTGAAATTTGTTGGGACAAAAAATCATATAGTATTTGCGCAAATTTATTAGTGTCTAAAGCTAGATTTGGTTCTTTATTTGCGACGACAAACGTTGAAAGAGTTTTTCAGCTATGACTTACTGAATAATAAAGTTGAGATATGTAGATGATGCATTCTATTACATATAGTATAGTAGAATGTATCCCCTTATATTACTACTGATGTTATTATATATATATATATATATATATATATATATATATATATATATATATATATATATATATATATTAATATATGAAATATAGAAAAGAACCTGTGTAAACTATAGAATTTAGTTTTATTTTACTAAATTGTGAATTCTACTTGTTATACTCAAATGAATTTAATCATGTATATATTAAATCTTTGGAAAAAAAAATTACGTAATGTGTCACATTATAAAATTCATGATACACTAACGGTGAAATGTGTCACGTTATAAAAATCATGATACACTACCGGTGACTAGTGCATCTATATATATAGTTAGAATCGTAGCTCGTTGTACTACTTTTCTCCCTATAGAACTACTTGACCAAGACTTTTCCAAACAAGACAATTAATAAGATAAGATGAGAATAGGACCACATCATAATTACCATGCATGCAATTGACTATAAGTCAAGCTATAGAATTAATTACCACGTACTCCCTTATTTTCTTGCCCATATGAAACGGCACCCCCCCCCCCCCCCCCTTCAAACATCTATATAAGTCCTAACCCTTCTTATAAACTTCACACAACACAAACTCAACGAGTGTCTTGTCTCTTCTATCCAACAACCTAAATTCACAAAATGACTTCCAAGTTGATGATCTTCATGCTAGAGTTATTTTTCATTACTTCTCATGCAGCCACATTCGATGTGGTTAACCGTTGCGGCTATACAGTCTGGGCGGCCGCCAAACCCGGAGGCGGCCGTCACCTGGACTCAGGCCAGACATGGTCCTTCAATGTAAATGCGGGCACTGCTGGGGCTCGTATCTGGGGTCGAACCAACTGCAACTTTGATGCCAATGGTAACGGGAGATGCGAGACAGGAGACTGTAACGGGCTTCTAGCGTGTCAGGGTTATGGCGTAGCCCCGAACACCCTAGCAGACACTACAGGAAATCTGTCCATTTGTGAGGGTCAGTTTTTTGAGGTATTTTTGAAAATTTCTCAAAAAAATCATCTTGTGAGGGATTTTGTAAGAGACATGCTTCTAGCAAATAGACCCGCCAGAAAAAATGCGGTTTTATAGGGAAATCCCTTAAAAACGTTTGTGAGGGATTTCCCTTGAAAAATCCTTATGTAACCGTCTGAAAATGAAATCCCTCAAAAAAATATTTAGGGATTTTTTTAGAGTTTTCTGTAACAAATTATAAAGGGATTTTATGAGTGAACATATATAAGGGTTTTTTGAGGAAAATTCAAGGGTTGGCTTATTAAGTGTTTTGTGAGGAATTTGTGAAGGAATTTATAGGGTTGCTTATTAAGGGTTTTGTGAGGAATTATATTCTACGGAATTTGTGATGGATTTTGTGATGGATTATTAATATATATATATATATATATATATATATATATATATATATATATATATATATATATATACCTAAATTTAAGATTAATACCACAAATATATAATGCAAAAATATGATACAATATCTACCTTTAAAGATTACATAGTCAAGTGTATCATGTCTAAATAACACATTTGTCTATTAAATACAAAATTAAACTAAATCATACAACCAAAGCATTGGAACCATTGTCTTCTTCCACTATTTGATCATACCATACGCAGTAACTTCACTCACATACGACTCCCCATATAAGTAGAGGCCACAACCGCTAATCTGTTTCAGAGCCTCTGTAGCCGCATCTTTTTTGGCTGCCTTCTTGGTTTGGCAAGGGTGACCTTTTACGTGGACCCCACTGAACTCGACAATGGCTAGGAATATGTTGGTCTCTAAATTTGTTACCTTGTAGGTTGGAAGTCCTTCACCTCTCCTAGCTAGCAGGGTCTGAAGATCCCCCTTAGGGTTCTCACCTCCAGGATCAGGTCCCACCCGTGTCTTTAGAACCGCTATAGGTGTTTTCGGTTGGGTCTTCCCAACAAAGAACCGACCCGAGCCACGGTATTTTGGGAGCAGTAATCGGGTTGCAGATAGAAGCTTCCAACATCTTTATATGACCATTCTATTAAAGATTGAGCACAATTAAATATACTCACTTTTTAGATGCATTTGCTCCGGTAATATAATAAAACGAACAGTGATTTTACCGTATCTCCTTTTAGGATGCTTCCACCAAACAGAAGCAGCACTGAGTCTGATACAGCAGTTGAGTCGTGGATGAATACGCACTTCACTTTGACCCTCTCGTTAAAAACTAGCCAGAGATATGGAATGCTAGATTCATGAGCATTCACAGAACTCTGAATGAATAATTTTAGCAAAAAAAAAAAAAAAAAAAGCAGGTTAAGAACCACTTTTTGTCCAACAAGTTTCTATTTTTAGCAAAAAAAACTGAGAAAATAAATAAACTCACCTATGAAGAACCACCTGCCCATATTCCATGGTCATAAGCGAAAATGACTTCTCCGTATTCTGTAGAAACATTCACATCATACACATTAACACTTTCAAAGTCGGGGGAGGGGGGAGGGAACAAAACCCTCCACTTCCGGTGATATTTAACTATATGGGTCTTTGTTTGTTTGTTTTTGTCAAAGGGCAATGCTACACAATGTGATACTTAGATTGAAATTCATATTGAAATGAGATATATTTCCATTTCAGGAAGCTATTGCATAAGCCACTCATTCACTTATTTCCTGAAAAAGTAACATTGTTTACTTTCAATTTGAATTTCACACTTTGTAGAGTCGCACTTCCAAAGAAAGATGGGTATAATCGGTATAAATTGACAGATGTGGGAGATTGGCTAACCACGACAGAGCAAACACCGGGGTAAAGGCCAGAACAAATAACCATTGTAAAGAGTTTACCTAACCATTGGATCCATTGTCTTCTTCCACTATTTGATCATACTATAAGCAGTAACTCCACATACGACTCCCCATATAAGTGGAGGCCATGTTACATGTTTCAAGAGATGAAGTAGAATCTTTCATTTATCCTGCACAACCCAAAGCCTAGTATTTATAAAAACTTGTTTAACAATACATGTTCACGAATAATATGAAATCCCGACAGTCGGCTAAAATTATGAAGCATTCAGAGAAAACTCACAGTCAATTTCACGGAACTGAACTTACTAGTAAAAGATTCTGAAGATAACAAAATTGCAGCAACCTCACATAAGATTCTGCAGATACCATGCTCTGCTATAGAAATCTGATACTGCTGCAGCAAGATAGAACATTGCACGAGCCTCGAGAGTTTTCCTTGCTGTTGCAATCATCTGCAACAATAGACCAACGAACTAAATACTGCCAATTTGGTTTTAATTACAATTCAACTTAGCAACAGTGTTGATGAATCGACTACTTGATGATACTTAAACAATGGAACTACATTCACCGGAGAGGTAATCTGAATGAATTCTGAACAAAGTTGTTTGAAGTTGTTTCTTCAACTAATTACCTGAATGGCTTCGAATCTCGATCAGTCACTGGAGTGCGTTTTGGCTGGAGAGAAGCTTTGAAATGATGTTTCTCAGCTGCAGTGAAACTTGAAATGTTAAGCTTAGAAATTAGAAAAGTAAAAGTTCTAAAATAACATGTTTAATAGATGACTAATAACTCAACTAAATAAACCATTATCCCGAACTAAACTTAACAATTAATTCCCAGCACCAAATTCAGTCTTGAGCTTTCCATGAAATCATTTGCAAGAACAAACTCAAATTCTACACAACTGAACTGAACTTGTTCTAATATATCTTAACAACACTAATTCTTCATCAATTCGACCAAGTCACTTAATTGTTAATTCAGCTCCAATGAACATATTTTAGAACATTAAGAAGATCATATTTAAAATTCATCTAACTTAGGGTTAATCAATTTAAGGATCAAACTGATTGATTTGATTTGATGTAAATACCTATGTATTGCCCAAATTTATAGAAAAGCTAGGGTCAGTTAACAGCTCGACTGAGCAATTAGTTACATCATCAACCAAACTACTACCTTCTTCTCTGATTGACTAACTATAATGCATCAACATAAACAGTAATTGTCATGATCTTGGAAACACAACTAAAAAACAAGGGGAAGAGAGAACATTAATCTAACGCTTTCATACCGCCATTTCGAGATCACTTTTTACAGATGCTTGCTCTTTCACTAGTTTCTAAGTTCAGCAAAAGATCAATGCCGACAATCAGTAGGATCGCTTAAACTAAGGTTGATTCAGAACAAACATGTGAAATTCATATTAATACCTGCTTTGATCTGCAAATTGGCGATACCTTTAATAGAAAATGAATCTGAAGATGGACGCTGAGAGAAGGAGACGCTCTTCGTGGTTCCAGAGGCGGATATCGATGATCTTCAATCCACTTACTGAATTCCACGGCGGAGCTCCCGGTAGAGGAGGAAATCTTCATTCAAAGGACAGCCAACGCTCAATTCGACACCCAAGGTACGCATGTCCGCCTCAGATTGACTGATTCGTTTCCGATTTTGACATGCATCAAAGAATTAAACGAACATGAATATTGACTCTTGAAAATATTGCTTCCATGGTAGCTGAGCTTCCCGTATTTTAGCTTTGCGGAGAGAAGAAAATTGGGGAAGTTGTGGCGGCTAGGGTTTCGATGGAGATTGAAGTGGTTGTTGGCGGCTGCTTGTGGTGGTGTCTCTCTATCAGGTTCAATTTGCTTGGATATGAGGAGTATGTTTCGTAGTTTAGTGCTGGAGGAAAAGAAATGAAGTCTACCTTTTGGGCTTCCGTTCACACTTAAAAATGCTGGATTGATTTTAGGTGTGGGCCTTTTAATTAAAATAAATGGGTATTTACTGAGCTGGTCTACACTTATTACTTCGTAGTGCAATAGTTGGGCTACCGTTCCGACCGGGTTTAAACCAATTCGAACCGGGAATCAGACCCCTAACTGTTTCAAGGTCCGGTCCGATTATGATTTATGATAACACTGGTTTGAAGTCGGCGTTAAATTAGCTTAAGAGGCAGTGAATCGTGATTATCTTTTCTCCTCTCCACCGCCACTCTTCTATTTAATTTTTTATTATTAAATTTTATTTTTTTAGGGAAAATCCCTCACAAATGAAATAACTTTTGTGAGAAATTTAAATCCCTCACAAAACTTCATGTTAGCTAGGGTTATTATTAACGAATTTCTCCTAAAAAAAATATTTACGGAAAATCTAGTAAAAACCCTTAATTATCCCTTTGAAATTTCCCCTCACAAATCTCTCGGTATTTTACTTAGGAAAAATTAAATTGTGAGGGAATTTCCCTTAAACAGTTTCCCTAACTAAACCCTAACAAACCCCTCACTAAAACCACTAAATTTTGAGAGATTAAATCCCTCACAAAATAGCCGTCACAAATTGCCGATTTTCTTGTAGTGAGAGTTCGCGCTTAACCAATACAACAACAATGACTTTATCGACATTTCATTAGTCGACGGGTTTAACATCCCGATGGACTTTAGCCCCACAAGCGGGTCGTGCACGCGGCACATTCGTTGCTCTGCTAGTATCAACGAGCAGTGCCCCGCAGAGTTGAAGGCTCCGGGTGGGTGCAATAACCCTGCACCGTTTACAAGACCAATCAGTATTGTTGCACCAACGGGCCGGGAAGCTGCGGGCCCACCCCGTTATCGAGGTTCTTTAAGGATAGGTGCCCCGATGCTTATAGCTACCCTCAAGATGACCCGACTAGCCTTTTCACTTGCCCCGGTGGGACTAACTATCGGGTTACATTCTGCCCTTGAATGAGATAGGTGGTCGAATTTAGTACTCCTCATTGCGGGTCGGGTGAAGATATACGATGGTACAATAATCGATATATTGAATAAAAGATAGATCGGATAATGTTGCGCACAACAATATGCATAGTTGTGTGCTTTTTTCGGTTATGTAGGATTATTTATTTTGCGACATCTTAGAAGTTCAAGCATAATTGATCAACTTTAAAACAAATCAAACAGAAAGTGATGCATTTTTAAGATGCATCTAATGATTATGGTTGGTAGATTTTAATACAATTATAATAATAACAGCGCGACGATATGGCAGAACTATATTATTGGTAGAACAAGCCATAATTGTCATGTTTGTGTTCAAGTACCAAAATATGATACCTATAATAATATTGGCGGATATACTCAATATAATGAATGCCATTTTGTCAGTAATTATTTTGTAATTATAAATATAATTTGTGTACATACATTTATCGTATTTGTGAGCGTGAGAAAACAAAATTATCATATATACTCATTTTATTTGTTAACAAGCACAATAGCGAACGTACAGACGGCAGGCGCATGCATTTTGCTAACTATAAACACGACACAGTACAGTACACAGACATAGAGTAAACTAACTTGTTAGCAAGTCAATATGGACTCGCAAAAATTTATGCAACCCAAAAAAGACTACTGGGACATATTTATGGCTTCGCACCGGGTCAGCCCATAAGGGGTAAAGTGCTGGGCATGAATAATTTTCTATTCTCATGGTTATTAGCGGGGATTGAACCCCTAATTTCTGATTAAAAAATGAGACGCTAAACCACCACACCATTATTACATGGTTATGGTCCCTATAATATTTGATAACATTAGACCAACATTATTGGTCTCTCGTTATAAGAGACGGGCCCAATGCTCTAAAATTCAATGAAAACATTTTATTTTAGGCTTAATAACTAAAAAACCGTTCAATATTTACTCTATGTTAAAAGTAGGTGTCTGGAGTTTCAAATGTTAAACTGTAATGTCTAAGGTTTCAATTTTGTTAAAATGTGGTGTCTCGGTGTGATTACTTTAGAGAAGTCAATTCCGACGAAACCGACTGTCAAACTCGAGCTCCCATACACTCCATTTTCGTCATCTAGCCGGAACCGTCACCTAAGAAGCTAGCCACATCCGCGCAAGTAAATTTCGTTCTGTTGTCGTTGGAAATCGCTTCACAACACTCTGCTAGAAACCTTTTCTTTTGGATGTTCAACTTTGGGGTGAAATTTGACGATTTTGTGAAAAATAAGGAGTGATGGATTATGAGTGGGTGAGTGGGTTGATGAAAATGATTGAAGTGAGATGAAAAGACGCGCAAAGACTACAAATTTCAACAATAATGAAACCTATGACAGTCAATTTTAACATTTCAAACTTCAGACACTTACTTTTAACAAGGGTAAACATTGGACAGTTTTTTTGTTATTAACCTTTATTTTATAAAATACGTAATTCAATTCGTGAAATATGATAAAATGGCAGCGGTATCGAAACCCTAACAATGTCGGAGTAAAGAGAAATAAACAGTCAGAAAAGAAAGGAGAAAACACTGGCGGGATCACTAGCATATATTTATTCATCTTACTATGCTACATCCTAATAACACTAATATAGGGAACCTTAGCCTAAAAGGCCTAGGGAGTTTGCAATTGAATGAAGTTAGCACCCTAAAGAAAAAAAAAACAATAAAAAATACAACACAACCGTCTCAAATGTAACTAAAAACATCCTAAATAAAATAAAGTAGCGTATTAGGCAGAAAAACAGGATGAGAGGCGAAGCAGATTGCAATTTACCTGACTTTGGCGTATCACCGGACTGTTGATGTGGTCGGTGGATTACTGGACATGGAAAGCACGGTGAATGGAGGAGGAGATTGTGGCTGCAATGAGAGAGGGACGGACACAAACTCTATGTCCAAAGTACGTACTTTAATATAGACGAAAAAATGTAGGACGAAATTTTGAAATTCCAAAAAGTTGTACAAGATGAATTTGAATCCCCCCCCCCCCCCCCTCCTTCTCATATAGTGTCATTGTATCTGCTTTCGGAATTTCGATGATAAAATGTCGGACCGTCTATCATTACAGTTTTGTTTAATGTTTATTTCTAAATAAAATACTATCATTATGTATGTTACATATTATATTTTGGAAATAACAAAATATTGGAAATTAATGACCTACTTTCATTTACATTATTAGTCTCATCTAAAACTTAACACATAGTAGACGGTATATAAATAAGAAAAAACATAAAAGGTCTAACATAGTAGATGCCAATCATAAATAATGTAACATTGTTAAATATATATGCATGAAAACAGAATTAGATGCGGTGGATTGAAACATATAATTTATCACAAATTAATTGTCGGATCATCTTGTGGATAACTATACACGTCAGGGCACCTACTTAAATAAAACCTTGAAAAGTCAGTCGGACCACACGAACCTTGTGTGCAACAATATTGGTTGGTCTTAAACATGATGCGTGAGTTATTGCACCCACCATGTGCCCTAAGTTGGTTCGGACACTGACCGTTAATATCGGCATTGCACACTGCGGTCATTCATACATCGGTAAGACATCGGTCGGGAAATTTAACTACGCATATAATGTATCTTCCTCTTCCCTACGGATATTTCCCGATGCAAAGTTTCCTGGCCGATTTTGCCTGTCAGGAACGTTTCTGACCGGGTTCCGACTATCGATTCCCCCACAAGCCATATCAGACGGAAAATGGACGTAACATGTCATCTCCGTCAGGACTCCGACCGATTTCGACTTTAGGAGAAACACTCTTTTCTTGTAGTGGGAGTAGGGTTGTCTGCCGGAGTAAACATAATAGTATAAGGGGCAATTTTGATATTTCACATCATTCTGTTAATTTTAACGGCAATTTTGGATGAAAAACCAAATTTCAACAAAAGTGAAACTTCAGATATTCTATATCAACATTTTAAACTGTAGACACCTAAATTTCATTTATAACAAACTTCAGACAGTTTATAGTTTTTTAACACTATAAAATTGTAGCTCGATGTACTAATTTTTCCCTATAGAACAACTTGACCAAGACTCTTCCAAACGATAACAATTAATAGATTGGCTAATTACAAGTCAAGCTATAGCATTAATATATCTACGCACGCGTACTAATTATAAGTGCGCACTACCTTATTTTCTTGCCCATATGAAACGGCATTCCCCTCCAAACATATCTATATAAACCCTAAGCCTTCTTATGACCTTCACACAACACAAACTCATCAAGTGTCTTGTCTCTTCTCTTCCAACAACCTAAATTCACAAAATGTCTTCCATGTCGATGATCTTCATGCTAGGGTTATTTTTCACTACTTCTCATGCAGCCACATTCAACGTGGTTAACCGTTGCGGCTACACAGTCTGAGCGGCCGCTTCACCTGGAGGCGGTCGTCGCCTAGACTCAGGCCAGACATGGTCCTTCAATGTAAATGCGGGCACTGCCGGGGCTCGTATCTGGGGTCGAACCAACTGTAACTTTGATGCCAGTGGTAAAGGGAGATGCGAGACAGGAGATTGTAATGGGCTTCTAGCGTGTTAGGGTTATGGCGCACCCCCGAATACCCTAGCAGAGTTCGCGCTTAACCAATTCAGCAATAATGACTTCATCGACATTTCATTAGTTGACGGGTTTAACATCCCGATGGACTTTAGCCCCACGAGTGGGTCGTGCACGCGGCGCATTCGTTGCTCTGCTAGCATCAAAGAGCAGTGCCCCGCGGCGTTGAAGGCTCCGGATGGGTGCAATAACCCGTGCACCGTTTACAAGACCAATCAGTATTGTTGCACCAACGGGCAGGGAAGTTGCGGGCCCACCCCGTTATCGAGGTTCTTTAAGGATAGGTGCCCTAATGCTTATAGCTACCCTCAAGATGACCCGACTAGCCTTTTCACTTGCCCCGGTGGGACTAACTATCGGGTTACATTCTGTCCTTGAATGAGATATAGGTGATCGGATTTAGTAATATCCTCGACTATATATGAACGGGTCGGGTAAACATATGTGCTGGTACTATAATCACTATGTATGTCGAATAAAATATATATCGAATAATGTTGCGCACAACAATATGCATAGTTGTGTGCTCTTTTTGGCTATGTTGAATGAAATAAAAGTATTTATCTACATTTCTCTGAATTATTTATTGTTCTGCGATATCTTAGAACTTAGAGGTTCAAGCATATAATTCAGCTTTAAAACAAATTAAAGCATTTTTAACATAAACCTCACGATTATGGTTGGCAGATTTTAATACAATTACAATAATAACAGCACGACGAGAGAAAATACTAAAAATTGTACATATATATGACAGAACTATAACATTATTAGTAAAACGAACCCCAATTATCGTGTTTAATGTATTAAAATATGATACTTATAATGAATGATACTTATAATGAATGACATTTTGTCCGCAATTATTTTGTAATTATAAATATAATTTGTGTACATACATTTATCGTGTTTGTGAGTAGAGAAAACAAAATTATCATATATATACCCATTGATATAATTTGTTAACAAGCACAATAGAAAACGTACAGACGGCATGCGCATGCATTTTGTTACCTATAAGCACGACACACTGAAAATTTATGCCCTAATTTTTGGGCCATACTTAGCAAAATATGATCGCTATTATATTTGATAATATTAGACCAGCATGGTCTTTCATTATAATACGAGCTAATGAATGTGTCATTTTAACGTATTACAACATATGGTAATTTATGATAATACGATAAAGTTTGTGCTGACAAATATATGATAGTTGAGTTCTTCTTTAGCATATCTTGTGTGATAACTTTTTAAATTTCCAGTTAGTTATTTAATTTTATAATAGTACTACATTATTAATTTCTGAAATCTGATTTATGAATCTTAATAATTTTTAGTAAGAGGCATTCATCCTTATTCAATCTAAGGAACAAACCCTAACCAACTCCTCTTATCCATTCTTATTTATTCTTGAACTGTGAAAAACCTCATGTGCAAAATAAAATAAAATGTCGGGACCGTCTCTTCGGAGAAAAAGTGCTTTGGAAATGGGAGATTAGATTAGTAGGAGAGATTTAATACGGCTAACTAACTATGAGTCTATGACCTTAAATATGATTTTGTACTTAAAGGTTGCAAAGGTAATTAATAGGGTAGGTCTATATAGTGGGTAACAGTTTAACACCGTTATTTTAGAGGTTTTGCATTCGAATTATGTATATAAGAAAAACTAAATGGCAAATAATTTACTCCTTACTGTAAGTGGAAATTATTTTAAATATGAAATGCGCACATAATTTTTTTTTTTTTTTTTTACTATAGGATTGATTCTGCAATTTTGGGTCAGGATAAATATTATTAAAACTTTCCTCAAAATGACGTTTGTTAACTCACAAACGATTATAAAAGAAAGCAAAAGAGAAAATACAATTTTTACATGGTTTGATCAATTCGAATTTTTACATAATTTGATCAATTCGAATTACGGTCACGAGCAACAAGAGCTGTCGATTTTATTGAATGACTCTGCATTTACTCTTTAGAGAAAGTGTATCACTGTATATAAAGTTATTATTTAGAATAAAAAATTATATTAAAAAAAACCGAATTCATAAACCGTGATAATCTATCTGTCTCTAGCCAAATTTAAGGCTGGTTCGATCTAAAAATGCAACTCACTTTACAATTTGATGCTCGGTCGGTGTATATTTACTACTCTGTAAAGAATGTGGTGTGTATTTATGCTAATTAATTAATTTTGAATATTATAATTAAATATTTTCCTAATTTAGAGTACTTTGCTATTTACTAACTCTTTTGCACATGTGGAAACTGATGTAAATATAACCAAAATGGTACCGAACTTTAAACCAATTACAAATTGCATTTAAATATTAAAATTGATTATCTGAATTTTAATTCCGAGCAAATAGCTACTTATATTAGATTTCAATCAATTTGGATATAAAATAAACATGTTCCGGTCACACACTACAACAAAATTTAATTTAGAAGACGCTTGATAAAGCTTAAGTGACGCTTTAAAGCGTCTCCTAAAACTTTGTGACGCTTTGAAGGACGAAAACTCAAGCGTCCCAGCTGATCACTGTCTCCACCAACTTTGTGACGCTTTTGGAATTCGTCCTCTAATCGACAATACACGTCACGCTTCCAAGCGTCTTCTAATATTATAACCTAAAGACGTTTGTTTGCGTCTTTTAAGTTTAGAAAACTTACTACGCTTTCAAGCGTCTCTTAATATCACATACTAAGGACGCATTTTGCGTCTTTCTATACTAATATATTAGGACGCATTTCGCGTCTTTCTATCCCTATATATTAAGACGTTTTTTTGCGTAACTTTACTAATATTTTTATTTTTAATAAATGTTTAAAAATATAAATATAATTCTTATGAATATATATTTGCATAACCCAACACAACACACCTCACAAATTTTTGTTAAACAATAAAATAACAACTACTATATAGTTTGGTTCAACCTCTCAATCATATATTTTCAGTAATGTAAAACTAAAATCTAAACTTAGGTTCATACATATATATTTCCAGTAATGTAAAACTAAAATCTAAACTTAGGTTCATCCTTATTCCTTCCCCCACAGAACAACACACATCTGGAGGAGGTTCTTCTACTTCTCACTCATTCTTGATGAAAAAAAAGTGTAATCTAAATTTTATAGAGTATAGATAGAACAACCAAATGTACTTATCTTAAAATTGATTCATCTTCATATTCATGAACATTGCGCGGAATTCTGATTTGGCATTCTCCAAAGCCCTTGCTTGAGCCTCTTGAGCTGCTCGAATCATATCTTCGGCTCTCTCATGAGCCAACCGAGCCTCGTCACGAGCCGCTCGAGCTTCTTCTTCAGTTCGGGTCATGCGTGCTGCCATATCATTCATCGCCTCCTCACATTCTGAAATCTTCATTTGATAATCCTTGATTACGGCCTCAAAACGCTCATCACCATGATTCGTAGAGCCTCCAAATACATTAGCATCACTCAAATCTCTCGCGGTTACTCCCATCCCGTACCCTCTAACTCGACCACATTTGTCTAAACCAACAAGTTCATCATAAATTGCATTCTCTAAAGCTAACTTTTCTGCTTCAGAGATATCAGGCATAGATCTCTCAACAATGCAGTTCGTAGCTTGTTCCTACATACCCAGATAAAGAAAACACACATTAATAATCAAACCAGCAAAATATGATATAATAATAGAAACAGCACCAACACAAACGTTGTTTAAGTTAAGCTTTACGTCCATAGAAAAGTTGTCAGATTAATAATTATGTGACATAGAATCAAGCAATATAACTCATGATTAGATGAAACAATAAATGACAAAGATAGGGATAATCACTACACAAGCTGCACTAATCCTATGGTAGCTTTATCTCCAAAATTATATTGGTGATGATTGAACAAAAAGAGTTAACTACAAGCAAAATGTATGGATTCAATTAATGATCTCGACCACATAATAAATAGAGCGCAGAGTTCATCGTGACACACACATAAAACTTCAAAGGGAGTTAGTAAAACACACTACTCGGAAGCAAATATACATATAAATAGGCAGAGAAGATGGAGTTGCAGAAGAAGAGCTATAATAATGGCTTTCTATTGGCAGTCATCATCTTCGTGAGTTTGTATACATTGGTTGTGGAAGCCGAAAATATAACTTGTTCCAATATTAGGCAAGTATCTAAAGATATCAAGTAGTTAAGGCTCTATGTAATTTAGACATGTATAGATTGTATTATATTCACTTTCCTTAGAGATAGATTTACTTCCCTTAGAGACAATTTCATACTTGTATATATATATATATATATATATGTAATCGACATTGTTGAGGAATAATAAAATAAAAACATTATCCTTCTCGTCACTATATGGTATCAGAGCAACGGGCAAAGCCCGCGTCGACCTTTTATCTAATAAATGCATCCCTTCCAGAAGTCGGGGTTTGTTGCACGTATTAGCTCTAGAATTACTACGGTTATCCGAGTAGTAGATACCATCAAACAAACTATAACTGATTTAATGAGCCATTCGCAGTTTCACAGTCTGAATTAGTTCATACTTACACATGCATGGCTTAATCTTTGAGACAAGCATATGACTACTGGCAGGATCAACCAGGTAAAGTTGATAGGGCAGAAATTTGAATGATGCGTCGCCGGCGCAAAGGCCGTGCGATCCGTCGAGTTATCATGAATCATAATTCTGTTTCTGTGGAATTCTTTCCTGGTTATTTTTTGGTGAAGGATCTGAGCACGGGGGCGCTGCTAATGCGAGGTCTAAATAATGGAGGAATATACACCATACCTCACATGTCTGGACCTGCCGCAATGACATCGATAATTAGCACTCGTGGAGATTGGCATAAAAGGCTCGGACACCCGTCGTCATCTACACTTCAGTTAGTTCTTCGTACTTTTTCTTTGATCAATAAACATGAACAAGGTCAAAGTTCAGTTTGTGAGTCTTGCAATTGTAGTAAGAGCCATAAGCTCCCGTTCTCAGAGTCGAGTATTCGTAGTACTCATCCGCTTGAACTAGTGTTTTCTGATGTTTGGGGTCCTGCTCCAAAACTCTCATTAGATGGTTACAAGTATTATGTTCTTTTCGTTGATCACTTTACTCGTTATATTTGGTTATATCCGATTGTTAACAAATCTGATGTCTATGATGTCTTTGTCAAGTTTAAATCGGTGGTTGAAAATTATTTCAAAGAGAAAATTCGTACCTTCTATACCGATGGTGGGGGAGAATTTACCAAGCTATCACCATTCCTTGCTCATCACGGAATTAATCATCTAAAGACGCCTCCACACACACCTGAGCACAACGGTATCTCTGAACGGCGACATCGTCATATCGTTGAAACGGGGTTAAGTTTGCTTCATCATTCTCGTCTTCCATCTTCTTTCTGGTCGTTTGCTTTTCGTACCGCCGTTTACTTGATTAATAGACTTCCAACTCCAGTCGTTTCAAATCGTTCGCCTTATGAGTGTTTATTTGGTGAGCGTCCTAACTACACTAAGCTTCGTGTCTTTGGGTGTCGGTGCTACCCATGGTTACGTCCCTATGCAGCAAATAAACTTGATTATCGTTCGACACCTTGTATTTTTCTCGGGTACTCTTTAAACCAAAGTGCATATTTGTGTTATGACTCACTTAATCAAAAGTTGTTTGTCTCAAGGCATGTCATATTTGATGAGTCATACTTCCCAGGAATTCCACATACGTTACCTGTGACATCATCTTCTGATGCTACACCTCATATTGAGCTGCCCATTCTTGGTCATTCACCATTCACGCCTTCACTATCCACCCAGCATCAAAGAACACTGATTTCTCCAGAGACACCAACCTCCACAGCAGCTCCCGTGCCGTCCCAAACACTAAATAACGCTTCCCAGACAGAATTATCTCCTTCGCAGTTGATGAACACGGGGTCAACAACTCCAACAAATCAGCCTCCACCACAACGCACCCATAGCATGGTCACAAGGGCACAAAATAATATATACAAACCAAAGAAACTATTTGCGGCCACTAAGCATCCAATTTCTCCATCAATTGAACCTACTTGTGTTTCACAAGCTCTTGCAGATCAACGATGGCGTGGTGCTATGTCCGCTGAGTTTGATGCCCTACTTGCAAATGGAACGTGGGAATTAGTTCCGCCGAAGTCGACTCAAAATATTGTTGGGTGCAAATGGGTTTTCCGGGTGAAACGACGATCGGATGGCTCAATCGAACGTTATAAAGCTCGCCTCGTGGCCAAAGGCTTTCATCAACGTCAAGGTGTCGACTACAAGGAAACATTTAGTCCAGTGATAAAACCGGTGACAATTCGTATTGTTCTTACGCTTGCTCTTGCGCACAATTGGCCTATACATCAACTCGATGTCAACAACGCATTCCTTCAAGGAACATTGAATGAAGAGGTTTACATGAAACAACCGCCGGGATTCGTTGATAAGTCTTATCCGACTCACGTTTGCCGTCTTCGCAAAGCAATATATGGGCTTAAACAAGCTCCTCGAGCTTGGTACAAAGAGCTTAGTGCGTTTTTGTTGTCATATGGCTTCGTAAATTCACTCTCCGATAGCTCGCTTTTTATACTTCGTAGACCTGAATTTACAATCTACTTCCTTGCATATGTAGATGACTTATTGATTACAGGGAGTAGTACACCAGCCATTCAGCGATTTATTGCTGCGTTGTCTAGCAAGTTCTCACTCAAGGATCTTGGGGAATTAAGTTTCTTTCTTGGAGTTGAGGTGATTCCTACAGCTACTGGTATATTCCTATCACAACAGCAGTATATAAGAGATATTCTAGATCGAGCTTCTATGGTTGAAGCAAAACCAGTGTCCACGCCAATGGCATCATCGACTTCTCTTGCCTTGAATGACGGGCCATCTATTTCGGCAACAGATGCGACCAACTTTCGTCGATTAGTTGGAGCCTTACAATACATGTCTCTCACAAGACCCGATATATCGTTTGCGGTCAATAAGTTGTCCCAATTCATGCATTCTCCATCAGTCAACCATTGGAGTGCTTTGAAGCGTGTTCTTCGATACTTGAAGTCTACTATTCACTTTGGTCTTCAACTAAAACGTGGCTCTTCCCTTGATATTCGCAGCTACTCCGATGCAGACTTAGCCGGTAGTCGTGATGACTATCGATCAACTACTGCCTATGTTGTTTATCTTGGCTCCAACGCTGTATCTTGGTCCTCTCGCAAACAAAAATCAGTTGCTCGATCAACTACAGAGTCGGAGTATCAAGCGGTCGCCGCTGCGGCTGCAGAAGTCACTTGGATTCGCAACTTGCTTCTTGAACTTGGAGTTGAATCATCAAAGACGCCAGTGATCTTCTGTGATAATATTGGGGCTACTTATGTCTGTGCCAACCCGGTGTTTCACTCTCGTATGAAGCACATTGGACTCGATTTTCATTTTGTCCGTCATGAGGTTGCTAAAGGGTCACTACGGGTGCTTCATGTTTCATCAAAAGACCAACTAGCGGATGGTCTAACGAAACCATTGCCTATGTCTCGTTTTCAAGATCTTCGGTCCAAGATGTGCGTCCTCGATGGTTCCGCCATCTTGCGGGGGCGTATTAGGCAAGTATCTAAAGATATCAAGTAGTTAAGGCTCTATGTAATTTAGACATGTATAGATTGTATTATATTCACTTTCCTTAGAGATAGATTTACTTCCCTTAGAGACAATTTCATACTTGTATATATATATATATATATATATATATATATATATATATATATGTAATCGACATTGTTGAGGAATAATAAAATAAAAACATTATCCTTCTCGTCACTATATCCAATACCAATAGAGCATCAAAAGAAAAAGTAATGATGAAAGATCTGATTCATACATAAATCCAATGAATTATATATCTTACCTGGTTGTTCCTGATTATCATCCCCATCAGCTGTCGCATCATGTTCATTCACATGCTCATTCCCATTCTCATGATCATTCTCATTCTCGGAATTGTTGATACCCTGTGTGGTAAGGCCTCGCAGTCTCTTTGAATTAATGATAGCCATCTAAATTAACGAAGGAAAACATGATAATATGATTATATTATTCAATATCTATAAACAAAAATTAAATATTATTTATCATAAAGAGTAAAGAGTAAATGTGTGCATATAAACTCATCCATTCATTGCTGCCACAATGAATACATCAAAGAACACAAAGAGATGATAATTATCAAGTCATCTTCTCCAACCCTACCCCACCTCACCTTATTAATTGAATTGTGAAGCAACCTTTTTGTATTTAGCCTTGTGGCAGAGCCTTATCTGATTCTAGTAATAACATATATTATTGTGTTTGATTCAATATGTACCTGAATAGCTGTTTTTATTAACCAACAAAGATTCAATCTTCTTGCAGTCACGATCAAACCTGAAAAGACACTCTTTCATAATCCAACTTCAACCAAAATAACCTTCAACTTTCATAGCCACTAATCTTTTGGTTCATTCACTTTCACTGAGTTTTTTTTTGGCAAACTTTCACAGAGTTTATTTTGGTGAATTCATTCATACAGAACCTAGAAACTTAATTCTGATGCAATTCCTCTCCAGACTCAGAAAGTATATCAGTTCCTTTTACATAACACCAAACCCGAAGGCAAAGACTCCCGAATTTATCTTCTACATGACATCCAATTTTAACAAATATCAGAAACCATATTAGTTTCACTACATAACATCCAATTTCAACTGTATCAGTTCCTCCCAGAGCCCGTGGCTCCCAAATTTATCTCTACATAACACCCAATTTCAACAATGGGGAAGTATATAATAATCAACAAATCGCATATATATGTGATCAGAAAAGGGGAAAAACTAGAATCTAGCACATATTGAACTATGAAGCTAGCAGCTATGGAAGTAACAGTATCTATATGAAGCGTGGCTTACCAATATAGGAGCAATTCACGAATCAGAATGCAACATAATAGATCACTGATAAGAAGTGAGACTCACCAGATCTGAACCGAGATGTATACACCAGAGCTACCAATGCACAAAGATCAACCGATACCTTTCACTACCAGAGAAGAAATTAGGTTTTAAGTGGGAAAATATCTAAGTAGAAGAAATTCAACAAGAGAATAAACTAGATCTTGATGGATAAATTATCTAAGTAGAAGAAATTCAACAGGAGAAGAAATCAGACCTTGATGGAGAATTATCTTCAATCAATACCACAAACCCTAGCTATTTCCATTCTAGAGTAGACTAGAGAGTTGCTTAGCTCTTTCCCGCTTTGATTTGTGGTTAAATAGCGGGAACAATTTTATTAGCCTTTTCTTCACACTGGCGAGACACTCCGAGACGCTTCCGGAGTCGGGACGCTTATTAATGTCTTTAAAAACCAGAATTCAGAGACGCAATTAGCATGCGTCTTTTTTAAGGGGAGATTAGGCGACGCTTTATAGAAGCGTTGCTATTTCGATTTTAAGAGTGACGCTTAATAAAGCGTCACAATATATCTGTATCTAAAATGCAATTTTGTTGTAGTGGTACATTAGGTATTCTCATGTGTCCTAAGATGAATTTATACATAAATTGAAAGGATTGCATCGAATTACCTTCAATTGGACGCTCAATTGAAAAGTACCATTGAAATTGACCAAATGTACAATTGAATGTCCAATTAAAGATATTTCGCTATAATCATTCCAATATATGTATGAATTCATCTGGGTACACATGGAAAGACATTATATAGCGAAACATGTTAATTTTCTGTCCAATTTGCTCGGAAATTGAAAAATTAGGAAGCCAGTTTTAAAAATTAAAAGTTCGAGTTGCAATTTGTTATTAGCTCAAGTTTAGGTAGCAATTTGATTATTAATATTTTATTAAATATTCATAATTTACATGTAAATACTAACTTAATCACAAATTATATATATACTATAATAATATTTGATTTAAACGAAAATTCCACATAAGAGTACATATAGCTTAATCACTTTAACAAAAATTCTCATTTTAATAAAAATGTGCGCTACAATCGGTAAGTGATGAGTATATGATACGTGGCAATATGTAGCTAACTCAGGAATATATGGCATATAATTGACGGAGTACCACTTCATAACCACGCGTTGGCTTAGAGCTAGACAATAATTTTTCGAAAAATTATTATTTAGGCAAAAAAATTATTATTTAGGCACTATTCATTACGTAGGCTATAGACCTAGCCAGTTAAAATTGAACAACTCATCCAAGTGGGCTCGAGATGGAGAGAGAAAACAGATGATATAAATTAAAGATTATTCTACTACCGAAACAATACGTGGAGTCTATGTGTTGCCCCGACAACGAATCAACATTTAACACGTGTAAGTAATTATCTGATATACAAATGATTATTAAATTTTGATTGGTTGTCGGTACTTCATAATTTTTTAAGACGTGCTTCTTAATTATCTGATACACGTACAAAATTATTAACGTATGATGAGAATGTAGTTCTTAATTTTTTTGGTGATGTATACTTTTAACTCTAAAAATTGTAATTTTTTCAATTAACTTTTTAAAATCTTACATTACCCCTAATTTTTTACATAGATTATTTAGTACTAACTAAATTCTTACTCGAACAAATTTCATTCCTTCATATATGGAATAACTTGTGATTGACACGACCCGATATGTTTTGTTATTAGCGATGTTGCTGTTTTTTCATTAAAAAAATATGTATAGTTTCGAGGTTTCACGCTACACGCACTCACAGTCAGCCACGGAAGCCTATGTCATGTAATGATATCTATCTCTTAAAAACTTTTTGACTTCTTCAATGCATGCATTCTTCAATCTTCTTACTTCTAGCCGCCGCCTCCATCTTTATTAACTTGGTGAACACTTGTCTTCATTTACAAACGTCCAAATTTCCTTTTTCCTTTTATATACGGAGCTATTTCTGTTAATTTTAATTTTGAAGGATTCCATTTATATTTTCATAAAATATATGAATCGTTAAATATATTTGTTCGTACCTTATTTGGTCTTGAAAATTTGATAATTGTTGAAGACGTATAAATGTGCTGAAAAGTGAGTAAAAAAACCTTCATTCAAAAGTTCGATTAAAAGAGTTAACTAAAACATCAGGTTTTTATTTAAAAATGTTAAAATTAAATATATGCATTTCACCGAAACCCGTATATATATATTGAAAAAATGTCAAAGACATCAGTTTATTTATTACCGTTATAATCATGGTATTCTATATATATCTAATGCACATAAAATACTTAATGCGGATAATAAGCTTCGTTGATTAATCAACATATAGCAACAAACCATGTCTTATCTATGAATAATAACCTGCCTAATCTACTTTTTCCACGTGTTGGTTTGGTTCCATTATTTCATTCATTAGCAGCCCCATTACATTCCTATATAAACCCTATATATGATGTCTCAAACACTACCAAAGAAACCAAACATTACAAGACATTGTCTCAAACATACACCAACATGAAGATTGCCTTCACCGTCACCACCTTGTTGCCTCTCATATACCTAGTCTTTACCCTATTTGTAACCCTCACCCATGCAACCACCTTCACCATCCGAAACAACTGCCCGTACACCGTCTGGGCGGCCGCCTCCCCAGGAGGCGGCCGCCGCCTCGACCGTGGCCAAACGTGGGCCCTAAATGTCCCGGCTGGCACCTCCATGGCCCGTATCTGGGGCCGAACCAATTGCAATTTTGACAACTCCGGCCGAGGCCACTGCCAGACTGGCGACTGCGGTGGGGTCCTCCAGTGCACCGGCTGGGGGGTCCCACCCAACACTCTAGCCGAGTACGCTCTTAACCAATTCGGCAACTTAGACTTCTTCGACATTTCGTTAGTCGACGGTTTCAATATCCCTATGGAGTTCAGCCCGACCCGGAGTCTATCGGAAAAATGTAAACCTCTATTGTGCACTGCCGATATTAACGGTCAGTGTCCGAAGCAACTTAGGGCTCCGGGTGGGTGCAATAACCCGTGCACCGTGTTTAAGACGAACCAATATTGTTGCACACAGGGTCGGTGTGGTCCGACTGATTTTTCGAGGTTTTTAAAAGTAGGTGCCCTGATGCGTATAGTTATCCGCAAGATGATCCGACAAGTACTTTTACTTGTCCGAGTGGATCAACTGATTATCGTGTCGTCTTTTGCCCTAGAGGCGGCTCGAAGTTTCCGTTGGAGATGGTCGGAAGTGAAAACGATATTTAGAGTGAATTATATATATATATATATGAAGAATAAAAATTAAGAAGATTATTTGTAATCTCTTTATACGGCGTGTATTAAATATTAATAACCATGAAATGAGATATATCTCTATGTATCTGCAATATATGTCCTATGATTAATAATATTGTATGCAATTATAAATATATTGTGTTCCGATGTTTTATGATAAAAAAAAATTAAATGTACGCTTGTAAATGAACACGATAGTTCGAGCGGAATAAGTTTACCATCGCTCTATCACTAGTTTATATATATATATATATATATATATATATATATATATATATATATATATATATATATATATATATATATATATATATATATATATATATATATATTGAATAAAATGATGATTGAGCCAACAACGACTTTAGTGGATTAGTTCTATAGATAAATAATTGGAAACCCATAATCATACACATGATTTTCATTCAAAAATGTAATATAGTTTCGAATTTCGATAGATTTTTGGACTGTGCTAGGCTATTATATCTCCGATCAAGCCTCATGACCTGTTACTCGATTAAGCCCAAATTGGAAATTTTGAAATGGGCCCTTATCTATATCAGATTACTTTTAATTTTTATATATATCATATGTGATGCTTTAGCATCTTTTTAGATTTGACTATTTTTATTTTAGTTTTTTAAATGTGATCTTATCTTGATTCTTAAATACGGGATACAGATCTCTTGCCCCATTTTTTCTGTCTCACTTTACATGTTTTAGATTGTGTCTTACCGTTAAGATCTTTACAAGTATTCTGAGTGTAGTTAATTTTGTGGTTTTTTTTTCTAAAATACTATTGGGATCGGTGAACATTAGAATGATAATTTTAAATTTAAAATATGTATCAAGATATTAACGGTGAGGCACGAATCTGAGGCACCTTAAATACTAGTTAATGCTTAGTACTAATTAATTACGGTTAATAACTACGCTTAACTGGAACAACTGTAAACCAAATTAATCAATGGATTATTATTAAATTGCTAAATGAAATTTTGGTACGACATATATAATTTTTTATGGATAAATTGCTAGTTTATATTTATATTTCTTTTACGAACAAATTGTTTATTCGGTCAAATATTATATTTATAATTTGATCAAATTTGTGACGGCTTGCATGATTAAAGGAAAAAAATCGAAAAATGACTTATAATAATGAAATTTTCACCATCAATATAGTCATTAAAAAATATCCACTTAACTGAAATTTTAAAATTAATTACTAATATTTTTTTTTATTCAAAAATCTCCTATTTTATTATGGCAATTCTGTCATTTTAAGTCCGTTTTCCAGTATTCTTTAAACACACATGTAAATCACGTAATCAATTTTCCTAGCAATTTGAACATCAATATTCACCTACCAATACATTTGTTCATTTACTTTTTTTACTTTTTCTTTCCTACTTTCTTTTAAAATTTAAAAATTTCACATTTTAAGAATTTACTCTTTTTAACATAAATAACGAAGAACTTAGTACTAACACTAACAGTAACAGACGCCACATGGGATTTAGGCGCCACTCTGAAGATGTAATTTAAATGGCCGTCGTTGTTTTCCAGGTCCGGCGTGTTTCTACACCTCTAATTCCTCCGCCATGAGATTTTCTGCATTTCAGCTTCCATTTACATCGGAAAAGTTTTGCTGGTGGAAGATGGAGTAGTGCTGATAGCAATCGCAATTCGACACTTTCGCCAAAGTATTCGGAAGAGAAGCGATGATGTTACAAGCTCTCAATTCCAGTCCCTCCCCTCTCCTTCTCTGCTGCCGTCGCCGCCTCCATCAGAATTCCGTTCCCTTCCGCTGCGTCTCCTTCAACGGTGAGCTCATCCTTCATCGTCTTTGATTCAGTTCTAGCTTGCCGCTTATTATTCCTGCGTTCTGGACGGCGAAATGAAGCACCATTTGCCCTAATTTTGGAGAACTTTCTTTCGTTTTGAATTTGACCTATCAAGTTTTAATTGCGCTTACTCAATATGATTCCAGATGCGCGGGTATGTGGAGTAATGAAGAATGCCCATTTTGAGCGGAGGAATAAGATGAGACTGAGAACTTCAGCATCTAGGGAGCTTGATTCCAATGGAACTCCAGTAGAGAGGAAAAGGTCTGCTGTTCTTCGAAATCGAATTTCATTATTTTCCTGCATTGCTACTGTGATTAAACGCATTAATGCATAATATATAGTTCACGATAGTTAATGAAGACTAGCAGCGCTAAATTCAGAGTAGAAAAATTGATATTTTAGGTTATGATGCAACTCCTACTGAGAGTGGCCAATTTCATGGATAGGGTCTTCTAAGTTTTTATCAACATTATCTAGTTGTATTCATTTATGCAGAAATGTTGTAGAACACATATGCTTGCTTAAGACAAGAGAGGACATATCTGAAGCTGATGAGAACAACATGTTGGATTATCTGTACACTACCCAATACCAGATGAGCGGCATAATCGCCATATCACTAGGTGGATTTTCAACTCCCGTATTCTCAATTTTGGGACTTACATTTGTTTATGAGTATATCCTGAGTAACTAATTACCTGTAGGGCGTATCTCCAATCCAAATAGTGAAAGCTACGCATTTGCTGTGTTCATGCGTTTCCAGAAACAAGGCGACCTTTCCAAATTCTATGAAAATCCTTTCTACACAAAAGTTTTAAAGGAGCATGTGATGCCTTACTGCCATGTACGACCTTAGATGTAACTTCCAAGACCTCATGTGCTGTAATTTTCATTTTTTTACTGTTCAATAAGTGAACTATCAACTTTCCTACACATGTACAGGGATTGATGTATATAGACTATGAAGCTGAAGTACAAGACGATATTCTTACCATATTTAGAAAAGGAGAGGTCCGAATTAATATTTTTAATTTTTCCAGTTTAGACTTTATTTGGTTTATACCCTTTGGTAGGACCATGTTGAGGTAATTTCTACTTTAAACAGGAATTCAACTACGGGATGGAATTTATTCTGTTGATATCATTTATAGATAATGCTTCTGAGGGACTTGTGGAAGATGCATTAGCTTCACTTCAGAGATCGGCTTTGGAGTTCCCTTCATTAATAGTCCAATTAACTCTAGGTGGTCTTTTTTCCTTCCTGGTACTTTTGTATCAAATGCTTAAATATCGATTGAAGATCTCAAATTTGATTGCATCTTGATTCACAACTTGCAGGTTCAAACTTCAACCCCAGTAACAAAGAATACACTCATGGTGTAGTAATACGGTTTCGATCAGGTGAATATTATATAGCTAGATTTGGTCAATGAATGTTATGTATTATTCCATCTTCTGCTGGTTTTCTGATTATTGTTAACTTGCAGTTGAAGCTATGGAGATTTTCTTGCAGAGCTCAGAGTACAAAGAGGTTAGAAATTTAGTTCATAATTAATCAGTAACATGCCATACCTTAAACGAATTCCTATTATAGATCCTTAATACACTTTTTTCTTCTGTTTGAAGCAGATTTGGAAGTCCAAATTCGAACCAATTATTCAAAGGACACTCTCTGTTCATTTTTCAGTTGACCCAGTTGGAAAACAACTCATGTAACATAAATCTCGGTGAGGGATTTTCTTTGTAAATTTTGCTTTCATTCTGGAGGAAATTCTTTGAATTTATGATTAATGAATTCATCTTATTTTCAATCATGGGGATCTAGTGGATATATACATGTTGATTGCTATAAAATAACTTATCTGTAAAAACTCAAAATTAGTCAAACCAATCACCTTTCTCAGAATTCCTGATAAATAATGCTACTGCTTACTGTTTTCTTCGTCTTATGAGATCAAATTTCCACAAGAGGTCCAATGAATGAACATCTTGACCGTGATTGATTTACTTGTCAATGTGAACAATTGTTGTTGCTTGCTCTCCCTTCTTCCTTGAAATTTTGCCTCTTGGAGAATAACAAGTTCTTGTCACTTTGATATATTAATTTTTATGCTACATCCTACCAAATTTCTTGTTTGAATCCTAAGATTGAATTGATTGGCTAGACCTTTTTTTAAAAAATGTTACCCTTGTTGTCTTCCTAACATTTCTTAAAAAATCATAAGAGCCAAAAGAATGGTGCCCCATTGTCCATTGATGAACTCAGCTTTGACTTCTCTTTATAAACTAGTACTGTACTTTCAATATAATACACACCACCTCTTGTCATCATCCATGGCCTCCTAAATTAATACATTCATAATTAATTGATTTATTGCATGTACTGCCACTTCATCTACAGTTGTTGTTCTCTGTATCTGAAATTCATTGCATTCTTGCTGCAGTTATAGTATTACAATATGCTACATCCTACCAAATTTCTTGTTTGAATCCAAAGATTGAATAGATTGGCTAGACACCATTTTAAAAAATTGTTGCCCTTGTTGTCTTCCTTAACATTTCTTTAAAAGATCATAAGAGCCAAAAGAATAATGCTCCATTGATGAACTTGGATTTGACTTCTCTTTACAAACTAGTACTGTACTTCCTATATAATACACACCACCTCTTGTCATCATCCATGGCCTCCAAGATTAAGACATTTATAATTAATTAATTTGTTTATTTATTTATTGAATGTACTGCCTCAACTGCAGTTCATTGCATTCTTGGTGCAGTTAGAGTAATACATAGTTTGCCAGTAAAAATGAAGAGTTGATGCAGTATTAAAATCAGTGTTCTACTAATTATATCAATCCAATCTAGTATACTCAAAACCAATCTACTAATGATAGGACCATCTATAAAACATCTTTTTACAGAAACAACATATGCAGCTGAAGAAAACAAATCCTGCTATAAACTGCAAAACTTTGTATATGATACAGTTTTGTTTTTTCTTGCTGAGATATTGCTCATCAGTTGTGAAGAGGGTTGGGGCCTCCAGGAACCTCCCTCTTTGACACACCGTAAAGAGGGTCGATCTCGTCTTCTTCATCATCTCTTGTTTCTGGGAAATTTGCAGAAAAATGCTGAGAAAATCTGAAGTAGTATTTTGCGGATATTTCAGAATTCCGAGCTTCAGTTGTTCGATAGAGAGGCCGAGCAGCACAAAGGTAAGAAAAAATGATTAGCAAGGTGATTAGCAGTAATGGAAGTCTGAGGATGTGTTGTGTTGCCATGGATGGTGTTAATGGTGAAGAAAGAATAATAAGAGACAGAAAGAGAGAGAAGAAGAAGAAGAAGAACAGCAAGGTTTGAGTTTAATGCATGGTTTGAGGGAGACTTTAATACGAGCTTGAGAAGAAAACGCCACAATTAATTCCTTGCGAAATGACGGAAACGCCCTCAGGTCAGCATCTTATTTGGGGTGAAACCGGGTCGGTTTTTCACTTGTTTCGGTCGAATGCCTATACTTTCGGTCCAGTTTTTTCACTATAAAAATATTCGACCAAAAACCGTGTCAGGAAAATAAACCGTTCAGTTGTACGTAATACAGATTTTCAGTTTAAACCAAAAATTCACAAATTAGCAATTATCATTTAAAATGTTTATAATTTTCATGAATTTATATATAAAATTCGTCTATTAATATAATTTAATGTATTATAAAATCAAACTATAAAAATAATTTTTTTTGGCACTTTTACAGTTTATAATAAACTAATTAATTATATTGATTAATGTCAACTAATATAATATATACTGTATATATTTAAGAACATAACAGTCGGTTCGGTCCCACCGATCTCAAAGTTCAAAAGCCGGACCGAATCGAAAACCGCACTAGAGTAAAAAGTCTGATCAAATTCCAAATCGTATATTTTGAGTTCAGTTTTTCGATTCGGTTCGTTTTCAGCGATTTATCGGACCAATTGAATTTTGGTTTCACCCCATTTATTATAGCAATACCCTGTCGACAAGTCTTAATCTTGACAAGGTTAGTAGAGTTTAGATTAAAGGGACCAGAGGGTAATTTAGAGTGAAGTTGAATAATCCGTTTTCTCCAACGGGGTAGCTGGGTCGTTGACTTTTACTAATGGGTCCCTAATGACGATAATACAGAGGGGTTTTATTCAATAATAACAATAATTATTTCACTGAAAACGAGAAAAAGAAATTATATGATCTAATTATTTGTGGAGATGCTAATCCATTCCACATGGCAGTCACGTGTTGGAAATTCACACGACTATATAGCACGTCCAATAACATAATACACGCAAATTCTAATCTCTGGACACGCAATTGAATATTAGTTTGTACTATAACTAATGAGTCCAAACTGAGATCTGCACATAGATTTTAAAGAGAATTCATTTAACTTTGAAATTAACTCATTATTTAGCGTAGCCAAATCCACGCATCTTTAATTAACAGACCAAAAGTACGAACAAACTGAAGGATTTAGGGGAGTGATTACACTTTTAAGTTTTAGTTATTATTAAAATTAAAAACTCAATTATTATTTTCTGTTTTCTCAAAGGTTTTAAATATACTTCATAATAATTATTTATTTATTTTGATGGTCTGTCCGTATTTCAATTTTTGCCCCTTAAAATTAATAATTGTAACTCTTGATCCAGCGAGTGAATTCTATGCAAAAGACAGCTAGTGTCGTTTTCCCCATTTTTCTGGTCTCTAACCAACCAGTAATATGTGCGAAAAAATTTATATAAATTAAGAGATGGATTAGCCAATGGGCATGTTTGGCTTGATATATATATATATAATAATCAAAAGAAATATAATTCTATTATAAATTTATAAGTATATTAACTAATGATATTGAAACTGAAAATCTGAGTTTTAAAATTAATTCTATTTTTTTTTTTTCATTTCAAATGTGAATTATAATGAGATGTGACACAATTAACGATTATGCGTTTTCTATATTAACAATTATTATATAACTTGATATCTAAAAATTTGTTTATTTTATATATTATATTATACTATTGTTTACTTTGAATATCGTAATCAATTATAGAATTTATAATATTTTAGTTTACGAACTATTTTTTCATGTGAAGATAGAAGTTAAAAACCTTTTGAATCTAAATATCACATATTTCTAATTTTGTTTACACTGTTATAATATACTGATCCATGAAAAGATGGATGTCTTTTTAATATATTAATTTTTAAAACAAAATTATGCATAAAATGCACTAGTAAATGCTATCATTGTATTGTTAGGCCAAAAAAATGATATCATTATTATATAAATTTATATATTAGGCTGTTAAACTACTAATATAAATAAATATAACAGGGGCAAAGATATCAATTATTAGATTAGATTTATAGATATAAACTAGTAGGGACATAATAATAATAATAATGAATAAATGAAACGAAAGGGGCAGTTTCCTAAACAGATACTTTATGTCCAACAAGAAAAAAGACGTGTTGTTTAACGCAAACAAATATTTACATCACGTGTGTATGATTTCATTTTCAAATTGTGGTAATTTCTTTAGTAAGAGTTCTATAATTCCATAGAATAAAAAAATGAGGAAATTAGAGAGATGGCAAGTGGTAAAAAGGTTATATTTTTTTTGGTAAAAAAAAAGGGGTTATACTTGATAGGGGTGAGCGGTTCCGGGTACCCAGTAATTTTAGGGTATCCCAGAACCAGACCAATACTAAACGGTTCCTAACTTTATTACCCAGAACCGTACCAGAACATTTAGGAACCGGAACCGTACCAGAACCGTTAAGAGCCAATCGGTTCCGGGTACCCGTTAAGGAACCGGTTACAAATTTTCAAACTAAATAATATAATTTTAGGTACTAGTTGGAACCGGGTTCTGGATACCCAGTTGGAACCGGGTTCTCGGTAGCCAATTGAAACTGAAATTTATGTTATACCAAGTGAATCATAAAAATAATTATAACATTTTCCACAAACCAATTTTAAATTTGTTAAATGTTTAGTGTTTTTTTAATTTATATATATATAACGGTTCCGGTTCCGGGTATTTGGGTACCCGAAAACTTATCCCGGAACCGGAACCGAAAATACCGGTTCTTGAAATTTAATCCCAGAACCGTACCAGAACCATTTACATCTACCCGGAACCTACCAAATGAACGGTTCCGGACCGGTTCCGGTTCCAACTGGGTAATTTGCTCACCCCTAATACTTGAGTAATGTATGGACTTAAAAAAACCAATAAAAACTTCATATTGGCCACATTCAGTTTAGATGGGCTCAATATAATGTAGCCCATTATATAAGTAAGTCAAACCCAACAAACATACAACGTAAATTTTACTTATATATATATAAATAGACGCTTATGTTATTTATTAATAATATATATGTTTTTTTATAGAGTATTTAGTTAAATTATTTTATATAAAAAACTATGTTTTAAATTTTCAATCTTATTTAATTTTATTACAATAATATGTGTACATTTTAAATAATATATATGATATTCATGTGTCATTAGAAAGCTTTTTTTTTTTTAAGTATGTTAAACAGGATAAACGCAGAAAAATTACGATATTTAAAATTAAATAATATTATAGTAAATAAAAGTAAAAATATAAATTTATATACGTTGAATTTTCTAATCCATTCCAAATTTTAGTTTGTGTCAAGTAGCAAAATCTTGAAAATATGGACTCAAACCACTTTAGAATTAATTTTTAAAGTTTTGATATGTATTTTATATGACTAATCAAACAGAATTATATATTTTAGATTTTTTTCATTTATTGTATTAATTAATAATTATACTAAAAGAATAGCTATCATCAAATTAATGAATTAACTGAAACTGCCATCATGAGAACCATTTTTCATAATAATCTCAATGAAGCTGCAGCATCTGCAGCAAACAGTTCTACATACATACACAAACTAAACAAGAACAATGCAGCTTCCACCTAAAATCATACCACCTTCCATTTAAATTTTGGATCTGCTATTTGCAGCATTTCGTCTCGCACAGCACCCGACGAAGTAAATCATCGACTGCAAATCGCCATCACAAAAAAATCAGAGATATAACTAAGACATCAAAGATAGTACTGTTAAATTGTTAATGAATGCTAAAGTTTTTTTTTTGTTCTTACCAATATGACAAATAGAATCACATTAAAGATTGCCACCACTCTCCATTCGGTTTTCATGTACTGCGCAACTCCAGCTCTGTGTGTAGCAAACACAACGAGGATTTGAGATCGATATTAAGAATTTCCATTCTAAAGATATAGAGAAAACTAGAAGATAAAAAAATGTTTGTACTTGCAGGAGTCGCAGTTATAGCACTTGATTGATCGAGCGTTCTTATAAAGTTTGCAGTCTTTGTCAGAACTCACTGGATGGAAGCTCAAATCATAGAATGAAGCATTCACAGCTGGGTATCCACATCTGCAGTTGATATGTGTTATATATAGATATACATATATTGTATGTATATAAAGGGAGAAAGATAGAACCCTACTCTGATGGTGGTCTGCAGCAACCTGACTCAATTGGGGTCAATTGTGCAGATTTGAAGTGTTTCAAAGTCTGCATTTTTCAAGAGAAACAACCACATTAATAATAAGGTTAAGAACCTATGAAAGGTCTGAACTATGACCCATGTTAACAGGGGAGGTCTGAAATTTAAAATGTTAATAACGGAGGTCTGAAATTTCAGTTTTGTTGATTTCAAGGGCATTTTGGTCTTTTCACTTCAAGCATGTGAGGGGCACACTTGATAGAAGGGCATTTTGGAAATTTATTTTATTTCCGGTCACATGCCAAGCATGTGACCAACTTCCGTTAGTTTTAACGGAAAAAACTAACGGAGACCGCTGTTATCAACAAAACTGAAATTTCAGACCTCCGTTAACTTTTTTTAAATTTCAGACTTCTCCCGTTAACATGGGTGATAGTTCAGACCTTTCATAGGTTCTTCACCCTTAATAATATATGTCAAATTTGAAAGCATTAGAATCACTGATGATATATATAGGGGATAAGTTCTTGGACCTTGTATTTCTTTGGAAGATTGTTGCAGTCTTGGGATTTCACAAGGCAGCTCTTCAATCTCTCCCAATTATGAGTTTTGTTCACCTGAAGAACCAAAAGCAAAACCGCACCCGAAAGTAAGCAACTTTTTGTTGTAGCAGATAAGTATCAATGATTACATTTGATATTATCTTTTTGAGTATGTTAATTACTCACTAATCACTATCTTGACTCAAAGATTAGATTTTTAAGCAACGGAAGACAAAGACACTCACTTGTTTGAGGAACCATGGACTGTAATCTTGGAGTTGATACTCTTTGTACCTCAAACCGCTTACGTTATGTCCCGATGCAGTGTTCGTCACTATAAACCTAAACAATAGTAAGTAAATCCCAGAATCATCAGAAACTTACAATTTGCAATTGAAGAATTCATGTTACACTCTTTATGGAACAGGGCAAGGCATGTTATGTTAAAAATGAAAAAAGATTATTACTTACGCTAGAACTGTAAAAACGAGGATCCCGACAAGAATGAGGCAGAGCATTGACAAATACTGCAAGTGAAAAGGTCAAGGAGGATTCAAAGTAAAGATGAAACTGATAACTAAAAGTTGTTTTTTTTTGCAAGGATACAATCCACAGCAAAATGGAGCTGTTCTTCCATGCACCCAAGAAACCTATTACAGATCTAAATTAGAACCAAATCAGTAACTAGAAGCAAGGAGTAACAACAAACGAGTCGGGTTTATGTAAAGTACTCACATTATGAATATGACAGCCCCGAGGCCGAGGACTGGAAGAGTGAGCGACCTTCGACAGTTATCGTCGTGAGTACTCATCCAGACCCCGAATCCTACCACAACTATTGCTAAAAGCTGCAGAAATTAAAAGGCAAATATTAGGCTATAAGTAATTTGCATTTTGCAAAATGTAGTAAGTGTTTTACCAAATCTATAAGGCTATCATAATTTTTACAAGAAGAAAGAACCCAGTTACACAATGTCTTCATATATTCTGATGAAGTTGCAATCTTGGTTAGGGCATCTGCACATCTAATGATGTAAGCACTAAAACATGACAGTTATGCTTTCTCATAAAATGCCGGAGTCCACATTTTGACAGTTCAGTAAGGATTAGGAGCTCAGGAAAATTGTAAAACTGACTAGAGAGGAAGCTAGCTAGAAACTGAAGAATCTCTCAAATTCATAGCAGAAATGGAAGAATAAAGCAGTGAGACTAATTCCATCAAGAAATAACAAAACTGAAGAACACCCACAAAGAAAAATTGAAGCTTTCTAGTCCCCAGTGTTGCCTGACCAAGAAATGACCAAAATTGAAGAACACCCACAAAGAAAAATCGGAGCTTTCTAGTCCCCCAGTGTTGCCTGACCAATAAATGACCAAAATTGAAGAACACCCACAAAGAAACATCGGAGCTTTATAGTCCCAAGTGCTGCCTGACCAATAAATAACCAAAATTGAAGAACACCCACAAAGAAAAATTGGAGCTTTCTAGTCCCCAGTGTTGCCTGACCAAGAAATGACCAAAATTGAAGAACACCCACAAAGAAAAATTGGAACTTTCTAGGCAAATAACAAATGAGTAGGCTAGTTCTACCAATAAACGTCTTTAATTGAAGAACAACCACAAGAAACGAGTATACTGTTCATACCATGGTGAGGAAGTTTATCCATCTGATCACGAATGTGCTCGTTCCGACACCCATCTATCTCTGTCTTGAAGAGAAATGAGAAGCAAGAAGAGTTGTCCTTGAAGAACTGAAGTACAAGAAAAGAGAGCTCAAAGTAAAGCAAGCTCTAGGTGTTGTAGTGTGCGCGTGCCTTGTGGATTATTCGAACTAAATTTGCTCAGATATATCTTGTTCTTAATTTTGGAGGAGCTGGGAAATTATTTCCTAAGTTCAAGAAAGAAAAAGAAAACAGAGTATATATGTCAGAAAAATAATTAAAAGCACATGTGGATGTCCTTTCATCTTCTTCTATTTTCGTTAGCCACCGAACAAGATATACCAACGTTACTACGTTAGTGGTACAACAGATCATGCTTTTTATGGTTTGCTGCCTGCGTTGGATCTGCTTCCATTTTGTTGTCGCAGACAGATTTCATTTTTACAGAACAGTCGAAAGAAAAAGAAAAGGAAGTAATAATTTTCATGCTTTTGTTTCATAAAATTAATTACCGTTATTAGTCAAATGGGTCGTGGTCAGGTCAACAGACAACGTTAACGGCTGTCAGGGGAAGTTTTCACAATCTCCGGTGCTACTTCATTATAATTTCAAGGTGCTTTTTAACAACTTTTTCTTGTGCAGTTAAACAGAAAAAAAAAAAAAAAAATCTAAATACTAAAAACAAGATCTACCCATGCATGGTGTATGTATGGGTAGATCTTGTTAAATCCATAGATGTTATTTATGCATTATTTACGAATTTTTGACTCAAATAAATTTCAAATACTAAAATGTAATAAAAATACTAAAATAACTACGAAAGTCCTAAATTTTATTTTATTTTTATCGCCGCCGCTATTTAAAATAGCGGTAGACACTGCTATTTGGACTTTTAAAATTACATTTTGAGGTTATTCTTTCATTTGTATGTTGTACTTTCCGGTTTACAGTTTTTACTTTTAAGCATAAATCAACTAGGTTAGATCAATTTTATTTTAATTAACATGTATGCTAGTTAAACTCTTTATTTATCTGTCTTGTCTGTAGTATGTGATTTTTTAGTCTATATATGAGCATCATTTTATTTTAAAAAATACGTTGCAACGGCTTAGCATTTCATCTCTTAATTAACTAGAAGTATCAGGTTCAAAATTGTCAGAGTCTTGTGAAAGGAAAATTATTTATAATCAACAATTTACTTTTTATAAGCTTATAACCTTGCAAGTTGATCCTGACACGAGTTAAATTATTTTAAATGTGAAGTAAGTATACTACGTATATTACCCTTCTGATGGAGCATTGGATATTCGCAAAAAACAAGAAAAAAGTTACTTTTTTTGTTATGCAACAGTCTAATTTTTATTAACTTAGAGTATCATACCTATAATAAATGATTACAAAACAATATATGTATCTCAAAAGTCTTAGCTGATTAATGGGTTAAACCTTAAGAGTACTTTCCTGATTATTTGTTTTTATATGGATAAATAATAAAAATTATGATGATGTGTATCACTTCTCGTATAATATATAGTACGTCAACTTATCAAATCTAGCTGGTGTGAAACAAATCTACAATATATACAACTCTACCTGTCAATATAAATGTAACTCAATTATAGATATCTTATAAACATTTTGAGTATGTATTGGTTTCAATATACAGTTGCACACGCAATACATGAAACTATGAAAAAGACATCCTTTTGAGTGCCTTCCACAAGAAAATGGAGCATGGCAACAACATATACATACACACATAACAACAACAACAAAGAAATTAAACACAATTAAACGAGGCTTTTTTCAATATCGTGTTGAATTCTCGGTATTCTGCGGAATCAACGAGTTTTTGTACATTCTATCCCATCATGCTTCATCAGAAACAACCTACACTACAATTCTATCAGTCAATATAAATATAATAACTCAATTATATATAGATCTTATAAACATTTTGAGTATATATACTGTTTTCAATATACAGTTGCACACATGCAATAAATGAAACTATGAAAGACATCCTTTTGAGTGCCTTTCACAAGAAAATGGAGCATGGCAACAACATATACATACACACATAACAACAACACAAAGAAATTAAACACAATCAATCATATATGTATATGGAACCCGAAGATCGATGCATTTCTTGAACAATTGTTCTAGTCTTCTTCTGCAGTAGGCTTCAATTCGACAACCTCAGATGGGTCCTCAGTGGGGACGGGACGAGCCGGGGTGGAGACGCTTCTCTTGAGGGAAGCAGTCTTGGTGAGATGGTTATAGCAACCCTTCTCCTTGAAGAGCTGAGCAAAATGTGGCTTGCAGTACAAGATACCATCCAATGCTGCATATGATGATGGATTTATGGAGCATCCTCCATGAGAGCACCTAAAGCATAGCTTATGGTATATTTGTCCTTCCACTGTCAGCTGCACATAACCAACACATAAAAAAGTAGAATTTTCAAAACATTAATAATTAGTCTTAAATTAAAAGCTAAGAAAATTATTTCAGAATTTTTTTCCTGTAGATGAAAATGTGGTTTAATGTGTTGCATAAAAACTGAACCTTTTCTAAGGGATATGCTGTCTTGCTACAGATGGAGCACTTGTCTTGTGTCCCAGAAAACAAGTGGGAGAGCTTGCTTGGTGCTCTAGTCTGAAAAAAAAAAACAAACAAAAAACATGTCCATTGATCTGTTTCAACAATTCTGCAAATTAATCCTATAATCCTATAAAGACAAAAATCTTACCAGCCCTGGAGGTCTGTTCTTCCCAGCTGCATGGACATTTTCAAACAATCTCAGACCAATATTCATTACAATTCATCATTTCTTACCTTAAAAATAACAAAAATATCAAATCTTACGTGTATGGGCAATGTTATTGAAACCCTTTTCCTTGCAGTGTTGCTCAAAGTGTGGCTTGCAGTACAAGGTACCTTCCAGCTGAGAATATGTGCTCATCTGCAACACCCCATTCAATTTTACCATAAAAAAAGCATCACAAACGTTACAAAAATTTCATCTTTTTTTTGTATTCAATAAATTACTAAAGAAAAAGATCAAGAAAGAAAATAATTATACAGAAAGAAGGCCATTGCATTGGGAGCATCTGAAGCAGTTCTTGTGGTACGGGACTCCATCGGCCGAAACCATCTCGACGAAATGGACAGTCTTTTCGCAGGACTTGCATTTCTCCGTGCTCCCAGTGAACGGCGCCATCTTTCTTTGTTTTCCTTTACAAATCCCCGACCACCACTTTTTTGTGTTTTTTTAATTTCTTGCCTTGTTTATTTCCTGTGAAGTTTTTATTTTTATTCAGGTCAAAAGTCTCAAGGTTGTGTTGTGGAACCTTGAAAATTTTGCAGATTCATGGTTCCAGAAAAGGCGTTCTTATAGTGTGTGGTTCTCTGAAAAGTCCCATTTTTTAGGAATTTTGGTGGATGAGGTTCAATGAGCTATGCGCAGATTAAGGAGAAAAAATCTCAACTTTCAACATTTTGGACTTTTGTGGTAAAAATGATCTAATGGGCTTTCCGTCCAAAATCTCAAAAACTCAATTGAGCCCAATTATTCAACGCTAATCGCACTTCACGGCGAACGGTCGTCGGGTGGCGGCGGCGCTTCTTTCATCTCTTTCCCCCTCTCTCTCTGAGGCCAACACTCCACTGAACCACATAGCTTCTCTCGGCTTCTTCCATTGCTTCTGTACTTGCAACTTGCAAGGTTCGAAGTTTGCATCATTGCTTAGCTGGGTCTTGCTTCTCTGCGAATGGTGATGAGGTATCGCCGTCTCTTTGAAGCTTCCAAGGTCCTGCCTAGTATCGTCTCAGGTGATCTCTCTACCCAGTAACAGTACTTGCTATGTTTCGTTGTCTTCAAGCTGGAGAGATCATTGGGTGTTAGTGGAGGTTGCTCTATTTTCTGTTTGATTTGTTCTTTCAGTTCATATAGTATATTTCTAGGCAAACTGATACGATGAAAGCTATACATAATTGGTGTCTATTTTAATATAACAAAGTATAACTCCACAAATTGATTCAGCTGTTTCATTTTCAGGGAAAATTTACAGAAAACAGTTCCCTTCGGTTTTCGGTATCTTGTCTTCCTCATTAACTCCTACTGGATTAATTGGGAGCACAGGAGACATCGAACCAAGGTTATGTCGTTTCTGCAGGTAATTAGATGATTGGCAGAGTGGTGGTTCAGTTTAATTTTTCGGTCATTTTGCTAAATTTCTTGTGGTCAAACTGTTTCTTGTGTCTTTATAATTGATTTTGATATGTCTTTAACTTATGATTGACAGTCCTATTCAGGTACTCCACGGTTCCACAAGCGTTGATTGATCCAGTCGACGATGATGATCTTTTGTCCTACATTAAGTCCGCTTTTGAAGAGCTTGATGGTAAGGAGAACTATTAGAAACACAACAATCCCTACTTATGTCTCGGATCAAGTGTACCCATTGCAGATCTCTTTTCTTGATAGACAAGATATCAGAATTGAGTTTACTTGCGTTATAAGTATCATGTGGAGAGATGTATGCTGATTTTTCAAATGTTGCAGGGAAAAATCATTATTGGTTGAATACACCCGAGGAAAGTAAGGATTTTCTTGATAGAAACAAATTCCCGGTGACCCTTGTTGGGCTGTTGCCTGAGAATTTTCTCCCTTCCGGTTGTAGAAGTGTCATTGAAAAGTTGAAATCTATACAACAAAGGTTGCCTTGAGCAATTAATTTCTTTTTCTCAATATGTTTGGTGGGTAGTTTTTGAAACCTTTGAAGTAATTTGTATTTTTTTTTTCTCCTTTTATCTATAGGTACCCAAACCTTTTTGTCGTAGGTTGTCTCTGTGCTAGTGATGCTTCATCGCAAGTATATCGAACTCATTTAGCCAAGCTGATAATCAAGGAATATATTAATTTCCCCATACTTTTGGTTAACAAGCACTACTCCAAGGTACGATCAAAAGGCTATGCTTGACAGATTTTTATTAGAATGTTTCAAGTTGGAAATTGCTGTGGAGTCGCCTTATATAAGTTTTCTGCATGGCTACTCTAAGGTCATTACTGGATGAATCTGGCTTATTGATTTAGTTACAATTTTTTTTTTCTACTAACCCAGATAAGCAATGAGCACACTTACATATTACTAAGAGGTTCGAGGAATCCAGAGTTATACCATGACGGAGAGTTGGATAATGAAATTCTTGATAAAGGTACTGAATATTAGTTATGAAATCTTGTTGATTTTTTATGGTTCAGAGGTTTGCTCAATTGTCTTATTCATTTTTTGTATTTGGTTCAGCTATGGAGGAGTCAAGTGTTTCAAAAGATGAGTTATTTGACAATTCCTCCTGGGTGGTGTCAAGACATAATAATGCTGCTAAAGAACCATATATATGTTCACTTACACAAAACATGCTACTCTCTTCCCCAGGTATAAATTCAATCCTTTGCTCTTATATCACGTTCTAGTCTTTGATAGCTTATGCATATCATTTCTATCTTGCAAAGAAGAGCATTGGCAGTAAATTTTCCTTCTGTACACAAGTATGAGGAAATGAAGCAACTATGGTATTATGTCTCACCGTTCATATTAGTATTGTAGTGTTTCTTTTTATGTATGGATGGATAATGTGTGCTTCTTGAGTTTATGATTCTGCCATGGTTTCAACATTTTCCATTTTATCTTGAAGGTTGCATCTCAGCAGATGAGGAAGGTCAGCGCTTATTCCTCTCAGACAGCAACCATCATCGCATAATTATATCAAGTGGAGATGGAGAAATCCTGGATTGTGTATGTTTGCAATTTTCTCTTAAATTCTTGGTGAATTATTTCCTTCTTTCTCATCAGATTAATGATTGTACACCTGCAATCTAATTGGTTGGTAGTTTGTCATAGTATTTGGTAATAGATTATCAAAGTTGGGACCTTTCTGTATTATACTATAAGTTATAAGCTGATTGACTAAGCAAAGAGAATTTGGCAGATTGGTTCTTCTCCAGGGTTCGAGGATGGGGATTTTGACTCTGCAAAATTATTGTGTCCTGGTTCCACTTTCTATTGTGATGATGAAGATTGCCTCTATTTTGTGGATTCGGAGGTAAAAGACATTATTTTCTTGGTCTCCAAGTCTCCTTGCAATTTAACGTTGTTTTCTTCATTCTATATCATTTCTTATATATATAAATTTTGTAAAATCTGCTTAGAACCATGCCATAAGGAGAGCTGATATGGGGAAGCGGGTTGTCGACACTATATACCCAAAAAGCCTAACAAATAAGAAAAGTAATTCTTTCTGGTCATGGATTACGAACACACTGGGTTTCCAAAGCAATGTTGTGGAACCTGAGATTTCTGACACCCAAGTTCTAGTATTTCCCTGGCATCTGATTCAATCCAAGGATGATAAACTATATATAATCAACCGAAGGTAAAAGTTCATATCTTTTTTATTATTTTATTTTCATACTTCTCTCTAGTGAAACGAATTTACATCAATTTTAAGTTTGAAAATTTCTACAAAATGTGAAATTTACTGAGAAAGTGAAAAAAATGTTTACTGAAATGGAAAAAAAATCCATCTTTTTGCAGTAAGTTGATAATGCTATATTAACTGTGGTTGGTAACAATGTTTCAGCTTTGAGACACTCTGGGTTCTTGATTTGGCTTCAGGAGAAATCGAACAAACTATCAAAGGTTTCAATTTCTTTCTACTTTTTTCTTTCTTTCCATATGTTGTAATCTAATCTTCTAATATTTAGTCTGACTATCGGTGTCCCCCAATTTGAACAAGGATATCACGAGATTCTCGAGACATGTGAACAACTGGTCGCTGAAAAAATATCACTTTTGAAGCAGATTCCATCCAATTTAGTACGTCAGCAAGCACTTGCTAATTTCCCACCTGATGATAAACAACACACTAGTCTGTTATCATCATTTACTACTTTGGGGAAGAACACGATATTATACGATACAGGTATCTATTTATTTCATCTTTAATTTTTTTTTCCCATTCTTGAAATACGTATAATTGACGCGCTCCTTTAAAAGCTGGTCACAGCGTTCTAAAATTATGTAGAGAATCTGGAGCAGTGTCAAACCTCGGATTTTCTAATTTTTCTGTCCTTGGATTGCCTTATTGGTTCAGCTCCTCTCTGGAGAAAGTTTATACGATGTAAGTGTGTCTAATAGTAGCTTTGTTCTCATTTTCCTTATCCGTTCATCAAATCATGTTTTTTTACTCTTTTCCTCTTTTTTTTTTCTCTTTTTTTTTTTTTTGTAGTAGTAGTGCGGATGGAAGCCGAGGAGCATCTAATTTCCATGCAAAACGTTTCATTCTGCTTCCTGGTGTGTTATGTTTTTATCATAAAAATTTAGCTCGAGATATATCAATCAATTTGATGATTTATAATCTATTTTTAAAAATACCCAGGTAGAGTGGATATTCAGTTGAACGTGGATATTCCCATTGATACCGAGCTCGTAGAACCCTTAAAAGACAGCAACATATGGCGACAGACCAGAGGAGCTGCTACAGAAGTGTCTGGATCCAACAATGTTGGTATATCAGAGAAAGTCGGTGTGGCTCAACAGTGGTACGATGAATTAGACGGTCTTGCTTTTGAAGAAGCAGAGCCTGAATCCATTGCTGGAGAAGATGAAAATAAGTCAACAGAAACGAGCATTGCAGATCGAAAAGTGCAGATTAGTTGCTCTGTTAATACTAGCCCTGGGACAGGCGAGGTAAGCTCTTTTCTTTCTGAAAAATTCTACCATGTGAAACTAACTAAGATGTTTTTTTTTTTTTTTTTCTAATGAAAAGGTTACCCTTTTAGGTAAAATTACCAGGATAGTTAAAACAGTTTACAGAAATGAAAAAGTTCGAATTTTTAGCCTGAATTTCACTACAAGTTTCAAACTTAGTGAGAAAAACTTGCCATTTAAGGTAAAAAGTGATAGAGTGATTCATACTCATATATTTTCCAGAAACAGAATATACTGAAATTTTACACTGCATTTTGCTCTTAAGTTTCAAACATCATACTTGACCAATGACTGAGTCCTTTGAGCTTCTCAAGTTTGGATTTTTACTACCTTGTTCTCTTAAACCAGGTGATTATCTTCGCGGGTCTATACTTGAAACTGAATCCAGAATCAGGATCGAAAGAGGAGACTAGTGAAAACTATGCAAGAAGGTTAGCAGAACTGATGGTTCCAGAAGGAAGTGGAGAATCAGAAAAAGACTTATGCCATCAGATCCTCTTGAAATCGAACATCAATTTGAGGGACATTGTCTTCACCAAGCCACTGCACGTTCGGATAAGGTTAGATTCCCGCGATCATGCCAAAGGCAATACCTTGAAAGATATAATTCTCACAGATTCCTCGATTAAGTTCGATTTGTCACTCTGAGGGAGGAATTTGGAATTAGAGACCTTATTGCTATGTTTTAGGGTTCGGCATTTGTGGTCTTGATCTTGACAATATTTGTAAACACAGATTTGTGTTAGTTTCTTGGTGGAAAAGGTATTGACAACTCTGCAGATTATATACATACATTTTGCTATCACGTAGGGGAATTTTTTGGGCCAAGTTTGAGGGATTGCGTTTTTACAAGGCCCATATAGTCGCTATATGGCCCAATCAGCTCAGTATTCTTAGGGTCCGTTTGGTACATTGTAATTCAAAGTTTAAGCTTAGCCTTATATGACATAGATATCGAATAATATTCTTATGTAAAAATAAAATATAATATTTGATATGTGCTAAAATTTTGATTATACATTTAATTGGGTTTATGTAATTCAAAGTTTAAGCTTATATGACATAGATGCCGAATAATATTCTTATGTAAAAATAAAATCTAATATTTGGTACGTGCAATTAATCAATGATATTTGGTATGTGCTATAATTTTGATTAGACAGTTAATCGGAATCCGTTTGGCATAATACTTAGTGGTGATTTATCTTATTATTATTACATTATATATATGATCAAGTTGTTAAAAGAAAATTGGTGTCTCTGACACGACCAGCTAGCTCAACGTTAGAGCTTGCTTTATTTTATGTAGTTTGAGATGCACGTATTTACATGTATGTCATATGTGAATGTACTTACTACTTACTATATTTATACTTACCTTTCAACACGTGAGCCAATAAGGCTTTTGGGCTGTCGAGGCACGTGATTTCTACCTTCTCTATCACTTATCCTTTTCAGTTGGTACAACTTGGAGTTTCGAGGTGTAGATGACGTGCATCATACATCTCTGACTACGGTTTGGATCTTTCCTATTCTTCGTACCCTATATATATATATATTATTGGCACTGATATATATGAATAAATAATTGAATTTTGTTATTATACCTATTTTATTAACGCTCAAAATATTGTTGGAGTCTGTAAACCATATTTAGTTAGAAGCACTTATATTTAATGTGTAATTCGGTTGTGTTGTCGACACAACCTTTTTTACTGGTTGCTTTTATTATTTTTTTTTTTAAAAAAAAAAATTGAATTTTAAATCTTCTATTATTTTTTCCTAAATTCTTTTGTTTAGACTAAAAACATTTTTGCCGACACTCTTGTATCCTCGTAATTACGAATTTTTTTTTTAGATATAAACCATCATTGTGAAACCCTAATGATTCGTATGCTATTTAAAATATTATAAACAAAATCTTGAAGCTAGTAATTAATTGATTGTCTAGCTAAAGATGAGATATGGGGCCTTCTACCCGTGACATTCACATGAACACTTTGCTATCATGTTTGTCATATGTCCAAGTACCTTCCTTCTATCATAAGAGTAGCAGCCTTTAATTTCGCATCTTTGCACGTTTACTTATCACTTGAAGAATCATGAAGTTACATTATATCCTCTCTTTAGACTCTGTATCATGTTATGTTATTCTATCTTGGCTAGTAAAGATATAAAGAAAATTTGGTCGCAATTTTTATAAACAACAAAATGAAAAGGTTATAGATTTGAAACTTGTCTCCTCAATCGAATGTTTTTTTTTTCTACAAAAAAAAAAAAAAAAAGATTACATCAAAGTATTATTTAGGACAGTTCTTTAACCTTGAACCTTTCCAAGAAAGGGTAGATGTAATTAAAACAAACTAATTAATTTTGCTTACGATAATTGAGCTGCTTAGTAAATGGATTGTCTATTTTGAGTAAGTGAGATGTCCCAATATATAAAGTACGAAATCATGATATTTTGTGTTGCTCAAGTGGATTATGACATTGTGTGTATAAGTTATGGGTCATTGTCTTTGATATTCATGGGAAAAATGGGAAAGAAGAACCTAGATTTAATGACAATCAACACAAACACCATCTACTTAATAATACAATACGTTCATTAACCAAACTGTGTCTCATAAGCTTGAATTTATGTGCATTTGACATATATTATTTTACTGAGAATTCCTTTTACGTGAGTGCAAATACATCAATTTAGGTTTTTTTTTTTTTTCATATTTTCTTTAATTATTTATTAGCGATGTGATCAATTTCGTCCAAATTAAACATAATATTTGCTATAGCTAGTAATTAGTCGATAAATTATTCAAAAAACCTTAAATGAGCAATTTATGTAAATGTCCAAATATCAGCAGTTTGATAACTAACTCTTTTCAATACAAAAATGATAAGATTCCGACTCTAGAATTCCGATAGTAATGGAAAATATATATGCCCAAAAGTTAGCAATAATTACACTTATTATCACTGTAACACAATCAAATGATGTCGGAATCTCTGAATCGGACTCCTTATCACCGCTCTTTTCTTTTAACCATATAACGTTTACATTGTGGCAAATATATAGATATAGAAAACATCAAAATGAGGCATGTTTCTCTATAGCCCACAAACTTTCATTTCATGAGGTAGTAGGAGTGTATCATAAAATGGCCCCCGAATCCAACATTTAACATCATTATTCATCACATCACCTCTCAAAAGACAACATTATTTTATTGAGGGGTCCAAACGCATGTGTCTTGTTTCACTTTCATTCACTGAAAAAATTAAAAGTATCGATTGGATTGATGATTATTGTCATCATTAAAGTTGTCCTATCCTCGTGCTTGATATTGTGTCATTGAAGCTTAAGTAGATTTATAAATTTATTCTTCACTGCAGCTGCTACATGCTGGGGACCATGGCTCTTTGGTTCTGGTATTAAAGGCAGTTAGGTTTGGCAGTTGAATAAAGCATATATGCAAGTGAATCACTATATATATTGCAATATTGAAAGTGAAGTGACATAAACATCTCTTTCTACTATCAACAATTTTTAAGATTTAAAATCAATTATAAACTCAATGTTATTTGGATGGACCGAGTGGTAAAATGGGATGTAGTTCTTAAAGGCGAATTCAGTTTGATCCATAAAAAACACTTTATTGTGGTGAATTTAACATTAATGTTTACAATTCGGGAAGCAAACTTGTACACTTAAAACAAAAAATAAATTAAAAGGATTATAGGTAAATATCTCTATTTATCTCGTCAAATGCCAGATTTGGCGTTATTGCTTCAAGAGAAGTTCCTATCGAAGTTTATTATGAATTCTTGGGTACTTATCATGAGATTTATAAGCAATATCTAATAGTAATAAGTGTAAAAAAAATATATATATATCTCTGTCAGTCATATTTCTCTTTTTTCGAAAAATAAAAAAGCTATACAAAGGTTTTATCAAGCTCGCTCATATGGTATCTAATTTTGTGATCTCGGTTAATTAATTCTAAATGTACTAGAAAAATCAATATTATATATTATGCTAATATTTTTCATTTTACTATAATATTATATTATTTTACTACATAAAATATAGTTATTTATTTTAATAGGTAAATCAATAAATATAGTGCATTTGTTGCTTTCAATAAATGATAATTATTATATTAAAGAAAATGTCAAAATGGAATGAAACTCTTAAAAGTTTATTTATAGTAGGAGTATTTTTAACTATTTGTTTGTTTGGGTAGGTGACCTTACGGTGGGTATGGACCGCGTTATGGTGAATCTGGTGAGGGCACGCGGAGCCACGCATTGGTTCACATGGCCAAGAGTTTTATTATAAATAAAATAAATATAATTGAAATAATGTTATTATAAATAATTAAAATTGAAATAATGTTATTATAAATAAATAAAATTGAAATAATGTTGCGGTTCGGTTGGGGGCTCCTAGCAACTCTTTCACGCCCATCATATGAAGGGCTTTAAAGCCAAGCAATGCAATATATATACCCACCCTTTCTCTATTTCCAACAAATATATACTTATATAATTTGTCTAAGCAATTCACTTATATTAATTAATTAAATAAATGCGAGGTATCTCTTGTTATGCAATTGTTCATATTTTCAACTTTTAAATAGGAACTTTGTCAAAAATAATAATATTTAAATATATATATATATAAATTAAATATATCAGCTGATGAACAAAAAATAATAATCTTTAAATATAAATTAAATACATCAAACCAATATGTATGTGTAATCACACCATCGTAATATAATTAATTCACAAAAGTCAGTCATTGCGTGGATGGCATTAGAGTATATTTATCTTAATATAATATAAATATAGTTGTGTTGTGAATTTTTTATGTAAATACTATCAGTATCTTAGGGATGACAAAAGTATGAAACATTAAATTGGTTGGGTCCGGATTTATTAGCTTATATTTGGCAATTTATTAATTTGAATGCTGAGATCAAGTCAGACCAACGTGACCCACAAGAAAACCTACAAATGAAAACAAATAGTTAATGCATCTCCACGGAATTTATTTGTTGGGTTAAAAGAGTTTTTTTTTTTTTTCCCATAATGTTTGATAACGTTTGTTTTTTTTTTTAGTGTCATATGTTTTATTTTGTAGGTTTTTTTATGTTATATGTTTGTATTTTATACACTTTTGTGCATTCGTTAGTCAACAGTTAAGTTTGATAGTTAAATAATTTTATTTTGTTCAATTTAGTCCTCCAATTTATATACCTAACTTTTGAATTTTGCAATTGAGTCTCTAAAAAACTCAATTGGACCTAATTTAGCCACAACAGGGGTCGCCTAAAGTCAATTGGACCCTAGGGCCAATTGGTTTTTCTTGGGACTATATTGCAAAAAAAAAAAGTATATAAATTGAATGACTAAATTGAACAAAATAAAACTATTTAACCGTTGACCAACAGATGCATCAAAAGTCTAAAAAATGAAAAATAACTGAACAGAAACGTAAAATCGCAGGGGAAGGTGAAACCCTAACATTTGGCAAAGTGAATTTGGAGAGAAAAGGGGAAGTGAAGGAGACATAGAGTTGCGGGTTCGTCGACGTTAGTTCCTTCAAATGGCAACGTCTCCCCCTTATATCACTAAAGGAAACCCTAGCAAATGAATGCCTAGGTTTTACCCCATACGTACAAAAGAAGGAACTCTAGTCACCACAGAAAATAAATGCAACAATCTAAAATAACAGAAAGGTCATCAATACTCCCCCTCAAGCTGCATTATCTTCATCTTCACCAATTTCCTGAATCTGCTCCCCCTTACTTCCAATCACAGAGTAAATATTCTTCATTCCTAACCTCTCACACAACTCCTTATGCTGCTCCTTAGGTAAAGCCTTCGTGAAAACATCTGCTAATTGGTCCTTACATGGAACATACCTGAACTTAATAAAACCATTAGCAAAATAATCACGAATAAAATGGCAATCAAGTTCGATATGCTTAGTACGCTCATGAAATACAGGGTTAGATGTTATCTGGATGGCAGCCCTATTATCACAGAACATATCAATAGGACCAGATTGTTTAAAACCTAATTCAAGCAATAACCTATCCAACCATATCACCTCACTAAGAGCAGATCCCATGCTCTTATACTCTGCTTCTGCAGAGGATCTAGAATGAGTTACCTGTTTCTTTACCTTCCAAGATATGGGTGAATCTCCAATTCTTACCAAAAAACCTGTAACTGATCTCCTGCTAACTAAACAACCTGCCCAGTCTGAATCACAGAAAACTTGAAGCTTAGGAACATAGTTGGAAGATGATGGATATACGCCCAATTTGAACCCGTTGACTTCCGAATCGTCTTATTTTTTATCACCCCGTTAATGATTGTAAATCGAAACTTCAACCCGAACACTTCGCGAGAACACCAACGGTCCGGACGAGGCCGAAGCGCTCGTCCGGCCGAGTCAGACTCACCTAGGTGAGGTTGGGTGCCCACACCCGACCTCCCCTAGGGGAGATCGGGTCAGCCAACCCGATCTCCCCTAGGGGAGATCGGGTGGACCAACCCGATCTCTCCTAGGGGAGATCGGGTCGGCCAACCCGATCTCTCCTAGGGGAGATCGGGTCGGCCAACCCTATCTCCCCTAGGAGGGGTTGGGTGGCCTCACCCAACCCCTAGGAGGGGTTGGGTGGCCTCACCCAACCCCTACCCTTAGGGGTCGGATTTTCCTTCCCCCCCCAAGGGCCCCGGCACCATTCTTGGACTCCCATACTCGGTTTATTTCCGCCAACCTTCTCCGTATCCTAAGGTCTTAATTATGTACTTAAAGGTTAATTAACTGTGTTTAAAGGTTAACGATGTCATTAAGCCACCTTAATGACACTGTTGCCTATAAATACCACACCTCCACTATTCATTTGAACATCTTGGCAAGTTGGATAATTTTGCTCTGACATCTCTCTAGCTTTATCTCTCTAAAACCGTACTGACTTAGGCATCGGAGAGGGTTCATCAGGCACCACCCCCCTCTGTGCCTGGTATTGCCCCTTCTGCAGGGCGAAAGGAGAAGAGAAGCTAAGGACGGAAGGACACGAGCTAGGACAGCGTAACCCGAGAGTATCGAATCCACGACATCTCCAGTGAGGAACGAGACTTGAGTCGACTGCCCGTTGACCCTAGACTCGGAACCTAACACTTGGCGCCGTCAGTGGGCTTCGGACAGAAAGCCTGGCAATAACAAGAGCAATGACGAACAGCAGGGTGTCTAGGCACCACCGCCCACCTGGGGGCAATAGGCGAGGGAGACAACCTATACCTCCAGGAAGACAGCCTAACCCAGGGAAACTGCCAATGCAACCAGAACCTCAAGGAACCCCACAAGCTCCCCAACACAACAACCAGGAGGGAGGACCCTCACGCCCAGCTGGGGCTGAGTCCTCCACAGCCTCAACCCCTTTGGCAAGGAGGCCACAGAGAGAAAGGGAGCAACAGAGGGAGCAACAGGGAGTGCCATCCCAACACACAGCACCTCCTGAGGGATATTACTACGAGGCGCAACCTCAAGGATACCCGTATGGGATGCCGGGCCAAGGAAATAACAACCGCGCACACACAACATACACAAGGCCGGCATACACCCAGGGGACAAATACAGAAGCTCATGAAGAGGAACAGATTCCAACGGAAGAGCACCACTCGCACCCTCGAGCAGGGCAGCGAGAGGAGCATGGAGGAAATTACCAGAAGCCACCCCCAGAGGGAAGGCAACAATTCGTGCCTCCTAGGCAGCAGCAGAACGCCAGGGCTTACACCCCACTGGGGGAGGACAGACAAGCAAGACCTCCAAGGAGGCAAGAATTCTATGAAGCACCCCAACAGGGACACCAAGGATACACCTACAGTCCGTATCAATACGAACAAGGGATCCCGGCAAGCCCTATCTATAACTACGGAGGCTATCAGAGAAATTACACTCCGACACCGATATTGATCACTCCGGAAGAAATAGAGGCAATGATAACAAGGAAAATGAACGAGTCAAAGAAACACGGCTTGCATTGTCTAAGTGACAAAACGAACCACCCTTTCACGAGGGAATTGGAGATGAGCAAGGTGCTGGACTCCCTGCATACAGTCCAGATTGCAAAATACAATGGCAAGGGAGACCCTTTGGAGCATATTCAACAGCATGAAGCCTCCCTATTTGGGAGAACTACTGATGAAAGATACAAGGCACTCCTATTCCCAAACACCCTATCAGGGGTGGCCTCACACTGGTTCTTCAGCCTACCCTCTGAGAGCATCCACTCATGGGAGCAGCTAAAGGCGAAGTTCCTTCAGAGATATCTAGGAGAAAGGAAGCTCCTCAAAGGAACAGGTTCCATCGATGACGTGAAGCAAGAAAATGATGAATCCTTGGCCAGTTACTACACTAGGTTTAACCAAAACATAGCAGACATCTAGGGCGACATCACTGAGGGTGAGATAATACGAGCCTTCATCAGAAACCTAGGCCGCTTCGGGTCAACGCTGGCAGAAAAGATGGCCAAGAAACCAGCGAGCACCTTAGAGGAGCTTGCAGGAAGAGTAAAAACTCATATAGACCTGGAGAGGCACAGGGCAAGTAAGAAAGCCAAGATCCAAGCAGCTAAGGAAGACAATGCAAAGCCGAACAAAGGAAAGCCACCTCAGGCACCTCAACACACAAGGCAGCAGGAATGGCGTCCGCCCCAGCAAAGAAATCAAATGGGCGAACCACTGAAAGCTAGGGAAATCAACGTCATCAAGTTCATCCCATTGAACGCCACTCCAGCTACTGTCCTCAGAGAGATGCGGAATCAGAAACTCTGGTCACCCCCTGCAAGGTGGAGAGCCCCAATGGTGGGGACACACAAGGATAGATGGTGTGATAACCATGAAGCATACGGGCATGACACGAACGAATGCTTCAGCCTAAAGCTAAGCATCAACAATGTCATCCAAAGGGGAGAACTAAAGCAGTTCGTGGATCATGGGGGCAACAGCATACAGTTAGGGCCATCATACAGGGACAAAGGCAAGAGCAAGGTAGACTACAATCCTCCACCCAACAAGAAAGGAACCATAAACATGATACACGGAGGAGTAGCATCAGGTGGCCCAACTGCTAATGCAAGGGAGGTTTACGCATCAAAACTGAGTTCAGTGCCAAGGTGGAGGAAAAGGCCACGAGAAGGAGAGGAGATGAAGATTGAATTCTCGGAGAAGGACAAGAGCCACATTGTCTTCCCACATGACGATGCGTTAGTCATCACGATAGACATTGATAATTTCGATGTAAAGAGAATACTGGTAGATGGGGGCAGCTCAGCAGACCTCCTAAGCCTAAGGGTCCTAGGGGAGATAGGGAAAACAAAGGCAGACATCAAACCAGTCAACTTCCCTCTGGTTGGCTTCTCAGGAGCAACAAGTTACCCCCTGGGAATGATAACACTGCCAGTGACCATGGGCCAAGGATGGACACAGCTGAAGGTGAACATTAACTTCTTGGTGGTTGAAAGCTTGGGAGCCTACAACGGGATCCTAGGAAGAACAACCATAAACCCATATGAAATCGTGCCATCCACCGTACACCAGAAACTGAAGTACATCACTGAGAATGGAGTGGGAGAAGTCCTGGGTGACCAACGCACTGCAAGGCAGTGCTACGTCAACTCCATGAGACGGGGATCACTCAGGACAGACACAGTGACAATGGTCATGGTAGGAACCGACCAAGACAACAAGAAGGCGATGAGAAAACAAAGGCAAAGAAAAATGAAGAACGGAGTTGCACTCCGCCTGAGCAGACAGTTTTTTCAAACAATGCCTAAGAAGAGACACATGAGCAAGGCTGTGAAGGTGACAGCCATACCTTGGCAGCCAGAAACCATAGAAGGGAAAAGAACAAGGGACTCCATCATAAGAGGCTTCCGTCACATCGATGATATCAAGCAAATGCCGCGGGAGCCAATATCAAGCTACTTCCAGAGATTCTCCAGTTATGGTGCCAATATGGACATCACAAGAGGAGAAGCCGTCAAAGCATTCATTCGAAACATGCATCCAAACTCATTTGAGGCTTATGGAGGGCTCTATGAGATGGTCATGACAAGTACGATGAGGGAGCTCAAAGAAAAGCTAGACAAAGCATTTGCAAAGGAGATGGAGCAGCCGGAGGAAGTTCCGGAGAAAGAAGGAGAGACTGATACACTGCAAGGAGGTGTAAACTTCAAATTCACACCCCTTACAGTGAGCACAGAAGAACTTTTTCAGAAGTACCTTAAGGAAGAGCTACCCACATGCAGGGAGGAGGGCAAGGCCTTCCTAGGAAGAGATACACAGGAATGGTGTGAGTACCATGGAACCTGGGGCATCAAACCAACAACTGCATGGTGCTGAAGATTGAAGTGGAGGAAATGATTTACAATGGAGGCCTAAAGGAGTACGTGGCAATGGACAAATTGACCACCCCATATCCTTAGTTTCATATTTAGTGTAAACACCTGATTTTGGACAGGGTCAGAAAATATCGTGACACGTGGAACCGATCCGGGAATAATCGAATTAGTAAAAAAACTAAAAATTAGGATTAATATATTTTAGGGGTGATTAGGCTATGATAGATATAAATATAGTATCATCCATATTTATGTGTGATATTACTTAAAAAAAAAAAAAGAGTTGGCCAATAGTTAGCCACGTAGCCATCCCCTTTGTTATCTTATCCACTCACCTCCCCCCATGCACACACAGCCGACCCATGCTTTGCTGCTCCAACCCATCCACCATGCAATCCCATCCATCCCCATTCTTATCCATGCAAGTTACAAAAAAAAAAAGAAAAAGAAAAAAAAGAATGAACTTTTCATCTATAAATAGAGGTGGAAGTCGACAGAATCAAGGGGGGCCTCATTTTCATGAACGAAAAAAATCATAAGGGGGTCTCGGTTTTAGAGGGAAGGCACTGAGAGTTGGTAAAACTTTGAGTGTGTGAGTGGTAGGTTTAAGTAATTAGCTAGTTGCTCGATAATTCGTGGTTCGGTTCCACGCGTCACGGCATTTTACCCGGAAACAACCCAATGTGAGTATTGCTTAATCAAAAGTTGTATTTACATTCCAAGCATAAATAAAGTGCAAGTTGGTTAAAGTTCCATCGCTTTCAATGTAGCGTTTATTTATTTACTGTTATTTTATTTCGCACTATATATATATATATATATATATATATATATATATATATATATATATATATATATATATATACATATTACGTATTTCTATTATCTACAAGTTTTATATATATCTGTTTTACTTATTTGTCATTTATATTATATATAAGTTTTATATATATTATATTACTTATTGTCATTTACTTATATGTTTATACATTATTAAGTCTTATATTTGTTTATTTCACTTATTTGTCATTTTATATTACCTTTAAGCTTTATATATGTACATATTGCATATTTCTCATTTTCTACAAGTTTTATATGTGTTTATATTACTTATATATCTCAGAACGATGTTAAGTGTTAAAAATTAGTACAGAGAAGTTCGTGGTCATTTTAACATGCTTTCAAAATTATTTTCAGTTCAGCCATGAACTTTTCGATAATTGCAAATTGGCCATGAATTTTTTTGATGATTGCAACTCGGCCATAAACTTTTTGATACTTGCAGTTCAACTCTCAAAATGGATATTTTAGTGAAAAATTAAACAAGACAAGACAAGCCAAAGTACCGAAAGGGCGGATTTCTAGCTTGCGAGCTTTTAATACGTAATCAAACCCCCGAACCCGAACCTCTGGACGCAGACCATTTCAAGCCCTAGGATGTTAGTATCACGTACCCTAGGCAACTTTAGGATTCCGATTAGCCTTTAATTAATCGGTGGCGACTCTTTCTATTTTCCCCGGTTCGGGTGATATTTCCATATTCGATCGAACCCGCCGTTCGCCGATCCACAAATAACATATTTTCAAAACCCGCTCTTTTCCGAGAGAGCTGGCCGGATTCGACGTGCGACATTTTGGCGACTCTGCTGGGGATTTCCATTCAGAGGGTTTAGGCTTGTTGTGTTTGTCTTACCTTGTTTAATTGGATTTTTATACTATATCCGTTTTGACCGTTTGTTCGTGTGTGCAGCTTCTAATCTCATACTTTGAGTCATTTAAATTGCTTTTGCACACACACTAGATTCGGTTACTATTCCAGGCAAAAAACCAAGGGCATATAGAAACCTAGGGGGTTGAGTAAGAGAATACGGCCAGTAGAGGTCACAACCGCCGGCACGTCTCCGAAAGCCCAACTCGATGATCGAAAAGGGCCTGCGATCCCCTTCATGGGGTAAGGTACCTTTCGATTCGAGAACCTTTAGAACCCACCTTGATAGAGCAGATGCCCACACAATGCGGAGCCATCAACCAGTCGCATTAATTCCAGATATGCTATTTTGCATTTTTTTTTCTTTATCCTGGTCATATGTATAGGAGGGGCATCCAGAAGCTCGCACACTTTTCTAAAATAGTCAAGGGGGCATCCACAGGTCTGTATATCTCTCTTGATGCATTGGTTTGAGAAGGTAAGAAAAACAATCGTTGTATATATGCATGTGTACATGAATAAGGTGATTTCCTTCTTATACTGCATCACGAATTTCAAAGCTATTAAAGTCATCAATTGGGTCGGTTTTGAAGTCATGAGTTATTTATCCTCCATTAAGTAAGGATTATTTTCCCGAGCATCATGATAAGAACCGTGAATTCAATTTGCAAAAAAAAAAAAGACTTGAGGAAGATGATTTTTCAAATGACTCATTTTTATGAGACCCTAAAATACTCCTCAACGTTTTAATTTCAAGAGTTTTAAAATCTAGAAATTCACGGTTGTTGTCTCGATTTTGCCAAGCCAGAGGTAGCTAAGTCATTTTTGTGCCCAATTTAAGCGGTCGGTCGTCGTCCCGACAAATCAAACACCTGGTTTTTTTTAAAAAAAAAAAATCTCGGGAAGCATCAAAATTCAGAACCTCAGGAACTGACATTAATCGAATGAGAAGCAAACCAGGTATTAAAAAAAAAAACCTAATGGGTTAAGGGTTGGAAAATGAATAACCCGCGACTTAATTCTCCAAAAAAATTTCAAAACGTTGAGGATCCTAATCGGCATAATTGATGGTTGTATTTTCCAAATCATGCATCATTATTGCGTATTCTCTATTCTAATTGTCGTTTTCTCACAGGTACAACTGGCGCGAACAAGCCTTAAACTTTCTCTGTGATCTCGTTCGAATGGAACAAATGGGGCAACTAAAAAAGAGTCATTCGCCAAGGTTCCTAACTCATGTGATAACCAAAGGCACCACCAGCTCAAGAAAATAAAGAGTGGATTGTCCATCTAAAAGGGACTATGCGAGCCACAACCTTCCGAACGGAACAATCTGTCTTTGACGTGGCCTCCTAGTTAAAGCGCCTTGTCGCTAATGCCCAAGCATTCATGGTTGTCGCAATCTCCCAGACTCGGCATCTCAAGTACAGTTGGCGCGAACAAGCCCCAAACATATTCGCAATTCCGTTCGAATGGAACAAAATGGGCAATCAAACCAGAGTCCTCCGCCATGGTTCTGAACCCATGTGATGTCCAGCGCCTCCGCCACCTCAAGAAAATGAAGAGGGGATCTGGGAGATGGGATCACCCAAAAAGGAACATTTCCTTGCCGACATGACCTTATAAGTCAGGCGTATCATCGTTTTTTTTTCAGCGCCCAGGCAGTCATGGCATCTGCAGTCTTCCAACATCTGGCGCAAACAAGCCCTAAACATACTCGTGACTTCGTTCGAATAGAACAAATGGGGCAACCAAACCAGAGCTCGCCATGGTTTCAAACTCATGTGATATATGACGACTCGACCACCTTGAATAAAGAGATGATCATTCAGCTAAGGGGGGTCTTGCGAGCTAAGATCACCAAAACGGAACAATCCATCACCGACATGGCCTCCTACGTCGGGCATCTCGTCGCTTTTCAGTGCTTAAGCTATCATGGTTGCCACGGTCTCCCAAAATTCAACATCTCGAGACGAGAATCCACCGGCGACCTTAATGTAATTGATGGCTTATTTTCGTAATCATGCATCAATGTTTTGTATTTTGCATTCTAATTGGCATTTTTTACAGGTACATCTAGTGCAAGAAAGCTCCATACATACATGTGATTTCATTCAAACAGAACAAATGAAGCAAGATGAGAAGATTCCTCCATTTGGGTTCCTAAAACCCATAAGATGTCTAACAGCTTCATCACCTTGATAAGAGACGATCATCCATCAAGAGGGTTCCAGGCATGCTATGATCACCAGAAGGAAAAAATCTCTCGCTAGCATGACCTCCGAAATCGAGCAGCTCATCGCTTTTCAGCGCCCAACAGTTTTCGAGCGCGCCTCAACTTGCGATCTCAGCATAATTGATGACTATATTTTCAAAATATTCCATCATTATTGTGAATTTTCAATTCTAATTGTCGTCTTCTTACAGGTACTTCTGGCGCGGCAAGCTACCTCAAGCATTCATGGCCTCGATCCGAACGTCGAGTGGGGTAATTTTATTTCCCCCCCGTTTACAGAATAGAAGCTTGTCATAAATTGGAGTTGGAATATTTTCTCACTTGGTTCCTCGTTAAGAAAAAATGAACGAATCTGAGTGAGCGAAGCACATGCATGAGCCATCAAGCCTCATTGACATAAACGGCTAACCACACTATGCCACATGCACCTTTACCAGAAGCGCATGGTTCGAGCGCTCAACAAAGGAAGCACGCTCCAGAGAATCACACCAAGCGACCTAGTCCTTCAGAAATTCCCCCGAGCCAATCCAGATTCTCGGGGCAAGTTCATCCGCAACTATGAAGGACCATGAGTCGATATTAAAAAGCTTAGTGGAGGAGCCACGATCATCACTGACATGGACGCACACAGACTCCCTAGTCCAACCAACATGGACGATGTCAAGAAGTATTATCCTTGAAAGAGCTTGCAACCAGAAGCGAGTTTTCAGATTTTGAGAGAAAATTCCCGCTAAACTGAAAACCCGAAAGGGCGGTTTAGGCAAAATTTAGGGAAGAGGGGCGTGATCGAAAATCCCTCAAAAAGGCGATCATGGCAAAAGGAGAGGAAATAAAATCCCCGCTAGGTTGAAAACCTGAAAGGGCGGCCTAGGCAAAAATTAGGGGAACCGAGAGGTGCGATCAAAAAAATGATCGTAGCAAAAGGAGAGAAATCCGAGAGAAAATCAAAAGAGAAAAAAAAAAAAAAAAAAAAAAAAAGAGAAAAAAAAAAGAAAAATTAATTTTTTGTGGACAAATGTAATTGTCACCAGGTAGCGATGAAGAATCACAATGATCAACATTGTCTGAGCTGCCCCTACCAGCTCACAGAGATGCACCTAGGCGGGCGGACAACTAAATGCTCTAAAATTAACTCAATCAAGAGATGATTTTCAGTCAACCCCGCTAGGAATACAAGCATAAAAGGCTCGACAAAAACAGCATCAACTGGATATCTCAACAATGAAGCGAAAAACAATATGCAGCACATCGCTGAAGGAAGCTCATTCACCAAAGAATGGGGCATTCTCATGTTCATCCAGCCAAAGCTATGCAAGGTCGGCAAGCAGGACCGTCACAATCTATTTTCGTAAGTCGCATTTCGAGGAAGTACCATTTTGAAAGAAAAAAAACTTCCAAGTTTGAGAGAAAATTCCCGCTAAACTGAAAACCCGAAAGGGCGGTTTAGGCAAAATTTAGGGAAGAGGGGCGTGATTGAAAATCCCTCAAAAGGGCGATCATGGCAAAAGGAGAGGAAATAAAATCCTCGCTAGGTTGAAAACCCGTAAGGGTGGCCTAGGCAAAAATTAGGGGAACTGAGAGGTGCGATCAAAAAAATGATTGTAGCAAAAGGAGAGAAATCCAAGGAAAAAAAAGCAAAAAAAAAAGCAAAAAAGCAAAAAAAAAAAAAAAGAGAGAGAAAAACACAGCACGTCGCTGGAAAAAAAGAATTCATTTGTCAAGAACGAGCCTTTTAAATGTCTAGCTTCCCAGAGTTTTACGAAATCGACAAGCGGGACTGTTACAATCTGCTCTTGCAAGTCACCCATCAATGACGAGTAGGACCGTTACATTCTTTTCCTACAAGTCAACCTCACGGCAAGCGGGACTGTTACAGCCTGCTCCCGCAAGCCGCCTTTCAAAGACGAGTAGGACTGTTACAGTCTGTTCCTACAAGTCAAACTTCATTGCCGCACCAATGCAGGCACCGCTATCCAAGACGTGCATTCACATAGCCGCCCAAATGCTGGCATCACCGACAATCGGAACCTGTGGTCATCCAGCATTCCGAGAGTCACAACCCGACGGACGGAGCCTTTAGGTGTTCAGCTCCGCAAGTCACCACCGATACTCAGGACCTGTGGTCATCCAGCATCCCGAGAGTCACAACCCGACGAACGGAGCCTTTAGGTGTTCAGCTCCGCAAGTCACCACCGACAATCGGGACCTATGGTCATCCAGCATTCCGAGAGTCACAACCCGACGAACGGAGCCTTTAGGTGTTCAGCTCCGCAAGTCACCCCCGACAATCGAAACCTGTGGTCATCCAGCATTCCGAGAGTCACAACCCGACGAACGGAGCCTTTAGGTGTTCAGCTCCGCAAGTCACCACAGACAATCGGGACCTGTGGTCATCCAGCATTCCGAGAGTCACAACCCGACGAACGGAGCCTTTTGGTGTTCAGCTCCGCAAGTCACCCCCGACAATCGAAACCTGTGGTCATCCAGCATTCCGAGAGTCACAACCCGACGGACGGAGCCTTTAGGTGTTCAGCTCCGCAAGTCACCACCGATACTCGGGACCTGTGGTCATCCAGCATCCCGAGAGTCACAACCCGACGAACGGAGCCTTTAGGTGTTCAGCTCCGCAAGTCACCACCGACAATCGGGACCTGTGGTCATCCAGCATTCCGAGAGTCACAACCCGACGAACGGAGCCTTTAGGTGTTCAGCTCCGCAAGTCACCCCCGACAATCGAAACCTGTGGTCATCCAGCATTCCGAGAGTCACAACCCGACAAACGGAGCCTTTAGGTGTTCAGCTCCGCGAGTCACCACCGACAATCGGGACCTGTGGTCATCCAGCATCCTGAGAGTCACAACCAGACGAACGGAGCTTTTAGGTGTTCAGCTCCGCAAGTCATCACCGGCAATCGGAACCTGTGGTCATCCAGCATTCCGAGAGTCACAACCCGACGAACAGAGCCTTTAGGTGTTCAGCTCCGCAAGTCACCACCGACAATCGGGACCTGTGGTCATCCAGCATCCTGAGAGTCACAACCAGACGAACGGAGCTTTTAGGTGTTCAGCTCCGCAAGTCATCACCGGCAATCGGAACCTGTGGTCATCCAGCATTCCGAGAGTCACAACCCGACGAACGGAGCCTTTAGGTGTTCAGCTCCGCAAGTCACCACCGACAATCGGGACCTGTGGTCATCCAGCATTCCGAGAATCACAACCCGACGAACGGAGCCTTTAGGTGTTCAGCTCCGCAAGTCACCACCGACAATCGGGACCTGTGGTCATCCAGCATTCCGAGAGTCACAACCCGACGAACGGAGCCTTTAGGTGTTCAGCTCCGCAAGTCACCACCGACAATCGGGACCTGTGGTCATCCAGCATTCCGAGAGTCACAACCCGACGAACGGAGCCTTTAGGTGTTCAGCTCCGCAAGTCACCGCCGACAATCGGGACCTGTGGTCATCCAGCATTCCGAGAGTCACAACCCGACGGACGGAGCTTTTATGTGTTCGGCCTCCGCAAGTCACTGCTAACGATCGGGACCTATAGATGTCTAGCTTCCGAAAGTTGTATGTTTATTTTGTATGCAATGTATGTGGTTAGCCGGGAAGACCCAAAATCAGTTGTTTGTCTTTGAACATACGTTCATTGGACCACATCCATGAAACGCATGCTCAAAGAGGGGCAACTGTAAACACCTGATTTTGGACAGGGTCAGAAAATATCGTGACACGTGGAACCGATCCGGGAATAATCGAATTAGTAAAAAAACTAAAAATTAGGATTAATATATTTTAGGGGTGATTAGGCTATGATAGATATAAATATAGTATCATCCATATTTATGTGTGATATTACTTAAAAAAAAAAAGAGTTGGCCAATAGTTAGCCACGTAGCCATCCCCTTTGTTATCTTATCCACTCACCTCCCCCCATGCACACACAGCCGACCCATGCTTTGCTGCTCCAACCCATCCACCATGCAATCCCATCCATCCCCATTCTTATCCATGCAAGTTACAAAAAAAAAAAAAAAAAAAAAAAAAAAAGAATGAACTTTTCATCTATAAATAGAGGTGGAAGTCGACAGAATCAAGGGGGGCCTCATTTTCATGAACGAAAAAAATCATAAGGGGGTCTCGGTTTTAGAGGGAAGGCACTGAGAGTTGGTAAAACTTTGAGTGTGTGAGTGGTAGGTTTAAGTAATTAGCTAGTTGCTCGATAATTCGTGGTTCGGTTCCACGCGTCACGGCATTTTACCCGGAAACAACCCAATGTGAGTATTGCTTAATCAAAAGTTGTATTTACATTCCAAGCATAAATAAAGTGCAAGTTGGTTAAAGTTCCATCGCTTTCAATGTAGCGTTTATTTATTTACCGTTATTTTATTTCGCACTATATATATATATATATATATATATACATATTACGTATTTCTATTATCTACAAGTTTTATATATATCTGTTTTACTTATTTGTCATTTATATTATATATAAGTTTTATATATATTATATTACTTATTGTCATTTACTTATATGTTTATACATTATTAAGTCTTATATTTATTTATTTCACTTATTTGTCATTTTATATTACCTTTAAGCTTTATATATGTACATATTGCATATTTCTCATTTTCTATAAGTTTTATATGTGTTTATATTACTTATATATCTCAGAACGATGTTAAGTGTTAAAAATTAGTACAGAGAAGTTCGTGGTCATTTTAACATGCTTTCAAAATTATTTTCAGTTCAGCCATGAACTTTTCGATAATTGCAAATTGGCCATGAATTTTTTTGATGATTGCAACTCGGCCATAAACTTTTTGATACTTGCAGTTCAACTCTCAAAATGGATATTTTAGTGAAAAATTAAACAAGACAAGACAAGCCAAAGTACCGAAATGGCGGATTTCTAGCTTGCGAGCTTTTAATACGTAATCAAACCCCCGAACCCGAACCTCTGGACGCAGACCATTTCAAGCCCTAGGATGTTAGTATCACGTACCCTAGGCAACTTTAGGATTCCGATTAGCCTTTAATTAATCGGTGGCGACTCTTTCTATTTTCCCCGGTTCGGGTGATATTTCCATATTCGATCGAACCCGCCGTTCGCCGATCCACAAATAACATATTTTCAAAACCCGCTCTTTTCCGAGAGCGCTGGCCGGATTCGACGTGCGACATTTAGCACTCTGCATGTTCAAGTTTTTAAGTTTTCCAAAAACAACTTTTGAGAAGGAGAACTCACGAAGTTACTCCAACTCTACAACTATCTTTGATTTCCTCCAAAGGGTGTCCGGATCCCCCCAAGGCACCCCATGTGTACAAAAAACATGAATGCTCTTAAAGGAGTAGGATTTCCTTCAAAGGTATTTTCCAATGAATGTGGTGATATAATCATGAAGTTATCCTTACATAGATATGACTTCAAGTCAACAACAGATTTGACGCCCCAAAGAGCGTATCTTGAGAGTAGTTCTTATACTACGACCTTCGACGCCCCCAATAGCGTATCTTGAGAGTAGTTTTTATACTACGACCTTCGACGCCCCCAAGAGCGTATCTTGAGAGTAGTTTAAACACTACGACCTTCGACGCACCAAGAGCGTATCTTGAGAGTGGTTTCCAAAAACTACGAACTTCGACGCCCCCAGGAGCGTATCTTGAGAGTAGTGTTCATACTACGACCTTCGACGCCCCCAAGAGCGTATCTTGAGAGTAGTTATTATACTACGACCTTCGACGCACCAAGAGCGTATCTTGAGAGTGGTTTCCAAAAACTACGAATTTCGACGCCCCTAGGAGCGTATCTTGAGGTAGATTTGCAACCTACCAGATTCGACGCCACCAAGAGCGTATCTTGAGGTAGAAAAAACACTACCAGATTCGACGCCCCCAAGAGCGTATCTTGAGGTAGATTTCAAACTACCAGCTTCGACGCCAACCAGGAGCGTATCTTTGGTCTAACTTGTGCCCTCCGGGAGCCTGTCCTGTGAAACGTTAAGTGCCCTCCGAGAGCCAGTCTCGTGAACAGATTTCGACGCCAACCAGGAGCGTATCTTTGGTCTAACTTGTGCCCTCTGGGAGCCTATCCTGTGAAACGTTAAGTGTCATCCGAGAGCCAGTCTCGTGAACAGATTTCGACGCCCACCAAGAGCGTATCTTTGGTCTAACAATACCATACATACCATTCAAAGGGTATCAGAAGAGAACTTTACACCATACTGAGAAGGATCCCATGAGAAAGTAATTTCAAAGTAAAGTGCTATGAAGAACACATAATGCTTTTTCTTGAATGAAATAACAGGTATGGCATGAAGGAAAACACGAAAGAAGGATAAGTAAAGGAAACACACCAAGAGAAGAGTCCATAATCAAAGGAGTACATACAAAAACATATGAAGTACTAATATAAAGGCAAGTGAACCACACAGCCAACGACAAAATACGACAAAGGAAAGCAACACAAAACCCCACAACAATCCCAAAAGATACTCAACCCATCAAAGGGGAGAAAGAGTATGGTTATATATACAAAGATAGCAAGATGTAGATACATCAATCAGAGCCTTCGGGAGAGTCACCCTGACCCCCTGAGGCTGAACCACCGGCAGAGATGGAGGAAGAGGAGGAGTCTGAAGTATCGGTATCCACAGGCGTAGCATCCACCTGTGTAGGGGCAGGCTCGTCTGCAACAGCAGCCTGACCCCTAAGGACAGCCATGTAGCCAGTAGCGTATGGCCCAAAATCACCAAGATCGCCAACTGGAAACTGAGGATCAATGCGGAAAATATGATCAACCAGATACTCACCAAACTGGTTCATCTCCTGAGTGAGCCGCACGCTATAGTCAGCAGTGAAGGCAGAAGAAGCCTTGTATTCAGACACTGCGACAGTCCTCTCCTCCGCCCGGCACCTAGCCTCCAACTTCCGCAACTCCTCAGAGTGGAGTGAAGATGCGACCTCAGCCTCCCGGCGCAAGCTACCTACGGTAGTCTCAAGTAAGAACACTTGGTCCCTGAGCTCCTGCATCTTCAGATCGGATAGGCGCGCCTTCTCAGCAGCAGTGGCGAGCTCCGCCTTTAGGGAGACCTGGCTGTCCTCTAGAGTCTTCTTCTCGTCAGATAGCTCGAGAACGAGGGATGACATGTTCACCATGTCAGACATACCCTGAAAATTTAAACAAGAGATGAGTACCCGAAAAACCAACCACATAAAAGCAAAAAGGAGAAAGCAAGGAACAACTCACAGGCGCATAACGAGAGAGTACACCCTGAACGAAGCGCCGAGTCTCCCCAGGAGACTTAGGCTGAGCAGCACGATCGCCAGGAGGGATGGCACCGCGAAGCACACGGATGCCAACCTCAGGAGTCCGCAAAGAGGAGCCGCTATCAAGGTGGAACTCCTTCAAACCAGCGAAAGGAGTCCACTCAGACCCAACGACATCCTCGTCAGTAAGACGTGCGAAGTCCTTCCGACTCAAAGCCGGAGGCCCACCTATACAAACGAAGCAGGTCAAAGGAAAATATAAACATAGAAGAATCAGTGATACGGTGGACATCGAACCTGATGACCGTGCCCTCGGCTGGGGGGCAGGGGAACCATCACCAACAGGTCGCTTCCCTTTGTCAGCTTGGGAAGGCACCTCTTCGACCACCATCTCTTTATCGCGAGACAGGGTCGGGGGACGAACAACAGGCGAAGGAGAATCCGCAGCCCTCTTCCTCTTGACAGCCGAGGCCCCGACCTCAGAGTCAGATCTCCGCGACTTGGACTTAGAAGGTCCAGAGTCCTTGCCTACGGAGACAACCCTCTCGGTCACCAATGGAGAGCGCCCTAGCAATGTAAGAAAAACAAGATAAGGAAAACACAAGTATATCATAAAGAAGCAAACAGAAGGAAGTATACCAGAGGCCCCAGCCTTCTTCCCAAGCATGGGGGACTTCTTCAGGGTAGAGCTAGAAGGAGCTTTCCTCTTGCTCAGATCGACCGGTGCTGCCTGCACGTTATAGGTTTTTCCGTGAAACCAACCTACAAAGGAAAAGCAGAAAGTAAATAAAGATGAGAAGACTAAGTAACATACCGAACCCCCGGAGTCAGGAGTCAAACTGATCCCTGCCTCATAAAGATCCGTCTCTGTCACTAAGGACACATGGCAGTACGATCGGGTCCTGTTGCTCTCATAAATCGTCTTCATAGTCTCTAAATCCACAGGAGAGAACTCCCCGAAGGCAGGCCAACCATCCGACCGATCTTCATTCAAGACCGACCAAGTGACATATCGATCCGTGATGAAGAAATAATGCTTGGCCCAATGACTTGCCGAGTTGTCACTCCGGGCCACGAAGCGAAGAGAGGTATCCCACTCGACTCCACTCAACCCGAAATCAGCAAATCGGGAATCCTTGAGGGACGGATGGCGAGTTACGAAACTCGCAAAGCCTACCTTCCTCTGATATTGGAACCGGTAGAAACATCGGAACAGAACCAGCGAATACTTCCAGGAGTACCAGTGGCACAACACCCGGAAGCCCACCCAGACGCGGAGGGCACTGGGAGCAAGGTTCACAGGAGAAATCCTAAAGAACCTACTCAACTCTACAAGATCATCGCAGTAAGGCAACCTCAACCCAAATCGAATCTGGGAGGGGTAAACGACGACCTTCCCCCTAGGGGGCTCTGTCACCGTCTCGCGGGTATTCCCCAAGGAAGGGAGGAAAGGATATAGAGGCTCATCTAAGGGACAGATATCTCCTAAGGTAACGTGCTCATTGTAATCAGACCTAGTTAGGTGGTTCTCCGACAGAGCAGCGAGACCTAAGTCAAAGGTAGCAGGAAATCCCAAAGTTCGAATCAAGTCCCGACTAACACCCCAGCTCAGATCGCAACACTAAGCTAATGATAGGAAAGGAAGTAATGCAACGAAAAGAAGAAAAAAGGGACTCACTCATCCTTCGGAGGATGTAACGCCTCTGCAGAGTCTGTGTGCGGGGACACCACCAGGAATACAGTACCTGCCACGACATGACAAATGTCAAAACAAGAAAATTCCCGAAAAACCGGGAATACCCCGGCGCTCGACCAACGACAACAACCAAGGATTCGGAAACACCCAACAAAGATAACAAGCATGAGCCAAGGACACCACGACAACCAAATCGAACAATTTTGTCCGAACCTAAAGTCGGTTTTCGGGCAAAATTACCATTACGCCCTCCAAACGGAAATCAACACACAAATGGCGACTCGACATCAAATTCAAAATGGGGATAGTTTAATCGGACAAAAAACTATCTCCGGACGACCGGCCAAATTTTTTTCCCAAATCCACGACTATCTACGGCTATCCACGGCAATCAATCAAGTATCGGCAATCAAGTATCGACAATTCAAAAATCAACATTTTGCACGACAACGGAAAGGAAAAGAGTGGACCTTCGGAAAACCCGACCCGATGTGATAAACGGGTCCGGATTTCGAGTTTGGAGACCGCCGGAAATCAGTCCCTCGCCGGAGGTCGGACCCTGTCGTCACCGGAGGTCGTTCCTCGTCGCGTCGGAGTCGTCCCACTTCGTCGTCGCCCGCCCTTGCCGGACCAGACGTCGCCTCCGTCAACGGCAGCCTTGCCGTCGTCCTAGTCTGCTAGCCCGTCTCGCCTCCACGCCGCCGTGGCCGCCCGTCGAAGCTGTGGAGTCCCTCGCCGTCGTGAATGGCGGCCCCTGTCGCCTCCGTCGTGCCCCGCACCACTGTCAGCTGCCGTCCGCCTGAGGCCAAGTTCGTCGTCTCCAGCTAGGCCTCCTCCCGTCGCCGTCCCGCCTGAGCTGCTGGCCGGAATTGCTGGCTCCTCGCCGGAATTTTGGCCGGCCTCCTCCTTGGGTGTGCTCCAAATTCTTTCTTGCTCTCCAAGGGTGAGAAAAGAGGGAAAAGGATGGCTATGGTGGCTAACTAAGGTATTTTCTTAACTCTCCTATATATTTGAAAGATGGTAGGGTTTTTTAAAGAGTTCTAATCACCACCCTCCATTTATTTTTAAGTGAGATCTAAGGGTTAAAGAAAAACCATCACCTTTACCCCCCTTAGACTATGATTAAGTATACCTCCACTCAAGTTAACATCCCATAGGTTTATTCTTGAGCATCCCATACTTAGAAAAAAATTTAGGCCGAAATTAAATTCTTCTCCACTTAAGTGAAATCCCGACATGAAATTGAAGTATGAGTCACTTATTTGTATTCGTATTGCATCCCTATGCGAGCGTGTATTTTTCGAATATACGTCCGTAGCAAGGAAAGATTTATTATTCCCACCTCAGACGGACGCGTGCTTAGGCACGTGTCCGTACTGTTCTGACGTTTACAATTCCTCTATCTTATAAGGCAGGGGGCAGAGTCAGAGGCACATATCCATGGGTAAGTAAGCATTCAGACAAGAAGGTACAATCCCGGTTTCAAAGCGTGTCATACCATCCTAAAATAGAGTCAATCAAGGGTCAGGCCATTGGTTGACTCGGGGGCATGTGATGGATATACGCCCAATTTGAACCCGTTGACTTCCGAATCGTCTTATTTTTTATCACCCCGTTAATGATTGTAAATCGAAACTTCAACCCGAACACTTCGCGAGAACACCAACGGTCCGGACGAGGCCGAAGCGCTCGTCCGGCCGAGTCAGACTCACCTAGGTGAGGTTGGGTGGCCACACCCGACCTCCCCTAGGGGAGATCGGGTCAGCCAACCCGATCTCCCCTAGGGGAGATCGGGTGGCACCACTCTTGGACTCCCATACTCGGTTTATTTCCGCCAACCTTCTCCGTATCCTAAGGTCTTAATTATGTACTTAAAGGTTAATTAACTGTGTTTAAAGGTTAACGATGTCATTAAGCCACCTTAATGACACCGTTGCCTATAAATACCACACCTCTACTATTCATTTGAACATCTTGGCAAGTTGGATAATTTTGCTCTGATATCTCTCTAGCTTTATCTCTCTAAAACCGTACTGACTTAGGCATCGGAGAGGGTTCATCAGGCACCACCCCCCCCCCCCCCTCTGTGCCTAGTATTGCCCCTTCTGCAGGGCGAAAGGAGAAGAGAAGCTAAGGACGGAAGGACACGAGCTAGGACAGCGTAACCCGAGAGTATCGAATCCACGACATCTCCAGTGAGGAACGAGACTTGAGTCGACTGCCCGTTGACCCTAGACTCGGAACCTAACAGAAGATAACATAATTCCTTTTCCTGGTTCACTTTTAACATATTTAATCACACGAAGGGCAGCTTGATAATGAGAAACTTTAGGAGCTTGTAAATACTGACTCGGATTTTGAACAGCATAACAAATATCAGGTCTCGTCATTGTCAAGTACAAAAGTTTCCCAATCACATCTCCGGTTTGTCTAACATCATTTTAAAGTATTGGTGCTTTCATGCATTATTTTTGTTTAGAAATTATTTTATTTATAGTTTAATACTTCAATTTTAAGAGCATTATACTATGTCTCTTATTATTATTATTTTTTTTTGCCTCCGAATATTTTTTTTTTTTGTGTTTTTTTTTTTAAAACTGTTATTTTTATTTTCTACAATGTAAACCTTAACATTTAAATTAAAAAAAAATCTTAAAATTCACTTTTATACCCATTGTGATTATTCGGTTTAATTTTACAAATTTTTGGGTAAAATTATAAATAAAATATTTGCAAAATTAAGTTTAAAGCATGGATACTTTCAAAGGATCCTAGCAAATCCCATCAATCTCCTATAAGAGCTAATATCAGTCAATGGAGAATCATCATTGTTTACTTTCAGATGCTTATCATAATCAATTGTAGTCAACTTTGACCCCAATTCAAATAGAGTTTTAGCTAGGGATGGCAGCGGGTCTCGGGGCCCCGCTGACCCGCGGGGCCCCGGCCCGGTTTTGACCCGCCGACCCGCGGGTCGCGGGTCGGGTCCGGGGCGGGGCGGGCTCGGGTCGGGGTGGGTCCGGGTCTAGAGACCCGGGGCCCCGTAGACCCGCCCCGAAATGTATATATATATAATTTATTTATTTTTAATTTTTTTTGTTAAAATGTGTAACATTTACTAAACAATATGGTTAATATAGTACCTATATAAATAACATGGACCAAATTACAAATAGATGTATATTTAGATTATTAGGAATTGTTAATTTGAATTTGGTGTTTAGATTTGAATTTATATTTTGTAATGAATTTGATGTGTTTGTTGTTTGTGTTTGATTGGTGTTAGCTTTATGTTTTGAATTTATATATAATGTAATATTTTGACCAAAAAAAATATTATTTAATATTGAGAAATTTTAAAAAAAAAAATGTTCACGGCGTGGCGGGTCGGGGCCCCGCGGGTCGCCCCGCGGTTTTTTTGACCCGACCCGAACTATACAGTTGGCCGGGTCCGGGTCAGCCAGACCGACCCGTGGGGCGGGTCCGGGGCTGCGGAAACCCGCCCCGACCCGCCCCGTTGCCATCCCTAGTTTTAGCTGGCTTACAACCAGACAGACCAGCTTCTGAAATTAATTCAAGGGCATACTTCCTTTGACATAATACTATCCCTTTATCAGATCTAGCCAACTCAATACCAAGAAAGAATTTCAAATCACCCAAATCCTTCATTTTGAAATTGGTTTCTAGAACAGCTTTCAGCTCAGCTATAAGGATGGCACTATTGCCAGAAATAAGAAGATCATCCACATAAACCAATAATACAACAAACTCATTTTCAGAAAATTTGGTAAACATAGAATAATCATTCTTTGATTGAACAAAACCAGCAGAATCAAGAGCCATGGACAATTTCAAATTCCACTGCCTAGAAGCCTGTTTCAAACCATATAAGGATTTGTGTAAACGACAAACTAAATTACCACCCTATTTACCAAATCCTTGAGGAATATGCATATAAACTTCCTCAAATAAATCACCTTGTAAAAAGGCATTATAAACATCCATATGGTAAATTGGTCAGGAATAAACTGAAGCTAAGGAAAGTATGGTTCTCGCAGTAGTCATCTTAGCAACAGGAGAAAATGTCTCATGATAGTCAATGCCAAGTTGTTGTTTAAACCCCTTAGCAACTAACCTAGCCTTATAACGTTCCAGAGTCCCATCTGACCTATACTTCAGTTTATAGACCCATTTGGAACCAATAGCATGTTTACCTAGTGGAAGTTTGACAAGTTCCCAAGTTCCATTGGATTCCAGAGCAGCAATTTCCTCCTCCATAGCTTTAATCCAACCAGGATCCTGAATGGCATCCTGAAAACTGCTTGGTTCCACAAGTTTTGAAACAGAGGAGATAAAACTAGAATATGGCCCATAAATGTTAGAATAAGAGAGACAATTAAATAAAGGATAAGCAGTAGAGCAGGTAGACATATCATAATCCTTAGACCAAATAGGTGGCCTAATTTGTCTGCCATGCTTACTGGTCCTAACAGAAACTGTCCCATCAGATCTGGGTAAAAGGATCATCATTTGGAGGAACCAAAGAACCATCAGAATCAGGACAGATTGACTCATCATGTGGAGAAGTAGCATCAGAAGAAAAAAAACCATCATATGCAGGATCAATCTCATCAACAATATCAGCATCATCATGGGAATCAATAGGAGTGGTAATATGCTCATCACCAATATGCTTATCAGTAGCAGGATTATAATCATCAACTGGACAGTTTGGGTATTTAAAAAAAATTGGGTAATGGATCAGTAGCAGCTCTCTTAAAAGAAAATATTTTCACGAAAAGACACATCTCTGCTAACAATATAAGTATGATTGACCAAATTATAGAGTTTATAACCCTTCTGAGTTTCTGAATAGCCAACCAAAACAGAAGGAATTGCCCTAGCTGCAAACTTATCCAAAACCAGCAATTTTTTTGTATAAGCCAAACAACCAAAGACACGTAAATGACCAACATTGATTTCTTTTCCACTCAGAACCTGCAAAGGTTATTTCCCATTTAGCAAGGGTGTAGGCATGAGATTAATTAAGTAGCAAGCAGTGAGGATGCAATCACCCTAAAGGTGGTCAGGAAAAGATGCTTGCAACTTAAATGCCCTAGCAACCTCTAAAAGATGTCGATGTTTTCTCTCAACTCTCCCATTTTGTTGGGGAGTATGAGGACAACTAGATTGATGAATAATACCAAGATTCTGAAAAAAAATATTTTTTACTTGCTCATTAAAAAACTCACCACCATTGTCTGATCTGAAAATTTTAACCCTCCTGTGATATTGATTTTCAAACAAGGCAATGAAGTTTTTGATCAATATAATAGCATCAGATTTGAACTGCATCAAATAAACCCAAGTAGTTTGTGAGTAATCATCAACAATGGTAAGAAAGTATCTCTTATTCATATAAGTTTTGGAGTGGTAAGGACCCCAAACATCAACGTGTATCAAATCAAAAGGATGAGTAACTTTAGAATCTGACAGAGGAAAGCTAGGTCTAGTAATCTTGACTTTGGGACAAATAGTACAATCACTCAAGGTAGATTTAATTTGTTTAGGGAAAACTAAAGAAGTAGCCTTTTGCAGGATAGGTAAAGGGGCGTGTCCAAAACGCATATGCCAAAGGATAGGGTCAGAAACAGCAGAATTCAAGGCAAATTGATTCAAATTGTTTAAAGCAGATTTAAAAGTATATAGTCCTGAGTTCTCAATTCCACTTCCCAAGACCCTCACATTTGAGAGGTCCTGCAAAAGAACAAATTTTGAAAAGAAAGTTGTAGTGCAGTTTAGATCTTTAGTCAGTTTGGAAATAGACAAAAGGTTATATTTGAAATCAGGTAAAAATAATACATCCCGCAACTTAATATTTTGAAAAATTGAATGATTTCCAATGCCAAGAATATTAGAATAATAGCCATTAGGTAACTGAACTCTAGAGTCAGACATATTGGTCATATGGTTGGTTGCTCCAAAATCAATTATCCAACAGTCATTTGTATACAAGAGAGAATTAAGAGATATACCTAGAGTAGTGGTGGTGTTGGCAGAAGCAGTTCCAACTGAGTTTGAAGCCCCTCCTCCGCCTGAAGCACCTCCACCCTGGCTCATAGTTTGGAGGAATTGCTCAAATTGGGTCTGAGTGAATGAGATCATGTTCCCAGTGGGCTCTTTGGATCCAGTGATGCAATCTGAAGTGGTGTGCCTATGATCAGTGCCACCAGTCTCTGAAAAGGCAGTATTGATCTTAGGAACAACACCTTTTCCATTCAAAAAATCTCTGTACTTGAAACAGATATCCTTGGTGTGACCCTTTTTCTTGCAATAGTCACAACCCTTGGCGTAACACCTCTCAATTGGATGCCCTTTCTTGTGACAGAAATTGCATTCAACTCCAACATTGGTTTTCTTCTTGATCAATTCAGAGTTGAAGTTGATGTTAGCAGTAGGGTGGGCACCCGCAGATATATCAGAGGTAATCACACGCTGGCTCTCCTCTTGAATCAAGATATTATAGACTTGATTCACAGTGGGCAAATGATCCCTTAACAACAGCTGACTACGAATAGCACCAAAGATATCGTTGAGACCCATCATAAACTGAAAGAGACGCTGGTTCTCTTTGTGATCAAGATGCTTTTGAAAAGCATCCCCTTGAATATGAGGCAGAGAACAAACAGAGTCATACTCAGACCACAAGAATCTCGGTTTTGTAAAGAAAGTGCTAACATCATCGAGTTCTTGAGTACAGGGGACAATTTCCCTGTGCAGCTGATAAACCCTAGATCTACTCTTCTTGTCAAAACGGCTATTCAAATCGGCCCAAGCAGCACAAGCACTAGGCGAATACATGATACTATTGGCAACTTCTTTAGAAACAGAACTAAGAATCCAACCAAAAACCACGGTATCGCATTTATCCCAAAGGTCGTAAAGCTTTGGATCAAAATTAGTTTTGCTCAGATTACCGGTAACGAAACCAAAGTTATTCTTCCCATTTAGTGCAATGAACATCGATCTACTCCACATGGCATAATCATCACAGCCCGCAAGTTTGCAAGAAACGAAGCTCATACCAGCGTGATCAGATGGATGGAGATACAAAGGATGATGTGCATGTACCTCAGGGAAGTCGCTGATACCGATAATGTTCTTGGAAGACGAATCGTCAATGATATCCTTGTTCGTTTCCCTCGACATAGCAAGAAAGCTTGACCTAGACCAGAATTTGAAGAATCCGAAGCGAAGCGGTGAACCGTCGCGAACAAGATCAGAGAAGTCGAAGCGGCCGCTCGATCAGCCAGAGAATCGCGAAGGAAATGATCGCACAATCGAAGCAAATCAGTGCTTCATTCTGCTTTGATACCATGAACAGAAACGTAAAATCGCAGGGGAAGGTGAAACCATAACATTTGGCAAGGTGAATTTGGAGAGAAAAGGGGAAGTGAAGGAGACACGGAGTTGCGGGTTCGTCGACGTTAGTTCCTTCAAGTGGCAACGTCTCCCCCTTATATCACTAAAGGAAACCCTAGCAAATGAATGCCTAGGTTTTACACCATACTTACAAAAGAAGGAACTCTAGTCACCACAGAAAATAAATGCAACAATCTAAAATAACCGAAAGGTCCTCAATAATAACAATAAAAACCTGCAAAATAAAACATATGACACTAAAAACCAACTTTCATCAAACATATGACACTAAAAACCAACTTTCATCAAACATATAACACTAAATGAACATTTTAACCCTTATTTATTTATGTATTTGCTTCAACTTAAAACTCTTGCATTTAATTTTAACATATTTTGTACGCAAATAACTTATCGTAAATGACCTATAACATAAAAAGAAGGGTCAATAACCTGGGAGAGGTCTGAAGATTGGCCCTTGTGAATTTGACAGGTCTGAAGATTGAAATGGTGATAACAGAGGTCTGAAGTTTCGACTAGTAGATAATAGAGGTCTCCGTTAGTTTTTTCCGTTAAAACTGACGGAAGTTGGTCATGTGCATGGCATGTGACCAGAAATAAAATAAAATTCCAAAAATACCCTTCTTGCATCTCACATGCTTGAATGAAAAGACAAAAATGCCCTTAAGGCCAACACCCAACTCCGGCGACCACCACTCACAGCTCCGACGACCGCCACCCAACTCCGGCGACCACAACCCGACTCCGACGACCATCACCCAACTCCGGCGACCACAACCGCGGTCCCGATTGGGCCCAATCGGGGCCGGTGGCTCTGATTTGGGCCCAATTGGGGCCGTGGTGGCGGTCGTCGGAGTTGGGTGGCGGCCGTCGGAGTTGTGAGTGGTGGTCGCCGGAGTTGGGTGGTGGCCGGCCGGAGCCGTGGTGGTGGCCGGAGTTGGGTTATGTTTAAATTATGGATATGGGTATTTTTGTTATTTCATCTTTATATTAATTAAACTTTTTATTAATTCAAATATTACAAAAGGGTATTTTTTTACATTTTATGCGGTTCTGTTAAATTTGACATAATATTCGGACGGAAAACCTAAAAATCACAAAGTCCAAACTTCAGGCCTCAGTTATCACCATTTCAATCTTCAGACCTCTCAAATTTACAAGGGACTATCTTCAGACCTCTCTCAGGTTATTGACCCTAAAAAGAATATAATAAATAAATAGTAAGGAGAATCTTGTTGAGGTTACTTACTAGAGACAATTGTGTTATTCCAATGGTTTGTTTCACCATATTCTCCTTTAATTAACCCTTAAATATTTGGAGGTAGGGGTGAGCTCGGGCCGGGACGGGCGGGCTTTTACCTGAGCCCGAGCCCGAGCCCGAAATTTTCGGGACTCTAATTTTTAGCCCGAGCCCGAGCCCGAAAATAAGGAAAATGGCCCGCCCGAGCCGGGACTTCGGGACTCGGGCTCGGGCTAGCCCGAATTTTAACAAAAAATCTGAAAAAAAAAAAAAAAAAAAAAAATTCAAACATGGAGGAAGATGGTTAGATACTAACTATAGTTAGTGGGGAATATATATAATTATATATATTTATATAGTATTAAAAAAAATTCGGGACGGGCTCGGGCTTTTCGGGATTTTGGCACAAAAGCCCGAGCCCGAGCCCGAATTGAAAATAAAAGTCCCGCCCGCTCGGGCTCGGGTCTATTCGGGACCGGGTTTTTCGGGACGGGTTTTTCGGGCTTTCGGGCTTTCGGGTTTTCCTGCTCAGCCCTATTTGGAGGAGCGAGGAGGTTCTTTAGTAAATTAGTATTTAGCAGTGTTCTTTTTCAACGTCATCATATGAAACTTATTACCAAACAAAATGTCATTGCCATTTTTATCGGGTGGGAGTAAAAGTAACCGTTGGTTATTACGTCAGCACTCGACGACCATAGTAGTATACTGTCGGTACACAGCGGTCAGCACAGTAAATATAAAGACAAACTAACATTGCCAAAACTTTCTAGTAAAACCGACAGAATCTTTCATAGTTTCATACTATTTTACTAAATACGATAATAACTAATTACTATTACTAATTAAAAAGTATAGCTTTTATTAATTTATTAATTATTATTAAAAATCTCTTGATAAACACATGGATCAACAAAAACGGAAAATAATAATTAGGTAATCATCATTCACGAATCCACATGAGAACCGACACCGGTTTACTTCTTGTTAATTAGAATGGTGTTCATAAAAATAAGTCCCGCTTAGTGAGTAGGTTACAATACACGCAAGTTACGAAATAATATTAATTAAGATATAATGAAAGTCCGTTTTATTTTGAGCAAATTTAAGATTATGATTTATTTTTTGTTCTAATATTTTATTATCATTCTATTTAATTAAATTACTACTTCAGGGGTATTTGAAGAATGAAGATTAAGTTTACCTAATTAATTTAGTTTTTTAGTAATACAAAATCTACTAACTTACTTACCAGATAAAAACTTTATTGATTGACCACTCTTACCATCGTACTGATTTTTCACATACTCATTCCCCAATCTAATACCATTATTATTAATAATAATAATATATCCATAAAATGAAAAAAGCTAATTTTGTGGCGAGATATATATATTAGGAAAGCGACCCACGAAATAAGCACGAACTAAAGTAGAAATCATTACAAGGTATCCAATGAAAAGTACGAATTGAATTAGGGACTGAAAGGTGGCCAAACAATTAGTGACCGATTGAAATTAAATAAAAAAAATATGATTAAAAATATAACGACCTTAAGTGGAATGTATTGGTTATAATTACCAATTTACAAAAGAATGATAAATAAAAATTTATAAGTCTTGTCTTATAAACCACCGCAATTTTAATTAAATGTCGTTGATATATATAACCAGAGAGCATTAATTAAATGTTCAGAAAGGCTGCAAAGTTGGTACTAATAACTACTGGAATCAAGTAGCTTACCTACCGTATAATTAAGCATTGATAAATATTAAGAGTATAGTTTTTTATTTCATTTATTAATTATTGAAAAAAACACTTACTTATTAATTACTTGATTAGAATGGCTAATCTTGGTCATTGCCTACTTGATACATAATAAGGACACGGCATAACCAGTCAAACGTCCACGTAGGAGTGACTAGATCACATATTTATTTACAAGCCATAAAATGTTAATATGATCAATTACGTACTGAGAGAAACCCACTTGGTAATTACAGTTCTATAAAACAACCGTCAAACGTGGTGAGTATTAAGTCTAGTTGGATAACATGGTGTTTGACCACTTTTAGGTTTTGGTCTATGATATTTTTTTTCTTAGTTTTGGTACCATATGTTTGCAGATTTTTTTAGTTTTGATTCGACTGTTACATTTCGTCCATTTTCCGTTAAGTGACATGTGTAAGTCACATGATGCACCCTAAACTTTCAATTTTATTCAAATTTGGGTGAATTGACCAATTGAACTAGGTCTAGGATGTCAATTCCCCAAATTTGACTCATTGAACCTAATTCAATTCGCCCAAATTGAACTAGGTTTAGGGTGTCAATTCCCCCAAATTTGAACATAATTGAAAGTTTAGGATTGATCACATGACTTGCACATGTCACTTAACGGAAAAAATGGACGGAATGTAACGGTCGGACCAAAACTAGAAAAATCTGCAAATATATAGTACCAAAACTAGGCAAAATAAAACATCATGGACCAAAACCTAAAAATGGTCAAACATCATGGACCAAAAGATCTGTTAACTCTATAAAAATATTTGTAATGAACACTTTACCCATTTTTTAATTGATCAAGTGCGAATAAAAACATTTTGTTTTATTACATAAGACTATTAATTGCTGTTACATATTGACGTTACATATAAGGCAATGCAATGTTGGAATTAATAATTACTTGCACACAAGAAAATAATTAATAATTGTAACATCAGAGAGAACAAATGGACGTTCTTCCATGCAATTCTATACGTTATTGAATTTTTTATCCTTTCGTAATTCTCTATAAAATAACACTCTAAATAAATTAATCACATGGCATAGTTAAACAATACCAATGTAATTTCTAACTAATGTAAATAATACTCAGTAATTAATGAATGTATTCATTATTGTAGACTGGATTCTAGCATCATCGCAACAATATAAGAACATCTATAAGGACTTTACTTAATATATCTTAGTTATGTACATTTAAATAACATCAAAAGTAAATAACATTTTGGTTTAATGGTTTAACTTAAATTTATTACTTAAGTATATTTTATTATTAACATATACTAATGGAATAGGCCGGGATAAAGAGTGTTTTTTTATATAACATAACACATTTAATATATTTCCTATATTTAAGTAATTCACTATAAAAATATAAGTGAGATCCATCTTTAAAGCAATTTTGACACTAATTATATATATATATATAACTCTATTGAGTAGACTGTCACCATTCTACAACATATTTGCTAAACGTTTAAAAAAATCTCTATTCATACTACATCAGCTAATTCTAATTAAATTTGAATTCAAGATATCTAATTATTAAAAAAAATAGTTAAGTATTACGTCATACTATAACATAAGGTAATTGACAACATTCCAAGAGAATTATAAGAAAAAATTAATTAAAATGTTAAATGAGATGTAATTATAAAATTTAAATTATGTAAAAGAATGAAGCTAAATTTCAGAAATTACTAGCGCAACGATGAGTCCAAGAAAGGCATCTTAAAAAAAAAACGTAATCCATAATTATTAGAATGCTTTAATGTTTTTTTTTTAATCTCTTTCACATTTAGATTTTTTCATTAGTTCTTTTTCAAATTTTTATTATCTTATTAGTATGAAGAAAAAAATATCCCCACTGCATAGAGCGCAAATATGTCCATTTTAGAGGCTTATCAGATAGCATATTCCATCACTTATTTTCAACTATTACATATTTTACTATTTTATAAGATCCAACTGAATCCAAAAAAAAATAAAAAATAAAGGAGTTCTTTTCCTTTTCTCTTTTTCTATATTTATTTTTATAAATAAATGGCAATAATTAAATTAGCTTTAGTCTGACAGAAGCTTCTCTGCTCCATATTCAATTTATTATTAACGTAAAAATAAAACATTTAAGTGAGTGTCGTCTTCCTTAAGGTCGCAGCTGTTACAGAGTACAGCAAACAGCAGAACCAAACGCACAAGAAGCGCCATAACCGAGTAGATCCACTCCTTCCTTCAATTGCATTTCCTCCCATACTCTCTGTACTTCCCTCCTAGGCAAACGATCTTGATGCTGTACGTAGATTAGATTCGCACTGTCGTTTACTAGCTCTGATCGCGTGAAGATCAGACGGACGATCCGCCACCGACAATGTTGACCTCCCGGTGAATTTTCCGGCCTTGAGCTACTCTCCTAAGGCACGATGTTCCGGTCGGCGAGGTGGAGGAGCGAGAAGAACAAGATCAAGGCCGTCTTCAAGCTTCAGTTTCATGCTACCCAGGTAAATTCAACTTAATTTCCTCAATTTTGACTTTTTGTATGGTTCAGTTGGAAAGATTCGTACTGAGTTGCTTTCGTTTGCTGAGAGAAAATGCAAGAAAATTGACAGATTTGGTGAAAATTAATTGAATTTTGGGGGAGGAGAATGATGGAGCGTTGGATGAATTGAATGTGATTTCAGGTTTCACAAGTGGTGGCAGATGCACTGGTTGTATCAGTAGTTCCTGGAGATTCAACAAAGCACACATCGAGGTTAGAGAAAGCTCCCATCATAGATGGAATCTGCAAATGGGAGACTCCAATCTATGAAACTGTAAAATTCACCAGAGATCCCAAAAATGGGAAAATTACAGAAAGAATCTACCATTTCATCATATCCACGGTATATTATTTCTTCAATATAATTAATATATTGGCTTGATATGAGGATTGGAAGTAATTTTTCCTCCAATGTGGATGATTTGTTTCAGGGAGCTGCAAAATCCACCCCTGTTGGAGAAGTGTCGGTCGATTTCGCAGATTATGCTGAAATAACTAAAACTTCGTCGCTGTCCCTTTTTCTTATAAAAAGTAGTAGTAATCCCATTCTTCATGTGAGCCCTCATTGTTAATTCTACATTAGTTTCCTGTAAGTTCTAGAATTTCCAGTTTCTAACCGGTTCATGTCTTCATTATCAATTAGGTCTCGATCCTTAGGGTTCAAGAAAATGTCGATCAAAGGTAAACACAGACATGGCTGTATATCATATTTCCCAGTTGAAGAAAGAATCTGGATTTCATTTAAGTGGGTACTAACTTGATTTGGAACATTTGCAGAGAGAATGAAGATGCAAAAGTTGAGGTTCGCGATAAGAGCTTAAGATCCATATTCAGCAACAGTGACATAGACATAGACGAAAGCCCAAAGATCAGTTCTACTGAAGTACGTTGCTTTTTTCTTGAGATGACAAATCCATTTATAGTCCTATTGAATGTCAATAGTTTCTCACTGTATTTTCATATTTACAGCTCGATAAGCCAATTGGAAATTCTGAATCAAATGTGAATTTCAGTGGATCCAGTATATCGGATCTCACGTTGTCTAGTTTGGATAGCAGCTCGGAGATAAATACACCTCGGGAAAATGCAGTTCAAAACAATGATCAGCAAGATCCTGACAGTTCAAGTATGGATGGAGCAATTGTGCTTTATAATTTCGGCCATGAAAATGGAAGGCCTGCGAAGGGACCAGACATGGAGATCGAAAAGTTAAAATCCGAGGTATCTGCTTTGACCAGACAGGTAGATATGTCAGATATGGAGTTGCAGAGTCTGAGAAAACAAGTTGTGAAGGAGAGTAGAAGGAGTCAGGATCTGTTAAGAGAAGTAGCTTGCTTGAAGGAAGAACGAGACAACCTCAAATCGTTGAACGACCAAACAAATCGCCAGAAGAGCAGATTGCACTACGAAGTTAATGGAGACATGTCGGTTCTTATTGAAGAACTGCATCACGAGAAAAATCTCAATGGGGATCTTCGTTTGCAGCTGCAGAAGACCCAAGAGTCGAACTCGGAGCTGATTCTTGCCGTGAAGGATCTTGACAGTCTGTTGGAGCAGAAAGAGAAAGAAATATCGAGTCTTTCACGGAAATTAGAGTTTCGTGAATCCAGTGATGATGAAGAGCAGAAGGCGTTGGAGGAGATCGTGAATGGTCACCGAGAGGCCAAGGAAAATTACATTTTGGAGCAGAGGGTTCTTGATCTGAGCAGCGAGGTGGAGATTTACAGAAGGGATAGGGATGAACTTGAGATGCAGATTGAGCAGATCGCGTTGGATTACGAGATTTTGAAGCAGAAGCATCATGAGGTTTCGTATAAGTGGGAGCAGAGCCTGATGCAAGAACAGCTGAAGCTACAGTATGAGTCCGTACCTTCGAGTAATCTTAATGAAATGGTTGAAAAAATCGAAAAATTGGAGAACGAACTTGCTTCACAGTCCATTGAATTGTCTGATTCTGTAGCCACAATCAAGGAGCTTGAGAATCGTGTTGTGAGTTTGGAGGAGGAGATGGAGAAGAAGGCAGAGGAATTTGAAAATGATCTAGAAATCGTGACTCGGTCCAAAGTTGAAACGGAGCAGAGAGCTATTCAAGCTGAGGTGGCGCTGAAGAGGATGAAGTGGAAGAATGTGAATACTGCTGAGAAGCTTCAGGAGGAGTTCAAGCGGCTGTCTCTTCAAATGGCAGCTTCGTTCGATGCCAATGAGAGGGTGGCCGTGAAAGCTCTGAAGGAAGCTGCTGAGCTTAGAGATGAAATCCGATCGAAAGAAGAGCAGATGAAGAACATGGTATTGGAGATTGATGAAAAGTCAAAGTGGGTCAAACTTTGCGATGAGCTTGAAAAAGAGGTTCAAAATCTCAAAGATGAGATTTTTAGACTCACCCAAGACAATGACTTGCTGTCCAAGGAATTGAAGCAAGTTAAGGAATCCAATGAGGAAGCTGAGTTGGCAGTTCTGAGAGAAAATGCAGAAAAGAATGAAGTGGAGAATGAATTGAATCAGCTGAAGAAGCAATTGATGGAATCTATGCTAGATTTGAAGTTAGTTACGCAGGTGAAAGACGAGAGAGAGGTAGCGATTCTGGATCTGGAATCACAGAGGGATAGACTGGAGAAGAGGTGTGATGAGTTTAAGCGTTCGATGCTCGAGGATGAAGCTGAGAAGGAAAAAATGAGGAAGCAAGTTTCCGATCTGAAGGATGACTTGAAGAACAAGGAAGCTGAATTGGCTAGTTTCCAGAAGAAACTTGAGGAAACTACTCTCAACTGTAATGAGGCCATGAAAAAACTGAACTTTCTACAGGTAAATATCTTCCTGCTTTTTGTATTCGATTAGTTACCGAATTGCATACCTAGCTATTCTGTTAAATTTGATGGATTTTTTTTAAGACGGAAATACCATTATTCAAAGTTTGGTAATTAACTCTCTGGTTTTCGCGTCGAATATGACAATATCTGCTCTTATGTTGTTCTTGAATTGCTGTGAACTATTTGGCAGGGACAGATCAAGATAAAGGAAGCTGCCTTGGAGGATTCATCTCTTTCATTTCTGGAAAAGGAACGTGATTACAAAACTAAAATCGACGAGCTAAAGAGCAGATTCGAAGAGCTCCATCAATCACAGGTAGATTTGGATTACAAATTCCGGGTTATTAATGAAAAAAAAAAAAAATTGGGTTCTGTTTATACACAACAAACTGATATGCAGATGATACAATACAAAATGCAGGACCCTAGTGGCAATACGATATCTGAGTTGGAATTGATGAAGGAGAGGAACGACTTCATGGAAATCGAACTGAAGGAAATGCAGGATAAGTACTCGGAAATCAGTCTTAAATTTGCAGAAGTGGAAGGAGAAAGGCAGAAGCTTGTGATGACAGTTCGCAATCTGAAGAACGCCAAGAAGAAGACTTGATGATGATGATGCCATTTCTCTTAGTATGTTTATTGGTGTATACATATATATAATATATTGTACAGTTGAAGAAGAAGAAGTGAGTTTCATGGATCAGAAGAATAAGATTAGTATCAAAGAAAGGTTTTTTGATTCATTTTAATATATGTTAGGCATAGTACAAGATTGTCGGGTATGTTTTGGGTGAAACTATTACGTATGCGTGTGATTCGTTATAGTATATATGAACTTATTTGAACTTGCAGCTGAATTGAGAGATTATCTATATTAGGGTAAAAAATCTATTTAGTGTTTCAGGTTTACAATATGTGTCAGTTTGTTATTTCATGATTAAATTGTTAATATTTGGTGTCTCATGTTTCAATTTTGTTGTGATTTGGTTTTCCGTCCGATTTTAAGGTTAACTTAGACGGAATGAGATGAAAACACAATTTTGTCCTATATATATATATATTCTAAGCCACCCGTCATATTCCAGCTACCCATCTCTGATTCTGGCACCCACCACCGATTTCGAACCATCCACCTCCGATTCGGCCATCAACTTCCGATTCCGAGCCACCCACTTATATTTCTTCTCAAACTCCACAATGAGACGCCTTTTTAAAGAAGTTGTTTCCCTTTGCAAAGCAAAAGACATGAATTTGCTTAAATTGACAACGAGAATCATGTGTTAAATTTTCGTTTGAAAAAAAAATTGAACATCATACTGAGAACATAAGTTGAAATTGACAAAGGCAGAAGAATGAAGAGAAAGTAGTAGCAACAACGATCCGCGAATGAATCGGAAACTGCGGACGGACTCTACGCCCAACGGTGGACGAAGGCGGATAGACGGGCGAGAGGGAAAAACAGCTGAAATTGTGAATTGTTGCTATCGGAGGACGGTGCAGTCGTAACTGGAAGCACGATCGGAGATGGCAGCGGTGGTTCATGGCCACCAACCGTGAAGATCTTTTGACCCGATTCGGTCACATGAGCCTAATTTCGGGTATTTAAAATTTTATTCAGTCATGTGATCAGCATGCGACCGAGTTCTGTCAAATTTAACCCAAAATTTGACGGAGACACCGAATGACAACACAATTAAAACTTGAGTCAATCAAAAATAACATTTTAATTCTAAAATACCAAACTGACACATGAGGTAAATCTGAGATACTAAATAAATCACCAAGCAGCTACAGTGGATTGTTCTTGATAGATACTTTGAGATTTTTCTTTTTTTACACTCAGAGATACTTAGAATATGCAAAACGTTACTTCGTCTATCGAATTGTTAATTTTTTTAATAGAAATCGAACACGTAACAAGTGTTCAAGCGTTCTTTGTTGACACTATTAAATATTAATGTTTTAATTTGATATTTATACTTGTCATATTGTTATAATGTGATATTTGTGTTTTGTTATATTATTCCTGCAATCTAGTATTTTATACTTTGTTAATGGTAAAATATATGTGCCACGTGTTTAATTTCCATCCAAAACTTACAGGTTATACGTAGCTACAATTTGCGGATTTTAAGTACATAAAAAAAAATGTAAAGAAAAATCAGGTATCTATTCATCAAAAGAGGATTATTTTTTCCGACACTTGAAAGACTTTGTCCAAAAAAATGGTGATTGTCAAGAACAGTAGTTAGCTGAATTCCCTTTTCTATATATCTCATATTTGACACTAGTGAATTTGTTCTCTTTTATGTTCTAAAAAAAATTAAACTCGTAAATACCGATTATAGATTATATTGGTTGAATTATATAATGCATATTCTACAATTTGTATTATGAAAAATAACCATGTATTTGTTTTGAAAATTTTGAATATGCCGATGCTATTGGAGAGAGTAGAGTTATCATAATAATTATTTTTAATATTATAATAATCCTTTGTGATCTTTTCCGATTGCTGAATAATGAATATATATACAGATCTACTTCAATTATATCATCATATCTCATTTTTATTATTTTATTTATTTTTTGGGCCAAGCATCATATCTCATTTGAATAGCAAAAAGATATGCCGTGTGGTCCATATTGTTGTTGATGAAGTAGTACTCCGCGCTTCTCATGTGTATATCTCTACATATATTATACATATTATACGGTAGCAAGTATAATAATTGACCAAATTTTAATACTCAAAATAATAATTAACAACAAATAATATACAAAATCATTAAATGCCCTAACTAAACGTGGCACCCATTATATCTTTGACTTGTATATAACTCTTGTTTTTTATTATTCGAGGATTCATGATGTAATGCATCTCATTTAGCATTGACTAGAAATTGTCCACAGTTTTGTGTACTTTCTTGCATTCCAAGTTACACTTATGTAATAAAATATCGTATCGATAACATTTTTCGGACATAACCAGCACAGAATATTATTCATTTTGTATCTAAAATGCACATAACAGTACAAATGCGTGGTACTGAAAAAAAATATACATATATAGCAAAAAAAAAAAAAAACTATCGTTTCGTAGATCGGTTCCGGATCAACCTAGATGGCACAACCCGATCTGCAACTAATCTAGTCTCATATATGTTCAATTTTTTTCGACCTAACAATAATAGTAAACAAAAACTCGAAAATACGTTGTTCGGTTTTCCGGTTAGTTATCGAAACAGTTTCTTCGATCACCATGTCTCAGATTCTGTGGCATATAGATCCATACACAGCCAAAAGAGCCACGACAAGAGAATGTTCCATATGAGGCTCTATAACCAGACTCATGACGTCATCTCCAAGAAACACTCCTGAGGATGTCTGCTTTCTTGTTGCCTAAGAAACCCACCAGAAAAAAAATACATTTCGGTCAGTTTCCATCTATCAGCGAATCGAAAATCATAATGTATAGAGTCGCAAAATACACTTACTTGTGCAACAAGGTTCCCGGTGCTGTTCCTGATCGTAAAGTCGAATTTACCGGAATGACCCTCGATGCTGCAACACCCTCTCTGCACCTTACCGGAGAACATCGTAATTTCGCAAGCCGACTTCTTTTTTAGAGCGCATCGACTCTTTTTTACGCGAAACCAAATGTTATCGCCGTTTGAACTCGACTTGTATCCTTCCCAGCATCCGAATAATTGCAGCTTCTGAAATTACGATAAAGATGTGAGATTTTTTTAAAAAAAATTTAAAAAGTGGATTAAATTTAGGAACTTTGGTTATGATTATTACCTTTTTAACAATGGTGAAGAGGACTTTGCCATGTAAATCCATGAGATAGACTTTTTTACTGCGCTTCGTATCGTAATTATCCATTCGATAAACGACGGCGCCGTTTTCGTTAAATACGGTGCAGCCGTTGCCTTGCATCACAAGCGACTTCATCCACACAGTGAATGATTCTCTTTTCGAGCTCGTTTCATCAGAAAAAGAAGAAGAACAACAAATATTCTCTGCAGTCTCAGAATTAGCAGGTGCCATCTCCGAGATGCAATAAACCTTCGAACCGGCCATCGAATCGTCGAATCGGGTGGGATTAGGGTTTTGTTTTGGAAGAAGAAGAGGAGATGGAGTCAAGTGTTGTGTTCGGTTTGGTTTGAGAAGTTCTTAAATACTCCATTGGAGAGAAAGCAGACAAAATGGAGGTTTTGCACAGGAAGAAGCTAGAGAGAGTCTGGCCCCTAGACGTCGATGTTAATCCTTTTTATTTGATTTTATTCGAAGATGTGAAGCTTTTTTGCACGTTTATGGTGTGCTTTTTTTAATTTTTTAATATTTTTGCCCACTTAGTTAATTAGAGTTGAATCTGTACTTTCTTGGCCTTTTTGATGATTTTATTTTGCCTTTTCCTGATTTTTATTTAAGTTGGGTTTTAAGAGAGTAACATTCATAACATGCTTACTTTACGTTTAAACTAGCTAGTATTCAGTTACTCATTCATATTGGGTCAACGGATCAGCTTGTAAATGGTAAATGCCTAAAAGGTTAATAATTAATAATTTTTTATTTCAAAAATTTGAGCGAAATTTAAAGTATTAACATTTTAGTTAATGGATAACATATTGAACCACTAATTTTTTTTATAATATATATATTTTTTTTTGGCTTTTTTAATTTGATTAATTAATTAATTAATTAATGCAGTGCATCGACTCTAGTCAGTTCTTGAAGTAGACCCACATCTGATCCATACATAGCCAACTTTCTGTCTTTGTCCTCCTTTTTCAGACATATATATATAATATATATCATTTGTCGCAATAACTTGTACTTTGCAAAATTAGGATCATCACACAATTCATAATCTTATCAAAACATTTGAACTTATCTGTATGAAAATATAATTATGTTGGATTAAGATAGTTAATGAGGTGTACACTTATCGGCAATTTTCGAGGTTTAATATCAATTTTGTATACTTCACTCAAATTTACATTATTATAGTGTGAGGTAAAATATATGATTTTATCACTTTAAATGTATTTGAAATTTTTAGGCTATTAAATACTATATTATTTTGTTATATATATATATTGTTCTGTTTTGTTTTACTATAATATTGTATTATTTTTAATTGTATATATTATTATAATTTATATAAGAGTTTAACTAAAATGTACTCGAAGCAAATACAAACGAATTTGCAGCTATTATTAGATAAACACGTCAAATTTGTAGAATAATTGAGATCTAATTAAGTTTTTCACTCATGAATCGTGTCTAAAATCTGTGCATTAGCTAAGCTTCTCTCGATCAAGTTTTCCACTTTGCTAAAATCTGATTAATTCCCTCTTTGCAATATATATATATATATGCAATATGCTAGTAATGATCTATTTTGCCAAAATGCTTCAGTGGGTTGGCTGCTAGTACAAAGAAAAGAACAATATATATAAGGTGGTAAATGTTTAATTATTAGGGTTAACTAAAAATTTATATATACTATATTATCTCTAATTAATTTATTTACTTGTGTAAATTCAATTTCCACGTTCTGAAATGTATCTATCTTGGTATTGACAACTGTCAACATACAAAGCACTCCATTCTCAGTCCACACACTCCATTCAATTCAGTCTACTAGAAATTACAAGAATCTCTGTCTGTGCACTTTATTTGACTTCTCTAGAACTAGACACAAAGGAGAACATATATATGTTATGATTTGTAAGAGATCCGAAAATAATAAATTAAATATAAAAATAATCAGCCCGCCATAAAGACATATTATAGTTGTATGTAAAATATCCGGTTGTTATAAGTCTAATACATATTGGTGGTTAAAACAATGAATAGTATAATTCTGGTCTGGTCTTATCAAGTTGCACATTTGGTTAATAATAATTCTAGTACCTCTCTACGTACTATTGAAAGTGACAAATCAAGCCTTTGTTTATTTTCTTCCAATGAAAATAAGGATCAATACATAATTATATAAATTAGCCAATTAAAATCGAACATAAGTTTAGATTTTTTTTAACTAAAATATATAATAGTCTATTGTGATTAATTATATATATTTTTTGCTTATCTTACAAGTTCGTGGAACGTGCTAATAGATTTCATACGCGATAAGCATTGCTAATAAAATATATATTTGTACACTTAAAATTTGATTTGATGAGTTCAGCTCCTGCACGAGAATTATACATATAATAGCAGTTGTTATATATATATATATATATATATACAAATACATGGAAGATTATTACTTCTAAATTCATCACTCAAAATTAGTTGAATTTTTTTTTTTTTGGCCAAAAAAATTAGTTGAATTAACTGATCATAAAATGAATTGTATTTTCAAAAGATGCTGTGTTAGGGAGAACTTTAATATCCGAAATTGTGAAAATAATTTTTATGTATACAAAACAAATTATAAATCAACCGATCTAATGCGATAAAAAAAATTACAATAATCATTAATCTGTCACATACCAAAAAACAATATTAATTAATAATGACCATTTTAAATGTATTTTACGTATCTATCAAAAGTATATTTGTTATGTATATATATTGAACAAGATTATATATATATACTTTAACAATGTTGACAGTACCAAGGTTAATATGCAAAATTGTTGAGATAAACTTCAAAATAATCTCCATGTTTAGTGCCTCGAGTGGGTGTTTTTTTTGGGTACATATGAAACTTATATTCATCTTCATATAACAAACTAAAAATCACACCTCTCTCCATTATTTGACTAAGTATTCATATTTACTTCTTCATATAAATATTGGCAAAACCATGTGATTTTTTGTTTTTGGCGGAGATGGTCCTAAACCTAAAATCTGTATTTTATTTCATATATATATATATATATATATATATATATAATATAATAGAATATACAAATATATTTGTTTTCTAGTCTTCGCTTCTCATTTAAATAACCAAAATGCGGTATTATCGAGTTGTCATGTGGACCATTTCGACAATCAATAATATGTGCTTCTCTCTAGGAAATTCAACGAGAAAAATCATATTTAAGAATACGCGTACAGTGTATATATATATAAATATATATATCATATTTTATCTGAAAACAGATCCAAATAATAGCAAGAAGTAGATCGTCACAGACCCAGACACGAAGCTAGCTAGGTTTTGTCTTTAGATGGGGTAAAATTAAATTATAAGTAAATATAAAATATAAAAATAAAAATACATTTTAAATAATTAAACTGAGAACAATTATATTTTTTCAATTAAAAGTTTGTCTGTAAATAATAATAATAATAATAATAATAATACCGCCGGAGACGCCGCCTTGGGGAGGACTTTAACATTAACGCTCCCGGTCCGGACTTGCGAAAGCAATGTAAATATATATAAAAAAAATAATAATAATAATAATAATAATAATAATAAGTGAAGATAAAACTACCCCTCATCCTCGTGTTGCTTTTGTGGGTGCACAGTGATCGTGGCACCCATCAAAACTTTTTTTTCCCCGTAAATATCAAAACGTTGAATTCGACATAGATAAATACATCATCGTAGATTCATAATATATTAGGGAAATAATACAAGAACTCAAGTTCAGACTAATGTTTCTCATCGACATAAATTTATATATAAATTATATAATATTGTGTAGTGCTTCAATGTTTTATTTATTAATTAGATGTGTTGAGTTTAAAATCAAATTTGTTAGTCTAAGAATTGAAAAATATTCATTGTTGTTTCAAAATAGGGTTAAGAACTTAATAATAGTTATAATATCATTGTTCCAAATTTAAAATGTTGATATTCAGTGTCCTAGCTATGGCGTTAAAATTGATTTTTCAAGCAACAAAAACATGTATTTCAAATTTCTGAAATATGGTTTGTTGCTCAAGACTTAGGCTTATTTGATTGTTAAAAAAAATATTTTTATTTATAAATTTTAAGAGAAAAATGAAAATCAACCAATCTGATATTTGAGACATCGAATATCAACATTTTAAATCTAGTACCATTGATTAGCAATATATCAATTGTTGTAATTGTTTTATGTTCTTAACCCTTCAAAAATTTCGGTCGTACAAGTAATGAAATATCAGGAAATCAATGTCATTTATGTAACTCTAAAATTGGTTTTAAACCCTTCCATGGATGTAATTATGTAATTTGATTGAATATATTAAGGCTGAGCATGGGACAGATGGGCGGGCTTTTTCTAAAAAATGGCCCAAGCCCTAAAACTAGGGCTACTTAATGGCTGTCCCGAGCCCTATCCCGAGCTAGTAGGAAAAGGCCCGCCCGTCACGGGCCTACAGGGACTAGGGACAAATGGGACAAACCCAAATTCCCATCCATGTTCCAAAAAAAAAAAATCATACTCAATTTAATTAAACCATAACCAAACATAGAACAACAACAAAGTTCAGCACATACCACAAATTCACCATAAAACACCAAAATCACTCAGAACACCAAGTTCAACACATAACTCGGTTCTCCAAAATAGTTCACCAATGACTCCAAAACTAAGTTTTACCAAAACTCTAACACAAAGTCACCAACAATTCTGACATAACAAGTTATAAATACAAATCTTAGATCAAATGGAACTTCAACCCGAGCCATCACTAAAGTTAACTTAACTAATTATAGTTTATAGCTGATTAGTTAGCAAAAAGGGACGGGACGAGTCTTTTGGGACTTCGTAAAAAATCCCTAGCCCTAGCCCTATCCCTAGTTGAGAAGAAAAGTCCCGCCCAATAGGGCTTGGGTACATTTTTTGGGCGGACTTTTTGGGACGGGCTAGGGCGGGACGGGCGGGATTTTGAGCCTTTCGGGATATTTGCTCACCCCTAGAATATATCACCATATTGTCAAGACTATATACATAAGCAAAATATATTAATAATAAAAAAAGAAGATTTCGTTAAGAGAATGAAAAGGGCCTAATTAAGTGACCAGATTCCAACAATTATAATTAGAGAACGGATTAAATTGGCCACAGCCCGTCAACTAGGGTTTCGCCGCAACTCATTTTTTCGGCCAATTCCGCCTAACTTTTGAGGTCCGTTTTTTATTTAATATTTTTAGGGCTCCACAAAATGAACGAGTCATGATTCAATGAATGATATCAACATCTTATAAGCTAATCATAAACAAGAAGAAAAAAAAAATGGCCAAACTATAAAATAAAAAACCATGACGAAACAAATGCATTTAGAAAAACGTTATTTCTTTGATTTTCAGCTTCAAACTCGTATTATGTAGAAATGTTATATATATTGAAATATAAAGATTAAACAGACATTCATCTACACTTTAAGGTTTTACTTTATGACAATGTTTGTCAAGTGATTAGTATGTAATTTTACACATAATTATCACAGCGTGCAAGTTTGAATTTTCGCAATACCTATTTAATTCTCAATCTAATTAAAGTTTCACGTTATGAATTTTTAAAAATATTTAAGCATACCCGTGAGGGAATATATTGAAATAAAGATATTAAACTACATATTCACCTATCATCGTAGTATTTATAACAATTGGTCAAGGGTTTAGTTTTTAACTTCACAATACATAGTTATATGCCACAAATTGTGATTATGAATTCTGTTTCTTTCCGTTGAGTGTCTAGGAGTTATTAAGAGAATATCATTCTTAGTATATTTATTATATGCCTAAAATATATTCACTTGATCTGCCGGATATAAAAACAAAATGTTAACTATAAATTTTCTTTTATTATTATCATGAATTAATTAAATTCAAAACATCTAAAACCCTAAACACGCTACGTGATGTTCTGATGTTTTTATCGAGTTTCCTTCAATCAAAATATAGCTATACCAATTGCAAATTGTAAAATGGTAATTGAAATTGAGTGGTGATAAAGATTTCGATTGTCGGAATCCCAATTCTCCAAATTTACTCATAGGTAATTTATATAAACTTTTATAACATTTATAAATTTTCTCATATTTAAAGGTTCGAGGAATCCTAAAATTGGAATCCCCAATCATTTCCAATTAAAATTTAAAAACTAATAATTACCCTAAAAAAGTCAATTATCTAATCCCCTATATCTAAAGATTCCGAGTTCCGACTGACTTTTAATTAACTGGAGGGCAAGAGGACGCTTTGACTTTTGTCTTTAGGATTAGTAATGGTCAACCTAGCTACCTCATAGGACACCTTTTGAGAATCTTTTATATGTGGTTACGTGTTTTTATTCTGAAAAACCTTTTGTTTTGCTCGATAAATCTAATTTAAATCTTAAAAAAGAAATCGTTACATAAAGAATCCGGCATATATTCTCTCATCCTAATACATTATATCTTACTATCTTAGAGTTTAATAACTAAACAGCTAGTTGCATTACTTTGAATTTGAATATGCATCTAGCTAATTTGTTTAATCAAATTGCCGGTTAGATCATGAATAAACATTAAAATTTAATAAAAGTTGTCCAATTTAACATTAAAATTTAATAAAATTTGTCGTGCTCCTCGCATAACTGACAATGGAGACCATTTAAAATGATTAATTTAGTATATTGTGGGTTTAATTGTTTGATTTTTTTTTTTTAAGTTCGTGTCATCGTTGTTTCTCTTGATGTATGATCCATAAATGTGTTCCAATAAGCGAATACTGCAAACCTAGTCGATTACGCGAGGAGAAGTGACAAATTCCTCAAATTTGATGGAAGTAACTAGCTAGTTGCTAATTCACGAGAGTTTGATTGGTTGTTTTATTAAAAAAATGTTCAGCTACCCTAATTGCATCTCTGAGAAAAGTTGAACTAGTTATTTAATTATTTAACCTATGTTTTATTTTCCTGCAGTAATAATTGACTTATTTAAAAAAACTTAATCATCAAACTTAAATAGGATATCTTACATTAGGCGAACAAGTTTATTTGATCTGTAAGAAAATCTACTAAAAATAGATAAATGAGATGAGACATAAAACGTTTATACATGCATGAGAAATTTTATTTGTCCTTACATAATGTATCCTCAATTTTTGTGGCATTAATTTGTTTATTAATTAATTGGCAATTGGAGAAAATAAATGAATAAATTTAAGCACGACCGCCCTTCTAGAATTGCGTTAATTTGATATTATTAATTATTACTGTCCATCACCCAACAATGAAAGTAATGTCGCATTTATAGGTAATTTAAGTGTGCGTTCTTTTGTTGCGAAAGCACGTACGTGAGTGTATACGTATGTGTGAGTGTATAGTAGACGACTATATGGCATTATTATATATATATGTTTGGTTTAAATCGAAATATATATATATATATATACTAATAAAAGAAAATAATATATATATATATATATATAATATAATTAAACACTAGAAAAACACGTAAACTATATATAAATTATTGGAAATGTAAAATGTGAGAAATCAAGCTGATCATTTCTTATCAACTGGTGCAGTTTTCTTGACTACCTCCTCTTTAATAGTGTCGTCTATAACTGGTCCGACTGTTAGAATGTCGATTTCGCCGAGCTTCTTCATCAGCTTCTTAGCCACTTTAATGGCGTCCATTTTCCGGCCGATCACAGTCACTTTCTGCTCCTTCAGATCCACTGCAATCGACTCCACTCCTATATATATATATATCCATCCCCTTAATTATCACTTGACCAATTATATGCTCTCTTAATTTCTCACTATATATATATATATATATATATATATATATATATATATATATATATATATATATATATACACGTACCGGTGACATCAGCGGCAGCTGCAATGGCTTTTTGCCTCGTCCTTGAATCGTTCATGGCAAAGACTTTCACTACCATCTTCTGCCATGTATATATATATATGTGTATTATCTAATATCATATCATTAATATTGTACGTATATATATATATATATTCAGAAATGTGGAGATGAACATATATATATGTTGTGCATGTGTTTATAATGACATATAAAATAGAACTAGTATTATATAGTTTGAGAAACTTACCAGCTGCGCCATCGTGAAGAAGAAGAAGAAGAAGATTATACATTATATTTAGTGTATATATATAGTATAATTACGTGAATAAAATTAAATGTGATGTTTAAGACCAAAACAAAATTAAATGTGGTTTTGTATAATGTGGGTGTTTGTTTGTTGGCAACGGACCACCGCCTTTGAGGTTGGAGTTTATTAGCTCTGATAGGGATTCCAAAAAACATTCCGACATATTCCGAATTCTGAGGACATGGCACGATGTATAATTTCTGCAAACTTTGAGGTCATTTTTGGAACATCGGAACATGAAAATGTCGGAACCGGAGTTTACAGACGTCCAAAGTTATGTGTAGTGGTATGGGAACTTCCATATTATGGGCTGGCTAATTAAGAATTGAAATTGATATCACTAATTTACATCTATCTAACTGCCACAATGATACATTATTAAATAAATAAATAATAACGCCTTTAGTATTTGTGCCTGGTACGTACGAACTCTATAATCTATTTAATATAATAAATAAATAATTTCAGGCCGTTCTGCCAAGATGAATGGAGCCGACTATAAGATGGGATGTAAAATATCGTTAGAATTTACATAATTAACATGTTTATTTATCATTCATAGTTGATCTACTTTGGTCCGTCCAATTAAGACGTTGTAAATCATGACAAACAATATCACGTCCCTTCAAAATTTAATATTGCGAAATGATAATGTATAGCCATTGTGGGCTAAGATTATGGGCCGATAAAAAGTTGACGGGCCTCATTCAAAATTAGCCCATTTTTTCCAACAATTGACGAAATTAATTATTTCCCATTGTTTTCTCTAAAATAAAATAAAACACAGTATTTAAGACCAAAAAAAAAAAAACTAAAACACAGTATCACTGACGTATGAGTTCGGTTAAAATGAATAATTGACCGTAAATACAAATACAGTCGAATTTATAGTAGTTAAATTATGAGAGAATGAATAAATTTCATAACAAAAGTTTAATAAGATCTCAACCATCGTATAAATTTGAATGTGTTTGATTAAAGGACAAAAATTATTGTTAAATGCATATATACATATATATAGCACGTGTATATGGGTTTTGATGTAGTGCTAACTCCATTCAGTTATGTGTATACTTCAAATTGATTATCAGCTGCTAGCTACTTTTTGAATAATGAAATTAAGGTATTCAGATGAAACTTGTAAGATCGTGATGTACGTTGAAATTTGAATATATTCGTTCATTAATGGCTATGATAATATTTTTCATAATAGAGAAATCAAATTTCAACACTAAATAATTCTTTTCTTTTTTTGACAACTCTAATTGAATATCTTAATTACTTTATTGGTGATTATTTCGACTTTTTTCTTTCTAAGGTACAACAATTCATTAGTCATTAGTTGCACCTGAGTCGAATTGTCCTAATAAATCTGCGTCAATGTGTAAATAATAAAATACTGATTATGAATATTTTTTATTTACCAAACTCATATTTAAACCAAAACATTCTACTTAAAATATAAAAACGTTAAACCACTACACTAATTTCTCAAACAACAATCTATATATACATACCTCTTACAGAAAGTAGTACACTGATATTTTCACATAATTATTTACGCTATAAATTATAATATACGTTTTTTTAGGAAGTTGCGTATGTTCCTGGATTTGTTATATTTGGCCATCACGTTCCTCGATTAAATTGAATGAACGGTCACAAAAAGGAGTGTTGAGTTTTTGTAAAGCATTTACTTTGCACCTAACAATAGGGCTGCCCTTAACTCCGGAGAACTTTTATGTATGTACGTCTGTTTATTTATTTATTGTGGGTTCGGTACGTATTTCAATTATTATGACTTTGATGTGTTTGATTTGTGTATTGTGCATCTCGACCCTAGCTATTCTAGTTCTTATAGTCACTTTGATGATCATAATTAATCTACGTCTTTTAGTTTGTATTATTATTATTATTATACCCATTGTAGGGTGTCCGAGATTACGCGTCATCTTTTTTATTTACATGATTTTTTTTGTTCTATCGACATAAAAACGACTTTCGACAATTGATATCTTAAAATTCGCTTCGATGAAGAATATAGCGATAACATGAAAGATTTGGGCTGATCTTCCTAGTCAAAGGTAATGACCTCATAGAAAAGGAGAACATGTTAATTAATTTAATTATTATTATTATTATCATATATATATAATAAAGAAAAGCACATACAGTCAAGTAATGATGATGATAAAAGAGTAGAAAAAGAAAGGACCTTTTGTATGGGCCCAATTGATCCCCCAACTCTACGCTCCTTTACAAAGACCACCCATCGTTTATTCAAATTTGAATCCCTGAAACAATGGAAAGGTGAAGCCAAATGGCGGGTTTTATTCACGACGCAGACGTAATATGGTATATCGGTTTAATGTTTCATCACTTAATAAGAAACTATGAGTTTAAACCCGTCAGTAATCATGAGAATTGGAAAATATTATGACCAACATCTTATCCTTTATAGGCCGATTCCGGTGCGAGTGATGATTAATTTAATTGTGGAACAAACATACTACAGATACAGCCTCTTAATGTAGAAAATGCCATCTATATTAATGGTCTTCGGTTCTATATTAATGGTCTTCGAGGGCCGCCGTAGTCCGGCCGGAGGGTCGCCGGAGTCCGACCGGGGTTAGTTAGAGACCGGCCGGGGGTCGCCGGAGTCCGGCGAGGGGTCGCTGGAGTCCAACGGTGGGTTGTCGGAGTCCGGCCGAGGGTCGTCAGAGTCTGGCCGGGGGTCGCCGGAGTCCGGTCGGGGGTTGTCGGATTCCGACCGGAGGTCGCCCGTGTCCGGTCGGGGGTCACTGGAGTCCGGCCAGAGTTGGTGTAGTTGTTATATATTAAATAAAGTTAGGGGCATTTTGGTCATTAGGTACTATGTATTTGCTAATACATGATTTGTTTAGTGTCTTAACTAATACATGATTTACTATAGAAATGAGAGTATTAGTTAATACCAACGCCAAAACAAAACAAATAAAGTATTAATTAAGACATGTATTAGTATATCCTAATATATGCAATCAAACATGCCCTAAACAATATATGCATCTTATAGTTGATTGGTCAGTTATAAAATTATTATAAATTAGAAACAAACATATATCACAAGTAGTCTCTTTTATAACAAATTACATTATGTACATCAAATTACCCCATAAAAATTATGACTATTTGATTATAATACCCAAATTATAAACTATTATTTGTAAATAAAATAATATATATATTTATTTATAAACAAGTATTAATAAAATAATATATTATGATAAAATAAAATAAAAAATATATTTGTATACAAATATATTATTATGTAATGTAGTAGATGTTTTTTAGTGCACATTTTAGTTTCTTAATAACTGGTGCTATTAGACGAAAATAATATAAATTTATATTTATGAGTTTCGAATCGATCTGACTAAAAAAATTGGATTTCTTTCAGAACAAAAAATATATTATATTTATTAAATTTACATTCTGAGACAAAATGATGAAAGTTATAATTGATAGATGGATGAGGCATGATCATTGCTTGGCTCTGCCTTAAAATATATACTCTTCTTTGCCGAACCTTAAGATGTCCTCTCTTGTTTGGAAACTTGGTGGGGGGAGGGCCCGACTCATTGCTATTTATATTCTTTATTTATTATTTAAAAATTAAATTAAATACATTTTATTTTATGCACTTGTCATTATATATGTTTTTCAAGCCATTTAAATTTATAATGTAATGCTCTTGGATTCATCTGAAAACGACCATATGTAGATTTCATTTAATTAGTCTATATATATATATCATATGTAGGTGGAAAATGATCCAAATAATTTAATAACAAGCAAAATATATAATGTGGAGCCATAATAATATATGTACATAGGGGTCGGTCGATTTGATACACAACTCTATTTGTGATTATTTATTTATTTATTTATATAATTACATAATATCTTTCATCTAATTTTCAGTATTATTATATTATTCTAAAAATAACAAATAAGCAAAATGATGTTGAGGAGGGAGCAAAGATGGACATGTAATTGATGATTGATGTAGTAATTACCCTACACGCGTGCATTTCCGCGCTATTATACCTATCTGTATCTGTAAATTGTAATAATTACGCAGTAATTCATTATCGTTATCTTTTTTACGATATTATTTTGGAAATTTACCGCCCATGTTATGGCACGCATGGCGCATCCCAGTAACGACTTTTAGGACGTGCTATCGTGCACCACCAGCTACGTGTCGTGTTGTTGTGAATATTCAAGTTCGTTATTGTGAACATTACTATTGTTTTCGTTTCGTGAAGTAAAATTGCAAAGTAATTATTTAAATTTACTCTCCCTTTCACTAACTCTCGTAACTTTCTCACGTGAATTGAATGTGGTCATGGAAATTATCTTTTTCCATTTATAAGTATATTTTAGTTATAATTTGGAGATATTTTTTTTTTGTTGTTGTTTTTTAATGTGGTATGGGAAATTGTCATTTTCCTCTTTAAGAACTTTGCGTTTGCCAGTAACTTTGAAAAAGGAGGAAAAAAAAATACATTGAAAAAGTATGCGATAATAATTCTACATTCTACAAAATTTAAATAAGTTTGTCTATTCAATACAAATAAATTAAAAACTCGAAGATTACGTAGCATAATAAACTAATTAAGTAGCTACTACCCTACTAGTCAATTCGACACAGTTGAAGTTGTCGGTTCTACAACTATTGATGTCGAATTTTGGCGTACGTATACGACTTTTCAAGCGGAAACGATGCTCTAAGCAATATATTTGATGTTTTCCGGCTAAATTCATTTATCTAGCGGGAAATTGCAGTCTATATGTTTTTAGGTCATATTTGCAATTTGTCAACTTTTTATGAACTATATATTATTTTCGAATTTTTTATAGGTTTAAGGTTTTACTTCCAGTATTTAAAATCGGTTTAGACGTCTTTCAGAAGTCATTATTATTGATTTATTAATAAAAACAAACGAGGTAATTATCCTCAATCGTGCGTCGAACTCTCAGTATTCTTTTAAATCAACGAATTTTTGTCTTCTACCCATCTACCCGTCACATTGAATCCTAATTCCATTTTTCTTTACAAAAAAAACCCAAGAGATTAAAATTGAAATTTACTTTTATAAACTACGGTAAAAAAAGACCAGGACTACTTTTTATAGTAAATTTATGGAATATAGGAATATGAACAAACGCGGATAATACGGACGCGTAGAGATGCTGTAGTTTAGTATTTATATTAATTAAAAAGTCTTACGGTCTTATCTTACCACGATCATTAACGGCAAATTGTCCCAACAATGGAAAACCCTACAAATTAATAATGACGAGAGAAAATTAATTTGTTCTAAATCAAGATTTTTACTTAATTAAAAAATCAAGTAAACTGAGTCCACCACACTAACTAATCATTAATTAATTAAGATTTTTCCGCGAAAAAAATTAACGAATAAAACAAGAATCACTCTCACTCTGCTTCGTCTTCTTCACATTCTTGCTTGCGGTTTCACTGTCTCTCTCTCTCTCCTCTTCAATCAATCTTTACCAAATCCGCTATCTCACTCAGTCTCCTCTTGCTTTGCTGGTGAAGACGATCAGCAACAGCAACACCTCTCTTTGAATCCAAGTTTCTGCCAAATCTGAGTGTCTCTCTCAATCTCTATCCACACATTGTTTGCTTTCATCGGCAGTTCCCAAATCTTGGTTTGGTACCGTCTGTGTCTTTTCTGCATTGCCAAGGAACCCTAGAGTCTAGATTACTGTACTGGTGACTCGCAAGATAGTCTAGTCCTTTTCGCTTCACTGACCCCTCTCCGAATCTGTGGAATTTGAGAAGTTGCTTTGTTGGGGACGGCTGATTCTTCTAGCTTTAGATTAAAGCGAGTGATGAAATCATTTAGTCAGTTTTTACTTTTGGCTGTTCTTGGAGTTCTTTTCCACGAATGCGATTCGTTTGGAAATTATGAATGTAAGTGTTGAATTTCTGCGATTATGTGGTTCCTCAGATCTTGCTTTTTTTAGTTTCCTCAAGCTGCTCTGCTATGGAATTTGATATTTTTCTATCTTGTTCTGGATTCATAGAAAAATGCTTTTTTTGAGCTTAGTTTGGAGATAATCACCAGTATCCACAATGATTTCAGCATAGATGATATGATTACCCTCATGTTTATAGGTTTGATTAGGGGTAATACTGCCTTTTATCTTGTGTGCCCAATTAGGATACTGGATCAGTTTTTAAAATTTTCCTGCAGAAATTAAAGACCAAATTGATTTTTTTTGGCCAAAAGACCAAATTGATCCTTCTGTGATTCATTGATGAATTTGGAGTTACATCAGTGCTGCAAATTCTTGCTTCATGTGTTTAATTCCATAATTCATGGTTCCTGCAGCTTATGCACTGATGACATTTAAGGAATCAATATACGAGGATCCAAAAATGGTAACTTCGACTTGGAATGTCCTTGATGCTGATCCTTGTGATTGGTCTGGCATTGGGTGCTCAGAAGATCGTCAACATGTTATTAAAATGTAAGATATGCTACTTAGCAGATTTTAATTGTCAAAGTCCAGCCTGCATTTTACATACCTTAAGTTGGTCCAATATGGATCAGGGGTTATGTTTTACTTCAGTAACAGTATATCATCTACATGTCCTGATCTGCAGAAATATCTCAAGTTCGTCTTTGAAGGGGTTCCTTGCTCCAGATTTGGCTTTACTCACCCAGTTGCAGGAACTGTAAGCTTCATTCCCAATTATTATTTTTTTCAACGTGCTAATTTGTATAAAATTCTTTGGAGTTGATATTTTTAAATTCATGATTTTGCAGCTATCTGCATGACAATATCCTTCTAGGAGTAATACCCAAAGAACTGGGCATGCTGAGTAACCTCAAGATCTTGGATTTGGGTAAAAATCATCTATCAGGTCCAATTCCTCCAGAGATCGGGAAGTTGACCAACCTCGTTAAAATGTACAATCCGTAAACATAATCACCTTGAACATATTTTGGACCATGGTATTTCAATTAACCCTTATTACTGCTTCAAATTGTGCAGAAACCTTCGATGTAATGGCTTGACTGGTAAGTTACCTCCAGAGCTTGGGAACTTAAAGTATCTTCAGGAACTTAAGGTGGACAGAAACAGACTTCAAGGAACTGTTCTTGCTGAGGGAAGCTCAGATATCACTTCCTCCTTGTCAGTAAAATCATTATTCTGTTTACCTAAAATAAATATAGTTAGATTGAATACATTCCATTGTCTTCCATAGCATTTAAGCTTATTTTGGGGATTTTTAGGCATAATTGTATACAATAGTTTATTCTTTTTTTCTGCAACTCACTTATATTAAACTTACTTCAGGTATACTTCTGGTTCAAATTTAAGTGGCATTTGTCAATTATCTCAGTTGAAGGTAGTCGATTTGTCATATAATTTCTTCATCGGGAGCATTCCCAAGTGCTTGGAGTCTTTTCCAAGGTGCCTCTTCTATTCCTTCACCTTCTTTCTCATTCTCATTCTTGCTATTTTTACAACTTGTACATACATTTCTATTATACAGAGTGATCTTTCAGGGGAATTGCCTTCAGAACAAAGATATACAACAACGTACTAGTGGACAATGTGGAGGTATGACCTCCTTCATAGTTTAACTGATTTGGAATCAGTCAACTGCTTTAAAACTAGGACAATTGTACAAAGTGCAGAGCTTTGATTGAATATACGAGTGGAAGTGAGTAAAGTTACATTTTCAGGAACTATACTGTAGTTTTGGAAATTGAAAATATTTGTTTTTTACTATAAGTTACACACTCTGCAGCATTTCTCGCATATAGACACCCCATAATGATTCATCTGTTAAAAACCTTAATTCCTATACAAAATGAATCTAGCTGCTAAAAACGGAATCACGCTGCAGGTGCTTATCCACCACCTAAACCTCGTTCAACTTCTGCACCAAAGCACAACACTGCTGAAAATGTAAACAAACATGACAGCGCACCAAAGCCCGTGTGGCTGTTGGCTCTAGAAATCGTGACAGGAGTCATGGTTGGGTTTCTGCTAGTCCTAGGAATCTTGACTGCCTTCCAAAGGTTCAACGGCAAATCTTCCATCATAATGCCGTGGAGGAAATCATCGAGTGGAAAAGGCCATGCCACATTGTACTTAGGTTGGGATCTTTCCTTCTATAATCTTCCTTGCTGATCAAGAAACCTGTCCTTGAAACTTACTTTAGTTTTTGGTGGTAGATTCTGAGACGTTGAAGGATGTTAAGAAATATAGTAGACAAGAACTAGAAGTAGCTTGCGAAGATTTCAGCAATATTATCGGTTCATCACCTGATAGTGTAGTTTATAAGGGAATTATTAAAGGTGGGCCAGAGATTGCTGTGATATCTCTTTGCATCAAGGAGGAGCACTGGACGGGCTACCTCGAACTCTATTATCAAAGAGAGGTACTTAATAAAGTGATTTTCCTCCCACTGTATGTGGCAGAATTTTTAATTTTTTTTTTTTTGTCCAGGTGGCAGAGTTAGCTAGATTGACTCATGATAATACTGGAAAGTTGCTGGGTTATTGCAGCGAGAGTGAGCCGTTTACTCGGATGCTCGTTTTTGAATATGCATCAAATGGAACTTTGTATGAGCACCTTCATTGTAAGTCCTGATTCCACAGTTTTTTAATCTTTTTTCATTTGGGTTTGTGTGAATCTTTTTCATTCCAAAGAAAATATTGATGGTGTGGCAGATCTAAACTAGGGATCATACTTAGAATCAAATGTTGCATCACATTTTTACAAATCGAGCTAAAATTTGAATGCAGATGGAGAAGGCTGCCAAATGTCATGGACTCGGCGCATGAAAATTGTACTGGGTATTGCTCAAGGGCTTAAGTACCTACATACAGAACTCAACCCGCCATTTACTATATCGGAGTTGAATTCAAGTGCTGTTTATCTTACTGAAGATTTCTTACCCAAGGTATTATCTTAATCTTTTTTTTTCATCACTTATAAGCAAAAACTACAAAAAGAAATGTGGGTCTCCCTGAAAAACATCAAAATCTGTTCAAAATTGCAGCTTGTTGATTTTGAGAGTTGGAAAAATATTCTTTCGAGATCCGAAAAGCATTCAGGATCTATCAGCAGTCAAGGGGATGTCTGTGTTCTTCCAAACTCGATCGAGCGGCGCCATGAAGATGTTCTAGGCAACATCTATGCATTCGGCGTGCTTCTGCTCGAAATCGTGAGTGGAAGACCTCCGATTTCTAAGGACAAGGGGGATTTGGTAAACTGGGTAAGAATGAACATAATCCATTTCACTGTTAGAAGATCTATGCACCAGTTTGATTCACCATCTCAAATTTTCTTTTTTCGGAATCTGCTGTTGTAGGCCAAGGATTATCTCGAGCTTCCGGAAGCAATGTCTTACGTGGTGGACCCCGAGCTGAAGCACTTCAACTACGACGACCTGAAGGTGATATGTGAGGTGGCGAGCCTGTGCCTCGACCCGAACCCTACTAAGAGGCCGTCCATGACCGATATTAGCTCGACTTTAGAGGGCAAAATTGACACTTCGATGTCGGCGGAGCTTAGGTCGTCTTCTTTAGCATGGGCTGAGCTGGCGCTTTCGACGTAAAAGTCTAGTGAGATACTAACCCGATGTAAATCGAAAAAAAAAATGCTTCGATTTTGTGGTTTTTGGGGGTTCTAATATCTCTTGTAAATGCTTGTATGGTGAGAGATAATATAGTAGGGAATGGAGAATTTGTTTAGTATACTCCTTGTATGCATTTTGTTGGAGGCGCCAATATTGTGTTGAATCATTTCATAGATAGATAACTATAGATTATGTTTCTAATCAATGTCACTTGTTTGAACGAAATTTACTTTTCATACCACTATTTTTCGGCTAGATCAATTTGGGTCAAAGTGTTCGATTTTGAAATTTTATAACTAAACTGAACAAAATAAAAATTAGGAATGTATTAGAGGGGCTAAATTGAACAAAATCAAAAGTTATGGGCGATTTACGTGTACGACACGTGACTCTTAACGGTGAAACAAACGGAAATTTAAAGGAGATACTAAAAGGTATAAAGTGCAAACGGTTGATACCAAAACTATTAAAAAAAAACAACGTAAGAAAAGTGGATTCCGGTAAACAAGTGGTATGAAAAATATCTTTATCCCTTTAAAATATAATATTCAATTTGTTAATTAATAGACCAAGTTGGTTTTAACTTTTACAGACTGGATTTTGCGTTAAAATTAGTGTTTAAATAATAAAACATTATTTTTCACTTTTTTAAAATATCAAAATTGTTACTCATAATTTAGAACATAATAATACTTAAAAATAGGTATTTTTTTCATCAATTTAGAGGTTGTTTATTTTAGTTCAATGGAACAATAAAGAAATGAAAGGTTGTGTATAAGGAAGGGTAATGAGTGATGACATTGCTTGGATGTCAAGGAAGAGGTGATGGCAACTTGGCATTTGCAATTGATGAAATCTTGCCATCTTTCAACTTTAGTAGTGTCTTTGGCAGCCTTCGGTTTTGCAGCTTTCTTAGCTCTTACTCCACTTCCACTCCACTATAATATGCAAAATGAACCTTGTTAGGTACGATTTCATCTCATTCACCTACCATACTTATCAATGTCTTTTTCGATTAACCCCTAATTAATTGATGCGTTCAATATCCTAAGCAACGATAAAAGAAATTTCCGAAAGTTGATAAAACGTATGAGCTATTTCGCTATAATTAAATGTGAAATAGATAGATAAATAGGTAGCATTTGACACGTAAATGTTAGAATATCCATAATAGTTTTACAGAAACTTTATATTTTAAAGTTGTCACGTAGTGACGTAGATATGTATGTACATTTTAAGTAATACGTAAAGTTAAAATACACATAAAAACAATATTTGCTCTCCAAAATTTTACTTAACTAATTTTTATTATTAAATTTTCTAACAACCACAAATAAAATATTATCATTAATTATAAAATAAATTAATTTATAATAAAAAAAACTGGTTATCTAATACATAGCATCATAATGTATTCCTTAAATTTAAGGAATAAATTATGTAAAAATAGGTGGGTTCCACTTTTATAGAATGTTATATAAAATATTTATAACACGTTTTTATACACTTTATATAAAAAAATATTTTAGACACTTTAAATAATATTATGTAATAGGGAATACAATTGTGGATGCTTTAAAATTTCTTTTAAATAATTTAATATTTAAACCAAAATTTATTATTTGATTGAAAACTAGTCTAGACTCCTACGGTCTACACTCTAGACTTAGGGTGCTATACTGTTTTTTTTTTTGGTTGGCCAAAGTGCATTACTGAATTACAAAAAAAAGAAAAAAAAGGAGCAGTTACGATGTCGTTTCGATGCGATGTGATCCGGTAGATTTTTCAGATGATGATAGCTGTTATAGCGGTTACGTTGCTGTTAAGTAGGCTGCACGGTCCCACCAATGCGGGGGCTCCACCTGTCCAATCAAATAGCTGGCTCTTTCGTCACCAGCCAATGGAATCAAATTTCCAACTGATCTCGCAAAACTACCGTAGAATCATATACACACGGTAACGTCCCCGATTTTCAAAAGTTGGATTCCCTCTCAAAACAAGACGCCGTTACGACGCCGTCAACTCCACACGGTATATAACTCCTCGTCGTCTCCCATTTCTACCACATTCATTCACTTTACCGGGGAAAAAAGGATATCCAGAGAAGCCGAGAATCACTGCGAAAATGCGTGAAATCCTCCACATCCAGGGCGGCCAATGCGGCAACCAAATCGGCGCCAAGTTCTGGGAGGTGGTGTGTGCCGAGCACGGCATCGACTCCACCGGGCGGTACCAAGGCGACACGGAGCTGCAGCTGGAGCGCGTCAATGTGTACTACAACGAGGCCAGCTGCGGCCGCTTCGTGCCTCGCGCCGTGCTCATGGATCTCGAGCCAGGCACCATGGACAGCGTCAGGTCCGGGCCGTACGGGCAGATTTTCAGGCCGGATAACTTCGTGTTCGGGCAGTCTGGAGCCGGGAATAACTGGGCGAAGGGACATTATACTGAAGGAGCTGAGTTGATTGATTCGGTTCTTGATGTAGTGAGGAAAGAGGCAGAGAATTGCGACTGCTTGCAAGGTTTGTCTCTTTATTCTTGATAGTTAGTTGACGATGGTCTAGGAGCTGTTTTATACCAATTATGGTGCGATTTTAGTTTTTACTGCTATAAATGACGCATCTGTTATGATTTTGAAGTAGTATTACCATTAGGATGTTGATAGCTGGGATTTGTAGCAGTATTTAGAGTTGTTCGCTGTATGATCTTGATTGATGCTTGATCCAGTATTTTGAGTGTTATCAATAACTGATATGTGTTATCAATAAGTCTGGTGCATGATCATAACACTATTTCACTGATATGTTCTTTGATTAATGCTTGATCCAATATTTCGAGTGATCAACTGAAATTCTGGAAAATGATATGTGGTTCTATAAGTCCAGGACCCGATTTTGTGGTGTCTATGAGACTCGAGTAAAATATTCGTGGCTCGCTCATTTCATTGCTGGTAATTTCTTCAGGATTTCAAGTATGCCACTCTCTTGGAGGAGGTACCGGGTCCGGAATGGGAACTCTGTTGATCTCAAAGATAAGAGAAGAGTACCCCGATCGAATGATGCTCACGTTTTCAGTTTTCCCTTCCCCAAAGGTATCAGACACCGTTGTGGAGCCCTACAATGCCACACTCTCTGTTCATCAGCTTGTTGAGAATGCAGATGAGTGCATGGTGCTCGACAATGAGGCCCTCTACGATATCTGCTTCCGTACCCTGAAGCTTACCACCCCGAGCTGTAAGTTATCATTCCCAGATACTTTCTTTAATTTCACACTTATCTGCCATGCATCATCATATATAGTGAATTATAATTAAGGTTTCGGTTTCTTGTTTGATCAAGAGTACTGAATTTAATAGACAAATGAAACCAGTTAGCATATGATAGTTCATCAAGCTTGGAGATGTAGTGATGTACTGCAAGTAATTCTATATTAGAGAATTTTGAAAATACTATCATTCTGAAGTCTGCTCCATTTAAGAAATTAGTCTGTAAGAATGAAAACCTTATTTAATCGAGGTGGCTAGATGTAAGTAATACAGTACAACCCTAGAAATTTCTCAAAACCACGATTTAACAAAAGTATACTTTGGGTATAAGTGCTGATATTAATACAACATATCAGTTGTCATGATCCATTAGATCGCTTCCAGTCTCCCACCTTAAGCTTAAGCAGTCTCACTTTCTCAGTGACAGTTGTAGTAATTTTCCAGACTGTAAGTTGTGATCTGATGTCAGACACAAAACACCTTTCTCTGTTTTCCTTAGCTGTATATCTTGTGGAGTTGCACACTTTGACTTGGTCAAAGTCACTCAACATGTTTGCATGTGGCTTGTCTATTTTGTCTGGGTCCGTTATCTGAGCTTTTTTATTCCGTGCCTCGTGGGTGTCCAATAATTTTTCCCGTTATCTTCTAATGCTTTTGTTCTAGGAGGATATTATTTTCTTGGATTGGCAGGACAGCTCAAACCACGTGATCTTTCTTTAATAATCCTATACAACTTCTGTACATACATAAATGAATAATCAATCACACTTCACTTGCTACTTTGCTTCTTATCTTACTTGTCTTGAACATTTAACAAGCCCCAGTATATCTAGTTGATTAAAATGTAAAAATCAAAATTTATTGATTTTGCCTTAAGTATTGATCTTTTTTTCCCTGACAGTTGGAGACTTGAACCATCTAATATCAGCCACAATGAGTGGGGTGACATGCTGCCTCCGCTTCCCCGGCCAACTCAACTCCGACCTTAGGAAACTCGCCGTGAACCTCATCCCTTTCCCGCGTCTGCACTTCTTCATGGTCGGTTTCGCCCCACTGACCTCCCGTGGGTCCCAGCAATACCGAGCCCTAACAGTCCCCGAGCTAACCCAACAAATGTGGGACTCGAAAAACATGATGTGTGCAGCTGACCCTCGCCACGGCCGATACCTGACCGCCTCAGCCATGTTCCGAGGCAAGATGAGCACGAAAGAGGTGGACGAACAGATGATCAATGTCCAGAACAAGAACTCATCATACTTTGTGGAGTGGATACCCAACAATGTGAAGTCCACTGTTTGTGACATCCCTCCGACCGGTCTGAAAATGGCGTCCACCTTCATTGGGAACTCGACCTCGATCCAGGAAATGTTTAGGAGAGTGAGTGAGCAGTTCACTGCCATGTTCAGAAGGAAGGCTTTCTTGCATTGGTACACTGGGGAGGGAATGGATGAGATGGAGTTTACTGAGGCTGAGAGTAATATGAATGATCTTGTGTCGGAGTATCAGCAGTACCAGGATGCCACGGCTGATGAGGAAGGAGAGGAGTATGGTGATGAGGAAGATTACCAGGACGAGGAGTAAAAAGTGCTCATTTTGTGTTGGTTTTGTTTTCTAAGTTTGAAGTTTGTGTGGTGAATGTTGTGTTGTGGAGATTTTATACACGGTTGTGGTAAAATAGGTGTGGTGTTTGGATTGAGTTTTGCTAAACTATGGATATGTTGCAAGAAATTATTTGATAGATGAAATGAAATTCACCATTGTGCAAAATGAGATTATTCACAGCTCTCCAAACATGTTACTGCAAAAATAATTTACAAAATCCATTTCCTGGTTTGATTTAGATTTCCTACATTTGGTACATCTTTTTCACCTAAATGTTGTTTGTTTAAAGTAAAACAACATTGATTCAAACATCCCGGATAAATATAATGATTAATAACTAAAAAAACTGTCCAAAGTTTACCGTATGTTAAAAGTAGGTGTAAGAAGTTTCAAATGTTAAACTCTAGTGTCCAAAGTTTCAATTTTGTTAAACTGTAGTGTTTAAGTGTGATTATTTTAGAGAAGACAACTTCGACTGTCAAATTCGAGCTTCCATACACACTCCCTTCTCGTCATCTTGCCGGGACCGTCATCTAAGAAGCTGACCACATCCGCAAGTAAATCTCGCTCCGTTGTCGGTGAAAATCGTTCAAGACCACTTTGCTAGAAACCTTTTCTTTTGGATGTTCAACTTTTGGGTGAAATTTGACGATTTTGTGTAAAGTAAGGAGTCATGGATTATGAGTGGGTGAGTGAGTTTATGAAAATGATTGAAATGAGATGAAAAGACGTGCATAGACACCAAATTTCAACAATACTGAAACCTATGATAGTCTATTTTAACATTTCAAATTTCAAACACTTACTTTTAACCTAGGATAAACCTTGAAAAGTTTTTTTTAGTTATTAACCCTGAATATATATTTAGCAATCACTGGTTACACAATATTACAACCTGATTCCAAGTGTTAAAAAACCATCGAAAAACAGCAAAGCCTAAGGACAGTTAAGAGCACAAAAGATCACATTTTTTAGGTTAAAGATGGTTTGGCAGCCAATCATTGTGCTGCAAACATAGATTTCGCTTTGAACAGGATTTTATGCACCTCGTCAAAGTGAGCCTGAGTTGCATTTCTGGTATCCCCAATCCATTTCCTCATCAAAATAAGGACCCAGAATTTGATCACGTTCTTCGTCTTCCAAAAGCTGCAAAGCAATATCTTCTTATAAGTAAACATTATAAACTTCTTGAAAAAATGTGATTTTTGAAGCTCCCGATCATGATTTTGGTCAATACTGGAAGTTATTAGGTTTTGATTAGTGTTAATGTTACCTCGAGCTGCATAATCTCGCAAACTAAGCTTAGATCAGCAACGGATGGCTGAAGTCCACCCAGCATGAACCGACCGCGCCCTTGGATTCAGCAGCTATTATGAACACCGAATATCAACATTTTGGTTGGAAACAAGTAGGAGTTACTAGAAGTGATGCTTCTATTCCAGTTTCAGAAAAATTGAATGATTCATTCATGAAATATGTAGGAGTGAGATTGCATACCAATGATCTGCAACTCCAGGAAATAAACAAGCAATGTAAATAAGGATAGCATGACTGCAGAGAAAGAGAAGACAATCAGATAATCTACAATAGAGATGCATTTGTTGGAAAAATGTGTTATTGGCATTACTATTTTTATGATCGGGAATGGGAAATTGTTGTTCTTAGTACACCCGGCCAGAGTTGTCCCGTCTTCGTCCAGATTCGTTGAATTTGACGAATTAATGATCCATAAGGGCGTCATTAATAGGGACATTTAATTTTTTATTCATTGTTGCGCCATTAATACACTGCTTCCACCTCCCTATAAATAGAGACTTTTCTCTATTGTTTTGAAATACTGATACTGATATCGAGAATGAGAATAGTCCTCCCCCTCCTTCATTCGAGATGATTGTCATCTTTCTAGGTCGTTTCGACCACAAGTCCTGTTCCTGGTGGAGTTCAGGCAAGGTTCTGTTCGACTGGTGGGGCTTCGTGCTAGCTCGCACTGTAATGCCGTTTTATCCTGGGAGACAATCGCCCATGTTTATCATCTAGCACAACCGATGAGTCGGTGAGGGGGCGAAATTGTCTTAAGGAGACCGTGATCATCACGGGACTCGGTTTAAAAACATTCGTTTATTTGATTCAGAAAATTCTCCTTTAGAATTCCCCTTTTAAGTGCTAATATTTTCCTACAATCTTAAGACAATTTTTCGTAATTTTAGAGGAGATCAATTTTTTGGATAATGGTACGAATTCTGTTAAAATCGGATCTAAGGTTTGATCGATATTTGAAAACTGTATATGGTGTGTAGATACGGTGTGTAAACTAACACAGATGCAGTCCGGATGTATGTATGTAAATATGATGACTGTTTTCTGAACACAGTGAATTTTTGTGATTGCATGTGTCGATCGTTGAGTCGGTTCTGTGAGAGGAATTTTATCATTTAAAGGCTACAACCAATAATCACGGGGACTCTATCTGGGAGAGGCATCGACTTTCAGCCGGAGGATGAAAGGAGTTGGAGCCGAAGGTGATGACTGGAATTGGAGGCCAATAGGTCAAGCCGATCAAATAAAGAATGATCTCCTCAACAACGGCAGTGTTAGAGTTGCTAGAGCACTTGGGAGGACAACGAACTTTGAGGAGTCTGACAAGATGGATCCAAAACTTGCTTGGCTTCGAACATGGCAATGGCGGTGGCGTTCGACTCCTTCAAGTGGTGGAAGGTCTTCTCGCCGGGGCAGTACTCCGAGATCAACATGAGTTCAACTCAAACTTGAATGCCGTGGCGGACACTGGTGGAGCGCCTGGAAGAGGGCTCCAGGCCTCCAGTCTCAGTTCGTTTTCTAAACCGAAACGTGTGGTAACGAATTTGGTTTTTTCGATTACCTTTATTTAAGAAATTTAATCTACTAAAAGCATTGATTTTCAATAAAAGCTAAAAGACCAGATTGGATGAGTAGCAGGGGTCTCGATAGTTGGTGTTGAGCTATTGCTGAAAGCATTAGATCTGGACTTTAAGAGCAAAGGAATCGACGAGGTTAGAGTCGTCGTCGTTATTGTGATGACTGGCGAGGATGAAATCTCAAAGCTCCAATCCATGTCGGAGTTGATCAGTTGAATCATTCTTCAACCATGACTGTCCAGGCTCTGCTACTGGAGTCGGGTTAAGAAGAAGATGTTGACCGATCGGGTTGTAAAACCCGGAAACCAGTTCGGTTACTTTATTGCTGCATTTAATCCGTTATTTATTTTAATTCGTTGCAATTACACAAATAAATGTTATTTAATGTAATAGTCCAATGGTTACCAGGTTGGACTCGGTAATTGACTAGTTTCTAAATAATTTAGGTTATATTGGCTGTAGGCCCGACATTAACTGCTCATATTTGTGAATTAATGCTAACATGGCCGAAATTTGTTGAGTCTCAGGATGTAAGTTCTTGACATGAGCAGTCCCGGAAAGGTCGCGAGTTCTAGCTTGTGCTAGCTGGATTTTACTCCTCCATTAATTTAGATTGGCGAAGAGCGCCAGCTGGAGGGGGCAGGCCAATGGATCAAAACATGTTGATATAATTTTTAGAAAGTTTTCAACTCGGTTGCCTCGCATGTTGCTGTTGGGTCGAAATTTGTGTCGGTTCATAGTTTAAATTTAAAGGGGCCAGAGCAATTAGATGTTTTGATTTTTATTCGGGGCTCTTAATAGATATTTGAAAATGATGGACTATCTTTAGATATGATGTTCGGTCCTTATAATTTTATAAATGACAAATAGTCTTAAAATTTTATTTTTAAGATTATGACTGAATTTTTCATGATGGAACTAGTCTTTATGATTTTCAAATAAAGAGAACTGTCTCTAAATATTTGCAAATTAGTTCTTGAATTTTGGTTGTTTGAAACTAATGGACTATCTGTTTTGTGTGTTTTGCATGTATAATGACGTCCATACGAGCGGCACGATAAAGTGGTGTTTGGATGACAAAACTTTGACAACCAAGCCGGAGATGAGAGGACGATGATGATGATTATGACATGCAATAAGGATTACATGATGGTCTGAGGACCTGTCGGTTTGTTGACTAGCCGGTCTGATGACCTTGTCGGTTTGATGACCTTGTCGGTCTGAGGACCTTGACTGGATCAATATTGATCACATGACGGTCTTATGACCATGGGTCTGAGGACCAATATTGAGGAAATGATAGTCTGGGGACGAATATTTAATGAGATGACGGTCTGAGGACCGCAACAGTTTTAATAACCAATGATGATAAATGAAGGTCCGAGGACCTATGTTTAATAAAATAATGATCCAATGATCAATGTTGTGGTGATTGAGAGTTTGTAATAACTTCATACCCAACTCGTGTGTTAACACGTTAAAATTTTATGGAAGAAATTAAAATAATGTGGTTGAGACCATGTTTGTTTTGGAGCCACGGTCAATGTGGGGGGTAGCTTTAAATAGCAGATTCTTTTATTAAGGTACCCCGAATAACATTTGAGAACTCTTCATAAATTGTGCAAAGGTAGAAAACCTTCGCATTTACAATTGAATATGTAAGTGTCTCATAAAAGCGTGTAAGTATAAATTTTTGTAGTCAAACGGGATAAAATACACGGCTTAACAACTGCTCTCAGTTGAATTTTATCAGTGACTTTGCGAAGTCCAATGATGGCGTATTATAAATGCGGATCCGCTAACCTTTAAAGGTTAAAGAGAGCGAGTTGATAAATCATCGAATGGAATGTGACTTATGCCCATGAAGGAAACACTCTTGAGAAGGAAAACCCAACCATGATGACTGGAGATCCCAAGAACTTGGTTCAATGGGACAACCTAATCACAAGAGTGGGTGTGATCACTGTGGGGGTCTTTACCCTCGGGTCCATTCCTATGATGAGAAACAGTGATGGAGATGAGGTTAAGCTTTTGCGTTAGATGATCCTCAATTATCAGTTAAACTGCGCATTATAATGCGATTTACTTATTTGAGATTACATATTAAGCAAAGCTTTTAATGATTCGTAAGGAGAGCTCAGAGTCGTGATGATGCTCGTGAGACATAGAATCACCTATGCGAGTGAGAAGTGGGGCCGCTTCGAAAGGAATTGTTGAGGGCGCAATTCTTAGAAACGCTTGCAGAACCAGGCACGTGTTCCATGGCCTTACCGGACCACAGGGCGAGAACAGAACCAAGGCTAGGAAGGTACCTGTGTGGGTTATGTCGTCATTTACACCAACGACAGTCGGTTCAAGGACATCGCGTCTACCGACCAGTCAGTAAAGAAGACATGATCTCACAAGGGGTAGGTTCAAAGGGGTTACCCCTACCTATTCTTTGCAGGTATTGACCGTTGAGCTCCACTATTCTTGAGTCTAGAAGTTCGTCTAGGTACTCTCTGAATTTCCATTCATGTGGGGGATTGTTGGAAAAATGTGTTATTGGCATTACTATTTTTATGAAAGGGTGAATGGGAAATTGTTGTTCTTAGTACACCCGGCCAGAGTTGTCCCGTCTTCGTCCAGATTCATTGAATTTGACGAATTAATGATCCATAAGGGCGTCATTAATAGGGACATTTAATTTTTTATTTATTGTTGCGCCATTAATACACTGTTTCCACCTCCCTATAAATAGAGACTTTTCTCTATTGTTTTGAAATACTGATACTGATATTGAGAATGAGAATAGTCCTCCCCCTCCTTCATTCGAGATGATTGTCATCTTTCTAGGTCGTTTCGACCACAAGTCCTGTTCCTGGTGGAGTTCAGGCAAGGTTCTGTTCGACTGGTGGGGCTTCGTGCTAGCTCGCACTGGAATGCCGTTTTATCCTGGGAGACAATTGCCCATGTTTATCCTCTAGCACAACCGATGAGTCGGTGAGGGGGCGAAATTGTCTTAAGGAGACCGTGATCAGCACGGGACTCGGTTTAAAAACATTCGTTTATTTGATTCAGAAAATTCTCCTTTAGAATTCCCCTTTTAAGTGCTAATATTTTCCTACAACATTCAGATTTCTAATGAATTTCAATCCTCAAGAAAATAATAAAAATATATCATGTATGCTACCTCTCGAAAAGCTTGAATCTTCCATCGACAATAGCCGGAACTTGTGCCATGGGATTAATTTCTTTAAGAAAAAAACACAAGTAATCATGTATGCTGCCATGTCTACTATCCTCCATCAAACATATGCCAATTACACCTTCAGAAACTATATACCAATATTCAAGATCTTAATTGCCATAAATCACAGTTATTTCATGTTTGCTCTAATTGATCAATTGCAGAATCACTGATTATATTCAAACATTTTGATAGTCTTACAGTATATTACTCACAATCCCTAAATCAGGCTCCATATAGCATATATACTAAGAAATCAGACTAACGAGACAACACAGTCTAATATTAGAGACAGTCCATTACAGTGTTGCAGCCTTTTTTTTTTTTTTTAGATATATGTTGGTGCCATATATTTGCATTTATTAAACTTTTGGTTCTTTCATTAGTTGTCCATCAAGTTTGACTGTTAAATACTCAAGTGCAAATTACGTGATTTCCCTTTAAATTTTTTTTTTGTTCAATTTAGTTCCTCAATTTATATCTCTAACTTTTGATTTTTGGAATTTAGTCCACAAAAAACTAAATTGGACCCCGAGCTAAACTGGTCGAGCCATAGTCAGGCCCATTCATATAAATTAGGGGACTAAATTAAACAAAAATGAAATTAGGGGAAGTCACATGACTTGCACATGCATACTTAACAGTCAAACTTGACGGTCAACTAACGGATACACAAAAAGTTTACAAAATGTAAACGTATGATATCAAAAGTTTAAAAAATGATGTTATACCAATATTCATTTTTGTCAAACATATGACACCAAAATGTTAGTCCTAATTAGTCCTATTTGAGCTAATTAGTCAATCCATAAAACTATCCACAGTTGGTTTCTGATAAATTCTTAGTTACATCGGTTCCAATAACAGGAGTCTATATGTTGCCCCTCGTATTAATTACAATGAGACACGTGTAGAAAATGACAAAAATGAGGAGTTTGACCAGAGTCGGCCTAAGAGAGATTGTGTCTAAAGCAAAAAATTATTTCGGGACCTTATAGTTTTCCCAATAAATAATGTCATAATTATTTAAATTTTTTATAATTAAGTTAACTTTATCGCTTGTCCAAAAATAATAAAAAGTGGTTTTTTTTTCTTATAAACTGGACATTTTTTATATTTTGCTAAAGTGGATTTTCTTATATAATAGTATACACAATGCCTCTTTTTCTTAGGAATCTAAAACACTAGTTTTAGTGGCTTTATCCTTGAGCCGGCTCTGAGTTTGACAGTGACAAATGTCACTTTATAATTAGTAAGAGGGGCAACAGATAAACTCACTCTATAATTTCTTTGTTTTCTCCGTTTACTAAGAGCATCCACAATGGTTTTACATAAATTGTATTCTTTAAAGTTGACACGTAGACATTTATGTACACTTTAAGTGAAATACGTAAATTTAAGACACACGTAAAAAATATTTTCTCTGCAATCGTATTACTTAAACATATTCCTTAAATATATTTTATTATTAAATTTTTCAAAAACTACCAATAAGATATTAGCATTAATTATAAAATGAATTAATTTATAATAAAAAATTGGTTACGTAATACATAGTTTATTACTTATATTTAAGGAATGCTTTATATAAAAACATAAATTTACGTGTGGGTCCCATCTTTAAGGAATGCTATGTAAAAATACTGTAGATATATTTTGTTGTTTTACTTAAATAAACATGTAGGGACTACGTTTACGTAATGTTTACGTAATACCATTGTGGATGCTCTAAACGATGGACATATATATATATAAGCCCATGCCGAGCCTTATTTGGTGGGTATGGGTAGATCGATTCTCCCACTATCAGACTTTTTCCATCTGTTAGTCAAAGCATGCAGAGGATATATAATAATATATATATATATCAAATATAAATCACTTATAATACTATGCGCAGATGTGAATTAGTGCTTGAGATTTATACAGTTAGATCAAAGTCACGAGTTTAAATATCATAATAACTATTTAATATCATTTATGAGGGAAATGAGGACTAATACTTAAGGGCCGACATCTTAACTAGGTTGTTGACTAGCCTTTGATCGGCTAAATGTAGTTCTTTTCGAACAATAGTAAAATTCTAACTGTATTTTTCTTTAAATAAATAGAGTCCTATTGCAAATATTTGAAAATGAGGGACCAAATTTCCTATTCTTATACACACATAGGCTAGCCACTGATAAATATGTATATATGATCCAACGACTGTTAAGTAAAACATCACATGACTCCTTACGTTGTATCGTAAGATGTAAGTGCCTCACTCACCTCACTGCCTATTTAATATGACAGAATGGTGTAAGAAATAATAGTCTAATTTAACTGACTGACCTACACATGGCCATCCATCTAGCAATAAATTGATCTAAATGCTGACACTGCTGTACTTTCTCAACTTCTCTCACATATTAAAATTAGGGATGAGCAAATTACCCACTTGTATCCGAAACCGGACCGGAACTGTCATTTGGGTAGGTTCTGGATAGATGTAAACGGTTTTGGTACGATTCTGTGATAAAAATTCAAGAACCGGTAGTTTCGGTTCCGGTTCCGGGATAAGGGTTTGGGTACCCAAATACCCGGAACCGGAACCGTTTTAAACTAACTAGGAATTTTGATGATTATTTAAAGATTTGAAATCATATTATTTGTGGAAAATGTGGGATTTTTTTTATAAATTCATTAGGAACAATTCATGTTTCAGTTTCAACTGGGTAACCAGAACCTGGTCCTTACTGGGTATCCAAACCCAGTTCCAACTAGTACCCATAACTAGATTATTTAGTTTGAAAATTTTGTAACCGGTTCTTTAACGGGTACCACGAACCGATTGGTTCTTAACGGTTCGGGTCTGGTTCCGGTTCCTACATGTTCTGGTACGGTTCTGGGTAGTAAAATTAGGAAGCGTTTAGTACTGATCTAGTTCTGGGATACCCAGAATGTACATGGTACCCGGAACCATTCACCCCTAATTAAAACCGGGTAACTTTGATCTTTAAAAGTATCAGAAATAATAAGGGTGATACATCATCAGCTTATGTATCATCAAATAATACTTTATAATATTATTTTTTAAAAATATATTTATGTTATTCAATTTATTATAATATTGTTTAAATTATCTTAATAAAAAAAGTCATGATTTTATTTATGCTACTTTAATTTATGAATATATTTTTTTATATAAAAATCAAAAATATATAAATGAAAAATTAATAAATGTCATAAAACATATACTTTCTTATTTACACTAGTATAAAAAATTAATTAATAATAAAATAAATAAGTTTTTTTTAAATAATTTTGTAAAGCAATAATAATATTATTATTTATTAAATAGACAAAATATTTTGTATTACTTTTATAGTTTATTATGATAATATTATTGTTATTATTAGATTTTTTTATACTTCATAACTCATTATTATAATAAATAATTATACACATGACGTTCATATAAAATGAGTAATTTTTTTTTTAATGAAAATTATCTTATAAAATTATATATAATGTTTTAATTAATAGAATTTTAGTAGTTGTGCACGTTAAGTTTAAATATTTAGTATTTAGAATTCTTAAATGACTATAGTATTAACCACACACAAAATCTTTAAGAAGTTAGTTGTTGTCAAAATATATATTCTTTTAAATTTTATCATATTAAGATATAATATACTCTCATAGAGATTAATATAATAACAATAAATACAAGTAATACACATTACAACACATACCAAACACTGTAATCAGCACAACCAAACACTGCAATCTAATATTACATTACCTAGCTAACATTACTTGTAATTTCACATTTCAAGTAATCTCACATTACGTTCATAAAACGCCCCTAGTTGATTACAAAATTATTACATGCATAATATATCAAAATTCGATAACTAATATTACATTTTGGCAAAATTCAAGCATTAAAAAAAATATCGATATTGATTTTCATGCATTGAACCTGGAAACTGTTTATAAAAAAAAAAGAACCTGGAAACTGACAAAGGAGTCTGCATCAGGCTCTCTGTACTGTAACTTCCCTCCTCGTTTTAGTCGCCTTACATTTCCCCTAGCTAGCCTATCTCCTCTCTATCTATCTCAACATTGAAGATCACTTTCACTTGTTATCACCACTGGCCATTGCTGAAACCTGCAACCAGCTCTCTATCTGTGACCACGGTGAGTGCTCGCTTTATTCAAAATTCCACCTTTTTTTCTGTTCTTGCTGCAAATACATGCGTTTCACTCAACAAAAGCAGCTTCATTTGATTTCAAGAACCCTAGTTAATTAAGCTGATCTTACGTTGTCATTATAATTTTACCAAACTTTACTGCACTTTTGCTTCTGTGATCTGTACGTACAAATACAAATGTCAAATTTTGAACCTTTTTCAAAATTTTGGCCAAAAAAAAAAAATCTTTATCAAAATTGCAGTCCTTCTGGTGTTTTTACTGCTCAAAATTTTATCTTTTACTGCTCTATAGTAACCTCACCTGCCTTCTTTATTGCATTTGCACCTCAACACTTATCTCCATCTTCATGTGCCTTTTACCGGGGTTTAAGGATCTAGGGTTCCTTAATCTATTCGAAAAAAAATTCTTTATTTTTGTCTCATTTATTAAACCAATTTTTATATATTTATTCCAAAAAAGTGTTGACTTAAATTACTTTGCTTCTTCTTTCTCCAACTCATGCAAAACCCTATATTTTAAGGCACATACTTTCACCATTTCAAGTTTAGAGATGTATTTAAATAATTATTATTTATTTATGTATGTATGTATATATAATAATGTATTTTAGCATTGGTATGCACTTATTTAGTCAATATGAATTCCCCTGATTTCACTCCCTGAAAAGGCGCCAACTTTAATGCACACGGCCTCGACTATGCCCACCCTTCGATTCTCGATGTTCTTGTCTCCATTAATTAATCCAGTTCTTAATTCATAGATTTTCAGACACCAAAACTCTCTGATCTGCAAATAACCCATTTCCCACATTCAAAGATTACATCTTTATGTAAGTATATAAATTTTCCTTATATATTTATATAGATTCAAACCCAGATCTGTTGTGATTTACTGATAACTGATCTAAAACTAATTTTCCGTTTACAGTTACTATGATCAGAAACTTAAAGCTCGGAGTCGACGTGATCGGGGCCCACAACCTCCTTCCCAAGGACGGTCAAGGCTCGTCAAACTCGGTGGTGGAGCTCTACTTCGACGGTCAAAAGTTCCGAACCACGGTCAAGGACAAGGACCTTGACCCGGTCTGGAACGAGACCTTCTTCTTCAACATATCCGACCCGACCAACCTCCATTATCTAACCCTAGATGCCAACATCTATAGTATTGTTAAGGCCACAAACTCTAGAACCTTCCTCGGCAAAGTCGCCATCAGCGGCACCTCGTTCGTGCCGTACTCCGATTCCGCGGTTTTCCACTACCCGCTCGAGAAGCGGGGCATCTTTTCGCGGGTCCGGGGCGAGCTCGGGCTCAAGGTTTACATCACCGACGACCCGAACATCAAGGCATCGAACCCGATCCCTATGGAGAAATCGGAGGTTCGGCACACTTTCCATCACCTACCCAACCCTAACGGTCAACCCGGCCCGAACCCGAATCATAACCCGATCCCGAACCAGCATGGGATGGCTGAGATCTCGCATCGGGATCATGTTCCGGAAAGAGATCACGGGCCGCGGGTTGCGGGGATCGGGTCGGATCAGATGAAGCCCGATTTGCATCCTCCGAGGTTGGTTCGGATGTACTCTGCGGCATCGGCCCAGCCCGTGGACTACGCGTTGAAAGAAACGAGCCCGTTTTTGGGCGGTGGGCGGGTTGTTGGGGGTCGGGTGGTTCGGGGGGATAAGCGGTCTAGCACGTATGACCTAGTCGAGCAGATGCATTTTCTTTATGTTCGGGTTGTGAAGGCTCGGGAACTTCCGGCAATGGATATAACGGGAAGTATCGACCCGTTTGTGGAGGTTCGGATCGGGAACTATCGGGGAATCACGAACCATTTTGAGAAGAGACAGAATCCCGAGTGGAATCAAGTGTTCGCCTTCTCGAGGGAGCGAATGCAGGCTTCGAACCTCGATGTTGTCCTCAAGGACAAGGATCTTATGAAGGATGATTTTGTCGGGATCTTACGGTTCGATATCAATGAGGTACCGTTGCGGGTCCCGCCGGATAGTCCTCTCGCGCCGGAGTGGTACCGGCTCGAGGACAAGAAAGGGGAGAAGATCAAAGGTGAGTTGATGCTTGCGGTTTGGATCGGGACCCAGGCTGACGAGGCGTTTTCCGATGCTTGGCATTCGGATGCGGCCACTCCGGTCGATAGTTCGTCGGCCGCTTCGGCTTTGATTCGATCCAAGGTTTATCATGCGCCGAGGTTGTGGTACGTTAGGGTTAATGTTGTCGAGGCCCAGGACTTGATCCCGACAGAGAAGAATCGATTCCCCGATGTTTACGTCAAGGCTCAGATCGGTCACCAGATCATGAAGACCAAGACGGTTCAAGCCCGAACCCTAAACCCGCTCTGGAACGAGGATCTTGTGTTTGTAGCTGCCGAACCGTTCGAAGACCACCTTATCCTCACCGTCGAGGACCGTGTAGGTCCCGGGAGAGACGAGATAGTCGGACGAACAATCATACCGTTGAGTATGATGGAGAAGCGGGCCGACGATCGAATCACCCATTCCCGATGGTTCAACCTGGAGAAGCCGGTGGTTGTCGATGTCGACCAGATGAAGCGAGAGAAGTTCTCGATGAGGATCCATCTTAGGGTTTGTCTCGATGGAGGATACCACGTTCTTGACGAGTCGACCCATTACAGTAGTGACCTCCGACCAACCGCTAAACAGTTGTGGAAGCCGCCGATTGGGGTTCTGGAGCTCGGGATCTTAAATGCAGTCGGACTACATCCGATGAAGACTCGAGAGGGTCGAGGCACCTCCGACACTTATTGTGTCGCGAAATACGGACACAAGTGGATCCGAACACGAACCCTCGTCGACAACCTTTCTCCGAAGTTCAACGAGCAATATACTTGGGAGGTTTACGACCCGGCAACGGTTTTAACGATCGGAGTGTTCGACAATAGCCAATTGGGGGAAAAAGGACACAAAGACTTGAGGATCGGGAAGGTCAGGATTCGAATCTCGACCCTCGAGACGCGCCGAGTCTACACCCATACTTACCCGTTACTAGTCCTCCACCCGACCGGGGTTAAGAAAATGGGAGAGCTCCATCTAGCGATCCGATTCTCTTGCACGTCTTTCGCAAACATGATGTACACATACACCCGACCGCTCCTCCCGAAGATGCATTACGTGCGGCCGTTCAATGTCATGCAACTCGACATGCTCCGCCACCAGGCAGTTACAATCGTGGCGGCCCGACTGGGTCGTGCCGAGCCGCCGCTTCGTAGAGAGGTGGTCGAGTATATGACCGACGCGGACTCGCACCTATGGTCCATGCGGAAAAGTAAGGCTAACTTTTTCCGGCTCATGACGGTTTTCGCCGGGTTATTCGCGGCCGGGAAATGGTACGGGGATATCTGCATGTGGAAGAACCCGATCACAACCGTTCTCGTCCACGTACTCTTCCTCATGCTCGTATGCTTCCCGGAGCTCATCCTCCCGACCGCGTTTCTCTACATGTTCCTCATCGGGATGTGGAATTTCCGATACCGCCCCCGATACCCGCCCCACATGAACACCAGGATTTCCCAGGCCGAGGCGGTCCACCCTGACGAACTCGATGAGGAGTTCGACACTTTCCCGACGAGCAAGAACGCGGATATCGTCAGGCTCCGGTACGACAGGTTACGTAGCGTGGCGGGGAGGATACAGACCGTGGTCGGTGACGTGGCGACTCAGGGAGAGAGGTTCCAGGCACTGCTGAGCTGGCGCGATCCACGTGCCACGTCTATATTCCTTACGTTCTGCCTCGTGGCGGCGCTGGTTATGTATGTGACGCCGTTCCAGGTGATCGCTGCTCTGGCCGGGTTTTACATGATGAGGCACCCCAGGTTCCGCCACCGACTTCCGTCCGTGCCCATCAACTTCTTCCGCCGCCTCCCGGCCCGCACCGACAGTATGCTGTAAACTGAAACATTTAGATTCTATGTCTGAAAACGTGTTTTTTTTCTTCCCGTTATTCAGTTTGTAATTCTGTGTTGTTAAATGTTACTATGTATGAACTTGAGCTACTAGTTCCGAGTCAATAAAATGTGTTCTTATTTCGTTTACTTAATATTGCGGTGCCACAACAACCTTAATCCCTCCGAAGTTATAGGAACAAGAAAAGGTGGCGACTTGGTCAATGTCGGATTATTCACAGGCTGATGTCCTGACACGTGTCAACAACCCAATTAGTCCCTGAGAAAACAGCCGACCATTCAATTCGGGTAATTTAAAGGTGGTTCACAAATTTGATGTCCCAATGAGATGACATTACTTCCTCTTGCGAATTCGATCCGATCGATGGGCGCCAATTCAACCAAATCAATCTACGATATCACTGTCAAGGTACTACTTATCACAGCTCGAATGACATGGCATTTCGGTTTTCGATTTAGGGTTTGTGATTAATTTTCCTTGAACTTGATCAGGATGCTAAGGGAAGGAATGTAGAGTTAGGCCAATACAGAGGAAAAGTTTTGTTGATTGTCAATGTTGCATCCGCTTGGTAATTCATTCTAAACGTAGCTTAATTAATCTGTTGCAATCTTATATACAAAAATTATGATCTACTGATAATTATCTACTAATAATCTTAATCCAATTGAGTTACATTGGTTGCAGTGGCTTAACAGATGCGAATTACTCCGAGATGAACCAACTCTATCAGAAATACAATAGTCAAGGTCGGGTTTTTATCGCCTTTACAAATGCGAACTACTCGAATTTAACGGTTCTTCACGGCTTTTGCAGGTTTCGAGATTTTAGCATTTCCATGCAACCAATTCTTAGAGCAGGAGCCAGGAACCGACAATGAGATTCAACAGTTTGCTTGTGAAAGATTTGGCGTCGAATACCAGATCTTTGCAAAGGTGCTGAATTTTGCTCTATTAAGGTAACTTAGGCGCCAAGAAAAGTATTGATAGTAGTTTTCAGGTTGATGTAAATGGTGAAAATGCTTGTCCACTCTACAAGTTCCTGAGATCAAGCAAAAGCGGCATGCCGAAGGAGCCGATAAATTGGAATTTCACCAAGTTCCTCGTCGATAGAGATGGTAAGGTGGTTGAACGCATTCCGGCCACTAATTTGCCTCTAAGTTGCGAGGTACCGTCTAATTGTACACCGAAATTGGATGAATTGTGAAATTACTTAAGTTTAGTTTGCTATTTGTAAAATGTATATTTAGGATTTGGTATTGTACCATGGATGCAGAATAACATAAAAAAACTGCTAGGGATTTCTGAAGTAATGGAGCTGAGAGCAGCTGGTGCACCAATTTAGAGACAAGTCAGTGATTTAGGGTTTTGCATTGGAGGTGCATTTTGTTACACCTCTTGTCCAACATCAATCAGATCAGAGACGAGTGTCACGTGTTGAGAATTTTCATTTTCCGACTACTGGACGCTTCAAAGCTTCCAGGCGCGGGATACCGATATTGACAGATAATTGAAGTTACGTTATAGACTTAGGGATCAGCGTGGGTTACATTTACTGATTAAGATTCTATATAGTTACTACTTAATTGTTTGTTCAACACAACAATTATTAAGAGAAACTGAACAATTATTTTGCTGGGTTTTGTCAGAGATGTGATAGGATGAATGTAATTTTACTGATTTACAATTGTACATAACTTGAAGAAAAAAAATCAATAAAACAGTGTGTAAGAGAAAATGGGTGTCACTGCAATTTTTTATAAGTTTGAAGTGTATGATGGTTTGAGGCGAGAGTTAAGGGTCCACCGCTGCAATTTTTTTTTTTTTTTTTTTTTTTTTCCATTCTTTCTTTGTCTGTATTGCTGCTTCCTGCGACTGTGACTGTGTTCTTGCCTCGGAGTCCAGACATCGCCATGTCAAGTCAACTTATGCAGGATCCGCGACCAATTTACGATTTCATCGTCAAGGTGAGTTCTTGCTTCAAAAGCTTCGAACTTTATTGATAATCTGCGGTCTCTGTTGAATTTCTGTCGTGGGTTTTGTTCTTGAAGATAATTATTTGCTTTTGTTGTTGTTGTTGATCTCTAAGGTTTACAGTTGTAAGTTGTAACAATATTGAGCATTCTGGAGCTGATCTTGATTCAATTTCAGCTGAATCGTTTGAACTGAATTTTAATTTCAATCTGATAAAAGTAAAGTTTTATTTTTTTGTACAAGAAATTTGATATTTGTGAAACAAGATTTTAGGTATGGATTTAGTAAAGTTTAAATTTCCTGCAGGATGCTGAGGGAAGGGATGTTAATCTGAGCAACTATAAGGGAAAAGTGTTGCTCATTGTCAATGTTGCTTCTCAGTGGTGAGTTACTAACTCTCCCCACGGCCCACATAATCACCTTTTCTGTTGATTGATTCATTTTTCTTGTATCATATCAATTTTATTCGATAAAAGTTTAAATATTTATATGTTTTTGGTTTTGGCAGTGGAATGACTAATTCAAACTATACTCAATTGAATTTCCTGTATGAGAAGTACAAAGATGAAGGTCAGTGGCCTTAATTCATAAACTCATCTTGCTAAACTATGGCTAATTTATAGAACAATGATAGAACTACTGAATTGCCTTAAAATTATTAGTTTTGATTAACAAACACAATGAATTTTTTTTCTTCAATTAAAGTAACCATCTGCTTTAGCATGGTGGTTTGCAGGGCTTGAGATATTAGCTTTTCCATGCAATCAATTTGGTGATGAGGAACCAGGGAGCAGTGACCAAATCAAGGAGTTTGTATGCACTCGCTTCAAATCGGAATTCTCTATATTTGACAAGGTCTCGAGTAACCAAAATTCACAAACTAAATCCACTTTTTTTTTGGGTTAGAATTATTGGAATTTCTGAGATTTTTAGTGTATTGTTCTTCTTTTAGGTTGAAGTAAATGGAGAAAATGCAGCTCCACTTTATAAGTTCTTGAAATCAGGCAAATGGGGAATTTTTGGAGATGAGATTCAATGGAACTTTGTCAAGTTTCTGATCGATAAAAATGGGGTTATTGCAGATCGTTATTATCCAACAACTTCGCCTCTTACCATCGAGGTAGACAAGACATACATCTTTGATTGGAATCTTGTTTCTTCATGAATCTTGTTTCTTCATCAATATAAATTCGCATCTGCAGAATCAAGCGCTCGCTACTCATTGATTGTTGTTTTTGATTTTCTGCTAAAACATTGATTGCTATTTCACTTGCAGCGAGACGTGAAGAAGCTGTTGGAGATTCCTTAATGGCCAAGCAAGCTCTTCTAAAGTGTTATTTTGCTAAATGTTTACCCATCTTGATGATCATGTTATATAATGATGAACACATTGTGTTTGTATGAATGGTGCACTTTCAATTAGTCATAACCAGCACATTGTGCAAGAATTTACTTAATTAAAGTTTATGTTATAATAGTATATACAGTCCTAATCTTTATTTATTTATTTATTACAATTATGCACAGACTAGAAATATATAGTATCTTGTCATTAAGAAAAAAACACAGTCCATAAATCAATGACTGAATCAGAATACTAATATTACATCCTCATTGTACCATACCTACAATTACACCACACAACAATACGCAATGCGCCAAATCTACTGTAACGAGTTAGCACAATTATCAAATACGTCTAGACCAGACCGAGGTTAAATGCAGCGCTACAACTCAAACTCGATATACAACATCATGATGAAGGGTATAAATATATACAACGCGAATCAACCCCGCATCAAGTCTATATCAGTATGGAGGTGTTTCAGATCCAACGGTTGCGAGCTTGGCCACATGGCAGCCACCGGGGAAGAGGATGGGTAGTGACGAGGCGCTGAGGTGGCGAATGGCTTGCTACCACCTGAGTGGTGAGGAGGTTTGGAGTCTTCTTCCTCGGGTTCGGGTGCAGCAGCTATCTGTTTCAACTTCTCCTCTTTTGGCTTGGGACTGCAGCCATATACAAAACTGCAAACCACAACCTGCATAAACAACACAAGGGCTCAAGTATGGTTCATAGGACAATGTTTATGTGACAAGATACAATGCTTGTGTTCAATTTTAGGAAGTAACCTGGACAGGGCCAGAAGCAATAAGCATTGCAACACTTCCACCAATGAGATGTCCATCTGGGCTTGAGAGGGAGACACTTATGCCTCCGGTTCGGTCGCGGGGCCCACCTTCTTCAGCGAGCAAGTAAGATCCCGACAAGCATAGTATCTCGAACCGACCCTACAAGAGCATGCTAATTCAACCCGGTAAGTTTCTAAGCAAGATTGTGTGTCAAAACAAGTAGGACTGACCTTCTAAAGACATGGACCTTATCTGAATTTCAGACTGTGAATTGTTGAAATGGTTAATTACCTTAAAACAAATTGAAGTTTTTTCTTTGACAAAGAAACATGTTGAACTGTTGACCGCATAGCTAAGAGCAAACTAAATTGATTTTCCATAGAAACGTTACGTGACCAAAATTGCACACATAACTGTGTTCTGCATTTTAAAGTAGAGTGATATAGGCAACGCATCATAGTTTCCATTAAAATACATCACATGGATGGTACGTGTGATTTCTGTAACATATAACGGAAATCAATATAGTTTGCATTTTGCTATGCATTTAAAAGCTCAGTTTGCTTTCAGTCGACAAAAAAAAGTTACATTTGTCTTTTACAAAATGTTCCAAGTGCAGTCTCTTTTGGTAATTAACCATGGCTGAAAACCACGGGATCATCCACATACTACGACCAACCAATAACTTCTTCAAAGTCTAGTTTTTTTAACTCATGAATGGTGTAATTTACAGTTTTACATGATTGAGACACTCCAAACATGCATAAAGGAGGAACCTTTATATTGGATTTGTTGACTTTAGATATATACATTGCGATATAGATGAGAAACACGATATTGCAAATGGGGTTGAGTAAGAATGACAAGTAAAAGACATTAAGGCATTAGAGTGCTTCAACCTCATAAGTGATATTGCTGTCAGGGGATGAAGTATGCTTAAGAGTTACCAACGACGCCGTGCCACTTCCAGATAATATACACACTGCTCGGGGCCTTTGCTGTGAGAAAGACATTATTTTTGCTGCAATATCCTGCAATACATATAAAATTGCTGCATCAACCATAGCTTGATTAAAAAATGGCCCACTAAAATGCTTACGTTTTTAAAGTTGGATTCAATTCTTTTCTGGAAATAACCGAACTAGCTAAGCAGAGGTGTTAATGTTATCATAAACACAATTTCATAACTTGCAGCACCATTGTATTGATTAAGAAGAACCATAATCGAACATCTGTAACAAATTAAAGCATAATTATAAATACAATAGTTATTAAAACCAACAGAAGCTTACAAAGACGCAGCATACCTCTCCAGAACGAATTCTGATCACATGTGGTGCAAAGGCCACACCAGCTGAATCATTCATCCACTCACCTATAAAAAAAAATCAAGGATTTCTAATAAGGATCAAACTAAAATAGAAGTTAAAATTGCGAGCGAGCTAATGCCTTTAGTATAACATGATCTATGATCACCAATCATCATCCACTTTTATAATTTTGCATCATATCCAAATCACAGAGCATTTCTTGTACATAAAAAAGTTGGCTACATCAAAAGCTGAAAGGCATACCAACTGAAGCTAAGCGCTGCTTCCTCCCTGATCCAGGAGGCCGGCCTCTTGCTCGCTTTGGCAATGGTGTGGTTGAAGATGAACCTGGTGGAGACCCAGATGGTGTATTAGACATGGGAAGAAGCCCCAAAGCAGTCTTTCCATTTCCATCAGGTCTGTACTTTCTCGGCCGGCCTCTCTTCTTTCTCACCAATTCATTTGGCTGCGCCATAGAGACTGTTCCAATCGAGATTCCATGATTGAAGTTGGCATGAGGCGGTGGATTAACTGCAAATGCCTGCCCAGCTAGTGGGCTATGGATACTCAACTGAGAAGCCTGAAGGTGGTGAGAATTTGCTAATGTCCTGAAGACTGGAGCTGATGAATTTAACCCACTATGATGATCATGAAGTGCACCAGAACCTGACCCACCTCCTCCTTCACTAATCCCTCCTTTATGAATGAAATACTGAGGTCTCCCACTAGACATTGCCATAGCTTCTCTACGATCCATTCATTTACAGTGCACAATTCCTCAAAAGTGCAGTCTATATAGATAACTTAGCTCAAATCTAGCCAGAGTTACAAAATTTACTCACTAAGACAGCAAATTAAGGCGAACACAGGGCAGAGCTAATTCAAGAAACCCTAAATTGCTCAATCTAGTGCATAAAGAAGGCATCAACAATAAAAGATCGCCTTTTTTACCTCTAAGTCCGTCAATGGATGAATTATGGTAACTGGGTCTCTAAAGAACCTCACACTACAGCTAAAAGCTAGAGCATTTCACCCTCAAAGACCAGAAACCCAAAAGTTCAGGCCTTTAGTGACACTGAGGGAAGGGGGTAAGCACGAAACCCTAGATTATGCAAAACTAGGGTTCAGTGGGAAAATGCATGAGCTCGGGAGAGGAGAGGAGAGGAGGGGAAAGGGTAGAATGGCAGGGACGATTGAACTGAAAAGGGAACGTTTTTCGAAGTAAAGTGTGGCTGGGAGTTGAAGAAGAGAGGAGTGGAGCAGTGTATTATAGTGTAAAGACAAATGAGCTTTCTTTAATGAACAAGTCAGGGAGTAGGAGTGGGGGAGAGGGCAGTACTGTACTGGGAAAGTATCGCTGACCAAATAAGGGTGGTCAAGAGAGAGAGAAGGATATGCCTAACCTAAACAGAGGCAGTGGCCTACTAAACTTACCTATCACACTATTTTCCATTTCCATCAGCACAACTGCACAAGTCCTCTCTTGCTTTTGATTGGTTAGATTTTTGTAGCAGATAGAATCCAAGGAAATCATCCTAGTTCTGATTTCTAAAATGAAGTGAACCCTTGAATATAAATTGCTTTTTAAATTATTACTATGTATGCATCTTTTCACCTTTAATAATTTTTAAAGTCATACATATAACTTTTTGCTATGCTTAGGTCACATGTAAGACATATTTACATTACATTATATAGAAGATATAGATATACAAATATAAAGCTAACGGACAATCAGTAAGACAGACAAGAAAGTTATAGAATAATAATGGATAAAGAGAGATCCTTAACTGGAAGGTAACATGTCTATAATTTTTTGCCCTGTTAGAAACATATTTATCCCCATTTATTTTACATTACATATCCTAGACACAAAATTCGTCCCGAACCATAACAATCAATCGAATAAATCGAATGGCTGAAACATTCAACACCAAAAGAACCCTACTCTAGATTGATAAAGGCTACTGCTGCAGATTTAGAAGAGGGCCAAAGCAGTCCAGGTCAGCACGTTTCTTAGCAGATCTTCTAAAAGGCTTTCGGTTCCGCCACCACAGGCGATCGATTCCACTGAAAGACGGGTCTTCTTTCTGCTCTGAAGAAACAGCTGATGTCATCGCCGTTGAAGTGGGCCCGGCCTGTGGTGGTGGCTTATCTCGCTGCAATCTGTGCTTCGGGGAGGGTGTTTTCGGCTCTAAATGTCCACAACATGTCATTCTGCACAATCAAAGACGAAGACTACTGAAAAGGGCAAGAAAGCAGCTTCACAACAAGTGAAACTTAGCAATTTCCAGTGACAAGTTGAGAAACAGATCAATTTTTATGCAAAAATGATATCTTGAATATGATTCGCTAACTAGGATTTCTTGAATATGATTCGCTAACAAATCCCAGTTGGCGCAGCGGGGTAAGGACATAATTTCTCATTTTTATGTTGAAGATTAAGGTAACAAAGAACATGACACTTACAGCGACTGCTTTGCAGCGACTTCTTCTTCCATGTCAGGTTCACAGGCAGGGCAAATGTAGATTTTGGGAACTTTGGTCAATTTAAGGCAATCCATGTGGTACCATTCATCACATTGGTCGCATGCAATCCAACGTCGTTTGTCACTACGGAAGTAGGGCTTTAGACATATGCAGTAAAGCTGACTTCTAGATCTTAATTGCTGCAACAGAATTTTGTGTTTAGCTTTGGAGTGCTGATTAGAATCACACAACACACACAAATTGGCAGTTACATTTACCTTCAGTTCCTTCTCATAGTGGATAGGTAAATTTTCACCTTCTAAAATCAGTTCAAAGACTCTATCCAAGCCAGAAACTCCATCATCTCTTGCAACCTGGATAAATCAAACCCATATAAGATTTTGCTATTTTAGCTCTCTCAGACTGAACTTTTACTAGCGAGTTACCTTGATGGCAATACTAGACCATTTTGAGCCAATGTCCTTCAATTCTAAAAGTTTTTCCCTGAAATGATCCTTATGTGGTACACCAATCACCAACCCCTGCCAGTGACAGTGACATTAAATAAGGCTCAATACTCCCAAGAGCATTGCTGAAGACCGTCTCTTGCAGGGACCAACCAAATCTGATCTTAGAAACTATATGCAGAAAGGAGATGATAATCAAGTCCATACCTCTTTCAACAATAGGTTGATCTGTTGGATCGTTGGCTTCTGTGAACTTTGCATCAAATTGCGGACTCTGACCCTCCATGAATATTTTGCTGTAGCTTGCTCAAGACTGCAGTTTCCTTGGTGATCATGGACACCTGACACATGCACAGCCTGCACAGTAAAAGTAACACTAACGCATGTGAGAAGATATTCAGTGTGTGTGATATAACATCAAATAGTGATCTGGAACGCAGTGTTCAAGTATAGCAGCCTAGGATCTATTCTTTGATTAGTAAAAATCAAAACTTTAGCATGTTCTTTTTTTTGGCCAAGCAAAACTTTAGCATGTTCACTAAATATAAGTTGAAAGGTCACCATAAAGAGTAGATAAATTAAAGGGACAATGCTAAAAGTACACAAGGTTATTTTACATCAAGAAAATCATTTGGAAATAAAATGACACAAGACAGTTCGGTACCTTCAAAGCCACAGCTAGCTTTTCAGAGATGATATTGAGATCGTCACCTGCATAAGCTGATACAAAATCCAGAATCCTGTTCAAGTGAAGTTTACATGCATCTGCACATTGTACAAGCTCCCGCAACGGATCTCTTTCGTCAATCCTGTCAACAACAGAGGACTTTCTAACTTTTCTTGTAGAAATATTCAACTGGAAATGCAATATTTCCACTAAACTCTAGTTATTCAACTTGAGAAAGTAATTGAGTTAACAAGAATTCATGTGCATGTGTACATCTTAGAGGTGATAATTATCATGGGGTAATGGACATTACTATTAGACATAACATAGCACAAATAACTCTAAAAATCCAGTCATCATCGAAAAACATAAGCAAGTGAAGCTTTTTACCTTATACAAAAATCCTCCTCCTCAGATAAAAGTTCGATCAGAATATTCAGTTCAACACGCGTTCCTTTGTCTTGCTGAATGACAAAAAGGATTACAAATTGCCAAAGCTTTTCACAGGGCATAACTGTGAAATTTTATAAACAACAGAAAGGCAATCAATCTCACCAGCGAATGCACTTCATTTTGAAATATTTCTCCCTTCACGAATTGGCAAAAACGGCACAGGAACACTTGAGATTGATCTTTATCAACAAACGAAGATCCCAGGCATTTCAGGTGATAGCTATCCGCATCGAATAGAAAACCATGAGTAGCTCTTAACAGTATAAAAGTATATCTCAAATTACAAAATAAAGCCAAGCAATCAATAAACTGTGACTAATAATACTAGTCCTCATTCAGCAGTGTAGAATGCAGTTCAATAGATTCCCTAAAGATCTCAGAGTGTGACATATGTCTTACCAGTCTTTGCAAGATAAACATGCTAGGAACTCAATATCCTCAACAGCATCGGAGCAGCACATGCATAAGTTTTGCATACAGCACCCTCTTAACTGATCATATATGAATAAAGATCTATCTATAGTAATTTTGATCTGCTCAATACCAAGGAGAAAAGAAAAAAGTTATCACCTCGACTGCAAAACATTTGCCTGTAATGTAGGATGCATAAGAAAAGTAAAGAGGATAAATAACCTTCTCTATAACCCCAAGAAGAGAGCTGGAGTCCTCGAAGAATGTCCCTACTAGATTCTGGAATCGGTCCTTCCACTTCTCCACCTTTTCTACCTCTGACAGCACCATCTCTAGCTCAGAACATTTAAAAGCTGCATTCTTCCCAATGTCCTTAGGTAACCATAATTATTAGCTGAGATGATGGGGATGGACGAAATACATAACTTGATACAAGTTCTTATCATGGGCAAATTACCTTAAGCAGCACCAACTGAGACCACAACCGCTGATCACTTGTTTGGTGAAAATACTGGTGCACCTTTTCTTGCCATAACCTATATTTTATACATTCAAATTCACAAAAGAATAAGTTGCACCATTCAGCATTTCATTTAGGTGAAAGTGTAACATGAACTATTGAGTAAATGTATATCATAGTCAAGGCGATAGAACCATAGAGTAAATGTACACTTCCAATCAACAGGAACGGCAGAGAAGGATAAGGTTACAGTTAAAAAATACAGCACTCACCTGTGCTTCTGAATAGCATTTTCAAGTTGCTCATTCACTGGGAAGAAAGAACAGATACTCTGCAGACAAAAGTTTGTTTGTTTTTTTTTAAAAAAAGGTACTATCAAAGTATTGGAGAGAGAAGGTAATTCACTGAGGTGAATTTCAACATCAGTGAGGAACTGTACTAGTAAGGCTTATTTACCTGACACTTAGCAAGAACTTCTTCTGCATCAGTGACGCTGTATATTCTGTCAGAGAATGGTGTATGAACAATCTCTGATGCTTTTTTAATCCATTCCAGTCTCTTACTTAGCGTGCAACACAAAGCACTAGAATCACAAGCGATGGAGTTGTGTTCAAGCTCCATCAAGGTTCCAATTTCCTACAGGCAAATCAGTTGAGAACACCCAAACAGCAAAGAGAAAATCCGGAATCTCCCCAAAAGAGAAAAATTAACAATATTAAAATATCTCTAAAAATACAAGATCAAATCAATTTCATGGAGGTTGATCAAAATACTGTAATCCCCTCTTTAACGATCATAAGAATTTGTATGACGATGATGCAACAATGATGCATAAGTTCAACAGGCCCAAATGGAATGCTATGCTTCCATTATGTAAATGGAATTCAATTAAGCGTTTTCCCGTATCGACCTTGATTTTTTTTTTTAATGTTAAAGTTAATATATCATTAATAAAGCGCTAAATATTAACCTTGAAATTCTATAATAGATATCCACAAAATGTGAGGAGAAGGGGACAAGCAAGTAAGACAAGCCGTCAATTCCAGGAGGAACATAATCACCTCAGGTAATGGGGAGACAAAGCTCAGAGATAGAATCTTCGCACACCACTGCAACTTCGAGTAAGCTAACTGAAGCTTTGAAGTTTCAGAAGATTCCAGACCAAGTGAAAGCCCACGCTTTCTTACTGTTTCAATTGAAAAGAGGAGACCTTCAATCTTAGAGATTAGACTTTTTACTGCTTCAACTGATGAGCCTGTGACTCCATCAACATCATGAAGTCCTAACACATCTTCTGCATCCTGCCGTAGATGGCCAGCTTCCAGCTCCCATTCCATGTATTCACCGAGAATTGCTTCAAGAGTATACCGTTCTTTCATATAAACCTTCAGAAACTTTGACTGCATAACTGTTTCCTGCAGGATTGAATCTGTCGTAAGTTATTGATTCTTTAGGTACAGCGTTCTCAATCTGATCAAAATAAGTAGGCTACAGAGATTGGAAAGATAAGAGAACCTTTAAGGTATTGACATTCAGCATGCGGCATGCACCGGCATTTGTATGGTCGAGGAATGGCTCAGAAACCTTCAACCAGGATCTCGCCGTAGTGAGGGCATCAGTTACATCACCAAGAGTTGGTAAAGTTACATTTATGCCCTCTGAATTCCTGAAACCCAAGAGCAACTGTCATAAGAGAGTGGACCGAAGGAGATGAATAAAATGGACAAATAGCACAAGCCACAAGCACAACCTTATAAGCTCCTCAAACTCGGAGATCTGAGCCTCACTTGCTAATATGTGTGCTGCACGTTCTTCCCAATGTATAGCAGCCTTAGCAACCTCAGATATACATAAAAACAAATTCTCTCCTTCAATCTGAAGTCTGCAAAAGAAAAACATGGGACTCAAAAACGGGGGAGTGGGGGGAAGTTAAGAATAAATGGGTAATTACACCCATACCCAGTTGGGTTCAAGAAAAAGATTTACCCGATTGCCTCTAACATTACTTGCTGAAGTAAGTCCAGAGACACTTTACTGTCACATGCCTGTATTTGATAAGATTAGCAGATGAAAAAACCTATACAGTCGCATAAACAAATGACTCGGAATGACGACAGCAAGAATCGCAGGATACATTAGCAATTTTTAAATAAAGAATACATCTTGAATAGCCAAACACGGAAGAAGAAACAACATGAACCTCCCAAGCACCATAAAATGATGAATTTTAAATGCAGAAAGTCAAGACCTTTAGAGCCTTTCCTCTGCAACGGGCTTTCTTCAGCTCAAGCTCAATGGAAGGTAAATGGTCAACTGTCGGACAAGTTTGAGGAAAATATATCAGGAAAACTAGTGTATGGTGACAGCAGAAGCAAATACTAGATTCCTAAACAAGAAAATGTACACTTCACAAATAAAAGACTGACTTTGAATTTTGAGGGATGCTCCATCCGCTAACATTTTTTCCAAGTCATCAACCACGTTGTCTTGGTCATCTCTTTCATGCATGTTGACTCGAATTCTCTCAAAGCGAGAGATCAAAGAAATAGCATCCTCATTGTACTGCCTCAGAAGCTTTAACTCAGGGAAATTTACATTTAACTTATCCATTTTCTGAAGATACGTTTCAACTTCCTGCAGCACAACAATTCAAGAAATCAGCACTCACCTAGAGTAAACACCAGCAAGAAATAAAAAGTAGATATACGGATCTGACCTCTAACCGAGTGGGACCACTCAAAATCTCACTACACCGGGCACACCAATGTTCCGATTCTCGTAGGAGTTCTAGAAGCATATCCACCTCTGGATCTGATATTCTAAGCTCTTCGATCTACCCAAAAGATTAGCCCAATTAGAGCAGCACAAAAGCTGATGAAGGACGGAAATGTGTATGAACATATAAAGTTAATCACCTGGGACTTTAACTTGTACAAATAATCAATCTCGACTGCAGCATGATGCCTCTCTAAGGTGCATGTTTTCACATTCTCAATCCCGAGCTGTTAAAGAGAACTCATCAGGAAGCTGAGTTGAGCATAATCTTGGGATCTAATTGAACATATTATACAACCACAAAACAGTTTCAATTTTGAAGATTTCAGAAGTTACCTTTGCTAAAGAAACTCTTTTAGCTAGATCTTCACTTTCTTTAATATGGATGGGGAAATGATGGCTTTTAGAGTAAACCGCTTCAAGCTCAGCCAACTAGACCACCAATATCGAAAAGAAGGAATCTCAAAATGATTCATATAAGGGCAGCAACATAAAAGAGAAAGCGTGCAATATTTCTTTTTGAAGGTAGATTATCATAATGATACATTTATGTTTGCAGGTTAACATAAGCGTGACATACTTTACAGTACGAGGACATGACAGTATTGATTTCCTTCGCCAACTTATTTGCTTCTTCTGCTATATCCTGTATAACATTTTCCAAATACCAGTTAGGCTAAATCAGTAACGGGCAAGCATTAGCTCAAACAGTGAATGTGTTCTCGAACCTTCAACGTAGTAAGTCGAGGTTCACTGCAGGGTGGTGGATTGACACTCAACAATCTTAAAACCACTTCAAGGTCAACTTTTCCCATACTATTGTTGGTACCGTACGACCAATTTTCAATTTTATAAAGACAACCTCTAACTCCTTTAGCCCAACCTCTAGCTTCAACTAATCTCTTCCCCAAATCCCGAACCTGAAGTGACACATTTTTAACCTTATCATAATCAACCAAGTTACAAATTTAATTAAACATGAAAATTCTGAATCATTGCACGGAAAAAACTCACAGGATCCATTTCTGAACCAGCCCACAAAAATTGTTCAGCTTCCTTCAGTGCTCTATGATAAGCATCCTGTGAATATGGGCCGTCAAATATACTTGAAAAGTTCAAAAGCCACTTTTCTGCAAGTTGAGCCAAAGTAGCTTCATCTTTTGGCTGCATGAATCAACCAATTAACAAGGTCAGAATTGATTTAACAAATTGAAATAACAAGCAAAAACTTTATGTTCCTCCCGTCTTTTAAGCATTGCAGTCAACACAAAGAGGTATTTGAAACAGAAACTTTATCTTGTCAGAATAGAAAATGAACTTCCATCATTTACAATAAATAAGTACACCAACATTCTAGACTTCTAAAATTCCTAATGAATAGCCAGAGAATTATGTGAACATCAAACAACCAAAACCAGTCCCTTAACGGCCAGTACGCAAATGATACCGTGAAAGAGAGAAGAGACCGTCACACATTATTAATTAGAAAATACAATTGTAATACCTTTTTCAAAACTGTGTTCACTTCATTGGAACAAGGACCTTGGACCAGCGCAGATTTAATTTTACCTTCAGTCCTATCATATATATCCATACTTTGCACCAAGAAGTCCAACTCCGCTAGAGTATGGCGATAGAGAAGGCGACGTTTGATAGGCTTGCACTCACAAATGCGCTCCCAGTGCTGCAAAAGAGGAATTACTTATCAAGGCACCTGAAAGTTTCAAGCTTTTGAAGGAGGGGGAATAAAAACAGATTTAAAGTTCATTTTCCATGGATAATCCTTTCTTCTTTTTGTCTCTTTACAACCAATTGCAACATTATATGTGTTCCGTGAACATATATAAAAGAGAAAGCAGAATGAGCTATAGGTGTCATAGAATGTTATGACTACCATGTTTCCTCATTAAGTGATGTTTTCAGTTTCAACGTACATATCCCTTTTATTCTAGAGTTGAGTACAAGTCGTTCAGCCACCTGCACGTATCTAAAGAGCAGAAAGGAGAAGGTGCTAACCCAGTCACATAGGATGAAGTTCAACATGCTCAAAAAAGGTTTTCTTGGTTTTCAGTTCGTCTAATTTACTTATTTATCGAACGCTTCATCTAAAGCATCATGGTACACGTTCTCTAAGCATAATCTATCCCCTAAACAGTTAGGAACATCTTGCAAGTACATTAGCCTTCCTTTTATTTTTCCATCAGGTGCATTATGTAATTCATCTTTCACTGAAACGAAATGGCAGCATACCTCTAGACAAACATAAGAAGATGGCCTGCAGCGGCAAACAACTGCAGAAAGGAAAAGGTACTGCTGGCATATGATGCATGTTGGATCCTGAAAAGGTTGTACAGAACTGATCAAACAATGGATTCATATCATTTTTGCTATCTCAAAAGTAGTATATTAAGTTCTGATAACAGGATATTGTTACCTCCTCTGATCCCACAAATTCAGGACATTTACGTGGAGACATGGGAGACGATCTAATGATGCCACTCTTCCACAGCCTCTCCCTCCAGGATTTCTCTTTGTTATATATTCTAAGCAATTCTTTCTTCAGAAACGGTGATGCTTTGCTATCAAAATTGCTCTGATAGAAACAGAAAACGTAATAAATAAAAAATGAACTTCTGTTTTGAGAAGTTTCTGCTACTGCTAGATAAAAAATTAATGGCCTTCTAAAATCTTCTTAATCAGAACCATAGAAACTAGAATCATGTGATAGAGAATGATCCATTACCTTGGCAACAACATAAAGAAGCTCTTCATGAGATAAGATAGCTGGTTTCCGATAAAGTTGATATAGCTCGGCGCAAAAGCCTCCATGGGGAATCCAGTCAGCTGGAGCAAAATTTACAGCCTCAGCGCAGTTCAAACCTGGATGCGCAAACAAACTGTAAGCTTTGCATTTGCAATAAACACAATATCTGCATCGACTCAATCATAGGTTCCCATACCAAAATTAAAGCCAGCATGGAATGATCGTGGAAAGGTGATAACGAAATTTCCAGGTTCCTGTAGCAAAGAAGAAAATAAAGCTGAATGGCAAAGGAATGCAGACATCAGAAGCTAAAAGCTAAAAGGAAAGCATTTCCTCCGTCGAAACGAAAAGTAGAAGATATAATTATTGGTTTCTTAAACAATTCAGAGTAATATATATACATATGGCAAATTATATATCTATATAAACGTATGTATGAAGAGATTGTTGTTGCATCACGAACCTGCAGTACATTATACACTGGAACCCCACTTTCTTGCAGCACTGAAGGGTTTAGCATAGTAACTAGATGAAAGAGCAGATCAGGTTGGGCATCGAATAGATCTGGAAGGGCTTTCCGCATCACCTTCATGAGAAGCAAAGTACATCAATCAGCATTTATGTTGTTGTGCCAGTGTCTTCTTGAACAATCCCAGCGATGAACAAAAATGCCTGGTGTAAAGATTAGACGTTTTCGGTTGTAGCCTAGTGTCTGCTTTGTTAAGTTGTACCACATCAGACAATTTAATTATATGCCTGGCATAATAATGTGGTTTGGACAATCCATTTGGAACCTGTCTGACTCTTTATATTGTATTAGACGGTTAGAGTAAGACCCAAGTCCACCCTAGTCTGAAGTCTGAGCATGTGGAGTATATACAGCGGTTTGTATAACCACTTCGACAAACTTGAGTTTAACTCGGCCAAGTTCTTTACAGACATAGTATATCAAACTTTACTTCCAAATGTGAAGTTGTCAAGATGTAAACACAGCAAGATTAGAAAGGTAAATGTCTCCCATGAAGAAAAGTAGAAAACAATCTGCACTACCATGAACAACCAAAAGGGAGCAAAACTCTGTAAAGGCAACGTAAGGACTACCTTCTCAAAGGCGTTGCATGCACTACCAGGAACACTATACCAACATTTTGGTTCTCCCCTGTAATTAAGAAAACAAGAAATGCATTATACTCAAGTCGCAAATAGTAAGTCTATACCGGTTAGTAATAATCGATTCCTGAAAAAAAACATTAAGTTTAAAAGGTTATGGTTCATGAAGTCTGTGTTTAGGGCAGAGCACACTCCAAGCCATGGATGTCTTCACTTCCTTGCACGGGTCCGACCTCTAACCTAAGTCTATGTTTCCGTGTATGTATGGCTTAATGCGTTCTTTATTACTTGCTTTTCAGTTAAATCAGGTTTTGGAAGTTTGTTAACTTAGTACACAAGTACAAAATCAACTTTGAGGTCAGGTAGCACTTGCTATTTGGTATGAGGACAGGCTAAGCTTCTTTTCAAGAGCATAGGTGTGTCTCATGGTACCAACTAGTTGGCTAAGGGCACAAACATGAAAATACATCGATGTTAAACATCATTTTGCACATGAGGTTAAACAAGAAGAACGGAGGGGCATATACTGAAAGGTTCCACCTACCTATCCATTTAAATTTTTAGGTTCGATATGGACACATTTTCCTCATAAATAATTTAGCAGTACTGTTTTTTTAGATAGCTTATTTCTCATGGCTCTTCAACCCTCTCCTAAGATGAATCAAGAACCCCATCATCCATTTTTTGGGCCAGCAAAACAGGTTGTATTTCAACCTTCCTAAAAAAGAGCCTCATCCATTTTAACCAATATATTGAGTGCTACCCAACACCCATAGTGACTAAGTATTTGTCTTATAAGATATGACTAATTCTCATCAGAAGTTTCTCACAATCAGTTGAACGGGTTTCTACAGTATCTACATTGTAAATCAACTACGAATTAATAGAACCCAAAGCTCGAGAAAGTAGCAGCACCTGGCATTGGTACACATTAAACAAGATATTCTTCATTCAAGTGAAACTGTGGGGCCTAACTAGGTTTACTGCACTTGATGATAGCACTAAGGGATCCTAACAGACATGAGCACATAGATAATATGCCGAGGAAGAAAAATCTTTATAAAAATATATATAAGAAATGTACAGAATACGGTACAAGCTAGTTCTTTTCTAAATTCTAAGAAATAAATAAGATGGCAAAGTTTGCTAAATGGCACGCTAAAACGCTTAAAACTTCACGTTGCATTGTTCAAACTGTTTCAAGTCATCCTTCTAAGCTATAAAGCAACAGGGAAGTTTAACGTGAAAAGTCCTCAGCTACAACAAGAAACATTGCATGCTCATATCAACTAAGTTCACTTATATAAGAACTACACTGACCTGAATCCATCAACTAAGTTCACTTATATAAAAACTACACTGACCTGAATCCCTTGTAAGAAAATACACAGGATATCTGAAAAATGTCTACATGCAGCTTCTTAGAAATTTACAACAAAAGCACAGTGGAAGGGCAGAAACAATACATACCAGTGATGATAGTTCATTGAATAAAAACAATGGTCTTCATAGTGCCAGCAAAAGGATGAAAACAACATGCCCATATACAGCCACGGAACCATGACACCAGCAATACTGTCCTGAACCGTTTGAAGCATCGACCCTTTCAACTTAGGTAAGTTATTAAGGTTCCATGGGCTAGAGCAACATTCATCCCACAACTGGGACTCAATTGATTCAGGTCTCTGATCATGTACACGGGGGAACCCACTCCCATATTCTGAAGTGTCGATGTCACTACCATACAAAACTCCAACCTCACCTGCTGATCCTTCCACAATTTCCCAGAACTTTTTCTCAATTTGTACCCTCGAAACCGGTCCTGAACCAAACCACTTTTTCTTGGCTCGTTCCGCAATCCGCTTGAATGCATCCAGAGATAATTGCTTTCCCGGCACAAAACCAAAGCTATCTTTATCAGAATTCAAGCAGTCAAAGCAATACCAATTCCCAGGCGGAATTTCCTTTAGTGGTGGCGAAAGACAATATATGTGGCACCCCTTGTTGCATCTATCACACAAAAGCATTACATCCCCATGCAAACCACTTCTACATTGTTGACAAATCTGATCAAGTTCTTCATCATCGGAGTCCACCTTACAAACTTTAACTTTCTCACCCACATTGTTTTTCTGCCTTTTTCTCGAGCTAGATAACTTAGTTAAGTGATCCCTCTTCCACTCTACTCTCCTCTTACACCTCTTACCCTTCTCCTTGTTTAACCGGTTATAATAGGTCTCATAGTCATACAGATGCTCTCGATACAGCTGAGACAACACATGCTTTGAACATTCGGAAACCTTAGCACCAGACCTTAAAAACCGAAAAACATCTCCCCATTTCTTCTTCTTTACAACCTTATCAAACCCTCCGTACCGCTTCACAGCATTAAACAGCTTACAAAAATCTAAATCCTCCCCTTCAAGAACCACCCGCTTCCTAGCCTTTCTACCACAATGTTCCTCTAAGAACCTATTATACTCCAACTCAAAAGTCTTGGAATCACACGCAGCAGGTCGCGCCTGCAACTGATGAATAGCCTGTGTTTTCGTTGGGAAAGTAAATGTTTCCAAGTCCAATGCAAAAGGAGGCTTCCAACCCTCCGGAGGAACTATCCTACAGATACCATAGGGCTCAGCATCTGCCCTGATCTTGTATATAAACTCCAAAGGGTCCTTAAATTCCTCCTCTGTGGGGTAATACACCGGGGCAGAGGGTATGTTGGCAACCGAATGAGACGATTGACCTAAAGTCTCCTTCAACACCCCTTTCTCCACCGCCCTAGGCCTCCCTTTTCCCATTTACCAACACCAACAGCAACAGCGGCATTCAAGCATCTAATCACAGGGTCAAAGCAAGAACATCTAAAGGCTTGTGCGTTCTTCAAGAATCAACCAACAACGTGGAAGTTAAAATCAGCCATTTCTAGGGTTTCGAGGAATTACCTTTCTTCAAAAGCAGAGTCCGAGCAAGAGCCAAGATGAGTAGTTGAATTGAAGTGAAGACGAGTAGAGAGTTTCGTGGGAGAAGATTTAGTTGAAGAGGGAAAATAAACGACAATTCATTTCCTTTTCTATTGTAAAATTTTACATATTTGGATCTGAATATGGAATTATTTACGGAAATGCCATTCGTGCGCCGCTGGTCTGTGAGTCTGGTTGCATCTGGAGGAGGTCATCGCACGCGCTTAAATAGACGGACAAGATTGTGTAACGGAAGCAAGGTCAATGGTAAAGTAGTGAGCACGTCATTATTAATTTTATTATTATATATGTATTTATATTATACATAAAAATAAGTAATTAAGAATTGTTGGGCCGAGCATATCCGAACTTCAAACCCAATTCTTTAGGCTCGTTACGCCAGCCAGCTCATTGACCCAATTTATATTCGACTTGCCCTGAATTCTCCGCCCTGGAAATTATAAGGTTTTCTTAATCTTTTTAGGTCTAAAGTCATATTTTAATTTGAGGTCTTTTTATTAAAAATATTTTCTTTAATATTAAATTCACAAAATGTATTTTTATTATTTTATTCTTTGATTCTGCTATTTTATGATGACATTAATTGTATAAGACATTTAACTCAAAACAAAAAGATGTAAAAGTTCATTATCATATATAAGGTTTTATAAAAATTTGGATCTAAAACTTTTTCTTTAGTGGCTTTACCCTTGGGCCGGCTCTATGCAAAGCCCTTGCTTGACGTAGTTAGGGGTGAGCAAATATCCCGAGAGGCTCAAAATCCCGCCCGTCCCAAAAGTGTGCCCAAACCCTAATGGGCGAGACTTTTCTTCTCAACTAGGGCTCGGGATAGGGATAGGGCTAGGGCTTTTTTACGAAGTCCCAAAAGACCTGTCTCGTCCCTTTTTGCTAACTAATCAGCTATAAATTATAGTTAGTTAAGTTAACTTTAGTGATGACTCGGGTTGAAGTTCGATTTGATCTGGATTTGTATTTATAACTTGTTATATCAGAATTGTTGGTGACTTTGTGTTAGTCTCGGTAAAACTTAGCTTTGGAGTCATTGGTGAACTATTTTGGAGAACCAAGTTATGTGTTGAACTTGGTGTTCTTACAAGTGACAAAATGTTTGAGTGATTTTGGTGTTTTATGGTGAACTTTGTTGTTGTTCTGTGTTTGGTTATGGTTTAAGTAAATTGAGTATGATTTTTTTTTTTTTTGAACTTGGATGGGAATTTGGGTTTGTCCCATTTGTCCCTAGTCCCTGTAGGCTCGTGGCAGGCGGGCCTTTTCCTACCAGCTAGGGCTCGGGACAGCCATTAAGCGGCCCTAGTTTTAGGATTTGGGCCATTTTTTAGAAAAAGTCCGCTCATCCGTCCCATGCTCAACCCTAGACGTAGTCATCTTTCGAGAGTATAGGTTAAACTTGATTGGACTCGTAGATTGAACTTGTTATTAGTATGAGCCAAAATTTTATCACTAATATTATTACTTAAGTTTTTTTTTTTTTTTTTATTCGTACCCACCACCACCCCCCCCCCCCCCCAAATTATATTACATGAAATGTAATAAAAATAAGTGACCTTAAGCTTAAGAGTTGCAAGCTTAAGAGCGTGACAAAACGGTATTAAAGCCTACTTGAAATCATGATCGGACTTGCAAGAAAATGACCTTATCAGCATGAGATAATAGTTGAGGTATCCGAAAAGTATATTGACCCATAGAGTTTCATTCAGTTGGCAATAATTAGGGAATCTGAAAAAGTAAACATCGATCTTTAAAATTTTAACAGTGTAAGATTCACATAGCGTGGGCAAATTTCCGGAATGGATATCGATCAGGATGTCGCACATATTAATAGATTGATTGTAACATCTCAATTTGTATCGCATGAAATAGAAAATTACAAAATATATTATAACACCTCAAAATGTACACATGGGATATAAATAATAAATAATTTAAAGTTTTAATAAGTAGGAGTGGTATTGCTTATATCTAATATAAATATGAATTTATCAATTTTTTATAGTTAAATAAAAAAAACAACGAGCTAAATCAAGAGTTTTTGACCGATATAAGCCTTCATGGACAACCAAATACAAATATAGACTGCATGAAAAAATAATTACAAATCTGAGGCAAACCGAGATGTGAAATCTCGGTTTACCTCAGATTTGTAATTTTTTTTTCATGAAGTCTATATTTGTATTTGGTTGTCCATTAAGGCTTATATCGGTCAAAAACTCCTAAATCAAACTATCTCTTCTTTTTTTTTTTTGTAAAAAAAACTCTCTCTACTTAAATAATAAAAGATAAAGTGTTGCTCCACTGTATAATATTTTATTTTAAAATGGACGGTTAGTGACTTTCACCCTTTTTTTTATCGGAAAAAATACTTATAATACTCTACCAAATTACAACGGTGACTTTCACCTAAAAGCATGCAAGGAGATAGATGGATTGAGTGGGCGAATTTGAGACGCGTAGATACCGAAATGAATTTACACGTAGATGTACTAACTACGTACGTACATAGCCCTTGTGTTTGTGGAATAAGATAGATTCTGAAGTGGGATACTTCCTCAACATGGACACGTAAACGGATCCAAATGCCATTCATTCAAGTTATAGATAGCTAGGGTCCCCGCGTCATAAATAGGAACATTAACAATTGGAGTGCAATTTCAAAAATAGGATTCCTCTCTAAACCAGATCCGAAATTAGGGTTTTTTTTTTAATTCATTTCTAAACTAAGTCTTTATTTTTTTAATCATCACTACTTTTACTTGCACTATAAAACTCATATTATATTACCAATGATCATAAAGTAAAATATTATTTAAAAAAAAAAGATAATGATAAATTTTAAAAAAAATTAAAGAAAAAAATGTAATAAAATATAAACACTTTTTTTAATATTTAAAAAAATTAAAATAAAAATAGGTTTTTTGAAACAAATATATAATATGATACAAAAATTATTCATTTAAAACTATATAAAAAAATACTAAAAAATACTATCTATTGATTTTTCAATTTTATGCTAGTTTATTCTTTAATCTTCTATATATGATTTTATAGATTTTAGGTCTTTTGGAATTATGTACACTTTATTTTTATATTATATTTTCACTTTTAAAATATATTCACAAGTATTTATTTTATTTACATTTTATATAATATTTTTTTAATTATGATTTATATTTAAAAAAAATTGTCTTAATTATTAATTAATTTAGTTTATTTTAAATATTCTAGATATAATCTTTTTAATATTCAATTTGTTACCATAACTTGTACGTACCGTATAGCTTTGCTATTCGAAGTTAATCACATGAGATTAACATTTCATTTTTCACGTATATTTGAATATATATATATATATAATTTGGAAAAAGGAAAGTTTGATTGAACGAAACGAGGACATATATATACATGGTAGGTATGTGGTCCATCGAAAGACTTTTCCGTGTGTTCACTTTCAATTCAATTCAACTGCATCTTCTGATGTTAATGTAGCAAGCAAGATCAAATACATTGTACGTATATTTTGTAAAACAGCATGGATTTAACACTTTTGATGTTTTTTTTTAATAAATAAATAGGAGTGAGAATCAAGATGATTTCATACGTGCAAGAGGAAGAAGGATCCATATATATATTGCCGCATAATTGGGGGAAAATAATTATCTTATTTTATTTTGAGCAAGTTCATAATATTGCCGCATAATTTTAGTAGTAAAGACTTTAGTAATCTTATTATTTTATCTAAAGTAGATGTAAATAATATGTTATATTAATTTAAAATATTGTTCACACAAAAATCAAATTTTGATAGACTATATATATTATCATTTCACGCAACGTATTGAATAATTAAATTAATTTAAAAAAAATGAGCTGCCAAAAAATTGTATATAATATATATATATATAGGTTAATTAGCAAATTGCTAGCCAAACTTTACATGAATGTGCAAATTGCTATCTAGATTTTTTTTCGCAGCTAATTGATAGCTGAACTTTCTATATTGTGCAAAAAGCTAGCTCGGTCAATTTTTACGTTAGTTTTGGATGAAAAATACTTTCAAATATTGCTAAAAACGCCCTAAAATTTTAGTATGATAATATAAAGACATTAAGTTTTATATAAAATCAAAATAATAAATGTTAAAAAAATATATTAAAGAAAAAAGGCGCATTAAAAATGCAAAAAATTAATTTATCAAAATATTTTTAAAAATTCAATAAAAACATACAATTTTAAAAATATTTAATTTTAATTTTTTGAACTTTGGGATTATATATTTAACTTATATAATATATATAATTATAAATTTTATTCGAGATTTATATTTGCTTTTATATAAAATTTGAGGTTATTTTACAATAATAGTAGAACTTTAGAATATTTTTAATAATTTTAGAAAGTATATTCCGTCCATAATTAACGGAAAAATTGACGGAGCTAGCAAATTGCACATCAGTAAAAATTCAGCTAGCGATTTGCTACTAAAATAAGTTCGGCTAGCAAATTGTACTTTCACGTAAAGTTTCGCTAAATTAACCATATATATATTTGTGTATATATAAAAAAAAATGCATACAAATATATACTGATTTTTATTTTGGTCAGAGAAAAAGTTGATTTTTTATTTTATTTTTTGGTTCCCAAAAATATAGCCCAAATTGTGCACCACAGATATATGAAGCCATTAAACCCAAATGCCAAAATAGGGAAAGATTCATTTCTCTCTCTCTCTCTTCTGGCGCGAATCTTGGCCGCAGAACACCGTCTGCAAGGTACAACCTTTCCAGGTTCTTCTTCATCGTCTCCACTTCTTTCCGATCTATCTGTATATAATTTCGCAGCTGCCGCAAGGTCTATCCATTTCCGCCGTCTATATAGCTACCTCTCAATTTAGACCTCAATTCCGCTGAAAATAGCTGCGTCTCATACATACTGTTGTCGGTTGACTTTTTCTGGGTTTTATTTATTTCCTCTGTTGTTCTAGATTAGGGTTCTTCGATTCGTAGCTCCAATCGTAATTAGGGTTTCTAAATTTGTGGTTTCTGTACCATAACGTATGCTGGTGGTGAGAATTATACAGTGTCGACATGAATCCTTGACCCAATAGCGAATCTTCAATTTGCGGATTAGGGTTCAAAATTTCAAATACTGAAATTAGTCTTAGATTGTTGTCGAAAGCTTTGAAAGGTGTAGACTTTCCATGGCTTCTCTTATTGGATGCGGGTCAATGTCGATTGGAGCTCCTCTCAAGGGCTTGTCTCCTAGAATGATGATTCCACGCCCAGAATTTCTGGGAAAAACCATGGATTTGCTTCAATTGCCACGATTAAGGACTGTTAAGCTTTCGTCTTATTCAATTAAGGCTCTTGCCATGGAGCTAACAAAGGAGGCATATTCTTTCAAAGAAGATGAAAAATTTCCACGAAATTGGGATAGGTCGGACATTGATCGAAAACCACAAACACCATGGCCTCCAGAAAACCGAGCAGACAATGCTTCGCTCCACAATCCTCTGCTTCGTCACGAGAGAATGGGTTGTGGATGGTTGGGTGCGATTTTCGAGTGGGAAGGTGTCATTTGCGAGGATAACCCCGATTTGGAGAAGCAATCATGGCTGCTCCTCTCCCAAGAAGAAGCGAAATCCCCTCCTCCAACCTTCATCCTCAAACGAATCGAAGGCATGAAGAACGAACAAGCCATGTCCGAGGTTCTCTGCTGGTCCCGCGACCCGACAGAGCTAAAAAGGTTGTCTTTGAGAAAAGAGGAGATCCACATCAATCTGCAGGGTGGAATCTACAGACTACGAGCCGGGTCGAGAGAATTCGTCAATGTCTTGATAAACAACAACATCCCGATGGCTCTCGTCTCGACTAGATCGAGACAAGCCGTTGAGACAGCCATTGGAGCAACTGGAATCGACAGCTGCTTCAAAGTTGTTGTTTCTGCAGAAGATGTTTATCGAGGAAAACCCGACCCAGAAATGTACATCTATGCTGCACAGATGCTTCAGTTCATACCCGAGCGGTGCATTGTATTTGGGAACTCGAACCAGACAGTAGAGGCGGCTCATGATGCGAGGATGAAGTGCGTGGCTGTGGCTAGTAAGCACCCGATTTATGAGCTCGGGGCGGCTGATTTGGTGGTTAGGCACTTGGATGAGCTGACCGTTGTGGATTTGAAGAACTTGGCGGCTGTTGAGTCGCCGGAGTTTGAGCCGGAGCTGGAGATGGAGCTCGAGGAAGAAGAGGAGCCTAAACCTAGTGGGTTGGCGGTTGATGACAGTTTCTGGTAGTTGGAAATACGACAGTTGTACAGTTAAATACACCTTCTGTTGGTCATTAAGATTGGAAGAGGTGAAACAGAAAACATTCACAAATGGGTGTATTGCATTGAAAATGTTTCAGTGTCACCGTGTAATTTGTATACTATAATATATATATGTGTAGAATGTGTTAAAGTTTCCTGATTTATTCTTCCAGTATATTCAGAACTGATTTTAAATGCTTGTATAGTTGTATGATGCAAATAAGGTGTTGGTCTCATTGGGCAGTAACAAACTGTGAAACTTTTCTTTTTTGTTAAACGTGGACTTCATATTAATAAAACATACACATACAAACAAAGAAATGGGAACAAAAGAGCAGGGCCGGCCCAAGGTAAGGCTACTAAAGCAAGGGTTTTAGGCCCCGAGTTTTAAGAGGCCTCATATGTGGTAGTGACCTTTTATATTTTTTCTTTTGGATTGAATATCTTATGTAATTAAGTTTATAATCACAAAAAATAGCATAATTGAAAGCTTAAAAAAATTTATTAAAAAAAGTTACGTTTGATTATCGATTTCATGTTTGGACAAATAAAATATATTTCTAATAGAAGGGCCCCAAATTAAAATGTGTCTTTAGGCCTCAATTTCTCTTAGGCCGGCCCTGCAAAAGAGAAGGAGCTATCCCAAAGGCCCGTCGATTCTTTCCGTGCTGCCCTATGTCCTAACTGATAAGCAACCGAAATAAAGGTTCTAGACTTAAAGCAAACCAAAACATATCCAAAAGTAATAAAATGAACAATATCCGAAAAAACCGAAAAAAATCGAGGTAAGACAGGAATCTGGTGTATTAATATGTGACAACAAAACTTATGAGTCCGTCCAAAGGTGGCCAACTTCCGGAAATTGTTTGTTATAAAAGTAATCATGCCCTGACTGGTAGAGCCTCCGCCAAAAGTGGACCAGATCCAGTCAAACAATGCACCGCCACTCCCCTTAAGAGCCCGCCTTCTGACAATAAAATTGTCGCCCCTAATAAAAGACTAGATTTGTCGTGCACCACTCCGTCATACAATATCCAAGCAAAAAAACGGTGTAGTTCCAGAGATTCTTCCTACAAACCCTCCGAAGAGGGAGGTTCCTGGGAGCGGGGGTCGTTCAGGTCCTGTAGCATAATTAACAACGACCAAATTATCATAAAAAATTAGATGAAAACGAGAAATTACAGACTCAACCAACGGGACACTATTATAAAAAATCACATTATTACGTTATAACAACACAGACCACATAATAATACACTTTTGCACTATCAAATCAACACTAGCCTGGCTATCTAAAGATTCATATTCGAGTGTGAGCCAAAGTTGAGCCCGAGTGATCTTCAATCGACTTGGTCGAACCATTAGGGGACTAGTAAACCAAACACGCTCAGTGAAAGGACAAGACCACATCAAGTGATACCAAGATTCAAAGACACTATTGCAACCACAACAAAACAGATTTGCTTGTCGAATACAGATAGAGAGGGAGGAACCAGTGGTAAGCCTTAACATATTCCTACCATATGAACATCTTAATTTTATGAAACACCTTGAAATTCCAGAGTAGCATCCAAAAATTAGGACTCGCAATCCTAGGGGATGAAGTGGTGGGGCAAGTTGGGACCGCTTTTTTTATCGAGCAGAAGTGGTGGCATACGGATTTAACAAAGTAAACTTCATTTCGCGTATAATTCCAGAGGAGCTTATCAGCATGGGGAAGCAAAGCAAGAGGTATGTCCTGAATCGCTGAAGAAGCGACTGGGTGGAGGATAACATCCAAGGTGGAGACCTTCCAAGTGCGTGTTGTGTTATCAATAAGTTGATCAACAGAGAGTGATCGAGGTTAGAATCCCGAAACGCCCATAAGGAAATATTATGATGATTAGATACTCAGGGATCCATCCAGAAATTCACCGAAACACCAGTACCAATACGTCATCGACTCCCTTGGAAGAGTTGTGGTCTTAAGGCCAATAGTGTTCTCCACGGAAGTGAGTGAGAAGAAGAAGCATAAGTGGTGCTAAAAGGTTCATATGCTAAGTACTTTGTGCGCATACAGAGTGCCCATAATGACGAATGAGACGTTAGGATCCTCCAAAGTTGTTTAATAAGAAGCGTTTTATTGAATGAACGTAAGTCTCGTAGACCAGTCCACCCTCTCGCTTAAGGGCGATAAGTGTATCCCAAGCTACCCAGTGGATCCCTCTTACCGTGGTCTTCCACAAAAATGCTCGAGTAAGTTGCTCAATCTTATCAATGGCAGAGAGCAGAATCTGAATACAAGACATAGCATATGTTGGCATGGATGCGATTGTACCTTGGATAAGGATTGTTTTACCCGTCGGGGAGAGTAACGAGCTAATCCATCCTGGATACGTCGTGAGATCCTATCAACCAAACGAACCCCAACCTCTTTTTTTTAGTTGTCCAGTCAATGGGGATGCCCAAATAAAGGTCAACATCGTTCATGTTGCGAACACCCAACATATCTTGATAGCACACCTGATCTGCTTCTAAAACATTCGTATTGAAACGGACACTGGATTTCGCGTAATTTACAAGTTGGCCCGATTCCAATGCATAGTCATCCAGGATTCGTCGAACTGCAGCAAAGCCAGCAGAAGAGGCTTCAAAGAAAAGGAAACTATCATATGCGAAGAACATGTGTGTGATCGGGGAACAATCCAATCCCGGCTTAATACCTCAAATAGTTCATTCTTCCTAAGCCAAAGATTATCTAGCCGATAGCACCTCCGCACAAAGAATGAGTATAAGAGGAGACAAAGGGTAACCCTAACGCAACCCTCTAGAACATGGAATAGTTGGAGTGGGTTGACCGTTGATAAGAACTGCGAGGGAAGCTGATGTAATACACTCTATAATCCAATCTGGAAGCGCGTTGCAATCCAATTGATATCATGACTTGTTTAATAAATAACCATCCTAACCGATCATATGCTTTGCTCATATCAAATTTGAGAGTAATAAGGCCAACCTTGTCAACCCAACGTCGTTTCATGACATGAATAACCTCATGAGTGAGGAGGCAACTATCCGATATAAGCCGCTGAGAAACGAAAGCGCTCTGAAAACGAGAAATAACAGTAGGCAGTAGTACACGAAGACGATTATCAAAGATTTTAGAGATGGGTTTATACGTTTTATTGCACAAGCTAATTAAATGTCATCCAGATAAAGATTGTGGATGAGCTACCCTAGGAATCAAGACAATATGGGTGTGATTCAACTCCTTCAACAGATGACCCGACCTAAAAATGCAGTGAACTTAAAATAGCCCTATAGGAATATATATTATTTTTAAGTTTTCTCTTCATATATAATCATGCTATATGCCTTTTTTTAGTGACATATAAAATTTGGGTGCATTTTAAAACTTATAATTCTATATATTATGGCACGAGGGCAAAATATTAAAAATTTGGTCCAGAAGTTCTAAATAAATTTTGCACTTAACAATCGTTTGATTATATATATATATTATTTTTAAGTTTTCTTTTCATATATAATCACGCTATATACAATTTTTAAATGACTATAAAATTTGGGTGCATTTTAAGACTTATAATTCTATATATTATGGCACATAGGCAAAGTATTAAAAATTTGGTCTAGAAGCTCTAAATAAATTTTGCACTTAACAATTGTCTATTTTACCACTTATTATTATATATCTTAATCTTCTACTAAACAAAATTATATATCTCAATCAAGTAGATATATATATTTTTAATTAGATTTTAGGGTTATAACTTAATCACAGTTAAATGTTTGCACTATGTTGCTTTTAAGTGTCCCATATTAAAATTAATGCTAATAGGTGTTCCAAATTTCGACTTCATTACTTTTTGGTTTTTCGTTAGTTTTTTCTGTTGAATTTGACTGATTTTGGTCCAATCATCTATAAAATTCAACAACAAGAGTATTTAAAGAAGATAATATAACAAAATGACACTTTGCTTATATTTAACTTATGTCAATTAGTGTGTACATATGTAATGTTGAATAATTTATGGCAAAATCGTGGTTCAGTTTAACTTAATTGACATAAATATACGTAATTGAATAAAACTCATAACCAAATCTGTCAAACTTAACCAAAAAAAAAAAAGAAGGAAAGCCAAAAAACAACAAAAACAATACCTAGGACAACTATTAGCAACAAAAACGACATATGATACACATTTTAGCAACGAGACATTTAAAATTAATATACTGCAAATATGATGCAGTGATTAAGAGCATCCACAGTGACATTACGTAGAGATTACGTAAACGTGGGCCCTACATATTTATTTAAGTAAAGCAACAAAAACTATCTACAGTGGTTTTACATAGTATTTCTTAAAGATGTGACCCACACGTAAATTTATGTTTTTACATAAAGCATTCCTTAAATTTAAGTAATGCAATATGTATTACGTAACCATTTTTTTACTATAAATTAATTCATTTTATAATTAATGGTAATATCTTATTGGTGGTTGTTGGAAAATTTAATAATAAAATATATTTAAGGAATATGTTTAAGTAATACGATTGCAGAGAAAATATTTTTTACGTGTGTCTTAACTTTACGTATTACTTAAAGTGTACATAAATGTCTACGTGACAACTTTAAAGAATACAATTTATGTAAAACCACTGCTCTAAGTTCTTTTAACTCTAAATTCTATATCATTTGTCATACTTCAGAATTATTTAATTAACCGGTAAATTGACGTCTACACAAGTAAAGAGAGTTCAATTTTCACTTGAAACGTCATATTGAGAAGAATTTAATATTAACACTTATAATTCGAAATTGTGAAGTAATATTGTAAAGGAGAAAATCATTTGCCGCCACAACAATCAAAACCAAGTTTGTCTTTGCTAAAAGGCGATTAAGCATCTCCAATTAGACTCCACCAACCACTAATTAGTGGCAAATTGTAATACAACTTGTTCTCTTAAAATGGACCCTCATATGATCTATCAATTATCATCATACCTAATATAAATATTCTATCAAGTGTTGTTAGTAATGATTTTCACATATAATAATCTATTTTGTGATAAGGTAGTTTTATTTTAATCAGCTTACTCATTAGAATATCATCATGTACCCCTGGCCGTTTAATCAAGTAAGTGTTTTTCTAATCACAAGAATAACCAATTATACCCCATCATCCAATTACTTTTCTATCTTAGAATTAATCTATACAATCATACAACACAATAGAGGTAACTCTAGTCGAGAAAATTGTTATTAGTAATGATATGATGCAAATTTGAGGTGTAACTAAAAAAATTAAAGTTTTAAACTTTTACCTATGTTACAATTAAGTCAATCTCAATGGTTAAAAAAAATACAAATATAGTACTTCATAAACATACTAGAAAATCCTGAAATCAATGACAATCAAATTAATTGCTATTTTTACATTCATTTCCAGATAAATTGAGTTAATATTGTAATTTATTGCCATGATTAACCGTCCTTTTAAAACTCAAATCTCAAAGCTATTGGAGGGAGTGGTATTAGAACCAGACCAGACCGGCGGTTCGACCGGATTCGAAACGGAATTGGTGCCTCCAACGATCCGGTTTGAGCAAAACTAGAGGATGTAAGCGAATTCGGTTCGAAAGTCCAATTTTCGATGAATAGGCCGGATCGGACTCCGTAAAAAAAACAATCAGATTATATTTTCAGTGATTTTATTGAAATTTATTGTGTTTGAAACACACCATATAAATCTATGTTGTATTTTATGTAATTTTATTGACGTTTGTTGACGTTGCAGTAGAACCGGTCAGATCGGGTTCGAACAGATCAAATTGTGAACCGAGGTGGTTTGACCGGTTCGACCTCGGGCCGGTGCTGATAACACATTTGGAGGTACCTAATGTTCATTGGAAACCTTAAATATAACTCCCGAATTGGTTACCAAAGAATCTCATCCACCGGTTAGACCCGGATAATCAATTGCTTAATGTGCCTTAGAGCATCCACAGTGGTATTACGTAAATATTACGTAAACGTGGGTCCTACATATTTATTTAAGTAAAACAACAAAAACTGTCTACAGTGGTTTTACATAGCATTCCTTAAAGATGGGACCCACACGTAAATTTATGTTTTTACATAAAACATTCCTTAAATTTAAGTAATGCACTATGTATTACGTAACCAATTTTTTATTATAAATTAATTCATTTTATAATTAATGTTAATATCTTATTGGTGGTTGTTGGAAAATTTAATAATAAAATATATTTAAGGAATATGTTTAAGTAATACGATTGCAGAGAAAATATTTTTTACGTGTGTCTTAAATTTACGTATTACTTAAAGTGTACATAAATGATTACGTGGCAACTTTAAAGAATACAATTTATGTAAAACCATTGTGGATGCTCTTAAGGAGGCATATTATTATGGCTAATATTTTTTGGTAGAAAATTTATTATAGCTAATTGAGTAATTGTTGTTCTTCTTAATTAGGGCTGGCAATTTATGACACGGCACGATAGCACGACACGAACACGCACGAAAAAAACCGTGTTCGTGCTAGCATATAACAGAACGATAACACGATAGCACGAACACGATTAACACGATATAACTTCTGTGCCGTGTTCGTGTTTGGGTATCATGACACGACACGCACGATAGCACGATAAAGTTGTACTAATAAGACTAAATCTTAAGTATTTTTTGAGCAAATGTTATCTATTACATCCAATTAGTGGTTTAATATTTAGTGTTTGTAAACTCTATATTAATAATTTATGAATGATAACATATTAGTTCATTGTTTTTTTATATATGAAGTTCATTAATTTTATTTTTGCTCAAAGATCTCGTATATGGATATACAACTGAATGTCCTTCACAACACGATAGCACGACACGAACACGCACGAAAACATCCGTGCCGTGTTCGTGTTTGTAAAATGTGGCACGATAAGCTTATCGTGCGTGTTCGTGTTCAGTAAGTTTAGCACGACACCATCACTGACATGCACGATAGCACGCACGATAGCACGAACTGCCACCCCTATTCTTAATCTTTTACTTGCTGACGTCAGATGGGGCCCAGAAAAAGAGAAAAACAATCTAGCGCACGCTATACCTTCCAGTTTCTATCATGATTCTTCCTAAGAGTATATAGCCAAGAGCCGAGCTTGGAGGCGGAGCAGAGCGAAGATTGCGGTGGCATCACCTCTCAACTGAACAACCCTCGTCGCAATTTAGGCAGCACCAGCTCTCAAGGTACGATTGCCTGCTACCATATATATCACTTTAGCCCTAGAAATTGCTCTGCTACTTACATTGTTCCACCAAATAATCCGCTTTCTTAGTAACGACGGTGGTCCAGGCTCAGCTCCACTATTCTTCGGTCAAAACAATGTTTTTTCAAGAACAAGTAAAGAAACATAGTATCTTTTCACTAATTTCGTTGCAACGATTCAACAATCGGTATAGCTGTAGCGAGGGATAGAGATAGCTGTTATGTAATCTCCCATTGATGTAATTTTAGGCTTGAGCTGCTTCACACAAGGAAACTATGGCTCTAATTTCGCATGTGGCACCATCCTACAATGTCCGAGAAGGGACGGCACAATTTAGGCTGAAATTCGGTCGGGGTTTCGCGAATAGTGTCCAGAAAACAGCTTGCCTGAACTTTTCTTCGTCGGCATTGTCCGGCAAGGCTGCACATTGTATGTATAATGATGCATCACTGAGTTATAGAAGGGGGTGTCGAATGATAGTTGCTGCTAGTCCTCCAACAGAGGAGGCTGTATCCTCAACAGAACCACTGACCAAAGAGGATTTAGTGCAATATCTTGCCTCTGGATGCAAACCGAAGGAGCAATGGAGGTATTTTTCATTAATTGTCAATGTGATTATTCAACAGACTGTTGCTTTGATGGGGAAATTTGCTTACATTGTGACTCGACCTTGTGAATTTTGCAGAATAGGGACGGAGCATGAGAAATTCGGTTTTGAAATCGATACTTTGCGTCCGATGAAATATGATCAGATAGCTGAGCTGCTCAATAGTATATCTGAGAGATTTGATTGGGAGAAAGTAATGGAAGGTGACAATATTATCGGCCTCAAGCAGGTAATGTTTAGTTGTTTACCTCTGAAACATATTCACTCTGTTCAGTTAACAAATAAGCTGTTTCATTTTGCTTTATTATTGGTCAGGGGAAACAAAGTATATCACTGGAGCCTGGGGGTCAGTTTGAGCTGAGTGGAGCTCCTCTTGAAACTCTACATCAAACTTGCGCTGAAGTTAATTCGCACCTTTATCAGGTAATAATAGTTGCCATAGTTAATAAATCCAGATCATGGAAGAAACTTATTCCTTGTAATAATGGTGTCTACCGTTGGTGTTTATGCTTTATCATAAGCTTTTTCTGTTTGGCACAGGTAAAGGCTGTAACCGAGGAAATGGGTATTGGTTTCTTAGGGATTGGCTTTCAGCCAAAATGGGGAATCAAGGACATTCCTGTCATGCCCAAGGTACTTCACATCCCATTTGTTATTCGTTGAAATCCTTTGACTAGAAATCTCTCATTGATGAGATGGGTGAACTTTCAGTCACACCTTGGGGCGCAAAAGAATAGCTGAATAGTTGCTATTATTCAATGATAATTGCTTAGTTTGCTGCACAAGAATTCCCTGTTTCAGATTCAATTTTTTTAATGGATTGATATCTTTCACTATTGGATTGTCTCATCAAACTGTAAAGGCCTTTTTCTTGCAAGGGTGATGGAATATATGTATATATATTTTAAATCAATATGAATCCAGTTAATATGATACCTTTAAACAGTGCCCATTGACTTCACTCCTTTATACATATGCATCAAACATAAAGCACTTATTCAGTTCAGACATAATATAACGTCTTTAATGTTCTGGACATGTTTTTTATCCTGCTAATTTACTTCCTTGTAGGTTTGAACATTGCTAAATTTCTTTTTTCTTTTATCCTTTTCATTTTATATTTTCCTTTCTAGTTTTAGCATTTAGAAATTGTATCAATGACACATGACAATGTCGTTGACTCAGGGAAGATATGAAATCATGAGGAATTACATGCCAAAAGTCGGTTCTCTCGGTCTGGACATGATGTTCCGAACATGTACTGTTCAGGTAATATAAATCCTCTTTTGATCACATCATTACTATGAGTTTTTACTAGCTTTCTTCACTAAGGAGAGGAGTTTTACAGAAGTCAATGACTTAATTACAGGTTAATCTGGACTTTAGTTCTGAAGCTGACATGATCAGGAAATTCCGTGCTGGTCTTGCTTTGCAGCCAGTAAGCCTTACTTCTTTTATTCTTTCTCATTTTTAAAAACTATCCTGGATTTGCTATTTTAACTACCTACTAAAATTAACAGATAGCAACAGCTCTATTTGCAAATTCTCCTTTCACAGACGGAAAACCAAATGGCTATCTCAGTATGAGAAGGTATTAGGAGTTACCTTGCTCTTTTTCCTTCATTCCTATTAATATTTACCACTTACTTGTTATGACCTTATGATTTTTCCTAACAGTCAAATTTGGACTGACACTGACAACAATCGTGCTGGGATGCTTCCTTTTGTTTTTGATGATTCATTTGGGTAAGTTTTTCTCAGTTGTAATTTTTTCAATTCTCTCTACAGAAGTGTAACTAGAGGAAATGTTATATCCTGATAGATTAATGACTTTCATCTTCTCCCTAAAGATAATCCGCATAGATTGATTCCACTATTGGTATACCAATGATGTTCCTATTATTGATGACACCTTTATTTTGGACAGGTTTGAGCAGTATGTTGAGTATGCACTAGACGTTCCCATGTATTTTGTTTATCGGGGGAAGAAATACGTTGATTGTAGCGGCTTGTCATTCCGGGTTTCCATCTATCCTTCATAGTCTTTATTTTGAACTGCTGAGAATTAGTTTTCTACCATCCTTTCAGCCATTTTTTCCTTTCATTCTCCCATTTCAGGTTAATTGTTTGAATATACATATTTTACTCTATATTCTAAATAAATTATGATATTATTGCAGGATTTTTTGGCTGGCAAACTTCCTTGTCTTCCAGGTGAATTACCGACCCTTAATGACTGGGAGAATCATTTGACCACAATATTTCCAGAGGTTAGTGCATGCATTTAACACTATTCGTAAACTTTGCTAATCTTAAGTATCGTTTCATTTGCATACTAAGCATTCCACCACTCTTTTTTTTTAGGTTCGTCTGAAGAGATATTTGGAGATGAGAGGTGCTGATGGAGGGCCTTGGAGGAGATTGTGTGCCCTTCCAGCATTTTGGGTAAAAACTGTTTCCTGGGATTTGAGCGGCTGTCTCCTAATATAGATAATTGTACAAAAATATCATTTTTTTGTTCTTTCCCCGGGAAAACACTTCCTTTTTTCAGCTTAGCTGCTCTCTGTTGATCTTATCATAGAAATATATCTTAGTAGCTTTTTGTATCAATATTAACTGGAGGTAAACTTTATAATGCCAGGTAGGTCTCCTCTATGATGAAGATTCACTGCAGAGTGTTTTGGACATGATAGCTGATTGGACCCCTGAAGAAAGGCAGATGTTGAGGAACAAGGTGATGCATCCTTTATCTAGTCCATCATCCGCGATTGATATTCGAATTTGTAGAAAAACTTCTTACATTTGAGTTTTGTCAATATTTTCATTTAAATAGTGATATAAAATATACAATGTCTATGCAACAGGTCCCCAAGACTGGGTTTAAGACACCATTCCGTGATGGTTACGTCAAGCATATTGCTGAAGATGTGATTCAATTGGCAAAGGTAACTTTTTTTTTTTTTTTTTTTTTTTTTTTTTTTTTTTCTGCCGTTCTTCCTCAGTTAATCACTCATTCTATTAAATCAATGCATTATCTTGTTTCCCACAGAGCGGCTTGGAGAAAAGAGGCTATAAGGAAACAGGTTTCCTGAATGAGGTGGCTGAGGTGGTTAGGACAGGTACATTCAAATGGAAGCTAAATAGCATCAGTTTTACCTTCTTTTTTCATGCAATTTAAGTTTTCCCATCAAATTTTCAATGTTTTGTTACTATATATATAATAGCAGTTATATTGATCAATTTATTCTAATATGGCAGGTGTGACCCCTGCTGAGAAGCTTCTGCAGCTATATAACGGAAAATGGGGCCAATCAATAGATCCTGTATTTGAAGAGCTGCTGTACTGATTCTTAAGAATCTTTGCTTCTGCAGCAATCAATCTTAAATTTCCAATTTCAGCTTTACATGCTGTCTAGTTTTCGGCTTCTGGTTTCTGAGCTTTAGAGAAAGCATTTTGAGAATAAAGTATAATGTATATTTCAAACATGAGGCTTCTCATGTAGATTAGACCGATCGGTCCTTACAGATAATAAGAATATTTTGTGATGATGTTACTCAGAGTTACTATTTTTTTTTTTTGGCCAATTTACTCAGAGTTACTAGAAACTCAAATTTACAGCATCATGCGTATACCATGGTTCAGATTTTTTTCTCTTTTCTTGATCTTCATAAGCATTCATGACATGTAAGAACATGGTACATGTGCTACCCATGAGGCATGCTCCACCACATGTTCCAAGTTGCAACTTAAGATAATGATTTTTCTCGTTCAGCTGTTGGATTTTGCAGGTGGGGTAATGCTCGTAAGTCGTGACGGTGAAGCTGCAGACTTGGAGCAAGGTAACTCTTTTAACATATACCCAGATACTTTTTTACATCATTAAGCAAGCACCTAATGATTTGAATAATGTATTTGTTGCAACATCGTAAAAGATTGCATTTTTACTTTGTATAACTATATAATTGATGCTTCTCCATTGCCTGTAAAGTAGATATTGAGGTGGACTTCTTAACATGTTCATCGATTACACCCCACTCTTTGCATCTCTAACTCTTTCCTGATTACTTGAAACCGATGCTCTAACCACAGAATACTGCATTATTGCTAGCCATGACATGGCATGATGCTACCCTTCTGCCTTATCCGGTTATCCCGACAATTTTCCCTACCAGAGCCATAATGGTAGTAAATGGAACAAGATGGAAAGATTCAAGCAACTGGGTCATTGTGGATTGTTGTTCTTTGTGTTGTTCAGTTGATGTTCTTGGTCTGGTTTCACATTTCAATTATGAGGGAGGAGAGAGATGCATTGGATTCCACTGTAATTGCACAGCTAAGCCTTGTGAGAATGGATCTGATATCATTTGGAGGAAGAGACAAATATCAGAGATGCAAATCTCCAATAATTGAATTTTCCTCCTCTCTATTAAAGAATACCACATTAGATATGACTTATGAGGTCTGCCCAGCTATAGTTGACAAGTAAACCATTTAAACCAAAATTTAGGTTGAATATGAATCCTAGCTTCTTGATATTATTACCAGAGGGTTGTTTTTGGAAAATTATACTTTTAGGTTGAATATGAATCCTAGTTTAGTTTCTTGATATTACTAGGGTTGTTTTTGGAAAATTCTAATTGCAGACAAGAAGATATTCATACACAATGGGTTGTTGGTGTAAGAGCAAATAATGTCCATATGAATAATAAGAAGGAAGTGAAGCTGCCCCACTGTCACCTTCAAGTCCAGCTCACATCTTCCTCTTGTTACAGATCTTGACATCCCCTCTTGCTCAACCTCCATTAAACTATCATTTAAGCTTCCCTCACCTCCTCCATTATTGCTAATCAATTATACATAATAATATATCTAAAAATATCACCTTTTCTTCCCTACAAAACCTCATCTTCACTCCCTTCCTCTCCTTACTCCCAAGCTTAGCCTCCTCCATTCAAAATGAGAGAAATCCTCCATATCCAAGCCGGGCAGTGCGGGAACCAGATCGGAGGCAAGTTCTGGGAGGTGGTCTGTGACGAACACGGCATCGATGGTGTCGGCAACTATGTCGGGGACTCCCATGTTCAGCTCGAGAGGATCAATGTGTACTACAACGAGGCGAGTGGTGGGCGGTACGTGCCTCGAGCTGTGCTCTTGGATCTCGAGCCCGGGACCATGGATAGCCTGAGGACCGGGCCCTACGGGCAGATATTCAGGCCCGACAACTTTGTGTTCGGGCAGAACGGGGCTGGGAATAACTGGGCTAAAGGGCATTACACTGAAGGAGCCGAGCTTATCGATTCGGTCCTTGATGTCGTGCGTAAGGAGGCCGAGAACTGCGATTGCCTGCAAGGTAACATTATCAAATCGTGTTATAAAAATCTTAACTTTTATAATTTTAGAAAACTACACCTATATGCTTAGCTTAACCAATGTTATCAGATCCGGATCGGAGATCGAACAGGCTCATGATATCTTTTTGATCAATTGAAAACAGGTTTTCAGGTATGTCATTCGCTCGGAGGTGGGACCGGATCGGGGATGGGTACTTTATTGATATCGAAGATAAGGGAGGAGTACCCCGACCGAATGATGATGACCTTCTCCGTGTTTCCGTCCCCGAAGGTGTCCGACACGGTGGTTGAGCCGTACAACGCCACCCTCTCCGTCCACCAGCTCGTCGAAAACGCCGACGAGTGCATGGTCCTCGATAACGAAGCGCTCTATGATATTTGCTTCCGCACCCTCAAGCTCACCAACCCTAGTTGTATGCCCCTCAACTTATATCCAATATCAAAATTGGGCCAGTTACCAAGTTATAATCGAACTATTTATGTTAACTGACTCGTCGTGTTTTGATGTAGTTGGAGATCTTAACCACTTGATCTCAACGACGATGAGCGGTGTGACCTGCTGCCTCCGTTTCCCGGGCCAACTCAACTCCGACCTTCGGAAACTCGCCGTGAACCTCATCCCTTTCCCTCGACTCCACTTCTTCATGGTCGGTTTCGCCCCGTTGACCTCCCGCGGGTCCCAGCAATACCGGGCCCTCACCATCCCGGAACTCACCCAACAAATGTGGGACTCGAAGAACATGATGTGTGCCGCCGACCCCCGCCACGGCCGATACCTCACCGCCTCGGCCATGTTCCGAGGCAAGATGAGCACCAAGGAGGTGGACGAGCAGATGCTCAACGTCCAGAACAAGAACTCGTCTTATTTCGTCGAGTGGATCCCGAACAACGTCAAATCCAGTGTCTGTGACATTCCTCCGACAGGGCTATCCATGTCGTCCACCTTCATGGGGAACTCGACGTCGATCCAGGAGATGTTCCGGCGGGTGTCGGAGCAGTTCACGGTGATGTTCCGGCGAAAGGCGTTTTTGCATTGGTACACCGGGGAGGGAATGGATGAGATGGAGTTCACTGAGGCGGAGAGTAATATGAATGATTTGGTGTCGGAGTATCAGCAGTATCAGGATGCTGGTGCTGACGAGGATGCGGAGGAGTACGAGGATGATGATGCTCTTGCCGACTAAGGAATGTCGGTTCTGTCCGGTCCGGTCCGGTCCGGCAAAGGTTGATGTTGTTCTTAGCTTGTGAGTTCTGGCTTGTTGTTCAATAATTAAGATTCATGAGTGATATGATGATTGCAATTATTATTATTTTTTCTGTATTTATGTTTTAATTTTGTATATTGTGTATTAATAAATGGATGATAATAATAATAAGATTTAAAAATTTGGTTGGTGTTATATTACGTGAAATTGTGTTATTAATAAATTTATCAATTACTATCGTTTAAAAGATAATATTTTTCAAAGTTTGTTTGGCATATTTTTTTTTTCCAGCCATATTTCACCAAACCTAAACATATTTCGTAAAAGGTTTATTTAGTAGAAATTTGATTATCATTTTAGGTTTAAAAAATACTAGAGCCTAAGTCACAACAAGGGTCCATAGCTCAGTGGTAGAGCATTTGACTGCAGATCAAGAGGTCACCGGTTCGAACCCGGTTGGGCCCTTTTTTTCGTTTTCGTTTTCGTTTTGTTTTTTCCTTCTTATATATGTACAACATTACTCGCGTAAATGCGCACTCGCTTGAAGCCACAAAGATTTTCCGGTGTAGTATACGACGGCGATGGAGCTTCAAATCATTCTTCCATCGCTCTAGCTATTTAGGGTTCTCTCTTGACGATTATCTTTCCCTTCCTATTCTCTTCAAGGGTTCAAACTCTTGGATCTGCAAGCATAGCCGACAGCGGAAGTGCAGGTGCCCGTCAACTGTTCGACAGAATTCCTCTGAGAGTACGCCGTGGCAAGAACGGAAGAATGGCAAAGAAACGAGGCAGCGGCCAAAGTAAAGCTCCAAATCGTCCTCCAATGGCTTCCCACCGCCCAGTTTCTCTGAGGGCGGAAGCAAGCGGTTTGAAGCCAACCGCTAAAGGTGGGGGAAACACGAACCCCAAATCCATGCTGAAGCTGGAGCATTTGCAGAAACTGGCCGTCTGGGGCGGCGGAGAAGGTTCTGTCCCCTCATTGGGTGCCTTCTTTGGGCGGCGGTTGGCTGCAGTCAGCGAATCCTTGGCGGTGCCTCCAGATCCTTCTTTGCTCTCTTGCCAGAGGTTTGTGCCTTAATTACTCCAAAAGTTTGTCTTTTTAATTGCCTTAATTTCGTAATATCTGCAGTTTCTATGAATCAAGTAGGAAATATATCTGTTTTCGTATCCAATAAGATGTAATGATTGAGCTTATGCTGCTAACTATAAACAGAACAATGATTGAGCTTATTGCTAAGATCTTTTATGCAGTCGAGTTATGTAACTTTAATCACTTCTATTAATCAAATAAAGCTCTTCCTTTCTCCTAGCAAATTATTGATGTATTGCCTTTTGCCATGCACATGACTTGAAAATCTTGCAAAAATTTGGTGTCCTTTCTTCAGAAGTCTTTGAATAATGAATACTATGCTGTTAAGCATTTTGAGGTTCTTCATCAGTTCTTCCCCTGAGCTTTGATAATGTGTTCTCTTATAAAATTTGAAAGATTGGACATATTTGAATATTGAATGATGATTTTTAATCAGTTTTGTTTAGAAGGTACTTCAGAAAATTCTATTTTGAACTTTCGTGTTTGATAGAGAGTAAAGTTCCATTTTTCAATAAGTTTTGTTGATCTTCAATCTGTTCTGCAGATGCGAGACAATTCTTCAACCTGGTTTTAATTGCACTATCCGGATCGAGAAGAACATAACAAAGCCAAGGCGACGCCGAGGAAAGCAGCCAAATAACGCCCATAAAAACAACATGGTCTACACATGCAATTTCTGCTCCCACAAGAATCTCAAAAGAGGAACGCCCAAATCCCACATCAAAGACATAAACCCTAAACCCAAATCCAAACAACCAAAACCCGAGAAAAAATCCATTCTTCAGATGCATACAGACCCAGGAACAGGAACAAAAATCAATGTAGTAGCTGAAATGGTGGAGGTTAATGATTCAGCTCCAATAGAAGAAGAGGTGCTGCCATTGGAGAGTCCTGCAACTCCATTGGTAAGAACTTTGTTAGATATGAAGAAAAGGAAGAGGAACAAGTCAGCATCTAAGAGACCGATGGAGCCCGAGAGCCCCGCTATTACAGGAAATTCAGAGGCGAGTGGCGGCGCCTCAAGCAAGAAGAGGAGAAAATCCTGGATGAGCCTCAAGGAAATTGCAGAAGGAAATGAGCATAGTAGAAACATTGGTAATTTGAAGATTCCATTTTTTGGTTGAAATTGTAAAGCTTGTTGCTTGTGCAATCATGTGATAAGGTGTCATTTTGATTAGGGTTGATTTACCAAATTGTGGCTAATGTGCTTGTTGGTACCTGCATTCTGTTTTTGCAACATTTTGGATTGAAAATCTACGGCTAATTCGTTTATTAAAAGAAGTATATGCATATCTTTTGTCAAAGGTTAACGTTAAGAACCTACGAAAGGCCTGAATAATGATTCATGTTAACCGTTGAGTTCTGAAGTTTCAAAAGTTAATATGGAGTGTATGAGGTTTCAATTTTGTTGAAGTTTCTAAAGTTAATATAGAGGGTATGAGTTTTCAGTTTTGTTGATATAAGAGGTCTCCGTCAATTTTTGTTGTTAAAAGTGACAGAATTTGGTCACGTGATTAACTTGTAACCGGAAATAAAATTAAATCCCAAAAATACTCATCTATCAAAGTGTGCCCCTCACATACTTGAATGAAAAGACAAAAATGCCCTTAAAGCAAAAAAAAGGGTACCGCCACCCCGGCTCCAGCCATCGCCACCCCGGCTCCGGCGACCACCACCCCGACCCCGGAGCCGGAGTGGCGGTGGCCGGAGTTAATTAGTGGAAAGGGGTATTTTAGTCATTTCATGTTCTATTAATTAAACTATTAATTTGTCTAAAATATTACAAAAGGATTATTCTAACATTACACTTGGTTCTGTTTAATTTGACAGAAAATTTGGACGGAAAACAAAAAATAAACAAAATTAGAACTTCAAACCCTCCATATTAACTTTTGAAACTTCAGGCCTCATCGGTTAATATAGGTCATTATTCAGACTTTTCATAGGTTATTAACTCTTTATTAAAGGTTGTCCGGTAAACCAAGATACATAATGAGCATCAAAATTCATCTTCATCAGATGAAGCACCATCTGAACATACTGTCAACTGAGCCTAAAAATCATTTATACGATCTCATATATCATAATATATGCACTTAAAAAACAATCATGTCAACATTCGGCCAGAAAAACGCGATAAACGACATCAGAAGTAACCATCAACTAATCAGAATGAAGAGACTCTATACCGATGAGCCCATTCCAGTAACGGAGCCATAAACAGTACCTTAGGCTCCAAGTAAAGAACTAGAATCTTCTGTACTTTGAGACTACTTCAAACAGCTAGCTACTAGGAATAATCAAGAGGTGACTTTTTTCTTGGTTTCAAGAACCGAACCCTCTTTCAGGGAAACCCGAGCTTCGTTCTCCCGTCCAAGAGAGAATAGAGCCACTGCTTGCAGGTAAGATGCAATGTGCCAAACAGGGGATGCCAATTGTGCTTGGACAGCATCTTTCAACGCTTCCTCTGGCATGTCGTTCATCAGATAAGATAGGCTTCGACGAGCAAGAACTGTAGGAGAAATCATTGTCCCGACCGATATAAACTGCAAATATAAAAAGAAAAAAGATTGAATTTTTCTTCTTTAAAAAAATTAAAATTTTTGCAGTCTTTGATAGAAAATGCAGCTAACCTGAGAGTAACTATCAGCAGCAGCTCTGAAATCTTTATGCCGGAAAGCAGAGTCGCCTTTTTTCTTGGAGTTCAAGGTTTCTTGCATTTGGTTGGTCCACATCTGAAATGATAGCTGCAAGAAAAAAAAAATGTACATTAGGCACGAACAGTGTACGAGATTCTATGTCATCCAAAGATATATTTTTATAATCCGAATCTAGTCCATTAATCACACCCATCGATTGAAAAATGGTCTAATTCTATTCAAACCGAGTAAAAATCTGGTAAACTGGACCTCAGTAGCAGAACCCTCATCATCTTTATATCCAATCTTTTCAAGAACCTCATGAATAGCAGTCAAATCCTTTCTAACACAGGCTTCACCAAGTGGAGTCAATGGAAATGATGCCGAATTTTGGATACCCGTTAATACATGAGAAGGGACCTGTGAGAAAAAAGGGGGTAAAGTTCAGATAACTGCTTAAAAGTTACCAGGTTCTAGGAATTAACAAAAAATTATAAAGATAGAAAATGGTTAAGTAAAACCTCGGTTTCCTTCTGAAGAGGGAGAAGAGCAGCAACTAAAGACCTTGGATTTGGTCGCTCACGGGGCTCATACTGTAAACACCGTGATGCTAATCGTACAAGTTCTGTCCCATCATCGTTTGAGAATTCACCTTCTAAGCATGAATCAGTAAGCATTTGGAAATTCCTGTCCCTTATAAGATCAAGAGCCTGTAACAAACAACAAACAAAATTTAGAGACTAAATTGTCTAAAGCTTGTGAAGGAAGTTATCTGTTTAATTTGGATATTTTTTTTTCAAATAACTGCAAATAGGAGATACTGATCTGATTGGCAAGAATATAACTTACCCGACTCGGAGGAATATGCTTTCCACTAAGGAGATCAATCAAAAGAGTGCCAAAGCTATACATTACACTTTCAGATGTTACTCGTCCTGAAAAATTTATGCAGCATAATGGATATTAGAACATCTATCAGCATTTGGAGACGGTTATTAACTTACAAGACGTAACAATGGATTACAAAAACCTAACAAGATAATTTATTTTTCTGAAAATAGCAAAAGTACCGTCTTTTCAAATCTTTAAAAAGAGTCCGACTTTGTGGCTCTCTAAATGGAAAAAATTAGATTAAAGAGAATTACTAAGGTTATGCTGACAATTATCGGGGCTAGATTCAATTAAAAAATCAATATAATTTATTTATAGGATAGTTAAAACAAAATCTAACCTTTTTATGGTAATGCACTAACTATTATAGAGAAAAAACAAAACTTCTTGACCTTGCTTCATATATATTAGTCAGAAATTAATACCTGTTCTTAGATACTCGGGAGGAGTAAATGCAAGGTTGGTGCTGTAACTTTTCCCGTCTCTACTGTTCTTCATCAGACCGAAGCAAGAAAGTCTAGGGTTTCCCTCCTGATAGAGGACAAAACTTCATAATAATGCACTCTCAATTTCGGTTGCAATAGATGAGACATATAAAAAGGTTCCAATTTTCCTTACATCGTCAAAGACAACCCTGTAGGCATTAAGATCGTGATAAAGGGCACGTCCTTTTCTTGTACAATATTCTAGGGCTTCTGCAAGATGCAATGCTACTCTCAATCGCATTGCCCACTTCATTGGCTGAACATCCCCTAAGGCCCCCCCAAAAAATAAAAATTAATACAAAGTTCTATATATGTATCTAACAGTAATTGAAAACAATCGTAAAATTTCATGACTTTAGAGAATTTTTATTTCTACAACATAGGATATAACACTCTTTAATGCAAGTACGTAAAAATTAACAATCTTAAACAATTATTATAAGGATAATAGTAATAATCACTGTAATATTTATACTTTATAGCTATGTGTGGAGTGTTCAACTTCATAAAGTAGAAAATATAAGCTCAAAAATCTAAATGTTATATGCTTTACTTACAGTGGAAGAGATGCTTGGCTAATGTATCATTGGGCATATATTCAGCAATAAGCAACCTTTCCTCACCCTCACAGCAACAACCAAGTAAATTTACCAATCTTTGATTACGTAGTTGTCCAACCACTCTAGCTTCCTCCTAAAATATCGGATAACAGCAGTTCATTAAATGAGGAATCACACTTAATAACCATAAAATATCTGAATATTTCCTATAGGAAATCAATGAAACATCATTAATAACACTACTCGAAGACCACATGGTCCGTGAACACTAGCTTTCAAGTCCCTAACAGATTAGATGTGATACAATCACACATGATACCTGCTAAAATTTACCCAAAAATGTAACGATTGGGCCAAACCAGCCTATTACTATATATCCATATGGCCTAAAAAGTAAAAACTCTAGATATTGAGTTCCTAACAGATTAAAATGCATAAATGTGACAAAACTTCACATGATAAACTACTAATTCAGCTAAAAATAAGAATCAATTACCAGAAACTGCCTCGCATCGGGCCAAGCCGACCTATTAAACCGTTTAACAGCGATTCGTCTCTGATTATCCAGTTTTCCTTTATACACCACGTTGGGAGCCTTCTCACCATGCTCAGAAACTATATTCTCTGGAGAAAATCCAGAAGTGGCCATTCTAATCTGATCATATGTGAACTCATGAAATCGAGGCAAGTTTCCGACTTCACTCTCCTCATCATTCTCTACAAAACATGAACAAACAGTTCAAAAAACCACATACTTGGACATTAAAAACCAAGAAATCAGCCACAACCGACAATTGAGGTTACCACGAAGCCTAGTCTCTTGAGTTGGTCGCTCCTGCACTGAATCAGAGCAACAAGGTGAGAGCTTGGAGCAACCACAACCCATTTTCAGCAGCGGAGCTCGATAATCCACGCGAAGAAGATGAAACCCACAAAAACGGCAGATATTTTCAATAGCACGCCGGCATGAAAGAGCTGATTGTTGAAGAATATGAAACCCACCTAGAACAGTTCAATACTCAGAAAAAATCACCGACAATCGGAGAAGCAAAAACGGCAGGGACAACTCATTTAGGACTTCATCAGCTCTTAACCTGAACCCCAAAAAGAAAAAAAATACCTTTTTGACTGCAAAGTCAGCAGCAGAACGGACCCCAGCCAGCCTCCATGCGTGTTGATTGTTTCCAACAAGAAAAAAAAAAATTGAAGCTTTCGCAGAGAGACAGAAAAAGGGGCAGAAGAAGAGAAGAAGGGGTTTAATGTAGAAGAAAGGATGAACAATTATTAATAAGAATAATGCAGGGTAAAAGACCCATAAAAAGTTAGTGTTTCATCGTTCTCGATTTGGTCAAAAAAATGGAATAGATGGAAAGTTTGATTTCTTCTTTGATTTTTCTTACTTATTTATATAAAATAATTAATCATAACGATATTTGCAATTCTATCTATATTTTTAAATATTGTATTTGTTTTGCGTATATGAGGTAACTTTATAGATCACAAGTGATGATAAAAGAAGATCCCAACTTTAATAATAAAGTAAAAAAAGAAGATTTAGAACACTTACAGATATAATAACTAATAAGTATAGCATAAACTTGTTTTGCAACTTTTTAACTCACCTTAAAAGGATGAACTTTAATAATATAAATATGTATGGAGACTGGCGAGCGTGCGGCTTTGTCTGGTGTGAAAAAGGAGAGAAATGATCCAGCTCCCAATGGCCAATACTCAAATCCAGCTCTCTATCTGCTAAATGACAAGTTATTGTTGTTTTTGGAAGCACTAAGTTAATCACCGAATAATAATTTTAAAAAAATAACTAATAACCAAATTATTATCTGAATTATAATTTTTCAAATTCACTATCTAAACTTTAAATTTCATAGCACTCCTTTTCTTCGGTGAAGATATTGCTTTATAGGGTTTGCATGACTTTTGAATATCATAAAAGGAAAGGGCTCGGCAATCTTTATTTTTGTTCCCGTTAAATTAATAGAAAATAAACATGTTTCTGCTACGTGTGGTCTTTTTATGTGTACCCAACATGAATTCAAACATAAATTGAAAGTATTGCAACAAAATACTTTCAGCTTGATACTCAGCTGAACTTCTGCTCAATTCGAACATTGTTTTTCAGTTGAGCATCCAAATGTATTTCATTGCAATACTTTCAACTTATGTTTGAATCTATATTGGCTACACATGAAAAGACTTTACGATGCGGAAACATGCTCATTTTCTTTCCAATTTGACGGGAATTGTAACTGATGTTGCAATTTGCTATGAAATTGAAATTCCGGGTAACCAATTTAAAATAATTAAATTTTATACAGCGATTTATAAATTGATCAAAGTTCGGGTAAAATTTGGTTATTAATCCAAAAAAATTGAAAAAAAAAACTAAATTTTAAAAAATATATTAAAATGAAAATTATAAAAGTTTTTGATATAAAAACACTTCGGAGTACGTAAGTCAAACACTCTCAACAAGACATTTCAACAACAGTAATATAACTTATATTCGTTACAACAAAAAAAAAATCAAAATGAATCGTTGCAATCACCAATTTACGAACATTTATTATGGTTACACCAAAGTGAAGAACAATTAGGTTGTATTGAGTCTGTTATTTCTGATAATTTTGATGTGTTCTCATGTAACTCAGGATATGGAGCCACCTCATTCCCCTCCATAGTAGACCCCAGAAGAAGACCGATGTTGCACACAAAGCCCTCCATAGTGTGCGACGGAGCAGTTAGGGCTGGAAAGTTTCTAGTTTTCAGAGGCGCAATTTTACTTGATGATCGTGACGGCCTCCGTAGTTTCGGCACCTGGTGACGACCCCCTTTTGGCAGAAGGTTTAGCTGTTCGGGCAGGTTTACTGTTAGCTATGGCGCATCCGCAGGATTCCCACATCCTTTTCACGGACTCGACCAAGTTGTTAAATCAGATCAAACCCTCTTCGACAGGTTGTAAACCTTCGGTGTTCGGCGTCATCCGGGATATCCAGTTTTAATTATGTCTACTTCTGTTGTTATGTATGCTGTCCCTACCTAGACTTCTTGTTACTAAAGCACACAAACTTGTTACTAGTGCTGCGAACCTATCTGTAACATGATCCTGGTTAACTCAGGACATTCTGTATTCAATACAGTTGTCCTAAGTTCACTTTTATATATATTGCGGATATTTTAAGACGGAAAAAAAAAGTGAAGAACAATTTGGTACTGAAAATATTGGATTCCTTACCTTCATGAGAAGGTCAATTTCCATTATAGTAGCAAAGATAAAGTTTTTGGTGATATAAGAATTGAGTATCATGCAAAGAAAGCTTTTCACTATACAATATTGAGTGTTGTAGAATTGAGTATCAACTTTCTGGCAGGTTTTGTTTTTAAAAAAATGTTGTATTTGCAGGGGGAAGAATCTGATGATAAGAAGCCAGTCATTTGTGTGTTCAAATCAGCAGCGAACACCAAAGTATATGAAAAAATGCATGTCTGAGCCCGGGTTCGAACCGGGGACCTTTAGTGTGTGAGACTAACGTGATAACCAACTACACCACCCAGACCTTGTTGATTGTTCCTTTCTTGTGACTAATATATTCCATTGAGTTTTATTAATTATTGATAATCTTAACGAGTAAAATGTCAAATTCTTGTGTAAGCCGATAGATATATGATAAATATCTTTAATCCCCACAATTTTAGGTTTCATCCTTAAAGTTTTAGAAGAAAAAGCCATAAAAAAAGTGTTTATACCAAGCTTACACAAAAAAATTCCGAGCAAAATTGCAGATATCGTTAAATTACACTCCTTAACAGCCTGTTTTTACCTGGCCAAAAATAAAAGTGTTGCGTTCAAATCCAACCGGGTAGTCGGACTCTTCGGCACTTCGGGTTGGGGACACGTCGGGTGTCGGAAATGGACTTTCTGATGTCGGCAAGGGCTGTCGGCAATGTGCACTTGTCGGACAGGTACGACTGTCGGCAATGTAGACTGTCGGCAAGGTACGGCTGTCGACAGTGCAAACTTGTCGGCAATGTAAGCTTATCGGATTCGCGCGGTGCTAACCTAGGAAGGGCAATAACCAGCACGAAGGGGATGGTGCCGGTTGAACTCTCTCCGATGCTTAAATGAGCGTTTTAGAGAGAGAAGATATTCTAGAGAGAGGTCAGAGCTCCAATGCCAAAATCTAGAGAATTTGTCAAAATGAGTGGCCAAGGTCTCCTATTTATAAACAACCTCAGGACTGAACCCGGTTTTTGTACGGTTTGACGCCGGTCTAACAGAAAATAGGAACCGTCGTCTAGTTAGGCTTTGGAGAACTCTTCACTCTCAGTGTTCGGACGATATAAAAGGATGTGCGCGATACCCGTTGACGGTCCGGACCACGTTGGATTCGACATCCGGCGTGGTCCGGACCTCCGGATTGCCTTAGGCATTCGGAGGTTCTGGTCCGGACACATACGTTTTGTTCCTCGGGTGTTTGTTTTTCGGACCCATTTATGGTTTTCGACGTGTTTGCAAAGTTAAATACGAACCCGAATTAGGTAGATACCTAACAAAAAAAACCGTGCTAACTTTTGTCTTACTCTTACCCATAAGATTAACAATCTACAGCCCGGGGCATACTTAACCAAGGTCCCGTGTTAAAAAACAAAAATTAAAAAATCGCACACCATACAAGCAGTGTCATTTCCTCACTGCTGTTTTAATGTTATAGATAAAAAACAACACTACCACAACCTTATCTAAGATGCTGAAATCATTTAAGACGCATCACAAAACGTGGTCTTAACATCTAACAATGTAATAGTCAGTTAAGTTAACCTCCTCTACTAAATATTTACTACCATCGCTTAACAAGCTTAGATGATGACGAGCTACCTGCAGTAGTTTTTGCTTTACTATTACCTGCCATAACAAACAAAAAGAACCAACTCAGTAAAAACTGTCAGAATAATCACGAAAAAAGAAAACAAAATCAATCCGGTTGATTAGAACTTAACCCGCACTATGCAAATCAAATCAAACCAAAACAGGAACATGTTAAGGTTAATTATAACCGAAGAACATACTTGCTGGAACCTTGGTGGTGCTTTTGGTCAATCGGTTTTTCTCCACAAGCTTCTGTTGGACCTTTGGAAGTTTGGTTGTCTCAGTCTCTCTGCAGTTTAACAGACCGCAGACAATTAACGGAATTCAGATTGATTCAATGCAAGATTCTCGAGGTTTTCAATTTTTTTGAACAACCATAAGAGATAGTAACCAAACTGCATGCAGAAGTTTAGAAGAAATGTAAAAAACAAAAACAGGGGAACATTATTGCAGGATTAGCTTAAGTACAGTTTGCCTTTGCTATATGTCAAAATTCAGTATGTTTTCAACAACTCGTCCATTTGGTAATTAACCCAAAACATAGATGAATATGAGAAAGCAGTTTATAATAATAATGATTTTAACTTTAAAGTTACTCACCTATCCGAGTCCTGTGGATTTTGAGATCCAGGGAATAGAGTATATTCCACAGCATTGGACAAGGAGCTGTCAGTCTCAGTGGCACCGATTGAGAGCCCTCCGTTAGAGTCGTCACTAAGTCTTTCGTCCGGGTCATCCGAATTGTCACTATAGTTCAAATAATTGTCCTCCCCATTAGAAGCTGCAGTCCTATCATTTGCTTCTAATACTTTGATCCCTGGTTGAGGTGACCCTAGCAAGAGTCTTCGAGGAGAGGTAGCCCCAAGTGTCGGAAAACTTATTGCACGTCTCTCCTTACTGAGATTAGGTCCGGCTGAAGACAGCAAATGCACAATCTCCTCATCTTTCTTAGATACTGTGTGCTTAAGTGATCCAATCTATAAACAAAGAAGGGCCATTAAAGTTGAAGAATCACATATTTGAAAATATATAAGTAGCTGAATTTTTTTGCGAATTTTTGCTAACTGAAGTAATAATGGTTAAGTGCAATTTGCTAGCTCTCTCTATTTTTCCTATTACATTGGACGCAAAATGTACACTTGACGGCCTTACTGGACGACACATGTGGCCACTGTGAATTTTCCGTCCGAGACTTAATAGTAAAATGTGTCTATTAGTTTGACTAGCCAAATGTTGCCAAAGAAAATTCAACTAGGTTACAAGTACAGCTAGCGACTTGGTATTTAACCCTAAAGTTTATGAATCCAAATTTCAATACTGTATAAAGAAAAATTAATATAAAAATGTTAACCTGCTCCATAAGCTCTCGAACTTCTCTTCCCTCTTTGTTGCTCCGAGCAGCACCCAACTCCACCCCAGAAACCCTCTCGGCAAACTTCAGAGTGCTTATTGTTTCAGAGTAGGAATGAATATCGGGATTGAGTTGTACAAACATGAGGGTCTTTGCTTGACCACCTGAACCATAGGCCAAATGAATGAATGTGCTAAATTACATATGCAGGGCACATCCACATCTTACACAATTTCTTTGTTCCAACACAAGGTAAAGAGTAATCTAGATTTAAAGAGAAGAAAATGTACCGAGAGAACTTTGAAGAACTTGTGTTAGTTTGCTATTTCTGTAAGGTACGTGAGAGTTTTTCTGTGCTAGAGCAAAGATAACATCTCCAAGTGCAGAGAGTGACTTATTTATGTACTGTGCCTCCTTAAGCCTTTCTCCAATTGCTTCCGACCGCTCCACTCTTTCACTGCCAGCGAGATCAACCAAATGCAGGTTACCGCGCAAGATAGAGTTTGTCTCCAACTCCGTGCCTCGAACATGAACAGTTAAGATGCTGCAGATATCAAGTAAACCTTTTTAATCGAATTATACAATAAAATTTGAACGGTCTTTTTCTCGAATTGTTGCTTCCTATCAATCAATGTGTGCAAAACGAACCTGTGAGATCTGCTGCTTCTTTCATTTAGTGCTGTCGCACCCACCGCTCGGTTAGTCAGGCCAACGCTCATCAACTCTAGAACATCCTTAGTTGATTTCACTATGTGCATGCTCGCGTCTGGAACAGCTAACCCATTTGGCTGAGTTGTACTCCAAATCCCTAGCGTGAGCAAGTTAACGAAGGAACATTGTTTTTTAACAGATCATAAAGTTACGCATGCTATACAGAAAGAACAAATGCAGATCTAATTTTAAAAAGACATAATCATAATGTTGAGCATAAAGTATTGAACACTTTAAAGGATATCTTTTCTGCGAACCACTAGCAGATAGTAGATCACGGACTTGCTCATTATATATCTCAACCATCTGGACAGCTATTTCATAGGTAGTAGAAGCTCTTCTGCTTTGAGCAATTTGGAAAAGATCGTTCAATGCTCGATAATTGACACCCCAATTCTCCTTTGATGTTACACTAGGTCCACTCTGTGAAACGCGGAAAACATGTCAAGTGGAAACAATTTACCATATATTATCTGGCATCATAAAGGTAACCTACTCACCATTGTATATGTCTTCCCTGATCCAGTTTGACCATAGGCAAATATACACACATTGTACCCATCCAAAACGGAACGAATCAATGGTTGAGTGTCCCCAAACACCTCCTCTAGCATAACAAATTGCAATTGTAGTTTGTTATATAGTAATGCATATCTTATGCTGAAAGAACAAAACAATTTAATTTCAGCTTCTCCAGCATGAAAGAACAAGAACCTTGGGTTGCATCTGGGCCATAAACTTTGTTGAACTTAAATAGCCTATTGCTGTCTTTTCCTTGCTTCAAAGGGTTGGCCACAGCTAGGTCCCCGTTTTCACCCATATAATCAATTGTAGTCTGCTTTGCACTTTGTCCCGGAAGGAATGGTCTAATCCTACAATATACTCTAATATTTCCTGTCCATAAGAAAAAAAAATACGTAAAAATATATTAAAAAATTAAAATTAACAGAATAAATCCAAGGAACCACCTTTCAAATCTTGAACCTCATTGTACAATCTTCTATTCTCAGCAAGAACAATATGGTAATTCTGAGCGGCATCAACAAGTCCTTTCATCTTCGATCCTAATACAAGCAAAGCTTATTCAGAAAATTTGTAACAAAAAGGCACAAAAAAATGTTCAGCATATTACCTAAATAGTTTAGCTCCTCCAAATACCCTCTTCTTGTCTTCAGAAGTTCAGTTTTCATGGATTCAGCTGACACTCGTAGTTCCTAATTTTTTTTATAAAAAAAATGGACTTAAATATAACCTTCACTTTAGTATTAGTATTGGAAAAACACAATTCGATTACCCAGGTTTACAAATGAGTTACTTGATTGCGGAACTTTACCTGCAATACTCCGGAGTGAAAGTCAATAAATCGTTGGTACTTGTGTTCTTTCTTTTTCCATCTCTTATGTTTTGACTGAGAGAAATCTTCTAGTTCCAGCACCCTCTTCCTAGAATCCTCTAGTTGAACTTCAAGTTCCTTCAACTTACTTTCCAACTTAAGCTGAGTTTCCCTGGCCTCAGCTTCTAGTTGCAGGCAATACTTTTCATGTTTACTTTTGGTCAATTCAAGCTCCCGCATTAGATTTAAAACTTGAACATCTGCATTATGCTTCTCCTTTTCCATTATGTGTAAACCGGACTCCTCTCGCTTTATTTTATCTTCCACTTTGGCCTTCTCAACCTGCAATATATACGAAGTAAATGCAAGAAACTCGTGTCAGCAGCCCAAAATCAAAACTAATTCCAAACGCTGATACAGATGATGCAATATTTTGAAGTCCATCAATGCCATTTCATACTAGTTCAATGGGTTTGATGTTAAAGTTGGACTCTTAACATCAACAAGATAGAAATTAATCATCACTATTATCATGGAGGATCATACCTTGATTTGATCCATGTTCTTCATAACAACCTTTTTAGATAAAAATAGAGGAAAATAAAATAGCTCATTAGTAAATTGCTTTGTCAATTACATAGATGAAACATGAGATACTGAAAGTTACCTCATTCTCTTCACTAATACCCTTCACGAGTGTTTCAAGTACTTTGATTCTCGAGATGAACTTTTCCTCCCTAACTTTGTAGATGCTGTCTCGCTGCACAAAAGAGTGAGAGCTTCACAGTAACAACAATTTACCAAAGCTTCATAGTAAAAAAATATTGTGAGAAGCTTACGTTTCTACATTTTTCTGCTTGAGTGAACATCCGTCGCTCAATCAACTGAACGACTTTCTTCAACAAAAATGAGGTCCGCTGAGCAAAGATCCAATACACTAGTTACATATACAGTATACACGCCAACAGATAACACCATATGAGAAAATGATGAATATTATATTCTAAGAATTAGGAAGGAAGTTTCTTACATGAGAAACATTTCCGTTCTTTCTTTCAATACTCTCATTCAGAATCATATTTGCGGTGATGAAAAGCATATGAGTCGGGGCATTCTGCAGGATGATTCAAAGGCAACAATCATAATGGTCAGATGACAAGATTCAGCTTAGCAGTGATCACACCTAATCAAAATACTGAATATCACGAACAATATTACATATATAAGTCCATACATCTAACCCATTTGACTTTGTGAACTCATTTCCAGAACAAGGTGCTGAAATCAAGGAATCTGAGTGGAAAGTATGACAACTGTTAGCCCTGAAGAACAAAATTAAGCTAAGGAGAACAATCACACTCCACATATACGCTGAAACTTAAAAGGAAAGAATACCTTCTGCAATGCCTCCAAAGTTATCTAAATATTCAACATCTCCCCCATGAATTTCGTTTGAGCCGGAAAATGCCCCATTTCCATACCTATGGTCCTTGAAACTCATGATAGAGAACTTTTAACTAAGTGCCTCCTCAATCAGTATCGATCCATCACTGTAAACAGACGGAACTATCAGAAAACAGTTCAGTAAGCAACAAAAAAACTCTTACTAAGAATGAGGATATCACTTAGAGCTACAACAAATCTGTTACCTAGTTAAATAACTATCGGAACTCACAGTTCCACTAACCTGGTCATTCCGAGCTAATCTTACTATATATAAGCATCAGTCGTATAAATCGAATCAAACATTTGTAATGTAATTAGTCTCCATTCAATTTCTAACCGCTGGAACAGTAAGGCGGCACTAATTTGGCAACAGATCCAGAAAATAAACCGACAGTGTGGATAAACTTACAGAGCTGAGGAGTCAAAGGAAAGTGAAGCTCCGAGATCTAGAAATGGCGGACGACGGCTAAGAATCTGCAACAGAATCGTTGCAGTGAAGTCCCACGGAGAGGTATAATTCAATTAGAGCAAATCAATGGCAGTGGATTGTGGTAGCTTATGATCTTAATCGAGATAGAAGAATATTGGGAGATGCCGGAAAGTGAACACACGCAGTCGGCAGTACTTCGTTTCGTTCACGTTGTGGATTTTCTGTTTTTTAAAAATATAGAAATTAAATACAGTTAAATAAGGGAAATGTGGGCCCCAACTTAACTGTTAAGTTCGGCTTCCGCTCGTTGGGTTCCCGCCGTGTAGCTCTTGGCGTGTCTTTAAATTGTAGAGTGACGTAGCGTATATTTGAATGAGAAATTGTACGCTATCACCGAGACAACGACCACGTTTGGCCCTCTAGCCAATTATAAGTTGACATCTGTTTATATGTCAGTAATTTTTTAAGAGCATTTTCAATGGCAAAAGACATTTTGAGAGCATTTCCAATGGTAAAAGACATGTTGAAGGACATTTGCCGCCACATCAGCGCCACATAGACTATGTGTCATAGAAGAGAGAGAAAAATGAATTTTGTCCAAAGTCTTCACAATGTGCAAAACTCATTTTGGACACATTAGACAAGCCATTTTGGATCTATATGGTTTTTATATGATTTAAATAAATAAAATGTATTTAATTATAATTTACTTTTTAATCAACTAATTATATTATTATACATACAAATAAATATTTTATTCAAGTAATTATCCATGAAATATATAAAAAATACATAATTTAAATCATTAATAATATTATAAAATAGAAAATTTCATTGTATTAATTTTTTTTATTAAATAATTAAGCTACATCATCAATCACTCATAGTAGACTTAAACGGAATTTGCACGAGTATTATGAAATTGTCAAATATGTTCGATCAAGTCTTCTTGTAGTTGTCGATGTGTCTGTTTATCACGAAATTGTATATTATTTTTTATATACCTCTCATAATCACAATAATATATAAAATTTTATATACTATAAACATTTTATTATTATTTGTAAGTCATTTTTATTTTTGTTAAAAATAAATAAATAAATTAAATGTCTTGGAAACACAAATGTCCTAAGGACAACTTAGAGGAAAGAGAAAAAAATTATAGATGGACAATTAGTGGTGTGGACAAAAATTGTCCTTACCTCTTACATCCACATAAGCAAATGTCTTGTAAAATTTGCCCATTGGAAGTGCTCTGATGGACATTTGCAGCCACATCAGCGCCACATAAGCTATATGTTATAAAAGAGAAAAAAAATGTAATTTGTCCAAAGTACTCACAATGGGCAAAACTCATTTTGGACACATTAGACAAGTCATTTTGGATATATATGGTGTTTATATAATATAAATAAATATATATTTACTTAAAATTTATTTTTAATTATTTAATCATATTAGCATACATACAAATCAATATTTTATTTAAATAATTATCTATAAAATATATAAAAAGTACATAATTTAAATCATTAAAAATATTAAAAAAAAAAATAGAAAATTTCATTGTATTAAGTGTTATATTAAATAATAAAGTTACATCATTAATCACTCATAATATTTTTTTTAGCCAATCACTTATATTAGACTTAAACGGAATTAGTACAAGTATTATGAAATTTCCAAATATGTTTAAGAAATAAAATATTCTAACGAAAATTCTAGATAATTACTAACTTGTTTTTTACGAAAAAAAATACTAACTTTTTTTGGCCAAAGTAGTTAATATAACGGCTAAAAATCGGCTACTTATATGTTGAAGATAAATGTTATTATTTGTTTTGTAAGTTTTTATTTGTATTAAAAATGAATATATTAAGTAATTATCTTGGAAACACAAATGTCATCAGGACAACTTAGAGGAAAGAGGAAAAAAATGTGGAGGGACAATTAGTGGTGAAGACAAATTTTGTCCTAATATCTCACCTCCAACTAAGCAAATGTCCTAGCAAATTTGCCCATTGAAAGTGCTCTAACACATATCAATTTTTGGTTGGCTAGCATGGCGTCCACGTGTTGCCTCGGTGGTAGTATATAATTTATCATATTTAAATTGCGCCACCCGCAAGCAATTGGCACGCGTTAAACATATTTAAATTGCGCCACCCACAAGCAATTAACACGTGTCAGACATATTTAAATTGCGCCACCCGCAAGCAATTGGCACGCGTCAAACATATTTAAATTGCGCCACCTGCAAGCAATTGGCACGTGCTAGAGATTGTGTCACATGTTTAGTCAATAACTTTTGGTGCTATATATGTCTTTTTTAGATTTCCGGTGCCATATAATTGCATTGTAAATTTTTGGTGCATTCTTTAATCAGTGGTTAAGGTTGACCGTTAATTAATTTTATTTTATTCAATTTAGTCCATAATCTTCTTTCGGCCACCGCCCAAAGTATTCCAAACACCGCACAAGGCCGCCGACTACCATCCAAGCTAACCGGTGACCACCAATCGAAGATGAACAGTTCCAATTAGAGTCGTCCGGCCCGATTGGGCCACCGATGGTCCAAATCGGAGCCACATCGGAGCTTTGTAGCTCAAGTTGGGGCCACAGAGCTCCAGATCGGAGCCAAGGAGCCCCTACCAGAGCCATCTGGAGCTCTGGTCGGAGCCACAGAGCTTAGGTCGGGGCCCACCAAGCTTGTAATTAATTCCCAAAAGAAAATCTATTTGCTATCGATTCCTAATGGAATAAATCTACTTCATGTTCCAATTAATTTCTTTAGCAAATCAGAAAAAGTACTTGAAGAAACTACAAGCTCATTCATCCAACGTTTCATGATAAACATCGAAAATTTCCCAGATGCAAAGTAGCAGCAACGGATCCAATCGGTCCAGCCTCTTCTGAAACCACTCTTCTCCGACGACATGGTCGAGGCGCTCCTGAAGGACGACGTGAATAAAGTGAAATTGGTCTAGGATTATGTTGCGGTTTTACAGTTTCACTAATTTGTTCAACTGTACCGAAGTCTTTAGTCTTTTTTTTCAATCAAATTTCAATTAATGTTTTTTTTTCTTTTGTTGATACCGAACCAGCAAGCCTCCCAATCCGCTCAAAACCGTCCGGTTCGCTAAAAAAATGGTTGTTAAACCAGGTTCACTTCCATTCCGCTCTTTTAGTCAACCCGGACCTGCTCACCGGTTCCCAATTCGATCAGGTCAAAAAGTCAGTCCGGTCCGGTTCCGAGGACACTGCATACATGCTTTTCTTGCTTCTTCTATTACTAGCCAAGCCTAGACTAGACTAGGCATCTATCAAAAAAGGAAGGCTAGACACTAACAGCAACAAAGGAACCAACTCCCTCTAACCGTGGCTCTAACACTAAACTAGAGTTCCATCCATATAATATTATGCCGTACGCACAAACAAAATACACTTGTCCTCCTAATTCCCACCTCTCTTCTTTTTCCTACCACGACCACCTCTTCTGTTGCTTTTCTTACCACGGATTGCTTCCTTCTTTTCAGCTTCCTCATGCTCAGAACCATCACTTTTCCTTTTCTTATTCTTTCTGCCCATCAGATGATCCACTGCTTCTTTCACAGCATAAACCATCATTTTCTTAACCTAACCAACAAAATCCATTATCATCTATATCCATGAACAAAACATTAGCACTAGAATAAATATTATAACTCACCTCCAACTTGTCCTCCTTAGCTCTATGGTTCTTAGGAAGCACGCGAAATTCCTCAGTCAACCGGATGCACTCACCAACATTTTCAGGCGACACAAAGTCTAGCGCAACTTTGATACATGACTGCAATATCACATTACATTCTTATGTCCATACACCACTAAGAATTCATTAATCAATATTCAACAAACAAAAACAAACAAACAGCAAGGCAGTAGTAGTGTTAATTAATTCTACCTTCACATTGCGAACTTGGTGGGGACAACCAGCTGGAATGAATACAGCATCCCCCAGCTTCTGAATGAATGTCCAGGGTTCAACTCCTATCAATTATAACACATACAAATGAGCAAGACTTTGATTTAGTAAGCAGAATCCATAAGAACAAAACAGCAGACTATAGACAAACCAAATTCCTCCTTTAGCTTCCTCAGATGTGCTTTAGTAAGATAAAATGTCTGATCATGTATTGGGTCCGTCACCTATCAACACCGGAAAGACAAGATGTTAATTATTATGATAAAAATGTGTCTGCAACTGCAACACTAGACTAAAGCACAACATTATTACCTGGGTAATTTGACAGCAGTAAGTATGTCGAAATTCCTTGAAATGTTTCTGAAGGTAATTCTTTATCTTAGGGACATCTTGTCTCCTAAAAATATCCCAAACAGCTCCCCCGCTTTCATCAAATTCGACTTCATCTGGTGCTTCATCTATATCCTCACAAGTCTCAATACCCTCTGTACGGTCTTGCTCACGATGCTTTTTCTTCAAGACCTTTATCGTTTTCAGCTGATCATCTTTCAAGGTCACCTTGGCAGTATGCATGAGAACATTCACCTAAGAAGAGACAAGAAAATGATGAATTCACTATTCAACTGAACTCCGTACTCACACCAGTTTGGAAAAGAACAATAGGGCTCAGAGAAGATACCGCATCCGACATGTCACAATGCAACTTGGTGACTGAATCTCCACGCCCAAGCTCTGGGGCAACTCCATATGCAATGTACGTCTTAGGTCCCATGTCAGGCTTCAAGGATTTTTCTGGTAATTTGGTAGCAATATTCAGAGGCCCATTGTTTGGATGACTGTACTGTTTAAAGGGCAGGCTAGCAATAAACTCTGCTCCATGCCGTGGTAGGCGTTCATGGAATAGATGAGACGGGGGCCAATCCTTCAACTTGAGTATCTGAGGCCATTGCTTTCTATCAAGCCTTCCTTCAGAATATCCCGCAAAGAACTGGTGGATATTTATCTCGCCCTGCATTTTCCATTCAACAGCAAATCATTGCCCTCCATAACAAATACAAGTTGCTTCCAAAAAAATGTTATCATACATACAGACATACACCAAGGACATCTGTGAAAAGACTTAGTTAATCAAGTAAATATGGAGGGAAAACAAGTTACCTCGCACCAATCCAAGCAATCCATAGCCTTCACATCCTTATGTTGGCCATGTTTCTTGTGTGCAATCTGACGAACTGCACGCCACATCACCATTGGATCCCAGCTTAGTCCAGTTGTCATTTCAAGAGCATTGCTCACAATTACAGGTTCACCCCTCATCCAGTGCCACTGAAAATGCTCAAAATCCCCAGGTTGGATGTTTACAGCGTTTGGGTAGAACAAATAGTTGTCATCAGAGTTAATCCGAGAGGATGCTTTTATTAATGTTTCATTTGTCAGTTCATCTTTTATTATGTCATGACATGGACATTTTTGCAGTGTTCCAACTGCAGCCAAAGGCTCTTCTGTTCCAACAAGCTTTTCAGCTTCCTCCACTAGAGATGAAACAGAAAAATCGTCCAATAAACACCGCAACTCTAGGATACCGTCAGCACAACCACCCATGTCTTTTGGAGGGCAAGGTATTGTTCCATTTTCTGCCACTTCCCACGGAGTTTGGGAGACCATGATTTCGGGACGAGGTTCAGGAGATGGATCCACAGGCTTCGCAGCCTTACCACCATGATAATAGTCCATTCCTTTGCTGATATAACCATCAATTATTTCCTCCCTAGAAACTTGCAGGCGTCCCTCACAAATCTCGCCGCAGCATTTAAGGCAGACATCAAAAGAGCAGTTTCGGCATGTCCTATGGTAATCAACAATAGCAGTTCTGCAGCTATCACTGCAAAGCACCCAAATAAGTACGGAGAAGATATGGATTCTTTAACTGACTAGAAAGGGTAAAGGGCTCCACGAATATATCCTACCAGTAGACGCGTTCATCCTCATCACCTTCAGCCTTTTCTATATTCAGACTAGCAGTTTCTACACCTGCAAAACATAACGCTCAGAATACATATGGAAAGATTATTATGCTTGATACAGTTTCAAATAATAAACACAAAGTCAGCTACTTGGATAGGTGGATCCATATAACTGTGTCGATTGGAAAGTACCTCGAATCTTTGACTCTCTTTCTTTTTCAAGCACTTGTTCATCATTAAAGCGCTTTATAAGAGGAAGGAGTAAGTAAAGCAGAAACATAGAGTGTTGGCGGGCTTCTTCTTCATTATCACCCGTTGGCTCAGCATTTTTCTTGTCCTGCAGTAGCAAAATCCAACATGAATACCACAATAACGATTGTACATTTCATATTCGCTAGCTACTTCAAGAAGAGGACAGAGCAACTTTCGCTACCGGATCTTGACGCAAGCAAGCTTTACAGTTGCAGTTCCCACAACAAAATGGACATCTCTTAGCAAAATCTTCCTCCTCCAGTCGAGGATACCTGCAGTATAATGAAGGATCCTAAAAGTAATACAACAAGTATAAATAAAGTATTAAAAATATCATATGTTTTTTTTCAGATAGAACGATTCTTCTAAGACTAACCAAAATTCTTTCTGCTGATTTTCATTGCCTAGCAACTTTAGCGATATTGAAGTTTAGATCTAAATGTGCTAAAGTTAAGACACCACATATCTTGACAACATGAACCCAGCAGCCACAAGCATAAATGAGGGATTTTTTTCTAACTAGAAACACAATGAAAAAAACATGATCTTAAAATTAAAAGACAAGAAAATTACCAGGTCTGGATGCAGGGAACGCAATAGCGCTTCTGGCAAGAGCATTTCACCACCCGCTCCTTATCACTCCTCTGGCATTGATGACACATTCGCTCCAATCCATGGTACCACTGAACGATAAACGAGACAATGAAGAAACTCAATCAATATATCTAGTACCATCAACTAGAGAGCGAGAGTCCTATCTATTTTACCTTAGCCTCCCTCCATCTGCTTTTGGACTCCTTGCCGCTCGAAGTGTCCTCCATGTTCCCAACCTCCTGTTTAGTCTGAGCCTCCATTGGAGCTCCTCCTCGATTGCTCCATCGTTTATTCCTCCCTCTCTTGGTCGCTTTCTCTTCCCCTTTCTTCTCGCCAACAACTCCATGACCTCCGTCTACATTGGGGTGACTTTCTTGCTTGGGTTTGAATTTACTTAGGCGTCGCTTTTTTCCAAGCTTCTCTTCATCTTCGTCCTCGTAATTAAACTTATCATCGTAGCTCACCTTCCTGGTTTGCCTCAATCTCCGCTTGGCCGGATTTTCAATCGCAAGATTCGCCTCCGCTTCTGGTTCTCTCACTTGCTTGGAATGACCGTTCTCTTCTTTCGTATCAAGCATTATTTCCTCATCGCCCTGACCTGGAGCAAACCCTAACTCCACTCTCAGCATCGCATCACCGTCTCTGTCGTCCAGCTTTTACCTCGGCTTCGGCTTTGCGATTTGGAAGAAAAAGAGAAGACTTGGAAAGGGAAGAATCGCTTTACGTTCCTTCCTTCTTGTGTTATTATTAATTAGAAAGATGAAATTAGAAAGAAAGTGTTGTTCTTCTGCTACAATACCAATGACAATCGAATCAATTTCTGATTTCTTTAATTTATTATTATTTATTTACGTCTACAATAATAAATATAATTATATAACAAATATTTTTGCCTTTTTAATTGGTCTAAAACTAAATAATTAATAATTTCCAATTTCGAGTAAGGAAAAGCAAAAGGCACCACCACCAGCACAATTTACTAGGCAAAGGATAAGGGACTATAAGAAACTGTTGGTTGATTTCCAAAAAAAATGGCGCCAAAAATTGGATTGGATCTGTCTCATTTCAAATCAATCAGTATCAATTTCTGCGGGTGCTAATGTTATTATGGTTAATAGTTTGGACTTTGGATACTTACATTTACATATATAACCATTGGATTCAAACGTGTATTTTTAGTGTTATATACGTCTGTTAACGTGACTAACTGATTAAATTTTAATGAATATCCAAATACTCTTTTGACATTCAACCTTCATATTCTTCTTCGTTGTGTTTTCAAAAAAAAAATCATAAAGCAAACCCGATATTGAATACAAACCGTACAATAGCTCGATCAAATCCTTACATATGTTATGTTAAAAAATTACAAAAATGAGAGTTGTGAATCTAGATTTAAAAGTAGATCCCAATTCTAAAATGTCCAGAACGGGGAGGTCCTCTCCTTCTGAAAATTTCAGAACATTTCCAGAACGAGAGAGCTTCTCCGTTATGGAAGTTCCAAAACTGAGAGCAGCTCCAATTCTGAATTTTAGTAACGGAGAGCATCTCTCGTTCTAAAAATATCAGAATTGGAGCTACTCTCAGTACTGAAAATTTCAAAACAAATAAGCTCTCTTATTCTAGAAATTCAAAAACGGAGAGCTGCTCAAGTTCTTAAAATTCAAGAACAAAAGAAGCTATCGTTCCATAATTTCCATAGCTAATAGCAGCTCTAATTCTAAACAAAATTAGAAATAATACTAATTCTCATTCTGAAAATTCTAAAATTGTAGGGGTTCTCGCTTCAAACTCCAACAACAATCGATATGCCTAAATTTAAAGTTGGATTTGATTTTGGAATGAAAGTTCATTGTGCTTTTAATGAATTTAATAGATGCTTGATAAATTTGTTAAGAACACGACGAATAATACGAAGAATACATAAACTGATTGAAGGTAATGGTAAAATTGTCATTTTATAATAATTTAATCACATGTAGTTAAACATAAATAACTAAATAAAATAAGTTTAAACTATATAGTCACATTCTGTGTAGGATATTGCACCCATACGGGGTGCTAGTGTAGGTCTCGGAGAGATCGGGGACCGATATGTCGAGTCCCCGAAGTCGACAACCGCTCCATAAAAAGAGCGGGGACCAATGTGTTAGGTCCCCAAAGTTGTAAACTGCCCATGAGCTTCTCCTTGGCTATATATAGACCCTCTTGGTGGTCTAGGAGAATATACACTACAAGAAACTAGGGTCAATTAACATGAACTTTGACACGGGTGGTTCCTCGTGTCAAATTGCGACGATATTTAGCACGATGTTGACACGAATTGATATTTAAAACGACATTTGACACGGTCAAATGCCTTGTGTCAAACTGACACGACCTTTAACACGATTCAGACACCATGTATAATAACACGACCTAAGTTCGTGTGCAAATTGTGTAAGAAATAGTATTACACATGTCTCTGAGTCAAATTTGACACGAGGCAAAAAAAGATGTATTTTATAAAAATAAAAGGGGGCTTAAGCAGACTTGAACCATTAACCTACTGTAATAGAAGAACCCAGAAGCTTTACCACTAAGCTAGAGCAACTTTTTCCTTTCTTGTTTGCTGAAAATTATAAATGAAACATCATTAGAATAATCTTACAGAACAACTCTTTTAGTTTACATAACAACATTAATCATGTTAATTTGAACTTTACATTCTTAAACAAACTCGGTCAATGTGAATTTAGTCTAACCAGTACAAAGTGTAATATTGTAACACAAATCACAACTTATAATTAAATAAAAATGTTACATAGTTTACTGTAATAGTGATTTAGGTAATATTAGTTTAGCGTGTTAGGTATTTAGGGTTTAGTTTTGGTAATTAATGTTAAAGGGTATACATTATTATGATGTAAAGTTTAGTGATTTTTAGTTTAGTGGTTAACGGTGATAGTAATTTAGAGTATATTGATTTAGAGAATACAGTGTTATAGTTTATGATATAGACATTTAGGGTAAATTGTTAAAGTGTATACGATGTTATGATTATTTAGAGTCTAGTGATTTTTTGTTTAGTGGTTAACAGTAATAGTACTTTAGGGTATATTGATTTAGAGGATATAGTGTTATAGTTTATGGTATAATCATTTAAGGTTTGCTAGTTATGTGTTTCGACATTTGGGTATACGGTGTTATGATGTAGAGTTTAACGATTTTTTGTTTATAACGATAATAGTAAGGTATATTGATTTAGAGAATATAGTGTTATAGTTTATGGTATATTCATTGAAGGTATGCTAGTTAGGTGTGTTCGACATTTAGGGTATACGGTGTTATAACATTCATTTGAATTTGTAAAACCGATAAGTAAATAACTCCATGTCTAGACAATAGTCAAACCGTTGAAATACAAGTTTATTCGTAATTATAAACTTAATTATTTTGTATCAAACTTTATATATTGCATCTAGGAAAAATTCGCTCAAATACCTATGTTTACTAACTCAAATACAAATACAAGGTATGGTAAGTTTCAGAGACCAAAAATATGTATTTAGGTGATTTTCCTAGTGTTTACCTTAAAATCATAATGCATTACTATCTTGATTATTAAATTTGGTTTAATATTAATACTTTTTGTCTGAATTTTTTTTAAAAAATATGTACTATTAAATATCTTCAAAACTATTCGGACCGGGAGCGTTAAGGTTAAAGTCCTCCCCAATGCGGTGCCTCCGGCGGGTTTCGACCCTAGGTCGCCCACGAGGAACACAACTCGCCTTACCAGTTGGTCCAACCAACCTTGGGTCTATCTCTAGAGATAATATTCACTTTCCTTAATATATTGCCAGTTAATAATTTTACAATTTAACACTCTATAATGATTGATATTCATTTTTCATTAGTTTTAGAAATAATATTATTTCATTTTTTTTCAATTATTTTATTTTGTTTTGTATGTATTCTATCAATCAATAATAAAAGTGATTTCAAAATAACATGTTACTAATATTATTTTGCCTAAAGCATAACATGTGTTTTGCCTAATATTATTTAGTTAACTGAAGTACTGAACTATATTTAAAACAAAAAATCACATCTCCGTCTCTTCCTATTCAAACCCTAAACCCTCTCTGCCTCTTCCGCCCCAACTCTCATCTGCTATTCCACCCGCTCGCCGCCTCATTTCGCTGATCGTCTCACTGCTTCGTTTAGCCCTGCCAGAGAGCTCCAAGTCTCCCAACGATTCAACTTCGTTGCCGTGCAGCCCTAATTTGTTCGTCATACTCCGAATCCTACTCTTTTCGTTCGACTCAGGCTTGTATTCGTCTGAAACGTTGATGAATACTTGCAGATCCACTCAAGGTACAATTGAAATTCGCAACCATGATTTACTTAACCTAAATTAGAAACCCTAAGTTCTCAATTCATTTTTTGGGGCGGTTTTGGCAATGGATAAGGATTTTTATTCCAAACTCACAATTCAGGAGAGTAATGATAGTGGTGGGAGTACTCCGAGGTCTAAGAACTTCGCGTTCAGAGCTTCTTAGGAGCATTTCACAGCTCAGGACTTCGAGCTGGCGAATATCTATGGCGTTGGTTCTTACTTCCCGTTTCATCGTTCTATTGCTTACATTCTGATTTAGGTGATTTTAGTTTGTTACTTTTTATGGTTTTAGGTCAATTTTATTATTCGACTCTTGCTTGTTGATTCGTGTTTCTATTTGACTGAGTATATCTGTGTGAGACATTGAGGACAACTGGCTTTGAGTGCGTCGATTTGTTGGGTAGAAGATTGAGGGCTTGCCGGAGAAATTGTTAAGGAATATGCGCAGAGTGGGTTTTGCTTAATCTATCCGCTAGTCAGCTTCAGGTTAGTACGCGATCCAAATATCTCTCTCTATACATTTAAAAATATTGATGACTGTGCATTAGGGCTTATACGACGTTAATTTATCAAAGTGGTCTGGTGATTGAGCTTGTTAATGAGTCATTTAAAGTTTGTCTCTACATGAGTGGCCCAGATTCTTGTTTGAGTGATTGATGATTGAAGATCGAGCAATGTTTAATAAATGCTCTTTTGGCTGAGAAACGCTGATGGTTTTTGGATACCTAAGTGCTGCAAATCTTAAGTTTGTAGTGATATTGATAATACTGGTTTACTGATAATGTATTAATGGATTCTACTGTTCTTCTTATCATCAAGCCTTAAGCACATGATGATTAAACATGTAGAAAGATGTAAGGTATATCAGGAAAGGGGCTTAAATACACAATCAAAGTGTGATGAAGGAATTATTATCAATTAATTCCTTTTTTGGAGAGTAAGGTTCAAGATGGTTGTTTTCATATAAGAGACATGGAGTGATCTTGAAAACTCGAAATTTGGTTAGCCTGCGAGTTTCTTTTTCACCCTATCTCTAATTTTAGTGAAATAATCATCTGTTACGGGATTGACCTTACAATAATATATTTTTTCTGGTAATAATCACTTTGTTCTAAAAATTTTCAAATGTATGGATTATGAAGAAGTGGTTTGTGAGGACATGATTCTTGGTATTTCAAAGAGTAACAACAGAGAATGTATGTATTGTAACACTGTAATAAGCAAATATAGTCGTGTTCTATTACAACTCTTCAAGCAAGTATGAATTCCTTCATTTCTTCACTATTATTATTTTTATTGTTCGTCTTCACTTGTGTAATATCCACCACAAGTCAGGAGCCTTGCAAACTATATTTAATCTCCTCTCAGATGAGGCAAGTTTTTGTAATATGATTTGGCACATGACATCAGTTTGGATCTAACTTAATTTAGCTTTCAGATTGTTGAACATAGTTACTCATGGGCTGTGGAGATGTCATTTTTATATCATGGCAGAATGTATGTCTCAACAATCAACATGGTACATTTTCTTTCATTCAAACGCATTCTCAAAGCGAATGAAGGTTAGCCTTTTAGCAGCCTCTGTTAGACCAGATTAATTTCAAGTGTTTTTTTAATTGCTGGCTGGTCCATTAGGAATGGGAATATTAGCTGTTAGCTTCAATGGGAATATTAGCTGTTAGCTTCACTGGAACATTATTGAGTTGTTACTTTGCACTTCATGTAGGAACTTGTGGTAGATGTTCAAAATAAATGCTGCTCATTACATGATCACAATTTGTTGAAACTATGCCTTGAGTAAATTTTATTCTCCTGGAAAAATTGGCAGTGTCTTTTTCTTGGCTCAAGATGATTGTTTGATGATTATTTAAACTCTCTTAAAGTCTGAAGTTAAAGTATGGTATCTTGTTTTTTTTTTCTTCTTTTTTAAAATTTATTTGTTTTGGATGCTAACTTTTATTTTCAGGTATCTTTCTATCTTGTTCAGCTAGATTCTTCTGCAAATCCACTGAAGATTTGATTTCAACAGTCTTTATCTTGGTCGATAAGAAGGAACCTGCATTATTGCACATATATACTCCTATGTGTTGTTGCAAATTTAGTTTCATTGTTTTTTTTCTTTTAGGCATACAACGGCGTATGATCACTTACCTGTATTTTAAGTTGTTGGGTATTATAAGTTGGACTAATTGTATTTTATTGAGGAATAAATACAAATGTATTTGGCATTCATAGTTTTGGATTAATTTGAATTCGATTTTAATTACTGTATTATGTTCTTTGATTATAATTTCCATATTTAAAGTTTGATTCTAAAAGTTTTTTATTGAAGAACTTTTGTTGATTCTAAAAGTGTTGTTGAGACAAGTTTGTTGATTCTGAAAGTCTTTTATTGAAGCAAGTTTGTTGATTCTAAAAGTCTTTTATTGAGGCAAGTTTGTTGATTCGAAAAGTGTTTTATTGAGGAAAGTTGTTGATTCTAAAAGTGCTATCGAGACAAGTTTTGTTGATTCTGAAAGTATTTTATTGAAACAAGTTTGTTGATTCTAAAAGTGTTATTGATACATGTTTGTTGATTCTAAAATTGTTTGATTGAGGCAAATGTGTTGATTCTATATGTTCTTATTAAGACAAGTTAGTTGATTCTAAAAATGTTTTACCGAGACAGGGTTTTTGATTCTAAAAGTGTTTTATTGAAACTGGAATGATTCTAAAAGTGTTTTATTGAGGTAAGTTAGTTGATTTTAAATATATATTTTGAATCGGAATTATTTACTCAAAAACAACAAAAATGTACAATAATCGTGTCCAAGGTCGTGTGAAAATTCGTATCCAGCGTGTGAAAATCCGTTTACAAAAGTCGTGTACACTTGACACGGGTCAACATGAATTTGACACGGGGATATTTCTGACACGAGTCAATTATGAATTTGACACGGGCTAGAGTATTTGACACGCACCTCCCCGTGTCAAAAAAAATTACTCACGCTATTACTTATCACGGGGCAAAATCATGTCAGGTTCGTGTCAAACAAGTTTATACACGATTTTAACACGAAAATGCCTTGTGTTAATTGACCATAGTTTCTTGTAGTGATATATCTCACGCTACTCCATCCACTCCACATATAGAGCTCTCTAGGTGTCTATAGGGTCATCGCTCGTGGAGACCGAGGTACGCTCCGATCAGTGACGTACCTCTCCGACCGGCATCCGTGTGGCCGCCGTGATTCCGAACCGACTACGACGATCCGCTTCCGCTTCCGCCGCCGCAAACCGCCAAACACGAAGGTAACGTATCGTTCCTATAACTACCGTATTGTGTACGTACTAATTCGGTTGTTGGTTTGCTTGGCATGTACGTCCGTTTTCCTTCATTGGTATCAGAGCCGAAGGTTCGGTTTCCGGCACCGGCATCGTCTTCGTGACGGTTATGCCGAACTCCCACCGATTTTCGGAGTTTTCGAGTCCCGCCCGTTTCGGATGTGTCCGGCCTATCATCTATGAGCATTGGACGCTCATTATCGCCCACGAAGGTTCGCAGCCGTGCTGGTAGCGAGTCCCGACGAACCCCGACGAAAGACGGTTGTTTTCGTGGCCAAACGTGGCTATAAAACTCCCACTCTATTTGTATCGTTCGATGGCCATATTCACGTTTGTTCGTGTGGCCTAAGCGTGGGGTGAGGCAACGGCCACCTCCACGGCAAAAGTGGCGGCCATGGCCGCCACACGAAGCTCAACTCGTTTTTTTCGAAAATATTTTTTTCTTGCCGGAATGAGTATTTTTACGAACGGTTACCATGAGTCTCCGGTGGTGTGTCGCCGGTGACGGTTACGAGCAAAGCGGTTGAGAAATGAGTGGGAATAGTGGCTAAGTCGTGGGTTGCATGGGTGGGGTGGTTACCTGCAGTTTTTACGTGAAAATCGGGTTAAGAAGATGACATGCCGGGCGGGTCGGGTCCTTTTTTATAAAATCGGGTCGGTCAGTTTTTTTTAAACTCACGTGACCCTCTTAATGCAGCTTGGGCTCACATGATACTTTATAAGCAAATCTGGGCCTCACCATTTTTTTTTACTTGGGCTCTCTTTTTTTTAACATGTGGGCCCATCAATTAGTTTTTTTTCAGCGTGGCCCATTTCCTTTTTTGCCTAGATCAGATTTGTTTAAAGCATGGTGGGTTGACTTCGATCAAAATGTTTTTAACACTTGGGCCCATTTGCTATTTCGGCTGACCCATTATTATTTAACCTTGGGTCAATTTTTCCAGAGTTGACTTCGGTCAACCATATTTTTAACAGAAAAATCGGCCAGTTTTATTTCAAAATGGGACAAAAATGTTTTATTTACTATTTAGTCCCTAATCTTTTATTAGCAATGAATTGCATGCTTTATTTTATTAGTATCATGTTTAGGCGTGCTATTTTGTTTAGTATTATGTTTACTAAAATTGCATGTTGGCCCCCGTAGTTTGAATATGTTTCAACTATAAGCGAAATACGTTTTCGCAAAGTCTTAGGAGACTCGATTATAATATTCTTGAGTTGAAATTGGGGAAATAATTCTGTCTAGAAAGACCGAGCTTGAAGCGGAAACTTGACGCCGCGCCCCCTCCTCCCTGGCCTGGGAACTACGGTTCTGTCTAAGAAAAGGGAGTGTTGGGGCCTGTCTTGCGAACCCTTCGGTCCACCTGGGAATGTTCCTCTAAACGTAACTTTTGAGAATTTATATGAGGGTCCTAAGTCTTTTTAAGGATTTTTATGCGAGATATGTCTTGTTAAATCTGAAATGGGGTGCTAGATTTTAGTTATTTATAAAGCATGATACTTGTTAATTTGTTTAACATCCATGTACACGTACATTTTGTGAGCATGCATGTTTTGCTTATTATGACATGATTTCGCTAAGCATGATACATGTTATATAGTATCCATGTATATGAATATCTGAGATGCATGCTAGCATGATTTATTATGTCATTATCCAAATCATCATTCATATAAGCATGTTTGAATATTTCATGTTTAGTCCATGCTAATTTGTTTAGTATATTTGTATATATCAATCTTGAGAGCATGTTTTCCTCGGTTGATACTTGTTTTATGCTAAGCATGATCCATGATGATTTGTGTGGAATCCATGTGTTAGTAAACATTGAGAGCATGTCAACTTGCTTAATTATTATTACATGTTTAGCATGTCACATGGTGTAGTTAGTCATTCATGTATAAGCTAAATCATGATTGCATGTTGACGTAATCAATGTGGTTGGAACTTGACTTGATTATTGGCTAAAATTAATTCTCGCTAAGCATGTACTTTGGACGATGATTGGGAACATAGTGAACTTTTGACTCCGGGACATGCTTGCTTTAATTAATTCGGTCAATAAGAAAGTTGAGTGTAACATGTGTAAGTATAATGAACAATAATTCTTGCATGCCTTGTTGAATGATCCTGATAAGATGTTATCTCTTTTGTGTAAAGGATGACATCAGTTCTCCAAAAGATTGTTGCCGAACTTAGCTGTGCGCTAAAGTTGAATGGTGATAACTATGAGGTCTGGCAGGAGAAAGTTCAGTACTTACTCCAAAAGCTAGAAATTCTGGAGACCATATCCAATGACATGGAAGAGCCTAAAGCGGGGAATACGGCCCAGCAGAGGCGAGACCTGAAAGCCTATGAGGCCTGGAAAGTGAAAAATCGCACCGCGTGCATCATTTTATTGAGTGCTATGGATGATGGTGTGTTCAAGGAATTTCAAGGTTATCAGAGTGCTATGGCGCTTTGGGACGACTTGAAGAAGAAATTTGGTTTCTATTCCACAGAAAGGATACAGTTCCTAACTATGAGATTAGCCTCTTATAAGAGGCATCCTGAACACTCCATGAAGTTGCATATTTGGCATATGGCTGATATGATAGCTGAACTCAGGCGCGCCGGTCACATGTTCACTCAAAGGCAGAAACTCCAGGTTGTAATTCACTCCTTACACGATTCGTGGAAGCATGTCAAAATGCAGTTATCCCGCTCTGATTGGGCTGCCACTCTAGAAGAAGTTCAGAGACTTCTAAAGCTAGAAGAGGAAATGCATAAGAGTAAGAGTACTCTGGCTGAGTTGCATGTGGCGACTTCCTCCAAAGCTCAAAGGAAGCCTAAGAGAAGGAATCGTGGTAAGAAGGATGAGCATGATGGGTCAAGTCAGAAACAAAAGACTGATGAAATTGGCGAGCGGAAGAGTCCGCGTTGTGTCCAAATGGCTAAGAGAAAGTGCTATAGTTGTAACCGTATCGGTCACTACTCGAAAGATTGCACTGCTCCAAAGCGTCAGGTATGTCTTGGTGCTTAAACTAGTAGACTATGAGTTTCTAGTTTGATCGATATATGATTATAATCCTTTGAGTTGTGACTCAGGATTGAGCCTTGGACGAGAAGATTTAGTTGATCTTCGACATCTCGACTAAAGCATGATGGAAATGGAACACTCGAGCTTCAGCCGAATATGTTGGCATCAACAAGCTATGTCTATGAGACAACCGAGTTTTTCAATGCCCTACTATTTAGTCGAATAGCCGATGTTCAGTTTTATTTCTGTTAGACCTAGTTGTTCAATTGATGTTTCCATGACACTGAGTTTGTGTATATATGGTTAGTTCCGGTGGATTTATTGTATATCGAACTTGCGTCTTGCAATGATTTCAATATATCCAAATATTTATTTGTCGCAAGGATGCTAGCGATGTGACCGGAAGCCTTATTTTGAGGCAACCAGAATAGGTTCTAATTAGACATCTACTAGCCCATATTTGTTGTGGGAATGATTAAATATGTTTCGTATCTTGTATATTTATTTAATATTCTATAGATGGCTAAGCGAGTCTTGTAGATGAATTGAATAGATAAAGAACTTTTGGTTCTCATATACGTTAAGACGATGATTAGTTCATCGACTTGACTTGTAAAGATACGTCATATTAAGAGATAGTTCATTATGTTGACTATTTTTTTTGGCACTTTGCAACATACGTTTGTTGCTAGAAGACGTAGGTGATACGCTTCTGAAGATGATTCAGTCAGTGACAACATTGGTCCAATAATACACTGCCTATGGCAATACCCGGGTCTCTCCACAAGGAGGACCCACTTTATATCGAGACGAATGTTTGTCAACTTGATCAAGTGCCTAAATATTAGTTGCATACCACTTCATATAAGTTATGATCCGGAAACGTCCGAAAGTGAGAGCTGTGCCTAAACTAAAAGATGTCGAAATGAACATGTTTATCCTTATAAAGGGAAAAGTGGGTTGTGACCCATTTTTGAGTTATTGAGCTAAATGTACCAAGATAACTTCATTCGAGTGGGAGGATTTTTGCAGATGTTGAATATGTTTCTCGTCATGCTCGCATTTCTTCACCATCAGTTGCGAATGTAAATGATCTTGGTCATGATCTTAGTTCAAGTTGGAGTAAGAACTCTCATGTTGTTACTCGAAATGAGTAAAGGTTATCGTTCCAGTGGGAGCGTGTACAAAAGGTTCTTAATCCTAGTGGGAGCTTATTTGGCTTCTAATACCCTTTAAGGAAAATGGAGGACAAGATGGATGACGCGAAGCGCAAATGGATCGGTGAGGTCCTAAAAGTCATGAAAAATTTGAGATGTGTCTCGAATAATTGCGAGTGTTGTATTCGCATAAACCCAGTCACGTTGATCTTGGATGTAGATATTGCCTTTGAAATATCAAAGTAGAAATCGAAAGCACTTCTCCGTATTGTGGTACGAGAATGCAGCTTTTGGATTATGGTGGTCCGTTAGCATTCTACTTTATTCTCTCAAGGCTATAGATGAAGACGTGATTTGTCATGTCTGACGTTTTAGTATCTACGGACTAAGACTGTTATTAAAACATCGACGAGATCATGTCAAATAAATATGCTTGACACATAGTACGTGCTGGAACTTACGGAGTTATCAAATGAGTGTGACACTTAATTGATTTTCGGAGGGTAAAATAATATAATATCGGAATTAAGATTCTGATAGATCATTTGAGAAAATTTGTTCTTGGATGATTGATGATATTATTACCTCGATAATCTAACTCCATATAAAGGTCATGACTTGATGCGCTAAATGTCTTAATTAAGATGAGCTCAGTCGGGTGTCTTGTGCATGTTGTGACGTGCACTAGACCCGCTATTAAATCGGGCATATGGCTCGACTTGGATTGATGCTCAAGGATCGGAGAACGATGGTTGTTGAGGCGTTGTACATATGTGTATGACAAAATATAGTGAAGTTGTTCCTAGTGGGAGTAACGACTTCCTTAGGGAAATGTTTCTTACTGATTGGCCATCAGATACTGAGAAATGAGTGCAAACTTCACTATATGCGAATGAAGCTAGTGCTCTCGCAACAACAACTGATGATTATATTTGGTCTATAAGGTTCCTATATATATATTCCGGATGATGCACATTATTGCTTCAGTGTTAGTCTACTGGTAATTGTGTTGTAATATTTTCCGAAGAGGATCATAACGATGTTTGAACATTCAATAGACCAATATAACTATGCATACGGCATGGTTGCGTGCAGGACGGTGAATGTGAAGTGATAGTCGATGAATGATGGATAAACGGTATGTCCGTAAAGCCCTTGCATATGTGCAATTCATCGACATTTGATCACAATGAAGACAAATGGTCTTGAACATTGTGTAAAAAGCGAGGTAGCTTGCTTATTTTTCCCAATGATCACATCACATGTTCATTTTTATCAATACGTTTGATTTGAATACACACATGTTTATTATGATTGCCTTGTGCATTCACTCGAATTGTGAAATGTATGTCGGGTAAACAAAAGGTTAGCTCTCTCACACGAGTAACCGCCTCCGCGTCTTAGGGGACGTTACGTCTTTGTGACGAACGGGAGATGAGACGGGATTTTGAGCTTAAAATTGTCAAGTGGACGATTAGAGAGCTAACTGCTCGAATTCATAAGTCGCTCGTTGACATGCGGTCATCGATGATTAAAGTGGAATTTGTTTCCGCGTAGTTTACTTAGAGCCGGATGGGAGTTAGTGGACTCTTGTTCGAGTGCATATGGCATTTGAAATGACATCCGCACAGCACTGTCTTTGAGTAAGACAAATGACATACGCTCCAGGGAAAAGGAGAAAAGTGCTGTGACACACGTTTCATACCGTGTGTGCTATGCGACCACGGGTTTACACAAGCATGATCTCAGTTTGTTGTAGTGTGGGACCCAGGATCCTTATGAGGTTCCTAAATTGAGTACCCTCACGACTCCGATCAGAGACTTGAGACCTGACACGATGTTCGCTAGCTTAGTGTGTTTCCAAGAGGCTACTAATGATTCGGCCTGGCGGGGCATGTCTAGAAAAGCGAGTCGGGTTGGTGTTGAAGGAATCGTGAGAAGAGGAAGATCATCAACGGGACCTCTTTTTGAATTGTGTTCACCGGTGCACCAGTCATGAATTAGTTTCATGATTGTGAATACAAGGTATAATGAGATTTTTTAGAATACCTAAATGAGGTTCGATGATCTAGGGTACAAGCATACTTACCGTTCTCTAGTTGGTTATCCATTTCGAGATGCTGTATACTCCTAACAGATGTACAGCAGTTCTCTTGTTGGTTGTTCACTACGAGAGGCTGTATACTCCTAACAGATGTACAGCACCTAGCTCTCGCAAAGTATGCCGGTCGCACGGGTGAGCCCTGTATGAAAGACAGACAGATGTTGGAAATACGTTTCCACACACACTGAGCACTCCCGTTATGTGTGAGTGGGAGATGTAGGATATTGCACCCATACGGGGTGCTAGTGTAGGTCTCGGAGAGATCGGGGACCGATATGTCGAGTCCCCGAAGTCGACAACCGCTCCATAAAAAGAGCGGGGACCAATGTGTTAGGTCCCCAAAGTTGTAAACTGCCCATGAGCTTCTCCTTGGCTATATATAGACCCTCTTGGTGGTCTAGGAGAATATATATCTCACGCTACTCCATCCACTCCACATATAGAGCTCTCTAGGTGTCTATAGGGTCATCGCTCGTGGAGACCGAGGTACGCTCCGATCAGTGACGTACCTCTCCGACCGGCATCCGTGTGGCCGCCGTGATTCCGAACCGACTACGACGATCCGCTTCCGCTTCCGCCGCCGCAAACCGCCAAACACGAAGGTAACGTATCGTTCCTATAACTACCGTATTGTGTACGTACTAATTCGGTTGTTGGTTTGCTTGGCATGTACGTCCGTTTTCCTTCATTCTGAAATGTATGTAACAATTTAATCACATCAAAAAAATAAAAAAGTGAATAACTAATAAATGTACTAACCCATAATTTTACTTTTGGCGGAAAGTTTCGCTGTTAAAATGAAAATCGCATTTTTAAACTTAATAATTGAACCACACTGATAGGCTAAAAAAAACTCACTAAAATTGTTTAAAGCGGTGGTCCATCTCGTTTCTTCAATAAGTCCGTCAATTTACGAGCAGAAAAAAAAAAAAAAAAAAAACGTCAATTTGTGTTAGTGACCTAACCATTTTTTTTTTTTTTTGGTTAGGTTGGATGTGGCCTAAGCCTAAACAAATCAATTGGTACAGTTGGTGGCGACAAACATTAGTGGCGGCATACTAAAATTTTAGCCACGAAACCTATTTCAACAAAATAATTAAAACTACTAAAGATTTAGGAGTTTTCACCGAGATAAAATTATTTGAACAACCAAATACAAATATAATCCACCAAAATAAATATTTACAACAATAGAGCTGATCGAAAATGTTAAAATTTGGTGTTTAAAGTTTGAAATGTTAAAATTGACAATTCCAGATTCATTTTTGTTGAAATTTGGGGTCTCCGCATGTTTTTTACACTCCATTTCATCATTTTCATCAACCCACTCATAATCCATCACTCTTTATTTGTACAAAATCGTCAAAATTCCCTCTAAACATGAACATCCAAAAGAAAATGTTTGCATCAGAGTGGCATGGAGTGATTTCCAGCAACAGAGCGGGGTTTACTGGCGCAGACATGACTAGCTTCTCAGGTTATGGTCCTGGCAAAATGACAGGAAGGAAAGCATGTATGAGATCTTAAATTTGACAGTGGGTTTCGTCGGGATTGACTTCTCTGAAATGATCACACCGAGACATCAAATTTCGATAAATATAAAACCTGGAGCTCTCCATTTTAACATTTCAAGCTTCAGACACCAAATTTCAACATTAGGCGAACCTGGACTGTTTATAGGTTCTTAACCAAAATAACAATGTAACCAGATTTTGACCATAAAACTCACGTCCAAAACACCAAGCTAATTTTACATGCATCTTTTGTAGAGCTAGACCAGAAACATCTCCTTTGTGAACATAACCTACATTTATTAAACTTTTCACACTTGCATGTTTACAAAAACATGTGCCCAGAAAAATGCAGGCAGCATCCCAGGAGAATGTGCATAGTAATTACCAGTCAATCAATATAGTAAGCTCCTCCTTCCTCAAGATCCAACGAGTCCCTTGTGACGCGCATAGGAAACAATGAGCATGAACAGAAGCGCGGAAGCTATTCCGGACATAATGACAACCTAACCAATTTATTTTAGAAGATTAGATTTTGATCAGCTACAAACAATTGGCAATGTTGCTGATAAACCACTAACCCATTTGAACAAGTAACCATGGTCATTATTCCATGTGTAGGGTATATTCATCCCGAAAATCCCTGCCACCAAAGAATATATGGACAAACACACTGTCCCTGCACTCAAGAACAGCTCTAGCTGCATTCAATGCCAATCTTTCTTAATCAGTTTCATATTTCTAACAATTCTACGTTGTTTGAGAATGAGGAGAAGATGAGTGTGGGTACAGCACCTGAATAAGCTGGTTACGATGATTGTCGAGCTACAATAAAGACATATATATTCAGACACATTGCCTTCCACCACTAAGAACAAGCAAACATGACTAAAAGTGTAAATACCTGGATATTAATGTAATCCTCTGTGTCATCAATGTACTCTCGAAGCTGCAGAAATAAATACACTTTCTATTATTAAAAATAGAAGAATGATCAAGTTACACAGCAAAGAGTCCAGAGATATTTACTTTGATTTGCTAACTTTGGATGTGTAACTACCCGATAGCAAACAGTGATGATCAACTCAGTCAGTGAATTAACAAAATGATATAAAATGAAAACCTAACTTCTACAATGAAGAGGTGACTATGTTTTGGCAGTGAACCAGTTCTTTAATAGAAATTAAAGATACTAAATGCTTAACATTGATACCTGAAAAAACAATGAACAGAATAATGCTTTACCAATTACCACTACTATCTTATGGGTAATCCACAATCCCAACCCATCAACTGTTTAATGAAAACAAGAGATTTTAAATATTCCACTTCTTAGAGAAGATATACCGTAGTCAACTTGTTCAATGTACCATCAATTTGCATGAAGTATGCCTGCAAGAAGAACATAATTCAGAAAACTAAATTACTTCAAAGCAACATCACTGATCAACTTAGTAGATAAACCTCAAGCAACATCTCAAGCTCCTCGACATCATTTTCATCTCCTCGAACAGTAGCAATACTAGCTCTGCTGGCTCTAGAAATCTTTGAGCCAATGGTCGGTGAAGGAAACCAGTTGGGGCCACCCGAGCCACTTAAGGGAGAAGAAGCACCCGCCAACTTTCTTGATAAATATAAGTCGGCCATATCGTCATCATCATCTAGTAACTGTTCAAGCTCGTCTCTTACCTGTTTATATATTGTTTCAAGTAATGAGACACTTTTCGAGTACGAAGTTGACAATACTTCAGCAGGGCCAAAAAAAAGGAATACAACGTTGACAAGAGGAGAGGCTACTATATTTTCCTACCCACTTTAATTCTAATGAGTTTGCAACATATGATAACATCCATACTAAACCATGTAATACCATTCATTGTAAAAAATACACATACCATATCTATAAAACCAACTAAGCAAATGAACTAGATACAATCTTTCACACCATAAAGCAGGGACATGGCATACCTTTTGTACTCTTGCAGTCAGTCTTGTCATAGCACTCTTCAGTTTACGAACCCTATCCAGGTTACGGCTGCTTATCTACAGAGCACATCCAACAACAACAGAGGTGAAATATATGCATTCAAAACTCGAAAGGGTAAATATGATATCTGCAAGAGCTTCTCTCTAAATGTTTTGTACCGTTAGTACTAAAAATCTCCACGGATGTTTCAGAATTCAGAGAGACATATACAGCAAATAAAGGGGAGGGGAGCCATGAGAAGAAGATCAACCTTTGATGTCAAATCATCCAAAGCAGGATAAGCAGCAGTCTCTAGTTCAGTTGTTCGAGCAGCAAGATAACTACATATAGCTTCCAAAGCGACCTCTAAAGCACGAAATTCAAACGGAGATTCTGCATTGCACAACCATGATCAGAGACTCTCACCGGACAAACTATTTTAAAGATGAAAAAGGTGATATCCTAAACAACCTACCATCCTCTTCACCCGCTTCATCATTTTGGCCAGCAGGGTACTCTTTAGCAACTCCTTGAACTAGGCAAATATTATTTGTAAGAGGCAGCCGTCGTTGAAGCTCCTCGACAACAGGTATGACATTCTCATCTAGTGGGTCCCTGAGCAATACCTATTCCAAAATAATAAACACAGTCAAATTCCACATGACAAAACACAAAATTTCAGACTAGTTCTACTCTTACATGAAGAGATGAAAATCTAAGCTCAGCAAAATTAAACATTTTTAAAGAATGGTAAAGAATTATAAAGCGTGCACTTAGTTATCTGGTTTGATCGTAACAAAGAAAGCAGTAATAACAGCACCGATGTGTTTTTGCTTGGTATCTTCTTCATAGTCATAATTAGTAGTAACTATCCCATACTAAGAAAGTAATATTGACTGCAGTAATAAAATCTACTGCAGGTCTCCAACTTAATGAAAAAAGTGAAGGACAGACCTCCTCTGCAGTAATAATCGCCTTGATATGCTGCTCAACCAAGAAAGAAAACAAACAAACCATCAATAGCTACAACGTAAAAGAAAAAGATGACAAACCGTTTAAGTTGTGTAAGTTAAACAAACCTCCAAGTTGAGCACAATGGCCCCCTCACGGCCGAGGATTGTGGAGGGGTAGGAAAGGAGTGGATCAAGGATGCGGAGATCACGCGCGTGGATCTGAACACGGTGCATGACTGCGTATTTATCAACATCAAGGACAGTTCCCTGACCGGCTGAATCGAGCAGGATCCAGCTCCTCGAAGACTGCGTCTTCTTCTTGGCCGTTGACGCCGCCGCAGCTGCCTGCTGTGGGTCCGCTGGAACCACGCTCCCTTCCCGGGTCATCTCTAACCATTTCCCGCCGCCCCAAACCTCAAATATTCAAATTCCCTAAACCTCTATCAATCAAAGCTCCGAGTTCTGATGTTTTGACTCAAAATCACCACCGCCAATTCAATTCTGCTGAGTCAGTCCAAGCTGCGGTCTTTTGACTTGAAAGAGAAAGAAAGGATGGTAGGAGCACAGCAAGTTAGGGTTTCCTCGGGTCCGAGAGAAGGAAGAACATGCCGGCCATGCGCGAATATGCTCGAATTTGATCACATTGTGTTGACACTAAACTTTGCAAGGGTACTTTGTTGATCAGTGTGAATCCGCCTAATACAATACGCTGCAAGGTCCTCTTCTCAGTGGGCCAGTTACTATTAGCTTCCAGTTTCGAGAGGGAAGCGAATTGGAGTCAAGGCAACGACCAATGACCAGGTAGGTGTTAGGGTTTGAGCTAATTGTCTCATTGGGCTAGGTTACAATCATTGGGTTGGCTATTACTGATGAATTGTTTGAAGAAAATAAAAAAAAATTAATGATGAAATTTCTTTATGGTTTTTTTTTTTTTTCTTCAGAAAAATGTTTTTTTCGACCAGACTTAGCTCAGCAGCCCAGTATGATTAAGAGGCCGGCTCGTGCGCAATTGTACTCGCCTTCTACAGTATGTGAGTCACATGGGACTTGATATTTTTTAAACAGGTCGCCGTAAGATGACGCTCCTAAAAAATTTCGAACCTGCGATATTTGAATTAAACAACATGGGAGTGAGCGTTTTTTTTATCACTAGAGCACCACAGCCGGTCTTTATAGGTTTAACTGTTAACTTTTTTTAGATTTTTTTTTTTAAATTATAAAAGTGGAAGTAGTGACGTGTTAGCCGCCGTCGGATTGTGGGTTTGACTATTAGGTGATGATGGAAGTGACACTTTCAGTTTCGGGACCAGAGCCACCCATGACGACGCACCGCTCGGCCATTCTTCCAGCCGAGCCTAAGCCGATCGCCAAGTTATCAAGCCGTTAGCTAAGCTCAAAATTCACCCCTCGTTCTTAAAGATAATAATAATTAATTAATTAATGATGCAGATGGTTCATACTTGATGGTTGTATTTGTATATAAAATAGGGATTATTATACCGTATTAAATGATAATATCGATCTATATATTATAAAGGAAGATGAATAAGAAAAGTGAAATGTGAGTGTCACGTCAGCAATGAAGTGAAATATATGTGTGTCACGTCAACACTTAATGAGTATGAGGTGGGATAACAATATTTTATGAGTATGAGATGGACTCACAATTTTGTTTATAATGCTGGGCTGTATTAAAATATATTTTTTTATCATCAATAGTTGGTTGATCTTATTTAGTTATAGGAATTATATGAAGTATATTATAATTAGTGAATATAACATAAAAACTGTCCCAACTCTGATCCGAGTGTCAGTTTGATGTCTCAATTTTAAACTGTTGATATTTGGTGTCCCAATTTTAAGTTTTGTGCCTATTTGGTTTTCTGTTAGATTTTGGGGTTAATTTAACAGATTGAGTTGAAAAGACTATTTTACACATTTTTTTAATCCTTCGATTCCGGCCACCCACCTCCAGCCACCCACCTCCAATCGGTCGGAATTCTAAATCCTAAATCAGAGTTGCTTAACCTAAATCAGCCAGAATAGGCCGTTATCGGCCGGAATCGGGATGGGGTTGGTCGTAATCGGGGTGGGTTTGGGTGTAATCAGCCGGAATCAGGTGGGTTTGGTCGCAATAGGCTGGAATCGGGGTGGGTTTGGCCGTATCGGCCAAAATAGGGGTGGGTTTGGCCAGAATCGGCCTGAATCGGGTGGGTTTGGTCGCAATAGGCTGGAATCGGGGTGGGTTTGGCCGTATCGGCCAAAATAGGGGTGGGTTTGGCCAGAATCGGCCTGAATCGGGTGGGTTTGGCCGCAATCGGCCGGAATCGGGTGGGTTTGGTCGGAATCGGCCGGAACCCTAATTCTTGTCAGGGGGTATTTTTGAAATTTTGAAAATTGACCACTTACGTGACCATCACATGACCAGATTCCGTTCAACTTAACCCAAAATTTAACGGAGACACCAAATAACAACACATGAAAATTGGGACATTGAATTTCAACCTCAGACACCAAACTGACACATGGGTCAAAATTGAGACAGTTTTAGGTTCTATTCCCTTATAATTATCAGTTTAGTCACTGTAATTTGATCAAAATATTATTATATTTATTTACACGAATATATTTATAGTTACCTCATGTGGAGACCGAGAACGCATATACGGGTTAGCTTAAATGATTATTGTCGGTCTTTTTTTTTTTAAGTTTTTTTTTTTTTTTTTTTGCACAAGTTTGAGAAGAAGAACCTTCATTTTTTTATGTTCTCAATACTATATAAACAACTAATTCATAACTTTTTTTTTTTTATCAAATTTATCTTATTAAACTAATCAATGTCTCGCGTAGAAGACGAGATGTTACTATGCACAGAGACGGTACCTTACATATTACGTTCAGATCTTTCATTTATTTTATAAAAAAGTACAGAAGTTTAAGTATACTGATTTTTATAGTATAATAATGTCGTATTATATAAATAGCAAATTGATCGCCATAATTTTTTAATATTTCTATGGTATCTAAACAAATATATACTTATGAAGTAAAAAAAAAAAAAAAAAAAAAAACTTCTGTAATGTCACCTTTTTTTTTTTACAAATTTTTTGTTTTATAATTTCAAATTATCTTATACCCGTGCGTAGCGCGGATTTAGCACCTTGTATTATATAAAGATGTGCAAAAATAAAGGGATAGCTGACAAGATCATCAACTAAATATTAATGTTGAAAACGACGACGAAACAGCAGTCATATTGATTAATCAATTGAAAATAGGGTTAAAGGTACTTTTCATACCACATGTTTAGCCGAATGTGACTTTTAGTACCGTATGTTAGGTTTTGTATACTTTTGGTACCAAACGTTTGAAAAAATGTGGTTTTTGTTACTTCCGTTAGTTGGCTGTTAATTTTTGCCGTTAAATGACATGTGCAAGTCACGTGACTGACCCTAAACTTTTGATTTTATTCAACTTAGTCCCTCAAATATATTCATAGCTTTTAATTTATTTAATTTAGTCCCAAAACTTCAAAATCAATTCCAATTTAACCATTGAACCCAAATGACCTAGCCGGACCTAGCCTAGGGCTAGGTCCGACCCTGGTTCGGGGTCGCTGGACCCAACCAAACCTGACCCAAGGTCGGACCTAGCCCTAGGCTAGGTCCGGCTAGGTCAATTGGGACATAGCCCAATTTGGGTCGAATTTGGGCTAGGTCACAATTGACCTAGCCGGACCTAGCCTAGGGCTAGGTCCGACCCTGGATCAGGGTCGGCTGGGCTTGGCGATCCCAACCTTGGTTCGGACCTAGCCCTAGGCTAGGTCCGGCAAGGTCAATTGGGTTCGATGATTCAATTGGAATTGATTTTGAAGTTTTGGGACTAAATTAAACAAATTAAAAGTTATAAATATATTTGAGGGACTAAATTGAACAAAATCGAAAGTTTAGGGTCGGTCACGTGACTTGCACATGTCACTTAACGGAAAAAATTAACGGTCAACTAACGGATGTACCAAAAGCCACTTTTTTTCAAACGTTTGGTACCAAAAGTATACAAAACCAAACATCCGGTACTAAAAACCACATTCGACCAAACATGTGGTATGAAAAGTACATTTAACCCTTGAAAATAATAAGAGGGTCGAAATTTCACTTTCGGAGAAATCCTTGCTTGTTCAATTCAGATTAGGGACGGCAATTTGGGCCCGGTAAGATGGGCCGACACGAACACGAAATTACGGGTTTGAGTTTGATATTGATGACACGGTACAATACGACAGTACGATATAACATGATAATTTTAAAATGTTAGTTTAAAAATGTATATATTTTATTTTTTATTCAATTTATTATAGGTTTTTCATGCTGATTTTTTATGTTGGGCCGTATTGGGCTGAGTTTGGACTGAATCTCAGAACACGACACGAACACGCACAACACGCACGAATTGCCAGCCCTAATTCAGATTAGACAATTTGGGGAAAAAAAAACAGATCAGACGAAACGATATGAATTGACGGGAGAAACACATCATCCATTACCTAATATCCTTTTTTATTCAGAACTATAATTAATTTAATCTATTTTAAATTAAACTAAGAGACAATGAATTAGAAAGAAAAATAGTGTTTTACTAGATTAATAAATAGCTGTATATATAAACTATACATTTGTGTTTAGTTCGAAATTTAAGTTGTAGATTAATAATTAATAGTCATGGTAATAAAAAAAGTTATTAACTAATAGGTTTCTGCTACTTAATAAATAATAATACTAATTATATGTATATATATATCTGTTGTACGATTTTCGAATTCTTTACCATATTTATATAGACTAGCTAGGGCACGGACTTGGAAAAAAATTTGATCTACTGAAGCTATATTGGCAGCTATTTAAATTCCCCTAACTTTTGGATAATGTAAATAATAAATATTTCACAAACCGTCGTGACGTGTAATACTAATATATACATTATTGCTGCCAAATTTATTACGCATCGGGAAGTTAAAATACTTATCACCGAAGAAGAAGATTGGAGCATTAATTAATACTTCTTTGCAATATTCAAGCATATCTATGAAAATATCGTGATATATATAGTTTGATCCCCAAGCGTGTATATATATTATTAACGATAATATTATATTCCATCATTAACTTCATTATATACATGTACTCTACTTGTTTGGCAATATTACGTGGAGTGACTTATGAGGATCCTTTCCTAATAAATTTTCGAATCAGTAGATAATATGACTATATTAAATGAACAATAATTAATAACTATGCTACCTGCCTATATTAAACTAACAATAATTTTTTTTAAATATATTGTTATCCCCATCCATACCATATTTGCATTAGCTATATATCTTGTCTATTTTAAGTTATTTTTTGTAGGAAAAAAAAACCATTAGTACTCAACGGTAGCTAGCATTTGTTATGTGTACAAAGGAAGCAAGCGTTTAGTTGTCATTGATTTTTATTTATTTTTTGTTCGTAAGTCAGCGGTACATAATTAATTTGCCTCGTTGGATTTATTTTTTGTAGTATAGAAGTTAGGACCACGTTCAATGACTTAATTCCAATTCCGACAACTATGCTACCTGCCTATCTCCAACCACTCTCTTAATTTCTTCACTATTTCATCATACGATAGCCAAAAATAAAAAATAAAAAAATTCATCATACAATATTTTTCACCGACAGCTTACAAAATCAGTAAAAAAAAAATTTTAAATTTTGGCCAATAATATGTTACCTCTTCACTTATTAGTTACTCAGATTTGTAGGCCACACTTTTGAAAAAATACTGTGTAAAAATATTGTAACTACTTATATCATATGTTTTTAATATGATAGATCCACACTTATAGTGCTACGTAAAACTATTTACATCGTAAGTTCACGTTTACGTTAAATTAACAATAACTAGTACATATATAAGAGCATCCACAGTGGTATTACGTAAAGATTACCTAAACGTGGGTCCTACATGTTTATTTAAGTAAAGCAACAAAAACTATCTACAGTGGTTTTACATAGCATTCCTTAAAGATGGGACCCACACGTAAATTTATGTTTTTACATAAAGCATTCCTTAAATTTAAGTAATGCACTATGTATTACGTAACCAATTTTTTATTATAAATTAATTCATTTTATAATTAATGCTAATATCTTATTGGTGGTTGTTGGGAAATCTAATAATAAAATATATTTAAGGAATATGTTTAAGTAATACGATTGCAGATAAAATATTTTTTATGTGTGTCTTAAATTTACGTATTACTTAAAGTGTACATAAATGTCTACGTGGCAACTTTAAAGAATACAATTTATGTAAAACCACTGTGGATGCTCTAATATAAGTTAAATTCAGGTGTATAAGAGCATCCACAGTGGTATTACGTAAAGATTACGTAAACGTGGGTCCTACATGTTTATTTAAGTAAAGCAACAAAAACTATCTACAGTGGTTTTACATAGCACTCTTTAAAGATGGGACCCACACGTAAATTTATGTTTTTACATATAGCAGTCCTTAAATTTAAGTAATGCACTATGTATTACGTAACCATTTTTTTATTATAAATTAATTCATTTTATAATTATTGCTAATATCTTATTGGTGGTTGTTGGAAAATTTAATAATAAAATATATTTAATGAATATGTTTAAGTAATACTATTGCAGAGAAAATGATTTTTACGTGTGTCTTAAATTTAAGTATTATTTAAAGTGTACATAAATGTCTACGTGTCAACTTTAAAGAATACAATTTATGTAAAACCATTGTGGATGCTCTAATATAATAGTAATAATTAACTAAAATGAATTCTTATATTCCGGCAAAAAAAATCTGTATATATTCCTGAATTTAAGTAACCGAAAGATAATAAGACATCTGCACCGAAAAAGAAGAGAAAATAAATAGTAAACCCCACCACTAGCCGAGCCGAGCCGAGCCGACTGTGTGAAATCACCCATCACTTCCATGCACGTGCGAAATAAATGGGACAATAAAGAAAGAAAGGAGCACTTCGTTTTTCACTTCAGCCACGGAGTATGTTTCCCATTTCAATAAGAACTCGAGTGGCTTTAGTAATAATTAGAGTGGTAATAGACATTTCTTAAAGACAAAAACAATGGCTGCTGCTGCTTAGTAGTTAGTAATGGTTTTTGTTTCTTCTTTATTAATTCAATTCATTACCAAATCCCACCACCATTAGAACTTTAGAATATACGACGACCGACTCACTCTCTCTGAAATCACCAAAATTACTGCAAATCAACAACCTCCTCACTGAAAAATTGAAAAGGGTCGGTTTCGAATTTACTGGGTTTTGTTCATTTGGCGGAAAAATCGATCTTTGCTTCGATTCTGGTGAAATTCGTTTCGTCTGCTGTCGTTTCCGACCAGTGATTTCTGCGGTCGGAATATACCTGATGAAAAGCAAGAGTAAAACCCATCTGCGTTACCCATTCAAGAATCTTAAACCGTAGATTCTGTTTTCTTGAATCTGAGAAGGATGAGCGTGGACAGTGGAGCCCTCGAAATGAGGGTGCCCAAAGAGTTGAAGAAGCAGCTTGCTCTTGCTGTGAGAAGTATCCACTGGAGTTATGGGATTTTCTGGTCAATCTCAGCTACACAACCTGCAGGGTATTTCATCTCCAATTTTAACCTGGATCGTTCAATTTTCTAAAATGTTCCTTTGATTATATTCTCTAAATATAATAGTTCCAACTTCCAAGTTCAGCGTTTTATGGTATTATATTACTTTTTCTGTAAAAAAATAAAACATTTGCAAGCACTCTTTTCCTTAATTTTTCTAGCCATGATTCACAGCTTGGAATCTCACGAGTTTATAGAAAGTTTGTCAAGTTTCCCAAAATATCAATTCCTTAATAATTCTATTTGTTGTAGTTTCCTTGTTTATTTTCTACTAAGCTGCAATTCTATAGTTTAAAGAAGACTTGAGAGATATTGTGAGCTTCAACAACATAGTATCAGAACTTCAATCTTAAGCTGAAAAAAAGATGATTTTTTCCAATATCTTTGAGGGTCTAACTTGAATTGAAGGCAAGGTTAATTTAGTTAGGTAGCCTACAGAACATCCTCTATTTTTTAGAATCATTGTGGTACTGATGATTATGTTCTAGGACATTGGAATGGGGAGATGGATACTACAATGGCGACATAATGACAAGGAAAACAGTTCAGGGAATGGAGTTGAATGCAGATGAAGTTGCATTGCAGAGAAGTGAGCAGTTAAGAGAACTATATGAGTCTCTCTCAGTTGGTGATTCCAGTGGCCAAACCAAAAGACCTTCAACTGCACTGTCCCCTGAAGATCTCACCGACACCGAGTGGTATTACTTGGTTTGCATGTCATTCGTCTTCGAAATTGGCCAAGGGTAATTAATTTTCTAGTGAAAGAATTTCCCAAAATTGTACCTTTTCGATCACATCTAAGTTTATTTTCGTGCAGAATGCCCGGGAAAACCTTGGCGACTGGGCGACCAATTTGGCTCTGCAATGCTAGTTATGATGATAGCAAAGTATTTACTCGAACTCTCCTTGCAAAGGTTAGTTTTTTGCTTCATTTCTCTGTTCTTGATTAGTTTGTTACATAGATTGTATGTTTTTTAATGCGTGGAGTTATAATATTTGCTTTTGACTTTGATTCCATGTTATGGCCTGCAAAAATCATCCACTGCAGAGTGCATCTATTCAGGTATTGATCTTCTCCAACAAAAAAAAGGAAATTTAACAAGAAGAAACAAAAGCAAAATTATTTTCATGATACCCAAACTGAAAAGTTCCAATTTTTAGTTATGGTTTTTGGATTAATCATCAAAAGCTTGCTACCTTTTTGAAGATACCAAAGCTAAAGATCCAGTTTTTCAGTAATGGTTCATGATTCATCGTAAAGTTTACTTCTCTTTTGAGGATACAAAAAGAACCTTAAATATCCAAATTTTAGCTATGAATTGTGATTCATCATCAAGTTCAAGTTTGCTACTTTGATTGCAGACAGTGGTTTGCTTTCCATTTCTTGGAGGCGTGATCGAATTGGGCGCAACAGATTCGGTATGATTATTGAATCATCTCAATTTTTAAACAATGATGATTCCCAAATTTATTTTTATTTTTTCGGTTTGAAGGTTTTGGAGGATCCATCTCTGATTCACCGTGTCAAAGCTTCGTTCTTGGAGATTCCGTACCCCAATTGTATTGGAGATCTATCAACTGCAGGAACTTCACCGACTACGAGCTCCAATTGCTTTGTACCCAAGCAACCCGTCGAAGAATCTCCCATGATTGACGCAGTTGAGGATTTCAGCGACTGCGTGTCCCAGACTTTTGTCCAACAACACGATGAACACGATTTGCACTACGAAGGTATTCTGTCTCAGCTCCTAAAATCTCCCGACCCATTAAATTCCGGCCGTCATTTTCAAAGGGGCAAGTCTGGCTCGAGTTTTGAGACATGGAAGAAAGTGGGTTTTGCTCGGTTCGAGAAACCGAGCTTCAGAACCCACCAGGTGGTGTTGAAGAGGATGCTGTTCACAGTTGGAACAAGACATGTTTATAGATCCGAAGCAGATGAAATCGTACCAAAACATTTAAACGAGCGGTTCGGTATCCTTAAATCGATGGTGCCTTATAATTCAGTACCCAAAACCGACAAGGCATCTCTGTTAGACAACACGATCAAGTATCTCAAGGACCTCGAGAGAAAAGTCGAAGATTTAGAAGAATCTTGCTCCGACGAGATGACATCTGATAACTACGGTGATAAGTTCCGGAACAGAACATTGATGAACAAGAGAAAGGCGAATGAAATCGAGCATGACATCGATGTTTCTGACGGTTTGGTTGTAAGGGTCGATGAAAATGAAGTACTGATCGAGATGAGGTGTGGTTGGAGGGAGGGGGTGTTGCTCGAGATCGTGACTGCCGTTGGGAATCTTCGGCTAGATTCTCACTCGGTTCAGACATCGGCTGTGGATGGGATTCTTTCGGTCACTATTAAATCTAAGGTAACTTGGAAGCTAAGCTATCTTATACTTCTTCAAGACCATTTACGATGCATTTCTATTGAATGTTTCGTGATGTTTTGTCTCCGACAGCAGTTTTTGGGATCATCGGTCCCATCAGCAGGAATTATCAAGCAAGCGATGCAGAAATTCGTTCATAAGTGATTGCAGTAGCTTGTTTGGCAAGAAAGCTCGGTGTATGTTTGCTGCCTGAGAATAACTTAAGTATGGAATTAGATGAAAATCTCGGTCTTAACTTCCCGGAGTGAGGATCAAAAGCGCTTTTATGTGCTACTAGAATAGGTTGGGGGATGGATTTAGGGATGCTTGAGATGCAAGAAATCCCTAATTTTGATGTAAATCAAAGCCACAACTTTCAAGTTACAAGAATAGCACAATGTTGGCTTTGAAGATAAAAAAAGATCTTTCAACTTTCTTGTAAATCTTACTTCTTGACCCACTTCGATTGCTTTATTTATGAAAATAATATAATATTATAAAAAAAAGTAAATATATATAATCTAAATTTTATTTTTTTGATAATGTAGATTTTTTAATGTATTTCAAAATTCTAAAATTACCGGCCCGTGGCAAAATAATGCATATATATATATAAATTAAAAACTTAACGCTTTATAATTGTTTTGAAATTTTAGAATTTGCGGTAATATAATCTATGGTATTTTTGGACCTAACCAATTCTAATTATATTGTGTAGGTATATATATATACTTGTATGTAATATGTATGTTTTACTATATATATATATTGTTAATTAACATTTTATTTATATTGGAGTTAATTACCAAATTACTACATGATATTTGGACATGTCATACAAATTAATATATGTTTTTTTTTATAACAATTTTCTATCTGAACTTCCGCTCCCTCGTAAAAAAAGATGATATGCTTCATAATAGAAAAAATATTTAACAAATTTAGCAATTTTTCTATAACAGAAACTTTTGTAAGTTTTTATAAACCCTAATTGCCAGAATCTTGATCATGCTTTATATGGATTAAAGTATAGTGAAGAATGACTTACCCGGTACTGATTTCGATTCCTTTGATCTTCATAGACTGTCGATTCGCTTCACTGTGGAACGGTTCTACTTCTCTCCCTTGTCCATCCTTCTGTCAGAGACCAGTTGATGGAGAACTGCTCTTTCTCTCTGCGTCAATTAACTGGCAGGGAGAGAGGACCGTTTATAATATTAACCCTTTAATCTGGTACGTCCATCAAGTGACCAATTGAACGGTCTAGATTAAATCATACCATAAAGATATATATTGATATAATATAATATGATACATTATTCAATATATCTATACTCATTAATATTATCTGGCCACATAATTAGAATATATATTGTAACATTAAATATATATTCTTACATTCTCCCACTTGGCCAGATAATCACATAAGTCTTACATCTTTATGGAATAACATAAGGCGCGCGTAAAATCTAATCTTTCCGTTCATCATAATCACTTACATTCAATAATCTGTAAATGCGGATTATGGCGGTCATACACTTATTTAAGCAGCATACTCCCTTCCATATACCACGACAGTTACATCTTATCAAATGTAAGCCTGTAACTAATATTTATAAACACATTAGGGTCCAAGTAAGGCTTTGCATAAGGTTTTCCCGTTATTATAAACATTTTGTGTACACAATCATAATTAACAGGAAAACATTGGAGTCAGAAACATATCATTGAGCTCAGAGTGTCAAACATCATCATCATCATCATCATCAACTTTACAACTAAGACCCATTATTTGCATGCTTCTTTAATGTCATTAGTTGTAAACATTCATTTAAATACATCATTGTCAGCTTGGCCATTATACTGACATACACTCTTGTTTCTGAACTTTCTTCTTAACGACAATAAACTTTCATTCCATAAGTTTGCACCTTTTAATGCTTGTCGTTTTGACGAAGAAATAACTGTGGCGTTATTACGATAAATTTTTCAGCGACTTGGTAACGATGTCGACAACCTCAAGCCCTGAAATAAGTCCCACAGTCCTTAATGCATGATAAAACATGCTAAAACCTTACTTTACTTTATTGATAACAACAGATAATTACCACTTTTCTATAATACTGCTCCAACACATAAAAGGAACAAATAATTGAAAGTGGACTTTCAACTGTCACGATATCCCTTAAATCTGAATCTACTCGAACATAAATGCATTTACATGTTCTTGTAGGTGCATTAGGACTTTATTTGCAGCATTTGCGAATTATACTCCCTCTTTAAGATCATTTCAATGTGAGCTTTCTGAGACAATCCAACTGTAACTGTGACTAGATTAAAATTTTAATTTAATCTTTGTCACATAAATTGTCTCTCACATTAACTTTCATCTTAACTCCAGAGAGAAATAATGCATAATCATTTAAATGTGAGCAAGAAATAATCAATTATACAGGTAAAATATTTACATACTCCCACTAATCTTACGGTTCATACGACTCTAAAGTAACTTACTAAACCATTCGTGGGAAACATTTATTTTATCCTATAAATTGATTTCTAGAATGACAATTCATTAATTGAGAAATATAAACTTCATAACATAATATATTGTGGGAATGAAACCGAAAAAAAATATTTACTAATATCTGAATCCTACAAGTAAACCAACTTCCAGAATAACAAGTTTTCCTAATGTTATTCTAAATGATTTAACTTTATCAGATGATTATACTTTTCTTTCTTTATGAAGTATCATGTCTTTCGAACATTATCCCTTATGTTGAAATTTTCATTCAACTGATGGAACTATATTCTAATCCATGTGAATAATGTATTCATACAGATAGACAATGTCTATCATTTACCATAATATCCACATCTTATTATTCAGACACTCCCACTAATTTCATTATTTTTAAGATTAACATAACTGGTTTCTACAATTTTCGGACTTCAGTTAAGAAAGTAAGTCTTTATACCCTTTGGATCTTTTAATGCTACTCCAAAGTAAACATTTCATTCAAGAATCCATTCTTTAATGTGGTTCATAAACATTTACTTTACTTTTATTAGACAACCTCAAACATAACGGTGTCTTAACCAAGCTCCCTTCCAACGCACAAATCAATAAAAGGTTGGAATTGTCTTTATGGGATCTCAGACTTAACTCATACATCCACAACTTAATGTCATTAATGGGTAAAGAAGATTTACTTGTCTAACTCTTAACTGTAGCTTTCAAAGTCCGATTATATTTCCCACAATACTATTTTCATAAATGTATAACATAGTATACACAAATATATGACATGTTCTTTTGATGAGTCTTACTAATGAACTAAATGTCATATCATACTTTTATACATTTCTCATGAAAGTCACCACACATAAAGACATTATAAGTTTTCACGTTTCTATCTAATAGCTTACTTTTCATCAAGAAAATCACTCAGCAAACAGATATAGTCATGACATGAATAACACTAATAAGCTTAAATTCATAAGTGCAAGAATATATACAATTATCCCCCTATTCTTGACACTTATTAATTTTCCGTATAAATAATCATGCAATAAGCGAGATATACGAAATATTACATTTTATTCATGTATGAAAAACAATTGCACTAACCTTTTAGCAGCACTCCTTTATGCATGGTTGACATGTGACTTCCTTATTCTTCATAAACATACGAGCTAACCCAATATCACATAATGAACACCTTGTAGTGCTCTCATAAATATTGAGTTGTCTCTAGTCATCCTTAAGGTCTTTAATCTTGCTCCATAAGTTAGCCAACTCAAACTTCTACAAACTTTACAACTCAAATCTTAGAGATTGTAGGTTTGTACATACGAGTGACTTATTACATAACTTGTACTTTCATCCACAAACTTCGTAAATTTCTTTCTTTATTGTTTGTGGAATAAACCAAAATTATTCGCATAAACTTAATATTTACTATATTGTATCGTGTTTATACTTTATGATTTGACTTTCTACTTAAGTTGTGTACCCATAAGGATACTGTTTAATTGTGGTAAGTCAGGATCTAGTAACTTTAGTGGAACCTGACTTACACGGTTTAGAAAGTCAAACCTATTAAACACAATAACAGAACATACATGCGAATTAACTATAATAGCTGCAAATTACATACTTGCTCATTCATAAAATAAGCTAATAAGAATCAGCTAATCATTTAAAGTATATCATAATCGACCTTTGGGCAACAACTATAATATACTATCATTAAGTAAATGCCAATTAGTAAATAAACTATTATAGATTCAGATAATCAATAAGAGTATATCATAGTCGACCTTTGGGCAACGACTACAATACACTAATCTTAATTAAATGCCATAACATTATTTGGAAATCATCAAAGTATACTATAACCGACATTTGGGCAACGACTATAGCACACAAATCTTAATTAAATTCCATAGCATTATTAGACAATTAAAGAAAATCTCCGGTTAAATATACAAGTTATCTTTGGATATACAAATATACAGAACCAAAAGATCTTAATTATCCCATCATGTTTACAAGTTATAGAAATCGATTCACCTTTGGGTAAATCCTAAAATTCTAGTAACCTGTAAATGTCAATTTATCCAATCATGTATACAATAATAGGCATTTCATTATTATCATGGATAAATGACAGTTTTATTATATGCATGAAACAAATAAACATTCTAGATTAGCCACTTTGGTGACAATAATCTACTTAAAATACAAGTTCATGCACATAATTATTGATCTTTCTTTAGACATTACTATTGTATTATACGCATGAACAAATAAACATTCTAGATTAGCCACTTTGGTGACAATAATCTACTTAAATTATATGTTCATGCATATAATAAATGATTTTCTTTAGGCATGACAACACATTCTAGTTATGTCACTTTGGTGACTAGAAACTAACTATAAAGTCATGGTGATAGTAATGTCTCATTAAACCATAACCTTATCATTCTAGTTCAATCACTTTGGTGATTAGAAACTAACTATAAAGTCATGCATATAGGCTTTAAAGTAATATGTCAATAACTAATTATAACCTGACGTAATGGTTATCATCATGATATTGAAACATCACTAGAGAACATTAGGTTTGGCTAAAATAAAATTTAACCCATAAAATAATGGTTTTACACCATACAACTGTATTTTTCCTTAGTGAGCAGCGGAAGCATTTAGCAAGGGAACAAATGCAAGTAATACTTCATGCAATGACCGATTTCATGCTTAAATCAACTTACAAATTCTTTCATTGTTGAAACATAGTCAACACTTAACTTCAAATTAGAATCAGATGATCTAATATGTCATTCATTCATCGCTTAGGCATAAATAATAACATCATTATGATTTAGAATTCATAAACACATGCATGGGAGTTTCAATTAACTACCAATAACACACTGAAAATTCATCATTCATGTGTATATCTATACAACCGTAAAGACGAGATTCTAATCACTGTTTAAACACGTGTTGAACGAAACAAGTAAACTTTAATTTGGTCACGTTAACAACCACAATCAAAATACTATACATGCTAGTACGTGTTCTTAGTATATGCAAACAACGTAATTGCAGACTTAAACAACATAATTCAAATGATCTAGCATGCCATCTTCAGTTATATAAAAGAGAGAAAGTATACTTACGTGAAATTCCTGAAAGCAACGAATTCGTCCATACACAATTATTACTATTCCATCCACGTCTTGCTATTGCAAAGTCAGTAATGGGTGTACGATTATTTATTTGGACATTGATGTCATCGTGATTTGTGGAAGACCATGAAATCCCAAGCAACTGGATATCATTGCTCATCGATCCCAAACAATATCACTGATCCGTTGGAGTACATAGGCGATTGGATAATTCTGGCCTATTAATCAGTTACTCTCATTCGAAGATCTTGCGAGGAAAGTTCGGTTCTCCTCCATGGCCACTCATTTTGATTTCACCGAGAAGAGATTAAACATACCAAGTACAGATTAATCAATTTAGTTAAAACATAATTCCACCATAATTTGAACATGAACAAATCATAATTTCACCAACAGAGTAAAGGATTCCTTGGTTTCAATAAGTACATAAATTAGGTTTAAACAAACAAGTACTCCATCAAACCAATTAGAGTTGTAGGACCCAGTATATGGTTATGAGTGGGACGGTTATTACAAAATTAATCAATTCATTACCCAGATTATCGGATTCTAGATCAACCCCTCAAAACAAATCAAAGAACCGGGAATAAAAAAAACGATTAAGGTTTTCCGGGAAGGAAAACGATAAATGGTTCTCGGTTATTAATTTCACCGATAAACAATCCGGTGGAATTAAACAATTTCAATTTGTACGATTCTGATGTTATTAAACGATTACGAAGTGAAATTCTAGACTATGATGATCAATAATTCCAACATAAAAACATGATCAACAACTCAGGCTCTGATACCACATGTAAGTTTTTATAAACCCTAATTGCCAGAATCTTGATCATGCTTTATATGGATTAAAGTATAGTGAAGAATGACTTACCCGGTACTGATTTCGATTCCTTTGATCTTCATAGACTGTCGATTCGCTTCACTGTGGAACGGTTCTACTTCTCTCCCTTGTCCATCCTTCTGTCAGAGACCAGTTGATGGAGAACTGCTCTTTCTCTCTGCGTCAATTAACTGGCAGGGAGAGAGGACCGTTTATAATATTAACCCTTTAATCTGGTACGTCCATCAAGTGACCAATTGAACGGTCTAGATTAAATCATACCATAAAGATATATATTGATATAATATAATATGATACATTATTCAATATATCTATACTCATTAATATTATCTGGCCACATAATTAGAATATATATTGTAACATTAAATATATATTCTTACAACTTTATCAAACAAATTGTACAAAAAAAAAAAAAATCAACTAGCAAATTTATTCAATTATTATCAAATTATCTGTTCTTCTACTTCTTGGCTTCTTCTTCCTTCTCCCTCCAATTCCCAAACCCCTATCCCCTTCCTCACTTCAACTTCAGACTCTCTAAACCCTCATTTCTCTACGGCTGAAGATGTCACTGCCATTCTTCTCAGTACCCAATTTCCGCCCAACCAAGGCAGCAACTTTTTTCTCCGTCAAGCCGCTACAGTTCCCCCTTAGAGCTCAGCCATTCCTCTTCCTACGGCCACCATCCGCCGCAGGCAACTCCTACCCAAGCCCGGTCGATGACGACCCTCCCGAAGCCCCAGAAGATACAGCTCATGGAGTTTCCATGTTCGAGCAAATTCATCGCCAAGCTGCCCGTGCTCGGAAGCTCGAGGAGGAAGACTACAAGAAAAACCAGTCCACTTTCCTCTCAGCCATTGCCGACGTGGAAGATGCTCCTGACGATTATGACCCTGAGACGGCAGACGATGCTGGGGATGATCTTTTCGGACAGATTGACAAAGCCATTGCGGTGAAGAGGAGGGAGTTTGTGAAGCAAGGTCTCTTGAAGCCGAACCCGAAGAAAGAGAAGCCACTTCCGGAAGGTATCTGATGAAATGTCTAGCTGAATTGTCTTATGACCTTAGAGGATTTTACTTATGTAGATTCATTTGATTGAAGGTATTGAAGAATTGGAACCCGAAGAAGTTGTTGATTTGGAGGAGATTGAAGAACTGACAGGCCTGAAGGTTATAACTCCTGACGGAGATGAAGATGATGACTCAGCTGCTTTTGATGAGGATGACGATGATAATGAAGTGAGTGCATCGGATAAAACCAAGAACACCTCGAGTTTGGATTCTTCATTTGATCTAGATTTTGATATCTATGGTAAAACAAAGACTAGAATTGTAGAGCCGAAGTTTAGAATGACACTAGCCGAACTTTTGGATGAGAGCAAGGTTGTCCCTTTGTCCGTGTTTGGTAATTTGGAGGTTGAGATCACCGGAATCCAACATGATTCACGGCTTGTCAACTCCGGGGATTTGTTTGTGTGCTGTTTAGGGAGTAAAACAGATGGACATTTGTACCTAAGCGAGGCTGACAAGAGAGGGGCTGTTGCTGTGGTGGCTAGTAAAGAAGTTGACATAGAAGAAACTTTAGGGTGTAAAGCTTTGGTGATTGTGGAGGACACAAATGCCATATTAGCTGCCCTTGCTTCATCATTTTATAGGAACCCATCTAAAAATATGGCAGTGATTGGGGTAACAGGAACCAATGGAAAAACGACAACTGCATACTTAATCAAAGGGATGTACGAAGCAATGGGATTGAGAACTGGGATGTTGAGCTCTGTGGCTTACTATGTTCACGGAGATAATGAGTTGGAATCACCAAATGCAACACCCGATGCTGTCATGGTCCAGAACTTGATGGCTAAGATGCTCCACAATGGAACCGAAGCAGTTGTTATGGAGGCTTCTTCAGACAGTCTTGCTTCAGGGAGGTGTGATGAGATTGACTTTGACATTGCTGTCTTCACAAACTTAACAAGGGATCATTCTGATGGGTCGGAGGAGGAATACAGAGAAGCCAAGGCAAAGTTCTTCTCCCGGATGGTGGATCCAGAGAGACACAGGAAAATTGTCAACATTGATGACCCTCACGCACCTTTCTTCATTTCACAAGGGAGCTCTGAGGTTCCAGTTGTCACATTTTCACTGGAGAATAAGAATGCTGATGTCCATGCCTTGAAATTTGAGCTCTCCTTATTTGAGACCCAGGTTTTGGTTAGCACTCCACAGGGTATCTTAGAAATATCATCGGGGTTGCTTGGGAAGCATAATATATACAATATTTTAGCTGCTGTGGCTGTTGGGGTTGCAGTTGGAGCTCCATTGGAGGATATTGTTAGAGGTATTGAAGAAGTTGACGCAGTTCCTGGGAGGTGTGAGTTGATAGACGAGGAACAGGCTTTTGGAGTGATTGTGGACTATGCTCACACCCCTGATGGTCTTTCTAGACTATTGGATTCTGTGAGAGAGCTTTCTCCGAGGAGAATTATAACTGGTATGCTTCTTCTATCTCACTTCACCTTTCTTTCTATCTATCCTTAGGGCTTTAGATACTGTGACTCAGTATTTTATGCTATTGGTCTTTCTAGCCTATTTGAATCAGCTTATCTAGCAGTAGGATTGCAAATCTTGCATATGTATGTATTCCTGCTAAAATCCTGTTTGTTGAATGCTGACTTAAATTTTAGAGAAAACATACTATAAGCTTTCAGGAAGCTGCCGTTTGACACAAGAATCAAAGTTACTAAAACAATCGGCCAATCTTGACTTCTATAACTCCCAACTCTGTTTAACCAAATTCTTAAAACCTTTACTCCGTGGCATTTACGCTTTTCAGAGTGACAACTCATTATATTTCCTTTCTCTTATGATTTTTGCTCTAAAAATTGTTGTGAAGTTATTGGCTGTCCTGGTGAAATTGATCGAGGCAAGAGACCATTGATGACAAAGATTGCAACGGACAAGAGCGACGTGACTTTACTGACATCTGACAACCCCAAGAGTGAAGATCCCTGTATGTTCGTTCATTCACTACACTAAATGTGGTGCTAAAAATATGCAATAAGATTTTCTCATAAAGATTCGTCTGATTTTAAATGGATTTACTGATTGATTATCACAGTGGACATTTTGGATGATATGTTGGCTGGAGTTGGATGGACCATGCAAGATTATCTGAAACATGGAGAGCAGGATTATTATCCACCTCTTCAGAATGGCCATAGGCTCTTTCTGCACGATATTAGACGAGTAGCAGTGCGTTGTGCTGTTGCTATGGGCGAGGAAGGTGATATGGTGGTAAGTTAAGCTCTCTGAAATATTTCTGGTTTGGCTAAAGATAAGGTAGATAATGGACAAGTTTGAGTTTTCAAACCATTGGATCTTGAAAGGGCTCCTCAAGATTGAGCTGAAAAACAATTACTTTTTCAAGTCCAATGGTGCAAATACTCGACTATTTTAGCCAAAGTTATGTGCTTTTGCACTAATTTCAAAGAAGCGGTTTAGTATTTTTTTTAATCTTGGTTTTGTTAAATGCTAGAAGAAAAGCAGATAGACCATACAAGATTAAGTGAATAGATAGAAGAAATCATTGTTTGGTTTCTAGGCAAATGGAAGTAATGGCTCCATTATTGTAGGTGGTTGCTGGAAAAGGCCATGAAACTTACAACATAGAAGGAGACAAGAAGGAGTTCTTTGATGATAGGGAGGAATGCCGGGAAGCTCTTCAGTATGTCGATGAGCTCCATCGAGCTGGAATCGACACTAGCGAATTCCCTTGGCGGTTTGTCATTTTTTCTCTTCACATCTACTAATTTTATCTCAACTTCTGATACCAATTGCAATTTGCAGTTAGCTAGGGTTCATAATGATCTAAACCTCAGTACTGATTTTTTTGTTGTTGTTTTTTTGGCTTAATGTAGGTTACCAGAGAGTCATTGATCCAGTCCTAAGTGATGTGGGATACTGCAATTGTGAAGTATTTTAGTATGAACCCGACTGGGCTCTGCTCTCATGGTTGCTTTGAGGTGCAGATTGGGTTTATCAGTCCAACATGGAAATCTATTGATGTTTTTGAAGCTATTCAATGAACACTGCCTCCTGAGTAAACAGTGAATAATGCTGAGATTAGGGTTGGTAAGGAGGATCAAGACATGGAGAAGAAACTTGCTTGGATGAAAAGGAAACTCTGTGAGTTCTTGTCAAAATTGACAAGGATTGTATTTAGGGTAATGTATGCACATTTGTTGTGGCATGTAATGATGTATAGACGGAAAATTCTATTTTATAAGCAAAAATTAAGGTTTTTATTAAAAATAACTTTTTTTAGTCTTTTATATTATTAAAAGAACTTGGAGAGGAGAGGGGAGAAAACAGAAATACGGTCCGACTTTGTCGGCCGTTGACTTTGACCGTCATCCATCCCTGACCCTTCTTCTTCCCCATTGTTGCGACCTTGTTGACCCCAAAACCAATCTCCTCCCACCTAAACCGCTATTTTATCAGCGGCGGCCCTCTCTTCAACCTCCACCACCCAACCACCGCAGATTTCGACCTAAATTAGGGTCCTTTTCTCTCTCTAGCAATGCCGCCTCTTTCATTCTCCGCTACAGCTCCCAGTCAAACCCTAAATCCGTCCAAGATGGAGTCCAACATCGTCGCCGTCGACGTCGGCGGGCAAATCTTCCAAACCACCAAGCAAACCCTAACCCAATCCGGCCCCAATTCAATCCTCTCCGCCCTCCCCGACTCGCCGGAGCCGTTCCTCGATCGAGACCCCGAGCTCTTCTCCATCCTCCTCTCCCTTCTTAGGACTGGGAATCTCCCGTCCAAAGCCAAGGCCTTCGATCTCCAGGACTTGATCGAGGAGTCCAGTTTCTACGGCATCGAGTCGATTCTGACCAACGCCGTTTCTAATCCGTCTCAATTCGACGCGTTTAATTTGGAGAAATCGCGGGTGGTGGATCTGAACGGTAGGGATGCGCCGTCCGCCGTCGCCGCCTCGCCGTGCGGCTCCCTCCACGTCGCGCACGGCAGCAAGGTCACGTACTTCGACTGGTCGCTACGCCGGAAGTCGACGATGCTGACGCAGTTCGCGGCGGTCGACTCGCTGCGGGCGATCTCGGCCACGACCGTGGCCGCTGGAGCAACCGATTTCTCCGGCCTGCAGATCCTCGACGTCGAGAACCGCGCCGTGAAGACAACCCTGACCTGGGACAACTCCACCAGATCCAGCTCTACCGTCCAAGCAATCGGCTCCTCCGCCGACCACCTCTTCGCCAGCTTCGAATCCGGCCGCCGGAACTCGAACACCATCATGGTTTACGACCTGCATAGCCTGAGGCCCGCCACGGAGATCGCCCATTCGGAGATCTACGGCTCAGATCTCGACTCTGCCCTCCCGGCCACGAAACTGCAGTGGTCAGCGCAATACAACCTCTTGATGGCATGCGGTTCCCACAGCGGCCCATCCGGGGTCACCGGAAACATCAAGCTCTGGGACTTGCGGTCAGGAACCGCCGTCTGGGAAGTGAAGGAGAAAGTCGACTGCTTTGCTGACGTCACTGTCTCCGACCACTTCAGCAGCATTTTCAAGGTAGGGGTGAACTCCGGCGAGGTGTTCGCCGTCGATATGAGGAATCTGGGGTCGGAGAATTCGTGGGTTTGCCTCGGAGATGGTCGAAAAACGGCCAATGTGAAGAAGGAAGGTTTCGGGTGCAGAATTGAGAGCCATGGGAGCCAAGTGTTCTGCAGCAAGGGAGGGGACATGGAGATGTGGTCCGAGGTTGCCATGTCCGGTTCTTCTAGGGTTTTTCGAAAGAACCTGTTGGGTCGGATGAAAGACATGGGAGGAGCTAGGGTTTCGAATTTGGTGTTTGGAGGGAACAAGATGTTCGTTACGAGGAAGGAGATGCAGTGTGTTGAAGTTTGGCAGAGTTGTTCTTCAATTAGAGTGTTCTAAGATGAGCCTAATTTGCAAATTGCAATATGTATATCTTCTATTCTTTGGTAAATTGTTGATCTATTTGTATTTTATAAGATTGTTAATGCATTTGTAGTGATTGATGTAGATACACAGATTATTCATTTGATTCACAATTTACAGGTTTTGGTTTTCTTTGTAATGTGTTTTTAAACAGATCAGGTTCATTCTCGCATTCTAGTACTATGTCGACCAAATTCTTTATGTATCATAATAATGAGATATTGTTATAAAATTGGAACTCATTTCTGCAATGATCACTGTCTCCGACCACTTCAGCATTGTATCACCCGGGATTTACTTGCGTGAGTGTGGTTAGCTTTTTAGATGATTGTCCCGGCAACGTGACAAGAATAGAGCGTGAATAAGATGTTAAATTTGAAGTTAATTTCGTCGGGATTAACTTCTTAACTCAAACTCTCCAGGTTAACGTCACACATCAAATTTCAATATCGGAGATATTTCTGACAACTTATAGTCTTTAACACTAAAATAGAATACTATAAGCTGCAATCAATTTGGTGCAACCATGTGAGCTACATTTATGATCATTTTCGGTTAACAACTAACTTTTGAATAAGTTATATGATCAAACAAAATAGATGAACAGATGGATGTAGTTGTGTATCCAATTTTTTAATAAATAAAAGGTTGAAGTGGCGAAAAATAAAAATAAAAAAAGGTTTAGACCAATCAAAAATAAAACCAACGCGTCAATCATTACTACTGAAATTTAAGGCCGAAAGGCACTTAATTTACCTGCACAATTAGGTGAGCTGACTTTTATATATCTAAGCCACTTACATTAATTTGTTATTATTAACATAACATGTCGTAACTCGTAAGTGCAAACAACTATGTGATCGAGCCACATGTGAGATGCGTACTCAAAGTCTCTATAGCTAGTGTTTATAGGGTTATAGTGGAGTGGAGACTGCGATGTTTCTTGGCTAAGCCAAAACTTTATAGAAATTCGATGAATAAGTATATACGAGGTACAAAAAGTTAGGATGTGGTTAGTATAGTATGTATAATAAATAAATGAGAAAACGACAATTCGGAAATTAAAATTAAATTATTTAACTAATTATTTCAGTCAATGTACGTGGACAAAATAACAACGACATAGGCATTGCAGAACGATACATCAACTTCTGGCAATGTGCCATCTTATGAACCAGGAAAAATATTAATTTCTTTTCTGTTAAATTCTTATATACATAGTTTTCCCTAGTAATTAATTTATTTTTGATAAATTTCCCTTATTCTAATTACTGTCCCTCTAATGTAAGATCCTGACTTCATTAATCAATATTCATTCCATGTAAGCTAGGTGACAATTTTTAACACAATAAAAAAACACTAACTATTATTTTATTTACATTGTAACACACGGAAAATATAGTGTCTAAACAATTATATGACATGATTCTTGAGCATGCCCGATGTGCACAACTAGACACTATTATTTGAAATTTAATATTTACTTATAAACTTAATTATCTTACCAATATTGCAATTAAGTTTTTAAAATATAATACATTTATATTATTACGCAAACTCAAGTGATTAAAGTTTAAGATCAACCATCCATTCACAGGTTCCGTGTGCAAGTTTCAAATTTACTTGAAGGAGATATCAACTTAAATATTTACAGTGGTAGTGTTGTTTTTTTTATTGAATTAGTTTCTTTTTATTAACTTGTATGTAATTTAAAGACTTGAACTTATATGCTAAAATATATGTTTTTTTTTCTCTGTTATGTGTTCATATCATATTCCAGGGGCAGTATAAATTGAATTAGCTATGCTAAGATATAAACATTATTTCCAATTAGATGTGTTTTTCACTAATTTCAATTTATTTGTCAAAATTCAATCTTTGTTGAAATTGGATTATTTTATAATAACTTATGTACAAGTTTTTGCTAAAGATGTAATATTTGTACGTGTACCATTGATTTTCCGCATGCAGCAGTTTCCACCTCACACGCACATCACATAACTACGACACGATAATTTTATAACATGAAAACGATACGAATAAACACGTCACGGCACGAATTGCCACCTAATGCAACAATATACTATCTATTATTACTATATATTACTATATATTGTTATTATTATTATCTATTACTGCTCAACGACTTTGAGCGGCATTTAATTTAGCCATTTCTAGTAGAGCTGTCTTGATATTTTTCCACGTACTATATAGGTTCCATCTATTCCATGCAAATACACTCACTCCTTATATATAAATTCTATTTATTATTACAACACCACCAGTTTTTTTGTATTCGCTTTAACTACTCTCTCAACTTATAGCTTTCTATTTAATCTACTTTATTTCTTGCTCATACCACATCATTATCCACAATACACACGATTCTATATCTCGAGGATCGAATCGGGCGGTTCGATCATGGATCTATCGACGGCTACGATGGTCTTATCAGCCGCCTTGGCCTACTTCTTCTGGTTCAAGTTCATCTCCCGGTCCTTACGCGGTCCGCGCGTCTGGCCGGTTCTAGGAAGCCTCCCCGGTCTGATCAAGAACTCGAGCCGGATGCACGACTGGATCGCTGACAATCTCCGGAACCACGGTGGGACCTACCAGACATGCATTGCACCAATCCCGTTCCTCGCTCGAAAGCAAGGACTCGTGACGGTCACGTGCGACCCAAAGAACCTGGAGCACATTCTCAAGAACCGGTTCGATAACTACCCGAAAGGTCCGACCTGGCAAGCCGTGTTCCACGATTTATTGGGAGAAGGGATCTTCAACTCAGACGGGGACACGTGGCTGTTCCAGCGTAAAACCGCCGCACTGGAGTTCACCACCCGAACCCTCCGTCAAGCCATGGCTCGGTGGGTGAACCGGTCTATTAAGAACCGGTTCTTCCCGATCCTGAAAGAGGCTCAGCTAGAGGGCCGAACCGTCGACCTCCAGGACTTGTTGCTCCGGCTCACGTTCGACAACATATGCGGGTTAGCTTTCGGGAAAGATCCTCAGACGCTGTCGGTCGGACTCCCTGAGAACCGGTTCTCCACGGCGTTTGACCGAGCCACCGAAGCGTCGCTCCAACGCATGATCTTGCCGGAGATCATATGGCGGTTCAAGAAGTGGGTCCGGCTCGGGATGGAGGTTAGTCTCACGGATAGTCTCGACCATATCGATAACTACTTGTCTGACATCATCGAGACACGTAAGCACGAGCTGGCGAGCCGACAAGGTGAAACCGTCCACGACGACTTATTATCCCGGTTCATGAAGAAAAAGGAGTCCTACTCGGACCGGACCCTTCAAAAGGTGGCACTCAATTTCATCCTAGCTGGACGTGACACGTCATCCGTCGCGCTGAGCTGGTTCTTCTGGGAAATCACTCGGAACCCTAGAGTGGAAGAGAAGATCCTCGTCGAAATCTGCACCGTCCTGATGGAGACACGTGGCGCGGACCCCACCAAGTGGATTGAGGAGCCGCTTGTTTTCGAAGAGGTGGACCGTCTGACGTATCTCCGGGCGGCTTTATCGGAGACACTGAGACTTTATCCATCGGTGCCGGAGGACTCGAAGCATGTCGTCGCCGACGACACCCTCCCGAGCGGCGACTTTGTTCCGGCGGGATCGAATATCACGTACTCGATATACTCCGTCGGGCGGATGCCGTTTATCTGGGGAGACGATTGTCTCGAGTTCAAACCAGAACGGTGGTTGAGCTCCGACGGGACCAAGTACGAGGTTACGGACTCGTACCGGTTCCTGGCATTTAACGCCGGTCCGAGAATATGTCTTGGGAAGGATTTGGCTTACTTGCAGATGAAATCGGTGGCGGCGGCGATTTTGCTCCGGCACCGACTCACGGTGGCGGCGGGGCATAAAGTGGAGCAGAAGATGTCGCTGACGTTGTTCATGAAGTATGGACTTAAAGTAAACGTGCACTCCAGGGACTTAAGGCCCGTCGTAGCGAAGATACATACGGTGGCTGAGGTGGTCAACGGCGGTGGTGCAGTCGGGGAATTGTGAATACATATGTATACAGTATAATATGTCCTACCAAATATAAGTGAGTCGGAATATGATTGATGTATACTTGTATGTGATCCATATGATGGACATTTTTAATGGAAATAAATCATGATTATTAGTTGCTAATTTTTCATGAGAAATTATGTTTATTTGATTACGATATTTAAGTGATGATAAGTATATATATTTAAGTGATGATAAGTATATGAGTATAATTTATAGATATTAAGATTATATAATGTTTTTCAATAATGTTTATTTTTTTTTAGAACATTTTAAAGTTTATAATCAATAATTATTTAATAGAAAAGCATTAGTGGTTTCACATTGCACTATCATAACAGTTTACATTTTAACTAAAAATTCTAAATTTAATTCTAAACATACCAATTTTGCAAGAACTTATTATCTAATTTAATTATATATATATATATATATATATATATATATATATATATATATATATATATATATTTCTTTTGATTAGATTCATGTTATAGTTGTAATCAAGTATCTATATGGGTTTTCTAGACACTCAATTGATTGAAAAACAAAAGGGAAAAGATATTTGTATGGTTACCCAATCGGCTCATTATTGCTTGCATGTGATATGAAGATGACATTTTAATTGCCTCCAACACGCAAACAAGAAAATGACTTGCAAGATCATCGCATTTAAGTGCCAACAAAAATGGGTCGCCACCCATATTCGATCGGGTTGGTGATTTTCATAATAAATACCACGCCGACTATTTATTGTTAATTTGTCTTGACATGAGAAGTCTCACATTCTGAGTTTGAAACAAGGGCTAATAATTAAAAAATCTTAACTATATAAGTCATGTAATTGATGTCTTAAAATGTTAATATTTCGCGTATTAAATATCACACTGATTCATTTATATTTTTTTTACTTTTAACGTTTTAAACAAAAATAATAATATTATATTCGACTTTTTTGAAATATTAAATTTGTTATTATAGTTTAGACTTATTTGATGCTTAGGTGTATGTTTTTGTTCCGTCAATTTAAATGATGGTTAAAAAACCGAATAACAACTTTTTTAATCTGAGACAGCAATTAACTAAATGAGTTAAAGTTGGAACTGTTTGTAGATTCTTAACCGTTGAAACAATTATTCAAGCTATGGCCCAAAAAAAAAAAATTATTCAAGCTTTCTTCCTCAAATATACACACAACCTGTGGAAGAATCACAAGACAAGCCTTCTGAACAATGTTGCAATCCATCCACAATGTTCTTGTGCACAAAATACAGACTTAAAATCCACGAAACAGATGGACTCGGGTCCGACCAATCATGTTCAGGATACCAAACCTAGTAAGAGAGTATAATACCAAACCTTGTACATTGCTTCTAATGTCTTGCTGCATCTTCTCAAACTTACATTACTTATGTTTAAACAACAGAAAGCAATTCACTAAAATGCATTGTTGTCATGTAGATGTAGAAATGCTTAAGCTGAAATTCCAGAGCTTCTTGGCCAACTCTGCATCATTTGCAAGAGCGGACGCTCTTCCTTTGAAGTTGTCCGTGAAATATTCGCCACTTACACCCTTAACGTGAGGATGCAGAGCCACATAGCATGTTGTTGCTGCTCCCTGCATTATATCCATGGCAGGTAATTCCAGATTCACCTCAGTGCACTCAAGAACAGAGCAAGATCACATTTTCATTTTAAATTCAAGCTTATAAGCTAGTTAGTTAAGTTATTACGGCGCAATTTGGATAATTCATTTAAAACCCAATTTAACTAAATTTTAATCCAATGATCCATGATAATATGCGGAAAAAGGATGTAAATATTAAATCATACACATACAGGCTCAAAATTTTAAGTCAGTGTGTTTATGGTTAACAAGGTACTGATATTTCACTGAATGTACAATAATGTTCCTGGATTAAAATGCGTACCTGTGGGATAGATTTAAGAAAAAAAGACCCTGCCATTTTGGCAAACGCTGCATACACAAACAGAAAAACATAAATATTAAAGAAGGTTACCATTGATAATATTGTGGTAGCGAAGAAGGTTCGTATTTATATATCCAGGATGAAGCGCGTTAGCAGTTATTTGCACTCCTTCCTCCTATTCAAATCACATAGAAGATTTAATTTAGACTATGTAAACTCGAAAACAACATGAACAAAAAAAGTGTAATGTTTTAATTCGAAAAGGAAGAATATCAAGAAGCAATTAGCATTTTAACTTGATCTATCTTGGGCAAAATGACAAAACCTTGAGGCGCCTTGTGAGCTCTTTTGCATGTAATATGTTTGCAAGCTTTGATTGACCATATGCTTTTATGGAACTGTATCTGCAATTTGGTAAATGTACGCAGAAACATAAATCTAGCCAAAGAGAAAAGTTCAGAGGTTTTCTATAAGAATCTATTTCCCTCAAATAAAAAAGAACCATAGAAGGAGCTAAAGAGTATACTTTGATTCATCATTAATACTCTCAAATTGAATCCCTTCACGGTAAGGGAAATGGTGAGCCTCAGATGATACGATGACTATTCTCCCCTCCTTATTGCTTTTTAGGGATGTCTTCTTCATTGTTTCCAAAAGCAGATTCGTCAACAGAAAATGGCCTAAAACAGGCGCCACATGTCAGCAAAAGAAAAAAACACCTAATCAGCAGAATGCATCTAAGAAAAGCTCAATTAAGTACAACAGAACATACCCACATGATTTGTTGCAAATTGCATTTCTATGTTGTCCTTAGAAAGCATGAATGGACTCGCCATGATCCCTGCATTATTACTTTGAAAAAGAACAGAAGCATCATTATTTCGCATCATCAAAGTAATTAGCTGAGCTAATTTCAATGGAACCAGATGCATATTATAAGTTAAGATTGATTACATCAGTATATTCAGAGGGAGACCCAATGAACTGTATTCTTCTGCAAATTTCCTTACTGATGCCAATGAGCTGAGATCCAACTCCATGACATCAACTTCAGCAAAGGGTAATTCCTTCACTATCTCATCCTTTACATTGTAACCAGTCTTTATGTCCCTCACGGCCATGACGACACGTGCCCCACGCAATGCAAGAACTCTGGCTGTCTCAACACCAATACCACTCGATGCACCTGATAATTTAATAGGACTTCTATAAGATACTAAATTACTTATGTAATCAGCAACGAATTTTACAGCTTACATCACTGTATTAGATATGTGTTCTATAAGGTTGCTATATCTGAGCTAAAGTTAGAAAAAAAGGAAGCTACATAATGACTAAGTTGACAATATGTGGTAGCAGGATTTCTATTGAGCCCATACTGCAGCAATTTCTTACCTAATCAAGCAATTTCTGACCAAATCCAATTCAAACGTGAAATCTTTCCTAGAAAGAGCAACAATTCGATCCGCAGGACAGCAACATGAACAGATCCCAACAAAAACCAGCTAGAAATGGACAAACTAAATAATCAAATCGCTCCCACAAAGCTGAAGAACCCTAACTGATCAGTGAAGTGGCAGCTAGCTGTCTACTAAATCAAGATCAATGGAATTTGATTCGGTAAGAAGAGAGATAGATTAGCGGAAGCCGAAAGTAGGTGAATCGAGAGACCTGTTACGATTGCAGTGAGACCAGTAGCGTCGACTCCATTGGTGACTTCCATGGCAGTGGAGCTGGCAGAGAAACCAGACGGTCCTTTCCATCCGAAGATCCACACCATGTTGATCAGCGGATTTGTATGTGCACTCTCCTCTGTCAGTGGCGAAGTGATTCGATTGCTGAAATGGAAAGGATAAGGACGATAGGAACACACGAGATATTATGGAGTAGACGATAGGATAAGGACAAACACACTTCACTACTACAATGTAGTGTTGTTGAGCATGCAGTTTTTATTATTTTGAGAGTTAATTTGTCTTGAAATGAGAAGTCTCACATTCTGAGTTTGAAACAAGGGCTTAGAATTAAAAAAGTCTCAATTATATAAGTGATGTTGCTAATTAATGTCTTAAAATGTTAATATTCCATGTAGGCCTGTCAATTTTACCCGTGACCCGCGGGTGACCCGCTCACGGGTCGGGTACGGGTGACCCTAAGTATGCTAACGGGTCATTTACGGGATGACCCGTAAATGACCCGTTGAGAGCGGGCCGGGTACGGGTTTGGGATTAGGACCCGTACCCGGCCCGTGACCCGTTTAAATCAGTTTTTTTTTTCGTTTCCCTAAATAATGACTAAAATCTAAATGCTAAATTGCTAACCCTATGCGCGCTAGTCCTCTCACTCTTAATCACTCTTTCCGATCTTAGTTGGATGCTTGCTTGAAATTAGATTTGGAATTTTGATGGTTTTGGTCCATTTGGACTTTGGAGATTGGTCATTTTCAAACTTTCAGTGCACAACTGCACATCCCTTTAGACTATAAGTCTGGCCTCAATCTGCGCCTGCACTTCAGCAATTGCATTGCATGTTTGACCCGGGTCACGGGTCAACCCGGGTCAACCCGTTGACCCGTGTCCCGGGTACGGGTTTATAATCCTGACCCGTGATGACCCGCGGGTCACGGGTTGTGACCCGTTAACAAGCCTAATTCCATGTCTCAACTATCACACTGGTTCATTTATGTTCTTTTTACTAATTTTAACATTTTAAACAAAAAAAAAACATAATTATTTTCAACTTTTTGAAATGTTAAATTTGTAATATAGTTTAGACTTATTTATGCTAAAAACATGTTTTTATTTCATTAATTTTAAAAGAAAAAATTGAAAATAAACAAATCTGATAATTAAGACACCGAATATCAAATTTTTAAATCTAAATGAGTTAAAGTTGGAACTGTTTGTAGATTGAAACAATTCTTCAAGTTTTCTTCCTCAAATATACACCCAATCTGTGGAAGAATCACAAGACATGCCTATGCACAATTTTGCAATCCATCCACAATGTTCTTGTGCACATAATTCAAACTAAAAATCCACAAAACAGATGGACTCAGGTCCGACCAATCATGTTCAGGACACCAAACCTAGTAAGAGACTAGAATGACTTGTACATTGCTTCTAATGTTCTTGCTGCATCTTCTCAAACTTACATTAATTATGTTTAAACAACAGAAAGCAACTGGCTAAAATGCATTGTTGTCATGTAGATATGCTTATGCTGAAATCCCAGAGCTTCTTGGCCAGCTCTGCATCTTTTGCAAGAGCGGTCGGCTTTCCTTTGTTGCTGTCTGAGAAATATTCGCCACTTACACCCTCAACTTGAGGATGCAGAGCCACATAGCATGTTGTTGCTGCTCCCTGCATTATATTCCATGGCAGGTAATTCAAGATTCACCTCAATGCACTCAAGAACAGAGCAAGATCACATTTTCATTTTAAATTCAAGTTTATAAGCTAGTTAGTTAAGTTATTAGGGCGAGGATTGGATAATTCATTTAAAACCCAATTTAACTAAATTTTAATCTAATGATCCCATGATAATATGGCGAAAAGGATGTAAATATTAAATCATACACATACAGACTCGAAATTTTAAGGCAGTTGGTTAAGGTGATACTGATATTTCATTGAGTACAATAATGTGCCTGGATTAAAATGCGTACCTGTGGGATAGATTTAAGAACAAGAGACCCTACTGTAGAGGCAGCCGCTTCATACACAAACAGAAAAGTGTAAATATTAACTTTTAAATTTTAATATTTAGGTGTAATCAAGATTGAAATAACAGATAAATGTTGCTTTTCTGTTATATCAAATTTCTCAATTTAGGTTCCGAGGAGCTGATTCATGTGGCACAAGTTTCATATTGCAGATCGAAGATTAGATGATTAGAGATTGTTGTTAATTGAATATCTTCACTTAAGGTTCTAACAAAATAGAAAATACAGAACAGGTGACGATGTGGAAGAGGGAGATACCACTGATAAAGCTGTGGTAGCGAAGAAGGTTCGTTGATATAGATCCAGGATGAAGCGCGTTAGCAGTTATTTGCACTCCTTCCTCCTATTCAAATCACATGGAACATTTAATTTAGATTATGTATAACTCAAAAACAACATGAGCAAAAAAAAGTGTGTTTTAATTCGAAAAGGAAGAATATCAAGAAACAGTTAGCATTTTAACTTGATCTATCTTGGGCAAAATGACAAGGTACCTTGAGGCGTCTTGTGAGCTCTTTAGCATGCAATATGTTTGCAAGCTTTGATTGACCATATGCTTTTATGGAACTGTATCTGCAATTTGGTAAATGTACGTAGAAACATAAATCTAGCCAAAGAGAAAAGTTTAGAGGTTTTATATAAGAATCTCTTTCCCTCGAATAAAAAAGAACATATAAGGAGCTAAAGAGTATTACTTTGATTCATCATTAATACTTTCAAATTGAATCCCTTCACGGTAAGGGAAACGGTGAGCCTCAGATGATACAATGACTATTCTCCCCTCCTTATTGCTTTTTAGGGATGTCTTCTTCATTGTTTCCAAAAGCAGATTCGTCAACAGAAAATGGCCTAAAACAGGCGCCACATGTCAGCAAAAAAAAAAAAAAACACTTAATCAGCAGAATGCATCTAAGAAAAGCTCAATGCAAGACTAAGTACAATAAAACATACCCACATGATTTGTTGCAAATTGCATTTCTATGTTGTCCTTAGAAAGCATGAATGGAGTCGCCATGATCCCTGCATTATTACTTTGAACAAGAACACAAGCATCATTATTTCGCATTATCAAAGTAATTAGCAGAGTTAATTTCAATGGAAACAGATGCAAATAATAAGTTAAGACTGATTACATCAGTATATTCAGAGGGAGACCCAAGGAATTGTATTCTGCTGCAAATTTCCTTACTGATGCCAATGAGCTGAGATCCAATTCCATGACATCAACTTCATCAAAGGGTAATTCCTTCACTATCTCATCCTTTACATTGTAACCAGTCTTTATGTCCCTCACGGCCATGACAACATGTGCCCCACGCAATGCAAGAACTCTGGCTGTCTCAACACCAATACCACTCGATGCACCTGATAATTTAATAGACTTGTATAAGATACTAAATTACTAATGTAATCAGCAATGAATTTTACAACTTACATTGCTGTATTAGATATGTGTTCTATATGATTGCTATATCTCAGCTCAAATTGGCAAAAGGAAGCTACATAATGAGTAAGTTGACAAAATGTGGTAGCATTATTTCTATTGAGCCCATACTGCAGCAATTTCTTACCTAATCTAGCAATTTCTGATCAAATCCAATTCAAACGTGAATTCTTTCCTAGAAAGAGCAACAATTCGATCCGCAGGACAGCAACATGAACAGATGTCCCAACAAAAATGGACAAACTAAATAATCAAATCGCGCCCAGAAAGCTGAAGAACCCTAACTGATCAGTGAAGTGGCAGCTAGCTGTCTACTAAATCAAGATCAATGGATCTTGATTTGGTGAAGAAGAGAGATAGATTAGCGGAAGACGAAAGTTGGTGAATCGAGAGACCTGTTACGATCGCAGTGAGACCAGTAGCGTCGACTCCATTGGTGACTTCCTTGGCAGTGGAGCTGGCAGAGAAACCAGACAGTCCTTTCCTTCCGAAGATCCACATCTTGATCTGCGGATTTGTATGTACTCTCTCTGTCAGTGGCGAAGTGATTTGATCGCTGAAATGAAATGAACAAGTGATGCGAATGCGATCATTTCATAGGCTTCAACGACGATATATTATGGAGTAGACTGGAGACTTAGAGACGACGATAAGGACAAAAAAACTTCACTACACCGTAGAGTTATTGAGCATGTATATTAGTTTAACGTATTTTTTGTTATAAAAATTGTTGTGAAAGTATTTTTTTTTATAAAAATTGTTGTGAAAGTTAGAGAGAAAAAAATTAGTGTAGTGCAATGTAAAAATAAAAAATTGTGGGTCTATTCTATTTTCTATAGAAATTTTACATTAATTTTCACATTTTGTAGCACCACTTATTTTTAGTTTGTTACATACGTCCAAATTTATTTGTTTGATTATATTTTAATGAAATATCCAAAACTACTCTTTTATATTCTATATTCTTCATGTTTTCATTGGAATTTTTTTTTTTTTAATAAATTGATGAAAAATACGATGAACACAATAAAAAAAAACTATAAACGCAATGAATAACACAAAGTGTTAAAGTATAAAAATTAAACCAAGTCTACACCTATTATCTTAAAGTTTTAAAACAGTTGGTCGATGTTTAGTCTAAACTTTCGAATAGTATGAGAGCCATGTGCTTGTGTCACGGGCTTGGAGCTTTCCACGCTCCCAGCGGAATACGCCCGCGGGGCATCCGGCACTACCACGTCCGGATCAGCCATCTTCTCTCCCAAGATCAGTTCTCGAAGCACAACTTGCACTGCGCATACGGACGGAACGGGTCGTGGTTAGGGGCCTTTGCTCCGGAGAGCAGCTTAACTGGTTTTCGGTCTGCCATGGCCATCATCAGGAGAGCGGCATTAGCTCCCGAACCAGCAGGATCCCGAAGGATATGCAACGTCTTACCGATAACAACCAGGACATTGGAAACCAGCCATTGGCTTGTAAGCGACACCCCATGTATTGGGGGGGGGGAGATCCAAATCCATCACGTCCTGTCCTGGCTTCCAACTACTACTCCACCCTAAAGAGCTTTATTTACAAAAGCTAATCTAGAAGTAGTAGACGTTAGGTGTGCTCCAACTAGCACCAGTTTTCCAGGCACGTGACACTTGGGCCTTTAGAATGTTGAATTATAAAAGTCAAACTATGCATGAACAGTAAGATTTTTGGACAATTGGTAAAATGGTTAGTCTTAACATTCTCACGAATAGTGCAATGAATAACATTTGAATTAATCGAATGTAAGGGTAAAAATGTCATTTTATAACCATTTAATTACATTTGGTCAAATATAAGTGATTAAATTTAATGAGTTTGAATTATTTAATCACATTTTGAACGTAGACAACCAAATTATCACGTCAAAAAATAAAAATAACATTTAAGCATATCGTGTAAACATAAATACCTAAACAGTGATTTTATATTTTAAGCATGGGCCTCCATTTATATAATAGAAGTTGATAATGTGCGTGAATATTGTGGTCCATACTTCATATGGTTCTTTATCCACTTGTAGTTATATATCTAAGTCATATTTTTTTAGAGCATCACCATACTTTTACGTACGTAGCATTACATAAGTATATATTTACTAGTTGTTTCTACGCGTGCGTTGCACACGTGTTCTTAAAAATACAATGTATATATATATATATATATATATATATATATATATATATATATATATATATATATATATATATATATATATATATATATATATTCCAATAAAAGGAATAGGTTAGTAGTGACGAATTGTTACATATATTTCAAATTGGAACTTTGGACATTTAAGTTGTTTAGACCATGCTAATTATTTGGATCTTTAATTTTTTTTTTTTTTTTGTTAATGTAATTATTTGGATCAACACTACATCAGATCCCACCTTAGTAGTCTTTATATGAAACACGCCATGTAAATTGATTGTGCCTCCAATTACTAACAAATTAGCCTAACAATACTTTCATTTACATACACAACAACCCAGCAGCAGGAACATACTTCTAAAAGAACTTTCAACTTGTTACTGGGATTAATAGCAAAACATCAATTTCCTTATTCTCAGTGCACCTTCCACCTAAAGTGATCAAGAGTTTAATATATATATATATATATTGTTAATACTTGAGGCAGCAGCTATTTTTGAAAAGACTGCACTGCAGAAGATATACTGTATAAAACATTCTACCTCCTTACTTCTAACTATGTTAGTAAATTTTTCCCTTTTTTTTTTCTTATTTCCCCCAGAGTTTTAAATAATTAACACTCGTTGGTGCGTTATATTAATGCAACAAGAGCATCCTTGTTGGTTGAACCATATTCATGAGAAATTCAGCAGCACTACAACAGATAATCTTGCCAAATTACAAACTGAGCGGTACTAACTAATCCCACTTCAATCCATTGGTCATATCATTATAAATGGTCCACATCTCCAAATTAGTAGAGAGCAGATAATAAGTATGTGAGGGTACACTACTCGTATCAGGAAAAAAAAAATTATTCATTAGATTGGTTTGGACACTATAAGAGTGTACATCTATGAAGCAGGATGATAACCACATGAGTAGTAAGAATAAAAAGGAAAGATGATCTTTACTGTTAGTATAAAATAGATTAAGCAGTATATGATTTTCTTTCTTATTCGTTTTTGGCAAAATTAAGCAGTATATAATCAATTGTCCAGAAGGAAAAAGTATCAGCATCATACAAAGAAATCAATAAGTAAGAGAGCGGGTGAGGGTTTGACACTAATAACTCGAACTTTCTATTGCTCCCCACTTCAATTCCATCAACCAAGTTTCTCAGTTTTACAACTTCAGGAGCAAAAAAAATGTCTATTTCTTTTTATGGTGGGTTGGAAAAAAAATTTATTTACACCTTTCAAGCTGCTGACAACGCATTCCATAGTATTCACTTCCATCAAGTATGACTTTATCCCAGTCATTGCTTTGCACGAGAAAGAAGCTTCAAAATCCTCAAGTACAGTAATGATTCCTCTTCAAGTAGTTGGTCAGTTTTTTCAAGACGTGAACATCTTCCAAGCATTAAGGATTTTCCTCAGCATTTACCCTTTCCTAAAGTTGAATATACGAAGTGTTATAACTAAAATATAACTAACAAAATACCTTTTGGTATCAAACTTTCAAGTAGTACTCAAGATTAACACGAAGTATTATAATATAAAAACACAAAGTAAACTATTATTATAATACAAAGGTATCTCATGCATATGGATACTAAGCTTACTTTCCTTGCAAGGTCAACAATGCAACTCTCGTAGAAATCCTCAACATCTCATATCCTTTGAAAAATCTTTAACCTCTCATCATTTTCAAACATGCTAATAATAGTGTTGCTGATGATGGACAAAAAAACATAAATGTTAGTTAATGATTGACCATATCCATAAGCAAAACCTAAAATGTGTCCTTGCAAGACATATTACCTCCCACAGAGTAAGCTCCTTTGAATCCTAAATTAGCAGACGAATATATTGAGTATGCCCAACACTTTGGAGAATACCTCCCGACTCATGACCTTTCTTCTTCCTTAAACGCCTCTCCTCTGCTTCCGATTTTTTCCGTTGACCCAGATACATATATAACATATGCAATTCCATAAATATGATTGGTGATAAAACTATAAAGAGGTTTAAAATTAAAAATCTATTATATGGAAGCAAAACTCAAGACCAGGAGTTTTCTTCTAAATTGGTCTGAAATCACCCTCACCAAGTTTATGATTGATAGGGAACATCAGTTGCGCATCTTATTACAGAGAAACTGAAGAGAGGCAATGTATTATTCTTCTTATTCTTGAGTTCTTCAAGAAAAACTACCAAACAAAATTCCAAAAATCAAAATTCTCAAAGTACCTCCAAGGCAGAAAATTCTTCTTCTCCAGTAGAAGCATGAAATGCGAACGACAAAAAGTATCTATGAATCGACTATGACTGTAATCAATATCAACTATTACTTCTTTCGATCACCTGTTACATTTAAGGGCGAAAAAAATTGATTTGTTACATCTAGCTGTATTATAAGAGCTATAAAAACAACAAATCTATTAATATTTTGATGAAGAACATACCTTTTGCATGATATAAGAATTGTTTGAGGTTAACCCAAAACCCTCTAAATTGATTCTACCAGAAAACATGCACCTAGTACTGTCTAAATCTGCAAAGCATACGCGATAGAAGAACAGTTCTTGCATATCTATCTCTACAATTGTTGATCCATACCAACCGAATAGTTTGCATCATCAAGAAACCCCAGAAACTTGTTTTATACACAAATTCATCACTGATTGAGCAATTGAACTGACTAAGAGCATTAACACCACCATCACCCCAACCTCCATTTTTGCTATCTCAAGAAAAAAAGTTATAATCCATCTATCTATCAGCTGAGTGTATGAATCCATCCATCAAATGAATTTAACGTGAGCCAAAAATATTTAACTTGCCCTCACTCCACTGACAAAGTGAAATAACTCTATTTTCATTGGAGGTGCACATGAACTTGCCATATCTAAAATAGGTAAAATATTGTCTATCCTAGCCCTGCTCCACCAATAACCTGCACCTCACAAAATTACAAGCAATTTCATGTTGTTTGAATCGAGATACAAAGTTAAAGCCCCAAGAGATGGCACGACTGGGGTTAGCCAGGAAGAAGGATTGTTTTCCGAGGTCGTCGACTATTCAGACCAAACAACCCAATATTCATTAGTAAGTTTTCTTCTGTCGATCATAATTAACTTTAGGGGGTCAGATACTGATAAACATAAAACACCTGTGCTGATCAATGATTTTTTCTATAGACATAGTAATGCTTAAAATGGTGAAAAAATATACAAAAAGAGAATGAAAACATGGAAACAATAAGAGAATGACTCACCCGAATAAAGAGATATGCTACGTAACTGCAGCGATGACAATGAAGTGAAGTCTGACAAATATTTAAATGAGAAAGGTCAAGCTTATAATGGATTTTATTACGCTGAGGAAATTGGAAGCATAATTTTCTCTCTTTAATCCCAAAATCTACGGAAACAATTTTTTTAATCTATTATTCGATCGTTCCAATGAATACATAATTTGGTAATTTGAGAAACACGTGTTGGTAGATGTTGGATCCGTTTCTTCAGACATTAGCGGACTATTGTCGATTTCATGAATTATATTCAATCAAGCATCTAAAAATTTCAAACATTGAACTTTACCAGACACCATACGAAATCCCTTGGTGAAGCTAGGTTGGCGGACGAGGGGCTGAATGGAGGAACTTCTGGAGGATGGTGGGGTGGGGGGGGGGGGGGGGGGGGGGGGAATATTTTTGACATGTTTTGAGAGAAATTTGGTTACTGAAAACGTGTGTGTCAAAGGCAATATGGTATTCGTTATTGGTGTAAAATTGGTGACTACCTGTGTGCATTTTTATGGTAATTTGGTCTCTCCAAATTTTTGTTTCAAAAGGAATATGGGGACTCTATAAGTATGTTTTTAATTGGGGCAACTTTGTATTCCTCAAAATTTATACAATTCACCACAACATACTTATCTCTTTACCAATATATAATTTGAGGTGGGTTCTCACCCCAAAAGGACACCTACCTTCAAAATGTACCACTTCTACATCGGACCAGGTGGTTAGATTAAATGCACAAACCAGGTGGACCAGCCAACCCAAACAAAATCGCTGCATTAAAGAAAAAAAAATAGGCCTAGAAACGTTACCAACACCTTGAAGCCGAAGGAGAAAGCTGCAATTTTACTTCTCTTGATCCTATATGACTTTGAAGCTGCAAGTAATAGTAGTCCCATGATCAGAATTCTCTATGCAGTTAAATACCAAACAACTAATAGGAAGAAAAAAACTATCGAACGTGATAATCGAAGAAAGAGAATTGCAATACTGATGATGAAGTTTTTCAATCCTTTCAATGCTTTGTAAGTTTATGAACAAATGAAAATTCTCACATTTCTCTAACATATTGAGTTCTAGGTAGAATTCAGTTGTCCTAAAAAAAGCCGAGTTATGATGCATTTCCTATGCTAACCTACAAAAAAAATTATGCCAGAAAACTCAATACTTTAAGGTTGGTGGACAGATAAGCTAAAGGTTTTCACACAAGCATTTTCACAAACACATAGTAGAAGGTTTGAACAAAGCTTCAGACATTTGGGAGAATAGTTTAATAATCAGGGTCTATGCGTTTAGATAATTTTGAAGTGAAAATTGCACAAGTAGATTAGGCTTGAAAAGAATGGTTAGAGTTTAAATTATTTTCATATCAGTTTGGAGCCATATGGAGATGAACCTACTCAGGTGTTGATGAGAGGCCACCGTGAAGCAATTGTTAGTGGACAAATCCAGCGGAATTTGTCGGTGAACCTTCTCCCGTTAACAAGTCTGTCGGTCGTTGCTTATAGGAACTCTTCTTGGGCAGGTGTAACGCAGCAATATGTACGAAGTATCAGTCGAACGATCAATTGAGAAAATGGTGAACAAGGGATGAGGGAGAAAGCTGTCGATGTGTATTGGAGAGCGATTGGAAGGTGGAAATTGTGTAATCGTTGAGCGGTTATGGGCTGTTGGTGGGGATTATCGGTTCTTTGCAGCGGTGCGTGGTGGCAGTTATCTTGCGAACAGACGGCGGTGGAGTCTCCTGTAGTTCAGTGGGTATCGGGGTTGAAGGAAGGTTAATGGATCGGACATAGGGCGGGGGGCTGATGCAGTTGGTTTGGGGCGTGTTGGTGAAGTTGGGTCGGTCGGGTCGGGTCGGATCAGATTTGTGTCCCTTGGTGGAGTGGTGGCTTTTGGGGGTGAGGACCCAAGCCAATTAATATATTGGTAAAGGGATGTATGAAAAAGGTATTTACAATAATTTTTATATAATGTACTCTTTAAAAATAAGATGTATTTATTTTTCCATTATGTATTCTTTAAACTTAAAGATTACATCTGGTGGCACATCTTTATATATCATAACTTTTACTCTAAAATTATTTCATTAGGTCATTAATAAGAATAACATTAATGTAAATATTTATATAATACATTTAAAAATTATAAATTACATAAAATCATTATAACTAGGCTTGGGCAAAGTTCGTTTTAATGTTAAACAAGTTTAAAACTGCACTAAACTGCAATATAAGTTAAGTTCAGTTTTTTATTCTAATCCCAAATTGCATTTTTAAAATCATTAAAAACTGATTTGCTAATAAACCTTGAACTGAACCAAACTGGTTCTATTGAAATTGAAACATTATTAAAGAAAATAAAAAATAAAAAAAAAACAAACAAACAAACCAAAGCCATAGATCCTAACCCTATAGAGATCAGCTACAACAAAAATCGAACACATAAAAAACTATAACTTTATTACCTAAGAAGTAAGAAGAGAAGTAAAAAAAATAAAAATTAATATATTTTTTTTAATAAATAGAGAAGAAGGAAAGATGATAAATGCACTGATTATGATGATTATTTAATAGTCGACACATTGTATATATTCACCAAAATATATGAATAATTGATACCACATTATTGAACCATTTGGGTTAAATTAACTTCTAAATTGGTTTAATTCATTTCAATCTTAAACTGCACTATTAATATTCTTAAAAACTGGTATGTTTATCTAACTGGTTTAGCTGAACCGGTTTGGAACTAATTCGGTTCAGTTTAGTTACGATTCAGTTCTGACTAACCGATTCTCACGCCCAATTTACAACGCTCATCACATTTCATTATTTTTTTAGTAAGAACATAAATAAATGCCCTCACATATTATGACCTATAAATAAATGATAATGCCCTACCATCTAACCATGAGAGGTTATTCCTATCATATCATATCATTAATGTTTCAATTTGGATAGCTTGTGCCTCGCTTAAAGCTATCATTCTCTCATTAATGTCGTATTAATATCACGGTTCCTTAATTTATTTCAAAATCGGCCTAAAATTAAACCAACTAATAAAATGGGACATGCCAATACATGATAATCTGTGTTCAAGTCCAATTAAAAAACCCATTTCTAAAAAAAAAAGTTAAATTAGTGGCAAATAAAAAAAACTTTAACTTTGTACATAGATAGAAAAAATAAAAGGGAAAACCATTCCTTTCGCTATATAAAAATAAAATTATGGAGTTGTGGGATAAATGTTAGAAAATTCTTAATAAAAACTGAATCGATGATCATGAATATTTTTCAATTTTCAGGATTATATATGATTTATGTAGAACTTTTTCATGAACTTGTAAGGATAATATACTACTATTTTCAAAAAAAAAGTGAGAATTTTTTTTAAAAAAATTTTAATCACGCGTTGTTTATAGAGTATTAGAACCAGTAGTGAGTTCGTTCAATTCTGCTTCCAGTTCCTGTATATTCTCTAGATAACATAATGCAGAAACCGATATATTATATTAAGAAGACATAAATTACACAGTAGTACATAAAAGTAAAACCTAATAATAATAATTTTCTCTACACTGGGTCCCGTGACTATTCCCAAACAAGGTAAGATGATGGGGCTTCTTTTCACCATGTCCACATCTTTGGTTTAAAAACAGTGGGGACAACGGCAATAATGTAGAAGCATTAGCAAAAGTTAAAAGAAAAGGTAAATTTGCATTCGTAAATGAAAAAAGAATATATATATATATATATAAAAGCTACTATATAGGCAAACTTAATAATTGCAGCATAATCATTCATCATCATTCGACATTCATAACCAGCAGCACTAACAATAATTTACAAAGACACATCCGCATAATATCCAAACACAATACAACAGCAGGAACCAAACAACAACAGTATTCTCCAAACGACAGAAAATGGTGGTTGTTTAAGCAGAAAATAATAATAATAATAATAATTAAAAAGATGACTCTTCAGCTTAAAGAAGCAGTAACAGAGATCCATCGCTTAATGCTTTGACTTGAATGGAATGGCTCTGATGACTATTACGTGGTACAGCGCCGCCAGTGCAGCTCCGATGAATGGTCCGACCCAGAAGATCCACTGCTCCCCACAAAAAAAAAAAATTAGTCGCATGATTCAAGTAGTCAACACAGTACGTAGTAATTAATTAACCTCGGATTCAGCTAAAAATATGAGAATTAATTACATGGTCGTCCCAAGCATGGGCCTTGTTGAAGACAATGGCAGCTCCGAGACTTCTAGCTGGGTTGATGCCGGTTCCGGTGATGGGGATGGTGGCGAGGTGGACCAAGAACACGGCGAACCCGATTGGGAGAGGCGCCAAGATCTGCAACGACCAGAGTTGAAACATGTTATGAAACCAGTCTAAGGAAACAACTTAGAGATTCGGTTCGCCGGAAAACATACCGGAACGTGAGAGTCTCTGGCGTTTCTCTTGGCGTCGGTGGCGGAGAAGACGGTGTAGACGAGGACGAAGGTTCCGATGATCTCGGCGCCGAGGCCGTCGCCCTTGGTGTAGCCGTGAGCCACCATGTTGGCGCCGCCGCTGAGGAGTTCGTACTTGGCGCCGCCCTCGAAGCCCTTGACGACGGCGGCTCCGGCGATGGCGCCGAGGCACTGCATGATGATGTAGAAGACGGCTCTGGTCAGGGAGAGCTTCCTCGCCAAGAACAGACCGAAGGTGACTGCTGGGTTGATGTGTCCTCCTGTATAATCAAATCCGACAACCTCAGATCCGGTTCTAACCACATCAAAATCATGTTTTTGGAGATAGAGTAGATATTTTTAGCTGACCTGAGATACCGGCGGTGCAGTAGACGAGGGCGAAGATCATGCCGCCAAAGGCCCAGGCGATGCCCTGGATTCCGACGGTGGTGCACTTGGATTTGGCGCCGGCGACGCCCATGACGGTCAAGACGGTGATATAGAGGAACAAGAAAGTGGCGACGAACTCGGCGATGCCGGCTCTGTAGAAGGACCACGACTTGAGCTCGCCGGGCTCGAAAAACGGCGCCGGTGGTGGTTCCTTGTAGTCCTTGTCGGTCTGGGCGGAAGTTCCGATGGGCTGCCTCTCGGAGTATTTGTTGGCTCCGAGCTTAACATCCTCGTCCTTTCCTTCCATGGTTGCTGGCACCAAGCTCTCACTGGAACTGAACTGTGCTCTGAGAAAGAAGAGTGGTTGTGAGGTTGAAGATGAGTGAAGATGCTGGAGGAATATAGATAAAAGGGTTGATTTATAGGAGGAAATAATAATACTAATAATTTGCGCAACAGACAAAAATAATGACACAAAGGCACCAAATTTTATCATCATACATATAATTGAACAGTGTTGTCTAAATTACTTGTTTATATCTGTCAAGAATGCTTTATGTTTAATTAATTTAAATTTTATAATTTAGTTTTTTTTTCTTAATTATAATTAAGAAACAAAAAACTTGTTTTACTCTGTAATGTCAGTCATTATAATTATTATTATACATATTGATATTTATGAATAAAATGGAATAATCATATTATATACATTTACATATATTGAGTAATCTTTTACCCAAAAAAAAGTAACTGAGTTTACGGCCTACGGGGATTGAAATTTAGTGTATAATAAATTATGAAAATTCGTACTTTATTTAAAAATAAATAAAATAATGAGAAAAGTTAACTATTTTATACTAGTGTATCAGGATGTGATGACCTTATCTCAATTTTAAAAATAGATTATGTGATAAGGAATATTGAGCAGAGGGCAGGTATTGAGCCGGTGGACATTGTTGTCTCTCTTTGCTCTTATCCTAATATTATTATTATTATTATTTTATTTTTTTTATTATTATTACTTGAGATTCTGAGAAATGCATAGAGCAGCTCAAGATTTTTAACAATAAAAATTAATTTAAGTCAGTAAAGATTAAAGCAGTACGGATGCAATAAATATATATATATACATAGATTTTTACTGAATGTTTAATATATTTCTAATATTTAATTGTTGATTGATTATTAGTTACTCTACTTGAAAGTTTTAAAAAAAGAAATTAATATGTTACTGGAATCGAAATCTAGAAATTTCGTGACGTGTTGAACTTTGATTGCTTATGTTGCTGAAGTGTCTTCTCTTATAAACTGATGAATGCATTCTTATTTTCTTTCAGAAGCCTTTACTGACATTTATAACTTGTTTTTATGGCCACATTTATGATTTTTTCTCAATGCACTTTTTTGTTTAAATTAAAGAATTTAATCAATTATGTTCGGTCTTTTTTTTTTTTAATCTTATATGTTCGGTCTGTATTGGCTGTTTCCTGGCCCAGTTTTTTTTTTTTTAATAGCCCTTTTTACTAATTAATTAATAATAACAGTATATGTATACAAAATAGAGCGTAATATTGTCATATTTAGACAAAAATAATAAGGTAAATTGACAATAATAAAATATTTAGGGAAATTTATTTTGTTGGTGGGTTCTATAACGGTAGAGTAACGGGAGCCACACACACAGTAGAAAAGCTGGCTCTTCTTTCGATTCGACCGTTTAGAAATCATATGGGCGCGAAAGCGACAGCAATGCTATGATCAGCACATGGGCAACGGCATCATCTTTTTCGTTTCAAATTACCTTAATACCCCCATTGTCACTATCATCAATTCATCATTCCGTCTGGACTTGAAATTGCCGTAATTGGAACTCTCTACCAAACCACCAATTGCTTAATCATACTACATTTTTTTTCATGTTCATGTTAATAATTTTAATTATTATCTTATTTATATTTAAAATAATATTCATTTATGCGAGTTTACGTAGTTATAAAACATACATATTAATCAAACTAATTTTTTATAAATCTGAATTTATGAATAAAGATATTCAACATACTTTTATACTATGTCAACATCCTCCGTTCACCGTGGCCTTGACCTTAATCGGGTCGAGTTTTTCAGCCCTAGACACCTCGGCCAATCTAAATTGGGTGTTAACAACATAATGGGCCATATCAGCCGACCACAATCTGGTCTTAACTAAACACTATGGGCCAACCCAGCAGACCTTAATTGGGTCTGAACATAATGAATTTCAAACTCTCTTTAAAGGAGGTAATATTGTATTATCATTTACTTTTCCGTCACCGGGAATCTAATCTCTGCGTTATAATACCATGTTAAAAATAAGACGTGTATTTTAACCAACTGTTGCACAAATATCCAAATTTATGGGTGAAAACATTCAGCACACTCTTATACTATATCAACATTATTAGGTAAAGTGCCTTGAAAATAAAATGTGTAGCCGTTACACACCATATTACATGATTGTTTTAACTTAATAATAAAGCCTTAAAGTTCAGCTTAAAACTGAAAACTGACCAAAAGAGAATATTTTGAAAAAATGAACGTATCAACATTGTTTTGATTTCTTTTGTATAGAGTTGTGTATCATAATCCACGAGTGAAGATTTGTTAAAATATACCATTATATTCAGTTATCACTTAATAATATTATCTTCTTTTAGCTACTTAATTAATAATATTATATCTTTTTTTTTAATACTTACATATAAATGTAATACAAAAATGATATGCAAGCTTCGCTTTCGTTGTATACTGTTGGATATATTATTGGTGGGATGAGATTAGTGTTAAAAATCATGTAGGGTTCAACTTTTAATCTGCTGTAATCATTATTAATAATTTAAATTTAAAATAAGTGTTGTGGGCAGTATTATTATTTTTTTTTTTTGCCAACGTTGTGGGCAGCAGTTCTTGTTGGCTAAATATATAAAAATTTAGTTAACTATATGAGTGTGAAATTATTCATCGAAAGAGAGCTATACTATAGATAATATTTTGATATAAAAAATATTTTTGTAGTAATCACATATTTTATGAGAGGGATATGATATTTATATTATTACTATATATATATTAGGTAAAAAGAGTGAACTCAAAGTTGGACAATATTTAAGCGAACGTCAATCAAGATTCAAGTGGCCAGAATCTTATAGAATTTTAAAATTTGCTGTTATTTTAAATTTTGAATGTAAATTTGTTAAAATATACCATCATATTCCCTTAATAATATTATCTTATTTTGGCTACTTAATTAATAATATTATCTTTACTTAATTAATACAAAAATGACATGCAAGCTTCACTTTCGTGGTACCGTTGGGATGAGATGAGTATTAAAAAACATGTAGGGTTTCAACTTTTAATCTGCTGTAATCATTATTAATAATTTAAATTTAAAATATCTGTTGTGGCCAGTAATTCTTGTGATTAAATATATAAAATTTAGTTAATTATGAGTGTGAAATTATTCATCGAAAGAGCTATACTAGTATAGAGTATAGCTAATATTTTGATAGTTTTTTTCTTTGTAGTAATCACATATTTTATGAGATAGATAAGAATAAGATATTTATATTATTATTATATATATTAGGTAAAAGAGTGAACTTAAAGTTGGACAGTATTTAAGGGAACGTCAATCACAAGTGGCCAGAATCTTTTATATATAGAATTTTAAAATTTGCAGAAATCTAATATTTAGAATGTAAACAACACACTATAAATATTTATAGGGAAAACAATATAAATGGTCCTCGAACTTTACTCATTTTTGTATTTCTGTCCTTGAACTTTATTTTTTTTCTATTGATGTACTTGAACTCGTTAAATCCATTCTGTTATAGTCCTGTCGTTAAATTTTACTGTTAATTGTGGGAATTAGACGTTGATTAAGCAAAAAATATTGATGTGGACAAGCTAACATGACATATTTAGGATCACATCATATTTTTTAATATATATCAATAACTAAAAAAAATGAATAAATAAAGAAAAAATAAAAGAAAATTAAAAAAAAAAAAACATGAAAATGAAAGGCACTAAACATGATGTGGCCAAAACTATGACACGCCAACTTGTTCATGTCAATATTTTTTGCTTAATCAGCATCTAATCACCCACAATTAACAGTAAAATTTTAACACGGGACTAAAAGAGAATGAATTTGACGAGTTCAAGTACATCAATAGAAAAAAAATAAAGTTCAAGGACAGAAATAGAAAAATGAGTAAAGTTCGAGGATTATTTACGTTGTTTTTCCATATTTATATTATGAACACAATTGGTGGAAGATAATATATATATATATATTGCTATTTTGCTACACAAGTGTAAGTTTTATTTAATTTAACCAAGCCCTCGAATTTATCTAGTGTAATAATGAGAAAGAAATATATTATGCTCGAGAGATTAATCCAATAAAATTAAAAATATTTATAACATAGTATATAAACTACTAACTTAAGGTTAATTTTTAATTTGTGGGAATGCTTATGTAACTTATTATAAAGATAGAGAATTAATTCCTCAGGTTATGTCGGTTTAGGGTGAAAATGTATTAAGGAACAAGGCCTAGCTATATGAAGAAAGATAAGAGTTTTGAACGTTTTGTTTTTTTGGTAGAGGTTTGGTATACTTTGGTTTCTACCAGAACCCAGAAAGGGACGGGGCACAAAGTGCATCTTCGTATAATAATTAATTTCAATTCTATTTTATTCATTTATCATGAGTAGGCCACAACCGTTCCAATCCATTCCAGAGAATACTATTATTATTATTATTTCATTTTGCATATTTATTTATATTATATAATAGTGACTATATATATATATAATAATAAATAACACAAATATGCAGCACTAGCACACACAAAAATCGAGAAAATAACGCTAACAAAAAAAAAAAAAAAGAACTCAAAGAAAAGGCGAGGAGAAATAATTAAAAAAAATAAAAAGGTGGAAGACAGCTCAGCTCACCATCGTTGCCCCACTCACATGCACCTTCCAGCCTTTGGGCCCCCATTGTTGTGCCAACTCTTGTGACTTGGAATTTTGATGGCTTTTTTAAAACCAACAAAACAATTTACAAACAAATAAATTAAATAAATTCCCAAACATTACAGATGAATCCACGGATTCACCAATCATTAATTAGCATCTCAACTAATTCATTGTATTATTTATTTATTTAAAATTATTTTCTATATGTATAATATAAAATGTTATAATAAAAATTATATTTTTAGGGATAGTAGCCTCCATATATGACAATATTCATATTATTTATTTATTTTTAATATAAAATATGGTTTCTCGCAGGGTGGTTCTAGTAGGGATTTCTATCATACGACAGCATCCGTAGCATGCTTGTTTTACCATTCATTTACATCTGGTCAGCTTTTAAGAGGTAAAATGTTAATTATGAATATTTTTATATTTTTATGGTCACCAACAGAGAATGAACCCTGAATGTATGGTTGTTATACTAAAATTATCATTATTACATACATACATAGAGTTGTAGAGTAGCCTGATTCCTTTAGGAATTGAGGATGATTAAAAAAATCTCATTATTGTTCAAACATTAATATTTAAAACCGTACTTTTCTTGGGAAAAAAAACATACTTTTAAATTTATAGAATAATTAGTCAAAATAATATTTTTAACTTATAGGAAATATAAATTTAGTACCAAAAAAATTGAGCTTAAATTGTGAATTTATTAAAAACAACTTAGAAAAACAAGTAAACAAATTTTGTTTACTTGTTTTTCTAACTTAAAAAATAATTTTGCGTTTCTTAAAATGTTTAGAATATTTTTAGGAATTATAGAATTATCCCATTCATAATTTTTTTTTACACTTATTAATAATAATTTCCAGAAGTTAATTAACTTTAAGATTAAATTTACTAAATTTTAAATTATTGTCCAATTATGGAAAAAAATCTTTTAAAACTTTGTTTATTAATTAATTTATTTAAATTGAATATTATAGTAATTATGTATGTGATGCTAAGGAACTAACATAATCTTGTGTCTGTCACAATCGACTTAACAAAAAAAATTGTATTCGCAAAACATAACAAACCGTCCAACCCTACAAAATATTTAGAGCATCCACCGATCACATGGCCAATATAGCAGACCATCGTAGCTAATGTCCCTTTTATATTATCATAATATCATCAAAAGAAGATGGAAACAATTAAAAATAAAGTAAAATAAACTCGATATTATTATCTATTTTCCATTACCAAAAAAAAAAAAATCATTATTGTCTTCTTGAGTATGTTTATTTAACTGGTGGAGAGTGAACCTCCACGTCCCAATCCGACAACCGCCCAAGCCTCTAGATTAGGGACACGTGGCGAGTGATGATGTCTGTATTCTCCGGTCTCCACAACGTTGGTTTTTCATCTCAGCCGTCCATCATGCCGACCATGCACAGAATTCAACCGAAATTAGGTCTCTCGTTCACTGTATTCCGGCGGCTGAGACATCGTCGTTTTAAGCGACCGTCACACGTGGCTAAAACTAGAAGTTTCTTTGACTTTCTTTCTACATGTAGTAACCTCGAATACTGTTTTTAGCACGATGTCGTCCGTATTTAGCATGTGCTAATTAAACCAGACTCTAACGTACAGATGAATTTGCCTTGGCAATTAGATGCTCACCTTTTTTTAGAAAATATGGCTGTAGTCACCTAGTATTATGCTTAGTTACAGCTTTATATATATATAATTCATATTGATTAACGCGCAAATGTAGATATTGCTAAATGCACAAACTTCCATCACCTATTTATAATGTTAGGTTAATAACTAAATCTCTACATGAATGCTCGCTCATTCAATTTGACACTGCTACTTTAATTTTATATAAATTGGTTGTTTGAATTTTTAATTTATGAACAAATTGCTTCATTAATTATAATTTATATCAAATTAGACTAAAAAAAACATATATTGGCAACATGATGTCTTTTTATAGTACGCATAATAAATTTTCTAATAAATTAAAATGATTACATTGAAATACTTTTAGACGCTCAATATGAACTCTATATAATTCTAAAAATGTATTTCAATTGAACGTCCAATTGAAGGTATTTCGTACGATCCATTCAATTTATCAACAAAAGTATCTCGAGTATAATAATTTTTTTTTAACATGATCCCTTTTTGTTTAATTTGACAAAAAAAATATAATGGATATATCAATTTGGTCTACAGTTGAAAGTTTAGATACCAATTTTTTTTTAAGAAAATCAAAATTAAGAAACGATTTGTAATTGTGTCAAAGTTATAGCAATTTGATTATTTACCCTATAATGTTATCCTTTTTTTTGTCATTTAAAATTTACTAATTACAATTGACAAATCTGTCATTTCCATCATCTTCAAATGTGAATGCATTAGAAAAAATAAAATTAAGCCCAATAATAAGCCCATCGTGAGATTTTCGCACCACACGATTTGGAATATATAAGCAGGTAAGCTTCATGTTGGCTTTGTCTCATTGCTTCTATTTTTGCCATACATTCATTACACAGTCCAAATTTCAAACAACAATTCATAACATGATGATTCAATTTTTTTAACCACATACAAAAAACAACTTCATTACGCACTCCAACATAAGAAAGTTCAAACAACAAGATATTACATGGTTTAAGACGAAAATGAAACACAACCAAATCTATTAATTAGCAAGCAGCTTCAAGTATCCAACTCCAAACTCCACTCCAAGTATCCAACTTCCAATCAACAACTTTGAGAGTTTGCACATCCAATCTAATGATAAATCAGAGATACCAAAAGGTCCAAAACCAAACCAATATCAGTGTCACCAAATACTGAATGGGTAACTCATGTCTATTAAATAAGCGATTTAATTACTGCGTATTTATTTAATTAAGCAGCAATTAAATTAGGTAAAAAAAAAATTCATTAATTACAGCAAATCCTAATTAAATACGCATAAAACTAATCCTAATTAATTTAACTAAACTAATACATAATAAATGTGACCATGAATAATTAATAATAGGAGAGCGCTACAAAAGTAATTATGTCAACTACCATTACAATGTTGCATTATTCTCAGTTGCGCAACATCTTAATTAACTATTTAATTCAAATTTCTAGATTAGTCTTGTAACCCAAAAAATAATAAGGTAATATTGCACTACTCCGAGTAGCGCAATACAATGTTGCGCTACTCCCAGTTGTGCAACATGATATAGTGGTCTACTAAACTTACTATTCTATATATAGTATTTGAGTTACGAACCTGAATTTTTGGAACAAAAGTTCAAGAGTTTGTATGATATTTTGTTTATAAGTTTTTTTTTCCACCCTTACAAGCTACTAATACTACTAGAGAAATAAGTTTCACTGACACTAATCATGTTTATTGAAAGTGTAAAAACCTGTTGCTAAAGCTTATAGTCATTTGCCCCCTTTTGTGGTGCATCTTTCTCCATGAATTGAATGTGAAAACCATCAGGGAATTGCAAACCCGGAGTTCTTAAAACATTGCCTCCTTTAATTGCTCGCCACCTGATACACTCATAAGTGAGTCATTGATTTTATAAGGGAATAAGATATATTTACATGTTATTTAGGGTTGAGTACATGTACCTATATATATAGATACAAGACTACATCTATAGCAATATAATAAGAAACATAATATGATAATATACTAAGAATATATCTATTCCTAATCTAGATATATTCATTTAAATATAATAAGATATATTTATCTATAATATATCTTATTCCCTTATAGATTTTACCTTAATAATTTACTAATGATCTATTTTCTGCATAATGTGTAACTACATGTTTACCTGTACTTTGTTACTAAGCAGTGCAGAAACACTGCCATTTGAACCTTAAAAAAGTCGGCGCCAACGCAGAATCTCATTCCTCCACCAAAAGCCATGAATTGCTTTGATGCATCGTTTACTTTATCACCCTGCATATCATTTATATATATATATATATATATATATTGATTGAGATAATAAATTTTAGGGTTAATAGGTATTGTAGTATCACATGTTTGACAACTTTTGACTTTTGGTAGAACATGTCTTGTTTTTGTTTTTGCCTATTTTTGGTACCATATATTTGTTACTTGTATACTTTGGTTCATCCGTTAGTTGGTCGTTAGTTTGACCGTTAAATAGTCACGTGATTTGCACATGCGTAGCCCCAAGTTTTTATTAGTCCTAGGGTGCAGTTGATAAAGTTTGAGGGCTAAATTTCAAAAATAAAAAGTTAGGACAAATAAACTGGAAAAAAAAAAATTTGGGGCTAGACATGTGCACGTCACATGACTATTTAACGGTCGAACTGACGGTCAACTAACTGATAGACCAAAAGTATACAAGTAGCAAACATATGGTACCAAAAATAGGAAAAAAAAATATTTTAGACCAAAATCCTAAAGTAGTAAAAAATGTGGTATCAAAAGACCTATTAATCCTAAATTTATTTGTTCATGGATAAGGTCAACCTCCCATCTCCATGGATTAAATGAAAGTGGATCTTCATATATTGTTGGGTCTAAATGCATAGCAGGTGGACATACTATCACTCCCCAACCTTCTGGTATAGTATATCCTGCATAAATGATAAAACACATTTTTTTATTATTCCAAAAAAAAAAAACAACTTTTTTAACAGTTTGGTATGATGTTGTTTGAGCATACCCTTAAACTTGATTTCTCTTAGCGATTTCCGAAAGATGACAGGAACTATGTTTGCTATTCTTAATGTTTCATTTATGAACTGCAAAACAGAGGCTTGTGGTTTAGTAACATAGCAAAGGATGTAAAAAACACATTGGTTTAATTAATGGTTAAATGTACTTTTCATACAATATGTTTGACCGAATGTGACTTTTGGTACAGTATGTTTTCTTTTGTATACTTTCAATACCAAATATTGAAAAAAATGTGGCTTTTGGTACATATGTTAGTTGACTGTTAGTTTTGGCCGTTAAATGGATGTGCAAGTCACGTGACCCACCATAAACTTTTGATTTTGTTCAATTTAGTTTTCAAATATATCCATAACTTTTATTTTGTTTATTTAGTCCTAAAATTTCAAAATCGAACCCAATACAACCCAATTGACCTATCCGAACCTAGCCCTAGGTTAGATTCGAACCTGAGTCAGGGTTTACTAGGTCAATTGAGTTCAATTGGGTTTGATTTTGAAAATTTAGAACTAAATTAAACATAATCAAAGTTAGGGATGTATTTGAGGGAATAAATTGAACAAAATCAAAAGTTTAGGGTGGGTCACCTGACTTGCACATACCATTTAACAGCCAAAACTAACGGCCAACTAATGGATGTATCAAAAACATATTTTTTCAAACATTTGATACCAAAAGTATAAAAAAAAAAAAACACATTATACCAAAAACAACATTCGATCAAACATATATTGTATTAAAAGTACATTTAACCCTTTAATAAATTACCTGAAATGTGAATGTCATAGATTTGTATTCTTTCCATGTTAACCCCGAATGGAGATTCTCTCTTTGTCTTAGTATGGACTCATGTTCTTCCTGAGATGTAATTGTTAACAAACATACATAATTGAGGATAGCTAAAGTTACTCGATTTAACTAACCGTCAATTTGTGCAACACCAAAGGATGGTCACAAAGAAACTTCATGGCCATTGTCAGGGCCGAAGAAGTCGTCTCATAGCTAGCAAAAAGCAACGCAAACATCAAATTCAATGCGATTGGCTCGGTGAGAATGGTTCCTTCTTTATCAAGTTCTTCAAGAACATAGTCGAAAAAATCCATCTTTTGTTCCCTTGACACCATCCTTCTTTCTTGCAGCAAGTCTTTCAACACCCTCATTGCATTTTTGCTTCCCTGTTCATGTTTATGAGTGTTTAGATTCCATGTATGTTCATTGTTCATACCATGGCTAGTAACTTCGGGACATTTAATAATACATTTTGGGTTTAACAATCTATAAACATTCTCGACTGTAGGTTATGTTGCTAATCGTTATCCCAGATTTAAAATTTTGACATTTGGTGTCCCAACCATTTTCCACTTTTATTCTACTGATCTTGACGTTAAAATTGTCGTTTCAAGCCATACAAATATATTATTTTCCATTTTTTTTCGAAGTATCAGATTTATTACTCATGGATTATGCTTATTTAATGTTTACAAAACATGTTTTTTTTTTCAATTGATTGAGACAACAATCAGCAACATGACCAATAATTGAGACTGTATTTTTTAACCCTACATTCATTTTTTTCAGGAACATTTAATGAAATTCAAATCTACCTGTAATGTTGGCAAAAAAATAATTTAATCTACCTGTAAGCATTTGTGATAAGCTGTTCCAGGGATATCCATAGGGAATGAAATCAAACCCTGCATGAATGCTGCAAAATTTTCACGTAAATTCACCGAAGAATTCTCCGAATCGTGGCCAATCAGCTTTCTAGATGTTAGGTGGAATATCATCTGCCAAAATTCAAAAATTTCTTAGTAACTCCTAAAGATCAGAGGGAAATTAGCAAAAGAAAATACATATAGTAAAAAAAAAAATTACACTTGCAGTTTCTTCTTTCACTTCAATGGAACCCTTATTAGACCACTGCTTCAACCTTCTGAGTGCAGTCTCCTCCACTTCAGGAAGCATAGTCTGGAGACTTGCAGGACCAAAGAGATTCAACACCATACTCTTGAGATACTTATACATAAAGCCATGCAAAGAACCAACATTTTCTTTCCCAAAGATCTCTACAAATGTGTCAGGGAACCAACTCTCAAATAAGTTGTCTTCTTGTTGGAACACAAAGGAATTGAAATCAGGGTCTGCAGAAACCACCATTGGTTTTCCGACCAAATTTGTCTTGAATATTGGTCCATATCTGTAACAACAATTCACAAAAACGTTCAATGGAAGCATAAAACCATTTTTTTAAATAGTAAATCTGATATTATTAAAACAAATCGATTACAAGATTAAGACGATTACAATATCAAAGCATAAGACTATTTTTCTTTTCGTAATGTGCAAATTGTTATCCATACTTTTTTGTAGCAAATTGTTAGCTGGATTTTCTATATTATGCAAAAAGTTATATCCGTCCATCTTTCCATTAGCCTTGAACATAAAATACTTTAGAAATTGCTAAAAACACCCTAAAGTTTTACTATAATAATATAATAACATTATGTTTATATAAAATCAAATTTTCAAATATTACATGTTAAAAATATATAAAAGAAAAAAAAAAGCAGCATAAAAATACAAAAAATAATAATTTATTAAATTATTTTAAAAATTCAATAAGACATAATTTATTTAAAAAATAATAATAATTTTGAATTTTGGGAGTTATGACTTATTTATAATTTTATTGTATGATATGTATCATCCTAAATTTATATTTGCTTTTATATAAAAGTTAAGAATATTTTGGAATCATAGTAGAACTATAGCGTACTTTTAGTAATTTCAGAAAATATATTTCTTCCAGTTAACAGAAAAATTGACGGAATTAACAAATTACACATTAGCAAAAGTTCGGCTAGCAAATTGCTAAAAAAAAGTATAACTAGCAAATTGCACTTTCACGTAATGTTCAGCTAGAAATTTACTAATTAACCTCATTTTAAAGTATTGATGCTTTCATGCATTATTTTTATTTAGAAGTTATTTTATTTATGGTTTAATCCTTCAATTTTAAGAGCATTATACTTTGTCTCTTATTAGTAATTATTTTATTTTCATTTTTGCCTCCGATTTTTTTTTTGGTGTTTTTTTAAAAACTGCTATTTTTATTTTCTACAATATAAACCTTAAAATTTAAATAAAAAAAATCTTAAAATTCACTTTTATAATCATTGTGATTATTCAGTTTAATTTTACAAATTTTTGGGGTAAAATTATATATAAAATATTTGCAAAAATAAGTTTAAAGCATGGATACTTTCAAAGGATCCTAGCAAATCCCCTTCTTAATAGTTGATAAAGTAGTTTTGATTAATTAGTCAAATGCACCACTATGTTTTGACAATGTTGCCTGGTGCACCATATTTTTTCTTTGTGTTGCCAAATGCACCACTATCTTTTGAAATGTGCTTAAATACACCATAATGTTAAATTACTGCCAAATTTTATATTAAAATAATGACGTTGTACATGTTTTTAACAGAAAATATATTTTGTGTATTTAACTAACTGTTTAGTATTATCATATTAAAATATTTTTCTATATTTTTTTCTTTGTTTTTTTAATTCTAATTTTTTTTCTTCTTTTACATATTTTGTAATAGTTTTTTTAATATATATTTTATATTTTCAATATCGTGTAGTATTAACATAGCTTAGTTTACAAGTTCACATCGACAATATATGCAATTGCCTAATTCCCATGATGGCTTCGTCCCTACTCGCATATATCTAAAATAGGATATTATGAATTTCCTAAGAATATAAATGTAGTATTTTTATAGTCAAAATAGTTAACATCGAACTATAAATTTCCTCATTAGTACTATGACAATATATATGCACTGTTTTTATAACAAATGAAGAGTTTGGCAATTTTTTTTAGATGAAAGTAAAACTAATCATTTTTTTCTATACAAATTTAATAATTAACATTTAAGTTGGTGTTTACGGGTCTTTCTATCATGCTCTAAGAGAACCATGTTTTTTGTACCTTTTTTTTTGTATTTTTCCATTGCCTAAAAGTGAAACGTAGAGAGAAATTGATATTATTAATAGTATAATGCAAATATTAGGTGGGGTTAAAAAAATCATACTTTTAAAATTGTATATATGTTACAATTAAATCCACTCTAGTAATAAAAACAAAAAAACAAAAACATGGTGCTCCAAAAGCATGATAGAAAACTCTGGTGTCTTCTAACATCTTTAATCTGTATTTGTATTTATTTTATTAATTAAATCATTTAGGTGCTTGAGAAAATATAATTTGACAAATTGGTACATTCTTTCGCCTTTTAGGTACATGTGGATTCACAATTTGAAAATTTAATACTTAATAATAATAATATTATTTTGTCAATATCAGACATCTTATTTATGTTTATTGTTACGTTTAAGTAATTAATTTTTGGTATTAAGAGTAAAAATGTATAACAATAAAAATAAGCTAATTACAATCATAAAGAGATTGTTAGGTATCAATTTTTCGAATTGTATTTAAATATAAAAATAAATCACATATACCCATTTTCCAAACCCTTTTTATCTAAAGAGTTGTGATACAACAGCCGATCATTACAGTCGAATTTGTTCCGACTGAGAGAGACATCATAATTGCCCCACGAGTTGTTGAAATTTACAAAGCATACCACTATGAAACAAATCGGAACAAATCAGAACTTGATATCAGAAATTTTATCAATTTGTTATCCAAATGCCTAAAAGGTTTTAATCCCTTATAATGATGATTTTGTGTATGAGTTAGTCCAAGTGTTAAACACCTAATCACGGTTTCAAGTTGCACCACGCTACTTTTAGGTGACTTATGTTTAAACTGTTGCTAATAGGTGTTTTATGTTTCGTTTTTATTACTATTTTTTGCTTTTCATCCGTTTTTTCTGTTAAATTTGACGGATTTGGGTATGGATTTTCTTCAATTCATGTATATTTATGCCAGTTAAGTTAAATTGAACCTCAAATTTGCATAAATTATTCAACTTCATTGTAAATACACACTAATTGAAATAAGTTAATTGGAAGCAAAAGTGTCTTTTTGTTCATTTCTCTTCTTTTAATGTTCTTGACGTTGAATTTTATGTCACCCTAAACCCCAATTTCGTCAAATTTAACAAAAAAGTTGGACGAAAAACAAAAAAAGTAACGAAAATGATACTTGCAACACCTATTAGCAATAATTTAAACATGGGACACCTAAAAATAACACTGTGCAAACTTGTGACAGTGATTAGGTTTCTTAACCCTTATTCCAAAGATACATTTACATATTTAATTATAATTATTGTACATCTACTTATTATATTTGTGTATATGATTTTTATGAAATCAATTTTCAAAATATTCATTTTATTTATAGGCTGAAAGATTTTGATTGAGAAACACTTAGTCTGTATTATTCAATAAATAAATAAATATATTATTACACTTCATGGGATTTTTTTTATGTGTATGTAATGAATTAATATTAAACTGAAATGATGTCATTAACTCTACGTTCAATTTGGCCTCCATCAGTTTTAACAACGTATTTCAAATGAGCGTTAAATTGAAAGTATTTTGCTGCAGTTTTTTCAATTTCTTAGTGAATTTATCTCAAGTACCCTTCTAAAGACCTTTTACGTGACCGGAACATGCACACTTTACATTCAACTGGAAGTAAATTCTAATAGAGATAACAATTTACTTGAAAATTAAAAGTCCAGGTAGCCAATTTTATAAAAGTATAATTCGAATAAAGATTTATAATATGATTAAAGTTTAGGTATCGATTTTTGGTTATTAACTGATGTAGGAGATTTTGAAGTGTCGGATTTTGGCGTGCGGGTACACTTTTTTATGTAGAAAAGGTGATCTGATCAAGACAATTTGACGTTTTTCGGCCAAATTCCTTCGTCTAGATGGTCAAATCCGCAGTTTTATATTTATTCAGTCTTTTTTTAAATTTGTCGGTTTTGTTTGGGACTTTGTTGTTAATTTACGATTTTGTCATAGGGTTATGAATTTTTGTTACGGTATTTAAACTTTGTTATCCGTCCTTTACATTCAGTTGATTGATATATGAAAAAAAATTGAGATTTTTCCTTAATCTTGCATCTGATTTTAATATTTTTTCGATTTCTGCGCTTCCTATTCTATCACGCTGTATCGTTAACCCTAAATTAACTATATGTTGCCCTTGATAGACCACAAATTCATTTATTATATTAAAGTTTTGTGACTTTTTAGTTAAGTAATGGTTTAAAATTTCGTATTTTACCTTTCCATCCTGTGTTTCACAAATGGTGGAACATCATGAGTAGTGCCGGGAGCAAAGAACGGAAGAGTTTCGCCGATGAGAGGCCACCCCATCGAGCCAGGTGGCAGTTTTCCATTGGATTTGGGGTTCCTCCACTTGTAAATCCAGTGAACTAAACCTATAATGGCCAAACTGACAATACTAATAACCCACATTTCAAGGTATATTTATTTATGATAAAATATGGAGTGAATGTTAATTGAGATTCTAATCTACAAAACCTTCTTAAATAGGAGTGGAACTGTCTAAACCTCGTTGTCAGTGAATTATATTAATAATCATTGAGCGAAAACATTATTGGTGATTAATGATAATAATTTTCATAATTAATAAAACATGTGTACGGAGAGACTAAAATAATAAAACCTCGAGAGTGAAAGGTAGGTAGAACACTACAAATTTATAATACATATATATATATATACTCTTTAATTAATATATATGCATTTTTCACACTTAATATTTTATAATTTAATCGAATCTCTTTAAATTTAGATATAAATTATTTGATAACTGCAAATTAAAATAAAAATAAAAATTTATCTATATGTAAATAAAGAAAATATTTGCATAAATAAATAAATAATTATTAATATATATTTAAATTACAAATTTATACGGCTGGATAGCAAAGTTTCTAAGACTATCACCTAGACAAAATGTACATCATTACTTTACTTATACAGATTTAGTTGATAATATATATTATCAACGTTTTTTTGTGTGTAAACTATGACAACAAATGTTAGGTATACATATATTTAAAATATATATTCACAATCATCCATATATCTTTACTAATATATTTCACTAAAAAACATTACAAATATATTATCATATAATAATAATAATAATAATGCAAACTAAAAATATTGTTATAGATAGAAGTTTCGATATATCTTTATGAAAAATAACTATTTCAATTTTTAACACATGAAAATAGTACTTCGATTAATTTTTGAAAAATTTGAATATTTCAAGTTCAATTTAACTTTACTTTTTATTCGCGCGGTGTGCGAATTCAACAAATTAAACTATTATTTTTGCTTGATTTTTTTTTGGCCAAAATTATGTTTCATCGATTAATAGTGAATTTTCAATTTATTATTATCAATAGTATCATAGATATACACGCATAAATGAGAATAATCTTGTTCTATTGCAACTGGATTTTGTTTTTTTTTTTACTTCAACACATGCACATGAATTAGCAAAATGTAGGCTGTGGAGGAAATAATCAGTTGGTTGAACCGAACGAAATAATCAGTTGGTTGAACCGAACGGTTCAGTTGAATTGGTTCCAAAAGCAAATCAGCCTTTGGTTTAATTCGGTTCAAAATCGATTGTAACCGACTTGGTTTTGAACCGGCTAATTGGGTCATAATACCCCTTGAACCGGCTAATTGGATCGTAGTACCCATTCTTCTATTTTATTGCTAAATTGTAATTCGGGTTGAGTGTTGTCGATTTCGTATTAATTAAGTATTATTTATGGCAAAAAAAATATATTATTAACTATATATTTTAAGGCTTATTAATTAATTGAAGTTAGAAGACGCCACAGTCCCCATTCATCAATCATCAATTAGCATCTTAACTAATCCATTGAATTACTATTTATACTAGTTATTAATATGCGTTCCACGCGAAATTCTACTTACATAAAATATTACGTAATAGTATAATTGATTCGCAAACTAGTTATTTTAAAATAATATATTAAAAAAAAAATATATTATTAATTAACTTGTTATAGTGGTGTGCCTAATTAGTTATAAATATGCGATGTCACTTGTTATTCAGAATATTTTTAATTTTACTTTTACTTTAAAAAATATGCTCGTAAATCAGAGTACCTTATAAAAATTATATCTTTATAATTTTTAAATCAATTAAATAATATTATAATAATTGAAAGAAAACAAAACCATTTTTATAAAATAAAAAATTAGAAAGTCTTATTTAATATCGTAGAAGCGGACGTGACACATTCATAGGTTCGATTTAAAATTTAGAATAATTCATTTTGCAATATGACAAGATTTCAACCATATAAGTTCAAAAGCTCCGAATGTATATTATGAGATATTTTGGAGAGAATATTAATGGAGATTAGCTAATTTACAAAATCTTCTTATATAGAAAGTGGAACTGCTAGTACCTCATGAGTCACGTTTTGTTAGTGAATTATATTAACGATGATAATAATCATTGAGGAAAAAATTATATTAATTAATGCTAATAATTTTCATAATTAACAAAAAAGAATGTGGACAAGTGGAGTTATTTTAATAGCAAAATAATAAAAACATGTGGAGATAAGTGGAATAGTGAGAATAAAATAATAAAACCGGGAAAGAGAAAGGTAACATACAAATTATAATAATTAAATTATAATAATTAGATACTTACCCCGCGCCTAGTGCGAATAAAAAATATCTTAAGATAAATAAATAAATAAATTAAAAGCTTTTATAAAAAGAATTGTAAACATTATTTATTTATACATTATATTTATCTAAAATAACATTTTTATAAAACACTATAGGTTGTACCACCGGATCAATTCTTAGCTAGTGAAAGACGATGTCTGGACTGATCCCAGACACCGATCCCAGACATGTCACTTGACTTCCAGGCAAATAGCTCATTGTAGCTCATTGTATTCTCTTAAAAGAATAATTATTCCTTCAGCAAGTTCACTAAACGCTGACCCAATTCAAACATTCTTCTCACTCCTGTTAATCTGACTTCTATCAATTCCTCCACTGAGGCTGATCGTCCGCCTTCTTCACGAGGATCCTCATCGGTAATGATGGACAAAGTCTCCCACCGATTACGCCTTTGGAGGGTATTGACATAGCATCGTCGAGATATATCTTGATCTTCCTTAAGCTCTTCTATCCCACGAGTATGGAATCTCATAACTTGGTGAACCATAGAGGGAATGATATAATAGGCGTTGATGGTGGTTCTTCCCAGAATAGCATTGTATGTTCTCATTTTATCGACAACTACAAATAAGATCTCTATATGAAGGGCCTTCCATCATTAACCCAATATTACGGGGAGTCGGATTACTCCCACTCGACGGCATCTTTAAGTTTTTGAGTGCCTTTGTTATGCTACAAAGCTAAATAACAAAAATAAGTTTGCAGCTTGGGCAGAAGCAGCCATCTTTATGGGCTATTCACCAGACCACATTATTACTAGAGTTAATAACCTATAAAATGTCTGAATTTTGACTCATGTTAACCGGAGAAGTCTGAATTTTCAAAAGTTAATTTGGAAGGTCTGAATTTTCAACTTTGTTGAACTTTGGTTTTCCGTCCATTTTTAGAGTTAAATTTAACAGAATTGTGTGAAATGACACTTTTACCCTTTTTTCCGGAGCTTTGGGCGGCCTTGGCAATGTTTTCCGGCGAAGAAGACTGTTTTTTTTAAGGGGCATTTTCATCTTTTCTGGTCAAGCATGTGAGGGGCACACTTTGGGAATGTGACCAAATTCCGTCAGTTTTAACGACAAAAATTGACAGAGACCTCTTATATCAACAAAGTTGAAAATTCAGACATTCTAAATTAACTTTAGAAAATTCAGAACTCTCCGGTTTACCTTGGTCAAAATTCAGACCTTTCATAGGTTATTAACCCTTATTACTAAACATAAACAGTGTTATTGAAAAACAAAACAGAAATTACAGCAATGGTATATGAGCCAGGAGGTGCATGGTTATATTTGTCTTATAAAATGAAAATCCATAAGAATTTTGAGGGCATTCATGGAAAAGTACAACTTAACTTTTCTGAACTGAAGAACGAACGTTAGGCTTCGGAGCTGGATTCGCTTTCACTGGAAGTTGAAGAAACTTCTATCTGCAGTCGCTTCAGCTCCTCATAAGCCCATTCGAGGCCGGAGCAGTAGTGCAATGGCGGATTAAATCTGCAGTCGTTCATGTCATCCGGTAAGAAAGCTCCGTTCCCTACCAAATATTTCACTGCTTCCTTTTTCCTTTCTTTAGCTGCACTATGGAGCGGCGTCCCTGATTATCATAACACCACCAATTACATTATCCAGCTAATTAGCGACGCTTATATTAAGAAGAGTGATCTTCATATTATGATGGATTATGAACTTACAGCCACAAGCTCCCTTGGTTCTGGCATCTATGTTTGCACCACGCTCGAGCAGTTCATCCATAACTCCGATGTGGCCACCCTCAGCAGCAAGGTGCAGGGGTGTCGCCCCTTTCGACTTTGGGCCCCACGCAGCAACATTTACATCCATCCCTTCGTTTAGCAGGCGCTTAACCTGATACCCGAAGGAGAAAACCAAAAAAGTAGACCTTTCAGTCGGGTAGTCTGCATTGAGAACTAGATGGTTGAGCAGTATTGCTAATCATATATCTAAGTTTCTAAATTATATAAGATAAGAGTATTGAAATACCCAAAGAGACAAGCATGGATTATAGAACAATGTGTTTGAGCAATTTGCAATGTGGCCTGTAAATAGTAAAATACCAAACATCTGTTGAGATCTGTTAAGATGAACCAATAAAGTATACATACATTGGAGTTAGCTTCAGTCACACGAACCTTAAGATGAGCCTATACACTCAACTTCACAAGTGCTAGTACATCTAGCATGGTTAATTCACATTAGCTCAATATTCTGTCCTGCATTAGTAAATTCTAGATAAAAGAAAGCCTATATCCCACCTGAGAGCTGAAGTTCAAAGAGAGTGGAACGTTCCTAATTGTGATAATTAGTGTGGGACTCTTAACAATGAGCAAGATGAATATACCATATATGATAACTGCTTCATGCATTACTACATATATAAACAAATGCAGCCCAAATTCTATCATTTAACAAAAAAAACAAAATCTTTAATAGTTTCAGAATCTTGAAAAGCCTTAAAGTGCGCCCAACAATTAGTCTAAAAAAAGAAATGTTCTAACAAACTGATTGTGGCAAAAGAGCACCCTAATTTGGGGATACAATATGAAGACCAAAGAATCACATTGCATGCTCTTATATTGTTCTGTCAATTCTTATCATATGTTAGCTATAAAGAACAAAATCAACTCATTACATAACCCTTAAGCTAGAATCTGAAAAAAAGTCAAAAACCAACATAAGACAGCAGGGAAGGCATCAGCAAATCAATCTCTCAACTTATAAGTGACGACAATACCATTTATCATCAATTATACGCCACCTCTAAAAAAATATACATAATGATAATAAATTATAATACTTCACCTGTTTTAGATCGCCTCTTCTTGCAACAATATGCAGCGTAGTCCAGCCTCTATCATCCCTACCAGCTAAACTTCCAAAGGAACGCCTTCTCGTCAAAGAAGACGTCCTTCTAAGAGAAGGTGAATCCTCTAGCGGCATAAATAACTTACGCAGATACAGTATGGTTGCAGAAAGATCTAGACTTGTAAACAGTCAAGCTGATGATCGATTCTTGCGAGAAGACAAGATCTTTGTGAAGTCACACCCAGGTTAAGAAAACTGCAGCCGTTGACAATCAATTGATGACCGCGAATTTTAATGATAACTTAAGCAGACCAGAATCCAATGAAAGAGCAGAGCACAACAATTAACGAGAAGAAACGGCGAGGCAGCAGTGATGAGCAACGCAGTAAGGAGCAAACGGATTCAAACCAGGACCGAAAACGCGGAGATTCTCAGATTTCAAGATCGAGAGAGCGCACGGCGATCGTGATGTGTACATAATTCTGGAAGCGAAAACCCTAAATCTCCAAATTCAATCGGCGACCGAAAGCAGAGGACTGAATCTACACCGACTAGGAAACTGAAGGCATGTTCGCTCGAATCTTCATATGACTAAGCTAGATTTTGCTGCGCCGTGGAAGGGGGCCGGGGAAGCTCCGGCGAAGAGAGCGCTTGAAATCGATTCTATGACCAACTCTGCGGAAAGGGAATTTTAACTCTTACTCTACAGCGGCAGCCGCCTTAATATGAACTAAACTATGGAACCACCGCTAGCTTCATGCGGCCTAATTTCCACCAATTAGACGCATGTATTTAATGACAAACTTGTAAATAACAAAAAAAGTAAAAAAAATGCGGTTTATTGGTTCTTGTCACATCATATCACATCACTTAAGTGAATTAGACCACGGTTCGATGATTTATCCAGACCGGATGTAAAGTTTTAAGTGACGTTTGAACTTGCCGTTTACTATACGTTCCGTTTTGGGTCTGTAGTCAGTCCAGTTTGACGGAGCTTCAGACAGGGACGGAGCTATATAAGGTCCAGAAGGGGCAATTGCCCCTCCTGAACTCCATGGATGCTCAAATAGATACTTATAAGTTTTTGATAAAAATTGACTTGCTTAAGTTTGCCCCCTCTAAAAATATGTAATAATGTAAGAGATTACTTGCTTGCCCTTATGGTCAGATTTTGAACTGCAATGAAGAAAACAAAAATGTTGTTATTTTTGTTCTTCCGCCATTAATGTTCTTCTCGTGGTTGATGAGGATGATGAAGAAGATAAGCATGAGAGGGGGACAAAATCTTCTTTTCCCTTTTCTTAAGATTATTTTTCAATAACCGTACCAAAAAGTAAGAGAGATAAAGACTCTTCTTTACCCATTTATTTAATATATATATATTTATATTTTCATGACTGTGCAAAAGTTATCTTGCTATTTCTTAACTGTATACGTAGTTCTATTCTAGTATAATTATGTTCAAATTTACTAAATTCTCTTTTAAATCACTGTAAATAAAAAAAATGGACATTTAAATAATTAATTAATATTATGGAATATAATTCATGCACATAAAATAATTTTAGTTGCTACTGATTTCATATATCAATTGGAGCAAATATAATAGAATTAAATATTAAATTTTAAAAAAATTCAACCACTAAGGCATAGTGGAAATACTAAACCCCTAGTCAAGTTTACTGTAAACCTTATCCATACCCTAAATGAAAACCACCACCAGAGTGATGGATAAATGTCCAATTCGGGTTCGTATTTACGCTTCGGGCCTCGCAAACACGTCAAAAATTACATCTCGGTTTAAAAACACCTCCCACGGTATCAAAACGGTCCGGAAGCGCATTTACGCGCGTCCGGATTGCATTGCAACCCGGACGTCCGGGTTGCTTGCAATCCGGAGGTCCGGGTTGCGCGGCGAACCGGACCTCGCCGAATCGCCCAAATTCGACGAGGTCCGGATTGCCTTACGGGTATCGCGCGACTACCGTATCCGCGATTACCGTTACGCGTAGAGAAGTCAAGTTCGCACATTACCAACATGGATGACGGTTACCGCACGATCTTGAACCGTCATCAAACTGCTTTAAAACCGGGTCCGGTCCCAAGAAAGCCTATAAATAGGAGGTCTTGGCCACCCATTTTCACACATTCTCTCATTTGCCCAACTTTGGTATTTTGAGCTCTGACTTCTCTCTAGAAATTCTCTATCTCTAGAAATTACCTTTTTGCCATTATAGTGACTTAAGCATCGGAGAAGGCTCCGCTAGCACCACCCCCCCTCTCCGTGCTAGCATTGGTCCTTAGTGCAGGATCCGACGTTTGAGACACAACCTTACCGAGTCACAGCCAAGCCGAGACACAGTCCTCACACGGGAGCAAGCATGAACACTCGTCAGTGGCCCAACCTCCGACGGAAGGGTTACAGCCCGCACAACCACAGACGCATCCTCACGACCTTGTTCAATCCGGACGCAACATTGGCGCCGTCTACGTGATTCGAACAACAAGCTACCATCCACCGAAATCATGGCGAGTGATCACAACCCTCCCGAAGAGGTGAAAAACCCAAGGAAAAGGCCCGGGCGCCCCAGGAAATCCCCGGCAAACAAAAGAACAGGAGGCCAAGCTCCAGCTGGGAGCCAGTCGGGACCCTCCCACATCCCAAGAGCTACTTCTGTAGCTTCATCCATACCGACTGACAATGTGCCCAACGCACAGCACAGAGAGCCAAGGGACAAACATCACGCGCATCCACCCGTTTTCGAGCCAGAAATGCACGAAGATGAATCCCAAACAGAAATGCCACAAGGCGAACAAAGAACGGGGGCAAACCCGATGCCTACCGTTACTCCAGCGATGATGGCTGCGCTGGAAGAGTTACTCGCATTCCGCGAGTCTCTAAAAAACCAAGGATACGCAGCTCAGCCACCTCCAGCCAACCAACAGTATGCTGCGCCAGCAGGAGAGATGTCGCAAGACACTACTCGCTACGGCAATCCTTTCCAGGGCGGGAACCAACACGCAAGGTATGAACCTGCACGGTCATACACTCCTTTCCAAGGAGCCCATCAGTGGAGGGACGAAAGGCAGCCCCCATTCTACCACCCACAGCAACCAAGAAGAGACGATCCTTTCCAGGCCACAAGTAGGGATCAATCTGACATCTACCGCAACAATGGTCAGCAAAATCCTTCAACAGGTTATGCTGAACCAGTAAAAGGGTTTACCGCCGAGATGTTAGAAGAAATGGTGGAGAAGAAGATTAAGGAAGCCAAAATGAAGGGTATGCACGCTCTTGAAGAAAGGGCGTCACATCCATTTGCTGACCACTTGGTGAACAGTCGCGTCCCAGACGCACTGTATCGAATTGGAGGAGACCCCTACCGAGGAAAAGGAGAACCAATTGAACACGTGCAAAAGCACGAGGCCTCTCTGCTAGGCAGGACGAAGAACCCACACCATTTCGCAATGACGTTTTCACAAACTCTTGCCGGGTCTGCAGCGCACTGGTTCTTCTCACTGCCAAGCGGAAGTATTACTTCATGGGCGGACCTAAAGGCCAAGTTCATTCAACGGTACATGGGCGATCGCACGTTGTTAAAAGGGGCAAACGCTTTGGACGACGTCCAACAACAAAACGAGGAGTCCCTGGCCGACTACTACGTCCGCTTCAATCAGAACATTTCTGATATTCAGGGGAACCTGACTGAAGGAGAAATCGTTCGAGCATTCATTCGAAACCTCGGACGAAGAGGCAATGCCCTAGCTGAAAAAATGGCAAAGCGCCCAGCAGAATCTATGGAAGAATTAGCCGCAAGAGTCAAGGAGTACATAGACCTTGAAAGATTCAGAAGCCAGAACAAGGCAAAAATCGCTGCAGCAAAGGCAAAAGATAATCCAAAGCAGAACCAACCAAAACCACACTCAAGTGGTCAACAAGGAAGACATTGGCAACCTCAGCCGAAAAGACCTTTCCAAGGGGATTTTCAGAAGCCAAAGGAAGTAAATCTCACCGACTGCATCCCTCTGAATGCCCCGCTGTTTGTAATTTTGAGAGAGATGAAGGACGCAAATATGTGGAAGGAGCCGAACAACTTCAGGAAAGGCACATTGGGAAGAGACAAGGACAAGTGGTGTGAAAACCACGAAGTCTTCGGCCACGAGACCGATAGCTGCGTCAGTCTACGCTTCCGAATCAACAACTTCGTCCTCAAGGGCGAATTGAAGCAATTTGTTGATCAGGGCAACAACCCCCCAAGAAAGGCCCAACCAGAGTCGTCAAAAAGAGGAAACAAGGGAAAAGAGAAGGCCAATGACAACCCTCCGCTAGCCAAGCGAGGTGTGATCAATGTCATACACGGAGGGCCTGCCGCCGGAGGACAAGTATCTAATGCTCGGGACATTTATGCATCCCAAGCAGCAACACTGCCAAAATACGGAAAGCGCAAGCAACCCGAGCAAGAAGATGCAGTCATCCAATTCTCCAGGGAAGACTTGAAGCATATCGTTTACCCCCATGATGATGCTTTAGTCATTACCATGGACATTGACGGGTACGATGTAAAGAATTCTTGTGGATGGTGGAAGTTCCGCTGACATTCTACATGTCAGAGTCCTGGAACAACTAGGAAAATCTGTCAAGGACTTGTCCCCAGGAACCTTCTCATTAGTCAGCTTCGCAGGAGCAGCTACACAACCCTTGGGTACAATCACACTGCCTGTCATCCTTGGCCAGGGGTGGAGAGCATTACATATCAACGTCACTTTCGTAGTTGTAGAATCCCTCGGAGCCTACAACGGAATCTTGGGACGAACAACGATCAATCCCTATGTGATCGTTCCCTCCACCGTCCACCAAAAGATGAAGTTCCCGACAGGACATGGGATTGGGGAAGTGCTCGGCGATCAGATAACCGCAAGACGTTGTTACGTCAATGCCTTGAGAGCAAAGCACCAATACCATGTGGCCATGATAAATTCCTTCAAGAGGTAGAAAGTTGTTGATGAAAGGAAGAAGCAATTGATGGAACAAGCTGTTACAGTTTGGAACCAACAAGGAAGCATCCAGCTCTCACCATGGCACCAGATTTGGCTCGTTAAGCAGGGAGAAGACGAGCCAATCATGGAATACTTCATCAGATTTGCATCCAACGCCTCAACCGCGAAAGCAACAAGAGAAGAAGTGATAAGCGTGTTCTATGCAAACATGAACGCCAAATCTTTCCTTCTCCTTGGACGAACTCATGGATGGCAAACAACAAAAACCATGGCGGATCTAAAGGATAAGCTTGAGACAGCAGTCTTATGCGAACAAGAACTGAGGTGGGGTACACCCCTCAGTTGGGATAAAGGAGCTAGAACAAAAACGAACAACCAGGAAGACGCAAGCATTGACATCGACAACATCTTCACACCGCTAAACACGGTGGGCGAAGACATTTACGTCAGCCTGCTGGAAAACAAGCTCCCAAGTCCACTTGTCCCGGAGACAGCTTTCTTGGGCAACAACATCAGAGAGTGGTGCAAGTACCATAAAACTTGGGGGCACAACACAAACATGTGTCTACCATTAAAATGGGAAATCGAAGAATGCATCACGCTAGGTGCACTGAGGCGATTTGTTGCAATCAACTACGCGTCATCGTCATCAAACCAGCCATAAGAAACGGGAGAAACAACTATCTTTTAGATTACTTTGCGCATTCCTAGTACTTCTAGTATAATCAATGTAAATACACGCAAATATCTAATAAAGTCAATCTATATTTGTAGGTACACATCTATCTCTTGCACGATGTTTTTTGGATTAAACGCGAAGCAACTAAATTACGCGCTTATTATCTACATCAATAATCCAAGAAATCATGCCACGTGCAAGCAAAATCTAGCATACGTTATGACAACGTTTATCATCAACAACAAATAGATGACCACATAAAAGGCATCATCATAGAATCAAACACTTGGAGTTAAGCCCAAGACACTTTCAAAAGACAGCATATTGCAAATACACATAATGAATGATATTTGCATACCTACACCAACAAGGAGTTTATTTCTCCCTTTCACAAATCAACATCTACACCAAAAAGGCGTCGGCAACGCAAAGCAATGGCACTGTGTTCACAGCCAACCTATATGACGCAAGGACAACTTGCGGAGTATCTGCAAAAAAAAAGGAACTTATAGCAATTCTCTGCTCAAGGTGACGACTATTCAAGAAGCTGTCATCTGCAAACAATATCTTGGATTAACACCAAGACCTACTATCAAAATGACGACTATTCAGAGGCGTCAACTACAAACAATATCTTGGATTAACACCAAGGCCTACTATCAAAATAGCATGTCGAGGATAGAGACAAACCCTCATGATCATTGCCATTGCCTGGATTCAGAACAGGATGGGCAAATATAATAACGGGGCTGACCACCCTTCATAGCGGATGTCGTTTGTTTAGACGACAACCCCATGTTACGAATTCCTGGTATGGGTTCACACTTCATAGCGGATGTCCTCTGTTTAGACGACAATCCCATGTTACGAATTCCTGGTATGGGTTCACACTTCATAGCGGATGTCCTCTGTTTAGACGACAATCTCATTTTACGAATTCCTGGTATGGGTTCACTCTGCATAGCGGTTGTCCTCTCTCTAGACGACAATCCCATGTTACGAATTCCTGGTATGGGTTCACCCTTTATAGCGGATGTCCTCTGTTTAGACGACAATCCCATTTTACGAATTCCTGGTATGGGTTCACTCTGCATAGCGGATGTCCTCTGTTTAGACGACAATCCCATGTTACGAATTCCTGGTATGGGTTCACTCTTCATAGCGGATGTCCTCTGTTTAGACGACAATCTCATTTTACGAATTCTTGGTATGGGTTCACTCTGCATAGCGGATGTCCTCTGTTTAGACGACAATCTCATGTTACGAATTCCTGGTATGGGTTCACTCTGCATAGCGGATGTCCTCTGTTTAGACGACAATCCCATGTTACGAATTCCTGGTATGGGTTCACCATTTACAGCGGAAGTCCTCTTACTAGACGACAATTCCGTACTACAGACTTTCAAAGCCGTGATGCGTGATTCCTGGACGCAGAAAACATGCATCACAATTCATACTCTCAAAAGTGCTACATGGTCCCTGGACGCAGGAATCATGTATCACAAATATTTTTACCAAATATTTTGTCAAATACTTTATAAAATATTTTATGTATCAAACACCTTGACAAACATTTTATCAAACAAGAATTTCAAGGTTCACAAAACACTTTTTCTAAACCCAAAAATGTTTTACGTAGGCTTCCCCAACGCGGGTTGATACACGCTGGCAGGTGCGCACCCTGTTTAAAACTCATAAAATTTACAAGTAGAGTCTTGTACAACGTCGCCTTAGAGCGGAACTAAGAGACGGTATAAACTAGTATCTTGCTCAAGCAAAGATAACACATTGCAAACATACTACTTGTTAAGTCGCTATACGCGAGTCACTTGACAAGTTTCAAATGACATAATGTCAAGCTATGCAGGAAGACGTACAACATGCACAGCGCATCGTACAAACAAGCTTGAATCAAAACGTGGCTATCGGTCACAATTGCGGGGACTACGTTTACACTACTAGTCATCCACGCTCAGTAAACACAGTAAGTGATAACGGTATGAAATATTACTAACAAGTTATCATGCAAACTATTGTGTATAAAACAGGTGCATACGACGTAGTTCAAAGCGAACAAGTCACAAACAACAACTCCAACAAGTTTCTAAACATAGAAGCCGGGGGGCAAACGGGCTCATAAACGAGTTCAACACATCGAAAAGATGATACAAATCAAAGGAGTCCATCGTCCCTGACAGGGCTGGGCGGAACAGGCAAATGTTGCACACTAGTGCCGCCACCATCTTCTCCAAACAAAAATGCAAACTCAGATGTTGCAGTATCTAAGCGACGAAGCTCGGCAACTTGCCCAACAGCAGACTCCGCATATGGCCCTAACTTGTCAAAAGGAAAGCCAGGAGCAAGAATACTCACTCTACGAATAAAGTCCTCAGCAAACTCGCTGAGCATGGGAGTGGCCTTTGCTGTAGCAGCAGCAGTAACTGCGCTATCAAATCCAGGAGTAGAAGGGAACTTGCTAAGTCCCTCTTCAATGCCAGCCTTCATCTCTGCCTCACGAACTTTCCGGCAGGCAACCTTGTGCTTGCCTGCGTTATCATAAATTGCCTTCTCAATGGCGGCGTTCTCAGATTCAAGCTGAACAAGGCTGGCATGATCAGACTCATAACGAGCATCAAAATCCGTCTTCTTCAATGAAAGACGGCGCACTTCATCATTGGCTTCCTCAAGCTCCTTAGACAAAGTGGCAGCTTTGTCAGGAATGGCACGGTTCTCCTGAACAAGCTCTAGCGTGAAAGAGGCCATGTGCACCATGTCGGAAACAACCTGAAAACAAGGACACAATAAACATATATGTTCGGGAACAACGAACATAACAAAGTGGAAAAAAGATACTCACTGGAGTGAATCCAGACAACGATCTCTCAACAAACGTTCGTGCCTCCTCATCACTCGAGGGTCGGACAACTCGATCTCCAGGAGGAATAGATCGATGAAGAACACGCACGCCAACTTCAGGCATGCTCAGCCGGGAGTTCTTGGGAAAAGTAACATCTCCTGCCACGTACGGCATTCACTTATCATCTGAAATATCTCCATCCAAAGGACGAAGCAAATCCGCACGTCCAAGTGGAGGGATCGCTACATGTAAACCAAGCAGCGTTATGCAAAAGCCAAAATTAAAGCGTATAAAGGCACAGAATCAAGTGTCCAGCTTGTACCAGAAAGAAGAGAACGTTCCACCTCGGACCGCTCCTTCGAGCGGGGGGCAGACAACGCATCCTCGCTACCGCCAACTTCCTTCCTTTTATGGCAGGAAGGAGTAGGAACGATCACAGTAGTCTTCGGACGCTTTGAACCGCTCGAAGAACGCGCCCCAGTGGTGGACCGTTTGGTAGAGTCAGGAGCAGCAACAACGCGGTCAGTAACAAGCGCCGTACGACCTGCAAGTAGCATGCAAAGTTACAACCCAATCAAGAAAATAAAAGATTGCTCTTTCAAAAAGCTATCTACCTCTGTCGCGTCCAGAAGCCGCTGATGCTCCGGAAACAAGTGAGGGAACGATCCTCCCGCTAGAGGCAATCTTACGAGCGGCCGCCGTCTGCAAAGACGAGCTTTTTCCGTCAAACCAACCTACAGCGCAACACGGTAGAAAGTTACAAAAATAATCAACATACCGAAGCTGCAGAAGGGAGCACATGGATCCCAGCATCGATCAATTCCTGATCAGATGCACGCAATGAGCAAGTGAAGCCGCGCGATTGTTGACAGCGGTATATCTGTTTTATCACTTCTTTATCCGACGTGGAGAGCTCCCGAAAAGCAGGCGCGGGATCAAACTTCTGAATATACTCGACATCCCAAGTCGTCCCCGCATCGTGAACAAAAAAGTAGTGATGTCTCCAATGGTCGGCAGACCGATCCGCGGTGGCAACCAATCGGTAGCTAGGATCCCACTTGGCCTCCCCAAGACCAAGTGTCTCGAAACCATCGCTCTGCAAGTTCGGCCAACGAACTTTCACACCTCACAAGCCCGCCGAATCTGAACTCTTAAGCTGGTAGAAGCAGCGAAAGAGAGTGCGAGAATAACACCAGGACTGCTTGTGAAGCAACACTCTGAAACAAGTCCATACTCGAATCCCGTTGGGTGTGAGGTCTAAGGGGGAAATCCCATAACCGCTACAAAGATCAACCAAGTCGGAACAGTAGGGAAACCGTAAACCCTCTCTAACGTGTGATGTGTACACGACAGATAAATCTACAGGCGGAGGAGTAGCATCTCCTAGGCTGCTATCGGGAAGCACCTCAAAGGGGTAAAAAGCCTCGGTACAGGCATCGAGTCCGGAAGCACTCGCATACAAGGTGAACAGGGATCTATCCAGGCGATTGGTATAATACCTAACCAACGCCTCAGTCTCTCCAGCAGGAGATACCCCAACAGCTACACCCTCATCGGTGTCTAAAACACTATCTGCCGGCAAACCCGGGGCTACGTCCAAGTCATCCCCTATATCGGAATTAAAAGGAGTCTGCGATAGAGGAGTGGCGGACTTACTCATTGTATCAACGCGATCAAAGGGAAGGAAGCTCCGCAAGAAGTTACTACAATCCCACAACCTGCAAGAAGCAATCAACATCAATACGCGTATCAAGGTTAACGCGCGTATCAAGGTTAACGCGCGTATCAACATCAATGCACGTATCAAAGTTAACGCGCGTATCAACATCAATGCGCGTATCAAAGTTGACGCGCGTATCAACATCAATGCGCGTATCAAGGTTAACGCGCGAATCAACATCAATGCGCGTATCAAAGTTAACGCGCGTATCAACATCAATGCGCGTATCAAGGTTAACGCGCGTATCAACATCAATGCGCGTATCAAAGTTAACGCGCGTATCAGCATCAATGCGCGTATCAAAGTTAACGCGCGTATCAACATCAATGCGCGTATCAAAGTCAACGCGCGTATCAAAAAGTCAACGCACGTGACCAAGTTCCACGCACATAGTAAAGTTGGTACGTACCATGGAAGGAACTAACATCCTAAGGGGCTATCATGCAAACGGGGGATTAACGCGACAAACCGTAAGAATCGAACGCGACAACGCTTAAGGGAATTTTTTCTCTAAGGCATCGAGACGACAAGTGACTATGCCTAAAAGTTATTGGGCAATCCCCGTCAACCAAAAAACCCGCCAAGAAGGAAAATCATGCATGTCGACCAAAAAAGTTTCTACGCGAAGATATGGGGAATTCTATATCAAATACCCATGGAAATGGAAAATCGCCTAAATTATGGACAAACGACGATAATGACGGCAATCAATCAGCAATCACTCGACGTATAAACATCAACAAGCAGTCCCACATGTCGACAACGAAGAATGACTCAAACAAACAACAACACGGTGACATCGACATTCAAGTCGAAGCTGTCCTAAGAATTCGAGTTTCCAAATTACCTCAAAACGTGACGAAAGGTATTCCAATGGACTCCCCTCGTCGAGACGATTCCGGAAAGGTAAGGACCGCAACGAGGCGAGGCCGGGAAGGCGGCGCGTGACCCACACGCTCCGGCGAAGGAATCCCACTCGCGGTGGCGCGTGAGGGCGCGTCCGGTGGCTCCTGGAGGTTCCGAAGGCGGCGCTGGAATCCTTGCGACGAACTGAGTCGAATGGTGGTGTCAACCTCCAAAAATAAGCCAAAAATCAGACTCGAAACTGTCAAAACGTATCTAAGCTCCACGACGGCAAAGAAATTTTGAACACAAAAGCAATTTCGGGAAAGGGTGAGTGAATTACCTGCAAAGGGAATGGAATGGTGAACTCCCAAGGTGCTGGAAGGATAAATGGGGATGTGTGTATTTACTAATCCCAAAGAGATGCTTTGTGGATAAGGATCAAAGGATTAGTTTACCTACACTCAAGACTAAACCCCTACGGTATACTCTACCCTCTCCTCTTAAAATATCTACTCCTATGCATGTCTTGACATTGCACGTATCAAATCCATTACTATAGACGTATGTTGCAATCACATGATTCATGATTCGGTAATCACTTAGTCATTTTAGAAATGCACGATTTATATTTCTTGCATTGCGTAATTACAATCTTTCCATGACTATTACTTATGTATGCATGTGGATAAAGGCATGTTCGCATAGCGTACTACCGATTGCTCATGTCTCCGACGATAACCATACTTGCGCATATACATTTCCTATTGCACTAACCATGATGATAGGAAACAAAGTCATTCGGTCGGAAAATCAAGCGACGGACGAAATCAAGATGTTTGCGTCCGACCAACGATCAAAACCGAAAGGTTAGCGTCAAACTCAAATTGGACAAATATCCTAACTTAAAATAGAGTCAAGAAAGGTTCTAAACCGTTACTTGACTCGGGGGCAAGTGATGGATAAATGTCCAATTCGGGTTCGTATTTACGCTTCGGGCCTCGCAAACACGTCAAAAATTACATCTCGGTTTAAAAACACCTCCCACGGTATCAAAACGGTCCGGAAGCGCATTTACGCGCGTCCGGACCGGACCTCCGGATTGCATTGCAACCCGGACCTCCGGGTTGCGCGGCGAACCGGACCTCGCCGAATCGCCCAAATTCGACGAGGTCCGGATTGCCTTACGGGTATCGCGCGACTACCGTATCCGCGATTACCGTTACGCGTAGAGAAGTCAAGTTCGCACATTACCAACATGGATGACGGTTACCGCACGATCTTGAACCGTCATCAAACCGCTTTAAAACCGGGTCCGGTCCCAAGAAAGCCTATAAATAGGAGGTCTTGGCCACCCATTTTCACACATTCTCTCATTTGCCCAACTTTGGTATTTTGAGCTCTGACTTCTCTCTAGAAATTCTCTCTCTCTAGAAATTACCTTTTTGCCATTATAGTGACTTAAGCATCGGAGAGGGCTCCGCTAGCACCCCCCCCCCTCTCCGTGCTAGCATTGGTCCTTAGTGCAGGATCCGACGTTTGAGACACAACCTTACTGAGTCACAGCCAAGCCGAGACACAGTCCTCACACGGGAGCAAGCATGAACACTCGTCAGTGGCCCAACCTCCGACGGAAGGGTTACAGCCCGCACAACCACAGACGCATCCTCACGACCTTGTTCAATCCGGACGCAACACAGAGTAAATAAAAAAGTGGACATTTAAATAATTAATTAATATTATGGAATATAATTCATGCACATAAAATAATTTTAGTTGCTACTGATTTCATATATCAATTGGAACAAATATAATAGAATTAAATATTAAATTTTAAAAAAATTCAACCACTAAGGCATAGTGGAAATATTAAACCCCTAGTCAAGTTTACTGTAAACCTTATCCATACCCTAAATGAAAACCACCACCAGAGTAAATAAATAAATGGACATTTAAATAATTAATTAATATTATGGAATATAATTCATGCACATAAAATAATTTTAGTTGCTACTGATTTCATATATCAATTGGAACAAATATAATAGAATTAAATATTAAATTTTAAAAAAAATTCAATCACTAAGGCATAGTGGAAATACTAAACCCCTAGTCAAGTTTACTATAAACTTTATCCGTACCCTAAATGAAAACCACCACCAGAGTAAATAAAAAAATGGACATTTAAATAATTAATTAATATTATGGAATATAATTCATGCACATAAAATAATTTTAGTTGCTAGTGATTTCATATATCAATTGGAACAAATATAATAGAATTAAATATTAAATTTTAAAAAAATTCAACCACTAAGGCATAGTGGAAATACTAAACCCCTAGTCAAGTTTACTGTAAACCTTATCCATACCCTAAATGAAAACCACCACCAGAGTAAATAAAAAAGTGGACATTTAAATAATTAATTAATATTATGGAATATAATTCATGCACATAAAATAATTTTAGTTGCTACTGATTTCATATATCAATTGGAACAAATATAATAGAATTAAATATTAAATTTTAAAAAAATTCAACCACTAAGGCATAGTGGAAATACTAAACCCCTACTCAAGTTTACTGTAAACCTTATCCGTATCCTAAATGAAAACCAACCAGAGTAATTAAATAAATGGACATTTAAATAATTAATTAATATTATGGAATATAACTCATGCACATAAAATAATTTTAGTTGCTAGTGATTTCATATATCAATTGGAACAAATATAATAGAATTAAATATTAAATTTTAAAAAAATTCAACCACTAAGGCATAGTGGAAATACTAAACCCCTACTCAAGTTTAGTGTAAACCTTATCCGTATCCTAAATGAAAACCACCACCATAGTAAATAAAAAAATGGACATTTAAATAATTAATTAATATTATGGAATATAACTCATGCACATAAAATAATTTTAGTTGCTACTGATTTCATATATCAATTGGAACAAATATAATAGAATTAAATATTAAATTTTAAAAAAATTCAACCACTAAGGCATAGTGGAAATACTAAACCCCTAGTCAAGTTTACTGTAAACCTTATCCATACCCTAAATGAAAACCACCACCAGAGTAAATAAAAAAGTGGACATTTAAATAATTAATTAACATTATGGAATATAATTCATGCACATAAAATAATTTTAGTTGCTACTGATTTCATATATCAATTGGAACAAATATAATAGAATTAAATATTAAATTTTAAAAAAATTCAACCACTAAGGCATAGTGGAAATACTAAACCCCTAGTCAAGTTTATTGTAAACCTTATCCATACCCTAAATGAAAACCACCACCGGAGTAAATAAAAAAATGGACATTTAAATAATTAATTAATATTATGGAATATAATTCATGCACATAAAATAATTTTAGTTGCTACTGATTTCATATATCAATTGGAACAAATATAATAGAATTAAATATTAAAGGTTGTCAGGTGCAGCCACTACTATGCTGTTGGGTCACGGTACATCCAAACAAATTTAACGGGACATCCTAACGCTGTTAAACCGGAATTAGTCGAACTAGACCAGGCCGAAAAGCATAAAACCAGATATTAAGAATAAAATAAATTATTAATAGGCCGCATGAAGCAGCGGCCGTTCCATAGTTTAGTCCTCTTAATATCTTCTCATGGAGGGGAAAGGAAACGAAAAATAATTTTTTGGTACGTCCTTCAGTGTGTATAATTGTTTTGGTACCTATATTTAGTATTTACTACCTTTTCTATAGGATACTAGCCAACTGCCAAGTTGTTTAGCGCACCAAAGTACTTATGTAGGAGTTAAAGTACTTAAGAGTATCAATGGTTTTACATAAATTGTATTCTTTAAAGTTGCCACGTATATATTTATGTATACGTTAAGTAATATGTAAAATTAAGACGCACGTAAAAAATATGTACTCTGCAATCGTATTACTTAAACATATTCCTTAAATATATTTTATTATTAAATTTTTCAACAACCACCAATAAAATATTAGCATTAATAATAAAATTAATTAATTTATAATTAAAAATTGGTTACGTAATACATAGTGGATTCCTTATATTTAAGGAATGATTTACGTAAAAAATATAAATTTACGTGGGGTCCCATTTTAAGGAATACTATGTAAAACCACTGTAAATGTTTTTTTTTTCTTTACTAAAATAAACATGTAGGGCCCATGTTTACGTAATCTCTACGTAATACCATTGTGGATGCTCTAAGTAGGAGTTTTTATTTTTCGTAAATTCTTTTTTTAATCTAATTTTTTAGGGGGTGTTTGGATGGATGTAATGTGTGATGTAATCTCACATTACGTCCCACATTAAATTCACATTACGTTGTTTCGTTTGCCATACGACGTAATATGCATTGTAATGTAATGTGCATTGTAATTTGGGATTACGTCCAAACTCCATTCAACGTAATGTGAGATTACATCCAAAAACGAATGTAATGTGAGATTACGTTCAATATTACGGAGTGTTATTATTTTATTATTAGTTACTAAATAGATTAATTATTTTGTCTTGTCTTTATAGTTTATTATGTTGATAATATTTTTATTGTTATTAGTTAGATACTTCATAATTCATTATTATAATAAATAATAATGCACATGATGTTCGTATAAAATGAGTAAATCTTTTTAGTTATATTTTTTTTATGAAAATTATCTTATAAAATTATATATAATGTTTTAATCAATAGAATTTTAATAGTTGTGTGTATTGCGTTTAAATATTTAGTCTTTAGATTTCATAAATGACTATAGTATTAATCACACACATAATTCTTAGGAAGTTAGTTATTGTCAAAATATATGTTCGTTATATCCTATAATATATTAAGATATAACATACTCTCATATAGATTAATATAATAATAATAAAGTCACGTTACAATGCACATTACAACACACACCAAACATTGTAAACTAACATTACACTCCACATTACAGCACAACCAAACACTGTAATCTAACATTACAAGTAATCTCACATTACGTCTCACATTACTTGTAATCTCACATATCAAGTAATCTCACATTACGTTCATCCAAACGCTCCCTTAGAGTTTAGGCCTTAGGGTCTCCGATTATGCATAGTACGAGTGTGGGCAATCGAGAACGACCATGAGTATAAGAGATGTGGAATCTCGAGTTTTTTTTACCATTCTAGACCCAAATGAACAATCAAATACCAATATAGGTTCCAAAAAAAAATTATTTACAAATCTAGGTCTGGCCGGGTTAAGACATACGTTTTATTTTCTAACCGTCGTATCGGAGCCGAGGGTTCGATTCCCGGGAGCGGCATTAAAAATGAAAAAAGAAAAAGTGAAGAGAATAGAAGTGGAAACCTCCCATGAAAAAAAAAAAAAAGAGAAAAAAGGGCCAGTGGGCCGGGTTGGAAATAATGTATAAGACCAGAGTGGTCAGGTTGAATTCACGGGTACGGATCTAGTGGAGGTCCCGTGTAAACTATTGTTTGCAAACAAAGTTATTGAGGGTTTTGAACCTCCTGGAGGGCCGAGGTGGCCAAGTAGGAGCCCATGTTATGAATCACAAGTTAGAGCTTATGACTGATTTGTTAAGTCGCACGTCTTATTCCCTAACAGTAAAGGAAACATATGTTGTTTGTGTGCGTAGTACGAGTGTGTACTATCGAGAACGACATTGAGTATAAGAGACAAATGATCTAACATCATAATGGCTAAATACGCAATTACCGATTTCGCTGGAAGGGTAAAAAAATCGAACTACGTGGAACTAACATTATAATTGGTAAACTAATAGGTCTTATATAATGGAATGTGGTCATTTTTATTTATTTAGGGTTAATATCTACATCGTTACTCGAACTTAATTTTTAAAATTGGTAACTATTTCCAAGCAAATTGTTATTTCAATTATAATTTTCATCAAACTGAACATTAAAAAAAAGCATATGCCAGTCATATGAGAATATGAGGTGTTTTGTGTGTACTGAAATGAAATCTCTAAGAAATTGAATAAATGCAGCAAATAAATTTAATCGACACTCAACTGGACACTCATTTAATTCTAATGGAATCTCTCAATTAAATTAAGTGCAATTCTTGTAATTTATTGGAGAATTTATTTTGGAAACACATGGAAACATTTCATTTAATTTGATGAGAATTATGAACAACGTAACAATTTATTTAAAATTAAAAGTTTTAATAATTAATTTAAAAAAATTAAAATTCAAGCGGAAGAGTAATAATTATTTTTTTTACCGTTACTTTGTTTGCATATACGCAATTATTGAGGTCAAAAGAGATCGTATCGTCCCCCGTCAGAAATCAGAAAGGGGAAAGAAAAGTATGATTATTAAAATCAAAATGTTCAATATAAAAGCGTCGGTGGCACGTACGAAGTGTGTCGATCGCACGTGCGAGCGTGCCATGTTCCCATTGGCTGAGTCCATTCCCAGTTTCAGTTCCCAGCATCTATACCCTCACACATCCACACACTTCTCTTCTCTCTCTCTCTTCTCTGTACTTACTGTTCTTACTCTATCTGTCACTGAGTCGCCACCTCCGCACTGAGACTTGAAGGCCGCTGCTTCCGCCGCTCCTTCACCGTCCACCGGGTCGTTTTCTTGCCAGATCGAGCTCAGGTTCGATCGAACACCCAATCTCATGATTTTTTACTTAATTAAGCAAACATTAAGCTCAAATCTTAGCTCCGATGTTCGTTCTCCGTTGCTTGATCTTTAATTGGTCGAATCTGCAATGCTTGAACTGTTATTAGTATCGGGAGTTTCTCATTGCTTGAAGTTAAGTATATGTGAACTGTTTCAGTAGTTGCAGTGCGAAATGCTTAGTGGAGGTGATTTTACTTGATCGGGAGCTGTAATTAGGTAATATGGTACTGGGTAACTGGATTTGATGATGCAGCGAGCGGTGTAAGTGTTGTCGAAGCACGTAATACTTGTTGATGTGATTAATTAAGTCCTTCGAAATCAAGACTGATAAATATTAGTGACCTTGCTTGATTGGTCTGTTTTTGTATTGTAGTCTCTCTGTTGATCTTACAGTTGGGAACCCTAGTTAGGGTTGAATTTTTATGATTTCATTTCTATAGATTGCTGCATGTTTAAGTCAGGTTTCTGCATCGCATTCACCTGAACTAAACCTAAAACCCGGCCTTTCACTCACATTATGGCGTCTTTGTTCAATAGAATTTTTTCCTGTTATGCCCATTTCAAATCCTATATTCTATCATATGATGTTTGGTGGATTATATCTTGTATTTTCCAATTAATATCAAGTAAATAAAACAACTGGCTGTGCATCTTGAGTTGAATACTAAGTTCCGTTGGTGTAGTCATGCCAGCATGATAGCTTTAAGTATGTCTCTTATTTGTTGTATCTTTCTTCATGTCAGGACCCTTTCCCACTTTGTTGACTTGATGCCATCCTCCTAGATACAGCTATATGAACGCCTCAAGACATTTTGCAGTTCGGTGCATCAGATGATCGGTGAAAGCTCTATTATGCTTGACCAGTGCCAAGATGGGCATTTGTCTTGCACATTCTCCTGGAGTATGGCTGATTTATGCTTTGTTGCTCTATGCCTTGCTCAATAGAAGCACAGCTCTCACCCCTGATGGTACGACAGTACATTGCATTTTGCTTTATCAAATCATATCATATTTTTCAGTGTTAGCATAACTAGGTGATTTAATTCATCCACATGTCGTCGCTCCTCACTTAATCTACTGCAATATTCTCATGAATTTTCTATCTCACTAACATTGGATTTTTTTAGTCTAGTGTGATATGAACATATAATTATGTTACGGCTCCCACTTTTAGAGTTCTCACTTGCTCAAGTACAATCACCTTATTTTATTATCATTCCTAAAACCATTTATCATCAGAATGTGGTAAGAGATTGCTTAAAAACTTTGTATTTGTGATGTGTATTTCCGATTTTTTACTAGTGTTACCTTCTTATTTGAAAGTGTGCATCTAATATAAATAGCAATTTCCTAGGTGAGGTGCTTTTGAGCTTCAGATCGGCCATTGTAAGTTCAGATGGTGTCATTCTTCAGTGGAGACCTGAAGATCCCGACCCTTGTAATTGGAAAGGAGTTAAATGTGATCCAGATTCGAAGAGAGTAGTTTTTTTGTAAGCTCTATTGCTTTATGCTGAAGCATCTATTACTGTTGAAAAATATCTTATTTTCCGCTACTTACGTTCTTAGGTTAAGTCGGACTTGTGCAGCCATGTCTACCGAGCACCCTCTTTTTACCATTTTTTTGTGGATTTCCAAGACTTGCCTCTTCATTTATGGACTTTTGTCAGAAATCATCTTTACCGAATCAATGGAATTTTGAATTCAAATATAAATTGAGGATGATGTTAATCCAAATACGTAATGGTGCATCAGATTTCATCTAGATTTAAAATGATAAATTCGTTTGTGATGTTTGGTATGGTTAAGGTACTAGAACTTATTCTTAAGTGGATGGCTGAGTCTGAACTGCCTGTTTATTGGACAATTTCAATGTATTTTGTATGTACTTGACGACTATGATCAGCAAGTGTTTCAATTTGCAGGAGCCTCCCTCGTTGCAAATTGAGTGGTTCTATTTCACCTGAACTTGGCAAGCTTGATCAACTGAAAGTCTTGTATGTAGCCTTCCGCTCTTTCAAACATCCTCGTTATCTGACAGTTTCCTGCATTTAATGCTCTTTTCTAACTGTCTCAGAACTCTTCACAAGAACAACCTCTATGGGCCCATTCCTTCAGAATTGGGAAACTGCACTCAGTTACAGGGAATGTAAGTGCTTGCTGTGCCTTTCTAAATGTACTATATTGGTAATTTCCTGAAATATCAAGACGTTTAGTACCTTATTTTTCAAAGTATGATGCTCAAAGTACTATTATAGTATTATGTACTCCAGATTACGCTAATGGCTAGGTAGTCCTGTTTTGTTGCTTATGTGGTAGATATTTTGGCACCCCTTTTTGTTAATCTAAACCAAAAAGAGTATCTGGTCTTATGCAACATAATGGGCATCTCCATGTTATTTTCTTTTCTTTTTAAAGCTTCTTGAAAGTAATTAACCAAGCTACTTTGCAGATATTTGCAGGGTAACTACTTGAATGGTTTTGTCCCCACAGAATTAGGAAACCTGTCTGATCTTCGAAATCTGTGAGTATATTTATCTCTTCTGCAGTATTTTTTTGGACCTAGGAGTTAGATATTACTGCTTGGGTTTGACTCACTCTTATCTTTTTATTGGATAGAAACATATCAGACAACGACTTAAGTGGATCTATTCCTCCTTTGCTCGGGAAGCTGAGTAACCTCGTCACATTGTAAGTACCGCACTTTCGCTTGGAAACGTTTAGGATTTCCTTCCTATCAATGTTGGTTAATTTTTCGTTTCAACTTGTTGACATTTTACTATTGATGTGAAGTGATGTGTCAAATAACTTCTTGACTGGCCCGATACCATCCGATGGCGTACTTGGCAACTTTCCTGAGAGCTCGTACGTGACTTGTCTCAGTATATTGATTATATTATGACATGGACATTCCATTTCTACGTATTTTCTGATTGGGTGATATATACACTATGTAGCTTTGCTGGAAATCTCGGTTTGTGCGGAAAGCAAGTCAATGTTGCCTGCAATGGAGGGACTTCTGGAGGTTCTATCTCTCCAGGGTCAGGTAATCTTGGACACATCTCTTTGCTAAGTTGCAACTGTTGTTGCACCATCTTTTAACTGTTTGTATTAAGCATCCATTTTTGGTTATTGCTGCAATCTAGTTTTTTTATCATTGCAATTTATTACCCTTAGTAACAAAATCTAGTTAGTGCATTAATTAATAAACAAAAACGGATGCTTAATAAAAATATTTAAACAACAATCAACAAATTTCAAGTATCCAAAAATTAAAACACGAGTTCAGTACCAATTCGTCACATAGTGACATGTGAGATACCTCAAATAATCAAATACTTTTAAACCGTTAATTTATGACTCTTTACTCTATGTTGACTTGTATATTTATTTGGCTATGCTATTATAGTACTGAAACATCGGATTATGACTTGCGTTTAATTGCACTACGCTGTTGTAGCTCGTACTCCTGGCGTTAAAAAGAACTCTGGCCGTCTCTTCATTAGTGCATCAGCAACTGTAGGAGCACTACTCCTGGTGGCTCTCATGTGTTTCTGGGGATGTTTTCTGTATAAGAAGTTCGGTAAAAGCGATAGCAAAGGTTTCTCCATAAACATCAATGGAGGTACGCGACCTATCTTTTATCTATATTCCCCAAGTTCCTGATTTTGTATCGTCAATTTAAAAGGAAAAAAAATAACTTTTTTGCCAGGTGCATCAGTCGTAATGTTCCACGGAGATTTGCCATACACCTCGAAGGAGATTATAAAAAAATTGGAGACTTTGACAGAGGAACACATAATAGGTTCTGGAGGATTTGGAACTGTCTACAAACTAGCCATGGATGATGGAAACGTATTTGCTTTGAAAAGAATAGTGAAGATGAACGAAGGCTTTGACCGGTTCTTCGAAAGAGAGCTTGAAATCTTAGGGAGCACTAAAAATCGTTACTTGGTCAATCTGAGGGGATACTGCAACTCACCCACTTCAAAACTACTGATATATGATTACCTCCCTGGTGGTAGCCTCGATGAAGCACTTCACGGTATGTTTGAATGCCTTACAACCATGTGAAATAGTACATACGAATACGATTCAAATATTTAATCATGTTTAGGGTTAATTAGCGATTTGCTATCTGAGCTTGGGAGATCTTGAGTTTTGCAAGCTGAAGTTTTTTTTTTGGACTAATTGCTAGCTGAAACAAATTAGAACTAATAACTTACTCGGATAGAAATCTGCACCTATAATTAGAACTCAGCTAGCAAATTTCAAAATTCTGCTAGCAAATAACAAATTTTTTCAAAGTTTAGTTAGTAATTTGCACAAAGAACAACATATTACAAATTTAAGTTTAGCAGGAAAGCAAACAACATTGTATTGCAACAAATCAGATAAACCTGGCGTATTGCAACTTTGTATAAGTTTAGCTGGCAATTTATCGGAAGGAACAAAGAAACCATTCAAACCCCCAAAGTTCAGCTAACAAGTTGCAAATTAACCCAAAAAATTGAACTTTTTAGCTAGGGATACATAATGTGCTGAGTTTTGCAGAAAGAGGAGAACAACTTGACTGGGAGTCACGGCTGAATATTATATCGGGAGCAGCCAAAGGGCTTGCTTATCTGCATCATGATTGTTCTCCGAGGATTGTACATCGGGACATAAAAGCAAGCAATATTTTGCTCGATGGCAACCTGGAGGCTCGAGTGTCAGACTTTGGGCTTGCTAAGCTTCTGGAAGATGAGGAATCACATATTACGACAATTGTTGCTGGAACATTTGGTTATCTTGCTCCAGGTAAGCTGCCATCTCCATTGCTCTATGATATAGGATTATGTGCTCTTACGCTGATACTGTTAATTTCATTAGCAATGTCACAACATGAGAAACTAAGCTAGAATTTTTCTGAAAGGAGTAGCATATATAGGGTTAATAGATCTTTTGGTACAACACACTTTTGGATTTTGTTGCAGTATCTATTTTTTGTATAATTTTGGTGCAATACGTATGCAACTTGTACACGTTTGATGCATCCGTTAGTTGACTGTATGACTAGCTTCAAATTTTTATTCTGTTTAATTTAGTTCTCAAATTTATTGCCCTAACTTTTTTACTTTTACTATTTAATCCCAAAACATTTTCAACCGCACTCTAGGTCTAAATTGACCTAGCCATGGTCCGACCCAGCCATTTTTGCAATTCTAACGCTCGATCCTTAACAATGCAGAGTACATGCAAAGCGGTCGAGCTACAGAAAAGACAGATGTTTACAGTTTTGGAGTTTTGGTGCTCGAAATACTAAGCGGAAAGCGACCCACCGATGCTACTTTCATCGAGAAAGGCCTCAATATTGTCGGATGGGTACGTATCACCATACTCAACTCTTACTTCATTAATAAACCATTTCATTTACTCCTTCCCCTACATCTGCAGTTAAATTTTCTAGTTACGGAGAATAGGCAGCGCGAAATAGTCGATACAACATGCGAGGGCATTCAAGAAGAAAGTCTCGACGCCCTTCTCTCCCTCGCAATCCAATGTGTTTCGGTCCCCGAAGAGAGACCCACCATGCACCGAGTCGTTCAAATGCTCGAGTCCGAAGTCATGACTCCGTGCCCTAGTGAACTCTACGACTCTGAATGAAACCCTAAATCTGGCAAGTTCTCGATCTTCATGGCTCGGTTTTTCGATAGTTGTTTCGGCAGCAGGTACTGTTTTTTTTTTGAAAGTGTAAGTGTATATGTTGTTGTAAATTTGTTCCAATTGGTGCTTCCTACTGGGGAAGGGGGATTCGTTACTTTTTTCACGACATTTTTTGTAACATAAACTTCGAGTCCATTTGTTGTTGTGACTAGCTACCATTGTTCTTCAATAATCTTTACCACTTTTATCACTCATGGTGTTCACTTTGATTACTAAACACGCGCTATGCACGTGGGTGTGTATATGTCTTATTACTAGTGTTCATTTAAATACAAATTTATTTTATAATAATAATAAGGGTTAGCATGTATTTTGGTTCATGATGTTTGACCACTTTTGAGTTTTGGTCCATAATACTTTTTTTTGCCTAGTTTTGATTTCATATATTTGTAAATTTTTCTAGTTTTGATTGACGGTAACATTCCGTCCATTTTTTCCGTTAAGTGACATGTGCAAGTCACGTGATCCATCATATACTTTCAATTTTGTTCAAATCTGGGGAATTGACATTCTAAACCTAGTTCAATTTGGCGAATTGAACTAGGCTTATGGGTCAAATTTGGGGGAATTGACACCCTAAACCTAGTTCAATGGGTCAATTCCCCCCCAAATTTGAACAAAATTGAAAGTTTATGGTGGATCACGTGATTAGCACATATCACTTAACGGAAAATATTGACGGAATGTAATGGTCGGATCAAAACTAGAAAAATCTGCAAACATATGGTACCAAAACTAGGCAAAAAAAAAAAAAAAACCATCATGGATCAAAAACCCAAAAGTGGTCAAACTTCATGTACCAAAAGATCTGTTAAACCTATTAATAATTACTAATTCACTTTTATTTGGAATTTATTTTAAATTAACACGCTTAATAATGTAGCTATCTTATTAGAAAATTCTTGGATGCGCTTAGTATTTATATCAAATTTTTACTTGTATCATTTGTTTTTTAGGACTCATCACTCAGTGATGTGTGAATGGTTTGAATAGTATTGAACAAAATTATGTTTCTCTAGATTAGATAATACATTACACTTTACGAATAATGATTAAATCAATCAATAGTATTGAACAGAATTATATTTCTTTATATTAGATATAATACATAATGGCTTAGCTAACACTTTCTTAATAATGATTAAATCAATCATTAACTAATCTGCAGATTGATGGGATGTTTGGTTGATATACAAAATAGTACGCGGTATTTGAAGTTTATTTTTATTATTACTACTATTCTTTTTGGAAATCATATTGTATGAAGCTGTACTAGTACTCAATAGTAGAAACTAGAAAGAGGTTTCTGATTATTTTTTTGTTTGCAGTTGACACTTGACAAAGTTGTGATTCAACCTTCGTAATTAAGGAGCTACGTTTTGACAAACGTACCAATTAAGTCCACAACCAAATCATGCATTATTCATATCAGGTTTACTAACTCTAGTTTGAACGTGGAAGAACCTTTACATGTAGAAAGAATACGAGAAAAATTAATTATTGGATTTAATTAGATAGTTTTATGAATAATTTTACAAGTTTTGTGGGTTGGATAAACGGTTAGATAATGTGAACTCTAGATGACAAATAGGTAGTTTTAAGTTTTTTCCCCAACAACCTTTTGAGTTGGCTGAACGGTTTGATCGAATGAAACCCTAAATAATGACCGAAGCCAGATATTAAAATGAGGTGACAAACGTCATTCGATTATTTTTGTTTAGACCTTTCTAGACTTATTCCTTAATGAATATACCCCGAATCCATTATAAAACTTTATTTATTCAAGAGAAAAATAAATAATTTTTTTATAATAAATATTAAGTCAAATTCTTCCACCTGTGGATCCGTTGGATGGGAAAGAGACATCAAATTCTATTTAAATCGGTGGTTGTTATTATTAACAAAGTTATAGTGTTGATCACAAACCAATATTTTTTTTAATGTATATTTAATATATATATATAAAGTTTCAGAACTCATATCGAATTGGGTCATTGATATCCGACAAAGCTCATTTCACATTTAAAAGATTATTATGAGTTGTTACATCAGTGAAATTTAGTGATCAATGCATGCAACTCCATCACTATAAGTTTTTGGTTAATACGTGCTCTAATTAAGAAACATAATTAGTGCTGCTAATATGGCTTGGTCAGTCAGCATTTGCTTGCTAATATGGACACTACTAGATAGTCAAAAGTTATTTTGCACATAATAATTGAACAACATCTCCAACAAAAACGACACCGCACGGAGCGCCTGTCTGTCGGGTCCATTTTTGGGAACTACCTGCAGGGAACACTTTAGTTATTATTGATTGATGATGGTGAAAATTGACCACCTGACGTCATCATCCACTGCTCAATACGTACACCTTTTCATACGTATATGTATGGATTATCTGTCTGCGTATCTAGGGACGATTCTATGTTTAAATATGCTTACGTAGGTTTACCATTCTTTGTTTTGCATACATTAATCTAATTGAATGATCGCCTAAATTATTTTTATTTATTGCCAACCAATTACGTGCATGGAAGATTGCTAGAGTGGTAGACAAAAATTAATGTGGTTGTTGTGATGTATGTATATTGTATTGTAATGTTTAAGTTTAGAATTTAGGAAAACAAATATATCTCTAACGTTCATTTTTCAAGAATGTTATGTGATGTTAATTATAATAGTTTTCGTATCTATCTAGAATCCCAAAAAAATGCATGGGTCTACACTTCAAAAATGTTACATAATTGATATATGAAAAATGCTGAAAAATTATACATATTGACGATAAATTCCATATAAAATATACGAGTCATCTGAATCTTAGATGTGATGGCCCCTGATGGGGGTCAAGAATCTAAAGAAATATAATCCTGCTTGATTATCTACATAAATATAACCATGTTTTATTATACTATAATAACATGCGGCGAAACCGGCGATTTTAAAAATTAAAATAAATTTTAGAACCTGTGGGTCAGTTTTTAGATACTTTAATGTGTAGTACAATTGATGATTCTAATTTTAAAACGCACTAGAAAATTTCACACTATTAAATATCATTATTTTATTTTAATATCTATTGTTTTAATTTATTATAATTAAAAAGTTATAATTTATTTATTGATTTACGAATAAATTGTTTCGTGTGAAAATAAATATGAAGAACTTTATGATAACATATAATATATCATGTATTTTTAATATATGTTCATTAATATAAATTTATTAATTTAAAGTATAATGTCTAAACTCTATTCATTAATATTAATTTAACATATACAATTTTATGCACAAAATTCAAGATAAAAAATATTATAACATAATATTCATTTACTCATTTACGATAAACTCTACGCAACTAACAAGTCTCTATTCACAAGATTGATTGAAATTTGGTATTTGAAATTTGAAATGTTAAAAATGAACAGTCGTAGGTTTCATTTTTGTTGAAATTTGGTGTATTTGTGCGTATTTTCCTTTCCTTTCAATCATTTACATCAACCCACTCATCAACTAATAATCCATCACTTTTTACTTTTCACAAACTCACCAAATTTCCCTCAAAATTTGAAAATCCAAAAGAAAACGTTTCCAACAGAGTGGTGTGGAGCAAATTCCAGTGACAACCGAGTGGATTTACTTACGCGAATGTGGCCACTTCTCTTAGTGACGGTCCCGGTAAGGTGTCGAGAAGGGAGCGTGCATTGGAGGTCGAATTTGACAGTCGGTTTCGAAAAGATTGACTTCTCTAAATTATTGATATCATTATTAGGTGCGCAGCCAGTGACGAAGCATTGATATCAAAACACCAAATTTTAATAAAAATGAAACATAGAACATTCATTTTAACATCAGACACCAAATTTTAACATTAATGAAACTTCACACAGTTTATGGATTCTTAACATATATATAATGCATGATCAAAGAGAAAATGTATATTTAGCTAGGGAACAAATATAAAAGTTTAAATCGAAAAACTGCACAACAGTCGGCCCCTGAATCAATGCTTCGTCACCGGCTGCTCACCTAATAATTGTTTAAAATAATAGTTTTTTGTTGGCCAAATTTTAAAATAATAATCGTATATGCTTTTACAGAATAAGAAGAAGCACTACTCTATATAAATAGGTCCAACATACAAGACATGAGCAGCAAATTCTCTCAATATACTCCAATCCGACAAAGTACCAATTTTTTGTTTATTTTTTAATTTTAATAATTAATTGTTGTCTGTTTTGGCGGCGGCGGTGGTGATGACGGGGCAGTGTCGGAAATGGATGATTCTAGTGGTGACGCTTTGGATCCAAGCCTTCACGGGGACCAACTTTGACTTCTCGGCCTATTCGTCGGCCCTTAAGTCGGTGCTGGGGATTTCGCAGGTGCAGCTCAACTACCTGGCCGTCGCCTCCGACATGGGGAAGGTGTTGGGGTGGTCGTCGGGGCTGGCGCTGCTTTATTTCCCGGTATCCTCCGTCATGTTCGCGGCGGCGTTCATGGGGTTTGTCGGTTACGGCATGCAGTGGCTCGTCATTTGCGAAATCATCTCTCTGCCCTACATATTAGTACGTACTAATTTGCATGCATGCGATATTATGTGTGCCATCAACAAACTAAGAACGGTATATATTATATATAATACATTTACGGAAGGTGTTTCTAGAAGGACCCCATCAGTGGAACAATACACATAGCATGTTTACTATACATCTAGATCGATCAACACTCGCACAGTCGCACTGGGTCAGTCTATAATGGATAAAATACTGGCCATAAATATATTTTTATTCTCATAATTACTAGCGGATTTGAACCTATCTATATGTACAATTTTTAGCGAGAGATTATATTCTAAAGGGGATAAACTGTTCCTTTTTTTTTTTTTTTTTTAATTTATAAGTAGATCCGTTTTTAGATATGTATACGGTGAAGTATGTATAAAAGTGTACTGAATACTTACACTATAGGTTTGAGGTTATGAGTCAGTTGGTTAATACACACGTCTAATTATTCACATGGTATCAAAGCGCACATATTCTAGTTCTGACAACACATTTTTAAAAAGAAAAAAAAAATTGAAACCCCTCATATTAAATGCCTAGATGGCCGGGTTGAAACTTCAACTCAAGTGAGGGTTAAGATTGAGGTCCCTGGTAGAATGTTGAAATATGTATAAGAGTGTGTCGAAAGTCTCTCTACCCATAAATTTAAGTTTATGAATCATTTTATTAAAGCGACATATTATTATTAACTATTATATTTTGGCCCTTACTATGTATATGAATAAATTTATACGAAAAGAATTTCATTTTTCATGAATTTAATATATTTTTCATCAACTAAAACATTACATATAGAGAAGAATAAAATAATTCAGTAAATGATGATGATGATGAACGTTAGTATTTAGTTTTATTTTATGAATTATTAATTAATCTATATATAAAGTATAAATTTATTAACTTTTACTTTATGTGATACGTCCTTTATTAATATTTTAGTTTATCTCTAATATATTGATCAGTATGAAATAATGCAATCTCATTTTACAATTTATGCATCCATCAGGGTTCAAGGATATACTACTTCTTTAATTAAGTCGGTCGTAACTTTATAATTTTGTGGTTTTCATTTGCTAATCATTATTCTTTTACAGGTATTTCTCCTGTGCTTATTAGCAGGATCCAGCATCTGCTGGTTCAACACGGTCTGCTTCGTTCTATGCATCCGTAACTTCCCATCGAACCGGCCCCTCGCCCTATCCCTAACCGTGGCCTTCAACGGCGTCAGCGCCGCCCTCTACACGCTAATCGCCAACTCAATCGACCCGTCTTCAACCTCTCTCTACCTCCTTCTAAACGCCGTAATCCCCGTCATAGCCTCCACCGTAGCCCTAATCCCGATCCTCCGACAACCCTCTCTCGACCATTTACCCGAAGACGGGTCCCGCATTTTCCTCGTACTCAACGTAATCGCCGTGCTCACCGGAATCTATCTCCTACTCCTCGGCTCGTCCTCTTCCGGTGTGACCTCGGCTCGTGTATTATTAGGCGGCGCGTTGTTTTTACTCGCCTTACCGCTCGTTATCCCGGGTGTTATTTACGCGCAAGCTTGGTTTCGGGAGAAAATATACGCGAGATTCAAATTCGACGAGTATGATCTCGAGCTACACAAGCAGTTAATCGGTCGAGAAACGAGCGGTAATGACGAAAATGGGCTCACGGGGGTTAAGTCGGTTGCCGTGGGGACGGACCGACTAGCCGTGTTAGGGGAAGAGCACTCGGCGAATTTGCTTGTTAAAAGGGTGGATTTTTGGCTATACTATGTGGTCTACTTCTGTGGGGGTACTATTGGGTTAGTTTATAGTAACAATCTAGGGCAAATTTCACAGTCGCTCGGGCTGGGGGCGGATACTACGAATCTTATTACGCTCTACTCGGCATTTTCGTTCTTCGGACGACTTCTTTCCGCAGCCCCGGATTACGTTCGCACGTAAGTATAGATTAAGTGATTTTTACGATGGAAACATTAAGGTTGTGCATGAACCGGTTCTGTCCGATCCAGTCGGGACTATTTTAAACAGATTCAGTCTGAAGAGAATTGATTTTTTTAGGCTACTAATTATTTGTAGAAAAATTGGTATGTTTGAAATCGGTTCTGGAACTGGATTGCAATCGTTTTTGGCAAAAACTGGTCCGATTTCAATCGAAATGGACCGGTTTTAATGAATGTTTACCTATTTTTTTATTATAAAAAAATGAGTCTAAAACCATTTCAGTTCCGGTACAGTATCATTCCACTAAAGACTCTTAATACTGTTTACTCTTTGTTGACCTAATCTGTTTAGAACCGGTCCAAACTGGACCAATTCCAATCCGGCCAGACCATATTTTTTCCAACCCTAGCAAAAACCTTTTCGGTTCCAATTTGAAACAGGTTCTGGACTGTCTCGGAACTATCTGGCAAAAACATATCTGGTCCGGTTGCAACAGTCTATGATCTAGTTTTAACGAGGGTTTACACTAATTATTAAAAAAAAAATCAATAAAAAATCAGTTCAGTTCCAGTACAGAACCGATTCCACAGAAACATACTAACGACTATTGGTACTAATTCACTCTTTGTTGAATTAGTCTTTTTAGAACCGGTCCAAACCGGACCGGTTTTTTTCGAACCCTAGCAAAAACCTAAAGAGATGAGCAAAATATTTCTCTATTCACAATTTGAACCCTAATAAAGTTCTTATGGTGGGCAGAAAGGTCTACTTTGCAAGGACCGGGTGGCTAGCCCTATCACTTATCCCGACCCCAGTCGCGTTCTTCCTCCTTGTAGCCTCCGGTTCGGGAACGACACTCCACATCAGCACCGCACTCATCGGACTGAGTTCAGGCTTCATATTTTCAGCGGCAGTTTCGATCACTTCAGAGTTGTTCGGCCCCAACAGCGTTGGGGTGAATCACAACATCCTTATCACCAATATACCGCTCGGTTCGCTTCTGTACGGTCTCATGGCTGCACTAGTCTACGACGGCAACACGAGTTCGGGATTATCTCGGTTCTTTAGTATCGGGGTTTCGGACACGACAGTGTGCTTGGGAAGTCGTTGCTATTTCTTAACGTTCGTCTTGTGGGGGTGCGTATCGGTTATCGGGTTAGTTTCGAGTTTGGTATTGTTTCTTAGGACTAAACCCACGTATGATGAGTTCGAGAGGACCCGAAGTTGTAATCAATTAGTTTGATGTCGTTATATACTTATATATGTTTGCTCTCGATTCGTCCAATTCGAGGTATCTTAAGGGATCCGTGTACTTTTAGATTTGGAATCTAACATATACTTGTTGCACAATCTATCATTAATTAAATGTTTATATTAAGCCAAACCAAATTATGAGTGTTTTGCAAAAAAAAAAAATCGAATTTTTCTTTGCAAAACACAAACTTAACTTTACTACGAGAAATTCTTGTGTAGGCTTGGTGGTTACACAAAGTCAATACATGACAAGTGTCACACTCTCTTGGTGGTTTTTTCTAAAACCCTAAAAATAAACTATAGAATGGTGGGAATTAAAGATACTTGTCATATACCGAATAGCTTGGTGTAATCCCGAAGTCTACACAAGAATTTTCCTAACTTTGCAAACCTTTCTTGAAAAAAAAAAAAAAAAAACTTTATAAACCTACGCTCTCGGGTCCGGCTCAAGAGAATTTGAGGGTCTAAAGCCACATTTTAATTTGGGGCACTCTTATTAGAGGTATTTTTTTAGTCCAAACATTATATTGATAATTAAACGTAATTTTTTGTATTAATTTTTTTTTTACCTTTCAATTCTACTATTTTTCATAATTAAGAACTCAATTGCATAAGAGACATTCAACCAAAAAATAATAATAATTAAAGGCAGCTATCATATATGAGACCTTTAAAAACTCGGGGCCTAAAGTCTTTACTTTAGTGTTCTTTTCATTCGGTCGGCCCTGCAAACTACGTTGCTGTTATATTAAAAGATTACAGAAACTGAACACATAAGAATTATATTATTTTTGTTCTAAGTAATGCATGCTAGATAAAATCAACATAACTATGTTAAAATAGTTTATAAGTGGATGTTACATGTTCAATTGAAAAAAACCAGCATATCCCTCCTAAATTCAAGCTACCATAATTCCAATCAATTGTTACCACACTCATAATAATTACCAATAAATATTGAATGGAGTTACCTCATTACATAATAAATACAGTAACAGAATTTGTTGTTGAAGTAACTGAATTTGTTCTACCCTACTATTCTCTCTTATACAAAAGGAAACTATTACAACATCAATCAACAACACACCCTTCACTTACTAATCACAATCATCTCTACCACATTTCCATCCTTCTATCTATACCGTGGCAATGACGATCCCGGTAACCGTCTCAACCGCTATACCCCTTTTCGTAATCCTCGTGGCAACCCTAGTCCCATTCGGGACCAGCGAAATGATGATGATGCCAGAGAAACCCGATATGATGATGATGCCGAATCCAATGTTCGTTAAAATGTGTAAGAATAATATGGGGTTGGATTGCGGCAACCGGATCAACATATACCTCTTTGGGGAGGGTACACTTATTCCTGATCGTTACTGCCCGGAGTTGATTCATATCGGGAAACAATGCCACGACGCTATTGTCAATAAACACGTCGCCGGAAAGTCTCGCGGTTTCGTCAGAAAAGCGTTGAAAAAGAGTGAGTGGCTTTGGGAGCATTGTGTTAGGGTTGTTGAGTATCAGAAGAGAAGAGGAGGTGGAGATTAAGGTTGATTGTGTTTTTGGTTATTCGCAAAGTATGTGTACCTAAATAAAGGAAAAGATGAATATAAGGGCTATTTTAATAATATATACATATACCAAATTGATGTTTCCCTCCGATATATTGGAGTGTACGCAAATATGCCCCTTTAGTTTATGCTGCAAATAATAGGTATATGTGAAGGTTTAATACTTTAAAAGTGTTTTTGTGTTACACTTAAATTACCCTAGTAGTAATTATAACAAAAATATAAGAATTATAATTTTGCTTATTTTTTAATTCTATTAAGTTGAAAAAATATAATATGTTGAAATATGTGAATTTAAACTTTAAAGTATATCAAAATCAACGAGGGTTGCATCAGCTTTCATGTCATTAAATAATAATGTATACCTTTTATTTCTACCAAAATATATATATATTTTTTTTTAATTTATTATAATACTATTTTACTTGTAGTGTCGTAATTAAATAGCTATAATTTTTTTTTTGTATAATACTTTTATTTACAAACAAATTTATTTAAAAACCTTATGATTTATGAATGTCGCCGTATGTTTCTTACTTCCGCACACCAAGTTAACAAATTAATCAATAATAAGACGAATATATTCTTTTAATATAGAGGCAATATATCTTTTGGTACAACATGTTTGAGTCATGTTGTCTTTTGGTATAATAATTTTGTTTTGTGCTACAAGTTGGAGACGCGTTGTATTTTGGTGTATATATATGTTAGATTGCCCCCTCAATTTTACTTTATTTAGTTTAGTCCAAATATTAAAACCAAAGGTCCAATCGAACTTATGCCTCGGTGGACCTAGTCAGGGTCGATCCACGGGCTAGGTCCGGCCCTAGTTAGGTACAGCGAGCCAAGAGTTTAATTGGACATTTGAGGAAAAATTAACAACTCACTAACAAATGCACCAAAATACAACAGGTCTCAAACGTGTTGCATAAAAATATAAAAATAATAATTTATACCAAAATAACAAGTTAAAAAAAACATACTAGCCCTTTGATATTTTAACTTAAAAATCGAGTTTCCGAGTCAATGCTGTTAAACTTAAGTTTTCATCTCACACAAAGTGCGGGTAAATAACTAGTAGACCTAAGTTTTCATATTAGTAGAACCCCACATAAAGTGCGAGTAAATAAATGGATTTTTTTACTATACTTTGGGAGCACCATGCTTTTGATTTTTTTAATACTATGGTGGACTTAATTGTAACATAACTAAAACTTTAAAAATATGAAAAAGTATGAATGTTTTTAACTACACCTAATATGTGTATCATACTATTAATAATATCAATTTCCCTATGGGGTTCATCTTTAGGGTAGTAGAAAAATAAAAAAATTAGTGGCAAAAGCATGGTGCTCCAAGAGCATTGTAGAAAGGTCCTAAATAAATAGTATAATAATATAGTTGAGAGTAGATAAATACCCCTGAACTTTCAAACTGGTGCAAGATAGTTCTTAGAAAACTAAAGAATTGTCAAAGAATTCAACACAAAAATATTCCATGGTAACCACATCTGTCTTTAGTTTGGTAAATTTCTTCTAACTGCAACTGCAAGTAGCACAACATAAGATGCCACAGCTGCAGCCATACAGCATTTAAATATGGTCAGTAATCAACCTCCCCAAATCCCGTCATTCACTCTTCATTTATTCAAAACAAACATTCTAGGGAAGCTCTGTCAAAGATTGGAACAGAAACATCAAGAACACAACTTGATGCAAATTGTCCCCTGGTGGTGTGTTCTTGTCTTGACAAGTCAGCAGTTAATCTTACACGGCAGAATGGTTGGCGGCTTCGTTCTCTGTAGAGAGCGATTCGGATCTGCATATATCTCCACGACAAAGTGGACACACTCTGCACAAAAATCGACCCACTAATGTCACGAATCTATTCACGATTAGATTTTTTTTTAAAGAACTTGGGCGCGGATTATGAATCTCAGAATATATATATATATATATATATATATATATATATATATATGTACCTGTGAATCTCCTTGAGCCATTTATCTACGCATGCTCTATGAAATTCATGGTGACAAGGCAGTATCCGAACGCTTTCCCCTTCCTCGTACTCCACAAGGCATATATAACATCTGTGTAATGTTGGGACCAGTTGAAGAACATCAGCAAAAACCAAACAGATAAACCTTACTGAATCCAAGTGTACTAAATATGAAAGCATATAAGTAGATAGTGATGGTATACGATCTTTAATATGACGATTTTAATCTAAATTCACCAATCCTACGACATAATTCAATGGAGGTTTTTTTTTTTGGCCAACCAGTGAAGGTAAATTCATTCTATCTTATAGATATCAGTTAATGTTATTGTTAACTTACTGTGCAGCATCTTCATTCTGGTGCTTGTGCAGCTTGCTGTATAATTTAGTAGGCAGAGAGTCAACAACTTCATTTGGGGCAGGGACTGAACCAATGGAAGATACTGTAGGACGGGAGGATAAAACCACGGATTGCTGGTGAATTTCATCCAAAACCTAAACAAAATAATGGAAAATACATTAACTTACACAATTAAGAGCGAAATATCCGCATAAGAAAGTTAATTAAGTAATTATGATTAATGATTCACCTCAAATAAAGCTTCTGCTAGCATTACAATTCGGGATATGCTAGCTCTAGTATTTGTATCATCGTTAGTATTAACATCTCGGTTTCCATTACGACATGTGCAGCGGCCATTTCTGTGTTGACCAGAGAGGATGCATGATCTTTCATGGCCAGACAGGTTCTCAAAGCGGCTCTCCAATCGCTGAAGAGCACGAACCTACAGAAATTGCAAGTTATTTTGACATTCTATAGAAAAGAAAATATTAAATACAAAATTCATAGGTTGAAATCGAAGCATAATATAATTTGAAGTCTTTGACAAATTCAGGAGCTATACAGACCTGCGAACGAATCCGCCTTCGCCGGTCAAGGAAATCCGATCTGTGTTCCAATAAATCACGATACCTAGTACCTTCCCTTGGTCTTGACGTATCAACATCATGATCTGGTATACCGAACAATGCACGAGACAGACCGGCTGGAGAATGTGCAGATGTGGATGGAGAGCTGATGGCAATGTTACCATGACCTGCTGAAACTGCTGCTCCAACAGTTGAGATCTGCATTTCACTACCTTGACCAATTTCTCTCGACTCGGTTGGACAATTTGTCGATTCAGATAATGATGATCTCCGAAGAACTCTATCACGAAGCCTTCCAACACTGAGTGTTCGACTGAATAGGACATTCCTTTCAGCATGTTCTCGGGCTCCAGTTCTCCGGTCAGAAGACCCTGTCTCAGCATTTTCTGTTTCACTTACAATTGGAGTATGAACCCTAGCATCATCTCTTCCATCATCAGCAGCAGAAGAAATTGTCAAAGTGGGTCTTTGATTATGTTGTTGGTGATGATTTGTATTTACACGAGATGAAGAATACAATTCATGATCTTGCTGAGAGTCCTTGTCAGTATCTGATACTACAAGATTCGTCCGAGGAAGACGGTAGTCTCTTGAGGAACCTAAACTTGCTGCTCTGCTCAGTCTGAAGCTTACATTTCCTGGATTGAAACTAAAGCGAGAAAACAAGCGGCTCGAAGGATTCAATGAAGCTCTGATAGAGCTGCTACTACTAGCTTCAGGGACACCATCGAGTCTGCTCGATCCATCCCATTCTTGAAGCTCAACATCAGATGATATACATGGCAGTTCATCTAAAGAATCAATTTCAGATTTTCTGCTCGAGACAGACTTCAATTGATCTGGGTCTGTTGGATTCTCGTTTATGCATGGATTGCATTCGTTAATGCTTTTATTGCAGGGCTCATACACCTGAAACATAATGGGGGTAATCAACAAGACTGTTCAAAGAATCATAACTTTGCTCCTTAAGCCAAACAGAATGATTCAGAAGTGACAAAATCAAGTTGCTCATACTTCAAGAACCCTAGAAAGCAGTTTAGCAGCATATTTGAAGAATAATCTATCAAATCATAACTACCCTATGAATCATCCATCAATTCAGTAGAGCTTCAAATAAACTACAAGAAAGCGCCGATTGCAAAAACGATTGAATGTTGAAGTAAGAACCTGATTATCGCCATTGTCAGCATCGCGAGATCTAGAGCGCGTCCCGAGACAGGACGATTGGAAAACCCTAGTTTTCCCCTTGGATCGCTCCCTGCTACCGCGACTAGAAGAGGCTTTGCTGCCCCCAGATCCCATTTCTGATCAAATCAGCCCAAGATCAATCAAATCCGATCCTACGACGTGTACATTGCAGCTTCGATGCCTGATTGGGGGAGAAAGGTAGAATCTGGCGCTGAACCAGATCTAGATATAAGCAATGGCAGCACCAACATCAATCGCAGCGACGGAGGAGTGCGAAAATGGTAAAGTGAGGTGATTTGGTGGTGAGACTGCGGATGAATTAGCTTAGGAATGAGATTGAGCAACTTACAGAGAGAGAGAGAGAAGGAGACTTGGGTTGAAGATGAAGTAGACGAAAGAGTATAGTCTACTTCTACTTCTTCGATAACTCAACCCAGTGAGTGTTGTGAGTTATGAGGTCAGCTGATGAGGTGGAGACGAAGGAAGCGAAACATGGCCATGGCATGGCATGGCGTCTTCACTGGCTGTTTTCTCGGCCATTCTTCAAATTTTGTATTGATTTTCTATGGTGACTGATGCCATCATCATTCTTCATCTTCACGCCACGCTCCCTAGTTCCTCCTAGTCCATTAGAAGTATAGACTATAGAGTAAAGTAATTACAAGTGTAAAAACAAATCTAGCTATAATTTGTAAATCAGTAATATTATATATAGAGAGGGTTTAAAATTATTTAGGAAACTCAGTAAATATGGATTGATAAATTTAGACATGATATTATTTTTATAATTTTTAGTAATTCAAAAGTTCAAATTGTTGCATCGTCACTTTACCTATCCATTTTGGATAGAAATTTATAACTTACTTGGTACGTGATTACTAAAAACTTAAATAGACAAATATATACACGTCTTCTTCATACATAACTTTTTGTTTTTACTTTTATGTACATCAAAATTACAAAGTATTGTACTATCTTCTCTTTTTTTTTTTGTAATTAATGAGCATCATATATAATATCTAAAAAAGGGTTCGGCGAAACAATAAATGTTTAGCCAATAACATTCTGACGGATAACTTTAGACATCACAGTGCCACCAGACTTTGAACATCATCTGGAGGACGATCAAAATAACAAAGGTTCTGTTGTTGGGATACTCCTCTCCTAGCTAGAGCATCTACCACTAATTTTCCTTGTCTAAATGTGTGTCTGATTCGGCATCTTCGAAAGGGCCCTAAGAATTTTCTGTAATCATCAATAATATGTCTTAGTTTAAGAACTTCATAATTCTCATTCACAGCCATATCGATAACAACTAATGCATCTATTTCAATGTGAAAAGAATCAACATTCAAATTTCGAGCCATAATGAGGTCATCCTAAAGGCCCCATATTTCAGTAATTATGCTATTGTACTATCAATCCATTCAGATATATTTTTCAATTATATTGTTAGTCTAATTTCTAACCAATATTTAACTTTTCAATACATCTGTGCCTAAAGGGAGAGACAAAGAGAGGCCCAAACTGTGTCTGTCTGTCGCGGTGGGCCCAGATCAGTTCATGGACGTCTGCTCCGCCTCGTGGTCGTGGTCAGGCCAGGCCATGCAGTAGTTCAAAACTGAATGCAGTGGGTCTTCACTTAATGCAGTTCATCACTTTTTGTCAGTCACTCCCTTCATTACTCACTAACTAGGGTTAATAACTAAAAAACTGTCCAATGTTTACCCTATGTTAAAATTAGGTGTCTGAAGTTTGAAATGTTAAAATGGACTGTCCCAAGTTTCATTTTTGTTGAAATTTGGTGTCTCGGTGTGATTACTTTAGAGAAGTCAATTCCGACGAAACCGTCTGTCAAATTCGAGCTCTCATACACACTCCCTTCTCGTCATATTGCCGGGACCGTCACCTAAAAAGTTGGTCACATCCGGGCAAGTAAATCTCGCTCTATTGTCCTTGGAAAATGACTCTACACCACTCTTCTAGAAACTTTTTTATTAATGTTCAATTTTTAGGTGAAATTTGTCGATTTTGTGAAAAGTAAAGAGTGATGGATTATGAGTGGGTTGGTGGGTTGATGAAAATGATGGAATGAAGATGAAAAGACGCACAAAGACACAAAATTTCAACAAAAATGAAACTTGGGACAGTCCATTTAACATTTCAAACTTCAGACACCTAATTTTAACATAGGGTAAACCTTGGACAGTTTTTTAGTTATTAACAACAGTATCCAATTTCTCGGGTCAATGCGATATTTAAAGTGAAATCAGAAAAGTAGTTAAACTCTGATTTGACAAAATGAGGTACTAAAACACTTTTAACACTGGATCATGAGTCTTTTAAAACTGCTAACAAAATTAACTCATTGCATTAACCTAAATTAATCAAACAACTCCAAAATGCAGATTTCAGAGACTCCTTCGACTTAACTGCCAAACGAACTGATCAGCTGCTGCCATTGCACGGGATGCTGCACCAATCGAGCCTTCGTATCTGTCACAAATCAATAAGCCTCAAATTACAGTGACTAGATCATATACTTCAGTTTTTTTGGAATGTATTGCCACAAGAACAGAGCATTTACTTACAATGTAACTAAGAGAAATGCAGCTGTCTGTAAAACAATCACTCCCTCACCAGCAGGCTTTGATGTGTTCATGCACCTTGCACAAAACCCGCTTTCATGAATAGATGTCACCATGTCTGTGTTGAAAATCCAACGGTATAATGGTTAAACTTGATTAAAAATAAGTCCCATAATTACTAATATATTTCTTTTTTACTATAGAACCACTGGAATCCCCTTTCATCAAACAAAAGTTTTCACTTTTGTCTAAAATCCAACCAAATGCTTGCTCTTTCTCTTCAAACAGATGAATTTCTGGTGTTGCTTATATTTTTTGGAACTAGTACATAGTATGGCTAGATTCAAAAAAGACCTCAAAACCATAATTTGGCTACGTATAGAACAAGCTCCGAAATATGAACACATTGACAAAAACTGAAACTTCTCCTTCAATGGAAAACAAGTACAGAAAAAGATGTAGTTTTGTGTAAACACTTCCTCTTTTGCAGCAAAAAATAAAAAATAAACACTTTTTATTCTTGTGTATGTATATACATATATATATATTTGAATATGCCAATTACTGGGTGAGCCTTGTGTTTACTTGAAGCCAATCAAAGAACCCTAAAGAGAATGGAAAGCATTTGATTTTTTAGTTAACTTGGTATGAACATCAAGCACGCGTAAAGGTTAGGTACCACAGAAGCAATATACTAACCTGCTTGCTTTGAATCTAAATACTGGTAATACACTTGAAGATGATATAATGCTATAAAGAACAGCCTCAGGAGTAAAAACATGAACATCAGTTGCTGTAAAGGGAGGATGAGTGTTACATTGATTCGGGCCAATGAAGAAGGTTTCCATATGCAGGCTTCCACATTTGACGTAATCGATAAACTCAGTCACTTCAATTGGATCTGCATTTATGCCTTCAGATTTTGCACTGCAGATACCCAGTTCAGAGTTAAGTACTGAAGATGAATCACATTGGAACACATACAATTGAAATCCACCAAGAGAGCAAACTTTTTCTTTTTGACCTAAAGCAAAAAGTTTCAATTAACAAGCAGAAATTTCTTTCATTTACATTCTATCTGTCTAGGGATTCATCAATTACACCCATATCATACATGGAATTTTATGTAAATATGAAAGAAAACTGCAAACTTTGGAAAACCTCACCATCCATATCTTCAGTCTTCACTAGGTGATTTATGCTAAAAAGAATTAAAAATCCATCAAAATTAAGTTAATTAGGTAAACAAGGCTCCAACAACAATGCTTCGATTCTTCAATCAGGAGTTCATCATTATAATTGAAAAATGAAAAGGGCAATAAACTCACATGGTGGATAACAATCGGGAAGGACCTGTCGGATCATAGTTGAGCAGCAAAGCAGCCTTCAGAGGATGTTCTGAACGAAGCAGAAACACCCATATATGAATTCAAAATTGGACAAGAAGGAATAACCGAGGAAAGAAATGTTGGAAATATTGAGGGTAAATATGCAAATTTACAAAGTCCGAGGACCAAAATGCAATATTCTAAAATTCAATGACTAAAAAGTAATTAGTCAAATTTCGGTTACAAGTAACTATACCAGTTAACATGCAAAATATAGGCAACACCAAAATTATACGTAAAATCGACACAAAACGAATACGTATTTTTTATACTGAGGCCCGTGCTAATCACAGTCTCCTTAAGGCAATTTCGCCCCTCCCCACCCTCGGGTTATGCAAAGGGGTTTATACAAGGGGCGATCACCTCCCAGGATTCAACAGTGTCATCGAATCGTGTTATGCATGCAACACGCTCGACCGAACCGAACCCAATACCTGAACTCAAACAAAGAACAGGAAAGCCGACAACAACGGCTAAAACCAACTAGAAAGGTTGAACACGACATAAGTCGAAATCAACCTAAGAAGAACTCTGCAATTCGTCAACACGAAGAACAGAGGAGGAGAAAAATAACTTGGATTCCAAAATTATGGATTCCGAAAATATTGGATACTCAACCAAAAGGAAGAGATCTCATTTTCTTCTACCAAAAAAGGGAAGAGGAAGACTCCTTTATATAGGAGAGGAGAAGGGAGGAGATGCTTGAAGTGGTCGATGTGGTACAAACAAATTTCCACATTCACTAAAACAAATTGGGCTGGGCTAGAGTAAAAACAATGGGCTTGAACAAAAATAATTTAACTAAGCCCAAAAAACTAGCCTTAGTAAAATTTAATATAAATGAGCCCAAATTTTCTAACAATCCCCCACATGAATGGAAATTGGAAATCTAGACACGAAATTTGAGTTCAACGGTCAATACCTGCAAAGAATAGGTAGGGGTGACCCCTTTGAACCTATCCCTTGTGAGATCATGCCTTCTCTACTGACTGGTCGGTAGACGCGATGTCCTTGAACCGACTGTCGTTGGTGTAGATGACGACATAACCCACACAGGTACCTTCCTAGTATGGTTCGGTTCACGCCCTGTGATCCCTAGGCCCTGGATCACTCGCCTGGTTCTGCAAGCGTTTCTAAGAATTGCGCCCTCAACAATTCCTTTCGAAGCGGCCCCACTTCTCACTCGCATAGGTGATTCTATGTCTCAAGAGCATCTTCACGACTCTGAGTTCTCCTTACGAATCATTAAAAGCTTTGTGTGAAAATGACATTGATTAAGTAATTTCCAATTACTGTTATAAGATCAACACCAGCAAAAGCTTAACCTCTTCTCCATCACTGTTTGCATCATAGGAATGGGCTTTGGGGTTTGACCCCCACAGTGACAACACTCACTCTTGTGATTAGGTTGTCCCATTGAACCAAGTTCTTGGGATCTCCAGTCATCATGGTTGGGTTTTCCATCTCAAGAGTGTTTCCTCGACGGGCTTTAGCCCCATTCCTTTCGACGCTTGGCCAAATAACTCTCTGGTTAACCCTTTCGGGTAGCGGATCCGCTATTTATCTGCCGACTTTACGATATCTGCCGACTTCACGACTCTGAGTTCTCCTTACGAATCATTAAAAGCTTTGTGTGAAAATGACATTGATTAAGTAATTTCCAATTACTGTTATAAGATCAACACCAGCAAAAGCTTAACCTCTTCTCCATCACTGTTTGCATCATAGGAATGGGCTTTGGGGTTTGACCCCCACAGTGACAACACTCACTCTTGTGATTAGGTTGTCCCATTGAACCAAGTTCTTGGGATCTCCAGTCATCATGGTTGGGTTTTCCATCTCAAGAGTGTTTCCTCGACGGGCTTTAGCCCCATTCCTTTCGACGCTTGGCCAAATAACTCTCTGGTTAACCCTTTCGGGTAGCGGATCCGCTATTTATCTGCCGACTTTACGATATCAGACACAATAAATATATTTGAGAGCAACTGTCTAATGGAATTATGACGTATATGTCTAAACATTCCATTATGCAGGTTATACTGTGTTATACAGATTGATCGTCGCAACGTTGCATCAATGTTCTGAAACCAACAAAGTCCTCAGACTATCATTTCCTGCAGGAATAATTTTGTTAATCCAACATCTAAATTTAGATTGATTCTTTTGTGAACAACAGCTTCGCAAAGTGTCCCATTTCCCAACCTTTAACAAAGGTTTTCATGCCAAATGGGGGGTGCACCACTTATTTCTGCTTTAACCTTGTCTCTTAAAGAAAATCTTCAACATTTCATTAGATTGGATTTAATTTGGATTAAACCAAAACAAACCACCAATCTTTACACTAACACAGGTTTTGGCCAATTAGTAAAATCCTCGAGAAAATGACATAGCCATTCTGCATCTTCGGCACATTTCTCCAGTACAATAACTCAGACTTGATCGTCGATCTGGCTATGACTGTTTGTTTTGAGGATTTTCTACGACACTGTTGCACCTCGTAAGGTGAATACGTAACCCCTTATACTCAAGGTGGTAGTGTCTAATCGGATACTCATAAGGATATCTCTTTGTGTAGACCATGATTACGAATATGTCTCAGATACCTAAGTACCCTGATTACCCCGTTCTAGTGGACAACACTAGGGTTACTCGTATATCGACTCAATGCACTTACAACGTGAGCGATATCTGGTCTAGTGCATGACATTAAGTACATGACACTTACTTAATTTGGGAAAAACATTCTCCCTTGTTCTTTGGAAAAATACATACTCGTATCTATTGGAGTAGTGACCACGTTCTTGTCATCTTTGTTGAATTTATCCAAATACTTGTCAATATGAGTTTGACTTAGAATGAGACCTTCTGATGATCTAATGAGATTTAATCCAAAGATCACATCGGCAAGATCCATGTCCTTCAGGTCAATACTCAAATTCAACATAGGTCCAGTGGACCGGACCACCTCATCGTTATTTCCAACGACTAGTATGTCATCAACGTAAAACGTTTTTCATACTTATTTATTTTGAAACATTTCTCCAATAAAGCGCTGTCAAATTTATAAAGCCATTATCTAAGCATCTGCCTAAGACTATACATAGATTTGACTAGCTTACAGACTTTCTTTTCCTGCTCTCACGCAGAGAAACTCTCAGGTTGTTCCATGTAGATTTCTTCCTCTAAATATCCATGTATGAAAGTTGTTTTCACATCCATTTGATGTACTTCTAGAATTTGCAAGGCTGCAATCGCAAGCACCATCCTTATGAATGTGATTCTAGTTACTAGAGAATATGTATCAAAATAATTCCACAATTCCTTTTGTCTATAATCTTTTATGACAAGTCAGGCTTTGTAATTATCAATTGATCCATCTTCTTTCATTTTACGTTTGAATATCCACTTGTAGCCTAACGGTTTGTCTCCGGGCGGAAGATCCACCAGCTCCCAAGTGTGGTTCTGCAAGATGGACTCAATTTCACTATTGATTGCCTCTTTTCATAGAGGTCTCTCAGAAGAGTTTACGTCTTCGTGGTAAGTCTAAGGTTCGGCTTCAAGCATATAGGTCAAAAAACTGGACCATAGGATTTTTCAATCCTCGCCCTTTTACTCATCATGGGCTCGACCTCAACATGCCCTCCATGTTCTCGGTCTTGACTATTTTTCCTCTATAGTCTCATATGCTTGCCTCTCCTCTAGACTTAGCCAAAAATACATTTTCCAAAGAAATATGCATTTATTGATTACATTAACGTATCTTTGTGTTTATTTGACACTTTCGATTCAAATCGATACACATTACTATTCTGAGCAAACCCTATGAAAATGCAATCAACGGTTTAGGGAATGTATGCGTCTTTTCCGTAGAGGTATCATAATTTTTAGCAAGACACCCCCCACATTCGAAGGCACAACTCAAACATAGTTTTATCTTCCTTCTTTATGGGGTACCTTATTCAAAAGGTAATTGCTAGTTAAAATAGCTACCCCGTCATAACCCTAAAACAAACATGGTCTCAACCATACTATTTTAATTTCTACCACAAAAAAGTAATGTGTTAACCCACGAGTTGGGTATGAAGTTATTACTAATTCTCAACCACATCATCATTGATCCTCGGATCATCCTTTTATCGTTGTAGATCCTCAGACCATTAACACATCAACAATTTTTTTTTTTTTTTCAGACCGTTGCGTTTCTCAAACGGTATGATCCTCAGACCAATAAAAGGCCTCGACCTGTTGCACCGCAAGCGCCAAAGTCTAATGCATGCCTAATGACAATCCATTCACCCACTAAGCCAAAACCTTGACCGTCGACAACGTTATTAATACTAATTAGTCCAAAATAAACATTCAAACGTTGCCCGGTTGGATCGAACCCGCAACCCAACTCTATCGGGGTTTTATGCGGTGTGCAATGACTTCACCGATTAAATCGTGCTTAAGTCAACATTCTCTAAACATAGAATAATTGTTGCCGCATTTCTCATTGCGAAAACAATTAATAGTTGAAACTCAAGTTTTTGTTTGTAAACCATGAATTTGTTAATTGTTTCATTTTTTTCCTTCATCAAGTACACATAGCGATATTTTGTACTATCATCTACGAAAGTAATGAAGTACTTAATTTCTGCATCGCGTTTGGACATATATTAAGTCGCAAACATCGCTATGTATTTAGAACAAGAAGTTCGGTAATCCTATCGACCGAATAAGTTTCGTTTCAACGCAAACTTCACATTTAAGTTCTTGATCTATTTTGATTTAGGAATATGAACCATGTTAGATAACCTCCGCAAGGTATCGTAATTAACAGGTCCTAAATTATTGTGCCACAAATTCAGCACAATAAGGAACATTCTTATTTCACGTTCACTATAGGCACTACGCCCATGCAAGAACATTTTTATTCATGTTTACTTCATGCACTACGGCCATTACACTTAAAGTAATTCAACTTCATCCAATCAAATTTGTCGTCTATCTGTATTTAACGTACAGTTCTTTTGACGATTTCGAGTGCTCCCAATAGGGACGCTTCCTCCTCATTTTTTTTTTTTTCAGAATTGTCAAAAAGAATTTCATCTTTTGACTTCAACTTCTGAAGTAAGTCTCGGCGACTTTCCCTGCATTATAGACGGCGGCCTAAACGAGTGTCCAACCTCGGTAATCAAGGCGTCGGTATATGGGATAGCATCACTTGCTAGAATAATAACATTTATAGACCACATCGTGAAGATGGTGGTCTTTCCCAATTTTAGAGTTGTCCGCCTAGTGTTAGCTACATTCTCATTGAGTAGCGTTCAAACATTAGACCTATGACCAACTCCTTGAGATTTTTTTTTTTAAGAAGTCCGAGTGGTTCGTACCCGACCCCACAATAGTAATCCGGGACATCAAATTCAGATTACTAAAATTCAAATAACGATTTGAATTTCTGATTTCAGTAATTAAGTTTAATCACTTCAATTACAAAAATCAAATTTTTTTTTTCCTTCTGTTGGACAGAAAATAAACATGGACACGGTTACTTTCGGTTTTGACAAAACCAAACCCTCACGTAGCTAACCTTCTGAGTAAACACTCATGTACACATATCGCGGCGTACATACGTGCCAAGGTTCAGGTGTGTGCAATCGATTCGTTGATTCACACGTACATTTATATCAAATGTAATAGTTAGTGTTTTAGACAAGGAAATAAAATTTCCATAACAATTGTCATACACTCTAAATCGGCTTTAACCGACTTCTTAATCCAATTTTCAACAATGGATTCAACGACCCCATAAGCCTCAACGGCTAAAGTGGGTCAAGTCACCAAAGCCTCCTTAGCAAACATATCAATTTCGGATGCCTTAATAGGTTTAACAACCTTGACCATCTCGATTTTTCATAGTAGTCTCAATGACTTAGCGACCTCAACGGTCATAATAGCCTCAACGAGTTTTGACGACTTTACCAGTCTCGACGACCTAAATGGCCTTAGCGATTTTATCAGTCGCATGTGCTCTCGAGCATGTTCACATTTTCAACATCATTGTTCGACAATATTTGTGAACTTTAGAGAATAAACAATTTTCTTCAAAAAATTGAATCTCAAAATTCAATTAAGCATCCTCTCATAAAACCAACAAATAAAATTGCCTTAAGATTGTTGGAAATATTGAGGGTAAATATGCAAATTTACAAAGTCCGAGGACCAAAATGCAATATTCTAAAATTCAATGACTAAAAAGTAATTAGTCAAATTTCGGTTACAAGTAACTATACCAGTTAACATGCAAAATATAGGCAACACCAAAATTATACGTAAAATCGACACAAAACGAATACGTATTTTTTATACTGAGGCCCGTGCTAATCACAGTCTCCTTAAGGCAATTTCGCCCCTCCTCACCCTCGGGTTATGCAAAGGGGTTTATACAAGGGGCGATCACCTCCCAGGATTCAACAGTGTCATCGAATCGTGTTATGCATGCAACACGCTCGACCGAACCGAACCCAATACCTGAACTCAAACAAAGAACAGGAAAGCCGACAACAACGGCTAAAACCAACTAGAAAGTTGAACACGACATAAGTCGAAATCAACCTAAGAAGAACTCTGCAATTCGTCAACACGAAGAACAGAGGAGGAGAAAAATAACTTGGATTCCAAAATTATGGATTCCGAAAATATTGGATACTCAACCAAAAGGAAGAGATCTCATTTTCTTCTACCAAAAAAGGGAAGAGGAAGACTCCTTTATATAGGAGAGGAGAAGGGAGGAGATGCTTGAAGTGGTCGATGTGGTACAAACAAATTTCCACATTCACTAAAACAAATTGGGCTGGGCTAGAGTAAAAACAATGGGCTTGAACAAAAATAATTTAACTAAGCCCAAAAAACTAGCCTTAGTAAAATTTAATATAAATGAGCCCAAATTTTCTAACAAGAAAAAGCAGTGATTTTTGCTCACCGGAGGAGCCGACATTGTTAGGAGCCCATCTCTCCCATGTCTTGCTCATGAAATTCCAATCCATCGAATCAGTCCAATTGCAGGGGGTTAGCTTCAATGGCGCCAAAAATCCCTATAAGAGAAAGCCGCTGCCCAAACACGCGATTTTAATTTGAGTAGAAGCGAGAATTTTGAATTTTTTTAGATACACTATCACAATATAAAATAATAATAATAATAAGTTAAAAAAGAATGAAATTATAATATAAATATAAAATAATAAAAATCAATATTCAATATGGTATACTAGTTCAGCATGTTTGGTGCAACATGTTGAATGTAATCTCACATTACAGTCAATGCAGTTTTGAGGTTATTTAAAATTACTATAAATTTTAGATTACTATGCACATTACATTATTTTATTAGTCAAACAATATAATGTGGATATAATATGAGACGTAATGTAGTATTATATTCCACATTAATTCCATCTAAACACCCCTCCCTAACTGATAAGCTAATTAGAGTCCGCCGGTGATGAGAACTTCTCCGCGTGATAGTTAAAGTTTCTATATTATTTTTTAAAATAAAAAAAAACATTCTTAAGACACTTTAAAAAAAATTTTAAAAAAAAAAAAAAATCCTACTTTTGGGGCCATATTTTCGTGAAATTCTTCTTTGCATTTAAAAAAAGAACACCACAAAATGATGGTGTGATGATTGAGCCCTTAGTTACGTGAGATTCTTATTTGGGCCGATTTCATAACAAAAATATCTTATTTGGGCCGCCATCATTGAGCCCAAGCTCTGTACTTTCCGACAAGATATTTTTTTTGGCAAAGTTACGACAAGAGAGTAGATCTTTTTCTCTTCTTTTTTCGTTTGGTTGTTTCTGGCAATCAGATTGGTCCGTTGCTTCTCTGCCATTTGTTCATCCTCCATTAGCTCATCGTCTTCTTCCGCCATTTGCTACACCACGTGACTCTTTCTCTCCACTTCCTAATTTCCCCATCTCCATTATTACTTCCACTTCCCAGCTTGAATTTGATAATTAATTCTCCTCCGATCACTTCTCCGGCAATGAGGACCCTTCTCCGGCCACTCATCGCCCGGCCCAGAATCTCTACGGCGGCGTCCGACGTTTGGAAGTTGGATTCGAAACGGCGGCGCCTTCCTCCGCCGTTCTCTTCCGCCAGGTTAGGAGCTGAGCCGCTTTCAGCGACGACGGCCGGACATGCTACGTCGCCGGTGATTATGTCGGAAGCACGCCCAGACGCCGCTGTTTATCGGCAGGAATCTCCGACCAAGTCTGAAATTGTGGAAGCTCAAATCGAGAAGGTAATTAAATTGTGACGGATTGCCCATAGAAGGTAATTAAATTGCGACGAATTTCTGAGACTACACATACTCGTTACTACCGGCTAAATTGCCACTGTAGTGTCATTTTATTATGTGAGGCATTATTAACGGTTATATGCTAGCACAATTGACAAGTTATTGATCAGTTGAAATTGTCTTAAAAATACCGTAATTAACACGTTACTATGTTAAAAAAATTCGTTTATTTTTTTTTTTCCGATGGGCGGTGCTTATTAGAAGGGCGGGTGAGGATATCTGATTAATGAATGAAGCGCTCAACCACTGCAACATATTATCTAAATTATTCTAATTTAAAATTCACATTTTACATGCATATTTTTCATCTATATATTAAATTCCAAGAGATACTAGAGTGAATAGTGATACTTGGCTACTTAATTACTTTTGGAACTATATATACTAGAGTAGTGATATACTTGGTTAATTATGTTTTGCAGGTTATTTATGGGTGCCGATTTATGACTCTTCTTGCAGTCATGGGGTCTTTGGTTGGATCATTTCTATGTTTTATCAAGGTACGCAAATCTTAACATTCTCAAAACTAAGGGGTGTACTCATACTCTTTGACAAAATACAGGGGTGTACTTACGTTTTTCAAGCTTTCGCCGAGTACAGCGTAAGCCGCGGCAAAGTGATCTTCGTATTAGTCGAGGCTATCGGTGAGTAAGCCATATTCATCTTATAATGCTACTCGTCTATAATGACATTTCAAATGAAACTCAAAATTAATTTTGGATCAATGTTTTGAAAATCGGACCGAACAGTTCAACACGTACGATCCAACCCGTTCAAATCGACTTTGATTCAAGGTACAATTTTTCAGATGTGTACCTCCTCGGAACGGTGATGCTCGTGTTCGGTATGGGTCTCTACGAGCTTTTCGTCAGCAACCTCGACATTGCAAAGTCGTCAGGGGAGGAACGACAACATGTTTCGAGTCTTTTCGGGTTATTCACATTAAAGGTTCAGTTAGAAAATAATTATTAGAAGATATATAACTGTCATTAGTCGGATACAGATCTCCTGCCCCACTATTCTTGTTCCAGATCATGTCTCACCGTTAAGATCTTGACACGTGTCCCGAGTGTAATTATTAGTTTTTTCTAAAACACTATTGTGATTGGTGAACCCTAGAAGGAAAATATTAAATCTAAGACACGTGTCAAAATCTTAACGGTGAAACACGATTTGGTGAGGCGGGAGATCTGAATCCGATTAGCCGTATAATCGATATAATAAATATAATTGCCTATTTTGTAGGAACGGCCGAAGTGGCTGGAAATAAAATCGGTGAATGAGCTGAAGACGAAATTGGGGCACGTGATAGTGATGCTGCTTCTTATAGGGTTATTCGATAAGAGCAAGAAGGCTGTAATACAAACACCACTGGATCTGCTCTGTTTTTCTGCATCTGTCTTGTTTTCTTCGGGGAGTCTCTTTCTTCTCTCCAAGCTCGGCCACTCCAAATGAACCAACTTGACCTTGTTATATAACACCAACAATTATTACATATTAACTATATATAATGTTTCTTCTATATGTATACAGTATATATAGATGATGTTTTACTATATTTCACGTTTTATTAGGAACTTGAGGAGAGAAAGACTCGATTTACAATCTACAAACCTATTGAAGATAGTGTTAGAAATTTTGGGTTGTTTTTTAATTAAATTGTATTTGGATTAATATGTTTTAATTTTAAGCCCAATTTTTAGATTGAGCACAACTTTTTATTTAACCCAATTTTGAGTAAAGTTAATTTGTTAAAGAATTTTGTACCACATAGATTAGTTCACCTCTCCTCCACCTCCCTATCTCTTCAACACTTAAAAAAAAATGGATCTCTTCCTTTTGGTTGAGTATTCAATATTTTTGGAATTTAAGTTATATTTTGTTTTTCTCTGTTCTTCTTTTGACGAATTGCAAAGTTCTTCTAGGTTGATTTTGACTTATATTGTGTTTGATCCGTTGAAAAAAAAAATTATATTACCCACAACTTTGGGCTATATCGGACTCTGATTTAGGCGTGACAGTCTGTTGACCCACGGATCACATGTTGACCCTGACGACCCTATATTCATATTGATTTTTTTTTTTTAGAAATATGTTTGAAATATAAGAGTGTTAAATGCCTTCACCCATAAGTACAGACTTATGAAATAGTTAGTTAAGGCCCACGTTTTATTTTATAACCTGACATTGGAGCGCACGAGATTAATTCCTGGTAACGCCATTTTAAATGAAAAATTGTTACATCCTGTTAAATGTGGTTGAAACCCATTATGTTTGACTCTGAGTTGATCAAGACCGGAACGACCTGAAAAATGTTAAAGTATAAAAATGTACTAAATATCACCGATCATAAATTTCGACTTATAATACAACTGGTTAAATCGAATAGTTTATTTTCTAACAAAAATAATTGACTTTGATAGAGCACAAAGACGGTTGTATTAAGCAGTACGTTTTTCTGTGGAATCTTTTTTTAGATGCCGAAACTATGGAATCTTTTTTTCTTTTGTACCGAAACGATGGAATCAATTAAAGGAGCTCCACTCGACCGTCACACGTGACACGGCAGACAATCGGTCGCGGCCACTGTTGCTTTTCCTTTTCTGGAAATTGAAGGCTAACAAGCGATTTGCCATTTACAGAATTTTCGAGGCCTTTAGCGTTTATTTTCTTTATTTATTCACTTTTATTATACTATTGCTTTATTGGGTGCATATTTTTTAAAAAAAATATTGTTATTATTATTGTTAATTAACAGCTTTGTGGAATGTCCAATATGACCAGTACTAAAAAATATATTTTTAAATTGCACCAAGAAGTTTGGTATTATTGGTATACATTTGCTAATTTACCCTATAAAGTATAAACCCTCATATTATAATTAAGTATCCAAAACTATGATTTATGGGAGAAAATTATTAGTGCTTGGAAGTTGGAATTGTATGTTGGATGATTTTAAATAATGATTAGGTACAAGATTGTTGCATAAAGCAAAATAATAAACTCTGATGTCAGTGGCTGAATTGTGGCAGATTCCTACAAAATATTGGGGATTGACCCGAAGATGTGGGTAATAATAATATAATATTTTTTTTGGCAAAGGAGTGGGTAATATAATATGCTTTACTCTTTATAATCACAAGTACTTTCGCAGTTAGCACGGCCAAAATTTACTAATTATATTGTTATTTAAGTTTTACTAACCTTTTATTCTAATAAAAATTAGATAAATATATTTTAAAATAAATGAAAAAATAATTTTGTATTCAAAAATAATTTTTGTTAAATAATAAGCCCTAAAGGTTATGATTTTCCGGTAATAATAATATACTTTCTCAATATTTGTTTTTTTCAGTTCTTTTAATTTTTCTGCGTGAAATATTATATTTTTTTTAAAATAAACTTATATATTTTTAAATAATTTTATGCATTTTTTTCCATTTTTAAAAATATAAAGTCAGTAAAATAATTAAATACAAAATTAAAATAATTATAAATTTATGATCTATATATAAAGTAATTAATGATTTACAAATAAACTTTTAAAATATACGATGATATATCTAGCTTTTAATCTGTAATAACTTTTTAATTGGTTGTTGACTCTTTACCATAACCATTGATGACATAAATTCACCAAGTGTACCTCCAAAGAGCTCAACTATCTTATGTGACTATTGAATTTATAAACAATTTAACTCTTAAGCGTGGAATACGAAAAGAGTTGTCGTATGTCGACTAAGAGATATGCGGTTGAGACTTATTGTTATAGATTGTATAACATAATTGTTATTGATTGTATAATATAATGAAACTTCTTTACAATCTTTACACACGTTAATGATATATTTTAGGGTTAATAATTAAAAAACTGTCCAAAATTTACATTATGTTAAAATTAGGTGTCTGAAGTTTGAAATGTTAAAATGGACTGTCCTAAGTTTCATTTTTGTTGAAATTTGGTGTATTTGTCTGTCTTTTCGTCTCCATTCAATCATTTTCATCAACCCATCCACCCACTCATAATCCATCACTCTTTACTTTTCACAAAATCGTCAAATTTCACCCAAAAATTGAACGTTAAAAAAAAGTTTCTAGAAGAGTGGTGAGGAGCCATTTTCCAAGGACAACAGAGCGAGATTTAAGTGCGCGGATATTGCAAACTTCTTAGGTGACGGTCCCGGCAAGATGACGAGAAGGGAGTGTGTATGGAGCTCGAATTTGACAGACTGTTTCGTCATAATTGACTTCTCTAAAGTAATCACACCGAGACACCACATTTTAACAAAATTGAAACCTTAGACACTACAGTTTAACATTTGAAACTTCAGATACCTAATCTTAGGGTTAATAACTAAAAAACTGTCCAAGATGTTAAAATTAGGTGTCTGAAGTTTGAAATGTTAAAATGGACTGTCCCAAGTTTCATTTTTGTTGAAATTTGGTGTCTCGGTGTAATTACTTTAGAGAAGTCAATTCCGACGAAACCGTCTGTCAAATTCGAGCTCTCATACACACTCCCTTCTCGTCATCATGCCGGGACCGTCACCTAAAAAGTTGGTCACATCCGGGCAAGTAAATCTCGCTCTATTGTCCTTGGAAAATGGCTCTACACCACTCTTTCTAAAAACTTTTTTTAATGTTCAATTTTTAGGTGAAATTTGACGATTTTGTGAAAAGTAAAGAGTGGTGGATTATGAGTGGGTTGGTGAGTTGATGAAAATGATGGAATGAAGATGAAAAGACGCACAAAGACACCAAATTTCAACAAAAATGAAACTTGGGACAGTCCATTTTAACATTTCAAACTTCAGACACCTAATTTTAACATAGGGTAAACCTTAGACAGTTTTTTAGTTATTAACCCCTAATTTTAACATAGGGTAAATGTTGAACTGTATTTTGGTTATTAACCCTATATTTTATTGTTGAGTTCCTGAGTTTTAATTGCTTACCTAACACATTTCTATTAGTCAATAAAACTGATATATTGGCTTGAGATTACCCTCTAGTCTTAACCTCTTACATTCAAAATTAGCATTAGTATATATATAGATGGATTATATTTGCACTAAGTATCCATTATAATTAATTAATAAATACCATATGGTACAACAAAAACATATAGTACCCTCACTAAGTGTTTGTTGCGTTTACATTTTAAAATAACTTTTTGGATCATGAAATTAAAAGGAAGATCTCGATCAGCTAATTATTTTTGTTTCGTACGACATAAAATTGATGAGGCTTTAGCTTTACAGTTAGCTAGACCGCTCCTTAGGCTAGTTAGTGGGCGTGGCGGCTGCAAATGGCTCAATAGAGACAAGATTTTGACAATGGGGTCGAAAATATAAATAACTCTAGTGTTAGTGTATTTTAAGGGAGTAAATTCAAATTATATATTAACGAATTAATTCTAAAATAAATATATTTTTAAGTTTACAATTAAAATGTGACAATTTGCCAAAAAAAAATGACAAAAGTTTAGAGGACAAGTTCCCTCCTAATTAATGGCTTCATTGCCTAAATATAGAAGATTCGGAGACATTGGATGTGATTATAGCTAGGTTTAATTTAAGACTGCATCATTATTGTTTGGACATAATCCTTAATTAGTTCACATGAATGGAATAGTGGGACTGTCAAATCGGGTCGATTCGTGACCCGAACCCGTAACATGTGGGTCAATATGCAGTCAATTCGATTTCGATCCGAACGTCATAACGACTCAGGCCTCAGAACCCGAATCCGACCTAGCGGGTCAAAGGGTCAATTTGTAAGCCGTCCATAAATCCATATGTTTCTCATTGATCGTTGGTCGCTGCTTACTGCTCCTTCTATTCCATTTTGTTCAATATTCATTTCCAAGCCCTTCTCGTTCTCCCAACTCGGTATTTGCTACTCCACCCTAAAAGAACTACATCTCCATGTGTTTGCCAATAATTATATCCTCACCGTGGAGAATCCAATCGTCAATTTTGAGTCGTCGGTTCGGGTCGGGAATTAGAATATGCACATTAATCATAATCGATGATTTTTTATGATTGACTAAGAGTCGAAAGCGACTGAGATTTTTGTTTTGTTGTCTCCTCTAATTGTGAGTCGTGCCCGTGCGTGAGGTTTGTGATTTGATGAGTAGAGACTATGTCTAAGCGCCCGACTGAACCTTTGAAATTGAGGAGAAGAAGACTAAATGAGAGAAGACAGAAAGTGATAATGTTGGTTTCTACTTCGTTATTTGTTTAATTGTACTTTTTGTTTTTAATATATATTAATATTTATAATTTAATTATATTCGGATCAGATGAGTCGGTTTCAGATCAATATCAGAACCCGAACCCGACCAGTTTTTTCCGGGTTAGATTCGGGTCTCCGAAACTGACACGAACAATCAAATTTGGGATCTAAACATGACCCGAGCTCGGATTAATTTCGGGTTGGTTTCACGTTGAGTCCAAATTGACAGACCATCCAATATAAAGATTACGTATAGGTCAATATTAATTAAGAAGCTAGCTATAGCTAGCTTACCACAAAAAGAAAACGATAGGAGGACATTAATCAGCCAAACCATTTAAAAGATAATAATAATTAAATGGAATTTCTGTGGATCAGAAGTCGTTTCAGAGAAGCTTTTCTGTGTTTTTGTGATGTTGATGTTATTGATGTGTTAATAATATTCTCGTCTAAACTTATAGTTAAATGTTTGAGGGGCAAAGTTAGATGTTGGAAATTATTAATTATTAAAAGACCGGTCTTCAAAAAGCACAATTCATTTATAACCTTTAATCTTTTAACCTTTCATTAACTTTCTTAATTTTTTTATAAAATGAAATGTACTATAATTCTTAGTAAAAAGAGATTTGTCCAACAAAATGGTTATTTATACATTCATCATCTCATAATACTTGATTACAAAGTCATACACTAATTGAGATTCCTGAATAAGAATTGACTTGTCGGGCAAAATAAAATCCTTTTAGTATTCAGTTATGTGTGAATGCTAAACAACTAAACAAGTATAAAATAGAAAATTATTTTACTCCACTTTTCACATCACATATATTACTAGAGACATTGCTTGGTACTAGCACGTGTCTCATTCTTATTTGATTATTTACTTATTTATTAATAACACAAATTCATTTAATCAATATAAATTATATTAATCACATGAATATTTATGAATTAAAATAATATTATAAATACGTTGTTGTTTGATCATTTTTAAGATAAACAAGTTATATGTAATAATTAATGATGAAAATAATACAAAAATAGTTAAAAGATAACATTGACAGACTTAACAAGAAAGTGAAAAACAAAAAGCATGTGGCAACTCATGAAGATTTATTAATTAGAAATATATAATATCATGTTGTATCACATTGTAGGGGATTAACTTTTGTCAGCAAGCCGTCTATTAGTATGGACATTCAATAATTTAATAACATATTATAATGATGTGTATGTTTTATATTTCAATTTGAAATACTTTTTCCTACTCACTAGGATTTGTACATTCTAACTACCAGTCCATTTGATAGACATATAAAGGAAGAACCTATTACAAGTTAATATTTTTTTTTATATCAGTGGAAGGAGCATTTTCTTTATTGAAAACCTATCACAAAAAGTAAAGTCTCATGAATGTTGACCTTGGGAATCAACACTAACATGCTCTGTATCGAATTTAGATCTCATGTCCTGTTATTTCTGTTACAGATCATGTCTTGCCGTTAAAATTTTAATATATATTTTTAGATTTAATATTTTCCTTCTATGTTCATAAATATCAATAGAGTTGAAGAAGAAAAAAAACTACAAAATTAATTCCATCATAACACGTGTTAATATATTAACAGTGAGATAGGTCTGGAGCATGAATAGTGGGTAGGAGATATGTATCTGTATTAATGGCCTCAAACTGAACTTACCATATTTCATAACACCATTCACAAAGACGAACACATCTAAACTACCATTTTCCAATTGGTTGGACTGATAGAAAATCTATCAGTCCAATCAATTGGATCCATTTGGACTCTCGGAGCTTTTTAGGCTACCATATCAAACTTAACTTGATCGATTTCTTTCATAGTACCCAAAGGAGATAGCGACTCAATAACCTCCTCTTCAATGTTAGAAAACAAATAAGAAAGATTTCCAAGCAAATATTGATGGTATTAATCATTTTGTTATGATATTATATATATAGAAAATATTAGATTTTTTAATTAAAAAACAGAAATTGTGTGTTCAACTGGGTGCTGTGTCTAATCAAAACCCTGCTCTTCTCATAAAATTCTAATAGTATTTCAATGGATGGTTGTAAAGAAGTCACTTTGAATACAAATTGGTAAGGAAACTCATTCCCTTTGTAGAAATGATTCCCATGCTTGCCCTAATTTTAGAATATCACTCAACCCTGACATGAAATTTTTCTTTAGTCTTAAAAATTGTAAAGATCTGAGAAAGGGGTCTCATGTGGGACCCCTTTGAACTCATCTTAAGTACTAGATAGAGAAAGCCATGTAGAGAGTGTGTAGATCTCAAAATATTGAGAAGCTAATTAACTCTTCTTCTTTATTTTTCTCCCCTCTCATTACTTCCAACTAAACCCTAGTAAGTGAACAAGAGTACCTCTCTTGCATTTCATGGCATGCCATAAACTTGCCCTAGCTTCACTTCTTTTCCTTATTCTCACTTTAGATCTCAAAACCCTAAACGCTTCTAGGCCGGCAAAACTCCTCCAACCACCGCCTACTTTGATCAGAGATCACATGAGAAACCCTAATAAACCTCCCGCAATCGACGGTTCGTATGTCGTGAATCGTCACAAGATGGTGGAGACAGATGCATTCAGACCGACCAGTGGTGCGGGTCGGAGCCCCGGTGCAGGACACGGGGCGACACCATCATTTAAAACCTAGAAGATTACTATAATTATTGGTGCGTTTGTGCATGCATGGAGAGAAGCAACGATCGATTGAAAGATCGATACGCGTACGAATAAAGGTTATCTTTGCGGGTTTCTATATTTGTCTCTCTTCCTTATTGATTTCCAGGGTTGAAGTACATGGGTTATATGGGATAGTACATATATTTAATTGACTCATTGTATAGGTTTGCAAGAGTCTCTCCTAATTTGTGTGAGAGAGATTTTGATGCAAGTCTTTCATTCTATGTTTTCGAACTCTCAAGCTTGTGGCATTTAAATTCGATCAAATCATATGTCTAGTAAGTTTTAGTGCAGCTTGTTAATTAAATGTTTGGTTACTTATAAGCTTGCCTTTTTCACGAGAACTTGTTATATATATATATATATTAGTCACTGACTTGTATATTACCATATATATAATATTATTTCATAACATGTTTTTTTTTTTTCAGTATATTTTGGAACTCACAAAATTGATTTACACTGGCAAAGTTGTTAGTTTAACATGTATCATTATATTACTTAATCTATTAAATTATAATTTGTCAAGATATAAACCCACCAACCCAAGCACATAATAATAATAATAAACCCTAAAAAGAAAAACTATAATACACTAGCTAGTGATGATACATATTTATTAAATAAATGTTATAAGTACCAGATGAACCTCGTGTAAATGCTTTTGACAAAGATCATGGAGCACATAAATATATATCTAGTATTTTAATTAAGATAGTTTAAGATACCAAGGATTAGGGCCATGATGTGATTGTGGCAACTTTCCTTTAAGCAATACAATATAGTTATTAGTGACACTGTCCTTCCTTTGACGCTGTCTTGTCGACCTTAATATTTTATTTAAGCGCATAAAATATTAATGTAGATAAGACTTTAATTTGTCTTAGAGAATCTCACCCGCGTTATATAAAGGGAAAAAAACATTAAAAAATTCTATTTTATTATTATTGTTGTTTTAAGATTAACAAGAAAATGAAATGAAAGGATACTATGACATCCAGTTAATCAAGAAGACAAGAACCTATAAATGACTAATCATTGTCCCTTATTTCAAACTAATATTTATTAAGAAAATATACATATTAATTTTAATTAATTTATTACTATAATGTGCATATAAATTATAAATAGGACTATATTACACATGCCGAAACTTCCAGTGAAACATCACCCGAAAACACTAACAATGACAGATGTGTCATTTATTTTAAGTTAAGTGGCAATTAATACTAAGACACATTCGGCAAAACTTTCACGGTCTTATTCACAGCCTAAATCATTAGTGTATAAATATACATATAATGTTTTATGTTAGTAGCTAGAAAGCTCTCCGCATTTAATTTCATATAAAACTAACAAATTTAGAATCAAAGTGTAATAGAAATGTTGTGACCTTTTAATTATGATATTAAAAAATGAATAATTATTATAAAAAATCAAAGTAAGTAAATATGTGCATGTATGCTTAAAGATAATATAATGATGTATTTTAAAGTTTATGATTATTAACTATACCGCATCACGTAATAACTTGGTTCTATATATGTTTGGATGTTCTAAAATTGATTTTAAATTTTAGAATTTATGATTTCTCTATATGTCATTGTATTATTTAATTAAGTAAACTTTTATTTATTTATATTAGATGATGAAAAATTCATGTTTTGAAATTAGGTGTGCCGTTAGTGTGTCTGGTATTAACTGTTGTATGAGTTTAGCGTTTATAATAAAAAATCAGTTAAAATTTAACAATCTATTGACTATATCACTCTTGTAATATATATATATAAATTAACTAAAGGTATACCTTAATAAAATGGGAATAGCCTCCTTACCATGAATTTTTGTTCAGATATATGCAAGTCTTCTTGGGCCATAAGAATAATGCGGTGATGGGCCAAGAGCCCAAGACGGTCACCTATATTAGGCCCTAAATTGCAGTTCAGTTCATTGACATGTACATTATATAATAATATAATATATAATAATATAATATATAAAATATAATTCAGCAGTTGGACAAGAAAAATTCCAGCCACGTTTTTTCAGAATAAATTGATGGAGAAAAAAATCATCATAATTATTAATTACTCAATATTGCCTGTGTTAATTAAATCATATCTTTTACATGCATATGTAGTGTGCAACACATATCTTATTAATCAACCTTCATACACATTCCGATAGTAGGAGTCCGAAAAGGCACCACACTCAATGGTAAGGGATGTAATATTGAACAAATTTTGTGGCATTTTCATAATCACTCTTAGTTGTAATATCAAAGACTTTTAATATCGAAACGTAGATCATTTCCGCTTATTAATCACATCCCGTTACTGTAAACTTTATTATTGACTTTTTTTTTGGCCACAGGATACTTATTTTTTTACTCGAACAAATAATATAATATCCGGGGAATAAAATCTTGTTCCTGCGTGAAATTACTATTGATTTAGCTAACTACTTGACCCAATTAATTTTACGTAAAATCTCACAATTTGTATGTCATTTTTACCAATAGTTAAGAGTAGCCAATGTATGCGCGAACTAGGCCGTAATTCAAGTAAAATATTAATGTGTTTAGATAGCCAAGTCACACGACCATATATTCGCCTAAGACATTATTTGATGATAATTAATATACAAGTATATCCTTTTTTACTTTTGGTAAACATAAAAAACAGTAATAACATGAGACTTGATTACATTGTACATTTCGTTACCCCGACCCTATTAATGTTCGCATACGTGTATCGAATAAGATAGGTTGGAAAAGTTGTGGAGCTTAGTCCATCTGTCAAAGTGTAAATGATATTTGTCTTCACTTGAATATGACAAAAAAAAAACTGTTTTAAATCGGTTGAGATGATAGATAAATTGCTAGTATACATTTTAGCCAAAGGTGTGTAACAATATACTATTTAAGACTGTCTCTGTGTTCGCCAGCGCATAGTTGCAAATGAGTGGAAATTCGAAGTACACCATGATATGTTTGGTTTGTATGCGCGCTCGTGACGTACATATATGATAAATATATGATTATCGGTCTGAAAATTTTACTTCGTGCAGGTTCGATTTTAATTTGGAAAAATATTATATGGAATTATGCAAATCGAAATTACATCTTCTGATATTGTCCATAAACATTGTGAAACTCGATTTTACAAGTGTATATTTTATATATATATATATATATATAGATTATATTCTGCGCATATGTATTGCATATTTCGTGTATATATATAGACCATCAATCGTAGAATTATATATAAAGCTGTTACCCCACTCTCAGTTTCATAAGGAAAACCCCAAACGCACCGGCAAGATTTTATCTACCGATCGTTGTCTGCATACTGTTATTAGATTCGGTCAAATTTTCATGTATTAAGTATCTGAATTTTTTTTTTCGTTCTCACGTTCTTGTTTGAGTTCATGTATTTGTTTGGTTGAACGAATTACGTGCATAATTCGTGTCATTAATACTGTTGTATCCTGGAAGGTGATCGCCCTTATAAACCTCGTTGCATAACTTGAGGATGAGATTGGGCAAAATTGTTTTAAAGAGACCGTGACTCGTACATGTCTCAGTTACAAAACTGTTTCGTTTCATGTCTTTGTGTCACAGTTTTGATTTTCATATACATACATGTTATTTGTGATAATTATATATTAACTACCGAATACAAATATTTAAATATTTGTTTTACATATTTCAGAATATATTTATTTATCCCTGTGTCAATTAATAACAATATATATATATATACACGGAATATCTTTGTAGACTATTATTGTATAGATATTACAGATAATATGTGGTATTCACGATAGTGTAGTGTACTAGTGTTACACGATAAGTTAGAGGTTGTTATAAGTTGCTTGCTATGTACAGACCGCCGTGGCCTGTCCAACGGATAGATTCTAAGCCACGTCTCATGTCATATGGTTATGAATTATAAATGCCTTAAATGACTTTTTTTTTAATAATAAATAAATAAATTAGGATATGCTTCTGTTCTAATAATGTTGTGCATTTGATGTTATAAAATTAATAAAATTAAATACACATGTTCAATTGTCATGGTTGATAACTTGATACCGCGAATAGACCCTTGATCATTCTCTCTTAAAGTAATTAATGAATATACACTTGCTCTTTTATTTATTTAAATAAATTAGATTATAATTCCCAGTGGGGTGCATGGACTTTAAATGTAGTTGTTATGATAAAGCTTAATTAATTGTCATTTGGCCTCCTTCAGCTGTACATTTGCCATTTGCTTCGGTCATCATCATATATACATGCACAGACATTATATATATTTTTTATTTTTATAAATATAAATATATAAATATCTACTGTCTTAATCAGCTAGAATGCGTCTTCATTCGTCAATCTGCTCCTTTATCGTGTATATTTTACTTGTAATTATTATGCGTATCTAAGATAAAACAAGCAACCCAACCAGAAACCCTAGGAATGAAATGAAGAAAACACACACAGAAACTTGCGGATCATTGAGTTAGGTTCCTTCACTTGGCTAACTCTCACCTTATATACTAAAGGAAACCCAAGTAAACTCAGGTTTAACCCCACAGTTTTACACATGAAGGAACTAGTCCACAAAGAAATAAAAACAATACAAACCAGCAACAAAACAAATAACAAAGTCATCCTCAAAGTAATATAAACTAATCAGAACAACCTAAAAACACTCTAAACAAGTTGCTGTAGCAAAATAGGCCCTCAGGTTACTTCAGGATTGCAATACAACCCCAATTTTCACACTCCCCCTCAATCCTGAAGTACTTCATCACTGGGCATCTCCCCCTTGACCTGAGCACCTTCAAAAACATTCTTCATCCCAAGCTTCTCCACAAGATACTGATGCTGTTTGATAGGCAATGGTTTTGTAAACACATCCGCAATCTGCTCACCTGTCTTGACATGTACAGCCTGCAAAGTGCCATCAACAATTCTATCCCTAACCATATGACAGTCTATCTCTATATGTTTAGTTCTCTCATGGAAAACAGGATTGGTAGCAATTTGTATAGCTGACTTGCTGTCACAATATAGCAAAACAGGATTCTTATGCTCAAAACCCAATTCTAACAAAACAGCCTTCAACCAAACAATTTCACATAAAGTAACTCTCATACTCCTATATTCTGCTTCAGCAGAAGAACACGAGACAGTTTCTTGCTTTTTAACTTTCCAAGACACCAAAGATTCCCCTAACTTGATGCAATAACCAGATAAAGATCTTCTAGTTTCCACACACCTTCCCCAATCAGAATCACAATAAGCTATGAGTTCAGGAAAAGAACCAGAAGATAAGAGAATACCTTTACCTGGTTCTGTTTTGATATATCTCACTACCCTTAGGGCAGCTTCATAATGGGACTTCTTTGGATTCTGCAAGAACTGACTTAATTGTTGTACAGAGTAAGAAATGTCAGGTCTAGTCATTCCTAAATACAGCAGTCTGCCTATCAGCCTTCTATAACTGCTAGCATCATCTAGGACAGGATCACCTTTGTTCAAACCCAAAAAATCATCATACACCTTGCTAGTGAGTTTAATATTCATTTCCATAGGTGAATCAACAGGTTTAGAACTAGATAATCCTACTTCAGAAATCAATTCAAGAGCATATTTTCTCTGACTAAGAATAATACCCTTCTCAGACCTTAAAAGTTCTATCCCAAGAAAATATTTCAATTCTCCTAAATCCTTCATACGAAAATTGGTTTTGAGCACATGTTTCAGATCAGCAATTAATACAGAACTATTGCCAGATATGAGTAAATCATCAACATATACCAGCAAAACCACAATTTGACCATCAACACGTTTTGTAAACATAGAATAATCAAGCTTAGACTGCACATAACCAGAATCAACAAGAGCATCAGTAAGCTTAACATTCCATTGCCTAGATGCTTGCTTAAGACCATATAAAGATTTGCGTAATCTACACACTACCCCCCCTTGATTACCAAATCCCTCAGGAACAGACATATAGACCTCCTCATCAAGATCACCTTGCAAAAAAGCATTGTGCACATCCATTTGAAACAAAGGCCAATTCTGAATAGAAGCTAAAGCAAGCACAAGTCTAACAGTATTCATCTTTGCAACAGGGCTAAACGTCTCATAATAGTCAATCCCATACTGTTGGTTATAGCCTTTTGCTACTAACCTAGCCTTATACCTTTCCAAGCTACCATCAGAATTAAATTTAAGCTTATAAACCCATTTGCACCCTATGACAGACTTACCAACAGGCAATGGGACCAGATCCCATGTATGATTGGATTCCAATGCCTTCATCTCTTCTTGCATTGCAGAGACCCATTCTGGATCTTTACATGCTTCTGAATAACACCTGGGTTCTGCAATCTCAGAAATAGATGTCAAAAAGCTATAATATTTTTGTGAAATATCACCATAACCAACAGAATGTGAAATAGGATATTGAACATTGTTGGTTGTCATGTCATAGTCTCCATGCCAGATTGGAGGCTTTATAGGCCTTCCTGATCTCCTTGTCACCTGCAAAGGTTTTTGAGGAACAACAGGGGGTATAACAATCTCACCATCAGAATTCTTTACAGAATCATCATGTGGATCATGTAAGACAGAGGTATCCTCAACAGGTGAATCAACAATCTCAGACACATCTAATTCAATATCATGGTCATCATTGATTTCTAAGGGTAGAACATCATCTACAGGGTCTGGTTGCTCTAAAAAAATGGGCACATGACTAGGTTTCTGTGACTCAAAAGGAAAAATATGCTCATAAAACCTCACATCACGACTAACAAAGATACTTTTATTCTTAAGATCATAAAGCCTATATCCTTTTTGAGTCTCAGAATACCCTAGCATAACACAAGGAATTCCCTTAGAAGCAAATTTATCTGAACTCACAAGATTTTTGGCAAAACAAAAACATCCAAAGACCCTTAGATGTTCTATCTTAGGTTTCTTTCCTGTGAGGACCTCAATTGGACACCTTCCATTCAAAATAGCAGTAGGAAGCAAATTTATCAAATAACAGGCAGTCAAAACACAATGCCCCCAAAACTTATCAGGTATAGAAGCCTGCAATTTTATTGCCCTTGCAACTTCTAACAAATGTCTATGTTTCCTTTCTACCCTACCATTCTGCTGAGGGGTATAAGAGCAGCTGCTCTGATGAATAATCCCTTTATTCTCAAATAAGGACCTCATATGATCATTCATAAACTCTCCACCATTGTCTGTTCTAAAAACTTTAATCAACATTTTAAACTGGGTGGAAATCATAGTGATAAAGTTCCTTATGAGAATAACCACATCAGACTTATACTGCATTAAAAAAACCCAAGTTGTACGAGAAAAGTCATCAACAAGAGTCAGAAAGTATCTTTTATTATCATTTGTGGCAGCATGGTAGGGTCCCCATACATCAGCATGAACAAGATCAAAAACAGATTCAGCCCTACTATCAGACAAAGGAAAAGGAAGTCTAGTGATCTTAGCCAAGGGACATATAGAACATTCAGCAATGCCAGGGCTTTTATTCCTAATACAATGCAAGTGGTCAATATACTGCAAAGAGGTAATAGAAGCATGACCTAATCTTCTATGCCAAAGAACAGATTTATCATCAATACTACTAGCAAGAGCAGTAGTCCTTATTCCTATAGAATCAGACTTGAGAAAGTACAATCCCACTTCAGCTTTACCACTCAGCAAGACCTTCCCATTTGAGAGGTCCTGTATGATAACAAAATTTGGATAAAAAACAGCACAACAGTTCAGTTCCTGAGTAAGTTTGGAAATGGAAATGAGATTGAACTTAAAGTCTGGAATGTATAAAACATTATGTAAAACACTATTCTCAGCAATCCTAAGATCACCTATAGCAGTAACAGAGATATGGCACCCATTTGGCAACTGAACACTAGAATCAGTGACCTTTCTAACATTATGCAATAAATCACAGTTGTTACTCATATGATTGGATGCTCCAGTGTCAAAAATCCAGTTAGTATGCTCACTAATAACAGTAGTGAAGGAAGTAATACCTGCAGCATTTACATGCCCCTCAGCTGAAGTGGTAGCAGTAGAGGCAGAGCCTCCACCACTGCCTAACCTCTGCAGGAGACGATCAAATTGCTCATTGGTAATGGTAATGCTTCCCTGAACAGAACTACTAACAGAATTGGCTGCATTAGCAGCAAGATGGTCAGACACTTCACCAGAGGAAGAGTTTGCAATGTAACCTTTACCATTGCCTCCTTTTCCCTTTAAAGCATCCCTATACTTGAAACAATTGTCTTTACAGTGTCCCTTTTTCTTACAATATTCACACCCCTTAGAGTAACACCTATCAATGGTGTGACCCTTTTTGTGGCAAAAGTCACACTCTATATTAGCATTCCTCTTAGGTTTCTCAGAAGGGGGGACAACAGCAGAGAAAGGAACTTGGTTAGCAACAATGGTAGAAGAAATGTCCCTTTGGCTCTCCTCTTGTACAAGCATGTTATAAGCTTGGTTTAAGGAGGGCAAGGGTGTCCAGAGAAGAAGGCTACTGCGTACATTAGCAAAATTTTCGTTTAAACCCATCAGGAATTGGAACAGACGCTCATTATCTTTGTGCTGAATGTGTCTTTTGAAAAGATCTCCATCAATGTGAGGTAAACAGGAAGCAGTATCATATTCAGTCCAAAGATTTCTGAGCTTTGTAAAGAAAACCGAAATCGAATCCAATCCTTGTCTAGCAGTAGCAATTTCTCTGTGAAGTTGGTAAATCCTAGATCCACTAACTTTATCAAATCGTTCTTTCAGTTCTTGCCAAGCCAAGAAAGCACTATCAGAATACATGATACCGACTGCAAGATCTTTGGATATCGAATTCAAAATCCAGCCAAGAACAACAATATTGCAGGTATCCCAAATCTCTTGCAGCTCAGGTTCAAAAGATTCGCGCATGCAGGTGCCAGTTATAAAACCAAGTTTAGTTTTGCCTTTTAAGAACATTTGCATGGCGCGACTCCACATCGGATAATCCTCGGTACCAGTAAGATGGTGCGAAATCACAGTTTGTCCAGGATTATCCGACGAATGAAGGTAAAGAGGATGATATGCAACAATCGAAGACATAGAATCAGATTTCTTTACCTCCTTACCTAATTGACTTGATTCTGGTCTCTTACCAGTATCGATGATCTCTGTCGATTCGTTTTTCGGATCTCCTTCCATCGTTGATAACACAAACGCGAGAGAAGAAGCAGATCGTAAAACGAAGCGTCAAGCGATTCGCGAAAAAACGAATCGCGAGGAAGGCCAAGCGTCGCACGGTATCTCCAGATACGAAAGAGATGATGCACGGAAAAAAAACGGAGGTCACGGATCAGGATCGTATCGCACAACTCACGCCATGGAACCTTCGCTCTGATACCAAGATAAAACAAGCAACCCAACCAGAAACCCTAGGAATGAAATGAAGAAAACACACACAGAAACTTGCGGATCATTGAGTTAGGTTCCTTCACTTGGCTAACTCTCACCTTATATACTAAAGGAAACCCAAGTAAACTCAGGTTTAACCCCACAGTTTTACACATGAAGGAACTAGTCCACAAAGAAATAAAAACAATACAAACCAGCAACAAAACAAATAACAAAGTCATCCTCAAAGTAATATAAACTAATCAGAACAACCTAAAAACACTCTAAACAAGTTGCTGTAGCAAAATAGGCCCTCAGGTTACTTCAGGATTGCAATACAACCCCAATTTTCACAATTAGATCTAAATCTAACATAAAGAAATTTAATTCGGCTTGATTTTTATGTTAGATAATGATACATGTTATAAATGATAATTAAAATTAATTTGATAGCTTCTAAAGTTAAATTCTAGATATTTCACAATGTTGCATAACAATTATGGCATTAACACGGATAAAATAAAATAACCGCAGTAAAACATGGATTAATAATTAATAATATACATTTTTATAGGGAAAATAACATATTTAGTGTCTCAGGTTTACCTCATGTTTCAGTTTGGTGTCTCAGGATTAAAGTGTTAATATGGATTGTCCCAAGTATGTAGGGGTGAAACCAAAATCCGGTTGGTCCGAAAAACCGGTGAAAACGGAACCGGTCCGGACCGAAAAAACTGAATCCGAAATATTCGGTTTGGTTTTTGGTCGGATTTTTTTCTCTTGTTCGGATTTTCGGACCGGTTCGGATTTTGAGCTTTGAGGACCGTGAGGACCGAACCGACCGTTATGTTAATTAAATATATATAATATATGTTATATTATTTGATATTAATTAATATAAATAATTAATTAGGTTAATATAAATTGTAAAATAGGCACTTTTGAAGATAATATTTTCTACTTTTATTTTATAATTTATTTAATTATAATAATGGAATTAATTTATCATTTTGATTTGATATAGTCCATGAAAATGACAAGAATTTATAATGGTAATTGCTAATATTGGATTTTTGGTTTAAACCGAAAACCGAACCGAAAAAACCGTATAACTAATGGACGGTTTATTTTTCCTCAAACGGTTTTTTGGTCGGATTTTTTTAAAGAAAAAAAACCGTACCGAAAATTTAGGTACCCGACCGAAACAAGCTAAAAACCGGTCCGACCGGTCCGGTTTCACCCCTACAAGTATGACAATTGTTACAATTTGGTTTTCTGTTAAATTTAGGTATTAAGTTTAACAGACTTGATGAAAATACCATACTGCCACTTCCGATTTCGGCCACCCACCTCCGATTACGGCCACCCACCTCCGATTCCGGCCACCCACCTCCGATTCCGACCCACCCACCTCCAAACGAGATGATTTCGGTCTATTCCAGCCCGATTATGGCTGATTACGGCCCGATTCCAGCCGATTACGACCGATTTAGAGTTTCGGCGGTGGAGCAGCTGACCTAATTTAGGGTTTAGGATCGACCGATTTCGGCCTATTTCGGTCGATTCCGGCCGATTTAGGATTCCGGCCGACTTAGGATTCCAGCCGATTTAGGGTTCCGGCGGTGGAGCAGCTGACCTGATTTAGGGTTTAGGGGTAATTTGTGCATTTTCAATTTTATTTAGTCATTTGCTGGTCACATGACCGAATTCTATTAAATTTAACCTCAAAATTTGACGGAGACACCAAATAACAACACTATTCAAACTTTGGACAGTATAAGTACGCGTCAGACACCAAACTGAAATATGAGGTAAACTTGATACACTAAATATGTTCTTTACTTTTTTTTTATAACATTATAAGTTTTAACTAAAGTTATAAAACCTCGCAAAATTAAATAGAGCATTCATGAGATGCACACTCACCTAACCATAAAATAATCTTTAAATGCCGTTTGATTAATAAAAATGAGAGGTCTCATTTGTTAACATAACACCTAATAAGAGCCTTATATTGTTACATCCTTTTACGGCGCCAATATATTTATCGTCGGGGTGTGCCTTTTAATTTATTTATTATTTATTATTATAAATATAAATATAAAAAATATATATATTAGGTAGGCCGTGGGACTTTTAAGGGTCACTATACGAAAAAGACAATTAATAGATTGAAATAAAGCAGTCAAGTTTACTAAAGTCCGCCTCTTCTATAACTTTAGAAGTTATCGTTCCCTTATAATTTTCTATTATTCCCTTAAATTAAATAAAACCTACATAGAAGTCAAGCCCATTAATCAGATATATCTACTTACGTTTCTTCCTTTCTTAAGCATTCAAAATTAAAACCTATAATAAAATTGAGAACAATAAATCTGATAAAATATTTGTTACGAGTGAGATTTTTAAGGCACGGTTAAACTTTCATCAGTTAACCACAAGTCTTATTTCACTACAATTTTTTTTAATATTGTGACGATTGTAATTGCGAGAACACTTGTCCTTACTCTAGATCATGTGTTTATTGCAAAAGCGTATATAATTCGTCCTATATTATTAACATGACAAGAACGTTATCATCTAATTGTGACGACCTATCGTCTAATAAAAAATTGTTATTACGATACAAAATCTATTGCAATGGTCATGAATCTTTCCAATAGAGTTGGTATATTGCCATTATGTTTAATATTCAATTGCGATTACTAGTTCATGTAGTAACAAGTTTTCCACCAAATTTTCGGCATTAATTTTATGGACAAGCAATTACGATGAAATCAAATTTATCATAAGGACCGCATATCCACACAATATAATAGGCATATTACGACAATTTATAATATCAAATTGCTATAATTAGTTCTTGCAATAACAAATTTTCCACAAAAATTTTGGGATTGCTTTTTTAGGGCTAGCGATTGATGATATCAAATCTATTGTGAGGGTCATATCCATATACCAAATCTATACTAAACTCGCTTAGTTTTTAAAATTAAAAATATGCATAATCAACACTTTATTCTATACATACTGATCTAATGCGAATGCAGATTATTCTAAATATTAAGGAAACATGTAACAGATGTTGCCCTCTTAATAGATTTCTAGAAGACCCACGGATAAAAACTAGAAAAATCAACTTATAACTAAGAAGAAATGTGACGATAATAACATGTTAAATAAACGGTATTTGTTCTAATCACTCTTAATAATTAAGTAGTGTTTTTTAGGGAACAATTAATTATATATTAAGCAAAAATCAGCTTGACCCGTTTTTATTGGACCTCTTTCCCACTTGTAAAGACCGAATTAGCAGCCACTTGCCTTGATAGATTAATTAACAAGCTATTCGCTCTTCGGAAACGTTTTTTTATTTTTTTCCTAACAAAATTGCTTTTCTAATTTCAAACAAATTAGGATTAAAGCTTTTCTCAAATAAAACCTTTCTAGTGATATTTGAATTTAATTTACTTTTTAGAATTTCAACTTATTTTACTAATTATTCAAACCAATCTTATCATTTTTTTAGATTTTTTTTTTTTTTTTTTATCAAATAACAATCTCACAGAATCCAAATGTTAAAATATCAAAGAGCAAGAAAATTACGAATCTAACTAGGGGCTCTTTCAGACGGCGGTGGCAAAGACATGCTATTATCTCAAAGAACGGCGTCGTCCGACGCCGTTATTGTTAACGTCATATACAACGACTCGCCGCTTTATCAAGTTTGTAGATGCCGTTAACAATAACGGCGACGGATGTCGCCGCTCTTTGAGATAGATGTATATCTTCATTGTTGCTGTCTAAAAATCCAAATAGTTAGATTATTAATTAATTATTAGGTTAATATGTGTTTTGGTACAACATATTTGACGATTTTTGACTTTTGGTGCATTTTTTTGGTATATTTTTGGTGCAATACGTTTGCAATTTGTACCACTTTTAGTGCATCTGTTAGTTGACCGTTAAATAGTCACGTGATTTGCACATGCCTAACCCCAATTTTTTTTTTTTTTTTCAGTTTAGTCCTCACATTTATTGTCCTAAGTTTTTATTGTTGCAATTTAGCCCCTAAACATTTTCAACCGCATCCTAGGGCTAAATTGACCTAGCCATGGTCCTACCCATAGCTAGGTCGAACCATGGCTAGGCCGCTAGGGTCACCGGACCTGAGCGACCTTAACCATGGTCTGACCTAGCCATGGGTCGGACCATGGCTATGTCCATTTAGACTTAGGGTCCAATTGGGTCAATTTTACCATAAGGCTAAATTGACCTAACCATGTTTTGGCCCATGGTTACATGGCTAGGTCCCCGGGCCTTGGTGACCCTAGCCATGGTTTGACCTAGCCATGAGTCAGACCATGGTTAGGTCAATTTAGTCCTAGGGTGCGGTTGAAAATGTTTAGGGGCTAAATTGCAAAAATAAAAAGTTAGGACAGTAAATTTGATGACTAAACTGAAAAATATAAATTTGGGTCTAGGCATGTGCAAATTAGGGATGGCAACGGGTCACGGGTAATCAGTGACCCGCGGGGCCCCGCCCCGATTTTGACCCGTTGATCCGCGATCCGTGACCCGTGGGGCGGGTACGGTTTTGGGGTCGTCCCGCCCTGTTGATCCGCCCCGCCCCGTATGTGGATAATTTATATATATATTACACATATTTATATAAAACTATATAGGTAATATAATATATAGTTAAAATAATTAGGATTTGTGACTTGTATTTGGATTTGAAGTTAAATTTATTATTTGTAATTTAAATTTTAAATTGAATTTGTATATGGTAAATATATAATTTAGGTTTTAAATTGCTAATAATATATAATATACCACTAATAGGTGACCCGCGGGTCGACCCGCCCCGCCCGTGAACTCTGTGGGGCGGGTACGGATCGACCATCTCGACCCGCGGGGCGGGTACGGGGCAAGCGATACCCGCCCCGCCCCGCCCCGCCCCGTTGACATCCCTAGTGCAAATCATGTGACGTGACTAAACTAACGGATGCACTAAAAGTGGTACAAATTGCAAACATATTGCACCAAAAGTAAAAAAAAAAAAAAAAAATGTTGCACCAAAAGCAAAAAATCGTCAAACATGTTGTACCAAAACACCTATTAGCCCTTAATTATTTCTTGTTTTTTAATATCTTAGCATTTGTATTCTAAAATTGTTCATTTGGGTAAAAAATTATTTGTTTCAAGATGATTACTTATTAGTTGCTTCTAAAGTGGCATACATATGTGATCCGTATTTTAAGCTGATAAAAAAATATAATTTAATTTGGATTTTCGGTATTAATTGAAAAAATGAAGTTCATTTTAAGTTTATTTTTATTTTTTAATTTAAAACACATAATTGGCCTCATATAAATAGAGGATCCCAATTCCCACATCCATATAACAGAAACAGAACCACCACTCCATCTTCATCTTCTTCTTCAGACGATGGAGCGAAACGGCGACGAAGTCCGCGACGGCGAAAGCTTCTACGGCAAAGACGAGACGGCCGTAGAACTTAGCGACGCCATCAAGCAGTTGCAAGCAACCCACAGAGACCAGAGGAAGGGCTATGCAAACTCTCTCTCCTCCGGCCAAATGGATTCCCTCACTGCTCTCTGCGACACTTTCTTGCCTTCCGTCGACGCTTCCCACATCACCGCCGATCCTTCCGCCGCCAAATTCTATCAGACCTCTGCTTCCATGGCCGGAACTCCACAGCTGGTCCGTACCTATCTAAATCACATCTCCTCGTATATAATTATACATGCATATACTCCGGTAGCTCGAGTATTTGACTTCAAATTTTTAAGAATTTTTTTTATAAGTAAAGAAATTAAAAACAGTCTTAATTAATTATATGTCATATCAATTAGTATCATCGATTTAAAATGGGATATTTATTGATTCAACTATTAGATTTGTTAATTTTTATTGTTTGATTGATTTTGTCTTAAAATTGAGTTTTAAGCAATAGAAACATGTTTTGGTTGATTAATAATTTTCTCTTAAAAATAAAATAAAAATTTAAATTATAAATAAGTCCAAACCATTAATAACAAATATATACTTCGAAAAAATATCAAACTTGTTGTTAATGGTTAAGACTTATTTGATAATTAAAATAGAAATCAACTAGTGTGATACCGATAGTTGATCTATCGAATATCAACATTTTAAATTATGTACAACGATTAGCAACCTAACTTATAGTTGAGATTGCTTTTAGGGTCTTATCATTTTTTTATTTAATTTTATTAATAATTTAATTTTTAAACTTTTCTATTCTTGTATTGTATTATCTTGGAGTCTGGATGACAATGTATATATACGTAGTGGATACTGTGTTTAGTATATATATATTCATATAGTTTTTTTTGCCAATATATATATATATATAGTTAGTTATTAGCGTAGTCTTTGGGCGGAAAATACTGGTAAATTTAAAATGCATGACAAGAGCCGTAACCGAAAAGAGTAGTACTAACAATTTTCTGGAAAATAAAGGCATAATTTTCTTTTAAAATATTTATTAACGAAATTAATAAATTATAATTACAATTGTGTAGGTAGGTGGGTTAATAAGTGAGCGATTGAAACACCCGAAGGTGTGGCTATTGCGGTTGGCATTGTGGGGACTGTCCACGTGGATGGGTACATTTGTACTGTGCGGTCGGCTGAGCGTCACCGGAAAGTGGCCGTACGTCCACCGGTTCTCCGATCTGCCTCTCAACAGAAGGGAAGAGATCATAAAGGCTTGGTCTCTCAGTTACATTCATCTACTCAGAATATTTGCCAAATCCATCAAGTTCCTCACCCTTCTTGTCTTCTTCACCCAGGTACATTTATAGTATGACGTGGCTTGCTAGATAGTATTTAATTTTTTACCTAAAAAAACATTACTTCGTATATATATATTTTACCTAAAATACATAACTTTTCTTACTGTGCATACTCTAAATTTCTAAAAACCTCTCAGTTTACATAGGTGGCGGATCCTTAATATAATGGGTCTTTTTTTTTTGCCAATCCGTAAGAGGTATTCAGAGTGAAAATCATAAATAATTTTTAAATTTTAAAACTCAAATTCGAAACATTTATTTAAAGAATTAAGTGTTAAAATCGCTACACGATATTATATGATTATCGGGACCTGACCAGCGGTCAAATCGGCCAGGCCACCGGTTCCTGGTTCAGCCGATTTAATCCGGTCCGACCGATCTTAATGCAACTTCAATGAAGTGAGTTTCCAACATAATAAACTTTAATAAAATTACAGAAAATACAATCGGATTGATTTTTTTGTAACAAAGTCTGAACTGCAAATCGACCGGTCCGCTTAAAACAGTCTAGTTTACAAAAAACGGGCTTTCGAATCGGATTCGCTTACATTCTCCGATTTTGCTCGAAACGTATCGTTGAAAGCACTAGAACTGGTTCAAATATGGTCGGACCGCCGTCCCGGTCCGGTTTTGATAACACCATGGATTGGACTAAACCTTTACTTACATAGTTTAGTGGTATCTCTAATATATATATATATATATATATTTGGTATCATAGGTTACATGTCATTTTAAATGACAGTTGGTAGTTGGTACCGTCTAACGTGTAATTTATTTTAAACGTGGCAAAGACAAAATACTCAAAAAGAATTAAGAAAAGTTGCAACGGTTGAGGGTAATTGCTGACGAAGTTTGCCATGAATAGAGAGAAGATGTTGCGTTTCTTAGTTGTATTATTTGCATGCTTGACAAGTGCTTGCTTTTTTCAGTTGCATCTTGTATGTATTTTGTTTATGGTACGATGCAAACTAGACCACGTGGACAAGTAGTAAACGCCAAAAGCTATAAAATCGCCAATTATGACTTTTAAATTAAATCATACAAATAGTGTGGGTTATAAAAAGTCGTGGGTCCAATAATAAGTAAGGCGGTCCAAGTTTATTTTGTCGTTCGTAATATTAATATTAATTACGGAAGCTTAATAATAATAATAATAAATGTAATAAATTGAAATGGACGGATACAAGTTTTTCAACATAGATACGCGCTTATCTTTATTATTTAAGAAAATACAATAAGTAGATGAACCCGACTTTTTTTTTAATGCCCTTTTTAAGATATTGCAATCTTTGCTATTTGAATGAAGATACTTTCTACTTAGCTATCACTTATCTAAAGAAATTAGAAATTATGTGATGTGGTGTAACATTTCAACGCCTCGTCGTTTAATCAACGATTTTGTGCGTAGTGATTTATATGCAAGAATTGAGTTATAAGCAAATCACTAGTAAAAAAAACTTAGGAGACACAAGTAAGATTTTAAAGGGGCAAATTAATAATAATTACAAGTTTTAATGTTAAAAATTTACATCACAAAAAGTTAGCTCCGTAAAATTAGTCTAAAGTAGATTAAATCATTAAAATATAACGGGTGTTACCTGACCTATACGTTTCAGCGGGCAAAAAAACACTTATATCTAAAGGACACGTGATTTTATACTCAAAAGGAGATAACTTTCTACTTAGCTAACACTCATCTAACATTATTTATAGATAGGGTTGGGGTGAGCATTTGGTTATCTAATCATTATCTTTTAGTTAGCCACAGTCCACTTAAACATATCACATAAATAAAAAGTATCCATTCTTAATAAACCATTTTAAAACTATTTTTACTAATATATTGTAATTAGTTACTATAGATTTATAATGGTTAAAAACTATTTCTTCGTCTCAATATCGTTCAATGATGTCACGCCTTTTTACTAAGGCATATAATCAATTTTTACTTAATTTATTTATCATCGTCACGAAAGAAAAGTTGGGGGATTTATAGAATGAATAAGCGGGAGGGACTGTGTAGCTTCCATTTCCAGACAGCTTTATTTATGATTTGTTGAGACATCACTGCCACCTACTAAACACACAAGAAAAATGGAAAAAATTGCGAACTATTAAATTACGTGCAATTTTCAATTTATTAGAAGGGCCCCTTATTAAATTACAAGGGCCATACCATACCATCCTTATATATAGCTAGAACTAGAAGCCTAGGAACAATTGGGTTGTGCATCAAGTTTAATTACAATACCGCTATAGATTGTTAGTCATTTTCATAATAATAAGAATAATTATGATAATTTTTAAATTTTCAAAACAGAAAAACCTTGAACATTACAGTTTACAACTTGGTAAAGAATCTTGTTAGTATTTCGTATCAAACTTTTATGTGGTGCATGTAGTTTTGCTTAAATTTTGATTTGACTCTATTTTCTGTATCTTATTTATTGCTAATAACTTGCCATCACTTATTGGTATTAGATAAATGAAATGGAAGAAAATGTGTCCTGGAAGGCCATCGGCTACGTCGGGCCGGACCCGAAGCTCGAGTCTCAAACATGTTCTGACAAGACCCCGAACCATAACGAGGAACTGCCGGAAGAAAGTCAAGAGTCATACGATGTCAAGGACGAAGTGTTTGGACCGCTCCACCGGGGACTTATCGACATGACACACCCAAGGGAAATAGTGGCCGATTCTCTCCGACGATCGGGTTTCTCCGTTGCCGTTTGTCCCTCGAAGGTCAATTATCTCCCATCGTTGACTATTCGGTGTGATGCGGTAGTTGTCGGCTCGGGCTCAGGCGGTGGGGTTGCGGCAGGCGTTTTAGCGAAGGCAGGGTATCGAGTTCTCGTGCTCGAAAAAGGGAACTATTGTGCTCGGACTAATCTTTCCCTTCTCGAAGGACCGACCATGGACCAGATGTACCAAGGGGGAGGCCTATTGGCCACAGACGACATGAGCACGTTACTTCTCGCGGGTTCCACGGTCGGTGGAGGCTCGACCGTTAATTGGTCGGCTTCGATACGAACCCCTCGTCACGTGATTAAGGAGTGGTCTAACGACCATGATCTCGAACTTTTCGATAGTAAGTTGTATAAGGAAGCAATGGATGTCGTCTGTGAGAGAATGGGCGTCCAATCGGGTATTTCGGAAGAAGGGTTTAATAACGCGATATTGCGGAAGGGTTGCGAGGAACTAGGGTTTACGGTCGAGAACATCCCTCGCAACTCACCACCCGAACATTATTGTGGTTGGTGTTGCTTGGGATGCAAGGATGGGAAGAAGCAAGGCACCGCAGAGACGTGGCTCATGGACTTGATCGAATCCGGGAATGGTGCGATTCTTCCCGGATGTGAAGCCGTCGAAATAATGCACGAGAGGAAGGCCGGGTCGGATCGGAGCACCTCAAATGGAGTTGCTTTCGAATTTGAGTTCAATGGCATGAAGGAGCTATGCATGGTTGAATCGAGGATCACTATCGTAGCTTGCGGTGCACTCAACACCCCTTCGTTACTAAAGAGAAGCGGGCTAAAGAACCCGAACATCGGGAAAAACTTGCATCTCCACCCCGTGGCAATGGCATGGGGCTATTTCCCGGACTCGGGTTTCTCCGACCCGTGGCCCGAGGCTCGGAAGAAGAGCTACGAAGGAGGAATAATGACCGCAATGTCCTCAGTGGTTGGAAACTTCGAGAAGTCAGGGTACGGTGCGGTGATCCAAACACCGGCACTGCACCCTGGGATGTTCTCGGCCCTGATGCCGTGGCTTTCAGGCATCGACCTAAAAGCACGAATGTGCAAATTCTCGAGGACCGCCCATATATTCGCCTTGGCGAGGGATCGAGGGTCCGGAACGGCTCTACGCCCGGACCATATTTCTTATCGCATGGACCCCTCTGATGAGGCGAGCCTCCATGCAGGGCTCGAGAAGGTGCTGAGGATACTGGCGGCAGCAGGGGCGGAGGAGATCGGGACCCACCATAATGATGGAGAGGTTTTGAATGTGCGACGAGCAAGTTCGCACGAGTTTGAGAGGTTCGTGAAAGAGGAAAGCTCGAGGCCGCTTAAAGGGTTATCGGCACCGATATGCTCGGCTCACCAGATGGGTAGCTGTCGAATGGGGACCGACCCGGAAACTTCGGTAGTGAGCCCGATGGGGGAGACGTGGGAGGTGGAGGGGTTATTTGTTGCGGACACATCTGTGTTCCCGACAGCTCTCGGGGTGAATCCGATGGTCACGGTTCAGGCGATCGCGTACTGCACTGCGCAATCGGCCGTTGAATCTCTTAGAAGGAAGAAGGCACTGATCTAGTAGATATAAGAGAGGTATAATGGAAAAGATTGTTTTACATTATCGACCTCTTGATCAGTGCAAATGTTTATGATCTTCGTGAAGAAGTACAAGAGCTTGTGTAAGGAAATCCACGTACTCGATGTAAAAATCATTAATTACTTTGTTGTTCTTGATTGGTTCCGCCAATAAGACCATTGTCAAATCGGGAAAAATTATAGTTTTAGTGCAAAATCATATTATACACTACTAAAAAAATTGAGGGACCATTTTCATCTCACCCCTTACCTACTTAGTAGGTTCGTGTCGTGCTCGCTCTCCAGTCTTCACCACGTGCTACTATAACAAGCATTTATTTATTATATATACAAGACTGTTTTTGCAATTTCGAACCGGGAGCATCGCGGTTAAATTCCTCCCAATAAGGTGTTTTAGGCGAGATTCGAACTCGAGTTGCTCTGAAAACACACAATACCAGAAAAAGAGTTTTAGATGACTTTCCATTGATGAAGTTTGCTCAAGCGTCGCAAACATCTTTATAATAATTAAATTTATTCAAAATTGAGGACGCTTCGTAGTAGAGTCGTTTCTTCTTATATTATTACTATACTTTTCAAAGCGTCGTTAAGTTTTGATTTACGTAACACAGTTTTCAAGAAAACAATATTGTAATGATGCTTAGTTGTGTTGTCATTTGCATGCACTAGCGACGCAAGTAAAAATGTCACGTCTTTTAAGAGTTTTAAAACGCTGCACCAAGCGTCGCAGATTTTATTACGACGGTGATCAGAAACGGCACATTGATTTACGTCGCTAGCTTCATAGGGACACAATTTAACGTCGCGACAAGTTAATTTTAAAGTCGCAAAAATCTATTTTTTTTGTAGTGACAACTCATTTGACCAGTTGTCCAACCAACTTGTGTTTAATACATATTTAAGTTACGAAATTTAAAATTAATTTTAAATATCAAAATTAGTGTTTTTCCAGGTGGCATTTAACCCAAGCATGAGAGTAAAAGAAAGGTGGTGGGCCCATTAAAGAAGATGTCAAAGTGTAGTGCTAGGCCCAACCAACCACTTACTTTCACAAATATGCTCGGTGCCTTACGTCATAAGCAAAACCACCCACCGTATTCAAGGAAAGCAAGCCCTTCAAGCAAACTCACAACAACAAACCATGATCACTCTTCTGCTTCATCAACACTTTAACCGAAATCTAAACACCTAACTATACCATATGCAGATTAACCGCTTCATTACCGCTATCGTCTTCTGCGTCACCGTCTCGCTCGGCCTCGTGTCGTTCGCCGCGTGTATGGTTGCCGGCGTTAGTAAGGAAAAGGTACCATTACCTTATTATTGTGTTCATCTTCATCGATCCCTATATAATACTCTTTGTTTATCTTTTTGAAGATGAAGGATCTTAAGATGAATGGTAAACTCTGCTACTTGCCCGGAAGTAGAAAGGCATTCTGGTTCGGGATCGTGTCGGTGTTATGTCTCTCTGCGGCTCAAATTGTTGGGAACTTGTTGATACTTCAGATTGCTTTCTCAAGAGGATTTATGAGGTCAAAATGCTCTAGTATTATTGGAGATAAGAAGATGGGAGCAGCCACATGTTTTCTACTTTTGTCATGGTAAGTCACCAAACTTATCTCTTCGGCTCCGTTTATCGTTGAATATATTAAAAATGTGTGCTTTAATTAAATTTTCAATAAGTGCGAACATATGTGCATAAGATATTCAGTCCAGTTAGGTGTATAAACGAGTCAAACTACTCGTGAGTTACTCGGAATCGACTTAGACAAAACTTGAATTCGGTTTGAAAAATTCGAGTCGAGCTTTATAATACTCGGCTCGAGTTACCCGCGGGCCTTAACGAGTTTCGAGTTTACTAGTCGAGTCGAGCTTGATTCTTATTATTATTCTTATTTAATACTAATTAATTATTATATAACACAATTGAAAATTGAGTTCGAATTTAGTCGAGTCGAACTCGATTTTTTTAGTTAAGAGAACTGTTAATTTATTATAATATATAATTGACTAACGAGTCGCGTCGAGCTCGATTTTTTTAGTTAAGAGGAATGTTAATTTATTGTAATGTATAATTGATTAACGAGTTGAGCCGATCTCAATTATGTCAAGCTTGGATTCGAGAGTTAGAGTTTCAAAAGTAGAGCTCGACCGAATTCAAGCTCGAGTTCAAACTTGGCAAATACTAATCGAGACGAGCTTGACAGATACTCGACTCGGCTCGTTTACAAGCACACTCCTATTTTATATATGAACATCCACCCATCCACCTCAGCATTGACCTCATTCGAATCAGGCCACCTCGACTTTGACCTCATCCGGGTCTGAACTTTTAATGGGCGTCAACTCATTTAATAGGAGATAACATTTTTTTTTTCTTTTTAAAACGACGTTAGGACTTAGGAATAGAATTACATGTGCACATCGATATATTTTAATAATAAGACGCGTATCTTAACTAATTGTCTAATAAGTCTAAATTTATAAGTGAAAAAATTCAACACACTTTTTTATACTGTATATGAACTGAATTAAAAATAACTGACAAAATTTGAAGGATGATTAATTAGGATTGACAATGCTGCAATGGGATAATCGTTAAAAAATTCATTCATTTCTATAAATGTGATGATTATGGTTATTATATAGAATTAGTAACGGGCTTAAAACCGTAGCTTTATTATTACATATGCATAATATTTAATCTAACTTTTCTAATTAAAAGAGAGAAACAATATTCGATTTTAAAAGATAATTAACAGAAGAGATGTTTGATCAGGGTGAGCTTCGGCGTAGCGATTCTAATGATGAGTGGAGCCACAAGCATGAACCGGAGGCAACCCTACGGAAGAGGATGGCTCGATGGCGAGTGCTATTTGGTCAAGGACTGGGTCTATGTAGTCTCAGGAGGGCTCATTCTATTGACCATTGTCGCCAACATCGGCTCGGCCGTTCTTATGCTTCGAACGAGGCCGAATGAACAAACAAATCGCAATCAGAGAAAGATTCAACTTCAACGACAAAGCTCGGATCGATGACTAACTTGTAAAGCGAGGTCACAATATTCTTGCAGTGAAATAGAAACAAAAGTATTCAAAACAAGATACGTGCATTAATTAAGTGTCTTATAAGTTCGAACATATGAGGAAAATTAAATGCACATTAATGGAGTTGAAGATACCTCGATCGAGATCAAAATGCAAAGAGTTAAAAACTTATAAACTATCTGAAGTTTTTCTATGTAAGATTTTATTGTCTGAAGTTTAAAATGTTGATAAGAAATGTCTGAAATTTTACTATTGTTAAAATTTGGTTTTTCGGTCAAATTTGCTGTTAAAGTTTACAGAATAAGGTAAAATGTCAAAATTGACCCTTATACTATTATGTTTACTCCTATCGGCCACCCTACTCCTTTGGCCACCTGACTCCGCCCGGCCACCACCCGACTCCGGCCGGCCACCACCCTACTCCTGCCGCCACCACCCTACTCCAGTCGGCCACCACCCTACTCCGGCCGGCCACCACCCGACTCCTGCCGACCACCATCCTACTCTGGTCGGTCACCACCCTACTCCAGTCGGACACCACCTTACTCCGGCCGGCGACCGCCACAAAAAATCCGACCGCCGCCACTACAGCTCCGGCGGCCGTCAACCACTCTATTACGACCGGCCACCACTTAACTAGGGGCAATTTTGAAATTTATTTTTTATCGGGTTATGTGACAAGCACATAACCAAATTATGTCAACTTTAACTGCAAATTTGGACGGAGATATCAAATTTTAACATAAGTGAAATTTCAGACATTTCATAAGTACTTATATCTAATATCTAATGCAAATGTTGTTTATATTTCAGTAATGTCAAATGACATAGACTTTATACACTCAACAAAATCTAAACTACATTACCAACATTGACTATATATTTTTTTCTTTAACGGATTTCTAAAAATTAAAAAACATTAAACTAAATGATTGCAGTCTTCTCAACTGTAAATATTTTCATAATTCGTTAAAATTATTACTCTGTTTCACTCTTACAATCGGTCTAATTATGTCATTGAAATCAATTCATGCATCCTCATTCTCTCTACAGTGATTTAGCCTTGAGAGATAATTTGATGGGCAGTCCATTGTGGGGAAGAGCAAAAGGCCCATACTGAATCCCATCTTTCTCTGAACCCATGATATCCCAACTGTACTTTGTGGTTAAATGGTGGAGAAGAACCAAAATCTCCAGTTTTGCAAGCTCATTCCCAGGGCATGAGTGGATCCCATTGCCAAATGGCAAATATGTATTCGGTTTCAGTGCCACCTGGCAGAACATTAAAAAATTGTCATTATATATAGACAAGTTTACTTAAGATTTTTTTTTTTTTTTAAATACTCTCATTACCTCAAATCTAGAAGGATCAAACTTTTCTGGCTCCTGGAAATTTTCTGGGCTATGATGAATATTCCTGAAAAGAGGTAAAACTTTCCAACCTTTTGGTATAAGGTATCCTGCCAATAATTTGAATGTTAATTTTAATCCCAGTAAATATTTATATGATATCTATAATACCTAGGGGCGAGCAAAATACCCGATTAGATTCGGAAACGATTTGGGTACGTTCGGGTAAAGGTAAACAGTTTTAGGATAAAATTTTAAGAACCAATATTTCCGGTTCCGGAATAAGCATCTAGGTATCCAAATACCCGGAATCGGTTAGCATATATATATATATTTAATTGGTTTTTTTTTAGATTAAATTTTTTGTTACTAAATTATTAACCATTTCTATTCAATTAAGATAACATGATTTATATATGTATATGTGTTTGTTTATATATATTAAAAAAAACTCTTAGATTGAATTTGGAAAAAAAAAATTATGGATGGAACCGATTCTAAACGGGTACCTAAAATAGATCGAGTCAAAACGATTTCGGGACATTTCTGGTATGGTTCTGAATAATGGATGTTAGAAACCTTTTGGTATTGCTCTCTCTGGTTCTGAAATACCCAAGGTACTCGGAATCATTCCCCCATAATAATAACAACACTCAGCACTTTAGTAGTAACGGGCTGATCGGTGCAAGTGGTGTGGAGTAAGCATGCTACGGGTGCTGCACTCTAGGACCACCTCGCGAAAAAAAAAAAAAAAAAAAAAAAAAAAAAAAAAAACGGAATTTATCGGTATACGAGAGTCGTACCTTGGTATTCAACATCCTGGACAGCTTCTCTGAAAGTGAAGGACAAAACAGAGGCAACCCTGAGCGACTCTTGGATCACCCTCGCTGTCACCGCCATCTGCCTCGTGTCACTCCACGTCAGCTTCCTGTCAGCCTCTCCACTCTTGTCGTCTTTCCTCCTCTTTATAGCTTCTTGCTCTTCCTGCAAAATCAAATCCACGTCAGCGTAAATATATATGTATATACATATTTACTGTGACAATAACTTACGGTGACAGCTTGGAGAACAGAGGGATTCTCGGCGAGAAACTTGAAGATCCAAGTGAGGACGGAGGCGGTGGTGTCTCGGGCTGCGAAAATAACTCCGATCACATTGTCCGCTATCTGTTGGTCGGTCAGGCCTTCTTTTTCGTCCATGAATGAGGATAACAGGTCGTTCTCTTTCGTCGTCTCTTTGTTTCGACTCTTCCTTCTTCCCTCTATGATTCTCCCCAGAATCTGTGCTAGTTCGCTCCTCGCTTTCATGGACTTGTGGAAAAGAGTCCCCGGAAAGTTGATCGGCATCGAGTTATACCCTTTTTCAAGAATGTAGTATCGTTTCTTCAACTCTTCTGTGTTCACCGCTTCGGCGTCGTTTCCGAGTATTGAGTGCAGAGCCACATTCAACGCATACTGCAAAATTATTATTATTTTTAAAAAAATTATTTTATTATTTTTAGGAGATATAATAATATTATAAAAAATTTAGTCTTTGTAAGAGATTTGTTTATGAGAGATATAAATACAACTTTATTTTAATTGAAAGGAAAATGTGAAAATCCCTTATAAATGCGACAAACAATTTTTTTTGGTAAAAGAATATTTTCTAACAGAAAATTTGACTATAAAATCTCTTAACAAACTTTGAGTTTTTATAAGAAATTTTTCTCAAAACTTAATAAATTCTTAAAAAATTCTTTGTGAGATTAATTTTCTTAATAAAGTACCATCACAAATTACTAATTTCTAATTTTTTTTTAGTGATCAATTCATAAACTTAAAACTATATATAATGTAGTGCCATAATGTACTCAAAATTAAACCATCAATTTTTTTAGGGAAGGAACTAAATATGAGTAAATAAAAAAATTTAAATAGATAAAAGATAAATGTACTATTTTAAATGGCTAAATTAAATATAATTGTAAGTTTTTTAAATTAAAAATATAAATAAAAAAATTAAGTGGAAATTGCCCTCTTCACCTCGATCTACGGTAGCTCTGTGCCTACTTTTTTTTTTTTAAATATATGTATATATTATTATTTTTGCAATTTTACCGAAAGCCGGTAAATTTATAACAATTTCTTATAATTATCTCAACGGTAATCAAATTTTATTTTTTATATGAAAACGCAACCGGTTGTACCGTGCCCAATTTAAAGTTACTTATTTTTTTTTACTGAAGTAATTCTTTAGATCTATTATCAGCAACAACAAAAAAAATCATATTTTTTCCTTTAGATCTATTTATAAAATGTATACTCACTGTTTTCATTTCCTGAAAAGTGTTGACCAAACGGCCTTGGAGCGAGTCGAGGCAGTTCAATGCAACGGTTTCGATCTCAGAGACTCGGGCTCGGATGGCCTCCGGCATGAAAGCTCTGAGCAGAAGCTTCCTCAACTTATAATGGTACTCTCCTTGGTGGAAGAAGATGGCTTGCTTCCCAATCATCCTCTCTTTACTTGTCGGAAAAGTCGGTTTGAAGAGGTTCGATTTCGTTACGAGGACGAATTTCGCGCTCTCCGGGCTCGAAACCATCACGCATGGACATCCGAGCATGTGGGTCTTGAAGATCGGACCATATCTGTAACAATGGAACATGTTATAGTTAAATTCAGACTTATTTGACAGTTGGTTAAGACGTACATCTTATTTTTAAAATAATAAAATATTTGAATCAGAATCAATATAAGAGTGTTAATATAAGAGTGTTAGATAAAAAAATAAAAAAAAACCTTTTTTGTTTGGAGGAGAAAAAGTTGCTAGGGTTTTGAGAGTAGAGCTGTGAGGTTTCTCCGACGTAGGGCCAACCGAGAGTGCCAGGTGGCAGCGGCAGTGTCGTGGGTTTCGGTCGGAGAAATTTGAGGATGGAGTTGATGAGGAAGAGCAAGATGATGGAGAAAAATAGATAGGGCAAGGAGATGAACTCCATTGTTTTGCTATGAGACAATATAATATATTATATATGTTTTGGAGATGAAGAAGTAGAAGAATGTGTGGGAGAAGAAGTGGCTTTGGAGGCTATATATATAGGGTTTTGAGGAGCTTTGGTGAGTGAAAAAATATTTTTTTTTTGTTCATATATAAATAAATAAGGAAAATATAGCATATATAAGTAAATAAATAATTTGTTACGAATTTTTAAAGTAGGTGAGATACGTGGCAACACTACGGCGTACCAAGTTACCTTTATTTTTATGGAAAAATACGTGACTAAACATTTCTAGAAGAGGAAATAAAACAATAGAGACTATATACGTGCCATTTGTAATTAGGCCACACTATTATTGTAAAACTCTCATTTTGGAATGGTAATTGAATTGAAATTTACGGTAAAAAATCTGAAAACAATTTGAAGTATAAGCTATGTTGTGATTTTAGTGTCTCATTTTTTTTATTGCAGTTGATGATCGGTATACGAGATTTGTTGTTTTTCACTCTTTTCTCTTAAAATGATTATATAAAAATTTATTTTTTAAGTATTAAAGAAGTCTAATTCCTTAATTAACAAGATACTTCGTAAAAGTTGAAAGTAGCATTTTTTTTCCTTAAAACACTAATTTTAACGCTAAACTAGGTAGAAAAGTGGAAACGTCAAATTTAATGCTTCCAACATCGAATCGAAAATAAAAAATAAAAATACAAAATCACAATATAATATGTACTTCAGAGTTTAGACTATATTCTTAATTTTATCACTGTCTCTAAATGATTGTTTATTTGTAAATTATACATGACTTGTCTATGAGTCCTTTTATAGTTTTATTTATTTACTTGTAAGTATTATTATTATTATTATTATTATTGTTATATATATATATAATTTATTTATTTTCGTTTCTTTAAACTCAATTTCCATGTTTTATACATTTGGCAGGGAGAGAGAAAGGGAGTGCACGTGGCAATGGGTACAGTTGTTGAAAGAGCGTGCATGGCGTGAGAGTGTATAAGGGCCGTTGCTAATCACGAAATACGCGCGGCTTTTACCCTAATAGTCTTTATAAACTACCTGTTTATCCGTACACTTTCCACTCCAGTTCGTAAGTTCACATTTACAAAGTAACTTCGTTGGTACGCTATACTCTTCCAGACCATTCCATGTATTATAAAATTCTAATTTAACACTCATTCGGTGTATATATATATATATATATTAAAAAAAATATAAATATATTTGATTAAGTTAGATAACAATGCGATGGAAATTACACATTTCCCATATGTACTCCATCTTAATAGTTTCCACCGCATGGTCAGCGTTGAGCTTTCAGATTTGACGGCGGACTTAAAAAATTACATACAAACGCTTTACACCATTTCCGGATAAGACTTACATCTAGTGGCGTATCTAGTATTTTTATAATGGGGTACGTTACATATTTTATTTTATTTTACGAATATTTAATACATAATTAAATTTTATTAAAGTATAATAAGTACAATTTACATTCTAGCAAAATGAAGCTAAACACTAAAATTTATAACGGTTCCGAGATATTTTCGATGATACATCTTACTTTATGTAAGTGGTCATTCGAGAGTGCATCACTTAAACTATTTCAAACTTTATTATTCACATAAGTCATAGCTGAAAAAACTCTTCCAATACCTGTTATCACCACTGAAAGAATCTAAACTAGCATCAGAAGCGAATAAATTTATACAAATACATTATGATTTATGGTCTCAATATGTTTTAGTGAAATTTCACCTTGCTCCTTTAATCCACAAAATCTCTCTTCGCATGTAATTTTTAAATTATTGCCCCAAAGTCGCTTAATAAATACTTGGAAATTCATTGGGATAAAATCGTGCAAGTCTAATCATTTTTTTGTCTAACCTAAGCAAATAAATTCTTATGAATTAAACAAGTCATTCAAAGAAACAACTTTGCGTTTACTTCGTTAAATATATTGTTATGCTCTTGATGTTGTTGATGAATCACATTTGGAAATAATTCAACTTGAAAATGATACAAACAATATTAGTGGGATCTTACATAATAATAATGGAGTTGGGGTTTTGTGTCGTTACCATAATAATGGGGTGTTATACCAATAATAATGAGATTTAGGGTCTTGCACAGTAACGAATAATAATGAAGATTTTACACAACTAATAAAGATTAAAATGTACTTTTGGTGGCACATGTTTGACCAGTGTAGGCTTTTGGTGCCATATGTTTAATTTTGTAGACTTTTTCTGTCATATGTTTGATATGATCTATGTTTTTTGTGTTTCCGTTAGTCAATAGTTAGTTTTAACGTTAAATACTTTTATTTTGTTCAATTAGTCCTCAGATTTATATTTCTAAAATTTAATATTTACAATTTAGTCATTATTGTTTGCTCAAGTCACCACCCAAGACCGCCGACAACCACCCACCACCTCCAAAGCCGCCGACCACCACGTAAAGGGCCGGCCACCACCACTTGGGGCCGGAAACCACCCCAAATGGTGGTGGCTACAGCCCTAATTGGTCTAGCCACCACCAATTGGTGGTGGTCGGCCCCGATTGAGGTAGCCACAACCAATTGGGGTCGGACACCACCAATTGAGGTGGTTTCCGGCCCCAAGTGATGGTGGTCGGCCCTTTTCGTGGTGGTGGTGGTCGGCGGCTTTGGAGGTGGTGGGTGGTGGCCGGCGGCCTTGGGCAGTGACTTGAGCAAAATCGAAAGTTTAGGGTCTGTCACGTGACTTGCACATGTCACTTAACGGAAAAAACGAACGGCCAACTAACGGATGTACCAAAAGGCACATTTTTTCAAACGTTTGGTACAAAAAATATACAAAACCAAACATCCGGTACTAAAAGCCACATTCGGCCAAACATGTGGTATGAAAAATACATTTAACCTATATATATATATATATATTACTAATACCTATATTGTTATATATATACTGAATACCGCGGTTATAGACTGAATACCATAACCACAACCATAACCATTGCGGTTACAAGATTCATCACCATAACCGCCCCTCACCATAATGGTGCGGTTAACCATTGCGGTAAATGGTGCGAATAACCATGGTTATTTGATTTCCACCGCACCATTGCCGGCCCTAGCTCACTATGGTATTATAATGTTACCAAAGGCATACATTTTTTTTTCATTCAATATATAGACACGACAAGGAAAATTGCAGTGAACACGTGGTGCTTGCATAATCAATTTCATGACTTGATGGTTAGCAGTTTTACTCTTTAGAACCGATTCGATGTAAAATTATTATAAGGGCGCTTAACTCTCTTAGTAACATTTGGCAAAAAAAAAAAAAAAAACTCTCTTAGTAACATAATAGACACCGGTTTGTATTATTAGCGCGCATTACAGTCATGAAAGCGCGACATAGCGAATGATCAAGTCAATTCTGATGAAAATACAGAGAAGTCATTTACGACTATAAATGGCAGGCACATCAATCCGACTACGATGAATATAAAAGAATGGATGCTGATGAAAAATATATTTAAATTATATAACATAATTTTGTAGAATTTTATTTATTTATTTTTTTCAAAATGACCAGCACTTTCACCTTAGAAGATAACCAGCACCACCCGTTGTCAGGTCACTTTATATACATTATATACATCGCCACTTAAAATCACGACTCAAAAAGTTACTGGGACTAGGCATGGCCAGATTCGTCAGTACATTATTACCTACTATAATTCCGGTCAATGTTTTAAGACTTGACTCGAGACAATCAACATCACTAATACCAAGCTATGAGGTAGTGCATATCACCTCTCTCGTACCAACTAATCATAGTAATTAGCTAAATAACTCAATTAATGCTAGGTTAAACCACTTATATCGCATTTCAAGGGAGTTTAATGGGTCGATTCATGGTAAACAGAAACCTATAAATACATTTTCCTTTAATCTCTTAGTGACACACTAAATTCATTATACAGTTTTGTTATGCTTTCTCTTTCTAATTTCTGACTTTAGCTTCAGACGAGGATCAACAAAACTAATCCCGGTCTATCCATTTATACAGATCTAAGCGTGAGGTGGCAATGTTTAAATTCACACCGGTACACCACGATCCTAACATTACCAATAAAATCGTTAGTTCCCTATCCATCATAGGACAATAATTAATTAAGTGGACCATATAAGATTCACACGAATCTAATTGGGGCCGACGTTAACAATGAAGAAGATATAATGCATGATGTATCACATATATTCAATAATTAAAGTTGTTGACCGGAATGTTTTTAATAATTAATTAATGTGTGTGTAAGTATGTATGTATAAGTATATCGTTGGATATGACATTGATATTGATGGAAGGAAGCACGTGGACCACGACCTAACTAATAATGTGGATGCTGGTCTGGCTCTGTCTTTTCAAGTCCTTGGGCTTCGTTTGGCAGCTCTCATTTGCGTTGCGTTGGCTCGTTTTGTATCGTCGACTCTTTATAATGTGTTTCCCCCAAGTACTACTACCATTATTATGATTCCGCATGTGACTACATATAATACCACTCCAATTGTGAATTGTTTTATTTTCATGAAATCTAATATTATAGTACAATTTTATAGTTATAGATATTAAAATTCAAATTATATAATGATGTTGAATTTTTATGCACGTAGAGCATTATCAAATCTAGAATTGTTTTTTTTTTTTTGGTTTTGTGGGTAGTTTTTTGGTGGGACCCATCAGAGGATAACACTCGTAGCATACTTACTCTAAATTTAAACTAATCATCACTCGCATCAGTCCATAAAGGTAAGGTGCTGACCATGAATATTTTTCCATTCTCATGGTCAGTAGCGGGAATTGAACTTCTAACTTCTAGTTAATGAATGAGACGCTGAACCATCACACCATATTACATGGTTAAATGTAGAATCTTTCAACCTTAGGATTTTAGCTCAAAAGTTTTAAGTTGATTTTAAACTTAAAAATTAAATGAAATAAGTTTCATTATCTGTCTTAATAATTTGAATATTTATTTAGATTAATTAAATTATAGTGAGCTACTTCTCGTATCATCTATTGCTCTACGAGTGTGTCATTGCCATTGGACTTATATATATTGCTTTACCAGCTGCCACATTATCTGAAAGACAAAGCAACTTCAACTTGAGTCCGTTCCTTTGCTAGTAAAATTCATTTTTCTAATAATAACTCTATCATCATATGGATGATGATATAGCAGCTGGAGCTGCGCTATTTATAGAAAGTTTATTAATTAATATATATAGATAACTGTTGAAAACAGGGATGATAATATATTTTAGGGCACGTTTTTTGAAAAAAAATCCGAGGCATGCGTATTTAACTCTGTACGAATGTTTTAACCATTACGATGTGAATATACGCTAATATGATATAATGGTTTGACACATTACCAATTACCTAAGATGTTACATGTTCAATCCTATTGAAAATTTGGGAATTAAAAATATTTATAGTCAATATTGTATTTCTTACACATTATCCCGGTGCGAGTAAGTATAGATTAGTTTATGTGTGAAACAAGTTAGCTATGGATACTAGGGATGGCAACGGGTCTCGGGGCCCCGCTGACCCGCGGGGCCCCGACCCGGTTTTGACCCGCCGACCCGCCGACCCGCGGGTCACGGGTCGGGTCCGGGGCGGGTCGGGCTCGGGTCGGGGCGGGTCCGGGTCTAGAGACCCGGGGCCCCGTAGACCCGCCCCGAAATCCATATGTATATAATTTTTTTTTTTTTTATGTTAATATGATCTAACATTTAATAAAAAAATATGGTTAATATAGTACCTATATAAATAACATGGACCAAATAGATTTATATTTAGATTATTAGGATTTGTTAATTTGGTGTTTGGATTTAAATTTGTATTTGTAATGAATTTGATGTGTTTGTTGTTTATATTTGATTGATGTTAGATTTATGTTTTGAATTTATATATAATGTAATATTTTGACAAAAAAAAATTTGTATTTAATATTGAAAAGTAAAAAAAAAAAAAAAAGTTGTTCATATGACGGGGCGGGTCGGGGCCCCGCGGGTCGACCCGCGGGATTGTTGACCCGACCCGACCCGACCCGAAAGGCCCATTTGGCCGGGGCCGGGTCAGCCAGGCCGACCCGCGGGGCGGGTCCGGGGCTGCAAAAACCCGCCCCGACCCGCCCCGTTGCCATCCCTAATGGATACCGGATAAATAGTTATTATTTTTTAATGTAAATATTAAAAACATAACTTAGGAATTTATTTGTAAATTTGAAAACGGAAAAAGAGGAATCCCTAAAGGGAATACACATATCCATACACATTCACCATTTTTTTAAATATATATAAGAATGACTATTACGAATGGAGGTGTAATAAGAGATTAAAAATAAATAAGTAATATTTGCTCAAAGTGTAAATGAACAGAAAGATATACATTTTTTATTATTCATTTATAGTGCATTACACTGAATCAAACATGTCATGTGATTGATATGAACTTACTATTAAGAAAAACTAGGTTATAACACAGTTAACTGCCGATTTGGTTTTTTTACACACTATCTACTTTGGTTCTGAAAACGCTTTATTCGCAAGTGAATAAATAAGGCATTTTACTTTTCTTTTTCCGGGCAAGATTCATCTGCCTTCATATGTTCTTCATTCGAATAAAGACAGAGGCCCCCGACCACTCAAAGAGTACACTACTACACACTTCATATATATATTATCATAGCTAGTCATAAATGTATGGGGCTATCGTGTCATCATTTCATTGTTGCAATGGCCCAATAGGCAATAGCTGGCGGGGCACGACTTGAGTATGCGTTTCTTCAAACAATTTACTCATATCCATATTATGTCGGTGGGGCACCGAGATTTATTCAATTTACAGTACATACAATGTTATGCTTATGAGAGTAAAACAGTAAAATATCGTAAAATATCTGGACCTAATGGTGCTAGTATAGCACCACCAACGTCTATTTAAATCCAAAGCAACTTTTGTAAATAAAGATCTTTAGGGGAGTAGTATGTGGTAGTCAGACCAGGTTATGACGGATGCAGATTTCTGCCCCTATACATGGGTGTCGCTTAATATACTGTGACTGGTTTTAATGTCTCGGTTGTTATCGGTTAAGGCGTTGTACGTCCTTCGGGACCTTGCTGGTTTGGGAGCTAATGCCGCTCTCATGATGATGGCCAGGACATGCCGAAAAGTAGTCAAGCTGCTCTTAGGAGTAATGACCAATAACCACGAGTTGGGATTAGAGAACGATCCTTGGGCGTATTGAGGGTTGATCAGCCTGTGGGAAAGCTGGATGCCCTGCGGGCCGATTCCACTAGGAGCACCAAAACTCTAGCCTCGTAACCAGTGGCGGATGCAGGAAACTGATCATTGGGGACAATTTTGAAAATTTAAAAGTGCATAATTTTTTTTCTCGCAAAAAAATAATGAACATAAAATATGCAAAGTCTTTTTTTTTTTCACGCTGAATAATATAAGTACGTAAATGCAAGAACAAAATGGTTGTCTACGACTATCTCACGAAATGAGGGAGATTTACATCAGCCATAGCTGCAAAAGGAAAAACCACATCATGCGCTAAGTGAACACGTGCTCTAGACACATAATTAATAGAAACAACAACAATATTTAAAGAACCATCTAGATTAGATTTCGGTCGCCGGTCGCACATTTCCTTTCTTCTCCTGTTTTTTTTTTTTTTTTTTTTGATTGAATCCCATTCTGTGATTGTTATTATTGTTTATTTTAACTAATAATAAAAAAAAACTATTTAGTATTTGGTCATTAATATAATAGTATTCACAACAATAAAAAAGTAACTACTTTAGACTATCGTGCAATTTCAGTTTTCTTTTATATATATATATATATATATATTAAAAAATTCTGTAAAATATGGGTGCATTTAGTTTCCCTTTCTATGCTCTGTGTCCGCCACTGCCCGTAACACTAGCCGGCGAGAGTCTTACGAAGTAACTAAAACTTAATTTTAAAGCAAATAACACCCTAATCTTTCCAAGAGGTGCAACCATAGTACCTCATATAATTACTTTTTAAAAGCAAAATAATGCTAATAATGATTAATGAACATTTTTTTGGGAGCACAACCACTCTTAGAATCTACATCAGCGCAACCACTCTTTCTGATGCTTTAGGGGATTCTGGCCATCCATCTGAAATTCTAATATATTCTATTACGTGGAAATTAAGTCAATATTATTGTATCCATCACGCGATCATATATTGTATTACTAAAAAAATATAATTTTTTTGGATGGTCCAAAATAAGAAGGAATCATCATCGGGAGCAGTCGAAGTTGCATAAATTATCATCAATATATATTTGTGGAATTAGATGCTTTTTTAGTACGCACCACTAATTGGGACATGCATACAAATATTGCAACGTGGTGGGACAATATTATGGAGACGTGGAACACGCTGTCCTAAAGTAGCTAGCTTGAGACTTGACCATATAATAAATAATTAATTCCTTGTTGGATTCTCCAATATATAGGGAGAACTAGCTTCGATTATTTATATTCATACATGACGATCATTGATAATTGTATTGCATTGCATGTTCTACTTCATTTTAACGTTATTCATGATGATTGCTCTCGCAAGTCTCCAAATTAGATGATCATTTAATGTGGTATCTTTAACCGAATACATCAGACAAGGGCTCGCTACATATGCCGAAATATCCATAGTAGACACTCACTATGGCAAATGTGTAATTTATTTTAAGTTGGATGACAATTATTATCCAAACATTATTCACCACCCGGAAATCGGTATAAGGTTAATTAATTGGTTTTTTTTTCTTAATCATTGATTTATAGTTTTTATCTTGTGCATCAATCACTTTTAGAGGGAGTCGAGAAAACTTCAGTTGTCATGTCAAGCACAATAGAATCTTTTGACATAATGTTCCTCTAGTATCATCTTAATTTTCCACATATACAACATACCGATGTCTTGGGCTGAATTTTGTTTTTGTTTTTTTCAAAATTATAATACAATCTGGGGTATATTTTTCTTAAAAAATAAACAGAATTAGTAAAAATACTCGAACATGTGACAAAAGTTTCGAATTCTTCTACATATTCTTTAGCATAAAAAAGGTAATAACTACCCTTTTTAGTTTTTAGACACCATAAAATATATATATATATACTTTGTTGCTTGTAAGTTCTCAAGAAACATAATCTGTCATTTTAGGGTCCAAACTATTTGCTCACTCTTGGTAACTTACACCAATAGTTGTAAAAAAGTTAATTTACTTAAAAAAAATAAAAACTATATTTTTAGGTCATGGCCCATGAATGAGTAGGTCCTATTGCATCGAAGAATTGATAATGGGCCTGGAAATTCTCCCAAGGAGGTCCAGGAAGATGAAGTTCCGGCATCATGGCCACTGGCCGGTTGCCGGAGTTAGCTAGATATTCTTCAACTAAGTTAAGGACGACGAAGTATGAAAGGAAACGCCAGTAGCCAATGCCACCGTGTGGGTTCTCCTTCCATTCGTCTTTGTTTCTGATCGGCGATTAAGCGTCATGGGTTATGGGTAACAGGTTCTTAATTTCTGGTGTTGGCTTGGCTTCTAACAAGATCAGTAATCTCTTCTTCGGGTTTAGCAGTCGGTTCGATTTCAAAGTTTGGAACTTCACTCCGATTTCTTTATCCAGCTACAGAGTTTGCTCATTTTCAGCAGCTCGGTCATTTCATTCTAATGTCGATACTGAATCAGCACACAAGGTGTTCGACGAAATGCCTTATAGAGGGCATCAGTCTAAAAACGCCCATTTTGAACGTGTGCTTCACCTTCTTCGAAGCCCCACCGTAGTAAACAGAATCACCCTCATGAATTTTCACTGCCTGGCTCTCAAGATAGGGGCTCTTACTCATCTCCCCATTTCCACATATCTCCTGCTAGCCTACTCTAGGAACGGAGCACTGACCTCTTCAAAAGTCATGTTCGACGAAATTGCTGAACCAGATGTGATTTCACGGAACGCCATGATGACTGCATTTGTCGAGCACCATTTATTCGACAAGGCCATAGCTTTGTTCTTAAAGATGGTAGGCAGTTTTGGTTTCAACTCTACATCCGTGTTAATAATTGTTTCAGGTTTATCTTCCGTTGATGATTTGATTCGGGGGCGTGTTCTTCATGGCTTAGGATTCAAATCAGGGTTCCTCTCAGATTGTTCCCTCTGCAATGCTTTGATCGATATGTACGCCAAATGCAGCGACCTGGAATCGTCCAAAAGCATGTTTTGTTCCATGGATTTTCGAGATACCTTCTCTTGGAATTCGATTATTAGTGGGTGTCTCCATAGCAATGATTTCTTCAGCTGCTTGCAGTATTTCAAAGAGAGAACAGGTTATGGATTGAAGGGTGATAGCATTAGTCTGTCATGTGCGATTTCCGCAGCTTCTGTGATAGAGTTCGATTTTGGCCGAAGTTTACATGGATTTGCTGCCAAAATCGGCCTCAACAACAGCGCCAACAACTCAGTTGCCAATTCTCTGGTTTCGTTCTACTTTGAGTGCGGAGAAACCACATCCGCAGAATCGGTTTTTCGAGAAACGAGACATAAGGACGTTGTTTCATGGAATTCAATGATTCAAGGGTACACTAAGAATGGTAGGTTCACGGAAGTGTTCGATCTTCTTCGTGTAATGCAGCAGAATCTACCAATTCGAATGGATAAAGTGACCTTGCTGGCCTTAGCTTCGGCATGTGCAGACGGGTCATTTTTCGAAGAAGGACAAAAAGTTCATGGACTCATTTTACGGCTAGGAATGGAATCCGATTCATCGTTGATAAACTCACTGATTGATTTCTACGGAAAATGCGGCAAAATAAGGGAATCCGAGCTGCTGTTCTATTCATTGTTGGAAAAAGACTCAATCTCGTGGAACACGATGATCGCTTCGTATACCCAGAATGGCCGATCATTGGCCGCTCAAAATTTATTCAAACAACTGCTGCGTCGTGCCGTCTTTTGCAGTGTAGCAACCTTGTTAGCTGTTCTTCCTTCTTGTGATTCCGCCGAGTCCCTCCGATTCGGTAAATCTGTTCATACATGGCAGTTGAAATCGGGTTTTTCGTGCAATCTCGTGAAGAATTCACTCATGTCTATGTATATCAACTGCGGAGACTTGCGAACTGCGTTCTCGATACTGCGGACCGACTCCGACCTCTCCGACGTTACATCTTGGAACACCGTCATTTCTGGGTCAGTAAAAAAAGGGTTCTTCGAAGAAGCTCTCGAAACATTTAAGTTAATGGAAAGTAAGTTTGATTCGATCACTCTATCGGGTGTATTATCGGCTTGCGGAAATCTCGGATCGATCTACAGAGGCGAATCGATTCACGGGTTCGCTGTTAAAACCTTATCGGAATCGGACACCCATTTGCAGAACGCGTTAATCGCGATGTACGGGAGATTTGGCAATCTCCGATGCACGATATCCGTATTCCGCTCGAGCACTAACCTTAATTTACGTTCATGGAATTGTCTGATATCCGCGTTTTGTCAGAATAATAACCCGTTCGAAGCACTGAACCTCTTTCGTCACCTCACTCTCGACCCCGATGAATTCACCATTAGCGGCATCGTATCGGCTTGCACTCAACTCGGCGCAATACTGCACGGGAAACAGATCCATGGATTTAGCATCAGGCGTGGGCTCCACCGCAACTCCGTCATTTGTTCATCGATTCAAGACATGTATAGCAATTGCGGCCGGTTAGATCTCGCACTTCGAGTTTTCGCAAGTTCGGATAAAAAATCAATCACGGCTTGGAATTCGATGATCTCGGCGGTCGGGTACCACAGTGACGGCCACAAAGCGATCGAGTTATTCAAAGAAATGTGCCGAAACGGAATTGAACCGAATAACGGGACTTTTACGAGCCTTTTATCGGCATGCAGCCACTCGGGGCTCGTTCAACAAGGACTTTCGTTTTACGATATCATGGAACGGGATTTCGATGTCAAACCCGTTACGGAACATAGCGTATGTATGGTTGACATGTTGGGTCGGTCCGGGAAACTGGTCGAAGCGTATGATTTTGTCAGGAATTTGGAGAACGGGGGTGAATCGGGGGTTTGGGGGGCGTTATTGAGTTCGTGTTGTTACCATGGCGATATCGAACTGGGTCGAAAAGTTGCAGAACATTTGTTTAAGGTGGATTCGGAGAATCCGGGGTACTATGTTGCTTTGTCGAATATGTACGTTAATGCTGGGAGGTGGAGCGAGGCCGTTAGGTTGAGAGAAGCGATCGAAGGCAAGAGATTGAAGAAGCCGCCCGGTTATAGCCTTATCGACATCGGTTTCGGGTGACGGGGTTCGGTTTTCAGAAGCAATACAAGTTATAGAATTAATTGTACATTATACATTTAATTATTTTGGGTTTAGAATATGTATTTGCAGGTGACTGCATTAAGAACCTACAAACTGTCTGGAATTTTATCGATGTTAAAATTTGGTGTCTGAAGTTTGAAATGTTAAAATGGATAGTTTCATGTTTCATTTTTGTTGAAATTTGATGTATCTTCGTGTATTTTCATCTCTTCTCAATTATTTTCATCAAACCACTCACTCACTCATAATCAACAACTCTTTACTTTTCACAAAGTCGCCAAATTTCATAAACTTGAACATCAGAAAGAAAAGTTTCAAACAGAGTGGTGTGAAGCAATTTTACGCGACAACAGAGCGGGATTTACGTGCGTGGATGTGGTCAGGTTCGTAGGTGACGGTCCCGGCAAGGTGACGAGAAATGAGCATGCATAGGAAGTCGATTTTGAAAGTCAGTTTCGTCGGGATTGACTTTTCTAAAGTAACCACATCGAGACACCAAATTCTAACAAAAATCAAACTTGGGACACTTCATTTTAATATCAGATGCCAAATTTCAATATTGGTGAAACTTCAGACAATTTATAAGTTCATAACTCTTAATTTTGCATAACTCGATTGAGAATTTGGTATATCAGTTGCTCATAGTTCATTTCGTCTAGTTAGATGATTCGTCTCAACTCAAGCTCGTACAAGATTTGATCAGTTAATTTAAGAGATTTTGTCTAACATGAATCTAGGTTTGAGTGAGTCCGCCAATTGAGGTGTGACTGATCTAGTGTTTTGCTTTTGATCGACAAGAGTGAGTATGAGGTTGACCCGGGCCGTGTTTGTTTAAACAACGTCCCCTAGACCATGAAACCATATCTGACGTGATCCTTCTTATTAAATGAACCAACTCATATATAACTGAAAAATTACATATTAAATATTTTAAATACCAAATAATTCAAAAAGTTGCACTTCAATAGTTGAGACCAAAATATTGTTTTCCCATTAGACAACCAAGTTATATGAATTGGATAGAACTGAAACAATCGAACTATTCGAGGACAAAATTAACCAGTTATGGAAGTTGTGTACACAGTGCAACTGAAGCACCATATATGACAACAAAATTGTCGAAAGAAAAACAAAACGTACAGTAGGTAGTATAATGAGAAATTATTTAATACTGCTGAGTTAACAGCTGGAGCCTAGCTGTTACCATTTCAGCCAATCACTATGTGACATTTGTTCATATGTTAGGGAATTCTTGCCACGTGTCGCCTAGTGATTGGGGCTATTAGTGGTATAATAATAATAGTAGGAACTATTAGTTTGTCAATTGACCTAATGACATAATGCAACAAAATGTGGTCTGAAATAAGGGTAAATAGGTCATGATATGGTGAGAAAGTAGAGAGTTTGGTCACTTCCACTTCTTGAACTTGCCCCCAAACATTCCACGCTTTCCGAACTTGCCCTTATGTTTCCCGAATTTGCCCTTGTGTTTTCCGAACTTGCCGTGCTTGAACTTTCCGTGACCGTGACCATACCCGTACCCAGGGTGCGCGCCGTGGTGGTGTCCAAGAGCAGCTGCTGCCGCTGCTGCTCCGCCTGCAATTACTGCACCAAGACCACCTCCATGGCCTGGAATATATCCAACAACAATTTATCTCAGTTCCAATAGATTGTTAAAAAATACTAAAATTTCAAGCAATTTTAGACTAAGGGTTAAGAAATAACAATCCAAATATTAGCTCATAATACTAGTCGATGTTCCAGATTTGAAAATTTGATATTTTGTGTCTTAACTATCAGATTTGTTGCTTTTCACCCGTTTAAACTGATGTCGACGTTAAAAATGATATTTTAAACAATAAAAATATACTGATTTTAACTTTCTCAGGAGTATCAAATTTGTTTTTCTTCCGACGTATCAGATTTGTTACTATTGGTTTAGCTTATTTAATTCTAAAAGAAATATTATTTTTATTAATGTTAAGAGAAAAAAGTGAAAATCAACTAATGTGATAGTTAAAATACAGAACATTAATATTTTAACCTATACTGAGGTTAACACGTAAAGAGTAAGTGTTAATCATGAATATTTTTATTGAAAGAAGCGGGGTAAATTTGAAAAATTCTGAAATATGTAGAACTAAATTTCAAATAATTATTATTCGATAATCAACATATACAATTAACAAGTAATATGTATGTGTATATTACTAGCGGAAACTTAATCCCTAACATCTGGTTAACGAAAGAGGCATTGAATAACAATGGTATGTCTTTGTTGTTTCAAGTGTACATATAATATATATATATATATATACACCTGACTGATACGGAGCAGAGGGCCCACTGGGATAACCGCTGGGAGGATACCCGTGTTGAGGGTACCCATGCGGAGGGTACCCTTGCGGAGGATGGCCGTGCTGAGGGTACCCATGCGGAGGGTACCCTTGCGGTGGATAGCCACCGGGTGCGCCAGGGTAGCCGCCAGGTGGAGGGTAGCCGCCGGGAGGAGGATATCCGCCAGGTGGATACCCATGGCCGCCTACGTGGGAGAAGAGCCCTTTGTCATGATCATCACCATGCTTATCGTGCTTCTCCTTATCTTTTCCCATCCTTTAACTTCCTCTGTTAATGTCAAAATGATGATGTATTTACCACGGTCATTAATAGTGCAGAAAGGGACAAGACCAAGTCAGTGGTGGTTTCAAGCAACGGCTCTTTTATAATTTATCCAAACATGGTAAAGTTTTGACGTTAATTGTGTTCAACCACGTAATAATAATACTCTTTGCTAATTAAACATCAAGTTTGGCCAAAAAATAAAATAAATAAACATCAAGTTTTACTATACTAGTAAAATAAAATATAAAGGAAAAAAAAAAGTGTCTTATCCCATGTGTCAATTTCATATCTCAGGATTAAATTGATAATATTTAGTGTTCTAGGTTTCAATTCGTTGCGATTTGGTTATCCGTCCAATTTTATTTAACTTTGACAGATTGAGATGAAAATACAATTTTGCCCCTTATACGTTATTTTTTCACAAAGCCACCCGTCCGATTAAACCACCCACCTCTGATTCCGGCGATCCGAGCGTTTTGTAATAATTTAGGAATTTTCAAAGTTATTCGGTCATGTGATCAAGCATGACCAGTTTATGTTACATTTAACCTCACAATTTGACGGAGACATCAAATAGCAACAAAGTTGAAACCTGGGACAGCCGAAAATAACAGTTTAATCATAAGACACCAAACAGACGCATGAGTATAAATTTGAGACATTAAATAATTTCTTTTCCCATATAAAACAATAATTTCTAATTAGTTCAACAAGGCCCATTAGCTCAGTTGGTTAGAGCGTCGTGCTAATAACGCGAAGGTCACAGGTTCGATCCCTGTATGGGCCAAAAATTTAGTTTTGTAAATTTTATATATGCAGATAAATGAAGCAATCCCAAGGCTTTACATTTTTAGACTAGCAATACTCACAAGAGCAGATACCTCCTCTAAAATGATGAAATCGATTGCATTCTCTCAACACTATCTCTCTGTCATATAATTTAGAGACGATCTTCGCAAAATCATGACAATCTGCACAAACTCCCACATTCTTCACTACCTGAATCAGTTTTGTCGGTTCAGTCGATATGAGCCCAAATGCAACAGCCAACTTCTCACTATGCATATTCACTGCTTCCTCCATGTCTTCTTTAAAGAACTGAAGAACATGTGACTTGTTCAGCAAGTCACCACCGGATTTCGCTCTTGCTGCAATCTCCTCCACTTTTCGATAAATCTCACTGCACATTAAGTAAATATACACACAATGTTACTGCATCATAGGTCGTTACTCGTGATTTATTATACAACAACGGATTTATTTTGTACCAGTGACGGGGATTAGAAATGTCACCGATCGAAAACTCATGCACGGTTCCATCGACTTCAATGTAACTGCAACCCTGTTCCTCGTTTACTCCACGGTCACTAATCTGCTTCCTTACCTGAGCCACACCGGCCATGTTCCCTGATCTGGCATATACATTCGCCAAAATCACGAAAGCTGCATCATTTGCGGGGTCCACAGCGATCAACTTGTTAAACCCCCATTCTCCAATCTCGACGTTTCCATGAATTTCGCAGGTGGTGAGAAGGGCTTTCCATATGGAAGCATTTGGAGGGATCGGCATTTTATCGATCAATTCCACGGCTTCTTCTAGAAGCCCAGCACGACCGAGGAGGTCGACCATGCACTCATAATGCTCGATCCCTCGAACAATCCCGTGAATTCTTTCCATTTCTTCGAAGTAGAACTTTCCCTCGTTGATGAAACCGGAGCGGCTACAAGCCGATAAGAGGATCGCATAAGTGAGTGAGCTGGGTTGGAGTTTCTCGTCGTGCATTTTCAGGAACAAGTCGACTGCATCTCTTCCACGCCCGTGCATCGTGAATCCACCAATCATGGATGTCCAGGTGGCGGCATGTTTTGTGTTTGTTGAGCAGAAGACCTGATTGAAGAAAATAAAAGATTCATTGAAAGCACTGCCAATTAACTTAATTTATCACCAACAATTTCGAGTCAATCGGATTTTAACAGACCTCCCAGGCTTTCTGCAAGTCTCCGCACTTTGCATACATGTCGATGAGTGCATTCGTTATTTCACAAGTGAGCTTCGAGTTGTGGTTTTCAAGGTACCGATGGATCGAACCGCCCGAATCAATGGCGCCCAGTTGAGCACAAGCTGATAAAGCACTTACGAGCATGATCTCATTCGGTTTTGCAATAGCTAGCAGTTCAAGGAAACACGCCAGTGCCTCGTTTGGCTTGCCGTTTCGTTCGTAAGCCGATATGAGAGTGTTCCATGAAGCAATTGTTTTTTCTGGGATCATGCCGAAAACCCGTTTTGCCTCATCAATGTTCCCTAATTTTGCATGTCCATCGAGCATTATGTTCCACGAGACAATATCTTTATGTGGCATCTTATGGAAATGATTTTCTGCATCCTCCACACACCCGCATTTCATATACATATCGAGAACTGCATTCGTCAGCTGCATAGTCATTTTTATGTCATTTCTGGCAATGTATGAACAAACCCATCTCCCTAACTCCAAATCAAGCCTCTTTGCACAGGCAGACAGGACACACGCTAATGTTATGTCATTCGGCTTTATGTTCTCCGTTTCCATCTCCTTAAATAGCTCTAACACCTCTTCCGGGCGATCTTGTGACAAAGCCATAATGATTGAATTCCAACAACCAACGTCCTTGGTCGGGACATTAACAAATATTTGATACGCCGAATTGAGATCCCCGCACGATCCATACAAACGTGCAAGAGAGTTAAGCATAAAGCTATCTTCACTAAACATGGACTTTATCACCATTCCATGGACTGCCCTTCCGAAATTTAACTGTGACGACTCGGTAGCTGCTTTGATCACGAATGAGTAAGTGAATGTGCTAGGACACTCGGTGCAGTGACGAAGCATTCGGGTAAAAGTAGCTAGTCCCTCGTCAGGATCCTCGCTTGAAGCATACCCGCGAATAAGAGTGCTCCAAGTGTACTGATTTGGTTCACACATTTGATCAAACACCTTGCGCGCATACTCCATACTGGAGTACGAAGAGAGAGCAGCTCCATATATGAGCTTGCTGGCAGTGTAGGCGTCGAAGAAGAGGCCTGTACGGAGCATACGGCCATGAACTTGCTTCAGCTGCTTGAGACTGCCGCATTGCTCGGGTAGTGAACTCAGTGGTTGAGGATGACGCTGCCGGCCATTCTTGATGGGTGAAACCAACTGGTTCGTATCAGCGAGGGAGAACAGTGGAACGTTTGCAGTAGCCATGATCATGAGGCAATGATATCGAATTCAAATTTCGAATCGTTATTACTCATAAGGAAAGGAAGAACTTTTAGAGATATGAAAACTGAAAGACAAGATGACGGTTTCTTTAACTGTCGAAGACGATGATTTCAGTTTCTGGCGGTTGAACCGCCAAAGAGATATATAGATTAAACCGAGTTTGAACCGGTTTGTGGCTCTCGGTTAGGTCAAGATACCCGGTTCGACCGGCAATGCATGTTCCTTCGACTGTATATATGTATCTTTTCTTTGAGCTTATATCACTATTTAATATATATATATATATATGCATTGTTCTTATAAGCTGATATAAATAGAACAAGTATATTACACCTTATTTTTTACCGGGAGATGGTAAAGATTCCGACTGCCATGTTCCTATTTGTGCCGACTCTGAGTATTGTTATAAATACCCTAGAAGTTCCTTCAATTTACAGTGACTGCCACCATGACTAATTCGGCACAGCTCGGAATGTGGCAGTCAGACTGTCTATCAACACTCATTTTCTACGGGTTAAATTAGTGAAAATGAATATTAATTTAAACATAGAACAAGATATTACAACTACAGATAATGTCCGCCTAGCGGGCCCATAGAACTACCCGCACGAAATTATCGTAATTTTTTAGGTCTTAATATTTTTATAGTAATTTTTTAGATCATAATATTTTGTGAAGCAATCGGTAGACAAGATATCCGTTTAGAATCAATTTCTAGCTAAATCTGGGTCAAATCAAACTTTTTATAGACCAACTTTATAGTCCTAATTTCAAGGTCACCACCATCCATATAATGAAAGTGATACTCCACATAAGGAGAAGAAAGTCAAATATCATGATAGGAAATGCAATCAGCCAATCTAGCTAGCTAGATTTTGCTATAAACACAAGAGTTTTGTTATTTTTCTCTTCTTGTATAGTAGCAACTAATCATTATAATTTTCAATTAGGCTACACTACTCTACTAAAAAGTTCAGTATTAGAGCTTGTTGCAATTAGAGCTTAATAATTATAGCAGAAATAAGAATAATAATTGTGTTACTATTTCTTAGCATGTGCAAGACTCAAAAAGAGGGGACTTTGAGCTGTGGTCTACACTAGACTGGCCACTAACTGAAGGGGAAAACCACAAACCCCACACAAAGAAGAAATGACAAGATAGGATGCAGATTTGGTGCCTTCTTTTTTCTAATTATGTTGAAATCATTCATTTTTATGTGGGAGAGCACTCACTAGGCTACCCAGCTTTTAATAGAATAGAGTAGAAGTAGGATATGACATGGAGATTCTAGTTTTTTTTTTTTTTTTTTTTTTTTTTTTTTTTTTTTTCCGTCGGGTGTCTTATAGGCTAAATCCGCATCAAGCTTATTTCATATTTAGAATAATCTAAATTTGCTCTAATTCTACTGTAAGAACTGGTAAAGATATTGACTATTTTTCCATTTTCATGACTCATCGAAATTTAAACTCAAGATATCAAGTTAAGTATAAAACACTGAACCGTTACACCATATCTTCATCTGTTTTTTTAGCTGCTATATCTCCACTCATCAGCAGTGATTCTTCGTGCTCACAAACACTAGTCACTATGGGAGACAAAAGTGAATAAATTCATATGCTCAGATTTATATGGTGATCTTATTTTAGCCATTTGCTTGTTTTCATTTGTACTTGTTCTAACTATTCCTAGGAAGGTGGCAATTGTAGTCACTATAATCAACCTCCCACTATGTATTGTATGGATTTTCATGTTTAACTTAAATTTAATATATATATATATATATATTAGAAAAATTGAACCGTGAATGCAACTTTGTTATATTCTTTAATTTAGCAACGTATACGTAGTAGAGTTTGATAAAAAAAAAATTCACACGTTATTAGTTCAAAAACGGATCAAAATAATATATATTTTTCTTTTGTAAAGACAAATGTCACTAGAACTTAATGGTCAAAGTAAATTGAATTGGTTGAGGACAAATTATGTCCATTAACTATCATTTGCAGCATCTGTTGTTTTACTTCTACTAGATTCATGTGTCTTATTTGTGCTAAAGTTAAATTACTTTTTTGACCATCAATAGATATATAATTAATAATAATAATTGAATAGCTTATCATTAGTTTAGTGCGCTCTCTAATGTAATGCCAATTTTACTTGCATGCGCATATATAAGGTAATTATTATTAATATTTAATTATCATCAAATATAAAAAGTACAAGTATATCAATATCATAGTCTTATATTATTGGGGATTAGGGTTTGCAATTATTGTCTAACCTAAATAACAAAAAGAGGGGTAATCTTTTGAAGAGCAAGATTTTGTCAAATTTTCTAAACATGATTAATTTGCCCCCTTTCTTTTACTCAACGCGTTATTAAGTCCTCGTGCAAAACAACGAAAGTCCTCGGATGTTCCTCGTCGATCTCGTATTACCTCAACACTCGTTGCAACGCCAAATAAGCCGCGAATCGGTACCCTATTAGCATGACCCCCATGATGAACACATCGATCCATAAACCATCCAACCCTACGGCCTTCACGGCAGGAAAATCACCTACTCGACAAAACTCGCCCTTCGAGCACTCATAGAAGTCATCTCCATTGTATTGAACCCCAAGAAGAAGCCTGAAGCAATAGTAGCTATAGCTCAAGTACTTGAGCCACTCGATGAACGGCGGTATCTGCTGAACGTAGTAGCCGCCCGCAATGAGGAAGACCATGGTTGTGACCGAGGCTAGGGTTGTGGCTTGCTTTACGTCCATGAGTATGGCCCCGAACGCCAAGCCTAGGCTCTGAGAGACTAGGACCGCGTAGAGTACAATGAGCAGGGACAATATGAATGTGGTCGGGTCGGGCTTGAGCCCGCCCATCCAGTAAATTATGAAGGTGAATGTGGTTGGTAGGGCGAGCTCCAATGGGAGGTCTCCGATGGTTCGGGCCACAAAGTACGACGATAAGTGGTACATTCCAGATGATTTCTCCTTCAGAAGCATGCGCCGTTCCTGCGGGAACGTGAAAACCGCGTTGTAGAGCGGGTAGAAGCCCCAGAACACCGAGAAGAAAAATAGCAGCGCAATCTGCAAGAAAATATATAATGAATTGTTAACTATATTCAAGAGTGTGAAAAAGTATTTATTCACAAGTTTGAACTTATTTACGATTTAAAGCTTGATAATATAAAATATTAAAATATTCTTACCCTGTCAGAAATGTGTGAAGGGGGTGTGTGCCACCATAGGAGGCCACCCAGGATAGCCACACTCACTACTTGGAAGATTCTCAGTCTATTAAAAGATTCGAATCTGCGTTCTCTGAGTCCTCGCTGTAACAGCACCTTGAATTGATGCCACCAACTTGTGCTCCATTGGTCCGACCTCGCCCCGTGTCCTGTCATTAATCATGTTCCATTTAATCGATAAGAACTTCAAAGTAAAAAACAAATAGCATCTTTTTTAAAATATCGAACTCATAGGTGAATGCATAGTTTAATATTTATATACCTTTCCCGAAACTGTAGTTGCTATTGACATCGACACTACATAGTTCGGCTTTCAACCTCGTAGATATGTTCTTGTCATACGCAGTTAACAGGGTCTCCCTCACAGTCTTCTTTTCTTCTTCCGTGCTCTCTTCTTGCTCTATCGCTTGCTTCGAGTCTGGACTAATTCCTGTAGTCGGAAACTTTATAAGTACAACTGAATGTTTGACACATAATTATTATACACTAAATGTTGTATAATATAAAACACATCAATTGGTAAATCGAATTACGTTTAACTTTAAATATTGTTTAATTTAATCTCAAACACCGGATCAAGAAAGAAATTAACCAATCTCATAATGACACATCATCAGTAAAACAGTAAAATTACCGTTGGCAAGATCTAGCAAGAGATCGGCAGGATTGATTGTCAATGAAGTGGAGAATCCAATAGATGAAAAATACTCCATGGCCGTCGAAGCGGGCCCGTAGTAAATCGGGCTGCCCTCGGACAACAACACGACCTTATCGAACATATGGAAAAGTCGGCTCGACGGCTGATGAATCGTGGTCACCACGGTTCTACCACCGCTAGCCAGCCGCTTGACCGTGGTGATGATTTTTTGAGCCGTGGTTGAGTCCAGGCCCGAAGTTGGCTCGTCAAGTAACAATAAACTCGGGTTAATAATCATTTCCTGCCCGATACTAACCCGTTTCTTCTCCCCGCCCGAAATCCCCCTAAAAAGTGGGCCGCCAATCATGCTGTTTCGGCATCGGGCCAGCCCGAGCTCGGATATGATAGCTTCCACGTGGCGCAGCTTCTCTTCTCGGGCCAAGCTGTTGGGCAGCCTGAGGAGGGCGGTGAATAATAGGGTTTCGAGTACGGTGAGGTGAGGGTAGAGAACGTCGTCTTGGGCCACGAACCCGGCCCGTCTCTTGATTGAGCCCGAGAATGGCTGCCCGTTGTATGTGATCTTGCCGGAGAGCTTGCCGGAGAGGCGGCCGCCGAGGGCGGTGAGCAGGGTGGTCTTGCCGCTGCCGGACGGGCCGAGCATGGCCAGTATTTCGCCGGGACAGACCACGCCGGTGACTCCGTTGAGGATTGTCTTGTCTTTTGAGCTCCATGTTCCGCCCCAACATGAATCTTTATGCTCCAACTTTACCTTGTAGACAACCTCTTCAAACTGTAAAAAAAAAACACCGTTAGGAGAGAGAAATGAAAAAATGTTAAAAAACTTATTTTTGAGAGATAAAACATTTTCGTAAAATAAATGTTAAAAATTTCTTATAAATACGATATTAAAATCTTTTATATGGGAATGATGGCTTCTACTAAAAAAGATTTACTGAAAATATTCAAAACTGTGAAAAGATTACAAAATTACAATTTTTTCTTTAAAATCTAAAAATTCGTAACAGAAAGGTTCAAAATTCGTTACAAATACAATATTCAAACCTGTGAACACAATCTCTTATAAAATTACAATATTTGTAATAATTTTTTCTTTAAATCTAATAAATTTCTTAGAATTTTTTATTTCTTAAAAAATTGGGTATCTTATTGTAGTGAGGGAGAGAGAAACCTTTAGGGTTATGGGGAACACAGAGACTTGTAGGAGAGATGGAGGTACAGGGAAAGCGAGAACCGCGGCCTCGGAAAGTGGCGGAGCAGACATATCGAGTGGCGGGGGAGGGGCTGTTTCCGGCGAGGAAGTAGAGTTGGAGAACTCTGGTTTAGGAGCTACAGAGCTCATGGGGTTAAGTTAAGAAGTGGTGGTTTAGTGTGTGTTAAGGAAGATGAAGATGAAGAGAGAAGGAGGTTATTCCTAATGAATGTTCTCTCCTTTGTGTGTTAATTGTGAGGTCCCCAAAGTGAAGTGAGGAGATGGAGCTACTTATATAGTAGTAGTAGCTTGAGAGAGGATAGTAGTTAGTACTAAGGATTTCTACTGTTCATCAATACATATATACATATATTAATTGATAGATATATATATATATCTCTACTATTTTGAGCCTTTTTAGGTGGGTATCTATCCTTTCTTTATTTCTTCCTTTAATTATTCTCCCATACATATACACTGAGCTAAGCTAGCTACTCCATTTGATTAATCATAATATTTAGAAAATAATATAATTAATACTGTCATTTTGATAACCACTTAATCAATTTTGAAAAATATAATTATAACTATAGGTGACAATAAAAATAATTTTGAAGCATTCAGTCACATTTAAAACATAAATAACTACCATAATAAAAAAAATATTCATTCAATCACATGTTGTAAATATAGAGTAGAGGTGCAATAAATGGAGATGATTTCTCAACTTGAAAGTATACGAGCAAGTACACTAGATCAAATGTTAATTTGTTGCTTATCATCAAAACATTAGTAATTAAACCTGGTTGATAAGGTGTTTTTGTTTACTTATTATCTAAATTTCATTTTAATTACCTATTTACTGAAATAAAATTCTAAAGTAATAGCTATAACTATAACTAACATAAAAAATATCAGCCGAGTATAACGACACTATCACGTCAATATAACATAGACACCACTATATATTATATACATGGAGTCATCGGATCATGTGGGACCAACAATATATAAAAATTACTTGCGGTAAAAATACAGGATCCGAATAACAAAGAATTATACATCGCACACTTGTTCGAACCCAGGGAATTAGAAGTTAATTGCAGGGTAGGTCAGCAACCCAAATGCGCCATATATAATATATTTATGGCAAAAAAATAATATATATATTATATAAATTATCTTGTGTAATCGATTTCTGCAATACATTTTGTTTCTTCATGTCTCATGAGGCTAGCTAGAACCTAGAGTACATGTAGAAATCGTGCTATAATAATGTAATTAATTTGCATATATATGATAGAAAATCACGGAAATAAATGGGAAGATATATATACTAATTATGTACTAGCTACGTACTCAAATATTTGTACTAAAAATAAATGGAAAATCATGTAATTAATTTGTACTAGCTACGTACTCAAATGATGATGATGATGATGTATCCCACTATATATTTCCTTCACTGATTACCTAGACTATATATATACATCATGAAGCAAAAGTAGGGAACTCCTCGAATTATGATTATCTTTTCTATTGTACTATTACTTTTTGTTTGGCCTAACTATATGATATACCTAATTCACAATATATATATCTATTCTTATGTAATACAATGGGTACGGTAGAGAAACGATGTTAATTTTGTTAATCACATTATATACAATATAAATGCATTATTAGTGAAAACGCATTTAATATCATCCCGCTAAAGTGGCTCATATTTTCGATACCTAGCCTAAATCAAAACAAAAAAATGAAAAATAGTTGGATAAAGAAAGCCTCTAATTAAACTATATGTGTTTAATTAATCAAACATATTAGAGTTGGCTTTATGCTACTTCATATTTGGTTATATAGTGGCTTAACCTCTTTGCGGCATTACGGCTCTTTCGACATGTCAAGATAATTTAACGGCCATTAACTATTAATTAGTGCATCTCGTGACGTACCTACCACACAATTAACGATACATTAATTGGCCGTACGTAGTTGATGACAGGGTGGCCGAACCAACGATGTACAACTGAAATACTTCCGATAATCCTTAATTAGTATTATATGAAAGTGTCGTGTAACTAAAGACACTATTTAAATCACCAGTGTATATCGCTACCGCCCTTATCGGAGTAAGCCTAAATCCACTATATAGTATATGAAATTCTTTATTATAATTAATTGGTAATATAATAGAATAGCTCATTAAACACGTCCATATTATTGTTCAACTCTTTCGATTTATTCAATCTGGTACATTTTTACTCATGCGTGATTTTTCTCAAACTAACCCTCTAAACGGTCACGTCATGCCCCGAGTCATGTCTCTCATTCTCATATATGTGTGTACGTACTGCCCTTTTCTAGACTGTACCACTAGTTTTGATACCAGTTGTTATAGCACTACAAGAATTCCTAGTCGTTTGTGAGAGATTTATTTGTGAGGGACATATAACTTTTTGTAAAAAAAATAGTGAAAATCTCTTACAAATACAACATTCATTTTTTTAAGGGAATGACTCCTAACATAAAGCTTGGCTAGAATCTTCATTGAAAATCCCTTAGTAAATTTTGAGTTTTATAAGAAATTTCCCATAAAACATAATAAATCTCTAGAAAATATAATAATTAGTGAGGGATCTGATTCCCGTAAAAAAATGCCGTCACAAATTACCAATTTTTTTGTAGTGTAGGAGAAATTAGAAAGCGACTCAGACCCACTCCACTTAGATCAGTCAAGTTTCTTACTAAAACCAAAAATTGATGATAATAAGAGTAGCGCCTACTAAACTTATATATTGTTCAAAACTCTTCAATTTATTCGATGTAATACTTTTTCTGCGAATTAACATAAACATGTCGTAACTAGAATAAGAATTAAGGAAACTTAACGCTCTCTAATTATTTCAATGAGTGTAATTAACACCGTCTCTATCTAAAAAATAAATTTGAGAGACTATGGATAAACAATTTTATACCTAATAACTAACCCTTCGGTCCACTATAGGGACGTATGGGGTCACTAATTAGGGGAATCTCCTTATCATGAGCTCACTGATGATTTATCTAATGCCTTTTTGATAGTGTGAAATGGTGATATATATATATATACACTCTCCATTAACACCCAAGGAAGTGGCATCAAGACCATTACACAAAGGTGAAGAATAAAGTATGTAGCAAGTAGCAACTATCAATACTAGCTAGACTTACATATATATATATGGAATATGGATACTTACATAAAGAGTGGCCAATACACACCATCTATATATATATAATTTTGACGTTTTAGTAATTTAGTAGGTATGTATATTTGTATGATACTTAATCTTGTGATTCTTCTTTAAGAACATATTAATATTCATTTAGTATAAACCATTTTATCTTAAATTCGTGTGAATCTTTATCGTGGCATCATGAATATATTTTATTTGCTTGACTTTGAGCGAGCTGTAATATATATATAGTCTCAATTATAGGATATGTACGTATGAATTTGGTGTCTCATTTTTTTTAAACATTTGATGTTCTAGAGTATTAAATTTTATACTTTTCACTTTTTCCGTCTGATTTTATTCTTAAAATTGGCGTTTTTACGCAATAAAATGTTGTTTTTCACTTTTCTAGATTATCAATTTTGTTACTCATGGTTTAGACTTCGTTAATGCTTAAAAATCTGTTTTTGTTTCGTCAATTTTAAGAGAAAAAATAAAATTCAACAAATCTAATTTATCAAACATCGGAAAAAAAAAAATGAAACACTAAATCACAATATAACATATATAAACTCTAAAATAAATGTCTACATATATTTACATACATACACATATTTTTATATAGGTTGATTATTAAATTGCTAGCCCACGTTTGGACTTATGAACAAATTGCTAGTTCACGTTTCTTTACAGACAAATAGCTAGCTTATGTTCGCTAGCTCCGTTAATTTTTCCGTTATATTTTAACGCAATCGGCACGTGTGCACGACATGTGATTATGCAAAATGGTCAAAATGCCCCCTACTAATCATCATCTAATATTACTAACTCAACCTACGTAATTAAGTGACCACATTCAACCGTTAATATAGGTTTGAAGCACGTTAGTCTCTATAATATTAGAAGATGATGGGTTAGAGCATTTTGGTCGTCTCATATAATCACATGTCGTGCGCGTCTTAATTCCGTTAAAAAATAACGAAAATGTGAGCAGAGTTAGCTATTTGTTCACTTTTAAAAACTTGAACTAGCTATTTGTTTGGAAAGAAATATAAGTTAACAATTTATTCGTGACTCCAAACGTTCAAACGTTGGCTAGCAGTTTAATAATTAACCCTTTTATATGTAATATATGGATAAAGTAATGAAGTAAGAATATATGTATATTGATGGATAAATGTCCAATTCGGGTTCGTATTTACATTTCGGGCCTCGTAAACGTGTCAAAAATTACATCTCGGTTTAAAAAACATCTCCCACGGTATCAAAACGGTCCGGAAGCGCATTTACGCGCGTCCGGACCGGACCTCCGGGTTGCGCGGCAATCCGGACCTCGCCGAATTGCCCAAATTCGACGAGATCCGGATTACCTTACGGGTATCGCGCGACTACCGTATCCGCGATTACCGTTGCATGTAGAGAAGTCAAGTTCGCACATTACCAATATGGATGACGGTTACCGCATGATCTTGAACCGTCATCAAACCGCTCTAAAACCGGGTCCGGTCCCAAGAAAGCCTATAAATAGGAGGTCTTGGCCACCCATTTTCACACATTCTCTCATTGGCCCAACTTTGGTATTTTGAGCTCTGACTTCTCTCTAGAAATATTCTCTCTAGAAATTACCTTTTTGCCCTTATAGTGACTTAAGCATCGGAGAGGGCTCCGCTAGCACCACCCCCCCTCTTCGTGCTAGCATTGGTCCTTCGTGCAGGAACTGCGTCCCAGACGCCCGCATCCGTGCGCAGATCACCGACGCTTGAGACACAACCTTACCGAGTCACAGCCTTACCGTGTCACAGCCTTACCGAGTCACAGCCGTACCAAGACACAGACCTCATATGGGAACAAGTCCGAACACTCTTCAGTGGCCCAACCTCCTCCTGACGGAAGGGTTACAGCCCAAAAAATCCCGCACAACTACGCGAACAGACGCGTCCCCACGACCTTGTTCATCCCGGACGCAACATTGGCGCCGTCTACGTGATTCGAACAAGAAGCTACTGTACCGCAGTAATCATGACGAGTGATCACAACCCTCCCGAAGAGGTGAAAAACCCAAGGAAAAGGCCCGGGCGCCCCAAGAAATCCCCAGCAAACAAAAGAACAGGAGGCCAAGCTCCAGCTGGGAGCCAGTCAGGACCCTCCCACATCCCAAGAGCTACTTCCATAGCTTCATCCACACCGACGGACAATGCGCCCAACGCACAGCACAGAGAGCCAAAGGACAAACACCACGCGCATCCACCTGGTTTCGAGCCAGAAATGAACGAAGATGAATCCCAAACAGAGATGCCACAAGGCGAACAAAGAACAGGGGGCAAACCCGATGCCCACCGTTACTCCAGCGATGATGGCAGCGCTGGAAGAGTTACTCGCATTCCGCGAGTCTCTAAAAAACCAAGGATACGCAGCTCAGCCACCTCCGACCAACCAACAGTATGCTGCGCCAGCAAGAGAGATGTCGCAAGACACTACTCGCTATGGCAACCCTTTCCAGGGCGGAAACCAACACGCAAGATATGAACCTGCACGGTCATACACTCCTTTCCAAGGAGCCCAACAGGGGAGGAACGAAAGGCAGCCCCCATTCTACCACCCACAGCAGCCAACAAGAGATGATCCTTTTCATGCCACAAGCAGGGATCAATCTGACATCTACCATAACAATGATCAGCAAAATCCTTCAATAGGTTATGCTGAACCGGTAAAAGGGTTTACCGCCGAGATGTTAGAAGAAATGGTGGAGAAGAAGATGAAGGAAGAAAAAATGAAGGGTATGCACGCTCTTGAAGAAAGGGCGTCACATCCATTCGCTGACCACTTGGTGAACAGTCGCGTCCCGGACGCACTGTATCGAATTGGAGGGGACCTCTACCGGGGAAAAGGAGACCCAGTTGAACACGTGCAAAAGCACGAGGCCTCTCTGCTAGGCAGAACGAAGAACCCACACCATTTCGCAATGACATTTTCACAAACTCTTGCTGGGACAGCAGCGCACTGGTTCTTCTCACTGCCATGCGGAAGTGTTACTTCATGGGCGGACCTAAAGGCCAAGTTCATTCAACGATACATGGGCGAGCGTACATTGTTGAAAGGGGCAAACGCTCTGGACGACATCCAACAACAAAACGAAGAGTCCCTTGCCGACTACTACGTCCGCTTCAATCAAAACATTTCTGACATCCAGGGAAACCTGACTGAAGGAGAAATTGTTCGAGCATTCATTCGAAACCTCGGACGAAGAGGCAATGCCCTAGCTGAAAAAATGGCAAAGCGCCCAGCGGAATCCATGGAGGAGTTAGCCGCAAGAGTCAAAGAATACATAGATCTCGAAAGGTTCAGAAGCCAGAACAAGGCAAAAATCGCTGCAGCAAAGGCAAAAGATAATCCAAAGCAGAACCAACCAAAACCACACTCAAGTGGTCAACAAGGAAGACATTGGCAACCTCAGCCGAAAAGACCATTTCAAGGAGATTTTCAGAAGCCAAAGGAAGTAAATCTTGCCGACTGCATTCCCTTGAATGCCCCGTTGTCTGTAATTTTGAAGGAAATGAAGGACGCGAATATGTGGAAGGAACCAAACAACTTCAGGAATGGCCCACTGGGAAGAGACAAGGACAAGTGGTGTGAAAACCACGAGGTCTTTGGCCACGAGACCGATAGCTGTGCCAGTCTGCGCTTCCGAATTAACAACTTCGTCCGCAAAGGCGAATTGAAACAGTTTGTCGATCAAGGCAGCAACCCCCCGAGAAAGGCTCAACCAGAGTCATCAAAAAAAGGAAACAAGGGAAAAGAGAAGGTCAATGACAATCCTCCGCCAGCTAAGCGAGGTGTAATCAACGTCATACACGGAGGGCTTGCCGCCGGAGGACAAGTATCTAATGCTCGGGACATTTATGCATCCCAAGCAGCAACACTGCCGAAGTACGGAAAACGCAAGCAACCTGAGCAAGAAGACGCAGTCATCCAATTCTCCAGGGAAGACTTAAAGCATATCGTTTACCCCCACGATGATGCTTTGGTCATAACCATGGACATTGACGGGTACGATGTGAAAAGAATGCTTGTCGATGGTGGAAGCTCTGCTGACATTCTGCATGTCAGAGTCCTGGAGCAACTAGGAAAGTCAGCTTCGCCGAAGCAGCTACACAACCCCTAGGTACAATCACACTTCATGTCATCCTTGGCCAGGGGTGGAGAGCATTACATATCAACGTCACTTTCGTAGTTGTAGAATCTCTCGGAGCCTACAACGGAATCGTGGGACGAACGACGATCAATCCCTATGTGATCGTGCCCTCCACCGTCCACCAAAAGATGAAGTTCCCGACGGAACACGGGATTGGGGAAGTGCTTGGCGATCAGATAACCGCAAGACGTTGTTACGTCAATGCCTTGAGAGCAAAGCACCAATACCATGATAAATTCCTTCAAGAGGCAGAAAATTGTCGATGAAAGAAAGAAGCAACTAATGGAACAGACTGTTACAGTTTGGAACCAACAAGGAAGCATCCAGTTCTCACCATGGCACCAGATTTGGCTCGTTAAGCAGGGAGAAAACGAGCCAATCATGGAATACTTCATCAGATTTGCCTCCAACGCCTCAACAGCGAAAGTAACAAGAGAAGAAGTGACAAGCGTGTTCTATGCAAACATGAACGCCAAATCTTTCATTCTCTTTGGACGAACTCATGGATGGCAAACAACAAAAACCATGGCAAATCTAAAGGATAAGCTTGAGACAGCAGTCTTATGCGAACAAGAACTGAGGTGGGGTACACCCCTCAGTTGGGACAAATGAGTTCAAGCAAAAATGAACAAGCAGGAAGATGCAAGCATTGATGTCGACAACATCTTCACACCGCTAAACACGGTGACCGAAGACATTTACGTCAACCTGCTGGAAAACAAGCTCCCAAGTCCACTTGTCCCGGAGACAGCTTTCTTGGGCAGCAACATCAGAGAATGGTGCAAGTACCATAAAACTTGGGGGCACAACACAAACATGTGTCTACCACTAAGGCAGGAAATTGAAGAGTGCATCGCACTAGGGGCATTAAGGCGATTTGTTGCAACCGGCTCCGCGACATCGTCATCAAGACAACCATAATGAAACGGGAGAAACAACTATCTTTTAGATTACTTTGCGCATTCCTACTATTTCTAGTATAATCAATGTAAACACGCGCAAGTATCTAATAAAGTCAATCTACATTTGTAGGTACACACTTATCTCTTGCACGCTATTTTTTGGATTAAACGCGAAGCAACAAAACTACGCGCCTATTATCTACTTCAATAATCCAAGAAATTATGCCATGTACAAGCAAAATCTATTACGCGTTATGGCAACGCTTACCATCAACAACAACCTACTCATATTGACGACTACATCGAAAGGCGTCATCATGGAATCAAAAACTTGGAAGTACATGCTACACTACGATTACTACTCAGGAATTACACCAAGTAGTAACCTATGCACAAAAATCTATTTCAACAATACAAGCTAAGCATTGTGTTCAAGGAGGGATTTATGATATACAACACCAACATATCTACTATCTACACCAACAAGGAGTTTATTTCTCCATTCATAATACAGGCGTCTATCTCAAGAAGGTGCCGGCAACACAAAGCCATCAAGCTATGTGCACAATCAACTTATATACCGCAATGACAACCTGCGGATTTACTATCAAAACGACGACTCTTCAGAGCGTCAACTACAAGCAATATCTTGGATTAACACCAAGACCTACTATCAAAACGACGGCTATTCAGGGCGTCAGTTACAAGCAATATCTTGGATTAACACCAAGACCTACTACCAAAATACCTTGGAATAACGCCAAGGCCTACTATCAAAATAGCATGTTGTGGTATCCTCTTTTTTAAAAAAAAAAAAAACAAGCCCCATGTTTACTTCTAAAAAATGACATGCTGTGACATCTCTGGTTAGAGGCAAATCCTCATGTTCATAGCCATTCCCCGGATTCAGAACAGGATGGTCATACGGGGCTGATCACCCCTTAAGTGACGGAAGTTCTCTGTTTAGACAACGACCCAACTCTATAATAAGTGTGTATATCCTGTTTAGGGTTCACTCTTCATGGTGATTGTCCTCTGTTTAGACGACACTCCCATATTACGAATGCCATCAGGGTTCGTTTATACGGCAAAAGTCCTCTGGTTAAGATGACAATTCCGTACTACAGATTTTCAAACCGTGTTGCATGGTTCATGGACGCAGAAAGCATGCATCACAATTTATATTCTCAAAAAAGTGTTACATGGTCCCTGGACGCAGGAATCATGTATCACAAATATTTTTTGAAATATTTTACCAAAAATTTTGCCAAATATTTTATCAAGTATGTTATGTATCAAACACCTTTCCAAAAAATTTATCAACACGGTTTTTTGGATGTATCACATTCAATGTCAAAATATTTTTTCAAATATTTTACCAACAACCTTTTTAGGGTTCACAAAATGCTTCTTCAAAAACTAAAATGTTTTTACGTATGCTTCCCCAACGCGGGTTGATACACGCTGGCAGGTGCGCACCCTGTTTAAAACTCATAAAATTTACAAGTCGGGTCTTGTACAACGTCGCCTTATAGTGGAACTAAGAGACGGTATAAACTACTATCTTGCTTAGCCAAGATAACACATTTCAAACACACTACTTGTCAAGAAATATTGCTATACGCAAAAATACTTGGCAGGTTGCAACACATATAGCGGCAAGCTATTCAGGAAAGAAGGGCAATATGCATAATGCATCATGCAAACAATCAGGAGAGCTTCTCAACTTATTAATCAGGAAGTGGCTATCGGTCACGACTGCAGGGACTATGTCTACGATACTAGTCATCCACATTCAATAAACACAGACTCGGCGGAACAAGCAAAAGTTGCCACCGTCATCTCCAAACAAAACCTATAGTGCGCAAGTCGCAACATCCTATGCTCTACCCATCTCGCCATGCCTTGGAGTCTAGCCAAGAGGGGCGATCACAACACTTAACAATGCGCGACGTACAGTCGCAACTACAGACATCATGTTCATCATCTAAGGATATATATCCTATCTCTCAAGTCCAAAGCATATGGACAACATAGATAACTCAATGTATGAAATATTACTAACAAGTTATCACATAATTACTATTGAAAACATGTCCAGGTGACGAAATATCATGCAAGCAAAAGCGTGAACAAAGAATTGTCAACATCAACCCATTCACAAAGGGTTTAACATGCTGGAAGCAGATAGCCCAACAGCAACCAAGAGTCTACATCATCTCTAAGGACTTATGGCAAAGAGTTCATAATGTCAACAACAAATGCAAGAATGATTGTTTCAACATTCAGTACAACATAGTTCTTCAACATAAGGGCGACAATCAACAATCAACAAACACTTATCTCAGTAGGAGTAACGCTCCTCCTTGGGCCGGTCCCTCGACCGAGGGGCAGAAGACACCTCTGCACAACCCTCAACTCTATTTCCTTTATCACAAGAAGGAATTAGCACGGTCATGCTCAGCGTAAATAACTAAGAATCGCTCGAGGAACGCGCCCCTGCGTCGGATCTTTCGAGAATTATGCCAAAAACAGAAACTACAAGCCAGCGGTAACTTGGAAAATTAACAAGTTCAAAGAAGATACAATGGGACGTCTTACTCACAAGCCTTTCACCGCGACCTTCCCCGAAGACTCCAAGAGTAGCGGGGGCACTTATATGAACATTCCTCTCAACAAATGGATTTCTATACACATCAGCTATCCGCAAAGACAAGCTTTCTCCCATCAGGATGGAGATAGTGGACTTACTCATGGTAACAACCGTGGGAAGACTAATTCTGACAAGAGGACAGCAAGATCTGATATCCTGGAAAATGCTATCAACAATCCAGTCAGGGCGCAAACACGCACCAACACTTATTTAAGCACTTATGCAACAGACGCTCCATGCGAGACAACCGCGTACGTACAAGACTTATTAGTCTTTGTGCAACAAGTAACAAGTATCGCGCAAGGGGGGCAACCTCTTCAACACATCAACCTTGCATGACAACACCGAGCGCATACTCGCAGCATACAAGATTACAATGGTGGAATATTTTCTAAGTGTTTCCATGTACGTGCATACATGTCGACAAGGATGCATGTCGACAAGGAGAAAAATATTTTCTAAGTATTTCCATGTACGTACGTACGTGTCGACAAAGATGGATTGCGCACAGCAAGTAGCTATGCCTCCTAATCACACCTACAATGCTCATCGACAACATCAATGCGTGTATCAAGGTTAACGCGCGTATCAACATCAACGCGCGTATCAAGGTTAACGCGCGTATCAACATCAATGCGCGTATCAACATTAACGCGCGTATCAACATCAACGCGCATATCAAGGTTAACGCGCGTATCAACATCAATGCGCGTATCAAGGTTAACGCGCGTATCAACATCAATGCGCGTATCAAGGTTAACGCGCGTATCCACATCAATGCGCGTATCAAGGTTAACGCACGTATCAACATCAACGCGCATATCAAGGTTAACGCGCGTATCAGCATCAATGCGCGTATCAAGGTTAACGCGCGTATCAACATCAATGCGCGTATCAAGGTTAACGCGCGTATCAACATCAATGCGTGTATCAAGGTTAACGCGCGTATCAACATCAATGCGCGTATCAAGATTAACGCGCGTATCAACATCAATGCGCGTATCAAGGTTAACGCGCGTATCAACATCAAGACGCGTATCAAAGTTAACGCATATCAACATCAATGCGCGTATCAAAGTCAACACGCGTATCAAAAGTCAACGCGCGTATCAAAAGTCAACGCGCGTATCAAAAGTCAACGCGCGTATCAAAAAGTCAACGCACATGATCAAGTTCCACGCACATAGTAAAGTTGGTATGTACCATGGAAGGAACTAACGTCCTAAGGAGCTATCATGCAAACGGGGGATTAACGCGACAAACCGTAAGAATCGAACGCGGCAACGCTTAAGAAAATTTTTTCTCTACGACATCAAGACGACAAGTGACTATGCCTAAAGTTATTGGGCAATCCCCGCCAACCAAAAAACCCGCCAAGAAGGAAAATCATGCATATCGACCAAAAAAGCTTCCACACGAAGATACGGGGAATTCTACATCAAATACCCACAGAATGGAAAATCGCCTAAATTATGGACAAACGACGATAATGATGGCAATCAATCGGCAATTACTCGACGTATAAACATCGACAAGCAGTCCCACATGTCGACAACGAAAAATGACTTAAACAAACAACAATATGGTGACATCGACATTCAAGCCGAAGCTGTCCTAAAAGTTTGAGTTTCCAAATTACCTCAAAACGCGACGAAAGGTATTCCAATGGACTCCCCTCGTCGAGACGATTCCGGAAAGGTAAGGACCGTAACGAGGCGAGGCCGGGAAGGCGGCGCGTGGGCCACACGCTCCGGCGAAGGTGTCTCTCACGCGGCGGCGCGTGAGGGCGCGTGCGGGGTCTTCTGGCGGCTCCGAAGATGGCGCTGGAATCCTTGGGACGAACCGAGTCGAATGATGGTGTCAACTTCCAAAAACAAGCCAAAAATCAGACTCGAAACTGTCAGAACGTATCTAGGCTCCACGACGGCGAAGAAATTTTGAACACAAAAGCAATTTCGGGAAAGGGTGAATGAATTACTTGCAAAGGGAATGGAATGGTGAACTCCCAAGATGCTGGAAGGATAAATGGGGATGTGTGTATTTACAAATCCCAAAGAGATGCTTTGTGGATAAGGATCAAATGATTAGTTTACCTACATTCAAGACTAAACCCCTACGGTATACTCTATTCTCTCCTCTAAAATTTACTCTTATGTGTATCTTGACATGACACGTATCAAACCCACTACTTTACATATACGTTGCAACCGCATGATTCATGATTCGGTAATCACTTAGTTGTTTTAGAAGCATACGGTTTCTATTTCTTGCACTACGTAACTATAATCTTGCCGTGTCCATTACCTATACATGCATATTGATAGTGGCATGCTCGCAAAATGTATTATCAATTGCCTATGTCTCCGACGATAACCATACTTGCGCATATACATTTCCTATTGCACTAACCATGATGATAGGAAACAAAGTCATTTGGTCGGAAAATCAAACGACGGACGAAATCAAGATGCTTGCGTCCGACCAACGATCAAAACCGAAAGGTTAGCGTCAAACTCGAATTGGACAAATATCCTAACTTAAAATAGAGTCAAGAAAGGTTCTAAACCGTTACTTGACTCGGGGGCAAGTGATGGATAAATGTCCAATTCGGGTTCGTATTTACATTTCGGGCCTCGTAAACGTGTCAAAAATTACATCTCGGTTTAAAAAACATCTCCCACGGTATCAAAACGGTCCGGAAGCGCATTTACGCGCGTCCGGGTTGTGCGGCAATCCGGACCTCGCCGAATTGCCCAAATTCGACGAGATCCGGATTACCTTACGGGTATCGCGCGACTACCGTATCCGCGATTACCGTTGCGTGTAGAGAAGTCAAGTTCGCACATTACCAATATGGATGACGGTTACCGCATGATCTTGAACCGTCATAAAACCGCTCTAAAACCGGGTCCGGTCCCAAGAAAGCCTATAAATAGGAGGTCTTGGCCACCCATTTTCACACATTCTCTCATTGGCCCAACTTGGTATTTTGAGCTCTGACTTCTCTCTAGAAATATTCTCTCTCTAGAAATTACCTTTTTGCCCTTATAGTGACTTAAGCATCGGAGAGGGCTCCGCTAGCACCACCCCCCCCCCCCTCTCCGTGCTAGCATTGGTCCTTCGTGCAGGAACTGCGTCCCAGACGCCCGCATCCGTGCGCAGATCACCGACGCTTGAGACACAACCTTACCGAGTCACAGCCTTACCGTGTCACAGCCTTACCGAGTCACAGCCGTACCAAGACACAGACCTCATACGGGAACAAGTCTGAACACTCGTCAGTGGCCCAACCTCCTCCTGACAGAAGGGTTACAGCCCAAAAAAGCCCGCACAACTACGCGAACAGACGCGTCCCACGACCTTGTTCATCCCGGACGCAACATATATATATATATATAAGTGTGTGTCTCACGTGTGTGACTAAGCGAAGCTAGTAAACCTAATGTGGAATAAGTTGCAAAGAGATGCTATTACCTTAAACAATAGTGGTGGGCTAAAAGCATGTACAGATGTCTAAGACTTCTTTATTTGTTTGCCCTAATTGTCTAAGGTTCTCACTCAAGGTGCTGAAAACCACATAATGTATCGAGGATTTATAACTAATATAAAAAAAGACGGTACGTAATAAAGACATACGACATGTTGACATGGCTCTGCTTGAATTGTTAGTAGTAATTAATAGAAAATGGAATATTTCTATGATAGGCACTAATATCTTTGATTTATTTTTTAGGTCTTTACGTGTTAGGTTCTTGTACAATAGGTCTTTACGTGTTTGGTTCCCAAAAAGATTTGAAGCTTAAGAAATAAAGTTCTATATATAAAAAGAAACCGAAAGAAAAATTTTAGCTATGTATTCACGATAAGAAAAGAAGGATCGGATCTTAAGCAAAGAAAACGATAAAATTTCTTTTTGAAATCTCATATGTTTTGTCAACTTAAAAACTACAAATTGGTATCTAATATTTTTTACTATTTACTTTTGGGTGTTTCGTGTTTGTGTGTTTTGTTGTGACATCTATCCCATATGTTTTTTAATTTACTTTACTAGTTAGTATTAAGAACAAAATCCTAAGTCCTAACTACTAGATTGTAATAATAAATATAAATGGAATACTTATAATAATAAATATATCTAAGAGATGGTCGTCTAACTATAAAGTATAAACACATATATATATATATATAAAACAAAAATAAAAATAAAAATAAATAAAAGTAGCACAAATTATTATGACTTGACAAAATAAAGGTACCTAAAAACTTTGATCTCGTAAAAAAGGTTTTTTTGTTAAACGTAAATTAGGTTCTTTTCTTTGTTTTAATTAGCTCGTCTTTTATCTTTCTCGAGGAAAAGCAAACGTTGATAGAATAATTCATCAACTAATTATGGTATCTTTACATATATTCAAACTCTTTCCCTCTTCTTTAGTAAACAAAAAAAAACTATTTCCATCTTTCCAAAAATATATAACTTATATATAAATAATTAAAGAGAATTGAAGAATATATATATATATATATATATATATATATATATATATAATATCTTTTAGCTTTTCCGTACGGATTTTGATCTTTAGACTGACTGCACATATGGTGCTTTTAATATTGTTTAGTATATAATGAGATATATGATCCAACGTTAAATAATTCAAATAGTACATAAAATATCCTAATTAATATTAGCAATTGGATATGTATTTTAGTCTCCACATAACTAGGTTTTAATTAATTATCATCTTGTGTTTATGAAGCTCTAATATAACCTCAATGTATCTAAGGTTTTAGAATCTCAACTAATTAAAAGATTCAAGTCCATATAGATTATCAAATATGCCACAAAAATCAGTGTGTTAGCTTCCTTGGGTCAAGAACCCTACAACTCTAGATTTTATGTGAATGTCTTTATTATTTGTGTACCCCTATTATTTTCAATGAAAATGACATGATGTGTACTCTCCATTTGAGTATCCCAATCATTGACCTAAAACCCCAAAAGACCTTTTTTTTTAGGGAATGAATTAAGCTAAACACATATAAAGAGGAGAAGCCAGCTTAGTTTCAACAATAAGAAATATTTTTATTGTATTTTCAATGATGTAATATGGTGCAGTGATTCATCCATTAAATCAGAGGTAAAAGATTCAAACTCTGTTGAAACCACGTAAATGAACAAATATTAATGACCAATTTTTTTACCTCATATTGATCGATCCGATACGAGTGGCGATTAATATATATATTGAATATACATGCTACGAGTGATGTTATTCTAATGATCCTACAACCCGTATAAAAAAAAATCATTTTCGGAGCCACCACCAATATATAACCGACTAGGGTAAATTTGAACCTCGGTGTAATTACGTGTGACACGTAGGATGAAATTTACCTTATCAAATTTTTACTTTATGAGATAAAAGATTTGATGGTAAAAGGAGTGAGCATCAACAAATTGAAAGGGGGAATAAAAAGTGAAAGCAAATGCTTTTCCCCTTGTTGTTATAAAAAGCTGAGATTCTTATGTTCTCAATTCCTCTAAATTAATAGCAAAACCCTACCTCTTCTACGGTCACTATACTGCACATCGACTAATCTAATCGATGCAGGTTCCGAAATTCGTATCATATAATTTTGAAATGACAATCAACCGTCTTTATATATACTATATACACATATATATTATTATTACATAAAGATTAAAGTATTTAAAGATGCCGAGATTTAGCTAAAGTATACATCCGACCCAAATATATTCCTTTATGCTTTCTTTGTCACTTAACCGTCGAATTTCTCTGAGTTTAAATTCAAACTAAATACAGTTTGAAGAATCGAACCCGATGACATTTAGAAAAACGATCTATATCACGCGAACTTTTACTCGATCGAGCCGAGTATTGTGATTCCTTTCTTACATGTTCGAGCCAACTATATATATATATATACCGTGATTGTGATATCTTTATAAATAGCTAGGTAGAATTTATTGTAATCATTTTGTTATATTGAAAGTTTTACGACTGTTGCTAGCTACTTCTGTTATAAATAGATGAGTCAACTCAAACGTTGTAGTTATACGATCATACGCGGCATTTTTAACTGTATGTATAATGTGTATGTATATGTATATCTATGAATGCGAGGAAATGATTAAAGGAAAGAAACCCATCAAATGGATTCCAGTTTCTGTCCATAAAAATGTACCTTTTTTTTATTTTTGCAGAGAGCACTGAGTGTCTATACAAATGGGTTTGGTGGAGTTGGAGTTTTTTTTTATTTTATATTATTATAAGATTATTTATGTAATTTCAGGTCAGAAACATTAAAATTAAAGTCGTTTCTAATATGGCAACTTCAGAAGAATCGGTTTAGTTGGATTTGCTAGCTAGCTTAACCTATTTTTTCTGGGAATATATTTTCGCTACTTTATTTTTTGAATTGGAAGTCTTCGGCTATATTTGGTGATAAGTGCGGGGCGTCTTTTGAAGGCTTTAATTTTTTTTAAAAAATAATAATATAATAATGGGGTGTAGCAAAGTCCTTTTTCTACCCCCAACTTGCTTAATATGCTATAGCAATGTCGGGGCGTGCGCGCGTGGAATCGCAAGTAATGTATTAGGTTTTTTTTTTTGTTGCCCAATAGTACTGAGAGATAAGGAGGATCGAACTTGTTGGAATATGATGGATTTGTAGGCAGGTTTATGTGGTGTGTTCGAATTCTCAGTCTTCAAATTTCGGGTATGTACTTGTAAAAGGGGAAAATATCAGGGTGAATCTGTTAATCCCTATATGGTCAAATTAGTCACCTTTCGTATAAAATAAATCACTATTGTATATAATTTATCATATATCTCAAATGCTAATAATATATTTATTTATATAAAATAAATATTATGGTATATGATCATTTATAGACAATTACCGTTATTGTAAGAGAATATTATAATCAATTACTATTATGACAGCTGAATATTTATAACTGATTGACCATTATAATATCAGATTATTTATAGTTAATACATATTATGTTATCAAATCAGCATGTTTAGATCAATATCATCAAACTATTTACTTGAAAATGTTAATGCCTACAGAACATACTTTTCTGAATACTTTTCTGATTAAACGAGCATGGATAGTTTTTTTTTTTTTAAAGTGAAGTTTAAATAGCTGCCAAATGAAAAATTTGGTATATTAATAGTTTAGGAGTTGAATTTTGTTAAGCAATTATGCTATATAGCTGCTCTCCGGAAAAAAAAATGCTATATAGCACGATTTTTTTTTTTTTTTGCCAACCTATAAGACGATTGATAGAAATCTAAAATTTGCGAGCTACATCGAACTTTCAATTAATTTTAAATGAAAAAGTGCACGTGAACAACACGTGACACCTAATTTGCGCTCGGTAACTCTGAATGTCAATTTTTTAAATAGTTAAATAAAAATTTATTTACTAGACAATTATTCATAGCTGAACTTTTGAGTTCAGAAAATATTGTTAGGTGAATTTTTTGTATAAATATTTTGCTAGCTAACTTTTGATTTAAAGATATGTTAGTAATAAAATCCCATGAATAAGATAACAAAATCGAGCTAACAAATTGCTTCTTAACTCAAATATATGTTATATTAAAAAGTATAACAATGCCAAGAAAACCCTCAAAACTAATGGGGTATATATCCTAGTGATTAAACTAATTTAACTATATATAATACAAAAGGTAACGTGACCTCTCATATATAACATATATGTTTTATAAGTAGAGAATCTGAAGTTATGTGTATCTTTTCTGGGCTCCATTTTACAGGAACTTCATGTCACGATCGGTTCATAGAATCTACATATATCCATGGCATGGACCACGTTTATGAATTATTTTCGTACTTTTTCTGTTGATATCGATCGATCTATCTATTAATTCGACTATACGTACAGTTATCAACATGTGCAATGTAGCTAGTGAGACAAATCAACAATTTAGATAGTGGTGTCACTATTACACCTTTTTGGATAAGGAAGAGATTAGGTTTTGATCATATAATTGGAGGAATGTATATATGCTTGCTTGAGTGAGCCTTGTCAACTTGTTAAACAACTTGCACATTATGCATAAACCCTAAAAGTTAGCTTACAGTGTACTTAATTAAGTAAAAACAGAAGTTAAAAAAGTATATTTTAAAAAAAAAAAAACAATTAAACTGCCACCGTCCACATTTTACTTTTTACTTTTAAGTAAAATAATTTGATACAATTAATTAAGTAGTCTTCTCTGAACATGCTTTGGGTTAAAAAAGTTTTGACTGCATGAAAAGCATACATCTGTTTACAAAAGCAATTTTGTAGGGGTTGAAAGTTTCACTTTACATATCGGTAAGTTTTTTTTTAACCTAAAGTTTATTAAAAGTAGTTCCCAACGTAATTATATATGTATAGAGATATAATTAAAAGTAATCAAGGTAGAACTTAATAACAAAATTAATCTTGAATCGGAGTGCTTGGCAATTGAGGGAAAAATGAAATGAGAAAAGAGAATATTAACTTTATAGCGTAATAATTAAAACTTATTTACATTAAGATGATGGTGAGGTTATACACCGATGACTCATTTAGTACATGCATCAGTTATAATTCACTAAGTCTGATTGTAAAAAAAATTCAGATCGTGAGAAAATAGTTAAAATGCTACGAAGTAGGATGTGCCCGAAGCCGGCTACTATTAAACCATTCATTTCGTTAAAAATAATAATAATAATAATAAACCATTCATTTATCTTCACTTTCACTATCACTAGCTAGAAATTTCACACCAAGTTTCTCATTCTATATCACCAACACCCCCTCTAATTATTTAACAAGTACTTGTTGAGAAATACTACAATCTCCAAGGAGGTATATTAATCTATCTTATCTTTGGATTTTATGCTTTTGCTTAAACTAGTATACATGGATTATTATGCTTTTAAGATTAGATAACAAATCATTTCTTGCTATAATATTTGGTCTTGATAACAAAAGAATAGATCCTCTTTGTTCGTAATCAGACAAATCATAATGTATTCTTTATTATTAGATATTATTATATCTTAAATTTCTTATTTTTTAAGAGTCTGAGTCGAGCTCGTGTTCTCTATATGAAAAAAAAAAATCACATTTATATTTATCGTCTTTCATTATCACAGTTAACATGACCTTATTATAGGTATGATATGACATGACATGTCTATTTTAATAATATAGTAGTAATTAAATGCGTCAAAGTCTTTATATATGCAAAAGGCTCAGGAGATCTTTAAATTGAGATAACCAATATGCTTTATTTTTCTCTTAAGTATATGAGAATCTAGATATAAAGGAATTAATAAGTGCACCCATTAATCACTTTATTCTTAAGATGACCAAACCATAGAGGGTAGGGGTGAGCTCGGGCCGGGACGGGCGGGCTTTTACCTGAGCCCGAGCCCGAGTCCGAAATTTTCGGGACACTAGTTTTTAGCCCGAGCCCGAGCCCGAAAATGAGGAAAATGACCCGCCCGAGCCGGGACTTCGGGACTCGGGCTCGGGCTAGCCCGAATTTTAACAAAAAAATCTGAAAAAAAAAAAAAATTCAAACATAGAGGAAGATGGTTAGATATTGTATAATGTATAGTAACTAGTACCCACTAGATAGTTAGATAAGATGACAACTAATTAGATAGTTAGATACTAACTATAGTTAGTGGGAAATATATATAATTATATATATTTATATAGTATTAAAAAAAATTCGGGACGGGCTCGGGCTTTTCGGGATTTTCGGGATTTTGGCACAAAAGCCCGAGCCCGAGCCCGAATTGAAAAAAAAGTCCCGCCCGCTCGGGCTCGGGTCTATTCGGGACCGGGCTTTTCGGGACGGGCTCGGGACGGGTTTTTCGGGCTTTCGGACTTTCGGGTTTTCCTGCTCAGCCCTAATAGAGGGTACACGTAATTGGCTCTTGTAAAGACGTCAATGGGCAATGCTAATCTTCAACATAATAAATTATATTACACCTTATTCTCGGATATCTAGCGGAATGAATATGTATAAGAGAAAATATATATTTAGCATTACCAAGTATATTATTATGATCTATTAAGCACATCTTGGATACACCTAGCTCTTATTTTAGAAATTAAAATTATATAATAGTATCTACTGACGTGAATTAATCTACTATATAATTTTATAGTTCGAAATACAGGTTGAGCCATATGACAAAATAATACGCATTTAGATCCAAAACCCCGATGGATTTTAGGTATAAGAACATAATCTCACATTCTAAAGTTTGCACCATGTTATTTTTATGTGTCACATGTATAAATTGTAGCTAATATGTGTCACATGTTTCGTACGTTTCCGTTGCTTTTTTATTTTCCGTCAGTTTTTTTCTCTTAATTTTGACGGATTTTGGTTCAAAGACTCCAAAAAATTCAAAGTAAGAGCATTTAAAGAAGATAAATGAACGAAATGACACCTATGTTTCCATTTAACTTATGTCAATTAGTGTGTACATACAGTGAAACTGAAAGATTTATGCAAAATTAAGGTAAAGTTTAACTGAATTGACATAAATATAAATGAATTGAATAAAACTCATATTCAAATTCATCAAATTTAATAAAAAAAATTGACAGAAAACCAAAAGGTAACCAAAACAAAGACACTTATTAACAAACAAAAACGAAACGTGCGACGTATATTAGCAACAATATAAATACGAAACACTTAAAAATTGTGATATGGTGTAAACTTGAGAGTTGAGACTCTAATTAAGTTCTTAATCCTTCATTTTAAAATTTTAAACTGTAAAGATAAAATTATATATATAAGATAAGAGACGATGCGCACCAAAAACATGAAGTAGTGCAAGTGATGTTCATTATTAAGTGAAATGTTTGGAAATAAACAGTTGTTTTAAGTTAAAGTATGCAAGTGGAGTTGTGGTGTCGTTTAGGGTGTTGTTCCTGGGATGAAGTTCTGGTGTTGACACGCGGCGAGCACTCCCAGTTTCTAGTGGAGAGAGTAGTGTAGTGGGTGTGAGTGAAATGGTATGTCGTTTTCTTCAGCATCCATTAATTAATATTTTATTATTTGTCCATTCAACCCAAATCATTTGGGTGGTGGTTTATTGTTGGTGGCCCTATATAATCCACTAACCATTCCATTTCTCCACTATCTAAGACTATGATTAGTTAATTACTGCTTCATTATTTTACTTTTTAATTATCTTTATTTATTTATAGGTTAATTATCAAACTTCTATCTGGATTTTATGTGAAAATGTATTTTACTAGCCGAACTTATTTTTGTAACAAATTGTTAGTTGAATTTTTTCTTATGTGCAATTTGATAGCTCCGTCATTTTTCTGTTAATTATGGATAGAATATATTTTCTAAAACTACCCTAAAGTTCTACTATGATTTTAAATAACCTTAAATTTTATACAAAAAACAAATATAAATCTCGAAAAAAAATTTAGAATGACATATATTATACAAAAAAATATATAAGTTAAATATACAACCCCAGAGTACAAAAATTAAAATTAAATATTTTATTAAAGTTTATGTCTTATAAATTTTTAAAAATATTATAATTAAGTATTTTTTTGTATTTTTAAATGACATTTTTTCTTTTATATATTTGTTAACATGTATTATTTGAAAATATTATTTTATATAAAATATCATGTCATTATATTATTATAATAAAACTTTAGGGTGCTTTTAGCAAATTTTGTAAATATTTTTCGTCCAAAACTAACGGAAAGATGGACGGAGCTACCTTTTTGCAAAATATAAAAAGATCATCTAGCAGTTTGCTACAAATAAAAGTTCAGTTAAAAATTTGCACATTTTTATAAAGTTTAACTAGCAATTTGGTAATTAAACTTTATTTATTATTATGGAACAATCCAGTTGGTAAATCGCTCTCTCACTTCTACATATATAATGAATAGCCAAAAAAAAAAAAATCCCCCAAATGTGATATGCGATTATATATCTTTTGAAAAAAAAAATAGATACAGTTGTGAAAGGGAAATGAAGTCTACCGTAATATATAACAATACAGGAGTAGAAGATACGAAAGATTAGTTAAATTGTATAATTGTGCGTATAAAATAACTTTTCAAAGGCATCATATATCTACTATCTATCTACTATCTACTACATATATAAAAGTCTCAATGGCCCTCACCCCCAAAAGTCATGTCTCTTTACATTTAAATATTAAAACTACCACTTCAATAAAAATCTCAATGACCCTCACCCCAAAAGTCATGTGTCTTCACATTTAAATTTTACCATAAAAAATAAAATATTTCATAAGGTGATTTTAAATATCAAAATAGTCTCTCCAATTTTAAATCTCAAAGACGTTTAGTATTGTATTAGTTATATTTCATGCTCATTTACATACTACGTACTACATGCATGTAATAGACTCTTTTTATTTTATTTATAAAAAAAATGTCACATTGATTTGTTTCTACCATCATTTATATTAATAAGTACATACTACATACGTATATTAGTACATACATATCAATGGTAAACATGCACAACATTTTCTCAATAATTAATCATTACCTCTATATGTGCGATTTTCTCATTATCGAGTGTGATATTGTTTTTTTTTCCCTCTCAGAACCACACATATTATAATCGACACCTTAATGGAATATATTGTAGATGAAGGCTTAGTAGATTATTCAGCGAAATGACTGCTCTAGCTTGCTTAATTTTTATTTTTAAGTACACAAATTTGGAATTCGATAAACACGTGCATCGCACGTGTCTATTTTCTAGTATATATATACATGTCAATTAGAATCGTAAAAGAAGATAAATAAGTCCATAATACTTAATTGAGAAAGCAAGCAAGCTTTTCTACCGTTGATATATTTATTACATGATAAACATAAATAAATAAATAATTTTTTTGGCCAACAATAAATAAATAAAATTAAAAGCTTTCGTTTTTTATTTACATTTTTTACATACAATCAATGAATTCTTAAAATAATGGTTTAAATATTTGTACTAGGCAAAGTATCTTGATGACCTAAGAAGTTTAAATTAAATGGAATAAGTAATTATGAAATGGATGTTTCTCTTTATTATAATATTCATGTGAGTTTTTTTTTAGGATTTTTTTTAATGTAACTGACTAAATATATGTAGAACGTCGTTAGATCATAATTACATAAACTGAATTAGATTTTAACAGATATAATATTAATCATATCTAAACTGTTATAGAGATTTTGATATGCCTAATCTAATGGTTGCAAATTCGTCTGCATTTGCAGACTGTTGCAATTTAGCTGAACAATCTTTATTAGTATTAATTAATAAATCTATATTTCAATATATTATTTGTGTTGGGTTCTCACCCCCAATAGATATTTTTGGCACCTTTTATTAACAAAAAATATATTATATTTAATTCCTATATTTTATAAAATTAATAATTTATTCATTACTATATTTGAGAAACATTTATTTATCTTTAATATTATTACTAAATCATTATTTAAATTTTGTTATTTTTTTAAGGTCTCTTAGTCGGCATGTCATAGTAATTATAATTAACTTACCATCCAATATTCATATCAATTTAAGTCAGCCCTATCATACTCATTCCGTTCAAATTTCGGATACATGTAAATTTTTTTATTCAACGAATTATATAGATCGAGTGATATATGTTACGGCTGTTGAGATTTTTCTATCACATAGATCAGCCACTTACCAAATTATATATATAAGAGCATCCACAATGGTTTTACATAAAATGTATTCTTTAAAGTTGTCACGTAGACATTTATGTACACTTTAAGTAATACATAAATTTAAGACACACGTAAAAAATATTTTCTCTGCAATCGTATTACTTAAACATATTCCTTAAATATATTTTATTATTAGATTTTCCAACAACCACCAATAAGATATTAGCATTAATTATAAAATGAATTAATTTATAATAAAAAATTGGTTACGTAATACATATTGCATTACTTAAATTTAAGGAATGCTTTATGTAAAAACATAAATTTACGTGTGGGTCCCATCTTTAAGGAATGCTATGTAAAACCACTGTAGATAGTTTTTGTTGCTTTACTTAAATAAACATGTAGGACCCACGTTTACGTAATCTTTACGTAATACCATTGTGGATGCTCTAACAAGTCAAAATATGGGTGAAATGTGGTTCTTGAAGTTTGACCTCGTACAAATAACATTTTACTCATCGTCCAATATTTATGGACTCAAACTATTAATTTAGTTCTTCTATTTGTTAATCCAATCACATTGTGTACAACCTAATTAATGTTAACTAAATATTTTTGTAAATACAAGTCTAAACTTTGTATTTTTGTGATTTAATTTTATCTTTATTGTTAAATCAAATTTTGTTGGTATTGTGATATTGTATATAATTACGTTTGTATATGTCAAATTTTTCCATTGATGACTCTAAGTAGTTAAAAACACGTTTACATTCTTGACACCTCAAGTTGATGGGTTAGATACAATTGAGTCGTTAATGACCAACGTAATGCTCGACCCAACTCATTTATATATCTAACTATAATGCTAACTTAGTACCGTAACTGAAAACATTAGTTAATTTTTTACGTAATTATCCTCTTCTCTTTCTCATGTTTTAAATTACGTTATGTCGCTATTTTCTATCACATAGATTCGTTTCTCACAACGAATCAACTTGCCCATATTTTACTTTGATTAATTATAAATATTAGTAAACTTAAGATAGATTATATATTTTGAAATTCAAATGATCGATGCGCGTGCAACGCACGCGTTAATAACTAGTAAAAAATATATATGAGCGTAATTATAAGTTTAGGGAGCTTGGGCTAAAATGATGAGTGTCGGGGAATTGCATTGTTTTGGCCTTTTGGTTGTGGTGGGAAAGGAGGGGGGAATGCCACTTTTCTGTGTTTGATGAATGGAAACTCAAACTATGGGCTTCTCTTTCACGTTACTATTAACTTTCTTGAACTAGTAAATTCAACCATTTTTACATTTTTTATCTCTTTATAAAGAGTTGCATTATATATGAAATCGATATGACGATGCACCGTCGGGTCGGGCCAATTATTACATGCCTTGCAATTTCAAATCAATATTGTATTTCATTAAGGAATAATGGTATGAATTAGGAAAACGATCAATTTTATATTAGATATGTATTGATATTCATTTTTCGGGTAAGATATATTTCTGCAATACGTATTTGTCATTCATTTGACCATGTATTAAGTGTGGAAACAAACATGCTTCATTTTAAGCATCCTTTAATAATATGTTTTATTTATTTTCATTCCATCCAAAATTTAAGACCAATTGGTTAACTTTATAATTTGAACCCTATCTAAAGATATGACATAGTTTAGATCATATTTTCGCGAACCTATATATATATATATATTATATATTAATGATAAATAAATAGAGTACAAAGGGCATTCTTTAGTGTAATGGACATTTTTCCTAATGATGAGCCACACTCAACACCCATGGAAAATATATGCACTAAATATCCATTGATGTGGTGAAAGAAGAGATCTCCAAAAGGGGATTGAGATTCTTTTATATATTTACTATATAAGGAAAATCTATTCTAATAACTTTCTCTTATTATATAGATCATATTATCATATATATATATATATATATTCATCTTGTTCCATTCAACAGATCATAATTAAACACAAACTCTTAAACCCTTTCCATAGCCATAATGTGATTGCAGTGTAACCCATGTGTCATGTGATGAAATATAGAAGAAGCCAGAATTTTGTCTTAAGGGTAATATTAGAGTATGAGTGAAATATTATTATGAATATTTTTAGGGGGTGAATATAAAGTTTTGATGGATTAAATTTTAAATGTTATGTATTTTTTTAAGGTTGAAAGGCAATTATTCGAAAGTTGATAAATAGTCATATAGTAATACTTAATTAATCAAATTTTTTTGCCATCGTCAATAATAATAATAATTATAGAAAAGACTGAGATGTACATTATATTTGCTTAATTGAGTTGGTGAATGAGTATAGTATTTTTATATCATGCCTATTATGTTTGGTTCATTATTAACTGCTAGTCATAATGCAAAGACTAATACAACCAGTTAAACCATGAATATTTTTCAGTCTTTTCCTACAAGTAGTTCAAATATAAAGATGAAATCATAGGTTCATATATTATTTTAAAACACAATTTAAAGTTTAAGGATAACTGGTTTGTGATCTGTCTAAAATTTCACATAGCACTAAATATGTAAGCATGTTTAAATATCCGCAACACTAAGTCAAATATTAATTTGATTAAACCTTGCTATCAACTGTAAGATTAATTTAGAACATATGGAAATATGTAACTTAACATTTATAATTACAATATAATATATATTTATATACCACACTTATGTTACGTGTAGTTTGAAATATTTTTGAAGACTTCCACACATATGTAAGTGGGAAATGATGTGGCGAAGGAGAATGACATGTAATACAAATACTAAATCTCAACAGACAGAGAGTACCCACGCGTGATTCTTTGCCTTTTCGTTGTACTCCCACTTCCTTAAATTAAAGTAACGCTTTATTTAATTCTTCTATTTATGATATTAATTTGTATTTATTATTAATTAACTTAATTATTATTTTTATTATAATATATTAAAACAATTAGCTATATATTCCCGCCAATATCAGCATGTGCACTATAGTCTATCAATGATAGTCTTAAATTGTTCTTAGTAAGATTATATTTTAATGAATTAGAATTATGGAGGGTAATAGCAAAATTTAAATATATATTTATATGGTTAATGAAATGAAAAACAAATCATAACGGTTGAACCTGAATTGAAAGACACTTTTATATGTACTTATTATTATTCTGATGTATACATAATATATATATCATATGCTTGTTATTATTACACAAATGATTTGTGTGCAGAATTCTAGGGAGATTGATGATATCTAAATGTATAGTGGATGTTGATGGGTGGCTGGCTGTCTCTATAAAGAGAGAATAGAAGCTAATTAAAGAATCCAGCTAATTAATAGCTCTATGGCTAGGTTGTTGAAAGTGGAAGAAATATGATGATATCGCTTGTATAATATATGATTGCTAGGCTTGAAAAATCCCATTAAATTACATTAATTATATATATTAATACTATTTGCATACATATATTTATATACACATTATCTTTTAAAACATTCCTTTCATAAGCATCCTGGGCATGCATTTTAATCTATTTTTTTTTCAATAAAAATACCTTCTACTTCTAAAGACAAATATATATCAACTACACTATATTAAGTCAAATTCATTTTTTACCTTTTACGATTGTACAAAAAATTTAACCTTTTATTTTGCCAAGAAATGAAAATAATGGTGGCAACCTACACCCATCACACAACGTAATGTTCGGATTCTCATACTTACAGTCTGAGAAGTTTTTTTCCTAACAAAACTTAGTGAACAAGCTGACCCATTAAACACAGTTATATTCGCATCCTCTTATGTATGACGCGATATGTAGTCAGACAATACCTCATATTTTAATTAGGTTACCGCGATGTAACTCCCGAGAGGTTTCAAACCTGAGATTTCATAATTAAACCATATTAGAAAATCACTTTTAACCACTAGACAACAACTATTAGTAGTTTTAAATATTTTTATTCTTAATTTCCCTAAAAATATTGTTTTTAGTTCAATTCTATAAATACGCACGCCTCTAGTGAATAAAAATGGATATGGTTTCCATATACATTTTTTATATCTTTTTCTAAGAGATGGAGCACGCGCACGATATGATCCCCCTCCACACACTATACACCCACTCTTTATTTTTCATTCTACCGTAAGCATGATTACTTTCTAGTGCATGTGATATATATATATACGAATGAGATTATTATTTATGATATGTAATATTATTTCGCTTTTATTGCATGTTTGAGTAAACCTATAGGTACCCCGACACATAATACAAGGAGATCTTCGTGATTTGATATATAGATATGACAAGGTTTATCTTATATGATACATAATGATAATCATGGTATATTATAGCTAGGGTAGTTTTTTTTTTTTCTGGTAGCTAGTGGATATAGTATATATATATATCCAATGCAATGATATGGACTGCGAACTAATATTTCTTTCCAAGCTAGTAGCGCAATTTGTAATAAACATGATTAAAAAACATGTCGTAAAGTTCATCAACTGAAGTTATGTTCATATACTCTTTTTACCTCATCACCTTATTATAAAGTGTTGATGATAACTAATTATAAGTACCAAACTATGCTTTACGTAAGCTTCCCTCTTTGGTTTGTTTATTTTATTAATAATTTTAGTATGTGTTTGTGATAGATGAAAGGGGTATTTAATTTTGTAACGTCATATCTCTTCTTCTTTTTTCACTCTTTTCCTAATAGACAAGCACTTGTTATTTCAACATGTACTTCAAAGTTCATAGTCATGTACCATGATCACGAAGTTGATTGGTGGGTCGATACAAATTCTAGTTTATGAAAAATCTGACTAATATATATACGCGAATCATATTCGTCAATATATATTTGTATTAGAGTGCTGGTAATTAATAATTCATACCCACAACTTAGCGAAAAAGAAGATTTTTGAATTTTTTTTTTTTTTTTTTTGAATTTTTTTTTACATTTTTCAGGATTTTTTTGAAAGAAATAGTCATTATAATGCATAAAAAATATACATTCATTTTTAACACTAAATATATACCACCGTAATTTCCACACTTTTATATTGCTATAATAATAATATTCTGCATGCAGACTCCAAGTTGATCATAATACTTTTACTGTCACGCATATTCTCCAATCATCATTAATTAAAAATAAAAAAGTTGAGTTAAATCATTGACTCCTCGTGTCTCTTTAAATATCATCCTCAAGAGTAGGATAACCAATGATTAGCAAAAGCGCATGGCATAGGAGAGGGCCTAGCTCTAGCCTACATAAGAGATCTGTATGAAGATCTTCTGTCTGTTTTGTGGGGATATCTATATCTATATCATCACCACAACCTATATATGTGTCCTCCAAATTCAATTTAAGACACCATGAGAAAAAAAAAAGAAAAAGACACTAGGATAATATGATGAGAAATATATATAGATATATAATAGGATGTATCCTAATATAATGATTACATTTTTCGGATACGACGAAAAAGAATATTTGGTTGTCCTATTCATGCTCATCCTGATCATTTTCCAATCTTCATATACTCGATTATATAAAAATGTGGAATAGAGAATATGAAATAAAAATATGGAAGGATGAATAGTCAATCTTAGGGGTATAATCAATAATAATAATTCCTAATAAGGATGCAATTATGAATCATATTCAAAATCAATTATGCTAAGAAACAAGGTTTATGTTGGGCTGGAAAAGCCCATTTTGATGGCCCAATTAGCCTAATGGAAAAGCCTAATAAGCGAGCGTATGGTATTAGTTTAGGACCATAAAGTGATTTTAGGCCCATAAAATGAGTTTAGGCCCATGCAATGAAGCATCAGGGAGAGATCGAGCAAAGAGGTATAGTTCAGATTCATTTGAAGATACAGAGAATTGCAAAGAAGATAACAGAGATTAGAGAAGAGGACGATCAGATCGAATCGGAAGTGTGATCAAGCGCTGTAATGGGGACGCAGACGCTGGCTCCAGGGCTGTCGAGGAGGCTGAAGAAGGTGTTGGACTCCCGGATTGATACACCGGAAGTCCTTGGATCACTCAACACGCTCTCCACCTTCTACGCTGAAAACACTCCTCAGGCTCGCCGGAATCTCAGGTCTTCTATCGAGAAGCGTTCTCTTGACATCAACAATGAGTTCCTCCTAGCCTCTCATGGCGCTCAGATTGTCCGTGCGCTTGCCTCTCTTCCTCTCGGACAGCTGTTGTTAAGTTGTCACTGGATTTGATGACCGATCTTTATTTTACGCAGGCATTGGATCGCGTGGAGGATGAGGTTAATGCGCTTGCTGAATGCTGCGACAGGTGAGTTGCAGCTTAAGCTGATCTAATTTGTTTATTTAGTGTATGTTGTAGCTGCTTAATGTTGCATACTGGAAGGTTCTGATTTATTGCTTCAAGCCACTGATTGTGCATTGGCTGAGCTTTGGAATTCTAGTTTAGAATTCTGATTCATGGATGGTCGTAATTTAGTAACTGGATCTTAGATTTAAGGTTGACTAGCAAATTTCTAACTGTTAGAAGTTAGAACACAATAACTCATTCCATGATGGGAAGAGGAGATAAGGCTAGAAAAGTTTTTGGATGATACACACAGTAAAACCATGCTTTCACGGTGATCGGATTGATAAATTAATGTAACAGTTCCCATCTGAAATCTGAACGAAATGTATCTCGCTTTTCACAGTGTGCATGATAGAATAGTTAGTGTCATAATTGAGAACTTCTATTTCAAAGGGTAGTTGCTTGATAAGAATTTCAAGTGGAGGATGAAGGTGCTACATTCATTAAGGCCATCTTTGCATATTCAGCTTAATTATTTTCCCATCTCTCAAACCTTATGAGCTCTCCATAAAATCTACAAGATCTAAACTCACACATAACAGGATTGCGCAAGCTTTGAGCGGTTGCAGTGCAAGCACAGGAGATATAATAAATACCACCGAGAGGCTCAAACAAGAACTTGAAGTGACTACACAGAGGCAAGAGATAGTGTCATGCTTCCTGCGTGACTATCAGCTCTCTAATGAAGAGGTTTGGCCTTTAGTTTGTTATTTGTTTCTTTCTTCTAATGTCAGAGGGGATTGTACTGATATTGATATTATTCTTTTCCTTGATTCATTTATAGATAAATGCACTAAGGGAAGAAGAACTCAGTGAGAACTTCTTCAAGGCACTTTCTCATGTTCAGGAAATCCATGCCAATTGCAAGATACTTCTTCGAACACATCACCAGGTAAGTGTATTCATCCACATCCACATGCTCGTTCTATGTGTATGATGTTACTGGTCTGTGAGCTTAAATGACTTGATGAATAGCAAAAAGGGCATAGCACGAGGCAGATTTCAGTATCTCTTTGAATTGTGAGGCATCCTTGATGAGAACAAGACGTGACCCACATATCAAGATTATTTATATTTTAGATGATCTTTGTTGTGTGGATAAAGGATAGTGTTTCCTTGCAAATTGCCAAAATTACCTTGAAAATTACTGCTTGATTTCTTGCGGTCAAATAACTTTTTCTTCATTCTGTGAGATTATTAATCAACTATCAAGGTTTTTCTAGGTTTTTCTTTTAACATTCTTTATTTTATGTCCCAATTGATAAAAAAAGGCGCTCTATTTCAATTTTCATGAGATTTTTTTGTTTTTGTCATACACTAATTTGAGTCTGAGACTATAGTTAGGAATTGTTCTTGGACTTGTGTTTTGTTGTGTTTACTATGCAATGCATCTCCTATTGTTCCCTTTGAAACCGTTTCCTAGTTTAATAGTGTAAGGAATTATTGCTTGGTTATTTTTTTTACTGGCTTTGGTATGATTTAGTACTCACTAATGAGCTCAATTGTAGAACGCAACATACATCTGTGGTCATTTCACTTATACAGGATTTTATTTCACAGCGTGCAGGTTTGGAGCTCATGGATATGATGGCTGTGTATCAAGAAGGAGCATATGAACGCCTATGCAGGTGAGTCCTCCTTGAAAGAAATTATATTCGTTTGGTGCACTTAGGTTGTGTAAACTATGCTCAATATCTTCAAATGGAGAATGCTGTGAATGATGATATGAATGTAGGTTTAGGAAAGTGATGCTTGGTTTTGCTGTTTTAATTTCAGCAATCATACAATCATGTATTTTATAGATTATTGTCCAGATAAAATGTCTATTCCATTGCAGGTGGGTTCAGGCAGAGTGTAGAAAATTGGGTGATGCTGATAATCCTGAAGTTGGTGAGCTCTTGAGAACTGCTGTCCGTTGCCTTAAAGAGAGGCCAGTGCTCTTTAAGTATTGCGCCGAAGAGGTATTTTATCATTTATGTCTCAATAAGTTAAACTTCTCAATTACAGGAGTTATTCAGTCTACCCTAGATGTAAATACACTTGTTCTGAATGCCATATTTCTTTAATTGATGCAGGTTGCTAATATGAGGCATAATGCATTATTTAGAAGATTTATTAGCGCTCTAACACGTGGAGGCCCCGGTGGAATGCCAAGACCCATTGAGGTGCATGCTCATGACCCTCTGAGGTATGTCGGGGACATGCTCGGGTGGCTGCATCAGGTCAAATACTGTTCATGAACTGATTGGTTTCTATTTATATCTTTATTTATTAATAATGTCTAGTTACTCTTTATTTCTTATGATTTGCACCATTTTTAGAATATATACACGTGTTTCTTTTTCATATGTGGATTTGCCGCTTTTTATACAGGCTTTGGCATCTGAGAGAGAGCTCGTCCTTGCACTGCTTGATCAAGATGCAGTGGTTAATATAGGATCAAATGCTAGTCGTTTTTCTTTCTCCAAGAACTCTGAGATAGATTCTGCAAAAGCAGAATCTGACATATCTTTTGTTCTTGATAGAATATTTGAGGGGGTTTGCAGACCCTTTAAAGTTAGAGTTGAACAGGTCCTTCAATCTCAACCAAACCTTATTGTATCTTATAAGCTCAGCAATACCCTTGAGTTCTACAGCTATACGGTTAGTTGGCTCCTTCCCTCTCACCACCCTTTGTATAGCATCGCCCACCGAGTTTGACTCTTCTTCAATTCTAGATTTCAGATCTTCTTGGTGAAGATACAGCTCTCTGTAACACACTTTGGGCACTAAAGGATGCATCTCAGAAGACCTTTTTTGAGATTCTGAAAAGTAGAGGCGAAAAGCTCTTGAGATATCCACCACTTGTTCCTGCTGATCTTTCTCCACCGCTAGCAGTTAGGGAGGGAGTGTCGGTTCTACTTGAGATCATCGGGACATATGATAGCATGATGGTTCCTGCTTCAGGCAAGAAACTAGCTTTTGATCCTGTCATTTCAGCTCTGCTTGATCCTATCATTCAGGCAAGTCCTCTCTGGAAATAAGACAAGCTAATTTCTGTATACTTTTGCTCTTTATAATAGTTCCCGTGCTTCACTTGGCGAGTACATACAGATATATAAGATATTCCTGCTTTTGCAGTACAAACAGGACAATAACATAGGATAAAATGTTGAGTAATCCTTAATTACCTTACAAGATTATGAGATGTATATTGTATTGCTTGAGGAGGGCTAGCATATTCGTGCTGATAAATTCATGCTCTGTGTTTATTTTGAAGTGCCTTAATTTTTTTCTAGAAAACAATGGTCTATGCTTTAATCGAACTTATTTTATAACCCTTGTCGTGTTTCTGCAAATCATGTTCATGTCGTACCAAAAATTGCCATCCCCAATTGCTATCAGTCATTCATATAAATATTGGGATAACAGGTCTTATGGTCCATGGTGTTTGACCACTTTTGAGTTTTGGTTCATGATGTTTTTTTTTTTGCCTAGTTTTGGTACTATACGTTTGCAGATTTTTCTAGTTTTGGTCCGACCGTTATATTCCGTCCATTTTTTCCGTTGAGTGACTTGAAGTCACTTTATCCACTCTAAACTTTCAATTTTGTTCAAATTTGGGGGAATTGACCCATTGAACTAGGTTTAGGGTGTCAATTTTCCAAAATTTGACCCATTAAACCTAGTTCAATTTGCCCAAATTGAACTAGGTTTAGGGTGTCAATTCCTCCAAATTTGAACAAAATTGAAAGTTTAGGGTGGATTACGTGATTTGCACATGTCACTTAACGGAAAAAATGGACGGAATGTAACGGTCGGACCAAAACTAGAAAAATCTGCAAACATATGGTACCAAATCTAGGCAAAAACATTATGGACCAAAGCCCAAAAGTGGTCAAACATCATGGACCAAAAGACCTATTAACCTTAAAGTATTTCACAAACTTCATATGGACTCTAGCTACTTTTGTCAGGGTCATATTTAATTCATATTTTCATTCCGGATTGCTATCAAAATCTTATTCATAATTCTGTTGTCAATTTACGCTCGTGGTTGTTGTAGATGTGTGAGCAAGCTGCAGAGGCACACAAATCAAAAGGCAGCCACTCTTCAAGAAGAAGAGCAAACTCTGACCACGGCCAAGTCGGTAAATCATCTGTCGATGCCATCTTGTCGCCTACCAGTCCCTCTCCACTATCTCAGGTTGGTTGTTTTTTAAATAAACAAACCATTATACGATCATACCGACATTGTATACGATGCACTATTGTTACTATTGCAGAATAGCGAAAGACCGTCCAAGATATTCCTCATCAACTGCCTCTCTGCCATCCAACAGCCACTTCTCGGACACTCCGTGGCCACTGACTACGTAAAGAACATAAGCTCGATGCTGAACAATCACTTACACGTGCTAGTCGAGAAAGAAGTGGAAGCTATTCTAGCGCGCTGTGGCCTATCAGACAAGATGCCCAACTTCCGTAAGGCCCTTGAACACACAGGTGGGACCAAGTTAGCCGAGTCCCAAGAAACATCACCTGCTGCTCTCTCTGAGTGCCTGAAAGCCTTCTTTGGTCTCGTTCTTGGAAGCGAGAGCTCGTTGCCCGAGTTTGAGCAAATGCAGGTCCCGAAACTGAGGTCCGAAGCTTGCTTACAGGTAGCTAAGTCACTTGCTGAAGCATATGATGTTATTTACAGCGCGATAATGGACCCGAGAAATGGGTATCCCGATCCGAAGTCCCTTGCTAGGCATCCTCCAGATCAAATCAGGACTATCTTAGGTATTTGATTTAAAAAGGTTATGTCCAGTGAGGTTTGCTTATCTTTTTCTGCCAATTGTTTGTAAACTAAACCCCACTTGTGAGGGAGAAAGATATTGGTTCATTATAATATACTTAGGACATGGTATGCTATAGATGGTTACAATTATGGTATCAATATCCGGATTCAGATCTCCTGCCCCACTCTTTGTGACTCATATCGTGTCTCACCGTTAAGATCTTGACATATGTCCTTAAATTTAATATTTTTATTTTGGTGTTCTTCAATCCAGATTGGGTTTTCGAAAAAAAATCCCAAAAAGGACAGGAAGAACAGAGCAGTAGATCTGTAATTTAAATTTGTTCTATAATTGCGACTTGCACTAATTGTAGAAACTTTAGAAACGATTTAATTGCTAGAAAATGATGGGAATTTGAATTGCGCAGTGATTTGATTTGCACAGTGATTTGATTTGCACAGTGATTTGATTTCCCACATAAAGAATTAATCGCGATCCTCTGTTTTGTCACCAAAATCTGCTTCCAGATTGAAACAGAGCATTGGAGAGAAGAAAGAGCTATCTGAAGGTGTCTTTATCTTGTCTATTCATTATTCCATTCTGCACCAGACAGACCACCATTGGAAGCAGACAAATCTTGGAAATAAAATAATCCATTTCCTTGTAGAAAACTGAAACTATGGATGAGATCGGAGATCAGTCTCCATCGCAACCACAACTTCTCTTCGTAATCAAGCATAGAACAGAAAGTTTCAAGTATTTGGGATTCTTACTAACCACCTACTGGTTCGGCCTTCTCTCGTCAAAGCGATCGGAAAAAGGGGCGCGGCGCTGATGGCGATTACTTCCGGTAGCGACGCGAGTCGTGCGCACGTCGCCATGGCGATGGTGCAGGTATTCAATGGAGGTTACCACGTCATCACTAAGGTGGCTCTTAATGACGGTGTCAACCAGCTCGTCTTCTGCGTATTCCGGGATCTTATCGCCCTCTCCATCCTCGTCCCCGCAGCCTTCGTCCGCGACAAGTATCCATCTCTCTATCTCTTTTTCGTAGACTAATAATTGCGATTTTTCCTGATGTAATTCGGATTGGATTGAGTTCAAAGCAGCGCACGCACCATTTTTGGTGGAATCAAGCTCAAATCTGGGCCTATTTGAAATTCTGTTAAACAATTTGTTCTCAATTGTGTTCTTAGTTCTTAACATCGATCATATCCTTTGAAGTCCACCAGGATTAGGTCATCTTGTCCCCATTGAATTTCTGAGCATCTTTACTAAATATCCTGATTTCTCCATTGCTTGCCTGAAGGAGAGATAAGATTTTGCCATTTGCTGATCAATTAAGCTTCCTGTCTTGTGGTCCAGGAGAACTCGACTTCCGGTTACCAAACACCTCTTATTGTCATTCTTCTTTCTTGGATTGACTGGGTGAGTTTCAGCTCTCTTCGATTATCAATTTCTAATCTTCATATTACATAAGAACTACAATGTTAATTTTTCCGGATAAGATGTGTCTTGACTATTGATTTGAACAGGATCTTTGGGAATCAGTTTTTGTTCCTTATTGGTCTTAGCTATACCAATCCAACATATGCTGCTGCAATTCAGCCTTCAATTCCAGTTTTTACCTTCATCTTAGCCATTGCAATGGGGTTAGTAAAAAAACTCCACGTTTTTTTGTTATTAAAAGAAGATGTTATTCATCATATCTATTCATGGATTAGGTCGTAATTCTCGCCTTCATGGCATTCCTTTTACAGTACAGAGAAGCTAAAGCTATCTAGAATCGAGGGACAAGCAAAAGTTGTTGGAACAGTAGTTTGTGTTTTCGGTGCAGTATTGATGGTTGTGTTTCGGGGACCTGCCTTGGTTGGACATGATGCAAAACCAAACCTCGGTTCCCATAACGATACAAGTGCGAGGTCTCAGCTGGTGCCTTCCCACTGGTTTGCACAGAATATTGGGCTTGATGATTGGCACATTGGCGTTCTATGTTTGATAGGGAATTGCATATGCATGGCTGCATTTATAGCTATACAGGTATGATAATCACATATGTTCTAAAATAGTCCCTTTCGTGTTTATGAAGATCTTTTCAAAAGGCAAAATTCATTTCTTTTTCCTAAATCAGAGAACAGGCAGTAGAAATGGAAGTTCAGATTACTTGCTGCTATTAAAAAGTTCTGCAATCATTTCTGTTTGTTATAGAATTGTTGTTTTCTAAAGCACCAGAAACCAGTTTAAAAGAGAACAAATTGCAGGCTCCGGTTCTAAAGAAGTATCCTTCAAGTTTATCAGTCACAGCATATGCATACTTCTTCGGTGTTGTACTGATGTTAACAACAGCTTTCTTCGCAACCGGGGAGAAAACAAACTGGAGTTTGACACGATCTGAGCTTTACGCAGTAATTTATGCCGTAAGTTTCACTTGCTCATTGTTACGAGGTGGTATAAACCGATCAAAGTATGAACTTTATAAAAAAGTGGTTATGTTGCCTTTTGTTAGGGTATTGTTGCATCTGCACTTAACTACGGACTTCTGACATGGTCCAACAAGATAATCGGACCTGCTTTGGTGGCGCTTTACAATCCTCTCCAACCCGCATTCTCTGCATTGCTTTCGAGAATATTCCTTGGAAGCGCTATCTACTTAGGAAGGTAATTATTGTCATGGTAATAAGTTAATGGGTTAAAAATCCATAAACAGTCTGAAGTTTGCCCTATATTGAAATTTGGTGTCTGGAGTTTTAGTTGTGTTGAAAATTTATTTTCCGTCCAAATTTGCTGTCAAATTTGACAGAATGATACGAAATGACAAAATTGCCCCTTATACTATTTTGTTCATTTTAATAATTTATTTGGTGAAATATGAAATGACGAAAATACCCTTGGCGTAAAGAATTTTGTATTTAGGACACATGGGTAGTTTCGACATTTCCTTGCGGTACGTGTGGGCCACACTGACAAATGACAAAGTTCTGTCATATTTAAAAGCAAATTTAGACGGATGCACCATTTTTTTTACAAAAAAAAAAAAAAGTGAAACTTGGGACATTCCATTTTAATATTTAAAACTTCAGACATCAAATTTCAACATGAGTCAAACTTTATATTGTTTATAAGTTCTTAACCCTAAGTTAAATATATCATTGAGTTTCAATTGGAACCTTATAAAAGAGCACTGTATTGCCTGTGAAACAGCATTGTAGGAGGAGGGCTGATTATTGGAGGCTTGTATTTGTTCACTTGGGCATCGTATAAGGAACGACAAGCAGTGGTTGGAGATCTTCCATACAATGTTATCAGAGAATCACAGCCTTTGATTTCGTCGGAATCGACTGCCTCTCTGCATAAAGACAAAGTGTTGGACTAGAAAAACCTGAGCTTTGGTTTGGTGCAGTGCAGCATTGAATATTGATCAACCACTATTAGTGGGATATATATTTGTTTTCGATCGATCGTATGTTGTATATAGAGACTGGATTCGGGATTGTATGAGTAGGGCCGGCACAACGGTGCTGTGAAAACTCAAAACCCGTAGTTTTTAATATTGTAGTTTTCCTCTTACATATAGTTACCTGCACCATTATAATGCGACCATTATAATGCGGTTATGATGTTGAGTTTTAAATTCATAATGATTATGATTATGGTATTGAGTTCTTAACGTTATTATAATTATAATTGTAGGTATTTATAAATAATAATAATACTTAAATAAACTATAGTACTCAAAATTCATTACAACATTCATTACTTCCATCTATCCCCAGCTATTTGTCTTTACTATGGCTAGGTTATTTATTCTAATTACTTACAACTAAATTGTCGGTGTTTGTACTGTACTTTGAATTTTTGTATGTAAATTTTAAATTATTTTCGAATTCTTATATATTCAGTTATGGATACTATTAGGAACAAATATGGGTTTATGAGTAAAATCACGGTAAAAAATTGTATTAATATGATTATGGTACTAAAAAAAATGAAATAGTAATAGTTTTTTTATAAACCAGTTGTAATGATTATAAATATAGTATGAAGATAAAAAAAAAAAAATGGTATAATTGTGGTATTTCTAAAATTCGCACAAAATCCCTAACGGGGTAAAGACTGCAATCACTCCCATCTAATCTATGTGTATCACAAATTTAGTTTTTGTATCAACAACATCACCATCAATGAAAAGGAAATGGTCCAAGTCTAACACATGATTATTATGAAGTAACAACTAACCAATGGGCAGGTAGTACATCAATTTGGGACTTCTTCGTTTTTTTACTTATTTTATTTATTATAAAATGAACCTTTTAAAAGAAAACTTCATACTTAAGAGCTACCAAAAATTTGTGATAGGTTTTATAGTTTGTCTTTTTTAATTAGTAACTTTGTAATATGTGTACAAAATTGCTATCAAGAAAAAAGATCAAAATGAATATAACATAGTTTATGACAACAAATAATATATACTTTTTTTGCCCAAAACAAAGAATACATATAGTTTGTCTTTTTTAATAAAAATAAAAATAAATAATGTCTTAATTAATATTCAAAACTGCAAAATGTAGGAAGGATGTGTTGTGTTGTGTAGTGTTGTAGTGTACAACACCCTCCGATTCACTCCTCATAGAAGAAGTTAGAAGTTAGAACTAACAGCGGTTCATATTTCCATTCTGAAATTTCTCCTCTCGATTTCGGATTCGTGATCGCTGGATCCAAAGAGAGAGAGGATTCAATTCGACTTTAGTGTTCAACGAATCGCATTGACGGACTTTAGCCGCCGTCTTCATAGCCCCGTCCGTCAGGTACTCCTCTCGCAGTTTTTTGATTCGCCAGATTCTCCTGTTGCTTGTGCTGATCGACCCGTAGATTTGGTACGGTGAATCTTCACCTTGATCACTGAGCTGGATGCTAAATCTATCCTAGCCAGCCAAAATTTTCAGATTCCACGTTTGGTGGTTAGGGTATTATTGGCGATTGGATCTCTCTTGATTCACTGCATTTTTTTGGATAAACTTGGAGTTTTCCTAGAGGATCGCCTCGAATCGGGACGCATTGTTCTTGAGAGTTCTGAGTGGAGAAGAAAATATCAATTTCCCGTAAAGCTTGATTTGTTGCCCTTGATTTGCCCTATATCATGTTGATTATAAGGGATTTAACTCAAGTCATTCCTACTTTACCATGAGAGCATTGTAAAAGGCCTCCTTCCTGAACTCAAGAAAGGAAACAATGGTATTTAGTAAGCTGGGGGGAATTGTTTCTGCTCTGAAGGGCCATGTTTCGGGTTCATATGCTTCTTCAGCTCGATATATGCCTCCATCAGATTCACCTGCCTATGCATTTGGTTTTCCTAACTCTGAGCTCAGGAACAATTTAAGGCTTTCCGCTTCTCTCCAGGATTTTTCTTCATACAATGGGGTTGTTTCAGACGATGGTGTTGTTAGTGGGTCAAATCTAAAACCGCCTCACCCCTTGCTTAAAGAAACTGCAGTGGCAAGCTTTTCAAAGGACAAGGCTTTAACAGGAGTTCCATTGTCCCGAAGGAAATGGATGCGAGTGATTTTTCTTCTCTTGTGCCTTGTGGTATTTGGTTTGTTTATATTCACAGCTTCAATGTACATTTACACTAATTGGTCCCGTGAAGCATCGAAATACTATGTCGTGCTAGACTGTGGAAGTACGGGAACTAGAGCGTATGTATATCAGGCAACTCGTAGTTACAGAACGGATGGAAGCCTTCCTGTAGTTGTCAGGTCCCTGAATGAAGGTATTAGAAAGAAGCCCAAGTCCCAGAAGGGTCGTGCTTATGATCGAATGGAGACAGAACCTGGTTTTGATAAGTTAGTGCGTAATTTTTCTGGCTTGAGGAAAGCCATACACCCACTTGTTAAGTGGGCAGAGAAGCAAATTCCTAAGGAGTCACACAAAACAACTTCTCTGTTCATATATGCCACAGCAGGTGTTCGGAGGCTTCCTTCTGCTGATTCCAAGTGGCTTCTTGATAGTGCATGGAAGATACTGAGGAGCTCGCCTTTCCTCTGTGAGAGAGAGTGGGTGAAGATCATTTCTGGCACGGAGGAAGCTTATTATGGATGGGCGGCTCTGAACTACCAAACTGGTATGTTGGGGGCTATGCCAAAGAGACCTACATTTGGTGCTCTCGATCTCGGTGGTTCTTCACTGCAGGTCACGTTCGAGAGCAGTGACACTGTGCAGAACAACAACTCCGGGTTAAAGTTTAGAATAGGTCCTGTGAGCCATAATCTGAATGCATATTCCCTCTCTGGCTATGGTCTGAATGATGCATTCGATAAGTCTGTCACGCATCTCTTCAAAAAGCTCCCTGGAGCTGTCAGGGCAGACTCTGTCAATGGGAAGTTAAAACTCAAACACCCTTGTTTACATTCGGGGTACAAGGAGCAATATATCTGTTCTCAGTGCTTGTCTAATGTCAATGATGGTGGAAGCCCTGTCAGTGTTGTTGGTGGAAGGATGGGCAAAGGAGGAAAACCAGGAATTTCAATGAGACTTGTTGGTGCTCCAAATTGGGAGCTATGCAGTGCACTTGCCAAAGTTGCGGTTAACTTGTCAGAATGGTCACGTCTGAGTCCGGGGTTTGATTGTGACGTGCAGCCATGTGCGCTTCAGGAGGATCTGCCTCACCCTTTTGGCCAATTTTATGCAATCTCTGGCTTTTTTGTGGTATATCGCTTTTTCAATCTGACCTCAGATGCCACCCTTGAGGACGTATTGGATAAGGGAAGAGATTTTTGTGAAAAAAGGTGGGATATTGCAAAATATAGTGTTGCCCCACAGCCGTTTATCGAACAATACTGCTTTAGGGCACCTTATATTGTGTTACTATTGAGGGAAGGTCTGCACATCACCGACAAGCAAATTACTATTGGATCTGGAAGTATTACATGGACACTTGGAGTTGCACTTTTGGAAGCCGGAAAAGCATTTCCCTCTCTTGTGCAGATTCAGAGTTATGAAATATTTAATATGGAGATCAAACCAATAGCTCTAGTCATTGGCTTGTTTCTATCTCTGCTAATCCTCGTATTTGCCCTATCATGTGTTTGCAATTGCTTTCCACGATATTTTAGGAGGCCGTATCTTCCACTCTTCAGACATAACAGTGCTCCTGCTTCATCCATTCTCAATGTATCTTCTCCTTTTAGATTTCGGAGGTGGAGTCCCATCAGTTCAGGTAAATCTCAACTCACTGGGATTTGTTGCTGCATTATACTTTTACACCTGGGTTTAGTTTTGCCTACGACTATGTTACTTGTTTTCCTTTACTTGGAATCTCAATGTCTTTCAATCAATAGAAAAAACTATATAGGGAGCTTGAACATGCTTCAATTCTTTTATTTTAGGAGCATCTTGGAAGATTTTGAAATGCTATAAGCTACATCGTAGGGTTTTCAGGCATTCTAAAAGTAGATCTTTTTTAACATTTATTTATTAGGTGGGTCACTTTTTTCAATATCCATATCCAATGGTTTAAAAGTACGGGATTATTTTACCACGTTTCCTTTCAAAGTTCATAATCATAAAGAATTAGCTCACTTTAGTCACGCATTTTATTTAACCTGGTTTTAGATTGACTTCATCTTTTATATAAGCACGTGATATTGGTTTTCTCAAGATAAAGTTCGGGTTTTTTTTGTAGGGGATTACAGAGTTAAGACACCACTAAGTCCAACAGTTGCAAGTTCCCAGCAAGGACCATTTGGTCTCGGAGGCAGCAGCATTCAGCTATCCGATTCGTCGCTATACCTCCCACACAGTGTTTCCTCAGGTAGCTTGGGGCATATTCAATGTGACGGAAGTAGCATGGGCTCATTTTGGTCTCCTCACAGAAGTCAGATGCGTTTGCAGAGCAGGAGATCACAATCCCGCGAGGATCTCATCTCTTCTCTTGGTGTGACTGAGGCACATTTATATGGTTAATTTACAAGACATTCATGAGTTCATGGTATGTCTCAAGAATACCCATTAAAGTAAATATAACTATAAGATTGATACTTTTTTTCGCATGAAAAATTCTTCAAAGTGTGAAATTATGTGGGGAAGTAAAAGGAAACTTTTTCAGAAAAAAAAAAACTGAACTGATTAACCGAGATTATCAAGATAATTGGAAAAGGATTCAATTTTTTTCACTAAATTTCACTCCAAGTTTCGCATTTTAAGCATAGCTTGTTTGGTTTGGTACAACATGCTCTGTTTTAATTATGGTTTCTGTGGTTTTGGTAGCAGCTCTAGTTATAGATTGTCTGATGTCTTTAAATGCATCTAATGCTTTGTAACAGTTGAGGAGATGTGCTTCCTCTAATAAAAGTTTCGGGTTTTCGTTGCCCGACAACTAAATGGCATCTGATCCATTGTGCAGATTCTTCCCATAATCCTGCTTGCTGTTCCTGATGAGTTCGTAGAAATCGCCCTTGCCCTGATCAATCAAATTACTGTCAGTGTCAAGCTGTGCATTTGATGATGAGTTAGTGAAGATTCTTCCTCCACCAGGCAGGGTAGGCATTAAGAAGGGTTGAGCAGAGATGTTTTGCAAGTGATATGCAGAAAAGTTAGTTAGAGAGAGGACAAGTATTTAAGATAGAGACTTTTGTTGATATTATATGGTGATGATGACTATTGTTATCTCTAACATGCAGTACCAAAGAAGAACCATATACTGTAAGCTCTGCCCCCAACATTTTGGTAGATTGTTAATACATCATTACCCACTTAGTCTGCAAAAATTATGCTTTTCTTGGTTCTTCAATAGAAAAGCTATTCATATCATCAGTATCGAATTTACAAGATGCTCAGTGAGCGCGATATAAGCCGACTTTAAGCATCTTGATGTGGTTGAAGTTGAAGTGTCGATTTTGATGTGCGAATACAGTTTTTCATGCGCAAACGACGATCTGAGCAAGAACCATAGAAAGTTATGGGGTTCGACGTTTTTCGGTCAAAATCATTCGTTTAGAGTGTCAAAATTGCGGTTTTATGTTTCTTTGAGTCTTTTTTGCAATTTGTCGATTTTGTTTGGATTTAGTAGTTAATTTCGGATTTGTGCTAGGGTTAGGGTTTTTTTTCCAGTATTTAAGTCATGCTTAGCCGTCGTTGACATTCAGTTATTCAGTATTGATTGATTAATGAAGAAAATCGATGTTTTCCTCAATCATGCGTCAGTTTCTCGGCATTTTTTTTGCTCACTCTATCCCCATCACGCTGCATCACATCTTAACATCTAACAAGATGTAAAGACATTGAACTAGAACATTGATTAATGTAGTAAGAACCAATTTTTCTTGATATATACAAAGAGAATGAACATCCATCCATCCATGGTCTCACCCAGAAATTCTTCTTCTTCTTCCAAGCAACACTACACAGTACCCCACCCACCTGAAAGTCAATTGCTAAAACATGCAGATAATGCCACTATTTTACATGTACACACAAACTGCAAGACTACTACTGCAACTACTAGCTAAGCTCCTAAGGAACAGTTAGATGATCAGCAAATCCCAATTTAGACTTCCAGGAGGCCTCAAGCTTCAACAGATGCAGTTTTTCAACAAAGGGTTCCAAAATATCAGATTCTTCTTCAGGGGCAAATGCCATGCATATGCTAAGCTCTTGGACAGCCTCTCCGTACTTCCTGCAATTTACAGATTAACCCCTCTCACGGTTACTAACCGAGCTAATTACGGTGATTTAGGACAAAAAAGAACAAGTTTTTTTAAGTACTCTACCTGTTAAAATACAGCATCATTCCATGATCCCGCCGCAGTGCCCAGTTATGCGGCTGCAGAATCAGCAGCCTCTCCGAAGCCATTATTGCCAACCTATCAAGTTTCCACCAGTAAGTAATGTTTCCCGAAAATAAGGGGAACAAGTGAAACTTTATGGAGATGTAAGTAAATATATGTAGTATTACTTAAGATCTCGGGGCCTCAGCAAAGGTGCATTCGAACTATCTATATCAGTATTTACATTCCTAAGAGGTGAAGTAAGCATCAATCCGTGTGTCAACCTTGAAGCACGTTTCCAGTAAAGCCTCTGCAGAATTTGGGTTTCTAGGGTTACTTCTAACAAAATGCACTTAATGAGCAAAGAAGTCTGTTTTTTTGGTCTACAAAATCGACTTACTATCAAGTTGGCCAAAGCAATGCCGATAATATCTCTGTTTGAAGCAATCTCAAGTCCAACAAGAGAGTTGCTAGTTAAGTCCGATGCCCTACATCGGGGGTTCTCTACACAGCTTCCATTGACAATGGCAAACAAGCTATGCCCTGAAGTAGCCTTGAATAGCTCCTGTGTATGCAAAAGATGCAATTTTTACTTTGATGATGATGCAGATAAATATAGCATCGAATTCAGTAATTCGCTTATACTAGATGATAATTGATAATTATAACAAAAGGAAATAAACCTCTGCATTTGCAGTTTGGGGCCATATCAGAAAATCTTCCCCAAGTCGAGATCCAACAATGGTCACACCAAGCCTTCGACAAACCTCTATGTAAATTATGCTAAGTAAAATTGCTGCCAACAAGTAAATCATGCTGTCAAATTAAATTTACGAAGTGGGAACCTCGGCAAGGAAGTAAAAATCTTATCTTTATCAGTAAAAATGTGTTTTTTTTTTAAGATAATCAACAGTTCTTGAAATAGTAAAAGATTACCACTGCCACGTCTAGAGGTCAGTACGGAATGCAAATATGAACAATTTGAGTCCACTGGGATGGAGATTCTCTTGAAGCCTCTAAACCCAAAAAGAACAACATTTACTGCATCTAAAACCTCAATCAAATGACAGCCAATGTCTCTTGAGATTAGCTCCACCTCAACTTCTTTAGCAATGGCATCGAGTTCACTCATCCACTGATTTATGTTCATTCCAGCCAGAGGCATTTCCTCTAAACTATCCCATTCTGGATCAGAATCAGATGGGACTGAAACAGATCTCCGTTCCATTGAAACGGATTGTGCGTCCATTTCCCGATTATAAGCCATGAATGCTTCATCTTCTGCTGCTATGTATAGCAGCACCTGCAGAATTTAGTCAGTGATTAGTAAATCATGGGAAAATGAGTATAACCGATTAACCCCAAATTGATGATCGAGTATGGATGTTATCGATCATATAAAGAAAATTGATCGAGTCCAAACTTTAAAAATTGTATACACCTTTGCAGGAAACAAAAAAGAAGCACCTTTGCAAGAGATATATCTTTGTCTTTGGACTGGAAGGAGATCTCCTGAGTAAACTTTTTTCTAGCAGCTTTAAGGACCTGGTATTTTGCATTATCAGCAGAAAATAATAAGCACAAAAAGGCGGAAACTCAAAATCTGCATATGAAAATCGAATCAATGGATCAAATTAAGTAAAAGGGTGAAGTTGTTAATCAACCTCTTGGCAGACTTCGGAACGAGACGAGTCTGTTTTGATCTGATTGTTAGAAACTGGAGCAGCCCTTGTTCGAGTCCTCAATCTGTGATTCTCGTTGCAATGATCATACCTGATGATCATAAAGAGTAAAGGCATATTGGGGGGTTGCCTAGCACAGATCCTTCTTCCACCATCTTAATGCTATAATTTGCCATAAATACAAACTCAAATACATTAATAATGTGTTTATGGACTCCCTTCTTTTACTCAACCAAATCACAAATTCAATTAGCAGAGTGCAGAAACTAATCACTTCTCAACTGTTAAATTCCGATTCCAGTGAATTTTCAAAATTTCCAGCAAATTCGAAGAAACCCAGAAATCATCAGTTTGTCCTAGCAATTCGAACCTCTTAATCGAACAATTCGACCATGTTATTACCTAATTCGAGAACGATCATTATAAATTTCTGAGGTTCTCAATCAAATCACAAATCCAATTAGCAGAGTGCAGAAACTAATCACTTCTCAACTGTTAAACCCCGATTCCAGTGAATTTTCAAAATTACCAGCAAATTCAAAGAAACCCAGAAATCATCAGTTTGTCCTAGCAATTCGAATCTCTCATTCAGTCACTTAATCGAACAATTCGACCATGTTATTACCTAATTCGAGGACGATCATTATAAATTTCTGAGGTTCTCGGAGCCATTTTCACTGGCTTGGCTGTGGCAGTTGCAGCAGCAGCGACTCTCGCTGGATAAAAGAAGCGGGGACGAGTCGGCGATAACGTCAGCATCTCCAAGATTGCTTCTTTCGCGGGGAATAATAGTGAAACAGAATAATGTGTCAAGAACACAAGGAATCAGAAGAATGGGATGGTGATGGCGGGAATGGTGGTGAAGAAGAAGAGGCAAGGTAGCAGAAGAAGAAGAGAATGGGATGATTGAATTCGAATGCAAGATACATAAATAGGAATCTCAGTAAGATTATTCAAATCATCATCGTCTGTGAGAATCGTAATTTCTTGTCTTCTGGAGATAAGAAGAGCTGGCAACAGAAGCAGGAGCAGCAGCCATCACGCATGAGAGAGACAGGTGGAGAGAGAGAGAGAGGGGGATTAATGGAAGTTTTTGCTGAAGCTTACTGCAAATTTGGTAATGGGCGCATTGAATATTACAGGGTTGGGTTGGGTGGAGTCTTGACGAAGAGGAAAGGAAAAGAGGAAGGTGGTGACAAAATATCAATCGCCATTCACAGTTGCAGACTTCTTTCGTGTTATCTACTTCTAATTTCTAAATTCATTTTTTCTAATAATAAATCAGTATTATTATTTTTTTCAAAATAATCATTATTACCTTGTAACAATTTAAATTAATTAATTAATTATTTTTATTGGGAAAAAAGAATTAATTATTTTTAAATATAAAACCATCTAAATTTTGAACTATTTTTTAATATATCTCCTCGATGTGTTAGTATTTTTATTCATCATCTTATTACTCGATATAATTTAGTAATGACATAATTAAAATTATTTATGTTAGTATGTTTTATTCATCGTCTTAAATTTTTATTTCTAAAATAATTTTTAAAAGCAAATTGAAAGTATATTTCTACTGTCAGACTCATAATTAGGATACATATCATCTGCCAAACTTTTTACATTTAAATCTTGCTCCACTTAATCTTTACACGTATATTTAATTTAAATATATTTTTAAAAAATTTACCATATCTTTTTAGAATACATTTACAAAATTACAACGACGACATGTATTAAGATCACAACAATACAACGCGATCCAAATCGAACACATACAGTTAAAAATTATCACAAACAAAACTTTGCCAATTCATTTGGAGCCACGTGGCAAGCAATGACATACACTAGACGAGAAAATACATTGCATCATCGTTGTCTTTGTTAAGAAAACCTTCAACAACGACTAGCATCTAATAGTTCCAACAAGTCCATAAACTTGTTCACGTACATAAAAGTTGTTTGTTTTTAATATTAAGTACGTACAATTATTCAATTATATATATGTTGAATGAAAAAGGAAATGGATCATGACCATAATATATAAGACTAAGATTGGTTAAACAAATATACCGTAATATAATGTTTGAGTGTAGACTATATACCTAAATAAATTAATATTAAACCCCACACTGACTGACGTATGCTACATTGCTGCTTTATCCCCAATGTCAATTATATGTCTTATTAGTTATTATTATATTTATATATCCAATCCAATCAATCAATAAGTTAAAATGCTGAACCAATCGTCTTATAATCAACCAACCCACCATCATAACACTCATGTATCATCTTGGAACGAATCATTCGATTATTTGGTGGTATCTTACATTATTATTATTTTTCACAAATTTTGCCAATTAATACAACTTTAAAATTGTCCAGACCCATATATTCTGGTTGGGTTAATTTTATTTTTTAATTGATTATATTACTTGTTTGAGGGAATAGTTCTAGAATCTGCGTATATATTTATGACATCCTTTGCGGTATTGGTAGGTATATTATTTATAATTCGGATAATAGTAGGAATTAGGAGTTTGGACCTATCATATATATATATATATCACATAACAATAGCATATATACAATTGGCAATCATCATCCCTTGACCTTATCCACGCCCATAAAAGAAGAGTAAGGTATAAAGGATATATATTATTATCTATAAGGAAATGTTTATTTTTCTATATATATATAAATCTTTTGTTATTCAATTTTTTTTTTTAATCATGGTAGACCCGTTTTTTTCAGATAAAATTTTTCTATTTCTATAATATTCAACGGCCAAAAAATATATTAGATTCGAAGTAAGTGTTAAACTTGATATTTTCAATATTTATTAAAGGGATGGAGAGCGTCTTAGTTACCGACTAAACTAATCCACACAAAATATATATACATATATTTAATAATAATTAATTTCATTTTCATTTTTGCGAACGTGACAGATTGGTTTCATTTTTTCTTTCAAAAGCCGCTAGAATAAATAAAGGGTGCGTATTGTATTGTATGGGACCATTGAGGATCTAGGACCCCTTTGTAGTTCTCACTGTAAATCTTTAACCAAAAAAAAAAAAAAAACTGTAAGCTAATCCTTATCCATTTCATCCACTATATATATAGCAATAATAATAAGTTATTATATATATATGCACGGAATATAGTATATAATAAAGTATAAACGTATGCAATGATTTGATCGTGTTGTTTAGTTCTTTTGAATATGAGAGACAAGAGAAAATATGGGCATGTATGCATAATTGGATTTATTGAAATTTCTATATATTTATGATCTTATTATTAAATTACTTTTATTTAATTATTATTATTAAACGATGTGTGTGGCCAAACCGGTTGCTAGGCTCTATAATCTATATAGTTCAAACTTTTAAACATAAGCATAATTATATATATATATATATAATCAAACAATTGGTAGGAGGAAGCTAAAAATTAGTAGTACTAAACATTTGTATTAGGACGTATAAATTTATATATAATAATAGTTTTTGTACAACTCAACTTAATTTTATTTTTCTTGATTACAATATTGGCTTTTAAGATTAAAAAAAAAATCTTTGTAAATATCACTTATTTACAACTAATAAAGTGGAAGCTAATGAACCTGATAAAATATAGCGCCAAAATATATACACCATTAGCTAGACATCACATGTAGGTTGGTTTAAGGTACGGGCGCGGTGAATTAATTAAAATACAATGGAATCTTAATTATGTTTCTATTGGCTGTGATTAAGCTAATTATTGCTTGCTTGTCCACTCATAAACTCTGCTGAGTCACCTAGGTGTCGTGTACTCACTGCTTTCACGTTGTTGCTTGTACTAAAACTCCGACAGTCCGACAAACATACGTATGACCACCAACTAATTATAACCTAATATATACTTCGCGATCGGGTTATTGATTTTAAAAACAGCTTAGTTGATCTGATAAATCACGATCTACTTTATACCTACTTTTGTTAGTTATTAAGCGAAGTGAAGATGAAGCTATATCTGTATATCAAACTCAATAAAATCGACCGATCGTGAATTGGACGTACGCACTGACGTGTATTGTATTTAATGCGGCGGTTAGTTCCGAAACTTAGGCAATGCGAACAGTAAAATAACAACAATGACAAAAACGTGTGTTCAACGATTCAAATCGCAAAAAAAAAATAGAATCTATTATTACATTAAGCATGTTAAGATGTGTGTATCGGGTCGGCGGATCTTCGATCCGAATGACACTTCTCACGGGTGAGTTGTTCTTTTCGGTGATCCGTCAGCTCGAAAATATAATCTGTTAGCTCCAAGTGATCCGTTGCTCGACTCCTTGCAAACCTGCACAAAGGGGCGATACCGAGCACGGAGAGGGGGTGGTGCTCGATGAGCCCTCTCCGATACCTAAGTGAGTTCGGTATTCTAGAGAGGGGAAATCTAGAGAGAAGGCATAGCTAAAACGAGTAAAGATGCAATGTAACCGAAATGAATAGAACTTGAACACTATATATATACTTCTAGGGGATTAAGGTGGCTTAATGGCACCGTTAATCCTTAAATGCACTTAATTAACACATAACGACAGGATTAAACCCTTAATGGCATGGAGATGTTGATGAAAAAGTCTAAGTGTGAGTCGGGTACAAAGGTGTCAGGACTTCGCGGGAAGAGCTCCGGGTGACAAGATTCGGGACATCGCACACGCCCGTGGGGGGGTACGATGTTCGGGCAGGGTCTCTGAACCTTCGGGGTCGGATAGAAAATCCGACCCGTAGGCCCTGGGATCGGTCCAACTGGTCCAATCTCCTCTAGGTGAGATCGGGCCAGCGGACAGGTCCGGCGAGTATTTTTGCTCATCTGGGCCGTTCGCGCTGTAGGTAGAGTGTTCGGGTCAAAATTACGAATTATAATCGTGAGTGGGGTGGCCAAAATAAGACGATCCGAATGAAAGCGGGTTCAAATTGAGCGTATATCCATCAAACCATGTAATATAGATTCGTCATTTTCATCAATTAATTAGAAATCTTGAATTTATAAAGTCATGACTGAAAAATATATTTATATTTAGCATTTTATTCCTTACAATTTGACCTATAATAATTATTTTAAATATAGACTATAGAATAATTCATGACGCGAGTATTGAGTATTGGGTTGGCGTATCATCTTTTGTGCTACTACATGGGCCAACTCTTTTGTATTTTTTTGGTAATGGGCCAACTCAGTCTATACTACATCGTAGGTGCACCCTTTCTTTCTGGGCCTACAGTTTGGCCCATTAATTGTAGGTTGGACGTTGGAGGCCCAAAGTCGGTATAAGCGAACAATTTTATTTGCTCATCAAGAAGCAAAGGTCTAGGTTTTTGCCGAGCTCATAATAATTTTCTTATAGTGAACCCTGGCCAATTTTGATTGTAGGAAATATATAGTTGGTGTGGTATTTTCTATACAGGGGTGAGCATGGTCTGGTCATGGTCTAGGACCACCCAGGACCATGTAAGACCATTTGAAAATGGTCCTCCTCTAAATGATCCAGGACCAAGCCAAGATCATTTGGACCATTTAAAATGGTCTTGGTCTTTTTTGGTCCTGGTTTTGGTCCAGACCATTAGGACCATTTAAGATCATTTTTATTTTTTTTTATTTTTTAATTTAATTTATTTTTCTAAAATTTGTCTAATATTATTTTTGTAATAATCATAAATTGAAAATGCACTTATTATAATTATATATAACAGTGGAGTAGAGAAATAGAGAACTTATTATAATTACTCCAATTATTGTATAAACACAAGGCGTTTCGCAAACATTGGATTCCAAATGACAATGTGAATGCTTTGTTATATATATAATAGATAATTAAATTATTGTGAGTACTTTTTTTTTAAAACTAATTGTTTTTACTAAAACTAACATTTAGCATAAATTACAAAAGTAAAAAATAGTACATAATTTAAAAAAATTCAAAGTACCAACTGCTCAACGTCATTAGCCCAATTGGAGCAATTTTCTGCTGGGAGAATAAATTGGGGAGCGAGCTTAGGTTTAATACATAAGTTTACTGAGATTCTATACAAAATCAATTGATAATAATAGAAGTAGAACAACAAGATTATATAGTGTTTTAACTCTTTAATTTAACCGAAGTGATATACTTCACTCACATGTACACTTGACATCCCTCCCAACTTCTGACTCAGTGCAATATTAAAATTAAGGGATAAGAACACAATAGGGGCCTGAATGTTTGCCCATGTTGCCAAAATGGGTCTGAATTGAAAAAACGTATTATTAAGGGTCTGAATTTTGAGTTTTGTTGATAATCGAGTTTCCTTCCGAATTTGCTGTTAAATGTAACAGAACCATGTGAAATGACAGAATTACCCTTTTGCAATTATTATACAATTTATCAGTTTAATTAATGAAATGTGAAATGTCTAAAATACCCCTGCACACTAATTATGCCTTTAAGGCCACCACCCCAGTTCCGGCGACCACCACCCCAGCTCCGGCGACCCAAACCCCCCTCCGGCGACCCAAATAAGCTCCGATCGTAGCCAAAAAGCTCCGATCTGGAGCTCTGTGGCTCCGATCAGAGCTTTTTTGGGTCGCCGGAGGAAGGTTAGGGTCGCCGGAGCTAGGGTGGTGGTCGTCGGAGATGGGTGGTGGTCGCCGGAGCTGTGGTGGCTTAAAGGTATCTTCGTCTTTTTAGGTCAAACATGTGAGGGACACACTTTGGTCAAATGGCATTTTGGGTTTTCAAATTATTTTCGGTCACATGCCAAGCATGTGACCACTTTCCGTCACTTTTAACAGAAAAAATAGACGGAGACCTCACTTATACACAAAACTCAAAATTCAAGCCCTTAATAATACGTTTTTTCAATTCAGACTCATTTTGGCAACATGGGCAAACATTCAGACCCATATTGTGTTGTTAACCCTAAAATTAAACAATGTACTTATTTTTAATTTAGTTTTTAAAGTCTTAGATTTACAAATCTCAAACTTACACGCTCTGATAATCATGAATCATAGTGTATCCCCCTTTCCTTGGCCAATATTATGAACAATCAATGATACAACACAATAAACACACACCATTCATTAACAATTCAACACACCATCATTACAAACATAGCATCACTAAACAAAAGACCACATTACATACTTTTGGGACAAAAGTCCTCCACGCCACGCCACACAACATAACAAACAAACAAACCTATGAACAAAAACACACATCAAATCCAAAGTCAAATGTCTTTTGGATTCATTATTCATCACTTTCGGCAGTAAGACTTTCTGTCACGTCTCATATACTACCTCTTATTCTTAATTAGGGCTATTTTCAACCCACACACGTAAAACACCATTGAAAATAAAACAGTCCCCTCCACTATAAAGGGACCTTATAAACCCTTGAGCTGTATTACAACCCGAAACCCGGACCCACTTAGCGCCTAAAGCTCCGAACCGATCGGGGCGGGTCGACCTCATCGCCTCTGAGCTTCACAAGAGTATACGTTCCCGCACCGCAAAGCGCACCGAGCGTGGGCGCTATAAGGTAAATCCAAATTCCCCTATAATTCCCCGCTGCCACGGCCGGTCCTAGGGTTCGAACCGGGTTCATCGAGCCACCACTTGACGGTCTATTATTGAACCCAAAACAAAACAAGTAAAAAACAATGGCTGAACCCACCATCAATTATTGCACATTATTCTTCATATCTAACGAATATTAATTTTTTAAAGTTGGTTTCTAGTTCTAGGGCAGGCAAAGGAGAATAGCAACAAATGAAGCTAACCCTAGCTGTATTAACTTTTTTGGGAGATTGCGTAGACGATATATTCCTTCATCGAATAATGGTGGTGGGTTACTATTTTTAATCAAATCAAGTAGCCATCTCCTTATGATACATGTTTGGATAATATTTACATTATTATGCAAGTCACGCGTATAAAAATTGAACATCGTTGCGGGGCCTAATCGTCACACTATTGACGTAATTACAAAATAAATGTCGTGTCACGCGATGTATTTGACGGTGGATATGACTAGGGGCTAGGTCGACCTAGTGAGGGGTTTATCCGAGGTTTCAGCTTGATGATCAACGATTTGACATACACGACTGATTTATCTATATTTACTAGGTCGTATCACGAATTGATATTATTTTTCGAGTTTAATTTATCCGAAATGATAGAAAATTAGAATTTAAAGAAACTTACCCGGCTACAAGAATGTTAAGCATCACTGTGGCTCCAACTGCTATACCAGCCAATTCGCCAACCTATTATATATTCCGAATTTTTTTTAATAAATAACATGTTTGGTATGATAATACACATTTTTTATCTAACGATATACGTATTATTATTTATTTTTTTAATATATTTATTTCCTAATAATACGTACCGCACGGGTATCTGTAGCAACAGCAGTGACGACGAACAAGAGATTGAAGGTGATGAGAAACTCGAGCGCAAAAGCCTGCCCGTTGCTGACCGAGGGGACAGTTACGCCGCCCGACATAAATGGATGGAAGACTCCCTTGAGGGCGAACGAGGCGCAAATCGAGGCTGACACCTGGGCGGCTATGTATGCCGGGACTTGGGTCCATGGGAAGTGCTTGAGGGCGGCGAATGCGATGGTTAGAGACGGGTTCAGGTGGGCCCCGGATATGTGACCGGTCGAGAGAATTATGATCATGACGGCTAGACCTGCGGAGGCTGCATTTCCAATTAGGGTTTCGGACCCGGTGTACTTTTGGTTCACGATCGGCGCAGCCGTGGCGGCGAAGATGAGGATGAAGGTGCCCACAAACTCAGCTCCGAGCTGCAAGTTGTTATTAATACAAAAGATTATAAGGTATGTATTGCATTGATTCAGATGAATAAGTAAAGGTAAATCTTAATGTTGTTGGCACATTTAAAAAAATAAAAATGAGAGGTCATTTGAATTTATTTTTTTTTACTATTTTATGTACCCAACTAATAGTTTAGTAAAGACATGTATTTTGCACTAATTTATATATATATATATATATAATATAATAATATAATATGAATTTGGATATAGCAACTATATTATTAATTAATTAGTGTGTCAAATCAAATATCAATAATTTATGGTTTGATCAAGTTGATCTCCCCACTTTGTTGACCTTAATAAGATTATTATATTTGGGAAAATAAGATTAATTATAAAGTAAAAATCAATTGTAAATTACAGAGAATAATAAATGTGCATATTGAAGTGGACAAAAAACTATATTTAGGAAAGGGTCGTGGACAAAACAAATAAGTATTGAATTGGTAGTGCTAGTGCATGATTTTTATTTTTATTTTTTTTTATTGGGTTAAAGTAAGGGCAGCATTTGTTCGTCTCAAAAACTATTTTTCCAAAAAAGAAATTTCAAGATTGAGGCAATATTTATGACACTTTTGCAACATCAATACTAGTTCATGCACTCAAAAAAAGTCAACCCTTTGTATCATGAACAGTAACACATGGCTAGGCTATTTTACACTAGATTTATAATATTGGTCTTTTTGTTTATATATATATTCCTCAAAGAAAACCTATCTTGATTTTCAAATAGAGAGCCAGTTCAATACAAGACTACATGTCTTTTTTTATTTTTGCATTTACTAAATACTAAATTTTTATTTTGACCATCACTATATAATCAAATACTTCATGTCGTGTATTATGTATGTCCCTTATAATCATGAAATGGTGAGTATTTAAATATTATATAATCTATTGGCATTCTTTTTATTTTTTAAATAAATAAATGTAATCAGCAGTATTGTATTATTAGTTATGACAAGAAAGTTACAGAATAGGTCCATTTCATCCGTCATTTATTAATTGTTTGTACCCCCAAATAGATATTCGACAACTAGTGTCGCATGAGGAAGATAAAGATGATTATTAATATATAAAAATTTATAATTACGATGATAGGAGAATGACATTTTTTCGATTAGATCTCCTAACATTTTAATAATATTAATTATTGTAAGCTTTACTAAGGGTTTTCTTCTCCGATCATAGATCAAGCCATATTTAAGTGGAGAGACGGTGGAATAGCTAATAAAGAAACCAATATAAAAATGAAAAGGATAATTATAGTATTATAGTTTAAAATTTAATAATAAAAAATAATTAGACCCTCGTCATCTCTAACTAATAATGCCAAGTACTTCTTTACAAAATATCTGCTAGGTTCGTTGTATACTTACGACATGTAATAATTTTATAACATTACGTTATTATTAATCTTTATATTCCTTCTCATTTACACTATATGCTACGTAAATGGTATCAATAAATAAATATTATGAAATAAATATTTATTTGACTAAAACGAAATTAAAATTATTTTAACTAGATATTTTCACATTTTAGACGTATTATATGGAAATAATCAATTATTGTTTTTTTTATACTATGTATAGTTTTTTTTATTCAATTATTGTACAATAAATAGTGGCACTGAGAACTATGGAGTAGAAACTCAAGAAAGATATAATAGCAGTAAATGTTTCTGCAAATACTAATTATATTTATATACTATATCTATATAAGTATATGTATATATGTATCTAGTTACGTGTACCTTCCGAGTGAGGGAGATATCGGGGGAGGGAAAGTCGGTGAAGCACGAATGAGGCTCTCCCCACGTCGGCGCGGTGACCGGCAGGCACTTGCACCTCGTCATTGACTTCCGGTCGTACGACAGAGAGTCTATCCTCATCGACGGGAACAGCGGCGCCGGCGTCCCCGGTGTCGCCGGTGCTGACGCTGCCGTCGGCGATTCCGGCGCCATCGGCGATCTCGTTTCGGTAGCCATCACAGTCGAGAAACGAAAACACAACAAAACAAAAACAAAAAAAACTTTTTTTTGGGTTTTTTTTTTCTGGAACGGAGATCGAACTATTGGAGGACGACAGTTACATGATCGGAAGGTTTTTATAAGGTTGTCGCTACACTTTCGTATCGATCTTGTCCAGGATTGATATCAGAGCAGGAAAACGCAAATTTAGTAAATAAAAACTTTTTTTTTGGGGTTTTTTTGGATGATTTTTTTCAGGAAGGAACGAAATTTACATACTGGGTAGGATTTTTATAAATTTGTTGCTAAGGAATGGAGGAAATGATGAACAGAGCCACTTTCTAAGAGAAAGAGATAATGCAGAACATAAAATCAAAGATTTTTTTTTTTTTTTTTGAGATCTGGAGGTTTGATTCAGAAAAAGTTATTACATAATGGCTAGGCTTTTATAGGGGTGGAGTCAAGGAAAAAGAATGGTGGAGGAGGAGGAATCCAGAGTCAAGAAATGAACTGGAAATGCAGAATACTCAAAAGACAATGAGGTGAAGAAGATGAAGATGAAGAGACAAACTTGACTGAGATTTGGTGGAGAGAGAGAGAGAAGAAGAGTTGCAGAGAAGATGAAGATGAGTGAGAGACGAACTCAGTTTTCTGCATGTATATATAATACCAGATGGCGATGAACTTTTTTCTACACCAGTAAATATTATTCAGGAAAAGAGTATCAGTATTATTTAATTCATTTTGTTGTATTATTGGTGTAGAGACAATCAGGTGTAAGAATTGCTTTTATTAATTCTGAATCTTTTGATACAAGGTATTATTATAAAACTACTTATTTACGACTCAAGTGTTGCATGAAATTATACATAAGACATAAAAATATACATTTATAATTATAAATACTACAATAATTAGAATTGTCGGTTTTGGCCACATAATTATGGCAGTTAATTCAGCAAAATTATATTTCTTCAGACAAACTATGAAGAATTGTTGAAAGAACAGTGATAGGGAGTTCGACAATCGAAATCCCTTGAAGTCCGAATGTCTCATAGTGACAGACGGGTAAATACTATGAACTTTTAGAATATTTTGCTAACCCCTCACAGTCGGAGGTTCTCGGAATCCGAGATTCGGACTCCCGATCATTTTCTTGTTGAAAATATTAAGGTTAAATGAGAGTAGGGTACAAAAAAAAGGCAAAGTTAATATGGTTCCACTGTAACAAATTTAAATATATATTATTATTATTTAACTGCCATCTTAGACATTTGAGATAGGGGTGAGCAATGGTCTACCAAGAGCATTACCAAGACCAAGACCGCCCAAGACCAAGACCATAAGACCAAGTCCATTTTGGACCAAGACCAATGGTCTTCTTTTGATGGTCTTATTTGGTCTTGGTCTAAATTTCAAACCAAAACCGAAAAGTCCATTGAGACCATTTAGGACCATTTAAGACCATTCTAATTTTTTTTTTTTTTTTAAAAAAAAAACTGGAATTTGCAAATAATAATAAAACGAATTTTGAGCTCTCGACTCTCACCCAATCACTTTCATTTAGTCTCACCAGTCACTAGGGCCGAATCCAAAACTCGGTAAGTCCGAAAAACCGCCAAAAACCAAATCGGACCGATCCGAACAAACTAAACCGTAAATAGACCGGTAATGTGTTGTCTGGTTTTTTTTAAGTATATTAGTAAGTGTAACTTGTTTTACTAATTGCTCAAACTTTTTTTTTTGGATATATGTGATTCAATTAATTACTAATATACCTAGAGAAAAGTGTTAAAATTAATTACGTAAATACTATTTTATGAGTTAGTGATTTGAGTTTCAAATTCTAGTTTTTTTTTTTGCCGAAGTTTCAAATTCTAGTTGAGATGCCACATTTGTAAAGATTTTAATCTCGTAGCACTTCAAAATCAAAACTATCAAAATCAAACCGGACCGATTCGAACAAACCGTAAACGAGTTTTATGTTTCTATTTTTATTTATTTTTGAACTCTGAATATACTTTCTAAGAAATTGGAGATATTTTAAATATTGATTATTAATTTCGGATTTCTATTTAAACTGAAAATCAGACCGAAAAAAATGTTCTAAATATGGATAGTTTTTTTTTTCAAAACGGATTTGTGGTCGGACTTTTTTTGTTGAAAAAATCCGGACCGAAAAATGTGGACCTCGACCAAAATAGCTATGAAACCGGTCCGACCGGATCGGTTTCACCCCTACCAGTCACCGGCTCCACAAGTACGGGTCGGATCTTCTTCTACTCCAATATATTATATATAATTATAATAAGTGAATTTTCAACTTATGATTATTACAAAATAATATTCGAAAAATTTTAAAAAATTAAATTAGATTAAAAAAACATAAAAAATAAAAATGGTCCTAATGGTCTGGACCAAAACCATAACCAAAAAGACCAAGACCATTTTAAATGGTCCAAATGGTCCTGGTTTGGTCCTAGACCATTTGGAGGAGGACCATTTACAAATGGTATTGCATGGTCTTGGTCTGGTCCTGACCAGAACCAGACCACGCTCAGCCCTAGTTTGAGATATTTATTTTACATTATACTACTATTAATACAATAATTAGAAAGTTATAATTTTTTTTAACGATTTTCTAATTTTTGAATAATTTTTTCCATATGAAAGAAGATTTATCTTCATAACATATAGTATCATATCTATATTTATTTTTAAATTGTACATATACTACTACAATAGATTAATTTATTCATATGTGCATATGTTTTTTAATATATTAGTTTTAAAAATGAAATCATGCAAATGCAAGTCAATCTAATTTTTTATTGAAGTGTCTTTTGTGCGGATTTTTTTCTTTCAAAATCTAATATGTATTAAATGAATTTGTTTTTTATTTTTAATTATTTTTTTATATTAATGATTGTATTACGATAGTATGTATCAGAGGAAGCTTTTCATTTCTATTATTATCACATAAAATGATCCGTTTGTTAATTAGAATATTGTAAAAATGATTCTTTAATTACAACATTATAAAGAAATTATGATAGTAAATAAAAAGAAACAAATATATCTATAGATATTTAAATAATAAATAACTCTGTTTAAAGATGTGAAATTTTCTATTATGTTTTAAAACTTATAATTTTCGGTTATATCACGTGGCGGAATATCAAGAAATTAAGCTTAAAATTAAAACTCTAAAATTGATTTAAATCTCAGAATCACCACTTTCGCTAAATTATCTAATTTAATTATGCACATAATTTTAAGATTTAGATAAACTTGACACATTTTAATTATGTTTATGTATTGTATATAAATATAACAATATAAAACATCGGAAGTTATATCAGAGTGTAGTATAATCCTGCTAGTTATAAATATTATATTTCAAGGATCGGATAAAAAAATTATTTTAAATTATCTAATTTAATTATGCACATATTTTTAAGATTTAGATAAACTTGACACATTTTAATTTATGTTTATGTATTGTATATAAATATAACAATATAAAACATCGGAAGTTATATCAGAGTGTAGTATAATCCTGCTAGTTATAAATATTATATTTCAAGGATCGGATAAAAAAAATTATTTTAACTGTATATATTATAAATATTCATCAAGTTGAGTATCATTCTTTAGTCAAAATATTGGCCTCTGTGAAGCTTACACCGTGAAGTGACGCAGAATGGCAACCTTCTCATCTCATCCTCTCATTAAATAAATAATTCCTCCCCCTCAATAATGTATTTATTAAACAAGCCTGCACTTTCAAGGTCGTACATAATATAAATAATAAAATCAATAAAGTACATTAAATAGTTCAACGAGATTTGCTTTAATTATTTTATTTATCCTCTAATGGTTAACCCATTACTTTTTTGGAAAGAATAAACCCCATTACTCAATCGATTACTCTCTTCCTCTAATATCTTTAGAGTGTATCAATGAGAATACAAAATAAAAAAATGGAATAGAATAGAATAGTGAATAATGAATGAAATAGACATTTTTACAGGAGGATCAGGAATAGTTATTTATAAAAATATGTAATTGAAATTTTTATTTCAAATTTTATTTGTAGCCAAACAAATTTATCATAATTCTTAATTCGTATTCCTTATATATTATTGTAAACAGACATATAGTTAAGTTTTATTTTTTACACTCAACTGATAACTCGCTTTAATAATAAGCCATATATATGTTCGTACATTATGCATTATTCTATTGAAACTTTAAATCTCCAGACTTACTGCAGAAAAGAAACTACTAAGTTAACGATAGGAGGCATGTACAATTTTGATCAATAAATTTTTTATTTTTATTTTTATTTTTTTTTTTCGAATTGACTATTTTAATCTTACATTTGCTCCATGTATAATTTTTTATATAGATTATTATTTAGCCATAATTTAATTATTACCTCTCAAAACAAAATTCGTACCATATTCTCCATGCTTGCATGGATTCTTATCTTACTAGCATGTATAAGTTTGTATAATTAACAACGTGGATTATCGTCATTGTAAATATAATAAGCTAATCGATAAAACGCTCTTTCTAATTATTATTTTTTGCCAACGCTCTTTTCTAATTAAAACACTAATATTTTTATTCCTTCAATTATTCATTGGCTCAGAGTGTTTGTCCATTGTTAACAACCAACCATAAAACTCGAATCTTCCCTAACTGGCAATGCACGCTAAACCTACTCATACCACTAAATACCTTCCTATTTTCAATTTCATCGATGAGATAGAATATGTCGGCTCTGTACATTCTTTATTCTCTCGTCATTGTAATTAATTAATTGATTAACTACTAAAAAAGGACTTTTACATTTCTTTTCCTGAAATGTTTTAGGTGACATAACTGCAATATGCTTGTTTCATTAGATAATGCTAACTAATAAAAAGTATTTACATGATGACTACCATTTTTTTGCCACTAACTACTAGTTACTTCTTAAAAACCATTGTTTAGGACTATTCCAACATTACTCTTAAGTATGTCATAATGAAAAGTTAAAGGATGAAATTGCGTATAAATAAAGGTTAAGGACCTTAATAGAAGATTGTAGAGAATCTAAAATTCCAAGGAGAGGGGGGGACTGACTTTAATTAGTGGAAAAGACATGACGCCTTGTAATCAATCAAACTGCAAAAGGGCCCCCATCACTCACTTGCTACGCTCCCCGCAGCTGCCACCAGCATTATATAGAATAAATCGATTGGTTAAACCAAAAATAATGAAGACGATTAATTGATTAATATTATTTATTTAAACCTAATACAAACAAACGTTGGAGATTCAGAAAAAAAATAAAAAATAATTAAATCAATTGGACAGCCAAAAAAAAAACTAAGTAGGAGAGAAATTGCAGCTTCTTCTTTAATCAACAATTTAAACTTAAATTCATTCTAAGTGGCATATAGTTTGTTCGCTAATTAATAGAACCCAATAATCATATAATATGATATACCGGTTTAGTTTATATCATCATTTTTAAAAGTCTCAAGTTTGAACTCTAAAAATGAATAAATACTGAGTGAATACAAAATAGGGTTGGCATCTAAAAAAGCTAAGAAACCCTATTATCTCAAAGACACTCATTATAAACCCTATTATCTCAAACACACTTCTAAATTCGAACGACTGCTCTACTAGCTTAACCGGTTAAAAAAAGAGTTCATATTGAACTTGATTATATATGTTTTATATTCTATTTGATGTGGTAAAAATCAAATTTCTATCACAACGATATGATCCGTAAATATTCAAACTTGTACGAACACTAATATTTTCATTCTCTGTCGCATCTGTAACTTTTTTTTTTGTTTTATAAGTGTGTGTAGCATTCATTCTGCAGGTTTTTGTATAGTGTTTGTTACTAGCTAGCTAGCTAATTAAGTTACCAACTACTGAATGAATGAATGAATAATAGTCGGTGAGAGGTTTGGTGTGTGATGTAGCTTTGATAGTGGGTAGAGGGATCATGCATGCACTTTAATCATTTACAACACATTATTAATCAGACGACTACCTATTTTACATATATATATACACGCTTCATCAGTTTGTATATACATACATATATACATCTATATATGTGACGACAACTTGAATTATCACGGTTGACAGGACCAAGAGACGATATCATGGCAAAAAAAAAGTTTTATAAATAATTTTTAAATTATAAAAACAAAATTACTTATCTTGACACGTGTTACACTTAAGTAAACAGGAAGTTATTTCTTAACAAATTATCATTTTATTTATTTTTTCTGCAACGTCGTTGACTTGTCCCAAAAGAAAAGGAGCTTATACTCTCTGGACCATATACCATGTACATGTAGACACAATATATATAAAGAACGTGGAAACAAGTGACTCCACCATTACACGGCTGTTTCTTTATGTTACACACCCTTATAAAAAATATTATGAGGAAAATATATATAATAATATTAATGAAAAGCAAAAGGAAAAGGATGCTTAATTATAATTAAGCATCTATAATTACGATGCATTCGTCTTTATTCTCTCGATTACAGCTCCACTAATCTTCTCTTACAATATATCTAATTGCAGCCACTGACACACATATATCAAACTAGCTAATCATTTAGTTTTGCTATACGTACTTAAGAGCAACAAAGCATGACAATTGAAAATATGATCGATCGATATTAAAGTTGGTATATGTCAATTTAGCATTACTTAACTCAATTTAGGGTTTCTCAACACAATTGATTATCAACCTCAAAGGTATAGTTATGAATCAATTGTTGAGTGAATTCAATGAATATTTTGTCTTATAATTAAACTATATTTGATCTCGGGTTTAGCTAAAATAAAGTCAGAGAAAAAACATTTCTTAAACAGATTTTGTCTTGATGTGTATAATTTGACAGTTGAGAATCGAATTGAAATAAACCATTTGCAAAGTCTAATCTCCATTCCACTTAAATATTAATTATTTGGGTTAAGAATCTAAAAAATATCTCAAGTTTGACTCATATGTCAGTTTGGTGTCTCAGGATTAACTAGTTTATATTAGTATCCCAAATTTCACTATTGTTGCTATTGAGTTTTCCGTTAGATTTTGGGGTTAACTTTGACAGACTGAGCTTAAATGACTAATTTGCCCCTTTGATTTTCCTCGTACACACGTGCCACACACATGCAGTTTCATTTACACATGAAAATGAGCACTTTTAGTCTTTTCATATTGTCCCGCAAATTTGAAAAAAAAAATATAATAATAATTCGCACGTACACGCTTCAATTTGGGGCTATTTTAGGAATTATTCACTCACGTGACCACATTCTGTCAAATTTAACTGCAAAAATTGACGAAGACACCAAATTGCAACAAATATAAAACTTGGGACAGTCAATTTTGTCATCAAACACCAAACTGAAACATGACACAAACTTGAGACAGATTTTAAGTTCTTAACCCTAATTATTTGCTGCTCTTTGAAGAAGAATATAATGCTTAGACAAGTTTAACTAGAAGCACAAATTAAACCCTTTCTTGTTTAGTCAGGATCGTTGTCTCCTATTGGTTCTCATACACACCTATTGCTTCTTTTATCCTTTTGCAATTGCATTACTTGCTTTGTGCTCGTTTCCTTAAGACCATCGACTAATTATATATCGCGTCGCGTAAGTCGTCATAGCAATCGACAAATCGTTAGAATTAATTTGTTGGATTCCGATGATTCGCTCATCATAAAGTACGATATCGACAGATCCCGAATCGATGTCGGGTTCGTTAGGCATGGAAATGGAATAGCTCGAGTTGTCTTCTTGATGAACTGAAACAAGCACCAAGCATTCGCCATAATGAAGCAATGGGGCATATGAAGCAACAACACAAATTTTGCAAAGACATGGACATTTCAAGAAACCACACTTGGGGACAAATCTTTAGTGGATGTCCTTTTCTTGACAGGGTACAATCATCGGAGTCGAAACGAAATGAAATTCTAAAGAGTTCCAAAGCTTAATGTTTTATCTATTTTAAGGGGCTGGGTTAATTTTTTATTTTTTTAATCTATATATATATCTAATCTCACTTACGATTAAAGTGACTATTTAAGGCATATGCCGTTTGTCATAGACAACTAATGAGTTTAGTAACTACCTTTTTAACTAAAGGACTAAGAGTTATTGCTACAGTTACGCAATAAACAGAAATCTCCTAACCAATTGAATCTTATATATATATATGGGTTTATTAGCAACTAGCTAGTTAACCATTTTCTGAGATGAAAGATCAGGTGCATTTTTCTATTCTGTTGGTTCAATTTTGAGTTGCATATGACGTGGACTTACATAAACTTGTCATTATTTAACTAGGAGTTGTATATTTATTAGTTCAGCTAACAATTTAATCTTAAAAAAAATTAAACTAACAAATTGTTTATTGGATGCTCAAAGTTAAGTTAGTAATTAAGTTGCTGACTAACCCATGACCATATATTCAGTTGGGTCCGATTGGTTGAATTGTATTATTAGTAATTTAGGTTAATTTTATAAATTTAGAATGTATTTAAAGATAATTTTTAAATGGATGATAGATTGACGAAAAACTAATTACCATCATATTTTAAATGTATTATACGATTTAAAATATATTGGTACAAAAACTATTTTTTTTTACCAACTTATTGTATATTTTACATACTTTCCACTTGCATTATCACTAGTCAATAAATATGTGGTGCAAGCTAAGGTTAGGAAAAATCAATAACCAAACTTAAGTCACAACTTCACACGTCATTCTAAACCTGATGTAACATTGATTTTCTTTCATCCCCAAAACCCTAACTCTAACACACAGACAAAGGAGGAACTCACTGTCAACTAGAAAACATGCACAAGCACTACTAAAATTACAAATAATATGGAATAATATCCATTATGAGCTCTCATTAAAGTTGCACTTTCATTTTCTTTTTAAACAGTCACCACCACCAACCTCATTGAACAAATTACTAGAGAGAAGAGATGGATCTATTGATTCAGAAAGTGTGGTTGATAAACACATTCATGAGAGAATCTCCTAAAAATATAAGGAAAATTGGAATTGAGGAGCCAAACCACAACCTCAAGTTAAAAGATCACAGCACAGATGTTGGAGAGGAAGTGGCAAAGTGCAGATGAAAGTTGCTTTAGGATTAAGAATAATGATTGCATGTGATAAAGCAAGTTGCACTACAAGAAATCACACCTACAGCCACATACCATTTTCTTCCGCCACTAAAATTGCCACTAAATATCTCTTTTACTAGCGGCAAAACATGTTGCCACTAATACATATATATAGACACAGACAAAATGCCGCCACTGAAAGAGCTTATTAGTGACAAAAAATGTCGCGGCAAATACTATATGATTTAGTGATTGTACAATACCGCAACTAAAGATACATTTTAGCTCAGACATAAATACCGCTACTAAAAAATATATTTTGTGTCAAGTATTTCGCCGCTGCTAAAAGCAACTTTCAGCAGCAGAGAATGTTAACACATAAGCAAACATACAGTGGCGGCTCTATCGCTGTTGTTAAAACTTAAATTTTGTGGCTAGATAATTCTGCTTTTAAAAGTGTGTTTTAGCAACAGATTTTTCCGCCACTTAAATCACCTTATAGTGGTTGTCTAATAGTCGCTTCTGAAAACAACTTTTTGTAGCGATAAATTTTTCACTGCAAAAGGCTACTTTCAGCAGCAGAGAGTTTAGTCACTTAAGTCTTCTTACAGTGTCAACTTTTATCTCGCTACTAATAATAGTGTTTTGTGGCAAGAATTTCTCCGCTGCAAAAAGATTCTTTCAGCAGCAATGCAAGTTGCCACTTAAGGCACCTTACAGTGGCAGGTTTTTTATTATGCTAATAATATAATTTTGTGATGATAAATGTGAAGATGCAAAATGTTATTTTTAAGCAACATATATGACTACTAAATAATAACTACTGTTTAAATCAATAATATATATTAATACTAACTCGTATTGTGAGAGAGGCTAAACGTCAAGTTGACGCGGTATTTATATTGACTAATGAGCTTCGACATGTAAGTCATTTGTAAATAACAATTTTGTATGGCCTAATCTATACTAGTACTAATTATGATTGTGAGAGCATAAGAGACTAATGTCAAGTTGACGTGACATCTCTATTAGCTAATGAGACAATTTGCAAATAACAATTTTGTATATGGCTAGCTAATCTATACTAATACTAATTCAGATTGTGAGAGAATAAGAGACTAACGTCAAGTTGACATGACATATCTATTAGCTAATGAGACTATGTAAGTCGTTTGTAATTAAAATAAGCAGACCACTAATCTATAAACCACTATATATCCTAAACCATAACAACTATACCCTAAAAAATATATTATAAACCATAAATTACTGTACCTTAAATCAATATACCTAAATACTTACTAAATATTATTGTTAATCATATAATATTATGATGATAGAATCCGATAGATTTTTTTATATATCATATACATAACTTTCATATTAATTTATACGTTTAATTTACAATTAAAGTTTTAATTAGTATTTTAGGTAATAATGTTAAATATAATTTCTTATTTTTTATGGTGCAATTGCAACTTTTTAATATGAGGAAGCAAATTGACTAATATGTAAATGAAAGAGAAATTTAAAGTGAATAAGAGTTTTGAAAAAAAATGTTTTGAAAAAAAAAGGTGAATGAGAGTGAAAAAATAGTTAAACAAACATATAAATTCAAATTATATTATATTTTTATTTTTATATTAAATATGTATTACTTATCCAAATCTATATATTATTTTAATATTAAAATAACAATAATTAATGAAATATAAGTAAATTTTATTTTAGTTTTTTAGTGGATTATTAATTTATTTTGTTATGTTAACATACTAAAAAATTATAACTCCCATCAAGATTAAATAACGAGCTTATAATAAATTTTAGCATGCCCACATATGCACAAAATTGATGTCACTTATGTAAATATAACTCATGAATTAGATGCACCAATAGATTTGTAGAACTTTTTTAAATTTAATTATTTGTCAAAATTTTATGAGTTTTTTTTATTTATTGAAATCATATTATAATATAGATTGATTAACTACAACTTAGGATATAAATTGGTATTAGGGGCAAAAAACGAATATTTATTATTATTTAATTAATATTTGAAATTGTAATCTATTGAATACATTATGGAACACAGCTACAATGAGTAGTAATTTACATGTTTACCAAAAAAAAAAGAGTAGTAATTTACATATAATTTGGTATTTAGTTACAAAAAAAAGGCAAAAAAAAAACCATAATATACATATAACTATATACGTTATACTTATATATATATATATATATATATATATATATATTATATTGTTTCTTAAACAAAAAATGTTAAATGACAGATTCATTCCTAAAAGATTGATTATAAAACAATAATTTATATGGGGCTAATTTTGTCATGTTGTGTTCTCTCTTCTCCCTCTTTAGTCTTTGCACCTATTTCTCAGCCTTGCAAAGTGAAAATCGCCGCTCTCACTTTTCTATGGACCTCGGTACTTTTTTTTTTTTGCTCATTTGGACCTCGGTACTTCTCTGGCCGAAGTTAATCTCTAGCTTCGCAAATGCCGATCTTTCGGCGACCCTGGCCCACTTGCGGCGTTGGGAGAGATCCCTTTGAAGAAGGAGAACATGGCGGGTTCTAATCGGCTCCATGGAGGTACGAAAGGGGCAGATCCGTCGGAGTCCGAAGGTAGCAGATCCGGAGGTAGCAGATCCGAAGGTAGCAGATCCTAAGGTAGCAGATCCCTAACTAGGCAAGTCAAAGCCTAATTTATGTTATTGGCTGTAGGAGTTAGAAGCCGAGGTACACTAGGCGGAGGTAAAGCAACAGAAGATTTAGATCTGACATGTAGCGGTGGAAGATTTTAGCTCTGACGGCTCTGGTGGCCGCAAGTATACTAAACCCTAAGCTTAATTTTTTTAATTTTATTTTCTCTAATCGACTATCTTATCTGCAACAGACAATTTCTTCTGCTTCAGCATGAATACCCCTATAGCCGCTGTTTACAGACCACCACGGTTTCCACCATTTCCCTGTTGTTTATTCCTACTGTGCATTGAGCTATAGTCCACTTTATAGTAACAGTCTAATTGATCTTAGTAGTCATTGAGATGATTTTGCTATTTTCATTAATGCACATGTTGCAATTATAACAAACATCTGGTTAAAGTTTTTTTTATTCATCTATATGACTAAAGAGGCAATTCCACTACGGTGTCTTCACATCACATATCTTCTTAGGTCCTATAGAGTAACTATTATTGAAAATGATGAAATGTTCTTTACATTCCAGAGAATTAAGAATTATACTTTTAGTATTAACATCATCTATCATATAATTCCTAACGATTTAACCTTTAATTGTTGGAAACTATATTTAGGATTCTGTTTTTCTTTTCTTGCAGATATGCTGTTTCCATCACAATCAGTATTGTGGTAACTGGTAAGTAGAAATGTTGCTGTTATTATACAAAGTTCACATTTTGGGAATAAAAATCTATGTATATATAGTTACTGAAAAACCTTCAAAAATTATATTTATAGTGATGAAGTCACTGTCTAGCTTGCCGATAGGTTATAAGTGATGATGATGAACTTGATATTCATTGTTTAGCTAGCTTTAGAATTTCTAAGTTTTGCTTATTACTTCTACCATTTTTTTTTTCTTATTACATAACAAAATTTGTGGTCTTTCAAATTTCTTTGTAAAGGAACAATCATAACAACCTCAAAGGACAACATGATTCATGAAACCATCTCCGATGCTAGATACCTAGAAATTGAAGGAAAAAATTTGCAACATGGATTGTTCTTGGAGGTTACTTAGCACTGATGCAGCTGTTTTCTTCTAGGTCATGAGAGACACCTACTTCTTTTTGGTACAACAATCTTCTATCTACAAATTAATGCTGATCATCATGTTCACTAGCCTGCTCTTGATTTAAATTTCTTGTTTAACATGCAATTGTTAGGACACTTCCATATAAGGTTGATACGAGATAGTCCAGAGGAAATGATGGTTGCTTTGTACCTGCAAGTTAGTATCATGACCCAAGCCCTGAACTCTCGAAAATAAGGTGATTTATTCATGCATTCATTCCTCCATTTTTCTCGTATCTATATATAAATCAATCATCTATCTAATTAAGAGGTGAATGTAAATACATATATAGACTGCCTTCACGAGCATCCATTGGTTGGATTGTTCTTGTTCCTTGTGATTTTATATATCTGACAGTCATTTTGGTTTTGTGGATCTTAAGGAGGCTGGTTCAGTAGTGGATCTTAAGGCCAGGAGATGGCTTGAAGGAGACATACATGAAGATGTAGTGTGTACTTATGTATATTTGTATATTTGGATGTACAATGAATTATGTATATTTGGACGTACAATGAATAATTTGATTCAATGAATATATTATATTTCTGTGAAATTCTAGCAATTAAAACCATAATAATATGTTATTACAGCGCCTGGTGTACAGTTTTTACAACGATACAAGATCGATTCGAAATAACCCAATTAGTAATGGTAAATATATTGCCACTGATTTATGCATAGTCGGACATTTGTCGTCACAAGAAAAAGTCTTTTTTGACAACTATATGTAGTGTCGCCACTAAATATACATATATAGTGATGGCTATTTTGCCACAATAAATTTTCTTTTGTGACAATTATATGTCGCCATTAATTATACATATATAGTATCGAAGTCCTAACGCAACAAAACATAGCTATTTGTGTCAAATTCATGTCGCCATAATAAATAGACATTTATGATAACTTCTTGTCGCCACTAATTATACGTATATAGTGACGACCCATATCGCCACAAAAAATAGACTTTTGTGGCCAAAAGTGTCTGACACTAAATACATACCTACAGTGGCGACAATTTACTACTACTACTTAGTATATTTAGTGGCGGCAAGCTTTAGTGGCGGCATTTGCTTCGCCACTAAAGCCTTTAGCAACGGGGTTTTTTCTGACAAAAATTTTGCCGCCACTGCGACTTAGTGGCGGCAATTGGACCTTTAGTGACGACTTTCGACCGCCACTAAAAGTGAGATTTCTTGTAGTGTTGTGGTTTCACCATTACACCCTCCTTCAATTATATTCTCCTCATTTTGGATCAAATTCATCGCACCAAATAGTTCAAGGATACAATAGCTAGTCCGAATCTCAAGTTTCGAAAAGGTAAAAAATATTTACAATAAATATGTAAATAAAATCAAATTTTGTTTGCATTTTTAGGGTTATATATAGTTTCTCTTGAATGATTCATTTTATTAGTAGTAATAAAAATATGGTCTTTATTAATTTAGTTATTGTTAACATAAGTAAGCACACACTCCTCATGAATCACGATTCTTTAAGATACAAAAGGCTATATATAATATAATTTGTTGCTTCCATCATTTCATTTCATTTCATTCTACTAATTCTTTTCCCCTTTTAATATCATCCACTCTTTTTAGAGATATGGAAAGAAAGTGGAGTTGGAAGGATATCATGAATGGCCCGATCAAACCAACCAATTATATTGCCAGCCTTGAAATTAGAAAGATGTCATTTTTCCTCACAAGTTTCTACTACTGCTACCTGCCTCAGATATCAATTTATGCTCATTAGTTAGTGTCTTTAGTTAATTAATATTAAATATACTACTTCTTATCAGTTTTTTAAATTATTTTATTATATTTGTATATCAAATCACCGAGCCAACTGATACCCTGTTTTCTTGTAGTGTTAATCTGAGTCGGATCTAGTTCTTAGTTCTTTGATCGAACCCTAACTGAATTAATTAAGCTAAGGTTGGTCCAAGCTAGCTTATCTCAGATACTTTCTTTTAAAAAAAATTGTTTTCTGTTTAAAAATTATTTTTGAATATTCATAATTATTTGAGCTATACATTTTTTCTTTTCCTTTTTTCAGGTATATAAACATTTTTTCTTAATTTTTATGTCATTTACAAAAAAATTAAAACGTTAAAAAAATCTCATATAAATTATTTTCCTTCAAAATTTAGAAAAATATAGTTTTTTTATTCATATTATTAATAAAGGAAGAGTATCGGAAAAATGTTATGAGAGCATCCTCAAAAAGTTAACATTGCAGTAAACCTATGCAAAATAAACGTATTATACCAAAAAAAAAAAAATATGACCGGATATAATAACCAAATTTATAATAAGAACAATGTATTTTCCTATTGAAAAGGAGACAAATTCCACCTTAATCTCAAACAAACTCTGATCTGATGCATTGAATTTACCATAATATTCATGATCGAAATCCATATCTAATTATTATGTTTCCAATAGTGACCACCACCATTTTCCTATTTATTATTATTATTATATATATATGCACAACGCGAGTTTACCAAAATACCCCTCACCTAAGTTTAAATTTTCCCTTATAACCCAGACCGTTGACTTCTTCAGGGGGGCCTCATAAATCATAGGATAGTGCTGGATTCACCACCAAGACACAACACACTATAACACAAAACTTGACAGACAAGCTATTAAGCTCATGTTCCAGAGTGGACCAAACATCCAAGGTCAACTTTCATACAGCTCAAACAGTACACACCATGTTCATTTTATCTATAAACCCATGATTACGATTTTGGTCCTCTCAAACATTCAATCATGAAAAATAAAACAACACATGTATGATTCGAGGATTACAAATGTATAAACTATCAGGACATTGATAGTTTATACATTATTTTGAAGATAAGCTGATACAAAGATAACTAAGGCCGAAACCGAGAGACCTAGCAGAGGGCCTGCGGGAATCGGCTTCCCCGTGGCAGCTAACCGTATGCCTGCATCAATCAGGTGTTCAAGATTATTAACAATTGGTGTTGAAATCGAATATATATGACTCGGAGACAAAACCCGACATATATATGGTTCGTGTTTGAGAATCTAATGAACATGTCGTTTTACATACCAAACACGGCAGAGAAAAGTAATGCAGAACCGAACCCAATTGCATCTCCTAAAGCTTGTGTGTCTGGTGCTTGAATGAGATAGTAAGTCTGCAGAATAAGTTATCGAACACTATATTACCATGGAAAGGTTGAGGATGTGAACTCGCAGAAAACCATTGAGCATTTGGTAACATATTTGCTTATTGCCTTTGAGTTCGATCAAAAGATGTCCTGGAGCTCCGGGACGATGAAGCTTTTAAGCTTCTATTGGAATGAAACATGTAATGTAAATTACGTAGTGTAGTCCTAGAGCATGATATCACCTTCCCCAATGTTTGTTTTAAAAACCTCCTTTGATTTTCTTTATGAGAAAATAATGGTTTTTGAAAAGTCTATTAATTGATTGGGACCTAATTGATTTTGCTTGATACTAGAGTTCAAATTAAGCAGCACGAATGTATTGGTCAACATCGTTTTCCTGAATGAGAATGAATAGTATACACCACAATGGTGGTGAACAAATGGTCCTAAGCTCAGATCTAAGTGATTTAGCTCTATCGCTCATGGCATTTGTGTAGCTGCTACAGTTAATCGATTCTTGGCAGAAATGCCAATCATCTTACTTCTAATCTAAGGTTAAGAACCTAAAAACAGTCTCAAAACTATAGGTCATGTTGCTAATCAATGTCCCAGATTTAAAATGTTGATATTTGGTGTCTCGCTATCAGATTTGTTGCTTTACACGTTTCTCTCTTAAAATTGACAGAACAAAAACATGTTTAAATTGGAAAAGAACGTGTTTGTTTTGCTTAAATTCAAAACGCTAATTTTAATGTCAAAACCCGTATAAAAAAAGGTGGAAATCAACCAATCTCCAATCTGGTAGTTGGAACGCCGAATATCAACATTTTAAATTTGGTACAACTATTAGCAACATGGCTTGTAGTTGGGACTGTTTTTAAGTTATTAACCCTCTAATCTATCACCCTCAAACTGAGCTCTAAACAGCTAAGGCATAAGCTTTCATTTGTTCTATCTATCTACTTGAGATCTAAGATGGGCAAACCCGGATTAAAACCTAGTATTTGCTGAACAATGCTTCAATTTTCAATTGGTTTATGAAAGAACAATAAAGAGCAAAAAGAGGCAATTGAACTTACAGCAGCCATTAGAGCAGCCCCAGTCACTCCACCGGCCAACGAACCCTTGCTTCCTGACCTCGAAACTACAACCAGAATAGATAGTGCAAGCTACATGATCAAAGGTGTGGTCTTGTGCAAATTAAACTGACAAAGAAGGAAAAAGGTAAAGCAGTTACAGGCGAAGAGGCCGCCGCCGAGCAGAAGGACGCCGTAGACGGCGGAGGTAGTGGGAGCGAGATCAGCCAGTTGGGAGTTGCAAACGAAAGGTCGTCTCCGCCTGGTTTCCCCGCCGATTAGTTTCGATTTGAAGCATAGCTCTCTGGAGGAAGGAACGGAGATGTTAGCAGAGAGAGCTGATACTGGATTCAAGAAAGACGAACCGCCATTGGAGCGGGAGTTTAGTGGGAGTGGGAGTTTTAGCAGCGCCGAAGAAGATGACATTTCACTTCTAATAAAAATGATGAGAGAGATCACACAAGCATTGCTCTGGGATACTTTATCCATTTATGAATCTATTGGGCCTCGCCTTTGGGCCTTTAGAATGGGCCTGAAATTCCAGTTGATTTTTAGTTATTAGATCTAAGAGACGATTTCTAATTTCAGACCGATGTCTCTAATATTGAGAGAGGAAATCACCAAACTATTCTCTTAGGTTTTTTGGTTATATTTAACAAAAAAATACTACAAAATGAGGTTCTTTTAGACCAACTTAGCATATAACAAGGTTTTAAAAAAAATATGAGGTTAAAATAGCAAACTTGAGCCAAAAGCATACATTCATAGTAGGATTATTTTGTATTTGTGGAAATGTAAATTTATCCACCAAAGCTCAACTCGGTATTAATCGAACCATGATGTAGCGGGGTGTATCAGAGTTAGAGATTTACTAAATTTCACCTCATCGAATTAAAAAATAAATAAATAATGCCGTATCGTGAATATTCAGTGATAGTATAGTCGAAAATGCTATAACTTGAGTATGACACGTGTTGATAGATTAGTGGGCGACATATCATATGTGTGTCAAGTGTTCACCTTCACTTAGAAGGAAGTGTTTGTGGATCTATAAGGTGAAGGCGAAGTGAAGTGAAGTATGTTTTATGCACCAACCAAGCAACCATTCCAAACGAATACTTTACAGCATTGGATTGGCTTCTCCTTTACCTTTACACCACCAATTTAATTTTAACATGCTATATTATTAGCCTAAAGCAACCTCTTGTCTTGTTGTTTAGCGTTTATGCAATCTAAACTACTGTTGCTTCAATCTATAAGTCAAAGTTTTTAAGTCAAAAGTTTGGACTCCTCTCTCATATAATAAAATTATAACCAACCTATAGCAGTTCCGACTGCAACATTATATTAAAAAAAAAGTGCCGACACATAGATAGTAACATACCAAGATAATTTTTTTTACTATAAAAAAAATATAAATTTTGATAACTTAACGTTCATTTATATCACAAATGAAGAAGAAAAATATTAACCGAATCATATGAATTTTGTAAGTTTTAAATTTGTAAAACTCTTATAAAAAATTTAAAAAGAATTTAAAATAATTATTATTATTATAATTATTATATAATAATTATTATTATATTAAATGCGACGAAGTGTGAAAGTGATAGAGGATGAAGTCGTTGGGTTGCGTTTCTAGCAGGGAAGACTGGCATAGCTACCGAGGAATTCCATTCTACTTTTGACTTAAAAACGTTCACTAGGATCGACTTGGACCATGCTTCGCAATAATATGAGATTACTTGAAGTTTGATTTTAAAATTATAATTTTTTTTGAGCTATGTAATCTAACTTCTTAAAGATTATGTGTGTGGTTAATACTATAGTTATTTATAAATTGTAAAGACTAAGTATTTAAACTCAATATGCACAACTACTAAAATTCTATAAATTAAAGTTTGGACATAATTTATAGTATATTTTTCATAAAGTTTGGACGTAATTTATATTACAATGGACATTACATTATACAATGCACATTACCCAAATAACGTGGACCTTTCTATAATGCTTTTGGAGCACCATGTTTTTGCCACTAATTAATTTTTTTTTTTATTGCCCTAAAGGTGAACCCCATAGGGAAATTGATATTATTAATAGTATGATACATATCTTAGGTGTAGTTAAAAAAATTCATACTTTTAAAGTTTTAGTTATGTTACAATTAAGTCCACCATAGTATTAAAAAAACCAAAAACATGGTGTTCCCAAAGCATAGTAGAAAAATTCAAATAATGTAATACAGATATAATATAGGTTGTAATGTGAGATTAAATGATATATTATAATGATTACATCCATCCAAACACCGAAAATTCTCATAAACTGAAAAGTATTTATTCGGCATTATGCATCCTTCCAAACACCGGCCATTATCCCTCATGACAAAATTTCATTAATTGGACGGTTTGAAATTTACGTACAAAAATATTTATTTAGTTTGTTTTAAAAAATAAACTATATATTTTGCCATTTTCTTTTGGAATAATAACACACAACAAATAAAAGAACATAAAAAATATATTAAAAATAGTCTATGACTAGTATTTGATTTTAAATTGAACTAATAGCCTAAAATGAAATTATTTTGAGCAATTGAAAATATTCAAAAAAGATTGTTTTAAAATCTACCCATATATCGGACTTGATCGGAATGGGTTTTTGAATTCGGATTTTAAAAAGGTACTATAAACATAATGCTACAAATATATGGATTTTTTTACCATACTTTGGGAGCACCATGCTTTTGGTTTTTTTAATACTATGGTGAATTTAATTGTAACATAAGTAAAACTTTAAAAGTATGAAAAAATATGAATTTTTTTAACTACACCTAAGATATGTATCATACTATTAATAATATCAATTTCTCTATGAGGTTCACCTTTAGGGTAATAGAAAAATAAAAAAAATTTGTGTTAAAAACATGATACTCCTAAAACATTGTAGAAAGGTCTCAAATATAGTGTTCGTAAAACATTACAGAAAAAGGTTATATTTAATATGCGATCTCATCTAAAAAGGAGTTACCCCTTTTGCATTTTGCTTTAATCGATGGAATAGTCCCTTTACTTTTGTATTAAACAAAAAAAAAGACACTTTGCACAAAAAACAAAGTGACTTCCTTTTTTTGATTTGGACATTTGGTTCCCTTAATTTTATAATTAGGCCTTCCCAAATAAAACAACCACATACACGCACCCAAATTTCAAAAACCAACAAATTATGCATGAGATGATGAGAAGCTATACAAACGCCCTTACCCTTTATATTAATAATTACAAGTAGTGCCATCTAATCACAATTTTTTACTTCCTTTTTTTTTTTCACAGAATGTCTTAGACAAAGAAGAATCTTCACTCGTATCAGATCCGTTTTTCATGATAAGTATTTGTCATTAAAAAAAATCGAGAGCTTGACATGGTTTGCAGTCGAGACTAATTTTACATGTTTTAGAATAGGAATTTGGACCACATACATACATAGTGCTAGTGATAGGGGTGAGCGGTTTCGAATACCCTGTAATTTTAAGTTATCTCAAAACCAGACTAAAACCAAACAGTTCTTAACGTTCGTTCCCCATACCGTACCCGAACCGTTTGGACAGGAACCATCCCGAAACCGTTTAGAACCGATTGTTTCTGGATACCCGTTTGGAACTAGTTACATCTATAAATTTTTTATAAACTCAATCTAAGCGTTTATTATTTTTTATATATGTAAACAAACACACATCATATGTAAATCATATATTGTAATTGAATATTTAATTTTGAAAAAACAACATTTAATTATTAATATATACTAAACGATTCCGGTTTCGGTTATTTGGGTACCCAGATGCTTATCCCGAAATCATAAATACCAAGGGTTAATACATTATGTGGTTACTTATGTTTACTCAATCTGATGAAATGGTTACTTTTGTTTTTTGGTGTGATTTTTTGGTTACATATGTTTTGAAATGTGATTAATTGATTCAAACTTATTTTCTTTAGTCACTTATGTTTGATCCAACGTGATTAAATGGTTATAAAATGACTATTTTACCCTGATTTTTAATCGTATATATTTGTTTAATGAAAAAATCAAATTACTTCATTAAAATCGATTCTAAAGCTTGAATTCAACTCCTGCAGCTACTGTTATGTAGTTAGAATTTCCCCGTGTGACCATTTCTCGTGTCTTTAATTCCTAGAAAAATAGAAAACTAGATTTTGTTGCAACATTTTTTTCCACTCCATTTTGTTGGCAATGAGAATGATGCGTATGTTTCTTCATCACCAATCAGGGTTTTATACTTTAATTAATTAGCCGTGGATAGTATCTAGATTCTCGAATAGGCTTTGTTGTCGTGTAAATAATAGCATCCTCACAAGAACGTGTAGAATTCTGAGAGACCACAATCGCCGTGACGGTTGTCGCGAGAGTGTGAGGGCGGTTGTCGCGAGAGTGTAAGAATGCATCAATCAAACAAGAAACAACAGTCTTAGGGACTCGATGTTATATTTAATCGATTAATATAATTTCTTTTGGATTTGAGATATTTCTTGTTAATTTTTGTTGGGTTGGTGTAAATTATTAGAAATTCTGGAAATTCTGAAACCGTACAGATGAAGAACATGAACAAGAAGAATAAAAAATATATAAACGATATTTTGGATATTTAATCTCAGTGTAACTAAATGATCACATTTACAAACGTAGGTATCTAAATTGCACACGTTTAAACTAAACAGTCACATTAACAAACATGAGTAACCAAACTATGTTTTAACCCTAAATACCAATTTCTGAAATCTTAACATAAAATTATACCAAAACCATTTACCTCTGTACGAAACCTATCCAAATAACTGGTTTCGATCCGGTTCCAGCTCCAATCGGTTATTTTGCTCACTCCTAGGAAGTGATCAGTGATGTAACACTAACACGCCTCGATTGTAAAGATATAGATGTAGACAGTATATAGTGTTGGGAGGGAAACTGTTATTACCACATGGGTGTAATGTCGTCGTTGATATGGACAACTCACGCATCTCTTTTTATGGCTCATCAAGTAATGACCTCTACGGCACCACCTCTATTAATGCTCATCAGAATTATTATTAATTAAAAGAAAAAAAAAACTACATTTCCTTTTTACCTTTTTTTTTGGCCAATTACATTTCCTTTTACATTACATATTAATTTATGTGTAAATACATATAAAATATTTATAAAAATTACACGTAGACGCTGTCGGTAGTTCTGTGATTAATTGAAACGATTAATCATTATGAAACAAAATCAAACTTTGAATGTTTGGTAAAAACAAAACAAATCAAACATTATTTGGAATAGAGCATACACCTCGTTTAATAACAGATGGATATACGCCCAATTTGAACCTGTTGACTTCCGACTGGTTTTATTTTTATCACCCCGTTAATGATTATAAATCGAAATTTCGCCACACCCAACCCCTACCCTTGAGGGTCGGATTTTCTCTCCGCCCCCAAGGGCCCTGGCACCGTTTTCCGACTCCCGCACTTAGATTATTTCCGCCAACCTCTCCATGTTTTAAGGCTTTAATTATGTGATCAAGGACTAATTAATTGTGTTTAAAGGTTAACGATGTCATTAAGTCACCTTAATGACACCGTTGCCTATAAATACAACCCTTCCACCACTCATTTGATCGTCTTGATTATGGTGAAGTTTAGCTCTGGCATCCCTCTAGCTTTATCTCTCTAGAAGTATCGTTTTGACTTAAACATCGGAGAGGGTTCATCAAGCATCACCCCTTCCGTGCTTGATACTGCCCCTCTTGCAGGGTCGCGGGGAGAAGAGAAGCAAGGAAGCAGAAGGACGTGGATCAGAACGACAAGCCCCAAGAGCACTAAACCCGTAATTTCACCAGTGAGAAATAAGGTTTAGATCGACAACCCGTTGACCTAAAGCTTAGAACCTAACAATAACCTTAGTAAATAGCAAAATGTGCCGACTATTTTGTTCGAACATTATGAAAATCATATAATTAATGGTTGTGTTATATAGTTTAATAGCACACGCGAAAATGACAAAATGTATATAGGTTCAGTTTAAATATATCATTATATGTTTACTAGCATATACAATTTCCTAAACGTTTTGATAGAAAAAATAATATATTTTTTTCCGTTGAATTAGCCCATTAGAAAATCATAAGTGCTTGTTTCAACGGGTTTAAATTACGTATCTCTTATATAATGACTAACGTGTTGAACTGTTACAATATTTTATATAGATAAGAAGTAAAAAAAAAAAAAAAAATTGGCCGACAAATATGGTTTGCTTTTTGTACTAAAAAATTGTAAGGCAAAAAAAGGTATATATTTCAATATAATTCCTTGTTCCTTTTAAGGGAATGTTTGGCACGTGGAAATATACACGTTCTAAAGATAAAGCCGATCCCTTAAATACTAGCCATGAATTCTGAACAGATAGATATTCAATCAATACAATGTATCAAAAAAGGGTGAAATTTCCCGTGAAATTTCTATAGAAAGTGATATAGGGTCCCACCAAACACCAATACATTTGTTCATTTACTTTCAATTTCTATAGAAAGTGATATAGGGTCCCACCAAACACCAATACATTTGTTCATTTACTTTCTCTTTCTTACTTTCTATTGAAATTTCACAAGAAATTTCACATTTTAAAGATTTACTCATAAAAAACTATAGATCGCAATGCTGTAGTTAACTAATATATTTCATTTACCAAACTGGCATTACTCATTCCGAATGAATACACCAAGGAACCAAACCTCTCAACAAACACGTTGTAAACAAAATTGTAACTAATAGACCATTTACAACATTGTCTTTACACATTTCAACCCCTATCATTTATCAACTCCTATAATTATTTCTTCCACCTTAAGAAAACTCTCCGATGAACACGAACCGAACCCGACCGAGTCGACCTTCTCTCTGAAGGTCTCGAGAATGTCACTAGCAGAGGGCCTCGATGTCGGAGACGGCAGAAGGCAATACCGAGCCAACAAGAACATAACTTTGAACTCATCGATCGGATACTCGCCGTTAAGTTTCCGATCCACTATCTCCTCCACCACAACCGCCTCGTCACTTTCTCTCAGGACGGGCATGGAGGCCAATATTTGCCCTTTTTGAGGGCAAAAAGCCTCCATGCCGGTGATCAACTCAAGTATTACGACTCCGAAACTGTAGATATCGTTTTTCTTTGACGCGATCCCGGTTCTAACGTAAAGTGGATCGGTGTACCCAGGTGAACCCATCATCAAATGCTTCGTCCTTGGGGAAGAAGATGATGATGGGGGAAGCACTGTTGATGAAAACCCCATTTTGGCTGTCCCGAAGTCGCAGAGCTTGCAATTTAGGGTTTTGTCGAGGAGAATGTTCGATGATTTGATGTCCCCGTGGACGATCTGCGGGCTGCATTGCTCGTGCAGGTAGTGGATGGCTCGGGCCAATTGGAATGCGATCTGCATTCGGGTTTTCCATGAAAGACCTGGCTCTGTGAGCTTAGTCTGGTTATGATTATGAAGCTTCTCTTGAAGGTTTCCATTGGGCATGAACTCAAATACTAGTGCACCTTCTCCTGGTAATAGAAAACTAGACCCGAATTATTAACTAATAATAAGAACAGATACTACACTAATAAGAACAGATACTACACTAGTGTTTGAATTTTATTTTTTAAGAACTTTTTATAGAGAATGTTAGGTGTTTTTTGAACAATTAAGGCCAATCTATGAAAAATAAAGAACAATAGATCCACTCCAAATCAATGTTTATTTATCATTGATGCAGAGCATTAATAATATGTCATATTTTGTGCATACTAAACTTATATCAACATTAATTCAATGGATAATTCGAATTTGCTTAATTTTATCCACTAAACAAATAATCCCAAACTAGCATTTTCATAATTTTGTGTATTCATACCTTGATCATTGCAGAAACCGATGAGCTTCACGATATTCTCATGGCGAATGTGAAGCAAGACATCCAGTTCCTGCTTAAACGCCAGATTAAGCCGCTCGCTCCCCATATGAACTTTCACCGCCGCGAGGCCGCCGCCGGAGATTCGCGCCAGATAGACCTTACTGAACCCTCCTAACCCGACCATCGTCTTGAAGCGCGACGTCATCTTCTGTATCTGCTCCCAGCTGTACTCGCACACCACCGACTGCGCCCCTTTCTCATCGGCGGTCGCAGCGGTGGCGTCTTTGTCTCCGACGACGACTCGATTGGAATTGCGAACGCGGTGGCGGACGCTGAGGAACTTGAAGATTCCCATCAGGAAAAGCAAAGCGAGCAGCAGAGAGGAGGCAGCAGCGATGAGAGGCGTCCTGACTCTGGACTCGAATCGAGAGCCGGACTTTAAATGTGGAAAAGGCTGCGCTGTCGGTGTCGGTGTCGGTGGAATGGTGGTGGCGGTGGTGGAGAAATCGCCATCAGAGGAAAATGATGACGGACAAATGGACAAGAAGAAGATTACGAAAATCCCACAGTGAATCCAACGAGGGAGAGAGAATGTGGAGCCCAGACCACCATCCTCCATGAGAATATAAAATCTGCGCGCGGAGGAGGGAGCAGTCATGGCGGCAGCTTCAGATCTGGGGAGGTGAGAGAGACGAAGCTTCGTCCATGGCTAAAGTGAGAATGTGTTATAGAAGAAGCATATAAAGAGGCCTTCCTTACTTGACTGGCTCCAATCACAACTCCAAATTCCCTTTTCTTTCTTTATTAATACATTTTATTATTATAAATTTAATTTGGACACATATGAGTATGACCGTATATATCCAAATAAAATTCGCTTATCCAAAATAATAATGATAATAATACATTTTTTTTCAATGACGTAGGACAGTATATGGATAAAGTTTTTAATCTGTAAGATTAATTACCAGATTGTTAGTTAATGTTTAGACATTTAAATACATTTCATTTGTGCAAAAACAAATTAGCTATCCAAACTATTATGTCTAATTTAAAAAGAAAATTTTCATGCAACATATATATATAATTAAAGCGAGTTGTGTTCCCCGTGGACGACTCGAGGTCGAAACCCGCCGGAGACGCCGCCTTGGGGAGGACTTTAACCTTAACGCTCCCGGTCCGAACTTGCGAAAGCAATGTAAATATATAATAAAAAAAAAAAAATTGATTCTTGAAATGTTATATGAAACTTAGTTATATATATGTACATATTTTATGCCAAATAAAAATCTGTAATTTTATGTCAGCTATATTTTCTGATTTTTTTTAGTTACTTCTAGGGGTGAAATCGGACCGGTCGGACCGGTTTTTAGCTTGTTTCGGTCGGGTACCTAAATTTCCGGTCCGGTTTTTTTCTTTAAAAAAATCCGACCAAAAAATCGTTTGAGGAAAAATAAACCGTCCATTAGTAGTACGGTTTTTTCGGTTCGGTTTAAACCGAAAATCCAATATTAGCAATTACCATTATAAATTCTTGTCATTTTCATGGACTATATCAAATCAAAATGATAAATTAATTCTATTATTATAATTAAATAAATTATAAAATAAAAGTAGAAAAAATAATCTTCATAAGTGCCTCTTTTACAATTTATATTAACCAAATTAATTATTTATATTAATTAATATCAACTAATATAACATATATTATATATATTTAATTAACATAACGGTCGGTTCGGTCCCCACGGTCCTCAAAACTCAAAATCCGAACCGGTCCGAAAATCCGAACTAGAGAAAAAAATCCGACCAAAAACCAAATCGAATATTTCGGATTCGGTTTTTCGGTCCGGACCGGTTCGGTTTTCAGCGGTTTTTCGGACCAACCGGATTTTGGTTTCACACCTAGTTACTTCATCTCACATGACCAATTATGTTCATATTAGAATAAATGTTTGACAGATGTAACAATTTATTCATAAGGAAAACGGATTAGCAAATTATCTATAAAAAATTCAGTTAACAATTTACAAAGTGTTCAAAATCAGCTAGCAGATTGTTATTTAATATAATTTTTAATATTGAGTAGAGTTTTGTTCAATATTGACAAGTGTCAAGTTAACGACAATATGATGAGGATTTAAAGGTAATCTTGTGCTAAACCTGGTAATTTTAAATGAGAGACAAATGTAATAGTATGTTTGCATAATAAATAAATCCCGGTTAATGCATATTCTTTAATACATAAATTTATTGCATTCGTAACGAGGTTTATCATATATAACTTTAGAGTTCGATTCTATTTTTAAAAATAACCATATAGATTTTTATTGTTTATAACCTTAAAATTGTAATCAATAAACCATAATTAACCATATGTTATTAGGATGGACATATCTTGTCTCGGTCATCTGTCACAGTCTATATCTCGTAGATCTTAACAATGCATGTGTTCTTTAAACAAATCACCATCGTCCCTAGCGATTTAGAAATTTACATGTGTTGCACCTACAAATACAATGCACATAAGAGGACAAGGTTTAAACACGCGCCAGTTGAATAATTTTCCATTTTTTAATGAATAATTTATTGTTTACGTCTTATTCGGAAAAAATCGTATCATTGCCCCTCAAATTTAAAAATAAAATAAAAAAAAAAACTTTTTTTCTTTATAAATATACCACATATCAGAATTTTCATTTTCAGAATAAAATTTATGTCGGAAATGATAATTCTGGCATACCTATGTCAATTTTGACATTTGTGCCTTGTGGCATACCTTCGCTTTTTGAGTTTTTCAATTATTTATTTTTTAAATAATTTATGTAGTTTTACCGTTTTCAAAGACTTAGAAAATCTGAATTTTGCAACATCTAATTGTGAGAACTAATGTGCGGACAGTTTGCTTCGAGTGACATTGAAATGTGAGAATCTTTTTTTTTTCCAAAACAATTCATTTATTCCATAACAACGAATAACGTTTAAGGTGGGTTGAGAGCCCGATCCTTTACAATCAAATTCAAAAGAGAGTGCGGGGTGTTGAAACCCAATTGTCAAAACACGATCTCTGTCTGGATTGGACAGCTATCCAGTTTGCGCATTCATTCGCTTTCCGAGATATAGCATTCCACTTGTAGTCGACTTGCAAGGTAAAGAGTATTCTTGATGATGACATCAATTCTCCAATTTCTTTTCGACGAAGGATTCTTCAAAGCAGTAATCGTCTCCAAGGAATCAGATTCCGCTTCAACGAAGTTCCACCCTTCATGAATTGCTAAGGAAATTGCCTCTTGTATTGCTGCAGCTTCAAGAGTTAAGACTCCTCCTCCACGCAGTGACTTATTTCGGCCACCAACCATCTGTCCCGAGTGGTCTCGAGCTACTACTCCAATACCACCTCTTCTCGTTCTTTCGCACCATGCTGCATCACAATTAAGCTTGATGAAGTGTCTTTGTGGGGTTGTCATTTCTCATGTCGGACCCGGGAAGGGCTGGCTATCGAGCTTCCTTGTGATGTTCTACAGTCCCAATATTCTCCAAATTCTCAAGTGATACGCTCCGCCGTCAATATCGGGTTAGGGCGTTCGTTAACATACATAGCCTTACATCTCTCCCTCCATATAGACCATGCAACGATGCCCACTAAAGACCATCGCATTTCTTTCTCCTTTTTGCTAAGTCTATCCATTCTCCGAAGCACCTCAAACCACGTATTCATGTCAGCCGGCAATTCACCATTCATCATCAAATTCAGTTTTATGAATCATAGTCTTTCGGTCCACTCACATTGGTAGAGCATATGTTCGATGGTTTCATCACATTCACAAAATGGGCATCTTGGTTCGATCTCCATTCCCCTTCGTGTGAGATTAGACCGGACGGCGAGTGCTCCCGATAATAGTTTCCATATGACATGCAGACTTTAGGGTGTATTTTCATTGCCCAAACCTCTTTCCATTTTGCATTTGCTGCACCATCATTCCCCTCATGATAACCATTTGAAATTATATGTTTGTATATTGAACTGACATTTGCTTCTCCACTCTTGCTTAATGGCCAAATGTACTTGTCTAGGGGTGAGACTAAAATCCGGTTGGTCCGAAAAACCGGTAAAAACCAAACCGGATCGGACCGAAAAACCGAATCTGAAATATTCGGTTTGGTTTTTGGTCGGAATTTTTTGCTTTAATTCAGTTTTTCGGTCCGGTTCGGATTTTGAGATTTGAGGACCGAACCGACTGTTATGCAAATTAAATATATATAATATATGTTATATTAGTTGATATTAATTAATATATTTAATTAATTAGGTTAATATAAATTGTGTAAAAGAGGCACTTATGAAGATTATTTGTTCTATTTGTATTTTATAATTTATTTAATTATATTAATGGTAGTTTATTTATCATTTTGATTTGATATAGTCATGAAAATGGAATTAAAAACTAAAATAACTTTTAAAAATAAAATAAATTAAAATATAACACTAATAAATACTTTATTCATAATATAACATCTCACACAGGTTGAACCTGCGTGAGAATGTCAGTAAGCAGGCCCCACTTGTGGATTTTAAAATCAATAGCAAGCCGGCCGAAAAAAAAAATGGAATCACCTTCTTGTGGGTCCCACAATCAAGTGGGACCCATATTTAAAAAAAATCTAATTTTTGTAATTGGTAAGTAATTTTGAAATATGTAAATTTAACAAAATTAAGAAAGTTACAATTTTTTATAAAAATACAACTTTAAGAAAAAGACAACTATTTTAATTATTTATTTTTCCTGTGATACTTTTATTTATTAAAAAAGTTTATATATGATTTTAACTTTTTATAAATGTAATATAATCGAATGGTACATTAATATTTTTTTTTTATTTTGAATTTGTATATTTTGAGACGTTAACATTTAATATATCTAATAAACCACTATGTAATGTTGATTTGTGTCGTCGTGGTAGATTAAAATTGAAAATATATAGAAAAATCTAAAAAAACACATTTAAGTAGTGGTTAAATACAGTCCGTATACATTTTTTAATAAATAAATAATATAGTTGTCTTATTCTTAAAATTTGGTAACTTTCTTAATTTTGTTAAATTTACATATTTCAAAATTACTTATCAATTTCATAAAATTAGATTTTTTTTAATATGAGTCCCACTTGATTGTGGGACCCACAAGAAGGTGATTCCATTTATTTTTCAGTCGGCTTGCTATGGATTTTGAAATCCACAAGTGGGGTCTACTTACTGACATTCTTACGCAGGTTCAACCTGTGTGAGATGTTAAATTAGGAATAAAGTATTTATTAGTGTTATATTTCAATTTATTTTATTTATAAAAGTTATATTAGTTTTTAATTCCATGAAAATGACAAGAATTTATTAGGGTAATTGCTAATATTGAATTTTCGGGTTAAAACTGAAAACCGAACCGAAAAAACCATATTACTAATGGACGGTTTATATTTTCTCAAACGGTTTTTTGGTCGGATTTTTTTTAAGGAAAAAGTTCGGACCGAAAATTTAGGTATCCGACCGAAACAAGCTAAAAACCGATCCGACCGTCATCCCTCATGTTCATCGCTAGTGGAATTACATGGATAGCATTTGTTTCCACCACGGTGATAAAACCCTGGAATCAGTTCAGCTACATACGTCTGCCTTAGCATCTCATTAGGAGCCTCACTCATCAACATTTGTCATTCCAAGCTTGGAATCCATGCATATTTAAATATCTGAACTTTGGATCCATCACCCACGGACCAAAACCCCTTCTCCTTGAGCACATTCCTCCGTGCTAATAGACTAGTCCACACCCACGATGTTCTTCCTCCTTTAGTAGCTTCTTCAAATGTGAGAATCTTCTTGATTGGCAGAAAATAAAGAATAATATTTGGCTAGTTGATTTAGCCGGAAGTAAGCGTGTTGGAAGAAGAACTGATGTTGAAGGCGAACTTTTGAAGGTGTGCAAATACACAAATAAGTCGCTTTCTGCGCTTGTGGATGTTATATCTACTTTGACATCGAAATCTGCCCACATTCCTTACAAGTCCATTGTTTTTCTCATACACGTAATTTTTCAACTTTTTTGCTAATTTTTATGCCTTAATTGTCTGCTTTTATTTTATTTATGAACAGAAATTCAAAGTTAACATACATGCTGCAAAACTCACTAGGTAAGCATTGTCATAAATAAGTTGACAATTATGTGTGTTGTTGCACCAATAGTAATAGTATTTCATATGTTTGTGTCTTTGGTATCCTTAAAATGTTTGTTGAACTGAAATGCAGAAGGAGATTGCGAAATCTTGAGAATTGTATAAATTAGTCTACGTACAGTAGAGAGACTATTTGTTCTCTCAACTTCGCGAGTAGAGCTGTGATAGTTGATAATGACCCCGCTCGCAAGCAGAGTGATGTAGCTGAGTTGTGCAAGTACAAGCAAATTGTATGTACACTAATAGTTCTTCTCATAGAGCTTTTCTCATAGTGGCTACACTTGCTTATAGATTTAGTCATTCCTTTCATTTTGTACTGAAACAATAATCCATGATCATTCCAACCATGTTTTTCTCTTGTTCGAGTAATTATTCATTGACAGAGTGTTGAATGTTTATGATTATAGGTCCGGGACCTCAATGTGCAACCAGTGTTATCAGAACTGAACCAGACCGGCGGTCCGGCCGGGTTCGAACCGGAACCGGAGCCCTCTACAGTTAGGTTCGAGCAATTCCTAAGGATGCAAGCGAACCCGGTTCGAAATGCCGGTTTTCAGCGAACCGGCCGGTTTCGAGCGGACCGGTCGGTTCTCCGGTCGGCCGGTTCGAAAACCCTAAACCCAACACACAAAAAAAGGAAAAAAAACTTGGTTCAACCGAAACCCTACCTCTAAATACAGAGCGCCGCAGCCATAGTGAAAGGGTAGTATTGATGAAGACACATGTTCGATTTTTTACTCAAGTAGTGTTGATGAAGACACAAGTATAGTGAAAGAGTCAGATTTTTCGCCAGTTCTTCAACCGCTAGAAGCTTCAGTTCATTGGTTTTCATATCCGTAATGAGAGAGGTAGTTGAATTCGAAGACTCCCCTGCCTTTGTTTCTATTCTATTGTCAACAAGAAAAGCAACGGATCTTGTGCTAGTATGGACGCCAGTAGCAGCATGAGTAAGAATTCGAGTCACCGACCTTCAAAAGGGCAACTCGGTTTTGAAGGGTTTGTCAATTTTAAGTCTTCATCACCAATTAGGGTTCTTGCATCAAAACAAAGAAATGATGTTCAGTTCTTTACCAACCCTTGTTGAGTAGTGGAAACATTATTCAAACTCCACGATTAGTAGATTTGATAGAAGAGAGGGAAGGGATGATAGAAAATAGGGTCAATAACTGGGAGAGGTCTGAAGATTGACCATTGTGAATTTGAGAGGTCTGAAAATTGAAATGGTGATAACTGAGGTCTGAAGTTTGGACTTTGTGATTTTTAGGTTTTCCGTCCAAATTTTCTGTCAAATTTAACAGAACCGCATGAAATGTCAAAAACACCCTTTTGTAATATTTGAATTAATAAAAAGTTTAATTAATATAAAGATGAAATGACAAAAATACTCATGTCCATAATTTAAACCTAACCCAACTCCGGCCACCACCACGGCTCCGGCCGGCCACCACCCAACTCCGGCGACCACTACCCACAACTACGATGACCGCCACCCAACTCCGACGACCGCCACCACGGCCCCAATTGGGCCTAAATCGGAGCCACCGGCCCCGATTGGGCCCAAATCGGAGCCACAAAACTCCGATTGGAGCTCTGTGGCTCCGATTTGGGGCCACAGCCACCGAGCTCTGATCAGAGCTTTGTGGCTCCGATTTGGGGCCACAGCCACCGAGCTCTGATCAGAGCTTGGTGGCTCCGATTTAGGCCCAATCGGAGCCACCGGCCCCGATTAGGCCCAATCGGGACCGCGGTTGTGGTCGCCAGAGTTGGGTGATGGTCGTCGAAGTCGGGTTGTGGTCGCCGGAGTTGGGTGGCGATTGCCGGAGCTGTGAATGGTGGTCGCCGTAGTTGGGTGGTGGCCTTATCGGAATTTTCGTCTTTTCATTCAAGCATATGAGATGCAAGAAGGGTATTTTTGGAATTTTATTTTATTTCTGGTCACATGCCATGCACATGACCAACTTCGGTCAGTTTTAACGGAAAAAACTAACGGAGACCTCTATTATCTACAAGTCGAAACTTCATACCTCTGATATCACCATTTCAATCTTCAGACCTCTCAAATTCACAATGGCCAATCTTCAGACTTCTCCCAGGTTATTGACCCTTGAAAATAAGTTAAACCTAACCTCATTACTTGATTAGTTAGATAATAATTGGTAGATTATTATTAGTTAAGTTACCTGAATAATTAAGTTGATGATTAGAATAAGTTATTATCATGATTATAATAATCATTTAGAATGGGAGTTTTTGTAATGCAAATCCTATATAAAGGGATGTGATGGTGAATGTAAAAACAACTCAAACAACTCATAATAATATAAAGCATTTCCATATATTTGAGAGTGTGAGTTCTAACAGGGAGGTAAGAGAATGGGAAGGGGATGAGAGGGGGAGGGGACACGAATGGAAGTGAGGGAGGAGATGGGGGACGACTGTGATAGAAGTGATAGGGAAAGAGGAAGACAATAGAGTTTTAGTCCATAGGAAAAGATAAGTAAATAGACGAAGCGGAAGACAGTCGGACCGTCCGAACCGGAAACCGATGGCATGACCGGTTCGAGATCTGGTCTGGTCTTGATAACACTGGGTGCAACTAGAAGATGAAAAGAATAAGAGAGTGAAGCAACTGAGGAAATAATAATAGAGTGAATACATTTTATTTTTTTAACGAAGAATTTATTGTTTACGTATTCTTCGGAAAACAATCGTATCATTGCCACTTCAATTTTTTTTTTTTATAAAAAATATTCTTTATAAATATACCCCGTATCAGAATATTTTTAGAATAAAATTTATGTCGGAAATGATAATTCTTGCATACCTACGTCAATTCTGACATTTGCGGCATACCTTCACTTTTTAAGATTTTCAAATTTTTTTTTTGCTTTTTGTTTTTTAGATTTTATTTAAAGACTTTATGTTGTTTTATCGTTTTTTTAATTAGAAATTTAGTTTAAAAATAATGAGGTTAGTAATAGATGGTTAAATCTATATAATAACTATAATTGTAGGGTTATAGATGATAAAAGTTATCTATATGGTTATTTTTAAAAATAGTATCAAACTCTAAGCTTATAAGTGATGAAAAACCTATTAGTATTAGATATTAACCCGATTTTTTTTTTTTGCTAAACACAGGAATTTATTGAATGTCCATATACTAATATATTTATTTTTTAAAACTTGTAGGGCATATATATGTGACAGTGACACCTTCTTTTTATTCAAAAAATAATGTGTATAATCATAGGATTATACACATGCTTACGCGGAATAAATAACATGATAAGGCTCAAATACAACATGAAAATGAGAATTATTATTTGTTAACTATCATCTCGATAAAATGGCAAACATACAGTACAAACTTATACAATGGAAAATACGCTTGATTATTTAATTTTGAATATTTTTTGCTTTTATTTTACCGCTTGATCGTAATATTGACTCACCACCTTAATGGTTGAATAATGTATTTATTTGGGAAAAAAAATAAATTTATTAGATATTATTAATAAAGTCCTACGATACTTTTAATTATAATATTCAAGTTTTAATCGCCGTGTCTTGGAGTGGGAGACTTGACTTACCACAAGTGGAAGTTTTTCATAATTTCACGTTGATATTTGATTGCATGCCATGTTTTAGCATGTCAAATAATACTTAATAATATAGCAGTGGAATATATAATATATTACAATGATTAAAGCAACGTATGAAAGCTAGCTAGAATATATATATATATATGACTTGTTGATGTTGATTAATACTAGTAATCATTATTGCTGAACTATTAAACAAAGTATAAACGGGCATTAAAGTTATAACGAAAATAAGAAGGGTTAAATGTACTTTTCATACTACATGTTTGTCCGAATGTGTCTTTTAGTACTGGATGTTTAGTTTTGTATACTTTTGGTACCAAACGTTTGAAAAAATGTGGCTTTTGGTACATCCGTTAGTTGGCCGTTAATTTTGGCCGTTAAATGACATGTGCAAGTCACGTGATCGACTCTAAACTTTTAATTTTGTTCAATTTAGTCCCACAAATATATTCCTAACTTTTATTTTGTTTAACTTAGTTATAACACTTCAAAATCGGACTCAATTAAATCAATCGAATTCAATTGACATAATCCCATTTGGGTCAAATTTACCCAATTGGGGATAGGTCCCAATTGGGTTCGATTTTGAAGCTTTAGGACTAAATTAAACAAAATAAAAGTTATGAATATATTTGAGGGACTAAATTGAACAAAATTAAAAATTTAGAGTCGATCACGTGACTTACACATGTCATTTAACGGCCAAAACTAACGGCCAACTAACGGATGTACCAAAAGTCACATTTTTTCAAACGTTTGATACCAAAAGTATACAAAACTAAACATCTAGTACTAAAAACTACATTCGGTCAAACATGTGGTATGAAAACTACATTTTAACCCAAATAAGAAAAATGAGGGGAGGTGGGAATGTGATGGCTTGGTTGCCAAAACCAATATGGGCAATGGAATGTCATAGACTCATAATGATTGATAAATGCTCAAATTTCATGATTATAAGAGCATCCACAGTGTTATTACGTAAAGATTACATAAACGTGGGTCCTATATGTTTATTTAAGTAAAACAACAAAAACTATCTACAATGGTTTTACATAGCATTCCTTAAAGATGGGACCCACACGTAAATTTATGTTTTACATAAAGCATTCCTTAAATATAAGTAATGCACTATTGTATTACGTAACCAATTTTTTATCATAAATTAATTCATTTTATAATTAATGCTAATATCTTATTGGTGGTTGTTGGAAATTTTAATAATAAATATATTTAAGGAATATGTTTAAGTAATACGATTGCAGAAAATATTTTTTACGTGTGTCTTAAATTTACGTATTATTTAAAGTGTACATAAATATTCATGTGGCAAATTTAAAGAATACAGTTTATGTAAAATCATTGTGGATGCTCTAACAATTTAAATTTGAATTTGGCTGAAGATGTAAAAGAGAAATTTGAGAGACATTATAATACTTAAGTAACACAACAATGAAATATTAGAAATATATAGATAGATGAGATGATAGATGAATTATGTAGCGGAAAAATTGGCTTTCTTTTTATTTATACGTAAAAATTAATATTTTTCCCCCTATTTTTTTCAATATATTTACCAATTAATGTCTTGAAGCTTCGGAGAATATATATTTATCTACAATATATCAATTATTAACTAAGAAAAAATAATTGATTACAAATTTATGATCAAGGTTGCAAATTCAAGCTGTTGATACTTTGAAATCTCGTGGGCCAAGTTGGAATTTGCTTGATTTCCGCCTTGCCTCCCTCCCTCTACTACACGTTTGAGCTAGTCCCTATAATCAATGTCTTATGACATCAATGAAATAATTAAGAATGTTCTTGTATATTGTATATATTTAGGAATTTTGTCAACCACCCCTGCCATGAAATTAATGATTATATAATTATCTAACAAATTAAAATTTAGTTTGGAAAAAAAAAAATTAAAATTGTTACGAAAGTAGAGAGATAATAGAATGAGAGAATTTGAGATAATCTTATTATCACACATAGGAGCCTTTATATAGGGATTACATAGACTTGGGATGATGTAAATTTAATACTAGGAAAGTATTAAATAAGGAAGATGGTATATATACATAATATTGAACATCCACTAAATATATTCATAACACTCCCCCTTGGATGTTCATAAGGGAATTGTGCCTCGTTAAAACCTTACTAGAAAAAATCCAGTGGGATAAAAATCTAGTGAACGAAAAAGAGTACACAATTATGGATCTCTTTTGTAAACTGCCTCGTTAAAAACCTTACCAGGAAAACCCGATTGGACAAAACCTTGGTTAAGGGAAAAAGAGTGCAACGGTGTAGATTCTCCCCCTGATGTTGACATCGCGTAATTTCATTAAGTCGACGCAATTCAATCATATAAGTCATTGTTCTCAAATAATTGATTTATAGACAAAATATTTTTTCCAACATTCCAGACCCATCTTTGTGCGATGTGGTGGAGCAATTTAAATATATATCACACATCATAAAATTCATATATGAGAAATTTGTCTCTTCACCAAAAATTCATTGTAATGGGGAGAACTGTGATTTGACATTGGCTTGATGCGCAGTTATATTGCTGCTTTCATAATAGCATGCATTTGTACTCAATTTGCTCTAATTGGTAGCAGTTTAGCTATTTAACTTGAGGATATTTGTAACTTTCATGCTAAACTGCAAATCTAGACATGTAATATCTGAATCTTGTAGTAAATATCAACTTTCAATATCATCATCATTCTTTATTGCATAATCTGGAAATTTGCAAATTCATAATCAACGCACATGTGACCAAATTGTAGATGCATCTTTCAAAATAATATATCGGTCCACATGGCAGGTGAACGGGCCCATATTCACCTTTTATAATTTCCATAAATAATGGAATTTTATCCCGAACTTAGCTGTGATGATCACATAATGAATTTTCATTTGAGAGCAATTATCATAATGATTTATGGAGAATCTTCAGGTTCTTCCAAATAATGTATTGCGCATCTTAAGTGATCCGGAATGGTCTGTAACCGGTCACGCCAAATATTGTATTATATGGGTAAAACTTCTGGTTTACCTCAATGCATCAGTAAACTTCAGGTTTAACTGATATGTATATCTTTCGTATTTCCGTAGGAGATATGTCATGTATCTCTTGTAACATAATCCGCATATTGTTATTTTATTAATCGTCATCATAATGATGATTGCGGAGTAATCAATTCTTTATAATAATATATACTGTAAGATATAAATAACAATAATAAAAAATGTAAAGAAATAAATAAATAACTTCGTATAAATGCTCAATTTCATGATCTTCGGGATCATTTATAGCTCAATATATTATGATCCTTATTTGTAACTCAAAATCTTTAATGATCTTTTGTTTATATCGCAAAATCTCTTAGGGTATTCAGATCTCATTTTCATGATCCCAGATCATTCATAAAAATAATTCAGGATCTTCAGGATCTATGTTCATAATGTAAAATAATTATGGATCTTCAATCTCGTTAATTCATAGTCCCATATATTTAGGATCTTCAGGATCCTTAATTCATTTCCAGGTCTTCTAGGATTTTCAGGATCCTTTATGCATAACTCATGATTTCTTAGGATCTTCAGGATACGATATTCATTAAGAATGCAATTTTTTTTTGTAGTCATAATATCTCATAATTAATCATAATACTTGCAATGAATTTTTCTTTTCACTTAGGACACTTTGTCTTGTGTCATCACGCTTCATATGATCAATTTCGCACTGCATAATATCGTTATTTTTCTGCTAGCGTCACCGCGCTTATCAAAATTATCATTTTTCCAAATTAATTGGAATTTACATTCTTTATTTGTAAATGCATCATCTTTATTTTTCGATACCATGATGATGCTAATTATTTATCTCTTTTAATGTCATCCATGTCCCACGACCATGGTAATTATAACTGTTAGATGTACTATATCGAGTTATCATAATTATAAACCGCAACACTCACTTCTGGGAGTGCGCTAATCATAAACTCGCTTCAAGGAGTGAAGGATTTCACCACTATAATCGTAATGTGCAACACTCGCTTCAGGGAGTGAGAGTATATCCTCGTTATAATCATAACTTACACGCTCACTTCAGGGAGCGAAGTATATCTAGTAGGCGATGCATATAATTTTGATTCATAATTACATATGGATATGTTTCAGCATCTAGTCGTACTATTTTTTTCTCATAATAACTTATGTGTTCACACTCGCTTCTGGGAGTTAAACATATCAATACATATCACTTTATGTATGAAACAACACTTCACATATATGTGTTTAAATATTTAATATCCATAAATAATATTTTACCGTGATATCATCGGTAGTAAATCGAGTCTTGCAAATCTGTGCTCGTTCTTGCAAAATAGCACATTCCATTAAATTTGTCTAAATCTATCTGCATGGCTCCTTTTGGTGTTTGAGGTAATCCATGGTAGGATCTTAATTAGTTCGCCTTCACAATAACCATCAAAATCGGTAAAAGTAATCGGTTTCCATTACGAACACTTATGATCATATGACATCTCTACAATGAAGTTCAAAACAATTAATAATGTTAGCTTATGAGTAACAACAATAGAATCTTAATAATCTAAAATAGTAATTAACAAAAATAATAATATAATCTCCCTTTATATGTATGCTGGGTCCTGAGGTACTTCTTCCCCATCCATCCCTTCGTTGTTGGATTCCTTAACACCTCGTGCGATCTTCTTCTATCTGATAATGAAGTTAGGATCGATTTTATTATTTAGAGCGAAATCGTGCTGATAACGCGTTACGAAAGTAGAGAGGTAATAGAATGAGAGAACTTGAGGATAATCTTATTATCACACATAGGAGCCCTTATATAGGAATTACATAAACTTGAGGAGGAAGTAAATTCAATACTAGAAAAGTCTAAATAAGAAAGATGGTATATACACATAATATTAAATATCCACTAAATACATGATTACGTGATGATGAGAGTTAGAAAGGAAGTGTCTCGGGTAATTTTTGGACCTTTCTATCATGCTCTAAGAGCACCATGCTTTTGGTTAAAAAAATTGTATTTTTCTATTGCCCTAAAGGTGAACCCTAAAGGGAAATTGATATTATTAATAGTATAATGCAAATATAAGGTGTGGTTAAAAAATTTCATATTTTTTCATACTTTTAAAGTTTTACATATGTTACAATTAAGTCCACTGTAGTAATAAAAAAACAAAAAGCATGGTGCTTTTGGAGCATGGTAGAAAAATCCTAATTTTTTGGACGACAGCTAGATTGATGGCTTTTATTTTCGCGGTCGGTCGATATAAATTCAATGTCGGAAGATCTCAGGGTACTGTCTTCCATATATATTATATATATTTACTTTGTATCAATTGCCAGATGAATAGTTGAATACATAATTCATAGAAAATACATATGAAAACACATGATATGAATGGCCAGTTTAATTAATTTCGAGGTAGCTCGATCGGTGTATATATAACTCTTGGTCGGTGTTTTGCCAAGAGATGACTTGAGGCTGGATTATTTTAAAAAAAGTAAAAAAATTAAGAACTTAATTACAGTTTTAAAATTGCAGCATGTTTTTTTTAGGTATTTAAGGAGGTTTAAATTGTTACTAATAAGTGTCACATATTTCATTTTTGTTGTTTTTTGACATATTACTACTATATTAGTAACAAACAAGAGATTGTCGGGCTGAAAAGTACGGGTACCCAAATCGTAAAGAGTAAAAATGAAGTGTACAATCCCATTTATTTTTGCAGTTGGAAATAACAAGTTGGATTTAAGTAGCAAGCTTTGAAGAGCTAGCTGAAGTTTGTTGTCTACTGGCATAAGAAAAAAGGCTTGTTGTTCAAACTTTCAAAAGTGATTTGTATTGTAGGCCTATAATTTTCCAGTTTAACTGGCCCAATCCAGTAAGCTTGTATTTGTTTACAAAGAACATAAAAGAAAATCTTATTGGGCCATCAATTATGAGGCCCATAATCTAATCTGCCATAAGCGGTATGTCTTTTGTCTAAAATCTTCAACAATGATCAATTTTGTGTATGTCTGATTTACGTGTCGCGGTATTATTCGGATTCAGATCTTCTGCCTCACTTTTTCTGTCCCTCATGTCTTACTGTGAAGATTTTGATATGTGTCTTTTAATTTAATATTTTCCTTATAGGGTTCACCAATCCCAATAGAGTTTAACAAAAAAAAACCGAAAAAATTAATTAAACACAGAACACATGTTAAAATCTTATGGTGAAGCACGATCTGAAACATAAAGAGGGGCATGAGATCTGTATTCGCATAGAAAGCTCTACATTGGAGTGCTTGCAGTAACTTAATTATGTTCCCGAAATAGAAATTCCTTTAAAAATATGTCATTAACTCTCTAATGGTCATATATTTGTTATACTTCCACTTTGTACCCACATAATATTATATTATTTAAAAAAATTAGTCAATCCGATATTATTAGAAACCCAAAATGAGTAAAACTAAAGGGAAAATAGATATGGCGGTGATATTTGAATAAATTTAAGCGTATGTACAAACATTGTAGATGCTAGCATAAATTGAAAACAATGAACAACATAATAGAATATAAACACACTGACATAAATACCAAAAGTAAACACGAAGATCGGCTTAATAATAGTAAAGGCCCTAGATAAAGAATAGATGCTTGGTGATGATTGATTCAGTAGAATAATTAAGACCAATAAAAAAATGTGAAAATCCTTCAAGGAAGATATATGTGGGACAATTTCTATCCCATCCTATTACATGCAGTGTACTATGCTCCCTCAAAAGGTTTGTAAAGACCTTGACAGGTTGAATAAGAATTTCGTGTGGAGATTTCATCAAAAAAAAAAGAATTTCGTGTGGAGGAGTACAGATCAGAGAAAAAAATTGCATTTGGTCAACTGGAAGGTTGTTAACAAACCTCTTTCCATAGGAGGATTGGGTATTTCTTCCTCCGAATTGAGAAACAAAGCCCTTCTTTAGGGTCTGGCTTGGAGACTTAGAACTGTGGATGCACCATGGTCCAAGTTAATTAATAACAGGTTTGCAAGACAAATGAATTCCCCTTCTAACCGCACTCCTTGTAACTGGAGAGCTATCAAAGAAGGGTTGAATACCCTCCAATTGGGGATGGGTTGGTCGATTGCCAATGGTCACTCTATCAGGTTTTGGGACGATATTTGGCTAGGGAACAACCCATTGAGATCAGTTGTTTCTGGATCACTACTTGAGCATGAAACTTCTTTAAAAGTTGGAGACATATTTCAAAATGGTAACTGGAACTTGGGGTCTCTTTCTATGAAGTTACCCATTGATGTTCTTGATGCTATCAAAAGCATTCCGGGTAACTCAACCGACCAAATGAAAGATACTCATATATGGAGACACTCCCGAACATGAGTTTTCTCTAATGCTTCCGCTTATGAGGCTCTTGCTGATTGGGATACATCCTCAGTTCAACCTACGTGGAACTGGATTTGGCAAATACCCATTGTGCCTCGGATACAGTATTTTATCTGGCTTGGATTCAGGGGCAGACTTGCTACTACATTGCTCCTTAACCGGATGGGATGCAATATCTCCCCTCTTTGCCAGGTTTGCTCTACTAATGTTGAGAACATTGACCACATCCTCCGAGTTTGTGGTCCTGCAAAAAGCTTATGGGACATGTGTCCTATCCCAGGTTCCTCTCGTGCTTCTTTTAATCTACCTTTGGGTGAATGGATCAAGTTTAATTGCACTCTAAAAGATACGGTTGTACAAGGAGTTGACTGGAGAACTGTTTTTTGTTATTGTATTTGGAATATTTGGAAAAGCATAAATGCTTTTATATTTCGGGGTGCCCCGACTACTAATGAAGTTTTTAGTGCCTCTCTTGTACAAGCTAGGTATTTTCAGGAAGCTATGGAGAAGCATTCTCCCATTGTACCGACAGTGACAATTCAAGTTAAGTGGATTCCACCTGACTTTGGGTGGGAAAAACTTAATACAGATGGAGCATCACAGGGAAACCCGGGGAGAGCTGGAGCTAGGGGCGTCATCCGAGATTGCAATGGAAATTGGATCTCGGGGTTCTCCCGTAATTTGGGCACCGCTAACAGCTTGCTTGTTGAGCTCTGGGCAGTTAGGGAGGGTCTCTCTCTTGCTCTTCAATTGGAATTTAAGTCTTTACATATTGAAACGGATGCTCTGATTGCCCAACAACTAATATCAGATACTGTGGATCCCAATTTGAAATTTATGCCTATTATTTTGGATTGCAGGGATATGTTGCTCCGCTTCAGTAGATACAAGCTTAGACATATATATCGGGAAGCAAACTCGGTTGCGGATGCTATGGCTAGGATAGGAGTTCTACAACAGTCAAATCTTGTTATACATTGTGTTCCCCCTAGAGATGCTATGTCTTGTATGGCTAAAGACATGTTTGGGGTCTGTGTACCTCGTCAGATTAGGAAATAGTCCCTTTAGATTGAACTTTGGTGGTCGTTCCTCAGACGCACCGCCTTTGTTTCTTGTTTTTTCGTATTCTCTACCAAAAAAAAATATATATATATATATGTGGGACAAGCGGTACCAGAATGGGCGTTAAATACGTAAAATTACAAATAATCTAAATAACAAACAAGAAAAAATACACGAGAGAGTCGAAGTTGGTTGAAGTTGCTCAAAAGTAGTCAAGCTTCTCTAATGGAAATTATAACGTATGTAGAAATTTGTGCACAAATTAAATATTCACATGGTCGATTTAAAAAAATAAAACTTACACAGTGTTGTCAAAACCAAATGGTGAATTAATTTAATCATTAAATTGAAAAAGTAATTGAATTTCCGCACCAAGAGTGAGAAGTGGCGAGAAGTCACCTCTTGGCTTCAGTGGCAAGTTAATAATTAGCGATAAATGTTGAGCCGTATATATATGATGTAATAAGTTATTCAATGAGCGACATTAAAAGTGAGGTCCGTAGAAAAGAGGGCATGTGCACCGTTTTGGGACTAATTGTGGCCGAAAGGCAGTTGGGACTGAGTTTTGTATATTTATATTTTCTATATAATTCAATTCAAATTTCCATTAATCTAATTATACTCGAAGTTAAATTAATTATACCATATATCATTGTTAGGACAATATTATGTGTGCGTAGCGCAGGTTGATATTTAGTTATTAAATAAGAATATATATCATATAATGTAAACCCATATATAGAAAGATAATCTCATGATAATAATTCCTTAAATAAAGTTTATGATTGAATATATAAAAATAATAATTTGAAGTCCATCTCAATCCAAAAGTGTAATTATTAATTAATTTATTATTAGTAATAATGAATAGATTATCATTCAAGAAAATGATCACAAATTCGGAAGCAACGCCACGTACGCAAACTTCTCCCACTCTAAAAAAAACCACATTAAATGGGCCACTTATACAGCTGTACCAGCGTGTAATTGTCCCCCGCCCGCTCCTCTCCCGTTATTATTAGAAGATGACATATGTATATATATATCTCCAACATAAATATATTACAATCTTTATTATTCGATATATTGATACATTCTGTATAGCTTGGTTCAACGCTGTATCATTTAACCAGCGGTTCAATGTTTATTTATTTATTCATGTATAATAATAATAAAATGTGTAATATGCATGATCAATTGATCAATACTTTATCCCTTATCGATCAATTGATCAGAACGAATTGAGATTAGTATAAGTATGTAATATGCATGATCGGATCGGAGTTCCCGTAAAATCAACCCATGTGAATTTTTTTATTTATAAAAGTACATAATACACACCTACCAACACAAAATTTAACTATATTTATATATTTTAAATGATCCTCTCTTTAATTCCTTTTCCAAATATATTATGTAATTTTTTTTTCATACACAAGTTCGGTCATTTAAGGAATTTGACATGAAAATACTATATTAGTCATATCACTTTTTTCATGAATTATTATTATTATTATTATTTTGATTTTTAACAAATATTGGGTTTACACTAATATTATCCTAACAATACAACAACAATTAATTAATAAATAAATCATAAACTTTTTTTTGAAATATATATATTTTTTTTTTCACTTAGAAGTACTAAATTTCTAATATTTTCATTATAATAATTTTCATATCGTTCACAGAGCGCGCAACACGCGGTGTTCCTTCTATCAATTTTTTTTTTGTTTGTAATTTTGTTATAAAAAAATGACATTTGTGTGACATAAACTCTTATGTTACGTAATAGTTAGACGTGTATGTATAACAAAATAAAATAAATGCAAACACATCAAACTAGCGTAGTTTAATGTTTTTCTAGGAAACACTTTATATATATTTCGGACAAAATAAGATCGCTTTTACAATTTCGGACAGAAAACGTTAAATTTAAAAATAGCGTCTCCAACAGAATTCGACATCGTTGGTCCAACCAACCATACATTTGGAAATACTATACTAGAAACAAAACTACACGTAAAAGTAATACGGCATAATTTATTTATGGTTCAAACAGATGTATATGTTGTAAATCAATATTATTACTTCAATCCGACCCTGATGGAATTTTAGTCGGTTCGATCTTCCCGTAAGTACATAGTCTACGTACATTTGCGTCCAATTATTAATACGGGTTTGATTTTATCTTGTTTTGTTGAACATATTTATTTATTGCTTAAATATCATGATAGTTATATATTGTATGTGATGAAAATCTGCCCAATTCGGGTTCGTATTTACATTTCAGACTTCGTAAACACGTCGAAAATCACATAACGGATCCAAACGCGTCACCCGAGGTTCAAAACGGTCCGATAGAGCGGGATGCGCGTCCGGATTGTCCACAGGCAATCCGAATCCCGTCGAATTGCCTATGTACGACGGGGTTCAGACTGCCGTATAGGTACCGCGCGCTACCTTGTTTACGTACACCGAGCAAGGAGTCTCCCAAATCCAAACTTAATCAAACCAGACGACGGTTCCTATCTTTCTATAAGACCGGCGTCAAACCGTACCAAAATCGGGTTCGGTTCTAATGTTGCATATAAATAGGGGACATTGGCCTCCCATTTCAACTCATATTCTGAAGAAATTGGTTTGGAGCTCTGACCTTCTCTAGGAACTTTCTCTTTCTAGGCTCTTATTTAAGCATCAGAGAGGGTTCAACCGACACCACCCCCTCTGTGCTGGTTATTGACCTTCGTGTAGGATAGAAGTTCGTGAAGCCGGCAAGGCGCGCTTAGCCGACAACCCACTATCGTCAGCTGACAGCCTGCAGTCGCCTTCCGACAACCCGCAGTCATCGCCCGACGACCCGACTCGAACATAACCTGAAATGCCGAAGAGTCCGACCCCGATTGAATTTGGACGCAACAGAAAGCTTGACTCATATATTGAGCCAGACAAATAATGACAACAACAAAATATATAAAAACAAAAATATCACAACAACATATATTACCGCCCGGTGGAGGCGAGCCCCTGCGATATGCCTTAGCATTGACATTCAAAGCCACCAACAACGAAGCGGAGTATGAGGCTCTCATCACAGGCCTTAAGATTGCCAAGGGTACGGGGGTTGATCATTTAAAGGTGAAATGCGACGCTAGCTTGGTTGTAAATCAAGTCCAGGGGAACTATGAAGCTAAGAACCCGACAATGAAGAAATATTTGCACGAGGTGCAGACTTTGAAGGGAAGCTTCAAAAGCTTTAATATCGAGGCGATCCCGAGGGAAGAGAACGCGGAAGCAGATGCCTTGAGCAAGTTTGCCCTGGGAGTGGCCCCCGAGGAGAATCAGAAGGTGCATTTCCTAGAGAAGGTGATTATCTCAAACATTGATCCGGCGGAGATCTGTGCTATTGAGACAGGATCGGAGGAAGAAGAGAAGTCCACTTGGATAACCCCGATGGTTACGTACCTAACTACGGGGGTACTCCCCGATGACAAAGTGGCAGCTGTCAGGTTACGGCGAATTGCGGACAACTATGCAATGGTGGACAACCAGTTGTACAAAAAAGGGTACGTAAAGCCTTTTCTAAAATGCGTAGCAGAGCCTGACACAAATCGGATCCTGAGGGAGTTACATGAAGGAGTCGCGGCCTGCCATGAAGGAGCCCGGTCTCTGGTAAGAAAGGCATTGAACCTAGGCTACTATTGGCCCTCGATGAACAAAGAAGCGACTGCGATGGTCCGATCCTGTGATGCATGCCAGAGGTACGCCCCAAATATCGTGGCTCCCGCCGCGGACCTAATGCCCATCAGGAGTGCATGGCCCTTCGCGCAATGGGGAATTGACTTGGTGGGACCACTTCCCCAAGCGAGAGGTCAGTGCAAGTACTTACTCGTGGCTATCGACTACTTCTCAAAGTGGATAGAGGCTAAAGCATTGGCTAGAACGACGGGGCAGCAGGTCCTCAAGTTTCTTCAGACTCAGATCATATCCCGGTACGGGGTCCCGCGAGTGTTGATTAGTGACAACGGCCCTCCGTTCAATGGGGCTCAGTTGAAAGAGTACCTGGAAGAATTAAACATTGAGCATCGGACTGCTTCAGTCCGCCACGCTCAGACCAATGGCCAGGTAGAGTCAGCCAACAAGATCGTGATGGATGTCTTGAAGAAGAGAGTCTACGCCTTGCAGGGCCATTGGCTGGATGAGCTCGAGAATGTGCTATGGGCTGTGAGAACGACACCCAAGCAATCAACAGGAGAAACTCCGTTTGGCCTGGTTTATGGCACGGAGGCAGTCGCTCCCGTGGAGATAGCGGTGGCGTCCCACCGCGCGAAATATTACGAGCCTCTGACAAATGAGGAAATGAGACGTCTGGACTTAGACCTACTCGAGGAGAAGAGATGGAAGGTTGATGAAGTCCAGACCCGAATGCGTCTGGCAACAGCCCGATATTATAATCGGCGTGTCAGGTCCCGACAATTCTTCGTGGGAGAACTTGTCTGGCGGAGGAATGAGTTTGTTCATCAAGATCGAATCAACAAGCTGTCACCAAAATGGGAAGGACCTTACAAGATCGTAGGGATGCCAGTGCCCAATGCATACAAGTTAGAGGATCTCGAAGGCAAGACGTTGAAGCATTCCTTCAGTGGCGAACACTTGAAGAAGTATCATGTTTGATATTAAGCCGCCGTGAAGGGCGCAAATTGTCTATCAATAAGATCCGATGTAAGCCTATTATGAGTCATTTATGAATAAAGAAATTGCCTTCCGATCAAATTGCTTTCAAATTTATTCTAACTGTTAGTAAGACGTCCTGAGTGACGCGACAAAAGCCTTCCGAGGTACGATGAAAGCCCCGCAGGGGATGCGTAAGTCGTCTATATGACGCGGCCAAAAGCCTTAACATGTACGGACAAAAGCCCTACGGGGTACACGTAAGTCGTCTATATGATGCAACCAAAAGCCTAGGTACGAAAAGGCCCTGATGGGTCCGCGTAAGTCGTCTATATGATGCGGCCAAAAGCCTTAACGGGTACGGAAAAGCCTTAGACAGGTCTGCGTAAGTCGTCTATATGATGCGACAAAAAGCCTTAAAGGGTACGATTAAGCCGTCCGGTAGAGACGCAGTAAAAGCCCTAAGGGGTGTGAAAATAGCCTTGAAAGGCAGGGATGAGAAACCTTAAATGGTGAAGTCTCGAGTAAAGCGTCGGAGGGACGTATGAAGTCATTTTAATGGCGCATCGGAACGTTCTGAGTAACGACTTTAAAGCCGCTTTAGTTAAAGTGCAAACGAATATCGATGCCAAAACAGATGAAAAGAAAACTACTTATATAAGGGCCAGAAGGCCAAAGAGGTTCGACACAAGAGACAAAGGAGAAAGACAACAAGGACTAAAAGATGTAAGCATTAAGCTTGGTCCTTGTGGGAAGGTGGATCCTCAGCAGCATCGGAGGGAACGGAGCTTGGAGGGGCCTGGGCGGAAGGCTCCGCAGCTGGCGGAGTCGGGTCCATGGCAGCGGCCTCTTCACTCTCCGCGGGGAGGTTGAAGTATTTCTCCGCGAAGGGGGCGAGGGTCTCGGACTTCTTGAAGTCAATGGAATCCTCGTATGCTGTGTAGAGCTCTTCGACAGCATTGAACAGAACGTTCTCCACCTCGGACTTACAGAACTCTACAGCAGCCACCTTGAATTCTTCAGAGTCCCGATACTCCTCGAGGCCCCACTGGCGGCCCTCCTCGAAGCCCCGCTGGTGGCCCTCCTCGAGGCCCTGAGCCTTTGCCTCAGCCAGCTTGGCAGAGAACTCAGCCCTCTCCGCCTCAAACTTCTCCTTGGCCTCCGCGAGGAGATCCGCGAAGACGTTTTTCTCATGAATGAGCTGCTTCTTCTCCTCCTCATTCCGCTGCTGGTCCGCCTGGACCATCTTCCGCTCCCGACGCATGACAGCCTCATGATCGTGAACCTTCTTGAGCAGGTTGGAGGACAAATCATCGAGGAGAGCCTTCTCCTTGGCCATCTTGTTCTTGGCCGCTACAGCCTCGTCGAGTTCTACCTGAAGCTTGGCTAAAGCATCAGGGTTCGACTGGGCCTCCGCCGCCTCCAAATCACCCTTCAGGGCCAGGATAAGGCCGAAGCAGCGCTGTTGGTTCGCGGTGTCCTAAAAGAAGGAAAGGAAAAGATCAAGACATAAGCAATCGAAGATAAGAGTAATGAAGAAAACGAAACAAGGATAGAAGTTTCACCTCCATCCGACGAATGGCCATGTCGCGGATCTCCCCCTCAAGGTCCTCCCGCGCAAAGGACAGGGGCCGCCTCAAGGCTGGAGGAACGGACCCCGCCAGCAGATGCAGGGCCAGTCCAGGATCAAGCTCTCCCCGTCGAAGTGGAACCCCTCGGAGAGACTCGATCGGGTTCCAAGGCATCATCCCCTCATCGGGGGTGAAAACCTTGTAAAGGTTTTCATCCACGGGGAGAGGGGGGATGACCCCGGAACTTTCAACAGGAGGAGCCACCTCCGCTGGCGGCTCAGGGGTTGGAGTGCGAAGAACAGGAGGAGGACTCTGGGACACGTCCCTAACAGCGGGCCTCACGTTTCTGGACCCCGACCTGCCGCGAGGAAGCAGGCCCCCCTCTTCACGCTCCTCGACAGAAGGAGAAGCTTCCAAATCGGTCACCTGGCGAAACTGAGCTCCCGCCGGGGTGTCCTCCAACATCTGTTCTTGCGGAGCTGCAGTCTCCGCCGGAACGATAGCCTCCGTTGGGGCAGGAGTCTCCAAGGGACCTGCGGTGGCGGGACGGATAAAGTTAGGAAGAGTACCTTCAGGGCACCAGATGATTTGACGATCGAAATGTCTATTCTTCCCAAGGACGTTGTAATATCCTGCCTCAAGAACGTGGGGAATTTCTCCTCGAAGGATGTACTTGATCTCTTGAACCCGTGTTTTCCGATCAGCGGGGATAAACTCCTTGGGGACTAATTTTTTATATTGATTAATTGCACGACGAACGCGCTTACCTTCCTCGACGGTGGTGGCCCCGAAGGCCCGATCTATCTCCTCCCGCCTGGCCTTCTTGGCCCCGACTTGCTCGTCGGTAGGAGGAGCAGCAGATAAGAGAGTGGAGGAGGAAGCACCCTTCTTCACCAGCTTGCGCTTCCGCCGGGAGCCACTCTGGACGGCATCAGTCTCGCCCTGCTTCAGAATGAGATGAGTCAACAGAGAAGCCTTCTTGGCTGCAAAGGTAAAAATAAGATAGTTAGAAATATTACCCAGATGACTAAATCTTTGGAAACAGAGTCAAGGAGTCGGACTCCGATAGTAATCAGGTTCTTCTCCTGGAGCTTGTTGGCATCGAGGGGTATGAAGTTGTCTCCCCAGCGATAAAGTTGAACCATCTGGAGGGTGTTGAGATCATCCTCGGTGTAGTCTTGGAGCTTGGGGGCAGGGTCCGCCACGACCTCCCATCGAGGCCAGGGAACAGAGCTATGCTGGACGAAGAAGTAGTACTTCTTCGTCCAGCAGCTGTTGTCGGATCCTGAGTCACGGATTAGCACCCGATCCTTGTGGAACTTCCAAGTTTCGCTATCCCAGCCGAAACGTGAAAGTTGCTCCTTTGTCCACTTGGGGAGTCGAGGGGAGAAGGAGCAGACACCAGCTTTGTTGCACTTCATGTCGTAGAAAGTGCGGAACAGCAGAAGACTGTACGTCCACTGCTGGCGGTGGCATAAGAGTTGGAAGGCATTCCACACGCGGATGGCGTGTGGAGAGAAGGTACAGGGATGCGTTTTGTAGAAGTTGCACATCTCCACCATGTTCCCACAGAAGGGGAACCGAATCCCCGCGCTTATTTGCCCAGCGGAGACGAACACTTCCCCTGCCCGAGGAGGTGTAATGGTGTGTTTCCTCCTGACAGCGGACTGGGACTCATACGGGAAACGAGGTTCCCAATCAGAGGTAATACACCCCTCTCTAAGGGCAACCTCATATGTAGCCTCTGAGATCTCATTGACAGCGAACTCGAAGGTGAAGGTAGTCCTAGCCTCAGAACTAGTTTCGTCTAAAACGATTGCAAGCAAAAGGATTTGAGGAAAGAAGAATAAACCGCAAGAAAATTACGAAAACGTAGAAAGAAATTCTTACCAGACATAATTCAATGGTCGAAGGAGTAAGGTAAAGGAAGATCGGAAGGGTTGAGAGCCTTGGATCACTTGAACACCAGGAGGAGCTTGGAGAGGAAGCTTCGAACACAAAGATGGCTGAAAACGAGAGAGTGCAGAAGAAGTGAATAAAACCAGGGTTTTACCTTTTATAGGCAAAAGGACAATCGGAGGGGACGTAATCTTGACCGTCGAAGACGAAACGATTTGATCACAACCATTGAAATTATGGAGACGGTACGGAAGAGACAGTTGGATGGGCTTGATCTGCACCGTTGAAGAGGAAACGACACGATCTTAATCACCAAAATCACAGGCACGGAAGGGACGTGTGTGACGTCACAGTTGCTTTTTCAGAAAACAGCAGTCACGCTGGTTTAAACGTCGTTTCCTTATCCCTAGGCATTTAATGCCGCAGTAACTGAGGAGTCCCCTCGGATTTGGCAACTCCCCATGGGGCCTGGTGGGCCCAAAATAATCATGAGTAAGAGACTCTATTATACAACAATCACACGCAAGGCAAAAGCCTCCGACGGTGGTATCGGAAGGTATGAAAACAAAAGCCTCCGACGGTGGTATCGGAAGGTATGAAAACAAAGGCCTCCAACGGTGGTATTGGAAGGTATAAAAACAAAAACCTCCGACAACGAGGTCAGAAGAGCGGAATTAAAAGACATGACGAACTAAAAGTCCCCCATATCTTGGGGGCAAATGATGGGTTCCGATGTAATCGTTAGCCCCGTTAACAGCCAATGGACGGCGAATAGGTCCAGTGGGCCTCGTGAAAAGCCTGGAAGGCCCAGAGGCCCAGCACGAAGGGTCCCGACTTTAGCGGTCCCGATGTATGAGTTGAATGCTCCCGATGAGAAGCCTCTGAGTAGGCCCCGATATGCCTTAGTAAAGGCCCCGATAATAAAAGCCCCGCAGAGGCTGGACCTGTCCCGTAGAGACTGAAGGTCCTGGGTGGTGACCTAGAATGAGACAACTCTGGAGTCCCCGACAGGAGTCGAGACTTGTGATCAGAGGATAAGACCGAGAAACCCGCCTACTAGATGAGAGTAGTGGGAGACGGTTAGAGATAGAGATAAATTCCCCGAGATACGCAGGGCATGCCCGAGATACGCGGAGTACGGGTAAGATACGCGGAGCGTGGGGCGAGATATACGGAATCGTGGCGAGATACACGGAATCATGGGCACGACGGCCAAGCATGGTCACAGGTAACTGGGCAACTCCTCCTCCTATATAAGGGAGAAAGTTACCCCAGAAAACGCATACTCTCTAATACGAACTTAGACTTTGCTTACCACCCATTGATCACCATACTCATTTAAGCATCGGAGAGGGATTCTGGGTCACCACCCAGATCATCCCCTTTTGCAGGATTACGCGGAGCCCAGGAGTCCGAAGCTTTCCGTCAAGGACGTAACGGAGCTTCGCCCGTGATCCAACAATAATGACAACAACAAAATATATAAAAACAAAAATATCAGAACAGCTATATATAAATAAATAAATAAATATATATTAAGGAGAATATATATATTTGTCTAATTTATGCTCCTTCACACATCTGTCAAATGTAACTCGTCTCGAAGATTTCACACTTTTATTATTTTTGTACTTAATTTTTACATAAATCAAATTCTTAACTTGAAATTTACCATGCTTGATTATTTTAAAAGTATTTTTCGGGTATATATATATATAATTATTGGTACTATATATACGTTAGAGCTCGATCGGTTACTTATGAGAATAAGAATATTCTCCTGGTTACTTGCAGTATTTGCTTGAAGTTAAAAGCAAAAGAAAAAGAAAAATAAATAAATAAAAAATCATGTGCTTGTTTGCTTTTTCTACAAGCAAGTATTGATGGAATTATTAATATAACAATTCATTAGGGTTTTTAAGACACAAGATAACAAAGGTGGTTATTAATTAATAGTCACTTAAAGTAGAGTTTGCCTAAATAGAAATTAATTAGCTGGAAAATAAACAAACCCTAGCTAGTCGGTTGATCTAATTAGCAGAGCTATAATTTGGCAAAAATAGCAGATCTATAAAGTTATCGATAATTAGAATATTTAGAAAATAAATTAGAATGTTTAGAAAATGAACTCACATCAATCGTATGGAAGTTTTTATTGGCCAAATCGTATAAACAATAAATAAATAAATAATGATGATGATTAGATCAGATTCCTAACGTGGATTGCAGATTAAGATCTATCTCTCACCTGGCAATTGCACCCACGGCCCACTTTGTTAGGGTTTTAATCACATGCAACTTAATTCTGGGGTTGTCAGATAGATGGGACAGAGAACCTCCATTTTTTACTTTATAACTTTACTTTTATTTATTTTTATCTTCCTTATATAATTTATTTTTCTCTAGTCTAAATCATAATCTAAACTTCCCAATTAACTAAGAAGATCATCTGACACATTCCTGCGTGGTAATAATAATATACATGTAATAATAAATTAGATTGTAATAAGGAAATTTATTTTGTTGTTGAAAAGATTTACTAACAAGTACGGAAAATAATTTGTATAAGTTTTCCTACATTAAACTTATAGTCATTCTGATAATTATGGTCAATAATTTATTTTTTAGGGACTAACTTGATGCGAACATGAATGATATTAAGCTTTGAATCCTTTGATATCTAAAACACTTTATGAAAAAAAAATTAATTATTATTTTGTTTAAATAAGAAATGACACTACTTAAGAGTTAAGAACTGGAGCAAGATTAATAATATTGCTAAAGCAGTATGTATATATATTTATATGACTAAATTTCCAATTTCTTATGCATGGATTTATTAGATTATTTTGTAGATATTACGGGCATCAACCAACTCATATATAAGGTCACAAAAAATAATTGATTATACTCTTATATATATTGTTAGACATTCTGATATTTCAGTTGGTGTTCAGTTGTGCTTGATCCAGCTCCAATATAATATAACCAATCGCATTAACTCTTAACAACAAACTAAAATAACTCAGTAGTATTAAAATATATACACACAAATGTATATATATATATATATGAACTGTAAAGAGAAACTGGTGATGAAAAAAATACAAATAGACATATAAGTAAGATTTAATCTGCTGAAAGCTCTGTGTAAGCAATACATACTTGGAGTTAAATTAGTTTTTATAAACAAATGACCGATAATGGAAAGCCACGTCAGAACTGTGGAGCGTCTTGATTAACACGGCCTATTGCATATTTTTTTTTTTTTTAACTTTAACACATTTTTTTTTTGTAAGAATTATATTTTGTGTGTGATATATCGATCATATATATGTATTATAAGATCCATATTGATAATAATGTATGGACCTATATTTGCATGCTTAATATGTTAATATTTAAATATTAAATTGCTAGTTGAAATTTGCTTTGGAATATTTTACTAGTTCAGTTATCTTATATGTGTAATTTGTTAATTTTAATTTGTCTTTTTTGGAAGGACACGCATTCACGTACCATGCATGTGACTTGTAAAAGCACAACAAATTTCTAAGGGTTAATACATAGTTTAGTTATTTACGTTTGCTAATGTGACCGTTTGATTCAAATGTGTACATTTTAGTTACATATGTTTGCAAATGTGACTATTTATTTACATTTTGATAAAAAGTCCAAATACCATTATATATTTATTTTCATTTTGTTCTTCGTGAAATTCATCAAGTTTTTAATGAAAAAACTTTAGTTTTTCCTTCATTTTTTTCAAAATCAAAACATCGGGTTCGAATATAAACACTAGTAGGGTTCTGTTTCGAATCCCGTGTTCGAATTAAAAAATAAAATGAATTCAAATTAACAAGGGTATTCTCACCAATTCCAAAAGAATTTGTAGTAATGATTTAAGAATGTCAAGAGGTTGTGATTCCTAAAAGAGAGAGTACTCGAACAACCATTTGTTGGAATACAGGGAATAAATTTGATAATTGAGAAACAAAATGGAGTAGATAGGGCGTTGTTTAGACTCTACTAAGCCAAATTCGAAAACTCTTCTTAAAAACCCTAGAAGAGACCGAATGCTGACGTATCCATCATTTTCAAGGAATTTGGTAGAGAGCCTAGCATTGATTAGGGCTTTAAGAATGCTCTTACAATTAAAAACCTTAGTTGGAATAAGATAGGCCACCTCCAGCCTTAACGGAATCCTCTAGAGATTCAGGTTAATATGAGATCACGATGAAAGAACAAGAAGATTCCATGAAAAAAAACTTCAACTCATTGAAGTTAAGGGTAGAATTGTTGTTTTATTACCGTTTAATCACATTGGGAAAATTTAAGTGACTAACCAAAATAATTTTGAACAGTTTAATCACATTCAGAAACGTATGTAACCAAAAAAACACGTCAAAAAACAAAAGTAACTATTGACTCACATTGAGCAAACATAAGTAACCAAATGATATATCGACCCAATTTCTAAGAGATGTTTGGAGAGATTAACAAATTGCTAGTTGATATTTGGGTAGTCATCACTACATGTGAGTGATTACATTAAAAAAAACAAAAATCTTAACAAATATAACAGACTATCTACAAAAATATTCAAGAACAAACTTTTAGATAACTTGCAATTTGTTCAAATGACAAAACATTAGCCATTAATTTGATAAGTAACATAATGGTAAGAATTTAATATCATTCTTATAAGTTATAACTAACTAACTAACTCTTACACGCACAGTGAGATCATAAAAGCATAAATATATAATGCGAATATTAATGTACAGTACTACTCCTGAAGGGTGGGGTTATTTGTACGAATGGGTTCGTGTGTTGCCGATGCACTAAAATGAATATGGATGTTAAATACTTAAATACAACATTATATTCCAAACGGTTAAATGTTTAGGGCTTGAGGTGAAAAATTGTCTCGCCGATTTTTTTTTTTTTTTAATTTATTTATTTATCCAAATAACAAACATAACAAGCTTAAATATCAAAGTTTGAGGCAACATTTTTTTTTATAATTAACTAGACTAAACATTTCATTCAAGAGTTTTAAAAAAATCATAAAACATTTAAGTAAAACCTAAAAAATGGGAAAATAATTTCAAAAACTGAAAAAGAAAATAACAAACGGCGCCGCGCCGCTGAAAAAAAAAAAAATAAGCGGCACCGCTGAAAGAAAACAAGCGGCGCCGCTGAAAAAAAAACAAGCGGCACCGCTGGAAAAAAAACAAATGGCGCCGCTGTTTGCAACAACAAGCGTGTTAAATTGGTAAAAAAAAATATGCGTATTTTGGTATTTGAGGTTTTTTTATATATTATTATTTGGATCAAATTTCCAAAAAAATATCCAAAATGCTGTCATATGGCAATATATCACTTCTTTAAAAAGTAAAACTGATTATAATACTTACTAAAAAAAAACAAGAAGAACATAAAAAAAATGTACAATATTCTAATATAAATCAGAAAATATGTAATTTAAATTAATACAATAAATATATTAAAATTTTATTTTATTTTCCTAATATATTCCAGCTATTTTTTTAAATAATATTTTCTGGCATATGTGTGTATCATAATATATTTATAATTTTCCATTATCACCTCAAATTATGATGTAATATATTAGTTGATTAATGGACTTATTTAGTTAATAACATATATGGAATTCGACCAAATATGCATTTGGCTATATTTTATTGTATATACTATTGATATTTATATAACTACATTACCTAAAAAAACTTAAAAGGATGCCGATAAAAAATTTGTCGTGTTATATGAATTACTGACTGTAACGTAGGCGACACATCACAACTTTAAAAAAACTATATCTTAAATAATTTTTTCATCTAACTACATTTTTAAAATATCTATCTAATATATTTTAATTTAAATTTTCATCCACCACGTTAATTGAATCAGTGCATATAACATGTCATTACCCACTCTTTGTACATTTAACCATATCAAAATATAGCAAAATATGCAGATGCATTTAACTTATTTTTCTATTTTTTCATGTTACGACTTAAATAACACCATTGCATCATATGATTGAAGTAACGTGATTAATTTGTACAGCACAACTTTTATGAAATTGCAATAAATTTTTAAGATTCATTTAGTTAAATTCAATCAATCCCGTTGGAAAAAAAAAATTAACAATATATAGACGCCGTTGAAAATTTTCAGGTGAGGGTCTGTCATATTATATAAATAAGTAGATGCCCTGGCCCTTTTCTGATCTGGCTCTTATTTGAATTTATATTTTATATATATAATATTATTAGAAAAAAACAATTTAATTTTTATTTGAAGAAGAAGGTAAGAAATAATATAATTCCAATATTTAGCAGCAAAATGAACCGCTTGACAATACAGCATCTCATTTGTTTTATCATTACACCATTCACATATACATATCTCCTTCTCTCTCAATCATCATCCTCCTCATAATCCTCATCCTCTCTCTCTCTCTCCTGCTTTCTTTTACTGTCATTTTGGTTGCAGTGATGGAGCAGTGCATTTCATGATTCCTCCTCTTTCTCTCTCTCTTTACTGCTCCAGCCTAGCTTAGCTTGAGCTGCATCGAAAGTTTCAGCTTCAGTCTTTTTCTATACAGCTCCGGCACTAACTCCGAGGAGAAGAGAGAATAATTCGCTATTTTCCAGGCCCTGTCGTCTTCTTCAGCTCAGTCCTTCTCTGATCGGTGGCTGTGGAGCTAGGGTTTGTCGAATTACAGGATCCGAATCGATCAGAAATTTGGAGGTGGATAGGGTAAATTCAAGGTGCGATGCAGCAAGGAGGAGGATCCCAGTCTCACCCGTACTTACAAGGCGGCAGCTCCTCCGCCTCCGCCGCCGCAGTCGACCAGTCCCAGCCTCAGCCTCAGCCGCAGCAGCACCAGATGGTGGTGGAGGAGGCGTCTCCAATCAGCAGCAGACCTCCGGCGACCGCGTCGCTTGACGAGTTCGGCCACCGACCGGAGAACTTCGCGGACATGGACGATCCAGATCGGGGAGGAGGGAGCGGCGGCGGGAATCGGTGGCCGCGGCAGGAAACCCTAGCGCTGCTGAAGATTAGGGCGGAGATGGACGCCACATTCCGCGACGCCACCGTAAAAGGCCCGCTGTGGGAAGATGTATCAAGGTACGTGATTGAATCGAAATTGTTGTGGTTTCTCTCTCTAGGAGAGGAGAGAGGAAGCGCACATGGCTTCAATCTCCATCACGACTCACGAGTTTGGCATCTTTTCCTTTTCCATTCTTTAATTTTTTGTACAAGTTGAGAGAAAGACGGTGGTGGCCCAGATCCAATGCATAAGTTCTATCTACCCAATCATCTTCATCCACTATCCATTTGCCCCCTTTTTTATTTTCTAATTTTTAAAAAATTAGCCATTTCTGATCTGCTTAGAGTTTGAATTCCATACTACTATACGAGAATTTTAACTTCGAAATTACAAAATCACTTATTCTAATTAAAAAAGCATCTTGTAGAAATCAAGATTTTTCGAGCTCCAATGCCATATGAGAATCCCTAGAAGAATTCACGAATTCCGATTTTTATCTTATTGTTTAATGTACAGAAAGCAATGAACTCCAGTTAAATCTCGTCTCTCTCTAGAGGATAGTGATGCCGAGGTTTCTGTAACTGTCACTTTTCAAGATTTCCACTTCCTCCGTATAAATCGAAACCCATTTCAAACTTCAATCTAATTTACCATTATTTTAATTTTTTTAATTTGGAGCTGTGATTTGAATTCTGCAGGAAAATGGCGGAATTGGGATTCAAAAGGAACGCGAAGAAGTGCAAGGAGAAGTTCGAGAACGTTGACAAGTACTACAAGCGGACAAAGGAGGGACGCGCCGGCCGGCAAGACGGAAAGACCTACAAGTTCTTCACCGAGCTCGAAGCTCTCCACACCGCCGCCTACTCCGCCGCCAATCCCCCACCGTTCGCACCAACTAATAATAACCTCATCGGAATCGGCTTCAGCAGTCCCACCCCGATTTCCTCCGTCAGACCTCTCCCGCCTTCCGTCTCCTCCGCCCCGACCATGCAGCAGCACGTGTTTCCGGCCACCGTCGAGCCGCCGGCGATATCAACTGGTGATCTGGAGTTTTCGTCGGACGGCTCGTCCTCCTCGCCGGAAACTGAAGACGACGAGGACAACGACGAGGGGACCGATCTGGAGGCGCCGGAGAGCAGCCGGAAAAGGAAGAGGGAGGGCGGCGGCGGCGGTGGAAGCAAAAAAATGATGGAGTTCTTCGAGGGGCTAGTGAAGCAGGTGATGCAGAAGCAAGAGTCGATGCAGCAGAAGTTTCTAGAAGCCATAGAGAAGAGAGAGCAAGACCGGATGATCAGAGACGAAGCTTGGAGGAGGCAAGAAATCGCCAGATTGGCCAAAGATCACGAGATCACCGCCCAGGAACGGTCCATCTCCGCCTCGAGAGACGCCACCATTCTCTCCTTTCTGCAGAAAGTCACCGGCCAGACCGTTCACCTGCCACCTCTCCCCGCAGCCGCAGCCGCCGTCCCAACTCCATTTCCTCCTCCGGCGACTCCGACTACGATTCCAATTCCCGTCGCCATGCCACCTCAGCCGCATCCCTATCCACGGCCGCAACAACCGCCGCAGACAACTGCACTGGCGGTGGTGCCGGAGCAGCAAATCAGGGTCCACGACAGCGGCGAGGGCCCGTCTTCCTCTCGGTGGCCGAAAGTGGAGGTTCTAGCGCTGATACGGCTGAGGAGCGAACTGGAGACGCGGTACCAGGAGGCCGGGCCAAAAGGGCCGCTGTGGGAGGAGATTTCCGCCGGAATGAATCAACTGGGATATAAGCGAAACCCAAAGAGATGCAAGGAGAAATGGGAGAACATCAATAAGTACTTCAAGAAGGTGAAGGAGAGCAACAAGAAGCGTCCAGAAGACGCCAAGACCTGTCCCTACTTTCACGAGCTCGACGCTCTCTACCGGAAAAAGATCATCGGCGGCAGTGGTGGTGGTAGCAGTGGAAGCATTGCCGGCGAAGGTGGCGGAAGTCAACTGCAGTCAACTGTTGATGCACCAACGACGACGGTAGTAATTGGAGCTTCTTCGGCAGCTGGTGGTGATCAAGGCAGTAATGGTGGAGATAAGAAGGTAAATTTTCATCATCCATAAATTTAGCCCAAAAAATATAAATAATCTCTACATTAATTTTATTTTCATTTTTATTTAAGGCTACATTAAATTAATTTTACTATTAAGAGTTATATTAATAATTACTACTAGTTGATCACCATGAACTTATAGTCTATGAGCATTCTAGTTGCTACTTGAATTTTCTATTATGACTTTTTATTAGTTGAATTAATACGTGTAAATGTGCAACTTATATTAGTTCGACTTTTATGCTTGCTTATGCAGATTAATTGATGTAATGTAACAACTTATAAAGCCAGTAAATCATCTACCAAAAAAAGTTCAGCTAACAATCAGAACAAAGTTTATAGCAGTTTAGTATATCCTTTCATATTAAAATGAACATAAACAATATTTCAAACCCTACATATTAGTTTATCGTTCAAAAATTTAACCAGTATTTTTTATTCATTTATTTAGTATAGGCCTAATTCATTATATATATATATATCGGGCTCTGATTGTTGTTTTGGTCTATTGAAGCCAGAAGACACCGTGAAGCAGCAGCAGCAGCCGCCGGCGGGACTAATCAATCCGCAAGGTGTGAATCGCCATCAAAACCCGACCTTGAATCTCAGCAGACATGGAGTTCCGAGCCAAGGACCGAACAATGGCGGTATCGCAGATGAGGATGAAGATGATGCAATGGATGAAGATGAAGAATTTGATGATGAAGATGAAGATGAGGAGTTGGAAGAGGAAAGGAAAATGGGGTACAAGATTGAGTTTCAGCAGAGACAAAACAACAAGCCGGGACCCGCAAACGGCGGCGGGAGCGGATCGCCGGCGACTTTTCTGGCCATGGTTCAGTAGTCGGCCACCGGAGATGCACGGTGGTTGATCGGAGGAGAATCACCGGAAAAACAAATTAGAGAGCTCTCAACATCTTTCCATCCACATGCAGATTACGTGGCCTTGTCGTGTCTAGCTAGCTAGCGTCCAAAATTTTATACCATTTCTGTGCACAAAATTCTTCAAACACATTTTTCCATTTTTTTTATATTCCCCCCCTTCTCCGTAAAAAAAACTCATATTCACTCTTCAACTTCTTTTAATCTCAGATTCCTCCCCAGAACTTCTCCATCTGCCAATTATGACCCTAGACTCTAGAGCTGATTTAAGCAAATATTAGGGTTGTTTTTGAAGGAAATTTGAACTATGGGGTGAATTGAGATGAAGAAGCTGAATTTTTCCAAATTAAGGAGCGGCATTGCTATCATGGAGAGTATAGATTGATCAGATTAGCTCCTTTATAATTTTCCAAGTTCTATTATTTGGAAAATCTCAACAATAAAACAAGGTTAATTAAGTTCTTTGACTTTCATACATATAGTTCTTTTTTTTATAAGAGTAATTAATTTATTTATGCAATTTATTTCCTGGATCCGGTTGGGATGAAAATAAGTTGTATGCCTTATCCATTTATTCATCAAATTGTATAATAAACTCTGTTTTTAAATTTCATTCAGTTTTCTTCAATTTTGGGAAAATATTATGTCTTTCGATTTCTTGTTACAGAGTGAGATACTTTCTAAGTATGTATAGGTTCCAAGTTTAACACCGATGCATAAAACTTTACTAGAGAGTATATTAGAAGAAAAAAACACATTAATATCGTCTTTATAAAAAAAAAAAAAAAAAGGTTTGACCAAATTGAAACTAGGTTTATTTGAACTTTATTTTAAGTCGTTAGATTAGGCCCATCATTCTCGGTGTAAAAATATTTTTATTTTTCCCGAAATCTGAATAATCATCTCTCATAATCTAATTATTAAAAAAAATGAAGACTTGCATATTTTAATAAAGGAAAACATCCACATTTTTCTTATTTGGTTGTTATTAATAGTACTTTATTAGATACACATAAATAAAGATGTAACAAAAGTTTGGAATATATATAAGTTTTTACCAAGTAGGGAAAGTCAAAGTGTGTTCTTATATGGAATATGAAAGTATGAAACCATTAATGAGGAAGAAGAGATGCTTTATGGAAGTAGTAGCTATCACGACTAGCTTTTATAATGTGGCATGATTAGTGAATAGTAAAACCTCATTTAGACTTTTAATTAATATATATATCACGCTAATCATAATCAACGACAATAGTTTATCTACAAATTAGGGTTTCATGGATCAACCATATATAACTCTAACATAATTCGATACTCCATATATAGCCGCTACTTTACATATGCATATTGTAAGATTGAAAGTACAAAATTGGTTTATTGAAGCGTTGGGATAATAGTAGTAATATTTGGTCCTTAAATTTTTACTGCCCATATTCAAGACAAGCAAACAAATAATTGTTTCTCGTTTATGCTTAATGTTATGACTTTTTTAAAGTTATATATATATGTATATATAACCGACATGGTAGCTTTTTTGGTTAGTAGTGACGACCATATATCCATTACGCTATATAATGTTCAAGCTCTTTTGCTTTCGGTATGAGTTTTTTCCCGACTAGACTTAGGTAACAATCAACGCATGCACTGCCCACCAACAATCTTGAATCAAGAGGTCGGTCTGTTATAGGCCAAGTTTTTCTCGTCCCTCTTTTACTTGACGCGGTATGTGCATGTATAATAAAATATATATATATATATATATATATATATATATATATATATATATAACTGAGTTTGGAACATACGTATTATTATTAGCTGTGACCCGACATAAATAGCTAGCTAGCTGCCCAAATTTTGTATGAAGACATGATTCCAGTGAATTAACAGAAAAAATATATATTATATATACGACTCTATATCTGTATGAGATTATACTTCTCTCCCTCACACGATTCTACTTGAATTCCCATCAACTTTTGCCAACTAGCAAAGATATGGGCAATAAAAACCACACCCCTTCACCATCAATTCTAATGGTTGCCCTACCATGTGCCCCCAAATAAAATTAGAAATTACTTTTTTTTTTTTTTTTTTTCATAAGTAGATTACCATATGTCCTTAAAATTCTTTATATCTATATTCACATAAAAATATGTAGAAAAACTATGATTATTTAATTATACTATTGAAATTATAAAAATATGAATAAAACTAAACAAACATATCTCAATATATTAAATTAATAAAAACTATATTAAAATTAAATAAAAGGAAATATATCTATATCTAAAATAATATAATATTATTAAAGGATGTGAATTTTTTAATTTGTTTTGAACCCTAAAATTACCAATTCTATCACGTTGCAACATGATAATAATTTGAGTTAAAAAAATTTAAAATTGATATTAAAACTAATAACTATTGAATTTCTCACTAGTTATAACTTAATAAAATTAATATAATTATGCTAATATAGATAATTAATTATATATGCTCTCTCATTTTAATTGGGTAATAACTTCCTTCCATGATAGTTTTCAATTAATCAGACTATTAAGTCATATGGGGTATTCATGTAGACTTTGAGTATCATATTCCTCTCTTATCTCTCTAACTCTATGTTATGTCCCTTGATGCCACATTTATTTTATAACTATATTATACATTAATTAATAGGGTATTTTAATATCATGATCAAGGTGAGCACATGGAGTGGAGGAGGAAAATAATGCATTGTTCCTTTGATGTCTATCTCTATTTATTATATGTACTTTATTTATATTTTTTTGCACATAATAATAACAATAACAAAGTATATATATGACCTGATTTGGCTGTATAAACACCTTTTGATCTGTTATCTTTCGTTTTAACGATAAAGAAGAATGGGAAAGACAGCAGCCCGACACTCTTTTCCAATGTATATACATCACACACTAAGTTTCATTGGACCAACCCAATAATATTAAGTTTAAATTCCAGTGAAGAAATTATTATCTTAAAAAAAGTTATAATCTTACAAATAAGAGATTATAACCTAATTGGTATTTGGATTAACAGTCTAAGATAAACTGATACCGAGCTAAATTTTGTGACAAATTGGTACTTAAGTTAACCTAGGTGTTGCATCGTCAGATTTTTCGTTAGTTATTGATGAAAGGGTCAATGCACGTGACCAGTTTTGGCGCAACAAAAAGACAAAAATACCCTTATACAGTAACCAAATAGAATCAGACCCCTTTCTTATTCCTCATTCCAATTAGGGTTTTGCAAGTTCAATTTCAATGAATCCTCTCCACCACGAGCTGCAATTTTGTTCTTCCACCTCCTATTGATGTCTTCAATTGCAAAACTCTAATGGAATAAGAAATAAGAAAGATGTCTGATTCTATTTGTTTACTGCATAAGGGTATTTTTATCTTTTCATTGTGTCAAAATTGGTCACGTGCTTTTCCGTCAATAACTAACGAAAAATCTGACAATGCAACACCTGAATTAGCTTAAATACCGAATTGTCACAAAATTTAGGATGACAGCACCTTGAACACATCGATATGTACGAAGAAATATGAGAAAATTTAGATATTTGATATTGAATTCCTCTAGACAATATATGTCGTTAAGATGGAAGGCAAATGCATGTGTGTATGATTTAGTCGTAGTCATTCTCTTATATATATATGGTTGTTGGTTGTGCCTAATTGAACTACTTACTCTTAAATGCGATGTCCTTCGATTATATATAAGTAGCTCCTTTTGTGCAAACCAAGCTTGTGTTTTCAATTAAAACTGATTAACAAGAATTAGTGATTCCATTAATACGCCTCCCTATCTAGGTAATTTGGTTGAGTCACGTCTCACAATTAGGAAAGATATATTGTTCGATTAAAAACCTATAATCTGTCTAAAGTTGAAAGTTGGTGTCTGATGATAAAATGGGGTGTCTAAAGTTTCATTTTTGTTAAAATTTAGTGTCTCGGTGTAATTATTTTAGAGAAGTCATTCTGACGAAACCGACTGTCAAATTCGACCTCACATGCACGCTCCCTTCTCGTCACCTTACCGGGACCATCACCTAAGAAACTGACCACATCCGCGCAACTAAATCCCACTTCGTTGTCGCTGAAAATTGCTCAACGCCACTCTATTAGAAACTTTTTCTTTTGGATACTCAAGTTTTGTAGAGAATTCAACGACTTTGTGAAAATTAAATATTGATGAATTATAAATGAATTGATGAAAACGATTGAAGGGAGAAGAAAATACGCGTGAAAACACAAAATTTCAGAAAAAATGAAAGCTGAAACTACGGATTGTAGATTTTTAACAATTTATATATTCTAGGGAAATGGGTGGTATTTATTCGTAAGAGGAAAAAATGGATTACTTGTTGGTTTCTAGTAAGTTTGCACAAATATCGAAGATAGCCAAATATGTCCCCACAATACGAATGAATCGAAATACACCAATCATTTAAGTTATTGCATTATATAGCTAGTATTTTCATTGTCAACGTACATAATGATATAATAATGGAAGAAAGACATAATCGAGAGGGCACTGGCATCTCTATAGATATGATAAACAATTCGAAAAAGAAAACAAACAGACAAAATATGCAAAATTTGAACGAGAGCCAAAAGGAATTATATAATAATAAGAGCATCCACAGTGGTATTACGTAAAGATTACGTAAACGTGGGTCCTACATGTTTATTTAAGTAAAGCAACAAAAACTATCTACAGTGGTTTTACATAGCATTCCTTAAAGATGGGACCCACACGTAAATTTATGTTTTTACATAAAACATTCCTTAAATTTAAGTAATGCACTATGTATTACGTAACCAATTTTTTATTATAAATTAATCCATTTTATAATTAATGGTAATATTTTATTAGTGGTTATTAAAAAATTTAATAATAAAATATATTTAAGGAATATGTTTAAGTAATACGATTGCAGAGAAAATATTTTTTACGTGTGTCTTAACTTTATGTATTACTTAAAATGTACATAAATGTCTACGTGGCAACTTTAAAGAATACAATTTATGTAAAACCACTGTGGATGCTCTAAGTAACTAAAAAGTTGTAATAATGGCATATTATGCTACTGTGAGTTTTTGAATTTCATTACCGTAGAGGACTTCGTTTCATTTAGATGTGTCGTCATTGATTAGGAAGGGAAAACAACCTAATTATTACTTCAATTACTGGGTTGGTATCGTTTTGGTAATTCATTTATCCAAAGTATAACTTATGAGTCGCTAACAACTAGATTCACCTAGTTAAGAAACTCGTCATGGCTTGAGCCAATGCCAAACCTAGTTACAGGGTCTGAGTGACCATATCTTGCACAAGCCCGGTCCACATGGCTCGGTCAATTGAGCTATGATCGATTTAGTTCCATGACCAAAACTTGTGCTAGACTTGATCTCTCAAACCAAGGTCAAAGGCGAGCCCTTAACTAGGAGAATTGAGTCATTATGACTCATAAATCATATTTCAAATAAGTGAGATACTAAATAATAAAATATAATTGAAGCACCAAAATGATACCACCCCTATAAAATTGAGGTACCAAGAAAAGGAGATTAGAGGAAAGAGCCAAAGAGGAAGATGTGGAGTTTTTCTTGGTTTGCTTGGATACACTTGGTTAAAGGAAACATCAGGCAGTTATGAAACAACAAAACGACTAACAATAGTGCAGAAAGTATAGCAGCTGTTGTTTCTCACAACTGGTTAAAAAACAAACAGACCCCCAATAATATAAAAGGCTCCAAAGGCCCACCTGCATTGTTGCATGTTCATTACTATCCTCGATTTGCCACACACCCATTTAGTTCATATGTAGTAGATTTTACTAGGATAGTTGGCTAAATGGTCAGTCTAGTTACACATTTACCATCACCTATCGGTTTTAAGCTTTTTGTGTTTCGGGTGCAAAAGAAAGCATGAGACAACAAAGCAAAAGAGATATGAAAAAGATAAGGCACTGCACCTGACCTGACGATCAATTCTGAACAACAATATGAGTGAGGGGGATGATAGATTAAGTTTTAAAGAAGAACTTGGCTTTGGAGGCAGGCTAACTTATCTTTCTCCCCCAAAAGAACGTGCTTTTTAGGGTCACTTCAATCATCATTAACTAAAAAATTGAAGTAAAGGAAGCCTAACCCATCTCTGCCTTGCTCTTACTTCTTTTCATCTTTGCCTTGAAATTAGACTTTGTCTTGAGGGTGTTGACTGTGTTCACAAAGTTCCCTACTGCCATTAGTACCAGCAGCATCCCACAAAACACAACCTGGGAAACCGAACGCATAATGGGTGGATCAATAATGACACTACTTTTCAAGTTTCTTAACATAAATAACACAGTGGATAAGATTTAAAATTGATAACAAATCCTGAAAAGAAAAATACCTGCCATTCAGAAACTACACCAACAAATGCAGTTTTGAGCAATGAAAGTCCAACATACGCCTCGAAACCCTGAAGTCAAGTGAAGATAAGAAAATATAAAACTTGGTTAGAAGATATACTAAATAAAACAAAATGGCAGATGCCTCGAAAGTGGGAACTATTTAGAGGATAGAGTGCTTGAGTTACCTGCAAAGTGAAGAGTAGAGGACAAAGCAACCATAATTGTCCAGCCACGCCAGCTGTTTCTCCCCAGACAACATCCATTCGCTTAGCCTTGATCAAGATCAGCAAATATCATTTAGTGAAACACAAATAGTTGAGAAGAAAATATAGGAGCATCTATGTGTTGACTATTTTACATGCATGAATCTATGTCGATACTCTATACACACCTTTCCTAATGCAATACGAGTGTAAAGTCTTTGACGTTGGTATCTATTTTGTAGAAGCATTGCCACTCCTTGCATCATCGCCCATTGCAGGAAAAGTTGAACCCCTCTCTGCACCAAGAGCTTGACTTGTTTTGAAATGAAAATATGGAACTATAATCACTTTAATATAGTATAATTAACAGTAACCTGCTTTTGTGCACAATTTGGTTCTCTTTTAATCTCCCACGTGAGACTGACAAGGGCCATAATCATAGCACAGTAGTGATGATATATCCACCTGAAAATACACATGAGATTATTTAACCAAGCACTAGCATAGAATTCGGTACCCTCCATCACAGAAACTCTTGATAACTGAGGGAGCAAAACCCCCTAACAATAAGATGTTCCATAAAAGAAAACGATGATGTTTAGACCACTGCAACAGAACGGGATGCGTCTGACTGGATGACACAGCTGGCCTATTTGTTTATAAGCGAGAAACAATGAACTCAAACTAGCTAGACAAGAAATGACAACATGCGGAGTGTGTTAGGAAGCTGTGGTCTGTTGATGGACTTATTTAGTCATTCTATACACTTAAGTCCTATACTGAAGTTCAAAGTCTACTATGTATATTTGTAACACCTGTAATTTCCAAGGTAAAAATTTAGCATGAATTCAAGCAAGGGATAACAATTACATGCAAGTAACCCGAACTTAAGGAAAGGACTAGAGCACTAGTACCACAAGCCATTCAGAGCAAGGAGGTGCTAGAAAGAAAAACAATCACGGAGTAGCAATGGAGAAAAGAATTGTCAGAGCGCAATGTAAAAGAACGTGGTTGATGCTTAATAAGATATGCATTAAGCCTCATTATTAACTCTTACTTTTCAAGGACTTGCTAATAGCTACGACCAGATAATCGTGATTCAAAATAATCAGTTTGAGTTTGAGACTTCTTCAGTTACTTCTAACAAATTGAAGAGTTGAGCAAAAATAAAGGCTTCTCATCAAAGGATGCTAGCAGAATCTTCAAGAGCAGGATAAGTTGAATCCTAAAACACTTAAGAAAGCCAAATCATTTGAACTCACCATGGACGAATATCACTTCCATTGACTCTCAGAATGTTTTCTCGCACTGCCAAACCCGTGTAGAGGAACAACAGCCATGCCTAATGGATGTTATCAAGTTAAAGATCATTATTGCCAGCAACAACTTACACCTTCAGTAATAAAATCCCAATAAAGTACCTGATAGAGCTGAACAGGAAATGCTGGCATGCAACCATTCCACATCCAAGATCTCAGAGTAAGTAGCACTGCTGGGAAAAGAAGAAACAACAGGGCTGTTCTGTCCTGTTTGACATTAAATGGTGTTCTAGGTAAATATGCATATCGCACAACATAATACATACAATCTTGGAGATGTAAACAGTGAATAATATGCACATACATCTGGCAAATGCCAAGAAAGGCATTTTTATGAACCATACAAAAATAACCCCTAAAAGGCTGCTCGCCGAAAGTTCCCTAAATATCTTAATAGCATTCACACCACCAACTAATTATTCTCTTTCGTGAACCCTTTTACATTCTAGTTAAGGAACTTTTTCAATGCAGATAATGCATAACGTCTATAGTGAAAGACATTCATTGAAATCTATGACAAAATCATTTCCACAAGTTAGATTGTTATGTATTCATTAGAAAAGATCCGACTAAATAAAGAATAATTGTGTTTTTGCATTGACCAAAAAGTATGTACAAACGCTGTGTAGTGGATGCATTACACTTATAAGAACTACAGTTTAGTATATATTGTCAATAGGCAAGCAAAATATTGATTCAAAACAGTGGCTTACCAATTAAAACTTGTCATTATGAAACTTATAGCCAAAAAGGTGAAAAGAGCCTTACTCTGTAATTGTTGTATTCTTCTTTAACCTTCAGCTGAACATCCTTTCTTATAGCACGTACACTAATTGGACCAAGAAACATCCTAAGAAACCTCCCTGCACATAATACTCACCAATTAGGATTAGTTTTTGTATATATATTTTTCTTCAGTTAAAACACAAGCATTTATGGAAGGACAAATGTGTATTATGTGACAATGGTGACATGCATGCAAACAATGAAATTACGCAATTCATGGCAACAGAATGTATTCAAGGTAGAACACTGAGAAGAGAAACATTGGCACCTTCAGATTTCGGAGGTAAGAAAGCAGAGGCATCTCCATCAGCCATAATGCATTCTGCTTTCTGCAGTTCATCCTCGAGCTGCATGCAGTTGAGGTATTAGCCTGCTAACTGAATCATCACATAAAACACATTTCGAAAGCAATATACACCATTTTTGGGCCTAATTGTCATCCAGAGTAACTAACTAACTAACAAATATTCCTTATGAAAGATGTCAAAGCTAAAACTGTTTGTTCTCTTCTCAGTATAGATATCTAATTATCTATGACTCTTAACCACATGACCACTCATCAAACTTCAGCATGTACTGCCCCCCCCCCCCCCCCCCCCCCCCCCCCCCCCCTCCGGTTGTGGTTTTATAATGTCATTTTGATATTCATTCCAACATAAGTGCACTTATACTAAGAATTCATAAGAGTAGAACCAATAAAAGCACTCTGGTGATTCCAATTCTTTGAAATTCCCCGCGATTCAGACCAGATATAGTCTACTAAGCTGCATGGATAATCAAAGGAGATCAAGAGAGAGCGCACATGCCTTCTCAGAGAACAGAGGATCCAGGAGCTTGCGACAGTTCTGAGAATCGATCAAAGACTTGATTCTCCTTATGGTAGCATCGAGAGAAGTAGCTCGCTGACGAATCAGTTGCTCGTCGTTGGAACTTCTGGCGATTAGAGAGCCCGCCATGTCATGGAGCTCCTTGGCCTGCTCCACGACTCTCCTGACTTCATCCTCCAATCTATTCGCCGATTCCTCCATGGCCGCCGCTTCCGTGCCATTCGCCATCACGTCCAGAAGATTGAAAGCCTAATCGGTGGAACTGCAAGTGGTTGTGGCGTCGAAATGTGAGGACAGAGACATCCACGCGGCTAAGAATGGTAAGCGAGAGCTGCAGTGAAGAAGGGAACGAAATGCAGATTGATGCTCGGATGCGCGATGGCGGGTCGAACTACAAAAGAGTGGTGGAGGTGGATCACTGACAGTCCTCTGCACAGAAGAAAAAAGAGAAAAATCTTTGGTATTTTCTTTTTAGAGAAAAAATCCTAAATAAATATATAGTATTAGTTCGAATACGTGGTGACTTGTTTAAAAAATATCAGGTCTGTTTGACTCACAACGGGTCAGACATATGAGAAGACGAATAGAACTGGACACGAACCGACCTCTTAATTATATTAAGTTACTAGTGGGATACGTTGACGAGGTCTGTGCGTCCGTTGATGATTGCTCGCTAAGAGACCGTAACAATAGAGTTCAACATTACGTAGCAAGATGATTTTAGGTCGCCGCTACTACACATTTCTTTTTTCGAGCAAAAAAATTAATAAAATAAATAAATAGTATTAGCTATGGAAAATTGCTGGTAGTACCCATGCTTTTATCCTATTACATGTAGACGTGCACTGTTTTGGAAACCATACAACAAGCCCCTGAATGTTTGTGTTTAGAAGCATACCCCTCCTTTCGCTTCGTCACTTCTATGATGCATCTTAGATCTCAGCTACTACATGAGTGTTCTTTTTTGCTGCGTCCTTCTATAACTATAAATATGGAAATTGATATTTGTTCCGGACTGTAGGAGTCCGACAAATTCCGACCAGAGGAGAAACAACCTAAAAGTTAACAAATATTACAGCTCATACCTTTGTGTCTTGGGCGGAATTTTTCGGACCATTATGGTCGAAATGTGTATCATCTTCCAATAAATATCGGTTATTCAGTTATATTTATGTATAAGAGTCATCTTGGGATTTTCTATCATGCTCTACAAGTATCATATTTGTGGTATTTTTTACATAAATAATGATTTAATCTTAACATATGTAAAAGCTTAAAAGTGTAATTTTTCTTACTACATCTCAAATTTACATCACATTTTTACTAATAACAATTTCCTTTAATGTTCACTTTTAGAGCAATAAAAAAAAGGGAAAAGAACATATTTCCAGTCTCAAGTTTGCCTCATATTTCAGTTTGGTGTCTGACGTTTAAATTGAGTGTCTCAGGTTTCATTTTGATTGAAATTTGGTGTCACAGTGTGATTATTTTAGAGAAGCCTATCCCGATGAAACTGACTGTCATATCCGAGCTCCCAAGCATGCTCTCTTCTCGTCATTTTGTCGGGACCATCACCTAAGAAGTTGGCCACATTAGCCCAAATAAATCATGCTTTGTTGCCGCTCGAAATCGCTCTGCTGGAAACTTTGTTTTTTATGTTAACTTTAGGGTGAAATTTGACAATTTTGTGAAAAGTAAAAAGTGATGGATTATAAGTGGGTGAGTCGGTTAATAGAAATGGTTGAAAGAAAAGGAAAAGACGGGCAGAGACACTAAATTTTAACAAAAATGAAACTTGGGACAGTTCATATCAACACTTTAATCCTGAGACACTAAACTGAAACATGAGGTAAAACTGAGACACTAAATATGTTATTTTCCCTAAAAAAATACAAAAAAAAAAGTTATACAAGCACCATACTTGTGGAACATGATAGAAAGACCCCACTACTGGGTGCACTGGCATATTACTTATCTAACTTGAATTCAAGGATAACTAAATAGAAGAATAAAGTTGAAGGACTCGAGGTTAAACTTGAAGTATCAAAGGACAAGTCCCATGTAGAATACGCCAAAGAGTATATTTCTGATAATATATTATGTGACGCCTCATTTTATAATAATACATAGGGATTAAGTACCTTTTCATACCACTTCTTTGCACAGAATCCACTTTTGGTACCACATCTATTTTTTTGTATACTTTTGGTACCAATGTTTTCAACTTTGTATCCTTTTGGTACCACCGTTAACTTACTGTCCAAATTGGACGTTAAGTGGCATGTGCCATGCACGTGACCGCCCTAAACTTTTAAATTTGTTTCAGTTTAGTCCATCTAATGCATCCCTAACTTTTAATTTGTTCAATTTAGCCCTAAAATTTCCAAATCGAACCATTGACCCAAATTGACCTAGCCCCAATTGGGTCCAATTGGGGCTAGGTCCAATTGACCCAGCCGGACCTAGCCTAGGGCTAGGTCCGACCCTGTCAATTGGACCTAGCCCCAATTGACCCAATTGGGGCTAGGTCCAATTGACCTAGCCGGACCTAGCCTAGGGCTAGGTCCGACCCTGGATCGGGTTCGCCCGACCCAGGCGAACCCGAACCAGGGTCGGACCTAGCCCTAGGCTAGGTCCGGCTAGGTCAATTTGGGTCAAGGGTTCGATTTGGAAATTTTAGGGCTAAATTGAACAAATTAAAAGTTAGGGATGCATTAGATGGACTAAATTGAAACAAATTTAAAAGTTTAGGGCGGTCACGTGCATGACACATGCCACTTAACGGCCAATTTGGACGGAAAGTTAACGGTGGTACCAAAAGGATACCAAGTTGAAAACATTGGTACCAAAAGTATACAAAAAAATAGAAGTGGTACCAAAAGTGGATTCTGTGCAAAGAAGTGGTATGAAAATGTACTTAATCCCTAATACATATGTATAGAAAAAAAAAATTATTATTATACAAAAATATTAATGACTAAAAAGGGACTTTGTGAATGTATGCTCCTTTCTTCCCACCACACTACCATTAAACCATACACTACTTAGGTCTTAGGTAGGTTTGGTAGTTAGCTTTGGTGGGTCAACAACAGCTACTAATACTACTGCAATTTTCTCAATGTCATGGACTTCCGCAGTGCCTCAGCAATATATCAACAAAACAAACATCATTATCGCGAAATCATCAAGTAGGAACGAACAAAAATTCATACCAGATTCTTTAATATCACAATACAAAGAAGTATGAGTCCTATTTACACCTGCATAATGCACAAACAAACATAATAACTCAGAAACCAGCCACCAATTTAGTGCCAACTATCTGTCCATAAAAATATGTCTAGAGTAGTGGAACCACACTCAACTATCTTGATGTACAAGCAGAAATTATCATAATGCACGTCATATCAGAAAGGAAATGATCAATCAGATTTACCCGTTATCAGACTCTGACATGTGTCTGTTTAAGCAAAGTCGATAACTAAGTGTTGATATATAAAGCCTTGAATTTTTCAGCAGTTGAACGGTGATTCCGACTGTTGAAAACCTCGGTTAAGGATCGCAGGGCTTTGGTTATCATATCTTTCTTCTGGTCTGTGATAGAAGAGTTTTCAGCCTCGTTCTCACCATTTAATGACATGCATAGAGCCTTGAACCACTCCTCAAAATAGGTTGCTTTCTGAATTAAAGAGAAGAATTACAAATTAAGACAATAGCAATAATGTCCTTGTGAAGCACATAAACTGCAGACAAATTTTAAGGGGAAAAAAAAGAAAATTGAAGGCCCGGAACTTACTTTCATTAGAAAATCTTTGAGTGGTTGGTGATCCATACTTGACACAAGACTAAGAACATGCAGCATTGTTGTTGTCAGCTGTAGTAGGAAGGAAACAACCAACAAAACAGTGATCAGCTAACTTATTGACAAGTACACCAAGGTGATAATACTAATGCGAAATATGCGATAAAAGGTGTGAATTACTTTTCAACACTTACTGTTTTCAGTTGTAAATTTGGGTCTGAAATAACTCACAAGTAAAGAACAAAACTGAAATGAATTTGACTAAAAATTATGAGTTTCGCAAGTTACGGAAACATGAGCTATTTTCCAAGTTACATAATATACCAACATGTTGCCTGACCTGCTTCTCGAGGCTTGCACGATATTTGAAACCTGATGGCCCCGAAATTTGATCTGAGGCTAGATTCTCAAGCACATGTTGCAAACCTTTGACCACATCCGTGAATGATTTCCCATAATCTAAATGAAGAAGAATCAGCATTAGATGGCATTTGTAATGTTAGATAGTACTCAGTACTACTTACCAAATGCTGTTTCTGGAACAGCAAGAGCAGCTGCTGCTTGTATCCTGATCTTGTAATTAGGTGAATCCCGCAGAAGTAATAGAAGAATACTGAAAACTGGAGCCCTACATATAAAGTACAGGTAAATCATACTTCCAAACAAATCTCCATTTATAAGAGCTATACTTTGGAATTATTATTGGAATCGTACAAAAAGCGAGCAGGACTAATAATAGTGAAGAAAAGCAGTAAATCACATTCTGAACTTGGGTTATCTCAATTATCTAGACACAGACATGGGCAGACAGAGATAAATTTCACAAAAACTTAATTTCTACAATGAATTACATATATCTCTGTTTGGACCTAGAACCCATAACAATATGCCAGAAACAAATTGCAAAGATACCATGGCATTAAAAATGAAGAATGTCAGCAAAAGCCATCTGGAATGTTTCCAAAGCTAGAGAACTGGAAAGAACGACAAGAAAAGTAACAAATACTTATGATAGACATGCGGCAATTATAGACCATTCAATGGTTTTTGACAGCGTCATAGTTTGAGCATATTAAAGCTTACCAGTCTCTATCTTTAAGATCCAGCGTCTCATTCCGAAATAAATTACTCAATGCATGACAGACATTCCACTGCACCTGTTTTCATAAAAAATTATAAGCACAAGCCAACAAAGATCATATTCTAGTACTACAGCCATAAAACCTCCATTCGGAAAAAAAGTAAAGCATTAACACTTTTTTTTTCAAATGAATACCTTGACGTTTCCAGTGGTAATGCAGGAAAGAAACGCCTGCACAATTCTTTCCAGCCAATAACGGCCTCCTGCAGAAGCCGCATCACGTGATTGTGCTGAAGTTTTACTAACCCATTGACCAGTCCCGAGTTGTGCTCTGGCACCACTTTTTGTCAAAGAGGAACCCACATAGCCCACTGGCTTCTCGTGAACTTCAGGTAAGTCCGCAAAGATGACATATCTGGATAGACTCCCAAGAGCCCTAACAGCATTTGATTTTATCTGTACACAAATCCGAACCAGAAACTTTAATCTTCAGAGGAAAGAGAGAAAAATTACATGGAGGCTGATAAATTTCTTAATGAATTTGTTGTAAAAATTAATGATCATTTAATTGTCAAATTTTCCAATTCCAATATGCATGACTATCGAGAAAAATATCATCCATAAAGAGTCCGTTCGAAACAGTGAAAACTGGATGACAGATATACTTCTATGATATCTTGTGTGGAGGATATGTGATAGGCTAACCTTGTCGCTATCATTTGTTAAACGCAGAGCACAATCGATCAGCAGGATGAGCAGTGGAGCATCTATATCTGATCCTACAGACATAACATTTCTCAACTATTCAGAAACAAAAGTATCAGTTATTTTTTAGATAAAGCCAACTAGTACTTCATTAAACCTTAAAAGCCTACCAACAAAATAATTTGGATGCACAGCTTCCGAACAGTGCCGAAGAGAATCACATATGTTTGCTAATGCCCAAGAAGCTGTGATACGGACCTGCAAAAGTAGCTCATTAACTAACAGAAGGATAAGAAGAGTTTTTTCACATGTATATGCATGCATCAGGAAAGTACCATAACCAGGGAATCATGAGTATTAATTTCCATAGCGTGGATAAACTTGCCAATGATCTCTGCACTACATAGAATAAATAATTAGTAATTTCTTGCACTCATTTCTCAGTTAACCTGATAATATTTGACATAACAATGCCACAACAAGATTGATCTAAGAATACCTTCTTGAATTATCTAGAAAGCATACAATCACACCAATGGCTCGACAAGCAGCTGATCTGACAGAAGGAGCCTTATCCTCAACAGCAGCACGTATCTAGTATAGTTTTTAGGTTCTATCAATAAAATAAAATACAAAAAGAACGTAAAAGACAAGGTGATATGAAAACTCTCTTTCATTTTTAGTTAACACTCACCGTGGAAGAGACAATGAATTCTTGATGATCCTTTGGCAGTGAAAAGAACACTGAGGAAGTTATACCAGCAAAACAAGTAACTGTGGCACTTCTCACCTTGCAAGAGAAAAGGAAGAAGAACAATTCAGGTAATCCTTCTAGGCTTAATCTTACCAACATGCAGAGACCATATTTATATAATCTAATGGTTGATTTATCAACCTATTACAAGCAGCCAACTCTAGTCTGCCAACCTCAATAACACCAAGGAATGCAAACAAAAGAACAGCTGCATTGATAAACGCAGATGGATGTTAATCTATTGGCTACTACTTTTATGCATATAAGTAGCTGAAAATGGCACTTTCACCAATGATTAGTGGGCCTATTAAGTACCATGAACAAATATCTAGAGGCCGAAAGAAGCTTGTTTCTGTTGTCTTTTACTAGGTTTGCACCCCATTCACTCTCTTTTAAGAAGATTTCACTACTCATGATCCAGTAAAAGAAAGTTATGAACTAGCCGTTAGATCTAAGAAAAACAAGATAATTATGGTTGATCTTTGTCACCAACCATCGCTGAAGAGTTCCATAGTGTCAGTGGTAGGTACTTCTCAATTGCTTCACTCCACTGTCTGGTTCCTGAGTAACTTGTTCCTGGGTCATCCTTAGGATCCTTAGAGTTCTCATTTCCATAAAATGGAGCTGAAGATATATTCTTCGTCCGAATGCAATCAGAGGTGAAAGCAGTTTCATGCAACATATCATCGAAAAGATCTCCGGTTCCTTTAAATCCAGAAACTGCCCGAAGACAGTCATCCAAGACCTGAATTTTTTTCACACAAAACAGATCAGAGCTCTTCTTTCACTTAATGAATCACAAGTTTTCAAATATCGGATGCGGATTCAAAACATCTTTGAAAAATATGGCACATGGAATATGAATAAGACCGAGTCAGAGAGCCCAATCTAGATTTTTGTGTAAACTCAAGGTACAGACAGATAAGCATCTAAAAGGAGAGGCCTCTACGTTATATGCTGCAGTAAATGAGATTATAATAAACTTAACATGGAAAACACTGCTCAAAAGGACTAATACCTTAATTGCAGCAGTTGTGACTTTTTCCCCAGGAATTCCAACAGTATTTCCAGAGGATCCTCTACGTGGACTTCGAGGAACTTCAAGAGAAGCAGTTTCTAAATATTTGTATACAATTGAGAACACTTGTCCCCAACACCCAAGCATTACTTTGGGATACGTGTGTGATAAAGTTCTAAGGGCCTGCAAAATATCAATAATAGAATACTTCAGATTCATAAATTGAACATAGTAACTAGGAGCAAGAGATCACCCCTCTGGTAACTTTCTGAATTCATCTAACCTCATAAGTAACTTCAATGCTAGAAATCAAAAGATATTAGATAGCAAACATAAATTTGACTCTCTTTTTTTGGCCAAATAAATTTTGACGTATTGGATCAATCAAAGTTGTACTCTCTTGCATTTTACCTGAAGAGCCTCAAAGTTTATAGTCAGATTGGTCAGTTGCCCAGACTGCCGAAACAACGTAAAAAGAACACCCAAGTTCTTCTCGGTCTTCTCAAAACCTGGAGAAAATTATTATCACTGAAGATTAGAAAAAGAGAGATATGGATGACTATACTTTGACCTTTTAAAAAGATCCTAATATGCTGGGTTAACAATTTGACATAGACAACAGCATCAATGCCTCAAATAATTCATGAAATTGTAGTATTTAATTTGCTTTTGATCCATTAAGCAATCCCATCAAGAAACTAATACCAAGTGTATAAAAAATGTAGCCAGGACAAAGCTCTTATTTCTTTGGCATCTATCAATTTTTAATAACTGCTTATGGCTTCATAGCATTTCTCGTCTGACAAAAACATTCAACCATGAAAAGGAAAGTTTCGGTTTCTTTAGGGGCCTTGATGCTTCATAATAAGTATTTGTCTTACAAAGCCATATCTTTATAAATATCAATTTGACCTGCTAATGCGTATGGAATATTCCAAGGAGCGGCCTAGAGAAATCTAGCAAGCAAATAAATATGTCCAGTTACAAGTATATGCATTGACATATATACAAACACTCAAAAGCCAATAGCGATAACCTTGTAATATTTCTTCATTGAGCATTTCTTGAACTCGTAAAGAAGTAGGTGTAGTAGACAGGGCTGCACTCAAACAGCTAATGGTTGCTGCCTGGAGAAGAAAAACATTAAAATGAAGGATGATGCTATGAACTTGCAAAGTAAACTTCTTGAACAGTATAAGCCCAGTGTAATAGTTCTATCCTTTACACCCACTAGAATTTGCAACCCACTCACCTCAACATAAAAATTAAGAGAATGAAAATAATAAAAGCAAGACTCACCAGAAGACTAGTACCATCATTGTTTGATTGAAATCCTTCTTCCACTTTGGCTCCCAGAGATGAAATAACAGTAGGCAGTAAATCTTCAGGCATTCTTGCATAGCTGAAGAAGAATCAAAATAAATCAGCCAAAAGATGAGAAAAATGATTGCTTAACAAACTTTGCTGCATAGGGGTTATCTAGTGTAATTAAATATTTGAATGATTAATAGAAACAGAGTATCTTAATTTACCAAAATCAACCTGGGATCGAAAATCACAATATGGTAACATCTCCGCCAGAATAGTCATATTAGGGTAAGAGAGAACACTTACGGTGTAGAAGATATCAAAAGCATGAGAATCTTAAGCAATGAAGCCAGTAGTCCAGTATGAGTTTCTCGTGTGATTAAGTAGATTACTCCTTCAGTTGTCATAGCCAAAAAGAGTCAGGCTGAAGCCATCACAATAATTGTTATATATGGCATACAAACAGTCAAGAGTCACATCAATTACCTTTATGAAGTTGCAACAAAATCTGTCCAAGGGAACTCGATAGAGATGTAAAAGATCCAGGCTTAGAAGATTCCCTATATTCAGCAACTTGAAGAGATACTGAGGATGGACCATCTAACATGACAGCCAAAGTTGAGGCAGATGTGATTCGCACCTATTAAAAGAACATTAAAATATCAACAAACAAGCAGCTGTTACAAATTGGCTGGTAATGTAATCTAATTAGGGGGAAGCACTCTTCTGGTCACCCTAAATGGCTAGACATATTTGAACACTTACTTTGAGATATGGATCCGACAACAAACATGTCATTAGAGTTGCATCAAACTTCCTGTAGAAAAAAATGAACAAAAAGGTATAAGAACAGATTTAATTTGGAAACTGGTTCAGGGAAACCAAGTATAAACAGAGATGGCACCTGGACTGTAATACATCATTAGTGGGCAAAAGCATGGTCCACTGCCTTGTAAATGATTTTGGATCGGCTTGGCAAAGATCCTAGTCAGAGATTTGAGAAGAAGAAAAATGTGCCAACGATGAGTGTCTCTTGAAACTTGGATTTTACAGGTTTTTTTTTCTGTAAACGCTAAACATTCATAAGGTGATGAACGCCACAAAGGTTATAACTTATTGTCACCTGTACACAGAGGAGAGCAGCTACCCTGACCTTGGATCTGCGAATGCTATCAGCATCTCTTATTGAGCTATCACTGTCGCTGTAATCTGAATCTGATGACAAATAATCTGTACTAGAAGACTCTTGGTCTGATAGAGTCTTAGAAGTGGGACCTGAGTATTTGATCTTCCTTGTGTTTATGGTATCCTTGCTCCGAAGGTGGGGAGGCCGATACGGTTTAGGATCAAGCTTTTTAGTCTCATGTGAACTTTGATTTGAGCTCATAAAGTTTATTTCCTTCTCCTTCTGATCGACAACTCTACGTTCAAGCTGAGGCTTGATGTTTGCGAGGCCATAGGTAAAGAATAGTCTCAATCCTGCCACAAAACTGGGGACCTACAAGTTTTTCATTAAGTATCTCATCCACCGTAGAATGTTATCTATATATATACTGAATGTCTGAATGAATATAAGTGTGTGAGCAAACTGCATAACATATTACCAAAAGGCTATAATCTACTAAAAAATCAACTTACATGCTCAGTAACAGAGCTTTTAGTGTCTGCAAGGACCGAATGTAAACACTGAAGAAGAGATGTGTAGAAGCTGCAAGAAGAAGAAATCATGATTTATGTATGGAATAATATTTCCATTGAAAACCTCTAAGACAAGAAAATGTATTGCTGTGCAATATGCCTAGAAGTGTTGTTTGGTGCAGCCTATGGAGATTGAGAGGAGAGATTACTTGGACATAGTATTATCTTCCACAAGCAGGTATCTTGATGCCAAAACATCCAACTCTTTCCGCAAAACCTGCTTGAAAAATGATAAAATAGGTCGGAGTTATTATCCCGACCCAAGCAAGAAGAAGTTAACTCAAATGTTTTGCCAAGAGAAAGTTTAATGACCTCAATAACTGATTCCCAGGTATTGGCTGGAATGGAAGACCCAACTCTCGAGAATGATTCCCCAAGCATAGAAAAGGCAAGGGTCTGGACTTCCCATAAATTGTTTAATCTGGGAAGCCTCCTCTCAGCATGAACACCATGACCTTGATTACCGCTTTGAGAAAAGCAGTACAGATCAGAATGGAAGCGCGTAATATTTTGGCAGAGGAACTTCACCAGCTCTACATTTTCGGGAATTGAGGAGATTCTATGAGTGCTGACAATCCGTCTAAAGAAAGCAGATCGTATAAGATAGTTAGCCAAATTTTATCGACCTGAGAGTACATAAGCCTGAGTACAAAAAGTTCTAGAGGGTCACAAGATGAACGTTGCCCTCATGCCTGACCATTAAGCTAAATGTATGCGGTGAAAATGCGTACAGAATATGTAGAACTCAATATCTGCAGGCATTGAACACCATGGATAACGATAGTGGCAGGAAAATATCAATGATACATACATTTCATAACAACATATTCATCGGTACAAAGTATAAGCGAGAAACAGTAGAGGGTTTACCTCAGAGTCTCAAAACAGCCCACCATTGATCTAATTCTAGCAGAATTCCCGCTGGTACCCTCTTTTTCAATCAAAGCTTCAGCAATTTTTCCAAAAGAATCAAGAATTCGTTTCCAGGACGATGCATTTATATCAAGCGATACGCGGCGTACAATATCTTGAATCTGAAGCAGAATAATAAACCGTTGATAAATAAGACATCAATGATCAAGAAACCATAAAAGGGATTGAGAGGAATACCAGGTGAAACGACTGGGAATACACGTCGGAAGTAATCTCAGGGACTTGATGAACATTCCCTAGCAATTCGACCAGAAAGATCACATCGGACGTTACCTGAGAATCAGCAAAAGGAAGCAAATTCAGGTAAGCCAAATTAGCAATGGAAGAAACATCCAGATGATAGCAATGTTAATACCTCGTGCGGCGGGAGGTCGACGGCAGCGGATGTGAGGGCACTGGGATTGGAGAATATGAGACTGTGGAGAAGATCTGGAAGTGATGCTCGTGGAGGATTCGTCAAGGTTTCGTCTCTTAGAGTCAGGAAGGATGTCCTCCATAGCCTGACCGACGGCGGCGGTGTGGCCGCTGTCGAAGCTGATGCTGCTGCCATTTCAACCGCCGTGGAGCTGCTTCAACATCCCGGCGGTATAATCCTTCGCGCCTCGTTAGACATCACAACATTTACCGAACCGTTTTCACCGCCCAAATAAACGGGTTAACCCGTCCGTTATAATTTCGTCCTCTACGGCTCTACCTTATAGAACTTATTTATTTACTCCCAAAACATTTTTTCTTTTAGTTTTAAGTAGCTGTTATTTATTTTTTTAGCTTAATTATCAAAATTGCTAGTTTATTATTATTATTTTTTTATAATTTGCTAATTCAAATTTAATTTTTGGACGAATAAATAATTATGTTTAATTTGAATGTGGATTGCATTTGACCGAATAAAAACCAATAAACTGCCATTTTATGGGATTTTTCTACCATGCTCCAAGAGCACCATGCTTTTGGTTTTTTTATTATTACGGTGGACTTAATTGTAACATATGTAAAACTTTAAAATTATGAAAAAATATGAATTTTTTTAACCACACCTTATATTTGCATCATACTATTAATAATATCAATTTCCCTCTAGGGTTCACCTTTAGGGCAATAGAAAAATACAAATTTTTTAACTAAAAGCATGGTGCTCTTGGAGCCTGATAGAAAAGTCCGTATTTATGTTAACTTTTCGATTTTTATTTAATTAATTGTAAAACACGTAATTAATTTCATTAGCAAATTCTCCCAGAAAAAATTTCCAGTTGCCAATTTTTTCGAATGTTTAATTTTTAACAAAAAAAAATTTCCTACGAGATGTTTAGATGCCAAACTCCATAATAATTTATGCTTGGACTGAATCAATTTGTAAATTGTTGAATATGAACATTATTTCTATTTTCAAAGTTTGGACACTATTCTAATTAAAATACTTAATAAGCGTTAAACCGTTTAATTTAATAACTAACCTTTTCTTTGGGCCACTATAGCCTCTTGTCTTAATAATGGTAGAAGAGTCCGGTAAGGATGGGGGCCCATGGTTCAGAGCTTCATCTATCAAGCCACGTACTGTCTTAAATGCTCTTAATTGATTTGATACTGTGGAGTTGCTTCAACCACGGGTAATTGAACTAGATAGATAAGGTTGGCATACGTCTTTGTTATTTGATTTAATGCATTACCATCTATATACAAGACAAATTCATAAATAATATTCTAACTATTGGTGATTCTCAGGATCGGGACACTACTCGATTGTATGTAATAAATAAATAAATAGTTGTAAATATATATAATATGCTAAGCACTAACATAATTAAACTAAATGAAAGAAGGATTCACTAATTACGAAAGCTCTTTACTTAACATGGTTGCGTTGGTTCAAATTATAACACTCATTTCGATTCTAATAATTACATAGAGCAATAATTACTAAATAGGTTATGAAATTTGTTCAAAATTTATGGATAGAATAAATTGAAGGTGGGCCACTTACAGGATTGCAGCGCCGTGTACGTCCAAAATGTGACGTTAATGTCGATCGACTAGCTCCATATGATCATGAGGATTTGCATTTTCCTCACTGGTTGCGAAACGTGTTATGAATCAGGCTGCATATTTAGCGTACTCTATCTATTTAGTAAAACTAGATTCGAAATTTATCGGGTTCAATTAATTTATTGGATTGTTGACCAGCAAAAGCATGACGGATGCCTAAATTAGCAGACTAGTAGTCACTCAATGATATAATTATAGGATTACTCGGACATTACAACAATATCATATATTTGACAATTCATTTTACAAATGGTCACACTTCAAAGCTCGAGCGATTGTTTCCATTAGCGTTTTACAAATTGTCATACTTTTAAATCCGAGTGTTTCCACTAGCGTTTTACAAATTATCACACTCTTAAATCCGAACGACTGTCTCCACTATTCAACGGTAATATTAGAGGTTAGCTACCATCCTTAAACCGCCGCTCAGTCTACTCACGTGATTAGAACTTTAAGAGACGATTTTCTTCAAGTTATTATCTCCCACTAGTCTGGGACTTTCCCTACAAGCTAATCACTATCTTGATCAACTATGATACCATTATGCTACGGCACTCAAACCCGAACAACTGTCACACTAGTACATCTAGTATGAGCGATTTGTTGCCATCATTTGAGCCCATGAAAAAAGGAAGAATTCATAATATGCTTGAATGTATATATCGTTCTTATATAAGATTCAAGCATACGGACTGACCCAGTATGAGTGAGAGTTAGTCTAGGTGTTGAGCAAGTATACTACGGGTGCTGCCCTCTTGATGAGAAACCCCTAGGACCATATCTTATAAAAGATTTATATCATTTATTTTTAATCAATGCGGAATAAATCATGTGTATTAATAGACACTAATTGATGAAATTAAAAATAACACCCCAAACACGCTGCTTAATTCAATTTTCAAGGTGTGGTCCCATTGGGGACAAACATCTCACATTTTATTATATATATTATATAGAAACGGTAAGCCTCATATATATATATATATAAGCTAGCTAGAAGAAGCACTATAAATATAACGTCACTAAGTTCTTCGCGTGCCTCATCTATATATCAACTGGCATAGAATTATTGTTGTTAAAGAAAAATGCGACCGGCGGCAGGTGAAGCTGCAATGACAGCACCGCAGCCAGTAATAACTCCCAGTTACTGCGATCCACCGGCCAGCTCCTGTAGCCATTGGCAGCCCTCACCGGACTTTGAGGCTAACATAGTCGTAGTCCTTATCGTCCTCCTTTGTGCCCTCATCTGCATCTTCGCTCTCAATGGCGCCATCCGCTGCTTCCTCCACACTACCGGACCCGACCAAGACATGATCTCTCAGAGTAACAATGGTAGGTGTACACTTTTTCATAAGTTTGAATTTGTGAGTAACTATATATTTTCAACATAATTATAACCTCAACAAAAAGTGATAATTTTCCTCCTTTTAATCTAGACACTACCTTACATTAAATTGAAATATAGTGAAACTTTCTATAGAAAAAGAACGAGGTGGCTAAGTGGAAATTGATGGTTGCAAATCAAATGATAAGTCTGGTGTAAACTATTGTTTACAAATACTGAGTGTTTAAAGTATGATTAGGAGTGTACTGAAAATCATTACTCACCTTTAAACATATATCGAAAAGTTGATTAAAACGTATATCCTATTTTCTAATTCTGGTATTAGAGCCGATGGTTCGAATTCCCTAAACGGCGTTAAAATGCCAGGAAAAAAAATTGTAATAAAGGAAGTGAAGCAATAAACATATAGTTTTAATATATTATCTTATATCGCTACAAGAAATTATAGTCATTTGTGAGAGATTTATTTGTGAGGAACATATATAACCTTATTTGTAAGAGAATTGTGAAAATCTCTTACAAATACAACATTCAATTTTTTTAAGGGAATAACTCCTAACAAAAAATTTGGCTATAAACTTTCTTGAAAGGAATTTCCCTCAAAATATAATAAATTTCTAGAAAATACTTATAATTTGTGAGAGATTTGATTCTCTTACAATACTACTGTCACAAATTACCAATTTTCTTGCAGTGTTGCGTAATAAATTTTAAAAAAGTACTTAATATATTCTAAAATCATAATTTTATCCATACTAGAGTATGGATATTAAATTATGGATTCATTTATCAGTAGCTTTTAACATAATTAGCAAAATATTAGGCAATCTAAACAATTCATGGCTGGCTACTCATCACGGTGAAGTTTTAAGTCTCAAACAGTTTATAACTGTAATTTCCTGTAAAGCAGGAACGGAAGTTGCAGAAAATCTGCAGAAGCAGTCAAATACCGTACTAAACTTAGAGTCGGTAATTGCGTACTCGGCATCTACAGGGCTTAAGTTGGCGGGTGGCGGAGAAGAGTGTGCAATCTGCTTAGCGGAGTTCATGGAAGGAGACGGCGTTAGGGTTTTGGGAAGTTGCAAACATGGTTTCCACTCGCAGTGCATAGAGAGGTGGCTTCTTACGCAGACTTCTTGCCCTACCTGCAGACAAAGCTGTTCTCTAAATGCAAATTCTTCTTCTTCTTCTGCACCGGAGTTGGTGGGGAGGAACGAGGATTGCAGCCAGGGTGGTGGCCGGATAACGGTTTTGACGGAGGTGTCGCCGGAGAGCAGTTCACGGCGGTTGGAATAAACATGAAAGCAATCATAAGTAGTGTCTTGTATTTTTCCTTTTTATTTTTTTTAATCAAAGGAAGGTTCAATATTGTTTTAGAGAAAAATCATGTAAACGGATATATGACATGGCATATGTAACGGGAGAAATTCTTCAATAGCACCATTCCAACAGGTATACTATGTGTGGTGGCCATGTGGAAGAAAGAAGATAATTCTTTGACACATGTTATTATTTTACTGGCTAGCGGGCTACCACATATTGTACACCTGTTGAAACGGTGTTATACAAGAATTTCTCATGTAACGGCGAGTCGATGATGGATGGGGCCACCGTATGGTGACAATGATCCATTAGATAATTTTTCAATTAACGATTCAACGCGGCAGTATCAGAGTTATAAATATAAATGGGGTGACAAATATTACTATATAATTAGAAAAAAAAAAAGTTACTCTCTAATCTGTATTGAGTAATACTTATCCTGGGAGTATGGCATGGGTTACTTCAGCGTCGTAGCGCATGGTATTTGAGGCTCGGGGCATTTTCTCTACCCCTTCTTACCGTGAAAAATCAGGGGCACCTTGCGTCCTTGAACCGATAACCATCTTTCGGCTAACCTAGCCTCCTCCATCCCTCGGGACCAACAAGGGGTAGTACAAGAATATTCACCAGTTGTCCATCGACTACGCCTTTCGGCAGAGTATTTTTATCGAAGTTCTATATTTATTTTTGAATAAAAAATGCATTGAACTTTCATTAGTTTTTGTGAAAATTTAATTATTTTATAAGACACAAAATTTTATTATTAATATTTCGTAAGACCCTCTATTTTATAATACTCTCATTCAATTCATCGAAAAAATCAATCAATTTTAAGTTTTGAACTTTTGATTTGAAGATTGACAGTTGTAAATTTTATTATTTAGCTATCTTTTAATAGATTACGATTGTAATTACTCTAATATAATGTCTTACTGGAGGTCCAACATGAAAAAAAAAAATGTAAATCATACAACATATTTGGAAAATATGATTTTTGTACCAACAATTTTAAAATGTACAATACGTTCAAAACAATGGTAATTGCTACTTCTTTTAATTATCAGACTAAAATTGTCGTCAAATACATTTTAATTTAAAAATTTAACTGAATACTTTTATAAATATCAAAATCAAGACCTAACAACTTATATTAGTGTTATGATAGTGTCCTAACTCGACCGAGACTCAGTTGACCCTCAATTGGTTCTGGTCCGATTTGACTCAAATGTAACATTTGTATAAACAAGATAATATGAGTTAAAACCATGTATTATGGTGTAACGATTCAACATTTCATCCATTAAGCAGATATTAGAAGTTCAGACTCTGTGGTTGAAAAAATATTCACGATCATCACTTTATTTTTAACGGACTAACTCAGTACAAATGTGGATTAATATATGTATAAATCAAACATACTACTAGTGCTGATCTTCTGATGAACCCCTACGACCGCGAAAAAAAAAATGGTGTGAGCTACTTGAGAGACTATAAACTCTAGGAGTACAACATAGCACATACAGACTAGACTACAGGACTATTTTAACGTAAGATAATACTTCAGAACTATATATATATGCAAACTTATATACTTGGAGAATCACGTGAATTACACGTGGTTGTAAGGGGTTTTCGCCCCAGCGATCCGTCGTTCATTTCCTGCATCTTTCAAGAGCGAACAGCTTCGAGCAGCGCCGGCGGACTTTAGCGAGATTAAGCGGCGGAGATGTGGCTCAACCGTGGCGGCGATGCGGTCCGAGCGGCCACTGAAGCGAGTAGGAGCATATTCGTGAGGTACTTCTCGCGAGAGCGCTCTGTGAACGTTAGGAAGATAAACCCCAAGGTGCCGACCCAAGAGGCTTATTCAATAGCTCGTGATCTTTATGACGTAATTAAGAGTCGCGGCCCTCTCACGATCGGAAACACCTGGACTCATGCTCAGGTTCGCATTCCTCTACCTCACTGTTTGCTGATGCCGATTATTTTTCTCCGTTTATGTTTAGTGTTTTGCCCTAGTAATCGAGTTCGTACTACTGCACTTTTCCAACTGCATTCTGTGAAGAGAAAATGCAGCCTTTTCTCTAAGTTAAGGAGCTGTTCTCTTAGAGAAAAATTTGATTTTGTTGGGATTGGCTTGTCTTTCCGGTAATACATATAATTTTGTTGTTGCTGATTGGAAGAAGAGAATTTCTTCTAAGGAGTCCCTAATCCAAAATGCAATCTAACTCAAGCTTAAGTAGCTGTTATCTGAGAAACTTGATCTGGTTCCTATTAGCTTACACTTACGGTGATAGACGTTGATTTCATGAAGCTGAAGAAGGGATTGTTTGGCATACTGCTGTCTGCTTGCTGGAGAAATAATCTATAATTTCATGACTTGAATATAGTTTGATTTGATTTCTAAAATTTAGCTCTGTTATTGCTGAAATTTCACATATATATGATATTTTCCCCTGAACACATCTTTGACTTGAAGCCAAGTTAACTTTAGTCTGTTGTGTGTGGACTATTCAGCTTTAAATTGTTTGTGTTGATTGAATCAAGAAAACCAAATTTCTTAGAAAGGGATAGTTTATTTCAACCCTCAAAGAACATGAAAGTTCTCACTGCCTGAAAATTGGAAAAGCTTGTCCATAATCAAACTCGGAATGTTCGTCAGGGTACATAGGCGAGTGCATTATGTTTGTCATAGTGGACTTTCGCTTGCTGGTTTGAAGATGATTGACATTGATGATTTGTTGTTAAAAATCAGATTATAATATCTATCTTGTGTATTATTACATCAATTGTGGGTTTTCATTTTTCATCTTATTGCAGGAAGCGGGTGTATCAGGATTGCAGAGCAAAACACACATGAAACTACTGCTCAAATGGATGCGGGGGAGGCAGATGCTCAAATTAATCTGCAACCAGGTCGGTTCAAACAAGAAGTTCTTTCATTGCACACTCCCTGAAGACCCTCAAAGTGAACAAACCATCGCAAGTCTAGAAGAGCAGAATGTTCAACGAAAGAAGGCTACCAACAAGCCAAAGGCTAAAAAAAGTAAAAAGAAAGCCAAGTAAGCTTTGGACTGGTCTTGAAAAACTTGCTCAGTTATTACTGTATCACTCCTAGGCTAGCTGTCACAGCTACATGTTCAGATAGTGCTTCCTATGACATTGCAATCTGCATCATGTTCGGTTTTTATATTTCGAATGTTATCTTGAGACATTTCCATGACTTCTCTAGTAAAATGGATTGCTTCATGACATTTTTGTTGTTGTCAAGCTGTTTTGTGGTATACATAACAAGAACCTTGTTCCTTCTTTGTACCACGAATAAATCGACCCATTGTTACTTATGTTGCAGTTTTTACCATTTGGTTGTTCTCATATGGATTGAATCTGCAACAAGTTGGTGCTCCTTTCTTTTAACCCCACAAGGCCACAACATGGAGTAGAGGCCCGCGATTATCAGACATGCTCCTATTAAGCTGTGTTCACGACATTTCAGTAAAATTAACTAAGAAGAAACAATCCATATTGGTTGAAGAAGTCACCTTCTAAGATGCAACTGCTCCACAGAAGCAACGGCAGAGAAAATCCCGACAATCACAAGCAGTAATGGACTGAACATGGCTACAATAACCGGTCCTCTGTGGCTGATTATCCATGTTTGCAGATAGTATACTCCTGCTGATATCACTACTCCCTGATTAAGAAGAAACAGACAACAACTATTGTTGATACTGTGATTAAGGATTATTTTGCCTTGTTTTAGTAGCTTAATCGCTAGATTAACTATGTGTCAGCATGTCTGTAATAGTATATTAACCGGAATTACCCGAGAAGAAGAGCAATGAGAAACGTCAAACAAGGGATCACATTGCTCATCGCGCTTCCAACCGCTGCAGAAGTATACGTAAGACCGGCATAGTACAAGTTGAGATGAATGGTGGTTCCGAGCGATGAAAGAACAAAGATCTTCGAGGCAATCTTTAGCGACTGTGGAGGCTGCTCTTTCCTAATTAGGCACTAATCAGTCATACTTAAGAAACTTAACAGATGAGTTTACTTTTTGATAGTCACCTTTCAAGAAGATAAGCAAAGGGACCGAGCAGCAGGGTTGCGATGACGTGGCGGTAGACGATGAACACTAACTGATTGAGGCCTCTCTCGAGGGCGATCTTCATGAGGATGTTCGAGCCGCTGTAGGCTAAATGAACAAGAATCATGACCAGGTAAGGGGAATAGAGCATAGATTCCATTTTATGTTGCAAATTATGTTAATGGATGTTACCTTATATTGTCACCTGAGTCTCATTATATTATAAGATGGATTAAGAAGTATTTAATAGTGTTTAAAACAAGTATATTAGTGGAAATCATAATCAGGCAACTTAATAATCTGCTTGAGATGCATTCCATTATCCGCTAACCTTTTTCTATGCCGAACAACCATTTGCTGAAAGCATTTGAACATAGCCCACACATTTAGATGACGTTGTGTTTGAGTCCACTAGTGATGCCATACACATAAGATGATAAAATTATGAGAACCCAAAAACAGTCCATAGGTCATGTTGTTTATTACTATCTAAGATTTAAAATGTTAATATCCAATATTATAATTATTAGATTGGTTGATTTTCACTTATTTTTTTAATCTTAAAATTGATGAAACAAAAACTAGTTTTTAATCTTAAAACTGATGAAACAAAAACAAGTTTCTTAAGCTTCAAGTAAATATAACCATGAGCAACAAATCTGATACTGCGAAAAAATGTAAAATATGTTTTTTATTGTTTAAAACACCAAAATCATTTGAAAAAAATTGAAAGTAACAAATACAATAGTTAGAAGACTAAATATCAATATTTTATATTTGTGACGACAAGTAACAATATAACCAATAATGGAGACCGTTTTTAGGTATTTAACCCTAAAATTATTAATCGAGTCATCACCTAAACACCTTAAACTTTTAGAGGCACATAAGATAAGAACGATTCGTAGAGCTTTATGAATGAAAAAATATTATAAAAAAGCTACTTCTAAATGTGTGGGATACTTTCATAATGCATATACTAACGTAATCTTTTTACACTTTACCATTTACGGACTGCTCATGCGAGTGGTTATTATTTTATACGTTGAAATGTGTCAATTGTGCCAATTGCTAGAGGATTCAAATCTTCTGTCCCATCATTTGTGCCTCAGATTGTGCATTCTTGTTAAAATCTTGACATATGTTTTTAAATTTAATATTTTCATTTTAGAGCTCACCAATTTTAATATGGTTTTATTAAAAAAAATCACAAAATTAATTACACTCGGATCACGTATCAATTCAAGATCTTAATAGCGAGGTATGAGATTTAGAATTAGATGTTAAATTTGAAGCCCAAGCCCATTAAATCGGTCGCCATAGTTTGGGCTTTCAAAAAGTCAAGCCCATGAAAACTAAAATAAACCTCTTTTCTTTTCTTCCCTTTCTTTCCCTTTCCCAAGTCTCTGCAGCTCTTACTAAGAACCTCGCCGGCGCTGCCAAATTGTATGGCCAAGCTCTCCGAAGATCACTAGAGCTACCTCGCGAATACCACGATTTACCAGAAGCAATCATTTTGCAGAAGATACGCTCAACTGTTAAAGCAATAATAGGTTCGTCTCCTGACCTAACTTGAAGTGATTGACTACTGAGATTCCTTTATGCTCTACAACGGCGAGGGAATGGCTTCTGATTCTTCTTGCCTCCATGGAATATAGGAACTTTAAGCATTGAGCTCTTTACTTTCTCGGGATAGTACTAGCTGACTGGCTCTTGAATATATTCAGTGCTCGTATTCGAATCAATTTAGTTATTTCGTTCAAAATTTAGTCTTTGTAGGTTTATTTGCACTGTTTTTCCACTAAAATTCGTGGGAAACAATCAGTATTTTTTTATTTTTTATTTTGTAAAGCTTCTCACATGTTCTTTGTATAAGGTCATATATGTTATTGATTATGGGTCTGAGATATGGCTATGGAATGAGCTTGGCTTAGTTATGGTGGGGAAGGGATGGAAATACAAAAGAACATTCTCATTTCTCTTACTTTGATAGACATTATTTTGGAGTGGGGAGAGGAATTAAGGGAAATTGATGGTTTCAACTTTCCATTATCAAAACAAAGCCTTAATCTTTTGACTGGGTTTTGTTGTGGAACAAGAACATTACAGCTTGCTCTGGCATTTGGCTTAATCCACTGTGGATATCCTTCTTGTCTTCATAGGCATATATTCATTTTTGTACATTTGTTTCTTTACACTGCATATTTTTTAATCCATTCAGTGGTATCTATCTTTCTATGTTGTAAGTGCATCTAATGCAGTGTCTCTAGTAAGATTCAACTCGCGCATGCTTAGAAGTTAAAAGTAAGATAATGCAAAGTCCTAAACCCTACACCATTTTGTTTCTGCAGAATTACATTTGTTGAACAGAGAAATCAATCTGTCAAAACCGTAGTTGAAATGGCACGATATGTTCGGTCCTTGAGAGCCCTTCTTCCCCGTCCGTGTTCAAAAATTTGTTCACATGTCGGTGTAGCAGAACTAGAGAAGCCGATTGTACTCCGTACTTGCACTGCCCGAACTTACATATCAGAAATGCGGAAATCCGCTTTTGAAGGCAACATTCTCAGACAATTAAGAAATGAAATCCAGTATGAGCTCGATCACAACCCTCCATCTGAGGTAATTTTCATCATTGACACTAATCTTACTTTATATTTGCTCTTATCAGTTATTGTTTGTTGTTACGGCTATAAATATAAAAATTGTGTGATTTTACAAAAACTCGAGCTTTCTGAAAACGCTGCATAAGATCAAACAGAGAATAATTTGCAAAAAGGAAAAAAAGAAAGAAAAGGCAGATCAAACTGAAGATCAGTCATTGAGAGTAATGTTAGATTAACAGCTATTAAAGCAATAACTTCTTGTGGATGAACATATATATCTGCATCTATTTTCAACAGCTTGTGAAAACATATGAGTCTTTCATGGTTGATGACCGCTCTGGAGAACAATGGATTAGACTAAACAAGAAGTTCAGTGACAGTGAAGATATCAAGGTCGAAGCAACCATGTTTGATGGTGCAATACCAGTTTCGAAATCTGCAATTACTAGTGGCAGTGGAGGAGATATGCAGCTCCATATTACTTTAGTAGTTAGCATCTCTAAACCAGAATCAAGTGATGTCCTGGAGTTCATGTGCTCAGCTTGGCCCGATAGTTTAGAAATTAACAAGCTTTTTGTTCGTCGGGGTAAAAAGATGCAACCTCAACTGTACTCCGGTCCTGATTTCAAGTACGGTAAATTTCATCAAAAAATTACTGTAAATTGCTTCCGAAATGGTTGTTCTAATTGTTTGATTTGGGTGACAGGGAATTGGACGATGAGTTGCAAAACTCGCTTTATGAATTTCTGGAAGAAAGAGGCGTAAACGATGAACTTGCGGGTTTCTTGCACCGATATATGAAGAACAAAGACAGAACTGAGTTCATCAGATGGATGGGCACTGTCAAATCTTTTATTGAGAAGAAACTATGAAGAAAAAAAAAACTTTTCTGCTGTTTAGACTATATAAAGAAAATCACCTTTGTTTAGTTAGGTTCTGATTTATCTTTCTCCTTGTTGAGAGGAAATTTCTGTTGGCATAGTTGAGAGTACTTAAATTTTCAAGCCAACAATTATTGTTAGGAAATTCTAAAACGAATTTTTGTTGCAGCTATTAGTAGCTTGGTTGGTAAGTTGCTTCTCTCGGCTATATTTAGATCATATATGTTTTTTTATTTATCTGCTGCATAATAATAATATAAAGGGTTAAAAATTATTAATATGAAGTATATAGACTATGCTTAGATTTGGGTTTTTCCTTTTTTTTTGCGATGCGATGTCCAAAATATTAGAGTTATTACTTTCCACTTTATTGTCTGATTTTGTTATTAAAATTAGTATTTTTAAGAAGAAGAAAAAGATGTTGCTTTCTATTTTTTTAAAATATCAGAATTGTTGCTCATGCTTAAAACATATATTTTTGTTTGTCAAATTTAAGAGAAAAAAGTGGAAAGATATCGAACACAACAAAGAAAAAGCCGATACATCAAATCGCAAAATAGTCTATCCTTTAGAGTTTAGACTTAAACTTAAATATAATTTTTTTTTTCTTTTTGATTAGACATGTTTTTCTTGCTCTATACATTGTACTAGTGGTTTGGACGCCTAGATTAATCTATCCAATAACTCAAAAGTATTAGATGCCACTTTCTTAATTGGCATATATATACACACTTCCACTAAAATATTTTTATTGTATAAAGGAAATTCCATGCTATAGTTAATAGTTAGTTCCTTTCAGTAAGGGAACAACTTTGGACAATCAATAGATAATTAAAGTAAAACCACCTGATATAACTTTACAAATTACAAATACATCATGCAATGCAACAACCACTTTGACTAAATAGTAAGCGCATTACGATTCCCAAGCAAATGAGCCTATTCAGGTGAATCTTTAGCCTTTACTATTTTTAGTTCAAAATTAGGCAATTTTAAGTAGCTTACGATCTCCAAAAGCAAATTAGGGTTATACACACACTTCCACTAAAATCTTGACTATATTAAAAATAGGCTATCCATGATAAACTTGTCCTACTCTTTGCATTATCATATAAAACTTTCACAATAAAATGAATTTTTTTTCATATATAATATAATACAATTGTTATTAGTTTCTAATTTTTTTTTCTTCTTAAAACCTGTTAGTCATAGTGAACAGTTGATTAGGGTGAACCATTGAAGTCAGTTGACTTATTTTAGCTCTCTCGAGTTCACAGTGGTCTGTGCATAACCGTTCATTATGCCTAATAAGTTTTTAAAAGAAAAAATAATAATAAAACTAGTTACACTTGTATTATATGAAAGTAAACTTAATTTTATTTATTATCGTGAAAATTTTATGAAGTAGATTGAGGAGTAAAGCAGAAGATATTCATCCGACTATATGCTTGTCCCGAAATTGAGAGAGCATTATTATTAATAGCTTAATATGTATATATATATATATATATATATAAAGTTATTAAAGATTGTGTGTGGCAATTGCCATTTTTACCCTAAAAGTTGTAATTTTTTAAGTTTAATCTTTTAAATTCTTATATTTATTTTCTAAAAAAATTAAATTAATTATTTACCCCTAATTTAATTATTGCTTTTAAACAAAATTCTGGGCTTTTGTCTCTGTATACGCCATACCTTACGAAACTTATGAGATGAGATCACGAAATGATGCCAACACTGCGTAAGGAGTATCTCTACAAGTCAATAAAGGATGAAAGCTACAATAATGGCAAGAGTATAAATTAAAAAGTAAAATAATCACAATTTGGCCTTAAACTTTTTAAGATGTGACATGTTAATACTATATAAATTCTTATGTTGATTTCATTTCTCTGTCTAAACTCAAAACACAAAGAGAAGAGACCTTCCTTCTATCCATCCTCAACCATGGCGATGGTGTTGGGGAAAAATGGCATTGCTGAAGAGTGGAGGCCCTTCATTGCAATGGTCGTGATCGACTTCGCATTCGCAGTCACTAGCGTGCTGCTCAAGAAAGTAATGGACGCGGGAATGAACCGTTTGGTCATCATCACTTATCGACAGTCGATTTCCGCCATTTTCTTAGCTCCCTTAGCTTACTTTCTCGAACGGTACAATTACGTTTTACATTTACGGTTATTCGACCATGCATGGTAAATTCTATATATAATTAGCAAACTAACAATCGATAAATGTTGCAGAAATAAAAGGCCGAAGCTCACATTTAGGATCATTTTTTCGCTCTTTTTGAGTGCGGTTGTCGGGTAATTTGATACCTTTCATGCATGTATAATTATATTTTTTTCTTTTAATAAATGAAATCAAGTGTAATTTTTTAGTTATTAGATCAACCACATGATATTTGTATAATAATAAGAAATATTAATTGTTTTCTTTTCACTCCTCTAAAATCTGATGTATTCTCTCTCAAAATTTAACGACCGAAAAATCAACTTAAATTATAGTCGTTTCATTTTAGACTAAAAGCGGCTTGCTATAATGGTTTGGATAAATTAATTTACTGGCAGGGGTTCCTTGACTCAGTACTGTATACTTGTGGGGATTCAGTACACTTCTCCTACCTTCTCTTGCGCGTTCATCAACATGGTCCCTGTCCTCACTTTCATAATGGCTTTACCATTCAGGTAACTAATTTTTTTTACTAGCGAAAAAAGAAAATGTTGTTTTTGCCCCCATATATATATCTGCTAAAAACACAACTTACATGTTAAAAAAACCTAATATTACCTTTATTATTTGAAATTCGGTTAAAATATTTTCAGAAAAAAGGCATTATTTTTTTGTCAAATTTTAACTTAAAAAATAATAAGTTAAAGTGGGGTCTAGTTGAGTCTCAACTAAGTCTGACATATTAATCAAACCAGGTGATATCTAGTTCGGACTCAACTGAGCCATAGTTTTTTTTTTGGTTTTCGGTGATCCTAGTTGGGCCCCCATCAGGAGGGCAGCACCTAGACTAATCTCATTCGCACTGGGGTCAGCCCGTAAGGGGTAAGGTGCTGGCCATGAATATTTTTCCATTCCCATGGTCACTAGCGGGGTTTGAACCCCTAACCTCTGGTTAAGGGATGAGGCGCTGAACCACCACACCATGATACTGCACTATATTTTTTTTTTCCAATACTGCACTATTTTATTGGAGTTGAAAAAACATAAAATAAAAAAGTTAGGACTAATTTGTTATTTTTGAAATATCTTAATGAAATTTTGGGTGGAAAATTAATAAACGGGATTTTTAAAACGCTCAACATTTGGTATTTTTGCTATATTTATTTATTTATTAATACAGTAGACTTAACTGTAATTAAAACTTGTTAGATTCTAATTACTAACAATTAATGACATCACTACTTAATTAACTCTCAGGATGGAACAACTGAAGTTGAAGAAGAGAAGTGGACGAGCCAAATTGAGTGGTTCCTTCATCTGTGTAGCTGGAGTGGTCGTATTAATACTTTACAAAGGAGCCCCCTTGTTTCACTTCTCTCATAATCACCCCCAAACTCCATCAAGCTCGACAAAGAGCAACAGAAAATGGTTGCTAGGTTCGATGGCCTTACTGGTGGGAGACATATTATGGTCATCATGGTTCGTGCTCCAGGCCAACATAGCCAAAATATACCCTTGTCAGTACTCTAGCACTGCCGTTATGGCGTTCTTTGCCGCCGTTCAGTCTGCCACCGTGGCGACTGTCGTCTCGACGGGACGGAACCTGTCTCCTTGGCTTCTCAAGGGGACTGTCGAGATTGGGACTGTTCTTTTCACTGTAAGTCCATAATATATATTGTTCCTCTTGATAGTCACTTTTTTCCTATATATATGGGGTAAACTAGCAAATTTCAAAGTTTAGAGGGGGCGAAACTTCAAGCTCTTATTTTGGTGGGTAAAACTGTAAAAAAGTTATGTTTTATGAAGAAATTAGTAAATTGCGAAGAATTTGTTGAACGAAACAGTCACTTAGATATATACTAGACACCAGTCCACGCTACGCGCACGCTCATTATTGACGTGAGAATATTACAAATGCACGATTAAGCAAGACTGATACAAAGAGCTTAATCGACAAACTCTAAGTATGCTATAAAAGTATGACCTTATTAGAAAAAATTCACTTAAAATTATGTAATGATATATTATATAAAAAAATATAAAGATTTGAGAGATTTTATTAGTTTTAACAAAAAAAAAAAAAAGTATAGCAAATAGTATAATTTTAAAAAGTATCCAAAATAATTTTTATGAGATTTTTCCTAGGATATGAATATTTCTAGTGAGCATTTTATTAGAAATCAATATTTTCAAAAAGTTGGCCAAAAAAAATATTAAAAAAAAAAAATTGGAACATGATATTTATAAGAGATTTTCACTATTTTCATTACAAATATGTTCATTTTTCTTACAAACAAATTCATCACAAATACCTAAATTTCTTGGACTATAAAGTTAAAAGGATAGCTCACATCCCTCACTCTTAATAGCACTTTATACTTTGTGATGTGTCTTTCTTCTATGCTTCACATTCACAAATAAGGTTTTTCTTGTTAGGTGAATTTTTATTAGGATCTTACTTATAAAGAGTTTAAATCAGTGGCACACTGAAACAATAGTTTATAAACGGGAAAAAGGTTTGTTGGGGCAATTTTAGTTCTAAATATACACTTATTTTTTATTTAACTCTTTAAAATCTAATATTTACTCTATAAAAATGTTTACATTTACTTTCTTACTCCCCATTTTAATTATCACCCCTTAAATTACTGACTTTGTCCCTTTTTCTATTAAGTAGGATTAATCATACAAAAAATAAAAAGTGATTGAATGCAGGGGATGGTGGGATCAGGACTATGTTTTGTGGGGATGTCATGGTGTGTGAAGAAACGGGGGCCCGTTTTCACGGCGGCGTTCAGCCCCTTAATCCAGATAATGGTGGCCATGATCGACATTCCTCTATTCCATGAGCAACTTCATTTCGGAAGGTCATTACCATTTTCTCTCTTCTAACAACTAACTCATGGCACAACAAACTTAATTAATGTTTTTTTTTGTGTATTCTATTCTCGACAGTGTCTTAGGTTCCATTGTAGTCATCATGGGACTCTACGTTCTTCTATGGGGAAAGAACATGGACATCGTCAACAACACGTCTCCGGCGATTGCTCAGGTGGAGCCCGACCGGTTTGACCCGCTAGAAGAAAACATTAAATTGCAAGTCTAATGTTTGTATTGTCTTTTCTTGTATTAGTGATGAGAACCCATATGATCAGTATTAATGTTTATAGAGCTTTCAAAATAAAAACTCGGCTAAAATGCAATTAAATTTATATTTGTTAGATATGAGTGAAAATGAATCGGATTTTAAGATGGAAAAGTTTAATATACACTACAAGAAATTCTTCGATTTGTGAGGGTCAGTTTTTTTAGGGATTTTCAAAAATCCCTCAAAAAAATCATATTGTAAGGAATTTTGTGAGAGATTGCTTCTAGCAAATAGACCCACCAGAAAAAATGCGGTTTTATAGGGAAATCCCTTCAAAACATTTTGGGAGGGATTTCCCTTAAAAAAACCGTATTAAACCTTTTAAAAATCAAATCCCTCAAAAAATACTTAGGGATTTTTTTTAAAGTTTTCAGTAAAAAATCACTAAGGGATTTTCCGAGGAAAATTTTTTTGAGGCTTTTTTGAGAGAATTTTAAGTGTTTTTTTAATGAGGGTTTTGTGAGGAAATATATTCTTAGGAATTTGTGAGGGAATTTGTGAGGTATTATTATAATTTATATTTTTATATTATTATTATATATTTATGTATTCAGAATTAATATTAATAAAACAAATTTATAATGCGAATATCTATATATATATATATATATATATATATATATATATATATATATATATATATATATATATACATATATATCAAAATTTAAAAATTACATAATCAAGTGAAGATAACATAGGATATTAAAACAATTGATTCTATTATCTTGAGTCTACATTACAACTGCAACAAATGCAGTCAGTTGACTAGGGAAGTCCACCAGAACAACTATCCCTACCGAAAACTAAGCCGAGTGAATGTTGAAGTATCAAAACTAAGCTTGTCATGACGATCATAACAACAGGAGAGACCTCCTTTTGAAAACCCACATATCCAAAATTTGTCCTAAACCTGCAAAAATAGGTCTTTACAAATTATAGTGAATGAAAAGATGCATCAACAGTTGGAATTGGAAACTTTGACCAGTCAGAGGAATCAACATTCTATTTCAGCTACATTCTATTCCACATGCTATAAAAGAACTTAGAAATCAGGTCAATGAGAAAAGCACATATCCGAGATTAACACTTACCTCATCATTTCAGTCCTGGTGTTTCTGAAACCAATTTATATTTAACACCTGCAATTATAATATAAATCATCCACAATGAGGATCACAACAATAGAATAATGGTCGGCATAACAAAAGGAGAACTCTACAATTCAAAACTTCTCAAAATCATACCACCATTTAGAAGTTTCAGAAGCTAATTGCCAAAGTTATTGACAATTCAGAACTAAAAGAAAATATACAATGACAATAGTTTATGAGATCCGTTGTGAGATCCGTGCTCCTGGAGATCAATCTAAAAGAAAGCCGAGTGTCGAGCTTTAACACATTGCTCTACTTCATCATCCTTCACTATAAGTAACATATTAACATGATTCAGACCAATAAATGTTAAAAAAAGATAATGGCCACTCGAGGTATATAAAATCAGTATGCAACATGTTTGTTTATTTTGCATTTAACTTTACACAATGAATCCCTACTTTCAAAACTGGTAAAAAGCACTACACTTGTATTCCTAATGCGGTTCATCATCAAAATACATAGTGAGGATAATATGAAGTCAACTTTTATTCAAGAAAGCAAGGGAAGTTGGGAAAGAAATTACCACCAAAGAACTTTTGTCGGGTCAGAGGATGAAAGAAGAATCTTATCTTTCCCGTTTACACACCAAACCTGTGCAATCAAGTAACTAATCTCTTTTAGCCCAAAAAAAATTCATTGTCAAAACATACATCTATTTAAATAAACTAAATATCCACCTTAAGCACATGCTAAAATATCATAGAATCCCATGGCAGATATTAACATTTTGCAGACAATTAACAAATTTACATGAAGAAGGGACTATAAAGACCGGGAGATTCCCGGTGCAATCGACATCTGGTTGAGGTTCTTCTTTAACAAGAGTTGCTTTCATAAGGCCTTGACATTTAGTCCTTGGCATTTCAGAAGTGCTGCAAAATGAAATTTAAAGATGCTTGCTCTTTCACTAGCTTATCTGTTCAGCAAAATATCAATGCCGACAATCAGTAGGATCGCTCAAACTAAGGTTGATTCAGAACAAACATGTGAAATTCAGATTAATACCGGCTGAGATCTTAAAATTGGCGAAACTTCCAAGAGAAAGTGAATCTGAAGATAGACGCTGAGAGAAGGAGACGCTCTTCGTGGTTCTAGAGAGTAATATCTGAATCGAGAGAGAAGAATCTCAACACACGAGCTTCTGCTGTCAACATTTCAAAGATGGGATTCCTTCAAGATGATGGAAAATAAAAGCACAAAAGTACCTATATATGTACAATGCTTACAAACTTGAGGGATTATGAAGGGAGACAAGTGAAACTAAACTGCATATAGCTAAAAAGAAACTTCACAGTAGTAAGAAAAGTAATAAAATTATGTGAACGGAAATATTGCAAATCTCTTAATTGACTGAATAAAAACCCAATGCTGCAATAATTTCACCATTATCGATATACCAGCTACTTGATTTAACAAGGGTTTTTAAAGTATATCAAGATGCCTAGTGTAAGATGTGACTACATACGAAGGCATACAATATGAGAACTTGATACAGTTACAGTGTCAGAGAAAAGAACATTTTGGAACACTGGCAAAGGTATTTCAAGGATACCTCAAATCCAATCAATACACTGAAAGCTATAAACGGAAATAAGAACACCACCAATGCCAATAAAATTGGAGAGGCACAAAATCTAACTTCAGTAAGGATTATCAACATATAAAAGTGATGACATTAGTTCAAAGTCGGTGTTAGATTTATTTCAGAAGCCGTGAATTGTGATCTTTTCTCCCATCCATCTTCACTCTTCTACTTTTATTATTAATTTTTTTAAGGAAAATTTCCTCACAAATCAAATAACTTTTGTTAGGAATTTAAATCCCTCACAAAACTCCTTATTAGCTAGGGTTATTAAGAACAAATTTCTCGTAAAAAAAATATATTTACGGAAAACCTTGTAAAAACCCTTAATTATCCCTTCGAATTTTTCCCTAAAAAATCCATCAGTATTTTATTTAGGAAAATTAAAATTATGAGGAAATTTCCCTTAAAACAGTTTCCCTAGCTAAACTCTAAAAAATCCCTTACAAAAAGCACTAAATTTTGAGGGATTAAATCCCTCACAAAAGATCTGTCACAAATGACTGATTTTCTTGTAGTGATATCGGATTTCAACTTTTGCACAAATATCGATGTACTTGATATAAATGTTATAAACTCGACTATAAATCCAGTTGAATATATATATTCTTTTAAATCTTATCATATTAAGATATAATATACTATTGTATATGATAATACAATAATAATAATATAGTCACATTACAACACATACCGAGTATTGTAATATAACATTACGTTCCACATCACAACACAACCAAACACTACAATCTAACATTACATTACGTAGCTCACATTACTTGTAATCTCACATTTTAACTAATCTCCTATTACGCCCATCCAAACGCCCCTTTGAAGAAAAAAAAAAAAGGGTAGATGGTATCCAAACACTGATTAGTCATTTTGGTGGGCTGTGCGAAGTTATGTAATTCGGTCTGCATTTTAATATTAAGGCTGGGCCTCTTCCTATTAAAGCCTTTCTTTATGTGAAAAAAAAAGGTTTCTTCAAGATTCAGGCCCAAATGAGTAATTTCGGGGTTTGGGTTAGAGGCTTAGAGCCCTAACTGATTTAATGATACTCCTTTTTTTGGTCTGAAAATATTGCAATTTGCAAATAAAATTCATATAAAAGCAACCCCCCTAAGAAATATAGTTCTTTTTTGAGTAAGTCAAATAAATGACACGTACCACCAAACATGTCAAGCAAATTTTAACACGTTCTCCTACAAAAATCACAGTTTACCCTCCTTCGAGGCAAATTTTAATCGGTGCACCGCATGTTTGCAAAACACCGTGACTCGTTGCATCCTTATTATTTTATTTTTTTTGCAAATACATGTTACTTTAGTATGTTACATAACTATCAATTCTTAACTCTAAATAACATCGTAAAAACTTACAACAATAGTTAATATTATATTATTTAAATATACACATATATTATACTAATTTCATTACTGGTTTTTTTTTTATCTGAATATACCTATATTTTTTTTTTTCTATTTAGCCAAATATTCACAACTTTTTTTTTGAATAAAATGATATATTTCTGATTTATGTATACTACTATAAAAAATAAAAAAACATATATAAGAAACATAAGTTTGTTAAGTATATTAAATCAAATTTCCATGCAAAGTACAGATCAATAACTATTATAACTAACCAAAATTCCTATTTAGGAAATGATCTACAATGAGCATAATTAATCACTAGTAATATATTTATAGGGGAGACAAATACCTACTTATATGTTAATGATGATTATCAAAACTTTCTTAGTCACTGAATTAAATTGAAATCAAGACCAGAGATTGGTTACACTTACACCAAAATGTTGTTATCAGAGTGAACATCACACATGGATGTGATAGAAGAGAAGATGATGGACAGATGGAGAAACTTATATAGCTTGCTAGCTAGCTAGATAGCTAAGGCTCTTAAGGGGGATGGAAGTTAGGTATTTGTTCACACTCACTTTCCTTTTAAATTATAATAATAATATATAATATATAACTTGACAACTAATAGTTCATCATGTGCTTCTCTCTCAACCAAACCCTAGCCAATCTATACATATATATGTTGTTTTGTATACACATATATATTTAGAGACCTCTGCAGATACAGCCATGCATATAGCTCAGATGCCAAAAGATAGATGCAGCAACAACAATGCAAAAGTTAGTCTTAAACTAAACCTACACACTAATCAATATGCATAACTCTTTTAGAGAGAGGCAACTGGATATGAAATGGAGAATGGAATTGTGGTCCTCTAGTGTATTCTAGTGTAATGTAGTCTAGTGTATAGGGAGAGAGCTAGATCAATATATAGGTGGTCCTCTCCCTAACTAGCTAGCTAGCTATAATCTATATGTCTATTATCTAGCTATTCTATAGTGTGATACCAAAACCCATTTACTCCTCTTCTTTATATCCTTTCTTTTTACAATTAATGTATTATTTATATATATACTAATTTTTAAAATTATTTAAAAATAGACGTCAGAAGTTACGTTTACGTGATCATATATTTATCATTTATTATCTCAACTACTAGCTGTATATTTCATAATACACCTAGTTATGACCTGACACAATATATATATATGAAGTTAGAGATAAGACGAAATTTCATATAATATTTTATGATAAAGTTTATTTAAATGAACTCATTGATGCTTGTATTTTATTAAATGTATGTATGTAGTTTTGATATTTGTTTTATGAGAAGAAGGTGGATGCAACATATGTACACAACTCCAAGGTTGGCATATTATTTATATCAATATATCATTGATTGCATGGGCTTCCACAAAATGCAAAAATCGACATAAAATGTAATGTTGTGTCAGTTTGTTTGGTTCCATTTTCCATTCTATATCTGCTCTGGGTGTATATTGTGCGTTCTGCTATTCATTGTGTCGGCTAAATCTATCATCCTATAATCCTACTTTGTTGACAGCGGAGAGAGAAATATATAATGACTGCATACATAAATAAATATAATACATGATAAGACAATATAATATAGCTTAGACTAGTTGTACGTTGATTAATAAATTATGCATTAGTTGATACTTTCGGATTATATACAATTCATAACGTGGGTGTGCAGTTTTTTTAAATTTCACTATTTCCACGTACATATTTCTTCGTGATTTGTCCTAACTGATTTTTATCATACACAAACAAAATAAGGAAAATAGAATATATATTGATGCAAAAATATAAAAATATATAAAGTTAGATTTCACTATGTTAAAGCAACTCTTGATGTTATATGTATACAAATCTAAGTGGGAAATAGATCTCTATGAGTCAAGACTCATTGGACCATGCTCATGGATGGAGCTAGAGGAACCCCCACCCTACAAAATTATTTTGATGTATGAGCACGTAAGTCATGATGCCACTTTATTTATTATCTCGACGCTAGTAGGATATTTTAAAAATAAGGTTAATAACATAATAGTGGCCTGAATGTTTGTCATGTTGCCCGGAGAGGTTTGAATGTTAAAATGATATTATTAAGGGCCTGAATTTTGAGTTATGTTTACATGAGAGGTCTCCGTCTATTTTTCTGTTGAAAATGACGGAAAGTGGTCACCTTGGCATGTGACCGAAAACAAACTGAAAATCCGAAAGTGCCCTCCGACCAAAGTGTGTCCCTCACATGCTTGACCTAAAAAGACGAGAATGCCTTTTAAGCCACCACGGCTCCGGCGACCACCACCCCGACTCCGAAAATCACCACCCGGCTCCGGCGACCACCACCCCAGCTCCAGCGACCACCACCCAACTCCGGCGACTGCCACCACGGCTCCGATTGGACCTAAATCGAAGCTACCGGCCCCGATTCGCCCGAATCGAAGCTCCAAAGCTCCGGTCGGAGCCATAAAGCTCCGATCCGGAGCTCTATGGCCCCGAACGGAGCTACAGAGCTACGATCGGAGCTTTGTGGCTCCGACCGGAGCTTTGGAGCTCCGATCGGAGCTTTGTGGCACAAACCGGAGCTTTTTGGCTCCGATCGGAGCTTTTTTTGCTCCGATTCGGACCAATCGAAGCCGGTAGCTCCGATTCGGGCCAATCGAAGCCGGTAGCTCCGATTTGGACCCAATCGGAGCCGTGGTGGTGGTCGCCGGAGCTGGGTGGTGGTCACCGGAGCCGGGTGGCGGTTGCCGGAGTCGGGGTGGTGGTGGCCGGAGCCGTGGTGGCATAATTAGTGTGCATGGGTATTTTAGACATTTCACATTTCATTAATTAAACTGATAAATTGTATAATAATTGTAAAAGGGTAATTTTGTCATTTCACGTGGTTCCGTTACATTTAACAGAAGATTTGGACGGAAAACCGAAAAACAACAAACATGATAATTCAGAACCTTAATGTTGCGTCCGGGACGAATGAGGTCACGAGGACGCGTCTGAAGTTGTGCGGGTTATGACCCTTCCGTCGGAGGTTGTGACCCGGCAAGGTTGTGACCCGGCAAGGTTGTGACCCGGCAAGGTTGTGACCCGGCAAGGTTGTGATCTGGCAAGGTTGTGACTCGGTGATTCTGCGTCTCGAGCGTCGGATCCTACGCAAAGGACCAATGCTAGCACGGAGAGGGGGGGGGGGTGGTGCTAGCGGAGCCCTCTCCGATGCCTAAGTTACTATAGTGGCAAAAGGGTAATTTCTAGAGAGAGAGAATTCTAGAGAGAAGTCAGAGCTCAAAATACCAAAGTTGGGCAAATGAGAGAGTGAGTGAAAATGGGTGGCCAAGGTCTCCTATTTATAGGCTTCCTTGAGACCGGACCCGGTTTTATAGCGGTTTGACGACGGTTCAAGAAAACAAGTGGGAACCGTTGTCCATATTGGTAATGTATGAACTTGACTTCTCTACACGTAACGGAGATCGCGGACACGGTAATCGCGGATACGGCAATCGCGCAATACCCGTGGCGCAACCCGGACCTCGTCGAAATTGGGCAATTCGGCGAGGTCCGGATTGCACAATCCGGATCTTTGGATTGCATGCAATCCGGAGGTCCGGATTGCACCGCAATCCGGATGTCCGGTCCGGTCACGCGTAAATGCGTTTCCGGACCGTTTTGACCCCTTGGGAGACGTTTTTCGAGACGAGATGTAAATTTTGACGTGTTTGCAAGGCCCGAAGCGTAAATACGAACCCGAATTGGACATTTATCCATCACTTGCCCCCGAGTCAAGTAACGGTTTAGAACCTTTCTTGACTCTATTTTAAGCTAGGATATTTGTCCAATTTGAGTCTGACGCTAACCTTTCAATTTTGATCGTCGGTCGGACGTAGGAATCTTGATTTCGTCCGTCGTTTGGCTTTCCGTCCGAATGTTTTTATTTCCTGTTATCATGGTTAGTGCAATAGGAAATGTATATGTGCGAACATGATCATCGTCGGGGACGCGAGCAAACAGTAATGCACTTATGCGAAAATGCGTCTATCAACATGTATGCACGAATAATGGACGTGGCAAGATCGTAAATACGTAATGCAAGAAAATAGAAATCATATGTTTCTAAAATGACTAAGTGATTTCCAAATCATGAATCATGCGACCGTGACGTGCGAATGATGACAAGATACGTACGAGAGTAGATATCTTAAGAGGAGAGGATAGAGTATACCGTAGGGGTTTAGTCTTGTGTGTAGGTGAACTAATCCTTTGATCCTTATCCACAAAGCATCTTCTTAGGGATTAGTAAATACACATATTCTCACTTATCCTTCCAACACCTTGGGAGTTCACCATTTCAATCAATTTGCAGGTAATTCACTCACCCTTTCCCGGAATTATCTTTGTGTTCAAAGTTTCTTTGCCGTCGTGGAGCTTAGATACGTTTTGACAGTTTTGAGTCTGATTTTTTGCTTGTTTTTGGAAATTGACACCACCAATCGACTCGGTTCGTCCCAACGATTCCAGCGCCACCTTCGGATTCTCCAGGGGACGTCTCACGCGCCCTCACGCGCCACCACGAGTGGAGAAACTTCGCCGGAGCGTGAGCCCCACGCGCCGCCTTCCCGACCTCGCCTCGCTGCGGTCCTTACCTTCCCGGAATCGTCTCGACGAGAGGAATCCATTGTGATATCTTTCGTCCTGTTTTGAGGTAATTTGAAAACCTTAATTTAAAAATTAGTTTCGGCCTGAGCTTGGGGTGTCGCCGGGTGGTTGTTCGTCTAAGTTATTTTTCGTTGCTGCCGTATAGAACTACTTGTTGATGCTCACACGTTGAATAATTGCTGATTGATTGTCGTTACTATCGTCGTTTGTCCACATCTTAGATGATTTTCGTTTCCGCGGATAGTCGAGGTGTAATTCCTTGTTAGGACATAATGCCCATTGATGTTGATACGCGCGTTGACGTTGAGCCGTTGGTAATTGCCTGCAAGTATGCTAAAACACTTAGAAAATATTCAAACGATATCTAATGTTTGTTACCATAGATGTCGTCGTATGAGCTTTGTCGATGAGCGTCGTAGGTGTGCAAAGGGGGCATAGCTATTCGTTGTATGCAATCCATTTTTGTCGACACGTATGTGTGTGTTCATGAAAACACTTAGAGAATATTTTTCCCCTTGTTGACGCGCAACCTTGTCGACATGTACGTACGTACATGGAAATACTTAGAAAATATTTTCTTCTTGTCGACGAGCAACCTTGTCGACATGTATGTACGTACATGGAAACACTTAGAAAATATTTTCTCCTTGTCGACGAGCAACCTTGTCGACATGTATGTACGTACATGGAAACACTTAGAAAATATTTTCTTCTTGTCGACGAGCAACCTTGACGACATGTATGTACGTACATGGAAACACTTAGAAAATATTTTCTCCTTGTCGACGAGCAACCTTGTCGACATGTATGTACGTACATGGAAACACTTAGAAAATATTTTCTTCTTGTCGACGAGCAACCTTGTCGACATGTATGTACGTACATGGAAACACTTAGAAAATATTTTCTTCTTGTCGACGAGCAACCTTGTCGACATGTATGTACGTACATGGAAACACTTAGAAAATATTTTCTTCTTGTCGACGAGCAACCTTGTCGACATGTATGTACGTACATGGAAACACTTAGAAAATATTTTCTTCTTGTCGACGAGCAATCTTGTCGACACGTATGGATGATACATGCGTTAATACTGATACGCGTATCGATGTTGATTGTTTCTTTGCAGGTTGTGAGATTGTAGCAATTCCTTGCGGAGCTGCCTTCCCTTTGGACGTGTTGGTATAATGAGTAAGTCCGTCACCCCTTTATCGCAGACTCCCTTTTCTTCCGATATAGAGGATGGTTTGGACGTCGGCCCGGCTTTACCGGCAGATAGTGTTTTGGATACCGACGGGGGTGTAGCTAGTGGGGTATCTCCTGCTGGAGAGACTGAGGCATTGGTTCGGTATCATACTAACCGCCTGGATAGATCCTTGTTCACTTTGTATGCTAATGCTTCGGGACTTGATGCTTGTACCGAGGCTCTTTACCCCTTTGAGGTACTTCCTGATAGTAGTCTAGGGGATGCTACTCCTCCGCCCGCGGATTTATCTGTTGTGTACACATCACACGTTAGGGAGGGTTTGCGGTTTCCGTACTGCTCCGACTTGGTTGATCTTTGTAGTGGTTATGGAATTTCCCCTTTAGATCTTACACCCAACGGGATTCGAGTATGGACTTGCTTCAGAGTGTTGCTTCACCAGCAGTCCTGGTGTTACTCTCGCACTCTCTTTCGCTGTTTTTACCAGCTTAGGAGTTCAGACTCGGCGGGCTTGTGTGGCGTGAGAGTTCGTTGGCCGAACTTACAGGGCGACGGTTTTGAAGGACTTGGACTTGGAGAAGCCAAGTGGGATCCCAGCTACCGATTGGTCGCTACTGCGGATCGGTCTGCCGATCACTGGAAGCATCATTATTTCTTTGTTCATGATGCGGGGACGACTTGGGATGTTGAGTATATTCAGAAGTTTGATCCTGCACCTACTTTTCGGGAGCTTTCCCTGTCGGATAGAGAATTGATAAAACGGATATACCGTTGTCAACAATCGCGCAGCTTCACTTGCTCACTGCGCGCGTCTGATCAGGAATTGATCGATGCAGGGATCCATGTGCTCCCTTCTGCAGTTTCGGTATGTTTGATCACTTTTGTAACTTTTTCCGTGTTGCACTGTAGGTTGGTTTGACGGAAAAAGCTCATCTTTGCAGACGGCGGCCGCTCGTAAGATTGCTTCTAGCGGGAGGATCGTTCTCCCACTTGCTTCCGGAGTATCAGCGACTTCTGGACGCGGCGCAGGTAGATAGCTTCTTGAAGGGGTAATCTTTTATTTTCTTGATCGGGTTGTAACTTTTTCGTTACTTGCAGGTCGTACGGCGCTTGTTACTGACCGTGTTGTTGCTGCACCTGACTCTTCCAAACGGTCCACCACTGGGGCGCGTTCTTCGAGCGGTTCGAAGCGTCCGAAGACTACTGTGACCGTTCCAACTCCTTCCTGTCATAAAGGGAAGGGAGTTGGTGGTAGTGAGGATGTGTTGGCTGCCCCCGCTCGAAGGAGCGGTCCGAGGTGGAGCGTTCTTCCCTTTCTGGTATAAACTGGACATTTTATTCTATACCCTTATATGCTTTATACTTGGTTTTTGCATAACGCTGCCTGTTTTACATGTAGCGGTCCCCCCGCTTGGACGTGCAGATTTGCTTCGTCCTTTGGATGGAGATATTTCAGATGATAGGTGGATGCCGTACGTGGCGGGAGGTGTTACTTTTCCAAAAGACTCCCAGCTGAGCATGCCTGAAGTTGGCGTGCGTGTTCTTCGTCGCTCCATTCCCCCTGGAGATCGAGTTGTCCGGCCCTCGAGCGACGAGGAGGCGCGAACATTTGTTGAGAGATCACTGTCTGGATTTGCTCCGGTGAGTATCTCTTTATTTAATTTTGCTATGTTCGTTGCCCCCGAATATATATGTTTATTGTGTCCTTATTTTCAGGTTGTTTCCGACATGGTGCATATGGCCTCTTTCGTGCTAGAGCTTGTTCAGGAGAACCGTGCCATTGCTGACAGAGCTGCCGCTTTGTCCAAAGAGCTTGAGGAGGCCAAGGATGAAGTGCGTCGTCTTTCCTTGAAGAAGACGGACTTTGATGCTCGTTATGAGGCTGATCATGCCAGCGTTATTCAGCTTGAATCCGAGAATGCCGCCATTGAGAAGGTGATTTCAGATAACGTAGGCAAGCACAAGGTTGCCTGCCGGAAAGTTTGTGAGGTAGAGATGAAGGCTGGCATTGAAGAAGGACTTAGCAAGTTCACTTCGACCCCTGGATTTGATAGCGCAGTTACTACCGCTGCTAGAGCGAAGGCCACTCCTATGCTCAGCGAGTTTGCTGAGGATTTTATTCGTAGAGTGAGCATTCTTGCTCCTGGCTTTCCTTTTGAAAGGTTGGGGCCATATGCGGAGTCTGATGTTAGGCAAGTTACCGACCTTCGTCGTTTAGATGCTGCAACATCTGATTTTGCGTTTTTGTTTGGAGAAGATGGTGGTGGCACTAGCGTGCAACATTTGCCTGTTCCACCCAGCCCTGTCAGGGATGGTGGACTTCTTTGATTTGTGTCATCTTTTTGACTTGTTGAACTCATATGTGAGCCAGTTTGCCCCCCAGCTTCTATGTTTTAGAAACTTGTTGGAGTTGTTGTTTGTGACTTGTTCGCTTTGAACTTCGTCGCATGGACCTGTTTTATACACAGCAGTTTGCATGATAACTTGTTAGTAATATGTCAAACCGTTATCACTTACTGTGTTTGCTGAATGTGGATGACTAGTAGCGTAGACATAGTCCCCGCAGGCGTGACTGATAGCCACTTCCTGATTGATAAGTTGAAAAGTTCTCCTGATTGTTTGCATGATGCATTATGCATATTGCCTTTCTTTCCTGAATAGCTTGCCGCTATATGTGTTGCGACCTGTCAAGTATTTTTGCGTATAGCAATATATCTCAACAAGTAGTGTGTTTGAAGGGTGTTATCTTGGCTAAGCAAGATAGTAGTTTATACCGTCTCTTAGTTCCACTCTAAGGAGACGTTGTACAAGACCCGACTTGTAAATTTTACGAGTTTTAAACAGGGTGCGCACCTGCCAGCGTGTATCAACCCGCGTTGGGGAAGCATACGTAAAATTATTATTTGAGGGGTGTAATCTTGGCTAAGCAAGATACTAGTTTATACCGTCTCTTAGTTCCATTCTAAGGCGACGTTGTACAAGACTCGACTTGTAAGTTTTATGAGTTTTAAACAGGGAGCGCACCTGCCAGCGTGTATCAACCCGCGTTGGGGAAGCATACGTCAAAACTGTTTAGTTTTTGAAGAAGCATTTTGCGAACCTTAAAAGGGGTGTTGGTGAAATATTTGGAGAAAATATTTTGACATTGATTGTGGTACATCCCAAAAATCGTGTTGATAAAATTTTTGGAAAGGAGTTTGATACATAAAACATTTTAAAAAGTATTTTGACAAAATACTTGGTAAAAATGTTTGTGATACATGATTCCTGCGTCCAGGAACCATGTAGCACTTTTGAGAGTATGAATTGTGATGTATGTTTTCTGCGTCCAGGAATCACACATCACGGCTTTGAAAGTCTGTAGTACGGAATTGTCGTCTAGCAAGAGGACTTCCGCTATAGAGAGTGAACCCTAAACAGGGTATACACACTTAGAGTGAATCCTAAACAGGATATACACATTTTAGAGTGAATCCTAAACAGGATATACACTTAGAGTGAATCCTAAAATAGGATATACACATAGAGTGAATCCTAAAAAGGATATACACATTTTAGAGTGAATCCTAAACAGGATATACACTTAGAGTGAATCCTAAAACAGGATATACACATAGAGTGAATCCTAAACAGGATATACACATTTTAGAGTGAATCCTAAACAGGATATACACTTAGAGTGAATCCTAAAACAGGATATACACATAGAGTGAATCCTAAAAAGGATATACACATTTAGAGTGAGGTAGTTGTCTAGACAGAGAACTTCCGTCACTTGAGGGGTGATCAGCCCCGTATGCCCATCCTGTTCTAAATCCAGGGGATGGCTATGGACATGAGGATTTGCTTCTAACCAGAGGTGTCACAGCATGTCATTAAGATAAGTAAACATGGGGCTTGTCTTTTAGAAAAGAGGATACCTCAACATGTTATTTTGATGATAGGCCTTGGCGTTATTCCAAGGTATTGCATGTAGTTGACGCTCTGAATAGCCGTCATTTTAATAATAGGTCTTGGTGTTAATCCGAGACACTGCTTGTAGGTGACGCCCTGAATAGTCGTCGTTTTGATAGCAGATCCGTAGGTTGACATTGCGGAATAAGTTGATTGTAAACATAGCTCGATGGCTTTGTGTTGTCGACGGCTTCTAAAGATAGACGCCTATAATGGAGAGATAAACTCCTTGTTGGTGTAGATAATAGATATGTTGGTGTTGTATACCATAAGCTCCTCCTTTTATGCAAAGCTTAGTTTGTATTGTTGGAGAAGATTTTTTGTGGATAGGTTACTACTTGGCGTAATTCCTGAGTAGTAATCGTAGTGTAGTCATAATGCGTAATAGATTTTGCTTGCTCATGGCATAGTTTCTTGGATTATTGGAGTAGATAATATGTGCGTAGTTTGTTGCTTCGCGTTTAATCCAAAAATAGCGTGCAAGAGATAAGTATGTACCTACAAACGTAGATTAACTTTATTAGATGCTTGCGCGTATTTACATTGATTGTACTAGAAGTAGTAGAAATGCGCAAAGTTATCTAGGAGAGAGTTGTTTCTCCCGTTTCGTCATGGTTGGTTTGATGACGATGTTGCGTAGTTGGTTGCAACAAATCGCCTCAGTGCGCCTAGCGTGATGCATTCTTCGATTTCCTTCCTTAGTGGCAGACACACGTTTGTATTGTGCCCCTAAGTTTTATGGTACTTGCACCATTCTCTGATATCGTTGCCCAAGAAAGCTGTCTCCGGGGCAAGCGGACTTGGGAGCTTATTTTCTAGCAGGTTGACGTAAATGTCTTCGGCCACCGTGTTTAGCGGTGTGAAGATGTTGTTGATATCCAAGCTTGCGTCTTCCTGGTTGTTCGTTTCTGCTCGAACACCTTTGTCCCAACTGAGGGGTGTACCCCACCTCAGTTCTTGCTCACAAAAGACTGCTGTCTCAAGCTTTTCCTTTAGATCCGCCATGGTTTTTGTGGTTCGCCATCCATGAGTTCGACCAAAGAGAAGGAAAGATTTGGCGTTCATATTTGCATAGAACACGCTTATCACTTCTTCTTTTGTTGCTTTCGCGGTTGAGGCGTTGGAGGCGAATTTGATGAAGTATTCCAAGATTGGCTCATCTTCTCCCTGTTGAACGAGCCAAATCCGTTGCCATGGTGATAACTGGATGCTTTCTTGCGGTTTCCAAATTGTAATGGCTTGTTCCATTGGTTGTTTCTTTCTTTCGTCAACCACTTTCTGCCTTTTGAAGGAGTTTACCATGGCCACATGGTATTGGTGCTTTGCTCTCAAGGCATTAACGTAACAATGCCTTGCGGTTATCTGATCGCCCAGCACTTCTCCAATCCCATGCTCTGTCGGGAACTTCATCTTTTGGTGGACGGTGGAAGGCACGATCACATAGGGATTGATCGTTGTTCGTCCCAAGATTCCGTTGTAGGCTCCGAGGGATTCTACAACTACAAAAGTGACGTTGATATGTAATGCTTTCCATCCCTGGCCAAGGACGACTGGAAGTGTAATTGTGCCCAATGGTTGCGTAGCTGCTCCTGCGAAGCTAACTAATGAGAAGGTACCCGGGGACAAGTCCCTGACAGACTTCCCTAGTTGCTCCAGAACTCTGATATGTAGAATGTCAGCAGAACTTCCACCATCCACAAGAATTCTTTTCACATCGTACCCGTCAATGTCCATGGTAATGACTAAAGCATCATCGTGGGGATAAACGATATGCTTCAAATCTTCCCTGGAGAATTGGATGACTGTGTCTTCTTGCTCGGGTTGCTTGCGCTTTCCGTATTTTGGCAGTGTTGCTGCTTGGGATGCATAAACGTCCCGGGCATTGGATATGTGTCCTCCGGCGGCAGGCCCTCCATGTATGACATTGATTACTCCTCGCTTGGCTGGCGGAGGGTTGTCATGGGCTTTCTCTTTTCCCTTGTTTGATCTTTTTGACGACTCTGGCTGAGTCTTTTTTGAGGGGCTGTTGCCTTGGTCCACAAATTGCTTTAACTCGCCTTTGAGGACGAAGTTATTGACTCGGAAGCGAAGACTGACGCAGCTATCGGTTTCATGGCCAAAGACTTCGTGGTTTTCACACCACTTGTCCTTGTCTTTTCCCAGTGGGCCTTTCCGGAAATTGTTTGGCTCCCTCCACATATTTGCGTTTTTCATTTCTCTCAAAATCACCGACAGCGGGGCGTTCAGAGGGATGCAGTCGGCGAGATTTACTTCTTTAGGCTTCTGCAAATCCCCTTGGAAAGGTCTTTTTGGCTGAGGTTGCCAATGTTTTCCTTGGCTGCCTGGGTGTGGCTTTGGTTGGTATTGTTTTGGATTGTCTTTCGCCTTAGCTGCGGCAATTTTTGCCTTATTCTGGCTTCTGAATCTCTCCAGGTCTATATACTCCTTGACTCTCGCGGCCAGTTCTTCCATGGATTCCGCCAGACGTTTGGCCATCTTTTCAGCTAAGGCATTGCCTCTTCGACCAAGGTTTCGGATGAATGCCCGAACAATTTCTCCTTCGGTCAGGTTTCCCTGAATATCAGAAATGTTCTGATTGAAGCGGACGTAATAGTCGGCAAGGGATTCTTCATTCTGCTGTTGGACGTCGTCCAGAGCGTTTGCCCCTTTCAACAGTGTGCGCTCACCCATGTATCGCCGAATGAATTTGGCCTTTAGGTCCGCCCATGAAGTAATGCTTCCGTAAGGCAGTGAGAAGAACCAGTGTGCGGCGGTCCCGGCAAGAGTTTGTGAAAACGTCATTGCAAAGTGATGCGGGTTCTTTGTTCTGCCTAGCAGAGAGGCCTCGTGCTTTTGAACATGTTCAATTGGGTCTCCTTTTCCCCGGTAGGGGTCTCCTCCAATTCGGTATAGTGCGTCTGGGACGCGACTGTTCACCAAGTGCTCAGCGAACGGATGTGACGCCCTTTCTTCAAGAGCGTGCATACCCTTCATTTTTGCCTCCCTCATTTTCTTCTCCACCAGCTCTTCTAACATTTCGGCGGTAAATCCCTTTACCGGTTCAGCATAACCTGTTGAAGGTTTTTGCTGACGATTGTCGCGGTAGACGTCAGATTGATCCCTGCTTGTGGCCTGATAGGGATCGTCTCTCGTTGGTTGCTGTGGGTGGTAGAGTGGGGGCTGCCTTTCGTTCCTCCAATGTTGATCTCCTTGGAAAGGAGTATATGACCGTGCAGGTTCATATCTTGTGTGTTGGTTCCCTCCCTGGAAAGGATTGCCATAGAGAGTGGTGTCTTGCGACGTCTCCCCTGCTGGCTCAGCATACTGTTGATTGACTGGTGGTGGCTGAGCTGTGTATCCTTGGTTTTTGAGAGACTCGCGGAATGCGAGTAGCTCTTCTATCGCGGCCATCATTGCTGGAGTGACGGTGGGCATCGGGTTTGCCCCCGTTCTTTGCTCGCCCTGCGGCATTTCTGTCTGGGATTCATCATCGTGCCCTTGTGGTTCGAAACCGGGTGGATGCGCATGATGCTTGTCCCTTGGCTCTCTGTACTGTGTGTTGGGCACAGTGTCCGTCGGTATGGATGAGGCTACGGAAGTAGCCCTTGGGATGTGGGAGGGTCCCGACTGGCTCCCAGCTGGAGCTTGGCATCCTGCTCTTTTGTTCGCCGGGGACTTCCTGGGACGCCCGGGTCTTTTCCTTAGATTTTTCACCTCTTCGGGAGGGTTGTGATCACTTGCCATGATTTCTATGTAGCTTTTTGTTCGAATCGCGTAGACGGCGCCAATGTTGCGTCCGGGACGAATGAGGTCACGAGGACGCGTCTGAAGTTGTGCGGGTTATGACCCTTCCGTCGGAGGTTGTGACCCGGCAAGGTTGTGACCCGGCAAGGTTGTGACCCGGCAAGGTTGTGACCTGGCAAGGTTGTGACTCGGTGATTCTGCGTCTCGAGCGTCGGATCCTGCGCAAAGGACCAATGCTAGCACGGAGAGGGGGGGGGGGGGGGTGGTGCTAGCGGAGCCCTCTCCGATGCCTAAGTTACTATAGTGGCAAAAGGGTAATTTCTAGAGAGAGAGAATTCTAGAGAGAAGTCAGAGCTCAAAATACCAAAGTTGGGCAAATGAGAGAGTGAGTGAAAATGGGTGGCCAAGGTCTCCTATTTATAGGCTTCCTTGAGACCGGACCCGGTTTTATAGCGGTTTGACGACGGTTCAAGAAAACAAGTGGGAACCGTTGTCCATATTGGTAATGTATGAACTTGACTTCTCTACACGTAACGGAGATCGCGGACACGGTAATCGCGGATACGGCAATCGCGCAATACCCGTGGCGCAACCCGGACCTCGTCGAAATTGGGCAATTCGGCGAGGTCCGGATTGCACAATCCGGATCTTTGGATTGCTTGCAACCCGGACGTCCGGGTTGCTGCAACCCGGACATCCGGGTTGCTGCAACCCGGAGGTCCGGATTGCACCGCAATCCGGATGTCCGGTCCGGTCACGCGTAAATGCGTTTCCGGACCGTTTTGACCCCTTGGGAGACGTTTTTCGAGACGAGATGTAATTTTTGACGTGTTTGCAAGGCCTGAAGCGTAAATACGAACCCGAATTGGACATTTATCCATCACTTAATAGCAACATTTTTCAATCCAGACCTCTCCGGACAACATGGGCAAACATTCAGGCCCCTATTGTATTCTTAACCCTATATAATAATTTATAAAAATATATTTTATATTATATAGTATCAAACTATTTGTGAAGATATTTTAAAACCCACTAAATTAAAAGGGGGAAGAATCATAAATATAATGAAGACTGGACTTTTGATAAGGTTTATTTACATTGAACCTAGTTAATTAAGCTAGGTTATGACATATATGTATTTATATATTATATATATACTATATACATTATGAGTATGGTGAAATGCTATAACATTTAATAATAATAATAATAATAATAATAATAATAATAATAATAATAATAATAATAATAATAATAATAATAATAATAATAATAATAATAATAATCGACTCTAATGATTTCCAGATGTGCGATAATAAATAAAGCTAATTAAGTCTGCTGCTACTTCATGGATTTGCACAATGGGAGAAATTGTAAGGCATTATCAAGTTAAGGGACTAAGTTGTTTTCCCATTATAAGTTGGGGGACGAGAGAGATCAGTCGGTATTGGGCTATTGGCTCATAAAATCAGGACCACTACACAGTAATACTTTTTTTAATATGGATTAAAAATGAGGTTACATGTTAATTAACTCAGCAAGTGACAAATGAATTTGATTCCGCGGTTTTAATAGTTATTATTATAATGACGCTTACGTCACTCTAATTTGGGGCAGTGACGAAAGGTTGGATCCCCAGTCGCGTGACTCTTAAACTCTCTTCCCCAAAATTAAAATACTATAAAATTGCTAACTTAATACTATCAATGTTAATATTAATTAATTATAATCATAACCATCATTGAATTAATTATATTATCTAATATATTGTAGCAAAACATGGTTCACCCTCTGCTTTTTGCTTTGACCAACTTGAACCCACAACTACTTATTATAATAAAACCAAATAATTACAAAAGAGTCCTAATATATAGTTGGGCATTAGTGTGAATGAATGATACATGATGTTGAAATATTTATGACCATTCTATGATATATTAGTGTGTGTAGACTGTGTAGCTGGTTCATTATTCAATGAGATAGAAAGTGAGTGTTGCCCAAATTTGTCTAACATGTGGATGGAGACAATTATGGAGAATCATATATAATTTCATGTAAGTCGGAAGAAACTCACATCTAAGCTGGTGATAGCTATGGAATTGGCCCCAACAGGAAGAAATCAAATGCCACACGGTAATATAATGCATGTCACACATTTTTTTAACGACCTAATAATTATAAAGCATATATATATATATATATATATAATAAAATTGTTTGCCGGGTTGTTTACAAAAAAAAAAAAAAAAAAATTGTTCGCCTAGTGTTAATAATTAAATCACTACATGAATTTTGACTACAAATTGCTATATGAAGTTTTAAAAAAAAAAATCCATTAATTAAACTTTCTTTTGCAGACAAAATTGCTACATCTGTTATAATTTATGTTAAATTGGATGAGAATGAACATGTGTCCGTCATATGAGGTTTATTTGACGTGCACCTAAAATAGTTTCGACAATAAATTGAAATGATGGCATCAAAATCCAATTGAGTGTCCAGTTGAAGGTATTTCGCTACAATCATGCTAAATTTTTACAAAATTCATATTAGCTATACGTCAAAAAGATCTCATACGGACAATATATACTTTTTTTTTGTCGAGTTTGACATTATTTATAATATATATATAGCAATTTTGTCTGAAAGATCGCTCAGAGAATTATTTTTTTTAAAAAAAAGTTTCGAACTAGTGATGATTTGTAACTGTCAAGTTACGTAGCGATTTAGTTATTAACGTTTTTTTATATGCCATAAAAACTTTGGTCAATTAATTTTTTTTATTCGCAAAACGTTTCCTTTTTATATTTATAGTTCTTACTGATTTTTTTTTATGTTTGTTCTCCAAAAATCAAAATTAAAATAATAGGGAATAGTTAAAATTTGTAGAGCTACCCCTCTCTAGCTAAACATGTATTTATCCAGTTGATTATATATATATATATATATATAATAAGACCGATTAATGGTTCAATTCATCCCTATATGTGTTTAGTTGATTGATTATTAAAGGGTCGAGGAAGAGAGTGTGTTGACATTCGATTTTAAACTATTAAAAATCAATTATTCAAATAATAGTTTATTTAATCTGAAAAAGCTATCTGTATCCCCTTACCAGGTTAATTATTAAAATAAAACAAAGCATATATTCGTAGAATTCAGGGTGGCCTTGTCATTAGAATAGTGTACTACTAATAAGTTTTGGTTGGTTTGAAGAGGCAGATAGTGGTCTCATAATTCATGTCACTCGGCTCTATTGTGTGATGAAAATCCGACAGCTTGGACTTTGATTATTGGGCCTTTTTGGGTTGGTAATATAAAATAAGGTTTGGTAAAATGTAATTAATTGACAGGTACAACCGGATTTGGGGCAGGAGAAAAAGTTATTAAATTCATTATGAAATTTAATCGGATTATTGATATGTCTGATCTAACTGTTACAAATTTGACTATATTCGCAGACGATTGATATATAATGGATATACGCATGATTCGGGCTCGGTTTTAATTATTCGGACCTCATGCACGCACGTAAGACCCACTACGAAACCCAATCTCGAGCTAACCGGGGGAAATCGGGCAAGTCGCGAACTTGCCCGGCACCCCCGGGGGCTTACCCGGAAAATTCCGGGTAAGCCTAGCTTACCCGGAATTTCCGAGTAAGCTAGGCTTACCCGGAATTTCCGAGTAAGCCTAGGCTTACCCGGAATTCCGGGTAAGCTTAGCACCCCGGGGGTGTCGCGCACACCCCCCATTTTGTCTCGAATGTATAGGAGACCCGATTTTTAAGTAACTCCTATGTGTCCGAGACCTATGTTTCAAAGGCGCGCGCGTCCTTCTCGGGACGACCGCCTGAGACGAGCGTCAGAGCCCTCTTCCCAAAGCTATCCCCTGCATCCCGGTTCACATTTTCACATTGAACCGGGTCAAAACCGGCTTACGGTTCAAGGTTGCCTATAAATAGCCACCTTGGAGGTAAGTATTTTCAAGTCACTTTTGGGTGAGAATTGAGAAAAGCTCTGACCTCTCTCTAAACTTTCTCTCTCTAGAACTGTCTAATGTTGATCGTCGGAGTGAGCGCACCAAGCACCCCCCCCCCCCTCTCCACGGGAGTTGCTCGGTAATGCTCCTCTTGCAGGTACGGACGGACAGTCAGCGAGAGAGCCCGAAGGACTTAGTGCGATTTTGAAGACGAAGCCAAAGGCCCGTGCACGACCCTAGGAGACGAACTTGGCCCTAACAAGCTCGCACCCAACCTGAAGACATCGACAAGTTACTCAGCAGACAACCCGCGTTAACTTGGTCGAAACACTTGGCGCCGTCCGTGGATCACCCACAAGACCAAAAGCATGGCAAGCAACGAGCAGCCACCGCCGACTAAGACGAAGAAAAGAGGACCAGGACGTCCAAGGAAAACTCCGGCCCCGGAGTCAAGCATGAGACCTCCTCCGCAGAGAGCTCAGAGAGACCCCCCGCAGAGCCAAAGCGAGGCCTCAGTCGCCTCGTCTATGCCAACAAGAAGCGTACACTCTCGGAGTAACGCGCAAGGGGGCACACAGCAAACCGACGCTCCTCCAGGCTTCGCCCATCAAAACTTCAACACGCAGGAGCAACCATACGGAATGCCAAATGCTGGGGCATACAATCAGGCACCAGGGGCACAGGCTGCGCCTGCAGTCACCCCAGAAATGATGGCGGCACTCGAACAACTGCTTCATCTGAGAGAGGCCCTGCGCAACCAAGGATACGGGGCGCCACCGCCCCCTCCCGCGCAACAAGCAAATATGCCCCCGCCACCAAGGCAGGCGCCTCCAATGAATGCACCTCAGCAGAGAGGCCCTACAATCTCAAAAACCCCGACCTTTCACGGGAATGCACAGCAAAGCAGGCAGTTCCCCCAACAAGGGACAAGACAGGAGCTCTCGCACTCCCAAACACCCTACCAAGCAGGGCCATTCAATGAAGGAGCCTGGAGGCAGCCGTCTCAGACATTCCAGGGATATCAAGGTGGATATTCCCAGTACAACCCGACGCAGGCGCAATTTCCCCAACAAGGCGCAAGCATGGGACAAGAAGCATGCCCCCCAAATCAGGGTAACCCAGTTACCGGGTTGACGGAGGAGATGCTTGAAAAGCTGATTGAAAAGAAGATAAAACAAAGGAAAATGAGAGGGATGAACACATTGGTGGACACCACATCCCACCCTTTCACTGACGAGCTGGTGTACAGTCGCGTCCCAGACGCACTGTATAATCTAAGGCCGGAAAAGTACCGAGGCAAGGGAGACCCGATAGAGCATGTGCAGCAGCATGAAGCAATGCTTTTGGGGAGGACAGACAACCCTCACCACATAGCCATGACATTCCCCCAAACATTAGGCGGACCAGCTGCACACTGGCTCTTCTCCCTGCCAAAGAAGAGCATAGACTCATGGCAGTCCCTCAAAGAAAAGTTCATCCACCGTTACATGGGAGAACGTTCGATCATCAAAGGATCAAATGCCTTGGATGACGTCAAGCAGGAGTGGAATGAGTCCCTCGCAAGCTACTACATCCGGTTTAATCAAAACATCTCGGAAATTCAAACGAACATCGCAGAGATAGAAATCATCCATGCCTTTGTCAGAAACCTGGGTAGGCACGGGTACGACTTGGGCCAAAAGCTTTCTACAAGGCCGGTGGAAACAATGGAAGAACTCGTGGCAAGAGTAAAAGAGTACATTGATGCTGAGCACTACAAGATGACAGCCCGGGACAAGTGGGTTAAGCCCGGCAACAAGAAAGATGAGAGTAAGCCAGGCCCCCTGAAGCAGAACCAAACCCCCCAACAAAAACAGTGGACTCCGCCCCAGAAGAGAACATTCAACATTGAAGAAGACAAGAATCCAGACGTCAACACAATTGAGCTAATCCCTTTGAACGCTCCCCTGAGTGTCATACTGAAAGAAATGAAAGAGCAAAATCTATGGAAAGAGCCATTCGGTTTCAGAAAGGGCCAGCTAGGGAAAGAGCAAGACAAGTGGTGTGAAAGCCACGAAGTCAACGGCCATGAAACTGACGACTGTAGAAGCCTTAAGTTCCAAATCAATCGAATCATACAAGAAGGCGGACTTAAGCACTACGTCGACCAGGGGGAAAGATTGAGAAGGTGAAAAGAAAATTCACGCCAAAGGAGAAAGGAAAAGAGAAGACCAATGACAACCCCCCTCCTAAAAAGAGGGGAGTTATTAATGTCATTCATGGTGGTCCAGCTGCAGGAGGACAAGTCTCCAACACAAGAGATGTATACGCTGCGCAGGCAAGCACACTCCCCAAGTATGGCAAAAGAAAGAAACCGGAAGAGGAGGACCCCGTGATAGGATTCTCGAGAAAGGACATGGAACACATCGTCTACCCGCATGATGACGCGTTAGTAATAACAATGGAAATCAACGGGTTCGATGTCAAAAGAATCCTGGTCGACGGAGGAAGCTCGGCAGACATCCTCCATGTCAATGTCCTCGAACAGCTTGGAATGAAGAGAGAGGACCTGAAGCCGGGAAATTTCCCGTTAGTAAGCTTTGTAGGAGCTGCTACATATCCACTGGGGATGATCACCCTTCCAACTGTGATAGGAGAAGGATGGAACGCAATGAAAGTCGACATCACTTTCGTGATCGTCGAGAGCCTTGGCGCTTACAACGGAATTCTCGGAAGAACAACGATAAACCCCTACGAGATGGTGCCTTCAACGGCACACCAAAAGCTGAAGTACCGCTTAAGGGGAGGAGTTGGTGAAGTCTTGGGCGATCAGACGACAGCACGAAAGTGCTATGTCAACGCCCTAAGATGCAAGAACCGTCTGGACATAGCAGTCATTGAAAGGGGACAATGTTCCAAGTCTGAAGTTGAGATGCGATTTGACGAAATGATGAGCAGAGGAGAAAGACTCCCAGCACCTCAAACCCCAATGCTCCCAAGCATATGGGACATCAAGCAAGGGGAGTCGGAATCCATCCAGAGTTACTTCAAGCGATTCGCCATAAATGCAACTTCAAGTTTGGCAGAGAAGTCAGCCGTGATCAATGCCTTTTTCCTAAACATGAACTCACCTACATTCCTCCTATTTGGACGAACACAAGGGTGGAGAACAACCAAATCTATGGCTGACTTAAAAGAGAAGATGGAGACAGCAATCGAGGTCGCAAACGAGCTGGGGTGGTTCAGCCCACCTGCAGAACAAGAGGAGGCGAGCGAACACAAGCGTGCAAGACAAGACTTGAACAACAACCAAGAGGGCGAATATACACCTCTGAACATAGAGGTGGAGGAGTTGTTCAAGACCATCCTGAAGGATGTTTTACCTCCTCCAAGCGAGATCCGGATTGCCTTCCTCGGGAAGAATCCAGAAATATGGTGCCACTACCACAACAGATGGGGTCACAGCACGAATGGGTGCCCCTCTCTACGCAACAGAATCGAGGAACTGATCGAACAAGGAGCTCTGCGCTCTTACATTGCATGCAAGAAGCCAGCTTTATCAAACCGTCACTAAGGGAATAATCCTTCCCCTATGACATGCACATACTCTATCTTTACTTTTTAAGTACTAAGTAGAACGTTTAGGATGGGAGATCAGTTGACTCCATCCATGCACATCCCTTATAAATAAACAAGAAGACTAATGAAGTTCACTCCTTGCGTAGGAAAAATCACTATGTAATGGCAAGCTACCCCGGTCCAAAACCAGGAACAAGCCACATACATCATCAACAATGGCCCTAACTCTACACGCAGAAAGGGCAAAAAACAAGAAAAGCCATCAAAAAGATATCAAAGCAAGACTAAGCAAAGCTCATGCCTGTATTCAAAACAGAGGGAGCGCGACGCATGCAAGGAGACAAAATAATTTCATCAAGGATGTGAACGTACTAATCTATTCACATCCTTGCAAAAAGTCGGGGGACAAGCGGTTCCTTAGGAATCCTCCCTCGCAAATAAATGCAAGTGTCGGACGTACTAATCTATCCACACTTCGCCACAATACAAGGATGTGAACGTACTAATCTATTCACATCCTTGCAAAAAGTCGGGGGACAAGCGGTTCCTTAGGAATCCTCCCTCGCAAACAAATGCAAGTGTCGGACGTACTAATCTATCCACACTTCGCCACAATACAAGGATGTGAACGTACTAATCTATTCACATCCTTGCAAAAAGTCGGGGGACAAGCGGTTCCTTAGGAATCCTCCCTCGCAAACAAATGCAAGTGTCGGACGTACTAATCTATCCACACTTCGCCACAATACAAGGATGTGAACGTACTAATCTATTCACATCCTTGCAAAAAGTCGGGGGACAAGCGGTTCCTTAGGAATCCTCCCTCGCAAACAAATGCAAGTGTCGGACGTACTAATCTATCCACACTTCGCCGCAGTACAAGGATGTGGACGTACTAATCTATTCACATCCTTGCAAAAGTCGGGGGACAAGCGGTTCCTTAGGAATCCTCCCTTGCAAAAAAAAATGCAAGTGTCGGACGTACTAATCTATCCACACTTAGCCATCATCAAGCGATGTGGACGTACTAATCTATCCACATCTCAAAAAACAAGATAGGCGTGCGGCTCTTCAGGAAACCACCATCTTGTCAAAATATCATAATGAAGATCCACGGTTCCGTAAGGAACTATCTTCTTATGAAAATCAAAAGGACAAGCGGTTCCTTAAGAGTTCCCCCTTCTCTTTAAAATTGCAAGTGTCGGACGTACTAATCTATCCACACTTCGCAAACAAACAACTATATCAAGTATGTGAACGTACTAATCTATTCACATCCTTGTAAAGGAAGACAAGTAGTTCAACATGGATCCTCCTCCTTACAAAGCCACAGGTGCCGGTAATACTAATTCATCCGCACCCCGCCACCAATAGAGATGCAATTTCCTAAGGAAAACCATCGGATTAAGGAAATCGACCTGTCAACAGAGCTACACTCTTCCAAAAGAGAACAAGTTATAGAGACAACAATAAAGGAAGATGCAAAATAATACTAAGTATTATATCTTTCTAACATCTCATGTCAGGCATATATATATATATAATATAGCAGGTCTGAAAAGTAAAGGCATCTAGCCAGCATAAAAAGTCAAGCCCGGGACACACCCCGCCAAAATCTCACCCATGCAAGGGGAGCAACCATATATACACAAGAGAGTCATATAAAACAAAGAAAGATCAACCTGACCCAACGTCAGGAGCACCAGAGCCAAAGGCGTCATCCATCAAAACATCATGCGCAGGGCTGCTGAAAACAACACGGCGATCGTCACCAACAGGGACGGACACCTGTCCCGTCAAACCACTCGCTCCGCCCACATCGCCCGCTCGGATCCCCGCAATAGCCCCGAGGGCATAGCCAGTATATGGCCCAGTACTCTGGAAAGGAAAATCGGGGGCAAGAAAGTATATCCTCCTGAAGTAATCCACAGAGAAAGACTCCATGCGATCATCACGTGCCTTCTCGAGAAGTTTGGAGTAATCAGCTGTAGTAGGAAACTCAATCATCCCAAGCTGATCACCCAGGGCAACATGAGACTCCTTAGTCTCCTTCAGCGCCACAGCATGTGCCTCCTCGTCGACCTTCTCCTGGCGCAATAAGGCAAACAGCTTCGCCTCCAGCTGAGACGCGCAATCCTGACTTCCCTTGAGATCAGCGGAAGCCTTGGAAGAAGCATCTGAATGTGCGCGCGCCTTCTCCCTCAACACAACGACATCCTGAGACAAGCGCTCATGACGAACCTGCAGACCCCTCGTCTCCTCAACAAGCTCAACAACAAAGGAGGAAAGGTTGGTCATCACGGCATTCACCTGCAACAACAACACAAGCACATCACACACAAAGAAGCCAGACAAACATGATAGATCCAACATAAAAAGAAAACAACGTACAGGAGCAAAGCGCGCGAGCGACTCCTCAACACACTTCAAAGCAGCCTCAGGGTCACGGGGGCACTTCTTGCGGTCAGCCGGCGGAACAGACCGCTGAACCACACGCACACCGACAGCAGGTGTGCTCAAGGAAACATCCTTGGGAAAGCGAATAGCAGACTGAGAGTAGGGAGTCCACTCGTTCCCGGACACATCCCGATCAAGCCGACACATCAGATCAGACTTGCGAAGAGCTGGAGGAGTAGGAACAACTACACATCAAAAGCAAACACATTAGGAGAAGGCAAACTATACCAATACAACAAGAAGTCAACCACAGTCACCTGCCAAGGAAGGCACCTCCGCTGAACGGCCGCTCCCCGACCGGGGGGCAGGCATGGTCGAATCCGCATACATTGGCCCCTTCCCTTTGTCGCAGGAAGGAGCAAGAGGCATGCCGGCAGACGTCGACCTCTTAGGATCGCTCGGGGAACGAACGTCAGCATCATTCTCTCGGACAGGTGCAACTCCCCCCGCCGTCGGGAGTACCAAGCCTGCAAAGACAACCACAAAAAGACCATTAACATGTTAGCATGGGGAAAAATCTCAACGAAACCTTTAAAGGCACAAGTCCCATACCCGGGCCAACAGGAGGAGTGTCGCCGAGACCGGAAACAGTCTGAGGAGATCCGCCTGCGACTCCGCCCTGTAAACAGGGGCGTCTGTTAAGAAACCAACCTACAAGGAAACATGAACAAATTTTACGAAACTTCAAAACATACCAACTCATCCCCCGAAGGACGTACATGAATGCCCGCCGCGAGCAGCTCGGCGTCGGAAGCACGATAAATGGGTCTGTACTCCCCCGCCCTATTCGCCGTGTGAATCTTCTTCAAAGAAACCTTGTCTGTATCGGAGAACTCTTGAAAACGCGGAACGGGGTCGATATCCACTATGTGAGAAGTCGTCCAAGTCGTCCCCGCATCCTTTATAAAAAAGTACTGACACTTCCATTTGTTCTGGGAAGTGTCCGATCTTTCGCAGAACCGCGCCTCAGTATTCCACCCCGCCCTGCGCGAGCCAAGGGAGGAGAATCCCTTCTCGGTCATGTGAGGCCAACGCAAGGTGAAAGTACACATCCCAGACTCATCTGCCTTGCCCAGGCGATAGAAGGCTCGAAAAAGCACTATCGAGTAATCCCAAGAGTTTAGATGACACTGCACCCGGAAACATGTCCAAGCTCTAAACCCCGGTGGAGTGATAGAGACGGGAGAAATCCGGTAATGTCGACAAAGGCGGGCCAGATCCTGACAATAAGGAAAGCGCAGCCCTTCTCGGAACTGTGAAAGATAAACAGCCTCGTATTCAGCCGGAGGAACGGTGGGCCGACCAAATTCGACCCCCTTCACGACGTCCAAAGGATACGAGACCTCTATGCCGGGACACCAGCCCCGGGTCGAGACGTAGAGATCGAACTTGGAACGTGGGAGCTTGTTGGGAAAAAACATTTGGGTCTTCTCCAGTATTACGCGGTTACCCGACGGTCCCAAAAGCACACCGCTTCGAGACCCGGAATCAGAATCCATGGTGCCCTCATCAACCTCCCCATCAATGTTATCCGAAACAGAGTGATGAGACTTACTCATTGCGTGAAGAAGCAGAAACCGTTGCCTACCAGGAACACTCTAAGTATCAAAGACACGCGCTTGCAAGCCCGTCAACCAAACCCTGCAAAAACCATACACAACTCAATCAAAAACCAGGGTCACGTATCAACACCATTCACCAAGCCCTTTGCGAGGGCATCCAACCCAACGGACCAACTGTCCGCGAGCAAACAGCTAGGAACCCTCCCGCTCGGGAGTCAAAAGTCCCTGCGCTCACCAAAGGCCTAGGCCACCCACTAACAAAATTTCCATATACTTATACAATATAACACAGGTATTCAAGCATTCAACTAAACGACGAGCTCAGGAGCTAAGGAAATCTAAAGCATGCAAAATTGGTCATAATTACCAAAATGCCCTCCGGCCACATTTCGATCAAATTTTATCCCCAAAACGGCTCAAGGCTCCGGGGGCACATACAAGCAGCTCAAATACGGGTCGCAAGCCACACTCTACCCTGGGGAAAACCAAGTAGCGGTGCAGGAGGCACACTACCTTGAAAACGCCAGGTTGTGGCAACAACATGGATAGGCACGTCGCCTCGCCGACCTCTGACCGACGCCATGGAAGGGTATGTCGCCTCGTCCGACCTCTGGCCTTCTCCCTACCTCTGAAACTTCAAGTGGCTGTCGCGGAGTGCACCCTACCTTGGGAAAAACCAAGTAGCAGCTGTGGAATGCACCCTACTTTGGAAAACCCAAGTAGCAGTCGATACAATAGTCGCCACCTCGTGCCCGAAACGACTACGGTGCGAACGTCCCGACAAGGGGGCAACTCCACACCTACGAACTTACAAGTTCACAACTACTACATAGCGAACATCATCTATACGGGGGCAACTCTATGTCAGTACGGGCCTCGTCCCAACGTTTTATACAGCCTATATGGCACTACACGCGTTTGCGCCACCCAACACATGTTTATCATGAGATGTTCATCGACAACATACCAGGAGGCCTAACACCTCGCGACTAAGGGGCAAATGCCCCTACTTGGCCACGTCACTACATATACTCCCCCTCTAGGGGCATTCACCTCAATGATCTTGGGGGCAATACTATATCTACAAGGGTCATGTCCATCGGCATATACATTGAGAACATACTTCTGTTGTAAGATGTTCATCAACGACGCGTCGGATGCATGGCACCTCGCAAGTCCAGGACCCTCATGTCCGCGACACACCTTCCCTTATATAGGTACACACTTCCATGTTCATGATACATCCAAGAGGTACACTCACATCCACCCTCCATTTTTTAAAGTTGTTGATAACTTGGATTTTCACCATCAAGTGACTTAGCTAAATTGGGCTAAGTTATTTCAAATGGTCTCAACTACTTGAAAACATTATTTTTATGATTTTTCATATCAAGTCCATTACATGTGATTTTCCAAACCCGACGTTATTTCGTTTACTAAAACCATCGTCTCGCCGTCGAGACGACCATCTCGAACGACGGACTCCCGAAAACCATCATCTTGCATGAAAAACGTTTTATCAAAACTTTCATGATTTATTATCGTTTTAATACAATTAGTCATGGCATGAACGTTCCATATGTATTCGATCATCTTACAAACCCGAAAAATCTCATGTGTGCTCACGCCTCATTTTTTCCAAAACCACATTTATCATATTACTTGTAGTCCGTTGTGCTACTAACCCTTTGCGCAGTTGTCAAGCATGACCATCTCAAAAAACTAAGGCAAGAAGCTCGTCTGAGCCGCGCGTATCCACCATTGGTAGGTCAAAACTCAAGGTGAGCGGACGACCCGAATCACGCGTATACCCTATCTTAAAATAGAGTTAAACAAAGGTCAAGCCATTATTTAACTCGGGGGCAAGTGATGGATATACGCATGATTCGGGCTCGGTTTTAATTATTCGGACCTCATGCACGCACGTAAGACCCACTACGAAACCCAATCTCGAGCTAACCGGGGTAAACCGGACAAGTCGCGAACTTGCCCGGCACCCCCGGGGGCTTACCCGGAATTTCCGAGTAAGCTAGGCTTACCCGGAATTCCGGGTAAGCTTAGCACCCCGGGGGTGTCGCGCACACCCCCCATTTTGTCTCGAATGTATAGGAGACCCGATTTTTAAGTAACTCCTATGTGTCCGAGACCTATGTTTCAAAGGCGCGCGCGTCCTGCTCGGGACGACCGCTTGAGACGAGCGTCAGAGCCCTCTTCCCAAAGCTCTCCCCTGCATCCCGGTTCACATTTTCACATTGAACCGGGTCAAAACCGGCTTACGGTTCAAGGTTGCCTATAAATAGCCACATTGGGGGTAAGTATTTTCAAGTCACTTTTGGGTGAGAATTGAGAAAAGCTCTGACCTCTCTCTAAACTTTCTCTCTCTAGAACTGTCTAATGTTGATCGTCGGAGTGAGCGCACCAAGCACCCCCCCTCTCCACGAGAGTTGCTCGGTAATGCTCCTCTTGCAGGTACGGACGGACAGAGAGCCCGAAGGACTTAGTGCGATTTTGAAGACGAAGCCAAAGGCCCGTGCACGACCCTAGGAGACGAACTTGGCCCTAACAAGCTCGCACCCAACCTGAAGACATCGACAAGTTACTCAGCAGACAACCCGCGTTAACTTGGTCGAAACAATATATATAGCTAATTTATGGTGTTATATGAAGAACAATTAACAAATTCCGTTTACAAAATATTTGAATATTTATTTTGTTCGGGCAAAAAAAATTAGAATATATATTTGTTTCAAATAATTCATATTCATCGATGCATACACAAAAGTAATTAATGAGACTATAGATAAATACATCCAAATTAATCGAATTGAATTATAAAATAATATTTGGGCGATTTTTTTTAAGTAAAATAATAATAAACATCCACTTGCATGCTGCCCATTGTGTATAGCTACACCTAGAAAACAAATGCAGAAGGAATTAATTAAGTAAATAATATTAGATTGAATGGCTCTCATCACTGCAGCCTCACATCTTAACATGAAAACAGATTAATGAGGCAGCTAGGAGGGGGAATCTCAATGTAGTGCCTAATTTTGTCACAAGAAGTTGTATATATATATATATATATATTATTTTCCATTTATTTATCATCACCTTCATTAATCAATTACCCCCTCTTTTCTCACTCTCGAGATACATATTGCCATTATTATGGATGATCCATCCACATTGTCGTATTTATTATATTTTTCTTGGAATATAATTTTTATATATGAAAAAAAATATACTAAAGCTTCATCACAAAGATGTGTTAAATCACTCATGATGGGTAAAACCATTTTAGCTTTATTTACAAGCTACAGTAGTGGCACAACTCATCATTTTGGACTCACTTGTTTTTTAAACAACTTTTATAAATGAAAATATTAATATATTAATTTTTTATTTTCTAATTAATTTCAATTTATTTGTCGGCAATTGAAATTTTATTTAAGTAATTTCTATGAAATATTAAAAAAAAATTACTTAATTGGAATCATTAATATAATATTTGGAATAATTATAAAATTTCATCATATTAAATTTTAAATTATAAATACACGACCGTTGTTGCATTCCTATTTAAAAAAAAATGAAAAATAAATAACCAAAAGAGTAGAATCTGTTATATATCAGTAAGTCCAGATACCTCGTCCGTACAACCTCATGGATTGGTCTCCTTTTTTTAGGTCAGGGATATTGCAATTTGCATCACATGTCGCAAGTCAAAACCCTAACTTCAAATATCAAGCTTGATCTATTTAATTAATTTCCATTTAATGTCCTTATCACTTTATAATTAGGAGTAATAAATTATTGCACCCCTACTCATGACATGACAACCAAAAATCAAGACACTAAAATATATTTAATTAATTTAATAACTATATAGAAAGGGAAACTCCAACTTGTGCGAGACATCAATCAATAACTAATTACAACTACAGGCTCGTGCTCTCAAAAACAGTTGGCATTTTGCAGCTTATTGTATTTCATGCCCTTAAACTTACTCATAGATTAATTAATTTTTTTGTTAAAACAACTAATAATCAACATTAATATTCGTGTTTCTACATTGTTTTTTTTTTTGGATTAGTAACGAACTTGCTAGCGAAACTTTTGTAATTGAACTCTGTAATAAATAAAACGGTTCCTAATAATACTAATAACATGCATGTTAATAATATATTTTTTTTATACTTATTGTGGCTAATATATGTATTTGAATATTAAGCTTCAACAAAATAGGTTTATTGGATCGCATGACAACTAGGTTTATAAGCTTTAGCATCGCAAGTTAAGGGTCTATAAGAATAATTATAGGGTATTTAGAAACGTAATAAGTTAGATTATATAGTAATGTTCATAAGTTCTTTGTCAATGTTCACATAATAAACTTTTAGACACATATATAAGAGAGTGTTAAATGATAATATATTCTAAAGAATTATAGTTCAACTTATAAAATTATCTCAATTTCACCACATGTCATTATTAGTTAGAAACTTTGAAAATGATTTAATTAAATTATTTCTAGAGTTTCTAATCCATAATGCGTATCATTGTATCATGTGGCACAACCGACAATTCCGAACTTTAAAACACATATGATTAATCCATGTCATTTAAACAGATTATATAATTCTAGTGTCTAGAAATATGTATCATTAATTTATTTACTATAATATTCCATACTCTTGAATACCGTAATCAAGTAGTCATAACATTTCTACGACTCTCTTAATTATTTATATGTTTTTTTATGTGAAATATATGAAAAGTTTTCGAATGACATATTATATCATATATTTATAGTTTATATAACCGACTGCAGTAAATTAATTAATAATAAAATGTATTTGTTCTTTTAATTTTGAAAACTAATTTCTAGACACAAATTGCGAGTCATTAATATATTATAATCTAATTTTTAATCGAAATAGAATTTCGCGTAACGCTCGAATAAATATCAAATTATCAAGTTAATGAACAATGTCATTCATCTACTATATAGTTCAATATATTCTAGAACAACTGGTCAAATAAGTCACGTGTAGATTTTAAGTTTGTTTTTTTTTTTTCGAGAAGATATTTAAATCGTTACCAACGTCCCAGCATTTGTTTTTGTTTTTTTTGCTAGTCCCAATTTTCGCTTAACTAATGACTTTTGTGTAATTACTGTTCAAAAATATTAAATAATATCCGGTACTATTTTTTTAAAATATTTTATCACGTATATGGATGCATGGTTCAATGAAGTCCTGCACTTTTGGAGACAGTTTACAGTTGAACAACAAATTTTCAGAACGGTCAAAATTAGTTTTGGGGATGAGGTTCTTTGGTAGAAGGAAGCAGTTTTACAGGGATTTGCTAGCATCCTTTAAAAGTATTCATGCTTTAAACTTATTTTTACAAATATTTTATTTATAATTTTACCCAAAAATTTGAAAAATTAAACTGAATAATCACAATGGTTATAAAGTGAATTTTAAGATTTTTTTTTTTAATTTAAATGTTAAGGTTTACATTGTAGAAAATAAAAATAACAATTGAAAAAAAAAACACACACAAAAAAAATATTCGGAGGCAAAAATAAAAATGAAATAATACTAATAAGAGACATAGTATAATGCTCTTAAAATTGAAGAATTAAAATATAAATAAAATAATTTATAAACAAAAATAATGCATGAAAGCACCAATACTTTAAAATGATGTTAGACAAACCGGTTTTACAACCTTGATTAGACGCTTGTGAATGGTCGTCTTTTCTTTATTTTTTCCTTATCAAATAAATAGCAAGTGTTGCTTTTATTGACCTTTGAAATTACACATTTATTATAAGATATGTTATTAATCTCTGACATAATTAAGCAAATTATAGTTTTTTTAGATAACAATTAGTTATTATTTTGCCAAAATTACAATTAATCACTCAAAAAAGAAATACACAAGGCATTTTAATCAAGTATAATAACTTTTGACATTATTATGTAAGGAAGTTTTCTACATTATTTTCCTAGCTAGGATGTCTTAGTTATGGCCTCATGGGAAAGAAAAAAATCATTATCATCCCTAATAATATATATATATGCCATCGTGACCATTTTTTTGTTTGTAAAACCATCGTGACCATTGGGATGATTACAGGGACAACAACCCCTCACATGAGCCCAACCCAAGTAGATAATACATGGATCGTCCCACACTAGACATGAAAGGACCTATGCGTCAATATTATGTATTCTCCTTTTCTATCTAACCGTTTATAAAAATTATATTAGAGATAACACTTTATTATGCAATTGAAAATTTTAATAGGCAATTTAAAAAAATCAAAATTTAGCAAAAAATTCTTATTGAGTAAAATTTAGGTACAATTTTGTTAATAACCCTCAAAATTATATAATATTATTAGTTGATTATTATTATTATTATTTTTACATTGTAAAGTTCAGAGTTGTCAATTGTAATCATGATAATTCACATTTGAGGTCAGAAACTCTATATTAATTTTAAATTTTAGAAATGTTGATTTTGTCCCATATTACTATCTAATGTAATTAAAAAAAACAAATTATAGGGTTATTAAGGGAATTTTCTATCATGTTCCAAGAGCACCATGCTTTTGGTTTGGTTTTTTTTTTTTTTTTTTTTTTTGTATTTTTCTATTGTCCTAACCCTAGAGGGAAATTGATATTATTAATAGTATGATGCAAATATTAGGTGTGGTTAAAAATTTTCATATTTTTTTTTCATAATTTTAAAGTTTTACATATGTTACAATTAAGTTCACCCTAGTAATAAAAAAACTAGGGATTAAGTACCTTTTCATACCACTTCATTGCACAGAATCCACTTTTGGTACCACTTCTATTTTTTTTGTATACTTTTGGTACCAATTCTTTCAACTTTGTATCCTTTTGGTACCACTGTTAACTTTCCGTCCAAATTGACCGTTAAGTGTCATGTGCCATGCACTTGACCGCCCTAAACTTTTGAATTTGTTTCAATTTAGTCCATCTAATGCATCTCTGACTTTTAATTTGTTCAATTTAGTCCTAAAATTTCAAAACCATGATGGGTCAAGGGTTCGATTTGGAAATTTTAGGGCTAAATTTAACAAATTAAAAGTTAGGGATGCATTAGATGGACTAAATTGAAAAAAATTCAAAAGTTTAGAGCGGTCACGTGCATGACACATGACACTTAACGGCCAATTTGGACGGAAAGTTAACGGTGGTACCAAAAGGATACAAAGTTGAAAGTATTGATACCAAAAGTATACAAAAAAATAGAAGTGGTACCAAAAGTGGATTCTGTACAAAGAAGTGGTATGAAAAGGTACTTAATCCCAAAAAACTAAAATTTCGAGAAACTTTAACAGCAAAGATGTACACTTCCTTAAAGAAGAGAAGTGGAAGTGGAATGAGGAGGAGATGGAAAAGCAGATCACTGATGAAGAAGAATTGATTGATAATCAGTCAATAAGGCACTCGAACACTTGCCGATTTATACCAGAGGTGTAATCCTGCAGTTCTAGAACCTGCAGGATTTGAGGAAGCAAAGTTTGAGAAAAATGGCTAGAGGCTATGAGTTAATTCAAATTTAGAGTTAATTCTTCGCAGTTTCTCTACTTAACTGGCACCATGTTAAATCAAGAATAACGTGCTGATTATGAATATATTTCCATTATAAGAATGTAATGAATGGATAGTTGAATCCCTACCTGATATTTTTTTTTTTTTTAAGGAATTAGTTAATGCCTAACTTGAGAAGCTTCCAGCCAGGCAGAACCTCCCTCCCTAGTCCCTCCCCCCTTGTAATAAGAAGAATAATATCACCAACATATGATTCTCTCTCTTTCTTTCTTTCTCTCTCTCCCTCTCTCTCTAACAAAAGAAACATACACTGATTTGGTTTCATTGGATTTGAAGGTCAACAACAGCATGAACTTTGCGCTGTCATTTGAGACAAACAACCTCTGTAAATAATTCATCTCTCTCTCTCTTTCCTCCATGGAAATTGCTCCCATACCCTAGCTACACAGACACTCTACCACCATAGCTGACTCTAGCTAGCTGCAGCAGTCCTCCACTTAGGGTTTCATTTCTCTCCCAGATCCAAGATAAGGTCAGATTCAGAGTTTCATGGATTTCGCGCTGCGAGGAGAAGGTTTTGTTGAGGAAGAAGACGACGACCAGATTCCGAATCACCGTCCGATGAGTTTCTCGTCCACGTCAGCGGCCTCGCCTCCTTCTTCGTCGTCATCACAGTACAGATCCATCAACCTCATGAACAGTAATGCAGAAATGGGTTCTTGGCTCGGGACCCGCTTCGATCCCAAGGCGGCGTCATCCGACAACCTTAACCCGCTGTCCTCCCCCGACCACGACACCGAGCCCGGCGACTACGCGTCCATCGAGAAGGAACACATGTTCGACAAGGTGGTTACCCCCAGCGATGTCGGGAAGCTCAACCGTCTTGTAATTCCCAAGCAGCACGCCGAGAAGTACTTCCCCCTCGACTCTTCCACTAACGAGAAAGGCCTTCTCCTTAACTTCCAGGACCGGGAAGGGAAGCCATGGCGGTTCCGCTACTCCTACTGGAACAGCAGCCAGAGCTACGTCATGACCAAGGGCTGGAGCCGCTTCGTCAAGGAGAAGAAGCTTGACGCCGGCGACATCGTGTCGTTTCAGAGAGGCGTCGGCGACGCAGCCAAGGACCGCCTCTTTATCGACTGGCGGCGCCGCCCCGACGGCCCGCACGACATCGTCGGCGGCGGACATGGTGGGTTGATGCCTGGGCAGTACTTCCGGTCGGTCCAGTACCCCTGGGCCGCTACAGCGTCCGCCGCAGCTGCCTTCTCTCCGCCGCAGCTTCTCTACCGCCCTGGGACAGTGATGATGACGGCGGACAGCCGCCGCGACTGGGGTGGACCTGGGTATGGGTACGGCAATGTGGTTTACCTCAGATCGAACCCTCCGGCGCCGGCGACTGCTACTTCCCCGATTGTGTTTGATTCCGTTCCCGTTGTCCAAGGCAATAAGGCGGCGGCGAAGAGGCTGAGGTTGTTCGGAGTGAACATGGACTGTCCGGTCTCTGAGTCCGATGAAGAGTGTGAGATCCTGTCTTCAACCTCCATATCGCATGCTTCCATGGCGTCTCAACCTCCCAACAACATTCATCAGTTCTCTTCCTCACCGACAACGATGCAGCCGCCATACCCGATCCCTCAACTGAGAATCTTCAACGGAACGCCATTGATGAGCAGCAAGGGGAAGCAGACATCCACGTCATCATCGTCCTCCATGTCCTTGGATTTCGACATCAACTGATGATGTCATCACGTGGGTGATACGAGGGTTTTCGAGCAATGTGTCCAAGGTTGAAGATGATGGAGTTAGCACAGCACACCATAGTTGACCAAGAATCTGCATCTAGCCCAGATTGAGATGAGTAGATCAAATTAAACGCTTTCTATAGTTGAAAATTAAGGAGTTTGTGAAGAAATTTGGAATCCAGCCAAAGATATATGAGGATAATTACTGAGTAAGACCCAATTATAATTCTAATTTTTCTTCTTCGTTTGCTCTCGCTTGCTCTTTATAATTTATATATATATATATATGCTTTAATTTTGTGTATAATGTCATCAAATCCAATTAGTTGATTAATTTTGATTTTGATGATCTTGCTTAATTGAGACAAAACATTATATTTCATGCATGTTGCGTTTCCCCAGAATGCATATCTCAACTCAACCCCCACAATGCAACCATTTTTACAGGTGAATTAAGAAATGATGATAAATATATATGCCATTAAAGCAGTGTAGGTCTATATATGTATGTATAGCTGTGACAGGAGTAGGAGGTTGTTGTTGTTGTCGCTGCTTCGTTCGGCACGCCACCATTCCCTCTGCAGGTAGTTCAGAGAAAAGTCGCAGCCCAGCAATTCAGCTCAGCTCTTCCTTTAAAAAGGTATCGTTTATCTCATCTCCTAACCTTGTCTCCATTTATGGCTCTTTGCTAGACCTGCATTGCTTTTCCTAGTTTCCTTACCCTTTTCTAACTAAATGCATTGATTTGTAAGCTGTGCTGATCCATTGCTATCTTCTTGATCCTCTCATCATATATGCTTTTGTGCAAAAAAATGCATTCACTCTGAAAATACATTAGATGTCTAGCATCATTGAATGATGAATAGTATGAATATGAACGGTCTTTCTTAGGGGAGTGTTAAAATTAAGGATTTGATACACATTCCGATGTCGGAATGCAGAAATGTCGGCTCCCTCTCACAGTGGCATCGTTGTAATAAATGTCAACGTGTAGGGCATTTATATATTCACTGATAGTCGGAACATCTCGCCATTCCAATGTCGGAATGTTTATCTTTTTCCTTAAAATTAATGGTTATTCGTTGTATTTATAGATTTTTTTTTTTTAGTAGAATTCGTATTCCTCTTTCAAACCTTATTTACAGCCAAACATCTTCATCATGATATCGAATTCCTTATTTCTCTTGTATTTATGCAAACAAACATGTCATCATGAAATTAAAAATTTGTATAGTGTCTTTTGTATCTGATATAACAGAATTGATAAAAGTTCCGACATCCAAGATCCGATTTGTTCCATAGCGGTATGTAAATTTTAACAACTTGTAGGGCAATTATTATGTCCCTCTCAGTCGGAACAAATCGAACTGTAATGGTTGGATCTTGTATCAGAACTCCTGATATAAATAGTAGCTTAAGTTATATATGTCTTAGCTATATAAACTTGTACATAATGTATATACTCCTATGCTAATTCAGTATGCAAGAATTCACTCTTTAGCTAGCTATACTGCACTGTGTTTGCAAAATATGAAATTATTTAGGGTACCCTTAAATGGGTTCTAAATGTAATTACCAGAGAAAGAGAATAATGAATTTAGATATAAAGTATGGTCCCCAATGGAGGTTGTGACTTTTATTTCTTATTCACTAAGTGTGGTAGGGCAATGGGGTATGCCTTCTTCTCCCACCCTAAAATAAATGCTTTCAGCTATATACTAGCTAGGTGTTTAAGGTTTCAATATCACAGAACCAACCTTAACATGTGACATGTATAATATATGTTTACAGGTAGCTTGGTATAAGTGATATACATTTACAAATGACATATAATTGCTTAATTCAGCTGGAAATGGGAACTGTGTTATATAATGCCTTCCATCTAGTTTTGCTTACCTTTTATTTCTTTTAATTAATTGGAAGGTTTCATAAATGAGCTTTCAATTTTCTTCATTTCAATCCTTAGTCTATCCAAAATTATATGTATGAATTGATTATATATATAAAGTCTAGCAAATTTCAAACTTGGTGTGAAAATTCTGGAATTAAGCTTCAAAGTATGTGTTTTTGTATGACAACTTTCAACTCTAAAGAAAGTATTTAAGTTCCTTTGAGATGCATATATAGTATTCCACAATTGATGATCTTATTGCTCTTGATCAATCTCAATAGTTTTAAATTTTCATCTCTATATATGTGATGATTAGAACCATGTAGTTTCCATGAATTGTTTGATTGTTGAATTGGGTTGATGTATATATGCATATACACATTACAATATGCTGCTTATAGGACATTTTCCTAAGTTTTTTAGCTTTATTTTTGTTGATCATTGCAACTTGGAGTATACATATATACAAATACATATATATGGCTAGTTGATTAGACATACATATTATAAGATCAAAAAAGATAATACATATATATATATATATACATAAGTGCAGCTAGCTAGCTAGCTAGAGTTTAGCCCTAGATAACCTTGAGTAACCCCACAATCATTCATGTGCAATGCATGAAAATGTGCACTTATTAACTGTAAATTCCTACATGTTGTGCAACTTTTCTCTCTAAGTATTATATTCATTATCATGCAGCAATGCAGCCTTTGAATCAAAAGAAAACTACTTTAAATGCATTCTTCATCAGCTGTTACTTGATATCAATCGATATGGGAGTGCTGATTGAATATACATGTTAACTCTATCGATTCGAAAGGTACTGTTCAAAGATTGAATGCATGAATATAATGATTGTTCATATGTATGCATATATTCAGAGTTTACATATATGTGTACATGAAGTATTCTCTAGCTTATTCTATAAATTACGTACATGCATAGAGAATGATATGGTAGCTTGATTAGATATGGTACAAGCTATTAATGTGCCTTAGGTAATTGATGCAAAACTCATGAGCTTCATTTACCTGATAATTTCCCAGATGTAAATTTCTATTCCTAATGGAATTTACTATATAAAATCTTGAGTGAATGTTTTCAAAATAAAGTGAAAGTTGGTTTAATAGAAAGAAATTAATGTAATTGTTAAGGTATATTCTTAAAGTTCAGGGTATATACAATTTTCAATCTTAATTATGATAATAAAAAGAGTTAGAATTATTTATTTAACAAAATCAGAAATATTGAATGTGTAAAGATAATAGAGAAGTTATTTCAGTTTCAGAATAACCAAAAAAAGAATTAGCATAAACTGAAACATGTTATGTATTTACATTGTGATGTAGTATAAACATATATAAGGTCCCTACTCAAGGAAAATGTTAGTGTATGAGTCCTTCATGTGGTGCAAGTGTTGTCTATTTGTTCATACGTTTAAAGGTGTATGATAGCGATGGGTCATGGAGGGTTCAATCTAATTGGACCAGATTTCCATTCTTGACAGCCAACCAAAAAATATAAGTAAGTTGTAATCTAGCTATCCAACTTCTTTCTTAATTTTACTGATATGTATATGTCATTCACTAACCCACATGTAGCGCGAATCTATTTAGATAAAAACTTATATTATAATTAATATTATTGATTTGCATATATTGTTTGTTGATTAATTTTTTACAGTGGCAAATGCAAGTTATAATATATATGATATTATATGTCATTTAAAAGAAGTTCGCACTTCATATTTAATTTCACATGAAAAAACGTTCATAAATCAGAGTTCTATATTAAAAAAAACTATTGCTATTTGAGTACATTTGTAAGAGTAAATATTATTAATGTACATTAAAGGAAACTTATATATATTTGTGAATTTCATATAATATATTTAATAACACTGTTCTTTCTAGTGGGCTTTAAAATTCGGAATCATATGGCACAATAGTACAATCTAAAGTCAGAAGCTCTATAATTAAATTTGAATTTTGAATTGTCGGTTTTGTCAAGTGTTATTTGGTTTAATCAAGTATAATTTAAATTTATTAGATATTTAATGGATATATTAAAAAATATATAAGTTTTTTTTTATTAATTATTAAAATAATGAAATGTGATAAATCTACAAATTGTAATTTTAATTCCATTCTAGAGTTTTTTTTTTCTCAAATCTTAATTATTTTGCCATATGACCCATCTCAACAATTATAGGGCTCTAAAAATACATAAAATTAATTAATATTATATTATTCAGTGAATATATATTTCCTTTCATTTAATGAAATATTATTTCATTTTGTTATCAATATATATTTATTTAAAATTTTACTTAATATGATAATATATATTTTTAGTTTACGTTTAATAGTAAATTAAAAAAACATAAATTTTTCAGATGTATTTCAATATAGGAGTGTTTTTTTTATGTAAAGTAGTCAAATAGATATTATAACCCTAATTTATAGACAATAATAGCCAAAAGATGAAAAAATATCACATACATTATCAAAACAAATCCATCTATAATAAATCTGGAATGTTTTATTGTATAATATTGATTAAAAAAATCTCAGAGTTAATACTATTGAATTATAATGATGCATGCACATGTTATTGAGTAATAATCTACAAAATATATATACAAAATTTATAAAATAATTTTTATAATCTCTATTATTCCTCAATATAGATGGTCTATTATGTAATTTTTATTATATATATATTAACGGTTTAGTTATTTAATTAACTTATTATTATCTAATTAGAGGACTGAATTGCGAGGAAAAAATTCATTAGGGTTTGGAAAAGCATCTTGTGGGAGGAAATTACACGTGGCATAGGTGAAAGTGAGGGACAAAGTTATCAGACAGACGCACACAAAGGAATAAATGATAGGCAGTCATTTCAAGACATCGACTCCCATAAATCAAATCAAATCAAATCATCAAAATAATGAGCAGGGACAGGAAACGAACCAAATCCCAAACGAACTCCACTACTCCTTTTTTGGACATAATAATATTTAATTCTATTCTATTTTATTATTATTATTATTTTACAAATACATTTTTCTTTTCGTAGAGCCGTACAATTAAATGAACTCGCGTTTTATAGTTCAAAACATCTTTATAGGTAGATAATTTTAACCTTAATATTCACATAATAATTATTTTTACATTTTATTCTATATATAAGAGGCTCCATACATGATATATATATATATATATATATATATATATATATATATATATATATATATATATATATATATATATATATATATATGTTTATCTTCATTAATGTGGTTATACATGTGTAGTAATCATACTAATATATGCACATTATCATGACATTAAAATTATATTCTGTCAGTTTCTCACTGTCTTAATTAGTAGGTTGAGATCAAAATATTTTTTTTTTTCCATTGAGATCAAAATATTGAATATTTCCAATTTTACAAAACTCACACTGTATATCTAGTGATAAAAATTATATTTAATTAGTAATAACAAATTAAACGTACAATATACAAGTTACAACTATTATAATCTATATATCTATCTATATATTATATAAGGCAATAGGAGAGATAGTGGATCAATCTAGAGCCGCCACGTCAGCACTGAGAAGAAACTTGGAGCGGCCACGTCAACAACCTGGAGCAATCACAGCGTGCCACTTCAACAGATTTTATACGCCACATCAACAGCTTTTATTCTACATCTGGCCTCTCCTCTCTCATCTGTAAATCATTTAATATATATTTATCTATATATATAATAAAAGTTAATATATATAATAATTCAAAAGGAAAGAGAAGAGAGTGCTCTCAAATTGCCACCTCAACACTAGCATGCTTTCTCAATCTGCCACATCAGCTCTCCTAGGTGATGCCACGTCAGCTCTCCAATGTATTTAATTAATCATGCTATAAATAGTTTTAGTATTTAATATTATTTTCTTATTATATATCATTAAATGTAATTATTATATATACTTATTATTTGTCATGGAGTAAAGATAAAAATTAATTGTTGTACTAATTTTTCTTTCAAAAGTGATAATTAATGAACTTTCTAATATTTTAGAGTATCATATTAATTTGTAAAAATTATAATATAAAAGAATCACTAAAGTCTAATATGAATAAAATTGACCAAAAAAGTAGCAGGTTTTTTTGCGAAAAATACCTAGAATAAATATTGGCAAAAAAAACTATTAGTATTGACTAAATACATTTTTTTTTTCAAATTCTATTATTAATGCAATTATTTTTATGAAACTCTACACAGTTAAGTACTTCATATTGTGTAGCAAAAAAAAAAAGTACTCCATCAGGTAGTTTGATAATTAACTGTGTAGAATTCCACTATTTTATTTTTAATCTTAATGTTGTTAGGTTAAAATTTTTCTCTTTAGTTTTTCATAGTTATTTTAATATTTACAATTTTATTTTATGTGTCATCATTTTTAGCATATTTTGAGCCAATTTGATAGATTCATTTTCGAAAAATCAATGTGAAAAAAATCATACAAATTACCCGTGCATTGCGCGGGTCGTGGAGTGTTTCAAGACATAAATGGTTGCATCTCAATAGGAAAAATTATTTCTGTATATACTCAAGTTAGATGATTGACCAAATGTAATGGTTTTAATTTGAACCATTTTAGTTTTATTTGACTAACTATGATTTTGTAATTGCTTAGCTTTCAAAGATGTTTAGCGCTATATCGGAAGAGAAAAAAAAGTCTTATCAACACAAAATATAATTTTAACATTTGATATACGTATAAGCGCGTACGTTTTAACAGGTCTCCCCGCGCGTAGCGCGGGGTCAGCACATGTAATTTAAGAAGGCCTAAAAAACGGTGACCACCCTACCCTAGAAAGTGGTCTAGCTAGGTTAATGGATTCAATAGACCTAATGAATTAATGACAAAGACAAAAGAGAGAATTAATTATATATATCAATATATAATAGGAATAAAAGCTGGAAATGAAGAAACTTTGCATTAATATTGTGTTGATAATTGATAATCATCTCAAATCTATATTATTATTTTTTGGGTTTCGAAGCCCTAAGGAAAAGTAATGGAGAAAAATCGATCTATTTTGAATTTTTCATTTTTAGGGGCATATGTGGAATAGAAAGAAGAAGCGTGCTATGTAATGTACTACTCTGTGTAGCTTACTTGTAGCCTCTCTAGCTAGTAGCTACGCATGGACCACGTTGATATAATATATAATATATATATTTACATATATATTTGGACTTTAATGTGCCACGATGCCATGACAGAAAACAAATGATCTATATCCACCACAACCTTGTGTTCGATGAATATATATAATTAATATTTTCATCAGAAAATTAGATATTTTTATCTACCACACAACGGGCGCAGACTGAACCAATTCTAACCATATTTGTGTTTGTGTCATGTGTAAAAGTGTCGTGTGACGGATTTAATATAATTAGCGTGTCATAATCCTATCGTCTATATATATATCATTATTATATGTATCCGAAATCTAATGATAGTTATTATATGTATCCGCAATCCATGTTAAATACAGATATCCTACACGACGTTGTGTTTAATAATGCATGATGAACACATATGTCTAAATTATTTAAACGTGTAAGAGATGTTTCTATACTGATATATTTAGGTCAAACACATTTGCATAACAACATGCCGTGTCAAAATAGATTGCCTATATGTCTCGAGTCGGGAGTCATATATATGCATTTAAATCATATGCCCCATTCTTCATGCATCAGATCGTGCTCACTATCAAGATCTTCTCATGTGTCCTTAGATTTGATATTTTTCGTTTATGGTTCACCAATCTCAATAGGTTTTTAGAAGAAAAAAACTACAAAATTAATTACACTCATGACACGTGTTAAGATCTTAACGGTGAGGCACGATTTGGGACATGAATAGTGGAGCAGGCAGGGACGGATCTACATTGATAAGTATGGGGTCAAGGGACGCCGCTTAACTTGACCGAGTTAGAGCAAAAAATTAGCAATTACCGATGATGACCCCATATAAAAATTGAAAAGGACCCCACATAAAATTAAAAAGGAAACAATAAACATATAATACTCAATAGTCTGGTTGGTTTTACACGTATATATTAATTACTCCATTCATGGTTCAAATCTCACTATTCACACTTTTAATTCTGAATAATTTTACTATTTAATATTGTTTTTAATTGTATTTAATATTTTCCCCCCAATGTAATTTTACTAGCTAGTTTTTAATGTAAGTTTTTTTGAAACTTTACTTGTCATTTTTTCTTCTCTTAAAACTCTTATTTTCTTATGTCTCATTTTTTTCTTCACGCCATCACCGATAAATTCTTCCTACAATTTTAGAAGTTATTTTTCAACAAAAATATCATTTAAGTTTTATTTATCTCATTCTAACTGATTTTTTTAATTGACCAAGAAAAATTGTATCATTTTGTTATATTTGTATCGAATATTATTAATGTTTGAAGTTTTTTTATTCATTATAAGTATATATAAATTGTTGTACTTTAACTATTTTATTTGGGAAAATAATTATTAATTCAACCCGAAATTATATTTGATCCGATCAGTTTTTTGAGTTATATAAACAAATAATGTACACCTACTGACCCTGGGTCCTGGATTCGTCACTGGGAGCAGGTGATCTAATCCCCATATATATATATATATATATATATTCAATTTTAATAATTATTACTGACCTAACCAGTGTATACGTTGATTTTTCACCAAGTCTGTTCGGAAAACCCTCATTTCGTGAGCAGAAAAATATAAATATTACGTAGCGGGATAAGTTTATGATCGCTGCTAATAGTTCATTTATTTCATTGACAATAATAATAATAATAATAATAATAATAATAATAATTTTGTTGGAGAGACATCTCTATCAAAGATACTAGTTTAGCAATACACTGGTGAGGCTTTTTTTCCATGGTAAAAAATTAAAGGGAAGAAAGATAAGTTGAGAGAGAGAGAGAGAGAGGTGAAAATAAAAGATAAAAGAGAGAGTATAGCAAAGCAATAAGAATAGCTAGGGCACGCTTTTCCTTTCATTTACTTGCTCAATGGAAGCTGCAAGCTAACACATATAAGTAGCTTAAAGTGAAAGAAACGGAATGGCATATACGTAATGAGTGTCCCCGATTCCCCAGAAAAAGTACAAAGTAATTGAATGGACGGCTCTGATGATTTCATGTTAATAAGATTAGATAGATAGATATGCCCTTCTTGCTGAAACATGGACCTTGCTGCTTTTACTGCATGCACTTTGCTATGCTATGCATGATTCTGATGTCGTCTGTCTGTCAATATTTGCAGAGCAATCAGACGAAGAAGAAGAAGAAAGAAGATACAGGGTGAAAAGAGAGGCTAAATTAGGGGACATGACATTAACAATGACAGGGCAGCAATGGATCTGTGCAGCCGATCCCAGAAACAAATCCAACCCTAATTACACTGTGAAATTATTATTGTTACTAGAGAGAGAGAGAGGGATCTAGCTAGCTACTAGGGTTTTGATAGTTACATATCATTTGATCTAGGGTCAAGTTACAAATTACACGTCATGTTGTTGATCATTGTCCCGAATCTAAAATGTTGATATTCAGTGCCCCAACTATCACATTTGTTTAATTCCACTTTTTTCCCTCTAAAATTCATGAAAAACACAAGCATCAAATAGGTAAACGATGAGCAACAAATTATATGATATATCGGAAAAATGAAAACCAACATATTTATTGTTGCTTAAAAATGCAATTTTAACGCTAAAATGAGTCGAAAAAATGTGGAAAACAACAAATTTGATTGTTGGAACACCAAATATCGATGTTTTTAATCTGGACATCGATTAGCAATATGACTTATAATTGAGATTGTTTTTAGATTCTTAACCCAATGATCTATTGAACGGGTTTCGTTTCAATTTCAACTTCAAGAATTGCAAAATTCGACACATAATAGATTATTGAAGAAATAGACACACAATAATTCCATTATGTGTCTTCCCCTCTCTTCCAAGAGTTGATTGGATGCTTTTTTTTTTTTCTGAGGTGTTATACTGAAAAAGCAGCACCCGTAATATACTTAATTAGAAGATATATAGTATCTATAGCTACTTCCCTCTTCAATCTACTCACTACTCCTATTATACTATTCTTCTCATCATATCCTAACAATACACACATCTCAATCTCTGACATTACAAAAATCTCATGTTAGAGCTTATCTCTAAGAGCATCAACAAAGTAGTCTCTAGTTCCTATTAGTTATTATAATTAAAATGTTTCTAAACTAAAAATGAAACTTTTTAATGCAATTTAAAATTTAGAATTATTGATTGCAACACATTGCAAAATATTATGAATATTTTTTTTGCCAAAATGAATTAATTAATTTAAAATTTAATAGATACTTAATTTCGCCACATTTTTTTTTGCCATAATTTTCGCCACATTTTATTATCTTATTTAATCAAACACGAATATAATTCTTTAGATTAGATTCCACTCTAAATGTAGATAACAATTTATAAAAATGTCATCGGAGATGCTCTAACATACATATATAGATGTTAATCGTTGCAACCAAATCCGATAATAATCACTTATAACAAAAAATAAAAAATGAGGTTGGTCCATATATATATGTAATGAAAAGGACGTTGGCGAATATATGAGAGAAGGTGTGGTCCATTTTAAGTTATGATAATTTATTAATAATATAATCTGAGCAATAAATAATGATAATAAATAATAAATAAATAAAAGGAAAGAGTTGTGAGAGATTTGTAACCCACCTGGAAGAGATGGAATGGGGCTGACTTTTTTTGGCCCCTTTCCCCTTTCCTTTTCTCTCCCCATTTATTGCTCTGCACATCACCTCCCAAGATTATTGCTAAGGTATCAATTTCAAACCCATTCCATTGCATCTTATGAACATACTGCTTATTTTTCCTCTTTCATCATGATTTTTTTATCCAATTGCTCAACTATCTTGTCACTATCCATATCTTATATGCCACATGTTTCCTCTAGTATTGGATCTCTTTTTTAGTATTGTATTATTTGATGTTATCGATTCGGTTTCAAAGCTGTTGAGTATCATAATGATATCAGTAGGGACCGTATGAGCCATGTGCAGATCAAGCATGAGTGCTCAGAAGAATAAAGAAAAGGTGATTGAAATATTATGGACGGGTTTGGCAGTATCTTTAAATGACAAATTTCACGGACCATATTTATTTCGTTCTGATTTGTTTTCTTTTAAATTTGCCATCAATTTCTCCTTCCCCAAGCTAGCTATATATCCACTTGGCTCTAGAGTTATAGGATGTTGAGTAAATGAAATGAATTCAGTATTGTAGAGGATATAAACAAGGCATGAATTAGGAAGGTCCCCCACTCTCAATGAATAGTCATTTTCTTCTTTGTGTGTGAGTTGTTTGCATGATGGGTTGTCCTTGTACTTGAAAAACACCTCATATATCTTGTACCATTTGGTAATTAATAAACAATAACTTACAGTTATTACTTAATTAGGTATATATATAGTTCTTCCCTAACTATATAACAACCAACTGCCCATTCAAAACAAAAACCCTCTCTACATATATGTATCAATGTATGTATTCTCATACTCAATTAAAAAACTTAGATTTAGCATATTATGGAAATGCATAATATTAAGTTTGTATATGTTTATGTATTATAACAATAATATGAGTAGAAGAGAATAGTAAACTGAATAGTATCAATCAATACATATATACAAGCTGTGTCCTACTAGCCGCCATATATAGCTGTGCCAGTTATGGCAAAAGCACACACACTTTGCTGGGGTATTGCAGCATTAAAAGACACCAATATTTGTACGGCTAAACTAGATAGATCTACATGTGATTTTTTTTATTTTTTTTTTCTTTTCATTTCTTATATAATATACCTAACTAAGTGTTCCCACACAAATAAGAAAGAAATTGTACGAACCAAATTAAAAACCAAGGAATATTTGGGTGGGCCATTCCCTTATCTGATCTTGTCCGATTGTAACTATATATATCGATTGTAACTATATATGAGAAACGATACACGGTCTGACCATGTCGGTCCGACAACGGTCTAATTGTGTCATTTTTTTGGGTTAAAATTCTAATTGTGTCTTGCATGAATTGCAAGTTTTGACAAATTATAAGAAAATTAATTATATAGGTATTTCTTTCTATATGGTTGTTTTCGTGTTTTTAGGAATATGCGAAAAGGAAAATTGTGACATATTATCGACACTTCTCTAGACATTTATTCTGACTATTAGATGATCGATAAATTGTTATTTGTTATTATTATTTGTTATTTGTGATTCCTAAACAGAATCGGATAGATCGAACCAGATTAAATACACGGGGAACAAAAATAGAGCCCAATTTGAGCACGAATCTAGATCGCACATGAACTTGGACCGAAATAAGCCCAATTTAGATCCTACGAACGCCATAATTGGGCCGAAGACGGCCCAAATTATTAGATCCACAGTGATCTCCACCGCCGCTGCTAGTGGTCCAATTTTAGATTCACGGCCGTCAACTTAACTCCGACTTTAGCCTTGTAGGGCCCATTAATCCTGACTTAGGCCCAATAAGGATAATCAGGTTCAGCCCAAATGTCCATTGCCACGAAACTTCAGTCAACTAGGCCCCAATTGATGGGTTTTGACCCCACCAAACTTATATTAGAAGAAAGTTTTTTTTTTTCAAACTATATTATTGGCCCAAAAAAAAAACTATATTATTGGCCAAATTTTGGCAAACTATATATTTTTCAAGTCAAGAATGAGATGACAGATTGCCAAAAAAAAAAAAAAGATGGCATACATGGGTAGTAGGAGGTTAGGGAAGAGGTGCAAGTAAAATATTCGAAGAAATGCACTATTATATTTTGTTATGTTACTAGATACACCAATTTATTAATTTAATGTTAAATTTTAATGTAAAAATATTGACGATTGCTGATATCACATGAAAATTTAAATATAAAAAAATAGACAATAACTTAAAAAAATTAAGACTAAAAAAGTGCACAAAAAAATCACAAAAGGTTTAGTTCGATATTGAAATAAATTTTAATTTAATAATATTAAAAAAATTACATTAACAGCATGTGATCGTCGTCAATTTTTACATAATAATATATTTAATAATGGACTAACATAATTGTAAACCTACTAATATTTCAAATCATAATAGTTCATTTGACGAAAAAAAATATTAGTATGAGTGTTGCTCTTTTATAATATATATTTATAAAATATATTATAGGTCCTCTAGAACACGTCAACTATGTTTTACAGCTAGAGCCTAGATAGTAGCTAACCAATTGTCACCTGTCCTAATTTGTGAAAAACGTATATGTGTACGCCTCATTGCATGCGTTCTTATTTTCTGCAAGAAATTCGGCTGCAGAGTTTACATATAAGTTGGCTTTTCCTTCCTTCAAATTAATTACGTCTCTACCTACCTACCTCATCTATACTAGCAGTTAACGCGGTTTAACAAAAAAAAACACTAGTAGTTAACACCTATAAGGTGCAACTCATTTTAATTGGCCAAAAATAAAAAATTAACACCTATAAGTTAATATATATATTTTTTAATACAATATTGCATCGTAATAACGACGGATTGATGAAAACGACTTAATTAACTTTAGAAGGTTAGTTTAACTGATTAAGGCAAACAGTTCCTGGTAATTGAAACCCTATTCAGTAAAGTATTTGCTTAATTATTTTATGATGAGATTTGTCTGTATCTGAGATTTATATACTTTGTAAAACCAAAGTCTTTTGTTAAGAAAATGGCCATACGCGTTAAGCAATAAGGCCGAAAATAAACAATGCTTAGACTTCAGGTGATGCGATTTAATTATTATATTATTATTACACTAAGATAGAGAAGTGACTGAATGCGACTTTCAGGCTGTTGTTGATCTTCGTACTATATAACTAACTTAATCAAATGATTTAATTTGACTTTAAAAATAACTATAAAACACAATATAATATAGTAATTAATTCTTACCGGTCATGTCTTATATTCGAGTTTTAAAAATGAAAAAAAGAATACGTTACTAAAAATTTCAACTTAGGGATGTAATATGAGTAAATTATTATAGGAGTGTAACCAGCATACTTAAAATGCAGCTTCTAATATATTTATTCAACTAAAATATATATTAATTAATTTGACTTTTAAGGTCCGTGACATTTCCGTTTCATGACAAATAATATAATATATACATCATTCTTGGCATCACTATACATGACATAACAATATTACATCACCACAAACATGTCCTAGCCTCCTAGGTCATTAGGTACGTCATCGGAGTTATGCATGATAACTTGTGTCAAATTATTTCGCTTTTTACTTCTGGAAAATTGCAGTTATAAACCCCAAACTTTTTTAAACGCTGAACTTAGCCTTGAAAACTATTAGCATCCCTGACACCTAATATATTATTTGGACTAGCAATTCGTGCGGACTGTGCGGATTTGTGTCATGCTTTGGATGTCATCCTAAACACTAGGGGTGGGCACTGAACCAGTTCAGCCCGAACCGGTTCCGAACCGGACCGGAACTGTTTTAAACGGTCCGGTCCAGTAATGACTAGGGTTTTATATTGGCTTAGGTTGGTCTAAAAAAAACTGGACTGGTTGGAACCGGTCCAGAACCGGTTTTGGCCTGTTTTTAAAAAAAACAAGTCCTGGACCGGTTTTATATGTTGGACCGGTTCTATCATTAAAAACCCGTAAAAACCGGTCCAAAACCGGTTTTTTTTTTAAAAAAAAGAAACTAGTCGCAGTCAAAAGAGACGAAAGCTAGGGGAGCGAATGGGATTAGATACCCCAGTAGTCCTAGCCGTAAACGATGGATACTAGGCGCTGTGCGTATCGACCCGTGCAGTGCTGTAGCTAACGCGTTAAGTATCCCGCCTGGGGAGTACGTTCGCAAGAATGAAACTCAAAGGAATTGACGGGGGCCCGCACAAGCGGTGGAGCATGTGGTTTAATTCGATGCAAAGCGAAGAACCGTTTTTTTTTTTTTAACTTAAAAGCAGTTCAAAACCGGTCCGGTCCGGACTGGTTAATTGGACTGGTTTGGTATACCCCTTGGACTGGTTCCAATTTAGGGGTTACAAACCAGTCGAATTTGGACCGGTCCACTCCGGACCGGTTCCAAACGGTCCGGTTCCAGACCAGTTCCGAACCAGTCCGGCCGGACCAGTTTTTATGCCCAAGCCTAATAAACACGGTCCAACTCGGCCCAACATGAAAAACTGGCAAAAAAATCTTAATAAATTGAATAAAAAAAATAATACTTATTTGTTTAAACATCATGTTGTCGTTTCGTGTCACTAATATCAAACTCAAATCCGTAATTTTCGTGTCATGTTCGTGTCGGCCCATTGTGCCGAGCTCGAATTGCCAGCCCTAATATTATTGCAGACTTTTAGTTATATATTAATAATATTATATATCATTCCAAATATTTTCATTTCTACTTTTATATTTAAAAATATATATATTTATAAATCAAAGTACCATATAAAATTTATTACGATTTGATTATAATTTTTAATTAAGTAGATAATATTATAGTACATAAAAAATTAATAATTATATTTATAGACAATAATATTATATAATATCATTTAATGAATTTAATATTTCTAATGTATTTTAAAATTTTGAATCACCTATTGTACCACATATATAAACACAATAGTACGCACTTGGCCTATAAACTTAAGAGTTGATTTTGAACTCCAAGATTATTATTTACTCTCGTCACAGGTTGTTAACTAATCTAATAAAGTAGAATTATATTTCTAATAAGGTGCGGAAACTCCTTATTGATTTCCAACGTAAAAAGCGTTTGATTTAGTAGATTTCGTAACGAATCATTATCAAACTTAAATATTCGATTAGATTTTTTTCCAAGTATTCATTCAATTATTAGATCACATCTATTTCAATCTTTTCCGTTATTTAAATAGTTAATTCAGTACTATCGACAAACTCTAGGTTATTAAATTGACTGATACAATCTGGTAGTTGGTAGGTGAAGAAATTAAATACCAATTGCATGCACCTCTCCAGGTCATCACCTTATGTCATCACGTGACGTCACCCCTTCATGACGTCTGAACATTATTTTTTAGTTATAATAAGCTTAGACATTATAACAAACCCAGAATCGTTTGTCCATTTGGATTGATATGGCTATATACAGATGTCGTGCACCGACGATCGACCGAACCGCAGCTCCCTATTTATACACCCCTTGTATCCAACGTCTCTTCCACATTCAATATCCTATCCTAATAATAAAATAAATTCCATTTCTGAAGAAATTAATTAGGAGCTCTAGCAAGATCAGCCATGGCCGTCTCTTATTCTTCAAAGCCTCAGCTATTATCCGACATTGCTTCGAAAATAGACCGTGTCCCTGACAGTTACATTCGCCCCGAGTCCGACCGTCCTAACCTAAGTCAAGTCGAGACACTCACCGGTGCTTCGATCCCATGCATCGACCTTCACGGTCTGCTCGGTCCTAACCGCTCCGAGATTGTCGAGCAAATCGGCCAAGCTTGTGAACACCATGGGTTCTTTCAGGTATCTTTGTAATTTGTAAAATTTTAAACGGACCACTAACCATGTTTTTTTAAGTTAAAAACCTAAAAACAGTACCAATGCTTTGTAGCTAATCGATATTTCAGGTTTAAAATGTTGATGTGCGGTATCTCAGCTATTAGAGGGTTGTTTCTATTTCTTTTTTAAATATCAAATTTGTTGCTCATGGTTTAAACTTATTTTATGTTTAAAAAACATGTTTTTATAATTCTCTTAATTTTAAGAGGAAAAAAAATAGAAATGAATCATCAATCTGATAACTAAAACATCAAATATCCACGTTTTAAATTTGGGATTTTAAATTTGGGACATTGACTTGTAATATAACATATAGTTGTTTTTATGTTCTTAGTCCTAAAGAATTAGAAGAATAATTAAAACATCAAATACCAACCTTTTTAATCTGCCAGTTATACAACTTATAGTTGTTTTTAGGTTCTTAGCCCTAAAGAATTAGGAGAATTGTGTCATAGTATTAGACTCGGGTTATGATGATGATGTGGGTTATTGACCCACATCAAAATAATATTTTTCTTTAATTTTTTCACAATCTTTTGGGCATGTTTTTTTAGACGGTTGAATTTTGGCACGTTTTATTAATGTTTGTTTTAATTTGGGCAGGTTAAGAATCATGGAGTGCCGGAGAAGATGATAGAGAGGATGTTGGGGATAGCCAAGGAGTTCTTTGGGCTGCCGGAGAGTGAGAGGATTAAGAATTACTCCGACGACCCGAACAAGACGACGAGGTTGTCGACGAGTTTCAACTTGAAGACTGAGAAGGTTTCCAATTGGAGGGATTACTTGAGACTCCATTGTTACCCTCTTGAAGATTACATGCACGACTGGCCTTCTTCTCCTGCATCTTTCAGGTCCACTTATTATTAATAATTAAGCTACTTTATGCTTACAATGTACATATTTATTTTTAGAGACGTTTTTCTTTATATATACTTATTAGTTGTTAAATCGTAAGTCCTAACTTTTAGTTGTAAAAATGAAAGTAAAAAAAAACATAGTAAAATAATTGAAAATATTTTTTGAATTTGATAAAAATAATATACTTCTTTAAGTTTAAATTTTTGAAGAAGTATTCGTTTTTGTCTAGATACTCAATTCATAGACTGGTGGTGATGCAAAAGACTATTTACGGATGAAGTTTTTATAAATTTGTTTGAATTGAACGAAATAATCATTTGTGTTAAGTGTTTCACTTTCACTTTGTTTTTTTTTTTTAATTCAAAATTTTCTAAAGAGGTAACATATTTAAAAAATGTCAAATAGTGTTATGCAAACAAATAATTAAATTCAAAACGTACACTTATTAAACAAAATTGCATACACTTAATTATCCTATTCAGCCCAAACATATTAAGCCCAAGCATATTTAGCCCAGCCCAACCCTAAATTCAACATCTTGCGGATGTGGCGAGCTCTGGTTATCCTTTTAATCTGACGTGGCGAGCTCTAGTTAGAGCTCTATCTCTCCTCCTCCTTTATTATATATAATATAGTTTTGTTTGAATTGAACGAAATAATCATTTGTGTTAAGTGTTTCACTTTCACTTTGTTTTTTTTTAATTCAAAATTTTCTAAAGAGGTAACATATTTAAAAAATGTCAATAGTATTATGCAAACAAATAATTAAATTCAAAACGTACACTTATTAAATAAAATTGCATACACTTAATTATCCTATTCAGCCCAAACATATTAAGCTCAGCCCAACCCTAAATCCAACGTCTTGCTGACGTGGCGAGCTCTGGTTATCCTTTTAATCTGACGTGGCGAGCTCTAGTTAGAGCTCTATCTCTCCTCCTCCTTTATTATATATATAGAAGATTTGTTTGAATTGAACGAAATAATCATTTGTGTTAAGTGTTTCACTTTCACTTTGTTTTTTTTTTTAATTCAAAATTTTCTAAAGAGGTAACATATTTAAAAAATGTCAAATAGTATTATGCAAACAAATAATTAAATTCAAAACGTACACTTATTAAATAAAATTGCATACACTTAATTATCCTATTCAGCCCAAACATATTAAGCCCAAGCATATTTAGCCCAGCCCAACCCTAAATCCAACATCTTGCTGACGTGGCGAGCTCTGGTTATCCTTTTAATCTGACGTGGCGAGCTCTAGTTAGAGTTCTATCTCTCCTCCTCCTTTATTATATATATAGATAGATATTTTAACGGTACCGTGAAAAATTACGGTCAAATAGTGCAAATTCGATTGTTGAAAGTTCATAATCAATAAATATGTATCGCTTATTTCTTATTTATCGACAGGGAGGAAGTCGCGGAATACTGCACGAACATCCGATCGCTCGTTCTGAAGCTGCTCGAGGCGATTTCGGAGAGCCTCGGTCTCGTAAAAGACCACATCAGCAAAAACAACCTCGGAAAACACGGGCAACACATGGCTCTCAACTACTACCCGCCCTGCCCACAGCCCGAGCTCACCTACGGGCTACCGGGTCACACCGACCCGAACCTTATCACGATCCTCCTTCAGGACGACGTTCGAGGACTTCAGGTTAGGAACAGTCAGACAATTTACCCTTACCCCTTAACTTTTAGTTTTGCTTAATTTTAAGGTTAAATGTACTGTTCACACCAAATGTGGCTTTATTACTGAGATGTTTGTTTTTGTATACTTTTGGTATCAAACGTTTCTAAAAATGTGTTTTTAGATACATCCGTTAGTTTTGACCGTTAAATGACATGTGCAAGTCACGTGACCGATCTTAATTTTTTTATTTTGTTCAATTTAGTCCATTAAATATATTCCTAATGTTTATTTTGTTTAATTTAGTCATAAAACTTGAAAACTGAAACCAATTGAATTGGCCTAGTCGGACATAGTTTAAAAGTATACAAACTAAAACATTCGGCTCTAAAAAACTCACATTTGATTAAATATGTGGTATAAAAGGTACATTTAACCCTAGTTTCTAATTCGGACTTAGACTTCTGTTTCAGGTTCTTCACGATGGGAAGTGGGTGGCAGTGGACCCTATCCCGAACACATTCATAGTCAACATCGGGGACCAAATGCAGGTTATCAGTAATGACAAGTACAAGAGTGTTCTGCATCGAGCAGTGGTTAACTGCGATAAGGAGCGAATATCGATCCCGACATTTTACTGTCCGTCGTCCGACGCGGTTGTGGAGCCCGCGGTGGGGCCCGCGGCGTATCGGAGCTTCACGTACGGGGAGTATTATGATAAATTTTGGAACAAAGGGCTGGCAAGTGAGTGCTGCTTAGATATGTTCCGGACATTGTCGGGTTGATATGAAGTAGCGCTTGTATTAGGAATAAATCTATTTTATGGAGAATAATAATGTGCTAAATAATATTTGATTATGGAGAATAATAATAATGTGCTAATAATCTATGTTTAGGGAACAATATTACTTATGCGATTGGCCCGGCGACCCATATTACTTATGTTAGGTCAAATGAACCTTAGGTCCAAATGAACCTTAGGTCCAATTGGGTTTTTTTAGGGTTAAATTGCAAAATTTAAAAGTTATGTGTATAAATTTGAGGACTAAATTGAACAAAATAAAAGTATTTAACGGTTAAACTTAATTTTTTACTAACGGATGCACTAAAAGTCTACAAAATGCAAACTATTGACACAAAAAACTTACAAAATAAAAGATATGACACCAAAAATCTACACTAGTCAAAGATATGACATTAAAAACCCTTTAACCTTATAAATTACTAGGGTTAAAGGTACTTTTCATACCACATGTTTGGCCGAATGTGACTTTTAGTACCAGATGTTTGGTTTTGTATACTTTTGGTACCAAACGTTTGAAAAAATGTGGTTTTTAGTACTTCCGTTAGTTGGCCGTTAGTTTTTTCCGTTAAATGACATGTGCAAGTCACGTGACCGACCCTAAAATTTTGATTTTATTCAATTTAATCCCTCAAATATATTCCTAACTTTAATCTGTTTAATTTAGTCCCAAAACTTCAAAATCAATTCCAATTTAACCATTGAACCCAATTGACCTAGCCGGACCTAGCCTAGGGCTAGGTCCGACCCTGGTTCGGGATCGCTGGACCCAGTCAAACCTGACCCAAGGTCGGACCTAGCCCTAGGCTAGGTCCGGCTAGGTCAATTGGGACCTAGCCCAATTTGGATCGAATTTGGGCTAGGTCCCAATTGACCTAGCCTAGGGCTAGGTCCGACCCTGGGTCAGGGTTGGCTGGGCCCGGCGACCCCAACCCAGGTTCGGACCTAGCCCTAGGCTAGGTCCGGCTAGGTCAATTGGGTTTGATGATTCAATTGGAATTGATTTTGAAGTTTTGGGACTAAATTAAACAAATTAAAAGTTATAAATATATTTGAGGGACTAAATGGAACAAAATCGAAAGTTTAGGGTCAGTCACGTGACTTGCACATGTCACTTAACGGAAAAAACTAACGGCCAACTAAGGATGTACCAAAAGCCACATTTTTTCAAGCGTTTGGTACCAAATGTATACAAAACCAAACATCCGGTACTAAAAGTCACATTCGGCCAAACATGTGGTATGAAAAGTACATTTAACCCAAATTACTATCATAACTCTAATTTTTAAAAATTGACTATATATATATATATATATATATATATATATATATATATATATATATATATATATATATTCAATTTTTGAACAAATTATAGTTCAGATTAGATAAAAATGAATAAAATTCCTAATCACGTGAGTCATATGTAGGGCAATTTTAGTGTAGGCTTGGTGTTTACACCAAACCAATATAATATTTTTTAAGTTTTTTCTAAACCCTAGGAATAAATCCTAAAATGGTGGAACAAATGACATTTGTCACTATTTGATTGGTTTGGTGTAAATACCAAACTTACACAAGAATTTTCCGAATTGAACGGGTAACTAAAATGCACTAAATTGTGAAATCGGAACTTGATATAGCCCAATCCATCCAATTAACAGGCCTGGATAAGGACAAATACTAGCACAACCGAACCCAATAACTTGCAGCAAAAGGTTGGTGCAACAGATGATAAGCCATAGCCACACTGAATAATCATAACAAATCATACCATTCGTTAAGTGCTGCTACTGAAATATAGTCAGTTCACTAAACCATAACACACCCACCACCAAACCAAACAAACCTGACCACACCTAGCCTACTACTCGCGCTCGATCTGAATCGTGACATGGCTGATGTTATACTCCCTCCGAATGTAACTAACAACATTATCCAACACCAAATCCGCGTCAGCATCCCGCTTCACCTTCACGTGACACGCCAGCAGTATTTTCCCGACCGTAATCGCCCAGATATGCAGCTCGTGGATCGCGACCACCTCCTCCATCTCGCACAAACCCTTCTCCAACCGCGTCGCATCGATCTCCCTCGGCGTGCTCTCCATCAATACTTCTAGAATGTTCCGTAGCATCCGGATAGTCGTTCCGAGAACGATCACCGAAAACACCAGCGTGCATATCAGATCGATGATCTTCCATTCCGGCTTCCACCATATCGCCGCTCCTCCGATCATAACACCAACGCTCTGAATCGAGTCACCCAGCACGTGGAGGTACGCTCCTTGAATGTTCACATTTCGCTGCTTCTTCGGGGTCTGGCTCGAGTTTTCCAATAAAGGCGCCTTTTTTTCATCGTGGTCATGGTCGTGGTCGTGGTCGTGGGAATGTCCGTGGTCATGATCGTGGCCGTGACTGTGGCCATGACCGTGGCTGTGGCCATGACCATGGCCGTGGTCATGTCCGTGATCATGACCCAACAACAGCGCCATGGCGATATTGACAACCAAACCGAAAGCTGAAACAACAAACATGAGAAAGCCCTGGACTTCGCCGGTGTTGTGGATCAACCGAGCAATGGCTTCGTACACTAGGATGCCAGCGAGGAGCCAGATCATCTGAATCGACACTAAGGCGCCGAGGATCTCGATCCGGAAGAATCCGTAAGACTGGCGAGGGGTGGCTTCCCACCCAGAAGCCCATATCGAGAACAACGATATGGCGAAGGCTGCAACATCGGATAAAAGGTGAGCGGCATCGGTTAAGATTGCGAGGCTGTTGGCTTTGATTCCTCCGATTACTTCCACGGCCATGAAGATCACACAGAGGACTACCGCCATTAGAAGCTTCCGCATGGAGCGTTCACGCTCGAGCGCGTCTTTGGATTTGGAGTCGGAGAACCCGCACGGCGCCTCGCCGCAGATTTTGATCCCGCCACGCCTCGATTCGTCTTGGATGTCTCCGCAGACTTCGATGATATGGCCGTGTTCGGGATTTTGTGAATCCATCTTAAACCAAAACAAGAACAGATCAAAATCAGCAACCAAGAAATCACATGACTTATAGACATACATGCATAGGAACTGTTCAATTCAATAGAATCCTGCATAAAACCCAGTTACTACCCTCAAAACATCCAGAAATATAAGTTGTAACTGTCAAATCAATGCTAACATTCAAGTTTATAGATTCCGGAAATTTAAAGCAAGTATTAACTTGAGGCAGCGGATGTAAGCACTCAAAAATAAGTACTGCCTTAAATATATTTAATTTAATTATCTAAGATTTGAATGAATAACTAAGGAAAAACCACTCTTGAGGTTAACTATGCTATATTCCTAGCAAGATATAGATAATATCTTTATATATCTTATAACCCTGAATCTTACATAAATATAAAGATATAAAATATAAACTATAAAGATATTTTCTAAGGTTATCATCAGGGGTTCGGTAATAACATCAAATCAGTTCCGGAATCTGGGAATGAAATCTGTATAAGCAAGAAAAAACCAGAAAACTCAAAGAGCAATTCTCGATTTAATGTGGAGACACAAACGATAAACGCCATTAAAGTCCAGATTCAACAAGTTGGTTTGAAATAGAATTAATTAAAGGAGTTATACTGAGAGATACTGGATACCCAGAAAAGATATAAGAATTCAAAGTTAAAGCAGATACACAAGATATGCAATTCCACAAAGTGATTATACATTTGGAGATTCTGCCCAGAAATTGTGTGTACGGCGAAAAAGTCAAAACAGAAATACGCAAATCCACTTGAACCAACAAGACTATATCAATAATGAAAATGATCTGCCAAAACAATTATACAGCAAGAATCCAGAACCACCATAATCATGAACTAGGCCAATAAGACGACAATGCTCCGATTTCCTCCCAGATAGAAGCAAATACAGAGAGTCACGAGATGCAGCAACAACAATAAAGGGGAGAAACACGTGATTCAAAAACACGCAATCCAACCGTTAAAATCGAAAACCCCTTTTAGAAAAAAGAGATTTATCTTTTACGATCCATGGCGGAATCGTGAAGCAAGGAAGAAGGAGAACCTTAGAAGAGACGATTGATTGTGGGTCTTGAATCGCCGCAGTGGAGAGTAAAAAGCACGGTTTTGGCCTGCCTCTGGATATTGGAGGCTATATATAATGTGGCGGGTTCGTCTTCTTCAACCTCGTCTCCTCCTCCCTGTTTCTGTGGTTGGTTACGTCGGCGTCGGCGTGGTATCAATTGGGGACTTATATATTTAATTTAATATAGTTATTGTTTATAGGGTTTTAACATTTGTAGGTATTTATGGTAATGAATAATGCTATCATTTGAGTACCAACAAAATAGTTACCCACATAAAGCCAAAACTGGATTATCAGAAAATGAGATTATTCTTTTTGGTCCTCTAACTTGTACAAAGGAGATACTTCAGTCACTTCTTTAAATAATAATGATGATTGTATATTATAATAAACTATAAAGGACATATTCTTTTTATTTTGGCCGGATAGAGGATACTTTCTTGAGAACTTTATATCCGCAGCAAAAAGATAGAGCAAACTTGGAATAATATATATCCACAATATATACGTGAAAGTATACGATTTACAAACTATATCACAGTTAAACTGTTAAATTTTACATTGGCTTGAGCCAAGCTCAATACCATCTAAAAACAATTATCTATATAAATGGAGTTTCATCTTAAAACAATTAATACTAAGAGAATGTTAGACAAATTGCATATTTGTATAATGCTCATTACTCGACATTCTATCAATGTGCGATACAAACTCCTATGAAATTTCTCAATTTCAACATGTGAACTTTGAGAGTTTTTCGAAAATATCGAATATATAACCTACTAATGATAAAGATTATAGATCTGGAATATAATGATATGGTGTCTTATTCTTTAAAATTTCCATAATTTTTAAATTCAAATAGAAATAACGACTCAGGTTGAGTTGTACTAGTGGGATATAATGTTCGGGATTTACATTTTACAATGTGACCACCACATAAGGTATCATGGTAAATCCAATATGAGAACACATATCAATGTATCATGGCTTGAAAACTTTATATTATATATATAAGTCAATGCTATATTGCTATGTACCCTAACATTGGACTAAGTCAAATTTAGAAGAACCCGAAATTGTAAGATTTCATTTAGAGTCCGTCCTAAGAAGCTAGTCTCGAAATTATGCCCGAGCCTAAGTGGACGAGATTTTTCCTTAAAATTTGGGCTCGGATTGTTTAGGTTAAATTGACCTGGTCTAGGCTCAGGATTGAACCATGGACCTTTGTCAATGGGCTTCAGAATCCAAACCCTTATCTCTTTCAACTTTATTGTTTGTGGACCTTTTAACTTTAGATATTCACATTAGAAAATTGTTTTGAATTTTAAGTTAATAATTAGGGTGCTATGTCGCATTTGATTCATCAAGTTGTGCTTGCCACGTGTTAATATAATTATTACGTATAATTTGAGGGAATTATGGAATTGAGTGAAATTGGTGAATTGGAGGATGAAGCAATGTAATAATAATAATAATCATAATAATAATAATAATAATAATAATAATAATAACTAAAAAGTGTGTGAGTTTGAGAAAGAAATAAACGGTCAAATAGTTGGAGGACCAAAATCACAACACACGCACTTAGAACATCTGCTTCATCATTATATATATGTTCCCTTTTTGGTTTTTCTTTGGTTCGCTTATTCACCTCTCGTTTTCATGTTGATGATTATATTTTATTTTTCTAATTTTTTGTACCATATCCACTTTGATTATTTTGTATTTTATTATTCATTGACTGTAAATAAAAAATTAGATGACATAAAGTATTTATAGTAATTGATTTGGACGGGGACAATTTTTTTGCCCAACATTTGGACCGAGACTGAATCAGTGAATCCACCACCGAAAGTTGAGTTTTTCTACTAATATACTCAACAAGTATTATGTTTATAATACTATTTTTTTATAACCTTAAATGTGAAGTTATATTTTTTTTATAACCTTAAATGTGAAGTTAGATTGAAATTGTTATTAGTACTAACGTGATGGAAAATTTGAGATCTAACTTAAAAATATATATATTAAAGCTTTACAATATATACATACATACCCTAAAATGCTAAAGTGGCAAACTGATGGCAATAATAACAAAGGTCCAAAAGTTGATCATTCAAGGGGCCCACTATAAGCAGAATAATGAGTAGTTGGTCTCTACTTTCTACAATGTTTTTTTAAGAATAATAATAATTATTAATTAATTAAAAAAATTATATACATTAAAATTCACATAGATATTAGTTAATAATAAGTATATTTATGATGCATTTTAAAGTTTAGAATGATTGGTCACGTGACAATAATATTGTCGGTCTCACTATGTGTTATCATTTAATTTGAAAAATCAAACACTGCAACAACAAAATAAAGCAAAATTATATTTCTTTAGACATGAGCAAAAATTAATGTAGTAAAATGATTTCCATTAAAAAAAAGAGTGTAAATTAATGTCAAGTATGTGTTGATATAATGCAGAAAACATAGTATTTATTTTCTGTATTCTCATATATGAAGTAAAAAAAACAACGGAGAAATAGGTAGGGATGATTTTTTTTTTCCCGCGTGGTGGTCCTAAGGGGGCCCTCATCAGAAGGGCAACATCCGTAACATCTTACTCCACACCTAAACTAATTCTCACTCGCACCCGGTCAGCCCGTAAAGGGTAAAGTGCTAATCATAAACAATTTTTCATTCCCATGATCATTAGCGGGGATAATTGAATATAGTATATAGTGTTGATCTTGATAAATATATATATAATATAATTAATATACAACTTCATTATCAAGGGATAACAAGTTATTTAATTAAATTGCAATACCCCATATATGTGTACCACATCGGTTGTAAGAAATTGGAAACATTAATAAGTCAGATGGGCGTTACTCAAATCCAACAAGAATTTCTCTTTTGAAAGACTCAAGTAAAGACAACTTGCTTAGTCAGGCTGCGTTGGGCAAATGATTACAGTCTGGGCCACGATGAGGACGTCGTGCGCAATAAGGGGGGTAGATTGTAATACCCCATATTTATGTACCACATCAAGGGGGTAGATTGTAATACCTCATATTTATGTACCACATCAGTTGTAAGGATAACAAGCTTAGTTAGACTGAGTTGGGCTTATTGGGACAGTTCACTCGGGTTTGGACAATTCTGGTATGCGCCGAGGACGTCGTGCACATTAAGGAGTCGATTGTAATACCCATATTTAGTTAGAGAGTCACTCGGCTTAGGTGCTTGACATTTGTAATAATAATAATTTATTTTATTCGTGTCGTAGCCAGGAAGCCATCACACAAAGTTCACATATTCCACGTGAAGCCGGCATGTACGTAGTGTGTAAATCTCACATTGGATTGGTGCCATGCTTCCCCGAATTAATCAACTTATATACGTCATGAATATATAATACGATCTTCCGTGAACGTTGCGACTCCAAGGAACTCGACCAAAAAAACTGCAAGGAACAAATTATTATTTTTTCAGAGTCACCATATATATGACATTGATTATTAAGTTGCTTTTCATGAATGTTTTTAATTTTGCTAGCAAGTCGCTAGCTAAACATTTTATATTAGGTAAAAAGCTAGGTTCGTCCTCTTTTTTTTTTTTTTTTTTTTTTTTGCTTAACTCAGGATGGAAAATATGTACAAATTTTATTAGAAAACCCCCCCAAAGTTTTACTGTGACATGATATTTTATATAAAATTAAATTTTCATACTAAAATAACATTGGTAGTTTGTGACGACATTTTTTTAATGAACCAAATCCCTCATAAATAAAAAAAAAAAAAAAAACTAAGGAATTATTATGTTTTGAGGGAAATTTCTTATAAAATCAAAATTTTATAAAAAAATTTCTAGCAAGCTTTTTGTTAGGACTCATTCTCTTAAAAAAAATTGTATATGTAAGGGATTTTCAACATTCCCTTACAAATAAAGTTATATGTCTCTCGCAAATAAATCTATCACAAACGACTAGATTTCTTGTAGTATCAAATAATAAGAACTATACATATATGATATAACTAACCCCAGCAATACAAAAAATTATTTATAAAAATGATTTAATTTTAATTCTTAACTTGGAATTATATATTTTACTTATATATTATTTTTGTATAATGTGTATTGTTCTAAAACTTTGTTCGAGATTTAATTTTCTTTTATTAAAATATTGAGTTATTTTAGAGTTATATTTGAACTTTATGATATTTTTAGTAATTAGAACAATTATATTCCTTTCATAGTCAACTGAAAAAGTGATATAGCTAGAAAACTAACGTTAGCAAAAGATAAACTAATAATTTACTTTAAAAAAGTTGGTTGATAATTTGCGCATTCACGCGTAATGTCCAGTTAAAACTTTAATATTACTAATAACCCTATATATATCATTTTGAAAGCTCAGACCGCGATAGTATAAAATTAATTACTTGATTTAAAAAAAATATATTTTTGTCACAATTTCTCGTTATTATCTCTCTACTTTTATTTTCTGCTTATTATTATTATATCTTGTGCAATATATAAATGGTTAGGATTGTAAGAATATATGTATATGTTGAATAAGCTAGCGTTTATGTCCGCAATACATGACCATATAGTACTACAATCCAAAGTTATCAACCTTATGCCGCCCATGCATGCATGGGTTCGGTTTTTCATGCAATAATAAACAAGTGTATATAATGGCCAAAAATTAAACAAGTGTATATAATTTTTTTATCTTGATTTATTATTGACGTATATGATTTCTCCACTTGTTGTTATTGTTTATGAATGTGTAATTAAAAAAGTGAATTAAATTTGAATATGGAGAACTTTCGTGCAAACTATTCATGACTTCTTGTTATATCTATTAAATTTGGCAAAAAAATAAAATAAAAATTAACGTCCATTAAAATTACCAGTATAAAAAGTACATACACATATTATTTGTTTCGAGATCGATCGTTGTGGGAAAGTATATATAACTATTAAACTAATATTAATTCGACGATGATTCTTATTTGTTTTTCCAAAACTAAAGATATATTAATTAAAAAATACGTGTAGAGACTAGAGAGACATGTGCATTATTTTCTTTAAATTATTTAATCCTTTAGCTAGTCCTTTAACCGACATTTATGATTTAACCAACTTAGTCTACTTGTGGAAGTGGAACAAAACCTATATATATAATACTATTTTATTTTCTTTTAAAAAGAATTGGCGGAATTTAATTATTATTTAATTTTTATTAAAAGCTCCATGACCTTCCAGATAGCAGCCAGTCGTCCTCTACAAAAGCAACCAATTCCTCACCAGAAATGGGATATTACGATATGGAGGTGTTAGCTACCATAATCACCCTACTCATGAAATTCCTCAAGAGCGTGATCATCACGCTCCTGACATTCCTCGCCTGCCGCCTAAATCGATCCATCCTCACCGCATTCGCCGCCGTGGGCCTTGTCCGGCGGCCGTCCCTTGAGGAGAGTGGAGAAGAAGAAATATATGATGATAAAACGGCGGCGAGCAACTACGTGGTGATAATAGAGGGGGCGGTGCCGTCGCTGGTCCACATGAATATCCTGAAGCGGCGGCTGAAGCAGCGAATCCCGGTGGTGGTGGTGGTACGGCGGCACGGGGCGGCGGCGGAGGGAAAGGATGAGGCGGCGTGCTCGGTGTGCCTCAACGGGTTGGAGGAGGGGGAGGAGGTGAAGGAGTTGAGCAACTGTAGACACGTGTTTCATCGGGAGTGCATAGACTGCTGGATGGATGGAGGACATTTTACTTGTCCCTTCTGTCGCTCTCTCATTTTCTCCGACGAGATTGCTCCTAACGTTGTTGTAACTAAATAGTCTTAATTAATTAAAACTATATATATTATATATTAAGGGTTAAACGGTCTTTTGGTGTTAAATGTTTGACAAAGTTAATTTTTCGTGTTATATATTTATTTTTGTAGATTTTTGGTGCATCCGTTACTCAGTTAGGTTTGGTCATTAAATACTTTTATTTTAGTACTTTTAATTTTGTCCTCCAATTTATATCATTAACTTTTGATTTTTGACAATTTAGTCTTAAATATTCCAAATCGGAACTAATTCGAAATTGATAGAGTCAGGGTCCGACCCATGACTTAGTCGGACCTATGGCTTGGTCGGACCCTGGCTGAGTCAATTTGACCCTAGGTCTTATTGACCCTGCTAGGGCTGGACCCGTGACTGGATCTGTCCCTAATTAGGGTCGTTGGAAATAGGGATCTAGACAGGGTCCGACCCAGCCATAGTCAGACCCTGACTCGGTCAAATTTGAACTAGGTCTGATTTGGAATTTTTTGGGGCTAAATTGTAAAAGTTAAGAATTTAAATTGGATGACTAAATTAAATAAAATACAAGTATTTAACGGCTAAACTTAACTGTTAACTAACAAATGCACCAAAAGTCTACAAAATGCAAACACATGCCACCAAAAGTCTACAAAAATAAACATATAACACCAAAAGTCCACAAAATAACATAAAACATCAAAAGTAAACTTTGGCCAAACATATGACATCAAAACCCTTTTAACCATATATGTTAATTACTCTTTAAGTTTGAGATACGCTGAATTTTAAAGATAATAACAGGGAATACTCAAAGAAGATGAGATTTTTTTATGGTTTATAGGTCTTTTAGTACCATATGTTTGCCCACTTTTGGCTTTTGGTACCATATGTTTGGTTTTGCCTATTTTTGGTACCATACGTTTGTCAATTGTATACTTTTGGTCCGACCGTTAGTTGACCGTTAAATAGTCATGTGACTTGCACATGCCTAGCCCCAAATTTTGGTTTTGTTCAATTTAGTCCTCAAATTTTTTGTCATAACTTTTAATTTTTGCAATTTAGCCCTTAAACATTTTCAACCGCACCCTAGGACTAAATCTACTTAGTCATGGTCCGATCCGTGGCTAAGTCGGACCATGGCTAGGGTCACCAGACCCGGGTGACCCTAACCATGGTCCGACCTAGCCATGGGTCGGACCATAGCTATGTCAATTTAGCAATTGGGTCCAATTGGGTAAATTGACTTAGCCATGGTCCGACCCATGGCTAAGTCGGACCATGGTTAGGTTCGCCCGGTCCGATGACCCTAGCCATGGTATGACCTAGCCATAGGTCGGAAAATGGCTAGGTCAATTTAGTCCTAAGGTGCGGTTGAAAATGTTTAAGGGCTAAATTGTAAAAATAAAAAGTTAGGACAAAAAAATTGAGGACTAAACTGAACAAAATCAAAATTTGAGGCTAGACATGTGCAAGTCACGTGACTATTTAACGGTCAACTCTAACGGTCGGACCAAAAGTATACAATTGGCAAACGTATGGTACCAAAAATAGGCAAAATCAAACATGTGGTACCGAAAGCAAAAACTGGACAAACATAAAGTACCAAAAGACCTATAAACCCTTTTTTTTTTATCTTTGTAAAACTGACATATTTAAATTAGTATGATTAGTCAGACCATATAATAATATATTGTATCTATTAATCATTATAATATATTAATTTAACTAATGAATATTTTTTGAATGATACGTGTAGATAAAATAAAGAAACTCTTAAATTATTTGTGAGCTACTCGAGATTGACTATGTTAATATTCATTCAACTCACTAAATTCCGAGTCGAATACGAGTTCACTAGTATACTTAACTCGAGAGATTTGCGAGTCTAATAGAACTTCTTTTTTTGCTTATTCGGATCGAGTTCGAACTGAGTTTACTCGAGATTTACATAATATTATATATATATATATATATATATATATATATATATATATATATATACACTTATTCAATTCAAATCGAGTTCGAGCCAAACGCCTAATTAAGTCAAATTCAAGTGAATGTGTACCATTTATAATTTAATTGAACCATTTTAAAATTAGCGAGCCAGTTCGAGCTGAGCTCGAACTCATCGAGTATGGCACCGAGTCAAGCTCTAACTTGAAAATTCTAGGTTATCGATTTCGAGCTTGAGCTTGAGTAAAATGACTCGAGTCAAGTCAAGCTTGCCAGAACTCAGCTCAACTCGTCTCGATTACACTCATATGATCGTACCTAAATATAGAAGAAAAGAATTTATAGATAATATTTAAATGATATATATATACGGTTTTTTTTTTTTTGGTATAAAGGACAATTTCATAAAAGAGAAGCACATGTGCAAAATATTTACAACGAAGACGAGTAAACAGAAAGACAAGGTGGGATCTGAGGATACACCCACGATCCCGACAAACCTAGGACAGCTGCTCTACGTACAAGAGAATGAGCAGGCCTAACCAAAGTACGACTAGCAAAACACAGGGAAAAACAAGTATTAGTTCTAAGAAGAAAACGGATATCATCAAGGACCCCGAAAAAGAGACACTAGTGTTGATGAAGACCTCCCAGCACATGACAGCAAGAGTGAATCCGTGGCTAGCGTAACCGGGGACGCTAGAGGGGAGAAAGTTGCTGCCAGAAGGAGTCCAGATCTACAAGCTAGTGCTTCAGCAAAAAGAGGGTCGATGCCTTCCGAAGAACTGACAGCTATCGCACAAAGCCGCCTACCGGAGCAAAAAGGAGAGCTGCACCATAGACAAAACCAGACGCCATATGTACAGTGCCATCCATAATGACTACCCAGCCAGAGGTAGGGAGGTCTAGTAGTCGTGGAGGGTTCACCCGAGGTGGGAGTGATCGTCCTGGGGTACCTGTGGCAGTCATCAAACCAATATGATTATCAGTGCTAATAACAGAGAAAGTATGCATGACAGATTCAACAGAGGGTTGTTTGGCTCGAAAAACCACTGCATTCCGCTCAACCCAAATACTCCATAGAATAAGGCATTTGCAAACAAGTAAATCCTGGGAGTTCCATTCACTAGGGAGGGAAGGGCTAGGGAGGGTAAGCCAATCCAAAACCGTCCCACAAGAGATCGAAGAAGTCCGAACCGAGAGGGGGGAAGCGAACCAAACTCGGGAGGCGAAGGGGCAATTCCACATAACGTGGTCCCACGTTTCATTTTGGTCCTGTCAAAGGGGGCACAAGGGATCTAGGTGGGGAATCCTGCGGTGAAGGGGAAGACCAAGAGCTAATCCATTATTGAGACCTTTCCAAAGGAACATCCGAAGTTTTGGCAAAACCGGGAGAGACCACAGTTTAGACCAGAAGAAGGGATTAGCACTCTGGTGGGAGGTCGAGGAAGAGCCCATATTTTGCTGAGTATTAAGAGAGTGGAGGAGAGAGTACCCAGATTTAACTGAGTAAGTACCCGATGACGTGTGACACCAAAGGAAGCGGTCCTGAGTTGGAAATATGGGGAGATTAATTGATTGTATCTGGTCCAAGACCACCCGAGGAGGAGATGTGATATGGGAGAGAGGTTCCATTGATTAGAAGGATGATCAATAAGATCAGCTACAGTCGAGTCAGGTGGTCGAGAATTCGGAGGGAGCCAGTGGAGTAGAAGACCCATGTTCGGAACCCAAGGAGAATTCCAAAGATGGATAGACGACCCAGAACCCACATGCCAACGAGCTCCCTTAAGAAACGATGGTCGAAGGGAAAGAATGGTCTTCCAGATAGTGGAGTGCCCCGGGGAGGGAGAGGCGGTGAAGAAATCGGAGTTGCGTAGATATTTTTGGCGAATGGTGGAGGCCCAGAGAGAAGACTCGTCCGTAAGAAGTCTCCAAGCTTGCTTCATAAGGAGAGCCAAGTTATAGATGTGAGAGTTACGGAAACCTAAGCCTCCAAGGGATTTACGGCGGGTAATGCGATCCCAGGAGACCCAGCAAATGCCTGATCTATCAGGAGATCCCTTCCACCAAAAATTTCTTGAGAGACGATCAAGGTGAGAACATACCAATTTAGGGAGGGGGAGGCAAGACATGGCATATGTCGGGATAGCTGAGGTAGTGGATTTGATTAGTACCTCCTTCCCTGCGGGAGAGAGTAAACCACTCATCCATCCCTGGATACGTTGAGAAACTCGATCGATCAAGGTGGTTGCTAAACGAGATTTGTTCCTAGCCCAATCAACCGGGAGTCCAAGATAAAGTTCATCATCTTTCATCGGGAGGACTCCTATAAATTGACAGAAAAGATGACGAGATATAGGGTCAACATTGGGACTGAACAACATCCTGGATTTTTCGAAATTAATCATTTGGCCAGATTCACGTTCGTAAGCCTGAAGAAGGGATTTAACGGCACTTAAATTATCGAGAGAGGCTTCAAGGAAAAGCAAACTATCGTCAGCAAAGAGTAGATGAGAAAGTTGAGGGCACCCTTGACCAGGTTTGAAACCCCGGATCCGACGTTCTTGGATTGCCATTGATAGATGATACGACAAAACCTGAGAACAAAGAATAAATAAAAAGGGGAGAGAGGATCTCCCTGTCGAAGTCCACGAGAGGGGAAGAAAGGGGGAGTTTTTCGGCCATTAATTAAAATTGACAGACGAGTGGAAGTCACACATTCCATCACCCAGTTCACAAAGATAGTAGGAAAACCAAACTGTAGGAGAGCGCGATGTAGGAAAGGCCACTCAACCCGATCATACGCTTTGCTCATATCGAGTTTGAGAGCAATCAAGCCAAAAGAACCTTTACGCCGTCGCTTAATAACATGAAGTAGTTCCTGGGCAAGGAGAATGTTGTCAGTAATGAGTCGCCCAGGGACAAAAGCGCTTTGGAAGGGGGAGATAAGGGGATGCAGGACTTGGCGAAGTCGGTTGGATAACACCTTGGAGATAATCTTATAAGTAGTATTACACAAACTAATTGGGCGCCAATCCGAAATTTTTAAGGGATGTTGAATTTTGGGAATAAGCACCAAGAAAGTGTCGTTGAGTTGACGGAGGAGATGGCCAGTGGAGAAAAAACTAGAGACCGCCCTAAGAGTGTCAGAGGAAACTGTCTCCCATTGACTTTGAAAAAACCGTGGAGGGAAACCATCTGGACCGGGAGATTTGTCCGGGGCCATGGAGGAAAGAGCTGAGGTGACTTCTTCCGCCTGAAGGGCTGAGTTAAGACCAAAAAATAATCTGAAGAGAGAGTAGATGGCATGACAGAAAGGAGCGGGTACGTGTCCGGAGGAGGGGAAGCCGAACAAACGTGGGCTTGTAAAGCAGCCGGATCTACAGTCCATGAGTCATCGGAATCCTTAAGCCAGTCCAATCGGTTACGAGCCCGACGGGCAATGGTCTTAGCATGAAAGAACTTAGTATTGCGATCCCCTTCGGTTAGCCAAAGCTGGCGAGATTTTTTACGCCAATGAATCTCTTCTTGGACATAGAGGGTATGTAGACGATCTCTCAAAGTTGGGACTTCCGAGGAAGAAGAATCATTGCTAGTAGCGACATCTAGGAGAGCTGAGGTGTCCCGAATTTGAGTTTTGAGATTCCCAAATTCAGATTTATTCCAGTGACGAAGTGTATGACCAAGGCGAATAAGTTTACGACCGAGTCGGAATTGAGAGGAACCTGAGATCGGAGCGAACCAAGATGTATGAAGGGTAGATGTGAAGGAGGAATGAGATATCCACATAGTCTCGAAACGAAAAGGTCGGTCGCCCAAGTGACCCTCGGGAGAAAGGGGACCCGGGAGGGAAAGGAGGATCGGACAATGATCCGAAGCAACCGTTGCCAAATGATAAAGCGTCGCATCTTCGAAGAGGAACCTCCAAGAGGGGGAAACAAGAACACGATCCAGACGTTGCTGAATTAAGTCGGGAGGGTCCCGTCTATTCGTCCACGTAAACCGTTGCCCTTGGAAGCCTAGATCCATAAGGTTTGCAGAGTCCGACCAAGAGAGTGTACGAGCTAGACGAGATGCAGAGATGGGGTTACCCCCTTCTTTCTCGGTGGGAGACCAGACGTCATTCAGGTCCCCATAACAGCATAAGGAGAGGCGGATGAGACACAAAGAGATATTAATGCCTCCCAGAACAGGAGACGGTCCAGAATTTTCGAGGGAGCGTACACAAAAATTCCATTCCAAGGGGTTGAGGAAGGAGTCGAAGTGATCATTGCTGATATTATATTGGAAGAGGAGGAGGTCACGATGAGACTAAATATGTGTCGCCAAGCGAGAACAAGCCCACCACTGATACCCGAAGGGGCTATCTCGCAGAAGTTGTCAAAACCAAGAGTTCTAAGTGTAGGAACTAGACTAGAATTACGGGATTTCACCTCAGAAATAAAGATCACAGACGGTTTATAAAGTTGGACCAGCGATCTAAGATGACGAATTGTCAAGGGTGGCCCCGCACCTTGACAATTCCAGCCTAAAACTAACATTGGGGCCGCAGAGAAGAGTGAAAACTCCTCTCCGCAAGAAAAGGGCAAGCCAAAAAAATTCTAGGGCAATCAACATCAACATCAGGATGAGGAAAGATAGAAAAAAGCCACCAAATGAAACAAAACCATACCCCCATGTCACGATCATCAGAGGGAGGACTTCCGCCAGAGCGAACAGGCGACTCCCGACGAGCACGGACGTTCCTCGCAGGTGGCTGAAAATCTGGTTCATGGATAAAGATACCACCGGAGGGTGGTGCTGGACGTTTCCGCTTGCGAAGGGCCGCCGGAGGAGGGTCGATCTGCATAGGCGCCTTACCAGAACGACGACGCATGAGAGCCTCTTCCGGGGGGAGATCCAGACGCAAAGGGGCATCAGGCTCGTAAAGAAAAACTGGAGCGTGAACGTCATCAGGTGGCGCAGTCAGAGCTTCCAGTGAGGTCTGAGGGGCTTGTCGGACCAGCAGAGCATGAAATTCATCAATGGCACGCAAGTCAGCTGCGATCGACTCACTGTCCTCTTGAGAGATAGATACTGGGAGATGATTCCGGAGGTCCGCCAAGTCAGGCAGAGGTGAGGAAGCCGCCCGGGGAGAAGGATGATCAGGTGGGGAGGGGGCCAGCTCGATGATGGGGGATCGAGGCGTGTGAGTATCCGGTGAATGGATTGGGGATGCCGTAGAGAGATCATCTGGTGAGCCAGCAAAGGGAGAAGCCGGGGGAGACCTAGGCTCCGGGATCGGGATATCGAGGTTATATGGCGTTGGATCCCACATGCGAAAACCAATGTTAGGGACCGGCCCGAGGGTAGGATGAAGGCCCCAAGCCATGGGGGTAAGAGGGTGCACCATAGGGAAAGCATTAGGGTCCGAAGGCGGCGTGAACAACGGGGGATGGATGAAAGGATAGAGAGAAACTAGTGGAGGTTGGTTGGGGTGAGAAGGACCAGCTGCATGGGGGTCTTGCCATGATGATGTGGGAAAAGTGAGAAATTGTGACTGTCCTGTGGGTGGAGGAGAAGGGAGAATTCCGGCGTGAGAATGACCATTAGGGAGGTGTGGAGGGGACGACTGAGAGGAGAGAGGCGATGTTGGTGAAGGCGGACCCAAAAACTGCGGAGGAGGGAAGATAGGGTTTCCCCGAATAAGTGGAAATCCATGTAGAGGGGCACGTCCACCATGAGTAGCTGGAGTATGACTGGAGGAACCCGGCTGGTCAGAGGAGGTAAAACCATTTGCATGAGGTCGGGCTTCAGGTTCCCGCTGACGACGACGAAGACCCCGAGCAGGGGTATTGAAAGTCGGGTCGAGGTTCCAAGGAATCCAATTTGTCAAAATTCCCGCACCACGATTCCCAAAGGAGTAGAGAGTCCTAGAGGGGTCAAGCTGAGGCTGAGCACCAACATAATGAGATAGGCGATCCATGAGGGCATCCAACTGAGAAAGAACAACTGAGTCCACTGTGCGGCACTGCTCCAAACTGTGGCCAAAGCAGCCACAACGCCGACAAGGGAGGCCAAGTCGGTAGCGAAAAAGAACCTGATGGGTAGAGCCGTCATCAACCACTCCAACGGAGGGGACCACCGGTAACTCCAGATTAAGGCGAATATGAGCTCTAGGGAAGGCAACAACCCAGGGGCGGGCATCATCAAACTCCAAAGCTATCACCGGGCCTGCTGCAGCTGCGAGATTGTGGACCGCCTCTCGAGTAGTAAGGTGCATGGGTAGCCCCCGAAGTTCAATCCAAGTCGGAACAGACGTGAAATCAATGCGTGCGGTTAGATGTCGAGGGTCGCCAACCTCCAGTACGAGAATCATACCCTCGATATTAAAGGGGCCATTCTGTAGAACCTCACGCATCTGAGCTTCTGTTGGGAAGACGAATATCCAAACTCCATCTTCTCGGCGAGTGATCTCAGGCTCGTGCGGGATTCTCCAATTCGCCGTGATATATCGCCGGATAACATCTTCACGATCTCTCCGGGGACCAAACGTACGACCGACTAAGACAAATTGCCAGCGATCCATAGGTTTTTGAATGAAAGATGGGTGAGTTTTGGTGGAGAAGGAAGCGAAGTATCGGGGAGGAAAGTTTTGAGGGTTACGATGAGGGTGAGGAGGAGAGGGAGAGTCTGTGTAGGGTTTTGCTTTAGTGAAAGACATCTCAGGGAAGAAGACGTGATTAATTTTGGAACAGATGGTTCTGGAGACTAGGGGACACACGTGTGGGGAGACGAGGCGTTTCCGGTGATGGCGTGTAAGGAGAGTGAAGGATGGGGCAAGAAACGACGGCGGCGACAGGATGTAGTGGGTTTGCAATGATGAAGATTGAGTCGGTGGTGTCGGAAACCTAAAAAAATAGAGGAGAGATGAAAGGCAGGCTAAAAGGTGCTAAACCTTTCGCTATCTATACAGTTGGATTGTGAAGCATTCTAAGGTTGTCACGTAAGTATTTATATTTTTTAATTAAAATTATAAAATACTGTAAAATTACATAATATATATATATAATTACTATGATTAACTACATAAAATATAATATTATTATATATAAAAAAAGAAAGAAACGTTTCTATTTTCTTGTTGGGCTAAGAGATGGTATTAGCAGCCTATTGCACTTGCAAACATCAATCTTTTTTCTTGTTGGGCTAAATGCAAATCCTCCAATACCCATGGGCTATGTCTGGAGAAATAAAATGTACAAGTAAGCTATCCATTATTAAAATTCAGTTATTTACAAAGTATTAGTTTTGTACTCTCCAAGCCATAATTAAGTTCTGATAAAAAAAAAAAGCCACAATTAAGTGTCCTATTATTGTTTATTATTAATAAACAAGTGTATATATAATGTTTATATTGATTTATTAATTATTTACGTATGTTTTCTCTAGTTATTTTTTTAGGTTTTCCTACGGGTCGTCTTAGGTGAGGTTTTATCAGAAGGACAGCATTTGTAGTATGCTTGCTCACATCTAAACTAATTTCAACTTCTATCGAGGTCAGTCCGTAAATAATAAGATGCTGGTCATAAATATCTTTTTATTTCCATAGTCACCGTCGGAATTTAAATCCTGACATTTGATTAAAAAATGAAGCACTAAACCACAAAACTATATTATATGGTTTCTCTAGTTGTATAGTTATTAATTATTATTGCTTATGCATGTGTACTATTATTATTATTAATATATAAATATATTAAATTTGAATATGGAGAACTTTCGTGTAAACTATATATCACTTTTAGTTAGTATGCCTATTAAATTTGGCTAAAAATAAAATTTTGTCCTTTAAATTAGGTTAGTAGTATAAAAAGTAAATACGTATATGTATCATATTTTTTAGAGATCGATCGTTATGGTAAAGTATAAATAATTATTAAAGCAATATTAATTCGACGATGATTCTTCATTCGTTTTCTCCAAAACTAATGATATTAATAGAAAAAAAAATACGTGTAGATTCTTACTAACTTGAGATGATACTGTTAATATGACATTTTAGAACCGGATGAACTCTCATAAATAGTAACTAATGATGCTTATGCGTCGTTATCTGATCATTTGAGTCAACTGTATTTATTTAAGTTATTAAGATAATATATATATATGATTACATACATAACTAAATAATATTTTAGACGTATAGATCTAACAAACCAAATTAATTATGTTCAAATCGAGAATAAACAAATTCTTAATTAAAATTAGCACAGAGACATGAGTAGTCCACATGATGTTTAAATTTATTTAATCCTTTTGCTAGTCCTTTAACCGACCTTTAACTAATTTAGTCGATATTATAATCCTACTCTTGGAAGTGGAACAAAACCTAACGAATAATAACAAAATTATTATTATTGTTGCCAAATTTAATTATTATTATTATTTCTTAAATTAAAAGCTTCTGACCTTCAATATATAGGTATAGCTAGTCGTACTCTACAAAAGATACTAAACATCCTCTCCAGAAATGGCTACCATAATCACCCTACTCATGAAATTCCTCAAGAGCGTGATCATCACGCCCCTGACATTCATCGCCTGCCACCTGAACCGACCCATCCTCACCGCATTCGCCGCCGTGGGCCTTCTCCGGCGGCCGTCCCCCGAGGAGCGTGGAGAAGAAGCTGTAGATGATGAAACGGCGGCGAGCAACTACGTGGTGATAATGGAGGGGGCGGTGCCGTCGATTGTCCACATGAATATATTGAAGCGGCGGCTGAAGCAGCGAATCCCGGTGGTGGTGGTACGGCGGCACGGGGCGGCGGCGGAGGGAGAGGATGAGGCGGCGTGCTCGGTGTGCCTCAACGGGTTGGAGGAGGGGGAGGAGGTGAAGGAGTTAAGCAAGTGCAGACACGTGTTTCATCGGGAGTGCATTGACTGCTGGATGGATAGGGGACACTTTACTTGTCCTTTTTGTCGCTCTCGCATTTTCTCCGACGAGATTGCTCCTAACGTTGTTGTAATTAAATAGTGTAAATTACAAAAACATAATATTAATTACTCTTTAAGTATGAGATCATTTGAATTTGGGTTTAAGTCTTTAAAGTTTAAATCGTCCTTAAACTCACAGTAAATGTCCTATGTTGTCCTTGAACTTCAATTGGATCCGATTTTAGGAAAAATCACCCAAATACCCACTTTTTGAAACTCAAACACAAAAATAAGAGGAAAGTTCCTCCAGAACTTAAAATACCTAAATATGCATCTCTCAGATGCGCCATCTTTCCGTGGGCCAAATGGCGCATCTCTCAGATGCGCCATTTGACTCAACGGTCATATTTTAATCGTTGATCGGCGAAAATGGCGCATCTGAGAGTTGCAGCGTTGGGTATTTTGAGTTATGACCAAATTTCCCTTTATTTTTGTGTTTGAGTTTCAAATAGTGGATATTTAGGTGATTACTCCCGATTTTATCCTTGAACTCGCAGTACGAACCCAATGTTATCATTCGATTCAAAATCTGTTGATTTACCATCATCTCCGTTAACTACAAGCATGAAAATGACTATTATACCCTAACTAATAGTAATAATAAAAAAAGACATAACACCACAATTGAAAGACTTGCTGCGGATATAATTTCGACTCTAAGATATGGGTTTCGGACGAGTTTCAACCTTTTTTAGCAGTGTCATTCCTGATTGCACATCCGCTTTTAACCTATTAATTATTACACAAACAACTTAAATAAACTTCCATCAAGATTAATGGAAGAATTGATCAATTTGGAATTTCCTTTGCAATTACCATCAGAAAAAATGGGGAAGGATCATTGGAAATGTGAAGTGGTTCAGTGTCTAGAAATATTGTGGTTTCATTATCCTAAACGATGACGTCGAGTATCTTTCAGATCCAAGGTATTCCACAACCTCGTTGAAGGAGATTCGGTCGAGTTCGTGACCGAAGTCTCTGATCCCGATGATCACAACCGGAGCAATTCAATTGTGGTATTATTATTATTAGGGATTAAGTACCTTTTCATACCACTTCTTTGCACAGAATTCACTTTTGGTACCACTTCTATTTTTGTGTATACTTTTGGTATCAATGTTTTCAACTTTGTATCCTTTTAGTACCACCGTTAACTTTCCGTCCAAATTGGCCGTTAAGTGGCATGTGCCATGCACGTGACCGCCATAAACTTTTGAATTTGTTTCAATTTAGTCCATCTAATGCATCCCTAACTTTTAATTTGTTCAATTTAGCCCTAAAATTTCCAAATCGAACCCTTGACCCAAATTGACCTAGCCGGACCTAGCCTAGGCTAGGTCCGATCCTGGGTTGGGTTCGCCGGACCCAGGCGACCCTGGCCCAGGGTCGGACCTAGCCCTAGGCTAGGTCCGGCTGGGTCAATTGGACCTAGCCCCAATTGAACCCAATTGGGGCTAGGTCCCAATTGGCCAAGCCGGACCTAGCCTAGGGCTAGGTCCGACCCTGGACCAAGGTCGCCTGACCCAGGCGAACCTGACCCAGGGTCGGACCTAGCCTAGGGCTAGGTCCGGCTAGGTCAATTTGGGTCAAGGGTTCGATTTGGAAATTTTAGGGCTAAATTGAATAAATTAAAAGTTAGGGATGCATTAGATGGACTAAATTGAAACAAATTCAAAAGTTTAGGGCGGTCACGTGCATGGCACATGCCACTTAACGGCCAATTTGGACGGAAAGTTAACGGTGGTACCAAAAGGATACAAAGTTGAAAACATTGGTACCAAAAGTATACAAAAAAATAGAAGTGGTACTAAAAGTAGATTCTGTGCAAAGAAGTGGTATGAAAAGGTACTTAATCCATGTTAACGGGAGATGTCTGAAATTTCTGTTTTGTTGATAACAGTGGTCTCCGTTAGTTTTTTCCGTTAAAACTAACGGAAGTTGGTCACATGCTTGGCATGTGACCGGAAATAAAATAAATTTCCAAAAACGCCATTCTATCAAGTGTGCCCCTCACATGCTTGGAGTGAAAAGACCAAAATGCCCTTGAAGCCACCACGGTACTCCGGCGACCACCAATCGTACTCCGGCGACCACCACCGTACTCCGGTGACCACCACCGTACTCCGGCGACCACCACCAAGGCTCCGATTGGGCCAAAATCGGAGCCACCGATTGGGCTCCAATCGGAGCTTTTGGCTCCGATCGGAGCTTTTTGGCCCCGATCGGAGCTTTTTTGCTGAGGTGGTGGCCGGAGTCGGGTCGCCGGAGCCGAGGTGGTGGTCGTCGGAGTCGAGGTGGTGGTCGCCGGAGTCGGGTGGTGGTGGCCGGAGTCAGGTGGCGGTGGCCGGAGTTGGGTTGTTTTAATTTGACTTTAGGGGTAAAATTGTCATTTCACATTTTCTTAAATAAGATATTAAATAAAACAAAATATTAAAGGGGCAAAAATGTCATTTCACACCATTCTGTTAAATTTAACCCTAAAAATGGACGGAAAACCTCAAATCAACAAAATTGAAATTTCAGACATCTGTTATTAACTTTTAAAATATCAGACCTCCCCCATTAACATGGGTGACAGTTCAGACCTTTCATAGGTTCTTAACCCATTTTGGTTCGAAGTATAGCTCAAATAAGTATTTCTCTACCTTTTCTTCAGCTACGGGCCTACCCAGTATTTGATAGTATTTGATGTGATTGAGAACAACTCTAGTATTGTGGCCCCATTGAAAGTCAGATTAGTTGTAATTGGTGAACTTTAATTAATAAATTATATATAACGAGAAAAAAAACAAGTGGTCCCCGATCAATCATTATCTGATTTAATGCACAAAATTATAGTATACAAATATAAATTGACCAAATAACACAAGTTCAAGTGATTCACATAGGTATAGCCTCTTTGCCTTAATATGCCTGTAAAAATAAAATTTACTGTCAAGATTAACATGTATAATATATACACACATGAACACATCCTTTATGAACTCTATACTCTGAGTCTCCGATACCATATCAGAGCCATTAAAACACAAATCGGGCAAAGACCGACTAGACCTCGGCTCACAGTGCAAACCAAACCTATCTGTTCTTTACTATGGACTGTGGCTCATGGTATTAAGAGCTGAGTAATCACCAACTTGGACCAGTTTCACAGTGCCATCTCCTCCGCTCGTAAGAAAACCACTTGAAACTACTTGCACATCTGTAACTCCAGCCTGTAACATTTAGGACAATCTCTGTTAACTGTTGAAGATGATGAAACAAAATATAACTATGTTTGGACAGAAACTATTATGTACCCGAACAACCCCACCAAATCCTCGAGTAGTGGGTTGCAAGAAAGTGTGCCGGTCGTGCAACTTTGGCCAGTGGTGCACCAACTTTGCATTCTTCACATCCCATAGTTTTACGTCTCCGTCTTTACTCCCGGTCAAGAACAAGCTTGTATTCGGGATCCAAGATATCTTTGTCACGCTCCCTTCGTTTTATAAAATTAATTAAATCGGTATACTTCATTGGCAAAATTATTATAATTAGGGGTTAAAGTTAAACACCAAATTGCTAGCTGAACTTGTAGCCAATGTGCGACTTGATAGTTGTTCCATTTTTCCTTTTTGACATTCTCTGCCTGTACTAACTAATTCGTAAATTGGGCACACATGTGTCATCTTTTTTTGGCTAAATAAAAGGAATGGGCTAGTAGTGGCGATCCTAGACCCATCTCGTTATGTAATGTCTGGACTTTCGTGTTCATTTGCGAGCATATCATACTTATGAACAACCACAAGAACTGGCCCCATCAACATAACCCCACCAGCAGCCTAGTATAGTAGAGAGGCCGCACACATGTGCCATCTTGTTAGGTTCCAAGTGTACATTTCCCATCCAAGATTGATTAACAGAAAAATGGATGGAGCTAACGCGTAGTTCAACTAGTGAGAAGTTGCAACAGGAAGTTCAACTAGCAACTAGCTCGGCCACAAGTTCAGTTAGCAATTCGGTATTTAACTTTTCTTTATTACTTTATGGTGCTAACAGCTAAATATGTGTAAATATGTTGTATACCTGAATGTGCCTTTGGTAGATACCAAAGCATGCCACCAACATTCTCAACACCATGCTGTTTGGTTTTTTCTAGAGGCGCTTCACTAGTAGTCGAAGATGAGGAGGGGGAATTATGCTGGAGTCTTTTACTCCTTCCTGTAGCTATGTATCGGAAATCATGAAGTCCGATATCCCCACCTTTACCGCCCGTCACAATAAGGGGAGACACAGAACTACTTCCAATCTCTTTATCAAATACCGCAATGGAGGAAGCTCCACCTTCACAAAACAAACAAAACAATTATTGAGCAATAATCTTTAAGGTGACAGTTTGAAACATCATATCCTTGCTCAAATAAATTTCACTTATCTTGTGAATTTGGAAAGGAATATAGGAAGCCAACTTTTTTCATCAAACATGTGGGACACATAAGTAAGAAAATGCATAAGGGAAAAAGGCAGACAGACCTTCATGACAGATAATAGAAGCTCGGGAAGTTGAAGGGGGGGCTATTGTGTCCCATATAACCACATTTACATTATTGGAACTATACCCGGCAGCAGCGACGATTGTTCCACTTGAAGTAACATATGCCACATCACTGCATGCAAAAGAATTGAAAGTAGAATGATTGGCATAGTTTTCAAAACAATCATCTGCTATAAAATAAAATAAACATCCAATAGAAATTGGAATCTCCATGCATGTTAATATAGCACAGGCTGCAGCTCCGCATGAAACGGGACTTGAGGCAAATTAAATGATATAAATAGACTGAGATTGAAGACATACGTTGCTTGATCGTTAAAACAAATAGATGATTCAGTAGGATGGACATTGCTCCTCCCTCCAACCTCCAACTGCCACGTGCACACAGTTCCATCCACTGCCGCAGTGGCAAATCTATGGCCACAGTGCTCAAACTGCAATGCTGATATTGAGGCAAGAGAGTATGGTGGAGGGACATTTGCTGCAGGTAGGACACCGTAAGTTGCAGTAGCTCTTTCTTTGCCAAACTGTACACAATTCACAAAATTCTAGTGAAACCCATCTATGCAAGTAAACTATTGCAAAGTACTTTTTATTCGATGAAATCCACAAAAAACAGTTTTGCATAAGCATGTCTGTCAAGAACATAGTTACCTCCCAAAGATAGATATGCGTATTGCTAGAGCCGACCAAGAAATATGGCATAGATGGGTGTCTAGAAAATGCTCTCCCTCGTACATTCTCTAAGGTAGCTGGTTGCTCAACTAACTCTTCAAACTCTTCTTGAACCTCCCAACCTAAGCCTGAGGCACCCATACCAGCATAACCTGGAATTCCAAAAGCTCCACCACCAGTTAAGTCCCTACCTGGTGCTGCCAAAGATCTTGTGCCGATGGTTGCTCCACCCAACCCAAGGTGTGCCCCTTTCTTGCTCCCAAGACCAACACCAGGAGAAACATAAGTTGGCACTGGGGTTGATTCAGCACAAGCCCACCCATTCTGAGGCCAATCTGCTTGTGACCAAACATAGTCTGTTTCTTTTCTGAAATGCAAATCATCTTCCCAGTTCGCGAAAATTATGCCCTGGAAAGGGGATTCCCAGATGGATATTATAGAAGATGGAAGTGAAAACAACAAAATATAAGATTTCCTGTAATATTGCATTAATCAAAATGTAGTGTATATTGTGATTGTCAATTGTCGGCCCATATTAGTCTCTTTCTTGATGTTGACATTCACAAACCAAAACATTGTCATACTATGGAAAGACCTTGAATGGATGGACCTATACTGACTACATATAAATCATGGATAATAACCCAGTTACATCTTCTCCCTCTCTCTCTCTTTTTTTTTTTTTGCTGAAACTTTCTACATGTTACACCCTCTCTTATTAATGTATTTATACTTTACCCCATTCAGGTAAGACTGTCAACATTTGAGACATGAAGCTAACTGCTTACGCAAGTTAGAACTGCAAAGAAGAGAATCATTTCTAATGAAATATTGCCAGTATCAAACGCAGAGTGTTCGGATAAAAAAGAATGAGGTCTGACCAACCTTTCTATTGCTAGAAACTGCAATTTGCCGCTCATTGGTGGAGTTGATGCATAACGCCTGTTCCAATAAAAACTAGATGTCATTAAACTGCTGTCTAACTCCTGTAGTGCTGTGGCAAAAATGAAAAATTCCTGCAGCGCTAACCTCAGGACTCAAAGTAAACATGTCTTCCAATAAAAACATAATACCACCCAAAAGAAAACGTCTTAATAGAAAGAGAAATTAAGACCACCTACCTCTAGGAGCTCCCCATTTCTCTTGCATATTTCTCTGGGATTTAGGAATTGCGTAGTCTCCTTGGTGAAGATTACTTCTTTTGGACTTGAACTCTTTGATGGAGGCTCAGCTTCAGTCGTAGCAGAGCTATTATTATGCATGCTTTCATTATCATTTAGTCCATCTATGGTGATGCTTTTATGTATTTGTTTCCAACCTGTAGACTGCTTTTTCTGGAAGTACTCAAGCAACTCAATTTTTTCTTCTGCAAAACTTTCTGATATTATCTTAGAGTCAGCCCATTCATCCCATAGCATTTTGAAAGCCAGTTCATTATTATTTGAATGTGCCACAGAAAGAATATTTCTCTCAGCCAAAGGTTCATGGAGAACACTAGCTGCAGAACGACTGCACCCTTGTAACCACATTAAAATCTGAGAAGGCCATCCATCATCTATTGCTCGCTGCACACGAGCTGCAAGCTCTTTCACCTGATAAGAGGAAACATGAGCAATTGCTGTCCGCAGTGACTGGAGAAATACTGAAGAAAGCATTCTAATTTGCTCCTTTGAGTTTTTGCCTTCAACATCCAAATTGACAGAGGAACAGTCAGATGGAAGTGTACCAAGTGAGGAACTAGGAAGGATGTTTTCATCAAGTTTTTGACAAGCCATATTCAGTTTAAGGCTCGTAAATCTACTTATGTGTAACCATAGAGAAGCACCCAAGATTTGCCATCTATCGTCCTCTGGAATCATGTCTGCTGTATATTCTACATTCTTATCTATCGAACTTCCATTCAACACCGGATGGGATCCAAACCCGTTAGATGTGGAATCAGGAGGCACTAGATCATACAGTTGGCCAATAACTTTCTTCAAATCTTCGATCTGAACTTCATAAGGAGTATGACCATTGGAAAATGACATTAAGAGCGGGTATAAAATCAGAATAAGAGCTTTTGAATTTCTCTGGAACCAGACAGATGCAAATTGGGCTAGAAACTCTACGAGGTCCAACATTTCTTGGAGAATCTTCATAAGATCTGTATCAGAGTCTGAAAATATCTGTAAAGCAGCTCTCCAATTCCATAATGAGAGCTTAAGATCCTGAGCTCGGGTTTCCCACTCAACTGAACATTTAGACCAAATATCACCAAGTTCTCCAGTCTTCCTGTAACGTGGATTTGTCTGAGGACAGGTTATACCACATACTACACTAAATTGTGAAAACAGAGTAGAAAATTCAGCTGATAATGTTAAAGGCAGCTTATGAAGAGAATACAAGTTTGACAAGTCATATGTATCTGCCAAAGATGACTTCTCTCTACATTCTCGCAATAAATCAAATCCAATATATGAGGCTCCATAGTTGAATGGCAGGGATAATATCTGCACAGGCATAGAATAGCTGAGATATGTTAGTACACCAGCACGCCAAGTAATAGAAAACATATTCACCTCATGAGCAAAAGCAACATACCTTTGTAATAACAGAGGTGGCACGCAGGGAAAACTTCTGTTCAACTAGATCCAAGTCCCTGTATAACTTAGAGTTGAAATGCCCGCGTAATTCACCATATTCATGAATCTCATGTTTATTGGTGGATATTGCACTCCAATTTGGCCAGCTTGGATGCTCCCTCATGAACTTTGAGAAGTGCTGGAGCACCAAATCCAATTTCAATTGGTACTCCAGGTTGGTAGCGATATCACCTGACAGCCAATTGGAGGAGTTAACTGAAGATGGGTTGAGCTTGTGAATTAGCATCTCAGATTGTGCACACACACTCCCATGATCAGAACTCCCAGCCAAGTTCAGAAACAAAAAGCATTCCAGAGCTTCGATCTAATAAAGTAGAAAAACCAGTCATCAAAAAATGAACTATCTGATTCTTCAAAAGAAAAAGGTGAGAGAGTAAGGAAATGAAAGATGGGTGCAACTCCATTCATTGGCTGTCATGTATTTTGGCCACATAAGTCAGATATATCAGCAATAGACCCCTATAAAGCCAAGAAGTGCTAATTTAACAATTAAAATGAATGAGTGCTCCAGTTCTAGTGTCAACAAGAGAAATTTCGACAATATTGTATATCATAGTTAATTTAGAAATGGTCCATGTGTGCAAGACTAGATTATAAATAATATACTTAGTCCCTGTAAGTGAGAACAATAAAACCCACCTACTGAAACCTATAAAGAACTGTGTTGTCACTAAACCAGTTCCCATCATGTGAAAGGTTCAAAATGATTCTCTCATACCAATCCTAACATGAACAATAGAGTCAGATTTGCTTGTTGAAACATTCGATCAAAAAGAATCAGCAGTTGAGAACTTACAGGAAGTCCACATCTTTCCAATGCAGTAGCCATAGTCAGATTGGCCCACCTAAGGAGAACAAGAATGTCATGTTCACCCACAGCATTCTTCAGGTGGTTTTTAGTTGTCAGCATGCGGCAGTACAACCCAACACTTGGTTCCAGAAAGGCAACGTGATTAGATGAAAGAGAACTCGTGTCTATCAAGGAACCGTCTTGGAAACCTAACATGCAGAAGAAAGATCGGGAGTAGTTCCCTAGTTGCCACTGCACAACATAGAAAACCAATTTAAAGTTAAACCTACACAATCTCGTAATGAATTAAGGATAACTCTTTTAACGAGTTACATTCAGGAGACCTCAAGAAGACTTGTGAGCCAGTAATCATGCTTCTCGATTGCAGACGGGAGCATAATCTTATTTATTAACTGATGCTCCGATTGTCCACCTGGACCCTCAATCAGTCGACAAAGAACTAAGGCAAGTTGTTCATCACCAAGGTTCTTTGCACAAACTGAGATTGCAGAGTAAGTATCACCTCCAAGCAGAAAGAACGCAATTGCAAGCTCCAGCTGATGCTTGCCCAGTAAGACATATGCATTTTTCAGGGCAGCAGCCTTATTCTTCTCCTCCTATTGTGAATAACATATGAAGATAAGAATAATGGTCAATGAAATTGTAAGAGAACATAACAAAGAAATAGCAATTAAGATGCAACTTCCGGGAAGAGAAAATTGAAGATAATAAATACGAACTTATGCATAGATAAAAGGTGTATTTCTTGGAAAATATCCAGTTCAACTGAATACTGCAAATAAAAAAGAAATTTTGGTTGCAACCATTTCACTTAGATCTCAGAAAATATTCTAGATGATCGTGTTCTTATCTGTTAAGAGGACTACCTGAAAATTTCGTGAAAGAAATGCCACCAAAGGCTTATCCTTCTCATCCTTGCTGATCTTAAACAGCCCAGCCAGAACTTGGAGCCTGTTTAGTGCTATATATAGAAGTGCACAATCTTTAGGATCTCTCTTCTTCAAATACTGCAACCTTGCCAACTTCTCCATCTATAGAAGGAAAAAGTGCATCAGAGTGTGGAACGAACAATCTCTCCTTTTCAATTAATAGCGAACAGATAAAAAGAGCACATATTCATAAAAAGAGCCCTTAACCATACTAAAGGAACCAGCGGTATCAATGAGATAAGTGACCTCTGAGAGCCTACTTTAATCATTTCTTGTCAAAATTGTCACTGACTAATAGAAAGGCAAAGTGTTCTGGTATTTCTATGGATAGTGTTATCGAACTAAAGGATGTCTACTAGTCAAAGGCATGTTCCATGGTTATATTCCGAGCCCTTGAGTGAAGCAACTTGTGGCCTCTTGTAAATTTCCACAAATTTCAAGGCTTGGCTAGTGTTCATAACCTTTCTATTATATATATATTAGAGGCACTAACAAAACTCAACAGAGCAGATTCTCTCCACCATTGGGGCTTGGCTGTATGGAGAATATTACACAAAGCAAAACGATGTGGAAAAGATGATCCCAAAACTTCCTTATGGGTAAAAATGATATTTCAGCAATAATAATACTAATAGTAAATGCTCACCCTTGTGCGCAATTGTGTAACATTCGTGAACCAGAATCCTACTCCAAAAGCCCGGATTTCTTGCCATGTAGGTTCATTCGGCAAAATAGAGCCCAATAGACTTTCCTGACAGTCGGAGTGAAAGGCCCAGCAAATAGTTGAAGAATCAATTACCAGTTCGCCCACAGATAACGCTTTACCAAACTTTCGGAAGAAATGTAGTTGCTGATATCTCACTGTTACCCAAAACCTTCGTGAAAATGGCGTGTCAGGAGCAAAAGATGAAATAGTAAAACAAACATAAAGCTGGAGTTTGTTGCGCCAACGTATTGTAAGAATCTATTTCCTTTAACTATTAAAATTTATACTAGTATCCCCAATAATGTATTAGTACATATATAGTTACATCGATCTACGAAGAATCCTCTATTGTTAGTACTCTTTCAGGAAGAATCTCCAATTCCTCTTGGCTTTCAATTTTGACTCAGTTTAAGAAACATACTCTGTTTTGGTACTGGTCAAGAGGACGCTCCCCTAAATATAGATAGCTCAATGCTTGCTAGCCATATGACATTACCAAAAGACTCATTGATTTGTTTCATTAACAAAAAAAGGTGTAGAACAAAACCGTGAGACTTACCTTCGTCCAGGGTCATCAAGACTTTCATAAGCAGAAGTAGAGCGCGAGTTGCTGACTTCACTAAGTAGATCAATAACTGACAAAATTTCTATCTTCTCTTTATCATGTATATAAACTGCCTTGGAACTCCTTTCAACACATTCAGCAAAGCCAACAAAATCATGTTTTGGCGAGGAGGCAGCAAACATGCTAATCAAAGCATTTGGTTGATCCAGCATTTTATATCCATGAAACTGCGTAGATGATGCAAAAGTAGTGTCGCCACTCCATTGAAATCCTTTATTAGTTAAGTTCTCGGAGGCCACTCCGTCGAGATAACTTGATAAATCAATTTGTGGAACCATAAGGCTGCTATTTTCATCATTTTTTCTCTTCCCGGAAGGAGCTGGAAGCTTGGATACGAGGTGATCCAAAGCTATACATGCACGCCTCCAGTTACCTAATAACATAGAAAGACCACCAAATAACATATGCAGTATCAGAGAACCCATAATGTTCAGGGGAAAAAGTGGATAATAAGTTTGTGCCATAAAAAGTCAACCAAAAAAAAGTGTTCTTGTGTATTTATCTCCAGGATTTACAGAAATAAATGCCTTTACCAAGCAGTAGATAAGAAGATAGCAGAGTGGAATATCAACTCTTAAGACCAAACATGAACTGAACTCTGAGAGCATATCTCAATAAAATAATCATGTACCTGAAAGTATGTTATAACGGAGGACATTAGGATGATATATAGGCAGAGATCCACAGACCTGCTCTACCACTTCTAACATGCTCCAAATGCCAAGTTTAGGGGGCAGAGCAGGCCTCAACATAGCGCTTCCAGATAATATCTGTTTTTCTACTCCATCTCCATCAATACCATGTAACGCACCAACCCTGACACTGCAAACCTGGCTAATGCCTTCAGTTGATACCCAGGTATCCCTGGTAGTGCTTGCTTCAGCACTGCTTGCTTCATTGAACACGGTAATTTTCTTTTCATATATTGTCTGGAGATTGCCCTGAGATTCACCATCTTGACACTGCACCAACTTGCCATATAAGCTAATGTAATCTTGATGAACAACAACAGCTGTAGCCCCACGCCCCCAAAAAAAGTCAGAGGCAGGAGGCAAGAGAAGAGCATAGGCAATACTAAACCAAACATGCATATGAGGAGAATTTGCAGATTTTGGCCCATATTGACCACCGAAGCGCCTTTGTGCATAAACCTGCAATTTATCTTTCATGCAAACTCCAAGAAGTTGGTTGCCATTACCGAGAGTTAACCACTTCATAGAAATGACATCGCTATCGAGAGATAGTGTATCTTCCAATACAAAACATCCAGCTCCTACAATAGTCACTGACCCCCAAATATTAAGAATCCTGGCAGTATCCAAATGACTTGATGCACATATGGTGGCAATTTTCTGACCAGAATCTGCTATAGATATTTTGCTAATGGGACCTTGTTCTTCAACCAATGCACCAACAAGCTCCCATGTCACGGGAGAGGGAAACTCTCCTTTGCCGTTACTCCAAAATTTCAAGCTTCCATCACTATATCCCGTTGCAAAGATATATGGAGGATAACCGTAATCCAGAGCATCTGTTGAGATCTGATCCTGTGGTACAAATGGGCAAAAACTACTGGGGCATACCACTGAGAAACTGGTAACTTGGTCAGAATCATTAGGAGAAGGGAACTGTGAGGAGCGAGGAGAAATACTCAGACAATATCTTCTACCAGAAAAAACACCGTCAAACTTCAAAGTGTTGCAATTAGCACTGAGATTGTTGTTGCAGTTACATTCACTGAAGCTTCTAGATAAATCATACGAATGAATAACAATTTCCCATGATACAGCTAGAAATCTCTTCATCCACACACCCAAAAGCATAAGCTTAGCAGACTTGTAGGTCTTACTGCAAGGCAAAGGTAAGGAAACTGAATAGATATCTGTTGGACCATCGTAAATAGGGCCATGCTCGCTGATAGGTATTGTACATAATTTGTGATATTCAATCTCCAAATGCTCTTGCTTAGATGTCCTTACCACCAAGCAATCAATCCCATCAACATGCCCAAGTAGAACAAGCAGATCATCATCCATAACTGACGGAGCCCACCTCAAACTAGTGTATTTAGGACCAGTTTTTTTAGTTGAAATTCTTCCTAACAGTTTCAAAGTGGGAACAGACAAAGGAATAGTACGGGAGGCGGAGATCGTAGGAAAAGACCAAAACAAAAGCAAACCATTGGAATCCAAGGAAGCAAGCAAACCATCTTCGTAGCAATAAGGATGAACTACAGCTTGCAAAACCTTTCCAGAATGACCATCTGAACTTAATACTCCATCAGCAGAACATGACAAATAACTTTCTGCAGATAAATCTACTTCATTAGTTAGACCATGATTGGCATACAATGACCACGTTAAAGAGTTGTATTTTGAATAATGAAGAAAACTGCACAACATTGGTGGACCGGCAGAACTCTTCCTCGAAATGATAACTTTCTTTATAACTGATCCTTCTTCCACAATTGAACGAGATATATTACAAGCATATTCAGATTCAATAACCTGAAGTTCCTTCTTCTTCCATAAAGTCACACGAGGATATCTCAAGGGAGAAAATTCATCTAAACAGTGGATGGCCCAAAAAGTTATTGTCATATCTTGACCAAAACCAACAAGCCATTCACATTGGCCGGTCTCCTCATGCTCATAAATATCTGTGGAGAAGATACAGTTTACTGCTTCACCAAGTTTAGATAACCCCCCTGCATCTCTGGCCCACATGACAAATCGATTTCCGGGCACAGCTGCATGCAGCCCATCATCAGTCTCAATGATAGCAACAACACAAAACGATTGTTCCTTGACTTTCGAATTAATAGCATCCTTCCCCACCTTCTTTGCTCGCCCATGATCAATCTCAGTCCATAACCTCGTCGCACCATCTACACAGCATGTTAGCAACACATTCCTTGATTTCAAATTCCTTCTTTGTCGAACACCTGTAATTGGCCTCCACTGGATCGTAAGTACAGGCAGGGGATGACGGAGCTCAGCTTTCAAATATCCATTTTTTCCATCATTTTGGAAAACCAAGACATATTGGCTTCCCACAAAGGCAAATGATTCTTCCTTGTGCTTTTTATATGGACAAGAAGTTGTTGCTGTAGGTCCTTCAATTGTCCAAGTTGTTGAGATAAGAGTTTGGGGAAGATCTGCTATAAATTTCCATGCTATTTCCCAGGTGGTGCTCTTCCTCTTCCAGAAAACCACCTCAACTCCACAGGCAACGATCCCATCACCTGAACCTGTCCAGCTGACAGCTTCCACCTTCAGAGACTGCCTGAGTATTGCATTCTGGCTCCAACAAAAAGAACCTGATAAGTGCAAGAAATTTGCATTCAACAAAACCTTAAAATGAAAACAAAAAGTAAAAGAGAGAGTTCTCAAAATTGAGTGCCGAAACATGTTCCTGGAGCAACTGAAAACTAGAAAGTAGGAAAGTTTAGAACTTCCATGACTGATTAAATACAAGGTGCCACGCAAAAGGTACTTGTGACACTTCCAGATTTATAGAACATTCTTGGCTAGTTCATGAACTGCTTAGTTCATGCACGATACTTCAACTGGTTTCTTTTATTCGTTTCTTCAGGAAAAAATATTGACACCGGGAAACATTATTTTTGAATATAATTATCTGTAATTTAATATCAATATGTGGAGTGTTTAATCTAGAATCACTAAAAAAATATCATATTCTGACTGCAATTGCCTTAATTCTTCCACTTAACGTATGCATTGGTGCATCAATACGTACAGTACACTATCTAGTCATGGCTCCAAGCACAGAATGCAAGCTATACAGCAGCTAGTCACCATATTCGTTGTATAATTGAGCACGCAGAACAGAGCATTACCAGCTGATTCAGCGGAGTACGGAAAGAACAGGAAGATGCAATCGCCTGAAGCTGCAGCAACCTCTCCGTCCGAGGACCAGGATACGGCGGCTACATGGTGAGGAAGCTGGAATACTTGCCTGAGTATAGGAGCAACAGAGGCCTCTTGACGGGATTGAGGAGATGGAAGGTGAGAGATCACGAGGAGAGAAGAGGCTCCGTACGCAACCCAGGCGTAGCCGGCAAAGTCCGGAATCCAGTCGATGGTGGATCCGGAGGGGCAGCGGGTCGGCGACGGAGGAATCGTATCGGATCTAAGAAGTTGCAGAGGGAGAGCGACGGTGGAGCTCAGGTCCATCTTTGCCGGAAAGAGGAGAAGTGTCACAGTTTTTAGTACTACTGCTATACAAAATAACAATATGTCTGATATGGTAATATGTATGAGGGTTATTATGACTAAGTATTATAATTGAGGGGTTATGAGTTAACTAGATAATTTAGGGACTATCTTATAATTATATGATATTAGTATTATATGTACTGTGCGGGAAGAAGAGGAGAAGACAGTATGGATTGAATATGTAATAACTAGCTTATCTCTCAGTTTCTGATCTTCTATTTGTATCTCCAATTATCCGTTCTTAATCTAATCCACCTTCCGATCATTATCGGATCCGTATCAATGTCGCTGAGCTCAAAAACTTGATCTCACCCAACATGTTTTATTGACCCAAAAAAAAAATCCAACTTGTTTTAAAATATAAATAAATCAGTTTTAAACATATAAAAATTAAATTTAACGTTTTATTATCGGATCTGGCATTAAATCTTACAGAACCAGATAAATTTATGTTTGAAGTTTGAACAACCTCAGAATTCAGATTATAAAAAGAAAGATGCACCAGCCGGGAATCGAACCCGGGTCTGTACCGTGGCAGGGTACTATTCTACCACTAGACCACTGGTGCTAGATGAATCTTTCACACTAGCAGCAAGTTTTCTTCTTAAAAATGGATCCCTCAAAGATGTCAGCTACATGAATCAAATAACTCTTTCATAAGATAAACAACAAACACATTAGCAAGCTGCAGAAAATGTAAAGCACCAACCAGAGTCCTTGAAGGTAATCAGATCATAGAAGCAATGAGTGAACATGTCAGCAGCTATTGTATTGTTAAGTAGGCCAAGATCATTGGAGCAGAACAAATCATGAGCTTTTTTTTGTCATACGTATCAACAGTTCTGAATTGGTGACTCATGAGCAATTTTTATCCTCTTATATAAGATCCTATTATCCTTAAAAGAAACAACACCTATAAGCGGCAAACAGAAAGCATATTTTACCTCGAATAGCAGCTTCATTAATTCGACTCTAAGTGGAGGTGCTTTGTGCTGTACCAACAAAGACTGAAGCTTTGTTCATTTCTCCAAATCAAACAAACACAGGCTGCTTCATTGGAGACTGATGGTACACAAAGTGACAGACATAATGTGCAACAAGAGGATTCAATATCACTTGGCATCTGTTGCAACCATTAAGTTTTCTACAGCATCATTCGTGTGTCAGATACCATAATCCTCCACTGATATCTACGAGCTTCTCGTGCATCCTTGTGCTCAAATCAGCCACCTTTCTCACATCTTCTACACCGTAGTGAATTAGTAGTCATGGATTTCCCTTGTGCTCGACTTAGAATGCCAAGAACTGTGACCATTGACATTCTGTTGAATCTGCTCCACTTTGTTGAAATTATCTGAAGGCATTCAAGAACACAAGCTCAGTAGACTCACTTGAGAAATACACTGATGTTCTATCCCCTTCATTGGTAACAGGGACATCTGCAGCAGAGAGCATCTAAGTCGTCGAGATCGGTGCTTTTCTCAGACAATTGAACCTGCAGGAAGCTTGTGAAGTTATATGCCCCATAAGTGTCTGAATGAAACTGAAAGCAGCAATGAGAATAGAGAGCAGAGATACTGCAGTAATGCATTCCACAGAGAATGCTTAGAGTAAATGGTTAGAACAGCAAGGGACCTGGGAGCTGCACTTTGCGTCATGCAGATCTTTTCAAGAAAAATGAGGGAAGATCACAGCACAGTAATTCATCGATGATTGAAAGGAACCAGTACTTACATGGTTATCATGAGAGCTTAAATACAATATATCCATCAATTCATGGTTCAGTGAACATTTTATTTTCCATATAGTGAATGAAGCATAAACTTCATACTTTGAGAATTATGTTAGCCGTGAACAGAAAGGCTGTTCTTCAACAGCAGCTACAATTTCAATCAATCCAAGAAGCAATAAAAACAATAGACAAGATTTGATAGAGATCAGCAATTTCATTTAATTGAAGGATCCACATTTCTACAGTACAACCAAGATCTAGAAAACACAAACATACATATCGGAACCCTAATTCATCAATTAACCACCAAACCCATACAAAGTGCGGCCCTGCCTCTTGAGAGCATACACAACGTCCATCGCCGTCACCGTCTTCCTCCTAGCGTGCTCAGTGTAGGTAACAGCGTCACGAATCACATTCTCCAAGAAGATCTTTAGGACACCTCTGGTCTCCTCATAGATGAGGCCGCTGATACGCTTCACACCTCCTCTACGAGCAAGTCTTCGAATCGCCGGCTTCGTGATTCCCTGAATGTTGTCCCTCAGCACCTTCCTGTGCCTCTTGGCTCCGCCCTTGCCCAGGCCCTTGCCACCCTTTCCTCTACCAGACATGTTTCAGGCGACGAGTTTACAGTAAACAAAGAAAGACTGATAGATATGGAACTCGATGAAGATGATTTAAACTCAGGTACTGAATTGGGGATTATATAGGGAGGGCACAAGGCGGTGGCTTTGAAATATTCAATTTTTGCCGCTTAATTTTGGGCAAGCGTGGATGAAATCTTGTTCATTGGATTGATTTCTTATCTACGGCTAGGAGAGTCGATCCGCGCGAGCTGCCAATAGTTCATCTAAACCGTCCGGTAAAGCTCTTTTTTCTTCTGAATTAGAGAACGGATTATCAACTATTCGCCATTTATAAAAGTTCCACTCACACTTTTTTATTTCTATTCTACCCTTAAAGTGGGCCATGAAATTTGTTTTCATTACTAAAAATTGAACTTTAAGTTTATTAATTTGCCAATTTGACCCTTAACGTTGTTCCTTGAAATCTCTGTTTGACACAAACAACAATATTATAGGGTCTCATCTTAAAATAAAATTTTATTTAATAATACGTGAGTAGTTATATTATCACAACTTTATATTATTGTATACAACGTTATATTAGATCACATCCTATAAAAGAGAGGATGTTCCAAAATCTATCACTCTTACAGCTAAAGGAATTCTTACAAAATGCTGCCCATCCGACCAAGTCAAGCTCCCAAACCCATAATCTCCATGCAACTTCTGCGACGTAAAGAATGTGACCACAAAACGAACCACTTGGACGGACGAATTGAATCTTAGCAACCGAGGCTCGACTTCGACTTCAATGCCGTAAGGCGCCTCGACTATAACCTTATATACAGATACGGTCGGTCCGACGTTCTTGACTACTCTAGAAACCGCCACTTTGCGTGTGAGGCTCGGGATCACGATTGATGGAAGGTTAAGATCGAGGCTCTTCGTATTATTACCAATTTGTTTCATGCATTCGATTGTTTCGTTGCTTAAATTTACAATCGACCGACTGCTAAAGCCCATCGAACAGAGGAATTTGATGTAGTCTTCGATGTTGATATCGTAAATGAGGCCCGGATCGAGTGCTTTCATGGGGTTTACGTGGCCCCCACCCATGTCGAATGGGTCCGCCGCCTTATTTGTCGAACCTCCATCGCGAATATTTGTCCCGTCTGTCCCCATCTGAAACGCTAAATGAATACAATATGGTTCGTTATGTTAATAATAAGACGCGCTCCTTAACCAACTGTCTCAAAAGTCCGAACTTGTGGGTGAAAACATCAGCACACTCTTATACTTCAAAATTCCCTGCCACTAGGGGTCATATATAGTAGGCTTCACCATTTTTAAAAGGATGTTAATTTATTTATTTTACTTTAAAACGCGGTCACACCTAGATTAGAATGTGTGTGCTCTGATACCATGTTAATAATAAAATGCGCGTTTTAGCCAAGTATCTCATAAGTCCGAATTTGTACGTGGAGGTATCAGCGCTCTCTTATTCTTCAACACATTATACACACTACAAAAAAATAAATTTGTGTTCTAATTGCAGTTCACCTGTAGTTACAAGGGTTGATCTTATTGCCGCAGGAGACCACATTGGATGCACCGACTTGACGAGAGCCGCTATTCCGGCAACATGAGGACATGACATCGATGTTCCCGACATCACAACATATTCGTCGCCACGGGACGGTGGGTATGCAGCCAAGATGTCCACCCCTGGTGCCGCAACATCAGGCTGCATGTGACCAATTAATTACACTATATATATAAGATCCTAATAATTACTTGCTACAAAAGTAACTCAGTTGTCTAGCGCCTAAGTTACCTTGAGTACTTGAGGAGACAATGAACTAGGTCCTCTTGATGAAAACGACGATATCCGAGGAGAGACTAATTTTCCGACGATGCTGCTCGCAGAACTCAACTTTGCAACCGGAGACTTTGCTCTTCGGATGTACGAAAGTATATGCGTTCCGGTTTCGTAGTCAACTTTGACGCATGGGATCACGTCACATGAGTTTAAACCATCGTCGCGAGATTGCGCTAATATTACACCAACCCCGCCTGCTTTTCTTACGGATTGTGACGCTGAAATCATCTCCGAGCCATCGTTTTGCTTAGACGCCTTGAAACAAAGCACGATTTTGCCTGCGGTTAGCGTCGCGTTGAGGGTCCCCGCCTCACAACTCTTTCTAAAAAAAAAATTAAATAATAATAATAATAGGTTATAAATGGTTCCAGTTCAGTTCTGGACTTTATGGACTTCATGCTCAAACATAACTATAGATGGAACAAATACGAGTTGTCAATTTTACATACGCCGAGCCATCATCCGTGTCTATAGCTACGCGCTCGGAGTACGTCAGGCCAACAAATCCACGATACGGTTTTTTAATATTTATCGATTGGCCCTGCATTCAATCCACATTTTAAGAATAAGTCATATCGATCGATGTGATGATCTAACACGTTATATATACGTAACAAAAGTATCTTATCGATATTTATTTACATTACCCAAAAAGTGCGGTTATTTCCGAGGCTGATTGCGGCTAAAAATGTCCTATCAATTGTGCTTGCCGCAACCGTAATGACCCACGGAGCGACATTAACTACCGTCTGTGTCGAAGGGCCGTCATTTCCTGCCGAAGCCACCACCGTTATTCCTCGTGCAACAGAATGGAAAGACCCGATCGTAATCGAGTCTCTACGATCAACATAGTCGTAAACCGGAACATCTAACCCTAGCGATATCGACAATATGTCGACCCCGTCAAAAATGGCTTTATCGAACGCTTTCAGAATATCGGCATCGGTGCACATCCCGTCCCCGTCTATAAGCCAACATGCCTTGTAAACCGCCAAGTGCGCAAAAGGCGCGCCTCCTCTCGCTAAGCCTCTCGCAAGCCCTCTATAGCTTGCGTTCTCCGCGAAGTTGCCACACGCGGTCGACGCGGTGTGGGTCCCGTGACCAAGCACATCCCGTGGCGATAAAAACTCAGGGGACGATCCGGTGGTTTTGAGATAGGGTTTGACTCCTTTCGCGAACCATCGAGCTCCGATGAGCTTGTTGTTGCAGTTGGAGCTATTGAACCGCTCGCCTAGTTGGCAGATTCCTTTCCAGTGTGACGGGGCGGGGCCGATTCCTTCATCGTGGAAGCTCCTCGATTCCGGCCACACGCCCGAATCTATCACGCCGATAATTGTCCCGTTTACGGTCTTGCTTCTCGTGGCGAGGTTTTTCAGTTTATTCGGTTGGAGTCCGATGAAGTCCCAGCTTCGTGTCGTGTGAAGTTTATGGGTGCGGCTACGGGTCACTTGGATTACTCCGGGTAGATCTAGAAGTTAAAGTAGCATATGATCATAAGAAAAAGGGTTAATAACCTGGGAGAGGTCTGAAGTTTGGCCCTTGTGAATTTGAGAGGTCTGAAGTTTGAAATGGTGATAACAAAGGTCTGAAGTTTGGACTTGTAGATAATAGAGGTATCCGTTAGTTTTTTCCGTTAAAACTGACGGAAGTTGGTCATGTGCATTGCATGTGACCAGAAATAAAAAAAAATTCCAAAAATACCCTTCTTGCATCTCACATGATTCAATGAAAAGACGAAAATGCCCTTAAGGCCACCACCCAACTCCAGCCACCACCACGGCTCCGGCCGGCCACTACCCAACTCCGGCGACCACCACCCTCTCCGGCGACCACCACCCTCTCCGGCCGGCCACCACCCTCTCCGACGATTGGGCCCAAATCGGAGCCACAAAGCTCCGATCGGAGCTCGGTGGCTCCGATCGGAGCTCTGTGGCTCCGATCTGGGGCCACAGAGCTCCGATCTGGGGCCACAGAGCTCCAAATCGGAGCTCTGTGGCCCCAAATCGGGGCCGGTGGCTCCGATTTGGGCCCAATTGAGGCCGTGGTGGCGGTCGCCGGAGAGGGTGGTGGCCGGCCGGAGAGGGTGGTGGTCGCCGGAGAGAGTGGTGGTCGCCAGAGAGGGTGGTGGCCGGCCGGAGCCGTGGTGGTGGTCGGAGTTGGGTTAGGTTTAAATTATGGACAGGGGTATTTTTGTCATTTCATCTTTATATTAATTAAACTTTTTATTCATTCAAATATTACAAAAGGGTATTTTTGACATTTCACACGGTTCTGTTAAATTTGACAGAAAATTTGGACGGAAAACCTAAAAATCACAAAGTCCAAACTTCAGACCTCAGTTATCACCATTTCAATCTTCAGACCTCTCAAATTAACAAGGGCCAAACTTCAGACCTCTCCCAGGTTATTGACCCTAAGAAAAAATATAACCCTTTCCTCTTAATTAGAAAATTTACCTTTTGATAGTGTTTTAAGAATAAAAGTACGCTTTTTACCCAATAAAATCAAATTTATGAGTGAAAACATTTGATATATTCTTATACATGTTAACATGTTAGTGTATTATAATACATAAGAGAGTTTAATTAAGTATATACTAAAAACCTTTACTCACAAAGTTAAGCTTATGAGTTGATCGTCTAATTTCTTAACATTGGTATCTTATTTCCTAACAATTGGTATCAGAGCTAAGAGATCGATTTCCGGAAGCGATGTTAAAAAAAAAGAAAAAGAAAAAGTGTAAAAAGAGAAGAAATGAATATAAGTGAAATCTCCCATAAAAAAAAAAAAAAAGTCAAGTCTGAGCCGGGTTGAAAATCATGGGTACGGACCTAGTGAGAGGTATAGTATGTATGAACCGAGAGACGGTTCAGTGTAAAATGTTAGTGTATTAAAAGAATACGTAAGAGACTTTAAGTTTATACTGGAAAACTACACTCACAAGTTCGAACTTATAAGTTGATTAGTTATAAATGCATTCCCTAACCATTACATACTTTAACATTCTTTCGGCCAACTTGGTCTTGAACTCATTTGAGATGATATTATGAGTTTTTGCCCGGCCATGACCTAATTTGGGTCCATACATAATGAGTTTCAATTCAGTCAGCTGGACCTTTAATACAAAGTTTTCTAATATTTTTTCTTTTAAAAGAGAGTCATCAAAATTAAAATTTATTTATGCAATTTAATATTATGTTAAGAATAAGATGTTTGAATGGTATTCTTAATATACCAATAGTGTGTCCATCTTCCAATAACACCTACCCCCTAAAAGAAAACCCTATACATAGTGGATTATTCTCATCAAGTACGTAACGTAACGTAACGTACCTTCAATTGCTTCAGCTTGAGATCTCATGAGTCTGGCTGCGAAACCCGAAAAGCCGTGCTTATAGCTGTAAAGAATCGACCTCCTCGCAGCTTCTCTACTGCAACCTCAACGCGCAATCAAATCTTCAGACACAAGAAACAATTAAAGCACACATCTTTCAATAGCTAGTACAACTCGTTTCACGACAATATTATTATGCACTTACGTACCTGCCTAGCAAGCTCGATAGCAGTCGATGGTGCGATTCCTTCGTAATTGTCGGGTTATCGTACTTCTCTGCTCCCATATACACGATATACACCTATATATATACAAACCACGTATACATGTTCACTTACAAGTTACACCATATATATATATATATATATAATAGATATTAGATAGAAGAACAATGATAGTTCATAAATATACCTGATGATCATCAGTTGCATTGGCAATTATGGCTAAAGAAACAAGAAGAACCAGTTTAAGTTCCGTTTTCACCACGTGCGGTGGCTCTTCAACATCGACAGCCATAACCTTAATCGACAGAATCTTAATTGTTGTGCTGGTTGCAGTTCAAATATATAAGCACGGCTTCTTCATCTACATCTATATATATATAGTATGAGGGGAAAAGGGAAAATGGAAGTGGAGTGGAGTGGCCTAATCATTTTGGTCTTGACAATCTCACGTATAGTCGGCTATTGGATAATGATGCACGCTATTATATATCCTGCGTGTAAAGCCAACCTATATATGTTGATTGATCAAACTCAAACAATTATTGTATGTCACGGCCACTGCTAGAAAAAAAAAGTTTTAGTAAACTTTTCATTTGACGACGATTACTTAAGCGTTACAAACATCTTCATAATAATCAATTTTATTTAAACTTGACGACGCTTTGTAGTAGCGTCATTTCTTCTTGTATTATTTCGACAATTTTCAAAGTACTATTAAGTTTTAGTTTAGGTAACACAATTTTTTTTAAAGTAGCTTAGTTGTATTCCCACTTACATCATAGGTGACGCAAGCAAAAACGTCACGTCTATTAAAAGTTTAACGACGCTCCAAAACGTCGCAAAATTTTTATAACGATGATCAGAAATGACATATTAATTGAACAATTAATTCTAAGTTGCAAAAGTGAATACCCCTTTAAAATCACAATGTGGTGGGACCCAAACGGTGGGGTCTCCGGCCACAACTTTGTATGAGAGGGGAAGGGGTATACCGTATACGTATACCCCCGATGTAGAACATACTTTTTCTTGAAAGTCTTACATGCAAACAGGAATAGCTGTTGTTGTTCTCCGAGATTCATCTCCGAAGTTTACATAAGTGGAGGTGATATAGAATAAAGACCAATAATGATTAGACACCGGTTTTACACTAATTATTTTCTGTGGGTAATATCCTACGTTTTCTTGTAGTGATGGTTACCCATGTCCCATAGTATGTACTTTTCAAAGACAATTATGGATCACGAACAACTTAATTAGTGGCTGACTTTAGACCATTTGTGGTAATACATAGGTGAAAAACTCTATTTTCTTGGCTAATTAAGAAATGGGGATTGATATGGTACACGTGGAATTCATTGTTTATGAAGACATAAATTTGACTGTCGAAATTATAAAGAAAATAGACCACTTATACTTTTGATTTTTAATAATTACAGAAAACTTATGAGTTAGTGAATATAAAATCAGATATGTGTTTCATGAAACCGATAAAGTAACAGGTTTTCTAACTATTGCGGACTTAGATGTAATGTTTACAAAATCCACAATGTACAACCCCAACTTCTATCACACTTTATGCCACATAAGTGCCACATAATTAATATATAATAAAATAAAAAAGCGTCTTAAGGTTGTTTATTACTACTTCAATGGTGTCTACCAACTTGGACCTACATATTCTTTTAAATAATAATAAAATTAACATTTTTTTCTACTATACTCTCTCTTACAATATTAATGATGGGATGTGAGAGAGTGAATTCCTCCTTGGAGGGATTGGAAAAAAAAAAAATTTGTCCATCTCCAATGCAAATGGACAACCCATCTTGCCACATGGAGGAGTTGTCCTTCATTTTTGTGTTGCATTGTGGATGCTCTTAGATCCCTCTTCGAAATTAATGTCAATTTTAATGTAGGATGTGCTTTGTTTAGCTGAATCTAGACTCGTAGTTAAGTAGTTACTAATTTTTAATTTTTTGCTAATTTAATTGTATTCCTATACTTTATAAAAAAAAAAAGGTACTTTTCTTACTTTAGTTGCGACACTTTCACTTTCGAGATTCAATGTTGCAATGATGATGCTCCCATGCAGTGAAGTGGGTCGTGTGCTAAAGCTAGCTAGCTAGCTAGCGTCGATCGAGATATATATATATATATATGAATAGTAGGGACCCTTTTATATCGATCATTTCACTCTTTCTGGTGTGATTGAACTTTCTTTACGCAAAAGTGTACCCTAATTTCTCTTTTCCTCACATGCTTTATCCCCACATTGATTGATGTGGTGTGGTGGTGGTGTTTATATTAAATAATGTTTAGTACGATTGATTTTTTGTTTATCATAATAGTTTATATATTTGAACTTTTAATAATAAAAAATACGCAATTAAATATATTTCTTCAATTGTAAGAAGAACAACAAAAATATACAATAGTTTTTTTTGGCCAAAAAAATATACAATAGTTAAAGGGAGTTTGTTTCCATGAAAAATACTAAAAAGTCATGAAAGGAAAAGGAGCGTTATTTATTTGGCAAGTAAAAAAGGAGCACTATCCTAAATGAATGAATCGTCAAAAATAAAAGCTTAAAGAGTCTAGGAGCACCCTTTAGATGCTTTTTATATTATTATTAGTATATTTATTTTTAGAAAAAATAAACTGACTTAACATTAGATATCCATATATGTGTATATGTATTTAAAAAATATTGCTACACCACTAAATTGTTAGATTTTAACATGCATTTAAAAAACGTGAACATTTAGTTTAGGCAAGCAAATTCCAAGCATATGAATTAAATATAAGTGACTAGTGTTATCGGTAGTGCATTAACACATATATATACTTTTTAATGTGTTTGATTCGGATATATTCGCTCTGGATTCAGATTAAACCGAACAAGTTCAATGAAGATAATATATACGAATACAATTATTTTTTTACTATATATATGTGGTTTTTTTTTTCTGTGCGAGGTTAGCATATGATTGAAAAATAAATTGACGGAACCCTTGTCAGATCGGCATTCTTGTCAGAATGTTTGTATTACGGAATATATTAAAAAATAAAATATATTAATAATTAAAATATTTTATTATGTTCTGATTGAGTTATGTTCCCTAATAAAAACTATAATTAATTCTCAGCATATCAGTACAATACTTTTATTATAATAAAATACCCTAACAACAAACAAGAAGATACTGTATCGACATGACAGTAGTATTGGTGGAGATTAAAATTAAAGAAAACATTGTAGAAACATGGAAACAAGAGACACAATGTTAAGAAGCATGACATTGGTATTATCTCTTCTAAGCAGGAGTGGACAAACAAACATAGTATAATATTCATTTATCTATTTATATCTATCTAGCAGTTGTTGTATGTAACATATTAAACAGGCTAAGCTAGCTATGAAGGGGCATAAGAAAGCCATAATTATTTGTTGCTCTATCATTATATCTCTCATCCTAATATTCTCTGTCACAGCTTTAGTACTGTTTTTGACAATCTTGAAACCCAAGCAACCAGTACTCACCTCCCAACCTGCAGTGTTACACAATATTGTTGGGTTTAATGTGACTCTGGGACTCACCATCACGGTCGACAATCGTCGCAACTACGGCAGTTTTCGTTACAACGAGTCTACCACTAGCATCGATTACCGAGGAACACTGGTGGGAGAAGCCGCGATTAACGAAGACACGATCCCAGCGCGCAAAAAACACGACATTGTGACTGCGGTGGTTGTGTTTGGGGACAGGTTACTGATGAACCCGGGGTTTGCCGGAGATGTGTTCGCCGGAGTGTTAAATGTTACATCTTCAACAACCTTGCATGGGAAAGTGAAGGTGTGGAAGATATTCAAGAGCAAGGCAACTACTTATACAAGTTGTGATATCTCCATTCACTTATTTGATCAAATAGTCACTTCTATTTGCAATGAAAAGTACCATCTCTGAATCAATCAATTATTTACATTATTAATAACTAGGTGCTGAAATTCTGCTCTAGTAGTAGTTGTTAAATTATAAAGTTTAATATTTATAACATTGAAAGTAACAAACTATATTGAGTATACGAAATATAGAAGTTGCACATTGCGCAGACAAGTGAAAAAATTAAAACGAATTTATACAATATAAAATGTATAAAACTTGTTTTTGTATTAGATGAAAATTATATATCATAATATATGTATTCTTGATACAATAGAAGAGTGTTATCGTTGATGTCCATGTCTTATAGTTTTGTCAAGTAAGTTTTAGACGCCAATTTTCATTCACGTGTATGATTAATAGTATGCTACCAATGTGACTATATAAAATAATCCCACTAGCTATAAATAGTCCAAATGTTGGGCGAAAAAAAAATAATTCAAAAGTCCAATGTGGACTTTATCGTGGACCTTAAATCCTGGTTGGCCCCAAACAATTAAGCCATTTCCATAAAGGTCCAATCAGTTTTGCTGGGCCGAAAAGCCCAGAGTCCTTATTTTGTTGGGGTTCACTTTTTTTTTTTTATCAGTCTAATCTTTCGAATCCGACCAGGGTTTGACTCAGCCGGTCTGTGTCAATTTTGGACCTAGTGACCGGTTGGATACTAAGCCAAAATTGATCTAATTATGGTCCGACTCATGCCTGGGGTCCGTTTCAGCTATGAGTCGGACCTTAGCTGATTCGATTGTGGATTAAGGTACTGTTGTCTTTATTTAGGAACTAATTATAAAAATTAAAAGTTAGAAATATAATTTGGAAGACTTGTTTGAACAAAATAAAAATATTTAACGGTCAAATTTGACGGTTGACTTATAGATGCACCAAAAATCTACAAAATGCAAACATATTGCACCAAAAGTCTATAAAATGAAATCTCTGGCATAAAAAATATACAAGATGCAAACATATGACATTTAAAGTGTACAAAATGAAATATTTAGTATTAAAATCCAACAATGGTCAAACATATGACACCAAAAACATTTTAACCCTAAAATTTATGAAGATAATTTCACTCAAGTAACATATACAAATATTGCACAACAGGATTTTCATGACAATGTTGGAAGTATAATAATCTAGACGAAGTGGTCAAAAGTAAAATATGTCTAAGTATTTTTTTCAACTTAGACAAACATATAATATATTGTACGATATATTATTAATCATCATCAGATAAGGGGTTAAGGAGTCAGAGAATAATAATAATTAACAAATAGGTAGAGGGAAATAATTACCGATTGAATCATTAAAATAATGAGTATTTATGGAAGGTTGCTCTCAAAATGTAGGTTGAGAAACTTTACATGAGTTGATGAGTTAGTAATATCCTATCCATCATTTGCTCTAACTCGTCAGCACAATTACGACACTAATTTTTTATTTAAGTTATTTTCTTTTTTTTTTTTTTTGCCATATTTTCTTGAATTGATGACAGTGAAATGAAAATGATTATTATTTTTCATAAGGGCGCCATTTATTGATGTCCTTACAATTTCAGTCACTTCCATAAAAACAAAATAAAATTTCTGATCCCGAAATTTGATGGGGCAGCGATAGTCGATGTCTAAAAAAATAGACCGCCGAATAATCAATAAATGAATAAATTAACAATACAATATTAAGTCAGGGAGGGATAAGAATCACAAGATTTAACAATAATCTATAATAATAATAATAATTAATATTATCTATTATATTAATTATTATTAAAGAAAAAGAAGTGGTGGCGCAGACATACAGGTCATTTGCGTGAAAAGCAAGGGCATATCCGTCACTAATTAACTGTCAACTTTTGTCTATTTATTTAATAATATATATAGTTTACTAAACTCGGTTAAAATGAGAATAATCACTACAACATTAGTCTTTTTCAGTTTTCACGTCCAGTGTAAAAGTAATTCATTTTTAAAAGTAACTTTTATTAAAAGTAAGTCTCGCTTTTAATTTAAAAAATGAAAAATTATAAGCAGACTATTTTAGCGGTTTATTCATACTTTTCTATATACTAGTTATTAACGCGTGCGTTGCACGCGTATCAATCATCTAAATTTCAAAATACATAATTTATATTCAGTTTTTTTAATATTTTAATATGTAGTTAATACATGGTCAAGTTTAGGGGTTGCGAGAAATGAATATGTGATCGAAAAGAACGACACAAAGTAATTCAAAACATGAAAAATAGAAGAGAATAATTAAGTCAAAAAATTAACAATTGTTTTAAATTACGATACTAAATTTACTGTTATAACTAATAATGAGTTGGAATGAGCATGATGTGAGTTATTAACGACAAAGTTGTATCTAATTTATCAACTTGAGGAGTGGAGAATGTAAGCCCGTAATTCGCCACTTAGAGTCATCGGTGGAGCAGTTTGACCTATACAAACGTGCCTATACACTTTTCATGCAATTTTATATCATAATACCAACAAAAATTGATTTAACGCTAAAGGAAAAAAAAAATGGTCAACGGGACGCTAAAGGAAATTTCAATTCATTAAAATCTTAAGTTTATACTTGATATGTCAATTACTTATTTACCTACTAATTAGGTTACAATTTGATTTAATTGACAGACGGAAGAACTAAATTAATGATTCGAGACCCTAAATGTTGGACAATGAGTACCAGGTTATCTGTAAAAGATCAAAATTCAAGAACCGTGGTTGACCCATATTTTGACATTTGATATGATTTGACAAGTGACTGATCTATGTGATACAAAAAAATCTCAACATGTACTCGAAGTTTGCATGAGTTGAGTACATATCATACTTTATGGGTGGCTCAAATTTATAGGTATATTGCATTAATAAGTTAATGATAATTAATGTAACATGTCAGTTAAGCGGCATTATCAAAAAAGTTAATGCAATTTATCTAATGAAATTTTTAGTAATACTCAAATATTGTAGGGACTAAATCATCAATTTTTTTTAAAACACTAATGTCTAAAGTTTATACTTGAATTCAACTTAACTATTTATTCAACTATCAATTAGGAGATACCAAATATGATTGAATTTACAAACGCAATAACTAAATCGATAGTTCGAGTCATTAAGTATTAAACATTGAGTAACATGTTATATGTAAAGTCAAACTTCAAGAACCACGTTTGATCTATATTTGATATGTTATATGAGTTAGCAAGTGACTAATTTATTTGATACAAAAATGTCAACAAGCGGAACATCCCCAAATCGGTGATATAGTGAATGGAAAAATGCATCTACCTTACATTTGCACCTATTGAATGCATGTTGAATCTAATTGATAATTATATTTGATGGAAAAATTAATAATAACTACGGTGACCTACCAATTAAGCGACTTAAAAAACTAAAAATAACAAAATGTAACTAAATTGTTTTTTTTAGTAATAGTAAAGATAAATAGACGAGTCTCAAAGATAAAAAGACTAATCGCCAATTTTATAAAAATAGGAGAACTAAATATAACACGTATATATATATAATATAATAAAAAATATGGAAACTAAATATAATATATATATATATATATATATATAATAAAATAAAATAAAAAAGTCTAAGAGGTACCTTTTGGGGTTGAGAACAACTCTCACATTTTATATTGGTATAAAGATATTATATACTAACTATGCGCTAAGCAACAGCTGAAATGTCAATGTTTACAAAGCTGCCCTTCTTTTCTCTGTCTCTAGACAAACAATGTTGTTTTCTTGTTAATTCTTTGATTTTCTGGGTTTCCCGAGTTTCGGACAACTATTGAATCTTGGTTCAAGACGTTACTTTTGCTCTGTTCTTCTCCTTGAGCTACTAAATCAGATAGATGCTCTGACTTCTTCCTCTTCATCTCTGTGATGTTAAGACGCCGCCATAGAAGAAGAACGAAGCTCTGCTAAAAAAGCTGAAAATTTCCCCTTTCTTCAGAATGGGTGCGATGAGCAGAGCTCACAAGTCCAGCAATGGCGGAGGAGTCTCCGCCAGATGTGTCCCTCTCTTCTGCATTGCTAGTTTCTTCTTCGGCGTTCTTGTAATCAACAGGTGCTTGCCTCCTCTCTCTCCCTCTATATCATTTTCTGGGATCTGATGTTCAAAATATCATCTTTTCTTTTGGATTGTTCTCCAATTTAAGTTTTTTTTTGGTGTCCTGCTGAAAGATTTGAGATTCTTGATGTGTAGATTTCAAACTTTGTATTTTATTTGAAGTTTCAAGTTGAGTGTGTTGGAACTGAATCAGTGGCTGGATGTGACAATTGCTGTTTGCTTGAGTACTTGATCGTGGGGTAGAGTTGATTTGAACTTGCAAGAACACGCGATACAAATTTGAATGCAGAGAGTTTGTGTTAAAGTTGGTAAAGAATAAAAAAAAAAAAACCCAATTCTGTAAATTACATCTGGTAAATGTTGTTGGATGATTCTGATTGACATTAGAGCTTATCTGCATGTTCATTACGTTCTGGAGATCTCTGGTACTGCAAAATTACATTTTGGGTTTATGAACTGATTAAAGTCTTTAATACATTGGCAAAAAAGTCTTTTAATAAACCAATTCAAGATCTTTCAGCTGTTACATTTCCTTATTGGTAGATAGATATATGATGTGAAATTTTTTTTGGTAGAAATATGTGAAGTTAGTTTGCATAGGAAAGTATCTTCTCAAGTTGTAGCTAAACTCAGGAAAACTTAAGTCCGCTTATTATAAGTACATCCTAAGTCATTTCAGCTTCTAGATTGTGTAGAAATCTGGATTCAACTGTCAAATCCTAATTTTATTGTGATAGATGACTATGCATTGAATTCTTAGTAAAAACAAGAAAATTGGCAAGCAGGAATTTCAACCAAAAAAGGACTGAAATTTGATCATTATGGATAACCTTTTCCATATGGGGGTCTAAATTCTGAATGAGTAATTCAAGTTCTTGCAGTTTGCTTATGTCTTTATTAAATCAAATGTTAATATTTCCAGGTTTTGGGTAGTTTCATATCCAGTGATAACAGATGATGAGCCACTCAAGAAACAACAAGAGAAAATACTTAACCCCACAATTGATTGTGATAAAAAGGTAATGTAGTAATTAATGTGTTAAAGTTTCCATTGTTTCGCATAACAGCGTATATGGTTTACTGTAGGAAGCATCTCTAGAGAAACAAGACATCTTTTCTCAGGTTTCCCAAACACATGAAGTAATCATGTAATCTGTCTGATTATTATCATTTTGAGCTTCAAGCACTTTTTCTTAACAAAAATAAAGAATGAAAACATTTTCTCACCGTGCACTTGGGACTGCACGAAATTTACAGGGCACTAGATAAAACAATCTCTTCGTTAGAAATGCAATTAGCTGCAGCTAGAGGTGCCCAGGTAAACAATGATGAAGGATTCAACTTGGATACAGAATCAAGTGTTGAGCAGTGGAAAGACCGACCCAAGGTTTTCTTTGTCATGGGAATCATCACTGCTTTCAGCACCAGAAAAAGGAGGGATTCAATCCGAGAATCTTGGCTGCCAAAAGGTTCATCATATAATCTCTACAATATTCACCTTAAAAAGTACATTTTTTCCGTTCTTCATCAAGTGTTCTTTACATATCAATCTTGGTATCTGTTTCAGGAGAAGAGATGAAGAAGCTTGAAGCAGATAAAGGAATTATAATCCGTTTTGTTATCGGACATAGGTAAAAAGGGTTACTTACAACAGGCACATTAATTTTAAGTTTATGAGCAATGTGATAACTTGCGAACTTAGGGTAAAATCGATTTTTTTTTTTCCTTTTTATTTTCTATTTCTAGAAACTGTTGACTATCTCACTCGATCAACTATTTTCATTTTCGCTCAATGTCCCACAATTTGTAGAACTTTCCTAGTTTAGTATACATGTGAAATTTCACAACTTTGGTCCCTAGTGCAAGTCAAGGTGGAGTCTTGGATCGGGCGATTGATGCAGAAGAGAAGCAACATAAGGATTTTCTTAAACTGGTGAGTTAATTATTTCTTTGTTCGGACAATTTTTTCACTGTTTATTAGTTATTTGTTAGTCTTACTGATCGATAATAAAGCTTTACAGTCTGCTATATTTGCTAATTGTGAAGCAATATTTGTTGTAACTGTGTTAAACAATCAAATATTTGCTTCAGAACCATGTAGAAGGATACCATGAGCTGTCTACAAAGACACAAATCTATTTCACAACTGCTGTTGCAAAATGGGATGCTGATTTCTACATCAAAGTTGATGATGATGTTCATATAAATCTCGGTAAGTTAGGCATCGCGGAGAAATCATGGATTTCAATTATTTTAAGATGTCAAATCATTTAATTGTTTTATTTGCTTCTCATAGGAATGGTGGGCTCGACTCTTGCAAGACATAGATCGAAGCCACGAGTTTATATCGGGTGCATGAAATCGGGACCCGTCCTTTCTCAGAAGTAAGTTGTAAATTCGAAGTTTGAGAAACCTTAAAGGTGTAACCTTTGCAGACGTTTTATTCGTACACTTGGCGAAATTTCAGGGGAGTGAAGTACCATGAGCCCGAACATTGGAAATTTGGCGAGGAGGGGAATAGGTACTTTAGGCACGCCACCGGTCAGATATATGCAATATCCAAAGATTTGGCTACCTATATTTCGATCAACAGGTGATTGCTAGTAAAAAAGTACCCCCTTTTTGGTGATGCTTCAAATTTAAAGCTCGAATGTGTGTTGAAATTCTTGTAGGAATGTTCTTCATATGTATGCAAATGAAGATGTCTCTCTGGGTTCGTGGTTTATCGGGCTTGATGTCGAGCACATTGATGAACGTAGCCTCTGCTGTGGGACTCCTATGGGTAAGTAAACTTACTTACTTTGAGATAATTACTAAGTTGCATCTGAATTTTGCACAAACTGCAAAAAGCATAGTACTTGACTTTCTTTTGACAGATAACAAACTAAATGTCAAAATTTGCAAACACCCTGCTTCATCATTTTTTTCCGGGTAAATCTGACGGATTTTGTTAATAAAAGACATAAAAACATTGTTTTTAAAAACTAAAGTATGTATAGAGAAGGAAAATAACATGGGTTCAAGAACCAAGCATTGGAGTAACAAACTGAAAACAATTTCTTATTTTTCTTGCATTTTAATGTTTTTTTTATTCTATAAGAGTGTTTCTATATTTTCCTTTACAAAATCAATCAAATTAAACCGAAAACAGAGTATTGTATTTGCAAATTGACTTAACTTCAGTTTGCTATTTGTCGAAAAATGATATTTTGCAAACTAATAATGAATGAATTTACTGATATGCTTGTACATATAGATTGTGAATGGAAAGCTCAAGCTGGGAACCCCTGTGCGGCTTCATTCGACTGGAGCTGCAGCGGCATCTGCAAGCCTGTGGAAAGAATGCAAGAAGTTCATCAACGGTGCGGTGAGGGCGAGGGGGCGATTTGGCACACGAGCTTTTAGCCCTTGCTTGGAATGTATATTCTTCAGGGTCTTTAATCACAGAAATGCCTTCGACTCCGATTTTTGCCATGGATGCCTCGGAGCAGTAGTAGATGATTTGTTGCACATATTGAATGGTTTCTGAATTGATGATGGAACTGCAGAAGAGATTATATGTAAAGAAAAACTAGGTGGTGTTTGGACATGGCAGAGAATGAATCAAAAGTTTTTTTTTTTTTTTTTTTACAGTAAAAAGGAGAGAACTCTTAAGAACCAAAATTTATTGGCAAAAAAAAAAACTTAAGTTTTGGACCAAGCTTAAATTAGGGTTGGACCATGTGATGTTTATGCATAAGCATAACCAGTTGATAGAATTAGCTCTGGATTTACAAGTCAGTGGTTGCTGTGGTTTCAGCTACAATGAATGTATATTTTCTGAAGGCTAGTTGATGATTGGAGAACAAAAGACATTTCATAATTATTACAAGTGAAAAGTGAGAGATATTTTATATAATTATTAGAAGTGGAAGTGTTGGATTTACAGGTCAGTGGTTGTTGTGGTTTCATGCAATGAATGCATAATTTCTGAAGGCTAATTGATGATTTTTTTTTTTTTTTGTGAAAAAAAATGAATTGGTTGGTGACTAGTGAATTATATCATGCTACATATTCATCATATCACACTCTCATAGTTAGTGGATGAATAACGTACTGTAATTTCAAATTAAAAAATAAAATAAAACACTGTATGTTTTGCACTTGTACAAGCGTGGTAGGATCCCTATTGTAACTTACAAATTATAACATTATTTAAAATTAAAAAAAAAAAATCAATTTCTCGCTCTCAACTCTGAAGTTTAAAATGTAATTGGTATCCTAGAATAGTTTGTCTATTATTATTTAATATAAATTATTCATTTATATTTCAAGGCTAGTCCTTTTATTGCTTTGTATTCTCCTTATATTGTCTTATATAAAAAGAGAAAAAAGCGAAGTGGGTCCAGTACTTCATTCAGCAATTACTGCTAAACATTTTGGCAGGGAAATGAAAGGGAATCTGAGCGAACAGAGCGGTGGGATCCTGATTTGATTATTAATCAATGAAGTATGGAATTAAATGAATGGGCAATAACTCCTGATATCAAAACCCAGCCCCCCAATTATTAATACTAAACTTTAATAACTCAGTAGTCAGTAGGCTAAGGATTCTTCATGATTTTGATGGTTTTACAATTCATCAATTCCTCCGACACTATGCAGTTGGTTTTGGACCACAGCAATCAAAAAAATTCATGCAACATGGTCTTATTATTTCCGTACGATGCATTTAACGGAAAAAAAAAGGATTGATTTAGTGTAACGTTAGATTATTCTAAATGTAAAATAAATCTACTTTACTAATATATAATTTGGGATGGGTCTTCACCCCCAAAAAACACCAACCCTCTAAAAGGTACCATTATCAAAGCAGTTCAAAATGAAGTTCAAATGACCCGGTCTCTACTGAACTAAACCGGTGTCCACTGTCACCCAATCACGCAAAGAAAATAGACGGCGCCTTCCACCTCCCGACTCCCTCTCTTACCGTTATTCTCAAAACGCTAGCCACCATCTGCCACTCCCCAACGTTTGCCCCTCCCCAACGTTTGCCCCCTCATCCACCATGCTCTCTGTTCCCACGAAACACACACGAAGAGAGCCCCCGCCATATTCGCCGGTTACAACCACCACTCCGTCCCCCCGTACAGACCATCCTCCGCTCTCCCCCGTGCCGCTCAGAAGCGTAATTGGTCTGTAAACTGTGAGTTTCTTATTTTCCAGTCTTCACTTATACTGATACCGGTTCTTGAATTAACTTGACATGATGTAGTAATTATTATTAACAGTGAAAACTTAGGGCTTCCTTAGTCGAATTTATGTGAGCAACGTTGAATTTGAGTCAATCCATTCGAACTTGTGAAGTGGATCATAATGTTTTTTTTCATCATCATGCTTTTCATTTATTGATATGAGTAAGTTTTGATTTTTACAGGTTTGCGAGGTTAACAAAGCGTTTGTTAGTTCATCCTCACATATTCAAGAAGGGATGCATGCCACCGAATCTTGTGATCGACAATCCTTTGTCACAAAGTGCAGGTCACCTTCTGATATCCATTCAATAGAACATCATTGCCTTGATGTTTTAATTGAACAGAAAATTATGTTTATTTACTAAGGTATATTTACTAAGAGGGTAAATTGGTTTAGAAGACTGAGGTTACGAGCATACTTAGAAGATATCCCATTAATGTGACATGCTAACATCAATTCTGAAGAAGGTACCGCCTCGATTCCAATTTGTCAGCAAGGTAGACATACGAATCTATGTATGACTATAACCTAATCATTAATCTTAGGCTATGTGTGTCTTATACACTCCTAAAACATTTATTGAGAATCAGCCTCCTGGATAGTTGATATGAAATAGATTTGTTCGGGCAGTTCATTAGTCATCCAACTGATGCTTCTTTCTTCATTAAAAATTCCATATGTAGCATCTGAATTTTTTTTCTTTTTGTGAGAGTTGAAACATATAAGCTTGCCTGTCTTCTGTTCCAGATTCGTCCTTTGTTTTGGATTTACTCCCAAAACACTCAACGACTCATCTTTGTGATGGATAACAATGATCAAAACCAATTTATATAAGCCAGAGATGAGCTGCACAAGATGGTGAATGAGACATTGTTTTTTCCCAACATTTGTACTTATCGGGGTTTTTAAACATATATTTACTATCTTGTTTATCTGTTAGCATATGAATATCTAATGAATTTGATGGATGAATTGAGAGATGTTGTACTACAAATGCTGCTGGAATTACTGATAACCCCAATCTCCACTCCCTTTGTAAGGGTTACTGTCAACTCCTTCTTTGATCTCTTCCATGCACAACTACCACGTATGCATCAAATATCTTGAAAAATAACGATTACCTCCTCAGGTATGCTACCTTCTCATTGATTATTTGACATCCATATCATTATCTAGGTATTGTTATTCCATAAAATTTAATAATATTTATTTTAGATAATAATTTACTATGATAATAAGGACTGTATACCCTAGGTTTCTTGTTATTGTGGTAAAGGAAATATGTTGATTGAGATGTGCATGATGGAGGTGCATGAACTTGATGGTCATCAACTTTTGGGATAAACTTATTTGGTAGTGTAATTTTTAGAATAATGATTAACTATAGACCTTTGAACCTCCCCTTAAAGAAGTTCACTTTGTTCAGCACCTACGATTTGTTATTATTTCAGCACCTACGTTTTCAAATATTTCATCACCGTGAGAAAATTCGCCATTTAAACGTTTAGCTTACTTATTAATTCACTCCTGGTTCAGTGCAAGATGGCAGAGACATCATCTGGGCGGATGATGAGGGTTTCGAAGGTACTTACGATGAAGGAGGAATTCAAGCTTTAGAGCAACTATTCTTGCACAGTTATGACAGACGGATTTATATCTGCTCTTAATCACCCGGTTTGTGCTTTCGTTATGTCTATATAGTTGCATTTCATTATATATTCATTCTTTGATCTCTCTTCTAATTAGGGCAACTGTGGTCATACGGTATTATCCGTTTATATAGATTCAAGAAAATGTGATGAATGACTTAGAGAAGGGGGATCTTACTGGTTGCAGGTGCAGGTATACTACAGTCAGAGCAAGTTCCGAGTTTTGTTCAAGGTTTTCAAGAAAAGGCAATGGATGATTTAGAGAAAGGATCTGAACTGCTGGCTTTCATGTAAGTTCATTTTGTAGCGTATCTCTTCTTGAACTTCTTCCAAATTTTTTTTTTTCTTTTTCTTTTGTAACTCAAAATATGTAAACACGAGGACATTTGTTAGTACTTGAGAGATATTTGATTTTCAGTTACATTGATCTAATCTGGTGCATGAATGTGTCTTCAAATGCGAAAATCAAGACACAGTGCTAGGAGACATCTGCAAATCGATATCACATGGATATAATATTGTGAGTATAATATCATGCATCGTACTGACCATGATTTGTCGATGCACCAACTAAGCTCTGAAGAAGTTGATGATGTACATGCTGTACTAAGTCCAAGGGGGGTTCATTTGTGTCAGACTGCTGATAAAATAATGAAGTACTAAAGGCTAAGGGTAAGAGTAATGATATACCTCAAACTGCTGTCAGATTAATCCCCAGACAGGGGTCATGCTAATGTCTTACTACTTTAGAAAATACACCAAAATAAACATTTGCAGCGCTAGGTAATTTTACTAGCCTTAAATCTTTCCTTAAGTTATCAATGCCATCTGTTGCTCAAAGCTGTCCATCATACCCAGTATTTAACGACCAAAAAACAGAAAATATGAAGAAAACTCTTAAGTCTTTTCTAGGTGAAATAAATATCGCATAGGAGGGACTAAAGATATCCCCACGTGCAACTGTGGAAATCAAAGAGTCAATCTCCGTTAATACGTTTGTAAGGTCGTAGTGGTATAATTGGAATATATTATTGTATGTGGTTCACATTGTTGTAAATTGTTGTAAATGTCTGTGATTCTCATGTTGTCATTGCCAAAGAATGGTCGGGTCATCCATTTCACATAAGTAGAGTCATTTGTTTATTTTGTTTGATGTTACACATATTTTTGTTCGATTGATAAAATATTTAACCTCTGGCCATAAGTTAAAAGACTTCAAGGTGGTGCTTTTTTATCTATAGATAGATGCATATTTGTTCAGAATTTAATATGGGTCATCTTGCCCTTGTTTATAATTCAGATATTTATTGATTCTGGAACATGACTTAAATCTAGATGCACATATCTGAAATATTGAGATTTGACATGTTGACTATTTACTCCAAATGTGCATATGCTTCTTCAAGTTGAGACGGTCTATACTCTCAACATGTTATCATCACAACACAAGCATCTTAAACCCTACGCAGTGCTCCTTTCATCGTTGTCATCTCCAAGTTCATTCCCCAACAGTGAACAATTGAGTTCATAGAGTCCCGACTTCGAGAACAACTCATTTTCGATGGCCCATTTCATGTCGAAGTACTCAAAGAGTTCTGTGGATTGCATAGTGGATGCCCTTCACAAAAAATAGCAAGAATTTAGAACAAATTGAGCCAATGTCCATCTTATTTTGCAGGTGTTTTGGTTTAAGTGGTTCCAAGAAACAAAATAAGAAGACTATTTTTAATCTCGAGGATAATGAACGATAAATACATCTCATTTTCCTTTAAGACTTTAAAGGCGGTGCTAATCATCTATTACCTTACAATATGTTGAAATCTAATTGTTATAGGCTGCTTACAATATTAGATGCCACGTAAAAACAACCCAAACTTCAATGGTATGATGTAGTATGGCTCGCCCCAATCAGGTAATAGTAGCTTCATTATTACATACATGATATTTGATCAATTTTTTTTAGAAATGGTTGAATAACAGAGGCTTCGATTATTAATTTCTTAAAAAAAAAGAGTTTAGAATAGGAGATAGATGGGGAGCATTTGCAATTAAACGATCAAAGCCTCTTACACTCCACTCCGTAAACAGTCAATCAAATGATAGCTCACACAAAACTTTATTCACAGTTGAAGATTTATTTTAATCATAAAAATCTAATACAAATTTAAATAGATGCTATAAGATTTGTCATTCGTCTTAAACCACTCCTTAGTATTATGCTGCAACTATAAGATTAGATGGACAACTTTATAAAATAAATGACATCCTTAGTGTCTTACGACTATACCCAAGTTCATCTTCTCGCCTAATATTATTATGTTTATAATTTACTTATAATTGTTAGCATCCAACTTATGTAAATAACTAAGTTATGAACATACGCGTGCAACGCACGCGTAGAAATAACTAGTATGTTATTAATTATGTAACATAGTGTAGTCTTTCAATGTTTTATTAACTAATTAGATGTTATGAGTTTAAATCCTTATAAGCAATTTGTCATTTATGGAATATCTGGTAAGAATGAGAATCAGATATGGAGCAAACATGTTATAAAATCACCCGGAAAAAAAAAAAATAATGCTATTAATGTTGTGTTGTCCTTATGATGGAACTGAAACGCCCTATGAAAAAAATTACAATGCATTAATTTGTTAGGTGATAATTATAAGCGGTGATGTGTAAATATATATATACTAGTTATTAACGCGTGCGTTGCACGCGTATCAATCGTCTAAATTTCAAAATACATAATTTATCTTCAGTTTTCTAATATTTTAATAAGTAGTTAATACATGACCAAGTTTAGGGGTTGCGAGAACGACACAAAGTAATTCAAAACATGAAAAATAGAAGAGGATAATTAATTCAAAAAATTAACTATTGTTTTAAATTACGATACTAATTTACTGTTATAACTAATAATGAGTTGGATTGAGCATGACGTGAGTTATTAAAGACAAAGTTGTATCTAATTTATCAACTTGAGGAGTGAAGAATGTAAGCCCGTAATTAGCCACTTAGATTCATCGGTGGAGCAGTTTGACATATACAAACGTAACTATACACTTTTCATGCAATTTTATATCATAATACCAACAAAAATTGATTTAACGCTAAATGAATTTTTTTTTGGGCCAATGGGACGCTAAATGAAATTTCAATTCATTAAAATCTAAAGTTTATACTTGATATGTCAATTACTTATTTAACTACTAATTAGGTTACAATTTGATTTAATTGACACACGGAAGAACTAAATTAATGATTCGAGACCCTAAATGTTGGACAATGAGTACCAGGTTATCTGCAAAAGATCAAAATTCAATAACCGTGGTTGACCCATATTTTGACATTTGATATGATTTGACAAGTGACTGATCTATGTGATACAAAAAAATCTCAACATGTACTCGAAGTTTGCATGAGTTGAGTACACATATCATACTTTATGGGTGGCTCAAATTTATAGGTATATTGTATTAATAAATTAATGATAATTAATGTAACATGTCAGTTAAGCGACCTTAACAAAAAAGTTAATGCAATTTATATAATGAATTTTTTAGTAATACTCAAATATTGTAGGGACTAAATCATCAATTTTTTTAAAACACTTATGTCTAAAGTTTATACTTGAATTCAACTTAACTATTTATTCAACTATCAATTAGGATATACAAAATATGATTGAATTTACAAACGCAAGAACTAAATCGATAGTTCTAGTCATTAAGTATTAAACATTGAGTAACATGTTATATGTAAAGTCAACCTTCAAGAACCACGTTTGATCCATATTTTATATGTTATATGAGTTAGCAAGTGACTAATTTATTTAATACAAAAATGTCAACAAGCGGAACATCCCCAAATCGGTGATATAGTGAATGAAAAAATGCACCTACCTTACATTTGCACCTATTGAATGCATGTTTACTCTATATTTGATGGAGAAATTAATAATAACTACGGTGACCTACCAATTAAGCGACCTAAAAAATGACCTACAAAATTAAAAATATCAAAATGTAACTAAATGTTTTTTTTAGTAATAGTAAAGATAAATAGATGGGTCTCAAAGATAAAACACTAAATCACCAATTTTATAAAAATAGGGGAACTAAATATAACACACACACACACACACACACACACATATATATATATATATATATATATATATATATATATATATAAAGTATGGAAACTAAATATATATATATACACACATACATAATAAAATAAAATAAAAATAAAAATTGGGAACTAAATATAACATATATATATATATAATAAAATAAAAAATATGGAAACTAAATATATATATATATATATATATATATATATATATATATAAAATAAAATAAAATAAAAATAAAAATGTTCAAGAGGTACCTTTTGGGGGTGAGGACAACTCTCACATTTTATATTGGTATAAAGATATATATATAAAGTTCATGAGCATTTAATGGGTTTGCTAAGTGGACTAAGCTCGAAATGTCACTACGCCATATATGGACCGACCTCACGAGTTATGTGAGGTGTTACCGGTCAGAATATGACACTATGGACAATTGGACATGATGGCTATAAACAATATGTTCAATGTGAAAATCACTTCACGTTGTAGGCATGCATGCACGGAAATAATGGAGGTTTAATCAGAAAAGTCTTCTTTTTAGCAAAAAAAATTAAAAAAAAGGCTTCATTAGGTAGGGGGTGTTTGGATGCAAGATTAGGGGAAGCCAATTTCCAGTTTAATATGTACACTAACTAGAGCAAACAAAAATTATATTTAGCATGTGTTAACTGAATAATACTGCTAAATTACAGTGGTGGTATGTTTAATAGTTTATAGAAGAATTGGTTGTACACAAAGACAATATCATTTTTAATTAAAATGGTGCAATCTTTTTTGAATATGTATAAGAATTTGGTAGATTGGATCTGAAGGACGATTGGACGTAACACGATGCACGGTAGCCAAACACCACCTTAAAAGTTAAAGCATGATAAATGTGAAGAATGAAGATTAAGCACTTACGCTTTTCGAGGGGGTGAATCTGTCATTGGTGTAGAAACCGAAAGCTAATGGACATTAAGGGGACCCCACATCGCTTCTTCGAAGCATTATTACGTTGGAAACACGACAGCATATGCGTTTATTTTACAGTTTAGTAAGTATATATAATGCTCCGAAATTGGACTTTAGGTTACTTCTAACATTTTAAAATTTAATAATTATAATTAGATTTCATGTAATTTTATTTTTTTAATCTTTGCGTTAGTTTCGTAACATGTGGATGATGTGAGACTCTACCATATCCAGAGATAAAGACGAAAGAAATTCCGAGGATCATAATTATCACATGAGGAGGAATCCACATGTTACGAAACTAACACAAAGATTTATAACCGCCCTGTGGTTTATTATTAGGAAAAATTTATTTATAAAACATCAATTGATTGTAAAAAAAACTCTTAATTACTTTTTATAGATTACAAATATAAAGTTTATACGCTATACACTTTAAATGTTATTAGTTCTTTTTAAAAAAAAAAATAAACCTATTTAAAAATAGAAAATTAATTTTGAAGTGAATTTTATACAAAAAAGTATGATATATCTATTTTTTAAAACGAAACTTATTTTTTATAAAATTAAAACTTTAAATATTAGGTTTCCCCCCTAAGAAAAATATCCATTTTACACATCTTCGTTTTTTTTATTTGTATGCATATAATTATTCTAATTTTTAAATAAATTTATGCATTTTCACTTTTTACAAAATAAAATAAACAATAAGCTTTAATTAAAATAACCATAAATAGTGATATACATCTACGAAATAAAATTATATTATTATAAGTGCAAACCGCTCAATTTATTAATATGTTTCAAACTCTATGCCATTTTTTTAAAGATGTATCACATCACTAATACAAAAGTCAATGCACCACTTCCATACTTCATAATCTGACTATTCATAATTTTGAAAATTATAACACGTAAAAACACCCTAAATCCCACCTTTAATAATAAATCTAGTAGATGATAATTCGTGGAATAATATTCAGAAGTAAATACTAGAATTAATACCACATAATACTATTGCTAATGTTTTCATCTTCATAATTCGATCCACTCAAAATTAAAGTTGCTCTTGACACTCCGCGCTATTAATTATATTTTTATTAGAATATATATATATATATATATGGTAATTTACGAAAACAATATGGACAACCATTTAAACCGTTTAAGTACATTTCGGCCTAATTAGTTTTTTTCGCAAAACCCTAAGGAGGGGAAAAGTTTTGTATTCCGTTTGTATTTCAAATTATACTAGTGAATTTGGCACGTGCGTTTCACGTGCGGCTAATTGAATATTTAAATTGTACTAATTTAGAATGTAATAAAAAAAATACAATCAAAAGATAAATAGTGGTTTCATTATATTGCTTCAATATTAATAGTAAAGTCCAGTGTTATCAGAACCGGACCGGACCGGCGGTCCGACCGGGTTTGAACCGGAACCGGTACCTCTAACGGTCCGGTTCACTTAAATCCGGAGGATGTAAGTGAATCCGGTTCGATAACCGGTTTTATAGAGAACCGGCCGGTTATGAGCAGACCGGGCGGTCCGCCGGTCTGCCGGTTCAGTGACTGAAAGCATGGAAAAGAAACGAAAAAAAATTCTAAGTAGCAAGTAGCAATCCATATCACCGTAAATTCTCTTCGGAAGAACCGAAAAACACAGATTCCGAGAAACACCTCCCTCTGTTGATTAAATTTCCTCCTAAATCCCTAAATCTAAATCCCTAAATAGCTGCTTGTACATTCATTCATCATTCTTCTTCATCACCTACCTTCACCGATCTCCAAATACTAGAGCGCAGCAGCAAGGGGGCAATAACCATATCCATTCTCAACATCAAGAGCTTCAAGGCACCACCCACCACCAAAACCGCCTCCCACCTCCCAATCACCGCCCTCCCCAATGTCTGCGAACCAGCCACTCTCCCTCTCAGCCGCCACCGTCGTCGGAGTCCGCCATGGCTGTCAGTTAACTGTGGAGACGCTGAAGACAAAAGGAGGAGTTTGTATGAGGTAAGCCGCAGGAGCTATAGGGGTTGTGTTGGAAGGAGGCAAGCCACAGGAGCTATCACGTTTTAACTTTTAGGGTTTGTGTATGGGCTTTAATTAATTGGGCTGACATTTGTGGGCTTTACTCTTAGGAATTGAAGTATGCTAATTTTATTTTCGTTTTATTATCAGACCGGTCCAACCGGGTTCGAACCGGGTCCGGCCGGATGAACCGGAAACCGGTGGCCTCTCCGGTTCGACCTCCGGTCCGGTTTTGATAACACTGGTAAAGTCTATATGATTACATCATTGTATGATAATAAAAAATTGAAGACGTTAAACAATTTTTCAAAAATAATTTGTGTGGGAAAGAATTTTTTTTTTTCTTTACCACAATGAATAAGTCTAATTCAGAATACAATCTAATCTAATAAATTAAAAAAAAAATCACTTATCCAATTGAAATAGATTTGATTAACAAACCTATAGTACTTGATACTATAATATTTTCAAAGTCCTGCTTTCTCGTGTGCAAGTTTGATAAAATTCGCTTCCAAGACATTTATAACAGCTCGACCATCATTCCCTGGCATTCACTCTCCACAAAGGTTCAGGGAATCACAGTGACTGACAATAGATTAACAAGAAAATCATAATTGATCCATAAATGTTACTTTAAATCTTACATATTCAATTTAACACCAAGATTAAGAAAAGCCTATTGTAACATAAAGTAAATAATCTGAAGCAGCCATGTGTTGCCTTACTTGTGCATAAGTACTGTTATATATAGATGATACGATTAGTACAAGACCTTGAATAGTATTGTGAAGATAGTGAAAAAAAAGTGTCAGTGTTATGATGGTGCCATCATTTGAGCATCTACTGGAATACAATAAACAAAGTTAACTAAATTAAAAAAGGTAGATAAAAAAAGGGTTAAATGTACTTTTAGTTTTGGTACCACGTCTTTGACAGGAATTGACTTTTGGTACCACTTCTATTTTTTTGTATTCTTTTGGTACCAAGTTTTTGCACTTTGTATCATTTTCATACGTCCGTTAAATTTCCGTCCAAAACAGCCGTTAGTTGGTCACATGCACTGCACGTGACCTCTTTTTTTAAAAAAACAAAAAACAAAAAGACTCGCGTGAATTGACGGAATTGCCCTTACCTCCACCATTGACAGAATCCACTGTACCTGTCGAAGCTCAACCTGACGGCCATGGTCTCTGCGAAGTAATGGTCTCTTCACAGTAAAGAGGGGAATTTTATTTGCTTTGGTCTGTCTATCCACCCAGAAAGAGAGAGATTCATTCAAAATCTATGAAAGGGATCTTACTTACATACTGCATCGGAAGTGAAAGAGCACCTGGTTCATGAGGCAGAGAAATTACACCTCGAAGGTAAAAGCGATTCGAGCTTGAGCAGCAGTAGCTCCGACGAAGAAGACGAATCGGCTTTTGCAGGAAAAATTCCCCTAGAATCGAATCTGCGGTTGTGGCTTTAATCGAATCTACGGTTGTGGCTTTAAGAGATTCGAGCTCGAGCAATATTAGTTCCGATGAAGGAGAAGAAGCTCCATTTCAATATCCAGAATCAAGAATTGACCCTACCTGGAAAAGCCTCCACACTTGAAAAACACGTCTTGTAGCCAAACAAACTCTCTTTCTTCAGTAATCTCTCTCCACTCTGGTTGTAAAGTGTAAACAGAGAGGCTAAGATCACAATTCTCATACCCAGATAACAGAACTGCATTTGAATTGACCACAGACTGCGGTTAATAAAAAATTGACAAGAGAACTATTAAATTTGATGTTCTGTATATTTGTTCATTATGTAACTACTACTCTGTAACAACAATTAATCACTGACTATGGATGGCTTTATCCAGTTGATCACAATCCAAGCATTTTAAAGCTAATCAAGGAGAGAGAAGGAAACTAAAAATTGGAATTTCGGTATATGTTTATGTTTTTGAGGATTTCGTTATGATTCTGGGCTATGGAGGCAGACAAGCTACTACGACTAAGTTATAGGAACTCTCAGATCTGAGGTTGAGGTTGCGATTCAGATTTGCAAGACTTGTTTCTTCTTCTCTTAATTCCGAACGAATTCGAAAACATTTTCTTTGCTTCTTCTCTTTCCCCTCCGTAATAATCATCTCCAGCATCGGTTTCCACTGGCGTGCCCGATATCCGACTACCATCTACTCGTAGTCCTTCTCCAGCTGCCCTGTCGTGCACACTCTACTATGATTGACTGACTTTGGACCAGTCCGTCTTCATTGGAGAATCTGGATGAGGAAGTGCATATAAGATTCCGGTCGTTGAATCTGGATCGGGAAGTGCAGATAATATTTCGGTGAGTTCCACCATGGTCGTCAGGTTGAACTTGAAAAGGTACAGTGGATTTTGTCAATGGTGAAGGTAGGGGCAGTTTCGTCATTTCAAGTGAGTTTTTTTGTTTAAAAAAAAAAAAAGGTCACGTGCAGTGCACGTGACCAACTAACGGCTGTTTTGGACGGAAATTTAACGGACGCATGAAAAGGATACAAAATGCAAAAGGTTGGTACCAAAAGTATACAGAAAAATAGAAGTGGTACCAAAAGCCAATTTCTGTCAAAGAAGTGGTACCAAAAGTACCTTTAGCTAATTACAAAGGATTGAGTAGGAATTAACATATTCTTTTAACGATATCACAATTTATAAAAACTGATTAATCATTAATATACTAATAAACATAATCCTCCAACCCATACAAAGAGGAATAATTAATTTTCTAGGCTAAAGAAGATATCCATATTCATACTAATAATACTAAAATGCATCATCACATGAAGGATAAAACTTGCACATTACGTAGAATTTAAGAAGCTTTTGCAGCAGCATGGTTGCATATGGGTGGGTTCTGCTTTCCCATGATGGTTGGCTTGATATTTTCACAAATTGAAGTCGCAGGTCCTCCCTTTCCACTGTATTTGAGATCGATGTTTGAGAGCTCCACTCCACTACAAGGAAATTTCTTGCTACAGACTAACTTAACTGTTTCTTGAGTTGAAGAAGTTCCTCTAATACTCTTGAAGCTAATTTTACTTAACTTAACATTTGATGGTACCTAAGCAGAAAATAAGCAACTATATAACAAAAGCATTTTATATTTTATTAGAAGAACTTTAATTTTTTGAATCAAACTTTTTTATATAACTTTGGATATAAAAAAAGCAAATAAAAGAAGTCCAAAAGTTACCTGTGCAGTACATTTGTTGTATGGACAGTATCCTTGATCAATAAGTATCGGTGTCCCAACACCATTCATTATAATGTCCTTAAAATGCATATCACTGGCTTCTCCAGGTTCTGAGTTGGGCCAAGTCTTAATTCGAACACCAAATTTTGAACCCGTGAGTGTGCAGTTCTTTACGAAAACACCAATAACTGGCAACTCATTTTTGTATCTTCCTAGACTGCCGACGCTAATCCCGTGGCCTGGACCGCAAGTAATAGTCGTGATGTTAATATTCTTACTCCCATCCCCTATCGAGACACAGTCATCTCCAGTCTTGATCTCTGAGTTAATGATTTTGACTCCATCTGAACGACCTATGTGGATTCCGTCTGTGTTAACAGAGGTTTCTGCTGCTGATACTTTGAAATGCTCGAATGTTAAATTCTTGCAATCTATAACGTTGACATGGAAATTCTTGCTATCCAATGTTGTAACATCTCGCAAGATGCTGTTGGTGACACCATTAAGCATTAAATTCTGCTCGTTTATCAATAAACACAAGAAACAGTCGTTTAGAAGATTAAAATGAATTATCGAGATATATTACTAAATGTTTATTCTTTGTAAGTATAATATATTTTTTTCTTTTGGATAATAGAATATTTCTTCTAAAAAAAGAAATGGCAAAAGTTTGTATATCTCTTACCATTGAAAGAGTCTTGCAGATAGGCCCATTCTTGTGACAATCATTTTGCACCCAAGACGATTTTCCTTGTCCATCAAAGATTCCGCCTCCAGAAACTGTTAATAAGTCGACTTTATCTATTTTGATCCACACTGGACCCTTAATCTGGCTTGGATTAGCTGGAGCCTTTAAGGTTCCTTGAAGTTGAAGTCCTATGCTACTTTTACAAGGACCTTGCAGTTTAATCAACCCCACTACAAAATTTCCTTTAGGAACTAAAATTTTGCTTGGACTTGCTGATGCACATGCCTCCTTCCATGCAGTGAGTAGTGCCTTTTTTTTTTTTTACCAATGTGAAACATTGAGATTAGTAGATGCATTAGTAGAACAATAAAGCACACACATGATCAACAAGTATTGGAATGCATTTGATATGTGTTTAATGTATGAATGAATTAGCTAGCTACATTATTATATTACCTTAGTTGAATCGGTTTTCCCATCTCCTTTCCCGCCGTATTTTGTAATATCGAAAACTTGAGCATTTGTGGTAAAGACCAGTACAGACAAAAATAAAAGGAAAAATACTTTCAATTGCATAAGCATTTTTTTTCAAGAGACTTTATTAATTATTATACTTTATAAATTGAGTAGTGAATTAAATTGGGTGAACAATAAGGATGAGCTAGCTAGCTTATATAGTATTGATGGTTAAAGCTTATGGATGAAATTCAATTCTATTATTAGTTAGTTTTGGCTTGTCCATAAAAATTATAGCAGCTTAAATAATGTAGTTTTTGTACGGATGGACGGTATTTTTGGAATAAGATCCACGTTTCCCTTTTTCATTTTCTCTCATTTTTTAAATGATTAAGTCATTAATTAAAGTCTTCGACTTTGGATTGTCTAATAAGTTGATCGTAGCTAGGGATATATATCATATTTGAAATATATATATAAGTGCAGTGATGTTATTTTTTGGAAAAATTAATTTGTAGACGTGTACAGCTAGCTAGCTAGCTTCAAAGTGAAGTGGTGATATATTTGATATATATATAGTTTGTGTAATTAATTAATGAGAGTTTTCGATAGCTCGTTTGATCCACATGCATTTGCTTGGTGTTTTTAACATAAGTAGCTAGCTAGAGAGGTTACAATACAAGTAAATATTTGCATTTAAATCAAAACGAAGCAATGGATGTGATGAGACTTGCAATGTTGTGTTTACAAGGCGACACTGTAGATAAAGAGTTTCATATGTTTCGTATAATATCAACTATAATCTCCTCGGTTCGACCTCGGAAGACAACCCATTGAGTATATATATATACTAGTTATTAACGCGTATGTTGCACGTGCATCGATCATCTAAATTACAAAATACATAATTTAACTTAAGTTTATTAATATTTAAAATTAATCAAAACACAATATAGGCAAGTTAATTAATTCGTTGTGAGAAACGAATTCATGTGATGGAAAAGAACGACACAACGTAATACAAAGCGTGAGAAATATAATATAGTATAACTAAGTACAAAATTAATTAACTACTGTCTTCAGTTATGGTACTAAGTTAGCCTTACAGTTATGAATGAGTTGGGTCGAGCATTACGTGGGTCATTGACGACTCAGTTGTATCTAACTCGTTAACTTGAGGTGTCAATAATATATGTAAACTTGTAATTAACCACTTAGAGTCATCGATGGGCAAGTTTGGCATATACAAACGTAATTATACACTTTTCATGTGATTATACCATAATATCAACATAATTTGATAACATTAAAGAAAAATTTAAATCACAAAAATATAAAGTTTATACTTATAATTACAACAATTATTTATTTAACTACTAATTAGGTTGTACACGATGTGGTTGAATTGACAAATAGAAGAACTAAATTAATATAGTTTGAGTCCATAAATATTGGATGATGAGTAACATGTTATCTGTAAAAGGTCAAACTTCAAAAACCACATTTGACCAATATTTTGACTTGTTATATATATATGATTTGGTATGTGGCTGATCTATTTGATAGAAAAATCTCAACATGCAGAATATATATCCCCCAATCTCTATAATTCGTTGAATTAAAAAAAAAAAAAAAACATGTACCCGAAATTTGAACGGGTTGAGTATGATCATTTTAACTTAAATTGATAGGAATGTTGAATTGAGAAGTTAATTATAATTATTGTGACCTGCCGACTAAGCAGCCTTGAAATAATATTAAATTTTAAATAATGATTTAGTAATAGTATTAAAGAAAAATGTGTCTCAAATATAGTAAGGACAAAATTATTAATTTTCTAAAAATATAGGAATCAAATGTAATTTTTTTTCTCTATAGAATGAAAAGTTGTAAAAGGTGTTTATTGGGGTGAGGACCCAACACAAATTATATATTGGTATATAGATTAGTAATATAATATATTATGAGTAAGAGTTAATAATAACATAAATAGTTAGTTTTTTATATGATAATAATTTTACTACTAAGTGAATTGGCTGAATATTATTGTTATTACGTATCGCACAAATTTAGTGCGCCATTTCATATATACTAGGTTACTCCGCATGCGTTGCATGCGTGGCTGTAGTTTTTTTTTTTTTTTTTTTTTTTTTTTATAATGATTAGTTTCAAAAAACGAGATAAAATGTATTTAAAATTTATCAATGTCAGGATGTGAAAAAACCTAAGTTAGGAAATTCTTAAAACACATGTAAGTGATGAAAAAATAGCAGTTGGCTATTTGTCAAACATTCGAACATGTTCTTAAAGATAAAAGACACAAAATATACAAAAAAAAAAAAGTTTGAACATAACATTTTCTTAACACAATTTGTTTTTTTGCCAAATTGTCTCAACATAATAAACTATTAAACGCAAATTTCTTTCTACCGAACTTGTAGATGATATAAACATAAGATTTTATTGGCAGAACTGATAATCTGGAAGATGTATCAAATGGAAGTGTTGAGCATTCAAATAAGTAACAATCTTTATTTGATTTTGTTGTCGATATATTTAACTGGAGATTAAATGACGAGTGTGGAAATTAATTTGTAAAGTTAGATTGTATGTATTAATTGATGGTAAATATTTGAATTTGAAGTTGTACTATTTATTTGATTAAAGAGTATATGAGCATTTAGCAATATTACAAAATGATTGACCTTGAACTCTCCACATTAATTATGTAGGAATCATAAATAGTTATAGTTTTTTATATGATAATAATATTACTACTAAGTGAATTGGCTGAATATTATTGTTATTACGTATCGAACAAATTTAGTGCGCCATTTCATACATATATCTTTATACCAATATAAAATGTGAGAGTTGTCCTCACCCCCAAAAGGTACCTCTTGAACATTTTTATTTTTATTTTATTTTATTATATATATATATATATATATATATATATATTTAGTTTCCATATTTTTTATTTTATTATATATATATATGTTATATTTAGTTCCCAGTTTTTATTTTTATTTTATTTTATTATGTATGTGTGTATATATATATATTTAGTTTCCATACTTTTTATTTTATTATATATATATATATATATATATATATATATATATATATATATATATATATATATATATATATATATATATATATATATCTTTATACCAATATAAAATGTGAGAGTTGTCCTCACCCCCAAAAGGTACCTCTTGAACATTTTTATTTTTATTTTATTTTATTTTTTATATATATATATATATATATATATATATATATATATATATATATATATATATATATTTAGTTTCCATATTTTTTATTTTATTATATATATATATATGTTATATTTAGTTCCCAATTTTTATTTTTATTTTATTTTATTATGTATGTGTGTATATATATATATTTAGTTTCCATACTTTATATATATATATATATATATATATATATATGTGTGTGTGTGTGTGTGTGTGTGTGTGTGTTATATTTAGTTCCCCTATTTTTATAAAATTGGTGATTTAGTGTTTTATCTTTGAGACCCATCTATTTATCTTTACTATTACTAAAAAAAACATTTAGTTACATTTTGATATTTTTAATTTTGTAGGTCATTTTTTAGGTCGCTTAATTGGTAGGTCACCGTAGTTATTATTAATTTCTCCATCAAATATAGAGTAAACATGCATTCAATAGGTGCAAATGTAAGGTAGGTGCATTTTTTCATTCACTATATCACCGATTTGGGGATGTTCCGCTTGTTGACATTTTTGTATTAAATAAATTAGTCACTTGCTAACTCATATAACATATAAAATATGGATCAAACGTGGTTCTTGAAGGTTGACTTTACATATAACATGTTACTCAATGTTTAATACTTAATGACTAGAACTATCGATTTAGTTCTTGCGTTTGTAAATTCAATCATATTTTGTATATCCTAATTGATAGTTGAATAAATAGTTAAGTTGAATTCAAGTATAAACTTTAGACATAAGTGTTTTAAAAAAATTGATGATTTAGTCCCTACAATATTTGAGTATTACTAAAAAATTCATTATATAAATTGCATTAACTTTTTTGTTAAGGTCGCTTAACTGACATGTTACATTAATTATCATTAATTTATTAATACAATATACCTATAAATTTGAGCCACCCATAAAGTATGATATGTGTACTCAACTCATGCAAACTTCGAGTACATGTTGAGATTTTTTTGTATCACATAGATCAGTCACTTGTCAAATCATATCAAATGTCAAAATATGGGTCAACCACGGTTATTGAATTTTGATCTTTTGCAGATAACCTGGTACTCATTGTCCAACATTTAGGGTCTCGAATCATTAATTTAGTTCTTCCGTGTGTCAATTAAATCAAATTGTAACCTAATTAGTAGTTAAATAAGTAATTGACATATCAAGTATAAACTTTAGATTTTAATGAATTGAAATTTCATTTAGCGTCCCATTGGCCCAAAAAAAAAATTCATTTAGCGTTAAATCAATTTTTGTTGGTATTATGATATAAAATTGCATGAAAAGTGTATAGTTACGTTTGTATATGTCAAACTGCTCCACCGATGAATCTAAGTGGCTAATTACGGGCTTACATTCTTCACTCCTCAAGTTGATAAATTAGATACAACTTTGTCTTTAATAACTCACGTCATGCTCAATCCAACTCATTATTAGTTATAACAGTAAATTAGTATCGTAATTTAAAACAATAGTTAATTTTTTGAATTAATTATCCTCTTCTATTTTTCATGTTTTGAATTACTTTGTGTCGTTCTCGCAACCCCTAAACTTGGTCATGTATTAACTACTTATTAAAATATTAGAAAACTGAAGATAAATTATGTATTTTGAAATTTAGACGATTGATACGCGTGCAACGCACGCGTTAATAACTAGTATATATATATATATATATATATATATATATATATATATATATATATATATATATATATATATATATAAGTGGTCTTTGCTATTTCTCCAATTCAGGGATGTACTCAATAAAAGGCTCTTCCACGTTTGAATAACCAAATAATAATAATTGAAGAAAACACAAACTTTGGGTTCATCATGGAATCACACATTTCATACACTACTTGTGAATTTATTTGTGGGTGAACAGTGTCTACATGTGATATACTGAAACTCACATTTATCCACACTACCAATATATATAATACAAGTCTCATATATTCTTATAAAGAGTATTAAATTGTATCATATATGATCAAGTGGTCTGTATATTCTGGTATTAGAATAAATAAATTCAGATTTTCACGACATCATTATAAAGTTAAATCCTAATTTAATTGAAATTGTCATATACCTTTATAGTGTTTCGGTCCTCTAATTACCTTTCAGTTCGTCCGTTAGTACGATTGTTATATATATATATATATATTTGGCCTAATCGATTGTTAAATAGTTTGTCTAAACTTCACATACATTATACAACGGATAGATGTATATATGTTAGTTACGGGGTACTATATATATCATATATTGTGATATTGAAATACGTAAATGTGTTGTTTTCAACTTCACGAAGTCGATCTTTCCTCATGCATGTTTTTACGCTAAAAACCCGCGATCTCATTATTTTTGCGTGACTGCGTCTTTCGGCCTAATCTCTCTCTCTAAAGGTATATAGTGGGAGGAAAAGGATATATATGACTCGAATTAATTAGCTAGTTTTTTTTTATTTGGCCAAAAAAAAAAAAAATTAGCTAGTTTTTTAAGATAATAATTATTTAAACCATGATATATTACATTTGGACAACTTTCAAAACATGTTGCGGCAGATAAAAATTTGGAGCCAAATGAATAGCCTAATGAGAAATTCACCATTTTAAAAATAAATCGGGGGTTCTAATATTATATTAAACCAGTGATTACCAAATAAGCATGATAATATGAATGATTAAATCTTGCAAGAGTGCATTCTCAGGTATATCTTTATGCAACTATTTTATCTAAGAGATTTATTTTTTAAGAATTTGTAAAGATGAATAAAAGAAAACAATACAATATTAATTTAACCAGTCGCGTCTTAGCTTGTTAATTATCTTCAATCGCTGTAAACTCGTCTTGCTTCTCACGTGATTGTCATCACATGCTAAACATTTTATGTATCATTCATATGGAAAACTCAACTATTTTATGTGATCATCCTTGTCTCTTGTAACATTGTAACCCCTACGTTCTAAAATCCACGTAAATCATGAAATAATTAGGAATTAGTATTTACATTTCTAAATAAAGAATTTGACATCGGATATCAGTTTTTTTTGGGGCTAAGTGATATATCATATATTAGTTACTGTGATGTCTCTTTTACAACGGAAGTCTCCCAACGACGAAAAATATTATCCTATTCCTAATGGGAAATTTCCTGCGTCCTTAATAAGGACATTTTACCTAATATATATGATAACATATGAATTGAATTCTTTGGCTTATCATATGATTTAGAAGAGTTGGCATGCTTACTTCAACCAACTATTTTTCATTTAATATGGTTGGTTCCATTATAAGATGATTAATTCTATTATTATTCGGATTCTATTAATTAAACATTTTGTCCCACCAAATCATTTAGTTTTCCTTGAATTAAAATTATTCAGCTATATATATATTCAACTTCACTAAGCACGACAATTTTTAGAAAAATGCTATGACAAGAAATGTAAATTATAATGTTTTTTTTGGAAAAAAAAAAGTTAGTAGGGACTATTCTAGCCTATTAAATTATATTGTTTGATATATAGGAATAAGAGAGTTGTAATTTAATGATCAGATAAATAATGATTAAATATTAACACACGTTAATTAATATATATATAGTAAAAGAAACTGATAAATGAAATGTAATTAATTAATCGTGATCCACATTACCATATTTTAAAACCTTATCATTTTTAGCTTGGGAAAGTCCATACATTGAGAGGTCAAAAGTCAAAACTACTACTTTCTAGTTTCTACATTCACACGTGTATTTTTATATTTATATTTTTATATTTACAAATACAAAAATATATAAATAACTAATTATCAACCTACTCACTATTAAGATTTAAAAAAAAAAACCTACTCACTATGTATAATTATTTTATTTAAATGAAGTTACATTATAATAATAATCTCAATAAGTTTCTTCTAATATTCAATATCATAAAATACTTTTATTTATAAATGTTTTCTATATTAAAAATTAATATATCATATCATATATCGCTAAAAAAAACTATTCATATCTATTTTTATATAGAAAACATTTATAAATAAAAGTATTTTATGATATTGAATATTAGAAGATATTTATATTTAATCAAATAAAAGTGAATATTTAATTTATACCGTATATACATTAAACTTATGTAATTTATTTAATTATTTTAAACTTTGTAATCACTGGTTGTGTCATTATATATATATATTTTTTGCACTACAGTACTACATATTTGAAACCAAAAAAAAAATTGGAATTAGTTTTAAATTTCAGAAATACAAGTTCTACTACGTGTAATTATTTAATTTCGTCATACACAATTTATATTCCTATTAATTCACAATGAAATTCATAATAACACCCACTGAAAAAAAAAACGATTCCAAAATCATGTCAAATTACATGTATTTTAGGATGCAAATTAAATTATCCCCTTTTATATTTCAGATTGTATATTACTATTATGATCTTAACAAGTATTCTCAAATTTAATATAATATTTTTTAAAAAATTCATAAAATTAATTAAATTAAGGGTTTATAGGTCTTTTGGTATCCTATGTTAACCCACTTTTGGCTTTTGGTATCACATGTTTGGTTTTGCTTATTTTTTGTATCATACGTTTGCCAATTATATACTTTTGGTCCGACCGTTAGATTTGACCGTTAAATAGTCACGTGACTTGCACATGTCTAGACTCAAATTTTGATTTTGTTCAATTTAGTCCTCAATATTTTTGTCCTAACTTTTTATTTTTGCAATTTAACCCTTAAACATTTTCAACTGCACCATAGGACTAAATTGACCTAGCCATGGTCCAACTCATGACTAGGTTCGTTGGACCCGGGCGACCCTAACCATGGTCTGAACTAGCCATGGGTCGGACCATGGCTAGGTCAAATTAGCATTAGGGTCTAATTGAGTCAATTGGAACCAATTGCTAAATTGACTTAACCATAGTCCGCCCATGACTAGGTCGGACCATTGTTAGGGTCGCCCGGGTCCGGCGACCTAGCCATGGTCCAACCTAGCCATGGGTTGGACCATGCCTAGGTCAATTTAGTTTTAGGGTGCGGTTGAAAATGTTTAAGAGCTAAATTGCAAAAATAAAAAGTTAGGACAAAAAATTAGAGGACTTAACTGAACAAAATAAAAATTTGGGGCTAGGCATGTGCTAGTCACGTGACTATTTAACGGTCAACTCTAACGGTCAACTAATGGTCGGACAAAAAAATATACAATTGGCAAACGTATAATACCAAAAATAAGCAAAACCAAACATGTAGTACCTAAAGCCAATAGTGAGCAAACATAAAGTACCAAAAGATATTTAAACCCTTAAATTAAACATACTTATTAAAATCACAATAATAAAATACGGTTTTGAACGGAAAGAGTGATACATTTTATCTGAATGTGTTTTTAAGAGGTCTCAGACCACTTATCCAATTTGGACCAACTGTAATTATTATTTTTTGGTAACGAATCAACAGTGATCGAGTATCTATGGCTAGCTGCAAAAATTCCACATACATAGAGAGAGAGTATAAAATCTGGGCCTATGGTAATCCATAGAACTCGTCTATCTACCGCTTAAATCGACATCCTTATCCGTAACTCTGACACTCACATTGTCCTCTTCTTCCCCATCCCAAACTCCTCTGCTCTGCAACACCAAATCTATATGCTGCTCAATCGCCTCTCCTATTAAATCAATATTTTATTTTCAACACATCCCTTTCTTTGATTTCTTCTTCTACTTGTTTTCCTTCTTGGATTTGTATTTATTCTTCTACTATACGTGGTTGATTTTGCCCCTCGAAAGAAGGGTAGGGTTTATCAATCAATCTTCATCCCTCGCTTCTGCCTCTCTTCTCTGAACCCTCGATGAATCGCCGCGCTTAAACGCTTATCTCTGTATAGCCGATTGATTCGAGGGTTTTTGCACTTGTCGAGAATCGATTGCGTGGATTAGTTTTGGTTGCTTCTGATGGCTCTGATGTCGCTGATCCACGAGATTTTGCAGAGACCCACCATTGGTGGCGTCCTGAGTGAGCTCGTTGCGCTCATGACTCCGGTCTGGATCGCGGTTGTCGTCGGGGTCTTGGTTGGGTGGGCGTGGAAGCCGAAATGGGCTAAGTTGGTGACTGAATTCTCCGATTCTTCTAAGGATTCATTCTCCATTAATGTCAGCTCGTTTCCTTGCTTGAGTTCGTTGAAATTGCAGCTTCCGAGCTGCATTTTGTGGAATTCAGACGATGGAGACTCGCAAGAGATAACCGTTAATGACTCCAGGTTTGATTCGACAATCCTATGTACTATTTGAGAATTGATATCGAATTAGGGTTCATATATGGGTTCCTTTTTGCAGCATATCGGAGCACGGGAATGAAACATCTAGACTTGTAAATGATGATGATTTGAGGCACTTGTCTCAATTAGTTGAGGTAACTGATGGAGGTCCTGCTTGGATTCAGATGATGGATAAGGCTACCCGGACAATGGCATATCAAGCTTGGCGTCGCGATCCCGAGGTAGTTAATTCATCCCTGCTACAAGTTTGTGTAATGTTAGTTCAATATGGTTGGTTTATTTGGTAGATTTTAAACTAGTAAGTGCTTCAATTCAGCTGCCATTTGCAAATATATCTGCAGGGCTGCAGCAATCTCAACTTTAGATGCATATGTTTATCTATACTTGACTTTAAATTCATCAGACTAAGAAAGGAACTGTGTGATACAACTGAAGTGCTTATCCTTTCTGAAAAAAATAGACTGATAGTAAGCGATTGGGAAACTCAATCCACAATGCGAGAAATTTAGTGCTAATAAGTGTAGAAACCTACCCTTAATCAAGAATTGTGATTACTGAAATGGTTAAAGATGTGATTTAAAAAAATAAAGTTAGCCACTGCTCTAACAAAGTGGATGAATCATTCCCTTTATTTGGTGTATTTGCTAGAATGAACCTCCACAATATCGTAGTTCGACAATTTTTGAGGATGCAACTCCTGAAATGGTGAGAGATTTCTTCTGGGACGATGAATTTCGGGCGAAATGGGACGACATGCTAATCCATGCTGAGACCTTAGCGGAATGTCCCACTACAGGAAATATGATGGTGCAGTGGGTTCGAAAGGTGGGGGAGGACAAGTATCAATTGCACTCCATAAAAACACAGGTTTATGTGGCTGTATCACTAAAAAACTCGAACTATTTTGCTGCAGTTTCCTTTCTTCTGTAGTGACAGAGAGTACATAATTGGCCGCCGTATATGGGAATCAGGAAGGTCATACTATTGTATAACAAAGGTACTTTATATTCCCCTATCTATTAGTTAGTTTCTGTGCAATCCATAGCATTTTCACTACTTTGCAGACTGCGGGGAAATTAGGCCTAAGACTTGAACACACATATTATTAAAAAGAATATAAAAAATATCACTGCTGAATTGATGAGATTCAAATGTCTAAATTATGTTGGATGTACCCATATTAATGAAGAATAAGATTGTTAATCAAGAAACGGACTCTCAGAATGAAATGCATTCTCTTGATTATGATAAATTTGTTGGAGGGAAACATTAGTATTTCCCAAGTTTGGTCCATTACTAGGATTGCTTATGAATGAATGATGTCCTCTTCTTTGTTTGATTTTTTTTCATTTTGACTAATAATAATATCGATTCGGGTATCTGGGTTGCTCATTGGATTTCCTTTTGCACATCTCAGGGAGTGCCCTGCACCTCTGTTCCTCGGAGGAATAAACCCCTGCGTGTGGATTTTTATTACTCCAGTTGGTGTATCCGTGCAGGTAACGATCTGTTTCTTTATACTGCATCGAACTATCTGTTCAGTACACTTTTACTTGATTACAGCTCTAGCTAAAGAAACTTAATCTCATATTCATCCAAAATGCTGCTTAGTTACATCTTCGAGTAATGTCGCGTTATTTGCCAGCACTTGTATCACTCTCACTGAATATTTTCACTGAAACAGTTGAATCGAAGAGAAACGAGGGACAACTAACGGCATGTGAAGTGCTGCTCTTCCACCACGAAGACATGGGAATTCCCCGGGAAATCGCGAAGCTCGGGATTCGCCAGGGTATGTGGGGAGCGGTCAAGAAAATCGAGCCAGGACTCCGTTTATATCAGAAGGAGAGGGCTGCGGGAGCTGCGATCTCACGCTGCGCGTTCATGGCACAGATCAACACCAAAGCCAGTCCCGATTATCTCAGATCCCTCGAAACTGCCAGCAAGGATGATGATTCCTTGTCATCTGCTCTTGAGAATGGTGAGAAACAGTCTGGACGGAGTATACCGAAACTGGTGGTTGTCGGAGGAGCGATTGCTCTTGCATGTACCCTCGATCGAGGACTGCTAACAAAGGCGCTGATATTCGGGGTTGCTAGACGGTTTGCGAAGATGGGTAGGACGTAGGAGGTTGTGACGTGGCGCGATGTTAGTGGAGGGAGCTTCGGATTAGAGATGTCCCAACTGCCACCGTGGAATCGGAACCTGCTGCTGTATCTTGTTCTCTCTTATATGTCTCTCTGTTATTATATATATTCGTTGTCTTGTATTTTTCATTCGAGCTGCTGCTGCTGCAATGGACAGCCTCTGTTTAGTTGGGTAATTGTTGAGATGGTTGTGAATTAACTGACTTGATTTCATGTCATGTCATGTCATGGAGGAGGGTCTTCTTTTACTGCTGAATAAAACAGTAAACCACAGATTTCCGTTCATGTATCTCTTATGTTATATTCTACGTAATTGCATTCTTGATCTTATTTCCTTTTGGTAAACTTATTTTACCTTTTCAACTCAACAAAGATTGATTTTTTATGTACAAGACGTATAAATCCGACTGAAGATTATTCTAGACGTAGTTATCAACGTTTTGCTTTGGGAATTGCAACTCGTTTTATCATAACCAATCTTGGCTATGGTCCGTATGGAGTATCTCAATTTCAGAAGATAACCAAGATTCAACAGTCATGAAGATATAAATTCAAAAAAAGCAATTACTTTGTAGTAATGTAAAGTTGTTTGTATTATATATATTGATTGATTCACATGAAATTCACAAACTAAGCAAATCCGAACCTTTACCAATCTTGAGAACACAGGTGATCCCTAACCCTAAGTCAGAAGAATCAAAGAATCGATACATCAGAGTCGTGAAAACAAACAATTACGAGATAATTACTTTCTGCCGAGACGATTGGATCGATCAACGCAAGACGAGGGTCTCGAAACAATGGAGGCCGTCGAGTTCCAGAGCAAATCGCGGCGGCGGTGGGCGCGGCTTCGACGCCGACGAGGTCGCCTCCGACTTGGTGCCGCCAGAAACCTTCTCGCGCAGAAGCGACTCAGAAATGGACGCGGACGAAGGTAGATGATCGGCGCCGATGTGGCTGGATCTAGTAATCTTGAGGCCTAAGAACTCGGCGTAGAACGCATCGAAGACGCTGAACATGGAATTCATGGTTGCTTGCTTGATTGGTTTTTGCGGAATTCGGGAGGTTACTTGCAAGTAAGTATGTTGCGGAGAATAGAGTTTGGATTGGTGGTAACGGCAGTTATTCGTATTTATAAGGAGGAAGGGGATCAGCGTGAGGAGGAAGCGTAAGGATGCTGCAGCGGAATTTCTTTATGCGTGTGTTGACGCGGTGGGGTCCACTTAGCCGCCTTCTTACCTGGTGAAAGTGGAGTCAAACGTTCTTCCAAGTTCCACCCTGAATTTGACTAGACCTCTTCAACAAGGAAAAGAAAATAAATAAAAGTTTCAAGTAATTTGTCTAATATTAACTATCTAAAATATAAATTATATATAATAAAAATATAAAGTTAAAGATATAATATATATCTTATAAATATATCTATTTGATAATATATAAAGTTAAAAATATAATATATATATATCTTATAAATATATATTTGAGAATATCTTTATATTATTTAATCTTAAACTTTCTTAATTTGAGCTTCTTAAATTTAGACTCATAATTCCTTATATAAATAGAGAACAATGTAAACCCCTAAACACTAACTGAGCAAAAGAAAAAGTAATAAAAATATAACAATCTATATCACCACAAACTAGACTTAGACTCTAAATTCTCAGATTTGAAACAATTCGCGACGAAATCATATATATATATTAACTTCGTCTGTGTCAATGCATGATCGACTCATTACTGTAGACTCCGAAATCTTACGTTTGAAACCCATATCGGCATCACCTCACACGGACCAAATTAAAATATTAAGTCATGTTTTGTGATGCAGCGTGGTGGTTGGATAAATGCGCATAAATCGAAAGCAATACGAAATCGAACGTAGGGTTGAGGAAAAATCTTGATTTTCTGGTTTATCAATAATTGACTGTAAAATTCGGCCAACAATTTCTTAAATAGAAAACCCTAATCTATGAAATAATCGAAAATAACGAACAAATCCCGAATAAATTGAAAACTGCAAAAATGACCCGAAATAACATAAAACGCGATTTTGAGGCCTCAGATGATGGGATTTGGCTAAAAAGCAGCGTATAGCACGGCATAGCTGTGACTTTGAACTGTAAATCCGTCTCCCCCCGAAAAACACTATTCACGCGCCAAAATCCGCACGTCCGCCCGAAAAAACACTATTCACGGTAAAAAATATTCGAACTCTAATCGGTTCCGCCTGCATCATTTTGTTTACATACTGAGTCAGACAAATGAGAATGCGTATAGAACTGGACATAACAGGCTGATCTCTCAACTATACTAGGTTGTAGATAGTGCTATGTCGACACCTTGACGTGAGCAGGAGAGTCCGAAAATTACGTAGCGAGATTGGATTATGATCGATACTACTAGCTATATTTTGTATCGGGCAAAAAATTTATCAATAAGATATAACTAGGTAGCTCCAAAGAGGATATAATCTTATCTTTGAATTGAATATCTTAGGATAACATCGAAGGATGGAGGATAAAGGTATTATTATTATGAAGAACCTGCTCCCCAAAATTAGGTATGCATTTTTAGTGAACCAAAGTTGTCACTTATTGAGCATCATTGAACCTAGCTTGCATAAGGGAATAATTACAAACACCAATGAATTTTTTATGAAATTACTCACTCTAAACCTAATATTACCGTATAGTTGGAACTTAGAAATATATACTATATGTGTACGTAATATAAAAAGGGTTTAAAAGATGTATCATGTGTATGTATCTTATATGAATCGCGGGAGTAGGCTACCAACTTTTCATTTTTTGGCAAAGAAGTGGCGGTGGTGGTTGTTATTTGAACGTTGACCGCCTCAAACACAGCGACGAGCTTTCGCACATGCAGACCTACCTTTCTCTAATCCAATCAAATGCATCCCAGCTGTTATCAAAGAAATGCATTATTTTTAGGGAATATAGCATAACACGTATTTTTAGGGAATATTGATATAAAATTTGATTCGGTGCAAGTGGAGATTAATTTAGGTATAGAAAAAACATATTATAAGTACTATGCTTTATTGATGGGGCTTCTTCTAGAACCACTCCATAGAAAACTTAAAAAAAAATCTTAGTTACTATCCCTAGTTGTGGTGTAGTAGTTGTTGGATCACGGCAGGAGCTCCGGTTATGGTGACGGATTCCTTAGCTCCTCGCAAATCCTGCAGAAGGGGAATAGAGGGCAGTGGCCCAGAATCCCTCTCCGATGCTTAACGTAAGTACGGCGGCCACAGAGCAAGCAAGCAATATTTGTGTATGTATAAAGCGTAACCCTAATCTGGAATAACTTCCCTCCTTTTATAGAGGAAAGGTTATCCCAGTTACCTGATTGGGCGGTTGGATTGTGATCCACTATCCCACATATCTCGCCGTATATCTTGCCACGTATCTTGCACAGTTATTCGTATCCCCCATATCTCGCCCATTATACCACTACTGTAATCGTGGCGAGATTTCCGGGATTGTGCTCTTACTGGCGAGTCTCGATCATTATCGGAGACTCCCAAGTTACATCGTTGAGGATTCGGTGTCGGGGAGTGGTGTCAACTCCCACATCGGGACCGACTACGTCCAGGTCCGATATCTTCGGGGCTCTCCCCTATCGGAGCCATACTTGCTCGGGGCCATTCAATGTCGGGGCCTCCTTCAGTCGGAGCCCTTAGCCTTCCAGCAGCCCAGCTCCTGGCCCACCAGGCCTAGTTGCCGTTTGCCAATCGTTAGGGGGCCTAACGGCCTTCGCCATGGCCCATCATTTGCCCCCAAGACGTGAGGGACTTATAGTACGTCGCGTCTTTCAGTATCGGACCCCTCCACATCCCAGTCGGGGGTCTTTATCTGAAACGCTGGAGGCCATTGCCCTACTTCTGTCGGAGGCCTTTGCCTTGGATCTCTTTAAGATCCTTTGGGATCTTGCTTGAATTCGAGGGGTTTTCTTGATCAGGCCAGCATTAAATGCTGATAGGAGGTGAAGGAACGTTTCGGGTTTCGCATGCCTGCTTTCTGAAAAAGCGCTTTTCAACCACCCGGTACGTCACTACTCTTGTCTTATCTGTCCCATGCGTCCTGACGGTTCAAATTGAAACCGTTTCGCCTTCGTCGAATTGGCACGTTTCCCCCTTGGACGCTCATGATCGAATCGTTTTGAATTCTGTGGCTCAGATTGTCCGCCTCTTCCGTTTCCTTTTCCTTCTCTTATAAAACCCTAAATCCAGACCTTGTTTTACTTTTCCCTTACTCCTTCTTCTCTGCGATCCCAAGAACCCTAATTCTTCTCACTCCAAGGTTTCATCGGCGTTTTCAGCATCCAGATTTTCCGATCACGATCACTCCAAGGTTTCACCGGCGTTTCCAGCTTCCAAATTTTCCGATCACGATCACTTCAAGGTTTCACCGGCGTTTCCAGCTTCCAGATTTTCCGATCACGATCACTTCAACCACCATGTCTGGTAAGGTTCTTTACCTCATTACTCTTTTCCCTTTCATCTTTGGTTTTCTTAGGCTTCAATTTTCCCCTCCTTCCTTCCCTCGACGATTTTCAGCCGAGGGATCTGCTACTGTTGGCCAACCTTTCGTCTTCAAGTATCTCAAGAACACGCTTGCACCTATTAGCTACGATAGGGCCTGTATAGAGTGCGGCATCTTTGAATCCTCCTTCGGAGCCCGCTATCCCTATGAGCAATTCAATTCTCGCGAGGCCCAGATTACGCTCCCCAAAGGGGACGAGGTGTTCATCTCCCCAGGGCAGATTCGTGCAGGAATTCGACTTCCTTTCTGTCCAAGTTGGGTGGAGCTGTGCAACCACTATAAGACGTACCCCACGACCTTCTCTCCACACGCAATCCGTACATGGATTGCCTTCCAAGTGTGGTGTGATATCAATAAGGAGGACTGGAGCTATTCCCTGGAGCTCTGGCGGGTTCTCTACAAGATGACCTGCAACAAGGACGGAATCTGCTCCTTTTCCCCCCGCCAACCCGAGGGGACCGATGAGCAGTATAAGGAGTTGGGCTGGGACAGGAAGGTGTCCTGGAAGATTTGCAAGGAACGAGCCGTCATCTCCGATAAGGGGAACGATAATGCTAACTGGAAGGAGCAATACTTCTTCATCCAGCCTGGTCCCATCGAGTGGCCGAGGACCACCGTGGAAGCTGATCCCCCCGTGCCTTTCCGCTCATGGTCGGAGCAGACCAAGAGGGCCCTGATGCTTATCCAGGCCCGTCGTTGGGAGGAGGGTTACCAGCCCTTCGAGGCCACTTCTGTCACTGATCAACAGCGGATTGAGATTGGGATTATGCTGATTGATCCCAAGGCTGGGGGAAAAGTTCGTGATGGTGTTTCCAATGTAATTCTCTGGGTAATCTTCTAATTATTTCTTGTTTCCATTGTTTACAGCCCCTCGAACACCGCTGACCATCCGTCTGTTTCAGGAGGATACCGATGCCTCCCACTCACTGAAGCGCAAGAAGAAGCCCTCCCATCGGAAGGCTTCTGCCCAATCGGGACCCTCTCGGAAGAAGGCGAAGACCTCCGAGGCCCCCGGGTCTGCCCCCACCTCCGAGGGGCGGACTAATGTGGATGTGGTCAAGACCGCCTTCAACGTCCGCTCCGAAAAGGAAGGTAAGGAAGTTTTTCGTGCTATAAAAAGGTATAGGGAGTTGGTACCTCAAGACCTTCAAGCCTCCGACATGAAAGGACGGGTCAGGGATGTCAAAAATATCCTTCGAGGGGAAACTCCACACGTCCTCGAAGCGGGTTGTTACGACTTTTTCGGCAAAGAGAAATATATGGAGCGTTGTTTAATTTGGCACACCGATATCAAATTAATTCCTCGACTTATTCGCCCCGCTGCAGGTCCCGCGGACGTCGCCCCTGCTGCACCTGCCTCGGACTCCGCGCCTGTAGTGGAGCCGGTGGTGGAAGACGCCCCGACGGAGGCCCAGGAAGGTGCCCCAACGGAGGCCCGTGGTGAATTTGGTCGGGTGACCAGCTTGGAGGACTCCCCCTCCGATGATCGTGCTGAAAAAGAAGGCCTGACCCTCCGAGGCAAATCGAGGTCGACTCCTGCCAAGTCACCTGGTAGGAAGACGTCTCCACTTCCCTTCACGTCACCATCGTCATCCGCTCCGCCATCTTCGCCAGTTAGAGGTGGGACCCCCGAAGCCCAAGTAAGTGAAGGAGATGGAGGGGTTCGCCTGGTAGTACCTCCATTCCCCTTGGATGGAGACTACTACCAGGCCTTTTCTTCGGACCAGGGCGCCGAGCCTTGGAGACCGGTGGAGTCCCTTCGGGGGATTCCTCTATATCGGGGGTGTCAGGAGAGGAACCTGGCCTTGCACTTGGTGTCGGGCTCGGTCCCGCCCTCACTGAGGCGCCCTCTTTCTCTGGAGGGGGAGGACATCGAGGCGGATATCCGGGCGATGGCCGTCCGTCGGATAGAGGTAAGTACTCTTTGTTTTTATTCTCCTGGGAGTACTCCGACTGTTTAAATATTAAGCTATACCTTGCCCTCAGGAAATGGCGGACCAGGATCGCTGTTTTGGCTACATCTTGTCCCTTCGGGAGGCTTTGGAGCAAGAACGGGCCAACTCCAACCTCGAGAGCTTGACCAAGCTCCAGGAGGACTTAGCTGCCTCCGAGGCGTCAAGGCTTCGAGCGGAGGAGGGCAAAAAGCGAGCCGAAGAGCGGGTCGAAGAGGTTAGGCGACAGGCTGAGGAGGAAAGGCAGCGAGCCAAAGAGCGGGTCGAAGAGGTTAGGCGACAGGCTGAGGAGGAAAAGCAGCGAGCCGAGGAAGTCAGGGCTAAGCTTGCTCAAGAGGCTCAATCCCAACACAGGCAGATTCTAAGTCTTGAGAGCTCGCTTAGGCGGGAGCAACAGGCTGCCCTGGCGGATCGGAGCCAGGCTGCCTTTGATAAGGCAGCGTTGCAAGAAACTGCTGAGCGGCTGGAGCTTGAGAAGCGGAGGGTCATCGCGGAGCTAGAGGAGGCGAGGGCGGATTATCCCGCCCAAATAACAAACGCGAAGGTCCAGGCCCTCGAAGAATATCGGAGCTCGGAGGACTTCAAAGCAGACGCGGCAAGACATTGTCAGGAGGATTTGCAGAATGCCATCCTTGATATTGTCGAAGAGCTTAATGAAACCTACGGGGACTCCATCGACTTGAGGAAGTCCAAGACTCTCGGCCTAGCCGCAGAGACGTACCTTAGCCTCCCTTCGGAGAGCTCCTCCGAAGACGCCGACGAGCCTCCTACCGATCCCTCCGAGCCTGCCCCTCCAAAGCCTTCTGAAGATTCAGCGCCCGAGGACCGAGTTTAATTTGTTAAATCTTAAGTCCTCGTATTCCTTCCTCATTTATCTCCCTTGTATCGAACCTCTTAGGCTTTCGAGCCTTTTATTACTATCTTTTTCGATTATGTTCTTCATAGCGCTTCTATCGGGTCCTGAGGACCTTAAGGCTTTCGGACGTCCAACGACGCTTTTTAATCGAACCTTAAAAAACTTAAGGATTTTCGGACGTCCAATGACGCTTTTTAATCGGACCTTAAAAACTTAAGGATTTTCGGACGTCCAATGACGCTTTTTAATCGGACCTTAAAAACTTAAGGATTTTCGGACGTCCAATGACGCTTTTTAATCGGACCTTAAAAACTTAAGGATTTTCGGACGTCCAATGACGCTTTTTAATCGGACCTTAAAAACTTAAGGATTTTCGGACGTCCAATGACGCTTTTTAATCGGACCTTAAAAACTTAAGGATTTTCGGACGTCCAATGACGCTTTTTAATCGGACCTTAAAAACTTAAGGATTTTCGGACGTCCAATGACGCTTTTTTAATCGAACCTTAAAAACTTAAGGATTTTCGGACGTCCAATGACGCTTTTTAATCGAACCTTAAAAACTTAAAGATTTTCGGACGTCCAATGACGCTTTTTAATCGAACCTTAAAAACTTAAGGATTTTCGGACGTCCAATGACGCTTTTTAAATGTATCGAGAACAACTCAGGAATACTTTGATCAGAAGTAACTTCTTTATTGATTGATGTCTTTAACATAGCATGCACCACTCAGGGCGACTTAATTACATCTTCGCGCCTCCACGGGCGACTTATTTGTCAAACATGGCACTTCTTCAGATGTTCGCCACTAAAGGTGTTTCTTAAAACCTTGCCGTCGGGATCCTCTAACTTGTAAGCGTTCGGGGCCGGCATGCCTACGATCTTGTAAGGCCCTTCCCATTTCGGGGACATCTTGTTGATCCGATCTTGTAGGGCGAATTCGTTCCGTCGTAGGACCAATTCTCCTGCGTAGAACTGTCGCGACTTGACCTTCCGATTGTAGTACCTGGCCGTCGCCAAACGCATCCGAGCTTGCGCTATGTCGGCCTCCAGCCGTTTTTCCTCTAGCAAGGATAACTCCAGGCGCCTTGTTTCGTCATTCGTCAAAGGTCCTATCCTGGCTCTTCCTGGACTCGTCGAGGGCTCATAGCTGCTGGTTCGATGGGATGCCACCGCGATTTCCACGGGAGCGACCGCCTCTGTTCCATAAACGAGTGCAAACGGGGTTTCACCTGTTGACCGCTTGGGTGTCGTTCGGACCGCCCACAACACGTTCTCCAGTTCGTCCAGCCATTTTCCGTCCAAAGCGTAGACCCTTTTCTTCAAGCCCTCCATCACGATTTTGTTGGCCGCCTCTACCTGCCCATTGGTCTGAGCATGGTGGACGGATGCTGTTCGATGCTCGATACCGAACTCGTCTAGGAATCTCTCCAACTGGGCCCCATTAAACGGAGGACCATTGTCACTGATGATCACCTTCGGCACCCCATATCTCGACAAAATTCGGGTCTGAAGAAACTTAATGATATGTCCTGCTGTTGTTTTGGCTAGGGGCTTAGCCTCGATCCACTTCGAGAAGTAGTCGATCGCGACCAGCAGATGTGTGCACTGGCTCTTTGCTTTTGGAAGGGGTCCCACCAGGTCGATGCCCCACTGTGCGAAGGGCCAAGCACTCCCGATGGGCATCAAATCAGCGGCGGGAGCTGTGATATTCGAGGCATATCTCTGACACGCGTCACAGGATCGAACAAGCGCCGTTGCTTCCTTATTCATCGTAGGCCAATAATATCCCAAGTTCAACGCCTTCCTCAGAATAGATCGAGCGCCTTCGTGACAGGCTGCGACTCCTTCATGCAATTCTTTCAGAATCCGAGTCGTATCGGGTTCGGCCACGCATTTCAAGAAGGGCGTCGAAAGCAGACCCTTCTTGTATAACTGGTTGTCCACCATCGCGTAATTAATTGACATTCGTCGTAATCGCTCCGCTGCCACTTTATCTTCAGGAAGTGCCCCCGTCGTTAAGTACACAATTATCGGGGTCATCCAAGTGGATTCCTTCTCTGCCCCTGTCCCGATAGCGCACACCTCCGACGGATCGGTGGTCGATAGAATCACCTTCTCCAAGAAGTGTACCTTCCGACTCTCTTCCAAAGGTGCCCCCAAGGCATATTTGCTCAGGGCATCAGCTTCCACATTCTCTTCCCTGGGAATCGCCTCGATATCAAAGCTTTTGAAGCTTTCCTTCAAGGTCCTAGCCTCTTGAAGATACTTCTTCATGACCGGATTCTTTGCTCCATACTGCCCCCGAACCTGATTTACAATCAGGCTAGCATCACACTTCACCCTTCAAATGTTTAATTCCGGTGCCCTTTGCGATTTTCAGCCCCGTTATGAGAGCCTCATATTCCGCCTCGTTATTGGTGGCTCTAAATGTTAGGGCCAATGCATATCGAAGTGGCTCCGCCCCGCCTGGCGGAATCAATACGAACCCCGCACCTGATCCGTCCGAGCTTGAGGAGCCATCCGTGTACAACTCCCAGGTGTTCTCTTTATTTGGCTGTTCCGACTGCCCTGCCGTCGGGGCCTCTTCAGTATTCCCGGTTGCCCCCTCTACTGTTTCCGTTGCTTCAGGATCGGGAATAGTAGATTCAACTATAAAGTCGGCCAATGCCTGCCCTTTGATAGCTGTTCTCGGAGCGAAATGAATTCGAAACTCGCTAAGTTCCACGGCCCACTTTACTAGTCTCCCCGACGCATCGGGCCGGTTCAAGAAGTGTTTCAATGGCTGATCAGTCAGCACCGTAATTTCATGCGCATGGAAGTAGGGTCGTAACTTTCGAGCAGTTATAATCAACGCAAATAGGTACTTCTCAATCGGAGGGTAATTCATTTCACTCTTGGCAAACGCCTTGCTTACATAATAGACAGGAATTTGATTGCCCTCGACAGCTTTAACTAGAACAGAGCTTATTGCAAACGAAGAAATAGCCAAATAAAGGTAGAGCGGCTCGCCTGGAGTTGGCTTCGCAAGTGGCGGGAGGTCGCGGAGATGTTGTTTGAGCGCTTGGAACGCCTCCTCACATTCAGCAGTCCATTTGAATTGTCGGTTGGCCCTTAACACACCGAAGAATGGCATCGACCGGTCGCTGGCCTTGGATAAGAAGCGATTCATCGAAGCCAACCGCCCGTTCAGCACCTGCACCTCCCTATGATTGGTCGGGGACTGCATCTCCTCTATCGCCCTCAGTTTTTCGGGATTCACCTCGATCCCCCTCTGGCTCACCATGAAGCCTAAGAATTTCCCGGAATGGACTCCGAAAGCACATTTGGCTGGATTTAGGCGGACCTGGTGGAGCTTCATCCTCTCGAAGGCCATTGCCAAGTTGCCAACGTGGTCTGATGCTCGTCGGGACTTCACCAGCATGTCGTCTACGTAGGCCTCCATGGTACTTCCGATCATGTCCCCGAACAGCTTGTTCACCATTCTCTGGTATGTCGCCCCCGCATTCACCAGGCCGAAAGGCATGACGTCATATTGGAAGACTTCACTATCGGCGTAAAAGGCGGTATGTGGGGCATCCTTTTTCGCCATCTTGATCTGGTTATAACCGGAATAAGCATCCATAAAGCTTAGCAGCTCGTGCCCCGATGTAGCGTCCACCAGTTGGTCGATCCGAGGGAGTGGATAACAGTCCTTCGGGCAGGCCTTGTTTAAATCGCGGAAGTCGACACACATTCGCCACTTCCCGTTGCTCTTCCTCACTAGTACTGGGTTGGCTACCCAGGTTTGGAATCGGATCTCCCTGATGAATCCAGCGTCGAGTAGTCTGCCAACCTCCTGCTGGATTGCAATCCTCTTGTCTGTTCCCATCGGGCGTCTCTTCTGTGTGATCGGCTTGATCGTGGGGTCAATGTTCAGTTCATGCTCGATCACGTCCCGACTGATTCCTGGCATATCGCTCGGAGACCAGGCAAATAACTCCTTGAACTCTTTCAATAGGGCGATCAACTCCTGAGCTCTTTCCTCGGATAGGGCGGATCCGATCTTTACCCTCCTCTCGGGTCCATCTATCTCGACTTCTTTCAGGTCCTCCATGGGGGCGGGACGCCCAAACTCCTCTCGAGGGTCAGCGTCTGTTTGGAGAACCGACATAGCCTCCTTCCTTGATCTTCTCGTGGCGTTGACATAGCATCGTCTCGACGCCACCTGGTCGCCTTTCACTTCGCCGACCCCATTCTCAGTCGGGAACTTCAGTTTCTGATGGACCGTCGAGGCTACTGCCATCAGTGGGTTGATAGTGGTTCTTCCAATGATTGCATTGTACGTCCCTGTGGATTCGACCACCACGAACTCCACATCTCTCTTCTCCATCTTCCAGCCACTGCCGAACCATACAGGCAGCGTAATAACTCCCAACGGATAAGAGGTTGTGCCGCAAAATCCTACCATCGGGAAATTGACCTCCCGCAAATCTTTCTTCTTCTTCCCCATCTGCTCCAGGGCGTCGGAGAAGAGGATGTCGGAGGAGCTTCCTCCATCAATGAGGATCCTCTTCACTTCGAATCCTCCTACATCCAGTGTTACTACTAGGGCATCCTCGTGGGGGGGTCTCTACTCCCTCCAGATCCTTCGCCGAGAAGGTGATCTCCATTTCCTCCTTCGGGGTCCACGACCGTGACCTTTTTCCCAAAACCACTGCGACTGGCACTTGGTTGGCATAACGCTCCCGAGAAGACGATGTGTCTCCTCCTGCAGCGAACCCTCCATGGATCACATTAATAATCCTCTTCTGTCTGGACCCAGATGGGCCCTCTGAAGGCTCTACGTCGGACCTCCTTTTCCTGGGGGACCTCGATCGAGATTTGGACCTTGACCGAGATCGTGAGCGGGGCTTGCAGCGCGAGTCTCCTACGAACTCCTTCAGCTTACCCCTCTGGATAAGCTTCTCTATTTCCTTCTTCAGCTCCCGACACTGGTCAGTGTCATGACCGGAGGCCCGATGGAATCGGCAGTAACGGTCGGTGCGGGAGCCCAACTTTTCTCCTTCCTTTTTCTTGGGGAAGCGAGCGAGGCCTTGCTTCTCCATTACCGCCAAGACCTCCTTCAAAGGCCTATTGAGGGGGGTAAACTCCTCCCTCTGATTGTCCATCTTGGTCGGACGCCTATCTTCCCTCCGATCAGAGCGTCCACGATTCCGACTACCCTCGGAGCTATCCTTCCGGTGTCGGTTGTCCAATGATTTGAACAACTGCTTTCGTTCGTGCCCCTTAGGAGGGGCCAATTCTCCGGCAGCAATCTTCGACTCCTGGACGTCGATTTGCTGTTTTACTCTCGCCTGGAGCGCCTCCATGTTCCAGACTTTTTTGGCCGCGACACTGTGAAGTAAGTCGGAGCCGTAGGGGGGATTGAGGTTTTTTATGAATGTGCGGATGGCCTCGCCCTCCGATATCTCCTCATCTAGCTCGGTCATACCAGCAGTGTAACGCTGATAGTATTGGGCCAGTGATTCGTCAGGCCTCTGGACCACCTCATGCAGGGTCCGAACACTCTTCAGCAGTCGTCGACGCCCTTGGTACTGGGCGATGAACCGCTGATGCATATCCTTCCAACAGGTTATACATCCAGTGGGCAGACTGTAGAACCACGTCATCGCCTTCTCTCCCAAGGTGCTCGGGAACAGTGCACAGATAACGTCCTCATCAGGGGTCCTGCCCATGCACGCTGTCAGGTGCTTCTGCACATGGCGGACCGGGTCCGCGACCCCGTCGTACTCGTCTATCTTCGGGATACCCAAGCCTGGAGGGGCCAAGGTATGGATCAACCTGGGAACGAAAGGATGGGTCTCCTGACTCCCCAATTCCGACATCATGGGCTTCTGATCTCCCATGCAGATACCCACAATCTTTACTACCTGGTCGGCAGTGAGGGGACCATTCAGGGGAATAGTCCTTTGTTGTACTGGCCCTGGTCCATCGACCACAAAATTCTCCGCCGGTGCTGGATGAGGAGGAATGGGTTGTTCCCTCAATGGAGGGGGTGGCGGCAGGTTGTCGTCCACCTGTCTTCTGGGGGCATCTCGCCGCGGAGGGAGCGGCGGGAGATCGGCCTGCCTTCTAGCAGCTTCTCTTCGGTCTAGGAGGGCCTCCATGGCCTCCATGAATAGGGGCATGGCCTCTGCTACTACCCTGGCCAGCTCCGGATTCTGGGAAGGTGCTTCGTTCCGGCGAGTGCTGTCACCCTCATCTCTCAGATCCTGATGCTGGGCAGCATCCTCAGGGGGATTGCTGGTGGCCGGTACTTGCTTGCCTGAACGTTGCGATCTGTTGCCAGCCATGGAATGAAATCAGAGGGAAGCAAACTTACTTTTTGGCTTTTTGTTGCGTTCCCACAGACGGCGCCAATGTTGGATCACGGCAGGAGCTCCGGTTATGGTGACGGATTCCTTAGCTCCTCGCAAATCCTGCAGAAGGGGAATAGAGGGCAGTGACCCAGAATCCCTCTCCGATGCTTAACGTAAGTACGGCGGCCACAGAGCAAGCAAGCAATATTTGTGTATGTATAAAGCGTAACCCTAATCTGGAATAACTTCCCTCCTTTTATAGAGGAAAGGTTATCCCAGTTACCTGATTGGGCGGTTGGATTGTGATCCACTATCCCACATATCTCGCCGTATATCTTGCCACGTATCTTGCACAGTTATTCGTATCCCCCATATCTCGCCCATTATACCACTACTGTAATCGTGGCGAGATTTCCGGGATTGTGCTCTTACTGGCGAGTCTCGATCATTATCGGAGACTCCCAAGTTACATCGTTGAGGATTCGGTGTCGGGGAGTGGTGTCAACTCCCACATCGGGACCGACTACGTCCAGGTCCGATATCTTCGGGGCTCTCCCCTATCGGAGCCATACTTGCTCGGGGCCATTCAATGTCGGGGCCTCCTTCAGTCGGAGCCCTTAGCCTTCCAGCAGCCCAGCTCCTGGCCCACCAGGCCTAGTTGCCGTTTGCCAATCGTTAGGGGGCCTAACGGCCTTCGCCATGGCCCATCAGTAGTTGAAAACGCTCACTTTAATATGGATTGATTTTAGTAATAAGAGTTTGAAATTTTCGATTACTTGATTAAAATTTAAAACCATTTCTTTAGGAAATGAAGCCTCTTACCGGTATGACCGCCTCTTAATTATACTAAACTGTTGATGTTACTACGTTGAGGAACCAACGCATACGTTGGTTGTTAAAATATATAACTCACAAAATAAAAAAAGCCCGAATATTATATAACATAATGAGTCTAGAGTCGTAACTATTATTTTAATTTATTAAACTACAAGGTAGGTATTTTTTGGTTTTTTTTTTTCTTTTTTTCCCGCCAATTTGAACAACGTGTTTGATTTCGCCGTGTTTTGTTGTACTAATAATTGAGCCTCGACCAATTAAGCGCTGAATCACGATCAACCACATTTATAATAAATTACATATATTTAATGAAAAAATCGGATAATCTTTTTCTGAAACTACACGAATAAGAAGTGGAGGAAGAAAAATCTGATTTGTCTGATCTCTTCTAGTAAATAATAACCTCAAAATCGTGCCACGTAGCAAGCTAACGTAATTTGTGGTCGTCTTCAATAATACCATTACCATTAGCTTGGCCAGAAGTTCAACTTCAAACACCAAAGCTGACTCGGACCCCAAACCCAATTCAATTCCACTTCATTAATTCAAATATAAATTCAGACCAGACGACGATCCAAACACCACCGATTCCGTCCAGTCCGCCGCGATGAAGGCCCCGTCGTGCACTCTCATGGCGTCCGTCGTGGCCGCGTCCACCGCCGCGCTATCCTCCTCCGCCCCTGCTTCCGGCGACCGGAGCAATTCGAACGACGTACGTCTCTCCGTTTCAGAAATCGATCTAAAACAAAAATGAAGAGAGAGACAATGTTGTGTTGATCGGTTATTGGTGTCTGTGTGTTTCAGGGATGTGGTCCTCATCTGAAGCAGACGAAGAGCGGAGCGGATTCATCGGAGGAAAAATTCGCACCAAGATTCGACGGATTGAGGTTCATCGAGACCTTGGTGACTGCACACAGATAACCATCATTCATCGGAGATCTGTGTCTGGCCGCGGATCTGGAACAGAATTTGTCACGTTTTAGTTTAGTTTCTTTAGCATTTTTAATTATTTTAACAAAAATTACGTAATTTTAGACAGTAATAATTCGTATCTCCTCCGTACATTTATTAATGAATGAATGATTGATAGCAGAATATGCGACGTCATACTTGTATGAACATGGGAAAAGATGAATAATACTATTAATTGATATTATTATTTATTACTTGGTGTTTTTCTTGCCATGATTATTAGTTGGTGTTTATATATTAGGTTTAACAACATATAATATTGCGTCAAATGATGAATGTTTGCGCTCACAAATTCGAGTTTATATGTATGTTGATTTTTATTTTTGCCTTGATATATCACAAGTACTAAAGTGTGCTAAATTGTTGTTCATAAACATCTAATTTAATTGAGGACCCTAAACTATGTATAAGAGCATTGTTGAAGTCATTCCCTACAAATTCAAGCTTACGGTTAATTAAAACACGCATGCAGTTAATATTAATTAATCATGGTTCATTTCGCAGGACTATATTGCAGGATTTGCATGTGCCTGTAATAATATCTAGTGTTGTACAATTTTACGATTCTAATTTCTGTTGTCTCGGACTCTCGGTCTAGATACAGAAATGATAAGTCTTCATGAAATTTATGTCTTCAGTATTTTCAGAAAGGTGTTTGGTTTGAAGAATGTTGAAGAAAACTCGATCGTTTTAATTTCAATGTCATGTCATATTTATTAAATAAGAGTTGTTGGGGGTGACCGAAACTTAATATGGGCAGGCATCCTCAAGTCTTGGACACTTTAGATGGGACCAAATTTTGATAATAATAATTGAACACTTGAATCTGGTAGATATAGTGAGTGGTTAGATGGAAAATGTCGAATTCGTTAGATTGGGCAAGTGCGGTAGGTGACACTAAGGTGGCTTCCTATTTATATATTTATTTATTTTACATACAACTGCATTTTACACTAAGGTTACTTTTTTTTCGAGATTATTATATAAGTTTACTTTTTTTAGGGTTTAAAATTATTTTTGGTACTATATGTTTGACCGTTTTCTACATTTAGTTCTATATATTTTTTTTTCGTATACTTTTATTACCAAACGTTAAAAAATTATATAATTTTCATATATCTGTTAATTGACCATTAGTTTTGGCCGTTAAATAACATGTGCAAGTCACGTGACCAACTTTAGACTTCATTCTAATACATCCCTAATTTTTATTTTATTCAATTTAGTCATAAAATTTAAAATCAAACTCTAAATCTAAAAAGACAAAGCCAGACCTAGCCTATTGTTAGATTCAACCCTAAATCGGGATATACTAGATCTAGCGACCTCGACCTAGATTCGGACCTAGCTTTAAGTTAGGTTCAGCTAAATTAATTTGGACTTAGTCCTAATTGGTCGTTCTGTAACAACCTCTCGTTCTGTATCTGGGCCGGGCCCTTTTTATGTTTGATAAAATATGAAAATGAACTTGGATTTTTGTCAATCGGTTATTATAGCAATTAAGCATAAATTAATAATGTATGAAACGTTTTTTAATTTATAAGAAAGTGAAGCTTTCATTCCAACATTTTAAGCAAAACATTTAAACGAAAGATGTCAACTTCAAACAAGTGAATTTGAAAAAATCGGAACTAAGTTTTAGAAAAATAGTATACCTTTTGATAATCAACACACTACATGGTAAAAGGTAACCAAATAACCGTTAATTGTAAAAATGACAACTTATTACGACTACAATAATCAGACTAGAGTTGATCCTCATATCATTACACTAGTTTACAGAATAAATAGGGTTAAAGAATCTATAAATTGTCTGAAGTTTCAGAATGTTGAAGTTTAGCGTATAAAGTTTAAAATATTAAAATTGACAGTTTTTTGTTTTATTTTTAATAAAATTTGGTGTTTAGTGTGTATTTTTAACTCCCTTCAATCATTTTCATCAACTCACTCATTCTCTCACTAATAATCAATCACTCTTTATTTTTCACAAAGTTGTCAAATTTCCCACAAAACTTGTACATCCAAAAGAAAATGTATCCAACAGAGTGGTGTGGAGCAATTTCCAGCGACAACGGAGTAAAATTTACTTGGCGGATGTGGCCAACTTCTTAGGTGACAGTTTCGGCTAGGTGACGAGAATGGAGCGTGCATGAGATGTCGAATTTAACAGTCAGTTTCGCCCGGATTGAGTTCTTTAAAGTAATCACACCGAGACGCAAAATTTCAATAAAACTAAAACATGGGACACTTTATTTTAACATTATACTAAATTTTAACATTGATAATACTTCATATAGCTTATAAGTTTTTAACCCGAATAAATAATTGGCCTAATTAATTATTCTCTGGGAAAGTTTCTTCTAAAACAAAAGGACAAGCATACCCGTACGTTTTGCACTCTCGGCAGACCTCCACCGTTAAAAAAATGAACCAACAAGAGCACATGAAAATCACATTGAAATTGATAGGCTGATAGCTACGCTTGAATTATTGATGATTCATGATGGAAACTGAATACCACAATGCACTTGTCACTAGCTAGTTGCATCCCCATTTTAGATTTTAGTTGGATTGGTACATTATATTTGAGCCTCTAAAATATTTGGCTAGAGATGTGATTTTTCAGTATTTTATAATTTGAACTAACAATCATGTAGATTTAGGTATGTTTATCGATTTTTCTTTAATCACGTGTAAGTCATATAATGAATTCCATATAAATTGGATGGAAATTTGACAGAGTTCGTAATTTCTCCATAAACAAAACGTAAGCTAACAATTAAAATTTTAGTTAGTAATTTGTAAACTCCGACTAATAATTCATTAATTTAACCAAATTTACTATTTAGTAAGCATTTATTCATATCTAATTAAAAAACTATAACTTCGGTTGATTCCGCTTGATAATTTAAAAAATGACATATACTTAAATCGGAACTGAAACAAAGACGACGTCATTAAATAACATTTATAATTTTAATTTTACAAAAATATATTTATTAACTCTAATTTAATATAGCGACTTAATCTTGAATATTGTAATAAAACAACAATAATTTTTCTAGACTTGTCTGCTTTATAAACATTTTTTTTTTCCAGAAAGAATAAAAACAAAAATATTAAATGATATTTGATATCATATATTTTCATTTATATACCAAAGTATAACAAATTAATCATATATATATATATATATATATATATATATATATATAAGTTTTTAAAAATCAAGAGTGCATCAATAATATTATTATAACGTAAATTTCACATAAATAGAATTTCGTGAAAATTAATAATTATTGTACTTAATCTTTCTTATTGTGATTTTTATAATCAGTTGGGCCCAGCCTTGTTCAATGAAATGAGAACCACAAAAACACCGGTGACGTTTGCCCAATGTCGATTTGTGGCCTCCGAAAAAAATCTAGGAGGCGCGTCGGTCTCACCGCTTCCTCGCCCTCGCTCACAAGGTATCCCACCATATTCCGACCGATGTCCCACGCCGAAGTCGTGGTCCGAAATCCTGAGGCTCCTGCCTGTCGCGCGGGCCCCACATTCCAAACCAATAGTTTCGCGCCAAGTGGACGGGGAAAATCAAAGTAACCGCTCTTCCCATAAATGCAGTCCTCGAACACTACTACTTCATCACCGTCTCACTCAACTGAAGCTGCTGCTAAGGAAGACGGACCAGCAACCTCTCCTTCAAAAGTAGCAGCTCAGTCTTTCTTTGTCTTCATCGTACTCTGTACGTCTCTTTAACTCTGTGGGTAATTTAGTTGAAGAACGAGGTTATATACATGATAGTTAGAAATTTGCTGAGCTGATTCCAGTTTATTTTCGATTATACACTCATTTGCACAATCTTATGTCCGTATTCCTTTGATTTCCAATTATCAGTTCATGTGGCAATCGACGATTGTATTTGAGTTCCCCTTATTTTTGCTGCTTTGTTCGTTGTATACTGTTGGTCTCTAGCTTTGGTTATGTGCTACAAAGTTTGCATCTTGATGATCTGCTGTGAATAGATGCTTACCATGTACAGTACTGCGGTTTTTGACTGGATCGTTTATTCGATTCGTTTCATTGAATGACTTTTTTGTTTGTTAAATTTAGCATTTGAATTGCTTTTTCAGTTTTTCAAGTACAAATTATGATGATTTAGGGTTCTTTTTGTAAGTTTTTGGTGTGTACATGTACAATGACATGGGAAATTGATTACTTGATTGTAAAAGCTAAGATTAAGCAGCTAACTCCTTGAAATCCGATTTCAGAACGGCAGCTTCATCAATGGCTACAGTGACTGTATCAAACATGGTATCAAGGAGTTCCAATGTGAAAATGGGATTAGAATCGAAGGCAAGCTTGGCTCAGATAAACTTGAGGAACCAAGCTGCAACTCACAGTGGGTTAAGATCCTTGAACAAATTCGATGGCTTTAAGATGAAAGCCAACTCCAAAGTGGCTGCCCGAAGCGCTAAAACCCCCAACAATGGAAGCACTGCAGGGAAAATCGTTTGTGCTAAAGGGATGAACTTAATTTTCATATCGACTGAGGTCGGTCCATGGAGCAAAACTGGAGGTCTTGGTGATGTTGTTGGAGGACTGCCACCAGCTTTGGCGGTAAATTAATCTGAAATTCCAGTTTTTTACTATGCGTTTTAGCGTCTTGTGGGTTAATCTATCTGTTCTTGAGTAAATTCATCAATGGATTCATGCTGTAGGCTAGAGGAAACCGTGTCATGACGATTAGCCCACGCTATGACCAGTACAAGGATGCTTGGGACACCAATGTTGTAATTCAGGTTCGTTTTGTTGTCAGAAAGATCGACTTGTGCTTCTTAAATTCTTAATGTTTGGTCTTGTCATCTTCTAATGAAGAAACCATTCTCATTTAGGTCAAAGTTGGGGACAAGTTTGAAACAGTTCGTTTCTTCCACTGCTACAAGCGAGGAGTTGATCGCGTGTTTATCGATCACCCAATGTTCCTCGAGAAGGTATAGATCAACTTCTTTCATCTATGTGACTGTTTATTCAAATGAATCATATTCTGAAGATAATAAAAAAATTATCGGTATATGAAGGTCTGGGGCAAGACGGGATCCAAAATATATGGTCCAACAGCTGGATCAGATTTCAAGGATAATCAACTGCGCTTCAGCTTATTTTGCCAGGTGGCTATTTGTCGTGTTAATCCTCACAACGACTACTTCATTATTGTTCAAAGTGATCTTGGCTAATTTATTTTTTTCTCAGGCTGCTCTGGAGGTCCCAAGAATTCTGAATTTAAACAGCCGCAAGGATTTCTCAGGACCATACGGTGTGTATCATTGATTCCTTTGGTGGATTAAGCTATTCTGTGTTCTAAACTACAGTAAGAAGCTCAAATGCCATTAAATATGCAGGAGAAGATGTAGTCTTCATTGCCAATGATTGGCACACCGCTCTTCTTCCATGCTACCTGAAGAGCAACTACCAGTCTCAAGGAATCTACAAATCTGCTAAGGTTAAAAAGCTCGTTATATAATGGCTATCCAAATGTTTTATAGACTCAGATACTGACATTGAAGAACATTTGCAGGTAGCTTTCTGCATTCACAATATAGCTTACCAGGGAAGATTCGCCTTTGAAGATTTCGAACTTCTCAACCTGCCCGATAATTTCAGGAGTTCATTCGATTTCATTGACGGGTGTGTATATGCATATATGATATGGTCATATATATATATTTGCTGTTTTGGGAGATGAATGAAAAGTGAAAACCAACAAGGATATGAAAATGGTAATTTGTCTATCTTGCAGCCACAACAAACCCGTGAAGGGAAGGAAAATTAATTGGATGAAGGCTGGAATTATCGAAGCTCACCGAGTAATTACCGTGAGCCCACACTATGCTCAAGAACTCGTTTCCGGCGAGGCAAAGGGTGTGGAATTAGACAGCACTCTCCGTAGCTCAGGAATCACCGGTATTGTCAATGGCATGGATGTTCAAGAATGGAACCCAGCTACGGATAAATACATCGATATCAATTACACTGCTGAAACCGTAAGTCTCTTGTGCGATATGGCATTTGTATCATAAATATTACTGTCTGGTTGGATTTGGAGCCTAAGACTTGTTTTACAGGTCACTGATGCAAAACTATTGCTTAAAGAAGCTCTTCAAGCAGCTGTTGGCTTGCCAATAGACAGTAAAGTACCTGTGATAGGGTTCATCGGGCGGTTGGAAGAGCAGAAAGGTTCCGACATTTTGGCAGAAGCAATTCCACAGTTCATTGAAGAGGATGTTCAGATAGTCGTTCTCGTGAGTGTCATATACGATTTTTATTTTTTATTTATATTATGACGTATTTGCTGAAATTAAGGAAATTGCACCAAGCATATGAAAAAAGACCTTTCAAGAAAACATATATGTTGAGATAATCAACTGTTTTCTGAAATGATGATAAAAAGAAGTTACACTGACAAATTTTTCACTGAATTTCTCAGGGAACTGGTAAGAAAGCCATGGAGAAGCAACTGGAGATGCTTGAGCTTGAGTACCCAGACAAGGCAAGAGGCATTGCCAAATTCAATGTACCATTGGCACATATGATCACAGCAGGAGCTGATTTCATCATAGTTCCGAGCAGATTTGAACCGTGTGGTCTCATCCAATTACACGCCATGAGATACGGAACGGTAAAAATACCATGATCCCTAACTGTCATTGCCCAAAGTTCACCCAATAAACGTAAAAAAATATCCATTTGATTATTGGGTTTTTTCCTTTTTCTTTGTTCATAGGTGCCGATTGTTGCGTCAACTGGTGGGCTTGTCGACACTGTTAAAGAAGGATTTACAGGGTTCCAGATGGGTTCATTCAACATCGAAGTAAGATCTTGGTTGATTCCTTATTGAAGCAAAATTGTGTTTTTCCCCTTTTTTTGACAAATCATGATCTGGGTTTTTTTATTTTTTTGACAGTGTGATGAGATCGATCCTGCTGATGTGGACGCAATTGCTCAGAACGTAACTAGAGCTCTTGCAACTTATGGCACACCGGCCCTGGAGAAGATAATCCTCAACTGTATGAGCCAAGACTTTTCATGGAAGGTAACTAGTAACTTAAAGGAACTTACTTGTGTTCTAAGTTACCGAACTGAATAATTAAGGAGAATTGATTTTGCTGCAGGGACCTTCCCAATTATGGGAACAGATGCTGCTTAGCCTCGAGGTTGCTGGAAGCAAACCGGGAATCGAAGGTGAAGAGATTGCTCCTCTCACGAAAGAGAATGTGGCCACTCCTTGAGAGTAAGACCTCAATTACTGACTTGTCATTTAATCGTGGAAGCTATCTTGTTGCTCAAGGAAGGAGTAACTGACTTATGGTATTGGTAGTATGTGTTGCAGTATTGATTTTGTTCTTAGTATGTTGTAGTATACACATATAGCAAGCAATGGTAAAAGTAAATAATAATAAAGTCTTTTAGTATGTACTCAAGTTGTGGATCACCTGTTTTGAGATAATTATCTATGAAAATGATATTTCATCTTCAAGACTAAATTTAAGATATAAATATAAAATCTTCAAGACTAAATTTAATTATATTTAATATATAATCTTTTTTTTGTTGTTGTTAAAATCTACCTATAGAGAGAGTTCTCTCTATATAAACATATTTCATAAGTCATAGTTCTCATGATATACGTCATTTGACTTTATAACCAAAGAGTGTAATTTATCTCCTCGCTTCCCATCGGTACAAGTCATAAACTGTTATACATTGTGTAATAATTCAGCACTTCGGCAATTACTTTAAATTAATAGATCTAAGTATAAACATCTTCGGATTTTAAAATAGAAAATTATTGATGATCATTACTTTATATTTTACGAAATGACCTAATGCGACTAAGATTAATCTAGATATGGAGCAAGAACATTACAGGTGTACGCTAGCGGAAAAATGACTTTTATATTTAAAAGCAATATCTTAAATTCTTAATCTATCATTTCTAATTTTTTACAGCCGAAAACTTGGACCGACTTTCCATATCATATGCTATCATCATCATTGAAAAACTGTGCCTGTAAATTTTAAAAAATGATGAGTTGCTGGTTGGTTGCATTTCGCGGCCATTACGTGTAATGAAATAAGTAAACTCTGCTCGTCTTCTATATAATTAGACGTTACAGGTTGGTATTTCATATTTTCATTCATAGTTTAGCTAGGCTAATTTTCTGCGGATTTATTATTGTTATTGTTATCATGGTGAATTATTTTAGGACAGTTGCTCAATTCGCATTACTGGGTTTGCTCTTTGCTAGTCTCGTGTCTGTGGCCATGTCAGACCTCGGTTGGACTAGATATTCTGTAGCAGAAGCTCCAACTCCGACCACCTCTAACGGTGGTTCCGCCGCCGCTGATCTTCACCCTCACCTGGTCGGAACTGCACTCTTTGTCTTCTTCGCGTTTGTCATGACCCACTTCTTCCCCTACTGAATTACAGATACTATTTCACAAATATATTCCAATAATTTTCATTATAGTATAATATATTTACATACATCATACATGTAATTATTCGTGTATATCTTTACTTGTTATTAGAAATAAATTAGTTTGGTGCTAGCCGGACCGAGGTATTTAGCTCCTCTCACGGTCAAGTCAGTTGTAATTATCTCCGAGTATGATATATATATCATCGTGAAAAATAAAATCATGGTGAAAATCCGTAATATAGTACTAAAAAAATAAACTTGAATGGTGGTGGTATATATGCATGTAAAAAATATGGGATCCCTAAAAACTGCATTGAACTCGTAACAATGTTAACTTACTAAAATATATATAACATCGTGTGTATAATAAAGGATGAATTTAGACTTTTTTTTTTTTCGGTAAAAGTAGCCATATTATTAAAACAAGCAAAGCACATACAAAATATAGCAAAATTGGCATAATAACTTGCCCGAATTCAAGTACGAAACAAACTACATCCAGTCGGGATACATCCAGTCGGGATAGGTGGATAATACCAAATTTCCGATACATAATAAACAGGTAAATCAGCCACTTTCTCCAAAATAATTGAATTTTAAAGAAAAAAAAATAACATATTCTTCAATCTCTTTTTTTTAATGAATTTGGATTTTTCTACCATACTCTTGGAGTACCATGCTTTTGGGTTTTTTTTTTTTATTACTAGGGTGAACTTAATTGTAACATACGTAAAATTTTAAAAATATAAAAAAAATATGAATTTTTTTAATTACACATAATATTTGCATCATAGTATTAATAATATCAATTTTTTTCTATAGTTCACCTTTAAGGCAATAACAAAACGTAAAAAAAAAAGTATAAAAAATATGGTGCTTTTGTAGCATGATCTCCAACGAATTTGTATTCAAAGTTCAAACAAATGATTTATTTGGACAGAGGATTGGGATTCCCTCTTATTCATTTATTATTTGGTCAAAGATTCAATATTGAGTTGTGCACGTGTGAGGACGTGCCCATTCACCAGTATATTTTAGAGAAAGGGGAGTAATTGCCAGAACTGATAGTAGGAGGTCTATTATGTTGCATATATTCCAAACTTTTCTCATCGGAACTTATCGTATGTGTCCCAAATTCCCAGAAACAAAAGTCGAACGCCGACCATCGGACCATGTGAATCTTGTCGGGAACAAGCACCCCTGGACCCCACTTAAACCCAGAAAAATAATATTTATTTATTAATTAAAAGTAAAACAAATGTCAATTACTCTCAATCTTGGTTCGAGTAACATTTATGACATCTTGACGTGTCATCAATGCTACATAATATAATAATTCATATTTTTTTTTGCCATAATTAATATTATATATAATACATATATATATATACAAAAAATAGATAAAGGTATCGATTTAAAAAACAACTCTGTATAAAGTGACAATTATTTTGTATGTTCTCTCTAACGTATTAATAACGGTAAAAGACATCTTCTGTTCTCGTAATTCTAAACCAACTGCCTTTCCGTATTATTTTATTTGTGTTCAACTTCAAATTGATATGATAGCAAACATACCTTAACCTAATTATATTCATTTTTGGCCAGATTATATTATAATTAAATATACACAATAATATCTAAATTTTTATTTTTAGGACGCTTTTAACTATTCAAGTAATTATATTTATGTTTACTCTTTTTCTTTCTATTTTTCCTCTAAATGTCACCCTAGCTAGCTAGTAGAAATATTCAAAAAAATCTTCGAAACCCCACGTTTGTTTTTGTCAGAGTTTCCTGTCATCACTGACTCACTGAGTCACTACACTCTGCATTCACTACCACCACCCTCCATCTTCGTCTCCATCTCTCTCTCTACTCTCGCACTGCAACTTTTAGAACTCGCCATTTTCAGAACCACAGATCGACGAACACAACTAGCAGAAGCATCAATGGAGTTCTTCATTGGGTCGACACCCGTTTTCTGCATGCTCCTCTTCGTCTCAGGTACTCAAACACACTTCACATTTCCAGATTCGTCCAAAGTTTCGGTTCTTGATTCGGCTCAAAGTTCTAATTTTTAACCCCATCCCACCTGTATTCTCGAAGCTCTGTTCACGGCGGAAGCTTCCACCAACATCGGCATCAACTACGGCCAGATCGCGAACAACCTGCCGTCGCCGGAGCGCGCGGTGGCGCTGGTGAAGTCCCTCGGCGTCGGGAGGGTGAAGCTCTACGACGCGGACACGAAGGTGCTGTGCGCCTTCGCCAAGACCGGGATCGAGTTCACGGTGGGGCTCGGAAATGAGTACTTGACCCAGATGAGCGATCCGGGTCGGGCCAAGTCGTGGGTCAAGTCAAAGGTTCAGGCGTTTCTTCCCGACACGAAGATCACAGCCATTGCGGTCGGAAACGAGGTTCTCACCAACTCCACCTCGTTGTCGGCGTATTTACTGCCGGTGATGGAAAATGTCTATAATGCCCTCGTCGATCTCGGCCTCGACCACCAAGTTACCGTTACTACGCCGCACTCACTCTCCGTGCTTGACACCTCCTACCCTCCATCCACCGGCAGGTAATTATTGACGGACAGGATTTAATTATGAGAATCATCAATGGACTAGATCAGATTCTGCTACAGTATCTTTCTTTTTGGGTGCAATCAAATACAATTAGAAGTTAGAGGATATTTGTCAACGTTTTGGAAAGTTTAGGAAGCAATTACCTTCGTTGGACCTTTTCTTTTGTTTGGTTTAATTCTCATTTCTCACCTTAGTTAGCTTTGGCAATGGCTGCAATGTAGAATCTAATGTGTGTGCAAACCGGAATTACATCATGTGTTTGCATCAAACCAAACACCCCCTTGTGTAAACTAACTCTTCTTGCTTAATATTTATAGGTAATGTGATACCCCTTTTATACCACAATGTAAAGGAGAAAGAAGAGGTTATCTACCTGAGCAGTGTTTGGTGCAATCGTCTAAATACGCAAACGAAAACATACCAATTGTAGTATACGAAAACGTAATTGGTACACTTCTAGTTGAAAACATACAAATTTTAGTCGTACATGGTTGACTAAACTGTTTGTTCAATTTTAGCCATCTAGGGTTACTCTGCCACCAAATTGTGTAGTACAATGCAAACCAGAAAATGCAAGATGCAATGTGTAATTATTTGTGAAAAGTTTGTTAGTTTTGTGTTTAATTGTTCAAATAGTGCTATTTTTAATAAAAATTCATGAATATGCCCATCAAAGTACTACGAATTGACGAGAAATCTTATGCAGGTTTCGCCAAGACTTGGTGAAGACACTTACCCCAATAATGAACTTCCACTGCAAAGTTGGGTCTCCGGTCCTCATAAACGCGTACCCATTCTTTGCATACAAGGCAAACCCGAAGCAAGTGCCTCTAGACTTCGTCCTCTTCCAGTCAGGCCAGGGCATCGTAGACCCTTCTACAAACCTCCACTACGACAACATGTTGTTTGCGCAGATTGATGCTGTGCACTCCGCCCTTGCCGCCATTGGCTTTAAGAGCATGACCATCCATGTTTCTGAGACCGGATGGCCATCAAAGGGCGATGCAGACGAGATAGGTAACGTACTTATAAACACCCTGCATTGGATCACATTGTAGTATATAATTGAACCGCCTCATATATAGTATAAATAGCCTAAGTATTTTATGTATATATGAATGAGATCCTTTCTAATATGTAGTATAAGAGTGTGATGAGTGTCTTCACTTATGAAATAGTTGGTTCAGACGCACATCTTATTATTAAGAGTTCAGCATGTATATACCAATGATCTCTCTAATTGCTCTATCCTGAGACGTTACAGTACGAAATTCAAGTGACGACACAATTGACAATGTTGTTACATGGATCGATAGGTGCAACACCGGAGAATGCAAAGAAGTACAACGGGAACTTGATCAAGTTGGCATCACAGAAGAAGGGGACGCCGCTGAGACCCGATTCCGACCTCAAGATGTATGTGTTTGCTCTGTTTAATGAGAACCAAAAGCCCGGTCCTACTTCTGAGAGGTACTACGGGTTGTTCAATCCAGACGGGTCGGCTGTGTACTCTCTTGGGATCTCAAATAAGAATAGCGGCAGTTCCGGAAGTGGAAGTGGAAACAACGGAAGCTCAATTATCCCGAACACTAATTCTACCAATGGTGGGGTTTACGGTATGCCGAGTAGTCCGAATGGCTACCTCTCGATTACTTCTGGCACGGTGAGTACATGTATTGTATAGAGGTTACTGCAATGCAAATATGCAATAAACATGTTCTGTTTCTTTCTTGGCTGATCATTTTGTGTGGGTTTGTTTTTAAATGTTTGCAGGGAAGAGTGGCTACTGTTTCTGCTGCCATATTGGCCCTTCTAGTGTCTCTATTCGTGTAGTAATTTTCCGTCATTAGATGTAGGACTTCAATCATCAACGGCCATTAGAGAGAGCGTGGAGAAATTCAGCAGGGTGCATATCGATTTACGCTCATGGTCTAGTTTCTTCTTTGTAGGTGGGACAGAATTGATTTTACTGCGTCAACAGTAATAATGTATTATTAAGCCTGGCATAATGGTGAACAAATTTTCGTCCTTTATTATAGGGTTAAGAATTAATTACCTAAAAACAGCCTTGCTACTATTGTTAATATATTACTTGATTTTCACTTTTTTTCGCTTAAATCGACTAAAAAAATATGTTTTTAATCATAGCAAAAAAAGCGTCGAAAAAAAATGTGAAAAGCACCTGATAGTTGGGATATTGATTATCAACATTTTACAGCAATTAGCAACATCACCTAAATTTTGGACTGTTGTTCTTAGCACTTAATTATATATTACCCTCAACCTCATTATTTCTTCACTAATTTGCATCATAAAGTACAATTTATTGCAAGAATGATGAACCATTACAACAAAATAAAAGAATTACCAGAACAAATTTCAAGGCAAAACTGCCCAGTCTTCCTTCAACTACCTAAGCAACCAATATTCCGAATCCCTCTTGTACAAAAGAATATATCAACTTATTGTAGTTGATGTACCAATAAATAACTACCATACGAATACATATAAAGCTTAGAGACAGCAAAACTGGATTTTGGATAGTAACCTGGGATTTTCAGGAGGCATCAGTTTTGACTCTCTGGTAGAATAACAAGTAAGCAGCCGAAGTCCTGATATCCATCTCATTGACCGGAGAGACGTGACTATCGTCAAAGTGGTACCATCTTTTGTCATCAATCAGCTGCGGAAATCAGAAATTTTGTTTCAATTAACCTTACCCCCCAAGACAAGAAACAACCATTGACAAAGGTAATTTAAAAAAAAAAAAAAAACGAGTTTGTAAATTTTAGAGTTATCACCTTGGCATGTGCAGTGTAATGGCCACCACCAAGTCCGCCGTAGTGATTGCTGATAGCGTAAAGCTCGTATGTATAACACTCTCCGCCCTTGCTCTTCACGTATTTTGTGAGATCAAGATTGTGAAGAGGAAAGCTCACCACTGTATCAAGTTTGTTCTTCAAGTATCTGCTGTACGAGAATCGTTTCAAGTGAACGACGAGTATGTCTGGCAACTTCCATAAATCTAACTTCTTCGTGGCTTGTCTGTGTTCTTTGCATCCTGGACAGTACCTGCACCAAGAATCAATCCAATCCTTTATTTACCCCCAAAAACATTGTCCCATCCTTCTGTATCTTTAGCAGAAACATAGATTGAGCTAGCAGACTGCAGTAATGTGTTAGTTGAGACAGTGAAGTGTTGCAAAAAGTTCAGGTAGATAGAAACCAGCAATTCGGCTAATATGTTAATCAATCCAAAGTGGCATACCACATATCATCAGGACCGAGCGGTTCTTCCTTCAGAAACGCATCCAAACATGAAAACAGCGAAATAGATTCTTGTCTGGTTTTCTTCGAGTTCATACCACTCTTATAGACCTCAGGCAAGTCTTTGAGGTAGCTGGAATCATATAACCCGTATTCTTTTTCGGTCCAATCCAACATTACCTTGATAACAAAACCGCACTTTACTTTGGATCCTCTGTTTAATGGCTTTGTATTGAGACCCCTGGTGTCTTCCATCAAAGAGAGATGGAAGGAAAGCTCTCCAATGTCCTCATTCGAGTTCACTGTTCCATTGTTGCTGTGACACGATTGGTTACTGCTTCTACCAGGTGGAGAGTTTGGAAAACCATTCTCCTTTTCAGTTTTGCGAGGAGCGTATCTTCTCAACGGTGCCAGTATTTTGGAGACAGACATATCTATATCAACTCCGCTTAGTGAATCTTCATTTATATACATTACTAGAGGTGTGCCAAATAACTTATTTTCATGGCCATTTGCGTTGTCTGACAAAGTCCTGTGGAAAGAGAAATATATGTGAATCTGTACTATTTAGAATTAGAATGGGTGTACTAGACTACTTATATTCTAAATTTGGATCTTACAAAATGTTTAAATTACAAAAAAAAAATATATAAATTTGAGACTCTAACTCATATCAACCACTAAGCTAAGTTAACAAATTTAATAAACTAAGAAGTATTCTCCCATCTTAAGTTTTCTCAGTTAAAGGGATGCACCAGATTTGTGTATGAAGAATCCAAAATCCAGTCAACAATAGCACAAACAGCTCATTACCCATCAATAAATGATCAAGGGCTTAATAATCAAACTTTATGTAGATCATGGTTGGCTTGTTAAGTGGGAGGTAGCGATGTGAATCAGAGAAGTAACTCACCGATGCAAGATTTCCAATTTTGTTTTACCAGCTCTTCTATTGGGAAGCCAGTAGGCAACAATGTAATCTCCATCCTTAATTTGAGATAAATCCATCGAATTGTCCAAATATCGATAGACTTTGTGATCATACACCTGAAGTTTGAGATAGTATCTGTAATTATACCTAATACATGCAAATAACTTGCAGTAAAGAAATAGTATATCAATTTGAGGTCGAATGATTACCTCAGCAAGGAGAAGGGTTTCATCTGACTTCAAGCAGCACACAGCAACCAGTGCCTGGTTAAGATCCTTACATTGACCATGCTTAACAACGGATACAGTATAAGGCATTGGAAGACGACTTCCATCACTGTAAAATACAGTGACTGTCATTGTACGAGTGGTGCTTGAAGGTAGTGGCAATGTTAGGTACATGAAGGGATCGAATGTAATTGAGATTTTGCCACAACTAGGGCAGACGAGTGTTGATTTATATTGACCCTGAGCATTGTTAATAGTTAGAAACCAAAAGGAACTAATTGCTATCTCAGAATCCATTAAAATTAAAGGAGATAATTTGTACCTGACACACATCCACAATTATTGAATCGTTTCGGGCCTTATGATATCTCCAGGATTCAGCTGCAACTTCTTCATCAGGACGGCCACCAGAATCTTTCATTTCAACATAAGGCTTCCTTTTCACCCGATTTAAGTCCTCATGGAGCCCATCCAATAAGAAAGCAAGAAGTTCCTAAGAAATAGAGACTCGATGTTCAGCAGAAAGTAATAGTATAAACTTCTATTATGTGTATCATGCACACAAAAAACTCATGCTATCAACATGTGTTGTTCAATTATAACAAGAGAACCAACAAATGTACATATTTGCATAATTAGTTTGACGGTAATAATTAAGTAATAACAAATACCGTATGATATAGACATCAAGTTAACTTAGCCTAGTGATTGATGTCTTTGCTAGTGAATGTAGCGATCATGAGTTTAAGTCTCAAATTTATCATTTTTTGTTGAAATAAAACATTTTGTAGGGGCAGAATCGGGAAAAAATGTAGAATCTCCTAACCCCTTAGTGCACCTTTAATGAATGGTATAGAAGTTTAGATATATGCATGTCATATAGCTACACTCACCTGAGAATCGTGCTGGTTATAACCGCTGAATTGTGGTGCAAATCTGCCAAGTTTCCCTTTGAATACACGTGGAGGAATTGAAGTCTGTCCGGAGGACCACAACTTCCTCAAAAGCTCACCGAATGCAAGAGCAAGTTCGCCCTGAAGAGCTCAAATATATCAGAAATCTCCAACAAGTGTTGGACCAGGAGAAAGCCAGGATAGAGATATTTACTCACACGCATTCCAAGCGGATTTTCTTTGTTAATATCCCCAGTATAATCTTGCAGAAAGTACTCAGCTATCGGGGTTGTGTGGACTAAACATTGAATGGCACTGTTCATAAAGCATGTATTTCCCAAGTTTTGAAGTCCAGCCAAACCTCGTCTCTCCCCCTTGCTACCGGAGCTTGAATCACTTTTCTGCTGAAGGCTAAGTGCTGTTGAATGGCCATTTAACATAGTTGGAGCCGTCGAAGTTAAACTATTTCTAGTAGAATCAGTACCAACATGAGAATTGGAAGCTCCGTCAGACTGAATCTCCAGAAGAATCTGAAAGGAAACCACTGATTATATGATAGTAATAGAGAGCAAATCTGCAGCTATGACTGCACCAATGTCCACACATTTAGTTAAATACCCTCAATGACCACATGTTTGTGGGTCGCCCAAGCATGGAACTACATTTAGTGGCATGGGCACAAACCCCTTCTTAGGCCACCAATTCCAGTTGGGGTTTAGACTTGTTATTTGTACCATTCTCTCAATTTTCCTAGAGTTTATTCAAGAAAAATACAGAGCATAAACAATAGTTTTAAAGAGTTGTTTCAAGTTAAATATATTGAATAAAATCTAACTATTTTCTACTTATTAAATTTAATTTGGGTTAGTGAGCTTAAATTTAATAAGTGTCAAATATATCAAAAGCTAGTGATAGGAAAACATTTTGGCTATCAATCTCAATTATGTCACCACTACATCCGCACTAGCAGGGTACTTTCGATAACTATAAGTTATATAGTAAACGCCATATGGATGAATCAAACTCTCATTGACTAAGACACTCAAAGAACAGTATACAGATCTGATAGTCTAATTTTTGAGTTCTAGAAATCAATTCCAAATAAATGACCAGCGCTGAATGAATTCTCTTTACTGTACAAGAACCAAACTCGTGCTTAAAAAAATTCCAAATAAATCTGGGACGGGTTGAATAAGAAGTTCCATTTTTCATTTGAACCTTAGTTTGCTTGCAGACATGTATCTGCACTCCAAGACAACAGAATAAATAATTGTGCATCTGCGATTTATACATCTACTCCAGTATACATCTATTGCGGTTGGGATACTTACATGTTGGTCCATTTGCAGATTATTTTCCTCAATCGATTTTGTGGACCTGGTTAATAGTTTGCCCCTCTGTTTATTGAAGTAGTCCCGAATCTGGACCTGTCATCACAAAAATCAGGAGAATAGTTGATAGCAAAGGTAAAGCATGATATCTGATAAATAACTAGAGCATAAATAATCAGGCAACAAGAACTTTAAAATTTGATAGCAAGAGAAAAGTAGGATAAGGCGTCGGTAGAAGAGAAAGACTCCGCATTAACTTTGACGCACCCTTTGGATATCTACTCCTTTGAGTGTGCAAACCTTTTGATACAGCTCGTCAATAGAAGCCTGAGCATTAAAAGATAGAACATTTAAACTGTTTTTAACAATATCATCAACCAAATAAAGAAAGCAACAGATTATTCAATTAAATTAAAAGCAAGAAGTGATACCTTTTTGCTCAACTTTATGAGGGATTGATTATTGTCTCTAGAATCAATTAACTTCAAAGAAATTAAATAAACTTCCACATTAAAGCTCTTCTGATGAAAACCTTCAGAGCAGATCATCTTTCTAGGAATAGCTGGTCCTCCTTGGTACCTAACGTTGGAGGGGTCAGCCATTTACAAGAGGACAGTGCATAACAACACTAGGTGAAGCCTATAATTAGTTTACTGCAAAAGCATACAACATATACTTTGTTATGTTCTTTACAAGATGAGGAGTCCCTTACTTCATTGCAAAAGGTTTTCCAGAATCGGTTGCAGATTCAAGATGAAATACTAATTCAATCCTATGACAATTCTTTCATTAATCAATGGGACAACTCTTACAAAATAAAGATTTAAATATATGGTTTCTCTACTATGCAAAGGATAAAGAAGATATTCAAGAAAGGGTCTCACCAACTAAAGAGCTTCTCCCAAACTTCCTTGGGAACTAAAACATAGTCTCGTCCCTCTTCCAACATTCTGCGAAGGACTGGATCACCACTCTCCTCATTATTATCATTTGATACTATGTCATAATTTTCGATAGGCCCTGGTCTATCAACTGTATTTGCTGAAGCCAGGTTAACACTTTGAGAATCAAGTGAGTCCTCATTAGTAATGCAATTATGGCTTCTATGGCCGACGTATAGCTGCCAGCTGCTATACCACCTGAGAGGAACAGAAGAAACAAATAAATACAAGCTTCATGTGAATCATTCGCAAAAAGTACGTATTCCTAGCTTGAGTTTGAATATGTTTTATCATTGTTCCATTGCGTCTAAAACTAATGTTCAAAATTATACGCAAAAGAATGTGTAAGAATAACATTTAATCATCAGAACTAGAAAGGAGCTAAAAAAACCAAATTTCACATTCTCTGCTATTAAAACTTGGAAAAACTTTTCAGAACAATCAAATAAAAATAGCAGAATTCTTCCCTTCTCAAGCATAACGTAGCACGTACAAGTTCCAATTGATCATTTATAAAATGGCAAAGCTGTACTTGGCTCAATCTGACATAGAAATTATAGAGCAGAAGCTGGAAAAAGCACCACACAGACTCCAATGAGCAAAAAGTAAGAAGTTAAGTCTAGAAATGATACCTATTAGATATAACGTAGTAGATGTTGCCTTCTTTCAAATGGGCCTCAGATTTCTTCGTCAACACCTCCACTATACGTTTCTCCTCCTCAGGAGAAATCGGCAAGCAGCTTGCTCCATTTTCCGTTGTCAGTGTCGAATCATGTATCGTCATTGTCAATTCTGGAACCGACCAAATAGATAAAAAAGAATCACATTGCAGACACGCAGAACACCCCAAATTCAGCTAATAATTAAAAATTTATTCAAATCAACAGACTAATGCAGCACCATCTAGCATTCTAATACGCGCGAGAACAGAGATCAGACTAGAAAATGAGCACGATATCGGAAATTTACATGGTTGGGATCACATGCAGACTGAATGAACAGGAGGAAATGAAATGGGATTGAATTGAATCAGAAAAGAGGAGAGGAGAGTGAAAGAACCCTAGATTGCAGGAGGTGGGAAGCAACGAATCTGGAGACCCGCCGAAGAGACGAAGGAGATCGTTTGCAGTTATTCTTTTTAGTTTTTTCCTTATTTTTTCTGTATTTTTCTTCTTTATTAAAATTTCCCCCTTCATATATAATTATATATAAAGCCTCCTGCAGAAATGATGAACCACTAAATGGCATCTGCCAACATTTTTAATCCGCGACTTTAGATTTTCGATCAAGCTAATTGAAATTTGTTGAACGTTTTAATATTTTGTAATTTTCTTTTAAACCTTATGTATATATAATATATGTATAAATGATAAGAAGATGAATAATAAAAACACTTGCCATTTTATATTTAACTTAATGCAAAATACATTTTTTTACCTAGGCTGATAATGGACCTTATTGATACGAAGTATTCTGGCTGGTTGATTTTAAAGCTAAAATTAATTCACTCTTTACCCGGCAAAGAAAATATATTTTTTTTTTTTCATTTATAATAACTAAGTCTAGTCGACCTACTTTAATGTTTTCCAATACTTTCATATGAGCTGAAACATTTTAAAGACTTACTACGCTAATTTCCCCCTTAAGCAAGCTCAAGGCGATCGGCCACCATTTTTTGTGGAGGCGTGATATATGCTCCGAGATTTCATTCCGCCAAGTTGCTAATTCAGACACGGTGGCATAGAAGGTAAATATTGTCGACTTTAGGTTTGTTTTCATCACAGAGACAATCGGAACAAATCGGATTGTGGATCATTTCTTTTTTTTGTGGGGCCTAAATCCGACGGTTCCGACCTCCTTTGAAATTTTGCCAAGTCCTTACCGGTCGCCCGAAGAGTTAGGGGTGGGCATCAAATCTCATCACTCTCAAGCAGTAAAAAGTAAAAATAAAGAAAACATTAATTACCAAAATAATTATTAATGGATTTGTAATTTTTTTTTAATAAATTGTTAATTGACGGATATACTCTGGATTTGGGTTCGTTATATTCGGACTTCGTTTACAAGTCAAACTCACTACCGGCTCTTAAAATACCTACCCACGAGTTAAAACGGTCTGAAACGGGCACGTACCCGTTTCAGACCGAGACTCGTCCGAATTGTCGCCACAATCCGGACCACACCGGATTGTCTCGACAATTCGGTGTGGTCCGGATTGTTCCCCCGCGGCGCGCGTACCCCTACGTGTTTACACTACGTGTGAGCCTTCCCGATGTCAATCTTGCTTACTTCCACACTCGGTTCCATTTACTACTAAACCGGGGTAGGACCGCTCAAAACCAGGTTCAGGTCCAAGGTTTCCTATTTATAGGAATCTTGGCACCCATTTTACAACTCAAGTTGGCTAGGAAGCTCTCATTTCTCTCTAGCTTTATCTCACTAGAATTCTCATTTTGGTATCGGAGAGGGTTAATCGCACACCACCACCCCTCGTGGTGTCGATACTGTCCCTTGTGCAGGTGTCAGGCGAAGTGTGCGCGGACTACCCGTGGACTTCGACAACCCGACGAACAGATTACGCATCATTACCAAGACCCGACACTACGCTCGAGTCAGGTCCTAACATTTTGGCGCCGTTCGCGAGATTCGAACAAACAAGTTAGATATTACCAATAGCAATGACGAAAAACCCTTCACCTCCTGATAACTTAAACCCGTAGAAGGAAAATGGGTCGAGACGCTCAAAGAGAAAGGCTTCCACGGAATCACCAAGAAGGCACCACCAAGGAAGAGCCAGGCTGGCCCTTCCCATATTCCTGAGGTCACATCCACAGCTTCCTCAGTGCCAACTCTGAATGCACAATCGGAGTCTACCAATCAAACCAACGGACCACCACCAGGGTTTGAGTAAAGGGCACATACGGAGGAAGAGCACCCTTACGGGGTGCCAACTGAGGAGCAACAACCCCAAGATGGAGGTGCACAAGCCGCACTCACCGTCACCCCAGCAATGATGGCAGCGTTAGAGTAACTGCTAGCTTTCATAGAGACCCCGAGGAACCAATGCTACATGCCACCACCACCACTGCCTACCCAAAGACAGCCTGCAGCAAGAACGGTGTCACATGACATGCTCCGGGTAGAAGCCTCACAACAAGAGAGAAGACAGCCTCCGGCTATCAACCCACAGTACCCTAACGCAGGACCCAGGGATCCCGCTCCTACACAACTTATGAGGAGACGCCATACCCGGACAACTCATGGAGACAGTCAAGTCAACTGTTCCAGCAATAGTGCAGGGAGGACTCTCACTATCAGCCAACTCGGAGGCATAACAATGGCAGAAACCCAAATGCAAACTGAGGAATTTCTACAAGGAATGACGATGTCCCATCATCGTATGGAAACAATTTTCGCCTATCGGAAAAAAAAAGTCACCTTCCTTACATATAATTATTAAAGGCTCGTTAATTGAAAATTTCTAACATGTTATATTATATCTAACAATTCTTTTGTTGTGCCATAATATTTGCTTTTTTTTTATTTAAAACATTTATTAACTTATTAATAGTGAACGGACATATTTACAACTTTGGTAAAACATTATTCTAATCTAATTATTATTTTCTAGAAAAAAATAAGTTTTCACCTCTTTTACATCAGTAGATGTGTAGTGTGTCGTTTCATACACACAGAGAAAAAAAAAATAAAGATGATAAATAAAGTAGATGGACTAAATTGAACAAAATCAAAAGTTTATGGTCGATCACGTGACATGCACATGTCATTTAACAGCCAAAACTAATGGCCAACTAACGGATGTACAAAAAACCACATTTTTTCAAACGTTTGGTACCAAAAGCATACAAAACTAAAGATCTAGTACTAAAAGTCATTTGGTCAAATATGTGGTATGAAAAGTACATTTAACCCTTGATAAAATCTTGACACTATAGTGAGTGTAATTAATTTTGTAGTTTTTTTTTCTTTCTAAAACACTATTAACTATTAGGATTGGTGAACCCTAGAATGAAAATATTAAATCTAAGGGCAAGTGTCAATATAGCACGATCTGAAACAGAAAGAGTGGGGCAGGAGATCTAAATTCGTCGTCTTCAGCGGCATTTGATTATTAGCTATTAAAAAAACAATTTGTTTTACTAATTATCCAACCAAATTTAGATAATGTTGATTGTTACTTCTTGCCAAATAATAATAATAATAATAATAATATTGCTTGTTAAAATGCATCTGGTAATTGGTATACTGTGATTCGAATTTGAAAGTCTGAACATTATCGATCGAGAGGTAGCTGAATCGCAACTGCAGTCAAGTCCCCATTTGACAAAGGTTGGGACCAAAAAAAAAAAGACAAGAAACAATAATAATAAATAAATAAACACAATTCTCTGGACAACTACATGACATCCTTGTTAGAGAGTTGAGCTCTCGATAATTAGAGAGCCACAGAATGAGATGAAGGCTATTTCCTCGATCCTGCAATAAAGCCACATGGGACTTCTCCGGTGAATTTGGGAGTCGCCGGCGATGTGCCGAAAGTTGGTAGCTGCATAGTTGTCTTTAGGCCAATTATGTATTCTTTTAAGTTTGAAATTTTATTTCAGGCCAAATCTGCCAAACAATAGGATTAATGAGAATGGACAAGGAATATGAAATTTCTATTCATATCCCTTATGCCATTCCTCAAACCAATAATCCCGTTAATAGCAACACAAATTCTAGATTTTCCATTAACTTGTCATGCATTTAACTCTTTACCAGCAATTCTAAATCAAATCTAGTCTAAAAGCTAGTATCACATCAAAACGGAGAAATATAAAACAATCTATATCAGCAGATTGAAGCATACCATTTCTGTGTGCTTAACACGAAATTTCCTGTACAATTACCACCAACACTTGGAAAAACATGGTGCACTTTATCATCTTCAAGCATAACATCAGTTTTCTTGCTCAATTTCACGTACAAATCTTCCAGTCAGGCTCGAGACTTATTTATATGCTTCTCAACAGGTTGATCCACTGCAATATGACCATCTAACACAGTTTTTGCAGCTGAAAAGTTCCATCATGTTCCTGTTATCCATATTTCAAACGTTAGTTAGTCTTAAAGATTTCTACTTTCATAAACAAGTGACACCAGATACTTAAAAGGATTTATCATCTTGACCGATACTGAACCACAAGATTAAACAATGCAGCTGAGCATGAACCCAAAAATTGGTAAATTCTAGGCAATTGAGAAATTCGATGCCAATGGCAATTCAGTTACCTGCTCTAGGGGGACTGGTTCTTTTCTTTGCATCCAAATCCTTTCCGGTGATCCTCGACTTCTTCTTTTTCCCACTCATTTCATTAGGGGTTCCATGTTCTTCTTTCTTCCGCTTACTAGAGTGTATAAGAATTGGCCTAATCAAGGCCTTATCTTTCTTCTTCTTGTTCTTCAAATCACCAGGCACCACCAGTGTCTTTGTTTCATTAACCACTCCCTTCCTTTCATATCCACAATCATCACCATTGACTCCTATACCGATAAGACTCACAACATTTGCAGCTAGGTTACTCTCACTATCCTCCTCTGTAATTCTATCACCTTGATTGTTCCCTTTACCATCCCAACAAGGGAACTCCCTATACTTAAAGTTCAAATTCTTGGCCACATAACCGCTGCACTTCCATAGCTGCTGCGAAAAAACTGGAGACTGACCAGTAAACAACATAGGATCTCCACCAGGAATCCCTTGCACATGAACCCTCTCTTCCCTAGTCCAGAGCCTAAGAGGATGCCGCCGAGAAGAAGCCAAATTCATGGCATACGAATTCTCCATCCTCACAGTCTTGGTCGGCAATTCAACCAGAAGCTGTGCTACCTCCGTCTCCTCAATATCGAGATTATTCTTAATCTTACACTTACTGCACGCAAACTCCTCCTGCCCCTTCACGTATCGAGAGCATCTCGTGTGCTCCCAAACCCCGCAAACGTCGCAATTGACCATCTCTTCTCCATCATCGAAGTTCACGCCGCAGATGCAATCCACAATCCATGAACCGTCCACCCAGTCATCGTGCGGCGCCGCGCCCTGCAGCTGCGATCCGCTCTTCATTGCCGTCGCTCAAGGTCTGGACGAGAGGGACGTCGTACCTGGTTGCGTGAATTCGAAATCGTCAACTGCGACGGCGGCGATGGACGCCGTTTCCTACCGGCGGCGAGCTTCACTGCTTGCTTCCGACTACAGAGAGGGAGACAAAACGGATCTTGAATCGGCACGCGACGGGACGCCAATGGCCGAGTCCTCTCTCTCTCTGACCTAAACCGTAGTGGAGGGTCAAAGACTGAACTGGCACGAGTTATTGGGCCAACTCGAGCTGCTGTGTACTTACTATGGCCCATTATAAAGTTTAGTTAAGGCCCAATATTTATGGCATTGTTAGCTGGTCCTTAGTTCTGAGTCTGACGCAGGCTATGGAGAGGTATGTTTTTATTTTATTATCCTTAAAATGCAGCACCGAATTTGAATCAACTACGTCAAAATTTGTGTAAAAATTTAAATACGATTAAATTTTCTCTTAATATATTATATTTTTTTTTCCATAATCTATTAACGACAAATTCAACCGTATTTACATTCTGAGTGTACATTGATTGGCCCAATCCTTATTATAAATATTTCCTGTTAATTTAAATATTGTTCTTACCTAGTAAAGTAAGATTATCTTAATTACTTTAAAATAAATAAAAACTACAACAAAAACCACTTAGACACTTATATAATAGATCAAATACACTGTGTTAAACTTATAACAGTGTATATACTGTTGGATCACGGCAGGAGCTCCGGTTACGATGACGGATTCCTTAGCTCCTCGCAATCCTGCAGAAGGGGAATAGAGGGCAGTGGCCCAGAATCCCTCTCCGATGCTTAACGTAAGTATGGCCGTCAACAGAGCAGACAAGCAGTATCAATATATGTGTGTAAAACGTAACCCTAATCTGGAATAACTTCCCTCCTTTTATAGAGGAAAGGTTATCCCAGTTACCTGATTGGGCGGTTGGATTGTGATCCGCTATCCCACGTATCTCGCCATATATTCTGCCCTGTATCTCGTACAGTTATTCGTATCCCGCATATCTCGCCCATTATACCACTACTATAATCGTGGCGAGATTTCCGGGATTGTGCTCTTACTGGCGAGTCTCGATCGTTATCGGAGACTCCCAAGTTACATCGTTTGAGGATTCGGTGTCGGGGAGTGGTGTCAACTCCCATATCGGGACCGACTACGTCCAGGTCCGATATCTTCGGGGCTCTTCCCTGTCGGAGCCATACTTGCTCGTGGCCATTCAATATCGGGGCCTCCTTCCGTCGGAGCCCTTAGCCTTCCAGCAGCCCAGCTCCTAGCCCACTAGGCCTAGTCGCCGTTAGCCAATCGTTAAGGGGCCTAACGGCCTTCGCCAGGGCCCATCATTTGCCCCCAAGACGTGAGGGACTTATAGTGCATCGCGTCTTCCAACATCGGACTCTTCCGCATCTCCGTCGGAGGCCTTTGTCTTGGATCTTTTCAAGATCTTCTGGGATCCTGTTTGGATTCGAAGGGGTTTTTTGAAAAGATCAGCATTAAATGCTGATAGGAGGTGAGGGAACGTTTTGGGCTCTGCACGCCTGCCTGTTGAAAAAGCACTTTTCAGCCGTTTCAATGCGTCATTACTTTTGTCTTATCTGTCTCATGTGTTCTGACGGTTCAGATTAAAACCGTTCCTATTCTCCGAATTGGCACGTTTCCCCTTGGACGATCGTGATTGAATCGTTTCGAATTCTGTGGCTCAGATTTTCCACCCCTTCAGTTTCCTTTTCTCTTATAAAACCCTAGCCCCAAGCACTGTTTTACTTTTCTTTTACTTCCTCCTCTTTGCGATCCCAAGAGCTGTGATTTTCCAGATTTCAAGTTTTCACCGGCGATTCGAGTTTTTACCAGTGTTTCAGGCACTTCAGACTTCTCCGATCAGGACTCAGTCACTATGTCTGGTAAGATTCTTCTCCTTATTGTTCCTTTCCTTTTCATCTTCGATCTTCCTAGGTTTCAATTTTCCCCTTCCTCCTCCCTCGACGATTTTCAGCCGAGGGATCTGCTACTGCTGGACCACCCTTCGTCTTCAAGTACTTGAAGAACTCCCTCGCGCCTATTAATTATGAGAGGGCTTGTAACGAATGCGGCATCTTTGAGTCTTCCTTTGGGGCTCGTTATCCCTACGAGGAATCCCAGTTCAATTCTCGCAACACTCAAGTTACGCTCCCCAAAGGAGACGAAGTGTTCATTTCTCCGGGGCAAATTCGTGCGGGGATTCGACTCCCTTTTTGTCCAAGCTGGGTAGAGTTGTGCAATCACTACAAAACCTACCCCACGACCTTCTCCCCCCATGCGATTCGTACGTGGATTGCCTTCCAGGTGTGGTGCGACATCAGCGCAGAAGACTGGAGTTATAGCCTGGAGCTTTGGCGGGTCCTCTATAAGATGACTTGCAACAAGGATGGGATCTGCTCCTTTTCTCCCCGTCAACCTGAGGGGACCGACGAGCAGTACAAGGAGATGGGTTGGGACAGGAGGGTGTCCTGGAAGATCTGCAAGGAGCGGGCCATCATCTCCGACAAAGGGAACGATAATGCTAATTGGAAGGAGCAATATTTCTTCATCCAGCCTGGTCCCATTGAGTGGCCGAGGACCATCGTGGAGGCTGATCCTCCCGTGTCTTTCCGTTCGTGGTCAGAACAGACCCGGAGAGCCTTGATGCTTATCCAGGCTCGTCGCTGGGAGAAGGGTTACCAGCCCTTCGAGGCCACTTCTGTCACTGACCAACAGCGGGTCAAGATTGGGATTATGCTGATCGATCCCATGGCCGGGGGAAAAGTTCATGACGGTGTTTCCAATGTAATTCTCTGGGTAATCTTCTAATTGTTTCTTTTTCACTGCTTACAGCCCCTCGAACATCGCTGACCGTCCGTCTGTTTCAGGAGGATACCGATGCCTCCCACTCACTGAAGCGCAAGAAGAAGCCTTCCCACCGAAAGACTTCTGCCCCTTCGGGGCCGTCCAAGAAGAAGGCAAAGACCTCTGAGGCCCCCACCTCCGAGGGGCGGACTAATGTGGATGTGGTCCGGTCCGCCTTCAACGTCCGCTCCGAAAAGGAAGGTAAGGAAGTCTTTCGTGCTATTAAAAGATATAGGGAGTTAGTACCTCAGGATCTTCAAGCCTCCGATATGGAAGGACGAATTAGGGATGTCCGGAATATCCTTCGAGGGGAAACTCCACATGTTCTCGAGGCGGGCTATTATGACTTTTTCGGCAAAGAAAGATTTATGGAGCGTTGTTTAATCTGGCACACTGATATCAAATTAATCCCTCGACTTATTCGCCCCGCTGCAGGTCCTGCGGACGCCGCCCCTGCTGCAGCTGGCTCGGACTCTGCGCCTGCGGCGGAGCCGGTGGTGGAGGATGCCCCGACGGAAGACCGGGGCGAATTCGGTCGGGTGACCAGCTTGGAGGACTCCCCTTCCGATGGTCGAGCTGAGGAGGAAGGCCTCATCCTCCGAGGGAAATCAAGGTTGACTCCCGTGAAGTCATCTGGTGGGAAGGCATCTCCACTTCCTACCACGCCGCCATCATCTTCTGCTCCACCATCCTCGCCAGTTAGGGGTGTGACCCCCGAAGCTCGAGTGAGTGAGGAAGCTGAGGAGCCTCGCCTGGTAGTACCTCCGTTCCCCTTGGACGGGGACTACTATCGGGCCTTCTCTTCGGACCAGGGCTCCGAGCCTTGGAGACCGGTGGAGTCCCTTCAGGGAATTCCTCTGCATCGGGGGTGCCAGGAGAAGAACCTGGCCTTGCATTTGGTGTCGGGCTCGGTCCCGCCCTCTTTGAGGCGTCCCCTTTCTCTGGAAGGGGAAGACATCGATGCTGACATCCGGCAGATGGCTATCCGTCGGATAGAGGTAAGTGAATCTTTCTTTTGTTCATCTGGGGGCGTTCCGATTTTTGAGTACTAAGCTACATTTTCTTTTCAGGAAATCGCGGACCAGGATCGTTGCTTCGGCTACATCCTGTCTTTGCGGGAGGCGTTGGAGCGAGAGCGGGCCAACTCCAACCTCGAGAGCCTGACCAAGCTCCAGGAGGACCTAGCTGCCTCCGAGGCGTCAAGGCTCCGAGCGGAGGAGGGCGAAAGGCGGGCTGAGGAGCTCCGAGCCAAGCTCACTCAAGAGGCTCAATCCCAACAGCGGCAGATTCTAAGTCTTGAGAGCTCGCTCAAGCGGGAGCAGCAGGCGGCCATGGCGGATCGGGGCCAGTTTGCTTTCGAGAAGGCGGCGTTGCAGGAGACTGCGGAGCGGCTGAAGCTCGAGAAGCAGAGGGCCGTCGCGGAGCTAGAAGAGGCGAGGGCGGAGCTAGAAGAGGCGAGGGCGGATCACTCCGCCCAATTAACAAACGCGAAGGTCCAAGGCCGCGAGGAGTACCGAAGCTCGGAGGACTTCAAGGAGGATGCGGCGAAACATTGTCAAGAGGATCTGCAGAATGCCATCCTCGATATTGTTGAGGAGCTTAATGAGACTTATGGGGACTCCATCGACTTGAGAAAGTCTAAGACTCTTGGTCCAGCCGCAGAAACGTATCTCAACCTCCCTTCCGAAAGCTCCTCTGAAGACGCCGACGAGTCTGTCCCTCCAAAGCCTTCCGAAGATTCAGCCCCTGGAGTTTAAAATCTTAAGTTCTTGTACCTCTTCCTTATTATCTCTTTTGTACCGAACCTTTTGGGCCTTCGAGCCTTTTATGGATGTTTTCTTTTCCGGTTATGTTCTTCGTAACTCTTCTATCGGATCCTAAGGCTTTCCGTCGTCCTACGACGCTTTGAAATCGAACCTTAAAAACTTAAGGACTTTTCGGACGTCCAATGACGCTTTTTAATCGAACCTTAAAAACTTAAGATTTTTTGGACGTCCAATGACGCTTTTAATGGAACCTTAAAAACTTAAGGATTTTTTCGGACGTCCAATGACGCTTTTTAATCGAACCTTAATAACTTAAGGATTTTTTCGGACGTCCAATGACGCTTTTTAATCGAACCTTAATAACTTAAGGATTTTTTCGGACGTCCAATGACGCTTTTTAATCGAACCTTAATAACTTAAGGATTTTTTCGGACGTCCAATGACGCTTTTTAATCGAACCTTAATAACTTAAGGATTTTTTCGGACGTCCAATGACGCTTTTTAATCGAACCTTAGTAACTTAAGGATTTTTTAGGAACACTTTGATCAGAAGTAACCTCTTTATTGATTGATGTCTTTAACATGATATGCACCACTCAGGGCGACTTGATTACATCGTTGCGCCTCTACGGACGACTTATTCGTCAAACATGACATTTCTTCAGATGTTCGCCACTAAAGGTGTTTCGTAATACTTTGCCGTCGAGGTCTTCTAACTTGTAAGCATTTGAGGCCGGCATGCCTACGATCTTGTAAGGCCCTTCCCATTTCGGAGACAGCTTGTTGATCCGATCCTGGAGAGCGAACTCATTCCGACGTAGGACCAGCTCCCCCGCATAGAACTGTCGCGACCTGACCTTCCGGTTATAGTACCTGGCCGTCGCCAGACGCATCCGAGCTTGCGTTATGTCGGCCTCTAGCCGTTTTTCCTCTAACAAGGATAACTCCAGGCGCCTGGTTTCGTCATTCGTCAAAGGTCCTATCTTGGCTTTTCCTGGACTCGTCGAGGGCTCATAGCTTCTGGTTCGATGGGACGCCACAGCGATTTCCACAGGAGCGACCGCCTCCGTCCCATAAACAAGTGCAAACGGGGTTTCACCTGTTGACCGCTTGGGTGTCGTTCGGACCGCCCATAACACGTTCTCCAGCTCGTCTAGCCATTTTCCGTCCAAAGCGTAGACCCTCTTCTTCAAGCCCTCCATCACGATTTTGTTGGCAGCCTCCACCTGCCCATTGGTCTGGGCGTGACGAACGGATGCTGTCCGATGCTCGATATTAAACTCATCTAGGAACCTCTCCAACTGGGCCCCGTTAAACGGAGGACCGTTGTCACTGATGATCACCTTTGGCACCCCATATCTTGACAAAATTCGGGTTTGGAGGAACTTAATGATATGTCCCGCTGTTGTCTTGGCTAAGGGCTTAGCCTCGATCCACTTCGAGAAGTAATCAATCGCGACCAGCAGATGTGTGCACTGGCTCTTTGCTTTCGGAAGGGGTCCCACCAGGTCAATGCCCCACTGTGCGAAGGGCCAAGCACTCCCAATGGGCGTCAAATCAGCAGCGGGGGCTGTGATATTCGAGGCGTATCTCTGACACGCGTCACAGGATCGAACAAGTGCCGTTGCCTCCTTATTCATCGTAGGCCAATAGTATCCCAAGTTCAACGCCTTTCTCAGGATGGATCGGGCGCCTTCGTGACAGGCTGCGACTCCTTCATGCAGTTCTCTCAGAATTCGGGTCGTGTCAGGTTCTGCTACGCATTTCAGGAAAGGTGTCGAGAGTAAACCCTTCTTGTACAACTGGTTATCCACCATCGCGTAGTTAATTGACATTCGTCGCAGTCGTTCTGCTGCCACTTTGTCTTCAGGCAGTGCCCCCGTAGTTAGGTACGCAATTATCGGGGTCATCCAGGTGGGCTCCTCTTCTGACCCTGTCCCGATAGTGCATACTTCCGATGGATCGGTCGTCGACAGAATCACCCTTTCCAAGAAGTGTACCCTCCGAGTCTCCTCCAAAGGTGCCCCCAAGGCAAATTTGCTCAAGGCATCGGCCTCCACATTCTTTTCTCTTGGGATTGCCTCTATATCAAAGCTTTTGAAGCTCTCCTTTAATGTTTGAGCCTCCTGAAGGTATTTCTTCATGATTGGATTCTTTGCTTCATACTGTCCCCGAATCTGGTTTACAATTAGGCTTGCATCACACTTCACCCTCAAATGTTCGATTCCAGTGCCCTTAGCGATCTTCAACCCTGTTATAAGAGCTTCATACTCTGCCTCGTTATTGGTGGCTTTAAATGTCAGGGCCAATGCATATCGAAGCGGCTCCGCCCCACCTGGTGGAATCAATACGAACCCTGCACCCGATCCGTCTGAGCTTGAGGAGCCATCTGTGTACAACTCCCAGGTGTTCTTCTTATTTGGCTGTTCCAACTGTCTTTCTATCGGGACCTCGTCAGTCTTCCCGGTGGTTGCCCCCTCTACTGTTTCCGTTGCTTCAGGATCGGGAATAGTAGATTCAACTATAAAGTCGGCCAATGCCTGCCCTTTGATAGCTGTTCTTGGAGCGAAATGAATTCGAAACTCGCTAAGTTCCACGGCCCACTTTACTAGTCTCCCCGACGCGTCGGGTCGGTTCAAGAAGTGTTTCAATGGCTGATCAGTCAACACCGTAATTTCATGCGCATGGAAGTAGGGCCGTAACTTTCGAGCAGTAATAATCAACGCAAAGAGATACTTCTCAATCGGAGGGTAATTCATTTCACTCTTGGCAAACGCCTTGCTTACATAATAGACAGGAATCTGATTGTCTTTGACAGCTTTAACTAGAGCAGAGCTTATTGCAAATGCAGAAATGGCCAAATAAAGATAGAGCGGCTCGCCTGGAGCTGGCTTTGCCAGTGGCGGGAGGTCGCGGAGATGTTGTTTGAGTGCTTGGAACGCCTTTTCACATTCAGTAGTCCATTCGAACTGTCGGTTGGCCCTTAACACCTTGAAAAATGGCATCGATCGGTCACTGGCCTTGGATAAGAAGCGATTCATGGAAGCCAGTCGACCGTTCAACACTTGCACCTCCCTATGGTTGGTCGGGGACTGCATCTCTTCTATCGCCCTCAGTTTCTCGGGATTCACCTCGATCCCCCTCTGGCTCACCATGAAGCCTAAGAACTTCCCAGAATGGACTCCGAAAGCGCATTTAGCTGGATTCAGACGGACCTGGTGGAGCTTCATCCTCTCGAAGGCCATAGCCAAATTACCGACATGGTCCGATGCTCGTCGAGATTTCACCAACATGTCATCTACATAAACTTCCATGGTGTCTCCGATCATATCCCCGAACAGCTTGTTCACCATTCTCTGATAGGTCGCCCCCGCATTTACCAGGCCGAAAGGCATGACATCGTACTGGAAGACTTCGCTGTCAGCGTAGAAGGCGGTGTGTTGGGCATCCTTCTTCGCCATTTTTATCTGGTTATAACCAGAATAAGCATCCATAAAGCTCAGCAACTCATGCCCCGATGTAGCATCCACTAGCTGATCGATCCGCGGGAGCGGATAACAGTCCTTCGGACAGGCCTTGTTCAGGTCGCGGAAGTCGACACACATCCGCCACTTCCCGTTGCTCTTCCTTACCAGCACTGGGTTGGCTACCCACGTCTGGAATCGGATCTCCCTAATGAATCCAGCGTCGAGCAACCTGCCAACCTCCTGCTGGATTGCAATCCTCTTGTCTGCCCCCATCGGACGTCTCTTCTGCGCGATCGGCTTGATCACAGGGTCGATGTTCAGTTCGTGCTCGATCACGTCCCGGCTGATTCCTGGCATATCACTCGGGGACCAGGCAAACAGCTCCTTAAATTCTTGCAATAGTGCAATCAACTCCTGGGCCCTTTCGTCGGATAAGGCAGATCCGATTTTCACCTTCCTCTCGGGTCCATCTATCTCGACTTCCTTTAGGTCCTCCATGGGGGCGGGACGCCCAAACTCCTCTCGAGGGTCAGTGTCTGTCTGGAGCACTGACATAGCTTCCTTCCTTGATCTCCTGGTGGCGTTGACATAGCACCGTCTCGACGCCACCTGGTCGCCTTTCACCTCGCCTACCCCATTCTCGGTCGGGAACTTCAGTTTTTGGTGGACGGTCGAGGCTACCGCCATCAGAGGGTTGATGGTGGTTCTTCCAATGATTGCATTGTACGTTCCTGTGGATTCGACCACCACGAACTCCACATCTCGCTTCTCCATTTTCCAGCCACTGCCGAACCACACGGGCAGTGTGATAACCCCTAGCGGATAAGAGGTTGTGCCACAAAATCCTACCATCGGGAAGTTAACCTCCCGCAAATCTTTCTTCTTCTTCCCCATCTGCTCCAGGGCGTCGGAGAAGAGGATGTCGGAGGAGCTCCCTCCATCAATGAGGATCCTTTTCACTTCGAATCCTCCTACATCCAGGGTTACTACTAGGGCATCCTCGTGGGGGGCCTCCACTCCCTCCAGATCCTTCGCCGAAAAGGTGATCTCCATCTTTTCCTTCGGAGTCCACGACCGCGATCTTTTTCCCAAAACCACTGCGACTGGCACTTGGTTGGCATAACGCTCCCGAGAGGATGATGTGTCTCCTCCTGCAGCGAACCCTCCATGGATCACATTAATAATCCTCTTTTGTCGGGACCCGGATGGGCCCTCCGAAGGCTCTGCGTCAGACCTCCTCTTCCTGGGGGACCTCGATCGAGATTTGGACCTTGACCGAGATCGTGAACGGGGCTTGCAGCGTGAGTCCCCCACGAACTCCTTCAACTTACCCCTCTGGATAAGCTTCTCTATTTCCTTCTTCAGTTCTCGACATTGGTCAGTGTCGTGACCGGAGGCCCGATGGAATCGGCAGTAACGGTCGGTGCGGGAGCCCAATTTTTCTCCTTCCTTCTTCTTGGGGAAACGAGCGAGGCCTTGCTTCTCCATCACCGCTAGGACCTCTTTCAAAGGCCTGTTGAGAGGGGTGAACTCTTCCTTCTGACTGTCCCTCCTGTTCGGACGCTTATCCTCCCTCCGATCAGAACGTCCTCGACTCCGACTACCCTCGGAGTTATCCTTTCTGTGCCGGTTGTCCAATGGTTTGAACAAGTGTTTTCCTTCGTGCCCCTTGGGAGGAGCCAGTTCTCCGGCGGCAATCTTCGACTCCTGGACGTCGATTTGCTGTTTCACCCTTGCCTGGAGCGCCTCCATGTTCCAGACATTTTTGGCCGCGATGCTGTGCAGTAAGTCGGAACCGTAAGGGGGTTTAAGGTTCTTCAGGAAGGTACGGATGGCCTCGCCCTCCGATATTTCCTCATCCAGCTCAGTCATGCCAGCTGTATAACGTTGATAATATTGTGCCAACGACTCGTCAGGCCTCTGAACCACCTCATGCAGGGTCCGAACGCTTTTTAGCAGCCGTCGACGCCCTTGGTACTGGGCGATGAATCGCTGGTGCATATCCTTCCAGCAGGTGATACATCCAGTGGGCAGACTGTAGAACCACGTCATCGCCTTCTCCCCGAGTGTGCTTGGGAACAGGGCACAGATAACATCCTCATCTGGGGTCCTACCCATGCATGCTGTCAGGTGCTTCTGTACGTGGCGGACCGGGTCCGCGTCCCCGTCGTACTCGTCTATCTTCGGGATACCCAAACCTGGAGGGGCCAGGGTATGAATCAGCCTGGGCACGAAGGGATGGGTTTCCTGACTTCCCAGCTCCGACATCATGGGCTTCTGGTCTCCCATGCAGATACCCACAATTCTCACCACCTGGTCGGCAGTGAGGGGACCATTCAGGGGAATGGTCCTTTGTTGCACTGGCCCCGGTCCATCGACCACAAAATTCTCCGCCGGTGCTGGATTGGGGGGAATAGGCTGTTCCCTTAATGGAGGAGGTGGAGGCAAGTTGTCGTCCCCCTGCCTTCTGGGATTGTCCCGCCGCGGAGGGAGCGGCGGTAGATCAGCCTGCCTTCTAGCAGCTTCTCTTCGGTCTAGGAGGGCCTCCATGGCCTCCATGAATAGGGGCATGGCCTCTGCCACTACCCTGGCCAACTCCGGATTCGGGGAAGGTGCTTCGTTCCGGCGAGTGCTGTCACCCTCATCTCTCAGATCCTGATGCTGGGCAGCATCCTCAGGAGGATTGCTGGCGGCCGGCACCTGTTTGCCTGAACGCTGCGGTCTGTTGCCAGCCATGATAAGGAACCAAAGGAAAGCAAACTTACTTTTTGGCTTTTTGTTGCGATTCCCACAGACGGCGCCAATGTTGGATCACGGCAGGAGCTCCGGTTACGATGACGGATTCCTTAGCTCCTCGCAATCCTGCAGAAGGGGAATAGAGGGCAGTGGCCCAGAATCCCTCTCCGATGCTTAACGTAAGTATGGCCGTCAACAGAGCAGACAAGCAGTATCAATATATGTGTGTAAAACGTAACCCTAATCTGGAATAACTTCCCTCCTTTTATAGAGGAAAGGTTATCCCAGTTACCTGATTGGGCGGTTGGATTGTGATCCGCTATCCCACGTATCTCGCCATATATTCTGCCCTGTATCTCGTACAGTTATTCGTATCCCGCATATCTCGCCCATTATACCACTACTATAATCGTGGCGAGATTTCCGGGATTGTGCTCTTACTGGCGAGTCTCGATCGTTATCGGAGACTCCCAAGTTACATCGTTTGAGGATTCGGTGTCGGGGAGTGGTGTCAACTCCCATATCGGGACCGACTACGTCCAGGTCCGATATCTTCGGGGCTCTTCCCTGTCGGAGCCATACTTGCTCGTGGCCATTCAATATCGGGGCCTCCTTCCGTCGGAGCCCTTAGCCTTCCAGCAGCCCAGCTCCTAGCCCACTAGGCCTAGTCGCCGTTAGCCAATCGTTAAGGGGCCTAACGGCCTTCGCCAGGGCCCATCATATACTGATCCCGCTAATGTAGTCGTATCCTCACTAGTAATCTAATACACTTAAAAAGTCAACTCGTTAAACTCAATTATATTTATCTCATCTTATTTCTATACGGTATGTGGTTTTATGAAATGTAATGTTCAACATAAATCACCGCAAAATAACTTCCAAATAAGTTTCGAATTTGAAACTTTGAATCAAACCAAATAGAAACAAACAATTTTAACCACCCACTGCGGATGAATCGTCTTATTTGGTCCGACTATTCTATTTAGTTGTAGTACAAGTATTGATGAAAACGTTTAGTTTAAATGGATAAAACATGCACGAGGACGGCACTTCCATTCAGGAAAGTTTCATGCCTAATTCATTAATGCGTGCAGCAATTAATGCCAATTAATGCGAAATCAACAATATATATATTGAAGACATCAAGAGTTCTGGTCCCTATTTATTTACTTTCTTATCTAAGACATCCACAATGCACATCCTCAACTCTCATCTTATTTAATGTCACATCAGCACCACATAATCAATATATTATTAAAAAAATAAGTGTCATAAAGTTGTCTATCACTATTTCAATGGTGTCTACTAAGTTGGCCCTACATATTCTTTTAATATTAATAAAATTAACAACTTTTTTTTCTATGCTATATCCCCTATTAATGATGGGATATGAGAGAGTGGATCCCTCATTGGAGGGATTAGACAAAAAATCTTGTCTATCTCCAATGCAAAGTGAGAACCCACATTGCCACATGGATGAGTTGTCCTCCATTTTTTTTTCTTGCATTGTGGATGCTCTAACATAAAAGAAAAAATAAATGTAATTGTGGACTCTTATAATTTTTAAAAGAGAACATAAAAAATTAAATAATTGTATCCCGGGGAATGGTGCGACATTGTCCGAGTCACGCATATGATACGACTAAGTGTATTCAGATAATCATTAGTAACATACTAACTTTTTGTTTAATTCGGTGTGAATTTTAACGGATGTACTATTTGGCTCGAAAATTAGAAGTTTATCTAGACAATTATAAAATATTAAAATTCAGGTAGTTATTTATAATTGGATTAAAGTTTTATTAACGAATTAACTTGGTAAGAGTTGTGAACATTCAATATGCTTTTTTTTCCCACTCAATATTCTTCAATATGTTCCAAGTTCCAAAACATTATTTTACTAACTAGCTAGTGACAAGTACTAACATATAGATGGTATATATGTGTACTTTATTTTACATTATAGTCGGCCATTTATATATCACATGAAACGTACATTTTGTGTCATTGTGCATGAAGCGATGTAAAAAAGTTAGGACCATATAATTTGGGGATGGAAAGTGAGGGTAATGTTAAGTGGGGATGAGATGGGGGGAGACTTGAGGGTGTGTAATGAGTGAAAAGTGGTTGGTGAGTCGTTTGTCACACCCATAAACTCAATCATAACATGGAACTATGGAGAAATATTAACCACCTTAATTTAATTCATTCATATAGGAGGATATATACATATTATTAATCAAGAATATCCTCCAACTTATAATTAAAACTCCGCTAAAAATGAAAATAAAAAATATTTATAATCAGAATTTTAGATTTTACCTCTTACAAACTAATTTAATGTAAATATGAATTATTCTAAATTTGAAACCCTTTTGATAGGCCTATTATGATAACTCACGAACTTTGCCAAATAATAAAAAATAACTCACGAAAAAAACATCCTCCCACTTATAACGGGAATTGTCCTTCCCTATCGTTAGTGCTTCTGTTATCTGACCGCATAACCATATAGTATTGTAACATGGTTGTTATCATGCCCACCACCTAATTTTGAATTTTGTGAAAAACTGATGATAAAAGTCCATAATAAAAATGCATTCGTGTATATATATAAGAAGAAAGTACCAAACCATTATATGTAATTTAACTGAGTTATAAATTATTACCCGAATTTTATTTTATTTTTAAATTTATTATCTAAACTTCCAATTAAAGACCAAATAAGTTGCTATCTTTTTTAGAATTTCCACTAAATTGGACAAAAATAAGTATATGTCAGCTATATGAATTTTTTTTTGCATTTAATAAAATTAAACTAGACATTCATACGGTGAAATGTTTCCAACTAGACACTTAACTGGACATCCACCCGATTCATACGGTAATTGTAAATCCTAAACCTAATTTATTGATTACTAATTTAATGTGCAATTGAGCTTCTAGTAGAAGACATTTTGTTGCATTAACCGCATGAAACCTCACATAACAAATGTAATTTGATGGATCATATAACGGAATGTAATATTTTAGTTTGCAATTCAAAGTTAATTTAGATAATGATTTTGAAAAATAATAATCAAAGTTCAAATAACATTATTCTTTATATAATTAGCAGAACATAATAGTATGTATATATATAAGAAAATTATTGATATCTGTATTTAAAATGAAGAGGTTTTGAACAATATTGTAATATATTTTACTAACGTTTTTTTTTTGCCATCATATATTTTACTAACGTTTTTTTTTGTTTTGCCATCATATATTTTACTAACGTTAAAACAACTTTTAGACAGACTTCTCTTGTCTACTTAATTCAACATTAGTTACTTTTCACTTTTTTTTATATTATTATTGATATTGATTTGATGTTTAATTTTAATGTAATTTTCATTTAAATTATATTGTAATAGTCTGAAATATAAGTTATATTATAATTCTTACATTAAATTTTAACATCAAAATCGTATGAAAAAGTAAAAAAAAACAACATATTTAATACATCAGAAATAATAATAATAATAATAATAATAATAATAATAATAATAATAATAATAATAATAATAATAATAATAATAATAATAATAATAATAATAATAGACATTAAAACAAACATAGATGGTGTTTAGATTTTTAATTTTTTTAATTATTATTAGATATAAAAGCACTTCAGCACAGAACTACAGAAGTCAAAATATAGTAACATGTCAGAGTGAGTCTTTGTACCAATGAAGTTTACTCTCTCTAAGTGGCCATAATTTTCGTCATTTTGTCTTATTTATTGTTAAATGATAGTTTTTTTTTGGTAACTTGTTAAATGATAGTTAATAAAAAGAAAATTATTTATCTGAAATGAAATTAATGGGCTTATTAATTATGTGAAAATACAAATAAAGTATCTAAGTCCAGTCATACATAATTATATATCATATTTGTCTTGTTTTCTTCGTTATTTTAAGGTTCTTTTCATGTGTATATTATATGTCCTATCAATACTATTTTATTGTATTTTTCAATAATTAGATTGATCATGTGGACCAAATAATATATTAGACATATTTGGTGATGTGGCGGAAAGGTATATCTCCATAGTCCATATCCATACTATCTATAATTGTACATATATATATATATAAGAGTATTTATAACCAAACCATCATGACGATTAACTTTATACGTATTTCAAATTTCGCACAAAAAGTATACAGTTAATAAAAAAAATGCAATTTAGACTGTAAATTAAACATCAATATATTTTATAAATATTATTATTCGAATATATTACAAAAATGTTGTAGAGGGAGAGTTGAAATGCCACATAGGATGGTTTCGTCACTTTCCTTCAAGTAGCTTGTCCTTAATTTGAAAGGTCAGTGTCTCCGACCTCGTTATCTCTTATTTGTTTGTCCCCCCACACCTGTTGTTGAGGTGGTTGCAAACTTGCCCTAGCTAGCTCGATCGCTAATTAAACACCATTGAGAAAAGAGTCAATGGAAGAGATTACGGTTGGTGGTTTTGATTTTGAAAAGGGTGCTTTTCATCGAGATTTTAAGGTCGAATGTCACCGTTATTGAAAATTCATGGCAAACTTGTAACCCGGATGCATATTATATATATACCACTCTTTCTATAGCAGATTGCATTTTACTTTTATAATACGTGTTCTTTAAATTTAATTTTTTTCGTTTATGATTCACTCAATTTTAATAGGACTTAACAAAAGTTCACAAATTTAATTACATTAAGTACATGTGTCAAAATCATAACAATAAACTATAATTCGTGATAAAAAATGAGCCTAGTAATCTGAATATAAAAATGATAATAATTTATTTTTTTTAGAATTTTTATAAGGGTTAGTTACTAATAAACTATTTGAAGTTTGTCATATATTGAAAGTTGGTGTCTGAAGTTTTAAATATTAAAATGGACAATCCTATGTTTCATTTTTGTTGAAATATGGTGTTCACGAGTGTCTTTTTCTCTCATTCCAATCATTTACGTCAGTGCACTTACCCACTCATAATTCATCACTCTTTACGTTTTACAAAATCGCAAAATTTCACCCTAAAGTTGAACATCCAAAGAACAATGTTTACAAGAGAGTGGTGATGAGCAATTTCCAGTGACAACGGAGCGAGATTTACTTGCGCGGATGAGGTCATCTTCTTAGGTGACGGTCCTGGCAATGTGATGAGAATATAGCGTGCACTGGGAGATCGAATTTGACAGTCGGTTTCGTCAGGATTGGTTTTTCTAAAATATTCACACCGAAATACCAAATTTCACACAAAAATAAAACTCGGGACACTTAATTTAAACGTCAGACACCAAATTTCAACATTTGGCAAACTTTAAATAGTTTATTAGTAATTAACCATTTTTATAATGAACTGTTTAAAAGCTTCATTGGTAAATGTGTAGTTTATTCTCACAAAACTTTATGTTAAATGTGTCTCTCAGAAAGATCAACTCACCGATCCTTTAGGTTTATAATAATGAAAATATCACTAACTTTCTCATTCTCTCTTGTCAATAATGTATCTCTCTTGTTTAGGTCATATATCATCAATAGTAAAATTCAACAAGACAATGATTTCAACACATCAATATCAGTCCAAACCAATGGTTGCATAGTATACCTATTTCACAATATGTATAACATCTAAACAAATATAATCATACTGTGCGAGACATTCAGTCTTTCAATTCTGTCTCTACGTACTAACGACGTACTCTCAGAGTTCAAATCAATTTTCAAAACTTATGACGGACCTAAAGTTATAATATATCAACGTGTAATCAGCTATTTTAATTTTTAAGCACATTATAAAATTTCATGTTTTTAAATACAATTATAGTACTTTAACGTGTATCATAACCTCATGACTGAACTTCACTACAAACATATAACTATGAAATTTTAATACCATGGAACTCATTTCAACATCGAAGTGATACTACGAAATAACTCGACTTCCCGTTTTTGAAGATAGAGATTATTATAAACAAAAAGTAATTAGACACGTTTGAATTTACATTAATTTCAACTGGGGTCTGGGGCATAATATATATACCATTCATGATGCAAAAACTTTTCATGAAACTTTTGTATTCCTTGTAATTAGTGTGTTTTCGTGTCCTACCACAGTTTCTCATTATTATTATTATTATTATTATTATTATTATTATTATTATTATTATTATTATTATTATGACAATATTACCCTTTACGCACACCCACCTTTTCTCCTTTATATATACTGCCTTGCATTTCTTGGTCTCTCTAATATTATCTATCTATTCTTCCTCTCCTATATATATCTATTTCTCTTCATCTCCTTCTTTACTCAGTATACCATCTTTGAAGATCACAAAAACCTCATCATGGTTCCATAATCACCTGCTCCAGTAAAAGAACAACATTCGATTATGTCGGAGGACATGATGAATCTGTCAATAAATGGCCAATCTCAAGTACCTCCTGGATTCAGATTCCACCCTACTGAAGAAGAGCTTCTGCACTATTACTTGAGGAAGAAGGTAGCTCTGGAGAAGATAGACCTCGATGTGATTCGCGAAGTAGATCTCAATAAGCTCGAGCCTTGGGACATTCAAGGTACTTACCTTAAATCTCTTACCCTATATTTAGGGTTTGCATTAACTTTACGTATCGATCTTAATCTTTACGTATTGGTCTTAATTTTACGTTATCGTCGGGAATTTCTAGAGAGGTGCAGAATTGGATCGACGCCGCAGAGCGATTGGTATTTTTTCAGTCATAAGGACAAGAAATACCCGACAGGGACCCGCACGAACCGGGCAACTGCTGCTGGGTTCTGGAAGGCGACGGGTCGGGATAAGATCATATATAGCGGGTTTAAACGGATCGGGTTGAGGAAGACTTTGGTGTTCTATAAAGGTCGAGCTCCGCATGGGCAGAAGTCTGACTGGATCATGCATGAATATCGGCTCGATGAGAGCGTGACTATAGAAAACCACCCCAATGTAAGGCACACCAACTATTACTTGACATGTGTTACTTGATAATTTTTTATTACAAATTTCACATTTTAAAGATTTACTCGTTTTAGAAATATATAGAGCAATAAGGAATAATGTGAAAGGATTAGAGAAGACCTAAATATGCTTTATTTTAGTTTTCTTAATAAAACTTTAAGTTGAAAATTCCACTATTACTGATAGTCTTGATTCAAGGAGGGAAACAAGGAATTAAAGTAGTTTTTTTTTCATAGGATGTGTTATACTTATATATATATAATATATATGAAGATTTTTTTTTTAAGTAATAATAGTTTATAAACACATCTATACTTTTTTTTTTTGTTTTGCATTGATATTTAGATATTATTATAATTATATATAGAGGTTAATAAGATAGTAAAGTTTGTGCCCATATCGGTAAAAAATGAATGACTTTTTTTTATTAAAAATGAATGACTTCAAATCTATATAATGTAGTGAATAATTAATTTTCACATAACAAAACTAACTTTTTTTTGTAGGTCTACGAAAAAAAACTCATCATGTAGGTCTTCTACTTAGAGTCCAAATCTAAACGAAAAGAAGAGAATTTTGAGGATTTAGTTAAACTGTACATTTTTTTTAAACAAATATAAAAAAAAACCTGATTTATAGTTTAATTAGTTAGACAAATCTAAGCCTAAACTATATATATATATATATATATATATATATATATATATATATATATATATATATATATATATATATAAAAGAATTTAGTTTAATTGTATATGAGTCTTGACGAATCATCACGTTACAAGTTAACTTTTAGATTTAATCAAGTTCATGCAAGTCTATTTTTCTAACAAGATACTGTACTATACTATAAATAGGAACCCTACTAAATACATATTTGTTTATTTAATGGATGCATGGGCAGCATGTGAATACACATTTGAAAATGACAGACTTGAAATTAATATTTTATTATTATTATAGGGTTTTGATAATCCTATTGGTGATCAGTCAAGTCCAGAGGAAGGATGGGTGGTTTGCCGTGTTTTCAGGAAGAAAAACTTGCAGAAAACCCTAGACAACAGTCCTCGCAGCTCATCATCAACTTCTCCAATGGAATCCAAGATTCTCCACAACTCCTCCGCCACAACCACCAACAGCAACGCCGTACTGGACCAGATCCTCCACTACATGGGCGGAGGAGGAGCAGGATGCGGCGGCGGTGGAAGGCCATCTAGTTCCGGCGCCGCAGCATGCAAGCTCGAAACCGGCGGCCAAACCCTCGTCGGAGTTTTCCCCTCCGGCAACCCCATCACCGCCGCCGCCGTCCACGAGAGTCGATTCATGCACCTCCCGCGGCTCGAGAGCCCCACCATGCTGACTCACCATCACCTCCCTTCTCTGATCCCGTCGCCGTTCGACCACCACCACCCGCCGCTGTTCCACGAGATGATTCCGGAAACTGACGGTCAGGATCCGGCAAGGGATTGGGCTGCGTTTGATCGGCTCGTGGCTTGTCAGCTTAACGGCCAAGCCGATACTTCTAGCGGCTCGGCGTTCGGCGACCTCCAGCTGGATGAGGTGGCTGAAATGCAACAGCTGTCAAGGAATGTCGGGGAAAGACAAAATATTGCTCAGGCCAACGGCGGCGATGATGATACTGATTTCTGGAGCTTCTCCAAATCTTCGAGATCTACGCCGCCGTCACCACCGCCTTCGGATCCCCTCCGACACTTATCAGTCTGAAACAGAATCTTAGAAGTTCGAGAACTATCGTGTGCCCTATCCTACATTTAGCGTAAATTAGAGATACATACAATACAATGCCCCTTGTATTAATAATAATAATAATTCAATAGAATTACATAAGGAATGATCTTGTAAATATTATACAATAATGATTTTGAAAGATATATATATAATACAATGTTGTATTTAAAATATGTTATTTGTTTCTAATATATATAATATATTTAATCCTACTAAGTTTTCTAGCCTAGTTGTCCGCCTCGAGTCAATATGTAAAGTCTAAAATGTTAATTATGAAAATTTATCTACTGTATCAACTACTCAAACATGAGATCTCGTATTATTACTTAATGAAACGTTGAATCAATACATCATATTACATTGCTTATTTCAAATATACTTGATTGATTATAATTAATTTCATTCCCAAGTGGAAGAGTTTGTTAATAAAATTGAAAAGCAATGAAAAAGTTCATGAAAGCTGAGTTCTGACTTTGGAGCATAAAAGATATATGAGTGATACAAATAAAACGTAGATTTAATATGACGACCTTAGAAAATAATAATTCACGTAAAGAAATAGATTTACGTAGAGTACGAAATAATTAAGTATGGTAGAGATATGAATGGAGAATATAGAAGATTGTGTTATGGAATTAGGTACCAAACATGAGGTTTTGTGGTCACATTATAATTAAGATAGGTAAGATGTCATTGTAGAGCAATATATGAGTCCGTTAATGTGTGATAATCTGTGTGGAATATTTCTTTTGTTTACCTAACGAACGCACCCATAAAGCGATAAAAGACATGGCAAAAGGCAGGTTCCTTTTGGGATGTTGCATCAACAAATTCTTGCAAACTTGGTGGGTTTCTTCTTTTTTGTGTATTTTTTTTGTCTTCTTTCTTGTTAATGTTCTTGTGTGTTATTGATGATGTTTTGTTTGATCGGAGCCTCTTCTTCTGAGTTTTCGACCCAAATGGATCCCATTTGTGCACGCCACATGCATGCATTAGAAGCTACCTTTTTATTACATCACCTTGGCGTCATATATAAATTTCCCTTTCCAATTGTAATATAGATATAGAATATTCTAATTGTATTATTTTTTTTGGTCTCAACACCTGTAGAATGAGTGCATTACACCTATACTTAATTTACACTCACATTAAGTCAATCAGTAAGGAGTTAAATATTGGTTATAAATATATTTTCATTTCATAGAGTCTAAGGGATTTGAACAATTAATATTTTAATTAAGGGGTAGCGTGCTGAATCACTACTCTAATTTGACATGGTTCCAATTGTGATGACCAATGAGTTGGAGAGTATATATGATTGATAGTGTGAAATTTCATCGTAACCAGCGTGAAAATTCAAAACTACACAACAGCAAATTAAGTTTAAATTTTTAATCAAAATTTCACGTGATTGACTTGTTAAATATTTTCGACCACACATAAGTGGGAATATTGAAATATAAATTGACACCTGTCTAAATTTTAAGATCTTTTTCACAATGGACCAATGATTAATCTAAAAGTTCACAATCTTTAACTAAGTAAATTCGATTTTGTAAATTATTTATTTATTTTGTGAAACATTTAGATTAAGCTTGTACGAGCTAGTGTTTGAAATATATAATTATTTTTATTCTACTGAATATGTCCATGTAATTGTTCGAAATGTCTAATAATACTATGTATAGAATTATGTACTAGTAGCGGTTCAGTGTTTTATCAATTAACAAAAAAATAAAGTGTTTAAATCAAGCTAAAATTCTGGTAATTGAGAAATATTCATATCATCACTTGACTTTTTACTATTGAGATTAATCTAAGTGTGGAACACGCATGGTACGAGTTCTACTTTCTTAATAGGACTCCCTAGAACGACTTGACGAGAAAATTAATAATTAAATAAATACATGCATAGTCTCTCATGTAAATATGTTATATTTACTTTTTTTTTTAATAATAATATATATGCATTATCAGATAAAAACGGCATAGGGTATTATAGCAAATTAGTTATAGTGACGTAATACATTTTATTCTTAATGATTAATTAAATTTCAGTTAATCATTTTACAATAATATATATTTATAGTAAATTAATTTAACTAATACTCCTTACAAAATTAGAATTATGAAAATTTGATTAACTTTGTGCAAGGGAAGGCAAGAGTTAATGATTAGTTATTTGTATAATTGAGAAAGATGAATGTTGGGTCGTACCAATTAGGATTCATAGCTAATTGCCCACATCTGATATGGACGTGTTGCCTAGAGAGTTCAGTACTCTTTGACTATATGTCAGCCAATGTTTACATCAGAACGTGACCATCCCAACCAAATTAATATGCCTTCTTCATTTCAAATTCCTATTTATAGCTTTAGGTCATAATTAATTAATTAGCCTAATTAATACCAAACTTGTAGCCGTAGTAACACCTGATCCCCATAGACTTTCTCTACATTCTCTCCGAAACATATATAATGTCATTATCAGCCTAGCTAGCTAGCTAGAGAAATAGAGATATATGTCTATTTTTAAATAAATATAATTATTTTTTAAAGAAATATAACTATTATATATAGTTAATTATGAATCTTGTAATTTTGAAATCAAATAAAATCTATAGTTTCTATACGCCAGTCCAAATTATTTTAATACGAATCACAATTACTAATGTTTAAATCCTCAAGAAGTAAATTATTATGAGATTAATAATTAATAGATACATGTATAAAGACGATAGAATAAGACTAAGACAATATAAAGTGTTAATCTTACATTGAGTTCAGATCTCATTGGAGATACTAAATGAGAAGAATTAACAAATATGCAAAGTTTATGCTTTACTGAGTCATAGGCTTAATTTTTTGTTCTACTTTTTTTTTAAAATACTAAATTACATTCTAATTTTTTTTTACAAACAAAAATTTGTTTTTTATCATTTCATCCCATCAACATGTTATATCATATATGTTATGCGTCGTGAGTCTGATGGTTATTGATATATACATACCGAATAAAGAAAATCTGGAATATGCTTGAACTCTGTAATAAAAATAAAATAAAACAAAATTTAATTTAAAAATTGGGCTTTGAAAGATACTATTCTACATTTTACCAAGCGCACTAACTGAGGCCCAACAAAAGTTAATATATAGTAGATAAACGGTTTAAACTTTAAAGGGGTCACTACTCACTAGTACTAATGCGGATTATGAATGATCTCTTAGAAAAAGTTCAATGGCGAACAGTAAAGTAAATTGCTATCCTAAGGTATAGAGAGTTCAAATTCCGTTAAAGAAGGACTTTCACTTTAACATTCTCGATTAGAAATTGTGAAAAGAATAATTTTATTATAAAGAACAGTGAAAATACCAATTAAGTAAAACAATAACTGAAGCCTTTATCGCTTGATTATGAATTTTTTTCACTAGGAACATAAAATTCATCGGAAGTAGGTATCACTTATCATAAGCTCAAAAGGAAGGGAGGTATAACCTCGATTTTCAAGTTAGTTTTAATATGAGACTGAGTGACATGATAGTAGATTGTTATGCGATTTAAAAATTATAGTAACACTAGCATAAAAATAAAATTTTGAAATGATTATAACCAAAATAGTTAAATAATATTATTGTTTGGATTATGTAATTAATTGATAGACTGAGGTTTTTTTTTTTGGCACATTTTGAAATGTTAGCATTGGTATATTCATTAAACTTCGAGGTCAATCTAGGCTCAATTGACTTAATTATTGCTCGATCCACAAGTTAGGTCCAAGACAAAGTAACTCGCCCAACCTGAGTTCAACCATTGTGAGAACATTTGGTCTGTATAATTTAAAGTTAGACAAGTTTTAAGAATCACAACTATTTATTAGTTACTCCAACCCATATTATATGTTATGCGTTGTGAGCTTGATGGGTTATTAATTCATACATAGCAAATGAATAAAATCTGGATTATGCTTAGAACTCTGATATTAAAAAATAAATAAAAAATTATTATCTAAAAATTGGGCCTTTTGGTAATAATTTGGGTTTTAAAAGACGCTATTCTACATTTTTCAAAGCCCACTGATAGAGGCCAACCAAAGTTTTTTTTGTTTTTTTAATCTTAAGTCCAACCATACATAACTTTAAAGATTATTAGCGACCCTTTTAGAAAAAATTCAATGGTGAACGATAAAGTAAAGGTTGCTGGCTAAAATGCAGTCGAGTTTATTTAAACTTGATTTCTCAGTTAGATTATTAGAGATAATCAATCATAATTGAGGAGAAATAAAAAAATGTTTCTTACATATACATAATCTGATGGCTGAGAAATCGTGTTGATCGAGTTGAAATAAACTCGAGTTTATTTTAGCCGAACCCTAAATAAAAGGAGCTAGTGAAGAGAGTTTCGAATTCCACTAAAAGAATGGACCTCCATTATAGCATTCAGTTGAAAAATAATCTTAATAAAAAAAACAGTGTAAATACCAATTAAGCAAAACAATAACCGAAGCTTTTATTTTGATTATTAAAATATATAGCATTCGAAACTTAAAATTCAATGGAAGAAGTAGTTATCACTTATCATAAGCTTAAAAGAAAAGAGGTATCAATCTCGATCTTTAAGTTACTTTTAATATGGAATGAGGGACATAATGGTAAACTCTTATGCAAATTAAAAGTAAATAAATTAGTACTAGTATAAAAATAAATTTTTTTGAAATGATTATAATCAAAATAGTTAATTTGTCAGATCGTATCCTTGTTTGGATCATCCAGATTAATCAATTGGCTTTATATCGTGCTTAAATTAAAGGATTATGCCAAATGATAAGATTTTCGAAATATGTTAACCTAAAAAATTATTATACCAACGAATCAATCACATACACCAAACATCTCATTTGCATTAGAACTATTAAACTAACAAAAAAAAGATATAATTTAGATTAAGTATTGATGATTACATTCAGCAGCAAATGGGACACGATACTAATCCATTCTCATTACATTGAGGGCATCTAACTACAACACCACCAACTCCATTGTTGAACACTAATCCATCATCGTCTTGTCTAACCAGCTTGCAGCTCCCATTGCACTGAAAACACGGCAAGAACCTCACCCCTCCACACCCTTCACAAACGCCGCCGCCCTTCTTCCTCGGCAAACCTTGGATCAGATCTCCGAGCTGACCTTCCTCCACGATTCTCATCACCTCCTCCACGCCGCCGATATACCTCCCTCTGATGAAAACCTGCGGCGGCAGAACCTCCGACGACTTTTTCTCTCTCAGCAGCTGTCTCAGCTCCTCTCTGAATCCGCTGTCCATGGAGATATCCCTCTCTGAAAATTCCAGCCCGAGTACCTCGATCGCCGCTCTGACGGCGTTGCAGGCCTCGAAGGTCCTACGCACGCCTCTGAGCGTCGTCGTGTAGAGGACCAGTTTGTTCTCTCCGTTCGGAGGGCAGAGGAGCTCGAATCTGTCGAGCGCGGTTGGAGCGGCGGCGTTTAGCGGCGGCGGGGGCGGAGGAGTTTGGAGGTTCTCTTTGTCGGGGAAGATGTCATTGAATTTCTGAGGCGGTGGGTGGAGCGACGGGAACCGGAAGCTCTCGGCGGTGTCGAGGCCGGCCATGAGCTCCCATGAGTTGATCACCTCCGGCTCGGGCCGCGGCGGGCGCGGATCGGACCAGATCGACTTCTGGTCGGAGCGGAAGGACTTGGGCTCCGAGAGCGGGGAGGAGAAGATGGAGCCGAGGGTGAAGCGAGAATGCGGCGTCGGCGGGGTGGTGGTGGTGGAGTTGGGCGGATCTAAGGTGAGGAGGCCGTAGGTGGAGGAGGTGAGGGAGACGATGTGGTGGCCGAGGGCGGCGCCGCCGAGTTGGGCGAACTCGTCGTCGTGACTCAGGAAGCTCGACGATACGCAACCCATTGAATTGAAGAGTCTTCTGGTTTCGTTTCCTTCTTCGGATCTGAACTGAAATTGGTGTATTGTGAAGTCCAAGAACCGACTGCGTAAAGGAGGGAGGAGTAGAAGACAAAAATTAAATGAAGCCACGACTTTAATGTATATAGAATGCTTAAGAAAGTAATAAATGTATTTATTATTATTATATTTTTAATATAAAATAAAGCAATCCCTTTGGTCGGTTTAGCTAAAATAATTACATTTCACATCCTTTTTAGTTTTTACCTTGATTTAATTTCAACTAAAGCAAGAGATAATGAATACGAAAATAAGATGACTCGGATTTATGTAATATAGCGTGCTTCATTTTATATATATATATATATATATATATATTTGATTTAAAATTTATTCGAATGTTTGAGAATAAAAAAATATAAATGATAAAAAAATTATATTTTAAGAATTGACCCAGTTAGAAATTTCCTAGATGTGTAACAAATATTTTACAGATATTGTACTTTATATAGGTCATCTAAGACACCTATAAAAATATAGTGAGATGTCTTATTATATTATGGTAAAAGAAATTATATGTAATACTAAGTGATGTTTGGGGGTATATCTAACGTTGTATATATATATATATATATTATGTAAAATAAAGGTGAAGTAAAAGAGGCAGCATGCATGATTTGGTGGGGAGAGAGAAACAGTGAATGGTTCCATCTTCTTCCATTCAATTTTCAAAATCTGGGTTTCAAAGTTAAAAACTTTTGTAAATTAGAGAGAGAAAGAGAGCGCTAAAAATTCAAACGCAGGAGCAGCACCTTTTCCCTCCATCTCCAATTCTGAACTGAACACGTGTTACGGCCCAAAATAAAATTGGGCCCTAAATATCAAGCCCACAATTTTGTCCAATATGTTGAGCCCATAGGCTGTACATTTGAAGGCTGAAGCCTTCTTCTCCAAATATTACGAAATATCTAGTATGGGCCACCTAATATAATTTAAATAGAACCCATTGATATATTTTTTCAACACAAAAGATACCCTTTTATTAGCAAAATTCGAACAATATCTCTAGATCACAATCTAATACATTAAAAAAATTAGAGGAAATGAGGTATAAACACCCAATTAAGATTGATTGAAAACACCGACATAAAAACCTAACTTTAGTGCTCTTTTTTTGGGTGTTCATATTTCATAATTTAAGTAATTGAGTATATAGAAGCTCAACATCTAATACCCATACATAATAATACGGGCATTTACTATAAAATTAACATCTAGTCAACTAACTATATTATATATATATCTAGACATTTTTTAAAATGTTTGTTATTATAATTGATTAGTAATATACTAATATATTAAATCAAAATATATGCACCTCTATAAAATCAGCACTATCATAGCAATGTAACAAGTTGAGATTTTTTTGCAGCTAATTGATTAATTTACTAGAGTAGCCTGATTAAGTTAGGTTGTGGCGGGGCCTAGATTGATTGGAATTTTGTCAAAGAATTATGGAAGTCAATTTAAATAGTGAAAGGGAATATTGCACATCTAAATAGACCAATGAAGATCAACATTCCTGACTAGCTAGACTGGAGAGAGGGAGTACGTATATAACTATATATATGTTCGCAGACACTAGTAACTAGCTATTCTATTCTAGCTACTAATCTTATTAAAAAATGCTTATATAAGTAGGTTCAATTTATTATATTAAATCATTTATTTTCTTTAACAAATATAAATATAATATTTATAAATATATTTAGTATATGTAACATTTGTATTTTCATCGAGAGAATTCAATGTAGATAGAGATTTCCATTATTATTTTTTTTAAAAAAAAAGAGTATAAATGGAGTTCATGCATTTACCTCTTTAGTATTGTAGGGACCAATCCATCAATAACTTTCATAAGATCGGCAGACGAAAAAGTGAGCTCATCTTTAAATTATTGAATTTGATTGCTGTTTTTTATTTAATATAATAATAATTACACTAAAAATGGAGAGAGATCTAGCAACGTGAACTATCGGACAATATTCAGTTTTGGAGTGTATATATAGAACAGCAAAAATTACAGAAAAGTTTTGTTTGACCGGTCAACGAGGGAATCAATGAAGCGTACGTACTTGATGTTAAAAATATAGTTACGGATTACATATATGTACAATTCATAAATGAGTTTTTTAAGATGGGAATCAATATAATCAGTAAAAAAAAAATATTAATGGTTTTATAAATTCATCCGATTTTACTGCGTGTAAAGTAGTTAAAATGTGAATAAGTTTTTATGTGTCATCATAGGTTATTACGATAGAATAATTAATTGCACACACCTACCCTGGTGTCCTTATATTATGGCCTCTTTATCACTTCTACTACTCCAACACGTGATGGCATAAAAGGCTAACTCCTTGCGTCACTTCAATTTTACTCTCTATATTCGTACCACCAACCCACATTATTATTATTATTATTATTATTATTATTATTATTATTATTATTATTATTATTATTATTTATATAAGTTCCAACCATCACAATCCCACTAGTTCCGATCGTGAGTTGCATAACAATTGTCTTAAAAGTTGCTAAAATTCACACGCTATGCCAGTGTCTTTAAGTCAGAACAATTCGGATGGTGAGAGCCGATAATTCTATCATTTTCGTAAATATTATTTGGATATTTGACCATTTTAATAAAATTTTAGAAAAATCGAAGTGTATTTATTTATATCTACAAATAGTTCGCATACACAGGAACGTAGTATATGATGATGCAAAAATTAAAATATGATCAAACAATAACATAATAAAATTTCAAAAGTATAAATTTTTTAAGAATTAATTCGAAAATAAACACATTATTTAGCTAGCTAGGAGTAGGGGTGTAAACGAGCCGAGTCGAGCCGAGTATCTGTCAAAACTCGACTCGATTAGTATTAGCCAAGCTCGATCTCGAGTTTCAACTAGGCTGAACTCGACTCGTTAGTCAATTATATATCACAATAAATTAACATTTCTCATAACTAAAAAAATCGAGCTCGACTCGACTAAACTCGAATTCAATTGACTTATATAATAATGGGGTCTAGTAATAATTAATTATTATTCAATAATAATAATAATAATAATAATAATAATAATAATAATCAAACCCGACTTATAAAACCGATTTCAAAACTCGTTTAGGCTCTCGAGTAACTCGAGCTGAACATTATCAAGCTTGAGCTAAACTCGACAGACCAGAAAGCCCGACTCGAATATTTTCGAACCAAATTTAAGTTTTGTCTAAATCGATCCCGAATTGCTTACAAGTAGTTTGACTCGTTTATATCCTAGTTAGGAGTAAGGATATGTATGATGAAGTTGATATTTGATTGAGTTCATTGATGAGCAGTATAATGTTCATTCACTATCATAGACAATAACGGGGCCACCGTGGCGTGGTCTGACTCTCTTCAGCTAACCATAGCTAGAGTTGTCTCCCTGATGGGGTCAGTCTGTGCGATGCATCTGCTAAACTATACATCCATGCTCTATCATAACACTAATAATCTTAATTAGCTTTCTTCCTTTATATTATGATGATATATGTGTATACTTTGTTTAGAAAGAAATCTCATTAATAACGAAAGAAAAACAAAATTACAAAGAGTACATAATTAACACACTTAGACATGGATATTACGTGATAATTGGTTGAAACAAAGTTCTAGTAACATGAATATAACATTTAATAAAAGCTAGCGTTCTTGGGATAAAGTTGATAGATAAATAAGAATTACACATATAAAAAGGGACGAACTTGAGGAGGCCTATCTATGTTCTGGGGGGAGGGGTCTAAGTGTTTAGTTATGGATCTGAATATTGCCGTAAAGCTATAAAAGATATGGCAAAATGAATTTGGGCCTAACCGGTCCGGTATGGTTTGTGAATATTTCTCTGCAAATATTTATATAGCTCTGTATTCTCTGAAAATTGTAACTGTGAGACTTTCAATAAAAATCCCAGCCGCCAATTTTGTGGACATAGGTCAAACTGACCGAACCAAGCTAAACCTTATGTTTTCTATTGCTTTTTGTTATAATTGTTTGTGAATATTGGGAGAATCAATCATAACACTACGTTTGGTCCAGCCCGGACACATCCTCGGATGCGTCCGGTTCAGGCTGGACCGGAAGCGTTCATGGTATCCTTAACGGGGCGTTTTATGACGGAATTGAATATACCTCGAACACCTAGTCAAAGTTGCTTCTCTTCGTATCGCGTAGTTGGGTCTTTTCATTACCGAATTGGTTCGTTAATATCGTAATTGGGCGCATATCCAAGAGGTAAAGTCTTTGTCAATCTATGGAATGAAGAAACTTAAATAGCAACTAGTCTTCCTAGAGTCACTATATAGAATGATGGTTCGACAATATAGGTAGTGATGATAGAGACTGAGGCGGGTCAAGTGAGGACGTTATCAAAACAAAATTACAACAAATCTATCCAACAAACAGAGACCCACGGGAAATGTGGAAGACTTAGGATATGATGATGTCAAAGGAGATCTATCTTCTAAAATAAAATAGTTTTAATAAGACAATATACTATGTTAAAACCATATCTAATTGTGAGATGCAGAGTCCAATTTGGGAGAAAATGATGATTGGTTTTATATATATACTTGAGGTATTTACTACTTACCGCTGCTTCATTTTTTCTATTTTATGGAATTGTATGTATTTACTACTTACTGCTGCTTCATTTTTTCTATTTTGAGGTATTTTTTCTTCATTTAGTTCAGCTATATTGAAGAGACTAGTATTTATGTTGATTATTGTTCTGTTCCTTTATATATATATATATATATAAGAAAAGGAGCCAAAACCTAGTGAAAAGAGAAAATAATTACTAGTGCTACTTCCAAATTTTCATGAAAATTGAGTATAATTATTGTTAATTAACTGAAAAAAGGTAATAAAATTATGAAGAAGAGGTGTGGAGTGCATGATCTGTCAGAGAAAAGTTATAATAACATTAAAGTACACAGAGGGACTTGGATTCTTGTGCTGCATTGAAGTTCTCACTGCTCAGTTGAGTAAACTAAACACTGTTTATAACTCAGGGCTCCACTCCTGCCTCATTATTGTTACAGTACATCCAATTTACACCATGCTATATTTATTATATTGTTATTATTATTATACTTTTTTTTTTCGGTAAAATTATTACGTTTTCAAATTACGTAGTAAAATAAAAGAAGAAACAGAAGGACAAATTGCCAATCTGTTTGCACATGTTGAACTTGTGTGTTTAAACACATTTTGTAGTGAAAAATAAAAATTAAAAGTGAAGTTCACTAAATACTAACAGATAGAAAAGTTAAGATTTTTTTTTTCTTTTACACAGACTTACGTTCCTAATTTCATCTAATATATATATAGCATATAATATAAGATACCCAAAAAAACCAAACATGATTTATTTTAGAAATCACAAATCACTTACCACTTATCCAGTAGGGATTATTGAATATATATATATTATTAAATAAGAGTTTGTTTTGGGAGGGAAATGGGTTGTTCTTGAAGATGATGAAATTTGGTTTGGGTGTGTGAGTCTGACACACAAGGCTCCCTCATCCGCCATTTAATTCTCCATCTCCGATGCCACTACCACTAGAAAACACCCACCTTCATCACTTTCGTTGGAGCTCGCACTCTCCTGCTGGATTCTCCTACCATTACTTAAATCATAACACCACCACTCCTCTCTCTCTCTCTCTCTCTCTACCTCTTCTCTTCTCTTCTCTTCTGTCACATCGCTCAGACCCTTCATTGCAGAAAACCCTGCAGTTGACGACGATGATTTCGCTTCCCTTGATCTTCTTTTACCTGCTCCCTCAATTTCTGGTGTGATACCAAGTTTTTCACTGTGTGCTCTGTTCCAGACTAATCTTCATTTCTCTCTCTCTACACTACTCTTTCTTCATGGGGAAGAAAAGCGGGTCTGGTTCTGGTTCTGGTTCGTCGTCTTCATGGATCTCTCTGGTGAAGAAGGCCTTCAGGTCTCCAGTCAAGGACAGCAACGAAAAGAGGAATGGACGGAGGAGGGAAGATCCAGTTCAAGAAGACGAAGAAATTAGGGTAAGAAACTTCGTACGACATTTTTCATGTTTTTCTTCTTCTTGTCCGACTTTGTTTTTTTTTTTCTGAGCTCTTTAGTTGCAGAAGAGAGAGAAGCGGAGATGGCTGTTCCGCAAGTCGAGCGCCACCGAAGCCAAGGCGCCGGCCAAAGCAGAGTCGACGTGCGTGACGGTGGATCCCATGATTGTGAACGAGCAAAGGCACGCCATCGCCGTGGCTGCAGCCACCGCCGCGGCGGCGGAAGCTGCCGTGGCGACTGCTCAGGCGGCGATGGAAATCGCGCGGCTCAGCAGGCCGCCTCAGCCCCAGCCGCCGCCACCTACCTCATTGGCCAAAGAGAACTGGGCCGCCGTCGTCATCCAAACCGCTTTCCGAGGTTACTTGGTAAGTCATATATACATATTCATGTATATATATAAGCTTTCTTATTTTTTCACCGGTAACTGTATATAAATATGAAACAGGCTAGAAGAGCTCTTAGAGCACTGAAGGGACTAGTGAAGCTTCAAGCTCTGGTTCGAGGCCATAACGTCAGGAAACAAGCCAAGCTGACGCTGCAGTGCATGCAAGCCCTCGTCCGCGTCCAAGACAGAATGCGCGACCAGCGCGCCAGGTTGTCTCACGAGGGAAACCGTAAATCCATGTTTGCCGAGTCCAGCAACTTGTGGGAGTCCTCCTATCTCCAAGACATTCGAGAACGCAAGTCCATGGTACTAAATTTTATTAAAAAATAAATAAATTGTAGCTTGTCAGCCGTCGCCGCCGTCTCTGACGGTGTTTTTTTTTCCGATTGTCGCAGTCTAGGAATACGAGTAGCTGCACGGCGGATTTCTGGGACCAACAGCAGCTCAGTGAGATGATGGATATGGAGTCGTTGTTTCAGAGCCGACGTGAACGAACTCTCTCTCAAGCTTTCTCGCAGCAGGTCACTTTCTCTCTCTATCTCTCTCTCGCCGGCGGCGGCGGCGGTGATGGCCGTTATTAATTAGTTTTTGTTACAGATGTGGGGGTCTCGCCGGAATCCGTCCATCGGCGACGACAAGGACCTGGAGGAGGAGAAGGTAAAGTGGCTCGACCGTTGGATGGCGACGAAGCAGTGGGAGAACGAAAGCCGAGCATCGACCGACAAGAAACTCGACGCGGCCATCAAGACGGTGGAGATCGACACTTCGAGGCCGTACTCCTCCCACTCCGCCCTCAGAAACCCTAGGCGGGCGTCCGTACACCAGAACTTCCAATACGGCAGCAAGATGGGGTCACAGGCTTCTCCCATGCACCGGGCGCACCAGAACCTACCCCTCCACCACCACTCTCCGGTCACTCCATCTCCGTCCAAGACCCGGCCCATCCAGGTCCGGTCGGCCAGCCCCCGGTGCAGCTATCGGGACGATAAGTGCTACTCAGCGGCTACCACCCCCAGCCTAGCCTCCTCCACCAGTTATTGGGCCAACCGGGCCGGGCTAGGCGGGCCCGGAGCTTCCTCCATGAATATCCCTAACTACATGGCGGCCACCGAGTCCGCTAAGGCCCGGTCACGGTCACAGAGTGCACCGAGACAGCGGCCCGCTACGCCGGAGCGCGATCGGGCCGGGTCGGTCAAGAAGCGGCTCTCCTACCCGGTTCCAGATCCTTCTCTATGCGGGTACGGGCCGGGCCAGAACTTGAGGAGCCCGAGCTTCAAGAGTGCGCACTGCGGGCAATACTTCGGTATGGAGCAGAGGTCGAACTTGTCGTCGTATACTGAGAGCTTTGGCGGCGAGATCTCTCCTTGTTCGACCACCGACTTACGGTGGTTCCGGTGAAGTGATTAGGAGGCTTAATTAGCTAGCTCTATGATTATGTTCCTTTATTTAGTGTAGTTGGTTTTTATGTAGGAGGGTAAGGTGGTTATTTAGATATAGTTGGAATTTTTATTGGCTCTTAATTGTATTTTTTTTTTCTTAAGTTAACTATCTTGTTGTGGTAAAAAAAAAGTTAACTATCTTGGGTTTAATAGTGGATATTGTCATGTTCCATTTAGCTTATAATTACTTTTATTTAAAGCTATTATTATTTTTAGTATATAAGTTAATTATTGGTTCTCCACAAAACTGTAACGCCCTCAAACCCGAGCTTGTTCTCCTCACTTGGATCTTGAATATAAGAAATTTTTGATACTATTACTTATTAAGTGTCTAATTTCTAATTAATGTGGTCAAAACTAGTTCTATTTTATTGTTTTCTCCTTTTAATAATTCATTTTATATGAAACAATAAAGTCATAAAAATGTACATTTTTTTATCTTATAAAAATGTACATTAAATTTTCAAGAATACATTTGATTTTTCTGAAACCGTTGTCATTTTTATACCTAGTTTTTTTTTTGGCAAAAAATTATCTGAACTAGTTAGTCACGGTTTTGTTTGAAAGGGTGAGACTAAACATGAGAATTCATTTGTTTATTGGCCGAAAGATGTGATTTGTTTGGTAATCTGGCTCATCTCATGTGGTTCGGTTGATGTCACGTGGGTCAAGAACAATGATTTGACCGTGAGTTACGATAGAGTCCGGTGAGATTCAAATATCAATAACAATAATAATTATATTAAATGAGATTGGGAAGCCCTATGCTTTGGAGCGATATTTGATAAGATTCCTTGCTACAAAACGAATGCATAACAGAGAAGAGTACATATGTTTGTTCTGTTCAAGACAATAACTAATCTTATTTAATTCATCCAAACACATACAGTACATAACATATATATAACTGTATATGTTATAACTATAGAAAATGGGTAAGTGACAACTTCGGTGAGGTTCCGGCAGATGAATAATGTAATCTATGTATGCATGTATTTGCAGCTCTTGTGGTTGTCTTTTTTAACCAACCCGACAACATAGGCCCTTTACAACTAACAGTGGCAGTTTATTTTAATGCTGCAACGCATGTGGACATATGATTTGAAATGTATTTGAAGTTTTTTTGAAATAATATTAATTAATTTCTTATAATAATATTTGTAAAAGTAAGGTAAACAGATGAAGAGCTGTCATTTGTAAAAACTGCAGATGAGAAGCTGTCAAGCAGCTGGGAGTTGTGATTTAATTGGAATATTGTATTATTGTTTCGGGCTTCAATCAAGCTTCATAATAATTGAATGTAACATATTGTTCAAAGTAGCTCATAGGACACAAATCTGCCTACATAGTACATACACTGTAGGTGTGGGCGCATGTGAATGTGATGCTCTCCGTTTGTTTTTTTAGTTTTATAAAAAAAAAACCTCAGTTTCAAAATTGTGCCTGACTTTTAGTTACGATCATGAGATTGTTCTGTACTTCTATTGTTTCCTGTTAATTTACTAGGCTAGAGGGAATGAATGGTTGTATTCGGCTTCAAAGAGTGGGTCTAGGCGTAAAGTTATCACCTTTTTTTTAATTGCCAAAAAGTTATCACTTTTTAATTATTACATATAAATAAGCGAGCGAATGTAGTTTTCTAATTTATTTTTACAGAACTAGGACCCAACTTTTATAGGAAAAAAACCCATACTATCAAGTATAATGCTAGGTATTTAATTCGAGAGCTGCTAAAGTTAAAGTAGAAGATGCAATATTCTAAAGATGAAAATGAGGAGAAATCGTAGTGGATTCGATTGGGACTTGGTGGTGGCTTTTTATTTTTTACTTTTTAGCCTTTTAGAATTATTTACTTTGCAATCGCACAGAGCTTTTTCCAGCATTCCGATTCTCGGAGTGCATCAATCCGCATAGGGAACGGAAACACATACAACCCAAGAATACGCTGCTCACACCTCACCGAGCCTCATGATTATACATCTAAATTTCTGTATATAATTACCAAGTTCTTCATAATATCATATGAAATCAACTTTGAAAACTATAGGACCAATTGATCCAAAAGTTTGGACAATGAAAAAAAAAACCCAAATTTTGGACCAAGTACTTAGGTTGTTGGTACCATACTACCATGTGCTTGCATAATTGACCCCAAATGGTAGTAGAGGTCCAGCCCAACAAAGATACACCCATACAAATAGCCCAACTCATGCAATCCAAGCTAGCTTGACTCTCCGTGTCTCACATTCAAGAATCAATCTATATATATAACAGAGCATGTTTACAATTAGCAGTATACCAGCTGACATCTAAACATTTAATAATCAAGACAGGTAAGCATTGGTATCTTCACTGCACAAATAGAGAAGGCAACATACTATAACCAATCTAGCATCAATGTAATTGCTCAACATATTGGCTAAAAATAATGTAAATTCTTATATTTTAGTCATAAAAACAGACACTGAATATCAAAGCATCCGAAATTATTACAAGTTCACTATCCTTACAATAACAACTATGGTATTTGATCTCAACACGCGCAAATGACAAACATGGATTATCCTAGTATCTGATAAAAGTAAACACTGTTTACAAAATCAACTAAGTGCAAGGTTTACTCACCCATATATGCTTCAATGCGAACACCAATGGCAGCAATGCAAACCTTTCACTTCACATTATGCTGATGCTGCTTCTACTTACAATTCAAACTCGTCCTCGAGCTTTAGTGCTTCAGCTGCAGCCTCTTCCTCCTCGTCATCGATCACAAAGTATGGGTTATGTGGCTCGGGTTTGAATTTATACCCAGTGAAGACATAGAATGCTAGTGTAGCCAATTCGGCTGCCACCACACTTGTCCACAGATACTTATATGATGTGATAGTCTCCAATGCATACACCACAACCCGGGTAAAGTATATGTAGCAGATAACTACAATGTAGTACTGCCTAAACAAGGTGAGCTTCATCAAATTTACGGCAGCCTTGCCGTCTGTTCGTGCAGCCTCACGCAAGTTCTTAATCGACCAAACTATTGGGAACAGGACTGCACAGCAGCAAACAACATCTACAAGCAAAAATACCTGCTTCCATGTGACCCAATCCTGCCCATAAGGCCCAGTTTCATCAATCACAACCTGAGCAATGTTGGCGACAACCTGAAGCGGAATTACGATGATTAGAACCTTCTTTTCCTTGTCCTGCAAGAAAGGTTTCAGAAACGACCATCCGGTGCCGATCAAGACGATCAAAGTGAAGAGCGTTATTCCCTTCAAGAAGCTGAAAATGTAAAACAAAACATCCCATCCATGTGCACTGCCTGTGCGCTTAATGTACGATTTATCCTCAGCCTCGCAAAGCAGATTCAATCCTTTCAACAAAACAACCGCAAGCATGAAGAAATGGATCTTAAAGACGGTAAGTCGTTTCTTATACAGTACACCGATCCAAAGACCTGCTATGAGAAAGTAAATCAGGGACAAGAGGAAGTAAACCCTAGGGAGGATGGTCTTGCCAGCGGAAAGGTAATCCCGCCTATTGTCCTTCCCTTCGATATTGTACATCGCAGATCGAACGTCCATGGATACCTTGAGCTGCGGCGTGAGGCAATTGGCAAAAACGAGGGTGTACTGCGCGGCGTCATTCTCTAGGAACAGCGTGTCGTACCTCGATTGACCGTGGAGTTTATCGAAGGTGAAAACCTGCTTGATGAGATCCGATTGGATAGCGCAGGTGATCTCGCCGTCCTCGAGCTGCTGCAGCACATGCAGCCACGAATCGCGAGTGCAGAGGAAGAATCCTACCTTCTCTAGCTCCTTATCCGGCAACGCAATCGTCTGGCGGATGTTGGATACATTCAGCTCGAGGCGTCCGCGGTGGGTGAATCCGAACTCGTCGAAGGGGATGATCGGGCGTTCATCCGATCTGACCTCGGTGAATCGGATCTCTGCAATTGTCGACGAGACAGACAGCAGTAGAATCAAGAGAGAGAACAGCCTCGACAGCGCCATGGATGGAGTAGATTTGAGAACGTTTCCGATCTCTTTCCTCCTCTATATTGCGATTCAGAGCAACGACTGGGTCTAATAGAGACTATCCATCTCTTTTCGAGATGTTTTCTTCCATGAAATGATCGATCCTTATGAGAGAAGTAAACATAACCTTTTAAATTACGGAAATGCCCTTCAGACTGCTGATGTGGCGGCGAATTTCGTAAGCGTCGACTAAATGCAAATGGGTAAATCTGTAATTAGGCTGATAGGAGTCAGCGACGGACCACCGACGGAGGAAGCGAGGAAGATGATGGCGACATCGAAGCCCATTTCTTATTTTTCTTTCATTTCCGTTAAAAGCCCAACTCGTATCACAAATTTTGAATTTTCTTTTTGCTAACAATTATTTGGGCCGATTTTGCCAATAATTAAAAATTCTCATTTCCTTCCAATGTTTGAAAATTTATATTCATTCAAATATAAAATTAGTCACTAACCTAAACTATTCCACCTAAAAAACCTAAACTAGAAATATATTATTTGATAGGTAATTAGAAATTTATTCACATAATAATAAATTTATTACTATTTAATTATTGTAATACTCAATTTAAAAATATATTATAAATAAAAGTAAATAGGTAATCAAAAAAAATAATAATTAAAATGAAATAAATATTTCTATAGTCATTATAATAAATTATTTAATTATGTGAAATTCATTTTAAACCTTCAAAGTTACCCATTTTAAAATTAAAAAAATTGCATTTCCTAATATTATGAGTAGACAAACGGAATAATTAAGCAGTGTAAATACGAAAATATTCAGTAGCCTAATATTATTAATCACCAGTAGCGGTGGACTGGTGGTGTTGGGTTATAAATAAAGCCGACTATGTATGTACGTTCTTGGTCTATAGTGATTTCCTACAGGTGACAGGTTGAGTACGCTTTCAGGGCGAGGAGAAGAAGTCGACGACCTTTCTTATTTATTCCAACCATTTGGAGATAAAAGGTCGACTACCAATCATGAAGAAGTCGACTTCAAAAGAATGATTGGTCGACTATGGAGACTTAGAGAATCTTCCAGAGGACAGGTGGCGACCTGTTTCCCACCATCTCCAAGGGAAAACCTTCCCTCGAAGTAAAGACAGGTGGCGACCTACTTCCCACCGTCTCCAAGGGAAAACCTTCCCTCAAAGTAAAGACAGGTGGTGACCTGCTTCCTACCGTCTCCAAGGGAAAACCTTCCCTCGAAGTAAAGACAGGTGGCGACCTGCTTCCAACCATCTCCGTGAAGAAACCTTCCCTCTTAAGTAAAGACAGGTGGCGGCCTGCTTGTCACCTGCTTAAAAGGAAAACCTTCATCCGAAGTAAACATGAGGTGGTGACCTGCTTGTCACCTGCTTAAAAGGAAAACCTTCCTCCGAAGTAAACATGAGGTGGCGACCTGCTTGTCACCAGCTGATTGAGAACCGCTTCTATCAGCCAATCACAAAGGGCTGATTGCCGCCCCTAGGCAACCAATCAGAGGCCAGTAGCCGCCTCTACAAAGTCGGTAAACTTCTTCCTATAAATAGGGGCTATCTCCTTCAATTAAAAACAATCTGCTCTGAATACTTATATATTACACTCTCAAATACATTACTAACTTAAGTTTCGGAGTGGAATCAGGGGCCATCCCCACCCCTTTTTAGGTGCTCGACCTTAAAAGTCTCCCGGAGGAAATCAAGTCCTCGAGAGAGCTACGTCCAAGGCGAAGCCTAGAAGTCCATTCCGTGAAGTTTGAGGCCACGTCATTTTGATCCCAACATTTGGCGCCGTCTGTGGGAACAGATCAAAAAGTCATGGCTGTCGAAAAGAGCAAGATTTCCAACACTCTGGTGGAAGAAATGAGCAGTCCACCAGTGGATCCTACCACATCGAGGCCGATCCCCCAAGAAGATCCCCCAATACCCCAATCTAATGGTGTTGGCGACGATGAAACCCTCAACCATTCCAAATCTCTGCCAATTTTGGAAGATGCGAGGACAGCTCCCCAGTCTATTCCTCCGGAGGTAATAGCTGCCTTTATTACTTTTTGAAATAAAACCCAAGCAGGGGCTGTTCCATAGAAAAGAGAGCTAACCCGAGATGCCTCACAAAAGGAAGAAGTAGCTTCCAGTGTGAAAATCCAGGAGGAGAATCCCCTGGAGAAAGAAACCCCTAAAGCCCCCGAGGCCGAAACGGTGAGCAAGGAACCTGTCATGTTCACAATAGGGCAGGTCGAAGAACTGTTGGAAAAGAAGAGGCGAGGTGCGAACGATTTGCTCATCGTTCGTGATCATACTTCTCACCCCTTCACCAAAAGGCTATTCAATACTCGAGTTCCCACGCAAGTCTTCGCGAGGAGCATCGACGATTATACCGGAGAAGGCGACCCAGTTCGCCACATCAACGCCCACAACTCCTCCATCTTGGGAAGAGGGGCAACGCCTGATCATTATGCAGCACTCTTCCCAACCACGCTGAAGGAAGAGGCGTCTACTTGGTTTTATGGTCTCCCCGACAACTCTATAGACTCGTGGGATGAGTTGAAAACCAAATTCATTGAAGGACACATAGGTGAGAGGCAGCGCCTCAAGAGCATGAAATTCCTCGACAAGATCGAGCAAGGCCCAGGTGAAACCTTGTCCGACTACTACACAAGGTTTCACAAGATACTCCAACAGCTGAACGAGGACGCCACGGATGGGGAGCTGATCCGGACCTTCTGGAGGGGTCTAAGAGTGCAGAGCCAAGCTCTGAAAGACAGCATGGTGATGAAGCCCGTGCAAAGGATTGACGCCCTCGCTGTCAAATTAAAGAAATTCATCGACCTAGAAAGGTCGCGTGAAGGGTTGCCCGAATAAGTCAAGAAACAACTGGTGCCCGCCAAGATCGAGGAGGGCTCCGCTTCCCGACCACCCAGGAGGGAAGAAAGACGTGAGCGAGACTTCCGCCCGGGAAATCGACAAGGAATAAGGAGGGATCCTAATCCCTATCCAGGCAAGTTTACTCCACTCACACACAACATATTAGTAGTATTGCAAGAAATGGAGAAACTTAGGCTGGACGATCCTCCTCAAGTAAGAAAAGGCTCGATGGGATCCCAGATGAACAACTATTGTCGTTACTATCGAGTACAAGGGCACGACACCGACGGTTGTGTGGCCCTCAAACACGACATCAAGACATTGATCAAAAGGGGGAAGTTGTCGAAATTCATCGACAAACCGTTCAAACCCCAGCGAAAACGAAGTCGAAGTCCTCGGGGGAATTCTCGATCTCCCCCTCATAATAACCTCGCCCCAATACAAAGGGGGACAATCAATGTCATCGCGGGAGGCTTCGCCTCAGGAGGAGAGACCAGCATCGCCCGCGAAGTATATGCCGCCCAGATAGCTCGTGATGGAAAAGGAAAAGCGCCTGCAAAGACTGAGGCAGTAACTATCAGTTTCACTACGGACGACCTCATGATGGTGACTCAACCACATGAGGACGCCCTTGTCATCACCGCCACTATTGCAGAGTACGAAGTAAAGAGGATCCTCATCGACAGTGGAAGCTCGACAGATATACTTTTCTTCGAGGCCTTTCAGAATTTGGGTCTGACCCAAAGGGACCTCATGAAAGTCGACTTCCCCATCATAGGATTTGCAGGAAGGACCACCTATCCAATGGGAGCAATCAAACTCCCGATAGTTTTGGGAAGAGAAGACGACTCTAACAATCGATGTACTCTTCGTAGTCGTCGACGTCGCTTCCGCCTATAACGCCATCATTGGAAGGACGACGCTCAATCCTCACCGAATAATCCCATCGACTGCTCATCAAGTAATGAGGTTCCGAACACTACAGGGAATTGGGGAAGTGAGAGGCGACCAAACAGCATCCCGACGATGCTACGTCAGTTCAATGCGACGTCGAAATCAGAGAGAAGTCATAGAGACAACACCTCCTTAAAGAAATAATATTGTTTATTATGATAAGGCTAATGTTCGTTTTATGGTGTTCCTCTCTTTTGTTAAAACTCAGGAAGGATGAATGAATATAGGCCTTTCAGAGGCTCTTCTTTTTCTCAAGATATCCGAGTTCTCTCTTTTAGGCGACTGACATTTAATATCGACCATCAATAATCTGATATCCACTAAATCACTCGGATTCGGCGATAATATGCGGCGTCGAAGACAAACTTTTTCCAAATCAAGAGTCGACCATCAAAAATCTGATATCTACTAAATCACTCAGATTTGTCGACTACTTGAAAACGGTTAAGTAAACGAAGAACCCAAGAGTCGATCATTAAAAACATCTGATATCTACAATATCACTCAGATAGATCGACTACTTGCGGTATGAAAGAAATCAAGAGTCGATCATTCAAACATCTGATATCTACAATATCACTCAGATAGATCGACTACTTGCAATACGAAAGAGCCCAAGAGTCGATCATTAAAATATTTGATATCTACTAAATCACTCAAATAGATCGACTACTTGAGGTTTCGAAAGTCGATCATCCCGCCTCGAAGTTCGGTGTCGACCACTCAAAATCCGATATCCACTAAATCACTCGGAAAAATCTACAACTCGAGAGAAAGGTTAGATATTTGGGAATTACCCTTAAAATCATTCGATTATATGGAGACCTAATGATTGTTATAAAGTCGTATGTTTTCTATTAAGTCCGTTGAAAGATCTATGAAAACGGTGAAAAGCCCAAGAGAGGGCGAGCATATGTAAGATTGCTAAAAATTATCATTCATTAATAAACGGGAGTTTACAAAATATCGAGAAGGAAATTAAAAACGTCTGTGCTAAAATCTATCTATCAGCCCTGGCTTTGGCTTTACCTTCCTCCTGCAGGTATTCTCGAATAACTGCCACTCTCGAGAGGTCCAGGTCGGGGCCCAAGGCCCTAAGGTCGGCCACCAATGAAGCAAAAACTGAGAGAAGCATCTGCCCGCTCGCCATGGCGGCGTCCGTTTGAAAGGCCAAGCTGACCTTGTAAGCGACAACAGCATTCCGCTCAGGCTCCTCGAGCTCTTCCACCCTCTTCTTCAGCTCGATGTTCTCTTCGCGCTGAGAATCCAGTTGGTCACATAAAATTTTGGAAAAGGCAGCAGCATCAGGATATGCCTTGCCAACCACGGCCGCCAAAACTCCACTAGCTCTCAAATCCTCCTTGCAGGTATCGAGCTCCCCAGATATGGTGCCCAAGACCCTCTGAAGGCTGGAAACCTCCCCTTCAAGGCGAGCCACCTTTTCCTGAAGGCCCTGCACTTCTTTGGCCTCCGACTCCAGGGAAGCAAGCTGCCACTTTGCGAGAGATAACTCCTCGCCAAGATCGATGAGCAACTGACCCACCTGCAAGAAATCGCGGTTGGCCTGGAAAGGAAAAAGTCGTCAACATAAGGTACAAATAATATGTATCGACGAATAAGAATATGGTTCTACCTTGGACTGTCGATGCAGGAACATTCGAGTGGCGTCCTCCACTCGATCTGTAAGGAGGCGAGGACGATCCCGGGGAGGAACATAGGCGTTCAGCAAGTGAAGGGCCACCTCCTTGTTGGCGATGGAATGGCCCTCCTTCAGCTTGTACTCTCCCAAAGTGGCGAGAGGGTCCCAATCGACATCTCGTGGCGGAGAGTCGGGGGCAGAATGAAGCATCCTCCAAGCAAAGGGAGGACCCTCATATCCCAAGCCTGTCTTGGCTTGAGAAGAAGAAGCCCCAGCAATACCCTTGCCCTTAGGGTCGACTTCTGCGAGGAAAATACATTATTAAAAATGAACTATCAAGAACTAAGTAAGGAATCTATCAAGGCAAAAGTCTGTACCAGTGGGGGGCAAGGGACTAGTGGGCGTCGGATCGACCCCAGAAGTAACCTCCTGAAATGAGGAGACTGGAGTGGCGGTGGTGATCTTCACTTTCTTCGAAGGAGTGGCGCCTGCCCTCCCAACGGGTCTCTTGGTCCTCTTCTTCGAGGACTTTGGCTGTTCTTCTACGGCCGGTTGGATGGCTTCTTCATGTTCAGAAGAGTCGACCACCATGTCAGGCGAAACCCCATCCAAAGTAGGTTGGGCGTCCTCCATGGATAGAGGTTCCGAAGTGGCTCTAGTTCCACTTCCACTTCCTGCTGCCTCGCCAGCAAGGGGCACTCCAGTCGCCGCCTGCTTATCAAAAAGCCTTGTAAATAGACCTACAGAAAGCAAAAGAAAGGATTCAAGAAACGACTAAAGATAGAAAGAAAAAAGGATTACCCATTTTATAGGAGGATCCTCGAGGCGGAGACGAATGGAAGCATTGATAAGGGCCTCTTCAACTTCTGGAAAGTCTGGAAAATCTACAAGTCCTGAGAATTAGATTATCTCGCCACAAAATGGGGCTTTACTCGACTCAAGCCTTCACCTTAAGTAAATGAAGCTGACGACTCGAGTCTCGGGGGCAAGTGTTGGGTTATAAATAAACCCGACTATGTATGTACGTTCTTGGTCTATGGTGATTTCCTACAGGTGACAGGTTGAGTACGCTTTCAGGGCGAGGAGAAGAAGTCGACGACCTTTCTTGTTTATTCCAACCATTTGGAGATAAAATGTCGACTACCAATCATGAAGAAGTCGACTTCAAAAGAATGACTGGTCGACTATGGAGACTTAGAGAATCTTCTAGAGGACAGGTGGCGACCTGTTTCCCACCGTCTCCAAGGGAAAACCTTCCCTCGAAGTAAAGACAGGTGGTGACCTGCTTCCCAACGTCTCCAAGGGAAAACCTTCCCTCGAAGTAAAGACAGGTGGCGACCTGCTTCCCACCGTCTCTAAGGGAAAACCTTCTCTCGAAGTAAAGACAGGTGGCGACCTGCTTCCAACCATCTCCGAGAAGAAACCTTCCATCTTAAGTAAAGACAGGTGGCGACCTGCTTGTCACCTGCTTAAAAGGAAAACCTTCATCCGAAGTAAACATGAGGTGGTGACCTGCTTGTCACCTGCTTAAAAGGAAAACTTTCCTCCGAAGTAAACATGAGGTGGCGACCTGCTTGTCACCAGCTGACTGACAACCGCTTCTATCAGCCAATCACAAAGGGCTGATTGCCGCCCCTAGGCAACCAATCAGAGGCCAGTAGCCGCCTCTACAAATTCGGTAAACTTCTTCCTATAAATAGGGGGCTATCTCCTTCAATTAAACACAATCTGCTCTGAATACTTATATATTACACTCTCAAATACATTACTAACTTAAGTTTCGGAGTGGAATCAGGGGCCATCCCCACCCCTTTTTAGGTGCTCTATCTTAAAAGTCTCCCGGATGAAATCAAGTCCTCGAGAGAGCTACATCCAAGGCGAAGCCTAGAAGTCCATTCCGTGAAGTTTGAGGCCACGTCATTTTGATCCCAACAGGTGGCATAGTAACTAGTTAAAGAGTGTTTACTCTAGAATGGTTTAACTTTTAAGTCTCGGGTTCGAAATCAATTATGGAGTCACTTCACGATAATCTGATTAAAATATCAAAAGCTGCTTGATTCACGTACTGTGTCATGTATATGAAGAGACGAGTAGAACTGAATTTAACAGATAAAATATTAATTATATAAGGTTGCTGATGAGGTTAAGATGAAATCTTGATTATATAAGATTGCTGGTGAGTTTATGAGAAGTCCGTAGAAAAACAATTGCAGACTGTAAATAGGAGAGTTTTTATATATATATATATATGTGTGGTCACTACTAACCATTTTTTTTAGAAAAAAAAAAACAAACAAACTTAGTCCCAACCCATTAAATGACTAATCATAGTGACAGATGGAGATAATAAAGGCTTCACATTCATATAGAACTTGAAAATATAATGCAATATGCATATATCATCAGATACTACAGTTACACAGGAAGCTGCCTTCCATTCTCCTCTAATAGACTTCCTAAAGTCCTATGGAGAACGGAAACATCTGCACCTTACACATACACTACTAAATGGTAGTAATTATTAACATTTCGATACGTCGACACCTGAGACTCGAAGCTACGATACACGCATCAATCGTCTAAGTAAATTTCATCTTTAATCTACTAAATCAACAAATGCGCGATCGATCAATGGTGCGAAGCAGCGAAGAAAGCCAGGGCGCCAACAAAGGGTGCATTGATATAAGTAGCCGGCTCGGACTGTTGGTAATTGTTCCTATCATCGGCGAAACTGTCCTTATTGTCAGGCCCACCCACAATGGCACCCACGAGGATGTTCGGGTTAGGGGAACTCGAGCTTAGGTACTGGAAGCCGTTGCTACATGGGATACGGTCAGGGTGGGACCGGATCGAAGGGACAGAGGATCCTCTGTGGTGGACATGTTCGGGGTACTTTGACCCGAACCCGACCATGTAGGACATCTTAGTAGGGTTGTCCCCTAGGATGTAGTCCACTTGCCTCTTAGCCTGAGAAATCAGGGTCTCCGCCGTGATTGTGGATGTCCCGCACAAGACCGACTTACCGTCGGTTTTGAGGTATTTCGCGTAGGCGAGGAGAAGGAACGATGTAGAGGTTACGTATTGTAGGTTGCTCTCGCTCGCTTTGTATAGAAGTCCACCTATTATGATATAAATGAATCAGTTCGATTTTTCGCATATTTTTTGTTAAATTATAACAAAGAGTCTGCCAGAAATTTTTACCCAAAGTTAGTTAAGACACGCATTTTATTATTATCGTAATATTGTAGTATGCATGTTCTAACCTGGAGTGTATTGTGCCTGGAAACTGGGTGTCCCAGGAACTAAAGAACATACATAATTGTCTGAGTGGGATTTATAAAGCTGGAACTCATCCGAGTTCTTCTCAAGGAAATCCTGAAAAATGTGAATCTTATAAGAATTCATTCAATTTAGTTGATATATATCACTTAATAGTCCTCGAAATGTGTCTAGCTGGGTATTACTGCCTCATTCTTTTTTTTCTAGGTTAAGAACTTATGAAAGGTCTGAACTATCACCCATGTTAACGGGAGAGGTCTGAAATTTAAAAGGGTTAACAGGTCTTTTGATCAATGATGTTTGACAACTTTTGGGTTTTGGTCAATGATGTTTTTTTTTACCTAGTTTTGGTACCATATGTTTGCAGATTATTTCTAGTTTTGGTCTAACCGTTACATTCCGTCCATTTTTTGACATTTACAAGTCACGTGATCCACTCTAAACTTTCCATTTTGTTCAATTTAGTCCTCTAATACTTTCCTAACCTTTTTTGTGTTCAATTTAGTCCCGAAGTTTCAAAAATTCAATTGGACCTATTGTCCAAATTGGATCAATTTTGAAACTTCGGGACTAAATTGAACAAAAAAAAGGGTTAAGAAAGTATTAGAGGGACTAAATTTAAAGTTTAGAGTGGATCACGTGACTTGAACATGTCAAAAAATGGACGGAATGTAACAGTTTGACCAAAACTAGAAAAAATCTGCAAACATATGGTACCAAAACTAGGTAAAAAAAACATCATTGACCAAAACTCAAAAGTTGTCAAACATCATGGACCAAAAGACCTGTTAACCCAATTTAAAAAGTTAATAACGGAGGTTTGAAATTTCAATTTTGTTGATTTGAGGTTTTCCGTCCATTTTTAGGGTTAAATATAACAGAATTGTGTGAAATGACATTTTTTGCCCCTTTAATATTTTGTTTTATTTAATATCTTATTTAAGGAAATGTGAAATGACAATTTTACCCCAAAGTCAAATTAAAACCACCCATGGTGGCTTCAAGGGCATTTTGGTCTTTTCACTTCAAGCATGTGAGGGGCACACTTGATAGAAGGGCATTTTTGAAAATTTATTTTATTTCCGGTCACATGTCAAGCATGTGACCAACTTCCGTTAGTTTTAACGGAAAAAACCAATGGAGACCGCTGTTATCAACAAAATTGAAATTTCAGACCTCCGTTATTAACTTTTTAAATTTCAGACCTCTCCCGTTAACATGAGTAATAATTCAGACCTTTCATAGGTTCTTAACCTTTTTTCTAAGAAAAAGTAGTCCTTGAAATATTGTTCAATCTTTTGGTGCTTGTTTACTTATGAGAAACAAGAGATACAATATTTAAGGAAACAATCTCAATTACAGACCGACCATGTTTTTAATTGTTGTTACATATTTAAAATGTTAATATTGTTATCCTAACTATCAAAATTGGTTGATTTCCACTTTTTAATACCAAAATTAGTAAAAAAAATGTGGAATTAAACAAATCCGATAGTTTAACTATTAGTAACATTTTTTTTTGCTCGAAATTAGTAACATAATATATAGTTGAAATTGTTTTTACTTCTTAGCCCTGCAATTGATAAATACCTTAGATAGTAGGATTTTAGTTCCAGCTCTCTTGTCATCCCAACTGAAGGAATAGTCGTCGTCGTCGGCTCCCAATGTATGTCCATTGTTCTGAATGTAGGATAAGTAGGACCGATCCTCCGATGCTCGATGAATCCACGACGCTCCCCACAAAAGCTCGTCCTACTCAATAATCGAACCGATTCGTATCAAAATCGAATAAATATACCTGAGACAATGTTACTATAGGACTTTTAAAAGTTAGAATGATGAACTCACATGGTATCCAGAATAAGAGCAATAAAACGGACAGACCACCGATCCTAAAGAGTCGCTGTAAGAGCCTCGGTACTTATCCGCAAAGTCGAAAACCTAAACGACGATAACCGAAGAGTCCAATCAATAACCGAAAAACCGATACGTAAAATGTCGTTAATTTATTATGGTTAGTAAATGCAGCAATGATTTTGAAGCTATAGATTGCTTACTTTAATAGCGGTTTGGAGCAATTTGGAGGAATAAGAAGGATCGGAGTCCTTAAACACAATGGAAGCAGCGGCTAGCGCGGCTGCTGTCTCGGCCGCCACATCAGATCCCGGGTTCTGGGTCGAGACTTTGTAAACGTTTCTCGGCGTGTCCATGTCCTCGGGTCTCTCCCAGCATCTGTGATCCATGCTCGGGTCTCCTACCTATAATAGATGAAAGAATATTTCGTAAGTAGTAAAATGCTGATTATAGATATTATTTTATTTTATTCTCAGACAATTTTTTTTTTTTTTTTTTATTTTGGCCAAAAGATAATATAGGGATTTGAACTCCTTACATGTTAGTGAAAGGTGTGGTTGACACGAAACCGGTCTGGGACTGTTTTAAACAAGTCTGATCCAATGAGAATTAGATTTTTTTTTACTTGTTTAGTATAGAAAAACTTGTTTAGAATTAGTTTGGATTGGTTCAGAACTGTTTTTTCAAAAACAGTTCTGGTCCAAAACTTGTCAGGACCTTTTTTTTTAAGGAAGGCTTACATAATTTATTTATTTTTTTAAAAAAATTAATCTAAAACCACTTCCGATCTAGTATAAAACGAAACTACAGAAGTATAACTAGTTTTTTTTTTTATATTGATGCACCATTTGCAGATCTGGTCTATTTGATACTGTTTCAAACTTAATTCCGGATTCAAATGGTCCGATTTCAAACCAGTTTCGGTCTGGACCGATCCTACCGGTCCGGATTTTAGTATTGAAGGGTGACGAGCTAAACAGTTACACCATAATATTAAACGGTTTTTATATCACTTAATTACCTGGACATATAAGGTATCAGGAGTTGCAGTTGCCGCCTTCAACAAATAATCAGTACTCCAACGAATAGCAGACCTTGCATCCTCAATTTGCTCCGCCATTGAACTCCCGAACTCGATCACGCTCCACGATAGCAATGTAGTCGTGAAAGCCATCGGCAGCCCGAACTTGACATTATCTCCGGCATCATAGTATCCACCTGTCAAGTCCACCTGCGCACGAAGATCCAATCTGTCAGCATTATTTGCACGTACGTGGCAAAAGACATTTCAAAACATGGTATATAGTAGTACATGGTACGAAGAGCCGTCTGACAAGGCGGAGTCGCCGCGCCACGTGAGGCGCTGACTTGGCGGAAGCTTCCCGGACCTCTGGCCCTCGAAGAAGAGGATGGAGTTGTTGAGAGCGTCGGAGTAGTCTTGTGATGTGAAGGCGGAACAGAGAATAATGGTGGAAGAGAAGAGAATTAGGGTTTGGAGTGGTAGGGAGTGTTTGGCCATGGAAACCGCTACTCTGCAGAATAATGAAGAGGTTGGTTCAGTTATGTTATATAACGGTGTACAATGAGAAGCTGCTATTTATAGTTGGTTAAAGGTTTCTTCAGTTCGTTATTGGCCGTTAAAGACTGACTCGTCAAAGTAAACTGTAGTATCTAGGACGAGGACTAATAAGTCTCATGGTATAACAATATAATAATATATGTAATATATGCTGTTTAAATATTCGTCGTCAGCAGTTTTTTAGTTCGGAGTAAACATGTTACGGGTGCTGACCGTTGAAGTCACCGTTTGAATGCACCGTGAGTTCTCTCGTATCAGTGGTGTGTGGAATAATATAGCAATATATAAGCAAATGAGCTACCTCCTCCTATCACCAATTGGTTTTAGGATGAAATCTCACTTGTGAAAGTAGTTGTTCTATATTGGCCCGTTAGGTCTGATTCGGCCCAATATGGAATTTAACACTGACCTACTGATGAGACCAATCCGGGTGAAGGAAAAGAAGTCTCTTGCCATTGTTAAAGTATGAATAAGAACGTGTTCGACGTTTTCACTCATAAGTTCGAGCTTATGTGACAGTTGGTTAAATGGTGTGTCTTATTCTTGACATGGTATCAGAGCGTCCATGTTCAACTCCTGGTGGATACATTTAAATGTCAACATTTCCCGTCCAATTAGAGATACATTGTTCTCCGACGAAACACAATCGTGTCGTCAATGGCTAAATTGTTGTTCAAACATCAGTTTAATGGATGATGTTAAAGTATGAATAAGAACTTGTCTAACGTCTTCACTCACAAGTTCGAACTTATAACATTTTGTTAAGACGCGTGTCTTATTCTTGACATGTATTATATAATACATTTTTTTTACCGTATATAATGAACTAGTTTATGAATATTAATCATATGGAATGTTTGTGACATAAAATAGGTATTTAAAATACTTAAATTGGACGCATAGCACGTGTTAAGCTTCTTATAAACTCATATAACATTCCCCGTGGCCGTGCGAATACCATTTCCATTGCCTAACTAGAGGCTTAATCATCGGTTAATTAATCAATCAAAATTCATGCCGAATTAGCGTGGTTTACGGGATCAGATAACACGTGTTATGGAGACAGAGACCAAAACTAAGGAAACCCGGACATAGGTGTGATCATGTTTCTGCACCTAAATTCGTTCTATAATTTGACTTTCTAATGGTATATATGGTTGGATATTTTTTCTTAGAGCGTGGATCGTGGTGAAGTCTATAGAAATAGAAATAGAAATATATATAGGTGAGGAGGATGTGCCATAATTCTTGGCGGTTGTAACGTAGCTTTTAGTTGAAATATTCAGTTACGTTAAAGGCTACGGCATGCTAGCCACGCAACCAAGTCACGGGGGTGCACATATAGAGATTATGTAGAGTCACATGACCCGCTAATTTTCCCAGACCATTTCACGCAGTTGGGGATAAGATTGTTGGCAGTTTCAGGACCAACTAACAATATAATATGTTTATCAAAAAAAAAACTAACAATATAATATTAAACAAGAAATATAAGAAAATTAGTAATTTGTGACGATATTTTTTTAAGGGAATCAACCCCTTATAAGTGATGTGCATTTTTAGGGATTTATTATATTTTAAAAGAAATTGCTTACAAAACTCAACATGAAAGGGATTTTCTAAGAAATTTCTAGCCAAATTTTTAGTTAGAAGTCATTCACTTAAAAAAAAAAATGAATGTTGTATTTATAAGGGATTCTCATAATTCTCTTACAAAAACGGTTATGTGTCTCGTAAATAAATTTCTCACAAACAATTAATATTGGGTGTTGCCACACCCGGTGAAATTTCTATAAAAAGTGATATACGGTATCACCAAGCACCAATACATTTGTTCTTTTACTTTCTATTTCTTACTTTCTATTGAAATTTCACAAGAAATTTCACTTTTTAAAGATTTAATCATTAATATTTCTTGTAATGAAGCCCAAATCTAAAATTATGAAAAAAAACTACACCAAAAAATTAATAGAAATATTTATTTGTGTCCCTTAATCTAAATATATAGATATATGATTCGGTTTAATTAAGTTAGGCAATCACACATATAAAATTGGGAATTTTGAGGTTCAAAACAATATCAGAGCCTTCTAGTCTAAATATCTAATACTATTGACTAATTCGGTCCAAAAGCTTTGGATAATCAAGTGTCCAATCCGCGAGAAAACTTTGGATTCCATGCTTCCTCCTAACTATTGCCACAGTAGATGTTCCATGTGAAGTCATCATCCACCTCACTATGAAACAAATATATGATATGGATGGATATGAAATGCAGCCAAATGTGACACTTGATTGACTTGCAGATCACATCATGTGATCATCTTCAAAAGTCTTTATTAAACTTGTTTAATATTCTTATTGTAGTTACTAAATCATAATTTCAAGAAACTAATTGTACAGGTGATGTAATTAAGTGTTTAAAAGTTGCACTTAATAGGTGTGCTTTACAGAAATTACTCAAACATTTAGGAAACAAAAATATTTATTGTATCGGTACTACATGTGGTATCACTCAATTCAAATAAAAAAGTAAGAGAGAGAAAGCTAATAAATTATTAAAGAAACATGATTCAAAATTAATGAGTACCACATTATTGTCATGTCACCAATAATTCATCATTTAATTTAACTAAATACTAATAAAATATATATATATATACCCTTTTATCTATGCCCAAGAGTATTGTAGAGTTTATTCTAGGCTTGATAGATGGACTTGGACATCACCATATATGATGATATTATTTTTGTTGGGCTTTGTTTTCAGCAAAGATTTTGCTCAACATCCAGTAGTATCTGGAGCCCAGTTCCTGCAAAGCTCACCAATCAAACACATATTTTGTAGAGTTTTTTTTTTTTTTTTTTTTTTTTTTTTTTTTTTTTTTAACGTTATTTAGAGTTTAGGGTAATCTACTTTTGAGATTTTCATAAATATCTATATCTAATAATTAAGAAATTAAATTAAATTTATTCTAATAAACTGATTTTAAAATTTATTAATCTACAGTAGTACAAAATAGTAACTCAACCTTTTAAAAATGTGATAAGTGACATTCCCTTCAGCAGTTTGTTCATTACTTATTTACTCTTAAATAATTTATAAATTATAAAAAATTGACCAAATACTTTAACAACTGTCACAATAATCACCCAAGAACTTTTAATACTCTAACAATTGGACACGACTCGATTGGAATCAATTAGGACGCGATTAGATATATTGGTTTAGGGTGGGGAATATAGATGGATTGTCTTCATTGATGATCATTAAATAAACTTAGGTAATTTAAACAACATTTCCACATTGCCCTTAATTAAGGCCCCCGATATGCATGCACGTCATGTGGTTAGCTACACAAGTTGGAAATTTATCTACGCCAAAGTTAATACCTAGTACTATAATTAGTTTGATTTATAGCAGCACCAAACTTCAGTGATTCGATTTAGCAAAATACCAAATTCATGAGCTTTTTACCTATTTAGATTAGACTATAATAGGATTAGCTAGTGTCACGTATCAATCCACCATCCATGCGTTTGTTAATTAACCACTTGTTTGGCCGGTATAAATATTCTTTAATGTCCATTATAAATTGCCGTGAATATATACTAGCATATGTTCGGTCGATGATTTTTGCCTCTATAGCTAGTTTTTAGGGTACACAAATCCCGAATATTAGGTCTAAGCAGTGATATATTATAGATAAAGGGTTGATTATCTAATTGCTAACGTTAGAAGTTTGGGCAGTTAGACAAATTATTGCTAGTTAAAGTTTTTTTTAACAATTTGCTAATTTAAATTTTATTTGTGGACAACTCAGTCAAATATTTCATGCAATCTAGACGCAGTTAGTTACATGGTTTTCACGTGATTGAAAGAAAAAAACCCTTAAAGATTGATATAAAATGACAGAATTTCCTTCGATTATTTTGTTTATTTTTATTCTCATGTGCCTTACAAAAATACCTAAAATAAAATAAATATATATGGATTTTTAAAGAAATTCGTAGGCAGATATTTTATTTTAAATTAGTTTTCAAGTTTTCTTTTAATAATGTGCAAATCACGTGTCCAATTAAATAAAATATTTAACGGAGTTAGCTAGAAGGTTATTCACATACGAAACTTGTAAAATAAAAACTTCGGCTATAGATATGGTACGTGGTTTGAAACTGCTAATGCAAGACACTAAGCAAGTCAAAGTAGGCTAGGGCTTGGACCTCACGGCCTATCTGAAAATGGCAGCTGCTGAACAAAGGGATTAGCATGGACTGACTTATTTGGTTTGTTTTCTGTAGACCCACATGGAACTATATAAGACAGCAATAAGTGTAATGGAGGTGGCGCCCAACGCCATCTTTGAAAAATATTTACTTCATTAATGGAGCTCAAGCCTAATTACCTATGGCTAAAACATGGAGGAAATAGCGATCCCTAATGTTTTGGTGCTTTCAATAAACTCCCCATTTTTTTTTCTACGTGTGTCTTCAGTGAAAAGTTTAATATAATTTCTGCTTGCACAGATCAGACCGTAAGGGATAAAGTAATGATCATTTATATTTTTTCAATTTTTAGGGTACAAGCTAATTAAGTTTGAATAAAAGATATATGATTAAATGATGAGGCGTTGAACCGCTTCACTATATTACATGGTTAACTCCCCATATATGTGGAAACATATGAGATATTACAATCTATCTCATTAATGCGCGGCAAGCCCGATCACTATCCTGGGTCGGCTCTGGATACCATTCTATCCAGCTAAGGCCCAGAGGGGGCACTTGCCCCCTCTCAACTCACGAATTGTTTGAGAAAAATTAGGGTTTTTATATCTTGCCCCCTCTGAAAATGGTTAAAAGTTGGCCTGGTTCTTTATTTTCTCCATTGCATTGAAGCTTCAAGCTATTTTTATGTTTTCATTTTTAAGAATTCTAAGAAAATTAAAAGAAGTTAGAAGTTACGAAGGGAGGAGTTGCTGAGAAATGAGGTAAGAGTTGGAGAGAGGAAGAAGATGAGAGAGAGAAAAACAAAATGTACAAATAAATAAAAAAGTGAAAAAGTAAAAAAGTGACATCTAGATTAGATATTAATAATACCATAGTGACATTTATTTTAGAGTTAATAACTAAAAAACTGTCCAAGGTTTACCCTATGTTAAAATTAGGTGTCTGAAGTTTCAAATGTTAAACTGTAGTGTTTAAGGTTTCAATTTTGTTAAAATGTGGTGTCTCGGTGTGATTACTTTAGAGAAGTCAATTCCGATGAAACCGGCTGTCAAATTTGACATCCCATACATACTCCATTCTCGTCATCTTGCCGGGACCGTCACCTAAGAAGTTGGCCACATCTGCGCAAGTAAATATCGCTCTGTTGTCCCTGAAAAATGACTCCACACCACTCTTCTAGAAACTTTTTTTTAATGTTTGATTTTTGGGTGAAAATTGACGATTTTGTGAAAAGTAAAGAGTGAGGGATTATGAGTAGGTGGGTGGGTTGATGAAAATGATTGAATGAAGATGACAATACGCGCACAGACACCAAATTTCAACAAAAATGAAACTTGGGACAGTCCATTTTAACATTTCAAACTTCAGACACCTAATTTTAACATAGGGTAAACTTTGGACAGTTTTTGAATTATTAACCCTTTATTTTAACAAGTACTCTTAGTATATATTATTATTATATATGTATATATGGACTATGGACTATATAGAATCATAGATACATCATCAAGATAGAGATAATCAAGATAGAGATAGAAAGATGATTTACTTCAATATTAAATTTTAATAATTTTTTATTTTGTTTAATTTGAAGTTAATTCAATTTACCTTAAAATTTTAACTTCTTCAAAAATTGTATAAAATAAGATTAAAAACGTAGTTTATTCACTCTTTTATTATTTTTTACAATAAAAATAAGTTTATTTTGTTGTTAAAACTATTTTTTCTATCTTCCCTAAAAAAAGAATTTTTTATAATCATTTACTACTAGCTATAAATATGGTGTATATAATAAAAAAAATGAGATAGATGATATTTTTTATTAGAGATTAGTATATATATTCATTTAGGATATTAGTTTACAATTACTTAGAATTGTACTTTTTCTTTTTAGAGAATATAATAATTTTAATTACATTTCATATTCACAATCATATTATCTTGGCCCTGTTCGAATTTGAAAACCCAATATTTTTTGGAAAAACGATATAGTTTTGCCCATGAACAGTATTTCTAGTTCCGTCCAAACATACTGGAAAAGGCTGAGCTACTTAGGAAAGAGGGGCAACTGCCTCATTAATTTGTGGTGTTGTATAATTATAACACTAAAATTGTAGTTTTTAACTATTTGACCCTTTAAAATCTTATAATTTTTCCTTAATTTTTTTTTTTTTTTTTCATTTTGATTGTTTGACTCTAGTTTAATTCTTGCCCCATCTAAAAAAAATTTATGGCTTCGTCCCTGTACACAAACATAAATTACCCTGATAGAATCGTTGATTTAAATTCTAAAATGTATAAATTACCGTCTCTAAACCTTAATTTGTTGTCATTTTTATCTAAAATAAGTAACGGATATGTTGAAACCAATTGTGCTCGATCAAACTAGTTAGAAAGATTTAACCCTAATCGTTTAGATGTTCAACTCATTTGGACCCCAACTACTTGGTGGGGGTTTAGTTCGCTGGTCTCTATATCATGACCCCGATCAATACAAAACACCTTTGGTTGCAAATGGGTACAATAACGGTGTGTTCATCTATACAAAGGTCTTTTCAACTATGATGAGTGTTTGTTCTTTCACTTCCTCTGACTAACACAAAAACATACACAGTAAAAAGACAAAATAATATTAAACATGTACGATTTATCATTTTTAACTATTCATCTCATATATATGCCTCTTAACAGTATACTAGTGTTTATTATTTAAAATCGATCGAGGGTATGCATGCTTAATAAATGTATTTAGAGATTAAACAGCACGTGGGTTGCATAAAAGATCAAGTCGCTTCTTGAAGTCGTCCTTTTTAATTTTAGCAATGCCCATTCCCCTATTTAGCCCTCTAGGTTTTCTAGAAAGGATGGAAGGAAATAAATAAGAATGCCCTTTCTCAGAATATAATGCAATGTATATATACTATATATTAATTATCAAGGAACACCAAGCGTGTTGGATACATAAACCCAATGCAACGCGATTACATTTTTCTCTGCTTGGTGCTCAACCATCACCTACCATTTCGGTATACACTCTCTTCATTACATTACACATTTTGGTCTATATATATATATATTAATATGCGTGGAGAAATTGACTGTGTAAAATAATTTCATGATTTATTTTGGCTAAAATAATAAAAAATAATAATTCCATGACTAATTTATATGGTGGTTGGAAGTCTCAATATAGGTATGTCCAACTTCATACAAATATTAATTTGTATCTAAATTAAATTTTGATTACGGGATTGATTTGAGCTAGTGAAACTTTATGCACGCTTATACTCCCTTCGTAATTAATAAACCACAATGCTAAAATATATCATATTAATTATATAGTTATTAAAAGTATGCAGCTACCAAACTGAAACCTATTTCCATTCACCTAATTAGTCTTCTTTTAATTTGTATATATGTAACCATAAACTCTAAGGTTTAATATATGTTGTACAGATTAATTAGCCACCTGTCACCTCTCTTCACCTCTCTCTCTCTAAAAGGAACCATATTTCTACACGCATTCACCAAACAGACCTTAGTCTTTTGCTTGAGCGAGTAATCTGAGCACCACCCATTACTATAATAGAACCACTGCTTTGTGGAACCTTCATCGCAGGAGATTGTTAATCTCGGATCGGGTCGGGAATGGAATCTCCGACACTGGCCAGGGCGCGGTCGGCGTTAACCACCGTCGCGGCATGCATCAACGTTATCGTCAGCTTCATCGTCTTCTCTCTCCTCGACATTGTTGACGTCATCCTCTGCTTCGTCTACCGTGTCGCGGACCTGTACCACGAGTCGGAATGGAAGCCATGCTACTGCTCCGGCGGCCACGGCGGCGGCGGCGAGATCCTTGTCTCCGAGAAGGGAAAGTCGAGAGTTCTGCGGCTCAGCTCGAAGCAGATCCACGTGTCGGATGTTTCGGACACTTTGTATGCGCGGGATTCGGTCGTGGTTGACGTGTCGAAGTCAACGCTGAGGAGGCTGAGCAGCGCGGAGAGGAACTCCATGAGCGTGACGGTTGATCGGAGAAGAGAAGGGAGTGTGCGGCGGTTAACGGTGAATGCGGCAGTGGTGGAGATGATAAAGGGGAGGATTATAGGGATGAAACCTCATCCGACTCCGAGGTGGTCGGACTGTAACTGCAGAACCTGCACAGGGTGGACGGCTTCTAGCAGTAAATCCCTCCATGTCAATATTGCAGGAGGAGCAAATGGTAATTTCGTTCTCCCTTTTCCTGTAAAAGTAAATAAATAATAATATTATCAAATATAATTATAATAAACCGATAGAAATTTATTTAGAATAATAAAACTTGTTAATTAGAGGATTTTTTGTTTGGCAGAATTTGTGGATGTTGAGTTTTCAATAAGTGTTATATGGTATTATGGCGAGAGTTATTTTTTTATTCCTAGAATAGATAGAATAGAATGTAGTAGAAATAATACTATGACTAATTATTAACCCACATTTTGCACAAAATACTACTCAGATGAAAATTAATTGCCTTATATTATTAATGACTCTCGTTTGCATGGGAAATTTATTTTTAAAATTATACATTAAAAATCATACACATCTTATTTTTGACTAATTTGTTATAATAGTGTACGTAACATAAAAATATATGATATCATATACTATTTTGTAGCTTTTCACATTTAAAAATAAATTTGCAAATTAAAGTATTGTAAAACAATTATGACTATTTGATTACGATATTCAATAGTAAATATTATTATTGTAAATTAAATGAAATAAATATATTTAGATAAATTATAAATTTAATCAAATTAACTAATGATGTGGGTGTTGCATTTTAAAGCTCAAAATTTCAGGTTGTGCCACATGACTTAATTATATACACTTATGACACATAATAATAGAACTGATTTTAAACATTAACATTATCAGTTTCATCAAATGTCATATTTAATTTAATCATGCAGAATTATATATCTATAGAATAGAAGGGGAAAAAAGAAAAACATATTTGTATGATTAAAATGCTATAGAAATAAATAAATAATTCCATGGAATTTTTTTTTTTACGTTCTTATCTAGGTAATATAAATCCTTTTTTTTTTTAAGAAACAATCCTTTATTTATATGGATTGATAATAACATAGTAAATTGTATAATGACCACTACTAGTTGTAGTTTAGTGGTTAAAAATGCTCAATTTGAAACTCTTTAATGACGTTACCTCGTAATAACTTTACTTGAAATATTAAGTCCCATTTAATCCACATGATGCGTCATATATAAAAAATTATAGATTTTTTTTTGCCAATTTAATGGAAAATATAATAAATAATGGGAGTGAGGCTTCGTGATAAATACGAGAACATTTAATAAACTATCATGATGAGATGAGAGTGGTTAATTCTTGAATTGAAGTAATTTAATTAAGGGCTTGTGCATGTTAATTCTTAGGTCGTGGGAGGTAGTTGGCTCTCCCCCTTTTGTTGTCACATTGCATTTACACATCATTTTGAACGTGTGGATTTCTAGTATTCATATTGTTACAATAAAATTAAATCCATTTCACGGTAATAATTTATTTCTCGGCAACAATATATTCCCCCTAAGTTATAGTGCAACTTAACATTAAATTTTGTGACATCAAATTTTAAAACTAATATATACATTTGAGAATATAATAGATAAATGATCGAAATATACAGATAGAGATAATTAACCATGCATATATAGTAGATTAACAACCAACCTATAGTCTTGTTGGAAACTGCTTAACTAACTTTTATTTCTGTGTACTCCGTAACTTGCAGGCAGCTCCAATGAAGAAGACGTACTGTTCATTCACGGTTTCATATCGTCATCATCATTCTGGACCGAAACCGTGTTTCCGAAATTCTCCGACGCAGCAAAGTCAAAGTACCGGTTTTTCGCGGTGGATCTGCTAGGGTTTGGGAAGAGCCCAAGGCCGACCGACTCGCTTTATACGCTGAGGGAGCACGTGGAGATGATCGAGAAGTCGGTGTTGGAGGCTCATAAGGTGAAGTCATTCCACATTGTGGCTCACTCATTGGGGTGCATATTGGCCATTGCACTAGCGGTTAGGCACCGGCGATCGGTTAAGTCTTTAACATTGTTAGCCCCGGTACGTAACCCTACAAATTATAAAGAAATATATATGACTTAATTATTATATAACCTATGGTTGGTCATGGGTAGGGTTTGGGATAAAAAAACCGGTATGGACGGACCAAAACTAATTTGGAACCGGACCGTTTGTAACCGGTCCTATACGGACCGGTTCTAAGTAGCTGATATTGTTTACGAAGAGTGAATTAGTACTAAGAATTTGGTAATATGATTATGTGGAATCAGTTCTCTATAGAACCGGAACAGGTTTTAGAGTAGGTTTTAAAAAAAATAAAAAAATTAATGTAAAGCTTCATAAATAACAGTCCGGACCGGTTATGAACCGGAACAAAATTGTTTTAGCAATTAGCATAATAATTCCGAACCATTTCAAAAACGGTTACAAACAGACTTGTTTTAAACCGTTCTGATCCGGTTCATGCCTAGTCATGCAGGTGATGCCGCTTTAGAGATATTTAACTAAAATATAATAATTCCAACTCAAAATTGCAGAAATGATGTTAACACATGAAATAAAATAACTATATAATAATAAAATTCAGTGAAGATTATTTGAAAAATGCAGGAACTGATTTTTTTTTATTTTTAAAGATGACTTGTACGTGAAATAATTGATTAACAGTAAGGTCATTCTTAGTTCTTACAATAAAAAAAATTTAGATTTTTATTTGGCTATAAATGAACTTTATTACCCATAATAATAAGAGAATCATAGTATTTGAGAGTATATATTATATATAAAATAAATATTCTAGTAAAAATAAACTAGTTGACCTAATTAGTCAAATAAGAATTTAATAATTTTATTCGACTAATTAGGTCAGCTATTTTATTCTGATTAAAATATTATTTATATATTTTCCGTTTATTTTAATTTTCTTAATACTTTATCCCAAAGAACAATTAGAAAATAATGATGTAGCAGGATCTTATCTACAGTTAAATTCAGACGCAAATTAAACTAACTTCATTTCGAGTCAAACAAAGAGGATTCTAATCCCGAAATTATCATATCATGGCTTTGTCTTATAACTTATCCTCAATAGGTACAAAATTAATCGTTTTGGATATTATACATTTCTGAAAACGGTAAATATATACATATGACAGCCGTATTTTCCGGTGCCGGATGGAGAACACGCAACGCAATACGTAATGAGACGACTGGCGCCGAGGCGGGTGTGGCCGGTAATAGCCTTTGCATCGTCGATCGCATGTTGGTACGAGCACGTCTCAAGGACGGTTTGCTTGCTTATATGCAAGAACCACCGCGTGTGGGAATCTATCCACCGCATTCTCCATATAAAATGGTATATATATCCAATCCATTTCAAAAAGTAAATTCATTAATGAATTTGATTTTTTTTATTTTCAATTAATTATATTCTATTGAAAAAAGAAAGATCTAATTAATTGAACACATAATTTTATAACTATAAATTAAGCCTCATATTAGAATATACACTACAAGAGAATTAGTAATTTGTGAATACGTTTTTTTAATGAAAGCAGTCGTTCACAAATTATAAGAATTTTCAAAGAATTTATTAAGATTCAAAAGAAATTTCTTACAAAACTCAAAAAATTGTAAGAGATTCTCCACATAAGTTTCTATTCAAATTTTTTTTGTTGATCTAGAGAAATTTCTAACAAAACTCAAAAAATGGTAAGAGATTTTCTACCCAAGTTTCTAGCCAAGTTTTTTGTTGGTAGTCATTCCATAAAAAAAATGTTGTATTTTGTAAGAGATTTCTAACATTTATTTATAAAATAACCTTATAAGTAAATATATCTCTCAAAAAAACTAAATTTCTTGTAATGATATAAGTATTTTTTTAACTCAAAATAGCATAATCGTTCTAGAAATAGAAATCTTCAAAAATGGATAAACTTTGCATGCGATAGGATTTCATTGCCTTAATTCCCTCGCTAACATAGAAAAGGGCCCAAAAAATTCATTTAGAAAATGGGCCTAAACCCATTAACATAAATGGGCCTGCATCAATAAGAGGGGCCTATAAGCAACCTTTCATTCATCGGTTTTAGTTTTTTTGTTATAGTTTTTCTTAGCTTACAGAAAAGTGAATTATGACTATTACTAATTTTTAAAAAAAAATATATGTAGGATTCCAACGTTTCTACTAGAAGGGTTCTTCTGCCACACGCACAATGCCGCGTGGCATACACTCCACAACATCATCCTTGGTTCGGCAGGAAAGATGGAAGGTTACTTGGACCAGATAAAATGTGACATTAACTTATTCCACGGCGAGTACGATGAACTGATCCCTGTCGAGTGCAGCAGGAATGTTCGGAAAAGAGCGCGGCGTGCGCGTGTTCGGGTTCTCGAGAAGAAAGACCACATCACGGTGGTGGTCGGCCGAGAGAAGGAGTTTGCCAAGGAACTCGAAGATATATGGAGGAAATCAAGTACTCCAAATTAAACCATGGGTTAATTAATTTCTAGTCATTCCTTCCACAAACATATATATCTATATAATTAAGAAATTTCAATACCTTAATTATATTGGATAAAGTTGCCCTAAATTTGGCACCTCATCTTGAATTTCAAGGCTAAAGTGTTTAAGATGTATGGTATGGACAATGTAACATTTGAAAAATTATTAAGATTGAAAGTCATCATTTGTTGAGTATGCCAGGAATCATTAAGAAAACAAACAACACACGTAACATATTTGCTATACATATAAAATAATCTTATTGCACCGAGTCAGCTCATAAATAGTGAAGCGATGATTATGACTATTTTTCATTTGTAAAGCTCGATGGAGTTTGAATCTAAGACATCTGGTTACGTTGATATCCTTAATATATCTGATAATTGTCTTAAATTCTAACCATATAATCAACCTCTATTTGAATTTTGAACAGAACCTACCAAATGTACAAATAATATCAAAGAAAATGTAGTATTATTTAGGGCCTGGGGAAAAAGATAGAGTGAATTCCCAAAACAGGTCTGATTGTCAAACTTATTCCCAAACTAAACTTCTTCTGAAACTAATTCACAAACTAGGTTTTTCTATTTTTTTAATCATTTATATTTTTTTATTTTACTTCCCAAAGTTTATATTTATTTACTATTGACCCTAAACCGATAAATAATACAAGAAATATATAAAAAAAAAAAGTGAAAAAATAAAGTAATTATATGTAAAAGCTATAAACTAAAAATTAAAAAACTAGTAATTGTAAAAAATTCTAAAAATAAATTATGCTAAAGATATAAATTATATTAAAAAAAAGTGATATAACATCGTAATTTTTTAAGTATGAAAGTATAAAAATGAAAACGTACATAAACCCTAAATAAAACATGTTAAATTTATAAAAATGTATAAAATTAGTGACTGAAAAAATAGATAAACTAATTTAAATTTGAAAAATCAATAGAATAAATTTTAATTTCATACTCTTGATGAATAATTTTATCATTATATAGTTGTTTTTTTTGCCAAGATAAAGTTGTTTAAAAAATTATTTATTTTTAAAATTTAAATTTATCCTTTAATTTTAAACATTTTTTAAGAATTAAAATTTAAAAAAAAATTGTTTGTTTGATTATTTTTAATGTGTATTTTCATAATTTAATTAGTTTAGAATTTTTTTTCCCATTTTTTACTTTTTCATACGTTTAATTTTCTTAATTTTCAATTTTCTTGTATTATATTTTGATTAAGGATTCATTTGTAACATAATGTAAACTTTAAAATGTAAAGTAAATAATGTGTATTATTAAAAATATAAAAAGACCTATTCTGAAAATTAGTTTCTCAATAATTTTAGTTTGAAAATTAGTTTTGAAAACTGACCTAGTTTGTTCATTCACTCGAAGAAGATACATGTGGTAATCTAAAAGGAAGCGCATTCATAGGGGGAGTAAATGCATGATGTTGACCCAACTGTATTATAGTAGAATCCAAAAAAACACAGCAGTGTAGACAGTAGTGCAGTGCAGACAGTCAACAGAACAGAAGAAAGTCACCGTAAAAAGTTATTTCTGTATTCATTTCGTTTATTATTATTATTATTATTATTATTCACATTAATTACTTCTCTTGTCACTCCTGGCAGAGAGATAGATATAGCTTCTGAAATTGATGCCACAGCACAATCAACAAATTCAATTTCACTCCTCTCTTGGTTGATATGAGGACTCCCCATTCCAATATAATTATTGAAATAGATAACTTTTTGTTGGACAAAAAAATATTGATTTTTTTAAATATTCGGGGTCCTAAAATGTGAAGAGAAAATTGATATGTTTAAAAATGTAGATTACAACATTTTGCTTGTACGTACAATAATATATTATAACAAACAGTTACAATGGTCCAAAATTAATATTGATGTATATTATGAGACTATCCCCTAGAAGGTAACATTACATGTTTTCCACCATTTTTGTATTGAAATATAGATTCATCATGTCAAGTGGCGATCAATATATATAGTGTCTACAGTTAAACATGTATTGTGTATATGCTAATGAGCCTCATAATTAAGAATATATATATATGTTATGGATGTATAAACCATAAGGTAGACAATCAAGTGCATTACATTTACATGATGTTACAATGCAGTACATCTTTACGAGAAATAGTATGTAACCCAGAAGAACAGTGTTTGATGATGTTCCATTAAACCATAACATATATGTATACATATACAACATATATAATAAGCTTCAAACAGTTCATGTACAAGACAAGACTACAAGGTATTGTGAAATCAAAGGTCCCATCTTTGTCTCCCTTGAACTACTGTAAATGGTTAAACGATTATCTCCTTAAGGAGTATTGATTCGACGAGCTCATCAACAGAGTAATTAACTCACTAGATTTTTCCATTACCAAAAAGATGTTTGAAAAAGGTAGCTAGCTGTGTTGATCAACCGGTGAATGATCAAAACTAATGTTATGTCGTTGCTTCTCTCCTCATGTCTCTTTTTTATCTCGTTTCTCAAATGATAGCAGAAACACTCTTGAAGTATAAAGAGATCACTTTTGCTCAATCATCATCAACACAAACACGTCGTATAGGAATAAGAGTGACCCATAAGCATCTCCCTTTCATTAGGCAAAAGCTGAAAGTATCTCAAAAGAAATGGCACAAATTAACACACCCTTTATTCTGCAGTTTCAAACCCTCAGATCCTGGGTCCATCCTACGTGTATTACATACAAGTGTTAAAAACCTAAAAACAACATCAGTTACTAATTGTCGTCCCATATATAAAATTAAAATGTTGATATATCCGGTGTCTCTACATCAGATTAGTTGATTTTCAATTATTCTCTTAAACTTTTGTGAACAAAAATATGTTTTCTAAATATCAAATAAGGTTAAGCTATGAACAACAAATTTGATGCTTCAGAAAAGTGTAAAAAAAACATGCTTTTGTTTACTTAATATGTCAATTTTAACGCCAAAATCAATAGAAAAAATGTGAAAAGTAACAAATTTGATAGTTGAGAGTTGAGACACCGAATATCAACATTTTAAATTTGTGACAACGATTAGAAATACAAATACAGTCTATAGTTAGAGACTATTTTTAGGTTCTTAAACTTAAATATAATAATAGATGGTAAATAAATTTACAGCTTCCGAAAGACCGAAACCCTAATATGGTATATAGAAGGAAGACGCCAATTGGCTGCAGATCAGAAACGGACACAGAAGATTCTCAACACCATCATGAAGAAATCAGTGACGATGGATGAAAAATCTCCTGGATCTGACAGAATGAGCTAAGATCCCACAAACAAAAGTCTTGATCCGTAAATTTCAGCAAAAAAAGAAAAAGAAAAAAGTAATTATGAAAACTTTTTGTTTTGCAGTCAGAGATAATAAAATGGTCAAAATCTATCATCATTACCTCATCAATCTGCTCATTCTAAATAACTGACTGAGTCATGTAAACCCTAATCACCAAATAACCATACTCCACCAAAATTACATAAAAATCTCAACTTTTTTTAAAATTCGTTTGAATCTAGCTAGGGATTTTAATTAGAAGCTTCTCACCTGGGAAATGAATATGTTGACGAGGATACCGAAACCGATAAAATTGAGGGGAATGAAGCCTGGTCCGACGTCGCTATATCAAAATAAATATAATTATTCATTAAAGATTAGCGGCCTCGAGCCGGACAACATTCCTCTCAAAACAAAGGCTTATGAAGATGAATCGAGTGAAACCAAACAGCCCCAAAAAGCTAGTTGCTTTGTTGATAATGTGATGTGGGAGAAGATGTAGGTAGAAATAGAGAAGATGGAAATGGGTTTGTGAGGAGTAAAGGGAGGAAGAGATAAAGGAGTGGGGAGAAGGGAAAGTAGAGAAGGAGAATCAAGGGTATTTTAGAAAGGACAAAGAAAGTAATGTAAAGGACCCTACACCACCTTGGAGACCTAAACCATTATTATGACAAAATTATTGGCTAATATATATGCATGGGTTGTTACTTCTATAGTTCTATATATTTTAGCTTTTTCACAACTATAGCTAGCTAGCATCTACAATACATAACCTCAACTCCTTTTCCACTTTTTGCCAAATTAGCGCCAACTAATTAACATGTCATCAAAAGTATAAGTGTCTAAGAGTTGTCTATCACCACTCGAATAGTGTCTTCATTTTTCAACCTCATCTATTAATGATACATCTTTTTATTATAACAACACATACTAAACAAAACAAAATGTAAATAGAAAAAGTAAGAGAGATAACATTAAAAAATTAAAAAGTAATAGTGAAGTAATTGTGGGATGTGAGAGAGTGAATCCCTCATTAAAGGAGTTGGACAAGAAAATAAGGTTTTCTACAATGCATTGAGACAAGACAACTTGCCATATGGAAGAGTTGTCCTTAAAAAAGTGGTTGCATTGTGGATATTCTAACCAACAAGAAAAATAATTATTTTAATCATCAAAAGTCACTTTACTGAGTTTTTAAAATTTCAATCTAGCTATGTGTACTCACTATCTGCATAATTAATTAAGGGTGTCTATAGCTAGCCTAGCAATAAATTATTCAATATCTCAGAGCCAACACGTGGCTGCTAACACACAGTTCTGAGGTAGCATTAGCAAATCAATGTGCGACACGTGGCATAAATTAACTGATACATGCACACATGTCAACTAGTGATTGGGTGATGTTGCACTATATCAGAGCCACATGTTGACTATGATGTATTGTACGTATAATTTCTCCTAGCATACATATAAGGGAAAAAATGCACTTCTGAAAAACGTTCTAATTTCCATATATTTTTCTATGAAACCTTTATATGAAAGTATAAAAGTTGAATATTTTGTATTTCTGAAAATGGTTGACTATCTATGAAATTTTAAGCATACATATAGAGAGAAAATAATTTTTATCTGTGGTAGCTTTTCAAACTAAATAAATTTCATTGATCCCTCTAATTATAACACACACCAGTTTAAATATGGCTGTGAAAAGGAGGGTTTGAATTAGAGGCTTTAAGGAAGGGAAGGGCATGGTGATAGTGATGACACACCCGTAAAAGCCAACAATATAAAGTCAAGATATTGGTTGAGCTAATTTACCCACCATATACTGTTCCACGGTCCACCATTCAAATACTTGTACGATATTTCATTTTAAGAAAACATTAGTTTTCCCCTTGGTCTTTATATATCTTTATATGTTTCTATATATAATATATATAGTACAGTTTATGTTCGGATATGGAACTTCACCGTATAGATTTCACATGATTCCCATGCCATGCATTATTATTTATGATATCCATATATAATATATTTAGGTACATTTTCTTCCTGATAACTATTATTTTGAGTTTTTTTTTTATTCTTCTCTCGATCGAAGACAATAATTATGATAGAATAATTGGAAGATGCCCCTTGAGTAAAGGTCTAAACGGAATGAAGTCGAATATAAAAGCCAAAAAGACACGCACACAAGTAACAAACAATAATCTAATTTCAAATCCCTTGTAAAATAAATTGAGACAAAGTAATATAATATTCATACAATCTTAAATAATAGTTGAAACTCTCTCCTTTTGATGACTATCTAGAATAAGTTATTTATTGGAGTGGTTGAAGGAGTTAGAGAAAAATGAAGTTAAATTCGTAAATTATTAATTATTTTGTGCAAATTATAATTTATGCTTTTTTTTTACTTTATTTTTAAGTTACGTTTTTATTTTATAAAATAACAAGAAATTGATAAACTTATTAAAAGGATTTACAATAATTTTATGTATAAAAAAACCGAAATAATAGTGATAATGTATATTTTTCTTTAAAAAAAAACTTAATTTCTGTTTTTAAAAATATATATCATATTGATTGTATTAAATTAATTTTTTAAATAGTCCAATCGTTTAATTTTTTAGAATAAAAAATAATAAAAACCTAATATAGGTAAGTTGATAAACTTTAGAATTTGTGAATGACAAAAATTAATTGCAAGTCTAAATAGAAAAAACATGCATAACTAAGCCGCTGCTACAATAAAAGCCAGAAAAAAAACGGCAAATCAATTTAAGTTCAAAAGTAAGTCCAATAATAGTTTATAATAATCATAATAATTATCAAATATCACAGGTTACACGTGTCGCGGTCGGTGGATTTCAGCATAAAATGCCCAAGTCGGTGGATTTCACATCGACGGAGATAATAAGCCGTTAACACTCGTGATGGGCCCTAACTGGGCCGTGATTGTATTAGGCCTAGCTTGCTTCGTATTCGTATGCTCAGGCCCATTTAGCGAGAAACGCAACAACCAGTTCAATAGATGCTTGAGCATTCATATTCAAGGGTCGCATTCTGGGAAAACTGGGCTTTACAAAAATTAATGTGAAGTTTCGGCCGGTATTACTCGTAATTTTTTTATAATCTTTATATATATATTGCAGGTATTCTTCGTGTAGACAAAAAACTGGGGCTATTTAAGTTGCATAGCGGATGTATCATGTATGTAGTAAACAAAAACTAGGTATAAATATGTATAAGAATTTTATAAGTGGAGAAACGGGTTCAATCAAGTGGTGTTATTTAGGATGGCATGTTGATAAATATTTCACACTTCAGGTTTTTTAGTTCAACCTTGTCTATAATTTGTAGAGAAGTCTCATACCCACCGTTAAAAAAAAAAAATTAAAGGGCTAGTGGGTACGATAGTACCACATGTTTGAGTTATATTATCAACTGCTTCTATAAGATCTTTTAAAATATTTTAGTGTCACATAAATAGAAAATATATAATGTTGTTTGCCACATTCATTAAATTTTCGGATCGATCTTGAACTCAGTTGACCCATTTACGACTCGACCCACGAGCTAGGTCAGATCCCGGTGTCAAGCCAGACTGACCAGTTTGACCCCCAAGGGTCAATTGGGTTTGGCATAAGTCCATTTCATTCATTATATTATATATTAAAAAATATGAAAAACCATGTTTAATTATAACTGATGCCATATGTTTATCCACTTACTCTGTCAAAATTTTGATCTAATAATCCAACATGCTCCAAATCTTTAGGCCAAGTACCTTTATCTAAACATTTAATTATCTATTAACATTAATTATATTTAGCAAAAGCTTAATATGTAAGTGGATGCCATGCTATGCCATTGCTTCACCAAAAGAGAGTTGGACCACGTTAATGGAGACAAAACATTCTAGCTGTTTCCCCAACATACAAACGTGCCAAATAAACAAACCCCCGAAACCATATATTTGCATTTGCGTAGGCACACCATTCCCAAATAATAATGTACGATTTGCTTTTGTTTATATTTCTATTCTAGGGTTTATGGAGTCCAAACGTGCAGGTGCCACATTTCGTTTGCAAAGGGGTCCCCGACTCTCATATGGATTTATAATTAATATTTATCGATCAATGATTAATCAAAAAAATATATATATGCACTCCCCTATCTATTATAATTGAGGAAACGTAGTAGATGTCTAAATCATGACCTACCAATTACCAACGTATCTTATTATAAATTTATGTAATAATATATGAATATATATGCTATACCCTGTAATGGATTGGTGAATTACCCTAGGATTCTTAATTATTAGGGTTTAGCAGTTCTTATCTTGCAAATTAAAATTGATTGGACCACTTCATCAATATTTCATCATCATAGAATACTTAGGCATATTCCTCACTTAGTTATGCACTGAATATTTTATCAAGAAGACATCAACCTCTTAATTAGTACACATAGTTATTCCAAATAAAATTATTTATAAAAAAAAACATTCATTTAATCTCAACCCAATGTGCCGCATTCCTTTGCCCTCTTGGACCGAATTTGTCGAGTAAAAAAAACAGATGTTCTTGTTATTATTATTATTCTTAAATCTAGGGTTATATGTGTACATATAATATAAATTTTGAAAACAGTTGTTCATAAAAATAAAAGCATATGAGATTTAGTTTATATATACATATATATTCTTAAATATAGGTTATATTTGTAAATATAATATAATTTTGAAAATATTTGTCCATAAAAATGAAAGCATATGAGATTTAGTTTATATATAGTAGTAATTCTTAAATCTAGGTTATATCTTATATGTACATATAATATAAATTTTGAAAAAAAGTTCATAAAAATAAAAGCATATGAGATTTAGTTTAAATATACATATATATTTTTAAATATAGGTTATATTTATAAATATAATATAATTTTGAAAATATTTGTCCATAAAAATGAAAGCATATGAGATTTAGTTTATATATATAGTAATATATTGATGGATATATGTCCAATTCGGGTTCGTATTTATACTTCGGGCCTCGTAAACACGTCAAAATTACATCTCGGTTTGAAAACGTCGCCCAAAGGGTCAAAACGGTCCGGAAACGCATTTACGCGTGTCCGGACCGGACCTCCGGATTGCATTGCAACCCGGACCTCCGGGTTGCGCGGCAATCCGGACCTCGCCGAATTGCCCAAATTCGACGAGGTCCGGATTGCATTGCGGATATCGTGCAATTACTGTTTCCGCGATTACCGTTACGTGTAGAGAAGTCAAGTTCGCACATTACCAATATGGATGACGGTCACCGCTTACTTTTGAACCGTCATCAAACCGCTTTAAAACCGGGTCCGGTCCCAAGGAAGCCTATAAATAGGAGGTCTTGGCCACCCATTTTCACACATCCTCTCATTTGCCCAACTTTGGTATTTTGAGCTCTGACTTCTCTCTAGAAATACTCTCTCTCTCTCTCTCTAGAAATTACTCTTTTACCCCTATAGTGACTTAAGCTTCGGAGAGGGCTCCGCAAGCACCACCCCCCCCCTCTCCGTGCTAGCATTGGTCCTTCGTGCAGGAATTGTCGCCCAGACATCCCGACTTGTGCACAGATCACCACCGCCTGAGACACAACCACACCGAGACACAAACCTTTACGGGAGTCAACCGAACACTCGTTAGTGGCCCAAACCTCTTCCCGACGAAGGGTTACCGCCCAAAAACTCGCACAACCACGCGAACAGACGCGTCTTCACGGCTCAGTTCATCCAGGACGCAACATTGGCGCCGTCTACGTGATTCGAACAAAAGCTACCATACCGCAAAATCATGACGAGTGATCGCAAACCTCCCGAAGAGGTGAACACAAGAAACATAAAGAAAAGGCCCGGACGTCCCAAGAAGTCCCCGGCAAACAAAAGAACAGAAGGCCAAATGCCAGCTGGAAGTCAGTCAGGACCCTCCCACATTCCAAGAGCTACTTCCGTAGCTTCATCATTGCCAACTGACAATGTGCCCGACGCACAGCACAGAAAGCCAAGGAACAAGCATCACTCACCTCCACCTGGTTTCGAGCCAGAGGTGAATGAAGAGGAATCTCAGACGGAAATGCCGCAAGGCGAACAAAGAACGGGAGCAAACCCAATGCCCACCGTTACTCCAGCGATGATGGCTGCGTTGGAAGAGTTACTCGCATTCCGCGAGTCTCTAAAAAACCAAGGATATGCTGCTCAACCACCTCCAACTAACCAAGAGCATGTCGCGCCAGCAAGAGAAGTGTGACACTACCCGCCACGGCAATCCTTTCCAAGGCAGAAACCAATACGCAAGATATGAAGCTGACCGGTCACACACTCCTTCCCAAGGAGCCCATCATTGGAGAAATGAAAGGCAGCCCCCATTCTACCACCCACAGCACCCAACGGGGGATGATCCCTTCCAGGCCACAAGCAGAGATCAATTTGACATCTACCACAACAATGGTCGGCAAAATCCTTCAACAGGTTATGCTGAACCAGTAAAAGGTTTACCGCCGAGATGTTAGAAGAAATGGTGGAGAAGAAGATGAAGGAAGCAAAATGAAGGGTATGCACGCTCTTGAAGAAAGGGCGTCACATCCATTCACTGACCACCTCGTGAACAGTCGTGTCCCAGACGCACTGTATCGAATTGGAGGAGACCTCTACCGTGGAAAAGGAGATCCAGTTGATCACGTGCAAAAGCACGAGGCCTCCCTGCTAGGCAGAACAAAGAACCCACATCACTTCGCAATGACGTTTTCACAAACTCTTGCCGGGACTGCAACACACTGGTTCTTCTCGCTGCCATGCGGAAGCATCACTTCATGGGCAGATTTGAAGGCTAAATTCATTCAACGATACATGGGCGAGCGCACATTGCTAAAGGGGTCAGGTGCTCTGGACGACGTCCAACAACAAAACGAAGAATCTCCCGCCGACTACTACGTCCGTTTCAATCAGAATATCTCTGATATTCAGGGGAACCTGACGGAAGGAGAGATTGTCCGAGCATTCATTCGAAACCTCGGACGAAGAGGCTATGCCCTAGCAGAAAAGATGGCAAAACGCCCAGCCGAAACCATGGAGGAGCTAGCCGCAAGAGTAAAAGAATACGTGGACCTCGAAAGGTTCAGAAGTCAGAACAAGGCAAAAATCTCTGCGGCAAAGGCAAAAGAAAATCCAAAGCAGAACCAACCAAAACCACACTCAAGTGGTCAACAAGGAAGACATTGGCAACCTCAGCCGAAAAGACCTTTTCAAGGAGATTTTCGGAAGCCAAAGGAAGTAAATCTTGCCGACTGCATTCCTTTAAATGCCTCGCTGTCTGTAATATTGAAAGAGATGAAAGACGCGAATATGTGGAAAGAGCCGAACAATTTCAGGAAGGGCCCACTGGGGAGAGACAATGACAAGTGGTGTGAAAACCACGAGGTCTTCGGCCACGAGACCGACAGCTGTGTCAGTCTACGCTTCCGCATTAACAACTTCGTCCTCAAAGGCGAATTGAAGCAGTTTGTCGATCGACAACCCCCCGAGAAAGGCTCAACCAGAGCCATCAAAAAGAGGAAACAAGGGAAAAAAGAAGGTCAATGACAACCCTCCGCCTGCTAAGCGAGGTGTAATCAACGTCATACACGGAGGACCTGCCGCAGGAGGACAAGTGTCTAATGCTCGGGACATTTATGCATCCCAAGCAGCAACATTGCCGAAATACGGAAAGCGCAAGCAACCGGAGCAAGAAGATGCGGTCATCCAATTCTCCAGGGAAGACTTAAAGCATATCGTTTACCCTCACGATGATGCCTTAGTCATAACCATGGACATTGACGGATACGATGTAAAAAGAATCCTTGTTGATGGTGGAAGCTCCGCTGACATTCTACATGTCAAAGTCCTAGAGCAATTGGGAAGGTCTGTCAAAGACTTGACCCCTGGAACCTTCTCGCTAGTCAGCTTCGCCGGAGCAGCTACACAACCCCTGGGTACAATCACGCTTCCTGTCATCCTTGGCCAGGGGTGGAAAGCATTGCATGTCAACGTCACTTTCGTCGTTGTAGAATCTCTCGGGGCCTACAACGGAATCTTGGGACGAACAACGATCAACCCCTATGTGATTGTGCCCTCCACTGTCCACCAAAAGATGAAGTTCCCTACGGAACATGGGATTGGGGAAGTGCTAGGCGACCAGATAACCGCAAGACGTTGTTACGTCAATGCCTTGAGAGCAAAGCACCATTTCCATGTGGCAATGATAAATTCCTTCAAGAGGCAGAAAGTTGTTGATGAAAGAAAGAAGCAAGTAGTGGAACAAGCTGTTACAGTTTGGAACCCACAAGAAAGCATCCAATATTCGCCATGGCACCAGATATGGCTCGTCAAGCAGGGAGAAGGCGAGCCAATCATGGAATAGTTTATCAGATTCGCTTCTAACGCCTCCTCGGCGAAAGCAACAAGAGAAGAAGTGATAAGCGTGTTCTATGCAAACATGAACGCCAAATCTTTCCTTCTCTTCGAACGAACTCATGGATGGCGAACAACACAAACCATGGCAGATCTAAAGGATAAGCTTGAGACATCAATCTTATGCGAACAAGAACTGAGGTGGGGTACACCCCTCAGTTGGGGCAAAGGAGTTCGAGCAAAAACGAACAAGCAGGAAGACGCAAGCATTGATATCGACAACATCTTCACACCGCTAAACACGGTTGCTGAAGACATCTACGTCAACCTACTTGAAAACAAGCTCCCAAGTCCACTTGTCCCGAGGACGGCTTTCTTGGGCAACAACATCAGAGAATGGTGCAAGTACCATAAAACTTGGGGGCACAACACAAACATGTGTCTACCATTAAGGTGGGAGATTGAAGAATGCATCACGCTGGGTGCATTAAGGCGATTTGTTGCAACCGACTCCGCGACATCGTCATCAAACCAGCCATAATGAAACGGGAGAAACAACTATCTTTTAGATTACTTTGCGCATTCCTAGTATTTATAGTATAATCAATGTAAATACGCGCAAGTATCTAATAAAGTCAATCTACATTTGTAGGTACACATCTATCTCTTGCACGCTATTTTTTGGATTAAACGCGAAGCAACTAAACTACGCGCTTATTATCTACATCAATAATCCAAGATATTATGTGCAAGCAAAATCTATCACGCGTTATGACAACGTTTATCTTCAACAACAATTTACTCATATTGATGATCACACCAAAAGGTATCATCATAAAATCAAAAACTTGGAGTTAAGACCAAAACATTTTCAAAGACAGCAGACTGCAAATACACATAATGGACGATATTTGCATGCCTACACCAACAGGGAGTTTATTTCTCCATTTATAAATTGACATCTATTTCAAGAAGGTGCCGGCAACACAAAGTCATTGCGCTATGTTCACAGCCAACTTATATTGCGCAAGGACAATTTGCGGATTATCTACAAAAAGGGAACTTATAGCAATTCTCTACTCAAGGGGACGACTATTCAAGAACCGTCATCTACAAGCAATATCTTGGATTAATACCAAGACCTACTTCCAAAAGTGGCATGTTGAGGTATCTTCTTTGAAAAGACAAACCCCATGTTTACTTCTAGAAAATGACATGCTGTGACATCTCTTTTTAGAGGCAAATCCTCATGTTCATAGCCATTCCCTGGAGTCAGAACAGGATGGGCAAATACAATAACGGGACTGATCATCCCATAAGTGGCAGAAGTTCTCTTAATAGACAACGATACCACGCCACAACAAGCTCGAATTCCTGTTTAGGGTTCACTCTTCATTGCGAATGTCCTCTGTTTAGATGTCAATCCCATATTACGAATTCCTGGTAAGGGTTCACTCTTCATGGCGAATATCCTCTGTTTAGATGACAATCTCATATTACGAATTCCTGGTAAGGGTTCACTCATCATGACGAATGTCCTCTGTTTAGATGACAATCCCATATTACGAATTCCTGGTAAGGGTTCACTCTTCATGGCGAATGTCCTCTTGTTAGATGACAATCCTATACTACGAATTCCTGGTTAGGGTTCACTCTATACGGCAGAAGTCCTCTTGCTAGATGACAATTCCGTACTACAGATTTTCAAAACCGTGTTGCATGGTTCCTGGACGCAGAAAACATGCATCACAATTCATACTCTCAAAAGTGTTACATGATCCCTGAACGCAGGAATCATGTATCACAAATATTTTTACCAAATATTTTGCCAAATACTTTATCAAATATTTTATGTCTAACACCTTTTCAAACATTTTATCAAACAAGTTTTTTAGGATTCACGAAACACTCTTTCAAAACCCAAAAAGGTTTTTACGTATGCTTCCCCAACGCGGGTTGATACACGCTGGCAGGTGCGCACCCTGTTTAAAACTCATAAAATTTACAAGTAGAGTCTTGTACAACGTCGCCTTAGAGTGGAACTAAGAGACGGTATAAACTAGTATCTTGCTCAAGCTAAGATAACACATTTCAAACATCCTACTTGTTAAGTCGCTATACGCGAATCACTTGACAAGTTTCGACAGATACAACGACAAGCTATACAGGAAGACGTACAACATGCGTAACGCATCGTACAAACAATCTTGAATCAAAAGTGGATATCGGTCACGATTACGGGAACTACGTTTACATTATTAGTCATCCACATTCAAGTAAACACAGTAAGCGATAACGGTATGAAATATTACTAACAAGTTATCATGCAAACTGCTATGTATAAAGCAGGTTCAAACGACGTAGTTCAAAGCAAACAAGTCACAAGCAACAATCAAAGAAAAACTCCAACAAGTTTCTAAACATAGAAGCCGGGGGGCAAGCGAACTCATAGCAAGTTCAACATATCGAAAAGATAGCACAAATCAAAGGATTCCGTCATCCCTGACAGGGCTAGGCGGAACAGGCAGAAGTTGCACATTAGTGCCACCACCGTCTTCTCCAAACAAAAATGCAAACTGAGATGTTGCAGTATCTAAGCAACGAAGCTCGGCAACTTGCCTAACAGCAGACTCCGCGTACGGCCCTAACTTGTCAAAAGGAAAGCCAGGGGCAAGAATGCTCACTCTACGAATAAAGTCCTCAGCAAACTCGCTGAGCATAGGAGCGGCCTTCGCCGTGGCAGCAGCAGTAACCGCACTGTCAAATCCAGGAGTAGAAGGGAACTTGCTAAGTCCCTCCTCAATGCCAGCCTTCATTTCTCCCTCACGCACTTTCCGACAGGCAACCTTGTGCTTGCTCGCGTTATCAGAAATTGCCTTCTCAATGGCAGCATTCTCAGCTTCAAGCTGAACAAGGCTGGCATGATCAGAGTCATACCGAGCATCGAAATCCGTCTTCTTCAACGAAAGACGGCGCACTTCGTCCTTAGCTTCCTCAAGCTCCTTGGACAAAGTGGCAGCTTTGTCAGCAAGGGCACGCCTCTCCTGGACAAGCTCCAACATGAAGGAGGCCATGTGCACCATATCAGAAACAACCTGAAAATAAGGAGACAATAAGCATACATGTTCGGGAACAATGAACATAGCAAAGTGAAAAAAGATACTCACTGGAGTGAATCCAGATAGCGATCTCTCAACAAAAGTGCGTGCCTCCTCGTCACTCGAGGGCCGAACAACTCGATCATCAGGAGGAATAGATCGATGAAGAACGCGCACGACAACTTCAGGCATGCTCAGCTGGGAGTTCTTGGGAAAAGCAAGATCTCCTGCCACATATGGCATCCACTTACCATCTGAAATGTCACCTTCCAAAGGAAGAAGCAAATCCGCACGCCCAAGTGGCGGGATCCCTACATGCAAACCAAACAGAGTTATGCAAAAGCCAAAAACAAAGGGCATAAAAGCACACAATCAAGTGTTCGCCTTATACCAGAAGGAAGAGAACGTTCCACCTCGGACCGCTCCTTCGAGCGGGGGGCAGACAACGAATCCTCGCAACCGTCAACTTCCTTCCCTTTATGACAGGAAGGAGTAGGGACGGTCACAGTAGTCTTCGGACGCTTCGAACTGCTCGAAGAACGCGCCCCAGTGGTGGACCGTTTGGAAGAGTCAGGAACGGCAACAACGCGATCAGTAACAAGCGCCGTGCGACCTGCAAGTAACATGCAAAGTTACAACCCAACCAAGAGAACACATAAGGAAGATTGTTCTTTTAAAACCATCTACCCTTTCCACGTCCAGAAGCCGCCGATGCTCCAGAAGCAAGAGGAGGAACGATCCTTCCGCTAGAAGCAATCTTGCGAGCGGCCGCCGTCTGCAAAGACGAGCTTTTTCCGTCAAATCAACCTACAGTGCAACACGGTAAAAGGTTATAAAAATGATTAACATACCGAAGCTGCAGAAGGGAGCACATGAATCCCAGCGTCAACTAATTCCTGATCGGATGCACGCAGCGAGCAAGTAAAGTCGCGCGGTTGTTGACAGTGGTATATCTTCTTTATCACCTCCCTATCCGACAAAGAAAGTTCCCGAAAGGCTGGCGCGGGATCATACTTTCGAACATACTCGACATCCCAAGTCGTTCCCGCATCATGAACAAAAAAGTAATAATGTCTCCAATGATCAGCAGACCGATCCGCTGCGACGACTAATCGGTAACTAGAATCCCACTTGGCTTCTCCCAGACCGAGCTCCTCAAAACCATCACTTTGCAAATTCGGCCAACGAACCTTTACACTGCACAATCCTGCAGAGTCTGGACTCTTAAGCTGGTAGAAGCAGCGAAAGAGGGTACGAGAGTAACGCCAAGATTGCTGGTGAAGCAACACTCTAAAACAAGTCCATACTCGAATCCCGTTAGGCGCAAGATCTAAAGGGGAAATCCCGTAACCGTTACAGAGCTCAATCAAGTCAGGGCAGTAGGGAAACCGCAGACCTTCCCTAACATGAGATGTCTACACAACGGATAAATCTACGGGCGGAGGAGTAGCATCTCCTAAACTGCTATCAGGGAGTATCTCAAAAGGGTAAAAAGCCTCGGTACAAGCGTCGAGTCCGGAAGCACTCGCATACAAGGTGAACAGGGATCTATCCAAGCGGTTAGTATAATACCTAACCAACACCTCAGTCTCTCCAGCAAGAGACGCCCCAACAAAAGGACCAGCAGCTACACCCTCGTCGGTGTCTAAAACACTATCTACTGGCAAAGCCGGATCTACTTCCAAGTCGTCCTCTATATCAGAATTAAAGGGAGTCTGCGATAGAGGAGGGATAGACTTACTCATTGCAACAACTTGGTCAAAAGGAAGGAAGCTCCACGAGAGGTTACCACGGCTCCACAATCTGCAAAAGTCAACGCGCATAGCAAAAGTCAACGCGCGTAGCGAAAGTCAACGCGCATAGCAGAAGTCAACGCGCGTAGCAAAAGTCAACGCGCATAGCAAAAGTCAACGCGCGTAGCGAAAGTCAACGCGCATAGCAGAAGTCAACGCGCGTAGCAAAAGTCAACGCGCATAGCGAAAGTCAACGCGCTTAGCAAAAGTCAACACGCATAGCGAAAGTCAACGCGCATATCAAAAGATCCACGCACATAGCAAAGTCGGTACGTACGATAAAGGGACTAACGTCTTAAGAGACTATCATGTAAACAGTGTTACTAACGCAACAAACCGCAAGGATCGCACGCGGTAACACTTAGGGAAAATATTTCTCTAAGGCGTTAAAACGACAAACAATTACTCCTAAAGTCATTTGGCAATCCCCGTCAACCAAAAAACCCACCAAGGGAGAAAATTACGCATACCGATCAAAAAGGCTCTACACTAAGACACGAGGACACTATATCCAAACGAGGAATTCAACATCAATTATCCACGGAAATGAAAAATCATCTAAGTCATGGACCAACAGCGATAATAACGGCAACCAATCAGCAATTATTCGACATACAAGCACCAATAAGCAGTTCCACACGACAACAACGACAAATAGCTCAAACGAACAACAATACGGCGACATTCGAAATGAGGTCGAAGCTGTCCTATAAAATTGAGTTTCCAAATTACCTCAAAACGTGAAGAAAAGTATCACAATAGACTCCCCTCGTCGAGACGATTTCGGAAAGGTAAGGACCGCGACGAACAGAGCCGGGAAGGTGGCGCGTGGGCTACACGCGCCGGCAAGGTCGGATCTCACGCGGCGGCGCGTGAGGGCGCGTCCGGCGTCTCCTGGCGATTCCGAAGGCGGCGCTGGAATCATCGTGACAATCTGAGTCGAATGGTGGTGTCAATTGCTGAAAACAAGTCAAGGATCAAACACAAAACCTTCGGGATATGCCTAAGCCTACGACGGCGAAGAAATTTTGAACACACAAACAATTTCGGGAAATGAAGAAGGAATTACCTGCAAAGAAGATGGAATGATGAATTCCCAAGATGCTGGAAGAATAGTTGGGGATGTATGTAATTACATATCCCAAAAGATGCTTTGTTGATAAGGATTAAAGGATTAACTTATCTACACTCACGCCTAAACACTTATGGTATACTCCACCTTCTCTTCTAAATATCTACTCCTACGTACGTGATTATTTTGATATTGCACGTATCAAACCCGTCATTCTACGCGCATGTTTCCATATCGCATGATTCATGATTTGATAATCGCTAAGTCGTTTTAAAAGCATACGGTTTATATTTCTTGCATTACGTAGTTACGATCTTGCCATGATCATTACTCGTGTACGCATATTGATAAAGGCATGTGCGCATGTTGTATTACTAATTGCTTATGTTTCTAACAATAACCATACCTGCACGCTACGTATGCGTATTCCCTATAGTACTAACCGTGATGACAGGAAACAAAGTCATTCGGACGGAAAATCAAAGGACGGACGAAACCAAGATATCTACGTCCGACCAACGACCAAAAACGAAAGGTTAGCGTCAAACTCAAATTGGACAAGTATCCTAACTTAAAAATAGAGTCAAGAAAGGTTCTAAACCATTACTTGACTCGGGGGCAAGTGATGGATATATGTCCAATTCGGGTTCGTATTTATACTTCGGGCCTCGTAAACACGTCAAAATTACATCTCGGTTTGAAAACGTCTCCCAAAGGGTCAAAACGGTCCGGAAACGCATTTACGCGTGTCCGGACCTCCGGGTTGCTGCAACCCGGACGTCCGGGTTGCATGCAATCCGGAGGTCCGGATTGCATTGCGGATATCGTGCAATTACTGTTTCCGCGATTACCGTTACGTGTAGAGAAGTCAAGTTCGCGCATTACCAATACGGATGACGGTTACCGCTTACTTTTGAACCGTCATCAAAACGCTTTAAAACCGGGTCCGGTCCCAAGGAAGCCTATAAATAGGAGGCCTTGGCCACCCATTTTCACACATCCTCTCATTTGCCCAACTTTGGTATTTTGAGCTTTGACTTCTCTCTAGAAATACTATCTCTCTCTAAAAATTACTCTTTTACCCCTATAGTGACTTAAGCTTCGGAGAGGGCTCCGCTAGCACCCCCCCCCCCTCTCCGTGCTAGCATTGGTCCTTCGTGCAGGAATTGTCGCCCAGACATCCCGACTTGTGCACAGATCACCACCGCCTGAGACACAACCACACCGAGACACAAACCTTTACGGGAGTCAACCGAACACTCGTTAGTGGCCCAAACCTCTTCCCGACGAAGGGCTACCGTCCAAAAACCCGCACAACCACGCGAACAGACGCGTCTTCACGGCTCAGTTCATCCAGGACGCAACATATATCATGTGTGAAATGAGGTCATATTTATGGAACCATTGAAATGGTCATTATTTTCATAAAGCATGAATTTCTTTTATTTCTTGCTATAAAACTTTAAAGAAAGAACTCCATATTTATATTTATATTTATATATATTTACTGTCTATGTTGAGAGAATTCTTATCTAGCCTTACTACTAGTTGTTCCACAATTCAAATGAGAGCTATATATGTATACTAATTACATTCCACAAATAGTTTTAAATGTTTTTAATTTATTATTGTGATGGGGACTTCATTGACCATTGACCCATCCCTTGACTGGTCTAAGGGGTTAATCTCGTTCAAGATGAATTTGCAGGGCAATTTTGGTGGTTCGTACAAGCTGGGACATTTTTGGCCCCTCCGAAACAACACCATTATTTGAATAATAATAATTATAATTAAATAAAAATAGGTAAATATAATTAGAGTGATGATGTATTGTTACTTGTTAGCCACCAACCATTTCCCTAATATAATAACAGACCACAATATACGATCATGAATGGCGAGAACAAAATTAGTGGTGGCATCTTTTCTAAGCATTCAACTTGTGCATAATTAAATTATTAATTGCACCCATTTCTCTCCTTTTTTTATGTAGTTGTTTTAGATGGGTGTTTTAATTAAGTTATGAACACAAACACTTAGGAATAAAATGAAGTAGATATCATATGTAAGGATTCCTATATGCACTAATTTTGTAACTCAAGAATCTAAATCTTATGTATGATCCATAATTGCTCATTCTTATAAATGTAATCATATAGCATCTGTCCACATTAAAATATATATATAACAACAAAAATTCTTCTTTTTTATTGGTGACCACCATATCTTTCAAAGAAAAAGGAATATAGCCACTCAGTCAATCTGCACCCAAGCTACCTAATGATTTCCACCAAATTATCCAATCAGTTAACCAACGTACTATTCATAAAGAAAAGTAATTCATCAAATAAATATTTCATTATTAATTTTGTTGGCCAAACTTTATTAATTTTTTAAAAATAATACTAGACTTAATATGTGTAATAACTTTTTTGAGATCGGAGTATTGTTAACTCATGAGAATAAGATATATAATTAAATAATTATTTTTTAGTGTAAACTCATCAAACAATAAATTTGATTGGATTGTTCAAATTTTCTCGAATCTTGGAATTTGGATTTGATTATTTCTCCAACTATATATATATATATATATGTGGATTGATATGATCTATGAGTAAAAGTAACATTGGAGTGTAATTATTAAAGAGAACAAATACAGATATGTTATATATTATTATTCGGACATGGATAGATTCTTGTCTTGCATCATTATTGGTCAAAAGTTTTTATAGCTTTTGAAACATGACGCACACAATATATACCCTAGAAACAAATGGGTACCAAAAGTTTTTTCAAGGGACACGATTCTAATTCCATTTCCAAAGATAAAGATAGCAGCCAGATCTTGCATGCATTATTATCAAAGATATTGATATAGTGCATCCAAACTCAATGTCGGCCAAAATTCATAACACAGATTATTTTAAATATTTACTCGATTTTTTCTTCTAAAACACCCGTATAGAAACTAACAACACATAAATATATACTCTTGAAAAAATTATTAACTAAAAGTACTTATTCTTGAAACCATCACGGGCAGTCTCGAAAACGTACTCATTACCTTTCCGAGAGCCTTGTCTAAAGTGGCGTCTACAGCGAGATTCGATCACGGGTCGCCCCTGTGAACGAAACTCGCTTTACCTGTTAGTCCAACCTGTCTTGAAATCAAACGTTATAGATTAATTGCGTGTAATTAAAACGATATCATATAAAGTTCAACTAGACATATATAATTCCTTATAAAATATGATATCATATATATTTATTTTGGCCATGAATACGATATCATGTTAACTAATTAAATAACGAGTAATTCGTAGTTGAACTATGCAGTACCAGTCATAGTACGAGTAGCTTTTTTAGATTCACTATTCGATTCACTTCTGAATTTTTTTTTAGGTTACTGCTCTTTTCTCAGCTCAATAATAATATATACCACTTTAAACCAAAGATTTGCCTTTGAATATATGTGCCACTGAATGAAACCATCAATTCGATTCCCCACTGTTGACTTCTCTCATTGGTTGACCAGTAACTATGGCAACTGGCAAGAGGTGACAGCAAAGTACTGTACCTCAAATGGAATCGAAAGAAATTAGTAATTAACTATATATATATATAAATATTTGAACTTTGAAGTGTTATTAAACTGTCAAGTGGAATTATAACGACCTCTCTGCAAATTCCAGTTGCATGAACTTATATTTTACGATATGGACTACAAATTTGAAGTTGTTGATCTTTCGAGTCTATGAAAAACTGTACAACATTTGATCAGAGTGGCTCTTCAAATCTGTAAAGAGATGTGATTAATCTCTTAAAAAGCTATTAATCATGTAATGTAGGGATGATAGTTGAAATTAAACGTTTATCTAATTCACTAGGAATCAGCGTATGTGAGGTAGTTAGTTTTTTTTTTTTTTTCTTTATGGTGTGATTTGAAAGAATAAAACACGTGAATTATTTAGAATAGATGACAAACATTCAATTTTACGAACTAAAATTACAATAAGTTACTCTAAAAGAACATTGGTATTTACGTCCCTCCCTAATCTTTGTAAAGATACAAGCTCTAAATATGTTTCGCAAATTTGATATTTTTATCCAAACCGATATGGAATTTTTTATACCTAAAAATTTGAATTTCCTTCCCTCTGTCATGATATGACGCGATTAAAAAATGCAAAAATAGCAACAAAAAAAAAAATGATTTTTTAACTTTAGAAATAATTGAGAGTACTAAAAGTTGAGAGTAGAATAATTAAGCCAAATCAAAGGGTTTACGGCGAATCACACGATACTTGCTTTTTGGGTGTTATTTTTATTTTTTAAGTATGTATTGTTTTTATTAGTGGGTAGAAGTAGAACCTCAGTCAATTATATATTTTATTTTTTCCAGCTATTTAACATCAGTTTTCCTGCTATAAAACAGCAAACTAAGTGTCAAATTTAAAACATGAAGCAAATTCTACCGCTCAAATTTTGAGAATAAAAAAATATTTATGCCATCAATTTATTTTTAATTCCGGGTTAACCCAATGTGTAAATGGAATATTAGAATGGTTGTTGTTACGTACAGGTAAAAGTTGCTGCTTTTCTGATAAGAGTCCTTAGAAACATCTCTTAAATCTCTTAAGGAATAAAATATTTAGACAAGGAAAAATGTACCATTATTATTCTATGAATATTTTCCTTCGCTGCATTAGATATGGCTTTATCGATAAATGATTTGCTATTAGAATCAAAACTTTCGGATGTTAAGGTCAAGTTGGACTAGCTAGTTGGTGTAAACTATGCACTCAAGTTTTGTAATGTCAATTGAAAGGGCATCCACACGACTACTGCAAAATACAGTTATCCATTGAATATAAAATCAGTATGAATGTGGTTTTCCTAATCGAATAATTTTGGATAATTAAATGACTACCCACCCACTTGATATATTTATTAACTTACATTAATTTGATTTAATTTTTTGCCCGAGATGCAGTTTTTTATTTGAGTTTATTTTTTTATAATTAAAAGTTTAAAACGGTTGACTAAGAGCATCCACAGTGGTATTACGTAAAGAATACGTAAACGTGGGTCCTACATGTTTATTTAAGTAAAGTAACAAAAACTATCTACAGTGGTTTTACATAGCATTCCTTAAAGATGAGACCCACACGTAAATTTATGTTTTTACATAAAGCATTCCTTAAATTTAAGTAATGCACTATGTATTACGTAACCAATTTTTTATTATAAATTAATTCATTTTATAATTAATGCTAATATCTTATTGGTGGTTGTTGGAAAATTTAATAATAAAATATATTTAAGGAATATGTTTAAGTAATACGATTGCAGAGAAAATATTTTTTACGTGTGTCTTAAATTTATGTATTACTTAAAGTGTACATAAATGTCTACGTGACAACTTTAAAGAATACAGTTTAGGTAAAACCATTGTGGATGCTCTAATATTCTTTATTTTTATGAATTATAAAAAAGAGAGAAACATATAATAATGAGGTATAAATATGGGGTCTTTCTACTATGTATGTTCCACGAGCACCATGCTTATAACATTTTTTTTATTGTCCTAAAAATGAACCCCTATAAAGAAATTGATATTATTAATAGTTGGGTTAAAGATACTTTTCATACCACATGTTTGACCGAATGTGGCTTTTAGTACTGGATGTTTAACTTTTGGTACCAAACGTTTGAAAAAATGTGGTTTTTGGTACATCTGTTAGTTGACCGTTAGTTTTGGTCGTTAAATGACATGTGCAAGTCACGTGATCACTCTAAACTTTTAATTTTGTTCAATTTAGTCCCTCAAATATATTCCTAAATTTTATTTTGTTTAACTTAGTCATAACACTTCAAAATCAGACCCAATTAAACCAATCGAATTCAATTGACATAGCCCCAATTTGGGTCAAATTTACCCAATTGGGGATATGTCCCAATTGGGTTCGATTTTGAAGCTTTAGGACAAAATTAAACAAAATAAAACTTATGAATATATTTGAGGGACTAAATTGAACAAAATTAAAAGTTTAGAGTCGATCACGTGACTTGCACATGTCATTTAACGGCCAAAACTAACGGTCAACTAACGGATGTACCAAAAGCCACATTTTTTCAAACGTTTGGTACCAAAAGTATACAGAACTAAACATCTAGTACTAAAAGCCACATTCGGTTAAACATGTGGTATGAAAAGTACATTTAACCCTTAATAGTATGAAACAAATATTTGGTGTGGTTAAAAAAATTCATATTTTTTCAAAATTTCAAAGTTTAATCTATGTTACAATTAAGTCCATCCTAACAAAAGCATGTCACATGGTAGAAAAATCTATAAAATTGGTTGAATTGCATTCAATACAAATATAAAGTTATAATAAAGGGTGAAATGCATTAACAGATTAAGAACACAATTTTTATTTTGGGCCACTTATATTCACTTTAATTATTATTTTTGGCATATTAATTGAGAAGGACAAACGTACACATATATTTACGCGTGGCTTAATATGCACAGAGTTTAGTGCTCGTGCACTTGAATATGAATGGCATCGAAGTGGACTGTGGATGTGAGAGCACGCCACACTCGTCGTCCCTTTTGCTTTAGATTTTCAACAAATCCTTCTTCGATTCTTATAGTTATTATTATTTCCGGTTTTTTTTTTTTTTGCCAAATTTATTATCTCATTTCATCTCACCTTTTTAAACATTAAAGTAGATTTAAAATCTAAATTATATTTAATTAACGTGGCAAAAAAAATTAATTAATTATCATATTTTAATTTTAAATTTACTTTTATTACTTTTTTTTTTTTGCCACTAATCTACTTTTATTACTTATAAGTTATAACACCTTAAAAACCGCATTGCATGCCTTAACCGTACGTATAAATAATTTCTCAATTCGTCATTGGCTGATAAAAAGTTGTTCATCTTTTGTTAAATGCGCTAATAATCGGTTAGCCAGTGATTTTAATATTCCAAATAATAATTAGATTTTAAATAGATTTTTTTTTGTTGAACTTGATCGTATAGAGAAGTTGCGTGGAGTCTAGAGGGCAAACATCTTATTTTAATCAATATTATTGGGAATAATTCCCGGATCCATAGAATCGAAAAATGTGTTTCAAAAGCTGTAAAACTCATTAAGTCATTTATATTAGATTTTTTAAAAAAAAAAGTTATAAACCAACGAGGATTTCCATTCGATATACATGACAAAATAATTAGTCGTTGCTAATAAAAATAAAATAAAAACAATAATAATTGTGGATATATAGGGACCATTTGAAGATACATACGAGGGACAATAAAATCCATGCAAGGATACGAGGGCAGCTCCTGAGAGCCACGATAGCACCCTTCCCACTAATCCATTCGAAACTTTCGTCTCATCATGTGTTAATGTGTTATCATGATCATAGTGCACCAATTTCCTCTCTTTAATTAGTCCCCCACTAATTTCTTCACTTTTACGGAAAAATCATGTTATTAGTAGAGTTATATAATTTGATTAGTTTGATATATATGCAGCAGAGACTGCTAAACAAAGACATTTTTTTTTTTTTTTTTTTTTTTTTGTAAGTGTCTTATCAACTAAACTATTTCACTAAGACATTCATCAAAGTAGAGATTGCATGTCGAAAAATTGATTTAAAAAAAAAATAGTATTTCATAAATAGACAGCTCACAGTTGTGAGATATGATATGTTTTTATTTTCTTTTGTTGTAAATTGATGACATATTGAATAAAATCAAGTATATATGTTTGAATTTAGAGATTTTAACCATTTAGAAAGATAATATGTAATGATGGCTTCAAAATTCAAAAAATCAAGTCATATAAAAAGGTTGAAGTCTCCAAAAGTTCTAAATGAACACGCATTTTGTATATTTAAAAAATACCAACTTAATTAACGATAATATATTTAACCACTCATATTTAACGTAGCTAGACAAACATAATCTTGCCACTTGCCAGATTAAACATATCTTTTAAAGGAAAGCAGGTTTAATTGGTTGATTGACCAAATACCCAACATTTGCTGAAACTGATCATAGGACACAAAAAGAGTCGTAATTATTGTCATAAATTTAAGGTCTAGAATTTCAATTATTTGCATATATGAACTATAGAGAAGATATAAAATAAATCTGATATCTCTTATTAGTGGGAAAATAAACCGGACATCTTGTCTATTGCATTCTCATTCTGTATTGCTATTTTATATATACTATTAGAAAATAAACATCCAAACTTATGAATTTTTATACTTTTTGTTACTACATCACTAATACCAAAATACATTAATTTAAATAAAAATACGTTTGTATACATATATGCGTATGCATGTATGTGCACATACCTATAATATTATAGTCTCTCATCATATGTCACAAAGAGAACCTTTCAAAGGAGACCCACTTTTTTCCCATATCTTATTCTTTTCTGAATATATGTTTTTTTAGCAACAAAGGAGACCCACTATACTTTACTTACTACTTACTCAGCCCTTGCTCAAATTTCTCCCATGAAGCAAAATCCCCACTCCTATAAATACCCACTCTCGCATTTCCTAGTTCTAACCAAAAAAGGAAACAAATTTAAAACCAGACACCCTTCAATCACTGTCTTGTCTTCCTAGCTCACACTGCTCTTTCATAGCTCTACAGCCATGGAGATCACACAGATGGAGAGTCTATGGGTTCTTGCTCTTATCTCCAAGTTCCCTACTTTATCCAACTTCTCTAACACCACCATTCTCTTCCTCACCCTTTTTGCTGCCTGGCTAGTCCTGGCTTTAATCCATTGGGCTCACCCGACCGGACCGGCATGGGGCCAACTCCGGTTCATGGGACTTAACCGGTTCATACCCGGTCCACGCGGGTTCCCTATCCTCGGAAGTATGGGACTCATGTCGGGCTTGGCCCACCACAAGCTAGCCGAGGCCGCGAACCGGTTCCGAGCCAAGCGTCTCATGGCTTTCAGCCTCGGTTCGACCCGAGTGATCGTCACATCGAACCCTGATGTAGCCCGAGAAATTTTAAACAGCCCGCACTTTGCAGCCCGGCCCGTTAGAGAATCCGCTTACGGTCTGTTATTCAACCGGGCCATCGGGTTTGCCCCTTACGGTTCATACTGGCGAACCCTGCGGCGCATTGGGGCGACTCACCTCTTCTGCGCGAAGCAAATCGGTGTCTCTGTACCGCAAAGGCGTGAAATAGCGGCCCAAATGGCTTCGACAATCACGGGCCTCAATGGAATTAAGTTCCAAGCCCGGAATGTCATAAAGCAGGCCGCATTGAATAACATGATGAGCTTGGTTTTCGGGCAAAAATACGGGCTCGGGCCGGGCTGCAGCATAAGAGAGGTGGAGGAGCTTATGTGGTTAGTGGAGGAAGGGTATGAACTCTTGGGGATGAACAACTGGTCGGACCACCTTCCTTGGCTGGCCGGTTTGGACCTCCAGAAGGTTCGGCAGAGGTGCTCCGGTTTGGTTCCTAGAGTGAACCGGTTTGTGGGCCGGATTATTAGGGAACATAGAGAGGGACAGAACCGGAACTTCGGACAACAAGACTTCGTGGATGTTCTGCTGTCTCTGCAAGATTCCGAGAAGTTGGCCGATGGAGACATCATTGCTGTTTTATGGGTCAGTAAGAATTTAATTATTACTGAGAAATTAATTAACATTCATTATAAGAGATAAATAAATTAGGACACCTTAAAAAATAATTAATTAGCGAAAATGGCGTAATTATTTGAAGTTTGGGCTTGGTCAATTTTTTGTCACCTTATCAAATATTATCATCTTTTCTTAAATAAATAAAAAAATTCTTAATATTAATTACCAAAGTGGTGTTTTTGTCCAAATAACATAATGATATTAATATGTGCCAAAAAAAACATACTGATAATAATATATCCATGATACACTATATCTTATAATTATTAATATAACTTTTAAAAACAAATTCTATATTATACATTTGCTTCTTAAAAGGCATGATCATATGACATATATATAAATCCTGGATAAAGGTTAAATATTGCATGCGGAACGCGAGTTTATGTGTCTTTATGTGTATAGTGTTATTCTTTAATAAAAAAAGGCACGCTATAGAGCCCTTCGAATATTAAAAAGTCCTCACACATATCACTTTTTATTTCCATAAATAAACTTATCAAAAAGCTTTCAGAATCTTCCTCTACCTTTTCAAACTTACCAGAAAAGGGTGCGTTTTTTTGAGTCTATCATAAGAATGGCAAGATAACTAAGTTGAAGCGTATACGAATAATATGAAGTCTATCATAAATAATGTTACTCGACTATCTAATAAGTTTGAACTTTTAAGTGAAAATATTTGACACGCTTTTTAACGTATTTCAACAGGAGATGATCTTTAGAGGAACCGACACGGTGGCAGTACTGCTCGAGTGGATCTTCGCGAGAATGGTCCTACACCCGGACGTTCAAGCCAAGGTCCAAGAGGAGCTCGATCGTGTTGTGGGACCATCACGCGAACTGGTCGAGTCGGATCTCGGGTCACTTACTTACTTGCCGGCGGTGGTCAAGGAGGTCCTGAGGCTACACCCGCCGGGCCCACTCTTGTCCTGGGCCCGCTTATCGACCGAGGACACCCTGGTCGATGGGCACCATGTGCCTGCCGGGACCACGGCTATGGTCAACATGTGGGCCATCACTAGGGACCCAGAGGTCTGGGTTGACCCTACGACTTTTAGGCCCGAGAGGTTCGTGTCTGATAGTAAGGACGTGGAGTTTTCGGTGTTCGGGTCGGATCTAAGGCTCGCACCATTCGGGTCGGGTAGGAGGGTTTGCCCCGGAAAGGCTCTAGGGTTGACCACAGTGACCTACATTGTGGCCTACCTGATGAATGAGTTTGAGTGGGCCCCAGGGGCACAGGTGGATCTCTCTGAGGAGCTCAAGCTTTCTTGTGAAATGGCAAAACCGGTCACGGTAAAAGTGATACCTAGGTGTAGATGATAAAAGTCATGATATATAATTAAATGGACCATTTTATATATGTATACACATATATGTATCATGTATGGTATTTAAGTATGTCAACCGAAGGTTGTTGTAAATAGTAATGAAGCTTATATGGTAGGGATAAGTTATCGGCCGATCGAGGTAGGGGTACGCCAGTACCGCGGAACGGGTGATATTTTGGTCGTCATGTAAGCACGTGATCTCGATTATTTACATTTCCTGTTGTCCTATATAAATAAATTCTACAAAGTGTTATTGCGCGTTGATTAAACTTGTTAGTGAAGATAAAAACTGCATTTTTGTCTTGAAAATTTGAGAGCTTTTTGCAATTGGGTTTGCAAGTTGTGGTATATCGTGGCATTCTTTTTATATACAAGAAACTTTTTGGAATTGAATGGAATGGCAAAGAAGAAAGGACAACTTGGGCAGATACGAGGATTCTCTGCTTCTATCCACCTTTGAGGTAGCTAGGTTGTTGAACATGACACACAACGATCGACCTTGTTATATATTGGCTACTAGCTATAAATTATAAACACCAACAACTTCACTATGAAAGTTGCATTATTTAAGAATTCATCGATTGTGATGTGATTACGATAAGAAGAATATAACGGCATTTCTTAGATAAAGTCCGGGTTACATTTCGACCAATAGTATCGTACCATTTACAGAAAAAAATTCGTGGGGCGCGGATATCTCTAAGATATAATGAATTACACGTCCCATATTGTTCATGCGAGTGCTACTACGTTAATTAAGTCGAAATCAAGTGTCCCATTGCACACAATATTCTGTTAGAAAATGAAAAAGGTGGTTCCATGATGATGGAAAGGGCAACCACTCTCATGCATGCCTTGGATTTATGTTCTTGGTGTTTTGTCATTTTTGTAACATACAATCTCTACTTTGATGACGATGATAAACATATGAAATATTTACATTCTAACTAACCCCAAATTTATGCCAAAAAGATCCACATGCATGGATCATGTGAAAAATATTCTAGAAATTAGTTTTTTTTTTTTTTTTTGGCCACCTAGAAATTAGTTGTTGCTATGTATGATTCATTCGTGATGGCTCATTTGCATAAGCCTGATATAGTAGGATATCATGTAAGCCTAACTGAGAGTAGACTATGACACATGTCCATAATGTAAGCCCTAATTGTTCTCAAAAGAAATTTGAACTGATAATTAATAAATTAATTTGTTCACATCGCGAAATTTAAATTAATAAATTGTTCATAAGAAATGGAAATTTTCGGTTAAGTGCTCAAAAGCGAGTTAGTAATTTATCTCAATAATTTGATTTTTTTTTATTGTAAAAAATACGGTTAACTCTAAGTTTGTTTAAATCTAGTGCATCATCTACAAACGTCATTAAGTTTGTTTAACCCGGCCGTTAGTTAAAATCGGTTAAATTTTGTCGTAGGGTAGCTTAGTTGGCATGTGTAACATAAGTTATTGTCATCTACTTGTTATACCATACACGTGTATATTTATAACTAGTTAATCTGGTAAAGGTTTTAAGAATGGTAATTAATTTGGTTACTATATTTTTTTCTGTTAGGGTTTAAAACCATTTTCTATTATGTCTGTCGCTTAAGCCAACGGCACCGATCTAGAGCATCACGACCTCGACTGAGCCATATATATGTGGCTCAGTCGAGGTCAGGTAGCTTCAAATCGAAGCCCCCCCCTATTGGAAGTCGCTAACGAATTCTGCCGGAAACCACCATGTGGTGGTTATTTATAAAAAATAATACTTAAATATCATATGTTAATCAAATCATTTTAAATCTTATTCCTATTTTCACTAATTATCTTATTTATTTACAGCATGTGGAGCTATTGTAAGGAGTAAGGACCACCTTAGAAGGGTTGTTGGTGCTACTATATTTGGGAATGGATTTGCTATTTTTGAAGAAACAAGTTGAGGCTAGAGCGGCTTGCATAGCAGTGTGACTTGATATTAAGTTAAGGTTCAAAGAAATCATTATCGAATGTGATTGTCGTGCAGTGATCTGTATCTCACTATAAAAAAATCATAGTCGTTGGTGAGAGATTTAATTGTGAGGGATCTATAACTTTATTTGTAAGAGAATTATGAAAATCCCTAATAAATACATTTTTTAAGGGAATGACTTCTAGCAAAAAGCTTGGCTAGAAACTTACTTGAAAATTCCTTACAAAATTTTAAATTTTGTAAAAAATTTCCCTCAAAACATAATAAATCCCTAAAAGATGTTTATAATTTGTGAGAGATTTGATTTTATTAAAATAATACCGTTACAAATTACCAATTTTCTTGTAGTGTCTTGGATATTGGTGAAGTTGCAGCAGGATGGCATGTACCCATAATTTATCATCGAAGACATAGTTTGATTTTCTCACGCTTTATCATCAAAAACTCCTTCTTCAGCTCCGTGGCCACCCACAACTTGTGTTTGACATTGATAGTAGTGTTATAACTTCTCATGAAGTTTGATTGAGTGCTCTCGTTATATGTATTTGTTTTGCTGTTTTCGTGTAGTTCACGTTGTAGTCTTCGTTGGGTTGTAATTGTAACTTGGTGAAATATTAATGCATAAGTATTTTTACTCGGAAAAAAATTACATTTTTTTGGGCTACAATCTTCAGTATCTACTATATTATATTAATTCGGTATCGGAAGCCCTTTGGCTGACACGTGGACAGTTTGTCCAGTCAGCGTTGCCTAATTTAATCGGAATTTAATAAGGGTTCTCTAAATTTAGATACATAATATTAATTGATTTAAAATTAAGAAGTATTTTTATATCCTATTTTGGTCTCTACGCAATTTAAAGAAACATATTTATTGAAAGTTTCATTTTAAATAGTAAATCTATAGAGTTTGGTTCCGGAAGACCATTGGCCGCCACGTATGCGTTCTATTTTTAACCATTAAATATTTAAATATAATATAATAGCAAGTCTAATTGTACAAAATAAATAGCTTAAAAGCACCACATTCAAAAAAATTATTACCAAATTATAATTAACTAGTTATTTCACGCGTGCTTTGCACGCACATGTCTTTAATTTAACTTTATATACATTTTATGCTCTTATATATATTTAGTAATAACAATACAAGAAAAGTAAAAATATAAATATAAATATCGCAATTACATTAAATATGTCAAGTTTTTTTTTTAATCCTTATTGCAAGTAAGATAGGCAAAGTTTGTTGACTAAGAAAAATAATAAATGAGTTGTCATGACTATATACCCTGATAGTTTAGACATCTTGTTCAACTACGTAGTAAGATTTTCATATCGAAATAATAAAGCAAATAATAATATGTAATAATTTATTTTAAATAACACCATAAAAACTATTTATAAGGACAAAATTACAATTCTTATAGGCAATTTAGTTAACAAACATATGAGTATTCTTTGGTAGACACATGTGATTGAGCTAGCTAAGACAGCTTTTATGGTGGTATATTTTGTGTGAGGTTATTGATTTACTTATTATGATGGTGTTGCAATTTATTGGTTTTAAGTTGTAATTGAGATAACTTAACTCCATTTTTATATCCCTTATCTAAAGGGTTAAAATAATTTAATATAATTTTAAAAAAACGTGATAGATTCAGAATAAGTGATTGGAAATAATAAAAGATATATAGAAACAATTGCATGTACTCACTATATTGACCACCATTCTTGCTATGTTGATCAAGGTCTTAGTAATTTATAGACATTAAACAAATTACATTTGTAGTAATTAAATATAAACCATGCAAGACAGAAATTTTGGAATTATATGAAGCTTACTATAAAGTCTAGCAATAAAGTTTGAGTGTCTTCAAGGTGTTGAATGTCCGCTTGTATTATAAGACAAGATGGTATCATGCTCCTCGAAAATCGGGTATCGTTTTGTTTAACATTAATGTCCAACCAATGATTCTTGGTTAGTCCTGGTTTGTTGAGCAGCGTATGAAACTCCGTAGACAGCCGTGTGATGGTGTGATGGAGTGATATTCGACATTCAACATATTTCCTCAGAATCAATTACTTGAGAATCTATCGAGTCTTCCACGTTGGATACAACCCTGCTCCCATCATCAGCAGTTAGGCATAAGCGGGTATCCGTCAGTGGCATAGAAGTTTATAGAAAGATGGGAAATTGAGTGATAAACAGTTTGATGAAGCTTAAGAATTTATTTTCTTTTCACTTAAGAATAATACTTTTATATTGTTGTATGTTTGTATAAGTTTTAGAGTTTATTGTTTGTGATGATTAATGTCCAGTGTATAGCGAGCTAGCTGATGTATATCAACAAGAAACAAGTTATTGACTGGTAGGAAAAAACACTCATATATGTATATTAACCCATCAGATGAGAATGAAAGCAGCTCAACTTAACTAAACTAAACTGCAGCATAATCATAATCATCATCAATCAATCAATAAATAAACAACAGGGTTTCCTTTCCTCTCCACCCCTAGCAACATTATTAGCTGAGTTTCCCAATTTGTTGCTTCTTCTTCATCGCTTTCTGGCCATGATACACAAACAAATCTACTATTCCCGCAATCGTGAAAAGCCATATTACCAAACACACAATCTCATATCCATTTTATTTTATTAGTAACAGCTACTCATTATTCTTTATTAACTAAATTTTATGTGGTTCATAGAAACAACCTCCAATGAGTGCGCATATATTTGTCAAGAAGTGCAAGAATGGGGTATGCTCCTCCTTAAAGCCACCTGCAAAATCAATTCTCAAGTCTTAGAAAAACAAAACAAAAAAAGTGGAGCGTTGGCAATGCCTTCAAGAAATACCTTAACTGATGCCCCATTTCTGCATTCCTGAAATACCTTAACTGATGCCCATTTCTGCATTCCTGAAGTGCTCTGTCACAGAATACTGAAACACAATCCAATTAACTTTGATGCCTTACCACCATCAGATTCAATATACCCAATATAATTAATTTTTTATTTATTTTTTTGCTTCATAAATATATATAGTACCTTATTCGACTTTACAGTATGGCCCCTGATGTCTGTGTATATTGTGGGGACAACCTGCATAAAAATATTCTATTCGTTAATACATAATTACAGTGAAATCACGCTCAACACTATCTATAATAGAGTGTGTTCTGAACCTTGAGGAAGTAATGATACATGCCACTTTGAGTATGGTGTGTCCAATATACGCTGAAACAATTCTCATCAGAGAGTGAGTGAGCGAGCACATAACCATGACAATTAAAAACATAGCCAAGTCAACCATTCTGTAGTTTCGGATACTATTATTTACTTCAACATGATCGATAAAGGGATGGAAGAGAAAGCTACATACCCATCCAGAGGATTCACCGCACCAGAAAAGTAGTCACCAAATGTCAGTTTATTGATCTTGTGGCTAAGCTGAAACATCAAGATAACAAATCCAATCTCAGAACCCAAAAAAAAAAAAAAAAAAAAAAAAGATATGGAAACTAACCCCCTATCATATAATGTGTAATTACTGTAGATTATTTTCTTAAAAGCGAGTGGCGCTACAATATTAAGTAGACGGGAAAAGATAATTTAAGTAAAAGGACAGAGTGAAAACACATAGAGTAAATGCATCAACTTCTTACATTGTAAACATCAGTTTGGATAGCCAACATATTCTGCAGATTAAAATTTGTATGGTGGAAGCTTTTCCCAGCTGCAAAATGGAAATTTCCAGCTACATTATTAACTTCCAGAGATCCATGTATATTGCATCTTTTTCCATATTCTTCCTTTGTTTTTTTGGACAAAACCTTCCCGCTTGCACTGTCAAACCACACAGGCTACAGAAATTCAGGCAGATCAACCAATAATAAATAAATAAAACGATAAAAAATTAGGTACTTATCAAAAGCTCTAAGTTATAAATCAATTTACAGAAACGAAAACACTGAAAAATATTGGGTATACGTGTTGTAGATGTCTCTTTTCCTACCCCACAACATGATGATAGAAATATCATACCTACCACTTTCCTACTTGTCCTAGCAATGCTCCCTCATACTCATAGATATATCAAAGCTTTACTATCAAGCAAGTGTTGCTTTAGAAGGTCTGGTTCTCTCTTAGCTCATATCTTTCTCGTCGTCTTTCCTGCAGAAGTCTCCTCCCGCGTAATCACAGGTTGCAATATATCTCAAGGTATACGTACTATTTTAGAAGGAAATGTTAATACTGGAATAATGAAAAACCATAATGATGGTGTTTTACCTCTCCAGATTGTAAGTTGATATTTCAAAACTCTCTATCAAACCTTTGACATGTTTCGGTTCTCCAAAACAATACGAATTTTCGTTGTCTGAAAACATCAAAAAGTAATAACCACATATACATACATTAAGATGCTAAAAAATGACATCATACCAAGGTAATGCATTTCGTGGTTCAATTTTCCGTCTTTTAAGGTTTGCAATGTAGAAATGAATTCGAAGATGTAATTTGCACATTGGTAGAAGGCAATTTATTTCTAATCTCCACACATTGGCTTCTTCTCTAGCTTCAAAGGCTCCTACCCTCTAATTTTGCCCAAATACAATTCCTAAACAAAATAATAGAAATTTCCTAAATTATACTCTAATAAAATAGAATCACAGAGGATTAATAATAATGCAGGAAAAGAAACTAAACCTAAGATGGACCAATTCCTCCACCAAGCATCTAATCATACCTGAAGTGTCATATAGTTTTGATGCATGAAGTATTCTTACATTTCTTAGCATGCTTCACCAGATAATTAATAAGAAAACCATAACTAAGAACGTGGCAATTTGTGCGTTGAAAGAGTTTTAGAAATTGAGCAGGTTTATCCTTAACTCTACAGCTCGTGCATTTCTAAAATGACATTATTTGCACCCGGACCTTTTCAACAATTGCACACACGTTATCAAACTTCATTTTTGACACTCTAGCCTTTTTACCAGTGTTATCAGAACCGGACCGGGGCCTGAACCGCCAGGGCCACCGGTTCCCGGTTCGGCCGGTCGGACCCGGTCCGAACCGGGTCCGACCGGTTTTAGTAAAAAAAATGCAAATTTGCATATCCTCTTTGTAAGTTAACCCTTCTGTAGGTTTTAGTCCGGATCGGGGCCTGCATCTCTATAAGTTTACCCTAAAAAAATTTTAATTTTTTTTAAAATTTTTTTTAATGAAAAGAGTTCGAACCGGCGAACCGGTGAACCGCCCGGTTCGCCCAAAACCGGCCGGTTCGGTGAAAACCGGACTTCAGAACCGGGTTCGCTTACATCCTCCGGAAATAAGCAAACCGGACCGGTGAGGGGTCCGGTTCCGGTCCGACCGCCGGTCCGGTCCGGTTCTGATAACACTGCTTTTTACCCTTGTTTTATAAAATTTTATCATCTTTTTCATAATTCACAAAATAACAAAGCGTTGAATTACCTGCAGCAAGTTGTTGGGATTATCCCAAGAGATCTTCTCGGTGGAAGCACCCACATTACTACACCAAAACTGTATACATCGGGTCTACAGTTGTTTCAAGCACAAGATTAGTATCAAAAAATGGAAGGTCAGAAAACTAATCAGTTGATTCCAATTAACGCTAAAAGTAAAGTGACATTAAAACACACTTCTCATCTGAATGTTCATTAGGAAGAGAAATAAGGTAATTAGCCGCCTTGAGTTTGAGTTTTCCAAATGAAAGACACCAGGGTCATTTACTTGCTGTCATGTTGCAGTCATTGTTGTCAGATATGTTTCACGTATGAGACGGACCAATCCGAAATCATAAACCTGCGAGATGATGTAAATATCGAATTCAAAACCTCTATAGAAGTATGTCCCATATATATATCCAATTCAGCATGCAAGGCAGCGCAGTAGCAATTAAAACACATGTAGCATGACGAAGACTCTATCCAACAGGAATAATGAGTTTTTTTTTTTCCAACACAAACTGAAAGAGGAAGAGTAGGTATCACGGGCACAATTGATTTGATAAAGCACCTAGAATTCTGTTATACAAGTGAGCGGCTCATCGGGTTAATTAACATCTTAGAGTAACAATTTGTTACAGAAATTAGCAAATTTGAGCGTATTAACATGCGAGAAGACATTAAGAATGACGGATTACGAAGGAAGATAGAAGGGATCGAAGAAGATGAATATTACCATGTTTCTTCACCCAAGTCTCATGAGTAAACGAAAGAATACCTTTCTAAAGAATTGAAATCGAGGCAGAACTAACGGAGGTGGAAGAAGTCGGATGATCGACCAACGGCGTTCGGTTGCTTCTTGGTGGGGCTCGGGCTCGTGGGGAGCCGTAGCGACGTACGATGGGGAGAGTGTGGGGGAGGGGTAGAAATTTGAGAAGTCGCGACTGTTTTTGGTTTACCGCGGTATCATTGAAGATGAATAGCGCGAACCAGAATCGGGTATCGGTTTGTTTGGAAATTATTATTAGACCGGACCATAAATTGTACCCTTTGGTGGAGTGGTGGCTTTTGGGGGTGAGGACCCAAGCCAATTTATATATTGGTATAAAGGATATTACCAAATTATATATGTTAGATTCTTTCCGTATCATCCTTTTTATTTTTATTGGCCAAAAAAAATCATTTTATCTTTAATAATAATAATCCACATATATAAGTAAATACAATATTTATTATTTTTAAATAAATTATTTTGGGCACTAGAACTAATTACGAAAACAGAATATTCTCTATAGATTAATACACTATATATAATAATAATAATAATAATAATAAATAAACCAAACATGCATACGGTAGCCCCTTGAAACCCTAAATTAATTAACCACTTGATATGTATAACTTAATATACATAAGACTTCATAATAATTAATATAGTAATATACTGTATATTGTTATTGTTATATATATAATATACAGTCACAAACAAAAAAAGGGAAACTATGTAAACTCCATTTATATATAACCCCACCGCTAGGCCCTAAACACTCCACCCGATCAAATTGCTTATTTCAAAACAATTTAAGACTTCTCGCACTTTTGAATAGTATTATTGTTATTATATCGCGTATTTGATGATGGGTTCCATCCATGTGCAGAAGGATATGGAAAAGAACTGACGGAGTGCCTCATGTAGTTTTTTTTTGCCCTTTGATGGTGCTATGCTAAGTTCTTGAATTTCAGAGGAAGGATATATGTATATATATATAGCTAAAGCACCTTGGCTTCTTCTTGAAACAACATTGGACCTTACCTTACCTTACTGGTACCTTCTGTTGCAGGTTCTTCTAGGTCATACGGATCATATTAAAGTGGATGCGGGAAGTGACATGCCCTATATATATGTACCGTCAACCGTGCACTTCCAGGTTTTTCCTTGATCATATATTATTGGGTTAAGCGTCCTTTTGGTACCACATGTTTGCACAAATTACACTGTTCATACCATTAGTATTTTTTTGTACCGAATTGGTACCATATGTATCCAAACCTTACTGTTTTGGTACTTCCGTTACCATTCCGTCAAAAACGGCCGTTAAATGGCATGTGCCATACACGTGAGCAGCCCAAAATTTTCAATTTTGTTACAATTTAGTCCATCTAATACATCCTAACTTTTATTTTGTTCAATTTAGTCCTAAAATTTCAAAACCAAACCATTTTCCCAAATTGACCTAGCTGGACCTAGCCATGGGCTAGGTCCGACCTGGGTCGGGGTCACCAGACCCAGGCGACCTTGACCCAGGGTCGGACCTAGCCCTAGGCTAGGTCCGGCTAGATCCGGCTATGTCAATTTGGGAAAATGGTTTGGTTTTAAAATTTTAGGACTAAATTGAACAAAATAAATGTTAGGAATGTATTCGATGGACTAAATTGTAACAAAATTGAAAGTTTTGGGCTGCTCACGTGCATGGCACATGCCATTTAACGGCCGTTTTTGACGGAATGGTAACGGAAGTAATAAAACAGTAAGGTTTTGATACATATGGTACCAATCCGGTACAAAAAAATACTAATGTTATGAACAGTGTAATTTGTGCAAACATGTGGTATTAAAAGGACCCTTAACCCTATATTATTCCTCCAACCTTGATCCTTCAGTATTCATATTCCTTTCTTAGTCACTGCGAAAGCAGACTATGTTCTCGGTCTTATCAAATATATAAACACCTGATTTTGGACATTTATCGAAAAATACTATGATGTGTAGGAACGACCAGACAATAATCGAGAAGAAAAATATTTGAGCGGAGTCAAACCTAAATAACATGTATGAAGTAACTGTCGAGAAAAATACTCCAAGGCTTAAGTTATATATGTGTGTGCATATACATGGATATGTATATGTATCCATGTACATGCCATGTAATTGATATCCATACAAAAGTCAATCTACAAGCTAGCTATGGAGTAGCTAGACTACATATGTATCGAAGAAGTGAATAAATTCTTACTATTGTCCGTAGCTAGACTACCTATGTATTGAAGAAGTGAATAAATTCTTACTATAGTAGCAGAGGAGATTTTTGATTTTTTTTTTTTTTGCTAAAAGAAATATTTGATTTAATGATGAAAGGAGATAATGTGGATAATCAAGAAGAAAGACTTTGGTGACTTTACATTATATGCATGAGAAAGTTCACGGTAAAAGAGAAGATGAAGAAGGAAGATGACAAAGAAGCATGAATCATGACGACCCTAATAGAATGTTATCCCAATCACTGATGGCCCTAATAAGAATTTTTTTTGGTACGTAATAATGTTATTGACATTCACGACCATATATATTTAAGGTCAACTCACTCTAGCTATTTGTTAACACATTTCATTACCAAGCATCATATACTTGAAGAACTTCACACTATCTAACAATGCTCAACAAGCTCCTCAAGACCCGTAAGCCGAAGCCCTGTTTGGGCCACAACCCTACGTACAGTCCTGGGACCGTTTCAAAAAGGCCTTGAAGAGAAACCCAATAATGGCCTACTAATTAAGAAGTAGAAGAATATTTAAAGGGTTAATTAGTCAAATGAACAAGTATATTTTGCTATGTTACTCGATGCGCTACAAATGTTGTCTAATGCACCACTAAGTTTTAAAATGTTGTTAGATTAACCACTTTACCGTTAAATTTTAATATAAAAATATTGACGATGCACATGCTGCTGACTATTGACAACACTATGATAATGTAACATGACAGTTAAAATATTAAAAAATAGATAATAACTAAAACTAAAAATTTAAAACTAACAAATAACAAAAAATCACAAAATTATAAATAAGTTAAGAAAATTCGATTTTTTTTAATAAATTTATTTTGATAATATTAAAAATATAAATAAAGAAAATACAAATATATTTCGTTTTAGTAGCATGTAATCTTCGTCATTTTGTACATAGTAGTATTTAACGTGGACTAACATAATTGTGCATCTGACAACATTTCAAAATATAGTGATGCACATACACCTGACAATATTGTCAAAACATAATGGTTCATTTGACTAATTAACCCATATTTAAATGAAACGATGTCGATTTCTTATATAATCCCGAATAATTAAGAAAGGGCGATTACAATAACGATAACAAGTCATTAATAATTATCCATTTTCAACACAAATAAAACAGAGTTAGTTGTTCTTAGCGAACAACCCTGCATCTTGCATCCTCGTCAGCGCCTTCTCCAACTGGCTCCACCTCTGCTCTAGGGTTCCGATATACCCCACCGACATCCTCACCAGCCCCGGCGATATACCGGCCAACTCCTTCTCCTCAGCATTCATCTCGCTGCTCGTACTGCTCCCCGAGCACGACATTAGGGTTTCGTAATACCCTAAACTAACCGCCATGAACCCGAACTGAGAGTAGTTCTGCAGAAGGTGCATGAACTTGTTGGCCTTCTCCTCGGTCTCCATGTCGACGCAGATGAGACCACCGAAGCCGTATTCCTTGTTAGCCATGGATTTGAGGAGTTCGTGCTGTGGGTGGTCCTCGAGGCCCGGGTAGATGACGCGTATGCCCATCTTTTTGAGGCGGGTGGCGTAGGCTAGGGCGCGGTTGCAATGCTCCTTCATTCGGAGGCTTAGGTGGGGGATTCGCTCCGAGAGCTCGAACGCTACCTTGGCGTTCATGGTGGGGCCGAGAAGCATCAGCGGCCCATTGTGGAGGTCCATCATTGAGTTCACCAAGTCGGCCGGGCCGCATATGGCTCCTGATGAATAAAATCGAACATGTAACATATGTTTTAACTAAAGATGTGATGATTTGTCAATTCTATTATACATCATTAACATGATCCCAACCAAGGTCGGACCTAGTGACCGGATAGGTCCACTTAGTTAATGGTCAGATTTGACCAACATTGAAACTAAAATTAATAATAAAAAAGTTAAGAATATATAACATGGACTAATTTTTTTTTTTTTTTAAAGTATAAACCATAGCACGTGCAACATATATGCTATTTAATAGTCAAAACTAACAAATAACTAATGGATATAACAAAGACATAATAATGGAATTATGGTAGCTCACATGTGAGGTACTTTTTATATTTGGTCATATAAGGTTGCATGCAACTATTTGTTTTATAGTGGATACAAAAAATTAGGCTTTTCTGTTAGTTATAACAATAATGTATATTAGGGTAGGGTATGGGGACACCGGAATATACTAGACAATAGTCCAAACACGGACCCATGTCTGTCTGAAAGGAATCACCGCTAGATTCCATAGTTAGATGTTACAGCTGATAATAATGTATGACGACATGTTTTATCATCTATGTCGTCTAATAGTTTGTTCTTATCCATGCAGATCTATGACATGACTTGATATTATAAGTAAATCAACTTTATGCCACTTAATACAATGAATATATGTAAATTAGTTCTAAAGCTATTTAAAAATACCATTTAACTAATCAGGCTAGACTCTAATGCAAAGCGATTTGTTTAATCAACGTAGAAACAGACATCAGTCAAACATCGTACTAAGTCTCTATCACGTCGATTTATGCATATCTAATTAACTATATATATTAGTGGCAAAAAAAAATTAAATATATATAACGAAACGTGATTTCTCCATCCGTAATCAGAATTACGAAAGAGAAACATAACAACCGAACACGTGTATAATTCGAAACCAACTAAACGACAAAAGGATCATACCTGCGATGATGTCGGCCCCGCCACTAATGAACTTGGAGATACTGTGAACGACCACGTCAGCGCCGAGCCTGGCCGGAGACAGCACCATGGGGGCGAAGGTGTTGTCGACCACCGCCATCACGCCCTTGTCGTGGGCGATCCGTGACAGCTCAGGGATGTTAGCCACCGTCAATGTCGGGTTGGACATGGACTCAAAGTACAGCACCTTGGTCTTGCCCTCCACGATCGCCTCCCTCACCTCCGTGAGGTTGTTTATGTCCACGAACGTCGTCGTTATGTTGCACACCCTCGGGAAGAAGTGAGTCAGCAGCGCGTGGGTCCCACCGTACAGTGTCCTCGACGCCACGATGTGGCCGCCGCTGCTGCAAATCTGCATCAGCACCGCCGATATCGCCGACATGCCTGATATCGAAAAACGTTATTATTTCAATTCAGTTTAATATTAGATAATCAACCATAGGAATAATTAAATTAATTATTATTTAATAAACATAGTTTGGGACAAAAATTAATAATTAATTAACGTTTATTTTCTACCGCTAGCGGTGCAATAAGCGGCCTCAGTGCCTTCCAGGGCGGCCATCTGGCGGCCGAGGTTCAGCACGGTGGGGTTAAAATGTCGGCTGTAGATGTAGAAATCGCGATCCGGTCCGAGCTCGCCGGAAAACATCTTCCGCATCGTCTCCGGCTCCATCACCGTGAAGGTGGCGGAGGCCTCGATGGACATGTTGACGCCGCCGTGCTCGCCGAACTCGTGCCTGGTGGCTGCCAATGCGGCGGCGGGATCGTCCCAGGCCGCCGCTGCAGACAAAGTGGATTTCTTCACCATGATGACGTCTTCGCCGTCCAAGTCGTCAGATCCTTGCCGCTTCCTGCCAGGGAAAGCAAAGCTCTGGCTCCTTGTCTCAGCCATTGCCGGAATCGAAGGTGAGGAGAGGAGAGATAAAGAGAAGGTAGAGAGAGAAAGGGGTGAGGTGTGTGGTTTGATGAGAAGAGGACGGCTATGGAGGTGGGCTATAAATAAGGGGAAAGGGGTAAGATTTGTGGTTTCGTTCACTATTAATAAAAAGTAAATAATAATAATGGCTGTAAAATTATACTTATTTTGTGTAACCTACTAAATAGTTGAGGGTAGTTTAGTAAATAAACACCTCAAATTTATAGATTTAGTTGATAGATATATGATCTAGAATATATCGTATATATTTTTTTCAGGAAAATTTGGCTAATATTTTTAAATGAAATCTACAGATGTGATATACAATTAAAATTTGGTAATAGAGATATGGTATTTTTTTTTTTGGTAAATATATATATGGCATGTATATTTTTTTGGCAGAAGATATGGTAAGTATATTATTAATACTGTTCTTTGTTGAGAATGTTAGTAATTAAAAGACAAAAAAATCTTTAAAGAAAAATGTTCCACACATATTGCCATATTGATAGTGATAGCGACATCGGTCTTCCCCTTCATCAATGGTAAAGATAAATATACTTCCACTAACAAGAGTGATACAGTAATGAAGTGTTTTTTTTTTTTTTTAATCTTGTAATGAGGTGTCTTAATCAAGCGTATATATGAAAGTACTTTTTTTCATCCAACTTTAAACTCAATTATACTTTATTTAACCCTGAATATATTTTTTGGTAATAATTTAATTAACCATGGGTAGGAGAGTTCGAACATTACGTAACGGGATAGGTTTAGAATCGTCAATACTAGTCTATTTCTTTTATGAGGCAACTTTTTTTTTAATTAACCATGAATAACTATTTGTAATTAGTCTACTAACGTCAACTATCATGGATTATTTTTAGGTATTTGAGAATATTTTCAGGTTGACGGATGACCAAATATATATAGGATAAAAGGGTTTTTGTTATATATATTATTTAATTTAAATTTGTATAAATGGATAGAATAAAAGGATAAAAATAAATAAAGAAGGGCAATAAATATATTATATCTACCAACTAAATCTCTAATTATTACGTTATTTTATTGACTTTTGTTATGACGAGGAGAAAAAAGCAGTCCTCTGATTACGAGGAAACTGCATGAAGAATCCGGTCAAAAATTTTTGCCCAATTCAGTTTCGATGTACGTGGTCATTTTCTTAACTTAAAGAATGAATGTAGTCACTTTTTAGGGGAAGTTAATTATGAGATGCTCTACGGTTTACACGACATTAGTAAACCTAAATGTTCCGTCCGTTCTTTTAGTTGCTCCGATCCCTTCCCCGATTTACACTATTGTTTTCTTTATCAGTCTTAGATTATTCCACCTATTTCATCGTTAATAATAATATAAATAAAAAGGGTTTTCCTCATATAACGAATTTTGCTACGGGATTAACTGACTAGTTGAACTATTTATTTTGAGGAAAAAAAAGAACTCTGTATTTTGTGACTTTTGTATGATCAATAAAAATTTATACGTGGAAATAGTAATAATATATATATATATATATATATATATATTAGCTTTCCATTATATATGTGTATTTTAAAAAGCTTGGGCAAAATGAAATATCAAAGAAAATCTATAAATTATTGAATGGATCCCCATCCAAAAAATTGGTATTGTATTATATTATGTATGAATATACGTGGACGTACGTATGCGAATCGATTGGGATGCCACGGTGTGTATACTTATCCACATACATAATAATATGCTGAAATGTATAATACTTCAATCGATAACCCATGATGGGTGTTGGAAAAATGTCCTATCTCTTATCTTTTCTCCTCTCCTAATATAATAATAATATATATAATGAAAATTTATTTTATAATATAATATAACATTTTTTTTGGTCCGATAATATAATATAACAAACATTCATGAATGCGTTTTCAAAGAGTGCAACTTAGAGGAACAATGGAATCCGACCAACTTATAAAGTCGCTAAATAAAAACACTGTAAAATAATTAAGGGATTAACTCTCTCGACTAAATATTCACTTAAATATCATTTTAGTTATCCAGCCAAAAGTAATAATATCATATTAGTTAACTGCACATAATTAAATAGAAGGGTGATGAAGTATTGAAGTGTTGTTCCTATCCATTAGGTATATATAGTATAAGTAGTGTATATTTCTCCACATTAATTATATTAAATAATTAAATGTAATTAATCAGAAAAAGTTCATAATAATTCATTAACGTTTGAAATATATTATTTACTTATCTATACTAACAATATATACTTTAAATTAAGATGTTAATTAATTCGTACGACTTCTCATACGTAGTAAGAATCATTCATTAATTATCCAACTATAATAAATGTATAAGTAGGAGGTGAAAAAGAATATACAATAATTATATGAGGTGGAAAAGCGATAGAGCCTGCCTATATATATCCACCAGGACCGTGCTAGCTAGCTAGTTCTTCAATAATGATGAGCTCCAACATAGTGGGGATTTCATTTCCAGTTAGTTTTCTCAAGTGGGGACTAATTTAGATAGATAGAGAAAGAGACCAAAGCCAAATTTGATTCTTTCTTTAGGAATAACTAACTAATATTCAGATTTTGCATCAATGTCTGTGTTTGGATTAGTTTGAGTACGTATGGTATACATCTTATAATAATTAATTAAATACTTGACGTGGAAATGTTATGATTCCTCAATATTTTTCTACTTCGGAACATCCACTCAGTAAATGTTTTCAGTTTTCACCTCATTCCCTTGGATCCTATACTTGGGTCATATGGTACCACTAATTATAAATCAAATATTCACCATTTTATCTATAACAATAATTAAAAAAAAAATACTTATAGAACAATGGTCCCGTCGAGACCTGTGGTTTTCAGGAGTCCGAAGATAGTTTTTTTTAAGTAGGATACAACAAAATTAGTAAATGAACAAGTTGTAAACTAACTAAGAGTTTACATCGTGCGTAATAATAGTAATCTCTAAAAATAGAAAATAAATTTAATGAATAACACTTTTTTTTTTTACGACTATTTCAGTATGAACAAAAAATATTTCAGAGTACAACACTTAGAACAACCCGTGGACTATAATAATAATAATAGTAGGGCAGAAATAAGTCCCACCACAACCTCTATATCCTATCGATTTTATTTTTTTTGGGCCAAGTATCCTGTCAATTATTCAATTAATACACACACTTATAACCATTTTGGTGTCATGTGACATAGCTTTGTCCACTTGCCACCATACCGCCTCTCCAGCACTCAGTTGTCACATGCTTTCTTCAGTCATGCTATGCCAATTGTACAACTCCTCATATATGAAAAAGAAGTGCACTTGGAAAAGTAGAAAGGGGAGATTTCTCGAATTTTCCTTGTTTTCTTGTGATATAGTAAGTTATCAAATACGATCTTTGTATTCACTAAGCCCAAAATACGATTTCGATTCGATGATATTGACTTAATCTAACAAATTGACCATCCAACAAAAGTATTTATGTATGGCCAAAAAAAAAACTTTTATCACAATCGTTTTAATTTTTTGTCGTATTTATTTTAGATACTTATTAAAAGTATGTCTTACTAATTTACATATGTTCATTTCAATATAATCTAACGAAAATTATAATGAATGTATAAATTTAATCTGCAATCAAAATGTGAAGTAACAAAATTTAAAAAGTAAAGTTCAAGTAATAATTTATATATACTAGCCACTAACCCCGCGCACCGCGCGGGAAAAATTTCAAATAAAATTAAAATTAAAAAATTAAGTTATTATAGTTTGTTGAACATGCAAGAAAATCTAATATTACACTGACTTTAAATTTTCATAAAGAGTAATGTCACAGTTATATATAAATGTTTAAAATAGAACATTTGTAGTTAATTAGTAACATATAAAGAATAAGTACCTTCGTGAGCTTGTCGAGCATTAATAAAGTAATTCCAAGTCATTCATCCAACACCATAATAAAAAGGAAAACAAATCATGATGACCAAACAAAAATACAGTGTTACTTGATAAAAAAGGAGACTCGTCATCGACTTAGATGCGCAAGCATATTGGTATCCGACATCCTACATTTAAACAAATCGAGAGTCAATTAATCAATTAAATGTAAGAAAAAATTACATTTATAAATAATAAATATACATAATCAATAAGAACTGCTGTTGTTATTGAAAAAAGAATACGTACATTTATGTAATTCAGACATGATTATCATCTTCGTACGAAACATATAATATATAGCATATTCATATATAACTATTCACTAAGCGTGAAAGCTAGCAGCGTGCTCCCTCCCATCTTTGGAAATACTTGCCTCGAACACACAAGTGATCGCGTTAATAATCAAAACTGAGAAATTGACTCATGACGTTCTTTTAAGCAATTTTTTTCTGATTATTAATTGTTCAAAAACTTAATCAGCAGAACAGATTTTCATTTAAAATAAAAAGAATGTAAGAAACAGTAATTTTTTTTTTTTCGATTGTCAGTTGTTCAAAAACTTAAGCTCCAAAATAGATTGTCATGTAAAAAAAAAAGTAGTAATTACTAAACATGAATGAGGAATAGAGCATGGCCAAAAAAAAAAATGAGGAATAGAGGATATAAGCGCTAAACAATGTTTGCTTAATGCTTCGATTCTACCTTAACAAACTATAATTCACAAGTATAAAAAATGTGATAAAAGATGTCAAGCACTTTACCCTTTACGGGCTGACCCGGTGCGAATAAGGATTAATATAGGTGTAGAGCAAGCATGCTAAGCTTCCCTCCTGATGATGGCCATTTCTAGGGCCACCCCGCGAGAAACTTAAAAAATAAAATAATGTATATATAAAGGATACATAGACATTAAGACCTTTCATATTATAATAAAATAAAATTAACATAGTTTTAATATAAAAAAAAAATTAACATAGTTGATTACTTGATTTAATAATGTTATCAAATTGGATCGTTACCGTAAAATCTACGTTGATGGTTGGATATATATATATATATATATATTGGTAGAGGCTAGAGCATATAGTAACAATAAATGAATATATTTACTTCAGCAAAAGTAAATCTAGTTAATTATCTATTTACTTCATTGAAAAAATAATAATAACATCTACTACTGGTTGATACATAAGTAACCGTGTTAAAGAAGTCAATTGCTCAGGAACAAAGTCATCCTCCTAGCTAGGTGCTAACTACTACATTGGGTGCAACAATAGTAAATATACGCAAAAAAAATTATTTAACGATAAAATTTTCAAAGTATAGTGGAAACTCATTGTTGTGCGGTACCTGCATGATGAAGTTAAAGTCGAGAGGTGTAAACATGGTAGAATTACCAAATTTATGGATCAATGTGCGTTGAGGGAGGTGAAGTTCACGGCACATAAAAACAATATCGAATCGACATGCATCAATAATAAACATGATTAAATAAGCTAAATAGAACCATAATTAAAATTCACGCTAGCGATAAAGTTCGCTCTCGTCCTTCAAATACTCCACGATTCGGCCGACAATATCAGAAGTATATACTATTATTAGTAGATATAACGACTAACATTGTAGAGCAAGACCCAAATAATTTATCAAACTATGAAATCAATAAAGCTGGCAGTTGACGTAAAATCATAATTGCTAAACATCAATTAAGAGTGATAAAACTACCTCAACAAAAAAATATTTTTGCTCAGTTTTCCTAAGCGTGCGATATTTTTGCCCATTCACATCCTCTTCAAAATTTTCGATAGTTTTCTCAGAATCAATGTTATTCAATATTGGTACAATTCTTTAGAATCTTAATATATATAGTTTTGATTGAATCATGATTTTATAATATTCAGTTTACTAAATTCTAGTAATAGTTAATTATATACACACTACATTATTTGTCGTATATATTGGCGGTATATAAATATATTATGTTTACTAAATTTTAGTAATAATTATATCATAATGTGCATATATATATATATATACACTTTATTATATGGTATCAGAGTCTTTCTAACTCCAACGAGTACAACTTACAAGCCGCCGCCCACCATCGCCGCTGTCCAGGGGCGGTCGGCACCGCCGTCAACTATGAAGATGTCATGCCGGCCGCCCCCTGGCCAATTCTAATTTCAGTTTTTTTTTTTTTCTTTCTTTTCTAATAAGACAGTAAATCCCTGCTTCCGTATCGACGATTTCTGCACCGATCTTTTGGTACCCGCTCCAACGAGCGTAATTTTTTTATCGGCCCATGCTCATGGCGGTATTTCTATCTACCAGCATCCTCGATCCTACTAGCTCCAACGAGCGAAAGTATCTGATCGCTACACCTGAGGACTCTTTCGTGGCTCCGTGACTACCTTCAAGCTTTCTGATTGAGACTTGCTGCCTTTTTGCTGCCTTTTTGTTGGAATTAAGAGGTTTGCTCCAACGAGCAAATTCACCTCCGTCGTTTGCTTATCGTTCACCAACGTGAACATCGTGACCAGCAGCATCCTGGCCGACTGGACTTCTCCGGTCTCCGCCATTCCCGACTGAACCTCCGGGCTACTGCCGTGCCGACTGGATGGATATTTTCGGGCTACCGCCGTGCCGACTGGACATCTCCGGGCTTCCGCCGTTGCCGATTGGACCTCTTCGGGCATCCTCCGATGAAGACTGGACTATTGGGGCATTCATTAATATTCTTCGTATCAAGATCGGTATTCTTGTCAGAACGTCCGTCTTGCGGGGGCGTATAAGGGAATAAGATGTATTATAGATAAATATATCTTATTATATTTAGATAAATATATCTAGATTAGGAATAGATATATTCTTAGTATATTATCAGATTATGTTTCTTATTATATTGCTATAGATATAGTCTTGTATCTATATATATAGGTACATGTACTCAACCCTAAATAAGATCAATAATACAATTCTCATTCTTCTATATATTAATGGTTGTGTATATTATGGCCGTATGTAAATATATTCTTATTTCGTTTGTGTTTATAATTTATTTGTTTACTAATTTTTTAAATTGCTTATGTGGCGGTCTATGGTCTTCCGATACCAAACTGTATAGATTTACTATTTAAATGGAAACTTTTAAGGATTAGTTTCTTTATTTTACCTATAAACTAAAATAGGAGATTAAAAAAATTCTTAATTTACATCAAATCAATATTATGTATCTAAATTTAGAGAACCCCTATTAAATTCCTATTAAATTAGGCAACGCTGACTGGACAAACTGTCCACATGTCAGCCAGGGGGCTTCTGATGCCGAATTAATATAATACATTAGATTAGTCACAAACCAGGTAGTAATTTGGATATTTAATAGTTCTATATAAAATAGATAGATTAGTCGAAATATAATAGAGATTTGGCAAAAAAAAAAAAAAATAGAGATAAGTTACACTTTTTAGATGTTTTTTCTTAAATTTCTTAAAATCGATTTCTTTTTGTCATTAGTATGTTACTTTTTTGGGTTTTTCTACCATGGTATCATGTTTTTTATTTTTTTTTTATTTTTATTACTAGTTTGTACTTAATTGTAACATATATAAAATTTTAAAAGTATGAAAAAATATGAAATTTTTTAACCACGACTAATATTTACATCTTACTATTAATATATAATATCAATTTTCTTATAAGATTTACCTTTTGGACAATAGAAAAAAAAATATACAAAACATAGCACTCTTAGAATATGATATAATTTTTTTTTATTTTTTTTTCTGCCACGTATTATTTTTTTTTCATTTAATCCACCGAGGCCAAATTAATAAAACAAATCACCAGAAACACGTGATTATTGGAACTCTGCATTTTCAGAGAGCTGAGGTGGCATTTTGGCACTACGTTAATCTTTATCTAACTTTCTTTCCGATGCTTATCATCATTCATCACTTCACACATCTGAAAGATTTTTGGACTTTGAAGAACGACAGTTCTAAATGCTCAATAATAATAATAACATGATTAATTAGAAAACATAGCCATTAGGCTCTACATCTACAAATTCCATGCCAAGCTCCATCAAGTCCGGGACATACCCAGACGATCGTAGGACCTTCCCTAGCCCATTTAGGACACTATATATCTCTTCCCTATCAGGATGTCTCTCATCTAACGAATAGAATTCAACCACGTCATCACCAACCTCAATCGAGCTGCACCCTGGAAATTTCCGAACCCCGGTACCTTTCATCGCAAGTTTTAACCTAGCCGCGTCTTTCCATCTGCCGAGATCTCCATATATGTTCGATAACATTACATAATTTGAAGGATTTCTGGGTTCGAGCTCAATCAGATGTTCTAATGACAACTCAGCTACACTTAGGTTTTTATGAATCTTAGATGCTCCGAGCAGAGTAGCCCAGATAATCGCGTCGGGTTGGATCGGCATCTTATTGACAAACTCGACAGCTTCATCTAGAAGTCCAGCCCGACTTAGCAGATCAACCATGCAGCCATAGTGCTCGATTTGGGGTTCGATCGAGTAATCTTCGATCATCGAGTAGAAGAACGAAAACCCGTCTTTGACTAACCCTAGATGAGTGCAGGCTGATAAAACACCCAGAAAAGTGACTCCATCCAGCTTCGGTCCATTGATTTTCATATCGCGGAATAAGGTTAATGCATCTGAGCCTCGTCCGTGGACCGCCAATGCGTTTATGATCGTGTTCCAAGAAACTAAATCCTTTCTCTTCATGTTGGTGAAGATACCGATAGCATTATCGACTAGACCGCACTTTGCGTACATGTCGATCAATGCATTACCAACGAATAAATTTTGGCGGTAACCGATGTTATAAGCATAGACATGGATCCACATACCTAAATCGAGAGCGCCTAGCCTTGCAGTGGCGGATAAAGCGGTTACGAGAGTGGCGTCAGTTGGTACCACGTCACCCTCCATTAACATCCTCTTGAAGGTGGTTAATACTTCGGGTAGGTGTCCGTTGCGTGCGTATCCCGACATCAAGCCGTTCCATGAAAAGATGTTCTTTTTAGGGATCTCTTCAAAGAGTGCTGCACAAGCATTGACATCTCCGTTGTTTGCATAGCCGTTCAACAAGGTGTTCCATGACATGGGGTCTCGGTTGGGCATTTGATCGAATAGGTTCCGTGCCTCGACCATGTCTCCACTTTGGATGTAACCAGACATCATGGTGCTCCACAGAACAATGTCTCGGTTGGGTGCCAAGGAGAAAAGGCGCTTTGCGGAATCTATATCGCTGATGGATAGGTAGGCGTTGATCATTGCAGTCCATGCAACTACGTTTCTATCGAGCATCTCGGAGAAGGCTTTGAAAGCAGATTTGATTGTGACCCTTCCGGAGTACATATCGATCAGTGCAGTCCCGACGAAAGGGTTTCCACAAAAACCGAACTTGATTGCAGTGCTATGCACTTGTTCACCTTCTACTAAAGCACGAGTCTTGGTACATGATTTTAGGACAATTGGGAATGTGTAACAATTAGGAATCACGTCCATCCTCTTCATTTCCCAGAACAGAGCTACAACTTCGCTGTACATTTCGTTCTGGGAATAACCCTTCAACATGGCGTTCCAAAGAGAAGCATTTAGGCTAGGACTTTGGTCGAACACCTTGCGGGCATAAAAGATTTGCTTGAGTTCACAGGAGGCGGCGATGATTTTTGGGGAGATGTAGTCATTGTGTTGAAAGCCGTGAGAAATAACTTGTGCGTGGACCTGGTGGAGCTTTTCGAGTGAGGTGCATGAAAGCAAGAGGCTAACGATCTTGTCTTCGAAGAGTCGATACGGCGGCTTTTTGGGTGTAAGTGCTGCGAGATTCTGCAAACTAGTAGAAGAAAGACGTCTTACCAGAAACCGCGAAGAGGTTTGTGATGCAATGAAGTAACTCTTCATTCAATACTTGCTGCATCAATGACAATGTGTCCACTCACCATGCCAGAGTTATTCTGAATCTGTAATCTCTGGAGATTGACCTTCTAATTTAGTGAAGGTTTGGACTGTCTATTGCTCTGATGAAGGCCTGGACGCTGGTTGCAATCACGTGACCTTCACTCAGCTAGTGGAAGGCTAACGAGTCGATGATTGCAAATTACAGTAACTATCACACAGACTAAAGTCTCGGCCTAACTTGGAGTATATAGTGTACCGATCCACTAAAAAACCCAAAAAATCTCATCCAATCCAATAGTATTCAAAACAGCAGCATATAGAAGAACCGATCAGCAGCAACAGCACAAGTTGCAGCAACAGTCACAGAGAAATCTCATCCAATAGTATTCAGAACAGCAGCAGATAGAAGGATCGATCAGCAACCACAGACTCTAGTTCCAGCAAGGAATTTCCGAAATACCTCGAATTAATTTGGAATTTGGACTGAGATCTATCAAGTAGCAAGACGCAGAACATATTTTTCAATTCTGAAGCATCCAACGAATTGAAGTCTGGTTACAGCAGTAGTAGTCGAGCGGCACTTGTGGAGAGCATATGGTTGCGACGAGCGGCAGTTGTAGTCGGAGTGATGGTGGTCGACGGAGGGAGGTGGTGGCTGTCTAATCGCAGCGGCGGTAAGGGAAAATTTCAACTCGGTAAAGGACCACCAATAGCTTACTACCTGAAAAAACCGATTCAAGACCGTTCTGAAAAGGTATGAGGCCCAAAGCTTATCCGGGCCGGGATATGTGGCGAGTATTATCCAGTGAACTTGGGCTAGGATTCCACAACTCAATTAAACCTGACGAAAGACGTAACGTGAAATACACGCAACCCTTTTTATATGCTAATTGACTGAATTATCTATTATTAAATAAACAAATACATGGTTGAATGAATTGCAAAAAAAGTAAAAAACACAAAAAAAAACATAAAACAATTAGCACAAAAAAGAGTCTGTGTGTGCACATTAAGTCTTCCGTTCAGTTAAGAGAAATTTAGTTAAACCGTACAAATAAAAGAGTTATCTACATCTGAATCATAACGTGAAAATATACTTATAACTATCATTTTATAATTTATAGGCTGATTCGTTACGAGTGGCGATTAGCTTAGATATAAAAACCTTTAAATGTGACATTTCTAAAACCATCCATGAAAAAAAAACATGTGATGTCTTTTGATTTCAACATACTAAAAGGCGAGTGTTCTCTTTTTATTATCTAAATCCAAATGTAGAGGTAATGAAATTAAAAAAAAAAAAAAAAATTGGTAGAAATTTGTAATACGGTGAAAGTTTTGGTGGCGAATTAACCTTATAATTTAATACTGCTCTTTTGGAAAAAAAAAAAAAAAAAAAAAAAAAGAATTAATACTGCTCTGCATAAAGTAGATGTGCAATTTGAAATGAATACAAAGTTTAAGGTTGTAGTGGAGAAATGTACGTATTCCTTAAGAAGTGCGGGTGTTGCCAATAAGATTAATTATTCCCGTTCTGTTGTTAAAGTTCTTCAGTGACCTCTGACCGAATTAACAGATCTCTATCGTTCTTGCTCTCCCTCGCAATGTCTACGCTTCAGGAGGGATCGGAATTGGACAACGGAGTCGAGCATGAACCGAGACCTGACTCCGAATCTAGCAAGGAGCTGGAGTCAGAGACTCATCAGGAGGCCGAGAAGAAGGAAGCAGAGCCTCAGCAGGAGGCGGAGCTGGAAGCAGTGCCTCAATCGGGAGCTGCAGTGATTCCCGATGCGGATCCCAAGTTGGAAGAACCCAGTGAGCTCGAGATCCAACCCAATGAAACCGATACACCTCCTCCTACTGAAGAAACCGCCGATGAGGTGGTCCAGAAGGAAGGCGACGGCGATCGGACCTTCACAATGAGAGAATTGTTGAGTGAATTGAAGACAGAAGAGAGTGAAGTGAATTCTCCAAACAGGTCTGTCCTTTGATACATACTAATTTTCAATTTGATTCGAAAATGCTGATCCCTTTAGGCCGGCGTTAGTTCGTAAGTTAATCTAAAACTCATCTCTGAATGCTATATTGCCTTTGAAGTTAGTGAAGTCCGAGCCTGCAATGCTGAATTGATATGATTTAGCTGTCTTTCATTGGGGGAGGAAGAGCAAACCAAAATAGCTCTTTTAGACCGAGCTATAGGAAATGAATGTTACTAGTTCCAGGTGCAGCCTTTAATACCTCCTTCTATGGGCCAAAGCTGAAAAATTATAAGTACCCAGTAACTGCAGAAATAGGCTGCATTTAGTGTTCAAAGATGGTCATGTTCCACATTCTTTATGGAAATGGAAAAAATTATATTTGTCACCAGTAAGGGCATATGGAATTAATTTTAGTGACTCTGCTCTCCCCCTAGATGTGGAGCTCAGCCTACTGAGACTAATTGATTTGGCTATGACTGGTACAAGATGATACTAGTAAACCAATTGACTGCAATAAATTAAAACAAGTGCTCTTTGACATGCTCTGTGCCATATAATGTCTTGAGTGCTTTTTTCACGCTATAGATTCTCTGCCCTATTTTCTTGTTGCTAGTTTACTTGAAACAGTTCAGTTTTTCAGAAGTATATATATCTTTTTTTTTGAGATAGTACTGATATTGGAATATTTCAGTCAAGATAGTCCAACTCACTATACGGAGCAGAACAATGCTGCAATGGAATTGATTGATAGTGTGACTGGTGTTGATGAGGAGGGAAGGTCACGCCAACGGATTCTTACATATGCTGCTAGGAGGTATATTCAATTATTATATATTCTAAATGAAAGATAGCGGCAGTCGTTTTTATGGTATGCATGTGTAAGGGATGCTTTATCAAATGTTATAAAGCCTTAACTATTCAAATATTATGATGGCATACCAAGTTTTTATATATTCTAATTCTCAATGAATAATATGCAAGTGGGTACTTCATTAGAAAAATCGTGCTAGTTGTTGCTTATGAAATAAAACATGCAAGAGTCTCATTAATGATATTATCATCTATACTTATTTTCTAAAAAGATCAGGAAAAACCGGCAACAACCTAATAATAACACTGATGTCTTCTTATTTACATTTTAGACATGTATTAATCACTATTTCTAAAATTTGGATTCACTTGCTTTGATCATCCAAAGAAAGGAGTTCTCAGTCGTTTTCATGCTATGATAGGTACGCTAGCGCTATCGCCAGGAATCCAGGAGACTATGATGCACTTTATAACTGGGCATTGGTTCTTCAGGTGTTCTACAGATTTTCTTGATTTAGAAATAAGGGAAAAATTCAAGAATATTGAGTCAATAAGGCATCTTGAGTACTAGCTAATTTGGAAGTTCTGATATGCAGGAAAGTGCAGATAATGTCAGTCCAGATTCAACCTCACCTTCTAAAGATGCATTACTTGAGGAGGCTTGTAGAAAGTATGAGGAAGCTACTCATCTCTGCCCAACACTTCATGATGTAAGTTTGCATGCCCATCACCGTTCTTTCATTGTTTCGTGCTATATCATACATGTCACTTGTCAGTGAGCTATTTCTGAGGAATAGCTGAGTCCGCCACACAAAGGAAAAACAAAGGATTTAGGGAAAGAAGGTAAGGACATTTGACAAGAAAACATCTCTCCAGAGACACCTGGCTATGGAACCAACTTTTTTGTGACACTTTGGTGTTTAAGTTATGACCTAGTAGGAACCTGTAAAAAGATAAGAGATTGATAGTTACTTGAGAGCGCTATTACAATAACCACGACGTTGTTTCAGTATTGATAAGGTAGACTTTCCGGTAACTGTGCAGCTCTTGTGTCAGCAGTAGCACTACTTTTTGTTAGTGTTGTTCGATGTGTAATACAAGTATATCTCATGAGGAGGTTGCACATTCTATTCTCCAGGCCTTCTACAATTGGGCAATAGCCATTTCTGATCGGGCAAAAATGCGTGGCCGCACAAAGGAGGCTGAGGAGTTTTGGAAGCAGGTTTGTGTGCATTAAGTGGTGTTATTAGATTCACAATTCACTGAGATCACCTACTATGTAAAAGATTGTTTATAACGGTAAAATTCACTGTTCAGGCCACAAACAATTATGAGAAGGCTGTGCAACTTAACTGGAATAGTCCTCAGGTATGCTCTAGCAGTTCTTTGTTTTACATATAGCTTCTTTTTTTGTCTTTGAAAGTGGAACTTATTTTATTTCGAACCTTGGAATATATATTTTTTAAAATTAGTTCTTTCCCTTTCTTGTTTCAATGGTAGTACATGAAGTTAGTTACCAAAAGGCTGATAGTTGCTTTAAAAATCTATTGCAGGCACTTAACAATTGGGGACTCGCGTTGCAGGTACTTTTAATCCTATAATGATCTAAGTGGAAACTCCAATAAGCTACTAATGTGAACTGTTGTCCTAACGTTATCTGTTAATCTGCTCTATAGGAACTCAGTGCAATTGTTCCTGCACGTGAGAAGCAAACGATTGTGAAAACTGCAATAAGCAAGGTTCGAAAGTCCACTTTAGGATAGGGGAACCTAATTTCCAGGAGCAATAAGCTACTCAATTCAATGGCTAATTATTGCTAGAACGCCTCACTAATTTAGCATTTTTACCTTGACATTGGTGCAGTTCCGTGCAGCTATCCAGTTACAGTTTGACTTTCACAGAGCTATTTATAACCTTGGGACTGTTCTGGTTAGTGAAGTTATTTTTTATGTGTTACGTAGTTCCCAGCAAAGACAGTGAAGATTGCCATACATCTCCAAACTTTACAAATATGTTTCTGCATAAGAAAAACTCCAGATGTTATTTGATGTGCACCTCATATGTAGTCACTTTTATTTGCAGTATGGCTTAGCGGAGGATACACTAAGAACTGGTGGATCTGGGAACGCTAAAGATGTCTCACCTGATGAGCTATATGGCCAATCTGCTATCTACATTGCAGCTGCTCATGCTTTAAAACCAAGTTACTCGGTACACACTTATCTATCAACTCTTAACTTATATATTTAATTAAGAGAAACACATTCACATTCTTAGCCATCTTGAGGGTCCATAATAGCAATCCTAACCATATCCTCTCAAAATTTAGGACAAGTATTTCCCAGAAAATGAACCTTAGATAGGGTTGCATAAATAATTGAGCACCTCTTTTTGTGTTGGACTGCGGAAGGAGTTTTAGGCTATATTTTTTGTTATAAGAATAGGCACTTGAAATATCCATAATGATTGGTTATCCTCTGAAAACTAGAACTGATTTATCTATCCCAACATTAGGAGAAGCTAATTGCATACTAGAAATATGGAAGTCCAGTTAACTTTCCCTAATTAAATTCGATATTCGCAGGTTTATAGCAGCGCTTTGAGGCTTGTACGTTCTATGGTGAGTGATTCGAGGCTTCAACAGTTCAATCTTTAATCCTTGTATTGTGTTTACTATTGTATTTCAAGCTTCGTGTGTAAGTAATATGCACACAAATGCTGCAGCTACCATTGCCTTATCTCAAGGTCGGATATTTAACTGCACCACCCTTGGACAGTCTAGTGGCACCCCATAGTGACTGGAAGAGGTCTCAGTTTGTCCTAAACCATGAAAATCTTCAGCAGGTACTTCAAGTTTAGCCCTTCTGATTTTAAGATATATTTTTTCTTAACCTATTTAAAAAAAACAAAAACACATTTTATACCTTGTTATGTTGATACCTTGTTGTCTCAGCTCAATACAGCTGATCAAAAACAGCTTCCCCGTAGTCTCTCTGGAAAAGGAGAATTGGGGCATTCCTCCGACAGGAAAGCTTTCAGAGTCAACATTCCGGATATTGTCTCAGTTACAGCGTGTTCTGATTTGACTTTACCAGCCGGTGCAGGTCTCTGCATCGACACAATTCATGGAGCTTTCTACTTGGTAAGATCATTTATCAGTATATACTTTACAAGCACTAGTGTGAAACTAAGTTCCTTTTCGGTTTCTTACCAAGTTATACTCTGCAGCTTTTCATACTTTGTATAATGGGTTAGTTACCAAATTGCATACCGAACCTTGGATGATTGCAAAATAAAAAAGGGTTGTGGTAAATTGCAGTCAGTAACTTACAACTATACAAGGTTATTGTATAGACTATGCTATTTGATATCTAAATCCTTTTATAATTTTCCGTACTGTCATAGTCTATATATATAACTTACAACGTTATTGACGAAATAGAGATCATTGGTAAACATTGCAGCTTGCTGATTCATGGGAGTCGCTAGATGGATGGCTAGACGCTATTCGTCTGGTGTATACGATCTATGCACGAGGAAAGAGCGACGTTCTCGCAGGTGTAATAACCGGATAATCAAAGTGCCTTCAATTTTCGGGTTTGCAGCAAATTTTGCATTTTTCCCCCTTCAGTGAGTTATTATTACATGAATCTAAATATTATGCGCTTCAAGACCCTATATAGTGAGAGGACAAAACAACTCCATCTGGTAATGCAAATTGCAAGGTTTGCTTATGTTGCATTTTTATATATAAGGAGAATAGTTTATATGGAAAGAAGAAGAACCCAAGGAGGTCGAATTTATGTAGTGTGTGACATTATATTCTTGTTCATGCATTGTTTTAAGGGATTCAGATCACATGCGCCATCTTCCTGTTTCGTATTGTGTTACATCGTTAAGATTTTGACAATAGGGTTTTAGAAGAAAAAAAAGCACAAAATTTATTACACTCAGGACACGTGTCAAGATCTTAATGGAAAACACGATTTGGAGCATTAAGAGTGGGGCGGGTGATCTGGATCCTGTTTTAAGAAGACAAAAATTTCATGCATATCGGAGGTCGAATTTTAGCCAACGCAAGAACTGAGGCAGGAAGGATCCATAGCCCCTCACCGCAAATCAACCCCGAAGCCACGGCTGGAACCATGACCTCAGCCTTCTTGGCATTGAGCTTTTGCCAAGCAAACACAACCAAGGTCCCCAAGCACATATCTATGGCGAAATAGGCCCCGACTAGAAAAGGCGGGGCCATGGCCATCGGAAGCGGGAGCCACTTCCCGAACCGTCTAGGCGAAACATCTCTCACAAGGTTGACCAAAACCGCAAACCCAAAAAACCCGTAACACAATTGAAGGCAGTGGTTCGGCAGTGCAGAGAAACCCTGAACCCCGAGGATAGCCATGTTTCGGTAAATTAGGGCATAAGGGGCCTTGAACTCGCCATTAGGGTTTCCGATATCAAAAGCCTTGTAGAAGAGGAAGAAGCTCAAGGGTGCAACCGTGCACCCAATGGCGGTCCCTATGGCCTGGCTCACGAACATCGCCCTTGGTGAAGTAAGGGTGCAGTGAGCCGTCTTAAAGTCCTGCATTAAGATACATGCAACCGAGACAACCGACTTGATAAGCCCACATCCGACTAGTCCTGCCACTAGGCCATTTTCGTGACCTGATAGTGCGGCTAAGATGAATAGTGCGACTTTTCCGTAGTTATAGGCCATGTTCATGTCGGTTAGACCCGCGCCATACGCGTTGCAGAAGGCTAGTAAGGGCGCGATAAAGTAGGCTACTAGGACAAAGTACCATTTGAGCTGTGGGAACATTGTAGGGATGACAATAATGGAGATTATGGAGAGGATGGTGTATCCGACCACTCCAACCCACATTGGGATCGTCTCTTTTAGGAAAACTTCGTTATGTAGCTCGTCTTCGCCGGAAGAGGTTCGGTCCTCGGCTTCTGATGGACTTTGGGTTTGGTTCCGGTTGTTAATTCTAGTATGCACATTGATGCATGTGATGGCTAGTATCTTGATGAAATTGTAGAGCCCATCTCCAAGAATGAGAGCTACGGATAGAAAAGCCTACAAGAACAAAAAATTAAGCTTAATCCAAGTCGAATACATGTTGAACAGACCATGAAGATAAGGGGTTAAGAATCTAATTGCAATCTACTGCTGCACCATGTTACTTTTAAGTGTCTCGAATTTAAATTATTGCTAATAGATGTCCATGTTTCATTTCCGTTGTTTTTTAATTTTCCGTCCGTTTTACCGTTAACTTTGACAGATTATAGTTTATAGCTCCATAAAATTCAACAATAAGAGAGCATTTAAAGAAGAGAAAAGAACAAAAAGGTAATTATATTTCCCTTTTCAGAAAGAAAAAAAAACGCGTACATACAGTGAAATTAAAAAAATTATGCAAAATTGAGGTTTAATTAAACTTAAGAACACTCATATCCAAATATACGCATGAACGGAAGAACACTCATACCCAAATTCATCAAATTTAACAGGAAAAATGAATAAAAAACTAAAAAGCAACGAAATCTGTGACACCTAAGAGCAACATTATAAAAACTTGTGACCTAAAAACAACAATTTATATCACGGTATAAACATAAGACTGTGATTAGGTTATTAACTCTCGGTGTAATTAAAAGTTAAATGAAAAATACTACCTTATAGCCATATAAACCCTGCATGCTACTCTCAGCTAAAGTATCAGGGAACCAGTCGCCTTTGAGTCGGTCCATGAGCGGCCACATCAAGCCGTACGACAGTACAGCTCCGAGGAGCAGCGACAAGTTCACTTGGTGGGAGCAGATCATCCCGGCTCCTACGAACGTCATGCTGAAATCAAAGTAGAATCTGCAAAAACATTCATACGCGTAATTATCAGACACAACAAGAAATTCGTGCCTAAAAGTGTTTGTCACGATCACGAAACTAAGAAACAATAATCGTGTTACGTTTGTTTCCAAGCTTGGAGCCCGAATGTGGGGAACTGTCCGAAGCCGCAGCTCTCTTTGCCGCTGTAAAACCACTGGAAAAATGCCCACAAGAAGCTTAACGAGAAGTACTTCATGAAACCTCGGACTTGCTTTCTGCAAAACCATGCATTATCATGAATTTATAATCTAGAAATTAATATAGCTGGTGTATTGGTGAGGGAGATGATATGATCACCTAGCTGTCTTGTCTCCTTGTGAATGGAAGCCATTGATGAGTACTGCGGTCGCCTTTCCACTTGGATATGTTAACTTCAAGTCCACTATCATGATCTGCAGTGCAGCAATATTGCAAAGGATACGCCCTTCACTCTTAGATAGCTAGTATTAGTAATAATCATATCTATTTATTACCTACAATATTTCATAACAAAGAGCGTGTGTCTAGCACACGACGGTCTTGATTTTGAAAATAGTTATAACAGTTTATAAACATATTTTTTTTAATCAATTTAACCCTGTTATCGCCATTATAATCGAACTGAGTATCCGATAAACTCGACTGATTTTCCTCTAATCCGAGCTTAAACTCGACCGTTCCTAAATTTTTTAAGCTCGAGCACAGCTCAGTGTCATACACGATGAGTTCGAGCTCGGCAAACTAAGTTTAAAATTGTTCAGTTAAATCATAAATAATGCACATTAGCTCGATCTCGAACTTGACTCGATAGTTAGTGTGTGAATATATATAATAATATTATGTAAAACACAAATAAGCTCGAACTCTACTTAAACAAAACAAAAAAAAATTGATTAGGCTCGCGAGACCCTAGACTCGAGTATATATGAGTCATACTCAACTCGGTACCAGAAAAAACTCGACTCGAAATTTAGCGAGTCGAATTTAAATATCAACCAAACCGATCTCGACTAGTTTGACTCACCTACACCCTACGGCGGTTATTAATAATTTAAGCGATTTAGCTTACCTTTCTAAGGGGAATTAGCACGAATAGACCCACAAAGCAAACCACAAACAGGTAACCAGTCATCCACCCGACCGCCGGCTCTTTCACCGCCTTGCCGGAATTCCCTACACTGTCAACTCCGGCTAACTCATACGTCTTCTTATTCAACCCTAATAGGTACGACGCGAACCCACCTGCGAAAAAAAAATAAAAAATTCAAAGTATTCAAAATATTATCATTATCATTATAACGTTTTTTTTTTTTTTTGCATTAGACCTCCAACAGAAATGCTGTAACACGCGACGGCACATGTCTGAATCATGGTGTTCTCTTGCCGGGTGAAGGGCTTGACCACGTAACCGGCCTTCTGGAGGATCTGGGTCCATGCTCGGACCAAGATGAAGGCGAGTAGTGCAGCCGACACGTTAAGGTTAGGGACTAGACCAGTGGTTAAGTTAAGCTTCATGGCTATGATGCTATAAATGCCACCAATCATAATGCTCACTATCACCCCTCTTAGGGTTAGCTGCTTCATCCATGGCTGCTTCTTCTTGCTCCCTAACCCCGAGTCTATTGTATCATCGGTTAGTCGTTCATCGCGCTCGATCTCCTTTCCTTCCATGTTCATGCCTAGAAAAGAAAATTGGTGAATTTTAAGGATTTAAAATGATATAATTAATAAGCAAATGAAACTTATGGCGTCTGTTATGTAATAACTTGAGTCTGAACGACTGTTCTCACTAGAACTTCAAATCTTTTCTTTAGTTCCAATGTACGACAAATTCAAATTACCTTGTTAGTTTTTTGTTGCGTCGAGCTCGGTTCTCTCTGCATTATTCATCATATTCAAGGAGATATTTGGTTAGCTAGCTAGCTACAATTTGAGGCCTCAAATATATTAGAGAGTTTAGAGGAAGAGAATGAAGGAACAAGAAAATATCTTTCTATCATGCACTGATAAGAGGTGCATGGAGTAAGACAGTGAACAACTCTATATAAAAGGACAAATTGTAAAACACTCCCTTACTTTTTCAAGTTTCGCAATAGGCACCTGAATTTATTTCATGAGTTGGGAGAGTCTCTACTCTTGAAGTCTTGAAGATACATAATGTGATATAGTGTGTGTAAATATCAGTGAGTAGTTGACAGGCAGTGAACGAGAGAAATGTTGAGTTGATTGATTGTTGTTTAGCAAAAATTATTTGCATATTTTCTTCTTCAGTGCCCTCAATTTCTAGTGGACGAGGTACATTGACCTGGTCATGTCCCTCTCCCACAGCAAAATGTCCACTTTCCTAATAATTCGCCTCTGATTGGACAATTTTAAAATTTAAAAAATACCATAACATTTGTAAGTTTGTAGAATCAAATTATTTTATATTTAAACATATTATTTTCTTTTTTAATTCATATAAAAAAAATTAATCAACATGTCTTAATTTAAAATAAATTTATACACAAAACCCAAGTTAATAAAATTAAATTCTCATTTTCGCAAAATTTCACGCAACACAGGTTAATAAATAGTATATTATATTATTATAATAATTAAATTTACATAACATGTTCCAAAAATATGATTACTTTGGTGTTTCTAGTATATTCTACGTTTAGATTTAGAGAGATTCATGTGGTTTTTGTAGGGACTACAGTAAATTCTATGCGTTTGAAGAGTATTGATTGGTCGAAAGAAATGCTCCAAGTGCATATGCAATAACCTACTGTTGTGTAGCAAAAAAAAAAAAATTGACTACACCAAAAAATTTTGACTACACAATGTGTCTTTGCTTCCGGGTGACAAATTGTTCCATTTTATAACTATGACGTAACATAGTAGGTAAGTGCACATTATTACGATTCTATATACTCTATATATGATTTTATTGAGGGAATTACCAAGAAGAAATTAAATAACCATTGACAGGACTCTCTATATTAAGTTAGACGTATACCATACTAACTTGCAATTGACCTCTTCTATAAATTTTCGGTACACCATCTCGATGCATATCAAATCAAAGTGTTCAATCAAAGAGAATGACATCTATCTCATCACCATGTTCTTTGTTTCATGTCCTTTCCCTTTTTTTATTGAAATATAAATAACAGCATATTATTATTAATTATCTAGTTAATTATATTTGTTATGTACTATTAGCTTACTTATATTTCAAAATGTTATTTTTAGTTATATGTAGATGACGGTGAAAAGTGACGTGACATATATATATGCTTGTTGATGAAGAAATAAACAACACAATGATTAAAAAAAAAAAAAATTGTCCATATGTCTTTATCTTTTTATTATGTGAAATTGGCACGTCAGCATATAACGGAAAATTTACGTTAACATTTAATGAAAAATTAGATATAAATTTAACTCAAAAACATTCTAAAATGTAAGCAAATATTCGTTAACTATAAAATTTAGTAAACAAAAATGTTATATTGTATAAATATAAGCAATCAATTATTAAGCCGTAGGGGGTTATATTTGTAGAATATATTGATCACCCTAACATTTTGATTAGATGTTGTTTAGTGAATTACACCATGAATGAATTAATTAACTTACTAACATATGGTTCATATATTATGCAAAACTACCAACAAATACCCTTTTTTTAAATACCCAATTGGAAGGTTTCTTTTAATTGAACGGAGTCTTCTGTTTTCCAACATTCTCAATAGTAACCCTATTTTTTAAAATAAAAAAAATGAACCCATACATAAATAAACTCACATAATTTCACTCACATTGACTAAATATGTAGAAATTTTATAGTGCACATAGGTCTACTACAAATATTTTAGATCCGTCGTATCCGACAGATTCAGCCCTTTAATTTGTTTGGTTGGGTAGTTGGATAAGATTAGGTTGGTTCCGATTGGTTGTCGTGATATACATATATATTATCGATCGATACAATTTGTGAAACATACCATCATTCACATACTTAACCAATATATATTAACTTTTATAAAGTGCGTGACATTTGAAATAAGATTTCCCACTATCGGGGTTTGACAAGAACCATACATAAGATAAGAATAAGATCGTACGCGCGACAATTTCTCCTTTTCATAAAGTTGAATATGACACCGACCAAGCGTTTTTGGTGTTTTTATGCTTGGTTGCGATTATGGATCAGTATAGTTAGATCATCTGTTCGGTTTGTCTAACATGTTCATACCTCGGAAAATCGGAATATATATAATATAAATAAAATATTGTATAACGGGATTGAATTGCCACTTCTATAGTCTCATTTTCTCATCCATTGAATCTGCACTAACTAATTCCAACTCTGGTCCATTTTTTTGGTGAAAAATGATGGAGAATCATAGGCGGGCCCATCGGTTGCGAATATAATTAAGACTGAAGTTTTTCAATAATACATTTTTGTTTATATTGTGTCAATCCTCTAGAAATGTTCGTTTATATACGTATATACGTTTAAAGATATTGTAGGGGCGCGTATACTCCGTATTGTTATAAGTATCAGTTTGTATGCAATAATTTGATTGGACGGTTGTTTCATGCAAAACTTAACCTCTTTGTTGCTTTTTTTTTTTTAAAGAAACTTATAGTACATATATATTAGTGAATATGAATATTACGCCCCTCACTTTAATATTAAATAAAAGTATTACACATCTTATTTAAATATAAAAGTGTTTAACTCCTTATATTTATTTAGTATAATAATTAATAACACATTATTTATATATATATATATATATATATATATATATATATATATATTTTAACCTTTCTTATTTTCTAATTTAGTTAAACATAATAATAATAATTATTATTATCATTTTTGTCATAATTATTATCATTAATAAAGATGGGAGAAATTCCAGAAATCCCCCTATCCTATAAGTTATAGATTTGGGCTGCAAGTAGAGGTAGAAGGGGCCTTTTGTCAACTGTAATATATTCATGAACCTACAAATTTAGTTCTACAATATAGGAAGACAACAGGCCCTCGACTAAACACTTAAATAGGCCGCAATAATTTGCCTCAATGGACTGTTCACTTTAATGAAAGAAAATTAAAACTTCAAAATCAAATATATATGGAAGAAAACGTTATTAACTCTACTGGAAACAATGTTGGAGAAAAAAAACAATTATATACTTTAGTTAAAATTGAGCCCTGTTTTATTTTACTACTACTATAGATTATAGAATCTTCACGTTGACTGAGGTAGTTAAAATAAGTCAAAATTCTCACCTGATCAAGATCTTCATGTTTAAAGCCAAAAAAAAGATCTTCATAAATCATAAACATGCCAATATTTAGTTTCTTTTTATCAACACAGTAATATAGTATGGGAAATTTATGTTTTATATCTTCTTTTATCTTATGATGATTTTGTGAAAAGCAAATAAAAAGAGTCATTTCTGATTCAAGAGTCATGGTGGCAACCGGGGCCCATGATATTCAGATCCACGTGTCGTAAACCTAATCACCGAGCCACAAAGCTGCGGTTGGACACGTCAGCTCCTCCTCCCTCACCTCACCTCTGGCCTCCCCATCTCCCTCAAAATCAGCGGCAGAAGAAAGACAGAGTCTTCTCTCTCTTTCTGCATCGCTTTCCATGGCGGTCAACGGATCCATCACACAAATCCATAGGTAGCTCCCACTTGGAGTCTTGTCGTGGTCTCCACCGATTTGTGATCACTGCAGCCGGCTACTGATTGCAGTAGAAGACCCGGATTTCAGTGAGCTAGGGTTATGGGAAAGATGGGCGCCAACCAGAGGACTTACTCGGCTAATGCCAACGATTACAAGCTCTTGGAAGAAGTCGGATATGGCGCCAGTGCTACCGTGTATAGAGCGATCTACATCCCTTTCAATGAAGTTATTGCTGTCAAGTGCTTGGATCTCGATCGCTGCAATAGCAATCTGGTATTGTGGTTTTATTCTCTGTTTGACTTTTGATTTTGCTGCTTTGATTGTCTGAGCTGATATGTAATTGGATTAGTAGTAATTTTAGTGGAGAGATCAATCTTAGTCTTCTAGATTTGATTTACTTTCCCACTGGTTGGTGAGCTTGATTCATGTTTCTTGAGCTTCTAAATGTGCTTCTACGAATTAGGGAATCCAATTTGTCAAACTGAAGTAAGCTAAAGTGTTGAATGGACACTTTTTAGTGCCAAGCTCGACTTTGTACTAAACTGACTACTTTAGTAAAAAGAGTACCAGTTTTGATCGCTGTTTCTATGGGGTGCGTCTATAGCTCTACCTTGAACTACAACAAGCTACTTGGTAAGGCGCTGCTGAGTCGGCGCTGCTCAAAGTTTTCTGAGTTGGGAGATCTGTCGCATCTACCGTAGTGGGTTTATTGTCTACTAAAGCGACTCTGACAAGAGCTCTTCTTCTCTTTCTGATCATTCTTTCGGTTATTACTTAATGCTTAGTCCCGGGTTTACTTTTCCTTACCTTGAGGTCATTGTCATAACAAATAGAAAATTAAAAAAGAAAAGAAAAGAAACTGAAGTTTACTTGGGTTACTTTTTGTTTGTAGAGGAGGGTACATGCATTGCAACACTTTGAGGTCGTCTAAATTTTAAAGATTGATGTTACTCTAAGGATAGAGATGGAATAAAAAACTCTGGTAATATCAGTTTATAGTCCCACTTGACTAAATCTTAAGTAAATGTAGGATTATGGATAAATATAATCTTCTCTGAGTGGGAAGAAAAATGTATGGCTGGCCCAAAAATGAAAAAACTCCAGTTTACCCTTTCCCAAGGAGATACATGATATTTGTCTTTAGAATTATCAAACATAAAAAAACTGTTTTGCTGCATCTCTGTGCAACATTAATGTAGCTAATGTTGCTCAGGCTATGAGAAGTTCCTGAAATTGTTTTCCCTCACGACTCGTGTAAATGTGCTGCAGGATGATATTCGTAGGGAGGCTCAAACAATGGCCTTGATAGACCACCCGAATATAATAAAAGGCTACTGCTCATTTGTGGTTGATCACAACTTATGGGTTATCATGCCATTTATGGCAGAGGGTTCTTGTTTACACTTGATGAAAATAGCTTATCCTGATGGATTTGAAGAGCCTGCTATTTGTTCAATTCTTAAAGAAACTCTAAAGGCTATGGAATATCTTCATCGTCAAGGACACATTCATCGTGATGTCAAGGTTAGCTATTCTTCTTTTCCCTTGCGTATTTAAATTCAGGTTAAAGTCTGGGAACATTCTGTGAGCTGTTTAGTTACTTTAGTATGTACTTTTATATTTTGTTCCATCCATTGTCCTTTCAAGGAAATATGTTCTGTCTCAAACATTTGAAGCGCAGGCTGGAAACATACTGCTTGATACTAGTGGGGTGGTAAAACTGGCAGATTTTGGTGTTTCAGCATGCATGTTTGACACAGGAGATAGACAACGTTCTAGAAATACCTTTGTTGGAACACCTTGCTGGTAACTACTTGTTCAGTGAATTTACTTTTGTAGAAGTTCCCCACTTGCTTGTATGTAAAGGACTTCCGCTCCTTTTTTTTGAAGGATGGCACCAGAGGTTTTACAGCCTGGAAGTGGATACAATTTCAAGTAAGTTCTTTTTATGAGACAGAAATGTTCCAGCTGTTCATCCCCCCCTTCTCTTTGGTGTTTTATTATCAATGTGGTCCACCTCTCTAGAATTGTCAAAGTGAAGAAGTGGATTAGTGTTTCTCTTTTGTCTTTCAAATACGATTTTTGCAGTTGCACTAGCAGCATAGAAACAGTTTCAGTTTAGAGGTGGTGACTATTTCCTTTTTAAGTAAGTTCTTTTTATGAGACAGAAATGTTCCAGCTGTTCATCCCCCCCCCCCCCCCCCCCCCCCTTCTTTTTGGTGTTTTATTATCAATGTGGTCCACCTCTCTAGAATTGTCAAAGTGAAGAAGTGGATTAGTGTTTCTCTTTTGTCTTTCAAATACGATTTTTGCAGTTGCACTAGCAGCATAGAAACAGTTTCAGTTTAGAGGTGGTGACTATTTCCTTTTTACGTATTTTGTCATATATCTCCATTTAGCCAAATTCAAGAGAATGGGTAAAGCATAAGAAAAACAAAATAATTATAAAAGAATTTATTCATGTATGTGGGATAAGTTGACAGTCACGGGAGGAATAATAGGTATTTTACATGGTTCCTATGTGGTTTTTCTAGGAGGTTTTTTACCTGGTTCCTATGACGTAATTGTTTCAGATTATTTAGTGCAAAAATCTCTCCGATGCTGTTGATGGATAATTTCACCAGAATGCTCATTTTCCTCCTTAATTTATGAACACACATAACTATATCGCGTCTGATATTATTGCTATGTTGAATCTGGTTCTCTGCGTGCATAGGGCTGACATTTGGTCATTTGGTATCACCGCACTGGAACTTGCTCATGGTCATGCACCTTTTTCGAAATACCCTCCAATGAAGGTAATGAAAGTTCTCTCAACACATAAAAGTTAAACCGGTACGCAATACCTGCATGCCTTCATTCTTCTAAACCTGGAATACTGAATTTGTTTTTCTTTTTCTAGGTTCTTTTAATGACGATCCAAAATGCCCCACCTGGGCTTGATTATGATCGAGATAAAAAGTTTTCGAAGGTATGAGTTTGGTTTGAAACTTTATTTGATTATTTTATACATCAAATCTCTATACCATAGAGATGCAGATGCCTTGGAGGTGTAGTTAGTTAAACTCTCAAAGACTCATCCTATATTTATTGCGTACTATGTCAAAATGCAGGCTAGAATAGTGAGAAATTTGATGTAGCTAGGTTGGGCACTCATGTATGATGTATTTATAATATATAGTAATATATACAGGACTGATTTATGAATTTATGGCTTTCAAATGCTAAAAAATAATTTTCCATTTACTGATAGTATTCTAATCGGAGTTTTTCCAGTTGTCATCAGCTCTTCAAAGAAATGATTGCTATGTGTCTTGTGAAAGACCAAACAAAGAGGCCAACTGCTGAGAAGTTGTTAAAGCATGCATTCTTTAAGAATGCCAAGCCTCCAGAGGTTACTGTAAAACCATTATTAACTGATTTACCTCCACTCTGGCAACGTGTGAAAGCCATCCAGGTTAGTTGCCACCTTTGAGGTATCTTAATGTTTTGCTTAATTTGTTTACAGTACCTATACAAAACTTGCTCAAATCTTGCAGCTCAAAGATGCTGCACAACTAGCTCTAAAGAAAATGCCTTCAGCGGAGCAAGAAGCATTATCAATGGTGAGAAGCAATTTCCTTCTCTTGAAGACTGGCTATCTTGGAATCTTTGACTGTTGATGTGTTTAGTTGGCGTATTACTTGGAGCTTTCCGAAGAAATTGCTTGGAAGGAATTTTGAGAGGCTCATACTTTTCTACATACTCAAATATGTTTGCTGACTTGAATTTAAATTCATTGAATTGCAACCTGATATTTTTCTTTCTCAAGTCTAGAATAGAACTATCATGTGTTATGAGGGTGTTGGTATGCTTTTCTTATCTTTTCCTGAAATTGAGAAATGAATGCTGTTTCATTAATGAACATTACTTGACTTCTACCCCTAGGATAGAGACATTTGTATATTATCCCTGGGTCCTTGAAAGATCTTCTCCTAGCAACTGATTAATGTATTCCATGAGCATTGTTCATACGAATTTTGATGCATCTACTGGTTGGATAACTCATGTATTTTGAAACTGACCACTGTCTCTTGGTGATGCCTTGTATTCCCTGCAGAGTGAGTATCAGAGAGGAGTCAGTGCTTGGAATTTTGATGTTGAGGATCTAAAAGCCCAAGCTGCTATGGTGATTTGTCATACTCTCTCTAACCTCTTGAATGGATGACTTGATAATTTTAAACACTCATTATTTAATACTAAAATAGCTTCTACTAGTTACTAAAAATCCATAAATGACTATTTCTGAAAAAATCTGCAGCTAAGGGGTGATGATGACGACGATTATGACATACCAGATACTAAAGAAGATAGTGGGATACATAAGCCATCTGTCAGTGAGAAGTTTGTCAAATGTGTAAGTACCTTTTAACCACAGATTTTCTACTAATGTAGACAGTGCCATTCTAAATGTCACATGATTTTGCTTCCATTTATAAAGCTCTGGTGATAATGCCGGTATTTTTGGTTAAGCAGGATGCAGATGATTATGAATATGTTAGTGATGAAATTCAACCAGCTGAACTGCCCTTGAATAAGGGAAAGATTCCAGAGGATGATTTGGTTGATACTGGTTCCCCAGAAAAACTTAGTTCTAAGAAAAATGGAATAAGCAAAGACGTGATGGCATCTTCTCAAGAAAAGGATCGAATGTCCAAATTTAAAGTTCAACCAATCAGAAGTCGCCAGACTCAAAGTGGGCCACTCATTGCAAATTCTGTGCTTTCGCATTCTACATCTGTGAAGGGATGCGCTTCTGACAGGTACTACATAAAATTAGTCTTAACTCTTAACCATCAAACTCCTTTACTCGTGCATCATATGAACTTGTGAAAAATTAGGAGAATCCAGGATTCTTATTCTTTACTTTGTTGTATTGCATTGTCAGGGGTGAGTTTGAAAATGCTTTCTTGAATGAAAAACCTAAATGTGAGGTGCGAAGGGCACCAAGCTTTAGTGGTCCCTTGATGCTTCCCAATCGGGCCTCTGCAAACAGTCTTTCAGCTCCGATAAAGTCTTCTGGAGGTAAATTAAGTTGCATTATACCTCTCTTTTATTTTATTTACCACCACTAAAATTGCCTTCTTTATGTTCGACAGGATTTAGGGATTCCCTGGATGATAAAGCAAAGGCCAACTTGGTTCAAATCAAAGGGAGATTCTCAGTAACCTCTGAAAATTTAGATCTTGTAAAGGTATTTCTCCATTGTTGAGCCAGTTTCTCTTGAATGTCTTCCTTGCTCTTATTAGTTACGTGTTTTAACAGGATATCCCTCTTAATGCTTTTCCTCGTCGCCAGGTACTATATCAGTGGCTTCGGAATAATTATCTTTTGCCATTTTTGCTTGTCAATGCTTGATTCAACAACATATTGCAGGGATCACCTTTAAGGAAGTCTGCTAGTGTTGGTGAATGGATGTTTGACTCTAAGTTCACGGTAAATGGCTCCACATTTCGAGTGTATTGTTTTACAACATAACAAACTCAGAAAGAACAACAAAAAAAAAGTACTGTTGACTATTAGGTTGAACATTTTGGTCTTGTATCTTTGACAGCCTGTAATTCCCTTACAAAAAGACTGCAATAACAGTGCTGTGCCAGGATCACTTGTTCTGCCTCACCTTCAGAATCTTTACCAGCAGACCACAATTCAGCAGGTACTACTTACTAGGAAATATGAATATTAAGATGGTTCTCTTTTCTTTGTTTGCTCATTTTTGTTAATTTCAACAAGTTAACTGAGATTGCTTGGAATTCTGCCCTGTGACAGGAACTTATTTTAAGCCTGGTCAATAGCTTGCAAGCAGCCGATCCAGATGGTAAGTGGTTCCTTTCATATCTCCCAGAATAGGAAAGGGAGGGGTGTTCCTTTTTTTTTTTAATTAAAAAGAAAATGCCAATACAATAAAGACACTAATTAGATAAATTTCTCTATTCAGGTAGTCAAAATGGAAAATTGCCGCCACTGCCACGCACTTCAGAGAGTAATGGAAATGTTTGTATACTTTTTTGACCTTCTCTCATGTTACATATGGTTGTGTACTTCCTCTGCTTAAAGATGGGTTTGTTATTGCATTGCAATTGCATGCTTCTACCTTGTTTTGGTGATGATGATGAATTTTCCACTTGGCAATTAAATATTAATTACGCCTTGCCATGGGGTTTGCTGTCCCGTATTCGATAGGTTGAACCAGCAGCAGCTCAGAGAGAGCAATTACTTCTGATCAAGGTTGCTGAACTTCAAGGGAGGATGATGAACCTGACTTACGAGTTGACGAAAGAACGGGTGAAATACATGCAAGTAAGTCGAAATCTGCCTCATATACTTCTACGCCAATAACGACAGTAGATTAGATGATGTGGCCACCCAGTAAAAAATGAGATCTTTTCTATTTCAGAAAGCTATTGTATTCTACTAGATCAATTGTTTCTTCAAAAAGTAACATTTTTCACTTTGAGGATGAATTTCACTTTTAATTCACATTTTGTAGAGTTTTTTTTTTAACCTCATAATTATTATCTGTTTTAGGGTTAAGAACCTATAAACTGTCTGAAGTTTGCTCTATTTGAAATTTTGGTGTCTTTAAATTGTTGATATTAACTATCTGAAATTTCAACTTTGTTGAAATTTGCCGTCCCCGTCCAAATTTGTTGTTAGAATTGACAGAACTTGGTTATGTGCTTGTCACATGACCCAATAAAAAAATAAATCTCAAAATTGCCCCTAATTGGTTGGTGGCCGGCCGGAGTTGGGTGTGGGCGGAGTAAACATAAAAGTATTAGGGGCAATTCGACTTTTCACACCATTCTGTCAAATTTAACAGAAAAATTGGACGGTAAACCAGATTTCAACAAAGTTGAAACTTCAGACATTTTATAGGTTCTTAACCTTCCGTTTTATCTTAAGAGATTCACACCTAGTAGGAAATAAAAAAGAAATTTTTAAACAATTTTGGTGATGGGGTTTATGAATTGCAGTTGCAGCAGCAGCTAAATGCGCTATCAGTCCAGGAGGATACAATCTCGGAACTGAGAGAAGGCGAAGCCTGAAAACTCACCGGACGCATTTAAAGTCGAGTACTTCTTGCTGCCTTCGAAGAGACGCAAAGTCTCCAGACAGTAAATATTTGTTGTCTATTACAGCAGAAGAATCGAGTCTTCTCGACGAACATTACTCGGAATAATATATCTTCTGCAAACACTAGCGGTGCTCAAAGGTATCGATAGGCAGCATTTTCATATTTTGTGTACATGTCAATAGCCAGCCGAATGAAGGATTTCTTCTTTTATGGAAGTTGACTATGTATCTGTATGTATCTAGTGTAATATCTATTCCGAATACGAGTCCGTGGCTATTGTTCTATTGATTGATATTTGAAATGTAAAGTAATGCTTGTTTTTGAGTGTCGATTATAACTCTTATGACATTTTTTTGCAGATTTTTGTGTGTCCATACATAGACTTTTAACCTTGGTAGGAAATCTGCTTCTGCGATAATTTTGGAAACTTTAAACTTAATTTCATTATATAATTAAAAAAATACCTTCTCCTTATATAAAAGTTTGGGTTGATCATCAGATTGTTTGTTTGAATGAATAGATAGATAGATAAATTGTTAGATGAATTTTTTTATTAGGGTTAAGAACCTATGAAAGGTCTGAACTATCACCCATGTTAATGGGAGAGGTCTGAAATTTAAAATGTTAATAACGGAGGTCTGAATTTTCAGTTTTGTTGATAACAACGGTCTCCGTTAGTTTTTTCCGGTAAAACTAACGGAAGTTGGTCACATGCTTGGCATGTGACCGGAAATAAAATAAATTTTCAAAAATGCCCTTCTATCAAGAGTGCCCCTCACATGCTTGAATTGAAAAGACCAAAATGCCCTTGAAGCCACCACGGCTCCACCAACCCAGCTCCGGCGACCACCAACCGTACTCCGGCGACCGCCACCGTACTCCGGCGACCACCATCGTACTCCGGCGACCGTCACCGTACTCCGGCGACCAACATCGTACTCCGGCGACCACCACCAAGGCTCCGATTGGGCCCAAATCGGAGCCACCGGCCCCGATTGGACCCAAATCGGAGCCACCGGCCCCGATTGGGCCAAATCAGAGCCACCACAAAGCTCAGATCGGAGCTTTTTTGGCTCCGATTGGAGTTTTTTTGTTGAGGTGGTGGCCGGAGTCGGGTCGCCGGAGCCGAGATGGTGGTCGTCGGAGTCGAGGTGGTGGTCGCCGGAGTCGGGTGGTGGTGGCCGGAGTCAGGTGGTGGTGGCCGGAGTCGGGTGGCGGTGGACGGAGTAGGGTGGTTTTAATTTGACTTTAGGGGTAAAATTGTCATTTCATATTTCCTTAAATAGGATATTAAATAAAACAAAATATTAAAGGGGCAAAAATGTCATTTCACACAATTCTGTTAAATTTAACCCTAAAAATGGACGGAAAACCTCAAATCAACAAAATTGAAAATTCAGACATCCGTTATTAACTTTTTAAATTTCAGACATCTCCCGTTAACATGGGTGATAGTTCAGACCTTAGGTTTTTAACCATTTTTATTATTATGTTATTGCAACTTTTATCCGTGTATAAATTATTAACTTTATTAAAATTTTCGTCTTTTAGGATGGAATCATGAAGAAGAATTAACTAGCAAATTGTTTAAATATCATAATTTTTATGGCAGATTATGTCCATGTTAAAATGGAAATTTTAACATAAATTTTTATTTCGTACATATGTGAAATTTAAGCTTGTTGAAATTAAAAAAGAAAAAAAGTTACTTCCAATTTGTTCACTAAGAACTTTCAGGAATAACTGGCCAGATATAAAAGGACGAAATGCTTTCAGGAAAGCGAGAGCAGAAAAACGAAAAGAATATTCTCCATTAGAAGAAAGTAGATAAATGGGACGAGGTATAGAGCAACGTCGCTGTCAACGTGGGTCAACATCTGAGCAGCTACCTTCAAGACGTTATAGTCCTCCGCCGCCACGGCCCTACTGCCGTCTCACTTCCGTCGAGGCGGAGCGGCGCTTGTTGGCATCTCATCTCGTTACCGGGCTCAAGAGACGATGATCTCTCTCACGTCGACGCCACTCTCTTCCTCTTCTCTTCGTGTGCTCAGAACTCCAGGCGATGGCTTCTCCTCTTCAACTTCAATCTCCGCCTTCAAGTCCACGAACAAGAACCTCAACAAGGTACAGAAAGTTCCGATACTCATTGATGTTACTGGAAACTTGTAATTTTGATTGATTATTGATGTTGCAGAGAAGGATTAAGACTGGGGAGTGCAGATCGCAGTTGATTGAAGACGCACCACTTGTAGCTACAATTGGTGTGTGTATGCTTAGCTCCTTGATCTTGCCGAATGCCCCTGCTACTGCAGACGAGGAGGAGGGCGATGCGGCTATGAGCCCATTTGACTTGAAGTTCGCGGTTATGGGGATCCTTGTTTTCATTCCGTACTTCAATTGGCTGGTTAGTTAGCATTAACTGCTGCAATTACTGCTCTGCTATAACAATGAATTGAAATAATATCAATTCGGTTCCGAACTTCAAAGTAAATAATTTTTTGACAGAGTTGGATCTTCGCGTGGATGGACACTGGAAAACGCCGTTATATTGTATACGCACTTGTCTACTTGGCTCCCTATATAACGTAACCCATCTTGAATCTCTTTACTTTCTTGTATTAATTGTGAATTATCGAAATATGCCTCAGGTTGTTCTTTTACATATATACATTTTTTTTGGTGCAGACATATATATATCCATTAAGTACCATTGTATATGCAAATCTGTAGTGTTGCAGAGACTATGAAGTGCATACAATTAGTACAAGTAAAATACAATTCCTTTGAAGCAAGCCACTTCACATCAACAAAGTAATTCAACTTTTTTATGTCTTAGTACAAGTCCCGGCTTGGCTGTTTCTCCCATATATCAATTAGGAGGAGTGGTTACTGGCAAGGTTTGATGATAGATTTGGAGGTCATGGTTCAAACTAAAATGCCGAAAAATAGAGTTAGAAATTTCCACTGCAAGCTGCTCTTCTTGAGAAACTTCCTTACTATTTGCTACCTTGAGGATTCACTGATTCTTAAATTCTTTCTCCTATTTTCATTATTTGGAAACAGGTCAAACATGTCTCTGTCGTCTGATGAGAGTTGGCTGCCTCTTGCTAGTATTATCTTTTGCATTATCCATGTCCAGGTACGACCCCGGCTTTACACTGTTTAATTCTTCTTGGATGACCTAAAGGTGGTTGTTGAGAACAAATTGAAGATGATACCTTGCTTTTTACTCTTAGAAAAAAATATAGAAATATGAGATTTGTAATTGCAATTTGATATTAAGCCTTATATTTATACAATTTTGTTTGGGGCCAGTTGGAGGCAAGCATCAGAAATGGAGATACTCAACCCGTCCAGTTTTCTGCCGGCGCTTCAATGCGCTCAGCATCCTTGAATCGAAAGAAAGGTGATCAAGAAGAATTATACAAGGTACAGTAAGCTGCTACCTTCATATGTATGGAATTTTGATGATCCAGAAAGGGGAATTTGTGACAGAGAGTTTCTTCTTTGCTTTATCAAGGAGCAGGGACATTATAATCTGCCATCATCTGGAAGTAAGCGTATGGAAGAAACCGAGTGGGATCCTCCTCAGAAACGGATGAGGGGTCGAGAAAGCTTGAATGAGGATGGGGATGATGATGATCATAGAAGGAATCACTAGGTTATTTCATGAATGGTCCTTTTCAATTTGGCTAAGCATGTTTGATAGTAGTTGATCACTTTGTTTCCACTGAGCTTATGTTGATGACTTGGAAAAATATTGAGCATTATCAAATGGAAGACTTCATTTTAATGGAAGAGTATGAAAATAGGATCCTAACCGACCTCATTTGTGGTTGATCTAGGAGTGTCGATTATTCTGCTATCTGCGATTTAATATTTGAATTCGCTTTGGTAATTATCTGCTATCCTGTTTAAACTTTCAAAAGGAAAAAAAATGGGGCGAGAGAGGCTCGAACTCTCGACCTCAGGATTACTCAGTATGCTATGAGACCTACGCGCTAGCCAACTGCGCCACCGCCCCTTTGGTGTCTCATTCTTTCATTAAAAATAAATAAAGATTATATAATCTTAAAAACTAAACTTTTAGTATTAACCAAGTTTTTTAGGCCAAAAGCCCAAAACTGAACCGACTTATAAGTACAATTATGGCCTAAAAAAGAAGCTATATAAGTGCAATGTCTTTTAACAAATTTTCATGTCTTTTACAATTGTGTGCTAGCTCTTCAAATTTTCGTTAACCGTGAATATAAAATACTATTCAAAAAATTAATAAAAATATATTAAAATTCTACTATAATTTTAAAATAGTTTTAACATTTGTATAAAAATAATTTAAATTAAGTTTAGAATGATACATATTATAAAAATATTGTGTATATGTATATGTTAAATATAAACTGAATTGTTTTAAAAGCTTATATAATCTCATTCACCTTATATATATATTTTTAGCAAAGTATTTTAATGTGTATTTTGAATATTTGAGTTGTGAATTTATTTAATTTTATATAAAATCTTAAATCAGTATATCATCGTAATAAAAAACTTAAGTGTTTTTCACAACTTTTAAAAATATTTTCCATAAATAGAGCTAATTTTGCATACTACAAAAAAATTAACTAACAATTTACTTAAAAATCTGAACTAGCAAATTTGCATTTAAAATTCAGCTAACAATTTTGGTATTTCAAGTTTCCACAATTATCATTTTAACTGTAGATTTCAAGCGGGCCATTGATGCATAGACGTGAAGGTCGGTCTTTGTCACTGTGAGGTCGAAGTGGGGGTTTTAGCAAAAGGAATGCTAGCAGTGAGCAGAGGTATTTGGAAGCTGCAGCATCAAGGTTTATCATTCGCCTCCTTCCGCAGCCGCTTCTCTGTCATAACCATGGCCACCGATACTGCTAGGGTTTCGTCTCCTCCTTACTCCACTGCCTCTCCCGTCTACTCGCCGCTGAAGCGCGTCGGCACCCACAACGGGAGCTTCCACTGCGACGAGGCCCTCGGATGCTTCATGATTCGCCTCACCTCCAAGTTCTCCGATGCTGAAATAGTTCGAACCCGCGATCCTCAGGTCATTCTCGTTCTCGTTAGCGCCAATTTGATGAAAATTTTAAAATTTAGGGATTCCAGTTGCCTTGCTTAGGGTAGGGAAGTGTTTGTACTTTATAGACAAGGTAGTAAAGTAGTGATGTTATCCCAATTTACGATTGAATGACAATGTCTTTGTCGGCTTGAACAAGATTTCTAGCTATCTGTTTGCTAATTGTTGCTTAGTTGATTCCTCTAGTCTCTGCATTTGTTTTTTTCTCTTAGTAACCTGTGTTCTTTACCGAGCAGAATAATCTATTTCGTGAGAGACTGCTAATTGTTGAATATATATGTGGATATGGTTCTGATGTAACAGGTATTGGAGGGACTAGATGCTGTGCTTGATGTTGGGGGTGTCTATGATCCAAGCCGAGACCGATATGATCATCATCAAAAAGGATTTGGCGAGGTTTTTGGATATGGTTTCTTGACCAAGCTCAGCAGTGCTGGTCTTGTTTATAAGGTAACTTTTTTTCTTTTAGTAACTTTTTCTTTTGTATCATAGCACTCAAAGCAGATTATTCATTCCGTTTGCCTTTTTTTAATTGCAGCACTTTGGAAAGGAAATCATTGCTAAAGAGCTCCAAGTTAATGAGGACCATCCAGATGTGCTTCGTTTGTATCTGGCTGTTTACAAGAGTTTCATGGAGGTACAATTTCTCATTTGTCTCTAACAAAGTAACCTTTACTAATTGTCTGGAACTTTTTCTTTTATCTACCTTGATGCAGTGCTGTATTTGTTGCATAATGGATGTTCGAATGTGGAATATATTCCACTTACCTAAGATGGGGATTCTTACCTATTGTGTCTCTACAATTTGTTTGATTGAAGTTAGATTGGTATCAAACAGAAAGTGCTTACTATATCATATGGACTTTTTAGTCCAGACTCCAGATGTTTCTTTTATGAGATGGATTGAAGAGTTTGATTTGTAGTTCTGTTAGTTGATGATCATGTAATATATTGATTGATTTTATGATATATCAGGCCATTGATGCGATCGACAATGGGATCAATCAGTATGATACAGATCAGCCACCTAAATATGTGAATAATACTCATTTGTCTTCAAGGGTGGGGAGACTAAATCTGGACTGGACAGATCCTGACCAGTCTGCTGAGAAGGAAAATGAAGCATTTCAAAGTGCAATGGCTTTGGCAGGCAGTGAATTTTTGGATGTATAATTTCTTGTCTCACTCGTATGCACTTCCATTCGAAAAAACCCTCATTTAAACACGTGGGTTTAATTATTTATTCAATGTAAATTAAATACTCCTTAGAGATCTGAAGTCTGAACTAAGAGTGGATTTCAACTTCCAGAATGTTAGGAATTATGCGAGGTCTTGGCTACCAGCAAGGACGATTGTGTTGCAGTGTCTTGAAGCGAGACATGAAGTGGATCCTAGTGGGGAAATTATGGTCCTAGACAGATTTTGCCCAGTAAGTAATTAGTTACTATCTCAATATCTTTCACAATTATATTTACTTTTTTGTCCTAGTTGATGAAACTAACAAAATTGTTATGCTACTATGTTGCTAATCATTTCACTGAAATATAAGAAGAAAGGCAGTCAGGTTATAGTAGTTGCTGATTCTTTGAGTTTTTATTATTATCGTGTGAGCAGTGGAAGCTTCACTTGTTCGAGCTGGAGGGGGAGATGAAAATTGATCCATTGATCAAATATGTCCTCTATCAGGTACCTTATTCGTTAATTTCACGCCTTTTTCAGATAAACTATTGTGTCTAAACTATATAGACTGTAAGGGGCTTCTTCTATGTTCGTTCGAGCAATTTTCTAGTGAAGTAACTGGTGAATATGATATGTTATCCCAAACTAATATGATCTTCATCAGATCACGTGTAACTTTCTCTGTGCTATTGTGTTTTCTGCGAATGGTTTATTTTCATGTCAGAAATTGCATGTCTGAGCTACTTTTATAGTAAAATTCGAACAAAACTTGTGTTTGATCTGAATATTGAAACAATGACAGGATGACAGAAGCAAACAGTGGCGAATTCAAGCAGTTGGTGTGACCCCTGACAGCTTTGAGAGCCGAAAGGCACTCCCGACTCAGTGGCGGGGACTAAGGGACGATGATTTATCCAACGGGTCTGGGATTCCAGGTGGCGTGTTTGTGCACATGAGCGGCTTCATTGGAGGGAACCAGACTTTGGAGGGTGCTCTTGCCATGGCTCGAGCCGCATTAAAGCTATGAAGCAATTCCATTTGACCCAGACTGAGCCTATTAATCAAGTTTGCATTTTTAGGACTGGTTTTGCTTGTTGAGTTATGATTTTTGGACTTCTAGGCTAAATTCACACATGTCCAGTCATATTGTCACATTCTCTATGAATTGGACGATGATTACCTTGCAATATAAGTATAAAACCCACAGATTCATACTTTTATTTTATTTTTTCAGTATAGTTCTTATACATTTATTATTAAAATTTGGTATTATTGACAAGTTTAAGGCTTGCATGAAGGGAAATGAAAGTAATCAACAAAGAGAAAGTAATTAGCAATGATAGTCTAGTGGTTAATAGTGCTTATTCGTATGGATTGACTTTAAAACCCTAGATTTGAAACCCCTTAGACCTTAGTGGTGTTGTTTTGTTATGATCTAATTAAATATAACATACCATCTCAGGTATATGAGAATAAAATCACATACCGTAAGCAGAAGGGTCCAAACTTTACATAGATCGACCGCCTCTAAAAAAAGTAACCGAGAAAGTTGCGTATCCAATTAAAACCTAATAGTAGAAAAACAAATTAATTAGGGTAGTAAAGATAACAGATTTTTAAAATTAGGTACTAAAATTGTTATTCCTCAAAAGTTTATTTGGATTTGCAAGTAAGTCCTCCCCAACATCTTTATCGGGTTCGTCTTGTAAGCTGTCACTGTTTTCCAATTTTTCCCAGACCTACTTACACCGCTATGGCTGCCGCAATCTCACCCGCCGCCGCCAGCTCACGTCTCCGCCCTCGCCAATCGCCCTTCCCCACCGTCACTACCAAAGCCTCCGATTTCCCTTGTTTTAGACCCATCAAGCATTTCTCATGCCTCAAAGCCCTAGCTCCTCTCCGATACTCTTCTCCGAAGAACTCCTCCGATCTCTCCTCCACCGCCACGGCGGCCGCCTCCCCCTCCACGACGAACCTCAAATCTCGTCTCCAGAACGGTGAGACCCTTTATGGGATATTCCTGCTATCTTTCTCACCCACAATCGCCGAGATCGCTGGCCTTGCTGGCTACGATTTCGCCGTCGTCGACATGGAGCACGGGCCCGGAGGAATCTCCGAAGCCCTTCACTGCCTCCGCGCCCTCGCCGCTACCTGCACCCCGGCGATCCTCCGCCTCCCGGAGAGCTCCGCAGCCTGGGCGAAGAAAGCCCTAGATCTTGGCCCACAGGGGGTCATGTTCCCGATGATCGACAGCCCCAAGTCGGCGAAGAAAGCGGTTTCTTACTGCCGGTTTCCGCCCGGCGGCATCCGTGGCTCGGCCCACACGGTGGTCAGGGCCTCAGGCTACGGTATCGACGAGGGATACCTGACAAACTACGCGGACGAGCTTCTCATCATGTGTCAGGTGGAGTCCGACGAGGGAGTTAAAAAAATCGACGAGATCGCCGCCGTGGACGGCGTCGACTGCATCCAGATGGGGCCGTTGGATCTGAGCGCGAGCATGGGGTATCTGTGGGACCCAGGGAACAAGAAGGTGAGAGCGATGCTAAGGGAAGCTGAGAAAGGAGTTCTGGGCTCCACGAAGAAGAAAGGCATCGGCGGCGGGGCGTACTTGGCAGGATTCGCGATGCCGCACGACTCTCCGGCGGATCTGAGAAGCAGAGGGTATCATATGGTCTCCGGAGCTGTGGATCTCGGGATGTTCAGAAGCGCCGCCGTGGAAGACGTTCGGAGGTTCAAGGCTGCGGCTGACGAGGGTCCAGTGAGGGCGCATAGCAAGGATGACGGTGATGAGGAGTACTGGAGTGAATAATTGATTGTCTAAATTTTAAAATGCTTTCGTGTCTTATTTTTAAAATTTTCAAATTATTATGAATAAAATGGTGATAACCTCATAACTAAACGATTATAATTGATGCTCTGCATTTTAAATTTTGTTTTTACAACTTGAAGAAACTGCAAAAATGTACCCAATCGAGATCTAATTGAATCGATCAATGTCACGCTATTAAGTCTGACTAAGGGCATCACAATGGTTTTACATAAATTGTATTATTTAAAGTTGTCACGTAGACGTTTATGTACACTTTAAGTAATACGTAAATTTAAGACACACGTAAAAAATAATTTCTCTGCAATCATTACTTAAACATATTCCTTAAATATATTTTTTTATTAAATTTTCCAACAATCACCAATAAGATATTAGCATTAATTATAAAATGAATTAATTTATAATAAAAAATTGGTTACGTAATACATAGTGCATTACTTAAATTTAAGGAATGCTTTATGTAAAAACATAAATTTACGTGTGGGTCCCATATTTAAGGAATGCTATGTAAAACCACTATAGATAGTTTTTGTTGTTTTACTTAAATAAACATGTAGGACCCACGTTTACGTAATCTTTACGTAGTACCACTGTGGATGCTCTAACTGTCCTTATTAACTCAACCTGATTAAATCTGTTCTTTTGATTGAAGTGTCGGATTCTGGCTTACGAGTACACTTTTTTATACAAAATCGGCAATCTGAGCAATACTCATATAAACTATTGGGTTTGACAGTTTTATGTCAAATTTCTTCGTCTCGATAGACAAATTTACAGTTTTATGTTTCTTTCGGTTTGTTTTGTTTAGGACTTTATTGTTAATTTTGGATTTTGTCCCAGGGTTAGGGTTTTAGATTTCTTTATTTTAACTCCGTTAGCCGTCATTTATATTCAGTTGAATTATTAATGAAAAAATCGAGGTTTTCCTCGACCATGCGTCAAATTCTCAGCATTCTTTGAATCAAGGAGTTTTTGCGCCATCTATCAATCAAATTATTGACATTCCCCTAAAATCAACGAGTTTTTAATCTCACCTATCCCATCACGCTGCATCAATTGTCCTCGTTTATGCTTAATGTTGCACTTAAGTAGTACGTTTCTTATTTGTTGGTATACAAACATATGGGTATTACGATCAATGTTCGAGTTCAATAATATATACAAATCAAGAATAAACCGGGCAACCATCAACGACAATCCCGACTGCCGTCGGGCAAGAAGCCAGAGAACAACCGTCGAGGTCGTTCCCCCACCAGTCGAGGCTGACGCCCTCCAACTCCAAGCACAGATAAATAAGCACCCCCATAAACGCGAGCCCCGCATCTAGCGCACCCGACATTACGTAATTATACCTCTTCCATAATTCCGGATAATGCCGATACACGACGTATCCAGACAAGAACCCTGCGATGATCCATGTCGTGTAGTTAACTGCCGTAGCAGGGGGCATCATCCCTGTGGCTCCAATCAGGACCGGCATGTTGATGAGCCCGATCCATTCTTGTTGCGGGAACGCCTTGTAGGCTAGCCAAACTAGGAGTGGGGCGATCGCGCCGGCCAGGAAGAACCAATTGACCGCTTCGTAAGTTCCCTCGTCACCGAAGATGCGTCTGGGGCCGATGAGGCCCCAGATTACTGATGCGTCGTAGAAGACGGTGTCGCTAGGGCATGTCCATGGGCTGCTAGAGGAGGTTGTGTCGCAGATGTTAGGGATGGTCTCCATGAGCCACCATGCGGTGCTCAAGTATGTGATTCCGGCTATTAGGGTTCCCACTACCTACAACTTGGAAAATACATTATTATGATATAGATTTATTATGGTTAAAAACTACTTCAGTTTGGATAATGTTTACTAAACTTTTTCTATGAAAAATTGTTATATGAGTTTATAAATAATTGCAACACTTTGGTTCCATCTAATTTGTTGTTATATAGCGATGTAAGTTTACGCTTTTGTTTCTTATTCTGTTCAGTGTGCAAATGATTGGCTGAACTTTGAACATATATGTAATTTGCTAGCTAAAATTTGCCAAAAAATCCAATTTACTAGTTGAATTTTGGGTAAATTAGCAGCTTGTTAGATGAACATCTACCGTACATATTTTTGTCACCATTGAACAAAATTAGACAAAATTACTATATCGCAAATTTGTATAAATTCAGCAAACTATTTGTCAAAAAAACAAAAAGTTTTACTAGGAAATTATTCAACTCTTAAAAAGAAGGGTTAAGAACCTATGAAAGGTCTGAACTATCACCCATGTTAACGGGAGAGGTCTGAAATTTAAAAAGTTAATAACAGAGGTCTGAAATTTCAGTTTTGTTGATAACAACGGTCTCCGTTAGTTTTTTTCGTTAAAACTAACGGAAGTTGGTCACCGGAAATTAAATAAAATTCCAAAAATGCCCTTCTATCAAGTGTGCCCCTCACATGCATGGAGTGAAAAGACCAAAATGCCCTTGATGCCACCACAGTACTCCGGCGACCACCAATCGTACTCCGGCGACCACCACCGTACTCCGGCGACCACCACCGTACTCCGGCGACCACCACCAAGGCTCCGATTAGGCCAAAATCGGAGCCACCGGCCCCGATTGGGCTCCGATCGGAGCCACCGGCCCCGATTGAGCTCCGATCGGAGCCACCGGCCCCGATTGGACTCCGATCGGGGCCAAAAAAGCTCCGATCGGAGCCAAAAAGCTCCGATCGAAGCTTTGTGGCTCTGGTCGGAGCCACAGAGCTCCGGTCTGGGCCACAGAGCTCCAGATCGGAGCTCTGTGGCTCCGGTCTGGGCCACAGAGCTCCAGATCGGAGCTCTGTGGCCCCGGCCGGAGCCACATAGCTCCGACCGGAGCTCTGTGGCTCCGATCGGAGCTTTTTTGGCTCCGATCAGAGCTTTTTTGCCCCGATCGGAGCTTTTTGGCTCCGATCGGAGCTTTTTGGCCCCGATCGGAGCTTTTTTGCCGAGGTGGTGGCCGGAGTCGGGTCGCCGGAGCCGAGGTGGTGGTCGTCGGAGTCGAGGTGGTGGTCGCCGGAGTCGGGTGGTGGTGGCCGGAGTCGGGTGGTGGTGGCCGGAGTTGGGTGGTTTTAATTTGACTTTAGGGGTAAAATTGTCATTTCACATTTCCTTAAATAAGATATTAAATAAAACAAAATATTAAAGGGGCAAAAATGTCATTTCACACAATTCTGTTAAATTTAACCCTAAAAATGGACGGAAAACCTCAAATCAACAAAATTGAAATTTCAGACCTCTGTTATTAACTTTTTAAATTTCAGACCTCTCCCGTTAACATGGGTGATAGTTCAGACCTTTCATAGGTTCTTAACCCTAAAAAGAAAGATAAAAATAAGTGCAATGTATAAACACTAGTCCAATAAGGCTTCTGTAGGGCTCAAAATAATGTATTTTTCCAGCTTTTTTTGGTAGTCAAATTCCTCATATGCATGGAATGTAGTGACTAAATTTGCTTTCTTGTTATTGCTAACTAACAGATTGATCAGGAAAAAAAAAGTGTAGGATAATATGAGTAGTAAGTGAGTGACCTGAGCCATAAACATAGTCCTAGGAGGGATCTTCATGTAATGACCGAGCTTGAAGTCTTGCAAGAAAGTTATCGCCTGTGTCATGCTTATGTAACCGTACACCTTGAAGCACATGTTGGCCACCGGATACCCTGGGTAAATGTACCCTATGATATACTCTGTGATGATGTTTAGACCCGGTGTCTGCATTTTCACTCGGTCCAATAAGTTTTTAGAAAAAAAAAAAAAAAAAAAAAAAAAAAAAAAAACCTTAACAAATAACGGTACCTTGAACTGTTTGTTCATCAAGATACTGACCTAAAAATGTATTTATTTTACATTTAGTCATATTATAGTTGCAACCAGTGTTTTAAAAACCGGACCGAACCTTAAATCGGTAAGGTGTCTGGTTTCCGAACCGACCGGTCTGACCCGGTTCGGTCCGGTTCAAACCGGTCCAACCTATTTTCTATTATAGAGTAGATTCGACTAGGCTTTAGAAGTAAAAAGAAAAGAAAGACTGCTTCGTAGCGACAACAGTTCTTCTCCTTAACTCCTTCAAACGGTCGGACCGGTCCCGGTTTTTCCAGTCCAACCCGGTCCGACCCGATTTTCTATTATCGAACCGGGTCTGAGGTGAATTCCGATCTTTTATTGGACCGGACCACTGCTATGTCCGTTTCGGGTCCGACAACCGGTCCGGTTTTCAAAACACTGGTTGCAACATGCACTTCTTGGTTTATGATGAGTCGGGTCGACGAATATATATATATACCTGATTGGTAATGGCGGTGATGATGCCGATCGGTAGGGTGAAGGAAATGGCGATCGCACAGGCGAGGAGGACGCCCCACCATGGCAACTGGAGCTGAGAGTTGTAGTATTGGCAAGCAAATACAGTGGCTGCAATGTTCACCACAAGTATCAACCAAAACCACCACTCTGGTACTTGCTTGTACCTTCTCATTAGCCTTGTGTGTATATCTGCTGTTTTATCTCCAAAACTAGCTTTGCTCTGCTCCCATATTTCTCTGCATTTTCACTACTATTAGGACTATAAACAGTCGTAACTATAGATTATGTTGTTAACCGCTGTTCCAAATTTAAAATGTTGATATTTAAATTCACAGTTATCAGATTGGTTGATTTCCTATTTTTCCGTCTGATTTTGACATTAAAATTTAGGGACCTAAAGCATGTGACTCCTTTAAGCGCAAAATTAAGACTGAAAAATTTATAATGCACATTATGTTCCTGGTCTAAAATTGAATGTTGCTTTTCTGTCTGTGTTTTAAGCTAGTTGATTAAGAAAGTTTCAAAAAATTGGCACATATGGTACAGACCAGGGACATAACGAGCTTACTAAATTTTCTGTTTTAAATTCGTGTCAAATGGAGTCACGTGCAAGTCTCATGCTTTAGGTTTGTGAATTTTAACGCCAGAATCAGATGAAAAAATGAAAATCAACCAATTTGATAGATGAAACACCAAATATCAACATTTTAAATATGTGACAGCAATCAATAACATAACATATATATTTGGAGTTGTTTCTAGTTTCTCAACCCTAAAAGAAAACTTCCACCTGACTTTTTAGTGCATTTTAAAAATCCTGGATCCGCCGCTGTTAAATTTACCTTCCATGGAATAAAAGAACATGCACCATTGTAGCGGTAAGAGCCGCGAAGCCGACCCCATAAGTCATGGCGAAGAACGTGCTTAAATACAACGGCCCTTCCTCGTTGTACGCCGCAATATCCAAATGAAAGTTCGAGTCGATAATCTCAGAAATATTGTATTCTTGTCCAGTTGTGGTGAACAAATCATCGGAGAAGATCGGAAATGTCTTTGCCTTATAAACATCGAGCCAATAGCATAACGGCGTTAGCACATACATGACGAACACGAAGCCCGCTGCAACGTTAGCAGTGGCGAACCACGGGCTTGCAAGCGGGCTGCCAAGGTAGGCCGAGATGGTGGCCCAGTCGAGCCCGACAGTGGCGATGCCGAGCCCGTATAGGCCCGAACCGAGTTGTTGGGCGAAGACGGATCCGGGCCAGATCCAACAGATCCAGGAGAGGGAAGTTAGCATGGTGAAGAGGTAGCCCGGGAAAATGTAGTATGCAAAACTGCAGATGAAGGCAATGATGAAGAACTGGGTTCGGGTCACACCGCCTTGGGCCCGTTCCTCTTTCTCATGTAGTGCTCTGTTACATCGGATCAAGATAATCAATCACTCAAATTTAGAACATCTCTACTGTGTGAAAATGTCATATTAATTTCAAATTATAGGGTTAGAAACCTAATTAAAAACAGTCTCAACTATGTCGGTACTCTATATATCATATTTAAAATGTTGTTGATATTCAGTGTATTAACTATCAGATTTATTAATTTTCATTGTATTTTTTACTAATTTTTGTGTTAAAATTGTGTTTTAAGTAACAAAAATTAATTGTTTTCCAAATTTTTAAAATATTAAATTAGTTGCTCAGGATTTATACTTATTCGATGCTTAAAATTTTATATTTTTATATGTCAATTTTAAGAGAAAAAGTGAAAATTAACTAATCCGATAATAACACCAAATATCAAATTTTTAATGAGACGTTAATTAATAACATCATATATATTTGAGGTTGTTTTTAGGTTGTTAACCCTTATGTATCTATCTCAAAAATAAAATGTTTCAATTATTGGCCAAATATTATTTTCAGAACTGATATATGATTATGAAAGTTAGCTACTATCCAAAATAATCACTATATACAAAATACCTTAGAACTCTCAAAAATCCAAAAGTATTTATAATTATATATGTAATCTAGCAATTATGTCATTATTTGTCGGGTAGAAATAATTTAAGAATAAAAGACAGCTTGGGTAACACGACAATTTAGACCTATGGTTGCTTGCCAACCAATCAATCAGCACCTTATCATAACTTAGCCTCTCACCGGAAAATACCATTGTGGAGGTCAGCGGTGTTGCAGCCAGACATGGAATTTAATTAATTTACCTGAAAAGAGAGACCTGGACCAAATTGGCCGGCCACCACATTGCCGCCGGCTCCACCAAATACCTTCTGAATATACCTGCCCATCCGAACCCTAACACCTAACATTCAAAACCCTTCAATATAGTGAATATTCACAATATAATTGCAAAAAAAAAAAAAAACTAAACAAAAATAATAACTCTGCAGGGATATAAAAGGCTTTGATTAAAAATATAACGAAATATTATTCATCATGTATATATATTTTGATATATTGATCATTGAATACCTAAAAAAGTTACATTTTTTGAATGAAAAATATGGAAAACAAGAGGACCGTTTGGTGATCCATTTTTTGCTGCCTAACTAGTTGTTGCGCTGGTTTTTTTTATTCCGATGACAGTGCTACTATTATTTATCAGAGTTTTTATTTTTTATAGCTATTTTCTTGGCCGGTATTCTTTATTGCTATTTAATTAATCAAATTTTATAGTATAATTAAAAACAAAAATTGGAAAGGAAGTTGTTTATTTTTTTAATAAATTTCCATGAGGCAAAATTAATTAATTTTCTGCCCATTGGATAAATTAATTACTTATTTATAACAATAATAATAAATGAAAAACACTAACGTTTCCATAAAACACGGCGGAAAAAATAATTGACTTGCTAGCTAAACTAACCTGAGTTGTAATAATGACGACGAGGGAGACGAAGAAGGTGATATTCTTCTTATAGAAGACCTTGACGACGGTGACGACGTGGATGGCGTAGACGGTGCCGGCGCCGGAGTTAGCGAAGATGGTGATCAGCACATGCTCCTTCACATTAAAGGGCCCAGGATTGAGCGTGAACTCCCACCGCCTCCCCTTGAAGAACACCTTGTCGGTGATCTTGGCCGCCATGAGCTGCCCCAGCGGCACCACCGCGATCTGGGCGGAGATGGCGGTGATCGACATCGGCTCCGTCCGGTACCAGAAGAACTGGTTCAAAAACGACAGTACAACGCACGACGCCGTTCCGAGGACCCACATCCGGAATGTCAGCACCGGGAGTGACGGGTCGTCGGTGGTCGGAACCGTCAGTGCCACCTGTCGGACTGGGGAGTTCTCCTCCTCCTCTTCTTCTTCCGGCGTAACCTCCGACGGGGACGCTCCGGTCGGATTTTCCTCGTCCCTGAAAACTGCATCAGAAAAAATTAATTGGGAAAAGATGGGAAGTGCTGTAGAAGAAGAACTTACGGAGAGGAGCTCTGATTTCTTGAGATGGTTCTTCCATGGCTACCCTTCCACGGAGAGGGGCTCTACCTGTCGTCTTCTTCTTCTAGCTACCTCAGAGATTCTTCTGTCTTAATTTTTTTTTTCCTTTTACTAGTAATAAATATAATATAATAATAATAAAATTATAGATTCTGTTTTAAGATTTAACAACTTGATGATGATGATGAGTTGGTGAGGAGCTGAGCCACGTGCAAGGTGCATGTAGCTTAAAATCTTGGAGTCTGGGATAATACGGTAAATAACTAAACATATATATCCAAAATTTACTCAAATATGCATGCAGTTAAACCTTTTTCTAATTTTTACGTGATGAGAAATCTTAGAAATGCTTTAATGTGGAACAACTGCACCGAATCTCAGTACAAACTGCAAATGCATCGGATCCATAAATAAGTTCAATTGCTGTTAGGGTTTAAGTTCACTCGAGATAGAATGAAATAATATTTATAATAAGAAATTTCTTATATTTAGATTAGAGTGATGCTAAAAATTAATTTAAGTATATATGTAAAAATTAATTTAAGTATAGAGTAAACATCTTAAATATTGATTTTCTTAATAACACATAATCACCGGCGAAAAAAGAGTTCAATTCAGAAAATAAAATATACAATAATAATGTAAATAGTTGTGAGTTAAAAAGAATAAAAATAAAAATAAAGAAGTTGGGACTTGGGACTTAACTTTGCTGGTTGCACCCGCCGCGAGTCAAAGAATGAACTCAACTCAACTCACCCTCACCGAAAAGTTCAGTTAGTTTAGTGGGCCCAAGCTCCAAACAAGAAGTGGATCCCACATAGTTTTCTTTTCTTTGGACTTGCACTTTGCCACGTTACCTTAGCCATTTCCACTCCAATTTTAATTTACGTGTACGGTTAAATGTGTGAGACTCGATTTAAAATTTATAGTGAGAAACTTAGAATATGTTTTTTTTTATATTTCAGAAAACTGTGTTAACATTTATTTACCATTTATTTTTATATTTTACAAAGTTTCACACTTTGTACTATGTAATATTGATTATGTTTACAAAATAGAATAAAATTTCAAATCTTCAAAAATGGACATATCTAAGTCATGTAATATACTAAAGTGGTTTGATGATCCTCCCTTATTTAGAGAATATATATAAGTTTTCTTTGTCAAAAAGTTCAAACTCGGTTAAAATGCTGATAAATAAAAAAGATTCATTCTGATTACTTTATTTTATACAAACTAAATCTATGTGAATAAATGATTAATTTAAATGTTGTACAAATATGCTACTGGTCAAATCCGGCTAAAGCAACTCCTAAATCACCCGCGAAAAAAAAAAATAAAAGCGGACCTCCACTGATTAGTGAAATTATGTATAACAATGATTCAAACTGAGAGTTGGTAAATTCTTAGAATAAAATGCAAAAGCGTAGTATTAAATTAGAGCGGTCGATATTAATCCAATATCTACTTAATTTTGATAGATAGCCAGATTTTACTCTTTTTTTTAAAAAAATGTAGATCCAAACTTTCAATTGTAGATCAAATTAGTACTTTTGTTATAATTTCTACCAAATTACTACTTTTTAACTAGATGGTTAATAAACATTAAGAACGACAAACAAATATTGAAGTAGCAAAATTATTTCAACCAAGCAATTTGCTGGGAACAATACGCTTGGACTGACAAAACAGACCCATATATCATCTTCTTCACCAAATCCTGTCTAAACTCTAAACCAACATCATTAAACCTCCAAATCACGAGTTAATCTCCACAAAAAGGCTAGCCTGAGGATGCAATCCCGATTCTTTCAACGATAAAGACAGCTTCTCCGAACTGTAAACAACACGAGGGAAGTTCGATACGAGGCTGTAGTTTCCCATCTCCAGCCAACCTAATGAATCCACAAAATCGTACAGCAATTGGATTGTGCCGTCGCTGTGGAATCTCCGGTCCTTGCGTTCACCATTAGGAAATCGTATCAGTACCTAATTAATTATAGTCAACAAAAAATAGTATTATTAGCTCAATGCAATTAACCAGCAGATTAGGGGATAATTACCAATCACATACTGAAGTCTGGATGAACTGCAAAAGATATACTATAAGTCTATAACTATATTTCTTGACAAGTAACAAACCTAACTTAAAAGAATTTTGCAAGCACCATACTAGAAAAAAGGGAATTAAAATGCTCAGATTTTAAAGATGATTCAATATTGTTCCTTCATTGTTCTGTTTTTGCTTCTATTCTTAAACATGGTATTTTTGTCCTTTTCAAACAAAATCTGTCGAATTAATTTGACGAAAAAAGTTAGATTTCCAAAAATAGCTAGTTCAGTTTGCTATTTATCATAACAGAAAATAGTCCAGAATACTTTTTGCAATTCGCCCAAAGTTTGTTATGCAGTTTGGTAGTAACACATGAGTGAAAGCATGAAGAGAGCAGGCTTGAATTTGATTACCTGGGTGACGTTGGGTCCCTTTTCAGGTTCAGCGCCAAGAGACAAGGCTTTCTCTTCTCGCAATTTGGCTAAAGCAGCTGCCTTCTCTTCAGCTTCGCGCTCTGCTCTTTCACGGGTTTCTTCTTCCTCCTTGCGCTTTCTCTCGGCTTCAGCTGCTTCTCTCTCTAACCGTTCTTGATCCTCTCTAATTTGGCGCTCCCTAGCCTAATTAAACAAGCTCAAATAAAGATTATGATTTGAACAATAACTAACTGAGAAATAAAGTTATTGTTTTACCTGGTCGGCTTCTAGGGCCGCCCTGTATGCAGCATCTTGCTCTTCTCTTAATCTCAGGTTGTTCCTTCTTTCTTCAGCATCAAGTCTGGCTGTGACAAGAACAGGGGAACTTTCCTCAAGAACTCTCTGTAATAGAGTGAGTGTTTCATCAGGTGTCTTCGGGCCCTCAATCTGCAGCATTACGGAAATAAGATTAAACCTCAATGAATGAAACCTGAGAAGAAGCTGATTCAATTCTTCTATGATATTGAAGAAAAGACAATGGAAAAAAGGAATTATGTCTATGTAGGTGGGTAGCTGTTGGGGTGAAGTCATCCTACCCTTGGATTAGACCCAGACCTTACAACATGCATTGCTACAGTTCATAGAAGAAATGGAAATGGCATGCGCATTAAGATAAACCATACTTATCTAGGTTTATGTGATTTATTCCAGAACTAAATCAGCCAATATTTGCTTCATCCGTATGAATAGCCACTAATTCTGTTCCAAATGCATAAACGCAGTTTACCAAAACATAGCCCTAGAACTTGAGATTTGAGAACCAAAAGAATTAGGCAAATAAAATTACACAGCACTGCAAGGTAATTGATGGACTAGCCTAATAAAGCACTACAATAAGCTTAACTAGGAATTCTCAGTTATACAAGCTATATAATCACTAATAATACAATTACAAACTGTACTATCAATGAAATCTTAATAAAGCTCCTACATTTTGCAGTTGGAAACATCAAAATCAAGCTTGCATATACAATTCTGTGCTGCAACCCTCGAACTGATAAAGTACCTGGTCAACTACATAAGATAGCTACACTCCAACACCAGCATTTTAGCAATCGTCTTTTAAAACTTAATCAGTAAATCACAACTACCAGGATTATGTTTTCATAAACATACAGTTATGAACATCACTTAACGCATAGAAGCAGAATCAGTAGTCAGTACCTGCTGCAGCAACGCAATCCTCTGGTTAGTTGCTGCCATGACCACAGCACAAAACGGAAACTGAGATGCCTTAAAGCTGTTACTCATCTTGAACCCTTCACTAGCCCTAATACTTCCTCCCCAAGCCACAAAATTCTCATTCACAAAAGCAGCCAATGCCTCGTTACACAAAGTGCGTTCACAGAATACAGGCGTATCAGGATGCTCCGGAGAGTGCAAGTAAACGAACAGCAGCTTATAAGAGTTTCGAGACCTCTGTAATGCGTCCATAAACCCTTCGGAGACGAAATTTGGCCTGGTTGGGATAAACCCGTAATCCCTCTCAAAAGAAGCCACAAAGTCCGTCGCCTCGGATGCTGCAGCCGATACATTTACTAACCGGGAAGAGCTATCGCCGCTCCGAATCGAATTCGAGCCCACACCAATCATACCGAGCGAGTAGGATAGAACACCGCCTGCAACCCACATGCCGAGTCCAATCGCGCCAGAAACTAACCCTAGACTACCAGATATTACGGAAATCGGCAGAGTGATGAGTTTCCACGTTAAACTTGGCCCTGCGACCGCCAGCCTATCCCCGTCCTGCCGAGGATAATAATCATAGGGTTCCGAATTGGTGGCTGCGTCAAGCGGCGGGGAGGAAGTGGTAGCGTAATCGTCGGGGAGACTGGAGCCGGTGAAGGCGGAGACGGCGAGCTCGAGATCCCAGCCATGAGCTTGGAGGATTTCGGTGCACAAATCAGGATCTTCAACGCCTGTGATTGCTTGGAAGTACGATATCGTATCATCAACATCAGCCATCCTCTTCTCTGCTACGAAGAATTGTCAGCGTTAGTCCACTGAATTGAAGCTCAATGGAGGAGATTGAATCGATTCGTTCTGCGTCGTAGTCTGTCCGTCCCCTCACTCCACCTCTGTGATTGAGATGGTGGATTATGAAGAACCGCTGCCGTTGGCTATGAGTCTGCGGTTTGATCACCGCCAGGAAACTGGGAATATATACCAAAAATAGGACGGGTCCTGACAGTTAATACCGGATGTGCCACTGATCAATGAAAAAATAACTCTATCCTCGAATCAAATCTGATCTGATCTTAAAAAAGGAAAATGATTTCAAGAAAGAATTTACCTGCATAAATCTGAACCGAGTAGCAATGATGTCCATTGGATTTGGATTTATTGGTGTCTTGAAAACTGTGAAAAAAGCAATGCTCCTTAAAAAATTATAGGAGAAAATCTTATGTGGTAAAAAAAAAATCTAAATAAATATAATATATTCTCTTAAATTTAATATAAAATTTAAAAAATATTCAAAAAAAATATTTATGAAGCTAACAGATTTTTAAGTAATTATTATATAAATATATTAATTATTTAAAGATATTATATTTATGTATTTATATTATATATATATATAATTTTTCCAATAAATTTTTTCTGGTTAAAATGATGATATTATTATCAAAACACAACCACAAAATGTACAATATTAGATGATATTTGAGCCAGCATCAGATCAATCGAGATAAGTGATTCAAAAACCAAGTTTTCGAAACATAAAAGAAAGATGCTTAAAGCCACGAAGAGAAAAGACCAAACAACGTAATTGAAACAACAAAGGCCAAAGTCATACATCACAAACAAAGATATGGAACCAAAAGGAAGCAACCCGGAACTATGTAGGGACGCTCTTGTGGTAGCAAATTCTGATAAGCAACAAGTTTGTTCACAAGTGAAACACTAGGATTCACTGAGACCAAAACCGCTAACAGAACACCAGAATTAAAACGTGTATGTAGAGGGAAGCCCCATATGTAGTAGAAATTAAAACATATAGGAAGATGTCAGTAAGGATAACCAAAAAAACAACAAGACACACAGTCCAAATAACAATCAAACAACACCACACGGGGAAGGTGAAATAGGTGGAAAATCCTCCGAGGTAGGTATGGCCATATGTCAATCTACCAAAGCATCCCAAAACGAGGAACATCTTAAAAGGACTAGCGCACGTTAGGGTACAAAGGATATTCCCGCTTCTAAGAGTTTTACAAGGACATAACATAGTAAAAACCATGTCTAAGTCCGCACATGTAGTGGTTGCAAAACATGTAGGCTGTTGATTGAAAATAGGAGCAGTGTAGTCGCCCAATAGCCACCTCGACTAGTATAGGGAGGCGTATGATGGTTGTATTCCAAAAAGATTGATCTCTAAGTTTGAACCGATGAACACAATCACGAGCAAAGGAGATGATGGTGTAAGAAGGATTAGATTAGGAAAGAACAAACTAGAGTTTATATTGGAACCTAAATGAACTTTCGTTCTGCAATTTGCCTTGAAAAGTCCTGAAAGCTCTCTGAAATCCCACCATCTCAAACCACTTCCACCTAGCCACTAAAGTTAAAATAAATCCATGGATTCCACCTCCCACCATCAGTACCCGAACCCCCGTCCCATAGTCGGCCGTAGTAGCAAAAATCGATAGTGTCAGCGCTGCAGGTCGGACGGGTCGTAGATTTCGGCAGGTGCTAATAGGTGCTCTGCATCTTGATCGGCTTAAACTTTGGAAGTAAAGGAAGAGGTCTAAATCAGAGTTCTTTGGACCGGTGCAGTCAGTAAAGGTTGTGGAAAACCAGGGAGACTCCCCGACACCGAGTCCGATGGAGAAGAACGCAGTTGTCAACAGTAAAAGGGCATAGCGTTGTCGGAGCGAGAACAAGCAACTTCGTGTTCCGATGCCGGTACGATCAAACTTTGGTGGATCAAGGATGGTGAAAGTCCCATCCATGACCGGCGCGACGGAGTGAGACTCGATCCGGTGGGCAGACGAGAAAACAGTAAAAGAGAAGCGGCGGTTGTTAGGTGTTTGGCCTCAGACACATACCTAGCAAGAAGAGTTTCCTCCGAAAGAGAGAGAGCTTACGCAGACGATGTTTTATTTGTTTGGTTGATTTTCCAATAATTTCAATCATTTCAAAAGTTGTAATTTTAAACTATGTCAAACTAGCAGTTGTAACGTTTAAAAATAATTTTTTAAAAAATGACTGAGCACATAATATGATTTCTTATTTCGAGTTTCATTATGCTAAAAATAAAATTTATATTATTAAATAATAATATATTATATACTTTAACATGTTATTTGTTATTTATAATTTAATATCATTCAGCTCGGGTTAACTAATCCCTCCATTTAATTTTTAGTGGACTTTAGATAATTTTATTGTTGATTCTTTCCATCTTCAATGGGCCCCATATAGGCCTAAAAATAGAGCCCTAACTGTAGGCTACTAGGTAAGCCCATAAAAGTAAAGATGGGTCGCCATTATTAGCATAGATGTTTTGTTTTTTTTTTTTTTTTTTAATAACAAATGTTGGTTAGACCAATTGGTAAAGCGAGTTGCGTTCCTGTGGGCGACCCGATGTTGAAACTTACTGAAGACGCCGCCTTGAGGAGAACTTTAACCTTAACGCTTCCGACCCGAAATTGCGAAAGCGATTTAAATATATATAAAAAATAAATGTGTTTTTTTGGTAAGCGATGTGTAGTTTCACTTCATACCCAACCTAAACACGTAATATATTTGTTCCATTTTATTTTTTCCAAAATATATTTGTCCCATAGTTAGAATAATTATCACTTGTAACGGGCAATCTAAAGTGTTCATTAAAATAATTTATTAAATTTATGTATAATAATGAGAAAATATAATCCTGAAAAAATTTAAAATGTTCTGAAAAAATTCATCTAATAAATAATATTATTTATTTTAATAGTTATAAATATATATTTTCAGTTTTTTTCTGCATATATAAATCTTTTATTATTTTTAAATAAATTAATGAATTTTTTCTATTAAAAAAGTAAACAATATATAACTTCCCAAAATTATATTATAGAGCTCTAAAAACACCGTATCTTGTACCATATCATGGATTCAACACTTATATGCAATCAATGAGTTCATTTTTCTAGTTTTTAAGAAGGCTCGAGCCAAATTCTAGATAATAGTATGCAATCAAATGTTTCAGAATCAGCAATCTACATCGATTGAGGTGGGTACTACTATATGAACAAACTACACACTATTGCTGAACTCACCAAACAAAAGTTACAATCTTCTGCAGTGTTTTTTCTCCTATAAATAACCAAACTGACAAGAACTCCTTTTCACTAGCTAATGGGAAGTGGCAACACAGATTGTTTATAGCTGCTGCTGAATGGAATAATCCCACTATCTATAAGGTTGTTGTTATTGATGTCCGAATCGACCAAATCGACACCCGAAACTCCGGTTTGGTGTAGAATCTGAACAAGAGACCAGAACACATCCATCCTTGTAACATGCCTTGTTGCCTGCAACATCAAAAAAACATGTTTTAATCAACAATTTCATCTTAAACAAAACACGAATGAATTATTTAGTGTAAATGTGTAAATATATGACTATATCTACCTCGACAATGAAATGTGACCATATCTTCCCCTCCCGAACCTCGATTGTTCCTTTCAATATGTTAAGGCCGAATCCACGAACTATATCTGCTATTTCAAGAAACAATCCCTTTTCTTCACACAACATCTGCATATCCATAACATTTATGGTTTAGGTAACCACAATTTTTCAGAAAAGGTAAAAGAAGCATAGAATTACTAATTTAAGTACCTCGATTAGCATCTGGCCCGGTGAAGCTAAGTCCTCGACTATGATTGGGCACACCATGCTTTGATTTCCGACCTCGAAGGCCCAAGTAGTGCCTCCAGTGTTGTCTTTCAATATTGTTCCTCTCGACTCATCGGCTTTCTTGAGCTTATCCGAATGTTTGGTTACGTTTTGGAGGAACGCCATGTGCTTAATCGTCTTGTCTAGTAAAGCGTCGATGCTACACTGTAACAAGTTAAGTAAAAATGCCAATTTAGGGTTTTTTCGGGTACCGGATCTAAATGAAGGCGTAAAAATGCAATTTTTGTATGAAGAACTAAAGAGGTTTAAAACAAAGATGTAAATTTGAGGTTTTGAAGAACTACCTTTGAGCCTTTTGGGATAATGCCGCGAAGCTCCTTGAGACGATCTTGAATCAACTGACGGTCCTTAGGCCTCGGCCTAGTGCTTTCCCCTGGCCTAGCTCGTTTCTTTGTTGGCTTTGAGGGCTCCTCGGTTTTCCTTTGTGATCCCGAAGAGGACCCTATTGTGTTGATGCTATAAATGTCATCGATCCATAACCCGACTTGTGATTTGGGTGGAAGCTCCTTAGGAACCAAGTTACTTGTTGCGCAAGATACTGCACCTCCTAATAACTCTTCCAACCCTAGTTCCGGGAATCGAGGCAATAGACCTTTGTCGGGAAAAGCTTCATTCCCGGAATAGACATTATCGGTAAAATCAAAATGATCCATCTCAGAGCTCTGAGCAAGTTGAGCAGGTATGTTATCAGATGCTTGCTTGGCAAGCAAGTTAGCTACATAATCGTCAGCAATACACTCCGAGTTTACTAGATCGAGATTGAACCATGGAGGGAGATCATCAATGAGGCAAGAATCGGAGATATCTGCTACTGGGTCGGTGTAATTGATCATATCTTCAAAAGATCTTTTCTTGTCAAACACATTGGATGGCTCAAATGAAGTCAAGACCGAACCTTCTGTACTCCATGAACTAATGCACGGACCTTCCACGGACGGGTTTGTGAAGATTTGGGATACATCTTCATATGCAGAGGCTTCTCTTGCATGGTAAACTTCTGAGACACACGGAGCCGGATCTATTGTGTTTCTTAGCAGATTGTTGCAGTTGAAGTTGCTGCTTTGAATAAGTTTTGAGTGGTTCGAGTTTCCTTGTGAGAGTAGAGACGCGAAAAGTCCATTAACATCGTAAGCTTCTCTCGACGAAGATGATGGAGCGTTCGGTGTTGAGTGGATCTGGTTAGAATAATGTCGGTCTTGGAAGGATTTTCTTGCTTGCTTCAAGAACTCAGCTCTTTCCATTACCTGTAGTAAAAAAACATTCACCAAAAAATGAAACTTTTGCGCTAGTTTTTGTGTAATTTTTTCTAGATCCACATAATTAATGCATGAAAACTGAAATTCGAGGAATGTAAATTCGATTACGCACCTTTTTAACTGATCCAAACTGTAATACGCCTCGGTTTTCGATTGGGATAACTGCAACTGTCTGCAAAATCAGAACATTGGTAGCTAAATATGAGGATTATGCTGCAGAGGGAAAGAACCAGATCTATAAAGATGTTTGACAAGGTCAGAAAGGTAAATTCACCTGTACACCAGAACAGAATTGATTGGAGCAAGATTCTTCAGTATCAACATGCATCCACTGATGCTTTCCAGTAAATGCAGCTTCTCCAATAGTCCTAAACCAGAAAATTAATAGCTTTTGGGTTTAATTAAGGTTCTTAAAAAAAAATTGATATAAAAAATAATCAAGATGAAGAAATAGTGTGTTTTTGCTGCATGCTTACCCTTCACCTAGAAGGTGGACTTGAAGAAGCATATTGTCAAGAACATGCCTCATTTGCTCCTCAAAGTAGGCATCTTCCATGGTTAACAACCTGGTAATTCCGAAAAGGGACAACTTTTGGTCAGAATTTACATGACAACCCTGATAAAGAAAATTAATTTGACCTAATTTGACAAAAAAAGAACAATTATAAATAAACAAATTCAGGATATGGGTTTTAACTTTTAACAGTGTCTAAGACTAAACCCAACTTTCCCACAGTAACCTTCAGCTCAGCTAATCATAAAAACTGGATTTTTCGGTTCCATTTTTGTATAAATTTGATTTTTTTTTTCTTGGGTTACACCAACAACTTCTATTCATGCTGGAAAAAGGCCATCTTTTTTTGTTTGTTAGGAAAAAACGAAAGAAATCGACATATGCAGCAAAGAAGAAGACAACAAGTACTATGCAGATATTTTCACCATTCTGTAAAAACCAATTTGCAGAAAGAAACAAAAAAACCGAGACATACATGGAATTTCGAGGATCAAATCGCCAAAAGACTCCATAAGACCAGCCATTATTGCGACACAACCTGCTAAGCTTCTCCTTAACCTCTGAATAATCCATTTTCTAGTCTCTGCTGCTTCAGTTAACCTGCACTTAATCTTCCTCTTCAGTGAAAACCCATGACAGCAGCAGAGACAACGTATTAGACAGTAATGTCTCTGTTTCCGGCAATGAAGAACAGGGTGCTTCTTCTTTCTCTCTTTCTCTTTGTGTGTTGAGCGTTTAGATCTCTGTGTATTAGATATAGTTCGATTTATATATAGTGGACTGAAGAAGAAGTGGAATGAATATTGGATACTCTCCGAGCTTAGAGGGACAAGACAATGACTGAGGTGAGGTAGGTAATAAGAGATCCGGCATTAACTCTGTTATATCTTTGTCTTCAGCTCCGGCCACCGGTCCCATCGCTCCACCGGCTATACCCGGTCACTTTCTATTTCTCCCACTTTCTTTTGATATTTTAACCAAACACAATGGTGGTGACTGGTGAGTGTAAACAGAATCTACAGTATTCATTTTTTATATATAATAATTATTAATATTAGTATATATTAATCCATTTAAAGAATTTTTATAATAAAATGCGTATTATTTTGCATTTCGCGTGGATTCTATTTATTTTTGTTTAATATCTTATAGTAATATAGATAAACTGAAAAATATGATACTATATCTATTTTCATATATATATATTAGTTATATATATCAAATGAGGAAAATAAAGTGCATATTAGTAAGGTATGCTTAGAGATACAAAGGGAAAGTGGAGGACAACATATTAAGGTTGTTGTCTAGAAGTCTTTTGGTTCATAACTTATTTGACATGCACTTTATTTTACTTTTCGTGTCTTCCCTTTATTTATTTTTTAGCCTAAGCGTGTCTTCCCTTTTGGAGCAAACAAATCTTAATGTACAAAGCAAGATTCTCATGCATTTAGGGTTAACTTCTGTTAATGTGTCATATCATAATAAAGCGCGTTAGTTTAAATCAAAATTAAGACAATTTTTTTGTTTTCCCATAACCTAAAATGAAAACGCAATATATATTAATTTTAGATCATTATCGGCTTGATTCATGAATTTTTGGCCATTAATTCATGAAAAATTAAATAGAAGTTGTAGCAGTGAGTATATATTACAGAGTGCAGGCAAAAAAGAATTATGACAAACTTGGTTAATGTTAGTTATTCTTTTATGAATGAAGGAGAGGTGAAAGTTTATGGCCGTCCATGTTAAAGTCGTTAGCTTCAGAAACAAGCATAGGGTTCATTATTAATTTGGACCGACCTAAAAATTCTCTGACCGAACCATCCCATCCATCCATTATCCCAATTTTTTTTCCATTTCTAGTGTGCATATTAATAATTTTATTGTGTTACTATAATACTAATTAAGAATATGCATAATAAGTTTATCATATAATATTTTTAAATACACAATAATTTTCATATAGGTGTTGATGTTATGCTATCATATGTTAATTTGTTCGTGTCTTATTTTGTGTTAAAAATTGTACATCCTAATTCCTACTTTCTTCCTTGTTTTTCTCATTTCTAGTGTTGAATTTGTATGCCATTATTCATTTAATCCCGTTAATTAGACTACATATAATATATATATATATATCCAGATGGAAATGAAATGAGTAGCCACGTTTTAGGGCAGATAAGAGAATATTCGAGGGGTGGTGGGGACTGTGAGATGGGTCCTTCTCTTGGGAAATGAACATGTTCCAGTGGGGAAGTGGTCCTAGCTTCATGAAATTTATTTTACATCTGATTAATATATTATAATAATAATATTCCATTACTAGATAATGTAATTGTAGTTTTTTTTTTTTTAAACATATTATCGTGTATATTCTTTCGTTGGGCCGGTTTAAACTAGAATTTAAAGTTAGAAAAACATGGTATACCAACAAAAGAAAAACACACATATATATATAAGAATAAAGAAAGCGATCGAGGACGGTGAAAGTGAAGTAACATGCACTCTTTGTTATTTTTTTTTTTTTTATGGTTAATATTGAAAGTGAAATGCACCATTGTAAGAATGATGCGTTGAGAAAGTGATAGAGTAGTGTAGAGTTGAGGGTAATTGCTAAATCCTTGAAGTTGCATGAAAATTGAAAAACATACATGATGACCCATGGACTTTAATCAATTAAATAGAAAAAACCTAATGATTAGCAAAAGAAAACTAATTACTACGTAAAATACACTGTAAATTAGCAAAATATAAGATGTAGTATACATGTATGTAAAAATACTCTTGGTATATTATAAAATTATATAAATAGCTATAATTAATTTTATGAACCAATTGACATATATATGAGATATTATAGAATAAAGAGGATTGAAAATATAAGTGCTATAGGGGCCATATTAATATACCTATTAATTTGAATTTAAATAAACCAACGTGTATATTATTCATTACCATATAATCTTCCAGTTAAAAAACATTGAGCTCAAGTAAAACTAGACCTATACCTGCAGGCGCAGTTAATTTTAAAATAATATAAATATTTCCAATTAAAGATATAAATTTTTTAATATATCTACTAGCGGGTAGAGCTAGTGTAGCTAGAGAGAATGCTTTGATTAACTAACTAGCAAGTTGGAGATTATGATGGTTGCCACTTGCAGATATATATAATATAATGATCTAGCTAGCTGCAGTCATTGTTGTTTTTCTCTTCGGTAGCAGAAACCTATAACTTGGGGAAATCAAAATTCCTAAGCAGTTCTAGGGTTTCCCTAGCTACTTCAGAAAGAACATTCTTGTAAGTGGTGCAAGTGCAACTGAGGCTAGTGACTAATTATTTTCTTTTTTTTTTCTCTTTCTTGGATTACTTTTGAGTGATTTAAACCGTTAATTAAATTAAATGACTAAATGCACCATTATGTTTTGACAATGTTGTCAGATGTATCATCTTGTTTTTTTGTGTTGCCAGATGCACCATTATGGTTTGTAATGTTGTCAGATGCACCATTGTGTTATTCATTATGTAACAAATGACAAAGATCACATGTTACCAACGTGAAATATATCTGATTTTTTGGTGATATTTTTATTATTATCAAAAAAATTTAATATTTGTGAATTTTCGCTCTTTTTTGAGTTTTTTTTAATGTTATTTTACATTATCATAGTTTTATTGTTAATTTTACGTTAGCAACACGTGCATTATCAGCATTTTCACATTAAAATTTAACAGTAGATTGTTTGAGAGGTGCATCTAGCAACATTTCAAAACATATATAATAGTGTATTGAGCAACTTATATGTAGCGCATTAGGCAACATAACAAAGCCTAGTGGTGCATTAGGCTAATTAACCAATTAATAAATTATATATATGCATACAAAACGGATACATATATTTGATGCGCATTTAAGAAGAATTGTAGCCTTACTAAACAAGAGTGGTATTACTCAAGTCCAACATGAATTCCAAATTTTCAGGATACAATAGCTCTGTTAGGCCGGGGTTTAGTGGGGACAGTCACTAGGACTTAGACATATATGTGTATTATTAGTCTATGGTTAATTGGGAGATGATGATCAAAATATGTAGAGTAATAATAGAGAGACTAGAATCCAATGTACGTACCAAAGTCTTACGTCTTTCTCTATCCATCTCTCTGTGTTTTATTATACTTTCCGCAAAGTCGAGTTTTAGTTACAGTTCCTCTCTTTCTCTCATTGTCGTCATGGGTATATAAAGGAGGCCGAATTAAACTAGCTAGAAAAGCTAAGGTATGGGGGACATGCAATTATATTCAATAATAAGAGAATCCAAAAGCTAATATTCTTGGTTCTTCATGCCCTCTATCAAAGGAGAGACCCCATATATTGATATTATGATCTAGCTAGTATGATAATGTTGACTTAACATAACCCTAACTAAACCCTAGCTAGCTTACATTACTATTCACACACACACACATTCAACAAACTACAAAGGTTGTGGGGTATTTTGGTATGTAGTTACATACAATAAGGTTGTGATGTCCCCATATTTCTTAAATAGTTAAAATTACATTTGTAAAAAGATGATTTTATTTAGGGTCTGGCTAAAATGCAGTCGAATTTACACCTGTTAGATCAGGTGGTGGAGAATAAATCAGATTTCAGTAGAGAGATTGAATCAGATTTCAGTAGACAATTAATCGGATTTCAATAGAAATAATTATGAATGAGATTTCAATAGAGATAATTATGAATAAGATTTCAAAAGATGTGACTATAATAATATATCAATTGTTGCACAAATCTCAATGAACGTAATTCATTAACTGTATATTCGACTGTAAATGCAGTCGATTACATTTTAGTCAAAACTCTTCCATTTTATGAGACAAAAGATATATATATTTTACAATTAATTATTTTGAGCCCAAAAACTCAATTGCATGCATGGGAATATACAATGCATTATATAGATTGCATTCTCTCTAAGCTAGCTATATTAGACTCTTAACACCTACACTCCCACAATTAGAACTCACTTATAGCCGCAAGGACCACCCATCCACTCTTTTATCATTGAATTTCTCCAAAAGAAATCATTTTTCTAGTTTAAAAATGATTGAAGATAATAACCCCTTATATATTTATATAATATAATTTGAAAGCTAGCTAGCTAAGAAGAAAAGAAAGCAATGTAGAAAGACTCTTAGATATTTTGTATGAATTAATACTAAATTCTATAATAATATCAATAAGTAAGTTTGATTATTGCAAGGCACCGGGCATCGATCGATATATTAACGTTCTATCTGTATTGTGTTGTCCATGGACATTGTTACTACAGATATGATCAAGATGAGGTATCCTATATAAATCACAATTTAATTTCTACTTAATTAAGGGGAACATGATGCAATGATATTTGTTTGAGAGAGCAGCATATTTAGGGTACAGACATGGCCATGAAAAGACTAGCCTTAAAAAGATGAAGACATAGTCATCTTTAATGTTTGTTCTGTTCATTAACATGTTTGATAGTGCATGCTCATAGCTACTTTGGTACACCTAATTCCAATTGGAGGAGTCCACCCTCATTTAGTGGGTTGGTGTCAGAGAGGAAATAAACTGACCCATAACATACTAATCATGTATATGAAGCTAGCTAGCTAGCTAACTCACTCCCACGATGAATTATATTCCTAGTGCAAAAATTTGTTAACAATTGGAGCCCAAAATAATATATATTTAGGGTTTAGGGTTTCGACAAACGGAAAACTGAAAGAAAAAAAAAAAAAAAAAAAAAACCCTTAATGAGGCTTAAATTCGAGACGTGCATAATAACTTTGATTTAAGAACATTAATATTTAATTTTTACATGCAGTATATGAGAAATGTTATTTAAATTTTAAACCCCATTATGTTTGGAATATATCACAAGTTAACATGTATGTTGGTTAAATCACCTAATATCGACATTATGTGATTTTAACTCGTAAAAGTATGGTTTTAACTTTAAGACTAACATTAAATGAGATAATGAAGCTTAATTTCGAATTGATACAACAAATAAACAGGCCTAGCTAGCTAGCTAGCTAATAATTAACCTTATTATTTTTATTGTAATTGCTAACAAAAAGACTATGATTCTGTCTCTTGGACATGGCACATGCTTCATCATCGTCACTAGCTATAAGATGGTGAAGTCAACGATATATATGAATGAATTTTGCTTTACTTTCCAGCCTTTTATTTCCTCATAAAAGATGGAAATTGAATCCAAGAGTAAGATTTAGCTGGCTTACTTGTCTGTAGGGCTTTTTAGCTTTTGCCACCCTTCTAAATCTCAAAGGGTCATTTCCTCTCCATCTTTGTGTGGCAAAAGGGAGCTAACAAAGTAACTATGGCTCCACATGTTCAAGTTTAATGGACATGAAAATTCATTAATTTGTGTACCAAAACCAACCTTAATTAGCTCGTTTTAGTGGCCGGTCCACGGTCGGAGTAGGGTGGTGGCTAGTCGGAGTTGGGTGGTGTCCGGTCGACGAGGTAGTGGTGGCGATGGCCGGTCGTCGGAGTTGTGGAGGCGGTGGCCGGAGTTGGGTGGCGGCTGGCTGGAGTAAACATAATAGTATAATGGGCAATTTTGACATTTCACATAATTCTGTCAATTTTAATAGGAAATTTGGGTATAAAAAATCAAATTTCAACAAAAGTGACACTTGAGACCAAAATTTTATATATAGCAAAATTCAGACAATTTATTGGTCATTAACCCTTAATTCTTTTCACACATTTGCGATATTCTTCGTAAATAATATATATCCAAGTTGTTGTAAAATTAGTTTCGTAAAAGCAAGTCAGAAAGACTGTGAAATAGAACCATATCATATGATTTTATTATTTGTCTTTAATCCAATATTATTACTATGTTATTTCATGTAATCCAAATTCTTTCAATAGTTTGGGGCATAGATATAGGAGTGTTTGGTTTGGATGTGTCAACACGTTGATTATATGGGAAAATGGCACTCAAAGGCCAAATTAGCTTTAATTTATTGATATGGATACAAAAACATTAATGCATGCTTAAGATAGAGGAGAATCACATATAGGATAAACTAATAGCGAAAAGGTATATAAACTTTAATTGATCGTTACTACCATCAGAGATATTGAATATACATATATATATATTATTAGGAAAAAAAAAAAAAGTTGACAACATTTGCTTCACCTTTTCGTTATTGGCCAACTCGATCAAAGAGCGGGTTGACTGTTTAAAAATGGTGACAATACGAATCGATGGAAGAGGGCCTACGAATTTACATGATGATTTAAATAATGATTAAATTATAATATTAAAAAAAACAAAGAAAAAATGTTGTAGATTAAGGAATTTAATAATGCTGTAATTGATGAATTACCAACTTTATTATTATTATTATTTTCCCCGGAAAGAACATGCTTTGCATGTAGAGTAGAGTTTGGGCGAAAGAAAATATATCATTTGTTGGATCACGGGCGAAACTCCGTTACGGTTCTTGACGGAAAGCTTGAACTCCTGGACTCCGCGTAATCCTGCAAAAGAGGATGACCTGGGTGGTGACCCAGAATCCCTCTCCGATGCTTAAATGAGTATATGATCAATGGGGTGGTAAGCAGTAATCTAAGCTCGTATTAGAATGTGTGTTTTCTGAGGTAACTTCCTCCTTTATATAGGAGGGGAAGTTACTCAGTTACCTGAGACTGCGCCTGGCAGTTTTACCCACGATTCCGCATATCTCGTTCGGGATTCCATATATCTCGCCCCACGCTCCGCGTATCTCGCCCACTCTCCGAGTATCTCGGGCACGCCCTGCGTATCTCGGGGGAGGTTATCTGTATCTCAACCGTCTCCCCACTACTCTATCTAGTAGGCGGGCTTCTCGGCTTTATCCTCTGATCACAAGTCTCAATTCATATCGGAGACTCCAGAGTTATCTCATTCTAGGTCACCACCAGGACCTCTTGTCTCACGAGACAGGTCCAGCCTCCTCGGGGCTTTATTGTCGGGGCCTTCTCAAAGGCATATCGGAGCCTACTCGGAGGCTTACTGTCGGGAGAATTCAGCTCATATGTCGAGACTGCTAAAGTCGGGACCCTTCGCACTGGGCTCCTGGGCCTTCCAGGCCTTTCACGGGGCCCACTGGACTTACTCGCCGTCTAATGGCCGTTAACGGGGCTAACGATTACATCGGAACCCATCATTTGCCCCCAAGACATGGGGGACTTGCAGTCCGTCGTGTCTTCCAGTTCCGGATCTTTCTACCTCATCATCAGAGGCTTTTATCTCCAGACCTCCCGATATTTCCATCAGAGGCTTTTATCTTCAGACCTCCCGATATCACCATCAGAGGCTTTTATCTTCAGACCTCCCGATATCACCATCGGAGGCTTTTGTCTTAGGCACAATTCTTGAACAACAGAGCTTCTCGCTCGTAATTCCTCGGACTTCAAGGATAATTGCCAAATCCGAGGAGACTCCTCGGTTACTGCAGCATTAAATGCTAGGGATAATAAATCGACGCCTAAACCGGCATGACTGCTGCTTTCTGAAAAAGCACTCATTACGTCACTAACGTCTCTTCCGTACCGTGCCTATAATCTCGGCGATCAAGATTGAGTCGTTTCATCTTCAACGGTCCAGATTGAATCCGTCCAGCTGTCCTTTTGCCTATAAAAGCCAAAACCCTGGCACTATTCACTTCTTCTCTACCGTTTTGATTTCTGGAAATTCTGCCATTTTCAAACCTCGAAGCTTCTTCTCCAAGTTTCGTTTGCTCTTCCAGTGATCCCAGGCCTCCAGCCCTTCAGATCTTTCTTCATCTTTTCCAAGCAAGCATCAACAATGTCTGGTAAGGTTTTCCTTCTTTGCTCCTCCTATGATTTGCTGACATTACCTTCTCCTCTTTTCTTAAGTTTTACTGTTTGTAACCGTTTTAGACGAAGCTAGTTCCGGGGAAAGGACCCCTTTTACCTTTGAGCTTGCCATTAACGAAATTTCTGAGACCTCGTACGAGGTTGCTCTTCGAGAGGGCTGCATTACTTCGGATTGGGAACCCCGCTTCCCCTACGAGTCTCACCCAACCACCCGGAGAAAGCATATCGTCACGCGTCCTCGAGAGGGGGAGGTATTCGTCTCCACCGGGCAGATAAATGCTAGGATTCGATTTCCTTTTTGCGGGAACCTGATGGAGATGTGCAACTTCTACCAGACGCATCCTTGCACCTTCTCTCCACATGCCATCCGCGTGTGGAACGCTTTCCAGGTTCTGTGCCTCCGTCAGCGGTGGACGTACAGTTTGCTACTCTTCCGTACCTTCTACGGAATGAAGTGTAATAAGGCTGGTGTTTGCTCCTTCACTCCCCGACTCCCCAAGTGGACAAATGAGCAACTTTCACGTTTCGGCTGGGATAGCGAGACCTGGAAGTTCAATAAGGATCGGGTGCTGATTTGCGACTCGGGGTCCGACAATAGTGGATGGAAGAAGTATTACTTCTTCGTCCAGAATAGCTCAATCCCATAGCCCCGATGGGAGGTTGTGGCGGACCCTGCCCCCAAGCTCGGAGTCTACACCGAGGATGACCTCAACACCCTCCAGCTGGTCCAGCTTTACCGTTGGGGGGAATCCTTCATTCCCCTCGACGCCAACAAGCTCGTGGAGAAAGATTTGATTCACATCGGAGTCCGGCTCCTCGATTCCGTTTCCAAGGATTTGGTTATCTGGGTAACACTTCTAACCACTTCGTCTTTTCATTTTTGCAGGCAAGAAGGCATCTCTGTTGACCCATCTCATGTTGAAGCATGGGGAGACCGATGCCGTCCAGGGTAGCTCCAAGCGGAAGCGGAAGTCGCTGAAGAAGGGAGCTTCCTCTTCTGCTGCTCCCCCGACCGAAGAGCAGACTGTGGCCAAGCGGGCCAGAAGGGAGGAGATAGACCAAGCCTTCGGCGTCACCACTGCTGAGGAAGGTAAGCGCGTTCGCCTCGCTATTAAGAAATATAGGAGGTTGGTTCCCAAGGAGTTTATCCCCGCTGATCGGGAGTCGCGGGTCCGAGAAATTAAGTATATACTTCGAGGAGAAACCCCACGCGTCCTAAGGGCGGGATACTACAACTTCTTCGGAAAGGACCAACATCTCGAGCGCCAAATCATCTGGTGCCCCCGTGATACTCTGCCTGATTTTATTCGTCCCGCCACCGCAGGTCCATCGGAGACCCTCACTCCAGGGCAGGCTGCTACTCCAACAAGGGTCGCGACTCCACAGGAGCCGATGCTGGAGGATGCCCCGACGGAAGCTCAGTTCCGTCAGGTTACAAATTTGGAGGCTTCCCCCTCCTCCGAGGAGGTAAATGAAGGCGGTCTGCTCCCCCGCCAAAGGCCAGGTCGGAGCACCCTGAGGCCAGTTGTGGAGGATGTGTCTCGGAGTCCTCCCCCGGAGTTCCGCTCTCCGACTCCCGAGCCTCCGACCGAGGTGGCTCCTCCGGACGAGGCTTCCAGGGTCATCCCTCCTCTCCCCGTGGATGAGAATCTTTACAAGGTTTTCACCCCCGACCAGGAGACAGTTCCCTGGAACCCGATCGAGTCTCTCCAGGGGGTCTCGCTCCATCGGGGAGACCTTCAGCCTGAATTGGCCCTGCATCTGCTGGCAGGATCGATTCCACCAGCCTTGAGGCGTCCAATCTCCTTGGCGCGGGAGGACCTCGAAGAAGAGCTCTGCAACATGGCTATCCGTCGGATTGAGGTAAAACTTTACTCTCGCTTTTATTCTTCCCTTCATTGTTCTTGCCTTCGATCATCAGATTTTAATCCCTTTTTCTCTTTTGTCTTAGGAAACCGCGGACCAGCAGCGCTGCTTCGGCTTCATCCTGGCTCTGAAGGGTGCTTTGGAGGAGGCATAAGCCAAGTCGGACCCCGACGCGTTGGCCAAGCTCCAAGCGGACCTCGACGAGGCTGTAGCGGCCAGGAATAAGATAGCCAAGGAGCAGGCTCTCCTTGGTGAGAAGGCTCTGGGCCTGCACAAACAGGTCCAGGATCACGAGGTCGTGCTACGTCGGGAGCGGAAGATGCTCCAGGAGGAACAGCGGCGGCACGAGGTGGAGAAGGGGCAGCTCATCCGCGAGAAGGACATTCTCGCGGAAGCTCTTGCGGAGGCCAAAGCGGGTCTTGAGGCCAAGTTGGCTGAGGCAAAGGCTCAAGGCCACGAGGAGGGTCGCCAACAGGGTCACGAGGAAGGCCGCCTACAGGGTCGTGAGGAGGGCCGCGAGGAATATCGGAACTCTGAAGATTTCCAGGCAGATGCCGTGGGGTTCTGCAAAGCCGAGGTGGAGAATGTTCTGTTCAATGCCGTCGAGGAGCTCTACACGGCATACGAGGATTCCATCGACTTCAAGAAGTCCGAGACCCTCGCCCCTTTCGCGGAGAAATATTTCAACCTCCCCGCGGAGAGTGATGAGGCCGATCCCCCTGCAGGTGCCACGGACCCGACTTCACAGGCTGTGGAGCCTTCTGCCCAAAACCCCTTGATTCCTGCTCCCTCCGAAGCTGCTGAGGACCCAACTTCCAACAAGGACCAAGCTTAATGCTCTATTCTTTAATTCCTTGTAATTTTTCCTCCGTGTATCCTCCTTATCGTTTGTATCGGAACCTTTAGGCCTTTGAGCCCTTATAAGAAATTCCTTTCATCTGTTTTGGTCTCGATAACCATTGCACGGTTTAAAGTGACTTTAGATTCGTTACTTAAAACGTTCTGATGCATCATTTAAGATGACTTCATACATCCTTCCGATGCTTTATTCGGGACTTCACCACTTAAGGTTTCTCGTCCATATCACTTAATGTAATTCTCGTATGTCTTTCACGACATTTTCCTCGGGACTTCACCACTTAAGGTTTCTCATCCGTGCCTTTCAAGGCAATTTTGGACATCACTTAAGATGATTTTCCGCACCCATTAAGGCTTTTATCGCGCTATTTCTAGACGACTTAATCGTACCCCTTAGGGCTTTTTCGTACCCTTTAAGGCTTTTTGCCGCATCATATAGACGACTTACGCGGACCCGTTATGGCTTTTTCGTACCCTTTAAGGCTTATTGCCGCATCATATAGACGACTTACGCGGACCCGTTAGGGCTTTTTCGTACCATTTAAGGCTTTTTGCCGCATCATATAGACGACTTACGCGGACCCGTTAGGGCTTTTTCGTACCTAGGCTTTTGGTTGCATCATAAAGACGACTTACTCATACCCCGTAGGGCTTTTGTCCGTACCTCGATAGGCTTTTTATCGCGCCATAAAGGCGACTTACTCGTACCTTGTAAGGCTTTTATCGTACCTCGGAAGGCTTTTGTCGCGTCCTTCAGGACGTCTTACTGACAGTTAGAATAAATCTAAAAGCAATTTGATCGGAAGCAACTTCTTTTATTAATAACTCAAAGTTTTGCTTACATCGGATTGATAGATAACTTGCGCCATTCGCGGCGGCTTAACATCGCGCACCTCTAAAGGCGACTTAATATCAAACATGATACTTCTTCAAGTGTGCGTCACCAAAGGAATGTTTCAGGATCTTGTCGTCAAGGTCTTCTAGCTTGTACGCATTCGGGGCTGGCATCCCTACGATCTTGTAAGGTCCCTCCCATTTCGGCGATAGCTTGTTGATCCGATCTTGATGAACGAACTCGTTCCTCCGCCAGACAAGTTCTCCCACGAAGAATTGTCGGGACTTGACACGCCGATTATAATATCGGGCTGTTGCCAAACGCATCCGAGCCTGAACTTCGTCAGCCTTCCACCTTTTCTCTTCAAGTAAATCCAAGTCCAGACGTCTTATCTCCTCGTTCGTCAGAGGTTCGTAATACCTCCTACGATGGGACGCCACCGCTATTTCCACGGGAGCAACTGCCTCCGTGCCATAAACAAGGCCAAACAGAGTCTCTCCCGTCGATTGCTTGGGTGTTGTTCTAACAGCCCACAGCACGTTTTCAAGCTCATCTAGCCAATGACCTTGCAGGGCATAGACCCTCTTCTTCAAGCCATCCATCACGATCTTATTGGCTGACTCGACTTGGCCATTAGTCTGAGCATGGTGGACGGAAGCTGTCCGATGCTCGATGTTCAATTCCTCCAGATACTCCTTCAACTGAGCCCCATTAAACGGAGGGCCATTATCGCTGATCAACACTCGCGGAACCCCATACCGGGATATGATCTGAGTCTGGAGAAACTTGAGGATCTACTGCCCCGTCGTCCTGGCCAACGCCTTAGCCTCTATCCACTTTGAAAAGTAGTCAATAGCTACGAGTAAATATTTGCACTGACCTTTTTCTTGTGGAAGGGGTCCCACCAAGTCGATGCCCCACTGCGCGAAGGGCCAAGCACTTCTGATGGACATCAAGTCCGCGGCAGGAGCCACGATATTCGGAGCGTACCTCTGGCATGCATCACAGGATTGGACCATCGTTGTCGCTTCCTTGTTCATCGAGGGCCAATAGTAGCCTAGATTCAACGCTTTCCTCACAATGGATCGGGCCCCTTCATGACAGGCCGCGACTCCCTCGTGTAGCTCTCTCAGGATCTGATTCGTATCAGGCTTCGCCACACATTTCAGAAAAGGCTTTACATGCCCCCTTTTGTATAACTGATTGTCCACCATCACGTAGTTGCTCACGATCCGACGCAACCTAACAGCTGCCACTTCATCATCGGGGAGTGCCCCCGTAGTCAGGTATGTGACTATCGGGGTCACCCAGGTGGGTTTCTCATCTTCCTCCGATCCTGCTTCGATAGCGCAAACCTCCGACGGATCGATGGTCGAGATAATTACTCTCTCCAGGAAGTGCACCTTCCGATTCTCCTCGGGGGCCGCTCCCAGAGCAAACTTGCTTAAGGCGTCTGCCTCCGCATTTTCTTCTCTCGGGATTGCCTCAATGTCAAAGCTTTTGAAGCTTCCCTTCAAAGTCTACACTTCGTGCAAATACTTCCTCATTGTCGGGCTCTTGGCTTCATAGTTCCCCTGGACTTGATTCACGATCAAGCTAGCATCACACTTCACTTTTAAATGGTCGACTCCTGTACCCTTGGCGATTTTGAGGCCCGTGATGAGAGCCTCATACTCCGCTTCGTTGTTGGTGGCCCTAAACGTCAAGGCCAAGGCATATCGCAGGGGCTCGCCTCCACCGGGCGGTATCAATATGAATCCTGCTCCCGATCCTTCTACACTTGATGAACCATCAGTGTACATCTCCCAAGTGTTCTCCTCATTTGGCTGTTCTGGCTGTTTTGCTATCGGGACCTCCATGGTTGCCCCCTCTACAGGACCCGCTTCTTCTAGATCGGGTGCTGTAGACTCAGCTATAAAATCCGCCAATGCCTGGCCCTTAATAGCTGTCCTGAGCAAAATGAATATGGAACTCCGTAAGCTCGATGGCCCATTTCACCAATCTCCCTGACGCCTCCGGTCGGTTCAAGAAGTGCTTCAAGGGCTGATTAGTTAACACCGTAACCTCGTGGGCATGGAAGTAAGGTCGTAGCTTTCGAGCAGCAACAATCAACGCAAAGAGATACTTCTCAATAGCGGGATAATTCATTTCAGATTTGGCAAACGCCTTGCTTACATAATAAACAGGCACTTGGTTGCCCTTGACAATCTTTATTAAAACAGAGCTAACAGCAACTTCAGAAACAGCCAAATAGAGATAAAGCGGCTCGCCTGGAACCGGTTTCGCTAACGGCGGGAGGGTACGGAGATGCTGCTTGAGTGCCTGGAATGCCTCCTCGCACTTGTCGGACCATTCGAACTTCTTGTGGGCCCTTAGTACATCAAAAAATGGCATGGCTCGATCACTCGCTTTGGACAGGAAACGATTCATCGCAGCTAATCGCCCATTCAGCACCTGGACCTCCCGATGAGTTTTCGGAGACTGCATCTCCTCGATTGCTCTCAGCTTCTCAGGATTCACCCCGATCCCTCTCTGGCTCACCATAAACCCTAGGAATTTCCCCGAGTTCACTCCGAAAGCACATTTGTCCGGGTTCAAACGAACCTGATGAAACTTCATCCGCTCGAACGCCGCCGCCAAATTCTGGACATGGTCCCCCGCCTGTCGGGACTTCACCAGCATGTGCATGTCATCCACATAAGCCTCCATGGTCTTTCCCAGCATGTCTCCGAATAACTTATTCACCATCCTCTGATAAGTTGCTCCAGCATTGATCAACCCGAAGGGCAATAACGTCGTAGTGATAGACGTCACTATCATCATAGAAGGCTGTATGGGGGGCATCCTCCTTCGCCATCTTGATCTGGTTGTATCCCGAGTAGGCACCCATGAAGCTTAGCAGCTCATGTCCCGACGTGGCGTCCACCAACTGGTCAATCCTCGGGAGTGGATAGCAATCCTTCGGGCAGGCCTTGTTCAAGTCGCGAAAATCGACACACATCCGCCACTTCCCATTACTCTTTCTCACCAGGACCGGGTTAGCAACCCAAGTCTGGAATCGGAGCTCCTTGATGAATCCAGCGTCGAGCAATCTGCCCACCTCTTGCTGGATCGCGATCCTCTTATTAGCGCCCATCGGACGCCTCTTCTGGGCGATAGGCTTGATCGCGGGGTCGATCTTCAGCTCGTGCACTATCACGTCGGGGCTGATTCCTGGCATATCGCTCGGGGACCAGGCAAACAGCTCCTTAAACTCCTTCAGGAGCTCAATCAACTCTCGGGCTCTTTCCTCCGACAAAGCAGACCCGATTTTCACCTTCCTCTTAGGTCCGTCAATCTCAACCTCTTTTAGGTCCTCCATGGGGGCGGGGCGCCCAAACTCTTCTTGAGGATCGGCATCAGTCTGTAGGACAGCCATGGCCTCCCTCCTTCTCCGCCGGGTGGCATTAACAGAACACCTTCGTGACGCCACCTGGTCACCCTTGACCTCTCCGACCCCATTGTCAGTCGGGAATTTCATCTTCTGGTGGACGGTCGAGGCGACCGCCATGAGAGGATTGATGGTGGTCCTCCCGATAATAGCATTATACGTCCCCGCAGACTCTACCACGACGAAATCTACGTTCCGTCTCGCCATCTTCCAGCCACTACCGAACTCCACCGGTAAGGTAATCATCCCCAACGGATAGGAGGTAGATCCAGAGAACCCCACCATCGGGAAGTTCACCTGCGTTAAGTCCTTCTTCGTCTTTCCCATGGCTTCCAGGGCGTCCATGAAAAGAATGTCGGAGGAGCTCCCTCCGTCTATCAGGATCCGCTTCATCTCGAATCCGTCCACGTCCAGAGTCACGACCAAGGCGTCGTCGTGAGGGCTCTCCACGCCTATCAAATCCTCAGCTGAGAAAGAAATCACCATCTCTTCCTTTATAGTCCACGACCGGGACCTCTTGCCTAGCACCACAGCAGCAGAGATGCGGGAGGCATAATTCTCCCGAGAAGCGGAGGTGTCTCCTCCTGCTGCCATTCCTCCGTGAATGACGTTAATGGTTCCCCGCCTCTCCTTACGGGCACCGGAGCCAGAGGATTCCGGCTCAACCTTCTTCTTCTTTGGGGATCGATCATGGGACTTGGAACGAGACCGTGACTGACTTTTGGAACGGGATCGGCACCTTCCCCTTCCGACGAACTCCTTAAGCTTCCCCTTCTGGATCAGCTTCTCTATCTCCTTCTTCAGCTCCCGACAGTTATCCGTATCGTGACCATTGGCTCGATGGTACCGACAGTAACGATCGGAGTGGCCTCCCAAGAATTCACCTTCCTTCCTCGGGGGGTATCGGGCGAGATCCTGCCGATCCATCACAGCTAGGACGGAGGTCATCGAACTGTTGATGGGAACATTACGACCCTTCTCTCGGGGCGACCACGGCTCTTACCTCCCTATGATTTGTCGCTCCCTTTGCGATCATCCGACAGCTTGGACGATGGCTTTCCTCTTCCTGACTTCGGAGGATCAAGCTCTCCGGCAGCAATCTTCGACTCCTGCACGTCGATTTGCTGCTTCACCCTCGCTTGCAGGGCCTCCATGCTCCAAACAGCCTTCGCGGCTACACTGTTCATCAGATCGGACCCATACGGAGCAGTCAGGTTCCGAAGGAAGGTTCGGATGGTCTCTCCCTCCGATATCTCTTCATCGATCTCAGCGGCACTAGCAGTGAACCGTTGGTAGTAGTATGCCAACGTTTCGTCGGATCTCTGCACCACCTGGGTCAAAGACCTCACACTCTTCAAGAGACGCCTACGACCCTGGTACTGCTTGATGAAGCGGTCGTGCATATCAGCCCAGCACGTAATGCTTCCCGGCGGTAGGCTGAAAAACCATGTCATAGCCCTTTCTCCCAAGGTGATCGGGAACAGCGAACACACGAGGTCATCATTCGAGGTCCTACCCATACAGGCCTGGACATGCCTCTGAACGTGGCGAACTGGGTCTCCTTCACCATCGTACTCCTTGATGGTCGGGATGCCTAGCCCTGGCGGGGCGACAGTATCTAGCAGCCGTGGAACGAAAGGATGACTGGATCGATCCCTCAGCTCCGATGTCATTTGTTTCTGGTCGCCCATGCAGATGTTGACAATTTTCACCACCTGATCGGGGGTGATGGGGCCATTCAGGGGAATAGTCATGTGTTGCACTGGTCCGGGACCATCAACCACGAACTTCTCCGTGTGCGCGGGTTCCTTACCCTTACTCCTGGGCTGAACCTCCTGAACCTCCTGTTCTGCTTGAACCTCCCTTGGGGGAGGTGGAGGCAACTCCTCTGCCCTCCTGGCAGCCTCTCTCTTGTCCAGTAGAGCCTCCATGGCAGCTAAGAACATGGGCATAGCATCTGCTACTGCCTTAGCCAACTCCGAGTTCGAGGAAGAACCTACCTCCCTCCGAGGGATTTCTTCTCTGTGCACCACCGGATGTGGAGGAGCATCCACCTCCCTTCGCGGGATATCTTGCTTGTTCGCCGCCGTGTCTCGGACTGAGACCTCATACCCTTCATCATGCCCCCCTGTCTGGGAAACAGCAGGGTGCTCACCTTGTTCAACAGCATGCTCCAGCAACGGGGAATTCACAGTCCCAGCAGGGCGAGAACTGCCGGCCTGAACTTGCTTCTTCTTGCCACCACCAGCCATCGATCTAGTAGAAACTATTTTGGCTTTTTGTAAGTTTCCCACAGACGGCGCCAATGTTGGATCACGGGCGAAGCTCCGTTACGTTCTTGACGGAAAGCTTGAACTCCTGGGCTCCGCGTAATCCTGCAAAAGGGGATGACCTGGGTGGTGACCCAGATTCCCTCTCCGATGCTTAAATGAGTATATGATTAATGGGGTGGTAAGCAGTAATCTAAGCTCGTATTAGAATGTGTGTTTTCTGAGGTAACTTCCTCCTTTATATAGGAGGGGAAGTTACTCAGTTACCTGAGACTGCGCCTGGCAGTTTTACCCACGATTCCGCATATCTCGTTCGGGATTCCATATATCTCGACCCACGCTCCGCGTATCTCGCCCACTCTCCGAGTATCTCGGGCACGCCCTACGTATCTCGGGGGAGGTTATCTGTATCTCAACCGTCTCCCCACTACTCTATCTAGTAGGCGGGCTTCTCGGCCTTATCCTCTGATCACAAGTCCCAATTCATATCGGGGACTCCAGAGTTATCTCATTCTAGGTCACCACCCAGGACCTCTTGTCTCACGAGACAGGTCCAGCCTCCTCGGGGCTTTATTATCGGGGCCTTCTCAAAGGCATATCGGAGCCTACTCGGAGGCTTACTGTCGGGAGCATTCAGCTCATATATCGAGACTGCTAAAGTCGGGACCCTTCGCACTGGGCTCCTGGGCCTTCCAGGCCTTTCACGGGGCCCACTGGACTTACTCGCCGTCTAATGGCCGTTAACGGGGCTAACGATTACATCGGAACCCATCATAATTAATAATTGAGAGTAATTGTGTTATCACTTATCAATATATATATTGAAATATATTATTCCGTTATAAATTTTTTTTTCTTTCTACTGTGATAAGTAAAAGAGTGAAAATTAAAACCTGAAAATTGAAGTGATTTTTTTAAATTCTCTGTATACAAGTGTAATTTCTCGTTCCCAATGTGGCATTTCTGTTTAGCCACGTAATATAATATGACTAGTGTGGTTCACTTCACCCATTAGAGTCAATAATTTTAAATTTTGCTGAGGTCTTGAGAATATAAAAATATTCATGTTCAACATTCTAGCTTTTACGAGCTGACTCAGTGCAAGTGAGAATTAGTATAAGTGTGGAAAAAAAGTATTTGTGTTTGGCGAAAAAAAAAAAGGCTTTTGTATCCTTATTTGGGAATGAGTCCGGAAATTCATTGACATTTTAAGTGAAAATGATAATGCTAATTACAAAAAGGGTTAGATGGCTTCATTATTATTATTATTGAAAGCTTTGTGGTATACATAGGGCTTAGCTTAGGGGGTTTATTTTTCCCTTCACACAAGTCAAAAGCCCCTTAAGGTCAAGATGAGGAAACTAATGTAAGACATTGAGCAGAAAGCTAATTAGTGAAACATTTAGGTATATAGGGTATTGATTATAAAAGAGAAAAAATTGTACCTTTTTGGTACATTCATAATTATTATAATATATATTGTTAAGAATAAGATGCTGCGTTTTAATATTCGTAAACTCGAATTTGTGAGTGAACTGTGAATACCTTGAACAAGATCTTATTCATATTTAAACAATTCTGTCATGTATATATATATATATATATATATATATATATATATATATATATATATATATATATTCAGAAACCCTATTTGATTTAAATTCTAATTAAACATTTACATCATGATCACCTAATTGCTCATATCTAGCTAGGGTTTCATTGAGAATATGCTTTTAGATATCATCACTGCACAGTTTTGTGTTGTTCTTTCATTTGTTATTGTTTTTTTATAGACAATGTAAAATAAAATTAGAACAAAATGTTGTACCGATTCAATCCGCGTTCCTTTATTATTGTTGTTATATTCATTAAATTAGTTTTCTTGTTGCTTTTTAATGTAGAGTTTTCATGCTACTAAACATTTTTAAATATACTCAGAGAAAAATAGTATTACCAACTTAGACAATTCACAATAACAGTTCGTTTTTGAAAAAAAATTACAGCCATATTAATCCTGAAAAATAAACCTAGAAAATATACTATACCAAGATGAAATTCCCATAAATTATATAATAAATAAATCCACATCTTTCCTCTTCAGAAGGGAACCGGAAATATTCATGGTTAATTTGTGTTTGGATTTTTCTGGGAAAAGGGTTTCCCTGGAATCTCAGTCAACTCCACTTTAATTTTGCAAAACCTGACAACTTACAATTCTATTGGCATGTTAACTTTTGACTGTTTAGCACCAAAATGCTATTTTGCTCCAATTTGAATATTCTTTATATATATTTTGGATATTTGGATGGCCGATCTTATAAAACCATACAACTTTTACACATCAAAACTGCTGTCATTGTAATTTTTTATCATAATATCTGCACCATGCTAAACATATTTTGTATATGTGTAAACCGTGAAAGATATTACTTTTTAGCAACATATAGTAAATGATCATTGTAGTACAAATATTATTATGTGCTGCTAATTGTTTAGTCAAAACTAACAAACTTATTTTCAATCCATTTTGGGTGGAAAAAATAGTAATAAGAAGGCTATGTATATCCCTATCTATTGCTAATATATATGAGGTAAAAAAAAACATTAAGAAGTTAATTGGCAATTGAAATTGGTGATAACATATTTTTATAACTAAAATACACTCGTCTCTATTAATATTTTTTTGGCAGAATGTCCATTTTTTTATTGAAGCACCTCATCCTGTTTTTATCTCTGATCGATTTGCTTCGCTAAATGCGAATTATTCTGCTTCTAAAACGCCTAAGTGAACCATTTTTCGCAATATCGTGAAAACGATGTATGACGTCAATTTGTACGTCATCATGTACTTATATGATAAATTCTATTTATTTTTAACCAAAAATTTAACTGAGATACATAAATGGTAGTTTCGAAAAAAAATCAGGTAATTATTGATAAAATAATGTAACTAACTATTTGTAGTAAGATTTAGTATTCAACCTATAATTAGCTAAAACTTTAAACCCTATAAAAGACCAAGTGCAGAAGAGAGTTGATTGAACAAGGTCAATAGAGGACTTGTTTGGTGCTGACTGCATTTATTAGCAAAAGGGAAGGGATAATTTGGGGAAGGAAATTAATGAAGCGAAATCAAATGCCCACTAATGATCCAATCATTATCCTTCTGTGGAACCCAATAACGAAAAATACTGGACCCCACCTCGGAAACAAGCGGTGGCCCAGATCTCCGAACACAATTATTTTTACTTTTACCTTTTTACCCCTCGATTTGATTTATTTACATGGGGGAGGTTAAAACTTTGTTGGGACAGAGAGCAGAGAATGTCTGCTCTACGTGCTACACTCTATGATTACTTCTTCCTTTCCTTTGGGTCCTGCACTGCTGCTCTCTAGGCCCCGTCTCGTCCCCCACCATTTTTGTGTCTCGAAATTTACCATTTGTTTTTACCTTTTATTTAAAATTAAATATCTACTATTCTACTTAATTAAATGGGAAATGGAATTAAAATAATAATTAATTGCTATCGAAACTAAATGTCAGAAACTTTTGATTATACCCTACAACCATTCTGATGGATGAGTAGACGTAATTATTATTATTCGTATATAAAAGAATATATAAAAGCATTATTACAAGCATTCGAGAATTATATAAAAGAATAAACCAACACTTGAGGGTATTACAACGGATTTTGCTTTTAAAAAAAATTACATTGCATAATATTTTTTTTTTTAAAAATGATTTAGGGACTATAACTATAAAGTTCAAACCACAATTAATTTTTTTGTTTTTTTTTTTGTTACCCGCGGGGTGATCCTAGGTGGGCCAATAAGGGGTAACCTCTGATTAAGGAATGAGGCGCTGAACCACCACACCATATTACATGGTTAAACCACAATTAATTAATAATATCGAAACCTCACGTAATTATATTTTATTACTAAGATGGAAATTAGAATGAGAGGTCAGGCTCGAAACTGGTCCCGGGTCAGGGCCACGTAGCCCATGGACCAGGCTTTTCCAGTGAGCCCGAAAGGAGGCCTGAGATTGTCGCCACGTGGCGTCGTTCTGATGTTGATTGACAAGCTGATCGAACGGTGGGTATTCCGAGTTGCCGGTGATAAAGGGGGCAAGTGGCCGGACGGACGCCTCATCAGATTCCTTTTATTCAACCAACACAACACAACAGCCTTGGGTGGTGTAAACAATTGTTAGGTGGACCAGAATAGCCACGTGGCCCCGGTTTCTGCTTCTGCCACGTCAACCCTAGCGCTAGGTATCATGATAGTGTGACAGGTGTTGTGACGCTATCATATACGTCATCTCTTTCCTTTTGGTCTCTCTGATGTCTGATCTATTCCGTTCCTAACTTTTCTTCTTATAGTCCAGTCCGTACGTAAGATACCGTAAAAATAACGTTTCTTGTCTTCACATGCGAATTGCTGTACATAATGAGCCGAGTAGGCCTAATAATTAGGATATTGGGCCGCGTCATCATTTATGGGCCTGCGACGGTAAAGAGGCCCATTTGTTTGCCAAGTAAAGAGGCCCACTATAATGTAACTTTTTTTTTTTTTTTTTTGGCCATAACACTATAATGTAACTTGAACTGAGAACTAAACGGGCAACATACATTGGACGTGAAGGGTTTATGTCTCGAGGTGGTCGGAAATGTTTATTAATCCTATGAATCATGGAACATTCTTATTCGTCTTATTATTGACAAGAGCGTGCGGATTTAACTTTCGGTGATCTCATTTAAAATGTGAAATCTATCTTTCCAATAAGATAGATCTTGTTGTGTTGTTATTGACACTCTTGTTAAAATTGGCTTAATTGCTCTCTCATCCTACTATAAAGGTTGGCTTTTTTTGTTTGTTTGTTAGTTTGAAATGAAATGGACCGTTTTGTGCAACTTGTTTTCTGATATGCGAATTTGTACTATCGCTTTAAGCTTGGTGAGTGCATAACACTTCCTTCACATAATTAGGGGAGCACGGTCTTCTGATGGAATATTAGATCTAAACTAATGAGTGAATGAAAACTAAATCATGTATCATTAAGTGGTAATAATCGTTTCATCCTATTCGAAATTTCATATTCGAGTTGTGACAGAAAAAATATTCATAATTACCCCTTAAGACAAGACTGACCGTGATGATTGAAAAATTATTTTAAGAGCCGACACCTATAACATATGGAGACATATATAATAGTCACCTGTTGTCTAATGATATTTTGTTATGAGTGTAATAGTAGTCCTTAACTCCCGCATATAGTGCAAAATTTTAAAAAATATTATTATATTTAATAATATTCATGTATAATCAGCTGGTAAAGTTTCACTGTACATTTAAAATACTAACTATTTTGAAGTATATTGGAGCAGCGAATGAACCTGCTCTAGTCAAAGTTGCTACCAAGCTGTTATAGAGTCATATGCAGCATATATTTATATCATTTTCCAATGATATAAAAATAATAATCCATGACCGATTTTTTTAAAAAATTAAAAATATAGTAATAGAGTGTGCATAAATTAATGATTTCGTGAATACTATATACATCCACTTCCAACTATAGCAATCAAAATTACACCACAAATAATAAAGTCCCCGTCAGCACATGCAAAATCGAGCTGACCGAATTAAGAAGATGAAGAAAATGGTAGTGTCCAAGTCCATGGATCCAAATGGAATGCATGGATCCACACAAATTTAAGTTAGTGGAGACTATAATTCTCCTCTGCACACTTGTCGAGAGGAATGTTTTTCTATGGGACCTAGTTGTCTGGTTTGGTTTGTCGCTGTCACTCATATACTATAATAAATAACATTTAATTATTATTATTATTATTATTATTATATTATGCGAAGAATGGAAAACCATAATTAATTCGAAGGTGGTGGCTCCAACTCAACTCAATTCAATTCTTCTTCTTCTCTTCAATTTAAAGCACATATCTGTGTGTGGCTGCAGAAGATCATATATTATGTGAATTTTGGGATGTAGTGTAGTTCAGTTACCATAGCTGGACAAACCTTCTCTTTTGCTCTTTAATTACTTTGCCTTTGGTTATATATAATAGACGTGAAACTGATTTTCATAAAATCTTAAGATAATCGGCATAAATTCATTTAAAAGTTTTATCATTTAATACGGCTACTTATATATATAAGTAAAAATCGCGTTATATTACGTTAATACCCATAATGGACTTTTCTTAATTAACGTTATTTCTAACTGCTATGTATCTTAATCTTATTCTTGATGCTTTCACTTAAAATTAATTAGGAAGTGTCGACATCGCTACGAGTCATATTGCAATTACCAGTTGTGCCACGCCGATCAACTAAAAATCACTAAACTATCCACATGTTAGAACTCAAACACCATAGTCACTATTAGCACATCTCCGAAATGCGCCAGAAATTTGGCACATCTGCCAAATGCGCCACATTTAATACATGACGCATTTCCCAGATGCGCCACAATTAATAAGCATTAATTACCCGTTTTTCAAATTAATTCACTAAAATAGTGCTACAAACTAGATTTAATCCAGGTCACCTAGGTGATAGACATGAATACTAACCACTACACTACAATGTCTTTTGTTAAGAACTTATTAAACTTTTTATATTTAATGTTAGTTTAACGACCAAAATATCGTCACTGAGAATTAAACACTAGTCACCCGCATGATAGGAAATTTTTTTTACCACTACACTACAATGACTTTTGTTGATAATTAATTAAACTTTGTATATTTATTTGTCTATGTAATTTTATTTATTTTTTTGTGTTAATACATTGTTTAGTTGCCTACGTTTGCACCATGTGACCGAATGATTACTTTTTTGAAGTGATTAATGGTTACATACATTTCAGAATATGACATAATCGTTTAAACTTATTTTATTTAATAATTTATATTTAATCAAATGTGATTGAATTTTAGTTAAATAACGATTTTAGTAAAATTCAACCCCTACCTATGTTTAGTTATTTTGTAAAATTCAATCACATTTGATTAAATATAAATTATTAAATAAAATAAGTTTGAACGATTCTCTCATATTCTGAAATGTATGTAACCATTAATCACTTCAAAAAATTAATCATCCGGTCACATGGTGCAATTGTATGTAACTAAACAATGTATTATCACAAAACAATAAATAAAACTACATAGACAAATAAATATACTAATTTTAATTAATTATCAACAAAAGTCATTGTAGTGTAGTGGTAAGAATTTTTGCCTATCATGCGGGTGACTAGTGTTAAATTCTCAGTGACGATATTTTGGTCGTTAAACTAACATTAAATATAAAAAGTTTAATAATTTCTCAACAAAAGACATTGTAGTGTAGTGGTCAGTATTTATGTCTATCACCTAGGTGACCTGGGTTTGATTCTAGTTTGTAGCACTATTTTAGTGAATTAATTTGAAAAATGGGTAATTAATGCTTATTAATTGTAGCGCATCTGGGAAATGCGCCATGTAATAAATGTGGCGCATTTCGGAGATGCGCTAGTAGTGATTATGGTTCCGGGAACTCGTTTTCCCTTGTTTTTGTGTTTGAGTTCTAAAATGTGGGTAGTTTAGCGATTTTTCCGCCAATCAATATATATATATATTTTATTGTCACAATATATATACCAAAACCTTTAACTATAATTATATATATTCACACTATCAATTCATCAAACCTACTACATTAATTAATAAACTTGATTAAGCTTCTTTAATTATTAGGGTCGTACCAGCTTAATTAATTAATATCTTGCAGTGTCATGTAGAAAGTTAGGGTTTCTTTTTTAATAACCAAAAAGTTGTACTTCCCACTGTCCTCAAGAAGAATCTCTCTTTGAGACCTTCAAAGCAACTATTAATGGATGAGGATAGAGAGCCAAGTTTAACTTGGTAGAAGATCACATCAAATTAGTCCATTCAATAAAAAAGAAACTCATCACTTTTGCCAAATATATATATTACAAAAGACTTGCTATATTTAGAAACGACGAAAATTTAATTTCAAGAGGACACAAATTATTACAGTACAAAGCAGAAATTAAAATCATGGTGAAGAAGCTAAAATATTTAAAGGATTAAATTAAAAGAAAATATTAGTTTTTGACCAAAACTGAACTCTTTTAAAAGTTCAGTGAAACCTCTAGAGAGCCACTTGCATCGAAGCAATAAGAGTATATTAAAAAGAGAATATGGCTATTGTGGAGTAATAAATTTTGATCGAATTGTTAAAAACACAGTTCTATAGATAAGTTTAACCTTAAAGCTCATCATCTAATAAGAAGAATGTACCTAAGAAACGTGACACATATTTAGGCTTATACAAGCTTCTACCCTATTTCACATGCTCATAACTCTATAGATCCAACCCAAAATTGGGTATAGAAAGAAATTAACATTATATTGCAAATATGTTCATAGAAAAAGAGAATTGACCTAAACCCTTTCATCTGTTAGCATTCAACAAATCCATTAAATGATCCACAACCATAAAGAGATCACATATATATATAATATAGCTAGCAAATCTCATTATATCTAAAACCAGCTTGTTAACTTAAAAACCCATAACCCCAAAAGTTTTTTTAAAAAAAAATATAAACACCCCAATTAAATAAATATTGACACTTTTTTACTCTCTTTAAAACTTGATTTTTACCATGATCCTCCACCCAACATACCATTCCAATATCCATTAGAACTGTGATGATCTGATCCTTGCTGCTGCTGCTGCTGATGATGATCTCCTCTATGGTCACCATTATTATTCTGCTGATGCTCCACATCAATGCTTGTGCTTGAAGACACCTTCAATTCCTCAAAGGGAAACAACATCCTCCCCCCAGAAGTATCCGGAAGTGAGTTCCGGTAAGCCCCGAGGCCGTCGAGTGAGAAACTCAGATTCGGCTTCATATCATGAAAATTGTGGAAAATTCCAGGTGGTGTAGTGTAATTCAAACTGGCATGATCAAGTGGCATGGACATGTAGGAACTCATCAACCCTTTTTCTAAACCAGCATTTGGCACTAAATGAAGCAGCTCAGGAGGGAAACTCAAGTTTAGGTCTTGTGTTGACTTGCTAGGGTTTTGACCAATCTTGGAGGATGAACAAGTATTAGTAGTGGTGGTTGTTGAAGAAGAAGTGTTAGAATTTGAAAAGCTATTATTAGATGAAGAATTGGGTCTCCTGTTCTTCCGTGAACCGCCACCGACAGGGATGCTCCTTAAAGAACCGCCTTCGGTCCAGTACCTGGTCGGAAACAACATATAATTAACATCATGTGATATTTGAAATTTTCAGATGAACCAATTGACCAACTAATGTAAGAAAACCCGTAAAATATTTAATTCCCGTGATTTTTTTTAAAAAAAAATTAAAATGGAGTTTAATGTAGTGCTGCGGAGATTCGAATCTTCATTTCATAGATATTTCCAAACAAATCACTTGACCAATACAATTATACCAAAACTTTGAGACATTTTCAAACAAATCACTTAATACAATTATACAAAAACTTTAAGGTGATAGGTGAATACTGAAGTTAATCTTAATACTTCAACAAATTATTGAAAACATAATATAATAACATGTATATGTATATGTATATATGTATGTACCTGCGACATGTCTTGCAGAAGTAGCGAGGTTGCGTGAGGCTGTAGTTGTTGTAGTAACAGAACTTGGTGTTGGTGGAATTGCACCGGGGACAATTCAGGGATTGCTCCTTCAGTGGCCGTGGCTTCCGCTGCTGCTGGCTCTCCAAGGCCTTGCCGTGGCTGCCGGGAGGAGGAACGCCGCCGCAGTTGGTGACTATCTCGTCTATTGGCTTCACCACAATCTCCTAGTCAACATTTTAATTTTAAGAAAAAAAAAAAGCAACACAAAAGGAAAAGTATGCAAATTAATTTCTTAGCTGCTTTTGCTCTTTTCAAAATGCATCATCATCAAAATAAAATAGAGAGACCTCATTATTCTTCTTCTCTCTTTTTTTTTTTTTTTAAATTGTTTTTTCTGCTTTTTGAGAAAAATTATGAAAATGAAGAAAAGAGTAAAGCTGGAGAAACACTTTGAAGATTAAATACATACTATAATTAAAAAGCAATTAAAGTGGGCAAATTGTTGATAACTGCTTTTGGAATTGACATGAAGCTGGAAAATTAAGGAAGAAGAGGTGCATTTAGAGAGATTTCTATACCTGTGGCCACTGAGCTGTATCCATGGATGAAGATGAGCAGAGCTTGATGTTTAGAGAGAGAGAGAGAGAGAGAGAGAGAGAGAGAGATCTTGGGGTTTGAGTTTGGCAGGAGAAAAAAGAATGTTGCAGACTGTAGTAGATGTTCTTTATGAGTGTTATCCTTGCTGTGTTCGTAAGAGAGAGAGGAGCTTCGATCTGGACTGGAATTTATTATATTAATACAAAATTATATAATTTTCAAATAAAAATGTGAAACAAATTTAAAATAGTATTGTAATATATAAGTCCATATATAAAGCTAGGGTTTTAAATTCTGAGTGTGACAATTTGTTTAGTTTCTAATCTATTTATTTTATTATCCGACCTCATTTTCCAATGTATTATCGTCTTTATATATATTATAAAAAAATTATTAACGGAGCATTTTCTGTTAAACCTTCGAAACATAGGGCCTGACAAGAATGTTTGTCCTTGTTGTATTGTGGCTTAGGGATATGATTAACAAAAATTATGTGGTACGCATTCCAAATTATTGTTTTTTTGTGGTTGTGCATATTGTCGGTTTGACTTAACGAACGGCTAGGAAAAATATATATGTAAAGTAGTTTGATAATAAATGTTACAAGTGATTATTAGTAAGTGACCAAATTAACCCTAGTTTTCCATAATCTTCCCTACATTATTTTTACTCTTTTAGGGCAACAAGCCAACAACAATATCTTCGTGATCTATATTTTGAGCTTAAATGTCACATATCATACTCACTATAACTATATTTCTTTTTGAAACGGACCGAATGTTTACAGATATAATAATCTTTCAAGTATTATAGTACCTTAGAGCATTATGATGATTTTACTTAATATTCTTTAAGTATAAACCCACCTTTTTTTATGAAAAATGTAGAAAAATTTTTACTACAATATTGGTTTAAGGATTATAAATGGTTAGTGAAGATTTAATAATAAATTATGTTACCATAATAATTAACCCGCTGAAATGACCGAACTAGCTAACCCGTTGAGAAATTCAGATTCTTTTCCGCAGCCTAACCCGTGGCCGTGGTGATGTCACGTGATTAGCACCCATCATTGACGTGGATTGCATGTGCTCAGTGCGCACCGTGTCAGCACTTCTTAGACAGTAACACTGGAGCTCTCTTTCCATTTCCCACTTTCATTTCTACATAAATAATTATGGAGAGGAGTGTTTAAAATTAACTAGACCACAGTCCATTCATTCATTCAGGATTGATTGATTTATATAATATAATGTATATTAAATTTCTTAATCGACAGATTTTGAGTTGAACCCAGCATATACTATTAATCTCAGCCGACTTCGAATAGAAATGAGTATAGGATAAAATGTAAATTATAAATATTTTTTAATTCTCTTGGTCATTTATGAGCAGAGTAATTCATGCAAAGATTGCGGAATTAAATTAGGCCCAACAGAGTGATATTGAAAATATATTTCATATTTTTAATTGTTGAACGTATCAAATACCTCATTACCATTCAATATTAGGGCTCAGTTTTGAAGCACCCTCAAGGCCTCAACTAGGGTAAGCCTTCTTCTATTTCGTACATATATAATAAGCCCATTAATGATTAAATTGTCGGCCCATATAGGATGGGCCGTTTTGGGCCTCAAAGTAGAGGAAGAAGTTGGAAATAAGATTCAGAATCACAAATTTCCACTCCACTCCATCAAATCAAATGATAGCGATTGATCTTTAGCCCAAAAAAAAAAATGATAGCGATTGATGACGGCGACTTTACACCAAGTCGGTGCTTATGGTTCCTATGATTTTGGAAAAGCTTATTAAGTTTATGACATCATTTAAACAGTCAGTTGGCCTTCAACAACACAAACCTAATCAACCATTACAACAAAGTTTAATATACTTCATCCGTGTGATATATATATATATATGTATATATGATTAATTCTCACATATATTTATTAATATTAATTTGTAATTCCAATTTGTGATATGTAATTATCTATGTTTCAAATCGCTATTATTTGGTCGGGTAGACTGACGGAAGTTGACATAATGTGACATGGATGATGGAAATCTAACATGACATATATCTTCATCATCTTCAACTTTAGGTTTTTTAAAAAAAAAATTTGATCACATATGAGCTAGTTCGGGGATCGATTTCCAATATCAAACAAGTTTATGGGTCGATTTCTGTTTCAATTTCCAGAAAATGCAGTTCTGGTCTTACAAATTCATTTTATTGATTATAAAACCTGTGAATGATTCATATAGTTAGAGTGCTCACCTTGGCCTCAGTCTGTTCCGATTTGGTCACTTGGATTAAAAGATCATATCAAGCACAAGTCTGAGCCAAAGCAAGTTCTTGACTAGTCCGATTGAATCATGAAAAATAAACCATAAAAATCTAATTTGGCACGATTCGTGCTTAACATGGTCTACCAGATCAAGTAATTAGGGTGGCACAAATTCAAGCCAATGCGAGCACCGTACCCTAATTTAATAAGAAACGTAATATTTAGAAAGACAATTAATAATTGCATAAAAATTAATAAGAGAGGCCATTAATGAAAAAGAATAATTTTTCAGGTTTAATAAAATCTAGAAAATGCATTACTAAGTTTTTTTTGGCCAACAAAATGCATTACTAAGTTAGTAATGCATTTTCTAAATTTTATTAAACCCCATAATTGCAATTCCGGTTTCACTCAACCCCAAGAGCTTTTTCGGATTTTGAAATCGGCGAACAAGCTATTTGTTATATTTTTACAAGAAAAAAAAATGAACACATGAAGAACACTAAGAAATATATATAGATGATGAATAAAATGTATTAGTATAATTAAAATAATATATATTTATTCATGTATAGCTTTCTTTTTGCTTTTGTACTGGTAACCAAGCCAGCATTGAACGGAAAATCGAATGCAAAATTAAGAAGTGACCGATTATTTATATTATGGAACTTAAGTGAACAATAGTCAAGAGAAATAGAGTACCAAAAATTATAACATGAATCAAACATAGATTATCAAATATGGAATTCACTGTGAGGAAAAGCTACATCACACCTAACGTGCTCAGGGGCCGATGGTTTGCAAACACAGGTAGACTTTCTCTTTTGTCACACTTGATAGTGACACTTTGGTGTTGGCATGTCACAAGTAATCGACTACATTATACATGGTTCAAATAGATTAAAAAAATATTAAAAAAATGTAGCGATGATCAAAAGCAATGATATGTGTTGAAATACAAATATTAAGAAGTTACAATACACTCACCAGGCTACTATTACAAGATTTTAAGATAATTAATCAAATAATTAGTTTGAATATATTTCATGGTATTAGAACGCACGTGGTTCCACAACGATGTTTCAACTCACAAGTGATAAATAATGATGAATATGGTTGGGGGGAAACTGATTCAGTTAGATCAGTTTTTTCCTAAACACATTCGGTTTTAGATTTTTTTTTTTTTTATTGTTTTTATAGAAAACATGTTTAAATTGGCTTAGAATCGTTTCACGAAAAAAAAAAAAAAAAAACAATTATGAGTCTACTCCGAACTAATGGGCCCAATTCTAATTCTAATGTTAAAACATAAAAAGTTAAACCACACATTTATTTATTACGTTAATATTTTAGATAATTGGTCAAACATTCTGTCTAAAATTTTCAGAAATTAAAGTGATAGAGAAAATTCTAAATTATAAGGTAATGAAATTTACATGCATATTATATTGTAACGGCATATTCAGAAAATGAGGTAAAATCCTATATATTAGATACTTTTCCTTCCCTAATCACTTTCAATGTGAGATATTATTTCCGAACACAGATTTGGTATTGTTTTTGGCTAAAGAGAAGAACAAGTAAGTAAGCATAACATGCACGTTTAAACCTACTAGTCTCCTTCAACCTTAACAAACTCAACAAATTTGTTTGGAAGCAAACAAAAAAAATTATAACTAAAAAATTAAAAAAAAGAAGATATTATATCAAATTGATTCCACCAATTAATTAAGCCATTGACTATAGATTAGACCAATTAAGTTGACTCAAATAAAATATAGTGATGTATTATTTAAAACTACATGTGCTGCATTTCTTTATTCTTCCTCCAAACGGGGAGAGGGTAAGTAAGTGTAACTAGTAAGCTTAGTCGAGAAACGTGCCGTATTCGGATCGCCACGTGCTGCCGGGACGAGTGTTCACTCTCTCTGGCTAGATTACTCGAACTAGTCATCATTATTTAAATATATGCTCATCCTTGCGTAAAAATATTATTCAAATACTAATTAATTAAAATATCGGAAATAAATATATTTTTGTTTTATTAATTAATAAGTAATGTGCTATACTTGAATGATTTCATAATAATATATTATAGTCTTGCTCTATATCTATTACGTCCTTAGTGAATTAATTGATTGACTAGTTTAAATATTTGTAAGTTACGGTACGTTTTTATAAATAAATTTATGCTGAAATAGTTGTAAATTTCTAATAAGCTATCAATTACATTTTACTCGTGGCCAAAAAAATAATATCAATTAATTTTTTTACATTCAATAAATGCTATAAATTGTAAAATTTACCATGTTACGACTTTCATTTTGGCCATACCATATTACGACTTGGTTACTATTTTTCTTCTAAGAAATAAGAAGATAAAACTATTTAAAATATGGAAAATAATGTTTGTATAAAATATATTATATATATTTTAATTAGAGATTGTTTTTTACATAAATAAAACTTTAAAAATAGTTTTTTATTTTAATAAAAATATACTGCGTATTTTTAGTTTTAATTTAATAATATATAAAATTATTGTAAATATTTTTGTATGATTTTTTTAATAAATTTATACATTTTTTTCTGCTATTTTTTTTTAAATAAAATAAGTTATACAGCTTAAGAGTGAAATTAGAATAATCATAAATTAGAATCACGGAAGACAAATAGTCTATTAATAAAACTTCCATAATAATAATAATCAACTAAAAAGTTAGTATATACCAATGGAATTACGATACGATGGGGGAAAAACATATGGAATACGTTTAGAAAAATAAAAAAAATCGGGATTGATAACCTTCCATATGTTTGCCTTGAGGGTAACAATCATGTACCACGAGAACATTATTTTTATTTTCTCTGTAAGATCTAAATCCAGTATCGTGTATTTTATTCCTTTAATTTTCCCACGACGACGAATATTTTCTTGCATTTTAATATTTTATCGACTTTATTGGTATTAAATTTGCGGTCTTCAACTACACGTCGTAATTTTCAAGGTATCAGTTAATGTTTTGACAATTAAATAAATTATTTAAATATTTTAGTACGTAGCTCAAATTCAGATGTGTATAAATAACTAACTCCGTTAAAATTTCCGTTTAATTTGGTAGCTAATGTTTTTACTATCGAACGAATTATTAATTATTTTATTCGTTATATACTTATCATATAGCCAACTCAGTCAAAATTAAAAGAAAATCTTAACAGAGTTAACAAGTAAAACTTAAACAAGTAAAATACCAAAAAAAATGAAGCGAACAAGTTATTTCACTATCCAAATATCAATTATCATCTTTTATGATCATGATCTATGTAGTAGAGATTTAATTAAAAAAACAATTAAAAATCGAGATCTATGTTGCATTTTTAATGGCTTTGGAAATAGTACAAAATCTTGAGTGATTCTTGATAAGGCATGCATACTGTCCAGCTGGTCGATAAAATGACCTTTGCTTTCTATATAAAATTTCAAAATTTTACGAACCTCCGATCCTACAATCCCAACTCCTAATGGAGGTTATCTCTTATAAAATAACTTGTAATTAGCGTCATCACATCTATCTACCTATCTATATATCTATATAATAAAAATATAATAATAATTTGAAATACCACATTCCTAGCTAAATAAATCAAAGGGTTAAAGAATCTAAAAACAGTATGAATTTTACACCATGTGTCACTTTGCTGTTTGAGGTTTAGAATGACTGTCCGAATTTTTATATATGTTGCTATTTGGTGTCTTCATCTATTTTTTAAGTTTAATTGGACAGAATCTAGTCACATGATGGTCACGTGAGTTGCCAATTTTCAAAATTCCAAAAGTACCCCCGACCAGCCAATTCCGACTAATTTAGGGCTTAGGGTTCCGGCCGATTAAAGCCAATTACGACCGATTTAGGGCTAAGCATCTCCGATTCCGAACTATTGCGGCCAAACCCAGCCTGATTCCGGCCGATTACGGCCAAACCCACCCCGATTCCGGCCGATTACAGCCAAACCCGTCCCGATTACGGCCTATTCCGGCCAATTTAGGGTTAAGGAGCTCCGATTTAGGATTTAGGGTACCACCCGATTTTGGCCGATTCCCGTCCAGTTCCGGCCAATTCCGGCCGATTCTGACTGATTGGAGGTGGGTGGCCGGACTGAATGGATGTTTTAAAAAAAGGGGCAAAATAGTTTTTTCACCTCAATTTGTTAAAATTAGCCCAAAAAACTAACTGAAAACCAAATAGGCACAAAACTGAAAATTGGGACACTAAATATCAACCGTTTAAAATTCAGACACCAAATTAACACTCAGAGTAAAATCCAGACACCTTTTAGGTTCTTAACCTTAAATCCTTCAAATTTTAGCAAATGATCATGTACAAAGACTAATATTAGTTTTCACCACTTCTCATGATAACATTGTATATTTCTTACAAATTCAATATTAGAGAATACATATTTTAGATTTGAATCCATTTGCAATGTGTCAAAGCGACAATTAATATTAAAAATTTATTCACCCAATGGAAAAATAACATGGGTAACCATCTCTTGCAAATCCATTCCAAATATTCAAAACCGGAATTTTATTGATATTAATTGATATTATTTTTTATTTTTTAAATTTCATAATTTATGTTTACCATCTATACATATATATGTAAATTATACATACAGTTTCTTCATAATTGAGCAAATTATGTTGATACAAAAAAACAAACAGGACCACATAATGATATATTATTACTGATAGACAATAACTGCGGTATATTATCCCACGTAAAAAATCACCATTAGTAAAATGAAATCAATACATAACGGCATCTATAAGGAACAAACATTATTTTTCGTCTGTAGCATTAATTTCAAGTAACTTGCATCCGCCGTTCGAGATATATGGAATTGGAAACTAGTGACTAGTGAGTGAGTAGTGAGTGTATATATACTCTTTTCCAAGAAAAAAAAAAAAGATGGGTTTGAAAAGTCAAAATACTTGAAATTAGGGTAAACTTGGGCAAGAAGTAAAGTTTGGGTGGCAAGAGATGATGAGTTACTGAGCATTCAAAATAAAATATACTCAATTAATTAATATTGGGGATTAATTAAGAGTTGAAATCAGAATGTTTTGTTGGAAAAAAAAAAAAAAAAAAGAGTTAGAACGGCAGATAATATATATGGATGAAGGTTAGATAGGCGCAAGGGGTTACTATACTCCTTCAGCCAAATTATCAAACCAATCATATCTTAGTCTAATCTCCAATCATATCTCAAGTCTTTCTCGATTTAGGAAAATTGTATTTGAATGCCACACGTTATATTTTTCTAAACACGATATTATTAAGATACTATATATATATATATATATATTATATTTATTTATATTTATGTAATCTTAATAGGTTTTCCTTAATGTAGAGAAGAAATATTGTTTTGTACCACTTAGTTGTGAAAAAAAACCTTTATATTAGTTGATTGATTTTTAAATCACAAATCACTATGTCGGACTGTCTAGTAGATATCAAGAAACTCTATAATTATACAAGGTATTTCTTTGGTTCTCACCTAAATTTTTTTCAAACAAACGTATGTTTTTTTTCCAACCATCATATGTACATTCTCTCGTCATGTTTTCACTTAAATACTAATTAAACTTACAATTATCAATTAAACATAAAATAAAAATCAAATATGTGTATAAGAAATATAAAAATTTATCAAATAATGCATTTATTGACAATAATATTTAGTAAATATTTATTTATTTTAATATATATTTTAATATCATATGGATAAAAATATAACTAACCAATAGAAAACTTGTTGACCGAAAATGTGTATAACAGTGTTTCATTTATCTTGAATAAATTATTTCAAATAACAAAGACCAATTAAATTAAGGGTTAAATGGTCTTTTTGTGTCATATGTTTGAACAGTGTTGGTTTTGGTGCCATGTATTTTATTTTGTAGGTTTTTCGTGTCATACGTTTCATTTTGTAGACTTTTGGTGCATCTGTTAGTCAACAGTTAAGTTTGACCGTTAAATACTTTTATTTTGTTCAATTGAATCCCTAGGTCCAATTGACTCAACCATGGTGCGATCCATGGCTGGGTCGGACCACAGCTGGGGTCGCCCGGGTCCAGCGACCGGAGCCATGGTCCGACCTAGTCATGGGTAGCACCATGGCTAGGTCAATTGGATCCTAGGGTTCAATTGATTTTGTTAGGAACTAAATTGCAAAAATTTAAAGTTAGGTGTATAAATTGAATAACTAAACTGAACAAAATAAAAGTATTTAACGGTCAAACTTAACAGTTGACTAACGGATACCCCAAAAGTCTACAAAATGCAAACGTATAACTATAAAAGCCTATAAAATAAAACATATGACATCAAAACTCAACACTGGTCAAATAAATAACACCAAAAGACCATTTAATTCTTAAATTAATTATCAATATTAATTTTAAATTTTTGTCATAGATTATATAAATAAATTACATATCGCAGGAGTCACATATCAGCATTCAGCCAGCTAAACGTAAAACTATTAAGATAAACTTCTAATTGCCATTGACAGATTTTATGCATTATTATTGATGACAAACTGCAGGTGTTCTCCGGTGGTTCTTCTGGATTAAGAGAGAAGGGGAGGGTGGGTAGGAAGTTGGAGGAGGGCCTCCAACTATCCCACCGCCCAGGAAAAGAGCCTGCTATCATGGAGATAGTAGAAATAGAAGACGATGAGGATATCGTGGTGGATTATACCACCCGTGTGGATCAGGGGACGGGAAACATTTTTGAAGAAATCGAACCAGGGAGTGAGGAGGTCCTGCACCCACTTAGGAAACGACCCCGTACTGACAACCCGGTGAGCCTCACAATAAGAACGCCGCCTCGACCTCGTCGCACGGCTAGGATGGCAATTGGACCACGCCCAAAGCGCAAGATTGGCATTCGTTTGGGACCGGGGAAAACACATCTTATTTCGGAGGTACTTTCTCCTTCAGCTTCTCATCCTTTCATTGACCTCCTTGGTAATGATTTTGTTGAGACTCCTCCTAACCTTAGTACGGTCTGCCCTTTATGGGTTGGACCGGAAGCATTATGAGAATACTAGCCTGGAACTGTCAAGGTGCTGGAAGCATTTTGACAGTTCATCATGTGTCGGTTTTACTTCAAATTCATAGGCCAGATATCTTTTTTGTGTCCGAAGTTAAGAGTCAGTTGGGTAGACTAGTTAAGACGGTAAATAGATCGGGTCTGGATGTCCATTTCTGTATCAACCCGGACGACACGAAAGGTGGAATACTTCTTGCGTGGAAAGCACCGGCTCAAATTAACATTCTAGCTGCAAATCCAAATGCCATTCATACGAGCATCTCCACCAACCCCCTTGACCACCCATGGGAAGCATCTTTCATCTATGCACCCTCAAGAGCGGAAGACCGTCCACTATTCTGGAACAACATTACTCAATTCCGGGAAACACGCCCCCAGAACAGCCCTTGGATAGTCATTGGTGACTTCAATGATATTTGGGAATTTGAGGAAAAAGAGGGGAAGATTCCAGCAAACGCATCCAGAATTCTAAGAGCGCACTCCTGGACAAATCAAACAGGTCTTATCGATCTCGGGTACAAGGGACAACCTTTTACGTGGAGCAACCGGCGCGTGGGGGAAGATAGAGTGAGGGAATGACTGGACAGAGCACTAGCAAACACGATTTGGCAAAGCACCTATCCAGAAGCAAAAGTGGTGCACCTAGAAATGGAAATGATCGCTTCAGATCATTGCCCAATCCTACTAATAACTAAAGAGCCGAATCCATCGAGCTCATCCCGACGCCTCTTCCGGTTCCAATCAATGTGGCTCAGACACCCTTCATTCACTGAACTCCTAAGATCCTCTTGGGCTCTTAATTGTCACACACCGCCACAAATACTTTTGAGCCAAAATCTCTCAACACTTCAAAACGCCCTAAAAGTGTGGAATAGAACCACTTTTGGACACGTAGAGATGGAAATCAAAAGGGAGCTAGCTAAACTTAACGAGGCACAACTGTTGGACATCCCCACTGGCCAAACTGATGAGATACTCCTGAATATTAAGGAACTTTATCTGAACCAGGAGATTATGTGGAGACAAAAATCGAGACAAACATGGCTGAAAGAGGGAGATAGGAATACGAAGTTTTTTCATGCATACACAATAGCAAGAAGAAGACGGAACAATCTGAGTTCTATATCCTTACCCGATGGAACGTGCCTCACAAAACCGGAAGAAATATCAAAACACATCACAGATTACTTTGTGAATGTATTCACAACCAGAGGAGATATTCCTATCCCGGAAATCCCTCAAAGAAATGCTATATTTCTCCCCGAGGAAGAGGGGGTAAAACTGATTACCCAAGTACGCGATGTGGAAATCACAAAAGTACTCGCACAGTTCCAGGCGGATAAAGCTCCAGGACCAGACGGATATCCAGCAAGATTCTTCCAACACACTTGGGAAATCACAAAGCAAAACCTCTCAAAGGCAATCAAGGACTTTTTCTTAACTGGCAGACTCAACCAGGAAATCAACTCTACCAACTTGGTACTCATCCCCAAGAAACTCTGCCCACAGGAAATGGCGGATTGGAGACCAATTGGCCTATGCAATACAACATACAAAACGATTTCCAAGATACTCACCAACAGGCTGAGAACCTGTATCTCCAGACTCATCTCCCCCTTCCAATCTGCTTTTGTTCCAGGGAGAAGCATTACGGACAATACCCTTCTCGCACAGGAAATTCTGCACACTATAAAGAAAAGGCGGAGAGGCAGAAAAGGCCTGTTGGCACTGAAACTGGATATGTCCAAAGCATATGACCGCGTTGAATGGTCCTTCCTAAAGGAAGTCCTCCAAAAGATGGCATTCCCGGATAACTTCATCCTGTGGATTATGGAATGCATTTCCTCAACAAGGCTAAACGTGGTCATCAATGGACGCTCGTCGGAGTATTTTAAACCAACAAGGGGTCTGAGACAAGGTGACCCGCTCTCACCTTATCTGTTTATCCTTATGTCACAGATGTTATCCCAAGAGTTGTCAAGAGCGCAGGTGGATGGAAGAATAAAAGGAATAAAACCAGGAAGGCATACTGAGGAGATCTCACACCTCCTCTTTGCGGATGATAGTTTCCTTTTCCTCGAAGCAACTGTCGATAACATCACGAACCTTAAACAAGTTCTTGATACCTACCAACGAGAATCAGGTCAACTTATCAATTACAGCAAATCTTGCATTCGTTTCAGCCCAAATATATCCCAACAGGAAGGGCAAACAATGGCGAACATCATTGGAGTAAGGGAAATGCTCCCCGAAGAAGTATACTTAGGACTCCCGGTTGACTGGGCGAAACAGAAAGGAAAAATAGGGGAGGGCCTTATACAACGCACCACGTCACGAGTCCAGGGGTGGATGACAAAACTGCTTTCACATGCGGGCAAGGAAATTCTACTCAAATCAACAGCGGCTGCAATCCCAACCTATGTAATGTCTTGCGTAAACCTCACAAAGAAAACATCGGACAACCTTGAAAAACTGCATAGACAGTTCTGGTGGAACACAAAGGTCGATAAAAGAGGTATACCTTGGATCAGCTGGGAGAAGCTTTGTAAATCAAAAACACAAGGGGGCCTAGGATTCAGGAACATGAACGCGTTCAATCTAGCACTTCTTACAAAGCAAGCAGCAAGAATTGTGACAAACCAACCTTCAACTTGGGTAAGATGCATACAAGCGAAATACTTGCGACATAATTCTTTCTTCACTGCAAAAGCACACCCCCACCACTCACCAGTCTGGCGAACACATGTACGGCTCCAATCTATCCTAGGACGAGGGGGAAGATGGCACGTTGGTAATGGGAGGAAAATCAATTTCTGGACGGACCCTTGGGTCCCAAATTTTGGTCTACTGAAAGACTGGCTAAGACCCACAACTACGCCGAACCACATCAACCATGACGTTGGCAGAAAAGTCAGTGACTTCATATTACTAAGACAATGGGATTTCACGAACTTTCCCCCCGAGATTCCTATAGTGATTAGAACGGCCATCCTCCAAATCCAATTACCGCTCTTTGATACGAATGACCTGTTCCTATGGATGCACAACGATTCAGGAAATTACACCGTCAAATCCGGATACCATTTCATTAATTCGCTCCTCATCTCAGAGAAGCAGGGGAATTCAGCAACAACCTCTTCGATCACTAATTCGTCCCATTGGAACAAACTTTGGAATGCCAAACTAATTCCAAAAATTTGAATGTTCATCTGGAAAGGTTGCCACAACAGCTTGCCCCTGGGACAAGCCATGCATAAGCGAATTCCCTCTTTCAACCCAAAGTGTCACCTCTGCTCGGAGGCGTCGGAGTCCTGGAATCATCTGATGTGGGCTTGCCCTTTTGCAAAGAAAATCTGGTTCGGTTCCTCCTTCGGATTACATGTGGAAGACACACCTGGAGAGCCCGTGTTCGATTGGTTGTTCCATCACCCACACACTCCCCTGAGTGTCCCGACGATGGATCTTTTCGTGAACAAGTGTATTATAATGTGGTGCATCTGGTTAGAAAGAAACGCAGTAATATTTAGTAATAGGCGACCGGATCCTGTTAGAACACTAGACTGTATACTATCTGTTATTACTGATAATTTGGATGCTTTCTGTAACTCAGGAGACCAACGCGCCCCAAGCGCCCCCAGCACCTTGATGACCGGAAGAAGAATGCCGTCACACACCAGGCCCACCATCGTGTGTGACGGCGCAGTTAGGGCCGGTTCGTTCCTAGTATTCGGAGGCGCACTTTTGTTAAATGACTCGGGCAGAGTCGTGGCCGCCTCTGTAGTATCGGCACCTGGAGACAATCCCCTGTTGGCGGAAGGACTGGCTTGCCGGGCAGGTCTGCTGTTAGCCCGATCGTTTCCACAGGAAAACCACATCCTGTTCACGGATTCGACACTCCTGCTGAATCAGTTAGACCCCTCTTCGACAAGCTGCAACCCTACCGTTTTTTCTGTCGTCCAGGATATTAAGTTTCTAGTTGTCTCTCTTTCGGCTTTTACTTATGCTGTACCTAGATCTAAGGTATCCAAAGCACATAGACTGGTTAACTGTGCGACGGATCTTGGTGTAACTGGATCTTGGCTTGCTTCGGACATCCCAATACCCTTGGGATTGCCTTAGCTAAGCGGTTGTATGTTTCTCAGTCCTTTATTATATTTGAATATGTTTAAGACCAAAAAAAAAAACTGCAGGTGTTCTACGATCTAAAACGCATGCTCATAGTTTTTGTTTGTTTTATTTTCGTGAGAAATATAGGCTAGGCCATATGACAGATTTGGGCCTAACCCATAAAAGTTTTAGTTTTAGTTTTTTAGTTTTTTTTTTAAATATTAAATTATTATTATTCCTATAGGTCACTAATTATAGATGACATAAATTCACAATTTTATTTGCCGGTGGCCGGTGTGGTACTTTGATACGAGCGGTGGATTAGAGGTCAAGAGCTACTCTCAAGTGGTTTGGCTTTGAGATCTCAGGTTCGAAACTCCTTAGGGGAATCACCTTGCAGTGACCTGATATAAAAATAGAGAAATGATTTGTGTTCCGACGGGAACAGTCCGCCATGTTCCGATTGAGAGTAGTATAATAATTGTCCAAAGAGTTGATTAATATTAGGGTTAATACCTAAAAAACTGTCCAAGGTTTACCCTATGTTAAAATTAGGTGTCTGAAGTTTGAAATGTTAAAATTGACTGTCCCAAGTTTCATTTTTGTTGAAATTTGGTGTCTCGGTGTGATTACTTTAGAGAAGTCAATTACGACGAAACCGTCTGTCAAATTTGAGCTCTCATACACACTCCCTTCTCGTCATATTGCCGGGACCGTCACCTAAAAAGTTGGTCACATCCGGGCAAGTAAATCTCGCTCTATTGTTCTTGGAAAATGGCTCTACACCACTCTTCTAGAAACTTTTTTTTTAATGTTCAATTTTTAGGTGAAATTTGACGATTTTGTGAAAAGTAAAGAGTGATGGATTATGAGTGGGTTGGTGGGTTGATGAAAATGATGGAATGAGGTTGAAAAGACGCACAAAGACACCAAATTTCAACAAAAATGAAACTTGGGACAGTCCATTTTAACATTTCAAAATTCAGACACCTAATTTTAACATAGGGTAAACCTTGGACAGTTTTTTAGTTATTAACCCTTAATATTACTGTCTATGCCATGCAGAGAGAGTCGTATGTTAGTCGGCATGTTTAGATCGGAATTTGTATCAATACTCATAAAAATATTAGGTCCTGTCTGGCCCACATACCACATCATGCATATGAGGAGGCGAGTGGAATTGGACCTAATGGGCCGGCCTCTAGACTATACTAGACTGTGGGGTTACGTTGACAGAATCAGTGCATGCTCTAGTTGTTCGCTAAATTTGGCCGAAAAAAAACCCAGACCTTGAACAGGAGAGCCCGAAATTACGTACTGGATAGATAGACTTAGGGTCGCCACTACTAGCCAATTCCTTTATTTTGGCTAAAAAATCATGTTATTTGCAAGTAGCTATTATCTGAACAAATGCTCGACAGCCTCCCTTCAGCATACACTTTTAATCCAGAAAAATATAATTATTCTCTATTTAAATCTTACTTTGCTCCTTTATTTATTTTTTAATTAGTTACCCATACCTTAATTTTTGCCCCATCCGAAATTCCAATTTCGCGTATGCTGCTCGATTACGCCAATTGAGAAATTAGTTCATAATTTCGGATGTAAATAAATATTTAATGGCTCAAATTCATGTCAAGGATATGTGCATGGGCTCCATCACACATTGATGTCATCATATATGTTATGATATGAAACATCCCAATAAATTCATGTTTTTATAATTACGGGAAAAAGTTGCCTCTTCTACTTTATGATGTAGTTGGCATGCAGATACATCCAATTAAGCAAAGTGGAAATTAATGCTTATCAAATATAGCCAATTGATGTAGATGTTTTGGGCTCAAATTGGCTAGATGCAAAAATACATTAGTAGTAGCAGTTATTCATGGTAAGTAAGGACTAGAAAGTCAAATTGCTCGCGCGATTAACGTCAATGATCGATAAAAACTATTGATAATCACTTTAACATTTTACCTACGTAAGTGAATTGATTTTCATACTTAACATTTCTCTTTTATATATGCATGAATTGGAATATTTTAAAAGTCGTGAAACTTTTTAATTTATTAATTGGAGTTTATTTTAACACTCTTTAAAGATTCGAATATGTGATGGACCCTTAAAATTCTATACATGCTACTTAATTAATTATTCTAAAACTTAAGGTGATAGATGAAGTATATGGTTTAATAGTTAAAAAAAAGCATGTTTTGCTTTTTGAAAAGGTAAAAGTCTCACATGTGTGAATTTATCGTTAATGAAGCTTGAATTCAAGATTACTATCTCACGCAAAATTTTGAAAATTGTTTACCAAACTATACTTAGTATTATCACTTTAAAAATTATTGATGATGAATGGCATTTTAGTGGTAGCTAGGTTGTTGTGTAGTCCTTGTTGTGTACAAGAGAGTAGAAGCTAAATATAGAGATGTCCTAATAATTGTTTTCTTCTTTTCACTGGAATGGAATCAACCACTGCTATCTAATTTGCCTCTTTAATTTAATTTTTCCTTTTTTTTGGCCAATTTTTTTCCCTTATTAGTTATTACAATTTACTTTTGTTTAATGAATATATTTACGTTTTATTTTTTGGCCAAACCTTACGTTTTATTTACTATGATTGTGAAAAGTTAATTACTAATAAATTATCGTATTGCATTTTTCTTGTGGTAATTAATTTTATCATCTATTTTCAGAAAAAAATTATCCGTGCAGGATTTTTGTTTGGCCAAGATCCGTGCAAGATTAGTTAAAACCAAAATTGCATAGTTATCGTTTTGCATAACTGCATGCAATTGCGGAGTTAGGAAATAAATAATGAGGTTCACTATCTTATTATATATCAGATAAATAAAGTAAAAATAAGTAGTAAGTACAAGTTCAAAAAGTATATAATATTTATAACTTAGAAAAAATGGGATTCACTACACTATACTTGTTAGATTTAACTTATATGTATATATATTTTACAAAATATAACTTAATCTTACCAATTTGACAAGAAATGAGGGACATGTCTCCTGATATGGCTCCGCTACTAATACTTCCAAATTATTTGTGTTTAACTAAAGTAAACTTAATTAAAGCTCTTGGTTAAAATGATTTCATTTATAAATACAATTTAATTTGCAGTCGTTAAATCAAAATAGAAAAAATATAAAAATACAAAATAAATAAACTTAATCAGAACTTGATTTTCATATGTATCTCCTGTATCTCATTTAACAACTATAAATTCAGACTTATTTGCCGTCCACTACATTTTGCCCAACTCTAAACTTAAACCCAGTGACCGGCAATAATATAGTTCCAACATTATGGCTAAAATAAATAAATAAAATATTGAACAGACCAATTATGAAGTAGTGGGTTTTCTTCTCTCTTTAGCGTTTTGGACTATAAAACGGGAGCTAAGGAAAGAGTAGTTTGTTGTGTTCCACCGAGCACCTCCTTTTCGTACTTCCATAATTCTCTTGTCTCTGTTTTCCCTTTGTTGTCGTAATACTTGTCCTTCCACAGTTAATCTCTCTTAAAGATATGAAACCCTAGAGAGAGAGAGAGACATAGAGAGATGGGTAGAGCACCGTGCTGTGCGAAAGTAGGTTTGCACAGAGGACCATGGTCCACTAAAGAAGACGCATTGCTGGTTAACTATATTAACGAACACGGTGAAGGCCATTGGAGATCGTTGCCCAAGAATGCCGGTACGTATATAATATATATACATACATGCATTTCTTATATATAATCAACTAATTCTTATAGTGATCACCATATATATATACACACTTCGATCTTGATAAATACAACGTTCTAATAATTTTATAGAAATATTCAAATTTATGAAGAATAAAAGTTCTTAAGAATTTTGATATTTGTAAGAGATTTTCGTAAAACTCATAAAATTCTAATAAATTTTAAGAGAATTTTCCTTTGAAAAGTTTTTCGCACAAATTGCTGATTTTCTTGTAGTGTTTTCAAAAAGAAAAAAAAAAGGATTTATAATCATTTTTGTTTATATAAAATGAAGGATTGCTTAGATGTGGAAAGAGTTGTCGGCTTCGATGGATGAACTACCTAAGACCGGATATCAAGCGCGGAAACATCGGCCCCGACGAGGAAGACATGATCGTCCGCCTACACACTCTTCTAGGGAACAGGTGGTCCCTCATAGCTAAAAGGTTGCCAGGCCGAACTGACAATGAGATCAAGAACTACTGGAATTCCCACCTGAGCAAACGGGTTACTGAAAATAGCCCCGAGACCGCTCGACCGGCCAAACCCAGTAAGCCCACCCGACCCAACCCGAAAAGGCGAACCGGGCCCGCAACAAAACCGATCAAGAAAACCGACCCGAAAGATCAAAGGAACATAAAGATCAAGGTCCACCAACCTAAGGCGGTTAGGGTTTCCACGAATCTCACCCTTGCAAGAAACGACAGTTTCGACGATATCGGGGCAACCGGGTCGGGTCGGTTAAGCGTTCCCTTGACGGGTTCCGGAGAATGCCACGGTGGCAGTGGGGGAGTAGCTTGTTCGGATTATGAATGTGAAGAGGATCATCTTTTGGATTATTCGGGCCTGTTCGAAGGTGGCACGTGCGAGCTAGACAAGATTCTTGATGAGTTCCTGAAGGTAGATGACTACCGTTGTGTCCAGCTGGATTCTTTTGCAGATTCCTTGCTTGTTTGAACTTTGAGTTGTTAGGTTTGCATGTGTTCACTGGCTTGAATTGCACGTGTGTGCCAAAACGAACTATCAGTCGCACGTGATGTGTATTCTGTAAACACCTTTCCTCTTCCTCCATTTCTTCTTTTAGTAATCGTATAACTTAATCTTCTAAATGTTGTTAAATAATTTGTTAATCGTGTAACATGCAAAAAATTGCTTACGCAACCGACCCTTTTGGGTCGACTAATAATATATAGACGTATTATATAACAATAATACATTCGGCGGACCTATGCTTGAAAAGGGGGACCAACTACATGTAAAAGATCAGATACAATTCATATTTTTATGGTAAAAATCACAAGAATTATATTCATACTAATTATTGACACGTGAGTTTATGCGGATTTTATTTAGTATGTTATATATTAATATGTGCTTTTTGTGATAATTATATTAATATATTAAATAAATATATAATTATTTAATAATGTGAATTTTTATGAGGAATTTTAAAGTTTAGAATTAACTGTTATACTAACTAAATAAATACTTGAGATTTGATATGAACATGTAGCATTAAATTTAAATACTAATTTTTTTTTCCAAGTATCATTATTCAGGTTAATCAAATATAGTTAATATATGTAGCGGAAAGAAAATATAGTTATATTTCTTAGATGCGTTTGACTTTGACAAGTAGAAATTACACACGTCAAGTCCATGCAATGCAGTACTTAGCTCAAATCTCGAACTAGCCGTTGTCTGTAATAGAAGATTCCTCACTAAGACCAATGTACCTCGAACCCCGGTACTCCCATAGGGATCGCCTCAAAGATTGCTCAACCATGATTAATTAATTAATTAATAGTAGCTAATTGTTTATTCGTTTTAACCGAGAAAACGTGTTTCTATTCTAAGGTAAAAAAGATATGTATTATAATAACAATTATGTACTATGCATGTAAACTCGTTATGTATAATAAATTAAGGTGTAAAAGTGTGAAACTTAAATGTAGTCGAATTTTGCGGCTCTTATATTAGAGAGAATCAAATTTTTAGGAGATAAATTTTAAATTTTTTTGGCCAAAAGATAAAAATTTAATTAGTGCCGCAAATTCAACTATATTTAATTTAAATTTTTAATTTTATTTGCATTCGGCTGTATTTTCACATTCACTCAAAAATAAAATTTGTCATGTATTATTTTCTTTGTTTTTTTTTTTTAATTAAATGAACTATCATTTTGGTAAGAAAAAACCATTGGTAAAAAAAATCGGAAAACCTTCATCTGCCACTAGCTACAATATAGAACGGATCCAGATGTAGGTTAGGTGATGATGTCAATAGAACAAATAATTTATTCTGTTGTTTTCTTTAACTATGGTAAGTACCTGTAATTATGAAAAAGAGTAGTAATGAAAAAATGCGTCCAAATCAATATGTACAATCACATCACGTAAAAAAGCAATTTTTTGTTTTTTTTCGAAATAAGATACTTTTAACAAAGTTAAAACAAATTACACACATTTTGATTGTCATAAAAATATTTAAAGCTTATAATTATAACAACAACAATTACTGTAAAAATGATATACTTAGGAGGAACTACAAATATATTTCTGAAAATATATAGAGATATATATTTTTTTTTAAATGTTTAGGTTCTGAAATTGTGAAAAACTCCGCATTAGAGATATGATAATATAAATTATTATTAACCTGAATCTTATTTTTTATGAGTTGATCGTGATGTAACTGTAAGTTATTCTAATTTTGAAGTATTTATGTTATTAGTGTTGTTCCTTGATAACCCTAAAAAAACTCGAGGAAAAAAAAGCTCCGCAACCATGGCCGACTTCAAATTCTATTTCATAAAAAAAAAAAAAAGAGACTTCAAATTCTAAGTTATATATATATATATAGATATCAGGGCAACTAAGTAATTAATCAAGTAAGATCTCGAGGTAATCAAAGCTCAACAAGAAGTTAATCGAACAGTGTTCTGTCAGCTCGCTCGAATCTCCATGTATATAACTAATTGGTCTTTGGTGAATATTTAATTACCATCTGGAACTACTTATAGAAATTTAATAGAATACTTCATAAAAATAATAGTTGATTAATGCTTTATAAAGAACACACCACCAAACAGTTTACTCAAAAAAGAACACCCTTATTAAGCCAGTAGGTGAAAGGTTTGCAATATAATAGCGGTGTTTGGAGACAGTGTATGTATTATATGATTAATTAGGGTTCTATATTAGTGTACTAATAAGGGTTTTCTTGTTTTAATGGTTACACGTTATATCACAACATTTAATGTAGGATATCACATATTACTTCTGTAGTCAACTAACATTACCGTTTACCAAAAAAAAAACTAAACATTACCGATATCAGGCCCATCATGGCCCTAAGTGGTCCAGCCGAGGCAACTTGTTTCTGGGCTTTTAGGAGGTCTTCATTTCGGAAACACTAATGGGCCATAAATTATATATTATTGGGACTTGGGGTTCGGCCCATACAACACAAAATGAACGATTGGGCTTTTATCACAATTATTGACAAAATTGAGTTCAGGCTTTTATAAAAGAAACTTGTCACAGTGCATGATAAAATCATTCCCAAGAATGGATTATCCCATATTTGTGTATACTAGTTGAAAATAAAGAATTTGGAGTCGAATTCAATAAGAATTCATCTTTTTTTAGGCCCAAGCATGAAATGTACTATTCGAATCCAATAAGAATTTATCTTTTTCTAGGCTCAATGAGGACAACGAGCTTAGTTAGGCTGGGTTGGGCTAGTGGGGACAGTTGCTTGGGCTTGGGGCATGCGGAGCAAGGACTATTGACCCCTGGAGTTCTGATCACCTATCGAGGGAAATAGAGAATTTGGAGCCTTAATAAGAACAACAGAGTTAGGCTAGTGAGGACAGTCGCTTAGGCTTGAAACATGACAATGAAATGTATTGTTAATTTGCCACGATTGAACTTCATTCTTTAATAGGATGTTTTAGATTTGAACATTGAGAATAAAAATATATTTATAATCAACCCTTCATTATCAACTGGTAGTTGTCCATGTCCATCAAACATAGGTAATTATCAGAACCTTCTATTATTTCTGATGATTATGTTCTTCACTAATCAACATAAACATCCAAAAGAAAAAGAAAAAAGAAAAAAAAATGGTTCCCCATTCAAGTTACAAAGATCAGAGCTAAGACAAAGGGGGCCGCCACACTACATTGCCTCATCGCCCTCCTAGTACTTGGTCTAAAATCCCCACAAGCCGAAAAAAGTACCGACTTTGACATATATTTCGGAACAATTATGTATACGATATTGCTAAATTTAAGATCACTGTTCGAGTAAAGAGACCGATCAGATCACTTTAACATGGTATCAGACCACCTGCCTCAAGAAGTGCCATTATACTTGGTTCCATGTCCAACCTTCTTGGTGTCGGAGTCTCCGTTGACCACCACTTCTAGCTCCGACAAGTTCCCCTCTCCCTTGAGCCGCCTTGCCGCTATTTGTCGCTGGGTCGACTTGTAGTACGTGGCATATAGAATTAGTTGGGCCAGCCCAAATAGAGATCCAAGCCCATTAGGAAGCTAAAGCCCAAGACATAGTACCATGCATTAGTTTGTGGTAAAAATTACTTAAACCCACTTTTAATGGGAAATGAGTGAATTAATGGTGATGGTCACTTACAACGATGAAGAGATCGAAACGGATGAGAGCATACGCAGTCCAACAAAGGCCGTTTGCGAATGAAGCAAGGGACAGGAAGAATGGCATGTACTCCACACTCTTGGTTGTAATCACCAATTTCTGCACATTAAAACTATGTTCACAAACAAACCATGTAACACAGCACTAGCGTATAATTGGTTCAGTGCTACAGCCTACATTCATTTAATTTGAGCCATCAGATTCAAAATCCACCCCAATTTTACAATATTAAAAACAGTCACAACTATAGGTCATACTGTTAATCCATGTTCCATATTTAAAATGTTAATATTTGGTGTCACAATTATTAGGGATTAAATCGAACCGGTCGGACCTGATTTTTTCTTGTTTCGGTCAGGTACCTAAATTTCCGGTCCGGTTTTTTCCCTTTAAAAAATTCGACCAAAAAACAGTTTGAGGAAAAATAAACCGTTCATTGGTACTGCGGTTTTTCGGTTCGGTTTTCGTTTAAACCGAAAATCCAATATTAACAATTACCATTTAAAATTATCTTCATTTTCATGGTCTATATCAAATGGAAATATAAATAACTTACATTAATAAAATAAATAAATTATAAAATAAAAGTAGAAAAAACAAGGGTTTATAGGTCTTTGGTAACCTATGTTTGCTCATTTTTTGCTTTTGGTACCAGATGTTTGATTTTACCTATTTTTGGTACCATACGTTTGTCAATTGTATACTTTTGGTCCGACCGATAGTTGACCGTTAGAGTTGACCGTTAAATAGTCACGTGACTTGCACATGCCTAGCCCGAAATTTTGATTTTGTTTAATTTAGTCATCAAATATTTTGTCTTAACTTTTTAATTTTGTAATTTAGCCCCTAAACATTTTCAACTGCACCCTAGGACTAAATTGACCTAGTCATGGTTCGACTAGGTCGGACCATGGCTAGAGTCACCGGATCCGGGCGACACTAACCATGGTCCGACCTAGCCATGGGTCGAACCATGGCTAGGTCAATTGGACCCAATTGCTAAATTGACCTAGCCATGGTCCGACCCATGGATAGGTCGGCCGATGGTTAGGGTCGCTCGGGTCCGACGACCCTAGGCCCTAGCCATGGTCCGGCCTAGCCATGGGTCGAACCATTGCTAGGTCACTTTAGTTCTAGGGTGTGGTTGAAAATGTTTAAGGGCTAAATTGCAAAATAAAAAGTTAGGACAAAAAATTTGATGACTAAATTGAACAAAATCAAAATTTGGGGCTAGGCATGTGCAAGTCACGTGACTATTTAACGGTCAACTCTAACGGTCAACTCTAACGGTCAACTAACGGTCGGACCAAAAGTATACAATTGACAAACGTATGGTACCAAAAATAGGTAAAATCAAACATGACAAACCTAGGGTACCAAAAGACCTATAAACCCAAAAAACAATCTTCATAAGTAAGTCTTCAACAATTTATATTAACATAATTAATTATTTATATTAACTAATATAATATATATTGTGTATATTTAATTAGTATAATGGCCGGTTCGGTCTCCACGGTTCTCAAAGCTCAAAATTCGAACCAGACTGAAAATTGAATTAGATTAAAAAAATTCGACCAAAAACCAAACCAAATATTCCGTATTCAGCTTTTTCGGTCTAGGCCGGTTCGGTTTACACCGATTTTTCGGACCAATCGGATTTTGGTTTCACCCCTAACAATTATCAGATTGGTTGATTTCCACTTTTTCCTCTAATACATGAGCAACAAATATGATACTTCCGAAAAGTGAAAAATAACATGTTTTTGTTGTTTAAAACGCTAATTTTAACGCCAAATCCGTCAGAAAGAAGTGAGATTCAATTAGTGTAATAGTCGAGATATCGAATAATAAAACCGAACCACCAAATTTTAACAAAAATGAAACATAAAACACTTCATTTTAACATCGGACGCCAAATTTCAACATAGATGATGAAGTATAATATATATTTAGGTAGGTAGGAAAGAGAGGAGTACTGACCATGACCGACAAGGGAGAAGCATACATCATGATGTTGAATAGAATACAGACAATGCCGACGATCAAGGACCGGCGGTCGTAGGTGTGGGCGGTGGTGAAGACGATGATGGTGAGGGCGGCGACGAAGAGGAGCTCCACCGCCACAACTCCCAGAACTTGGAGGCGCTTGGGGCGGTCGGAGTAGAGGAGGAAGATAAGGATGTAGACGATCTCGATGAGTGTGCCGGCGCCGTTGATGGTCACCACCAAAGTGCTGTGTGGATGGACATACGGCAGTCCGTACAACACCCACACCATGCAGTTCACCAACGTGGCCATGTACGGTATTGCAGAGTATTGCTCAACTGACCCTTTCTTCCATATCCGCACAAACGTTGACCTGCAAAATTAAGTATGTTTTTATATCTAACGAAGTTTTAATCATCATTTAATACTTGTAGAAAATTTCGACCAAGCTTCTTTAAGTTTAATTAAAAATAATAATTATCCTAAATGAACGACCTAATATAACTAGGTAATTAATACAAATTTAATCAGTAATAATTACAACAGTTTAATTACTGACCAAATCTCTATATACTATACTGTACTAACAAAAATTTAATTCTGTTTCCAAGTTCAGATTTATTTATTTATTCTTAGTTTGTTTTAATGTCAAATTTGTACCATACTCAAAATTATTTCGAAATCACTGAAAATTGTGCGACTGGAATTCTTCTACTATGAAAACTTCGAGTTATTTCTAATAATGTCAAACGATCGGTGAAGTGCATCGGTCAACATGATCTTTTCAGCTTTACGAATTATCTTCATATACAATATATCATGATTTTTTCGGTTTTTTTATCACGTTTTTATTGTTTTTTTCCCATCTATTATTAATATTAAATAGGTAAATATGTCTAGAAAAATATGGGTGAATATATTTTTTTTTAAATAAAAATTTTAGTACGTGCACTAAAAAATTAGAATCAAATTATCTAACACTTGAAAAAAAAAATTAAAAGTTACAATTAATAATTTATTCAAAGTTTTTAATTAAAATATCTTAAATTAAAATTCGACTTTAGGTCTCAATTTTTATAGGGCCGGTTACGATTGGTGAAGTGCATCAGTCAACATGATCTTTTCAGATTTACGAATTATCTTCATATACAATATAACATGATTTTTTTTTCAGTTTTTAATTTATCACGTTTTTATTGTTTTTTTTCCCATCTATTATTAATATTAAATAGGTGAATATGTCTAGAAAAATATGGGTGAATATATATTTTTTTATAAAAATTGTAATATGTGCACTAAAAATAAGAATCAAATTATCTAACACTTGAAAAAAAAATTAAAGTTACAATTAATTTATTCAAAGTTTTTAATAAAAATATCTTAAATTAAAAATCGACTTTATGTCTCAATTTTTATAGAGCCGGCCCTTATTGAAAGATGAGCTAGGGCCGGGCCTTAATTTTTGGTATTTTGATATTAAAAAAGTATTTATTTTGATTGAACTCTTTGAAATTTATATTTATATATTTAATTTGATTGTTTTCCCCAACATTACAAAATTCAATATATGCGAGGTTGTACTAGTAATGTAGTGTACACAAGCAAGCATATATATGGGAAAATATTTTTTCAAAAGGAAAATAAAATAGCAAGTAGAAAAATATGTCTTTCTTATTTGTGGCATGAATATATTCCTTCTCTTTGTTTAGGTAAGTCATATTCTTCGTGAACTCAAGAACATCAACTACTCTTTCTAACTAATCAATACGTGACAAAAGAAACTTGCATATGGAACAAACATAACAATATGAACTAACCAAAAATTATATTATAAATAATTAGTATTAAAAAAATTCAAGCATGTGTAAAACTTTAAAAAAATTAAATTGATAATAATTACGAGCGTTAGAATAAAAATTACACATTAAAAAAAAAAAAAAAGGAATAACTGACCCCTCGTCCCTTAGTGTTCGGTCCATATATATATATACATATATATAGAGAGAGAGAGAGTAGAGTCTTACATCGGAGAGAGGAACAGGAAGAGTGCAATAACGTTGCCTGCAAACATAAAGAGAGAAACAGATTATAAAAATGGCAAGAACATTATAAGTCGAATAATGAATGTGTGTCGTGAATAAGTTTTATAATATATAATAATATAATTACCTAAGACACCGACTGCTGTTCGAGCAACATCTGCAGAAACCATGGCTGGTTATGGATGGTGAGAGGTTGCAGAGAGGAGATAGCTGGCTAGGTTTAGTTATGTTGGCATATTGAAACATATATGGAAGGTGTTGGGTATATATAGAGAGATGGTAGTACTACGTACGTAGGCGCGTGGGACAAATGAATTGGTTCGGTTTATTCGAATTAGAAGAAGAGGTGTCGTGCAGGTGAAATTGTCGGTACCTAAGTCAAATACATATCTTATCGAAAACACCCACGGTTAATGAAAAATGACTGTTATTTCTCTTATGCTTTCTTGTAGACTTTGCTTATAATTAATACCAACAAAACTAAATAACATAATACCCATTTTCGCTATTGTGAAGTAGCCAGGTTGACAAACTATCGTAATATGGCGTTGGACCAATTTGTCTCCTAATAAATCTCTTATAAATTCTAATAATTTGTGAATAATTACTTTCTTGAAAAAAAATGTCGTCCCAAATGAAAAAATATATATATATAGATCTATTTTGGTATCTAGCTATTTAGATAGTTAGTTAGTAATGAAAATATATTCTTACTTGATATCACAATAAAATGATACGTACAGAGTTATGCACAAAGGATAAGCATAATATATGTCTTGTTGTTTTAAGGATATAAATAATAAGAAGAAAACATCCCATATATTCTTATCTATTCCCAACCTCCCAATTAATTTGCGGTTCTTATCAACTTTAAATCAAACTTCTGATTATAGAAATCACCTCTACATAGTAATATTTCTATCCATTTTTCTACCCAAACAAATATCACTATCCATTTCAATTTGCAACTTCTAAAAAAAAAGACAGACACATAATAAATTATTTGATGAAGTTTTTTTTTTGGCTAAAGAACAAAGATAATCAAACTAAATCAAATTAGAACGTATGTAAAAGAGATAGCAAATAAAATCAATATATATAATAAAACTTATATAATTTCAATTTAAATCGCATAATTTTGTGTCGTATCGTATTGTTAGTGGGATACTTCCGTTAATGTACGCGTGAAAGTAACATGAGTCGGTCCTCGGTCGGTCACTTGTATGACATGTATCTGATCTTTAAACCTAACGTTACGACACATGGAAAGTAAGACCCTACGTACAAATTAATATATATATATATATCAACGCAGCTATAGCTAGCTAGCTACATGGGCACTGACTTCAAGATTCCCAAAACCCTAGTACTGAAGTCTGAAGGTATCTCAGACTAATTGGTTGGGTTTGCAGGCCAATTTTGCAGGCCAAATGGCGATACAACTACTCATAATTTAACACGATTATATATTTATTACTTAAGAAAAAATATATATATATATATATATATATATATCTATCTCGAATCGAAAAACTGTGGGATGCGTGTTACACATCATGATAATAATTCGCGAAAATTATTATGCATGCTCATTTTCTATATTCGGTCCAGTACGTACTTTAATTTAGTCTGCGTATGGTCACATTATATTTAATGTAATTGTCATATATGCACGTGAAGACGGAATCGTACGTGCTCGGTACGTACAAGTTATACAAGTTGGGTTTACGTATAGCAGAAGTGAGAAAGCAAAACCCAACTTGTATAGCTTGAGATGTTGGCATTCGAAAAGGCTATTGGACTTTTGAAAAAAAAGAGATAATAATTTCACAAAATCCGACAAACAGTATTAACTGTTTTTAGCAAAGTGACTATTTGAAGTAAACTAATCTTGGGAGTATATGGGGTTGGCACATGCACATTAATTAATATGCATTATTAAATCCATTTTAGGAACGTGAAAAGCTGTAATATGTTAATTAGTATTTATTGATAATATTTTATTTAGTATCGTCATTTACTTATAATAATAATATGGCATATAATTACCATCAGATTCATCACCTGCCATGCTATCCGCGTTTTTCACCAATCCCAAGGGAACTAGCAACTATAGTAACAACTAACAAAGAGACTACATGCATGGTTGGGTCATAAATTAGGCATGCGCACGAATGGCAACAATAACATGCAAGTTTTGGAAGGAAAATATGTTCATTTAGTGAAATTTTAAATAGCTTTACAACACTTTTGTTTTTTTATATGGAATAATTATTATTCTTTTGGGATAGAAAGAGGAGGAAGAAAATTAACTCTTACCTGCCCATTTCTTATTGAGGTTTAAGGATTATTGTAGTAATTATTAAGAATACTTACATTTCCAAAAGTAAAATATAGGCAAAAGAGTAAAATATTAAACATTACTTGTCTTAAGATTTACTTTGAAAAGTTGTTTCGACAAATTATTAAAGTTCATAAAATGACTTAGATTTAGTTTGTCTAAGTTAATCTTAAATGAACTAATACAGTGTCTACTAACCTAAATATTGACACTTGGCATGAGGATGAAAAATAATGCCTTGATCATGGCATGCTCTTGATGAGTAGCAATCATATAGCTAGCTTCCCATCTAAAGTGTCGGACGTGGGTGGGATTTAATTGATCTTTTGACCTTTTGATCGATGTTGTTGCCCACTTTACTTTACAGAAAAGTCTCTCAAGTACGAGAGGTTGTCTCAACTAGTCCATTCTAGTTCAAATGAGTCTATTAACTCCAGTTCAGAAAAAAAAAAGTTTATTAGACTTAAATAATACATCTTTAATTTATATATTTCATATTACTTCTTTCTAATTGATTCCAAATTAGGGGTATTCCAATCTACCCATCTTAAACTGCATGCCATTCTCGTCGTGACCCAGTTCAAAATCTTTCCCAAACCGATACTTTATCTCCAGCTACTTTCTCCCGCTGGTCAAGCCCTTTCTCTATAAACATGATCATGGTCTTGGAGAGGCTCTGATATTGTCACACCCCAAACCCTATGGACTGTCCCCACAAACAGAAACTCACTCTGATTTGGCCCGTTTTACTCACTTGGGTGTAGAAAAAAAAGAATTCATATTGAGTTCGAGTAATATCATTCTTGCTTATTAATGCACATAATTACTCTTTTATATTCAATGTGGTACAAATTGGGTGTGTCAACTATCTTAATGCGCGTGACGTCCTCATTGCGGTCCAGACCAGTCCAAAATATTTGCCCCCGATAGGCGATCGGAACTCCAGGTGTCAATACTTTATTTGCTTCTATTTAATCCCTCTTGTCGGGCCATTTCACTGCCAGAGTCCCGTGTCGGCTCTGATACATTTCCGTTACAGCCCCAAATCTAAGTGATTGTCTCAATTAGTCAACTCAGCTTAATTGAGCATATATATGTTGTCCTCACTTAGACCTAAAAAATATAAAATTACTGTCAAACTTGAGTAGTACATCTCTAACTTATATAAACTTCATATATATCACTTTCTATCCATCCAGTGTATAACTCAGGACTATTACAAAAAAAAATATAAGAAAATTACTAATAGTAAAGTTTAAGGTATAAATTTTGTTAATTAGAACAAAAAATATTAGTGACTAATTCAAAGATAAACGGGTTTTTGAAGTATTGTCCTGGTATATTTGAGCACGTGGATAAAATTTTATGATGCATGCATTGTTACCAATTAACTGTCTCTAAAAATATTATTTGCTGATATTTTCTAGTTGTCCTTGAACTTAATTAATTAATTAGTCACTAGTTATTAATGCGTGCGTTGCACGCGTATCGATCATTTAAATTTCAAGATATATAATCTACCTTAATTTTACTAATATTTATAATTAATTAAAGTAAAATATGGGCAAGTTGATTCGTTGTAAGAAACAAATCTATGTGATAGAGAAGGGCGACATAACGTAATTCAAATCATGATGAGAAAGAGAAGAGGATAATTAAGTAAAAAAATTAGCTAATGTCTTCAGTTACGGTACTAAGTTAGCCTTATATTTAGATATATAAATTAGTTGGGTCGAGCATTACGTTGGTAATTAACGGCTCAATTGTATCTAACTCATCCACTTGAGGTGTCAAGAATGTAAACTTGTTCTTAACCACTTAGAGTCATCAATTGACAAATTTGACCTATACAAACGTAATTATATACTATATCACCATACCAACACAATTTGATTTAACAATAAAAATAAAATTAAATCACAAAAATCTAAAGTTTAGACTTGAAATTACAACAAACATATTTATGTAAATTTAATTAGGCTATACACAATGTGATTGGATTAACAAATAGAAGAACTAAATTTGGTATATATTGGACGATGAGTAAAATGCTATTTGTACGAAGTCAAACTTCAAGAACCACATTTCACCCATATTTTGACTTGTTATATATATAATTTGGTAAGTGGCTGATCTATGTGATAAAAACAATCTAAACAGGCGGAACATATACCACCCGATCTATATAATTCGTTGAATAAAAAATTTTATATGTATCCGAAATTTGAACGAAATGAGTATGATAGGGCTGACTTAAATTGACATGAATGTTGGATTGTAAGTTAATTATAATAATTTTTTTTTTTGCCAAAATTATAATTACTGACATGCCGACTAAACGGCTTTAAAAAAAATTTAAATAATGATTTAGTAATAGTATTAAAGATAAATAAATGTTTCTCAAATATAGTAATGACTAAATTATTAATTTTAAAAAATATAGGAACCAAATATAATATATTTTTTATTAATAAAATGAAAATGTACAAAAGATGACTATTGGGGGTGAGGACCCAACACAAATAATATATTGGTATATATAGATTATCAATGTTAGGTGCACTCAGTTTTCTCCACATAAGCTCAAGTGCTTACTGAAAATGCTTCCAAAACTCACACGGAACGGAATCTAATAATGAAATGCAAAATATTGATAAAATCAAAACCGAGCAAATAGGCCGATATATGCCACCCATATTAAATCATATTAAGTCCAATTAATATGATCACATTGATCCGATTAAATCTTATCGCTACTAGAATTTGTAAAATGAAGAATTCTAAAGAAAATGACTACCAGTAACTAGTTTGTTTGATTACTTATGCACTAAGAAAAGGACAAAAAAAATTTACACTGTTACTGAAAGAATCTAGCTAGGGTTTTACTAATTTTACAAAACAATAACAGACAGGTGTCAGGTTTTTTTTTAATGTTAGACAGGTGTAAGGGTTGGCATTGGAGACAAGTGCATTTTGTGCAATTACACCTGCATAACATGCTAGTGGAAAGAGAAGGCCCTCCATGTATTATTATCCCAAAGGAACAAGAAGATGGACAGACATATTCTTCGATTCGACACAACGATATGACCACCGTGCCCTTTTGTGTCTAATGAATCCAATTCTGAGAGGGAGAACCAACTATGCTATTCCACACTTTCTTTTCCCCCATATGATTTGATCTTTATGCAGATATGTGATAGAGATTCACCCAAAAACCACACGTATCTGTTGAAAGCTTCAACGGGCCCGTGAATGAGTGAAAAATTTTGGTACGCTTTTAATATACATACATATAACTAGGTCTAAGCCACTCAAGCTACTTGTGAGCTACTCGGATCGATCAGACAAAACTCGATTCGGCTCGAAAAAATTCGAGTCGAGTCGAGCTTTCTGATATGACGAGTTCGAACTTGATAATGCTCGATCAGCTAGAGTTACTCGTGAGCCTAAACGAGTTTTGATTTTGAGTTTATAAGTCGAGCTTGATTCTTATTATTATTCTTATTTAATAATAATAATTAATTATTATATAAGTCAACAAAGTTCGAGTTTAGTCGAGTCGAGTCTAGCTCGGTTTTTTTAGTTATGAGAAATGTTAATTTATTATGATATATAATTGATTAACGAGTCGAGCCGAGCTCGATTATATCGAGCTTAGATTCGAGTTGAGAGTTCGAGTTTCAAAATAGAGCTCGACCGAGTTCGAGCTCGAGTTAGAGTTTCAAAATTAGAGCTCGACCGAGTTCGAGCTCGAGTTTGGCAAATACTAATCTAGTCGAGCTTGACAGATACTCGAGTCTACTCGGCTCGTTTTCACCCCTATATAACTCCTTATTTTTGTTTTGCTGGATAAAATGAACGGGTTAATAATGGTCATCCTAAACTCAAATACTACAGATACACCGTAATATTCGATTTCTCCTGTTTAATTATTTACTAAAAAAAAATCCAAAATTCAATAAATAAGTTTTATTTTTCCAAATAAATGGAGTGTTTTTAGTGGCGGGAGCTATATATACAATTAATTTTAGGACGAAACATTAATTTTATAATCTCTGTTATTTAGTATATCATAGATATATTTTATATATACGAGATGTAGAGATGATATACTATCATTACAGATTTTGTATATATCTTGTAGTGCAAGGCCCCAAAGCAATCGCGAAAGAAAGGAAGCAAAGTTCATAATGTATTATATTGCCACGTGTACAGAATATATATAGTAAAAAAGATTATAATTTATAAGTATACTCTCTACAAGATATATACAAAATATCTGGTAATATTATAAAATCTCTAAATCCGTAAATCGTATATATAGAGGTAACAATAATATCCTAATATTTATTGGGCTACTAATTAACTCAGCAAAATGCAGAACTTAACACGTTGTTTAGGGTATACCAACCCCTAATGTCTACATGTTATGGGTTTCAGCCCCGCCACCTTCGGCACTTTTTAATTCGAAGTTCAAAAGTTTAAACAATACTCACATGGTTCAAATATATGTGCTATAATATAATACCACTGTTGAAATAATATATAGATACAAATCTCATACCTCACTCTCCATGTCCCAGATCGCGTCTCACTATTAAAATATTGACACGTGTTTTTAAATTTAATATTTACGAGCCCGGCGATACAGAAATGGAAAGTTTGAAAGAGAACCCGAACCAACTCTCGTTGCTTGGTAAACACTGTAGGGTTTGAATTTAGCTACCGATGTGATAGAACATAGTTATTAATTTGGAGGACGTTGCCTAATTGAATTATGGGTGTATTTGTTCGTTTTTGCTAAAAATGGAAGGTGGCTTCTGTGTAGGGCTTTTGCGTGTTTGTATAAGTGTGGGATCATGTAGATTGAGATGCATTTTGAATTTATTCCATCGTGGTAATGGGGACTTTCATTTTATAGATGCTCTTTTTTATTCTTCCCCTTTTTCAATTTGATCAAGCAACTTTTAATTGCCTTAAGTAAATATTGAACTAAAAGACAAGAGAGATTGTCAATTTCAATTTCTTAGATAGTAATTTCCATTTGAAATAGAGACTTTCATTTGCTATACTTTTAGCAGAAGCCACCGCCAAAAATTACATATTTACTTACATCATTCTGCTATTTTATATTTATTTATACTAGTAATTTTCACCGCTCGAAATCATTACAAGAAATATAGTCGTCTTTGACAGATTTATTTATGAGAGAAATAACTTTATAATTTGTAAGGGAATGAAGAAAATCTCTTACAAATACAACATTTAAAACTTTAAGGAATGAGTCTAACTAAAAACTTAGCTAGAAACTTCCGGAAAAAATCTCTTACACACTTTTGAGTTTGTAAAAAATTTCATTCAAAACATAATAAATCCCTTAAAAATTCTTATTATTTGTTAGGGATTGCTTCATTGATAAAAAAAAAAAATCGTCACAAATCACTGATTTTCTTGTGAATGCATAAAATTCTATACTTTAATAATAATAAAAATATAATAATATCATTGACTTGCACTTTGTGCATAAATTAATATATTAAAAAGGGGAAAAAAAAAGTGTATAAGCTGATCCACACACAGCTTGTGCAGGTTCCACATCCAATCGGCTATATATTTTGCTCAACCATATTTATCCACCTTAAAAAGTAACAATAATAATTATAATATATACCTATATATATAGATAATAATAATTATTAAAACTGAAAAGATGATATATTATTGTAGATACATGTGGGATGTCAAATGGCTAAAGTTGGCTCAAGCTAAAATGATAAATATACCTTGTACAAGTCAATTATTAGGGATGGTGACACTAGCTAGCTAACATGTTAGTAAGTTTTGTTAACATAACTATGGAGGATACATTACATAGTAGGAAATAGTTTAAGGAATGAATGGGATAATATCATAATCCAAAAAGAAATCTCAATATATTATAACAAGATAAATAATACCATATTTATCATTTTGTAAACCTCAAAATTAGGGTTAGGTAATAAGGAAAAAGTAGAATTAGATTGGAATGGGTAAGTGAGATTCGGTTCACTGTATGTGGAGGCTCGATGCCTTCAACTTTCTGCACCGTGACTTGCCAAACCTACCCAAAAGGGATCGAGTATATGGAAATTTTATATATTGAACGTATAGAATGTACGTGCATGGATATTTAGTTAGTTTCGATATTATATATTATTATTATTATTATTATTATTATTATTATTATATATATATATGCTGCAGATCAAGAAGATATGATTCTTCTGTAGACTGTAGGATAAGGACAGTGTGACGACGTTTCTCGATGGACGTTATTTCATATCTGCACGGCACCTAGGCCAACAATATTAGCCTCAGTAAATAAATTATAGATGCTAAGGAAATAATATTTAAATTAATATATAAGTTTGGTGTTGTTTTTGCACTTCTTATGAAAAAATAGTGAGAATAAAATTTTATAAAACAAAGAGAGTGTGAAATTAAATAGTGATAATTATTACACATTTAACAAAATAAAATCTAAGAATATTTATGAAAAAAGGATTTTGTTAAAGGTTTTTTTTTTTATAATTGAATATATATATAATTATTAAAATATTTGTCTCAAAATTATGTGTCTCCAACTATAAACTGACTTAAGAATTCACTCTCCTATCTACTTCGATTCGATATTTATGTGATAGAATATGAGTTGTTTATATATTATAGATGAACATGTTTCGGAGTTTGAATATATTTTTATTTTATTTTGATTGTTTTGGAATACTAAAAGTTTATGTACAAATCGCTTATGTGACGCGGTCTCATTGAATGATAAAATTAACATGTTAGCTTAAGATTTTATTCTCTTATTAGTTCACAATTAGAATTAATAATAATATAGATGGCTAAATTGATTGTCAACACATTATCCTTAGAAACTGGCTTGGTGCGAACATAGTTATTTTATGTGTAAATTATGGTACAAGTGTTATTTACTCTTGATGTGTTATCTAAAAGAACCATGAAAAAATATATTTAGTTCAAGAAATAAAAAGTGAAGCGGCGATGGAGAGATAATAACATATTAATATTCATCGGTCTCATATTTTTCAAGTATAATATATTTATTATGATGATCTATATTAGTTTTCAAATCATCATCTTTAATTTAGGTGAGTGAGTGCATTGACAAATTTCACCAACGTTTTTATTATTTACGGTCACTGTTACACAAGAGAGAGACACGTGTTAGACAGTTACAAAGGGATTCGGAATTTTGGCGGATCCTGTTGAGTGGGACCAAGTGATCACAATGGGGACCAGAAAAGGCAATCAGTTATTCCCATATCATGTGAGGTTCGATCACATTGTCATCATCATCAACACTTTGAATTTTGATACAAAAACAAGACACCTGTTTGTTTTTCCGTAACTAAAGTATTCTTAACAAGATACCTAAAATACTATATTACATTTCACCAACAACTTGGTCACTATTCTTATTGATTCCATATCATGTTATTTTCAATTCAAATTGCTACATTGTGCTACAAAAACAATATCGTGTATCATTTACGGTTAGATAATTTCATAACTATTCTAATATCGCCAACGTTGATAATGGTTAATTACCAAAAAGTGAAACAAACTTTTGACTGTTCTGTAAAAAAATAAATTGATTTTTTTTAAATAATTAAATTCAATCATAAAAACATAGCAAAGTATAAACTACATAGATTTTTATGTTAAAAAGTTACAAAACCGCTCATAAGAGCAAATGATGCTTGTTCACATATGCATGATAGACAAATCATTATAGTTTTTGTTAAAAATACATTATATTCAATTTCCATCATTTTTTTATTGGAAAATAAATATAATTTATACCCTGCTATGTATTATAAAGATTAAAGACACTCAAGGCTGAGTTTTTTTTTTTTTTTTTACTTAGACAGGTTTAGAAATGTGTTTAGTTGAACATCTATAAGTTCATTCATAAAATACCATCATCATCAATCAATAGAAAGAAATCAAAAACAGATTCAATCAAATTGCCAAATCTTTTCTTCTCATTAAGCATCTTTAAAGCTTACAACAACGATCACCCAACAATGAAACAACCACAAAAGCTTCAATCCAGGGAAGAAAAAAAAAACAAGGAGCTCACAAGAATACATTAATAACAACCCTCTATACAAGATTCTTCTATGTTACAAGTGATGATGTGGCATGACAACTGAAGAATAGGGTAGAAATTGATGTGCAAGGAAATGATAGATAACAAGGGAACCTAGCTATCTGGCTGGCTCCCTTAGAGTCTAAAACCCAACCCGGGCCACCTCTTTGTCGATTCCTTCTTTGCCACGGTCCTCTTGGCGTTAGGGTCGATGAGATTCTCAAGAGACTTGGCCTTTCTAGTGCGGGATCGCCCTGCTTCTTTTAGAAGCTCAGCTAGCCTTCCCTTCTCGTCTTCAAAGTCGGGGTTTGCAATCCCGAGCTTTTCCTCCCTTAGTTTAAGGACATACTCCAAGATTTCTATTGCATCCTCAACTCTGTTTATACATCAAAAACACAACTTTTAAGGTACCAACAGTTAGTAGGATAATAGAGCTCATAAAGACAGGATTTTGTGTTGAATGTGTAGTTTCCTTGAAGATCAAGTCTCTTATTCTGTGCTAAAATGTTTTCAAATGAACCCAGAAAGAGCAATCTTACAATTTTCCCAACAGAGCAATGCTACAAACTTATAGCCAACCGGTAAAACAAATAAAAAACTTAAATTTTAAAAACTTCCTGATAGATTAAAGAAATGAATGTGTAGTTTCCTTAAAGATCAAGTCTCTTATTTTGTGCTAAAATCTTGTCAAATGACCCAGAAGAGCAATTTTACATTTTACCTAACAGAGCAATGCTACAATCTTATAGCCAACCAGCAAAACAAATAAAAATATTATTAAAATTTAAAATCTTCCCGTTTGATCAAAGAAATGAATGGTTAAAACGACGGATAAGCGGTAAAAGATTGTATTTACTAGTTACCTGCCCATTGCATCGTATGTCGCTGCAAGATTGCTATATACTCCAAGAGTGTCCTGGTGACAAGGACCACATTCCTGCTCAAGGATACTCCTTGCCTCTTCAAACAACTCAGAAGCTTCATCGATCTTAAAGAGCTGAACGCATGCCAAGCCCATCTGGTTCAAGACGACCCCAAAGAAGGCTGATTTCCTCTCCCCGCTAGCCCTGAGCTTTGCCACAGCGCTCTCAAATGAGGTCCTTGCCTCCTCGTACCTTCCTACCATGTAAAACATCACCCCCATTCTTGCCTCTATCCCTGCAATTAGGGACATAATTCTATGATGACATAAAACACAACCACCGAGTACCCATTTCGTACAAACATGACAGGAAGCTCCACACAGAGTTTTGTTGAGAACCCTTCACCCGAAACCTTAAGACCGAATTAATGCATACACCTCCTTCAGCGAAAGGCATGTTGCAGTTTGAAGTATGGATAATGCAAAAGCTATTCTCATACCATGTCTTGATTTAACTGAGGGTGCAGCTGATCTATAGACCATGTGGTCATGTAGGCTCAGATATTAAGTCAATGAACTAATGTGTCCAAGGTGAAGACCGAACTAAACTAATGATTTTAAGAATTGAGATAAGATTACATTTTTCTTATATATGTGAAACTAAACTTAACAATGTGAGGTTCGTAGCCATTTCCCATGAGAAAAGTTGTTTTTTTTTTTTTATTTGCATTCCAAGGGGATGTATTAGTGGATGTTATAAAAAAAAATGTGGCAATAAACAATGGCAAATCTTATTCTCTTTAAAAAGAAATTAAGAACTGAGACAAGTTGAAGAATTTGAATGCTTTAATCAACACGAACGAAGCGTTTATTGTGCAAATTGAAGTCCCAAAAGAATGCATCAATTTGTGAATTACCTGCAATTGTACTCTGCTGCCCAGGCTTATCTTCTAACAGCTTCATCGCCTTCTGGAGCAGCTTCAGAGCTTCCTCAGGCTCATCAACAGACTCGTATATAGCAGAAATCTCAGTCATCCCCCAAGCAATTTCCTCAGCGGTGGTTCCAGGAACAGGCTTGGAGTAAATTCTTAGAGCATTCTCACAGTACGACTTTGATTCCCTTAACTTACCAGTTCTATGGTAAAGATCTGCAAGGCGTACATAGACCGAGGCAACAGAAGGGTGGCTGTCACCTTTTGAGGATTTGTAGACAGTGAGAGCCTTCTGGTAGGAGAAGATGGCCTCATCGAACCTACAGAGGGAGAGGTAAGTATTGCCAATGCTGACATCAATGGAGGCAACCTCGCTGTCTTGTCCATTCGCTATCATCGCCATGCTGGCAAGGACAAGGTGTTCGAGTGCCGACTCATAATCTCCTTTTGCCTCGCATATTAGTGCCATTAGGCGTCGGTCAGCAGCCTCTTCAATGGATGCAGGTTCACTATGGACGCGGTGGATTTCCAGAGTTTTCTTAGCGAGTTCTTCTGCCTTGTCAAACTGCATTGCTTGGACCTGAGCCTCCGCTAAGTACCTGTTGAGTTACCCGAGATCATTTCAACTTATATTTCTTTTGAGAAAAAAATTAATACTTCATATTACATCAATGAGCAGCCAAGACAAGATTTAACCCTTCATTGCTAACAGACAATAGAGAAAATACTTCTCATTCTTGGAAATCTTTCCCATATTACTATATAAATGAAAAGTTTATTGCTTTGACTGTCATTAACTCGATTCTAGGGATATTGGTATTTGTTTTCCCCCCTTTTTTCACCGTAGAGATCAAAACCCCTGTTACCTTAGCAGCAATCTTTACATTTTTTTTAAACAGAGAAGTCACAGACGAGTTCACCGAAGAAAGTATGACAAGATATGATGCTACCTATGTTATTCATAAGTAAACCATATTTACATCAACGACTAAGCCTTTTTGGAACTGATTTTAGAGCGAATTTGTTGGTTTTCAACAAAAAACAGGCTTTTTTCTTGCCAAATCAGAATCATGCTTCCTGAAATTTCTCAAAACTTGTGTTTCTAAATCCAAAATTTGGTTGTAGGAAAAAAAAAAAAACCAAAATTTGGACATAAGCTTTTGGCATTTTCTGAGGTTTGATTTCTGTCGCCACTTCCTGAGATGGCTGACCAGTGACAACCCAAGCTTGTATAATTTGCAAAACTTAAAAATTACACTTTCTCAATCAATCAATAACTGCTATCTGAGATATGTGATAGGAGCCTAATACAAGCTTCAGAGTTCAGACATTGAAACTAGAACTTTCCAATTTAGGCATTATTCTTTCAAAGCTTTCAGCTCCGATTATTCCTGATGTATCATTTTCCTCTTTCTATTCGATACATAGTGGAGTATGAATCATATTCATCCCTATCTTCGGAAACCATACATCTGATAGACCAGCATTGATCTATTTCCAAACATATGCCTCGAGACACCAAAAAGAAAATTTATTTTTTTAATGTTTTCTTGAACCCCTTAAAATTAGGGGGGCGAGAAATCAAATTATAGTTTTTACATAACTGATCGAATCTTGATTGCCTTGAAAATGCATGAGGTGTTTGGAAATGGTTGAAGTGCTCTGTTGAGTCTTTGGCAATTTTAATCAACTAGGCCACTAACCTTCATAAACAAATGCTGAAAATTGAAGATGTATAAACGTACTTACCTGCAAGTTTCCCCAACCCGAGGATCTGTCTCTCCAAGAGTCTCGATCTGAATCTTTAGCCCTTCTCCATAGCATTGGATCGATCGATCCACCTGGCCAAGCATGGAGTAGGTATCTCCAAGCTGCATGTGACCGGAGAAAGCTGCCAGAGCGTGGTCGGGACCGCGAGCTGGATCCGGAACCCCGATCGCCCTTTCAAGCACCGGAACAGCCTCATCGAACCGACCAAGGCTGCAGTAGATCGCAGCCAGAACGTGGAGGCTCATGGCGAGGTCGAGACTCGGCTCCCCTTCCACCGCGCATCGCTCGAACGACTTGGAGGCCCGTATGGCGTAGTCGAGTGCCTTGGCGTGGCCCTCGCCGGAGGAAATGGTGTCGCGTGCGAGCTTCAGTAGGAATGGGCCGAGATCTGGGTTGTCGAGCGACGGATCCACGATCGGGACCGGAGATTCGGGAGGGGGCTTCCGCGGGGAGAACTTGGAGCGCGACGACGGTGAAGGGGAAGGTGGTTTCTTTGGTAGAGGGGAGGCCGGTTTGGACGGAGTAGGGGCCGCGGATCCGGGTCTGGAGGCGGGAGATTGGATCTGGTTGTCGGGGACGGAGATTCGAGGCGGCGGCGCGTCACCTGGGGTCTTGACTGACACTAGACCAGGCATGGCGGCGGTGGGTGACGTTGTGGTGGCAGAGGATTGGGAGAAGTGAAGTTACCTTTTTTGCCCAGAAATCAAGGCAGAGCCAACTGCTGAGTGAAACTTGAATGAGAGAGAAAGAGATTAGGGATTGAATTAGTTAGTTAGTTTAAACTGATTAATTCAATTGATATATATTTTTATTATTCATCAATATAGAAAAAGGGGTAACCTCTTTCAAGTTATTGATAGACATTCACAACTGCTGAACAAAAAAGTGATGATTTTGGTGAGAGATGTGGTGAGGTGATGAAGAAAGATGATGAAAGGAAAAAGGGTATAACGGTAAATATGATCGTTTGGTTTCATCCATTACTGCAAGTCTGCACAGCTCTACCCTCTACCACTGCCAGAGCCTACAGTACAATTTTTTTTTTGTCAAAAGAACTACAATGTCGCTAGGAGAACTTTCATATTTTTCAAGTTTTATTATTATTTTAATTTTTCTGTGGTGATTTTTATCTTTTGAAGAACTTCATCAATGAAATTCAACAATGAATTAAAAAGTAAAAAAATATGAATTAAACGAAATTAACCCGTTATATTTTTTTAGAAAGATAATGCTAAATAAAAAATTTGCCCTAAAAAAGAATTGCGTAATAGTAACAATTTTATATTTATCCCGCTACACAATATTCACAATATCATTTTCATGGTATGAAATTTTGTTTACCAAATTCAGAGAACAAAAACGTTTATACTGATTTTCATCCAACATAACTCATCAGTAGGCCGATCTGGCTAAAACTTAATTAAAACTAATTTTGTTTCTATATTTTAGTCTTTCTGTTATATGTATATACACAAAAAGGAACCATTTTTTACCCCAAAAAAAGAAACGTTTGATTAAATAGAAGGAAATCGACGATTTGTAGTCATTTTATAATTTGTCTGGTCTCAAATTCAATAATTTATAGGAATAAAAAATTAATTAAGATAGGAAAATTGAGGGATTCAAATACTTTTGATTTACCTCTTCTTATTCACGTTTAATCCTTCCCTTTCTATACGAATAAATTAATGTATGTTTAGAAAAATTAGTTTTTAAGGGTTTCCACCATTTTATATTTTATCTGTAGAAAATATAAAATTTAAACTTTCATTAAAATATAATTGCTTGTTGGAAATGTAAAAGTTGGACCATTTGTAAGCATAATAAATAGGCTGTGTTGTGGGGAGGTGATATTGGGGGAAAATGTAAGAATTTGAAGAGTCTGCTTTGGATTTGTTAGCCCCAATAAAGAAAGTCAAACCTTATTTATTTTTCTTTGTTTTTTTAATATCCTTTTTAATTTAATGGATTTGTTTTAAGTTTGAACTACAGATAATTAATACCATATGCCAGCAGAATTTAAAATAGATGGTCCCCACCTCATAGATTGCACATGTAACCAGCATCTTTAACCACTTGAATTATTTGGAAAAAAAAGGAAGGAAACTCTTTTGATTATGTATATAAAAAGTTTATTAATTCACAACAATAGAGTAATTTTTTTTTGTTAACTATGGGAAAATTGTTTCTTTATTATTGTCAATTTTTCATTGTCTGAAGAATGCTCCAACAAATAATCAAATATTACTTAGGTAATACAACTTTCCTTGTTTTTTCTTTCAGTCAATAAATAACTAGGAGCTAAATTTCAATCAACCAACTGTACTACTACCTACCTATATCATCCATTCATGAAATATTTGTTAAATGAAACATTCTTAAGCATTTTTCTTTTTCTAAGAGAAATAGATAAACCATATATATCATGGAAAAAGATATTGAAATTTGAATGATGAGAAATTGATTGAGTAAAGATGCTAGTGAGTAATCATGGGGCCCACCGATGGTTGCAATTTGCTGGAATATTTTTAGTATATATAGTAATAATATTTAACATTTGCTGGTTTTTTTGCACCAAAAAAAAAACATTTGCTAGTTTCATGGCAAACAAAAAAACATTTGCTTGTTCAATTAAAACGACAGGGCACCACTGTCCATGCAATTAGTCAAGTGATTGTGATTAGTGAATGAATAAATTACTGAAATTTCTATTTTCTTTGTAGATAAACTCGTACTTTCTATTTATCTATTTTTAACTTTATTTTTAAGATATAGTGTGTATGCTATTTTTTAAATAAAAAAATGCTACATTTATTTAAAAATCATAAAAAAAAAATTAGAATGATTTTAAATAGGAAATTAAAAGAATGTAACATAAAATATAATTTTCTTAAAGGAAAAATCGATTTTTCAGAGATTTTGTTTTTATAAAAAATAACAGTTTCATTTTTTAGGAGATATATCATAATTTTGTATAAAATTTACTTCAATTTTTCCATTTATTAAATAGTTTTATATAATTTTTATTAACTTTTAGAATTAAAAAAAAAATGAAAATTTAATTTGTTAATTTCACAATTTAGGCTTTTAGCCGAAAAATAAAAATCCTCCTCTATTGGCTTATATTCCTTGCCTTAAATAAAATATATATATATCATCGCCTTAAAAGAATGATTTTTTTTTGTAACAGCTTAAAAGAAAGATAAAAACCGCAAAAGCTTGTGATAATCTATCTTTTAAATTAAGCCCGATAATTATTTACTTTATGCCTGAACGATGATGGACCTTAAGATGCAACTTCTATTTATTTTGGGCCATGGCCCAATATTTGTAATTTCAATATTTGGCCCAAAAGGGGTTTTTTTTCTGCAACTATGCTTTCCTTATCTCCTCTTCTTCGTATCCCTTCACGAACATATATACATGCAATCAGACCTCATAAAAACATGGAGATACAGTAAATGTAAATAGGTGATCGATCAATATATAACGTTGCAACAAATCATCCAAGTTAATCAACATTTAACAGAAACTAATACTAACTTATATATTAATATATATAATTAAGTTCATATAAATATATAAAGTATATATTGTATATAGAGGTCAAGGACTATTATTGCTTGCTCTTGGACCTCCTCTCTTGGGTGGCTCATGAGCCGGGTTGGCTCCCGGAGGCTCGTAGTCTAGCAACAACGCGTCCGCTCCGATTCTCTCCGTCACTTTCATATCAACTTTCACCTATCGATTTGTATCGTATATATTAATATTTTATTGTGTTACACTTACTAAATAAGAACACGCACAACAAGTTTATCGTGTCATGCTTATAAACATGACATACAATTTTTTATACGCGTTCATGTCGTGTTACCTCAGATATGCTACATGGAACATAAAAAAGTGAATAGAAGTGTGTTACCTCAGTGTGTGGAAATGGAAGTGAAGTTGGAGGGTTGAAGCTCCTAGCAGTAGCTTCAGCTGCATAAAATTAAGAAGAGATGTCAAAATCTCAAATACCAAGTTTGGCAAGTTTTTCAATGGCGGTTTCGAAACCCTAATTACCCGAAAATGCATGGAAGGAGATGAAGAGGAAGATGAAGAGCAGTAGCAAAGGTTTCATCAATGGAGGAGGATACATGATATAAGAGCTATGATTAAATGTAATTTGGTTTGGTATTTGGAGAGTGCAGGTGTATTGTCTTTTAAGCTGAGTGGGAAGAGGAAGGAGCCAAAAGAGCTGCCATATGATATTATGACACATTACATTACTAATCAAAAGCTTTGTTGAAATAACAATGGAAATGCAGCCTCCATTATCTCACAAAGTCAACTGCATCAAAAAGCATGCACCTTCTTCTTCCATCCCAATCATTTTTGTCTAAAACCTCATCTTATACTATTGCACTAGTCATGTGACTTGTCTGATCACTTTAAATCATACACAATATGATGTTGGTTCAATGAATGTGTTTTATTCTCGCATTGAATAGATCGATTGATAAGAAATGTTATGTAAATTACATTAGTAAGAATATAAATCTAGGGTTAAGGACCTATGAAAGGTCTGAACTATCACCTATGTTAACGGGAGAGGTCTGAAATTTAAAAAGTTAATAACAGAGGTCTGAAATTTCAGACCTCTTCCGTTAATTTGATACTTTTTCAAAATATATACTGCATATCCTAAGTTTCGAATTTTATCAACAAAGATATTATAAAAATATGAAGGATCTTAGTTTATCATATTATTCAGATTCTCAGTCAAAAAAATTATGAAATAGATTTCAGTAAATCATACAGTGAAATCAAATCATATACACCGTACTCTATCTTTCGATGTGCGATTATTTACAAAAGTTTGCATGATGCATGAAAAAGAATTAAATTTCATTAATAATGTTTAAATAAACTAAAAAAATATTAGTATAAATCTCATGGACTTGCATTTTTCAACTCATACTCATAAAGCACTGATTACTCATACAACTCATACTCATATAGTTAGGTAACATTCCATACTTAAAGTGTGATATATAAGGGAGGGGGCTAAAGAGGAAGTGTACAAAATCCTCAATCAAGAAGCACTTACTGAAAGCCACGTGAATGATAGAGATAATTGCTGCGTTGTTTCATCGACGACCTCAGATTTTAGTAATATACATATAGAAATTAAATTTTAGTCAATTAATCAAATCTAATATAGTCTAAATAAATATAATTTTGTACAGAGTCATTGATAATTCATAAAATCACACTTTAAATAATTAAGATTAAGATATTATATAATAATTAAAAATAGTAATTGAGATAAAAAAAAAAAAAAAAAAAAAAAATTGACTTAACATAAAGTTACCATGGTAAGATGTTTATGCATATACATACCCATACTTTGAAGACAATTACAATTTACATGTCTTATCTTTGACATTTACACCGGAAAAACAAAAGAGCATAGGTTCCAGAAAATACATGTGTCCTAATTGTCATACCCTAAAATAATTTGCGAAAAACCGACAAACTGTAAGAAATATTTTTCCATTCACAAGCTCGAGCTGGGTTTGACTGAGCTGACTGACACCAACATTTTGTGCTGAACTAAGATAAGTTCCTTTCGCGCATAAAGGATTCTATCTTGTATACATCTTCTGGAGTATCAACACCGTGAGCCTCGTGGTCCACCTTAATCACCTGCACAATAAATAAAAATGAATTGCAAATTATGCCTTGGCCATTTTTTTTTTTTTATTTTGGCAAATTATGCCAATATGTGCAGTGCAGCCAAATTACAGAAACTGGTTCATAATTACCTTCATCTTGTATCCATTCTCAAGAACTTTAAGTTGTTCTAGGTCCTCTTCTAGCTGCAGTGGAGTAGGCTGAAGCTCGGGGTATATTTTCAGGAACTTCGAATCATAGCTCTATAATAACCGATATAAGCCGAGAATTACCAGCAGATTGTAAAATAAGATCAGAAATAAACTATGGAATGTAACATATAATGTTTTTTTTTTGGTCAAAAAAGGAAATAATACTAGAAAAGAAAGTTGCACCGGTTCAAGACGAACCGGTTCAACTGAAGTCCAAAACAATCTAATCGCTTATGTAACATATAATGTTGCTTGTTCCTACCTGAATTCCAAGGTGAAGCATGTACGGGAACTGCGGATTCACCTTTCCGGCCCTTGTATCAGACACGTCTTATTATAGTCCGTTTGAGAATAAATAACGCAAATTATAACAACAAAAACTCATAACTCACTTATTAAATGGAATCAAACCCCTCGAGAAGTAGATGGCATAACCCCGGTTATCCACAACACATTTAACTCTGTTTGGATCAAGTGCATCTTCATGCTTTAAAGATGTAACTGCAGTACTGAATACAGCATCTGGTGCTGCCTGCACAGTATTGAGTTAAGTTATGAAGAGATAATCGCAATGTTCCTCAAACAACAACTTATATGTCATGAAATCACTTTAACTGAATCTAGGCTCAACTAAAGTTGATAAACCACCCAAAATGAAACACACTGACTTAAAATGGTTACCTGAAGAGCTTTCACAATCCCATTAATAATCTCGGGCTCAATCAAAGGTTCATCTCCTTGGATATTGACAACAATATCATACTTCTTCTCCAGCTTCTGGAGTGCCTCATTGCAACGTTCTGTGCCTACAATAGAAATTAGGTTGTAATAAAAGCAAGTCTTGCTCAGTGAATGCTCATGCCAGGAAACTGTTTTACCATTTCGACAAGATTCAGAAGTCATGATCACATTTGCACCAAAGCTCCGACAGCAGTCTGCAATCTTTTCATCATCAGTGGCCACAACTGCACCGAGATTAATCAATCAGCTCATGAATTCTCAGATTCATGTCGTTCAATAATCATCTACATGGACATGGATGGTAAACTAATGTAACCATGCATGAGCACAATGGTAAATAAGCTTTCAAGGAGAATGAGAACTATTACTACTGCAGCACGTCAGTGATGTTCGGTATCAAAAACTAAGACGCGTCTAATTAAGCATATCGTATGAACCAAGTGATTTTTTTTCTGATGCTCATGCTTTCAAGATGGTTCTTCAGCTCCAAAAAAACAGCCACATAAAAAATAATATCACGTCACAAGTATAAATAAGCAAACTAAATACATATTCAAGAAAGAGAGATTAACACAATATTTCATCATATTAGCCTCAGTTAAACCTCGTTAGCCATCCTGAAAACTCTAGCAATTAAATGAAGCAAGATGGAAAGGACCAAGCAATGGCATTAGCAACAGATGTCCACTAGTTGGATGCTTAGTTGGATGCTTATGGGCGAGTTTAAGAAGCCTAGATCCAGAATAAACATTGTGTTCAAGATATACAAATGTAGATATGAAACTGATGGAAGAAAACGTACCGAGGTAATCTAAGGAAGTAGCCAGCTTAGCCCTCTCCCATGTTCTCTGTCAAGAGAAAGCATAAACAAATTGGTACGCACCTAAAACATATAAATAAAATCAAGAGAAAAAAAGGTATCAAAGAATGTATCCATCTATTAGCTACTCTGGGCGTTTGTACAGCACAAATCTGAGCCCAGCATGCACCCCAATTTAGTGGCCGAAGAAAACGTCGACCACGTAATAGTTTATGGTTCATCAATTTGTCTGAGGACACCGATAGAGTAAAATAATTGTAATACTTTTACACAGTGCAAACCCCCAAGTTCGAAGATATATGATGCATGAAAAATGGTTGCCAGCAACAGAAAATGCAATTTCTATATAAATCCACACGAGTTGGTCAAACAACAAATATGGCTCCTTCTGTATCAGAAATATCATACAAAATCAGATTAGAGCATCAACAACGGCAGATCCTAGTTTTTAGTCTTCTTTTTTTTCACACAAATAACTTTTCGTAAAATAGGAACTAACTTAGAAAAGAAAACTCACTCTTACAATGGTTTGGTTGGACTTACTTTCATTTCCTAACTCGATCATCCCATGATTCAAAAGTAATTAAAAAAAAACTAATAAAAATATATTGGGATCTACATATCAAGTTCCTTTTCTTTTGGCCAACTATCAAGTTCCTATTGAATCCTTGTTAATTGGAACAAATCCTAGAGTAGGGAACACCACACACAAGGAAAGTCCCTACTTTTGGAACACCTCAATCCTAGGTCAATATGAACTAGGAAGTAACACTGTTGATGCTCTTAGAGACTCGCACATATTCAAACACAAACTTCATGTTCATCTCACATCCTAACCCGCAGTGATTCTTATCAATCATAAGCTCAAGCCAATTAAACCTCAAACTTAAACTCACTCAAAGGTACAATGGAGCTGCATTTCTGAAAGCTCAAGTTTTCAGATTCCAACTCGAAATGATTTTTTAAAAATAGTAATGCGATCAGGGATTCCGTAACAATGATCGATCCAGCCGAAGGAAGATCCGAAAAACCCATTAAAAGGTCTGAATTGAGGCAAATAATGTAAAGATAAGATTGCTAGAAGATGGTGACCTGAATCATGGGCTTGCCAAGGATGGGAGCCAGAGGCTTCCCCTCGAACCTCGAAGATGCGTAACGAGCGGGAATTATGCCAATAACCCGGCTGCGGAATCGCCTGGATCTACCAAAGTAAAAGTGGGCGCCAAAGGCCGCCGCGATGGCAGCACCGGCGACGAGGCTGTGCACGATCCAGGTCTTACTGCTGGAGCTTGATGAAGATCCCGACGATTTACACATAGAGGTTGGATCCATTATTCAGTAACGCGATGGCGCTCGAGAATTCCCCGCGATCTTGGCCCGTGAAAGTGAAACAGAGTATGAGACTATGAGTGTATGACACTATGACTGAACGAAGCTCGGATCAGATCAAACATCAAAGTGCCACTCTGGTCCTAAAGTGATAATGGATTCGGGTCGGTAATAACAGATTTACCGAACCAGGTCTAGTAACGGGTAGGCCAATTAATTCCCTAAGCGGCCCATGGTGATCGACCGACCTTTCGGTAGAAAAGCATATCAGATCCTCGTACTTTGACTACTTCAAAAGTTAATCCCTATACTTTGAAATCAGCATAGGAGTTGAATCATACTCACCAAGACTGGTTTAGGTTGAGTCGATGTTTACACAAACTCTCATTCGAAATATGATAAGTGTAGTACTATTTATGAAATTTTTTTAGAACCATATAAGCCAGTGAACAGAATTGAACAAATGAGACACAAACCTAACACCGCTAATAATCTCTATCGGGCTATGGCTCTGATAACATGTTAAATCAATCATTTCATTTCCAACATAAATCAATCATTTCCACAAGTGGACTTCCATCTTAAGACCAATAGGTGAGAGGAGGAGACAGTTCACGCTAAATATTCAAACTCACGTTGGAGATATAATCTCAACAGTATATGTAACGTGAAGATCATATTTATCGTGTTCTAAGGCATTAAGTTACATACGCTGAATGATACATATAACAAGACCATAACTGTTAGACAAAATTATCAGAAAACGACATGTATATAATATAGAGACAAGTACGGCAATTTGTTTCGTGCCCGCAACGACCAAATTCGTTTTTGGAGTAGACACATTGGTTACATTTTCCTCTTAATATACACATTATATGAATTACTACACGTCTATTCATATTATATTAGCTCGTAAGCTAGATAAACGTGTATAAATACTAAATAGCTAATACTCTTTCACTATCTTACTCGGATTAAAAAATAAATAAATATATCAATTACGTTTTGAGCGGAATTCTTTTAAAACAAAAAATAATAATATTAACTTGCATTTTGCGACAGTTTATTTTAAATTAATATATTACGAGAAATATGTATCTTTTTATTGATTAAATTTTTACAATAATATATGTAAATTAGAAATGCATAATATTATATATATATATTATTAAGAAGGTATTCACATCTAGATTACATAATTAAGAAAATGTTATGCCTATATGATTATATTATTCTAAAATAAACAATATTACAGTAAATTAAATAAATAATATACATTAGATTAAATATTATAATTTTTTGAGGTAGATTTTGCTGGTGTGTTTTAAAAGATTGGAATCGATGATTATCCCACGTGACACAATACTACCCTATGACTAGGGCGGCAATGGTGCGGTGAAAATTAAATAATTATGGTTATTCGCACCATTTACCGCAATAGTTAACCGCATCATTATGATGAGGGGCGGTTATGGCGATGAATCTTGTAACCGCAATGGTTATGGTTATGGTATTCAGTCCAAAACAGCGGTTATAACCATCACCTCTATATATATATTGCTAATACTTATATTGTTATATATATTTTTTTTGTCTTATTATATTGTTATATATATATACATTATTATTATACTTTAATTATTAGTCAAATATTATAATTCTAATTATTATGTTCTCTGTCCCACCCACCATTTTTTTTTCTATATTTCTTATTATTAGGTAACCACAATTGGAAGTGATGGCGAATGAGGATCGAGGATCGCAAGTGATAGGCGATTGAAGATGTGTTTTTTAATTAAGTGAAACAGTGAAGTTATGTTTAATTTGGATTTCGTGTATGAAACAATGAATGTGTGTTTACTTTTCTTGTATGAAACAATGATGTTGTATTAGTTTAATGATTATGGTTAAATGGTTTAATCGTGGTTAAAAACCATGGTTATGGTTATGATTATGGTTATTGTATGAAGAATCATAACCGCAGTGGTTATGGTTATGGTATGAGTGAAAAAAATATGGTATGGTTATGGTATTAGTGCTATTTGCACCATACCCTCACCATCGCCAGCCCTACCTATGGCCAAAGATTAATGTAGATTTGATTTAAAATCTTAGAATTACTAGTATCATCACATTTCATTAAATTTAGTTAATCATAATTATATTTAATATTTAGATTCAATATCATAGTAAATGCATTATAAAAAAAAATGTAACAGTTAAAATAATATTATAATAAAAAAATGAAATAATTATATATATTCTATAATAATAATATACTATTACGTACTTAGGATGTAGATTATTTTATGGTAAGTTTCAAAGTTCCATAACTGTCAATTATAGTACAGTGTTGAAAATAATAGGATTTCGAGCACATAAATTTTGGAATTAAGTTTTAAACACCGATAATTGATGATAATGATACATGTCAGCATATAACTTATTCAAGCAGAATTTTATATTTCTTAAGATATGAAAAAAAAAATATATATATATATATATATCCAACATTAACTGCACTGAGCAATTAAGCTGAATATAATGATCCGATTCCAACGGATAAGAATTGCAATAATGAATGATTTGTCGATATAATTAACTTTCATGATATACAAGAACAAATCCACCGTCCAAGATATGGGCTTAGAGAATAAGATTCTATACTCCATCTATGAATTGTATATCTTCTTGGTAAATAATTCATCAATGAACAATTTGAAATCATAGAGCTAGCTAGGAGCTACCAAAAGGATACGTATATCTAACTTATGTGACTTAATTTTTTTCATCATGTCCAAATACTTTGACAAGAATCTTCCTATAACTTCAATAGCAATATTAAGAAATAATCATGCAAAGCAATTGAAGGAAGTATTAATCAAATCCTATATTGTACTATTTCTCTCCATATAATTATAACCGATAATACTGAAACTTTAAAACATTTTTTTAAACGCACTAAAAACTTATTTAATAATACATTATTCTTTTTTTTTTTTGTAAGCATAATATATTATTCTAATATATATATTATTTTATTTAATATAATATAATATTATTCTAATTCATATAAGAATATTTTTTGTTTAATATAATATTTTTTCTTATTTGTTAAGAATAATTATTGAATAGTCACAATTTATTAAATTACTATAATTTAAATATATATATATATATATATATATATATATATATATATATGTAATAGTGAATATTTTATATTATACTTTTTGCGAAGTATATGCTTATAATAAGCCCTTATCCGTTTAGTTTTTTTTAATGTTTAATATCAATATAGATGTCGTTGCAATGGTTTGAACTTTGAACCCGTGAGATAGTTTTGGAATAGCTAGCTTTTTTTCCCACTGAATAGTTAGCTACTTTAGCTCTCATATTTTAACATATCTTAACAGAACAAACGATTTGTTGGGAAAATAAGAATAAACAAAGTTACAAAACTACGCATAAAAGTCACCAAGAGCATAAAGAAAAAAAAAAAAAATCAGTTAATCGTCTTTGACGGAAATAATAAACAGACGTCCATTTGCTATACTATTAGTGTAGTATATATGTTTGTTTTGGGAAATTAATCCCCTAATACGCAGCATCAACATGGGAGAATAAATGGCATGTCATCATATATTTTTTCCAAAGCATGTCATAATTTAATAATATAATTAATTAGATAAAAGTTCCTGTCGTTTATTTTATTATTATTAAAGTTGTGTGTATCACTTATTTATAATCTATTTGTACTTTCAGTTTTACTTAAATGTATATTATATTTGATGTAATGTATTTTATTTTATGAGAAATGTCATTCCGTCCATAATAACAAACATCAAAATGCAAACAACTAAAGTACAGGCAACAAACCGACTAGAACAAAGTCTGAAACAAAGGACTAATTACAGACAACGAAATTGGATCATTCCAAGTACCAGTAGTATTGTTAGAAGCCGTCTGCTGAGTGAAACTATGAACAAGTCTAACAACTTTCCTATGAGCATACCAGACCGTAACGTCTGATAACATGGAAGGTAAAAATCCAATATCATCTAGAATCCCGAAAAGAGACACTGCCGTACAGGATGAGACGCCAAAAGTTGAACCAGCAGTAGTGAGCCTGTTAACAAAACCTGAGATTGGTCGTTAACAAAACCAGAGATTGGTCGTTAACAAGGTACTTTGATGCCAAGAGTAAGCCATGTTCTGCAAGCAATAGCCTCGACCAAAAGAGGGGTGTCGCCATGATAGAATCTCACTGACGCTGCCAAAAGGTTGGAGGGTTGGTATGTACCCAGTAACGCTCCTCCATAAACGCGACCGGAAAGTTTTCTAATTGCCCTATCAACTATCAGAACCAAACAATCTGGGGCAACCACCTCCACAAGGGAAGTGACTACAACTCGGGGGTGCGTGTGTGGGGTGGAGTAACTGGATCAAACACAAAGGAAACTTCATTATCATTACAAATGCATTTATAATAATTATAAAAAGACAGAAGTCGGTGATGGAATTGTTGACTTGACGATGGTTGAATTACGCTTCAGCCAAATGCATCACATAATGAATCATTTTCCTAATAAGTGTTCCGACCGGATACCAAAAGGTGACGCGAGCCAGATTCGTGACGCAAAATGATAAGTCCACATAAGATAATTCAAGGTTTCCGGATGAGAATGACAGAGATGGCACGTGGGGTCGAAAGAGGGAATACGACGGGCCAGTGCAGTGCCAATGGATAATCCTGAGTGACAACATTTCCATAGAAATATCTTTACTTTAGGAAGAAATTTCAATTCCCAAAATTCCGTGCAAAAGGAAAGACTAGTACTCTGAGTACGGCTAAAAGAAGAACCGTAATTTTGATCATATATCTAGAAGTCTTTCAAATTTGTATATATAAATGATATACCGGCCAAAAAATTAATGATATTGTAATTATAAATTTAACTATTTTTTAATTAAATTATATTATATTGGATCATAGATTCAGCATTTCCAATTTTGTTATTATCATTACCAAAAAAATGTTCTTATCTTATTAAAAAAATCATTGTACATAATATAGATAGATAATAAATGAAATAATTAAACTACCAATAATTCCTACCCTGAAGGACACATTGCGTGCTTACATGACGCTATCTATATAACAATATTTCCATATTCTATATCTTCTCTCCTCCCTCACTATCTAAGCGGCAGAAGCAAGGTCAAGAAAAAAACCTCTGTTTCTATTGTTACTTTCGATACTTCCAAGAACAACGCCGGTGGCGGTTACTTAATAGCTCTGAGCTTCCCGCCTCGTAAGGCAGCGTCGATTTGATCTCGATCGCCGCCCAACTCACCGGGCATGGACCAGCATCTGATGCCGGCGGACCTCCCAAAGCAAGACGCCTTCCCGGAGTCGCGGCGAGAAAAAGACGCCGGCGCTACCTTCGTCCTCGAATCAAAAGGTGCGGTACCGGCATCACCTGAGAAATCATTATATCTCCGATCCGATCGATCGTTCCGATCGGAGATCATTTTAATAGATTGATTGATTTTTGTTTGCGGAAGAACAGGGGAATGGTGGCACGCGGGATTCCACCTCACGACGGCGATCGTGGGGCCGACAATTCTGACGCTGCCGTATGCATTCAGAGGACTGGGGTGGGGGCTAGGGTTCCTGTGCCTGACGGTGATGGGAGCGGTCACTTTCTACGCCTACTACCTCATGTCCTTGGTCCTTGACCACTGCGAAAAGGCCGGCCGCCGCCATATTCGCTTCCGCGAGCTCGCTGCTGATATTTTAGGTCCTTTTCTCTCTCTAGACTATTATTCTGTTACGGTAGCTCTACTGATTATTTCTAGAACCGTCGCGCGAAAAAAAAACTGCCAATAATGTATTTACCAAAAAAAAAAAAAAACTGCTAAGAACGTGGACTTTGTCAATTTCCGAGCTCAAATTTTAAATATCTTCAGTATATCTTAATAGTTTCATCAATTTTTGTGACGTATAAACACTTTTAAAATTTCTTAAGACGGTGTTTATTAAAAGAATATACATGCATGTTATTTATCATAAGCTCATTTTATTTAGAAAGCGGTCTATAGATCAATCAATGTAAAAAGAGTCATCGTTTTTTATATAGAATACAAAATTATACATAATCATTATAGTATTATTTATTTAGTTAGCACAAGTTATGTGTTTATTTATAATTTGCTTAATAAATCAGTTTAATTATGAATGCTTATGCGTTGTGATAAAACATTTTATTTGAAATGAACATTAGGTTGACAAAAGAAAAGATATTAGGAAATTATATTTAAAAAACAAGATTAATGAATTTAATGGCACGTATTTTTACTGCTTAGTCAACTTTATATGTTTTATTTTAATAATTTTTTTAGCCAAATTTTAATAAATTATTAGCTGATGGAATATAAAATTAAAAAAAAAAGTATTTGACTATTGGTGAATGGAATGAAATGAAATAAATGTTAGTAGGACTTGGATAGGACTTATGAGGAAGCGGCCACGTAAAGGAAGCGCTTCACCGCTATCATGGGAGTTGAGAATGTCCACTTTGGAGTTTTTTTTTTTTTTTTTTTGCAATGCTATTTTGACGTCATGATGACCGCATTCATTTTAACAAACACGTGCTCTCTCATAGGCCCAATTAGGCTTAGACTTATTAGGCCGTAAAAAATGGGCTTAGACTTCTGGCCTACGTCTTAACTCTTAGTTAGGCCTATATTTTGTCAATAGTTTGTGAATTGGATTATAAACATAAAATTATATAATATATATTATATCACCCTAAACAAATGTATTTGTTGGTACTAAGATAATGTAGTATGATAGTAGAATAAAAAAAAGGGTAATAAATAAATAATATATCTAACAAACATTAAAAATGATATAATTTAATAATAATTTGAATTTTTCTAATATTTTTAAAGCTTGATTGCGCCAGATATTGAAATAGATTTTGAATGAGAAGTTTTATAATTCATTTTAAACAACAATTTTGACAACTGCGTTGAATTAGATTTTCTAAATTTTGTCCTAACTTAAATGATGGTAAAACTGAGACTTTCTAAAACATTCAACTCGTAAAGTTTTATTCGTAAACCACAATTACTTTTTAGAAATTATAATTTATAATCATTTCAATTTATCTTTAAGTTATATTGCTTATTTTATTTTTTAAAATAGCAAAAAAAAACATAATTTATCTATTAACAAAAGTTTAAAAAAAAGAATAATTTTATACCGTTAAAAAAAAAAACTAAAAAACTATAACGAAAAAGTATATTTTTTAAAGGAAAAATATAGTCATTTATGCTTTTATTTTTATAATTTTTTTTAAATATAGATATCACATTTTTTGTTAAATTCATCTTCTATTTTTTAAAATTAGTTTATCTAGTTTTTTATTATAAAAAAACTAATAAACTTATTAAGATAACACATCTCTTCGAAACAGCGTGGGGAACACGATGTCGAAATATGCAAAGTTTTTGGTCTCTTTTTGACTTTCCATCAGTGTGCACAATCTATGCATCATTAGTGTGCACAACCTTCTTTTCAGACAGATGTGCTTTCTCTATTAAATGCCAACCTATATATTGTATGGACCATGCAATTACGCTTGAACTTACATTGTACCGTGCATCATAACAAATACAATACTAGTGCTATTCAGCTTAAACCCATGAACCAGATAGAACATGTCTTTACTAAGAATAACTTATACCACCCCGGGAATGAAAAAATCACTTTATACATTACAGGCGGACTCAGTACGAACATATATTATTCCAAGGGCTTGTACACTTGTAGTAAGGAGAAAACGAAGAGACTTAATACCAATTTACACGCTTTAAACAATAGGCCGATGATATAATCGCAAAATGTTAACACTTTCCATTAACATGATTGTGTTCATCTGCTTGGATAGGGTCTGGATGGATGTTTTACTTTGTTATCGTCATTCAAACCGCCATTAACACCGGTATCGGCATCGGAGCTATCCTTCTCGCAGGTGAATGCCTCCAGGTATGCCACCACAAATAATTTGATCATTTATCATTAGTGTTTTCTTCTTTTTAATTTATGTTAATGTTTTAACATTGATTCAGTTTTCTGTTTATTGGATTTTACTAGATCATGTATTCAGAACTCTGTCCAAACGGGTCCCTAAAACTGTACGAGTTCATAGCAATGGTGACAGTGGTGATGATATTCCTGTCTCAGCTTCCGAGCTTCCACTCGCTTCGCCACATTAACTTCGCCTCACTCATCCTCAGTCTCGGTTACACCTTCCTTGTCGTTGGCGCTTGTATCAGGGCAGGTCTTTCCAAAAATGCCCCTACGAAAGACTACTCCTTGGAATCTACATCGATCGCAAAGGTTCTCAGCGCCTTTAATTCGATATCAATTATCGCCGCGATATTCGGAAACGGAATATTGCCCGAGATTCAGGTGACTTCAGTTTAATTACTCGTAAAAATCCGGTCTGGAAAAGTTTATATGACTTAGTATGGTAGATGTTGCTTGGTCTCCAAGTTACTCATAAATGGCGCCTTTCTTGAGGATAACAGGTTCAAGAAACCTAGGACATTTTTATATATGTTGCTTCGTCTGCAAGTTACTGATAACTATAGCCTTGTTTTTCATTTGCAGGCAACTTTGGCTCCTCCTGCAACCGGAAAGATGGTGAAAGGGCTGACAATGTGTTACGGCGTAATCTTTGTGACCTTCTACTCGGCTGCAGTGTCGGGATATTGGGCGTTCGGCAACAAGGCAAACTCGAATATCCTCAAGAGCTTAATGCCCGACGAGGGTCCTGCTTTAGCTCCGACATGGGTTCTTGGCCTTGGTGTCGTCTTTGTGCTTCTACAGCTTTTCGCTATCGGCCTGGTAAGTCCCGACATTTAGACGTTAACAATAATTAAGGTTAATAACATAATCAGAGTCTCAAGTTTACACCATGCTGTCTTTAGGTGTCTCATGTTTAAATTGTTGCTAATAAGTATCTCAAGTTTCGTTTTGGTTGCATTTTGATTTTCCATCCGTTTTTTCCATTAAATTTGACGGATTTTGTCTAATGCCTCCATAAAATTAAACAATAAGAGTATTTAAGAATATAAAATAACAAAATGACGTTTTTGTTTCCTTTTAACGTGTGTCAATTAGAGTGCACATGTAGTGAAATTGAAAAACTTATGCAAAGAAAATTTATACTCAAATCCGTCAAGTTTTACAGAAAAAAACGGATGGAACACTAAAAAACAACCAACCTTAGACACTTGTTATCAACAATTTAAACCTGAGCTGAAACACCTACTATACAAACTTGTGACTGTTATCAGGTTATTAACCCTAATGATTAGGGTTAATTGCAGATTACAAGAAAGTTTAAAGAACATTATCCATCCACACACACAAGAAGATAAAACTGGGAGTCACTTTCCAAAACTAAAAAGAAAAAGCAGTTTGAATTAATTACAAAAGTGTATTTGCAGGTATACTCACAAGTAGCATATGAAATCATGGAAAGGCAATCAGCGGATGTGAGCCGAGGGATATTTTCGATGCGTAACCTTATCCCTCGAATCATTCTCCGATCGCTCTACATGATCTTCTGCGGTTTCTTCGCGGCCATGCTTCCGTTCTTCGGAGACATCAACGGGGTGGTAGGGGCGATCGGGTTCATCCCTCTCGACTTCATCCTCCCGATGCTTCTATACAACATGACTTATAAACCCGCGAAGAAATCGTACATCTACTGGCTCAACATCACCATCATGGTCGTCTTCACCGGGGCGGGGCTCATGGGTTCCTTCTCTTCGATAAGAAAACTTGTTCTTGATGCGAAGAAGTTTAAGCTCTTTAGCGATGACGTGGTCGACTGATTTTGTTTGAATATATATGTTGGAAATGATGAATTTGGTGTTGCGGTTTGTGATCGTTGAAGCGGGTATAACTTGACGTGTATACTGTTACTGACTGGATAATTCAAGAAAGTGTATATTTCACTATCTAGTCTTACTACTTACTAGTATGGCTTTGTATGTCGGTGCCTACAAAATGGAAGGTTTATGTAATGTGGCTCTTGGTTCAGAGTGCTTGCTGGTCTCTTGAGTCGGGATTATAGTAGATTTGCTAAAGGTGGGACCTAATCTGGAATCCGACACTCAAAAATAACGCTCCAATTGATGCACAATAGATTTGAGGATTTGGTAAAGCAAGTTAGGATCGGAGTTTGAATACTATTGAAGACTACAAAATGGTTTTATTTAACATTACTAATCTTTGCGGAAATAATTGTCTGAAATGGATAAGACTGAGCGGAGTCCTAAATTGAGGACTGTTGAATATCCACCAGAGTGTTTATCCTACATCGTTGGGTTCTCTAAATTAGAGCAACTATATAAACAATTGGGTTAACTCTTTTTATTTTCAATTGGTTTTATGATGGGATCCCACTTGTGAAAATGGATGCTTTATATGTGAAATTTAAGATGGTATCAGAGCAAAAAAGTCTGGTTCCGATTATTAACGGTGTTGGGTTTGTGTCCCCTTGTTAGCTCCACGTACCATATTTAGGTCTGGATTGGGCATGGGCGTGTGAGTGGGGTTTGTTAAAATTATTCTAAACCCGTTCGGATTTGAAAAGACCGGTACATTATTAGAGTTCTCATGGTGCAGGGGTGTGATGAATATTCACCATGAGTTTTTGTCCCACATCGGTGGGTTCTCTAAATTAGAACAACTATATAAGCAATTGAGTTTACTCCTCTTATTAAAATAGTTTTAGAATAGAACTCCACTTGTGAAAATAGATGCTCTATATTAGTCAATTGGGTTTGAGTCCACCCAATATGCAATTTAAGAAAAAAAGAGCCCATTTCGAAATTTTGAATTTACCTTTCAGTTCAGTAGAGAGGATACAGACTCGGGCTAGACTTAATTATCTCCTTGTTGGGCTAACTAAAGTTTTTTTCTTTTTAAAAAAATTCATCTAACTAAAATTGCACATATTCCACTTATAACTAATAATAAACTTGGTGTAGATGTTCAACGTTTTATTCACTAACTAAATGTTTTAGTTTAAAACTCGTTGGATTTTTATGAATAGAAAAATATTCATACCCAGCTCCTCACTTTTTAAGGACTGACTTTGGTGCAAGTGTGAATTATTTTAAATGTAGAGCAAATATGCTACATATAAGAACAATGTCATGATTCTATTAAGAGATTAGACTTGTGGCAAAATATCAACATAAAAAATTCAAGGGGCAATCCTATAGTTGTAAAGAGTTATTAACTTGAGAATAATTATATTTTAATAGTTGAAAATACACACACTAGAAAGTTAAGGGGTGTAGTTATCCCCTCATCCCTACTTATATTTGTTCCTTCCTGATTATAGACACTGCCCTCTTAATGAGATTCATCTAGAGAACCAGTAGAAAAAAAAAACGTGAATTTAACTAAGATATCGTTAGTGGCTAAAAAAACCTTAGATATAGTTAGTTATTTAAATATTATAATATAAAAAATAGAAACATTCATTACATGCATGTAAATTCGAGACGATCTCATCAGTAAATTACGTTTTAAAGTTTGAGCTCAACTTTAATAGGAAAAAAAAAAAATACCCAATTGGGCTCGGTTATGAGTTCGATCGGCCGGGCAATCTAGAATTGGGTCTTTAGAACACTTGCATCGAGTATATTTAAATGAATAATATTTGCTTATCAAGAGTAATAAGAGATATTTAATTTTTTTTTCTATTAATTATCTAATTTCGTTCTTATTTTCTCATCTCTAAATTAGTAAATGGTCCGTGAATTACTTTTATATATTCTTTTTTTAATATTTTGATATAACTTTCTACTTTCTCTATGTTCTATCTAATATTTATATTATAAATAATAATTAAATTGGGATAGAAAATATAATTCCTTTGTAAAAGGTAAAGTTATTTTAAATTAAATTAATATTTTTAGAACATTGGCAAGGTGTAAGTGAGGTAGCTTAAAGTGAAAGTCTAAATAGCTTTAAGCATTGTGAATGAGCTATTTTTTCGTTATTAACCATTTTTTCCTCCACCACTAGCCACACACACCCGAAGCCTTACACCCTTTTATTTTTTGCCAATACCCGAAGCCGTATTGACCGGGAAAAAAAAATGCAACAGTTAACTATTAGGTAAATAGTATAAAATCTACTGGTTTTAACCAAAAAACTTACTAGGTTTTATTGTAATACGTTGTAAATATTATGGAAACTCGGTCTTGAACACATATCTCATCATACTTTAGTTTTATTCCGGATAATTTGTAATTTGTTTCTTGCATCATCTATCGGAATCATTTTAATTTTTACCAAAAAAATTATGGTTACCCATATGGATCAGGTGTGAGTTCCATTAAATACTAGCTCATGGTCTTGATTCTTCTGGATCTTGCTCTTTAATTGATCAACTTGACTTGACATTAAATAATATTCGAGAAATCCGAACTAAGAAAATTCCCAAAAAACCAAGAAAGATTTGCTTGATTTGGATGATTTTGATTATTAAAGTATAGGAAATGCAGCGATCGGTAGCTTGTATTAAAAGTTGAAATAGCGTCTATATGTATTGTATCTTTATTATGTATGTTTATTATACATATACATATATAATTTATCCTGTTGAATTTTATTTTACCTACTATGTTGTTTTATTTTAATTTAAACCACTAGCCGTTTGAATTTATACCAAACATAGTACACTCTACATTCATAAAAAATATATTATAATAATCGAATACGTAAGCATCGATTTCTTACTTGTCAATCGTCATATAAGTTAAATAGCTATCGCTTTTGCATGAACTTGTTGACCACGAAAAACCATGTGGTCTTTTCCGATTGCCCTAATACACGTAGAATATACACATAACTGCTCCAATCTGCGTCTGTAAGGTCAATGCAATGGAACATCCGACAATTGTAATGGTTATATTATTTTATTGTTAAATGTTGAAATTCACTAATCATTTTGTTAATAAATAAATAAGGTAAATTTCGCACGTCATGTCATGATTTAATAGCACGAATTAAGAATGAGTTTTTGTTCGCTGGAATTTTTTAGATCATCTTAAAATCCGAAGGATTTCCCCACTTAATATAGTTAATAATAACCAAGCTTAAATAAAACCAGCTATTATCACGTTAATAGTACGGACTGACCTCTTAACTATACTAGGCTGCTGGTGGAGCTATATTGACGAAATTAATGCATGCGTTGATTGCTCGCTAAGTCTGGTCGAAAAAAATTCAAACCGTGAGCAAGAGAGCTCAAACATTACGTAATAAGATAGGTCTATGCCCATTTTTTTTACTAGCAAAAAAATCACGTTAATGTGAATAATACCTCAAATTTCCTTACCGATGTGAGTTCCGGAGTTTTAAAATAAGAGACACAAAATAAAGCGAAATGCTTAAAATAAAGAAGTATTAACCTTGCTAACGATGTTTTTATATGATTAATTGATATCCTAATATTAGACCAGTAGTGTGTAACAAATTAAAATTCCATGATGGGTGCATTGCAGGTTGTCCAAATCCCTAATATTGTTGCGAGGAACATATTATTTTTGAGTAATTAGATGCTAATAAATCTGCAATAATGTCAGGAATGGTATCTTATTTCTTCACCATACACGGCATCATATCTTGATTAGGATATTCTGATAACAAATGGCGACTTTATGTTGGTGGGTTCCAACGACACTAATTAATAACATTCAATACAATTAAACGTTTTCCTCTATACTATATGTTTATTATTTATTTCCACGTTCCCCTCTATCGAATTATTTTGGTCAACAGTCAGATATAATTTATTTGGTTTAGAACAATATTTTAATCAATTATTATAACTCTCGCCATATGGTTTTCTATTTAATTTCATTCGAATATGATCAATTTTGCTTGTAATAGCGTTTGCTGAAATATTAAGCCCCATAGACTGACTAATCAATTTATATATCGGTGCCAATCTATATTAACTTCGGAAATCCACATCTTCCTAAATAATATTATAGGGGTAGTAATTAACTCAATTAAATTTATCGAAAATATAATATTATACCCACTTTATTTTTATATTTCTAGACCAACCAAAATTGAATCCGCAAAACTTAATAAACGGTTAAACAATTTTCACGATCTAGTTTTGAGGGTTTTCTTAACAACCAGAACTATTATGGTGGTTGATCGGAAGATCAACATATATAATAATCTTTTTATGTACTGACTTCTGCTTAACTCTTTGTATCACAAATCGTGTTTTAATATTATGAGATTAACATGCGTTTTTTAGGTTTAACATTTTTTTTCATAGAATTCACAAATTACTATGTATTTTTAGAAAAAAAACATAATTAATTACATTATATACACATATATGGATCACAACAATAAAGAGTGATTTGAATTCTGTTAGGAGTGATCTCATGTTTTATACATATAGGACACACTGAATCTCTAATTAATTATTATCGTTAAGTTTAATACTTTTTATTATGAAAAATGATATGAATTTCGAATGTTAGAATCCGAAACAATCCGACTATGAGAACTTATTTATTTACCTTAAAGGTTGGTAATAATTACACCTCTTGCCATTAAGACTTAGTCGGCCATCTTTTCGAAATTACAATATCGGATTCCCTATCATGACTCTTTCATTATACCCTAAAGAAAATGAGTAGTTACTTAGAAAATGAAACTTCCACAGCCTATTTAAGAAAAAGAAACTTCATATTATTTCTTCTTCCTCCTGCATCTCTCTCTTAATAAATGTAAAAGGTGATCGAAAGAGTGTGAACTGATATATTAATGGTGGATATGGCGCGTACGTGAGCGTTACCATCGCCTCTTCTTCCCTTCAGTTGCTTCCATCTCCGTTACGCGTCCTCTTCAAACACCTACCATTACAAATCAAGATCAACTCTCTCTCTCTCAAAAACCCTATTTCTTCTCTCTTCTGCAACTTTCTCTCTCTAAACCCTTTCTCCTCGACCGCCATGGAGAAACCCTTTCAGAGCCTCGACCGGTCCAAGTCCGCCGTGTGGGACTGCGGCAGCACGCTGTACGACTCTTTCGAGCTCAAGTCCTTCAAGCAGCAGCTCGACTCCGCGATCTCCGCCAGAACACTGTCGATGCCCCACCTCCCCGACCGCCGCGTCTCCGCCACCGCTCCTCCACCGCAACCGCTCACCAAGAAGCCGTTCAAGCTCTCCCGATCGATAAACAAGCTGGTGAGATCCATCTTCCGGTCGAAGCAGCGATCCGACTTCAAGGACAAGGCGGCGCGTGACGGATTCTTCGTCCTCTACGACAAGACCGGTGCGTTGACCACGATTCCGGAAGTGTCGGAGATTGACCACTACTTGGAGTCGCTTTCGCCGGAAGTCAACGCCCTGGCGCGGAGGACGGCGTCGGAGAGGTTCGCTGCACCTTCCTTCAGAATAACTTCGAGCTGCAGGTAGACACGTCGACTGAATAGAAACAAAATATAATATTATTACGTGATTGTAGTTTATGTTGGATTTGACGTAAATATGTTGTCCGCCGGTTAGTGCATGATATGTGTTTTTATTTTGTTTATTTAAGTAATGATCACGGTAGGATATATATGACTAATATGTTTGTTGAAGGAGGGTTTAAATAACTTAATTAAACAAATTTTGGATGGACTAGTTTTAATTTTAGCATCTCTTGGTACGTCCTCCGTCGTTCTGATGGTAATTTTAATTAAATATATAATTTGTTAGGTAAAATTGTCATATATATATATATATATATATATATATATATATATATATATATATATATATTTGCGTCAATACAAAATGATTAGGTATTATTGCATGCATGGCAAGCAATTCAATACCGGTGGCTCTGTCAATATCACGGGGATTGTTATTTTTCTCCTAACGATCGATTTTGACTTGGTAAAGTAAATTTCGGATGCATAAAATTCTCAACAACTCTATATTTTGGATATACATATATATATATATTATATTGGGTATTTATGTAAAACCCGAAATACTTTTCTCCTAAACATTACAGAGAAATTTGCTTCCATATTTTTAGAAAAATAAATAATATTTACAAAAAAACACACTATACAAGCAATTCAACCATTTATGAATGATTCTGTTAAGTTTCTTGTAATTTATAAAGATTAATTTCAATGAATTTATTTATTTTAAGAGAGTTCGGGGTGGAAGAGAGAACATAAAAAAATGGATTAAATAAGAAGACGTAATGGAATATGATAACATTTAATAACAAGTATAATTGCGATCAGGGCCGGCCCTAGCGAAGTCGAGGCCTAAAGCCATATTTTGATTTGGGGCCTAAAACTGATTTTTTTTTTTTTGGCTAAATATGAAAAATAAATAAATTGGCTAATAGTACATTTTTATTTAAAATCTATTCTTCAAACTTTTATAAAAACAAAATCACTAATGAAATTTTTATATTCGATTTTTTAGGATTACGTTTTCAGTTGATAATATAAATAATACATTTGCAAACTGGAAAGAATTATACGTTTAAAGATCATATAATATTGACAATGGAGTGAGCCAATAATTTATAAGAATAATTAGAAGAGAATAAGAAATTAAAATGTATAAATACTATCTAGTTTAAGATTTTACGCTATTTTAAATTAATACTATCCCTAATTAATTAGATGAATTTTTTGTTTAATATTTAGGTGGTTGATTAAAACTGTTTCCAAGAATTTATTAAATTAACATAGAACATATATGTTTCCATCTCAATATAAATTTGGAAATGACAAAAAAAAGTGATAGCCAACATTAACGATTATTAGTTTTTTAGTAATCTTTATTTTATTTATTCATTACAACCTTAAATGCTATAGAGAAATGCAATAGAAGTCCTTTTTTTTTTGTTATCATTAGGCCCACTATTGAAATATACCTATGAATCTGAGGTCAACATTAATGATTTTAATTTATTGGGTAATCATTATTTTATTAGTTCATTCGTTACAATTTTAAATGATATAGAGGCCCTTTTTTTTTTTTTTGTCATCACTAGGCCTGCTTTATTAACATACCTATGAATATGATGCCTTCAATAAGTGGAGGCCTAAAGCCCTAGCTTTAGTTGCCTTACCTTGGGCCGGCCCTGATTGCGATATTTAAAAATGAACTAAACATGTGAAGTATGATCGTGCACTTGTCTTCAACGACGGATGCCACCTATAATCTCTTCATTTAGAGCTAATTGAAGCCAAGAGATTAATGAAAGTTTGGAGGCCGGTGAATGAAAATGAGATTTAATGAAATGGAATGATTATATTATTAATGTTAGTATTCACTGAGATTAATCTAACTTTTCTTTTTTCAAATTTTGTTTTCAGAGATTGGTAAAGGCAGTCGAGGTTAACAACTAAAATGTAGTAGCGATATGTGATCATGTTTAAAATATACGTTGTCTCAGGAAACAGTCGTTACTTTTTTGCGGGCAAAATTGGATAACGGGATAAATTATATATTTTCTTTTGACGACACCTCATATTAAAATTAAATCCTAAATAACCTATTAGATCGACATCGACTAACTGATAAGAAAGTTATATTCTTCAACGACAAATAATTTTTTATGGAAAATATTACTTTGTGAAGGATGTACTATATAATACTCTTAACCAAAAAATATAAAAATAAATGTGAACACATAAATTAGGATAACATGAAGTAGACAAAATTACAAAAAAAAAAAAAAAAAAAAAAAAGACAAAATCTTCGTGTGGTGTATTTTGCGTAGCCAACTTGCTCGATGTGTTAGTTAAAGGGGTAGGTAGAAAAATGAAAGGGTGGTTGATCGTGTGCGATAGTATTATATATCGATCGGTTTCAAGCTCATCTATGCTATGTACTCCCTGGTCATTTAATTTGCTCACCAGGGACCTAGCTGGCTCGTCGCATTGCCACCCGTTAAGTGTAGTACAAGAGTAACAAGACACAAGTTTTATTTATTATTTTTTTTTTCCAAAAAAAAAAAAAACAATTGGATAGTAGCGAAGACTCTAGATTCATCCCGCTACGTAATGTTCGAGTTCTCTGCTCACGGTTTGAGTTTTTTTCCGACCAAACTGAGCGAGCAACCAGTGCACGCACTAGTTCTTGTCAACTTAGCCCACAACAGCCTAATATAGTTCAAAAGCCGGCCCGTGCCTAGTTCTGCTCGCCTCCTTAAATGTCTGACGTGTTGTGTGAGCTAGACATGACCCGATATTTTTTAAATAGGTCACCGCGAGGTGATGCCCCTGAAGATTTCGAATCTGGAATCTAAGAGACAAACCACATAGGAGTAAACACTCGTCTTGACCAATAGATCACCACTGCTGTGATTACAAGTTTTAACTATTCAACGTATTTAAATAGTGTTATTTTAATTTTAAAAAGCGTTTTTAAATAGTGTTATACTGTTATTTGAATTAAAAGGAATCTGTGTAATTTTTTTTAAAAAGGAATCTGGTTTAAGCTGGGCCTTGACGGGTATACAGTACCAGCAGATCATGGGCCGCTCCGGGCGGCTGCAGTAATTTCTCGACGGGACAGTGGGCCCGATACGTTACGGATCCGGCGATCTCGGTTGAAAGGCAAACGTCCGATGCCGGAGTGGCGGGAACTCTGATCAAGAACCCTACCGACACTGGAAAGGGTTTACTTAATCTGCGGATTGAGCTCAATCTCCATTGTTGAAGGATGGACAAATCCTTGTTGAAGCTCGAGAGAGGAACCACGTGCACGTCCTGGAACTACAGTGGCCAGAGACTTGCTGCCGGATCCCTCGACGGGACGGTCGCCGTCTTCGATGCTCGGGACCCCGCTTCTTGTTCGTTTAACTGCAGTTCCCGATTTAAGGTTTCTCCTCTTGCTCCCCTTTTCCACTGCCAATTCATTCTGTAGTCACCGATGTGAACTGTCGTGGTGCGTCTGGGCTCCAACTGTATGGAGATGGCGAAAGCTTCTGTATATGATGATTTGATTGCTCAAGTCATTGCTGTTCCTGGTTCGTGGTATAGCTTGATTAGATTTTGAATTTGTTCCCCAGGTGCACGACAGCAGCATCGTGAAAATCAATTGGGTTCCTCCTGAGTATGGGGATGCAGTAGCTTGCATTTGCAATGATGGAAGTTTCTGCGTTTGGGAAGAGCTTGCAGAAGGTGATTGAAGATTTAAGTATCTGATAGTTCTATTCTATGGTGCAGAAAAAATTCCATGAAGCACTTGTGCTCAACATGGTTTGACAATTTTTTCAAAATTAGATGGTTAAAACGTTGAGCTGACTGAAGCTGTTTGGTCCATTTTGACAAGTTAGAGCTTGAATCTTCTCTTCAGAATAATTGCTAGAGAAATTTGTTGATCAAACTTTAATATAACATTATTAACTAGAGGCAGAAAGAAAGGCAATTTTATGTTTTCTGATGATGCAGATTCTCTATCTCCCAAATGGAAACTTTCTGAATCCTTTAAAGGCGGTTCATCAAAAGTGTTAGATGTCCAATTTGGAGTATCTCCAACAAGCTTGAAAATGGTGAGACTTAAGTTCAGTTTTTTTATTTCTTATCTTTCAAGATTTACTTTTATCGTTTCGAATTAATGCTTAGAACATATGTTTTCTGTCTGATGGCTATAAGGCATAAACTGGAGGAAAGAAGAGAATCTTTTGTTACTGGACAAATGTAGTATTTCCAGTTGGTAATAAGAGCATTGATAAGATATTGGGAATTATATATTGTTTTCTGCTTCCCTTGGAAGTGGACTGGAGATAGACGACCAATTAAGATATTTGTTATCATTATCTCTCATTAATTTGGGAATGATAACTTGCAAAGTTTGCTAACTGCTAACAGAAAAGTTCACTGTGTTATTATGGCAGTGCAGGTTTTTTTTTTCAGCGTTTAACTGTATCTGCTCTTCAACTTTTGTGTTTACAGGTTGCTGGTTACTCAAATGGATTTGTAAAAATCTTTGAGCAGATGAATCCATTGGAGCTTAAGAATTGGCAACTTCAGGTATGCTGCTTGTCAACTGCTTTAAAGCCTCTTTTGTTTTATTCAGATATGGCATTTTTGTTGCTACTTGCTAGAATGAAAAAATTACTCGTTCTGGCTTTATTAGTATGAATTGTCTTCAGTTTTGCTGCATGCTTTAATGTTAAAGAAAAAGAATATAATACTAATTCTTACTACATCTGTATAGATTGACATCCTCATTGACTGCAAGATATATTCTTTTGATTGTTGCTCCTTGAGTTTCTAACAGACTTTTGTTTTTCCATTTTCCTTAGATTTTTATAGTTAAGCAATTCTCTCTGCTACTTTTACCAAAGTATGGCCAATAGTTCCTCGTAATATTGAAAATTTAGTTGCTGGTGCTAGTGAAAATTCTTGCTACATCTGACTGAGACACATACTTGTTCTTTCCAGGCTGAGTTCCAGAATGTAATTGACTCTGTTTCGACATTTGGCAAGGCAGTTTGCTCATCTGCATCAGTATCTTGGAATCCTGTTAGAGGTGAAGGCCAAGAGTCAAGCTTCGTTCTTGGTTTCAGTTCGGATACACCCCAACTAAATTCCTCCAAGGTACTTACTGCTTGATTCTTTTGTGACTTCTTATCAAAAGGCTAATGTGCTTTTATGCTTCTCCATCTGTAAATGCATGTACAGTGCTATTCTTGTTTGAAAAGGATATTCCAACATTCCGTGTTCCTCTTTAAACTTGGACACACCCCTTTTGCATCGAGCATAGAAGATCATGTGAAACTAATGTATCTCTAAATATCTTATCTTACATTTAACAGGTATGGGAATTTGATCAAGCTCACCAAAGATGGCTTCCGGTTGCAGAGTTGGCTTTGTCCGAGGACAAGGGTGATCGGGTTTTTTCTGTCGCATGGGCACCAAATATTGGCAGGTAAAATTGTCACTCATTCTTCTACTAGCAGCTGTAGAGTTAATATGCCAATGAAGTCAGGATTCAGGTACAGAGCTACTTAAGGTCTGGAGAAAATGCCCCCTGAACTCTTAGAACTGTTGAAACGTACCCATAAACTTACGATTATTTTTGTAATCGATTACTGCTGAATTGATGCTATTATTTCTTCTAGACCGTATGAGGTGATAGCTGTAGCTAGTGAAAAGGGAATAGCAATATGGCAGATTGGCGTAAACCTCGATAGGGATGGAAGACTTTCAGTAGAAAGAGTTGCTTTGCTTTCTGGTCACCAAGGAGATGTAAGAACTTCAAAACTAGTATCTAGATGAAGCTGTGTGATCACATTGCTATTGTTTCTTTTTGTTTTTGGGTCGAAGTAATTAGAGTTGATGTGTAGGTGTGGCAAATGGAATGGGACATGAGCGGGATGACATTGGCGAGTACGGGAAGTGACGGGACGGTGAGGCTTTGGCAATCTAACTTAAACGGTGTTTGGCAAGGCCAAGCCGCGTTTAAACCCGCTTCTTAATGACTCCAACCCGGTTAGCCGCCGGTTATCATCTTCATCTTGTATTGCTTCGTGTTTAATGACTATTTACATATGTATGTGTACCAAAATACTGATTCCTATGGATCAGTTTTTTAGCTGATGAAGAAAGTTCAGTCAGGACAGAGACAGCAGCCTCGTCTCACCTAATCTTTTTTTTTTGTTCTTTCTTTTTGCTCATGTTCTATTCTTTACTGTATTGATTCCGTAATGTTCGAGTTTTGAGGATTTCATGAACCATAGGTTAAACTGTCCTTTCTCTCTTCCAAATTGTATTTTGTCGTCCTCAAACTTGACAACACTCACACTCGTAGAATACTTACACTACACCTAAAATAATTCTTAATTGTTCCGGGTAAAGTGCTCGATTTGAATTTAGAGCTCTAGGGAGATTTAAACCCTAAATATCTAGTAATGAATAAAACGTTAAATCACTACGCTATATTACATAATAATATAAGGACCTGAATAATGCCAAGGACCTGAATAATGCCCTATATTTAACGGGAGAGATCTGAATGTTCAAATGTTGATATTAAAGGTATGAATCATTATGTTTTTTCTTTTTCGGTTTTTCGTCCAAATTTTATGTCAAATTTAACAGAACCACGTGAAATGTCAGAATTACCCCTTTGCAATTATTGTAACAATTTAGCAGTTTAATTAATAAAATATGAAATGTCTAAAATACCCCTACCCACTAATTATGCCCTTAAAGTCACCACAGCTCCGGCCACCGCCACCCGACGACCACCACCCCGACTCCGGCAACCGCCACCCCGACTCCGGCAACCGCCACTCGGCGACCACCACCTAACTCCGGCGACCGCCACCACGGCTCCAATTGTGTCCAAATCGGAGCTACCGGCCTCGATTGGCCCGAATCGGAGCCAAAAAAACTCTGATCTGGAGCTTTGTGAACCCGACCGGAGCCACAGAGTTCCAGATCAGAGTTTCGTGGCTCCGATCGGAGCTTTTTTGGCTCCGATTCGGGCAAATCGGGGCCGGTAGCTCCGATTTGGGTCCAATCGGAGCCGTGGTGGTGGTCGCCGGAGTTGGGTGGTGGTCGCCGGAGCCGGGTGGCGGTTTCCGGAGTCGGGGTGGTGGTCGCCGGGTGGCGGTGGCTGGAGCCGTGGTGGCTTTAAGGGCATTTTCGTCTTTTCAGGTCAAGCATGTGAGGGGCACACTTTGGTCGGAAGGCATTTTTGGGATTTAAGTTTATTTTCGGTCACATGCCAAGCATGTGACCAAATTCCGTTAGTTTTAACGGTAAAAATTGACGGAGACCTCTTATATTAACAAAGTTGAAAATTTAGACCATTAATATTAACAATTGCACATTCAGACCTCTCATGTTAACATGTGTTATTATTCAGGTCATTCTTATGTTCTTAACCCTAGTTTCTTTAAGTTTTAATATCTTAATTATTAGCTAATAGTTTTTCTGTACCTTAATTATTTTTACTCTTAGGTGTCTTAACTATTCAAAATGTGAATTTACAATGAAGTATAACTTGATTCATTTAATTAGAGTGTTCGTCTTGTCACGCGAGAGGCCATGCCAGACCTGGGTAGTATGGGAGAACATGTTTGTTACGAGCTCAAGTCCAGTTGAGCCATTTTGCTCGACCAATTGATCAATGACTGGTCAAGAATTTTAATCAGTCTAAATAAGCTAGGGTTCGACCTGGCTTGAACTTGTGTTATATATGGTCTCCAAAATCAGGTGATTAAGTCAAATATAGGCTCGGACCAGGGCAAACTCCTTAACTAAATGAGTTGAGTCATGCTATTAATAATCACACTTCGAATACTTAATACACCTAAAACTTAAAAAAAAAATTGATATATTAAAATGTCAATCACTCTTAGAGTTGAGGTACTGAAAATATAATATTCCCCTAATTTTAACATAAATAAAGCATAAACCATATTTTAACATAAACTACATTTGCTTTAGTTAACTTTAATACTATCGGCTTGAATTGCAGAAGTAATATCGTGTATATATATATATATATATAATGTTCCTATTACATGAAAAGGGTGCAATATAATTTTTTTCCAATCTGAGTGTGTAAAGTTTGATTAAGAAGGTAGAAAGAGAATGAAATGGATGTTTGATTAAACACTGGTGGTGGTTTGGCGGTGTTGATTCATGATCCAGAACCTCTCTATTTCTTCCGATGAACGTCCCGGAATCCTTCCGGCGATTAGTTCCCACCTACATAAACAAGGTTGAGTTTGAGGATCGATTCAAAAACTTGATCTATCAACAACTTTGTCTTACCTTGAATCTTCAAGTAACACTTAAAAAATTACTTTTATAATTTAAAATAAGATTAGTGCAGACTGTGAAACGTGCTAAGTGTTTCACAATGTTGTGAATTTTTTTTTTTTGGGTTAAAATCGTTTATTTGAAGTTGGGAATATAACCTAATTAAGTATGGAAATAATATTCTGTATTACTATTATTATCTCTAATAATTAGTAAGTGAGTCATTTTCGTACCTTTCAATTTGTTTTGTTATTATTTGCACGTTATCCTCAATATATAGCTCGTTCCCCTCAATATATCTAGCTAGTTAGAGTGCTCATTGTGACTCAATCAATCTCATCCTAGGTTGTTCACATGTGTTTGAGAGAATTATGTCAAGCATAAGACCAGGTCAAGGCGAGCTCCTAATTTACCCGACAAATCAAAACTCTAAACTAGTCATTGCTTAATTGACTGAGCCAACAGACTCGTGTTATACATGGTTTTCAAGACCAGATGATTGGGTCTGACCGAGTTAGGATTAGAGCGAGCTCCTAATATAAATCAACACTTTTGGATAAGTTTTTGTAGCAAAATATGATTATTTAAAAAAAAATAAAAATTTGAAAATTAGTACAGATCAGTTTATAGTTCTAGGAAGTTTGAACCCTGTTTGGGGTAAAGAGAATGAGTAGAGTTATGAATGAATTATTACCTGTGGCCAACAAGTTTGTACATCCTACGGATAAGATCCTCCTCTTGTTCTGTCATCTCAATGAATGCCCACTCCAAACTACTAACTTCTGCACTAGCTAGCAGCTCATATTTAATTAAGATACGTACTCACTTAATAAGGAAATCAGTTCAATATAATTATGCAATACCATAATAACTGGTTTATAGGATTAATTAGGTAATGAAATAAGTAAATTAACCTGCTTCTGAGTTTGTAGTTGCTGTGGTCTTGGATTGTTTCTTCCTGGGTCGACGTTCAACCATCTTCTTCTTTCCTTAAAAATATATAATTATCATCCACCACAGACCATGGGAGAGAAATAAATCAGAGATAGTAAGCTATTTTAGGGTTTGAATCAACATATATGATATATATATATATATAAAGGACTAGCTAGCTAGGGGGACAAGAGGGCACTCATTTGACAGTTTAAATTATTAATATAATTAATAATTATAATAATATATGATAGTTTACTTTGGGCAGTTGCCAACAGCTGCAGATCAGATCACGGATAACCCCTTTCATTATCGTAACCCCTAATTAAATACTTTCTGACATGCTTAGCTTACCGGTTAATAAGCAATTTTTGGATTCAGAAGCCTCAATTAACTATGTTTGAATCTCGTTTCAATCTAATTTAAACAAATGCCCAACATAATTAAGGGCTCACAATGGTTAAATTGTGGTGCAGATATATAGCGGTACGTACAATATTTCGTAACCACACTACATCTATAACTATTATTATAATTATATATATATATTTTTTTTGTTACCATAACCACATTTTTACCCATATTTTTTTTAATGTATATATACATAATCATATCCATAAACTATTAGAACAATCTAATTTATAAAACCGAGAACCTACGATTAATCCAAATTTAGAATATATATATATTAGAAATTCAAACTAATAGAATATCAACACGAATTTCATTGGTTCAAGAATTAGTATAACACTAACATTAAGAGCCGAAACATAGTAGATGAATTAGTATAACACTAACATTAAGAGCCGAAACATAGTAGATGAATTAGTATAACACTATCATTAATTACTAATTAGTAAGATTAATAAATGATTGTAGGCGACTAATAAAAAAATAATAATGGCTGTGATGATTGCTGAATTATGTTTACGTAAAAAACAACGGCTTGGATAATTAATTTGCCAATGTGTAGGTTTAAGTTAGTTATAGTTATATATATATATACGGTTATAGAGACTCAATACTATAACTATTATAGGTTACCAAAATTCCAGACATATTTATAGCACCCTATAATTGTTATATTAAAAAAACGGCGTGAAAAATAACAATTTCCTTGAAAAGAAAAAGAAAAAAAAATCACAATTTTCGAATTTTTACCGTTAGTGTTATTGACCCTATATATTTTCCTAACTAATTACTGGCTCAAATTTTGGAAGCAGTCAGAAAAGGAGTGCTAAACTTTTAGCTAGATTAGAGTTGCTTGTCAGAAATGGAAATGTCAGGAGAACTGAAGAATATATATTAATATTAATCCCCAACAAGTTGTCAAGTTTGTTTAGTTCCAAGATTCTAAAATAAAGCCTCATGAAATGCATGCACATTTAAACAATTTTTATGATGCCGACCCGACATTTTCTTTATTAATATTGTACAGCGATGCAGGTGTCCTCTGAAAGATGACACCATCTCCAATAATTTTACACAATATTTAGCCTTTGTTTAATTATAATTTAATAATTAATGGATCTATCTCATTTTTTATTTAAAATATAAAGATTTATTACATTAGTATTCCGCTTAACATTTTTTAAAAGTGATTTCACTTATATTGTGGTACTACATACCTTAAATTTAAGCATCACATCATAAAAGTTTACATGGTATAGACTATATATAGAGTGGTTCCATTCTGACTATATCTATATTTAAAGAAATGTAGCTTAAAGTAAAATATTATTGGAGATGTTCTAACAAAATGATGGAATTAATGCTAAGAAAATTACAAAGTAGTAATATTGAATGGATTATTGCTTTGGTCTTGGACTCGGAAGTATCATTTCAATAATCCATTCAATATTTGGCCAAATTAAATAAATAAAATCCGTTCAATCCTAATATGTTTAGGAACATGATTTAATTCTCACTAATATTCATTTTTACATCATGATTTTTTTACTATTCCCTTTTGAAATAAAAAAAGTTAATTATGTTTGTAACTCAAATACCAATAATTGAAAAGGTTTCATGGAATTGACCACGATAAAAATCTTTTCCATATTGACATTAGAAATATCCATGGATCGATCTACCTCTTGACCCCGATTTATATGAGAGTTGTCAACATATAAAGTTATAATCATATATGATAATAATATGATTTTGATGGAGCGTTGAGCGCATGCTATTATTATTATTATTATTATTGTTATTATTATATCTGCATGGAACGACAAGTATGAACTACCACTTCTACCGGACGAAATATCAATGGTTGCATTTGACTTGTTGGTTTGAATATGGACAATATGCCACGTGGAAAATTGATATGATGGATATTAATTATTTATATTTTGTCTTGTCCAATTTATCGACTTTGTATTATCCCACGACTCCCACCTTGAGTCGTACGTCCCGGTCGGAACCGCCGCACAAGTTCTAACCCAATAAACATGCTTAAGACATAACTCAAGCTTATTCATGAGCTATTAGATATTAGTTCAGCAGATTTTTGATTTCGACTCATCAAATTTTGAGTTGAGTCGAGTACGAGTTCACTGATACTCGGCTGGCTAGAAAGACTCGCGAGCATGGACGAATTTACCTAAGGACCAGATAGGGCAAATGCACCCTATGAACTCCATAGAAGCTCATGTAAATACCCAGAAGCTTCAGATAAAATTCGAACTTTATGGCACTTGCCCCCTCTGAGTTTATGCTTGCCCCTAAGCTCAGACTATCACGAAGAATACGAACACAGATAATAATTTTAGTGCTAACTTTTTTTCTTGTTGTTTTTCTATTCTTCTCGCATGTGGCCTTGAGGTCTTCAGGAAGAAGATGAATATAGAAGTAAAAAGCAGTGTTATCAGAACCGGACCGGACGTCGAACCGGCAAGGGTGCCGGTTCCTGGTTCATCGGTCAGACCGCCGGTCCGACCCGGTTCGGTTGCTGGTCCATATAATATAATATATATGATATAATTATAAATAATTAAGCCCAATAATAGAAATACTAATTCAGACCGCCGGTCCGACCTGGTTTTTTTTGTTTTTGTTTTTAATGAAAGAAAAGTCCGAATCGGTGAACCGGCGAACCGCCCGATTCGCCCAAAACCGGCCGGTTCGGTGAAAACCGGACTTCAGAACCGGGTCCGCTTACATCCTCCGGAAATGAGCAAACCGGACTGTGGAGGGGTCCGGTTCCGGTCCGGTCCGGTTCTGATAACACTGGTAAAAAGGAATCTTTTTTCCATTTATTTATTATATTTTCCTTAATAAATGTGCTAAAAAGTTCCTTTATCGAAAGATGTATAAGGTATTTGTAAATTTGCCCATATATCTTTTAGGTTACCAATTTTAACCAGTTATTTTTATTTATTTACTGTTCACATGTATTTATAGTGTTATATATATATATATTTAATTTTTCTGCCATTTAATATAATAAAACTCAACAATAAATGACGACATATAGTAATGTATATATTACTTATTGTTTCGGTATATATGTATATATTAGTTATTTAGTTGTATTAAATTTAGGATTATTATTTTTAGTTTAGGGGTATTAACTTACATAATTTCAAGCAGTGATAATGCATAGATTATTTATACAGGTGAATTATATAATTTCTTATATTTGATTTAAATTTTATTATAAAAATATATTTGCCCTTTTGGAAATAAGTTATGACTTTCTCATTACCCATACCAAAAAAATTATGTATATTTTACAATACATACATAAGCAGTCTGGAAAATTTATATGAAATATATAAACATATAATACTAATTTCAGTTAATATAAATTTTAATAGTTCATTTTGATTGATTTGCTATGCAAGTCACATTTTCATGTTACGCACAAGCGGGCGAAGTTATTAAAGTATGATGGGAGTAATTGCCTCCTTAAATTTTTATGATGTATAATTTTGATCTTAAAATTTGTAAATTTATCAATTTGCCTCTTTAAAATCCTATGTTTGTCCCGAATTTTTTTTATACAGATAAATTGTTCATAGTTCAATTCTTGCCCCCTCTGAATAAAATTCCTGGCTTCGTCCCTGCTCGCGAGTGTATCGTAGTTTTTTTATTTTGCGTATTTGAGTCGTGTTCGTACTCGACTTTATTCGAGTTTTTATATATATATATATATATAGATATTCATGTTGAGTTCGAACTTGAACTTGAGCTTCAAAGCCTAGTAGAATCGAGTTTGAGTTCGAGATAATGTGCACCATTTATAATTTAATTGAACAATCTTAAAAATGGCGAGCCTTGACGATTCGATTTTGAACTCGTCGAGTATATATGGAACTAAGTCGAGCTTGATATTTTAGGCTCGGTCGAATTCGAGTAAAATGAGTCGAATTGAGCTTATTAGATACTAGGCTCGATTATAGCTTGTAGGGGTAGGCACGGGCGGTACTTATCGGGATTTTTCGTAGAAAAAAATATAACGAATCTTATCTTAATTAAAAGTGTTTAAGTTTGTTTTGTTCAGATTTGGGCTTAAAATTAAATAAACTTGACCGATATCGGGTATGGTTTAACCTCAAGTTTAATTATATATTGACAGCTTAACAAACAACAACAAAAATCATACAGCAATTTATTATAGGATATGTACGGTTTAAATAATAATTTCATTATATTATAATAAATACGTTCAATATTAGAGTGGTTTCCAAAGTAGGTTCTTCCACCAAATTATTTTCCAAACTAGGCTCTTTTAGAAACTAATTTTCAAAATAGGTCTTTTCATTTTTTTTAGTAATGTATATTATTTAATTTGAATCCTAAAGTTTACAATATGTTACAAATGAACCCTAGAGAAATCTATAATTAAAAAAAATTGAAATTTAAGAAATTAAATGTATGAAGAATAGAAATTAATTAATTAAATGTTGAAAATGCACATTAAAAAATAATCAAACAAAATTGTTTTGTAGATTTTAATTCTAAAAAAATACATGAAATTAAAATAAAAAAAAATTAAAATAAATAAATTTTGAAACAAATATATAATGATATACAAATTATATTCATTAAGAGTATGCAAAAAAAAATACTAACTAAAATCCATTCTTAAATTTATTCTTTTGATTTTTAAAATTTAAATTAGTATCTGTTATTTTTTCATTCGCTAATTTTATATATTTTTATAAATTTAACATATTTTATTTGGGGTTTATATTTTTAAACTTACAAAAATCATGAGTATTTAGTTTCTTTACGTTTTAGTTGGCAGTGATATAAAACGTAAAGAAACTAAATACTCATGATTTTTGTAAGTATTAAAATATAAACCCTAAATAAAATATGTTAAATTTATAAAAATATATAAAATTAGCGAATGAAAAAATAACGAATAAACTAATTTAAATTTTAAAAATCAAAAGAAAAAATTGAAGAATGTATTTTAGTTAGTATTTTTTTGCATACTCTTAATGAATATAATTTGTATATCATTATATATTTGTTCCAAAATTTATTTATTTTTAAATTTTTTTCTTTTAATTTCACATATTTTTTTAGAATTAAAATCTACAAAATTTGTTTGTCTGATTATTTTTTAATGTGCATTTTCAACATTTAATTATTTAATTTTTATTCTTCATACATTTAATTTCTTAATTTCAATTTTTTTAATTATAGTTTTCTTTAAGGTTCATATGTAACATATTGTAAACTTTAGGATTCAAATTAAATAATATACATTACTAAAAAAATAAAAAGACCTATTTTAGGAATTAGCTTCTAAAAGAGCCTAGTTTGGAAAATAGTTTGGTGGAAGAACTATTTGTGAATTCACTCTCAATATTATATGATAAGTAGTTATTTGAATTGGACTTGATTACAAGGTGATGTGACTGTTAGTAATTATTAGTCATATTATAATAAATTGTGTTGATATGTTTACTGCCTTTTATTATTTATACATTATTGATCGAATTGATTCATCATCCAACAAAAAAAGAATTTATCCCTCATTCCAACTTGCGGGCAACTTTTATTTCTAGGTCATGTTCAATCAATAATAATTTTATTTAAAATTAAAAGCAAACAACACATGCTATATCTTATTGGAGATTTAACAACGATGGCTGCCAATTTCCCTAAAAAAAAACTCAACATCACGTTAGTTCAGGTCTTCATAATCTATCAAATCGTATGTGGACAGAAGAACTACAGATCATGCATAGCTAGACAGTACCACATTACAATCACAATGCAATAATGCAGATAATCGAATGGTATATAGCGTAGGGTCCATAGGTATATTCTCCTTTCGATCGGTTCTTCAGAGTGGACCACTATGTCGTGGCTGCAGCATCAACCTGCTTTGGTAAAGAGAGAAGCATCTATTAGATCGATCGAACACATGAGACAAACATATAATATTGTAGCTTATATCCAAGTATTTTACAACACTAGCTAGTTTTTAGAGTATAACTGGGTAAAGATTAAGTCGGAAATTTTGTGAAGTATGGGCAATAATTGAGTTAGGTGTAAATAAATAGTAAGAATTAATGTTTTAGGGTAAAACTAATATTTTAAAGGGGATCGGACAAATGTATAATTTTAATGGATTAAATTGATAATAATTACAAATTTTAAGATAAAAATTGACATCACAAAAAGTTGAGCAATTTTCCCCTTTTCTCGTGGTGATACAAAACACACTATCTAGTTATACTGTAACGTCTACCTGATTTCCTGAGCTTATTAGTCGATTTTTTTAGAAGCGTGTACTTTATTGTTTGAGTTTGGAATGAGTGGGGCATAGGTTTTTTACGTGGGGAGTTTGAAGTGTCGTATTTTGCCGTGCGAATATAGTTTTTCATATGGACACGGCGATCTGAGAAAGACTCATAGTAAATTATGATGTTTGATGGTTTTAGGCCAAAATTCTTCGTTTAGATGGTTAAAATAGCAATTCATATTTCTTTAGGTCGTTTTTGCAATTTATTGATTTTGTTAAGGTTTATTTGTTGCAAATTTTGGATTTTAGACTAGAATTATGGATTTTGTTTTTATTATTTAAGCTATGTTTAGCTGTTTTTGAGTTTCGGTTTATTGATAAATCAGAAAATCGAGGCATTTCCTCAACACTGTGTCTGATTTTGTTATTCTTTCGATTTCTGTGTGCCTATCCCCATCACGTTACATCAGTTTTATTTTTGCATTTTATTTTTGTATTTTATTTTAAATCATTTGGGTTATTACGAGATGGACTGTATTATCAATTATGTATAGATGGTTAAACCATTTGCACGAAAAATGAAAAATGTTGACATAGATTCTTTCAAGATAAAATGATGCAAAATTTCCTTTTTCCTTTCCCTACTGGAAACAGAATCTGTTCTGGCGCAATAATTGTCAAAGCAAAGATCGTGAAAGTACACAATAGTGAACCCACTTATTCGATACGTGACTATAAAACAGCGTCGTTTCTCACCATTCAAAATCACCAAACTCGAGCTTTAATAGACAAGTTTAATCACACCTCTTCACAATGGCTTACATGCAGATGCACAAACCGGCCACCGTGGGTCACCACGAGAACCACAGCATGCTGACGTGTCAGACCACCTGTCAGGGAACCACCACTGGGACTCAGACCCACTACGGTGGTGGGGTCCCCCAGACTCATGGCTATGGTCATGGCGGTCATGGTCATGGTGCAACCCAAGCCCATGGCTACAATACTCATAATGCAGCAACCCATGGCTTCATTAACAGCCATGGTCCGAGCCCGGTTCATGGATACAACAGCCATGGTCCGAGCCAGGTGCATGGCCACAACAGCCATGGTGCGGGCCAGGTGCATGGCTACAACAGCCATAGTACGACAAGCCAGGTGCATGGGTACAGCAATGGTGCATCGGGTGCATGCTATGGAAAGCAGCAGGGTGGTTATGTGAACAAGGTGAAGAACATGTTTGGAAGGAGGAAGCACAGGACAAAGGGTATCAATGGTGGCAACACCAGTTGCAGCAGCAGTGACAGTGAGAGTGACAATGAATGCCACCGTCCCTGCTAGGTACGTAATAACATATATTTGTTGCTTAAAATGTTAATTTTAACGTTAAAATTAGAAGAAAAAATGTTGAAAATAAAAAATCTAATAGTTGAAACACCGAATATCAACATTTTAAATCTAGAACGGTAATTAATTAACAACGTACTTTTAGTTTATTAACCCTTATTATTAATAAGTATATATATATATATTATAATCTCAAGCTTAAGAATCGTACTCACGACAGATCCAAACCCAAAAGTTTAAACTAAGAAGTTATAAATCTTTCTAATTATTTTTTATATTTTGGACTTGAATTCGTCGAATTAATTAAGGTAGATAAAATATTTCATTTCTGTTATTATAATAGACAATTAAGTGTTTTGGTGCTTATATTACTGTAACTGAAATATAAAAGACGGTGCTAAATTTTAATTTTGTATGCTTTTTGTACAGACGAAAAAGCTTGGATTGGAAGACGACTACAAACAAGACGTGCCAAGAAGCTATATATAATAACATGTATGAATAAACGCGCCTGACTTATTGAAACTCTACTCAGTGTGGTTAGGCGTACGCGTATCCCATGTATTTGTGTACCCTATGGAATAATTATAATTATATATGCTTCTATATATCTATGTTATAAACTGAATAATATGCGTGGTTGTGATTGTGAAACCCAATCGAGTCAATTTGTCTACTTTAATCGTATTAATTACTCCGAAGTTGTGAACTAGAAAAAACGAAGAAGTCATGATTATCTTAAAATCCCAACTGATCATGAATAAATACATCGAACAGTAGTTGTCATCTCATCTGTTGAATACAATTAAATTAAATTTAGGATTAACCGGTATTTTGGTCCATGATGTTTGACCACTTTTGGGTTTTGGTTCATGATATTTTTTTTTTTTGCCTAGTTTTGGTACCATATATTTGCAGATCTTTCTAGTTTTGGACCGACCGTTACGTTCCGTAAGTGACATGTGCAAGTCACGTGATCCACCATAAACTTTCAATTTTGTTCAAATTTGAGGGAATTGACAGCCTAAACCTAGTTCAATTTGGGCGAATTGAACTAGGTTTAATGTGACAAATTTGGAGAAATTGACACCCAAAGCCTAGGTTCAATAGGTCAATTCCCCCAAATTCAATAGTTCATAAATATCTTCTCTATAGATGACTTTTAGAATCAAGTTATTTGATACAAATTTATCATACACAATCAAAATCAGCAAACGTACAACTATTAATAGAATCATCATATATGATTGTTTACGTCTTTTTACAAACAGTGGTGTCAAAACTAATTTAACTTCTACAATCAACAAAGGCTGACCATAAATGACCTAACTGCGTCGACTTTATGTATCAACACATCAAATTGTACAATCTTATTACTTTACATATCGAATTCTAAAACTACATAACATAATCACCGTGTTTGCTTCAAAAAATGTTGTACAGATACTCTAATGTCGACACTGTTATAATGTAACCTAATCAGAATATTTGTTTACAAAACCTTTCTGTTACAATAGTATATCTGATCCTAAAAATGGGTACTTGAATCATCTATCAGTCGTGCACACTCGTTTCAACCGCCGTATACACTCATTAACGGGTTTGACAAGAATTTGGCACACCACCTCACCTAACGGATTAGCAACGTTTTGTACACGAGGAACAGTACCAGGAACGACCTACCCCGTGTAAGAATAAATTTCACACTTCATTACTAATAACGAGGTCACTCCGTGCCTAACCCGATTCTAACACGTTTGCACGTGAGAATTTGAAACGAACTGCCCCGTGCCAATTGACCCAGCTCTCTTGTAGTGAATATAGATGGTAGCTTAGTAAACTTTACAATCTATAATTATTGAAAATTAATAACAGGTGTATAAACAAAACTTCGACGAAAAACTATTTAAATAATAATTCGTGTATATATATAAAGTACTAAATATCAACAAAATTAATTAAGATACCAAACAATAATCTAACCAATAGTTGAGAGCAGTGTTATCAGAACCGGACCGGGGCCTGAACCGGCAGGGCCACCGGTATCCGGTTCGGCCGTTCGGATCCGGTCCGAACCGGGTCCGACCTGTTTTAGTAAAAAACATGCAGATTTGCAGAGCCTCTCTGTAAGTTAACCCTTCTGTAGGTTTTAGTCCGGACCGGGGCCTGCCTCTCTGTAAGTTAACCCTATATTTTTTTTTAATGAAAGGAGTCCGAACCGGCGAACCGCCCGGTTCGCTCAAAACCGGCCGGTTCGGTGAAAATCAGACTTCAGAACCGGGTTCGCTTACGTCCTCCGGAAATAAGCAAACCGAACCGTGGAGGGGTCCGGTTCCGGTCCGACAGTGGTCGGACCGCCAGTGGTCGGACCGCCAGTCCGGTCCGGTTCTGATAACACTTGTTGAGAGGTTACTTTAGGTTCCGAACCTTTTACATGAAGTGATGTAACATACTTTACTTAAAATTATATATAATATATCTACACATTTGGTGATTATCTCTGATATGGCATCCCAAACTATTGCCACTATGTAAGAAAAAAGGAATGATATATTCTTATGATCTATTATTTTGAATAGATAAATACAAACGTACACTTCAAATGCAAGTTATAGGTTTGAGCAACTTATAAAAAAGTTAGGCGATTAAAATGTGTGTTTTACTCCTAATATTACTATCAGTCAGAATGTGCATATTAAAATTCCCGTGATATTATTTAAAATGTTGAAAGCCTGATACGAAAGTCCAGGATATATAGCCGGACTAAACTGTATGAACCCAATAGTGAAGAGTCCGATGTAATCACATCAGTTTCAAGTTTGTTATTCTTAACAATATACAATTCAAAATCTTAACTATACTATTTTCTAAATATTTGAAGGAAAAAAAAAAAACAGACTTTTTCTTAATCAGCATCTATCATCATATATCAACCATGGCTAGCAAATGCAAACAATATATGAGCAACTAATCCACTGAAAGGTGCTGAGCCTGAGAGTATATAATCAAAAGTATCTCACAACTTAACTTAGATAGCATACGTATCGTGCCTGGCCTAACATTTTGATAGGCGCGTATCATATAATTTCGTGGTTGAGCATCGATCTCCCTGTAAAGAGAGAAACTACAAGATATATACCAACTAAGGAAAAAAGGTGATGAAGAATCAAACAAATATTTTTTAAAAAATGGATTATTATTCTTTCTGGATATACATAGAATTTCTATTATAATAAATTCGTAATCACACGGTCCTCACGCGTCGTATCTAACAAAGCAAGGATATATCGAAAATGATACCTGAGAAATCCCACGTACTCGGAATGGCTATAAAATGGCGCTCGCTCATCGTTGCCATTTACAATATCATCAATTCTATACACTACTACAACACAGTATACTATCTATTTAGCTACTTACACTTATAATGGCGTATTCTCAGATGATGAAGTCCACCGATGTGAAGTGCATTGACACTAATGCATTCAAACCATACGACACCCACTACGGCCAACACGGCAACCACTCCGCGGTGACGTGTCAGACCACCTGCCAGGGAACCAACACTGGGTCCCACACTCACTATGGAGGTGCCAAACCTCACACCCACCAGGCCACCAATGGCGGTTATGGTCAATACGGTGGTGCTAACCAAGTTCACGGCTACAACGGTACTTTTCCGGCCCCCGGCTACAACGCCGGTGCAACCCATGGCTACAATGGTGGCGCAGGCCAAGTCGGCCATGGCTACAACAACCACGGTGCAACCCAGGTGCATGGCTATGGTGCAACCCAAGTTCATGGCTTCAATGGAGCATCTGGTGTTGCGGGTATTGTTAAATTTTAGACGGATCATTTGAACAGTTATTCAAAAACTTAAGATTATAAATAAACGTGTTGATTTAATCTTTATACTTTAACAGGTATACCTTGCGTCGGAAAGCAGCACGGTCATGGAAGGAGAAAGCACAAGAGGAGTAGCATGAGCCATGGCAATGACAGCTGCAGCAGCGGAAGTGACAGTGAGAGTGATGATGAGTGCCACCGCCGCTGCTAGGCGAGGCATGTTAATTCTCATTCTGATTAAACCCTAAACCCTAAATTTTGATATCACTGTTATTTTTATATATCATGTATTTGTGCATAGAAAACCCTAAAAAGTAGTAAACGTTGATTTATATATATATATAGATAGTTAATTTCTTTCTATACGATTATTCTTCAATTTTTAATACTTTATTTTCTGTGCAGAATCTCTGAGCGTCGGATCAGACTGGTACCGAGATGTTCGTGAAGCTACATATATATTTCAGTATAATAAAGTACGAATAAATGTGCTTGGCTTATTGAAACTATTCAATATAGTTAGGCACATCATAATTATGGGTGTACTCTTTGGAATAATGCTTATGTATAAACTTCTATTCTGAATAATATATGTGTTTAAGAACTCGAATAATGTGTCGAGATTACTAGACTAACGTAGAAATAAGCCCTGGAAATTAATGGCTTGGATAATTTGATTCATAACAACAATAAATCTATTGGACAAATAACTTGATCATGGTTACTGAACTCAAGGTTGTAGTCTTTGAACAGTACTTGCATGATGAAGTTATTGAAGTATTGGGACTCTTTTACTATTGAAAAAAAAAGAATAAGGACTTCAGTGTAATTATCTTAGAATAAGTCTGAGGACCAAAGTTCATCTTGAGTTAGTTAGTTAAGGTTGTTAGAATACTTTCCATTTATAACTACTTTAATCAAACTTCACGAATTGAATCAATCTAATGAATGAAGTTTGGGTATTTTCTGTTTGTTTCCTCTCTCATTTCCGACCTTGTAGTAGCTTGATTTCATCTGGATTTCATGGTATCAGAGCTTGATGAATCTGTATTTATTGCTGCGTTACTCCGATAAACGATAATGCCTGGCCAAGATTAGGAGAAAACGTCGAGAATCCAATTGCTAATATGGCATCCGGTGGAAACAATTAAAGTCCTGGTGGAAATGCAGCTCGTGGAAACGGAATTCTGAATCGATCAAATGGAGCTCAACAACAACTCAATGATGAGAATCCTCTTGAGGATCGTCTCTTCCTTCATTCCTCAGATACTCAGTCCATGTCGCTCATTGGTTATTAACTCACTGGTTGCAACAATTACTAAGTATGAGTTAGAACTATGAATGATACTCTCATTGCGAAGCAAATGCTCTGTTTTGTGGATGGAAATATGAGATTCAAGTGGGATAGATGCAATGTCATGGTGAAATGATGATTCACTGGAGCAGTAGCCAAGAATTTGACTCACGGTTTAATCTTTAATCCCACTGCTCTTGCGATATGGAACGATTTGTGTGAGAGATACAATAAAATGGATGACACTAGAATTTTTCAGTTGACTAGGGAACGGTTTTATGCCAAAAATAAGTAAATCAAACTGATTATTTTGAGAATATGCAAATGATATGGGATGAACTAGCTGCAACTAATGATAAATGCCTTTATGGAGCTTGCTTAATGTCACCTAACGTTATAGCTAGCAGTGATCAGCAGAGATTAATACAGTTTTTGAATGGGCTCAATGAAACCTTCACCAGTATTAGAATGAATTTACTGATGATGCATCATATATAGGGATGGCAACGGGGCGGGTCGGGGCGGGTTTTGGCAGCCCCGGACCCGCCCCGCGGGTCGGCCTGGCTGACCCGGCCCCGGCCAATTGGACCTTTCGGGTAGGGTCAGCAATCCCGCGGGTCGACCCGCGGGGCCCCGACCCGCCCCGTTATGTGAACAATTTTTTTTTTTTTTTCACTTTTCAATATTAAATACAATTTTTTTTTGTCAAAATATTACATTATATATAAATTCAAAACATACATCTAACACCAATAAAATATAAACAACAAACACATCAAATTCATTACAAATACAAATTCAAATCCAAACACCAAATTAACAAATCCTAATAATCTAAATATACGATATTTGTAATTTGGTACATGTTATTTATATAGGTATATTAACCATATTATTTAGTAAATGTTAGATCATATTAACATAAAAAAAATAAAAATATATATATATGCATTTCGGGGCGGGTCTACGGGGCCCCGGGTCTCTAGACCCGACCCGACCCGGACCCGACCCGTGACCCGCGGCCCCGCGGGTCAGCGGGGCCCCGCGGGTCAGCAGGGCCCCGAGACCCGTTGCCATCCCTAATCATATACCAACAGTCAATTTTGCCTATTTAGTCCTGATTCAAGAAGAAAATGAAAGAATAGTAGTTGGAACTTCCTCTGGAGTTTCAGACAACACTATGGCCTTATATTAGGGGTGAGCAGAAAGCCCGATAGCCCGAAAAACCCGAAAAACCCGAGCCCGTCCCGAAAAGCCCGTCCCGAAAAGCCCGTCCCGAAAATAGCCCGATCCCGTTCGGGCGGGATTTTTTTTGCTCAGTCGGGCTCGGGCTTTTTTTTAAAAGTCCCGAAAAGGCCCGATCCCGCCCGAAATTTTCATTTAACTACAGTTAACATTTTAACTTTACCTTAGTTAAAACAGAAAACCCTAGACCTAACTTTTATTCCAGCGGCGCCTCATCACATCAGTTCAGCCATTCTTCTCCTCTCTGTGACTGCCTGGTCTCTCTCTCGCTGTCTACCTCTCTGTCACTCTCTCTGTCTCTCAACTTCAACAAGACAACGGTCGGCGGTCGGCGACTGGACCAAGGGCGTCGGACAGCAAGGGCTTTGGCGAGGGACGGCGACTCGGCTGCGAGGGACAGCGACTCGGCTGCGAGGGACGGCGACTCGGCCGGCCAAGGGCGTTGGCGAGGGACCAAGGGAGAAGACTCGCCGGCGAGGTACGACTCTAACTCCTAACTCGATTGATTATTGTCCTTTGTCCGTTTAAATCTGTTCTTCAAATCTGTTCTTCAAATATGTTCTTATTTCTGATTAAATTTGCCGATTAAATTAACTCGATTGAATTTTGAATTTTTTTTTTTTTTTTCAGAATTTTTCGTTGAAATTCGGGCTAGCTCGAGCCCGAGTCCCGAAGTCCCGGCTCGGGCGGGCCACTCGCCTTATTTTCGGGCTCGGGCTCGGGCTAAAAATTAGTTGCCCGAAATTTTCGGGCTCGGGCTCAGGTAAAAGCCCGCCCGTCCCGGCCCGAGCTCACCCCTACCTTATATGCAAATAATAGTGTTATCAGGTTACAACAACACTTGTGAGGGATATCAGAATGCTGGTGGATTCAAAGGAAACAAAAACAAAAAAGATCTTCAATGCAATTACTGCATGGGGTGTCAGATCATGTGAGAAAGAGATAGACAGAGAAAGCTCCCACTGCAAATAATGTGATGCGTGGAAGTGATGAAGGAGTCAATGGCCAGTCTGCAAACTTGGGCTCTTTCACTTCAGAATAAATCAGTCAGTTCCAACATATGTTGACTTTATTCTCGAAGCAAGCAAAATCAAACAATGAGGCATCTTCTGATGTCGAACCTGGCGAATTCAAAGCCAACATGTCAAGTATGCTATTTTGCAGTGTAATCACTGGATCATCTAATGATTACTGGATCACAGTGGGGCTTCTCATCACATGACTTGCGATAAGGAGTGGATGTTCAAATGAATACCTCTCCTCATAGATCAGTTTGTTTTCCTAATGGTGATATGTCACCTATCACCACATTGTTTCATGTGATTTAGGACCTTCTTTTTGTCTAAAAAAGGTTTTATATCTCCTCCAGTTCAGATACAATCTGATCTCTATACCTCAGTTAACCAGGGAGCTTGATTTGTCAGTTAATTTATATCATAATCGTGATACATTCCAGGCCCTCTCCAATGGAAATAATGGTGGGGACTAGTTTTCTCCGTGATGGTTTGTACACTTTGAAGTTGGCTTCTCTAGAAGATTGAAGAAGAAAGTGGAAATTCTCACCTGCTCAAGCAACAAGGAGAAATTCTCTGTCGAAGATTTGAGTCTATGACATTAAAGGATGGATCATATGCTTTTTCATCAATTAAAGACTTTTTTTTTTCGGTACAAGTGTTGACACTAATATTAAGGATTGTAATGTTTGTCGTTTGGAAAAGCAAACTAGACTTCCTTTTTCTCAAAGCTCTTCTCAAGTCATAAGCTTTTTGCTCTTGTTCATCTAGGCACGTGGGGGGCCTACAAAGTGAAAACCTTTAATGAAAATTGGTTTTTCCTCACCATAGTAGATGATTATAAATCTCCCACATAATATATATATAAGTATGGTTACGAGTACGTACATTCCAGACTTTGACTCATAAATAAGTTTAAGAAACTTATTTTAAAAAATTGTCTCATTAAAATATGTGTTGTATTCTTAATATTACTATATACATGTGCACATTAGAATTCTCATTGGATCATTAAAAAGTTGAAAGCCTCATATAAAATGCCAGGGCGATCGGACTAAAGCCGTATGCCCAATAGTGAAGGCTCAACGATCAACTATTATCTGCAAACATCAATTTCAAGTTTGTTATTCTTAACAATATACACCTCAAAATTTTGCAAAATGCTAACTATACTACTTTCTAACTGTTTATTTTTATTATAAAAAAAGAAAACAGATTTTTTCTTAATCATCAGTTATAATCATATATTGACCGTGGCTAGTAAATGCTAACAATATATGAGCAAATAATCTGTTGGAACTTGGAAGCTGAGAGTATAATCAAAAGTATACGTAGGCGTACACAAACATAGATAGCATACGTACGTATTGTGTCTGGCCTAACATTTTGATTGGTTTTTTGTTGCTTTGAAGCGTATCATATAATTTCGTGGTTGAGCATCGATCGACCTGTAAAGAGAGAAACTACAAGATATATACCAACTAAGGAAAAAAGCTGATGAAGAATCAAACAAATATTTTTTTTTAAATGGATTATTATTCTTTCTGGATATACATAGAATTTCTATTATAATAAATTTGTAATCACACGGTCCTCACGCGTCGTATCTATCAAAGCAAGGATATATCGAAAATGATACCTGAGAAATCCCACGTACTCGGAATGGCTATAAAATGGCGCTCATCGTTGCCATTTACAATATCATCAATTCTATAAACTACTCAACTCGCAGTATACTATCTAACTAGCTACTAACACACAGTAATGGCGTATTCTCAGATGATGAAGTCCACAGATGTGAAGTGCATTGACACTAATGCATTCAAACCATACAATAACTACGGCCAACAAGACAACCACTCCGCGATGACGTGTCAGACCACCTGCCAGGGAACCAACACTGGGTCCCACACTCACTTTGGAGGTGCCAAACCTCACACCCACCAGGCCACCAGTGGCGGTTATGGTCAATACGGCGGCGCTAACCAAGTTCACGGCTACAACGGTACTATTCCGGCCCCCGGCTACAACGCCGGTGCAACCCATGGCTACAACGGTGGTGCAGGCCAAGTCAGCCATGGCTACAACACCCATGGTGCAACCCAAGTTCATGGCTATGGTGCAACCCAAGTCCATGGCTACAATGGAGCATCTGGTGTTGCAGGTATTTTTAAATTTTAGACGGATCATTTGACTAGTTGTTCTAAAAACTTAAGATTATAAATAAATGTGTTGATTTAACCTTTATACTTTAACAGGTATACCTTGCGTCGGAAAGCAGCACGGTCATGGAAGGAGAAAGCACAAGAAGAGTGGCTTGAGCCATGGCAATGACAGCTGCAGCAGCGGAAGTGACAGTGAGAGTGATGATGAGTGCCACCGCCGCTGCTAGGCGAGGCATGTTAATTTTCATTCTGATTAAACCCTAATTCTAAACCCTAAACTTTGATATCACTCTTATTATTATATATCATGCATGTCTGCATAGAAAACCCTAAAAAGTAGTAAACTTTGATATAGAGAGAGTTCATTTCTTTCTATACGATTATTCTTCAATTTCTAATTCTTTATTTTCTGTGCAGAATCTTCGAGCGTCGGATCAGACTGGTACCGAGATGTTCATGAAGCTACGTACGTATATTTCAGCATAATAAAGTACGAATAAATTATGTGCTTGGCTTATTGAAACTATTCAATATAGTTAGGCGCATCATAGTTATGGGTGTACTCTATGGAATAATGCTTCTATTCTGAATAATATTTGTGTTTGCGAACTCGAATAATGTGTCAACTACTAGACTATCGTAAAAATAAGCCCTGGAAAAATGGAAATTAATGGCTTGGTCTATTTGACTCATAACAATAAAAGATTTATTGGACAATTTAAATAGGTGTGGCCTGGTCATGGTTACTGAACTCAAATAGTCTTTGAACTAATTGCAGATGATCTCATCCCCTTTATAACATCAACTACATGTCTTAAAGCAGATTTTTGGCAATCATCTATTACGGCGCCACAGTAACTTAATTGTTAAAACCCAGTTGGGGAAATAAAAGTATGATAATTTACCGTGCCACGTTAAAGGATCAATTGCATTTTATTTGCCTCAAACTAATTGTTACATACATTATGATGAAAATAAATAGAGATAACAATTGTTGTAAAGTTTTATTGTACCATGCATACCAACATATGGCCGGCTCTTGGTTTTGGGCCGCATATGATCCATTAGCCCAGCAAAAAGAATTAATAAGATGATCCATCTGTCACACGTGTTGATTTGCAAGTTGGTTTTTTTTTATGGCCCAATAAATATGTGCATTTAAATTATTCATCATCAATTTTTTTTTAATTTTTTTTTGCTATTTAAAGAAATGAGTTAGTAGTGGTGACCCTAGACTCATCTCGTTATGTAATGTTCGGACTCTCCTACTCATGGTCTGGGTTTTTCCCGACCAGACTTAAAGAACAATCAGTGCATGCAATACCCCGTCAACGTAACTCCATCAGCAGCCTAATATAGTCATCTTCAAACTTACCTACTAAAGGAAGCAATTATTGATTACTCAAGGAAAATAGCATATTCTTCTCTTCCGTAACACTTGTCGACTCTTATTGAAATGATGATTCCTGCCCTTATCGAGTTTAACAGATTGATCTCTTAACTTATTAAGTTATTAATGAGATTAAATTGATAATGTGAATGCATTAATTTTTTAATAAGTATTGTAAAAAAAATTCAAACCATGAATATGAGTCTGAACATTACGTAACGGGATGAGACTAAAATCGCCACTATTAGACTTTTTTTTTTTTGCAAAAAATAATATATTTTAACTATAATTAAAGTATTAAATTAGTTGTTAGCACCTATCGAAATTATTGGGAACACCGAAGTCAACTGCTCGATTTGGCCACTATTTCTGCGAAGCCTTCCATGGTTGTTGTTGGTTGGGTAGTGGTTGGATCATCAGAATATCTGTAGAAACGGCGCCTTCCACAAGTCTGGTCTGGCAAGGAGATGGTTACTGATGCATATGTCTAAAAACCAACATATCAAATTTGATTAGAGCACCGCGAACATCGCCGATTCCATCAAGCACCTTGTTCAGATTGTATATCGAGAATGTTGAAAGTATGTTTGAAGTAACGCACATAGGTACATCAACTGGATTTTTATGCAATCTAAAATTGAGATGTGTCATGTGAATCAGGTGTTTGTTACCTCCAACTCCTCTAGTTTTTCTTTTATTGATCATTTATAATTCTTGTTTGCATTTTTAAATAAAACCTTGAGTGTTTCCTTAAAAATGGGGTACCTTGATTTTTTTTGTTTTTTTTTTTTGGTAAAAGAGGGAACGAACAACAACTGCAGTAACTAGACTATCAACTACACGACGATCTACAAAAACACCCGGTTGATCATACAAAAGGAGGTGTTTCAACTTGTTTGGAAATGAAAAAAAAAATGTAAACTTCTTCCATTTTGACAGCGTCTTTTGCAAGCAGACCTGCCACTTTATTTGCTTTCCGAAAGATGTAGCGTAATTTGTACGGCTTAAAAGTTAGCAGAAAATTCCTGCATTCTAAAAGTAAAGATTTTAGAGACTTAATCTCATTGGGTTCTACAATGACAAGATTGATTGTTTTTTTAGCATCTATTTCCACCGTTTTGCTAAAGTCAATCCCTCATTTAGATCTCACAATTCATTCATTAGACTAATATTAAAAAAAAAAATCTTTTAATCCCCTAATCCAACCACTAAAACATTCCCAATAACACCCCGCCTCCTTCATTCCTAATCCAACCTTGAATCTTGATCCTCTCTAATCTATCATTGGACTCGCCGTCTTATTGGATCGCGTTAGATTGATCTAAACCTACCTACCGTATGATCGCTAATAAAACCCAAGCTATAATTTGGGTACCATCCATGTCAAGTCGAGCCCATTATGCTCATTTTAGTTTTAACATACATAGTAGCCTTTGTTAGTTAGATTCTTCCGTATTTATTAATTAAAAATATTTCAAATTTAACACGTAGTAATAATAACAATTATATTAATATTAGCGACAAAATTTATGTTAAGGATTGCGTCGTTAAAGCTGATTTCGTCGCGGAAAGATATTATATTAAACTTAGTGTCTGAATAAATTTATTTAATTTTATCTACACTTAGTTGGCTAATTTTTTTTATCTCCACTTATATATCGTAATTAAAAAGACGTGACTTTTTATACGATAATCTGATTTAAATATTGATTTTTTCATATGAAATACCTTTAAAACGACATATACTATTATATATTTATATCCTACTTACAATATTAAACAAACTAATTAAGAATAAGTCTTTAATATAAAAATGATTTCTGCATATGCGCAAGTAATAATAACTTTATATAATTTAATTTTTCATATAAGTACAATCTTACGTAGTAAATAACTAATTTATAGTATGTTAAATCTTGCTAATTTTTTTTTGGATTTTTCTACTATGCTCCAAGAGTACCATGCTTTTGGTTTTTTATTACTATGGTGGACTTAATTGTAACATATGTAAAACTTTAAAAAACTTTAAAAGTATGAAAAAAATATGAATTTTTTTATAACACTTAATATCTGCACCATACTATTAATAATATCAATTTTTAGCATACCCATTATAAAGACTCTAAACCCGCCGGTGTTTTCGGGGTTGGACACTGCAAAATGATTCGTTGCTACCACCACCATTTGAGCACATGGCAAACTTGTTGTCGACAAGGAGATTGAAATAATGGACAAGATACGCCACCTGTATGTTGCAGATATAAAGCAGCCCATTATTAAGATATAAATCATCAAGGATAGAAAGATATAATAAACTTTTAAAGATTTGGGGAATGTCAAATGTGGAGGGAAATGCATGCCTTTCTTCCTTACTTATATTGTGGATAAGGTGGAGATGCCCCTCTTATTTTCCAATTATTATTCTTCTTAGAGATTAAGATCCGTTATTTAATTTGTTGTCTAGCTAGCTCCCCAATCTCCTTAAGAGCCAATTCATCGAAAAATTTATTTTTTTGGTAAAATGTCTAATAGTAATAGTACTTGTAATTTTGTAACACGTATGGCTTGTACTACATGAACTAGAAAAGAATAATTTGGAGTCTTAGTAAGTAAGAGATTCTTACATGTATTATATATACTTAAACTTAACATACGAATTTATTATTTTTTAGGTCTAAGTGATGATAACAGGTTCAGTCCAACTGGATTAGACTAGTGAAAGATAGTTGCTTGAGCTTGTAGGCGTTGCAGAATAGTGTTATAACCGACCCGAGGTCGTGATCGAGTTTGCGGTGAAATGGTCCTTGCTAGCGGAAATAATAGCTGGTATCCGTCTAACCCCCTCTAAAAGTATCGACCTATGTAGTTCTGATCACCTATAAGAAGCAAAAAATTTAGTGTGGGCCGCACGTATTCCGATTACCTATTGATCTTGATCTGGCAACACACATTAATAATGGTGTAGATTATAACACCCCAAAATTTGTACCATATGGATTAGAAAAAAGGAATTTGAAGGATTGATAAGTAATAAAGTTATTATTCAAACTCAATATTATGAATTCATTATTTTATGTGACCAAGTGGGGGACAGCGAGTTTAGTCTCGCTAGGTTGGACTAGTGAATTCATTCATATTAGAAGGGACAGTCGTAACAAATTTAGATAATTGAACCAAGGTAGATCTCTATTATCATTATTATTGTTATTATAAATATATCCAAAGTGAATTGAGAATTATAACCACAGCCAACAACTTGTCTAACGCTAGCTAGTGTGCCAAAATATTGATGCTAAGTGTCGTGAATCTTAATAATTAATAAAGCGGCAACTTCTTCTTTTCTTTTCTTTTTTTTTTTCTTCCACAAATGAGCGTCAACTTTCAAGAGTCAAGATTCGAACTTAGTACGTAAATATTTATATTCTAAAATCATTTTTTATTTAATCAATTACAATTTAATTAAGATCTTATGAGCCAATTACAATTTGAAGATCCAAACTATTTTTTATCTAAAAAAAACTGATATTCAAAACCCCAATAAATTATGTATCATTATGTCAAGGTGTTGCACCGTGGCATTCAATTGGTAAGCAACATACAGAATCTTGTGAATTGGCCAACTGGAAGCCGTATTGATCAGGATATGGAAGAGACGCCCCTACCATTTACGAATCGAACCTTAATTAATTCTCAAATTTTATCCAAAATATATATGAATTAATAAATAGTTAATAATATTGCATGCTCTTTTAGACTCTATATATATGGAGAGTTACTCCATGACCAATATCTCAGAACTCAACAACACAAGGCACTGGTTGCTCACTCTCCCTCAAGGGCTTCTGCAAATCTGCCACTAATTACATGCCTAGCTAGCTAAATTAGGGCATGCAGAGCAGAGGCAATTGTTGGGAGAATGAACAAGCCGTGCTCTTGATTTCGCGATCAATTCGAGCCTCTCTATATATAAATATATATCTAGCTAGCTATAGCTAGGGTTTAATTAATAAGTCTTCTTCTTTCCATGGCATTAGTAATTTCCTACTCTCCCTCAAGGGCTTCCCAACAATGCCTTACTTTAATTGTAAGGCAGTTTTTGGGAAGGCTGAGAGGGAAGTAGAACATGAATGCCATGCCCCTATCTATCTAAGTATATATCTATTATATATATGCAGAATTAATGTCACCATTGCTAAATTGCTCGACCAACCGGTACGTACAATATTGTTGGATTTGTCTGTTCAGAAGAAATTGCAACATTTTTACAAATTATAAAGAGACATACATTATCTTTAGTTTACATATTTATAAAGTTAGGATAATTTTCACACAAAAAAAAAAAAAAGTTAGGAGAATATATACTTCGAATATTACCATAAATAACATATATACTTAGATACTATTTATAATACGATTCTCCAATAATTAATGACTTTGTACACCAACACATAGACATAGTTATCAATTGAAATCCTGATTTGCATGTTTAAATAAAATATTAAGTTTTACGTAGAATAAATTATTGTTTTTTTGTGATAACACAAAATTATGACTCGTAAAAACATATATAAATGTTTATTTGAATATCAATTTGTAATTGTCTTGGAGCGTTAAATAATAAACGCTCCGAGTGTATCTAAAAGCTTACACGCAAATGAAACAATTGATACTTATAATTTATATATCAATGACTTCTAACCCAATATACTGATAACAAAAACTAAAACTCCAAAGGAAATCAAGTTACAATCCTCACAAGGAAGAAGAACAAGCAGAAGTGGTCGGGTGGAAACTAGCCAGCTCCGAGCACGGCCACGGGCTCACCTCATGATAACCCCCGCTCACATCCGAACACGTCCAAGGCGCCCGTTTACGCCCCGTCGCCAACCCGTGCAAATTAACATTCGACAAACAAATCCCCGTAAACGGAGCGTTCCTTAACCCTTGTATTAACCCGGGCTGCTGAACCCGAACCCCCCACACATCCTTAATCGTGATGCCCTTCACGAACGGCAACGCGTTCGGGTTATAGTTCTCGTCAGGGTGGTCCCCGACGTTTCCCGAGATCTTAATCCCCCGCCGCACGTCTTCCATGTAAATGTCGGAAAACGTTACGGCCTTTATGTAGCCGCCGCGGCCGATATTGGTCTTTACGTGGATCCCGACTCCCATGTTGTAAAGGTCTATGTTCTCGGCTAGGACGTGACTGACACCGCCGGAGGTCTCGCTTCCGATGGCGATTCCGGCGAAAGGAGAAGTTCCTCGAATTCTACGGATGGTGATTCCGGTGCTGGGGCGGTTGTAGGCTATGCCGTACTGGTCCCACCCGCTTTTTACTGCCACGAGGTCGTCTCCCACGGAGATGAATGAATCCTCTATGCAAACGTTGGAACTCGAATCTGTGTACCCAAGTGTGTGTTATAAGTTTCATTTTTTAAGGGGTTATAACCAAATTCCTTAGACTCATTTATAAATTGTTATTTGATTTTTTTTTTAATTACTATCAGAATTTTCAATTTCAAAGAATTGATACATATTTTACTATTTATGTCAAACTAAACAAAAAATGAGTATGCTTCGTCCATGTGTTTGAGTATTTTAATGTACACCTAAAATAAATTAAAAAGTAAATTAAAAGAATTACAGTGAAATTTCTTCAATTTGACGTCATTCAATTCCAATAGTGTCTTTCAATTGAACGTCCAAAGAATAAGGATCTTTCTATCATGCTCTAAGAGCACCATGCTTTTGGTACATTTTTTAGTATTTTTATATTGCTCTAAATGTGAACCGTAGAAGAAAATTGATATTATTAATAGTATGATGCCAATATTAAGTGTGGTTGAAAAAATTCATATTTTTTCATACTTTTAAAGTTTTACATATGTACAATTAAGTCCACCTAGTAATAAAAAAACCAAAAGTATGGTAATTTTGGAGCATGGTAGAACAATCCGAATAATGTATTCAATGCAATCTCTTTAATTTCTTAGTTAATCCTGCTCGGATATCATCAAAATACGGTTTATGGCCAGGACATGTGTGTTTTAAATCCAATTTGACGTAAATTGTAACAGAAGTAACAATTTATTTAAAAATTGAAAATTCGGATAGTTAATTTTATAAAATTAGAGTTCAAATGTCAATTTGTAATCGATTCAAAATTCAGATAGTGGTTGTTAACCGTTCTTTTAAGTTTATATATGAGTACTAGACTGTGTGTTTGTCCCAGATTGACTAGAAGTGAACTGAATCGACTATATATATACCTGGGTCGATTCCATCGGTGTTGGGAGAGTCGTACGGAGCCAATATCGTTACGTGGCGAATAACAACATTTCTGGAAAGAAGAAAAGGATGATTAGATCAAACGAAGATGCACATAACCAATTAACCATGCTATATATGTAATTAGGTAGAAATGTTGTGAAGGGTATATATATTACCTGCAATAAACGGGGTGGATGTTCCAAAAAGGAGAGTTCCTAAATATGACATTGGAGATGAGAATGCCTCTTGAGTTCATCAACTCCACCAGATGTGGCCTCGTATATTTTAGAGTCCTTTCCCTCCACATCTTCCACCACACCCCTCCTTGACCATCAATCGTCCCATTCTCCCCTACAGTTAGTCCCAGATATATTATTGGAGGTACATTCAATTTCGAGATTTGTTTATTTTCACCTTTTTAGACTAATTTTGGTGTTAAAATTGACGTTTTAAACTTTTAAGCAACAAAAACTTTAGAGAATAAGACGTGCGCCTTAATCAACTGTCTCATAATTCTGAACTTATGGGCGAAGGCATTTAACACACTTTTATACTTCAACATCCTCCCGGCCTCCTCGGCACAATTTGTATCAGCCTGGCCACAAACATTGACCAACTCAGGGTCAAACATAATGGACTTCAACCACATTTAAAGGAGGTAATAATTTTTCATTTAAAGTGGCATCACCAGGAATCGATCCTGAACTCTTTTACTCATACTTTTTAGGATTACTTTATTCTTGAAAAATACGTTTTTTTTTTCGTTAATTTAAAAAAAAAAATCAATTAATATGATAGCTGAGACACTGAATAAAGATGAAACAACAATTAGTAACATAGCTTATAGTTGAAACTATTTTTAGTTTCTTAACCTTATTAATTAGGGTTCAAGCTTATGTGAGGGAATGGCTAGTAAAAGCTCACCTGTAATGATAACATCATGAAGTTCATCACCATGAATAAAGCTTATGTATCTTCCACCAGGGCGCTCTCTCCCTCTTCCATAAGATGGTAAGGGAGCCATCAATGGCCAATTCCAGGTATCCTAATAAGAACCCCATACAAGATTAGGCGTGGGAAGAGAAAAAAAAATTAACAAACAAACTAGTAATTATATATCTCGTAATTTATAGCATTTTTTGCACGTATCGTCGATTCGGTAAGTATACGATGATTTGTTTGATAAATAAATACTAGAACATGCATAGACAGCCCTTTGTTACATACAACTGATTCATTCATGATTCATGGCATTGGGACCACACACACATATGGCAATAAAGAAGATACATATAAATGAAAGTTTGGTATGGAGTTGAGGAAGTTCTATTTCTATAACATGTACTATTTTCCATTTCTATGCAGAGATGTTATAGTTTTCGGCTGAGCAATGGTTTATTAGAGCGAATTCACAAAATAGATATGCTTACTAAACTTATTCTCAAATTAGACTTTTTCAAAAACTAATTTGCAAATTATTATTTTTTTAATAATTTAAATTTCCTACTTTACATTTTTATTTTGTTATATTTGATTCTAAACCAAAATATAATACAAGAAATACATGAAAATTTTGAAAAACTAAGATAATTATATGTAAACGTTATATACTAAAAATAATAAATTAATAATTGTAAAAGAAGTCTAAAAATAAATTATGTTAAAAATATAAATTATAGAAAAAATAGTGATATAAAATGTATATATATGCATTATCTGCTGCTCAAATTAAAGACTGTCATGACATAGATGAAAAATATCAATGCAACATGGCTGTTATGGAAGCTGAAAAGGACTGGTTAGAGTCACTTGTGTGTACCACATTTACCTATGCATCTATCTATATATATCTCAATTTGTTTGGGCCAAATTACTCTAAGCACATGCAACCAAGGCTTGCACCATACATCATAGGACCCAACTCTTGATTTACTATAATTGCATTTTTTTTAGAAAAAATAATTACAAAATTATGCTTCAATAGTGCTATTTGGAAGAAAATAATTGAGCCACTAATGGAAAGGACGGATGTTAGTGAGATTAATTAAGTAAGAAAGACCAAATGAACATGAGTATCATCAATAATAAATCCAACAACACAGCTGGACATAATTGTGTTCAGCTCAGCTAAATTGTGTGTCCAAAATGATTGTCTTGTTCTCGTGAACAGCTCAACACTCACAAGTCACAAGACTGCCTCCCCAATAATAATAATAATAATAATAATAATATTAGTATTATTATTATTGGAACAATGGAACTAACATGTAATGGTGTCTGATATATATTATTTTTTATATATTAATTAAAATTGGAACTTTCGGCAACAATCCACCAAAATATAAAAATAAATGTTATTTTGACCATCAGACATATATATATATATATATATGAAAAAAAACAATGCAATATGGCAATATTACCACGTCCCATATTAATTCCTTCATTCTAGCATGTCGTAAGAATTTTATTATCATTTTAAAACAAATTCTTTCGTAAAACATTTCATACGTAAGATCTAGATGTAATGAAATTTGGATTTCAATAAAAACATCAAGGTTAGACAATTTTGTGTTTGAGCTATCAACTTAATGAAGTATATATGTGTCTAGTCAGTTTATGAAGTAATCATAACTTTATGAACTTGGGATTTCTTATTACTTAATAAATATTGAATATAAATTTGCTAACTGAAATTATAGGAATACAAAGAGTTTGTTACCTAAACTATTTTTTTTTTAATTATTAACTCGAATAAAAATAATTACAATTTGCATGTGCACTCTACATAAACCGACTTCCCATATGTATTTATTAAGAAAACAAGTTCACGTTACAAAAAGTTTATTTAAAAACTATTTATATATATACCTAAAAAATTAGTTAGCAAATTATTACCTAACAATTAAAAAATAGACCAAAAATAATTTTAAAAAATATGTATTAATAATTAATCAAATACGCAAAAGAGCTATCAACTACATTTTTTCATAAAGAAAATCTGAGTTAAATGAAGGTACCAATTGTCTAGAAAAAATAAGTTTAAGCACCAAATTGATCATATAAAAAAGTACAGAGAGCGCGTTATAATTTTAATAAAAATAAATTATTATTTTTGGTCATTATAAAAATAAATAAAATTATAAATAAGTATATAGAGATATATATATACCTGAACGGCTTTGATAACGGCGCCTCTGGCCAGATAAAGCGTCATGCGGCTTGTAAGATTGAAGCTCTCCGTTAAGTATACTCCCGGAGGTATATACAGCAACGTGCCGCCTCTCCTCCGCAGATGCTGGATCCTATAAATGGCCTCCCGGAAGGCCTTGGTGTTCACCGTCCGGCCATCTCCGATGCCGCCGAAGTCCGTTATGGAGATCTTGTCGTTCCTGTACTTCATCGGCACGATTCCCGAGCACGTCACCGGTTCCGCCACGCCGACGCCGCTCAGCACCGCCGCGAATAACAGCAAAATGTGGGCCACGGGTCGTGGCATAACGAACGGGATGGAAATCTTTCAGAGAGGAGAAGAATCCAAACGAAGATTTTCTCGGTGATCGGGAATGGAGGTGTTTGGGAGGGTGGATTTGTCTGCAAGTGATTGGCTTCGTCGAAGAAGATGGAGATGAGGGGAGTGGAAATGGAGTAGCCGTTAAAGTGAAGTGAGAGAGAGAGAAAGAGTGGGGTTTGTTATAACGGTAGAGCCCGAGGACGATAGTGAGGACGGGTATGGGGTCGACACGTCACGGGCGCCTTCTTCCTTGAGATTCTTTGGCAACTCTGAACAGCGCTACGCGCACACATTATTGTTACGAGAATGTTATAGAGACCTGATCATGTCAACTTTTAGTATGAATATATAGATGATATGATCAGAACGATACCGAAGATATAGAAAAATTAATTGGCTCGACCCAAAGAATAATACAATATACAAGAATTCAATTTATGCAATTTAAAGTATGTACTCACAAGTTCTATCTTATAAAATTATTAATTAATGCGTATATATTATTTAAATTAGACCTCTTACTTATTGAAAAGCTTCATTTATAAAAAGTTTATAAGAAACTGGTTGAAGCATGGATAGTATTTCTAACAATATGTTGCTGACTTTCCTAGTTACACAACACAACCATGAAGATGGCAGATGATGGACACATTAATAATGCCAAGGAATATGTTAAAAGCTAAAGTTACAACAACAGTAATTTGCATTTTGGTCGGATCTATATTATTATTAGGGGACATGTGCACCCCATTCATGCATATACCTCTGTAAAATCCACCAATCCCGTGCCTGCCCTCTTTAGCTTTTTAGGGTCCACACATACTGCTTAGCTTAGTCTTTCTATCGCTCTATTATAAAAGGCCAGCTCGTGAAGGATCAAATGACAAGGATAAAATTTAAATATTCAATTATCGTTAAATGCTAGATACGCTGCACTTAGTCGGTGTGTTTTTAGTTATATTCATGACCAGTCATGACTATATATAATGGGTTGGAGAAGTATCGATCGAGATATAAGTTAATTTTTGAATTCAATTAATTTCATTACAAGAATCAGGCCAGGGCACGTGTAAGATATACAAAAAGATAATAGTTTGGGCCACATATGAAGGTAGCTTTATTCACATGCTTTCTGTAATGGGAGAAATATGATTAAAATGGGTTGTTCCACACTTCCACCACTACACGTATTTGTATTTGTTATAATATTTTGTATTAATAATGCGATCTATGTATGTACATCCAAGCCTTGTATGGGGGGAAAGGAAGTCTCTACTTATAAGTTATAAAATGGGTATTAAAAATAAAAATATATTTGGGTACTAAAAATAAAAATTGCATTTCAAGTCATTATTTTTATTTGTCAAAATAATAATTGCTAGCAATTGCGGACCTAATCTTATTCTATTATGTAATGTTTGGACTTTCATGCTCTTAGTTTATAATTTTTTTTATGATCAGACTCAGTACACAAACAACGTATGTAATATTGGCTCGTCAATGTACCATCAACAGCAGTTTATAATATAATTAAGAGGTCGGGTCGTTAAATTCGCATTATATTATTACACGCATTATATAGACCAAAATGAACCTAATATTTTAATCAAAGTTTACATAGAAGTTTCGAATATGGACTTGTAATGGGCCAAAATTGTAATGGGCTTTTAGAGATCACACAGCACTGAGCAGTCAGTGTCATATAGAGCAACATAGTGGATCTACTATATGTTATGGGCCTTCATTTCCTACTCGATAAAGCAGTTGCTAAATTAACAATGCTGAATGAAATGCAAAACCCTAACCGAAACTAAAACCTCTGAAAAGCCCAATAAAATATATTGTGTTTCATTGCGTGAGAAGTTCACAGTAGGACTATCATGAACACAAAAGCAAAGTTCATAGGTAACAACATAAGCAACGAGGTAACAACGTTAGACATGGTCTTATATCCTCAAACACATCCGTAGGACTGTAACAAGTTAAAAAGTGGTTTGATTTACTTTTTATACCAATAAGTTACACCACAAAATTACCTTATGATTTTGGAGTAACTATAAAGCAAGCTATTCCACGAAGATCAAATAGTTAAGTTTTTCTGGGTCCATGCATGATGGATTCTGCAGCTGTCTATATATCGAATTCCCTCTTCGCGAGGTTAACTAAACCGAACCTGTCTATCTCATTTGCTTGTTTTCGGCTCCTTGTTCCCAAATCCAAAAGTGGGTGTACCATCGAATCGTACGAATCGGATAATGTCGAAAGCTAGCTTTTTTATAACATAATCTTGTTTACTCAATATAGATTTATCTGAAAGGACCACACTACACACATTGTTCCCATATATTCTGGTTGTGGTTGCAGTGCCGTAATCAAGAAGCATTGAGAGAGATGCGTTGATGAACTATTCGGGCTAAATCGACACGAAAACCTGTCCTTTGGGTTCATGAAAGTTCAATTCTATAACGTAGGGATGACTAAAATAATTGGGAGCTGTGATTAGTATATGTAAGGCTGGATCACTGAAATTGAAATGAAAATGTTATTTTTGTTCTCAGGTTGTATACACTCCATTTATTGTTCAGTTAATCCCATCTTGGAATTTGGTGAAAGACTTCTCTTAATTCAGAAAATTATATTGACAATTAGTAAATTACACTTTCTAAAAATAGATTTTTACTCACTTTCCCATTATGTTTTCTTAAAGAAGAAATTGAATTTGTAGAATTTTCCTTTAAAGTCTCATAATTATTACCCAATAATAATAAAGAATTAAAAGTAAGCTTCCAATTATTATATTATTATTTTTGGTAGTTATATCATTATATGTATCTAAAGTATAGAGGATCCATATCATATCTCTCACTCTTTCTAATTCAAATCACATGTCTCACGCTTCCTATCCCAAACCGTGCATTTCGTGTAATTAATTTTGTGAATTTTTATTTTATTTTTATTAGGATCGGTGAGGCGTAGAATGAAAATATTAAACTTTATAATACATGTTAAAATCACAACATACAATCTAATATAAAATAGTGAAATAGATGATCTCCATCCAATTCTTCTAGACTCTAGAGAGGGTCAAAATTAACACCATATAATCCCTAATCACCCATTAATAATGAGAAGTGATGTAAGAGCCATAACAATCAATGGACTTTGAGATGAGTGGCATTTATTCCAAAAAGAACTACCATTTACATTTTAATTTATCTCCTCCAAGACTCTAATTAACTTCTAATACTAGGCCCTCATAAGATAGCTAGCTTCTTCATCATGATCCATTATCAATATATAGGATCTACTCAATACTTGAACTGCCTTTCCCATCTTCTTCATCTTCATCTTCTCAATTAGCAAGAATTTCCCATATCAACTCCGGATCGAAAGACGGCATCTTGGCGAGCGAGAAGCTCTCCATCTCATACCCGAACCCCATATCCGACATAAATTCAAGTCCGGGGCAAGGCAGCTCCGCCACCCAATCATCGGAATTTTGCACCGGCGGTGGCGACTGAGACAAACACGATAACTCCGAAGAAGAAGAAGAATTAGACGACGTCGAAGAAGAAGAATAAGAACACGACACCGTATCAACAACCTTCACAGCTTTCTTCTCTCTCTTCTTCGCTTTCTCTCTCTTCACCTTCTGACAAATCGCCTGAATCTTCGCATCAACGGCCGCCTTGAGTGAATTCAACCTCGAGCAGTCCCCAAACCCTAGCTTGCTCAGATCGCCGTTCAGGTTTGGAAAGTTAAGCCGCGCGTACTCTCCACGAAGCTTATACGCGGCCCGATCGTAAGCATACGCGGCAGCTTCAGCAGAGTCGTAGGTTCCAAGCCACACCCTCATTCTGTTCTGCGGCAGGCGAATCTCCGCCACCCATTTCCCCCAGTGCCTCTGCCTCACTCCTCTGTACAGCTTCTTGTTCTTCACAGCAGGCGGTGCCGTTTTACTCGTGGGGTTTGCGTTTTGGGTTTGCGTTTGATCTAGGCAGAATTTCTGGAGGAGGTCTCTCTGCTGGAGGTAGACGGAGGAGCCCAGAGGTTCCATGGCTGCCGGAGTGATATCGGCGTTTAGCAGCGGCGGTGGTGTCGGGTCGGCGCAGAGGGAGAAGATGGAGTCTATGGTGTTGGTGCCGCCGTTTAGTATGAGGTGAGAGAGTGAGGATCGGATGTCCATTGCGGTGGGTTCGGCAAATGAGTTGCCGTAAATCTCCATTGTTGCAGGTGATGACTGAAAACAGAGGAGGTTTGTGAAGGGGAAAAACAGAGGAAGTGTTAATGGAAGAGATGAGTTACAGAGGAGAGAGATGGAGGTAATGAGGTTGTAAGTACACTCGGGGTGTATATATAGGTGGGAGGAGACAGCTCCCTGTAAAGAGATCTTTTAACCTTTATTATAAATTATTATTGCTGATATTATTATTTTTTTAAATTATTATTACTCCACTAAGTTTGACTACATTTCTATTTCTAGTGTATATAAATTATTAATTAATATTAAATATTACTTTCTCAACTCCAAATATTTAGGAGTCGGTAGTATTATATTCTAGATAGATGATATAGGATGAGCAAAATATTCTGAAGCGGCCTATAGGAGAGTTTTCAAGTAAGATATGTTATTATTTTATTATAATAGTAGGATCTAGGAAAAGAATTTGAAAAATATGTAAAGTAGACTATAAATTCGATTTTATTTTTTCGGTTCAACTAATTCTTAGAAAGTGAAATACTTAAAGTACATGCGCTGAATGATCAGTAAGAGAAATGATTAGTCTGAGAAAGAGAGACCGTGAAAAATCTGCCGATTATGTCTGTATATAATTTGTCACTGAACTTAAAAGAAATTACTGCACTGTCATTATAAGTGTTTTCACGGGATTTTTCACAAGATCTTAAGGCATATATAGCACCTCTCATTCAGTAAATCTAATCGGATTTTTTTTCTTCATATTTTAACAGAAAAATCAAAACATGATGTAGCGGGATTGATAAAAGAATGGTTTTAATAACACAGTTTTATTTTTATTTGTTCGAAAAAAATAAGCAACTAATGAGTAGGGGTAAAAGAGTAAACAGAGAGATGCCAATTGCCAGCTTTAAGGTGTTTACGTGTGGTGTGATGGCTGTCCCGTAATTCCTTGAAGTTTGACCGTTTCGTGTGAGACCCACCTTCACCCATACAGGATACTTTACGAATTAATTGTCTTCGCTACTTCTTCAATAGTCAGCTTTTCGGTGACACGTGTACACCTCTTGGCCCTTGCGTTTTCGGACTATCGTCTCCTCCGCGTCTCTAGGCAGGAGAAATGTTGAGACTCCAAATCCTGATTACACCTCCATTAATTACCATACCATACCTATATCTAAAGGACAGCTAATGATAACCTTATTAAAACCAAAATTAATTTCATCGTATTTCATTTCCTCGTACATCATAAATAAATAAGTTTTGTACGTTATCAAATACGTTGCTCAATCAAAGCTCATTTGTTATATCTTTTATAGACCTATAGCTAACTAAGCGAGAATATTTAGGTTTAATAGCAATTTATTAGCTAAATATTATTAGCCAGAACATTTGGACTAATGTGAAACTATAATTTGCTAGCTTCATCTAACTTTCGTGTAATTTTAAAATGAAAACGAATGTGCATCCACGTAGCATTTAGTCACGCTTTTACACTATTTTTTTTAAGTGGTTAGTTAATAACTTGCTAGCTGAATTATTGGGCTATCCATATATTCATATTTGAAGTTTTAGCTATACATACATTTTTTAATTAGCTTAACTATTCGGGTATAGATAGTCGGCTAGTTGTACACTATTTAACGTTAATATTTAAGCATCTATATATTCCGTCTTATAGCACGTGAAAGTTCAATATTCATATTTTTATGTTCAAGCTAATTTAATATAGATATAAGGGTTAATAACTAAAAAACTGTTCAAAGTTTACCCTATGTTAAAATTAGGTGTCTGAAGTTTGAAATGTTAAAATGAACTGTCCCAAGTTTCATTTTTGTTAAAATTTGGTGTCTCTACGCGTCTTTTCATCTCAATTCAATAATTTTCATCAGCTCAGTCACTCGTATATAATTCATCACTCTTTACTTTTCACAAAATCGTCAAATTTCACTCAAAAGTTAAACATAAAAAAAAATATATATAGCAGAGTGACGTTGAGCAATTTTCCAACAACAACGGAACGACATTTACTTGCACGGATGTGGCCAGCTTCTTAGGTGACTGTCCCGGCAAGATGACGAGAAGGGAGCGTGTATGAAAGCTCGAATTTAACTGTCGGTTTCGTCGGAATTGACTTCTTTAAAGTAATCACACTGAGACACCATATTTTAACAAATTTGAAACTTTGGACACTGCATTTGAAACTTCATATATCTAATTTTAACTCAAAGTAAACATTGGACAGTTTTTTAATTATTAACATGATCAAGAAGAAAAAGGGTATTGAATTTCTACCCGTGCTTAAAGTTCCTAGCTAGCTAGCTACTACTATAACACAAACTTATGTGCCATTCTATCTTTTCCAAACACAAACTAACTTACAAATCATGTCGTCCCCGCATTTACTTGCCACATTTGGTATCGTATATTTAAATAGCTTCCGTGAAAATTTGCCACGAGAACAATGTTTTTCATTCAAATATCACCAACGGTCGGTGATATGCATGCATCTAATTTATAATGAAGCATCGATTTTCCACATTCTATTTTGTTTTCTTTTTTCCAAACCGAACTAACAAACAAATGATGTCGTCCCCCCATTTACTTGCCACATTCGTAATCCCGAGTCTCTAAAATTCAATCTTGAGAAGCTTAATATAAACATAACTACTATTTTCATGCAAGCTCCAAGAAAGGCTAGCTATTGCATATTTATTGGAAAGTGTTCTATTACGCAAATCAAACACGTGGAACTTCGTAAATATAATCTTTGAACTATAAACCGACGATTAAGTGAATTATTAGGCAGATAGTGACTTGGGTTTTCCTTTTGTAGTTAGCAAAATATTCTTCCGATGAAGCTTTAGAAATTGCCACGTCTCTCCCATTATTACAAGTAGTCTATTCAATCCTACGAAATTGTTAAGCCACCTCCTTTCCGTGCACATCGCAAAGATGCTTGGAAAAGAAGCACCCAACTGTACTCATTCTAAAAAGTTCAAACGTGTCATATCTGTATTCAATGTGCAAAGGCAATTTAAAGTTGTAACTCGACGGTTTTAATTGGCGTCGGTAGATATGAATGCCACGGTTTTTATTGGCGTCGGTAGATATGAATGATACAGAATTAATACGTATTGCAGGCTTTAATTACTTATATTTCGTTAAATATTAATACGAATAAGACTTCTTCCAAGTCACTTATACGAATTAGTTAGAATACCTTTAGTATAAGTTCGAATGAACTTTTACTAAAGGTGTTCTATCTAATGATGCTCTGCTATTTAACGATATTGGGGAAAATAAGAAAAAGGCAGAGTAAGGTAACAACTAAGTACGGTGTGTCCATTTTCAAGTTCCTTATAAAAATAAAAAAATAAAAATAGACACTTGACTCTTAATCGGTCTATTTCTTTTTATCTTCCCGTGAATTGTCTGTACTTCCTTCAGCCTTCTATCCAGCGCTTCTTACCATGTTCAAAGCATATTCAGTACAGCAAACGTAATTAGAGGGCAATAGTGGAGTCTATGAGTCACTTTTTCTTAATTGTTGATGAGTAATTTGGCTCTTGCGAACAGCTTGATGCATTATCCCCTTCAACCCTTTGAGGCGAAATGCGGCAAAAGGAAGGAAAATGTAATTGTTTGATGAAATTGTTTGATCTTAAAGGGGATTTTCTATAATTTTGCACGTAAGGTGTTACATTTTGCTTTCGTCCGGTCATTAATAACTTGATTATTTTTAGATAATAGTAGATATATAGTCTTGCACTTGTGATTACCTCAAACTCGGTTTGTCATGAAAATGTAGGCAAGTTCAAGTTTGTATTAACAATTAATGTACTTTTTATTACTTCACTCACTGATCACACGTCCACTTTTATTATTAGAGACTAGGTCATACAAATAGGGTGTATAATCCACAACAAACATTGGGTGGACATTATAAGGTAGCTAGACTAAGTGGGGCCATATATACTTGTGTCCCTAAAGGTGCCTTAAATACAAAAAGGTAGCACTGAAAAGTTATTGTTTGGAAAAGAAGAAGAATGGGGGAAGAAGAAAGAAGCTCGTGAAATGAAAGAAAGGATATGCATACTCATCACAACTAGTACTCTTCTCTACTTAAATGCCCACGAAATAAAAAAGGTGTAGTCCATCTCCATGCATGTGAATAAACCTACCCCATTTCATTTCAAGTCAACAATCTCTCCTACTCAGGATTGTGATATTTTTCCTTAGTTATTAATTAATTAATTCCTTGGTGATGGCCAAAAACAAAATTTAATTCCTTGGTGGTCATTAGAGATGATATAACTCACTTATTAAATTAAAGATGAATAATAAACTGCGCGTTTAAAGAGACTAATTCAAAAATTTATGGGATAAATAGTATATGAAACAAATTTAATTAAAGATAATTTTCAACATTTCAAAAAATCTGGAGGTTTCATTATATATATTTATTTTAAAGGGTTTTCTTACTATACTTTATAGACGACATTGTGTTTTTTGTTATTTATTATTATTATTAGAGAAAATAATATGTTAGGAGCCTCAACTATATTAATTAGGGGTCTTTGTTTTTCTTTTGGAGTATCAACTATCGTAAAGTGTAACTTATCAGTCAGTTATGACTCAATTTACCTAGTTATGGGGCTCGCCTTGTTCCAATCCATTGCCAAACATGTTCACCTAGTCTAGGAGATCATGTTAGATACGAGCCCGGGTTTGGGCAAGCCTCATCTCACACTAGCCGATCAAAACTCTAAATTGGTCATACTCAATTGGTTGAACTATAGAAGGCTCGCAATAATCCAGACTCATGCTAGACATGGTCTCCGAAATCAAATGACATTTTTAGCACGCGCTCGAGCCAATGAGGGCCCCTAACTAAGTGAATTGAGTATGGTTGACTATAAGTCATACGTTAGATAGTTGATATTCCAAATAATAATAAGGTTGAGACTCGTAAACTTACATACCGATAGTTAAGACTCATGAGATGTTGTTTTCCATCATTATTATTATTATTTCATTTTTCTATTATTTTAAACGCGAAATATAATTAAACAATTTATATCATCAATATAGTATGGTTCAAATCATAAGCATAACCACACCAAAAAAAAAAATCTTAAAATTCTTCTTATGATACGATTAGTTAAATCACATTAGTAGAAATTTGGATTAAAGCATCATACTTGCTAAGTATTTTCTAAAACCTCTAGTCTGTCATGGCTCATGCACCGTAGCCTACTCCGAAAGGAATGAAGGATTAAGGACCATGAATGTGTAGGGGTAATTTCGTCATCAAACATGTAGTCACTGTCTGCAGTATGTATATCAGTATATATGTATATATATATGTATGGCTGAAATGATGAATAGTTGTGATATGTCGATAAGAATGAGCAAGCAAACCTTAGCTGTAAATACTGCGGGGGTGGGACAACTTGATGGGGGTGGACCCCATTTGACTTTCCAAAAAGGCTTGTTTTGGCAGTACATGGACTAAAGTGACCCGCGGGTCGCCGACTATTTCTCAGTGTGGTCCCGCTCTAATCACTGTAGCTCGACACGTCAACCCTGTCAGTAGCCTTTCCACTCTTCATTCACCACGTGTCGATCGAAAGATTTTGAGAGAGAGAATTATCAATCATGTGATTTGCTTTTTACTTCGGTTGAGAGCCGCCCAACGACAGCGTTTCAATAGAATCCTGCCAGCTGCTCCCATGTACGTCATTCTGTAGACTTTATGGTATCATGATGATCTCACTTCATCAGTATTTGCCATTTCCGGCCCATTATATTCAGTGGGCCTGACCCGTATTGACTGAAAACTTCATTTAGTTGATGTCTTAATTTATTTTAAATTTACTCAAACTTTTTGAGCTTGAGATTTTTTTACTCTATACTGAAAGCACCTTTAAGGTATAAGAAAAAAAAATTGCTTCCAAAATCAAATTTAATGGTGTGTTAAACGAGTTGCAATATATTATGACTCTGAGATTTTTAGGAATATAATCAATAACTATCTATCTCTTCAATCTGGTAACATCCTTAGCCAACTTTATTATTCATTTTTTGCTTGATTTAATAACACATGTCACCAATTGAATCGTGCTGTTTTGCATTTAGTGTAAATATATATATTATATATTACTATAATTGACACTGCAAGAATGAAAGTTTGACGAAATGAAAGAGGGGAATGTGCATGGGCAGACCGAGTCTTGTTTGAAACTCAAAAAATATTTTCAGAGGCGGTTTGAAAATTGTCCAATTATTTGTCTGTCGGTGGGTCGACTTTGTCTGTCAAAATCTACATCAATAATTGTGTGACGGTGGTGAGCATTTCCAAAACAAATTGTTCTTAAGAGAAATAAATATGCACATTAATATAATACTTGTGTTATTCTAAGCGGTAGATTTACCAAAAATTAAAATTCACAATAGGCACAGAAATATAATAATATTTATAAGAGAAAAAAAAAGGGGTTGCCAAGAGATTGTAAGCCCCGTTCTGTTAATCCAATTATGGATCGAGTGAATAACTGTGATTATTCGGCCAAGTCATCTCGGTTCAGAATCCACTAAGGCTCCACACGTGTCTCAGCCCTCGCACGAGGCGATGGAATTCCGAACTCGAGACTTTTCCCTTTCAGGAACTGCATCTCTGCAGACGTGGGCCCGGGGACTTTTCTGGGCCTGAAAACCTTGCGGTTTAACCGGCCCATTCACTCCATCTCTTGGCTGTGTTATAACTATGAGTGTTACTCGTCATTAATACATTTGTTGTTTTAAGAGAGTCACCGGTGTGGTACTCTGCAGTGTGTCGGCTTCAAATTTTACTTACTTTTTTTTTTTGCAAAAAAAAATTTTACTTACTCGAGGGTAGAAAAATATTTATGATTACGTTACCTAATAGGGGCTGCCTAAAATGCAGTCGAGTTTATTTAAACTTGATTTTTCAGCCGTTAGATCATGAGAGAATCAATTATAATTGAGGAGAGATAAAATGTATTTTTTACACATGCATAATCTGATGGCTGAAAAATCAAATTGAAATAAACTCGATTATTTTAGCCGAACCCTACCCAATATAACCGATGACAGGGAAATTTATTTTTATATTGGGTAAAGTAAATTTATATTGGTCATCTTCAAGCTAAAAAACTCACTAACTAGAACAGAAACGTTATTACTTATTCGCATTTTTACTTGCCGGAGTCTTCTTCACTGGGAGCTGCTTCTCCGGTGTCTTTTTCGCCTCCTTGCCGTCGTCTTCCTTCCCTAACAGCTTCTCCAATTGCTGGGGGAAGGCTTGATGGAAGGGATTTATATTGTGCCCTTATTTTATTTCTATAGACCCTTATTAGTACCATTATCTTCTTACTATTGGGCCATTGGACTTTTGCTTTTTGTTTTTTTAGATTGGGCCGTATTTTAGCATGCAACCGTATATTATTATGAATCCAACATGTAACTCTTCCAGAAGAAAAAAAAAAAAAAAACTAGTATTGTCAGTGATTTAGTATTTCATACATTAACAAATCACGAGTTCAATACTCACTAATAATTATAGGAATTAAAAAAATATCCATAACTAGTATTTTACTTTTTCAAGCCACACATGATGGGAGCCCCTACTAAGACCATTCCGAAAAAAAATAAAAAAAAATATTGTAGTTAACAATGTAGTATGATGTAGTAACTTACCCATAATTAAGGTTTGAGCCTTCAGAATAAAAAAGTTATAGTCAACGCATAATTTGACCAGGAATTATTTTATAGGTTGATACAAGAACACCCTATAGAAAAATCAAAAAAACTAATATTATAGCTGAACTTGAATTCAACGCACTCTTATACTTCAACATAATTATCGTCGGAGTGAAGTAGCTATTTTTGCTAATTTATAGAAACCCAACTAGCATTTGTCATGAAATAAAGTCCAATAAATTCTCCAACATATTTGTCGAAGAGTATCTCCCAATTTTGATTAAATTCCTATTGAATTTGAAGACCAAATGAAAACAGGCTTTCTAATTATTAGTGGAAACTTGGCCAAAAAAAATATTAGTGGGAAACTTTATAAGCCGCGATGTTATTTATTTCCTAATTCCGATATTTACTAGTAGAATAAAAAAGTTTACAAAGGAGATTAAGCAAATCAATAGACCTATTGGGCTTCGTTTGAGCCTTATGGGCCTCTGATGTGTTCTACGATATACTCACAATTTCTCACCCGGCATGATAATACTATAAGAACACACGAACAAAATTCATATTTACGTCACTATTTAACAGAACGATAATATGATAGTATAATTAGCGTGATTTAATATGTGTGTTATATTTACGCTTAGATGTCACAACACGACATGCATATTAGCAGTAATAAATAAATTATGCTACTAAATCTATTTTTTATGTATTTTTAGAACAAATCATATTTAATAACTTTTAAAACTTCACTTAATGGCCTAAATTTCAGAGTTTGTCAACCCTACATTACAAAATGCGTAGTTTTTTTTTATATAAAATTCACGAATTCCATATAGAGATGTAAAATTGAATATGTTACCACAACATGATAGCACGACAAGAACAAACACGGAAATTTAAGTTCCATTTTCGTGTTGTAGAACATAATATAATAAGTTTTCTGTGCGTATTTTTATTCAATAAATTTAATCAAATACAATTACTAACACGTATGGTAGCACGAATTGAATTGATACGCCGAGTAGCACGAATTGCCAACCTATACTACGGTAATATCCATGTATTTGTGTGTCAAACTATATTAATCTAATTGTTATTACCAATCACTTGTAACACGATTTTCTTTTTTTTTTTTTCTTTTTTTTTCGTATCTTACTATTGCTATTAATTGGATTTTAGTCTGATTCCCTAACACACTTGTCCTAATGTAGCAACACGTGGCAATAACACTTGTAGATTCAGCAGCTTAACACACACTAGTCTACGCCCAAGTCCCAACCAAAATTTATTACTTTTGAGTTTTGACTAATGCACTATCAAGCACTACAATATACATATATGGTAAAATCAAATCAAATACAAATTTTTAAAAAGTAAGCGAAATCAAAGTATTTTGTTTACGTTTCATATAATGAGAAGATTAATCCAGGTGCTTTATTGGTCAATTAAAATGTATTGATCTGACTTTATTTGAGTTTGGATCATCCATTAACGTATCTGGAATCACGGAAACATTAGGTAGTGGAGGAGAAGGTATAAAAATTGTAGTAGGACCTTCGTCGCCTTCTAGTATACTGTATACTGATAGATTATTATAGATAGAGACAACTACCCTTTGGCATTTTGGTTAAAGGAAGGTCCCATCCTGATACGTGGGAAAATTTGGAACCATGTAATGTAACCTTTATGCATTTGTATGTTTATATTATTATTATTTATAAGTATTTGGAAATTTCCACAATGTTGAAATTATTAATAACTATAATATATTGGAATACATTAACCTCTAAAAAGTGGGGGAAAACACGCTCCCAAATTGTCTCCGTGATTGATTCTCTTTCGTTGATTTTCGTTTAAAAAGTGGGACTAATGTCATAAGCACAAAATTAAGCATTATCACAATTTATTTTTTGAAAAACCGGCAAAAGAATACTTTTAAAAGATCAAATAGCGAAATGGCCCTCACAAAAGAAGACGAAATTAGTTTAAGAACAAAAAAAATTACTTTTTAAAAAAAAAAAAAAAAAACTATGAATTTATATTTTTTAACGAAACACTGAGAAAAAAAGAAAAAAAAATGCAGAGAATATTACATTTAAGCACAATTTGTAAATAATAATAATAATAATTTCTTTTATGTCATCGATGTCAAGCCACTCTGCAGTAATTCAGTAAATCAATGAACTGGCTTGACTATGTTCGGGGTAGATTTAATCTGTTTAAAATAACGCGTTATACTTATATATACCTGCAAGAATATATAATTCCATTAACCTTTTTGTGAGAGGTATTTTTTTTTTTAAGTAGTGAACCTCGAAAATTTTATATTAATTAATCTTGTTATGTTTTCTTCTCTTTTTTATAATGGTATGTGCACTTTCTATAATGGTATTAGTATTGTAATTAAATTCGCCCTTCATATTTTACGGTTTTTTTTATGTCAGTGGTCAGTCGGATGTCAACATTTTGTAGTAGGCATATTTTACACTTAGGCTAATATATATTCATACCGAGTCAGTTATTAAGTGATAAAATATCGCCTATAAATATTTTTATATTTTTATGGTATTATCGAAAATTTAACTCATAACATTAATTAAATGGACGGAACTGTTGAACTATTACAGTATATTCCATAATTTGTATATTGTATAGTTAGGTTTTGCAATGTATAGACTGTAGTGGAATGTTTTCTTTTAGACAAAGTACATATGCTGCCATTAATTATCAAATGGATCGAATCAAATACAAAATATATGGTTTGAGACGGCCAATGAGGGTGCATAAGGCCAAAAGAGATTAAGTGCCCTAAACACTACAAACATTACATTAATTTAATTAGCTACTGATTTAATTAAATTACTTTCCCCGTTTCGTTATTTGCCGAAATGATTTAAAGTCAATTAATTATGATTAATTACTATTTTCCATACAGCAGGCTTGTCTGTATCTTTGTACGCATTGTTGTTTTTATTGACTAATTTATAAAATATAAAATTATCTCATTATTCATTAGGGTAGTTTTTTTTTTTGCCATTCATTTGGGTAGTTAATTATGAACAGAAGAAGAATATATACATGATTTGATGCCATTCCTTCTAAACAGGACATTATAGCTTGGCCCCAAGCCTCTACTAATTGATCATCACTATATATAGTCCTACATGGTGTCGATGGATGGTTGAAATATCAACACCATTATTATATTAATGTTTCATAATCATTACGTTGGAATAATTATTCTTAGACATAATATCTTGTTTTCACTATTAAAACAAAACAATTTTCATTTAATACAATATATATGTATATATATCCATTCATAGTATATAATAAATCATAAATGAGTCATGTTTTGTATTTTTATAATAAGTTGAACAATAGTAATTATATGTATGTTACATATATGATCACTATTATCTATGTATTCACTATTCCTTTTCGTATATAAACAAATAATACATGCATTATTTATTCGTATATCATCAAACCATTCTTTGATATAGATATAAACAACAATTAATCTAATATCATCACTTTATTATTTCATTATTTATTTATTTTCAAAAAGTGCAAAATTGTAAATGAGTGAATTTTTCACCTCATATGTAGTAAAGTACATAATTTAAAATGTAAAAAATGAAATAAAATTATAAGCAATAATATTTGAAATTAAGTAATAAATGGGTTGTTAAATTTAGTGATTTATTCATTAACTAGATATCTCGGTTCGAGTTTCTCGGTTAGAATTTGTCCAATTTTAACAATAAAAATATATTCAAAATCAACTCTTCACCTGTAATTGTATAATTTAGTACAAGTGATAATTATTTCAAGTATAAAATAAGTATATTATGAGTTATGTCATCATGATCATGCTCTTAGGAGTTAGGGACATTTAATAAAAAAAAAAAAAGTAGATGGGCCGTTTGTCTTTTTATTATGGGGTCTCCAAATCCAAATTCAGACCCAGCAAGGAACATGCACAGATCACATGATATCTAAATAGGGTCAGGTGTCTCACGTGTGAAGTCGGACCCACTTATCATTCTCGCTGCCATCTAATCTATAGAGCATGCACGAACCTAATCATCCCCCCAATAATATAATATTGCAACAACCTTAGAAAAACCAGATAAATTTTCAAGGAAAAATTAACCATATATGATTTGAATTGGGAAATGTTAAAGATAATTTTAGGCGCGGCTAAAAAAGAATAAGATAATTTCAGGAATAATTACCTCAATTATATCGTAATATATTCGATAGCTTAAAATGCAATCTAGATAGGTTTTTTAGTTGCTAGCACATGATATTATTGTTATTTTATCCGTTTTTTAGTATTTCTGGTTGAAGATTAGTTATTTATTTACTTATTTTAAATAATATATATATTTCAATTACTCTATTATATTCAGATATTATATTATCTTAATACCCATATTATTAGTTTTTGTTTTCATAAATATATTTATTAAGTTTTATTCACTGTAAAATTGTAATTTTAAATGTAACGTAATTGATGATCTATAATTTTTTTAGGATTTATTACTTTATGGTTTACTTTTAAGAGATATAATAAATATAAGAATTTTTATGATTTCATCTGATATATGATCATAATTCATATACATGTTTGTATTTACGCTAACTCCGTGTCTTTCTCTTTCTGAAGTTAGGTATATAGCCGACGTTACCGTCAAATGTCAAGCTCAACTGTTTTCTTTAAGTATTATTAAAACCTTTAATTTTAATTTCTCTTTCATGCATGAGTGAGTGATGAGTGATCATTACGTCAAATCCATGCAAAGAAACATAGATTATTGGATAGATTATGAAGGATTCTTGACCACTTGTTCTTACTTATTTCGGAATTTAAGTAAAATATAAATAGCAATGTTACATAATTTCTACTTTTAATAAGTATATATATTATAAAATTCCACCACTTGACCATGTAAATAATAAACATTAACTTAATTAGAGTTGCCAGATTTAACAGATTGGCACTGGCAACTTCATTTAATGCGATGATCTGGCTGTAAATTCAAATTGAGTACACGTATAGCCAAGCTTAATTTAAACCACATTAGTTTATGTTTTACTAACTCAAAACACTGGATCATTTTCAAAAACTAATAATATATATATTTGCAATACCAATAACAGGTAACTTACAGCAAATTGGTTCTTAAAGACCAGATTCCGACCGACATTGCGTATGTGGGGATGAATTTGTCATGTGACTGCAGTATTCTACTGTATCATGTAATGCAACGGTGTGGTTTATAGTTCAAATTTCAAATTCTTAGAGAGAATATATATATATTGGCAAATTGGACAGCAAGGACGACTGATCCATAACTAGTTGAAAACATTTATTTATTATTTAAATTAAACATTTAGAAATCTTTACCTTGTTATCACTAGAACAATCCATATATAATATAATATAATATAATATAGAGAAAAGTTCAGCAAGCAGAGTAATCCTATTTTGAATTTCCTAAGTGTTGACGTCATCATGAATGTGAAGCTATATACTCACCTAGGCTGACATAATCATGTAAAACCAAGAAAATCTTCAACTTGAGTAATTATTGTATCATATTTTCTACTAATGGGAAATGAGAAATATGTGCATGTTGAATAATCACGAAGGGTACGCAGTGGGAATGTGGAAAATTTGTTGAAAAATGCTGTTCATATTCAAAACCCCAAAAAAAATCCCCATTTTCCACTCTTTTTTTTTTTTTTTTGTGAAACCCATTTTCCACTTAAAGTATCATGAATTGTTATTTATTTATTTATGATTTATTATACAAATATTTTGGTAGTAGGGTCGTGTTTCTTTATGGTCTCATCTAATCCAACTAAGACATTACAATGAAAGCGGTGAGATTTCATTGAGCTCACCACCACCAAGCTAGTCCTTAACTAACGCACCTACCTCTTTTCATTTAATTTTAAGAAATAAAATTAATTACAATTTTTTTTCTTCTAAATGTGAACAATAATTAATTAGGAGGGGTAGATATTTAGAAGCGTGCAAAATTACTGTGTTTTTTTTACTAAATATTTCATAAATCGGATCAACTTGTAAGTGGTATCTTCATAAATAAATATGTTTTTATTTTTACGACTCGAACCCGAGTTGTATGGCTAAGTGGGAATCTTTGAACTGCTATCCAATATTGCATATTTCATGCAAGATTATTGTTGAGGCAGATCAAACACATTAATGACGTTTTCGAAGCAAATTATCTTGCAGTGCTTTGTTAGGATTAGGATCATGGATTTATGCAGTAAAAAATGAATTTCTACTTAAAAGACAGAAAAATGTTAGGTAAAATCGAATCGTAAAGATGAAATGTAAAAGTATAAATTTCTACCTACATGCTAAAATTACATTAGTAATGAAATATACAAATGTACATATATGTAATTATGCAAAAATAATACAAAAATAGTAAATATAATCACTAATAGTTTACAACATTTTAATAATAAAATATGTGGGCCCACCAGTAGTCACCTCATACTTCACGGTGAGTAATTGTTATGGAATCGTGAAAAGAATTGACGGGTCAATTGAAGTGTGGGTATAAGGGTGTAAACGATTCAAGCTACTCGTGAGCTACTCGAGATCAGCTCGGTCAATATTCGAATCCGACTCGTTAAATTTCGAGCCGAGTCGAGCTCGAGTTGAGCTTTTTCTGAAGTCGAGTCGAGTTCGAGTTCGCTGGTACTCGACTCGAGAGGCTCGCGAGCCTAATCGAGCTTTTTCATTTATATTATTCGAGTCGAGTTCGAGCTCGAGTATATTCGAGCTTTATTTAATATTATATGTATATTCAATTCAAGTCGAGACGAGTTCGAGTTCGAGCTCAAGCCAAAAGACTAATCGAGTCGAGTTCGAGCTCAAATTAAGGTGCACAATTTATTATTTTATTTTATTTTAAACTTATCGAGCCGAGCTCGAACTCGTCGAGTATCGAATCGAGTCGAGTTCTATCTTGAAAAATTTAAGCTCGGTCGAGTTCGAGCTCGAGCTCGAGTAAAGTGAGTCGAGTCGAGTCGAGCTTGCCAGATACTCGGCTCGACTCGACTCATCTACACCCCTATGTGGGTACATATCTCAATTGAGATTTTGAATTTTAAAAACTTAAAAGAGAAAGATATGTTGATTAGTCTAAGACTTTTGGATACTATTAAATTATTAATGGATAACTTGAATTGAATTCGAATTTGTTTTGAATTAATAAAAGATGATTTGACCCACAAATGACGATCCATGGAAAAATTCTAGTGTGTGTTTGGTTGATTCTAAATTTTGTGCGTTTGACATAATATATTATATTTGAGATTTTTTTAGAGAATAATGGTAAAAAAATGTAAAATGGTAGAAACTTATAGAAATTTATGTTTTTACCCATTTTTAAGACTCTATACACGTTTCTAACCGTTTATGAATACAAACGTAACTGTTCACATTTTAACTAGTTTTTTAACGTGTGTTTCTACAACTCGGAAAAGAGTTTTTAACTACGTAGTCATGGATACAGTAGCCGTACGACGATGTGAATGGACAATGAAATAGAAACTAGATTGATGAAGGAAGGCAGCCAATTAGAATAGAATCTTGTCACGTCAAAGGAAGCTGCACTCTCACTAAAGGAACCTTCTGCAGCTACTGCCTTTTTATATTAAACCACAAAGGTAGTAAATCAGAATCTATCTACATATTTTTATTCATAAAAAAGTTGTCTACTTTCTATATATATATATGAAATAACGGTAAAAAAGAGATGCAATGCAAGTTGCCAAAATTAAAAGAACAAAACGAAGCCGCGTTCTTTTTATTTATCATTCTCACTGAATGAATTAAGGGTTGAAAGTACTTTTGATACCACGTGTTTGACCGAATGTGACTTTTAGTATTGAATGTTTAGTTTTGTATACTTTTGGCACCAAACGTTTGAAAAAATGTGGCTTTTGGTACATCTGTTAGTTGACCGTTAGTTTTGGCCGTTATATGACATGTGCAAGTCACGTGATCGACTCTAAACTTTTAATTTTGTTCAATTTAGTCCCTCAAATATATTCCTAACTTTTATTTTGTTTAACTTAGTCATAACACTTCAAAATCGGACCCAATTAAACCAATCGAATTCAATTGACATAGCCCCATTTGGGTCAAATTTACCCAATTGGAGATAGGTCCCAATTGGGTTCGATTTTGAAGCTTTAGGACTAAATTAAACAAAATAAAAGTTATAAATATCTTTGAAGGACTAAATTGAACAAAATTAAAAGTTTAGAGTCGATCACGTGACTTGCACATGTCATTTAACGGCCAAAACTAACGGCCAACCAACGGATGTACCAAAAGCCACATTTTTTCAAACGTTTGGTACCAAAAGTATACAAAACTAAACATTTAATACTAAAAGCCACATTCGGTCAAACATGTGGTATGAAAAGTACCTTTAACCCATGAATTAATGCTATACCCAATAACTTGTAAAAAAAAACAGTCTTATATGAGAATTTCATATTAAGAATTTGATTAAGTTAGAATTACTAAATGTAAATACTCATATGTTTACACCACCGATAATAAAGAAAGCTATGTAAATAATCGTATTAAGAGCTGAAATGTTGAACCAATGTACCATATTACATGTTATAATGCATTAACTTGGTGATGTTCGTTGTACTTTGTTATTTACTGAAATGCTATCCACAAAAAGAAGCTAATTCTTTTATATAAAAACATTTTGCAAGTATATATGGTATTATAAAGTCGATATTTTATCGTGTAATACATAACAAACCACATGCCGACTATCAAATTTGCCAAGTACAAAAGAGCAGCTTCTGAAAGTAATCTGGACATACCCTCAAATTTATTTATTTTTTATCAACTGTGGTACTCTTTGTAACGCATTTATTAATTTTGGAGTTATCGTGGCAGCAACTCGAGATTATTCATAATTTTCTTTTATTTAATAAATGCGCACTTATTAAACTTCAATTTAACTTTAATAACGTGTGAGTTAATTTGAATTAATAATAATATGTAAAAGGTAAAGTATTATTTATTATACATGAGTGCTTCCTCATATGACGTAAACTGATTATATATACACTATTGATTGTGTTTGGTCAACACTTAAATTTATTGAACCCTCATACATTATAGAACAATACATACAAGAGTAGTGACCAAATCAACCATCCTAACATAATGTGCAACCTTGCAAGTTGCAACAACACAACACAATTTGCAGCAACCGAACACTATCTATTCATCGACCTTATGATAGAGTGACGTGTCGACCCCTGGTTTTTTGTCCTTTTGTTTTTATAATGAATTCACAAATAAAATTAACTTTTATTATAATAAAGTATATAAAGTTGGCCAAATTGGAAATACGAAAAAAACGACGTATATACGCACAACATAGGAGTAGGGCTCGCGATGGTGAGGGTATGGTGCGAATAGCACTAATACCATAACCATACCATATTTTTTTCACTCATACCATAACCATAACCAAAACCACTGCGGTTATGATTCTTCATACCATCACCATAACCATAACCATGGTTTTTAACCACGATTAAACCATTTAACCACAGTCATTCAAAATAATACAACATCATTGTTTCATACAAGAAAAGTAAACATACATTCATCGTTTCATACACGAAATCCAAATTAAACATAACTTCATTGTTTCACTTAATTAAAAAAAAAAAACACATCTTCAATCGCCTATCACTTGCGATCTTCGATCCTCATTCACCATCACTTCCAATCGGGGTTACCTAATAATAAGAAATATAAACAAAAAAATGGTGGGTGGGAAAGGGGACGGAATAAGAATTATAATATTTGACTAATAATTAAAGTATAATAATAATGTATATATAATAATATAAGTATTAGTAATATATGTATTAATATTATATATATAAGGTGATGGTTATAACCGCGGTTATGGACTGAATACCATAACCATAACCATAACCATTGCGGTTACAAGATTCATCACCATAACCGCCCCTCACCATAATGGTGCGGTTAACCATTGCGACAAATGGTGCGAATAACCATGGTTATTTGATTTTCACCGCACTATTGCCGGCCCTACATAGGAGATGGGCTCTTTTTCGGGTGAGACCGTTGATTGCGGTTGAGAATAAAGCTGTCTGATGGTGGGACCCACTTTTTTGGAACTATACCCCTCCGTCCTCTTCGGCTCTTCCTTCTCCTTTTGGACATTTTGTAACGTGGAAATTCATGTGAAAAGACGTTGTATTGACGGTTATACCCTCACTAACTGTTCATATCTACATAAGATGCCATCCCATGGATTTACCTTTCTCTGTCGGTGATCGTGAGTTATTTTGACTTGGATTTTTTTAATAACGGAGTCGGATTCGGGGCGCTTGATTCTTGGTGGGTTGTCGGGTTTTCTGATCTCGGTTCATCAAGTCAATCTATCTCGTATTTGACTTTTTAAAGTATATTTTTCTGTGTTTTTTTTTTAATTTAAACTTCAATTAAATTTGGCCAAAAGAAAAACTTCAATTAAATAACCATTATATATCTAGAAATAAATAATAACTGTTATACAAATTCAAAATTTACTTACCACTAATAGAAATTACCATATACATTAAAAAAAAAAAAATAGGATGGGAGAATATAATGTCGAATTTAGGACTTGCAAGCTCTTTTAATGACACATATATCTTCTACTTGTATAAAATCTCATAGAGATCACTTCATTCATGCCTTCTATTGTTTAGTGGAAAGTGGAAGACAAAAACAACAAAGGAAAAGGGGAAAAAAAAGAGTGGCTCCCTAAATCACTTTAGCAAAAGCACTAAACAAAAAGACACCTAGGTTTAAAAAAAGTTTTGTAGGGCAACAAACAATGGTTTGGAAGATGGGTCTAATTTAGGTAAAAGAGAGTCTATTTGACTTTTCACTAATTCAGTATGTTTCATCATCATTAGGATATTATTATTTTACAGTTACACTGAAATGTGTACAATCATATATTTACTATATATAACATTTGATCACTTAATTAAAATATTTAGATACATCCATCGTTATTATTATTCTGTTTAAACCCATACATAGTGAATTAGTGATAAAATGGTGAATGTCAAACTAAACTTTCACTTAGTAGTTTGACATTTTAGTGCAATTGTCCCTCAATTTTTTATAGTGTGTAATTTTGACCTAAAACTTGTATTTAGTTTCAATATGACCCCTTAAAGTTTTATATTTACCCCTAAAATTTTATTACGTTGATTATTTACATATAGTTTAATTCTTGCCCTTATACAACAATTCTGATATTGTCCCTAAATAAAAAGTACAAATAGTTATATATAATATTAAATTAACTGAGAAATGTTGATCAAATGAGTAAAGAGTAAAATTTATGACATATATATTTCCTGAAAAAAAAAAATAGGTAAAGATGCCACATGAGTATGTTCTCTTCCAACCATTTTTTCCAGTCCCCTAAAGTAGAAGTTGTCTGTAATAATAATAATATGAGAAGTACATTAAACTGTGGTAGCTCACTTCTACCACCTCACTTCTCTCCAATATAAAGACACCCACCATCTCTTCTCTCCTTCCCACTCCCTTTAACTGGTTTATCAGAAAAGAAAAAAAAACACTAAACTGATAAACCACATTGCCATTTTTCTCTTCTTTGGAAAACATGATGAGTTTTTTCAGGATCACTGCACTGGCTTCTTTGCTCCTCCTTCTATGCCCAAGCTCAGCTTATGGTGGACACAACTATGGCCAAGCTTTGAGCAAGAGCATCCTCTTTTTCGAAGCTCAGAGATCCGGTTACTTACCAAAGAACCAGAGAGTCGGGTGGCGATCTCACTCCGGCTTGAACGATGGAAAATCCAGTGGAGTAAGTTAATTTTTCATATATTGCTCTGATACCATGTTAAATTTAACAGTCAGATTATTAACTGTTATATATACATATAGGTGGATTTGGTTGGAGGATATTATGATGCAGGGGACAACGTTAAATTTGGTCTCCCAATGGCGTTCACCGTGACAATGATGTCGTGGAGCATCATCGAATACGGTAAGCAGATGGCGAACAATGGCGAACTAGGGCACGCCATCGCCGCCGTGAAATGGGGCACAGATTACTTCATCAAGGCTCACCCTCAGCCTTATGTTCTTTACGGAGAGGTAGAGTTTAATTTAATTATCCATGATCACTAACGTTTAGTGATTTGAATGTCAAATTAATATATTGTTATGTCTCTTTCAATTGGATTATTATTATTATTATTATATTATTGAATGGATTGATCAAGACGTGTTTGTTAATGCTGTCTTTGTATTTATTGATTTTAGGTGGGTGATGGGAACACTGACCACTACTGTTGGCAGCGGCCGGAGGATATGACCACCGACAGGAGGGCGTACCGGATCGACCCGAGCAATCCCGGGTCGGATCTCGCTGGAGAGACCGCCGCGGCTATGGCCGCGGCCTCCGTCGTCTTCCGTCGCTATAATCCGTCCTACTCCAGAGAGCTCCTCAGTCACGCCCGACAGGTTCCGCTCCCATCTTTCTTGTCTCCCTTTTATTTGTCCAATCATTACAATTGATTTCCGTTTTTTGTCCTGGAAAATGCGAAATTATAGTGGGATTTAACTGTTTAATTAATTAATTATGGCCAAAAAATTAATTAATTAATTATAATTATTTGTATTCTAAAAGCTATTTTTTTGTATGGCCGATATCCAATTTCAAATTCATTCACTGTAGCATTGTTATCGTGATGTCCTTTTGGTTTATATAAAATAAAATAATAAATAAATAACTATATCATTATTTCATTATTATTTATAGGCTATACTGTAGGTTAGCTAAAATAAATTATAACAATAAGAAGTTGCGATGATATTCTGAAAATAATATCTATAATAATAAGCAAAAATAATATACGTAAGCGATAATTAATAATAATCACCTAACGGGCCTAACAAATCTATTATAATTCGATCAATAATTAATAGTAATGGGCCTGCTTTGTGCCGTTAAGCTAACCATTTTACCTTCTAAAGCGGGTCCCACCCAACCGACAGCACAGCTCCGCTTTATAGTTGTAAATTTGTAATAAAATTGTCCAGGCTAGAGTCTAGACAGTAGAGCGTAGACACTGAGACGGTGCATGTTAACAAAAAGACAGTTAGGGGTAGATGCGCACAATAGCATCTGGACTCTGCAGCACAGCAGATGATACTTGACAGCCATATGAAGGCAGTCAAAACACGTGTGAGTATATTAGTCTGGTCGGTGAATATTTCAAAACTAAAGCGCGTCTATACAGAAGTAGTTGACCTGAAAAGAAATTATCATCATAAATGTTAATATCAGTAGTTCATACCATTTTTTATTTTTTTTAGTGCGAGCTACCTTCTTTAATGAAATGAGCAATTTTGACCATTTTATAATAATTAAGTATTATATAATAAATTACAAAAATAAAGGAAGCTTCAGCGCATAAATGATGGATCTTGGAAGTTTTATTTTTTGGGTAGAATCTTGGAAGATCTTGTGTACTATATAGTATGGTCAGTAATAGTAGTTACACTGTTGCATCTACACCGTACAAATCTTATCGTACTCTCCAGATCCCAACCGTCCATGTGCTCCCAAAACGCAGGTGGTCCCTGTCGTTTTGTCACGTGAGATTGCCCCTCCCTTGCTAGATATCCCCTCCGTTCCACCGTCTAATTACTCTATTACCCTTACTCTTTAATGTTTATGGATATGGAAATTTACACTTTCCTCCCTTAACTTTTCAGCTGTTTGAATTTGCGGACAAATACAGAGGCAAGTACGACAGCAGCATCACGGTGGCCCAGAAGTACTATCGATCCGTCAGTGGCTATAATGTAAGTCATTTTTCCTAACCATACCATATATTATAGGACCCTAACTCTCCAAGATTTGGTAAATTCTATTGGACCACAGTCACGTGATGTAAAAAGTCGTCACATTGTTAACTGTTTCGTTCAAAATGAAATGTAATAGTAATAATATTTTTATTTGACAAATATTCACCGACATAGTTGGTAAATTCTATTGGACCACCAGTTACGTGTCAAGTCTAATGTCATGTGTCACATGGATTTTTGTAAAAACGAAACGTAATAGTTTTATTTTACGATAAATATGGGCTGATGTGTTTGGTGTGGACAGGATGAGTTGTTGTGGGCAGCCGCGTGGTTATACAAAGCAACAAACAATAGGTACTATTTGAACTATCTTGGAAAGAACGGGGACTCCATGGGTGGAACCGGTTGGGCCATGAATGAGTTCAGTTGGGACGTCAAGTATGCTGGAGTTCAGACCCTTGTTGCTCAGGTATTAAAACAATTCGTATGTTATTTTTCAATTGTTGCTCAGCAATTGAATTTTGAATAATTAGCTACCTTAATCTCTTTTATTTACGAATCACTATCTGAATTTATATAAAATTGTAAAATACGTGCCCTCTGTTTTCTTTCCCGTTATATTATATATATAAAGAAGAGTAAATCTTTAAAATGTGAAATTTCTTGTGAAATTTCAATAGAAAGTATGAAAGAGAAAGTAAAGAAACAAATGTGTTGGTGTTTGGTGTGGGCCCATTCAACTTTCTATGAAAATTTCACAAGATTTTTCACAGTTTGTAGCATCACTCAATAAAGAATTGAATGATACTTATCTTTGTGCCAAGCTTAAATTTATTGTCTTTATCTTTGTGCAAATTTGTTGCTGAATTTTAAGAAAAAATGCAATTTACTACCTCAAACTTCGGGAAATTTTGGAATTTACTAACCGAAATATTTTGACACGTTATGAATACTTGCAAATTTTGGTCTCTATTTTTCAACAAATTATAAAGACCTATTGGAACTCGCGCAGGCGTTTATATGCTAATTTTTCCCAATAAAACTCAACTAATAAATTGTCCAATTTTTTAAAATGCAACTAATAAGTTGTAAATTAATCCATTTTCTAATTATAATTATTGATATAGAATTTAATGATTTATCGTAACGGAAATTGGATTGATGTGTTGGGAAAATGCAGTTTCTGATGAAAGGCAAAGCCGGTGAGTACGCGGCGGTGTTCGAGAAGTACAAGGAGAAGGCGGAGTTCTTCATGTGCTCATGCATGGGCAAGAGTACGAGGAACGTGATGAGGAGCCCCGGTGGCGTGATGTTCCATCAGCGGTGGAACAACTTGCAGTTCGTGACAAGTGCGTCTTTCCTCATGACGGTCTACTCCGACAACCTTGCTTCTTCCCGATGGAACCTCCGTTGCGCCGCCGGAAATGTCCCACCCTCCGCCCTTCTCTCCTTCGCCAAATCTCAGGTAATAATAATTTAGGGAATATAATTCAATCTTTTTGTTAATATTTAGTAGGTATAATTACCGTTACATATTTAAAAGGTTGAAATTAGGGCTGGCAATTTTTGACACGACACGAACACGCACGAAAAAAACTGTGTTCGTGCTAGCATATAGTAGAACGATAACACGATAGCACGAATACGATTAACACGATATAACTTCTGTGTCGTGTTCGTGTTTGAGTATCATAACACGACACGCACGATAAAGTTGTGCTACTAAGACTAATTCTTAAGTATTTTTTAAACAAATCTTATTTATTACCTTTAAAAATTTCAGTTAGTGATTTAATTTTTAGTGTTTTATACTCTATATTATTAACTTATGAATATTGACATACTAATCATAGTTTTTTTTTATATATAAAGTTTATTTTTTTTGTTTTTTTGCTTAAAGATCTCGTTTCGGGATGTACAACTATATATCCTTACACAACACGATAGCACGGCATGAACACGCACGAAATTATCTGTGCCGTGTTCGTGTTTGTAAAACGTGGCACGGTAAGCTTACCGTGCGTGTTCGTGTTCATTAAGTTTAGCACGACACGATTATTGACACGCACGATAGCACGCACGATAACACGAATTGCCACCCCTAGTTGAAATTCGGTATTCTAATTATTATGTTTATTCTTGGCCAAAAAAAAAAAATTTATTATGTTTATTTATTATTTTTTACATTTTTAATTGATTTTGATGTTAAAATTGGTATTTAAAGCAAAAAAAATATTTTTTTTTCTGAAGTACTAGATTTGTTATTCATGATTTAGATTTATTTAATGGTTTAATGTACTTTTCACGCAACATATTTGACCGAATGTGACTTTAGTAATGGATGTTTTGGTTTTGTATACTTTTGGTACCAAACGTTTGAAAAAATGTGGTTTTTTTGGTAAATCTGTTAGTTGGCCGTTAGTTTTGACCTTTAAATGACATGTGCAAATCACGTGACCGACCCTAAACTTTTGATTTTGTTCATTTTAGTCCCTCTAAATTTTTCCTAACTTTTATTTTGTTTCATTTAGTACTAAAACTTCAAAATCGAACCCAATCGACCTAGCCGAACCTAGTCTAGGGTCCGACTATATCAATTGAGACTTAGCCCCAATTGGTCATTCAATTGAATTCGATGTTGAAGTTTTATGACTAAATTAATTAAACAAACTAAAATTTAAGAATAAATTAAAGGGACTAAAATGATTTGGGTCAAAGCGAGCTCCTATAGCTCAACCAAGTGATTTATTGGTCATAAGTCAATTAGTCAATATATTTAAAATAAAAACAGTTTAATCAAAATCTTTAAAGTGTTACGTAAGAGCTCAGTAAATATATTCTTAAATCTCTAATAAATTAATAAATTTTGTTGTCTAACATTTTTCGCAAAATTTAAAGGTTGATTATATTCTTGGAGATAACCCGAGGGCCACGAGTTACATGGTCGGGTACGGGAACAACTACCCGAGGCAAGTCCACCACCGTGGCTCATCGATTGTGTCCATAAAGGTGAACCCCTCGTTTGTTACATGCCGTGGAGGCTACGCCACCTGGTACGGCCGAAAGGGCAGCGACCCCAATCTCCTCACCGGCGCCATTGTCGGTGGCCCAGATGGCTACGACAACTTTGCCGACGAGAGAGACAACTACGAGCAGACTGAACCTGCGACTTACAACAACGCGCCCTTGCTTGGCGTGCTGGCTAGGTTAAGCGGTGGCCGCAGCTCATATAACCAGCTCCTGCCAGGTACTCGCCAAACTTGGAATTTGGTTGATTTGGAGAAATCTAATTATACGGAAATGAACCTATTTATTTATAAAAGTTAACATTTTTTTATTTTTATTAAAAAAAAAAACTATTTATAAGAGTCATTTTAAAAATTCTTTGCTAATATTGTGTTTTAAGACTTTTTTAGATTCTGGCAAAAAATAAATAAATCTTTTTTAGATGCCCGACTTCTAGGGTTACGCGTAGAACTGGTCCGATCCGAAGAGAACTGATATTTTTTTGTGGTTTATCGTATAAAATTTGATTTGTTTAGAATCAGTTCTGAACTGGTTCATAATTGTTTTGCTAAAAATAGTTTTGGACCGGTTTTAAATCGATTCATACCGTTTTTTAATGAATATATTTATACTAAATTAAAAATTTTAAAATAAAAAACCTAATCAAAAATCAATTTTGATTAAGTAAAAAACTTGTTCCACATAAATATGTTAACGATTCTTAATATTAGTTCGTCCTTTGTAGATTTGGTCTATTTAGAACTGGTACTGACTGGACCATTTCCAACTAATCCGGCCGAACTGTTTTTTTTTTTTTTTTTTTTCACCAACCCAACTGACTTCTAACAAATAATCACTAAATACTTGATTTCTTATGTTATTCCAGTTTTTTCACATTATTAAATCAGATGGCAGTATATTATATTTGCACATAAATCCCCACATTTAGACAAAACACCAACTTGGCCGTAAACAACCAATCTAAATCCCTAGACAAAATATCTGGATAGCGATCAATGTATATGAAAAATCCAACATTGCGATTTCTTCGATCAGCGTTTTGATCCACAATATTATTGTTTGATTTCAGTGGTCCCGACTCCGAAACCAATAGTCGCCCGACAAGTTACTACTCCAGGTACATTGCGTAAACTTTTCAATCGGTCGATATTTACCGCCTTAACACGACCTTAACTAACCTAGTACCTTGTTTTGCAGCCGCCTCGAGCCACATTTCCATAGAGCAGAAACTCACTGCTTCATGGACCGCCAAGGGAAGAACCTACTACCGATACTCAACCACCGTCACCAACAAGTCCGATAAAACCGTAAAAGACGTCAAAATCGCGATAAAAAACCTCTACGGTCCGGTCTGGGGCTTGACTAAAACCGGCGACTCCTACACTTTCCCATCATGGCTAAACGCATTGCCTTCCGGTAAAAGCCTCGAGTTTATTTACATCCATGCTTCTTCCCAAGCCGATGTTTCGGTGTCAAGCTACTCCTTGGCCTAAGAAATGGAAGAAAACCGCGAAAAGACAAGGTACTAGAATTCACGGATATTGTTTAGATGATTGCACGTGTGAAGTTTGTTTTGGGATCGTGTTTGTTCGAGTTCGAGCGTAAAATTAAGAAACGGGTTCGAAGAAAGGAGTGAAGAGACGATCGCAAAGGCAAGGGGTGCTCATCCTCTTTCTTCGACACCCTATACATATAGACAGACAGAAATGAGTGTGTGAGATTGATGTTGAGAAGTTAAGAAAGATTAGCTTCTACATTATAGGTTGTTTAATTAGAGGTTGTTTTGTTACCCTCTATATAGATAGGTGTTTTGGTTTGTTTTCATCTTTGTATGTTGCAATGGTGTTTGTATTTATATCTACAATGATAATGGTGTAGTTTGCGCAATGTTATTATGTTCTTTTTTTTCCTTGTTAGTAGTTAGGGTTAAATAACCTAAAAACAATCTCAACCATAGACTATTCTGCTAATCAGTATTGCAAATTTAAAATGATGGTATTCAGTGTTCCATTTATATTGATATTCACTTTTTTGTTCTCTTAAAATTAACGGAAAAAACATATATTTTTAGTATAAAATAAGTCTAAATCACGAGTAACGAAATTTAAAAAAGTGGAAACATATTTTTTTGCTTAGAATGTTAATTTTAACGTTAAAATTATTTGAAAAAAAATGGAAAATTAACAAATCTAATAATTAGGACACATAATGTCATTTTAAATTTAGTAAAAAAAAATTATGGCCCAAAAAGAAAAACCAAAATTGAAGCAGCCCACTTTTCTCCCTAGCTTCCTGGATAAAAAAACCATGAACACATTTAAGTGGCTGAGCCCATCTTTAATAATAAATATTTTTTGGGCAAATTAGCTGCATGGTGAAAAGGTTAGGGACCGCGTGGTGAAATTTTGAACTGTAAATGATCTGGTGCTTCTATTTGGACAATTATTATCAATTAAGTATATAGTTTGAGACCCACATAAACCCGACCGACATATTTAGAAAATAGCGATTGGTTAATAGTCTTCTTTCATATCGTGTTGTTATATATTTAAGTATTATTTATCTTAAATTTGACATGGAACAAATTTTAATGTCAGGCCACATTTTAAAACCGCCTCATCAAAAGTGTGAAAACCAAGAACTTCGAGAGTGTAAAGATTGAGATTCGCAGATAAAGAAGATGAAAGGTTTTGTAACCCTAGCAGAGACGGAGATGTGTGTAATAAGGGATCATATGTATTATGATTTACTGTTTACTTCACACCTATTTATACTAAACCCTACAAAATAAATAAAGATTGCACCGCAACCTTTTTAAGTTATACAAGTCAGTCCTCAAACAAAGTCTGGATTGCAACATTGGACCGATCCCGAAATAAATGGGCCAAACTAACAATTGGGCCAACTAAATAATTATACATTCAAACTAAAGTGGGCCGGGCCTCAACATTCCCCCTCAATCTGGACTTTGCTGAAAAATGTCAATCATCCCAAGTTTTGCAAGCAATCGCCTATGCTGAGCCTTAGGAAGGGCTTTAGTAAATATATCTGCAAGCTGATTTGAAGTTCTCAAATGCCGCAACTTAATAAATCCTGCAGAAACTTGATCACGAACGAAATGACAATCAACTTCAATATGCTTAGTACGTTCATGAAAAACATGATTATTCGCAATCTGAATTGCAGCTTTGTTATCACAATGTAAAATAATTGATTTATCAAATCCAAAGCTTAATTCAGAAAGTAAACCCTTCAACCAAATTAGTTCAGCCACTGTATCCCTCATACTACGATACTCAGCCTCCGCAGAAGAACAAGACACTGTAGGTTGTTTCTTAACCTTCCAGGATATTAAAGAATTGCCAAACAATATGCAATAACCAGTTACAGATCTACGAGATTCAACACACCTAGCATAGTCTGAGTCGCAATATGCAGTAACATCAAATTTTTTATCAGAAGACAAAAGTATGCCTAAACCCGGCTGTTGTTTTAAGTATTTTAAAATTCGGAGAACAGCACTATAGTGGGATTTCTTTGGATTCTGCATATATTGACTCAAATATTGAACTGAATAAGCAATGTCAGGACGAGTAATGCCTAAATAAAGCAACCTGTCAATTAATCGTCTATATAGACTTGGATCAGAAAGCAACATATCATCTTTATTCAGTTTTAAGCTCTCATCATATCCAATAAAAGTAAACCTTGCATTCTGCTCCATTGGAGTATTACAAGACTTACTAACCAACAAACCAACATCTGAAAGCATCTCTAAAACATCTTTTCTTTGGCAGAGCACAAGACCTTTATCTAATCTCGCTACCTCTATGCCAAGAAAATATTTTAAGTCACCCAAATCTTTCATTTTAAAATTGGTTTGTAAAGTATGCTTTAATTCAGAAATTAGTACAGAACTATTCCAAGTAATGAGTAAATCATCAACATATACCAAAAGGATAACAATATCGCTACATTTTCTCTTTGAAAAAGATAATAATCTAAATGGCGTTGACTGTACCCATTGCTAAGAAGAGCATCAGTTAACTTGATGTTCCACTGCCACGAAGCCTGTTTTAGACCATATAAGGATTTGTGTAATATACAAACAAGATCAGATTTAACAACACATAACTCCCCCTGATTACCAAATCCAGGTGGAAGATCCATATAAACCTCTTCAACTAAATCACCTTGAAGAAACGCATTATAAACGTCCATTTGGTATAAAGGTCAGGCATTCATTGCAGCAAGAGATAAAATAATTCTAATTGTTCCTATTTTAGCAACAGGAGAAAAAGTCTCTTCATAATCAATGCCTTCTTTTTGGTTAAAACCCTTTGCTACAAGACGTGCTTTATAACGTTCAAGAGATCCGTCAGAATTATACTTGACACGAAAAACCCATTTACACCCTATAGAAGTTCTGCCGTAAAGGAACCAATGACCAAGTTTTATTATTTTCAAGAGCGGCAATTTCTTCCTTCATTGCCTTAACCCAGTGTAAATTTTTACAAGCATCAGAAAAAGATTTTGGCTCAGGAATCTTATCAATCATGCTAAAAAAAGATTTATATTCATTGGTAACTCTATCCAAACTCAGACATGCAGAAATATGATGATTAGTTGAACAGCCAACAATTATATCATAATCACGAGTCCAAACAGGCGGCTTAATATGTCTAACAAGTCTAATCGAAGGTTCAGAGACATGATGTGTAGTATCAGCAGAATTATTTTCAACATCAGAAAAGTCATCATCATTGCTTAACTCAGTCGTAGTGGCCGGGACTTGATCGTGATCGAGACCAGCAATACTGGGGTGAATATCAACACCAAATACCTCATCAGTAGCACCATTATCTGCACAATCAACAGGGGAAACATTAGGTAGAAATACAGGAGGATGCAGATTATTTAAAGATTTGAAAGGGAAATGATTTTCGAGAAACTTAACATCCCTTGAAACAAAGAACGACTTGGTGGTCAAGTTGTACAACTTATAACCCTTCTGGGTTAAAGAGAAACCCATCATAACACAAGCGATGGACCGAGTTGCAAACTTGTCAGATAAAGGCAATACTTTGCCATAACAAAGTTAACCAAAAACTCTAATATGATCAATTGAAGGAGCCTTGTTGTAAAGTTTCTCAAAATGAGAAAAACCCTTTAAAATATCAGTGGGCATCAAATTAATTAAGTAACATGCTGTCAGAACAAATTCTCCCCAAAACTTATCAGGAACAAAACTTTGTAATTTTTAGGATCTTGCAACCTCTAAGAGATGCATATGTTTTCATTCAACAACTCCGTTTTGTTGGGGTGTGTAAGCACATGAAGTTTCATGAATAATGTCCTTTTGAGAAAATAAAGTGGAACAATAATCATTAATAAACTAACCACCATTGTCAGATCTAATCATTTTAACTTTTTTCAGAAAATTGAGTTTCCACCTTCACAAAAAAAATGCTTAAGGATTTCAACAACATCTGATTTTAAAGTAATCAAATAAACCCAAGTAACTCTGGTAAAGTCATCAACAATGGTTAAGAAATACCGTTTATTATCATGAGTGGATTTATGATATGGCCCCCATACATTAACATGGATCAACTCAAAAGCACAAGTGGTAACAGAGTTGTTATTTGGAAAAGAAAGTCTAGACTGTTTTGCCATAGGACAAATGCCACAATCAATGATGGCTTTATTTTGCAAATTCAAAGATCGAAGAATACTAATCCTGTTCATGTTTTTAAAAGAGATATGGCCTAAACGCCTATGCCATAGAATGGTTTGAGGGATGCTAATGGAAGACTGAAGAGCTACAGGAGCTAAGGGTTGATGTTTGAAAATGTATAGCCCTGCAGCTTCATGTCCACTCCCCAACACCATTCCATTGCAGAGATCCTGCAAAACCACAGCGTTAGAAGAAAAAATAACTGAACAAGATAAGTCCTTTGTTAACTTTGCAACAGATAAAAGATTAATCCTAAAATCAGGCAAAAATAGAACATCATTCAGCAATAAGCCTTTTCCAAGTTGAACATTCTCAATTCCAGCAACTCTAGATCTAATACCATTTGGTAATTGAACATAAGAATGAATAGGTTTAAAATTGTTCATCCAATCAGATTTAAAACACATGTGATGAGTTGCACCAGTATCAATAATCCATTCAGACTGATCAACATAGACATTATTAAATGAAGATCTACCTGTAGTGGTGGAAGCAATGTTAGCACGACCCTCAGCCTCAGAATTGTGTTGGGATCTTGTCGTGCTACGAGCGAGGTGTTCAAGCTGCTCATTTGTAATCATCATGGGCTGGTTTTTAGGAAGCTCAAGTGGGGTAGAGAGTCCACTGCCACCATTGTCATTGCAAGGCAAACTAGAATTAGCATCAATAGCAGCATTGACCTGAGGTGTTCTGTCTTGTCCCTGATTATTACAGAATTTCCAACCAGGGGGATAGCCTTTTCTCTTGAAACAGTGTTCATAGTCATGACCCCGAGCTTTACAAAAATCACAGATCAAATTCAGGTTCCTTTTCTGGCCCCTGGATTTGTTGGATGAAGTATCAACTGAAAAAGAAGGTTTAAACTCAAAGGCATTATTAGAAACAGCACCAGCAGAAAGGTTCCTTTGATTTTCTTCCTGAGTTAAAACATCATATGCCTGGGAAACAGAAGGTAAAGCCTCACGCATGACCAAATTGGTGCGAACGTTTGAATGGGAATCATTAAGTCCATTCAGAAATATGAACAATTTCAAATTATTTGCATGAGAGACATGTTTTTGAAATTCGGGGCAGCCACGGTTAGGAAGATTGCATATAGCGTCAAACTCTTCCCACATCGATCTGAGACGAGCAAAATATGTAGAAACAGAACCCACTCCTTGCTGAGCAAGGCAAATATCTCTATGCAATTGAAAAATCCTTGAACCATTGATTTTGTGAAGTCTTTCCTTCAAATCGTTCCAAACAGAAAATGCACTTTCAGTGTATATATTCCCAGACATTAGCTCACGTGAAACGGAGTTCATGATCCATGCAATAACAAGGGCATTGCAGCGATCCCATAGATGATGTAGACTAGGATCAAAGCTTTCTTTCTTGCATGCACCAATAACAAAACCAAGTTTATTATTTGAAATCAAGCAAATGCGCATAGCCTTGTTCCAAAAACCGTAATCCTCAGAAGAAGTAAGTTTCTCAGAAACCAGTGAAAGACCAGCAGAATCAGAGGGATGAAGATATAAAGGATGATTGTGATCTATTTTCGGTGTCGCTTCGACAACAACATTTGTTGGAGCAACAATAGAATCGTCGTTAGAGTTATCCTTTGGAACATGACCTGATTCAGGATCCATTCAGAAAAATGGCGAAAAAACTCGCAAAGAATGGCAGATCTACAAAGAGAAATCAGTATCAAGGCCAGGTTAAACAAAAGATATAGAAGAAAGCAATCACCAATCCTTCGATTTAAAGAAAATCATCACTGGAGTACGGCATGCATGTAATAATAGAGCAAAGAAAAATGTTCATCGTCATCGATCTTTAAAGACTAGAAGTTCAAGATCTACGAATATAACAACTTAAACGTCACAGAAAGGATCTCCGCTTAAGTCAAAATAAAAGGATTTCAGATGCAGCAAGATAGGTAACAAGAGAAGAACATAAACTCAGTCAGATCTCTTTATCAAAATAGTATCGAAAAAAAAACGCAAGATCTAAGAGAAAGGGACATTCTCAACAGATCTTTGATATGCATGTAAAGATAATCGATCTTAGGTGCGATTTAATGAATCTGAAATCAATGAAGTATAGATCTATAAACAATCTTAGCCAGTAAAGTCGATTTAAGTCAATAGGAATCGCGAACACCACAAAGAAAGATGTCGAGATTCACAATCGTGTGCGTAGGCAACAGATCTTGGATCCGCAGATCCGCGATTTTCAGAACTTATACATCATAGGAAAGATGTTGAGTTCAAAGGAAAACATCGTAGAAATCGATTCGTAAAGCGTTCGTTTATCCTTTAAAAGACGATTCAATTTCTGAAATCGAGAAAGAACGCGAAGAAGATGAACGTTAACTTCGTAAATCAAAAAACACGTTTAAAGAAAATGATTCAAAATAATGAAGATCAGACAAGATACCGCAGCGGAAATAGCAGTAAAGGATCGTCGAAGAGATCAAAGCTTGAAAGCTCTGATACCATGTGAAAACCAAGAGCTTCGAGAGCGTAAAGATCGAGATTTGCAGATGAAGAAGACGAAAGGTTTTGTAACCCTAGCAGAGACGGAGATGTGTGTAATAAGGGATCATATGTATTATGATTTACTGTTTAAATCACCCCTATTTATACTAAACCCTACAAAATAAATAAAGATTGCACCGCAACCTTTTTAAGTTATACAAGTCAGTCCTCAAACAAAGTCTGGATTGCATCATTGGACCGAACCCGAAATAAATGGGCCAAACTAACAATTGGGCCAACTAAATAATTATACATTCAAACTAAAGTGGGCCGGGCCTCAACACAAAGCTCCATACTCATTGTCCTTCATCAGCCGCAACATAGGGCAACTTTGGTAAGCTGCCTATAAGAACAGTAGACACCAAATCATTTGTAGTGCCTAGCAATAACAACAATAACCATTTGGTTAATTCGAGTACCAAACCAATATTATATACAGAAAAATGTCGGATAGTTCTTAAAAACCGTAAAAGTTACCTTTTTTGGAAACTAAAGGATCGAATTTAGTGAATATAAATATAATTTCTAAAAAAAGTAAATATTATGTTGTGATATGAATTTTTTTTCTGCGCAATCTTTTAAGAGGACCATCAAGAAATATCAACACACATAGTATATTTATTCCATATCTATAATAATTTACACTTGCATTAGATCAAGCACTTGCATTAGATCAAGCTGTAAAAAATAAAGTGTTAAGATATAAATATTTTTTCATTCACGTAAATTTGCGAGATTTGGTATTGTTATAGATAAACATCACTTACAGTTGATAGTTTCAACAAAGCGGGCATGTGGGATTCTTCTTAAGCCACTCATCGACGCAGTTGGCGTGGAAGTAGTGATTACACTCAGTTATCGTCCTCAACATCTCCTTAGTCTGATACTCACACAGACATATGCAGCAGATGTTATCTTCGAGTCGAGGCAGTTTGTCGCCTACTTGTGTCTTCGGGAAGGCTAACTCGATGGCTGACATGTCCATCCCGCCGCCAGCTGTCAAAGTTAATTGATCGGGTGGCGAAGCAGTGGTGGAGTCTTGACGGCCTCGAATCGCATTTCGCCATAAGGCGCACAAAATGCAGGTCACCCAAGGTATGGCAGTGATCAAGATTACTGCCAGCTTTTAATGTAGGAAACCTAATATAAAGTAGTCTTCACAAATCAATTATTTTAGCCAATGGCTACTAAATCAGTACCATGAAGCTAGCCTATCGAATATATATATGGTTTGTAGTAAAATCATTACATCTACTCGAAATCTAGATTTTTTAATTTGGCTATATGAATTTCTAATTTCTGAAAAAAAAAAAAAAAAAAACACTTCCGTTATAATATTCGTCAAATTTGGGTAATTAAGTATGTTCCGATCACAAAAGATTTTTTTTGTGTGTACCGAAGATGTATTCAGCAATAAACTGAAAGAATTGTCGTGATATACCTTAATTGGACACTTAGTTGGACCTATACCCAATTTTAACTATGTATGTGAGTGTTCAATTAAAGTATTTTTTATGCAAATCTTTCAATTTACTGTTAAATATGGTATACATCAAAAGATCTCACATGACCGAAACATGCTATTTTTATGGTCAATTTGATTAAAAAATTAAAAATAAGATAGCAATTTGTTAGAAAATTGAAAATTTAGATACCAAATAAAAAAATCCGGATGAAAATTTATAACATCAGAGTTTAAATATGATTTGATTATTAATCGATATATATAATCATGTAAGTGAATGTAGTTAGAGTAAAATTATATGTCATAAAATTATCTTGAATCAAGATTAGCGCGGAAATTTAATTTTTGAAATTATCATATACATTTTATAGTCAATTAATTTATTATAATGGTAACTAAAAATATAAAATATTATATGTCACTCTTATTTTCATATGAAAAAATTATTCATATCAGATTTCTGTATAGAACAATTATAATTATTAAATTACGATATTTAAAAACAGATAATACTATTTTGGTAAATAAATATATTTTTAAATACTAAAATTATATAATATAATATATTTTTATATTATAAGTGATAATGATTGTGCCTTATGGCACAAAACGCAGAATCATAAACTCTAAAATTAATTTAGTTATACCAAATTTTCCATAATCATGTGGGTGATCAGGTACGTCGCAATCGAACTTTTCTCCCCAACCTAACCAAAACGCCTCCGGGAAACCACCACCCGTGCCCCCCTCCCACTCCCACGGCGTCGGAACCATCTCCGTCTAGCTATCAAAACACACATACTGTAAAAACTCCAAAGGATCCACCTGAGACTCACCGGACGTCACGAACACACTGTATCTTTCGCCGGAGATACACCCAACTCTCCGGAAATTAGGAATAGACACATTCCCTCGGATAAATCGAACAGTTCAAGAACTGAAAGTCTGAAACTCCACGTAGTAATCGTAACTTAAGCGAGTTCCCGAAATTGCGTAACCGCTTTGCAGCCGCCTTGCAAGGCATCCATCGGGTCGCTCAGCTGCACTCGGCGTTTCACGTAATCGATAGCGTCCACCGTGAACTCGCCGGAATCGTCGTACGGGAACTTGAACGTAGGTTGGGTTTTGTTTTTGCATGTGAGGCCGAAAAGTCGGTTGGCGTTTCGGAGAATATCGTCGGAGATCAGGTAGAATGGTGGGCGTATGGTGGGGCCGCCTTCTCCGCACGTGTAGTTTGAGCAGTCGGCGGCGGCGAAGGACACGTGGGGGTGGTTTTGGAGAAGGTAGAAGAAGGTGAAGAGAATAGGTGTTAGGGGAGAAGTAAAGGTAGCCATTTGGGGGACGGTTTATTATAGAGGTACGGTTAAAGGAATCCATGTTTTATTATTTGCATGTCTTCTTAGGTTACGTCTCCGACAGAAACAATAACATTGGAGACACCTAGGAATATGTAAGTCAAACTATGTAAATTTGGAGACATTCTTATCTACATCGGTGCCAACACGTGGCACCGATGTGGTGAACCATCATCCTATCAGAAATTGACATGTGGCACTATGTACTCATAAATTTACCACATGTCAGTTTCTAATAGGGTAAAGATTCACCACATTGGTGCCACGTGTTGGCACCGATGTAGGGAAGAATCTCTCGTAAATTTAACGAACGACTCTAAAGCGAATCTGATAGGGCGGGTGATCTTCTTGCGCGAGAAAGGAGCGAAGAGTCTCCTGCTAATCTTCTGTGAATGGAGCTTCTCCTATTGACTCCATTTCGTAACTTGCTTTGCTTCTGGAAGCTTTGTCTCTCGCGACAAAAGAGCTAAGAGTTCCATGAGCGTACACCCACTTCTTCCCTGACAGCCAATTTTGGAACGTACCTCTAACTGATCCGTACCTTCCATCGTAAGTAAGGAATAGATCTTATTTTATACGCGCGTTTGAGGAGCCCCATCTTTTGTTGTCTTTGCTGAATGCCCGTTATTCGGGGCTTTTTCCATTCTACCAAAATGTGTTGCCAGCGTATCAGGGTTCAATCATGCTAGTTAGGCCCTATGCTTAACACATCATATAGCGTCAATTCGAGCCGCTCCGCTTTTTGTCTTATTTTTTTTCCTTTCTCTAGGCGAGATCTATCTGAAGCGAAATGATTCTCCACAAACTACGTGGCAAATCCTAATTTGCCTTTGTTTAGGTGAAGAAAACGGAGGGCCTGTATAAAAGTATTTCTCATATATATATATATATATATATATATATATATATATATATATATATATATATATATATATATATATATATATATATATATGTGGAAGTAGACACTTGTCTGAATTGTAGCATTTGGAAGAGACTCTCACAATCAGTGCCTGAGGCACATTAAAGAATGAGCCTCATTAAAGAATGAGTTTGTAAAAAATGGTAACGGTAAATATAGTTGAATTTGTAGTTAGATTAGGAAAAAGATTTAATTAGATTTCTAGATTTTTCTTGTCTAATCTCAGTCGTATACAAATTTTAACATGTCTAATCTTAACGGCTAAATATTCAAATACTTGGTTGACTGCAATTTAGCCAAATTCATGAAATAAAAAGACTTTAGTCGTTCAATTCTTAAATGATTGCATTAAGACCTAAATATATATCTAAAGAAAAATATATATCAACTTCTTCATTAGTTTATAAGTTAGATAAAAAAAAAATCATTATAAAGGCCATTTCAGCCGAAAATACTACTCCATTAAAGTAAAAACAAACACTATCCATCTTAATTTTTTAGTTTATTTATTTATTATAGATGTGATTTATTTATATAGCAAACTCAATTGATTTCCGACGGAATTATAATCTCTAGATATGTCACTGCTCAATATATATAGAGACTAAAGTCGTTAAAGTAAAAGCTCTTGTAGACACACACAAAATATATAGTACTTGTGTAACTTTCTTGAATTTTCGTAGACCCTCTGTTATTTTTTCAGTAAGTGTAAATACGGACCGTGTGATAAAATTACATCCGATACATCATTCTAAGAGAGTAGCTAGATCGAAAAATCAACCACATAATCTCGTAGATCGCTCTATATATATACCCGTCCGAAAGAACCCTAATCTGAAGAAGTTGCCGCAATCGATGAGTCGATCGACAATGACGAAGATGTGGCCCGTGACGATCCCTCGGGCGAGTTCCTACAGAGGGGACAAGTCCCGTTGAGTCGTAGCCATTCGTCGATACACTCCACGTGGAAATAGTGGTTGCAGTCGGGTATAGTCCTTAGAGTCTCCTCGGGCTGGTACTCGCACAGACATATCGAGCAAGTCGTATCGCTCGACTTGGGGAGGCGTTTGCTCTCCCCTAGTAGGGTTTTCGGGTACGACTCGATCGTGGGTCCGTCTAGTCCCACTGAAAGGAGCACTGGGAGAGTCCCGGTGACGGTCGAGAAGTCGACTGTTGGCAGCTGGCGGCGACCGTGGATACGAATTCGGCCACATGCGAAGCAGGCTAGCCCTAATAGGCACATGATTCCGGGAACACCGACGCCGAGGATAATTCCGTACTTTGCTCCCCTTGAAAGCCCTAAAAAAAATAAACAAGTCGAAACATATATTAAATGAAAAATTAATCATATAATATAGTATAGCGATTTAGCGTTTCATTCGTGTAATTAAAGATAAAGATATTCAACCATGTCCGTAAGCATTAAAAAAAGAGTAAAAGTTATATTTTTAGGCCACAAGTAAAAGTTATATTAGATTTTTTTTTTTTTAATGAGATATTGGATTCTTTATATAGAGATATGAATTATTGAGCTTATTATATATAAATATTAACGTCGGTGTTAATATTTAGGGAGTCTACATCGTTGGTTGGCATAGAAAGATACTTTGAATTTCAGAGAAAAATAAAATAAAAAGGAAAGATGGACTCTTTTTTTTATTCTTGTTGTTATGTCTTGTAGTTGCCACCTACTAAAGAGATGGAGCGGAGGGGACGGCCGACCGTAATAATATCGTTCTTTAAAAAACATAAAGATTAGTGACTGCAAGCAAGCAAAACAAATGTCATGTCTAAATGTCCACTATGGATATATATTGTTATTGTGATGATAATAATAATATTAATAATATGGTAAATAAATGGTATGATTCGTTTTTTATTCACTATTATAAATAATAAAATAAATTATTTATTACATATAATCACGTTGCATAAGTTTTTTTTGTTTTTCTTTTTAATGGGATATAAGAATTATACTAGTCGCGTCTGCGCTTTGCCCAAGATTCTCTCAAATTAAAATCCATGTTATAGTATTGAATTATATTTTGAGCATAAATTTATATTCTAAATTAATATATCATAAAATACATACATTTAATATTAAGTATTTGTTTATATTATATTTTGTATTAGGAACTTTGAAATATAAAATATTATATGTTCTTTAAAAGATTTTCATATAAAAATGTTCATAAATTAGATTATTGTAAACAAAATCATCTCTATATGACAATGATATTCAAAAATAAATAATGTTATAATAAATAAAATAAAATATATATATTTATAAATATTAGAATTATATATTTTATTATTTTTTAATGGTGTTAAAGTTCAAAATCAAATGCTATATTACTAACTCTAAAGTTCAATCTCGACAACGTGGCTGTCATACCTAGGCCCCTAATATCATATCTTCCAACTTATTTGCAACTCCTTGTTAACTTCCCCACTTGAAAGTATTTATTTCCAAAGTTTAATGGGAAAGTAATTTTAAATAATAAAGATAACTGTAAAAATTAAAAACTAAATTTTTTTAACTCTTACTATAAACAAAACTTACCTTGTCGAGGAATACTTATGCTGCAGCCAATCTCGGACTCAGAGCCGTTGTCAGTCATGTACCCGCAGTGCCCGCCACGCGCCACGCACTCTCCACATTTTGGCGCGTCCCAGGTCAACTGTATAGCCTCGTCGAGATCCGCCATGTACGGCCACAGCACCGGCACCGATATCGCCCCCACCACCTTACACGCCCGCTGCCCGCCGCCGCAGCAGAACCTCGACGGCACCGACACCACCGTGTGGTTCGCTCCGCTCATGCAGGGCACCGTCATGAGCCCCGGCGTGTACGACGCCATCACGTCGGCCATGGCGTCGCCGGAGCAGTTCAGAAGGGTGAAGTTCCTGGTGATGAGAGGGCGGAATTGGGAGGCGGAGAGTGAGAAGTTGAGGAGGCGTTTGGGGAGGCAGTGGTCGGGGTCGTTGAGCCAGATCCTTTGGCTCTGGTAATCGATGAACTCGACGGAGAAGTCGCCGGAGTCCGGGATCGTGAGGATCGTCTGGCTCTGGTTGTTGCAGGTGAGGTCGAAGCCGGGGTAGCCGCAGCGGCGGGGCTGGACGGATTTCAGCCGGAAAGGGAACTCGATGAGCGCCGAAAAACCGCCATCACCGCCGCACAAGGAGATTCCGCAGTTCACGACGGTATCCACGGTGGCGGTGACGACGGCGGCGGCTTGGAGGAGGAATAAGAAGGATTTGAGAATCTCTCCGGTGGCCATCGATGGAGGTGGAATCAGCTTTACGAGTTGCTGAAGAATCGAAAGGAAAAGTATTAGGATAGATCACGGAGAAAAAGGAGAGTGTGGAGTATCAATCAAAAGTAAGATAGAGTCCACTTTAGATCATCAAACTACAGTGTGTCTGGTCAACAATTATTATTAATCTGGTGTTGATAATTTCATTTCTTTATCGTTCTATGATTAGGTGATGACATGATGTGTTTGAATTTTTTCTTCTTATAATAAGAATAATAATCAAAGTTTGAAAATTCTTTTTATACGAGTTGAGCATTTTTCTTTTATGAATATTGTTTATTAACATGGATTTAATCTCTTAACGAATAAATGATGTGCTAAATCACTATATTATATTTTATAATTTTTAGTTAAGCATTAATTAATATTACTTACTGTTAGTGTTGTATAACTAAAAGTTTGTAAAATCATGAAATGATACCGGAATTGTTTTATTACAAACTTAAATAAGAAACGAATTATAGTCCTTAAAAGAAGCATATATCACGATCTTGTATTATGGTTGGTATAATAAAACATTAGATTTATTTCATAATTTTCATGGTGCGTTATAAGATCAATGGCTTTCTTGTAATATAATATAGTAAATGCATCAAGGGACACATGTTGTTGTCTTTTGTGGACTTACTTTTTTCTGGCTGAACTATCTTTTTTGGTAAACTCTGCAGTCTGCTGAAATATCAAGCAAGATTCATGAGCTAATTTTGGAGTTTATTTCTCAACTTGAAAGTACTTTGGAAGTATACCTCAAAGTTTAAAGTTAGTTATATTTCAAGATTACCTATCATCAAATGGTAATATGGATGGTAACTTTGTCCGACCACATACACTGGTATTAATTAATTATGTCATTTATGCATGTATTCATTAATACTCGCTCATAATCAGTTTTAGTTTTAAAAATAAGAGACTTGAAAACTAACATATATTAGAGTACAGTTTTTATTGTCATTGTAAGCTTTGATTAAAGCAAAATCTGAGTTTTTCTCTGTTTGTATACTTACATATATTTTCTTCAATAGACAAATATATATTTATCGATAATCTGGAGAAAAAAAAGGAAATCTTAATTGATATGTTAATTGTCCTAATTTTCACTCTCTTTCAGACTTCCGCATCATGAGTTGTACTATTCGGACTCTTAGCGTTCAATATAATCGTTTATTTATTTATCTGTACTAATTTAAATCTTTTTTTTTTTGGGCCAAACTAATTTTAAATCTTTGTGGTAGCAATCTTTTAATAGGTCGGCAACGAATATTAAAAACCAAGCCCAAAGTTGAGTATAAGCCCACATCAAATCGAAGCCCAAGTACATCCATATTGGCATATTCTTTGAGCTAGGAAATGACAAACTGAATCAACGTTCCGTATTTCATGCACATGCACTTATTTTTGGTAGGTACATGCTATAATCGTCCTAAATGAAGAGTAAGATGAGAGTAGAACCAACAAATCATAGAGTATATTTAGATTTTGACCACACCTGTAAAAAGAGAAGATTGACGAATTTTGTTTTTGGCACAGAAGACAATTGAAACAGCTAAGATGGAGAAGGGCACATCTGAAAGATATAATTTTTTGTTCCAAAAAGTCTTGTGTTATAGACGATATTAGTTGGACTAACCGGTAAAACGAACGTGTTGTGATTTACATAACGAATCGAGTTTGAATCCTGATAAAGAGAGGGATTTACCCAGACGATCGAGCAAAACATTTGGTCAATTTTGCTGAACTTTTGTATTAAGTAGGACAAAAGATTTAGGTGGTCGGGTTGCTTATTCGTAGAAGTCTCGCGATGAATATTTATTGGTCGGTTTCAATGTCCCTATATATATATATATAGTTAAATAACATTATGACATCAAAATCATATTTTCTAATAATTCATATATAATAATAAACAAACACCAAATGGAGATTACGATCGACTTAGTTTTAGTTAAAAATAGGAGCATTACTATAACATTATTTGCCAACTTTCGCGCGATATGTGAACATGTGATTGAACAGTGTACGTGGAGCAAGTGAAGACAAAGACAGAAGATTGTAAAAATGTTGTCTTTTTGCTTCCACCTAATCTTGGAATAATTAACACTGTCCACTGTCGGCACTATACGCCACCGTTCGATCTTTGACAGCGATATTATTTTTATATTTTTCCTCTTTAATTAATCACACTATTACAAGATATAACAAAACAAATCACCACTTGTTCTTAAAACATATTAATTATAAGCACATTTTAGGGCCCCTCTAATTGGGGAAGCTGCTAGTTATATAGGAATGACCTTATAAAGATGATCAATTCGCGCATTTTAATTAATCAGATTTGAGAGGATATATAGTAGCGTCATTAGCGGGTTATGATCAGGTTAATTATTTACGACCCCCTTTTTTTTGCTATGTATAAATTTTACCTAAAAACTTTTAATTATTGTTAATTTAATCATTTAAAATCATACATTGCCCCAATGAAAAACTTTGTACTAGTTATCTGCGCCCCTAATACAATTTTTGCTCACCTGAATAGAGTTTCTAGTTTCGTCCCCGGTCATGATCACTTCTAGTGTGTACATCGTACACGAGTCGAGCTGTCCCAAGTATCTAACAAATTGAATCGTATCATTTTATTTGAGCACAAACTCGACTGAGCCTAAAATTTTGAAGTCCGAGCTTGACTTGACTCAGCTCGGCGCGACTCAGCTCGTCAAGTTTAAATTTTTTCAGTAATATATCATAAATGGTGCATGTTAGCTCGAGCTCGATCTCGTCTAGATAGTTGGTATATATAATATTAAGCGAACTTCAAATTAGCCCGAACTCGACTAATATGATTTTAATATAAGACTTGCGGAACTCTCGAGTCGAGTATAAAATAGCTTATACTCGATAAGGTACCAATAAAAGCTCGACTCGACATCGAAATTTAGCGATTTAAAATTGAATGTCGACTAAATCGGGTAACTTGATTTGCTTAACCCTACCAATGACGGATTACATATGTTATTAAAATCATGACTAGGTCTTACTTAATAAAGATAGAAGAATTCAACACAGTATCTTGGACCGAGAAAGTTTTATTGTCTTGTTATTTTATTGTAAAGAAAGAAAAAAATAACAAACCAGACTATTTTTATTTGATTTGCATGCAATATATATATTGCTCCTTCCCTGTTGACAATATGGATACAAATTATGGACGTCCAGTTCCATATGCATGAGTCAAACTTGAAAAACCTACCATTTCAAAAGATTATGATCGTATATGAAGAAAATGCTATATACAAATTTTGGGATAGTCAGGATATATTTATTGCAATATTTCACCCACTATATATATATATAATCGAGTTTATATGAGATATGATTAAATTTGTTTGTTTGACTTTTACAGAGTTTAATTATTTTTGAGACACTTAATTTATACCTATAAGTTAAGGGTATAAAATTTATATATATTATGATCGGGACTTCATTTTGAACGGTAGTGTGTATATATAATATTATGATGATGTGGCGAACAAGAAACACTAGACAAAAATGGTTGGGACGACGAAAATCATAATAATAATAAATAAAAAAAACTGGATCTTTGGAGTTTATGCTGGATCCTCTCTTTAAGGAGAATCTTTAGTCGATTATCATCACCATTCACCATATACGTAGAAGAGCCTCTAAATTTTTTATTCAGTGGTAAGAATTAATTTATATGAATCATTTCCAAAAAAAAAATTCATAAAACAAATGAAAATTTTAAAATTCTAAATTAAAAATGATTACATTTTGTAGGATATTATAAAATGCAAATTGCATATAAATATATATTTTTTATAAATAAACGGCTATAAAAAGATGAGGATTAAGGAAGTACCCATATATAATACATCTTTGTTGCTTCTCAAAGAAATTAGCTAGTCTCCATATATATGTTACTAAAAAAATAAAAGGGAGTCTCAAATTTAAAATATTTAAATACTAGCTAGAGACTATCTTAAGTTAATTAGGACGTTTATAGTTTATATATTTATTTAATTAATAACCTTATTTCCGACACATAATATTTTATATTCTCCATATACGACACATACTAAATAAATAATCCAAGCCTTAAATTATTATATAGTCACATGGGCAGTAGTTAAAGTGTTGAAACTTGAAACCATAACCTTGACAAATCTCTCTCTAATTTCGTTCATCTCGCATCGATCAAGCTCCTTGGGTTTGTTAATGGGGAACTGTATAGAGAGTTGCAGAAGAGAAGAAGAAGATAGTGTGGATGAGGAAAGCAAGAAATTAGAATTAGGAGCGATGCGGATAAAGATAGTGCTGACGAGAGAGGAGCTGCAATGGCTGATGCTGCACCTCAGCACCAACAAACAACATGGCCGGGAAACCACCAGATTAGAGGAAGCACTGCATCAGATTGAAACAGCAAGATCTCTCAAAAAGCTTCAAACAACAACACTAATTAGTAGTAGTTATTGGAAGCCTGCTCTTGACACTATAATGGAGCTTCCTAATGATCCAATAGATGATATCTTCTTCTTCTTCTTTTTGGTAACTTCATGTTTTTTTACAAGTTTTTCTCCTCTAGAATCACTGTCAGTGCTGCTCAGCTCGTAAACAGTTGTTCTGGTAGTGAATATTTTCTTTTCTGTGATTCAGCGAGATTTGAACGTTTATCCTCTAGTTAATGGATAAATCATTGAATCACTGCGATGTATTACTGATATCAGATGTATTAACTTTAATGAATAATGAATATATTTTAAAGTTTTCTTACAAGTAAGTTTGTTTGGTTATTCAGATTCGGTCGGAGAGTTATTTTTGGTTTTTCCAAATGGATTATGGTAATTAAATTATTTCTCTAGCTCGTTTGCTTTTATGTACTATAATGTTACAGCCATATTAGTATGAATATTTTTGTTTATCATGTTTATTCTAGAAATTTTTAATTAACTTAAAATATATGAAAAGGCATACAATGTTACCTAATGAAAACTCCCTGTTCAAATTCATAGTAATTTGAGGTTTTTTTTTTTTTTTTTTTTGACGGATCTTGAGATTACGACTCGAAATCATTTGTTTCTTATGCTTTCCTTTAAGTTCAAAATATACCATATGAAGTAAGTACAGTCTACAAAATACTTCATTTCTGCATTGAACTTGCTATATTTGTATAGAGTCTGTAGATAGTACATAATACTATATATACGTAAACCGTATAGCACCTCTATAATAATAATGGGGACAATTTTTCAAAATGCGATATACGTGGCATAATTTGTGGGGTCCGGAATTGGTTACGGCCTACGGGACTTCAGGAGATAGGTGGTGGATAACTGATAGGGGACATCTAATTGACTGTCGGCCATTAATGTAACTTCGAACTATTCAATCATGGCTACATGGCCAAAAAAAAAAATCAATCATGCAATTGGCATGCAATTCTATCCAGTTTTTGAGGTAATTTTGTCCTCACACATCAACTAACAGCCTTATCCGCAATATATATATATATATATATATATATTAAAATCATTAACTGATTTTTTTCGACAGAAACAATAATATAAATGCAGAGTAACTTGAACTCTTGACCTCATTGTCACTCTTTGGCAATGGATCTATGTATTAGTAAATTGCGGCACCACCCATGTTTTTTAATTGAGTTTACACACATTATAACATGAACTGTAAAACTACTGGTAAAACAGTCGGTGGAAACTCGAGATCTATCGGAACTTAAAGTTTGATAATTAAGCAGGTACGGAACTATTAAGGGTTAATATAATAGCAATTGATCCATTAATTTTTAGCAATATGTATTTCAATCATAAAAAAGTGTAATATTTCTCAATATGAATCTTAAAAATTATACACTTATTCCATAAAATTGTTTTATATCGATTAAATTATCCTTAGTTCAATTATTTTCTTTTGAACAAAAAATATATTTATATTTACAGGTGAAAAGTTGTTAGTGTGAATGGTTGCATGTAAGTCTCCCCTTTCACATGCATAGCAGCATGTCAAGCCAAGGATATATAGACATCAACCACGATCCATTCAGTACTGACATTAACTTTAACAAAATGTAAACAGATTGACATCAACAATCGGAAAAGGGTAAAAGAGATGAATAAAGAGTACATATTTATTTATTATTTGTTTATTTATATTTCAGTAGTTTCAAGGAATTTTACTTTACTATCTATCTATCGGTTGATAAAAAGTCAACTAAAAAAGATATATAATATATCCTCGATTTTGGTTTAAACATTAATTTTTTGTGTTATGTGTTAATTAATCTTCTGTGTTATGTTCATTAAAATACTAACAACACATGATTAACTTATCATGTTATATATGCGTATAAAATACAAATGCGACCATATGTCAGGATATTATTGTGTTGCGTACTTGCGTTGAAATTCAAGTCATGGCTCATTATCAACATGAGGGATCGATACAAAACATCGTCATAGAATAAACACAGGATAGCTAGTAGGATAAGAATGCGTTAGTTACGTTTAACCTTAGCCGTGAAGGCATAGCTAGTTGGCAAAGCCTCGAAATTAATTAACTGGTTTTTAGTAATAAAAGATATCAAACGAAAATGAATTAAAAATATACTTAACAACTAGAGTTACTAGTACAACTGTATCATATTATTATATTATTATCGTGTGTGGTATTATGAATTTAAGACATATGAACACAAATAAGACTCTGAGAATTATCATGTGTGATCAAGTTTGTGCTATCGACCTTTTATATGCTTGTAATGAACATAATTTTGTTGTGCGTTTTGAAATTGTGTTATCTTATCATGTTTAGAAATTGCCATTGAAGCTACAAAAGAGATAAGATTAGATCTTGAATACAAATATAAAACAAATAGGATTTGATCACATTGGGGGTGTAGCTCATATGGTAGAGCGCTCGCTTCGCATGCGAGAGGCACGGGGTTCGATTCCCCGCACCTCCATTTTTGCCAACTTATATTCCACGTCACATCTTCATCGGATAATCCAACGACAGTCTCTCTCGTTCTCTTATCCACACCCCCTATTGTATCTAACCATCCATTGATCATCACAACTGCCACGTCCACCACCACACTGTTCTCTCCCGCCACCGTAACCGCCCTTTCCTCAGCCATGACACTGAACCTCGGCTCCCCTACTCTCGGCCACATCCTCCACCACGCCGTCCCGCTTCCCCGACTCTTCCCTCCGCACTCCAACTCCACCCTGCTATCGCTCCTTCTCAGTGCGCACATCAGAGACCACTCCGGTCTATCCGTGGCTGCCGGTGGGTTCATAGCGAAAGCGTCTGTCAGTGGAAGCGCAAACGGCGTCTCCGACGACGCACTTTCGCAACGTCTCTCGGATAAGCTGCTCGTCGAAGTGTCCGCCGCTAGGGACGCCAATGAGGTGCTCGCGATTATCTCTGAGAGAACGGAGTGGAGTGGAGGCGTCGTCGGAGTTCCAGATTGCTGCTCTATCATTAAGGCGGCGGTTGAGCGCAATAACACCGATTTGGCATTGTCTGTTTTCTATGCCATGCGTGCAAGCTTTGGTCAAGGTGTAACTGAAGATGGCCTTTCTGTACAAAGGTGGAAATGGTCCAGACCTGATGTGCGAGTATATACATTGCTAATTCAGGGTCTAGCTGCTTCGTTGAGGGTTTCGGATGCCATTAAGATGATCAATGGTATATGTCAAGTCGCAGTTTCACCTGGTGAGGAGGTACCTCTCTGCCATTAAACTCTAATCACAATTGGTTGAACATAATAGGCTGCTAATGTTACCTCTGCATTATATTCGGAATGGGATAAGTACTTAACTCTTTGCTGAGCTTGGAAATTCATAATTTTTCGTGGTTGATTATCAGGTTCCTTTTGGGAAAGTTGTCAATTGTCCAGTCTGTAGTATAGCAATTGCTGTTGCACAACCCCAAGATGGAATCCAAGTAAGTATGCAATGCATGCCAACTTTATTGCACTTTTTGTTATTGCCCTTTTTGTATGCAATGCTTGCCAACTCTGTGGCCTCTTTTCTCCACTGTATTTAAAACATTAGTGAATAGAATCTGAATGTTGGTGGCTATTGATAAGGAGGTTAATGCAGATTGTTTCCTGCGCTCAATGCCGTTACAAGTACGAGCTTGTTTCTGGTGATATCATCAATATCGAATCGGAAGAAGTTAGGTCGGTATTTGGGGTTCTCTTGCATTGTTACTGATTAGATGAGGATTCACATGTTTGTGTATGATGTTGATCCTTGGATATTCACTTTTCTAAGGATCTCCTCCTACCGAACGCAGCATGGATGTCCCTGCATGGAGAAGAGGGCTGAGATTTCTCAAATTGACAAAGCAAGGAATACCGGCTGCAGTTCACTCCATAGTGGTATCAATCCTTAGTCATGAAATAAAACCATTCGTCTCTCTTTTTATTTTATCAAGTTTCAGCCTTTGGAATTACTGCACTCTAGTACCTCAATGAATTGCAGTTGCCTCCATAATATTTCTTCAGGATTTTGAATATTTTCTGAACATTTTCAGCAGCCATGGTTATTAACGGTGTCTTGTTAACTTCCATCTGGTTTCTTTTCAGGTGAAGACTCCTTCTGGTGTGGCACGAACCCAGCGCTTTGCTACTGAGACAGTTGACCTTCCAGCCCAAGCTGGTGAGAGGGTCACCATTGCTGCAGCAGCCCCTTCAACTGTATACAAGGAGGTGGGACCCTTCAAATTAAGTCCCAAAGCCCCTAACTACTATCCTAGTCAACCCATATGCCTTACAAACCACACAGATGGGCGAGAATCGCTACTCTTTAGAGCACCTGCAAAAGAAGGAACTTCTTTGCTCAATCCTTCTCTCCTTTTTCCGCTTTTTGCTGTGTTGGCAACTGGAGATGCTGCTTCTAGTGTTATTGATCCCAGCTTGCCTCAGCTCCTTTCAGTTGCTGCAGTGGCTTCTGTTGCTCTTGGAACTACTTTAAATGTGTTTGTTTTACCACAGCTAAACAAAGTAAGAAAATACCCCATCTCTGCTATTTAGTGACAGCTAACTTTGCTCTCTATTGATCCAACTATATTGGGCAGATTGAAGGCAGCATTAAGCTCTTGACCTATATGATTTCCTGAATCCGATACACAATATCCTCATAATCACTTTTGTTTTTTGTTGACTATTTTTGTCAGATACGTCAAAGCTCTGCTGATGTCATTTCTATCAAGCAGAAGCTTCTTTCTCAGTATGCAACACATCAATCTCGCATCAAGAACTTAAGAGAAACTGCTGAAAAAGAGGTAAGCTTCTGAGGAATATCCTACTTCACTTCCAGATTTGCAGCGTCTTTCTTTTGTAAACATGAGATGCCAAGCTAGATAATAGGTTTTTAGATAATTAGCTTGTATTCAGATTTGGATGTTAGCTCGTATGTGCCAACTGGAGAACAAGATTTTTGCTGTAGGGGAACCATCTTATCGGTAAATTATCCTTCATAGATGCTGTTTTTCTTCCTTCTTTGTAACCCTAAATTTGTCAGGCATTACTGACCTGAACTGCCAACCAGTGCTAGGAAAAGTAGAGTCAAGAAGGTTCGGGAAGCCCTTGAAGATTCACTTAAGGGACGTATAGAGCTGATTGACAGCTATGCAAGAGTATGTTAATACAATTTAAGCACTGCGTTCCTTATTAAATGCATATATCGATCTAAATATAAGACTTTACGTATCAGATATCATCGATGATAGAAATTGAGGTAGAAATGGATTCCGATGTTTTGGCAGCTGAAGCAGTGGGCAATGTGGTGTGTATTCCTCCTCTGTTTTCTCTCTATATATATGTTCATTATTGTTTTTCCTTTTTAAATTACCTCTGATTTTGGATTGCTATTATACTTTCTCTTCAGGAAAGGGCAGCTGAACAAATACAGCAGATCATGGAGATAGAGAATCTCGAAGAGGCTAGTTCCTATCTTCCTCTTCGAGCTTAGCGGTTTCTTTGAGGATTAATGGAGTTCTTTCTTTTATTGCAGAGATGGAAACTACAAGCAGAAGCAAATGATGAGGCAGAAAGACTACTTAGCTCCCAAAACTTTGGAGAGCAAGATTAGAATTAGTAACAATATCCCTAATCCTTTAAAATCAAATCTTTTGCTAATGAGGGCCTTTATCTTCTCATTCTGTGATAATATAGCAAAAGATGGATCATGTATTTGATGTTTCAGTTTCAATGTCCATAAAATATAAACACTGAGCAGAGAATGTATGTTCTTTTGGTCATTGTTGAGTATATTTGAAGTTGCTTATGATTCAAGTTACACTCAAGCTAACCTTGCTTCTAAGCCAAGGCACTGTGAGGAGAGGAGTCACTAATCTTATTATTATTATTATTATTTGTTATCTAGGGGTTAATTATGAAATTTCTGCAACCACTCTTCACGTGCTGTGTTGGAATCTCCTCACGTGCTTGCCACGTTGGCATGACAAGTAGACAAAAACGGAAAAATATGAAAGTATTGTTATAAATCTCAGGGGAAAAAAAGAAATCCGGTTCTTCTTCCTTAGTATAAAAGCGACCTTTTCCACATTCCACTTGCATAGTGACTGATCCACCAAACTTCCCGAAAAAGCTTCCTTCTTCATTTCAGTAGCTTTATCTCAGTCACGAATGGCAGGTAGCATCCTAGTCACCGGCGGCTCAGGCTACATTGGCAGCCACACTGTCCTCCAGCTTCTCCTCGGCGGATTCAAGGCCGTCGTCGTCGACAATCTTGATAACTCCTCGGAGATCGCTCTTCACCGGGTCAAGGAGCTCGCTGGCGAGCATGCCCCCAATCTCTCCTTCCACAAGGTGCGCCAGCTCAACTCGATCCTTTGCTGCTTCGATCTCTTTGATTCCTCCTTAGATCAATGATCGAGTCTTGGCTCTGATCTGACTATCTGAGAAACTCTTAGTCTGATCTCGATGCCTGCATCTCTCATGCTGACGCTCCACGAGGCGTGAATTTCATAACGTGTAGTTTTGTTTGGAAAGTTTGCAGGTTATGACAGCTGTCAGATTTATTACAAAGAAATAGCGTCTTCAGTTTGCAAATTCTGCTTATCTTTCGATCCTATCTACCTCTATTGTTAGATTTAGAATGATTTTCATTTCTATTGTTCAGATCTAAATCCAGCACGAATTTTTCATAGTTGTATTAGTTCATGAATGCTGGCTTTTGAACTTACCTCACAAACAAGCAACGAGTCCTCACTCCTCTCTGTGACCAAAATAAGTCGTTAATTCTTAATGCACTGATTTTTTTTGAGAATTTGATACGGAAAGAATTAGTAGTCCAGTATCATATTTTATGATTAACTACTCCTCCATTGTCATTGAAGGAAATGAAATAGCAATTTCTCTTGAAATTCCTAGGTTTGGTAATTGCAAGCAACTACACAATATCACTGTTTTTCTTGTGCTCATTGATGGAACTATGGCATTGATTCCATGATTTCTCCTGTAGGTGGATTTACGAGATAAACCAGCACTGGAGAAGATATTCGCATCAACAAAGTATAGTCTTTCTCTCTAGTGAAAATACTGTTACTATACTGAGATTTTGGGATAAGTCTCTTTACTAAGCAGTCAGCAAATGAAAGATAAAATATTTTGAAAGAAGATTATAATAAATGGAATTTTTGTTGTGGATAATTGATTGTTGCCGTTGAACTGTTGTTGGGTCTCTAATTTTAGTAATATTTTTTCTTCTGGCTACATCTGGAATTTTTTTCTGCAACTTCTTAGATGATTGGTTTGTTTCACATTTAGAGAGCTAAATAACTTTTTAGGTTATGAGATTTTTGATGATGTGCGGTGAATGAAAAGGGTTGTGTTGTTCTTTTGGCATCAATCTTGCAAGTGGCCCATCTTACCTGTAATTCATGTAATTTCTAGGTTTGATGCTGTCATACATTTTGCTGGGCTGAAAGCAGTTGGTGAAAGCGTTCAAAAGCCACTGATGTACTATGACAACAATCTTATTGGGACAATCGTCTTACTGGAAGTAATGGCTGCCCATGGATGCAAGAAGGTATCTCTTCATCTTGATATACATATGTCAAAAGTAAATAGAGAACTTAAAACTATTTAGTAACATCAGTTTTACTCCATACCGAAAATGTTGTTTTGAATCTCTTTTTGTTATTTGAGTATATCAGTTAGCACTTTGCAGATGCAATACTGCAGATGATATCATATATTTAGCGCATATATTGATTGCTGCATCTTTTGTATCTTCCTGGTTAGGCTATTAGTTAACTGTGCCATTCTTGTTTTAGTCTAGTGCAATCTCGAGCACAGTAAATAATGTTATGGAGTCTAAAACGATAGGCAGTTGTGCTATTACATGAATCAATCGTTTCTACTTATTTTCAACAGCTCAATTCAACTGCTCTTTTTTATCACCATTCATTTACAGAGCCACAGTTTGTAATCCAAACAAATACCAATCTTCAAATTTCAGCATATTTCTCAAATAATTATCCGTTTTTATTTGGAGCAATTATTTTGCAGGGAATTCATTTTAGCAATTACTTCTTGAACTAAAATCCTAAATGATCGATCTGGGTTGCCTTTACATCCATTGGTTTCTTTTTATTTTCTTCTTCCCTATGTGAACAAACTCTTTAAGCGTATTTACGTGGCTTTATCTGACACATATCTAAAATTTGATCTTTCAGCTCGTGTTTTCATCATCTGCTACTGTCTATGGTTGGCCAAAGGAGGTCCCCTGCACAGAAGAGTTCCCCATCGCTGCAACCAATCCATATGGACGCACCAAGGTTTGCATTTTGAAGTGATTATACTTTTATCTTTCGACATTTATTCAATTTAAAATAACTTGTAAATATCATGTTTCATGTTCCTTAGTGACTAATCTAGTGCATCCGTCTTGATGCATGTTGGGTTTCAGCTTTTCATCGAGGAAATTTGCCGCGACATATACAAATCGGACTCAGACTGGAAAATCATACTGCTTCGATACTTCAACCCTGTTGGTGCCCATCCAAGTGGGAACATTGGTGAGGATCCCCGGGGAATCCCAAACAATCTCATGCCGTTTGTGCAACAAGTTGCAGTTGGAAGGCGCCCTGCCCTAACAGTTTTTGGAAATGACTACTCCACTGTGGATGGAACAGGGGTATGCAAGTTCGTTTCATAATTCTGCAACAAGCTACCTTTAATCATGGAACTGCTTCTTGGTTTTTTCCCATTGACCTTTTAATTTTATTCAAATCCTTCATCGAGTATCTTTCATCTTACGGATCTTGGTTTTTCCTCAGGTACGTGATTACATCCATGTTGTTGATTTAGCAGATGGTCACATTGCTGCACTGAGGAAGCTAGAGGCATCTGGTGTTGGTATATTTCTAATTCTAACAGCTACTGTTGGTTTCTTTACCTTAGGATGCAAGAAAACAAATATATGTGTATATATATATATCTAAAAGCTTCGGGTGATTGAACAGGTTGTGAGGTCTACAACCTAGGAACTGGGAAAGGAACATCGGTTCTGCAGATGGTTGCTGCCTTTGAAAAGGCATCCGGGAAGGTACTTCTTTTGATTTACTTCCATCTATTTAAGTGGTATATATATCGAAGAGGACTTAAGTTCCACTGTGTATCACAAATTTGAATGAGTTATGCGGTTAATGGTTTAATACATTAATTAAAATCAAACTATGGATGCAGAAAATTCCGCTTGCAATGGCTGGACGGAGACCAGGTGATGCTGAAATCGTGTACGCGTCAACAGAAGTGGCTGAACGTGAACTGAACTGGAAGTAAGAACTGATTGATTATTCATTACCGCAGTTCACTTATTTAACACTTTTGCATATCTGATATGATGATTTACTTGGTGTTTAAACAAACAGGTCAAAGTATGGGGTAGACGAGATGTGTAGAGACCAATGGAACTGGGCGAGCAAGAACCCTTACGGATACGAATCTGCTGAGGCCAAAAACTGAAATCATCGTCGTAATTTCGAGAACTAGGTTTCAATCCCCATTGTCGTTTGGCTTTGCCTTGTTTAGTGATTCGACAAAGTGGGCAATAATAAGCAGCTGAGCTTTTGTGTCATTTGAGAAGAGGCAAAAATGTGAGCCAAGGGTCTTTATTTTAGCCCATGTATTTTGGTTATTGATGTAAGAAATAATGGTTGCATTTTGGTTTCTATGTGTGTGTCTTTTGACATTTCGGGTTGAGAGCAATAGGTTAAACCAATATTTCTCCCAACGTAACCAGCTTTTATAAGTTGTTCCGATTAGAATTACTTCTTCCATATATACATACATATACTATTAACTAAGATGGGGATCTTTTTATATGGTGGTGACCAACCGTTATCTTAAGAAGAAATAAATGTCACGAATATCCCCATAATGGGAAACACGAACATGTCCTTTCCAAATTCTAATCTATATCTTGTCTTGTCAAGTAAATACAGAGAGCAACATTGAATCTCAGCCAAGTGTGCCAGAAAATAAAGGCTCCACTACTTCACAGCTTCACTTGGTGATTGGTGCGGTGTAGTTGATTTCTCTTCTTTACTTTTTCATTATTATGAGTTTAATATTAACTTGGGTCAATAACCTGGGAGAGGTCTGAAGTTTGGCCCTTGTTAATTTGAGAGGTAACTGAGGTCTGAAGTTTGGACTATGTGATTTTTAGGTTTTCCGTCCAAATTTTCTGTCAAATTTAACAGAACCGTGTGAAATGTCAAAAATACCCTTTTGTAATATTTGAATTAATAAAAAATTTAATTAATATAAAGATGAAATGACAAAAATACCCCTGTCCATAATTTAAACCTAACCCAACTCCGACCACCACCACGGCTCCGGCCGACCACCACCCTCTCCGGCGACCACCACTCTCTCCGGCGACCACCACCCTCTCCGGCCGGCCACCACCCTCTCCGACGACCGCCACCACGGCCTCAATTGGGCCCAAATCGGAGCCACAAAGCTCCGATCGGAGCTCGGTGGCTCCGATCGGAGCTCTGTGGCTCCGATTTGGGGCCACAGAGCTCCAAATCGGAGCTCTGCGGCCCCAGATCGGAGCCACAGAGCTCCGATTTGGAGCTCTGTGGCTCCGATCTGGGGCCGGTGGCTCCGATTTGGGCCCAATTGGGGCCGTGGTGGCGGTCGTCGGAGAGGGTGGTGGTCGCCGGAGAGGGTGGTGGTCGCCGGAGAGAGTGGTGGTCGCCGGAGTTGGGTAGTGGCCGGCCGGAGCCGTGGTGGTGGCTGGAGTTGGGTGGTGGCCTTAAGGGCATTTTCGTCTTTTCATTGAATCATATGAGATGCAAGAAGGGTATTTTTGGAATTTTTTTTTTATTTCTGGTCACATGCAATGCACATGACCAACTTCCGTCAGTTTTAACGGAAAAAACTAACGGAGACCTCTATTATCTACAAGTCGAAACTTCAGACTTTTGTTATCACCATTTCAAACTTCAGACCTCTCAAATTCACAAGGGCCAAACTTCAGACCTCTCCCAGGTTATTGACCTTATTAACTTTGATGCAATTACTTTTGAATTTCGAGTAAATTGTTATATATTTATAATTTTCGTCTAATTAGACATAAGATGATTTCCCTTAAGGCATTACCAATTACCATTAGCTACTTTGCAAATATCTAGCAGATCAGCACCTAGAAAAGTCCATTCTTTACAGCTCTGCAACTTAGTCAGCAATATTCAATGAGCAATCAATAGGCAAAAACCCTAGGGCACATACCTCAGTAAACACCTACAGTTCTAACTTTTTACAGAAACATAATAAGTAGCAATAAAAACAAAGCAAAAGGAAAACAGTAAAAAGAAGGAGGTTAGGCAAACTAGCAATGAAAGCTTGACACAGACCCATCACTCACAGCAATGGTGACTCTGCAATCAGCTCTCGCCTCCACATGGTGGCTCAACAGCCTCAAAACCCTAATCCTCCCCGGAATCTCCATCCTCGACCGTATCTGCATCGTGGGCCCTACCCTGTTCCCGCCACTACCTCCCAACCCGAACCCGCTTCCAAACCCGTACCCGTCAGTCACGGTGGGTCCCGGCGGCGACGACGACATCAGCTTCTCACTCCCCGCTACCTCCGGCGACATCAACGGCGGCTGCAGAGGGAAGGCCTGGACGGCGAAGGTGGCCTCCATGTACTGGCTCCGCCCCGCGGCGACCTTGCCGGCGGGAATGAACATGAATCCGACCTCGACGCCGCCGTAGAGGAGGTGGAGGGTGCTGTCGTAGTGAGAGAAGACGGCCTTGTTGGGGTTGTCGAGGGAGACGTGCTGAGAGAAGGTGAAGGTGACGGAGGAGTTGGAGATGGAGAAGGAGGGGAGCTGGACGGCGGTGACGGTGATTTTGGGGTCTTTGGGTTTGAAGATGGTGAAGAAGATGATGAGGATTACTATGATTATGAAGATCAGGAAGATGGCGGCCACTACGCATGATGTCAGGTTCGGACGGCGGGATGCCGCCGCCGGTGGTCTCCGCGGCTTCGCCATGTTTACACAGAAAGTATAATTAAGAAGAGAGAAAGGAAGTTTTGAGTGGTGCTTGGGGACTGAAGAAAAAAGGGTCAAAGTTGGACTTTATTGATTGATAGTTTCCAGTCCACTTTCTAACATTTTCCTGTTTTGGCGGGAAACGCGTGCAAAACCAATATTTACTAAAATGTGACTACAAAATTATTTTTTGGGGCCAACCTAATAATAATATTAGATTACGGATATATGGAAGATATATATAGTAAGTATAAAATGTTTGTTTACCAAACAAAGTATAAAATGTTTTAAAGACATTTGATAGTGAACTTAACCGTAATGTATAGTTAATAAATAATTGGGTTACACATTGAGGGAAGTGGGGGCTACACATATAGAGCTGCACTTATGACTATCTTGGTGTAAGTGTTACCTAAATCAAATACAATTTTGACTAGGAGAGAGCCAGTGTGTAAAGTGTCCCCGTCTTTTTTTTTTCTGTAATATAAAGGGAAAAAAAATTAGAACTATAGAAAAATGGCTAAAAAGACATACGTCATAGTACTAAGAGCAAAATCTCCTCCTGTCATGCAGAGTTAGCTTCTCGATAGATATTTCTGAGTTTGTATCTGTTAAACTTAAGGAAAGGTTTCCTGCAATCCGAAATAATAGGCATAAATTTCAAATTAGAGTCATCAGTTTCAGAAATTAGCTGCTGAATGACCAACAATTGTTTCAATATGGATGGACTTGATCTTTAATAAAAGAACAAGTGTAAGACCATTCCGGATAACTCATAGTTCTGCAGTCAAATTATTAGTTGTTCTTAAATTTCAAGAGAAATGAGATCTAATTTCCGTTGCTGTCGCAGTTCACTCCCCCAGTTTCAACTTTTCCCGGTACTCATGTGAAACACCATAAGTGTTAAATTTTTCCACCAATGTTAGGTGGAATCTAAATGGATGGACGCAGGTGGTGCAGTTGAGTTCTGTTTTTCCATAATCTTCTGAAAGAATTAGTTTGCTGAAAAGAGACACTAAATCTTAATTAGTCGTTGGGTTACCACGAAAAATAACATCGTTTCTCCGTGTCCCCCGTCAAGTAACGTTCGTTAAGCTTCTCCGTGTCCCCCGTCAAGTAACGTTCGTTAAGCTGGGCCAGACTGTTTTAAAAAATTAGTCTGAATTTCGGGCTTAATATCTGATAGTCCAAACTTATCAGATAAAAGCACCTCCAAAACAACTTCAATCAGAAAAAACAATCTATACACCAAATCAAACCAAAGAAAAGAAAAGAAAAGCAAAACAATATTATTGATTCTCAATCTCCGTTTAACATCACATTACATCTCCAAGTGTGACCAGAAGTCATAGAGAGGCAGCAGCAGCAACAAAGGTGGGATGAGAGGGACGATATCTAACCTTCCAGATTCGTCCGCTATTAACCCGCTCTGCCATCCTCCCATAAGGGACGGACCGTACCGACCGACCAACCGGCAGCAATACATACATACGTAGTAAATACAAACATACATACCCTATACCAATTACCATTACCAACCAACACATACATATTACGCATACCCGGAAAATAAACTTGCCTGGATTCCCTATCTCTACCAAACCCATCAAAAGATAGATCTGGAACAAATACCGAACCCAGTCAAGTATTTCCCCCACACACATAACGTATTATATCGCGAGCTTATCAAGTCGAGCATCCATGATGTCCGAGACAGTTTTAAGAAACACGGCTTCTTCAATGTCTGGAAGCAAAGAATCGTAGGCTTCGTTCACAATCTCCTCGATCACAGATTCCTTGTCTATTATTTCTCTGCACATGATGGATCCGATGGCGAACGGGGTGAGGCCTCGCTCGACCCCTTTCTTGAGAAGCATGGTGGATATTCGGAGGGTTCGTGCCGATTCAGGCGAGATGTTGCAGCCAAAGAATTTCAACAGTTCGATGTCTTGCTCTGCATCGAGGGATTTGATGTAGTCTATGGTGTCGGGTGAGTATGGCTGCCGGGCTTGTGGCCAGTAGAGCCAGTCAAATGTACAATCTTCAAACTGCAGGATAAAAAATTAATGATTCAACAAACATGTAGAACCCAGTGACACTTTCTACATTAAATTTGACAATTTTTCTAAAAATATTAGACATGACATCAGCTCTTAATTTTACTACTCAAAACCAAAATAACAATTTAGAGAAATAACAACATCTACCCAAAAAACGATTTTTTTTTAAAGATAATGCGTCAATGCCTGCAAGTGTTGGAATATGGTGTTCGCAGTTTAGTAAAAGCTCAGATTGTTCGTCATTTAAAAAAAAAAAAAAGTCTTTTTTCTGCAATCTTGTGAAAGTGAGTATGCAGTTTGGTAGCTTGGAACCCATATTGGCAATATAAACTATAGCTAAGCAAATTCAAGCTTTCAAAGAGATACTCACAATCTGGTGAAAGTTAGTATGCAGTTTGGTAGCTAATATCAATTATCAACTAGCTAAGCAAATTCAAGCTTTCAAAGAGAAATACTCACAATCTCAGGAAGACAGTAGCCATTATCAATCGGAATCAGCTGAATCCGACCTTGTTCATCCTTGCTCATCAGCACATTCCCAGAGTGCCTATCCGCATTCGCCATTCTAATATCCAGCACGCTGATCTTATGCACCTCCTCTACCGGAAAACTCCCCGGCCCCATATCCTCACAGCTGCCGAAGTTTTTCCGGAACATCTGCAGAGATCCGATCTTTACATTCTCCATGGAACCTGAATAGCCAGAAGGATGGTTAAACCCTTTATGCAGACACTGAACCATGATCGTCGGAGGGACTCCGGCAAACCCTAGAACTTCGTTGGATGAAAACCGGGGCCCACTCTTCGGGTGGTCCAATAAGTATGCTGCGACTTCTCGAAGAGCACCTTCCCCAACCCTAGTCCCCCTTTTCAAGCCTTCTCCATTGGCCGAAACGGTTAGCCCTTGTGGATTGTTTACAGCATTAGGCTCTTCATCAATCGGCTTAAACACGGAAATGTATTTTAAACCTGTTGAATCGGGCATAAGGTAGGTCCCACCCGATCCTTCACTTGACTTAACCGGCAAGTTACCTAATTGCAGACCATGCAAGGTTGAATTTACCATATTCAGTATTTCTCTAGGCAGGGTATCTTTCGGGGTGACGAGGATTGGCTCGAGTATGATGTTCGGGACAAGTCGAAGCTTTTCAATAGGTGCGTCATAATTGACCGCCTCGACCAAGAGCTCAAAGTCCTTCTCCAGAGGCTTAGCCCTAACTTTAGCGGATTTCTGAACCAGCAGATGGATGACTGCATCGCTGTCCTTGCCAATATCGTTGATGATCGTCTGATCCTCAAGTTTTTCACCGTTGCAGAAAAGTTCTTGATTCTGCAAATCATCAAATCCTCTCTTCTTCGCGATTCGGTGCTTGAGGTAAGCAATGTTCCGACCCCTTTCAACGTGGAACTCGAGCTCCTTCCCATTAACCATCTTAACAACAATGACTAGAAGATCAGACAGCTTAAGAACCATATGAAGGACGTCTCCATCAGATACACCATATTTCTTAACAAGCGAATTGCTCCGAGCTAGCTCCCTTCCTGCAAAAACAAGCTTCTGTTTCTTCACTTCGAACCCTTTGGACATCTGGATTCGAAGCTTAACCGAAGCTATGGAATCGGATTCAAGGATTCTTTCAGGTAAGACATAACCAGCAACGCTGAGGTATATCATGATTGATTCACTACCAGAGGAACCACCGAAACCATGGCAATGGCTAGGAAACCGAATCGATTCATCATGAGCACCACGGTATGCAACATCAGCAACAGCCATTTTTTTATGCAGTTTTCTAGCCGGAAGAAGCTTCAATCACAGCTAAAATAAACACACTACGAATCTAGAGAAGGCAAATTTATCTACAATGCTGCATCAGCACCTCCCACGGCCCTTTAATCAACCCTAATTTGATTAAAAGACCCGACTCCCAATCAACGAAAAGGCTATACCACCTTCTGTACAGTGTAATCCGGCAGCAGTTTCAGGGGGAGATTGAAAAAGAGGGAATCAAGAAAAATAGCAAAACTCCCAAAATCGTAATTGAAATGAAGGGCCGGTTAGATCTTGAGGAAAAAAGGAAAATCGGTAGCAAAAAAAGGGGGGGAGGACGCTGTGACCTAATATGGACCTCAAAAGTCTCCAATAACGGTGGATTCTTCTTCTTCTGCTCTGAAATGGTTCCGAACCCTAACCCCAAATCACCGGATGAAATGGAAATGTAGAGTGAGGAGACAAGAGTGGATTCTTACAGCGAGAAGAACCGAAGAGGAATGAGGAAGGGAGAGAGGCTTAAATCGAAGGGATAAGAGGAATGGATTGATGATGCAGATCAGGTAAGGGTGTCCACAAAGCGCTCGATCATTTCGCCGATTCTTGTGCAGTTCTTTCCGATAACCAAGCCCAGGTGGGATGAAGCCGTTGGTTATATACTCTCTTTGACCCAACTCAACGACTACACGGAATCACCTTTCAAATTTAACGCCCGCCCGTTTCAATGCAAATGGTACTTTTTTTTATTAGTTTTATTATATTATTATAAGTTATATAAAAAAATATATATCCATATATCTTAAGCAAACATATATTATTCTTTTTTTCCGCAGGATGTTTTTATTAAACAACAGATTTTATTAAAATAAGAACGATTACAAATTAGAAAATAATCGCTCTGGTGGAACTGAACATCCAAATTCCAAACAATTAGAGCAAGTATTAACATAACGACGAAAACAAAGATAACAGAACAAGAAGCAGAAGTACAACCGGTAATAAATAAACTAGAACACCAGATCGGCTTAACGGTAAGAATGACCTCAAGCAAAGGATAACAGCTTGGTGGGGAGGAATTCAACTAATACATCAACAAACTCAGCCATCAGATAAGAAAAGAACCTTCATTGAGGCCGAAATAGCTAACAGAGGACCTGCACAACATACGATACCAGACAAGACCCACAGTACGAAACACAAACAACTCAATTAACAAACAAAGATGACCACATGACCGGTATAGAGATTTCTAATTGGTAGGGGCTAGACTAAACCAGACTACCTAAGCCCCATGTATGTGGAACATACGCGAATGACTAGAATACGTAAGGGGTGCCAAAGAATTTACTCTGTTTCTCAGTTAGGAGAAGGGTTTAAGAATGGTATGTGACTGCAGTCGTATCTTGGGTACGTCGAAGGGTAAAAATCATGCGGTGGTTTGTGTGATGAGCGGAGCGTTAGTTCGACGAACTATGGATTCAACTGGAAGGGGTAGGTAGGGGAGATTAGTGTGTTGTACCGCCAAAATATAGTCGAGTTTGAGCTTAAAGCGGTGAACAGAATCCACGACGACATGTGGAGACGTGAGGACGACCAGCGTTGGGAGAGGAGGTGGTCCAAGGCATAGCGTGACGACGCGTACGGTGGCGCGTGAGTGGCGCGTGAGGGCGCGTACGGTGACGCGTGGAGGCGTGTCTTCATTATTGGAGGGGGTTGTTGTGGTATTGGGCGGTCTTTGTGCAGGCTCGGGGGCGGCGGCGGTGGTGAGGGCGGTGTGTGCACTTCCGAGAGGTAGCTCTCGCCTCTCCGTCGTGGCTGGGGTGATAGAGGGGTCGTGATAGGGAAGGGGGAGACGGACTTCGCGATTTGGCGAGGCGAATGCGGAGAGTGGGGTGAAGGCGATGATGAACAAGGTCATCCACTGTGGTAGGGCTTCTGACTTTGGCTTAGGCGATGGCTGGATAAAGAGCTCCATGCTCATATACTTAGAGAAAGTTTGCATAGCACAGTGACTTCCCTTAGGAGAAAAAAGGTCTGCGGGGTGTCTTAAAATTTAAAAGACGCTATTTTTTTAAGTTTTTTTTTTTTTTTTTTTTTTGTAGATTGTTAAATATTGATTATTAATATTTTCATTCTTAATACTTGATTTTGAAGTTGAATCTCTAATTAATAAATATAAATTACTCAAACGTAACATCATATTATATGAACGAATATTAAAAAACTTTATACTCTATAAATTTTTCAGTTTGTAGCATAATTCAAGCAAATAAAATGAATTATCATGCTTATTTGCTTTAACTTTAGACAGATTAAATCACCACTTGTTCTAAAAGTTTAATCTAGTAGATAATGACACAGCATAATAAGTTATAGAGTTATTCTTTTAAGGTTATAATTTCTCGTTATTAGTTTACGCAATTAAGTGGGTTTGAAATAGCGGAAATGTTGGGAGAATAAGAGAGATGAGAATTGATCAAGAATCAAGTTTGATGCCGTAGTATTAGGAAAGGGGTCTCAGAATCACATTACATATCTTTGAAAGCAAATGCCACTTTTATCGTATTTTGGTTTAATGAATTGTCCCCTTAAAATAGTAATGTTCTCCTATATAGTACAAACTGCACGAGCTTAAGTGCTTAACTGACGCGATGTTTAAGCTACTTCTAATCTTCAATATTTATTAATACTAGAGTACTATTCCCGCGCATCGCGCGAGATGACTTCTTTCGAGTGTGTATATAATTTTATTGGAGGAAATCACATCGATTGAATTAAAACAATAATCATAAATAATATATATATAGCTTCAAGTTATAAGAAAATAATATTTTTAACCCTCTAATTAATGTCGTATAAATTACAACGTCTATATATATATATATAGATAAAATTTGTCATAAACTTGAAAGATAATTAAGTTATATATATTTTTTTTTATAAAACAGTAATCACTAATATTTTATGTACATAACGATAGTATATTAGACCATGAAAAAAAGAACATAATAATCAGACTTTTTCTTTGTAAATGTTTATAATTCCACTCAAGCCCACATATATGGTAATTGATATATCAGAAACCTTTCTCGCTCCCATCATATGTTGATTTTGTTCCCTTACTCCCAGCACACACCCTAAACCCTAACTCCAACCACCCGCCAAAGTCAGCTCGAGCCGCCTGCGTCTCCTCGCCTGCCTCAACCAACTCAAGCCGCCCGCCTCCGCCGAGTCAAGCATGCCCCGCTCCTGACGTCCGGTGTTGGATATAGCGACTAGATCCGCTTCCTCGTGTTTTTCCTCTGACCAGATCGATCAAAAACCGATAAAATCAAATGTAAATTGTTTGATTAGGGTTTGGATTTGTCAGATCTGTGTATAATATTTTTGTATCAAAGGTAAATAGTTTGGATCTGTCAGATATGTGTTTGTCTCATGTTTGTTTAATTCTGATCTAACACATTCTGATCTCTTCACCGCCTAGACATCGATCGCTGTCCGTCGTCGTCACATGTGCGTTCCCAGGTCAGCCCTCTACCTAAGTCTTCAAATAGAGCCCTGTAGTTCCGGAATTTGGGCCGGTCCCCACAGTTTTGCTTTGCGCGGGATATGCTCATAGGTAAATATATACGCCGGAAATGGTGAGCCATGTCAGAGGTGTTGTACATATATATATAGCAAATAATTAACATTTACACAGTGACTTTACAGTTTTTCTTCTAGTTCCGAGAAATTTAATGGTTTGTCTTCTAGTTCCAAGAGAGATGCTTCATATTGAAAATAATGAAGATTGAATGAGAAGATGGTCTAGTTCACTGAATTCGATCCAAATAAGAGTCTACCGAATTGAACGTCAAAGAATCTGTTGGATTACCAAAAAAAAATATTGTTAAACAAATACTGTTTTAAATGAGTTAATGATCTTTTTCCATTTTTATGGAATTGAATCTTTCCTCGGTGACTTTTTTTTTTCTTTCGATTATTGCAGCTTACAAATATTGATGTGAATGACTTAATGATTTTTTCGAATATTGATGTAATTTAATATTTTCTTGGAGATTTTTTTTTGTTTTTCCATCGGGAAAAGCTGACGTGGCTACATTATGTTGCTTCCCTTATTCTCTTTCTACACCAATTTTATATATCTATATATAGATATAGATTATCTCAAAATTTAGGGAAATGAAGGAAGACGCTTCCCGCAGCTCATAAATCCTCCAGCGACTAAACATTAATATGTGCATTGAAAATTGCAAATTTGGAAATCCCTACTTCCTGTTGCATTTGAATTCATCTCTCTACCTATATATATATATATATATATATATAGATTCTCGCAGCTCATAAATCCTCCAGCAACTGAACATTAATATGTGCATTGGAAATTGCAAATTTGGAAATTCCTAGCTCCTAGTTGCATTTGAATTCATCTCTCTACCTAAATTTATATATATAGATTGAGTTGGAATAGATATGGAATTTATATGAAGCTAGGATTTATATGAAAGTATCAGATTCAATGATTAAACAATTAACTTGTTAGTTGAATTTTTGAAGTAACAACAATTCATTAATTAAACTATAAGGAATTGGTATCTGAAGAAATATAATTTACAATTTGTTAGTTCCGTTTATTTTCTAGTTAGATTTTTACAAAACAGATAATATATAATTCCTGTTTCTATGCATTTGTTGTGTGTCTATGTAACAACTTTACTATAGCTTAACAGCGTGAACAGTTCAATAGCTAATTTTAATTAGCTCGTTCCAATCAATAAATTTATATTAGTAGACATGAAAACCCATTTTTTGGCGAGTTTTTGACCGATATAAGCCTTCGTGGACAACCAAATACAAATATAGACTGCATGAAAAAATAATTACAAATATGAGGCAAACCGAGATTTCACATCTCGGTTTGGATTTTTTTCATCCAAACCGAGATGTGAAATCTCGGTTAGGATTTTTTTTTTTTTTTTTTTAGGGTTTAGGGTTTTTTAGTGCCCTAAACCCTAAAAAAAAAAAATCCTAACCGAGATTTCACATCTCGGTTTGGATGAAAAAAATCCAAACCGAGATGTGAAATCTCGGTTTGCCTCATATTTGTAATTATTTTTTCATGCAGTCTATATTTGTATTTGGTTGTCCATGAAGGCTTATATCGGTCAAAAACTCCTTTTTGGCACTATTTTCAACAACTAGAAGCCATTCATCTCAAATAATAGCACACTAATTAAATGGGATTTAAATCAAATTGGTACCTGGGTTAACAGCCCAAAACGAATTGGTACTTCCACTAAATTTTGTGACAAATTGGTACCCGAGTTAACCTGGGTGTTGCACCGTTAAAACTAACGGAATCTCATTTTTGACGCATGAAAAGACTAAAATACCCTTATTGCTGAATAGCTACGTAATAGCAATTCAAAACTTTGGAACTCAATATCTCACTCATTTTTCATCTTTTAAGACGATTTTTTTTTTAAACCACATAATTTTTTGAGATCTATGCAACCCAAATAGCCGTAAAGTGATTTTCCCAGTTTTTTTTTCCATAAATATCATTTTCCATGTTAATTCATTCTTTTTTGTATCAAACTCCACCACATTCTAACACTTATCACCCTTGATCACCCAATTTTTTTACTAATTGGATTCCAATACTACAATCAAACCGTTGCTTTTGGATTCCAACACTTCTGTTTAAAAACAAAATTGATGTTATACCTTTCATCCAAAAGAAAACCAAAAATGAAAGTTTGTCGAATTAATTGTTATGCAATCTATAACTTACTGGAATTTTTCTTAATGTCTCCAATAAACTATACTGGTGTGTCTCTAAATCAATAAACGTCACTGCAAGAGAACATATGGATCTTAGATAGATAAATATGTTTCATACTTGAAATAGAACAATATGAAAAGTACTTTTTAGGGTATTGGAAGAACTTTTAGAATGGACACCAAGAAGAAATAGTTTATTTCCTCATTTAATCTACATGTGGAAATTGATACTCTCAGTATCCTGAGGGATGACCGTAATGTGAGAAAATAAGATGAACTTGCATTAAAAGAACCACACAAAGAATTTTACCACTATGTGGCTAGAGACAAAAAATAAATTTTCTTTCGAGATATTGCCAAAACTGTTCCATTTGCAATTTTATGTTGGACCATGTCAAGCTTTTAAAATCGAAGACCTGCAGAACTGGTCAATTTTTCAGCATGTCCAAAAAATATATAAACAAAAAAATTGGTAGCTTATCATGCTAAGATCCATATATTCTCTTGTATTGACGTTTATTGATTTAGAGACACACCAATATAGTTTACTGGAGACGTCAAGAAAAATTCTAGTAAGTTATAGATTGCATAATAATTAATTCGACAGATTTTCGTTTTTTGTTTTCTTTTGGATGAAAGGTATAATATCAATTTGCTTCTTAAACAGAAGTGTTGGAATCCAAGAGCAACGGTTTGATTGTAGTATTGGAATCCAATTAGTAAAAAAAATTGATGATCAAAGTTGATAAGTGTTAGAATGCGGTGGAGCTTTATACAAAAAAGAACGAATTAACATGGAAACTGGTGTTTATTGAAAAAAAAAACCTGGTCAAATCACTTTAAGGCTATTTGGCTTGCATAGATCTCGAAAAGTTATGTGGTTTTAAAAAAAAATTGTCCAAAAAGATGAAGAAATGAGTGAGATATTGGGTTCCAAAGTTTTGAATTGCTATTACGTAGCTATTATGCAATAAGGGTATTTTAGTCTTTTCATGCGCCAAAAATGAGATTCCGTTAGTTTTAACCAGAAATTCTAACGGTGCAACACCCAGGTTAATCGGGTACCAATTTGTCACAAAATTTAGTGGACGTACCAATTCGTTTTGGGCTGTTAACCCAGGTACCAATTTGATTTAAATCCCTAATTAAATTACAAATCGCAATTACCAAAACCCTAGGTATTGAAAGTTTTTTTTTTTTTTTTTGGGGCCATATCTTGGTAATTGAAAGCTGAAACATTACAATTATCTCATTCTGGAGACATATACCAAATACCATAATCATTTGTGTTCGCTCAGTAGGAAAATCAATGAGACGGTAACATGGGGGTACTTAGAGGATCCATACTTGAAAATTCGAAATGTTTTTATATTAATTTTGAAGAAGGAATAAATATGAGTGGTTCAAAAGTTTTAAATAATGATTTATATTTTTTTGTTAGTTATTAATTTGTTACTTTATGTTTGAATTGTCAAATAAATTTTTTGTGAAGCGATTTTTTTTAACATTCTATTAGCTAAATTTTATGTGTACAAACGACTAATTCAGTTAAAATTTTCGTTTAATTTGAATGATATAAGTTACGTTCTCAGCACGTAATGAAAAAAATACGACAAATTACTCATTGCTGTTTGAGTAATTGAACAAATTATTAGCAAATGCTTATGCAGTAAAACAAATTGTTAGCTATTTGTTTTTTTTTTTTGGCCAGAAGTTAGCTATTTGTTTATTATGTGTTCAACACGTGAGTCATTCCGTCCAATAAATGCATTTATCCTGACGAAGTTAACAGTTTATACACATATGAAATTTGAGTCAGCAAATTATTAAAAAAAAAAACCAGCTAATAAATTGTCTGATTTATATACATATGATAATCAACTTTATATATATATATATATATATATATATATATATATATATTACATAAATAAAAATCTCATATTTAAATGTGTCCTCACTTAAAAATTGTCCTCACACATGAAAAAAAAGGCGCGCTCTTTCCCTCCCTTGTTGTGTGTCTCTCGGAGCCAAGCGATGCACCCTAGAACCAACACACATATCTACTCCATACGATGCACCTTTCAATGAACAAGTATATATCTACTCCAACCGTTACATTTCAGTCGCTATAAATATACATCCATCAAATCCAACCATATCACTCTTTGTTGTTTCTACTATCTCCATCGGACATGGCCAGCGGACAACTACACTCTCCGAAACCCGACTACAAACCTACTATAGATGAACTACTCGCCATGGATCATAGTCACAACGCTGAGATGGATGCTTTGCAACGGCAGGAAGCATTAGTGGAGGCAGACGCCATGAAGGATGCTTAAATGGAAGATACATATATGTATATAGAGGCTTTGCAAAGAAATGTCAGAGCAAGCAGATCCATTTATATGTTTAGGTTGAAATTTAACGGCAATCAAAGGAAATGGCAATCCCCACTTCTCTACGGTCATGAAGATGGTGTTTGAGACATTAAATCACAATCATCGTACTTTGGAACACTTAAAGCAACCTATGTATGATTTCTTCAATTTTATATATATACTCTAATATAACACTTATTTATTTAATTATTATTGTCCTATTATGAAATTTGATTCTTCTATTGTTCTAAAATATGTAATTTACTAACAAAAACTATATGCTATGCTTATTGATTTAACGAGTGCGCGATTGCTTATTGTTAAACTTGTTCATAATGTCCCATTTTACTTCTCACTTCTATAGTTCTATATAAGAAAATACAATGACTACATTAAATAATTATTTGTTAATCAATATGTATTAACGATTTTTATAATTTTGATACTTCTTTTCAATCCTTAAACTACTTTTTGCCCATTGTCGTTCTCTTCATTAAATATTATTACTTTTATATAGTTATATTATTACATAGTGATTTATGTGTATTAACGAATTATCATACTTCTTATCATCTTTGTAATCAATACTTTCTTCTATACAAAAAAATCCCACTTATTTAGTTATTTTACCCAAAAACTGTAATGGCGAAACTGGACTCCTGCTCACCAAGATGAAATAAACATCTGCATGAAAAACATATGTCTATTTAACAAAAAATTAAATCACACATGGCAAGACAGCGTTACCGTTCTCCTCCACGCAATTACATCTCCTCACCTCTATATACTTCATTCTACTTTGACCTCCGATCATTGCAACAAATGTAATACCACCATTAAGTGAGTTGCCTTGCCTCTAACTATTGTTTAAATACATATTTTCTCTCTATGTATAATAAGAAGAACGTAAATCCAATGGACTACTACAAAATCTATTAGAAAAAAAGTACAACTTCTAATCAAGGTGGACAAAAACAACAGTATAAGTTGCACTAAACTTATATATTTGTTGTTTATATATATATATACACGTTATATGAAAGGGGTGCTATGAAAAAATCGATATGTTATAGGTTGTTCTATTGAGAATAATAACAACATTTTTAATATATATATAACTCAATGTTTTATATCTTAATTAATAAAAATAAACTATGTGTCACGCGCGTGCAACGCGCACACCAAACAATCTAGTATATATATATATATATATAAATTGGATACCTATCAAAAATGTTAATTAAGAATAGAAATTCATCATATCGAATCATAACACAAAATTCATAAAAGCAAAAACTAATGATGTAAAAGTTACTAACCGATAGTAATTATACCAAATATCACATTCGATAATGACTACACCAAAACTAGAACACTTAAATTAATTAATATAAACACTTTTTTTTGCCAGAATTTAATATAGAAACTTAGAAAATGCCCATATAGCAAGAAAGTTATTCAACGTTCATATATATTATCAAGTATTCAATGAATATTTCATGCATTAAAAGAAAGAATATATATATATATATATATATTGAGGGAACATTTATTTAGTTAATTAATTAAGTGCTAAATATGAGAAGATGTCTACTGAGTAATATTTAAAGAAATTTATGGTCGGGGGTTCACCGAAAGTAACGCTGCTGTACTGCTGGTTCATTCATTGAACGTTATTTCTAAAGTTGAAACAAATAATAGCAGGGACTTTATTAATTATTATATTCAAAACTATAATGTGATCTTAGGTGTAGGAAATATATCAAATATTACCTATTTATGACTCATCATCAGATATATATGATCCAGGAGAAAATACGTGTACACGAGTTTTCTAGGACCTTTCTATCGGGATTTGCTAGGATCATTTGAAAGTATCCATGCTTTAAACTTATTTTTGCAAATATTTATTTATAATTTTACCTAAAAATTTGTAAAATTAAACTGAATAATCACAATGGTTATAAAGTGAATTTTAAGATTTTTTTAATTTAAATGTTAAAGTTTACATTGTAGAAAATAAAAATAACAGTTTTTAAAAAAAACACAAAAAAAAAATATTCGGAGGCAAAAATAAAAATGAAATAATTACTAATAAGAGACATAGTATAATGCTCTTAAAATTGAAGAATTAAACTACAAATAAAATAATTTCCAAACAAAAATAATGCATGAAAGCACCAATACTTTAAAATGATGTTAGACAAACCGCTTTCTATTGGGACTCTGAGATTTTTAGTCTCAGGCTGATGTGGTATGACACGTCAGCATATTAGGTATTTTTTATTTTTTGTATGGATTCGGATCGGACCGGTAAAATAAATTCGGAATTTCAGCAAAATAAAATCGGGATTATTTTAACTAAATATAATAACTAAGGTTCATTCTAGCATTTAAACCTAAATCTATGTATCATGTATGTACTCCCGCATTCTTCATTACTGGCGTTGTTCCTTCTTCTGATGTTCTCCTTCCCCATTCTTCATCCTCAGACAGCATGCGAACACCATCATGCGAACTCCGGCCCCAAAATTAGGTGAAATCCGGCCCCAAAATCGGGCGAACTCCGGCCCCAAGAACTGCATCCGGCCACTGCGTCATGGCGACCCAGAATATAGTGAAAGAGAGGGGAAAGCTCCGAGAGGAGACGATTTCTCGGTGGAGCTCGTGGGCAGTCACGCTGATCATCTCGTCTCGCAGGTACTCCTAAATTCATTAATTCAGTTTCAATTTCACATCTTTTATATGCTGAATGATTATTGCTCGAATGGTTTGTATTCTTAACTGGGTGCAAGTTGGTAGAATTGTGAATTTTCAACAATTTGCTTATCATGACAATAACACTAGAGATTACGACAATTGGGTTTGGAACATAGTTATGACTTTGAAGAAAAAGTCTGATCATAGTTTTCTTGCTTAAGAATGCTATTAATTGTTTGTGTGGAAGATGATTGTTGAGCTACCATTTACTGAGTAGTGTTGCTTTATGGCTTGAATGTAAGTATCCTCGTCAAGTTGTAATAGAGTTTGAGTACAGCACGAGTCCAAAAGCATTTTGCTTCTTCAGTGTATTGGCAATCCTAGATCCTATTGCAAATTTGCAACTTATACTTTAACTATTTTAAAAACTTGAGGAGTGAAGAATGAGAAAGCTTATGAGATTCTTGAAACCAATAAAATGGTTTCTCTTTAGAGCTGAATTTCTGGTGAAAGATGCAAAAAGATGTCAACTTTGTGATGCTTTAAACTAGTTGTTATTGTTTTTATGTTACCTCAAGTACCTTATTTTCGGATTGTGGTAGAGCATGATTGTTTTTGCTGCATAAAAGGGCTAAAATACAGTAGCTTTTATTTATTATAAAACTAGTGCTTTGGATGGTACAATCTCTTGTATTATAATGTGCATATGAAATACACTTTTGTTAGCTTAAATATAAATTTTGGTGGACTTGAATGTTATATATATAAAAAAATGATTAATTTGGATTGATATGTTTGACAGACTAATGGATATTCCGAGCAAAATGTATGTTTCGTTATGTTTGTGGATGAGCAGACATTGTCGACTTTGTCATCGGAAGGGACAAAGCCGGCAAAGGTATTAAATTGCTCTGATTTACCCCAAATGATTGCCCTGGGTAGTCATAAGGTATTTATCTATCTAAACTGATTGTCTCTCTGATTCTTTTAGACAGCAGTAACTAAAAAGCATTGAATTATGCTTTTTGAATAATTATAACATTTTGTCTGTGGAAAAAAATGAACAAGAAGATGGACATGTGATTCCGGTTATTCCTCTATCGAGTGAGTACTTAAGCGATGAGGGAATTCTTATGCAGAACGGTAAAGATGCTTTGATATATATCGGAAACTCGGTAGATTCCAAAATATTGCGCCAATTGTTCGGTGTATCCACACCACAGTGGAAGAAGTTCAACCACAAGTAAGTTCTTTCTTGAAACTATTAGTTACTTTTACTGCAATTGTTACTGAGATCTAATTTAACTGATAATGGTGCTTAGCTTCAGCTGCAGTAGTATGACAATCCACTGTCAAAGAAACTCAATGATGTTGGTGAATGAGATTAAGAGGCATAGATTCTCATTCCTACAGTTAGTAATATTCAAATATATTTTTCTCTAATTCTTATAATTAATGTATATCCTAATTGGATTTAAATATACTTATCGATCTAACTTTTGCCTAACCGTGACAATTTGTGCTGCAGGGTGAAATTCTGCAAGAAAACAGATCAATCGGGGAAAACATATTCTACTTACAGTGTCATGTTCATTGCTTTTAATTACTATGTTTACAATTATAAGAACTAAGCTGTTTGTTGAATTGCTATCGAGTTAAACCAAACAACTTATATCTTATTCATGACAAATAAATCATTTAAAGAAAATCATAACAAATTTATAAAACTGATACAGCTATACTTTGACTACATGAGAAGGTTCAGTGTTGAATTCAATGACTACTTTGAATATGGAATCATTTCAATGATTGTGGTTGGATTAGGTCCATGCGGTGAGCTAAGATATCATTCATCGCCGATAAGCTCTTTAGCTTTTGTCCTTAGAATCCTAAATAATTTCATCAACACAAGTTATGCAATAATCAATAATCATTGTTAATACGTATTTGATTTATTATATTTATGGATTTATCATTATGTATCAGTTACTATACGTGCAACCAGCAGATCAATTAGAAGTTTAACTAGCAATTTGGTATTTGAAAACAGAGAATTTATTGACAAATGTTGTCTTCTAACAAGATGACTAACAAAACATCCTCATTTACTGCAGTCATCTTTTATTTCCAACCATCAACATCAAATGATTTTATTCATCATAGTCTATTGCATCTTTCTTCGGATGCTTTAATCTTTTGATCCATGCACCGTCAAAACTCGACAATTATCTTAAGCCACCCTTCATGCATGTTTGTATTTAGACGGTCGGTCATGCTTTCTTTCGTCACCTCGTAAATCACCTTCCCTGTCGATCAATACACGGTTGTAAAACTGTCAAAAGTAATTGTTTTCGTGAAATGGTAAAATTGAGCTAAATTTTTGCAAGTAAAAACTTAGGTTAAAACTAATTGTTCCACTTTATATTTAGTTACTAGACTATTACAATAACCAAAAATGATATGCTTAATATACAAACACTTTTCAAAGCAGTAACTCACCCATTCCCAGCAAAATCGAACTGGAACACACACTGATTCCTTCGTTTTCTAATGCCGCGACAAGTTTCACCATCGTATTATTATCCTGAAAAAATGAAGCGTTAGAAATTCATCAAAGAAAAAAAAAAAGGAGCAGTACACGAAACTAAGTTAAAAAAAACAATGAAGATGTTTGGTTTTGTAAAATCAATCAACATTGCTGGACAAGAACCAATAGCATAAGATTACCATCTCTGATGAACCAGCTTCGTGCAACAATCCTACTAGTTTTTCATCATGCTTATTCGGTAGGATGTCTTTCAATTGCTAACCACTTCATGAAAGGAAAACACACAGTGAAAGAATTCATCAAATTAAGGAAAAGCAATCTAATTATGCATCAATTGGAGTCTTAAGTATATTTGAAAAAACTTCAAACAATAATGATGTTTACAATACCTCATTTTACCAGTGCCAACGCCGTGCTCTCCCGAAAAAGTTTTACCGCCCAAGTTCCATCAACATTCAACTTAACACTGATGCAAACCCAATAAAACCTATTGAAAAATAAAATAATATTTGGATGTTTAGCTGGGATATTAGAGATCAAATTTTTAACAAACAAGTGAACACATTTCAGCATGGAAAGACTACATGAGACTACCTAAATTCAGTCAAACAAAATACTTGTAACTGTTAAAATGAATTATGGGAATCAAATGATCCAGCTTAATTAAAAATAACACATCACTTTCAAAAAACAGAAACTTTCTATTAAAAATCCGATATTGCAGCAATATAGCGGCCAAATAGTTTGTTCATGATAGAGTAGTATGTTTTATGATATGGTTATATTAGTCCTCCATGTATAGGAGTCTTACATTCTAGTACATTAGGATCTTATATATAGGACCTCACCTCTTGTAGTTCAAATTACCTTAAGCATTCAATACAATATGTTCAACATTAGTATTGCTTTGCTTACAAGCTTCTCTCCTACACATCTCATTCACTCACATGGTATCAGAGCTCCAGGTCTGATCCATGACCGTTCCGCTGCAGATTTCCATGTCCAGCTCTGTTTCTTTGATGATTGGAGCTCTTATCAAGCTTAGCTACGTAACTTCTCTGCATTCTTCTACTTCTCCAGCATTGCTTTTCATATATCCATGCATTTCCAGTCTTGAATCTGGTCTATCAATCAGTTCTTCATCGATCTATACATTCCTAGCCTTGATCTTGACCAATCTGCCAGTTCTTCAGCAAATTTATGCAATTTCAGCCTTCTGTTCATCATCAAATCTTCAAATCGAGGTCTGAAACCTATGCTTTGAGCTTCGTGGATCCATATATGATTGATTACAACACTGTTGATGGATTAACTTCACTGAATTGCATCGGTTTGAGGTATCGAATTATTCTGTCCAGTTTTTGCTACGTTTTTGCGATTTGTACTTAGAATTCTGATTTCGAGGAGGAAACTCGATTTCATTATCGCTGATTGTTGGTTCTTCATGTCGCCTACTTGTTTATGATGGATTAACTGCATTTTATTGGAAATTTGGGCATGGATTCGATCAATTTTTGTCATAATTGTTCAAACTGCTGCTGTTCTTCACGACTGAGTGTTCGACCTTGATTTCTGGCAATATGAAAACATTGTATTGCTCAAGGTAATGAATACAAAGGGGAGAGGTCCAATATATAGGACTCTCTAGGACTAGAATTAACCAATACAAACCATAAGGACTAACATGGCATATACTACTATACTACTCTATCATTCACTATGCTTCTTCATCTTTCTAGAGTTTCCTTTCAAACACTGAATGTTCATAGACCTATGTATTTAATCTGAAACATTCTACTGCTGCTTGATCTACCATGCTGCTATTGCTGCTTGAAATTGTTGTTGGGAGCTTGCTGCGGGAAGAGTGAAGAGAAGTATGACTCGTGCATGAGAAGAGTGCACAACACAATCAAGTAGAGGAGAAGACTGCACCATGCACATGAGGAAGCACAGACCATGATCAAGAGGAAAAATTTGTTGCAAGTGAACTAGAAAACACAATTCTGAACCTCAAATTGCTGCACAAATGTTGGTGAAATCCAATTCGCTTGAAACACGATGACTCCAGTTGCTTTCCATGGCAAAAATCTAACAAAAAATCATCTAAGAATGGCAGCCGTGTCTTTGCATCTGTCACTGCTCAAAAAGTAAAATTCAGAGTCCACTTGTGCACCAAAATCACATGAATCCTTCATATTGAACCTCATCGCTATTCGCATCACCAATTTGAAGTAGATGAATCAATTTCCAGAACCAAAGAATTCAGCCTCCAACAGCAGAAACGTAGCAGCATAGATAAACCAGATGGATGAAGACAACAAACTCTAGATGTCAACATAGAGCAGAACAAAGAGAATCCAGATGGTTGCAGACAACAAACTCCATATGTCAACAGAAGAAAACAATGGCAAATTGATGTAATCCAAACAAGAACTGAATCCAAACAGCAGCAAATCAGACCATTTATCTCATATCGAAACCAGTTCACAGCAGCGGCAACTAATTCAGCATCTAATCCAGACCAGTAATTCAAATCAATATTTAAAGAGCTGAAGCGAATACCAATCAAGGAGCATCTACTCGCAATTAATACTTGCAACTCAAACTAGCAAATGGCGAGAAAACAGGTCGGTGCACCGGCGCTCTAACGCCAATTGAAGAAGAAGAACGGCTCCGCTCTGACGTTGAGGGAAGAAGAAGACACAGAGCTGCAGATACCGGTGGAAGAAGAAGAAGTGTAGATTAACGTCTCTGATGCCGATGGAAGAAGAAGTTGCCCAGATCGACATCTTGAAGCGTCGGCAGGCGCAGATCGGTGAGACAAGAGGAGATACAGATCCATGGAGAGAAGATCAGGCTGCGTGATATGACCTTGGAGGCAAAAGATCTGATCACTGATTTGATTACAGTTGATATGAACTGATTGCTGATTGTATTGGATGACAGCTGAAGCAGGAGGTGTCAGATTCAGAAGCAGGAGGTGTCAATTGAATGGAAGCAGGAGGTGTTTGATGAAAGATCTGAACCGAAATGCTGCATAGGGAACTAAATAAGCAGGAATTGAGCTTCGGTAACGAAGCATAAAGCTGGAAATATATGAAGAACGATGAAGAATTTGACTAAATTTGTAGCGGAAGTGGCGAATCATGCCTGGGCTCTGATACCATCTTAGTAATTAGGGTTAAGCAAGTATGAGGGAAAACATTGTATTGCTCAAGGTAATGAATACAAAGGGGAGAGGTCCAATATATAGGACTCTCTAGGACTAGAATTAACCAATACAAACCATAAGGACTAACATGGCATATACTACTATACTACTCTATCAGTTCAATGTGCAAACCATTACAAATAAACATGAATCCATAAAATAAGAACCTTCGGTCAGATCATGGAAAGCTGAAATTTCAGTTTATGTTACACACATCGCACTGTAGCGCTCAGTATGATATAATTTAAGTTGAGGATACACACAATCAATCAACTAACAGTTTCAGACCACTTTACCTTCAGTTATCGGCACTTGGGAAGACTTGCACGAGAAGAATCCACATACTGGAATTGAGCCCTAGAAGAAGCAGTTGAGTGGTGGACACAAAATAGACAATAATTACACACAGAAACAGATCATTGCATTTTCTTTAAAGGCGACTTCAATTCACACTGATTGATTTTTTTTTCCTTAACATAGAAAAAACATGCCGACGTGTCATACTCGAACCTAATTACTATTTCTTCAAATCCATACACGACAATTATGTTCCAAAGCCAGCTATCGTAATCTCTATGGTTCTTGTCATGATAAGCAAATTGTTGAAAATTCGCAGCAATTCGGTAGAATTGCACCCATTAAACTAAATTGCAATGAATACGAACCGTTCGAGCAATAATCAATCAGCAATAGGATCAGAAATGCAAAAATTGCAGATAAAAAAAGTGAAATTGAATCTGAAGTAATGGATTTAGGGGTATCCACGAGACAAGAACGCCTCTTTGTCCCCACCACACCTTACTAATGTCGAAATGAATTCTGGGAATCAAACGAACAAGGCTGAGAAAATCCAATTATGAAAAAGTATTACCTTTTTAAGAGTCTCCAGTCTACTCGGCTGGTCCTCACGTTGAAGCCTATCAAAATAAAATTGAAGCTTTTTTGCAGCCTCCATTAAGTCTCTAGCATGCCTCTCCACATCAACTACAGAAGAAAGACACTCTTCTTTTTAGTGCCAACACAGACACAATATTTTATAAGCAAGATTGACATGAGAGATCAGTTACAGAGCTTAAATTCATTCAACAATACGAACTTCTCACTAAAATAACATTATTTGTACAAGCAAACACGAAACTAGCAAACTGTTCACAATTCATTACAAATCTAGCACTTTTCAGGAATGCAATCAACTGCACAACACAAAATAGTGTTGTGTTGCTGATGCATGCTATTTTGGTGAAAAATTACAGCAATGCCCTGAAATACAAAATAAAGTTATCACTTCACATCATGAAAGTAGCAGCAAAGAAGATAGATTTCATTTCACCATTGGTGTAAGTGACTTGGTAATATTATGAAAGTGGCCCAGTTTTATGAACTATCTATACTAAATGTGTAATGCATAAAGACTCGAGCTAGCAAGCTAATAAAGCATTTTCTTATATCTGCTTCTGAATAATTTCATCCAAAATGCATATTGATGGTGATTAAATTAAATATTCCAGTACAACTCAATTTCTCGATTGTATTATCATTATTAACACAACATGTAATCATATGCCACATCTATATCTAGCAATATGTTCAATCAAAGTATGATACCTCTCGACTTGTTATAATTTCTTCACAGCTAAAATGTGTTGTTATTCACTTCATATCCACCTCAAGCTGAACCTTACTCAACATGTAATCTAATTTGGTGAGTTGATGGATCTATGTCATTAACAAGAATCCAAGAATAAACACCATCAGGAGCAAGAATTAACTCTTTCAAAATAATAACAGAAAAGGTACCTCTTCTTGTGCAATTAAGGAGATTGTCGGACCCGCGGGTTGGATTTTGAAGGAAATTGATGTAATGCAGCCGTCAACGACCAGGCAGAAAGAAAGACCGGTACATATCTTTTCCCTCGAGGCATTGCTCGATCTCGACGCCGTATCGTCAACTTTCTGTCTTGACCCTAAACCCTCGTGTTGTCGTTGCTGTAATTGCTCTGTTGATCCTCTCGTTGTTGTGATTGCTCTTCCCTGCTATCCTATTGTGTTGACGTTGCTGTAATTGCTCTTCTGTTGATGGAGGAAGTGGTTTTGCTCTTCGGTGAGGGTGAAATCAATTTTCAGATGGAGATGTTGATTGATGATGGAGGAAATGGCGGAGATGTATAATAATTACAGATTGATCCTTATCATTATTTGAATTCCAGATTTTTTAGCCGATCGGATCCGGATTAAACCAATTTGTTTAAATAAAATATTATTTAATTATTTTATCTATCCTAAGTGTCACGCCACATCAGACTGAGATGAAAAATCTCAGAGTATCAATATAAAAGTCCAGTTTTCTAGTACATGTGTTTTTATTTTTTTATTAAGAGTTGGTGTTATCACAGATAAAATAAATATTAATTTTTAACATCATGTATAGTGTGACACTGTTTAAAGTGTATTATTATCATATATATAATATAATAATAATAATAATAATAATAATAACAATAATAATAATAATAATAATAATAATAAAGGCATTCAAATTAGTGTTTTTACCCCACTATATTATTATATGTTTCTAGCTAGCCCGAGACATCCCGATAAAGCACATTCGTGGCTAATCTATTTATTTAATAATAATACATAAATAAATAAATAAATAGGTATGACTATACATGATGTTTATATACTCAAAAGGTGGTTAGTAGTTAGTACACATAGATACGTACTTTTTTTTTTTGTAGATAATAATAATAATAATAATAATAATAATAATAATAATAATAATAATAATAATAATAATAATAATAATAATAATAATAATAATCGTTCTAATGACTCCAACACAGCACATGGTCTAGTTATAATGAGTCATTCGTCGCATATAAAAGTACTTTAATTAATATATTTATTTTACATGTTAATCCACACTGAGATATATATATAGACTATAATACGTAATATTTTTTTGACACCTAATATTATTTTGGTATATATTTAAGGTTTATGGTTTAAGCATAAATGTAAGCGTTGAGCCACGTGCTAAACCATAGAGTCAGAGGAGGCTCCCTTTGCATAACCGTTGGGAAATGATATCCGTTAAGGTCGGTGGACATTTCAGACGTGGATCTGCCCATCTTTGTTATTGCTACAGTCTACAATGTACTTGGTCATATATTCAGGAATTAATAAATCTTTCTTTCTAATTTACTTTTTGTTTTCCCACATAAAGCAATATTTCTAATTTACTTAATGTTTTAATCTAAATAATGTAATTCTGCAGATTAAATTAGTGGTTTAGCAATTCATACATTAACTAAAAAAATTAGCTTTGAATGACATGGTTTATCTCAGCTTATGCCTGAAAGGTATATGATTAAGTGTGACATAATATTTTAGTTAGGTCACTTTTAGGTAACTTTCTGAGAGGTTTCATATCTAAGACTATATAGTAACAAGTACTCTCAAGCACTAGACTATTACTTCCTGTGTTTGAATTAATGTTGAATGGGAGAGTTAAATGATTGAATATTAAAAAAAAAAAATCATGTAATATAGTGTAACGGTTCAATACTTCGTACATTAGTCAGAAGTCAGAGGTTCATTCCAGCTGATGATCATGAGAATTGAAAGATGTTCATAGTCAGCACATTACCCATTACGGGCTGACCCCGATGCAAGTGGAGATTAGTCTAAGTTTGTAAAAACGTGCTACGAGTGATACTCTCCTGATGGCCCCATACCACTCGCGGAAAAAAAATATTAAAAGAAAAATAGTGACAGAAAATACTACGAAATGATCTAAGCCCAATTTCTAGGAATTCTAATGAAGAAAAGGACTAAACTAAAGTCATTGGAACAGCCCAATCAACACTTGAACTATAGGCCCATAACTCTATAAACTGTATTTTTCTGGCCCATTTTTGGTGCACGTAAAGTCGTCTATTATTTTTTCTGGACTACCGAAACAGATTTAACCGCCATTACCTGCCGCGCTCGTTCCCTCTTTCAAACTGTACAATGCCGACTGTTCTCTCTCTCTACTACTTCGCTACTCTCGCCATCCTCTCCGCCGCCGCCACCGCCACCACCACCACCACCACCGCCGCCGCCGCTTCAGAGCCTTACAGTCGGCTCCTCTCTCGGCACCACCACCACCATCACCACCACCATCATCACCACCACCATCACCACCACCATCATCATCACCACCACCATCATTCGATTCTACTGATCAACTCCACCGCCACCCGTCGACCTATATCACCACCACAGCTGCCGCTCGATCAGCCGCCGCCATTTCTTCCAGTTCGGCCTCCTTCTCCACCATGGATGGAATCGCCACGATTACTGTCGCCGCCACCATCTCGTCATCGTCAAAGACAGTATCGATCTTCAAGATTGCCGTCCAGTCCCCCGTCGTCATTGCGAACGGCTCCAACTCAGAGGAGGATTCCACCATTTCCACCTCCACCAAGATCATTTCCGCCATCTGAATCACCGTCTCCTCCATCACGTCTTCCAAGAACGCGTCGATCGCGGCAACATTCACTGCCGCATACTCCAGCAAGATCATCGCTGGTACAGTCTTCTTCAACACGAACTCCGCCGCCAACTCAGCCACTACCACTACCGCTACCGCCTATTCCTCCTTTCCTGTTCCCGCTGCCACCACCGTCACCGTCGTCTACTCTTCCAAAACCAGAACAGTTACGGCCGTTACCGTCACCTTCAGCTCAATCACCAGAATCTCCTCCACCTTCACATACGCTGCCGCCATCTCCTTCTCCAGCACAAGGTCCCCTCGTACCGGCCCTGTTCGTGCTGGGCGACTCCTCCGTGGACGCAGGTAACAACAACTTCCTCGGCACTTTTGCACGCGCCGATCACCTTCCGTACGGACGCGATTTCGATAACCACCAACCTACTGGAAGATTCTGCAATGGCCGAACCCCCGTCGATTATCTTGGTCAGCCACTTCTTGAAAATCAATTTCAGTTTCTTGATTCCTCGGTTCAAACATTAATTAATCTCTGCAATTGATTTCAACAGCATCGCGGCTCGGCCTTCCGTTCGTTCCGACCTATCTCGGCCAAGGAGGATCGATCGAAGCGTCCATGAAGGGAGTTAATTACGCATCTGCAGCCGCCGGAGTGTTCTTCAAAAGCGGATCCGAATTGGTACCACTCTATCTTCACAGATAACGTTAACGAACAAACAAAACCCTAATTTCAACATTTCTTAATTTCTCAGGGCCAACACGTCTCCTTCTCTCAGCAAATCCAACAATTCTCAGACACAAACCAACTCTTCATCCTCCGAATGGGAGAAGAAGCCGCCGGAGAACTCATCTCAACCTCCGTCGTCTATATCTCCATCGGAGTCAACGATTACATCCACTATTATCTCCTCAACGAATCCAATGTTCAAAGCCAGTACCTTCCTTGGAGATACAGTCACTTCATCGCTTCATCTATCGCTCGAGGAATCGAGGTAAATTAATTTCTACTTCCATTCATTTCGCTTCATCGACACTTATTGTTGGTTTTTGATAATTAGACTCGTGATTTTCTGCAGAATTTATACAACAACAACGTTCGGAGAATCGTGGTGATGGGGCTCGCTCCAATGGGATGTGCGCCGCGCTACCTATGGCAATACAACAGCCAAGACGGCAGCTGCATCGACGAAGTGAACGATATCATCATGGAGTTCAACTTCATAATGAGATTTATGGTCCAGGAGCTGAACCAGAAGCTTCCGGAAGCTTCCATCATCTTCTGCGACATGCTCGAGGGCTCCTTGGACATAATCAAGAACCACGAGCAGTACGGGTTCAACGTGATCACTGATGCCTGCTGCGGATTAGGCAAGTACAATGGATGGATCATGTGTATGTCATCGGAGATGTCGTGTTTAGATGCGTCGAGCTATGTGTGGTGGGACCAGTTCCACCCGACCGATGCGGTGAACAAGATTCTGGCCGAGAATGTGTGGGATGGGCGCCATTCGGAGATGTGCTACCCTATGAACTTGGAGAAGATGTTGAGTATTGAGCAGCCGAAACGATATATTTTGCATTAAATTTACATGTAAATCTGGTTTTGTTGAATTGTAAATCGATTTTGTCTGTCGTGTAAAGAAGGAATTGCAATGTAACAGTGATGATCAGTCGTTCGTGTCGTCTTCTGTCTCTGGTTTGGCTCGGAAACTGGGAAATGATGCAGTTGTCATATCCCTGCAGGTTTTCTTGTTCATGAAGTTTTCTTCAGATACTTAAGAAAAAAATTATGATGAGAAGAAAAAATTAAAATTACTTGAGATATGGAATTGTCATGTTCTTGAGTACTGATGGATTTATAGCGATGTATGACTTCCACTCGTCGAGGTCGATCCGTCCATCTTTCTTCGAATCCACATCTTCGAATGTCTGCAGTTCATATTATAAGTCACTGTGTATTAATGTAGTATATCAAGTTGAAACCTTTCAAAATTATAAATTTCGTTTAGAAAAAGAAAGTACCGCTTTTATGATTGAATCGATGATATCGTTGGAGAGTACGAGATCTGATTCAGTGAGAAAACTGCAAACCAACTCCTTGACCTCGCCGGGTAAGATGAATCCTTTTACCCGTGTATCGTATAATCGGAATGCAACTGAGAATTAGAGAGGTTTATTTCTTGATGTATAAGATATCTACGATTCTGGGTAAATTGAGCAAGAAAGTAGTGATTTTTACAAAGGGCTTTATCTTCTAGAGGAGCTGATGGATGGAATATGCTTAGAGAATGAACGAATTCTTGAAACTCGATGACATTGTCGTGTTTGTAGTCGAATAATTGGAACATCTGCAATTACACAGCTGTGATTTCAGTTAATTAACCATAAAAAAATTGAGCTTTTTAAAGATTAAAGAGTTGTGATTTAATAGTTAAGCTAACTCTATCTGCAAAAAAACTCTGCTTTTTGCTGTTCTTGAATAAACCCAGCTTGAACTCTTCCTGCAAAGTGAAATTCATGAAGAAAAACGAACAAAAGATCGAGATTGAACCGTGAGTAATGTGGATCGAACAACTTACCTTGGTTATGAATCCATCATCAACCATAGAACTGCTCAGTTTCTTGAACAGAACTCTCAGGGACTTGACATCGGTTTCGCTAACTGAAACATAAAATCAAAAGGAAGAAATGTTAACTTGAACTGCAAGGAAGTGAAAATGAAGGCGAAAGAGAAAGTACAGTGTGTTTGAGATGCGAGGAGGGCGAAATCTTGGTGCCCAAGTTTCTTCGGCTTCATATAAGTACAACCCATGTCTGTATTGCTCCAGAATTTGCTTGTTTAGCTGAACTTAAATAAGAAGTTCTAAATTATATCAGACGATATTTTTTTTATTTTTTTCTGTTTGGGGCGATTCCACTTGAGAGTTGAATCAGGTTCTTCTTCCCTTAAGCAGAAGGAATATATTCAGCACCAACAGAGATATTTCTGGCAGTATAAACAAAAACACAGAGATATATATGTATGTATGTTCCATGGAAGTATCTGGAATGGAATTATCTACGCGGTTAATTATGAAATTGCTAGGTGACTTTAGGCCGTCGAGTATATTATTAGCGAAGCCCAGATTGTTTTTTTAATATTTTTTTTGCTAGTTTAATTAATTATCCCAATTCCCATGTTCATGGCTGACCCTTGGAAAAGTGAGGCCTAAATCTGAATTTTAATTTGGATTGTTTTTTAATTAAAAGTGTTTAAATTATCTACTAACCACAACTTTCAGTAACTTATTTATATTTTTAGTGGACGTATTAAAATTTCTAACAAATTATTGACAACTAATAATAAACAAAAGCAACAAAATATGATAAAGCAAAAAACTGGAATTTTTTTTTTGTTTATGTTGAATATAAAGATAGTGTATAAATTCGAAAGGATCGTTTTAGTCGATATACATAATACATTCCAACCATCGTTTTACATTGGAAATGATTTAAAGTTGTCTTAGAAAAAGAATTTTGATTGCACACTTTTAATTTTAACTAATTTTGAAACTTATATACTATTTTTTCTGTTAACCAAGTTGTATACTATTAATTTTAAAATAAACTAATAATTTATTTGAAAATAAAGAAATCTAAACGTTAAAACAAAAGTACATTACCGTTAGTGCAAGTAAATGATAGAGTTTGGTATTGGTTGGTAATTTTATTGTTATAATATAATTATTACTATTTAATGTGTATTAATTAGTTGGAAAAGTGGTAAAAAAATGTCGGCAAAAAATGTATTAATTACTTAGATTTTTTTTTTTAAAATAGTGTTGCCGAAATTTATATGGATAGTTACTGATTTTTTTTGTAAGGTAATGATGATTATTACCTTTTTTTTCTTTCAAGAATGATGATCATAATTTAATAATTACATAAAAATATACTTAATTTTAGACCTAACATTAATTCCACTAATTAAATAACAATAGATTAAGTCCTAGGCTTAGTGATTTGAACTTAGAATCTGGCCTCCTGCCTATGCATATATTTTTCTAATTTCGTCAGAATTTTTTTTCTTAAATAGAATCATCCAAATATTGAATATATGATGAATAAAATAATTATTTTTTTTTTCCAAACATCAATTAGTATTTTATCGCGCTTTTTTCATCGTGTGTTAGGTAAATGACCAATTTTATCCAAATTAGACATAAATCTTAACGAAAGTAATAAATTATATACAAGTGAAACTTGATCTAGCCATTCTTTCAAACATCAAATATCGATTTACAATTAACTCATAAAAAAGGTGAAAAAAAACTAACAATTAATATATAACAACAATGCTACTAAGTATGAAAATAAGATTGAAAATAAAATATTCTAAATTTTAGAAAAATGTTGAGTAATCTATCCAAGTATTTTTCTTAAAAAGTGAATATATATATTTCGCATTCTCACTAGATTTTCGCTATTCAGTAGACTTTTCTATAAGAATAAGTGAATGAGTAAAATTAGTAAATTGTCTCCTAATATGAAAGATGGTTAAAAACAAATATTAGGGTTAATAACTAAAAAACTGTCAAAGGTTTGGCTATGTTAAAATTATGGGTTTGAAGTTTCAAATGTTAAAATAGAGTGTCCAAGGTTTCAGTTTTATTAAAATTTGGTTTTCCGTCCAAAATTGCAGTTAAGTTTAACAGGATGAGGTGAAATGACACTTTTATCCTTTTAATATTTTGTTTAATTTACTACTTTATTCGAGATTGTGTGAAATGATAAAATTACCCATGAGTCAAATTACAACCACCTTGTCTCCAGCGACCGCCACCCCATCTTTGGCGACGATTGGGCCACCGAGGGCCCGAATCTGGAGCTTTGTGGCTCAAATTCGGGCTCTCGGTGGTCCAATCGGGGCCGGACGACTCCGATTAGAGTTGTCTGGCCCCGATTGGCGGTCACCGGCGGCCTTGAGCCGGTTCCGACGAGGGGAGGAGTTTATTTTGGACCAATGGTAGTTTTGACTTTTCACTTGGGCATGTGAGGGGCACACTATCGACCAAGGGTAGTTTTTGAATTTAAATTTTTAGCACCTCACATGTTAAGCACGTGACACAATTGAGAAAATTACTGAAATAAGCATAATATAATACAAAAATACATAATTAAGCACCGTATATTCAAAATAGCAAAAATAAGCATAATATCGAATCTCATTCGAGGGTTTGACCAAAATATGGGTCAAACCCTCGAATCTCATTCGAGGGTTTGACCATTGGTCAACCCTCGAATCTCATTCGAGGGTTTGACCAATCAAACCCTAATTTTAATTGCCCCAATTCTCTTCGAGACCTCCCTCTTCTCCCGTCCGTGTTTCAGCAGAGAGCTCCACTGCGCCTAGAAGATCCTCCGCACTAGAGAAGCTCCGACGCTGCCGTTGCTCCGACGCGGCCGTTGCTCCGCCGCGCGCCGTCGACCGACGCCCCGCCGTTAGCCAGCGAACCAGCAGCTCCGCCCGTCCGAAGAACCCGCATCGCCGTTCAGCTCCGCCGCATCTGCCCGACACTCCACCGCCTCATCGCCGTTTCTCCGTCGTTTCTCCGCCGTTCCTTTCGCCGGAGGTAGCCAATTTCAGACCAAGCAAGGTCGCGGGTCGATCGCCGGAGTAGCTGCTCCAAATTCAAAACCCTAATTTCGCAATTTGGGGCAATTATCCAATTTGAGGTAAAATTGATGCTATTTTCTCTAATTATGAACTTTTAAGTGTTTAATTGTTTATTGGTTTGCATAATTGCGATGAAATGTGCATTATTTAGAAGATTATTAGTTTATAGGTTGACATTATTGAGATGAAATGTAGATTTTAAGTTTACATTGCAATCAAGTATGTATTATTTAGTGAGTAATTGCGAAGAAATGTGGGTGTCGTCGGTGATCAAATGTTAGTTAGTTAATAGATAGTTAGATTGTTTAGATAATGAGATGATTAATAAGTTATTTATTTGAAAAATTCATTGTTAAACATATATCGATAAATATTAAGCTTTGTTTTTACATTTTCTTAAGACATGGTGAATCTATTATGTCATTACGGCGGGAGAGTTACACGAAATGGAGGAGTTGTTGAATATGTGGATGGTAGTTTCGCGATGACTCAGACGACCAAAGACATAGCTTTGCTCCAACTGAAGAAGATTGTTATTGAAGCGTGTCAATTGATTAGTTCTCATGTTGATGTTGAACTTGAGTGGAAGATGGATAACAATAAAATTATCCCAATTAATAGTCAAGCCGCAATGAATGTTGTTTTTGAAACATGTGAGGACAAACTTATAGAGATCTACGTGACCACAAGAGTCGTTCAATCTGGACGTGAACCTGTGATGCAAAGAGATATGTGTGCTGACAGCGAAGAAGATGACGAAGATGATGAAGAAGATTCAAGTGATGATGAAGAAGATGTTGATGTATCCTCATCGGATGATGGTGATGGTGATGGTGATGATCGTTCAACCGTATCCTAGAAGAAGTTGATCATGATAATCCGGGTGATGAAGAAAATGACATGTGTGACATAGATGATACTGTGCATCTACAGTCTCAGCTCACTCAAGAGCCAACCGAAACTTCTAGGCCATCGAAGTTAAGAAATGTGAGAGGTTTAGATGGAGGACGTAGGGGTGGGAGAGCTAAGCGGGATAGACAAGGTGGGATACCTTGATTATCTATTATGTGTAGTGTTGAATAATGTTTTTTTTTTTGTATTTGAAGGAAAATACTGGATGTATTTTTTGTTTTAAAAAAAAATACTTTATGGTGTATTTTAATTATTAGGATCAATTTAAATGTTGGATGTTTTTTTTAAATGGTTTATATTAATGCGGTAATTTAATTTAATTTTTTTTTAATTTCAATTTTAAGTCAAACGGTCAAACCCTCGAATGGCATTCAAGGGTTTGACTGGAGTCTTTGGTCAAACCCTCGAATGACATTCAAGGGTTTGACTGAGAACACCAGTCAAACCCTCGAATGAGATTCGAGGGTATGCTCAAATTTGACAATTCCAACTTCGTGTGCCTATTTTTGTATTTACCAATAAAAATATGCTTAGTTAGCAAAACAACTCGACACAATTCCGTTACATTTAGCTGCAATTTTGGACAGAGACACCAAATTTTAACAAAATTGAAACCTTGGACACTTTAGTTTAACATTTGAAAATTCAGACACCTGATTTTAACATAAGACAAACGTTGTATTATTAACCTTACAGTTATTATATAAACTGAACCTCTAAAAAGTTAAAAAAATAAACAGTTGTTATATATGAAACTAAGTAAAGACTAACATTTTAAAATAAAATCTCATACATCGTCTTCAAATCACAACATAACTATATCACAATTATAATTTTTTATTTCTTTTTGGCCAAAATATCACAATTATAATTAGAACTGTAAGAAAAATACTACAATTGAATTTATTTTTTAAAAAGCAAAAAAACAATATGAATTAGAGATTCCGGTTTGGTTGGGGACTAGAACTCCCCACAATTGGCACAATTAATTACGTCAAATTGATAGAGTTAATATATTTTGCAAAAATAATAATGAAGATTATTCGAGATATACATTTCCTAATCATTAACCTCCGAGTTCATCACGAAGCTTGGAAACGTCAAGGTTATGTCCCTACACAATGCAGAAATTCAAGAACATCTATTTCAGAACTTAACATTAAAACGTGGTAAAAAAAATTGATGAATGGAAAATACTAACTTTAGATTAGGGAGAGTCATGATCTTCAAAGCAGATGGACTCTTGGCAACAAACTCTTTCCACTCTTCTTCATCAATCTTTCCATCTGCTTTTGCATCAGCATCCAACATTGTCTGTTCCATCGCAGTTTTTACAGTTAAATCACAGATAAGAGACCGTAAAACAGTTACGTAACTACAATGTCGTTGTTTTTCACCTTGTGGACGATCGATTCAATGACATCGTCGGAAAGTGTCATATCTGATTCACTTAGAAGAGCCAGAACCATCTCCTTCAACTTCAAAAACATAAACAAGTTCAGTATTTGGCTGCAAAAAGGGAAGAGGACGTAAGTTTTACGCGGTTACCTCTTCACGTTCGATGTAACCGGTTTGCCGTAAATCATACAATCTGAACAGAACTGCAGGAGACAGTTAATTAAGATGGATTTTAGGAAAATATTAAGGAATGTAATTGATCTTGTATTGTAATGTACATGCGATTTTGTCTGATTCGGGAGCATTAGGGTGGAACACGCTCAATGACCGGACGAATTCCCCAAATTCGATAACCCCATTACGCTTAGTGTCGAATAAATCAAACACCTGCAGTTTAAATGTCACTAGATATGGTGAGAAATCAAGAACAGCTCATGTTTTCTGCAGCTTATGTAAAAAAAACATCTTTTTTAAAGAATCATAGATAAAGAACATCAAAGAAAATTCAATATATATGATTTAATACTTAATCCCATACCCTGTCTGCGAAAAGATTTTGCTTAGATTTGTTGCTGAATAGTGCAAGTTGGAACTCTTCCTGCAAGAATCAACATTTCCCAAAATTATTTTTTAAAATTACATTATAATAACTTTTTCAAACAAAATTATATTTAGTTCTTTACCTTGTGAATGAGGCCATCATCAGTTATGGAACTACTCAGTTTCTTAAAAAGATCATGCAAAGCCTCGACTTCATTCACCGTAACTGTAAAACAATGAAGAAGCTTTAACCATTATGTACTCTGATATATATGATAGATTGACAGTGAAAGGTAGACTAGATTGCATTTATCCATCATGGTTATTTCTTGAGACTTACAAGGTGTCTCAGAAGCAAGTGTAATCGGGTCCTCATAACCGTGTGCTCGACGAGCTTTTCCACACAAGCAACACCAAAGTGAAGGCATACTTCAATTCTGGATAAGATTCAAGTTTAAATTGAATTAAGATTTCCAATCTAATCACAGAAAGTCATGAGACTGCTGATATTAGACATTCATGACCAGTTAACCAAAACCGAATAATAGTCCTCACACTACAAGCTAGCTTTTTTAACAGAGACGAACATCAGATCTTAGAAAACATCAAATTGACAATATTATTGACTAGACTTACCAGAAAAACTCCAACTTTATGATTTTTTTTTATTTTTGCTGAATAGGTCTGAAAATTTGGCAGTACGTAATTATGGATGCAGCAAATGAGTGAGTCAAAATAATAATCACTGCATAATAAGGGAAGGAAGCATGAATAATCACTGCAACACAATGGCAAAAGTCAAAGCGGCTCAACAGCAGTGTTCTCAAATCTCAACAGCAGTGTTCTCAAATCTCAACAGCAGTGTTCTTCACCTTTATTACGATTCCGTAGCTCCGGGCACCAAATTGGAGATGTAGGACCGAATTTAAAGCAGCTAAGGAACTCTGTAAATGTCAAATCACCACAGAATGGTAAATAAAGCGTTGGTATTTGAGAAAAATGCAGAATGTGCAAGTAAAACAGAAAAGATCGAATTTTTACTCAGATTTGAATTCAAGAAGAAAGACCCAGATCAGGAACAAACCTTTTGTTTGTGCAAAAGACAGAATTTATAGTTTCGGGTCGTTGCAGTGGCTCAAAATCTTGAATGTTCTTTCTTCTTCACCTACTGATCCAAGTCGCACTTTTACTTTCTTCACCTTCTTCTGTCTCTTCTCCTCTTTGCTCGGATCACCTGTCTGGTCGCTTTCACCACGTATATATAGAAGAATAATGACTTCAAGCGAGCCACAGCACAATCATCCTTTTAAACATAAACAATGAATTCATTATGTTAATTAGCATTATTGTGGTTAAATAAATAGCTACGTTTAGTTGCTTCTAAAGTTTGACATAATTTGGCTTTTGTTTTTAAGATTACGGTAAGTTCCACAGATTAAACATGCTATGATTAATTAAAAATATGCTCTTTATTTTTATTTTTTTTTGGCCAAATTTTAATTATTTTACATTTCTCATTATTTGCAATGTAATTTTCCTCTTTTACAGTTAGCTTATCTTCTATATTCGGTGAACTATAGCACAGAAGAAAAAAAAAAGGCAACATTTAGCGTTTGTGAAGCTATTAATTACATTGAACCTACCAAAGACGTAGAAGAGACAGTAAAGGTTGTCATGCATGGAGGCACATGCAAAAGAACACCGACCAATTTTTGAGACATTTCCGCTCTGTTGTCTTTAAAATTAAGGTAGCACGTAAAGTGAACATAGGCTGTTTAAGATACAAAAGATTAGTGATTAGTTAAATGACTAAAAATGATTTAATTATTAGCTATAATTAAATGGTATAATTATAATACGTGTGGAGCTTGAAAAGAGTACGACATGCGTAAGGATATATATAGGAATATTCGTTAGATTAATGTAAAATCTAAATAATAAGTTTATTCACAATAATGGTTACGAGAAAATATATACAACTCGTTGACTAAGTAAATCGTGGGGTCCTAGTATTTCCTAGTTCCTACTCTATAGTATATATATATAATATTAATGGCTTAATATTTTTTTCAATTATTGGCCAATAAGATAGTGTGCAATCCGGCCGAATACTACTATATAACATATATAAACTATAAAGTATAATAAACACATATCGGACCATCTGTCACCCTATCCTGTAGTTGAGGCCAATAATGGCGTAATTACTTTTTATTATTATTCAAGTGGCTTGACTTTCGTATTTTATTTTTTAAAAAATAAATTACAACAGCTATTGACCATTATTATAATTATTTATTGTATAGAGTAGTAGATATGTCGAATCTTATATAGTTAATAGTTAATAGATAAATACAATAATTATAAAATAAATAAGTATCGAGTTTGAGCCAGGAAAGTGAAAAAATTATTCATACGGCAGATATAATATGAGCAGAAATTATTTTAAAAATTAATATTAGAACTCTCTGTGGAAATATAAAATTATCAATTGGTATTATAATAAGAAAAAATATGGAACCGTAGTTACTTTATAAAACCCATAAACTGTTAATTTAATGAATTAAACTTTGATTAGTGCTGATTTTGTATTAAGAAAAAGTAGATAGACTTAATTAAAAATTAGAAAATATATTTTATACCAATATATATATATATATGTATATTTTCTAAAATGGAAAATTTTAAAGGTTCATATTTTCATTTAAAAAATAAAATTTTTTTTTTTCCAGTTTTTATATGTAAAAATTATTTTAATTTTTTTTTTCTGATTTATATTTGATAAATTATGATGTATGAACTTTGTTATTTTTTAAAAGAACATAAAAAAAAGTATAACTTAGCTTAAGTGATAATAGTCTTAAAGTATGATGTTTAGAAATTAATGGACTATATTTGTATGTATAATTTTCTTAATATATATATATATATTATTCTAAAGATGTATATATTATTCTATAACCACAAAAAAAGGGATATATAAAATAACAGTCGAACTGAGCCGGGCCGTAAATATGGGCCAATAAATTGTATTCACAAATATAACGGGCCGAATGCTTGACGGAGGCCCGGATCGACCCGTTAACGTTCATCTGATTTATCTGAAGATTTCCTCCCGTGGATAAACCACCGAAGAACAGAAGAAGGCACCGAAGCTTTTCTTCTTCGCTCTCTGCATAATGATTTCTTCTTCCAGTCTCAGTAGTGGCTTCATTCCAGCTCATTCAGTCTAATTCACCGAGAACACTGCTTTTAATTCTTCACAACTCCTCGAAAGGAGCTCAAATTGAAGAATTGTGATTCGTTAATCTCCGCTGTTTTTATTTCTTCTGTCAATATGAGCGCCATTGATGCTCTGTTATCATCGCGGCCATGCCTCGACCGTCGTCATTCGGTCTGTCTTCTACCTCGACAGGGTTCGTTCTCTGTTCTGCCCTTCTGCAATCGAAGGCTCCGGACCCAGACAGCACTTATCCGAAAATCTTCCGCAGTTCGGTGTGAATCAGCTTCGGAGCCTCGGGAGGACGACAACCTCGTCAGCGACGATTTTTTCGGGAGGGTTTTGAAGGAGAACCCGAGCCAGGTTGAGCCTCGGTACTTGGTAGGTGACAAGTTTTACACATTGAAAGAGAAGCAGGATGGCAGAAATAAGGACATGGGGGTTGTTCAACTTCTTAGAAGAAAGCTGAATTTGAAGAAAGATGGAGCTCCAAGTGATAGTAGTGCTTCGGAGGAGAAGTCAGTGTATCTGGATGACTTACTGAGGAAGTACAGGGGAAAACTGTATGTTCCAGAGCAGGTTTTCGGCAAGGAGTTGCATGAGGAGGAGGAATTTGATAAGAACTTGGAGACATTGCCGAAGATGAGCTTCGAAGATTTTAGGAAATCCATGAAGTTTGATAAGGTGAAGTTATTGACTTCGAAGGAGGCATTGAGTGGTGTTGAGTACAGAGATTTTATCGTGGATTTGAAAGAAATCCCTGGTGCTAAGAGCTTGCATAGAACTCAATGGTGCATTGACATTGCTCTCACTTTTATTGGATTATGCTTCTATGATATTCTGACCATGTAGTTTGATATCTATACTTTGTGCCAATTGTGTAGGGCTTTGAGGCTTAATGACAATGAAGTTCAAGCTCTCTTGGAGGAATATACAGGTCCATTGAATGAAATCGAAAGGCAAACTATGGTCATGGACTTTCCTTTCTCTCTTTGTGGTTGTTAGTATGCAAGTAGCAACAGGATTTTGCAGGATAATTGATGGTCAAATACCAAATTGCTAGATGAACTTGTGGCTGATGTGATGGTTGCTAGTTGAACTTTTTTTAAACCTAGCTAGACTAATATATTAGTGCAATTTGCTAGCTACGTTCATTTTTCTGATAATCTTAGACGGGAAATCCACAAGTGGCGTCCAGTTAGTGTGCCACATGTACATTTTCCATCCAAGGTTAGTAGAAAATTGGACTGAGCTAGCATGTCAAGCTAGTAATTGCAAAAAGGAAAAAATAAATAAAAACCAGCTAGTAATTTGGTATAAAACCCTGTATGATAATTTAGTTATCGAGATTTTCCACATAATATGACATCCTCCCTGTTTTTTTTTTTTTTGCATCCAACAATATGGCATGATTGTTTGGTGATTTCTTAGTACATCAGCCTTTCTTTTAGGGCCATTTGTGTGATAAAATGCTACTTCTCTAAGTAATGTTTACTTTGTTCTGCAGTCATGGGTGGGAAAAGTAACAGAGTATCCTCATCCCGTGGCATCTTCCATATCAAGTAGAATTCTGGTAGAGCTTGGAATGGTCACAGCTATAATGGCTGCAGCAGCAGTAGTGGTTGGAGGTTTTTTTACAGGAGCAGTGTTTGCTGCTGCAAAATTCGTTTCTAACACAGCCATATATGTTGTATGGCCTATAGTGCTACCATTGCTCAAGCTCGTTATTGATATTGTATATGGCATTCTAGAGACAATATGGAACAGATTCGCAGATGGTTTCTACGAAGGAGGGATTTTCTTTAGACTAAAATCGTTCTACACATTGGCTGGTTTCGCTTCCAGCCTTGATGTGCTAAAGCCAGTTGGAGCTGTTGTTTTGTTAATGGTCCTTCTCATCCGGTTTACAATGTCAAGCAAACCTAGGAACTTCAGAAAATGGGTGATTAACTGAGCTTTGATCTTTTTATTTTCCTCTTTTTGGGTGAAAGTCAAAGATTATCACTGAAACTTTTATATTATGCAGGATCTGTGGACAGGGATTAAATTCTCAAGGTCCAAAGCTGAAGCTCGTGTTGATGTTAGTTTCTTGTTATAATTTACCCTCATGCGGTTTCTAGTCAATCATCCTTATATATTAAATGCATATAATATTACTCATGATGAAAATCTTGCAGGGTTCAACTGGGGTCACATTCAGTGATATTGCAGGTATAGAAGAAGCAGTTGACGAACTCCAGGAGGTATTTTCTTAGCCAACACTTAGCTTATGTAAATAAATTGCATGAAGCTCTTAGAAAAATGTCTCAAGCATGTTTATTGGGAAGTGCTTATCTTCTATCCTTGGATAAGAACTAGAAAATGTGAGATTCCATGGTTGGCTTTCTAAACCTCTATTGGGCACGGAAATCATTTAAATTTGACAGCTCTCATTCAGTTTATATCTTTATGATGAACCGTATACCACCATTACTTGTTATGACCCTAGGATCGAATCAATGGGCGATAGATAGGATAGATGATGGATAGTGGGCTTATATACGTAGCATTACTTTTACAGGCTTTGGTATATTTGGAGAACTGCATGTCAGGTCTATATTATATTAGTAAATGGGGGATGTATTTTTTTTGTAAGCCTGGGTAGGATGTATGAATAGATAGACAAAAATATGATGAATTTAATTTATAATGTCAACTTTTTTGCCAAAACTAAATATGTCATTAGATAAAATCTTTTTACGTAGAGAATAATGGGAAGTTCAGCAAATTATGAACTTTCTCCGTTAACTTTTGTTTTAATGATCTATAAATTATATTTTATTAGAATATATATATATATTTTTTTACTATACATTGTTATATTTGTATTCATGTATGAATTTTATATAAATATTGCCAAGTGCTACCCCCATTTTTGAAGATTTAGATGCGCCGCCAGACGAAATATTTATTAAATTTTGTTGAAACATTTATCATTGCACATCGAATCTAAATTTTGTTGCCACTTCCGCTTCTTGTATATTTTGATCAGTTGGTGAGATACCTGAAGAACCCAGAACTGTTCGATAAGATGGCCATAAAGGCTCCTCATGGTGTTCTTCTGGAAGGACCTCCAGGCTGTGGAAAGGTTGGTTTCTTCAGATTGACTGCTCCATGGAATATTTGTACGTATTTCTTGAACTAGTAAATTTCTTTTGCAGACTCTAGTGGCCAAGGCGATCGCTGGTGAGGCAGGCGTTCCATTTTATCAAATGGCTGGGTCAGAATTTGTCGAGGTTTTAGTTGGTGTTGGCTCTGCTCGTATCAGGGATTTATTCAAAAGAGCAAAGGTAAGCTAAATTATTATTATTATTAAGGGAAAAATGGTGTTCTACTTCACATTGTTTTTGCACCAATGTGGGGATGCCGCCGTTTAAGTATTTTTTTTTTTTACTAAATATACCTCCATATGTTTCGGCAAGTTTCTGACTTCAGCTAACTCCCTTTAACGTTTTCCGTCCATTTTCAGTTAATTTTTTTAATCAAAATAGTCCTCAAATTCTTTTCATTTTTTGAAAAGGCGTCTTTATTTTCTGTTGTTGGTAGTTGACAATTTTGGTAAAGATGTAGGAAACCCTAATCGCCGGGAAGGAGATGAAGTGGTTAGGTTTAGGGAGGAAATGAAGAGACACAGAGAAATGGGGATCATCAATACAAGCTCCTTCACTTGGCTGTATTTCACCCTATATAACACTAACAAGGGAAACCCTACCTGATAGGTTAGGTTTAACCCTGTAAATACAATGAAGGAAAGTTTAGTCCCAAACAAATAAAAACAGATAAAACTAAAACTACAACCAAGTCCTTCATAAAACTAAACACACCCAAACAAATACAGCAGCTTGAAAACACCCTTTTAACAGTAGTCAGATGCAAATTTAATTGTGCAGGTAAATAGACCATCAGTTATTTTCATTGATGAGATTGATGCTCTAGCGACTAGGCGTCAAGGGACCTTCAAGGAAACAAAAGATCAACTATACAATGCAGGAACTCAGGAGAGGGAAACAACTTTGAATCAGCTTCTGATAGAACTCGATGGTTTTGATACTGGGAAAGGTGTCATATTTTTGGCTGCGACTAATCGGCGGGACTTATTAGATCCCGCACTTCTCCGTCCTGGTCGTTTTGATCGCAAGGTATGTCCTGACGTACAAATTGATACCTAGAGTTTGTAAACAGGGAAAAGAATGCTCATCCCGTTATATTTGACCTCAAAGTTGTCTTAAATTCTCTAGTAAATTATTGCTGTGGAATTATGAGAGACCCCATGGTATTGGTGGAGTATTGTTTTTGTTTTTTGTCTTGTTTTATTTCTAAAAATAGCTAAAATACCTTGACAATATATACTAATCACTTCTCAAAACTGCAGATAAAAATCCGTCCTCCAAATGCAAAAGGCAGATTCAACATTCTAAAGATTCACTCCAGAAGGGTGAAGATGTCAGAGACCGTTGACTTATCATCCTTTGCACAAAATTTACCTGGTAACCATCTTTCTTGGTTAGCAAAAGACCATATTTTTCTTGTTTGGCTAAAAAATGCCATACTTTTCTTGTTTGGTCAACAAAAAAGACCCTCTCTCTTGTTGAGCCACTATCTAATCTAAATACCAAAAAAGAACATCTATTTGTGGGTGAACAATGCTTGTATTATTCCCAGAAATAACTGATATAATTTGATTAATAGGATGGACGGGAGCCCGTTTGGCTCAGTTGGTTCAGGAGGCTGCGCTGGTTGCTGTTAGGAAAGGGCATCAGGCCGTTCTTACTTCAGACATGGATGATGCAGTTGACAGACTAACTGTCGGACCAAGACGTCTTGGGTTTGAGTTGGGGCATCAGGGACAATGCCGGCGAGCTACTACTGAAGTCGGGGTTGCACTTACCTCCCATCTTCTCAGGAGATACGAGAATGCAGTTGTTGAACGTTGTGATCGTATTTCTGTTGTCCCCCGTGGTCGGGTACATCCACTTTCTGACCCATAAACTAATGATAGAAACTTGTCTTATAGTTTCTGATTCATGAAATATAACAAAAGCACGTCTGTATATGCTATAGAGTATGAAACTTGGAGTGAAAGTAGGATGTGTTACCATTTGAGGAAACTATTTACCACTAATTTCAGGAAATTATTAACCATCTGGATCTTACCCAAATAATTTTTCCTGAAAGCAATATTTTTTTTTTTTTTTTACTTTCCCGAAGTTTCACATATTATAGTATTTCCATATAGCGAAAAGCAACGCTACAAGTAGATTATCTTACCACTTCAAAGAAACTATTGACTATCTTACCCAAATAATCTTTTCTGAAAAGCAATTTTTTTTTTTTTTATAAAAGTTTATATAGACCACACTTTAAGCTGGTTAAATGGTTGATGCAGACATTGTCTCAACTGGTATTCCATCGGCTTGAAGATGAAAAGTATATGTTTGAGCGGCGACCTCAGTTGCTGCACCGTCTTCAAGTATGGCTCTCTCATTTCCGTGATTGCTTCCTTCCTTCCCTTGTGTAACCTTCCCTTCTCTTGTATATTATGTGAAAGACCGAATGTTTCATATAAAGGTTTTTCTTGGTGGGCGTGCTGCTGAAGAGGTCATTTACGGTCGGGAAACGTCAAAAGCATCAGTCAGCTACCTTGCAGATGCATCTTGGCTTGCTCGGAAAATCTTAACCATGTTAGCCCTCACCATTTATTTAATAATAATCTCTTAAAAATAGTGCATTCATATTTAAATTTAGTTACTTTTATGAAAAAACAGATGGAATTTGGAGGAAACACTGGTGATCCGCGGACAGCGTCCAGCATGGAGAAAGAGACCAAAGTTTGTGGGTCCTCGGCTAGATTTTGAAGGTTCTCTGTACAGAAATCATGGATTGAGCGAACCTCCCATCAACCTAAAGTTGGATGATGAAGTTGCAGAAAGGACTGAAGAGCTTGTAAATAGCATGTACAAGAAAACACTCGCTCTTCTTCGAAAGCACCATGCAGCTTTACTCAAATCTGTAAAGGTACGAAGAACATGTATGGTTTGCATACGAAATTTTTCCAAACTATGAAACTTAACGTGAACGTCACTGAGAAAGCAAAACAAAAAATTTACCCTTTCAGGTAAAAAGTAATTGATTTGGATAGTTAACAGTTTCTGAAATAGAAAAATTCTATTTTTTTAGGCTATGTAAAGGTATGAAGAACCTGTAAGATTTTGCATAGGAAAACTTTAGAAACTTTGAAACCATAAATTGAAACACAGTGAGAAAGTGAAAAAGATCACACTTTTAGGTAAAATGTTATTGAGTAGGTGGTCAACTATTTCTAAAAGATTCCATATTTTGTCCAAGTATTGCTCTAAGTTAAAACTTTGCAGATTGCTCTTTTGCATATAAACAAATCACTTCAGATGAGGAATTTGTATGGTGTTTAAGGGATTTGGTTAAATATGCAGGTTCTGCTTGATCAGAAAGAGATCAGTGGAGAAGAACTTGATTTTATCTTGAGTAAGTACCCTCCACAGACACCGGTGAGTCTTCTATTGGATGAGGAAAACCCAGGTAGCCTCCCGTTCTTCCCGCGCGATGAATTGGAGTATGCTTCTGCAAATCAATCGAAAGAAGAGAGTTTCTCAGAAAGATGATGATTTATGGTGAATTTGATTTGTTGCCACAAGATGTCGTTTTCGTGTTTAACATAGAAGAAAGGAAACATTTTGTAGCATGCTAGTGTTATGGAACATCTCAAAAAAGTTTGTAGGGGATGATCAAATGAGTAAGAGTAATGCTTCTGCAATTGTATCTTAAATTTTGGATTTTTGAGGAAGGAGAATGAACATTTCAGAATGATTACAGTAATTGGAAAGTTTGTGTAGTATTTGGAGTCTGATAGCAGTAGATATATATATAAAAAAAACATTAATAAATACACTCGGTATAATTTAATTATTGACATGGTGCAACTTTGAACTTTTTTGGTTGGGCGTAATTTTTTTGTTAAATAAAATTCTTTTGTTCGAGTAGATTTTAGTAAAACTTTCACCTTTATATTTTGGTTGTAACGAATAAAAAAAATGTTGTATTTTACTATTTAGGGTGAGAATTACTTACTATCTCTTACTCTTTATATAAAGGTTCATAAAATTTTAATATTTTATTTCATAAACTCTTGCATTTTTTTTTTTTTTTTTTTGATTGTAAACTCTTGCATGAATCATAAACGATAACGTTGTTTTGTGGCTTGTGGCCATTATCATCTCTCTCCCTGCGCTACAGTCGCAGAGGTGCGAAGCTGGAGGTAATGGCGATTTCTCTCGTTTCCTCTCCAAGACCGAATCACTGCCACCTCTCTCTGCTCCCTGGCTCTCCGGCTCCCTCCGGCGGCCAATTAGCTCTCCGATGGCGGTTCCCACCAACACCACCAAAGCTGATAACTATAGCACACAGTTCTACTTCCACTTCAACTCCCGTTGTAGAAGACGGTCTTCCGCCGCCGTCTGCTGCGATCTCCGGCCAGCCGGAATCTTCCGCCGATGATGGAGAGAAGCGAGTCTTTCCTCCCGGGTAAACTCATCGTTTTCTCTGGCCATTTGATTGTCAATTACAATTCTCCTAGAATCCGCCATTAGGGACAATGTTAAGATCTCTTCTGAGCTAGGTTTTTTATGAAATTGCTTCAATTGCTTCATGTTGTGGGTTAAATTTTCGATAATTCTGGAAATTGAAGAGAATCAAGACTGATAATTGAATCAAAGCTTAGACATTTTGATGAAAGATGAAGTAATTAGCTGAATTGTTTGGAAATGCAGAGGCTGCAAAGTTTGTGGGAAGGAGGAAATAGAAAGAGGCTGCAATGGAGAAGGGAGCATACAAGGAGGCATTGCCACTGTTCCCGGATTCGGGTGGTGGCCGATCAAAGCGTATCGGCCTTGTCCTGGATTTGTAGCTTCCGGTGGAAGGTACCGGAGGCGTGGCCAAAGCATGGACGAGGTTGCCTTTGGCCGTGGGGGACCTTCTTCTACTCCGGTCAAGAGTAATCCTGCTGTCGAAACAAGGTAGGAAGTAATATATTGGAAACATTCTGCTAAATGACATTTAAATCGATGATACAGTACTCGAATTTATGCAGCAATCCGGAATGTTATGAAGTGGTTGAAAATACAAATTTTGATACTGCCTTGAATTGATGATGAACTGCTGAAACTGATAACAATTGTTGATGACTTGTGCAGCAAGAAACGAAAAGATACTAAGAAATTCAAGAGTTGATCTTGCCTTGGAAATGCACAGCCGGGTTTGGATTGGAGAGGAGAATGATGAATCTGTGTTTAGGACAGGTCCTTCAAGCGATGCTGCAGAAAGAAGGCAGGAAACGGTAAGGATATAACTATAAGTAGTGATGAAGATGAAACATTTCTAGAACATCTAGCTTGTTGTGTCACTTATTCAATACCAAATTTCTACAATGTTCTGTTAAAATTTACTTGTAAGTGACATCACATTTGATTCTTCTTCATGGTAAAACATGATTGTAATAGTAGAAATATTTACACTAGTGAATTGTCATGACCTCAAGCTCGAGCGAATGTCCCCACTAGTTCAACCCAGCATAACCGAGCTGTTATCCTCATTTAGTCTATGAAAATGAGGAATTTCAGTTGGACTTGAGTTGGACCTCTCTTGCTTATTAAGACTCAAAATTTCATATCTCTAACCAATGTGGTATACAATTATATGAGGGTATTACATGAATATGTTTGAACCACCTTAAAAATCGGAATGTGTATCAATCCTCTTAAAAATGAGGACTAACTCGGTAACCTAGCTGATTTTAGATATTTCATTTGTGGGCCGAAACACTTTGAAAACCTATCACTTGAAACTTTTTAATCGTGGAGCTGTAAAAGTTTAGACTAATAAATTGATTAACTATACTAAAATCTCATCAAGGTGATTAGTGAATTGGCCTCTAAACTTCAACATCTATGAACTCGGATTTTTCCGGAAAGATTAGAGGTTCCTAGCTTGGCACCTAAGCCATGAAGCTTTGTGAACTAGAAATTTCGACAGCTAATAAATGTATTTATTATGGTCTACGTTATTATAGATGTCTTCTTCGTCTGTGCATTATTGGTCTTATCTTGCATGGTCATGGCTACCCCAACCATAACCAACACTTTCACTCCAAAACCCATAGTCTCCACCGCACGTTTTACAAATCATATCTCATATATACTCTTTAATTCTTAGTTCTACGCTATCTGCAGATTATTCTCTTTCTCTCTCTCTAAAATCCTACCAATTATAATGGGGTGTGCTTCCTCGAAAAGCGCAGACGTCAAGGCTGACGTGTACCGTCCTGCTCCATCCAGCTTCGCGGTGTTCGATATCGACTCCATCAAGGAGCCGTGGCTCATGGTAGACCAGCCGGCGCCGGAGGATGACGAACCGCCGGAGAAGGCGGCGAAGTTGCCGGCGACCATTCTGGACAAGCTTAACAAGATCGAAGCTACAAACGACGTCGCACCTCACTCTAGTTGGAACGAAGTCAGCAAAGCTCTCGAGGACGTCAAGGCTACCCTCAACAACCCGACTCCTCCGGCCGCGCCGCCGCCCAAGACGGCGGCCGGAGCTCAAGTGAAGGACCAGACACTGAAACCTCCGACCAAGAACTTATCCTTCCACACCCTGGAGGAACTCGATAAGAAGCTGTCGCCCAAGCCGGAGAAAGACATGAAAAAGCCAGAGATATTGGGTCGGGTCGGGTTGAAGAAAGTCGAACCCGTTTCCCGACCCGGGGTCGAGTCTATGGAGAAGAGCGGCGGGTCAAGATCCGTGAAGGAGAACATATTTATCCGACGCGACCGAGAGGAGAGGGAGAAGGAAGGCAAGATGGCAATCTTCGACAAAATGATGAACAAGCGGGACCCTCTCAGCGACTTCCCCGAAATCTGCCCGCCACGTGGCGAGAACTCATTGGTCATATACACGACTTCACTGCACGGCGTGCGGCGAACGTTCGAGGAGTGCAACCGTGCGAGGTCGATTCTGGAAGTCCACCGGGTTGTGTTTGACGAGCGTGACGTGGCGCTCCATGCGGAGTACCGTAAAGAGCTAAAGGAGCTGCTAGGGGATGGGGCGGGGGTGCCCCGTGTGTTCATTAAGGGAAGATACCTTGGCGGGGTGGATGAGTTGGTGGATATGAATGAAGCGGGTCGGTTCGGGCGGCTTCTTCGGGTTGCGGGTGCGGAGTTCGGGTTGGGGAGGCAGTTGTGTGAGGGATGTGGCGGGGCAAGGTTTGTGCCGTGTTTAGATTGCGGGGGGAGTTGTAAGGTGGTGGTGGGGGGTGTGAAGGAGAGGTGTGGGGAGTGTAATGAAAACGGGTTGGCTCATTGCCCCGCTTGTCAGTGAGATTTATATCATCGATACAATGTGTATAATCTTAGATTCTGGTCATTTACACAATAAGAGCAGATACTAGAATGCAGATCTATTATTATCCAAGAAATGGAAGTTGGATATAAAAATTCCAAATTTGAAGTTCCAGCAAAATCTTGATTGGGAGCGGTTTGGGTTCTTTCGAAAAATTGTTCTTTTAACAGCATGTTTGGTTCAAGGATTTGGAATGTGAATTGGGAATGGGTAATCCTATGATGTTGTTTGGTTCTTAAATTATATGGAATAAACATTCCTAATTCCTAATTTTGAGGGAATACTTAATCCTAGCCTAACCCCTAGGATTAAGTATTCCAAGTTTCCTATAATTAAAATAAATAAATAAAAATACTACTTTAGCCCTAATTTATTTATATAGCCCTAATTTATTTATTTACAGCATATCATACTTCTAGTTATTTACGTACATAATTTATTTTTCTAAATATTTTACAACATGTATCTTACAATTTGTTTCGTCGTTTACGTACATAATCTGTTTTTTTACATAATATTCATAATCTGTTTTTTTTTTTTTAAACATAATCTGATTACACATGTTTCTTGTGTATTATATATATTATATAATGTATTATATCATGTAGGTAATTCTAATTAAAAGTGATCATATTTCAATTTAATTAAGAATAATAATTTAGCATGTTTTTTTTCATTACAATATATTCTATTAGTTGTAGTGAATTTTACAATATCTCAAAAAATAATTTAAAAAAATGATTGTTTTTGTAAAAAGAGAATCATTTATAAAAAAATATATTTTTTTCGTTTAAAAATATGTGATATGACTTTTTTGCATGTTTAATACTGTTAATTTAATTAATACAAATGTTAAAATGGTATATATGTCAATTAAGACCTATTCCATTCCTTTACGTATAACATTTTATCAACCAAACATTGGATTTGTAATCAGTATTCCATATTCATCATGTCAACCAAACAACTTCATATTAATATTACCTATTCCTTATTCTCTATTCCGTATTCCTTATTCCCTATTCCGTATTCCAATTCTTTGAACCAAACATGCCGTAAAAGTATTTTATAAAATATCCTTATGATACAATATCAATATGCATATATTGTAGCTCAAACAAACTAATTAATTAAAGCCCCAATATTAAAAATGGATTACTACATAGATTTTGGGCTTAAGTTAGAAGTAGAGTTTGGCCCATGGAGTTGGCCGAAAAGAATTTATTTTTTGGCCATGCAATAAATATGAATTGATTTAATTGATTTTTATTTTATTTTATTAATGCCAACCCTTAAATTTCAATTAATTTTTTACCAGTGCTAAAAAGACTGTAAATGTTATATGGTGATTTTGATCGACTCTTGACAGTCTTGCCCAACAAAAATAAAAAGTATTGCTTGACACGTGGACATGTACATAAGAGATATCATCTCTAAACATAAGTAATAATTTGTTTGAAAATTTAAATTCGAATAATTAAATTTAAAAAATTAAATTTTAAGTAGTGATTTATAAAATAGTTAAAGTTTAGATTTCAATTTGGTTATATTAACACTTTATATAACGTGTTCTTAAAATATAAGTAATACGTTGTTCGCCACCTCATAACATGAAAATCTAGTTAATTTAAGAATATATATATTAACGATACAATTGGACATACTTAATGATACAACTGGACATATAATTAATGGTAGCTACTTTTTAATTTTGCTGTTTATATTTAATATAATAAAATAAATTTAACTTGATTAAGAAAAGTAATTGAAAATCTACTATTATTTAAAATTACTGAACTTTATTTATTCTTTACGGTACAAATAAATAACTTTTACGGTATCTTTAAAAAATAGAAATATAAAATCGCTTCGGATGCTCTTATTAATATTATATTTTAAAAAAGTTGTATTATTATACTAACTAATGTTAAATAATTATTATATACATTTCATAATTTTGAGGACCGTGAATCCATTTTTCTACTCACCGACAAAGTATCCTAAGGCCGCCGACCTCTTGAAAGTATTAAAAAATTATAACTGAAGGCTGAATGAAAATATATACTGAAAAAAATTAGTGATATTTACAAAGTAAGATTAATAATATCAATTTAAGATTATTATTTATATAATGAAATGAATATAGTATGAACAGAACAATGTGCTCTAATAAATAATACAAACTAAAATCTCTACTTATTCAACGCTCTATGTCATAGTATATCACGTTTAATCGATAGTACCTATTTGATTAAGTCTCCCCACATGTATCTCCATCAATCTAGATTATGGTTGGACCAACTAACTAACTAACCAATCGATTTGTGCCGTGCCGAATATACAACATTATTTATATATATTATTATGTAGAGTCAATATACACATCATTACGTTGAAACAGTCCATCATTTCACATGACATACCCCATAAAGAGGCCGAAGAAGATTGGAAGATTATTGAATTGTTGAATTCTTTACACGGGTTTCTGAAAATTTGTTCAAGTTAAACAGACTCTTTAGGCATACAATAGATAATTAGTATTTAACTTAATATATAGTGATCGTCATGGATATATTTTTTATGAAAATTATAGCTCAAGTCACAAAATTTAATCATTTCTTAGTGGATACAACCATTTTGTAAAGAATAAACTGAAAATACAGTATGAAAATATTTAAGTGACCGTAGGAGCATTTTACATAACATTACGTAGTATTTTTTAAATACGGACACATTATATTTTTTATATAAGACATGGAAAAAGTTATTACAATTGGTTTTACATAATATTTCTAAAAAAGAGAACACACTTATTTTTTTACAATGGATTCACTAAACTTAAGAAATGTTTATGTTGTCACATTATTTATATCTTATTTTTTAATTCAAAATTAATTCATTCCATAATTAATGTTAATAGATTATGAGTAGTTGTTGCGAAGTTTTATAATAAATAATATGTAAAGAATAAAATTACGTAAAACTATTATAAATGTTAAAACCATTTAAGTGAATATTGCATTTAAGTGTTACTTTTATTGGTATATTTAAAACTGCTTTTGCAATTTTAGACGAGAGTATTAATGATAAAACCATTTTCAATTAGAGGTTTATATTTCAGTGGGATTCGAACACGATTCGTATTAGAAATACAATTCGTTTTACCAGTTGATCCATCCAACATTGAATTTTAGTTAAATATTACCTAGAGTGTATATAAATGTTCTTAGTAACAATTTTAAGAAATACAAATTATGTCAAATCATCGTGAATGCTCTAAAATGGTTGATATAATGATATTATTGTTTTAAATAATCATAATATTTTTTTTACATTCTCTTATAACATTCTCGAATTTTTTACTCAATCTTGCTGAACCCAAATGCTAAATTGTTAAAGAACAAGACAAGATTAATAATCTAACCATCGGAGCTCATTTAAACAACGGCGATAAAGACATGCCACTGTCTCAAAGAGCGGCGACATCCGTCGCCGTTATTGTTAACGACATATACAACGACTCGCCGCTCTATCAAGTTAGTAAATGTCGTTAACAATAACAGCGACGGATGTCGCCGCTCTTTGAGACAGCAGGTTTTTATCGCGGTTGTATTAAAGAAGCCCAATTGTTCGATTTTTGTAATTTTTTTTATTCTTTAATATTTCAGCATTTAAATTCTACAAGATGGTTATTTGTGTAAAGAATTCAACATTCTCTAACTCGTGTTATCATCCTCTAAGTTATGAACATACTCTTATTATATTCACAGTCATCATCAAAGTTATAACCATACTCATTTATTATCTCACACAAAGAAGAAAACGCGCTAGCACAAACCTGTATACTTCCTTCTTAAAAGCAAGACTTTTGGATTTAAGTTTAACTTCATCATTTGTTATATTGGAACATCAACGGATACAATATTATTATTAATGCTATATAATTGCTGGATATAACAAAAGAAAATCAAAAAACACATCACATTAAGAGAAACCACAAAAACAACCCAAACAGTTTTACAAACAATTGAAGCCACAGCTACACGATATATATGAGACAAGCTTACTTAGTTGTCTTTCTCATTTCTTTGGTTGATATTCTCATTACATCAACAACATATTACATAAACACAGATTATGACTAGTAAGATGGCAAATCCAAACCAATCCTCAAACATTACAGTAGAGTATATATTTTGATTGTACATTATCAGAACCTAGCATGTGTTCCTTCTCTGATCTCTTCTTGCAACCTTTAAAGTTCTATACCTTTCCTTGGGTGCTTGATTTAGAGCTTCTCAATTGGGGTCTGAAACCCGGTGATACTATCGTCTTGGTCCGCAAATATATCGAGTAGCGATAGAGCCTGCAAATTCACGCAAAGTTAAATCAGTTTCATTTACACAATGAATCAAATTGGTTTAACAATCAAAATGTGTAATTTGTGATCATGTATCCATCATTTACCTCTGGAATGCTGAGTTCAAGGCGGAATTTGGGTCCGTCGTAATGGTGAAGAATCGGCCTGAACGAATCCTCCTCTAATGGATCGCACACCTTTCGTGTTATAACCTTAACCTGTTCGTTCAGATAAGCATTTGGTGAGTATTTCTGGACAAAGTTCATCTCTTTCAGCAAATAAAAGACATAATTTGATGATGTTTGTGTACCTGAGCAGGGAAACGCGACTCTCCGGGACATTTCTTGTCCTCCCAAGCTGTCGGATCGATGTTGCTGCCTCCAAAGCTTGCAGCCTGGAGAAATGTTCACCACAGATCAGTTACAGTACACCCGATAAGGATCAAGAATCACCACAATTTGCATTTTTAGTAGAATGACTGACAATCAAACAAGATTATGAAATTTGAAGAGCTGCCTAATCTGTAAAGTAAGCATTTTTGGGATAATCTGTCAATAGTTAGCTTCTAAGCATCAATGGCGGCAACTAACCTCGAAAATTCCGTGGAGTTGGTGGGTTGAGTAGTTGTATAGGAAAAGCGGCAGCCCTGGAGTGATTTGCCTCACTGAATCTCTGTAGCGTGGAGGAAGACCTACAATCAAGATACTTCAATTAATCGCGGTGAACACAATTTTTTAACCAAAAGAATCAATTTTGATCGAAACCCAGATTCCAGATCACGAAGATAAGCTACAGATCGATCAAAGTTTAGATTTTTGCAATCGAACATACCGAAGAGCTCTCTCTTGAGGTTCTCCTCCATGGTGTCGTTGTTGCAGACAAATATGTAGCCGCCGACAGCCTCGTGCTTTGGCAGGGACTCCGACGGCGGAAGGGTCTTGAACCGCTTGTCGGTCCTGCTGTCCTCATCGCCGTTGTTCTTCTTGTTCCCATTAGCTACGTTCTTCTTGTTCCCGTTGTTGGTCCCTCTAACGTTAACGTTAAGGTTGTTGTTGTTGTTGTTATGGTGGTGATGGTGGTTCATCGGCTTCATGAACAGCCCCTTGTTGAACCCGCCGTTGATGGCGGCGTTGCTCACCGGCGGCATCCCGATCGGCGAGTTCATCTTCCACCCGTCGTCGAATCCGTTCAGATCGTTGACGTTAACGCCGTTAGCCCACCCATAGCCATAATTAAAATCGTTACCGACGGCGGCGGCAGCGGGTTTGTCCATATATCCGTAATTGAAATCGTTACCAACGGCGGCGGGTTTATCCATCTTCCAGCCGTAGGCGGCGGAGGAGGAGTTGAGCTTGGAATCAAAGTTGATCCGGTCATCGGGACGCTTGCTGCTCCAGATGGAATCGTTGAGGGAGAGATTGGCGAGGTTGGAGGTGTGGTGGCGGAGCTGGTCGCTGAACTGCCAGAAGGACTGCTGGTTGTTGCCGTTGTCCATGGTGGAGGAATCAAAATCAAATCTTTATGCAGTGGAAGTGAAGGATTGATGAGAGTGGAGAGAATCAAGGAGAAGAAAGCTAAATACGGTGAGTAGATAAGGAAGAAGGGAGAAAGTTCGAGGAAGAAGGTGTCAAGAGAAGATGGCGTGTCGAGAAGAGAGGGTAATTTTGTGGACTTGGTTAAGGAAGGAAGAGAAAGCGCGTGGAAGAGTAAATGGAAATGGAGATGGCGTGGGATGCGGTGGGGGTGGGTGGTGGACACGGACATGGACACCGGGAGTCATGGTGTTACCGGTTAACTTTACACACTCTTCACCCATTTTCTAGAAGGTTGCTGCCCACATCACGACATTTACGCAATACTAGTGTTACTGTTACATGTAGAGCCGTTAATTCCTAGTGTTATGTATACTATTACTCACTCGTTACGTATCACTGTATATGTTATGTTTTTAATCGTGTTTTGTCTGAATTGATCATTTTTAATCGTATTTTGGATCTTTAACACAAGACAAGAAACTACATGTAGAGTGCACGTCTCACATTATTTACTATACGGAATAAGCTTAATAAATAAAGGTGTGGCATTTTTCACTCAAAATATGTATTAGGGAGTTTATAAAAGGGTTAAAAGTCCTTTTGGTATTACATGTTTGCAAAAATTACACTGTTCATACCATTAGTATTTTTTCGTACCGAATTGGTACCATATGTTTCCAAACCTTACTGTTTTGGTACCTCCATTAGGGTTCTGTCAAAAACAGCCGTTATATGGCATGTGCCATGCACGTGACCAGCCCAAAACTTTCAATTTTGTTACAGTTAAGTCCATCTAATACATCCCTAACTTTTATTTTGTTCAATTTAGTCATAAAACTTCAAAATCAAACCATTTTCCCAAATTGACCTAGCAGGACTTAGCCTAGGGCTATGTCCGACCCTAGGTCAATTGGGACCTAGCCCCAATTGAGTTAAATTGGGGCTAGGTCCAATTGACCTAGCCGGACCTAGCTTAGGGCTAGGTCCGACCCTGGGTCAGGGTCCCCTGGGTCCGGTGACCCCGACTCAGGGTCGGACCTAGCCCATGGCTAGGTCAATTTGGGGAAATAGTTTGATTTTGAAGTTTTAGGACTAAATTGAACAAAATAAAAGTTAGGGATGTATTAGATGGACTAAATTGTAACAAAATTGAAAGTTTTGGGCTGGTCACGTGCATGGCACATGCCATTTAACGGCCGTTTTTTACGGAACCCTGACGGAGGTACCAAAACAGTAAGGTTTGGAAACATATGGTACCAATTCGGTACGAAAAAATACTAGTGGTATGAACAGTGTAATTTTTGCAAACATGTGGTACCAAAAGGACCTTTAACCCTTTATAAAATGATCCGAAGCTTATAAATTACATTGACAAATTTCATTCTTTATTTTTGGAATACATATGGTATAAAAAATAGTCCAATATTAAGTCTAACGTCGGCAGTATATAAAACTACAAATTTGAACTAGTCATGTCTTATTCAAGTGTATCTAGTTTTTTTTTTTTTTTTAAATGTTTGAACATAACTTACTACAATAAACATTCTTATCAACTTTGGACAATCTAATTTACTCGTATGGGTAACCTTTATTACTTTTTGGCAATGTTTTAAAAACCCAGACCGAATGTCTAATTAATAGAGTGGTTGGTAACTGGCCGATTAGGTTCTGACCGGTTCGATCATTTATTTTTTTTAAAAAAATCAGTTTATTTTCATTTTTAAATCTTCAATCCTAATCTGGTTTAAATATATATATATATATATATATTTTCATTCAGAACGGCGAATTGACACCAATTTTCACGATTAAATTAGATCCATCGCCGGATCACATTCTAAAACCGGTTTAATGTGCATTTTTAGTCTTTTTTACTTGAATCGGACCAATGATATGACAGGTTTCCAATCCGACCATAGATCCGATCCATTTTTCAAAACGCTGCTTTGCAAAACTTTTAAAATTATATTTGAATCAACATTTCCTTCTCTGTAATTATTTGGCATATAATAATAAGTATAAACACGCCGAATACTGGGCCGAACAAAAATGAACTATTAAATATAGGACTGGCAATTTGGGCCCAACACGATGGGCCGACACGAACACGACACAAAAATTACTGGCTTGTGTTTGATATTGATGATACGGCACGACACAATAGCACGATATAGCACGATAATTTTAAAATTTTAGTTTAAAAATTTTTATATTTGATTTTTTATTCAAATTATTCTAGGTTTTTCATGTTGGACCGTGTTGGGCTGGATTTGGCTGACCCCAGAACACGACACGAACACGCACGACCCGTACGAATTGCCGGCCGTAATTAAATATTCGGCATGGAGTCATGGACAGCTAAAGCAGCAGGCCATCTATTGGGTTGGCACTTCAACAAATCTATCCCATCAAAGCACTCAAAGTGATTGGATCAATTACTTATGTAGGGTTTAGTGGGCCGTAATGAATATGGGCTCACTGGTTATTTGGGCCATCATAAGGATTCGGTAGTTGTATTTTTAGGCCGTTTTCAGTAGTTGTATTCAATTAAAAGAAATTTCACTAGAGTAGAGTCCTTTGTTGACCGACCCAACTCACGATATTCAATCATTTTATCAATTAGACTTCTCTATAACTACTCTTAATTGTGCACGGGTCGGCCTCTTGATTATACTAGGTTGTTGGTGAGACACTGAGACTGAGACTACGTTGACGAGGCCACCCACTAAATCTGGTCGGAAAAAAAACTCAAACTGTGAACAGAAATATCAAATTTAACGTAGTGGGATGGTATTAGGGTCGCAACTACTAGCTAATTACTTTTTGTTTTGGCAAAAAAAGAAGACTACTCTATGATGACGTGGTTGTATTTATTAAGCTCATATGATTCTTGTGTAAGTCAAGTTTTCACCAAGCTAGATTGTGTCAAATCTTAGTTACTGATTTGTTTTTGTTACTAAAAACCTAAAGAGACGGATAACCCATAATTCTACATGTCCCGATCTTATTGGCTTGGTTAAAAAACTAACCTTTCCAAGTATTTTGCAGTGTCCTTTTTTCAGCTGGTAGTTATTCGTGGCAAGAAAAGAATGATATATCTGGGGGCTTAGATTGTAGCCCAACCTCCCAACTCACACTTCCACCATTTTGTACATAATTTCGCCTTAATTTGCGAAACACCGAAAACAAATGGTCAAGAAACACATTCTCCATCACTTTAGGTTTTCACTGAATGCTACTTTAATTATTTCATATACTTACACAAACATATACAGAGAGATAGAAAATGATGGTACTGAATGTTGGTGCAGGGCCATCTTCAGCGACGGTGCTGCTCCAGCACAGAAGAAACAGCGACGTTTTCGTGCTGTACAATGGACTTAGACCACTACAAGGCCCGAAACACGGTTCAACTGTCGCTAAAAGTTTTTCTACAAACTCAGGTGCATTTTATTAATTAAGTGTAACGATTAAACCACGCCTTATAACGATAATAAGGTTTCATATCATCATTTTGTAGCTAAAAAGATCGGGGTTACAGCTTCAGTGAATGTATTGGCTCCGAGGCGAGAAAAGGACCCTAAAAAGAGAGTTGTTATAACGGGAATGGGCGTCGTCTCGGTGTTTGGCAACGACGTGGACACTTTTTACGATAAGCTCCTCGAGGGAGAGAGTGGGGTCAGCATGATTGACCGATTCGATACTTCGGATTTCTCTGTGAAGTTCGCGGCTCAGATAAAGAAATTCTCGTCCAAGGGTTACATCGACAAGAAGATCGATAGGCGACTCGACAACTGCTGGAGGTATTGCTTAGTTGCCGGAAAGAAAGCTCTCGAAGACGGCAACCTTGGACCGGAGATACTTAAATCTGTACGTAATTTTGGACTAGTATTATTATAGTCGTTTTAGTTTTTATGGTAAAAAGTTAAATGCTCTTTACTATGGTGCCATATCTACTCTATCTTGAACAAATGAATTTTCCTAAAATTGTAACACACATTTATCATGTAACACGATCTACACTTCTTTAGTTGACAGATAAAGTAACGTACGTATCCACATTATACTTTCTTTGAATTTTAGGGTTAATAACCCATGTTCTTAATCGCTGTTACAGATTTAAAATGTTTATATTCGGTGTCCTAACTATCAGAATGAATGATTTCCATTTTTTCTCTTAAAATTGGCAAAACAAAAACATGTTATTTAAACATCAAATAAGCCTAAATAATGAGCAACAACTATATACGTCAGGAAAGTAGAAAACGACATATTTTTATTGCTTAAAACGTCAATTTAACACCAAAATCAGTTTAAAAAGTGAAAAACAACTAATCTGATAGTTGAGATACCGAATATCAACATTTTAAATTTAGAACGGAGATAAGCAATATAACCAATAGTTGGGATTATTTTCAAGTAGCTAAAAATAGTGTATATATTGTAAGTTAGAGGCATTTAAAGTTATCCTAATGGTGTATATAAGTGTAGAACCTTTACAAGTAGTATAGATAAGTTTGTTATATTTATCAATAAGAATAAGAATTGACTGAATCACGTTAAATTTTTCATATACATATACAGATGGACCGACGGCGAATTGGGGTCCTTGTGGGTTCAGGTGTAGGTGGAGGAACAGCCTTAACCGATGCGGCGGAAGCCCTTATTCTGAAGGGTCCTAAAAAAATATCACCTTTCGCGGTGCCTTACAGTATCACCAACATGGGTTCGGCGCTCTTAGCCATGGAAACCGGACTCAAGGGGCCCACCTACTCCATCGCAGTCGCTTGCGCCACCGCAAATTACTGCTTCTACAGTGCAGCCAACCACATTAGGAGGGGTGACGTGGATATCATGGTGGCCGGAGGGACCGAAGCTCCGGTTCAACCCCTAGGAGTCGCAGGGTTCTCTGCCCTTAGGGCTCTCTCTCGGAGGAACAATGACCCTACGAGAGCTTCACGGCCGTGGAACAAAGACCGTGATGGTTTTGTTATGGGAGAAGGAGCTGGCATTCTGGTATGAAATACATTATTGTTTTGAAAACCGCCATGATTCGCGGTCGGATCGAGTTGAACCGTGAACCCGTTATGCAAGCAGTCTGATTTTAGTAAAACAGTAGAATGAACAGTGAATTGGATTTGACCGGTCAAAAGTGGTTGTATCTAGGGCTGACAATTCGGGCTCGTCACGATGGGCTGACACGAACACGACACGAAAATTACGGATTTGAGTTTGATATTAGTGATACGGAACGACACGATAACACGATGTTTTAAACTAAAATAGTTAAATATTAATTTTTTATTCAATTTACTATAGGTTTTTTGTGCATGTTTTTCATGTTGGGTCGAGTAGGGTCGTGTTTGGGCTGACCCCAAAACACGACACGAACCTGGCACGACACGAACTCGCACGAATTGCCAACCCTAGTTGTATTGTATCTGATCAAACCGGTTCCGGTTCACTAATTCAAATAATTAAAAATGATTTGACTTATTATTTTGCTCACTAAAAGAAAATTAGTAATTTGTGAGGAATTTTTTTAAGGAAGCAATCAATCACAATTTATAAGAATTTTTAAGGGATTTATTAAGTTTCGAGGGAAATTAAATACAAAACTTAAAATTTTGTAAGAGATTTTCCACCGAAGTTTCTAGCTAAATTTTTTTGTTAGAAGTCATTCATTAAGAATTTTTTGAATGTTATAATAGAATTTCAACTTTCATTACAAATAATCTTATGTCTCTCACAAATAAATATCTCACAAACGATTAAATTTCTGGTAGTGGCTAGAATCGGTCCAAGCATGGCCGGTCTTATCGGTTTGATCTGGGTTGCACCGTGAACCAATCAGACAAAATGCTCGATTTTAGTAAAACAGTAGAGAATGTACACTGAATCGGTTTTGCTTAGATCCAACCGGATCCGGTTCACCGGTTCAAATGCTAAAAAACTTGGCTTGGAATGGGTCTATTCTTTTGTTGGAAGCGGTTTGAACCGGAATTGACCACCTTACGGGTTTAAGGTCCAGTCTGGTTTTCAAAATATTGATTTCACAACAATGTGTATCTATATAGTGACGGTAAAACCGTTGGTAAAAGTCGTTGAGCGTAGTTTATACCCAAGAAATTAAGTATGTTGTCTTGATCGTTACTAAACAAATTCTAAGTGTAGATGTCAAAAAAATGCAGATTATGGAGAGCTTGGAGCACGCATTGAAGAGAGGAGCCAATATAATCGCGGAATACCTGGGCGGTGCAGTGACCTGCGACGCTTATCACATGACCGAGCCTCGTTTCGACGGGCTCGAGGTTTTGCACTGCATTAACAAGAGCTTAGAGGATGCCGGTGTTTCTCCTGAAGAGGTAGGTTCAATCGCTACATTCACTAAACCCTAGCATATCCTATAGTTTATAGATTAGTTGATATATGCACATTATATAAATCTAGGTGAATTATATCAATGCACATGCAACGTCGACACTGGCCGGGGATATGATCGAGGTTAACGCCATTAAGAATGTCTTTAAAGACACATCTCACATGAAGATGAATGCAACCAAGGTTAGTATATATATAGCACATTTGCATATATATTCTCTTCAAAAAAACACTTTTTGCAACTTTCGAAACATATGCATATGTAGTTTCTATCGTAAACAACTTGAATCTGATATGAATTTCGAATTATTATTGCTAGCGTCAAATAATACATTCCCTGACCGTAAGATCAACCCATAATTTATCATTATTTGAACCGTTTTGCAGTCGCTAATCGGGCACGGCCTCGGGGCAGCGGGTGGGCACGAAGCTATAGCGACAATAAAAGCGATCAAAACTGGTTGGCTTCATCCGACCATTAACCAAGATGTATGCATTTTTATATACATTTCCCGACTCGAATCGATATATATATATAGTTCGTATCGCCTTCATTTCCCGAATTTCTATGTACATCGCTTGACGTGTTTGTGAACGCAGAATTTGGAACCCGACATTGCGATTGACACAGTTCCGAATGTAAAGAAAAGACACGATGTTAATGTTGGTAAGTTTCCCTAATCTAATATAAGCCCTAATTAACTTATAATGATTTAAAATTAAAATATAATAACCTTATATTTATCTCATTTTCCTGTACAGCCATATCAAACTCATTCGGGTTCGGTGGCCACAACTCGGTCGTGGTATTTGCTCCTTTTGTTCCCTAATAATAAACAAAATACAATAACGATTCTGGTCACCCCCGAGTATAATCAATTAGAGGTATATTAAATAAATAAATAAAATATTTCAAAGTGGTAAGGTTATGACTAGTATTGGTTAGTAGATAAGCTATATATATGTAAATCCTTTTTTGGAGTAATACAATGATATCAAATATTAATTTGTTTATTATATATAATATATAATAACTTATGTATTGTAATTATTCGGTACTAATATATATTTACCTTCGCAGAAATGCGGAGTCAATATAATAGCGTAAGTTTCGATGGGGAAAAAAACATGAGTTTCTCGTGGGCAATAATTTTTGAAGAAAATTTCAGAACATATATAGGGTTTACTTTGACTATGAACACGACATTGAACCTAAGCCTAATTGTTCGTATTCCTACCGCCGCCATGGATGGTTTTTGTTCCTTTTTGGCTTTTTCTTCGACTGGCTTGGGGTCTGTATCCAATTAGAAGGGTATATAATTTCGTATTCTTAATTAAAAAAAAAAAGTGAAGAAATAATCCAAAAGAGATTAAAGAAAAATATTTCTGGCAACTTTTTTACAAACTCAAATTCCTGGGTTAGGTTACAGTGCTAGTATTATTCTATTTAGGGTTAATTAGTCAAAATGCATCATATATGCTTTGTTATATTGCCTAATGCACCATTTAAGAATATTCTGAAAATATTAAAATAAATTTTAAATTGATAATATTAAAATTATTAAAAAATCAATTATATTTTATGTTAGTAGTATGTGATCGTTGTCATTTGTTACATAATATTTAAATATTGACTAACATAATTGTTCATCTAACAATATTTCAAAACGTATAATGATGCATTTTGTAACATAAGAATACAATATAATACATTTAACAACATGGTCAAAACATAGTGGTACATTTTATTAATTATTAACCATTTTATTTATATACGCGGACGAATTAATTTACTATGTGATAAAAATTGAACTTTTGATACAAATAATTATCAATATTAAAAAATCACAATTAATAATTTATCAAGTGGGGTTCCCACTCGCCTCTTAATGGTCTATCCAGTATCCATGTTTATTTATGTGATTTAGTCAAACATATCTAGTCATAAATAATTACAATTAAGTGTGTACAAGAAAGTGGAAATCAACGTAAAAATGCGATAAATCTTAGGATGTATTCCTGAATAGGATTGATGAATTGACCAACTCCCAACTATTGGGTCACTAACCGCCACGTAATAATAACAGTTTAAGTTTGTATGGTTAATGATCCAATCCATCTTAATAAATTGTTAATACTAAATAGGTATCACTTCCTAAACTTTATCTAATTACAAATTATTGTCCTTTTTTTTTACAATTAGCTACCTTTTGCTTTAATATCCGAGCAAATTGGTAAGTTACGTCAAATTTGACGGATTATGACATGTTACAGTCACCTGCGGTCTTTTGATATATTCCGGTTAACTGGATTTTTACGCTGTATTTCAATTAAAAGTATTTTGCTGCAATTTTTTTCAATTTTTTAGCAAATCCCTTTTTTCGTAGACCTAAAAAAAAACATCATGTTTCCCGTATGTGGTTCCCTTATGTCCAAATTAAAGAGAATTATAACGAATGTAATTATTTATCGGAAATTAGAACTTAATGTAACCAATTCTTTTCTAAAATATTAATAAGTTCTAGTGACAATTTATAACTTTATCAAAGTTGAAGTATCAAAATGATAGTTTTGATAATATCGTTATCTTTCCTAAATTTTATTGGGCCGACATAAAATTTAATATATATTCGCTAAGGATATACTAAAATTATGTGCTATTGTATTGTCAATATATATAATATAAATATATGTTAAGTGCACGGTTCAACAACTCATTAATTATAATATCTTCCTAATCCTTATATTTTGCCTAGTAGGTGATCAAATATAGATATATCCACACGTTAGAACAATTTCATAGTTTCCACACGTTGACTCTGTTAATTGCTCTACTTAATTACAAACCCGCAGCCCCGTGTAAAGAAATATAAAATGATCGACTTATACCTGGCATGACGTTGAATGAAATTGAGTTGGCATTCTCAAAGTATATATTAAAGAACGTGTTGAAATTTTGTATTTACAATAGTTTAATATTATTTTAAAGAACAATTGGTTAAGATCTTAGTCTTGTTTCAAGTTCAACAACACAACCGGGGTGTCTCGTTATATATGATTATATGTTAACCACAGTAGGTAGCGAGCCAGATGTTAACTGTTGAAAGAGTAAAGACATGTATATATAAATGCAAAACAGTGTTTGTCGGATGAACATATACAATTATACACGAAGGGATTTGGATACCAAAACGTATCTAAGGATAATAATAATAATAATAATAATAATAATTATTATTATTAGGGTTAAAAGTTTTCATACTACATGTTTGACCGAATGTGGCTTTTAATACTGGGTGTTTAGTTTTGTATACTTTTGGTACCAAACGTTTGAAAAAATGTTGCTTTTGGTACATCCGTTAGTTGGCCGTTAAATGACATGTGCAAGTCACGTGGTCGACTCTAAACTTTTAATTTTGTTCAATTTAGTCCCACAAATATATTCCTAACTTTTATTTTGTTTAACTTAGTCATAACACTTCAAAATCGAACCCAATTGGGACCTATCCCCAATTGGGTAAATTTGACCCAAATGGGGCTATATCAATTGAATTCGATTGATTTAATTGGGTCTGATTTTGAAGTGTTATGACTAAGTTAAACAAAATAAAAGTTAGGAATATATTATTGGGACTAAATTTAACAAAATTAAAAGTTTAGAGTCGATCACGTGACTTGCACGTGTCATTTAACGGCCAAAACTAACGACCAACTAAAGGATGTACCAAAAGCCACATTTTTTCAAACGTTTGGTACCAAAAGTATACAAAACTAAACATTAAGTACTAAAAGCCACATTCGATCAAACATGTGGTATGAAAAGTACATTTAACCCTTATTATTATTATTATTATTATTATTATTATTATGAGATGCTATTTTATTTCGTTATAATAAATAAGCTCGGCGAAAAGCTCAAATTCAGCTAGAGATGCCATGGTTAGGGCTTTTAACTTTTACTTTATATATATATATATCAAACTGTTAGTTAATATTTGGAGGGTTGAGTAAATTGCGAGTTTTTTTTAACATTTACTAAATCAAATTTCACACCTTTACAAATTATTTACTAAATTATGATTTCTGTCTAACAAGGACGGAACGAGTCACGTATCTAATATGTAAAATTGTGTTGAACAAAAACACTGTTTCGACCAAGTTAACGCGGGCTGTCCGCTGAGTAACTTGTCGCTGTCTTCGGGTTGAGTGCGAGTTTGTTTGGGCCAAGTCCGCCTCCTAGGGTCGTGCGCGGGCCTTTGGCTTCGTCTTCAAGATCGCACTAAGTCCTTCGGGCTCTCTCGCTAGCTGTCCGTCCGTACCTGCGAGAGGAGCATTACCGAGCAACTCCCTTGGAGAGGGGGGTGCTTGGTGCGCTCACTCCGACGATCAACATTAGACAGTTCTAGAGAGAGAAAGTTTAGAGAGAGGTCAGAGCTTTTCCCAATTCTCACCCAAAGTGACTTGGAAATATTTACCCCCAAGGTGGCTATTTATAGGCAACCTTGGACCGTAAGCCGGTTTTGACCCGGTTCAATGTGGAAATGTGAACCGGGATGCAAGGGAGAGCTTTGGGAAAAGGACTCTGACGCGCGTCTCAGGCGGCTGTCACGAGCGGGACGCGCGCGCCTTTGAAACATAGGTCTCGGACACATAGGAGTTAGTTAAAAATCGGGTCTCCTATACATTCGAGACAAAATGGGGGGTGTGCGCGACACCCCCGAGGTGTTAAGCTTACCCGGAATTTTCCGGGTAAGCCCCCCGGGGGTGCCGGGCAAGTTCGCGACTTGCCCGGTTTCCCCCGGTCAGCTCGAAATTGGGTTTCGTAGTGGGTCTTACGCGCGTGTATGAGGTCCGAATATTAAAACCGAACCCGAATCATGCGTATATCCATCACTTGCCCCCGAGTTAAATAATGGCTTGACCTTTGTTTAACTCTATTTTAAGATAGGGTATACGCGTGATTCGGGTCGTCTGCTCAGCTTGAGTTTTGACCTACCAATGGTGGATACGCGCGGCTCAGACGAGCTTCTTGCCTTAGTTTTTTGAGATGGTCATGCTTGACAACTACGCAAAGGGTTAGTAGCACAACGGACTACAAGTGATATGATGAATGTGGCTTTGGAAAAAATGAGGCGTGAGCACACATGAGATTTTTCGGGTTTGTAAGATGATCGGATACGTATGGAACGTTCATGCCGTGATTAATTATACTAAAACGATAATAAATCATGAAAGTTTTGATAAAACGTTTTTCATGCAATATGATGGTTTTCGGGAGCCCGTCGTCCGAGACGGCCGTCTTGACGGCGAGACGACGGTTTTAGTAGATGAAATAATGCCGGGTTTGGAAAATCACATGTGATGGACTTGATACGAAAAATCATAAAAATAATGTTTTCAAGTAGTTGAGACCCTTTGAAATAACTTAGCCCAATTTAGCTAAGTCACTTGATGGTGAAAATCCAAGTTATCAACAACTTTAAAAAATGGAGGGTGGATGTGAGTGTACCTCTTGGATGTATGGTGCTTGCTAGGTTGTGTAGTCCACCTCCTTTGTGATAGTTTATAAAACTATCAATATTTGTATAGGTTTTGAGAGGGTATTTTGAAGAAGGTAAGGTAGTGATTTAGGAATTCACTTTAGGGTACTAGTGTGACCCCATTTCGGCCGGCCACCACCAGGACTACCACCGGCGAGGTCACGGCGGCCCGACAGCGGCGAGGCGACAGCGGCGGCGGCAGTACTGCGGGCGGCGGCTGCACTGTTCACGGGTCCAATTTGGACCCGATTTGGCCCGTTTTCGAGTCCTTCTCGCCGGGTATTGGTCGGTAATGTCCTCTCCTTCCTTTTCTTGGTGTTAATTGGACCTTTAGGGCTGCAAATTTCGAATTTTAATAAGGTGCATGATAGGTGTTCGATGAAATGCCTAAGTGAAATTTTGGCTTGATTTTTCAAAATTCGTTTTTGGCCAAACTTTGAATGTAGATAGATAGAGTTATGGTTAGTGAACTCCCTTTGTGAAGAGGCCCTTAGGTTTCGGTCAACCGAGGTGAACTCGTGGAGGTTCGAAATCGGACTTATTCGAGCAAAAAGTTCGACCCTTTGTATCTTGATGTGGGTGACTTGATATGATGCCCCCGAGTGTGATAATGACTCCTTGATTATTTGTGAGTGGATAGTCATGCCCCCGGAGTTTAGGTGATCCCTCGGTAGCTCGTGCTTATCGGTGGCTTAGTTGGCCCGAGTGCTCTTTGGATTGTTCGGGTAGGGGTAAGTTTCCCCGTGACATGTAATGGGCTTGCTTAAGTGTATTTGAGCTGCTTGTATGTGCCCCCGGAGCCTTGAGCCGTTTTGGGGATAAAATTTGATCGAAATGTGGTCGGATGGCATTTTGGCAATTATGACCAACTTTGCACGTCTTGGATTTCTTTAGCTCTTGAACTTATCGCTTTGTGGAATGCTTGAATACCTGTGTCACATTGCACAAATATATGGAAATTTTGTTAGTGGGTGGCCTAGGCCTTCGGTGGGCGTAGGGACTTTTGACTCCCGAGCGGGAGGGTCCCTAGCTGTTTGCTCGCGGACAGTTGGTCTGTTGGGTTGGATGCCCTCGCAAAGGGCTTGGTGAATGGTGTTGATACGTGGCCCTGGTTTTTGATTGAGTTGTTGTATGGTTTTTGCAGGGTTTGGCTGACGGGCTTGCAAGCGCGTGTCTTTGATACTTAGGAATTTTCCCAGAAACTGTCACCCCCGAACTGCTGAGATGAGTGAGTCTCCCGATCCCCTTCTTTGTACATATTACTTTTCTTATGATGGTTTGGAGATAAGCGAGGACACCCCCCTTTTACTCCGACTCGATTTTCCCGGGACAGGTGCTAGCCATGAAGCCATTGCGATGACTCAGACCTATCCTCCCAATCGTATGACGACTGAGGAGTTTGTGGAGAGCGTAGATAAGTCGGGGGCCTGTCCTCTTTCTGAAGCATTCTTCCCGTTTGACATATGCAAAGATGTCGAAGTTGGCTCAGTTACCGTCCCTCCCGTGGACCTAGATGTAGTTTACACGGGACAGATAGAGGAGGGCTTGCGTTTTCCTTACTGCAAGGATCTTGTCCGCTTATGTCGTTATTTCCACATCTCGCCCCTCAATCTCTCCCCTGCTGCTTTTCATTCGTGGACCTGTTTTCGTATTCAGTGCCACAAGCACTCATGGGCTTACTCCTTGATTCTCTTCCGGACCTTCTACCGCCTGGAGCGACGAGACAAATCGGGGTTGTCCACCTTTTGCAGCCGGTGGCCTTGCCTTTCCTCACTTGGCCTTGGGGGTGCCAAGTGGAAGCCGAGCGGACGGTTTGCCACCCCTTACCCTCGCTCCCAGGAATGGCAGAATCATTATTTCTTTGTGAGCGACGTCGGGACTAAGTGGGAGACGTGTCATGTCCTGGAGTGTGACCCTGTCCCCTCCTTTTCCGAGTATACCCCTCAGGATGAGAAGGCCTTTCGCGAGATCTTTCGCGACAATCAGGCGGGGGCTATAGTCCCTTTGACTCAGGGTTCTGAAGAGGAGTTGCTTGCCGCAGGCATCATCGTATCTTCTTCCCAGGGTGTCTTGGTATGCTTTCGAATTTTTATAACCTTGACTTATGTTATCCTGTAGGTTGGTTTCTTAACAAGCAACCGGCATTGCAGACTGATGCTGCGCGAGGGCTCCCCGTTGCTGCTCCGGCCCCTGCTGAAGGGCCTCGTCATGGGCGAGGAAAAGGACCTATGGGTAAAGTACTTCTTCCTTTTTATCGTTTTCGGCTGTATTTCTGTTTGTAGTTCTAATGTTTTTCTTCTTCCTGTTTGCAGGTCGCGCGCCTGCTGAGAGGGAGCGGGCGGAACCCGTTGCTGACTCCTCTCGGCGCCCCTCCGTTAAGAGGACCGATGTTGCGGCGCGTGTCTCGGGTGATCCTAAGCGCCGAGCGCGTCCCTCCTGCCCCTGGAACGAGGCATGGGACGGCGGACGAGGTCCTCCCAGGTTCACGTATGCCTTCACGCGACAAGAGGAAGCATGTTGCTGAGCGCGTCCCTCCTGCCCCCGAGCCGATGCATGTGACAGCAGAGGAGGTCTCCCCAGGTTCAGGTGTGTGGTATCTCTTTTTATGTACTTAGCATTTTTTGCTTGTATGTTTGCTTATGTTTGTGCTTTGCAGACATCCCTCCACTTCCTTCGCTTCGCAGAAGTGATCTTGTCCGTCGCTTTGAACGCGACGTCACAGGTGGTGTGTGGGTGCCCTACTCGGGTACGCGCCTTCGTTTTCCCAAGGATGCGTCCTTGAGCACTCCTGAAGTTGGCGTTCGGGTGGTGCAGAGGTCTGTTCCCCCTGCAGACCGGAAGGAGTGCCCCCTGAATTCTGCTAGTGCACGCGCCTTTGTGGAGGAGAACGTCGGGGTCTTCGCTCCGGTGAATGTTTATCCTTCTTAGAAGTGATTCGTTCATTGTTGCACTTGTTTTGATGGTTATACTCTTTTTGATGCAGGTTAATGCTGATATTGCCAACTTGTCCTCTTTTGTCATCGAGCTTTCTGATGAGAAAGATCAGCTTTTGGAGAGCCATGAGGAGCTAATGAAGGAGCAGGTCTCTTTGACTGAGGATGCGAAAGGCCATGCTGGGGAGCTTCTTATATTATCTGATGCACCTGCCTCGAGTCAAGCTCGTGTTGCCGAGATCCGAGATCAGCTGTCTGCTGTGAAGGATCGGATGGCATTCCGGGAGGGGGTGCGGGCTGCCGAGTTGCAAAAGGCGAAGGAGGACGGCTTTTCGGAAGGCAAGGTCGGCGCCTTTAAGCGGTATCCTCAGAGCGAGCCTTTCCTTTTCGCCGTTCAGGCGAGTTATGAGTCTTTGAAGAAGGAGTTTCTTGATGACTTCGTTCCTCTGATGCATCGTCTTGCCCCCAGTTTCCTTTTGAGAAATTGGATGTTGCTGGTGTGATTGGTTTGAGTGATTTGGGGGGGGTCTTCCTCTCTTCAATTGGAGGACACCATTAGTGCAGATGGTGAGCCGATGTTTAGCTTTGAGCGGGATGCTGATATCTTTGGTGATACCCCTGCATGTGATCCCTTTGCGACGGAGGACTGCGAGGTTGATGTGCGTCATCTCCTTGACTAGGTCGATATGGGCCCTTTGTGTGTTTGTTTGTTCCTTTGCATGCGTAGTATTTTGGCGAAGGACTTGTTTAGGACTTGTCTGTTGTTTGATGTTTGGATTTGCTATCGTAGACCTGTTTGATCTTATATATATATGCTTGTCATGAATGCATTAGATAGATGTGATAACTGAATATCTCCTTGTTATTTTAGTCATAACATAGGATAGTGAAGTGCGGATAGATTAGTACGTCCGACACTTTTTGTGAGGGGGATCCGTCTGGAACCGCTTTCTCTCTTTTGCAAGGATGTGAATAGATTAGTACGTTCACATCCTTGGTTAGATTGTTGGATTGCGAAGTGTGGATAGATTAGTACGTCCGACACTTGCAATTTTATGAGAAAGGGGGAACCCTAAGGAACCGCTTGTCCTTCATTTGCAAGGATGTGAATAGATTAGTACGTTCACATCCTTGGTGAGATTGTTGGATTGCGAAGTGTGGATAGATTAGTACGTCCGACACTTGCAATTTTTATGAGAAGGGGGAACCCTAAGGAACCGCTTGTCCTTCATTTGCAAGGATGTGAATAGATTAGTACGTTCACATCCTTGGTGAGATTGTTGGATTGCGAAGTGTGGATAGATTAGTACGTTCGACACTTGCAATTTTTATGAGAAGGGGGGAACTCTAAGGAACCGCTTGTCCTTCTTTTGATTTTCATAAGAAGATAGTTCCTTACGGAATCATGGATCTTCATTATGATGTTCTGATAAGATGGTGGTTTCCTGAGGAGCCACGCACCTCTCTTGTTTCATGGGATGTGGATAGATTAGTACGTCCACATCCTTTGATGGTGGCTAAGTGTGGATAGATTAGTACATCCGACACTTGCGTTTGGTTGCGAGGGAGGAACCCTAAGGAACCATTTGTCCCCCGGCTTGGCAAGGATGTGAATAGATTAGTACGTCCACATCCTTGATGAAAATATTCCAACTCCTTGGATGAGACGTGCGTCCTTTGCTTTGGTTGTAGTGATGAGCCTTGTATAGGTTGTCCTGTTGTCACTGTTGTTGTGTTTTGATGCCTTGATCTTGAGCTTAGGCGTTGTATGTGAGTTAATAGTGTGCCTACAAGAGACATGAATTTTGTTAGTAACATAACTTCATTTGATGCGCAAGTATGGAGTTACACATCTCCTTCTTTTAAAGTAATGAAGACTAAAAAGCTTGATACGACGGCTTTTAGTTCTATGGTTTCCTTTCTTGTTTATGCATGGAATTTCTTCAAGTGTCCCCCGCTGAAAGTGTTAGGCAATTCGTTCCCGTCAACATCTTGGATGCGGTATGCATTAATGTATGGGACCGCTACTATCTTGTAGGGGCCTTCCCACTTGGGGGACATCTTGTTGATTTGGTCCAGGTGTGAGAATTCGTTTCTTCTCCACACCATTTCTCCCACATGGAATTGTCGCGCCTTGACCTTTCTGTTGTAGTATCTGGATGTGGCTAGGCGCATCTTTGCTTGAACTTGCTCTGATTTCCATCTTTGTTCGTCTGTTAGCTGAAGGTCGAGGCGTCTTTCTTCCTCATTGGTTTGGGGGTCAAAATGCGTCGTTCTGTATGAAGAGACAGCGATTTCGATAGGTGCCACTGCCTCGGTTCCATAGACTAGGCTGAAGGGTGTTTCACCTGTTGATTCTTTGGGTGTTGTGCGCACAGCCCATAAAACACTGCTTAGCTGGTCCACCCAACCTCCTTTCAGAGCATGGACTCTCTTATTTAGTCCGTCCAGGACTATCTTGTTTGCTGACTCGACCTGGCCGTTTGTCTGTGTGTGATGCACCGATGCAAAACGGTGGTCTATCTTGAGACGTTCGCAGAATTTTTGCATATTTCCACTCCTGAATTGGGCACCGTTGTCGCTAATGAGTATCTTCGGGACACCGTAGCGAGCCATTATGTAGTTTCGGATGAAGTCCATGATTTGTGTGTCTGTGATGCGCGCCAGTGGCTTAGCCTCAATCCATTTTGAGAAGTAGTCGATTGCGACGACTATGAACTTTGCTTGGCCCTTCGATTTTGGGAGTGGACCGATCAAGTCAATGCCCCATTGTGCGAATGGCCATGCGCTTGAAATTGGGCTTAATTCTGCTGCTGGAGCTGTGATGTTCCTTGAATATAGCTGACATGCTTCGCATTCTGTCACCATGTTCGTTGCTTGAGCTCTCATTGTTGGCCAATAGTAGCCCAAGTTCAAGGCTTTGCGGATTAACGCACGAGCTCCTTCGTGCGAGGCAGCCATTCCTCCATGGAGTTCTTCTAGTACCGTTGTTCCTTCTGTGCTTGTGATACACCTTAGGTAGGGTGTAGAATAACCCTTTCTGTAGAGCTGTCCCTCGATCAAGGCGTAGTTTACGGCTACCCTTTCGATCTTGCTTGCTTGAGTTTTGTCTCGCGGTAGGGTCCCTCCTGCGAGGTATGCTTGGATTGGTGTCATCCAAGTTTCCTCTTCGTCAATGGCCATTACTTCGAATTGGTCTATGACGGATATTATCCTGTTTTCCACGAAGTGTGTCTCTTTGCCTTGTTCATTGTTTTGGGCATACTTGCTTAGAGCATCGGCCTCCTGGTTTTCTTCTCGTGGGACGGAAGTTATGTCGAAAGTTTTGAAACTTTCTACCAACTCCTTTGCTTGTGTCAAGTATCTCTGCATGTTTTCGGACTTTGCAGTGTACTCTCCTTTGACCTGGTTGACGACCAGTTGTGAATCGCACTTTACTCGTAAGTGTTCCACCCCAACTCCTTTGGCTATCCTGAGGCCTGTTATCAGTGCCTCATATTCTGCCTCATTGTTCGTCGCTCTGAATGTTAAGTTCAAAGCGTACTTCAAGGGGTCTGAGCCGTCGGGTGGGATTAGTAGTAATCCTGCCCCCGCGCCTCCGGTGTTGGATGATCCGTCCGTGTACATTTCCCAAACTTCTGCGGGTGGGACATTTGTTTGGACTTCAACTTGTGGCTCGGGCTCGATTCCTGTGAACTCTGCTATGAAGTCTGCCAAGGCCTGCCCTTTGATGGCTGTCCGTGGAGCGAAATGAATGCGGAATTCACTTAACTCTACAGACCACTTCGTCAATCTCCCTGACATGTTTGGTTTTGCAAGGATGTGCTTCAAAGGCTGGTCTGTGAGGACCGTTATTTCATGCGCGTGGAAGTAAGGCCTTAGCTTGCGTGCGGCTATCACAAGCGCGTACAAGTGCTTCTCAATTGGTACGTAATTGACTTCATACTTGGCCAGTGTTTTGCTCACGTAATAGACCGGGAGTTGCGCCCCTCCTTTTTCCTTTATTAGTACAGAGCTAACTGCCGTGTTGCTAGTTGATATGTAGAGAAAAAGAGGCTCCCCTTGAAGTGGCTTTGCTAGTCTTGGGAGCGTCTTCAAGTGTTGTTTGAGTTGTTGGAAGGCTTCTTCACAGACATTTGTCCATTCAAACTTCTTGTTCGCGCGTGGCACTTCGAAGAAAGGGAGGGCTCTGTCTCCGATTTTAGCCAGGAATCTGTTCAGGGCTGCGAGGCGCCCGTTGAGCTGTTGTACTTCTTTGTGCTTTGTTGGAGAGGCCATTTCTTCAATTGCCTTCACCTTCTCAGGGTTTGCTTCAATGCCCCTTTCGCTCACCATAAATCCAAGTATTTTTCCTGACCGTACCCCGAAAGCGCACTTTGCGGGGTTTAGTCTTATTTGGTACTGACACATTCTCTCGAAGATTATGCGTAGGTCATCTGCGTGGTTCTTTCTTTTCTTGGATTTCACGACCATATCATCCACGTACGCCTCCATTTTATCGCCAATCAGATCTCCGAAAATGAGATTGACCATTCTTTGGTAGGTTGCCCCCGCATTGATTAACCCGAAAGGCATAACTTTGTAGTTATAAATTTCGCTGTCAGCGTAGAATGCCGTATGTGGGGCGTCTTGCCAAAACATTGGGATTTGGTTGTATCCCGTGTATGCATCCATAACTGTCATCAGTTCATGGCCCGCAGTCGCATCTACCAATTGATCAATCTGTGGGAGCGGATATGAGTCTTTTGGGCATGCATTGTTGAGGTCTCTGTAGTCGATGCACATTCTTGACTTGCCATTTGGTTTAGGAACAACTACAGGGTTGGCTACCCAAGTTTGATACTTGGATTCTTCAATGAAGCCTGCATCAAGCAGTCTGCCTACCTCCTCGCGAATGGCCAACTTCTTGTCTCCTCCTATTGACCTTAGCTTTTGTTTCACTACTCGAGCATCTTTGTTGATGTTGAGTTTATGGCAAATGATATCTGGGCTTATTCCTGGCATGTCCTTTGGGGACCATGCGAATAAGTCTTTGTACTCTGTTAGGAGCGCTGTGATTTCAATCACTTCGTCTTCTGATAATGATGCTCCTACGCGCACCGTTCTTTCTGGCTCATCGATTTTGACTTCACGGAGTTCGTCCATCGCTGTAGGCCTCCCGTAGTCATCTCTTGGGTCTTTGTCGATGGTGGGTACTACTGGTATGTTTCCCCTCAAGTTTTGTTGTAGCGCAACATTGTGGCATTCTCTTGCTACTTGTTGGTTTCCTCTAACTTCTCCCACACCTGCAATGGTTGGGAACTTGATCTTTAGGTAGGCCGTTGAAGGCACCATTCTCCATTCGTTCATGGTCGTGTATCCGAGAATGCCATTGTAGGCGTTTAGCTTCTCGACTACTATGAATAGTACATCGATATTCAGACGTCTTTCTCCTTCGCCCAAAGTTACCGGAAGGGTAATGGTGCCCAGCGGGTAGCTGGCATCTCCCATGAATCCCACTAGAGGTGAGTTCATTGTTTGTATGGCCTTCTTTCTTCCGAGTGCTAGGACAATGTCTTTTGTTAGCACGTTTGGGGCGGAGCCTCCGTCTACCAGAATTCGCTTCACTTCCATGTCATCAATAGTCATTTGAATGACTAAGGCGTCGTTGTGGGGGAACGTTATGTGCTCTCTGTCTTTGGCTGAGAAGCCTATGACGTCTTCCATGATTGTGTCTTCTCTGTCTGGTTCCTGTGGCTTTTCACTTTTTCCGGCGGCGTACCTCTCCCTTGCGTAAGAGGTTTCGCCCCCTGCACTGAAGCCTCCGTGTATGGTGTATGTGTTTTCCATCTTGCTTGTTCGTTTGAGTAACGCAGGCTTTCTGTTCGAAGCCCGCAGACGGCGCCAAGTGTTTCGACCAAGTTAACGCGGGCTGTCCGCTGAGTAACTTGTCGTTGTCTTCGGGTTGAGTGCGAGTTTGTTTGGGCCAAGTCCGCCTCCTAGGGTCGTGCGCGGGCCTTTGGCTTCGTCTTCAAGATCGCACTAAGTCCTTCGGGCTCTCTCGCTAGCTGTCCGTCCGTACCTGCGAGAGGAGCATTACCGAGCAACTCCCGTGGAGAGGGGGGGGGTGCTTGGTGCGCTCACTCCGACGATCAACATTAGACAGTTCTAGAGAGAGAAAGTTTAGAGAGAGGTCAGAGCTTTTCCCAATTCTCACCCAAAGTGACTTGGAAATATTTACCCCCAAGGTGGCTATTTATAGGCAACCTTGGACCGTAAGCCGGTTTTGACCCGGTTCAATGTGGAAATGTGAACCGGGATGCAGGGGAGAGCTTTGGGAAAAGGACTTTGACGCGCGTCTCAGGCGGCTGTCACGAGCGGGACGCGCGCGCCTTTGAAACATCGGTCTCGAACACATAGGAGTTAGTTAAAAATCGGGTCTCCTATACATTCGAGACAAAATGGGGGGTGTGCGCGACACCCCCGAGGTGTTAAGCTTACCCGGAATTCCGGGTAAGCCCCCCGGGGGTGCCGGGCAAGTTCGCGACTTGCCTGGTTTCCCCCGGTCAGCTCGAAATTGGGTTTCGTAGTGGGTCTTAAGCGCGTGTATGAAGTCCGAATAATTAAAACCGAACCCGAATCATGCGTATATCCATCAAACACCACAAATTTCTATCGGATGTTTGGATAGTCGAGAGTCTCAACTACTTGAAGTGTGACTTATCAGTCAGTCACAACTCAGTTCGCATAGATAAGTGGCTCAGCTTGACTCGAGTCCATGTCAAACATGTTCACATGTTCTAGAAGACCATATCTGGGACGAGCCGAGACATCGACAAGCCATATGTCTCACCCAGTCACCCTAACCGATCAAAGTTATAAATCGGTCAAGGCTGTTGAAGTAACTCCACCATGAGTTGTCCCATGTCGGTGGGATTGATAATTTAGAGCACCATATAAGTAGATGAGCTACCTCCTCCTATCACCAATTGGTTTTAAGATGGAATCTCACTTGTAAAAATGATTGTCTTAGATTGACCTGTTGGGTTTGACTCGGCTCAGTGTGAGATTTAACAAAGACGATCCCTTTAGCACAGTCATGTGAATCCACTTGACTGTGATAAAGTTTTTTTCCTGACCTAGACTCATACTAGACATGATCTCTCAAATCAGGTGAACTTGTTTGGTACAACGCTCTAACCAGTGTGAGTCCCTAACTAAGTTAATCGAGTTGTGATTGACTCATAAGTCACATTTAGAATAATTTAGACTCATACCAATAATAATTATAATAAAAAAAAAATAAACTCCTAAAAGTCACGTCGCGACACTCATAGAGAGTTATTTTCCCTTATCATTTATCTTAATATTGTACTTATATATATATTTTTTTCTGAAGAAACGTGACGTAAAAGTTAACATAATAGTAGATTAATATCCAATCATCATAAGACGTAATGGTTGAAATATCATTTTCTAAGTTTATAAAGGCACAAGAGTAAATTTTTACTGAAAAGTAATGTAGAGTCTATACATACTATAATCTTACGAGACTCATACAATGTTGACAAGTACTAAAATGGATCAAATACATGGTAAAATTGAATAATTCTATTGGTCTATATAAACTTGCATTTTTCCTTAATGACATGGCAATGACATATAAGCAATTCAATGCACTTAGAATTGCTCCAAGCATCCACAATACATGTTGAAGGCCGTTTAATTTTTTTACATATGTTACGATACAATTACTACTAATATAATTAATAATAGTCCAATAAAATAATAAATCATTTTATTAGTTATATTTTATTGTTGTAATACTATGTTAATATTAAGATTATATTTAGTTTTAGTTAAAGCTAAATATATATTTTTAAATATAGAATATAATAATAAAATATAATTTAAAACTTATATTTATGTTATTATATTACATTTTAATCATCTCATATTTGTACATATTTTTCTTATAAATTCATTTATATAGAGAATTTTTTTGTTTGCAATAAAATGATATTTTATGAGAAAAAAAGGTATACGTACACATGTTATGACATATATATAACCATTTTTAACTAAAAAAAAAAACTAAACAATGGTATACATTTTATAGAGATAAAAATGTAACAATTTTAAATATATTTTCAATTAAGAAAATATGTAAATAAATTATTTTATTGATGAATCTTCAATAGCAAATTTATTAAGCAATAAGAAAAAAATTATTATCATAATAAAAAATATAGATCTTTATTCCTTAAGAGTAATACATTTTACAGATTGCAATTGACTAATGATAGGTTTTTAAACCTTAGACTCTTATAAATAGAGATATTTAAACATCGAACAAAAAAAATAAAGTTAATAACACTTTTCATAACTATCTAATAAAATTTGAGTTAAATTAATCATGTTATTAGAAAATAGTACAAATGATATATAAGTCATTCAATTACGATTTATATACTTTATTTATTTTATACTTATTGATACATACAATATATAAATTTTTATTCAAACAGCAATAAGAATAAATTTGTTATTGTCTAAGCAAAGCGTAGGTTAGTTATTTTTAAATATGTGGACACAATAAAATTGTTACAAAGCTATACATTAAATATTGAAAGTGATTGCAATTTTTTTTTTTGGCCAACCGTGGTTACAATTCTATAGTAAGTTACATAACAATACTGATTTATAATCTACTAAAAAACTAAACTAAACCAAAACAAACTAAACTAAAATAATATTTTTTTGTTGTTTTTTGTTCTATTATATTAATACTAAAATAATATTTGGATTTGCACAAAAATACTAATATTAAATATAAATATTAGTAGTGAAAATAAATATAAATATTTCACCAAAAAATAAATAAATAAAAATCTATAATAAAACTTCCAACGGAGCTCTAGGTTTAAGTCAAAACTTCACATTCACTTTTAGAAAAAAAAATTGTTACTTTTAATACTTTGATTGATAATTTGAATGAGTATACCCGAAAAATCATAATATCATATGCTTAAAGCTATTAACTAACAAATAGAAACTCGGTTCAAACATATTGTGTACGATGTTTGATTAAGATATAATTATATAAGTTAAATTATTATAGATACACTTAAATGTGTCTATTATTGTTGTATTTGCCTTGAAGGAACTATTTAAAATATCATAGATCAACAAAATTAATTATTAAAATAAATTTTGAATATTCGTAATGTCTCAGTAATTTTATGAACAAATTACTTATTGCGCAAAGCGCGGGTGAACTACCTAGTATATATATATATAGTCGGATTTTGCAATTTTCCCAATTATGAAATAACAAATTTGCTAGAAGACAGAAAGTGCCAATGTCATTATGTCAACATTGAATGAATAATTAACCCTCTTAATTAGAATTTCAATTAGCTAATTAACCAACCAATGAAGGAGACGTAACATGGGGGGAATTTGGTTGAAAAAAGTATTTAAGTAATTATTTACCCCACCGCCAATAATCACATGGATGCGTGACTTTGCATGTAGTAGCAAATTTTTAGAATTAGATAGATACTTCTGCAATTAAATACAAGTTTAGGGTGTATTATATGAAAGTTTTCTTTGTCAACCCATGTCGTCTAAATGTGGATTATACAGTCGGTATTAAACGGATAAACTCCATACAGGTTGGATATGTGCTATCGGTTTATATTCTTTAAAAGACGATGATTTGAATCTAAAATAAACAACAGAATCTTTATTATAAATTAAAATCTAAAGATATATAGTTGTCGAATAGTTGGTACAAATTTCAGAATGTGCTAATATTAGTATAATTCGAGTATCATAAATATAGAATGAAAACTTGAACTTGTATCTGTATAATTAACAATTTATCTAACCTTTTATTCTCTCATAAGTACGTTAGGCATATATGAGGAAAATGACCACGTTAGAAATAATATAAATATATAAAATAAATAAAGGGAAAAAGTTAGCTAAGTTGGCTAAAGAAGCTACTAACTATAGCTTCTAGAGTCATAATAACAATAAAGAAGGACTTCATATTGTTCTTTGATTTTGTGTTAATAAGTTTATTTTCAAGAGGTTATAATTGGCTAACAAAGTAATCTTTACTCTCTATAAAGGCCAATAATTGATGAATATGTTCATTACTGCCTTCATTTCATTAGCATAGTTTCCAAAACAAAGGTACATTCAAGGATAATAATTTAAAATGAAGACCAAAATACAGTATAACTCAAACTACAAAGTGAATTACGATAGACATAAAAAATATATTATCATTTATATTATGTTATAATGAAATAAGAAAATACATTAATTAGGCAATTATTACCACCAATTTTGGAGGTAGTCTTACTTAATTGAGGAAATGTGAACTACTTTGGTAATCTAAAAATAAAGTAGTTCAGATTAAAAAATTCTACATTTGTTTACTATAATGTGAGAATATTGAAATAAATACGAAGCCCAGATATATAAGACTAATATGATAATTTCATATCCGATTTCTTAGAAGTATTATAGCTATAATGTGTTATATATAATTAGTTTCTTTCTAAGAGTATATATATGTATATTCGGAATATTTTCTATATATACACGTCATATACTCTATAATAACTTCATTATCTATATCACATTATTAGTAATATTGATAGTCAAGATATGTGCGATTAGCAAACTCTCCAAGATATCAATAAAGTTCATCAAAATAATGAAGTATATTTTCCATTAACCTTCTAATGTACAAAGGGTCGAACAAAACAACGTTTAGCCACATCCAAGAGGTTATACGAAATAATAAAAAATAGTCATTAGTTAGGTTGATCAAATATAATAGGCAGCATAATTAAGATAGTGCAATTTAAATAGGTAATCGAGGAATAAAGGCGCGCGGCAATAGAAACATATTAAGGTATGCACAGTGTGGCCATGTACAGAGACAGCCGGACATTACACAAATCCAAAACCTTATTGGTTTGTCCTCTTGCTTTATCTCCATGTTTAAAGGCCCCTATTACATCAGCAATTAAAAGAGATGCTTATACTAATGTTCTCCCACTTTCCATTGTGATTATTATCAATAATTTAATCTTCTTGCTGACGTGGAATCAGCAAACTATAGATTATCATTTTCTGTAATTTTAGTGCAAGTTTAATAATTTTATTAATATTTGATTCGTCTCACTCTCATAGTGTTCATCTATATTTTGCTTTATAATAAATAATATTGATGTACTAGTATTCGACTTGTGCTTTACAAGAATAATTAGTATTTGTGTTACACTTACACATGTTATTCTTGATGAATAAAAAAAATTACAATAATGAACTTAATTTGGAAATATAATGACATATTATTGAGAGTTATTTTTTTATGTCTATTTTTACATAAAAGGCTAGTTTACAAATTAGATTTATACAATAAATCATGTCTTCTCGACTAAACATAGTAAATTATTATAATAAATAAATGTATGAAAAATTATCCAGAATTTTATTTTAAAGTACTAAAAGAAAATGATATATATATATATACATATAAATTAAATTATAATATTATTATCTTATAATATGAATTTTTTAAACACATTTTAAATTTCTAAAATTGTTGGTAATACCATGTCAGACCTAAATCTAACCTACGGCGAATTGCGCTTTGAAAACGTGCAATATTTAAAGAGTCGTCACTAGTTAATTGTAAGGCTAACTAGAATCCTAAATTACCTAAACGAATAATGGATTAAACACCTAGTTATAGAATCGGTTTACAATCAGAAGTTCGAGTTCGGGGGTTCTATTACGAACTAAAAATACAATTTTTAATTACGCCATTTCGGTACTCAATTTACTTAATTTTCCAATTTTATCATTTACATACATTAAGCCCAATTAATTTAAAAATGTCAAAATTAATCAAATTTCATCATAAAAAATATTAATCAGATATAATCCTAAATCTAAAAAATTAATTATAACCTATAACTCTTAGTAAAAATGAAATCTAAAATACTAAAAAAAACTTCTAACATGCTATTAAATTAAATTTAATCACTTTAAATTAAACTACTAATTAAATTTTACCAACTATATTTAAGCTATTAATTAAACCTAACTAATTACATTTAAATTATTAATTAGTTGTAATATAATAATAATAATATAAAACAGAAAATATAATAATCAAAATATTAATAATAAACTATTAATTAAAAAAAAAAAAACAGCAGCGGGGGGAAGACCTTACCTACAGTGGAGGAGATGGCCTGGGGCAGAGATGTCACGGCAGGACGGCGGCGGGGCTCGGGACGGCGCGGGGCTCTGGCTCGGACGGCGGGAGGCGCTGCAGCGGCGTGGCGTCGTGGTGGTGGCTCGGAGGGCAGGGGTGGTGGATCTGGAAACTCTGGGACAGCCGCAACAGATGCACGGCGACGGGGAACGGCGAGGGCGGCACGGACCTGGAAACCCCGGGTGGTACGGCGACGGAGGAACAGCGAGGGCGGCACGGTAGGAACGGCGGGGGCAGCGCGAGGCTGTGGACGGACGTCCGGGGTGGTGGATCTGGCCGGACTGTGGTGGATTGTGGCCGGACTGAACAAATTTTTTTTTTTTTGAAATAAAGCACAAAAGGACAAAATTCGCACGGATCCCAAGGAAAGTAGTCTTATTATTTTCTGATGTGTTTTCTGTATTTTACAATGTAAACATAGACCCCTATTTATACTAAAAACCTAGTCTAGATTACAGATAAAATTTAAATAAAAAATGCTAACAGATAATTATTCTAGAGAATATTCCTAAGGATATTTATCTTTACAGATAATTATTATTTTTGAATAAAAAATAACATCTGGAGATAAATATCTTACAGATAATTTTCTAAAAATAAAAAACTAATTATTATATATATATATATATTTAAAATTCCGAAAATATTAAATATATTTGAAATAATTTAAAATATATTATAATAATTTCCTAATGTGCCATTGAGCATTTTTGGAGACTTTGTTGCTTGACACGTCCGGAATTTGACGTATCATGTGTAACGTCGTTACGTCCGGGTCAAAATCGAGTGTTTACATACCACATATATATTAATACTCTAGACTTGAATTTCAACACAAAGAAATCTGACATAAATGACTTGCTCAAGCCAAAATATAAACTTACAATAGACTATATAAGTTTTGCTTTGTGATCAATTACACCATTGCATTTGTCAATGGTTTACAAAATATTACAAGTGAGATTCACAGTAAGAGTCAACTATGAATCGAATAATTAAAAACACGAAAATAATAATTAGTATATATAATTTTAGGGTGAGAGGAAAGCATCTTTTCTATATATTTATATATTATCCTTCTTAGGGGACAAAGAGTAGCTTAGGGTTAAACAAACCAAGGAAACTGATCAGCTAATTCATAATTATAATTAATTTAAACTAAAATTAGGAGCCTAGCTTAGGCGTGATTAATTATAAATCGCTCTCTCCTTTTATTATGTCGTCGGGTAACATGGAAAAAGAAACTCCACCTACCTTACCTTTTTGGATGATATATATATTAAACGTCAGTTCAGTTTACCCATGAATTAACTTAATCATTACTGTTACTTTTCTTTGGATGAATATATATAATTGGCCGACTTTCATACAAAAGATGACAACATTCACGGGGTTATACTGTTTAGAAGACGGACTGATACTTACATACACACATATATATTAATATTAAATATGAAACCATAGTATACACATAATGTAGTCAAATGATAATATAATTGAAAGTTAAGGTCTATTACTTGTAATAGACTAATAATATAATTTTCATCTCCACTTTAAACTAGGTTTGAAAGTAACTCTTAAGTCTTAAGTACACAATGGCAACTTGGCGGCACGTTTGTTTGCCGGTATTGCGTTATTATAATACCGGTATAAGCTAATACATGCTTAGTTAATACAATGTTTGATTGAGCCATGTATTATGATATCCTAATACAATGTATGAATGAACTTTGTATTAGGATATCATAATACAATGACTAAAAGACCTAAATACCCTTACTTGCATTTTCAATGAAGATATATTTTACATATGATTAATTTAACAAAGATAAAATAAAAAAAAAGTAACTTCAATTATTTAAAATAATATTTTTCTTAAAAAAAAATCAATTTTATGTATAAATAGTAAAAACTATTTTTGTTAATGTATAAATACGTATATATATATAAAGAAAGTAATACAAAACAATTGAAAAAGTGATTAGCCCGACCCGGCCCGTTCTAGTCGGGCCAGCCCGAACTAAACCAAAGCGACATAAAGCAACTCGACCCGAACAGACCGAATCGCTCAGCCCGACCCGAACCGCACAGCCTGGCCCGAACTGAGCAGCCCGGCCCGAACCACCCAACCCGACCCGAACATGACTCGGCCCGACCTGACACATTCTGAAGTTTCGATGTAAACGGGGTCCGGCCCGAAGTTACGATGTAAACGGTGATTTTGCCATATATTACAAGGGTAAATTGGTAATTATGAGATTGGTATTAGCTAATACCGGTATTAGCTAATACATGCTTAACTAATACATGCTTAGCTAATACAATGTTTAATTGTGTCATGTATTAGGATATCCTAATACAATGTTTGAATGAACTTTGTATTAGGATATCCTAATACATTGACTAAAAGACCTAAATACCCCTAAATAGATATATTCATTTTTTTTTAATTATTATAATTGAAGGCCGGCCGGGGGTCGCCGGAGTCCGGCCGGAGGTCGCCGGAATCCAGCCGGAGGTCGTCGGAGTCCGGCCGGAGGTTGCCGGAGGTCGCTGGTGACCGATTATGAGCCGAAGTTGGGGTAGTTGTTGTATATTAAATAAGGTTAGGGGTAAATAAGAAATTTTAAGTTTGTTATTAATTAGTACATCACTTTAAGTTGGTATAATCTAATACTAAATTCCTCATATAATTGAGTATTAACTAATACCAAGTATTAGCTAATACCAATACCAAGTGTAAACAAACTAGTGTATAATTAATAAATTATTAAATTTGATTAGGTGCCTTGAGCGATGACTGATGAGTACAAAATCATAATAATAACATTATTAATATTTCGTAATTTTTGCCCAAATTAATAACATAACATATGTAACATATATAAGTATGCCTTGATTATATGAATGAAAAAAGTATTCGATACCATTTATGGGTCGGTGCGAGCAGTGTTATCAGAACCGGACCGGACACCAAACCGGTGAGGTGACCGGTTTCCGGTTCGTCCGGTCGGACCCGGTTCGAACCCGGTCAGACCGGAATTATCAGTTCTGATGGAAATAAAGTAGAAGGTGACGTTTTATTCTATCCTACTAGACTTTAGTGTATGTATTTTGGGCCTGGCCCATGACAACCCCAAGTCTTTCCCTAGCAAGCAGCAACCCTTCAAGAAATAACTTTCGGAAAAGCAACTATACTTGTCTGCGGAGGCTATGCTTCGGTGAAGCACCCACAATCTTCAAATTTCAATCTTTACCTAGCAAGTAGCAAGTCCATTCCTTTTCCTTTGGAGCGGAGCAAGTCTTCTTTGACTAAAGGATTAGATGGGTCGTCAGACTTGCAGTTTTGGTCAGCAGCGGATGTGAAGAGAGGAGGGTGGTTCTGGTTATGGTAACCGCCGGCGGCCGCGCAAGATAGCAAATCGAAAGGCAGGAGCAAAGGATCGTAGACGGGGAGAAGGCGGCGACTTCTATGGAATGTGGTAAGGCTCAAAACCCTCCGCCATAGCCGCCGCAGTGTTCTCTCCCTTTCCCCTTCACTCACGCCTCCTCCCCATATCCGGAGAACGTCTCTGTCGATTCAATTTTTTTTTTTTTTTTTTCCTGTTTTGGGCATCGAACCGGCGGACCGGCGGACCGCCCGGTCTGACTAAAACCGGCCGGTTCTCCAAAAAACCGGTTATCGAACCGGGTTCGCTTACATCCTCTGGAATTGTTCGAACCGGACCGTTAGAGGCACCGGTTCCGGTCCGAACCCGGTCGGACCGCCGGTCCGGTCCGGTTCTGATAACACTGGGTGCGAGTGTTGATTAGTTTAGACGTGGACCAAATATGCTATGAGTGTTGACTTTCGTGATGTGGGTCCACCTAAGACTACCCACGGAAAGAAAAGAAAAAAGAAAAGAAAAGAAAAATATGTCATGATAATATTAATGCACCTTATATAACACCAACACATAATGCTCACGACTCGCGAGTGTCTTTTTTTACCTAACTAAATAAACCGACTTCCAAATTTTCAATCAAAATATTTTCGAAAAAAAAAAAGCATTATCATTATGCGTGTATATATATAATTTTAAATAAAATTAAATTGCTTACGTGTGATTTTTTCTAATACTTATACAACTCGACACTAATTAACGTTATGCGTATGATTGTCGTCGTAATAATGTTTAATGACACATAACTAGACCAACTTTAATGATGATACTAATTATCATAAACTTTGAGGATGACATATAGGCATTATCATATAATAATATAATATTACACTATTTAGACCAACTTTAATGATGATACTAATTAACATATATAATATAATAATGTTACACTATTTAATTTAGTTTTCTTTTAATAAGACAATACTCTTATACTATCTTCAAAATTAAATTATGAGAATATAATCATATATTTATAATATTATCACGACGATAATTCACGTGCATAACACATATTGGTGTTTAGTATATATACTTTTTATAATAATAATTAAAATTAAATTCAAAACGTTTTGGGGTCTGCGGTCTCTTATCTGTTAGTCAAACCAAGGAACATTTCCACGAATTTGAAGATTAAATAAGATTTATAAATAAATTATTATCTAAAAAAAAGCAACAACAAAAAAAAATCCCGAAAATTCTGCCGGGTTAACTCGGGCCAACGTGTTGCCTGTTCCGAAGCAGCCAAAGAAACAGACGGCATATCACGTTAACGGCAACCTCACCTAACGGTTTCCGTTATCATCAGTGCACGTTTTGATATGCGTCCGTACCCCCCAACATGTCATTTAAAACACCCGCCTAGCCGTCTCAGATGCTTTGGCCCACTCCCTGTCCTCTTGGCCAATGAATGTACAGTCCCTAAATACTTAATTATTTAATTAATAGTGTATAATATATAATATCTGATAATAAATATACTACTAATTAGATTATTAGTACTAAAAAGTAAAAAGTTTAAAATTTAAAAGTTAAAACACATGGAAAAAACGTAGCTCACTTCTTTAAATATCAAGAAAAAACGGTATGGATATTAATATTTTTTAGGGTTAATAACCGAATCGCAATCTGTATTTGTACCAAATTACAAAATGTTACATAAAATTTATTTTTAAAAAATTGGCTACCTAAATTTCTAATTTTTAACCAGATTCATACATATGTTGCAATTCGTCAAATTATACTTAAAATGAGCATGTTCTAATCACCTGTAAACTTTTGATTTGTACACTACACACAATAAATTCTACAATAAGTTGAAAGGATTAATCTAGTTATTATCAATTGGACGTTCAATTGAAATGCACCGTTGAATTTGAATGAATGTCCATTTGAATTTTACACTAATGCACTGCTACAATCCTTTCGATTTATTGTCGAATCAATTTTGTGACGTATCAAAAGACCTCACATGACCAAAATATACTATTCTAATATCCAATTTGACCAAAAAAATGTATACTAAACTTTGCTTAGAAATTGGAGGTTTAGTAAGCCAATTTTAAAAAGTTAAAGTTCAAATGTAGATTTATAATTATGTTAAAGTTCATGTAGTGATTTCACTATTAATTTTTTTTATCCCATATTTACAAATGGGAATATGTACGCTCCTTATCAATTTACATATTTTATAAATTAAATAAAAAGTTTTGAATTCAGTAAAATTAAGATATCAATTATTTTATTACAAGAACAATAAGTATAGTATTTTTGGCCAACCAAGAAGTAGATTTGAATTTCGAAAAACTATAATATTTTTGTGAATTATTATATTGGTAAGGTAGATGAGTTTTAAATATTTTATATTTAATTAGTTAAAAATTTATGTACGTACACACATCTCAAATTAAATCATTTTTTAGAAAAAAAACTTATCAATAAAAATTGACTCTTATAAATGAAAAGACGTGGCATGCGATCATACAAGTTCTAATTTCATTGGATTTCATCAAAATTCCGAAGTTAAGCATGTATAAGTGATAATAGTATTAAAATGAATAATCTCTTATTCTTTAGGAGTGGCAAAAAAAAAAAAAAAGACACGATACATCTTTTAAATAATAAATATATAAAACCAAATATATTTTAGTTGTGGCATCTTAAAATCAAATCCTCATTATCAACCTCTCGTAAGAAGAGAAAACAATTGTGAATATGTTTGAGAGTGCAACGTAGTATATATATTATGCTTCTTCTTTTTTTAACGAAAGGAACCATGCTTAAAACTAAGATCAAATTTGAGATTGGTGATTTTTTTTAAAGACTCTTTTGAATTTATTAATTTATTTGTTAGGTTTTCTAGTGTGTTTTGATTTTTCATATTATTTAACTTTGTTGCCAAATTCATATTATATAAGTTAAGGGATTCAAAATACTATTAAAAAATAAAATCTAGATTTTGATTTTAGATAGAACCAAAATCATTAAGTTAAATTTGTGAACAGATACAAGAAAAAAAATTCCTATCAAGTATCAACTATTACTAGACCAACTCGGACTTGACCGGAATTATCACATACTTAAGACATAATTATATCTCCCACGAAAAAAGAAAATTCCATTGAGTCAATGATTTTCACACGCTTAAGAATAAATTTCTTAGGTGTATATTTGATTTGTCAAACAGATATTATCCGATTACAGAAAAATTTCACATAAAAATATTATTAAATATTAAACCAAGAAGAAAATACGTGAACAAATTCAAAGAACCTGACAAAATTGACACATAGATAATGCAGATTTTTGACCAAAATGCGGTTGATTATATTTGTGATTGAACTTTCAACTGCTAGATAAAAGAGAGAATACAATAAATTTGTAAAAAATATTTTTTTATTAAATTTCATCAGTTGAACAAATCTCAAAATATCTGATATATAATAATAATAGTAGTTAAAAATTCGACTACATTTTTAATTGATTATAATTTAGTCGAATCCAATACATAATTGCGTATCATATAAATAACAACAATAAGCGAACTTTCAGAATTTTGTTTTGGTCACTCATAATTTCATATTTTTCAATCACGTTTTTTTGTTGTTTTACTGTTTTGTTTATAATTTATATCTATATCTATATTTTTTGTTTGCCTATTTTTCCCAAATATTTTTCTGTCTACTAACGGTTACAACAGTTACGCCGTTTGTCCATTAAATTACACTGTAATTTGGCCAAAAAAAAAAAAAAAATTACACCGTAAAGTTAACCCAAGTCTTAACCGTGGTTAGTCATGTTGGGGTTAACCAATACAAAGCAGACACAAGAGAGAGAGGACAGGAGAAGAGAGGGAGGGAGTTGAAGGGACCAAACCAAATGCATCTTCTTCTTCTACAATAAAACGCGCTCCAACGCTCTTTCCGGGATTCTCTTCAACGGCGTCTACTCCGAGAGAGAAACAACAAGGCGGTTTTCCGAGCTCAGAATCTGGTTTTAGCATCGGTTGCTGGAGATCTGTTGACGGGGATTGGTTAGCTCTTCCGTGACCTGCAAATCGAAGCGATTGTTCGGTCTCTGTAACCATCGCTGCATTTATGGCGAAGTGAACTTGCTGTACGGACAGTTTTTTCAAGATTATTTCAGCTTACTCGAGTTTCCGGCAGCTGTGGTAACTGAAACAGTTGATTGCAGTTTGACCTGGTGAGGAACAGTCCAGGAAATGACGATTCTAGCTGAAGGTAGGTCGTCTTGTTGATTCTTCTTGCTACTCGCAGCTTCTGTTCTGTTTTTCGTTTTCTCATCTGGTTCGGACGTCGGCAGGTTACGGCGGCGATGACCTCTATTCAGAGCTGTGGAAGGCGTGTGCGGGGCCGTTGGTTGACGTCCCGCGGGTTGATGAAAGAGTCTTCTACTTCCCGCAAGGGCATATGGAACAAGTGAGGATACTTGATTTTTGTTTTGGATGCTGCATAATTTCGTGAAACTTTGGTAACTTCCATTTATGGATTGCTTTATTTGTAGCTAGTTGTAAAGCTCTTGTTTGCTATTTTTGTGTGTAGTTGGAGGCATCGATGAATCAGGAGATGGATCAGAGGATTACGATGTTTTCTCTACCATCAAAGATTCTTTGCCGTGTTATTCACGTTCAGCTACAGGTACGGACTTTTTTCCTCGGAAACTCATAGCGGTTTTGCTTTTTTATGGCTTTGCTGTTGTTGGTAGCTGTTTGAAGAAGACTCTGTGTAGCAAGTTAGATCTCACTTGCTCGTATGTTTTATTGCTCTTGTCCGTATGGAAGAAGTAGATCTGCAACTGCCTCTGATCTACCTGGGATTCTTATTATGTTCTTCAGCAGTCAAACATTAATTCATGGAGACCACTATTTTCAAATAACCAAAATTTGTACATTCATTTAGGCTGAACAAGAAACTGATGAAGTCTACGCCCAAATAACTCTCATGCCAGAACCAAATGTAAGATCCGGGCTCAATTTTCTCTGGTTTCATGTTTTTTCCCCATGAATTTTCAGGGAGAAAAGTGTCCTGATAATTTTTTTTGTTTACTTTTGCAGCAACCTGAGCCTATAAGTCCAGATGAGTGCCTTCCTGAGCCTCCTAGGCCGAAAGTTCACTCTTTCTGCAAGGTTTTAACTGCTTCTGATACAAGCACCCATGGCGGGTTTTCTGTTCTAAGGAAGCATGCGACTGAATGTCTACCTCCATTGGTAATTACATAGAAATTCTTCTGCTTCTATCCTTATCTCTAGCAAAGGACTGTACTTGAACTTTTCGTGTTTCTTTAGGACATGAACCAGGCTACTCCAACTCAGGAGTTAGCTGCAAAGGATCTTCATGGCTATGAATGGAAGTTCAAGCATATCTTTAGAGGTAATGAACTGGATTTATTTTCAACAGATGAATATCCATGTATGTAATCTTGATACTAAGCTCACGCATTCCTATATCCTTATGCTTTCACAGGCCAACCACGTAGACATTTGCTCACTACTGGTTGGAGTACTTTTGTCACATCCAAGAGATTAGTTGCTGGAGATTCCTTCGTTTTCCTGAGGTACAAACTTAATATATACATGTGAAATTGGAATGCTTTCTCCTGTTAAGTCTTTAACAATTAGTGATACATATATATCATAGGGGGGAGAATGGAGAATTAAGAGTTGGGGTTAGACGTGCTAATCGTCAACAGAGTAGCATGCCTGTATCTGTGATATCAAGTCAGAGCATGCATCTTGGAGTTCTTGCTACTGCCTCTCATGCTGTTTCCACTCAAACCCTCTTTGTTGTTTACTATAAGCCCAGGTATGTGTGCTATGTTCTCTGACTTGTCTGTACAACATCAAGTTTTGCTGTTCATTTTATAATTCTTCATTTATTGATTGTGATAGGACAAGTCAGTTCTTGGTGAGTGTGAACAAATATCTGGAGGCTGTTAACAACAAATTCTCTGTTGGAATGAGATTCAAGATGAGGTTTGAAGGTGAAGATTCTCCTGAAAGAAGGTATGTATAATTCATTGATAGTATTGTATTAGTACTTCATCCCGTCACTTGGAATATGTCTTCATAATTTATTTCTTTATCAGGTTTTCTGGTACAATAGTAGGCCTAGAAGACATTTCGCCACAATGGAAAGACTCAAAATGGCGGTCACTGAAAGTAATAACATCAATCTTAGGTTCTAATGTTTATGCATATTAAGTGCGAGCAGCAGTTTTTAACATATTCCTTCTTCTTGTAGGTTCAGTGGGATGAACTTGCTTCTATTCCTAGACCAGATAGGGTGTCTCCATGGGAGATAGAACCATTTGTGAGCTCTGTACCTCCAAGTTTAGCTCAATCTCTGTCTTTCAAGAATAAAAGGCCTCGACCACCTCAAGAAATCCCAGACCACCTTGGTAAAAAAATATTCCTTTTTTTTTTTTTTTTTAATGAATTAAAAAAATTTACGGTTTTCTTTTGTTCCTTATTATTTTACATTGTGGATCTCCTAAAGCCCCTCCTGTTTGATCCAGCAGATCCCCCTCTAAGGAGCTCCATCTCAAGGACTCAAATTGATGGCTCATGGCCTGCTTCTTCCTGTGCAACCGTTTCTCAGCGCCATTTTGAGGACACAATAGAGGAAGACAAGCCAGTGTCTGCTTGGTCTGTTTTATCATCTTATTCAACAACACATCCAACTAAGAGGGACCATGAAACAACAAGTGTCACTGTTGAGAAAGTAAAAAAGACCGACACAGCAGCTACTAGCTGTCGGCTTTTCGGGTTTGAGTTGATTAATCATAACACAACCTCAGAGCCTCCAGAGAATGTTTCACTCATCGAACCTGGGTCCAATAATGAAGGACCGCAACAGAAGCACGAATATCTGAACCCATCTAAAGGTAGTAATCAACGGCAGGTGAGCCTTTCCACAAAGGATAACCAAAGCACACAAATTTCATCGTCCACAAGAAGTAGAACCAAGGTAAATCAGTTACAAAACAGAGACATTTGTGTAATTTCATAGGTTATGAAAAGTAAGTATTTACTGATTGCTTTTGCAATATTATGTGCCGAAAGGTTCAAATGCAGGGTATTGCTGTTGGGCGTGCAGTGGACTTGACAATGTTAGTAGGGTATGATCAACTTATAGACGAACTAGAAGAGATGTTTCAAATCAAGGGGCAGCTTCGGCCTAGGAACAAGTGGGAGATTGTGTACACTGATGATGAAGGGGATATGATGCTTGTGGGCGACTACCCGTGGCAGTGAGTATCCTCTTCTTACACAACCCTTCAAATTTCACCATTTATTATAATGTTGAGTTGTATTAATCGCGTTCAATGCAGGGAGTTCTGCAACATGGTGAGGAGGATCTTCATATGGTCAAGCCATGATGTGAAGAAGATGAGCTCCGGAAGCAAGCTACCCATGTCTTGTTCAGTAGACGAAGAAGGTACCGTAAAGAACACCGATTCTGTCGAAGCTTGAGCGGCTGTGGTGGTACTACTAACCTACCTTCCATTCCCAGTGTCAGGGTTTTTTTTTTTTTTTTTTTTTTTTTTTTTTTTTTTTATGGTAACGTTTTGTTTAGGTAGTGCAGTGGGTTTTGTTAATATTGATTGGTTTTACATAAAGTTGAGAGGGGAGGAATATATAGGGGGGCCCTTTAAGTTTGGGTCAGATTTGGAGGGATCAAAAGATGTGAAGTGGTCAAGTGGTGTGGGGATAGAAGAAGAATCTGTGGATATTTATTTGGGGTTTTTTTTTTAGCTTTTAGGGTTTAATTAATATAATAATTTTTGTGAGGTGGGGAAGGAAAAGGATGGAATGGGGGAAGTAGTGGGGTGGTAGTGTAGTGGCTAGGGGAGTCTCTTTCTTGCTTCCTCAACCTTTTTTTCTGTAAATATTATTATTTTCATTATTATGTGTTAGTGGAATGGAACACAGTCAAGCCAATGGTTGTTTGTGGTAGTGAAAAACTCAGATTCCTCTCTTTTCTTTATTATTATTATAATATATTTAGTCTAGCTCAACCAATTGCAAGTCTGCATAATATTAGCAGAATAGTGTTTTGGAAATAAGCAAATTAATGATCATTTTAGAATGGAATCGTCTTTTGCGTAAATCCGTAAAATGTCAAATTTCTTGTGAAAATTGTTGTGAAAGTAAAATAGACAAAATTGGTATAAAGCAAATTTAAAATATTGTAGTGGACCCTTCCATTTATTGTAAAAATTTCAAAACATTTTTTACATTTTGTAGCACCGCTCACAACATTTGTAACCAGTTGTGTCGTACGAGCCAAAAGATAATTTATATAAAACAAAAGATGGAGAATGGTGTGTGCACGTGGAGTAATCAGAAAGGTGGCTGGCTAATGGTATTGGTAGGTGAGGTAGTGGGCGCCACAGCACCATGACAAATCCAGTTAATTGGATTCATCTACTGAATCCGTAAGTCCAGTCCAACCAAGTTACGCCAATTGTGAAAATGAAAAATACTAAACAATTTTTGGGCAATCTACTAAACTATTATAATAAAATAAATAACTAAATATATATAATATATGAGCCGAAGTCAATTAATATTTTTCAAACATAGGTAGGTATCGACCACGACCTAAATCATGCAAAAAAACTTCTGACGTTCCTACAGTCCTACTCTACTCTACTCCACAAAGATATAAAGATTTGTATTCATTTTCGGTCTGATATATATAGATGGTGGAACAAAAACAAATGTGTTACAATTTATTTATTTGATTGATAATTTGAAAAATTAGATAATGAATGAGATTAGACATACTAATTGTTTTTTTGTCGTCGGATGGAATCTATATATATATAAATTTAGGTAGAAAGAGAAACCCAAATGCAATCATGAGCTAGAGATTTCCAGATTTGTAATTTCTAGTGCACGGATTAAGTTCAGCTGCTGGATGATTTATGACCTGCGGGAAGCGTCTTCCTTCAATTCCCTAATTAATTCATGAGGTTCTCCCAAATTAATTCATTTTACCGATGCATCAGTACAATCTTTAGCTAAGTGACGAAGTTCATTAAGAAGGAACAGATTCAACCCGAAACCCATTTTTCGAAGTGCTGAATCAAATTTGCAAGATGTGGATAGAAATGCATTTAATTGGGTTCATGTATTAAGTATTAACCAAGTGTTCTACAACCGATGCTTTCTGAACAAACAAAATTAATTAACACTAATAACTCGGAGGTAGGTGATTGAGAAGGCGAACATGTTTTAAATCCTAATAGAAATATCAATTACAAAAAATAATAAACATTCTAATAATATAATTAGGTGTATACAATTTTATTTCACAAGTGCATGTTTTATTTTAATCAATTTATGGTATAATAAAAATAATGACATTTCTAAAATATATTTCTTGTGAAAACTTTGAATTTTTAGATGATATTTAGTTATTTATAAAAATTAGTTGTTACTTTTATATTTACATAATCGACCAAAGTAGATTTTTTTGGATAAAAATCAAATTGAATCACTTAATACAAATTATTATTTCGTCTAAGTCGAAAAAATTAATATACATCAATATCTTTAAATATTTTTTCTTTTTATCACGGGCAATTCTTGTGTAGGCTTGGTGTTTACACCAAACCAATACAATTAGGACAAGTGTCCCACTATTTTTTAAGCTTTTTCTAAAACCCTAAGGATGAACCCTAGAATGGTGGAAGCAAAAGACACTTGTCACTATTAGATTAGTTTGGTGTAAACACCAAGTTTACACAAGCCTAGCATGTAAATTGTCATTTTACATAAAAGAGAACCCTACAAAAAAAGTTCAAACTTAAATAATTTTTTTTTAAACTAAAAATATAGTTGTCATTTTTCTTTTAAGTTCCACTATTATAAATAAATGCAACAGTTTACTATTTAACTACTAATCTTGCGCTGAGCGCGGGATAAGTACCCTAGTAATAATTAATAATAAATATATAGTAAAATAAAAGACACTTGTACAAGATGGGCTCCGTCAGTGTTAAACATATTGGGCTTCATCACGGCTTCACTTTTTATTGGGTCAGTGCAGCTCAGCACTTTCTATAGCCTAACTGGATTGGGTCTCTTCAGTTCTCATACATAACCATCGGGTTTTGAGGCCCGATAATTCCATCCCTATTTCCCTACTATCTATCTAATAATGTTGAAAAAAAAATCTATCTAAATCTACTAATAATAATAGTTAACGAGAGGTGTCAGAGCCAGAGTACACTGATGATAATTTTACTACATTTTTTATGTGTAGTAGTATACTAGTATACTGATCTATGAGATATTATAAAAAAAATACTGGTCTATGATATATATATACTATAAACCATTTTACTAAATTACAGAACAAAAACTTTTTATTTTAATATATTTTTTTTGGTAAATAAAGGAAAATACAACTGCGGCAATCAACCGATATTGTCTACAATCACACGAGCTTTTGTTTGCCCTTGACAATCAAACATCATGGGTAGATAAACAAAATATGGAGGCCTAGAATGCACAATAAACAGACTATCCATCATCCCAGCTTTCTTGGCGAGTACGTCAGCTACTTTATTAGCTTCTCGAAAAATGTGTCTAAACTTGCATCCTCTAAAGGATTCAAGAAGCAACATGCAATCCAAAATCAAAGGCATTAGAGGTCTATCGTCATTCGGTTCTTCTAATATCAAATTGATGGCTTCTTTTGCATCTGATTCGACATAGATCAAATCTATATCCAAATCTTTTGCTAATGTCAAACCATCTTTGAGAGCCCAAAGCTCTGCAATAAGACTGTTAGTTATCCCCACCCTCCTCTGAAAGCTGCTAATCCAACCACCCCATTCGTTTCTCAGAACACCACCAGCTCCGGCAGGACCTGGACTTCCTATGGCTGAACCATCAGTATTGAGTTTGGTCCAACCATGAGGTGGGGGAGTCCAACGCACATTAATGACTGATTTTGTTCTCAAACTATATGGTTTCTCGAGGAGGGCGGACATATCTCTGGCTTTAGAAACAACAAGTTGAGGCAAATTTGGAGAAAATGCGGTATTCTTAAAGATGAGACTATTCCTATTCTTCCAAATCAACCACATAGCAGTAGTAAAAATACAACTTCATTTTAACCCCGATGGATGTTGAGAGTTGTTCCTGCAATTAGAGTAAAGCCAATCAGATATACTTTCAGAAAAGAAATTATGAGTAGTATGTTGAAATTCAAGGCCAAACCAAACATCTTTTGCAACTCGGCAATCTCAAAGGACGTTTATTACATCCTCCTCCTCTTGGTTACACTGGGAACATTGGGGAGACATATTAATGCCTCTTCTGCTCAAATGTTGAGCTGTCGAAATCCTTCCGTGGTTACAAAGCCAAATGAATGATTTAATCCTAGGAATGGTTTTACAATTCCAAATCCAATTCCAACTCGTTGGTCAACGTTTCCATGCACAAGGCTTCTCTCTTTTAAGAACTTGTGGATTGAAGCAACGGTAGGACAACCATACGAGGACCCGGTCCAAACTTTTTTATCAATCCTCTCCGGGGAGCGACTAATTGGAACATCATAAATTCTTTCCTTAATGGAATCAGGCAGTTGAAAAGATACCCCAGACATATCCCAGTTTCCCGAGGGACTAAGAATGTCTTTGACTTTCAAGAAGTACTCGATTTTCGGAATGGGACCTTGAATAAGACTTCTCAATGAGAAGCCAGCTATCCATTTGTCCTCCCATAAACTTACTTGATCTCCTTTCCCGATAATCCACCCTAACCCTTAATTGCTTGCCAGGTGCAAGTACCCGACCTAGTTTGACTTCTTGCAGGGTTGCAATATTTAGCTTTGAGAATTGAGGCCCGAGGAGCCTCAGACTTACTCAATCTCCAAGTGAAGTTAGCCAGCATAGCTTTGTTTCTATCCTTACTAGCAAATATTGCTAGACCACCTTGCTCTTTAGGTAATCTAATCTTGTCCCAACAAATATGATGCATTTTCCTTTTCTCATCGGTGGACCCCCACAAAAAATTCCGATTAATCTTATCAAACTCATTACATGTGGAAGCAGGAAGGGAGGTGCATTGCATGATATGAGAAGGAATAGAGGTTAACACAGAATTTATGAGGATGTTCCTGCCGGCCATCGAAAGCATCTTAAACCTCCAACCAGAAAGTTTTGATCTAACTTTATTGATCACAAAATCAAAAGATTTTTTGTTTTTATTGGAGAGATTCATGGGAAAACCAAGGTAGTCGCTCAAGCTATTAACTTTCCTTAAACCCAGAAAACAAGACAACTGACCCGATATGTCAACTGAAAGATTACTAGAAAACATGATTTGTGACTTATCAAAATTGATTTTTTGGCCTGACAAGGTGCAAAATTGATCAAGAGTATGCTTAATAGCATAAAAAAGTTTCGAAAGTTTCCTCCCCCATAAAGATACGGTCATCGGCAAACAATAAGTGGGAAAGAGGCAAAGAACCTCTACTGATAGAGATAGGTCTCCAAATGCCTTTTTTAGTTTCCTCTTCCACTAAAAAACTTAAATAATCCATACAAATAATGAAAAGGTACGGGGAAAGAGGGTCCCCTTGTCTAACACCTCTGGAAGGGTAAAAGCAATTTAATTTACCTCCATTCAACAAAATAGACACCGAGGTAGATAACACACAGTTCATGATAATATCAATGAGGCTCCGAGGGAACTGAAAGTGGATAAGGGTTTTGAAAATAAAGTCCCACTCTAATCTATCATAAGCCTTTTCTAAATCCAATTTTAAAACCATGAGACCAGTGTTGCCTTTTTTCTTTTTCATTGTGTTAAGGACTTCCCTGAGAATGACAACGTTGTCAACAGCTCTCCTACCAGGAATGAAACTAGCTTGAAAAGGGGAAATAATTTTTTTCATGCAAAGACGAATCCTATTTACTATAATCTTTGTAATAATCTTATAAGCAGTGTTACAAAGTCTAATAGGTCGAAATTGCTTAACAAACTCAGGTCTCTCAACTTTGGGAATTAGGCAAATGAGGGTGTCATTTAGTCCATCCGGTATTTTATGTTGAGAAAAGACCAATTTAATCATTTGACAAACAGATTAACCAACAATGTCCCAATTCTTTTGATAAAAAGTGGGATGCAGACCATCAGGGCCAGGAGCTTTAAAAGGTCCAAGACAATTAAGAGCATTTAAAATATCTTCATCAAAAACGGGTTTTTCCAACTTTCTTTTCATTTGGGGGTCAATAACAACTGCAGGGGTTAAAGGAAGAGTGATGTTAAGATGAATTTGAGTCTTAGTAGTTTGAAACAATTTTTTGAAAAAAGTTTGGAATTCATTTTTGATATCCCCCGGGTCAAAAAGCCAAGACTCATAATCATTCTTAATAGCACCGATTTTACTGTAGTTTCTCCTAATAAGAGTAGTGGCATGGTAGTATTTAGTATTTCTATCTCCAACAGTAATCCATTTTGTTCTAGATTTCATGGCCCACAGTTTCTCTTCTTGACTTAGAATATTTGAAAAATCCTATTTTAAGCGCTTTTCTAAATCAATGAGGAAAATATTAGGGCCCTCAGCTAGTTTCTTCTGGATTCCTTCAAGACGGGCAAGAATGTTTTTCTTTCTGAAAAAAATATTACCAAACACTCTCTTATTCCATTCCTTGGCCAAAATTGGAAAATTTCTAGTGGCCCCCTGGTGATTAAATAAAGCGCTTTCCCAAGTCTGCGTAACGAGGTTTTTGAAATCAAGGTATTCTTGCCACATAGGTTCAAAACGAAATGATCTATTAGAATTAGTATAAAGAGAAGAGTTCAAAGTCAAAAGTAACGAGCAATGATCTGACTTGGTCCTTGGAAGGTGCTTAACACTAGCATTTGGAAATCTAATTCTCCAATTAGTGTTAGCAACCGCCCTATCAAGTCTTTCTTGCACGAAATGACCATTTCTACATCTCCTAGCCCAAGTAAATTTTGGTCCATGAAATCCAAGATCAGTTAAAGAGGAGAAGTCGAGCATATCTTGAAACTGAGAAACACGATAAGAATCAATAGGGTTTCCACCTTTTTTTTCATGTTGATAAAGAACCTCATTAAAGTCACCTATAACAATCCAAGGCTTTTTTATAAAATTGGCAACAAATTTTAAATTTTCCCAAAGGAGAAGCCTTCCATCTAAATTTGCATTAGCATAAAGGGCAGTAAGGAGCCAAGAAAAATTTGAGTCTTGTACCTTGACAAGAGCGTGTATTTCTTGCTCGGTGCAGCCCAAAATTTGAACCTCAACATTGTAGAGTTCCACAATAGGAGGATACCTCCACTAAGTTCCCTAGAGTCAACCTCATTGAATCTACTGAGATGGATCTTGCTAGCTTGGTGCCGAAGATTGTCTCCACTTAGCATGGTTTCATTAAGGACTACAATGTCGGGATGATGTCTACGAATGTGGTCATTGACAGAGCTGATCGCGGCATTGCTACCTAACCCTCTACAGTTCCAGGCCAGCACATTGAGGTGGAATTTTGCTGGCTCAATCAATTTAGGTACGTTAGCATCATGTCCATTTTCTTCAACAAAATCCATATTAACAATCAACATTGCAAAGAAAAGAAGAGAACTACGGTTCCTAGTTAACCAAATCTTGTATGCCAATTGCAATACCTCCTTTAATGGCACTAATACCATCAGATATATTTTTTGGTTCCAAGTCCCCCGTTTCAAAACTTAATTGATTTCTGGTGGGAGAACGACTTCTCTGTCGCAGTCCATCGGTATCAAGAATAGGGTTGGAGTGTCTTCCCCCTTGGGTTGTTAGGAGTATGACCACTCTCTCTGTCACTTCTCGGTCCGGTTGTGTTTCGTCTATACCACTTGGAGATGTACGATCCCAACTCGACGATTTTCTTTTGTTGCCTTCCTGGTTCTCCGACAAAGTACGGCTGGCTGTTGGAGGTCTTCCTCGATGACTCACGAGAGTTTCCGACTTCTGCCCGAGAACTTAATAAGGATGATTGCGACTAATCCGACAATAACCTTAAACTAGTATAGCAAAATCTCCCTACGGTTCAGATATATTATACAATTATTTCCATTTAGTTTCTAATAAAAATTAGACTGATATTGAATGGATCGAAGACCCACCCCGATAAGCTTGGCTTGTGTGCGTACACAAAAACGTGATCCGAAAATGCAAGCCTTCCGCGGGTTGGGTTTTGCTGAACCGGTCTCTAGTCCGTCTAGGTTCAATGAACCAGTAGAGACTGTCAGTATTCCGCAGATAATTGGATGAACTGAACAGTTGCCATTACGGTAGAATAATTGCAAATTAATTACTACACTTCATTAATGCAAAGCTGTGTTATCTGCACTATAAATAGAAGTCAACTCCCTCACATTTTTCCAACACCATATTTGAAAATCTCTTCTTCTAGTCTACTATTATTCTTCTGCGTCTTGGTGCTCAGGTGCTGTTGCCTGTTGCCGTGGCTTCTGTTGCTCCTTCGATGCTTTTGTTAATAACAGTTTTATTACTTCGTTCGGCGGTGCTGTTTTTTGCTGCAGTACTATATCTGTTTTGTTATTTTTGTATTATCAGCCGTCGTCGTCGGCATAAAAATCATGTTGTGTTCAGGTATTGAGTTCGGTTCGGTCGAACGTGTGTCGTGCATAACACGATTTGACGGCACTGTTGAATCCGGGGAGGTGATCGCCCGTGTTTAACTCATTTGCATAACCTGAGGGCGGAGTAGGGTGAAATTGCCTTAAGGAGACCGTGACCTGCACGGACCTCAATTTAAAAATCACGTATTCGTTTCTGTCGATTTTACGCGTAATTTCGGTATTGTCAATTTCTTGCATGATAATTTGGTATAATTAAATGTAAGAACCGAAAATTGGCTAATTATATTTTAGTCTTTGATTTCAGAAATTGAAAATTGATTCCTCAACTTTTCTATTTTGTAGTTTTGACCTTGACATTTGCGAACAGTCTTAAGGCAATTTTATTGTTACATTATCAAGGTTAGTTGTTGGATTCATTTCTGAATTGCATTTCCTACGGGAAAAACTAACGTTGTTATTTTTTATTGTCAGATGGATCCCAACAACAATACTATTGTTCCCTTCTCTAGCGAGATGTTTCTCGTGACGGAAGTGGCAAACCAGGGAATAGGAGTAGTACTCCCGCAGTCGACTACTGTTGTCAACACTACCACTACTGCATCCACCGGCCTGAATTTGCTTCCTGACGGTGGTTTCAATTTTACTGCTTCAGGTGTTGGATCATCTGGAACAGTTCCGGATCTAGGATTCGGGAACTTTGCTGGAGCTCCCTTGGCCGGAGGAGTGACCATGCCCCGTATGTTAACTTCCAAGGTGGAAAAACCTGAAAAGTTTGACGGGATGAACTTTAAAATATCGAGCGAAAAGATGAAGTTCTATATCACTTTCCATGGCATGGAGAGGTTCCTGATGGAAATGCCCCCGGTAATTGTCCCAGATGATGCTGCATCCTTACTGGCGTTAGAGGCGTGGAAGCATTCAGACTACCTATGCAGGTACGCCATCACGAGCTGTCTTATCGACTCGCTGTATCATGTTTACAGCAGGACGACGTCTTCGAGGGAGCTGTGGACGTCCATTAATTCAAAATATGAGTAGGAGGAAATTCTTTGTTAGTAAATTGTTTGAATTTAAATGGTTGATAACAAATCTGTGATGCAGCAGGTGAATGCACTCTTAAATTTACTTCAGGATGCGCATGTGGCTTTTACCGAGTCATTCAAAGCGGTCGTGATCATAGAGAAGCTTCCCCCCCAGCTGGGAGTGGTTCAAGGGTACCTGAAACATAAACGAAAGGAGATGCCGGTGTCAGAGGTGGTCAACTAGATCGCCACCCAGGAGGGTCTCCATAAGAATGCATATGGAAATCCAGTTGGCCCAATGAGAACGATCAACTCGGCCAAGACTAATGTGGTAGAGCACAACCATTGTCCGAGCAGGCAAGGCTCTCGTGGAAAAAAGGGAAGAAGCCGCAGGACAAGGGGGTCAACCTAGATCCGAAAGGCGGTGTTTCCAAGAAATCCAAAGGCGGTCAATATTCCAAGGGAGGCAAGGGACCTTGAGGACAAGGCTCGCAAGCTCCACAACGTTTTCTAGGTAGCTGCTTTAATTGTGGTAAGGTAGGCCACAAATGTAATGAGTGCAGGCTCCCTAGAAAACAAGAGGCCCACGTGGCGGCGATTACCAAGGACTTGGATGACCTTAACCTGATCGTCGTGGTGTCATAGATCAATATGGTTGATCCCAACCTAAAGGAGTGGTGGGTGGACACCGGCGCCACCAAGCATGTCTGCTCGAATAAGGCGTTGTTCTCAAGCTTGGAGGAGGTGGACACAGGAGAATCCATGTTCATGGGAAACTCTGCCTCATCGGCGATTAAAGTCAGAGGAACTGTGGTGTTGAAGATGACCTCAGGCAAGGACCTCGCCCTGACCAATGTGCTGTATGTTCCGGACATCCGGAAGAATTTAGTGTCATGGGCCTTGTTGAACAAGCATGGTTTCCGTCTTGTGCTTGATTCTGAAAAGTTTGTACTTACTAAGAATCGTGTTATAATTGGTAAGGGGTATGAGAATGGCGGAATGTTTAAGATGTCTGTAATAGCCGTTGTGCCGCAAAAGAACATGAATAAGAATGTTTCATCTTCTGCTTATTTGCTTGAGTTTAAATCTAACTTTCCTTATATAAACAATTTGATATTTTTAAAACACAGCAGTTTACAAAATTATTATGCATATTGCGAAAAGCACTAACCGATTATCTAATATATATATATATATATATATATATATATATATATATATATATATATATATATATATATATATAATAATTTAGTTCTTGAATTCCGAGTGTAAACGAGTCAAGTCAAGCTAGGTATTTATCAGCTCGATCAACTTCAAACTTTTAAACTATAACACTGCCCACATCCAAACGTAAAACAATCGAGTTCAACTCAACTTGGTTCGTGAGTCCAATATAGATCACAACAAGTGTTTCATTGCAGAATTCGATCTCAATTTATAACATTACAATAGTCAAACAATCTACCGAATTAATGATGTAGCTTTAAAATGATGACATGTTTTCACTCTTATAATATATTTATACTAAATTAATAATAATAAATAAGGAATAGTGAAGAAAGTGGTGCAATCTGGGCTTCGGTCCTTGTTTTATTAAGCCTTAGTTTGTTATTTAGGGCTGACTGTTAATGTGGGCTTTATTTTGTTGTTAGCCCAATCTTTAGGTCCGTATGGACTTGCTTGTCACTCCTTGGTATTGTTTGGGTTGTTTCTGTTCCTTTTGTTTCCAAGGGACCAATGTGACGTTTCTGTGTAGTATATATTTGTCTTAGAATAGGTTTTGGGGGACTGGTGACCAAATGAAGGAACTCGCCGGGAAGAACCCTAATTCTCTCTGTGTCTCTTGATCTCATTCTAGGGTTCTAATTTCCACAAAATCTTCATGGTATCAGAGCTTCCATGGTGATTTCCACCTGATTCTTTCGATCCTGAAACCATCTTTCCGCTGCAATTCCTTTGGCGTACTGAAACCTCAAGTTCGAAGAAGTCCTTTCCTCTTCACGGATTCTTCGACTGTTCGTGGGAATCGTCTTTCTTATTCTCTGAAAGGCGATTTCTCTGCTCTTGGTGATTCCCTACCTTCAAGATCGACTTGATTCTTCGAGTTATTGTTAGCGACGGTTCGTTTCTCTCTCTGCGACGGATCTTTCTGGAACCTTCATGCATATTTCTGCTTGAAATTCATAAGAGCCACCTCGTCTACCCTCGTGAAGGCAGTCGATTGGTTTAGGCTTTCTTCCAGGCTATTACTCATCACGGTGTCATGGCGAACGAATCAAAAAACGATGCGAATGAGAAGAAAATAGGAGAGTCAAGTGGTGTGGATCAGGCGTATCGTGATGCCATGGCAACGGTAGATTCTTTTCATCCACTTTACTTGCATCCTAGTGACAATCCTGCTGCTCGTGTTACTAGCCATATTCTTACTGGATCTGAGAATTACTCCAAGTGGAGCCGTGCTATGAAATCTGTTTTGATTGGAAGAAATAAATATGGATTTGTCACTGGAACTTGTCCGCGTGATAGTTATGAGCAAGTTTTTCACGACTTATGGGATAGATGCAATGAAGTTGTATTTGGCTGGATTATGAATTCCATTTCTGATGATCTTTCTAGTACGATTATGTACTCTGAAAGCTCTTTATTAGCCTGGAAAGATTTGAAGCAGAGGTTCGACAAAGTAAATGGATCCAGAATTTACCAGTTGCACAGGGAAATAGTCTTGACTCGACAGGGTCTGGACACTATATCTGGATTCTTTTTTAAGTTGAGACTACTTTGGTCTGAGTATGACTCTGTTTGTGCCCTTCCACATATTGATGGTGAGGATTTCCAGCGCCATTTAGATCACAAAGAGAATCAAAGGTTGTTTCAATTCTTGATGGGTTTGAATGAGAACTATTCTGGTGTAAGAAGCAACTTATTATTGTGGGATCCTCTGCCATCGGTAAATCAAGCATACAACCTGCTGATTCAGGAAGAGAGTCACAAGAGATAAGTTCTGATATATCCGCCTCTATTGGGAATTTCTCTGGGAATACAAGCAATGTTGCTGAAAAACCCAAAGGAAATCCTAATCTTCAGTGCACTTTTTGCAACAAGAAGGGGCACACAGTTGACCGTTGTTTTTCAAAGGGCTGTGACTTCTGCAAAAAGAAGGGTCACACCAAGGATATCTGCTTCAAATGGAAAGAGTTTCAAAAGGCCAAAGCAACTGTTGCTAGGGTCAATGTTGCCACTCAAGGGGCAGATGATATTGCTAAAGTGGATGCAAATGATGCTGTTTCAACTGATGCATCTCAAGGAGGAGTCACTTTCACATCAGAACAGTTTGAGAGGTTTCTAAAACAAATGGCTCATATTGGATCCACTCCCATCTCTGCAGGTGCTGCCACTGTTCCTGACAGTCAGGCTAGCACTGCTGGTATATCTCTATATTCTCAAACTTCTGATTTACATAATTTGTGGATTTTAGATACTGGAGCAACCAATCACATGACTTTTAGAAGTGACTGGCTAAATGATTTAAAACCTGTTTCTGGAACTAGAGTACAATTACCTAATGGTTTTTTTTAATGATGTTCATAGCATTGGGACTTTTTCCTTAGGAAACAAACTTTCACTGCAGAATGTTCTTTTCATTCCAGACTTTAACTTCAATTTATTATCTGTTTCAAAACTTACCAATGAGATGAACTGCTCTGCAACCTTTTATAAAGATTTTGCCATCTTACAGGACCTCTCAAATGGGAAGGTCTTGGCAAGTGGTAAAAGAAATTCAGGTTTGTATTTTCTTTCCCCTTTTAAATCACAACCTGATCTTTTCTATCAAGTGCATAATGCAATGCTCTGGCATTGCAGGTTTGGACATGCCTCCCCCAAAACCTTGTAACACATTTCAGATTTACCTTTTTTTAGGAATAAAAATGCTTCAATTGAGGCCTGTCCTGTTAGTCCCAAAGCTAAGATCATTAGAAAGTCTTTCCCTATTTCTAGTTCCAGAGTTGTCTCTCCTTTTGATCTTGTACATGGGGATGTTTGGGGCCCCTATCAATCTGGCACACGTGATAATAAAAGATTTTTCTTGACATTAGTTGATGATCATACCAGATTAACTTGGGTTCATTTGATGCAGTTTAAGTCTGATGTTTTCATGATCCTGAGAAATTACATTGCCATGATTGAAACACAATTTAGAAAGATAATTAAATGCTTTAGAACTGATAATGGGCTGGAATTTTTTAATGAGCATGTTAATTCTCTTTTCCAAACAAAATGCATATTGCATCAAAGCTCATGTACTTATACCCACCAACAGAATGGAAGGGCTGAGAGGAAACATAGGCACATTCTTGAGGTTGCTAGATCATTAAAACTACAGGCTTTCATACCAGATAAATTCTGGGGGGACTGCATTTTGACTGCGTGTTATCTTATAAATCATATGCCTAACACTGTTTTAAAGGGACAAAGCCCCCTAGAAATTTTTACTGGAAAGAAACCATGTATTGATCATTTGAGAGTTTTTGGGTGCCTATGTTATGCAAAAAATTTGGTCAACACTGATAAACTAGCCTCGAGAGCAATCCCTTCTGTTTTTATGGGGTATTCTGAGAGTAAGAAAGGATATAGGCTCTATGATCTTATAAACTCAAAATATTTTGTTAGTCGTGATGTTATTTTTCATGAGAGCACATATCCTTTCAAAACACCCGGTATATATGATCAAACTATTAATTTTGATGTGCCTTCGAATGCTGACTCTTCCCCCAACAATTTTAATCCAATTTTTTTTGAAGAGGATGAAGCTACTGAGTTTTTTGATAACCCCTCAGATGATGAGTCTATTACTTCTGACTCTGATGTGGCTCAACCAAATGATGTGTCTGCTGACTCTGATGGTGTTGTTGCACCTATACCTCCCAGTTCTACCCCTGATTAGCCAGTATCTAGGTTTGGCAGACCTGTGAGGCCAGCTGTTTGGGCCAAGGACTATGTCCTTGGTAATGCTAAGTGTACTTATCCTATTGGTGATTCTGTGGCTTATAATCATTTGTCTGAAAAATATCAATGTTATCTAACATCCTTTTCTGAGATTGTTGAACCATCTAGTTACAATGAAGCAGCACAGAATCCCTCTTGGGTGCAGGCCATGCAGGAAGAAATTTCTGCCCTCGAACAAAACTCTACATGGGATTTAGTTCCTCTTCACCCAGGTAAAAGAGCAATAGGTTGTAAATGGGTTTATAAGCTAAAATATCGATCTGATGGTAGTCTTGAGAGATATAAGGCTAGATTAGTTGCCAAAGGGTATAAACAGAAGTATGGCGTTGATTACTATGAAACTTTTTCCCCAGTGGCAAAAATGAACACTGTGCGTACTGTTTTAACTCTTGCTTCTATTTTTAAATGGCCCCTTTTCCAAATGGATGTTTACAACGCTTTTTTACAAGGGGACTTGGATGAAGAAGTTTATATGCAGGTCCCAGAGGGTTTTTGCAATCAGGGGAAGTCTTCTGATTTGGTTTGCAGATTGCAAAAATCCCTCTATGGACTAAAGCAGGCTAGTAGGCAATGGAATATCAAGTTGTGTAATGTTTTGCTGAATTCAGGATATAATCAATCACAACTTGATCATTCTATGTTTACAGAGTTTGCTAATGATCAGTTTGTTGTTCTCTTGGTCTATGTAGATGACCTACTGATTTCTGGTAATTATGCTCCCTTGATTGATGAATTAAAAACTGTTTTAGAAACCAACTTCAAAATGAAAGATTTGGGTGAATTAAACTATTTTCTTGGGATTGAAGTTGTGAGGTCTGAAATGGGTATTATTCTCAATCAAAGGAAGTACTGCTTGAAATTGATTTCTTCTGTTGGATTGTCTAGTGCAAAGACTGCTAAAACTCCTATGGAGGTCAGTCTTAAGTTGACCAGCAAGAAGTATGATGACCATCTTCATATGAATGAAGAAGATCCTCTCCTAGATGATGATGTGTCCTATAGACGTCTGATAGGAAATTTATTATATTTGATTATTACTCGCCCTGACATTGCATTTGCAGTTAGACATTTAAGTCAGTTTATGCAGCAACCAAAGGTGTCCCATATGCAGGCTGCACTTAGAGTGGTAAGATATGTAAGGAAACAGCCTAGTAAGGGTATTTTCTTGTCTAGTAAATCATTGCCTGAGCTTGTAGCATATTGTGATTCTGACTGGGGTAGCTGTCTAGAAACTAGAAAGTCTGTAACTGGTTTCTGTGTAAAATTAGGGCAGTCCCTTGTTTCTTGGAAAGTAAAAAAACAGACTACTCTTTCTAGATCCCCAGCAGAAGCAGAATATAATAGTTTGGGTGATGTGTTGTCTGAAATCCTGTGGCTTAAGGGTTTACTTTCTGAGCTTGGTGTTGAGCAAAAGAGGCCCATTGTGATTTTTTGTGATAACCAATCTGCTATCAAAATTGCCACCAATCCTGTGTTTCACGAGAGGACGAAGCACATTGAAATTGATTGCCATTATATTCGTTATTTTGTGACTAACAAGGTTGTGCAGCTGAAGCATATTAGCACAGGAAACCAGTTAGCAGATTTATTAACCAAGCCTCTGCATGGAGTTCAGCATGATGTTTTGACCAAGAAGTTCAAGAAGTTGGGGATGGTAGATATCTATTCTGCATATCAAGATGATGATAATGAAGATAGTGCCCATATTGAGGGGGAGTGAAGAAAGTGGTGCAATCTGGGCTTCGGTCCTTGTTTTATTAAACCTTAGTTTGTTATTTAGGGCTGACTGTTAATGTGGGCTTTATTTTGTTGTTAGCCCAATCTTTAGGTCCGTATGGACTTGCTTGTCACTCCTTGGTATTGTTTGGGTTGTTTCTGTTCCTTTTGTTTCCAAGGGACCAATGTGACGTTTCTGTATAGTATATATTTGTCTTAGAATAGGTTTTAGGGGACTGGTGACCAAATGAAGGAACTCGCCGGGAAGAACCCTAATTCTCTCTGTGTCTCTTGATCTCATTCTAGGGTTCTAATTTCCACAAAATCTTCAAATAGAACCTAAAAACAGTTCTAATTTTGAACCATGTATCAGTTGTCTGATGTTGAAATTCAATATCCCAATTTCCATATATATTGCTATTTGGTGTCTCAATTAAATTTTAGGTTTAAGTTGAACGGAATCTGGTCTCACGTGAGTGGCCAATTTTCATGTCTTACTTCTCTACGTTTTAGTATAGAAACGTAGAGAAGTCAAATTTGATTAATTAAACAAATTAATTACTCGCTGTTTCTTTCATTGACTATTTTTGCTGTTTGTATATAATAAACACATGATTGCTATGTGGAAGTCTACGGTGTCTTAATTTTGCTTAAAACGGACAATGGAGCAGTTGAAACAACTCTGACCCTCCAATTATTTATTTTTTTGCAAAAAATTTCACATATTTGTTTCATGTACACATTTGTAAGGTTTATCCATACGGATAGAGCTGTATTCATTTTGGGAGGTTTAACGTGTCACACCTCTTGCTCTAAGAGCATCCACAATGGTATTACGTAAAGATTACGTAAACGTGGGTCCTACATGTTTATTTAAGTAAAACAACAAAAACTATCTACAGTGGTTTTACATAGCATTCCTTAAAGATGGGACCCACACGTAAATTTATGTTTTTACATAAAACATTCCTTAAATTTAAGTAATGCACTATGTATTACGTAACCAATTTTTTATTATAAATTAATTCATTTTATAATTAATGCTAATATCTTATTGGTGGTTGTTGGAAAATCTAATAATAAAATATATTTAAGGAATATGTTTAAGTAATACGATTGCAGAGAAAATATTTTTTACGTGTGTCTTAAATTTACGTATTACTTAAAGTGTACATAAATGTCTACGTGACAACTTTAAAGAATACAGTTTATGTAAAACCATTGTGGATGCTCTAAGTTCTTTTTTTCTTACACGAATTAATTGTTAATCTAGAAAACTGCCGCGTTGGTTAAATTCTGTTTGATGCAATTAAATTAGATAATAAAATGAGATGAAATTGGCAATTTTAACGTTTAAAATGATTTCTAAAGTTTGTGGCACCAAATGTGTGTATCAACGTGACACAACATAAAATTCCAAGCTCTAAACCATAGTAGATTAATCCACACAATTAAAAAAATATTAAATAATTTTAATAATTAAAAACGTATATTTATTTACTATAATATTATCTATGCTACTCTAGTTTATAAACATATTTTTTATAATAAAAAAATAGAGCTGAAAACTTTTATAATAACATTTGATGCTTACATATTTCTAATTTATGCATATCACTGTAATAAATAAATTAATAATAAATATATGTATATATATTAACTTGATATATAAATTTATGTACAAGCAAGTCAATTTATAAAAATATAAGTTTTCATCGAATTAGATTCCTACCCACGCGATGCACGGTAAATGAACAGTTAAATATAAAGCAAATATCATATACAATGCGATATTAATGCATGAACTCAAATTTCTGAAGTTAAAGTACAAGTTTAGGACAAGTAAATCTAATACACTTCCTAATCCTCCAAACCAGTAATACCATTGACTTTTGACCAAATGGAGAGGATCCAGATTTCTTTGGTTTCCTTTACAACCCCATCCCATCCCATCCCATCCCATCCCATCCCATCTATCTAATCTAGTTAGTTTCCAGCAAGCATCAAACAAGTCATCCAACTCAACATTATATGAAGCAAAATTCATCCTATACTGCAAATAGAATAAGCTTTCTATCTACATTATTACTAGTAGGGATAAGGGTTTCTTTGGTACCACTTCTTTGGACAGAATCCACTTTTGGTACCACTTCTTTTTTTTTGTACACTTTTGGTACCAACGTTTTCCATTTTGTACCCTTTTGGTACCTCCGTTAGAATTCCGTCCAAAATGGCCGTTAAACCCCCATGTGAGCTGCACGTGACCAAAAAATAAATTTGGCTGGACGGATTTACCCTTAGGGATAAATGTTCATTTGGTACCACTTCTTTGGGCAAAATCCACTTTTGGTACCACTTTTTTTTTTTTTTTTTTTTTTTTTTTATATATATATTTGCTTTGTTTTGCTATCGGGTTTATATAGATTCGATATAGAATTGTCCCATATATACATTTTCAACTTTGTTCAGAGCCCTACTTAGTAATGTTGCAACTTATATTTTCGATCTAACAAAAGGAAACGTCGCATCTTTAAAAGTTTATATTATTGTTGCAGAGTGTCGAAATGTTTATTCTAGAGTGGTAAGGAATGACGTATCTATTTGTGTTTATAGAAAACATTATTAAATTCATAGTGATACTTTTCACAATACAAAAAGTTAATTTCAACGCCATGAACAAATAATTTTCTTATATATTGCACGAAATTCTAATACTTACAAACATATCTATCATACTATGCACCGCATTATTATCATATATCAACTGATACATGAAACATACATACATACATTACAATATTGGTTTTTACAACGACATATAAATTTCTTCGAATGTGTCAGACAAAAAGTACACAAAAGAAGAGTCTAAGGAAGAGCTGTATGATGATAATGGAAGTTCTGTAATTAATATAATATAAGATTCACCGACAGCAAAAAAAAGCAAATATTAAAAAAAAAAAAAAAAAAAAAAAAAAAAAAAATGGTACCAAAAGTGGATTTTGCCTAAAGAAGTGGTACCAAATGAACATTTATCCCTAAGGGTAAATCCGTCCAGCCAAATTTATTTTTTGGTCACGTGCAGCTCACATGGGGGTTTAACGGCCATTTTGGACGGAATTCTAACGGAGGTACCAAAAGGGTACAAAATGGAAAACGTTGGTACCAAAAGTGTGCAAAAAAAAAGAAGTGGTACCAAAAGTGGATTCTGCCCAAAGAAGTGGTACCAAAGGAACCCTTATCCCTTACTAGTAACACACAGAAAAAGGATCTACAAATCTAAGTAACAGCATATTATACAGCGGCAACACCTACTCAAACTACATATGCACGGCCGGATTGAGTTAGAGTTGAGGGATTTTTACAGACAAGGAAAGGCAAGCAAGTCTTTCTCAGTCAGTCAAAACTATGTACAAGCAACAGAGCTTCAAATCTGCTCCAAAAATAAAATAAAAGGCGAAAGAGTAGAAGTAGCTAAGTGACACGAAGCTTATCTGTTTTTAGCTACCGGGACGAACTTCTTGCCATCCTTTTTTAGCCAAACTGTTGATCGTGTTCTTTTAACATGGTCCGTAAATAGCTGGTGCCTGCAATTAGGATCCGCACATTCATATTAGCAGGTGAAACCTACTGTACTTGTTAAGTTCAATGCAATGCAATGCAACATTTCAAATTTTGGTGTGAAGTGTATGGCAATGGATGGCAACACCATTTGTAATTAACACTATGCCATTGAAGAAACCTGTTAACTTTCCCCAAAAGATATGAACAGTAACCAACATTTCTTCTCCTCTACATCCAATATATCCTACAGCTTAATGAAATAATTGTTTTAAGTGGTCCATTATAAGGAATTCATAGACACATGTTAATATGGTACAGACCTTTCATAGTCTAGCTTCTGAGTAACTATTCCGTTCAGTATGAGCTCTGAGCTATACACTGCAGCCCCTGCAAGTAAAAACATGTATAGGCCACTCTTAGTGAAACATGCCGTCCTTCGGTTACTTCAACAGAAGACTAAAAACAGCAGATAATAAAAGGCAGAGTACCTTTCTCGAGGAAAGGAACACAGACATCATAATCCTTTTCACAGGATAAAATCAACACATCATCCTCATCTTTCAGGGCAGATCTGCCAATCCTCTCAGTTGGCTAAAATCATTCATAGTTCATCTTAGCAAATCTATTTGGATTACCCTTGTTTTATTTAAAATAAATTACAATAGTAAGGGCAAAGTGCTCATACTTGGCCACCAACTGCCTTCACAAGAGCTGATATTACCCCAAGGTTCGGCTCTATGTTTGAGGTGATGAATACTCTTTGATTCTGAAGATATAAATTGGTAAATTTAGTGAACTTTCAACACAACACAAAATGTATCCATATTATACCTTGGGAAGATCAACATTGTAAATGGGGGACAAGGAGTCGACCGTTTTTTTTTTTTTCTTCTAAATTTTTTATTTGCCAAGGCATATACATAAAATTTTACATATACAAAATATGGAAAGGACCCTCATTTCGAAAAAAATATATATATATACACATAGCCTACATACTATGAAGAGAACCCAAATTATTAATGAATTTAACAAATTATTTATTTTAGAGAAAATTGGAAAATTCAGCATATTATGAATGTTAGTTTATGTTTCTGTTATTGATCTATATCGATTATAGTTTAATTTACATAAATATACCTTTGATATACTCTAGTTCATGTATTTTTTTAAATAGTTGACCCCAATTGTAGAAATTCTGGATCCTCCATGGCCTCATATGAGTCATACCTGAAACATTTTAGTTAAAGTTCAAAAGTAAATTCACCTGTAAAAGTGGATGTTGACATGCACGTGCCAGAGAAACGGGCATGCTGAAGCCCATCTCTTTCTCCTTCTTAGCATCCCTTAATATATATTTTTTCTCATCAAGAAAGCAGTTGGCTTGTCCGCAGCTCTCGATCCATAAATGTGTAACTACTGGCTTCCCCAAGGCAATAGCTTCCAGCATATTCCTTGTTCGCACAAATTTATCTGTTACAAAATGTGTTGCATCTGCAATAGAGTCGGCCACTGAAGCTCCTAAACGGGCCAAGATCTATCACCATGACACAAGCCCATAATAAAGAACATATAATCAGAGATTGAACTAAATTCACAGCAAACAAAAAAAAAACCTGTCTCAGCAAGAAATTCACCCATTTTTTTTTTGCCATCAGAAATTCACCCTACTTGACTTCTGTATTTTATTACTAAAAAGGGAAAAATTTCAGACCTAAACCTTTTATTCTTCACTAATTTCTGCCTTTAACAATAGTGGGAAAGGGATTTCCAAAACTTGGATCTTAAGATATCCAATGAAGATTGCCAACTAAATGGATTGACATTGGAAATTAGAGAAACAACAGAAAGCACAACTCTCTGATATCTGAAGAGACCCTAAATTAAAATAAGAATCAGTACCTAGCTATTATCTTTACGCGTCATGTGAAAATAAACAGCCCTTTACATTAGAGACACTGCTTTTGCGGGACAACTAATTCAACCGGTTCATACACTGTTTTAAGCCAAAATTGGGAATAAATGACTGACTGCATTGATATACTAATGAGCCCGTAATTAATCAAACTTTTGTATGTCCTGTATTTGGAATTTGCATATCATTGACGCCATATCGGAAAAGCTTTGAGCAATTATTTAAATCACTGAGAGATGTAGCGAGTTTTTGGCATCAGAAAGATGGTGAAAACACTTGGAGCAACTTACCTTTTTCTGCAGCTTGACTATATCATCGTCCAAGTGGCGGCTGTACAAGACTCGAACATCTGCCATATCTCTCCGTTTCCTAACAGCTGAAGATGGAGAAGCATAGGGTCCCAAGGCAGTTGTTAAGCTCTCAAGTTCCTTTCTAAGAGAGGACCTTGACAGGTTCTTCTTACACAACTGCTTGAAATAATCATTTCCAGCACAGACAGGAGATGCTTCATTCGCAGGTGTTGAACAGCTGAAAGGGGTAATATAAACCGAGGGATTAGATACATTAGATGTCTCCTTTGGGGCTTCATCTTTCTCAGCAATTGCTTCATAATTCAAATTTTGTACTGGTTGCGGTTCTTCCAAAGGTTTACACCCAACAGACCTGACCATGGAAAGTGGACTTTTGTGTTGCTTCTTCCTGCTCAAATTACCACCACGAGCATCATTAATAGTGCGTTTGCGCCTGGGCACCGACTGTCTGCTCCACTCTAACTCAAGGGACAGTTCAGATACACCTTTGCCTCTATCAGAGTGATGATTAGCAGAAACATCTCTTTTGGCCATGCTTCTGGTTCTTCTAGAAGCTGACGGAACTCCTTTTAGTTTGATAGTTGCTTCTTCAACTGCAGCACCAATTTCCGTTTGACGACTGTATATTTCTTCATGCATTTTCCTTGTCATCTTTGACAGCCTGGTTTGGCGAGCAATTGGAGAAATTTCACTACTCTGTAAGATGTTTAATGGCATTTCTTCCATCTTTTTCCTCATACTGCCCTTAGGGTTTTCCTTAAATCCCCCCTGATGCTTCTTGATATTGTTATAACATCCTAGATGTGCATCTTTATCATTTTGCTTACCTTCAAGGGCAGCATTGCCATCTTTCGTAGTAAACATGTCCACCTGGCACAAAGCTTCCATAGCCTCAGCGGCCAACTGAGTATCAAAACCTACTGTGTACAAAAGCTCTGACTGTCCTCTCAAGGGCTCTAAAGATTCTGCCATACACTCATCCTCAAGATTCCTTGCAAGATTTTCTTCAGCTACCTTGGCATCTGATATTATTTTTGAGGATGAAGCAACTGTGCCCCTTTTTATGTTCGGGAGGCTTGATGGCTTATTCCTATCTACATTTCTATCAGATGTTCTGACTCGGGGCTTCCTGTTTTCAGTCCTCGACTTGCACTTGCTTCCACTATTTAAGAATTCTTCCTTCCTTTTGCTGAAGAGATCTCCACCCCGGTCATCCTCGAGGTCATCATCCCAGTCAAAAGCCCCCTTTTCTTGATTTCTCACTCTAGCAGCTTTCCTGGCCAAATTCTGAGGCCCTTTGATACTCGATACAGCCACTGGATTTCCTCCACCAGATCTTTTGATGCAATATTCCTGTTGAAGTTCCTTAACGTTATTATCCTTTAAATATCTGTCCACAAAATCCATTGCAGCGGCCTGTGACAAGTCTCCTGGTTCTTGAGAGTCGACATAGCTTAATAGTTCAATTTTGTCATCTCCCAGGTGCAGATCTTCAGTATTAAGATCTGCATCCTCTTCGGTAAACAGTCTTCTAACTGCTGAACTTCCAGTCCTATTTTTCGGTTCATCTACATCCCTCTTATTTAATTCTGTCTGGGAATTGAATAACACTGTTACAAAAGACCGTTCATTGGTTATGGCAGTAGTATCTTCTTGAGGAGATTTCCTGTGGCTCAGTAGAGAGGATGTATCAGAATTGTACGTATCTTGAGATGCAGCTCGAGCTGCTAGGCCAGCTGCACGAAGAGATGCTGCTCGGATTGAAGTGAAACCTCTCTTGATAGAACCTGAGGTACAAAATGAAGAAAAAGACTTGATGAAATATTTTATATTCTGTCAAAACTCTCAACAGTGGAGGTAGATGATCTACCCCAACAAATACAGTTTCTACAGTAAAAACTAGACTAAATTTTGATTATTCATATTACATGCAATGAACAAAAAAAAAAATTACTCCCAAACTTTCAACCTCTGTGAGGTTGTTGCAGCTTGTCCATTCTGAGTAGAATTAGCAAAGTTTGGACACATATATTAACAAACAGAACCTTAGCTTTGCAGCAGAATTCCTCTAACAAGGTATGAAGTTCAATCATATATACAGCTCTAACCGAAAAATGTAAAATCCATGTCTTCATTCAGTTTGAAAACACCCTCACTTCCCTACAAAGTACAAACGGTCCAAAATCTTGCTAGAGGGAACGTCTTCTCTTTGGGCACCCTTATACCATACCATCCTCTAGCTCTAAGCTTCCTTTATACGATTTATTCTCTGGTTTAACAACTTGTTTACAAAAGAAAAAAAGGATCAACTTAACTTAAACAGTTGGGATAGGAGCAAGTATATGGAAATAAATAAATGGAAGCCCAAAGGAATTTTGCTCAAATATACAAATGCAGTCTTACAGAGACGAGACACTGATATCCAAAGTAGAGTTAAAGGTCTCACCTGAACCACACAAATCATCACTCAGAGCAGCAGCAGCTGTCTGCCCACTGCTCTCACCATTGAAGCTAATCTTCTCCTCATTCAGACCAATTGAATCATTATCATCAGATGGGTCATCACCCAAATGCAGTTCCTCTGTTTTATCACTTCCTTCACTGTCACTATCCAGCACCACTTGAGTGTCAAAATCATCAACTCTCTGGGTTTCCAAATTCTCATAGCAACATTGACCATCTATCAACTGAGTTTCATCATCAAAATCAACCACTTGGGTATCCTCTTCAAAATTAACAGTTTGGGTCTCGAACTCCTCGTATAGCGGAATAGTATCATGAAATTCAGCCACACAGTCTCGAAAATTATTTCCAACGGAACCTCTTCTCACCATTTCATCTAAATGAGACAAAAAGAAATACATTGCAATAAATAAGAAGGAAATGCTGCATACGTAGGGGGTAAGATCCCAGATTTTGCCACACACGTCGAGAAATCTGAGTATTATAGTCGGAACGAGATTTAATCGATTCATAAGCTAGACATTATTATTACCTGGGAGCGAGGAGTGTGTGAGCCTGCTATCGAGAGATTGAGTGTCTCCGCTAAACAAGTTGAAGGTTTTAAGCTCAATCGCGGTTGGTTTCAGTTTCACCATCTTTATCCCCGAGAGGTCCCATTGCCTTCACACCATCTGGAGTGTGGCTCTTCTAAGGAGACTGAGCAGCAAGAGAAAGCATCAAATCAAATCACCAGTAGATCAGCGTACTCCGGCGAAGGGAGGTTAGGGTTTTTGGAGGGAAAAGGAGTGAATTTGGAGGGAAAAGCTTATGGCTTCGGTTTGGTGGTTTCTCGAAGAAACTTAATCACTACGCACTACGCAGAGTGAAGAGGTATGAACTGTCGAGTACAACCTGATCTATTTTGGTAAATTTAAAACCCAAGCAAAAAGGGCATTTGGTCTAGTGGTATGATTCTCGCTTAGGGTGCGAGAGGTCCCGAGTTCAATTCTCGGAATGCCCCCAATTTATTTTTTTCCTTACTATATATAAACCCTAGACCCCGAAGTTAAAAAGGATTTTCTTATGTTTAAAGAAAAAAACCATTACTATGCCTAAAATGAAATTTATGGACCCAATAAAAAAAAAAAAATGGTCAATAACAATCAGATATGAGATTATAATTATTTAATGTAACTTCTTATATTTTGCCAGAATCTATATATATATATATATAGAAGCGGTAGGAGAGATGTTAGGGGACTAACATGATTTCATCACGTCAGCACCTAAGAGAATACTTATGCTACTGCCACGTGATCAGCTTAAATAACAGAAACGAGCATCTTTCTTCATTTCTTGAATTCCCAAGATGCTTCTGGATATGGATGTCAGTTACGAGACTTGAAGAAGCGTTTTGGATCTCGATGTCAGTTACATGAATTGAAGTGTTTCTTTAATTATTCAATTTATCACATTCAAGATGAAGTTTCAATATTATTATTTTTCTAATCGTTTGTTTCGGTTTCAGGTTTTAAGTCAGTTGTTCGTTACTCTGTTTCGGCTACAAATCCTTGAACACATACCGTTACACTTTCATTGAATATAGATCCACTGAATTAATACACTACATAAAAAAAATCGAAATCAAAACACCAAAAATCCTTTGAACTTCAACCTATTATTTCTGTATATATACCGATGATGGAATTGATAATTTCAGCTCGACTCGGCTTCTCAACCTGGAGAAAATCCTGAAGCATGTAGTGATCAAGATCGGCTGGAGCAACGGGACGACTGGAGGAGATGGCAGGTCGGTGGGAGCGCTGGCAGCGGTGCATGCAGATTCCGAGGTAGTATGCTGCAAGGTAGAGAAAGAGATCGCAAGAGAGGAAGCTGTGTTTATGGTAGTGACGGTGGGAGATTGCCGATTGATATCGGCTTCTTGCGTTGTTCGTTTCTAGTTGAGGGTTGTTGTGTAGTAGCTCTAGCAGTACTCGGGCTTTGTTTCTATCGAAATGAGGTGACGTGTTTGGTTGCTGGACATGACATGACTAAATGTGTCCTGCCCTTATATTCGGGAGAAATTATTGGATACATCGGTCTTAACAAGTAGTGTTTATGTTGTGAACCGTCAACCAATAATGTAAAGACACGTGGCGAAGTAATGCCACAAGTCAGCTCCTTAGTGGTGGACGGTTCACCACATAGACGCCACGTGGTAGGACCGATGCATTCAACAATTTCTCTAGATTCGGTTTTCCATGTAGGAATTCGGTATCAGTTACAATTTTTTCCCCATAGGTGTCGATCGGACTATCGGTTACTAATTTGATTGGACTATCGATTTTGGTATAATTATTGCCTCAGATAAGTTCACGCCCCGAGTTAGAATTTTGTTTTGTCAAAACATTGATGAAGAAACGTAGACTATAAATTATTTGAACGTACTAACTCAACACATTTTATCTCCCAAAATAATGTATTATCAAGACAAATTCCTAACTCCAAAGAAAAAACTCTCGATGTTGATGGAGTTGGAGTTTAGTCCTGGTAAGACATTGTCTTGGCGGAGAGAAGTAATATCCAGAGCTGGTGCGCTCTAATACATCTTTAATATGCATCTCCCCGCTAAGATAATGTTTTGGCGAGAAAAAAAATCCAACTCGAGGTACAAATTGATTTGAATCAACTATCATGTCAAATCAACATTTGTGGCACACTAGCTCTGGAAGAAAAAAAAAAAAAAAACTCATGTTTATCTCTCTAGGTGGTCAAGACAATGTCTGGCAAATTCGGTGGTTATCCACTCCAGAAATGAGATGTGTTCAGCAAATTGGGTTGTAGTACCCCCTTCTCCTCTTTTATCAATTATGTTATTAGATTGTAACCCGGACTGAATGGTGTTTTTTATTATAATAAAGTATAATTCATGGAAAAAAAAAAATCTATCTAGGTCAAGACAATGTCTTAATAAGAAATAATTTTCCTTGAAGATACTTTCAAACCTTGTATTATTTCTCCTTTTATTATGCTAATCATTCACTTATACTTTACCCAGAATTCTAATCATATAAAAAGTTAGATTATAATATTACGACACGTAAAAACTCGTTTTAAATTATTTAATATATTAAAGAATATATTCATTTATTAGTTATAAATTTATTTTACAATGCAAGTTAAAAAATTACATGTCATATTAATTTAGAGAATTTTTATTTGTACTTTAATATTAAAAAATCGATTAGTTTTTCAGAATATTATAGAAAAAGTATGACTCATTAATAATAAATAATTTTATAGTTAAAAGATTAAAGAAAATAGACATATTTTTGTAGAAATTTAAAATATTATTTAGGGTTAATAACTAAAAAACTGTCCAATGTTTGCCTAATATTAGTCTGAAGTTTTAAATGTTAAACCAGGGTGTCTAATGTTTCAGTTTTGTTAAAATTTGATTTTCCGTCCAAAGTTGCAGTTAAATTTAAAAGAATGAGGTAAAATGACACTTTTACCCTTTTAATGCCTTGTTTAATTTAATACATTATGTGAGATAGTGTGAAATGACGAAATTACCCATGGAGTCAAATTACAATCACCTCGTCTCCGGCGACCGGCACCCCGTCTCCGGTGACCGCTACTCCGACTGCGGCAACCACCACCCCGGTTCCGACGACCGCCACCTCATCTCCGGCGACCTCCAATCGAGGTCGGACGGCTCCGATCCGGCCCCCATTGGTGGTCACTGGCGGCCTTGTGCCGGTTCCGGCGAGGGGGTTATTTTGGACCAATGGGAGTTTTGACTTTTGTGTTGGGCATGTGAGTGGCACACTCAACCATGAGAAGTTTTGGAATTTAAATTTTTAACACCTCACATGTCAAGCACGTGACACAATTCTGTTACATTTAACTGCAATTTTGGATGGAGACACCAAATTTTAACAAAATTGGACACTTCAGTTTAACATTTTAAACTTCAGATACTTATAGGGCAAACCTTGGATATTTTTTAATTATTAACCCTATTATTTAATGACATAGAAGTTGATGTGATGTCATCATTGTTACGGTGTTTTTTAAAGCTTAAATTCATTGATTTCGCTAGATGTCATTGTTTAACCTAATAAAACAACATTAAGCAGAGTTATACATAAATGTATTTTAAATTTCCCAATTGTGTTTCATGTCATTTTTTGCTTAATGAAAATCAAAATCAAGCCGAAATATATATTTATTTAGATTTATGTAAATTTTGAAGTGTTCGTTGAATGATTTTCGCCTCGGTGTATATTTCTTTCTTTGTGTTAGAGCATCCACAATGGTTTTACATAAATTGTATTCTTTAAAGTTGCCACGTAGATATTTATGTACACTTTAAGTAATACGTAAATTTAAGAAACACGTATAAAATATTTTCTCTGCAATCGTATTACTTAAACATATTCCTTAAATATATTTTATTATTAAATTTTCCAACAATCACCAATAACATATTAACATTATTATAAAATGAATTAATTTATAATAAAAAATTGGTTACGTAATACATAGTGCATTACTTAAATTTAAGGAATGCTTTATGTAAAAACATAAATTTACGTGTGGGTCCCATTTTTAAGGAATGCTATGTAAAACCACTGTAGATAGTTTTTGTTGCTATACTTAAATAAACATGTAGGACCCACGTTTACGTAATCTTTACATAATACCACCGTGGATGCTCTTACTCACTTTCACGAACCATGCGTATTGCGTGGTAACCGGATAGTTCGATACTGAAACTTCCTAGGAAGGACTACATAGTTTTTACTTTAAAACCTCCTACCAAACACAGCCCTATCATTTCGATATAAACAAAGTTAATCCAGGGGCAGAACAGAGTTAATCCATCTACCAAACACCGCCTCTCATTGCGATATAAACAAAGCCCATGTACTGCGATTACCATCTTAAACGCACCTGCCTCTCTTGAGATCTCCTCTCTCCCTGTCCGTCACTAGTAGTGTTCTTTCGAATTCACTAGCTATCTTCGTGCATTTTCTAGAATCTTTAAACATATCAATGGCATCTGTTACTGGAGCTTCGATCTGCATGAAGTCTCTATCTTGCTCTTTGAAGCAGACTCAGGTGCTGTTTTCTTCCTAGTTTGATGTCACACCATATCTCATTTGATGATTTAGGTCTGTCTCTTGTATTTCTTAGCACGAATTTGTACATGCTCTGCTCGATTTGGGTCTAGATCTTATTTGCTACTCTTATTTTATGGAGCTGATCCATTTCGTTCATTTATGCTGAATAAAACATCTAACGTTGATAGAACTCTGTGCTTTATAGATATATAAGATACCTGTAGGCTGTATGCAAGATTAACAATTTTACAGTATTGAGTTTGATATATGGCTGTGACGGATTGGTAGTTGATCAAAAGTGTGCCCTTGTTACTACTGGTTTATAAAGTTTTAATCATAGTTTAATGACAATTCTTAATATTGTGTACTTGATTGATTCAAAATAAAAATTTCTAGAATTAGCATCATTGTTATGAACTAACTGAATAAAAACATCCCGGTATATTGACGATACATCGTTTAACATCAATGTGGAGCTCAATGACATTAGTTTGCATGCATGATGTAGTCAAAATAATAAATCCAGATCCTTTTTTTTCCGTGATCTGGTTCAAACTTGTTTGTACACTTAGGGAGTTGTCTGTGGTTCTTGAACTGTTGTTAGTTTGAGCTGCTGCACTAAAAATAGAAATCTGATAGAGTAAAACATATATTGGTATTTGATGGGTTCACTTGATTTCATGTGCACAGCAACCAAGCGGGTTTTCTAGCTTGAGATCAGTCTCACTTACCATCAATGGGAAAAGCTTCCCATCTCTTAAGTCATCAAAGGGTGCATCCAGCCTTCAAATTTGCTGTGCGGTATGTATTACTTTACACCCTTGAAATATTGTATAATTATTATTTTCTAAAACGGAATATGCACCTTTGTAACATGGCTTCGGATGTTTGGCTAGTTCTCTCTGACAAATGATTGCTAAGTGCTAACTAATTGATGGGTATGCATATGTGTGTATGTAACATGATTGACTCACTCTGTGAATAGGCTAAGCCACAGACAGTTGAAAAGGTGTGTGAAATAGTAAAGAAACAGTTGGCTCTACCAGAAGAGACTGAGGTTAAGGGTGATTCTAAATTCACTGCTCTTGGAGCCGACTCCTTGGACACGGTAGGCATTATTCATATTGCTGTATATGATCATACAGCATTTGGATCCTCTGTGATTTCATTCAAATTACTGGTGGTGTAGGTTGAGATTGTGATGGGACTGGAGGAAGAATTCGGGATCAGCGTGGAGGAGGAAAGTGCACAGAGCATTCTCACTGTTCAAGATGCTGCAGATCTAATCGAGAAGCTTGTTGAGAAGAAATAATATACAAGGGAAAGAAGCTTTTCTTTTTTTGGTTTCTAGTGAGAATCGTTGTGAGATGCTTCTTGTTTGGTGATCATTAAACTATCTTAATGTGTATGTGGAGCTTTGTAAGCAATCAGTTGGGATTATTACTGAGAAAGTCTTTCATAAATAACCAGATGCTTTTATCTTATTTTTTTGTTTGGTTTTTTATTCCTCTGCATCACCAAGACACCAACCTCTGGATCTGATCAGGGGCCGTCGTTCTAAGAGTATCAGTGATGATAGTTCGTAGTTCAACAGTTGTATAAGTCGCATGTTTAATATGATATCAGAGTGCATACAGTTAGTTCTTGTTAAATAGAGTTGAACAGCACCATGTTTAGAATGTTACCCAAGTGGATGTTAGTTCCTGTTAAATAGAGTTGAAGGGCACCATGTTTAGAATGTTACCTAAGTAGAGTTGAAGCTCTTTATATTTAGACCCAATGAGTGCGCCCATGACAACAATTGGTTGCCGACACCGGTTCATTTTAACATTTCACACAATGTCAACAATTGGTTGTCGGCAACGGTTCATTTTAACATTTTACACACGTCTTCTCTCATAGCTTTGAGGAGTGACTTTAAATGCACCATTGGTTCTCTAGTGTATTTGCAGATAAATTCCAACACAAATCAAAGAAATATATAATAGGTTTGAAATATTAACATATCTAGGCCAAACAAATAAACAGCTTGAAATATTCCAATCAAACAGATTACAGGAAATATAAATATATGTGAAAGCTCAAGAGTTAGGAAATGATGATGATTCTACACCACTGAAAAAGCTACTAACTGAAAATCAAACCTTTTGTTGGAGATTAACTTGTATCCAGAACTGATGCTGCTATTATCTTGCCATGGGATGCTTAGTTAGTTACTAGTATAGTATGGATGTGACTTGGTTTATGTATCCAAAAAGCTAAGGACATAGTAATTATTATTAATGAATACGTACCTCCCTTCAGTTGATAAATATGTATAAATCAGAGCCTTATCTCCTAGACTTGTTTTCAAACTGCTGCTGCTTCCTAAGAGCTACAACAACTCTACTATACATTTCCAACCCATTCATTCTCAGATCTACAAATTGAAATCTCATTTATGCAAGTTTCTAGTGTTCCTCAGCTCCAACAATCATGTTTTTGAGTAGGTCATGTCTGATCCTGTTTCTCATGCTTCACAGTGTTATTGTTTGATGATTACGACACTTTTGAGCAGAGATTATCATCCTTGGATCATCTAAATCCGAGTTGAAACCGATATGCACTAGTGTTCTTCGTAACAACATCAACATCAGTCTACAACTCAGTTCTATCTAGCACTAGTGTTTCCAATGATTCGTGAATGAAAAAACAAAAAACAGAGTTTTAGTGTTTCTAATAATAATGAAGGAAAAAAAAAAAAAAAAAAAAAAGCACACAGACAAGTGAATTTTACATACCTTGGAACAAAATGAGATACTATGATTATATTCTAGCAACACTTCCTTATATATTCAGTCACACCACCATTTTGATCGTTTAGCGCATATGGGCCACTCGCACGATGTATAGTCTTTGCATACCTGACCATAGTTTCCCACATTTGGCAACTTGAGTGTGAATTTACTAATTAACAATATACCATGAGAAAAATAGAGAATCATCAATATCACTAGCAGTATCAAAAGTACATATCAACCCATCTACAATGTCGAATATGAGTTTATTTGGATGGTCAGAACAAAGTGAAACCTGTTCGACACTAAAATCATCATGTCATATGCATCAACTGATACTAGAGTGACATCATCTCCCACCTTTAGTAAATTGAGTGTGAGTTTATTAATTAACAGTATATTATGAGAAAAGATAGGGTGGGTCATCATTTATTAATAATAGAACATGTAATTTTACGTAGTGGTAGAAAGATAGTAAATCATCATTTATTAATTAATAGGAGAAAAGATAAGAGTGAATCACCCACCACCGGATCAATAGAGAAAACTTTAATATATGTTATGTCGTCGTCACTGTCAAAATTCTGAAAACATAAACAAAATAACATTTGTTAAATGAAAAATAAACAAAATAACAATTAGGATTAGTTAAATGAAGCAGTGACCTAACAATGTTCAACATAACCAACCGAATATGCACAGTAAGGGAGAGAAAGAGATCACAAGAGAGGAAGCTGTGTTTATGGTAATGAAGATGAGTTATTGACGATTGATACCGACTTCTTGCGTTGTTAGTTTCTAGTTGAGGTGGTTGGTCAGTAGCTCTAGTAGTAGTACTCAGGCTTTGTTTCTGTCAAATAAGGTGACATGTTTGATTGCTTGACAAAATGTGTTCTGCCCATAGACTCGGTCTTCCAAGTAAAGATTGTTAGAATCGGAGCCAAATCCCCTGCCCCAAACAAATGTGCCATTCTGAAACGTACAATCTTCCAAGATATTAGAATGGCCTATCGATAGCACATGAGTAACTCTGTTCAATAATCTGGAAAGATTACTTTTTTAGCAACTTGATCAACAATTATGAAACGAAATAAATATGGTATTCAAAGTCATTCTGAAATAAAGATATGTAAGAGTTTAGATATTCACCGTTCGTAGAATTCACAAATGTTCTTAACCTCAAACTTGACAGCCGAATACAATATTGTACATCCAAGAAGCTAGATGAAGTGTCGATAACCAATAAATATTGGCATAAGCATAGTAATGAATATTGTCACATGTCCTTTGATTTCTTATGTTTCTTGCCATCTCAAAAACTTAAAGCTAGGTCCAAGTATATGAAAGCTTCATATTTGTGGACTTATTGACTAAAAGTACTTATAGCAAAGGGTTCTCTCTAGGTTGTATATGCCTAACACTTTATTGCAGGAAATGATTAATCTATGTTGCATTTTCTTTTATAATATTAGGACCTGAAGTTTATGATTTTCTCAATGCTTACAAGGTTGGCAAAAAAAAAAAAAAAATGCTAACAAGGTGCAAAAATAATATAAAGAATTACGTTGCCTAAGAATTAACCAAAATTTCAAGACAAGAAATAGAACTCATGGATAAATGTATATTGAGATGCATATAAACTAATGGATCTGAATTTACTATTTGTTAGTTAAATTTACAGCTACCAATCAGATCATATGTGGTATAACTCATGGTGTAATTTACCTGTTAAACAGATGATTCAAAACTAGATGATAAATGACTGCTAGCTGATAGCTGAAGCAATTTTACTGGTCTTCTCTCTAGCCGTGATATGCGCCCCGACTACTTCCTAACATTTTCTCCACCTCTTTCTTGTGCTGCTATTTACATTATTATGAGCAATAAGAAGCCATCTTGTGCTTTGAGAACCTAAGTGTGAGGATAATATATGAATATTAAAAAGAGCTTATGAATTACAACCAACCTCATTGATAGCCCCTGACTTGATCTTCGACTGCATTATACACCACCTTTTGAAATGTACACCTGATAGTTATGTGAAAACAGAACTACAATCTCAGTACTGTCGTCTCTCTAGAATAGTAATACGGAATTCGGATATTACGCAGTAGACAGCAGAAGAACAGTGCGTATATATCAACTTACCGACTCTATTTGCGATTGTTGAAGAGTCATCTTCATTGGCAGACACAAGCCACCCACAATGCACCTGATGCAATTTTCTCACTGTCGGTCAAAATATATTTACTTAAGACCAAACAAGAAAATAGTTTGTTTGTTTTTCAAAACAAGTTTAGATAATCCACTGTGGTATGCATCTAATGTCCAGAAACACAAATTAGTAACGTAAATAGGCAATACCTCAAAGCGTGAGCCAAAGGGAACATCATGAACCTGTTGCACCGTTTCAAATACCTGGACGAGGTATCAACTGAGATTAGACTGTACTACTGTTAGGGGATGATAACATCTACAAAGTCACCAAGAGTAGAGAATTGGAGTAATATAATGAAATACTTAAATTGGCATATAGAGAGAACAGCATGAGGAATACTATACTATGTTATTATACCAGTGGTTTCTTTTCTGATAATAGAACAGCATGTTGGTACTTAGTGATGGCAACGGGGCGGGTTTCCGCAGCCCCAGACCCGCCCCGCGGGTCGGCCTGGCTGACCCGGGAAATTGTTCCTCCCGGGGCGGGGCAAAATCATGCGGGTCGACCCGTGGGCCCCCGACCCGACCCGCCGTGTGAATATATATATATTTCAATATTAAATACAATTTTTTTTGCCAAAATTTTACATTGTATATAAATTCAAACCATAAATCTAACACCAGTCAAATACAAACAGCAAACATATCAAATTCATCACAAAATACAAATTCAAATCCAAATAACAAATCCAAATTAACTAATCCTAATAATCTAAATATACATCTATTTATAATTTAGTCTATGTTATTTATATAGGTACTATATTAACCATATTATTTAGTAAATGTTATATTATATTAACATAAAATATATATATATATATATATATATATATATATATATATATATATATACTAGAAAATTCGGGGCGGGGCCCCGCGACCCTAAACCCGGACCCGCCCTGTGACCCGCGGGTCGGTGGGTCAGCGGGTCAAAACCGGGTCAAAGCCCCGCGGGGTCAGCGGGCCCCGGTACCCGTTGCCATCCCTATTGGTACTCTGTTATTGCTGTGTCAGATGGGCACATTGGACAGGTGCAGAGGGATCTAAAAGTGATCTCTCGCACTTGACCATCTTATTCATCTGAAGCATGTCATTGTCCCATCTGAAGTACATACAAATTCAATCACCATTGTAAAGTGCACAAATAAACTATTAAGAGACCCTTATAAAATCAATGAAAGGTAAACATAGAGATTCCATAATAAGTGCTGCCTAAGACGGGGTGTCAAGGTTTGTTAAATAACAATCATAAGATACATTGATGGACGGAAGCTGTAAAGTAATCATATACTTACAATAAGGTTTGTATCCTTTCTTGCGGAAGGATATTCATTCGTAAAGCTTGAACGGTCACTTAACAGGAGATCAAATAATCTATCAGGTGTGCAGGAAAAAACGCCCTGGGAAAATAATTAATTAGGTTAGTTTTATGAAACTTGCTCTTACGTGTATACCTTATGCGAAAATAAGCATGATGCTTTCCAGGCTTGGACAAGCTTTCTTCAAGTATCTCAGCTGCCACTGTACTTCCTTTCACAGAGCTGCTATTAGCTCGAAGTGCTGATTCATAGTGTCAACATTTAATAATCACATCACATATATATATCATGAACTTACAATGATAGTTGTAATTTGTTGCATTTAAAGACATAGGTTTGTTTCCGGATGGGCAAATTACTTGTCCATGTCGTAGTGGCAGCAGTAAAACTTTATAAGTTAATACATTAATATACTGGATTCCAATAATCAGAAAGTTGAAAAAAAATTGGACTGTCTTAAAGATTCAACTGTCAAGCAACATTATCTAAAAGGATAGTTATCAATTCTAAATAATAGGAAATTTCTTATATAAAATGTTGCGGGTGCATAAAATATGAGAGAGAGAACTTGTTTCTCAGTTTCTGACATTGCATGAAAATTATTCCATGAACGTTGTAAAGTTCGTAATGCATGATTCCTGTTCCAAAATGATGCAAACATGTACCGTACTCTACCTATTAAAGACACAGGTGATGTGATTTTTAGTAAAAGAATCTCCAACTAAATGCACAAGTAGCACTCTCATATAGTTAAATGACAAATTTCATGGGGACAGATATTAGTTTTAACTCTATAAGCTTCTCTTCTAATTCTATTAGCTGCCTACTGAGTATGCAACTGGACATATTGGGGAAAGGGTTAAAGGTCCTTTTGGTACCACATGTTTGCAAAAATTACACTGTTCATACCACTAGTATTTTTTCGTACCGAATTGGTACCATATGTTTCCAAACCTTACTGTTTTGGTACCTCCGTTAGGGTTCCGTCAAAAACAGCCGGTAAATGGCATGTGCCATGCACGTGACCAGCCCAAAACTTTCAGTTTTGTTACAATTTAGTCCATCTAATACATCCCTAACTTTTATTTTGTTCAATTTAGTCCTAAAACTTCAAAACCAAACTATTTTCCCAAATTGACCTAGCCGGACCTAGCCATGGGCTAGGTCCGACCCTGGGTCATTGTCGCCGGACCCAGGGGACCCCGACCCAGGGTCGGACCTAGCCCTAGGCTAGGTCCGGCTAGGTCAATTTGGGGAAATGGTTTGATTTTGAAGTTTTAGGACTAAATTGAACAAAATAAAAGTTAGGCATGTATTAGATGGACTAAATTGTAACAAAACTGAAAGTTTTGGGCTGGTCACGTGCATGACACATGCCATTTAACGACTGTTTTTGACGGAACCCTAACGGAGGTACCAAAACAGTAAGGTTTGGAAACATATGGTACCAATTCGGTACGAAAAAATACTAGTGGTATGAACAGTGTAATTTTTGCCAACGTGTGGTACCAAAAGGACCTTTAACCCTTGGGGAAATGTCATCTACTAGATTATGATATTAATATTCACCTAACAAAATACCCAACTGCCACAAATGAGAGAGAGACCATGACTTCCCTAGTTTCCCTTCAAACACTAACCAGTACACACTTTATGTTAGCAAAAAAAACACCCTACTTTAACCAATAAAAAATGCAACTAACCATCAGGACTACCCAAAGAAGGTACACCAGCACCCACTCGTAGAAAAATTGTTAGTGCAGGGTTTATGAGAGCATGTTGACTTCTCTTTAGCTAGAGATACCAAAGAAAGAAAGAAAACAACACATTTTCAGATCCGATTTAGTAAAGGAATGACTATAAAGCATATCAAGGGAAATGAAGCAGATATCCCTCATCCACAATTTCAAAGGGTACAAAAACCTAGAAATAAAGAAGTCAAAACCAAACGTGAAAAAGACAAAAAGAACTTGACAGATGATGAGTAGTTAAATGCAGAAGTTACCGGATGGAAAATTCTTATATCCCGCTGCGGAATGATCACGCCTGCTAAAAATAGTAATCTAAAATAAAAAAAGAAAGTTTGTTATAATATTTTAGAAAATAATTTAATTATTTAAACTTGTAACCTATCAAGAAGGTTCTTTAAGACAAAATAATAAATTGTCCTAAAAAATAAAAATCAATTTTTTTTTGAAAAAAAATATAAATTTCATTTAATTTTTAGATTATAAGTTATATTACACATATTAGTTTTTACAAAATTAGAAACTACACCCGAGTTTATATTATAAATAATAATACTACTTATATTAATTTTTTTATTAATTTTTAAATCAAACCATGACTAGTTAATACAAAATTACATTTGCATATAATTAATATATTTGTGAGAATATTTATATTAAAATTTTATACATTACTTTGACAAAATATTTATATGCAAGAGTCTTTATAATAGATATAACTTAACAAAAGTTTATATATAACATAATATATCTAGCTAGCATAATATATATATTCAATTCAAACCGAGTTCGAGCTCAGTCTAAGATACACAATTTCATGATTTAGTTGAACAATTTAAAGTTGGCGAGTCGAGTCGAGCCGATAATGAGCTCGTCGAGTATGGCACCGAGTCAACCTCGAGTTTGAAAAAATTTAGGTTCAGTCGTGTTCGAGCTTGAGCTCGAGTACAATGAGTCGAGTCGAGTTTGTGAGATACTCGGATCGGATCGGCTCGGCTCGTTTACAGCTCTCTTAATGGTAACACTCGATTTTTAATTGAGTTGTAAATTTCGAATGCGTTAAGTAGGGGGTGTAAACGAGTCAAGCTACTCGTGAGCTGCTCAAGATCAGCTTGGTCAATATTCGAATTCGACTCACTAAATTTCGAGTCGAGCTTTTTCTAAAGCCTAGTAGATTTTGAGTTCACTGGTACTCGACTCGAGAGGTTCGCGAGCCTAATCGAGCTTTTTTCTTTTTCCTATTCGAGTCGAGTTCGAGTTTTTTTTTTTTTTTTTAAATAGTAATTTTATGTATGTATATATTGAGTTCAAGTCGAGTTCGAGTCAAAAACCTAATCGAGTTGAGTCTGAACTCGAGCTAAGGCGCACTTTTTATTAATTAATTAATTGATTTTTTTTTTAATTTTATCGAGTCGAGTCGAGCTCGAACTCGTCGAGTATGACACTTAGTCGAGCTCGAACTCGAAAAAATTAAGGCTCGGTCGAGTTCGAGCTCGAGTAAAATGAGTCGAGTCGAGATTGTCAGATACTCGGCTCGACTCGTTTACAGCCCTAGCGTTAGGAACATAATTCAAGCATGTATATTTTTGGAAAAATAATAGAACTTGGCACGTATGATTTGTAAGACAGTTGTGAGCTGAATACATTACATATAAATATACCAATATGGGTCTTGAATCGAAGCTCGTAAAATATCGAATGCAATACAACTAACCGTGAATCATTTGGTCTTATAAAACGAAAGTTATGATCAATTGAAGCTAAAAGTGAAAAAAAAATAGTATAAAAAACTTGCAACATGTTAAGCAGGTAATTATAAATTTTTATTTATTTTAATAATTTAAGACATATATAACCGCTTTGTAATATTTCTATTTATGGTAAACGGGACGATTCCGCAGCGGGACTGAAGCGAGGTCCGTTACCGGATACATCGGTCTTAACAAGTAGCGTTTATGAACCGTCTACCAATAATGTAAAGACATGTGGCGAAGTAAAGCCACAAGTTTGCTCCTGAGTGGTGGACGGTTCACCATATAGACGCCACGTGGTAGGACCGATGCATTCAATAATTTCTCTAAATTCGGTCTTCCAGGTAGGAATTCGGTATCAACTACTATTTTTCCCCATAGGTGTCGATCGGTCTATCGGTTAATAATTTGATCAGACTATCGGATTTGGTATAATTATTAGCTTAGATAAGTTCACATCCCGAGCTCGAATTTTGTTTGTCAAAACATTGATGAAAAATGTAGACTGAAAATTATTTGAACGTACTAACTCAACACATTTTATCTCCCCAAGATAATGTATTATCAAGACAAATTCCTAACTCCAAAGAAAAAACTCACGATAAATGTTGATGGAGTTGGAGTTTAGTCCTGGTAAGACATTGTGTTGGCGAAGAGATATAATATTATGAGCTGATGCGCTCTAATAAATCTATAATATGCATCTCCACGCTAAGATAATGTTTTGGCAAGACAAATATTCAACTCGAGGTACGAATTGATCTGAATCAACTGTCATGTCAAATCAGCGCATTTGTGGCACACTAGCTCTGGGAAAAAAAATAATCTCCTATTTATCTCTCTAGGTCAAGACAATGTCTTAGCAAGAAATAATTTGTCTTGAAGATACTTTCAAACCTTGTATTATTTCTCATTTTATTACACATATAATTCTATCATATAAAAAGTCAGATTATATAATTACGACACGTAAAAACCCGTTTTAAATTATTTAATATATTAAAGAATATATTCATTTATTAATTATACATTTATTTTACAATGCAAGTTAGAAATATTACATTTCATATTAATTTAGAGAGTTTTTATCTCTACTTTAATATTAAAAAGATCGATTAGTTATTCAGAATATTATAAAAAAAGTATGACTTGTTAATTAAGGTATTAATAATAAATAATTTTATAGTTAAAAAATTAAAGAAAAAAGTCATATTTTTGTAGAAATTTTAAAATATTATTTAGGGTTAATAAAAAAAAACTGTCCAAGGTTTGCCCAATATTAGTATGAAGTTTTAAATGTTAAAATGGAGTGTCTAAGGTTTCAGTTTTGTTAAAATTTGATTTTCCGTTCAAAATTGCAGTTAAATTTAACATAATGAGTAAAATGACACTTTTACCCGTTTAATACCTTGTTTAATTTACTACTTTATGTGAGATAGTGTGAAATGACGAATTTACCCCTGGAGTCAAATTACAACCACCTCATCTCCGGCGACTGCCACCCAGTCTCCGATGACCGCCACCCCGACTCCGGCGACCACCACCCCGGTTCCGACGGCTGCCACATCATCTCCGGCGACTGCCAATTGAGGTCGGACGGCTCCGATTAGAGCTGTACAACCCCGATTTGTGGTCACTGGCGGCCTTGTGCCGGTTTCGGATAGGGGGTTATTTTGGACCAAAGAAAGTTTTGACTTTTCTTTTGGGCATGTGAGGGGCAAACCATCGACCATGGGAAGTTTTGGAATTTAAATTTTTAACACCTCACATGTCAAGCACGTGACACAATTCTGTTATATTTAACTGTAATTTTGGACGGAGACACCAAATTTTAACAAAATTGAAATCTTGGACATTTTAGTTTAACATTTTAAACTTCAGAGACCTAGTTTTAACATAAGGAAAACCTTGGACGATTTTTAATTATTAAACCTATTATTTAATGACGTAGAAGTTAATGTGATGTCATTATTACGGTGTTTTTAACCTAATAAAACAACATTAACCTAATAAATTTCCCAATTGTGTTTCTAGTCATTATTTTCTTAATTTTTTTTTGGCCAAGCATTATTTTCTTAATGAAAAGCAAAATCAAGCCGAAATATAATTATTTTGATTTAAGTAAATTTTGAAGCGTTCGTTTAATGATTTTCGCCTCGGTGTGTATTTCATTCTTTGTGTTACTCTTTCACGAACCATGCGTATGGCGTGGTAACCGATAGTTCGATACTGAAACTTCCTAGGGAGAAAGGACTTCAGGCCCCAAATAAAACCTCCTACCAAACACCGCACTATCATTTCGATATAAACAAAGTTAATCCAGGGGCAGAACAGAGTTAATCCAGCTACCTAACACCGCCTCTCATTTCGATATAAACAAAGCGACTGCGACTTCCATCTTAAACGCACCTGCCTCTCTTGAGATCTCTCTCCCTGTCCGTACCTAGTAGTGTTCTTTCGAATTCACTAGCTATCTTCGTGCATTTTCTAGAATCTTTAAACATATCAATGGCATCTGTTACCGGAGCTTCGATCTGCATGAAGTCTCTCTCTTGCTCTTTGAAGCAGACTCAGGTGCTGTTTTCTTCCTAGTTTGATGTCACACCATATCTCATTTGATGATTTAGGTCTGTCTCTTGTATTTCTTAGCACGAGTTTGTATATGCTCTGCTCGATTTGGGTCTAGATCTTATTTGCTACTCTTATTTTATGGAGCTGATCCATTTCGTTCATTTATTCTGAATAAAACATCTAATGTTGATAGAATTCTGTGCTTTATAGATATATAAGATACCTGTAGGCTGTATGCAAGATTAACAATTTTACAGTATTGAGTTTGATATATGGCTGTGACGGATTGGTAGTTGATGAAAAGTGTGCCCTTCTTACTACTGGTTTATAAAGTTTTAATCATAGTTTAATGACAATTCTTAATATTGTGTACTTGATTGATTCAAAACAAAAATTTCTAGAATTAGCATCATTGTTATGAACTAACTGAATCAAAACATTCCGGTATATTGACGATACATTGTTTAACATCAATGTGGAGCTCTGACATTATTTTGCATGCATGATGTAGTCAAAATAATAAATCCAGATCCTTTTTTTTTTGCCGTGATCTAGTTCAAACTTGTTTGTACACTTAGGGAGTTGTCTGTGGCTCTTGAACTGTTGTTAGTTTGGGCTGCTGCACTAAAAACAGAAATCTGATTGAGTTAAACATATATTGGTATTTGATGGGTTCACTTGATTTCATTCATGTGCACAGCAACCAAGCGGGTTTTCTAGCTTGAGATCGGTCTCACTTACCATCAATGGGAAAAGCTTCCCATCTCTTAAGTCATCAAAGGGTGCATCCAGCCTTCAAATTTGCTGTGCGGTATGTATTACTTTACACCCTTGAAATATTGTATAATTTACTTATTTCTAAAACGGAATATGCACCTTTGTAACATGGCTTCGGATGTTTGGCTAGTTCTCTCTGACAAATGATTGCTAAGTTCTAACTAATTGATGGGTATGCGTATGTGTGTATGTAACATGATTGACTCACTCTGTGAATAGGCTAAGCCACAGACAGTTGAAAAGGTGTGTGAAATAGTAAAGAAACAGTTGGCTCTACCAGAAGAGACTGAGGTTAAGGGTGATTCTAAATTCACTGCTCTTGGAGCCGACTCCTTGGACACGGTAGGCATTATTCATATTGCTGTATATGATCATACAGCATTTGGATCCTCTGTGATTTCATTCAAATTACTGGTGGTGTAGGTTGAGATTGTGATGGGACTGGAGGAAGAATTCGGGATCAGCGTGGAGGAGGAAAGTGCACAGAGCATTCTCACTGTTCAAGATGCTGCAGATCTAATCGAGAAGCTTGTTGAGAAGAAATAATATATAAGGGAAATTTTTTTTGGTTTCTGGTGAGAATCGTTGTGTGATGCTTCTTGTTTGGTGATTATTAAACTAATCTTAATGTGGATGTGGAGCTTTGTAAGCAAGCAGTTGGGATTATTTCTGAGAAAGCCTTTCATAAATAAGCAGATGCTTTTAACTTATTTTTTTGGGTTAATAACTAAAATTTGTCCAAATTTATCATATGTTAAAATTAGGTGTCTGGAATTTGAAATGTTAAACTAGAATGTCCCAAGTTTCATTTTTGTTGGAATTTCGTGTTTCTGCGCGTCTTTTCATCTCCATTTAATCATTTTCATCCACCTATCTTACTCATAATTTATCACTCTTTATTTTTACTCTTTATTTTTCACAAAATTAAAAAAGTTTCTATAAGAGTAGTGTAGAGCCATTTTCCAAGGACAGCTTGCGCGGATGTAGCCAACTTCTTAGGTGACGGTCCCGGCAAGATAACGAGAATGGAGTGTGTATTGGAGTTTGAATTTGACAGACGGTTTCGTCGAAATTGACTTGAAACAAATTTGAAACCTTGGATACTACAGTTTAGCATTTGTAACTTTACACCTAATTTTAACACAAGTTAAACCTAGACAAATTTTTTAGTTATTAACTTTTTTTTTTTTTTTGGTTTTTTATTCCTTTGCATCACCAAGACACAACCTCTGGATCTGATTAGGGGCTGTAGTTCAAGAGTTGTATAATACGCATGTTTGCATGTTTAATTATAATATGATATCAGAGTGCATACAACATTTTAAAAAGACAATGTTGGTTGGTTCAAAAAATGTTAGTTCCCGTTAAATAGAGTTGAAGAGCACCATGTTTAGAATGTTACCCAAGTAGGTGTTAGTTTTAAATAGAGTTGAAGGTATGTTTAGAATGTTACTTAAGTAGAGTTGAAACTCATTATATTTAGACCCAATGAGTGCGCTGAATGTCATTAACCACAAATTAGAGCACACGTCTTATTTTAAGATAAAGATCAGACCCAATGAGATCAAGACCGAAGTGTCTAGTTGAAGTGGGACAATGACAACAATTGATCGCCGACACCGGTTCATTTTAACATTTCACACACGTCTTCTCTCATGAGTGATTTTAAATGCACTTGGTTATCTAGTGTATTTGCAGATAAATTCCAACACAAATCAAAGAAATATATAAAAGGTAAAACCATCAGTTTGAAATATTAACATAACTAGGCCAAAAAAATAAACAACTTGATATATTCCAGTCAAACAAATTTCAGGAAACATATGTGAAAGCTCAAGAGTTAGGAAATGATAATGATTCTACACAACTGAAAAAGCTCAAGAGTTTGGAGATGAACTTAACCAAACCTTTTGTTGGAGATGAACTTAAATCTGGAACTGATGATTAGTTAGTTAATAGTATAGTATGGATGTGACTTAGTTTGTGTATCCAAAAAGCTAAGGACGTAGTAATTATTATTAATGAATACGTATTTGCCTTCAATTCATAAATATGTATAAACCATAACCTTATCTCCTAGAATTGTTTTCAAACTGCTGCTGGTTCTTGGGAGCTACAACAACTCTACTATACATTTCCAACTCATTCATTCTCAGATCTACAAATTGAAACCTCATTTCCGCAAGTTTCTAGTGTTCTTCAGCTCCAACAATCATGTTTTTGAGATGGATCATGTCTGATCTTGTTTCTCAGTCTTTACAATGTTATTGTTTAATAATTACGACACTTTTGAGCAGAGATTATCATCCTTGGATCATCTAAATCTGAGCTGAAACCGATATGCACTAGTGTTCTTCGTAACAGCAGCAACATCAGTCTACAACTCAGTTCTATCTAGTACTAGTATTTCTAATGATTCGTGAATGAAAAAACGAAAAGGCAGAGCTTCAGTGTTTCTAATAATAATGAAGGAAAAAAAAAAAAAGCACACAAACAAGTGAATTTTACATACCTTGGAACAAAATGAGACACTATGATTATATTCTTGCAACTCTTCTTTATATATTCAATAACACCATCATTTTAATAATTTAGCGCATATAGGCCACTTGTACGATGTATAGTCTTTGCATGCCTGACTAAAGTTTCCCACATTTGGTAAGTTGAGTGTGAATTTACTAATTACCAATATACAATAAGAAAAACAGTGAATCATCAATATCACTAACAGTATCAAAAGTACATATCAACCCATTTACAATGTCGAATATGAGTTTATTTGGATAGTCAGAACAAAGTGAACCTATTCGACACTAAAATCATCATGTCATATGCATCAACAGATACTAGAGTGACATCATCTCCCACATTTAGTAAATTGAGTGTGAATTTACTAATTAACAGTATATTATGAGAAAAGATAGAGTGGATCATCATTTATTATTAAGAGAACATGTAAATTTACGCAATGGTAGAAAGATCGTAAATCATCATTATTAATTAATAGGTTTAAAGATAAGAGTGAATCACCCACCACCGGACCAATTGAGAAAACCTTAATATATGTTATGTCGTCGTCATTGTCAAAATTCTAAAAACATAAACAAAATAACATTTTTTAAATGAAATATAAACAAAATAACAATTCGGATTAGTTAAATGAAGCAGTGACCTAACAATGTTTAACATAACCAACCGAAATTGCACAAAGAGAGCACAACAAGGGAGAGAAAGAGATCACAAGAGAGGAGGCTGTGTTTATGGTAGTGACGGTGAGCGATTGCTGATTGATATCGACTTCTTGCGTTGTGGTTTCTAGTTGAGGTTGTTGGGCAGTAACTCTAGTAGCAGTACTCGGGCTTTGTTTCTATCGAAATAAGGTGACATGTTTAGTTGCTGGACAAAATGTGTTTCTGCCCCTAGACTCGGTCTTCCAAGTAAAGATTGTTAGGATCAGAGTCAAATCCCCTGCCCAAGCAAATGTGCCATGCTGAAACGTATAATATTCCATGATATAAGAATGACCTGTCAGGAGCACATGAGTAACTCTATTCAATAATTTGAAAATAATACTTTTTTAGCAAGTTGATCAACAATTATGAAACGAAATAAATATGGGATTCAAATTTCAAAGTCACTCAGAAATAAAGATATGTAAGAGTTTAGATATTCACCATTCCTAGAATTCACAAATGTTCTTAACCTCAAACTCGATAGCGGAATACATTATTGTACATCCATGAAGCTAAATGAAGTGCGAATAACCAATAAATATTAGTACGAGCATAGTAATGAATATTGTCACATGTCCTTTGATTTCTTATGTTTCTCGTCATCTCAAAAACTTAAAGCTAGGTCCACGTATACGAAGCTAGATTGACATATTTAAAGTTAGCTTCATATTTGCGGACTTATTGACTAAAAGTACTTATAGCAAAGGGTTCTCTCTAGGTTGTATATGCCTAACATTTTATTGCAAAAAATGATTAATCTATGTTGCATTTTCTTTTATAATATTAGGACCTGAAGTTTATGATTTTCTCAATGCTTACAAGGTTGGCCAAAAAAAAAAAATTCCTAACAAGGTGCAAAAATAATATAAAGAATTACATTGCCTAAGAATTAGGCAAAGATTTCAAGACAAGAAATAGAACTAATGGATAAATGTATATTGAGATGCATATAAACTAATGGACCTGAATTTACTATTTGTTAGTTAAATTTACAGCTACCAACCAGATCATATGTGGTATAAGTAATTTACCTGTTAAACAGATGATTCAAAATTAGATGATAAATGGCTGCTAGCTGATATCTGAAGCAATTTCACTGGACTTCTCTCTAGCCGTGATATGCGCCCCGGCTACTTCTAACATTTTATCCACCTCTTTCTTGTACTGCTATTCACATTATTATGAGCAATAAGAAGCCATCTTGTGCTTTGAGAACCTAAGTATGAGGATAATATATGAATATTAAAAAGAGCTTATGAATTACAACCAACCTCATTGATAGCCCCTAACTTGATCTTCGACTGCATTATACACCACTTTTTGATGTACACCTGATAGTTATGTAAAAACATAACTATAATCTTAATACTGTCGTTTCTCTAGAATAGTAATACAGAATTCGGATATTACGCAGTAGACAACAGAAGAACAGTGCGTATATATCAACTTACCGACTCTAATTGCAATTGTTGAAGAGTCATCTTCATTGACAGACACAAGCCACCCACAATGCACCCGATGCTAAACATTTTATTGTAGGAAAGGGTTAATCTATGTTGCATTTTCGTTTATATAATATATATTAGGACCTGAAATTTATGGTTTTCTCAATGCTTACTAGGTTGGCCAAAAAAAATGCTAACAAGGTGCAAAAATAATATAAAGAATTACATTACCTAAGAACTAAGCAAAGATTTCAAGACAAGAAATAGAAATAATGGATACATGTATAGTGAGATGCATATTCATTGTAATTTTTACTGGCAAGAAATACAGAATAAGAGTTACCTGGAAGGATTTACAGGCAATTTTGTTACAATGGCAAGCACTTCAGCAGATATGACTAAAGACAATTCAAGTTATCAACAACAGGTTTACAATGGACAATGGCTAAGCACTGTGAACAAATTCAATATTTCCAACTGTGGTATCATAGTCATTATACGAACAAAAAGTAAAGTTTAGATATTAAACTGTTTATAAGCTCCACATCCACTTTAAGAGAGAGTTTAAAGATCACACAATAAGAAACATCTCACAACGAATCTCTCTAGAACCCAAAAAAAAAAACAAAAAATTCTATTATTTCTTCTCAACAAGTTTCTCGATAAGATTTGCAGCATCTTGAACGGTGAGAATGCTATGTGCACTTTCCTCCTCCACGCTGATCCCGAATTCTTCCTCCAGTCCCATCACAATCTCAACCTACACCAGTAATTTGAATGAAATCAAATAGGATCCAAATGGGGTATGATCATGTACGCAATATGAATAATGTCTACCGTGTCATATTAATTTAGAGAGTTTTTATCTTTACTTTAATATTAAAAAGATCAATTAGTTATTCAGAATATTATAGAAAAAGTATAACTCATTAATTAAGGTATTAATAATAAATAATTTTATAGTTAAAAAATTAAAGACAATATAGACATATTTTTGTAGAAATTTTATAATATTATTTAGGGTTAATACTAAAAAACTGTCGAATGTTTGTCCAATATTAGTCTGGAGTTTCAAATGTTAATCTGGAGTGTCCAAGGTTTCAGTTTTGTTAAAATTTGATTTCCCGTCCAAAATTGCAGTTAAATTTAACATAATGAGATAAAATGACAATTTTACCCTTTTAATACCTTGTTTAATTTACTACTTTATGTGAGATAGTGTCAAATGACAAAATTACCCCTGGAGTCAAATTACAACCACCTCATCTCCGGCGACCGCCACCCCGTCTCCGGTGACCACCACCCCGGTTCCGACGACCGCCACCTCGTCTCCGGCATACTCAATTCGATGGAATTGTTTGATCTTAAAGGGGATCTTCTATAATTTCGCACGTCAATCGAGGTCAGACGGCTCCGATTAGAGCTGTCAGGTCCCGATTGGTGGTCACTGGCGGCCTTGTGCCGATTCCGACGAGGGGGTTATTTTGGACCAAATGTAGTTTTGACTTTTCTATTGGGCATGTGAGAGGCACACTAACGACCATGGGAAGTTTTGTAATTTAAATTTTTAACACCTCACATGTCAAGCACGTCACACGATTCTGTTACATTTAACTGCAAAATTGAACGGAAACACCAAATTTTAACAAAATTGAAATCTTGGACACTTCAGTTAAACATTTTAAATTTCAGAGACCTAGTTTTAACATATGGCAAACCTTGGACAGTTTTTAATTATTAACCCTATTATTTAATGACATAGAAGTTGATGTAATGTCATCGTGTTGTTACGGTGTTTTTAACCTAATAAAACAACATTAAGCAGAGTTATACATAAATGAATTTTAAATTTCCCAATTGTGTTTCATGTCATTATTTGCTTAAATAAAAGCAAAATCAAGCCGAAATATAATTATTTAGATTTAAGTAAATTTTGAAGCGTTCGTTGATGATTTTCGCCTCGGTGTGTATTTCTTTCTTTATTTTACTCTTTCACGAACCATGCGTATTGCGTGGTAACCGATAGTTCGATACTGAAACTTACAAGGGAGAGGAAGGACTTCAGGCCCCAAATAAAACCTCCCAAGTCCTACCAATTACCAAACAAACACCGCACTATCATTTCGATATAAACAAAGTTAATCCAGGGGCAGAACAGAGTTAATCCAGCTACCTAACACCGCCTCTCATTTCGATATAAACAAAGCGACTGTGACTTCCATCTTAAACGCACCTCCCTCTCTTGAGATCTCTCTCCCTGTCTCTAGTGCTAGTACTGTTCTTTCGAATTCACTAGCTATCTTCGTGCATTTTCTAGAATCTTTAAACATATCAATGGCATCTGTTACCGGAGCTTCGATCTGCATGAAGTCTCTCTCTTGCTCTTTGAAGCAGACTCAGGTGCTGTTTTCTTCCTAGTTTGATGTCACACCATATCTCATTTGATGATTTAGGTCTGTCTCTTGTATTTCTTAGCACGAATTTGTATATGCTCTGCTCGATTTGGGTCTAGATCTTATTTGCTGCTCTTATTTTATGGAGCTGATCCATTTCGTTCATTTATGCTTAATAAAACATCTAATGTTGATAGAACTCTGTGCTTTATAGATATATAAGATACCTGTAGGCTGTATGCAAGATTAACAATTTTACAGTATTAAGTTTGATATATGGCTGTGACGGATTGGTAGTTGATGAAAAGTGCGCCCTTGTTACTACTGGTTTATAAATTTCTTAAGTGGTAAAAGTTTTAATCATAGTTTAATAACAATTCTTAATATTGTGTGCTTGATTGATTCAAAATAAAAATTTATAGAATTAGCATCATTGTTATGAACTAACTGAATCAAAACATCCCGGTATATTGATGATATCGTTTAACATCAATGTGGAGCTCAATGACATTAGTTTGCATGCATGATGTAGTCAAAATAATAAATCCAGATCCTTTTTTTTCCGTGATCTAGTTCAAACTTGTTTGTACTCTTAGGGAGTTGTCTGTGGTTCTTGAACTGTTGTTAGTTTGGGCTGCTGCACTAAAAACAGAAATCTGATTGAGTTAAACATATATTGGTATTTGATGGGTTCACTTGATTTCATGTGCACAGCAACAAAGCGGGTTTTCTAGCTTGAGATCAGTCTCACTTACCATCAATGGGAAAAGCTTCCCATCTCTTAAGTCATCAAAGGGTGCATCCAGCCTTCAAATTTGCTGTGCGGTATGCATTACTTTACACCCTTGAAATATTGTATAATTATTATTTTCTAAAACGGAATATGCACCTTTGTAACATGGCTTCGGATGTTTTGCTGGTTCTCTCTGACAAATGATTGCTAAGTGCTAACTAATTGATGGGTATGCATATGTGTGTATGTAACATGATTGACTCACTCTGTGAATAGGCTAAGCCACAGACAGTTGAAAAGGTGTGTGAAATAGTAAAGAAACAGTTGGCTCTACCAGAAGAGACTGAGGTTAAGGGTGATTCTAAGTTTACTGCTCTTGGAGCTGACTCCTTAGACACGGTAGGCATTATTCATAAAGCTGTATATGATCATACAGCAATTGGATCCTCTGTGATTTCATTCAAATTACTGGTGGTGTAGGTTGAGATTGTGATGGGACTGGAGGAAGAATTCGGGATCAGCGTGGAGGAGGAAAGTGCACAGAGCATTCTCACTGTTCAAGATGCTGCAGATCTAATCGAGAAGCTTGTTGAGAAGAAATAATATATAAGGGAAATAAACTTTTCTTTATTTGGTTTCTAGTGAGAATCATCGTTGTGAGATGCTTCTTGTTTGGTGATCATTCAACTATCTTAATGTGGATGTGGAGCTTTGTAAGCAAGCAGTTGGGATTATTTCTGAGAAAGTCTTTCATAAATAACCAGATGCTTTTATCTTTTTATTTTTTTGTTTGGTTTTTTATTGGGTTAAGAACCTATAAAAGGTCTGAAATATGACTCATGTTAACTGGAGAGGTTTGAAATTTGAAATGTTAATTTGAGAGGTTTGAAATTTCAATTTTGTTGAAATTAGGTTTTCCATTCATTTTTAGGGTTAATTTTAACCGAATTGTGTGAAATGACATTTTGGCCGGAGACGGGTGGTGGTTGTCGGAGTTGGAGTGGTGGTTGCCGGAGCGGCGGTGGCGGAGCCGTGGTGGCTTTAAGGGCATTTTCGTCTTTTCCTTTCAAGCATGTAAGGGGCACTCTTTGATTGAAGAACATTTTTTGAATTTAATTTAATTTTTGGTCATATGTCAAGCACATGACCAACTTCCGTTAATTTTAACGGAAAAAATTAACAGATTAACAGAGACCTCTTATATCAACAAAGTTGAAATCTCAGACCTATGGGTCATAGTTCAGACCTTTCATAGGTTCTTAACCCTTTTTTATTCCTCTGCATCACCAAGACACCAACCTCTGGATCTGATTAGGGGTCGTCGTTCTAAGAGTACCAGTGATGATAGTTGCTAATTCGTAGCTCAAAAGTTGTATATGACGCATGTTTAATTATAATATAATATCATAGTGCATACAACATTTTAGAAAGAGAATGTTGGTTGGTTCATATAGTTGAAGAGCACCATGTTTATAATGTTACCCAAGTAGATGTTAGTTACTGTTGAAGGGCACCATGTTTAGAATGTTAGCTAAGTAGAGTTGAAGCTCATTATATTTAGACCCCACCCAATGAGTGCGTTGAATGCCATTAACTACAAATTTGAGATGAACTTGTATCCGGAACTGATGCTACTATTATCTTGTCATATGATGATTAGTTAGTTAATAGTATAGTATGGATGTTACTTGGTTTGTTTATCCAGAAAGCTAAGAATGTAGTAATTATTATTAATGAATACGTATCTGCCTTCAATATATAAATATGTATAAACCAGAACTTTATCTTTAGACTTGTTTTCAAACTGCTGCTGCTACCTAAGAACTACAACAACTCTACTATATATTTTCAACACATTCATTCTCATATCTACAAATTTAAACCTCATTTATGCAAGTTTCTAGTGTTCTTCAGCTCCAACAATAATGTTTTTGAGATGGATCATGTCTAATCCTGTTTCTCAGGCTTCACAATGTTATTGTTTGATGATTACGACACTTTTGAGCAGAGATTATCATCCTTGGATCATCTAAATCCGAGCTGAAACTGATATGCACTAGTGTTCTTCGTAACAACAGCAATATCAATCTACAACTCAGTTCTATCTAGTACTAGTGTTTCTAATGATTTGTGAATGGAAAAAAAAAAACAGAGCTTCAGTATTTCTAATAATAATGAAGGAAAAAGAAAAACAAAGCACACAACCAAGTGAATTTTACATACCTTAGAACAAAGTGAGACACTATGATTATATTCTTGCAGCTCTTCTTTATATATATATATATATATATATATATTTGGTAGAAAATGAAATATATCAATCAATAAAGATGTTAAGCAGTGAATTAAACAATCGCCCAACCAAGTTACTGTCTACAGTCCGACACTCCTAACAACACGGGGTGTACACTGTCGGACCTAAGGCGAATTACGTTTATGAAAACGTGCAATTTTGAAAGAGTCGCCACTAGTTAATTATTAGGTTAACTAGAATCCTAAATTACCTAAGCGAATAACAAATTAAACACTTAGGTATAAAATCAGTCCACGATCAGAAATTTGAGTTCGGGGGTTCTATTACGACTTTAAAACATATGTAATTAATCTCGTCATTTCGGTACTCTATTCACAAATTTGCCAATTTTGTTATTGGGTAATTATCAACTACAAATCGATTCTAAAAAAAACAACATAAAATTTAAATACAGTAACAAATATTATTACACACGCTTAGATCTAAACACAACCTAACATGTTACAAGTTGAATATATATATGTATATGAAATATGATTCATGTCTCAACCTTTGGCCAAAAAATCTATATTATTTAATTAATCCTAATCTAATTAAATAATTTAGTTAAATCCTATATTATAATAACAACATGAAATCCACTAATAAACACATATACGAAGGATTACAGTTTGTACCAACCTGTAACAGAGACGAATGTTTGCAATATTTACTACGTGCAACAGAGATGGGAGAGTTGGGGATGCCATGTCCGAGTCGATTCATCACGGGCAGGGATGGCCAAGGCACCGGAATCGGGATGGGCGAGCACGCAGGTCTGACGTCGACCAAGGGCACCATAATCGAGATAATACCACGGGCGGAGGTGGTCGAGTGCAACTAAGAGCGGCTGGGACAGCGATGTTGAAGGAAGGTGACAGGAAGATGAGTCGGAGCTAGCAGACGATTGGGGGTTGTCGGAGTAGATCAAGGCAGGTGAGGACTGAGCGAACATCGTGGTGGAGATAGCCGTCAAAGTGACGGAATCGTCGAGAGTAGAATCGGACGTGGGCGTTGATAAACCTTAAAGCATCTTTCTCGCCAATGTCCTCCTACAAAGGGATGCACCATAATACAATACGTATTAATATACATATATAAATATATACTGCATCAATATCATTCACGTATGTATATCATCAAAGTGATTAGAAGGAAAATTAGTGATGATCGATGAACGTGAGGGAAGAAGGATCGGAGGCGCTGGCGCTGGATGTTGGTCGACCGACGTGAGCAGGCAGCATACGGCTGGATGATGACTGCTGTGGCTGGCGAGTCGCCAGCTAAATGACAAACGGAAGGCACCGGAAAGGGGTTGGGCTAGATGGGTCGATGTTCGAACTCCGGTGAAGGTGGTGGTTAGAGGAAGTCGGCGATATGGATTGATTGTGTGAGTGACGTTCGCTGGGAGGTGATGATGAACGATGTATTTTAGCTAGGAAAAAAAAAAAGACGATGCACCAGGTCCTTTGAAGAAGAAGAAGATCTCGCAAAACTAATCTGTCTTGTATTTTCGTTCGAATTTTTCTCCCCCCTTCATTACATAGATATAGTACTCTATATATAGTATCTAGGTCTAGTCTAATTAGGTAGTAAATTACATTGATTTATTCTAACAATAAATGCTAAATATACTCTAAATATTCAACAAATATTCTCTGCAATAAATATATAAACTATCCTAATTTTTGCAGGAGCCATTCTTGGAAGCTTCTTGACTTGCCATATTTAGACATTTCCTCATTTCGCGCCACAAGTAACACGTGTCGTGCGTGGTCCAAAATTAGGTGTTTACATACACACACCTACAATGTTTTTAAATGTACATAGGAGGGACATAATGCAAGACAAAACTTGATTATTGAAGAGCTTCAACCCTAGCCATGGCGTCCGCAACCGAGTTGGCTTCCCGATAAATATGTCTAAACTTGTATCTCTGAAACTGAAGCAATAACTTCCTGCAATCCAAAACAATAGGCATAAATTTCAAAATAAGATCCACAGTTTCAGAGATAAGCTGATGGGCAATCAAATCATCCGTTTCGATATGTAGGTTCTTTATATCCAACTGGAGAGCAAGGGAAAGACCATCCCGAATGGCCCAAAGTTCTGCAAATAAACTGTTAGTAATTCCCAAGTTGCTGGAGAAACCAGAAATCCAATTTCCATTGTAATCACGAATGACACCTCCCGCTTTTCCCGGGTTCCCATATGACGCTCCATCCGTATTATTTTTCTCATCCATGTTCAGGTGGATTCCACTTCACTTGAATGATCGAGATCGGAATCTCGAGGAATTCTCTCTCCATAGCCTTCTGAAAATTCCTAGCTTGCATAAGAGAAACACTAAATACATCGTTAGTAGTAGGAGTTCCTCGAAAAATAAAGACATTCCGATTCTTCCAAATGTTCCAAATGCAGTAACAAAAAGTGGTTCTCCAATCAACTTCCTAGACAAAAGTAGAGTACAATTAAACTTAATCCACTCACCCAAGGGAATAGTATAGTCACACCATCATTTTGATCATTTAGCGCATATGGGCCACTTGCACAATGTATAGTCTTTGCATACCTGACCAAAGTTTCCCACATTTGATAAGTTGAGTGTGAATTTACTAATTAACAATATACCATGAGAAAAATAGTGAATTATCAATATCACTAGCAGTATCAAAAGTACATATCAACCCATCTACAATGTCGAATATGAGTTTATTTGGAGGGTCAGAACAAAGTGAACCTGTTCGACATTAAAATCATCATGTCATATGCATCAACTGATACTAGAGTGATATCATCTCCCACATTTAGTAAATCGAGTGTGAATTTATTAATTAACGGTATATTATGAGAAAAGATAGAGTGGATCATCATTTATTATTAAGAGAACATGTAAATTTATGCAATGGTAGACAAATAGTAAATCATCATTTATTAATTAATAGGAGAAAAGATAAGAGTGAATCTCCCACCACCGGATCAATAGAGAAAACATTAATATATGTTATGTTGTCGTCACTGTCAAAATTTTGAAAACATAAACAAAATAACATTTGTTAAATGAAAAATAAACAAAATAACAATTAGGATTAGTTACCTAACAATGTTCAACATAACCAACCAAAATTGCACAGAGAGAGCACAGCAAGGGAGAAAGAGATCAAAAGAGCCGATTGATATCGACTTCTTGTGTTGTTCGTTTCTAGTTGAGGTTGTTGGGCAGTAGCTCTAGTGGCAGTACTCGGGCTTTGTTTCTATCGAAATAAGGTGATATGTTTGGTTGCTAGACAAAATGTGTTCTGCCCCTAGACTCGGTCTTCCAAGTAAAGATTGTTAGGATCAAGGCCAAATCCCCTGCCCAAGCAAATGTGCCATGCTGAAACGTACAATCTTCCATGATATAAGAATGACATTTCGAAAGCACATGAGTAACTCTGTTCAATAATCTGAAAAGAATACATTTTTAGCAACTTGATCAAAAATTATGAAACGAAATAAATATGGTATTCAAAGTCATTCCGAAATAAATATATGTAAGAGTTTAGATATTTTATAGTATCCCCTTTAAAAATGCTTCTAGCCGTAAAAGCCTGAAAACATTTTTATGAATTACCTCCATTTTGACTTTAAAGTTTAAATTATAAGCGAAAATCCACCATCTATTTTATAGTTAGAGTTAGAAGTTTTCTTTTACCATGTCATTAGTAATGTTTATATATTTAGGTTACGTAAATAAGATACGGTGAAAACCTGTTTAGTCATTAAAAAACCGTACACATAGTATATTGCTCAACACCTAAAATAATAATATTATCATCGAATTAGCATATAAATAATAAAGTGTTGCTTATAAATATTTCTCATTTATTAAAAACCCCAATGAGGTCACTTTGAGTCAATTTGGCCAAAACCGATAGACTCACGAGACGAGACCCATCTACTATCCCCACCTCGTGAGATAACACCCATCTACCATCCACCCATTTAGCTCAACGGGTGGTGAGGAAAAATTCCCCCGCGAGACGAACCCCGCCCTATTTAAGATATAAAATTTATCACGATAACTATAATTATAATTATTATGAGTACAATACTCATCATCATAACTGCACCATATCATAAATGTGCAAGTAATTATTGCGATAAATAGTGCGAAAAACCATGATTATTTAATTTCCAACGCATAATTGCCTGCCCTAAATAACATATGTTTCGTTCTGTACTAAGGGGACGCTTGGATGGACGTAATGTGTGATTGCTTGAAATGTGAGATTACAAGTAATGTGAGCTACGTAATGTAATGTCGGATTACAGTGTTTTGTTGTGTTGTAATGTTGAGTGTAATGTTAAATTAAAGGGTTTGATATGTGTTGTAATGTGTTTTGTAATGTGACTTTATTGTTATTATATTAATATATAAGAGTATATTAGACATTAATATGATGTGATTTAAAAGAATATATATCTTAACAACAATTAACTTTTTTAAATTTTATGTTTTGTGGTTAATATTATAATCATTTATGAACTCAAAAAACTAAATATTTAAACTCAATACGCATGACTATTAAAATTCTATTAATTAAAACGTTTTCTATAGTTTTATAAGATAATTTTTACAAAAAATGCAACGAAAAAACTTACTCATTTTATACAAACATCGATCGTATGCATTATTCTTTATTATAATAATGAGTTCTGCATTAGATAAAAAGTAAAAATCTGTTATTATTATTGTTATTATTATTATTATATATAAAGATAATATAAATATTATATTTATTAAATAAATAATAATAAAATAATAACACTCCGTAATGTTAGACATAATCTCACAATACATCCGTTTTTTGATGTAATCTCACACTACATTGAATGGACTTTGGACGTAATCTCAGATTACAATGCACATTACCTTACAGTGCACATTATATCGTTTGACAAAACAAACAACGTAATGTAGATATAATGTGGATGTAATGTGGGACGTAATGTGAGATTACATCCCACATTACATCCATCCAAACACCCCCTAAGAACATAATTGAGTTGCCGTCCCTTATTTGTTTCTAGTAAAATAAAACAACCAATGGACGTCGCTGTCTATTCTGTATACGATGATAAGGCAACACGTCCTCCTACTGGACTTCCCCTTCAAACTACAACTCTCAAGTCAAGCTACTCAACGCATGGCGACCCAAAAATCCCCCTCCGGCCGTCTCACCACCGGCCACCACCTCCGCCGCGTGTGGCCAAACCGAATCTTCGCCGTCACACACACGACAGCCATCTTCGCCTTATTCTACCGCCACACCACAACTCTCCTACAGCCCGCCACGCCACCCACCGCCGCCGTTAGGGCCAGTCTCATCCTCGCCGACGCAGTCCTCGCCTTCATGTGGCTGACTGTCCAGTCATTCCGCATCTTCATCTCCAGCTGGGAAGAGCACCCCGAGAACCTCGCCGGAGACGAAGACTTCCCCGCGTTGGATGTGTTCATCTGCACGGCGGACCCGTACAAGGAGCCTCCGATCGGGGTGGTGAACACGGCGCTGTCCGTGATGGCGTATGAGTATCCTCAGCAGAAGGTGTCGGTGTATGTGTCGGACGACGGCGGGTCGGAGCTGACACTGTTTGCGTTGATGGAGGCGGCTGAGTTTGCGAGGGAGTGGATTCCGTTCTGCCGGAGGCACCATGTTATGGAGCGGAGCCCTGAGGCTTATTTTGCGTCCGCCGGTAACAGCTCCGACGATGGAAATATCAAGGTACGTACACAACGTGATGCATATTTTGATTTTCGTGATATATATAAAATTGAGATGTCAGAAAAACTATTTCTATTTGATATTTTTGTTTCATGGATTTTGTCGTGTTACCCATTTTGCCCTCTTTCCGATGAAGTCTAGTGCGATGACTTTTCTTTTGGCCAATCTAGTGTGATAATTAAGTTTTACAATTACTAAGAGTTTCTTGGAGTCCGGCCTTTGTGGGACAATGACTGTCATGATATCATTTTTGTCAACTTTTGGACAAGAGTATTTCTTAAAGTGTGAAAAAAAGAGTGAAAAAACCATAGAAAGTTAACAACTGCCATATGTCAGTTAACAATTTGACATAAATTGGAAAGAGAATCATGTAATGCATTGTCATGTGGCGGTTGTTAACTTTCTATGGTTTTTTCACACTTTCTAGCAAAGCCCTTTGGACAATATTAATATCCACACTCAATTGGAATTTGTCTGCATTGAAGATTCAGGAATCTAGGGTTAAGAATTAAAAGTTAAAACCCTCTTAGTTATGGGTCATTGTCAGCGTTTTCTATTTAAAATCTTGATATTTTGTATTTCAATTAACAAGATTAGAGATGATCATTTTTCTCTAAAAATTTATAAAAATACTTGTTTTTAGAAAAAATATTTATCTTCTTTCAAAATTGCTAAATGCTAATGTTGAATTCTCTTCCCTTTTCTCGATTTCCTTCGGATCCCCCATTTCTTCCGAAAGAAATGAAGAATAAATATGTTCTTCGAGGAATCCCTCTTGTTTCTCTTGCAACTCCTCTTCGATATCTTCTCTTTCCTTAACTTGCAGTTGTCTTTTTTGCATTTCCTTAACTTCTTGCAGTTCTCTCTTTAGTCTTTCATTAATTAAATAAGTTTAAATCATGACCAATAAATTTGTTATTTCGAAAAGTGGAAAATAATATATTTTGTTAAAATGCTAATATTATTAATACCATAATCAGTCGAAAAACAACTAATATGATAATTGAGACACCAATTAACATTATAATTAATTCTATAACAGTGGTTAGCAGCCTGATTTATAGTTGTAACTGTTTTCTAAGTTCTTTAACACCGGAATTTATATCAATTTTCTTAGTTAATTACGTTTATATGAAATAACGTACACTTGATACACAAATGCAGAAGGTGTATGAGAGCATGAAGAAGAGGGTGGAGGAAGTGATGGAAGTAGGTCGAGTCGAAGATAAGTACGTACTAACTCGGGACACTACTTTACGCAAAGCTCTGAATAGATGGAGAGACACTACTAATTTTACCGGACACGACCACCCAGCTGTAATTGAGGTACGTAATTAATTAAGCTTCATTTTCATTTTCTACAAAATTAAGACAACTTTAACAAACTCTTAACCTGCAGATTTTATCAGACAGCAGCAAAGACAAAGATGTTGAAGGTAACTCACTGCCAAACCTTATTTACGTCTCTCGGGAGAAAAACAGGACTGTGCAGCATCATTTTAAGGCCGGTGCCCTAAATACTCTGGTAAATTTCACCCTTCATAATATTTTCCTTTTTACTGTTTTATTTATGACTTTATCTGTTGTCGGATTTACATATCAAAAAATGAAAAACTAATTGTAACCTTTTATGCACTTTTCGTATTTTATTTATAGATATATACACCCACGAGGCCACGTCATAGCGAGAGGGGGCCATTGCCCCCTCTGAATCTTGGCTTCCATGACTAATAGGTTTCTAATACAACTAAGTACTTAGGCAAGAAAAAATAATAGAATTAGTAATAGTGATTAAAAAAAAAAAGACTACAATTTATCCCTCTATAATAAAAAAAAAATATAACTAGAGATAATATATTTAGATAGAGTTGGTCAATTTCAATTAATCTTTATTAACATACAATAAACTGCTATATTAATTATTAATATGCCGATTTGCGTATTAAAATTTGTTAGTACTATTTTTTTTATTATTCTTATTATTATATATTTATTAACTTAATAATAAAAATTAAAAGAGCTTATGTAAATGCATGAGAAGAATTGAAGTGGCTAGATTCATAACTAATGTCGAAATTTTTGAGGTTTTAAATTTTATTAATTTTTTTTAGGACCGATTGATGCTAGACTGTTAGTAATTTTAGTTTTCTTCTTCTTCTTCATTTATTTTTTACGTTTCTAATTATTTTCTACGTTTTAAAGATTAAAATATTGTTGAGATTTTAATAAATATTGAGAAATTTGTCCTAAAAAAAAATAAAACTAAATAAGCTATTTCAGTTAAAAATAATGTGGTTCACTCAAAATAACAAAATGAAAAAATTAATATAGATAACTTTTCAGATCCCGACTTAACAAAAAAAGAAATCACTAGTTTTCATTCAAATAAGTTTGATAAAGTTTGAAGAGATCGATTGTAAAGCACTTAAAAGATATTGTTGATCATTCTAATATAATATAGAGTGTATAACTTTTTATATTTATAGTATAGTTAATTTAAATTTTGCCCCCTCTGACTATTTTTTCTAGATTCGTGCCTGGATATATATTACATATAGGCTAATATAGTAATTTCCTAAATTATATGAGTTATTTTCATATGGTATATATAAACCTAAGTTAGAACTTAGTTTTAAAAAAGGTTAAGAATCTAGAAACGGTCCAAATTATAGGTCATGTTATTAACTGATATTCCAAATTTAAAATATTGATATTTTTTGTGTTCAAACTATAAGATTTGTTGATTTGTATGAAGCTTCGGGTATCCGCTACGATGAGCAACGGGCCAATAATGTTGACGCTAGACTGCGACATGACCTCCAATGATCCCAACACGCCTCACCGAGCCCTCTGCCACTTCTACGACGAGTCGTCTCCGAATCAGTCGCCTACAATTGCATACGTTCAATTTCCGCAACGGTTTAAGGGAATTAACAAGGACGATATTTATAATGGTGACTTTAAGGCTGGTTTCTTCATGAACCCGGCCGGGATGAAAAACGGACCCGACTACTTCGGCACGGGTTGTTTCTTTCGCCGGCGGTCGCTTTTTGGCAGTCCAAGAAACTTTTTGGCGCCGGAGATTGATGAGTTGAGTCCCCAACATGTTGTTGAGAAACCTAGGAGGTCCGAGGAAGTGTTGGATTTGGCGCATCGTGTTGCTGGTTGTGGTTATGAGAGTAACACCAATTGGGGTTCTAAGGTATATCCCTCTTTTCTTTCTTTCTTTCTTTCTTTTTTGACCAAGAAGGTTAAAGGTAATTAAACTAGAAATATTCGGTGCGGTTGATAATTTTAAGACTAAATTGTATAATTAGAAAGATAAGATAATAAATTTGAAGATTAAACCGAACAAAATAATAATTTGGGGCTAGGCATGTGTAAGTCACGTCACTATTTAACGATCAAACTGACGGTCTAATATCGGATGAACCAAAAGTCAAAAGTTGTCAAATATGTGTTACCAAAAATAGACAACAAAAAAAACACATGTTGAATTAAAAGCAAAAAATTGTCAAACATGTGGTACCAAAAGACCTGTTAAACCTAAAATAATTATTATTGATATTATTCATATATCTGGTTAGAATATATTACTAAATTAATAGCTCACACTCGTATACATGGCTAGCTGAAGTTTTACTTTAAAGATGTGTTAGTTTATATTTGAACACTTAAATAAATTGCTAACTGAAATTTATTTTGAAAGATTTATTAGATTGTGTTTGAACACTCTAACAAATTGCTATTTGAAGTTTGTTTGGACAATTAATTACTAGTTCTAGTTTTTGGACAATTTAGTAACTCATTTTCTGTTGTATGAATTTTGTAAGCTAACAATTTGTCCACGAAAAAAACTTGAGCTAACAAATTGATAACAAAGTGACATACAAGTTAGAAAATTGTACAAAAAAAAAAATTCAGCTAATAATTTGCCCACAAAACGAATCTTAAGTTAAAAAAATTGTCCCTAAAAAATTATTTCAATTAGCAACTTGTTCGAATACTCAAATATGAGCTAGCAATATAGTAATTAACCCATCTTGTTACACGTGTCCTTACTTTTGCATAAATGATCTTAATTTTATTTCTAACTATATATATTAATACGAAAATATACTCAGATTGGATTCAGATATGGATCATTAGTGGAGGACTACTTCACTGGATACCAACTCCAGTGCGATGGGTGGAAGTCGAGATTCTGCCACCCCGAAAGAGCTGCATTTCTAGGGGATGCGCCTATCAGCTTAATCGACACTCTAATCCAGCAAAAGAGATGGGTTATTGGGCTCTACGAGGTGGCCTTTTCTCGCTACAACCCAATCACTTTTGGGCTACGCTCCATGGGCCCTTTCATGGGCCTCTCTTACGCCCATTACGCACTCGGGCCCAGTTTGTGCATCCCCTTGACCATCTATGCCTTTGTCCCTCAGCTGGCTCTCATCAACGGTCGATCAATCTTTCCAAAGGTATGGCATTTAATTTTTATTTAAAATAAAAAAGTGAACTCTACAGGTTTTTAAAAAAGCGCATATTACTTTTTGACAAAAAAATACGTGTTTTGTATGAGTAAATTTATTTTTAAAAATATTAATCAAATTTGGTTACTTTATAATAAAATAATATAACTTTTGTAAAAATAAGATCTAAGTTATAACTTTTATATATAATAATGTTACTTTCGCAATTTTAGATCGCAAACGTTAAGATTAAAACATTCATTCAAGTAGCGTCTCCAGTAAAATTCGAATTCGATTCACCTTAGGAATGCAACTCATTTTACCAGTTTCGTCCAACCAAACCTAGAATTTTAGGTTGAAGTTAAACACTTGATTATTGTTCATAAAACCTATTCATGTTGGGAGTTTAAAATTGGGTAGCGACTCCGGACCACTCATAAGCCCACTAGAATTCCATATTAAAATCAGTTGGTGATAATAGGAGTAGTCCATTAAGTTTATATAGTGTTTCAATTCTTCAAACTAACTGATGTGATACTACTACTTAACGATCCAGGTATCAGAGCCATGGTTCTTCGTGTACTTGTTCCTGTTCACGGGGGCTTACGCACAAGACCTAGTCCACTTCATGTTGGCAGGACACGGTAGCACGATCCGACGGTGGTGGAACCACCAGAGGATGTGGTCGGTCCTCGGCCTCACAAGCCAACTATTCGGAACAATCGATTACATCATCAAATTGTTGGGTATCTCCGAAATCGGTTTCAGTGTGACCAACAAGATCAACGAGGAGGAACAGAGCGAGCGGTACGAGGAAGGCGTGTTTGATTTCGGGGCAACATCACCTATGTTCGTGTTACTTTCGACGGTTGCAACGATCAATATTGTGTCGCTAGGCCGAGGTTTGTTTGAGGTAGGGATAAATAGAGGAGGATGGGACGGGTTGATAATGCAAATAATGGTGGCTGGTTTTGGAGTTATGAATTGCTGGCCATTGTATGGAGCAATGTTTGTTAGGAGGGATAAGGGAAGGATGCCCACTACTGTTACATTGGCTTCTGTTTTTGTGGCTTCTCTTCTTTATGTGGTAGCTTCTCCATAGTTGTCAAAGGTTATGTTTGGGGTTTATTATTTTGGTTGAACTGTAAGTTAATACATGTATTACATAAAAGTTGTGTTAATATAGTATTAAGTATGCATTACTTAAGAAGTTGTTTACTTAAGAGAAACGGTGTTATGTATTAAACTTACGGGTTGATATAAAAAGATAAACTTGTCATTTTGACTTATTATTATTATTATTAGAATTATTGCTATGACACTTTGATCTGATGTTGAACTTTTATATGGTGCAATTGTCCCATTTGTAGTATACATATTAAGTGATTTTTAACCCCTCGCTTAAATGCAAATAGTGCAGCAGGATATAATGTCAGGTCTGATTATTTTGCACCCTTACTCTCTAATCTGAGTCTCTCTCATTGAATAGAATCATAAAAATTAAAATACATGATTAATTTTTAGATTTTCCTATTCATATTGTGCACAAAGGGAAATATGTACAGAAACATTTTGTGATATTTGGTATTCTAAATAAGTATAATTATGTTTCATTAAATTAAATAATATTATTTGTTAAAATTTGAAATTTTGATATAACACAATTTATATTCTTTTTTCATCCGTTAGTTGCTTTAGTTTTGATTTCCACTCTAATATTCATTTTACTCAATTTAGTCCCTCAATTTATATTCTTAACTTTTAATTTTACAAATGAGTCCCTAAACTATTTCAATCGAACTTAAGTCCAAATTGACCTGGGTCCGATTGAGTCCAATCGAACCCTATGTCAAAATTAACCCAGCCAGGGACCGACCCATAGCTGGATCAGACCTTGGTGAGGGTCTTCGAACATGGGCGACCCTAACCAGGGTCTCCATGGTTCAGACCCTAACCAGAGTCTGACCCAGCCATGTGTCGAACTCTAACTATGTCAGTTTGACCTAAGATTTGATTGAAATAGTTTAAAACTAATTTGTAAAAAAATTAAGAATATAAATTCAGGGACTTAATTAAATAAAATGAGAATTGGAGGCAAGCCACCTGCAAAGCACGTTACTTAATGATCAAAACTAACTGTCAACTAACGTTTGCATTTGCACCAAAAGTATACAAATTGCAAACTATTGCACCAAAAGTTTATAAAAATATATTGCATCAAACTAATTTTGATAAAACATATCGTACTAAAATGCCAATTAACCATTTTTTTTCTTATGACATGACAATTAATTTTAAAACATTAAAATTAAAAAAAAGATTAATTTGTATTTTATTTTAAATGTGATATTATTTTAACATATATATAATTATATATTATTTTAAATTTAAAGTATTATATATAAGTTGCCATAAATTTTGTATGATTTTGCCATTTACAAATTAATTTTACCTAAGAGTTATCGAATAATATATTAAATAAGATATGCACCGAATAAATAATAATAATAAGATAATCTACACTAGAGTCGTCCTTTTGTCTTGCAAATTTTACATGTAACCATTTAATTAGTTAATACTGGTTATACTTATACCAAATGATTTAATATCACACTAGTTAGTTATTGCTCGTGGGTTGTGAAAAAAATAACTTAAATAAAAAGAAAATGTATTGAATAATGTTATTACTTTACGGTTTGCACCGAAATTCGTTTTTAAAATAATATTTTAAAACAACATATAAACATTTGGTTGTTGAATAATTTTCTACAGTATAAGTAAGTTAAAAATATATAATATTACGTTTCATTTAAAAAGTCTAGAAATTTACTTAACATAACAAAAATCGTTAATAAATCAGATTATCGTAAAAAAGTTATATATATTGAATTACAATAGTTAATAGTTTATAAATAAATATATTTAAAATTAGGGTTAAATGGTCTTTTGGTGCTTTATGTTTGACCACTGTTAATTTTTTTTATCATATGTTTTTTTTAGGCTTTTGGTGCCTTATTTTTTTTTGGTAGGTTTTTGGTTCATCCTTTTTTTTTTATATACAATTGCTTCCGCAATTTCAGGCCGGTAACGTCAATGTTAAAGCCATCCCAAGATGGTGTCTACAGTGAGATTCGACCCCCGCGACGCCGCCCTGTGAACGTCACTCGCTTTACCAGTTGGTCTAACCAACCTTGGATTTTTTGTTAGTCAACAGTTAAGTTTGACTGTTAAATACTTTTATTTTATTCAATTTAGTCCTCCAATTTATATATATATCAAACTTTTGGTTTTTGCAATTTAATCCTTAAACAAATCTAAATCACACTATAAACTGCAATTGACCAAATCAGGGTCCGACCCAGTCTTTAACCCTTAAAATTATATAATATATATTATTTAACGAGGTAAATTTTTTTTACACATTTTAAAGTTTAGTATTGCAAATTATGCCGTATGCTGCTACATTGCTACTATAGACTATGAGTAAATCTTTAAAATGTGAAATTTCTTGTGAAATTTCAATAGAAAGTAAGAAAGAGAAAGTAAATGAACAAATGTATTGGTGCTTGGTGGGACCCTATATCACTTTCTATTGAAATTTCACAGGAAATTTCACAGTTTGTAGCAACACTCATAGACTATATATATAGTACGCATTTAAAGCCGATTTTATGATGATTTTATCATTTAAGTTTTTTAGCAGAATTAAATTTCGATGGATTGACATTGAGAGTTAAAGTTGGATCCTTTACTGACTCGAATCTCCACGATAAAATTTATTTTCTTTATATATTATTATTGTGCCGATAAATACACGTTGAATTTAGTGTCCCGAAGGTCTCCCTTCTCAATAAAAGACAGCAGCTCCAAAGAAGCAAAGATAAGGACCAAGAAGTAACGGAGACAATGGCGGCTCCCAAGAACTCCGCCGCTGCAAAACCAACCACCGCCCCTCTCCTCTACCTCACCCCAATGCGCCGTACATGGCCAAACCGACTTTTCGCCTCCATTTATGGTTCTGGCCTCCTCGCCCTATTCTACCACCACGCCCACCGGCTCGTCCTCCGCCGCCCCACAACCGCCGCATCCTTCGCCGCCGCCGTCAGCCTTCTACTTGCAGACGCCGTCCTCGCATTCATGTGGAGCACCACCCAGTCGTTCCGGATGTTCCCCGTCCGGTGGAAGGAGTACCCGGAGAACCTCGGCGCAAAGTTCGCCAGAGATGAGAAATTCCCGGCGGTGGACGTGTTCGTGTGCACGGCGGATCCGTTGAAGGAGCCGCCTCTAGGGCTGGTCAACACGGTGCTGTCAGTGATGGGGTACGAGTATCCGGCGAAGAAGGTGTCGATCTACGTCTCCGACGACGGAGGATCAGCGCTGACGCTGTTTGCGTTGATGGAAGCGGCCAAGTTTGCGAGGGAATGGCTGCCGTTCTGCAGAAAGAACAGAGTGATGGAGAGAAGCCCTGAGGCTTATTTCTCGTCCAATCCTTGCTGCTCAGAGAAAATTAAGGTAACTAAAATATGCTTTATCTTGCATTTATGTATTTTTTTACGCAACGACATTTTGTTAACCATTGCAAATAATAATTGAGCAAATTGTGAATTATTTCCAATACAATTGTTTTTTAATAAAAAGAATGAGATAGTAGATTCGAAACTAAATTCATATTGATATGTAATATTCTTGAAAATGCTAAAAATGTAATATTAGCCGCTTTTGGAAATGAAAATATTTAGTTCTTGTTTTAAATCATATTAACTTTTATTTTTGTAGAGTTTTCTATGATTCAATCCATCACTGCTATATAATGTTATTATATATATATCTTGACATAGAATTATAGAAAGATCAGAAATTAATGCACCCCCTAAATGACATAATGACCATGCTAGGAAAATATCAAAACTGTAAATGGAAGATAAATTAATTTGTCAAATTAATTTCCAAAAGATAAAATTGCCAAAAAAAAGTTAATACTAAAAAATAATAATATTGATTAGATTTATTTAATCATTGAAAATCCGATATTATTCAACAAAGGTTACATTACATTTCACAAGTAGTTGACATATAAATACCATATTATTACAAAATATGAGAATGTAAGCAGATACATACATTTTTCCCTAAAGTGATGATGATGAGTGTAAATAATTTTTGGAAAACCCGCTATATTTCAAACATAGAATAAGTGGGTGGATCATGGATATGTGAAGTGGGGAAACGTAAGGCGCGTGAATCCACGGGATATAGTGAGGGTTGGGGAGTAGATGAGATCAAGTGGGTAATAAAATTATTTTGATTGGTGCGCAGTATCCTATGGAGAAGCAGATCCGATGCTGACGCTGATGGCTGTGTAATAATTAAACAAGACCAAATTGACGGAATAACATCTTTAACGCATCCTAAGATTCCTAACAATTGTTTATTAAAAAAAAAAATTCCTAACAAATTAAATTTGATATTAACTATTTATTTTTGCAAAATAATATATTTGCTTATAGTTTTAACATAAAACTGCACGAAAGTTATAATATTAAAATCATTAAAAAAATTGAAAAGCAAGTATTGCTACGAATATAATATATATGCTATAATGATCCTTAAACTTCTTATTAGACTCCATGTTAGTCCTTAACTTATTTCCATTGTATAGGTATGATTATTTTAATTGAATAAGGTTTGACAATCAATATGTTTTCTCTACAAATTACTCTCAACTCTAGATTTTCACCACGTTTCTGACACGTGTTGTAACTGTAATACCATCTTAGTATATTGGTAAAAATCAGACGAGAAAACATCTTAACTAAAAAACTTGATTCAGTTACGACTATCGTGCGTAGTTAGATTTACAGAAAACTTGACTCATTTTAACATGTATGTCTAATAGGTAATTCGGCTTCAATAAGGTAAATCTGCAAGTATAGTAGAGTTTCGGGGACTAATGAATAAAAAATATGAATTTGCAGATAATGTACGAGAAAATGAAAGTGAGAGTCGAGAATGTTGTGGAGATTGGAAAAGTGGGTGATGAGTACATTACGGCCGACAATGAACGTGAAGCCCTCAATAAGTGGACCGCCGCTTTTACCAAACAAAACCATCCTGCTGTGGTCCAGGTATCCACAACTTTTCCACTTCCAATAATGCAAATTAATTTACCCCTTTTATTTATTATAATTTGTATTATTTTATTATAATTATTTGTTGGACGTCCAATCAAGCAAGTTGGTAGATACTAATCACGTATTAATTTCATGTATTAAAATATTAAACCGTATTTTGTGTATATAATGACACCACGTACGTAAATATTATGTTGGAATTTAATATTATTTATTTATTATATTTTATTATGTCTCTTAGATTCTGGTTGACAGCAGCAAAGACAAGGATATTGAAGGCGATTCATTGCCGAATCTCATCTACGTCTCTCGGGAAAAGAATCCGATCGTGCCTCACCATTTTAAAGCGGGAGCCCTTAATACTCTGGTAATTTCCAATAAATACAAGTAATTTTTTTACTACTACATTTTACGTAACATTATAATACGGGTCGTATTTAACTCTACGCGCTGATTTAACTAGCTCATCATTTTTTAAGCTTCGAGTATCCGCCGTCATTTCCAATGGACCTCTAGTCTTGACACTGGACGCCGACACGCGCTCTAACGACCCTAACACGGTTCACCGGGTTCTCTGCCACGTCACCGATCCCTCTCCAAATCGGTCGAAGCTGTCGTATATACAGTTCCCTCAACGGTTCGACGGGATTAACAAGGACGATATATACAGCGGCGATTATAAAAGTTTGTATCAGCTGAACCCACCGGGAATGAAGAACGGACCGGCATATGTCGGGACCGGATGTTTTTTTAGTCGACGTTCACTATTTGGAAGTCCGACGAATTTAGTCCAACCGGAGATTCCTGAACTTAGTCCCGATAATGCCATGCGGGAATCCATGCAAACCCTAGAAATTTTGGAGTTGGCGCACAATGTGGCGGGTTGTAACCATGAGAATGGCACTTTTTGGGGTTCTAAGGTAACCCTTTTATATTCTAAGTATTTTCATTGCAATAAATTCCGGTGAAACCCATTAAAAAAAAGGGTTAATAAGCTAATTGCTACCTGAACTTTGAACAATTTACCAATTGCCACTTGAGATTTTACTTTGTAAATTGGCAATTTCAGAATAAATTGTTACATCCGTTTCAATTCCTGTCAGATGTGACATAAAACGAGCATATTTTCCGTAACGTGTGATCTTTTCATGTGTATCTAAGATGGATTCAAACATAAGTTGAAAGTATTGCTATGGAATACCTTCAATTGGATGCTCAATTGAAAGACATTATTCAAATTGTGCGGAAGTACAATTGAGCATCCAATTATATGTATTTGGTTGCAATACTTTCAATTTATATTTGAATCCATCTTGGTTACATATTAAATGATCATACGTGGCAGAAACATGCTCATTTGCCATCCTATTTGACGGGAATTGAAACAGAGGTAGCAATTTGCTCTGAAATTGAAAGTTCAGGTAGCTAATTTTAAAAAATTAAAGTTGATGTAGCGATTTGTAAATTATGGATCTTCAACTGCGTATATGACTGATAAGTTTATTGTTGTATGAATTCTTTAGATAGGTTTTAGATACGGGTCGCTTTCGGAGGACTTCTTCACAGGACTCACGCTTCATAGCCAGGGCTGGAAGTCGCGGTTTTGCCACCCTACTAGAGCGGCATTTTTAGGGGGTGCACCCATAAGCTTAGGTGAAGTGCTGAGCCAGAACAAGAGATGGGCCATTGGGCTTCAGCAGGTGGCCTTTTCTAAATACAGCCCAATCACGTTCGGTATCAGGTCCATGGGCCTTTTAATGGGCCTATCGTACTGCAACAACGCGTTCTGGCCCACGCTGTCCATCCCCATGATGGTGTATGCATTTGTTCCTCAACTAGCTCTCATTAGCGGTCTATCCATTTTCCCAAAGGTATAAGCTAACCATACTAAGGCCTATGTGATTAAAAAGATTGAGATTATTGCATCATCTTAAATTAATGCAGTCAACTTTAACTTAATTAATAGGGTTAATATAAGAACCTAAAAACAGTTTCAATTATAGGTAATGTTACTAACTGATATATCAGATTTAAAATGTTGGTATTCAGTATCTCAGATTCAGTTAATTTTCACTTTTTACAATTGATTTTGACGTTAAAATTGGTTTTTTAACCTTCAAAAACATGTTATTTTCCATATTTTCAAAGTATTAGATTTATTGTTCATGGTTTATACTTATTTGGCGCTTAAGAAAACATGTTTCTGTTCAATCAATCTTACAGTTGATATTTTCAATCAGTATCAACATTTTAAATCTCAAATAGTAATTTTGCAGTAATCACGAATTTTGATTCAGGTGTCGGATCCGTGGTTCCTCCTATACGTGTTTCTCTTCATCGGCGCATACGCTCAAGACCTAGTCGAATTCATACTCGGTGGCCACCAGGGAACTTTCCGACGGTGGTGGAACGACCAGAGAATGTGGTTAATCCGTGGCCTTACAAGCTATCCACTCGGAATGCTCGAGTACGGTCTAAAATCATTTGGTATCTCCTCACACGGATTCAACGTTACTAACAAGATCACGGACGACGAGCGGAGCAAGAAATACGCGCAAGGGGTGTTCGATTTCGGGACATCGTCCCCAATGCTTGTGTCCCTATCCACGGCGGCAACCTTAAACTTGTTGTCCCTTGTACATGGATTGGTTCGAGTCACGGCGGTTAGGGCTCGGGGTGTGGAGGGTTTGGCGATTCAAATAGGGTTGGCTAGTTATGGGGTGGTGAATAGTTGGCCATTGTATGAAGCAATGTTGTTGAGGAGCGACAAGGGGAAGTTGCCCACTCAAGTGACATTGACATCTTTTTTTGTGGTTTCTGTTTTGTGTGTAGCTGCTGCATCCGTGTCTGCCTAAGACAAGTAAGTAGGTACGGATCAATCGATTTGGTTGTTTGTTACATGTAACATTGTGTACCCATTTGTCTTTGGATCAATTTTGTAACATTTGCCACGTTTTTTTGTTGTTAAAGAGTTAAAAACAGTCTCAATTATAATTTATATGTTATTATGGTGTTAATTGCTAACCATATTTAAAATGTTAATATTCGGTGTTTCAACTTTCAGATTATTTCTTTTCATTTCTTTTTATACTTATTTTGATGGTTAAAATTGACGTTTTAATAAATAACAAAAACATGTTATTTTTTACTTTTACAAATATAAGATTTGTTACTCTACTTTAAGTCTTTAAGAGAGAAAATAGAAATCAATCAATCTGATAATTGAGAGACATCGAATATCAACATTTTAATTATGTAACAGCGACGACTAACAACATGACGTGTAATTGAGACTGTTTTTAGTTTCTTAACATAATAATATATTTTTAAAGTTAATTTTTTTTGTTTTATTCTACTTATTATCTATCTAGTCTTACTAAAATATTGGTTAGGCTTCAAATATATCTTGGCAAGGTACGAAAGGAGCAATTTTAAGAAAGCGGAAACCCAACAGTACAGGAAACAACTTCCTGCGTGGGTTAGTGAATTCTGTTGTTTGATATGAACAACCAATTAGCCCCAGTCAGTGAGCCCTCAGAAAAGCTCTAGAACCCAACTTGATGGTGACTCTGGCACCACTCTTTGGAACGGGTCTCTAAAGAGCGTATAGGCAAAGTTAACTACGAAATATTTCTGAAAAATAGATAGGAGCCTAACACCATCATTAAACTTAATGTATAATGGTCCCACACTTTATATTCTTTATTTTTATAACATTATTATTATTATTATTATTTGGGTCAATAACCTGGGCGAGGTCTGAAGTTTGGGCCATGTGAATTTGCGAGGTCTGAAGTTTAAATTGGTGATAATAGAGGTCTGAAGTTTTGATTTGTAGATAATAGAGGTCTCCGTTAGTTTTTTCCGTTAAAATTAACGGAAACTGGTCATGTGCTTGACGTGTGACCAGAAATAAAATAAAATTCCAAAAATGCCCTTCTTCAACCTCACATGCTTAACTGAAAAGACGAAAATGCCCTTAATGCCACCACCAACTCCGGCGACCACCACCCAACTCCGGCGACCACCACTCAGCTCCGGTGACCACCACCCAACTCCGGCAAGCACAACCGCGGCTCCGACCTGGGGCCAGTGAGCTCCGATCGGAGCTCCGTGGCTCCGATCGGGGCCGATGGCTTCGATTTGGGCCCCATCGTGGCGGTCGTCGAAGTTTGGTGGGGTCGCCGGACTGTGAGTGGTGGTCGCCAGAGTTCGGTGGTGGCTGGCGGGAGCCGTGGTGGTGGCCGGAGTTGGGTTATGTTTTAATTAGTGAAAGGGGTATTTTTTGTCATTTCATATTCAATTAATTAAACTTTAATTTGTTTAAAATATTGTCAGGGGTAAATATGACATTTCACGTGTTTCTATTAAATTTGACAGAAAATTTGGACAGAAAACCTAAAAATCACAAAGTACAAACTTCAGACCTCAGTTATCACAATTTCAATCTTCAGACCTCTCAAATTCACAAGGTCCAATCTTCAGACCTCTCCCAAATTATTGACCCTTATTATTTTAGATAGGTAGATATTAATTGGATCACACTATGTACCACTCCTATATAAACGAACCAGGAAATTCCTCTATGTAGGGTTTCGAAAAAAAAATCCCAAGAATCCAATATCAAGGAGACTGTTTCGAGTAAATTTTGAAACTATTATGTTCGAGTGGACGAGACTTTTGTTGGCCGTAAGGCCTTGTGGCCTTAATGGGCTTGTTTTATTTAGCCCACGAACTAGGCTGCGAATGGAATTTCACTTGCCATGCATTTCTTAATGCATTTAGAAGTACCACACTGGCCAACTCAATTTATAGTTGTAACAAGTTCTAGATGGAAGGCTCTATCCACGCGTGCATGGGGTGCAGTTGAGTGGATCGAATACCCACGCCATTAAGCTAGCCTTGCGCGAGTTCGGGTTTGCTAAACCGAACCGTGGTCTGTCCAGATACATTGAATACGAAAATTTATTTTTGGTAACAGTTAAATATGGAAATAATATATTTCTGAGATTAATATGATGTAATTAATGAGTCCAATTTTGGACAGAATAAATGTCGAAAATATTCTAATGGAATCTCGGAATTAATGCAGCCTTGAGCCATCTGCACTATAAATAGAGACCTTTCCCCCCACATTCAAAACACCAATCCGAAAAATCCATCTCATATTACTACTGCTCTATCTTCTTCCTTACTTCCTGCAATCTACGAGTCTGCTATCAGGTGGTTCATATTGGTGTTTGGTTCTAATCTGTTTGATTAATTGTTATTCGTTTATTCTGCCGTTGTCGTCGCATCTCTTTTAAAAATCCTGTTGTGTTCAGGTATTGAGTTCGATTCGGTCAAGCGTGTTTCGTGCATAACACGATTTGACGACACTGTTGAATCGTGGGAGGTGATCGTCCCCTGTTTAAACTCATTTGCATAACCCGATGGTGGAGTGGGGCAAAATTGCCTTAAGGAGACCGTGATCAGCACGGGCCTCAGTATTAAAATCACGTTTTCGACTTTCTCGATTTTACGTTTAATTTCGGAGTTGTTATATCTTGCATGATAAGTTGGTATAGTTATATGTAAGAACTCAAAATTTGACTATTTACATTTTAGTCCCTGAAGTTTCAACTATTACAAATTGATCCCTCAACTTTTTGTGTTTTGCATTTTTGACCCTGATATTTGCCAACAACTTTTTCTCTAAATTTGGTCACTGGCTCGGATTTTTGGCCAAATTCTAAAAGTTTGCTCCGTTTTGAATTTGTAACTAACTTTAACTCCTAGTGTTAGTTATCTTAACTCAACTCTTATTATTTTAACTTCGAGTTTGTAGAATTTGATGTTGTTGGAACTCAATAAGAACTCTTAAAGATAATTCCTATTGAGACAAATTGCAATGACTCATACAAGTTCAATATATAGGCATATAATCTAAGTAACATATAATCTAAATGATTGTTTCCAATCATATGCCTTAACTCAAGATGAGTTATACATTATTTATTCTAATAGTTATAACAAACTAATAAAGATAAGAGCTTATGTTTAATCTAGAAAGATGTTACTTCCTTCAGCCTCTCTTAAACCAAGCTCGCATTGATCATACTAATCAACCACTTGGCTCCTCCAAAAGTTAATTCGTATGTCGATTCGTATCATCATTATGCCTAGGTAGGGTTTCACCGAGTTCGCTTCCTGAGCCATCTTGCTCGCTTCTCCACCCTAAATCTCCTTTCTGACAGGAACCTGAGCGCACAATTTAAGGCACCAAACTCCCACTCGGACTCACGCTGCAAGCCGTGTTCACTAACATGACCATGGGGTTTCTCCTGAACTACCAAAGGGCTGCACCATGCCACCGAGTCATACGCTGATCCAACATCTTTGCTCCGCACCTGCTAAGCGATATATGGATTCATCTTCTGTATGCTCTACACATGCGTCTCTGTGCATCGCTAGCCCATCGATGGTGTTCACCAAACTGTGCCTTATCCCAGCCGAACATTCGGCTCTGATACCACTTGTTGGAACTCAATAAGAACTCTTAAAGATAATTCCTATTGAGATAAATTGCAATGACTCATACAAGTTCAATATATAGGCATATAATCTAAGTAACCTATAATCTAAATGATTGTTTCCAATCATATGCCTTAACTCAAGATGAGTTATACATTATTTATTCTAATAGTTATAACAAACTAATAAAGATAAGAGTTTAGGTTTAATCTAAAAGATGTTACTTCCTTCAGATGTTTGTACAAAAATTTGATATTTGTATGAAAACTTATTTTGTGTTAGAAAATTAGAAAAATTGTAATGATAAATGAATTTTTGTTGGGTGTAAATTTCGTACTAGCCCGAAGCGGGCCAGACTTTTTCGCTAGACTCGAACTCGGAGTCATGAGTTAGAGATCCAAAAATATCGGAATTCAGTTATTATTATTATTTTTAAATAAAAATCCCGCCTGTCCTGTTTAAGCTCTCATCCATACTTCTAGACCAATCCAATTTAAAATCATGCATTTTGTAATTCTGTTTTGACAAAACAAATCATGATAGAATGTAGTACTTGATATAATTCTATTGCCTTTTGTGTAAACATTAACCTCATACAAAAATTGTCCGAACTAACTAGAAATGACACATATTTTTCTTCTTGGCTGCAAAAACCATTGGCAGATACAATTGACACTTCTTTTTCTATTGGTATTATTATATATATTACTAGTGTTAATGCTAAGGAGCAGTGGACTCAGGGTTTTTTTTTTTTTTTTTTCTTTCTTTCTTTCTTTCTTTTCTAAACATGTCGATTCCTCGAATTTCCAAGTTAGATATTATCATTAATTACTTTCATCATGCTCGACTCATAACTTATTGATAAATTTAACTGTAAATATATATTTCTATATATAATATGTAAGAATAGTTTAGTACTGTTATTGATAATATTAATCAATTTTGTACTTAACTATTATGTACTCTTCACTCATTTTCAATTTTTTTTTTTGCCAAGCAGTCATTTTCAATTAGATTATATTTTTTATCACATGAATTTATTTATTTTCTCACAACACAATTCAGCATGATCATGTATTATGGTAAATTATATATGTTAACATACTAGAAAACTTATAATAAATTATATTTCTTGAAATTTAGATGATTTTCGATAAAAAAAAATTTTTAATTAATTTACTTGCGTGCAACTGTGTTAAAAATAAATGTATATAAAGTAATGTTATTCAATTTTCTGAAACCGATTGATTTTCTCCTTTAAATTTTTTTAGAATAAAGTAAAACGAAATTCAATTTCACTCAAAATTTCACACTATCTAGTATTACTCATCATATGTATATAAATATTCATGATAGTATTCATACTTGTATCCCTCTCTCAATCGAAAGCGAAGAAAATAGAAATGGCGGCTTCGAAGAAGTCCACCGTCGCCGCCACAAACCGCCCACCGTCAATAGCCCCTCTCACCTCTGTCTCCACCATGCCCCAAGCCATACCCAACCGTGTATTTGCCTTTATTTACTCTTGTGCCATCCTTGCCCTATTCTACCGCCACGCCCTCCACCTCCTCACCCGCCCTAACACGGTGGCCTCTGCCGCCGCTGCAGTCAGCTTGCTGGTCGCTGACGTCATACTAGCGTTCACGTGGTTGACGGCACAGTTGTTCCGTATGTCCCCCGTCCAGTGGAAGGAGTATCCCGACAACCTCGGACAGGTGTTCCGGGGAGCAGAGGATTTTCCGACACTGGATGTGTTCGTGTGCACGGCGGATCCGTACAAGGAGCCGCCGCTAGGGGTGGTTAACACGGTGCTGTCAGTGATGGCGTATGAGTATCCTCCTTATAAAGTGTCGGTGTATGTGTCGGACGATGGGGGGTCAGAGCTGACGCTGTTTGCGTTCATGGAGGCGGCTAAGTTTGCGAGGGAGTGGCTGCCGTTCTGTCGTGCGAACAAATTGGTGGACCGAAGCCCCGACGCTTATTTCTCCTCCAATCCTTCTTGCATGGCTTATGATCATGACAACATCAAGGTAGATCAATACAAGTGTTCAGGAATAATTATATTTAGGGAAAGGTCTCTTAATTAATGATATTATAAGTTCATTTTTATTTCAAAATTTATTATTAATAAATTTATAATTGGGTAACTTTGCCATTCATTTACTAGGGTAGGGTAGGGCTGGCAATTCGTGTGGGCCGTGCGAGTTCGTGTCGTGCTAGGTTCGTGTCGTGTTTCGGGGGCCAGCCCAAACACGGTACAACCCGACCCAATACGAAAAACTGGCACAACAATAAATTGAAAAAAATATTAATATTTAACAATTTTAGTTTAAAATATCGTGTTATCGTGTCGTGCCGTGTCACTAGTATCAAACTCAAATTCTTAATTTTCGTATCATGTTCGTGTCGGCCCATCATGCCGAACCCGAATCGCCAACCCTATCATTTACTCAATCAAATTACTTCCGTACACAAAGAAGAATACTGAAGTTTGTTTATAAATTATAACACGTACAGAATTATGTTCATGATAATATAAATATAATTATAAAATATCATTTCGAGAAACGATCAGCTAAATATCTAAAGTCTAAACCGCTACCATATATCTTTTTAGCTTTTTTTTATACAATATATATCACGTTTGTCTTGTTGTGACTTGTGAGGCAGTCCGAGTGATCTCTTTCATTCCAAAATTTGAGTAGACAAGTATTTATATCCAATTTGAAAATGTTTTTGGTGATATCTCACATATGGCTAAGTTACAAAATGGTGACTTGAATGGAAAATTATTTTTTCTTTAGAAATAACACATCCGGGGTCGTACTATTTCTGACAATTGGGAATTGTAATATGAGTGGAGAGATTAATTTTTTTTAGGTACAGGAGAAAATTCGATTTAATAAATTAGTACACAAGAATTCTTTTTAGGTATCTGAAAAAATATTGACAATTTTTTACTTTAGTAATAAAAATTATTTACTTAATTGCAACAATAAATATAAATGAGATATCAAGATTATTAAACCGTATTTTCTTAAGTATCTAAAAGCAAAAAAAAAAAAAAAAAAAACTCAGATACTAATTTGTTTAATTAATCATCTATATAATCGCCAATAATTTTTCTTTTGTACGTGATAACTTGCTCATGTTGATGTCGGTTAAGTGGTCTCAATAGACGACAACATCTGTGTCCTACAATCTGCGTCCTATAAAAATTGATTTAAGTTGTATCTATATGCCGACCGACAACAAATTGCTATATATGTGTTTTATTTACTTTTTACCGCGTACGTAATTAGACGTCTAATCCTTGCAGGTGATGTACGAGAAGATGAAGGTAAGGATTGAGAACGTTGTGGAGACGGGAAAGGTGGAATACGAGTACCTTAGCCAACACGATAAACACAAGCATGTTCTTCGTAAATGGACCGACCATTCCTTCACTAAACAAAACCACCCCGCTGTGGTTCAGGTGCCTTAATTAAATCCCTCCATTTTACAATCAATAAATTTAAAATTTTTACTATTTTTTTTAACGTTTATATATTCATTAATTAATTATTGACGCACGCTTGCTTAAATTAATATATGTTAATTAGAAATATTATATGTCATTAGAATTATCATTTCATTTATTTTCACATTTAAAAACGGATCTTTCTATCATGCTCTAAAAGTATCATGCTTTTGGTACTTTTTTTTGTATTTTTCTATTGCCCTAAATGTGAAACCTAGCTAGAAGGAAATTGATATTATTAATAGATTGATGCAAATATTAGGTTTTGTTAAAAAAATTCATATTTTTTTCATACTTTTAAAGTTTTACATATGTTACAATTAAGTTCACTCTAGTAATTTAAAAACCAATAGCATGGTGCTCTTGGAACATGATAGAAAAATCTTTTAAAAACTCAGTTTCTAAGTTGACTTGTCAAACTTTGATTTTTTATAGAGTATTTAATTAATATATTCATAATTAGAAATAATATATTAAAATAAAATGACATGATATGATATGGAATATATATATATATATATATATATATATATATATATATATATTAAAAATTTAAAATAATGAATGAATTTTACTAAACTATAGGTTATCAATTTTCTTGTAATGCTAGTGCATTTTAATTTTAATATTATTAAATATTATCAGTATCACATGTAAAACAATAGATCATAAATTTGAGTTCCGAAATTTAGCACCCCGAACTTATCCCCGGAACACATCAATATCCGGTTTTTTAATTATATTTTCGTAAGAATATCATGACCTTATTTTTCTTCTAAAATGATTGGACCTATAAAGTCTGGAATTAAAATGCAGGTTTTGGTAGATAGCAAAAAAGACAAGGACACTTCAGACAACAGGATGCCCAATCTCATCTATGTCTCTCGAGAGAAAAACAAGGGCGTTCCTCATCATTTTAAGGCAGGCGCCCTTAATGCATTGGTACGTTAAATTTATATCTTATTATCACATCATCATCATATATATATATATATAGTTACTATTACTACTACCTAACATATGCATAATTTATTTACCGGAAATTATATAAGTTCTAATGTTGGAACTCCGAAAAAGTTACGAATGAAAGAGGACATGACATGAAAGTGCCCTAAAAGTTATTAAATATTTTATGTATTGTCATTGTGTCTGATTGAAATGTTTTCGGAACCTTAATTTCGGAACGTGTATCACATCCCTTTATTTACCTAACATTATTATTACAATGCGAAGCTTCGGGTATCCGCTTTATTCACCAATGCGCCCATAGTCTTGACACTAGACTGCGACACGCGCTCCACGGACCCCACAACGCCGCGTCGAGTCCTTTGCCACCTCTTTGAACCCACCATTACTATTCCGTCTGATATCGGTTACGTCCAGTTTCCGCAACTATACCAAGGAATCAACAAGTCCGATATATATGGCGGCGATTACAAGCGCTTGTTTCGATGGAATCCTCGAGGGATGAGGAACGGCCCTAGCTATGTCGGAACTGGATGTTTTTTCAATAGGCGGTTGTTTTTTGGAGGCCCGATGACATTTATTGCGCCGGAGATCCCCGAACTTAGCCCCGGACATAACATTAGGAGCGAACATGTGTTGTCGTCGCAAGAGATACTAGAATTGGCGCATCAAGTAGCTCGTTGTAGTTACGAGGACAATACATGTTGGGGTTCTAAGGTAAGGGATTATCTTGAAAATAGTGAAAGTGCCACTTTGCATCCTTAAGTTTGGATATTTTTCAGGAGTCCTCCATTAGGTTTATTTTTTAAAAAATTAGCCTCCGTTTTATTTTTCAATGTTTACACAGTTTAACCACATCTTGTATTTTTCTACCATGCTCCAAGAGCACCATACTTTTTTTTTTTACTAGGGTGGACTTAATTGTAACATATGTAAAACTTTAAAAGTATGAAAAAAATATGAAAAATTTTAACCACAACTAATATTTGCATCATACTATTAATAATATCAATTTTCTTCTAGGGTTCACCTTTAGAGCAATAGAAAAATACAAAAAAAAGTACAAAAAACATGGTGCTCTTGGAACATGATAGAAAGATTCATTCTAGAACTAACAAAATTAATTTGTTGAGACTTGACGTTTAATTATAACATTTGGAAAATCATTTTGTTTAGTTTTGTTCATTTTAAAATTAATTTCACCCCAATACTTCATCGGGTGTTACATTTCAACCCAAAAACATTTTAAAGTGTAGCAACTAAGTGGTAATAAATTATTTTTGTTTGATTTAGCTAAAATAAAGTCGACTGTAATTTAAGTTTAATTTTTAGCTTTTAAAACGTGCACGTCGAATATAATTGTTGCGCATTGTATCTCCAGATAGGGTTCCGTTACGGGTCCCTAGTCGAAGACTACTTCACAGGATACCGGCTCCAATGCGAAGGATGGAAGTCAAGGTTCTGCGACCCGGACCAGGGTGCGTTTATAGGGGACTCACCCATAAGCTTGATCGATTCACTCACCCAGACTAAGAGGTGGGATGTTGGGCTCCTCGAGGTCGCCTTTTCGCGGTACAGCACTATGACATTTGGGCTCAAGTATTTGGGCCCTTTCATGGGCCTATGCTATGCCCATTACTCATTCTGGCCCATCTCTTTCATCCCAATTGCAGTATATGCCTTTGTCCCTCAGGTTGCCCTTATTTGCAGTCTATCAATTTTCCCCAAGGTATATCAACTGTCATTTTCATGCCACGTTGATTGATCCCTTATGGGTCGGTCTTTCTTCTATGCTCCACAAGCACCATGTTTGTGGTATCCCCTTTTACATTTTGTTATAGTCTTAAAGGTGAACCCTATAGAAAAATTGGTTATTAATAATATAATACAAATATTAGGTGTTGTTAAAAAAATTCATACTTTTTTATACTTTTAAAGTTTTACATATGTTACAATTAAGTTTACCCTAGTTATTAAAAAATACAAGTATGGTGCTCCACAAACATGGTAGAAAATCATCTTATTTTATACGGCCAAAACTAGAATTTCCTTATTTTAAAATTCCTTTTCCATGATTACTCATTTTATAAGAAATTATTATATGGATTAAGTTTATCCAAGAGCAAACCAACTAAAATTTAACAACTCATCATTAATACAATAAGCATTTAAACATGATAAAGAATAATAAAACTTTTGATATCCTTATTGGAATGTCTAATTTGTTATTATTCTTTGTTTTTCCTCCATATTGAAAACAAATTATTTGTCTATCAAAATTTCTCACACCAAGAAAAAACCGTAGTTGAGTTTGGTATTTACAGCAATTTTAATTACAATTTGAAAAGTGTTTAATATGTCCTCTAGGGTTCACCATACCTCATAGGTTTTTAGAAAGAAAAAAAACCATAAAATTATCGGACAATTGTCACGTATTGATTAGAAACATTTTAATTTGTCAATATGTGCATAATTAATACGTGACAACTAATTTAAAGGTTTTTTCTAAAAACATATAGGGTAAGGTGAAACTTAGAGGGCAAATAAAAGAAACTTTGTGTATTGTGATTAAATGGTTATAAATACCAAACTCACCTACAATTTTTCCTTGGTAGACAAATTTTAATCATTTATTTTTAATATGAGGGAAAAAAAATAAGAATAACAACACATTAGACATTCCTATTAAAAATTATGAGAGTTTTATTAATTCATGTCATGTTTTTAATGCTTATTGTATTAATAATGAATTATTAAATTTTGATTGGCTCGGTCTAAAATGAGTTGATACTGTTTTTACATGCATTACTTTGTATCAGGTATCTGAGTCGGGTTTCTTCCTATACTTGTTCCTCTTCATCGGCGCCTATGTGCAAGATCTGGCCGGCTTCGTAGTAGGAGGACATATCGGGAATTTTGTGCGGTGGTGGAACGACCAGAGAATGTGGTTGATTCGTGGCCTTACGAGCCATCCCTTTGGGACACTCGAGTATTGTCTCAAGTTACTAGGCATATCCGGGCACGGTTTCGACGTGACAAGCAAGATCAGTGACGATGAACAGAGCAAGAAATACAAGCAAGGCGTGTTTGAGTTCGGGGCGTCATCGCCTATGTTTGTATTGCTATCGATCGCAGCGACCGTCAACTTGATGTCACTGGTGCATGGGTTGGTGGTGGTGGTGTTTATGGATGGAGGAAATGTACAAGGTTTGGTGTTGCAAATAATGTTGGTTGGTTATGGGGTAGTGAATGGTTGGCCAGTGTATGAAGCAATGTTCCTTAGGAGAGACAAGGGGAAGATGCCAACTGTAGTGACTTTGGCTTCTGTCTTTGTTGCTTCTCTTGTCTACTCTGCTGCTGCCCTTGTTGCCAAACCCAACTGATGGATGGATGGATGGTCTAGAATAAAATCACACTATATATATATATATATCAACTCATATTTATATTATATTAAGAAGTCAACTTTCATTTTGTAATTATATTTCAATACACTCCCTTAAACTGCTATTTATGTAAACATAACTTAATTTCTCACTTTATTCTCACACTTTAACACGATCGCCCCCCTTTTTTCTAGAGAAATTATCAGTTACCACCACTTCAATACGTAGAGCTGACATGTTGCCTTTATAACCAATTAATAGATGACATGTCTCTCCTATTATTGTTAACCTTGTTTCACATGAAGTGGCAACATATCAGCTCCACGTGTTGGAGGGCAACATATCAGCTCCACGTGTTGGAGTGGTGATATTGAATAATTTCTCTTTTTTTCTACGGGGAGATTTCAACTTATTCCCCTCTTGCCCCACTCTAAAAAAAAGAACTTTTTTAAATGCATGACACCCTGTTTTTGAATATGTGCATTTTAGTCACACGTCTTTACCATGAATGAAACTAAAAATTTATGTTCATGGCAAGAATTGAGTTTGCATGAAATTTTCTATAGTAAAAATTTCAAGGGGCAAATAATTTTTTTTAAGGACGAACGGACAAGAATTAAAAGTTTAAAGTAAAATCAGCCCATCACAAAAATTTAAAAGAATAATTGCCCCATAGCCAAATGGTCTTAACTAAATGTCTCATAAGTTCGAACTTGAAATGAAACTCTTCAATAATATACTCTTAACAATGTTTCAGTTTCAACAATATCATAGTTAGGTATTTAAAAAAATGGACTTTGGAATCATAACCGCTCTCAATAAAAAACCAAGTCTCTGAAAGGTCGTAATTTTAGCTCTTTTTATAACAAAATTAGAATGGTACACTAAAAGTTTCACATTCTTACAGTTACAACTTACAAGACAACCTCAAGTTGTCTCTAAAATGTTGTAACAAACTAAATCGCTCAAAACCGATCCACTTGAATGAATACAGTGAAGCGTGTACGTACTAGCCTGAAAAAGTATGTATTGTTCTAAAATTTAGTGTTCTTTTTCAAAGTACACCTAAATTACTAATTTTCTAGATCTTCACTACACTAGATGTTTGTTGATACAAAAGATAATCAATTAATCATTCAATTTTATTATTTCTTACCATCACTTAGCTCATTTATACTACCGTTACCGTCCGACGCCATTGGTGGTTCAATGGCGACGAATCCATATACCATATGCATAGAATTTTTTTTAGGCGAGTCTTATGTGTACAGTTAAATCGTGTATCATCGATACAATAATTAAGCGCGTACTTGGTAATGATTCATTTATGGAAAATTCCTAATGGCTACATTATATTTAGTCACAGTGGACTCCTCTCTTCTGAAATATGAACTACTCCTGATTCCATCAAACAATCGTCTGGTCTTGAACTTGACGGTGATGGTTCCGGTACTTGTGTCGGCAATGTCTGCTGAGGTGGCGGCGGCGGCGGTTGCTGGTCGGAGCTCCGGCGGGACACGGTGGTCGGGATGACTGAACATCTACAAAGTGGGCAAGTGGAGTTGGAGTGGAGCCAATGGTGGATGCAGTCGACGTGGAATACGTGTTTGCAAAATGGCACTTGCAGTAACTCCTCCTTCATCTCGAATTCTCCCAAACAAACACAGCATCTATAATAAATGTAAATAAATAGTAATTAAATACTATATATAAATGCATATCTTGTCTAATTAACAAAATCAAATTAGTTACAAGTTAATGAAAAAGTTCCATAACCATACATCTTTAATGAAAAAGTTGATGGTTTGGACAGTTTAATATTACTTAAGACCATATTTATAACTTTTATCCAATAATATATACAAATAATCACTAGCACATGGTTGTGCGACTTATCACCTGAATTTTTAAAAACTCGACGTTTTTACTTTAAATTTCAAAATTTATTTAAATGAATTCTGGGTCAAATTTATTTAAATGATATCTGGGTCTGCTTCAATTCCTCTAAAAAAAAGTATGGTTAGAACTATAAATATTTCTAAGTGGGTGTAATATTATTCTCTCATTTGCAACCATTCATAATGCATCTTTGCCCAAGAATATATACATATATATTGAAAGCTAGCTCAAAGAAGCAAAGAGCACAAAGCATTCATGGAAAAGGAAGTCTTTTTTGCAGCCTTAAGAGATTAGAAAAAGAATGGAGGGAAGGGAAGGGAAAAAGCATGGCTAAAGTAAGTAGTATATAAGCAACTTGAATGAGGGAGAATATAAAATGATGATCACTGTTTCTAAAAGAGGGTGACTAACATATTATATGTCCTTATCAAAAGACAGCCCTTTAATCCACAATAATGACAATTCAGAATTTTTCGATCATGACAACCATAATGTCGCGTTGTGGATCAAACCAAACCTCTTCAATTATATTATGTATCAATAATATATATCGACCGTCTTAAAATTGACACGGAAAATGTTTGTCTCTGGTCTCACAAAGTCTCATATGTAGCGTGCGTGGAATGTATGTATAACAATATAAATTATAATTAAGGTTGATATGTAAAATGATTTATGAATAATTAATAAAATTATATTACCGAGAAAACAGTTGGTTACACGATATTTGAGAAAAATATATATGTAATGATTAAACTAATAAAAAACGTGTAAAAATTATATTGGTGGTGTGGGAAAGAAGTGGCGACACAGTGGAGAAACGAACTTACAGTGAATCTCTTGTCCTTAGCTCTTCATCAAACAGAACAATGGGAAGTTTATCCTTAAGCTCCACCTTCAAGCTCAGATGACATGGCTGCAGAAAAAAAAAACACAGTACGAGAAAACTTATAAGAAGACAACAACTTTAATTTAGAGATAATTAAGAAGAAGCAGTATATATATATATATATATATATATATATATATATATATATATATATATATATATATATATATATATATATATGTACTGAAACTATATATGAAGACTTACAAAAGAGAGATAAGGAGTGGGTTGAGTTGAGGTTCTTGGAAGAATACTACGGTGTGAAGAATTAGATGAAAAGTGATTGGACGAAGTTGCCCTTCGTTTGAGGTAGAACAAGTAGAAGAGAAGAAAGAGGATTATGGAGAAGAGAATAGGGATGGAGAAGATGAAGGCTTGGTAAAGCTTTAGCTGAAGAGCTTGAGGGTAGAGATGAGCAGGTGTTGTTTCAGCTGCTGCTGCTGCAGGCACTAGACGACCCATCAATATGATGATGATATATAACTAATTCTTTTGTTTTGTTTGTATGGAAAATGGAGAGAAATAAGAAGAGATAAGAGAGGAAATAAGGTATACTTGATGGTTTATATACACTTGGTAGATCAGTTGGTTGGTGTGTTGGTACCTGCTTTGGTGTTAATGAAAATTAATCCCTACCCAATTGATGAAATTTTAATTTCGCACGGAAAACAGCATTAAAATCTACATGGGTAATGTACCTTTTGCAACATATAATAATTATTATTATTATATTTTTTAAGTCAAATATAATAATATGTAAAAGTACTCAATTGAAATTTTGGGCATCAATGGGTTCAGAATTGGATTGAAAATGTTTAAATACTTTAAGTGTTATTCTTAGCTCGGTAAAAACAAATAGAGTTTATTTGAAAAGAAATGAAATTGATGTCTTGCTAGCTTATCCTACTTTTCTTGTCCTCTCCGATTTTGTAGTTGTACCTCTATATGGTTAAATATCCATACTAACACGCGTTTGTAGGACTAGTATTTTTTCCTTATTTCCCTTTAGGTCGAGACGTTAACATGCAGAACAAGACTCCTTCTATCAACAACGTATTCCGCAAAAAAGACGACTATGACAGATGCACTCCCTGTTATTTAGAATTTTGTTTTCACTTTCTTGTATTGTTTATTCTCAGTTTAATGCTTTCAATATCTTAAAAATCTGATTATCGTGTTTAGTATAGTTCTCTTCCTTAGTGTTGTTAAAGACTTTATAGTTGGTTATTTATAATTCGTTGTTGTACTCTTATTGTTTGAATATTAATTGAATGACATACATTACTTTAAAAAAAATTATACATATATATACGAGTGTCATGCAACCAAGTAAAAATTTTAATATTAAAAAAAAACAAAACATTTTGAAAAAACATTCTTCCCCTTACATGGCAGTCGTACGTTAGTATTCGCAGAACAAAGCATTTCCCTTCTAGAATTGATTTTCTCATTTGCATAATAGGAACAAACTCTTACATATTATGTGGAATGATACTTTTTATTCCATAGTAGTTCTATTTTATCTAATTTAATAAATAAAAAAATCGTATGTATGTTTTTAAAAACTTTGGTTTTGTTATCATGGTTAATGTCTAATGATAAGTAAAAGTATAACTAGATCACTTGTCCTTTCTTCAAATAAATATATATTCACTTAAAGTGAAATTTACATGTAATGAGATTAAGATCGACATCATCAATATATATATATATATATATATATATATATATATATATATATATATATATATATATATATATATATATATATATATATATATATATATATTAAGTTTTGTTATTATAATACAAACATCATGGAAAAGTACTAATCATTTGAAATTTTATATATATAAAAAAAAAATTTCATCATAATTATTATATTTTAAACACAAAACATGATATCATGTCTCCAATGAATATATATAATATAAATGTTAAATATATTATGTAAAATTTCTACACTGCTATGGCAAAAGAAAAAAAGAAAAAAAAAAAAGAGGTTCATTCTATGTTTTGTTTTTTTCGATATATATATATATATATATCATGGTGGGTATATATTCCACCCCTTCCCCTTTGCTGATGGGACTCCCCTATGAGTCACCACTACCACATGGGCCCTCACCTATACCACTACGGCCCATTTGTCCTCATTCTCTCGGAACGAGCCCAATGAGGTGACGCCATGTCATCTGCTTAGGTAATTTGACCATTAATTATTTGGATAAATAGTGTTTTTATGATTGCCAAAAAAAATAATGATTAGAAAAATAAGAGACAGTTGGTGTTTGGCAAATGATTAACTTAAGCAAACCCAATTAACCATCTAACCCATTTAGTGGCGGGTTACCGCTCTCTGGTGACGTTCAAACAATATATGCATTTGGTTTCGGTTAGTTGTTTGTTTTGTTATTCGCGGGTTGTTTTAGGTGGGCCCATCGGGAAGAGTGTAGCATATGTAGATGTTTGCTCAATTATCTAAAAATTAATCTTCACGTGTATTCAGTTCAATCCATTTGGGTTAAGATGCTGTACATGAATATTTTTTCGGTTAGTTGTTAATAAGAACAAGGGACACAACGCGTGACATAAATAAGATCTATATATTTTTAGTATATTTTTAAAAAAATAATAACTGGGCATAATTAAGCATGGATTAATTAATTTAGTGTAACCACAAGTCTCTTTAGTTAAGTAAAATCTTACAAATATGCGAGCCATTAACTAGTTTATTATAATTGTTTGTGTAAATTTTGTAATAGTTTCCATCCTCTACTTATATTATCATGCATATTATATATAATAATACAATAAATATAATTCAGCAAAAAAAAGTAATTATATATATAGGCCCTCAAAAAGATGTATTTATAGAATAAATATGTTAGTAATTATGATGTCGATCAAAGTTTAAAACATAAGATCTTGTAATACCATATGCTAAAGCAAAAGTTTGTCGTGCACTTTAGGAGAGAACATAAATCAATGTTTATTCAATTACCAAATTGCTAGCTAGGTCTTGAGCACAACCTCATCGGGCACTCTTGTTCCATCCACCCTTGCATGCACATGTTCTTCATCTCCTCATCATCACTATACAATTCATAGATCACACTAACAATTATAATATTAGTAAAATAAATAAAATGAGGTATAAAAAAGTTCTGCTTTTGCATTTTAATTAATTAATCTATTGACCCTTGGTGTTCTTGAATACATAAAAGCAATCCCTTTTAGACATTCCATATTTCCATTCCACCTTAAAGAATAGAGTTTATGATATATATGTATGACGATGGACTGATACTACTGGTAGTTGTTATATTTGTAAATTAAATGTCGTTATCACGATATGTACAGCATCAATTTTTAATTTAATTCACTTTATGAATCTGTATCTTGTATATTAATTATATAAGCTTAAGCCTACCTCTACTATAGCAGCTAGGGATGAAGCTCATTGGCAATGGCAGCAGCCAGCCTACTCAACTCCATTATGGAGATCCCAATATATATATAACTCATATTTTTCCCTTTTCTAGGTTTTAACAGCAGACATGATCTTGGTATCAATGATTTGAGACCCACAGGAGATAACTTTTTCTCCACTTTTCACCAATTATTTATTATTATGTATTTATTTATGGATTGGAGAAAAGTGGAACTGTTATGGGTGGTAGTGGTGGATCAGGAAGAAATCTCTCTCCCACATAGTGCTTTTGAGATAAGATCTCTCAAACTAAACCAAATCTGATTCCCTTGCAAGAATTAGTAGTTGCACTGGCTTTGCTTTGCCCCCAATTGACTGACTGACTTGACTATATATGAGATAATTTGATTCATACTCTCACTAGGTTTATTAATTTGTCCAAAATTGTATGGTTCAGTTTATTACATCCCTCATATATACCACGAATTAATGAATTAAGTTGCTTTATTGTAGATAACACATTGAGAACTTTCATAAGTTGAGAGATGTATATATTATTTAAATGGAATATTCGTTCAATTATTGGTAGTGGTGATCTAGTGATTAAAAACGCTTACTCACATATAGTTTGATTCTAAAATTTCATAATCGAAATTTTTAATGAGTCACCTCATGATGACCTGATTTAAATGTCACTTTAACCTAATCAAACTAAACTACTTTTTCATAACCAAATAATAAATTTAATATGAATTTTTATTTACCTTAATCTTAAACAAAGGAATAAATGGATGATGTAGTAGAGATATCTATCTAACCAAGTGGACATGAAAAAGTACATAGGGAAGAAGGTAGAGCCTAACCCATGATACCCAGATATTTCCCTTGTGGTTTTATAATTTTGTTTGGCCAACTTGTGGGTTTTTAATTAATTAAGACTAATCGCAATTAAAGGTCAGAAAATCTTGATTAGTGCTCTCCAACAAAGACAAATTTTCCAAACCAATAAGACCATAGTTTTCCATTAACCACAACGAAAAGAAATTTTTGTTTCATATTTGTAAGATGGCACGACAAACTTATCATGCATATTCGTATTTGGTAAATTTAAAACAATAAACTCATTCCGATACATGCACGATTTAACACCTCTGATCCCGATTGTGAAACGAACTAATCTAATATCACTAATAAAGCTCAGAAACCCTAACTGTGAAACAAATTGATTGAGGTCAAATGTGTTAAAGTATAAGAGTGCGTTGTCTTCACCCCTAAATTCGGACTTATGGCCCCTAAATTCGGACTTATGGAATAGTTGGTTAAGACGGACGTCTTATTCTTATTCTCTACAAAATGTATAGGAACCAAATCCCCTTTCATGAATAGGGGACAGTAATCATCTGTATCCAACACAACACACAAGTACAAGGGATTATGGCATCATCACACAATGGATCAAAATCAATCACTTTCTGGAAATTTCATATTTAGTTATTGGAATTGAAACATCCCTTCTTGTCCATCTCTATCAAACAAAATAACAATTTGCTACATTACAAAATGAAGGAGATTCATCCATGAGAATTACACAATACCATGCCGGGTTTTTCCCGGATCAGTACTTCCTCTTCCTAATCTTGAAGCTGGAAGATCGAATGACATCATCATCGGCCACCATGGCGGCCTCGAGGGGAGCAATGGCCTCCGGTTTGGTGAAGTAGGTGAAGAGAAGATAGATTCCGTCCAAGTATGTGTTTGTCTCGCCGGCCTTGTTCTTCTTCATGATGCTGTAGGCAAGAGGGATTACTCCCCTGTTGAATACTTCTATGTACATTCCTCCCCCTGCAACAAGAATCTGGACACAAACAACATTGTATCAACGAGGCAGCCATACAAAAACATCAAATTATCATTGATTATTCATAACTGAAGATAGTTTGTTATGGATAAAGATATCCAATATAAAATATTATCTATTATTATTAAGATTATTGTTAGTGATAGATTTAGATTTAGATATATTATATCTATTATTAGTGATAAGATTAGATATTATATTTCGTATTGTTATATATTAGAATATCTTATCTATTTAGATTGTACTAGTCTAGTCATGTTATTTCAATTATCTAGTTCTTAGGGTTATCAAGGCCCATAATATAGTTTCTTATTTTTCTTTCGATTTTATTAAAATAAGACTGGGAAGATGATTGCAAAATTATTAACTTGTATTTGCTATTTGTGAAATAAAATAAAAATCAGTATGTTTTTGGCAATTCGTCCAAAGTTCAGTATGCCATTTGGTAATTAGTTCTAAACACAACCGAGAAAAATCACTTTGTTCTTTTGGCCAAACAGAAATATCACTAAAAGCACACAAAATAAACATTTTTCATTACCACCAACCAATGACTGATATCTCGATCAAAATTTTAGGCTCTCTACATTCTATCTCGAGGAAGGTTAGAGAAGCAATGCAGCAACACTCGAGATAAGGCGCTATACCGGCAGGGACAAGCTAATGTTGTTACTAAAGTCGCCTTGGCTATCAAGTTGCAAGTTTATACTTCATAGTTCATACTTTCATGGGTTAAATAAGAGAAGCACAATCATATGAGCTAATGTTGTTACTTAAGTCACTAAGGCCTTGGCTATCCAATTGCACGTTTATACTTCATAGTTCATACTTTCATGGGTTAAGTAAGAGAAGCACAAACTTATATGAGGTATATCCCGATCAGTAAGATGAGCAATGAAAGCTTCTCCGACTGTAACTTCTGGATCAATTCTAATTTCTACCGTAGCTACTATTCCATACTATTTGAACTTTTAAGCTTCAATGCTTTGTTCAATCAGTCAATTACCATAGCCACAACTCGAAACATAGAGCTAACTAAAGAAATAGGTCTATACGAACTTCAATAAGCCGAGGACATACATTTCCACCTACATATTATCAGATAATAACGATCACTTGACAATAGGTCATACTATACTAATAGGAGATGATAAATTATATAAAGTCCGAAAAACGGAATTACTAAATGCTCAAAAAGTTTGTTCAATTTACATAACTGAACACAGAAAGATATTCTCATATTTCGTTTTCGGACTATCATCACTCTGGTATCAACAAAACTTGCTTTTCTGCTATTGCTATGTATGGAAAATTGCATAAAGTGTGTATAGTGAAATTTCAAGTGAAACATAAAAAAATTAGTTGGATAGTTTTCAACACTTCCTGAAATGAAAAAATTTCACCAAATTTTCCAGCATTACCCTGCTGTCTATGCATTGTTATAATTAGGTCTTTCAATTAGCTAATATCAATCACAGAATGGCATATCACCATCTATCAGCACATTAACATGAATTCGATTTTTTCGACCGAAAAACCAGATGAACAACATAAAGCCAGAAACTTTACCTCCTCGTACTTCTGAGTGAGTGCGAGTCGCTCGTCCTCCGACATGTCAGGCCGCAAAACCGCCATGGTCTCGTACTGGCGGAGCCCCGGTGGGCACTGAGGCTGCTCCCTATCCTCGATGGCCGTCAGGAGAGACCCAGTGGGGTCGTCCGAGGACCCGAAACCCTCCTCGAAGAAATTACCGGAGAAATCGAGGGTCTGGGCCCGGACTGACAGTGCGGAGTTGCCGGAGATTCTCCTCGTCGTTGACCTCGCCTTCGGCGTGGAGGGTTTCAGATTGTGGGAGAAGGAAATCAGCGGGGTTGCGAATTGAGAAAGCTGCTTCGGGCAAAATGAAGAATTTAGGGATGTCGAAGCTAGTGAGGAAGGAGCCATGGCTCGATTGCTGGTGGAAGAAAAGAGATAGAGCGCAGTGAACTGCTAGAGTAGACATGGATATTGTAGATAAGGAAAGAGCCAAATACAGGACGATCTACCCCAATGTTTTGGCCATGTGGCAAATCACACCCATTGCTTGGATGAAATAGTAAGCACCTTTTTATTTTATTTTTTACAACCTTTAATTATATTATATTTCGTTATTAAAAATATTTTATTTTATTTTATTTAGAAATTGAGAAATTTACAATTTTCAACATAGTTCTTTAAAAAAAAACATTTTCCTCTTAAAAATAATTGTCTCGAGATTTTAAATTTTTCAATTATGATTTATGATCGTGCTATTTTACTAAATAGTATAGACTTGATTATAACATAATAATTATAACTAAGATTTTTTTAAAAAAATTATATTTAAAACTTGCATTATAACTATTAATAATTTTAATTTTCTTATACATCGTCTTTAGTACAATACAAAAATATAGAAATTTAGTCTTATAAGTAAAAAGATTGGTTTTTTTTTTTGGCCAACGTAAAAAGATTGGTTATTTTTAAGATTACATCAATAATAAAAAAAAATAAGTACCATTTTAAAAATATACAATTACATCGGTAATTCCAAATATAAAGAATTACATTAATAACACAAAAATAAAATACTATTTGCATTTATGTAAAATATATATACGAATAGGTTCTGAATTACAACTAGAACTATTTTTCTAGACCCATCTCACATTAATAATTCGATCCCTACTACCTATTAGTAGTTTTAGAAAAATATCATTTGAAATGAATATCTGAATGCCAAGTAAGGCTAGTAATAATCTATCATTTGGAGCATACGATGAGTCTTTCGCCATATGATGTTTAACTACGTACTAAAATCTCGCCCCAATTCCAATTTTGTCTAAATTGCGGAATAAATAAGCTTCCAAATGCGGAATTTCATTAGTATCCTTTCGAGAGCTTAGCTTGTTATATGAATATAAATTTCATATTTTTATATATGAAACGAAATATAAATATCTTCATATACCAAACTCTCGCTAATAAGTACCGATATATATCTCCTCACTAAAATTTGGTCAATCCCAAGGCGTTCATTTCTCATAATCTATCATCAATATATATGCATGCCTCCGTAGTTCTTTTTACAATTTAGAAGATATTGGTTATGGTTAATGGTTAGTTAATTGTTACTCCAAACAACCAATGAAATATAGTCCTTAACCCTTCCTAATTAGTGCTGTGAATGCTGTCTTGTGGCTTTTAAATCATATTATGCGGCCATTCACTTTCTCATTCACGACACCACCCTAATTTAAGATTAGCCTGCAAATGCAGCTGCAATATCAACTCCATTATAACCCTTAATTAATTATATTTCTTCTAAACCGTGCAAAAGGTCCCCATAACTAACTTGATGATCACCATATTATGACATTACAGAGCTAAAAAAATGGAAAGAGATGAAGTAGCAAAAATACATAGTTTCCGTTCATCATTGAGTTCGGGTTATTTCCCGATACATTCCTTACTGCCCAAGTCACCCGATGACTGGAGGCCATTCTCACCGCCTCTAAGCAAGAAGGTTTCAGTGCCATTTCAATGGGAAGACGTGCCTGGCAAGCCAAAGCCTTTTTATGCTGCCACGCTGGAAATGGATGGTTCGGTAAGCTCGAACGATCAAATGAGGCTCCCTCCGAGGCTATACCGGGAAGAAGAAGAAGAAGAAGATACTATTTGTCCTCTCAGTGAACTTATAAGTAAGCAACTTATGAAAACAAACTCCGAGTCTGATTCCTTGGGAGGCAAGGCAGAAGGAATCGGTATTGACGATACGAAGAAGAATGCAGTGATGAAGTCGAAGAGGAGATCTGGATTTTCCAGGTTTTTTCAAAGGAAATTCCGCACTTGGGTATGTTGGACAAAGATTTTGATATTCAGTGTTATAATAACACCATATGTTCATATCCATTCACCTAATTAAGTAGCTAACAATCCTTCAACATAAATTATCATCATTTTTTACAACAAAATATTTATGAATGGGTTTCATTGTTTTGGTAAAGTTTTGATTAATGGTATGTTTGTAGTATATATATGCAAAAGAGTGATTTTTCTTTATGACTAAAAAAACATGTTATTTTTCAGGTTACAGTGTATCAGAGCTTCAAGAGGATGGGGTCTGGTTGCAGCTGCAGACTCTAACCAAGGGATTTCTTGCAGTCCACTCAACAACGGTGTAAAAGTAGTTGCATAAGACAATTTGTATTGTTTATGTTAATGTCAGTAATTAAAATATGGTTAATCCCAAGTTCATGTTGCTAATCGATATATTTAAAAGGGTAAATAATCAAATTGCTATCCAGACTTTGACCAATTTATAAATCGTTACATTAACTTTAATTATTTAAAATTGGTTACCTGAATTTTCAATTTCAGAGCAAATTGCTACTTCTTTTTCAATTCCCGACAAATAAGATAGAAAATGATCATATTTTCGCCACGTGGAGTCTTTCATGTGTACCATATTTAGATCCAAATATAAATTGAAAGTATTGTAACGAAATAACTTCAATTAGATGCTTTATTGACTTATGCTCAATTCGAACAATAAATTTCAATTGAGCATCAAATTGAATGTATTTTGTTGCAATACTTTGAACTTATGTTTGAATCTATTTTGAGTACACATGAAAAGACTGAATGTGGCAAAAATACACTCACTTTCTGTCAATTTGGACGAGAATTGATACAAATCAGGTAGCGATTTGCTCTAAAATTGAAAGTTTGGGTAGACAATTTTGAAAAATTAAAGGTGAGGTAGCGATTTGTAAACTAGTCAAAGTTCGGGTAGCCGTTTGATTACTAACTCATATTTAAAATGCTGATATTTGGTGTTCTAACTATCAAATTGATTGATTTCCCTTGTTTTTTTTCCCTTAAAATGTCAATTTTAACACCAAATCAGAAAAAAAAAAAAACAAAAACAAAAACAAAACAAAAAAAAACAAAAATGATTATTGAACACAAAAGATTAACATTTTAAATATGGAATATCAATTAGCAACATGACTTATAATTAAGATTTTTTTTTTCTTAACCCTTAAAATATTGTATGACACATTAGTATAAGAGATATTTATGTGTATAATGTTAAGGATCATATGTTCGGCTCATCATGCCATTGCTCATATCGAACACTAACCAATATTAGGGTTAAAGGTACTTTTGGTGCCACATGTTTGACCTGTGTATATTTTTGGTGCCATATGTTTTATTTTGTAGGCTTTTGGTGCCATATGTTTGAGAGGTTGTATGTTTTTGGTATTTCCGTTAGTCAACAGTTAGTTTGACCGTTAAATACTTTTATTTTGTTAAATTTAGTCTTCAAATTTATATTTCTAAAATTTAATATTTACAATTTAGTCCCTATTGTTTGCTCAAGTCACCATCCAAGGCCGCAGACCACCACCCACCACCTCCAAGGTCGCCGACCGCCACAAAACGGGCCGGCCACCACCCCACGACACCGGCCACCACCGCTTGGGGCCGAAAACCACCCCAATTGGTGGTGGCCGACCCCAATTGGTGGTGGCCGACCCCAATTGGTGGTGGCCGACCCCAATTGGTGGTGGCCACCTCAATTGGGGCCGGCCACCACCAGTGGGGGTGGCTACAGCCCCAATCGGGGCCGGCCACCACCAGTGGGGGTGGCTACAGCCCCAACCGGGGCCGGCCACCACCAGTGGGGGTGGCTACAGCCCCAACCGGGGCCGGCCACCACCAGTGGGGGTGGCTACAGCCCCAACCGGGGCCGGCCACCACCAGTGGGGGTGGCTACAGCCCCAATCGGGGCCGGCCACCACCAATTGGTGGTGGCTACAGCCCCAATTGGGGCTGCCGGCCCCGATTGGAGCCCTCTGTGGCCCCAATCGGGACCGGCGGCCCCAATTGGTGGTGGCCGGCCCCAATTGAGGTGGCCACCACCAATTGGGGCCTGCCACCACCAATTGGGGTGGTTTTCGGCCCCAAGCGGTGGTGGCCGGTGCCGTGGGTGGTAGCCGGCCCGTTTCGTGGCGGCCGGCGGCCTTGGAGGTGGTGGGTGGTGGCCGGCGGCCTTGGACGGTGACTTGAGCAAATAATATGGACTAAATTGTAAATATTAAATTTTAGAAATATAAATTTGATGACTAAATTGAACAAAATAAAAGTATTTAACGGTCAAACTAATTGTTGACTAACGAAACGAAAATACCAAAAACATACAATCTCTCAAACATATGGCACCAAAAGCCTACAAAATGAAACATATGGCATCAAAAACCTACACATGTCAAACATGTGGCACCAAAAGTACTTTTAACCCCCAATATTATTGACCAAACCCAATATGTATATTGGAGTTAATGACTCATTTAACAATGACTAACTTATATTATTTCAAAACTTAGGGTGCAATTCAACCATAACCATCAAAGAGTAACTGGGTGGGTTTATAGTTATTTAATAATGATGGTTACTAAATAGTAAATACTAATGTTTATTATCAACCATAAACTAGTGGCAAATAATGTAAATATGTGCTATCTCAGGCCTTGTATCTTCTTCGCTTTGAGTTTATTATAATTAATAATTATTATTATCTCCAAGAAGAAAAAATAAATGGTTGTTGTTCCTTCTCCGATATTGGGGGCATCGATTTGCCTATGAGAAAACAAACTCACTAAGGAAGAGGAACCCGAAGACATGGCGGTATTAATGGGATCCCACGACCCGGTCATGTGATGAGTTACACCCTTCTTATAAAAGGTGTGGGCTAGACTAACAATATTACGAGTTACATGATGAATAGAAAATGAGAGGTTCTGACTAAACAAGTATTTTACATCATCCAAAAACGCCTACTAAAACACCAGCTGACAAGAAGGGGAGCTCGGAGCATTAACCAACATGAGTGAATCCGTCAAGATTTTGAGGTTCTGGACATCCGACGGGTATGCTGAGGCCAAAAGGAGTCCCGTTCTGCAAGCTAATGTTTCTGCCAAAAGGGGTCCGTACCGCTAACAAAAGAAATAGCACCTATCAGGGGACAGAGAAAGGTGACGACCAAAGTAAAGCTCCACAAAGGCATTCCCCGAACGTCTACAAGTAGCACCATCTATCAACAAAAAAGGTCATCCCGCAGGCACAACCGTACTCAAAGAAGTCAATCTGAAAGGCCCTGCCCGGATGGGCCTGCCTGGTCTTGGAATCAAAGCAATAGACACATTGTTATCCAAATAAGAACCGATTAAGCGTATCCAAAACTGAGTGGGGAGTAGCTTCTCTGGATTGGAAGACCAAGACGTTCCTTTCCAGCTAGATACTCCATAAAACTAGACACTTTGAAATCAACATCTCATCATCCGACTAAGAGACTTGGGGGCAAGACTATGGCGCAAAGCCATTCTAGGAATGTGGTATAAGGGAGGGCATCCATTCTAACTCCAAAGCCTGATATGAACCAAATCATGGAAGCGAGATGGCAAGTCCACATAAGATGATCCCATGATTCTGGGTAAGCTAGGCAGAAAGGGCAGGAGGGGTCTATTGTCGGTATTCGTCTATGTAGTGCTTGGCCTAAAGGTAGGTCGTTAAGACAACCCTTTCATATAAGCAACTTCACTTTGGGGGAGAAATTTTATTTTCCAGAACTTGGTCTAAAAAGATTGGACCGGCCTCCGGGCCGAGGACGTTGATCCAAACTTAGTAGCTTGGTCTAAGGAGTGAAGAAGATAGTATCCTGACTTCGTGTAGGAGCCTAAACTGTGTCGAATCCATAATAATGGGTCGTTTGCGGGGAACAAGGGTAAACCGATGGAGGTGATAGAGTGCACCATACGAGTGGGGAGGAAGGTTTGAAGGCCAATAACGTCCCATTGTTGCGTTCCTGAAGTTATAAAATGTGCGACTTTCAAATGCAACTGGGTTTCAGGGACTACGGGAGTCCAGGAAAGGATGGAGCCATGGTTAGGAACCTGAGCTGACATGCCAGCGTGCCCCAAGAAGCATTAGTGGACAGAGGCGTAACAATCCTCGCCTAACAGACGAATGTGATGGGGATGAAGTCACATGGAAAAAGGAGGTAGAGTTGAGGTACTTCCTCCTAATGCAGTCCACCCAAATTGAGGAACGGGATGTAAGTATTCGCCACACCTGTTTAAGTAGTAGTGCTTGGTTGAATAAGTGGGAGTCACGTAATCTCAATCCACCTGCTGCGTTGCTCCTTGTTATCTTATCCCATGCAATCCAGCAGATACATGATTTATCCTTCGAATTTTTCCACCAAAAAGTTCTAAAGAGACGATCTATCTAGTCTGTAGTCTTTCGGGGTAGCTGGATAGATGACATTGTGTAGGTTGCCAGAGAAGATGCCGTTGTTTTGATGAGGACTTCCTTCCCCGTAGGGGATAAAAGCCTGCCCATCCAACCTTGAACCCGTGCAGAAATCTTATCAATAAGACAGGTCGAAGCTGCACCGTTAGATTTACACCAATCCATCGGGAGGCCAAGATACCTCTCCCGATCTCCCATCTCCCGTACGCCCATAAGAGAGCAGAAGTGTTGTCTATCTAGTGAAATATTATGGCTAAAGAACATGCTAGATTTTTCATAGTTAATAGATTTCGAATTTATAAGTAGCTAGCAAATCTTTTACTCGGGAGAGATTAGACTGTGATGCCTCTAAAAATAGAAGGCTATCGTCTGCAAAGAAAAGATGAGAAATGTGAGGACAGTTATGTGGACAATTCAAAGAAGAGATGAGAAAACTGGAGTTGAACTGATAATTTTAGCTTATCGATGGGTTTTTTGCTGCATTAGTGAGGTCGATTGAGTTGGGCCAGCGTCAATTTCGTATTTATTCCTATGATTGCATAGAATTTAGGCTGGGGATTGATGTCCTTATGTTTGAAATGGTAAATTTCAAGATATGACAACACTGTTTGTTGATTGTAAATTGGTTCAAGAATCTTTGTCTCGCATACTTCTACCTATTTGTCATTGGATTCAAATGTGCGTGCCTTCTTGTTTTCTGATTTAGATGTTTGTCTTTCTCAATTAATTTTGTGTTTTTCATGCCTCAGAGTTTCATTGGTTTCTCTTCCCCCTCATTATTATTTGCAGGTAGAGGAAACCAAAAGAAATGCTCGACAAATATATTAGAGTTCAGTAGGACAACATTTTCTGAGTGAATGGACTCTGGTTAGTCATGGATGAGAAGTGGGGCAATTGGATACAACAGATGGATTGCACCTCCAAAACAAACATCCCTCTAATGAGATCATAGCAGATGGTGACACCCACCGAACTGCCTATGCTGAAAGTTCATCTCATCACGTTTTTGCAGATATATTTGAGGGTAAGAATTTCGATGGACGTTTAAGTATTGTGGATCAATTAATAGACGGTGCAAGTGGAATGGTTCAACAATTAACGGTAAGAAATTGTGAGAACCTGAACTTGGCTTTAGTTGGCACCTCGAGCAGTGGTGACATGCAACGTGGTAGAATGAACCAGCGGCAGCACCTCTATCGGACATCAAGTGGACCAGCAAATGGGAGCTCACGTCATACTTTTGTCAACCATGCAGGGTCCACTACATCGGGAGACATGTATTGCAGATCATTTACTGAGATTTTGTCTAGTAAACCTCATCAGGTTGAGATTTCAGAACAATTCAGTGATTCTGGAAAGAGAGCAGTTAAAAGTGCTGCATTACCTTTTAGTGGAGCCATGAAGACAAATATGATAACGAAGTCGGGTTTTTCGCAATATTTTATAAAGAGCACACTTAAAGGGAAGGGAATCAAGTCCACTGGATCTCCTGTTGATAGTTACCATATCAAGCCAAAAAATCTCAGTAATCCACAAGTTTACATAGACCCAAAAGTCGATTCTTATGCAGTGGAAAATTTGGAGGTAAAAAATGTTAAGCCCTACAAACATGAAGTTTCAGGGCTCAAAGCTGCAGATAAGGATCATGATGTAGTCAACATGAGAGAATGGCTTACTGAGGGGCTCAAAGAAGTGAATAAGTTGGACAGAGTTAATATATTTAGGGTTAACAGGTCTTTTGATCCATGATGTTTGATGATTTTTGGGTTTTGGTCCATGCTATTTTTTTTTCCTAGTTTTAGTCTCGTATGTTTGCATGTTTTTCTAGTTTTGGTGTCAACTCGCCCCTAATTGGACTATGTCCAATTGGACCAGTCTTGGGCTAGACCAGGGCTCGGTCGATCCCAGTTGGGGTCGCCTAGGTCCGGCGACCCCGACCGTGGTCGGACACAGTCCTGGGCTAGCCCAGGACTAGGTCAATGGATCTAGTTGTCCAATTTGAGGTCAATTTTAAAAATTTGGGACTAAATTGAAACAAAAAAAGAGTTAGAGAAGTATTAGAGGTACTAAAATTTGAACAAAATTAAAAGTTTAGGGTGGATCACGTGACTTGCACATGTTACTTAACAGAAAATATGGACAGAATGTAATAGAAAGACCAAATCTAGAAATATAAGCAAACATATGAGACCAAAACTAAGTAAAAAAAAAAAAACATCATGGACCAAAACCCAAAAGTCGTCAAACATCATGGACCAAAAGACCTGTTAACCCATATATTTAAGCAGATCGTGCATCTGGCGGACTGCGCTCACTCCAAAAGAGTTCATTTACGTGATTTGCGTCCTTCTAGTTTTCACTTGTTGTCGTATAATCAGGTTATGTATCTTGGTTCATCAGGGAGGAGAGGAATGCAGGGAGTTGCGAAAGCAAAAACTATTTCTAACTTCATCAACTGGATATCGATGAAAACACCATCATAGCCAGCACAGTTTAAGACTCTTAATTTGGGTGCCAAGAAGCAGAAGTTAGTTCAGGATAGAAGCCATATCCAGTTGTCGTCTCAGTTTCCATCAAGAGCTGATATGCATCGTGGGTATGGTGAACAAAACCCAAATATAGAAATTGGTCTTCACAGATCCAACAACTCATATATTCCATCTACTGCTGAACAACAGTTAATCTGTGGGATAAACCAGTTTGAGGAGAAGTGGTACCAGAGTCCTGAAGAACTGAATGAAGGCGTAACCAGTATTTCATCAAATATCTATAGCCTGGGTGTTTTCCTATTTGAGGTTTGAACACATACATTTTCACTCTTTTTCTTATAATATATTTTTATAATATATATTGAAGTGTCCTACAATTCAAACAATGAGAGAATGCCATCGTTATATTTTTGTAGTAAACTGTATTACTTACTGGGCTCTTTCTTTCTTCAAGTGGAGCTGTTGAGTCTGAAATTCAAAGTAAGTAAATGATTCATTTACTTATGATTTGATGAACTGATGAAAATTGTTGAACATTTGATGAAACAAGATCAAGGTAAGGTCTGTACACCTCGAGAGCAGATGAAGGTGAATAGGATGGATGGGATTGAATCAAGGTGCATGAACAATAGTGTTGAGGAGAATTTGAAATTGTGGAAATAAATAAATGATTAAATGATTAAGACAGATAAGTAGTGTTGTGTTTGTGGAAAGTTAGATATGCAGGGTCCAAACAAATCCCTCAGTGATCCTGTATAACACATGTGCTCAGATCCAGTGAATAATACCATGACTGAAATGCTCAGTAATACCATATTTAAGAATTAAGATGATATAAGACTAAGAAAACTTCATATTTACGAATTTAGTAGATTGAATATGGTGTATATGCTATCTACCAAGTGCAATTTAGTTGACCATATGAAGGTAATTTAGTCATCATATTGATTTATCCAGCATTTGTAAGTTTCCAACTTGATTTTTAACGTTTTCAATTTAGCATTTCGCGCTTAGCGCGGGGTCAGCACCTAGTTAAAATATGGGTTAATCCCAAATGCCATGTTGGTAATCGTTGTTCCATATTTAAAAGGGTTTATAGGTCATTTGGTACCCTATGTTTGTCCATTTTTGGCTTTTGGTACCATATGTTTGATTTTGCCTATTTCTGGTACCATACGTTTGCCAATTGTATACTTTTGGTCCGACCGTTAGTTGACCGTTAGTTTGACCGTTAAATAGTCACGTGACTTGCACATGCATAGCCCCAAATTTTGATTTATTCAATTTAGTCCTCAAATTTTTTATCCTAACTTTTTATTTTTGCAATTTAGCTCTTAAACATTTTCAACCACACCCTAGGATTAAATGACCTAGCAATGGTTCGACTCATGGCTAGGCCGGACCATGGCTAGGGTTGCCGGACCCGAGCGACCCTAATCATGGTCCACCCTATCTATGGGTCGGACCATGGCTAGGTCAATTTAGCAATTGGGTCCAATTGACCTAGCCATGGTTAGACCCATGGTTAGGTCGGACCATGGTTAGGGTTGCCCGAGTCCGGCGACCCTAGCCATGGTCCGACCTAGCCATGGGTCGAACCATGACTATGTCAATTTAGTCCTAGGGTGTGGTTGAAATGTTTAAGGGCTAAATTGCGAAAATAAAAAGTTACGACAAAAAATTTGAGGACTAAATTGAACAAAATCAAAATTTGGGGCTAGGCATGTGCAAGTCATGTGACTATTTAACGGTCAAACTAACGGTCAATTAACGGTCGGACCAAAAGTATACAATTGGCAAACGTATGGTACCAAAAATAGGCAAAATCAAACATGTGGTACCAAAAGCCAAAAGTGGGCAAACATAGGGTACCAAAAGACCTATAAACCCTATTTAAAAAGGTTAATAATTAAATTGCTACCCAGACTTTGACCAGTTTACAAATCGTTACCTCAACTTTAATTATTTAAAATTGGATACTTGAATTTTCAATTTCAGAGCAAATTGTTACCTCTGTTTCAATTCCCGTCAAATTGGACAGAAAATGACCATATTTTCGCCACATGGGGTCTTTTCATGTGTACCATATTTTGATTCAAACATAAATTGAAAATATTACGACGAAATACCTTCAATTGATGCTCTATTGGACTTCTGCTCAACTCGAACAATTAATTTCAATTGAGCATCAAATTGAAGGTATTTTGTTGCAATACTTTTAATTTATGTTTGAATCCATCTTTGAATACACGTGAAAAGAACCCATGTGGCGAAAATACACTCATTTTCTGTCCAATTTGACGAGAATTGATACAGAGGTAGCGATTTGCTCTAAAATTGAAAGTCTGGGTAGCCAATTTTGAAAAATTAAAGGCGAGGTAGCAATTTGTTAACTAGTCAAAGTTCGGGTAGCAGTTTGATTATTAACCATATTTAAAATGCTGATATTTGGTGTTCTAACTATCAAATTGATTGATTTCTCTTGGTTTTTTTCCTTAAAATTTCATTTTTAACACCAAATTAGTATAAAAAAAAAGGTAAAAAAACAACAAAAATGATTATTGAGAAACGGAAGATTAACATTTTAAATATGGAATATCGATTAGCAACATGACTTATAATTAAGACTGTTTTTTTTTTTTCTTAACCCTTAAAATATTGTATGACACATTATATTGTATAAGAGATATTTATGTGTATAATGTTAAGCATCATATGTTCGGTTCATCAGGCTATTGCTCATATCGAACACTAACCAATATTATTGACCAAACCCAATATGTATATTGGAGTTACTGACTCATTTAACAAAGACTAACTTATATTATTTCAAAACTTAGGGTGCAATTCAACCATAACCATCAGAGAGTAACTGGGTGGGTTTTTATTTAATAATGATGGTTACTAATTAGTAATGTTTATTATCAGCCATTCACAAAAAAAAAAAAATGTTTATTATCAGCCATAAACTAAAGCTAGTGGCAAATAACGTAAATATGTGCTATCTCAGGCCTGATGTCTTCTTCGCTTAGAGTTTTATTATTTTAAATTAATTATTATTATCTCCAAGAAGAAAAAATAAATGGCTGCTGTTCCTTCTCCGATATTGGGGCATCAATAGATCTGCCGATGAGACCAAAAGGCGCATAAATTTACACGCCAAAAATAGAAATATATATTATATATAATATAAAAAATAGTGCTAGTGTCTATAAATTGATTTCTCTAATATTAGGGTCGGTAAGGTTGGAAAAATAAATCCAATAATTCTGCCCAAAATTTAATAATGCGGACATTTTTTTTTTGTTATTGTTCTCTTTTTCCATTTCAAGAACTGCCACTCCTTTCTTTCTTTCTAGTTCTCTTATTGGTATCTTCTTCAACTTCTAGGGTTTCTTTCCATCACTGCTCGAATTTCCAATTTTGCCCTTCCCTTCCGTGCTCGTATAGCGGGAATCGAAGCTTGTGCAGTTGCAACGGCGGAATTACTACTGTTCTAAGGTTGGCGCTTTCTTTTTCCTCTTCAACAGCTGGTAGTTTGTTCGTGTTCAGTGTTCTGTTTGCTATTATGCGGTTGGAAGTTCAATAATTAGGTAGCTGGAGTTGAACTAATAATTTTAGTTAATCAATGGGTTTTTTGCTGCACTAGTGAGGTCGATTGAATTGGGTCAGCGTCAATTTCGTATTTATTACTATGATTTCTTGGAATTTCGGCTGGGTATTGCGTTTTATGTTTGAAATGGTAAATTTCAAGATATGTCAATCGGACACTGTTTGTTGATTGTAAATTGGTTCAAGAATCTTGTCTCGCATACTTCTGCCTATTTGTCATTGGCTTCAAATGCGTGTCTCATTTTTTTGATTCTAGGTGTTTGCCTTTCGTTGATTCTAGTATTTTCACGTCTCAGAGTTTCATATAATGATTTCTCTCCTTCATCAAATTTGCAGGGTAGAGGAGATCAAAAGAATGCTCAGACAAATATATTAGAGTTCAACAAATATATTAGAGGACAACATTTTCTGAGTGAATGGACTCTGGATTAGTTATGGATGAAGAATTGGATGCAACAGATGGATTGCACCTCCAAAACAAAGAGGCCGAGCGCACCTTGAAAAGTGACAGCATCCCTCTAATGAGATCACAGCATATGGTGACACCCACCGAAGCTGCCTATCCTGAAAGTTCATCCCATCACGTTTTTGCTGATATATTTGAGGGTAAGAATTTTGATGGACGATTAAGTATGGTGGATCAATTAGAACGTCCTTGTGCTAGTCCTCACTTCATAGACGGTGCAAGTGGAATGGTTCAAGAATTAACGGTAAGAAATTGTGAGAATCTGAACTTGGCTATAGTTGGCACCTCGAGCGGTGACATGCAACATGGTAGAATGAACCAGCGGCAACACCTCTATCAGACATCAAGTGGACCAGCAAATGTGATCTCACGTCATAATTTTATCAACCATGCAGGATCCACTACATCTGGAGACATGTCTTGCAGATCATTTCCTGAGATTTTGTCTAGTAAACCTCAGGTTGAGATTTCAGAACAATTCAGTGATCCTGGAAAGAGAGCAGTTGAAAGTGCTGCGTTACCTCTTAGTGGAGCCATGAGGACAAAGATGATAACGAAATCAGGTTTTTCGCAGTATTTCATAAAAAGCACACTTAAAGGGAAGGGAATCAAGTCCACTGGGCCTCCTGTTGATAGTTGCCATATCGAGCCAAAAAATCTCAGTAATCCACAGGTTTCCATAGACCCAAAAGTCGATAATTCTTATGCACCGGTCAATTCGGAGGTAAAAAATGTTAAGCCCTCCAAACATGAAGTTTCAGGGCTCAAAGCTGCAGATAAGGATCATGATGGAGTCAACATGAGAGAATGGCTTACTGAGGGGCACAAAGAAGTGAATAAATTGGACAGAGTTAATATATTTAAGCAGATCGTGCATCTGGCGGACTGCGCTCACTCCCAAGGAGTTCCTTTACGTGATTTGCGTCCTTCTAGTTTTCATTTGCTGCCGTCTAATCAGGTTAGGTATCTTGGTTCATCAGGGAGGAAAGGAATGCAGGGAGTTGCGAAAGCAAAAACTATTTCTAACTTCACCAACTGGATATCGATGAAAACGCCATCACAGCCAGCACAGTTTAAGACTCTTAATTTGGGTGCCAAGAAGCAGAAGTTAATTCAGGATAGAAGCCATATACAGTTGTCTTCTCAGTTTCCATCAAGGGCTGATATGCATCGCGGGTATGGTGAACCAAACCCAAATATAGAACTTGGTCTTCACAGATCCAACAGCTCATATCTTCCATCTACTGCTGAACAGCAGTTAACCTGTGGGATGAACCAGTTTGAGGATAAGTGGTACCAAAGTCCTGAAGAACTGAATGAAGGCGTAACCAGTATTTCATCAAATATCTACAGTCTGGGTGTTTTCCTCTTCGAGGTTTGAACGCATATACATTTTCACTCTTTTTCTTATAATATATTCTTACAATATATATTGAATTGTCCTGCAATGGTAAACTAAATTGTCAAACAATTGCCATCGTTATATTTTTGTAGTAAACTGTACTACCTGCGGGGCTCTTTCTTTCGTGCCATCAAGAGAATTTAAAGTCATGAAATCGTTTTGCAGTTTTGTTCTAGAAATAAAGTTAAGAAGAAGTAGTTTTCATGCTTTGCCCCTTTTCTTTATGTTTGTTTGTTTATCTTTGGTTCTGATTCCTGCTGAAAGTCTTGATGAAGGATTGGAATCTCACTTCTCTTTGTTGATGCTTTCAGTTACTTGGCCAATTCTCTTCTGAAGGAGCTCGTATTTCAGCAATGCGGGATCTGCGGCATAGAATTCTTCCGCCCATTTTTTTATCAGAAAACACTAAAGAAGCTGGATTTTGCTTATGGCTACTTCATCCCGATCCGGGTTCACGTCCATCTTTTAGGTGAATGAAATTCTTGGTTCTGCATAAATTACTTTCTCTCTTCTACCGACTCATTTGATTCACTGCATTATTTATATATATACTATTTTATTTATTCATCATTTGCTGGCTCTGGTTCATAACAGGGAGATTCTAGAATCTGAATTACTTAATAGCCTGAACAAGGAATTTGAGGATATCAATTCAGAGGAGTTAACCTTATCAATTGAACAAGAGGATAGTGAGTCGGATCTGCTATTGCATTTTCTTGAGACGTTGAAAGAGCACAAGACTAAAGATGCCTCCAAGTTATTGGATCATATAAAATGCCTAGAATCAGATATACAAGAGATTGGAAGAAGGTATTGTGTGGAAACGCCCTCCACTAATTCTCACCGGCAACTTGACTTTGGGAATCAACTGAACAGAAAGTTCCACAATTATGATTTCACAAACTCCGATATGATCCCTCAGTTTCCCTCTGAGTCGAGATGGAATGGAAAAACGAATTTGCTTGAATCTGCATACTTCTCTATGAGATCAAAAGTCCAAGTTCCTGAGATGGATGCTTCAAAGCGCATGGATAATGATCTACTGAAAAGCCGTGATGCTGATGAGCTTCTGAACCCGTCTGATCAACTGGGAGTATTCTTTGATGGGTTATGCAAGTATGCTCGATATAACAAATTTAACGTACGTGGGATCCTGAGAAATGGCGAGTTCAACAGTTCCGCGAATGTGATTTGCTCCCTAAGTTTTGACCGGGATCTTGATTACTTTGCTGCAGCTGGAGTATCCAGGAAAATAAAGATATTTGAGTTCAACTCTCTCTTAAACCAGTCTGTTGACATCCATTATCCTGTAGTTGAGATGTCTAACAAATCAAAGTTAAGCTGTGTTTCCTGGAACGATTACATTCGCAACTATTTAGCGTCAACTGATTATGATGGCATTGTTAAGGTATGTAATGCATAAATTCCGTGTGTAACTAGAATCACAACTTCATAGTTCCATTTGTTTTTACGATCCTTATCCTTGTTTCTTCTTCTCACTTTTTATGTTGAAAATATTCATCTTCTTCGGCTTATATGAATATATGATAGTGTCATCATTGTTTTCCAGACTGGTGAATTTTATTAACTACAGAAATCCTTTTAATGATCGGCTCCCCTATTTCTTTGTCATGATTATCAGTTGTGGGATGCAAGCACTGGCCAAGTCTTCTCTGAATTGAGCGAGCATGGAAAGCGAGCATGGTGTGTTCACTTCTCACCCACAAATCCTACACAATTAGCCAGTGGAAGTGATGATTGTTCGGTGAAACTTTGGAACATCAATGAGGTAGCTAGTTCTCTCTTATTATGCTCCATATAAACTTGGCAGACATTATTTTGACTGTGGATTAGCAATTAGCTTCATCTTTAGTGAAGGGCATGTCTAAAATGAGGCCATCCTCTGTTCATTTGAATCTGACCATTGGATTTAAATATGGGACCCTCTGTTTAATCACTTTTTATTTTTATATATGCATTTATACATACTGGATCCTGATATTCAAAATTGTTGAAATCAACCTAAAAAGAGAACGACCTCATTTTAGCCATTTCCGTGAGTGAATCCTTCACAGGGAAGATACTATGACCAAGACTTTATAGGTTTTTCCACATTTCACATTGGCTTTTATGAGTAGCTTCAGTCGCCAAAATGATATGATGTGAATTTATAAAATTTACTTGACAGCTTGGTTTCTTTGTCCTTTTTCTTCTTTTTTGTGGCAGAGGGATTCTCTGCAAACGATAAAGAACATTGCAAATGTCTGTTGCGTCCAATTCTCTGGGCACTCTTCTCATTTGCTCGCGTTTGGTTCTGCGGATTATCGGACGTATTGCTATGATCTCCGCAATGTCAGAACCCCCTGGTGTGTATTGGCAGGACATGAAAAGGCTGTCAGCTATGTGAAGTTCTTGGATTCTGGGACTATTGTAACTGCTTCCACTGACAACACTTTGAAGCTGTGGGACCTACAAAAAACTAGTCCTGATGCTAGTGTGTCAACAAATGCATGTAGCTCAACTCTTAGCGGCCATACTAATGAGAAGGTGATCTTTTGCACTTTTATGTATTGCCAACGACCTATATATATTGTTGAATCTGTAAAGATGATGTCTTTATGCGTTTTTGGGGCGAGACTTTTTTGTTTCTATTCTTAACTAACTTCTTAGCTGCTTACTTCCACAGAATTTTGTGGGATTATCTGTGGCCGATGGGTATATAGCATGTGGCTCTGAGACAAACGAGGTATGCCTTCTACATAAAACACTCTTCATTTGGCCAAAGAGGGAAAAAAACCAAAAGTTATATTGTATTTGGTTTTGAACAATTTTCATTTTGATCAAAGTAGAGAGCTGGACGTGATGCATAATCTATGTTGGATTGTTGTGTCATGGGAGAGCCGAAATAATATTTGATTATGATTTATATTTTTTCTTGTGGGCAGGTTTATTCATACTACAGATCTCTGCAGATGCCCATCACTTCGCACAAATTTGGCTCAATCGATCCAATTACAGGGAAGGAGATTGAAGATGACAACGGACAGTTTGTTTCCAGTGTGTGCTGGAGAGGGAACACCGGCATGCTTGTTGCAGCCAATTCAACCGGCTGCATAAAGGCTTTGCAGATCGTATAAAGTAAGTGATCTATCAAATGATATATATGTGAACAGCATGGTAGGTCCTTCTATCCCTGGTTTGACCTAAACTTCATGTTTGGAAGTAATTATGGGTTACCCTCAAATTAATGATCTATGCATGAAGAAGAAGATTTTTTTGAAGCCTATTGCGATGAGAAGAGTCGAAAGATTGTCGACTCCGTGTTTTTTTTATGATAAAAAGCCGATTTCTTTATAGAGTTGGGGTTGTGATGTGATCTGATGGATGAAATCTTTGACCGAGCAGATGAAGAATTCGGAATTTGGATCATTCAGGTCCCGGATCTTTGTTTGTTGCACAAGGAGAGACCGATCCGGTTCGGGTGAAAGAGTTCTTTCTCTGCACACATCCAGAAAGAGAAAATGCAGCAACTTTCCAATTGATGAGGCTGTAATGTGGTTGGTTATTGTTCGGGAAATGCTTTTGGATTGTAAAAAACTCGACTTTATATACAAGATAGAGCTTTTTTTAGTGCTGAAAGGAGAAAAACCTTCACCCAGTGTAAATTTTGCAGAAAAATGATTGTACTTGAGTATATATATATATATATAGGAAATGATCCTTTTAATGTGATGCAGCTAATCTATTGACACGAAAAGCAAAACAGAGACCAAAAAGATGTGTATGTCCACTGCTATGTCTCTGAGTCTGAGACATGTTTTTCTCGGGTTGTTTCGACGATCGGAGTCGTACCATTCTTCGGTCTTGGTCCTTTGATGCTCGCCATTCTTGGATTCGGAGGGTTCGATGATTTCCGATCTTCTGTAGAATCGAGAAAAACATAAATCGGTTCAGCAACTTCATTATGACAATGATAGCTAATCTCAAAGTCGAACACTTTACCTTTCTTATTTCCGTTTCTTGAAACCGCTGCATTTTTCTTGTCCGAACCGTTGGAACTGATCGATTTCGTCTTCTTCTCTGGTGAGGCCTTCCTTTCCGAGACATCTGAATCACCCGACTTTGCATCGCTTGTACCTTTCTTGGGCGGCAAGTTTCTCTTCTCAGAGCCGTTTGAGCCAACAGATTTTGTATCCTTTGGTTCCGGTCCCACGAAATCCTCAGCTGGCAATGGAAAACTCTCATCTTTGCCATAACCGATACGGGTCTTCTCCGACAACCTAAAAAAGAACATTTCGAATGGAATCTCCGAAACGGGTTTTGGACCAAGATTCTCAGCTGAACCAAACTTCTTCTGAAACCCGTTCTCAATTTCGCAGAAATCGGGAAAAGGGATCTGCAGCTCAGGTTGAGCAGCTTCTGGGTTCATCACCAAGAACTTCTTGATGTACCTGAGAATCCTGCATATGGAACCGAAGCTTGGGCGCGAAGCAACGTCATGTTGCCAACATTTCTTAGTCAAGTTCACTAACAACTTGGGGGACCCAAATGGGAATAATGGTCTCTCCCCGGCCCTTATGTTCCGACTCATCGTGTCCCCTTGGAGGTGCCTGTCCTCGAACGGCACCTTCCCGGTTAGAATCTCGAAGCAAACCATTCCAAAGCTATAGACATCCGCTTTCTCCGAATACTTAAACTTTGCAGAATCGGGAGTTTCTTGCTCCGCAAGAAACTCCGGTGCATACCAAATGAAAGGAGCAACTGAATCAGGATTTGGAGAGATTCGGGGACTAGGGTTCTTCACCGATTGAAGACCAAAACCCGACACTTTCACGTGGAAATAGTCCTCGGATGATGTCCTCGAATTGAGGAGGACATTGCTAGGGTTGAGTTCTCCATGGTAGATGTTAAGAGAATGGAGATACTCCATTCCTCTTGCTATTTGAAGCATGATATCGACGATAATCGGGATCGGCATCAAGTTCCGCCTCCTCGGGCTCGAGTTCTCCTTGATGTGGGATCCTAGGTCCTTGCTCATCGGCTCCATGACCAAGAAGCATTCTTGCTTCTCCTCATCGTGGAAGCCGCAGAGATATCCTAATACGTTAGGGTGGGAGAGCGAGAGAAGTTCGGAAATCTCTGCCTTTAGAGGATCGATATCCGCGATGATGTGGCGCATCCCGAAACTCTCCCCTAACCATTGAATCTCCTTGAATTGGGATCGGAGTCGCCGCTTAACCTGAAAGATATTAGAAGAAATCTCAATCACTATTGCTATCCCATTACACTATGCAAAAGATCCATTTTCGTCCATTTTAAGCTGAAAGATTCAATTTTTATACTTAAGAACACATTTTTACTCCACTCTTATGCCAAAGAATTGATGATCTTTATTCCGAGAACTCCAATTCTAAGCAAAAAAATGATCTTTACGCAAAAAACTCTGATTTTTATGCGAAAGGCTCGATTTTTATCTCTTTACTGGCATGACACCAGCAAGGTTCAAATCAAATAAGTTGCAATTGAGTCCAATTTTGATTATGAATGATAGCTGAACCTAGCCGAATACCTGATAATCCTTCGCTCCAGTCAAGATTGAGCTCGGGAAGAGGATCGAGTTATTAGGGTCCAACCCATTTAGTTTCTTGAGCAGCAAGTCACATAACCGATTCTCATTCTTAGTTGAAACACCTGATTGACCTGCCTTTTTCGCCTTAAGAGACTCAACAAGAAGCCACTGATCTTCCTTCAAAACATCCTCAAAGCGCCTGCACAACTCCCTACTCACCAAATACTTCTCTCCGAACATTAATCCAAACAGTTTCGGATCGCTCAATGCATTATCGTACTTCCTCCTCAACAAAACTCCTTTTGTCTCGATCTCATCTGGATCGGTCCCCGATATCTCACCAGCTACCTCAATTGCCTCAATCACTGAAAAGAAGTTGCAGAGCAGATTATGGATGTGGAGCTCGATCGAGTTCTTACTCCCATGGAGGCTAACCACCTTAGCCCACCAGTCCCTTGAATCCAAACAATGGCGAAGATAAAGCTCGGCTTCTTTAAAAACCCGATAGAGCTCTTGAAGGGGCTGCTCGAGTGATCTCCATTTAGTGTTCTTCTCTTCTAATCTCAAGTTACGCCTTATTTCGGCAGCAATCGTGGTGAAGGCCATAGAGAAGATGTCTAGGATGAGCAAGCACTGTCTTTTGTTGATCGAAATGTCTTCGCTTAACACCATAAGAGCCTTCATGCTTCCTAGAACCTCCCCGACTTGCCGAAACTGCTCCATAGTTCCGGTCGGTAGGTTCGGAAATTAAGTACCTATGCAGCAAACCCTAATACATCAAATGTGGACAGAGTATATTTTCTCTACAATCAACTTCATGAGCAGATGAAAACGATCAATTGATTGCTCTAAAGCTAAAAGGAATTAAAAATCTTGTCTTTATAAAGAAAGATTCAAACTTTTGACCGATTCAGCAAAAACCCGTCAAGAATCTGACAAACCCACCAAGAGTCTAATCAAAAATCAACTCAGGATTCTGAAAAACTTGACAAAACCCTACGTTTAAGGTATCAAAACCCTACCTGAGTTGACCCAGAGGAGAAGAAGGAGCTGTGTCTGATGCTCGAGTGGTGAAATAGCAAAGAACGGAGCTTTGGTAAATAAAGAAACTAAATATCGAGACGGAAAATCCTGGGACTACATTTAATTTGATGATTATGATGGATCCTAAAATGATGCAGTTGAAGACGTCCGCTTTTGATGTTTCGTCTGCTTCGTTCCGTCATCTGCATTTCGAAAAGCCGTTTCTCGTAACGTTTGGGCGGCAAATTGTTCTTTAGTGCGGTCGTTTTGGTGGGTGGGGGAATTGAAACGACTTTCGTTAGGTAAACGGCGTTAACATTGACGGTTAAAAAAAAAAAAAAATCTTTGTTTGGTACGTGAAATGATAAGCTTAACTATTAATTTACGTTTAATACTTAATTTAATGTATTATTAATTGATTTTGAAGACGGAATCTTCGTAGCCGGCCTTCCCAAAAATATTGCAAAGGAACTTTAATTGATTGAGGAATTTGTGTCATTCTCTGTCTTTGAATCATTAGGTTTCGATGTGTTCGCCACTTCCAAATGTTTTCCTTTTCTAATTTAATTTTATATATTGTGAAAACCTTAGGGTATATGGTCGGTTGGTTAAGCGTAATTTTAATATTAACTTCATGTAAATATAATATTAAAATACAAGTCAAGTGTATTATTAGAGATTTAAATATGAACAAAGAAAAACAAATGGAGGAGATATGGTTGGAACTGATTTGGTGGCAGATTTAGGAATTAGATAATGGGGCGTTATCGTCAAGAAATGATTATTGAAATTTTATAAAGATATACTATAGTCTATATGTTAAATTGTAATGCATTACAATTTAGCAATTAAAGAAAGTGTTAATCACTCAATTTCTAGCTCATTAAGCATTCAGACAAATTACTACATAACATAACAATTTTTGCTAGCTTAGGTTTTTGTGGACAGATTGTTGATTGACTTTTTTTTTTTTTTTTACAATTTGCTAGCGCTCAGATATTTCGTTTATGATTTTACAATTTAGTAGCTCATGTTTCATGTTATGGACAATTTTTAGCTACTAAATTGCTCACAAAGTGAAACATGAGTTACAAAATTCTTCACAAATTGAACCTGAGCTAGCAAAGTATTCAAAAAAAAAAAAATTAAATACCAAATTGTTTACAAGGCAAAACATGACCTAATAATTTGTCTACAAAATTCGGCTTGCAATTTGTTTGAATGTTAAATGTGAGCTAACATATTACGAGATAATCACTTTGTACAAATAATTTAATCCATTTTGCTTACTCATTAAACTGGAAATTATTTTACTATATAAATAAGTATTATGTAAATAATTTTTTTAATTAAAAAACAAAAACAGAAAATAAAGGGGGACATTTTTCAAATATTTATATTTTACTATATAAATATTTGTATTGCGATTTTTATTTAAATTTATATTATAATATTTATCAATTCGTATTTTGTAAAAAGATAATTTTAATATATATATAATATCATATGTCATTAGAAAAATTTTCAAATATATTTTATTTTTTAAAAAGTATCTCCTAGTATCATGGAAGGATTAATGGATTTTTATTATGATACACTATATTAAAAAAATGTATCGTTATTAGATTATTAAATAGTATAGTATAGTAAAATAAAAGAAAATAAATATGAACAAACATTAATTAACATAATATAATAGTAAATAGAACTTTAGAATTGTTGATATGTCATAGTAAGGATTTTAGTCCAAAATTTTTAAAATTAATTTTTTGAATTCCAAATTATTGATCTTTACACGAATTTTTTTATCATAATAATTGATATGCAGAATTATATATTTCATAGGACTCCATTCTTTAATATGGTTTGCATGACAGTTGGTGGGTTTATAAGGAACATGAGTTGACATGCATTACTTCTAGTTTTTAGTTTTTACCCCTTCTTTTGTACTCTCCAATAATAGAATGTTCCGAACTTCAGGTAACCGTAAATTTCCATAAATAGAAAGTCAATTTTTACTTTACCTTAAACTTTGTTACTGCATAAATGCATCAGATGAAACTAACCAAAAAAAAAGGTAAGGTAAGGGTATACACATAGAAACCTAAAAAAATGGCAAGAATGAATGGTTTTCTTGTTGCGTTTATTGTCGGTTGTGTGACGATGACGGGTCCGACCATTGCATTCCTATATTCCGTCGGAGACGAAGCGGGTTGGGCAGTTCCTGACAAACCCAGTTTCTATCAGGATTGGGCCAAGAATAAAACATTTTTTGTTGGCGATGAACTTAGTAAGTTCTTCTTCTCTAGATTATGTAACAATTTATCAACTACCAATTGTTGTGTTTATGTGGAACCAACCTCACTTTTATAGGGTTCGTTAGTATATTTATTATTATATTGATTATAAGATATGGCACAACAACTCTTATGCAAATATTTTGTTAATCATAACCGACTCCATAACAACTCTAATATGTTTATAAAATATATTAATTAAAATTGTGTTTAAATAACTTGGATCTTCAAATATGTGCATGCCACAGTTAGATATGGTACGTGTTCATGTTATGACATGAACATGATTCCAAAAATCATATGTTAAGGCGCAATACGTATAAAGCACTATATATATATTACACGACACAAACACTACAACGAAACTAGCTTTTCGTAGTAATAAAAATGATTTCTCACGCAAAATAATGATGTCATGAAACTAATGACGTTTTTTTTTTACGCAAGTAGATATGTCATTTTTAATTACTGTCGCGAAAACACTACGACTGTTTCATCAAACATCGCAAAACTCTTAAAAGAATCGACGTTTGCATCGCATGTGCGTGTAAGTAACAACCACTACAAAGCGTCGTTACAATAATTTTTTTTCTTAAAGTGTGTACGTATAATACAACTTAAAGACGTTTTGAAAAATGTCTCGCTTAAGTAAAAATGTTTGTCACGCTTAAGCAAGCGTCTACCATAAAAAGTCTTCTAAACTTTCTCTTTCTAGTAGTGAAAAACCTCCCTAGTCATTTTCTATTACATAATGAATGAGAGACTGTCCAGATCATTATATATTACTGCGATTTTTCTAATAATTATTGAGAAGATAAAACAAAAGGGGAAAAAAAAAAGTTGATTGTAAATTGTAATGATGGCGCGTGGTTGCAGTATTCCTGTACAGCACAGACCACAACAACGTTTTCAGGGTGAACAAAAAAGACTACGACAACTGCAGCACCAACGACCCCATCGAGGCCTACGTTAAGGGCCCCACCGGCCTCACCCTCACCGCCCCCGGCGACTACTACTACTTCAGCGACTTCGGTAGGCACTGCGAATACGGCGTGAAGTTCCACATCACCGTTGCCGATAAACTGCCTCCTCGTAAACTACAGGAGGTTTAGTGTCGTAAAAAGTAAACTTTTGCTTTAAGGAGGAGCATATAATGAACTCATGTAAAGAAGATTGTTATGATTTTCGGAAGTTACAACTAACTCACATGTGAAGAAGGTTCTTAGCGTACGATAGACTCACATGTGAGCGAGAAGAAAGATGATGGATTCATATATATATGAGTAAAAAGTATCATATCGAATGGATTAAAAGAGTTAGAACAGTATATAAACTTATTGAACTACTCATACTATGACTTATTGGTTTTAGTAGGATCATATCACTAATATATTGTTCTAACTCTTTCAATCTATTTGATATTTTTATCAAAAATTATATTTGATATACTATTTTTTTTTACTGACGTGTGAATATAAGAATCTTCCATCATAGGCGAGTCTATCATATGCTAACACCTTTACCCTATTGATTATATGGTGTATATATATACATATTATTATTTTCCCAATTTTTTTTATAAATAATATTGTTTTTACAATTTCAATCTGGAGTGTTAAAGTTAAAACAATAGCCAAACTTAGCATTATTACTTAATTCTAAAAGAGGATATAATAGCCAAAGAAAAATTGCAAATTGGTTACTTCTATTAAAATATGTTTTTATTTTTATTTTTATTTCAAATTGGTAGCTCGCGGAAAGTTACATTAGGTAACTCTATCATAGAGTTATTGAAATCACACAACATACACCATTTGTATTTCAAAACGATCACAATCAATAAAAAAATCATTCATATTCTAAAATATTTTAATTTATATCGTATATTATGTAAATCGTTCATATTTCATCACAAAAATAAATAGCAATATACACTATATAGAGTCCACTTTAAATATGATTATTTAAAACACAATAATATAGAAATAACTAAAAAATCTTTGAAAAACATTGTATCAAACAAACTTACTATAAAAAAATATATATACTCTTACATTTGGAGGCAGATTAAGGTGACGAGATAGGACACCAATTGAGTCTGTCGGAAGCCTACGGTGGCGGGTCGAAAATCAAATCGAAATGGGAAGTGAGATACCTGATGGATATACGCCAAATTGGAGCCCATTTTAATTCAGACCGTCTTATTTTGATCACCCCCTTTACGGTTGTAAATCGAAACTTTGACCCGAACACTTCGCCTAAAACGTTAACGGCCCGAACGAGGTAAAATTACTCGCCCGGACCCGACCATCGACCTCACCTAGATGAGATCGGGTGACTTAACCCAATCCCTTCTAGGGGAGATCGGGTGGACCAACCCGATCTCCCCTAGGGGAGACCGGGTTGGCTCACCCAATCCCTCTTAGGAGGGGTTGGGCAAATCCACCCGGCGTCAGGCCTCGGGGGTCGGATTTTCTGTCCGACCCCAAGGGTCCTGACTTTTTCTCCACCCATCTCACACTTAGATTATTTCGCCTACCTCTCCATGCTTTAAGGGTATAATCACACGGTTATGAGTTAATTAAATGCGCTTAGGGGATTAACGATGTCATTAAGCACCTTAATCACCCGAAGCCTATAAATATTGCTCGTATCCTATTCATTTCCAACACGTTGATTATTTTACTGGTCTTTACTCTGCCTTTTCTCTAGTTTGTCTCTCTAGAAATTTTAGACCGACTTAGACATCGAAGAGGGTTCACCAAGCACCAACCCCTCCGTGCTTGGTATTGCCCTTCTTGCAGGTCGATCAGAAGGAAGAAATCAGAAGAAGAGAAGGATACGGGTCAGACCCTTAAGCGAATAGAGTATCAGATCAACTTATCTACCCGTGAGTAGTGACACTTGGACCGACAACCCGTTGACCCAAGTGACGCGACCTAACAATACCTAAATCCGCTTACGGTTGGAAATACATAATTTTGAAGTAAATATTTTAATAATTATATATATATATATATATATTCAATTCTAAAAGAATAATTTTTTTTTTTATAAATCTATTAGAGCATCCACAGTGGTATTACGTAAAGAATACGTAAACGTGGGTCCTACATATTTATTTAAGTAAAACAACAAAAACTATCTACAGTGGTTTTACATAGCATTCCTTAAAGATGGGACCCACACGTAAATTTATGTTTTTACATAAAGCATTCCTTAAATTTAAGTAATGCATTATGTATTACGTAACCAATTTTTTATTATAGTTTAATTCATTTTATAATTAATGTTAATATCTTATTGGTGGTTGTTGGAAAATTTAATAATAAAATATATTTAAGGAATATGTTTAAGTAATACGATTGCAGAGAAAATATTTTTTACGTGTGTCTTAAATTTACGTATTACTTAAAGTGTACATAAATGTCTACGTGACAACTTCAAAGAATACAATTTAGGTAAAACCATTGTGGATGCTCTTAGAGTTTATTTTATTTGTGTCTAATAATCACCGCTCTTTAATTTAACCCTATCTTTTTTCTTTATAATTTTATTTTCATTGTTTTTTTTTTGTGATTTTTTATCCAATTTCATATGGCACACGGGATAGCACCTACTAACAAATTTATTTAGATATTATTTTTTCGCGTTGTGTGCTGGATTAGCACCTACTAACAATTTTTTTTTTCAAACACCCTGATCTTATAACAAAAGGCACTTTTGACCCTAAAGTTTGTTCTATCATGCATATATATATATATATAACCCTACCAAGGAACAGTATGGGCTTGGTATTTGGTCCTAATAAGGGTCTGCTAATAATGAGAAACAGAAGTCCTATTGTGGGCTCACAAGCGAAGCAGGCCATTCTCTATGCAAAAGACTGTAAATTGTTGCTTCCACATATGGACTGATTTGTACAATATATAATCTTGATCACATAACCCATCGCTAGCTGTAATTTTATTATTAATATTATATATATATATAAATCTTGGTGCATCATTTTTATGTATCTGCAAATAACACTTCCAGCTACGTGATGGTTACGATGCAACTACAAAAAAAAAAAATAATAATAAATAATATATATATATATACACTAGGTGTCGGCGCGTACGTTGCACGCGCGTCAATCACCAATATTTTATGATTGTTAATTAATTATGATCGACGAGATACAATGTCATTTTAAGTTTGTCAACCTCGTAATATGATAACTATAAGTTATGTAATTTGTAAAACACGTGTTAGATCCTAAGTAAAAGGGAACGTATGATAAAATAATAATTTGTATGACAAATAAATACTTGGAATGGTTCTCTTTCATATTGATATAACAATCACAATATATGGAGTTTCTCATTTCAAATTGATATAACAATCACAATATATGGAGTACTAAGACAAACAAACAATCAATAGACAATTTTTACGACTTAATATGAAGCTCAATCCATTTTCTATTACTTAGTGAGAACTCTTTCTCTTTCCCAATTTTGCAGCAACAGGAAGATCCTAAATATCATCATGACCAAAAATCATCAATGGAAATTGTATACTACATATCAACATAGAATAATACTGTATGATTCTTAGCTTACTCATTATGCACTTTCAATGGCCTTGGGATCGTTGTCTTCTTTCCTCAAGTTTTTATTTGCATGAGGAAATAGTTTTGATAAGGAAGCCGAGACCATCTTCATCAGCCATTAGTTCCAGTTCCCCAAACCACAATTAGCGTGAACTTATTATAACGGGCTTTAGTCGGGTTTGGGAGTAAAACACAAAAAATCCAACATCCTCAAACCTCATTAAAAATAATTATAGTATTCAAAACACATTGTGAGGATGATAACAACGGAAAGCAATGAATGGAAAGAATCACATATTCTCATAAATTAAATAATAACTTAACGACTACAAGACAGTAAATTTGAGAGAATCAATACCCGAAAATTTTTGTATGGACAAATTAGAAATCGCACACCCCCGAAACACTCAACACAATTAGTACAAAGTGGTTGGATCATCAAATAATAAGAACCAAAAAAAGAAACTTGGGGTGAGAAGTTACGATCCCGGAACCCGACAGCACAATCATGAACTAACGAAAGGAAACTTGAAGAGAGTCAATGCCAAGCTCAAGATGTGGCCTTGGACTGCTGTAGAGATATCTTAAGGCCTATTTTTTTTTTTTTTTTAAGTATGAGTTACCACTATAAATAAAGATCCAAAATCTAATGAAGTTTAAAGATTAAGAAACATTACTTCTGCAGATGCTTTATAGTTGACCACAAAACAAAGCATTATCAGGATTGACAACTCTCTCTTGTTAGTAGCCTCAGGGTTGACGATTCTAACATAGGTTTCTTGCCCCAAGTACCACGAGTCGAGGTTTTCTGTTCTTAGGCTTGACACACCGACGTTGTCTAGAGAAATCAAGATTGCTGTCCATGCTGGGTAAACAAAATAAACACAAAACAATTAAAATAACATACTATATAAGTTATCTCTTAATTAACCATCACTACAAGAAATTTGGTCTATAGCTACGATTGCAGTTGCGATGACATTGTGTCGTCGCTATAGACTGTGTTTATTGCGACGATTTACACCTTTCGTCGCATACCGTGAAAATTTACGAGAACACCATCGCAATATTCAATCGCGATGATAGGTCATCGCAGTAAAAAAATATTTTGCGACGACGACAAATCTATTGCGGGGACTTCGTATCCTCGCAACATAATGAGTTTATTGCGAGGATATGTAATATCCAATTGCTACGAATGCTTCTCGCAATACAAATTTTTCACCAAAATTTTGGCCTAAGTCTTTCGGGAAACCAATTGTGGCGACACGTAATCTATTGCGATGACCGCATATCATCGCTATAGAATTATTTTATTGCTAGGATGTGAAATATCCAATTGCGATGAAGTTTTCTCGCAATAAAAATTTATCCACTAAAATATTGCGCCAATTATCTATTGGAAAACAATCGCGACACCTCCAAATCTATACCTAAGATCATATGCCGTCGCAATAGAAAGGAATTACTGCGAGTGTGTGTAATATCCAATTGCGACGACGCCAAATCTCTTGTTAAGACCACATTTTTACGCAATAGAGTCAATATATTGCGAGGAAGTGTAATATCGAGTTGCGACTAATGATTCTCCCAATAACAAAATGCGAAAAAAAAATTGACGCCAAATTTCATTAAAAAAAAATTGCAGCTATACATAATATATTACGATGACCGCATATCTTACAATAGATTTTGTTTATTTCGAGGATTTTTACTTCTCTATTGCAGCACTTGGTTCTCGCATTAACAATTTTACCACTAAAATGTTGACGTCAATGTTTTTATTGGAAAACAATTGTGTAAATACCAAATATATTAGTAGAGTCAAATATCGTCGCAATATAATAAGTTTATTGAAAGGTTGTTTAATATTAAATTGTGAAGACTGCTTATCGGAATAATAAATTTCACACAAATAATTTGACACTGATAATACTAGGAAACCAATTACGACGAACCACAATATATAGCAATGACGACCGTTTGTCACAATTAATTATATTCTAAAAAATTTCAATACTCTATATTTATAAATTTGTCTAATATTTTTGAAACTCAAAATTGGTTAATTTTGCATCAAAATTTCAAACAACCCTAAACTTTTGAATCAACCATTAAACAACCTAAACCCTAAATTCTAAACGTGAATACCCTAAATATAGATACCCTAACACCCTAAACCTTAAAGCATAAACTTTAAAATCCTAAACCTTAAATCTTAAAACCCTAAACTTAAAGTCAAAACCTTAAACTCAAAACATCTAACCCTTAAATCCTAAATATAAACCTTGAATCTTAAACTCTAAACCTTAAATCATGAAAGCATATAACTATAAACTTATACTCTAAACTCAACCTTAAGGTTTAAGAACTCAAAAAATAAATCGTACTTGCTTTTTTTTTTGTGGCCAAAATCGAACTTACTTGCTAATTAGTCTGATATTACCGCATTATTTAGATTTGCAAAATAATTTATACAAATTGGAAAAATCAACTATAAATCTTTAAAAAAAAAAATGAAAAATTCAAATTACGTTCAAATGGTTATAAAACATTTTTATAAAACATACTAATTGTCCTCAGTTTTTATTTATAAAACATCATATCTTCTTGCGATAAATTGTTATCTTTTTATTTATAATTATTAGTTATAAAAAATAACTATTTAATTCCTTTCTTATTGTGGAAAATCCTTTCTTATTCAGCAAATTGACTAAATATATTCTTTCCCTAGCAAACTAATTGAAAGTGTTACCAAAATAAACTTAAATCTTATGAGCAAATATAGAAGAAATTAAAACTAATCAATCAATGATGGCGTCTGCTTCTCCTCTCTAAAGCAACTTGCTTTTTTTACGGGTGAAAATTCCGTGCATGGTGTAGTGCTAATTCATCCACGGCGGCGTCGCAGAGAAACTCTAATTATGTGCCATAATTTCATTGAACGATGAAAGGGAACTGCAGCTAGATTCTATATCGGCAACGCCTTCAACAGGGGAGGGGGAAGACAAAAACCGATTGACCATTTATGTACAGATTTTCGGCTTGTTATGGTCTTCCTAAACCTTCCACATCCATGTTCACGATGAGCATTATGGGATCGGCTTTAATTCAACAATCCTGTATTACCTGCCCACAACAAGTCCATCTTTAACGCCCCCAAAAGCTCTCATGTCGAGAACTTGAGAGGTGTATCGAGAGGGTCATCATCAAGCAAATCGTCCAACAACACGATCTTCAGAGACATCATCATGTCAGAGAATCAAATCTCACTGTTTCTCCAAAACATATTGAAATTTTAATATGGATCCACGGAATCAATCAAATATATGCTCTTCTCCATGTTGTTGGGAGCAGGCTAGACCTCTTTACATTCAAATTCACAAATGAAGAATTGCTCGGAGTTTGAAGTATCTGACTTCATCATCTACCAAATTGCCATGCCTCAATCGCAATCAAGAGATATTATCAACAACGAATTCGGATAGAAAAAAAATTACTCAAAGTGTGTTCATCGCCAATGTGAAACATCAGGTATAATTACTATTGTCAAATCATCTATACGGTTATACACTAAATGGTTGTCCCACGTTGCAATAAAAATGTTATCTTATAAAAATATTAGCATGTAGTCATAATTTTAATTTTGATTATATATTTTGTTAAAAAATACTGTAAATTTATTTATTATAACTGTATATATCAATTTCAAATCAATATACAATATATTTTATGATTACAAATTGTAATTTATGATTACATTATTCCAGAGATATATTTACTTATTTCATAACAAAGTTTTGTTTATTGGAGCTAATTAATAAAAATAATTTTTACAGTTGAATAATATTAAAAAATTATGAATCCTACATATATATAGTGTTAAAGATATAAAGTATAACTAATTTTTTTTCTATAATACATGAAATATTACATTACTCATTTTTTTGCAAATAAAATCATTAATTTATGATCGATGTTCACGTTTATTGATATAATATATTTAACATTAAGTGTATGCAATTTGTTTAAAAATAGTTATTAATATAATAATTAAATATCATGATGAGAATTAATTGTTTCTGTATATATAATTTAATAAATGTCTCATATCCAATGCATTGATTTTTTGCCAAAACAATCAGCCAATGCAATATATCAAATCAAATGTCTTTAAATATTTGTTGAATTTGAATATATTTTTTGAGTTGATTAAATACAGCCTTGTTATTATAGGTAACTGAAAGAGCATCCTCTAGCTACTTCGGAAGTGCATTATTGATGAGTATCTCCAGTTAGCTTTTTGCATTGTATTTTGACACTTTTATGTAATAATAAAATTATTCATATATATGTAATTAGACTTTAATAATCTTGAGTTAGTAGTTTATATGTGTATTCTAGACCTTAGAATATTTATTTATTGATTTCTTTTAATGATAATAATAATTTTAATTAGTTAATTATATTTCTATTTATTTCATGTTAATATTAGTAAATAAATTATTATTTCTGTTGCGATAACAATTTCATCGCAATAGTTTAAACATAAATAAAAACCTATATTATGACATCGTATTATTGAAATATATTTCTTACTTTATCTGTTACGACGACATGTTCGAAATTTATCGGCACAATACAACTGCCAATCATCACAATATAGAGTTATTAAATCCTTACAATATAGGTCCAATTGCGATAATAATCTAAAAAAAATTGTCGCAATAGAATTTCTAAAATCCTCACAAGGTGTACCTGCTGCGACAATATTTATAACTGTATCGTCGCAATAGGGTTATAAAATCATCGCAATAGGGAGATCAATTGCGACAATAGTTTTAAATTTGTCATCGTAAGAACTGATAAATCATTGCAATATATGTACCTATTGCGACAATAATATTAAATTTTTCATCGCAATACAGTTATCAAATCCTTGCAATAGATATATCAATTGTGACAACTGATATCGTAGATGCGTTGATTACCGTCCTCGCAACAGAGTGTATTCTATTGCGATGACGATCATTTTTGTCGCAATAGGAACCTATTGCTAGGGGTTTATAGTGACGAAGTTATTGCGACGAAGTTATTGCTAGGGGTTTATCGTCGCAATATACATATAGTGATGATTTCTAGGGTTATTGCGACGATTTTGGTCATCGCAATAACCATTAATTCTTGTAGTGCATTTCAGTATTAAAGGCTCTTGCTTTCTTGGACTGCAAGAAATCTCTAGTTTAGGGTTTAGGGCTAGCATTAGGTGGTGTAGTTGAGCATAAATGTTCGGTAAGTTGGGCCCAACAACCCAACCATAAAACCTTTAGATCAACTTCTAAAATTTAAATAGGTTGATGCATCAGATAGCTAAAACGAATAACTTCTAAACCGAAAGTGCACATTGCTGTAAACTTCCAAATGAGTAAACTGTGTAAAAAAACATGGTTCCAGCAAAATTACATTAAATAACAAATTTGTAAAATTGTGTGTGTACTACAGAGGAAGAAGAATACATGTACTGTAGAGTGGGCAATGCCATCCAACTTGTTATATGTTCCTCTGCTATTCTCTGTCCACTCGCCATAATCCATTCTGCAGATAAAATCATAGAGTTAACCTAGCATAATGGTTGATATATTTGCTTGTGAATGTAGAGATCACGAGTTTAAGTCTAAAACTAATCAATTTTTTTTTGTTGAATTTGAACATTTTGTAAGGGTGAAATTGAAAATAGAATCACGAGTTTAAGTCTAAAACTAATTTTTTTTTTTTGTTGAATTTGAACATTTTGTAAGGGTGAAATTGAATATAGAAGTAGAGTACACTAACCGTAGAACATATCTTAACCTTCAAATTCGTTAGATTTAGATAATTACCTGAGTTGTAGCTTTACCAAGCATGGATGACATTAATCATCTTTTCAACAAATGCTACCCCTCCCTGTTGCATGAACTGCATATAATACACTTCACAACGGTTTACAAAATGTAAAAGCATGCATAAGAACAATTAGGATAAATTATACTTACTAAGCTAATAGTAAAACATGTGCATCTATAAATTAGTTAAGGGGTGAATAATAATTTGTGTTGCTCTTTTTAGAAGATATATATATATATATATATATATATATATATATATATATATATATATATATATATATATATATATATAAGTTTTTGTTTTTTCATGCTTTGCATTGCACAGCTTCACCTTCTTTTTGTTTTTGCTAGCAGCAATACCTTTAGTATGCGATATGCGACTGAAATTAAAACACCGTCTCGGTTAGAATAACCCCAATGAGAAAATAATAGTCATGTGTGCATTGAGTTCGAAGTTTACTTACCCCTGGTAAAACCAGCTGCAACACCATAAAGTTGGAGTTACGCAGACCAGGCCAAATCAGACATGTTGTTAAACTTATCGGGTTATGAATTCCTATAACATCAACTTATGTATACTTATGGCAATTCCTATCAGAGGACGAATGTCCTAGACTCCTAGGTAGTTTGTTTAATTATCCTACTTATGGAGAGTTATATCAGTTGCAATTACAAGAGTTATTTCAACTGGGGACGAACTTGATAAAACAGAGCACAATGAAACTAACCTGATTGAGCAGTGTTATTCCTTTTGTATCACATTTGTCTGAATCAACACAAAAATTCAAATGTCAGCACCAACAAAAACAATAATTGAAAACCCATGAAAATGTGTTAAACATTAGTAAGAAGGGTTGGTTAATCAGAAACCCCTAAATTGCAGGAAACCGGAAAATTGCAAGACGATGACTAAATTGCGTCGATATGCAGAGCCTGCTGCACGAAATTGAAGGGTGTTGAACCGGGGCTTGCTCTCCCATGGCTTCCTTTGGAATTGAATGAAAGCAGTTCGTAGGAAAGTGGCAGATCAATCGATTTCGAGTGCTGAAAATCTTAGATACGGAGAAGCAATAGACGAAAAGTAATTAAGTGATTTCTGCTAACCACTACCCTGATTTCAGAAGATACCTGAAACGGAACGTAGAAGAGAGGAAAAACTTGAAAACCTCTGAACCCGAACGGCAAGAGCGGAAACACCGTAAGACAACAGAAGGATGGAATTGCTCGAGCTTGGCGATGGAGATTGTCGAGAAAATGACGATTCTTCCTCTTCTCTTCAGCGGACGGTTCTCCATCCAAGGGAAAGGTAAGCGGTTGAATGTTTAAAGTGTGAGCGATAGTTGGGTGCCGAAAAGCTGCAGTTGTTTTTGGGTGGGTACTAAATGATTTGGTTTGAAGCAAAATTTGGTCGGACGAAGATGTGTTACGTGGTTGTGGCAGCTTTTGGGAGTGAAGACGGGAGAGGGAAATATAGGAGCGCTTATGAAAATATGCTTAGATTTGAGGGGTCTAAATATGTACATGGAGCGTTGTGTTTGTTCAACTGAAGAGGTTCATGGTAGCAGCGTTTCGGGGTGAGGACACCCGGTACTTTTATTATAGAGTAGATATATATATATATATATTTTAAATCTTGGTGCATCATTTTTATGTATATGCAAATAACACTTCCAGCTACGTGATGGTTATGATGCAACTACAAAATAAATAAATAAATAAATAAAAATCAAGTGATCGGAATGTTTTTTTTTTTCTATATGTCAGAACTTTATATAATCTCTATTCTTACTAGGACAGTCATAAAAATTAAAAGATAATATACTGGTCATTAATATTTTTTCATTTTAATGTTTTGAGCAGGAATTAACTTAAATTCTAAAACTTTTGATTAATAAATAAAGTGTCGTTACTGTATATATTACATGTTTATATCAAATTAGTTGTATATGGTTCATTATTTTTACGATATCGTCTCAGTTCTCATCAGTCGGCCGGTTCAGTCCACCAAATTCAATCAATCCGACTATATTACAACTTTCGAACCGTATATACAGCCACCCCTTCGGCCCTTCCAATTCATGTTGGACAAATCTAAGACAGAATCTTTGTTTTTTCTTTTGGCCAAGACAGAATCTCAAGATTCATATGTGGTTCTGGTGGCTAGATACTAGTAGTGGCCAAGTGGCTAAACCTCTAAACCCTACCGCCCTACCCTATCTACTCGTCGTACCTTCACAGCTTTACCTTATCTTAGTCTAGAGAAATTATAATATATGCTCGCTAAATTTCGAATCGAGCTTTTACTGATGAGTCGAGTACGAGTTCATTGTACTCGATTCGAGAGGGTAGCGAGTCTATTTGAGTTTTTTTTGTTGTGCATATTCAAGTCGAGTTCGAGATTAAGCCAAAAGCCTATTCGCGTCAAGTTCGAGCTCGAGATAAGGTGCACAATTTATGATATATTTGAACAATTTTAAAATTGGCAAGCCGAGTCGAGTCGAGCTTGAACTTGTCGATTATTGCACAAAATCGAGATCGACCTTTAAAATTTAAAGCTCTGTCGAGTTTGAACTCGAGTAAAACGTGTCGAATCCAGCTTGCCAGATACTCAACTCAACCCGGCTCATTTACTTCCTGAAACAACTACAAGATCAAGCATTGTTTACATTTCTCAGTGAATTTAAATTTAGCAGAATGGACGGTCAAAGATTGATTGGATCAGGAGAGTGGGGCCAAATCAGAGCCGTAGATACGTAAACAACGATAGCAGACCAGCCAGCTGGTGTGTGCAGCAAAAAGGGGGACCATTGGACCACATTGGGCTAGCTCAAAGCCCAGTTGCAGCACTAGGTTCGGATACGGTGCCGTTTCGAAAGATACTACGGCTGTGATGGAGAGACAGAAGAGAAGAGAGGATCTTTGTTATTAAGAGATGTTGTGTCTTTTTTGTTAGATAGATATACAGATTTGGCGGCAAATCTGTGTGGAGTCCTATTGTAGCCCAAACAAGACAACAAGAGTCAATAAAGCCCCTTCAGGTCACCTATATATATATATATATATGAAATCTAGATTATGGAGAGGATCTCTTGTTGTAGGTCCGGTCGGGACCCGATCAGATGCATCAAATCATCCACTACATTGACACTTAACGCGTTATAAGAATAACTTATATATATACAAATTGACAGCTCTGTTAAAATTTGATTTTAATAATTTCGACATAATGGATTACGTGATGAAGAAAATAGCTAACTATTTATTCGACTCCCCAAACATCAGGTAGCAGTTTATTTGACTGTCCAAACATCATATAACAGTTTGTTGTGTTTTTATTCATCAAGTACTCCATACATAACTCGTTCTATCTAAATTAGATTCTAACAGAGCTTATAATTTATATATATGTGAAATTTAAATTAGCAAAATGTTCGTAAAAAAATTAGTGTTCGACTGTCCAGTATTTAACTAACAACTGGATAATTAAGTCTAATCCTCACTTTAAAAGTTAGCTACCTCATTCAAAGAGTGAATAGAGTATTTATGTTGGTATTTCTCTCCTCACAAATAGGTTAATTAAGTAGATGTAATTAAGATGATATGACAATATCTAAGCAAGATGTTTATGTAAATCCATGTCATCAACAAGTCATGACATTTACCTATCAGATAACAATAAGACATGCACGCAGTTACACAAAATGAAGTCAGAACAAGAAAGAAACATATCATATCAAATAGCCTATCATATCTGAGGCGTATATGGTATATATACACAATAAATAGCTAACATAATAGCTTGGTCCTGTCTCAATTCTAGAGCCACACATAGAAAGAGACATTAACTAGATCGAATCTATAAACTCATTAAAATTGCTATCTCAACTTATTTTCTCCCTCGTATTGCCCGACAGTTATCCCTTATGTCGTGCTATGCGTGGGTAGCGATGGTGCGAGTATATGTCAAACATACTGTATTCTTTATTCACATAATATATATGTATTCTTTATTCACATAATATATAATTGTAAATGTAATTAAAATTATAATTATAATAATCGCGGGTATATCTTTTGGTACTATGTACTCATAATACGGTCTTTAACCATGATTTTACATGTATTCATATTTGAGGTACTCGATTTTTTTTAGTTCCTTAAAATCCATTTTCGATTATTTGGTCCTACAAAATTAACTCTAAGTATAAAACAAGGCTTGTTGACCCCCATATTTATTACCCCGGCCCCTCCCTATACCTATAGCTTAATTATTTGAACACAACACTATATAGTTAGACTAGATAATTATCGAGTTAAATACCACGTATATATATAGTTTTTGTATTAAGTCCCTAAGCCATCCACTAACATCTTTTAATAAGTGGTCAAGTTTTGTCTTAATGATAAATTTAATCATCCCAACTCCTTATTTTCCTAATTTACTATTAGGGTTTTAATTAGAAGGAAAACAAAATTATTTAGCTCTAGCACTACCGAAAATATGTATTCTTATTATTTACCAACGAACATACATATAGTATGTTTTAGCGGAGTTTTTTTTTTTTTTTTTTTTTTTTTTGGGGACAAAGAGGAGTATGTATTATGTAAGCCAAAAACATTAAACTAAATTCTTTGCCGCTGTATCTTATAGAAATATATATTATAAAATAATATGTGTGTATTGTAGTGGGTTCATAGAGAAAAAGGTCAAGTGTTGCAGTTTGCAGAACAGTAATGAGCCAAACATCTGGACGTATCCGATCTCTCCACACTACAGCTTATGAATGGTATGTTATGTATATATCAGGGGGCAAGCAGGACCACTCTGTCTGATTGGAGAAATTTGTATGATTCATAAATACTAACCTAAAGAAGACCATAGCTTGCATGGCCATTCATTGTCTTGTAACATGAGCCCCTAGACTATAGATATTTTCTCAACTGTCTATGTCTCTGTGTGTGCTGGACAGATTTTGCATATCTCTGCATGCTGTAGGTATTATATATTTGTCTCTAGTTAAAGTTTTTATTTTGGACCATAATATATATAATAGGCTTAAAAGTTTTTTAGAATTTCTAGGGAGTATTAGATAACAACGGTTATCACTTGTATATTTTGATCTACATCCTAAGAATAATCATCATTCAGACGGAACCGGTCCGTAAATGATAAAGTACTAATGGTTATTAAACGGTTTGTTAATAGGTGAAACACTAAATAATTAAACCATATTAGACCGTTGGTTTACAATTAAGTCTAATTTTGGGTTTAAGTTACCAAGTATCCATTCTTTTTTTAATAATTTTTTTTTTTTTATGGTTTGACCGAATGGTTATGGAATTAGAGAGTACCAGATGATGATGATCAAGAAATTATGGTCTGATCTGAGCATACGTACACTGGCGAATCCACATTGTTATTGTTAATGGAGCAGAGCAGAATACTTTCGGATGTATTGATGAACGACAGAGTACTAGTGTTCTGTTTTTGTGTGGTCGAATTTGGAAGGCAATGCTACTGTACGACGTGCCTCGGTCCACTTGAGTCAACCATGTGTCATGCCAGCTGGAATTAATTAATATTAAATAAATAAAACTACTAAAAGTCCACCTCATCATGCTTTGATTTAAAATTAAATTTTTAAAATGTGAAATTTTTAGTAAAAATTTATAGAAAGTTGTCAAGTGATATAGGTTAAATAATAATTATTCATAAAGTAGAAAGAGAACGTTGTTATACATTGACATGTGGATTTAAAAGTATTTTTTTTATTGAAATTTCACTGTTTTTTCCATTTAGCATCACTTTTGATTTAATTGAAATTAATTAGGACAGAATTAACGTCTTGATATAGTATATCAAAGTAAATAAGTCCATCAGATATTATTATTACTAGAAATATTTGAAAAAATTACTAATAATTATAATTTTTTTATGAGTAATGCTACAAAATCTGTGAAACTTAGACTGAAGTGTTTAATATATACATGTTCTGATATTATTTTTAAAATTACTTACATATTACTCAATTTTTCATAAATTTGAATTTAATAGTAAAAAAAAATTCAACCTCTACTGTTGATTATACTTCAGCACTAAGACATTAATAAAAAAAATTATTTTTTAAAACTTATTATTGATATTTATATATATTATATTCTTGTGAACTGCTCCTCCTTCACTCAACCAAAACTGAGTTGATGAAGGCCACATAGCTTTTCCTTCTAGTTCTCACTGACAGTAGTAAAATAATAATGTAGCTGAAAAGTATAAAATATGAATGCACATATATGGCTTGAAGTTGCACACCTTAAACAAGTAGGTGGTCCATTCTTTTCTCCTTTATAATTAGGTGAACATTCAATTACATAATTACACTATTATTAGTGTTGTCCTCACTTTTATTTTTGCAACGACAGATTTAAATTGATAAACGTTAAACTTTAAGAAATACAGAAACGTGTCGATTCAGGGAAGACACTATCTAAGTTTTTTTTAACTTTTATAAAATTTTAAAAATACCTCAAACTTTACAATTATGGCTAATTTTACCATTCTCTAAATTAGCATCACGAAATTCATAACAAGCTAGAAATAACTTTTTTTTTTTTTTTTTAAAAAACAATACAAAAATTATTTGATATTTGTCCTCAATCTTAAAAAATTAGAATTTGCTGGTTAGTATAAAAATAAAATTAAACTCACAATATTATGATAGAAGAATTACTCATTATCAAACTCGTCCGTCGCCGTTACCGTGACGGAGATGGTTTACATTGCAGTTGCACTAAATACTAATAACATCATTATATTTATAATTAAAAGTAATAACACAAAGGAAACACCGATACTACAAAACTTAGCCGGATCACCGGCAACGGTGGCCAATCACGGCCCTGCGACCACCACATTACACGGCCAGGAAATGGTCAGCCCCAAATATGTCGCCTATGTCCTGAAAGCTGTCGTCCACATTCCAACTAGAAATCTCCGACGACCCGAACTGGAAATCCTCGACTGGGTTTAGAAACATGTCGGCGAAGTCCACGTCGTCATTTAGCATGCTCTCCCCAAAGTTACAGTCGTCGAACAAGCTCGGGACGGAAGTATCGAAGCTGAAGAAGTCCGTCGGGAAGAGGCTATCGATCGTCGGGCAGTCTGAGAAGTCGGAGAAGTTTTCCGACGTGGATGATTCTTCACGCGCCTCCGCTTCCCTGGGTACAACGGCGGCGTCAGAGCTGTGAGTAGAAGACTCCGCCTCTGGAGACGACGGTGACCGGGGAAGAACCGACGTCGGAGAGCGGACAGATGGAAGCGGCGGCGACGGCTGCTCTTTCACGGGGGGAGTGGCGAAGTTAGTGAGCGCGTCGGGCCCACGCAGCTGGATGGCAGCATTGTCATACACCATGGCCGCCTCTTCCGCCGTCTCGTACGTCCCCAACCAGAGACGCACCCTCCGCAGCGGATCTCTGATCTCCGCCGCCCATTTTCCCCACGGCCGCTGCCTTACGCCTCGGAACTTCCTCCCTGCCGGAGCCTTCATTTCCCGACGGGTCGCCGTGACCCTCGCCTTCTTTTTCCGGCTCGGCTCTGCTCTTTCCTCACTGGGGGAAGCCTCGACGGCGATTTCGTGCACAAATCTCTTGAACCGCCGCCGGGGAACCACCTCGGTTTCTTCATCGCTTGATGAATCAGTGGCGTCGGGGTCGGTGAACGACAGTCGAACCACCCGCGGCCGGAACTCGGGTCTACTACTCCCCAAAGTGAGCTTAGTTTGAGTGCGGTGCTCGGAGAACTTGATCGGCGCTGCCGTAGAGCTCGTCGTAGTAGTTTTAGAGTCCATGGTCATTTTTGTCTGTTGTTTCAGTGGTCAGATACTTCGCATTACACGGAGGTTAGTGTTTAATAGAAGGCCAGAATTCTAAAAGGCTGCAGCTTTGACACGAGGGGGAATAAAGGGGACACGATAAAGATCCACCATGAAAGGGCTGAGCAGATTTCTTCAAGAAAAGCTCAAACCCAAGACGGAAAAGCAGAGCTAGGAACCGGAGTTCAGTGAAGGAGCGTGAAGCAGAGTACGGAAAGGCAATGGCGGGAGAGTTTTTTTTTTTTTTTGGTAAAGGCAAAAGTGAGAGACGACCCACCTCAAAGACTAGCTTTTACTGTTAAAGGAGGGGAGGAGATTGGTCCACTTGAAGTTGTGCTGCTATGGAGTCTGTCTGGGTTTTAGAGCAAGAATGTAGTTAGTACAGTGTGTGACAGAGGAAGAGGAAGAAGAAGAAGAAACAGTAAGGTAGGAGGCAGTGAAGATGGAATGGCGTTACCGGAAGAGGGGTGATTTATAGAGTCAGCCGCCTCTGGGGATACCTGGTTCAACCCGGCTCTTTCGCATATTTCGTTGCAACGAACCGGAGACTTTTCCGGTTTTGTTTGGCAGATACCTTTTTCACCTTTCACGTGTTTGTTTTTTCCAACAATAGTAGTAGCTTTTTTTATTAAAAATAAATAATAATAATAATATAATGACATTGATAAAGTATTTAAACGTACACGGCCAGAAAAAATAAATATTAACATTATTATAGGAACTAGATTGTATTTAACTACCCAACTCTTTTTTAATTCTTTTTTAGTTTGTTAAGGTAATTTTTAAATTGATAAATTACCTTTAGAATGATTACTTTCACAAAAATACATTATATTATTATTTTGGCCAACTCACAAAATATCTTCAAAATGTCAAATGGTGGATTTTCCGAATCATAATATCCAGTAAATCCAAAAGAGGTGGAACTTGGAAATATGTGAAATTTGGAAAAGGAAAAAAGAAAGAAAAGGTAAAGTAGAAAGTAGAAAAAGGAGTGTATAGTTCAGTAATTTTAGTGATTCTTCGGGGTAAAATTGGAGTTTAAGGTTTAGCTAAAGGATTGGTTGAGGCTCGGTATGTTTTTTAGTTTTTCTCCAGGCGCCGCATATGAGGGATACAAACAGAGAGCGACACGTGTCACATGGGCCCGAAATGAATGAGAAATTATTCATGGCACTGAGCCAACAGGTGACTAATAAGTGGTACCCCTTTAGCCAATAAACTGATGACACATAGCAGAAAGAGAGTGATACCTTGACACATGGCAGAACATCACTAGCTGGAAGGGCACCACTTAGATAAATTCTTCACTACATCGGATCCAACACTGGATCCGATGTGGTAGCCCATCAGCCAATGATGAAATTTGTCAAAATTAACTTGACATGTGTACAATTGTCATCTTCTAATTGGGTAATGGGCCACCACATCGGATCCACGTGTTGGATCCGATGTACCGAAAAATTTCTCGCACCACTTATTGGTCACCTGTTATCATGAAGGATAACAAATGGCAGTTGGCAGTCTCGTAGCGTGAAGCTGCCGACTCGTCAAAAAACACTGTTCTCTTCTCTTGATATATGAGCCACGGGTCACGTGATGCTGGAGATTTTTGTTGCTCTGTTTTGCTTCCAAGTTTTTGACCATTTTATTTTGTTGTAAAAAAGTAATTACTTATTCTTGAGTTCGGAGTTAGCTTAAAAATATATATATATATATATATATATATATATTAAGTGCATTTTATAACAATATGCCATAATTCGACTGTAGCTGCTCTTCATTCAATAAAAATAGGGTTAAAGGTACTTTTCATACCACATGTTTAGCCGAATGTGGCTTTTAGTACCGGATGTTTGGTTTTGTATACTTTTGGTACCAAACGTTTGAAAAAAAGTGGCTTTTGGTACATCCGTTAGTTGGCCGTTAGTTTTTCCCGTAAAGTGACATGTGCAAGTCACATGACAGAACCTAAACTTTCAATTTTGTTCAATTTAGTCCCTCAAATATATTCATAACTTTTAATTTGTTTAATTTAATCCCAAAACTTCAAAATCAATTCCAATTGAATTATCGAACCCAATTGACCTAGCCGGACCTAGCCTAGGGCTAGGTCCGAACTTGGGTTGGGGTCGCCGGACCCAGCCGACCCTGGGTCAGAATTGGCTAGGTCCGGCGGGCGGCGACCCCGAACCAGGGTCGGACCTAGCCCTAGGCTAGGTCAATTGGGTTCAATGGTTAAATTGGAATCATTTTGAAGTTTTGGGACTAAATTCAACAAATTAAAAGTTAAGAATATATTTGAGGGACTAAATTGAATAAAATCGAAAGTTTAGGGTCGGTCACGTGACTTGCACATGTCATTTAACGGAAAAAATTAACAGCCAACTAACGGATGTACCAAAAACCACATTTTTTCAAACATTTGGTACCAAAAGTATACAAAACCAAACATCCGGTACTAAAAGCCACATTCGGCCAAACATGTGGTACGAAAAGTACCTTTAACCCATAAAAATAAAATGGATCTTTCTATCATGCTTTGAGAGCACCATGCTTTGAGTACGTTTTTTTGTATTTTTCTATTACCTTAAAGGTGAACCCTAGAGAGAAATTGATATTATTAATAGTATGATGAAAATATTATGTGTGGTTAAAAAATTTCATATTTTTTCATACTTTTAAAGTTTTACATATGTTACAATTAAGTCCACGCTAGTAATAAAAAAACCAAAAGCATGGTACTCTTAAAGCATGGTAGAAAAATCCAAATAAAATCCACATAAAATGTATGGGTAAAATGCATACAAATGAAAAAATTGTTTTTTGTTTTGTTTTTTTTTTTCCATAGTTTGACGATACCTCTGTTTTTTAATCCACATCCTTAAAATATGCTATTTATTTATTCGGTACCATGATGGCTATTAATTTTCTCTTCCTTTTTCAACTTCTCATATCCTTCATAATTCACATCATAAAATTTCTGATTTATCTCCTTGGTTCCATGATTATTTCAAATATTTATGATACAAAATTCATCATCATAATTGCACAATGTCATAATAGTGGTGTGATTAAATTATTTTAAAAAGAGTTGCAAAAAAAAAAAAACGATTTTAAAGTTTTCAACTCACAGTTCACCATTTTATCCTATATATAAAAACTAAAATACATAATAGAGAGATAGGGTCAAATATACTTTTTACACTATATGTTACCGAATGTGACTTTTAGTATTATATGTTTGGTTTTGTATACTTTTTGTACCAAACGTTTGAAAAATGAGGTTTTTGGTACATCCGTTAGTTATCCGTTGATTTTGGCCGTTAAATGACATGTGCAAGTCACGTGACCAACCATAAACTTCTAATTTTGTTCAATTTAGTCCCTCAAATATATTCCTAACTTTTATTTTGTCTAATTTAGTCCTAAAACTTCTGAATCGAACCCAATTGAAAAAATCGAACCCAATTGACCTAGCCGGACTTAGCCTAGGCCTAGGTCCGATCTGGACGCAGGGTAGGATCTAGCCCTAAGCTAGGTCCGACGATGTCAATTGGTACAATTTGATTCGATTGTGAAGTTTTAAGGTTAAATTAAACAAAATAAAAGTTAGGAATATATTTGAGGGACTAAATTGAGCAAAATCAAAAGTTTAGAGTTGGTAACGTGACTTGCACATGTCATTTAACAGCCAAAACTAACGGTCAACTAACAGATATACCAAAAGCCACATTTTTTCAAATGTTTGGTACTAAAAGTATACAAAACCAAATATTTAGTACTAATTAAAGTCACATTCGGTTAAATATGTGGTGTAAAAATATATTTAACTAAATATATAGTTAGGCATTGTCGATGGAATAGGTACATGAGCTGATTTAATTATAGCCAGTTGATGGGTCTCATTGGCTTTTAACGTGCAAGATTACAGACAGGAATGCTACTTTAAGAATGCACCTTAATTAACCCACGACCGAACATTTCATCTGCATTTTAATGAGTTTCACGTCAAAGCCTCTTCTGGTGCCTGAAAATTATTGAATCCTCTCTGCGTCAACGTTTCTCTAATATATATACACACTATGTAGTACCTACAGTTTGATTTCCATAATGGTGTGTTCTATCACTATCTCTACGTACTGTATATGATAAAGAAAAAAAAATCTAGTTGCATGTATTAATTTCTGTTTATGTCGTAACAACACGATGAATTTGGAATTAAATCACTAATTCAGAATCGGACTCGATAGATATGACTTGTGGGACAGTATAATACAAAAAGGGTGCTCGTAATAAGAAGACAAGCTCCTATCACATGCATCATTGAAGTTTGTCTCAAAGTACTTACAAGCGCTAGCACGAGAGTATTCATAAAGTAAACCTCGGACCATTTATTAGTGCATCAACATATGTATAGAAGGATGAGAATTGTATTATTAATTTTGTTATGTACCTATATATGGATACAAAATTATATCTATAACAAATAATAAATTTATAACAATATAATAAGTAAAACATAATATGATAATATATATATAAAATATATCTATTCCTAATCTAGATTTATCTGAATATAATAAAATATATTTATCTATATTTAATATATCTTATTCCCTTATAATATATACCTTATTCTAGAAGCATTTTTTCAATCGACCAACCCATATGGATTGCCTGAATAAGGAGGCAAACGCCTTTTAGTTAAGTTATTATGGGTCATTGAACGTTTCATAAATAAAATAAGGTTAATTACCAAATTACTAGTTAACACGTCTAAGTATTTAGACAAATTATTAGCTTTTTTTTTTTAATAAGGTTAATTACCAAATTACTAGTTAACACGTCTAAGTATTTAGACAAATTATTAGTTTTTTTTTTAAACGGTAGCTCATGTTTGAGCATTCAAATTGCTCGATTAAAGTTTTGTTTTTTTGACTATTTATTCCACTTGTTTGACACTTTGCTAGTTTATGTTTCAGTTTGTGGACAATTTTATAGATTGAGTTTCTTTAGTGGACAATTTGTCTACAAACGAAACCTGAACTAAAAATCAGTCAATAAAGCAAAATCTAAGTAAGCAAATTGTCCTAAAAAAACACAATCTAACTATTTGTATTGAAAATTAAGCATAAGCTGGTAAAGTGTACTAAAAAAAACCTCGGCTAGCAATTGTCTAAGTGGTCAAACGTGAGCTAAGACTTTGGTAATTAGCCCAAAATGGAGAAATTTATGTTAATACATCTTTATGTTTGAGTTATACAAGTGAATGCACTATATTTAATTTGACGATGTCCAGTTTGCACCACTATCTGTATATCAATTTATACAATAACAATAAGTTAGTGTAGTGTGCAGTCAAAGGCAACACGGTGCAAAAGTTGGGGTACACAACCAGCCGGACAACACTTCCCATAAACCGTTAAATTGTACGGACCATTTTGGCGGGAAAACATGTCATACTGGCGGGAAGTAACGGCACAATGAAACACTGTGATATGTCAACTCTGCACCGTTGGCCCAGGCCAATTTGCAGCTGAGATCAATCATTCTGTCTTGTGGTAGACCTTGTTTTTAATCTTCTGTATATATATTTATAAAGCATTTATGTTTTAATTTATGCAGTGTCAATACCATTTAAATCTATTATCTGTTCATTCATAAATATGTTTCAACGTGATCGACGAGTAATACTTTAGTTTATGCGTGACATAGGAAATACTGATATATATTATATGACATTAAACTCAAATTTACTATATCTATTATATAATGGCCAAAGGTCATTTTGTAACCGCCAAATTTTTATATGATTATCTATATTACTATGGCATAACTTAGTTTTACACAAATACCCTTCTGAATATCAGTTGAATTAATCAATGTAATCAATTAACTTAGGGTTTTAGGGTTTTGTAGTAATTTATTATTTCTAAATATTTGAAAAAAAAAATTACAAATTGTCACTACAAAGAATTGAACCTATGATTTAATGCATAAAAGCCACACATCTTTACCATCTATACTAATAAAGTATTTATTACTCTCTTAATACTTAATTGTAATAAACAGTTCGAATATTAAAATTAACTTAAATTGTGAAAAAAAAATTATATCAAGTTTAAATATAATCTAAAAATTTAAAAGAAATTCTAGATGGACCGAGAGAAAAAAAAATCATTAGAATCGCATAATGATCATGTTTTGAAATTTAACTAACAATGTTAATGTATTTCTAATGCATATCGTTGTAAGTTCATGATGATACGTTAAGAACCAATATTATTAATACATTTTCATGAATAAATGTTATGATACAAATCATGATTTATTGTTGAAAAGTGGTTCTTTCATTTTCATTTTCCACTTTTAGCGTATTTTTATTATTTAAAAAAAAAATTAATTGATTTTGAATAGTGACATAAATATTAGCCCTACTATTATGTGCATATACATCTACAATTGCAAAATATAATCAAATTAACTTTTTCTTAATTGGCTTAAGTGGTTTTTCCTAATGTGTATATTAAATATATTGGTATATGCTAGAAGTGTGTGTATTGTCGTCTTGGGACATAATGAGTCTGGCTTTAAGGAATTACAAATGCATCATTAGCTCTGATAATATAAGAATAGAACTTGATTAAAAAAAATCACGCACCAAGGGATTCTTTGTTGTTCAACGAAAAATGAGCAAAAACATATACCCACCTACGATTTAATGCATAAAAGCCATACGTCTTTACCATATATATATGCTAATAAACTTTTGTTACTATCTTAATACTTAATTGTATTAACTGGTTCCGAATACTGAAATTAACTTAAATTGCGAAAAAAAAAATATTATATCAAGTTTAAAAATAATCTAAAAATTTTAAATAAATTATAGATGGACCGAGAGAAAAAATTATCGGAATCGCATGATCATGTTTGGAAATTTAACTAATAATATTAATGTATTTCTAATGCATATCGTTGTAAATTCATGATGATACGTTAATAGCCAATAATATTAATATATTTTCATGAATAAATGTTATGATACAAAGTATGATTTATTGTTGAAAACTGGTTCTTTCATTTGTTTTTCCACTTTTAGCGTATTTTTATTATTAAAAAAAAAAAACTTAGTTAATTTTGAATAGTGTCATAACTAAATTAGCCCTACTATTATGTGCATATAAAATCTACAATTGCAAAATATAATCAAATTAACTTTTTCTTAATTGGCTTAAGTGGATTTTTCCTAATATGTATATTAAATATACTAGTATATGCTAGAAGTGTTCGCATTGTCGTCTTGAGACATAATGAGTCCGGCTTTAAAGAACTACAAATTGCATTATTAGCTCTGATAATATAAGACCAAAACCTTATTAAAAAAAATCACCCACCAAAGGGCTCTTAGTTGTTCAACGAAAAAGAAGCAAAAACACATTAAATGATTCTTAGTCTCTCGAGCATTATTATAATTTTTTAATAATTTGTTCAAAACTTTATATAATATGTTATATTTTACATAAATTAAGTCAATTTTTTTTTTTGCAATGCTCACGTATGTCTATAATCGTAAACAATAGTAAATTGATATTTTAATCCACTTAAGTGGATTTCCCTAATGCTTATACTAGATACCTGCGCGCGCTACGCGCGTGCGCGTTGTCTTCCTGAGAATGTTGTAATTACATCATTAGAATGACTCCGAGAATGATACAAGATCGGCTCGATTCCTAGGATGATACAAGAACATAACCGTATTTTCTTAAAAAATTCAATTAAACTATGTAACATACTGTTATAATGAAAATAAAAAAAAAAAATTCTAAAAAATTTAAAGTAAAATGCTCGAGGGACCGGGAGCTCTATAGTGAATGTTCTTGCTCCCGGTCCCTCGAGCATTTTACTTTAAATTTTTTAGAATTTTTTTTTTTATTTTCATTATAACAGTATGTTACATAGTTTAATTTAATTTTTTTAAGAAAATACGGTTATGTTCTTGTATCATCCTAGGAATCGAGCTGATCTTGTATCATTCTCGGAGTCATTCTAATGATGTAATTACAACATTCTCAAGAAGACAACGCGCACGCGCGTAGCGCGCGCAGGTATCTAGTATAATATAAAGTAAATTTTATAATATAAATATAATAATAAATAAAACAGTTAAAAAGCGGTCTATTCTAATATATTACAGTTATTTATTAAACCCGTTTAACTCGGCCGTTGTCATGTTTGTTCCTTCTTTGTGGTTTTAATTTACTGGGTGGGCGCAATAATAGATTCTTATAATGAGCCGTGATTTTTGACCGATTCTCTTCTTGAAGTACTAAACCAATCAAAAGCACCAAAGCCAAAATACACGTTTAATTACTGTCAGAAATCCGAAGCAATTTATATTTTATACTACTAAAAAATATATTATTACTATATCATATCATGATAATAAACTATCTATGCACATGCACTATATATATCATATATGTCATCGCGTCGTGTTTTGATTTCTAGTGTTTTACTTTTTACGGGTTAATTATAGTGTTAATAAAATTACGTGTGATCAAATATGACACGTGTCAAGGGTGACGTCTTCTTGATAGAACTTCTAAAGACACCCTGCGGGGAAAATGAAAAATTCTTATTTCAACTTTAGAACGTGAACTACAAAGCAACCTAGTCGTTTATTAATAATATTTTTTAAAATAGGATAGGAAAAATGGTTCATAGTTTAGGTTTGCAATATTACTAGAAAGACTCACGATGGTTTCCTCAATAGAATTTAAACATTATCATTCCCCTAAATAGCAAAATACTTACCATCTTCTTCAACCATTATTGGACTTTTAGCAAAAAAAAAAAAAACAATTATTGGACAATTGGATTTGTATACTTGCACATAATATATTCTCAAAACCAATGTGATTATTTTTCTTATCCCCAACGGTTACATTCAGTTACATAACCATGATTTTTTCTTATGGGTAAGAATATTTAAACTAAGGTAAATAACAAAAAAAAATCTAATAAGGACAAAGATAAAATTCAAAATAATAATAATAATTTACATTTTTAAAATTAAAATTGAAAATTGACGGAACAATTGTCCTCTTTGTCTCTATACATATTAATTTCGTCCCTACTTTGGAAGCTATCAGTCTTTTCTATCAATGCTAGAGCATGTGAAAAAAACTGTGAAAAATCTATAGAAAGCATTTTTAGTCCACATGGCAATGCATAACAACATTCTCTTTCCATTTTATGAACAATAATTACTTGACATGTGTCACTTGACAACTTTCTATGGATTTTTCACTAAAAATTTCACAATTTAAAGATTTACCCAAATAATAACTAGAAAAAATATTGAGTATTACTTACCTAAGTCGACGTGCCGCCACGATATTGATAATTTATATTTTTTGTTGTTGAACACCGCTGGATCTTTTTATTATATAATACATACATGCGCATTTAACTATATATAGTAAATCTCTACATGTGATATAATAATTTTACACTCTCTCTAGACTCTAGCTATGGCACGCATATGCACACGTCTCTCTAGAATATTAATACATTTGAGTTAATTTGCATGTACGACTAAATCTCTCCAACCAAGATATATAGTAGCTAGCTAGCTGTGGATCTCAGCGCCTTCCATTGACTTGTCTTCTGGTATTAATATTATATATTTGTTACGTATCACATATATATATATATATATATATATATATATATATATATTTATTTATTTAATGTATAATAATAAATATAACACAAACACACTCCGAGAAGAGTGATATCATAGAAGTTTTGTGTCTCAATGAGCGTCTTTTGAATTATGCAAACTTTAAATTGACCTCTTTTTTTTTTTTTTTTTTATCTAGTACAGTGTACAGTGTTATAAATCAAGAAAAGAATACGAGCATATATGTTGAAGTAGGTTATAAAACTTAAAAGTTCGTGTTTCAAAGATCTACATTTCTTAGCTTGAGTTTAGGGTAAAGTTGGTAAAGACACTATAATAATGAATGTTGGCTGATATATTGTTCAAATTGAAGAATCGAAAGAGACAGAAAGACGAGTGGAGGATCTCTCTAATTCATTTTGTATATTGATCAATCTCAAAATTACAAGAAATGAAATGTTCATCATTTATATATATGGAAAGTTGCTTTAACAGAATTCAACTAACTGATTTCTACATATTTACAAAGAGGTCCTTCTGTTTTGGAGATGGTAAACTCTGATCACAAACTTTATTTACTTCAATATATATATATATATATATATATATGAAATATCCGTGTGCTAGTTTTTCTTTTTTCCAACTAAGTTGTCTTTTTGGTTCTTGGTGTTTTTTTCTCATTTTCTAATACATTTTATATATATATATATATATTGCCAATAAATTGGGCTTGACCTATTGGCAATTAATTGGTGTGAATGGTATTATGTTTGGCTGAGGGAAGCAACCACTAAAGCAGTACCACACCGGCCAGTTTGGCTAATTTTGCTAGTTTATATATCGGTAAACATCATAAAGTTAAAAGTTAATTAATAGATAGAAGGCTCTCTCTACACACTAGTGTGTAATTAATTACAAGACAGAAGGCTCTCTCTACACGCGAATGCACGGGGGATTGCAAATCACCGAATCCTACACAACCCAGCAATCATCACAGTCCTTTACTGCATCCGAAAATCCTGTCTGCTACTTTCGAAATTTCTGGTCTCGAATTTACTACTATCAACTGCTCTCAGGTTTTATACTTGTTCCGTGATTTACTACTATTTCTGCTCTTGTTCCGTGGTTATTTTATCTATCTGAATATCACATTCTTGTTTGAGTTCATGTATTGTTTGGTTCGGTTGAACGAATTGTATGCACGATTCGTGTCAAAGATACTGTTGTATCCTGAGAGGTGATCGCACCTTTAATAAAACCTCGTTGCATAACATGAGGGTGAAGTGGGGCGAAATTGCCTTAAGGAGATCGTGATCAGCACGGACCTCAGTTAAAAACTCGTATTTCTCATTCGATATACGGATCGCAATTTCGGTTTTCATACACATACAAATTACTCGTTAATTGTATATTGATTACCGAATAATAAATAATTGAACTTTAGTCCTACATATTTCATAATTACTATTTTACATATGTATCGACTAACAAAATATATATATATATATATTAAGATTCCTACATAATTTTAATGTATTTGTTCATTTTGAACTAGATATCTGGAATCTATAAGAGAACGTCTCGTGTTCGTTCCTAGTTTAGTCCTTGCTTATTTTATGATTTTATATAGAATGATGATTAGATAACAATTGTCGAGGTATACCTACAAGTGACAGTTTCACTAACTAAATTAATTCTGGACAATGTAGTAATAGTTTATGGTGCACGACAAACATTTAATGTTGTTGGATATTGTGTCCATAAATAGTATAATACATACATATAATAAACTAATAAAAAAATTCGCACCCTAACATAAAATTAACTCTATATATATGATCAAATAAATCTGAAATATTGCAAGACTAACCGTTCCGTTCAAAGGGGGTGGCTCGATGTGGAAATGGACCAGACCGTACGGAAAGGATTTGCCTTCCGAACCGACGTTATAGGGCCGATGCTGACATGGCACTCTGAATCCAGACAACGGCGAGGGGACAAGTTTTGGCTTCTTTCAGGAACGAAAATACCGCGAATCAGTGGAGTTATGTCGACCACCCAAAAGAAAAAGAAAAAAATCAACTCTACTAAAACTAACTAAACCACGGTTCTGTAATGTCGACTTGATGCGATTTTGCATCGTTGTTGAGTTTGGCACTTTCTAAGATTGAACGGGTAGATAATTTGGCGTGCACGTGGTTGCTAACAAATATAATTATGTTCGATTAAACTATTAAATAAGAATACATGTGATATTAAGATTTTTAAAATTAAAATTTAATTCTAGAGCTTTTGGCTAAAAAAATAGTATCATATATTAACGTCTTCATTTTTTAATACATTATTTTAATTAAACTAACATTTACAAACAACCATTTACGTAAAAAATGAAAAAGTGTTCACGTATTATGAGTTTGAACTCACTCAAACTGACCGTCCCGACTATACATCTATATACACAATTAGGGGTATACACGAGTCGAGTCAAATTGAGTAGCGGTCAAACTCGACTCTATTAAAAAGTACTAAGCTCAAAGTTAAAATCGGCCGTGCTCAAATTCTCGAAACTCGAACTCGATTTTCATCTAAATTCGACATAATAGAGTTCGACTCGACCCGTACGCTCATTGTACATCAGAATGACTGAATGAGTTAACATTTCTCATACCTACTCATTTCGATTCGTAAGGTCATTATACATCACAATAAGTAGCATTTCTTACGAGTGTAATCGAGCTTGACTCGACTCTACTCGGATTAATTATGTATATATACAAAGCTCGATTAGGCTCACGAGCACTTCGAGCCGAATATCAAGCTCGAACTCATCTTGACCAACAAAAAAGCTCAACTTGAAATTTATCGAGTCGAATTCAAATTTGGACCGAGTCGATTTCAAGTAGGTTACGAGTAGTTTGACTCATTTACTAGACTACTTAAGACTCGTTCAAAATTTGAACTTTTTATTTACATTGCTCACGTAATTTCGAACCAGGAGCGTTAAGGTTAATAAAGTCCTCCCAAGGAGGCGTCTCCGACGGGTTTCGACCCCAGGTCGCCCGTGGGAAAATACATAATTTGAACTTTAAACATAATAAATGAATTTGGTACATATCTCAATCACCCATACTCGCCCCATCGCTTGAAAGTTACTGCCATTTCACCTTTTCAGGTCACATTAAATATACTTAGTTCGTACTTGGAATACAAATAATCACACAAATAATAATAATAATAATAATCATCGAATCTTTGTCTCCAAAACCATGAGTAAGAGTAGACCGGCCCGTAACATTTCTCAGCATAAATTCCACTTCAAAAAAGAAGACGAACAAAACTAGTGTTAAACCATAAATACAACTTTCAGGTAAACGTGTGTTTTTTTTTTTAACGAGGTAAATCTTCTTCAGGTTTTGTTTTAGGACTACTTGATAGAGAAAAGGGCATTAAATAACTCACCACAGGTTCACTAAACTAATATAATTAATAGTGTAAGTATCTTCGTTATTTCTGTGTTCAGAAAACCTAAAGTTATTAAGTTATGCGTAGAACATGCATATACCCAATTAATATATACTTACGTGGTACGTGTAAGTGTATCTGCTTCACATGAAGCCCTGCTATGATATCATATAATAATTACCCAATGATGGGTTTATAATTATGTTTATTGTTAAGACACGTACGAAAGCATGATTAGGCATAGAATTGAGTGAGCAACCCCAAAATGATTACACAATAATCAGCAACTTTTTGTAGACTATCTTGATGGGCCAGCGAAGTAACTGTACTTTATTTTCTTATTATATGGAAAAAGTTAATTAGAGATATTTAAAACTTTAAGTAATATAAAATTTAATTAGAAATAATTTTCTATTTCTTTCTGTCTTGGGTAAAATTGTCATTGAGTTTGAGACTTTAGTTTTCTTACTATTCAGTGGAGTTTTATTACCAATGACAGTGGTAATTTTAGTGGTTAATTAAGAACATTTACACCCATATAGTTTAACTCTGAAGTTCATGTTCGAAATCTGTTAGGGGCATCACCTTGCGATATCCTGATTAAAACATCAGGTCCCGTCTAGTCCATATACCGCGTAAGACATATGAGGAGACGAGTAGAACTGATATTTAATGGGCTAAAAAAAAGTATTGTAGGAACAATTGCATTGAATTACTCAATGAAGGATTGTAGGAACAGTTGCATTTAGTAATTAGACAAAATAAATTACAACCAAACTATATATACATGTATATTGAAAAAGAATGAAATACCCGCAAATTAATTAAACCAGTTTCATGTTTGTTTGCTAAACAAATAAATGAGTCAGTACTGGCGATCCACCTATACCGATACGTAATAATGTTCAGAATCTCCTGTTTAGTTGCGAGCATATATATATTTAAACAATCAGCGCATACATTGATCTCATTAACGTAACATTACTATCAACATAGTTTGGTCAAGATATCAGTCCTTTAGACACTAGTCTTCATTTTTCCTAGTAAAACTAATTTTAATCAAGTTATTGGAGGATTCGATCCGTGACCCTGAAATAAAGATCTAATTAAATCACTAAATTACAACGGCTAGTACTAATTAGATTCATATAACTTTGTGTCAGTGTAGATATTTGTACTTGAAGAAAAAAAGTGGCTTTAATTAGGTGGAGAAGAGAGGTAATTAAGAAGACATGTATTAGGGGGCTTCATGTGGCGACTCGATATGGTGTAAAACATGGCCACGTCAACTGATTAAATTCTAGTGACTGAGATATATACCTTGGACGGAGATAGAGGGGCCGACCTGAAGTATCTGTTTCCACTAGAGACCAAACAAAACTGCTGTCTCCGTGTGAAGTGTACGACCGACATTAATTAATGTATGTGCGATTAATATTATTAATTAAAATTTTAAGGGTTTAGGGTTGTTTCCACTAAAAAAAAGGTTTAGGAATGGGTACCTGGTTTTCAGGGGCTTTCCAACTCGTGTGCACGATTCTTCTGTCGGGCGCACTTATTTACCAATTTCCATCTCATAATAATAATAATATAATAATAACTCTTGCATGCTCTAGGCATATATGTAAAAATAACGAAGTGCCGATTTGCACTTGCCCAAGACCGTACTTCAACAATAAGAGAAGAACTCGTATATATATAACTCTCTTACTCTAAATATGATAGGAGACTCTTACAACTTGTGGTGGTGGATCTAGTTGTGATGGTTTTCTTGCTTGCTTCACTACAAATGACTCCACTCCTATTTATAGGAGACTAAAAAAATCTCTAGACTTAGAACTACCTAGAAACTCTCTAGAACTTCCTACAATTATTTAATTCCTAGAATTATCTAGACACATAAGCTAAGTATTCATCTCTAGATATTTCTTCAACTTGGGCCAACTATCTTAGCCCAAATCTTTAAGTCTTGGCCCAATAATAGTAAGTTAGTCCTAGCCCATGATAGTGAGTTCTTCTTGGTCCATGATGGTAAGTCAATGTTGATCTTAACACTCCCCCTCAACATTGACTTTCCTTCATGTTTTTTCTTATCAATGTTGTGCTCCAGTCTGTGCCGCTCTCGATACTTCTGTCGCACTATTCTGTCTTGATCAACTTGTGGTTTTAAAGCACTTCCTCCTTTATCGATGACTGAATTCTTAGCAAGCGACAAAGTAACTTGTCGACGCTTGTTTCCCGTCGTCGGCAGCACAGCTTCATCTCCCTTAGACATCTTCAAGTCCGACTCTTCATTCTCTTCATCTTGAGACAAAGATTGATGCTCAACTACCGGACTTGCAAGAAAGCAAGAATAAGCGCATATGCGATTTTTAACCCGATCACGAATTGACTTAGTGATCGATCTTCCCAATCCTTGCTTCACCACTTGTTTATCATCGGCTCCTCCATGGGCGTCTTCGCAAGGATTCAAACTCCCCCTTTTTCCATGAACCTTCTTTGAAGAAGTTTTCTTACTTGAAGCTGGTATCACGAACATGTCGTCTACTCGCTCACCAATGTGAACTACATCTGCCTTGATCATCTCAACATTCCTGAGAAATTTCACATCTTTCGGACCAAATAAAACATACATACCTGAATCGACTGCATTCGCCACTGAAAGGAGATTTCTCTTCATCCCGGGAACATGATAAACGTTATCGAGCTTGATCGATGTTCCTCTGCTACTCTTGATGAAAACAGTACCTTCCTTCTCAACATGGTGAACTGTGTCATCCGCTGTGACTATAACTTCTTCTCATCCATGACAACGGATATTCGATAATTGCTTCACATCTCCAGTAAGATGATGAGCACAATCGGAATCGACAATCCACTCATTTCCCGAGTTTCGAGTTACGAACGCACATGTGGGAGTGGTCTTGGCTAGAAAGCATTTAGCCCATTCTTCATCTTCGGTTGAGATCTTAGATTCCACCATATTACTCTCCTTCAGTCTGGTTCGGCAATTTCTCTTCAGATGACCAGGCTTCCCACGTCGATAACACTTGAAATTTCTCCTGCGAGACGACTCCGCGTTCCCACCAACCTTTTTCTTGGCGTCAATCTCCTTCATCTGAGCCACAAGCGCGCATTGATCTTCCTCCAGCTTTATCCCGGCCATTTGCTTAGCCAACGACTCTTGTGAAGCTAGAAGGTTCTCAAACTCCTCCAAGGATGGTTGTTGAACCCACCCATGAATCGACGTAACAAACGGTATATACTCAGAACGTAATCCCCGAATAATGGACCGTTTTATCCGCGCTTCCGAAATTGGCTCCTCCGGGTTAAGTAGATTAATTTCTGAACACAAATTCTTCACCTTTAAAAAGAACTGTGAAATCGACGACTCACCCTGCTTCGCATTAGCCAGATCCGTCTCCAACATTTGTAACCGCGCCTCGTTCTTCTTGTTGTATAGCTGGTCTAGCGTCTTCCAGATCGAACTGGCAGAGGTGCATCGTGAAATATTCTCAAACACCTCTGACGATATCGACCTCTTCAAGGCAAACTCCGCCTTGGCATTCCTCCGCTTCCAGCGTTTGACCTCTTCACTGTTTTTGGCAGTCTCCTCCGGGGCGGTTGTATCACTGCCTCCAACGATATCCCACAAGTCTTCACTCACGAGATACGACTCCATGCAGGACTTCCAAATCCGGTAATTAGACGAGTTCAGCAGCTCCATTCCTTGTCCAATCACGCGACCGGCAGCATCCATATTTAGAGTACCCGAGTTCTTCAATCCCGATCTTGAATCGTTCCACGTTAATGCGAAATTGGCTCTGATACCATGTAAAAATAACAAAGTGCCGATTTGCACTTGCCCAAGACCGTACTTCAACAATAAGAGAATAACTCGTATATATATAACTCTCTTACTCTAAATATGATAGGAGACTCTTACAACTTGTGGTGGTGGATCTAGTTGTGGTGGTTTTCTTGCTTGCTTCACTACAAATGACTCCACTCCTATTTATAGGAGACTAAAGAAATCTCTAGACTTAGAACTACCTAGAAACTCTCTAGAACTTCCTACAATTATTTAATTCCTAGAATTATCTAGATACATAAGCTAAGTATTCATCTCTAGATATTTATTCAACTTGGGCCAACTATCTTAGCCCAAATCTTTAAGTCTTGGCCTAATAATAGTAAGTTAGTCCTAGCCCATGATAGTGAGTTCTTCTTAGTCCATGATGGTAAGTCAATGTTGATCTTAACAATATAATGCATCCGTTTTCAGTGTTGAATCAAATTTTGAAATACTCTTAAGTTTGGTATGTCATGATCTTCCCGTTCTTTAATCATAACTTCGTATTTATTTGATTGTCAATTAAATCTTTTTTTTTTTTTTTTTTTTTGCATAATGAAAATGTTGCATGTGTTATTACATTTTTTTTAATGTAATAACATTATTACATTGAATGAAGATAACATTATTACATTGAATGAAGTTTGGACGTAATCTCTAATTACGATGGACTTCACATATGGATGTAATGTGAGACGTAATGTGAGATTATGACTCAAAATACATCCATTCGAACACCCTCTTAGAGTAATGAGAATGTAATATGGAGCGTAATATGAAATTATGTCTCAAATGACATGATCTTATCGATTTGATTCTATTCAAGCTTGCATATGGAAGCTTCGCGTTAAGGTTTAATAATAATATATAGGTAAATTTAAACAACAATATATATTTGGACTACCTATATTAAAGCAAGCTATATAGTAGCTAAAGAACTCCATGAGCGCATATAATTTATTTAATGAAGTCAAAGTTGACCGTTAAAGAAATAATAGTAATCTACACAGTTGCATGATGAAATAAAAAAGAGTAGATCACTGGAAAAAAAGAAAACAAAGAAGCTTAATATTTATATGTATTAGATACCTATAATACATAAGATATAGTTTGGTTGTTGATTTTTGATGTCAAATGCAAACCACATATTTTTTTTATCTTAAAGCCGGGAAACCACATATTGGAATTGGAACACACGAAAAAGACGAAAAATGCTAATATATATATATATATATATTATTTTATATAGTGTAGTGGTTCAAGTTTAGCACATCACCTATTAATTACGAAGTTGTAGGTTCAAACTCCATTAAGATCTTGCACTTATCCTTACAATCTGACTCGGTGGGAATGAGAATGTGCGTAGCAAACATATTATCAAAGTTGTTTTTCTGATAGACCGTTAGAAGTTAGAACAGAAAAGTGTATATCATATAACTTTCAAAAATTAAGTATAAACAACTAATGTCCAAAAAAAGTTACCTAGTATATATAGAATATATTGGTAAGTAAAATCTTTTTATTGGTATTAAGGCATGTTAGTAGTTTTTCACTATAATAACAACTATGGTATATTTAGAGGGAGAAAAGTTTAGCTGCATTATATATATTTATATAAAACCAAAGTGCAATTTGCTGTACATAAGAAGACAGAAGACAGTCTGCCCCATGAAAATGGCATAACAAATTAACTAAGATATATACAACTCAAATTCCTTCTCCACTTGGCCTTTTATGGGGAACAAAAGCCAATAAGTGTATTTTCTTTTTAAGTAGTAGATAGATGCAGGCAGCTCTAATCCCAGTTTGACTGCTGATTTTAAGGGGTTTGCATGGAAAGACTATCTTCATGTATATTATAATATATAGTTTAGAACACACAAACAAAGATCATGGTTATGGACTTGCTAACACGTCTTTTTTGTATTTAAGGTTTTGCTAATCCAACATGACAATAAACAAAGAAGCTTATTAATTAGTTGGATCCCTCCCCATTAGTTAGTCAAAAAGGTTGCTAGCCGTTTTTTAAGTTTCAGGTGATAATTAATAATAATTAACTAAATGATGATAGACAATACAAAACAGATAATCTGAAATTTAAAATCACTCGTAATATATGGGCGATAAAGATTTTTTTTACTATCGGCATTAGTATCTAGCGGTCAAAAATGCTTATTTACGCATAGTTTGACTATAAAGTTCCATGTTCGAAACTCAATAAAGAGTCACATCGCGGTAATTTAATTAAAATTTCAAATCTCATCTAATCCATATAGCGCATATCAAGACATAATCCCATTCCTTCTTCTTGGCAAAAAAGATGATTTATTTTTTCAATTTCAGTTATTCACATGCACATACGTTATTTATTTTTTAAAGTGTTGTTTTTAAATCATTTATCTTATTCAGAAGACAGTTGGAGTTGGGGCAGATCAGATCAGCTCAATATAATTACAATAATGGAGCAAGCTAGCTAGCCAACTTGGTTTTGCTGATTTCTTTTACCATGAATGAGCTCAATTAATGAAGGGCTTATCTTAGCAACATTGAATTTGGAGGCTCTTTCGATCGTTATTCTCTATCAAGTATCACATTTGTTTGATGTATCTTATGTTTCCTTTTAATTTTTTTTTTTTCACATCATTTGTGTACACAAATATCTTATTATTTGTTTCGAGAACTTGGTTTTTACCAAAACGTAGACTCAAATTCTGTATTGTTTGTACGTTCGCGTTTGCGGTTTATTTTTCTCATACAAATGCTTCAACTCAATTACTCCATTTTTTTGGTAAACTAAATGCTCCACTTAAACGATGTAAATAAATGTTTTTATTTTTCCACTGCTAGATGTAGCCTATAGGCTTATTGGCCCCTTGATATAATTAGCAAATAATAAAAATGGAGATATTTAATTAGGAAAGTTTACTTACCTTGAAACTTGTATTTATACTTATTATTATTATACAGTTTTATTAGTATACGCAATTTATTGAAGGGAAAGTAGAAAAAGGAATAGGTAATATTATCTACGCATCCTCTTTTAAATATACTAAAGTAATAGATAGATAATTACACTTTGCATAATATTGAGCAAAATATAATTCCACTTGGCATAATATTGAGGAAAATAATAATTCTTTTTTTTTTGGCCATAAAGGAAAATAATAATTCTACTTGACATTAAATATTGAGAAAAAATAATTCGACCTGACATTACACTTTGCATGTACATGAGTTCAGAACCTTTTATAGTTTTTGTGTATGATTTTAGGGTGCGTGACTGGATGAATATATATAAAAAGGGTTAGTGATAGATAATAATGAAATTATAAATTTTGTTCAGGAATGGTAAGAATTGAAATATGGGTAAATAACTATGTATTTTTTTTTAAAGAGGCAATTGTAAGATTTTAAAAATCCAAATTGAGAAAAACTATTAACTTTTAAAATTAAAATTACACATCATCAAAGTTGAGAGAGCACTTTACCTTAACCCTTAATAACTCCATCCTCGGTGATAGATAATTCACAATTAGTACATAATGAATGTATGTATGACTGTTTATTGATTAATAATAAATATTTCATTGGATATTTATTCAAACGACTTATTTGCATAGTGATTTATAAATGAATGGAGTCGTACTAAACCAAAGGTTTACAAATTTATGATACATTTTATGGCCGAATTTGTTAACACAGAGGTCAAGCTCGGTTTTTATATTAATGAAAATATTAGTAACTTTAACGGATGTGAAACCTAGCATGTACGGGTTAATAATGCACTTCTTACTATTTCACACTTATATCAACCTTTATGCAACGCATAATGCGGAACCCTCAGAGACCTTATCAACTGTACCCTTAAACTAACCACCCTTAAAACTGTAATGGGCTTGGGCTTGTCACTGAGGAAAGGCCCAATAACATACAAATCACACTAGTCAGAGCAGTATGGGAGCTAAATTAGCGGCTTACAAAATAGGCTGAATTTGCCGGTGGTATATAATAATAATAAGAGCCCAAATAATTATCTAAATGCTAAGTTCAGATGGCAATGGGGTCTGTGTTTTAGTTTTTCCAATTTTGTTGAAAGAACTTTATTCTGTAATGCAGTGCTGGAAGAAACTCTTTACACCATTAAATCAACAAATTCATTTAATAGAGTGCAGAGGTAGAATGCTATATTCCTTAACCAGAGGTTCCATGTTTAAATTCCGTTGATCAACATTTTATATTTTATTATTGACTAATTCGATAATGCTTTTACATAAATTGTATTATTTAAAGTTGCCACGTAGACATTTATATACACTTTAAATAATACGTAAAGTTAAGACAAACATAAAAAATATTTGCTCTGCAACCGTATTACTTAAACATATTCCTTAAATATATTTTATTATTAAATTTTCCAACAATCACCAATAAGATATTAGTATTAATTATAAAATGAATTAATTTATAATTAAAAATTGGTTACGTAATACATATTGCATTCCTTAAATTTAAGGAATGCTTTATGTAAAAACATAAATTTATGTGTGAGTCTCACCTTTAAGAAATTCTATGTAAAATCACTATTGAAAGTTTTTTTTACTTTAATTAAATAAACATATAAGACCCATGTTTAAGTAATCTTTACGTAATAGCTGTGTGGATCCTTTTACAACATTTAGCTCATTCTTACTATTACCCAGGCCTAGTTACCAAAATACACCCTATAGTCTTCATTTTGAGAAGTATATATAGGTTTCTTTTGTTGGGCCCTTTATGAAATTTAACTTTCGTGTTTGTGACTAGGACCTGCTATAAACTCTCTCGCCTAGGCCTGTCATTTTTAACCCGACCCGAAAATAACCCGGGTTCAGGCCGGATTCGGGTACATAAAATTATGAATTCGGTCATTTTCGGATCAATTCGAAAATGATCCGAAAAATACAGCTCGGGTTCGGGTTTACCTGGAACACGAACCCCCATCGTTTTGACCCGAAATGTAAACCCTATTCCAACTTTAGACTTTAGTTTAGTTTCTTATTGAGAGGTGAGGTTGAGAGGATCCCTGCAGCAGTTGTAACACCTCTCAGTTCACCTTCACCGAGAAAGTGAACTCCTACTCCTCTCCGTCCGTGCCACTCCCGTCCGGCCGTCCAAGCCGCTACCGAACTCTCCTCTGCGTGCCTCCACCGATTCTGGCCTGTGTTTCTCCAGTCCAGGTTAGGGTTTTTTTTTGCCCAAAGTCCAGGTTAGGGTTAGCTTCAATTTTGTTCAATTATTTAGTTAGACCTCAGGTTACATGATTTAGTCTAAAATCGAAATCCATGATGCTGAATTGAACTGCTGAACTGAATTGATGATGCTGAATTGCATTTTATACAAGATTGAAGTGCTGTTGTTTTTCTGATACTGAATTGACGGACGCAATTTCGGACACGGGTCAACCCGGTGATCCGGCGGGTTGGGTTCGGGCCTAGACTCTAACCCGCCATGAAATCCGGGTCGAGTTCTGATCGGATTCGGGTCAACGGCCGTCTGACCCGCGGTCACGGGCTGACCCGTTTTGACAGCCCTACTCGCGGCGTTTTTGGCCATGGGTCAAAATCGAACTTGCCGTAGCTCAGTTTTGTTCAACGGAGGTTTCCTTCTCCACTCGAGTTTGATCTCTGGTTTGATTGAGCATATCGTTTTGCTTTTCTTTGGTGTTTCGAGCAGATATTTTGAAGTGGTAGGTTGTTCTGGTGTTCGAATTTGCAAGACATTGAAAGTCTTATAAATGCTTGGAGTGCTTTAGGAAACAAGGTCTCTCTCGTGTCTCACTTCTGTGTTGTTTCACTTTGTCGTGAAATTTTTGCGTTCATTGGATATATGCTACCTGTGTTGATTGTGAAAATTGACATATTATTGTTCATTTGGTTGTGCAAAAACAATATTGGTTCGACCATTGCTCAATTGCACCTTTGAAATATATCTAGTATTGGTAGAGGTAGTTGCTACCGTCCATTAACGTTAACCCTAATAACCCTCAGTCAACTCATTGGTGGCACCAGCATCAGCGATGACCGTCTCTTCTCTCGTCCGTTCGCCAGCATCAGCGATGACCATCTCTTCTCTCGTTTGTTCGGCCAGGCAGTTGCGGTGGTTCAGGTTTGTAATCTTTATCCTCTTGCCTATCAAGTTGGTCTCTTTCCTGCTCTTTCCCATCACAGGGAAGACGGTTTTTGTTGCCGATTATGGTGTTCGTAGGCCTGATATAGATCTGTGTGGTTTTCCGTTCAAATTTACAACCTTTTATGTTCTCTGTTCGAATATACAACCTGTTTCAAATATACAACTTTAATCTATACATATAATTATAATCTAATCTATTGTGATGTTCTCTTTTCAATATACAACCTTTAATCTATTTTTTATATTCTCTGTTCCAATATACAACCTTTAATCTATTTGTGATTTTTGATGTTCTCTTTCAAACATTCAACCTGTTTCAAATGTACAACCTTTTAATCTGTCTATCTATTTGTGATGCTCTCTTTTCCAGTATACAACCTTTAATCTATTGTGATTTTTGATGTTCTCTTTCGAATATACAACCTTTTTCAAATGTACAACCTTTTTCAAATGTACAACCTTTTAATCTGTCTATCTATTTGTGATGTTCTCTCTTCCAATATACAACCTTTAATCTATGTGTGATTTTTTATGTTCTCGGTCGAATATACAACCTGTTTCAAATGTACAACCTTTTAATCTATGCTATCTAATTGTCATGTTCTCTCTTCCAATATACAACCTTTTTCAAATATACAACCTTTAATCTATTTATGATGTTCTTTGTTCCAATGTGCGGCCTGTTTCTAATATACAACCTTTAATAAATCTAACTATCTATCTATTATGTTCTCTATTGCAATATACAATCTGTTTCGAATATACAACCTTTAATCATTAATAAATAATTTGCTGTCATTTTACCGTGCTTTTTTATTCATTTATTTTTCTATTTTTCAGCAACTATTCTTCCTTTGCTATTGGGCGGGACTCCATTACGGTGGATGACAAAAGTAATCAAGTCAATAGTGAGGTATATAACATTGTACAATCTATATATTTAAAGAAATATAATGTTGTAGTTTGATAATGATGAGGCCAAAGCTAAATCATAGTTTTATGAATTATTATAGTTGAAACCGCCGGAGATTGTCTTTCAAAGAATGGAAGAGGTGAACCAAAGAATCCATGAGGGTGTGGAAAGGCTGCCAAAAAAGATTAGTGATAATTACGATGCCCTGAGAATTTGTGGAAGTTCTTCCCCTTTGCTGCAACACCGCCAGCAACCCAATCTTCTAGGTAACTCTTTAAGTTGAGTAAAAAAAGAAGCTTATTTTATTTGATTTTATTAACATTTTAATTATATATATTAGTACTCCACATTGAGTTTCATTTTCAAAATAATGATTCATAGGATTTTTTTTCACAGTGAGCTTGATATTTCTAGTATAATGATGCCCATTTTGCCTTCATGATGGATTACTTGGTTTTTATAGTGACGGCATATGTGTCATTTTATTCCCTATATGTAATTAGCATTCTACCATCTTTAGAGTTTACATTCATAGTAGCTCTATTAGTCTATTTATAGTTTTCTTATAGCTTTATTACTATTTTTTTTTTTTTTTGGTTTCCCGCGGGGTGGTCCTAGGGGGCCCTCATCAGGAGGGCAGCACCCGTAGCATGCTTGCTCCACACCTAGACTAATCCCCACTCGCACCGGGTCAGCCCGTAAGGGGTAAAGTGCTGGCCATGAACAATTTTCCATTCCCATGGTCACTAGCGGGGATGGAACCCCTGACCTCTGGTTAAGGGATGAGGCGCTGAACCACCACACCATTGTTACATGGTTATAGCTTTATTATTATTATTATTGAGTTGATGATGATTTATTATAGACTTTTCACCTAGAGCATCCATAATGTACAACCTCAATTTTCATACTACTTTTTGCCTCATTGGCACCAACTAAACAAAATGTTATAAAAGTAAAAGTGCCTAGGGGATTATCATCGGCACTTTCTAGCATAACAGAGATTGATTATGATGACGATGAACATGAACATGAACATGTATTTGGGTTGACAAAGTTTTTATACTATCAAAAAGTGTTAGTGATAGTATGAATATATATCATCGGCACTTTCTAGCATAACAGAGATTGATTATGATGACGATGAACATGAACATGAACATGTATTTGGGTTGACAAAGTTTTATACTATCAAAAAGTGTTAGTGATAGTATGAATATATATAAAAACTAAAAACTTTGTGAACCCAAATACATATTCATCAACTGTCAGAAATTCAGAATGTGATTCCTTTGGTCTCATATATTGCTATTTGTATGTAAATTTGATCTTCTTGTTCTTTTGGGATGTGGTAATCCAAATTGCTGCTCTTTTGGTCCGTGAATGTGAGCTCTACACTGATATATTATTTGAGTTGCAGTGTTGCACTTTATTTATCTGAAGTATCACAAGTTTGACAAAGTATTATAACCTTAGCTTGTTGGAGGATGAAATCAAGTTTAGAGTCCTGTCATCATAATCTATCTCTGTTATGTTAGAAAGCACCAATGGTAATTTTCTAAGTTAGCTTAAATATGTTATTCTTGAATATTATGTTGCAGGTTACTCGCTCACCACAGGTCCATTTGGGGCTGCTAATGGCAGTTCCCTGGTAGATCATAAATTATTGAGGTAATGTTCTACCTCCAATACAGTCTTTCCTACTTGATGCAAAGTTTGGCTATGTAATTGAATAATTATTTCCAAAACAGACATGATTCTATCAAGAAGAAACACAATTTCCAAGAAAATATGGCATATTTGTATTCTTTGATGGTGAGAATAATTCTCTCTTGTGTATTATTGTAGGAGCTTCCATTCAAGTCCTAGTGTTCTAGCAAGGCAGAGAAATGATGGGTCACTTGGCTTGAGGACTCCAAAGAGAGAAAAGTTCTACAAGAAGGAAAAAAGCAACCAACCTCCCGTTGAAGCTCCGTATGTCCCTCCTAAAGCAAAAACTGTGGCTAAACCATCACCTGCGAAGAAAATTGACATTTTTGATGGCATGACAATAGCGGAGCTCGCTAAGCGTACTGGTGAGTCAATTTCTTCAATCCAAGATATTCTCGTGAATGTCGGGGAGAAGGTGGAATCAGAGTTTGCTCCACTGAGCATTGACGTTGCTGAGCTTGTTGCTATGGTATGGATCATTTATTCGCATAACACTAACTTCATTCTTGATGAAGTGAGCCCTAAATTTATGGAAGTTCGTATAATGTAGGTATACAAATACATATATAAAATAGGAAAAGAATTCTCTTAAGAAAATTTGCAAACACCATACTCCATTTTATTTTCTAAATTTGACGGATGTTGTTAAAGAAGACATGGATGTCCTTATTTTTAAAACTGAAACTGAAACGAAAATATAAAAAATAATGAAAATAACATGAATTCAAGAACGACAAATTTAAGTCACTATGTGAAGATGTGTTATTTTTGTTTCAGATTATGTTTTTCTTTTATTGATATAAAATATGACAGCGGGGTGTTTCAAAAAATGCCTGTAGTAGGTTTGCTCTTTGTAGTAAGAAACAAAAAAAAAAAAAGTTTAGTATTGTTTTGCAAATCTCCTGAAGTTCGGTGTGCAATTTGGTAAATAACTTATGTATTAGCGGTTATTTTCCATGATCTATGGATACTGATGAAGAGTCCTACATTTTGTAGGAAATGGGGGTGAATGTTCGAAGGCTTCACACAACCGGAGGATCTGAGATCTTGCCACGGCCTCCAGTGGTGACAGTCATGGGTCATGTTGACCACGGCAAAACATCTCTATTAGATGCTCTGCGTGAAACTTCAGTAGCTGCAAGAGAGGCTGGTGGCATAACACAACACATAGGTGCTTTTGTTGTAGCCATGCCTTCAGGGTCAGCAATTACGTTTCTTGACACACCTGGACATGCAGCCTTCAGTGCTATGCGAGCTAGAGGTGCAGCAGTGACAGATATAGTTGTGTTAGTGGTTGCTGCTGATGATGGAGTCATGCCCCAAACAAGGGAAGCCATGGCCCATGCAAAAGAAGCGAAGGTTCCTATTGTTGTTGCCATTAATAAATGTGATAAACCTGCCGCTGATGCTGAACGAGTAAAACTCCAACTTGCTTCGGAAGGTCTACTGCTTGAGGAAATGGGTGGGGATGTTCAAGTGGTTGAAGTTTCAGCTGTGACCAAAAGTGGGTTAGACAAGTTGGAGGAGGCTTTGCTTCTCCAAGCTGAGGTTATGGAATTGAAGGCAAGAATCGATGGGTCTGCACAAGCTTATGTAGTTGAGGCAAGGCTTGATAGGGGTCGAGGTCCTTTGGTAACTGCAATAGTAAAGGCGGGAACTTTGGTTTGTGGGCAGCAAGTGGTGATTGGTTCTGAGTGGGGAAGAATCAGAGCTATTAGGGATGCTGCAGGGAAGATGACAGAGAAGGCAACCCCTGCAATGCCTGTTGAAATCGAAGGTTTGAGGGGGCTTCCAATGGCGGGTGATGATATTGTTGTGGTGGATTCAGAGGAACGTGCTAGGATGCTTAGTTCTGGGAGGAAAAGGAGGTTTGAGCAAGATAGGTTGAAGAGGATTGCTGAGGGGAACACAAAAACATTGGACGAGACGGAAGAAGAAGAAGAAGTGGTTAAGAGAGTTGAAATGCCATTAATTGTAAAAGCAGATGTTCAGGGCAGTGTCCAAGCTGTCACGGATGCATTGAAGAGTTTGAACAGCCCTCAGGTATGCTAATAATAATACTTATAAAAAAAAAGGTTAACAGTTCTTTTGGTCAAACATCTTTGACAACTTTTGGGTTTTGGTCCAACATTTTGTTTTGCCTACTTTTAGTCCAAAACCCATGGTCCAAAAAAAGATGCTGGACCAAAACTCAAAAGTTGTAAAAAAATGTTGAACCAAAAGACATGTTAACCCTAAAAAAAAATTATAGTCTAAAACTTAGGTGGAACTTATTGAGAAATTAAAAAAAGTTCCATTGTCAGGTAAAATCAGATTGAGCAAGGTAGTCATTACTCATTAGTTAAATCTGACACTGAGGAAGTGAAATCAGATTGAGCTAGGTACATTACAGAGAGCTCTTCAATGTTTGAAACTTTGTGAGGAAGTGAAAAGTGTTAACTTTTGTAAGAAGTGATTGAGCAGTGGTTAGCTTTTTGTTGAAATGTGAGATTCTCTCTATTCACTTTAAGTTGCACACTTTGTAGCATTGCTCAACAATATCATCTCAATGTATAAGTTACTAGATCTTCTTAATAGTTATCTCTGGTGCTAATCCGAAAGGGAGAATTTCTGCTAATTCTTATTTGAATTCCATGATTAGGTTTTTGTGAACATAGTTCATGTTGGTGTGGGTCCTATTTCTATGTCGGATGTGGATCTAGCTCAAGCCACTGGTGCATGTATAGTTGGCTTTAATGTGAAGACTCCACCAAGCTCCATCACTCAAGCAGCAAGAAGAGCAGGCATCACTGTACACACCCTAACCATTAACCATTCTTCTCTTTTCTTTGGATTCGAGTTCTTGAAAGAAAAAAAAAATCAAATTTTGCTTTCTGGGTTTTGCAGATAAACACGCATCGAGTAATCTACCACCTTCTGGAAGAAATGGGCAATTTGATAGTTGATAAAGCCCCAGGAACTGCAGAAACTCAAGTAGCTGGAGAACTGCAAGTGCTGAGCATCTTCGAGCTGAAAGGGCGAAGCAAATCAAAGGGACCCGACGTGAAGATAGCGGGCTGCAAAGTCATGGATGGCAAAGTCGTGAAATCCTCGACCATGAGGCTGCTAAGAAGTGGAGAAGTGATGTTTGAAGGACCCTGTGATTCTCTCAAGAAAGAGAAGCAAGACGTCGATATGGTCGCGAAGGGGAGCGAGTGCGGTTTAGTGATTAGTGGTTGGGATGATTTCCAGGTCGGGGATGTGATTCAGTGCCTTGAACAGGTGTTGAGGAAGCCTAAGTTCATTTCCTCAGAAAGTGGTGCAGTTCGGATCGAGTGCTGACATGGCAGCATCTTATTTGTTCGATTTTTCGGATGTCTGGTGATTGCTCGTGGCGTAGATTTATAGTTGAGGATGCAGGAAGAAAATTAAAAACCGTTGAAGGTCAAATTTTGAAAGTATAACAAGTTATGTATTAGTTTGTTGGTTGTGCAATGCTGGCGGGTCAATACATACGCTGATTGTTTAAATGTATAATATGCTCTCAAATAGTCATAAAAGCTCGAATATTACATAATTGCATGAGTTTATTAATTATCCTTACTATCTCATTCCGTGTCGTATTATACTTATTTTTTATGAGACACTATGTTAAATTGTACTTCACAACTAATTAAAACTCATATATTTTAGTTTTTTTTTTTTTTTTTTTTTTTAAAGAAATAGAGCTTATACCTACACGTAGGGCTGGGCATGGTTCGGTTCTGGGCCGAACTGGTTCAGAACCGAACCGGAATCGGATTTTAGGTTCAGTTGGTTTTTTGTACCACGTAAGAACCGAACCAGATTTTAGGTTCTAGAACCGAACCATAGCAAAACCGGTTCTGAACCGGTTCGAACCGGTTTTGAACCTTTTTTTCATTATTTTTACTAAAATTTAAAATACACACCCAAGTTGATAATCCATAAGCAATCAAAAAATTTACAAAATACAAACTATAAACACAATTGATCGCTTCAGAGGAGAGAGTATCAAAGTCTAAATTAAAAACAATCTAAAATTATAAAAAAGTCAAATATTTAAAATATAAATATCGAGACTTTAAGCGACGTCAAGAGGCGTAGCTCAAACTTCAAAAGTGCAGCAAATCTCTGGTTGAAAATTTGTATATTAAGCGAGTTAATCTATCATCTCAGTTAGAATATAGAACTATTTATGAGTTAAGTTTCGAGTTCAAAACTGAACTCAATTGATTGTAGAACTGATCTGGGCTAACATAATATATAATAACTATATATAAGTAAACAAACATGCTATGACCACCTATATATCCAATATGAACCAAACTCAAATAGTGAAGGATCTACCCTATGAGTGTAAACAAATCAAGCTACTCGTGAGCTTATCGAGATCGGCTTGGTCAATATTCAAATTCGACTCACTCGAGTCGAGTCGATCTTTTTCTGATATCGATTCGAGTTCGAGTTCACTTATACTCGACTCGAGAGGCTCGCGAGCCTAATCAAGTTTTTTTTTTTGCCTATTCGAGTCGAGTTCGAGTTTGAGTTTTTCGAGCTTTACGTAATAATATTATATATGTATATAATGAGTCGAGGAAGAGTTTGAGCTCGAGCCAAAAGCCTAATCGAGTCGAGTTCGACCTCCAGCTAAGGTGCACAATTTATAATTTAATTGAATTTTTTAACCTTATCGAGCCGAGTCGAGCCGAACTCGAACATGTCAAGTATGGCACCGAGTCGAGCTCGAGCTTGAAAAATTAAGGCTCGGTCGAGTTCGAGCTCGAATAAACTGAGTCGAGTCGAGCTTGCCGGATACTCGGCTTGTTTATAGCTCTTTATTCTACAAAAAAAAAAAAAAAGGATGCAAGAGTATCTAGCAATTTAGACTTTAGGTAACAAAAGTGGTTCTGAAAAACCGGTTCAGAACCGGTTCGGAACCTGTTTTGAACCAGTCAAAAACCGCTCCATATATTCCTTATCAAAACCGAACCATTTAAGAACCAGTTCAGTCAGAACCGGTTCGTATTGGTTCGGTTCTGGTTTGGTTCCGGTTCGGTTCGCCCGAACCGGTTTTTATGCCCAGCCCTACCTACACGAACTTAGTCAAAGGGCTCGTTTTGGCTAAATTCGAACATGTTAACATGTTATTGGATAAATATATAAAGTTACATACCGTGACGTTTTTATATCCATAGATGATCAGAAAATTAATTTTAGACAACAAGAGCAACACTTAAAATAATTAAAATATCAACAACTATGGAAAAGTAAACAGCCGATCCAAATTAGTGACTCGGTGACAAGACCAACATTTGCTCTTTGAAAGGGTTAGCTTAATGGACCTTAGCTTGGAGCCCATTAAAATTAGTCAATGACTAAAGATTATTGCTGTCCTTTACTAATTAAGAGGAAATAGCATGTGATAGTCCAAGTAATAAGAACAGAATAAAAAAAATTATATCAATTTTATAATTTCAGTAGAGCGCATATAGTTTTACGATGTACATTTTTTGTAAAATGATGTTGCACTTAATCTAATAATAAAGTTTATAAAAATTTAATCTAATATAATAATAAAAATAATAATTAATTAACTAACCAAATGGAAAGTGAGTAAGGGCGGCGTCGTTTCGTGAGGGGCATCGGAGCTATCGACACTGTCCCTTGGGCACCTCGACAAGTCCGTCCCTCTCCTTCAACATCCTCAGCTTCCACCAAACCACACACAAAAATCTCTCCTTTTCGGCGCCTACCTCACCAAACTCTCCTCCTCTCTCTACAGTGCAGCAGCCATGGATGCGTCGGCCGCCGCTCTATCGCGCATTGGTCTAGCGGGTCTGGCCGTGATGGGGCAAAACCTGGCCCTCAACATCGCCGACAAAGGTTTTCCGATCTCCGTCTACAACCGTACCACCTCCAAGGTCGACGAGACGGTCGATCGCGCCCAATTGGAGGGCCGTCTCCCGCTCTCCGGCCACTACACGCCGCGCGACTTCGTCCTCTCCATCGAGCGCCCCAGATCCGTCATCATCCTCGTCAAGGCCGGCGCTCCCGTCGACCAGACCATTGCTGCGCTATCGGAGCACATGGCGCCGGGAGATTGCATCATCGACGGCGGCAACGAGTGGTACGAGAACACCGAGCGCCGCATCAAGGAGGCCAACGACCGCGGTATCCTGTACCTCGGGATGGGCGTCTCCGGCGGAGAGGAAGGCGCCCGCTACGGCCCCTCCCTCATGCCCGGCGGATCCTTCGAGGCCTACAACAATGTCAAGGACATCCTCCACAAGGTTGCTGCCCAGGTCGACGATGGCCCCTGCGTGACCTACATTGGCGAGGGCGGTTCCGGCAACTTCGTCAAAATGGTACACAACGGGATCGAGTACGGCGACATGCAGCTCATCTCCGAAGCCTACGATGTTCTGAAACACGTCGGAGGGCTATCGAACCAGGAACTAGCGGAAATCTTCGATGAATGGAACCGAGGAGAGCTGGAAAGCTTCTTGGTCGAGATTACCGCCGACATTTTCAAAGTCAAAGACGAGTTCACCGACGGAGAGCTGGTCGATAAGATCTTAGATAAGACCGGGATGAAGGGGACCGGAAAATGGACCGTCCAGCAGGCGGCAGAGCTCTCCGTGGCAGCACCCACCATAGCAGCATCCTTGGATTGCCGATACCTCAGCGGCTTAAAGGAGGAGAGAGAAAGTGCAAGCGAGGTGTTAAGAGCTGCCGGAATGAAAGACGAAATCATCGGAGTCAGCAATGTGGACAAAAAGAGACTGATTGATGACGTCAGGCAAGCCCTGTACGCCTCCAAGATCTGCAGCTACGCCCAAGGCATGAACTTGCTAAGGGCAAAGAGTAACGAGCAAGGTTGGAACTTGAACTTCGGAGAATTGGCTAGGATCTGGAAAGGCGGCTGCATTATCCGAGCAGTCTTCCTGGACAGGATCAAGCAAGCTTACCAGAGAAACCCTAATCTGGCTAGCTTGGTGGTTGACCCTGAGTTTGCCAAAGAGATGGTGCAGAGGCAATCTGCATGGAGGAGAGTTGTCGGGTTGGCCATATCGGCCGGGATTAGTACCCCCGGAATGTGTGCAAGTTTGGCCTACTTCGACACGTACCGTCGAGCCCGCCTGCCTGCTAATCTTGTTCAGGCGCAGAGGGATTTGTTCGGGGCACATACGTATGAGAGGATTGATCGGGCAGGGTCGTATCATACGGAGTGGACGAAAATTGCCAGGGGATCTAGAAAGGTGTAGGTGCTTTCAAATGAGTGTGTATTTGCTTGGAACAAGTTTTATTGTTGGGTACTAGGATTGGATGTTGTCTGATTTGAGGAATTTTCTGGTAATTAGGCATAGCAATTGTTGTTGGTTTGATTTTGGCAGTTTTAATGCTGTTGACAATAAGAAAATCCATGCTCTGTTTTTAGTTCATCCTGATGTTTCAGTATCCATGCTCTGTTTTTAGTTCATACTTGATGATTCAACATCCATGCTCTGTTTCATGGTGAAAAATGAAAATGGTGCCTTGCCTATATATATAACAAGATTTGCAGGAACTACAGAGGATGTTCTTTAAGCTTTGCTAAAAACTGAACAGAAACATGCATAAAGCAAGCAGATTCTATGTGAAATCTCCATCCTCAGCAGATGGTTGCGTCCTTGTTGCAGTTGCAGAAGGCATTTTGCTTCCAGAAACCCACACATTTTGAAACACCTCCCCATCATCAGCTTCCCTCTCCATCACCCGAACCTTCTTCGTCTTCGTTACTCGACACAGACCCACCACCAAACAACAGCCCAGAATCACCAACCCTGCAGAACAGAGCACTGCCCCAATTACCCAGAATTCACCCTCCACTCTTCTCTTCTCCACCGGAACAACAACACAGAACCGCCCCTGTTCTCGAGCAAAACATGTCCCAGGCAATGTCATGTCGCTGAAGACAACACCCCCGCTAAATTTGAAAAAAACACACCTTTGGCCCTTAGAGTTCTTGATTTCACTGAACCGGACCGAAATAGTTCGACCCGACATATCAAGATCGATCCTTTTTACCGTAGAACTCAAATTGGAAGCATCGTAGACAGAAAACCCGACAATGGAGGTGGCTAGAGAGAACCCCGGGACATCATAGTACAGGGAGGACAGGTTTCCAAGGTTCTGGTACACTATGAGGAGCCTCTTGACGTGAGGGACAGGTAATGTTCTTGAAGGGATGGTGAAGCGGCCAAAGCTGCTGCCTTTACTCCACAGAGTGGTGGTTCTCATCCGCAAGACCGAGACATCCATCCCTGCGAGATTGGGAGGGAGGGCAGCTCGGTAGGGAGATCCCGTGCGGGGATGGTGGTGACGTGTTAGTGTCGTTAGGACGGATTGTTGGACATATGCATCGAGAGAATCTTCTGCAGCTGTGGAGAGTGAAAGTGAGCAGAAAAACAGAGCATGGAGATGAATGACGTTGAACAGTAGAAGGAGAAGTGGCTTCATTTTGGTTATTGTGTTGTTCAATTTCGGTCACTCAAGTGTTGGCATTAGAATCATAGAAGATTGAGAGTTTGGGGAATAGAACATAGAAGAAGGATCGTTGGGATGTGAATGATGTGGTCGAACATGGTTCGAATGATGAAGCAACGCAAAAGAAGCATGCCCAGAAAGAATCTGGGTCCCTTCATAAATTAGTTGACTTTTTTACTATTAAGTGTTTTTGAAGATTAGGTCATATTTGGTTAAAAAAAAAAAAAAGTAGTATTTCCATCAGGATCTCTATTTAGCTTTTTTTATTTTTAGTAAAGGGGTAAAGTAATAGTCGTAAAATTATTTCTTCTTTCCGATTTTGAGTACTAAGTAGGATTTGAATAGTAAATCATTGATCAGCTGATGAAACGTTAAATCACTACTTGCAATATATCATATTGCATGATTTATTTTTATTGTAATTTCAGCTGGCTTGGTTTTGTACCCATGTGACAGTAAATCGGCCTTCAAATTAGGGGCAAGAATATGAAAAATAATACAATTTCAATGAGAATTATGCAAATTGGTAGCCTTATCTCGCGTTGATTGGTTTGACTTTACGAAAAGTTTACTTTACACCCATTTCAAAATAATCTTTTCTTTTCTGACCCACGTTGCATTGGCATTGGGTCTCTGTATTTCAAAGCAAGAACAGTAGGACAGAGCCAAGACACAATATAACAGACAGTACATGAAAACATAAACTGTGGATTTGCATTAACTGAAACCAACCACTTGACAGGAAACCTTAAACCTTTTCCTTTTATACAATGGTCAGAATCTCCCTCATCCATAACCACACTGCTCTCTGCTGAACCTTTCTTTGCTCCACTTGAACCCTCCATACCAAACTGCTAGCTAAACTTGTAACCGATTTTTCGACGATATGTTGATTCCTAGTTGATCTTGTTTTTGTTTATTTGCAACATTTATCGTCTAAACTAATACATCAGTGCAATTTTCTAGCTCTGTCCATTTTTCTGTTAAAAATAACGGATAAACAATCCACAACAGCGCAGGATGCCACGTATACATTTTCCGTTAACAGAAAAACAAACAGAGCACTAACAACCAGCATCGGCCACAAATTCAGCTAGCAATATAGAACTAGACCCAATTAGAAAGCTTCAAATGTAAAGTCAAGGGATCTTAACTTACTGCCTGATAGTGAGCTCGGCTCGAAGATGAAGAACATCATTGATGAAGAAACAGCTATCTTCCGCCATGAAAGCAGTCCATGGAATCCCAAACAGATTCCTATACCCGACCGCCTTGCCTCCCGTGAAAGTATAGTTCCCTTTATACTTACTCACATAATCATCGCTCGGCTTAGACCTAGCTGCAAACTCATAGTCCACCGCGAAGCTAACCGACCCCTTTTCTTGCATCCCAAGAAACAGCCCGAAGCAGTGGAACGAGCTCTGCTGGTCCATGTTACAGTGTGCAGAGAGGAAGAACCCTTGACCACCCAGATGGAACGCCTGTGAATAAACCCGACCCGTCGGGAACAAGTTATTGCACTCCTCTTTCTTGAGGTCCAAGTAAACAACACATTGTTGCCTGGGGAGCTCGAACTCCACGACTTTGACAGGACGGTACTTGTAGGCCCGTTCAGCGAACCGGCGGTAGGGGGAGTTAGCCTCATCTAGGGCTAGCGACTTCTGCCTGTAGGGCGCCTCTGCCTTGAAGAAGAGAGCCTCGAGGACTACCTTGGAGGCTAGGTCGGGCTCAAAGTCGTTGCAGGTGAGGACTTTCTTGAGTTTTCGGCACGTCATGTATGGGAAGCGGATGAGGCGCCCGAGGCGGGACCCGAGGATGCCTCGTCGCTCCTCAAGCTTAGGGTAGTGAGTCCGGGCCCACTTCAGGACGAAGTCGTAGACTGCATCCTCGGAAGCTACTTGGAGGTCATCGCTTGCTAGGACTGGCTCAAGGCCTGCTAGAGGCAAGTTTAGTACCTCATCTTGGAACCTGTTAATGAAAACACAGCAGATGAAGATTTAACTATCTAAACTTTGAGCTGATTGCAAACAAATCACCTAAATTTGTTTACTTTACAAAAAATAAACGAAAATACATTACATCACTTTTCTCCTTAATTGACAGGTTTTCTTAAAAAATAAAGAGATTACTTAACACTTCATTATCACTAAAATTACAATAAAAATCGAACAAATAATAATAATTAGAACAATACTGTTTCTAAAATATAAATAAAGAAGGATGGTTAGAAAAAAGAATGTTTAAAGAAAAAGAATGGAAAAAATTTTCGCAAAAGAAATTGAAAACTAGAATCAACTTTAAAAAAAAATTATCAATTTTTTTAATATATTTTCATTCTTTATTTTATATTTTTATTATGATTTTGGCAGTAGAATTAACTATTAAGAGTTGAGGATATTTCAGTCTTTTTTGAGAAAAATTGGAGAAAGTGATGGAAAATGAGTTTCCCAGGTTCAATTTGTTTTTGTTTTTTTCAAGAAAAAACCTCAATATGTTTTTTGTAAAACAACAAAAACAGACTCTATTGGCCCAAAAAAAACAAAAAACAAAGGCAGCCTCTTTAACCATTTTAGAACTTGAAAGAGAGCAATGCTACAAATTGTGAAAATTAGCTACATGGTGCAAGAAATATACTTCGTCAAGTCTTTGTAACGGGCTGCGAAAAACTGCTTTGCTGCATCCGTAAGAGGCTGCACTGCGTCGGCCATTAAAACACTTGAAGGTAGGTCCAAGTAGAGCAGAGCAGATTCGCATGTCATCGGCAAGTTCCTCAGTAACCTGCTACAGTATCTCATACATGATGCGACCTCAAATTTGTCAGCAGCCATTAGAACATCTAATAAGGCTGTGGGCGTGCTTAAGGACAGCGTATTGCTATACATAAAGTTGAGAAGATCCATCAAGGCTGGTTCCTCTGCTCCAACAACAACAAAAGACGGAGCATAAACACCACGAATGTTTGTCTTTTCATAAATTAAAATTATTCATAACAGATAAAGTTCATTTTGGTAACTTAACTCTCACCAGTGATAATTTCACATGCTTTGCTTATTTAACTCTTGGATAACTTTATCATTCATTAGTGTTGCACCGTCTGTTTTTCTGATAAGTGGGGATGGAATCATGCTTTTATTGTTTGTGTGAAGCATTCTATTTTCTTATGTTGTCTGAAACCAAGTACTAACCTTTTCATGTGTGCCAAATGACTAAGTCAATAGCACGTGTGTCGAAAGTTTTTCATTAAAAAATAGATGGTGCAACACTGAGGAAAGTTAACTTAGCAGAAAGTAGGTTGTCAATTTGCAACTAAGGTGAAGCTAAGTTACCACAGAGACTTTTACAAAAACTGTGTGCATCTATTGCAATTCAAGATTAGAAGTGGTAAGGAGCATACCAGATACATGGACTCTCAACGTCACGTGTCGCTGCTCCGATTCCCTCATCCCATTTGAAAACAACTAAAATTGGATATGATTTTGTTTAGTAGATGTAGTTGAGCAATGAAAACAAAAGACAGAGTAAGATCAGATAAGTTATGGCATTCATGGTCGGTCACCTTGTAGAAGAAAGGACTCTTTGCTGCCAAAATTGGTGAGCTGATGTGCAGAGTTTTAACAATCATAGGGCAGGATGGTGATAGTGATCCGCTGTTCACAGCATCTTCATATTCTGTACAGCCATTTATTAGTTTTAAGAACCAATAAAGAAAGAAAAAAAAAAAAAAACAGAACAGAGAGGATAGTTGCATAAGTATAATTATATCAAATGCGGATTAAGGTTATATGTATATGTAACTTGTAAGTATGCATCAAGGAAATACCATGTCTATCGGTAGTCATCCCAAGAGTAGAAGGTGCCTCCTCTTCCTCCTCCTCGATCATTGCAACTGGTTCTTCATCCTGATTCTCAAATGGAACTCCATCATCACCATCAGGCATATTGCAGTTTATGATCTGCTCTTCACACTGGGTAGAGGTCTCCAATGCTGGAGAATAAAAGGATATTTTGTAACTACTAATTAGAGAATATGTGTTTTACTTCAAAAATCAAAACTGGGGAATTAAAACTAATAAGCTGCAATAATCTGAACCGTTGCAAACCAATCCATGTAGAACAAGCAAATCTGCAACAATTCTGCTTTCAATTCATCAAACACAAAGTATTCGATAGAAACAACACAGGTATGAGCTGAGCTTTCGAGGTAAAGACCAATACAAGGAACCCATAAAACACCATAAGGCTCGAAATTTCTAGCTATCACCAATCAAATCACAGCCATTTCTATAACTCAGGAAATAACCTTTTTTGTTTTTGCATATAGATTATAGAAAGCTGCTGCTGCGTTGAAATGCTTAATTAAGAGAGAGGTTCTTTGAATACAAATTAGGACATTAGCTAGGGCAAAAAGAAATATAGGTTCAAGTCCAATCGGTGTAATCAGGGCAAAAAAGAGCTTACTGATATCTTTCTTAACCTCCTCCCTCCGCCTCTTGCGGTTCCGTGCCCAATCGGCGATGCTGGAGCACCCATCGCCGTCGGACTTGTAATCGGGCAAATCGGGCAGGATTTCGATCCTGAGGACACGATCAGAGAAGTTGCTGTCGTTAAATGCGAAGCCGAAGTCTGACTCTGAGCCTGATCCGGCGAGCGGGCCCGAGGAAGCGTCGGACTCCATGCTCGTTCTCGTATCAAGCAGCTCGACGTTCGCTTATCTCATGCACCAGAAGAATCCCACGCCGAAATGTAAGACAATGGATCCTCGAGAGGCGGTCCGGGGGTGAAATATGACCTCTGCCTAGGAAATGAAACTTCTGCAATTGGATTTATGATCCCTTGGAGAGAGAATGAGAGAAGAAGATGAAGAACCGGACAGAAGAGACACAATTGTTTTGATGTTTTCTATTAATGCCACGTGTGAAAATAAAATTGTAGGCTGCCTTGTAGCCTTTTTTTTTTGCCAAAGCCATCTTTTTTTTTCTTTCAAAAAAAATAGTTTTTTTGCAATAGTAAAAAAATAGATAACAACCAAGCAAGTACTGTTTGGACGCTCTGTAACGATGAAGTTCTCATCGTCTTCTTCCTGAGTACGGGCTCTTCATCCCGGCAACCCTTCTGCAAATCTGCTACCTATCAAGAACCTACCATTCGATCTCTTCTACTCTAGCAATAACTGCTAAACTTATCCCTATGCAAGCAGATATCCATCACGTCCACTGCTCATTTCCAGATTCAATTCCATTACTTCGATCTCACCAGGCAGCCATTGGCACCAATAGTTCCTCCTCCTATTCACTCTGAAATGGGACTTGAATTCCGTAATGATGAGTGTTTGGATCACCGAGGTCACTTCAGTGCAGAAGCATTTAACTATCATCCTCCTCCCCCAACAAACTTCAACGAAGAACCTCCCACCATTCCTTTATCAGACTCCCTCCCCCAGCCAAATCACTCCCACCTTCCCTCTACAAACCAGAACTCCACAACTACCAGACAGAACACACACAGCACGCCACTCTTCTCCCCCCTCCCAAGCTCCACCTCCTTCTCTTCAAACCAATTGGAATGGAGATCACCATTCCCGCGAAGGATCCTGCTTTACTCACCTCCACCTAGAGCTGTTTTCCCCCCCACCTTTTGTCGACGCACGTCCCACCTTCCGACGCCGGCGCCGCCCTCCATTAAACCGGCGGTTCCTGCTCCACTCCCACCACCATTCATCCACCCTCACCTTTTTTCGACGACACCGGCCGGGGGCACCATCACCGACACCTCTGAAGCCTCACCTAACAGTCAACCCGGGCCTCCAAATTCTCGAGACAGACAGCTCCCGCACCTACCAGCCAGCCTCCCCCTCACAGCCCAACCCACATTCAAAGCCCACCCACCGGTCAACTTTCAACCCATCAGTCAACACCCCATCACCCCACCTACCCACAAACCCCCAGCCCAGCCCAATTCCGAAATCAACTCTCCCGACAGGCAACCCATCTTCCTTTCAACCCAGCACACCACCAATACACCTGGCCGGCCCGCCCCTTACCTTGGCCCAACTAGCCCAAAGCCCAAGTCCCTCTCCTCTGTGAACAGTTGCCCCAGTCTAAACCACCTCATCCGAACCAAACCGGGTGAAACCGTACCACTAAACCGGCCCATTTCCCCCACCAAACCATCCACCCCCCAAGCCGAACGGTCGAACCATTCTAGACCGCCACTGTTAAACCATTTCCGAACCAAACCAGATTCTATGGAATTTCAAAACCGCCCACCCGGCCAATCAATGAATGATCCCCCTTTCCGACCACCCCCAGTTTATAACTCGACACTGAATAGAATGCTGGCCGGGAAACTGGTAACCACGACTAGGCCGCGCACCGACATAGTTGAGAAGCTTGCAACCGAAGGGTGGAAATTTAACCCTCCTCCGAGGGTTAGCTACAGGACGGACAATTACTGGATTTTTGTCTTTCACGATGAATTACATGTAGCTGAGGTAATGCTTAATGCTCCCTTTCAAATCGAGAATTCACTGCTAGTCATGTTTGAATGTAGGGAGTTTGGCATTCCTACCACTTTCCCGATGAATGAGATTGCAATCTGGATAGAACTTAGAAACCTGAACCCGAATATTGCTTGCTTTGATTCGATTACTACAATTGCTAGTACGGTTGGTACTGTTCTCCAAATTGAACACCTAGATGCAATACTCACTGAACCCTATGTCATAGCCTACCCTAAGGTTAGGGTGGCCATCGACCTGTACAAAGCTGTAGTTCCGGGAGTCGTACTGACCGATACACCCTACACTGAAGCAATTACCATCCGGTACCGTGGAGCCATGCCATGTGGTATTTGCGGGTGCCTCGGTCACAAGGTCATGGATTGTAATAGATCGGTTGAGCAAGCCCTGTCTCTCATCTCAGCGATGCAAACCAAGGTCAATTCCTTCCCAGGGGTCAGATGCATGGAACAAACTGATGAGTTTCTTTATTCTCACAAAGCTAATCGAGGTACTGGGAGTCTATGTAAATGGATCAAATGGAATGAAGACGCACGTCTTAACACCCCGGATGGTAGGGAAGGGGAACGTTTTGGGGCGCCAAATCGCAACTCCACTCCCGCTGGGACTGACATTGTTCAAGCAAACCCCATTAGGCCCCCCCAGCCTAAGTGCTTTACTCAAGACACACAGAGGACCCAGAACTTGGAAACTCAACATTGCGCTTGGTCGGATATGATCCGAGTGCATCCTTCTCACACCCACAATCTCCCGACATCCGAATCAACCCTCGGAGAATCTAGCTCCCAAACTGTGTCGGCACCACTGATTTCATCCTCCAACTCACTGATCTGGGATCCATACGAACAGGTCTTTGGAGTGGTCCACCCAACCCTCACTGAATCCATGGTTTTCCAGTCCATGTATAACAGCCATTGTATACCGAAATGGATCGCGGTACCGGAATTCACTGCTCCCCTCCTGGAAAATACCCCCCATACCATCATCACCCCCCCGGCATCCCCGCTCACGGCTTTAGCCGGAAGACTCTCAGCCCAACTGAACCCCACTGGCCCGACTCAGTGCCCTACTCCGGACCTCATATTCGACCCTATCATTCAGGATGACGAGGATGAAATTGCTTTTGTACCGATGGATAGGGAGTTGGGGGAGGGCCCCCAACTATACCATCGGCCAGATAAGGAACCGCTACACATGGAACCCCTCATTGTACTAGACCAGGAAGACGATGACAGAGGTGTCCAGATGGGGGAGAGCCCCCAACCGAACAGGAGACCAGGAAAGGAACCAGTACCAAACTCTCTTGAGGAGGATAACATCGGTCCGCACAGAAAAAGGCCAAGGCTCATCACTCAGGAACCACACAAAGAAGGGACATACGACCGCACTCGCCGCACCCCAAGAATGTCCGTGGGACCGCGCCCAGCACGCAAATTTCTTAACCGCAAGCACCCCATTGGACCGAAAATTCACACTGAGGTACAATTTTTTAGATCCCAGAACCACTGTTTTCACTTTCCAGTTAGTGATTATTTTGGATTCCATACTTGCACTAGTACGACCGAACCTAGCTGGATTCGGTCGGAATCATTATGAGGATCTTAGCTTGGAACTGTCAAGGCGCCGGAAGCCTGCTGACAGTTCAACATATTGGGGTACTCCTTAAAATCCACAAACCGGATATACTTTTCATCTCGGAGATCAAAAGTCAGGTTTCTAGACTTAAAAGAACCGTCGATAGGAATGGTCTCACCAACCAAGTTGTAGTAGATCCGGATAGTTCTAGGGGTGGTCTCCTTCTAGCCTGGAAAGATAACCTCACGATTGATACGCTAGGGAGCGACCGAAATGTGATACACACCACCATTGCGGATACCAACGCACCCGCACCTTGGGAGGCCTCCTTTATCTATGCTCCGTCTAGACATGAAGATCGACCCCTATTTTGGGAAAATCTCCTTCACTTTCGAAACTCTAGACCCCCTGACAGCCCCTGGATGATCATTGGAGACCTGAATGAAATCTGGGACTTCGACGAAAAGGAAGGTCGTATTCCCGCCTCAGCCTCCCGCATTCTCAGAGCGCACAGTTGGAGCAACCAAGCGGGATTGATAGACCTGGGATTCTCCGGACAACCATTTACTTGGACCAATAGGAGATCAGGAGATGATAGGGTTAGAGAGCGCCTCGACAGAGCTCTAGCCAACCCGACCTGGCAACTTAAGTTTCCATCTGCCAAGGTAGTTCACCTAGAAACAGTTGCTTCCGATCACTGTCCTATTGTGTTGATATCCTCAGCTGAGTTAGCCACTGGGATCAAGCCCCGGCTTTTCCGCTTTGAAAATATGTGGCTCAGACACCCATCCTTCCCTGATGTCCTCTCCGAAGCTTGGCGTAAGCGGCAACAAGGCCCTCCACAGATGGTACTCAATCAAAACCTGACCAGACTCAAATTTAAACTACTTGAGTGGAACCGTTCAACGTTTGGACACATTGACTTACAAATCAGGGACACCCTATTTAAATTGGAGGAAGCACAGAGATTGGACGTGATGGATGATACCATTGATCATCTGACCATCCTTCTTAAAGAACTTTACCTCAGTCAGGAAACGATGTGGAGACAGAAATCGAGACAACTTTGGCTAACAGAAGGAGATCGAAATACAAAGTTCTTTCATGCATTCACTGCTGCCAGACGTAGAACAAACAGTCTCGACTGTATTACTACACCAGATGGAACCCGGATAACCAACTTGGACGATGTGGTGAACCATATCCTGGAATACTACACCGACGTCTTCAAGGCAAGAGCTGATCTCCCATCCCCTACAATCCCAGCAAGAAATTGCCTTTTTATCCAAGAGGAAGCATCACTGAGTTTAGGATCTCACCTTGGTCCCGTCGAAATAATAGGGGTACTCAAGCAACTCAACCCGGACAAATCCCCGGGACCTGACGGATACCCAGCCAGATTCTTTCAACATACATGAGAGGCTACCAACCAGGAACTGGGCAAAGCAGTCACAAATTTCTTCAACACCGGGTCCCTGAGCCAGACCATCAACTCAACAAACTTGGTGCTTATACCAAAAAAGGCCAACCCCCAAGAACTAAAAGACTGGCGGCCTATTGGGGTATGCAACACAACTTACAAGGTCATCTCTAAGATTCTCACCAACCGACTCAGGAAGGTGATTGCGAGATTGGTCTCTCCGTTCCAAACAGCATTCGTCCCAGGGAGAAGCATTACAGACAACACTCTACTAGCACAGGAACTCTTGCATACAATCAAACAACGGCGCCAAGGCAGAAAAGGCTTGCTAGCATTAAAGCTCGACATGAGTAAAGCATACGACCGAGTTGAGTGGTCCTTCCTAAAGGAAATCCTGTCCAACATGGCCTTCCCCACAAACTTCATAAACTGGATCATGGAATGCATCTCCTCAGCTAGGCTCAATGTGATCATAAATGGAAAACCTTCCCGGTATTTTAAACCAACAAGGGGCCTAAGACAAGGAGATCCCCTATCACCCTACCTCTTCATTCTTGTATCCCAAATGCTATCTCAGGAGTTATCCTCAGCCCAACTTCAAGGAAGACTGAAAGGGATCAAACCAGGAAGACATACACATGAAATCTCCCATCTCCTGTTCGCAGACGATAGTTTCCTCTTCCTGGAGGCGACTGTACAAAATGCAGCTAACCTGAAGCAAATCCTAGACAACTATCAATCCGAATCAGGCCAGCTAATAAATTACAACAAGTCTAGTATTCGCTTCAGCCCAAACGTCCAAAATACATTGGTAGCTCAAATCTCAAATCTACTAGGGGTAAGGGAGATGCTACCGGACGAACTGTATTTGGGCCTACCCACAGACTGGGTGAAACAAAAACGTCAGATTGGACAAACGCTTATCCAGCGCACAACAGCAAGAATCCAAGGATGGATGACGAAGCTGCTCTCTCAAGCCGGAAAGGAAATTCTACTCAAATCCACAGCTGCTTCCATTCCTACATACGTCATGTCATGTATCAATCTTACCAAGCAAACTTCAGCCAACTTGGAAAAACTACATCGACAATTCTGGTGGAATTCTACAGAGGAGAAGAAGGGGATGGCGTGGATCAGTTGGGAGAAGCTGTGTAGATCCAAAAGAGATGGAGGCATTGGATTCAGGGACATGAACGCCTTTAACCTGGCCCTACTTACTAAACAAGCCATGAGGATAGTCACAAACCAAGACTCCATGTGGGTCCAGTGCATTCGTAACAAATACATGCGACATACAACATTTTTCACTGCGAAAGCCTACCCCCACCACTCACCAGTTTGGAGAACCTTGAGCAAACTGCAGAGCCTGCTCGGAAAGGGCGGAAGATGGCACGTGGGAGATGGAAAGAGCATTAACTTCTGGACTGACCCTTGGGTACCAAATTTTGGTCTCCTAAAGGACTGGGCCTACATCAATTCTTCCCCCTTGACCTCAACACAAATAACAAACACCAAAGTCGACTGGTACATGGACAACAGATCCTGGGCACTGGATAACCTACCCCAACAGCTACCACCCGTAATCAAATCAGCCATATCCCAGATCGTACTTCCGATGTTCAACACCCCCGACCGATTCCTCTGGCAACACAATGATTCAGGACTTTATTCGGTAAAGTCAGGTTATCATTTCATTAAATCGCTACTCATCACAGAGCAGCAAGGAAATTTAGCCTCAACCTCTTCGATCGCTAATTCTTCCCCGTGGAGGAAACTTTGGAATTCCAAACTTCTTCCAAAAGTGAGAATGTTCATCTGGAAAGGTTGCAACAACGGATTGCCGCTCGGGCAAACACTTCACAGGCGAATTTCATCCTTTAACCCCAAGTGCCATCTCTGTCATCACACCAGTGAGACATGGGACCATTTGATGTGGTTCTGTCCTTTTGCCCAGAGAATCTGGTTCGGATCGATTTTCGGAACAAGCACAGCAAACTCAAACTGCAGATCTGTCTCAGAATGGCTCTTTAGTGTTACGAGTAGTACTTTAGGAGTCTGTCTAGATGATGCTTTTGTTAACAAATGTTTAGTTATGTGGGGTATTTGGCTAGAGCGCAACGCTACTATTTTTGAACATAGAAGACCTAGCCTAGAAAACACTCTACGACGTATCCAATCCGTTATTTCCGATAATTTTGATGCGTTTGTTTGTACCCCAGGACACGGAGGCCCCCCCTCAGTTCCCACCAACGTAACTCCCAGGAGAAGACCACCGCCACACACAAAGCCCTCTATAGTGTGTGACGGAGCAGTAAGGGCTGGGAAGTTCCTTGTTTTTGGAGGCGCCATCCTACTGAACAATAACGGCGGGACGGAAGCAGCCTCAGTTGTTTCGGCGCCTGGAGATGACCCTCTTTTGTCGGAAGGATTAGCTGTTCGAGCAGGTTTACTGTTGGCTAGGTCACATCCGCAGGATGCCCACATCCTGTTCACAGATTCGACCAACCTCTTAAAACAGATTGAACTCTCTTCGACAGGCTGCAACCCTTCCTTGTTCGGCATCATCCAGGATATCCAGTTTTTAATGTCTATTACCTCTTCTATTATTTATGCTGTACCTAGACTCCTTGTAGCAAAAGCACACAAACTTACTACTAGTGCTGCGAACTTATCTGTAACAGGATCTTGGTTCACTCAGGACATCCCGTACCAGCTACGGATGGACTAAGTGAGCCTATTATATATATTTATGCACGCTGTTTTAAGATCAAAAAAAAAAAAAAATAGAACTTTTTAGTTATTATTAATTATTGTTTTATATATAATATATAATATAATATTCTTGTATGAAACTGTGTTTTTTAGGGTGACAAATCTTGGTGGCGTGCCTGATAACGTGACATGTTCGTAAGAGTATCCACAATGCAAAACCGCAACTTCTATCCCACTTTATGCCACATAAGTGCCACGTAATCAATATATAATAAAATAAAAAAGTGTCTTGAGGTTGTCTATTAGAGCACTTTCAATGGGCAAATTTTGCAAGACATTTGCTTATGTGGATGTGAGAGGCAAGGACAATTTTTGTCCACACCACTAATTGTCCCTCCATAATTTTTTTCTCTTTCCTCTATGTTGTCCTTATGACATTTGTGTTTCCAAGACATTTAATTTATTTATTTATTTTTAACAAAAATAAAAATGACTTACAAATAATAATAAAATATTTGTAGTATATAAAATGTTATATATTATTGTGACTATGAGAGGTATATCAAAAATAATATCCAACTTCGTGATAAACAGACACATCGACAACTACAAGAAGACTTGATCGAACATATTTGACAATTTCATAATACTCGTGCAAATTATGTTTAAATCTATTTTGAGTTATTAATGATGTAGCTTAGTTATTTAATAAAAAATTTAATACAATGAAATTTTCTATTTTATAATATTATTAATGATTTAAATTATGTATTTTTTTTTATATTTCATAGATAATTACTTGAATAAATTATTTATTTGTATGTATAATAAATAGTTGATTAAAAAGTAAATTATAATTAAATACATTTTATTTATTTAAATCATATAAAAACCATATAAATCCAAAATGGCTTGCCTAATGTATCCAAAATGGGTTTTGCACATTGTGAAGACTTTGGACAAAATTCATTTTTCTCTCTCTTCTATGACACATAGTCTATGTGGCGCTGATGTGGCGGCAAATGTCCTTCAAAATGTCTTTTACCATTGGAAATGCTCTTACTACTTTAATGGTGTCTACCAACTTGGACCTACATATTCTTTTAAATAATAATAAAATTAACACTTTTTTCTACTATACTCTCTCACAATATTAATAATGGGATGTGAGAGAGTGAATCCCTCCTTGGAGGGATAGGACAAAAAAATTTGTCCATCTCCAATGCAAATAGACAATCCATCTTGCCATATGGAGGAGTTGTCCTTTATTTTTGTCTTGCATTGTGGATGCTCTAAACACAAACATCATCAATTATTTGTGTGTTTATATTAATTAGTGTGTTATGTTATTCTTTGCAATTAGTGAGTTGTATGATCGCATACAAAATCTTTAACCGAATGTAAAAATAATGATATTATTATATTAAAAAATATGAATTAGTGTGATATATATTTAAAAGCTCTCTTAATTTAAAATTCACAAAACCTACAAATTGAACGACAAATTCATCTTTAACCAAATCAAACATTTTGTTCAAAAGAAAAAAATAAAATCAAACGTTGATTTTAATTTAAAATTTATTAATTAAGTTTTGGTCAAATAGATACTTAAGAGGGAAGCTTACCTGTATAATTTTATCGTGAATATTAGGGCTGAGCATGGGACAGATGGGCGGGCTTTTTCTAAAAAATGGCCCAAGCCCTAAAACTAGGGCCACTTAATGGCTGTCCCGAGCCCTATCCCGAGCCCTAGCTAGTAAGAAAAGGCCCGCCCGTCACGGGCCTACAGGGACTAGGGACAAATGGGACAAACTCAAATTCTCATCCAAGATAAAAAAAAAAAAAATCATACTCAATTTAATTAAACCATAACCAAACATAGAACAACAACAAAGTTCAGCACATACCACAAAATTCACCATAAAACACCAAAATCACTCAGAACACCAAGTTCAACACATAACTTGGTTCTCCAAAATAGTTCACCAATGACTCCAAAACTAAGTTTTACCAAGACTGTAACACAAAGTCACCAACAATTCTGACATAACAAGTTATAAATACAAATCCCAGATCAAATGGAACTTCAACCCGAGCCATCACTAAAGTTAACTTAACTAACTATAGTTTATAGCTGATTAGTTAGCAAAAAGGGACGGGACGGGTCTTTTGGGACTTCGTAAAAAATCCCTAGCCCTAGCCCTGTCCCTAGTTGAGAAGAAAAGTCCCGCCCATTAGGGCTTGGTTACATTTTTGGGACGGGCTAGGGCGGGACGGGCGGGATTTTGAGCCTCTCGGGATATTTGCTCACCCCTAGTGAATATCATATACTGATAACTAAATACGATCATATTATCCTAAGATGTTCTGAAATAAATTATGAACTAGAAGTTTGTTTTCATTTTACATAATTTGATGCAAAATTTATTAATTTATATATTCAAGATTATGAATTTAATTAGTTCAAGGTCTGGGAGTTTTATAATTAATCTCAGCCAATTAGAGTCGAGCTAATTGGAATAGCAAACTTAAATTCGACTCGATAAATTAATTATACGTCAAATTGAGCTCCAATTAAGCATTCTAAGTCCGTTGAGTTCGAGTTTAATAGGAGGACTCAGGCTCAAACTTCATGCATCTTAACTTTTCTAACATACTCTATAAGGAACATATTGGAACATATTTGGCTTTGTGCTATTTTTATTATTCTAATAATAATAGAGTGGATTCAATTGTACCATAAACATATTTTAAATTAGGAAAATTTGTTATTTAATATTTACATCATACCATCTTTAAAGAAATACTAAAAAATATCAATGCTTATAAAACTTATAAGATGGGTACCCAGATTTGAGCCCTGGCCCTTAAAAAAGGGTTCATCTCTGTATTAATTAAGATTAAAAGTGTGGGTTGCTTAATGGACAAAACTGGAAACTCTGGGATAAATAGTTGAATCTGTTCAAACATAAGAGAAGGAATTTTCGCCGCGAAACCGCCTCCCTCCATATTCAGCCGCGAACGGAGATTCCCTCGAAAGCGAAGTCGAAGACAGTGAGCGGAGCTTAGGGAACCATGGCAGAAGAGGAGAAGCAGAACAAAGTTCCGGTTTTGGCATGGATGGCAAACCCTGTTGACATTAGTCTCTCCGAAAAATGTCAGCTCCAGCTTGTTCCTTTTATTGACCCCAGGTACTACTCTCAACTTCAACTCATGATTTCCCATAGTGATTCTGAATCTGAAATCAGACTCTGAAGAACAAGAAACACTGGTTCAGCTTGACTATAAATTTTCTTCAGAGATTATGAAGTCAATTAAGCTTGGAGATTTTTGAAGTACAAAATAGTTGAAAAATTGGTTATTCTTGTTCCTTTTCTTTTCATTTTTGAGAGCTACCCTTTTGATGGCAATGCTAAAGTTTTGTCCTTTTTGGTTAGCCGGATTAAATAGAAATGCTGGACCATATGTTGTTCATTGCTGTGTTGCTTTGAATTAGGTTGAACGTGGCATTGCAGAATATGGGTATATCTTCACTGTTCCCAGTACAAGTTGCAGTTTGGCACGAAACAATTGGACGAGGCTCTTTCGAGAGAGATCTTTGCATCAATTCTCCAACTGGAAGTGGAAAGACTTTAGCATATGCATTGCCGATTGTGCAGACTCTATCTACTCGTGCTGTCAAATGTTTACGAGCTTTAGTTGTCTTGCCAACGCGAGATCTAGCATTGCAGGTGCTAACTGACAACAATGGAAATGTGATTTGAGGAAAACTGAATCTTTAACCTTAAAAAATTAATATATATTTCTTTTAAAATTTATTCTGCAGGTGAAGGAAGTTTTTGATGCAATTGCCCCTTCAGTGGGATTATCTGTTGGTTTAGCAGTTGGTCAGTCTTCAATAGCAGATGAAATTTCTGAACTTATAAAGAGACCGCAGCGTGAGGCAGCTATCTGTTACAACCCAGAAGGGTTTCCAACAGAGCTAGAAAGTGCTGTTGATATATTGGTAGCAACTCCTGGAAGGCTCATGGACCATATCAATTCAACCAAGGGATTTACTCTCGAACACCTTTGTTATCTTGTAAGAATGGTCTTCTTCTTAAAAATCGATTTTTTACCATACATGTCTCATTTCATAGCTGCATCAGAGTGTTCTAAGTGGGTTTATTATGTGCTGAGATAATGATATCATTTTTTGGTTGTAGATGAAACAGATAGAATGCTCAGAGAATCGTACCAATCGTGGTTGCCAGCTGTGCTTCAAATGACAAACACAAATGCTGAAAGTCTATTCCCTCAGATTTCCCCTTCAAATTCAATCTTTGGTTCGTTAAAAACCATAAGAAGATGGTATGATTTATTGCTACTAATTATTATTTTGTTGAATTCAAAATCCACAAAAGATTGTGAATATACCTTGAAACCTGATTATTGCTTTATGAGCAAGAACATAATTGGATGTAACATATAGAGTGTTTTAAAAAATGAAAATGAGAAAGCTTAAATTTTAATTTCGTATGATTTTTTTTTTCCTTTTTGCACTAAGGTATCATAAATTTTGAACTCTTCATTTTGACTCTACTGCAGTGGCATTGAAAGAGGCTTCAAGGGTAGATGTTATCCTAGACTAGTGAAGATGGTACTATCAGCTACACTAACTAGAGATCCGAGTAAGCTCGCACAACTTGATCTTCATCATCCTTTGTTCTTGAATGCTGGGAAAAGACGGTATCGATTACCTGAGAAATTGGCGTCACACAAACTGGTATGTGCTTTTTAGCCATTGTAATTGTTTTTTTAATTGACCTTGTAACCTTGCTCATTTCTTATTCTAGTGTTGTGGTCTGTATTATTATCTCCCTCTCTATTATATATAACATAAAGGAATTCAGTTATATGTGACTAAACTTGAACAATATCAGAAATTACAAACCCGGGTTAGATGCTGCAAAATAAAAAATCCTTTTACTTTGGTTTTAACTTGATGAACTTCTCTTATGCAGATATGTGAAGCAAATCGTAAACCAATCTACTTGGTTGCCCTTCTACAAAGCCTTGGACTTGGAGGGGAGAAATATATTGTCTTTACATCATCTGTAGAGTCTACTCATCGTTTATGCACCTTACTGAATTTCTTCCCCGACTTACAACTGAAAATCAAAGAGTATTCAGGTCTACAACGCCAATCTGTTAGGAGGTATTCAGTCACCTCCAACCTTATACTATTTTCGACACCTTCAATAATATATTTTCTGATTTTATTTCTAAATGCTCAGCTTTATCTTTTCTTACACATTCATGCACTGCACAGTAAAACATTGAAGGCATTTCGAGAAGGTAAAGTCCAAGTTCTTGTTTCCTCGGATGCTATGACACGTGGCATGGACGTGGAGGGGGTTAAATATGTCATTAACTACGACATGCCTACAGTCATAAAGACATATATTCACCGAGCAGGCCGTACAGCTCGAGCTGGCCATGGTGGTCGGTGCTTTACTTTGTTGCGCAAGGAAGAGGTAAGATGTAAATTCTTTTGTTGCGCAGAGGTTACCGAATGTTGTCACCTGGCCATGTTTAAGTTTCAAAATGTTGTAAATTGGTATGTTCCTTAGATTGTTTATTCTGTGTGGGTGCTATCCAGTTTGTTTTTTTTTTTTTTAAACTTGCCAAGAAAACCAATTTGAGGTATTTGTAAATAGTTAAGTGCCAATATACAACATTTGTGAAGAAAGAATTAGCGAACATTTTCAACATTTAGCAATCTGACAGAGTGACCAATTTGCAACGTTTTGAAATGTTACATTAGCTCAGTTGCTACATTTCGGAACTTGCTTCTGGTTTAATACTCTGTTCATATTTTGTTCCATCTACAAGGTTAGGCGTTTCAAGAAGATACTACAGAAAGCTGGCAGTGACTCGTGTCCTGAGTATTCTATTCCTTCTAGCTCTATCGAATCCCTGCTCACTCCCTATACATCAGGTGAATAATTGGGACTGTCATATCTTGAAAGCAATTCCCTTCAGAATGACTAATTTTCTTCTTCCCCTTTTTTCGTGTCCTAGCACTCGATAAATTGAAGGAGGTCGTTGAAACAGAGACATCCAAGAAACGGAAGATTGAAGGGAAACCCTCAAAGGAAAGGGTGCAAAGGAGACGACTTGATAAATAGATTCTAATAATCCACTTGGATTTTGAGGTAAAATTCGATTATTTGCTTAACCTATATAAGAAGGGATCATGTTCTGCAATTTCTCCCTGCATCTCATTCTGATCTTCTTGATCTTGAAAAAAAACGATTTCTTTTGGAGAAATGAAAAAGAAATTGCAGAGAAGATAAAACATTTTGAACTGATCTATCCATTTCCATGGGTAAAACTCAATACAGGGTCAATTCGAGTCTGCAGGATTCATAACGAAGACGAAAAGTTTCCTGGAGATTGATAGTAAGAACCCCTCGTACTAAAACTATCATTGGTGTATTATTGCCTTGTGGGTGTGCCTCTTGAGTCTTGACAACTACAGATTGTAGCATTCTAACTTTTGCCCCAAGTCATTATATATCCTTGATTTTGCCATTTTTTTTCTTTTATTTATGGTGGCCGTGGAGAAACATTTGATTCGACATATATAAAAGAAAGTTGCAATTTCTAGTTCTCTCTATTGTCATAAAAGAGCTCTATACAACCAAAGATATGATAGGAAATATAAAAACACTGGAAGAAGGAGAACAAATATTTTGTGACGGAACTCTTCGTGGGCCTCTTCCATAATCGTCTCCAATCTCGGGTAGTTGGAACTGGATTTCTTTCGTGGCGATATGACACACTTCGGTATGGCCTCAACACGAATGAACTTGTAGCATCGTCCTTTTGCCATTTGAAATTGGCTACGCTTGGGAAGCAGGGAGATTCTGACTCTGAAGCCTGAACCTGAATTTTTTAGAGCAGTTGGCAATTGGCTATATTGAGCACAAAATGTATTATTTTGGGTATTTTAGGGTATAGGTGACTTTCTTGGTTTGTTGGCAAATTTAGACCATAAAAACAAATGGACAAAAATCTTGTTGTGGTGTTCCTAAATTTACTGTCATTCAATTTTGCTATTAATAGTTGGTAGAATACCTTTCATTTATTCTGCTTGCAACGCAAGAAAATAGTGTTACAATACATAAGGATAGTCATTAGAACAAACAAAACCAAAATATCCATAATTTCTACCGTACTTCAATTTATCAACTAAAAAGAACTCAGTCAAGCAATGTGTTCAGCTAAAGTTAAGATCTTGATGTGTTTCTTCTTCCTAAGCTCGTGGGGGACAGGACCAAACACTCTGGTTCCAATCGGCTGTCCTTGCTTGTCGATCAAGACACATGCATTGTCATCGAACTTGACTTCACTGCCATCGCATCGGCCTTTTTGCATTGCTGCACGTACCACCACAGCATGGTAGACATTTCCCTTCTTTGCTTTTCCGTTTGGAAGAGCCTCTTTAACCGATACAACGATTGTTTCTCCAATCCTTGCCCCTTTTTTGCCCCTCAGAGCTTGGATGCACATTACCTTTTTTGCCCCTGAGTTGTCCACGCATTTGAGGGCGGTCCTCATTTGTATAAATGTCCTTTGCTGAGAATAGGAAGAGATAAACCAGTTCAGTGTATTTATTGAATTATCATAACTTTCATGAATATTAAATTTATCAGTTCTTTAATGCACAAAAACTTGGTCCACAAGTCACAATGGCAAGTATTGGGTCACAAGGGGTACTCGAACCTCAGTCAAGGGTAGTAGGAGCTTGCAGCATCTAGCAAATGAAAACTATTCGAAGAACAATAAGATACTAACTAGACTGTTAGGAGTTAGAGAATGCACCTGAGACAAGAAATGGCCATTTGTTAAGCCTGAAGATACCGCCATTGAATTGGAGATATTGCTGCCAAGACCACCCAGCAGAGAACGACCTGCTAATCAAATTTTAGAGGGAATTAATAATGTTGAATCACAAACCAGAAAGTCAATGATCAAAGAAGACACCAAAGTCATTGCAGCCATCTTTGCCAAACAAACATATAACCTAGATTGGAGGGTCTTAATAACCGCTACCATGCCAATAATTAGAAACTAAATGGTTCAAATTTTTCAATATAGCAGAACTTCAAACTCAACATGTCATCATTAGAAGTTTGACTATGGTTCTGTTTATGGAGCACAGCAAGAGATAACAATAGCCATATAAAAGATAAATAAGTTGCATAAACTGATGAGAAATTCCAAGACTTCCAACAAAATCCAATCAGAACTTCAGAAGTAAAAATATAAGGTGAGACTCATATTATCAACAGTGTGAACAACTCAAATGTGCAATCTTTGTGTATTCAATATGAAAACTGCCTTAACCATGCCCGATGTGTCTAACTCGAAATGTGAAAGTGAAACTAAACTTCCATGTTCTATTGGAAGTTCAATCCCTTAGGTATCAGTCATCAATGATGCATAGCAAGCATGATTCAGTAAAAAATGAATTTCATGGAGCATCCATTTGATCAATCATAACTTCTACAGAACAACATAAAGTTCAGCAAAAAGGACTATTTATTTACCAAAAGAAACTCGAGCGGAGGCGCCATTTGAACCAACCAACTGCTCCACCGTCCTTCGAAACGTCACCACACATATCTTAGTCAGCGGAGTAAAAATATGAATTCTTTAGGTCAAGAAGATCAAAAGGAGTAGAAACCTGGGAAGCGTGAAGAGGGAGCGGCTCGATTGGATGCAATGAGAATCGATACTCCGAAGGTTAGCTAGGGACGAGGAAGAGAAACTACCAGGTCGAGATGATCTCGCGGTGGCGGAGAGTATGGACTTGATCGACGACGATGCAGACCGAGAAGCCATTTTCCGGCGGGTGAACCTGCTCCTCCGTGTCTGCAACAATTAAGCTCCGCTCTGCAGGGTTTAACTTCGGGCCCTCAATTTTCTTTTTCGGCCAGCAAGCCCTCAATTCATATCGATTTTTCATTATTTGATTGATTGATTGACTGATTATTAATTAATAACCCAATGGGCCTGCTAAGAGAGCAAAGCCCGGTGAGCCTGAACTGGTTGTTGTCTTTCATTTATACAAATTACAACTACTTCCTACAAACATTTTCTAAACTAATTTAATATAAAAATCACGGGACGATATAATCCGTGGTAGAATAATCAATTTATTTATATTTTATCTCCACAATTTGTTGGCCAAAAAATAAAAATAAAAATCTTCACAATTTACTCCTAATTAATTAAAAAGTAAATAATAATTTAGTGCTCTTTCTAGTTTCTTCTGTGATCGTCTAATCCGTTATATATATTGTTAATATGATTTAGTTTTACCTTGTTGGCTGAATTTCAGGAGTATAAACAGTTCATTTCTGAACTTATGTAAAACTATTTTTTTTTTTTTTAACTCGGTTTATTTGCTATTTAATAGTGAGTAAGACTTGTTTGGAGACTATCACTTAACGTCATAATTCAACATATCTTTGGTAATATATATGTACATAATAAAAGTAAAAAGTTGCAACATCTTGTCAGCAAATGACAAATCATGCTATCATGAGATGATGGAAAGTTGCTCACAAAGAGATTTTGTTTCACATCTCAAAGATTTCTTACAAATCTTACATTGTCCGTTTCATTATAATGGGACCTCGAACATTTACGAGAACTTGTTCAATGTCAACAGTAAATAATTGCTTCATTTTTTTTTTCACCCATTTCCATACTAATTAAACTATACGTCCAGTTGTTTCTGACAGATCACTAGAAAGAAATTGAGCAATACAATTAATTACAGCCGGCACTTAATATAGTTCATAGAGAAACAAGGGGACACACAAACTATACATGTGTTCGCTAAAGATGGTACATGCTATTATATCATTGCAAAAAAGAGATGTTGGCAAGCTTAATATGAATGTATAATATTATATATACAGCATGACTCATCTGAGACGTTGCTGCAAAGTGCACGATAATTTTAACTAATAATAAAACTCAAAGATTTATGTTTGTTGCTGCCGACCAAGGAGAGACAGAGCATGCACAAGTTGTTGTCTGTTAAGAAACAACGATCTATAATCTCAGTTTGTTCACATTGTTGGGTTTCCTTTTCTTCACTTCAGCGTATTGTAGGCTTTCCAAAAGATAACTACTTCCTGGAAAGCAAATTCAAGTAATATCATCAACAACAAATTCGAGTCCAACGATAAGGTGTTTTGGAGTAATTAGTGTTGGTCGGTCCAATCCTTGGAGCCTCGATCGGGAACAACCAATCACGATTATCTGATATCGAATCACGATTATTTGACATCGAGTATGTGTCGTTGAGCCTCATAATTAGGTCTCTATTTATAGCTAGGTTATTAAAATTACCATGGCCATGGTCAATATAATTAATGCATTTGTTATATATATAGTCGGCCTGGGTCGAATCTCACTCTCTCTCCATATATATATATATATATAACTTGTTATAACAAATTATTATGATGACATCCAAGTCATAATAATTCGTGCAGTGGACTGTATCATTGTATGTGTTGGGATCAAGTTGACGTGGCTTTAATTTTTTGGGAATAGACTTTGAGATTTCGCCGGTAGCTAGCTCCTTAAGGTGTCTATCCCGACCTTGGGAGTGCTTAGTTTCTTTTAGGGTGCTTTTGATATGCGAGGACCTGAAAATGGGTGGGGATGACCCCTGATTCCACTCCGAAGCTTAAGTCAGTAATGAAATTTGAGAGAATACTGTAAAACTATATGAATATATATTATTTAGATAATGAAAGTCTTTCCCTATTTACAAGGGAAGTGTGTACCGACTTTAAATGGAGACTACCCTCTAGGTAGGGTTTCTGTCTAGAGTCGGTGTAAGCAGGTGACAAGCAGGTCTCCACCTCCCCATTTATTAAGAGGAAGGTTTCTTTAGCTTAGCAGGTGACAAGTAGGTCGTCACCTGCCCCTTCCTTAAGAGGAAGGATTTTCTCTGAGGCGGCAAGCAGGTTGCCAATTGTCATTTCCTTAGGATGATGGTTTCTTTAATAGTGTTTGGCTGTCGACTCGATTCTTGCATTAAGATGGAGAGTTTTGAACAGACTTGTCGCCAACCATGCATCAAGGACCTCAGTCGTCGACTTTCTCAATATTTGGTGTCGACTATCTATATATCATTGTTTCTTTATTCTGAGTATGATTAGTCTTGACTTGTATTGTTTCTTTATTCTGAGTATGATTAGCCTTGACTTGTATGCTCTCGACTACGTATTGGTGTGTCCTTTATAATCATAATCCAACAATACGTATTGTATTATATAGTTTACTAATTGTAATGTTTTTTTTTTTCCAATACTTACACCTTGCTATATGTTGATGAGTCAACAAAATATATATACATTTTTTTTCCTTTGGACACACAATTAGATTTCTTTTTCATTGTTAATCAAATTTTTTATACGGGCAACAAAAACATATCAAGTTCTTTTATTTAAAACAAAAAAGAGTACCTATAATCAAAGCTAGAAGTTTTATATTCTATACTTTTAATTTTTATTTATATATATATAATATAGGACAATGGGACATAATAAGATTTTACTATATTTTATTTGTTAATTGTTATTATTCCTATACATGTTTATCATCTAATATAATTAAAAATTTCATCAAATGATTAAGCCAGCTCACTAAATCACATTAATTAAAAAAAATAGTGGTAAGGAATATATAATTCTAAAACTAAATACATAAATGATACATTGGGTTCTTCTCTTTCTCTTTTCTTTAACATATATATATATATTTCTAGAGAATTATGGATACGAATGAAAGTGATGAGCTGGGTTTCGAGTGGAGCGAGGGTAAGCAGGTGATTGCAGGAGCAAAAGACAAGCCTCGGAAATTGTCGACATCTAAATGGGCGACACCCAAGAATCTAACTATGGATCTTGTCGTCTGTTCGTCTCCACTGTCGGTCTCGTGTGCTCCAAACCCTAGCTAGCTATCTATTCTATGCCCACCTTCCTCTCTTGTTCATCGCCTCCACTCCACCGTCCAAACCCTAATGCTTGCTATCTTGCTTTTCTGCAGGATAATTGATCGACAGCTAGAAACCCTAAACCTGAAAAACAATAAACACGCGCTGCTGCAATTCCACTGAAAATAAGCAAACAAATACATATACATATAGTTGAAGTATAAGCACATCACCACTATTTTCCTAACAACCTACGATTGTAGAAGAGTTGGTATAATTGTAGAATTTATAGAAAGATTAAATCATACATTTATGTAAGTCGCTATAAAGTTTGAGAACATCAGGTAAAGTGGTTAATCTAAACATTCACATGGTATCAATACACGCAACATTGAATCTCAGTAGCGCCGATCGAGTTAAATCATTTATTAAAAAGTTTTACATGATAATAAACATTCAAAATGTTTCTAACACATGTGAAGGAAAATGTCGAAGTATTAAACATTAAACCATATCTTAAGTTTTAGAAATTGGTCAAATGATTAATCTGAACTTTCGTAAGGTGAATGCACAATTTCATATATCTACTACAACACATAATATATATAATGCATAGACATAGCTAGGTATTAAGGGAGCTCCCTTCAGTCCAAGCAAAAGAAGCTTAGGATTCAGCCAGACTCCCGCTTCATTCACTCATTTACCGAGCAGCCACTCTTTCATCGGCTGCTTTGAAGTATACATATTAATTGGCTTGTCCAGTATTTGGATGAATGAGTCGGCAGCTAGTTAAATCCTATGACCCCCTCAATGTGGACTAAAGAAAGCTCCCTTCCACAGCTATACATACCATATATATAATAATATATATAATCTATATATATAAGCAAGAGACATAGAATTATAAGTGTTTATAGATAGAGAGAGCTTATCTTCACCGGCCGGCCGGCAGCAGTGATCGGAGCTTACTGTAGAGAGGCCTTATATATCACCACCAGTATACACTACACTATGAAGAAATGCTAGCAGAAGTGGGTTCTATATATAAGTGGAAAGAGATCAAGAGTGGGCAAATAAATAAATGTATATATATATATATAATGGGTGGGATTGGAAATTACACACATGCCTATTATATTGTTTATTTATATATAAATATTGCCTTTGATTCCCTAATATTTAATTATACTAGAAAATAGACACGTGCGATGCACGTGTTTATCGAATTCCAAATTTGTGTACTTAAAAATAAAAATTAAGCAAGCTAGAGCAGTCATTTCGCTGAATAATCTACTAAGCCTTCATCTACAATATATTCCATTAAGGTGTCGATTATAATATGTGTGGTTCTGAGAGGGAAAAAAAAACAATATCACACTCGATAATGAGAAAATCGCACATATAGAGGTAATGATTAATTATTGAGAAAATGTTGTGCATGTTTACCATTGATATGTATGTACTAATATACGTATGTAGTATGTACTTATTAATATAAATGATGGTAGAAACAAATCAATGTGACATTTTTTTTATAAATAAAATAAAAAGAGTCTATTACATGCATGTAGTACGTAGTATGTAAATGAGCATGAAATATAACTAATACAATACTAAACGTCTTTGAGATTTAAAATTGGAGAGACTATTTTGATATTTAAAATCACCTTATGAAATATTTTATTTTTTATGGTAAAATTTAAATGTGAAGACACATGACTTTTGGGGTGAGGGTCATTGAGATTTTTATTGAAGTGGTAGTTTTAATATTTAAATGTAAAGAGACATGACTTTTGGGGGTGAGGGTCATTGAGACTTTTATATATGTAGTAGATTGCGTTTAGGGTTTAAACCGAATTAATTCCATTTAGATGAAGTAATACACTCTCGAACTTTCTGATATAATAATAGTATTATATTATTTTATAATTAGGTGTTAAAATTCTATATTACTTAGTGTTATTAGAGTGTGAAATTCGTGCTCTCGAATATAATTGACTAGAGTATGAAATGAATATTATAAGGACGGACCCCAGGCTATATTTTTTGGTAGGGACTATAGTAAATCTTTATATATATAAGGAGATGTTTCTTGTGATAATGAGAAATATTGCTTTAAACCAGAAAATAATATAGTGATGAGGTCACTTTCTCTTATTCTATCTATTTACTGTGATTTTAAGTTTTTTTTTTTTTTTCTGCTGAAAGTTCTATATAAGGATTCCATTAGAAGAATAATATATATAACATACTTTACACATAATAATTTTCTATCGTTATGAGTCTCTCCATAAAGAACAGCACTTGTAATATATTTTCTTCGAATCTAGACTAATCTCCACTCGCACTAATATTAGTATGTAAGGAGTAAAGTGTTAGCCAGAAATATTTTTATATTCTCATGATCACTAAAGGGATTGAATCCTGAACTCTGATTAGCGATAGCTGAACCACCGCATGCACCCACCATATTACATTGTTAAACATATGCAAATTATTGAGGGCGCGTGTTAATGGTTTTTTTTTTTTTTTTTTGGTTTCCCGCGAGGTGGTCTTAGGGGTTCCTCATCAAGAGGGCAGCACCTGTACCATGCTTGCTCCACACCTAGATTAATCCTCACTCGCACCGGGTCAGCCCATAAGGGGTAAAATTAGGGCTGGCAATTTGTGACACGACACGATAGCACGACACGAACACGCACGAAAAAAGCGTGTTCGTGCTAGCATATGGAAGAACGATAACACGATAGCACGAACACGATTAACATGACATAACTTCCCATTCGTGTTCGTGTTTGAGTATCATAACACGACACGCACGATAGCACGATAAAGTTGTACTATTAAGAGTAATTCTTAAGTATTTTTTGAACAATTCTTATTTGTTACCTTTAAAAACTCCAATTAGTGGTTTAATTTTAGTGTTTGTAAACTCTATATTATTAACTTATGAATACTGACATATTAATTCATAGTATTTTTATATATGGAGTTCATTATTATGATTTTTGCTTAAAGATCTCGTATAGAGATGTACAAATGTATATCCTTATACAACACGATAGCACGACACGAAAATATTCGTGCCGTGTTCGTGTTTGTAAAACGTGGCACGATAAGCTTACCGTGCGTGTTCGTGTTCAGTAAGTTTAGCACGACATGATTATTGACGTGCACGATAGCACGAATTGCCACCCCTAGGTAAAATGATGTTCATGAATAATTTTCCATTCCCGTGACCACTGGTAAAAGTGTACTTGTTTTGTTTTATTAACTTTTGGATACTTGATATTTACTTATTATTACATTATCTTTTATATTTTTGTATCAGACATACAATTTTTTTTTTTGCAACAATATAATAGCTGGTTTTTTTTTAATTATTGTACATTTTTTACTACACTATTAATATAGCAAAAAAAAAAAAAAAATCTACAGACTTCTAGAAAATATGTTGTAACAAAAAATGTTATTTATGCATAATTTTTTTAATACAAACATACATATATATATAATTTGTTCAAAATCTGTCAGAGCTCTAATAATGAAAAATATTTATAATTATCACTTTATTCTTTAGAGTAAACCCCAATACAAGTGAGAATTATTCTAGAAGTGTCGTAAGTCTATTACATATATTACCTTGTTTAAGAGCGCTTAAACACAATGTCGGAAACTATATCTATCATAACATAAAAGCTCAAATATCCAACAACTTATATTCAACAGTTTTTAGCAGATATCTCTTCACCTAACGCAGGTTAACTATGTATGCAATATGTAATAATGGTTTGATAGGCAACATTTAAGTTTTAAGGCAACATATTGGAGGAAAAATCACTAAACTACCCACATTTTAGAACTCAAACACAAAAACAAGGGAAAACGAGTTTCCGGAACCATAATCACCACTAGCGCATCTCGGAAATGCGCTAGTGTATATCCTTATACAACACGATAGCACGACACGAAAATATTCGTGCCGTGTTCGTGTTTGTAAAACGTGGCACGATAAGCTTACCGTGCGTGTTCGTGTTCAGTAAGTTTAGCACGACATGATTATTGACGTGCACGATAGCACGAATTGCCACCCCTAGGTAAAATGATGTTCATGAATAATTTTCCATTCCCGTGACCACTGGTAAAAGTGTACTTGTTTTGTTTTATTAACTTTTGGATACTTGATATTTACTTATTATTACATTATCTTTTATATTTTTGTATCAGACATACAATTTTTTTTTTTGCAACAATATAATAGCTGGTTTTTTTTTAATTATTGTACATTTTTTACTACACTATTAATATAGCAAAAAAAAAAAAAAAAATCTACAGACTTCTAGAAAATATGTTGTAACAAAAAATGTTATTTATGCATAATTTTTTTAATACAAACATACATATATATATAATTTGTTCAAAATCTGTCAGAGCTCTAATAATGAAAAATATTTATAATTATCACTTTATTCTTTAGAGTAAACCCCAATACAAGTGAGAATTATTCTAGAAGTGTCGTAAGTCTATTACATATATTACCTTGTTTAAGAGCGCTTAAACACAATGTCGGAAACTATATCTATCATAACATAAAAGCTCAAATATCCAACAACTTATATTCAACAGTTTTTAGCAGATATCTCTTCACCTAACGCAGGTTAACTATGTATGCAATATGTAATAATGGTTTGATAGGCAACATTTAAGTTTTAAGGCAACATATTGGAGGAAAAATCACTAAACTACCCACATTTTAGAACTCAAACACAAAAACAAGGGAAAACGAGTTTCCGGAACCATAATCACCACTAGCGCATCTCGGAAATGCGCCAGAAACATGGCACATCTGCCAAATGCGCCACATTTAATACATGGCGCATTTCCCAGATGCGCCACAATTATTAAGCATTAATTACCCGTTTTTCAAATTAATTCACTAAAATAGTGCTACAAACTAGAATCGAACCCAGGCCACCTAGGTGATAGACATAAATACTGACCACTACACTACAATGTCTTTTGTTGAAAACTTATTAAACTTTTTATATTTAATGTTAGTTTAACGACCAAAATATCGTCACTGAGAATTTAACACTAGTCACCCGCATGATAGGCAAAAATTCTTACCACTACACTACAATGACTTTTGTTGATAATTAATTAAAATTAGTATATTTATTTGTCTATGTAGTTTTATTTATTGTTTTGTGATAATACATTGTTTAGTTACATACAATTGCACCATGTGACCGAATTATTAATTTTTTAAAGTGATTAATGGTTACATACATTTCAGAATATGAGAGAATCGTTCAAACTTATTTTATTTAATAATTTATATTTAATCAAATGTGATTGAATTTTACAAAATAACTAAACATAGGTAGGGGTTGAATTTTACTAAAATCGTTATTTAACTAAAATTCAATCACATCTGATTAAACATAAATTATTAAATAAAATAAGTTTAAACGATTATGTCATATTCTAAAATGTATGTAACCATTAATCACTTTAAAAAAGTAATCATTCGGTCACATGGTGCAAATGTCGGCAACTAAACAATGTATTAACACAAAAAAATAAATAAAATTACATATAGACAAATAAATATACAAAGTTTAATTAATTATCAACAAAAATCATTGTAGTGTAGTGGTAAGAATTTTTGTCTATCATGCGGGTGACTAGTGTTAAATTCTCAGTGACGATATTTTGGTCGTTAAACTAACATTAAATATAAAAAGTTTAATAAGTTCTCAACAAAAGACATTGTAGTGTAGTGATCAGTATTCATGTTTATCACCTAGGTGGCCTGGGTTCGATTCTAGTTTGTAGCACTATTTTAGTGAATTAATTTGAAAAACGGGTAATTAATGCGTATTAATTGTGGCGCATCTGGGAAATGCGCCATGTATTAAATGTGGCGCATTTGGCAGATGTGCCATGTTTCTGGCGCATTTCCGAAATGCGCTAGTAGTGATTATGGTTCCGGGAACTGGTTTTCCCTTGTTTTTGTGTTTGAGTTCTAAAATGTGGGTAGTTTAGTGATTTTTCCAACATTGGAACTATAGATATGTTTCATTTAATTTTTTGTTTGTTTTTTCAACAACTCATCATGATCAGTAATATTTTGGGCCTCATGCATGTCAGTTACAAACCCTAGCAATTTGTCATGTTTGAAGGCATTAAGATGGGACAACCCTTAAAAGCTCTAACAATTGAGTGTGTTTTGGACTCTGGAGTCTGGAGTATTCTGCTTGAAATAAAGTGTAAAAGTTCAAACCCTAAATTATTTTATTAATCAATTTATATACTACCTTCTTAATTTACAGCATTAGGGGACATACTTAACTATAGAGTCAGGTTGAACACATAATGAAATGTTTCCTTTAATCCTTATATATATATATAAAAGAGCACTGTCTGTGTCTTCGCCCCAATGGTACTTCTCTATTTGCACCTAATTAATTTTTTAGAAAAAATATATAATTATATTGTATACTTTTACATAATAAATTAATTGGTCCATGTACTATATATTTAAGACATATTTAAGGCTCTCTCTATTACTATTACTAATTTTATGTTAGTATTAGTAATCCAGTTAAAATCTGTTAAAATTTCCGTTAATTTAGATTACTCATAATGAGTGAACCGTACTCAACCCGTGCATGTGCTAACTAGCTTGCAAATGGGGTTGGGTTCAAACTTCAAAGCAAATTGTACAGCTAGCCTATATCATGTACATTAAATTAAGTTGGGTAGGGAAATGAGATTGAAGGGAGTTGATTGATTGAAGATGCATATACATACACAGAAGGGTGAAATGAAATAGTAGCATTTTGGCATGCAAGGGTTTTAATTAAGCTTTTAGGGTTGACAAGACACATTTCCTCCTTTTCCTTTGTGTTTTCGAATCTGATGTGATGTGATCTTCATCTTCCCCCACACACTCCATCCATTTTTTTTATGTTTTTTCCTTCACACCTCCACCCTTGTCTGTCTCACACCATCTTTCATAATTGATACCCTGCTTTTTCTCATCTGTCTCTCTACCTAGGGTTTTTCGTTTCTTTCGTTAAGAATATGTTATAATGTATGCTTAAAAATCTTTTTGGTACAATATATTTGTATCAAAATTGATTTTTGATATAATATTTCTTTTAAATTTTTGATGCAATATATTTGTAGTTTCTAGAATTTTAATGCATCTGTTAGTTTACTGTTAATTTTAACCGTTAAGTAGTTATGCCTCGCATATAACCGGTCCTCTAATTTTCGGCTCCTTTGCCGTCAGTAGTAGCTAGTACCACAAGGTGGTAACCATGTAACAATTGTGTGGTGGTTCAGTGCCTCATTCATTAACAAGAGATTATGGGTTCAATTCCCGCTAGTGACCATGTGAATGGAAAATTGTTCATGACCAGCACTTTACCCCTTACGGTCTGACCCGATGCGAGTGGGGATTAGTTTAGGTGTGAAGCAAGCATGCTACGGATGCTGCCCTTCTGATGAGGGTCCCCTAGGACCACCCGCGGGAAACTAAAAAAAAAATGCCACAAGTTGGTGTCACATTCATCACTAATTAGTTTTAATTATGTTAGTCATGACTCAATTTAATGAAAAAATTTATCTGTAAGGAGAAGCATTTCTCTTAAATAGTAGTATTTACTCACAGTAAGATCTTGATTATTAACACAAATAATAATGTTCACAAATGCTTATAAATAAATTAAAGAAATGTTGAAAAATTCACCAAAATCAGTTCTTTGTCGGGTCACGTCTAATTATTACTTATTATAATTATTATAAGTTTTCAAAATAATTAAACATAAAAATGAATAATATGGTCATGGAGGGGAAGGGGCTCCCCGACAAAGAGCATCCGCTCCCTTTTGGATTGATTGATCCTCCATGCATTAATAAGCAATAACAAGCATTCCATATATAAACAAGTTAATGATTCAATCAGAAGTTGGCATCCTCTTAAAGAAAGATTTTAGTATATCTTTAACGAATACATAAGAGAAAAAGACACACCCTAATTTTGCGTAATTGTTCAATGAGGACCCCAAACACAAACTAAAAGCACTAAATAATCATTAACAAACAAGCCCAATAATATTCTAGATTAGACATATTGAAGGATGGGACAATTAATATATCTATATATGTTCTCTAGTAGGCTCTCGAAGTACAATGTGCCCCTGTTTAGACTTTACAATTTAGGCTTTACTTTAACATGTTAAATCAAAACAAAATTAAAACCATCTAATATGGTAACCAGTTAGAATGTCTCATGTTCAAAACTCATTGAAGTCATACAAATAAATAATAAATATTTATAGTTATCAAATTATCTTTTACAAACTGATTCTAGTTCAACTGAGATGTTATTACTAATGGTTTAGAATATATAAACAGTTCAAGGTTTGCTCAATGTTGAAATTTAGGGCACGTTTGATTGCCGGTATTGCGATATCCTAATACCGGTATTAGCTAATACCGTGTTTGTATCAACTTGGTATTGGTATTAGCTAATACTTGGTATTAGCTAATACTCAATTATAGAAGGAATTTGGTATTAATTAATACCATCTAAAAGTAAAGCATTAGCTAATACCAATCTCCTAATTACCAATTACCATTGTAATATATGACAAACTCTCACTGTTTACATCGTAGCTTCGGGCCGGACCCCGTTTACATCGAAACTTCGGACACGGGTCGGGCCGAGTCATGTTCGGGCCGGGCTGGGCGGTTCGTGTCGGGCTGGGCGGTTTGGGCGGTTCGGGCCGGGTTGGGCTGTTCGGGCCGGGCTGGGCGGTTCGGGCTGGGCTGGTCAGTTCGGGCCGAGCTGGGTGGTTCGGGCTGGGCTGGTCAGTTCGGGCCGGGCTGGGTGATTCGGGCTGGGCTGGTCAGTTCGGGCCGGTCTGGGTGGTTCGGGCCAGGCAGGTCAATTCGGGCCGGTCTGTGCGATTCGGACCGGGCTGAGTAATTCGGGCTGTTCGGGTCGGGTTGCTTTATGTTGCTTTGGTTAGTTCGGGCTAGGCCCGGCTAGAACGGGCCGGGTCGGGCTAATCACTTTTTTCAATTGTTTTGTACTATTTTCTTTATATATATACATATTTATACATTAGCAAAAATAGTTTTTACTATTTATACATAAATTTGATTTTTTTTTTATGAAAAATATTATTTTAAATAATTGAAGTTATTTTTTTTTGTTAAATTTTATCTTTGTTAAATTAATCATATGTAAAATATATCTTCATTGAAAATGCAAGTAAGGGTATTTAGGTCTTTTAGTAATTGTATTAGGATATCCTAATACAAAGTTCATTCAAACATTGTATTAGGATATCCTAATACATGACTCAATCAAACATTGTATTAGCTAAGCATGTATTAGCTAAGCATGTATTAGCTAATACCGGTATTAGGATATCGCAATACCGGCAATCAAACGTGTCCTTAGTGTCTGAAGTTTGAAATGTTAAAATAGACCGTCCCGAGTTTCATTTTTGTTGAAATTTGGTGTCTCCGCGCGTATTTTCATTTCTCTTCAATCATTTTATCAACCCACTCATAATCCATCATTCTTTACTTTTCACAAGTCGCCAAATTTTCCCAAAAATTTGAACACTCAAAATAAAAAGGTCCAACAGAGTGGTGTAGAGCAATCTTCAGCGACAATGGAGCGGGATATACTTGTCCGGTTGTGGCCAAATTATTAGGTGACGGTCCCGTCAAGGTGACGAGAAGGGAGCATGCATGGGAGGTCGAATTCGACAGTCGGTTTCGTCAATCGGGATTAGATTCTCTAAAGTAATCACACTGAAACACCAAACTTCAACAAAGATAAAACCTGAGACACTACATTTTAACGTCAAACACCAAATTTTAACAGAAGTGAAACTTCAAAGAGTTTATAAGTTTTTAACGTTATTAGTTATTATTAATGTGAAGCAAATATGTTGCGAATATTGTTCTAAAATGAGTTTCTTTATAACACCGAGAGATACCTATAAATAAATAATAATTAAGTATAAAAGAAACTTAGTGATCAATTTATTCCCACTAGCTAGTGACCTAGCTTGCACTTTCGAAGAATTTGCATAATTTTGTACAAAGAGCGGTGCTGCTATTTCTGGTTATGGAGACTTAATTGTTTATTATTCTATCATGATTGATATTTTTGCTGTAACTCGACTATTTTATTAATTTTTGTTGGAGATCTTTATTGCTTAAATGAGATTATTAACAAAAAAAAAAGTCGATATTATGTGTTACCTAACTGAGATATTCTCTATCGCTTCGAGAATGGCAATTTTCGTTGACATTTTGTTAAAATTATTTATTAGGCAGAGTCGGAGAGTAACACTAGCTAGGTCACTTATCATATCATAATTTGATTTCAAAGAATAGTTTAACTTTAAGAATAAAGTATTATATTAATAGTGCAAAAAGATAAAGAAAAGAAAACTCATCCACAAATCTTGGAGGGTCTACCAAGTGTAAAATGGAAGATGTTTAAATACTTACTCTCTGCTCTAATTACATTTATACCCGTCATTGACTCGCGTAATTGTGTAGTTACTTGTACCTATTAATTGTTAAACTTTAACTATATTTAAAAAAAAAAAAAAAAAACTAATATACATATACATAGATCTTTCTGTGGATTAATTTGTTATAATAATATACATGAACTAGAAATACATAATATTTTTGCATTTTAAAAAAATCAGAGTATCGTTTAATTTTAATTTTATTATTTTAATTTTTAACTATTACACTCAAATAATAAACAATTTTATGATAAAAAAATTATATAAGTATGCTTATATACATTAAATTATAGAATAGGAGAGTAAAATAAAATATGTAAATACATATAGGATAATAAAATAGTAAAATAATATAATTTAAATTTTAATATTGTCATTTATATTTTTAGAGTTTTAAATTTCTTATCGTAAAAAGTGACGAAATAATAGACTGACATTTTTTAAAATTTATTTATAATTTCAATAGTCTATTTTGATTGTTATTATCATTATATATATAAATTACCAAACAGAACTATATTTCTTAAGATAAGTATATTATCTAAGAGGGTTTATTACTATTAAAAAAAAAAACTGAATTTTATAATGTATACCAAAATGTAAATTACGTTGATTTCTCTATTAAAAAAAATTTAAAAGTAATGTAAATTGCATACATAATAATCACATCATTCATTTTAATGTCACACATTTGTATTAGCATAATTTTTGTTAAAAATATATTATATGAATATTACATTTTCATATTTTATCATTTTTTAAACAAAAAAATTAACATAGTTTATACTTCGTTCAATACTTGGCCCAATTTCAACATAGCCCAATTGAGAAATCCCCAATCCGTATACTAGAAATAAGAGGTCCAATTTTATTCGATGATAAATGAACTCAACGATGAAGTTTGGACCGCAAGAAATATATCTTACACATACGAACAAACACATCCTCTCGATACGTATAACATTACAGCAACACTATACCTTAACCATAGCCATAGATTCACAATGCCACCACCCATTTACGACCGAACCATCCGGTTCAGATGGTCCACCATCCCTCTGAACCGTTCCGTTACCTTAAGAACCGCTGCCTTTGACAGGTTTGGACCGGACTCGCTGCCCCTTCAGCCTAGCTTCCATCAGCTTCGCCTTCAGAGAACCCTCCTTCGGCTGCCACTTGGACGCTGAGTCAGCAATATCGAGATCCGGCGAAGCCAATCTTGCCATCCACTGCTGTACTGGACTCGCTTGGGTCCGCCACGTAGGCTCTCCGCATTCCAACTCCGGGTGCGTACACCCTCCACCCGACTTCGCAAGATGGTCCTTGATGATGTCCTCGAGCTCTTCCTTACCGGGGCCCGCCATTGCCCGAGCCATGTGTTCTTGAAACTTAACCTGCACATTCGAACCGGTCCGAGGTTTCCTCCTCCGTCGAGACACAACCTTAGTCTTCGTCACATCGGCCTCCGTTTTTGCTTCATCTGCTTTAACATCATCGTTGTTCCGTCTTTTCAGCTCGAAACAGTTCGAATCGCTTTCGTCCGAATCTTCCTCACCCGCTAAATCCCGGGGCCCACTCGCCTCCTCGTTCGATTCCAACGAATTCCACCTTTCTTTCGGAAAAATATTCTCGACCCTCTTAAGCGTACCCTTCCGTTTCGCCTGAAGAAATGTCTCTAATTCGAACCTCAATTTCTCAACGACCGAACCCTTCGAATCCATTTCCGACTCTCCCATCTTCATCTGCACCCGTTCATCGAGCCACGATTCCGCCACGTGGAGGATCACACGGCTCTGCTCATTCCCTCCTGCCCATTCCTCCGATTTCTTCTTTAAACCGTGAAGTTCCTGCTCGTAGTCCCTTATCCCGATCGCAAATTCATCGCACAAATCCTCCAACAACTTCCTAGACTTGATCTCGTTCTCCAAATCCTTCAAAGCGTTCGAAAGTGAAGATTTTGCATCGGCAATCTCCCTCGCTAACTTCCGGTGCAGACTCTCGGACCTTTTTCGCAACTTCCTTTCGTCGTCTAGTTCCTGGATCTTCTCCTGTTCCTTGCTTTTCCGGATGAGTCTATCTTCAGTTATTTGTTTCATCAGAGCATCGATCTCTTTCCGATCGGTTGCTTGGGCGCGAAGCAACTCCTTGGTGCGGGCACGTGCATGGTCTAGCTCGGTTTTTAATCCTCGGATGAGAGAGATATTGGAGGCGTGCTGCTCTTCTAAGCTCCAGATTCGATTTAAGACCTTCAAGAGCTCGGTAGATGTCTTGAGACTGTAGTGTGGCTCTTTACCTCGTCCTTTGTAGTCGATAGAACTCGAAGGAGTTACCGCGGGATTATACGGAGTCATCTGTGTGTAAATTGTATCATGTAAAATTTTATCTTAGCAAACTAAACAACAATCTCTACTCTGAGTCTCTGAGTGTTTGGTGAAAGAACAAAACTAAATTTTTTATTTGCCAAAAAATATACCATTTTCAACTATATAACAAAGTGCAAACACGTTTGACATTAAAACGTGATTGAAATTGCACACATAACAGACAAATCAATATAGCATTTATTAAAACACTTAACATGAATCTGTTACAAAAAAATTTCAAATTTCTGCAATGACCTTTAAACTAATTTTGGCTATAACATGAACACAAAAGCATATGACACATGTTTCTGACCAAACAACTGCCAGTGTATATAAATTAACAGTGGAATCTGAAGAAAATTACCTCCATTGAACTAGCAAAGCTAACAGGAGAGGCGGGTTGAATGGCACGACTAATCCTTTCGATCGAGCGATAATGCTGCATAAGTGATGAAGTGACATGCCTCCTTAAACTGCTTGCACTTGCTGGCTGCCATAACAGAAGATATGGTACTAAAAGCTTAACAAATTATCAGAGTAGAAGAAGATATAGATACATATCCAAAAACTATCTCTTTTTTATTGAGTTCATAGCTTTATTGCAAATGCATTGCATTAAGCTCTTGGGTTTCTGGAATTTTATTGAACAAATTGAAGCTACAGGTCAGCAAGAGTTTTCAAAACTTAGGCTATTTCACTAATGAATAGACTATGCATCTTAAATGGTGACAGACAAGATTAAAAGACAATTTCAAATCTAACGCATCACACATTGCTCCTAGGTTAGTTAAACTACAACATCATGAGAAACCTGGTTAATTATCAAACTCATAATATTTGGTCAGTTGAGCAAATTACAACACGAAGTTTTTATGAACATTTTACTAGAGCTTCACGTATGTACAAACTGCAACCGTCGAATTTGGAAGAAATGGGTTGCATACACAACACTTTAAGAACAAAAACGTGTCAAAATGCTACATAATGTATAGTCAGTCAAACAAATTGTTCACTTATGTATGGACAGTCAAATAAATTTCTAGCAAACTTCTATCCAAAAAAGTGATTCTATCAAAAAAAGAATGAAATCTTGACCGAGCTCAAACAGTACAACAAACTCCAGCTAGCAATTTATTCAACTAGTTAAACATCAGCTATCAATTTGATAATTAACCCTAAGGACCAGAAAACTGCCTGAAAAACATGAGAAAAAAGCAGACATTTACCTGATCAGGAGAGCTAGGGCAGGGATCAGCCATGAATCTGGAAATTTCCATACCATCACCACCGCCGCCGCCGTCATCAGCGGCAGGTTGCTTGTCTTTGAGGCGGCGCAACCTCGGGGGGGCATTGGTGAGCGTCGTTCTGTGCATTTTGGGTCGGAAAACGTAGTGATGGAACTCCCAGAGCGCAGCAGCGAGGTTTCTAGCAGAAATGGGTCCAGTAGCAGCCGAATAAGGCAGAGGAGAAGAAGGATTGTCCAAGGTAATGATGGAAGCACGCGCAAAGTGGAGAATTCTCACTGGAGTGCAGGGTGGCCCACCACCACCAGCACCACCTCTTTTCGATCGACGCCTCAACTTTTCCCCCAAATTTTCCTCCTTTTCTGCTCCCTTACCTCCGCTTTTTCCTCGGCTTTGCATCTTCTCTCTCCTCTGCCGCTCTGCCCTTCGAATTTTGATTTTCTACCGTCATCATCATGATTCATGAACAGTAGTACTGTACTACTGTTCCTTTTCGGATCTGGTCGATATAGTGAAAATTCCGTACTGGGTCTTGAAATTCGGTGACGTTTCTCTTGATTGCGGCGAAAAACTTTCGATCTTTGAATCGTAATGGCTCATCTCAGTCAAGAATTACCTTTGAAATTAGAATTAAGTAGTTCGTATTCGTAGCATGCACAGAATATTAAACTAACCAAGTTTCTACAATGAAAAATGTGGTCCTCATACTCTGGAGAAGATAAATAATGGTCGTCAGACTTTGTATACATTAACAGAACATACAATGTCTTAGCTGCTAACCTAGCTAGCCTACTCAGGAGCAGAAAAAAATGCAGCTTTGTCCATTTTATTTTGTCTGTCTACAGTATTGTCTGATTCTGATGCTCTTATATCTTTTACGTGTCGTGTGCTTCTGAAAATCTATGTTATTGTGTCTTCTCGACAAGTCGGCTGTCGCTGTATAAATCACAAACAAACAGCTCTCTCATGTCTACCACTTTTTTCTGTACATGCAATGCAGTTATTAATGAAATGCAATTATAAGCCATGGTTGTTGATAACTTGGTATGGTTTAAGATGAAAATCAAAGTACTATCGTTTTTATCTATTTTATAAAATAAACTTTGAATACTTGGACAAATTGATGACTGAATACTTAGATCAACTGTCAATTACAATTTTATTTTAGACAATTTGCAAATTTAATTTTTACTTATTGATAAATAGTTAGCTCTCTTAAATATTCATCTAATTTAAACGGAATTATCGACTGATTGCACGTGATTAAAGAAAAATCGGAAAAATAACTTAAAATGATATAATTATCCTCATAAATATGTAATTTTTTTTAAATGGTTTTCATATTATTATAAATTTCAGTTATGTAAATGCTTATAAATAAAATAATTACATCATTTTAAATAAATCATTCGATTTTTCTTTAACAAGCACCGTATTTAAGTGCAAATACTAGGGCTGGGCAAAAAAACCGGTTCGGTTGAATCGAACCGGAACCGAACCGGTGTGAACTGGTTCTGGCCGAACCGGTTTGTATATGGTTTGGTTTTTAATATATATATATATATTAGGAGCGGTTCTCAGCTGGTTCAGAACCGGTTTTGAACCTGTTGTAAAAAAAATATATATATATATTTATTAACCCTATGCCGCTCCTAATTACAGCCGTTCCTCAGTCCAGTTAAAAAAAATTGCAGCGCCGCTCCTCTAGGAAGAACTGCCGCTGCCCAGTGCCACTCCCGCCGGACCTCCATCCTTCGTCCACCACATCGCCGACGAGTTTTGCCCAGTCCAATTTGATACGGTGAGTTCCTAAATTCTAACTTCCTATAGCGTTTATTATTGTTTCTGTAGGATTTCGTTAAATGAGTTTGAATCGATCCGTTTCTTTCACTTGATACAATTTAATAATGTCTTCCTCGTTTCTTTCACCAACAACGATTTTTTGATGAATTTTTTATTTTGGGTTCGTCGACGGCTCAGTTCAGTTCTGTTGAACACTTAACTACGCATGTCGCCTCTCGAGAACCGGTGAAAGTCTCAAGATTTATGCTTTAAATATTTCAACTTATATTATCAGATTGTTTGAAATTTAGATTTCGATACTATCTATTGTTGAAGTGATTGGTTATCTTTATATTTGAAAGTTTATGAATTGTTCGTCTATTATCGAATTTGGTGCGTAATTAGAACTTTAAATAAAAAAAGGTTTGAAGCAAAAAAAAAAAAAAAAGGTTCAGAACCGGTTCTGCCATGACTTGGTTCTGGAGCCGTGAATCCGGTTCGGTTCATGCCAGGTTTAGAAAACCGACTAAACCTTAAATCCGGTTCGGTTTTGAACCGATTTGGCCCAGAACCGAACCATGCCCAACCCTAGCAAATACCTACACCACGAAACATCGGTATTAATGTGAGTTATTAAAATGGTATTCACATGGAATACTGTATACATGATGTATACCGATTATGACCGTTAATTACACAAATATAAAGTGTAAGTTATGCTGTATTGGGCTTCTTTATAGTGGGCCGATCCGTGGATTAAACGCGATATTCTATTGGGCTTAAATTTTTGCACAGCAACAGCTTTTACGGGGGTCCAAATATTCTCAACTTTAGAAGTAGATAAGTTGGTCCTTAACTTGTGTTATATTGAATTATAGTCCTTTTAGTTTCTGTAAGCACCAATACTCTGTTACTATCTATTTTTTATTTAATTACCAGAAATTAGCGTGATTTTTTCTATAAAATAAAAAAACGACTTCTATTACTAAAAATATATATTAATAACAAAAATATAATACTTAAGAACAAGTGACCATATATCTACTGTGCGCCTATAAATAGTAATATTAGGGTTATTTCTCAAGTTTAGTTCAATATGAATAGTAATATTAGGGTTTATAGTCGAACGTTCTTATAAACTGTAAACCATGAATTCGTTTAACAATATAAATTTAACCGATGTTGGAACAGTTGTTTTAGAGAAGAGAACAAGCGTTAATTATCACGCATACGAACCACGAACAAATATTACGAACTGCGTAAGCGAAGTAACGCCGAACAACGAATCTGTAAATCACGAGTAAAAGTAAGCGAATGTTGGTTTCGAGGTGCGTATAATCGTTTTCCGAAATGTGATATTTACCTACACTCGTAACGGATTTTGCTATTGGGTTACCGCCAAATTGCCCCTGAAGATAACAAAACTCAAGGACCAACGATTAGCAAATATCGAAGACCACACTTAAGAACTTCTCTCGGAACCGTTAATTGAAAACACATTAGAAGGACCCTAATCACTTATAAGTATAGATGATTAAATATGTTTCGGATGATTTTTTGGGATGATTAAAGTGGCTATCAAGCAAACTTATATATAGTCATTTTATTTCACCCGAACCAACACACCAAGTCTGAATTTTGGCGCCAACATCAACACTTATTTGTTCCAGATTCTTCTTTAATCTCCCGCCAAAAATGGTAAGTACCGATTAACTCAAACTTTTCTTCTGACAAAAGACTTGCAAATATACTTAAATACATGATAGTGATACACCACGTGACCAAACGTACATAGCCTTTGGTCCATGTGCAATATTTTAGTCATACACTTTCACGTTTTTGTCTCATTATTATTATTATTATATTATAACCTATAATTATATATTTACCAACAATCCCACTTAGATTATAATAATATCGTCTCATTCAATATCCGATAGGAATCTTTCGACGTGAACTTTTACTTAAAAGATAACTATTTTAAAGTTATAACGAAATTATCAGTGAAACGAAGTCTTAAACCGTAATTTCTATATGTTAAAACCGGAAATATCACACACGTGAAACTATCCAGCTCCTCAAGAAGTCCGTTAAGTATATCCAGTATTATTATGTCTTTGTGCTCCATCCGAGTTCATAAACATTTACAAAAGATTACTATTTTGCTAAGAGCGGGACCACTCCCTATGTTCATATAGGTGAAGTTTCCAATTAATCGCCCACGTTATTATAGGTTGTACGAAACTTCATTAAGAGAATTAACCTCTCGTCCTCCTTTTCATAACAGTGTTTCGGCACTTAACAGTAACTTGTTGTTACCCACTAAATCTTTAATCTAGGGGTAGTACTAGATGAAAGATTGGGTTCTCATTACCGGTGACTTTGTCCGAATGATTTTAACTTCATTCCATTAGCCATCTTAAATAAATCCCTCGTGAGTCCTTTGATAAACAGATCAGCTAAGTTTCCTATGATTTTATGCGAGTCCTACAATGCATTCTAGTTGTACAACCTTATATACGATCGTTTACACATTTATTGAGCAAGTAGTACTACTTAAATATAATCTAATATGTCTTTATTGACACTTCTTTTTAAGTTTTAACCATACTTCCTTTTGAATAAATATATTCAAAACTTCCAATAGTTATCAAACTAGTTAACCATAGTCACTATTACTATAAAATCTCGTACTCAATTTATGAGTATATATTTATATTAATACACATAGTATAATCATGATACATCAAGTATCCATATAACTTGTCATATATATTCCCTGTGAAAAAGAGTACGGTGAGATGTGGCGGAACACGGCGGAGATTCGCCGGAGAAACAGAGAGTCGCAACGGATGGCAGAGAGAAAAGTGAGAGAGTTTTCAGGGATCACTTAGGTTAGGTTTAGTATTTTCCCATCACCCCAAATATATACAAAACCCTAGCAAACTAATGCAAGATTGCACCGCAATCTTTTAATGTGCACAAGTTTGACCCTGATATATTACACAAAGTTACAGATTGCAATAACAACTAGCAACACGGGCCGAAGCCCAATAACACTAAGACCAAGTCTAATTGAAGCAGCAAATCTGGGCTGGGCTAGACTGGGCTAGACTGATTCCCACAATAGCAGACCAGGCCAAATATTAATGGGCTCCAATAGTGTGGGCTTCAACACTCTCCCTCAATCTGAACTTTGTGCAAAAATATCTATTAAATTCAGCTTTACGAGCAAACGCCAATGCTGAGCTTTAGAAAGCGCCTTCGTAAACAAATCTGCAGGTTGATTCGAAGTGCTCAAATGTTTCAGCCGAAGGAAACCTGCAGAAACCTGATCACGTACAAAATGGCAGTCAACTTCCACATGTTTAGTACGCTCATGAAAAACGGGATTGTTACCTATCTGAATTGCCGCTTTATTATCACAGTACAAAGTAATTGGTTTAAAAAAAGCAAACCCTAATTCTGAAATAATCCCATTCAGCCAAATTAATTCAGAAACTGTTTCTCGCATACTACGATATTCAGCTTCTGCAGAGGAACAAGACACTGTGGGCTGTTTTTTAACCTTCCAAGATACTAAGGAATCTCCAAGGAAAACACAATATCCTGTAACAGATCTTCTAGACTCAATACAACGAGCATAATCTGAGTCACAAAAACCAGTTATAGTATTCTGTTTATTGGAAGACAAAAGAATGCCCAAACCAGGTTGTTGTTTCAAATATCTCAAAATTCTTAAAACTGCATCATAATGGGATTTTTTTAGGATTCTGCATATATTGACTTAAGTACTGAACAGAGTAGGCAATATCAGGACGAGTAATTCCCAAATACAAAAGCTTACCAATCAGCCGTCTATAAGTAGTTGGATTAGAAATTTTTTCATCATTTTTATTCAAATTAAGGGCTTCATCATATCCAACAGATGTAAATTTTGCATTTTGCTCCATAGGAGTACTGCAAGGTTTACATCCTAATAAACCAACTTCAGAAAGCATTTCAAGAACATACTTTCGCTGACAGAGCACAAGACCTTTATTAGATCTTGCAACTTCAATGCCAAGAAAATATTTTAAAGTCCCTAAATCTTTCATTTTAAAACTGGTTTGTAAAACCCTTTTTAAATCTGAAATCAAAGCATCACTATTCCCAGTAATGAGTAAATCATCCACATAAACTAGGAGAATAACAATTTGGTCACCTTTTCTTTTTATAAAAAGAGAATAATCAAGATGACTTTGGGTATACCCACTACTGAGTAGAGCCTCAGTAAGCTTGATGTTCCACTGTCTTGAAGCCTGTTTTAATCCATAAAGGGATTTGTGTAATCTGCACACAAGACTAGATTTAACAGTATACAACTCCCCCTGATTACCAAATCCAGGAGGTAAATCCATATAAACTTCCTCAAACAAATCACCTTGTAAAAAAGCATTATAAACATCCATCTGATATAAAGGTCAAACATTCATAGAAGCAAGAGATAAAATGACCCGAACTGTTACAATTTTAGCAACAGGAGAAAATGTTTCATCATAATCAATGCCTTCTTTTTGTTTAAAACTTTTTGCAACAAGACGTGCTTTATAACGCTCAAGAGTGCCATCAGAATTATATTTAACACGAAAAACCCATCGACATCCTATAGAAGTTCTACCTTGAGGCAAAGGAACTAATGACCAAGTTTTATTGTCTTCTAAAGCAGCAATTTCTTCTTTCATAGCCTTAACCCAATTAATGTTTTTACAAGCTTCAGAAAAAGAATTGGGTTCAGGTATTTTATCAATCATGCTAAGAAAAGACTTGTGGTCATTAGAAATATTATCACAACTCAAGTGAACAGAAATATGATATTTAGTTGAACAAATCATAGACATGTCATAGTCCCGAGACCAAACAGGTGGTCTGGTTTATCTAACAGGCCTAGCAGAAGGTTCAGGATTACCATGGACAATATTATCCAAATCAGTTGCATTCTCAGTCAAACCATTAGTATCATCATTACCTTCAGACATATCCTTAGGATTACCTTGATGAATATCAGGATCAGCAACTGAATCAGGATTAATTTCCTCATTGAAAATACTGCCAGCAGAGTCATCTGAAGAAGGAATAGGTGAAACGTTAGGCACAAAAGAAGGTGGAACACCAGAACCAACTTTAAAAGGAAAAAAAGATTCCAAAAACTTAACATCTCTTGAAACAATGAAAGTTTTGGTAGATAAATTGAACAACCTGTACCCCTTTTGAACAGCAGAGTATCCCATCATAACGCAGGCAATAGATCTAGGAGCAAATTTGTCCTTCAATGGTAAGACCTTAGCATAACAAAGGCATCCAAATACACGTAAATGATCAATAGAGGGAACTTTATTGTAAAGCTTCTCATAGGGAGAAAGTCCTTTTAAAATCTCAGTAGGCATCAAGTTAATCAAATAACAAGCTGTAAGGACACATTCACCCCAAAACCTGTCAGGAGTATAACTTTGCAATTTAAGAGCTCTAGCAACCTCTAATAAATGACGGTGTTTTCGTTCAACAACTTCATTTTGTTGTGGAGTATAAGCACAGGAAGTCTCATGAACAATGCCCATGTTGGAAAAAAAATGAAGAACAATATTCATTAATAAATTCACCACCATTATCAGATCTAACACGTTTAATTCGTTTGGAAAATTGGGTTTCAACCATCGAGTAAAAATGTTTTAAAATAACGATGACATCAGATTTTAAAGTCAGCAAATAAACCCAGGTAACTCTAGTGAAGTCATCCACAATGGTAAGAAAATACTTTTTATTATCATGAGTTGCCTTATGATATGGCCCCCAAACATCAATATGAATGAGGTCAAAAGGACCAGCAGTAACATAACTACTATTAGGAAAAGGTAACCTAGTTTGCTTTGCCATTGGACACACATTACATTCTGAAAGACCTTTATTTTGCAATCTAAAAGAACTAAGGAATTGAAACTTGTTTAGGATATGAAAAGGAACATGGCCTAATCTTTGGTGCCACAGAATGGTCTGAGGATTAAAAGCAACAGACTGAAACGCTACAGGGGCTGGGGAACATGTTTTGAAAAAATAGAGCCCTGCAGCTTCATGTCCATTCCCCAACACCATTCCATTGCAGCGATCCTGCAATACAACAGAATCAGTATGGAAAATAACTGAACAAGACAAATCCTTAGTCAATTTAGAAATAGAGATCAAATTGTATTTAAAATCTGGCAAAAACAAGACATCAGTTAAAACATTGTGTTTGTCAATATTGACATCACCAATACCAGCAACTGTAGATTTAAAACCATTTGGTAACTGAACACTAGAGCTTAAAGGTTTAAAGTTATGCATCCAATTTGATTTAAAACTCATATGATGTGTAGCACCTGTATCAAGGATCCAATCAGTAGAGTAATTGGACACTAAAGGGACAGGTATACCTGATGCAGAAGATGCAGCATTCACCCGAGGTTCAGCCTCAGACACATTGTGCTGAGATCGCACCATACTACGAGTCAAATGCTCGAGTTGTTCAGTTGTAATCATCATGGGTTGGTTTTTTGGAAGGTCAAGAGGGGTGGAAATAGAACCGCCAACCTCAGAACCTGGAATATCAGAGTGACCATCAATAACTGCATTAGCTTGAGGAGTTCTGGTCTGATTGGGACGGAGTTTCCATCCTGGAGGGTAGCCATTTTTCTTAAAACAATGGTCAGAATCATGCCCCATAGCTTTGCAGTAATCGCAAACCAGATTCAAGTTCCTTTTCTGTCCACTTGATTTGTTGGAAGAATTGGTGGACAGAGAAGGAAGTTTTCCATCAGCAAAATTGGCAACAGAATTAGAGGAAAGGCTACGTTGATTTTCTTCTTGAATTAAAACAGAGTATGCCTGGGAAACAAAAGGGAGGACCTCTCTCATAACCAAATTGGTTTTAACATTGGAGTAAGAATCATTGAGGCCATTCAAAAATTGGAAAAGTTTCAGGTTGTTTGCATGTAAAATATGCTTTTGAAATTCAGGACAACCACAGTTGGGCAAATTGCAGATAGCATCAAACTCCTCCCACATGGTTCTCAGCCTGGCAAAGTAGGTGGATATGGAATCCACACCTTGCTGAGCCAAACAAATATCCCTATGAAGTTGAAAAATTCTAGAACCATTGACTTTATGAAGCCTTTCTTTTAAATCATTCCAAACAGAGAAGGCACTCTCAGTGTAAATGTTCCCAGACATAAGTTCGCGAGAGACAGAATTCATAATCCAAGCTAAAACCAAAGCATTGCATCGATCCCACAGAGGATGAAGACTAGGTTCAAATTTTTCCTTCTTATAAGCACCAGTCACAAATCCAAGTTTATTTTTCGAAATCAAACAGATCCTCATAGCTTTGCTCCAAAATCCGTAGTCCTCAGAACAAGTGAGTTTTTCAGTAACCAAGGATAAACCAGCAGAATCAGAAGGATGAAGGTAAAGAGGGTGATTGTGATCAATTTTTGGCATCGCTTCGACAACTACATCAGTTGGAGCATCGCCTAAGTTGAGGCCAGAATTCTCCCCAGGATTCTTGTCCGATTCATCCGCCATTTAGCGAGAAAGTAAGCAGATCAAAGAAGATCTACAAGGATCGGGAACAAAGAACGATTATAGGGAGAATGAGGTCCCAAAGAAAATCACAATCACAAATAGGTTTCTCAGTTGAATATTAAAAACATCACAGGACTACAGCATAAAAGTAAGATAATAGATGGAGCCAAATCATATTCACAAAGAGAATCATGCAATATAGGTCTTCTTCGCGGATCTACTGAGTAATGAAAGAAGAATTGCAAGATCTCCAAGTTTCATAACGCAATCACAACATGCAAGAAGGCTTTATTTGCAAAAAAAGATTCCAACAGCAATCTTTTGAAAAATCAAGTGTAGATCTAAATTCCGTTCTTGTCAGAAATATAGGAATGATCATCTATCGTCACGAATCTTCAGCGATAGTTAAAAAATTGCGAGATCTTCGAACAGATGAGGATGAACATCACATGCAAAAGGATTTGCTTCAGGAAAAGTGCAGAAGAAGAGATTTCAGAAAGGTCAAGTGTAGATCTGTAATTATCTAGGCGAAGAAATCAAACATTGATCACTTTTATCATAGATCTACAGCGATAACCACGAAATCGCGAGATCTACAAAGCAGTGAGGATAAACATCACATGCAAAAGGAGGATTTACCGAAAAAGGTTTCCAAAAAAAGGATTTCGGAAAAATCAAGTGTAGATCTGTGCTTATTCCAACAAAAAACACGAAAAGAAAGAAAAGTTCGCGAATCAAAACAGAAGCGATGAAGGTTCTCGTCACGGATCTTCAGCAACAGAACAAACGTCGCAAGATCTACGAACGTACGAACACAAACATCGTGTATTCAAAACAGAAAAGGGGAGATGAGAAAAGATTTTACCACAGAGGAAACACGGCAACAGAATCGTCAAAGTGGTATGAGCTTCGTAGCTCTGATACCATGTGAAAAAGAGTACGGCGAGATGTGGCGGAACACGGCGGAGATTCGCCGGAGAAACAGAGAGTCGCAACGGATGGCAGAGAGAAAAGTGAGAGAGTTTTTAGGGATCACTTAGGTTAGGTTTATTATTTTCCCATCACCCCAAATATATACAAAACCCTAGCAAACTAATGCAAGATTGCACCGCAATCTTTTAATGTGCACAAGTTTGACCCTGATATATTACACAAAGTTACAGATTGCAATAACAACTAGCAACACGGGCCGAAGCCCAATAACACTAAAACCAAGTCTAATTGAAGCAGCAAATCTGGGCTGGGCTAGACTGGGCTAGACTGATTCCCACAATAGCAGACCAGGTCAAATATTAATGGGCTCCAATAGTGTGGGTTTCAACATTCCCCACTATTATTTTTTCTCAACATTTTTACATGAACATTAATTAGTACAATAAGTGTCTGCGTGTGGTAATATTTCAGTATTGAATGCATTAATGTCATTAAAAACATAAACTATTTAACTTATTTCCAATGTCTCATTAAACTCACCAACCTTCTTGCATTTAACTTCAGTATATATATATACGCATTTATACATGAGGTCGTATTTAATCATTAAATATGATAATCGAAATAATTCGAAGTAAGTCCATAGTGCTAGTACCAACCTTATATTTTGTATCCTCATTTGTATGATCATGTTCCATTTTGTATCATCATTTGTATGATCATGTTCCATCATAACATAGTTATTCACTTGATTCATTATTGACTCAGCTAACGAAATTTCAACCGCTATATATATATATATATATTAATTTTAATCCAACCATCATTAACCATATATAACTTCGTCCCAAGTATCATGTTATGGTATAAACTTTCGTCACAAGACTCTAATATAGGTCAACATTTTATATTCAAATGAAAGTAACGAACATGCAAATTTACTCATCACAAATATATATATATGCCAACATTTTTCGACTTAACCGACATTATAGGTAACCGATAAGAATTATTAAAATCTTGTGCACCAACGTATACGACTTATTGTAACTCTTTATCGAAATTCTGAATTAACCAACAACTATCATTAAATCCATTATTATCCTCGGGACTAAATGATCATTAAATTGATTGAGCTCGAATCTATTGTGCATTTATTATTTATTGGAACCGGGACTTAAGGTCAAAAGTACGAGCAATCAATCAATTATCTCTATCGCAAGTTAACTTTTATCTGATACGGGACATCTAGCTAACATGAATTGTCCGAGATAACTTTATATAATACGGGACGTTGAGTCAACTGTAGTTTATATGATACAAGACATTTAGCCAACATGAGTTATCCGAGATAACTTGATATAATACGGGACTATCGAACCTATATAAATTATTGTGTATAAGATATTAAACCAATATACCATGTTTTGAGTTGTTATTTAATTAACGTACTCATTATCAAGGTTGTTACGATCCCGATGCGGATCTTAGGATCTTACGATTTTACGATCCTGATGAAGTAAAACGATCCCGATCCCTTGTAGGATCTTAATCTCGTAGGATCTAAGGGGATCATGATCCTGATATTAGGATCTTACGATTCTACGACCCTAGTTAAGTAAAACGATCATACGGTTCTACGATTCAAGTTAAAATAAAATCATATATCGTAAGGATGAAGTCGATAATCAATTTCGGATTAATCAAATTAATGTCTCTATTATATATCTATAAATTTAGGGTGACAAAACTGAATTTTTCTCAACTTTAAAAACGATTTTAAGTTTAGTTTCAAAGTAGGGGAAAGTGTTCATCTTCTCCTAATAGTTTCTTCTCTATTTATATCATTTGTTAGAATAGATAAACATACTGAATTAGAGTATATACTATAATTAATCATAATCATTTTTCAAGTTAAGTGTTACATGATTTAACATTTTTTCATATATTTGATAACGCTATTTAATATTTTATATCGAAAACGATTTTGATACATTGGTACATGTATAATTGATTCTTTTGTGGATGTTGTTTATTTACTAAATAAATAATAAATTTTTATATATTTAACTATATAATATAACACATCATAGCAAATTATTTATATATCATATGCTAATTTATAACTTATGTAGAATCGTACGATCCGCGATCTGATCCTACAAACGATCCGATCATATCCTAAAACGATCCTAATTAGGATCTCGATCCTAACAAGCTTGCTCATTATCACGGCCCTTCATATTCAATGCCTAATTGACACATAAACAGTACAACAATCTACTGTGGATATATCCACAAACCGATCATCATATATCTCGTAAACTAATCCACCGACTGATCCATTCACTATCAAATCATATAGTAATACCGATTCCGTAAAATAAATATTGATTCATGTAACAACTACTGGTATAGCACTATATATATATATATATAATAGTTTAATGTAAAAAAAAAAAAAAAAATTGGATCGGTGTAATTTTACCACCGAATTGAATTGCCACTGATCCACGCTTGTCACCACTTAAATATATATTTATCAGTCAATGACTAATTATATCAACCTCTTGATTAATCAAGAGAGATCAAAACTCATCATAACCTTATCTGCAATCCCGTTGTGATCACATGATAAATGTATATGTCGAGTTTTAACCATCTAATCGACTTCCGTGATTCGTTATGTGATTGTGAATATAATTGTCGCTAGACTCTCAGATATCACCTTTCGATTGTTGGAACAATTGCTTTAGGAAAGAGAACAATTGTCTATTGTCACGAACCACAAACAAATATCACGAACCGCGTGAACTAGAACAACGAATCCGTAAATCACGAGTAAAAGTGAGTGAGTGTTGGTTTTGAAGCGCGTATAATCGCTTTCCGAAAGGTGATATTTGCCCCTAGTCGTAACGAGTTTTGTTATTGGTTACCGACAAATCACTCCGAGGATACAACAACACCCCAAGACCGACGATTAGCAAATATCGAAAACTTCACTTAAAAACTTCTATCGGAACCGTTAATTGAGAAAACACTTAAAGAGTCCCTAATCACTTATAATTATAGATGATTAGATATGTTTCAGATGATTTTTTGGGATGATTAAAATGGCTATCAAGCAAACTTATATATAGACATTTTATTTCACCCGAACCAACACCAAGTCTGAATTTTGGCGCCAACATCTGAACCAACACTTAATTTGTTCCATATTCTTCTTTAATCTCCCGCCAAAAATGGTAAGTACCGATAAACTCGAACTTTTTTTTCTGACAAAAGAATTGCAAATATACTTAAAATTTAAATAGCACGTGATACTATATGATAGTGATACACCACGTGACCAACCACTACATAGCCTTTGGTCCATGTGCAGCATTTTGGCCATACTCATACACTTTCACATTTTTGTCTCATTAATTATTATTATTATCTTATAATCTATTATTATATATTTAACCAACAACTGATAGTATAATAAACCAAGAATTAACAATAAGTAACACTAGAAAGAACTTAATTCGAAACCTAAAAAAATATAATTCATTTTTAAATTTTAATAATTCATTAAAAGTAACTCTACGAAATACGAATAAATCAACACCATGAAACCTTACAAGTAAATTAAACCAAAATAAAATGATTATACAAATCTACGCAATTCAGTAATTTATGATAATTTGAATGTTTTTGGAAAACCTGTAGGCATATATTTAACATCGCCCTGAACATATATATATATATATACGCTTTTCCCAAAATAAAATGCAGTTTTTGTTGAATTATAATTCCTAAATCGGTTCTAATCCTATCACCTTAAGGTTTGAAAACTGTTATTCCAATAGCTATATAGGCGAAGCTACAATGTATGAGATCCTTAAATTTTTATATTAAATTTTGTTATTGTTATCATTTTTGTCCATTAGAATTACCCCTCTGAATTTTTTTTTTATACTAATTATTTGACCCCAATTTAATATTTGCCCCTCCTAAACGAAATTTCTGACATCGTCCTAAATAGTTAGTCCGAAATTCCACGTGATTATTCGAATGCACCAATTTTAAACCATTTTATTAAAAAGTGTCAGCTTGAATGTCTTTCAAGTTAAGCTGCAATTATTGTAGTAGGGTGTAGCGCGGAGAACGATATACCAGAACTGACCTAATGAATATTCTTCTATATATAAATAGACACACCACACCATTGTTGCCAACCTCCATATCCACAGCAACCTCTCTTGCAATGGAAGCAAAAACAACTCACTTCTTCTTTTTCCTTCTCCTTACCATATCGGCCGTGCATGGATCGGCCAAACTCCGACATCGCCGCCCATGCAACCACCTCGTCTTCTACTTCCACGACATCATCTACAACGGCCACAACGCAAAGAACGCCACGTCAGCCATTGTCGGGGAACCGTCATGGGGCAACAAGACCATTCTTGCGACACAGAGCCACTTCGGCAACGTTGTCGTGTTCGACGACCCGATAACCATAGACAACAACCTACACTCCACACCCGTGGGTCGGGCACAAGGGTTTTACATTTACGACCGTAAAGATGTTTTCACTGCGTGGCTCGGGTTCTCGTTCGTGTTTAATTCAACGCAGCATAGAGGGAGCATCAACTTTGCCGGGGCCGACCCGTTAATGAACAAGACGAGGGACATTTCGGTAATTGGCGGGACGGGTGATTTCTCCATGGCTAGAGGAATCGCAACACTCATGACCGATTCGTTTGAGGGCGAAGTTTACTTTCGTCTTCGGACCGACATTAGGTTGTATGAGTGTTGGTAATAGCATGCCAACCCTAGCTAGTGTGTTGGTCGTTAGCTTCATTTCATGTTCTTTGTGGGTTTTGGTAATTTTGGTTTATGTTTATTTCCCTTTTTGTTTTTCATCAATTGTTTAAGGTTGTCTTTGTTGGAGAGTTCTTAGTCATGATGTAATTTGAAAAAACCATATCAATAACTTTATTTGTGGTAATTTGGAGTGTTCTTTATATAATCATGCTATTGTTCTTCTCTATATCTAGCTAGACACACTTTAATGGCATTATATATATATAACATTATTTGTGGTAATTTGGAGTGTTCTTTATGTAATCATGCTATTGTTCTTCTCTATCTAGACACACTTTAATGGCATTCTATATTATATATATATATGGTATTTTTTTTTATTAAATATTTATACGGTATCAAAGCCTCATGTGTCAGGTTTTTTTTATCTATGTCTAGTTAATTCAAGTGTAATATAATAATCAAGTGTAGTGCTTTGTTTTAATTAAAAAAAAGTGTAGTGCTTTTAGAGAATGTGACGTGATCAAATCTAATATTTGTAGTTAATTAGCTTTCATGTTGTAACTCTGAAAATTCCACGGTCGAATTTACTTTATTTGTCTAGTTGATTAAACTAACTGTACTGCATTTTTTAATGACGTGACTGATTCAAATCAATATCCTGAACAAACATCGATCGTAGATCGTTTCGTTATTTTTAACCAATAATTCCGGATACCGGCCGTAAGCACAAAACCAAATGTATCATTCTGATATTTGATTGGGATGGATGACATAAGTTGCATGGTGGTTTGCTCCTATCTAGCTTGTATATAACAAACCCTAAATATATAGTTACGTTCCAAACATGTCCAACTGTCGTGTTCTACATTTGGGGTATGTACGTAGTTGGTTGGCTGGCTAAGAAATACTATAATATTATATTTTAACTACGGTGCAATTATTAGTACTACGTACATCATTTCGATGCAACTCATACAATTATATATATGCTGCCTTATTTTGTACGTCACAATAAAAGCATAACATATTTATTTGCTAATCGGGGGTGAGGCTAAAGTGTGTCGCATTACAAGCTATACTATATGATTAAGGCAACTACATCCGTTAGAATAATAATACTTTGGGATTCGACACTTCCCAAATTATGAAAAAAGACACTTCTCAGATTAATTATTTTAATTATTAATTAAATATAGAAGTGTATAATCCACACTTCCTGTGACCCTAGTTAAGGATATTATTAGACACATACTTTCACATCTCTTGATATATATATGACTGGGGTGACTTGTTATTTAAGGTAATAAAAGCAATTTTAAGAGTTTATTTGTATAAGTTTTCACTAAAGAGTAAAAGATGAGAAGAAGCAATGCAAGGAGATACTATAGCTATAACACAGATAAATTAGATAATTACCCTTCTATATATATATATATATATATAACTTCTCTCGCATTATTTAATTATTATTATGGGTGATATAATATAAAATTATTATTGATATTACGTCAAATTCAGATATCAACTATATATTTATCATATATATAAAAAATAATTTAATGAATTTTGTTTCACTTAGATCATTGTGGTTATTCTAAAAATAAATGTATTTTGTCCAACTCTCTGTAGTTTTTATTAGTAGTGCTCTTTTCATTCCGTTCAAGTTGTAAGAAGGTTTCCATAGCTAGTAAATGGGAAAGAGTAACAGTTTGACATCTATATATAATATAATTTAGTTACATTTTAGGTAATAGGCTGCTAATTAGCAGCCAAGTCATCAACTAAATTTTTTATTGGTTCGTGACTTATACGCTCCTTCCTATTGCCCTTCGTCTCTTAAGCAGTTTGTAGAAAATTTGTAGAAGTAATTTCAGTTATTTTTTTTTAGAAATACTTTTCTAAACGGAGATTACAAAAGAAATTTAGAGCAAGTTAATGAGCAATTTCAGTTACTAATTTTTCAATAAATACTTATCAAAATGGAGAGATGATAATGAAAGGCCGTTTGCCTCTTAGTATTCTCTATTATTGATATGAACTATATATATATATATATATATGAAGAAATGTGGAAAAAGTGATGGCATACCGATCTTGGATATTTTCATAGAAACCAAGTTTTCAATTGAGCTAAAACATTGCTTCTTTGGGGAAAAAAAATCGTTTCGGCCGGCGGAGGCGAATCGACCGTCTGATGGGAGGAGTCTGTGTAGGCGGCCGCGCCGGCGTGGGTTCAGGCCTCGTGCGTCCAGTCCTTTCAGATCTGATTTCGACCAAGTTGTCTAACTATCCCTAAACCTTAAACTGCAGGAAGATGGGAGTTGGCGAAGCGAAACAGCTGACGCCGGAGGCGGGTTGCGGCTCACAGGCGTTTTCACAGCTAAACGGGTGACAACGGGTCTCTGTATGGCAGCACCACGACGATATGACGATTCACTGTCTAATGTCACCACGGCGACACGACCGATGGCGAATCATGAATCAGAACGAGTAGATCTTGACAGAGGCATAGGCTGCGACTGCATAGAAGGCTAGGGTTTTATATGTTGCACGAAGGATTATATATGAGTGTGTGATGGGCTGGGTTAAAGTAGTTTTGGGCCGATGCTGGGTTAAAATAGTTAGGTTATATTTTCTGGATTATAATAACAAAAATGGAACCAATAATGTAAAGCTCAGGTGGTATGCCGTATGCGTACCGTGATAAATTGTTGAATTTCGATAATTAACTATGTGAACATACCAGGTTTTTATAAACTACTTGAACATACCAGGTTTTTTTTTTTATTTGAACATATCAAGTTGAATTTGTTTAAAGGAAACATAGGCAATAGCGAATGTCTCTTTCATTTTTTTTGGCCAACTAATCTCTTTCATTTACACAATTAATAACTTAAGGAATTCATATTAAAGAATATTTTGTAAGAAAGTTTGATTTTTTTTTTTTTTTTTTTTTTTGCCAAAGTAAGAAAGTTCAATTCATTCGGACTAGGTGCGGAGCTTGACCTAATAAGGCCTCTCCGGTGAGATTCGACCTCCGAAAATATAACTCTTTGATCCAACCAATATTAAGTTATATATATATTAGTTTTTTTTTTTGCCAAGATATTTGTTGGGCCAACCAAGATATTATAATTAGAAAAGGCAATATGCTAGAGATGATAAAAAAAAAAAAAAAAAAAAAAACTACATAGATAAAATAGTATATATCCTAACAACAAATCAGTTTTAAATTTCTTGATTCTAAACAATAGATTTTTAAATAAAGTTTAAGTGGTTGTTTAAATAGAAAAATTATGCCGAAAATAACTTTGCACAGTATAAGGGAAATGTGAATTGGTAAATTAATTCCAATAATAATGTCGATGGGTAAATTAATGTTAGTAGAGAAAAAAAAAATTTAAATTAATTTTCAAAAAATAAATATTCAGTTGAGTATCTTATATCAAATTAAACACTCAATAGTGACGTTCATTAATATTATATATATTCATATATCTACATAAATATATACTTCTTACTGACGTCGTCTGTTGTCTGTTAGTAATATTATTTAATATAAAATTTATTCACATTAATAATTTCAAATAAATAATAACAATAAATATGAAGTCACTTTTTTGAGATAAAAAGTCACTTCATTTCCATATATATTTATATTAAATCTATATATATATATCATAATGACTAAGCTAAAATAAAAATTGTCTGCCATTATTATATCGCCATTAAAACTAAAACAATATCGCCACGAAGCTAATACCACTATAGTTTTATTAGAGTATAAACTATCTAAATTACCAATAAATAGATGAAAATATAAGCAAAATCATAATTGTAACAAGGAAATGTAATAACGTAGCAAACAATTATGTTTATATTTAAGATTAGAAAAAAAAAATGCTCCTAATCTTGCACTACAATAGACTAAAGATTGAAATTGTCATTTTTAGGAAAAAAATGGCCAAATTGGCTTTACGCTTTAACACTATGATACTTCAAAATATTATATTATATAACATTTAAAAATATTATGTTATAATTATTTAATCCGAAATAACTATTACATAAAATATCCAACCCGCGCAATGCGCGTGACAAATACCTAGTGTAATAATAATAGTCATACTGATTGTATGAATTTAGTTTATTTTAATTATTGTTTATTTATAAAATCTGGGGTTATTTAATAACAAATTCTAATTGACTTGTTACTACTTAGTACTTACTATATTATAAACTAGGTGCTGATCCCGCGCTACGCGCGGGGCGTGACGTGTTAAACTATAAACAATAAAATGTATGAAAAAAATTGAAGTTTCTAAGCTCTCTAGTCTCACGCACGGCGTGGAGTTGTTAGTTAAAAAAAATTGACAAAAAGAAGATAACTATTTAAGTTTGAACTTTATGTAGACACATTTTTTTTTTGTATAAATAGACAATTTACTTATTAGTAGTGATAAAAAAAAAAAATTAAAGATCAGGTTGTATATCTATTTGTTTGAATTGGATGAAATAACATTTTTATGAAATGTTCCACTTTAATTTATATATATTTATTACAATATTTTTGTACATCATGAGTTTGCTCTGTGTCTTTATATAATTTTACACGTTCAAAACAACTAAATTAAAGATGTGCTTTAAATATTTCTTAGACGTTAAATATTAAAGATGTAACCGACGATCTGAAATAAAGATCGAAGATGCATAGATTAGAGAGATGGAGCGGCACAAAAGAGAGATGAGGATGAGAGCTTTAATTATTTTTTTGTTTTTGTGTAAACTGAAAAATTAATGATGTGTCATGTCTGTGTAGATTAGAGGTTTTTTTTACTAAACCGAGGATGAAAGTATTGAACCAGGAAACGGTTTTGATAAAATGCAGTTTTGATAAACTGTTATGGCAATATCTTATTGGCCACTTATGATTAGGTGTCAACATCAGAAAACCATTCCATGTTGATGTGTCATTACCAGAAAAGTCTATTTCTCTCTCCTCTTCCCTTATATATTATATAGATCATTGTTTAATCAGTAGGAATACGAATAGTTGGACTTGAAGAAAAAACCTCACTTGGATTGAAAATTTTGATTTGCTATTTTATTTAAATAAATATAATAATCTTTGTACCGTTTTAATTAGAGACATAATATTTAGCAAGTATGGTATATTTAGTAGGTTATAAGGGACTGTTGGAGTATAAGAGTGTGTTAACTGTTATTATTCAAAAGTTCGAACTTATAGTATAATTGGTTCATTCATATATCTTATTATTAACATTCTATCAGAGCGCACAAATTTGATTCCTGCTAATGCCGTTTTAAATGAAAAAAATATTAACCGCTATTAAATAGAGTTTGAAGCTCATTATGTTGTTAAGACCCAATTGAGGTCGGCTGAGGTGGCTAGGGGCTGAAAACTCGACCCGAATGAGATCAAATGCCAATATAGCTGAAAGGATGTTGATACAGTATAAACTTGAATGTGTTGAATGTCTTCACCCATAACTTCAGAACAATCGATTAATCTCAGAATAAAAACCCCGCTTTTAAAAATATTACTATATATTGTTCGTTGTGTTTGCCTCTATCTAATGTGGAATTTAACAATAAACTCTAAAAACGAAGGAAGGGGTATAATTGTAATTCTCAAAATATGCAAATTCCGGATAACGGCTGAACAAGTGGTGGCGCTACACTTGGACAGCGCTTTATCTTCTTGTTCTTCTTCATCGTCAACCTCTGGGACTGCAGTTCGAAATCACCAGGAAGAACAATGCGAAGCGTCTTGAGCTCCCATTGCTTACCTTTGTCTGCGAGACCCTCAAAGCCAATCTCTTGCTACCTCTTCTCCCTCAATCCTTCTTCGAGAAAGCCCACATTTTTTTGCCGCTCATCTCACAACCCAGGTTCCAATTCCTTCAGGTAATCCTCTATTCTTGTGAATTATGCATATTTCCACAGTTATAAGTAGAACAATATTAGCGTCCTGTTCGCTCAAGCTTTTAGAAGAAAAAAAACTCTACAATGTCCCCCATTTCTATGTAAAGCTTGAATCTTTAGGTGAATCGACCAATGAAAGCTTGTAAAAATTGAATCTTGATATCAATGATGATGTGAAAATTGTAAAACGTAGTGTAATTTGGTCATTTTGCAGGTACACAAATGATAGAGATGAAGATCGACTTAGTTGCATCCTTCGACCGGCGTCCAAAAGCACTGATGGCAATGGCATTGTGAGACCTGTTTATTTGATACTACAAAGATTAGATTTTGGACAAATTGTATACATTGAAACCCGTCTTCATTGAAACACTGACTGTGGATGCAGGGATTATGCTTCACTGATGGCGAAAGCAACACAACCGAAGAATTAGAACCAATCAATGCTTCAAATGAATGTAGTATCTCATATAGATTACCTCAAAATCACGGTGCAGATAGAGGATGGCAACACAATGCTATCCGTGGCTTGATTTCTGACACATCGTTTGGTAGTTCTATGAAGCTTGCAATGCTTATCGGGTTGTTCACCTTGCAAGGCTCGCAGCAAGCAATTGCTAGTACAGATCTCTCTACTGGGTTGCAGTCACTGCCTTTTCTGGGAGACCTTGGTGATATTAGCACAGGTTTTGCCTCAGTTAGGAAAATCTCCCTGTTAACCTTCATATTTCATTTTTTGACTTTTTTGAAGGAGGCATATGATATGGAGTTCATTTTTTGCTAGTGTAGATAAGAAAAGTGAAATATAATTGGAGTGAAAAAAAAAAAGGTTCTTAAGATCAGATTATATTTATAAAAGGGTTCTTCGTATTTAGTGAACCCCGACTTATAAAATTCTTGGTCCACGACAGACACATATTGTTGCATTTCTCACTCGAGGAGGAACAATAGCATTTCATTGCTAAAAATATGGATTATTGTAAAGAATAAGACTTGTGAATGGTTGATAAACTTCGATTGCAGTTTTCTTTAGGAAGTCCCAACATCGTGAGGCTAGATCTTGGATAAGATTTGCATTTCCTTCCTGATTACAAAAAGTAATTAGTTTGGTATATTCCACGGTTAATTGATATATCTTAGATCTGCTTGGATCAATTCCGGGAAGAACCAGCCTTTCAGATTCGAGATGCAATTATTTTGTATTTCTGTATTCATTTTTAGTTTTTTTCAGAGCAAAAACGGTCTGTATCCCACGCTAGTTAGCAATTTACTTTTTTTGTTACTAGATGGCACCTTAAAGATGTTTTTTTGCAGGCTTTCTTGTTGATCTTTTTCTCGGAACTTGGAGATAAGACATTTTTTATCGCGGTAAGTAGGATGTTTAACCTTGTGAAAAGCATTTACACACGACAATAATGAAACTTGAAGGAAGATTCAAGTGCTTGCTTCCATGTTCTTCATAATAATGCAGTATGCAAGTTTTGCAGGCGCTATTAGCAGCTAGGAACTCTGCAGTAGTAGTTTTTACCGGGACTTTTGGTGCACTTGCGTATGTTATTCTTTGCACTGTGATTTATGTCTTTCTTTGCTAATTTAGTTTACTTTTGGCAGTAATTATTCTGAATATTTTTCTTTTGAAAACACGCCTGACATTTGATCAGGGCAATGACTATCATATCTGTTGTCCTCGGGAGAACTTTTCACTACGTAGATGAAATCATCCCATTCAGGTAACTCTTTAACTGCAGATAATTACACCGTAGTTTTAATGAACGAGTAATTTATTATTCTTACATCAACAGTTTTGGTGGGACGGATTTGCCTGTTGATGATATTGCTGCAGTCTGTCTCTTGGTAGGTTCTACCAACTTAGATGAAACTTCAACAGCCATCGATTTTAAATTTTGTTTATTTCATTCAGAATTTACCATCCAAATAAAAAGTAATTCCAATGACTGCAGATCTATTTTGGGGTCTCCACATTGCTCGATGCCACCTCTGATGACGCCCCAAAAGCAGAGGAAGAACAAAAGGAGGTGATTCTCCAGATTTGTTATCTACAATTTGTAACTTTTACAAATGATTTTATAAAGATGATGTTTTTGACCAAATGTGTTTTTCCTAGGCTGAAATTGCAGTTTCAAAGTTTTCTGGAAATGGCGCCGGAACTTTAAATGTTGCTAGTACAGTTATAAGCACATTCGTGTTAGTTTTCGTTGCAGAATGGGGTGACAAATCATTCTTCTCCACCATAGGTGAGTCATATAACAAGATTGTATATTTTTTTGTTATATTGGGATATAGTATTGGAATTTAAATACATTCATGAACACTAAAGATTTTTAATCTTACGAAAAAAAAAAAAAATTAACTGTTGATCTGGCCTGTCATTTAGCTCTTGCTGCAGCCTCTTCCCCCCTTGGAGTCATTGGAGGATCACTAGCTGGCCATGGTGTAGCTACTCTGGTAAATTTTAATCTTTGCAGTAAAAAAAGTTAAGATTCTCTAGAGGGGTCAGAAAAAAAACTTTTTTTTTGGTTAAGAACCTATGAAAGGTCTGAACTATCACCCATGTTAACGGGAGAGGTCTGAAATTTAAAAAGTTAATAACATAGGTCTGAAATTTCTGTTTTGTTGATAACAGCGGTCTCCGTTAGTTTTTTCCGTTAAAACTAACGGAAGTTGGTCACAAAATAAATTGCCCTTCTATCAAGTGTGCCCCTCACATGCTTGGAGTGAAAAGACCAAAATGCCCTTAAAGCCACCACGGTACTCCGGCGACCACCAATCGTACTCCGACGACCACCACCGTACTCCGGCGACCACCACCAAGGCTCCGATTGGGCTCCGATCGGAGCCGAGGTGGTGGTCGTCGGAGTCGAGGTGGTGGTCGCCGGAGTCGGGTGGTGGTGGCCGGAGTCGGGTGGCTGTGGCGGGGTTGGGTGGTTTTAATATGACTTTAGGGGTAAAATTGTCATTTCACATTTCCTTAAATAAGATATTAAATAAAGCAAAATATTAAAGGGGCAAAAATGTCATTTCATACAATTCTGTTAAATTTAACCCTAAAAATGGACGGAAAATCTCAAATCAACAAAATTGAAATTTCAGACCTCTGTTATTAACTTTTTAAATTTCAGACCTCTCCCGTTAACATGAGTGATAGTTCAGACCTTTTATAGGTTCTTAACCTTTTTTTTTTAAATAACAAACCGAGACACTGGAAAGTGTATAGATGCCGAGATGGCGGGTAAATTACGAGGAATAAATGTATGAATATCTTTACAGCAATGGACACCATTGATGATTCCTTCTTGATATGCCTGATATGTACTTTACTGGTAATATATACAGCTTGCTGTCTTGGGAGGCTCTTTGCTTGGAACATTCTTGTCGGAGAAGGTACCTCTTTCTTTCCCTTCAACTATAACCGAATTACCTACCCTAAGAACCTCAACTCACTGTTTTTTTTTTTGGAATAGGCGATTTCGTACATAGGAGGTGTTTTGTTCTTGGTATTCGCAGCCGTGACAGTTTTTGAGATCGTAAACAAATGACTGTATTACTATTTGGGAATGTTGAATTATTCAAAAAATTGTTGGATTTACAGTTGAATGTTTCTGTAAGGAACGTGTTTATTGTATGATAAATGGTGGACAAGAGTGTTTTTGATAGAATAGTACTGATGCTATTCCTGAAGAACCAGTGTCTAGGTTTTATTCTCGTGCAAAGAACACATGAAAAGATCTGTTGGAATTTGGAATGTATAGCCATGGAGGCAACTACGTGGCACACTCGCACCCTAAATTATCCACGGTGATATTATTCGCCCACATACCACAAAAATTGCATATACACGGTTATATATTTTATTTTTATCTAATATATAATATAGAATATTTTTTTCTAGTTCTTCTCTTCGACTTTTCAATAAGTGAAATTGATAGTGTATATAATAAGAAGATGCCAAAACAAAATGATAGAGAAGATTATTAGTAGTTTCAGTTTCTAATTTCTCTTTTTAAATATTGTATATGAGTTATTGGTTTTATATATTTTGTTAGATTTTTTTAGCCACTTAGATTTATTATTATTGATCAGTCTATTTCTTCTTATTTGTGTTATTAAATTTTGTCAATTTTCTATATTAATAATATGATATGAGTTGTGAGAATATAGTCACAACTGAGTTGAATTTTCAAAATATATAGAAACTATATAGGGTGTAAAATAATACAAATATTTGGTAGTATCACATTCTTTTTATTCTCTTTTTAATTTCTTAAAAAATATTTGTAAAAATAATACAAATATGTGGTAGTATCACATTCTTTTTATCCACATTACCGGATCAACATCCATCCGCAAGAATCCTATATTCATAGGAATATTAGATTCCCGCAGTTCAAACGGAATCATACAAATCTCTAATTCGCAGCCCGTAGGATGCCGTTGAATTACATAGGTACCTTCCTTAACTGAAATTTTGAGGTAATTATTTTGTATTCTTTGATGTTGCTATTTATTTATTTATTATTTTCTTTTATTTTTTGCAAACAAAAAACTTCATTATTATTATATTGGAGCCGTCATCGATCATCATACCATATATAAATATAGTTCGAGTCAATTTCGATATGACTTATATTAAAGCCTATTTGAGATCAATTTATAGAATATTTTTTTGGGCAGATCTTGGAAGTTATCAATTTGACTCTTGTTTTTTTGTCATTTGCTTTACTTATTAATTTACAACAAAGTCTTAATCAATGAAAATAATGACAGGACGAAAGAAAAAGAATAACACAAGGAAGATGAAAACATTCGGTTACATAGTTTGATTAAATTAGATGATGAAAGATAGATGATTAAATTTAGGGTTTAAATAAATTTTAAAAAAATTCTGTTCAAAATGCTTTTAATTATGTCACATGATAATTTTAAACTTTAAAATGCATCATAAAATTCAAGTTATTAAATATTATTTTATCATTTTAATGTGTAAAAATTTCAATTAAATTTTTTTTTTGCCAAGATATCAATCAAATAATATGATTTGCAACTATTGTTTATTTTCTTGTGGCAGGTGGGAAGGAGCATGGAATTTTGTATGGTAGAAAAGTGAGGACTAAAATACATTAAATGTAAAGTCCAGGTAGATTTAAAAATAAAACGGTCGTACTCATAAGTCGTGGAGAGTGGACTGGTGTACACAGTGCGCATCACCGGGAAAGTTCATTAAAGCACTTTCAATAGTAGTGCCTAGTGCCTAGTTCCTAATTCCATGTTGTAAATTTATTATTGTAGAGAGTGCCTAGTGCCTAGTGCCATTTACTGTTGGTCCCTACTGGTAATGATTAAATAGGCACTTGCATTTTCAATAGGAGTGCCTTGTTCCAAAATGGGAGTGCCTAGTTCCAATTTTTGCCACTGGACGCTGACTAGGCGCCACTAGGCGTGACTAGGATTACTAATATTACTGTTTTGCCATTATTGAGTGAATAGTGAAGTGGGACAGTGCCTACTAGTAGGAACTCCCAAGTTACTGTTCATGTCGGTGCCAACTTTTTAATATTATTTTATTCGATTGTGTTGCTCATCTCTTTGATTGTATATATATTCGGTTACGCTAAGTCAAATAGACAAGAGCCGTAATCAGTCATTTTGAATATTATGTAACATAAATAACGACACGAACCAAAATTACTACTTTTTAACTTTGAATCAATTTCGAAATTTTCATATCTAATTTGTTTATATCTTACCATGTTGAATAACCGTTAATTCTAAATTTTGAAATAGTATAACATTTCAAATTATTAAATATGGAAAATAATTACTACAAAATATTAAATTATTTTAATGCATATATATTTTTATATATTTTACGTATTATATTATATTATTATATGAAAGAAATATATTTTTTACGATAAATTATTATAAAAATTATACTTTTAGAATGATGTATATATAATATATTTCTAATTTACATATATTGGAAATCATATATAAAAACACATGATTAATGCAATAATCAATTTACTAATATGATCATGGATGTACATAAACGTGAATATGTTGATGATGTTGAATTAATATATGTCAATCAACGTATAACATATATACACTGATTATGGTGAAATAATAGATTCAATGAATTTGATTGATCAATGTTATTATATCAACAATTATACTTATCAATCATTTTGCATGCCGCATGGGGACTGCACCTAATAGTAATTTTACCTTGGTCAAGTAACGTATAATTATTGCAATGAATTGACAATAGAGAACTATGGATATGCACGAACCGGTCGGGCCCGAATATGTTCCGAACTGGATTGGTACTAATTAAAACAGTATGGTCCGGTCTGGACTGAATTTGAAATTAGCACTAAAAATTCTGGACCGATTTTGGACTGGAACTAGAAAAAAAGTCTGGTTCGGATCAAAACTGGTCCGACCCATTTTCCTATACAAATTTACCCTAATTAAAAAAAAAAAACTAAAAACTGATCCTCCGACAAAACTGATCCAGTTAAAAACCAGTTCAAAACAGTCTGGTCCAGTCAAAAATCAATTTTTTTTGAGAAGTATATTACTGGTTTTTGGTTTGGTTCTCCTCTCGCATAATTGGTATGTTTGGAACCGGTCCAGTCTATACCAGTTCCGAACCGACCGGACCGGTTATTTTCTTATCCTTATAGAATGTAAATTTTTATTAAAAAATTCAATTACATTTTTATAATTTTGTATATATTTTCCCTATTTTTTTTAATTAAAACATCTAATACTTGAATCTCATTATTTATTCATGTCCGTATTTGTAAAAAAATATGAATATATAATTTATATATAATGATATATAACTTATATATAATGCAAAAATTATATTTGAATTATGAAATTATGTGGGTCCCAATGTAGAAGTGGAACTTGGCCTCCACTACTGGAGAGAGTGCCAATTTTACAGTGCCATTTACTGTAACAAATACTGTAGCAGTGCCACTTTGATGAGTTGGCAGTGACGTGGCTGCTGATGTGGAGGCACTAGGCACTTCCTATTGGAAGTGCTCTAAGTGCGAGTGCAGCAGCCACAAGAAGATGCCCAACCACGCTGGTGGCGTGTGAGCATCACGTCCTCGATGGTCCCACAATGACGTCACGGATGATGCGACCGACCACAGCAAAGAAGGCACCTTCAGCGGTGACGAGCCGCTTCTCGCCCTCACCTTTTAACAAGTCTAATTATATATTATGTTTTTTTTTATTTATGATTTGGCATACTAATTGACAGTTATGTTTTTGAAAATAAATATCATTTTCAAAAACTTATGTATATTATTACCTATGTTTTGCACAAAAAATTATTTTTTAAAATTAATATATTAAAAAATATATAAATTTTATTGCTAATTAAATTGTTGTTGTGTGTGTAAGCTAATTGTTAAAAATATAGATTTTCAATCCTATTTTTATATTAAAATAATATTTATAAACATAATACCGTATAAAAAGTTATAATTTTATAATTATAAATATCTAAAATTGTGTAATATTATGTATAAAATTTAAAAGTATATATACGTTTATATAAATATAAACATTAAAGTGATATGTATGATATTGTTTAATAGAGTTTGATTTTTATGGAGCTTTTTAAAACTCATAATTGTCGCTTTGGTCATAAGACACAATAAAACACATTTAAAAAATTAAAATTAATTTTAGACTTTACCATTGCTGTTTTTCAAAAATATATTTATTTAGATTTTTTAATCATGCACAATTATATTTATTTACATATGTTATATTATTATTATTATTATACATCTAAAAAAGCATATAGAAAAAATCTGCATTAGAATATATATCTATCAAAATGAGTAATATAATTCTAAAATATATAGAAACAATGGAATGAACTTTCCTTGTAATTCACCTAAAAGAGCTTTCCTTGTAAATTAATGTGTATTAAGTTTATACATACAAATATATAAGGAAAATATAAAAAAAGAATAACCATAGTGTCCTTTTTATTTTGGCAATAGAATAACCATAGTTTATTCCTCCTCACCATAAAGCTCACAGAGTCACAGATGGGTCGTATTACCAACGTGTACTCCTCTTCTCTCCTCAGTCCTCTCTCTCTCTTTGGCGCCGGCGCTTGGTGAACCCTCGTACTCCTTCTCGATAATATCCCTCTCTGTTTTCTCTGATCCATTCAAATAGTAGAATCTCCAGGTAATTGCGTCTTCATCGAATTAAAGAGCAGCTTCGAGCCGTGTACTTGAGCTCCGACGACGTGTCGACATCTTCTGTTTCTGTTTCCGTTCGGGTTTGTTCGATTCAGCCGGTTGATATTGTCGAAAGTGAGTTTTGACCACCGCAATCCCTACTGTGAGCTCCAATTTCAGATTTTTTTTCATTGCACCGAACTGATTGAGCTGTTCTTGTACTTTATTGATTGAGCTAGCCCCAATTCTGATTATCACGATTGCCAAAAGATTCTGATTTTCTCTGTTCCAAATTCTGAACCCGTGAATTCCCCACTAACCAACCCGAGGAACTGGTTATGGAATCAGAATTTTTTCTGTAAATCTTGCTTTTCTCTTTATACTCCATTCACTAATAAGACGCAAAACTTGACTCTGATATATGTTTGTGGAGTTTTATACTGATTTGACATTAGAAATTAAGGCATATTTCATTTGTTAGATTGTGTTGATCCGTCATTTTCTGATCTTTATTACACTTGCTGTTTCAGTATCTCAACCAGTTAATCACTAAGATCCCTTTATCCTATTTTTGGATATTTTAGCTGCAAATTGATTGAGTAAGTTGATATTTTTGGATGAATCTCATTTATTTCCCATGCTGGTTTGTATATTAATTCTCTCCTGTGTCTGGTCAAGTGTTTTACTGATGCATCTATGCTTACTTGATCATCTTGTTTCTCTGTGAGATATCCGATGTTATTTTTATTTTGAACTGGGAATCTTTTAAGTTTGCATATGGACTATGACTTGCAATAAATTATGCAATTGAAATGTAATTATATGCAATTAAGATCTACATGAAATGCTTAAATTCCAGTATCTGTAGCCTTCGATAAGGATATGGTTTCATCTGTGTTGATATTTTTACCTCAAAGGATTCTAGCTCTGACTTTATCCTTTTGTTGCTTATTATAGGATGATGAATTTCTGCAATCAGAACAACTTGAATTTCATCTAAATCCAACAAGGTCTATCATTTCTCATTCAAAGTTTGGCTAAACTTCTCCAAGAGATGGATCGATGCGATACTTCAGGTTTTGTTAGTGGTGGATGCAAGTTTATGGACATATAATGTTAGCCGCGTAGCACATCTTGTTATTAATACCCGGAAGAAACATGGATCCTAGATTTCCTTATCTCGGTCTTCCTGCAAGCTATGTTCCGAATGCTTTCTCGAATATTGTAAATTCTGCTCAAGTTGGAGGCACTGACACCACTCTGCGCCTCGACTCTCCTTCTTCAGTGCATCATAATTCTCCATTTAGAGGGATCAAGCGTAAGAGGAACTCCGTTCATGGAGGACAGCAAGCTGGGTCGTCCTTGTCTCTCGGGCTTGGTTGGTCTTCAAGTTCCTCAGACAGCAAGGGTAGCTCGGCCACCGGGTGCACCATGTCATCAGCAAAGGAAACCGATGAAGAATCGTCAATGGAGCTTGACCTAGATTTTGCCCTCCATTTGGGAAACGACAAGAGCAGCAAGAAAGCCACAAAATTGCAGCCTGAGGTTGATCTGGAGCTTAGTCTCTCCACCAAACCATCACAATCTGATATCTCGACTGTGGATGAAGGGTCTACTTCCCTCAGCCGGAGAACTGGACCAAATTTGTCTTTTTTGGAGCATCCTATGAACAAAGCTACCGCCTTGGTTCTTGATTTGGCTCCTGTTGTGTCAGAACATTCGAAAAGTTCTATCACCTGTTCTTCTGGGGTAACAACACCAAGAGGGTCTCGTGCCGGGTCCTCGAAGATGTGCCAGGTGGAGGGATGTGGGAAAGGTGCGAGGGGGGCTTCCGGCCGTTGCATCTCCCATGGTGGTGGCCGGAGGTGTCGGAGACCTGGGTGCCCAAAAGGAGCCGAGGGTCGAACCGTGTACTGCAAGGCCCATGGAGGTGGCCGGAGATGTGAGTTCCTTGGCTGCACCAAGAGTGCCGAGGGCCGAACCGACTTCTGCATCGCCCATGGAGGTGGCCGGAGATGCAGCCACGAGGGTTGCACCAGGGCAGCTCGGGGAAAGTCAGGGCTCTGCATCCGCCACGGTGGCGGGAAAAGATGCCAGATGGACAACTGCACAAAAAGCGCTGAGGGTTTATCTGGGCTATGCATCTCTCATGGAGGGGGCAGGAGGTGTCAGTACACCGGGTGCACGAAGGGCGCCCAGGGGAGTACCATGTTCTGCAAGGCTCACGGTGGAGGGAAACGCTGCACCTTCGAAGGGTGCAACAAGGGTGCTGAAGGGAGCACGGCGTTCTGCAAAGGCCACGGAGGAGGGAAACGATGCTTGTTTCAAGGGGGGTGCACCAAGAGCGTGCACGGTGGGACCAACTTCTGCGTGGCCCACGGAGGTGGGAAGCGATGTGCAGTGCCCGAGTGCACCAAAAGTGCTAGAGGAAGGACCGATTTCTGTGTTAGACATGGTGGAGGGAAAAGGTGCAAAATTGAAGGGTGCGGAAAGAGTGCACAAGGGAGCACGGATTTCTGCAAGGCTCACGGTGGTGGGAAACGGTGCTCGTGGGGCCACCCTGGGTCCGACCATGGTGGGTCCGAGTCAAGTCCTTGTCACTCGTTTGCGAGGGGAAAGACGAGTCTTTGTGCCCTACACAGTGGGTTGGTTCAGGACAAGAGGGTCCATGGCGGCGCTTATGTGGGTCCGGTACCGGAAATGGTGAACCGGTCGGAGAAGATGAAAGACGTGGTAATGACAGAAGAGGAGTTGAACATTGACAACATCTTTGGCAGTGGTCCCCACATGGGTCGGGTTGCTCACGAAGCTGGGAACTCGCGGTTAGAACCGGAAGGAAGGGTTCATGGTGGAAGCATCATGGCAATGCTAGTTGGTGGTGACCAATCTGACCCTTGGAAAGTGGATCCAAAAAGTTGGTTGTAACTTGTAGTGTAAGGCAAGTCATTTATGTCTAGGTTGAGGTTATGTCAAGGTCAATTTTAGTTGTATTATGGGTTAACTGATATTTATTTGGTCTTGTAATTTGGTTGCCTTGGACAGCAAGGTAGTAATGGCAGTAGTGAGCAATGTCTTTAGCATTGTATTGGGTTGGGTAGTGGTCTGTTTATAGGTCGATCGTCTGTTGCGTTTGTAAATATGTGAATATAGAAAGTCAGTCTCTAAGTTAGTATTCTGTTCAAGTTAGTGACTCTAAAATGTAAAATATTATTTGGTAAAAGAACCTATTTAGTATTTAGTGTTTCAGGTTTACATTATGTATCAGTTTTGGAGTTTCATGATTAAATTGTTAATATTAAGTGTCCCGGCCTCCCAAGTATTAATTTGGTTTTCCGTCCAATTTTAGGGTTAACTTTGACATATTGAGATGAAAATACAATTTTGTCCCTTATACTTTTTTTTTAAAAAAATTTACCCGTCCGATTTTGACCACCCACCTCTGTTTCGGGGCTGACCCGATTCCGAACATTTTGGGGGTAATTTAGGGATTTTCAAATTTATTCATGTGACCAGTAAATGACCAGTTTTTGTTAAACTCAACCTAAAATTTGATGTAGATATCAAATAACAACAAAGTTGAAACCTATGATAGTCGAAAGTAACAATTTAATTATGAGACAACAAATTGATACAGAAGGTAGACGTGAGACACTAAATAGAATCTTTTGTCCATAATATTTTGTAAACAAAACTTTTTTCTTCCCCGTTATGTTTAAGCAATTTCGACTAGGATTAATATAGGTTTAATTATATGACATGTTTGGACTTGGACGTGATCAACTAAAAGTATTTTAGTTACCAAAAAAAACTAAAAGTATTTTGAAAAATGGAAACTAAAATTCAAAATAAAAGTTTGTAAAAATAAACATGTTATCTTTTTAAATATAATAATATCTTTTTATATAAATAAAATCTAAAATATTAAGTTTTTCTTTTAAGAAATTATACTTTTTTATTATTATTTTTTCAGATTTTAAACTTCCGGCATAATATTCCTGTAATTTTTTTTATATAATTTTAGTATATTTTTTTAAAACAAAATAAAAAATACAACTTAATTGTAAAAACTACAAAATTCACAAATTGTGGTATGCAAAAAGTAATTGATGATTTACGAATAGAACTTCTTATTTAACTGCTTAATTTAAGTTTGTTTGAACCAATTGATAAATCGAATTATATTCTTAAAAACGAACCCCATTTAAAATTTCACAAGAAACACCGACTTGAATGAAAATTTTAATCTTACCACTTCAGATTCAAAATTGTGAATTAATATTTAAAAATAAAAAAATTGATCGCAGAAGGAAGCATTCTTATGCATTGATTTTTTCCACAAATTCTTATACATTGAATTTATTTGGCCATCTCTTATAAATTGAAATAACTAAGATTCTCAAAATTGAAGTATTCAAATTTCCGAATTTTTAAAGATAAATAAATTCGAGTGTTAATAATCATCTTTATGCAAGATTGCAATTTGCTGGTAGTCGCATAGAATATAGATCATTCACCCCACGATGCTAAATGCTAAATCCAAAAGAGGAATTTCTGGTATATAATATTGGGTGCAAATTCTGGTAAATATATTTTTAAATTTGGCAAAACTAATCAATCCTTCTACAACTGATGCAGCGTGATGGGGATAGATGAGACAATAACTCGTTAATTCGAAAAGGAATTCCGATAATTTGTTGGATAGAGGTACAAGAATTTGTTGATTCCGCAGAATACCGAATAATTGACGCAAGGTAGAGGAAAACCTCAGTTTTTTTTTTCTTCATATATCAATTAACTGAATGTAAATGACGGCTAACAGAGTCTAAATAGAGAAATCTAAAACCCTATCCCTAATACAAAATCCGAAATTAATAATAAAGTACCAACAAAACCGACAAATTATTAAAAGACCGAAAGAAACATAAAACTGCAAATTTGAGCATTTAAACGAAGGAATTTGACCTAAAACCGTCAAACATCATAGTTAACTATGTGACTTACTCAGATTGTCGTTTCCACTCGAAAACCTATATTCATACGGCAAAATCCGACACTTCAACTATATCAACAACTACCTCCAAACTCTTTTTAATGTTTCAAGTAAAGCAGCATAAACTATTATGAATCGTGGTCCTTTTGTTTTATATATACTATTATAATAATTTAATATCTAATATCCGAGTCAAAACCAATTTATTTGGGGTTGTGTAGATCCCCAAATATGATTGAAAATTATTAGATCTTGATCGGAATTTGGTAAATAAGACTCCGTAAAATTATTATTATTATGTAAAAGAAACTAAACAAATTAATTTTGTAAAAAAGGGAAAAAGTGGAATATTGCCAAAAAAATATTAGCATAAGGATAATGAATTATTTTTGGAAAAAATTGATTTGGATAATATTGCCTTTTTTTATTGCGAACTTTGGATAATATTATAATATTGATCGGAAATAATAAAATTTGCTTAAAATGCTTTCAGTATCAAAGCAAAATAAAAGCGGTCACAAGTATAACTTGTCACAAGTATTAGATTTTTGCATTTAAAATTGACATAACGAAATTACGGAATTTTGTATATAATAGAGTTTTTGCTGGGATTAGTTTTTTAAAATATTAGATTTTTCGTAATTGGTTATCCATCATATCATATAATTGGTTGTACAATATAACAGATTTGCTCCTAAAAAGTTGGTACTTACATGTCAGTTGATTTCGTTTTATTGTTTTAGAGCACTTTCAATGGGCAAATATGTTAGGACATTTTGCCTATGTGGAAGAGAGAGTGAAGGACATTTTATGTCTTACCACTAATTGTCCTTATATAAATATTTTCTCTTTCCTCTAAGTTGTCCTAAGGACATTTGTGTTTCCAAGATAAAAAATTAATTAATTTATTTTTAATAACAATAAAAAATAACTTACAAATTTAATAATAAAAATGATGGTAACATTTGTAATATTAAATTGTTATATATTATATACCTAGTGTCCTCTTTACGTTGAAGTCTACTTTGAGTAATTAATTATGTAACTTTATTATTTAGTATAAAATTTAATGCAATAAAATTTTCTATTTTATAATATTATTAATGATTTAAATCATGTATTTTTTTTTTAATATTTCATAGATAATTACTTAAATAAAACATTGATTTGTATGTATGATAGTATAATTAGTTAATTAAAAAAATTATAAGTAAATATATTTTATTTATTTATATCATATAAAAATCATATAAATCCAAAATGTCTTATCTAATGTGTCCAAAATGACTTTTGCCCACTGTGAATACTTTGGCCAAATTTCATTATTCTCTTTCTTCAATGACATGGCGATGACGTAGCGGTAAATGTCCTTCAAAATGTCTTTTGCCATTGGAAGTGCTCTTAACGTCAATTTTAGACAGAAAAATAAAACACAATGAATGCAACTGAATGCAACCATAACAAAAGCTGAGATATGTAATTGAAACATGAATGTATACTAAAAAATATACTCGGTATTATAATTATAATAATAATAATAAAAATCAATATAATAATGATAAAACAGCGGTGTTCTTAGTTTCATCATCAAATCAATCACTTTGATTGGATGAAGGCTTTCGTTCATCTTCCCCTCGTTTAAATCTTCTATGGTGTTTGTAGCTATAGCTCGCAACCTTCTTTCCTTCTCTCTTTAACCTAACCCTAATTTCCACCCAACAACTTTTCAATAATTCCCCTGCTTCATCAGTCAATCCAATCCAATTCCATCTTCCCTTCTTTCGAGCATCTGATTTTCATTCCGCACATTCACCCGTTCATTCTCCTCTCCTCTACTAACTACCTCCTGGCGATCCAATCTTCTACGTTCCTGTGCTATGTAATTAGAGGGATCACCGCTGGAATCGGTAATTTTGTTGATCTGATTGGTTTCGGTGTTTGCTGAGAGGACTGGAACCCTAATTTGGCATCGGTGATCTGTGGATCTCATGTTGAGCTCCTGCTACACACACTCTCTTGCCAGACGCCCTCTGCTTCAACCCGCCGTGCCACGACAACGAGTTGGAGCTTCTAGTTCCGTTTCAGCACAACCCAGTAGAGCTTTCACGCTCCCTCGGAGTCGCAGAGTCGCCCTCTCAAGCTCTAGCTGCGCAAAAAATGTAAGCTTCATGCAGCTTTGGATTTACTTTATAACGTTTCTATATTTAAAATCCTAATTTTCATATGCGTATTGCATTTCCGATTAGAAATTATCCGCGATGCACAGTCAGTAACAATGTATTGGGATATCAATTGTTAAATTTTCCTTCCAGACTAGTCTGAATAATTGATTGCGGTGTGTAGAGAGGATGAAGGAATAGCGTATTGATTTGCTTGTAATGCAGGGTTGGAAGATTTCATGCTTCAGGAATGATGATCCTTCGTCTGAAAGTCCACAACCTGATTTTGCCGAGTTTCTCTCCGAAGAGCAGGTGAAACCCGACCTCGACAAAGCAGTCCTTAATAAAAAGGACTGGACATCAGTATTTATTGAGGTAATTGTGTGTGCTTGGCTTTTCAGCCTATTCCCTGCTAATTCTTGTTCTGTCCAGTAAAATGCAATTAGAATTTCGTTTTTGGTACTTATAAGTGGGTACATCAGGAGGATATCTGGGACAGTATGTGTAGCATTATCTCGATATTCCAATATAGTTTTTGTTAGTGATAAAAATCATTAAATAGTGTTTGAAGATCTTGATTCTTGAGAGAGACTAAATATTTTAAATGTAGGTTACTCTATCAAGCTGAATCATAGTAGTTCTCATGCTTTTGATGTTTACACTGTAGAATGTATATGCAAAACCAAAATTTTAATGACTGTTGCTTCTCAATTCATAGGTTTGTGTTTGATTAACATGTCAATTATGAAACAGGCCAAGGATGGAATGTTTAAAGCAATTGGAAGCCCTTGGTCTGTGCCTTGGACAGCGGAGACCGTCTTACAGGTAAATCTCATCTCATCCGTCTCAGTAGAAGAACTACTTAATCCAACCTGTTAAGGATATCAAGAGTAAAATACCAAATTGCTATCTTAATGTGTAGCCAGTTTGTTAGTTGCTAGCTGAACTATTTTTGTTCTTCTTTGCAACATATTCCTACCTGAACTAATACGTTATTGCATTTTCCTACTCCCTAGCTGTCTCCATTTATTAAAAAAATCTACAGTGGCACACATCTGTCGTCCAATCAAGGTGGTATACATTTTTCGGTTTCAGGTTAACAGAAAAATAGACAGAGCTAGCAAATTGCACTTGATCTGAGCATTAGTTTAACTAGTTAATGGCCACACAAAAAGTTAATCTAGCAACAAACCCATCAACCATAAAAGCGTCAACTAGCAAATTCGGTGTTTAATCCTAGGAATAATCTTTAGCTTCAACTGAATATCACATCCCATAGTAACAGGAGATGGATGATACAAGGGCCGAATCATCCCGGACAAATAATCTTAAATGTTGGTGAATTGAAATTCATTTCTAATGCGATTTCTTAGGTGACGCTTCTCTGGGTGGCATCCTTCTGGTTCATAGGCACCTGGCTGGTCCCTTTCGCGGTCCACATCTCCGGGTTCAGCCGAGACTCCCTCTCCTTCCGAGGCCAAGCACTCTACAGCCTCCTAACCGACGTAACCGAGGGCATATCCGGAATTTTAATCCTGCGACTCTGCCTCGCCCGGTTCCACCCCCTGCCCCCAAACTGGTTCACCTTCAACTTCAAGCCGAAACAGCAGTACCTCGATGTCACACTCGGCTGCCTGATGTTCCCCATCATCAACCGCCTCTCTCAATTCAACCTCGACTTATTACCACTCTTACCCTCCACGCCGGTAGTGATGTCCCACGTGGAGCAGTCCATCGTGGCGCGGGACCCAGTGGCCATGGCGCTCTACGCGGTGGTGGTAACGGTTTGCGCGCCTCTGTGGGAGGAGGTGGTGTTTCGGGGGTTTCTGTTACCGTCGCTGACGAGGTATATGCCGGTGTGGTGCGCGATAGTGGTGAGCTCCGTGGCGTTTGCATTGGCGCATTTTAGCGTGCAAAGGATGCTGCCGCTGATGTTTCTGGGGATGGTGATGGGGGTTTTGTTTACGAGGTCGAGAAATTTGGTGCCGTCGATGCTTCTGCATAGTTTGTGGAACGCGTTTGTGTTCATGACGTTGATGTAATAATTAATGGGTGGTGGTGAGTTTAGGGTTTGATTGTAAGTTGTATATTAGGATTGATGATTGGTTAATATAATTGAATGAATGGAGGCAACTCTAGATTCACAAACAACTTCTGCATTCTTTCGTGTATGGAGAGTTAGTTAATTCCCAAAATAGTTTTTTTAAAGATAAAAGCGAACTCGAGTAATATTATATTATATATTATAATATTAAGAGTGTGTTATATACTTTCAGTCATGTCTTATTAATAATATGGTATTAAAATGTGTAGTTTCGAATCTCTAAAGCGCCGAATTTAAACTTTTATTTAATTAAAGCTTACGTATTAGAGTATAAAGATTAAATCACACATTCACTAAAATGTAACGATTTGTTGCGTGCAAGTGAAAATTATTTCAATCTTCAACATTATATATTTGTTCCACGTTTAGAATAATCCTACTTCGCACAAAATGAAACTTTTTAAAATGTAATAAATTTTTTGTATGCTTACTTACACCACACACCTAAAATAATAACTCGTAGTGCATACATCGTGTAATAAATATTTTGCTATTCACAATTTCGAGATTTCTACTCATCTAAACTCCTACGGATTTAGGTACCCTTTACTCCGAGCCGAGTCTCTCAACAGATATTATATATTTGTATTATTATCCTCCAGTTCCACTCTCGCTACTACTCTACGTTTTCCGTGCAATGTTGAGAGAGCATCGGCGGCAAATAAAGAAGGGCATTGAAGTGCCAACCCGAAAGCAGAAACCCACCGGAAGGACACACGTGGTAAATGGTGGGACCCCACCCACTTGCCTCTGTGTCCCTCGAAATTCTGCCATACGGATCATGCATGTTGGTGAGTGACAAAACATATTATTTATTTATATAAGAAAATACACAACAGAACAAAGAGAGTAAGGAAGAAGAAGGAGGCGCCTGATATAACAACCAACCCTCTCTTTCTCTTTCTCTCAGACCCTTCTTCTTCGTCACACTCTCACTGCCTGAGGGTTTCCCCTGAAACGCTGCGTTTCTGTTTGCTATCGTTCCACCTGTTTCCCTCCTGTTCGTCACACCGCAAGTGAGTACTATCTCTCTCATCTGTCTCAAGAAGAAGAAGAAGAACATCATACTTTTCTTGTTTTTTTTTAATAAAAAAAATTCATGTTCCATGAGCTTCTTTTCTTGCTGTGTTTGGTCATTAGGTTATTGAGAGTGGAGAAGAGGCGTCAAGTTCCTGTCTTGACGAGGCCGCTGTTACACACCGTGTGGCTATAAGGTTCTTAGTGTTTCTTCTACCGAAAGATCCTCTTTTTTTAGTAATTTCTATATTCTTTTTAGGTGTTGCTCATGATTTGTCATGATGCATCAAGAAAAACTGTTTCTTCATTATTTTTTCCCCATGTTTCTTCTTTTTGTGGGTAACCCTGCAACCTAATAAAGGAATGATATTTGTTGAATTTTACCAAACAAAATTATGAAAATATGCTATTTTTACTTTCAGCGAAGGTATGAAGTACTACAATCAGCAGTAAAATTGAAATATTTTAAAGAGTCATTACTGAGAGTCGGAAATGAACAGATAAAAACACTCTTAATAGCCTACTCTGTAAATTTTTCGAAATTTTTTAATATCTCTCACATTCCTTTTTTCACAACCTAAATTCATTGTCGGATTATTTAAATATCATTTCTTGATTGCAAAATCTGGATATATAGTAGAAAAAAAGTTTGTTTTTTTCCAGTATTTTCTTACTTAAAGAGCCTTATTGTGATGTTCCCTTCTCAGAAATGTAAATGAAAGATGAGTTTTTGTTCTGGTTCAGGAAAGGACTAAATCTGGGGGTTCATAAATACTAGAAAAATGGAAAACAAGAACCTACTGCTGTCTGCACTTGGTGTTGGAGTTGGAGTGGGGGTTGGACTTGGATTAGCATCAGGACAGACAGTTAACAAATGGGCGGGAAAATCGTGTTCATCGGACACTATTACTGCTGAGAAAATGGAGAGGGAGATGCTCGGACAGGTTGTCGATGGCCGAGAAAGCACAGTCACCTTTGCTGAGTTCCCTTATTACATCAGGTAACCAAAAAGACAAGCTTCACCATTTAGTTACTGCTGTTTGATTTTGCAACTGTGTTCTGCAATTTACTTGTTAGTTTACTTGTCTGTTAAGAAAGCTCATATCTAGTAATAAAATTTTGCTTGATTTCGTTGCCGTTTAGAAATTGTCTAGTAATTTGCTAAATCACCTTAGAACAGTCAGTATAGGAGATTATTTTGCATTCTGAGCTTTTCAAATTCTCTCCTTTTTAATTTTTCATATGAAAATTTATCGAGATCATTGATGGCCAAATGACAGTGAGCAAACACGAGCCTTGCTGACAAGCGCGGCTTATATGCATCTAAAGAGTGTCGATGTTTCTAAACACACTCGTAATCTCTCCCCTGCAAGTCGAGCGATTTTGCTGTCTGGACCTGCTGGTTAGTTGCATAGTTATTGTTGTTCTTTTAAAACTTTTGGAATAATTTTTTCTTTTAAGAAATTTTTTTTTTTGTGTTTTCTGAAGAACTCTATCAGCAAATGCTAGCCAAGGCTCTAGCCCATTTCTTCGAAGCCAAGCTACTGCTCTTAGACGTGACGGATTTTTCACTTAAGGTCAGACATTTTTAAATTTGATATTCCAATCTAATATTTCATATTGAATAAATCATAATCATTTGATGATGTTTGCAGATTCAAAGCAAATATGGTATCAACAAAGATCTCGTAAGTTCTCAAAAAATTCTTTCGCCTCTCATGGACAACTCTAATGATTCTAGCCTTGTTTTCTGCAGTGTCTGCAAAGAACAACATCAGAGTCAACAATGGAGCGAATATCGGGCTTGTTTGGATCGTTTTCCATCCTTCCACAGAAAGAAGAATTCAAGGGTAAATTTACTTACCTTTTTACTGCATTAGAGGAACATACTAATCAAGCTTCATTATCGACTTATTACTGATGATTCAAACAATATTCTTGAATCAGGTCATTTAAGGCGGCAAAGCAGTGGAGTAGACATTGCTTCATGGTTCCCAAATTCTATACAAACTTTTATAAATGTGCTATATATATATAGACTATATTGTGTGTTTGTTGCTTATATATTGTTCTTGAGATCTTCAGGGGAACAGAAACTACCTCAAATCATCCCAAGCTTCGTAGGAACTTCTCCGAGTCTGCTAATATTAGCGATCTCGCTTCCCAAGCTGCTTCTCCAAATCCAGGTTTGTTTCAGTCACTTTGTAGCAGAAAAACTTTCCTAAGATAATATTGTTTGTTAATTCATAAAAAGTATCATTTTTCTCTTTTGATCACATTTTGGTTTTGCTGTTCATCTTTTTGTAGCTCCTCTAAGACGCACGAGCAGCTTGGTTTTAGATGAGAAACTTCTTATCCAATCCCTTTATAAGGTATAGGCTTTTGATTAGTTACATTAAATCGCATACTCGAGTTTTACGCCTCTTTAGTTTTCATAGAACTAAATGAATTGAAGAGATTAAGTGAAGATATTGTCTGCAAAATGTTATGCACAACTGAAGAGGCATAGAAGTTCAAGATGCACTGCAACCCTTGTTAATTTCTTCATCCATATGAAAAAAAGTTTTTTTTTTAATAATAATAATAATAATCACATTATGGTTGAATTTTTCAGGTTTTGGTCCACGTGTCAAAATCGACTCCCATTGTGCTATACTTACGAGACATAGAAAAGCTCATTCTAAGATCACAAAGAATGTACAATCTATTCCAGAAAATGCTGCAGAAACTTAATGGACCTGTTCTAATTCTCGGTTCAAGAATCATTGCCCCGGGAAACGATTACACACAAGTTGATGAAAGAATCGGTGCTCTCTTCACGTATAACATCGAGATTACACCACCCGAGGATGAGAACCACCTTGTCAGTTGGAAATCTCAGCTGGAACAAGACATGAAGATGATTCAAGTCCAAGATAACAGAAACCACATCTTGGAAGTGCTTTCTGCTAATGATTTGGACTGTGATGACCTGGCATCGTTTTGTGTTGGCGACACCGTGATGCTCAGTAACTATATCGAGGAGATTGTGGTTTCAGCTATTTCTCATCATTTGATGAATAACAAGAATATCGAGTATAGGAATGGGAAGCTCCTCATTTCATCTCAGAGGCAAGAATTGCATACTTCTATTTTTTTTTTTGGGTTAAATACCAATTTTTCACTAGCTGAAGTGTAACTTGCTAGCTCCGTTCAGTTTTCTGTTAATGTTGAACGGAAAATGCGTATGTGATGACTTAATGGACAAACATATAAGTTCTGCTAGCAATCTGATTAGTTAACCTACTTTTTTTGTTTGTCTATCTTTGTTAATGAATCTTTCTGTTTGGTTTAACAGTTTGTCGCACGGGTTGAACATATTCCAGCAAGGAAAATCTGGAATCGCGATACCCTGAAGTTGGAAGCGAAGGTGGAAAAATCCAAGGTTCGACATTTTCTACCCGTATATTTAGTGTCATGTTCAAAAAGTTGAATATATATTAAAATGAGGCCTGATTAAACATTATGAAATCATGTTTCGTGCGATAGGAAACAAAAGACGACAATTCGAGTACAAACCCAGGTACCAAAGATGAAACAGCAGTCCTAGAAAAGAAAAGTGAAGCCGACTCTCCGGTTCCCGCAGCTAAGAAAGACGGTGAGACTGCACTTGCTGCATCAAAAGCACCAGTAAGTGTTCATTGTTTTTGTTCAGTTGATTCATAAGAACTTTTATAATGAGTTACCTTAAAATTGAAAATATTTAGGGACATAAAAATAAAAAATTTGGAATATATAAATTGGAGGACTAAACTGAAAAAAATAAAAGTTTGAGACTAATCACGTGCAGTAGAAATGTGTAAGAATCCTTTCCTGTTATATAAATCCTTTGTTATGTTAGGAAGTAGTGCCCGACAATGAGTTCGAGAAGCGAATAAGGCCGGAGGTGATCCCTGCGAACGAGATCAACGTGACATTTGCAGATATCGGTGCACTAAACGAGGTCAAAGAATCCCTTCAAGAGCTAGTGATGCTCCCTCTTCGCCGCCCCGACCTATTCCACGGCGGCCTCCTGAAACCCTGCAGAGGAATCTTGCTCTTCGGGCCTCCAGGCACTGGGAAAACGATGCTCGCCAAGGCCATTGCCAGGGAAGCGGGAGCGAGCTTCATCAACGTCTCTATGTCTACTATCACCTCGAAGTGGTTCGGAGAAGACGAGAAGAATGTTCGGGCTTTGTTTACTTTAGCATCCAAAGTGTCACCGACAATCATCTTTGTTGACGAGGTGGATAGCATGTTGGGACAAAGGACGAGGGTCGGGGAGCACGAGGCGATGAGGAAGATTAAGAACGAGTTCATGGCGCATTGGGACGGGCTTTTGACTAAACCCGGGGAGAGGATACTTGTTCTTGCTGCTACGAATAGGCCGTTTGATCTCGATGAGGCCATTATTAGGCGTTTCGAACGAAGGTATTGGTGTTAGTCCGTGAACTGTGAAAGTTCGAACCTGCGCACTCTGCACTGCGTAGATTCGAACCCAACACTTTAAACTCGGCACTGCGTAGATTCGAACCTGCGCACTCTGATACCATGTGAAAGTTTAGAATAACCACTTAACCAACTATCCTAAAACCTTAACAATAGGTGAAAGGTGTGGATTAGTCTTTATACTTCAAGAAGAACCATATACTAATCTCGTATTATTTGATAGGATAATGGTTGGACTGCCGACTGCAGAGAATCGGGAGACAATATTTAAAACGCTTCTAGCGAAGGAGAAGATTGAAGATAGCTTGGACTTCAAGGAACTTGCAATAATGACGGAAGGATACACCGGTAGCGACCTTAAGGTGAGTTTGTGTTTCTTGAAACACATGTAATGATTGTCATTCTTGAATGATGGTTTAATTATAATGAAACAACGAATGGCGTGGCAGAATTTATGCACGACGGCTGCTTATCGACCAGTGAGGGAGCTTATACAACAAGAGAGAGTCAAGAGCTTGGTAATTAACAGTTAACACCATTTAATCCTTTATGGTACTAATGCTTCTATATTAGCTGATAATATTTTACCATATACAGGAGAAAAAGAAGAAAGCTGCTGAAGAAGAGCAAAATGCAGCCGAAGCTGTTAAAGAAGACGGTAACAAGGCCCGAGTCATTACGCTCCGGCAACTCAACATGGAAGATTTCCGACAAGCTAAAAATCAGGTTCGTTTTTTCTTCTAATGCAAGAATTCAAGCTCGAGTAACATTTCTAACATTGAGATATACTATTCAAGCTCAACAAGAATTTCAAATTTTCCGAATCAAAGTGATTTAGAGCAACAATATCTAATATTTCGAGGATTTAGTGTCATTGTGACTGAGATATACGATTTTGTGACCGAGATTTACGGTTGGTGTGGTGGCAGGTTGCGGCTAGTTTTGCGGCAGAAGGTGCGAATATGGGAGAGTTGAAGCAGTGGAATGAGTTGTACGGAGAAGGTGGATCGAGGAAGAAGCAGCAACTATCTTACTTCCTGTGACTTGAGGCGCAAGAATACTTACTTTTGTAATATATGGTTTCGGATTCCTCTATTTACTTACCACACAGGACATGCTTTAATCGCTGTTACAAGTTGACATTCTAGAAGAAGAGACTAATAAGTCTAGAAAGAACTAAATAAAAGGATGACTCTGCCGACAAGAGTTTAAGCTACTACCATGACATTGTCGTTGTCACGTGTAATGTAGTTGATGAATGGTAGGTAATATTTTATATGATGAAATGGATTTTGCTTTGTTAAGTATTTGATGAGTGGCAATATTTTGATATAAAATGGGATACGATTTTAAAAATTAGGGTTGAAGGATCTAAACTATACGTCGTTGTCACATTGTCTTTTTGCAATCATAATTTCTTATGTTTCACTAGTCAAGTATTGCCAAAACTTGTTGGTCACGCAATTTCGCTATGTCAATTTTAACAGAAAAGTAAAACTCAACAGCAATTTCGCTATGTCACTTTTAACAGAAAAGTAAAACTCAACAAATTTGATACTTCAATACTTCTGACATCCTCGCTAATGATGCTGTTAAAGTAGAACTTACATTTGTTGCAGAACTATACATACCAGACACCAATACATTATAATATGTTCAAATGGGTTACAGTGATCTTCAACTTTAAGACGAGTGCTGTGGGAAAAAAGATTAAATAGAAGATGACAACCAACAGGAACAAGTAAATCCAACCAAAATTCAGTGTACATAAGGCCCTACTTCCATATATAAAGTGATCATAATAATTCATCTCAAATCCAACCAAACATCCATCTCTAACCCCAAATACACCCCACCCAGAAACAAACGATGCTAAAACAGGGTTCTTGGATAAATAACACCATCACAGCATAGCTTTGACTGAGACACCTACCACATATTTCATAGACATATATGTAAAATCTTCAGTAGCCACCATCAGTGCTTCTTGTCTTTCAATGGCCCCCTTGGAATTTTGCTCAACACCTTGCTCAATACCTTGGCATCGAAAACTGCATACTGCTTCTTGAACTCAGCAGAAGCCTTCTCAGCTAATGGATCAACCTTGTCTTCGTACTTATGGTACAGAACAGGCACGGTGTGCAGCAGCACAAAAACTGTCAAACGAAAATAAGATCTCCGTAAGTTCCCACCCATAGTGGATGATTACTTGAGCAATGATCAGTAAAAGAATCAGGGAAGTCAAATTACCTATGTAGAACAAGGTCAAGAAGTTGCACCAGCCACCCACGATCGACAAAACCCAGAAGCTAGCAATCACCTTTTATCAAATGAAATGTAGTAACAGTCAGTGAGATTGCAAGTGTTCTTGCTCTAAGATGCAATAAATACTAAGTACTAACAACAATAAACATACAACGAGGAACTTCTTCAGGTCTCTTCCTGAGGCGATGCTCCTTAGAAGAGAAATTGATCGGTTGATCTCTTGTCGAAGCACTGCAGCAAATTCCAGAACTGGCTTCTCAGGGATAGAAATCGCAGGGATGTTTGGTGGAGTTCTGGATTGAAAATGAATTAGCATGATCATACAATGTTTCCCAGATTAGACACCATGACTATATGTATGTAATAATAATAAGAAGTTCATAAAAATCTCAGCAATAGCAGGCAAGCAGCTTACTTGTGGATGAAGGTACTTGCGTTGGACCACAAGAACAAGAGTGCTAGAGTAAGAATCAACCCGTGGCAGACAAGAGTAAGAAGGTGGTATTCATACAGCTCAAAAAGAGCCCACACTGCAGTTGCAACACCAAGAGCACCAGCAGATACCTTCTTATCCTTCCACAAGAATAGATCAGCCGCTGTTTAAACAATTTCAAATAATCAGATGTGTTCAAAATTTGCAAACTTCTAAAATGTTCATGCTTGATGTCATAAGCATTCCCAGTTGAAATCATCTCCGACCATTAAAGCCAAGTATTACATATCAGATCCAGAACAACAGCACGAGATAACAGCAGCAGCAACACAGAAAACTTGAATCCACAAATCGAGATCCAAAAGGACCAAAACACATAAAGAATCAGTCACAGTGATGGAATTTCTTGTTTCTGATTTTAAAATTTCCAATCGGCTATATCAATCCGAGATTTTAAAGCTAGTTCATGGAAATCATCGAACGCTACTAAATCAGAGAAAATTAATATCTACTTTGATTAGTGATTTGACTAATTAACCTCATCAGTCATCACAGTATCTACTATGCATATGGAATAGATCTTACGTTTGCCGCCACCGAGAACGTGGTGAACAGGCTTCTCCCTACCAAAGAGACGGTAAATCTTCGCCTTAACCTCTGAGGGTTCAGATTTCTCTTCTTCGGAATCGGACGAGGAATCACCGCGGATCTTATCAGCAAGCTTCTCCAGCAGCGACTCCTCCTTCTTCTCTTCGTGCTCAGCCATGGCAGCAGGAACTACGATTCAGACAACCCTAACGCACAAAGTTGCAGTTTTAGGAGCAGTGTAGAGCTTCGGAGAAGACGAGGAGAAGAAGAATCACTTAGTGGAGCGAAAGTAAAGTTCTTGGTTTCGATACAGACGCTGTATATTGATAACAGATTCAATCTGCACCGTTGAACCTGAACTAATCTCAGCCGTCAATGGGTTTGGTAACGAGACAGGAAGCTCACAACCACGACGTGGCAGCACGAAACGAACCGGTGGGTTTTGAATCTCTGGATGCAATTAGAGATCTTCTTCCACGTGGTTTATTCTTGGCCGTTGATAATTATATACGGAATCTTAATAGGTGTGAATCTTGCTTGAATCACACCTATGGCGCGTGTATGCAAATATCGGCAAAGACTTAGCAGCTAAGAATTTTAAATTTTTTGGAAAAAAATAAAATTTAAAAAAATAGTAGGATATAATAAAGGGTTAAAGGTCCTTTTGGTACCACATGTTTGCAAAAATTACACTGTTCATACCACTAGTATTTTTTCGTACCGAATTGGTACCATATGTTTCCAAACCTTACTGTTTTGGTACCTCCGTTAGGGTTCCGTCAAAAACAGCCGTTAAATGGCATGTGCCATGCACGTGACCAACCCAAAACTTTCAATTTTGTTACAATTTAGTCCATCTAATACATCCCTAACTTTTATTTTGTTCAATTTAGTCCTAAAACTTCAAAATCAAACCATTTCCCCAAATTGACCTAGCCATGGGCTAGGTCCGACCCTGGGTCATGGTCGCCGGACCCAGGCGACCCCGACCCAGGGTCGGACCTAGCCCTAGGCTAGGTCCGGCTAGGTCAATTGGGACCTAGCCCCAATTGAGTTAAATTGGCGCTAGGTCCCAATTGACCTAGCCGGACCTAGCCTAGGGCTAGGTCCGACCCTGGGTCGGGGTCGCCTGGGTCCGGCGACCATGACCCAGGGTCGGACCTAGCCCATGGCTAGGTCCGGCTAGGTCAATTTGGGAAAATGGTTTGGTTTTGAAATTTTAGGACTAAATTGAACAAAATAAAAGTTAGGGATGTATTAGATGGACTAAATTGCAACAAAATTAAAAGTTTTGGGCTGGTCACGTGCATGGCACATGCCATTTAACGGCTGTTTTTGACAGAACCCTAACGGAGGTACCAAAACAGTAAGGTTTCGAAACATATGGTACCAATTCGGTACGAAAAAATACTAGTGGTATGAACAGTGTAATTTTTGCAAACATATGGTACCAATAGGACCTTTAACCCTATAATAAAACTGTTATACTTTTCACCCAAAAAAAAAAAAAACTGTTATACCGGTAATACTAAAGTGTCGGGTTGTCTATGGTTATCATCTTCACACGATTATGCTTATTAATTCTTAACTCTAACGGGAACATTTGATTCTTCGTCATAGCTACGTTTGTGTAACATTGTTGTTATTATCACGGATGGTGAGTGTATTATCCTTCATATGAAATCACATCCATTCTCTAGCAATTTTCTGACACTTACTATATTGTTCTCCATGCCTGGAACAAGGTGATGCACAAATGTTGTATGATCTTGAGTTTAACGAGAACTTCGCATTTCCCTTTAATTTAATATTTGGAAAGATCGCCAAAAGTGATGTGCCCGCCGTGTCCTTCATCGAGCTCCGCAAAACTCATTTTTTTCACACGTATGGTTAGAAGCTCCCGTGTCGATGAACCATGTGTTGGACTCCGTCTCCTCTAGAGTATTGTAACCCATCAAAAGAATTCTATTGTCGTCAATTTTCTTAGCGAAGTTCGCATTTTCTCTATCAGTGTCGGTATTATACAACCGTTATGCTGCATAATGGTTGTATTTCTTGCACACATAGCATTGGACTTCCTATTTATTATTTCTCCATCCACATTGGCCTCATCCGCGACCACGACCGTGACCTCTACCGCTACCACTGCCTCTTCCATGATCTTCCTCTTGGATCGACTATCTATCAACGTCAGCTTCATTGGTGGTTGTTGTTAGACCACCTATTCCTCTTCGTGTTGTGAATCTTCCTTTTTAGAAGTCGCCTCGTGATCATTCATTTTTCAACTTCAACTTCGCTTGTGAAGTTTGCTCCAATGAGTATCCTTCTCTTCGCTTTATAAGTCGTTGTTCATGGGTTTGTAGAGAACCCGTGAGTTGCTCAACGGACATCTCTTCTAAGTCATTGGATTTATTCATTAATTGCCTCTTATTCATACTCTAAGAAGGATCACACTTTTAGCATCCGTGATAAAAACAACAAACTTATCATGAATGTGACCATGACTAAGAACATGATGTTTCCTCTATGGTTGAGCACACACGATGAATATTGCTTGAATGTGACAACCTTGGACAATTCATCTCTTTGGCACATCTGGTATTGTCATCTTAACTTCGAGGCGTTAAAGCTACTGGAAAAGTAACAACATGGTATGAGGCTTACCGAAGATTAACCGTCTCAATGGCGTGTGCGAAATTTGTGTCGTCAGAAAGAAACAAAGAAAACCTTTCGATAAGTACTCTCGTCGAAGAGAGCAGCTAGCCGTCTGTGCGGACCAATCAAGCATACGTCTATTGGCGGAAATATGTATTTCTTGACATTTACCGATAATTATAGTGGAAAGACTTGGGTATATATGATGAGGTAGAAAATTGAAGTTTTCATAAAGTGAAAGGAGTTCAAAAGCATGGCTGATAAGCAAAGTGGCTGTCATTTGAAATGATTGCGAACCGACAGAGGTGTCGAATATATACACGTCGCGTGAATTTGACAGGTTTTGCAAAGAAAACGGATCGTGCATCAGCTAACCATGCCGCAAACCCACAACAAAATGAAGTCTCCGAGAGGAAGAACCAGACAATCTTGAACTTAGTTTGGTGCGTGTTAACGAAGAGAAATGTCCGGAAAGAATTTTGGGGAGACGCGGTTGCTACAACAGATTATTTGCTTAACAAGTTTCCTACAAAGCGGATTGGAGAAATGACCGGATGAGACATGGAGCAAGAGGAACTTGGGCATCAATCATCTTCGAGTTTTCTGGTGCGTGGCAATATGCAAAATTGCAGGGAAGCTAGAAGTGTGTCATGCTTGGATATGACGAGAATACAATCGGCTACAAGTTGTACAATTTCGTCACAAAGAGAGTTGTGATCTCAAGAGATGTCGAATTTGACGAAGAACAAGCATGGAGTTGAGAGATGACCAACCAAAGCGAATTATGGAATAAGAAGAGTCGCCAAGAAAAAAAGCTCAACGTGTTGAAGTTCAAGAACCAACATCACCCTCACATATTAATACTCAGCAGGAAGAAGATGACTCGAGTGAATCGCCCATACTGAGAAAAAATGCGGATTCAAGACGTATACAATTCCGCCTAAATCGTCGTTGAAGTGAATGAAAATGAAGCATTATATATAGTAATTTATGTATCTCTGCAGGATGTGAACTAGTAACAAGCAAAGAAGTCACAAAATAGACAAAGTGGAGCAAGAAAAAAAATGATGGCGAATGGAGACTCGAAGGATCGTAGAGTGCGAAGACATATATGTCGTGTGATTTGTCAAAAAAGATTATTGGAAAAATACGGCCAAGTATAATTGAGTGGATATATAGAAAACCATAAGGAAATACGGGTCACGATGAGAAATGATCGTGGACATCGTACGAATGACACCAAATGAATCAAGTTTAAAGAGGGAAATGTTAATTAATAGTGAAGTATCTAGAAGTCTGTAAGAGTGTCTAAGAGTGTACGTAATTATGAGAGACTAGAAAAGTCTAAGTAATTAGAGTGTTTAGAAGAATTTCAAAAAATATATCACTAGAATAAACTAGAATGCTAAGTCACTAAAAGTATATATATACACTTATAAATATATAATGAAATGAATGGGATACATCAAGTTAAAAAAAGATAAAACAATAAGCCTCACATTACATGTCCACCATTCTCCCACACACACGTACTTGTTCAAACACCAACAGAACGCATGCTAAATATTAAACACGTGATGATTGTATCTTGAGGAGAAACTTGGCAACATTCACTTGATGTGACATTCAGGCAATTAATAAGTGATAATATATACAGATATATATGTGAAATTCCTGTACATACAATATTTAAAGATGCCCGTCCCAAATCTGGATATTTGAAAGCTTTCCAGTACCTTACAATTTGAGAAAGCTTATCCCCATCATATTCTTTATATAGTATATATAATATCGTACAAAGTTAGTAAGTACGTATAAGAAACACAAGTTAATTTAACTTTTTCCTTTAGTGGAAAATGGAGAGTGAATTCCCAAAATAGGTTTGTTTGCCAAACTTATTCCCAAACTAGGCTTCTTCAGAAACTAATTCCCAAAATAGGTTTTTTTATTTTTTTTAATCAGATATATTTTTTACTTACATCCTAAAGTTTATTTTTTGTTACAATTAACCCCTAAACAGAAATATAATACAAGAAATATATTAGAAAAATTGAAAAAAAAAAAAAGGTAACTATATGTAAAAGTTAAAAACTAAAAAATACTAAATTAGCAATAGTGAAAAAAAATTGTAAAAATAAATTATGCTAAATCTATAAATTATAAAAAAAAATGTGATATAAAATGTAAATAAACTAATACTCATGATTTTTTTTAAGTATGAAAATACAAAAATGAAAGCGTATATATACCCTAAGTAAAACATGTTAAATTTATAAAATTAGTGACTGAAGAAAACAAATAAACTAATTTAAATTTAAAAAATCCATAGAATAAATTTAAGAATGAATTTTAGTTTGTATATATAATTTTTCATAGTCTTGATGAATAGTTTTTATATCATTATATAGTTTTTTTATTTTTTGCCATTATAAAGTTGTTTCAAAACTTATTTATTTTCATATGTAAATTTTATCCTTTAATTTCACATAATTTTTAAGAATTAAAAGCTCCATTAAAATATTTGTTTGATTATTTTTTAATGTGTATTTTAATCATTTAATTAATTATTTATTTTTAATATCCATTTTTTTCATACATTTAATATTTTTAATTTTCATTTGTTTTTGTTATTGTATTATATTTCGATTGAGGGTTCATTTGTAACATATTGTAAACTTTAGGATGGAAAGTAAATAATATTTATTTTTAAAAATATAAAGAGACCTATTTTGGAAATTAGTTTCTGAACAAGCCTAGTTTGAGAATTAGTTTCGAAAAGTAACCTACTTTGGTCATTCACTCGGAAAATGGAAGACGAAAGCACAGAGAGCAGAAACCGAGCTCGTCTGGCAATATTGGAGCTGGCCAACATGATCAGCGTACCAATGTCGCTCACCGCCGCCATCCACCTCAACGTCCCACAAGCCATCTGGCAGGCTGGATCCAACGTCCCTCTCTCCGCCGCCCAAATACTCTCCAAGGTCCGACCGTCCCTCACCGGAAGTGCCTCGCCGGAGAACTTGCAGAGGATCCTCCGTGTACTGGCCAGCCATGGTGTTTTCGAGGAACTTGTAGATTCCGGTGACCGGAGGTACTCACTGACGGATGTCGGCAAGACTCTTGTCCCTGACGCCCAAGGTCTGTCTTATGCTGATTACATCCTACAGCATCACCAGGTAGTACTTTGGTGATCTGATCCATCCATGAACAACCCAACATTTATATATGCGTTAATTATTAATAAACTGTCTGAATTGAGTATCAGGATTTCATATTGGTTGAAATTTAGTGTATCGGTGTGATTATTTTAGAGAAGTCAATCTCAACGAAACCGATTGTCAAATTTGAACTCGCATACACGCTCCCTTCTCGTCACCCTGTCGGGACCGTCACTTTAGAAACTGACCTCATCCGCCCAGTAAAATTACTAATGTTAGATAACATTTTGTTTCTTCAATCAAATGAAATTCAGTCAATGAACACGAAAAAGTGTCATATAAATGGTTCATGAATTTTTTCCTTCAGTTTTTACGTACAAAGTGACAGATATAACATTTTAGTCTAACATCAAAATATGATATATTATCAATTTAAAAACCAAACTTCATGTAGCAATGTGTAAGATGACCAAAGTTCTTTTAAACAACAAAATTGCTAGTTTCGCCACGTGTTATTATTTTATTTAATCAAGTAAAATTATCTCTTTATATTAGATTGGAGATATTATGAGTTAGATTACTGTAGATTTATGTGTTAGCCATAGATACTTAAGGATTATTATTATATGATCAACTTAGATTAAGATGGTAAACAAAAATAGTATTGACATGTAGGATATATTGTTAAAAGCATGGCCGCTAGTTCATATGGCAGTACTAGACCCGTCAACTGAGCCATTCACATTAGTCAACGGCGAGCCACCCTACTCATACTACGGAAAGAGGCCCGAGATGAACAGGTTGATGCAGAAGGCGATGTCAGGTGCATCTGTGCCGTTCATGAAAGCAATGTTGGACGGCTACGATGGCTTCTCAGGCGTGACCAAGCTGGTTGATGCTGGCGGTAGCGGCGGAGATTGCCTCAAGATGATAATGAACAAGTTCCCCAACGTTGTTCAAGGCATCAACTTTGATTTGCCCGAAGTTGTCGCTAGGGCTCCTAACATTCCTGGTCAGATTCAAATTCATTCCCATTTTACTTAATTTAAACACAAGATTAATTAACAGTGTGTGATATATTTATTTTGTAAACATGATTTAAACACAGAAGTAACTTGCATGCATGCATGCAGGAGTGATACATCTTGGAGGTGACGTGCTAAAGTCTGTCCCTGCTGGAGATGCCATCTTCATGAAGGTACTAAACTTAATTACTATGTAATATGCTAATAGGTTAAAAACCTATTAACTGTCTGAAGTTTGACATATGTGAGAATTTGGTGTCTGAAATTTAAATTATTGATATTGAATGTCTGAAGTTTCAACTTTGTTGAAATTGCCCTTAGTTGGGTGGTACTGGCCAGCCGGAGTAGGGTGGTGGCCGGTCGGAGTAAACATAATAGCATCAGGGCAATTTCGACTTTCCACACTATTATGTTAAATTTGACAGTAAAAATGGACGGAAAACCAAATTACAACAAAGTTGAAACTTCAGACAGTTATCAACAATTTAAACTTCAGACACCAAAATTTTACATATGACAAACTTCAGACAGTTTATAGGTTAACCCATCTTAATTAATATTACTATAGCTAATAGTGAACAATTTTGACAGTGGGTATTAACGACATGGAGCGACGAAGAGTGCAAAGTGATACTGAGTAACTGCTACAAGGCTCTTCCGGAGGGAGGGAAGCTAATCGTGTGCGAGCCGGTGATTCCGAGCCGCTCAGACGATAGTCACCGGACTCGAGCCCTTCTCGGAGCAGACATCTTCATAATGACAATGTACAACGCGCAGGGTAAGCATAGGACGGAAGAGGAGTTCCGACACCTCGGCCAGTCTGTCGGGTTCTTGAATTTCCGAGCACTATGCATCGATTACTACTTCACTGTCATAGAATTCCAAAAGTGATCCAGTATCATCTTCCTTATATAATTAAGTACGTCACACTGGTATATATATAATGTGCTATTTTGTAAGAAATAATGGATATACACCCAAGCTATACTAAATTTGACTTCATATTGGAGCCACACTCGGTTATAATTTGAAACTTGAACAAACAGATACTCCGAGGCCCGGAAACACTTAAGCCCAAGAGATACCGAAGTAAGAAAAACACCCTGAGTGGTGAAAACCATTCGAGATAATCGAACGGAAGCACTCCGTTCGAGGTTACCTGAATGGAGGGGCTCCATTTGGGTGACCTCGAACAGAACCCATAGGGTACCGTCCGGGTACCCCTCCTCACCCTAACGAGTGTTACTCGTCCGTGCACCTTACCCCAGGCGATATTTCACCCGGGGTACGCCTTCGGGGTCCATTCTTCTAACACTTAGAATATATCAAAATCATGTGTGGTCAGACCAAGGTCAAATACATCATATTTACGGTCAACACCGTTTATGTCACTAAACCGCCACAACCGAATCAGAAAAGCACCAGAGCGGTCCAATAGGAACTCTATAAATAGAGCTATTATCTCTTCATTTGAGTTTAATTTTGCTCTCTCTCTAGCATTTTACTTTCTCTCTCTAAAAAGCCTATATTTACTTAAGTATCGGAGTTGGCTTACCGGGACCCCCAGTGCCCTTTTGCAGATATATCGAGAGGAAGAAGAGCGGAGATACGGAGCGCACTCAAATTACCGTGTGTAATCAAGAAATAACTGTGATAATATATAATCAGACCTTATAAGTGAAATTGCAGTTAAATATATTGTGTATTAGGTTTTTTTTTTAATGATAACCTTAATTACTTGATATTGAAATAATATTGTCCCTTTTCTTTATCCAATTTCTTTTTAGAATGACAAATCTCTTTTTCAGTCCATTAAGGATCATTTTGTTTGACAGTTTCGACATGTCCATTTCGTCTGAGCGTGATGTACATAGCCAAAGTGATGCTTGATTGGCATGTCTTTATAGTAGTCGGTAAGCTCGATCTTCACTGGCGAATTATGAACTTTTATCGCTAATTAGGATTTTTGGGATCTCGTATCGTAACGATAAGTGATTTGTTTTCGATAAATTTGATTATTTGAAAGGCCGTTATCAATGTTAGAGTTTTCGCCTCTATCCAACTATATGTTTGCGTTTCCCTGTTGATCTTTGCAGTGGACCCAATTATGAGAACCTAGCGGTTTCAACAAAAAAAAAAATTGCCTTAAAGTGACGGTAGCTGGACTGTATATTTTTTTTTTTATAAACGAGCTGGTCTGTATATCTTAGATGAGCTGATTCTAAAAATTGAGGTGGGCTTTCTAAAATATAAATCAGCTCCCTTCGTGGCCCAATATGTAAGAGTGATGAATAATAATATAGTACGCTAAATTAAATTAAATATTGGTAAAAAAAACACATATATTTAATTTATATTATAGCTAATACAATTATAAAATACTTACTATTTAATAATATTTATTTTATTACTGTTTTAAATTAGTTGAGAATTATTAGTTGTGTTCAGTAGTACAATAATATATATTTGAGATTATAAATTATAAAACTTATTTTAAACTTTTAGAATTGCAGATTTCATCACGAGTGTTGTGACCATCTTAATTCTTCAATCTAGCAGAAGTAATAAACAAGATCTAAATTGGCTGCAAATAAAAGCCTTGATGTCAATTATTTTGACGAGGAAAATAACGCAGCAATAACAAAAGGGGAGCAAAAAGAGAGCGCACAGGAAATGCCGCAAACTTTATATAGATCCCTAGAAAAGAGTGCATTCAAAGCTCATAAGAGCACTTCCAATAGGAAGTGCCTAGTGCCTCCACATCAGCAGCCACGTCACTGCCAACTCATCAAAGTGGCACTGCTACAGTATTTGCTACAGTAAATGGCACTGTAAAATTGGCACTCTCTCCAGTAGTGGAGGCCAAGTTCCACTTCTACATTGGGACCCACATAATTTCATAATTCAAATATAATTTTTGCATTATGTATAAATTATATATCATTATATATAAATTATATATTCATATTTTTTTACAAATACGGACATGAATAAATAATGAGATTCTAGTATTAGATGTTTTAATTAAAAAAAAAATAGGGAAAATATATACAAAATTATAAAAATATAATTGAATTTTTTTAATAAAAATTTACATTCTATAGGGATAAGAAAATAACCGGTCTGGTCGGTTCGGAACTGGTATAGACTGGACCGGTTCCAAACAGACCAATTATGCGAGAGGAGAACCAGACCAAAAACCAGTAATATACTTCTCAAAAGATTGATTTTTGACTGGACCAGACTGTTTTGAACTGGTTTTTAACTAGATCAGTTTTGTCGGAGGATCGGTTTTTTGTTTTTAATTAGGGTAAATTTGTATAGGAAAATGGGTCGGACCAGTTTTGAACCGAACCAGACTTTTTTTACAGTTCCAGTCCAAAATCGGTCCATAATTTTTAGTGCTAATTTCAAATTCAGTCCAGACCGGACCATACTGTTTTAATTAGTACCAATCCAGTTCGGAACATATTCGGGCCCGACCGGTTCGTGCATATCCATAGTTCTCTATTGTCAATTCATTGCAATAATTATACGTTACTTGACCAAGGTAAAATTACTATTATGTGCAGTCCCCATGCGGCATGCAGAATGATTGATAAGTATAATTGTTGATATAATAACATTGATCAATCAAATTCATTGAATCTATTATTTCATCATAATCAGTGTATATCTGTTATATGTTGATTGACATATCTTAATTCAACATCATCAACATATTCACGTTTATGTACATCCATGATCATATTAGTAAATCGATTATTGCATTACTCATGTGTTTTTATATATGATTTCCAATATATGTAAATTACAAATATATTATATATAATCATTCTAAAAGTATAATTTTTATAATAATTTATCGTAAAATATATATTTCTTTCATATAATAATATAATATAATATAATATAATACGTAAAATATATAAAAATATATATATATATATGCATTAAAATAATATAATATTTTGTAGTAATTATTTTCCATATTTAATAATTTGAAATGTTATACTATTTCAAAATTTAGAATTAACGGTTATTCAACATGGTAACATATAAACAAATTAGATATGGAAATTTCGAAATTGATTCAAAGTTAAAAAGTAGTAATTGTGGTTCGTGTCGTTATTTATGTTACATAATATTCAAAATGACTGATTACGGCTCTTGTCTATCTGACTTAGCGTAACCGAATATATATACAATCAAAGAAATGAGCAACACAATCGAATAAAATAATATTAAAAAGTTGGCACCGACATGAACAGTAACTTGGGAGTTCCTACTAGTAGGCACTGTCCCACTTCACTATTCACTCAATAATGGCAAAACAGTAATATTAGTAATCCTAGTCACGCCTAGTGGCGCCTAGTCAGCGTCCAGTGGCAAAAATTGGAACTAGGCACTCCCATTTTGGAACAAGGCACTCCTATTGAAAATGCAAGTGCCTATTTAATCATTACCAGTAGGGACCAACAGTAAATGGCACTAGGCACTAGGCACTCTCTACAATAATAAATTTACAACATGGAACTAGGAACTAGGCACTAGGCACTACTATTGAAAGTGCTCTAATGCACCACTCCAACAACTACGTGTACCCAGATTTAAAGTTCGTAACTCTCATGACTCTTTAAAATCACTGGGACTATAAACGGGTTGTATCGAGGAAACGGGTTTTGTATGAAAGATGCAGTATCTGATTCATTTAGTTGGGAAATGAAATTTTAGTGTTAATCAAAACCCGAATTGAAAAACAAAAATGACCCGCTCACGGCAGATTGATGGTCGGGATTGATCGGGTTCATCATGAATTCATGAGTTAAATATGGTATTCAAGTTTGCATTCATTCTGGAGTGACCCCACGCGTGCCTCGTCTACTTTGTAAATCCCCACCCACAGATTTCTGTTCGGTCTTAGTTTTTATTCATTTGGTTACTTATATTGTTTCTCCAAACGTAATTTCATATAGATATTTTTTTTTAATGTTGTTATTTAGTAAGCTACGTTGCAAGATGTGGTCTAAAATTCAAAATTGTTTTATGTAGACATGTATTATGTATTATGTATATATTGTAATTAAGTAAATAATTATAAAATACCGATTTAACACCTACCTCCAATTTAAGTAGGTAGATTTTCATAATGCCGTTGTCATTAATTGAGGTTATATGGGCATTGGCGCATTGCACTGACTTGTTTTATGTAGACATGTATATTTAGCATAATGTAATTAAACAAATATATAGATATAAAATATCGATTTAACACCTACCTCCAATTTAAATAGGTAGATTTACATATTGGAAGAAGGAAAAACTTGTTGTCCCTCTATTGGATACAGACCTCCACTCCACCGACTATGTCTCAGATCGTGTATCACCATACAAATCTCGATATGTGTCCTGAGTGTAATGAATTTTGTTTTGTTTTGTTTTATTTTTTCTAAAACCATATTAGGATAGTTGTGAACCCTAAAAAAAATATTAAGTCTAATAACATGTATTAAGATCTTAAAACTGAGACATGATATGTGACAAGAAATGTGGGGCAAGAGATCTGAATCCCATGTACTATGATGTTGTAGAATAAGAACATACCAAAGGAAAAAATAAATAAATTAAGATGACTTTTTTTTGTTATTTAGGTAATTGTATCGATTTTTTTCTAAAATCAATTGGATTGGATGCACGGTATAGTCTGTCTACTTAACCCAATATAATAATTAATTTTCTGTAGTTTTATTAAAAAAAAAAAAACAATTGGGTTAGAAAAACGGTACGATATATGAGTCAACTATAAATGGCACGTGTTTTAAATGGCACGTGTGTTTAGGTAGTTTTATTCTAAAAACTTATTTAGTGGGGCGAATGGTATAACCAGATGAATCCTAGTAGAAAAATGAGTCTATAAATTGTATAGTTTGTATTCTAAATCTTATTGGTTTGTCAAATTGTACGAATAGATGAACATTAGAGGGCAAAAGCTTATCTTTATAGTTTATGTTTTTTTATTCTAAAACTCCTAAACTCATTTGTCATCTATGATTTATCTTATCATACGTTCATCTAACTAAATAGTTTTTTAGAATAAAAATATATAAACCAATTTCCCCTCTAAAGTTTAACAAGGGTTAACAGGTCTTTTGGTCCATAATGTTTGACAACTTTTGGGTTTTGGTTAATGATGTTTTTTTTACCTAGTTTTGATACTATATGTTTTAAGATTTTTTCTAATTTTGGTCTACCCGTTACATTCCGTCCATTTTTTGACATGTTCAAGTCACGTGATCCACTCTAAACTTTAAATTTAGTCCCTCTAATGCTTTCTTAACTTTTTTTTGTTCAATTTAGTCCCGAAGTTTTAAAATTGACCCCAATTGGACAATATGTCCAATTGAATTTTTGAAACTTCGGGACTAAATTGAACAAAAAAAAAGGTTAGGAAAGTATTAGAGGGACTAAATTGAACAAAATTGAAAGTTTAGGGTGGATCACGTGACTTGTACATGTCAAAAAATGGACGGAATGTAACGGTCGGACCAAAACTAGAAAAAATCTGCAAACATATGGACCAAAACTAGGTAAAAAAAAACACCATTGACCAAAACCCAAAAATTGTCAAACGTCATGGACCAAAAGACATGTTAACTCATTTACAAACCATACCATTCACCCAGGTTTATAATTAAAAACTAACTATAAATTTTCTTGAACTCAGTTTCCCACTGTGGTTCACTAAATTTTACTGTTCGCCCACCCATTAGGTTCACAATAAAACTATTCATCCGCCTTTATGGTTAACTGGTTCATATAGTTCATCCAATTTAATAGGCTTTTAGAATAATTTTTTTTTTTGCCAATAGAATAAATTTAGTTAAACTTAGTTATGGTTCAATCAAATAAATAGTTTGGCCAAAAATTTAAAAAAAAAAAAAAAAAAAAGTTTTTTTCTCTATGTGTGGTCGTAAATGAAATCTTCAGATAACAGCTTGCTTCACGTCTATACTAATTATCACTCTTTACACCCAATTAATCCCAATCGCACCAAACATATAGTTGATGTTGTAGCGTACCGTGTATTATTTTACGTACGTAAGATAAGCTTGTCCCGTTGTTCGTCTTCTTGTTTCTTTGCACTGCACTGTACTGTACCTATTTTCTTCCTACAATTCACATGACTTTCTGCAAAACCCCCCTCATACTTTATTTATTACCTAATTGCCACTCTCCCTCTTTACTGTGGTGCTCTGCACTGTCTGCTCCATTTTCAGTACTCTCCATTGAAGCTTTCATCTTTTACCCACTCCTTCACGCAACCACCCTCTACAACTGAGCTACTTGCATTCTTTGTGTATTCTGGCTCTCCCAACTATGGAAACTTTCAGCCTCCTCAAATACTGGAGAGCTGGCGGTGGCGGCGTCGGAGACAGCACCGTCACCTCTCGAGCCATCGTCACTACCGTCGCTCACTCCGCCACGGACACCGACGGCGACGATGAAGATGGGCCGTTCTTCGACTTGGATTTCGGCGTGAACGAAGAAGACGGCGACGATGGGGAGAATGTGAGCGAGTTTGGGGTGGCTGAGGTAGAAGACGACGGCGCCGCCGCGGACTCCGACGGAGAGTTCGACTTCACGTTGTCGTCAGAGTCGGAATCTTCTAGTGAAGACGGTAGCTCGGACGTGAACCTCCCGCTGTCCCCCGCCGACGACCTTTTCTTCAAGGGCCGGCTGATGCCGGTCGTCGAGTCTGACGGTGGCGACTCCGACTCGAAGCTGCAGTTACCCGTCTCGCTGATGAAGTCAGCCACCAAGTTTCGGATCTTCATGCTCGGTCTGAAGAAACAGAGGGCGGAGAAACCGCCGGAGGAGGAGAAAGAAGCGGCGGCCGAGAGGGAGAATCCTTTCGACGTGAAGTTCAAGGAAGTTCCGATTAAGTCTCTGTTCACCAGAGAGAACAGCACCAGAAGAGTCCACCACCACCACCACTCCCAGAGGCGAACCCCACGGCCGCCGGAGGAGGCCCAGGTGGCTTCCGACGACAAACTCTTCTCCAAAGAAGCCGTGCAGCGGTACCTGAAGAAGGTGAAGCCGCTCTACGTCCGCGTCTCACGGCGGTACGGTGAGAAGCTGAGACTCTCCGGTCAGGTCACCCCCTCCGCCGCCAGAAAATCCTCGCCGGTAATTGAAGCTGCGAAAGGTGCTGAGCCCGCCGTGGTGACCAGTCCGAGGGTGCAGAAGCCCATAAACTTACCGGTGGGATTGAGAGAGGTCTGCAAGCATCTGGGTAAGAGCCGGTCAGCCTCCTCTGCTGCCGTGGCCGCCGTCTCCGGCGGATCGAGAAGGGACGACTCACTCCTGGAGCAACAGGACGGAATTCAAGGCGCCATTTTGCATTGCAAGAAATCCTTCAATGCCTCAAGAGGTAATTAACGGCGACGATTAAAGAACATATCTCAAATATATCATCCATAGATTCTTTCTATGCGGGACTAATTTTGTAAAAAAAAAAACACATTTTTTTTGCATGCAGATTCAGAATCTTCTATGTTTCTCCGGTCGGTGAGCGATCTGCTGCAAGACAAGGCCTCGAACCTGCCGCCGGCAACATCCTCCGACGAAGACAGGAACTAGTGCTTCGTTTAAGTGGTCTCGAGGAACAGGAAAATGGCGGGAACGGGAAGCATTATCCTCTCCAATTTGTCATTTCCGCCATGGTCAAATGTAAATTTTATGTTTAATAACTTTTTAGAACATATATATTCTATATCTGTTATAATAATTAATTAAGAGTCGATTAGTTAGATGAAGAAAAAACTGAAAAGTGTTCCTCTTATCTTGATTCTCAGTTATGTGCATCTTATGTTTTGATGATTTCTCCTAAAACATGACAAAAGAATCGGTCGATCTCGACAAGATTTATGAATATTGTTAGTTAATCTAATCATTAGAAATAGTTGTTATAATTAATAAGTAATAATAAAAAAACTAAAAAGGGAGGAAAGTTAAATAATGGGGTTGTCTTTAGTGGTCAGCGAAGTTGGAAAAGTGAAGCAACTGAAACAGTGAAAAGATTTTCTTTTCTTTTTTCTTTAAAAAGAGGAGACAGCAGAAGACTACATTGTCATTTTGTACATGCTTAAAATTTCATATTATAAATAAAAAATTGTAGTACCAATAATATGTGCCTATGTGGTACTATCAGACATATTATCTCTTAATATTAATATTATTTGAGTGTATATATATATATATATTTATTTATTTTGCCTATTATTATATAATAAGATATTAGTTACTTTTTATTAATGTATATGAATATTGTCTAATTTTTCTTATTATAAGAACAAGTTATAATTTTGAGTAGAGGGTACATTATGGCATGTTGGGTCTTACTCCAATAACTTTTGCAGATATATTTTGTCCTCAACAGAGCTTGTGATATTTTAATAAAATATGTGGTCATATCATAGCAAATACTTTATTTGAAATAATAATCATTATAATTGTTATAGGAGTAAAGAAAAGTTTCTCAAAGTTAGGGGCGAGTAATGTAATGGAGGGAACCTTAAAAAGCACTTGGAAAATGGTGAAATGATTAATTATTCCTGCCGCTACGATCGTCAAATATTGCTAACTTTAGACTCTCTGTCCATCACTGGGCCCCAAGTGCCAACAACCAAATATGTGGATAATTATACAATTAATAATCATATTACAGAAAATATAATTTGCATTTATTAATTACTAATTACTAATACTAATTTCAATCGTGATAATAAACTAATATAATACGATCGACTTCAAAATGACATTAATCATTCAATAATAGAAACACTCATAGTTTACTTTAAAATACAACAATATATGAAAAACTAATCTATAATATTTTTTCCTGTAAATAAATATAAAAACATCATATCAAGCAAACTGTCTATAACAAATTTCTTTTCGTACTTTAGAGGCGATGAATGTGACAATTGACGGAGTGGACACCATCAAGTCCTTCGAAAGTCGGTGGAGGCGGGGTGAAGGTCGATTTGAAGTGGGAACGGGGGTGTTCCTATGTCAGATTACGGTTCGATACACATAATTTTAAATTATATATATCATTCTAAAAAAGCACTTAAATTTTTTTTTCCATAAATTTCTTAGAGATTGTTTTATTTATTTGTGTCTTAATCGCCATTTTTTACTTTTATTTTATATCTATTATTTATAATTTTATTTTATAATCAAATCTCATATAACATATAGACAAATAATATATAACTTATACATTCATTTAGTCTAGGTGTTGAACAAGCATGCTATGATTGCTGTTTTTCTGATGAAGAAGGTCCACCCGCAGGAAAATAAAAAAAAAAACTTATATATTTATTTAAATTTTAAACATTAATTTATTGAATTAAATGCGGAATTAGCATCAGAATTGACGTTCGGTATATTTATTATTCATTCACATCTCCTTTAAATTCTGAACTTGTATTATCCATTGCCGAGAAGATAAAAATCTAACTAGACCTTGTGATAATTTTTAATCAACGACGACAATATAAGTAAAAGAAAGGAAGCAAGAAAAATTGAATTGAATTGAAAATGGGCCAGCAAAGTTCTGATTCTGTGCTAGGTTTAAGTTAATTTATGGGTCGGAGTCGGACCATGTCTTCTGTCCTATCGGGCTGACTATGAGCCTGACGTCGCGATTACGTGCTGTCCCCTCTTGTGTCAGCTATATATATTTAATTATTATTGACCCGGCAATTTTTTACTAAGAGAATAAAAAAGTTGTAAATTGTGTACACTTGTACAATTATTATTATTATTATCAATTAAATTATCATTCGTATTTTGTTTGAAAATTTATTATTAAATATTTCTTTATTCTTAATTAATTTTATTATGATATTTCATAAGTTAGATATATATATTTCGTATATCATATGAAGCTCTTTAGCATTACTTTTAAACGGAATACTATTTGATAACACGTTTAAAATCATATAATTATAGCAAATATATATATTCAAATTGTAAACTCAGGAATTTTGCATGTCGGTTTTGATGTATGTCGTTAACTAATTTTATAAACAAAATTATATATATATATATATATATATATATATATATATATATATGTTTGGATGGACGTAATGTGTAATTATTTAAAATGTGAGACTATTTAAAATGTGAATTTTTTTTGGAACGTGAGATTACAAGTAATGTGAGTTACGTAATGTAATATTAGATTGTAGTGTTTTGTTGTGCTGTAATATAGAGTGTAATGTTGTATTACAGTGTTTGGTATGTGTTATAATGTGCATTATTGTAATGTGACTTTATCGTTATTATATTAATATTAGAGTACATTACCTATTAATATGATAAAATTTAAAAGAATAAATATTTTGACAACAACTAACTTCTTAAACTTTATGTTTGGTGGTTAATACGTATAGTCATTTATGAACTCTAAAAACTAAACATTAAAATATTAAAATTCAATACGTATAATTATAAAAAATTTATTAATTAAAACATTTAATATATTTTACAAGATAATTTTTATACAAAAAATGCTACTATAGTCACTCATTTTATACGAACATCATGCATATTAGTCTTTATTATAATAAAGAGTCACGAAGAAGATTTAAAAAAACTAATAATTTTAATAGCATAATAAACTATAAAAATAATGCAAAGTATTTTATCTATTTAATACATAGTAATAAAATAATAGAATTCCGTAATATTGGACTTAATCTAACATTAAGTCCGTTTGTTAATGTAATCTCACATTACAATAATGAATTTTAGACGTAATATCATATTATAATAGACTTCACGGTACAATGCGCATTACATTGTTTCGTTTGTTAAATGAGGTTATACATGTATGTTAGATTACATTCCAGATTAGTTCTATCCAAACACCCCGTAGAGTTGAACATTTATTTGTCTACAAATTAATTGTTTTACTATTATATTTTATAAGTGTTCACCTTGAAAAACTATGTCGAAAGAGACGTATTTAGTAGAATTCAAATTTGAGTCATTTTAAGTAGGTGTGAAACAAAAATCCGGTTGGTCCGAAAAACCGGTGAAAACCGATCCGGTTCGGACCGAAAAAACCGAATCCGAAATATTCGGTTTGGTTTTTGGTCGGACAATAACCTGGGAGAGGTCTGAAGTTTGGCCCTTGTTAATTTGAGAGGTCTGAAGATTGAAATGGTGATAACTGAGGTCTGAAGTTTGGACTTTGTGATTTTTAGGTTTTCCGTCCAAATTTTCTGTCAAATTTAACAGAACCGTGTGAAATGTCAAAAATACCCTTTTGTAATATTTGAATTAATAAAAAGTTTAATTAATATAAAGATGAAATGACAAAAATACCCATGTCCATAATTTAAACCTAACCCAACTCCGACCACCACCACGGCTCCGGCCGGCCACCACCCTCTCCGGCGACCACCACCCTCTCCGGCCGGCCACCACCCTCTCCGACGACCGCCACCACGGCCTCAATTGGGCCCAAATCGGAGCCACCGGCCCCGATTGGGCCCAAATCGGAGCCATAAAGCTCCGATCGGAGCTCGGTGGCTCCGATCGGAGCTCGGTGGCTCCGATCGGAGCTCGGTGGCTCCGATCGGAGCTCTGTGGCTCCGATTTGGGGCCACAGAGCTCCAAATCGGAGCTCTGTGGCTCCGATCTGGGGCCACAGAGCTCCAAATCGGAGCTCTGTGGCCCCAAATCGGAGCCACCGAGCTCCGATCGGAGCCACCGAGCTCTGATCGGAGCTTTGTGGCTCCTTTTTGGGCCCAATCGGGGCCGGTGGCTCCGATTTGGGCCGTGGTGGCGGTCGTCGGAGTTGGGTGGCGGTCGTCGGAGTTGTGAGTGGTGGTCGCCGGAGTTGGGTGGTGGCCGGCCGGAGCCGTGGTGGTGGCTGGAGTTGGGTGGTGGCCTTAAGGGCATTTTCGTCTTTTCATTCAATCATGTGAGATGCAAGAAGGGTATTTTTGGAATTTTATTTTATTTCGGGTCACATGCGATGCACATGACCAACTTCCGTCAATTTTAACGGAAAAATCTAACGGAGACCTCTATTATCTACAAGTCGAAACTTCAGACCTTTGTTATCACCATTTCAATCTTCAGACCTCTCAAATTCACAAGGGCCAAACTTCAGACCTCTCCCAGGTTATTGACCCTTTTTTTTTTCTCTTGTTCGGATTTTTGGACCGGTTCAGATTTTGAGCTTTGAGGACCGTGGGGACCGAACCGACCGTTATGTTAATTAAATATATATAATATATGCTATATTAGTTGATATTAATTAATATAAATAATTAATTAGCTTAATATAAATTGTAAAAGAGGCACTTTTGAAGATTATTTTTTCTACTTTTATTTTATAATTTATTTAATTATAATAATGGAATTAATTTATCATTTTGATTTGATATAGTCCATGAAAATGACAAGAATTTATAATGGTAATTGCTAATGTTGGATTTTCGGTTTAAACCGAAAACCGAACCGAAAAAAACCGTACTACTAATGGACGGTTTATTTTTCCTCAAACGGTTTTTTGGTCGGATTTTTTTAAAGAAAAAAACCGGACCGAAAATTTAGGTACCCGACCGAAACAAGCTAAAAACTGGTCCGACCGGTCCGGTTTCACCCCTAATTTTAAGTAGGGCAGAGCAAAAAACCCGACAAACCCGAATTCCCGAAAAACCCGCCCTAGCTCGTTCCGAAAATTGGCCCGAGCCAGTATGGGATGGACTTTTACTCCCAACTAGGACTAGGGATTTTTTTCAAAAAATCCTGAAAGTCCTGAATGTCCCTAGTTATTTACCATAATTCAACAATTTACAACTTAAATAATCTAATTATATTTAAACTAGTGTGCCTTAATGTATGTGATCCTGAATTCAATGTATGTGTTGATGAATTCAATGTATGTGTTCGTGAATTTGATTAATGTTTGAACTTGAATTTGTATTGAGTTGAAAATTAAGGTTTATTTTCATTATTGGGTGTAAACTAGGGTTGTCCCTAGTCCGTCCCGAATTTGAAAAGTCCCGACCAAGTAGGGACTTTTTCAAATGCTTGACTTGGGGCTAGGACTAGGAACTAGTTGTGGAAAATTTCGAAAACCAGGACTAGGATATTTTCTTGAAAAACCCTACCCATTTGTCCCGAGCTCACCCCTAATTTTAAGAAACATAGCTGGTTCTAATCAAAATACAAAGTGGTATATAGTTAAACATAAGAGACCAATACAATACATTTACTTGTTTACCAAAAAATCACATTTACCCATTAAAATTTGTTAATATATAATTAAAAAAAAAAATCAATCTGATTTCCATCCTTTTATATTATATATTTCAACTCACAAACTTTTAATATCTTCTGCATAATTAAGACCCTAAACAGTTTATAATTGAGCTAACAATCCTACGTGGCAAATGATATCTATCTAATATATAAATTTTCCGCCGGAAGAATTACTAGAAGGAAACGTGGCGGATGCAGCTCTCTGCTACGGCGGAGCTGGATATATTGTAGGTGATGGTGCAGTTCAATCTCACAACCACAGTCTTCCTTATCATGTTCATTATCTTCACTCGACCAGCGATCCTTGTATAGCTTTCCACCGTCAACGCTCCGTCAGCGATGTCGCTCCTCAGCGTCGGCACCGCCGTCAGCTTCGCCGGAATGATCTCCAGCGTCATATTCATCCGCACCGTCCGCCGCGCCTTTGCCTTCCCCCCGGGGGTCCTCCCCTCTCCGACCATCTCCCCGCCGTAGAATATCGTGGTGGTGGTGTTGCTGTACCGGAACGACGCCACGTTGGGGTTCTTGACGGAGATGTCGGCCACCAGAGTGACGTTGACGTCTTGCCGGAGAGTACCGTTGGCAAACTCCAGCTGTGTCACCGTCGCTCCGTTCATCTTGACGGACGGGTCTTTGACCTTGAAGACGGTGAAGACTAGGATTAAGATCACGACGGCTAGGATAAGGAAGACGGCGGCGGCGCAGCCGCAGCACTTGACGTATGTCCGCTGCCGGAGCTTGAAATTGCCCGAGAGAACGTCGTCTTCGTGGTTGCGGAAGCGGTGGGCCGCCGGCGCGAGCGGCCGGACTTGGTCTTTCTCGGTGTCGGCCATGGCGGGAGATTGCACGCAACCTTTCTGTGAAAATGTTTATGAGAAAAAAAAAAGATTTATTGGTGTGGAATGGTCTGAGGCCGTACCGCGTTATATTTACGGAGATCGCACGTCTTGACTGCTGACTAATAAGATTGCCGCTTCATAGAAATTTCAGCTCTTGTATTTGTCGCTTCACCTCTACTCATGATCCATAGAAGATTCTATGAATTTAATTAAATGCCCCCATCAGGAGGGCAGCACCCGTAGCATGCTTGCTCCAAGCTAGACTAATCCCCACTCGCAGGCCATGAATATTTTTCCATTCCCATGGTCACTAGCGGGGTTTGAACCCCTGACCTCTGGTTAAGGGATGAGGCGCTGAACCACCACATCATATTACATGGTTGAGGGAATGGAGGAGTTGGCAAGCATGAGGTAGTGTTCACCTCTACATAAACTAAAGTTATGGTATAGATGGATCGGTTAATGTATGTTTAATGGGAGAATTATTAGTTAGACCGAGTCCGCCACGTAAGATATGAACTTGGCCAATAGAAAAGTGACAATACCTTAGTTATATAATAGAAATAAATATGATAATGTAGAGAATAAAAATAAATTTAGACTTAAAAAATAATTTATTTATTTCATCTCATATCTTGCATTTTCTTTATGGTCACCAAATATTTTTACACATATCATACTTTTTAATTTAAAAATAAATAAATTATAATTTTGTCAACCCTTTGGATTTGTGGTTTTATGTTTTATACTTTATCTTGGGATTTCAATTTCAAGACAGATATTATACACAATAAAATAATAGGCAATGGGCTATTCGACCTTTTTCCCCTTTCATTAATTTTGTCAACCATTTGGTTTGACTTTCTACTTATTCTGTGTTTCATACTTTGATTGAAGTAGGGATGTTATTTTCAGATTGTAGCGGTACAAGTGATGATGTTTAGTTTTGATGTTTTCCAACAGTTTTAAGTCATTTTCAATCGAGAAAATAAAAGAAGCTTCTATTTGAGATTTTTTTTTTTTCCAAATTCCCCTTATAACAGAAAATTAATTACAAAAACACTCCAAAATCCAACATCTTCTTGGATTTTCCATTTTTAAAACTTAACACCATGTTGAGTTTTTAGATAAGAGTTTTTAGATAAGAGTAACTAGTGGTTAATTAGAGCATCCACAATGGTTTTACATAAATTGTATTCTTTAAAGTTGCCACATAGACAATTATGTACACTTTAAGTAATACGTAAATTTAAGACACACGTAAAAAATATTTTCTCTGCAATCGTATTACTTAAACATATTCCTTAAATATATTTTATTATTAAATTTTCCAACAACCACCAATAAGATATTAGCATTAATTATAAAATGAATTAATTTATAATAAAAAATTGGTTACGTAATACATAGTGCATTGCTTAAATTTAAGGAATGCTTTATGTAAAAACATAAATTTACGTGTGAGTCCCATCTTTAAGGAATGCTATGTAAAATCACTGTAGATAGTTTTTGTTGCTTTACTTAAATAAACATGTAGGACCCACGTTTACGTAATCTTTACGTAATACCATTGTGGATGCTCTTACCCCCAATAAGTTCATTTTTCAATAAATATGTGGTTTTTTTTTAGAAAACTTGTCTTTTACTAAAAAAAATCAAAATAGAATAAATATTTTTTAAGAATATATAAATATAAAATATTTGTAACTGGAATATGAAAAATATAGTTTGCACTTTTTTTTTGAAAATAGAACTTAGTGGGGTAATTAACCCCTAATTACTCTTATCTAAGAGAGGGTCTTTCTATCATACTTCAAAGACACCATAATTTTGTACTATTTTTTATTTTTATTTTTCTATTGTCTTAAATGTAAACCCCATAAAGAAATTGATATTATTAATAGTATGATGCAAATATTAGGTGTAGTAAAAAAATTCATACTTTTTTGTTTATACTTTTAAAGTTTTACATATGTTACAATTAAGTCCACCCTAGTAATAAAAAAAGCAAAAACATGGTACTCTGAGAGCATGGTAGAAAAACCCTCTAAGAGGGTGTTGAATTTTGAGTTTTTCACCAAAATAGATCTAAATAAACAACCAAATACCAATATAGCCCTCATAAAAAATGTTTTACAAATTTAGGCCTAGTTTAGAGTTTTTGACCAAAATAGACCTAAATAAAAAATCAAATACCAAAACAGGTCACATAAAAAATGTTTTACAAATCTAGGCCTGACCGGGTTGGGCAATTGATATTTTTTTTTACCTGCCGAAAAAATTTGGTTGGCTGGGTTGGAGCAACCCGGCCAAGTATGTTTTTCTTTTTTTTTTTTCGCTTTTTTTTTTTGTTTTTTTAACAGATATTGTAAAAACTAATGGTATTATAATTTTTTTTCTTCTAAAAATCTATTAAACATGATGAACCTAGAGAGAAAATTGACATTTTGCAGAATAATTTTTTTTTCTCTAAAAACCTATTGGACATGGGAACCTTAGAAGATAAATGTGTAACTGTGCCCTCTAGAGTTTACCATGTCCAATAGCTTTTTAGAAACAAAATTACAAAATCATTAACTTTTACAATTTCTATTAAAAAAAAAAAGCAAAACATAATTTGTCGGTTGGGGCAACCCGGCCAACCAATATATTTTTTCCCGGAAAATTGTAAAAAAAAATTCAGTTGGCCTATATTGGTATTTGGTTATTTATTGAGGTCTATTTTGGTCAAAAACTCAAAACTAGGCCTAGATTTGTAAGACATTTTTTATGTGGTCTATATTGGTATTTAGTTGTTTATTTAGATCTATTTTGGTCAAAAATTAGGCCTAGATTTGTAAATATTTTTTATGTGATCTATATTGGTATTTGGTTGTTTGTTTAGATCTAATTTGATCAAAAACTCTTGAATTTTATGGTGTTTTTGTAAATGGTATATTTGTTAATGGTTTCTATTATAGTGGCAATTTGGAATATTTCCCTCCATTTAATAGGGAATTATTTTCAACGATCGTGTTCTATGATTCTTTTATATGCAACATGATAATTGACCCACTCATGTTTTAATCATGATTTAAATGCAAGGTTATATGCTATAATAATTTGTTTGACGTATATATTATTTTATCTATATCCATGATTCCATACAAAACCATGTACCCTAGCTAGCAATATATATAAATTAAACAATCAAAAACTAAATAATAAATGAACACTAGATATTTCATATACAAGTACAACATAACTTTACAAAAATAAAATAAAAAAAGTCTACGACATAACTCATTAACTTTCTTGGTTGACAAGTCAATGCTAATTATTATGCTGCAGTTTATCTCCGGCGTAAACCTTCGCCGCATGATCCTCCACACCTCAAAAATGAATAACTCCGTCAAACTCCTACTGTTCGGTTTCGTGAAAACAACCGATCCAACCGCACGTATTTAACAAAATAAACGCTGTAATGTTAGTTTATAAGTGAATTCGATTGTAATTTGAGAATACAATAGATTATAAAAAAACAAATATTACGTAAGAATACAATCATAATTACGGGAATGTCTATTATTTTCTTATTACTTTTTAAATAAATAGATAAAATACTTCTACCGATCTTTTTCAATGGGTACTATTTTTTTTTGTCAGTAAAAATGAATGAGCTAGTAGTGACGACTCTAGGCACATTCCGCTACGTAATATTCGAGTTCTCCTATTCACGGTTTGAGTTTCTTCCGACCAGATTTAGCGAGCAACCAGCACACTCACTGGCCTCGTCAACGTAGCCCCACCAGCAGCCTACTGATCTTTTTCAGTGGGAACTATTTACTATTGATTATTTTATCTAAATCATTTTCTTTTTTTCCTAAATATTTAAAATTGTACCGTTTGATTTTTCAAGAATATTACCTATTAGTAATGATATTATTTTTTAAAAACATAATGTACATCACTTGATTTTTTCGCTATATTATTTATTAATATTATTAAGATATAGTTCACCTTGAATACATGGATATATTATAATAAATAATTCACATTTTACATTATTATATAACGACATGTTTGGTTCACCATAGGAATAGGGAATAGGGAATTACCATTCCTTATTATGTTTTTTGGTTACTTTATTATTGTAGAATTATGATTCCTAATTACTAATTTCGAAGGAATAGCTAATCCTACCCTAACCCCTAGGTTTAAGTATTCCATCTTTTCTAAAATAAAATATAGCAATAAAAAAATCAATATGTAACCATTATATATTAATTCCTCACGGCTCATGCAACTACCTCCTCGCGACTGCTGCTGCTCTTGCTCTGACGGCCTTCTACTGTGTGCCTTGCTGCGTGACCTGCTGATTTCCCTGCTGATTCTTTGTTGTTGCTACGTGACCTACTCTTCGTAAGGTTTGTATCTCTTTTCCTTTTGTTTTATTAATTGGATGTGTATGTGTAGTCCTTTTTTTTGTTAGATTTAGGTAGGTTAGGTGTTATTTTATTATTTTATATTTACTAGTGATTAGGGATATCTTCATACGACGATCTATATTGATAACTTTATATATATTTTTTCGTTGAATACAAATTGTATTGTATCATATTCAAACATGTACTGTATTGCTTGATATAATTGATTGATTCGCACTTTATTATGGTTTTGTACTTGGATCAATATGGAGTTCCATATCTGGAACTTGTTATCCCCATATCAAAAACTTGTTGCTATTTTTTCATATATATATTGTTTGTGAATATAATTGTTTATGTAAAAAATAATATTTAAAAAAAAAAACAATTTTCGTTTAATAATACATATATAATTTGACTTTTTAAATTTTAATATTGTTAATGTTAATTTGATTAATATAGATAGCAAAAGGGTATATTTGTCAATTTGTACTTATTCCATTCATTTACTTATAACATTCTATCAACCAAACATAGTATTTGGAATCATCATTCCATATTCATCAAGTCAACCAAACAACATCATATTAATATTACTTATTCCATATTACATATTCCCTATTCTTATTCCCTATTCCTTATTCCCATTCCATGAGCCAAACATGCCGTAAAACTTACAAAAGAACACATTAATCTAACATTAGAATCTACATTGCAAAAAAAAAAAAAAAACACTACGATATAATATTACATCAATTACAATAATTAAATAACAAATTGATAGTTGAATTTTACATATATGTGTAATTTGCTAACTAAATTTCTTATTTTTTTTTTTGGTAGTAAATTATTAGCAAATTTTTCTTAATATCAATTTGCTAGCTCCGTCAATTTTTTTTATTAATTGGACCAAAAATACTTTTCAAAATTACAAAAAAATGCCAAAAATTCTATTATACTTCTAAAGTAACCTTAATTTATATAAAAGTATATATTCAATCTTGTGAGCAACTGAGGCCCCCGAGGGACTTCGTTTTTTACTGTTTACTCGCTCCCAAGGGAGCAACCGGTGGTGTTATCATCGGAAATGAGTACGGGCGCTCTCACACCCGGCGAAACCCTAAAGCAAAGAAGAAACACAGCTAAAGCACTACCATCATCATCCCTCTCTCCAGTTCCATCCATATTCAACCACACTAAATTGGCCTGCAACTCAAGTTCAAGGCAGATATACATCCAATCGGAGCATTTACTCTCGACACAGCACTTTCCTATCCATATCTCTTCTTCCCAATCTTCAAATTTATCCTCTGGGAGCTCTAATACAGAGAGATCGTCACCTGCTTGTGTTAAAGGTAACTCTGATTTTCTTCATCATGAATTTCGGAGTCACATCGGTGCAGAAGGTCTTAACTCCAGCGCCACTGTTTCAACCGCAAAGTCACCTCCTCCACCATTTCCCTACATTACCACTCAAGGGACGCACTCTAACTCCTTTCACTCTCCCTATTCATTCCAGTCACAAAAGAATTCCCAGCACTTCCCTCCACTGAATCACTCTGTGGCTGAGAACCTTACATCGTCTTCTTCATATCAACATGACAGGAGCCTTCCAGTGCCTCGACGTATCCTGATCTACTCGCTTCCACCACGAGTCACGTTTCCACCGGTGTATAGAAAACCCACGACTTTCGCGACATTACCGGCGTCGCGGCGTGCGGACGCGGAGGCTCAGACTTCACAAGATGTGGAAGTCCCCAAACCACGACGGAACGTAAACCCTAGAGCTGCCGATCTGCACTGTAGCCCATTCACAGACCTCAGCCCAAGCCCACCACCAACCAGTCAACGCAAACTTCTGTCCACCAACCAGCCGATCTGTATATTAGGCCACTCACCAACCTTAGCCCAAGCCCACCACCAACCAGTCAATGCAAACATTCGTCCACTACCTAACTCCCAGCCCAACAACTTTTCTACACCCCACAGTCTAATATCCAACAACCAGCCCACGGCCCAACCCATATCCAACAATCTGTCCACTAAACCAAACCGGCTACTACGGAACCGTACATCTCAAACCCGGTTCGAGGAAATTGCAAACTTCCGGTCCACTTCTTACGTAGCTCGGGTTTCCCTTCAGAAAGAGCTACAGAAAATTGAATATCGACCCCACCCTACCACACCAGTGGCGCCAAAACCAGCTTGTCCATCGCCACCGCTCTGGGAGCTCATTAACCGCACTTCGGAAGTCATGGACACTCAAGGGAAACGAGGCAACACACCCATTCAAAATGAGGTGATAAACAAATGCATGGGAAACTCATCACCACTGACTCGCATGTTGGCTGGAAAGATGGCCCCGGGGTCGAGGCCACGTCCGGACCTTGTTAGGAAAATGGCTGAAGAGACGTGGAAGTTCAACCCGCCACCCCGTGTCAGTTTCCGGAAGGATCAATTCTGGACCTTCGTATTCAGCGACGAACTCCACTTAAGGGAGGTAATGCTAAATGCCCCTTTTTTAGTCGACAACGGGATGCTAGTTATGTACGAGTGTAGGGATTTCGGTATTCCTAGAGCCTTTCCTATGACTGAGGTTTCTATGTGGATTGAGCTTAGAGGTTTTGATCCCAACACTTTGTGTTTCGAGGCGGTAAATTTGGTAGCTGCTGCCGTAGGACCAGTGCTACAAATTGAACACCTAGATGAAATTCTAGAGGAACCATGGGTGATAGCTTACCCAAAAGTTAGAGTGGCTGTTAACCTAAATAGGGCTTTGCCCCCGGGAGTCAAATTGAAATTCTCAGTTTCCAAAGATCAGGTGTACATCCGGTACCGGGGAGGTTTTCCGTGTACTCGTTGCGGCTGTGCCGGGCACATCGGGGGTGAATGCAAGCGCACTATTAATGATGCGAACACGCAACTTTTGGAAATGCAAGCAAGGGTTGATGCTATACCAGGGTTAGAGGTCCTAACAAAGCAAGGTGGTGCCTCTTGGTACACCCCGATCTGTAACCGGGGAGCGAAAAATTTGTGCCGTTGGATTTGTTTGGACGAAGATGGACAGTACAATACCCCGGATGGTGGGGAATTGGAAGCTACGAAACCTCCGAGGCGTAACCCGGCGCAACCAACAGCGGAAGACATCTACAACCAGGCAGCTTTTGTACCCCCAAACCGCACTACCTCTGAAGGAGACGGACAGGGGACAGATCCATTCACGGAGGAAGAAAGGATTTGGCTGGGGATAAGCCCAAACTCTCCAAAATCATTAAATAGTACCCATTTCCCGAATTCCTTTTTAGGAGAATCTAGTGACCATGGGAGGGAAATGGGAAATCCGGGCCCGTTGGAGAAGTACATTTGGAACCAAAACACGCAATCTTTCGAGACAACACAGTACAACTATCCCCAATCAGCTATGGTGCAACCGTTTTTCCTTTTCCAGGAACGTTCCTTGATGAACTGGAATTTAGCACCGGAATTCTCGGTCCCGTATTTGCAAAACCCCATGCATATGATCATTACACCACCATCCTCTCCGCTCTCCAACTTAGCTGAGAGGCTATCGGCACAGCAGACCCCGAATAGGGTGGAGAATGGCTTCAGTTCATCATTTCTAGAAGATCCCCCGAAGGAGCATTTGCTGAAGATTAGGAAGTTGGAGGAGGGCCTCCAACTAATTCATCGCCCAGGAAAAGAGCCAGTCGACATCGACATTGTGGAGATTGAAGATGACGATGATCATACAGAGGACTTAGTCCCAAACATTGACCTCAGGACTGGCCAGAGACCGGGGAAGGAGATCGTGGCAACTGGAAATGCGGATGAAGGAGACCCGGGCCCACAGAGGAAAAGGCTCCGAATTGGCTGCCCGGAGCGTCGCACACCAACAGCTACACCCCGCCCGCGCCGCACTGCTAGGATCACCATCGGGCCGCGCCCAAAGCGCAAGCTGCTCATACGCAAGGAACCGGAGACTGAGCCGAATCATGAGGAGGTACTTAATTTTTCAGTTGAGATAGACACGTTTCACATTTCGGATTGTGATGGTGTAGTTTCTCCGTGTCACTTTAGTACGGTCAGTCCATTTGGGACTCGACCGGAAACATTATGAGAGTGTTAGCCTGGAACTGTCAAGGAGCGGGAAGCCTTTTGACAGTTCAGCACGTGTCAGTATTACTTAAAATACATAAGCCAGATATTTTTTTTGTTGCTGAAGTCAAGAGTCAGCAGGGTAGACTTATAAGAATTGTAAATAAGGCGGGTTTTGATAAGCACTTCTGCGTTAATCCTGACGAAACCAAGGGAGGTCTCTTCCTCGCGTGGAAAGCCTGGGTATCACTTGAGGTGGTCACGGCTAACCTCAATGCCATCCACACATCTTTATCCGCCACTTCCGGGGGACAAAATTGGGATGCATCCTTCATTTATGCCCCCTCAATACCTGAAGACCGGCCTACATTCTGGAATGACGTCATATTGTTTCAAGGAACACGTGATCAAAGCACTCCTTGGCTTGTCATCGGAGATTTTAACGACATCTGGGAATTTGAAGAAAATGAGGGCAAGATACCAGCTAGCGCAACCAGGATTCTAATAGCACACTCCTGGACAAACCAAACAGGACTGACAGATCTTGGATACAAGGGGCAACCCTTCACTTGGAGCAACCGGCGGGTAGGGGAAGATAGAGTGAGAGAAAGATTAGACAGGGCATTAGTTAATACGGCATGGCAAGGCACATACCCTCATGCCAAAGTTATTCATTTGGAAATGATAGCCTCAGACCACTGCCCAATCCTCCTAATCACTGATGAACCGAGTCCTCATGGGAAGTCGCAACGTCTTTTCCGTTTCCACTCTATGTGGCTCAGGCATCCCTCGTTCACAGATCTTCTGACAAATGCCTGGGCAAGGAATTCTCTAATCCCACCACAAACACACCTGTGTCAAAATCTCGCAAGGCTCCAAAGCGCGCTCAAGATATGGAATAGGACCACGTTTGGACACGTAGATTTGCAAATCAAAAACAATTTGGCCAAACTCAATGAAGCCCAGAGGTTGGACCTTCCCATGGTTCAGATGGAGGAAATTCTCTTCAACATAAAGGAACTGTACCTTAACCAGGAGATTATGTGGAGACAGAAATCGAGACAAATTTGGCTAAAAGAGGGAGATAGGAATACTAAGTTCTTTCATGCCCACACTATAGCAAGAAGAAGACAAAACAATTTGGATTCTATTACCTTACCAGACGACTCACGTTTGACAGATCCGGAAGAGATATCAAACCACGTCAATGAATATTTCAAAGTTGTCTTCACATCGAGAGGAGACCTCCCAAGGCCAGTCATCCCCTCAAGAAACTCCCTATATCTCCCGGCGGAACAATCGGCAAAACTCATTGCCCTGGTGAATGATCTGGAAATTACAAAAGTCCTATCTCAGCTACACGCGGATAAAGCCCCGGGTCCAGACGGATATCCTGCAAGATTCTTCCAACACACCTGGGAAATCACAAAGACGGATCTAATCAAAGCGGTGAAGGACTTTTTCACATCAGGATGTCTAAGTCAACAGATCAATTCCACCAACCTGGTACTGATCCCAAAAAAAACCTGCCCACAAGATATGGCGGATTGGAGACCGATTGGACTCTGTAATACAACGTACAAAACAATATCCAAGCTGATCACCAACAGGCTGAGAACTTGCATATCCAGACTGGTATCTCCGTTCCAGTCAGCCTTTGTACCAGGGAGAAGCATTACAGACAATACGCTGCTTGCTCAGGAAATCCTGCACACCATAAAACAAAGGCGAAAGGGAAAAATATGGTTGCTGGCCCTTAAACTGGACATGTCCAAAGCGTATGACCGTGTAGAATGGTCGTTCCTAAAACAAGTGCTTCTGAATATGGCGTTTCCAAGCAAATTCATAGATTGGGTATTGGAATGTGTCACATCCTCGAGGTTAAATGTGGTCATAAATGGACGCCCGACGGAGTATTTCAAACCATCCAGAGGTTTAAGGCAAGGAGATCCACTCTCACCATACCTTTTTATACTGGTGTCCCAAATGCTTTCACAGGAGCTCTCAAGAGCGCAATTAGACGGAAGAATAAAAGGAATAAAACCAGGGGCACATACCGATGAAATCTCCCACCTCCTGTTTGCGGACGACAGTTTCCTATTCCTAGAAGCAACAGTTCAGAACATCACGAACCTTAAACAAGTTCTTGATAAATATCAACTGGAGTCGGGGCAACTAATTAATTACAGTAAATCCTGCATTCGCTTTAGCCCGAATATCTCTCAACAGGAAGGACAGAACATGGCAAATATCATCGGGGTGCGAGAGATGTTACCTGAGGAACTGTACCTTGGATTACCGGTTGATTGGGCAAAACAGAAAGGTAAGATCGGGGAGAGACTTATACAACGAACTACGGCTCGTATTCAGGGATGGATGACTAAACTGCTTTCTCAAGCGGGTAAAGAAATCCTACTTAAAGCCACGGCAGCAGCAATCCCAACCTATGTAATGTCATGCATAAGTCTCACAAAGAAAACCACAGAGAATTTGGAAAAACTGCATAGACAATTCTGGTGGAACACGAAAGCTGAGAAGAAGGGCATACCATGGATTAGCTGGGAGAAGTTGTGCAAGTCAAAAACAGACGGTGGGCTAGGTTTCAGAAACATGAATGCTTTCAATTTGGCACTACTCACAAAACAAGCTGCAAGATTGCTGACAGATCAACCGTCAATTTGGGTGAATTGCATACGAACCAAGTATTTGAGGCGCAATACTTTTTTCACAGCCAAAGCCCATCCCTACCACTCCCCGGTATGGCGAACACTTGTAAAAATCCAGCCTATACTGCGACAAGGGGGGAGATGGCATGTAGGGAACGGAAGGAAAATTAACTTCTGGACGGACCCATGGGTACCAAATGTTGGCATTTTAAAGGACTGGCTACCTCCCCACACGGATCCACCTTCTCCAACTCCTGATTACGGAAGGAAAGTAAGTGAGTTCATTGCAGTTCGAAACTGGGATCTTACTAATTTCCCCATGGAACTTCCGTTGGTGATTAGAACGGCAATCCTACAAATCCAACTTCCCCTTTTCGATACGTCAGACCTCTTTCTGTGGCTGCATAATGATTCCGGAAAGTATACCGTCAAATCTGGCTACCATTTCATAAACTCGCTTCTCATCTCAGAGAAGCAGGGGAATTCTGCAACAACCTCTTCGATCGCTAGTTCGTCTACTTGGAATAAGCTTTGGAATGCCAAACTACTTCCGAAAATTCGAATGTTCATCTGGAAAGGTTGTCACAACGGCCTGCCGCTCGGGCAAGCTCTACATAAGCGAATTCCCTCTTTCAACCCAAGGTGTCATCTCTGTTCAGACGTTTCAGAATCATGGAATCACCTCATGTGGTCATGTCCTTTCGCGAAAAGAATATGGTTTGGGTCCTCATTCGGCATGCACACAGAAGATTTTCCCGGGAACTCAGTCCTAGATTGGCTTTTCAACCACACCCCAAGTGCACCAGCTGGTCTTGCAGCGGAGTTATTAGCTAATAAATGTATTATAATGTGGTGTATTTGGTTAGAAAGGAATGCAGTCTTGTTTAGGAATAGGCGTCCGGACTTAAAAACCACGTTAGATTGTATTAATTATGTAACTACTGATAATCCGGATGCCTTTTGTAACTCAGGAGACGAAGGCGCCCCACGCGCCCCTTTCACCTTGACAGCCAGGAGAGGTGTACCGTCACACACCAGGCCCACTATAGTGTGTGACGGAGCAGTTAGGGCCGGTTCGTATCGTGTTTTCGGAGGCGCGCTTTTGATGGATGATTCGGAGAGAATCGTCGCCGCCTCTGTAGTGTCGGCACCTGGAGACAACCCTCTTTTGGCGGAAGGATTGGCATGCCGAGCAGGTCTATTGTTAGCTCAATCGTTTCCTCAGGACAATCATGTTTTGTTCACGGACTCGACACTACTGCTGAATAAGATAGATCCCTCTTCGACAAGCTGCAACCCGTCCGTTTTCTTTGTCGTCCAGGATATTAAGACTCTTGCTTTTTCCTTTTCGGTTTCGCTATTTGCTGTTCCTAGATGTAAGGTCTCTAAAGCACACAGACTTATTAACCGTGCTGCGGACATCGCTGTAACTGGATCTTGGCTCGCTACAGACATCCCAACTAGTTTGGGGTGTCTTAGTTAGTTGTTGTTGGTTGTTTCCCCGTATTCTAATATATTGCATGTTTAAGATCAAAAAAAAAAAAACCTTGTGAGCAGCCGCCATCCGCACCTCGGTACGATAGGCATTGAGACGATCGGGACTTCAACTCATCAAGATCGCGAGATTATCACCAATCGTCATCTCCTCAGTGGTTATCAACTTTGCTCGGCGATTCGCGCCACCGCTCGACCTTCACTTGGCCGTGTCAGACCCGATTCTTCGACGGTATCAGTAAAAGCTTAAACTCTCATGATTCTTCCATGCCTAGAGGGATTATATGATATTTTCCGTGAATTTCTCCAAATTTTGTCATTTTTAGCCCCACTGGGCATCCTGATTCCATGAATCTAAAAGATCATTACTCCATGGATACTAGCGGAGAGCGTATGCATCCCAAGATCTGTGATGTACCTGATGAAATTCTTATCCGCATTCTTTCGTTGCTTCCATTGAAATCTGCTGTTGCAACAAGCGCGTTGTCAAGGAGGTGGCAGTTCGTGTGGACGTCCTTTCCTAATCTTGAAATTGATCAGGATTTGTTCAGTAAAGAGACTGAGTTCATTAATTTTGTTGACAGAGCAATGGTTTTTCGTAATGGATCTTCTTTTGTAACCTTTTCTCTGAAGTGCAACTTACTAAGTGATATAGCTCGTATCAATTAATGGATTACTTCATCAATCCAGTGCAATGTTAAAGAGCTCTTATTGGATCTACGATGTACTGATCCATCATACTTGATGCCTAGTTGCATATTTGGCAGCCAATCACCGGTAAAGTGTGAATTGAAGGTGCAAGAATATATTGTTAGAGTTCCTTCCTCAATCTGTCTTTCCAATTTAAAGTGCTTAAAGCTTAGTTATGTCACTTTCCTGGATGATGAATCAACTGAGAAGCTGTTTTCTCTTCCAATGCTTGAAGAGTTGGTTATCGGTTGGTGCAATTGGCACAATGTTAAAGCCTTACGTATTTCTGCCCCCAAGCTGCAGATATTAGAAATTCATGAATATAGCTACAGCCGCGAAGATGATTCTTACGGTAAGATAAAAGTGGGGATTTTTGCAGACGGTATAAGGTCATTCTTTTATGAAGGAATGCCCTCAATGAATATCACATTTGCGGCTCTACAATGCAACTAACCAAAGCTCAAATTTTGGTCGATTGGGAATGTTTACTGGACAGATCTTACATGCCTGGTGCTGCAAATAACTGTTATAAGCTGGTAAATGGCCTTTCTTGGGTGAAAGAATTAACACTGACTGAAGACCTTCTCATGGTATAATACTTTTCCAGTTTTAGCATTTTGTTTCTCTGTTGGTAATTTCGTAACGTCTGTTTTGGGAAATGAACAGCTTCTTCAGCAGATTCCGGAGCTCATTGACACAATTCCAGTATTCGAATGCTTGACCCGACTTGTTGGATCACGATGGAACTCCGGTACGGATCTTGACGGCAATCCTAGCTCCTTTGCTCCACGCAATCCTACAAGAGGGGATAGACCGGGCGGTGACCCAGAATCCCTCTCCGATGCTTAAATGAGTACTTCGTCTGACTGGCAAGTAACAGATATCAAAGTGTATTCAACTTAACGTAAGTGATCTGAGGTGACCTCTTGCCCTTTTATAGGCAAAGAGATGCCTCAGGTACCTGGCGAACCGTTAGGGGTGGTTAGCCCGTATCCCGCATATCTCGTACGTGATCTCGCGTATCTTAGCCATGCCCCGCGTATCTCGGCCACGCTCCGTGTATCTTAACCACGTTCCGCGTATCTCGGCCACGCCCCGCATATCTTGGCTTTATCCTCTGATAACGAGTCCCGACTCCCGTAGGGGACTCCAGAGTTATCTCATTGTGTCACCGCTCGGGGCCCCTCGTCATCGTGACAGGGCCAATCATTCTCAGGGATTCAACATCGGGGCCTGCTTAAAGGCTTCTCATCGGGAGCTTCCAGCTCCACTGTCGGGACCTTGCTTCGCCGGGACTCCCTTCATCGGGACCCGTCTCCTAGGTCATCTTGACCCCTACTCTGGGCCTGGTGGGCCTGTTTGCCGTTTCCTCGCCGTTTAAAGAGCATGACGGCTGTGGTCGGACCCATCATTTGCCCCCAAGACATGAGGGACTTTTAGTTCGTCGTGTCTTCCAACTCCCGATTTTCCAATACTAGAGTCGGGGATCTGTTCCTTGGTTCAGTTACTTAATTTATCAATCTTCTCCTCCACGTTTCCTCAGGGTTTTGTAGATAACTGCTATATCCCAAAGGTCTCTTCGGTTTTCTAGTGCATTAAATGCAGCAGATAATGGAGTGACGTTTTCGACCCACGCGCCTGATTTTTCGCGCCTGTCATTTTCTGAAAAGTGCTTTTCAGGCCGTTTCATCATTGCGCCTGTTGTCCTTCTGTACGTTTCATCTCAACGGTCCAGATTAAGACTATTCGACTTCGACGACTCGGATCGAAGTGTCCTTTCAACCGTCTTCTTCGACTATAAAACCCTAGCCATAGTCATCCTTTAACTTTTACCGTCTTCGAATTCTCAAAAGCTCTCTGCGATTCCTCTGCAATTCCGAGCTCTGCAATTTCGAAGGTCTTTGGAGTCTCTCCGATCATCTTTCCGGCGACATCTCGTTCATCTCCTCCAACCTCTACCTCATTATGTCTGGTAAGGAGACTCTCTTTGTTGTTTGTTTGACTCTTCATTTCCAATTTTTCCCAGAGTCCCACTGTATTTTCTTGCCCTGGTTGCTTTTCAGACAGCGGTTCCAGCTCCGAGGGGAGAAAACCCTTTAAATTTGACTATGCTCCAAATGAGATTTCCACTACTGCTTATGATGCAGCTCTCCGAGAGGGTTGCATTACCATCACCTGGGAACCTCGTTTCCCGTATCCTCGACATCGTCCCTCGAGTGACCCTGAGGTTACTCGTCCCCAGAAAGGGGAGGTATTTGTCTCTACGAGACAAATATCAGCGGGGATCAGGTTCCCCTTTTGCGGTAGCCTGGTTGAGCTGTGCCAACACTACCAAACACACCCCACTACCTTCTCTCCTCATGCCATCCGCATCTGGAACGCCTTTCAAGTCCTCTGTCTCCGACAGAAGTGGGTCTACAGCCTCCAACTTTTCCGGACCTTCTATGGCTGAAATGCAACGAGGCGGGGGTTTGCGCCTTCTACCATCGGATGCCCAAGTGGAGTAAGCAGCAGCTTGCCCGGCACGGTTGGACCAGTGACACCTGGAAGGTGGTCAAGGGCCGGGGACTCTTGATCGATACAGGGTCCGACAACAGTAGCTGGAAGAAGAGCTACTTCTTCATTCAACATTCTTCTATTCCTTGGCCTCGGTGGGAGGTGGCAGCAGATCCTCCGCCTGCTTTCCATACTTACGCCGATGAGGACTTCGAGACTCTCCAACTAATCCAGCTTTATCGTTGGGGGGAGTCTTACACTCCTCTCAATGCTAACTCTCTGGTGGAGCGGGACCTGGTGCACGCCGGGATCCGACTCCTCAGTATTGTCTCTGGGGGGCAGCTCTTCGACGGCCCTTCTAACATGGTCCATTGGGTAAATTTCTAACTTTTCTTCGTTTATTGTTTGCAGCCAAGAAGGTATCTGTGCTGACCGATCTATTCCTTAAGCAGGGGGAGACCGATGCTGTCCGCCCCTCGCGGAAGAGGAAGTCTGCTAAAAAGGCTGCTGCCAGGTCGGGGTCTCCTGCAGCGGAGCAGCCCAAGCGGCCACGGGTGGACCTGGACCAACTCTTCGAGGTCCAGAATGCTGAAGAAGGTAAACAACTCCGACTTGCTATTAAATCGTATAAAAGGATGGTTCCGTCGGACTTGATTTCCTCGACCAAGAAAGGCCGCATTGCTGATGTCAAAAGGATCCTTCGAGGCGAAACTCCCCGAGTCTTGAGGGCAGGCTACTATCATTACCGCGGGAAGGATCAATACGTCTCCCGACGTATCGTTTGGTGTAAGAATCCCGATGAACTTCCTGACTACCTATCTGAAGCTCTTCATCCTCCAGGTGCAGGTCGCTCGGGAGCTTCCTCGGGTGCTGCAGCTTCCACAGATGCATCGCCTTCAGCGGGGGTGCCTTCCTCAGCTGGAGAGAAGGCACCATCTGGCGAACAATTTCGTCAGGTGGAGACTCTGGACTCCTCCGAGGAGACCGGCGGGGTTGACCCCCCTCAGCAGCGTCGGAAGGCGGGGCAATCCCCCTTGAAACCAACCCCTCAGGGGCCGCCTCCTTCGTCTTCTCCACAGCAGCGGGAACTCTCACCTATCCATGACTTCTCTCCCTCCCCTGTCCGGGCCGAGACGGAGATGTGCCCTTCTCTTCCTCGTCCTATCTCTCCCCTTGCTCTTGATGGGGACTTCTACAGGCCCTTCAACTCTTCACAGGCCGATGCCCCCTGGGCTCCTATCCAGACACGCCATAAGATGCTTCTGGACATGACGAACTGGATCTCCTTCGCCATCATATTCCTTAATCTCGGGGATACCCAGCCCAGGCGGGGCGAGGGTGTCTATTAGTCGGGGAACAAAGGGATGAGTGGATCGATCCCTTAGCTCCGACACCAGCGGCTTCTGTTCTCCCATACAGATGTTCACGATCTTTACCACCTGGTCGGGAGTGATGGGACCATTCAGGGGAATGGTCCTGTGTTGTACTGGTCCTGGCCCGTCAACCATGAACCTTTCCGGCTGACTAGTTGTTCTGCCTCTGTCTTGGCCTTGGGGCGGGGCTTCCTGCGCGTTCCGACCCTCTGTTGGTAGGGTTGCTTCCTCCAGTGGGGGCATCTCCTCCTGCCTCCTCGCAGCCTCCCTTCGGTTCAAGAGAGCCTCTACAGCCTCCAGGAACATGGGCATGGCCTCTGCCACGGCTCTTGTCAAGTCTGCAGCCGGGGGAGCCTCCTGCCCCCTGTTATCCTGGTGTTGAGGGGCAGCATCTTCGGGATGCGATCCATTGTGCCCCCCTGTCTGGGAGAGCTCAGCCGGGGGATGGTTCTGGTTTTCTCCTTGTTCTGGTACTGAATTCAGGTTCGTTGCAGCGGGGTGACGGGAACCACCGGATTGTCCCCTTCTGTTCTTGCCAGCCGCCATCGATCGAGTAGAAGGCATATCAGCTTTTTGTTTGATTCCCACAGACGGCGCCAATGTTGGATCACGATGGAACTCCGGTACGGATCTTGACGGCAATCCTAGCTCCTTTGCTCCACGCAATCCTGCAAGAGGGGATAGACCGGGCGGTGACCCAGAATCCCTCTCCAATGCTTAAATGAGTACTTCGTCTGACTGGCAAGTAACAGATATCAAAGTGTATTCAACTTAACGTAAGTGATCTGAGGTGACCTCTTGCCCTTTTATAGGCAAAGAGATGCCTCAGGTACCTGGCGAACCGTTAGGGGTGGTTAGCCCGTATCCCGCATATCTCGTACGTGATCTCGCGTATCTTAGCCATGCCCCGCGTATCTCGGCCACGCTCCGTGTATCTTAACCACGTTCCGCGTATCTCGGCCACGCCCCGCATATCTTGGCTTTATCCTCTGATAACGAGTCCCGACTCTCGTCGGGGACTCCAGAGTTATCTCGTTGTGTCACCGCTCGGGGCCCCTCGTCATCGTGACAGGGTCAATCATTCTCAGGGATTCAACATCGACTCAAGCTAGATGATCTCAATGAGGTCTGCATAGATAGTTGGATTCTTATGAAGATTTACAAAAGATGTCCGCTTCTTGAACATCTTAACATTATGAAGGTATAAATAACTCCTGTTTTTATGCATCCTTACAAGTTACAACCACCATGAACAATATGATATGCAAATTTCTACAATGTAAAAAGTGTAAAATTTAATTTTTTGGGATAGTTAACAACTTTTTCAACTTGAAAAGATTTTTGTTAACTATAAACTTTACATATTTGCCTATAAATAGTATGATTGATATCATGGCTCTTCAAACAGGAGATAACTCATCGATTGATAGGCCCAAAATTGACGACTATGCCGTCGTGTTTTCAGACCCATCTTAAGAAGATTTGGATTGCAAGTTACCCACCTGAAGAGGGAGAGGTGTTTGATGTGGATGCCATTGGTATCTTGCTTAACAGTGCATCTGTTCTGGAAGAAATGATCATCTGTTTTACAGATAACGACGAAGTCGATGTTGAACATGTTAGTGCTATGTTAAATAGATGCCCCAGAGCTTCAAAAGATTGTAAGATATCAGTAGCCCGGGACTTACCAGAAGGGTTTTAGTCAGTGTTGGACTGTTGCGTTGAAAATGGAATTTCCTAAAATTATGCAAAATGATTTAAAGGCTTATTAGTTGTTTTAGATTATTAGACGAGACTCTCCAACTCAATTACATTGGCTTCTGTTATAAGAATCATCACAGTGGATGGAGTACACAAATTTAGGCTGTCGTGATTGTGATTTTTTTTTGGGGTAAACGTCGTGATTGTGAAGTAAAGTTCCTCTATTTAAGGCACACGCCATCTAGAAGGTCTATTATTTATTTCCTTTTTTTTTCTACACTATTTATTTAATAATTCCAACATACATATACTTAGCGGTGGAAGCGAGTCGAGTTGAGCCGAGTATCTGTCAAACTCGACTCGATTAGTATTTTCCAAGTTCAAACTCAGTCGAGCTCTGATTTTAAAACTCGATATCGCCTCGACTTGTTAGTTAATTATATATCACAATAAATTAACATTTATCATAACTAAAAAAATCGAGCTCGACTTGATTCGAACTAGATTGACTTATCAAATAATTAATCATTATTAAATAAGAATAATAATTAGAATAAAGCTCGATTCGACTTATAAATTCGAACTCGAAAGTCGTTTAGGCTCGCGAGTAACTCGAGTCGAGCATTATCAAACTCGAGTTCGATTCGGCATACCAGAAAGCTCGACTCGAGCTCGACACGAATTTTTTCGAGCCGAATTCGAGTAGTAACTCACGATTAGCTTGACTCATTACACCCTTATATATACTTATATACATTTTATTTTTATTTTTATTTTTTTATATCTCTAGGGGTGGTCTTAGGATGGACCTTCATCAGGAGGGCAGCACCCATATCATGTTTGCTGCACACCTAGAATAATCCAAACCAGCATCGAGTCAATCCGTAAGGGGTAAACACTAAACCTCACTCGCATCGAGTCAGTCAATAAGTGGTAAAGTGTTGGTTATGAATATTTTTCAATTCTTATAGTTACTAGCGGGATTGAACCCCTAACTTCTAATTAAAAAATGAAACGCTGGACCACTATATATTAGTTGTTCTTATTAAGTTACTAAGTCCTTCGATTTTTTTTTTTTTTAATTTCTAGTCAAACAAACAGCCGTTCAATCTCACCCATATCATACATAATATATATATAACAATAGAATTGAATTATTCTATTTTCCCAAATTAATTATATCGTGTGAGCTGCCACGTTTTGTATTTGTATACAGAGTACAGACAGCCCGTGATCTTTTTAATTTTGTTTTCTAAATAAAACCCGTGTATTTGGCAAAAAAAAAAAAATAATAATAAAAATTAAATAAAACCCGTGAAAGTTGAATAGCGACTACATTATTAAATATATCGTGTCACTTTTGAGACTTTGACCGTTCTCTACCAAAGACTTTGACAGTTTGACTTGTTCAAATTTGAATTTTCTGTCCTGTCATCTTAGAGCACTTCGAATATTATTGAGTTACTTCATACACCTCAAATATCATGGTTAACTTAACGATTAAAATGGAAATGTATACGATGGTTACAGTAAAATTGAAACTTTATTTAATTGTTGAGATTAAATTCTATTTCTATATTGGAACATACATGAACTTTTATTAAAAAAATACTATAAATAAATTAAATATTAAACTTTAAAAAATATGGATACGAATAAATTAGAAAATGAGATTCGAAATGAGATTCGAAAGTATGACCATCTTAATTAAAAAAAAAAGGAAAAATATGTACCAAACTAGAAAATTTAATTAATTTTTACATTTTGTTCGAATTTGTCAAAATTGGTAAATGTTGGATCAAATATTCGAATTCCAACTTTTGACTGACGTGTGTGATTATCTTAAAAGTTAAAACTTGATGTCGTTAAGGTAATAATTCAATTATTTACACACTATAGTTTTTAAAAATTTACGATTCTTATGGTATTGAATAATTAAAAAAAAACTATATGAAAAGTTACGAATGTAGTATTAATATTATTACTAGATGCAGATTTTAAACGGGGTGCATAATGGTTAATTGGTATAATTATTATTAATATAAAAATAGTGAATAATTAAATTCATTGAATCGATATGTTATCATAATCAACGCATAATTGTTTTAACCGATTGATATATCTTAATTCATTATATTTACAAACATTATAGATCAATTATAAGTATTAAATACTCTGTTTTTATTAATAATTTTCAATATAGCATCATATATTATTTATTTATAAAATATTTGGATGTGAGTAGAAAAAGAAAATATATATGTTATGATAATTATATTCAAAGATTAATACAAAAAAAGCCGCTCATCTATATTTATATAAGAATATATATCCTCACATACATATGGGGATCATACAATTTACAACAATAACAATATTAAAAAAATATATAAGTACAAATGTGAAAGATAAAATCATGCCCCAAAAAGCCTTAGCCAAAAGTCACCAAACAAAGCATTTCTACATAAACTCTGAAACCGTGTCTTCTTCTTCATTCACACTCAACAGACTGAACTGTCTTGCTGCTAGTGTTAATCAGCATGGTGCAATCCATCTTCGTGGGCTTCTTCTTCTTGAAGATGAGCATCAGCTCCACCTTCCCGTTCATCGTCGCGGTGCTCTTCAGCGTGACCACGCCGGCGCTCAACTCGGAGCTCAGGTCGGAGCTCGTCGGGAGGTTGCTGGAGTCGATAGACACGGCGACATCGATCTTCTTCGTAGACTTGAAGTTTGCCTTGCTCTTGGGGATGCTAACCGTGCCCACGGCGGCGCCGCCGTAGGTGAAGGTGACGACGGTAGCGTCGTACTTGTAGGGGCCGAAGTTGGCGTTCTTGATGCGGATCGGAGCGATGGCGTCGATTTTGAAGGCGGCGGGGGACTGCGTGGTGGTCAGGGTCTGGATCCGGAGCTCGCCGGTACGGAACTTGGGGCGGTGGACCTTCATAACCACCATGCCGAAGACGAGGATCACGATCACCTGGAAAACGGCGAAGATTCCGATGTAGATGATGAGCTTCGTCCGCTTCTTACGCTTGGCGTCTTTGTCGGTCAAAGATTCGGCGTCGCTCCGGGGGTAGCCGTTGGCGGGGGCCAGAGGAAACACTTGTTGGTTCTTGTCCGCCATTGAAGGTCTCTGGTTTGATTAGGGTTTGCTGAAGTTCGTAATTCTAGAAGAAGATGGTTGTGATGAATCTGATGATATAGTGAGCTGCTGGGGGTTTATATATTTATAGTGGAGTGTTTGGGAATAGGATAGTTTTTAAGGCATCCAAGCGAGAATGATATTAAATTGTTGGGAAGGGTTGTACAGACGCCAAACGCGTCATGTGGGAATTTTTGACTTTCTAGATGGTCTTCAGATATGTGTACGTACAGTAGCTGAAGTGCGAGGGAAGGTACCAACTGCTAATTTAGAAAAGAAAATTAATTATAACGGCAAAAAATTAGTTAATGAAAATTATTTCTGTAGGATAAATCTTTAAAGTGTGAATTTTTTTGTAAAAAATTCATAGAAAATTGTCAAGTAACACATGTCAAGTGATGATTGTTCATAAAATGGAAAGAGAATGTTGTTATGTATTGCCATGTGGACATAGAAGTGCTTTCTATGGATTTTTCACAGTTTTTTTCACAGGCTCTAGCATCACCATGAGAAAATTAGGAAAAAATGGGTTTATCAATTAATTAACAACATTGGTAAAAAAATATTACTTATTCACATAGTTTCATATGTTATAAAGTTGATTTTTTTTGTTTAAGAATAATTAAGCAGTTAATGAGGTTGATGGCTTTTGTATAAAGGAGCTTTTCTTAGCTAATAATAGTAAGTTTGGATTAGTATGTAAATAAACTATTATAATGCGCATGACATCTATAAACTTGTTTTATTATATTTCATAATTAAAAATTTTAGGATCTTAACCAAAAATATAAAATTTGAATTGAGTAAAGTTTATATATATTGCTAAAGAGAATGGAATGGTTGATGGTCAATAACCAGAGGGAAACAAAAAATACTTAGTCAATAACCAACGAAAAATGAATTCTCTTTATTTTTTAGGAGTGGGGATGTTTTATTTGTAAATTATTGATGTTGGAATAAATTAGTTTAAAAGAAGTTTCACAGCTTGGACTTTAGTCACCACTTTTTTCTTTAGCAAATCTTTAAAGTTTAAACTATATATTGTTTTTTTTTTTTTAAGTATATGGTACATTTCATTTGTTAACTGAATTTTGTTACTCCACCAGTCCACCTATAAAAAGTTGTGGGGATTATTTTTTATCGCTGTGTTTATTAATTTTCATTTATATATATATTAATATATTATAGAAACTCACTGTAATTTTATTTTTTTAATTTAATGAACAGTCAAAAATATAATTTAGAAAAAGAATAATTATTATACGATTCCCAATGAAAGCAGAAACTATATTTATCTTGTATTGAAATATATTTAAGAGTATAGCAAATGCATTAAAAGTTAAATAAGTCTTCCAACTTCCAAATTCATTCTGAAATATTTACCAAAAAAAAAAAAAAAAGCATTCTGAAACAGTGTCCTTGTTTCAGACTCAATGCATGTAAGCTTATTGGGCCTTTTTTTGGGCCTTCGGTTCCACATTATGTCACCAAAAAAAAAAATTATGGACTTTATTATGAACTCAAATTCTACCGTTATAAATGCAAATAGCACGTAAAATACATGTAGCGGCTTCATATAATTTATTTGAAAACAATTCTATAAAAAAAACTCAATATAGAAGACTAGTTTTTGCACTCGAGAGACTGAAGCGCCTTGTCAGAAACATTGACAATCATGGTACAATTCATATCGGTAGATTTCTTCTTCTTGAACATAAGCATTAACTCCACCTTCCCATTCATCTTCCCCTCACTCATCAGCGTCAAATTCCCATCATCCAATTCACTCCCGAGGCTCGAAACATCAGTTAGGGCACTCGAGCTCAACGACACGGTCAAGTCAACCTTCTTCGTTGACTTAAAGTTAGCCTTGCTCTTGGGGACCGCCACCTGGCCCACCGCCACCCCGCCATAGTAAAACGTCACGGTGGTGGCGTCGTACTTGTAGGGCCCGAAGTTGGTGTTCTTGATCCTAATTGGGGCCACGAAGGTCATGTCGAACGAAGCTGGGGTTGTGGCGGTGGTTAGGGTTTCGATCTGGATCTTACCGACTCGGAATTTAGGGCGTTGGACCTTCATGACCACGAGGCCGAACACGAGGATCACGATGACTTGGAAAACCGCGAAAATGGAGATGTAGGTGATGAGCTTCATCTTCTTCTTCCGTTTGGCTTCTTTGTCGGTTAGGGATTCTGCGTCGCTGCGAGGGTATCCGTTCGAGGGGGCGAGAGGGTTCGCTTGGTTGTATGGGCTTGTTTCCGCCATGGTAGAGGATATTCTTAAGCCTTGTTTTAGGGTTTAGGGTTTGAGTGAAGAAACCCTAACTGTGTCGTGTAATATTTAATCAAAACACTAAACCTTAAACCCTAGGGATGTATATATGTATGGAGTGTGGTTGAGAGGGTGGTGTATGAATATGTTTATATAGTATGTGTGGGATAAATAATGGAAGGGGGATTAGAGATGTTTCCTAGGAAGGATGGATGATATAACTTAGGTGAAGTTTAACGCGTTGATTTAACTTCGAGAAGCTTTGCATGCATAAGAATTAAAGCTAGGGAAAGTTTATAATACGCCCCTCATCTTTTGGAAAGACTTGCTAACACGTCCCTAGTTGACCATTTGAATATTAGAAATTCCAAAATGGAGTACACTATTAAAACAAAATACTATACATTACTTAAATTGGACATTTCTACAATGCTCTTGGAGCACCATGCTTTTACCACTAATTTTTTTATTTTTCTATTGCCCTAAAGGTGAACCCCATAGGAAAATTGATATTATTAATAGTATGATACACATCTTAGGTGTAGTTAAAAAAAAATTCATAATTTTTCATACTTTTAAAGTTTTACTTATGTTACAATTAAGTCCACCATAGTATTAAAAAAACCAACCGACAATGAATTAAATTAATTAAATTAATTGAAATGAATTAAATTATATAATGACATATGATAAAATCGACAATTTTGAAATTCGTCTTAAATTCACAATGAATTAAGCTTTTGAAAGATCATTTTGATCAATCGAAACACTTTCATAAAGCATGAGTGCAAATGAAAGAAAGCGTCAAAAGAAGAGTTAAATGCATTGAAAATTACTGTAAAAATAAATTATAACTTTTTCTATATTATTTTAATTTATGAATGATTTTTTATATAAATTCTATAATTCTATAATTTCTAAAGTTTTCATCCAATGAAATAATTTATTGATTCGTTAAGTGATACAATTTTGGGGACTTTTTTTACTATATTTGTGAAACACCATACTTTTGATTTTTTACTACTTAGATGACTTAATTGTAACGTAGGTAAAAAAGTTTAAGTATGAAAAAGTATAATTTCTGTAACTACACCTCATATTTTATAATATTATTAAAAATATCAATTTCCTTATGAAGTTCACGATAATAAAAAAATATATAAGAAAAGAGCGTTACAAGTATGGAGCTTGTAGAACATAATAGAAATACTCCTGGAAAGTTAGAGGTGAGTCCAAGCAAAGGGGGAAAGTCAAGTGAAGAAGCTTCTTCCATGGCCCAAAAAATGGAAAAGAAAAAAGTCAAGTTTCTTCAAGATGATGGTATCATCAAATTAAGAGTCTTAGGTATAAGATCAAAAAAAAAAAAAAAAAAAAAAGAGTCTTAGGTATCAACTACACGCTTTTGTCCTCTTCAGTTCAAACTTCAAACTAATCAACTTACTATAAGTATGGCTACGGTTTTGTGCCGTGTCAGCTTCATGTCGTGTTTTGTGATTGACCCAAAAACGGCAAGATATAAAGGTATGTCGAATTTAGCTCGGTATGTACACGACATGACTCAAAAACTCAAGATAACAAACTAAATGTAAATGACAAGAAATTAACACAACAATTTTTTAAATTAAAATTTAAAAATTATATTCTCAATAGAACGCATACCGAACAAAGTAATTAGACAATGTTGATTTTTCTGCATACCAGAGCATACTACCTTAGCTTTATTGATGAATGAATGCTTTCAAGGACCATAGACACACCCAAACTCAGTTAAATTAACGAAACGTTTCTACATCGGTTCAAGACACCTATGAATCGACCAAGTGAAAAATGAACGAACTTAGCAATTTGCAAGTTCAAAAAACCACCACCATTACAAAAGACTCAGAACTCATAACAAAGATATTGACAATAACATAAACTCGCATCAGATGCTTCTTCTTCACATCTCCCATTTCTTCAACTCCATACCGTCCGGTGGAGTAGCATCGATTTTCTTAGCTCCCACCTCTTTCCAGTTTGTCGAAAGCACAGTCCCGTTCGACTCTTGCTGCACATACAAGTAGTAAAAACATTACACCACGTCCTAACCTGATACCAAAGATGCATCTCTGAAGAAATAAATACACACATATGGTAATTAATGAACTTACATAAGATTTGGTCATGGCTCTCCTCATATCCTCATCTGCATTCTGGAATATGTCTTGGAATAGCCTGTTCAGACCCGCATCGCCATCTAGCTTCTCTTCTTTCTCCTGAGATCGACATAATATCAACTGTTAGAACTTAGAAGCAGGATGTTTTTTTTTTAATTAAAAAATTGTGAGAAGATTCATCACCTCCTTCTTCACTTCAGCTTCCAACTTATCCCAGTTTACAACTCGGTTCTTTGAAGAAGGATAAACTGGCCTGCCCGAACCAACTGCAAGAAAACATGAACAAATGAGCAGGTAAATAAAGTGTGAGGAGTTGAGATTTAAATGAGTTAAAGTGATAAACCATTCTCATACTTGAAGAAACATTGGCTTTTGGTGGTGCTAGATAAGCTTCCTTGCTATATTCAAGAGTCTTCCACTGGATTGAAGATTCGGCTTTTGCAAGGCGTATTTCAACTTTTGTTGATAATACTTCAAACTTGCACTTTTCAGGGATAATCTGTTTGTTTTAATTAGAGCAGAAAAAATTAGGTAGACCGAAACAAGACACTGCAGACCATATGAATCATTAGTCAGAATCATACCTTCCCGAAGAGCCGGGACTGAAAATGATATGCATCTTCTCCAGGTACTTCAATGGATACACTAAGCTGCAAGTAAGATATTTTAGCAGGTTAAAAAAGCACCAAATTGGTGAAATCCAAAGTTCATAACTGTCTGAAAAGGTTAAACAAACATACTATTTGTTCACCAAAATCAACAGTGATACTGTTTGCAGGTACACGCTTAGCAAAGATTGTCAAAACCACTTCTTCGGGCTTCTGATAAAACTCATGCCTGCCATATACGTACATTTCAAATAACTATCATGAGTTCACTTAAGGTAGCTTTATTAAATTAGTAGTTAGTACAGAAATTGCAATAACCTGTATTTTGGTTTTGCTATTGGGATCACATTTTTCTGCTCCGTTCTCTCCTGTCCGTTGTCAGATTCTTCGAGTTCCACTATTTTAGGCGAATCATAGGATGCAGCAGCAGAAATATTTTCTTTTGGTTCTTCAATGAGATCCTCTGCACAGAACAAAAAAATGATTATTTGGCCATCATAACAAAAAGGATTTGCAGAACTATAAATCTAGTGGCCATCTGTGGAAGGGATCACACTTAGAATTTCACATATAAGGAACTGCAAGAACTGATTACTTGCCATACAAGCTCTTAATGACAACTAAGGCGTTTCACTAATGATCACCACTACTATGTTTAACTATCGAGCATCCATAGTAATTAGATTGCCTAATCAGTTCGATAATACACATAAAGTTATTGTAGGTAAGACAGTCTTGGCTAAAAAAAGCAACAAAAAAAAAAAAAAAAAGAAAAAAAAGAAAAGCAAGATTGTTTTCTAAGCAAGAGCTGCTTCTTGTTTTGTTCTTTCGGAAAAAGCAAAAAAACAAAAAAAAAAGGTGCATCTTTTGTTTCTTCCACTTAATACTTAATAGTGGTTCCAATTTTAGTCAAAGTTTTTCAGTAAATTTGAAATTATTCCAACTTCGAAACTAATAAAGGATGTGAAGCAAATAGATATTCGATGAAGCAATGAGCGGGGACCGGCAAAGGCAATACCAGAAGCAATTCCAAATAAGTGCAGAATAATAAGCAAGGAATAAATAACTATATATATAGTTATTTCTAAAAAAGATGAAGCAGCATATAACCAACCTGGAATGTGCTTCCCACACTCTTCAATTAGTTTGCTAAACCTAGCATCTTTAGCCAGATGAGCACCTCTTTCAAGTGTTGCTTTGGCTGTTTGGTATTCGTTGAGCTTCATACAGGCAGTTCTGAAAAATTGGATCAGCTTTAATACAAGGAAACAAAAAACATTCAAAAACACAAATTTTAAGCTACTCCAAGTGATAGGCTTATGATATATTAATATGGGGTTCAGCTCAAACACTAATAAAACCCATTAAGCAAATCATTACCCTTTACGAAGATAAGCCTTTGCCATGGAAGGATCCAACTCAATTGCATTAGTTGCATCAGAAACAGCTTCTGCTCAAAATTGAAAAATCACAGTAAATTTTAGTTATTCCCAAATAAACAATAGGAGTATTATAATCCATTCAGGTAACGTGATAACATCAAACAACAGATCTCAGACACAAGCAACCATGTGCTGGAATTGTACATAATCGAGAAAATATAAATGAGCCTATTGAAAAAAAAAATCCCTTTATATCTATAGAGTAGCGAAGGTCGAACTTGATAGAGCAGCAAAAAGGACAAGACTTCACTATCAGAGGCGATAGGTGCATTGCACATACTACTGAAGTATACGATTCAACCCAAATTGATACTTGAACTCTACTGAAAACGTAATAAAAACAATCCGTACCGGCGAAATTCTCGAGTTTGATGTGAGCCTGAGCACGATCTGCGAAGAAGTCCGCGTTTGTCGGATCCAAGTCAACTGCCTTAGTGAAAAGTTCAACAGCCAACTCAAAATTGTCGTCGACGAATGCGTCGTTAGCTTCTTTCGCGTAGACGGTTGCCATCGAAGGGAGAATCTATCACCGGCGGTGAAGAAACGAGAGAAGATTGGTCCTACTTGAGGGCCACGGAAGGATTTGTGCGACGGAGACGAAAAGGATGAGCGTCGAGGAAACCAGGTTGGGGAGCTGCTATATATATATATAGTATAAATATAGATATAGATATAATACATACAAATCAACTACTACTGACGCTTCGTTGGCAAATAAAAAAAAATTACCGACGACGCATCGGTTTTGCGGAATAAAAAAAGACTTCAGTCAGTGAAGTCAATGGGCTTCTTCATGCATATTGGGCCTCCGTTGTTGGGTCTGTACTATTGATTTTTTAATATATACCCCCTAAAATTGTTTGTTTGTTATATACCCCTGAACTATTGAAAGTCATTCCACATTTTCTGTCCAAAAATTGTGCCTCTAGGGATAATTGGTTCAATTGTTGATCATCGGACTTTAACTGTATTTAATTTTTACCCTCTTTGAAAATTCAAAGAGAAAATGAAGGACCGGGATAATTTGGTTTGGAGACCCTAGGTCCAAATTTGATGACTATTGATGCAGGTGCCTTTTTGCAATTTAAAAAAAAAGTTGTTGTTTCGACCAGGTTATTACGGGTTGCCCGCTGGATAACTCGTCGAAATCTTCGAGATAGATGTGAGCCAAGTCCGTTCCCTAAAGTCGCGTATGGGGCTTAACTTCGTCTTCAGAATACCGGTAAGTCCTTCGGGCTCTCTAAAATACCGTCCTTCTGCACCTGCGAGAGGAGCATTACCAAGCAACACCCGCGGAGAGGGGGGGGGGGGGGGGGGGTGCTTGGTGCGCTCGCTCCGACGATCAACATCAGATGGTTTCTAGAGAGAGAAAGAGAGTTTTTAGAGAGAGGTCAGAGTTTTTCTTGATTCTCACCCCGAAAGTGACCTGAAAATGTTTACCCCCAAGGTGGCTATTTATAGGCGACCTTGGACCGTAAACCGGTTTTGACCCGGTTCGATGTGGAAATGTGAACCGGGATGCAGGGGAGAGCTTTGGGAAAAGGACTCTGACGCGCGTCTCAGGCGGCTGTCATGAGCGGGACGCGCGCGCCTTTGAAACATAGGTCTCGGACACATAGGAGTTAGTTAAAAATCGGGTCTCCTACACATTCGGGACGAAATGGGGGGTGTGCGCGACACCCCCCGGGTGTTAAGCTTACCCGGGATTCCGGGTAAGCCCCCCGGGGATGCCGGGCAAGTTCGCGACTTGCCCGGTTTCCCCCGGTTAGCTCGAAATTGGGTTTCGTAAAGGGTCTCACGCGTGTATGAGGTCCGAATAATTAAAACCGAGCCCGAATCATGCGCATATCCATCACTTGCCCCGAGTTAAATAATGGCTTGACCTTTGTTTAACTCTATTCTAAGATAGGGTATACGCGTGATTCGGGTCGTGTGCTCACCTTGAGTTTTGACCTACCGAGGATGGATACGCGCGGCTCAGACGAGCTCCTTGCCTTAGTTTTTTGAGAGGGTCATGCTTGATAACTGCACAAAGGGTTAGTAGCACAACGGACTACGAATAATATGATAAACGTGATTTTAGAAGAAGTAAGGCGTGGGCGCACATGAAATCTTTCGGGTTCGTAAGGTGATCAAATAAATATGGAACGTTCATGCCACGACTAATTGTATCAAAATGATCATAAATCATGAAAGTTTTGATAAAACGTTTTTCATGCAATATGATGGTTTCCGGGAGCCCGTCGTCCGAGACGGCCGTTTTAACGGCGAGACGACGGTTTTAGTGAATGAAATAATGCCGGGTTTGGAAAATCACATGTAACGGACGTAATACGAAAAATCATAAACATAACGTTTTCAAAAAGTTGAGACCATTTGAAATGACTTAGTTAAATTTAGCTAAGTCATTTGATGGTGAAAATCCAAGTTATCAACAACTTTAAAAAATGAAGGGTGGATGTGAGTGTACCTCTTGGATGTATGGTACTTACTAGGTTGTGTAGTCCACCTCCTTTATGATAGTTTATAAAACTATCAACATTTGAATTGGTTGTTGTGAGAGTTTTGGAGGTTCTAAGGTAGTGATTTTAGGAATTCACTTTAGGGTGCTAGTGAGACCCCATTTCGGCCGGCCACCACCAGGAGTACCACCGGCGAGGTCACGGCGGCCCAGCAGCGGCGAGGCGGCGGCGACAGCGGCGGGAGCGGCGGCGACAGCGGGCGGAGGCTGTACCATTCGCGGGTCGATTTCGGGCTCAATTCGACCCGTTTTCGAGTCCTTCTTGTCGGGTATCGATTGGTAACGTTCTCCCCTTCCTTTTCTTGATGTTAATTGGACCTTTAGGGCTGCACATTTTGAATTTCAATAAGGTGCATGATAGGTGTTCGATGAAATGCCTAAGTGAAATTTTGGCTTGATTTTTCAAAATTCGTTTTTGGCCAAACTCTAAATGTAGATAGATAGAGTTAAGGATAGTGAACTCCCTTTGTGAAGAGGTCCCTAGGTTCCGATCAACCGAGGGGGAATCGTGGAGGTTCAATATCGGACTTATTCGAGCGAAAAGTTCGACCCTTTGTATCTTGATATGGGTGGCTCGATATGATGTCCCCCATTGTGATAATGACTCCTTGATTGTTTGTGAGTGGATAGCCATGCCCCCGGAGTTTAGGTGATCGCTTGGTAGCTCGCGCTTATCGGTGGCTTAGTTGACCCGAGTGCTCTTCGGATTGTTCGGGGAGAGGTAAGTCTCCCCGTGACATGTAATGGGCTTGCTTAAGTGCATTTAAGCTGCTTGTATGTGCCCCCGGAGCCTTGAGCCGTTTTGGGGATAAAATTTGATCGAAATGTGGTCGGATGGCATTTTGGTAATTATAACCAACTTTGCATGTCTTTGATTTCTTTAGCTCTTGAACTTATCGCCCTGTGGAGTGCTTGAATACATGTGTCACATTGCACAAATGTATGAAAATTTGATTAGTAGGTGGCCTAGGCCTTTGATGAGCGTAGGGATTCCCGAGCGGGAGGGTCCCTAGCTGTTTGCTCGCGGACAGTTGGTCCGTTGGGTTGGATGTCCTTGCAAAGGACTTGATGAATGTGGTTGATGTGTTGCCTTGGTTTTTGATTGAGTTGTGTATGGTTTTTGCAGGGCTTGGTTGACGGGCTTGCAGGCGCGCGACTTTGATACTTAGGAATTTTCTCAGAAACTGTCACCCCCGAACTGCTGAAATGAGTGAGTCTCCCGATCCCCTTCTTTGCACATATTACTTTTCTTATGATGGTTTGGAGATAAGCGAGGACACCCCCCTTTTACTTCGACTCGATTTTCCCGGGACAGGTGCTAGCCATGAAGCCATTGCGATGACTCAGACCTATCCTCCCAATCGTATCACGACTGAGGAGTTTGTGGAGAGCGTAGATAAGTCGGGGGTCTGTCCTCTTTCTGAAGCATTCTTCCCGTTTGACGTATGCAAAGATGTCGAAGTCGGCTCAGTTACCGTCCCTCCCGTGGACCTAGATGTAGTTTACACGGGACAGATAGATGAGGGCTTGCGTTTTCCTTACTGCAAGGATCTTGTCCGCTTATGTCGTCATTTCCGCATCTCGCCCCTTAATCTCTCCCCTGCTGCTTTTCACGCGTGGACCTGTTTTCGTATTCAGTGTCATAAGCACTCATGGGCTTACTCCTTGATTCTCTTCCGGACCTTCTACCGCCTGGAGCGACGAGACAAATCGGGGTTGTCCACCTTTTGCAGTCGGTGGCCTTGCCTTTCCTCATTTGACCTTGGGGGCGCCAAGTGGAAGCCGAGCGGGCGGTTCGCCACCCCTTACCCTCGCTCCCAGGAATGGCAAAATCACTATTTCTTTGTGAGCGACGTCGGGACTAAGTGGGAGACGTGTCATGTCCTGGAGCGTGACCCTGTTCCTTCCTTATCCGAGTATACCCCTCAGGATGAGAAGGCCTTTCGCGAGATCTTTCGCGACAATCAGGTGGGGGTTATAGTCCCTTTGACTCAGGGTTCTGAAGAGGAGTTGCTTGCCGCAGGCATCATCGTATCTTCTTCCCAGGGTGTCTTGGTATGCTTTCGAATTTTTATAACCTTGTCTTATGTTATCCTGTAGGTTGGTTTCTTAACAAGCAGCCGGCCTTGCAGACTGATGCTGCGCGAGGGCTCCCTGTTGCTGCTCCGGCCCCTGCTGACGGGTCTCGTCATGGGCGAGTAAAAGGACCTATGGGTAAAGTACTTCTCCCTTTTTATCGTTTTCGGCTGTATTCTGTTTGTAGTTCCAATGTTTTCTTTTCCCTGTTTGTAGGTCGTGCGTCTGCTGAGAGGGAGCGGGCGGAACTCGTTGCTGACTCTTCTCGGCGCCCCTCCATTAAGAGGACCGATGTTGCGGCGCGTGCCTCGGGTGATCCCAAGCGCTCGAGAGTTGAGGGAACGTCTGTCTTGCCTTCTCGTGATAAGAGGAAGCAAGTTGCCGAGCGCGTCCCTCCTGCCCCCGGGCCGAGGCATGGGACGGCGGACGAGGTCCCCCCCCCGGTTCACGTATGTCTTCACGTGACAAGAGGAAGCATTTTGGTGAGCGCGTCCCTCCTGTCCCCGAGCCGATGTACGTGACAGCAGGGGAGGTTCTTCCTGTCTCAGGTGTGCGAAATCTCTTTTTATGTACTTAGCGTATTTTGCTTGTATGGTTGCTTATGTTTGTGCTTTGCAGATATCCCTCCACTTCCTTCGCTTCGCAGAAGTGATCTTGTTCGTCGCTTTGAACGCGACGTCACAGATGGTGTGTGGGTGCCCTATTCGGGTACGCGCCTTCGTTTTCCTAAGGATGCGTCCTTGAGCATTCCTGAAGTTGGCGTTCGGGTTGTGCAGAGGTCTGTTCCTCCTGCAGACCGGAAGGAGTGCCCCCCGAATTCTGCTAGTGCGCGCGCCTTTGTGGAGGAGAACATCGGGGTCTTCGCTCCGGTGAATGTTTATTCTTCTTAGAATTGGTTCATTCATTGTTGCACTTGTTTTGATAGTTATACTCTTTTGATGCAGGTTAATGCTGATATTGCCAACTTATCATCTTTTGTCATCGAGCTATCTGATGAGAAAGATCAGCTTCTAGAGAGCCATGAGGAGCTAGTTAAAGAGCAAGTCTCTTTGACTGAGGATGCGAAAGGCCATGCTGGGGAGCTTCTCATACTATCTGATGCGCTTGCCTCGAGTCAGGCTCGCGTTGCCGAGATCCGAGATCAGCTGTCTGCTGTGAAAGGTCGGATGGCCCCTCGGGAGGGGGTGCGGGCTGCCGAGTTGCAAAAGGCGAGGGAGGACGGCATTTCGGAAGGCAAGGCCGGTGCTTTTAAGCGGTATCCTCAGAGCGAGCCTTTCCTTTCCGCCGTTCAGGCGAGTTATGAGTCTTTGAAGAAGGAGTTTCTTGATGACTTCGTTCCCCTAATGCATCGTCTTGCCCCCCATTTTCCCTTTGAGAAATTGGATGCTCCTGGTGTGATTGGTTTGAGTGATTTGGGGGGGGGGGGGGGGGGGGGAGGGGGGGCTTCCTCTCTTCAGGTGGAGGACACCATTAGTGCAGATGGTGAGCCGATGTTTAGCTTTGAGCGGGATGCTGATATCTTTGGTGATACCCCTGCCTGTGATCCCTTTGCGACTGAGGACTGCGATGTTGATGTGCGCCATCTCCTTGACTAGGTCAATATGGATCCTTTGTGTGTAGTATTTTGGCGAAGGACTTGTTTAGGGCTTGTCTGTCGTTTGATGTTTGGATTTGCTATCGTAGACCTGTTTGATCTTATATATATATGCTTGACATGAATGCATTAGATAGATGTGATAACTGAATTTCTCCTTGTTATTTTAGTCATAACATAGGATAATAAAGTGCGGATAGATTAGTACGTCCGACACTTGTATTTGTTTGCGAGGGAGGATTCCTAATGATCCGCTTGTCCCCCGACCTATTGCAAGGATGTGAATAAATTAGTATGTTCATATCCTTGTATTGTGGCGAAGTGTGGATAGATTAGTACGTCCGACACTTGCATTTGTTTGCGAGGGAGGATTCCTAATGATCCGCTTGTCCCCCGACTTTTTGCAAGGATGTGAATAGTTTAATATGTTCACATCCTTGTATTGTGGCGAAGTGTGGATAGATTAGTACGTCCGACACTTGCATTTGTTTGCGAGGGAGGATTCCTAATGATCCGCTTGTCCCCCGACTTTTTGCAAGGATGTGAATAGTTTAATATGTTCACATCCTTGTATTGTGGCGAAGTGTGGATAGATTAGTACGTCCGACACTTGCATTTGTTTGCGAGGGAGGATTCCTAATGATCCGCTTGTCCCCCGACTTTTTGCAAGGATGTGAATAGATTATTACGTTCACATCCTTGATGAAGATATTCCAACTCCTCGGATGCGTCGGGCGTCCTTTGCTTTGGTTTGTAGTGATGAGCCTTGTATAGGTTGGCTTGTTGTCACTGTTGTTGTTTTGATGCCTTGGTTGTGAGCTTAGGCGTTGTATGTGAGTTAATAGTGTGCCTACAAGAGACATGAATTTTGTTAGATATAACTTCATTTGATACGCAAGTATGGAGTTACACATCTCCTTCTTTTGAAGTAATGAATACTAAAGAGCTTGATACGACGGCCTTTAGTTCTATTGTTTCCCTTCTTGTTTATGCATGGAACTTCTTCAAGTGTCCCCCGCTGAAAGTGTTAGGCAATTCGTTCCCGTCAACATCTTGGATGCGGTATGCATTAATGTATGGGACCGCTACTATCTTGTAGGGGCCTTCCCACTTGGGGGACATCTTGTTGATTTGGTCCAGGTGTGAGAATTCGTTTCTTCTCCAGACCATTTCTCCCACGTGGAATTGTCGCGCCTTGACCTTTCTGTTGTAGTATCTGGATGTGGCTAGGCGCATCTTTGCTTGAACTTGTTCTGATTTCCATCTTTGTTCGTCTGTTAACTGAAGGTCGAGGCGTCTTTCTTCCTCATTGGTTTGGGGGTCAAAATGCGTCGTTCTGTATGAAGAGACGGCGATTTCGACAGGTGCCACTGCCTCGGTTCCATAGACTAGGCTGAAGGGTGTTTCACCTGTTGATTCTTTGGGTGTTGTGCGCACAGCCCATAAAACACTGCTTAGCTGGTCCACCCAACCTCCTTTCAGAGCATGGACTCTCTTTTTTAGTCCATCCAGGACTATCTTGTTTGCTGACTCGACCTGGCCGTTTGTCTGTGCGTGATGCACTGATGCAAAACGGTGGTCTATCTTGAGACGTTCGAAGAAATTTTGCATATTTCCACTTCTGAATTGGGCACCGTTGTCGCTAATGAGTATCTTCGGGACACCATAGCGAGCCACTATGTAGTTTCGGATGAAGTCCATGATTTGTGTGTCTGTGATGCGCGCCAGTGGCTTAGCCTCAATCCACTTTGAGAAGTAGTCGATTGCGACGACTATGAATTTTGCTTGGCCCTTTGATTTTGGGAGTGGACCGATCAAATCAATGCCCCATTGTGCGAATGGCCATGCGCTTGCAATTGGGCTTAATTCTGCTGCTGGAGCTGTGATGTTCCTTGAATATAGCTGGCATGCTTCGCATTCTGCAACCATGTTTGTTGCTTGAGCTCTCATTGTTGGCCAATAGTAGCCCAAGTTCAAGGCTTTGCGGATTAACGCGCGAGCTCCTTCGTGCGAGGCAGCCATTCCTCCATGGAGTTCTTCTAGTACCGTTGTTCCTTCTGTGCTTGAGATACACTTTAGGTAGGGTGTAGAATAACCATTTCTGTAGAGTTGTCCCTCGATCAAGGCGTAGTTTATGGCTACCCTTTCGATCTTGTTCGCTTGAGTTTTGTCTCGCGGTAAGGTCCCTCCTGCGAGGTATGCTTGGATTGGTGTCATCCAAGTTTCCTCTTCGTCAATGGCCATTACTTCGAATTGGTCTATGACGGATATTATCATGTTCTCCACAAAATGTGTCTCTTTGCCTTGCTCATTGTTTTGGGCATACTTGCTTAGAGCATCGGCCTCCTGGTTTTCTTCTCGTGGGACTGAAGTTATGTCGAAAGTTTTGAAACTTTCTACCAACTCCTTTGCTTGTGTCAAGTATCTCTGCATGTTTTCGGACTTTGCAGTGTACTCTCCTTTGACCTGGTTGACGACCAGTTGTGAATCACACTTTACTCGTAAGTGTTCCACTCCAACTCCTTTGGCTATCCTGAGGCCTGTTATCAGAGCCTCATGTTCTGCCTCATTGTTCGTTGCTCTGAATGTTAAGTTCAAAGCGTACTTCAAGGGGTCTGAGCCGTCGGGTGGGATTAGTAGTAATCCTGCCCCCGCGCCTCCGGTGTTGGATGATCCGTCCGTGTACATTTCCCAAACTTCTGCGGGTGGGACATTTGTTTGGACTTCATTTTGTGGCTCGGGCTCGATTCCTGTGAATTCTGCTATGAAGTCTGCCAAGGCCTGCCCTTTGATGGCTGTCCGTGGAGCGAAATGAATGCGGAATTCACTTAACTCTACAGACCACTTCGTCAATCTCCCTGACATGTTTGGTTTTGCAAGGATGTGCTTCAAAGGCTGGTCTGTGAGGACCGTTATTTCATGAGCGTGGAAGTAAGGCCTTAGCTTGCGTGCGGCTATCACAAGCGCGTACAAGTGCTTCTCAATTGGTACGTAATTGACTTCATACTTGGCCAGTGTTTTGCTCACGTAATAGACCGGGAGTTGCGCTCCTCCTTTTTCCTTTATTAATACAGAGCTAACTGCCGTGTTACTAGTTGATATGTAGAGAAAAAGAGGCTCCCCTTGAAGTGGCTTTGCTAGTTTCGGGAGCGTCTTCAAGTGTTGTTTGAGTTGTTGGAATGCTTCTTCACAGGCATTTGTCCATTCAAACTTCTTGTTTGCGCGTAACACTTCGAAGAAAGGGAGGGCTCTGTCTCCGATTTTGGCCAGGAATCTGTTCAGGGCTGCGAGGCGCCCGTTGAGTTGTTGTACTTCTTTGTGCTTTGTTGGAGAGGCCATTTCTTCAATTGCCTTCACCTTTTCAGGGTTTGCTTCAATGCCCCTTTCGCTCACCATAAATCCAAGTATTTTTCCTGACCGTACTCCGAAAGCGCACTTTGCGGGGTTTAGTCTTATTTGGTACTTACGCATTCTCTCGAAGATTATGCGTAGGTCATCTGCGTGGTTCTTTCTTTTCTTGGATTTCACGACCATATCATCCACGTACGCCTCCATTTTATCGCCAATCAGATCTCCGAAAATGAGATTGACCATTCTTTGGTAGGTTGCCCCCGCATTAATTAACCCGAAAGGCATAACTTTATAGTTATAAATTTCGCTGTCAGCGTAGAATGCCGTATGTGGGGCGTCCTGCCAAAACATTGGGATTTGGTTGTATCCTGTGTATGCATCCATAACTGTCATCAGTTCATGGCCCGCCGTCGCATCTACCAATTGATCAATTCGTGGGAGTGGATATGAATCTTTTGGGCATGCATTGTTGAGGTCTCTGTAGTCGATGCACATTCTTGACTTGCCATTTGGTTTAGGAACAACTACAGGGTTGGCTACCCAAGTTTGATACTTGGATTCTTCGATGAAACCTGCATCAAGCAGTCTGCCAACTTCCTCGCGAATGGCCAACTTCTTGTCTCCTCCTATCGACCTTAGCTTTTGTTTCACTACTCGAGCATCTTTGTTGATGTTGAGTTTATGGCAAATGACATCTGGGCTTATTCCTGGCATGTCCTTTGGGGACCATGCGAATAAGTCTTTGTATTCTGTTAGGAGCGCTGTGATTTCAATCACTTCGTCTTCTGATAATGATGCTCCTACGCGCACCATTCTTTCTGGCTCATCGATTTTGAATTCACGGAGTTCGTCCATCGCTGTAGGTCTCCCGTAGTCATCTCTTGGGTCTTCGTCGATGGTGGGTATTACTGGCATGTTTCCCCTTTGGTTTTGTTGTAGCGCGACATTGTGGCATTCTCTTGCTACTTGTTGGTTTCCTCTAACTTCTCCCACACCTGCAATGGTTGGGAACTTGATCTTTAGGTGGGCCGTTGAAGGCACCATTCTCCATTCGTTCATGGTCGTGTATCCGAGAATGCCATTGTAGGCGTTTAGCTTCTCGACTACTATGAATAGTACATCGATGTTCAGGCGTCTTTCTCCTTCGCCCAAAGTTACCGGAAGGGTAATGGTGCCCAGCGGGTAGCTAGCTTCTCCCATGAATCCCACTAGAGGTGAGTTCATTGTTTGTATGGCCTTCTTTCTTCCGAGTGCTAGGACAATGTCTTTTGTGAGCACGTTTGGGGCGGAGCCTCCGTCTACCAGAATTCGCTTCACTTCCATGTCATCAATAGTCATTTGAATGACTAAGGCGTCGTTGTGGGGGAACGTTATGTGTTCTCTGTCTTTGGCTGAGAAGCCTATGACGTCCTCCATGATTGTGTCTTCTCCGTCTGGCTCCTGTGGTTTTTCACTTTTCCCGGCGGCGTACCTCTCCCTTGCGTAAGAGGTTTCGCCCCCTGCACTGAAGCCTCCGTGTATGGTGTATGTGTTTTCCATCTTGCTTGTTCGTTTGAGTAACGCAGGCTTTCTGTTCGAAGCCCGCAGACGGCGCCAAGTGTTTCGACCACGTTATTACGGGTTGCCCGCTGGATAACTCGTCGAAATCTTCGAGATAGATGTGAGCCAAGTCCGTTCCCTAAAGTCGCGTACGGGGCTTAACTTCGTCTTCAGAATACCGGTAAGTCCTTCGGGCTCTCTAAAATACCGTCCTTCTGCACCTGCGAGAGGAGCATTACCAAGCAACACCCGCGGAGAGGGGGGGGGGGGGTGCTTGGTGCGCTCGCTCCGACGATCAACATCAGATGGTTTCTAGAGAGAGAAAGAGAGTTTTTAGAGAGAGGTCAGAGCTTTTCTTGATTCTCACCCCAAAAGTGACCTGAAAATGTTTACCCCCAAGGTGGCTATTTATAGGCGACCTTGGACCGTAAACCGGTTTTGACCCGGTTCGATGTGGAAATGTGAACCGGGATGCAGGGGAGAGCTTTGGGAAAAGGACTCTGACGCGCGTCTCAGGCGGCTGTCATGAGCGGGACGCGCGCGCCTTTGAAACATAGGTCTCGGACACATAGGAGTTAGTTAAAAATCGGGTCTCCTACACATTCGGGACGAAATGGGGGGTGTGCGCGACACCCCCCGGGTGTTAAGCTTACCCGGGATTCCGGGTAAGCCCCCCGGGGATGCCGGGCAAGTTCGCGACTTGCCCGGTTTCCCCCGGTTAGCTCGAAATTGGGTTTCGTAAAGGGTCTCACGCGTGTATGAGGTCCGAATAATTAAAACCGAGCCCGAATCATGCGCATATCCATCAGTTGTCAAGTTGCAAAAGAGTGTTGAAGAGGTCCACTTCCAGTTTACACACAAAAAAAAGAAGTACAAATCGAGACAAGCGAGTTCATCATGACTTGGCACGTTGTTCACACAACATAGGGACAATGAGCTTTCTACAAAAAAAAAAAAAAAAAGCGATGCGAGAATGTATTCTCAACTCGTTGCTTCTTCTCTGTGCATTCGCTCCCCCCATCGTAGATGGTTCAGCCACGCCCGGTGCCACGAAATGATTGAGAACTACGAGGGGGTCGAAATGTTGTATTCAAATAGTATTGCATGACTGAATAATTCAAGGAGGGACGCACCGCAGGGAGGGTCCTTTTAAGTAGATAGATGACCACGAGATGAAAAGCCTTTATTTCTGCAATCGTTGACTAAGAAAACAAGTCAAGTTGGCTTCAAATTAATCACGTTGACTGACTGTTTTTACGTATATTATAAGTAAAAACGCAGTAGGAACTATAACAAAAAGTGCAGTAGCAAACATATGAACCTACCACCAGGCACCAATTATTGGTCCTATTGAAATAAAATTGCATATTTTATGTGTAGGTTCAACTAAACTGCAGTGGAATATACAATTAATATATATGCATATCAAGAATTATTCAATAATTAAAATTTGATTCAACTTTATTAATATGTAATCGGATTCATTATTTCCTATAAGTTAATAGGGTTTGACTAATTTATTGTCAAGTTTATTTAAATTTGAATTTTTAAACATTTGATCAAAGTATCGAAATTCGTGCATACTTCAACTCTTTCTTCTTTTTCAGCTGAGAGAGTATTAAATGTGTTGATCCAATTGTCAGAAATTCAAGTTTAAATAAACTTGACAACAAATTAGCCAACCTCTAAATTATAACCCAATTGTCAAATTTTATGCGAAAAACAGTTGTGAAAGTTGGAAAACCGACGTGCTAAAGCCGTAAAGGGTATTTTTATTTTGTTTTCTTATTTTCCAAAACTAGTTGTTTTCAGCTTAAATTAATATATATATATATATATATATATATATATATATATATTGTGATTGTTAGTGAATAATATAATAATAAACTTTAAAATTAATTTTACCAACAAATAAACGTCACATAAGTCATTCGTAAACAACTCATTCATATTCCAAATTAATCATAATAAAATAAAAATTACACTGACTACAAATCTCATTTACGGCCGCCAATAGGATCATAGTATTCACAATCTCATTAAAATTCAACAATTCGTATCGTCAATAGTAGTACTAGTTAGAGGAACATACACACTTGTATTTCTATATTCACAAAAATATTCGATAGATTCAAAATATATCTTATTTAGTGACAACTGATTAACCCACACAAGACGTGATTCATTTTAAAATTAATGTATTAAAAGAAAAATGCATGTCTTATTGTAATTTTTTTATAATTATAACACACATAAATCAAACATTACGAAATCATGTTGAAAAGTTTCCACATGGGAAATTGGGAATAACCATTGTAAAATAGAGTAAAATGTTAAAAAAACTATTTAATTATGATATTTATAATTAAATTATATATATATATATATAATATAGTAAGTAAAATATGTTTATAAATATTAAATAAATATAATATATTTAATTACATCAAAAAAATTAGAACATTTTAAAGCGCTAATTATAGGACATATGGCCAAATATGTCATTATCTGATCTATAACCTACTAGACCTATATTTACTTAAATTTCATTTTAATCTAATAACATATTTACAAAAAATCTAATATTTATAGAGTGTATGAACTATGAAGATGTTTCAGCAAAGAGAATGGGCAGTGTTGGAAAAATTAAAGTATAGAAGAGAAATCAAGCCAATTCACAAGAACTTTAGTGCAGCACGAACTTGTTCACACAAACAGCGCAGCTCTTTAATTGGGCCTTCAAATGGGTATCAGGCCTATCGGCGGCCTGACTACCGCGAAGTTATCGAAGTACGCCGGAGATCTATTCAGAGGAGAGGCCTCAACGGAGAATCATCGGAGCTCCGACTTCTTCGAAGCTGCAGCATCCACATAAACGGATGGTCCAGCCGCAGATTGTCTGCCTCAATTCGTAACTATTGCTGTAGTAGTGTAAGGTCCGGGGACCATGAAGTGCCGATCTGTGGCGTGTATTTGGTCTGCAAGGCCTCCTTCTCTCCACCAGATCACCGCCGCTGTCGTTCTGAATCATCCTCCCACGCTCTACACTGGCGGTGCCGATGGCTCCATCTTCTGGTGGAATCTATCCGGGCCGGACTTGCAGCCGGTAAGCACTTGCTTCTGCTCAAAACAGAATTGTATACATATACTGGCCACGTTTGTTTGCTTTCTACGGTTCATTCAGACTTCTCTTATTTGAGCTTGATATCAGTTCTTAAGTAGCTTCATTTCCACCAGGTTCTAGCATAAAGTGACACTACAGTTACTGTGATCAGTAGAAGTTGGATGAAATAGATGATGTTGATATTTGTATCTTCTTCCTTGTACAGCTGCTGCATTTCTTAGGTGTATTTAATAGGATCAGTTAGGGAGGCAGGTTGATTTTAAATTCCTGAGCTCAATATTTGAACTGAATGTTTGTTTATCTATCAATGCACAAATAAATAATCATATGTATTGGAGATGTATTTGTTCTGGGGTTGTTGATTACCCCATAGGATATTTCCCTTTAGTGATAAATAGTAGTTTTGATGTTATTTTCTTATTCCGACCGACTACAGCAAATGATTCCTCCGTATTTAATGTTTTACAAGATAGTTCAGCTTCATGACGGTATTCTTTATTTTTTTAGGAGATTAAACCAATTGCTATGCTGTGTGGTCATGCTATGCCAATAGCTGATTTGGCCATTTGTCAACCATCCATAGTGCTTGCAGATGGAAAGACGGATCATTCAAGTAAATCTCTAGAGAACTCTGATGCAGATAGTTATGGCGCTCTAATAAGTGCGTGTACTGATGGTGTGTTGTGTGTATGGAGCAGAGGCAGTGGACACTGTCGGCGCCGTCGAAAGTTGGCCCCGTGGATAGGTAGTCCATCTGTTATTTGCACGTTGCCCTCAAATCCCAGATATGTGTGTATTGGGTGCTCATTTAATGTTGTGGATGAGAGTGAAAGTTTGGTGGATGGGGACTTGCAAAACAAGAAGCCTCAAAAGTGCAGTGTAGTCATTGTAGATACATATACTCTTGTTACTGTCAGAACAATTTTTCATGGGAATTTTTTGAATGGATCACCAAAGTTCATGTCCATCTTTTCATCTCCTGAGGATAGAGAGAAGTACATGTTGGCTCTTGTTGATCATTATGGGAGAACGCTACTGGTTCCTGTATTGGAGGACTCTCAGGTCACTGGAGAGGATGAAAGGAATATGCAAAAAGATGAATCTCACAGAAAATTGTTTCTACTGCCTGAAGCTTTAGGTGAGGGTGTCCAAGTTCTGTCTTGTGCCGCCGAAGGAAATGTTTTTGCTTTCCTAACACATAAACGCTGCATATATAGGCTACTAGATTCTGGTGTCATTATTGGAGAGGTTTGTTTTGCAGGGGATAGTTTCTCTCTAGACACCAGTAACAAGGCATATTTCACTGGGTGCGCATTTCTCAAATCTAATGATAAGCAGGATATGTTTGTCATGAAGGATGAAGCAGAAGGATTTAAGGAACATTTCATTATATGGAATGACAAAGGTTTTGCAGTTGTGTATCTCATTTCATATTCAAGAAGTTTATTTACATCTAAGCCTCTTTATTCAATCCCTGCTGCATCCCATTTTGGAGATACCAGGATGTGCATTCGTTTCTTGCAGCTGAATGGTCGTCTTCTCCGCACGGAATCATTTTGCTTTCATTTCAAAGAACCTTTGCAGTGGAAGTCCTGTGTCACTATCTGGTCAACACCGAATAATAATAGCGGCATGAAATTGTATCAGCATTGTGAAAAGCTAGCTGAGGGTGCTTCTTTTGTTGATTGGGTGGCTGAGTTTGCTTCAGCTTCTGAAGGTAACGGCCTTGATAGCAAAGAACAGAGCAGAGTAAATACAATGAGTTTGCAGAAGGCAGAGGATATTCAATCAAATGATAGAATAAGCGATCCTTTGCATGGCATCGTGTCTTCGTCTATGGTCATTTCACAATTCTTACAAGCTCCGCATGCTATTGTTTATGGTTACCTCAATGGTGAAATAGAACTTGTAAAGTTCGATGTTCTTCAGCTAATTGATTCTCAAGGTGAAATATCTCGTGATGGTGTGAATTATAATGTGTCCAGAAAACATTACCGGGGACATACTGATGCTGTTGTTTGTTTGGCATCACATGAAATGGTTGGTTCAGTCAACGGATGCAACTTTTCTCATGTATTAATATCTGGTAGTCTTGATTGCACCATTAGAATATGGGACCTTGTTAGTGGCAGTGTCCTCAGAGTACTCCACCAGCATGTCTCTTCCGTCCGCCAAATAATTCTCCCACCATCTAAAACTGAACATCCCTGGAATGACTGTTTTCTCTCTGTTGGTGATGATTTGTGTGTGGCTCTTATTTCTCTTCAAACTTTGCGGGTCGAACGGATGTTTCCTGGACATCAAATTACCCCTACAAAGGTAGTTTGGGAAGGTGTAAGAGGCTATCTTGCATGTTTGTGCCAGAGCTCTCTCAGAACATCTGATGCCAATGATCTCTTATACATATGGGACATCAAAACTGGTGCCCGAGAACGGATTCTCCGAGGTACAGCATCTCATTCAATGTTCGACCGTTTCTGTAGTGGCATTAGTATGAATTCCAGCTCTGGGTCCATGTCTAACCGAAACACCTCAGCTTCGTCATTAGTAGTCCCAATCAGTGAAGATGTCAATTATGCTAAATTCCATACAAATGCTTCAGTCGATGTTAGTGTAAGTTCAAAAAATATAAATGACCATCGTACTGTTAAGACACCTAATGGCAAGGACAACCCTCCTATACCATCTGTTTTTCAAAACATAGAGAACTCCATGAAGTGTTGCTGTCCATTCCCAGGAGTTGCAACTATAACTTTTGATCTCACTTCGTTGATGCTTCCTCTCCCAAGATATGAGTTTCGCAGAAGGCACCTTGGTGAGAAGCACAGCATACCTTCAGGAGCTGAGGGTGGAGATGATTCTGCTGGTTCTGACGTGCATAAAGTGTCAACTTATGCTAACATGGATTCTGAATGGAGAAGATCATTTGAAGAATGGATGGTGCGTTTTAGCTTATCTTTTTTGCACTCATGGGGTGTAGACAAGGATCTTGATCGGTTGCTGATTAGTGACATGAAGTTGAAGAGACCAGAGAATTTGATTATAACATCTGGCATGTTAGGTGATAAAGGAGCACTAACATTGATATTCCCAGGCATAAGTTCAGTTCTTGAGGTACTCATACATACTATGCAACTGCATAAAACTGTTAACCCCTACAATCATTTCACACATTGCTCGAACATTTCAGCTCTGGAAGCTCTCTTCGGAATTTTGTGCAATGAGGTCACTGACTATGGTATCCCTTGCACAACGCATGGTTACCCTTTGTCATTCCAGTTCTGGGGTCAGCAGGTATTTAAATTCCGCTATCAGTAACACTTAGTGTAAAAGAGTACTAATTAATATTCCATCCTTTCAGCACACTTGTTATCTTCTGTTTGGGTCAATTCATTGTTCTTTCTAGTGCAGATATGAAATATCTAAGGGGTAAAACTCAAAGATCAATAATATCTGACTGGTTTATGCATCTCCAACATATAATTCTAGCCTAAAAGGTGTTATGAAACAGTAATTGCCAAAATGACCATCATTCTTGATTTTGTCAGGTTTCTCATCAGGCTAGAATCTCTTAGGATTAGTACTTTATTTGATATATATACCAGACTTTGAATATTCTAACTGTCCGGGTTCTTGTAACTATACATGTATATACATGCACCTAATGGAGGAACTCTTTTAAAATGATCTCAGTGCCTTGGCAGCATTCTACACTCGACATTTCATGGAGAAAGTTCCAGATATAAAGCCACCTTCTCTCCAGGTTGCCTATTTCTCTAGCTTAACTTTCTGACATGCGTCATGCAGAGCTAATTTCTTCTCCTGCTTCCAAGTATTTCATGTGTTAGCATAAATTTTTAAGCTTGTACATAGTGACTGGTATTGCTTGATTCATAAATAAAGTACTTGAAGCACTCACTTGATTTGAGATACATTAAGCTATCCTCTTTTTGTCTGATTTGCGTTACAGCTTTTAGTTAGTTTCTGGCAAGATGACAGTGAACACGTTCGTATGGCCGCAAGATCGTTGTTCCACTGTGCTGCTTCTTCACGGTCAATACCACTGCCATTATGCAGTGAAAAGAATACTGATCATATCAAATTTATTAGTTCTCTTTCTGAAACCAGTGGAAGTGGACATAACAGTGCAAAGGAAGAGACAGCCACAGAAAAGCTCGAGATTCAACAAGTTGATGATTCTAAATTTGTTACTTCTCTTGCCGAAACCAGTGGAAATGGACATATCAATGCAAAGGAAGAGTCAGCTATTGAAAAGCTCGAGATTCATCAATATGATGATTCTAAAGTACTTGCTTGGCTGGAGTCATATGAATTGCAGGACTGGATATCATGTGTTGGGGGGACAAGCCAAGATGCAATGACTTCTCATATCATCGTTGCAGCAGCACTAGCCATTTGGTACCCTAGCCTAGTAAAGCCAACTCTTGCAGCCCTAGTTGTTCATCATTTAGTGAAGTTGGTTATGGCCATGAATGAAAAATACAGCTCCACTGCTGCAGAACTCTTGTCAGAGGGTATGGAATCTACATGGAAGGCATGCCTAGGGTCTGAAATACCTCGTTTGATTGGAGATATATTTTTCCAGATAGAGTGTGTAAGTAGCACTGCTGCAACCCCCACTGTGTCGAACACAATTAGAGATACTTTGGTGGGTATTCTTCTGCCAAGTCTGGCAATGGCTGATGTTCATGGTTTTCTAGCAGCCATAGAAAGCCAAATTTGGTCTACTGCATCTGACTCACCGGTTCACTTAGTAGCCCTAGCAACTGTCATCAGAGTACTCCGTGGGGCTCCAAAAAGCTTGGCTCAGTACCTTGATAAGGTCAGTCCATCATATTGTTTTTCCAACCAATTGAGTACAGGTGCAACATAAATTATTTTATTTTAAAGAATAATGTCCAGATGGTTACTCTTGATATGCAGATCAAGTTTTAATAGTTTAATGCAGGGCCGTATAGTAAAAAGCGCTTGGAAGTACAGTCCAGATTTATGAGTTGCTTCCATTTCATTTGGGGGAAATTCATTCTTTCTTCCGGATATGTTAGCTATTATGCGCATTGAGTTATAAATATTATGATGATAATTAAATCCTGCATTTCTAGACACTACTACCCTAGTAGACTAAAGTTATGAAATTATAATATTCTTGATATCTGGCATCCTTCATGAATATTTATACCTGCTATTGTATATCTGTGATTGGAAACATAAGTTTGCTAGTTTTTCTAAATTTCTATTGATTATAATCATTTCTCGTGATTAAGCTTAATGATGGGAGAGCTTAAAAAGTCATTTATTGCTTTCAAGTATCAACAGTGTGTTAAGTTGGGAGCTGACAGAAACTTTTGTGCATAGATTGTTTTGTTTTCGTTTGTTTGTTTTACATTTCTATGAAAGACTAAGCACATCTGGATTTGCAGGTAATTAACTTTATATTACATACGATGGACCCTAGCAATTTGGTGATGCGCAAAACTTGCCTCCACAGTTCAATGGCAACACTGAAAGAAGTAGCTCGTGTTTTACCTATGGTAGCTCTGAACGAGACATCAACACGGTTAGCTGTTGGAGATGCAATTGGAGAGTTTAATAATGCAAGCATCCGTGTTTACGACATGCAAAGGTTTGCAATACTGAATCACTGACTAATTAAACAACCATTCATTAAGAACAAAAGAAAAAGTTGCCTGATTTCTACAAAATAGACATCCTTATCATATGCTATACTTGATTGTTGGTCTCTCATCTGCTAACAGTGTAGCAAAGATTAAGGTTCTTGATGCAAGTGCACCTCTGGCACTACCAAGTTTACTAGTTGGAGCATCGGGAATGGCACTAACCAATGTTATCTCTTGTCTCAGTTTCTCCCCAGATGGAGAGGTACCTTATGTTCTTTCATTCATGGGTTAATTAAATGCCAAATTGCCAACCGAATTTGTGACCAATATGCTGCTTGTTAGAGAAGCTCTTTTTTGCTGAATTTTTACTAGCTGAACTAATATTGAAGTACAACTCGCTAGCTACGTGTATTTCTCTGTTAACCTTTGGTGGAAAATTTATACATCTATCCGGACTGTATGACACATTGCCATGGATGTCCAATCCGAGACTTAACAGAAAAATAGACAGAGCTACAAAAATCTATTAATGGATTGGTTTAGCTAGTTAAATTAAATGTCATAAAAAGTACAACTAGCAAACTAGCAATTTTGTATGTAACCCCACAACCCGAACCATTCATTCATTCCTTTATTCTTCAATTACTTGCTTAGATATGAATCTTTTGTTTCATTCATAGACTTGTTTTAAAAAAATGAAAATGACAGGGATTGGTGGCTTTTTCGGAGCACGGTTTGATGATAAGATGGTGGTCGTTAGGATCTGGGTGGTGGGAGAAACTGAGCCGAAATTACGTACCGGTGCAGTGCACCAAATTGATCTTCGTTCCTCCGTGGGAGGGTTTCTCACCAAAAACAGCACGCACGAGTGTTATGGCCAACATTATGGGACCTGATGGGCATGTTACTCCAAACGTACGTAATCAACTTCCAATTTGATTCTTTTATTTGCCGCTCCTCAACCGAAAATAACGACTTTAGTAATGGTCAATGCAGGAAAATTCAAAGTTAGGAGGGAATGAAGCTGATAATGTAAAATATTTGATCCATAATCTCGACATCTCGTATCGCCTCGAATGGGTCGGGGACCGGAAAGTGCTGCTCACTCGACATGGTCAACATTTGGGAACTTTCCAGCTGTGAAATTTTTACTGCAGAACCGTCCAGGTGTCGGTGTTTTATTCGTTCATTCTTTCGCTTTATTTTCAATAGGCAAAGGAAATGAACAATCCAATACCCGCTGAGAATGAATGGTATTGTATGTATTACTTGGACAATGAAGCAGTTGCGCGTTATAGAAATTGATGTATAGTGTGTGATTTTTGTGGTGATGATGAATTTTTGTAAGTGAGCAAATTATGCATGAAGAAGTTGCGCGTTACATATATTGATGTAGTATAATTAACCATGTTTAAACTACCCAAACTTGCAGATACACAAATAAACATGACTAGCTAGGTATGGATATGATGCTAAACTACTTTACGAAATATTTATTTCTAGAGTGAAGTTTGAAACTTGTTCGTTAAATATAATATAGTAGGTTTTAGATTATTTTGTAATTTTCGTAAAACTTGTTTTTATCAAAAGGGACAACCTTTTCTTCTTTAAACGTGTATCTTTATCGTATGTTATATTGTTATGTAATCTGTGTAATATTAGTGGGCGTGTTCGTTTTAAGTTGATTTTTTTTTTGGCCAAGTTTTTTAGTTGATTTAACGCAGGTTTTTAACTACTGCATGAATGACATGGTTAAAGATTATACGACACGATACAAATTAAGAGGTTCATAAATAAATCGTGCAGATCCATGAAGTGGAATCTGACGTTCAAAAGATATATCATCAAAGAAATGTGATTTGAAGGGCCGTACGCAATCTCCACTCCTCCACGTCATCATTCGACATGGTAACCGTTAACCATCTCCAAAGAGTTCAAGTTTAATCCAAATTGATCAATCAATCCCATCACCATTTGTTGGACATTGTCCCAAACAACTCCACTTATCTACAGAAATTAAGTCAGAAATTCTATTCGGACAAAAAATTGAGTTAGTGGTAAATAATTAATATAAAAAAATCGGAGATAAATTTAAAATTTAAGAAAATTAAATGACAATAATTATAAATTTTTAGAATAAAATAGTATATATATATATATATATTACAAAAGGTTGAATGAGAGACTTACCGTTATCCTCATTCCTGGTTCTCAAAGTAATTCCAAACTAGCTATTTGAATTATTATTATTATTATAATTACTCACTCACGTCATCTCCTCTATAAAAACCCCATAAACCTCACATGTTTCCATCACCTATCCATTTTCACTTGCAAAAATTTGGAAGACCGAAACATGGGACGACACGGTTCAACCTTGGCCTCGGTTTTGGTCTTGTGGTGCTTATTGGCTTGCCACGGTGGCCTTTCTTTGAACAATAGTCTCACTTTCTCGGTTTACGACTATAATGACGCGATCGCGAAAGCTATCTTGTTTTTCGATGGTCAGAGGTCGGGAAAGTTGCCGACTAGTCAGCGAGTCCAGTGGCGAGCCGATTCAGCGCTCGCCGATGGCAATCTTGAAAATGTATTTTCCCAATTTATTTTACAAATTAATCTACTGAATATGTGCTGGTTATTAGGGATAAATATATTATGAAAATATATTTATTATATGCTGATTAAGTTATCGGTTACTAACTTATTTTTTTCCTATAATTTCATTAACCTACTTATAATATATTTTTTTTTAAAAAGTTAGAAACTTGGGGTTGAAGAAAACCCAAATTATATGGTGACTTGGCACACAAGATTTGCTAGGGTTTGAACTGTTTTCTCGGTGCAGGTGGATTTAGCCGGAGGCTACTACGATGCCGGTGACAATGTGAAGTTCACAGGGCCAATGGCCTTTGCCGTGAGCTTGCTGAGCTGGACCGCGATTGACTACCAATCCGGCATTTCATCGATCGGCCAATTAGGGTTTCTGCAAACCGCGATAAGATGGGGTGCCGATTTCTTACTAAAAGCTCAGACTTCACCTACAACTCTATACACTCAGGTAATTTTATCTACTCACCATATCATATGCTATAAACTCGAATATATCACTTTGATCATAATTATTACGAATAATATTAAAAAAAATGTTGTTTATATGATTTTTGATTAGGTTGGCGATGGGAATTCCGATCATCAGTGTTGGGAACGACCGGAGGATATGGACACGAGACGAACATTATATAAGATCACTGCTAACTCTCCGGGAAGCGAGGCTGCCGGTGATGCTGCTGCCGCTCTTGCCGCAGCTTCCATCGCCTTTAAAGGAGTCGACTCAGGCTACTCATCGAAGCTGTTAAGCTCGGCTAGATCCGTAATATTCTTTTGAAAAAAAAAACAATAATAATTTGAAAAAAAAACAGAGGAATTTTTTAGAAAAATGATTGATTTGTGTTGTTTCAGTTGTTTGAATTTGCAGACAAGTACCGGGGATCGTACCAAGGATCGTGCCCATTCTACTGTTCTTACTCAGGTTATCAGGTGAACAGTAAAGACTGCACTAGTGATACCGAACTCTACTTTTAACATATTTTCAATTTTTCCTATGCAAAATGTTTGAATTGATTAAAAAATGGTAAATTTGAAAATGAAACTGAATAAGTAAAATTTCAATGCATATATATAGCTAAACCAAATTTAAATATGTACGCGTGTAGCGTGTGTTGGCTCGCCTTTATTATATATATACATATATATAGCAATGCAATTTTTTTGACACGAAATTTAATTAAACCCTAGGACGAGCTATTATGGGCAGCGGCTTGGCTATACAAAGCAACCGGAGAAGACAAGTACTTGAATTACGTGGTGAGCAACCAAGGATGGAGCCAACCCGCTAATGAGTTCAGTTGGGACAACAAATTCATTGGTGTTCAAACTCTTCTTGCAAAGGTTTGACTTTTTTATATTATTATGTATTTTTTTTCTATATTTACGTACTTTTTTTTTTTTTGCATGCATGCATGTAGTTACAACTTACAATTAGCTAGATAAGTGAATAATAAAGCATATATAACATATTCAAGCTGTGTTTCAGGAGTTCTATCAAGGGAAGAACAGCCTTAACAAGTTCAAAACCGATACCGATTCATTCGTATGTTCTATGATGCCGGGGAGCAACTCGGCGCGTATTAAGACAACACCCGGTATTGCTTCATATGTTAATATAATTAATTAAATTACGTAGTAAAATTAATATCTTAAAAGCATGTTAGTTAATAATCAGCTATTTTTGCATGTTTTTTTGTTGTTGCTTTTGATGTCTTATTAGGTGGTCTTCTGTACACACGAGACAGCAGTAATCTGCAATATGTTTCGAGTTCAACTATGGCTCTGTTGGCCTACTCAAGAACCCTAGACTCGGCCGGTTCGACCGGAGTCCAATGTGGTTCTGTCCGTTTCTCTGCCTCTCAGATCAAAGCATTTGCACAATCTCAGGTTCCAACTCAATTACTTACAAATATAACCGGATGTTTCTCTCTGTGGAAATATTTGGTAGCTACCAAATTATCCATAAAGTGAAACACAAGCTAGCAAATTGTCCATAAAATGAAACCTAAGATAGTAAATTGTCTAGAAAGTGAAATATGAGCTAGAAAATTGTCAAATAAAAAAAATCAGCTGGCAATTTATTCACAAAGTGAAATCTAATTAATATAGCAAATTGTTAGAAAAAATAAAACATTTGTAAGAGCAATACTATGTCTCTTATTAGTAATTATTTCATTTTTATTTTTGCCTCCGAATATTTTTTTTTTGTGTTTTTTTTAAAAACTGTTATTTTTATTTTCTACAATGTAAACCTTAACATTTAAATTCAAAAAAAATCTTAAAATTCACTTTATAACCATTGTGATTATTCAGTTTAATTTTACAAATTTTTAGGTAAAATTATAAATAAAATATTTGCAAAAATAAGTTTAAAGCATTGATACTTTCAAATGATCCTAGCAAATCCATACTCAAATGTGAATTAACCATTGATAAATTCACTATTTCTTTATTATCAAATTCTGTAATACATTACAATAACTTAATATATAAAATAACTTCATAGAATTCTCAATTATTATTTTCTCAGCAATAACTTTTTCACTAAATTTGTTTTCTTAAAAATATCCCCATTTTCAATTCTTAAATCTGCAATTGGCCAAACGGAGGTTAATCAGGGACCCACAATTAGGTGTTCCCATAATTTGGGTGTTCCCATAAATAAAAGTACGTGGGGTTGAATCGTTAATTGCAAGATCACCCCTAAACTTACTATTTAGTAACATCTACTCCTTTAACTAGTGTAAGAGCAATGTAAAATTTATGTTACAATATGATCATGTTTTGGTATAGGTTGATTATGTGCTTGGGAAGAACCCAATGAAGATTTCTTACATGGTGGGTTTTGGCACCAAGTTCCCTCTCCGGGTGCACCACCGCGGAGCATCCATACCATCGGTTCGAACCCTACGAGCCAAGGTCGGTTGCAACGATGGGCTCTCGGTCTATTACTATTCATCCAACCCCAACCCAAACACCCATACAGGTGCCGTGGTTGGTGGGCCCGACTCGAACGACAACTTCAATGACGCACGAACCGACTATGCCCACTCCGAGCCCACGACTTATATGAATGCAGCCTTTGTTGGTTGCTTGGCTGCTCTACTTGGCTAAATTCACAAGACTAGTATCGCATCTATAAGGGTCTCAAAACTCCCTAATTAAGCTCCACTTGATATTTTAATTAAATATCCTAACAATTAATGGCCTTGTGCTGCCTATAAGTTTGACCCTAAAATTTGGGCAAGTGGTTAGATAATAATGGATTATTATTATTATTATTATTATTATTATTATTATTATTATTATTATTATTATTATTATTATTATTATTATTATTATTATTATTATTATTATTATACAAAGGTTGGAAATTTATGTGTTAATAATAGTATTAAAGAATATTAAGGGTGTGTATTAATTTGTGTGGTTATATAAATGCCCAATGGTAGAATACTTATTTTTCTTTATTAATTAAACTGTTCTCTGATTGGCCACAAAAATAAAATAAAAAAAATAAACTGTTCTCTGATCTCATCACCCACATACGTGGTATACTAATACTTTTTAGGGTTTCGAATGGCTCGTTTATTTTTATTGTAGATTTGTTCGGTTACTTACGTGACGTTTATTGCTTTTTAATTTAGGGAGATATTTATAATGTGAATCTAAATTTGTATGTTGGTTTTTAGTAATAAAGAAAATTGTTGAATATATATAATTAATCGATAAAAATTTGAAAAATGACAACACACCCTTTTCTCACTTAGTTTTAGGCACACTTTCAAATTATATTATATGTATGTATATATATATAGTGTAAATGCAATTTCCAGTTAGCACATTATAATATAATATATATATTTTGGTTTAGGGTCTGCTATATATATGTTCCCACTTGTTTCCTTCATAATTCAAACTACTGGTTAATTATTAACAGCGGCCTAACTTACACCTAAAACTAAAAGAGGCCTTCTTTGGGCTGTTATTATTATAATAATACATATATTTATTATTATCTAATATTCAAATATCATAATTAAAATCGCTTTAATTTAATGACACTTTGATATGAGAGCCTTCTCTAATAATAATATTAATGTGCAAATTGCTAACTAAACTTTACATGAATGTGTAAATTGCTAGGCTAGACTTTTTTTGTATTAAATTACTAGCTGAACTTTCTATATTGTGCAAAAATATAGTTCTGTCCATCTTTCTGCTAGCCTTTGATGGAAAATACTTTCAAAATTTGCTAAAAGCACCCTAAAGTTTTAATATAATAATATAATGATATGATATTTTATGTAAAACCAAATTTTTAAATAATACATGTTAACAACTATATAAAAGAAACAAAAATGTAGTTTAAAAATATAAAACATTAATTTTTTAAAATATTTTTTAAAATTTCTATAAGATATAGTTTTTTTAAAAAATATATATAATTTAAATTTATGAAATTTGAGGTTTATATATTTACTTATATATATATTTTGTATAGTATGTATCATTCTAAAATTTTATTCAATATTTTTATTTAATTGTATATAAAAGTTGGTGTTATTTTAAAATCATAATAGAGCTTTAGGGCACTTTCAGTAATTTTAAAAAATATATTCATTCCATAATTAAGGGAAAATTTGACAAAGTTAGCAAATTGCACGTTAGTAAAAATTCGGCTAGCAACTTGCTACAAATAAAAGTATGAGTAGCAAATTGCGTTTTCGGGTAAAATTTAACTAGCAATTTGGTCATTAATCCAAAAAAGAATACTACGAAATTAATTTCCCTAATTGAAGTGTACGAAAGTCTATATATAATGCTACAACTTTCTTTGGGCTACCTAATAACAACCAATAATGCATATGGTATTAGAGTAATTAAGACTTTACAAACTACAATCCAACCCGATTAAAAAATATCAACGAGCAATAATATAATAATAATAACTAAAATTTCCCAAAGATGACGTCACTCCAGCACGAGTGACGTGTACTTATCATAATCATCCATTTCAGTCAAAGTCAAACTTTTATGATGATCCCATCTCTCTCTCTCTCTCTTCTCCACCGCGCATGTGAATTCCCCACCGAATCTGCAACTAAACTAGGGCAAAATCCATGGCCACTGATCCGCCATATCCAGCTCACCCCACCCCATCACCATTTCATCGATTTCTTCACTAAAAACCAAATCTTGAATCTGATTAGTGTTATTGGGTAGTAATTGTTGTTCTGCAACTTCTTCTGCTAGGGTTTTCTGTTTAGGCCGGGTTGACGGAGAAGGGGTCTTGGTGGTGGTGCGGGTGCTTCCGGCGAGAGAGCTCCGGCGAGTCGGGTGGGAGTGGGTGTGATCTCCGGTGTAAGTGACGATAAACATGCCGGGATCGGAGTTGCTTCTCTCCACTAGCTTTCTTGCTATGCATCCCTTTGAGCTGCTGCATCTATAGTAGCTCCTGCATAATTTAATTAATTCTTCATGAGGAATTAAGATTTGAAACAAACGTGGTAATTCTGGAAAAAAAAAAAAGAAGATGGATTAATACCATGCAAATGTTAGAACCCAATTCTTTTTTAACTTTAAATATGTATATGTCTACGTAGCTATTATTATTATTTATAAGGGTAGTGAAATTTTTAGTGAAAAATCCATAGAAAGTTGTCAACTAACACATGTTAAGTAATGCTTGTTTCATAAAATGGAAAGAAAATGCTGTTAAGCACTGTCATGTGGACCTAGAACTGCTTTCTATTAAAGTTTCACATTTTTTTTTAAATGTTCTTGCATCACTCTATTTATAAATATGTATGTGTGTAGATATAGTATATATATATACCTAGGAAAGGATGATCCTTTGATGGGTTTCTGGCCATATTTCCTCCATGCCCACAAATCTGAGGAGACATCTTCAGCTTTAACTTGTTGCACCACTCTTTTCTGTTGATTCCTCCTGAAACCATAAATATTCATCAAGTTCAATTAACTAAGAATTTACTAAATTAGTTAAATTTGTATACAAATATAAATACCTTTTTTTGTATTTAGGTACATGATCATGAAGATGCGCAGTTTGTTGAGTCGGCGACGTTGCAGCCGTCGTTATAGGAGACAACCGACTTCCTTCTTCTTCTTGTTCTTGTTCATGAAGAAGAAAGTTCTGGGTTTCTTTCAACTCCATTGATGGAGAAGTAGTTGTTTCAAGGAAGCAGCTGGTGAAAAGACCGTTGTACCCTCGTTCTTCATGTTGATCAGGCATGATCAAAGGCGACTGATCGAACCACGCCATAAGATCAGTTTGGTCGACAAAACATCCTTTGCCGACGGTCTGCTGGTCGAAATCAAACATGTTGTCCATGCAAGCAAAGTTTGTCATGGATTATGAATTTAGGGTTTATTAACTAAGAAAGTTTAGGGAAGAAGTATAGTGTTGTGCTTGGGGTGGGAAAAGAAGCAGCTTGACCATATTTATATATATACATGATCTAATATGAAATGTAGAGAGAGATAAAGCAAGCTGTCACTTTGAATAATTCTCAAGTCCCTAATAAAGTCATTTTTATTTTGTTCATTTTCATTATTTGATTATTAAAACTCAAAACCATATTACTGGATCCACATTGAGGGTTGACATTGGGGAAAAGTCAAATGGTTTTAAATTTACTGAAACAGTGTAGTGGAATAGAATATATAGACCGCTGTTGTTGATCTCTTGCATGCCACTTGGTGTATATCATATATATATGCATGGTCAAGTATTGTTAGTATATATATAATGCATATAAATATAATTCACATCATGATGCTTTTCAATATACATAAATAGAAAGCACTCATATTATCCAAACGCCCACATATCTCATTTTTGCAAAATGATCATCAGATATTAAATGTCTCTTTTTCTTTCTTTCTTTCTAAAACCTAAAAACAAACAACATATACAGACGATAATTAATTATGCTTTATGCACCAAGTACCATCCTATAGTTAAGCTAGTATTGTCCTTGATGATGAGCTCTCCAAGCCTATATATAATATGCATTGATATCGACTGATCTTGGATAATTTCTATTTCAATACCAACTAAGAAGAGGAATATTTATATATTATTTATAGGGTTTTTTTTCCGATCCCCTAAATTAATAGTGAGGATATATGGACCATGAACACGCGTGAGTTAGCTTAGCTAGTTTCCATTGTAAAGGTCAGCAAAAACGGCAAACCGAATCCCAACTTGCAGCTTAATTACCTCATTAATAATTACGTCTATATATATATATATACAGTTTTAGATATATTAATTAAATAAATAAATAGCCCACAAAAATAATTAAATAAATAAACACGCATATTAATTATATGGTTATGTACGTGTGTGTGCGCTTCGACGGGCTAGCTAGCTACAGGGTTTCATTTTCATACCCGTCATCAATTATATAATCAATATACAATATATGTATACGCTACTTAGTCATGATGTTGGTTCATACTAAGACAGTTGGATACTATAATATTTCTAGCAGATTTTCAGATCTTAAGTGTAAACATTCAAAGATATATATATTAAAGAAGAAATCATATAATTAATGCATAAGAATATATAATAACATTGAGAGAACATGTTTTGTTCATTTATGCATGATTTTTCAACATATATGCATAAAATATATCAATTATCACCGAATAAACTTTTTTGCTAATAATGTTAAGGTTAAAGCCTCCAACTACAAGATAATTCATCTAAAGTGGCGTCTTTAATTTACTGAGATTTCAGTTCGTTTTTGTGATTTGCAACTCGCGTTGGCGTTAGTTAGTATATTGGTATAGAGGGAGATTTTTATATCAACAAAAAAATATCTTAAAGAAACATAAATGATTTACAGTTTAGAACTTTATATTTAAAATAAAAAATAGAGTATAAGAGTGAATATATTCGTTTGTTTGCTTGAAATTACACTATACGCATTGATGATCAGTTTTGGAATTTCGAAAATTTTGTTATTATATCTATATATTAATTAAAAACACCCATATATATCTGAGAAAAGAAGAATTTCGGAACTTCTATTATTATTATTATTTATTAAGAAACCCAGAAAAGTGTCCCACTACGAAAGAACAAGAATTTTAAAGCTTCCCTTAAAAAAGGGCTAGTTGCCAGTTGGAAGTCTCTCCAGTCTAGTCTTAGCCTTTATAATACTTGAGATTGGATGGGCCAATCCAAGTCCTGGCCAGTGGCCACACTTCTGTTTATTTATTATATATAATAATATTTAGGGTTAAAAGGTAATTTTAGTGCCACATATTTGACCAGTATAAGTTTTTGATACTATATGTTTAGTTTTCTAGGCTTTTGGTGTCATATGTTTGAGATGTTGTATGTTTTTTGTTCTTCCGTTAGTCAACAGTTAGTTTGACTATTAAATACTTTTATTTTATTCAATTTAGTCCTCAAATTTATATTTCTAAAATTTAATATTTACACTACGCTTTAATCCCTATTATTTGCTCAAATCACCGCCCACCACACACCACCTCCAAAGCCGCCGCCGACCACCACGAAAATGGCCGGCCACCACCACTTGGGGCTTGAAACCACCCCAATCGGGGCCGGCCACCACCAATTGGGGTGGTTTCCAGCCCCAAGTGGTGGTAACCGGCCATTTTCGCGGTGGTCGGCGGCGGCTTTGGAGGTGGTGGGTGGTGATCGGCGGCCTTCGACGGTGTTGCACCAAAAACCTACAAAACTAAACATATGGCACCAAAAACCTACATTGGTCAAACATGTGGCACCAAAAGTACCTTTAACCCTAATATTTATTATTTGTTAATTTATTTATTTATTTAATTATCTTCCTTTTCCCTTTAAAAATAAATAATATATTTTGGGCCTAAAACCTTCCAGGGCCCAACTGCAGAAGCAACATTGAATCAATAGTCTTACACATATGCAATGATAATGAAACTACAACTGAAATGAATTATAAACTTAGGAAGGGTAACTCTATTTCTTAAGTATATATATAAATAAATAAATAATAATTGAGTTCCTACAAACATCAAAATGATGAAGACGTACCAATCTGCAACTTCTTAACTCTTGTCTCATCTCTCGGCTTCAATGTACAGATCGTCATTCGCATCTACAAACCAGTTCACTCTTTTCTTGAGGCGAGTCTCACCTTCTTTCCCTCGATTATGAACTTTTCACTTCTCTCCAACTGCATCCAAACAAACCATCATTCTATACAGAGTGCAACATTTGTAGAGCGCGAGTAAACGAAACAAAATTTGTCACAAACCAATTTGTAAAATTCTACCCAGTGAAACATTTTTAGAGAAACAAAAAAGTTATCTTTTCAGATAAAACGAGCGATTTGTTGGAATAATCACCAGTTTTTCAGATCCACTTTCTCAAATTTCCATACTTTGTACTAATGCTCATGTCTAATCTCAAGTTCCAAACTTTGTAGTATTGCCCATGTCTAATCTTGCTTCGCCCGAAAAAAGTTAAAGAGTTCTTTAAGACTAGTCAGCCCAAAAAGACGGATTTTTTCTCTCCATAAAATGAGGCATCAACTACTTCATTTTTTTTGTTTCCCCGCAAGTGGTCCTAGGTGGCCCCCCATCAGGAGGGCAACACCCGTAACATGCTTGTTCCAAGTCTAGACTAATCCCTACTCGCGCCGGGTCAGCATCTAATCCCCACTTGCTCCAAGCCTAGACGACTATGCATGCTTGCTACTTCATAGTTATTAAGAGAAAACATACCTTTCCCTTTAGGTGAGTAAAGGCATCTTTTTTCGAAGAAAAATTGGAGAAAATAGAGGGCACTTGTTCTTCAACAAGGACTTTCAGTTCTTTTAACTTGAGGGACTTCTCAGGCACCTAATTAGCAACATTCATAAATAAAAATTCAGTGAAGACTCTTCAATTTGCAATGTGTTTGCAATTGCAACATTATTCATACCTTGCGGAGGAGCTGCTTGCATAATTTTTTCAATTTCACCTTCTCATCAAACTCTTGAGTCTTGACTACTATGTCAGCATGTTTTCGCTTTCGAGAGCCTGAATCAGAAGAATCATCATCCTCATCATCACCGCTGCTGTCACCAAAAGATGTCTTCTTTCCTTCAAAATAGCATCCAGCTATCTTCTTAGTCCTGTCTTTAATTCCAAGCCCTTGCTTCCCGGTCGTTGATTTGTCCTGAAAATGGGAAGGAAAAGATATATAGTCAGAATAAATAAATCCTCTTAAATTGATTATATGATCTTTTTGTGACTGAAACACATTGTCTTAATTGTTAATTCATATCTGAATGAAAAAGGAAAAATGACACAGTACCTGGACAAGATTGTAAAGGTTCTCTTGATCCTGCTCATGAAAAGCAGTCCTTGAATCTGGCTTGGCTTTGCTGGAACCTGATTTTTTTCGGGACCCTGCCCCCAGAAATCCTCCAAATACAAACCCAGATTTTGAGCCCCACCAGTCATCACCAAGTTTGGGTTCTGTAATAATTTAATGAGAATTGAGATCAATTCCTAATTGAGCATCCAAACAACAGTTCTTTACTGTATATTTGATCAACATCTTTTCGGCCTAAAAAAAACATCCAAAGTTCAAAACAACAGGTAGAGTTCATGTTCACCTTATAGCCAACACAATGGACATTAGCTTCGATGATCAGAACAGGATAAGACTAAGACTTGCACATGAGAAAAGTTCATCACTTATGGTCTCAAAAACAAGCCAACCCAGTCATGATGCGTACAGCTTATGAACTATGAAGCAGTATCCTCACACACAAGTCAGTGACATACTTATCCACTTTGATGGTCTCATCTCCAATTTAGTTATCATGATATCATCTAATTACTCTAATAACAGATTCAAAGTATCGTCCACTTACCATAAGAGGACTGAAGCAGACTACATAAACTACATGAGCAGTCTTACATTTGATAGATATGAAGATTTTCACAGCCTATATCTACTGAGGATGCCATATCTATCAAGAACTTGATTCAATAGTACTACCTTCAGGACAAGAAACAAGGGCTTCAGATGTATCCATAGCATCAACTATATCAGCAGGTTCAGCATCTACGTCTGATGGCTCCTCAGTCTTTTTGACCTGTATCAAGTAAGCAAATTCCTTAATGACATGCTTAAACATAACTTCACTGAAACAGAAAATGAAGTTCTACAGGAAGCAGAAATCTCAGTGAAAATGTTACTTATTTCTTACTTAATACAATGCTACTTCATCAAATAACAGTAACAACAAAGAGACAGAGATGAAATAAAATGCGACTTACAAGAATTCCTTCAAGATCCTTAGAAGAATATGACTGAACAAGTTTCCCCCTTTCTCTCTTATGATACCTACCAATAATAACCAAGGCGAAAACAACTCAGATTGGCACAACAATATGTTAAATTTCCTGTAAAATTGCCACACTCAGAAAAAAAAGGAGAAAAAACAGCTCTGAGAAACAAGACGGACCTTCCTCTTGCTCGAGTAACCTTAGCTACTGGCTTCTCAATATTGGAATCAGTAGTATCGTCTACCACCGAAGCATCAGTTTTATCATCTACTGCAATAAAGCAAAACATATCATTGGTGAACCAGTGCAATACACTTCCTTTCCACAACAACAAGTTAACAGAAAATTCAGTAGCGACGTACCTTCATCACTGGGTTGTACATTTTGCTGCAATCAATGATAATTACTCCGAATCAGAAGACGCTCACACTTTCGGACAAATAACAAAACTATGAATACATGGGAACACACGAAAGAAAAATGAATTACCACTTTTAATCGTTTGAGAATGCTATCAAACTGTGCAGTGTCAAATGCCCAGGGATTTGGCTTCTCAGTGCCCACACCTGCCATAAGAGAACAAATTAACCATTTTTCTCGAGATATCCAGCTCCAGTATCACGAAAAATAAAATACAAAAGGAAGGGGGAATAGAAGGTACCAGCGGTGTCCTGCTTGTTCTTGACTCTAACGTAACCCTTGATCCCTTGCTTCTCTTTCCCCAGCCCCTCTCCTTCCTCCCAACCCTATATACACAACCGCGGAGCATCAATTAACACGAAACAACAATACTAGTGACACGTAAAACCATTAAGAGAGCTCAATCTTGCAGTAGCAAAGCGCCTACCATCTGTTTCATGAGGCGGAAGGCGGCGGATTCACGGGCCACGCCGACGTAGCATAGAGGAGCTTCCGGTGCCGACATGGTTGCTTCGTTGCTCTGTCGGCGATCGCAGCCGTCTCTATGTCTGCACAGCGAGAGAAGTTTGCAAAAACCGTTTCTTCCAGACCTAAAACTGAAGAGGGGTGATTATCAGCTGCAGCCGGTTATCCTCTCTTCCGGTGTGGCGGCGGTTATAGTCTTTACTGATCCGGATAAGCGGTGCGACCCGGTTCGGTTTACCGACCCGCTCAGTTAAATGAAACGGCAATCGGGCATGGCACGATGGGTTAGACACAAAAATTACAGGTTTGAATTATATATTATTGACACGGCACGACATCATAACATGATAGTTATATGTATACATATAATAATTTAAAATAAATATATTTAAAGCTAGCGTGACTTCTTTTTGGAATGATATACTTTACAAAGTGTAGATTAAACTTACTAAATTGAGTAATTTTATTTCAAATATTGTTATATTTTATTTTTTTATTCAATTTACTAAAGATTTTCTGTACCAATTTTTCATGTTAGACTGGTTTAGACTGACTTTCAGAACACGACACGAATCCGCATAGCCCGCACGAATTAACAGTCGTACTACAGAGATTTATTTGCAACTAAGAAAAACTATAGGGAATAAATTGGAGTTCAAGGGAAATTTGTTAAAAAAAAAAGTGTTTCACATAAGAAAACAAAATCCACATTCAACAAGCACCACCGCATTTTCCCTCAAAATATTCCCCCGCTTCGATTTGTATTTTGTAGACCCGGTGAATCTCCACCTGCCAAATCGCCATGGCCACTCACCTTCTTCCTTCTTCCGCCACAGCCACCGCCGTCAAATCCAACTCAGTCTACCTTCTCCATCCCTTGAGATCTGCTACTGCGCAGCTTAATTTCTATGCGCGCCCACTAATTCTCCAGCCGGTGGCTGCGGCGCGTCTTTCCGTAGCAAGAGCTGCTACATCAACCGCCGTCGAGCTGGATAACGCCGCTGTCACCTCCAAGCCTGCGAAGTCGCTGCCGTTCAGGGTAGGCCATGGATTCGATCTCCACAGGCTCGAGCCTGGGTACCCTCTGATTATCGGTGGCATCAACATACCTCATGATAGAGGCTGCGAAGCTCACTCTGATGGTAATTAGTGCACTTCTCGTAATTCATGAGGAAATTGTTGGGAATTCAAAAAATTTCATATAATTCTGTATGTAGTCTACTTATGATTTTGAGTTTGGGTATTATACTTGTAGGTGATGTGCTGCTTCACTGTGTTGTGGATGCGCTTTTGGGAGCTCTTGGCCTCCCTGATATTGGGCAGATATTCCCAGACAATGATCCTAAGTGGAAGGGAGCAGCTTCGTCAGTTTTCGTTGAAGAAGCTGTAAGTTCATCCGTTTCGTATGACTCTTAATGTTATGACTATTGGATATGATTGCTAAAGTCCTAATCTTTTGCCACAATGATTAGGAAGTAGGATATGGATCGATTTATACTTTATAGTTTTGAGTTGTTATGACTGTATTGGATATAGCTGCTAAAGTCCTAATCTTTTGCCATAATGGTTAGCATTTAGGAACTAGAATACTGTTCGACTTATAGTTTTGAGTGGTGATGCTATTTCGATTATCTGAATAAGGAAGAGGCTGGAGAATACCTGCTCTCTTCTTGAATTATTTTCTACACCGAGTTAGCTAGAGTTTGCTTACTGCATAATGTAAATTTTTTAAAGACATTTCGTAATTTAAATATATCCAAATTAAAAGTGAAGTAAGATGATACTGGAAAATGGTTGGATCCAATGTTTGTTGGGTCTAGACTATAGTGTCTAGACCAGAATCGAGAGTGAGTGGCTCGACCCTTGTGGTCAAGGCTTGCTATTAGGCTAGATGTATATCCTTAGAGGCCATTATCAAAGTTCAAAACCACATAATGTAGAATCTTAGTGCTTATGGTGATTCTTCAGAAGACTTCTTAATCCTCTTTGTAAAACTATAGATTATCTAGACTTCTGACTTATACTTCAAATTCCTATATTTTAGAGTCTTAAGATTCATTCTTGAGCATGATACATGTTGAGATTCAGTCGCATCATCAACTATTCTGTGTTCTATATTATTGGTCTTAGTTTAGGATGAAGTGGCAAAATCTCATCCATTTATCCTTGCTAAAATTAAACCTTAACCGGGAAATGGACTCAAGTTCTTCTGATGTCAAATAGAAAAAACCAAATAGCCTTACTTCTAAAGTTAAATCTTGATTTTCCACGCCAGATTCGTTATCTGACATAGTACGATGTTTCTCTTACGTTTGGATTTGTTGAAATTCATGAGTTGTGACATGGTACGATGTTTCAGGTGCGGCTCATGAATGAGGCAGGGTACGAGATTGGAAATTTAGACGCGACACTGATTCTTCAGAGACCAAAGGTGAGCCCCCACAAGGAGACCATTAGAGCCAACCTCTGCAAGTTACTAGGAGCCGACCCGTCCGTCATAAACCTCAAAGCAAAAACCCACGAAAAGGTGGATAGTCTTGGAGAAAATCGAAGCATTGCAGCTCATACCGTCGTTCTTCTCATGAAGAAGTGAAAGTGAAACCTTTATTCCACCTCTCTTGTGATTGTTGTAATACACCTTTGTTGAAAGGTAAACTGTATTTACGCTATCAGATAGAATGTCAAGTGGGCAAAGGAAGGAGTTATGGCAAATAAAGTGTTGTTACAAATATTGTCATTTTATTGGCAACTGTTTTACTTTTACCTTTACTGAGATATATTCTTTTTCTTTGGAAATTACAAAATACAATTTAAAAATCAATAAGCGTGATATAGAGGCTTTTAAAAATGTTTGTTATATACCCAGTATTCCCCAGATATTGTGTAAGTGAATTCTGCACTGTGACATTATATATATATATATATGTATGTATTGGTAAATCTTTATGTTATATACGATAGTGTATCTTAACAATTTTTCTGATTGTTCTTGCTCCCCTAGTTCCAGATTGTGGATATATGAATAAACTTAAAGGAAAACTGGTTGGGTCGTGTTTATTCGTGTATTTACATGTTAAAGTTATTTAGACATTATCAATCATGGTTAAAATTAGTATTAAGAGTTGTAAGATACTAGATGTGTTTAGGTCAAACACGTATTTGTTTAAAAAAGTATTATTAAGTCTAACTTTAACGTTCCTAGCTAGTTCGAAATTGCTAAAACAACGCAAATTTTGTAGTATGCCATATTTTCGTTCCTACTTTAAATTTTATGTATTTATATATTATACGAAGTGGTGAGCATGCGTATTGATCTATTTTGAACTCTCGAAGTCTTTGTTTTGAAATTGACTATGCGTGATATTTTGTTTTCATGCACGGACATAATAAGACGCCTCTGGTAAGCGTTGATCGCTGTGGATGACATGAGTGATGACGTACAATTAATCAGAATGGGTCAAAAAGGAAAAAACATCATTCATGAAAAACATATGCAGCAATTCTAATTACGAGCTAGCTAGCTAGATTCCTGTCGTGATTCTTATGCCTTTCCTCGTACTGTTGCATGCCATGCTCGAACATCCATCCAAAGAATGAATGGAGGGTTTGAAATTGAGGATGAGGCCAAATACTACAAGGAATGAATTAATTGGAGACTTAAGACAAAGTGAATCATTAGACCCAACGGGTAAGCGTGTTACAACTTTAGAGACGAACATAAATCCGACACGAACATTGTATTACATTTAACCGAATCATTACATGTTTTTTTATGAGGTTGGACTAATCAAACAAAATTAAAAGTCGACTTCTCTTTTTTTTTTTTTTTTTTTTTTTGCATTTTATATATGTGGCTTTCAGAATTATATGTGTATGTGGTTAAGCTAATAACTAATCTATGATACCGTGTATAAATTTATTAAGTGGTGAATACACATATATGTAAAAGATATTCATATTCAACACAATAAATATACGCTAATAATTTTTATTTTATTTTTTTCCCAAAGAAAACTAATAATTAAGTTGAGTATATATATATACAAACTCATTAAATCTAGTTAATATGTCGCTGCTTAGTATATTGTTATATTCTAAAAAATATAGCTATTTAAAATTGCGGGGAACTGATATATATATATATTATACTTATAAAAAAAAAAGGACAAGGAGGCTGCAGCCAGCATGATTCATCACGTTTCAGTGTACGGACAATGACTAATCATCCTCTACCCTCTCTAGTCTCACATCTTTTAATTCCACGTGGATTTGTCCAAGTACAATGGTTCATTCTAAAAGCAATATTGTGATACTTTATTTTATTACGCCCAAGAAAATAAAGGTTATAGTTATACACGTAACTAATAGCTAGTACGGAGTCATGCAACTAATATGATATCCCACATGAGTTTAATATAAACCGTCTTAGATATATATAACTAACTATGTATTATGAGGAAAATGTTCTCTAACATGAACTCTAAGTAGTCCCACGTCCATGTCGCATTAGTAAATGCTACGCGTTGCACCGAACATCTCGTGAAAATGGGAACAAAATGATGACTACCGCCCTTCCACTTTTAGCAAAATTATTGTGCTTTGGAATTGGACGTGTCAACATGTCATGTATGCAAAGGTCCATGCAATTCATATGGCCGGTTCTGAATATTAAACCACGTGGCTTTTTCATTTATCAACGTAGGGGGTGTGAGATATATCATTATCAACGCGCGTGTTTCTTACTAGAAAATAACAAGATTTCACAATTAAGGTTATATTTGATCATTCTTTTTGGAAGTAAATATACGTCATGTAACTAAATTGACCAAACTATAGATCTGTTGTTTGTCCTATATATACCATCATCTTCTATAAATAAATTAAGGTAAAATTAAATTTTGTACTTTTACGGATCTTTCTTTTCAAAAGTACACAATCTTTTATTTTTGTTGTGCTAAAATTATATTATTATTTATCGGAATTATAGAACAGCTAGCAAAGCCTCTTGCTTCGGAATTGTAGATAAAGAACAAAATATATATAAATATGGCCTCTAGAGAATCTTGGACACCAAGGTATAAGCTGTCAGGGTTAGGAGCCTGTCCATGTACTTTGTTTTCTAGTTTTATTTTTAGTAGAAGACGGTCCTTAAAATCCAATATTCTAACACCAATCATCTAGAGGACACTCAAAAATAATACTAGTGTATTAATCACTACATTATCCTAATATAACATATATATACATAATATATTCGTACACGCTTACACATAATTTTATTACAAAAAGTTGTGTTTAGTCATTATTTGAAACTAAGAATTAAGCAAATATTAAGTACTACTACTGTGGTTTTTCTTGGAACGGGAAAAATAGATCAAAAAGAATATGTGCAAGAAGGTATTTTCAATTTCATGTACACTGTTTTTTGGCCCAGAAAAAAAAGAAGATATTTTCAATTTCAAGTACACTGTAATCTGCTTTACTGCAGTCTCAATCAGTGTTATCAGAACCGGACCGGACCGGCGGTCCGACCGCGGTCGGACCGGAACCGGACCCCTCACCGGTCCGGTTTGCTTATTTCCGGATGATGTAAGCGAACCCGGTTCTGAAGTCCGGTTTTCACCGAACCGGTCGGTTTTGGGCGAACCGGGCGGTTCACCGGTTCGCCGGTTCGGACTCTTTTCATTAAAAATAAAAAAAAAAAATTTAAAATTTTTTTATGGTAAACTTATAGAGAGGCAGGCCCGATCCGGACTAAAACCTACAGAAGGGTTAACTTACAAAGAGGATATGCAAATTTGCATTTTTTTTACTAAAACCGGTCGGACCGGGTCCGACCGGCCTAACCGGGAACCGGTGGCCCTGCCGGTTCAGGCCCCGGTCCGGTTCTGATAACACTGGTCTCAATGCATAAAATGGGAGGAAGAGTCGCCGTTGCTTTTTAAAATTAATATTATACATATATACATGTACATGTATCAAATTTTTACAACTTTGAGATTAGTAATTTAAGTACTTGTATGATGTATCTCCAATGTTCAATTAAACTATAGCTTTAAAATTAAATTTTAACTTAAACTGGTTCAGTGTGTGATAATATCTTATCAGATATGAATTATGTGAATGATATCTTTATAAAATCAATAGTGGATGACCAACTCTTTAAAGGATAACTCAATATTGAACTATCATCTAATCATCACTTTCATAAAGATAGTTAAATCATAAAAGCTAATTAAGTTACTAGTTATGCTAAAAGGAATACTAAAAAAACCAGTTATAGATAATTTAGTTTTTATTTATCAAATTATATAGTGCACATCCTACTAAATTTTAATCTACTGATGTGTGTTACTTTTTTTTTTTTCAATCATATATTTTTTTAAAATAAACGGCTAGTACACCCCCATTTCAGAATTTCAGACATCGATTTTGGGTTTATCTTATTTCTCTTCAAGTTTAATTTAAGTAAAATAATAAAAACAACATACATAATCAAAGCTACAAAATAATATGAAAAAAGGTAGAATATATCATCTTCAATTCAATATATATGAATGCCAAAATCAATAATAGCTGTAGATATAAAAAAATTCAAAAAATTTACATTTACGAATTAGAACGTTGAATGTATCTACTAACAAAATTCTAGTTTTATATATATAAACTATCATTATCACTAATTAGTAATTAATATGTGTTTATATATAACCATTGATAAGCTATACTTATAGCATGATACATATGTTCTTTTTTTGGGCAAGCATTATTGCATTTATTGAACAAAACTATTAAATACGTACAACTTGATTCTATGGCCACTTTCCGTCTCTTCATAAAAAACTCAACTCTACTTTTTTGGCCAAAAAACTTAACTTTACTGACTGGGTCAAAATATATATATTATTGAGTTGACCAGCTATTTAGGTGGTAGCTTTATTTGAGACAGGAACTTGTCAGCCCTACACGTGGGAAGTTTGACTTACAACTTCAAAATTCTAAGCGAAAGACGAGAACACTAGCCGGAAAGAAAGAAATTATACCACGACACTAACTATTTATATTATTTATTTACTCTGCTAATTCATTTTCATTCATTTATATAATATTTAATATCTGTATCTAATTACCTTTTTTGGGTAGATTTTACTTGCGTGCCACTTTTTTTATATAGGTTAACAACAATGTAGAGAAATTATGTGTGTATTATTCATTACTTTTTAAAATCATAATTTATAATTATTATCATTTATCCTTAAGTTATATATTTATTTCACTTTTTCTGTAAAAAATAACTAAAAAGTCATAAACTTATTGAAGAATCAGAAATAATATTTTAATGGTATTATAGATATAAATGTTTTTTTTTTTTTTGCTACAAGGAAAATCCGGACCCTTGGAGTTTTTATTTAAAAAATTATGAAATATATATTATGTATTTTATATAAAGTTTATTTCAGAATACTTTTTTTTGTAATTTGTAGATACATTTATCGTTCCCTTTTTCTAATAGAATTGAGCGGTTATGGGTAATTGTAATTTTAGTGTATCCTAAACCAACCAATAATATCAAACGGTTCCTAACATTCATAACCCATAACTGTTTAGACTAGAATCGTCCCGGAATCGTTTGGAAACTGATTGGTTCTAGGTACCCGTTTGAACTGGTTACATTCATAATTTTTTACAAATTCAATCTAAGTGTTTTTTTAATGATATGTAAACAAACACATATACATATGTAAATTATGTATCGTAACAGATTAAAAATAGATAATAATAGTAACGAAATATTTAATTTGAATTTAATTATTAATGTATATATATATATATATATATATACATACTAAACGGTTCCGGGTCCGGGTATTTGAGTACTCAGATGCTTATTCCGGAACCGAAAATACCAGTTTTTTAAATATTATCCCATAACAGTGTACTTCTACCCGGAACCTACCCAAATGATCGGTTCCGATTCCAATAGGGTATTTTGCTCACCCCTAGTTTTTTAGAATAAAAAACCATCATATAATTTATTAAAGGTTAAATTAAGCTATATACTTAGAGCATCCACAATGGTTTTACATAAATTGTATTCTTTAAAGTTGCCACGTAGACATTTATGTACACTTTAAGTAATACGTAAATTTAAGACACACGTAAAAAATATTTTCTCTGCAATCGTATTACTTAAACATATTCCTTAAATATATTTTATTATTAGATTTTCCAACAACCACCAATAAGATATTAGCATTAATTATAAAATGAATTAATTTATAATAAAAAATTGGTTACGTAATACATAGTGCATTACTTAAATTTAAGGAATGCTTTATGTAAAAACATAAATTTATGTGTGAGTCCCATCTTTAAGGAATGCTATGTAAAACCACTGTAAATAGTTTTTGTTGCTTTACTTAAATAAACATGTAGATGTAAGGTCCACGTTTACGTAATTTTTTATGTAATGGTGTAATACCATTGTGGATGCTCTTACTTATATATAACTATGTTCTCTTTCATATAGATAATATAATATTTTCTATAATATATTCGGCAGGAGGAAGAATCAGTCAGCTTTAGATTTTATTTATTTACTAAGCTTGAAAAAGAATTCTGTAAGTGGATTTGACCAAGAAAATCTCAGTAATTGACTATCAAGCCACCCACATGGTCGATTAGTTGATGTTGAACCGCTGTTGAAGCCTCCTTAATTCACGAAGACTTAATTCATGTTCTACAATTAACTAACTCGATAATATTATTTTCATTATCATTGTATTTATCCACAAATTAAGTGTCCATCCACCCAATAAAAGTCTATTTTAATTTAATTTTATATAGTGAAAGGAATCAAAATCTGTAGATATACTAACTTTACTTGCTCTACCTAATAATATAGATTTCTAATAATTTCGCAATTTTTTTTATGATACTACACTCGTGTCAAGTAGTTGGTCGTAAATCCCAAAAACTGGAATTGTTTCGGGTCTTGATTGATCTACCATGTAATTTCTTTTAATGATGGAGGAAATACCAAACTTGGAATTTCTAGATATATTCTGCAAGTCATTATTAGGACTTCCATTTGACCAATATACCTAGTTACAAGATTATTATGTTATATCCGTTCTCACTTACTTACTATTTGTTATAATCCTCCAAATTACAGAACACATAAATAGACCATATACACTATTCAAAGTATTTCTTTGAATTGAAATAAGTATGTATTCATTATTTATACATTTAATAAAAAAAAATTTGATGATAAACTGAGTTGCAATTTTTATAAGTGAATCAAATTTGAAATTTACCGAGACACCGTTTTAAGAAAATGAAAATTTTAACATTGACCTTTTTAGTTTGATATATATATGCGGAAGTATCATTCGGAAAAAATATCATTTTAATCCAATAATTTATTTCTTTAGAAACATAATACAATAAATAAAATGAATTAAAAGGAAACAAGACAAAACCCTGTGTTTAATGATTAATTACCCACCGACGAAAGGACACCGCACTTGCAATATTGCATCATGTTGGTCCCAGAATTAATGTGCCTTTGGACTGATATATATGCCACTGATATACAATGCGACCAACTGTCTTCTTCGAACCTTCCTTCTGCGAGAGTTGTGTCTCTTATCTAATTTCTGTAGTGTTGTGTTGCAGCTCTGTCTATATAAACACCAGATACCAAGTTCTTCCATAACCATCCATCATTCCAGCTCTAAAACAAAATCCTGATCAGAGCTACCAATCTTCTCTTCTCTAAACCCTAAATCATATTTCCTCATACCCTAAATCAAAAAAAGATTTTTACCAATGGCACACGTGTCAACCGTGAAAAGGGCTGTTCTCTCTAAGCTCGCCACCAGCGACGGCCATGCCGAGAATTCGCCCTACTTCGATGGGTGGAAAGCCTACGAGAAAGACCCTTTTCACCCTCAACAAAACCCTAGTGGAGTTATCCAGATGGGTCTTGCAGAAAACCAGGTAAATTTTTAAACAGTAAAAAAAACCAGTAAAAAATGTTAATTTATCTTCTTACTTAGTAGCATTATATTGACGTTGGTTCATTTCTTGTGGGTTCTGCAGTTGAGCTTTGATCTGGTTCAACAATGGCTCGTCGAGAACCCGGAAGCATCGATCTGCACCGCAGAAGGGGTTGATAAGTTTAAAGACATAGCAATCTTTCAGGACTACTATGGGTTGCCACAATTCAGAAATGTATGTAACTACTAACCTAATTAGTTCACTAAATTTAAACTATACAAATTTTCTTAATTTGGTGTTAATGATATTATTAGAAGAAAAAAATGAGGCTAATGTTTTGCTAAATTATCTTTCAGGCTATCGCGAAATTCATGAGTCGTGTTAGAGGTGGCAATGTCGAATTCGATCCTGATCGGATCGTTATGAGCGGTGGTGCAACTGGCGCTCACGAGCTTATTAGCTTCTGCCTTGCCGATCCCGGTGACGCGTTTTTGGTCCCGACTCCTTATTATCCAGGGTAAGAATTTTTTAAAAACGTAACTGTATATTTAAATATCTTTCTGAATATGGTATCTCGTTAATATATTATATTCAATTGACGAGTATTTTTAATTTAAAAGTCTAAACTAATGAGTTGTAACTTTTTCGACTATGTAGATTCGATCGAGATTTATGTTGGAGGAGCGGAGCGCAACTCTACCCCGTGGTATGTGACGGGTCGAACCAGTTCAAGGTCACAAAAGAGGCCTTAGAAGCTGCATATAACCGAGCCACCGAGTCAAACATCCGGGTCAAGGGCTTGCTCATAACCAACCCCTCGAACCCGCTAGGCACGGTCCTCGACCGAGACACGTTACGTGACATCCTCGACTTCATCAACGATAAAAACATCCACCTCGTCTCCGACGAAATATACGCCGCAACGGTATTCAACAAACCTAGTTTCGTCAGTATCTCGGAGATACTACTCGAAGACGACGAATGCAAGTGGGACCGTGACCTTGTCCACGTCATCTATAGCCTATCCAAGGACCTAGGGTTTCCGGGCTTCCGTGTCGGGATCGTATATTCTTACAACGACGAAGTCGTAAGTTGCGGCAGGAAAATGTCGAGCTTCGGGCTGGTGTCGGCTCAAACACAACACTTGATCGGTTCGATGCTGTCGGATGAGGTCTTCGTGGACCGGTTCTTGAGCGAGAGCTCGAACCGGCTCGGGGCGAGGCACGACGGGTTTACCCGCGGGTTGGCCAAGGTGGGCATCAAGTGCTTAGACAGCAACGCGGGTCTGTTTCTATGGATGAATCTAAGCCACCTTCTTAGAGAAAATACATTCGAAGCGGAAACGGATCTTTGGCGGGTCATCGTGAACGAGGTGAAGCTTAACGTATCTCCCGGGTCGTCTTTCCACTGCTCCGACCCGGGTTGGTTCCGGGTCTGTATTGCCAACATGGACGACAAGACCATGGATGTCGCGTTGACTAGGATCCGCTCCTTTGTGGTTAAGAGCGGTGGCTGTACTATTAAGAAGAAACGGTGCTGGGATGTCGGGAACCTCAGGATGTCGTTCCGAAGGATCGATGACCTCATGATGATGTCACCTCACTCCCCCATGGCGTCATCTCCGCTTGTTAAAGCTCGAACCAGCTAATAACTTAACGCGAGTGATTTTCGGTCAATTAACGTACGGTTTTGATTTTGCACGTAAATAGGTTTTTTTCGCTCTATTTTCGGTCGGTTTGGAACGGGTCGGGTTTAGGGTTGAAGCAGTGTTATGTGTTGGAAAGACAAAGTATAGCTACGCCCAATAAATGAATCTGTGTCATAGGATGATGCAGTTTGCAAGATGCACCTGTTAAAACTAACGGTGCACGATTTTATTTTGTATTATTCTTTTGAACTGTGTATAGTGGATAAGTCACAAAATAAGTGAAGTTGACGTTGTACGTAACTGTATCAACTATGTATATTAATATATGCCTCGTGTGACCATTTGATTTATCTACATATCAAATATTCTTCTATTTATATAAATTATAAATTACTAACTATTATATCAAATATATATTCTACCGTATCTCCAAATATATATTTATTATTACATTATTCTAAAGTATTAGAGTCAGTACTTTTTTGGGTAAAGAGAATCAGCACTGATCATGATTCATGACCAGATGGCAGATATTCTCTTTTTATTTGCTATATATGCTAAAGATAAGAAATTGCGCTAAAATAATTACATTTATATTGATTTATTATCTGGTGTTGAAATTACAAAAATCATGTATCTTAAAATCCTTTTGTTGATTAAACAAATAATGAATTAGTTGCAATTACTGGACAGATATAATTTAAAGAACTAAGTAGATGACGTCTAAAGATGCTTTACATCTCCATCGACCTTCAGCAAGAACCGACAATAATATTATAAAAAAAATAATAATAATAATTAAGTATACATATATATATTTAATTTAATGGGTAAATCGTGTGCTACTTTGCACGGTTGCACTTGCACTACACGTCTACACCTAACCCTGTCAATAGAGATAATCAATGAACCAACCAAAATTGCACAATTATTGCAGGAAAAAGGGAAATCGCATTAATAGTCATTAAATTGATTTGATCTTAATTATTGTACATGTCTGTTATAATAGATGGCTTATGATTAAGGTATCTTGATACACTAATGTGAAAGAATAATTTCTATATCATAAAAAAAGGTCATAGAGTAAAATACTAAAATGGGTGATATCCGTCTTTTTTAAGCTATTATTATTATTATTATTATTGTTATTATTATTGTTATTATTATGTATATACATACCATCTCTTTAATTTATGAAATTGAAATACTTTTTGAAATTTAATTATAATATTATCATATACCATTTTACAAAATGTGAAAAAGCTTCAATAAATTATTAATTTTAAGAGTTTTTTTCATTGATCCACCTGTTTATTATTATGTTAAATCAATTTTAATTTATATGTATATATTATAACTGATTATTAATTATTATTTTTAATATTAAGGATGATATTATTAACCACAAACAGAAACAACATTACACATTACATACGGAGGGATAAAAGGAGCCAACCAAGTATCAGAAATACGACGATCAGCAGCCACCGTAACAATTTGGTGAGCTACTTTAACCAAAGATCTACTGATAATAGAAACAACGTGATTGAAATGTAATAATATTTCTGAATCCTCCTCCATCGCTAGCAAAATTTTCAGTAACATTATATAATATTAACAAATAAAGGAAAAATTGAAATGTACCTATTAATTCATTTCTTTACACCTAACCCTATCAACATGTAATCAAGGGCACCAAGCAAATTGAGTTTCCTAGAGAAGTCGCGATCTCTTAGTCACACATTTATAGCTCGAAGTGACAATAAATAATAATCATTTATTATGAAAATCGACCAAATTTGGCATGTAATTAAAGTCGTCGGCAGCCAGCATCGGATCGGACCCACGGTGGAGAATATATGAATTTGTAAGCGTCCATGCCACCTTGGTGAACAACCTTTTTAATTAAAATAGATAGATAGACATTGACTCCTATATAGAATATGAATTAATTAAGCCCACATAATCTTTAGGTTTAGAAACATAATTAGACAATCACTTATTATTTTATCATTTTAGCACCTTTTCCTTTTTTTTAACATTTGGTGCATTGCTTATCAAAGTATTAATTATAAATATCTAATGGTTAATTATCAAATTGCTATCTGGACTTTAAAAAGAGAAAATAAATATAATAATATATTTATGAGAGAAAATAAAAAGGTTGCCAAGAGAATGTAAGCCCACATAATCTTTAGGTTTGATAATAATTAGACCATCACTTATTATTTTATCTTTTTAGTACATTTTCACTAATTACCAAATTGCTAGCTGGACTTTACATGAAAGTGCAATTTGCTAACTAGACTTATTTTTGTAGCAAATTGTTAGCCGAACTATTGCTAATGTGCAATTTGCTAGCTCGACATTTTTTCCATTAATTATGGACGAAATATATTTTTCTAAAATTACTAAAAGTACCCTAAAGTTCTACTATTATTCTAAAGTAACCACAACTTTTATATATTTCTTTTAAGCGTATTATTTAAAAAGAAATAAACATGCACAAAAAATAATAATATATTTATGAGAGAAAATAAAAAGGTTGCCAGGAGAATGTAAGCCCACATAATCTTTAGGTTTTATAATTAGAACATCACTTATTATTTTATCTTTTTAGTACCTGTTCATTTTTTAAACACTTGGTGCATTACTTATCAAAGTATTAATTATAAATATCTAATGGTTAATTACCAAATTGCTACCTTGACATTACATTAAAGTGTAATTTGCTAACCGGACTTATTTTTGTAGCAAATTGTTAGCCGTACTATTGCTAATGTGCAATTCGCTAGTTCCGTCATTTTTTCCATTAATTATGGACGAAATATGTTTTCTAAAATTACTATAAGTACCCTAAAGTTCTACTATCATTCTAAAATAACCACAACTTTTATATATTTATTTATTATTTGAAAGGAATAAATACGCAAAAATATGCACAAAATATAATAATAATTATAAGAGAAAAAAAAAGGGTTGCCAAGAGATTGTAAGCCCCGTTCTGTTAATCCAATTATGGATTGAGTGGATAACTGTGATTATTCGGCCAAGTCATCTCGGTTCGGAGTCCACTAAGGCTCCACACGTGTCTCAGCCCTCGCACGAGGCGATGGGAAACCGAACTCGAGACTTTCCCATTTCAGGGACTGCATCTCTGCAGATATGGGCCCGGGGACTTTCCTGGGCCTGAAAACCTAACGGCTTCTTCGGCCCATACACTCCATCTCTTGGCTGTGTTAGTACAAAGACTATTACTCCTGATTTAATACAGTTGTTGCTATGAGAATGTTACCGGTGTGGTACCCTCCAGTGTTGAGGGGTCTATTATTATTATGCCCTTATTTTATTTCAATTGGGCCCTTAATAGTTACCCTTATCTTCTTACTATTGGGCCATTGGACTTTTGCTCTTTCTTTTCAAATGGGCCCCAATTTAGCATGCAACCGTTCATTATTATGTATCCAATGCGTTTTATACTAACTAAAAATGTAACATTTCATTAAAAAAAAAAACTAAAAACTAAAAATGTAATATGATATAACGATTTATAGCTTCTTCTTTTAATGGTTCAGATTCGAGCATACAAAATGAAAAGTTATAGCCAACATATTACCCTTACGACTTATTATTCCATTTATAAAAATCCAGCTAGCATTTTACCATAAAATAAGTTCCAATATATTTGTTGAGCAGTAAGTATCTCACAATTTTGATTAGAATCCTATTTTTTTTTTATTAGAATCCTATTTCTTATGTCAAACAATGACACAAGCATTAGGGTTTTCCCCGAGTGGACTCCATTAATTTGGCCCTTTAATAAGTCCGTCTTAGAGTAGGAACAAAATGGAACCTACAAATAAGAGAGACTGAAATCCAAGAAGATGACGATGCTACCTAGAAAGCTAGAACATCAATGATATTTTAAATTCGGATTTTTGCTCAACCTTATTTTTCATATAATTATTATTAAACAAAATCAAAATGGAGAGCACGTTACCAAATTAAGAGCAATTATTTTGTGGCTCTGGTATTGAATAGTATACCCCTTAATCTCACAAAATTTTGGGACCCACTCATGCGGGTTCCATACATTGTAAGCAGTGACGTATTCAGGATTTCCACAATGGATACACTTTTAAAAAATGAATAAAATTTAAAAAAATGCATATTATAAGCTAAATTATAATAAGTCATAACACAGTTTGACGATAATCAATACAAAAAAAACTAAATATTACACTTTATAATTGTTTCCTACGAGGTTTCATCTTTTGAAAACGATCCAATATAGCATCATTGCTAACCTCTGAATATATATCTGATTCTGTGAGATTGACTTTTATTAAAAGTTAATTTTTTTATATTGATTTATTACCCCCTCTAATTTTTCAAAATATTGATATCGATCTTTCTAGTTAATTATAGTAAAAAACTATCTAATAATTAATATTACTAATAAATATATATAAATTGCACAAAAAAGGGGACATTGGGCAATCCATTATGTATGATAGATACGCACGTGATTGTAAGAGATGGAAGGGGTATATTATTCATTTGGGTTAATAACTAAAAAACTGTCCAAGGTTTACCCTATGTTAAAATTAGGTGTCTGAAGATTGAAATGTTAAAATGAACTGTCCCAAGTTTCATTTTTGTTGAAATTTGGTGTCTTTGTGCGTCTTTTCATCTCCATTCAATCATTTTCATCAACCCACTAACCCAATCATAATCCATCACTCTTTACTTTTCACAAAATCTTCAAATTGCACCTAAAAATTGAATATTAAAAAAAAAGTTTCTAGAAGAGTGGTGTGGAGCCATTTTCCAAGGACAATAGAGCGAGATTTACTTGTCCGGATGTGACCAACTTTTTAGGTGACGGTCCCGGAAAGATGACGAGAATGAAATGTGTATGAGAGCTCGAATTTGACAAACGGTTTCGTCGGAATTGACTTCTCTAAAGTAATCACACCGAGACACCAAATTTCAACAAAAATGAAACTTGAGACACTTCATTTTAACATTTCAAACTTCAGACACCTAATTTTAACATGGAGTAAACCTTGGACAGTTTTTTAGTTATTAACCCTATTCATTTACCACCGAGGTAGTACATAATTTAGCCTTTAGGGTTATGTTGAAGATTTAATATTAGAAGCCCAGAATACATTAGAGTTAAAAGTAATAAATGATCAAATGATATGTTAAGGCCCAACTATATTGGGCATTCTAATGACACTTCATCTTAACTCTTTAAGTAAATCTTCATAAGTTCTTACTTATGATGTGGGACTCTTGGGTCATAACATTATTGAAAGTTCTCTGGGCTTAACTTTGACATTTGAAAAGTATATTTGATAAATTTTGTAAATTTTTAAACTATTTAACTACACATAACACATCTGGATAGTAGATGGACGAAATGTTAATATATAGGGTTAACAAGTCTTTTGGTCCATCATGTTTGACAACTTTTGGGTTTTGGTCAATGATGTTTTTTTTTACCTAGTTTTGGTACCATATGTTTGCAGATTTTTTCTAGTTTTGGTCTAACTGTTACATTCCGTCCATTTTTTTACATGTTCAAGTCACGTGATCTACTCTAAACTTTAAATTTAGTCCCTCTAATACTTTCTTAACCTTTCTTTTGTTCAATTTAGTCCCGAAGTTTCAAAATTGACCCCAATTGGACAATAGGTCCAATTGAATTTTTGAAACTTCAGGACTAAATTAACCAAAAAAAGGTTAGGAAAGTATTAGAGGGACTAGATTGAACAAAATTGAAAGTTTATGGTGGATCACGTGACTTGTACATGTCAAAAAATGGACTGAATGTAACGGTTAGACCAAAACTAGAAAAAATCTGCAAACATATGGTACCAAAACTAGGTAAAAAAAACATCATTGACCAAAACCCAAAAGTTGTCAAACATCATGGACCAAAAGACTTGTTAAACATCATGGACCAAAAGACTTGTTAATATATACAATACTTTTGTTGATCGATGCAATTAAAATATGTTTCTCTTCTAAAAATACAACGGTGCAGTTTCTTTTTTCTTTTTTTTCGTAATTAAAATAGGGTAACATATAGTGAAATTAGACTTTAAAAACTTTTTTTTTTTGCCAAAAAAATTGTAGACTGAACTATTAACTATTGAGTCATTTTATTACCGTTTTCTCATTTATTGTTCACTTGCATTTTACTACCGTTTTTCACTTACATCATCAGATTTCGGAAACATGAGAGAGTACATGAAAAGTAACAAAGCTCAAATAGTTTAGCCCTAATTATTATTATTATTAACATGAAAAGCAGAGCAACGGATAGTAACCGACAGCTTTTGATTTTGTCTTGCTTGTATACAGAATCTTAGCCAAGAAAATACAGCTAGTGCATATTCTTTAAGTTCAAACACAAACACCCAAAAATTGCATAAATCATATCCCTCGACATTCTCTCTTGCCAACTGGATCTAATAGATTCAGAATCTTGCAGTAACATCAATAAATAATTTTTTTTTAAAAAAAATCATTCGGTTATGTAATATATATAGTATAATATTTCAGTGCTTCATTCGTTAAAACAATTAAATAAAGTTCAATCACCGCTAATAAAAATAAGAAAAAAAAACACTTGGCCAAAAAAAAAAAAAGGAAAAACTCACATTTAAATGATAATCAATACATGAGTAATTACAGTACATTTAATAACACATAACATAAGAGTATAGATTTCTACCCAATAACATCAACAACACTAAGACCAATGTAATATAATCAAAATTGAAAGAAAAAAAAAATCAGAAAATAAAAGTTGGATAATGGGTATGTATGAATTAAATTTAAACAAAGAACGAGGTTAACTATGTATTATTTGATCGGTCGACCTCATTTTAGCCGTTCCGATCAAAAGAATTTTTGTGTGTCCCACGTTATTACATTGTGGGTGCATTCGCTTTACCAGCCTGGTCCAATACATCGTTGATATCCGTCCTGCTCCTCACAATCCGATGGAACAGCTCTCTGATCTGCTGCTGCAGCGGAACCAAGCCATCCTCCATTCTCCGGCACATCTCCGACAGCTCCGCCACCTGCGTGGCCACCTCCTCCAGCCGCTCCGCCTCTGCCGGAAACTGGAACGAGTCGGCGAACTCGATCAGAGACTGAGCCACCTTCTCAATCCTCTGCATTTCCTCGAGTAACCCGAAAGAGCCTTTCTTCTCCTTCTTCTTCCACTCTTCTCCGATCTTGTCTTGGAGTCCGATGATCGGCTGGGCCCACGCCAGTTGTCGTGGAATCTGTCGGAAAAGATTAATGTTACTATAAAGTGTTAAAATATGATTTAAAAATGATTTTTTTAAATGGAGACCTGAAAATGGGTGGCCAATCCGGTCCTCTCCTGGCAAGGAACGGCCGCCACCATGGCCCACATGACGAACACCGTCACAGTGCTGATAATGTAGACGGTGAGGGCCAGCCCTGACGACTCCGCGCCACGTGGCGGCGTCAGGTTGCTGGCCATCGCCTGAATCTGCTTTGCGGCGGACCAGGTCTTGGAAACACCCCACGCCGGCGACCGGAAATGGGCCGGGAGGCGTTCTTTGTTTGAATTTCCGCTACCGCGACGGCCGAAGGACCAGCTCCGTTCGGTGGTCTTGTGGCCGTCCTTGTCGTCGGCGCCCATGGCGGCGATCAGGGAGGTTAGGGCTTTCTTCGCCCGCCGGACCTGGCCCTCGCCTAGCGGCGGCTTGTTTAGTGCGACGACAGCGATCTCAGCGAACTTCTGGACCTGGCGGAGAGAATCGACGCCGTGCATCACGGCGTTGAGGACATCGAGGGCCTTGACGGAGCGATCAAGGAGCTCCGGGATAAGGCGGTCGTGCGGCGGCTTGGAGAGGACGGAGGGGTCGCGGCCCATGATAAGGAAGGCCTTGAACTCGGCCTCGCAGCAGAGGTAGACGTCGAGGAGCTTGCGGAGCCAGGCGATGGAGAGGAAGGTCTCCGGGGTGGAGCGTGGGGTGGGAGACGGCGGCGAGAGGAGGTCGGAGAAGCGGTCGGCGATGTTCTTCTGGAAGATCTCGAGGTCCTCGAGGTCTTGTTCGTGGTTTCCGTCCATGGCGTTTACTTGGTTGCGGCGGATGCTTATCCGACCGAGGAAGGATCCTTGGTATTCCGTAGCAGGCATCTTCGATCTAGGGTTTGCGCACTGAGTGAATTTTGCTAGATGAAGAAGAAGAAAGAAGACGAAGAGGTCAGAGAGAAGAAGACGAAGATGAAAGATAGAGAGAGAATGAATGGATAGACGAAGAAGTAGGGAATGAGAACAGTTAGAAATGGAGGGAGATCTTGACTCGGTATGGCGCCATTTCCTTCTCTCATTTTTATTCCAACTATACCCTTCACAAAAAACTAGTTAATTACTGCTACATTGATCAACAAATTATTATTATTATTATTATTTTGCAATTTTTTTTTTTTTTTTTTTTTTTGGCCAAGAGAATAATTCATTTATTTCATAATAGCTAAAACAACGTCTAAGGCGGGTTAAAAGCCCGATCATTTACAATCAAATTCAAAAGAGAGGGCGGGGGTGTTAAAACCCAATTATTTAAACACGACCTCATTCTGGATTGAACAGCTACCCAGTTTGCGCATTCATTCGCTTTCCGAGATATGGCATTCCACTTCACTTCATGTAGACGTTCTGCAAGGCAAAGAATGTTCTCAACAATGGCATCGATTCTCCAATTTCTCTTTGACGATGGATTCTTCAAGGCAATGATAGTCTCCAAAGAATCAGATTCCACTTCTACAAGATTCCAACCCTCATGATTTGCTAAGGAGATTGACTCACAGATTGCTGTCGCTTCCAAGCTTAGAATGCATCCATCTCGCAATGCTTTATGTCGGCCACCGACAACTTGTCCCAAGTGATCTCGAGCTATAATTCCTATGCCACCTCGTCTCGTTCTTTCGCACCATGCCGCATCACAGTTAAGCTTGATGAAGTGTCTTGGTGGGGGATGCCAAGTCTCTTGTCGGACCAGGGGCGGGTTAGCCATCGGACTTCCTTGCGGTACTCTATTCTCCCAATACTCGCCAAATTCCCGAGTGATACGTTCCGCCGTTAACACCACATTAGGACACTCGTTTGCATACATCGCCCTACATCTCTCCCTCCATATAGACCATGCAACGACACCCACTAGTGACCACCTCATTTCTTTCTCCTTCTTACTTAGGCCATCCATTTTTCGGAGCATCTCGAACCAAGTATGCATATCGACGGGCAGTGCACCATCCATCCTCAAATTCATCTTTGTGAACCATATTCTCTTAGCCCATTCACATTGGAAGAGCATATGTTCAATGGATTCATCACTATTGCAAAACGGACACCGTGGATCAATATCCATTCCTCGCCGTCGAAGATTAGCTCGGACTGCAATAGCTCCAGATAACAGCTTCCATATAAACATACGTACCTTGGGGTGTATTCTCATTGCCCATACCTCCTTCCATTTAGCATTGGTTGCTTCGTCATTTCCATTAGACACAATATGATGATATATAGAGCTAACCTTTGCTTCTCCACTTTTGCTGAAGGGCCAAATATATTTGTCTTCACATCTATTCATCCTTAAGGGAATGGCCTGAATTGCAAGTGCCTCCTCTTCAGTGATGTATGGCTGAATCACCTCTAAATTCCAGCTTAGTCTATGCTCAGGAATCAGATCCGATACACGCCTTTGCATCGTCAGTTCGTCCGGTGTTGTATTCACAAGCCTTTGTCCCTCTAAACTTGGAATCCATGCATCCTTAAAAACTCTAATTTTGGTGCCATCTCCCACGGTCCAAATCCCCTTCTCCATGAGCACATCTCTTCCCGCAAGGAGGCTTGTCCACCCCCATGAAGCTCTTCCTCCTTTAGTGGCTTCTCCAAAGGTACGATGTGGGTAGTAAAGTCCTTTAATCAATCGCACCCAAAAAGCTTCCGGATTGTTCATCGCTCTCCACGCCATTTTTGCAAGAAGTGCTAGGTTGAAAGATTGTAATTCTTTAAACCCTAGCCCACCCCTAGCTTTTGGTTTGGTCAAGGTGTCCCAACTCCTCCAATGTATCCTGCGCTCGCCCTCTTTTTGTCCCCACCAAAATCGAGCTATGATGGAGTTTACTTCCGAGCACCATATTTTAGGAAGCAAGAAAACACTCATCGTATAAGTAGGTATTGCGGTTACTACCGATTTGATGAGTATTTCTCTTCCCGCGTTGTTTAAGAGCAAAGATTTCCACCCGTTTAGCTTACGAATGATTCGTTCCTTCAAGAATCCAAGAGCCTCTTTCTTAGATCGACCCCAAATCGTAGGCAACCCCAAGTATTTTCCAGGATTTATTTGCTCTTTCACACCTAGACCTTGCTCGACGATTCTCCTCGTTGCATGGCAAACATTTTTGCCAAAATACAAGCTCGATTTACTCACGTTAATTCCTTGTCCCGATGCCATGCAATATTGATCTAGCAAGCCTCGCAATCGAGTCACATTTCCCATAGTCGCTCTTAAGAAAAATAAGGAATCGTCCGCAAAAAATAAGTGATGAATTACCGGACAATGTCTCTTCATTTTAATTCCTTCAATCTCCCCTAGCTCAACAGCACTCGATATTCTTCTAGATAGCACATCGGCCACAAGGATAAAAAGATAAGGAGATAATGGGTCTCCTTGCCTAATTCCCCTCGTGGGTTGAAATCCCGTCGTTCTCTTACCGTTAATGAGAATTTGGTAAGTTACAGTGGAGATACAAGAATGGATCCATCGTACCCAAATCGGACTAAACCCCATCCTTATCATGATCGCTCCAAGAAAATCCCACTCGACCCGATCGTAAGCCTTTTGCATGTCTAACTTGAGGGCACATTCCTCCTTCTGTACGTTGGCCCGACTTCTCAAATAGTGAAATGCCTCATGAGCCACCACTATGTTATCTTGAATTAATCTGCCTGCAACGAATGCACTTTGAAAAGGAGTAATTATGCCTGACAAAAATGGCTTTAGTCTATTCGCAAGTACTTTAGAAATAATTTTATAACTAAAGTTGCAAAGACTAATAGGTCTGAATTCATGAGGGGATCTAGGGTTTGGTACTTTAGGTATTAGGGCTATATCTGTGTAACCTAAAGAAGGAGAGAGAGTACCTGTGGATAGGAAGGTGTCGACCATAGTGAAGACGTCCTTGCCAACAACGTCCCAATACCGCTGAAAGAATAGACCCGGAAACCCATCAGGCCCTGGCGCCTTAGACCCCCCAAGTTGAAACACCGCCGTTTTCACCTCCCTCATAGTGATCGGGCTGAGTAGTTCATCATTCATTTCAGATGAGATGAGTCTCGGTACATACTCCAGCACTTCATTCCAACAACGGCTGCCACTAGTAGTAAAAAGCTGTTCGAAAAAACCACTGAACTCACAAGCTATCAACGATTCATCATTGATCCAATTCCCCTCTGGAGTAACAATTTTAAGTATCTTGTTTCTCCTTCTTCGATCCACCGTGGTCATGTGAAAAAACTTTGAGTTTCTATCCCCGTGATTTAACCACTTCACTCGGGCTCTTTGTCTCCAATATGACTCCTCTCGCCTCCACAATTCATCGAGCTTCTTTTTTAACTCCTTCTCATTGGCACTAATAGACTCAGTCAGGGGCTGCTCTTGGATCTTTTTAAGCTTTTGGTAAACTTCTCTTATTTGTGCCTTTGAATTCCCAAACTTTGACTTGCTCCATCGAGTTAAGTTCATGCGACACTTCCTTAGTTTACCACTAACTGAGCTAGTAAATGACACACGACTTCCACCAGCTTCCACATTTGAGTCTTCCCAAGTTTTCCGTACAAGAGTGCAATTTACTAATTCAGATTTCATTTAGGGAGGATCTGTTATTTATGATATATTAAGTTTAATTTGAATGAAATTATCACACAATTAGTAAGTAATTAAAGAAAACTCAATAAACAATTTTTATGACAGATATGACTGTTACAGAAATTGCAATTCTAGAAATATTTTTTTATCTTAAGATAAAACTTTATAATTTATTTATATATTATGTGAATGTTACTGAATAACTATGAAAATTAGGTCAATTTCTTAGTTTTAGGTCATCTTTCCGATTTTTTTTAAATTACATATAGTCCCTCGTGACCAATTCAGTTCATGTTAGAATAAATATTTGATATAGCTAATAATTTTATTGCAAACAAAATTTAATCTAATAAGTTGTAAAAAAAATTAAAAAAAATAATATCAAAACTAACAATTTATTTTAGAGCCAAAGTGAGCTTAATAATTTGTTAAAACTGTCCTAGATACCACTTCAGTTCATATTGTAGTAGCAGTGAATCCCTTTTCACTTGTCTAAATACTCATTAAAATTGTTTTCTTCCATTTTTACTCCACTAATAATTATTTACATATAATTTATTATAACTAAACTCGAATTAAATGGATATGCAGCGGATATACATGTCAAATGTCTCGGTTGGACTTGGAATTACATCTCATGATCAGACTTTGTTTAAGGAAGATATTATAGAATTTTAACATTTTTTAGGCTATGGTTGATATTATGGTCAATGCAAAATGTAAAACACTTGAAATGCAAGTTAAGATTTTAAGGGTATGTTTGTTTTCGCATATTGGTTAATTATTGTTTAAGATATTTTAATTGGTGGTTAACTAATATAATATTTAGATGGAATATAAATTATAATATGCTAATATAAGTTTTGGATAAAAAATGTATTATTATATATTTATAAAGTGACTAAGATATAAATATTCCTAAATTCATATATAACTGTTTAAATTTTTATTATTATTAAAGTCGGTGTCATCTGAGTTTGATCCGAGGTTGCTGGAGCCCTGACTGAGATTGACGAACCCATTTGAAGTTGTTGAAGTCTGATCTGAAGTCACAAGAACCCGGCCTGAAGTCATCGGAGCCCGATACGAAGTCAGCAGAGTCTGTCCCACAAATTTGCAAAGTCATTATTCATATTCACCGAGTAAGGGTAAGGATATTTCGGTCATTAGCAATTACATATTAAATAATAAGGTTAATAACCTAAGTATAATTTAAACTATATGTCATGTTGTGACATTGTATCTTAATTTTTTTTTAATTGTTATTTAATGTTCGAAATATTATATATATTGGTTTTCACTTTTAAGTACAATTTCAACATTAAAATTTTATGATAAAATCGCAATAAAGTTTATACTTAAGACTTATTTTATGTTCTTACCCATTATTAAAACACAATTTTAGTCAAAATCACATAATTGAACTCCAAAAATCAGCTGAAAAAAAAAAAACTATAACATAACATATCTAATACCTCAAACTTCAAATAATAACCACAAACAGTTGTGATTAGGGGTGAGCGGTTCCGGGTACCCAGTAATTTTAGGGTATCCCAGAACCATACCAATACTAAACGGTTCCTAACTTTATTACCCAGAACCGTACCAGAACATTTAGGAACCGGAACCGTACCAGAACCGTTAAGAGCCAATCGGTTCCGGGTACCCGTTAAGGAACCGGCTACAAATTTTCAAACTAAATAATATAATTTTAGATACTAGTTGGAACCGGGTTCTGGATACCCAGTTGGAACCGGGTTCTCGGTAGCCAATTGAAACTGAAATTTATGTTATACCAAGTGAATCATAAAAATAATTATAACATTTTCCACAAACCAATTTTAAATTTGTTAAATTTTTAGTGTTTTTTTAATTTATATATATATAACGGTTCCGGTTCCGGGTATTTGGGTACCCGAAAACTTATCCTGGAACCGGAACCGAAAATACCGGTTCTTGAAATTTAATCCCAGAACCGTACCAGAACCATTTACATCTACCCGGAACCTACCAAATGACCGGTTCTGGTCCGGTTCCGGTTCCGGTTCCAACTGGGTAATTTGCTCACCCCTAGTTGTGATCTAATTATTGAGAATACTTTTTTTATATGATTTAACTCCGGGGTATGAGTTTGAATTTTTAACAACTTGATTAAATCATCATTTTCTAAAAAAAGAAGGACTTGATTGCCACTATTAGACAACATGGTATATAATAGGGAATGTGATTAGGTTACTAACTCTAAATAATATCATGGCTTTAAATTTTAATGAAGTTTAGCTGATATATAATTTATTATAAATAAGTGTTCCCTAATACTTATATATTAATTGTAAATATGTTATTACCTAATAGATATAATATAATTAATAAAACAAACATCACTCAATTGATACTTTTTAATGCAGATTAGGGGGGGAGGTGTGATGTAGACAAAAGTTCGTAGCAATAATGCAATGCTACATGAATATCCATCCTTTCCAGATTGGCAGAGGTCCACTTTTCATGTGAAGACTGAAGGGAATGTTCTCCAAATTAATAAGGTCATAATTTCTACAATAACTAAATAAATAATTAACAATTCCAACCCCCCAAAAGAAAAGTTCACAATTTTATATTAATATTAATTAATTAACAAAGATACTTCAAGTACATTTAGTATATGGCAGTAATATTCGCCTTTTAATGTTTCAGTTCTTTTCGATATTTATTATATTATTATTATTATTGTGGCTTGTTATTGCCTTTTAAATATCACTTAATAAAATTAGTGCAATTATACAATTTCCTTAATAAACTCAACATACATTTTTCAATCATGGTGCGCCATATATTTCATGCTAAGACTTCTATATATGTACCTTTTTTTTTTTCTGGTAATTATCTCCTATATAATATGTACATTACATATATAACCTACTTTATGTGTGAATTCAATTATTTCAAGAATCTAATAGTCATTCATATCCATTTTTTAATATGAACCTTTTTTGGTAGAATAAATATGATTTCTACTTTTTGGCATTACATAAATCATAATATGATCTACAAGACTACAACTATATGTAACAACTTCAAGTTATTATTACATGAAAGAAACAAAAACTTATAAGGAAATAGTAAACTTATATTATATAGGTTCATTATATTCATAAACATGCCGAATTTATTAAAGGTTGAGTGAGGCAATTATCCCCTTAATTTTTTGAGATGTGTGATTTAACTATAAAAGTTATAATTTTTCTAAATTTAACTCTTTAAAATTTTGAATTTGGCCACCTATTCTTTTTTACATTGATTAATTTTCCTCAATTCAATTCTTACATATAAAATTTCTAATTTTCCCCCCCGAATTATATACTTATGGTTCTAGCTAGCTACATGTCACGTGAGTCTCACGTTGTAGAATAGAATACATAATCAAGAACACTATTATAATGTGATGTCGGTTGACAGGTCGAATCTTAAAGACCGTTTGAACAAAAACCCGTTGAATTTGAGACCATTTCAGATGACATGACAGACAGCTAAGTCACCACTCCTCATTAATTGCAGAACAAGTCAAATGACCACCTAACTTATCTCAAATATGTCGTTTTGTAACATAAATAAATAAACAAACAAACAAACCTATTCTCGAATTATACAACGTATATTTTTTATTTTTGTAAATTACGATGTAGATCAAATCACATTTTGTCTTACTAACAATCATGATGTCTAGGTTTATATGAGTCATTTTGTTAATTTTATTAATTTAAAGGGTGAGTAAGTCTATATTTTGTATCAAAATGAATAAAGTCCAAGAACAATTGTCTTTTTTTTCTATATATCATTCTAATATTAACAGATAATATTAATACGCTTTGTCAATATCATAATGACGTAGCATATACACGGTCAAATGAAAAGGGTGTGGTGTCCCTCTCAGTCTTTTTTTTTTTTCTTCCCACTGCCGTCGATTTATTATTTTATTGGGTAGAGGTATTTAATTGGAGTTATTATAATTTATAGCCTGCAAAAACCTATAGTGTATATGTTTTTTTATTATATGGTATGGATGATTTTTTTTTTAGGTTTGAACCTTTCTTTAATCTTTGGTTAATAATGAAACTTTAAATCGCTACACTATATTAAATGGTTAAAAATATTATTAGTTATATACCATATGCTTCTTTATATATATATAGAGGCTATATTAATTGATAAGAAAGAACAAAACATAAAGGCCAGCATCCTCTTTTAGGCCTAACGTTTTATAGTGGGCTGAGAACAAGGAGATGTCAAGCCCAAACGTTAACTTTGGTTGGGCCAACATGGATCGCGTTAATGCAACATCATTAACAAAAAATTAAACTGTTCCGTGATCAAATAAATTATTGAGTTTGTTGATGGTAATATATATATATATATATATATATTGAGATTATTCATGACATTATAGGAGCACGGACGGACGCAAATTTTGCCAATAAGACATCATCCTACCCATAAATTATATTGTCCCACAATTTAATTTAAATATATATAATTATGTATCATTAAATTAGTTATATATTGACTATGATAATCGGTAAAATTGCTGATTTTTATATTTACAATAAATGTTAAAAACTTTTGGGTTCAAATTATGATATCTCATCATGAAATATATATAGTTTAAGCTCAATCCTAAACAATGTCTATAATAATATAGTAAGACAACCCCGATACGTGACGTATTGACAATAATGTTAAGGAGGCAAACCCCTTGTAACAGATGATTAGTGAGGGGTCATTTTCTCTCAAAGATTGCGTTTATATTTCATAATTAGAGTGAGAGAGCTTGGATTAGCTAGCTTGATATAAATAAAGCAGGCAGGAAATTACTATCAAATTAAAATATGGGTCCCTCTAGTGTTTCAAGTAGGGTAAAGTTGTGATAGACACATAAAGAAACTAAAAGAAAAGGTTATTTAAAGTGTGAAGATGATGCATGTCCTGCCCTATCTAGGGTTTAGACATAGGATATATATAATTTATGAGTGAGAGCGTATCATATATAGAATGATCCCATTTCGAGATCAAGTGATTATATTTTTGGGGTGAGATTAGTAAAATTCTAGCTGAATTTTGGACATGTAGATATATTTTTAGATAAAAAAATTTTGAACAATTTGTTCTAATAAGTTTCGCTTATAAAAAATAGCTAGCTCTAGAGCTCTAGAAAAATAGCTAGCTCTAGAAAAAATAAATAGATCTATTAAGTATGTCATTCAAATAATCCATTTTGAATGGAATTGGTTGCACGTGATGATTATAGCAAAGCCAGAAAACAAGACCCTAAAATGAAGTAATTGCACTCAAAATTCTTTAAAAATCCATATATTTTCTCTGTAATTTTAGGATTTTTAATGATGAAATACATAATAATAAAAACCGGAGATTTGAGGGAAATCCGTCATTTTAGGTTCTTAATAATTTGGACAGAATCGTCGATTATGATTTTTAAAATGTACTAGAAAAAATCCTATTAATTAAATAATTTTGTATATTTTTAATTATATATATATATATATATATATATATATATATTTCATCTAATTTATTGTGTAATATTGTTTAGTTTTGAATATCGTATAATTTTTTCTATAGTACCTTGATATTTTTTTATCACGACGGTACTTTATATACAAACGAGTTTTTTTTTTTAAGTGAAAAATGTGAAAATGTTCGGAGTAAATATCATATATTTATAATTTATTCTCATCGTTATAACAAATTAATCAACAATATATGCGTATTTTTTAAATATACATTAATCTAAAAACTCAATTTGCAAAAGTCAATAATTACACAACTTACGTTTTCATATATAAGAATTATCGCAAAACGCGCATATTTTAGTAACACGAATAACAAAAAGAGAAAATTAATATATTAAATTGTGGTGTAGTTCTTCCTTTATTTAGAAAAATGTATATGTCATAGTTATATTAATTCATTCATGGATAGCTACGTAATGAATTCTCTTGGCCTGATCTAATTAATTAGTGGGTTTAGAGTAGTAATTAGTGTAAGTACGTTTAATTAGTTAGTAGATATAATAAACTTATTTGTAAGTAAGCACTAAGCAGGAACTTCACGAAACAGTGACATCATATCCATCATCCATGACTGAACAAGCTTAACCATTTGGCCCCAAAAAAAAAAAAACAAGGTTAACCAATTACCAACCCCAACTTGCTTTCACAGGCAAAAGTAGGCTACTAATGAATCTCTCTCTTAATCAGGGTGTTATTATCAATTAAGAAATGCGGCCCCATAGCTCCAATTTAATTTGCTCCTACTTAAAGTTAACTATAATTATTATTTCCCCTTTTCAATGGAGGGGCCTACCCTCACAACATATCTTAAGAAACATAATTATATTCAAGTAAAAACAAATAATGCATGTCAAAAAAAATTGCCATGATTATTTCGTCAAGTTGCCCGTTGGTAATTATATATAAATCTTTAATATATATATATATATATATTAGACTTAAGTCTTAATATTATATTAACTATTTATGATCACAACACGTAACCCTTACAAATTGAATCAGTGCTACAGTGATCAATTTTAAACATGAAGCAATCATATTATAAGTGATGCACTCTTAATGGTCCCTTTCAATACAATATGAAAAAAAAAATGTAATATATCAATTTAATCTCTCTATATATTTCACATCCTTCTATTTTATTTATAGTAAAATTTATATTATCTATAATATATGCATATCTTTGTTTAATTTTAATAAAAATGTAATTATTTTTAAATTTTGAGTACCCTAATTTAAAATTGTGTTATTTTTTCTATGTACGTTATTTTTAAAAAGTATTTAAAACTAATAAACATATATATATATATATATATATATATATATTCCTTAAACATATTAATTCAATACGGAATGTTGAACTAAATAACTTTTATATATATATATATATATTGTAATAATAAAGATAACTCAAATTAAACCCTAGATAGATAGCTGCTATCTTGCGATTCATCTAAGCAAAATGTCATCTCTGTCTGCTCAATATCACTATTCACATTGGTGGATGATTTGCATCAATCAACGGACAACCCTCACTCTAGCTAGCTACATATCAATTTTCATTTACATGTATCTACTCTACCCTCTCTCACTCTAGCTATATATATATATGTATATATGAGGGTAGCTATAAGATAACCACTTCAGTATATATACAGGCATACAGCTAGAAACGTACGTAGTTAAGAATATTTTTGTTGGGCCTTTGTACGTATGACATAAAACTTATTATGGAGACAATGAGATAGGATGATTATGTTAAGCATGCATGGCACGCAGATACTCCTTTCTTGTCCTTCACCAATAACACCAATAACACGTTGTATGTTCGTAAACGAGTCAAGCTACTTGTGAGCTATTTAAGATATGCTCGGTTATTATTAAAATTTGACTCGCTAAATTTTGAGTATGAATTGAGTTTTTATGGTATCGAAAGTTCATTTATACTCGACTCACGATTAAGAGGCTCGCGAGCCTATTCAAACTTTTTTATTTGTTGTCGAAAACCTATTAGAATCGAGTTTGAATTTATTAGAGGTTTATATGCAATATAGTATAATATATATTCAATTCAAGTTCGCTACACACTAGTCACTAGCTATCTAGCTGAGTTCGATCTAACGCGCACCATTTATGATTTGACTGAAATTTTTTAAAGTTGGTGAGCCGAGTTGAGCCAATCTTGAACTTGAAAAAATCAAGCACGGCCAATAGTTCAAGATCGAGTAAAATGATTCGAATCGAGTCGAGCTTGTTGGTTCCACTCGTGTACGTGCAATAGTTATACCATACTTATATACGCATTCATTTTCAGAACCAAACTGCTTTTCTAAAAATGTCACATTGGAGGGACACACATAGATTGGGTCAGGGGACCAACCGGCAAAGAAGATCACGACAGGAGTACGTAGGTGAGGTTTGTTATAACTTATACTAATACGAGGTGTACGCCTAGATCTGAAGCTGCAAGAAAATATATTATTGTATCTAGTTACTATATATACATGCATACAGATATATATTAATTGATCCAAAAAACATGATCTGAAGTCTGCTGCGCGGATTTTGATAAAAATTAATTAATCTTAATACTTCTAACCCGAAATTGAGCGAGCAAATATATATATATATTTTTTTAAAAAGTAGTTATATACGACCAAGGACAAAGCCATTATGTATACGATGAATAATTGTCTCCCTCAATTTTTCGTGATGTATATTTTTTTATGTATATAAAAAAAGTAATTAATCTCAATTTAAACACTTTAAAATTTTACATTTTCTTATAATTTATTTTATATTTGTGTTTACTCATATAATTCAATCCTTACACTGAGTGAATTATGAGTCGATGGAAAGTCGTTTTAGGGTTAGATGGAGCTTTGGGTCCCATGCATTATATTTTCTTCTGGTTTATATGTCGTTAAATCGTCCAATCTCTTCTACTACTTGCCTTAATATCTCATTTCCTTCCTGTTGGATTCATACATGTAAATCCTCAGGTTCCTCCTTTCTTGTTCTTCTTCTCCAAATAAACCCTTAAATTAATTAACGCTCTCTAGCTATCTTTGTTTACAATTATTGGTTGATTGATCATCAATGGGGCGCCATTCTTGCTGCAACCAACAGAAGGTAAAGAGAGGGCTTTGGTCACCTGAGGAAGACGAGAAGCTCATTCGCTACATCACCACTCATGGCTATGGCTGCTGGAGTGAAGTCCCTGACAAAGCTGGTCTCTCTCTCTCTCTCTCTCTCTCTATATATATATATATATATATATATAAATATTCTGACGGATTTAGTGACAGGCCTGCAACGGTGCGGCAAAAGCTGTCGTCTGAGATGGATAAACTACCTGAGGCCGGACATAAGGAGAGGCAGGTTCAGTCCCGACGAAGAGAAGTTGATCATTAGCCTTCATGGAGTTGTCGGCAACAGGTTTGAATAGATTCCCAGTGAAACTCTTTAACGCTTCAGTTTAGAAATTACAAAATGTAATCATGTAATAAAACCTAATAATTTGAATATTGTAGAAATAACCTTGTAAAACCTAATATTCCGGGAATTACAGAAGCAGTCTTGTTTATAATTTCATATTTTTTAGTAATTTAACTTCATATTATTATTTTGCGCAGATGGGCTCACATTGCAAGCCACTTGCCTGGACGAACAGATAACGAGATAAAAAATTACTGGAATTCTTGGATCAAGAAGAAGATAAGGAAACCCTCTTCATCTCCCCCGATGAGCCTCGCTGCGGCCGCAAGCACACCGGCCGACCTTCATCAGTATTTATTAGGTAATAATAATAATAATAATTACAACGACACGACACAAGTACTAGATTTTGCCTCAATGTCGGACTTGACTACCAAGACAGAAACCATGCACCATCAAGATCAAGCCTTGTTTCCTTCAAATTCGTGCCCGTTATTCATGTTCGACACGACAACATCATCGGTAGAATTAGCAGCTGTAACCGAAAACAATACAGGAAAGAAACCGACAGAGCTATCAAACCCTAACCCTAACACCTTCATAGGAGGTGGTTGGCACCATCAACTAAGCCACTATCAACCCCAAACCCTAACGCCACCTCCGACGATATTTGACGTAAATAATTATTTGCCTCCATTGATAGAAAACTCGGGGCATTGCTTCGTCGAAATGGGAAGTGGGGATGAAACCCTAGAATGCTTACAGAGGCAAGATCAGTTGAATGAATGGGTAGTGGATTCTCAGCAGTGTTCGAGTTTCTTGTTCTGGGATGTGGAAGGACAAGTTATACAAGGTGGTGGTTGTGAAGACAACAATGTTGTCTCACAAGATTCATCAAGCAATGTGGCATCTGAAGCTCAATTTTCTTCATTGTTCCCTTCTTCTCTATGATTTTCGAATCGAAGATTGTCGATTTGATGGAGATCAACACGAGCCATGTTACGAATTCGCGGGATTGATATTTCTTGGAGATCAAGTTTTAAGTTATAATTTGTTGTAATGTTATTTTGGTGTGCCTTTGATCATATGGAGATGGATTGTAATTAATTATCTTTCTTTGAAATATTCAGTGCTGAAAATATGGGTTGTAAAGTATTTTATCTTATGATTTAATGAAATCAAATTTGAACCCGGAGAACAACATATGGTCCATATCATATCAAAATAAATGTTCAACAAACAATTTTAACTTGCTAAGAACAACCGACATTTTGATATTACATAATGAAACCGTAAGCTTCAAGGGTTAACCTAAACAATATCGCGGGGTGTCATGTACAGTATAAGACCGTTATTCAAATTAATTATTATATGTATACAACTATATGCATATATAGTATAGGAATTAATACACATCCATGCATCTGAAAATGATATATATATATGTAGTCTTTGTCAAATCATTAGGGGTTTGGAGCTTTATGAAGTTTTCTTTCGCGGCCATCTCAACAATATAATATAATAGGATAGAATTAATTAATATGCATTCAATTGCCATATTAATTTGCTATAAACTTACTCTTTCTTGCACTCGATCGGTGTTGACCACGACATGCTATGCGATTTTCCATATATACTTAGATGGCTAATCATGGCAATACATTAATTTTCTTCAAAGATAAGTTAGCTAAAAAGATGCCTATTCAACTAATTAAAGGGAGCTCTATATATATAGCCATGACCGATCAATATGAAAGAAAAAAAAAACATTATTTGATGTGTATTTCTTCTATAATACCAAAGGCAAGATCACATCACATTGGTACTTAGTTATAATATTGAGTTAAATATCAAATTGTTAGTTTATTTAGTGAAAAGTCAGTCAAAGAAGTTCAGTTAGCAACTAGCTCATCAGCCATTAGCTCGGCTAGCGATTTGTTATTTGAGTTTGAGATAGCTTTGGCATTTTGTTACTGAGGTCTGAGTATACATTGGTAAAACATCAATTTACAAAGTTTTGTAATTATTCAAAATAATTAAGGATTAATTAATAATTAGTCAAATATCGATTTTGAGATAGCATTGGCATTTTCGTTACTGATGAGGTCCGAGTATATTTTGGAAAATTACACAGGGGGTAAAATATTTATTTAAAAAGTTTAGGAAATAAATTGTAATAATATTCTAAAAAAATCGAAAAATAATTTACAGTTAGACAAATTTCGATTGGCGTTCTAGTATATGTTGGAAAAATACAGCGTAACATGAATAAATTGTAGTATATTCTACAGAATCAAAGACTAATTTGAATTTTGAAATTAATTAAATTTTAATGTTTATAATGCAAATATGAATAATACCCAAATTTCTACAAAATCAACCGGATAGTAAATACGATGATCTGTGTTTATTTGCAACGTGCACGTAGAGTCTTTTAGCTAGCAAGTAAATAGAAAGTGAACTAGCTTATATACTCTCCATTTTTACGTAAAATAGAAAGTGAACTAGCAAGTAAACCATAAAGGTCCTTTTGGTACCACATGTTTGCAAAAATTACACTGTTTTTACCATTAGTATTTTTTTCGTACCGAATTGGTACCATATGTTTCCAAACCTTACTGTTTTGGTACCTCCGTTAGGGTTCCGTCAAAAACGGACGTTAAATGGCATGTGCCATGCACGTGACCAGCCCAAAACTTTCAATTTTGTTACAATTTAGTCCATCTAATACATCCCTAACTTTTATTTTGTTCAATTTAGTCCTAAAACTTCAAAATCAAACCATTTCCCCAAATTGACCTAGCCATGGGCTAGATCCGACCCTAGGTCGGGGTCACCGGACCCAGGAGACCCTGGGTCGGGGTCGCCTGGGTCCGGCGACCATGACCCAGGGTCGGACCTAGCCCTAGGCTAAGTCCGGCTAGGTCAACTTGGGAAAATGGTTTGGTTTTGAAGTTTTAGGACTAAATTGAACAAAATAAAAGTTAGGGATGTATTAGATGGACTAAATTGTAACAAAATTGAAAGTTTTGGGCTGGTCACGTGCATGGCACATGCCATTTAACGACTGTTTTTGACAGAACCCTAACGGAGGTACCAAAACAGTAAGGTTTGGAAACATATGGTACCAATTTGGTACGAAAAAATACTAGTAGTATGAACAGTGTAATTTTTGCAAACATGTGGTACCAAAAGGACCTTTTAACCCTAAAATATATGGCCGGTGTGGTATTGCTATTCCCCTATGTCAAATTCACTAGCTTAATTGACAATTTGACATACACATTTATGGGCTTAGCTTAATTTGGTTGGCCCAAGTTGCCAACAATGCAAGTGAACCCATATTCCAATAGTATCAAGAGATTTGAGGTTCACACATTTATCATAATTTATTTCATCATAATAAATACATTTGGTTGGCCCAAGTTGCCAACAATGCAAGTGAAGCCCATATTCCCAATAGTATCAAGAGATTTGAGGTTCAAACATTTATCATAATTTATTTCATCATAATATATTTGGTTTAAAAAAAAATCATAATTAATACTAGACCTTTGCTTATGATAGAACAAACAACATTCTCTGTTGTTTACCCATCCAATACTGGTTCAACAATTCAATCATACTACTTATACAGAAGTTCATTCCCCCTTTAGATCACCAGTTCTTGACCTTAGAAGAGCATGACTGCACTTCGACCTCATCAATCGGAACCCTATCCTCGGGAAAACTGCACGATATCGCTTTCTCGGCGCCTTGATCGGGCAGAAGACTGCACGGCGTAGGGACCACACCGCTCGATATCCCACCAACATCGGTGCAATTCCATTGAAGCTTCTTCGGTTTCGCGGTCAACCCGATAGTCACGTTCGATATGCATATTCCCGTGAACACGTCCCCGGGAATCCCCTCCAACCGGGCCGCCATTGTCACGTTATCAGCCACCATGTCGCGGTAATTAACGTTCTGGATGACTGGGATCGCGTTCGGGTCCCAGTTGTCGTCAGCGTGGGACCCGTAGTTCCCCGTCATCCAGAACACCCACTTCATCGTCCTCATGGTCATCCCTCGGACGTATATGTCCTTCACGTAGCCCCCTCTTCCGATCCCGGTCTTGATTCGTACCCCCGACTCGGAATCGATCGCGGTGATGTCTTCTGCCCTGACATCCTCGATCCCGCCTGACATTTCGCTTCCCAACGCGATGACCGCGCTTGTCGGGGAAATGCATGTCAGGCGTCGTATCACGAGCTGCTTGGTAGGCATCCCGTAGGCTATCCCATACTCGTCCCAACCGCTCTTGACCGCCACGCAGTCGTCGCCCGAGACGATATAGCAGTCCTCGATTTTGGTGTTTGTGCATGAATCTGCACGTACAAGATTATACCGAGATTGTTACATACTTACATGTACAACTAATCTAAGTTTGGGTTATGAACATAACCATAGTTACAAGTTTATATCATATTACTTGTAGGTGTCACTGGTTTAAAGTGACTAGTAGGTGTATCATGTTTTTTTCCTGTTACTTTTTAATTTTCCTTCCGTTTTTTCAATAAATTTGACGAATTTTAGTTTAATGTCAGTAAGAGCATTTAAATAAGTAAAAAGAACAAATAACACTTATGCTTTCCTTTAACTTTTGTCAATTAGTGTATACACATATTGAAATTGAAGAATTCATGCAAAATTGAGGTTCAGTTTAACTTAATTGACATAAATATTAATGATTTGAAGAAAACTCAGCTTAAAATTTGTCAAAATTAAAAGAAAAAAAGACGAAAAATAAAAAAGCAACGAAAATAAAAGATAAAAACTTATTATTGTTAGTAATGAAAACGAAATCTGAGACACTAATAATAACAATTTAAATACTTAAAAGTAACATGATACAAATTTGAAACTGTAATTAAATTTAATCCTTTAAATTTGCATAAACTAACGGCCTTTAAGATGGCTTCGATCTTACATACCCGGATTTATCCCGTCGGTGTTAGGCGAGTTCACCGGAGCGAGGATTGTGATTCCCAAAACGATCACGTCACTAAATGTCAATCAAAACGTCAAATTAGTTACCATCTCAATTCTCACCCATAAACGGAACGGGTAAACCAACATTTTACAATATTCAGAAGGGAAAATTGAATAATAATTTATTTAAAGGATCTTTTTAGTCATTTTTAAAAGTTCAAGGGGCAATTGAGCTATTTAATTGAGGTAGCTAAATTAATTACCTGCAGTAAACAGGATGGATGTTCCAGGAAGGTGAATCGATCAAGGTAAGGTGGGAAATCTGGACTTGGGTGGAATACATGATCTCTATAAGGTAAGGTCTGGTATAGTTGAGCTCTCCACTCTTATACTTTTTCCACCATGGAGCTCCTTGTCCATTAAGAGTTCCATTGTCTCCTGAAACAAACAAAATCAAACATGTAATAATTAAAGAGTTCGTCCTCAACTTTAATGATGTACTGTTTTAGTACCTGTTATTACGACATCAGTCAGGTTGGTTCCGAAAATAAGACTGCTGTATCGCCCGCCCGCTGCATCGCGTCCTCGACCGTACGATGGGAGTGGGTCGATCACAGGCCAATCGTTCTCGTCCTGAAGAACCAATCATAAAATTGTTTAGGCCACTAATGATCGTAAAAATTCATGAATTTAAGATTCTTCTCTAAATTCACGTTTTATGAGGTACTAAAAAGTAAAAACCCTATGATTAATGTAGTAGAATCGGATGAATTAATTCTAGAGTAGTTGTGCATCTTATTCTATACTATTTATTCATCAATAATCTATCTATATATATAATAAGGCAAAGGGAAAGAGAACCATTCTCCTACATCATGACACATCATCTTTTACATTCTCCTACATTTTGACACATCATCATTTATATCCAATGATATTTTGACAATTGACAATTTAAATTATCCATTGAATCTAACAATTCAATTAATAAATCTAATAAAACAAGTTAGCTTCTTATGTTTACAGTGTCAAAAATAAATGCAATAATTAAAACCTCTAAAATCTCTTTAACTTATTTTACCTTAAACATTATTTTCTTTTATTAATTATGTAGTTAAATATATTTTTAGCAAAAGTTTATTAATTTGTGAATGATGATTATGTAATTTACAGAAAAACAACATTATTGTGTTAATTATAAATAAGTAAATCACCCCGCCCGGCGGGCGGGAACAGCACACTAGTTCATAATTAATCAATTACATTGTAGAAGATGAGAAATTATTAGATGGACCCAGTCCGCCAAGTCAGCATATGGACCAGCCAATAACTAGGAGACACGTCAAAATGTATACTATATAATTAACTTGGTTACTACAGAATTACAACCCATTACAATTTCTCATAAGTAATCCTATCTTTTTTGGCCTAATAGAACTAATTTCTCCTATAAATTTTTTTTCAAATATAAATATTATACGAATGTCACTAGATTTTGATATTTTTCTAAAACCCTATTAGACATGGTGAACCCTAGATGTTAAGTGTCCATTTTTCTATGGTTCACTTTGCCCTCAAGGGTTCACCATGTGTAATAGGTTTTATTATAAAAAAAAAAAAAAAAACTAGGACTCATACTATATTTATATATGAAAAATAGGAGAAATTTATTTTATAAGGCCAAAAAAGGATCATTGAATAATTACAAGAAATTATATTGGGTTGTAATCATGTGTTAACCAAAGTTAATTATATTGTATACATTTATGACGTCTCTCTTATTTATTGACTAGTCCATATGCTGACGTGGCGGACTGAGTCCATCTAATAATTTTTGTAGAGGAGGGTATGAAATTAATAATGGGTTTTTTATAAGAGTAAATCTTTAAAATGTGAAATTTCTTGTGAAATTTCAATAGAAAGTAATAAAGAGAAAGTAAAGGAACAAATGTATTGGTGCTTGGTGGGTCCCTATATCACTTTCTATAGAAATTTCACAGAAAATTTCACAGGTTCTAGCAACAGCCTTTTTATAATGAACAGTGATAGGCGTTCCGATGTTGGAGTCCGCCAAATCACGAATTTAGAGACAATAGCGGTCAAAGTAATTAATATCAACTTTGTGCCTATTTACATGGTAGACAGAATTCGGAACTTCACGGACTCTTAAATCTTAAATCGGACGTTATATCATTTTCGTTTTATAATACTACTCAAAATAGTAATAAGTAGGTAGTGGCATGAAATGTGGATGTCAACCACCTTTTATCGTAATTTAGTAGTTGAGAGGGTACACTTTTTAAAGGGTTTGTTTTTGAGTTGTGAATTCGAATTTTATGTAACTCGATTAAAATCATTTCTTTAGTAAAGGAAAACAACTCTCTAATGAGACGTCTCTTTACCTAATGAGTCTATGCTATGCTGATAAAAACAACAAATGAGAGATGATTATTTAAATGTATAATATATACTTATATATATAGTGAAAATTTCGAATATTATATAGCGGGATACGATATGTTATTAATTTTAGTGTCATGACAAAACGGACGGAGCAGTTGTGGCCAACATGTGAACTTCACTTCCTCAGTCCGTGATTATCCTTCTCCACTATAGGGGCTCCATTTATGTATGCGGCAGACAAGACAAGCGTGCTACATGTTACAATGTATTTTCGGTACATATTTCTTAGGAGTAAAGACATGATTGAACCAATTAGAATATTGTGTGACACGTCACACACAGCACGTTGTTTAATGTTTATAGATTAACATCACACGTAATCTTCTTCGAATATTGGTTGTGCATCAAACTTATACGGTTATACCAGTTTATTAACAAAGTTTAAATTTCATTACAATGACATCAGTAATTAGTTTAGCTTTAATTTTTAATTAGTTCTACATATGATTAATTTTTAATAATATATATATATATATAAGAGAACCCATACATACTATACATGTGTATTAATGTATATATATATATATATTTATATGATTAGTTCTGTGATCTAGATAATCATAGAGTGACATTGGAATTAAATTCGTAGTGATTCATGTCTTACGTCTACCATATTTTTTTATTGAATTTTAAAGCATTTTTTATGAAAAAAAGCAAAAAGCAAAAAGCAAAAACAATTTATTTTTCACGAGTATTATTACTATTGTTTTAATTATATTGGATATTTGAAACTAAATTAATAATCAATTTATAAAATGTGAAACAGTAAAACTTAATATTGAAAGTTAAGTAAAAATATACTCTTGTGTTTTTTTATTTAAAAAAACCGTTAACTCTCTCATTCTACTATTTTTATTGAATATAAATTAAATTTCAAGTTTCACACTTTTTAACATCACTATATTCACTATAGCTAGTGAAGATCAGACACGTAACATAATTTTGAGGGTGCTATTGCTATAGTGTTCACTAATCACTCGTGTGAGCGTGACACGTGTCGTCACACTGAAGCGTTTCATGAAACTTCCAGAGGAAATCGAAATGCTAGTGAGAAGAGAGAGAGAGAGAGAAGTAACCTGAGAAGCGAGAAGAACAGCGTCTCTATGGAGGTAGAGCGTGAAGTGGCTAGTAAGGTTGAAGCTTCCGGTCAACCACTTCCCCGGCGGGACAAACAGCTCAGCGCCGCCGTACGACGAGTACTGGCTAAGGTGGCCGACGGCGGCCTGGAACGCGGCGGTGTTCGAGGTGGTGCCGTCGCCTACTCCGCCGAAATCCGTCAGGGATGCGCTGTGTGCACGGCAGCTGATGGCGTCGTACTTGATCCGCCGCCAGTGGTTCTCCGTTCCTCGGGACTCTATCCCGCCGATGAGTAGTACAACCAGAAGAACAACACTCGCCAGAAAAATCTGGAAATAGATAGAATTTAGATAAGATTTTAACATCTACAAATTTACGGAGTTTGAAGAAGGGGGTTGAAGTATTTACCTGCTGCGTTGACCAAGACTTCATTGTTGAAACTTGAATAGAGAGCAGTTGGTTATAGTGAAGAGTGGAGAAGAATGCAATATTTATAGCTGAAGAATGTAAATCCGTGAATATATCATCATCCCTGCCATTTTCAAGTACGCGATTAAATTAAATAATGATACCATAATAAAAATGATAATGCCAAAAAAAAAAAAAAACATTAAATCGAGTAGTAATTTGTCACGGAGGTTGTGGCACACATTGGTTTCACTAACTAAATTTCGAGTCCTATTCAGAATTGAAGTTTTTACTAAACTTATTCGAACCAGTAAATCACTTAATTATATAATTTTTATATATACTAAATTAAAAGAGACACAAAAATAAACGTAATTTGAGTTCATCATTCACTTCGAAAGATTTGTCATATTGATTAGCGCAAAGCGTCACATTTTGCATAAATCATAACCTATGTTCCGTAAGTTACCAAGTCGCATTTTACCTAATATAATAATTTTAAATTTGCTTATCAAAAGGATATACATATATTTTACTACTGAGTAATTTGTTACATTAACGTACGTATTAAAAATATATACTATAGAAATTGCAATGATTTTTAATTAGAATATGCAAAATTAGAAAGTATTCTAGTAGTATAGATAAAAGAAAAATTATATATTAAGGTATTACAATAATATGATACTATTTAATTATTCTGGTTTTCTAATGTATATTTATACATTAAAAATTTACTACATAGAAAAACTTTAAAATTGATTTTAAATGTTAAAGTTATTGATTTTGTCATTATACTTTTAGATTTTAAAAATTTATTTATTTTTATTATTTAGTCTTCCATTTTGCTTATGTGTGATTTTTTTTTTTCTATTTAAACAAATTTATTTAGGTGGGTGAACGTTATTTATTTGATCCTTACTATTAAGACCACATCTAGTGTCCGGTTTCTAAGTATTGGTCTTCTCTTGAACAAATCAATCTTCAAACTAAGGTGAGTGGCATTCATGTAACCTAACTTTTCCTAACAATAACAACAGAAATGGACTAATTAACTTGCAAGTCAGCAAAGTTGTTGGTGCCATATATTATTTAGCAATATGTTGGTAACTAAATAATGATACTTCAGCTATTTGTTCTTAAAAATAATCTTATAATAGAAGATATAAGATATATTTATTATTATGCATATTCTGAAATCTCTGTTCTTAAATTAGAAATCCACAATTGGAGATTTTGCACTCTCCACCCAGTTCTGTCAAAAGATATGCATTAATTTAGTGTTTGGAGATGTGATAATTGTTCAATTTAGAGGAATGCATGCCATAATAGTGCGCTTGGACAGCAAAGCCATTATGTAATATATATATACGCCATTTTCAAAATAAATAATATATATAGTCTATATCGAGCCATCGAGGTCCATTTATATCATTAATGAAGTATGAATTACATATAACGATAGGTTGGTGCATCAGTGGTGTGATAAATATATATAACTACTCAGTATATATATATAACCTCTTGAACATACCACATACGACCAAATATATTTTTGTTTCTTATGATTTCCTACTAATTAACAAGGTTTTCCTTTTCCATCCTGTTGAAAAAATATGTGTTACAAGTTCATTTTAATCAAATAACAAGAACATTAAATAATAAGGTCACGCCTATTTGGCGGTATATATATGTTGAGGCGTGACATGACAGGAGTATCCCGTGAGAATTTGTTCCTCTGTCTTTATTTTGTTTTAAAAATATTTTCTGGCGTCTTTTAGGCTTAATAATTAATTAGCTAGGGCCGGTCCTCACGGGCTTAAGATTAGCAACGACACCGTTTAGTACACTCTTGGCTCTTCACTCCTTGTGACCAAATGCATGCACGTGCCACAAACTTTACAAACGGTGGTAATTTTCAAAGTTTGTCTATTTTAAGCTCTTATGAGATATGGTATTAAAATTTATAACGTTTACTATCGATGTTCATTTTCCGATACTTTAAATTGTACAAGAAAATGTAGATATAATCGGTACTTTTTAACACAATAACATATAGGAATATTTGTAAATAAATTATAATGTATTTGTTTTGTTTTGTTATCTAAAAACGTAATACATGATATAAATCAGAGGCCCTTGATAAAGGAAGCTGTCACTGACGTTTGGGCTACAGACTGCCGTGAAGAGGCCCATGAGGCCCAATAACGTTACTTGTGACTTTAATGGTGGGTGGCTTTTCGAGGCCTAGAATGAGAAGAGCTTAGTTAGACAGGCTTTTAATAGCCAGTTTTTTCTAATTTTTGGGCTCCAGCAAGAATAGTCCATTTGTGGCCTACCAAGTATTTTTTATTTTTATAATACTGCTTCCAACAAAAGTCGAAATTGGTTCGTCTCTTGAAGTACCATTCGTTTTACAATTCGCTTTACTAGTTCATCCATACAACAAACTAAGCTAATTAATCCATCCCAATCTACACGCAAGATTTTAAAAATAAAAATCAAAGTATATAGACAAATTTCAATTGCTTAGTAAATTATAAGAATTGAAAATTGTTGAATTTCCAGAAAGGATGGATGCCATGGTTTATTTGGGGGAAAAGGAAAACTACTAACTATAGTGATGTATGCAAGCAAGAGAGTAGCTAGGATTTAGGAATACATGATGTGGCAGAGTGGTGATGTGTGCCAACACCAACAATGAGTCATTTTTTGTTTTTTGTTTTTTTGGGTGAAAGTGAGTCATGCTTGCAGATGGAGGGAATTGCGCAGAATACGTGGCATTATATGATAATAATAACAATATCTATGTATGTAGTATGACCCTCTAAAGTCATATACACTTTTATTACCAAAAAAATATACTGTTTTTACATATAATAGTGATTCATAATTTCGTAACGAAAGCATTAAATCTTAAATCGAAAACGTCTTTAGTAGGATTCGAATTACTTTATGAATCACAATTTAGTTTACAAAATAGTGTGTGTGTGTAACAAAATTTCAGGATTTATAGACCTAATAATAATTGACCTGCACCTACCGACCTACGTCCTACACTACCACCCAATAATTCATTATTCAGGAAAATAATTTATTTATTTATTTATAAAAATTGTTTACTTTATTCCTTCCATCTGACACGTACCCCCATTAACCACCGTCCTCTATATCAGTCAGGTGCAAGCGCAAGTGTTGTGTCACTCTCTTCCTCAATCCAAATCCGAAGACACTATTTATTTATTCGATACAGATTCAGTTGATACGAAACTATAGGAAATTAACCCCACTACATTAAATTGAACACGATTTTTACATTTTCTAATTAAACATAACAATAACAGATAAAACACAATGACAGAAGCCAGCCCTGTATCTATTCTATAGCTAAGTAATGTGTACCATCATTTTCTTTGTTGTTCTGAAAGTAGAGTTTTTAGGCTATTTCGTATGTAATAATAATGTTTAAAATACTCAGTAGTCACGTCATTCGATGGTCAAATTTTAATTTTTTATTAAAAATACCACGTCAGACATAACGGCCCTGATTTGAGTTTCTATTTTTGTCAAAGTATAACGTAGCCCCATATACATCTTCTGTAGACGACCCAGAGATAGAGAATGCCAAATTCCCAATTACTCCAAATACCAAGACGCTAAAACTCCTTATTTTCTTCTCTCTATATATATATATCTCGTTATATATATCTATATATAACAATTGAGCTAAGAGTTTTGTAGTCATTAACTCCATAATATTGATTGCACTAGAGAGCTGAGGGTTTTTAAGTTGCAATTAATCGCAATTAAAATTTCATTGATTTCGAACCTTTCAAGATTTAATGTATACAATTAATCGCAATTAAAATTTCGAACTGTTAAGATTCAATGTATGCAATTAATCGAAATTAGAATTTCCTTGATTCCGAACCATTCAAGATTCAATGTATGTAATTAATCGAAATTAAAATTTCGTTGATTTTTAACAAACGCTTGACGCGGAGCCGGCGAACGAAGATACCAGGCGGTACGGGCGGCTGACAGACTTGTCGCACGTCAAATCCGGCCAGCGCTCTCGGAAATAGAGCGGTTTTTTAAAATGTGTTTTGTTGGATCGGCGAACGCCGGGGTCGGTCAAATATGGAAATATCAACCGAACCGTGGAAAATAGAAAGAGTCGCCACCGATTAATTAAAGGCTAATCGGAATCCTAAAGTTGCCTATGGTACATGATACTAACATCCTAGGGCTTTGAATGGTCTGCGTCCAGAGGTTCGGGTTCGGGGGTTTGATTACGTATTAAAAGCTCGCAAGCTAAAAATCCGCCCTTTCGGTACTTTGGCTTGTCTTGCCTTGTTTAATTTTTCACTAAAATATCCATTTTGAGGGTTGAAATGCAAGTATCAAAAAGTTCATGGCCGAGTAGCAATCATCAAGAAATTCATGGCCAATTTGCAATTATCGAAAAGTTCATGGCTGGACTGAAAATAATTTTGGAAACATGTTAAAATGACCATGAACTTCTATGTACTAATTTGTAACACTTAACAGAGTTCTGATATATATAAGTAATATAAACACATATAAAACTTATAGAAAATGAAAAATATGCAATATGTACTTATATAAAACTTAAAGGTAATATAAATGACAAATAAGTGAAATAAACAGATATATGACTTAATAATGTATAGACATATAAGTAAATAACAATAAGTAATATAATATCTATAAAACTTGTAGATAATAGAAATACTTATTATGTATATATATATATAGTGCAGAATGAAAGAACGAGAAATAAATAAAACGCTACATTGGGTATATAACCAACTTGTACTTTATTTATGATTGAACTGTAAATACAACTTTTGATTAAGCAGTACTTACATTGAGTTGTTTCCGAGTAAAATGTCGTGACGCGTGGAACCACCACAAATTATCGAGCAACTAAGTGAACTTTTTTTTTTTATTTTTTGGTCTTAAAACATCCATAATATATATAGAATAGGCCCACTTAGTCCACCCGTAATGGATACGGAATGTCCTGAGTTAACCAAGATCCTGTTACAGATAAGTTCGCAGCACTAGTAATAAGTTTGTGTGCTTTAGAGACCCGAAGTCTAAGTACAGCATAAATAACAGACGAGGTAACTGAAATTAACAACTGGATATCCTGAACGATGCCGAACAAGGAAGGGTTGCAGCCTGTCGAAGAGAGTTCAATCTGTTTTAGTAGCTTGGTCGAATCTGTGAACAAGATGTGGTAATCCTGCGGATGTGACCTAGCCAACAGTAAACCTGCCCGAACAGCTAATCCTTCCGACAAAAGAGGGTCATCTCCAGGCGCCGAAACTACGGAGGCCGCTACTGTTCCACCACTATTATTTGCAACTAAGTGAACTATCACTCTCAAAACTCACTACCTATTTCCCTGTTGGCTTAGACTAAGACTTTTGTCCAACACCTAAAGCCTAACCCTCTGTCCCTTCCTCTTTTTCTAAGCTCCCCCAACTCCATATTTATAGGAGATCTCATGGATCATTTCTTTTTTGATTTTTTTTTTTTATATTAACAAAATATATGTCAAGTTGTAGCATGGATAACAATAATGGAGAGCATTGGGAAGAAGAATGATGGTAAGGTAACTTAGATGTGGGACGTGGCCTTCCAATGGCCAACTTTTTTTTTTTTCTTTTCTTTTCTTACTAGATATATATATATATTAGTAATTAATAATAACTTTTTTTGGTTTTTCCTAACTATAATAATACTAATAATATTTTACTAATTTTTTTGGGTTTTTTTTTTCTAATTGCTCGATTATTCCCGATTCGGTTCCACACGTCACGGTATTTCTTCGACCCCTGTCCAAAATCAGGTGTTTACAGTTGCCCTCTTTGAGCATGCGTTCATGGATATGGTCCAATGAACGTATATTCAAAGAGAAACAGCTGATTTTGGGTCTTCCCTGCTAACTAATTACAGTGCATACAAGATAAAACATACAACTTTCGGAAACTAGACACCTATAGGTCCCAATCGTTGGCGGTGACTTGCGGAGCTGAACACCTAAAGGCTCCGGTCGTCGGGTTTTGACTCTCGGAATGCTGGATGACCACAGGTCCCGATTGTCGGTGGTGACTTGCGGAGCTGAACACCTAAAGGCTCCGTTCGTCGGGTAGTGACTCTCGGAATGCTGGATGACCACAGGTTCCGACTGCCGGTGATGACTTGCGGAGCTGAACACCTAAAGGCTCCGTTTTTCGGGTTGTGACTCTCGGAAACTGGATAACTACAGGTACCGATCATCGGTGGTGACTTGCGGAGGCTGAACACCTAAAGGCTCCGTTTTTCGGGTTGTGACTCTCGGAAGATGGATAACTACAGGTCCTGATCATCGATGGTGACTTGCGGAGGCTGAACACCTAAAGGCTCCGTTCGTCGGGTTGTGACTCTCGGAAGCTGGATAACTACAGGTTCCGATTGTCGGTGGTGCTGGGGTGATGGAGGATGCACGTCTTGGACGGCGGTGCCTGCATTGGTGCGGCAATGAGGTTTGACTTGTAGGAACAGACTGTAACAGTCCTACTCGTCTTGATGGGTGACTTGCGAGAGCAGACTGTAACAGTCTCGCTTGCCGTGGGGTTGACTTGTAGGAACAGACTGTAACAGTCCTACTCGTCCTTGATGGGTGACTTGCGAGAGCAGACTGTAACAGTCTCGCTTGCCGTGAGGTTGACTTGTAGGAACAGACTGTAACAGTCCTACTCGTCCTTGATGCATGACTTGCGAGAGCAGACTGTAACAGTCATACTCATCATTGAGGGGTGAATTGCGAGAGCAGATTGTAACAGTCCCGCTTGCTGTGAGATTGACTTGTAGGAACAGACTTTAACAGTCCTACTCTTCTTCGAAAGGCAACCTGCGAGATCAAACTGTAACAGTTTCGCCTGCCGTGAGATTGACTTGTAGAAAAAGACTGTAACAGTCCTATTCGTCCTTGAAAGGCGACTCACGAGAGAAGACTGTAACAGTCCTGCTTGCCGATTCCGTATAACCCTGGGAAGCTAGGCATTTGAACGCCCCATTCTTGAATTATGAGCTCTATTTTTCCAGAGATGTGTTTTTTTTTTTCTTTTTTTCTCTCTCGGATTTCTCTCATTTTGCTACGATCATTTTTTTGATCGCACCTCTCGGTTCCCCTAATTTTTGCCTAGACCGCCCTTTCAGGTTTTCAACCTAGCGGAGATTTTATTTCCTCTCCTTTTGCCATGATCTCCCTTTTCAGGGATTTTCAATCACACCCCTCTTCCCTAAATTTTGCCTAAACCGCCCTTTCGGGTTTTCAGTTTATCGGGAATTTTCTCTCAAATTTGGAAGTTTTTTTTTTTTTTTTTTCAAAAATGGTACTTCCTCGAAATGCATCTTACGAGAACAGATTGTAACAGTCCCACTTCCCCATTTTGCATAGCTTTGGCTGGATGGACATGAGACGGCCCCATTCTTTGATGAATGAACTTCCTTCAACGATGTGCAGCACACATTTTTTTTTTTTGCTGAGATATGACCACGCTGCTTTTGTCGAGCATTTATGCGTGTCTTCCTCGCGGGGTCGACTGTCAATCACTTCTTGATGGAGTTCATTTTATACCATTCATTCACTGTCTGCATGCCTATGTGCGTCTCTGTGAGATGGTTGGGGCAGCTCATACGATGTCGATCACTATGATTCTTCATTGCTACCTGGTGATAATTGCAGTTGTCTATAAGAATCTCTTTTTTCTTTTTCTTTTTTTTTTTCTCTTTTTTTTTTCTTTTTTTTTCTCTCAGATTTCTCTCCTTTTGCTACGATCATTTTTTTTATCGCACCTCTCGGTTCCCCTAAATTTTGCCTAGGCCGCCCTTTCGGGTTTTCAACATAGCGAGGATTTTATTTTCTCTCATTTTGCCATGATCGCCCTGTTGAGGGATTTTCAATCACGCCTCTCCTCCCTAAATTTTGCCTAAACCGCCCTTTCGGGTTTTCAGTTTAGCGGGATTTTTCTCTCAAAATCAAAAGCTCGCTTTCTGGTTGCAGAGTCTTTCAAGGATAATACTTCTTGACTGCATCCTTGTTTATTGGACTAGGGAGTTCTTGCCCGTCCATGTCAGTAATGATCATGGCTCCCCCACTAAAGACCCTTTTAATGACATACGGTCTTTCGTACTTTGGAACGAACTTGCCTCGAGAATCTGGGTTGACTCGCAGGATTTTCCGAAGGACTAGATCGCCTACTTGTAAATCCCTAGGACGCACTTTCTTGTTGAATGCTCGAACCATGCGCTTTTGGTACAGCTGCCCATGGCATAGTGCGGTGAGCCGATTCTCATCAATGAGGTTTAATTGCTCATATCGGCGCTCCGCCCATACAGACTCGTCCATTTCTGACTCGACGAGGATCCTAGCTGACGGGATCTCCACTTCAATCGGTAGCACAGCTTCTGTCCCGTAAACAAGGGAAAATGGAGTTGCCCCGGTTGACGTTCGAATAGAGGTTCTGTAAGCCATGAGCGCCCAAGGTAATTTATCATGCCAGTCCTTGTAATTGACTATCATTTTCTCAATGATCTTCTTGATGTTTTTGTTTGCTGCCTCTACCGCACCATTCATCTGTGGACGGTACGGAGACGAGTTCCTATGCTTGATCTTGAATTGGTCACACAAGTCATCGATCAGTTTATTATTCAGGTTCTTGGCATTGTCAGTGATGATTGACTCTGGTACTCCATAACGCGCGATAATGTCCCGCTTGATGAAACGTTCAACGGCTTTTGCCGTAACCGACGCTAGGCTAATGGCTTCGACCCACTTGGTGAAGTAGTCGATGGCCACCAATATGAATCGGTGACCGTTGGATGCCTTTGGAGAGATCATGCCAATCACGTCGATGCCCCACATTGAAAAAGGCCATGGAGATGTCATGGGGTAAAGCTCATGAGGTGGTGCGTGAATTTGGTCCGCGTATACTTGGCAGAGGTGACAATGTCTGACATGCTCAATGCAATCAGTTGTCATGGTAGACCAGAAATAACCGAGTCTCATTATCTTTTTTGATAACATCCGCCCGTTCATGTGTGATCCACAATTACCTTCGTGAATCTCTTCCATCAGGTGTTGAGCTTCCTTTGCATCCACGCATCTCAAAAGAGTGTCATCAAATGACCTTCTATACATGGTTGGACCACTGAGGAAATAATTGCAAGCCATCTGTTGTACCACCTTTCGATCGTTCCTCGTGGCACTTTCTGGGAACTCTCCAGTTTCCAAATATCTTTTTATGTCAGCAAACCAGGGTTGGCCGTCTGACTCTCCCACGACGCAGCAATAAGCTGGAAGCTCATTGATCGTGACTTCTAGAGGTAATATTTGGTTCCCCGGAGAGACTGTAACCATCGAGTGTTTCTAATGCGTCTGCGAACTGGTTCTTGTTTCTCGGTGTATGAGTAAAAGTGATATCTTCGAATTCCTCTGCAAGATCCTCAAGGTACTTGTGGTATGGTTGGAGTTTGGAATCTCTTGTTTGCCATTCTCCGTTCGTCTGGAGGATAATTAGCATGGAGTCTCCAAAAACTTCTAACTTCCTAACTTCGAGATCCGCCGCCACGCGTAAGCCGAGAATGCAAGCTTCGTATTCTGCCATGTTGTTTGTGCAGTGGAAGGTAACTTTGGCCGCCACCGGAAAGTGCTGACCTTTCGGTGAGATCAACACTGCCCCAATACCTCCCCCGACTGAGTTCATAGCTCCGTCAAAATACATCTTCCAATTTGGGTTCGCATCAACATCCTCATCCACCTGCATAATCTCCCCATCTGGAAATTCAGAGTTGATCAGGTGATCATCCTCTATAGGGAACTCCGCTAAATGATCAGCTATCGCTTGTCCCTTCACTGAAATTCGAGGTACGAACTGTATGTCATACTCAGATAGTTGTACCTGCCACTTGGCGACATTTTTTGTCCACGATGGCTTTTCTAGGAGGTATCTTACTGGATCCATCTTCGAGTACAAGCGTATGGTATAGTACGACGTGTATTGGCGAAGTCGTTGCATTACCCACACAAGTGCACAACATATCCTCTCCACTTCCGGGTACTTTGCTTCGCCTTCGGTGAACTTCTTACTCAAGTAGTAGATGGCGTGTTCTACCTTCCCAGATACATCGAGTTGCCCCAACATGCACCCCAATGAGCCTTGACGCACAGTTAAGTACATAATAAGTGGTCGCCCTGGTATTGGTGGCACAAGGACGGGTGGGTTTACTAGGTAAGTCTTGATGGACTCCAGGGCATTCTGACATTCTTCATCCCAAATTATTCGAGCATTCTTGCGTAAGAGACGAAATAAAGGTTGGCATTTTACTGTCATATTTGCAATGAAACGTGCGATATAATTCAAGCGGCCTATCAGGCTTCGAACTTCCTTGACAGTCGATGGAGGGCGTAGTTCTTGTATCGCCTTAACTTTATCGGGGTCTACCTCGATTCCCTTCTCGCTGACAATAAAGCCCAATAATTTGCTTGACGTGGCTCCAAATATGCACTTAGCTGGATTTAAACGCAACTTGTACTTCTTGAGCCTTTCAAATAACATGCGCAAATTGACTAGGTGATCTTCACCTTCTCGAGACTTCGCGATCATATCATCCACGTACACCTCGATCTGCTTGTGCATCATGTCATGGAATAACGTCACCATGGCCCTCTGATAGGTTTCCCCTGCATTCTTCAATCCGAAAGGCATTACCTTGTAATAGAACGTCCCCCACATGGTGATGAATGTCGTTTTTGACTTATCTTCCTCGGACATTCTGATCTGGTTGTATCCTGAGAACCTGTCCATGAACGAGAACATCGTGTGGCGTGCCGTGCTGTCGACCAACATGTCAATGTGGGGCAAGGGAAATTTGTCCTTCGGACTGGCTTTGTTGAGGTCCCGATAATCGACGCAGACTCGGACTCGGCCATCCTTCTTCGGCACGGGAACAATGTTTGCTACCCACTCAGAATAATTGCATACCTCTAGAAACCCGGCATCGATTTGCTTGATGACTTCCTCCTTGATCTTGAGGATCAGATCAGGACTTTGTCGCCGTAGGTGCTGTCTCTTGGGTCGGAAGTTCACTGTGTCAAGCGGTAAGATATGCTCCACAATTGACGGGTCGAGGCCTGGCATGTCAGCGTATGACCATGCAAAAATCTCCTGGTACTCCTTCAGTAAATCGATCATCTGAGTCCTTTGATCCGGGGTTAGACTCGTCCCGATTTTTAACTCGCGTGGTTCTTCGAGCGTGCCAATGCTTATGGTTTCAGTGACTTCTGTCGTCAGGATTCTCTCTCCCTCGTACTTATCCCATCTTTCTTTGATTTCTTCAGAGATGCTATCCTCACCAGATCCTTCCCCGCGAGGTATAGATCTGGATTCGGCAAAGGTTTCATTGCACAATATTGAATCATTTCGCCATTTTTGTTCTCGAGATGCATTGTTCCTATAGAAGAAGCAGAGAGGAGGTTGGCATTAGGGGCAGAAGCATGTAAAATGAGAATATACAACATTGCAATCATGATGAATAACAAAAGGAGGGATTCATTATGGTCATGAAGAATTTACCCTTTCCCAGAAATACTGGGCTCGGACATTTGCCCCACGGGCAATGCATCCTTTTATGGATATTGTTTACTCGTTACGAAGAGAAAGCGCATAAACGAGCATTTTCATCCACTTTGTGATATTCTCTCTTCTGGCGAGTAGACAGATGAAACTTCTGAAGGGACCTCATCATTAAGGGCTCTCATGACTGTTGAAAAAAAGTTTGACAAGCTAGCATGAATGTCTACATATTTGGTCAGGATCCTTTGCAACAGACCGAGAAGTGATGCATTGCAGATTTGAAGCTTGACTGGGAGACACATCAGTAATGTGTGAAGCTTGATCAGGGTCAGTTTGTTCCCTGCTTTTAGGGACTACAAGTTGAGGCACGACTTGGGATTTTGAATTCCGAGAGACCGTGGCAGCCATGACTTCTTGGGTGCCGAAAAGAGTGAGCACTCGACCTGGGAGGCCACTTCAGCGGATTGATTGTTCGGTTCAGGTGATCATAGCTTGCGAGGTCTCCTCCAGATTGTTGATCCTCTTTTTTAAGTGGCCGAGCCATTGAATATCACATGGGTTAGAAACCCTGACAGAGTATTTTGGCTTTAGTTGCCAAATTCGTTTTGAAGTCATGGGTACGCAAGGGGCTTGATCACGCCAGACTTATCTGCGAGAAAATGACAATTAGAATTTGAAAGAACACAAAAATGATGTATAATTTGAAAATGTAGCAATCAATTCTGTGGATTTCGCATAAGGAGGTGTGTCCCGAGATGTTGAATTTTGGGAGACTGCGGTGGTCATGACTGCATGTGCGGTGAAAAAGCGATGAGACGCTTGATTTAGTAGGTCATGTCGGCGATGGATTGTTCATTTTGGCTGAACTTTGCTCGCAAGGACTCCTCTAGCTTGGTAATCCTATATTCATCCTCTCGAGCTCTCGAGGTGGCGGAGCCGCTGGACATCACATGGGTTTTAGGAGCCATACGGAAGAATCTTGTCATCTTGCTTAATTTGTTCTATTTGAGCGAAATCACGAGTACGTATGGGGCTTGCTTGCGCCAGATGTACCTGTAAAAATGTCAATTAGAACTGTAAATACAGATCATGATGCATGATCATGAGAACATAGTCATCAATTATTTCAAGGTCGCAGGCGGAGGCGCGACTCGAGATATTTGAGCTTTGGAAGGCTGCGGCGCCATGAATGCTTGGGCGTTGAAAAAGCGATGATACGCTTGACTTATGAGGCCATGTCGGCGAGGTGACTGTTCTGGTTTGGGTGATCCCATCTCCCAAATCCCCTCTAGTTGGATGATCCCCTCTTCATTTTCTTGAGGTGGCGGAGGCCCTGGATATCACATGGGTTCAGAACCATGGCGGAAGACTCTGGTTTGATTGCCCATTTTGTTCCATTCGAACAAAGTCACGAGTATGTTTGGGGCTTGTTCGAGCCAAGTGTACCTGTGAGAAAACGACAATTAGAGTTAAGAATACACGATAATGAATCATGATTTTGAAAATATATCCATCAATTATGTCGCGTTCGCAGAAAGATGCGCGACTCGAGATGCTGAGTCTGGGAGACTGCGACATCCATGAATGTTTGGGCACTAGCGACAAGGCGCTTGAACTAGGAGGACACGTGAAAGACGGATTGTTCCGTTCGAAAGGTTGTGGCTTGCATGGTCCATTTTGGATGGACAATCCTCTCTTCATTTTCTCGAGGTGGTGGAGCATTTGGATATCACATGAGTTAGGAACTCTGGCGAATGACTCTTTTTAGTTGCCCCATTTGTTCCATTCGAACGAGATCATGAAGTATGTTTTAGGGCTTGTTCGCACCAGTTGTACCTGTGGATGCCCTTTGACTATTTTAGAAAAGTGTGCGAGCTTCTGGATGCCCCTCCTATACATCAAACCAGGATAAAGAAAAAATGCAAAATAGCATATCTGGAATTAATACGACTGGTTGATGACTCTGCACCGTGTGGGGCTATACTCTATCAAGGTGAGTTTCTAAAGGTTCTCGAATCGAAAGGTACCCTACCCAGTGTTATCAGAACCGGACCGGACGTCGAACCGGCAAGGGTGCCGGTTCCCGGTTCACCGGTCAGACCGCCGGTCCGACCCGGTTCGGTTGCTGGTCCATATAATATAATATATATGATATAATAATGGGTTAACAAGTGTTTTGGTCCATAATGTTTGACAACTTTTGGGTTTTGATCAATGATGTTTTTTTTTACCTAGTTTTGGTACCATATGTTTGCAGATTTTTTCTAGTTTTGGTCCGACCGTTACATTCCGTCCATTTTTTGACATGTACAAGTCACGTGATCCACCCTAAACTTTCAATTTTGTTCAATTTAGTCCCCCAAATACTTTCCTAACCTTTTTTTGTTCAATTTAGTCCCGAAGTTTCAAAAATTCAATTGGACCTATTGTCCAATTGGGGTCAATTTTGAAACTTCGGGACTAAATTGAACAAAAAAAAAGGTTAAGAAAGTATTAGAGAGACTAAATTTAAAGTTTAGAGTGGATCACGTGACTTGAACATGTCAAAAAATGGACGAAATGTAACGGTTAGACCAAAACTAGAAAAAATCTGCAAACATATGGTACCAAAACTAGGTAAAAAAAAACATCATTGACCAAAACCCAAAAGTTGTCAAACATCATGGACCAAAACACCTGTTAACCCTATAATCAGACCGCCGGTCCGACCTGTTTTTTTTTGTTTTTTTTTAATGAAAGGAAAGTCCGAACCGGTGAACCGGCGAACCGCCCGGTTCGCCCAAAACCGGCCGGTTCGGTGAAAACTGGACTTCAGAACCGGGTTCGCTTATCCTCCGGAAATGAGCAAACCGGACCGTGTAGGGGTCCGGTTCCGGTCGGACCGCCGGTCCGGTCCGGTTCTGATAACACTGACCCTACCCCATTAAGGGGATCGCGAGCCCTTTTCGATCATCGAGTTGGGCTTTCAGAGACGTGCCGGCGGTTGTGACCGCAACTGGCCGTATTCTCTTACTCAACCCCCTATGTTTCTATATGCCATTGTTTTTTTGGCGAGGAATAGTAACTGAATGTGGTGTGTGTGCAAAAGCGATTTAAAACACTCAAAATATGAGATCAGAAGCTGCACACACGAACAAACGGTCAAAACGGATATGGTAGAAAATTCAATTAAACAATGTAAGACAAACACAACAAGCCTAAACCCTCTGAATGGAAATCCCCAGCAGAGTCGCCAAAATGTCGCACGTCAGATCCGGCCAGCGCTCTCGGAAATAGAGCGGTTTTTTAAAATGTGTTTTGTTGGATCGGCGAACGGCGGGGTCGGTCAAATATGGAAATATCAACCGAACCGTGGAAAATAGAAAGAGTCGCCACCGATTAATTAAAGGCTAATCGGAATCCTAAAGTTGCCTAGGGTACATGATACTAACATCCTAGGGCTTTGAATGGTCTGCGTCCAGAGGTTCGGGTTCGGGGGTTTGATTACGTATTAAAAGCTCGCAAGCTAAAAATCCGCCCTTTCGGTACTTTGGCTTGTCTTGCCTTGTTTAATTTTTCACTAAAATATCCATTTTGAGGGTTGAACTGCAAGTATCAAAAAGTTCATGGCCGAGTAGCAATCATCAAGAAATTCATGGCCAATTTGCAATTATCGAAAAGTTCATGGCTGGACTGAAAATAATTTTGGAAACATGTTAAAATGACCATGAACTCTCTGTACTAATTTGTAACACTTAACAAAGTTCTGATATATATAAGTAATATAAACACATATAAAACTTATAGAAAATAAAAAAATATGCAATATGTACATATATAAAACTTAAAGGTAATATAAATGACAAATAAGTGAAATAAACAGATATATATGACTTAATAATGTATAGACATTTAAGTAAATAACAATAAGTAATATAATATCTATAAAACTTGTAGATAATAGAAATACTTATTATGTATATATATATAGTGCAGAATGAAAGAACGAGAAATAAATAAAACGCTACATTGGGTATATAACCAACTTGTACTTTATTTATGATTGAAATGTAAATACAACTTTTGATTAAGCAGTACTTACATTGGGTTGTTTCCGAGTAAAATGTCGTGACGCGTGTAACCACCACAAATTATCGAGCAACTAAGTGAACTATCACTCTCAAAACTCACTACCTATTTCCCTGTTGGCTTAGACTAAGACTTTTGTCCAACACCTTAAGCCTAACCCTCTGTCCCTTCCTCTTTTTCTAAGCTTCCCCCAACTCCATATTTATAGGAGATCTCATGGATCATTTCTTTTTTGATTTTTTATTTTATATTAACAAAATATATGTCAAGTTGTAGCATGGATAACAATAATGGAGAGCATTGGGAAGAAGAATGATGGTAAGGTAACTTAGATGTGGGACGTGGCCTTCCAATGGCCAATTTTTTTTTTTTTTTTCTTTTCTTACTATATATATATTAGTAATTAATAATAACTTTTTTTGGTTTTTCCTAACTATAATAATACTAATAATATTTTACTAATTTTTTTGGATTTTTTTCCAATTGCTCGATTATTCCCGATTCGGTTCCACACGTCACGGTATTTCTTCGACCCCTGTCCAAAATCAGGTGTTTACAAGACTCATTGGCAGAGCCATCTCTATCTCCGACGAGATATCGCCGGTGGTCATCGAAGCCATAATTGTGAAGAACAGACGCTTGAAGCGGATCCGACGGCCAAAGGTAGCATGCAGTATGGGCATCTAAAATTTATTTGTGAATTTGCGCAGTGATATTTTATGGTTCAAAATTTTAGTCTTTCGTTTACTTTTTCAAATTTTAGACTGATAATTTATTTAAAAATAGTGTTTCAACATATTATTACAAATAGTAAGTTGAAATTTCATAGAATATTAGTTTGTTAATTATACATATTTGATCAATCACCCCGCGCAATGCGTGGGAAATGCACTTGCCAGCTTGAGTTTAATATAATTTTAAATTGTTACTCGAAATTAATTTTTTGAAGTAGTTGTATAAAATTTTAATTTCTTAACAAATTGCTATCACGGTTACATTTATATTAGATTGGTCAGAAATGAAACAAGTGTGCAGTTTTTTATATGCACCCAACATGAATGCATTAATAAATTGAAAATATTATAACAAAATACATTCATTTGAACGTTGACACCGTTAAAATTCTGTGGAGATCCAATTCAATATCCAATTGAAATATTTCGTTACAATCATTTCAAATCACTGTCATATGGCCAAATATGTTAATTTTATGTCTAGTTAAATAAAAATTATAACATATATAACAATTTTCTCAGACAATTTTCAAAAATTATATTTTAGATAATAATTCAGGTATCAATTTAGGTATCAATTTAGGTATCAATTTTCAAAAATTAGATTAAAATTTAGGTATCAATTTCGTCATTAACCCCTTTATATACATATATATATTGCTTGTGGAATATAAACTCTGCTATACACACCATTCTATTCTATCTACTGAATCAACAACAGCTAGCTCCATAGCCTTTTGGAGCTTTAAATTAGCTTCTTGATATCAGGAGAATAGGTAGGTAGCTTAGCTAGAGCCGTTATGGCCACGGCAACAACCACCGCCACGACACTCTCTCCGACCCACCATTTCTGTCGTCCAAAAGACATAATCTTATTTCCTCATCGTATTAATTGTCCAACCAAAGCTGCCCCTGCCAGGATTCACAGAACAATATGCATGGCCATGGCAGAGGAGAGGTCAACAGACCACCAGATCAAGGATGCGGTGTGTCCCGACCAGAAAAAAGCTGCGAATATTATTCCGACACGTGCGGCAGAGAGATACGCGAGGAAGGAGAAGGAGCGGCTCATGTATCTGGTAGCTGCCGTGTTGTCCACGTCAGGGATAGGTTCGTTGGCTGTCATGTCTGTGTATTACCGGTTTTCATGGCAGCTTCATGGTGGAGATGTTCCGTTTCTTGAAATGTTTGGCACGTTTGCTCTCTCTGTCGGAGCTGCGGTAAGTGAATTTCGAGTAGTAATTGGTTCATTGTTTTTTCTTTGGATAAGTGTGAATAAGAGGGATAACAGGTTAATTCTTGTTTAAGTCAAAATGTTAAAAGTATATATGAATATAAGAAGGTGTCGAATTTTTTTATTAAAAAGTTCGAGATTATAAGAGGGTTAAAATTTGGTTTTTATATTTTAGTATATTAAAATTAAAATATAAATAAAAACGTGCTGGAGGTATTTACTAATCAGTTTATAAGACAACTTAATTGATTAAGATGTGTGTATAAACAATTTTTTTTGGGCCAAATAGAAAAACATTATTAATTACTACACATTCAAATATAATTTGTAAGGTTTATTTTCTGTTGGAGTTGATATTGCCTTAAAAACTTCCGTTGATTCTGCATTTCTATCCTGAATACATGAAAATGTTTGGTTACTTTAGAAATATTAGTGTATTATAAGTCTTAAATTATTAGTATTTTAGTTGTCAATGACTTAAATTCTTGACCTTAAATTTTATTAAAGTTGTATTTTAAGCAAGTAGACACTTTACAAATTTCAGGTAGGAATGGAGTTTTGGGCAAGGTGGGCTCACAAAGCTCTATGGCATGCCTCTCTTTGGCACATGCACGAGGTAAAATTTTATATATTGTAATATTTGTAAACTCTCAGATTTTCTTTTTAGAGTGTTACATTATTTGGTAGTTATTATTATTTACAATTTTATGATTTGAACAGATGTTTTAATAGGCTTGGTTAAACTAATGTATGATGATGGTATTTACAGTTAAATAAATTTTTAGTAGTTAGACCGGTAGATAATTCAAATTAAATTTTTGGAGTTAGAAATAAACTATTATATAGATTTTGAGATATTTGATCTAATTATTATAAAATAGTAAATAGAGTCCACACTCCACACTAGTCTAGTCATCAATTATTATTATTGTATCAAATAAATGTAACGATGTTTTCACAGTCACATCACCAACCAAGAGACGGACCGTTCGAGATGAACGATGTATTTGCTATCATTAACGCGGTTCCTGCGATATCTCTCCTTGCTTACGGTTTCTTCAACAGAGGTTTTGTCCCAGGACTCTGTTTCGGCGCTGTGAGTATTCTATTCTTCCACAAATACACCCCCAAAGTCTTCAATCTCTTCAGAATGACCCTCATTTTCATTTGTTTCCTTCAATCGAGGGTCTGAGTATAAAAACTTAAATTTTTTTAGGGGCTTGGTATTACTGTGTTTGGTATGGCGTATATGTTCGTACATGACGGCCTTGTCCACCGTCGATTTCCGGTCGGCCCAATATCGAATGTACCGTACTTGAGACGAGTCGCTGCTGCTCATCAGGTATATTAGTAATTTACATTTAAAATAAAATTAAAAAAAAAATAGATTAAATAACTCCTTGAACAAATGTGTATGTAGATCCATCACTCGGATAAATTTGAGGGAGTGCCCTATGGATTATTCTTGGGACCTAAGGTACGTACTTTAAACTCTAGCAGCTGTCTCAATATGCTCAAATTAATACACATTATAGATAATTTGGTTGATTATATATATATACTAGATACCAGCCCGCGCTACACGTACAATATTATCCTAATAATGATACGTGACATGATTAAACGGACTCTGAGAATAATACTAGGGCATTATTGACCCGATTTTAAATATTAAAAATTTAAATTAGATGTTCGAACGACCGGAAAAAAAATATTATTAAAGGGCTCCCGGTTGCTCGAACATTTAAATTTAAATTTTCAATATTTGAAGTCGGGTCAATCATGTCTCGTATTATACTCGGATTCAGTTTAATCATGTTATCTCTTTTAATCATGTTATCTGTCATCATCAGGAAAATACTGTGCACGTTGGTATCTATATATATATAGTTAATTATCTTATTTTGGTGCTAATTATTACGATATTATAAAAAATGGTTTAGGAATTGGAAGAGGTGGGTGGAAAGGAAGAATTGGACAAGGAGATAAAAAGAAGGATAAAGATGTCCGAAGCACCAAGCAGAACATTATGAAGGCCAATTCATCCAGTTGTAGTTCATGATAAACAAAAATAAAAAAAGGAAAATGACTAAAATCTAGACAGTCATAAACTTTACATTTCCGTTGAGAAATCTTTACTTTTTTTAGACACGTAAATCTTGTATCATCACTCTATATATACGAAATATTAGTGTACATTATTTATGTTTAATGATATAAACAGACATACCCCAAGAGTTCCATATCTTATAACTTTTACATTAAACAACTCTAGATTATCGGTTAAAAAGTTTAATATAACAATATTCTTATTTTTATTTAATTTTGAGGTGTGAAAGCGTTTCTTTTAAATGTATCACAAAATAATAATAACTAAAGTGGGATTTATACACGGCATAAATATGATGAATCACGAAAAGTGCCTAAAAATAATTGAGCTTAAAAGAAATGAAGTGGGCAATAAATAACATATGGAGTTTCCTAGAAGAGGGACGTGTCGAGTTAGTTAGAGGCACAGGCCGATGGGCATACCATAGTCCATATTTAATTACTCTAAAATGGAAAATATTATTACTTTATTAATTATTTTATATATTTAAAGTATGGACCAGTGCATGTGTCGTCTGTCGACTCTTCGTCCACTCAGCGGCTACAGTTGCCATCTGCCGCCACATTTTTCAAAGAAAGGGTATATGATTTGTTTTTTAAGAAGTAATTCTAATAATTAAAAAAATTAAAAATAACTATATATATAGTATATATTGATTCGGCATGTCATATATTTATTAATATTTAAAAAAAAATTAAATTTCGTTAAAGTCTTAAAAATATAAAAATATTTATTAATAACACCTTAAAATTTATAGACTAACACGGTGCGCGCATGTATTAGTTTGTGTGTGAATTAAATATATACTCTAAGTTTTGCCCTATTGATGTAAGACCACCCACGTAAATTTGTTCCAAAATATGTCTTAATTTATTTAGAAAGAGAAAGACGTGTTGGATTTATAAGAAAGGTCAACTAAAAATAAGTTCACTTTTTTATCTCCATAGTCCAATTGTCTTTGAATATGTCACGTCAGATGAGTACCATAAAGGAAATAATGCAGTGGGAGTAATAATCTGCTTAAAGTGTGCCTCTGGGGATTGTCGAACGAGACGTGTAAACAAATGCAATGGAGACGTCCACGTAAGTAGAATGAGTAACCTTTTAGCATATAGTGCTACTTTGATTTATATATTTGAATTATTAAAAAATAAATAATATTTATTATTCACATGGTTAATTTCAATTTTATTTAGTAAGACACGTGTCTGCTTTCATTAGCTTGATCCAAGTGGATTTTGACCCTACTACTAGATGCTGTACCCGCGCGTCGCGCGGGTTAAATGTGATAATATAACAAATATGGATATATTTTGAGAAAATACATTATAAATTATAACGCAATTTTTTTTTTTAATTTGGGGAAAAAATGCATCATTGACTATGAATTGTTTTTTACAATTAAGAAAAAATACACAAAATATATATAAACATAATAATATTATATAGCGATAATAATAATAGTATGATATGCATAATATATAATAATAATAATAACAATATGATTTTTACTACAGTTTACAAAATTAATCCTAGACTATAACTTGGGCTGAAAAGTTAATCATAGACTTTGAGCATTATTTCGGCAATATCAATAATGTAAAACTATGAAACCCTAACTAATTATTAACAACAAAAAAAACCGTAGCTAATTAGCAAGCAGTAAACCTACCTAAGAGAAGACATATGTGTAGGCAAATATCACGGGCAGAGAGAGCTAAAGGGAGATGGAGACCGAGAGATCCACTCGCCAGTCGTTCTCCTCTCTCTGCAGCGACAAACAGAGCAAAAGTGAGATGAAGACCAAGCGATATTTGCTTCCGCAGACCGTATCCTCATCCGCTTGGCCGTGTCAAGCCTCGATTGAGCTACCATATAGCTTGTTGTCGCCCTTCTACCTTCAATCGACTCCGCTGCCTTCATCCGCTTCATCTACGGTGAGAGGGTGACCTTTGATTGATACATGGAGTGTTATTCATTTATTGTCTCAATTTTCCAGGTGCAAAAATCATAATTTCAGCAGCAATTCTTCTTCTTTATATAATAGATGATTTTGTAGTAGTGGGATTCTAGGTAGATGAATGGTCATTTTTTATGAATCAGTTTTGTATATGGTAATTATTTATGTGAATTAATTTTCAGTTTTATATAGGTTATATTAATGCGAATTAATTGTACAATTGTTTCGATAAAAATAAAATTGTACAATTGCTTCTGGTAAAAGAAGAGTCTTATTGTCGAATGAATTTTTTTTATAGCGTTAAATTGTTAATTATTGTATTAGCTTTTATTATTTTGATGTGTCTTAATGTGAGGCGTTGAAATTGAAATCTTATTGGCTATAAGACTGATGATGTATCAGCTGTAGGTTTACTCTATTAGTCAAAATCATCGAGATTAGTACAGTTTAGAAGATTTAGAAGATGTAGAAGATTAGAATAAGAATAACTGCCGCAATAGAGGTTTTGGTTTAAAAATAAATGATATTAATAAATTAAAAGATATAAGTTGTTGATGTGTTATGTGATGTGTCAAGCATATATTCAATGTCTGAGCTAAGACCATCCATCTTAGAGGTGAAGAGAGAATTAATTGTTACCATGAGAATTAATTTGATTGAGAGGTGAGAGAATTAATTGGAGGGAGAAAAGAATAAATTGAAATGATGATGTGTAAACCTCTGATTTGACGATAATGCTGATGTGTCGACACCAGAAGAGTCCACAATCAGGATTAGTATAATATTTAGATTATTATTACCCAAAAATAAATAATTTGACCCACCGCCCCTCCCACTAGTATAAGTTGTCTGTGGGGCTCTTCTCAGTGTTTAGCACACGCTATGTTTTCTTTGGTTTCTCACTTAATAAAATCTAAAAGCGGTTATTAATTGGTTGTTTAAATATGATTGAATGAACTTGATCCAACTGATTTAATCCAGTATCAACTTCTAAACAGGTAGAATTAAATTTATCTGGATGGATAAATTTACTCACCATTCACGAGCTTGTTGAAGTATGTGAAAAAATGATGAATGTTCTTTTATTTAGGTTAAGCCATTCGTTTTATTATAATAGCGATATTAAATATTCTGATTATTCGGCCGAAAAAATACATTATTATTCTCCATAAAATTAGTTCACTAGATATTGATCTTATTAGTTAGTTTTCTCAATAAAATTAGTCCACTATATGTATCTAGCTAGCACATAATATAGTCTCGACGGTCGCTTTCGGGACGACCCTTTTAAATTGGGGAGTGGTCTCAAATTCTTCGTTTCCTATCTTTTGAGCGACAATGAGTGGCATTATCATGACGAGTGCGCCACCACTAAAGTAAAAGATTAGTAGACTAATTAACCAAAGTAATTGATATGTCGATTTATAGTTCAACAAGCATAAATTATCTGAAATAGTCGTGCAATGCAAGCAAACAAAATAGTAAAAACTCCGATTAAGCTAGTAAGAAGAAAGTTATCTAAGAAAATTGATTGATTTGATCGAGATCAGGCAGTTTCCGACAAAGAATGTCTCATTTGACTGTCTTTACTCTTTTGTGCAAAATATCTTATCTTCTTTAGTTTGGCATGATGTGCTATTTTTTGTTTGGTTGTTTTTTTTTTTTTTTTGTTTACGTGTGAAAATTCCCGGCTGGGCGTGTGCAACGGGTAGAGTGAAAATAAGCCGAGTATTTATTAAATTCGTCTCGATTCAACTACAACATTATCGAGTTTGAAATCGAAATCGGTATGGTTTAAAAAAACACTATTGAAGATTAGTTGTATATATTATATAAAATTGTTTCCACAATGTCAGACTGAAATATCCAATGAGACGTCTTCATCGAAATTCAAACTCAATTCGCTGAAATATAACTCACTAACTCAGTTGAGCCAAACAACCTTGGATGATTACTAGTTAATTGTTTGATTATGTGCTAGTGCACTAAGCTCGAACTAATCTTTATTAATTAATTATTAACCCTAAAAAAACGACTGTTTAACTCCGAGTTTGACCGATTAAAATGCACGCAATTAAAATTCATCATTGTACCTAGTCAATTAAGACCATGAACTTCAAGAAATTGCCCAGTTCAGCCCAAAAATGAGATCCTTTCAGGCCCATGGCACAGAAGGTGGACTTGGGATTTTCTAAAGTCTGTCTCAATATGGGTCAGATTTGTATTTTGCAAGTAACCTTCTCCTCTAAATAAATAAACAAAAGAAGGGAAAAGTAAAGACGCATCTACGAAGAAACAAAGATCTACCAAGGAACGACTGGAGTTTTCATCAACGATCATCTAGAAGAGAAGTAATGGAAGCTCCTAAGACCATCGCGCACGAAATCGGCGGCGTCCGCGCTGACGCTCTGCGGTTCGGTCTTCACGGTGTCAAGAGCGACATCGTGGAATCTCACCCTTTCGAGTCCGCCTTCCAATCTGTATGCAAAACTCTCTTTCTTTTGTATTTCTTCCCTATTTCCCATAGTTTCTGATTTCTGTGTGAACATATTGATAACGAAGCAATCGAGGTCGTGTAGTTTGAAGATGAGTGTGGTTGTTGATTTCGTGTGATTTTGATTCATAGTGAAAAGAAACCTAATTATTAAATTGAGTTAAGAAATGTGAGCTAGTAACTTAGCTGCTAAATTTAAGGTTTTCTGAATAATTGCATCTAGTATACAGAAGCTATACTTGAGGAGGCAGTGATTTGCTGAGAGCAATAAGAAAAGAAGCAACATCTATATTATGTCACTTAAGTGTCTTGGTTGCTGAAGTAGTTTATGGCTTATGTGGATGTTTTCCCATTTCGTTGTGGTGCGTGACTTAAGGCTAAGAAGAATGACCAAGAGATGAAAAGAAAGATGCTTGCTTGTACTTATGGAAGTGCCTTTCCTCTGAAGATGGACCTGGACCAGCAAATCCTCTCACGGTATGTATTACTTCCAAACATTACTTTAACACTTCATGTGAGAGGCTTCTGATTTTGCATGGTAATTTATGATTGTTTACTTCATCTGAGCAATTGGAACTTGAAATTAGCTAGAAGCATGCCAAATGTCATGACTAGAAATTTCAAAAATCCTTTTAATTTTCTGTGGGGTGTTTAGAATATAAATAATAGGACATCAGATTGTGCTGTAGAGATAGATTGCCTTCTCGATAGTCATCGTGTGGAAAATGTGGTTTTTCTCATGGTTTAAAATTAATATTTTTCCAACTGTTTGCTCCCCTTTTATTATCCTGTTAACCAGCAGGTTTTCCTAATTGTCTTTGTAAATACAGTATTCTTTGTCTGTACTTTTGGGTAGGCAAGATAGGTTCAAACTTCATTACATGATGCCCAAGCTAGTGATTACATGCGATCACCAAAACTCACCACTTCAACTATGTAATGCACAAGATAAGCTAGCAGTCCATTCTAATTTCTAAAGGTAAACTGAAGCTACCACATCGTTTTTAATGTCTTGATCCTATTTGTTGCAAAGATGAGCACTATGGTGTTCACAACATCAAATGCCCTTTTTGAGACTGCTAGATGGTCGATCACTGCATCCGAATGAATGGGTTCTAAATCGAATTGAATGTGAGAGTTCCGGCAAAATTTGCAGTTAAATATTTGGATCTTTTTCCTTTTCAATAGTGCTAGGCTATCTAAATTCAACCTTCTTGCCTGCTGAAAGCCTGAAACACCAGCTTTAATTGAGTAGCATGCTGCATATACATCCCATGGGTAGAAGAGGAAGGTTTCTATTGTCACTTATTCTTAGCTATATAAAGTATACTATAATCAATGATGTTTATGAAGATTCCAGATGATTGATTCTGAAGCTTCGAGTTACTTGTTATTATGTTTATTCTCTTCCAACTCCTATTTGGCTGAGGTAGTGAATGCAGTAGATTGGTTACTACCAGATGGTTTCTCTTCTGTGAATTGCATGGTTAAAACTGTTGTGAATCATTCCATGTTGTAGCTTGCTCTCTCCTTCATCTTTTTTCTTTTTTGCTGCAAAGCCCGTCTTAAAGTAATAAACCCGTAAATTAAACATCGAGCAGATTTCAAAGACCCCCTGGAGCTATTCCATCCTCAATGCTCGGGTTTGAGGCTGTCACAGGAAGCTTGGATGACTTTGGCTTTGAGGACTACCTGAATGGTAATGAATTACTCTTCCCCTTTGCCCTAATTGTGTCTGTAGTAAATGAGCTTCAGCTCTCCTTTCTATCTGTCTAGCTTTCTAGTTAGCCACCAAACTCCTCCTGTCAAATTCTGGACCTAGTTTGTGTTGAATATGGTACTTTTGTGTTGACTGGATATTGAAACTGAAGTCTTTTGATTCTGAATAATGCTTAATTTGTGATTTTATTATATTAGGATTACAATGTGATAGACTCAGAGTTAGATGATGGAACATAAAATAGAAGTAGTCTGATATTGTGGCTGTTTGTTGGGCAGATCCTCGTGAATCAGAGACGTTCCGTCCAGTCGACATGCACCATGGGATGGAAGTCCGGCTCGGGCTCTCCAAGGGACCCGTCTCTCCTAGTTTTATGTAATTAGGAAACAAGGTTTTGGTGTTGCCATTAAGGTGCACTTTTTGAAGTTACCAAACTGAATCCTTAGACATGAGACATATATTTTGTGATGTAACAACATTTGCTGTATTGGTAATATTGCATGAGTTCTCTCTTAATGCTGCATGCATATGTGCTCTAATTGTTCAATTCTGCCATATTATTCGTTTCCAAGTACATATAATTCGGGTTGGGTCAAGTATGAGAGGCTCCAACTGCTGTTAGTTGGTGAGCCCAATGTTATCAGAAGATTCAGAACTGGCAAGAGTTCCGGTTCCTGGTTCGAACCGGTCCAACTGTTCTTCACCTAAATACATTATAGGGTTAAGAACACAATAGGCGCCTGAATGTTTGCCCATGTTGCCAAAACGGGTCTGAATTGATAAAACGTATTATTAAGGGCCTGAATTTTGAGTTTTGTTGATAATCGAGTTTCCGTCCAAATTTGCTGTTAAATGTAACGGAACCACGTGAAATGACAGAATTACCATTTTGCAATTATTATACAATTTATCAGTTTAATTAATGAAATATGAAATGTCTAAAATACCCCTGCACACTAATTATGCCCTTAAGGTCGCCACCGACCACCACCCCAGTTCCGGCGACCACCACACCAGCTCCGGCGACCACCACTCCAGCTCCGGCGACCACCACCCCAGCTCCGGCGACCAAAACCCCCCTCCGGCGACCAAAACCCCCCTTCGGCGACCCAAAAAATCTTCGATCGGAGCTTTTTAGAGCTCTGTGGCCCCGAATCGGAGCCACGGAGCTCCGATCGGAGCTTTCTTGGGTCGCCGAAGGGGGTGGTGATCGTCGGAGCTAGGGTGGTGATCGCCGGAGATGGGTGGTGGTCGCCGGAGCCGGGTGGTGGTGGTCGCCGGAGCTGTGGTGGCTTAAAGGGTATTTTCGTCTTTTTAGGTCAAACATGTGAGGGACACACTTTGGTCAAAGGGCATTTTCGGGTTTTCAAATTATTTTCGGTCACATGCCAAGCATGTGACCACTTTCCGTCACTTTTAACGGAAAAAATAGACGGAGACCTCACTTATACACAAAACTCAAAATTCAGACCCTTAATAATACGTTTTTTCAATTCAGACCCTTTTTGACAACATGGGCAAACATTCAGGCCCCATATATATTGTGTTCTTAACCCTACATTATATACAATATAAGTTTAATTAGTTAAGTGTTGGATCACGGTGGAACTCCGGCACGGACCTTGACGGCAATCCTAGCTCCTTTGCTCCACGCAATCCTGCAAGAGGGGATAGACCGGGCGGTGACCCAGAATCCCTCTCCGATGCTTAAATGAGTGCCTCGTCTGACTGGCAAGCAACAGATATCAAAAGTATTCAATTTCAACGTAAGTGATCTGAGGTGACCTCCTGCCCTTTTATAGGCAAGGAGGTGCCTCAGGTACCTGGCGAACCGTTAGGGGTGGTTAGCCCGTATCCCGCTTATCTCGTACATGATCTCGCGTATCTTAGCCATGCCCCGCGTATCTCGGCCACGATCCGTGTATCTTAACCACGTTCCGTATATCTCGGCCACGCCCCGCATATCTTGGCTTTATCCTCTGGTAACGAGTCCCGACTCCCGTCGGGGACTCTAGAGTTATCTTGTTGCGTCACCGCTCGGGGCCCCTCGTCATCGTGACAGGGCCAATCATTCTCAGGGATTCATCATCGGGGCCTACTTAAAGGCTTCTCGTTGGGAGCTTTTAGCTCCACTGTCGGGACCGACTCTGTCGGGACCCTGCTTCGTCGGGACTCCCTTCATCGGGACCCTTCTCCTAGGTCATCGTGACCTTTACTCTGGGCCTGGTGGGCCCGTTTGCCGTTTCCTCGCCGTTAAAGGGCCTGACGGCTATAATCGGACCCATCATTTGCCCCCAAGACATGAGGGACTTTTAGTTCGTCGTGTCTTCCAACTCCCGATTTTTCCAATACTAGAGTCGGGGATCTACTCCTTGGTTCAGTTATCAGTCTTCTCCTCTACGTTTCCTCAGGGTTTTATGGATAACTGCTATATCCCAAGGGTATCTTCGGTTTTCTAGTGCATTAAATGCAGCAGATGATGGAGTGACGTCATCAGCACCCGTGCCTGACTCTCTGTGTCTGCTTTCTCTGAAAAGTGCTTTTCAGGATATTTCATCATTGCGTCTGCTGCAGTTCCGCACGTTTCATCTCAATGGTCCGGATCAGAATGCTTTCATTTCGATGGTTCAGATTGAACCGTCCCTTCGACTGTCCTCTTTGTCTATAAAATCCTAACCATGGGCACAATTTCACTTTACCATTTATAAATTTTCGAAAGCTTTCTGCAACTCTTGAGTCCTTAGCGTTTCTTCGGCCATCTTTCCGGCAATGTCAGGTTCATTCTTCCAACCTCCCATTATCATGTCGAGTAAAGATTTCTTCTCTATTGTTCGTCTTCAACTTTGCTTAGTTTGGTTGTTATTTCCCGGAGAAACCTAACGTGCCTTTCAATGGCTGCTTTCAGATATGGGGTCTGGTTTCGAGGGAAGGAAGCCTTTCAACTTCGACCATGTTCTGAATGAAATTTCCAGCACTGCTTATGATGCAGCTCTCCGGGAAGGATGTATCATTTCCACCAAAGAAGCCGATGCTCAAGGCCGGAAATGCATACCACAAGTTCAGAGTGAAGAGGAACTACTTCTTCATCGGAAACTCTTCGATCCCATGACCCCGATAGCCGATCCTCCAACGGCTGATCCTGTGGGGCCTTCTGCCACTAACTCCGTGGACCTAGCTGCTGTCAACGCTGCCGACCAGGACCAAGTTTGAATGTTTACTTTTTAGAGTCCTTGTATCCTCTTCTCTTTTGTCCTCGTTGGGCCCTCGAGCCCTTATCAATATCAGGCTTCTTTAGCTCCGGTCGTTGTACTTCTCCGGGTGACTTTACTATACGCGCTTAGGTCGAAACCTCGACACTTAAGACATTCTTGTGCGTCCTTCCCGACGATTAATAACTTGCACCACTTAAGGTGACTTAACATCGAGTGCATCACTTAAGACGACTTTATATTACTTAGAGTAAATCTAAGAATCGTGCACCACTAAAGGCGACTTTCATCGTGCACCACTGAAGGCGACTTTCGTCGTGCACCACTGAAGGCGACTTTCATCGTGCACCACTGAAGGCGACTTTCATCGTGCACCACTGAAGGCGACTTTCGTCGTGCACCACTGAGGGCGACTTTCGTCGTGCACCACTGAGGGCGACTTTCGTCGTGCACCACTGAAGGCGACTTTCGTCGTGCACCACTGAAGGCGACTTTCGTCGTGCACCACTGAAGGCGACTTTCGTCGTGCACCACTGAAGGCGACTTTCGTCGTGCACCACTGAAGGCGACTTTCGTCGTGCACCACTGAAGGCGACTTTCATCGTGCACCACTGAAGGCGACTTTCATCGTGCACCACTGAAGGCGACTTTCGTCGTGCACCACTGAAGGCGACTTTCGTCGTGCACCACTGAAGGCGACTTTCGTCGTGCGCCACTGAAGGCGACTTTCGTCGTGCAACACTGAAGGCGACTTTCGTCGTGCACCACTGAAGGCGACTTTCGTCGTGTGCCACTGAAGGCGACTTTCGTCGTGCACCACTGAAGGCAACTTTCGTCGTGCACCACTGAAGGCGACTTTCGTCGTGCACCACTGAAGGCGACTTTCGTCGTGCGCCACTGAAGGCGACTTTCGTCGTGCGCCACTGAAGGCGACTTTCGTCGTGCGCCACTGAAGGCGACTTTCGTCGTGCGCCACTGAAGGCGACTTTCGTCGTGCACCACTGAAGGCGACTTTCGTCGTGCACCACTGAAGGCGACTTTCGTCGTGCACCACTGAAGGCGACTTTTATCGTGCACCACCGAAGGCGACTTTCGTCGTGCACCACTGAAGGCGACTTTCGTCGTGCACCACTGAAGGCGACTTTCGTCGTGCACCACTGAAGGCGACTTTCATCGTGCACCACTGAAGGCGACTTTTATACTTAACATAAATCTAAGGACAACTCTTGTTTGGAAGCAACCTCTTTATTTATTGGCATAAAATAGGTTTACATCGAATCGAAAATAGCATACACCACTTAAGGCGATTCTACATCGGGCACCACTTAAGGCGACTTTCTTCAAGCATGGTGTTTCTTCAAGTGTTCGCCACTGAAAGAATGCTTTAACGTCCTGCCATCGAGGTCTTCCAACTTGTATGCGTTCGGAGCTGGCATCCCTACGACCTTATAAGGTCCTTCCCATTTTGGTGACATCTTGTTGATTCGATCCCAAAAGGGTGAATTCGTTGCGACGCCACACCAGCTCCCCGACGAAGAACTGTCGGGACTTCACTCGCCGATTATAGTACCTGGCCGTCGCTAAGCGCATTCGTGCTTGGATTTCGTCGGCTTCCCGCCTTTTCTCTTCGAGTAAGTCCAAGTCCAGGCGTCTCACTTCCTCGTTCGTCAGGGGTTCATAATATCTTGTCCGGTGGGATGCCACAGCTACCTGCACAGGAGCGACAGCTTCCGTGCCATAAACGAGGCCAAACGGAGTTTCCCCTGTTGATCGTTTGGGTGTCGTTCTAACAGCCCAAAGTACGTTTTCCAGTTCGTTCAGCCACTTGCCCTTCAACGCATAGACCCTCTTCTTCAGGCCATCCATCACAATTTTGTTGGCTGATTCCACCTGGCCATTAGTCTGAGCATGGCGTACAGAGGCGGTCCGATGCTCAACGTTCAGTTCTTCTAGATATTCCTTCACCTGGGAACCATTAAACGGTGGGCCATTGTCGCTGATCACCACCTTAGGAATCCCGTATCTGGACACGATGTGGGTTTGGAGGAACTTGACGATCTGGTTCCCCGTTGTTCTGGCCAATGCCTTCGCCTCTATCCATTTCGAAAAATAATCGATAGCTACAAGTAAATACTTACATTGTCCTTGTGCTTGTGGAAGAGGTCCCACCAAGTCGATGCCCCACTGAGCGAAGGGCCAAGCGCTCTTGATGGATGTCAGGTTGGCAGCCGGGGCTATAATACTCGGGGCGTACCTCTGGCACGCGTCGCATGATCGGACCAACGCTGTTGCTTCTTTGTTCATCGTGGGCCAGTAGTAGCCCAAGTTCAACACCTTCCTCAAAATGGATCGAGTCCCTTCATGACAAGCCGCGATCCCCTCATGCATTTCCTTCAGGATTCGATTGGTGTCGGGTTCTGCTACACACTTCAGGTACGGAGTCGAGAACCAGCCCTTCTTGTACAGCTGATTATCCAGCATCACATAATTAGACGCGATCCGACATATCCTGTCTGCTGCTGTCTTATCCTCAGGGATTGCCCCCGTAGTCAGATACGCGACTATCGGGGTCATCCAAGTGGGCTCCTCCTCCGATTTTGCTTCAATGGTGCACACTTGCGTGGGGTCGATGCTTGACAAGATCACCTTTTCCAGGAAGTGCACCTTCCGATTTTCTTCTAAGGGTGCCCCCAGGGCAAATTTGCTCAAGGCGTCTGCCTCTACGTTCTCCTCCCTCGGAATAGCCTCGATGTCGAAGCTTTTAAAGTTCTCTCTCAAGGTTTGTACCTCCCGCAGATACTTCTTCATTACCGGGCTCCTTGCTTCATATCGCCCTTGAACTTGGTTCACGATTAACGCCGCGTCGCACTTCACTCTCAAGTGATCTATTCCAGTGCCTTTAGCAATTTTTAGGCCCGTGATAAGAGCTTCATACTCCGCTTCATTGTTTGTGGCCTTGAACGTTAAAGCCAAGGCATATCGGAGCAGTTCACCTTCACCCGGTGGTATCAGCAAGAAGCCCGCTCCTGACCCGTCTGAACTTGCGGAGCCATCCGTGTACATCTCCCAGGTGTTTTCCTTGTTTGGCTGTTCTGATTGCTCTGCCCTCTCTGGTTGTTCTTCTATCGGGACCTCTATGGTTGCCCCCTCTACAGGGCCCGCTTCTTCTAGATCGGGGGCTGTAGACTCTGCTATGAAATCTGCTAATGCCTGGCCCTTGATTGCCGTTCTTGGAGCAAAGTGTATTCGGAACTCACTGAGCTCTATTGCCCATTTCACCAGTCTCCCTGACGCATCTGGTCGGTTCAAAAAATGCTTTAAAAAACGGTGGAACTCTTATTGGCCCTCAAGACTTCAAAAAACGGCATTGATCGGTCGCTGGCTTTGGATAAGAAGCGGTTCATTGCAGCTAGTCGGCCATTCAGTACTTGCACCTCCCGATGGTTTATCGGGGATTGCATCTCCTCGATTGCCCTCAGCTTCTCAGGGTTCACTTCAATTCCTCTTTGGCTTACCATGAAGCCCAAAAACTTCCCTGAGTGGACTCCGAAGGCGCATTTCGTCGGGTTCAAGCGAACTTGATGGAGCCTCATCCGCTCAAACGCCATGGTAAGGTTATGCACGTGATCCTCGGCTTGTCGGGACTTCACCAGCATATCATCCACGTAAGCTTCCATGGTTTCTCCTAGCATATCTCCAAACAGTTTATTCACCATCCGCTGGTAGGTTGCTCCGGCATTGATCAACCCGAAGGGCATGACATCATAATGATAGATGTCGCTGTCTGCATAGAATGCTGTGTGGGGGGCGTCTTCCTTGGCCATCTTGATCTGGTTGTAGCCTGAATACGCATCCATGAAGCTCATCAGCTCATGTCCCGATGTGGCATCCACCAGCTGGTCAATCCTCGGGAGTGGATAACAATCCTTTGGACAAGCCTTATTCAAGTCGCGGAAGTCCACGCACATTCGCCACTTCCCGTTAGTCTTCTTCACCAGCACTGGGTTGGCGACCCAAGTCTGGAATCGGAGCTCCTTAATGAAACCAGCATCGAGCAACCTGCCAACCTCCTGCTGGATCGCGATCTTCTTGTCCGTGCCCATCGGACGCCTTTTTTGTGTGATAGGTTTGATCGCGGGGTCTATCTTCAGCTCGTGCACGATCACGTCGGGGCTGATTCCTGGCATATCGCTGGGGGACCAGGCAAACAGTTCTTTAAACTCTTTCAGCAATTCCACCAGTTTTTGGGCTGTCTCCTCAGTTAGAGCGGACCCGATTTTCACCTTCCTCTGGGGTCCGTCGATCTCGACTTCTTTCAGATCTTCTACGGGGGCGGGACGTCCGAACTCTTCTCTGGGATCTGTGTCTGTCTGGAGGACAGTCATGGCCTCTCGCCTCCTCCTCCGGGTGGCATTAACATAGCATTTTCGGGAGGCCACCTGGTCACCTTTGACCTCCCCGACTCCATGGTCGGTCGGGAACTTCATCTTCTGGTGCACAGTCGAGGCGACTGCCATTAGTGGATTGATGGTGGTTCTCCCGATAATTGCGTTATAGGTCCCCGCCGAATCAACCACGACAAATTCCACGTTCCTCCTTTCTGACTTCCACCCGCTACCAAATTCCACTGGTAAGGTGATTACTCCCAACGGGTAGGAAGTTGAGCCAGAGAACCCAACCATCGGGAAGTTTGCCTCCTTCAGATCTTTCTTCGTCTTTCCCATGGCCTCCAGCGCGTCCATGAATAGAATGTCGGAGGAGCTTCCTCCATCAATCAGAATTCTCTTCATCTCGAATCCGTTTACATCCAGAGTTACTACCAGGGCATCGTCGTGTGGAGTCTCTACTCCTGTGAGGTCTTCGGATGAGAAGGAGATTACCATCTCTTCTTTCAAGGTCTAGGATCGGGACCTCTTACCCAGCACCCCCGCCGTGGGGATTCTAGAGGCGTAAACCTCTCGAGCGGATGAGGTTTCACCTCCAGCAGCAAATCCTCCATGAATCACATTGATGATTCGTCCATGAATCCTCCATGGGTCAGTTCCGGGGATACCCAGCCCTGGCGGGGCGAGGGTGTCTATTAGGCGGGGAACGAAGGGATGAGTGGATCGATCCCTTAACTCCGACACCAGCGGCTTCTGTTCTCCCATACAGATGTTCGCGATCTTTACCACTTGGTCGGTAGTGACGGGGCCATTTAGGGGAATGGTCATGTGCTGAACTGGTCCTGTTCCATCAACCACGAACCTTTCCGGTTGACCGGTCATCTTACGTCCTTCCTGGCCCTGGGGTGGGGTTTCCTGTACGTTCCGATCCTCTGTTGGTAGGGTTGCTTCTTCCAGCGGGGGCATCTCTTCCTGCCTCCTTGCAGCCTCCCTTCGGTCCAAGAGAGCCTCTACAGCCGCCAGGAATATGGACATGGCCTCCGCCACGGCCCTTGTCAAATCTGCAGTCGGGGGGGTCTCCTGCCCCCTGTTATCCTGGTGTCGAGGGGCAACTTCTTCGGGATGCGATCCATTGTGTTCCCCTGTCTGGGAGAGTTCAGCCGGGGGATGATTTTGATTTTCTCCTTGTTCTGGTAATGAATTCAGGTTTGTTGCAGCAGGGTGACGGGAACCACCAGATTGTCCCCTTCTGTTCTTGCCAGCCACCATCGAGCGAGTAGAAGGCATATCAGCTTTTTGTTAGATTCCCACAGACGGCGCCAATGTTGGATCACGGTGGAACTCCGGCACGGACCTTGACGGCAATCCTAGCTCCTTTGCTCCACGCAATCCTGCAAGAGGGGATAGACCGGGCGGTGACCCAGAATCCCTCTCCGATGCTTAAATGAGTGCCTCGTCTGACTGGCAAGCAACAGATATCAAAAGTATTCAATTTCAACGTAAGTGATCTGAGGTGACCTCCTGCCCTTTTATAGGCAAGGAGGTGCCTCAGGTACCTGGCGAACCGTTAGGGGTGGTTAGCCCGTATCCCGCTTATCTCGTACATGATCTCGCGTATCTTAGCCATGCCCCGCGTATCTCGGCCACGATCCGTGTATCTTAACCACGTTCCGTATATCTCGGCCACGCCCCGCATATCTTGGCTTTATCCTCTGGTAACGAGTCCCGACTCCCGTCGGGGACTCTAGAGTTATCTTGTTGCGTCACCGCTCGGGGCCCCTCGTCATCGTGACAGGGCCAATCATTCTCAGGGATTCATCATCGGGGCCTACTTAAAGGCTTCTCGTTGGGAGCTTTTAGCTCCACTGTCGGGACCGACTCTGTCGGGACCCTGCTTCGTCGGGACTCCCTTCATCGGGACCCTTCTCCTAGGTCATCGTGACCTTTACTCTGGGCCTGATGGGCCCGTTTGCCGTTTCCTCGCCGTTAAAGGGCCTGACGGCTATAATCGGACCTATCATTAAGTAAGCCCAACAAATCCTAACCCAGCCTCCTACACCCAATCCATCTTCACGTCTCCATCCATTATGTTGTAATTTCATCAGTTCCATTAGTTATAGTTTCATCCAAGGTTGTTAGAATCAAGATCTTAACTAGGATAGTTTTAGGATCATAAATTCCTACAAGAGTTATAAGTTATCATATGATATATGAATAATTTGTTATGATATATTATACTATATGTATATAAACTTACTATGATGAGAATGCAGACGGTAGTGGCGGCGCTGAAGGAACAGACATCGCCGATCTTTGTGACCTCCACTTCAGTACGTTGTTTAAAGAAATTTCCGTCTTGGCGGTCATCTGTTCATCTTTATAGGACAACCATGGCAGTGCTTTGCAGGAGTTGGCTTTAGGTAATTGTCACTAACCTTCATCTGCTTGAGATGAGATATAGATTCTAATGAGGATGGATGCAGTTACCTAGGGATTTTAATGAGTAGGCTTTTAAAGTTAAGAACTTTGATCCCTAAACTTGTAGAACATGTGAACTTTATTCCCAAATATCAATTGGAAAATATAAGGTGAATAACTGGTAGAATCATATTCGGACAGGACAAACTGAGAACCGGTCCAGTGTTTGGTTCTGATAACATTGATACCAACACAATTATAACTCTAAGTAAAACTGTGGAGGAAATATTGGAAAATAATCTCATGTATTTCTTAATTTTTTGTTTTACATAAGATTGAACTAAATTGCAGTCGATTGTAAATACAATTAAAACTACTCGCGAGTTCAAAATTAGCAACAAAAACAGTAGGCTTGATTTTTTTTTAATTATGAACAAAATTAACATTAATAAATATTTTGGAACACATCGTATTGTTCTTAATTGTTAATGTAAAATGAGAATTTGATCGAGATGAAAGTTTACGGATAGACCGATTATTATAAACATAAAAAACTTATTATATCATCTATCAACCCAATAAAACTAATATTATAACAAGTTTTCAGACAACAATTATAATGTACCAACACAACTATTGACTCTAGATTTATTTTTTTAAAAAAATTGTTGGAATTTCCAAATCAATAGGAATAGCATCTGGATTATTACTTTTACATATTTATGTAGTAAGTAAAAAATATAAAAAAAAAATGTTGGATAAGAGTTTGATTGAATGTTTGTTTCGTGTGTTTTTTAATAGTTGGATCTTCAACACCATTCAATTTTCTACGTCAGCTCGAGACTCTACTATCTTACCTAAACATTAAGCTACTTAGAGTATACACAATGGTATTACATGATGATTACATAAATGTAGGTCCTACATGTTTTTTTTAATGTAAAGTGGAAAAAATGTGCTGCAGCGGTTTAGATAGCAATCCTTAAAAATTGGACCCACACATTTATTTATTTTTTTACATAAAACATCCTTAAATATAAGAATATCATTATGTTTACATAAAATTAATTGCTCACTTTTTTTCCCAAAGGCCAAAACTAGCGATTCTATCTTTGTAATAAGTTCTGTAAATTCATTTTCATTTTCCACTATAATTTTCCCGGGATTTCCATGGAAACAAACTCTTGTTTGTTGTGAATTGATTTACATTGATAATTGCAATTCGCCATTATCAACCAATATGTTGTTCCATGTATACACTGTTTTATTTTATAGGCGTCTCATGTGTATGCTGTTCTATTTTACTTTATTTAGTGATGTATATAAACGAATATCCAATAATTGAAATTTTAATTATAACTACTTTAAAATTTAATAATAAAGTATGTTTAAGTAAGAACATTGTAGACCTATTATTATGTAAGCATTACATAAGTGTATGTATTCCTTAAACTACACATAAAAGCTTACGTTGCACTTTTAAATGAAGCAAAATATGTAATACTATTGTGGATGTTCTTATAGGTTATTAGTGTAACAAATTTGTAATTTTTAACGATGAAAAATTAAATGTTATTTTTATTTTGAATTGAAAATGTGTTATCTCTAGAATGTCTTACACAGTGTTATCAGAACCGGACCGGGGCCTGAACCGGCAGGGCCACCGGTTCCCGGTTCGGCCGGTCGGACCCGGTCCGAACCGGTTCCGACCGGTTTTAGTAAAAAAAAAATGCAAATTTGCATATCCTCTTTGTAAGTTAACCCTTATGTAGGTTTTAGTCCGGATCGGGGCCTGCCTCTCTATAAGTTTACCCTAAAAAAAATTTAATTTTTTTTAATGAAAAGAGTCCGAACCGGCGAACCGGTGAACCGCCCGGTTCGCCCAAAACCGGCCGGTTCGGTGAAAACCGGACTTCAGAACCGGGTTCGCTTACATCCTCCGGAAATAAGCAAACCGGACCGGTGAGGGGTCCGGTTCCGGTCCGACCGCGGTCGAACCGCCGGTCCGATCCGGTTCTGATAACACTGGTCTTACATAAGACTGAACTAAATTGCACTCGTCTGCAAATGCAATTTAAAGCTATTTATGAATACGAAATTATCAACAACAAAAACAGTAATGGTTTGGTTTGGTTTATTTTTTATTTTTCAAAAAATATGAACAAAATTAATATTAATAAATATTTCGGACCACATAGTATTATTATTACTAGGTGCTATACCCGCGCGCAGCGCGGGTGACTTTGTTAATATTTATAAATATATACATATAATTACATTTGAAAAATAATAGTGATCAATTTCGAATAAATTAAATCGGGTTAATTTCGAGTGACTTAATAGGTATTTAGACAAAGCATTAAATAGAAAATTGCTAGTTGAAATTTAACTGAGTGTGCAATTGGCTACGTGAACATTATTTAAAATTAAAAAATAAAATTTTAGAATGCTATATTTTGTATTCTAAAAAAATATAACCAACATAAAGAAATTTTAAAAATATGTTTTAATTATATTGAAAAAAAATTCTTTTATTATTTTTCCGATAACATTTGTGTTTATATTTTCTTAAAACATATATTATTTAAAATTGAACTTTAAATAGAAATTAATGTAAATAAATTGGGCCAAATTTTATTTAAGGTATTAATAATTGAGTAAAATGGTCCAAACCCACAGCCCAAATATCCACAAGCGTCATCCTTTATCAGTTGAAATCCCTACCTATTTCTTTTGAACTTAATAGTTAATACCCATCCGCAGCCATCACCATTAACACTCCTTCGTTATTCTTCTTCCAATTCCTTTTTAATTTTTGCCAGTTCTTCCAATTCCACAATGCCAGCAATCAGCAATTCAACATAAACTGAGATCCAACGGTCAGGATTGGGCTTGAAGCAAGCAATTAATGGGCTACACCATCGTCCACATCGTCGTTACTTTAATTTAGTGTTCCAACTTTGAATTCGGACATGCCCTTGGTCCAGATGATGGAATGAGAGCTTTGGTCTATGGGGCTCTATTCGAGCTTTCATATCTGTTCAGTCTGAGCAAAAACTGATAAAATACGAGGTAATTGTTCTGTTTCGGTCCATTTGATTTGGGTCTCTCAAATATGGGTTTCATCTCTTCGGTTGTTCTATCAGGACGTATTTCATCATCATGTATATTTTCTTCTTGATGCTGCTGTAACATTTGTAATCATCAGATCCTTAAGTTCACTCTTTTCATGATTATGCAGCTTGTTTTTAGGTGGTGCTTTAACATTTGTGGCTCAATATTAATATATAAAGAGTTAGTAAATTAGAAATAGTAATTCCCTAAATCAATATTATATTATTACATAATTATATTTACTTATAGATAATTCCCTAATTTGGTGTAATACTTAAAAATTAATTACAATAGAGCAATACAATTAATTCTCGAGTAAAACTTTCTAATTATTAGTTAATTAATCAAATCAGATCACGAGCATACTATATTAACCACCCATATATATATAATATTACACAACTCTAGTCATATATATTAACATATATTTAGCCCAAATTGTTTTTATTATTATTATTTAACAAAAAAGCCTTTAAAGCCCATTTCATAACCCACTCACATTAATAGCAGTAGCACTAAGCCACTAACCTGAATATTTTCTCCAGCTGTTGATTTCCATCACTAATTTTGAAGTTTCGAGAAGAAGTTTTAGACATGGAAACCTAAGCCAAACTCTTCCTCTTAACAGGTTCCTCGCCCTCATCCGCCTCCAGTTGGAAACCGCAGCCTCTTCCCGCAGCAGCCTCGTCTCGCAGCAACCTCCTCCAGCCGCAGCCTATCTCTAACTTTTAACTATTGTCTATCTGGACGCTGCTGTCACCGTTCTGCCCGTCGCAGATTGGGGGAAATCTTTCCTAACGGTAAGATCTGCCAATTCAACGTGCTCACACCCATATGAAGTGTCCCGGTTACTTCCACCTAACTGTTGGATCGATGCATGTGATGAACCCGTAGATGCGACTCCACCAGCTTCATGCAAAAACAGATAAAAGCTGAGGTAATTGTTTGATTTTGGTCGATTAGATTTTTAGACTCACATATCTGAGTTTCATCTTTTTCTCTACTTTGTGTTAGTGTCGGATGTGCTTATTTCCGTGAAAATGTGGCCTTTTCTGAAGCTCAGACTGTAGCATCCTCTCTAATAATTCAACTCCAAATATCAATCGGTCTCCTTTACTCTCAGTTCCAGATGCTCATGTCAAGTCACCAATTCTGAATTTTGGCACTGACCATGTACAGATATATACTTACTAATCCTGAGACCCAAAAAGGCTTACATTTATTGAAAATTACTCGGTTTAAGATAAAGTATCATTAACTGGCAAATTCAGTTTCACATTTGATGTTTTTGAAGAAGCTAGAACGACGTTTTCATTAGGGTTAATTAATTTCATTAAATTTAATTGTTGATTCTCTTTTTCTCTGCATAGTCTTCTATGCGTTTGTTTTTAATCAATTTTTTTAACCGAAAGGAAAATTAATTCAATCCAACTGATGAATTGTTGAAAGGAGAAAAGTCGAAGCGAAGATAAGATGATGAGGGGAGACATTTATTGCATGCTGGATAATGCATTTTCTTTCTTCAGTTACTTAATTGATCAGAGCGGAGCGGCGTCGTTTGTCTTTGCTGCGGAACGGAGCGGAGCGACGTCGTATTTTGAGCTGGTTGACATGACGTGTTAAGCTCTGGAGCATTCTGGACCATAAACCATCCGCTTTAGATAAAGCAAATGTACGAACGCTGTCGTTTTTTTGTGGATATATAAATCGGCGTCATTTACACAAATCATACTTAGTTGTGTGAAAAATTTAGAAAGAGGAGTCCACCGTCGTTTTGAATCAAATAACTATGCGTTTTAGGAAGAAGATTCTCTGGACAAAGGAAAAACATAACACGTGGCGGGCTATTAGAATAAGATAATCAGGATTAGTATATTATATTTAGATAGATTTTAGGAAGAAGATTCTCTGGACAAAGGAAAAACATAACACGTGGCGGGCTATTAGAATAAGATAATCAGGATTAGTATATTATTTAGATTTAGATTTAGATTAGATTATTTGCTGATATTAAATGAGCATTTCCTCTAAAGAAAACTTTACAGATGTTTGATTATTATAAAGATAAGAATACTAACTATATCATTCATCTCAATAAAACTAATATTATACAATTTCTTATGCAACAACAACTCTAATATACCGACACAATTATTTACTCCTAGAGTCATGCTTTGAAAATTGTTAGAATTTCTAAATCGATAGAAATAGCAGCTAGATTATTACTTTTGTTATATAGTAAATAAAACACGTGGAGAAAACACTGGACAATATTTTGGTTGAATGATTGTCTTATGTGTTTCTTACATTAGATTTTTGACCCCCTCAATCTTTTAAAATAGCTCGAGACTTTACTATCTTACATCAAAGACCAACAACACAACCGTTAAGGTAATTATGTAACAAATTTGCAATTTTTTTATCATCTCAATTTAAAATTAAATACTATTTTATTATCACGATTGAAATATCATGCATCAAAAAAGTTATATTTTGCATAAGTCGAAACATTAATGGTTTCAATAGCGGGACTTGATTTTTTTTTAATATAAATAAATTATATGAACAAAATTAACATTAATAAATATTTCGTACCACATAATATTGTTCTTACTTTCTAATGTCAAATGTGTATTTTCTCTGGAGAAAAGCCTACGGATAGACTGATTATTATATAAATATAAGAATATACTTATTATATCACCTATCAATCTCAGTAAAAATAATATTATACAAAATTCTAAAACAGCAACTATAATGTAACAACGATAGCAGAAAGACGGATATTCCGTGCTCATTATCAGACAATCACTTATTCACAAAACTCGTGCGGAGCTAATCGTTTTCATTTCGCATCTCATGGAAAAAAAACCATTTTCGCTCTGCTTAGCCCTGTCCCCTCTAGAGGTATTCTAGTGATAGGTTCTATAGGAACGATCCTATTTGGTCAAACACCTAGCAACAAACTCCAATGTTCCTTTCATTACAATAGTTCTGAACAACTTCCTAGAAAACAAGACGCCTAACGCTTTTGATATTGACGAGAGTGGCAATTATCAACTCTAGATTCATAATTTGAAGGAATTTTCTAATCGTTAGGAAAAACAAACAATTTATTACTTTTAAATATTTATATTTTAAATAATAGACTTGGATAAAATATAGGGAAGAATTTGGTTGAATGATTGTCTTATGTGTTTTTTACGGATGTATAACTCATCAATATTCAACGGCAGCTTAAGACTTTACTATCTTACCTTAAACACCAACAACCATTAAGCTAATTATGGATCATTAATGTAACAATCTTGCAATTTTTTATCCTTAATGTAATATTAAATATTCCTTGTATTATGACAATTGAAAATATCTTACCTAGAGAAATTTATGTTTTATATAAGATGGAACTAAATTGCAGTCGACTGCACAGGCAATTTAAAACTAGTCATGAACTCTAAATTAGCAACAACAACAAAAAAAAATTAATGGTTTCAATAGTAGGATTTTTTTTTTTTTTTTTTAATTTTGAATAGTATGAACAAAATTAACATGAATAAATATTTCAGACCACATTGTATTGTTCTTACTTACTAATGTCAAATGAGTATTTGCTCGGGAGGAAAGTTTACGGATGTACGAGTTATTATAAACATAAGAATACTTGTTATACCAAACTATCGGACAACAACAATAAAAACTATAATGAATTAATACAATTATTAACTTTAGATTCATGCTTTGAAAATAGTAGAAATTTCAGAATCCACCATAATAGCAGTCAAATTATTACTTTGAAATAATTATATAATAATTAAAACATGTGGAGAAAATATTGGGCATGAGTTTGGTTGAATGATTGTCTAATATGTTCTTTATAGTTGTATATTTAAGACCCAATCTTCTACGGAAAAATCAGCTATAAATTTTACTCTCTTACTTAGAAGACTAACAATCATTAAGCTAATTATAAGGAATTGATATTCAATTTTATCATCTCAATGTAATATTAAATATTAATTTATTATGACATTTGAAAATATCGAAAATTATGTTTTACCTAAGATTGAACTATGCAAATGCATTTTAAAGCTAGTGATGATTTCGAAATTAGCAACAACAAAAAAATAATAGAAATAGTTTCAATAGTTGGTTTTGATTTTTTTTATGAATAATTTAAACAAAATTAAAATTAATAAAATTTCGGACCACATAGTATTATTCTTAATTGCTAATGTATGAGCATTTATTTCATCGGGAGGAAAGTTTACGGATTGACTTATTATTATGAATATAATAATACTTATTAAATCATTTAACAACCTCAATAAAAATAACATTATACCAAATTCTAAGCCAACAACTACAATGTACCAACATAAAATTATTAACTCTAGATTCATGTTTTAATTTTTTTTCTGAAATTTTCTAATCAATAGGAATAGCAGCTATACTATTACTTTTAAATATTTATTTATTATATATAGTAAGTAAAATATTGGAGAAGAGTTGGTTGAATGATTGTCTCATTTGTTCCTTACAATTTGATTTTTAAGACTCTTTGATCCTCTACAGCAAGTTACTTCAAAACTTTACTATCTTACTTCAAAGAACAACAACCAGTAAGTTTATTATATGTTATTAGTGTAACAAATTTGAAAAATTTATTATCTCAATGTAAAATTAAATATTATTTTTATTATGACAATTGAAATATCTTACATCGATAAAGTTATGTTTACATAAAATTGAATTAAATTGTAATCGAATACAAATGCAATTTAAAGTTAGTTATGAGTTCGAAATTAACAAAAACAAAAAAAAAACAATGGTTTCAATTGTAGAACTTGATTTTTTTTAATATGAATAATATGAAGGAAATTAACATTAATAAATATTTTGGATCATATAGTATTGTTGTTACTTGCTAATGTCAAATTAGCATTTGCTCGGGAGAAAAGTTTACGGATGGACGGCTGGTTATTATAAACATAAAAATACTTATTATATCATCTATCAAAGTCAATAAAACTAATTTATACCAAATTCTCAAACAACAACTATAATGTACCAACACAATGATGAACTCTAGATTTATGCTTTGAAAATTGTTGTAATTTCCTAATCAATAAGAATAACAGTCTACGTATAACTTTTTTTTTTAAAAAAAATATTTATATGGTAGATTTGACATTCATATCAATAATTAATATTCAGCGTGATTCTTTGAACTGTATGAGTTATTCTTTAACTAGACATCTGCCCCGCGCGTTGCGCGAATATTAACATATTTGTGTAATTAAAGTGCATATGATGGTAAACTTTTTTTAGGTGTAAAATCAATATTATTACAAACCTAAATGGGTACATAACCAAGGGAAAAAACATCTACGTCGGATCACAATTTTGACATTATCAAGTATAAACTATTTTAAATAGTTGAAAAATAATAAATGCATTAAATAATAATTATTTTTAAGTTAAGTATGATTATTTATATACAAAGTACATGAATATTAACTTTTCCAAATTTATATAAAAGATTTATAAAATTTAAAATGGTTTAGAAATATGCTTATTTAATGATAACTTTATGTTAATATTCAACTATTATTGATAATGTTACCGTTGTGTGAAAATTTAAACATCATTTAATCTAAATAAATATTATTTAAATACTTAATGGAATTATAAAATTGAAAATATTTCACTATATTCATATATATTATATAAGTTCATTTAAAAAACTAAAATATTTTTTTATTCAACATGATATACTACATAAAACCTATAAAATTATTTTTCTGACGTTCCAACCTTTGAATATCAAATTGATTTTATATAAATTGATGTTCTTGGTTTGAAAGTTTTTAAAACATTGAATTGATGTATATAAAGAAAACTGTAAACAAAAATAAAAATTCTAATTTGTTATGTTTTTATTTTAAATTTTTTTATTCCTCGTATTAGTTCAATTTAACAAAAGTAATTTGTTGAGGGTTCAAGGTTTGCATTTTATGTTTTTTTTATTAAAATTTTAGTACAATTGAAATTAATTTTGTTTAGGGTGTGTGTAATTCTAATAACTTTGATAGGGTGTAAATTTCATTTTTTTTAATCGTAGGATGTAAAACTTAATTTGCTCAACTTGTAATAAAACGGACAGTAAGAGTGAATGAGGAGTGTTTCCTTCATTTAGAGCTCCATGTGTAAGAGAGATGATTGATAGTTTTATGTAACTTCTAAAAAAATGATGTGGACCAATAAAATTAAGTTATTTTAACAAATATGAAAGATAAAGCTGTTTAAAAAACTTATTTGTCATGATGTGGTAACTTCTATTGAGATTATATTATATATAGATAATTGCTTAGTTAGCAAGAAATGTAACCTTATATTATGACTTCTGTTATGTTGTAATTTTTGTTGTATAGTCGATAGGCAAGTGAATATTAAGTGGGGTGTTGACTGTTGATTCAGTCTTTATATCATATTTCTAACTTCTACATGTTCTTGATGCTTCTTATCCATGTGGATAAAAACGTTGTTTAGGTCACTTGTTGTTTGACAATACGTCAATCATAGTCGTTGATTTGTACCTATTGATATCTCGACCGTATATCACAGTCGATGGTTTATTATTATTGTTAGAGTCAAACTTTAATGGAACTTGTACCATAGCAAAAAACGAAGCTATCAAAGTTTACGGATGGACGGCTGGTTATTATAAATAAATATTTTGGATCATATAGTATTGTTGTTACTTGCTAATGTCAAATTAGCATTTGCTCGGGAGAAAAGTTTACGGATGGACGGCTGGTTATTATAAACATAAAAATACTTATTATATCATCTATCAAAGTCAATAAAACTAATTTATACCAAATTCTCAAACAACAACTATAATGTACCAACACAATGATTAACTCTAGATTTATGCTTTGAAAATTGTTGTAATTTCCTAATCAATAAGAATAACAGTCTACGTATTTTAGGATTTAGAGTATAGTATAGGTGTTCATGAAGAAGAGTAAAGTTAAGTAGCAGCCACCATCAAAGTATGAAAGAACCATTTTTAACTTACTTGATCAGTAAATAGGGTTTCTATTACATATATATAGTAGGATAACTTTCTAGGATAAATAAGTTTGACCCTAAACACCATAGATGTGTTACAATTAAGTCCTAACTTGTTCATATACCATAACATTCCCTATTCTGGTTTCTTTTTGAATATTCCTGCTTGATGTTCTTCATTGTAACTGCAGCATTTTTACACTCACCCACTCAGAGCAGCTTAAAAAAAAATTCAGCATGTCACACCCTTCATCCAAGCACCAACACCAGTTAGGTAGATAAAACATAACTCATAAATAGTGTACCCAACCAGCTCTTAAACAAGAAAAAAAAAACTGAGTAATCTTAATATAAAAGCATTCTTTCACGTGTCTTTGTTGCTTTTTTTTTTTTTTTTTTTGGGACAGTCTAGGGACAAAGAATAGTGATGCTTGCCTTAGGCACCACCCCCTAAGCCTTTACCACTGTCAAATAGCAAAACTTGGCTATGATCGTAGGGAGGATTGTTATTTGGTACTAGTACAGTCTAGGGACATAGAGTGGTAATGCTTGCCTTAGGCACCACCCCCTAAGCCTTTACCACTGTCAAGTAATTAAGCATGATGTAGGGACATAGAGTAGCGATGCTTGCCTTAGGCACCACCCCCTAAGCCTTTACCACCAACTATTAGCAATTTAGGAGAGAAAGGGGGAAACAAAATTAGCATTAAAAGACACTATTGAGAGGTTGAAAGCTTGCATCATATTAGATTGGTCAGTAATAAAGAGTAAGTTTTGCAGAAGAGCTTGAGGATGAGTAAACTAATCAGAGTTAGGATTAGATACTACCATTGTGAGTTGATGCTGGAGTATAGGAGTGAGCACGACAGAAGATAGCCTCAAGGAAGCAGCATGGAGCTGGTCTGAAAACTAAAAAAAAAAATCTGAGTGGGTAATTTCAGAGTTGTACTCTGAACTGACTGCAAAACACACAGTTAATCATTTGGAGAAAAAAAAATTCAGGATATATCCAAAAAAAAAAACAAAAAAGGAATGTGAAGTAGTAACTTGATGTTACTCCTCCGACTCTGAGTTTTTTAACTGAGAGCAAGCATAGACTTCTTCATCATTTAGGGGTATGTGTACACCGTTCTCTGAAGAGATGTTTTGTTTCAGTAGACTCTTTTCATCGGTGTAGTCATTATCGATTGATGTAAGGACCATGAGTTCTTCAATAGAGAAAACTCCTAGTTTCTTCCTGCACGGAACAAAGTATTTTTCAGTTAGTGGCTTGGTTAAAATGTCTGCTAGTTGAGAAGCAGCTGGTACATAGTTTACCAATACTTGACCACTTTGAACTTTTTCACGAGCAAAGAACAATTCAATATCAACATGTTTCATTTTAGAGTGTTGAACAGGATTTTCAGTGATTGCAACAGCTCCTGTGTTATCACACCAAATAATAGGAATAGAGGATAAAGATATACCAAGTTCAGACAAAAGAGAAATGACCCAAATAATTTCAGACATTGCACTTGCTACGGCACGGTATTCAGCTTCTGTAGACGAACGAGCAACAACGGGTTGCTTTTTTGAGCACCAAGCAATGGGGTTGCCATTAAGTAAAAGATAATACCCAGAAATGGACTTTATGTCTGAAAGGTCACCTCCCCAATCAGCATCAGCATATGAAACTAAATTAACTTCCGAGGTAGCAATAGGAGTTGTTCTGAACATTAGACCATGGTGCATTGTTCCCTTGAGGTACTTGAGGACTCTAACAACAGATGTCCAATGTTTGTCATGTGGTTCCTCAACAAACTGACTTAACTTGTTCACAGCAAAGTGTATGTCAGGTCGAGTTACACAGATGTGTTGTAGAGCCACCAATGTACTTCGATATAGATTGCAGTTGGAGAATAAGGGGCTCTCAGAGTAGATACCTGATTTGGTTTGGCAGGTTCCTGTCATGGGTGTGGGCATAGGAGATGCATCTGATAGACCCACTTTATGGAGAAGTTCTGTGATGTACTTGGTCTGACTGAGAAGTAAATAGTTCTCACTAACTTGAACCTCCATGCCCAAAAAATAGTTGAGGTGACCAAGATCCTTAAGTTTGAATTTATCATTAATCTGAGAAATGATAAATTCAATATCAGAAGGTGAATTTCCTGTCACAACAATATCATCTACATAAACTAGAAGAAATACATGACCATGAGGGCACGACTTAATAAACAGACAATTATCAGAAATTGAAGCGGTAAATGAGAGAGATGTTAAGAGAAATGATTTGAACTTTTCAAACCAAGCCCTTGGTGCTTGCTTGAGACCATAGAGTGCCTTGTGAAGTTTACAGACCATAACATTACCAGATGAGTCACATCTTTCAAAGCCTGGAGGTTGAGCCATATAAACATCTTCAATGAGTTGTCCATGTAAGAAAGCATTATTTATATCAATCTGTCTTAAGGGCCACTTGTGCGTCAATGCAAGGGTGAGAATGATACGAACAGTGGTTGGTTTGACAACAGGACTAAACGTCTCCTGAAAGTCAAAACCTGGTTTCTGTAGAAAGCCTTTAGCTACCAATCGAGCTTTGTACCTGTCTATGGTTCCATCAGCATGCTTTTTTATACGAAAGAGCCACTTGCAACCAATAGGTATTCTACCACCTGGTAGAGGTACAAGAGTCCAAGTATCATTGGAAATCAAAGCTTGTAGTTCATCATTGACAGCAGAGGCCCAATGAGGGCTTAACATGGCTTCATGAATATTAGATGGCTCTGTAGTCGTGAAATTATCATGGAAAACAGTTGTAGTTGTGAGAGCTTCCAACGATGCATGTGTCTTGGATCTCGTCATCATGGGGTGTACATTACCGGAGGCCACTAATGGTGCATTTGAGGTCGAGGGGACCGAGCCTGAAATTGAAGAGAGCTCCGGATGGGAGATAGTAGCAGATGAGTCATATCTTTCAAAACCTGGGGGTTGAGAAGGAGTGGCTGACTCGGTAGAGTTTGGAGAGAGGTGAGCGGGAGTAGATGAGTCGCGTCTTTCAAAACCTGGAGGTTGAGAAGGAGTGGCTGAATGAGTAGGGCTTGCAGATGCATGTGCTGGAGCAAAGGCAACAGAAGGAGAAGCGTTAGTAGCATTCAAAGTAGTGTAAGGGAAGCATGCAGATGAGTTAAATGGAAGAAAAAATGGGTCAGAGGTCTGTGTGTTTTTAACAGCTCCAGATTGCATGAATGCCCCAAGTTTTTCTGCAAAAGGAAAAACAGTTTCATGAAATACAACATGTCTAGAAATGTATATACGACCAGATACATCTAGGCACCTGTAGCCATGATGTTGAGAGCAATATCCTAAAAAGACGCATGGCTCAGAACGAAAATGCATTTTATGACTATGATAGGGTCTCAAGTGTGGAAAGCATAAACATCCAAATACCCTGAGAAATGAAATGTCAGAGCGTGACCCAAACAATTTTTCATGTGGTGACACATTATTAAGATTTTTGGATGGTAAACGATTGATAAGGAAAACAGCAGTGAAAAATGCATCAGTCCAATATTGATAGGGCACAGAGGATTGAGACAATAAGGTAAGCCCCATCTCAACAATGTGTCTATGTTTCCGTTCAACAATGCCATTTTGTTCAGAAGTGTAGGGACAAGTAATTCGATGAACTATACCTTTCTGAGCAAAGTAGGAAGACAGGGATTTGAACTCACCACCTCCGTCTGTTTGAACAGCTTTGAGGGTATAACCAATTTGCTTCTCAGCCAAGACATGGAAGTCAATAAATTGTTGTGCTGCATCACTCTTCTTTTTTAAGAAGTATATCCATGTATACCTAGTGCAAGCATCAACAATAGTCATGTAATATAAATGGCCATTAGATGAACAAGGGGCAGGACCCCATAGATCCACTTCTACCAGCTCTAGGGGAGTAGAGTAAATCGTGCTAGAGTCTTCAAAAGGCAACTTGTGACTTTTGCCAATAGCACAAGCAACACATTTAGTAAAGGGATTAAGTAAATTTTCATACCACTTCTTTGCACAGAATCCACTTTTGGTACCACTTCTATTTTTTTGTATACTTTTGGTACCAATTCTTTCAACTTTGTCTCTTTTTGGTACCACCGTTAACTTTCCGTCCAAATTGGCCGTTAAGTGTCATGTGCCATGCACGTGACCGCCCTAAACTTTTAAATTTGTTTCAATTTAGTCCATCTAATGCATCCCTAACTTTTAATTTGTTCAATTTAGCCCTAAAATTTCCAAATCGAACCCTTGACCCATCATGGTTTTGAAACTTTAGGGCTAAATTGAACAAATTAAAAGTCAGGGATGCATTAGATGGAATAAATTGAAACAAATTCAAAAGTTTAGGGCGGTCACGTGCATGGCACATGACACTTAACGGTCAATTTGGACGGAAAGTTAACGGTGGTACCAAAATGATACAAAGTTGAAAGAATTGGTACCAAAAGTATACAAAAAAATAGAAGTGGTACCAAAAGTGGATTCTGTGCAAAGAAGTGGTATGAAAAGGTACTTAATCCCTTTAGTAAAACATTTATGAGCAACAGCTTCATTGATTTTAAGAATTGAAGACAAAGTGTTTGAACATGGATGACCTAAACGTTGATGCCACACATCTGTTGTAATAGAAGATTCTACAGCTAAACAGACACCATTAACTTCATCTGAACTAACATTATTACATACCGGAGAAAACTCAACAGTATTAACACCAGACACAGAAGAGAAAACTAGACTACGATGTTGCTTTATTGAGTTGAAGTCAAGTTGGTAAAGTCCACCATACTCCGAGCCACTAAGTAACACCTGAGCTGTCTTGGAGTCCTTTATGACGCAGTGAGTAGGATGAAACTCGAAAAACACATCATTGTCCTTGGTTAAACTGAGAGACGGAAACTAGATTTTTAGTAACATTAGGAGTATAAAGTAGATTCTTCAAAACCAATGATTTTGAAGATGTAGGAATAAGTGAGGTGCCTATACTAGAAATATGAAGTGATGATCCATTGCCAACTAAAACTTTACCTGGGCCACCATATGGTACGGAGTTGTTAGGACTAGGTGAGTTGTGAGTAAGATGGTTTGTTGCTCCAGAGTCTGGGTACCATGCCATATCCTTCATCACAGGTGCACTCGCCATAGCAACATGCGCTTGAGGTTGTTCATGTGGTGACGAATTTAGGATGCCCGAGGTGGCAGATGATGATGCAGCAGAAGGGGCATTATATGGCATGTATGGAGGCACCGCATATGGAATATAATGAGGCACTGGAGGTATCATGTAGTGTGGGACAGGTGAAGGCATCGCAGTAGGCATGTGTGGTGGCACTTGAGAAGTCATAGTAGAGGGCATGGTGAGTGGCATGTGGGTAGGAGACGCTGCAGGTGAAATATAGGGAGGCATATAAGTCATCATTGGAGGAGGAATCATTTGTGGCATATGGGAGGGCATGGACTGTGGCACAACAGAGTGACCAGGAGCTGCCGTTAATGGGAAATTTGGTGTAGTAAAGTCGGTTTCAGAGGTACACATATAAGCCGATGGTGTACCAGATACATTGCCACCAGATTGATGATTCTGAGTGGGCATCCTAGGGAAGCAGAGATTGAATAAATCAAAACATCTATTAGCAAGATGTCCCAATTTCCCACACAGTTGACATTGAACCTTGCCTCCACCATACCCCCGAATACGACTCCGGTTAGTGTTTCCAGACGCTTGTTGGTGATTTTGATAAGTGAGGTGATGCCGCACTGGAAGCGAACCATTCGGCTGACTAGGGCCTGAGATAGGACCAGTAGGGACATGACCAGATTTGCTACCTTCAGTAGAAACAACAGATGATGCAATGGCAACATTTGATCCAGAAGGCACAGAATGGTTAATGGCAACATTGGCAGATGATGTAAGGTCAAACACCGTGTCGCGCTGTCTAGTCTCGGCATCAATGAGGGCCGAGCAAACAGAGGCCAAATCATAAGGGTGGCGACTAGCATGAATCACAGCACAGACGTTGTCATACTGACCTTTAATCCCATTTAATATGATTGAAACCTGGTGCATTTCAGCAATCGGATGTCCACAACCAGCAAGGCTGTCACATGTCGATTGAATATCGGTAAGGTAATCACTCATGGATTGATGTATGAGTTTACGAACCTTGAGTCGGTCATATAGGCTCATGACTCGGGTATATGAGGACGACGAGAATTCCTGGTGAAGGCGTGTCCAAATGGAGCAGGCTGTCATACACCCTACCAGAAATTTACTCACCTTGTGACTGACTGATGCTAGTAACCATGAAGCCAAAGCACTGTCCTGTTGCTTAAACCGTGTAAACTCTGGGTTTAAGTGATTAGCTCCATCATCAGAAGCCAAAAATTGAGGTGGAGAAGTGATCGTGCCATATAGGTAGTCTTCAAGACCAAATCCCCTAGCAGCTAGTATAACCTGGTGTTTCCAAGATTGAAACGTCTCATCTCCACTTAACTGAATTATCTTCTTGTTGTGAAATGGTAGTAGAGCATCATCCATGGTGCTAGTTGACAAAAAAAAATTTGAATAGGAAAAACCAATGTCTCAGACCACAGCACCGATTGATGAAAGCATAGAGAGGGAAGAAAAAAAAAATTAAAATAACGGAAGCAGCAACTTAGGAAATCAACATCATAGCAGCAGCGGAGAAGACCCAAAAGAAGGAATGACCAAAATCGATTTGCTCAGATACCATTTTAGGATTTAGAGTATAGTATAGGTGTTCATGAAGAAGAGTAAAGTTAAGTAGCAGCCACCATCAAAGTATGAAAGAACCATTTTTAACTTACTTGATCAGTAAATAGGGTTTCTATTACATATATATAGTAGGATAACTTTCTAGGATAAATAAGTTTGACCCTAAACACCATAGATGTGTTACAATTAAGTCCTAACTTGTTCATATACCATAACAACGTATAACTTTTTTTTAAAAAAAAAATATTTATATGGTAGATTTGACATTCATATCAATAATAATATTCAGCGTGATTCTTTGAACTGTATGAGTTATTCTTTAACTAGACATCTGCCCCGCGCGTTGCGCGAATATTAACATATTTGTGTAATTAAAGTGCATATGATGGTAAACTTTTTTTAGGTGTAAAATCAATATTATTACAAACCTAAATGGGTACATAACCAAGGGAAAAAACATCTACGTCGGATCACAATTTTGACATTATCAAGTATAAACTATTTTAAATAGTTGAAAAATAATAAATGCATTAAATAATAATTATTTTTAAGTTAAATATGATTATTTATATACAAAGTACATGAATATTAACTTTTCCAAATTTATATAAAAGATTTATAAAATTTAAAATGGTTTAGAAATATGCTTATTTAATGATAACTTTATGTTAATATTCAACTATTATTGATAATGTTACCGTTGTGTGGAAATTTAAACATCATTTAATCTAAATAAATATTATTTAAATACTTAATGGAATTATAAAATTGAAAATATTTCACTATATTCATATATATTATATAAGTTCATTTAAAAAACTAAAATATTTTTTTATTCAACATGATATACTACATAAAACCTATAAAATTATTTTTCTGACGTTCCAACCTTTGAATATCAAATTGATTTTATATAAATTGATGTTCTTGGTTTGAAAGTTTTTAAAACATTGAATTGATGTATATAAAGAAAACTGTAAACAAAAATAAAAATTCTAATTTGTTATGTTTTTATTTTAAATTTTTTTATTCCTTGTATTAGTTCAATTTTACAAAAGTAATTTGTTGAGGGTTCAAGGTTTGCATTTTATGTTTTTTTTATTAAAATTTTAGTACAATTGAAATTAATTTTGTTTAGGGTGTGTGCAATTCTAATAACTTTGATAGGGTGTAAATTTCATTTTTTTTTAATCGTAGGATGTAAAACTTAATTTGCTCAACTTGTAATAAAACGGACAGTAAGAGTAATGAGGAGTGTTTCCTTCATTTAGAGCTCCATGTGTAAGAGAGATGATTGATAGTTTTATGTAACTTCTAAAAAAATGATGTGGACCAATAAAATTAAGTTATTTTAACAAATATGAAAGATAAAGCTGTTTAAAAAACTTATTTGTCATGATGTGGTAACTTCTATTGAGATTATATTATATATAGATAATTGCTTAGTTAGCAAGAAATGTAACCTTATATTATGACTTCTGTTATGCTGTGATTTCTGTTGTATAGTCGATAGGCAAGTGAATATTAAGTGGGGTGTTGACTGTTGATTCAGTCTTTATATCATATTTCTAACTTCTACATGTTCTTGATGCTTCTTATCCATGTGGATAAAAACGTTGTTTAGGTCACTTGTTGTTTGACAATATGTCAATCATAGTCGTTGATTTGTACCTATTGATATCTCGACCGTATATCACAGTCGATGGTTTATTACTATTGTTAGAGTCAAACTTTAATGGAACTTGTACCATAGCAAAAAACGAAGCTACAACACATGGAATTGATATACATATGAAAAACAAAATTCTACTTCAATAGAAAGAAAAAAAATGTTTTTTTTTTTTTTTTTTTTTTCCTTTTGGTTTGAGCTTATGTATAATAATAATAATAATATACATAAGTAGTGTAACCATAAGAATATACTATACTTATTATATCATCTATCAATCTCAATACAAATAATATTATACCACATTCTAAGACAATAATTATAATGAACCAACGCAATTATTAACTTAGATTCATAATTTGAAAATTGTTGTTATTTTCTAATAATTCGGAAAAGAAACCAGAATATTACCTTGGAGCCAAACCACTTGGGAGTAAGCGCTCTCGACCACTAGACCACCACTGTTGGTGGTAATTATAGGTGATTAATGTAACAAATTTGCACACTTTATCATCTCAATGTAAAATTAAATATTAATTTATTATGACAGCTGAAAATATTTTACATCGAGAAAGTTATGTTTTATCTGAAATTGAACTAGATTGCAGTCGACTGCAAATTCATTTTAAAGCTAGAGATGAGTTCGAAATTAGCAACAATAATAAAAAAATAAAAAAAAACTGAAATAGTTTCAATATTAGGTTTTGATTTTTTTTTTTAATGTTTGAACAAAATTAACATTAATAAATATTACGGACCACGTAGTATTATTTAGGGGTGAGCGGTTCCGGGTACCCAGTACTTTTAGGGTATCCCAGAACCAGACCAATACTAAACGGTTCCTAACTCTATTACCCAGAACCGTACCAGAACATTTAAGAACCGGAACCATACCAAAACCGTTAAGAGCCAATCGGTTCCGGGTACCCGTTAAGGAACCGGTTACAAATTTTCAAACTAAATAATATAATTTTAGGTACTAGTTGGAACCGGGTTCTGGATACCCAGTTGGAACCGGGTTCTCGGTAGCCAATTGAAACTGAAATTTATGTTATACCAAGTGAATCATAAAAATAATATAACATTTTCCACAAACCAATTTTAAATTTGTTAAATGTTTAGTGTTTTTTTAATTTATATATATATAACGGTTCCGGTTCCGGGTATTTGGGTACCCGAAAACTTATCCCGGAACCGGAACCGAAAATACCGGTTCTTGAAATTTAATCCCAGAACCGTACCAGAACCATTTACATCTACCTGGAACCTACCAAATGACCGGTTCCGGTCCGGTTCCGGTTCCAACTGGGTAATTTGCTCACCCCTAGTATTATTCTTAATTGCTAATGTCGAATGAGTATTTGGTCGGGAGGAAAATTTACGGATTGACTTATTATTATGAATATAATAATACTTATTAAGTCATTTATAACCTCAATAAAAATAACATTATTCTAAATTCTCAGCCAACAACTATATACCAATATAATGCTTTGACAATTTTTGAAATTTTCTAATAGCAAGAATATCAGCTGGACTATTATTTTTAAATATTTATTATATAATACGTAAAAGTCGTGGACAAAATATTGGAGAAAAGTTTGGCTGATTGATTGTCTCATGTGTTTCTTATAGATGGATCTTCAACTCTTTAATCCTCTAAGGCAAATTAACTCGAAACTTTACTCTTTTACGTTAAAGACCAGCAACCATTAAGCTTATTATAGACTATTAATGTAACAAATTTGCAAAATTTATTGTAAAATTAAATATTATTTTTATTATGACATTTGAAATATCTTACATCGAGAAAGTTCAGTTTACATAAAATTGAACTAAATTGTAATTAAATGCAAATGCAATTTCAAGTTAGTCATGAGTTTGAAATTAGCAAAAACAAAAACAGTAATGGTTTAAATTGTAGAACTTGATTTTTTTTATTATGAATAATATGAATGAAATTAACATTAATAAATATTATGGACCTCTTAGTATTATTCTTACTTACTAATGTCAAATGAGCATTTGGAGAAAAGTTTACAGATGGACTAGTTATTATAAACATAAAAATACTTAATATATCATCTATGAAATGAACCCAATAAAATTGGATTTTTCTACCATGCTTTGGGAGCACCATGCTTTTGGTTTTTTTAATACTATGGTGGACTTAATTGTAACATAAGTAAAACTTTAAAAGTATGAAAAAAAAAATGAATTTTTTTAACTACACCTAAGATGTGTATCATATTATTAATAATATCAATTTCCCTATGGGGTTCACCTTAAGGGCAATAGAAAAATAAAAGAATTAGTGACAAAAGCACGGTGCTCCAAGAGCATTGTAGAAAGGTCCAATAAAACTAACTTATATCAAATTCTCAAACAACAACTATAATGTTCCAACACAATTATTAACTTTAGATTTATACTTTAAAAATTGTTGTAATTTTCCTAATAAGAATAACAGTCTACTTATTACTTTTTTAAAATATTTATATAGTAATAAAAGTCGTGGAAAAAATATTGGGAAAGGTTTTGGTTGACCGGTTGTCTCAATGTTTTTTAGATTTGGATCTTCAAGATCCCTCCATCTACGACGGAAAATCAGTTCGAAACTTTACTATCTTACCTCAAAGACCAACAACCATTAAACTAATTATAGGTGATGTAATAGTTTTGCAAACTTTTTTTAATGTAAAATTACATACTATTTTTATTACATAAATAAAGTTATATTTTACATACATATTGGGTTAAATTTCTCATCTGCAAATGCAATTGAATTTTTTACCGTTAAACACATTAAGATTTGTATAATAGGTGAGATAAAATTAAAAAAAAAATTATCCTTATACACTTGTTCTCTTATTATAGCGGTTGCAGTTAATAATTATATCTATTAAAGCATCCACAATGATTTTATATAAATTGTATTTTTTAAAGTTGTCACATAGATACTTATTTACACTTTAAGTAATACGTAAAATTAAGACACACTATAATTTACCAAATTCTAGTTAGCCACCAAATCCCTCATGTCAAATTTTGGACCTAGTTTGTGTCGAATATGGTACTTGTTTGTTGACTGGATATTGAAACTGAAGTCTTCTAATTCTTAATTTAGTGATTTTATTATATTAGGATTACAATGTAGTAGACTCACAGTTAGATGATGAAAGATGCACATGAAAAATTATTCAATGGCTTGGTTCCAACACATTGAAGCCATCTGGTGGAACTTCTCCGGTCAAAAAATGACATGTGTCCTCACTTTTGCTGAAAAGCAATTGCACACTCTCTTATTCCACATGTCACATTTTGACTGATTGAAGTGCCACCAAGTGGCTTCCACGTGTTGAAACCGAGTCATTGAATAAATTCTCTGAAACATAAATTAGAAGTAGTCTGATATTGTGTCCGTTTGTTGTGCAGATCCTCGTGAGTCAGAGACATTCCGTCGAGTCGACCTGCACCATGGGATGGAAGTCCGGCTTGGGCTCTCCAAGGGACCCGTCTCTCCTAGTTTTATGTAATTAGGAAACAAGGTTTTGGTGTTGCCATTAAGGTGCACTTGTTGAAGTTACCAAACTGAATCCTTAGACATGAGACATATATTTTGTGATGTAACAACATTTGCTATATTGGTAATGTTGCATTAGTTCTCTCTTAATGCTGCATGCATATGTGCTCTAATTGTTCAATTCTGTCATATTATTCGTTTGATCGTTTCCAAGTACATATATATCAAGGGTTCGACCTGTTGGGTCAACTGAAGAATACACTGTCTATTATATCTATTTCACACAAAAATTAGAATAATTTTTGAAAAATTATAAAAAAAAAAATTCATTACGATACTATATGTAATTTATTCATATTCCTTATTACATATTCATATTGCATTACATTGAATCAAACGTTCGGTTAACTTTATTTGTATTCATTTTTCTTTAAATTATTACTTTATTTGTATTTTCTTTTAAATTTAAAGCTACTTGTAAGTTCGAAATTATAAGAAAAAAAAAGTAGGGCTTGCTTTTTTATTTTAAATTATTATGAATAAAATGAAAATTAAGGAATATTTCGGATCACATAGTATTGTTCTTACTCGCTATATCAAATAAGCATTTGCTCGGAATGAAAGTTTACGGATGAACTGATTATTATAAACATAGGAATACTTAAATAGTTAAATCTATCAACAACAATAAATAAAACTAATATTATATCAAATTCTCATACAACAACTATAATGTACCAACTAATATTATATCAAATTTCCTAACCAATAGGAATAGCAGTTGAATAATTTCTTTTATATTTATTTTTAGTAAGTAAAAGTGTGGAGAAAATATTGTGAAAGATTTAGTTGAATGATTTTCTCACGTGTTTCTTACAATTGGATTTTTACAATTGGATTTTTAAGACCCCTCCATCTTCTACGATAAAACAGCTTGAAACTTTACTAGACCAACAAACATTAGACTAATTATAGGTTATTAATGTAACAAATTTGTTCATTTTTTTTTTCTATCAGTGTAAAATGAAATTTTATTTTTAACCCGACAATTCAAAATATCTTATGAGGAATTTATGTATTACGTAAGAGTTCTGCTAAATTGCAATCAATTGCAAATATAGTCGAATTTTTATAGTTGGATGGATTAGGCACATATCGAGATCGAGTCGTATAACTCTTTAATTATTATCAAAATTTAATTCAAAACATTTTATTATAATTCATAAATTAAATGTAGATGACCCATAGTCTCCCAAACAGCTAACACTTCCCCTCTGGTCTGGTCAATCCACCACCATATTCTCTATTTTTTTTGGGTAAAAAATAAATACAAACCATATTATCTGTTTCCTTACCTTTCTGTATGGCGTATGCGTTACGAAGACCTTGACTGTGCTCGTCAATGATTTACAAGATTTTCAGAATATAAAGGGTTAAATTTATTTAATTCACTCTATAGGAGTTACGCCAAAATTTAAACAAAGTTAAAAGGAAATATCATGACTAAAATTATATAAAATAATACAAAAATAGAAATAGTTTTTTTAGGCAATAAAAAGTAATATGCTACGACGTTGTAATATAATATTTTAACACAGTCTTTAGATATTTTCTGATCATATTTAGTAAATAACTATCGCATGCATTATTTGAATCAACATTTAGTTAAAATGTCAGCACTTAAATCTTGTTTTACTCACATCCTCTTATTTAATCAGGTCACCCTCCATATTTTGAACCTAAAACTTCGAAACAAAATCTTGTTATATAAGTAGGTGTTGTTAACCATTAATGCCGGCGATTATATGTAAAATAGAAATGATTAATTAACGGGAAAATTTATTAGGAAATATGATCATTTTCCTTTTTCTTATATGTATAGTATATATATAACTAATTTTCTTTATATATATACCTTTAATATATATATATAATATATATATAGCTCCGTAGAAGCTGTATTATCATTTTGGAGAGTGTGCAACCTGTCACCATTTCCCATTGCATGCTAGTTTCCCACAGTGTCTCTTCTCTCTGCTCACTCACCTTGACCTTCTTCTTTGTCTTTACCGCGACTGCATTCTGATTTGCGTGTCCCGTCCTTCTTCGTTCAACCGATAGGTGTGATGCATCGGTCACAGAAACCAAATCCGATGCTCCATAGATGAATTGCAGAAGTGGATTTTCCCTAATCGACGACGTCGTTGCTCTGAACGATGGTGACGCATAAGTTGGATCACGATCATGCGGTTTGGGATCAAATGAAGAGTCCCAGGATCGGTGCCCAGCAGAATCGGATCACTCATCCGAAGCTCGCCGTGTGGTTCATCCTCTTCCTCTCCGTCACCTACGTCGTCTACGCGCTCAGAGCCATCGCCTCCTCACGCGCTTGCCTCGACGAGCCTTTGTCCGGCTCCCGCCGCTTCACCTCCTCCTGGTCCCCCAACGCAACCCTCCCCTCCGATGCCTCTATTCGCGGTCGCGCCGCTCAATCGGAACGGAAAACGGAGATCGGCGACATTGTCTTCGGAATCGCCGCCTCCGCTAAGCTCTGGAAGCAGAGGAAGAACTACATTAAGATCTGGTGATTCTCCAGTTATTCTGATTAATTACTAATTGCAGCGCTTCAATTTTCAATTCCTGATTTCGATCTCGAGTTCGTTTAGGTACAAGCCGAAGCAGATGAGAGGCATTGTGTGGCTGGACAGCCCGGTGGAGACGAAGCCAGAGGACGCCGGTAGTCTTCCGCCGGTAAAGATCTCCGGCGATACCGCTGGGTTCCAGTACAAGAACCGGCAAGGCGACCGCTCGGCGTTGCGGATCTCGCGAATCGTCTCGGAGACGCTCCGCCTGGGGCTTAATAACGTGCGGTGGTTCGTCATGGGAGATGACGACACCGTCTTCATCACCGACAACCTCGTCAGAGTTCTGAACAAGTACGACCACCGGCAGTACTACTACATCGGGAGCCTCTCGGAGAGCCATCTGCAGAACATTTACTTCTCCTACGGTATGGCCTACGGCGGCGGCGGGTTCGCCATCAGCTACCCGCTGGCGAAGGCTCTGTCGGAGATGCAGGACAAGTGTATACAGAGGTATCCCAAACTGTACGGCTCCGACGACCGTATTCAGGCCTGCATGGCGGAGCTCGGTGTCCCACTCACCAAAGAACCGGGATTTCACCAGGTTAGAGCTTGGTTCAATGTTCGCCATTAATCTTTCCGCTTTGTTTCGGTTCATCATTACTGAATGCCATTGAATTGAATGAATATGCATGCATGAATTAAGGTCGTCTTTTCAGATCGCTGAACGCCATTATTGCTGCGCAGTGACTAGCTAGTAGACTAAACAACATTACTCTTCAACTTTTTGGTCGTTAAATTAAATTATTAGATATGGAGAATGTTGCTATCGAGTAAATTGTTGTTGGACAGCCTAAATCCAACCCACTTATTTTAATCATATATATTTATAGCAGCTTTAATTCTTATTAATTAGAATATTTTGATAGATTTGACATTAATATCAATAATTAATATTCAGTAGGATTCTTTGAATTGATTTAGTTATTCTTTAATAATTGCTTAGTGTTTGTTATGTATTTTTAGGAGTGCTCCATTTTTAACCTGTAGCACGAAATGGAACCTCTTATAATATGTGATTGCGGTTGGGTATTTGGTAGGCAGGTGAATATTTAGTGGGGTTGTTGACCGCTGAATTGGTTTTATATATATTATATATATATATCCAGCTTCCACGTGTCTTTGTGCTTGTCATCCACGTACGCTGTTTAGGTCACCTATTATCTGACAATACATCCATCATACTTAGTCGCCGATTTGTACCTATTCTTGTCTCGGCCGTCGATCATAGTCGGTGGTTTTTTAACATGGGGCCTATTAAACTTTAATGAATTTGTACCATAGCAATTAGCTCTGATCTACAACACATGAAATTTAACATGGGGCCTATCAAACTTTATATAATAATAACAATAATAATATTGGTATGGATTAATGATTTTTTTTATATATAATGTAATATTTCAGTTCGATGTATATGGGAACTTGTTCGGGCTCCTAGCAGCGCACCCAGTGGCACCCTTAGTGACCATGCACCACCTTGACATTGCCGAACCCATCTTCCCCAACACCACCAGGGTCCAAGCCCTCCAACGCCTTAACGGTCCCACAAAGCTCGACTCTGCGGGACTCATGCAACAATCCATATGTTATGATCGAACCAGGAAGTGGACCGTCTCGGTCTCTTGGGGCTACGCAGTCCAAATCTTCCGAGGCATATTCTCTCCCAGAGAAATGGAAATGCCCGCTCGAACCTTCCTCAATTGGTACAAAAGAGCGGACTACAAAGCTTACGCGTTTAATACCCGACCCATGAGCAGGAACCCGTGCCAGAAGCCGTTTGTGTTTTACTTATCGAATGCAAGGCTCGATAACAAGACAGTAACTGTGAGCAATTACGTTAGGCACATCGAGTCTCATCAGTTGTGCAGGTGGAATATGGCTAGTCCTGAGGAGGTTGAGTCCGTGGTGGTTCGTAAGAGACCCGACCCGCATATTTGGGAAAGGGTAATTTTTCTTATTTTCTTAAAAATAGTTTTGTTTTCGTTATTATGAAATGGATTGTTAAATTTTTATACTTTCTTTTTTGCAGTCGCCGAGAAGAAACTGTTGTCGAGTGGTAGAGTCGAAGAAGAAGAAGGGCAGGATGGTAATTGACGTAGGTGTATGCAGCGAAGGCGAGCTCATCGGAATGTAATTTATCGTCTTTTTTCGGATTTACGGAGGAAGGTTAGGAGCGACTAATGATTTCTCTTTTAAGAGGATGAAATGTGTTTGTTGATTAGATGGTTATTAGATTCTTAGGACCGAAAATTACATTGTACAAGGTTATTTCCAATTCGTTAATCAGGTGATTGATTTCGAAAAGCAGCTGATTATTATTATTAATATTACGCTTAAAGTGAGGCTGAAGCGGATGGAAACTGTGATTTTGGTCCTAACAAATCATCTTCCAGTTATGTATCTGTTTCTGCTGATGAATCTTTCCCAATCTACAAAATATTCTGAAAAAAACTCACTTACCAATAAAACATACAGATTTACCATGAGTGTAAGCTTTTTTCACTCAAATAATAACATAGGGAAACTAAAATACCTAATTATAACCCACTAATTTTTACCAAGCCGATAACTGGTGTCGTTTTAAGGAATCGCAAAATTTGATGTTGTAGATTACTTTTTTATTTTGGGGCAAACGGGATTTACTTATTCCAATTATTAGTTTTTTACTGCAACTTACTTGGACTTCGTAAATTGAGATCAATATTGTGCTGCAAACGTTGTCGTTACGGTTACGGAATTAATATGATTTGTCATTCTAATTTTATTATATATATATGGCAAAAAAAAAGTATTTCTTATTTTAATTTAAACTACAAAAAACTGGGGGTAGACATAGTTTACCATTATGGTGTGCCAGTTACTGATTAGTTTCCGTATAGATTACATAGGAATAATTTGAATAGTGACACGGTCCAAGTTTCATAGGAATTCTCTATTTTGGGTGCAACTAAAAAAATGAACCTAAGAAAAATTATGCAAAGTTGATCCAATCGAATCACTTTAACTCTTCCAAAGTGTTATCTCATTGATGTTTCGGACCTCCAGAATGAGATTTTTTGACTTTCCACCTAAGCTGCACAGAAAAAGTATAAAGACAATCTCAAAGAACAAAAAAAAAATGATAAGTTCCGACATTAGTATTCCTCTTTGTTCCGAATGTGAGAGGTTTTATATATGCCTCGAAAATTGTTAAAATTTACGTGTCTGCCACTTACTCACGTATCGGGGCTTGTAGGAACGCCATTGTCGGCTTCTGTATCATTGCTGCCTAGTTAGTCAGAATTTATCCGAATATAGTTTTTTAATTGGGTTTTAACACTCCGGATTTTAAAACTAAATTAATAGAGTGAATTTAGGCCTCCGAAATATTTGGGCCGTGCTCTAGTCTCTAATCATAGACTGGACCCGATCTCCATGATTGGGTTATCCTAGTTATTGGGCCTCAACAAAATTTCCCTGGATCACACACTAGAAGAATAATGCAGCAGCGATCCAAATTGGCTAATACCATGACCACGACTATTTAAGTCGAAACATTAGGTCGACTAACTTGAATAAAACTATTGTTTTTAATAGTAAGGGACTATTCTTTGATATCCATCATCTCCATGCGGGTGTTTGTAGTAGTGTTAATTAGTCAACTACATTATTATTTCTTAATTTTTGCATGGAAGATAGTCTTCTACACAAAATGAGTCTTATCTAAAACCCTAAACAATAATATAAAATGTTGAATCCATATATAACCCATTAACAATCAAGCCTTATACATAATATTGAATCCATATTCTCATGTTTATGGATACCTCAACTTGACTTGGTGCAAGTGGGATTAGTCTAGGTGTGGAGCAAGCTAGCATGATATAAGTGTTGTCCTCAAAGTCATACATTGTAGGCGTATGCTGGGGCGAAGCCACATTGGAGCAATTGCCCCTTCATCTTTTTACTACCTGTACCTTTAGCTCTAAAAAACGTATCAATTTGTCCTCTTAAAATCTTATGTTTACCGTTCTAGAAATTTTACTATGATTATTTGATCATAGTTTAATTTTTGCCCCCACAAGAAAAATACTGGCTTCGCGTTTGGGCTTGTGGACCACAGCTTAGCATTATATTGATTACGACCGAGCATTAGGGTTTCCACTGCAATTGATCGTTTAAAGATTAGATCCATAGATACCACATATTTATTATAATTGTAAGTAACGTTTTTAGTCTCTTCAAACTTTAATCAAAGCTTAAGCGAGAAGAGAGCATCGGTAGAGTGTGACATTATTAGGAGAAAATTAATCAAGAAGAATTAAACCCTCATAAATATAGTTTGATTGCAAATATAAACATAATTCCATTTACATAATTAGCTAAAGGAGAAGCCACGAAAGGCACCTTTTGCTTGTCCAACGTACAATTGTAGCACACAAGCCATCCAAAGTGGACAATTTCATAAAGCAATGGCTACCTCTTCTTATTGGCATTGAATTTAAATTAAATCATGAAATATCATGCATCTTATATAATAAATTACAAAAACAAAATTAGGGACCACTCAACCAAACCCTAAAAGGTTCTTGATTTTTTGCACTCTTTCTTAAGGATCTGTCTTAATCTCCTCAACCCAATATTTTCCACTTGATTTATGTAAACTTTAATGCACCCGAAAAATATCTCTATCGTAAGATGAACCGGGTTTTTCGGTTTCAATTGGAAAATGAAATCCTACTTGTATCACTCAAGCAATTTTAATTATGTCTCATACACTCTTATTATGTTATATGGGAGAAAAAAATGATATCTCTAACATAAATTTTCATCCTAACTTAATTATGAATCAATAATTTGTAACCTAATTATTCGATCTCATTTATCGCAAGTAAACAACAGACTCGACCGCAAGTAACCAAAATTAGCAATTTAATCGAAGAGAAATTAAAATCAATGTTCTTCCAATCCCATGAAAAATTTATAGATGAAGAAAATCCAGAAAAACCAAAGCTGCTACCTACGAGTACGTACCCATATATATATAGCATCATCTGGACCGCATATACATACATACATACGATCACAGTACAATTATATATGTAATATATATATATAGCCTTATATATATAGGAGATATTACCCGTTTGTACTTTGAAATCCAATATGTTTTCACTAAACCCTAGAAATTATCATCTGTCTTCTATATCTCTTCTTACTTGTACCTGGTCGAGACACGTGGACTATTATCCAGCAAGATCATGCAGTAACTGCGCCCCCATCAAGTTCCTATACGGCAGATTCTGTCCTTGATCTCCATCTAACAGAGAGTAAGGCACTGTTTGGCAATCTTCCATTTGGTCTCCTCTAGGATAGAACAGTGATGAGCTCTGAGTTGTTGTAGGGTACCCTGCTAGGCTATGGTGCTGTAACCCTAGGGTTAAGGACACTGCTGAGCTGCTTCCTCCATTGAAATTATGGTTCGGGTTTTCGTTATACCCGCCCGAGTGGTGGTAGGAGGAGAAATCTAGCTCCATAGCTGCAAATGAATCCCGAACCTGACCGAAACCGTGGTGGTGCCCTAGAAAACTAGGGTTTGCATGTTCGTCTTGAGTAGTGCCCTTAGAGTGGTTAGGGTTCTTATCCGAGCTCGTGATTATGGTAGAGAGACATTCCGAATCGATACGGACTAGTTGGTCCACCGAGGGTTTCTGATCTTGACCGTGCGGATTCTGGGTCGGGTGGTGAGACTCGTTGTCAGCCGTTGGATCGGTGAGTCCATCCGACGATTCGCGGTCCTTTGTTTCTTCCATGTACATCTCTTCCACCATTGGTTTCCATAGCCTCACCCTTGCATTGATGAACCAATTTGATACCTGTTTTTTTACCAACAAAGATTTTTAGCAACGCTTTTAAATTTCGTTGGGAAAAATCATATTTTTAGTAATGTATATATATGTGTGTGGTTTAATTATGTATTAATTATTTATTCTTATGGTACAACAACTATATCATTAATGATGGAATATTTCTACTGTGAACCTAACAAGATATGCCCTCACTTAGAAGGCATATATATATATATATGAATAAAATATTTATATTTATATATGAAATGAATTAAAAACAAAGAAAGGTAGGGTTGAGGTGATGAAAGGGACATGCCTGGCCTCTTGATAAACCCGTTTGGCGGGCTAAAATGTGTTTATCAACATCGCTCGGGTACCTGTAAATACACCACCAAACAACTCTTGATATCGACTTTTGCTACCAACAAAGAACAATATTCGGAATTACCGTTACGATATACGCGACGTAGAAACAAGAACCATTATTACCATAATTAAGTAGTGTAACCATATGGATTCGATATTATCGAGTTTTTAAGGGTTTGCGATTGATTAAGTATTCTTGAAAAAAAAAAAAGCTTAAAATATCCCGGACCGGGCGAAATACGAACTAGTGTTTGTTCTTGTATGGTGATGATTGTTAATGTTTAACACAAATGGAAAAGATACAAAAGAAAACAATAGGAATCTGAATGATGATAAGAAGAAACCACCAAGAAGATTGCTTTGATTTGGTATGCAAATGATTGAGAGAGGATATCTAAGACAAGCTAGTACTATACTACATATTAACATATGATGAACTGTATATTATAACTCTTCGTTAATTTATTTTATATATATATTGTATGTATGTTTGATTCTGCTTCTCTAGTAAGGCGTGGATTAAATGTAATGGAAGAAGATACAGAAATAAAGATGCAATTTTTGAAACTATATATATAGTCCAATATATTATGAAGCTTTAAGTAAAAGAAAGATGGAAAACTATCAAAAATAAGTTAGATAATCTGAAAATGGAGGTGTATTCGTGTGTTATGATTATTAATTAAGAAAGAAGAATAATACTTACGGGTGTAGAAAATGTTCGAAAAGCCAAGCGCGAAGAATCGACACAGATCTCTCCGGTAGGCCGCGCTGTGGCCGCCATGGGTGGCTCTCCATCATGTTCATCTGCTGAAACGCCCTTTGCTGCCGCAACGTCTGATCGATCACCTTGAGCCGCGGTGTTTCTCCGCGAGTGGTCCCCGGAGCCACCGGATCCTTCTCTCCCATCGCCTTTTTTGTAGCCTGAATTTGGGTCACAATTCCATCTCTAAGGCACCGGAAATGCCTCGACATCGCCTTCGATGCCAAGGCCGAGTAAACTGCTGCCGCCCCATTTCCGGCCACCGCCTCGAACGAAGCCACCACTGCTTTCATTTGATCGCAGTAGTGTCGGTATCTCCGATCAACCTTCAAAATCCATGCTTTTGTTTAAAATAAAAATGGGAGAGCAGTAAATATGGAAACCCAGATCAATTATGGAGTAAAGTTTGGAACTTTTGTGTTCATTTATTTTACTATGATGTTGAAGAGAACAACATGTGTGTCTGTTTCTTGATTATTAACTTTTTGTTTTTAAAAATGGAATCTTGAATGATATTGTAAAGTAATAGTATAGATATGTATATATATATATATATACCTCTTCAAGAAGTGAAAGGAGCTTGGTCTTTCTCTTCTGCAACTCCAAGAATTCAAGGGAATTGAGTGGCTTCGTGGAGGAAGAGGAACCATTGTTGTTATTATTACTGTCGTCTTCAAACTGTCTGCTACTACTACTGCTGTTGTCGGTCTTCTTCCTCGTCGACCATGTCCGGTCGGTAATCTGCTGATTCTGTTTGGTCCCGAGGCTGCAGAACTCGTTGAGCAGCTCCTGAGCTGGACCCAAGAACTTGGAGCCGCGTAGCTGGAACTGCGGTTGGCTCGAGCTCGGGTGGTGCCGGAGCACGAAGCTCTGCAGTCCGATGCTCGACGGGTCGGCGGAGGAGAGAGAAAGAGACAACCCTTGACTCGGTCGCTCGTTTCCTTCGCACGGGAACACGCAGGTCGAATCGTCGACGAACATGAGGTGGTGGTTGTTGCTGTGGATGGTCTTGGGGAATCCGATCATGTCCATGTTCGCCGGAGAGAATATCTCCGACTGGGTTGGATCGTACCCACCGTGAATTTGGTTTACGAGGTGGGCCGCCGCCGCCGTGTTGCCGGCGGCTGATACGTCGGAGTAGCAAAACCCTGCCGCTGATGACGCCATGACTGATGATTCCGATTCCGCCACTCCTCTTAGCTGCCGCGATGCGTGGGACACGGCGGCATATCTGTCCGACACCAAGAACAAGATCAAGAACCGATCAAGATTGGATCTTTTCAATCAAGAACCGATCTTTGCTACCTCGTTAGAGAGAGAAACTAAGCTTTAGAGAGAGAAAAGTCTCGAGACACCCTACCTGAGCTGAGCTGAGCTTTGGTGGTGGCTATGGATGGTTTTGTTCTGAAAGAAGAGAAGCAGTTAAACCTAGGAAAGAAGAGAGATAGAGAGCTTTTCTTTCTCTGCTATGCTTTCAAATAGAGTAGATTAGATTGTAGGTGATGGATGAGTGATGATGTCCTTTCTCTTCTTCCTAGACATGTTCATCATTTGATACCACTTTCTCTCTCTAAACCTCTCCCTTTGATGATTCTCTCTAATAAGAGGAGGGGTATACTAGTGGTGGTGGTCAATGCACCATGACATAAATAAAACACTCCAAGAAGACCTCCAAGAAAGAAATCAAACTATTTTTCTTCAAATACCAAGTTAAGATATAATAATAATTAAAACAATGAAATTTCTCAGAATATTTACTAAAAAAGTATATGATATTATACTAATATAATGAAACTTGAAAGCATGAAAGGACCCTTGAGGATGAAAATGTGTAATTAACTATATATTATTAGTTGATTCTAGAACCCGAAATGATTTGGCTCTTCGAATTAATTACATTGATTTTTATGGTAAGATCTGCGATGCATCCAATTAATTTAGATTGTTGTGATTAGTTATTTTTTTATATACAATTTCGAACCAGAAGTTTTATGGTTAAAAAGTCTTCTACAAAGAAGTATCTCCAACACGATTTGAAGTTAGTTTGCAAGTAAAAATATAACATATTTTACTATTGGTCGAACTATTCTATCGAGTAATTTCATTATCCTATCTATCCCTATTATTAAACTCACTCATTACTCCAATAATTATTTAGTTAATTAATTAAAGTATTAGTAAAAGCAAAGCTCCAATCCAAACAAAGACCTTGTAGGGAAAAAGTTAAATCTATAATCTAAATAATTAATTAATAGTAAAATATAATCAAAAGCTGCAATCCCCTGCTTTAGGAAGCATACTCTGTTTCATGGATCCCTAGCCAAGCCAGGAATTTGAACCCAATCTCTGTCTTCTGCCTGACATCCAAATAACAAGCCGCCACATTAACTTTAGCCATTTTATTTAAATAATGATTACATTACTTTAATGTTAACGAAACTCTATATAATTGTATTTAACCCTGCTAAAACTAGACCTAATAATCATTTTTACATTAAGTACTATAATAACTATGAATTTAAGGAAATATTAATAAACAAAGAGAAAAAATGGGACCGTTGTGTAAAATGTGAAAAGACACATAACAGAGAAAATGAAATCTTTGTAGGGGGGGAATCACAAATCCCAAGAACACATTCCTAAGTAGGAGATGGTCTCAGGCTTTTTCAGAGGTGTTTTCAGTGTTCCACAGTTGTTGTTTGAGGAGTGAACCTCTCTGATTGGTGGGGGCTTTAATATAGGGCTGCCCTGCCATTGACTTAAAAACACGTTAACTAAAACTCTTGAGCTTACATGGAAGCGGGTGTATGTTTTGATTTTTATTTTCTTTACTCTATACATATATATAGTATGATCATGAACACAATAGGGTGACATGTGGTCAGTGCGGAGCAAATAGGTTGATTGATAATGCGTAAGTTATGTAAAAAAAATTGAGAAGATTTAATATACAATTTTTCAGAAAAATTATGTAAAATATACAACTTGTGTGTTTAAAAATATGGTTTTTTAGATATTAATATGTTAAATATATTTTAAATGTACAAATTAACTAAGTAGTCAAAGTATCACATTTAAGTTATAACTGCTTATAAAAATGTTACAATTGGGTCAAATCGTTATTTTATCAATTATGGATTAGTTGAGTCTCAATCGAGACAGGACACTATTCTAACCATAATATAAGTTATTAGATCTTGATTTTGATATTTTTTTTTAAAAAGCATTTGGTTAATTTGTAAATTTAGAATGTATTTGTACAATTTTGGACGGAAGTTTGATAGAAATATCAATTATTATTGTTTTGAAACATTTGTACATTTTAGAACATATTGGTACCATAAAATAAACTATAACTCATAATCTAACAAAAGAGATGCGAATAAGAAAATTTACAATGTACTCAATTCAAAAGTTCAAAACTTAAAATTGTTGAGTTTTTTTTTCTCAAATGTATTGAATGAAAGTCTTATAAAATAATAATAGGTCTTAGTGTCTTACACAAAATAATAGAGTCTTACCCTTAAATAATAGGGGTTCGTGGTATATTTTTCTTCAAAAATAAAACTTGAATCTCAATTTAAAAAATACTAAAAGTTAGGGTGAAATTTGTCACCCCATTAATATGCATATATCTGCCACTTGTTAATAATAAGACGTGTGTTTTAACCAATCGTTCCATAAGTCCCGACTTATGGGAGAAGACATTCAATGCACTTTTATACTATATATCAACAGTACCACTGACTGTGGTTGTTTAGGGATATTACTTTCAAGAGCTAGCCCAGATCCACATAAATTCCTTATTAAAACTAATTATTATAATATACACGTTAAATTTATATAGTGTAGTGTACTAAGTCTTCCAAACTATCCGATCATATGTTGTAACAAGGCTACATGTATTAAATAATAATAATAAAAGTATATTCTTCAATTTAATGACTGTATGCAATATATTTAGGGCTGTCTTATCGGGATGAATGTAATCCTTTTTAAGAGCTCGTATGTGGAGATTTATCTCTATTTTGTTTCACACATCGACTGACTTTTTGTGATCACATATTTAAATTTAAGTTTAACCTCACGATTTAAACTCAGCCTGAAATGGCGATCACATGGCAATACCGATGCGATTGTAATGCTGAGTATAAAATTTACAAATTAGTATATTTACTACACAACTTTTAACAAATAACAGTTGACAAATTAAAATAGAGTGGTGACGGAATATTTGGGGGAATGTTATGTTACAAGTAAAAGGAGGGAATCGGTGCAAAAATAGTTTTCCACAAGGAGAGAGGGACTGTGTGTGTGGGAGACGTAGATGATGTGGTCCAATCTTTCCCTCTATAATAATTCTTCTTAATTAATTCTCCTTCCGGGACCGCATGAAATGCATTTTTTTTTAAATTATTATTATTATTATTATTATTATTATTAATTATGGGGATGAAATGAAACATGGCCAAAAAAAAAAATTTATGGTGATGGCTGATGAATATATATGATGAACACACGCGATTTATGCGGTGCGTCAACGGCACTCTCCGGTTATCATCCATGTTTTTAATGTCGAAAGTTAATAATAATAATAATAATATAGAAGGTCGTACATATGGTGAAACCGGTCCAGTCGGTTCGTTTTAATTTGGATTCGGTTATTTCAGTCTGGGTTTTTTCAACAAAAAAGTCCGATCAAAAGATTGTATAAAACAAAATAAACCGTCCATATTTAGTAAGGAATTTTCGATTTAAAACTGAAAGTCCAAAAATAATACTCAATATTTAAATATCACCATTTTTTTACGCATAGACCATATTAAAGTAAACATTAATCAAATCATGTTGAATATCAAACAAATTTTCATACAACTCATACGTAGAAAATGTATTTAAAGTTTCAAAATAAATAATAATTAAAAATGAAATATGAAACTGGTGAATTGAAGTGTAAAAATAATTAATACGGAATTAGTCATATTAATAATAAAAAGAGAAAATATTCGATTTTTTCTAAAAAAACCTTGAATTATCTTAATATAGTATATAAATATATCACATTATATTATAATTTGAATAACTTTGATCGGGTTCGGTCCCCTGATTTTTAGAGTACGGGAACGAACCAAAAAACGGTTTAAAAATCCAACCACACACCGAACCGTATATCTAAGTGGACCGGTGCAGATCGGTTTTTGTCAGTTTTATTGCCCTACCGGAATTTGCTTTCATCCCTCGGAATTAAGGTGATCATATTTGTTGTCGCGATTATTCAAAAACTCAATTTAACTATGGGCCATTTATTTTTCAGCTTCGGGATATCTATATCATATTGATTATTGATGTGTAGAGATGTCGGTTGAGAATGGACACCTTCACATCAAAATTGGTACTGATTGTGCATTGTTTTATCATGACGAGTCCTTCCATTAATTGAGAAAGAATAGTCCTATACATCATCCTTCATTATTGTACGTTTAGCTTTGAACAATTAAAGATGGTATTATAAATAAATGTATGAAGTATATAGGGATGGATGGAATAATACTATCAAAAACTTGACTTCTTTAAATTTAAAAGTGTAAATATTATCTATTAAACTATCTTGTACCATCTTGGAGAATGAAGTACAGTTGCTAATATTCGCCAAAAAAAATTGCTAACAAAAATTTACTTCCATATATATGAACAAACTCATATTATAATAGTTATTATTAGGGTTAAGAACCTAAAAACATTCCTAATTATTTATAGACCATGTTGCTGATCAATCTCTCTCAAATTTATAATGTTAATATTCGATGCATCTATCACATTGATTGATTTTCACTATTTTTTTTTAATTAATAAACGCTAGTATGAAAGTGTATATTTAAAGTGTCAGAATTACCAACTTACGTAAAATAATATAATGTGTTTCGATCTAAAAGACTGTTTTAATTTTATATTTAAGAAGTATCGATTTTATCGTGTTTAATTATTTAACTTAAATCTTACAAAATTATATTTCAACCTACAATTATTAAAACCATAGACTGATAGCTAGTGTAGTAGCTACAATACGTCTCTTCCTTGACATTGGTTTGCTGTGGACCGCCACCATTGGTTGGTCCCGTTGGAAGCTTCGCGAAAGAGTGCAAGTAATCAATAATCAGTTTAGAGACGGAGGTGGATTGTACGCGCCGACGAAGAGAGTGTGGGTGGGAAAGACGGGGAGCTTTAATACTTTTGTCCGTTAAAAGCAACGGTGGTCCATGCATAGCATGGCCATTCCATTCCGTTAAGCATTTCCACAACGCGTGGAATTAATTCTTCTGTAAAACAAATACAAGATTGCAAATGCAATGCTCTGCTCTTTCTTTGCGTCATCATCCATCCTTTCATTCATTGGCCTGGCTAGTACTTCATTCAAATGGTGCACAATGCGCACTACTAAGATTTTTAGATATTAGAGCATCCACAGTAGTATTACGTAAAGAATACGTAAACGTGGGTCCTACATGTTTATTTAAGTAAAACAACAAAAACTATCTACAGTGGTTTTACATAGCATTCCTTAAAGATGGGACCCACACGTAAATTTATGTTTTTACATAAAGCATTCCTTAAATTTAAGTAACGCACTATGTATTACGTAACCAATTTTTTATTATAAATTAATTCATTTTATAATTAATGCTAATATCTTATTGGTGGTTGTTGGAAAATTTAATAATAAAATATATTTAAGGAATATGTTTAAGTAATACGATTGCAGAGAAAATATTTTTTACGTGTGTCTTAAATTTACGTATTACTTAAAGTGTACATAAATGTCTACGTGACAACTTTAAAGAATATAATTTAGGTAAAACCATTGTGGATGCTCTAAGGGCAAAGTATCCTTAACCTATTTGATTTTGTTAATATATATTCATCCTTAAGCAGCTAATTCTAATTCGTGTATTAGTTGATTTCTGTTTACAAACTAAACTTTTTACAAACTGTTCACATGAAACTTTTTAACTAAGAGGTTTATTAATTCAGCGCCGCATAAAATCGAACATGTATACTATAATATTAAGTAAAAATTCAAACAAATTACTTTACCAAATGTCCTAAAATCTTAAAGTGAATATGACATTCTCGTTTTAATAACTTTGAAAATTGTAATATATATATATCATAACCGAGCAAGTTTATGAGTAATGATTAATAATGGGATAGTTATAAGAATGAGGGACTTTCACCCTCTATTTTTTTGGTATTCCTAAGTTTAATTTAATTCGTAAAAAATATCACAAACTCCATCTTACTTTTAAACGGTTAATAAATAAATTGCTACCTGATTTTTGACTAATTTACAAATTACTATCCGAACTTTAATTTTTTAAACTTGGTTATCTGAACTTTCAGTTTTCGAGCAAAATGCTATATATATTTCAATTTCCGAAAAAAAAAATGGATAGATTTTGAGCATGTTTCTGCCACGTGGAGTATTTTCATGTGTATCCAAAAACGAATTCATATATAAACCGAAAGAATTGTAACAAAATACTATCAATTGGATATTGCTTGATTGAAATGCACTGTTCAAATTGGGCAGAAGTCCAATTGAAGGTATTTCGTTGGAATACTTTCAACTTATATTTGAATAAATCTTGGTATATATGAAAAGACCCTACGTAACGTAAAGATGCTCATTTCAGTCAAATTTGGCCGGAACCGAAACAAATATAACAATTTGCTTATAAATGAATTTCGAATAGCCACGGTTTTAAAAAATTAAGTTTAGGTAGCGATCTGTAAATTAATTAAAATCCAGGTAGCAATTTGATTAATAACCCTATTTAAAAAAACATCATTTGACTCGAAACATTAGTTCATTATCCATAAACGTAATCACCAATATAAACCCTCATTACATATGATCTAAACACGACAACTCAAACCCACCAACATAAAAAAAAAAAAAAAAACATCACGAGAGTGGAAGTTTATATACGGATATTTTTCTGCAGATCGATGTCAGACAGGAGAGAGAGAGAAGACAACCCCAGAAAAGCGGGGTAGAAATAGGTGTAGCAGATTATCCTTCAGTTTCCATTTTCGTCTTCCCTTTGTAAACTTGCACCAGCTATAGCCTATACCTACCCCTTCCTTTCAAGTTTCAACCTCTCTGCTCCTCTGTAGGGTGGTCCAGTGGCCTCCCCGTAGACCATCCTACGTGGCCTATGCCTATTAGCTAACCCTAGCTCAGCTTAGCTGCTGCAAATGCAATAACCGGTTACAGTTGTACAGTCTTGAGCAACAGAGCTGTACTGTGCAGTAAAGTAGTAAATGCAGTGTTTTGATGAAGATGATTGGTGACAATAGACCACTCACAAGTATTCCCATCTAACGGCTGTGGTTGCACGGTCAGTGGGGCCCACTTTGGGTACGGAGACTTTTTCTTTTACCCATGATGATGAATCTAAATTTTCTGTCATCATAACTATTATCCAGAACACATTTCATTGGTGAGGTTCTGCAGAAACTGTACTTCAACTTGGCTTCAGTCTCGTAAATCGAGTATGTATCTATATGTAAATGGTCAACTACAGCTTACGAAACCTTCTGAGTCTGACCATGAGAAAAGAAAACCTCTTTTCAAAATAATTTTTTAAAATACTGTTTTAATATATATTTGAGTCGTTTAATTTTAAGAGACGGAATTAAAAATAAAATGAAATTGTTCTCGTGTCAATTAAAATAAATTGAACTTTAAATCGCATAACAAAAATTTACACTACATAGATATTTCCGTTTAAAAGTGATAGAGTTCATATGCATAACATGCATATTCTGCATTTTTACAAATGTCCGTTAATATTCTAATTTCGAGTCATGTTAAGATGCATTGTGCGATTTCATATTTAAGGGTGAAATCAAAATAATTTGCACATCCACCCTTATCCTAATGAAATTTCACTAAAATTTTATCAAAGAAAAAATTTGAATTATTTATTTTTATCAAACACTCAGGTTTATCTTTTAACAGTTGACCTGATATATTTTGATAATTAACCTAAAATACAATGGTTTGTGTTAAACAAACCCAATAAAATTATGTCTAAGTGGTATACAATTTTTTGTGATTTTTTTTCCTTTCTAAAACACTAAATTAGGTAAACCCTAGTATGACGAGAGACTTCACAATTTTTTTGTGAGTTTGATATAAGCTGTGTAAATACCAACTTTACACGTAACAATTAGAATGGTCCAATATAATCATATTATCTAATTTATTTTTATTATAATAGTGATTGACCCGTTTCGTCACATGTTATTATCTAATTTAATCGAGCTATAATTTTTTTTTTAATTATCCTTTTCACACTTATATATACTCTAAAGCATATAAATTGTACACATGTGAGGACCATCCCATCAAATCCATTAATTGCGTGTACCTTTGGAGAGTGTTTGCATGGTCCCTATTCCTGCGTATTTAATTGTTGAAATTCTCCCCCACATTCAAGATTATGTTTAGTGCACATACCGATAGAGAGATACCGGTACATCTTACCCATTATGTGATCTAATCATATTTTTAGTAATTAAAATTCAATATATATGATTGTGTGTGCAAATTTGAAATATTTTTAGCTAGCTAGGGTTTTTAAAGTTGAAAATTGTGCCCAAAAAAAAAAACTTTTAGTAAAGTTACCACTTCCCCGATAATAACCCCTTTTGGGGTTTCTTTTAACGTGGAGACGTCTGCGTCATTTGCTTGCTAGTGTGCAATTCATAAATCATAATACACCATAAAAAACGGCCCCCACCCATTTGAAAATATTGTTCATATTCTTCTCTTTGTGATCATTCCTCTACATTATCATACCATATATATCTTCTAACCTTAATTTTAGTGTCAATTGTTAATTATATATATGTACTTTTTTCCGAGAATTATATGTACTATTTTTATGCAATTTATTCTCGAAAGTTAAAAGCAGGCGATTAAATAATATTATCTTGTGATTTATTATGTACACTGATGATGAAATGTCAATTTTGTTTTCAATATGTTCGTTTTCCAAAAATGAATTTTGTTAGTGTTAATAGTAATAGATAATTATGTAGGAAAATTCATGATGAAGTTAAAAAGTAAAAAGATTATAAAACTTTTTTACATTACATTTGCTCACGCAATTCAAATGGGGATGGGATTCAAATCTAGCTAGTTTTCCATTAGTATCACAAGCTGCTTATTACCAGTTAGTAATATTCTTCTGGGAGAGGTCTTTATCAGATTCTCATAGTGTCCAAAATTACAAATTTAGAGAGGAGATTATAAATAAAGAGACAAAAAATTCATTTGGGAGCAGCTTGTTTAAAAAATGCAATTTGAGAGTGAAAGCATAAAGATTACTTGTTATATTTGATTTCTTTGATATAATATATGCTGATTTAATTAATTAATCCCCCTTCTTAATTAGGTTAATATCACTTTCAGTCCATCTAAATAGTAAAACAACTGCTCTAGCTAACTTCAGTCTAGTTTGTTGCAATTTTGGTTATATAGTGTTATAATTGACTAAACTCCACAATTTGGAATCTTTCCAAGGGGCACTAATTAATCACCTTTCTATATATACTTGACCCATGTTTTGCTAACAACCCTGTGATTTAGATCAGTAATAATACTTTGACATTAATAAGGAAAATCTGCTTTAATATCACTTTATAGTACTCCAGTGTTATGTCTAATTAACCAAACCCTCAAACTCTATACCATACAACTAATGCAATATCATACACTAATGAAATGCCTACACATATATAATTAACCATGCCTATATATCTATTATTTTACTCTTATTGTATAATATCTTTAGATATAAAGTAATATAACATATATATCACAAACTTATACGAGGCATAATGATGAGTGTATTGAAAAGGGTGTTGTTTGATCAGAAAAAAGCCAAAGTTGGTGGCCATTGTTATTTAAGAGAGGGCACAGTAAAGAATATATATGAACCCTAAACCCTAACCCTAGCTAGGAAAAGGGAATTAATAATTGAGCCTAAAGTAGGCACTATGCATATTTTTTATAGAAAAAGATTTCCATCCCTTAATAGGTATAGTAGGTTAAGAATTAGTCTGTGACTCTGATGCTTATATAAATACATACATTTTATGTGAACATATATAAATCATGCATCTAATATGAATATGAAGTTCAACGCTTCATCGCTTATTTTATTCAGACGTGTTTCATGTTTGATCCTTGAAAATAGAAAAATAGCATTATTAGCACTTTAGCACTTTATTTCGTATAAACTGACTCGGTACAAGTAAAGATTATTATAAAGACTATAATACACAATATGGGAATATATATATAATGTGTAGAAAGAAAGACACTCACATGTATGGTCACGCCGCATTAAGGAAATTAATATATATAGAAAGCAGTTTGTGGGGTGTGTCCCCCACATAAGCAAAGATGGATGTTGAGAGTGTCTCAAAGGCACAAAGAGGCAATATATATGCATACGCCCATTTTTCATATCGGCCGTGGTCCATACACTTTAGTGTTTGTTTGTTTTTTCACCAATGCAATCTCACGTTCATTTCTTATGGGAACCCTCACTATCATCTATTTATCAAGGGTTTTTTCGCGTAGCTAGGATAGACGATGATTGATCGATCAATCGATATAGGTTGAAGAAGCTCCATAGATTTTAGGTAAAAGCCGAAAATATTCATCTATAAGCATCGGTTGTCTAATTGTATTGAATTAATAGCACACCAGCGTAGAAGTTTTACAGCTAGTTAACTTAAGTATTATAACATGAATATATGATCTAATTAATTTACCAACAAAAAAAAAAAAGAACTTAGTCCATATAAATTAGAGAAAGGTCAATTTCTGCATTTTGTAGTGAGTAATTTTTCAATTTGTGACACTCTATCAAAGAGTGCGTTGATGCGGCATGGTTACAATTTTAAAAATGGTTATTTATGTGAATTCTTTAAAAAAATCATAAACTTTTTTCACTTTTGTAGTAGAAGGATTCATGAAAACATATTGCAAAGCTAGGTTTGAACTTTATATATATATACACTCTTACATTAATAATAATTATAATAAACTTAGAAAAAGTAGATGATATATTTGTATTTATGCATATGTTTGCATGTATGTAAACAATTGTACATATGGAGGTACTAGCTAGCTGTATATACGTAGGTTATATATATAATAAATATTAATGGAATAATGTTAAAAGTTATACGAAATGTATTTAACTTGTTTTTAATGCTAATTATTTTATAAGGTCTAGCTTCACATAAAATAAAGCAAATATGTTATTAATTATTAGTTTATCAATGAGAGAACTTCTTAGTGATCCCCATTCGGCAGACAGTTATGTAGTGCTGAGTCTCATATGGTAAACATATATTAGGTATTAATATGTCAGTTTCATCGATCTTTGAATCATCAGACTAATAGCTAGCTATGTAATTTATTTATTTTTTTTGTTGAAAACTAGCTGTGTAATTCACATGCTGCACATGTATACATACTAATATAATCATATAATTTAATTACAGATGCATATTTTGAATTAGAAAATTAATTCAACTAATTCATTATTATATATATATCTAATTTAATCTAGAGAAATATAATTCTACTTTACTATGCCAGATAAATAATACGTGCTATTTAAATCTCCATCGACTCCACCATGGAGTAGAATAATTACGCTTGAGAAAAATCTCGCTTAATGTGTGGATCAATAGTTTACTTATTATTATTAATTTGAGTTAATATTATTAATTAATATACATAATAATTATATAAAGAAGTGGATGACAATAATACAAGGAGAAGAGATGGAGAAGGACAAACGGATCCAATTAACAAGTTCATGCCAGATATTATTATTCACCAAAAGGATGTCATATCCTTCTCTCACACGGAATTAGATGACTCACCGACAATACTAAATTCAATGCAGGTAGGCAAAATGACAATAAACATCATAGAATACTCCAAACAATATTTTCATAATTATATTAAGGAAATGTCTTGTCTTATATTAGATCAGGTTACTAATTATTATCTTCTTAGGAACCGGCTCCCATTGTCAATCCTACATTCAACATATTAAATCTTATATATTACTACTATTATTAGACTACCCTTATTTTATTTATTAATTTATTAATTATTAACACTGTGTGAAATTTATCGGATATACTTCATATCATTCACTAATTTCCAGATACTACGGGAAATGTCTCTAATTGTCATAGTTAAAATAAATATATATTTACGAATATTATACGTAGCAGCATGATAAGTTTATGATCGGTAATATACTAACTCATTTCGCTAAATAAAAAAATAGAAAGACTAATGGATAACATATTTAATGGTTTATCAAATCAAACCTCAAGAGTGCACGCAAAAGTATATTCACATGACTCGTAAAGAAAAAGATCAGTGATCATTTTATCAACGGTGAGATGATTAATCTTGCACGTATGGATATTATTTTATAGTCTTATTAATAATAATTCTAAATATCTAACATTATGTAATTGGCTGTGTAAGTGAGAAAGTTGCAGTTGATGTGATGTGATTAATAGTGTGGCTTATCCTTATTAGTTGAAAGCTACTCTTTCTTGAATAGATGTAACGATTCTGTTTGTTTTCATAAATTACATTTTTTTTATATCTAATCCAATATCTCATCATCATAACCATTTTCTTGCCATAGAAATTAAATTCCATTATGGATGAACTACTACATTTTTTCCACTATTTATCTTTCGGAATAAATACTCTGTCTTAACCAACTTTTTTATCGGATCGGATTTATAGGTCGTGTTCTTTAATACATTTTCCCGTTATATATTTCATATTCACTATTAATAAAGTGATGTTTGTAAATAACAGTTTCACAACTAATTTTGTAATAGGATTTGCCCTCGACCACATTCAACATTATTAGTGGAAAGTTTCAATTTTAACAGCGTCATCAAGATTTGAATTTATACTCATTCTAATACAATTGTTGGAATAATGAGATTGATTTCTCGTAAACTCTAAATTAGAGAGAAATTAATTTGGCACATTTGTTAACATAATAATTCAAAACTATAGAGGGACAATTTCACCTGATAAAATAGACCTTAGTGGAAAGGGAATCTCATGTTTCGGCATTTTTGGGTGACTGATAATGAAGCTCAACGAAGAACAACCTAGTCTTTCAGATTTGACACAAGAGGAATTTTTTTTTCCTAAGTAAGATCATTAACCTTGAAGATTAAAGTGTATTTCAATAATCTTTGGATAGTTTAATTTAATAATTCATACAAATGAGTGATGTTGCATTTATCATCTTATGACGTGTTTGGATCAATTTGTAAAATAAGTTGTGTTTTCTGTTACGAACTGAATTCGAATCCTATTGAAGTAAGATCAATAACCTTGAAAATTAAAGTGTATTTCAACAATATTATAAAAATATAATATACATATATAATATACATATATGTACAAAGATTTGGATAGCTTAAATTAAATTCACACAATAGGAAGATCTAATTACTAACTCTCTGGGCCTATTTGGACTTTGTCTCTCTATTAGGTCCAAATTACTATTCAAAAATACACGAGGGTTTTTTCGGCCGAAAAAAATACATGAGTTCGTTTAGCAATAAATGAGTTTTGTTGCATATATCATCTTATGACGTGTTTAGATCAACTTGTAAAACGAGTTGTGTTTTAAGGTGCGAATTGAATTCGAATTCTACTTTAGAAGCCGCCTTAAGGACTTAAAACTCCTGACTAAATTAATTCTACTAAATTAAAGCTCCTGACTCTAAACCCAAACTAATTATTTTGCACATTAAGAGAAACTAATTTACCCATTATTATTTTCAAATAACTATTTATCATTTGACCTCTTTGTTGTCTCATTGATTACTTTAAATTTTCATAGTTATTGTTTCTTCCCCTCCCACATTACAAAGTCATAGGTGATAATCATGTGTTCATACAGTCAATATAATATTTATAACTGCAACAGCTAAATGAATAAAATAAACTGATTAATCAATTGATTAACTAATCATTTGGTCATAAAATTCAATTAATTAACTAACCAATCATGGAGTATTTATAGGACTTTTCTCCACACATTACTGCCCAATAAATATATTGAAGAAATTTTCAATGGGCTAATCGTTGGGCTTTGGAAGCAATGGATCCACAGGAAACTAATCACCAAACCGCCCAAAATCATAGCCCAAAAGAACGGCCCATAACTCATCTACATAAAATGGGGAGGCCCAAAATTATTGGCTATTTCTAAGTCTTTATTATTATTTATATTTATAATATATTATATAAATATTGATAAGGTTTTGTTATAGGAGAAAAAATGTGACAGTTTGTGCGCTGTTTTGCATAAACATTGAGTGACGAAGTGGCCATCAAATGGGCCGACCTCGTACTTCTTTATCGGGCTCGTGTTGCATATTGGTATTGATGGGCTTATTGGAGGGCCCAGCCCTAAAAATCAATTCTCACAACAACAAAAAAATGATTTTTTTTAATCATTACGACATTTATTTCGGCCAATTTGTTTTTTTTTTTTTTTGTATAATTTTTTTTTTTTTCTGTTCAGCCTGTTATGCGGAAGTGTTGAGCCAACAGATCTACTACGCCTAAAAAGGCAACGTCTTACCACAGAGACCCAGTAGAATTGAAATAGATTTGTTTAATATCATGTGATTTTGATACAATTTAAAAAAAAATGTCATTATTATTTCCTAAAATGAAGAAAAAAACATCCAACTTTATAACATAGTAGAGTGGTCTTATTATTTCACCAATTAACCGGATGTCTCGGTTCAAATACAGTGATTCCTAAAAAAAATAGTAATGATCGTATTTGGTCTTGTCTCTATCTTCGTCTCTGTAACCATGCATACCACGTGCCCTCACATGTCAGATTCAAGAATACTCAGAAATTTGTTGTTTGCTTTTCTGCAACTTTCGTTTTCCGTATGAAATTATTGGGAGTAATAAAAACAAGGGAAAGCAGACAGCTTCTGACGGTTAAAGGCGGTCGGAATTTGCTATATATTATTTTATAAAAAAATTCCTGGCAGTTTATATAAAACAGTAGTATCTATATATAAGAATGAATAATAATTAAATTAGTAAATGGCTGTTAAGATTCTTGTTGTGGATAAATTAAGCAAGCAATGTAAAGCATAAACCCTGCAACTGCTGCTTCTGTCCACAGTAGACGACATTCTTGAGGAGTTGGCAACGCGCAATGGAATATCTTTAACACTATATATATATATATATATATATATATATATATATATATATATGCAGTCTTCAATCTTCATGTTTACCACTTACCATGCATATTCCTGGCTTTATAATTATATATATACATATCCGCTGCTAATTATATATATATACTAAGTATATGACACATGATAACATCTTATTAATACCAGTTTTCTAATATTGACAAAGCCCTGCCAGTTAATTATTGTGAATATTTCTGTCCGCACAATACATAAGCATGTCATGACAACTTCATGTGTGATATAGCCTGGCCCAATATTCAAAATATTTATCCATAGATTAAAAAAAAATTAAATGTGAAATTTTTTGAGAAAATTGTTGTGAAAGTAAAAAAGAGGAAGTTGGTGTAGTGCAAATTCAAAATATTACTATGGGTCCATTCCACTTTCTATGAAAATATCACAATATTTTGTAGCACCACTCCGTAGTTAGATGGCTTAGGTGCATGCACCCACTGACCCACATGTGTGGCCAATCAATTTGTTATTTTGCATCACTTTTGGTGTTTACTGTCACCGGTATATTTCAGGAAAAGGGATCTATTTGCACTAAATAATTTCAGGTTAAAAAGGCTTGTCAAGATGTTGTTAAAAGACCATTTTATCCCTATAACTAAAAGACGAAGTTGAGTGTGATAGTTGATGAACTAATTAACTACGTACACGAAGATGAAGGGGATGATGGACTTCATAATAGAGTCTGAATTTTTTCCAAGGGTTCGAATCAAACCGGCCAGAACAAACAACAAAATTAAGGCTAACTTGAGGGTTCTAATCAACACTAAACTAATCTACACTCCCACCAGGTAAGCCGGTAAGAAATTTAGTCTCGCCATAAATATCTTTCCATTCATATGGTCACTGACGGAGTTTGAACTCTGACCTCTCGTTTAGAGAAGAAACGCTGATTGTACTCAATAAGGCAGACGATATTGATAGCGTTGTGACATGCCCTACCACGGAAAAATTGAAAATTTTCTTGGAAGCAGCAGAACCGCGTAACGAGGGTGTTGCGTTGGTTAGATAGGGGAAATATTACGTTCCTGGAAAGGTGGTGTCATTACAAGCACGACCAACATCTACTACGTCGGAAGCGGCTTTTGTAAATAAAGCTATTTAAGGAGTAGTAGATGAGACGTGACGAATGCTGATTTCTCTCCCCATACACGGGGTGTCGCTTGATAGTTATCATCAGTTAAGGAGTTGCACGTCTTTCGAGACCTTGCTTGTTTGTGAGCTAATGACACTATCCTAATAATGCTCAGGGCAGTCTGAAACCAGTCAAGCTGCTCTTAGGAGCAATACCCCATAACCACGACCCGTTCCGGATGGGAATGAAGTATCATTATCCGTATTATCCGTATGCGTGGTGCGAGTTGGGTTTTGAGAACGATCCTTAGGCATATTAAGAACTGATTCAACCTCATAAATTGTTGGATGCTCCGCGAACCGTTTCCGCTGGGAGCGTCAAAATCCAAATTTTTGACGATTAGTACACTTTTACTATATTATAGTTCGTGTTTTATCTTTTTATTTTTAATAATTATTATTATTAAACATTACAGTTCTTAATCAAACCGCAACTGAATATATGATTCGATTTTTTTCTTTAAATAAATAAATAAAATTTAATTTTGAAAAGAAAACTGTAGATGGTAAAAGAACAGCAGCACGGACATAGACGACAGTAGCAGAGCAGACAGAGAAAAAGACGGGTCGGTGAAGACAGGGCGAAAGTCGATGGTGGTCCGGTTCTTTCTAGCGGTGGAGGCAGAGCCGGTCCGGTTCTTGCGGTGGAGTATAACGGGACCCACAGCGGGCGGGTAGGACAGGTCCTGTCGTGGCTGCATTCGGCACTTGTCAGAGGCACCCAGTGGCCATATATCAGACTCTTTGGAAACTAGAAGCTCAAATTATTGTCATGGAAATTAATTGGATCCATTTTTAATTTCTTTTCTTTTCTTTTTGGCGCGTTAATAAATGATTTATTTTATTATAAGTAAATCGATAGAAAAACTATATGTCAAGATCGAGGAGAATACGATTTGATATATCTCATCATGTGAATCATCAGTATCGCATTGTCGTGTATATATAGTTGCAGACAAATTTCAGGGAAAGCAAAATTAGCTAGGTAAATATTTTCTTATTCAAATGTAAAGTTAAAACTTGGCAAATTTAACCCAAAAAAAAAAAAACTTGGCAAAAAAAATGTAAAGTTAAATTATTATTTTTCTTAAATAAATGATATTTTAAAAATTAAAAGCTATAATTTATCATTTTCAGATAGATGGGTAAGATGCTCTTTAGAGTACGAATGTTACGGATGCACATCCTTTGTCGCCTTTCTCTATCCCCATCTTCTGTCGCATAATTATACACTTAGCACGTGTTCTGCACTTTTAATCAACGACTCAAAATGTATCAAACTAAAAGAATTATATTAAGAGACGGTCAACTCTTTTTATTTCACAACTACCCCAGTTTTTTTTTTTTTTTTTTTTTTTCCAATTTTGTCTTCTCTTTATTTTCCCAAGCACACATCTCCCTCAGTCTTTCACTGCTTTTATTCTTACGTTTCACTATTCAATGTATTTTTTCTCTGTCAATATGTCATGGTATAGTGCAATCAACATATATATGAATTGGGATATACCTCCACATTAAATATTTTTCTGCATAATAATAACACAATAAAAAGGGCAATTCTGGAAATTTTCGTTAAATTAGCAATGTTTGAATAATTAATACACAATTAGAAAATGCTCAAAATTAACATAAATCTAGTTATCGTCGTTAATGCTATTAACAACACAATATTTGTTTTTTTGTTGTGACGTTAATGGAAGTGATAAGTGAAATTAACATTTTTTTAAGTTTATTTTAAAATTTAAGTATTTTAGGGTTTATGTAGTTTTATAGCTTTAATCTAATCTAAAATACTATTATAATGAATGAACAGTTTGACGGGATGAACCCTAGATGACTAAAATTGAATAAACGGTTTGACATGGGAATCTTCCAATTTTAGCCTTTAGGATTCAGCCGGTCAAAACGTTCGTCCAATTTTAGGGGGTTCGCATTGCCAGATTGTTCACAAATCATAATTTAGGGAAAAAAAATTAAAACTACACATAAATTCTAAAAATACTAAAATTGAGTATTATAGTGTGCTCAAATCCTATCGAGCGAATGTAATATCTGAGCTCAAGTTCGATTAGTATCTGATTGCTCGATATAGTATTATGTATATTTAAGCTTGACTTGCTTAGAATTTATTAAGACAATTTCAATGTTTAACCGACACTACAAGAAAACAGGGCATCAGCAACAGAAAATCTGTTGGAAAACCGTTGGTAAAGCCCTTCACCAACAGAATTTCCAACGGATCGTCCGTTGGTGATACCCCCGCTGGTAAATTTTTTTACCAACGGACTGTAAATCCGTTGGAAATTTCCAACGGAAGGCTGTTGGAAAATCTGATGGAAACAACTTGTGTTTTGTTGTTTGAATTTCCAACAGAATGGTATCCGTTGGAAATCCATAAAATACACTATTTTGTACCCAACTAATTCCATCGTTAAAAACTCTTCGGCGACGAAATCATTCCGTCGCTGAAGACTCTTCAACGAGGAAATCATTCCGTCGCCGAAGACTCTTCAGCGAGGAAATGATTTCGTCGCCGAAGACTCTTCAGCGACGAAATCATTTTCTCGCTAAAGAGTCTTCAGCGACGGAATGATTACCTCGCTAAAGAGTCTTCAGCGAGGAAATGATTTCGTCGCTGAAAAATTTTCTGCAACCGTTTATTTCGTCGCTGAATAGTTTTCTGCGACTTTGCTCGTCGTCGTAAGGTCTTCCACGAGAATCTATTCCTTTATGGAAGAGTCTTCAGCGATGAAAACCAATTAGGTCGCTGATGACAAATATTAATTTTGATAAATAAAAATACTTAATAGAGAAAATAAAAAAATCATTATTTGCACAACATCCCGTCAAACATTACATATCATCAAAAAATACAAGATGTTTTATCCAAGCATAGTACACTAAGCTAAAACAACAAAAATTGAAGATTTGATATCCATATGCTGAAATTGTCTCTGCATACTGCAAAGAGATGAATGAAAACAAAAGGGATTGGTATGGATTAGATTCAAAGATCATATAGCATCTAAAAGGCCCAGTGATCTATTCAATCAAAGTGTAATTCCTTTCTTTCATGATAAACTATTCTTAAGAATATTTTTTTGGTAAATTTCTGAAGTAATTTCACTTACACTATGATGTCATTCTCCTGGAAGACCATTCATAGAAGGAAATGCATCTTTGTCCCTGTTAAGTTAAAATACCTTCTATACTGCCTACAAAATTAAAGAAGAGCACTGAGTAAGAAAATTGTATTCAACCATAAATAATCAAGGATCAATTGTTTGCCTGCTTAACTTTATATCAATATAAGAAAAGCAGACAGAATAGGAGAGAACTCTTCCAAACTAATAAGCTACTTATATATCTCATACCTCAGTTGCATTCCGAACTTTCTTCTACGACATGTTCAAGCAATCCTACAATACTCTGGGACAAATAAGATGCAAACAAACTTAGAGAATTATTGGATAGTATAAGACATACATGTGTGTTGGGGATATTCTATTGGCTTCACTATAAGCAAACATGCAGAGTATGGCTATATTCTCAAACAGCAGCCCCAAAAGCAGAAGATCCAAGTGACAGCAGCAGAAGATGCAAGCAGCCAGCAGCAGAAGATGTAAGCAAGTAAAATCCATAAGCGATTATGAGTTGAATTACACCATAAGCGATTCTACTTACCATAATTGATTCTACTTACCTCCAGTGAACAGAATCCAGAATAATAGTTCCCACGAGCCCTTTCGAAAATGCTGACCGCTCTCTGGTTGTCCTGGAATGAGCTCCTTCCTCACCATACAAGGGAGGCATAGTCAGGTAGTAAGAAAACAAATTGTCATGCAGATCAACCAAAAATTACAAATTCTTATACTTAATATATTATAGTTGTCCACTAAGTTCCAGTATCTAATATCTACATCTCTATCGAGACAACAATATGGCAAGCACATCAAAGTTTGGATATTACAACATTAGTCTAATCACTACCAAAGTCAAGATAAAGACGAGCAACTCATTTTAACATACACAATCCATTACTTAAAGAATTATAATTACTGCAATAACTAATCAATCTTGCACAATTTCACATCCTAAATCTGATCTCATGCCTCATTCCCAACCACATGCATCTACACATATTTTTATATGCAATTAATTCAACTTAGCCTTAATCAATTAAATTGATACTTTTACGCCAATAAATAAATGTACCCTGCACTATCTTACATCTTGCATACTGACTAAGTTTCATATCAGTTTACTGGTCATTTTATACTTTATTTTTGTAATTTATAACCAACTAAAATATGTCTCCTTTTGCACGATCTTACATCTCATATCCTAATCAAGTTTCACAAATATAATAGTCTACTTATAAATGTATTTCAATTCTTAACCAACCAAAATCTGTACCCCTTTTTGGCCACTACAAAATTTGAATGCTTTTAAGAGTTACCTAGTACAGAATTAGACATCCTAATCCAATTATTAACTATAAAAGAACCTGTAGCAGAGATGGAAATACATAAAAATGCCTTTGTAGTACTTACCAAAAGTTCAGGTAGACTTAAACAATATCAAGAAACCAGTGAACAAAAAATTGCCTCTGTAGCACTTTCAATCATCATCAAAGCATATAGAAAACCATAACAATCAATACAATAATGAATATTACCTCTACGTCGGTTATAGAGGTCTGCAACAAGATCTGCATCTCATAATAATAATACATATAAGCATCATAAAAACAAAAACAATAACAGGTAACAAAATTAGTACTTTAACGACCATTGCAAATACTGTATGGTTTTAACATAATTTAAAATTTCAACATTAGTCAAAACGATTTATTATCTTAACCCCCTCGTAAGATTCATATACAACTGATTCCTTAGAGTTAGTAAATCCCAGTGAATCATATGTTAGATCTTTAAATTCGTAACCTAATTACCTAGTAGGTCGGGAACCGTAAAACCCTAAATTCACAAACAGTAACTTCGAATCTCTCAAAGAGATCTAGATCTGAATCAAAATACATCAAATTTAGCCGACTTACATGTACTGCTCAAATTTGGGCACAAGCTAAACATATTAGGCCTCCAGAGGCTAGGGCGACATCAGTGGTGCCTTTTGTATCCGGAGTTGTAGAAATCTATCCCACAACTGGAGGCGAGAAAAGAGTACTGCTAAACAGGTAGTGGGGGAAGCGGCGGAGCAGCGGTTGGCGAAGTGGCGGAGTAGCGGTTGGCGAAGCAGCGGAGAATCGGTTGACGAAGTGGCGAAGCAGCGGAGAATCGGTTGACGAAGTGGCGGAGCAGCGGGTGGGGGAGCCTTGCCGTGAGGGAGCTTCTCTGTTTCTCACTGACTACGCAAGTGATATCTATTAGGGTTTCGTCAATCCTAGCATATATATATATAATGTTAAGGAACTTGGTTAAAAAAAGGTAAGGACACCATTTAACATTGATGATTTTCTAGCCGGGTTAGTAAGGAGTAGAGTAATTTAGACCAAGTTCACGTGTTCAATTCCACTCAACCCCACTTTCATATTTTCTGATGCTTCTTTTATATTTTCTAGTATTTTTTTCTTTCCCAAACTTTTGGTTTTAGTTAAAAAATACTTCTATTTTAGTCAATTTTTCTGTTTTTTTTTTTCTTAACTTCTCTTTTAGTCAATATTTTTCCAAAACTTATTTTTTTCTGAGTCTTCTTTCGTGAGCTTCTCCTTAAATTTATTCATGAGGTATTTATTAAAAAAAAACAAAAAACAATCGACTCGAGAATAACGAGTAGAGTCCGGCCCAACATGAAAAACTGGCACAAAAAACCTATAGCAAATTGAATAAAAAAATTAATATTTAACCATTTTAGTTTAAAATATCGTGTTATCGTGTCGTGCCACTTATATCAAACCCAAACCCGTAATTTTCGTGTCGTGCTCGTGTCGGCCCATCGTGCCGAGGCCGAATTGCCAGGCCTAAAAATTACTGGGTACTCTATAGTCGGAAGCATTCGCCCCTAATCTTAAATATTAGAATTGATGATTTTGCCACATGTTATTATATAATTTAATCAAATCGAACAAATATTTATTTAGATTCACATTTTTATGAAAGTATTGTTTAACATTAAAAATAAATGTAATAGTTTACAATTTCAACAGTTAACTTTAAAAATTAATAAATAGCAATATTTTTTTTATTCTAATCAAATTATTATGTATTTTTTTTCATTCACAGTTTTAGTATAGCTATTATCATTTGAATACGTATTAACCTATATATTATTAAAATTTATAATAGTAAAATATTGGTTATAAATATTATAATTGGGTGGAAAAGCTTTCAAATTTCCAACTGTAGTATGTTGGAGTATGAGTTAAACCTTCCACATTTATACTTAACCCAAGGGTTACTTTTTATAAAAAAATTCCAACAGACTAATATTTGTTGGAAAATGGTTGGAATAAAAAATTTCTAACAAATTTCCAACGGATAGGTGCTGGTTGGAAAAGTTTGTTGGAAGTCTGTTGGAAAATCTGTTGGAAACCAACTAAATTGACATCTGTTGGAAATCATTAAAATCTGTTGGAAATTTCCAACAGATTGCATTTGTTGGAAAATCATCCGTTGGTGATGCCCTGTTTTCTTGTAGTGCGAATTGAATCGAGCAATAGGTAGAAAAGAATTGGGGCAGTAATAGAATTAAGAATTTGGCCGTCTATTAATCTAATCTATATTAGTTTGATATGTTTTGAGCCATTGATCAATATTATAGGACACGTGCTAAGTGTATAATTATACGACAGAGGATGTGCATCCGAATGTTATGTGATCAATTTTGTTAAAAATATAAAATAAAACAGCATTACTTTAAATATCAGATTTGATTCTAGTTTATAACTTTGTCGATTAGCACTGGATTTAGAATATTTATAATGGAATTCGTTATATAAAAAATTAAGGTGAGTACTTAAATTTTTAAACAATAATTATCCGGTGTTTTTGGACATAAAAAGGTTGTTTCAAAACTAATGTTGCTCAATATATATTTTCATTTTCAAATTAACTTACAATCTTTTTAAATACTCGAAAATGGAGCCATAAAACTCATTTCATTTAGTGTATGCAAAAAAAAAAAAAAAAAACTCGAACTCATAATCTCTCCTTAGGATTGAAAGATATCGACCACAAACGTAAATTAACTTTCAACTAATTTCACAATGCACAATTACAATTTTTATATACGTGCCGTGTCAGAAGTCTAGTGACGAAGCTATTAAAAGTTGGATGAGTAATTACATCCTTAACTTTTGATTATTTGTAATTTTAATCTTAAAGTTTTAAAAAAAAAATCGATTTGGCCATTTAAAATGGATTTTTCTACTATGCTTTGGGAGCATCATGCTTTTGGTTTTTTTAATACTATGGTGGACTTAATTGTAACATAATAAAAACTTTAAAAGTATGAAAAAATATGAATTTTTTTAACTACACTCTTAAGATGTGTATCATACTATTAATAATATCAATTTCCCTATGGGGTTCACCTTTAGGGCAATATAAAAATAAAAAAATTAGTGGCAAAAGCATGGTGCTCCAAGAACACTGTGGCAAAAATATGCATTTTTCCACGTGATTTTTTTTTTTACAATTAGTTGCCCTATTTTAGTTACTACTGTTTAAAAAAAAAAAAAAACGAATTCGTTCCTATTTGGAACTATATATTATATATAAGACATTCGGAATCATATAAAAGAAAGCCATTCTGTGTGGCTGGTTGGTTGGGGCACAATAAGTTTGGCCAACACTTCCTTGTGCTTCAATCCTCTCAATTGCTGATTGCGTTCACATAGTCTACTGAGGCAATGCCATGTTCCAAAAGCATATATATATATATGATTACATAATTAGAGATTATAGAGGAGGCTAGTAATCTATTTTGATTAGAGATGAGGCTAGTAATCTATCTCGGTTGGTGTAAGAACTACAACATGTTGCAGTTTGCAACCAATTTACTAAAATAATTCGTTAGGGAAAATATGTATACAACTAAAGATAGTTTGATTAAATCGAATTCATTGTATGTTTTAATTTAACTCTAAATTCAAACAATATTGAAAGTTGAGGGTTTGACCAATATTTGTTTTTATGTTTTTTTTTTATAATTAATAATTTAGATTTTTTGTTCTAACTTAAGTAACTAAAGATTTTTCATCATACTGTTCCTATTTTTATTTTCATTCCATGGCGAACGGAATTGATATTGATGAAATGTCTTTTGAATTGCTTTGGCTATTAATTGGATAGACGGACTCATAATTGTCTTTATGGGTATGATTTTCCTTTCTTTTCTGGTTCATTTTACTTTGTAATTATGAAAAGTACTATTAATGAAAGCTTTAACAATAATTTATGATATCATGACTTCCAATAAGATACAGTCAAATATATTTATAAGGAATAGGATAATTCTATTTTTATATGTTATATAATCTATTCATATTTAAACCTGCCTATTTTTTTTTTCTTTGTTATGCATATACAATTATACACACAAACCGGCCTATGTTTTATAATAACTTCTGCACGTGTAAAAGGCTTAAATAGAGACGTGACCTTTCACCTACCGGACCAAATATATATTGAACAGTTTATGCAACAATATATATATGGTGCATGCATTAAAAAGAAAATGCCTTGTATATTAGATCCTCCCAGGCTTATACAAAGTTATATACAATGCAGTTTCAAACCGTTTCATGCCCATCTATATTCTCAAGTAACTAAGAGCATCCACAGTAGTTTTACATAAACGACATTTTTAATGTTGCCACGTAGACATTTATGTACACTTTAAGTAATACATAAAGTTAAATCACACGTAAAAAATATTTTCTCTGCAATCGTATTACTTAAACATATTCCTTAAATATATTTTATTATTAAATTTTTCAACAAGCACGAATAAGATATTAGCAATATTAGTTATAAGCTGAATTGATTCATGTTTAAAAATTGGTTACGTAATACATAGTGCATTCCTTATATTTAAGGAATGCTTTATGTAAAAACATAAATTTACGTGTGGGTCTCATCTTTAAAAAATACTATGTAAAACCATTGTAGATATTTTTTTTTTTTTAACTTTACTTAAATAAACATATAGGACCCACGTTTACGTAATCTTTACGTAATACCACTGTGGATGCTCTAAATATATAAAGAGTTAATTATTTTTAGTAACTACTATATATAGTCTGATGATCGTTTTAAGAGTTTATAGCTATTTTCCTCCCATGTCATTAGTTTTTTTTTTAATGGCACCAGTTAAGCCACACCGCATATATGCGTCTGTGTCATATATTTTTAGGTTTCACATTTAAATGATTTTAATCGGAATTCGAATATATACTATTTGATACAATATTAAAAATAAAACCAACATTTTAACTAATTTTTGAATAAGTTTAAATTTACGAGTGAATGTTTTTACACTCTCAAAGAGATGGGAGTATTGATTGGTGGGAATCAAACACATCCAGCAACCACCCACTTGATGTGTCGCTACAAATGCACATTTGAATAGCATGGTCTCTTTCTGTCTCTATCCTTTACCCTAGCTAGCTACTTTTAAATAACACTGAATCATAAATATGCACGTATCATTTCTCAGTTGTAGTTTTCATTGCTCGATCGGTTGTCATTAAAACCCGAACTACCACATCTCAACTGAGATCGCGATGTGATGATCACGGCATGAATGGTATGCTAGAGTAAAACTCGAAATTCGTAACTCGTTTTTGGGTAACCAAATTAACAACTTTACAAACATTAGGGCTGTAATCAAATTAAATGTACAAATATAATAAAACCGGACATTATTATATTATATTATATATTAATATAAAGGTAAAACTAAGGAAATAATTCAAAGTCCTTTGAAATACTACTTTCTTGCTGTTATTATCTCAAATCGATATATAAAAAACATGTATTCACTTCTAAAATGTATATTACTTGCTAGATAAAAAGTGCAACATGGTTGGTTCTTGGAGGTACCTTACAGATAAATCGGAGCTTATCAAATATTTATGAAAAATACGAATCTAGTTATTTAATTTGTTTGTCAATTAAAACATATTGTGTGTATTTTAATTAAAAGTTAACTCAAGAATTGAGGCAAAGTTAAGTAGAAACTTCAAACTATAGCGACTTGATCTATATAGAAATTTATTTGTGTTTGGATGAAAAAAAAAGTATAATCATGCTCGTATGGTCAAAATTATCAACTAATAACTATATATATAATTATAGTTAAATGCGAGTTTGATATTTTTGACTTCTCTAATTTATGAGCAGTTAATAACGTTCATCTTGCTCGACCTATAACTTATTAACAAAAATCTAATTAAGAATACATATATTTATACACATACGTATGTAACGTGTAGGGCTAATGCACCGTAATTGTGGACATTAGATTATATTTTTTTCTCTGTCATGTAAATTTATTTCTTACATCAACATAGTCTGCTCATATTTCATAATATATATATTCTGATTAATTATTGCTATTATTATATTAGAAAACTTAAATAAATTATAATAATTCTTAAAATTTAGAGGTAACGATTCACACATTATTAAGTAACTGTAGGTGATTAAGGAGTAAATAAATATTAAAATTGGATTTTAGCGGTGGGTGCATAAAAATAAAATGACCAGCAGGCCCGCTAGTCAGTTTACCCACTTAACCAAACTTGACTGCTTTTGGTGTTGTGGGATCCACAATTAATAATAACTCGGCATCATATAGGTTCGTTGGACAAAAAATAGTTGATTACTTTTTCTTTTACCAAGTTCATATAAAATTAATAGAAGTATAATTTATGCTTATGGTAGTTTAATAGAAGTATAGTAGTTATGCTAGTTAATATCAGCTCTCATGTTTTTACTTAAAATTATATCATTATTTTAAGTAGTGTAAAAAAATTAGCCTTTTGATATTTTCTTTTAAAGTATTTTGATCCTCAGTTATTTTATTAATATTTATTTCTCAGGTATATTTTAGTACAAGCACATCAATTGGATGAAAAAATAACTATATTGATAATATTCTGATAACATGACACATGTAAAATAATTATTGTATGATTTTTTTTTATATTTATCTAAAATAATAAATAATCATTAATCTGACTTTGTGTACATTTAATTTAAATATAAATTTATATTAAATGTAGTTTATTCAAACTATATACGGAACTTTGATTATACTTACTGTATTAGAAATATATATAAATCAATTTCAGATTAACTTGTTACATTAATGTAGATAATTTATAAATAATGATATTGTACGTTTAAAAAATTATAATGTTTCGCCACGTGTTATTTTTAAATTATAAAATATAATTATATTTATTTGAATTAGATTATACTAAGTTAATAACTAGTGCTATATAATCAATTTATTTTGTCCTAAATAAATTAAAAGATTGTGGAAAGAAATATATATATTATTAAAAAAGAAAAAAAAGGACTTCCTGTTGAATACGACACATCAAATGGGCTTGGGCCCCATTTCTCACCTTCTTGTTCCCCTCCTCTCCAGAAAAGAAAACCAGATCCCAATTCTATCCTCTCTCTCTCTCTCTCTCTCTCTACTGTGTATAAATCCATCACCCACTACCTGCTTCCCACCTCTCCACTCTCCTTACATACAGAGCATCATCCATAACTAGACCTTCGTTTCTTCGTCTCTCCCATGGGTTTCCCAGTCTGCTACAGCGAGCTCCTCCTCCCCAAGCTCGTCATCCACACCCTCACCATCTTCTCCCTCCTCCGCCGCCTCCTCTCGGCGATTCTCCGCCTCGCCGGCCTCCCCGAGTTCCTCGACCTCCCGGAATCGTCCGAATTCCCACCGCCATCCTACTCCGGCCACCTCCCCGTCTCCGCCGCCATCATGCACGAGATCCTCCCCGTCGTCAAGTTCTCCGACCTCGACGACCCTCCGGAGAGCTGCGCCGTCTGCCTCTACGAGTTCGAGCACGAGGACGAGACCCGCCGCCTCGCCAACTGCTGCCACGTGTTCCACCGCGGCTGCCTGGACCGGTGGATGGGGTACGACCAGAGGACGTGTCCGCTCTGCAGGACGGCGCTGTTCCCGGACGACGTGGCGCTGAATCACAGCCTCTGGGCGGCGGCGGGGGTGCCGGAGTTCAGTTTCTTCGACGGAGAGCTCGATTCTCACTTGTTGATCGCTAATGGCGAATTGTAACATTGATAATGTTCGGATAACCCATTTTTGTGTTGTTTTGATGCTACCTGGTTCCGATTGATCTATCTGTACATAAACAAACAATTTGATCAATCCCATATGAAATTAATTATTATCCATATGCACTTCAATTACTATTATTAGTGTTATTTTTCTTTGTAGTGTTTCGTATTATTAAAGAATAAAATATATTAAAAATTAATATACTTTATTATGTTAATTGAGTTATATTATAAATAAAATATATTAATTCCTAATATATATTAATTCCTAATACATATATATCATCATGTAAAAAATTGACACAATTGTTTGTGAACAAAAAAAACCGACATGATTGTCACATAATAATTCTGTTCTGTTAGGTCTAATTTCTGGTATTTGTTGTCCTAATCTTAGATTTGATGTTTTTAATCTCAAATTATTATTATTCAAATTCTCGATTCTTCTTTAAAAGTTTTATTATTATACATATTAATTTTGAAGTTTTTCTTTTTATGATGATGATTAATTATTGATGTGTGGTGTTTAGTGTCCTGATCCCGAGATTCTGGTAGCAGCAGAATAGAATGAAGATTGAAGACTATTTGCTTTTGCTGTTCTTGCGTCATTTTTCAGCTTTTCGTTTCACCTTTTCAATACTCTCTCTAGGTAAACCACGAGAAGAGTATTGTTGCAGAGTATTTCGGGTTTATAACTATTTTCCTTCTAAATTTAAGTCTTCTACAGTTTTCCGCATAAGTGCACAACGGTATTTAACTAACATAATAACTGCATTTATAGATAGACTCGCAGTGTTTTTTAGTTGGGTTAAAAGCCAAATTGTTGCGTAATTATGATTCAATCACAATTTTTTTTATAGGTAATTTACCATCAATCACAAAGTGTTTTTTTTATATGCTACTAGTTAATTCCCATCAAATTAGACATTAACAAAATAAATATTGGTCACATGAGATATTTTAATGAAGTGAATGTTTAATTGAATGTATTTATTTGTAATATTTTATTTACTACCACATCCATCACTAATAAACATTCGTGGATCTAGGAATTGAGTTAAGCGTGTTCTTATATTTTGTAAAAATTAAAAAAAAAAATGTGTCAAATTGTGTCAATGTTAACATAAATAATCGGTATTAACCATAATTATAACTATTTAGATTAGATAACATAATTTTTAAAATGTGGCAATTTTTTTAATTTAATATATACTCTATAATAAATAAAATATTCGTGAAACCAAGGTATTAAACTCTATTATCGAATGTGGCAAAATAAATAAATTAATCGGCCTAAAAAAGGACCTACTGTAATCTGTATCGGCCCAATGCAATGGACTGACCCACCAGACCCAATTCGAATTTATATACGACCCGTACCCGTAAAATACCTGCAACCGGTCGAAGCCCACACTATTTAATAAAAGACAAAACAATTTTATTACGAAAGTTTGAAGCGGCAAATGCAAGCGAATGAACTTCTCTGCTGCATTTCGTCGAACAACTGCTGTGCATGAAACAAATATCGTCAGCGGAGCTGGATATCCCATCGCCATTGCTTCTCCGGACATCGGTACTGTCGAAATGATTTGATTCTCCTCAGACGCAATATTTGACTGCTGATTTTTCGTATCTGCATGTCCAATTTCTCTCTGTGTATGTTTTGCGTCTGGTTAGATGCACTGTGCGAGGAAACTGAGGTTCCCGATCCGGACCAGTCGTCTTTATTCGATTTTGCTTGATCGGTTTCTAAGAACACCCATCCATGGAAGAAGCCATAGCTCTGAATCACTCGACAGTTCTTTCTCTTCCAATGCTAATTTGCATAGTAACCACAGTGACGTCATCCCCGTCGACCACAAGCGGATGTTTTCCTCATCCACGGTCTTGATCCAAGCCAGAGACCCCGCCAAGCTCAGCCTCGAGATTGAATCGGCCATCGATGGGAACCAACTCGCCTATTCATGGACCCTCTTCGAGAAACTTCTCCAGATGGACGGGTTCCCCCCAAAATCCATAGTCAACAAACTCGTAACGAGTTTCGCAGAGAGCCTCGATGGTGACTTGCTCGACAAGGCATTCGAAATGGTGGAACTTGCTTTTGAGAAAGGCAAGGATAACTTGTTTGACAAGGAATGTCTGCTTTACCTTGCCCTCGGTCTCGCAAAATGCGGATCGGCTGTTTCGGCTTCCACGATTCTGAGGAAGATGATAGCAATCGAGATGTACCCTCCAGTGTCCTGTTGGTCCAACATCGTGGGACACATGTCTGGGACAGCCCCGGGGGCGATTCTTGCTGCAGAACTAATACGGGAGATCGTGTTCTTGTTTCGTGACGGAAGGGTTGATCCTCGGAAGAAGAGCAACGCTCCAATAATCGCGATGAAACCGAACACCACTGTGTTCAACTTTGTTCTTCTCGGGTGCTTACTGTCCGGAGCTTCCGGAAAAGCCGAGCAGCTTCTCGAAACAATGGCAAAAATCGGTGTCCGGTCCGACACAACCTCGTTAATTGTGACTGCACATGTTTATGAGCGAAACGGACGGCGCGAGGATCTTACGAAGCTCTGGCGGAAAATCGACGAAGCCCCAGACCTCACCGATAATCAACTCTGCCAGTTCCATAATTGCGTACTATCGTGTTATCTGAAACTGCGGGACGTAAATTCAGCCTGTGATATGGTTTTGCGGATGCTGAGGCGATCGAAGGAAGCGGAGAAGGCGGTTTTTTCGGCCACGTTTCTGAATCTCGGTCCAATATCAGCTCCGCAGACTCAAAATGTAGCTTCGGTAGAGGATTCATACGATAATAGTATCGTACCGTACGAAGAGTTTTATCGGGATAGAAAATTTGTAAAAATGGAGGTCGAGGCTCGTACCGTTCTTGAATCGTTACTTTCGAGGATTCAGCTCGAAGAAGAGCTGGTGACGATAGAGCGTGGGATTCTGCGGCCGACGGAGAAGGTTTATCGGAGGTTGGTTAAGTACTTTCTCGAGGATGGGAACACTAAGGACTTAACGAGCTTCCTTGTCACGGCCGAAAGAGAAGACTGTCCTTCCTCGAGCGACGATTCAGCTCTTGTTAATGTCATCCGAGTTTGTATATCGCTCGGGTGGTTAGACCGGGCCCACGACATCCTCGACGAGATGTTCTTATCTGGCGCAAAAGCGGGTCCTACGATCTACAGCGCGCTTCTCACAGCGTACTGTGAATCGAACCGAACGAAAGAAGCAGCAGCCCTAGCAAGGGATGCTCGAAGGGCCGGGGTCCAGCTTGAGGGCCCCGCCTATGAGGCGCTTCTCCGATCCAAGGTCCTAAACAACGATACTCGGGGGGCACTTGAGGTATTCAAGGAAATGAAGGAGGAAAAGATTCCGACAAAATTCGACGAATCGGTGATGTGGCACGGTGAGGCGGGTCCCATGTCGAAGCTTTTAGCGGAGATTAAGGAAGGGCAGCGGGTCGAGGAGAGCGGGGTCCACGACTGGAACAACGTGGTGCACTTCTTCTGTAAGAAGCGGCTGATGGGCGACGCGGAGAGCGCGTTGAAAAAGATGCGGAGCCTCGGGCTCGCGCCGAACGCGCAGACGTTTCATTCGTTGGTGACCGCTTACGCAGCGATCGGGCAGAAGTACATCGAGGTGACAGAGCTGTGGGGGGAGATGAAATCGAGCGGGATTAGGTTCGATCAGGAGGTGCTGGATTCGGTGCTTTATACGTTTGTGCGGGGCGGGTTTTTCGCGAGGGCGAATGAGGTGGTGGAGGTGTTGGAGAAGGGGAAGATGTTTGTGGATAAGTATAAGTATCGGACGCTGTTTTTGAAGTTTCATAAGACGCTTTACAAGGGTAAGGCTCCTAAGGTCCAGACTGAGGCTCAGGCGAAGAAGCGGGAAGCTGCCTTGACCTTCAAGAAATGGGTCGGGTTAAACTAATTCAATTTTGTTTATTGTAGTATCATGTTACAATCATTATTCTACTATTTAGTATGCAGATTTCATGCCCTACTCTTTATGTTCCAGATCGTGCCTCACCATCAAAATCTAGATACATGTCATGTGTGTAATTAATTTTGTGATTTTTTTTCTAAATTCCTATTGGAATTGGTGAACCGTATAAGGAAAATATTAAATTTAAGTAGTTAAAATTTTAACGGTGAGACACGATTTAGAACATGAAAAAATAGGGCAATAGATCTGTATCCTACTTTTTAAGAGTTAAGAATTTAAAAAGAGTGAACTATAGAAAATGTAGTTAATCGCTTTCCAAATTTAATATTCAATATCTAAGTATCAGACCGACTATTTTTTACTTTTTTTTTTCTTCTTAAAAGTGACGAAATAAAAATATGTTTTTTAACCATCAAATAAGCCTAAATCAGGATCAGTAAATCTGAAATTTCAAAAAAGTGGAATAAATGTTTAACATGCCAATTATAGCGTCAAAGCCAGTAGAAAAAGGGAAATGTAACAAATCCAATAGTTCAAATACCTAATATAATATTTTAATTCTGGACAACGATTAGTAATATGCTATTTAGATTCTTCACCCTTGAATCCCGAGACTTAAAAGAATACGGATAGAAAAGACAAATGCACTAATAATGTTTTGTACCAAATGACGGAAATAAGTACTGCTAGCAGCTAGATCAGTCCAACAAGTTCAGAATTGCTCCACATAAACAATAGCTCTATAGATAGATACTAAACAAGATACTGTCACTTACTAGGGTTCATAAATCATAGCAGAATGAAGAAAATGACAACAATTCACAAGATACCAATCAGTTTGTTTTACCTATACCGCATTATACAACAAACTGTATAGTTTGAGATTCAAGAACCAACACCACAAAAGTTGTGACGATAAAGAGCGGGTGACGTTCTGAATGCTTAAACCGAAGGCAATCACTTGGGGTATCCTTGTGGGGGATACCCTGCTGGAGGGTAACCAGCAGGAGGGTACCCTTGAGGCTGAGCTTGTGGGTAGCCGTAGGCAGGTGGAGGGTACCCTGCTGTGGGAGGAATTGGCTGATCGAAGCGGGACATCTGCTGCATCTGTGGAACTGACATGGGACGGTCTCCAAACATGCCATCTCTTTTGTCCATTTCGACTTTGTGTTGTGTCTGAAAGAAAGTAACAAGACATCCAGTTAGAGCAGTTTAAATGAAAACCCGACGAAGTAACTGTTCATCTACACGTATTTCACTTGAGTTGTTACCTGCATGCACGCACAAACCCTGCAACAAGAAGATTTCGTTCGTAAGGTCTCTGGCTTTACATAGTAAAGTAGGATTTGAATGACAATGTGGAGAATAAGAGGAAAGGATCGGAAAAATTACGTGCAATAGACCATGTCAGACAAACAGCTCAGCAACTGAGACGCCTCAGAAATCTCGTCACTTCCCACGATCATGGCAACTATGGAGAAGATGCAGGCGATTTGTTGGAGACAGAACATGAAACCCTGACATGATGGTGGCAGTGAATCTTTCAAGGGTTAATAACCAGCTCTACACGGTTACAAGGGAATACAGCATACTTGATTAATATGTAGGTGTTTTATTTTCAGAGAGAGAGAACATACGATTATGCAGTTGTCGCATTTTGTGGTCTGTATGTTGAACTCATCTTGCAACAGAAAGCGGGTGGAGGCCACTGAGTTTCCAAAACAGAGAAACACCTGTCCATACAACCCCAAAAGAGAAGCAAGTGAATCAAAAGAAGATAAGAAAGAAAGTATAGATTCATCTATGCAAACTTCGGTTTTACATATACTACTCCCAAGATTAGAAGATATCTTGCTCATTAAAAGATAATACTATGATATACTGCTCCTTGTATGGGCAGTTAATACTTATCTTGCAATACATTCATACAGCCATTTCTCGGTTGCTTTGAGGAAATGTCAATGAATTGCCAAAGAAATAAGATGAATGCTGAAAATGCATGACTATGGATACCTCAGTGCAAAGGCAGAACTCGGGGCATTTGCTTTCTCCACATCTACCGCTACACGGCATGTATCCAGCACAGCAGACATATCTATGGATGAACATTGAACAGAACAGCAGGAACACATTAGTCTTCTGTAGACATAATGTGCATATGACTAGAGCAGAGCTAATCAAGAGGAAATATGCGATGCATTACCTTGACATATCATTGTAAATGGCTCTTTTTCGGAGCAAGTAGGAAGCACATGGACCACTACAATCAAGAGCATGATTTAGAAAATTAGCCAGTCAGGGGCACCAGCCACCAATGTACTACGCTCAAAAGAAATAAATCAAGAAAAATCATCATGAGCAGTGTCCATGCATGTTCCAGATTGCGATGCAAACAAATTTCAGAATCTTATACAGAAACAGGGAAGACATCTAAAGCAAGGATAAAGACATCCCTGTCAGCAAAACTACAAGGGGGATACAGAATAGCCAAACAGAGGCGGGATTCAGAAAATTAAATCAAGTCAACCCCAGTCATACGAAGTCATCATATCACAACAAACCACAAGCATTCATCTCCAACGCTAATGCACAATTCAATACAAAAAATATAAACAGCAATTCAGATCTAAGGCTCCGGCAATCAGAGTTCTTACCACCAAAAGGCGAAGCAGCAATCTGCAACCACGAGAAAACACAATCAGACAAACAAGTCGATAAGCGAAGAAAGTGTGCAGGGAGCGGTGGATTAAGGAGACACAACCAAAGAAACATCGATAAGAAATCAGTGATCGGCTTACATCGAGTATCGGCCTGAATCGTACTCATCAGATCAGTGTGCCAGATATTCCGGTAATTCTGACGGAGCTGCATCTTGTCTAGGTGAGCCTGAGACGCCATGGCTGCAGAGAAAGCTCAGAATCGGCAGCGCTGCTCAACGATGATTGAGAATTTGAGAAGGAAGATTTTGAGCCAGAATATAAAAGAGTCGCTGCTGCGACTGATTTAGTCTTTTGATGATCACGAAGTCCAAGTTTTTCCCTTTTTCTAATTTTCAAGTAATTTTCTAGTTAATAAAATAAATAAAGGACTTTCTTCGAGGAATTTTAGAGTTGAGGGTTTCAATGCTATCTCCCATTCTCTCTGCCGTTTCAGAAATTTATAAGGCAATCAATCAACTCCGGGCGTATATGCACCCCCTTCAGTGTTTTGTAGTACCTGTTCCCCGTTTATTTTGTAGTACTCCGGGGTGTCTGTCTTCATCAATTTCGTAAGATTATGACATTTGTCGATAAATTATTTAATTTGTACTAGGAACTTAAAGAAATGAATGAAATTGCTAAATGTGAATATCACAATCTTGTAAATGTTATTTATTAGAATTTTACACGTCCTTCAAAAAAATTTAATTTTAATTTTTTTAAAATTCAATATGAAATCCAAAAATAAATGAGAAACATGTCAATTTTTATGAGTTTATATATATATATAAATGCACATAAATGAAATGTTCTCACACGGATTGACAAAATTACATATACCCCTTGATATTTGATACCAAAACAATAAGAAGTTTACGTATACTACTATACTTCATTTCTTATTTTTTTTTCTTAAAAACATCCAAAATAAAATTATTAGGAAATAAATTAGAAACGTTTCAGCTTTTATGACCTCCATAATTACATATGTTCTACCAAAAAGAGAAGAAACAAATACAGGCGGTAGCAAAATTTAATTTTGTTTTGCTTTTCTTCAAGAATTGATTGAGGGATTAATGGTGCTTAGCCCAAAAAGAAATTGATTAATGATGATATTGTTTTTGTTCAATATATGGGCCCTGTTGTTGGGCCCAAATTGCCTTATATGGACCTCATTATTTCACTAAGTTGTTGAGCTTCGAAAATCTGACGGCCCGGGTCACCATCTCACACATCCTGGTCTAGATTCCGGTCGGACCGGGGTCTGAACCAGCCTGGACACATTAGAGTTTTCTGCCTCGTTCTTCTTCTAGCGTTTCAGTTAATTAGCTGCTTCTTCTTCTCCTTCTCCTTCCTCCTCTTCTTCCTGTTGGTGGTGCTGAGCACAGCTATAGAAACGATGAGCGGCCACGACTCCAAATACTTCTCCACCACCAAGAAAGGTGAAATCCCCGAGCTCAAGGAAGAGCTCAATTCTCAGTACAAGGTTCGGTTAATTTCTGCTCACCTATCCGATTTTCTCCCTCGATGCGTCTGCACTGTTCATCGATCTGTGATGTTTTCGCCCTAATTCCGGTTCATTTGTCAAATTTATCCATCCTTTTAGTTTTTCGGGCAGATCTGTTATTTCAGCCATTGTTGCTCGATTTCGTTGAATCAAGATTTAGGAGATGCTTCTAGATTTTGCGCATTTCCGCGTCATGATATTGTATCTGCTACGAAATTATGATCCGTAGAAGATGAAGAATCGACAGAATTTTATTTTGGTAGTCCGATCTTTGGTTGAGGCAATCCCGTTCACGTTACTGACTAGATTGCGATCATAGGTTCTCAGCACAATCTATCTTAGACATTCTCTTAGTAACTCTTGTGTGCTGATGATCTCCACTTGTAGCTAGTGGTCTCTTTACCAATCGACTGGGAATGTAGTTCAAAATATTGAAAATTCAGTTACAAGTTTTTGAACTGGTTTTCAAAATCAGTTTTTTGTGTTTTTAGACAGAACATCTGGGGCTTTCTCATTTTAGCTTCTCTAAAGAAGTTAGAATTACATTACTAGACGCACCGATCATTCTGCTCCTACATTGTCTCATCTGAGAGGTAGGTTGTAAGTAGCATTATGTATCTTCATCCTTAAGATGGTGATTTATAGAAACTTATTCCTATTAAGGCATTAATAAGTACGTTACTCTAGGCATCTCTTGAGAATTGGAGAATGAAAAGGGGTTAGCAGAGGGATCCCTGGTGTAGTTTAGAACTTAATTTTATCTACTTTTCAATCATGCTTGATGCTAACCATGTTTCACAGTCATATATCCTACTTTCCAGGTTTTTAATGCTTTTAATTACACCTGTTGCAGGATAAACGGAAAGATGCTGTGAAGAAAGTGATTGCTGCTATGACTGTTGGAAAGGATGTCTCTTCACTGTTTACAGATGTCGTAAATTGCATGCAAACAGAAAATCTGGAGTTGAAGAAGCTAGTTTACTTGTATCTGATAAATTATGCTAAAAGCCAGCCCGACTTGGCAATACTTGCTGTCAATACGTTTGTGAAGGTAAGTAACTTGTTAAATCTGGTTACCTCACTGATTTCTGTAAAGGTGTTGGAATGGGAATAGTCCTCTGAGTTTTCCTGGGCTAAGGCGTTCATAAATCTATAGACTTGTTGAAAAAAAGAAAAATGAAGTCTCCATTTCATAAATCTATCAATTTACTTCTACGCACTTATTATAAATTAGTCATTATTTTATGCAGGATTCACAAGATCCAAATCCACTAATTCGTGCTCTGGCTGTACGAACCATGGGATGCATCCGCGTCGATAAAATAACAGAATATCTGTGTGATCCTCTTCAGCGGTGTCTCAAGGTTCTTTTGAAGCTTTTTACTAAATTCTAGTTCTACCCCTGGCCTCTGGAACCTGAATGCTTTCTTTGGTGACACAATTTTAAGAAGTGGTGAATTTAGCTAACTGCAGCAACCTGTGGACTGTTATGTTCTGCCATTTAGTTGTTCCCTTGGATGTATGATAACTGTGAATCATGTGTTTATTATCCTGCTTTTATTTTGTATCAGGATGATGACCCGTATGTTCGCAAAACAGCAGCAATATGTGTTGCCAAATTGTATGATATAAATGCAGAATTAGTGGAGGATAGGGGTTTTTTGGAATCTCTCAAGGATTTGATATCTGACAACAATCCGATGGTTGTCGCAAATGCTGTAGCGGCTCTGGCTGAAATTCAGGAGAACAGCAGTAGGCCAATCTTTGAGATTACTAGTCATACACTTTCAAAGCTTCTTACTGCTCTCAATGAATGCACCGAGTAAGTTCAGTGATAAAAGTTATTCACTTGACTTTTCTGCCGCTTCTGTATATTTCTCTCTAGAATGCAAAGGTTGAAACGGCAGGATGAAATTTACTCTCTGGTTTGTGATTCCCCATAAAGCGGATTATTTCATTCATTTTCTATTGACTGTTATAGCATGTAATTTTATTGGTGAAGGTCATGTATCATAAAATGCTGTATGGAGATGAGATGACATGGATTACTGGTAGTTCTTTCATGAATTCCATCACTTAATGCACCTTGATCGAATCATGCTCTCACATTGGTTAGTTCTGTAGGTCTTAATAAGTGATACCAGAAATGTCTATTTATATCTTAATACATAGCCTAATGTAATACCAACATTTGACCAGTCAAGAATTTTTTTTATCTGCTGCTTATACGTTCATTTTAGCTGCTCCCACAGGAATCTTGTGTGGCTAAATGATACTTCTATGTACATAGAGTTCACATAATTTGGCCAGTCAAGTTAACAGTGTCATCTTTTCTGTGTACTCAATATTCTGTCCCTCTTAGATCAGTGCCTAAATAAATGTGAACTGTGTAGGTGGGGTCAGGTTTTCATATTAGATGCTCTCTCAAAGTACAAAGCTGCAGATGCACGTGAAGCAGAAAATATAGTAGAGAGAGTCACACCTCGACTACAACATGCAAACTGTGCGGTTGTTCTTTCTGCCGTCAAGGTGTGTTTTGCAACTACAAATTCTTTTAGCTGATGTTGGAGTACCATATCAATAGAAAAAAAGGAAAGGAAATGTAGAAGTATGGAATATAGTGTGAAATCAGATCCACCTCTTAGCTTATTTATTTATTAGTACTTTTTGTGTGGTATATTAGTATAGCTAACTTGGAGCCATTCGTTGATACTTCACGTGGTATTACAGCCTGACTGTAAGCCTAAGGTTAAGATACACCGTTCAAGTTGCTTTTGCTGAGGTTACAAGATTCTGTAATCCATATAAAAGGTCAGAGTCATTGGGCTCAGTTTAAGGTTCTTTGTTGGCAAAGCCCCAATGTCAAGAGTCAAAAGTGCATGTAACTCTTAATCTTATGAGCATGTCCGTCAGTTAATGTTGGTGTCAGATTACGTTGCACACGAGCACAGGTATTTAAGTGTCGTATATTTGAGTATCTCCATCATCAGTTTAAGCTTTTGAGAGTGTGAGCCCATCTCACTTGTAATTATTAGTTAAAAAAATTAGCTATTCATCTTCAATTCTTCGTTGTTAATCTACTATTGATCATCCTTCATCTAGTTGCTGACTGCATATCATGCATTGTTTATGCTGTAGATGATCCTGCAACAAATGGAACTTATTACAAGTACAGATGTGGTTCGTAATCTCTGTAAAAAGATGGCTCCTCCTCTTGTTACTTTACTCTCTGCTGAGCCTGAGATACAATATGTTGCCTTGAGAAATATCAATCTCATTGTCCAGAGACGTCCGACCATTCTTGCTCATGAAATTAAGGTGGGTTTGTAGCCGTAACAAATGAGCGCACTTCATTGCACTTATATGTGAAAATCCAATTAGTGGCAGCATACTCATGTATTCTCTTCTCAGGTTTTCTTCTGCAAATACAATGATCCTATCTATGTGAAGATGGAGAAACTAGAAATCATGATTAAGCTTGCTTCTGACAGAAACATTGATCAGGTATGATGAAACTCTTACTTGCTGAGCATTATCTTTGATCTCTTCAGACTAATTTTATAAAGTTAATATATATGTAATGATAAATGCTGCAGGTCCTCCTTGAGTTTAAAGAGTATGCTACTGAAGTTGATGTAGATTTTGTCCGCAAAGCAGTCCGTGCTATTGGTCGCTGTGCAATCAAGTTAGAGAGAGCAGCAGAGCGCTGTATTAGTGTTTTACTTGAGCTAATCAAGATTAAAGTCAATTATGTGGTTCAGGAGGCTATTATAGTGATCAAAGACATATTTAGGAGATACCCGAACACGTGAGTCTTCATATCTGGTGATGATAGTAGTCTTTATTGTCAAATATGGCTCCACTTAATAATACACTTGCATGTGTTTTGTAGATACGAGTCCATTATTGCAACGTTGTGTGAAAGCTTAGACACTCTAGATGAGCCAGAGGCGAAGGTATCTCTCATCTCACCATAAATAAATTTGTAACGTACCTTAAAATTCCTGTTCTAATGATTGTTCAAGCTCTAGTCTTATCTTGTCATCTTATTTTTCTTGCAGGCATCCATGATATGGATTATTGGTGAGTACGCAGAGAGAATTGACAATGCTGATGAGTTGCTTGAAAGCTTTTTGGAGAGTTTCCCTGAGGAGCCACCACAGGTCCAATTGCAATTGCTGACAGCAACAGTGAAATTATTTTTGAAGAAGCCAACTGAAGGCCCCCAGCAAATGATTCAGGTTTGCTTTAGGCTTTTAGGTGTACCTTGGTTCCTTAGAGGTCCATATGAAATGCTTCAGTAGTTATGGCTAACTTATTACATCAATTTCTTCATGGGTGGATTTCTGTATAGTGATAACACATAGTTGGCATTTATTTTGTCGAATTATTATAGTTTAATAATATATAAAAGTCAAGAAGAGCACCACCTTTTTGCATCTCCGTTGGTGGTTTCTGTTTTAATCACCAAGAGAAAGTTCCCCAATCTTTTTGTCAATTCTAAAAATTAGGTCTGCCTTATAGAAAGTTATAACGGAAGCTGCTTTAAATGTCATTGTAGGTTGTTTTGAATAATGCAACTGTGGAGACGGATAATCCCGATTTACGTGATCGTGCTTATATTTACTGGCGTCTTCTGTCAACTGATCCTGAGGTAATCTATTTCCTTTGAAGTTATGTGCTCTTTTTCTGTTTTCCATTTGAGCTGCCTTTTCCAATTGGAGGCCACCTATTCTCTACTAAACTAATACATTTTTCATGCCTTGATATCTCAGGCAGCAAAAGACGTTGTCTTAGCTGAGAAGCCTGTGATAAGTGATGATTCAAACCTGTTGGATCAATCTCTTCTTGATGAACTTCTTGCAAATATCGCCACTTTATCATCTGTATACCACAAACCTCCAGAGGCATTTGTGACCCGTGCAAAGACCACAACACAGAGGACTGAAGATGATGATTATCCCGAAGGCGTAGAAGCAGCTGATGGAATCACATCGTCACCACAAAACAGCTCTACCGTTCCTAATACCGCTGGTAGGCAAGCTGCTCCTTCACAGGCTGCTGCACCACCTGTTGTTCCGGATTTACTTGGTGATTTGATAGGCCTTGACAACGCCATAGTCCCTGTCGACCAGCCTTCAGAGCCTTCCGGGTATTTATTAATGCCTTTTTAATTGGAGTACTCATTCTCGAGAAATTATTGCATGCTTCTGCAGAAGAAATCTTAAGAAATCACAATCTCCAAACATGTTGGACATCACTTTAGTAAACACTGAAAAAGACATGGGTCCCATCAGAATTATTAACTGTTATTTGCTAGGAGTGCTAGACAATTTCTACTCAGGACGAAGCAACTAAGGAGTAATAGGAGCAACTGCCTCCCCTGATCTGAAAACCCCGCATTTTTACCCCCAAAGTATAAGAACCTTAAATTTTCACCCCCTTCACGGATTTTAGATTTACTTCCTTGAACTTGATTTTGCCTCCACTATAGAAAAACTGATAGTATGATCCTAAACCACACACTACTTTTCTTCCTTCTGTTTTTGTGTGAAAGATTAATATATTTGCGTCTTCAATTACTATAGGCCTCCACTGCCAGTTGTACTTCCAGCATCATCTGGTCAGGGGTTGCAGATCAGTGCAGCCCTAACAAGCCATGAAGGACAGATATTCTACAGTATACTGTTTGAGAACAACACACAGGTTCCTCTTGATGGATTCATGATCCAATTCAACAAGAACACATTTGGTCTAGCTGCTGCTTCGCCATTGCAGGTGCTTACTATATCATTATTTCTTCTATCTTTGCTGTAAAGAACGTTGAAAGATCTTGTCTCTTCATAACAGGTCCCACAAATTCAACCAGGGACAAGTGAAAGGGTTCTCCTTCCCATGGTATTGTTCCAAAATATGTCCACAGGTGCTGCCAGCTCTCTTTTGCAGGTAGCTGTTAAGAACAATCAACAACCAGTATGGTACTTCAATGATAAAATCTCCTTGCTGCCCCTCTTCACTGAAGATGGAAGGATGGAGCGCGCCAACTTTCTCGAGGTAAACAATTGAGCCACACTTTTCAAATAATCAATTCGGTTCCTTAACTGGTCAATCCCACCCAAGCAAAGCCAAGTTCATGAAGTTTGTGGGGATTTTATGAGCCTGAAGTGTACATGACTAGACCAAGATTTCCTTGTTAGTCATTTAAAAATAAAAAGTTCACTACGAAGTACTCCAAACCATCCAACATGTGGGCATATTATGCTTTCTTTTTTGTTCTTTCATTTGTAGTTCGGTATGCAAATTTGGTAATCTACCCTTTGCTATTTAGTAGAAATTGTTGGTTTTTTGTTATTTTCGTGTATCTGTAAACATTATCTCCAATGTTTTGCATTTGTTTGGAAAAAAATTTACCCAATATACATGGAAATCTGTTGATCATCACATTGTTTTTTGCAGACATGGAGATCTATCCCAGATAACAACGAGGAATCAAAGGAATTCCCTGGAATCGTGGTGAACAGCGTAGAAGCAACTCTTGAAAAAATGGCAGCCACAAACCTATTCTTCATTGCCAAGCGAAAGCACGCAAATCAAGATGTATTCTACTTCTCTGCCAAGATCCCTCGTGGGGTCCCTTTCCTGATCGAGCTCACCATGGTCGTTGGTGTCCCAGGAGTCAAATGCGCGGTCAAGACTCCAAACACGGAGCTCGCTCCTCTCTTCTTCGAAGCCATCGAGACTCTCCTCAGGAGTTGATTCTTTGTCTGTCACCATCTCATTTACGTTGCTCGCGTTTTTTTTTTTTTTTTGTACGATTCGTGTATGTAAATTCATAATGACTGTTGAGATTTTGGTCGAGTTTGGCTGATGGTAGTATGGTGTTTGGTCGGATTTGCACTGATCATGTACTCTAGAAAGTTTACACTAAACTCAGTCAGGTTATCGTGTGTATTGTCGAAGTTATGTGGCAGATGTGTTTTCGAGTCTTTTGTGTACCCTTCATCTCTTCCAAATTTTTGAGCTTTTCTTTTTTGAAATTTTTTTAGGTAGTTACTTCTTTTTTAGAGTCCACTATGTTCTTAGTAATAAGTTATGCTGTTAATGGGTATGTTCGTGCTACGTAAAGCTGGTAACAAAATTATTTTGAAAATTGCAAACTAAGCCTAAGAAAACTGAGAATTTTGGGTAGCAGAATTGGTTGGAATTGGGACCCTCTGAGTTCTAATCTAGGCGTCATGCAGCATTTATAGCATACTAGCTTAAAATTTAGTTTTTATACACATTGGGTCAACCGGTAACAGTTTTTATATACATTGGGTCAACCGGTGAAGTCCTAATAAAAATATTTTTTTCATTCTCATGATTTAAATCAAATCAAATAATGAGTGAAACGTTAAAACTTATTATTTTGGTTTAGGTACAAACCGTCCAAAAATTATAGATTTTTTTTGAAAGAAAAAATGAATTAATTAATTATTAACGACCCCACAACGCAAATTATAAGATTGACTACCAGTGTAGTGTTATCAGAACCGGACCGGACATCGAACCGGGAAGGGTGCCGGTTCCCGGTTCGTCCGGTCTAACCCGGTTTGAACCCGATCTGACCGAATTCAGTGCACACCTAGTATATAATCTTCTGCTAGTAGTCAATAACCCTCACAAACTTAGGCCCAGCCCAATAAAACAAACCCTAAGTCTAGAGCCTAACAAGCAACAGCACCGGTCTTCCTCATTTCTCCCATAATGCTAAATCTCTGCCGCCTCCATCATCTTCTCACAGATACACACACCTTGTTCAGCTCCTTAATCAGCCCCTTGTTCAACCGCTCCAACCTTCGTCGTGCCCCGCCGTTGCTGCCCCCAATCCGACCACTCGCCGGAGATTGGAACTCCGAGCAAACTCCACCATCGCCGTTTCAATACTCAGAAGCGCCGGAGTTTCGAAACGGTCCGACATGCCCAAACTTATACCCGACGGACCCCAAATCCATCTCCGATCCGAGGATTGTCAGAATAGACATGAATCTCGATTCGTCGTACCTCCGAGGATCCATGGCGGCAGTCCACTCAGTCCTCAAGCATGCATCCTGCCCTGAAAACATCTTCCTCTTCATCGCTGCTTCCGACAATTTCACCGACACACGTCTTCCATGAATCGAGAGACGACGGCCTCAGATCGAGCTCCGTACGCCCTGCTCACGAGAACCCGTTGAACTGAGAAGCCATTGGAGGCTGGGGGCTGGAACATGGAGGTTGGAATTCAGGAGCGAGGCAGAAAATTAGGGTTTTAATTTGCTTAACACTGAACCGAAGGAACGGTGACTCGGCCGGTTTGTCAAAAAACCGGAGATCGAACTCGGTTCGCATACATCATCCGGATTTATTCGAATCGGACCGCTAAGGACACCGATTTCGATTCAAACCCGGTCGGACCGCTAAGGACACCGATTTCGATTCAAACCCGGTCGGACCGCCGGTCCAATTCTGATAACAGTGAACCCGTCGGCCGCCGGTCCGGTTCTGATAACACTGTTTACTACTACTGCTTTCACTCTTATATTGTTTTTTATAAAATATATATGGCAAGTCGAAAGTAAAGGCTTGGTCTGGTCAAAATAAAAAGAAGTAAAGACTTAACACGAAAAAGGCCGGTGCATTGCATACGTAAGCAGGGCCCAGTTACTCCAAAAATCTGATCCAACGGAGTGCGCTCCAGCTGACCAAGCGGACTCAAAACCCTAATTCAAATTCCCCCAATTTCCTCTTTCTCTATTCAATCCAAAATATAATGTTTAAAAAAAAAACATTCACTTAAATAATTTCGGGTTAATAAATAATAATAACTAAATTGCTATATGTAAATCCAATTACAAATCGTTAGCCGATTTTTTTTTTATAAAAAAATTAACTTCTTGAGCTTCTTATTTTTTTAAAAAATTACTATTTTCGCTACAATTCCATTAAATTTGACAAAAATAGAATGTTCCGAACACATAACCTCTTTTGATGTATGTCTAACATGAATTCATTAATAAATATTAAATTGAAATAATTAGAACATAATACTTCAATTGAACCTCCTCTAATTTTAACTATGCGTTTTAATTAAGTGTCAATTAAAAGATAAGGTACCAACTTTTTAATAATAATATAATACACCATATAAGTTTTTCTTTAATTAATTAACAAAATAATTTAATTATTTTTCCATATCCTGCATTCCTGCTGCCTAATGGTCGTACAAACGAATTATGTACACTCTGCCGGATAAGATCCGACACCTTTTACTACCCTACACCTGTCCGTTTCTTCTCTTGTCATTTCCTTTCATTTCCTCTCCTTCATTTACCGCTTCGGCTCGGCTCGGCTCGGCTTCGACACTGAGTCTCAGCTCTCAACATCTTGGAAGTGGTCCGTATTGTTTTAATTTTAGGGTTATATTATTTGGTAAACCGTGCTAAAAAAAATTACTACAACTGTTTCAATTTTTTTTTGGCCAAATAGTTGCAATTAGAAACGAATGAAAGGGCCTTTGTAATTCGTTAATTAAACACATGCATACTTGTTTGTGCTATTTTTTTTCCCATTACCCTTTCAAATAGATTACACAAATGGTAAACTTTTACTCCTATATATGATATAATGTGAATGTAGGGTAGTACTACTGAAGAGTTATTTGATTCTTCATAACCATAACCATAACCACTGCGGTTATGATTCTTCATACCATAACCATAACTATAACCATGGTTTTTAACCACGATTAAATCATTTAACCACAATCATTCAAACTACTACAACATCATTATTTCATACAATAAAAGTAAACATACATACATTCATTGTTTCATACACGAAATCCAAATTAAACATAACTTCATTGTTTCACTTAATTAAAAAAACACATATTCAATTGTCTATCACTTGCGATCATCGATCCTCATTCGTCATCACTTCCAATCGTGGTTACCTAATAATAAGAAATATAAACAAAAAAAATGGTGGGTGGGAAAGGGAACGGAATAAGAATTATAATATTTGAATAATAATTAAAGTATAATAATAATAATGTATATATATAACAATATAAGTATTAGTAATATATATATTAATATTATATATATAGAGGTGATGGTTATAACCGTAGTTATGGACTGAATACCATAACCATTGTGGTCACCCACGAGTCCACATGGTGACGAGGGTGGGCCGTTGCCCCCTCTGAACCTTAAAATAATAAAACTATACTATGGATTCATGGAACTAGAAAATGAAGAGTGTATTTTTTTTGTGTGAAGGAAAGAGTACAATTTGCCCCATCTAGTTTAGAGATAATATACTAGTAAATTAAATTTGTCTAACTTTAATTAAATTTTTAATAACATGAAAGAAACTGTCTTTTAGGATATAACAACTCGTGTGTTAAACTCTTTTAAGCTATTATTATTATTATTATTATTATTATTATTTTAAGAATAAAAATTAAATGCGCTATGGAATTGTGTGAGAAAAAATGAAGTGGGCTGAAGTGTTAAATTTTTATTTTTGCTACTAGCTATATATTCTTAATGAATTTTTAAATTCTTTCCAAGTTATAAATTTTAGTATTTTTTTTTTGGATGATTGATGCTAGACTATGTTAATAGTAATTTGAGTTTTTTTTATTTTTATTTTAAATAGTTGTTGATCATAGTTCAATTATTTTCGACGTTTTAAAAATCAAAACTTTGTTGTGATTTCAATAAACACTGATAATTTGTTACCAAAAGAAAGTGAACAGAAGAAGCTATTTCAGTTAAAACTACTGTTGTTCGCTCGAAACAAAAATATATGAATTATAAATTAAGAAAGAGAATCACGAATTTTCCTCTAAATGATCTAATATAAAGTTCGAATAGAGAGACTGAAAAAAATTTAATTACCTAACGGTTTTCACTGATTATTTTAATAATATATAATGTATAAATTTTCGTATTTATTTAATTATTGTATAGTTAAAATAAAATTTGCCCCCTCTAACTATAATTCCTGGCTTCGTGCATGATTGTGGTTATAAGATTCATCACCATAACCACCAATCACCATAATGGTGCGGTTAACCATTACGATAAATGGTGCGAATAACCATGGTTATTTGATTTTCACCGCACGGCCCTAGTCGGTTTGTGGGTCGGAATTTCTATCGCCGCTCATCTACAAATAGATTCGGCTAAGCCAAGCCAAGCCATTAACTGAAGGACAAAAACTCTGAAATTACCAGGTAAAGGGTGGGCCCGGATATGAAGCAGTGATCGTACGGCACAAGATATGGCAGGTCCGTTCTTAATAGCAGTTGGAGAGCATTAACTGCACTCTATTCATCCTCTACTTCCCTACTCTCCTCTCTACTTGCTCCCCAACATTTTGCTCGCTCGCGGTTTTCTATTTGATTTCGGTCGCCGGAGTTTGCCGCTTCAGCCGCCGCTGTCCCTGCCATTCCCGGCGATTTCTCGATCGCCATTGAAGGTACACCTATGATTTCTTCCTCTTTATTACCAACATTCCCGATACTGCTCTTTACAGCAAAGCTCGAGAATTTCAGCACCAAATTTTTCGTTCTTCCAGTACCAGAAGATCCTTTTTACCTATCAAACTCAATTTTTTTTTTATTAAACTGTTTGTGCAGTTTCGATTATGAAATCTCAGAACTTCATCAAGGAACTGAAACAAGCTAGCTTTAATCATGAAGCATTTTATTTCTAAAATTGGTGCATCCTTTTCTCTTTATCTAGTTCCTATTCATTTTCTCTCTCTGTGTGTATGTATATTGATTGATTCAACCTAAAATTTGAAATGTGGGTGATGTCACTATCACTGCTTTGCAAAATGGAGTTCAAATTGGAATCAGAAAGTGGAATCTTTCTTCTTCCACACATTTATTATGACCAAACAGCACCCGTGATAGTTGATACTGCCTACTTCATTCCTCCCTACAACAAAACTCCATCAAATAGTCGTGTCCGAGTTATGAAGAACTGTAATTTCTTCCTTCACCAGAAACTCAATTTTGCCTCTCCAGTCTGCTCTTGCTATGAACAACCTTTAAAAATACGAGCTTTTTGCAAAGCTAACATCTTTTCCCACCTTACTGCAGAATTGAGTATCTGGGTGTTGGAGATTTCAGCTGGTTTTGATGCAAATAGTGTACAGCCTTTGAAAAACTCACAATGGACATGTTCGAGGAACCCGAGTTCTGTTCTTCTCGTGTCTTGTCGCCTTTTCGGGAAGAAAGCGGAGATGAGGAGCTCTCTGTTCTTCCAAGGCACACCAAAGTCATCGTCACCGGAAATAATCGAACAAAATCTGTTCTTGTTGGCCTCCAAGGAGTTGTCAAGAAAGCTGTTGGTCTTGGTGGATGGCATTGGCTGGTAATATTAGTTTTATCATTCTCTTTAACATTATGCAGTAATGATGTATATATACAATGTCAAATTATGCAAAAATGCCTGCTTTTCGAAAATAGATTTCTCGGTTGTTCAATTTTTGATCAGTGTTCTTGATCTGTCCAGGTGATGGAAATTCTTAACAATTCCAAATACATCATCTTTTGAGAAAAGAATTCATTTTTTTTCGAACTTTTTTTTTGTAGGTTTTGAAGAATGGGATTGAAGTGAAGCTGCAGAGGAATGCATTGAGTGTGCTCGAACACCCAACTGGGAACGAAGAGGATAATAGCTGCGATTTCGAATCTAGCAGTAGTTCAGAAATTGCACTAAAGGATCATCATTATAGTATTGTTCTCCAAAAATTACCATGAAAATAACTATATTGCTCAACATTCAAATAGTTCTAAAGGTGTCTTTTTTCAGCAACTGGAGTCGACTTTCGTAAACCCCGCAAGCCGAAAGTAAGGCACGCAAGGCCATGGGTGACGCCATCTGGGTTTGGAAAATCCGTGAATAAAGAAACTTACCGCGACGTTCAATCTCTTATCGCAATGCCTCAACCAGTAAGTGTTTTTTTTAAAAAAAATAATTGTTTTTAGACTTGTCTATTAACATCTGAATTATTAATTTTGCTGTGATCTTCAGAGGGTGAATCTTTCTAAGCTGGGGACTAATGCATTGCGCAGATACTGCAAATTCTATAAACTAGTAAGCCATTTCACAACTCTGTTTTGCAGTATTTCACAACATACACTTATGTTTGTTTCTTTCTGCAATTGTTGATGAAATTTCAGACAAGCTCAAGTGATAACAACATATCTAGGGACCAAATGCTTAACTCGGTTCGTCTGCACTTTGCATCACAGGTTTGTTTCTTTGATACAGAACAAGATATATTCCTGATATTAATATTGTCTTATCGATCAATAATATATATATATATATATATATATTTTGCAGCGGGTAAATGAGAAGAAGGTGATCATGGACTTCATTGATGCAGCCAAGAAACTGAAGAAGTGAGAGAGGAGAAAATCTGGGATTATGAACAGACATCATTATTCTAACTGTTAGTTCAGTTGACTGTAATATAAGTATAACCATAGTAGCAAATTGACAACCTTAACTTTAACTAGGTAGTTGCCTTGATGTCTAGAGTTAGCCTGTGTTAGTGTGGTTCTTATCATCTGTAGGACAAATCCTGGCTCCTTTATAAGGACTAAACTATGGAACGGCCGCTGTTTCATGCGGCGTATTAATAATGTATTTTAGTCTGAATTTCTGGTTTAATCATTTTCGGCCTGGTCTGGTTCGAGTAATTCCGGTTTAACAGCGTTAGGAAGTCCCGTTAAATGTTGTTTGGATGTACCGTGTCTCAACAGCATAGTAGTGGCCGCACCTTTCAACCTTCACATAAAATCCCGACGTTTTTCTTCGTCTCAAGCTCCATTGATGGCCAGTGAAGGATCATCTTCCCTTCATATTCCAAGTCCGCTCTTACGGTCGGATATGTATCTAGTGTAGTGCATTTGTGGTATGGTTCTTCTTGTTTAATTGATTGAATCGGTTTTCTTCGTAGTTAGGTTAATCCTGCAGTAGCGATGTGATAATTCAGTCGTTTGTCCATTGGGGTTGTATTTATCTCGTGGGTGTCTTTGTATCCCTCGTCATCTGCACTGATGTTACGAGTGTATTTAGCTGTTGCATCTAACATTTTTTACGAAATTCCTCAACGAGACATTCTTGCAAGAGTCCTTTGCAATGGTGATTAGCACAGTATAAAATTTGAATATTATTCGGTGGATTATGACTAACCATTTCAAAGCAACAGGATCTCCAATCTCAGGAATATGGCTAACCCTTTAAGAGAACAAACCTCTTCGAGTACAAGTCAGAAGGTCTGTTTTTTTATAACGTGTAACTGCTCATTTCAGTTTAAATGTAGAAGTAACCGTTGATAGGTTGATGATTTATAATGTTTGTAGACTTGGTATGACGAGTGGTTGAAACACGAGAACCGGGTCCAGGTATGTTGCAGTATTACAGCTAATATTGGCGTGCATAATGTTCATCATGTAACGAGGCTATAAAAAAACAATGAATAGGATGTCAATGGGAAAGTAGCAGTGTTAAGGTATATGGACGCCTGTAGGGGTCCTGAGATTAACAAAGAAGAGCAAATGGTTCTAAATTATGTTTTTGCCCAAGCTCCGAGTGGCTTAAGCGAAGAAGAATATGAAAGGTGAGAATTTTGGGAGCAAAGTTTCATTCGAAAAGTGAAATTCGTTATTTGAGTAGTGGTTTGTGTTTAACAGAGAGGTGCTCACGCAGAACGCGGTGATATCAGTCAGTCGTCGTTTTATGTTGACGCTTCGTCCCGGAGCATGGATCATTGATGATGTAAGTTTCCGTTAGATTGGATTTGTTTGTAGTAGTACACGAAGTGATGATTATGCGTTGGTATGTCTATCTGATTGATGCAGGTAATCAACAGTGTAGCGAATATTGTGAACTGCAAACAAAGATCAGAACATAACTGGCGTATTTGGTGCCTACCCACGTGGTTTCAGGTTTGATTAACTAGTGGATGTCGTTGCAGTAGTGCGCAATGTAACATTAACGGGAGGATCCAATGTTGTTCAATGTTAAATTTACAGCAATTCGCTGCTATGGATGCCGGACGTCAATCTAGGATGACATCACTTAGCCCATCCTGGTTGGGACTTGGTATTGCGAAATGTGAACGGGTAAGATGATTATATGATTTGGGACATTGTATAGGCTATGTTATAGTTAGAGATGAGGGTGATGATAGTGTTTTATGGACATATATATATATATATCCAGATATACATTCCAATGAATGAAGAATCAACACACTGGTACTTAGTGGTGATATTACTAAAAGAGGGAGCTGTTTATTATGTCGATACGCTGCCTGGTAATTCAAGTAAAAGGATTGATGAGTGTGCCCGAGTGGTTAGTAAATGAACTTGTAGCATTGTAAGGTCATTTATGATATACCCTAAGTATTTTATTAGGATTTAACATAGGGAAGAGCAGGTATATTGGATCCAGGAATACTTTCTGCTGCTTGAGACCAGCATTCCCAATCCAACAACCCGCTATAGGCCGTGTGAATGGGAGATTAAAATTCCTGAGAACGTACCAAATCAAGCATATTTGGGTGATGGGTGAGAAAGTAGTACCGAGCGCTGAAGAATTATTTTTATTGGCCAGTACTAACGCATAATTAGAAAGATTGAGTCGTCATATTATGAAGATGTGTTAATGCAGTTTTATTATTCAGGAGTAACTGTGGCATGTACGTTATGCATTTCATGACCGCCCACGATCAAATTCCAAACATAACACCTCGAACGGTCAGATCGTCCCCTCAATATTGGTAGATTGTGATGTATATTTAAATCTCCAAGTTATCCAATTGAATATTGTCTACAGGTTTTAACCCCAAGACATCGGCTGTCGATGATTGCTTCTTTGATACTAGCGAAGAATAACACGATGAGATTTACCGTGGAAGGACGAGCACGTATATACTGTCGTTAGTTGTGGCTGTAAAAACTGTTGGAGTAGTAGGAACTACGAAGGAACTGAGGCAATGTAAGTTGTTTTGTCTTTATTATGATGCAGTGGTGTAGGAGTGTTTTGGCGTCCATCTAATCCACGGGACAGTTAGACTTGAGTTGGCTGCGAACGAAGTGTGGATGAGGAACAAAAAAAAACTAAGAAATCTGTAATTATCGTTTTGTGCGTGTTTGTATAGTAGATTTATATTTCTGACTGATCTGTGGAATACAGCAGATATTTTAGATCCTATATATGGTAGACGTCAGATTCCGATTAGTTGATAGTTCAGCACATTGGATCCATGTTTTGGATCTGATGTACAGAAGAATTCGCGTGCGTTGGTGGTTTAAGTTGTTTTTCGGGTTGAAAGCTAAATGGCCAAGTCTCCGTTGAATTGATAATGCTGTTTTGTTATATAACATGGCTTCATTTAACACAGTTATGTCGTATTAGCTTGCGTTGATTTGGAAAAAAAAAAAAAAACAAAAAAAACACAGGATCACCAATTGCTTAAAGTGTAATGCGGTATACACTAACGACACATTGATGCTTTGTGATTGATTTAGTGGACACAACCACCACAACCTTGACTCACTGTCTAAGTGAGCATTCCCCATCAGCAGTGTTCCATTCTCCACCTCAAGAGTCAAGACTATCCTTCTGCATCGTGAAATTGACATTTGCGAGCTTAAACTTTGCATTCTGAATCTTGAATTTGTCATTCTAGAGATCATGCTTTGCACTGTCCATCTTCAATTCCACAACCCCCATCTCCAAGTTTGAACAGTTGCTGGTCAAATACTGGTACATTGATTTGAATTTATCCACTGGTGTCTATCCAATAACCACACATTGCCGGATGTTCCCTGTAAAATAAATTACATCCTCAATCCGGCTCAAGCTGTCGGAATTTACAGCAATTACAAGTATACTTAATTTGAACCTTAATTGACTGTTTTAATGCCTAATTGAACATAAAAGAAAGAGGAATTCGTTGTGTTAGACCTTAATTATAAGAACCCTAATTCAGGAAATAGAAATTAGTCCAGTTCAGAAACCCTAAGGTTTACAGCATGGAACCTTATTTGACATATTACATCGGCGAGCTTCGTACGGAGGACCGGTTGAAGACCTAACTTGTTTGCAAGTGCATTGGTCCAGCTAGCTTCGTAAGGGGAGTAGAGCAAAGGATTAGAAGAAGAGAAAGCGCAGAGGACAGTACCTGAAAATGGAGGGAAGAACGGTGATTTTCCATGAAGTCCATATAGGTTAAGGCGTAGTTTTGTCCCATTAAAAGTGAATTTCAGGGAGAAAAATTGTAAAACACATTGTAAAAAACGGGACACGCGTATGATATGAGAAGAAAGAGCTAAAGGTTCAGATCCAGGGCCGGCCCAAGAGAATTTGAGGGAGCTAAAGGTTCAGATCCAGGTCCGGCCCAAGAGAATTTGAGGGTTAAAGCCTCATTTGAATTTGGGGCCTTTTAGATGACTTTAATTGTATAAATACACGACGCTGAACACAACAAATATAAAGGACTAGTATCATAAATGAGGCCTCCCAAAACATGAGCCCTAAAACCCTAGGCTTAGTGGCCAACAGTTGGGCCGGACCTGTTCTAATTATCAGAACAGAAGGATAACACAGTTTAGTCTTTCCAAACAGAAGTTCAAAAGTATAAACAGAAGTTCAAAAGTATTTAGGCAAGCAAAAAAATAATTACACACAAGTTCAAAACTAAACATGTTGTCATTTCTACTTATAACTATGAACAGGTATGCTGGACCAGTTGAATGTTTGATACAACCTTTGAACCTCAGCATCGCATCGACAGTCGATGCAAGTTCGATCTTCAAAGAACTCATATTCTTGCGACCAGTTATATACGGCCTTCCAGTGGTTTTTCCTGCATTGTGCTTCAGGTAACGGTGGTGGATCCCTCGATTTTCTCGCAGGCCAGAAACATTTCATATGCTCAATCAAATTTTTCCGACATTCTAGCTCCTTGCCGGCTCTGCAAACCTTTCCGAGGAGGCTGTAGCCTTCTTCCACTAATGGAACATCACCGTCCCAATTAAAGATTTTGATGAATCCTAGAGTGTAAGTAGCGAGGAGATAGTCCGCATCTGAAGCAGCCTTCAACTGTACCAGACCAACTGCACCTCCATCATCTATTGCATAATATCCTCCAACAAAATTGCCTACTCCAGCCCTGTATAGAGCTTCGGGGTTGGAGTTAGCCAGGCATTGCCGGAGAAACGAAGCTTGTTTCCCGGTATTGAAATGATAGCTCATCCCCTGGAGTGAAATTCTCCGCCAAATGTAAGGATGGTCTCCTAGTTCCTTGAACCTTTTGCAGCTGATTTAACGGGGAACAATTGTATTTAGTAAAAAGTTATCATTCAAGCAAAGTCGAATAGTTTTGAAACATTTATTATATATAAAAGTTAATTATTATATCGCGCAATCCGTGTAATTATTGGGTACACGAACAGTTTATAAAAGTTAGTCATTAGTTGAGTATATCACAGCATAATCTTTATGCTATGAACAAGTTATGGTTTATGAGGGGTAACTACTATATAACATCATTAAATTGTTCCTCAATGTTCATTACCACACAACATACGGAGAATATCTAAGTTTTCAGTCCTGCAGAATTGCATATTTGTTCCGCAGAACTGCAGTATTTCTGGTTAGTATTAACCCTAACCATAATTTCCATATTGAAGCAATTGTGAACCCAAACACATAGTTTGCAGTTCAAAAGTTTAATACAAGGGTTTTTTAAGACAAGATATAATACTGTATGGTGGTGAATCTGATTTTCGCCCAAGCATATAAACCCTAACTCATTTAAACAACATTGGTTCTAATAGCATTAAATTTTTTTTTTCCAAATGCAGTCATTCGTTTCTATATGTATAACCTAGCAGAAATATGACGAATATATAAAACAAAGATGTGTAACGCTATCATATAGATAACAATATTTATAGCAGCTATGTTCGTTTTTTTGTTTTTTCCCAACAAATATATATAATATATGTATATGTATATATATATATATATATATATCTTTTGGCAGGAAAAAAAAATTACATATCTGCTATATATATATAGCAGATATGTTAGTTTTTTTGTTTTTCTGGCAAAAGATATATATATATATACACAGTCCTAGTTGTGTATATATCACAAATAAAACAAATGTCGATGGAAAATCAGACAAAAAATTAGAGAAAGCAGTGAAATCAGTGAACAAACTCCTAATTCATGTACTGAAGAAAGGTTTAAATTTATATAGGGAATTTCCAGAAACTTACCATAGCTTCAGCTTGATAAAATCGTGGGTCGAATAAGCTCCGACACAAATCATGATAAACCATACCGCATCCGCGGGCAGGTCTAGAATTGTTGTGCATGCAGCCATCTTGGAGAAAGAGGAAGAAATTAGTTACGAAACGTAAGTGGTTCACCATGGTTAGTATAGCAGTAAAGGAAACGTACCTGTAAAAAAAGGTTGACTGTCTGTTTGAACAAAGTATCTGAGAGAACACCGTCGATAGAGACGATTTACGCGCAGAAGGAAGTTAGAGAGACGTCGGAGGAAAACTGCTTCGGACTTGAGGAAGAAGATAGTTGAATTTGGGAAAATAAAGTAAGTTTTGACGACGGTCCGTTGAATCAAGGAGAAAATGATTCTCTACAGCCGTGTTTACAGTTGGCAAATATGTGGTGGCTCTTTAGCGAATGGTTTGATAGCATGTTTTATAGCATTTTTACTCTCCGCCACGAGGCACCACACTGTGTCATCTGTTGGTACGGTCCGTTCCATTTAATAATTACTCTGAATCAAGTATATGGCGTAATTATTTGTCCATTTGTAAAGCGTAATTAATTCTATTAATCCAGGGCGTGTAATGTTATTATATATATGTTCAAAATGTTATGGAATAAGTATGAACTAATTTTTTTCATTTGAAGTGCATTATAATAGTATATTACATACAAATTTGTTCAATTATTTAATGTCCACTAAGTTAATATCTAACTGTGGTTTAAGGGATAGGGTATGGTTAAGGTTTAGAGTAAAGTTGAAGAGTGTTTATTGCATTCAACCATACTTAGTTGTTAAATCACTTGAAATGTTGTGTTTAATGTTATTATATATATGCTCTAAATGTTATGGAATAAGTACGAACTAATTTTTTTCATTTGAAGTGCATTATAATAGTATATTACGTACAAATTTGTTCAATTATTTAAGGTCCACTAAGTTAATATCTAACTGTGGTTTAAGGGATAGGGTATGGTTAAGGTTTAGTGTAAAGTTGAAGAGTGTTTATTGCATTCAACCATACTTAGTTGTTAAATCACTTGAAATGTTGTGTTTAATGTTATTATATATATGTTCAAAATGTTATGGAATAAGTATGAACTAATTTTTTTCATTTGAAGTGGATTATAATAGTATATTACATACAAATTTGTTCAATTATTTAATGTCCACTAAGTTAATATCTAACTGTGGTTTAAGGGATAGGGTATGGTTAAGGTTTAGAGTAAAGTTGAAGAGTGTTTATTGCATTCAACCATACTTAGTTGTTAAATCACTTGAAATGTTGTGTTTAATGTTATTATATATATGCTCTAAATGTTATGGAATAAGTATGAACTAATTTTTTTCATTTGAAGTGAATTATAATAGTATATTACGTACAAATTTGTTCAATTATTTAAGGTCCACTAAGTTAATATCTAACTGTGGTTTAAGGGATAGGGTATGGTTAAGGTTTAGTGTAAAGTTGAAGAGTGTTTATTGCATTCAACCATACTTAGTTGTTAAATCACTTGAAATGTTGTGTTTAATGTTATTATATATATGTTCAAAATGTTATGGAATAAGTATGAACTAATTTTTTTCATTTGAAGTGCATTATAATAGTATATTACATACAAATTTGTTCAATTATTTAATGTCCACTAAGTTAATATCTAACTGTGGTTTAAGGGATAGAGTATGGTTAAGGTTTAGAGTAAAGTTGAAGAGTGTTTATTGCATTCAACCATACTTAGTTGTTAAATCACTTGAAATGTTGTGTTTACTGTTATTATATATATGCTCTAAATCTTATGGAATAAGTATGAACTAATTTTTTTCATTTGAAGTGCATTATAATAGTATATTACATACAAATTTGTTCAATTATTTAAGGTCCACTAAGTTAATATCTAACTGTGGTTTAAGGGATAGGGTATGGTTAAGGTTTAGTGTAAAGTTGAAGAGTGTTTATTGCATTCAACCATACTTAGTTGTTAAATCACTTGAAATGTTGTGTGTAATGTTATTATGTATATGTTCAAAATGTTATGGAATAAGTATGAACTAATTTTTTTCATTTGAAGTGCATTATAATAGTATATTACATACAAATTTGTTCAATTATTTAAGGTCCACTAAGTTAATATCTAACTGTGGTTTAATGGATAGGGTATGGTTAAGGTTTAGTGTAAAGTTGAAGAGCTAACTTCCCGACTGGGGTCAGTTTTGGCAAAGGTACAACCCCGCATTAAATGCTACTGCGGCATAAAGCTATGATTGTCCATGTCTTATCAGTCCATATATATGTGAATTATATTTTACTTAATAAGATTACATTCCAACAAAAGGGTAATTCAAATAACTGTTTCGGTTTACCTTTTTTGAGAAAACTGTTTCATAATGAAGATGAAACAATGTTTTATAATGAAGGCGAAACAGTGTTTCATAATGACACCAGTTATGAAAAGATACATCATTTTGTATTTTTAAATTTGTTAACAGATACTGAATTCTGGTTATTATAGTAGTTGCACTTTGTAATTGGCCAATAAAAGTATACTGTGCACATAGAAGTTATGTGTCTTCTTCTAACTAAATTAGTTATTTGAAATAAGTCGACAGTTATTTATTATATGAAATTCAAATTATATACTTAGGTGCCATCTGTTGGGATGGTCCCATTGAAGAAAATATCCGAAAATATTATAGCGCGTAAGTAGGACATGTTCCATTTGTAAAGCCTAATTAATCCCACATTCTATGAAATATATTCGACAAAATACGCTAATTAAGCGCGCTATTAATATTTGACAAGTAAATTTTATTTGTAAATTAATTGAATTATCCCACTTGACCTTGTTTGTAATTGAAATTCCCAAATATATATTTTCAAACAAATATTTAAATTATGATACTGTGAAGAGTTTTAATCCTGGCCAATTTTTCCCAACTTGTAACGTAATTATACCTCCGTTAATGCTTCGTGTATTATAATCGAAAAAAACATCGCGACGTGCGCAGCACGTGACTCTTTTTGTTTGTGTAGAATAAAAAAACAAAACTTCAAGATACGATATTACACCATTTTGAACCTCTTCTGTCTCCCTTCTTCCCGGCTACAATCTCGAAGACCATAAAGATGAACGGGAGCTGTCTGATGTCGCACCCACCACATTCCCAAAACACGGGCGATATTCCTCCGACTGAATTACGGAGGTGCTATTGCGGAGCAGTCTCCACAATGGTTATGTCATATACGTGGGAGAATTTTACCAGGAGGTTTCATCGGTGCCCTTACTGGAAGGTATTGCTGCTTAGTGTTGACGTCTTTTACGACTTTCATGGTGAACAACTCAATTATTTAACGATATTGCTGTCCAATATTCAATTAGGGATTTGATTTACTGCTGATTTGGGGTTTCCTGTATTGAAATAATATGGAGTTGAATTAGGTTTTAAGTTTTGTCAATAAGGGTTAGTATATACCAATTAACTGTTCAAGGATGGTTAATAGAATTTGGCTTTGATTGTACTTGGATTATATAATGTTTTCTCATTTATAGGTTAGGAATGGTAAACAGTAAGTAAATGTTCAATTAAGGTGAAATATGTTGATTACTCTTATGTCTGTCTGTATTGTGGGCAATGCATACAGGTTGGTGAAGAGACTGGATGTAACTTTTTTGAGTGGGAAGATCCGTTAATATGTGGTTACGGAAATAGAGCAATACATGTATTCCAATCACTGCACCAAACACTGGGTACCAGATGTTCAACCCTGGAGATGGAGAATGAGTTGTTTGTGGTTGACATTGCTGAACTGGAGAGTAATAATACATCCCTGGAGATAGCGAATGAGAATTTTGTGTTTGATATTGCTGAATTGAAGACCGAGATTGCACTGTTGGAGATGGAGCATGAAAAATTGGATCTGGAGAATGCACAATTAAGATTTGGGATCAGGATTTCTACATATATAGCAGGTGTTGTAGGTTTATTTTGTATTTTCAGAAAAATAGTTTAGGGTGCCGTTTGTATGTGTAGATGACCCAGTTATGGTGGATGCATTTTGTTATGTGTAATGAACCCCCTTACAAGCATGATATGCAGTTGTTATTGGTATGTGTAAGGAATCCAATTCTTATTGGTCCAAATAGGAATGTGTAGAAACTCAACTATACTGTCACAGGACTGCTTTACAGTAAAGCATTCATTTAAATAAGAAAATACACTCAAACGTAGTATTATATTCACTTACTGTGAAAATGAATAAGATTATGCTTTTTTGATTACAACTGACAAATACAGCTTGGCCACCATAGTTTCAACCCTTAATTCGTTATGTTTGTGTCAAGCTGATTCCCTAACCTTAAACCGGATGTCGAGTGATCTATTATTTCATCGTTGCGTTATTTATTTAGTAGATGTTGACGTCCATGATGTATAACTTTAATTTACATTAACTAGACAGGTAATTTGTACCACACACTGCGCAATGCGCGGTCAACCGCCTATTATAATCAATTCATACAGAACCTAACGTATATAAATACAACATAGACAAATATTACATGATAATAGACTGGTTGTGGAAAGACGTGGGTTCCTATGTACAGAGCACATTTACTTTAGGATATATAGAGGATGGGATATGCAGAGCCGTAGCCGGGAATGTGAAGCTACCTTTGAACAAACTTTTCTAAAAACGGAGATGGCTTACACACATTTATATTTATTTATTGTAATGTGTATATACCTGTTAGAAGTAATACAGTGTTTCTTTGCTTAAGACTTTTACGTGATGTCAGTATCAATAGGGCATGAGTTCAAGATTTGACAATTGCATATGCTAACGTTGTATTTGTTGACATACAAAATGTAGGGATTTGTCAATTAGTTGAAACTTCAAGTAGTTCCCACAACCATGTATGATTCATTAAACTGTGCAAAACCCTAATAAATTATATCAGCCACGTCAGCTGTGTAACCCTATGTTGAGTTGGATTAAAGCTAATTTCAATCAAATGTACCAATATATGATACCGTTTCTACGATAAAATTACTTTATAATCAGACTTAGCATTTTATTTTTAGTTATAAGTTATTTGTTCGACAAAACAAACAAATTAAATAAAGTTCATTGGAACAGTACGAACTTAGTGGAAAGTGACAGATTTATGACAGGACGTGGATATGGATGAAGCTTGTCAAGCACGCGGCCACCAATTTGGCTAATAAGGGGCAAGACAATGAGTTAAACAAACTAGGGTTAAGTTTGAAGATTTCTTTCGACTGGATATATTACAAAATTGAAGAATATAATTACATATAGTTAATAATTACAGTTGATATACTAGTAACTGCACACTGTTCAGTTACATGATAGTGTCTAAAAAAACCAGTTATTCATAGTTGAACTATTACATCCTGCTATATTTATATAATAGTGAGTAAAAAACAAACATATAATCTGTAGTATAGTGAAATTAAAATACACAACTATTAAAACAAAATATACTTAGCAATTGTTGACCTACAAAAAATTAAAGTAATCCTACATTCATCTTACTTTAAACTGAACGTACAGTTTGTTAAATGCGAATTATAGCAAAAAAAAATTGCTTTTCTGTTTAAAAAAAAAAACATAATATAGCCCACATATATTAGTAAAAACTGGACACTATCACCTTTCTATCCAAATGTATATATATATATATATATATGTGTGTGTGTGTGTGTGTGTGTATGTATGTATATAGGGGTTTTAGGGCTGTCTCTCAATATTGCTATATATAATAGTAAATAGAAATGATTATTGCTTGTCAGTTGTCAGGGTACATGTTTAATTATATTTTTGTATTTCAAGGCTGTACTGTTCATCTTCTTCATTTTACTTGTTCTTCCAAAGCCATGTCTCTGCAACTGTTTTCACACAGCATATGAATTGTTTTAATTCTTCTCTATATATCTGTGATGAGCTTCATATTCAACAGCACATAAATTACCAGAAATTAACAACTTCAGCGGAAATTTAAGTGATAAAAACATTGATTTTCTGATGTATATCATGGACAGCTTAATATATTATATTCAACTGTTGGACCAGACACAGAAGGGGTTAGTGATAAAATGTAGATGAACACACACACTGAAGTTAATTTAACTACTACTTTTTTCGATATACAAATGCAAAAAATAAGGGAGAACCTAAACCCAAAAACCCTATTCCTGACATTACTAGCCAGGTTTCTGGTGAGGAAAAGCTGCCCAGCAGTTATAGTAGCGAAAACGAATGACTTCAGCGTCACAATAACATCTAAAGCACCACTGGACCGGAAAAAAAATCCGGACCTCGTTGATACGATAAACCACAATTAATTCGTGCTGGTTGCATCGACGTCGAGGGGCCGGCGGGTGTGATGGCCTACCTTGGCGGTAACTGGTTAACCTCCTAACAGCATCGATGAAAACAGTCCGGACATTCATCGCGCGTCTCGTAGCGACCACTAATCCCAGCATGTTGAACGCGTCGTACAACACAGTTTCATCGGTTGGCCAATTGAAGATACGGATCATTTCTACAGCATATTTAGCTACATCATGTCCCCGATATGCTGCTGCCGTCAATTGGGCAAGACCAAGATTTAATTGCCTGGGTAATTGTCTGAAAAAGGTATGCATTCCAAGCCGATACAGGGCATCTGGGTTACGTTTGTCCATGAAGATGTCAACAAAAGGTCCACATAACACCGGCAAAGTGCGGGGTACGATGTCACGTGGTACCAGGGTATGCACCATATCTGTGCTTGAACCTATCCCGTGAAGCCTTCTGCAGCTGCACATTGAAAATCATCTCATGTTAGAAATGTACTTAACACATACTAAATAAGGACATCTAGACAATGAAATTGTTCATTCGTACCATGATCTGAACCTTATGAAGTCCGCGATCGATCCAGACATAACGGCAACCATTATGAGCATAATCATCTCAACAGGAAGTGACATCAACCTAGATGGATTCATGACTAAGGAATTGTTCCTGCAAACCAACAAATTATAAACACAAGATATATAAAAATCCAAATACATTTTTAGAAACATAAGACGATAATCAATGGTTTATATTAACGACCAAAATTTTCGAAAGCTTACTAGTGGAACTTTGGCAGACAGTTAGATGTATCCCCAGTTGCAGTGATGAAGATATAGCAGATGGACCCAGATGAAAAAGGTTTTTTGAACAGACAGGTTAATGAAAACCAAAAAACAGTCTTTTAAATGGTTATCCCTCCGTGTATCGGGAACCGTCATATGATACACCTGTGGGTCCTAATACAGTGCCAAATATCTCCTTATGATATTGTAAAAGGTGCCATTTCGGATCCTCTGAGCCACCAGTTAACGTAGTTTGCCAGCTAATGTACTTCGAGTGTATAGTAACCTACAATCTGGATCCTTCGAATACTTTTTCGGGGTTAGATCCAACCAGCTGAATGGGATCTCATATATCAAGATGAACCCTCATTTCAAATAGTGATAACCAATGGTTCAGATTTTAGGTTTACTGAAAATTGAAATTCCATTAGCCGAACCCATAATTTCCCATCATTAACTCGGATACTAAATGATACTCCGATTTAAGAAATAAGGCAACGTTCAGTCTATAATTATAACACATATATGGATCTGTATTAAAAACATTTGTATTGGTATCTAATATATGACATATTAATTATAAGTATATTTAGTGCCTTAACATTATATTCGGTAAATCTAATGCTATCATGTTAATGTTAAAAATTAAGTTTTAGGGTATGGATAAGGTTGACAGGGAATGTTGGAGAGGGGTTAGTGGTTTCAACCAAACACAGTTTGTTAATAAAATGTAATTATTTATTTTTTAAAATTTAATTTTATCTAATATAATAAATAGTAACTTCATTTATTGTAGTTGCATTATAATTAGATTCCCTACATTTAATTAAATATGTAAATGTCCAATTTGACTGTAACTATGGTTGTGGGTTAAGTTTTAGGGTATGGATAAGGTTTACAGGGAATGTTGGAGAGGGGTTAGTGGTTTCAACCAAACACAGTTTGTTAATAAAATGTTTTTTTAAAATTTAATTTTATCTAATATAATAAATAGTAACTTCATTTATTGTAGTTGCATTATAATTAGATTCCCTACATTTAATTAAATATGTAAATGTCCAATTTGACTGTAACTATGGTTGTGGGTTAAGTTTTAGGGTATGGATAAGGTTTACAGGGAATGTTGGAGAGGGGTTAGTGGTTTCAACCAAACACAGTTTGTTAATAAAATGTAATTATTTATTTTTTAAAATTTAATTTTATCTAATATAATAAATAGTAACTTCATTTATTGTAGTTGCATTATAATTAGATTCCCTACATTTAATTAAATATGTAAATGTCCAATTTGACTGTAACTATGGTTGTGGGTTAAGTTTTAGGGTATGGATAAGGTTTACAGGGAATGTTGGAGAGGGGTTAGTGGTTTCAACCAAACACAGTTTGTTAATAAAATGTAATTATTTATTTTTTAAAATTTAATTTTATCTAATATAATAAATAGTAACTTCATTTATTGTAGTTGCATTATAATTAGATTCACTACATTTAATTAAATATGTAAATGTCCAATTTGACTGTAACTATGGTTGTGGGTTAAGTTTTAGGGTATGGATAAGGTTTACAGGGAATGTTGGAGAGGGGTTAGTGGTTTCAACCAAACACAGTTTATTAATAAAATGTAATTATTTATTTTTTAAAATTTAATTTTATCTAATATAATAAATAGTAACTTCATTTATTGTAGTTGCATTATAATTAGATTCCCTACATTTAATTAAATATGTAAATGTCCAATTTGACTGTAACTATGGTTGTGGGTTAAGTTTTAGGGTATGGATAAGGTTTACAGGGAATGTTGGAGAGGGGTTAGTGGTTTCAACCAAACACAGTTTGTTAATAAAATGTAAGTATTTATTTTTTAAAATTTAATTTTATCTAATATAATAAATAGTAACTTCATTTATTGTAGTTGCATTATAATTAGATTCCCTACATTTAATTAAATATGTAAATGTCCAATTTGACTGTAACTATGGTTGTGGGTTAAGTTTTAGGGTATGGATAAGGTTTACAGTGAATGTTGGAGAGGGGTTAGTGGTTTCAACCAAACACAGTTTGTTAATAAAATGTAATTATTTATTTTTTAAAATTTAATTTTATCTAATATAATAAATAGTAACTTCATTTATTGTAGTTGCATTATAATTAGATTCCCTACATTTAATTAAATATGTAAATGTCCAATTTGACTGTAACTATGGTTGTGGGTTAAGTTTTAGGGTATGGATAAGGTTTACAGGGAATGTTGGAGAGGGGTTAGTGGTTTCAACCAAACACAGTTTGTTAATAAAATGTAATTATTTATTTTTTAAAATTTAATTTTATCTAATATAATAAATAGTAACTTCATTTATTGTAGTTGCATTATAATTAGATTCCCTACATTTAATTAAATATGTAAATGTCCAATTTGACTGTAACAATGGTTGTGGGTTAAGTTTTAGGGTATGGATAAGGTTTACAGGGAATGTTGGAGAGGGGTTAGTGGTTTCAACCAAACACAGTTTGTTAATAAAATGTAATTATTTATTTTTTAAAATTTAATTTTATCTAATATAATAAATAGTAACTTCATTTATTGTAGTTGCATTATAATTAGATTCCCTACATTTAATTAAATATGTAAATGTCCAATTTGACTGTAACTATGGTTGTGGGTTAAGTTTTAGGGTATGGATAAGGTTTACAGGGAATGTTGGAGAGGGGTTAGTGGTTTCAACCAAACACAGTTTGTTAATAAAATGTAATTATTTATTTTTTAAAATTTAATCTTATCTAATATAATAAATAGTAACTTCATTTATTGTAGTTGCATTATAATTAGATTCCCTACATTTAATTAAATATGTAAATGTCCAATTTGACTGTAACTATGGTTGTGGGTTAAGTTTTAGGGTATGGATAAGGTTTACAGGGAATGTTGGAGAGGGGTTAGTGGTTTCAACCAAACACAGTTTGTTAATAAAATGTAATTATTTATTTTTTAAAATTTAATTTTATCTAATATAATAAATAGTAACTTCATTTATTGTAGTTGCATTATAATTAGATTCCCTACATTTAATTAAATATGTAAATGTCCAATTTGACTGTAACTATGGTTGTGGGTTAAGTTTTAGGGTATGGATAAGGTTTACAGGGAATGTTGGAGAGGGGTTAGTGGTTTCAACCAAACACAGTTTGTTAATAAAATGTAATTATTTATTTTTTAAAATTTAATTTTATCTAATATAATAAATAGTAACTTCATTTATTGTAGTTGCATTATAATTAGATTCCCTACATTTAATTAAATATGTAAATGTCCAATTTGACTGTAACTATGGTTGTGGGTTAAGTTTTAGGGTATGGATAAGGTTTACAGGGAATGTTGGAGATGGGTTAGTGGTTTCAACCAAACACAGTTTGTTAAAAAATGTAATTATTTATTTTTTAAAATTTAATTTTATCTAATATAATAAATAGTAACTTCATTTATTGTAGTTGCATTATAATTAGATTCCCTACATTTAATTAAATATGTAAATGTCCAATTTGACTGTAACTATGGTTGTGGGTTAAGTTTTAGGGTATGGATAAGGTTTACAGGGAATGTTGGAGAGGGGTTAGTGGTTTCAACCAAACACAGTTTGTTAATAAAATGTAATTATTTATTTTTTAAAATTTAATTTTATCTAATATAATAAATAGTAACTTCATTTATTGTAGTTGCATTATAATTAGATTCCCTACATTTAATTAAATATGTAAATGTCCAATTTGACTGTAACTATGGTTGTGGGTTAAGTTTTAGGGTATGGATAAGGTTTACAGGGAATGTTGGAGAGGGGTTAGTGGTTTCAACCAAACACAGTTTGTTAATAAAATGTAATTATTTATTTTTTAAAATTTAATTTTATCTAATATAATAAATAGTAACTTCATTTATTGTAGTTGCATTATAATTAGATTCCCTACATTTAATTAAATATGTAAATGTCCAATTTGACTGTAACTATGGTTGTGGGTTAAGTTTTAGGGTATGGATAAGGTTTACAGGGAATGTTGGAGAGGGGTTAGTGGTTTCAACCAAACACAGTTTGTTAATAAAATGTAATTATTTATTTTTTAAAATTTAATTTTATCTAATATAATAAATAGTAACTTCATTTATTGTAGTTGCATTATAATTAGATTCCCTACATTTAATTAAATATGTAAATGTCCAATTTGCTACTGCGTACTGTGAGGGAAACACGAGTGCCCCCAAAGTTGACAACAAATTACGATGCTTGCCATCAAGTGATTGTTGGAACTTATTCGACCAAAAATTCGGAATAACGATATGGCAGGATAGTAAATTCGAGTAGTTTGTTGACCTTTTGAATTACGCCCTAATATCGGAATACTTCGGAAATCCAATTCACAAGGTTTATATACCTCGTTGCCGCGGGAAAATAACTATCCACGCGGGAATGTGTACACCATGTTGTCCTATATAAAGGGGGTAAATATCGACAACCTCATCAGAGATATATTAAACAAAAAAAAAAATATCAAAAACAGCTATCTTCCGAAATGAGCAAACAAGACAAGCAGCAGAAGAAGGCAGACTCATACGAATGGATAAAGAAGGTGACGTCTTTTTCCAAAGACGAGAGTTCATCTGAAGCTACAAATCAACTTTCAGCGACCCCGTCAAAGGGTTCATCTACCTCCCATACTAGGACAAGTCCGCTGACCCCCCAACTGAAGGCAACTCGTCATGCCTTCAGGGATTCTGCCACCAAAAGGCAAATGTTATTCACTACATTATTAAGCAGATCGTTTAAGGTTCAGCTCGTTATATTAACAATAGATTATTATAACTGAATTTCCTCTGCTATTTGCCAGATTGTTCAATGAAACTGAATGGTCCCCACTGCCGAAAGAAATGTGGGACGAAGTGTTAGCAAGGGTTGCTGGAACAGACCCTTCGTCGGTCGGTTCATTCGGCTGCTGGTATAACGCACAGAATCAATTATTATTTAACACTGATTTTGAAAGAAACGCATTCATTATATATATTTATTCAGAGTTCAAGCATATTAGTGTGGTGCATGTTGTTTTCATTTATGCAACGCTAGGGGGGCTGCTGTGGTCGCACGAAGATTATACCCAATGTTGTCTCTGAAACACCTTTTTGTAAGGGTTCCCAACATGCCTCCCAAGTTGCTAGGAAGCATTGAGAAAATGTGGGGAACATTTAACAACCCTGATGCTGGCATCATGATCGGGGTGCACAAAGGCCTGTACCAAGGTAATGTCCAAGGAGGTGTTCTGTTGCTGAACAAGGTGTTTGTGATAAATGATGACCCACTCGCCGAGTATACTGCTAACATACTCGCGAGGATGAGTCTCTGCACACCTCCACCGTTGATGCATCCGTCTGATGTTTCACTAGAAATAGGAACAGAGCAGGAACGGGTGTTCTTACAGACCCGAGCAACAGCCATGAAAATGATAACTCTACACGCTTTACTGGAACAAGGTTGGTTGGGCGACATGGGTTATTGTTCACGTGGCCCAACAGGAGGCCATTGGGATTACTCTATCAGGCATCATCGATACATAACCTGTAGGTCTTGTTTGTACGATTTCGAGATGCATAGGGTATATGTAATGTTTCAGGACATAATTAATCCCTAGTAGTACACGTTTTTGAATCCCCCCTTCAGTGTTCAGTTAGTAAACATGAACTTATTTTGGATTTCAACTGCATTATGATTGTAGTACATACAAGTTACTTAAAATATTAAATGTCCAAACAGTTCAAAACTAACTGCGGTTTACGGTTTATGAGAAATTATTTCTTGGACCAAGTCCACCAACTAGGATATGGACCTAACCAATTAAAAATTGACAACTCACAAATAATATGGTAAAGATCTATGCCACGAAGTTGAAGATCATATACAACTTTACTAATTAGGATCATACACCATTTTAGTAATTTTGCTCTCTCAATCTTAATTGCTACACCAATTAGCTGGAAAAAAAAAAGTTATATTATTTTCTTACATTTAATTTTATCACTCTCTTCCTTTTTAAATAAATAATGTATATTGTTTTTTTATTTTTATTTTAAAATCCTATTGGACATGGTGAATCCTAAAGGGCAAGTGTCTATTTTTCTAAGGTTCACCTTGCCCTCTAGGGTTCACCATGTCTAATAGGGTTTTAGAAGAAAAAAAAAATAATATATATATATATGAAGAGAGTGCAGAGAATTAAATATAAAAAAATAAAATAAAATTTTCCAAATAATTAATGTGAGAGATCAAATTAGTAAAATGGTGTATGATCTAAATTAGTAAATTGTATATGATCATCTACTTTGTGGTATTGATCTTTACCAAATTATATGTGAGTTGTCAATTTTTAATTGGTTAGGTCCACATCATCTAGTTGGTGGACTTGGTCCAAGAAATAATTTCTCCTTATGAGTTATGGTATGGATAAGGTTTATTCTATAGTTGACGAGGGTTATTTCGTTCAACTATAACTAGTGGTTAAATCATTTACAATGCTGTGTATAATTTTATGGGTGTTGCTACAAACTGTGAAATTTTATGTGAAATTTCTATAGAAAGTGAAATAGGGTCCCACCAAGTACCGATACATTTGTTCATTTACTTTCTCTTTCTTACTTTCTATTGAAATTTCACAAGAAATTTCACATTTTAACGATTTACTCTAATTTTAGTATGTCTGTTCTAATTGTTATGACGTGACTGTGAAGTAATTTTCCAGTTGCTGTGTATGTAATATTTTAAAGCACAAGTTACTTCAATTATTTGATGTCCAATAAGTTAAAATCTGACTATGGTTTAAGGTTTAGGGTATGGTTAGTAGACTTGCAGAGCTAACTTCCCGATAGGGGTCACTTGTATCACAGCTGCAACCCCGCATTAAATGCTACTGCGGGATAAAGATATGATTATTCATGTCTTATCAGGCCTTAAATATATGTCATTCGAAGTCCAATTACAGAAAGTGAAATTCAAAAAAATTTGTATTTCAAATTAATGTTTCGTTTTAATGAATATGAAACAATGTATTATAATGAAGGTGAAACAATGTATTATAATGAGAGCAGTCCAAGAATGATACATCAGTTTGTACTATTAATTTGTTAACAGAGAGTCACTTGTGGTTATTATAGTAGGTGCACTTAATAATTGACCAATAAAATTGTACAATATTCATTCGCAATAAATATTTTCTTATAATAAACACATTATTTTATCCAAATAAATCGACATAAACTGTAGGGCTTGTGTGTACCATTTCGAGGGACATAACATGTATGTACTTTTTGACAACTAAATTAATCCCTACTAGCTATTTAAAGATGACCCTATATAATGAGAAATAAATAAACTCTAAACCCAAACCACTGAACCCAAATGACTAAACCGTATACCGAAAAACTTGCAAATTGACAACACATTAATGAGAGATTGTTGACATAAGTATCATAGATTAGAGATTAACAGTGGTTTTGTTAGTTCATCGCTGACTAAAATAAGGATCATACAAATTATTAGTTACACCGACTACAGTTAGATGACTGGACTATATTGAACTATACAAGGACTAACTAATAACATCATGTGGATAAAATGTTAGTTACATTTTTAATGAATTACACCACATCCCACATGGTAGACTTAATACTGTCCACATAATAAAAAAACTATACCGTATCTTTGTCTGAGAACAAAAATCTACCGGATGAAATTAATGCTACATAGCTAAAAGTGAAGGCAAACACATTGCAGTGGACTGCCGTTTAACCAAGATTTTTGACATAAACATATGATTAAACTTGCATGCAGCACTCTAGCCGACGTGGTTGCAGCTGGGGAACGGTGATGTAATTGAAAGAGAAATAGACTATGACTTTATGAATAATTTTTCTCGGACCAATCATAAAATAAATTATACAATTATAATATGGAATTCTATGTTTAACAGCTATGGAAATATATGTATTGAATGAACTAATCAAATGTACTATATGAACTATATATACACGACAGTTATATTTATATAGTAAAATTTTAATGGTTTTCACATATAAATAAGTATCTAAGGTTCCTTAAATATATACACTTGTGTATATGAGTGATGACCTTACAAATTAATACAATACATCAAATTTTAAATATATAGGTGACATTTACAGTGATTTTATTAAGTATAATTGTTTCTTCATGGAATTTGTTTTTCTAAATTTACTTAACACAAAATATTTGTTGATTTTATTATGTGAATGTTTTTGCCAAACTATCATATTATTAGCGGTCTAAAAACAAAAAAGCACCAACTAGTGAATTCTTTAGTATATAATTACTTCTCCGACCCCTATACTGTACACTATACTGTTGAATATAGGCCAAGGGAAGATCAGCACATTACAAGAAGGGAACTGGCACAGCTAATCTTCATCGTCAATTCCAAGCTTGTATCCTCGAACCCTTCATCTCCTCTCTATCTAGTATCTACCTTCAACTTTAAGGAAAATACCCTTTGATAATTGGTCGTCTCAACCATGTCAGCCAACGATAAACAACCTGGAAACGGAGACTCTGAAGGTTAGCTCCAAACCCTTGTTTTCATGTACTTGTTTCCACCCTCAAGCATGTTTTAACTTGACAATGCTTCAGTACTGCGTGTTCATATAATTTTACCCCACTGACTGTTCATACATTTTTAGGCTTTTTGATATTGTTCCTTTTTTTTGTTAAATTTTTTTTTAAAAAAATTATGATACGTATACATGGAGTCCCTAGTTAAAGGAATCTTATAAAATATTCATTCATAAAATTTCATTTTTAGTTGATAAATATAGTAAAAAATAACAGTAGTTCATTTAAGTTTTCTTGTTACATTGGTGAAACTGTTCGCTATTTTTTTTAACTAACTTTGTTTTCATATGACTGAATTCATAAAATCGTTGACTAACTTTAGATTCTAAAATTCAATTCGACGAAAACTGCAATATAATTCTGTGCAAAATTTTAATTTGTTCTGGATATATAGCAAAAAATAAAAAAGATAAAACATGAAAATAATTGTTACATACTGGAATCGACACCGTGACTACTTCCCGAAAAAACACAATCTCGTTCCACTGACGGACATACAAATGCATCTGGTTATAACTACGACATATTTGTTAAATGTTTATAACGTCCTCCAAGCTAAAACGAGGCCTACAAAATTGTGAGGGCCAAAGCCCAGCCCTTGTTGGCTTGGGCCTTAAGCCGGGCCTCATTTTCTGGATGATAACTTGTATGTTCGATTTATTGCTTTGATTGTGAGTTGGCCCAGACTATGTACTCGATTTTTAAGTCGGATTCGTAGACTGAACCTGACTGAGGTCCTGACACAATTGGTATGACTATAGGTTTGCAGTACGAGAACCCTATACATTTCGACGAGTTCTATGATCCGATTCCCCCAAGCAAAGAAGATGACCCGCCAAAATTCTTCGACTCACTTGATCATGTACTGTCGTGGTACACTGCATACGGTCAGGAATGTGGGTTTAGGGTAAGAAGGCACTATAGTCATAAAGACCCAAATGGAGCAGTAATTCACTGTGTCTTTGCTTGCAACCGGGAGGGGAAACGTAGAGAGGTGTACAAAAATCGACCAGACCGCAAGAGACAAGCCACAACAGAAACACGTGTCGGTTGTAAGGCAAGGCTATCATGTAAATTAGTACCAGTAAATATGAAGTGGTGTATCGACGCATTCCACAATGACCACAACCATGAATTACTTCCGAATACTTACAGTCAGTTCATCTCCGGTTTTAACAAACGCGTTCCAGCGGCTGACACTTCACTAACGGAGACAATGAAACAGGTAGGAATACCCGCTACCAGAGTCTTCGATTTCCTAGCAGTTAGGGAGGGTGGATACGAGAAGTTGGGGTATAGGAAGCGGGATTTGTACAACTACCTAGATATGATACAGAAGAAACTGACTGGCCAGAATGATGCGGATCGGGCGTTAAGCTATATGTCCGGAAAGGAGGTCAGTCACCCTCAATTCTTCTACGCCATCGACTTGGACGAACAACAGCAGCTATCCAGATTAATTTGGATGGATGGTGGATGTAGGTCTGACTACGCATCTTTCGGCGATGTAGCTCTAATGGATGCAACCTACAAAACAAACATATATGGCCAACCCTTGATTGTAATCGGCGGAGTAAGCAACCACCACAATACGCTCATATTTGCGACCGGTCTTCTGCATGACGAAACAGAAGCCAGTTACGTATGGTTTTTGCAAAAATTTCGTGAAGGTATGGGTAACTCTGCCCCAAAATGCCTGATAACAGACGGCGACACGTCAATGGCGTTGGCAATACAGCAGGTCTTCCCTGAGACGAGACATCGATTGTGTGGATGGCACTTAAGCCGGAACGCAGACAGCCATATAAAAATTCCAGGATTCCAAAAGGAGTTCCAACAGTTGGTGTATACCCCTATGACAGAAATGGGTTTCGAAAATGAGTGGCTTAAATTTTTAGCTAAATACGGGATGGATGGAGAGGGGGGGTTGGATGGGGAGGGGGGGGGGGGGGGTTGGAGGACGGAGAGGGGGGGTTGGAGGAAGGAGAGGGGGGTTTGAGAAGGACCCGTTGAAGAAAGCAAAGAGGTGGCTGAGGGCCCAGTACCGTCGTCGCTCGAAATGGGCAGCAACTTTCTTTAGGGGAGTTTTCTGCGGTGAGGCTAGGACGACGCAACGTATAGAAGGTCTCAATGCTAAATTCAAGAACCAGCTAGTCAGGGGGACATCGATGCGCCTGATAGTGTTGCTCAAGTATGCCGACATCCTGTTGCAAAAGTCAAGGCAGACAAACTTTGAAGCCGAGTATACGGCAATATCGACACTAGTGCAGAGTTCTGTAACAGTCCTAAAACAAATTGAGAAGAATGCACGCAAGATTTACACTCCAGCTTCGATGGTCAGGATAGTCAAACTGATCGGACTGGTGGGTGCAACGATAGTCAACGGCCCGGTGAGATCAGAGACAACCACCGTGTATACGGTCAAAGACTACGACAAATTTTTTATAGGTGAATGGACGGTTCAATATTGTGAAGCCACATCCGAGCTCAATTGTGATTGCCTGTATTTTGAGACTGTCGGCTTGCCTTGTGAACACTCGTTTGCAGTAATGAAATACGAGCATCTGCAGCAAATTCCCGACAATTTGGTGAACAATAGATGGACGATGAGGCCAATCAATAGTCCAAGTATACCAACAGGCATTCCGTCCGAGGCCCCACGCAGCATACACTCTCACTACGCCTCGATTTTATCAGCAGCAGTAGCAGCAGGTGATGATGCCACGTTTAAAAAGGCACTGCATGAATTGAACAATCTAGGCGACCTGCCCCGTCATACACCTCGACAGACTACAACATCGCCAAAGAAGACTGCTGAAAATCCCAGGAATTCAACTAAGAAACGAACTGCCAGGAAGAATAAATGTACTCGTAAACGACCAGACAATAAGGATACGGGTAAAGAAGATACTGGTCTGCGCTCTAATCATCTACCCAACAGAAATGAAGTTCCCCCTGATGACAACTATGATGATTTACTCACCCAAGAAGAAACTACAACTGATGTACCTAACACCCAAGAAGAAACCACAACTGACATACCACCCAGCCAAGAAGACACAATTACTGATGTGCACAATATTTACGCCAGCCCTTATACTTCTGCCTGGTCGGTGAACAACAATCCAAATTTCTACTACCCATCGTTCAGTTTCCTCCGCTCTTATCGAAATTAACCAACTTGTAATTTCATATACTGTTCAACACACCTGGTGTATCAATCAGATTCCCGTTAACCTTGCAGATTATGTTACCTAAGAAAAACGTGTAAAATAGGTTCTAATACAGAAAGCCAAACGAATATGCTGCAGTTTCCTAACAGCATGCGTATTTCTTAGCAAACACATGTTTTATCAATCAACATGCTGACGGACACAATTGAAATTCATGTTGGACCTGTTATTTTAGGCTGCTGATTTATCATCACAACAAATAAAATCCTGTAGGGGAGGAAAAACATTTATTTAACATGCAGCTACCACGGATTGAACCTAGGACGTGTCACCCATTAAGTAGCGTGCTACCACTAGGCTGAATTGAAAACTTAGTCTAATATCGTATACATTTAATAAATACACAAATAATTGGTTTATAGTTGCTAGTTTGGATTGTCTATAATATAATTTGGACCTTGCCGTCCATTACTCTCCATTCTGCAGAAAACCCTAGAAGACACATCAAGGAAACTGCGAAAGACAACAGCTCCATCGGCTTCGTCGCGTCGACTCAACTGTCTTTTGTTGCATCTCTAGGTAATATAATTGTTCTATGTTAGGTTACATTTTCAATATCATCATCTAATTGTCAATCGTCTTTGCACTTCATCGATTTTAGGCTACAATTACTGCAGTTGAATAAATCAAACTGTAATTCTTTTCGGAATTCATGTGTTTGTGTTAATTTTTTGTTAAAAAGCTAATACTTCTACGATTCGATGTGTTTCAGATATAATAATGGCTGATCTCGGTAAGTTCGACGGTAACAACTTGTCTTTCTTATTGGTTGTGGTTTTTTTTTTAAATTGATATGCCTTTACTAAACAAGCAGTTTAAAATGGGACTTGCAGATGAGCTTCAGATGTTGGATTATTTCCTGTCTCGAACTAATATTTCATTTCGAGTAAGAGTAGATGAGAGCACGAAAACAAAATTAGTAAGTGAATTCAACAATTCATCTTTTGCTGTCATGGTACTGGCTCAGTGGATTGGATACTTGTTGTTGGTTTGATGATTCAATTAAATTGTACTTTAACTGAATTAATGTAGCCTATCCCCAATGGGTTTATCCAAGCTGCACGTCTGGAAAACCGTCGAACGCTCCTTTTAATTGACCGGTCTGAGCTGGTAGCGCCGATGCGGCTTGCTAAACACTATGTCACTAATGGCGAACCATCGGGTCCAAACCCATGGCAATACAGCATAAGGAATGGGTGGGCAGAATTTTACACCAGAGCTGGACTAAAGGAATCAGATGAGCTGACTGTTGTGTTTGCTGGTGAAGACATGGTGTTTGTGGCAGTGGAACGTTCCTAATAAAATCTACGACGTTAAATGACACAACATTGGAGCCCAATGGGCGTGTATTATGACTTTTTTGGGGTTTACAAACTATTAGGGATGTATGTTTCCCAATAAGTACGACTGAATGTTGCAATGGGTGTTCATCAAACTTATTTCCTGGTTTTCTTCTTAATGGGGATATATGTGTCCCCTTGTGTGGATGTTTAAAAAATGATTCATAAAAGGCAATAACGACTATAAAAGAGCCATCGAGGATATTGAATCCAGTAGTAATAATTCAGCAGGAGCACATTATGCTTATACATATCTATTAGCTAGAATCTGAATGCAAAGATTGTTAATATAAAAATCATTCAATATTGCAGGAACCATGAATAAAACCATCAGAAGTTTGCCTTGTCTATTAAACTGCTCAGATCGACCAACTTGACACTCCTTTCCTATAACGCCTGTATGGCTGTCCCTTTTCCTGTTCTGAATTATCCCGTATATCCATCCCTTGTTTGTTCCAGAACCGGGTGCACGTTCCCAAACGGATACATCAAAATCAGCTATCTCAACGGCTTCTGGTGTCTGGTATTTACCAAGCATTAGAGCTCGATAACACTCCTTGATACACATACCTCGATAAGACTCCTTCAAACAACTACCTAAACATGATACAGAAGAAATTGACTGGGCAGAATGATGCGGATCCACCGTTAAGCTATATGTCCGGAAAGGAAGCCTACTACCCACTCTTCAGTTTCCTCCGCTCTTATCGAAATTAACCAACTTGTGATTTCATATACTGCTCAACACACCTGTTGTATCATTCACATTCCCGTTAACCTTGCAGATTATTTTACATAACCAAAACGTGTCCAACCAATTATCTCTTTCGCTGGAATTTTTATAGTCACTCAACCATAAATTGAATGTAACCTAAACTGATTCAAAAATCCTTTTGCACGAAACACAAATGTATGTATCTACACTTTCAAAAACCGTTTCTTGTTAAACAACATTCAATTCATCAGGATTGCATTAAAACAGAATGTAATGTTCGAAAATGAATGGCTATGGATGTATTGAACAGCAAATTAACACAATACAACAGTAATAGATGTTCAATTCATCAGTATCACTATCCCCGTATCCATATACAACCAACAACACGTCTCATAAATATCAACAAACAGACAATTGAAGCTTCATACTGCAAGATGAAAACAAGCTTCACAATGGACTTGTCTGGCCTGTGAAATGGAGCAACCACATTCAAATCCCTCCTTCGAGAACCGACCGCAGCGCAGCGGAATGATTCAGCAATGGAGGTAGGGAAGGAGGTAAGGGAAGGCGGGTGAAGAAGGATAAGGGGTAGCTCCGTCGAACTAGACTACAGACCCAAAACGTAACGTATAGTAAACGGCAAGTTCAAACGTCTGTTAAAACTTCACATCCGGTCTGGATAAATCTTCGAACCGTGGTCTAATTCACTTAAGTGATGTGATATGATGTGACAAGAACCACTAAACCGCATTTTTTCACTTTTAAACGAAATTACAAGTTTGCCATTAAATACAGGGCTCTGATTGGTGGAAATTAGGCCGCATCAAACAGCGGCCGTTCCATAGTTTACTCCCCTTTATAACCTTGTGAATCTAATATTAGTTTCAAAGATGTGTCTTTATATGAGTTAAGTGAATTACTTGGAGACAAATTATTTTTATCAATTTCTTTAAAAGAAAATTTCAGTAAAATACTGATAAAAAAATATCATGATTGTTTAGTTATTGTTTTAAGAATTTGAAGGTTAAGGATCTAAAGTCTTAAATATCATGATTGTTTCATGATTACAATTTTAAACTAACAAATATCAATAGAAAAATTGAAAATTAATCAATTTGATAGTTGGGAAAACAAATATCAACATTTTAAATAGGGTAAATAACCTGGGAGATGTCTGAAGTTTGGCCCTTGTTAATTTGAGAGGTCTGAAGATTAAAATGGTGATAACTGAGGTCTGAAGTTTGGACTTTGTGATTTTTAGGTTTTCCGTCCAAATTTTCTGTCAAATTTAACAGAACCGTGTGAAATGTCAAAAATACCCTTTTGTAATATTTGAATTAATAAAAAGTTTAATTAATATAAAGATGAAATGACAAAAATGCCCCTATCCATAATTTAAACCTAACCCAACTCCGGCCACCACCACGGCTCCGGCCGGCCACCACCCACTCCGGCGACCACCACTCACAATTCCGACGACCGCCACCCATCTCCGACGACCGCCGCCACGACCCCAATTGGGCCCAAATCGGAGCTCCGTGGCTCCGATTTGGGGCCACAGAGCTCCGATCGGAGCCACCGAGCTCCGATCGGAGCTTTGTGGCTCCGATTTGGGCCCAATTGGGGCCGGTGGCTCCGATTTGGACCGTGGTGGCGGTCGTCGGAGTTGGGTGGCGGTCGTCGGAGTTGTGAGTGGTGGTCGCCGGAGTTGGGTGGTGGTCGGCCGGAGCCGTGGTGGTGGCTGGAGTTGGGTTGTGGCCTTAAGGGCATTTTTGTCTTTTCATTCAATCATGTGAGATGCAAGAAGGGTATTTTTGGAATTTTATTTTATTTCTGGTCACATGCAATGCACATGACCAACTTCCGTCAGTTTTAACGGAAAAAACTAACGGAGACCTCTATTATCTACAAGTCGAAACTTCAGACCTTTGTTATCACCATTTCAATCTTCAGACCTCTCAAATTAACAAAGGCCAAACTTCAGACCTCTCCCAGGTTATTGACCCTTTTAAATATGGGACAAGGATTAGAAAAATGACTTAAAAATTAATTAGCACTTTGTAGTTCGTTCTAAAAATCACAAAAATAAAAGAAAATCTTTTTTGTGTACAAGTTTGTATGTATTGGCTTTGTCCAATCAAATACTGGGTTAAAAACTACTGACCAAACCTAAAAAAAACAAACGAAATTGAAGTATAGTAATACCGACCAAATATATATGGTGTGTAATGCGAAAATCTACCAGCTTAAAATTAAGAAGTCTAACTTGAAAAAATAAAAGTCTAAATATGGTGAATATATATATATTTTGTTGCAAATATGGTAAATATAATTATAACATAAATATATAAATAAAAGTATTTATTTCTTGAATAACTATAATATTATATCTATATTGATATGGATTAGAAATTTTAAAACGGTTTGACCCGATAAAAACCCTAGTCGTTTGTCTATTTAAGGAGTTGTGTAGAGTTTTCAAGAGAATTAGTTGTGAAGACTAAGCTTCTTTCTACGTGGTTCAAACTATTAGTTGAAAATTGTGATCCACCATCTACAATTGATCAGGTAGGTATACATTTGTAGCATGTACAGTAAAGTGTCGGCGATTAATATTTTTATATTTTTAAAATTTCAACAGAGTTTGAACTCTAACCTTCTAATTAAAAGATGAAGTGCTAAACAACTACACCATATAATATGAATAGCTATTACATGGACTCAACGTCGTTGAAACATGGAACATGTTTCTTAAGGTTTGATCTAGGGTTTTTAGTTTTTTCATGACTTGTATGTATATACATAGCTGCAACATATTAATACCAAAAACTTCTTTCTCGAAAAAATCTGTTTTTTTCCAATAAAATCCCAACTACAACTCCTTGATTAGTTATATTCTGATGATTAGATAAACCCTTCACCAATTGTCAATAATTTATAACTATTATATCTATATTGATCGATATGATTATAAATTAATGATTTGGATCGCCCTTTGTGAGAATTTATTAACATAAGCCTATACGCTTACAGTAATTTTGGTATAGGTGCCAAAATTCTTATGGAATTAGCCTTGACGGGCTTTTTAAGCGGTTTGGCCCGATAGAAACCCTAGTCGTTCGTCAATTTAAGGAGTTGTGCAGAGTTTTCAGTGATTAAGCCGAAACACTAAACCCTAAGCCCATAGGATTAGAATTGGCTATGTGGATCAATTTTCTTCTTGAGAGATTCAAACTATTAATAAAAAAATTATGATCCACCATCTACTGACACATTATCAAGCAAGTAAGTATATAATTCGTAGCATGATTGCTCTACTTATATTAATCACGGGTCAGACTATAACGGTTAAAGTATTGACGATGAATAATTTTTTATTCCTAAAATCTCAACGGAATTTAAACTCTTACATAATAGATGCTGACTTTGTTATATGGCTAGGTATTACATGGACCCAACATCATGAAAAATGTTTATTAAGGTTCGGTCTAGGGTTTTTATTTTTATTTTCCATGACTTGAATGTATACATAGCCGCAACATGTTATTTTACATACCAAAAAACTCCTCTCTCGGGAAAATCTATTCTCTCCAATAAAATCCCAATTAAAAATCCTTGATTAGTTATATTAATTCTGATGATTCTAAGATAAACCCTTCACTAATTTTTCCAATAATTTCTCAACTCAAAGTCTTAACCCACTTCTTGTTCCTGGGATTGTTTGATTTGACGGTACGACAGGAAGAAAAACAGGAACCGGGACATACAGCGGAGGCTCAGCTAGAAGAAATGAGGTAATCGTAGGTCTATTGCCCTAGTATTGCCTGGCTGCTTCTCTCCAAGGGAATCAAGTACATGCAGAGCATTTCCTGTTGAGCTGATTCTTCATTCTCCGTTTCTCCATTTTCTTGAGGATGAAGCAATAAAGTTTGTTCCTTTCTATCTTGATTGGCCTCATCATGGTCTGAAATGAAGTATAGAGCAGCTCAAACCATAGTTTCATGGCGAAATGGTCAGTCTTGAAGGAGGGGTCTGTAGTTAATAGCCCAAGCCACAATTTGATACAAGACATGGTATTGGATGATTCCAAGATTGAATTTTTAGATAACTTGAGGTCCAATTTCTTCAAGGTCTATGCATTATTCTTGAAGGAGGTTAAAAATCGAGCTTTTGTCGACCCGTTTCAAGTGAAACTTGGAGATGGGGAAGTGTTGGATCTGTTCAATCTGTATTGCATGGTTAGGGGGAGAGGGGGATATGAAATGGTTACCCAGATGGGTAAATGGGGTTCGGTAGCTCTGGATTTCGGTTGTCTCTATGGAATTGGAGCATCCCTTAAATTGATTCATTTCAAGTATCTGAATGAATTTGATTTGTGGCTTCGGGACATGTGTTTTGGGAATGAAAAGTTAGATTCTTTTTCATTGGGTGTAGAATTAGAATCAGGGTTTAGGAGTTTCTTCTCCGACGGGATGGTTGAAGAAAGCGATCAAAGATCAAACTTTGATATGCAATGTAGATTGAATTGCATACCCATTATAGATGATGCTGATGATGACGAAAATTGTTATGTTCCTAAAAAACGGAAGTGTGGAGATTTTCAGCAGATGCTTGAGTGGGTGATGGATGTGGCGAAGCGTTCTGATGATCCTGCAATCGGGATCATCCCTGAGCCATCAAAGCTCCCGAAGCATGGATCAGAGGAGCTTTGGGTGCAAGCATTATCAGTTCGAGATGCTCTATGTAGGAAAAAATGGCAGGTTTGCTCAGAAAGTCTTTCAGAGGTAAAATAAAAATAAAAATAACTTGCAGAGGCAATCTCATATATATATCACTTGGGTACAAAAAAAATGGAATGAAACACACAAAATAGGGTCCAAAATGTGTTTTTCCCCCTCAAAGTTTATGAAGCATTAATGTTTAGGATTGTGTTAGCAACCTGGTAAGAAAAAGACAGTTCATCTGTTACATTTTGATCTAGGGTTAGAAACCTAAAAACAGTCTCAATTATAGGTTATGTTGCTAATAGCATACTCGGATTTAAAGTGTTGATTATTCACTATCCCAATTATCAGATTTGTTGCTTTTCACTTTTTAAACATAAAAAAAACATGTTATTTTCCAATTGTGCGAAGTATCAGATCTGTTAATCATGGTTTAGGCTTATTTGATGCTTAAAAAACATGTCTTTGTTCTCTTAATTTTGAGAGAAAAAAGTGAAAAATTAACCAATCTGAAAGTTGGAACACCAAATATCAACATTTTCAACCGGGGCAACGATTAGCAACATGATTTGTAGTTGAGACTGTTTTTAAGTTCTAAAACCTTTGATCTATGCCTAGAGAATTTGCGGTCAAGCATGACAATTGGTGCATTTTCTTTCATTCTCTCATGTCAAATGCTGCATTGTTTATAGTGCCAATTCCCATAGGTTTAGTCACAAACTGCATTGATTTCTTTTATAAATTGAATAAGCCATCAGAATGTTAAAAAATACTAGTTAGTTGCTTGTAGGTTCTTAGTGAAATCTATGAAGTAGAAGCTCATATAATTACTATGTGGTGAACTAGACTTCTGTAAGTGCATTATGACTGTGTATTCATGTTATTTTTTGCTGCAAATTTTGGGTTTATTCAGAGTATTTCATCAACATACCAGCTTCAGGTTAGATGAACGTGCTGCTAATTAGCTAGTTTCTAGTTGATTTCTTTCCTACATTTCACTACTGAATTAGCACCACTTATTTTTCTGTTAAGTTTCAGAAGAAAAATTTACAATATTTTTCAGGGAAATAGATGAAACTAGCAAGTTGCAATTCAGTGTTAGTTCAGTTAGTGATTTAGTGTAAAATCAGATAGCCACCAGCTCATAGACCATAATTTCATCAAGTAGTTTAATCTTTAACCCAGTTTACTATTGTTGAAAACGAAAACTTGGAAAAATGTGAAATATTTATCATAAGACGAAATGGTTATATTCTGCAGAAAAAAATGAGGATGCATCCGTCAATGTACGAGGATAACATCTCAGCTCATCCATATTCAAAAAGGTTGAGATACCGAGAGACCCTTACTAATGGAGCCGGATTACCTGGGAGAATCGCATCATGCGATGATTCGACACAAAATCATGCAAAACCGATAGAAGGGAGATTAAAAGATGTATCAACCTTCCATCGTGGTGATGAACATAACCAAAAAGACACATCAACATTAATTGGTCACCTGTTTCAAGCCGAGGTTCCTGAATGGACCGGGTTTGTGTCAGAAAGTGACTCTAAATGGCTCGGCACAAAAGTATGGCCTCTAGAGACGGCCAATCAATGCAATGGTGGTACCAAAATTGAATCTTTATGCAGTGAGAGTATAAAAATCGAACCTTTAGGTAAAGGAAGGCCCAGTTCTTGCAATTGTCTTTTTCGGGGGTCGGTTGAGTGTATTCGTCTCCACATTGCGGAAAAAAGACTTGAATTGAAGCTCGAACTGGGTCCGGTCTTCTACCTATGGAGGTTCAACCACATGGGTGAAGATATCTCGCTTCAGTGGACCGATGAAGAGGAGCTGCAGTTCAAGAATGTGTTGAGGGTCAACTACAGTCAAAACAACTGCTTTATGCGTGTTGCGGCTAAGTTTTTCCCGAGGAAGAGGAAGGAGAGTTTGGTGAGTTATTACTACAACGCGTTTCTTCTACGCCGAAGGCGGTATCAGAATCGGGTGATGCCAAGAGAGATAGATAGCGATGATGATGATGATTCTGAGTTTGGATTGTTCGGTGATGGATTTGGGAACAAGATCAATGAGGTTACGAGTCTTGTTCCTTGTCGTGAGAACAGACAGTGTAGTATCATGGACATTGATGAAACAGATATGGAATGAGCCGTCGATGAAAATCGCAATTTTGCAATCGTAGTTATGGTAACTGCGCGGTGTACCTATAATGGTTATGGTATGGTATGTAGACTTTTTATGGCAGTGAGGTTATGATTTTGTGTTGCAGTTATGGTATCTGCAGAATTGTAATCCCTTGTGAGGACTCTGCAATATACATCTGCCAAAATCATCCCTTTAAGACATCAACAACAACATTTCAATGTGGTTGAATGTCGAGCCAAATGGAGATCGTTTGGTCATTGGGACTCGCCAAGATTGCCAATTTGTTTGTCGTGAGTTGTTGATTAGAGAGGTTTATACTTGATAGTCTTTGCTCACATTCAGATGAACAAAAGCAGAGCATTATAGATGATTTGATATCCATTTCAATAGGAACATTTCAATGGCAAAATGTTAACAATTTTCCAACTTTATGGTGTTTTCAAATTTCAAATATCTTTGATATATATATAGGGTTTTTTTTGTTGTTTTTTTATTGAAAAATATATAGGGTTAAAGGCGGAAAATTCTTGTGTAGGCTTGGTATTTACAGCAAGCCAATTAAAACATGACACTAAGCCTACACAAATATTGCCCAGTTAAAGGTCTTTTGCTGCCGTGTGTTTAACCAAAATTGACTTTTGATGTCATTTTTTTTTTGTGAACTTTTGGTGTCATACGTTTACGTTTTGTAGACTTTTAGTGCATCCATTTTGGTTTGTTAAGTAGCATACACAAGTCATTTGACTTGTCATATACTTTTGATTTAGTTCAATTTAGTCTCTCAAATACATCCATCACTTTTTTTTGTTTAATTTAGTCATAAAGTTTTCAAATCAAACCACTTGACTCGGTGGATCTAGTTCGGACCCTAGTTGGATCGACTGATACTAAGTCCAATTGACCTAGTTCTGACCTAACTCAGGGCTAGGTCGGACCTTGGTAGGGGTTGCCTGATCCATGGGACCTCGACCAGGGTTCTCTGGGCTAGGTCAGACCTAGGTCAATCAGATCTAGTTCAGTTGGACGAAAAAGCCCTAACGAAACCTAGTCCAATTGGGAACGATTTGCACCCAATTGGACCGGTCCACCAAGTCAAGTAGTTCGATTTGAAATTTTTTTGGGACTAAATTAAATAAAAGAAAAGATAAAAATGAATTAGATGGACTAAATACAACAAAATCAAAATTATATGGTAAGTCACCTGATTTGTACGTGCTACCTAACTAAAAAATTAACGGATACACCAAAAGTCTAAAAAAAAAAACTGACATCAAAAACCAACATTGACTAAACATATGACACTAAAAGATTCGTTAACCCACATATATAGTCTAACTATAAAGTTATTTATTTTTTAGGGTTTTCATGGGTGTCCTAGGTAGGGGTGGCAATTGCTGACACGATGACACGATCTGACACGGACCTGTTTTTTTTTTCGTGTCTTGATCTACACGAAAATCTGACCGTGTCAGATAGATCTGTGACACGTCTAGACACGTTTTTATGCATATCCGTGTAGATTTGATCTGTAGGTCCACGATAAACACGCATCAACACGACTTATTTGAAACTTAATATTTATTATTTATAAAGATCAGTAATTGTATATTTACAAAACTTAGCATTTGTACAAATTTTGGTCTAAAAAGTGTAAGTGGAGAATGAGTGCCTTATGAAGTTTTAATTCTCGAGAGGAGGCACAGTCACAGGCTGCAGAGGGTATAAATTATAATATCGGGGGTGGTGTGAGATTTCGCTGAGCCAGAAAGTGAAAGCATGTTGATTATCGATGAGTAAAGTTCATGTTTTTTTCACCAAAAAAATTAAGTTTTTCATTTTTATCAAGTTCCGTGTCAACACGAGATCTGTTTTGACACGAAAATTCCGTGTCTCGTGTCGTGTCTCGTGTGACATGGGATCTGCCATGTCAACTCCCGTGTTTAGAAAACATGCGACACATTTAGGGTGATCTGTTTTGACACGAGAGATCTGTTGATACGCGTGTCACTAGCGACACGATACGAATAGACACGACACGGTCCGATTGCCACCCCTAGTCCCAGGGGAATATTAATAGTGCAACATTATAGTATCTTTGCTCTAAATTTATAATAATCTCTACTCATACCCGTTATTGCATATTAATGCCTCATTAGATAAATTTTGAGTTTGGTAAATTTTTAGTTGATTTTTATTCTTTGCAAAAGGTTATTTGCTGAACTTATACGAAAATTGAAATATTCTAAATATGTTTAATTCGGTTGTTAAATAGTGATGCAAATCTATACTTGGTGAAATTTGGCACTCCAATTATACTAATGTTTGATTAATAGTATTTCATCAAAATGGACGAAAATATTATGTGCGCATATTAATTGTATCCTTAATTTGTTTTAGTATCAATTAAGACTCCATCCATAATTTTTTTTCAAGTTTATGAACTTAATTGATTGTGTAAAAAGTTTAAAGATGTAACTGAAATTATGTGCATGACACATATTATTTTCCAGTTCATTTAAATTAAAAAAATGAAAAAAAAAAATATTTAATAACAATTTGTATAATTGTAGTGCCAAATTTAAACAATTGAAATATGAAATAGCATAATATTTGAAGTTCTTTATGTTATAGACGCAATTTTTTAACTTAATCTCACATATCAAAATAATTCTTTAATTACCAACATATCAACACAAATTCAGAGAAATTGGAATTTCTTGGGCCGCAATTCTTATCGCAGAAACAAGGACAGTTGGGAAATACCAGACTCAAAATCTTATCCGCAGTAAAGTTGCGCGGTATTATTGTTTGTTGGTCGTAAAGGATTGATTTTTACCGCGACAAAAAACCTCCCACCGTCTTCTCCTTTTCGTTGCAGAAAGCTCCCTCATTTCTTCTCCTCCTCTTCTCTCGTGATCACTGCTCTACAATTCAATCAGTTCTGCGGCGAAATTAATCAAATCAAGATAATCTCATCTGGGCGCCTGGTTTTGTACCCATGTCTTCCCCAAACAAGCGCCGTGACATGGATTTGATGAAACTGTATGACTCTTGCCTTTTCTTTGGGATTTTCTTTCGTGTCTTTGCGATTTTCAAGTTCTGTTTGATTTATGGGGAGAAAATGTTCATCTTCTTTAATTCACTTTGTGACTTTGAATTCTGTCTGTGGCTCAACCAGGATGATGAGTGATTACAAGGTGGAGATGATCAATGATGGCATGCACGAGTTCTATGTGGATTTTCACGGACCTAAAGAGAGTAAATCACCTATACCCCTTCTCTTAAATTTGGGTTTTAATATACTCGAACTTAATTTGAGTAAAAGAATGGTTTTACTTTTGTTGTTGATGGATATGCTTAGTAGTTCAACTGGTACTGAATCTTTATTAAATTTGATTAAAGAAACATCTTTGGTAGCTTTTGGATATGCTATCTTATAAACATTTATCAGCTTTGCTGCGTTTTGATGGTGAAGTTCCTACTGATTGTCACTTCTTAGTATTACAGAAACTGAGGTATAAGTAAACTGATTTTCTTTGCCAATTATTTAGACTTGATCAAATGATAATTATTTTTTACATGCTTAACTTGATTTTCTAGCTCATGTTTTTGTATTTATCATTTTTCACATAGATTGAACTATTGTTTGCGATATTTTGCCTACTGAATTTAATAAATTAGCAATGCACATTGAAAAAGCTACTGTTCTTTCGCCATTTGAGCTGCAGGTTTTATATTTGGTACTGGCATTGGAGTGTGATATGTTCCACTGATAATGCAGGTCCTTACCAAGGTGGTGTGTGGAAAATCAAGGTTGAACTTCCCGATGCGTATCCATATAAATCCCCATCTATCGGTTTTATGAACAAAATTTACCACCCCAATGTTGATGAGATGTGGGCTCTTACAGTCTACGTTATTTAGCATTTTCATTTACAAGGTCCATCTAATTTGGATGGCAATAGATAGAGATGACGTCAATATAACTCCCTTTCGTGTTTGTTACCTGCAGGTCGGGCTCAGTCTGTTTGGATGTTATAAACCAAACCTGGAGCCCCATGTTCGGTATGATAGACTACTATATTTTCCAGCACTCTTTGTATTCCGGATAATATTATGCAAAATTTTGACATATCAACTTATTTTTTACTATTGTATTTTCTTGCAGATTTAGTAAACGTGTTTGAGGTGTTTCTACCTCAACTCTTGCTGTATCCTAACCCGTCAGACCCACTGAATGGTGAAGCTGCTGCTCTTATGATGCGCGACAAAGCTACTTATGATCAAAGAGTTAAAGGTATTATGCGACTTATCTTTGAATAGCCTGTATGCATATACATTATACTCATAACTATAATGAACCTCAGTTTTAGAATTTCTGCAGATTTTTTCTCATTTCAATCTGCCAAAAGATATAAAATTATTTGCCTTTGTGAGGGGAAGAATCACAGAAATGTTGATTATCTTGGAGACCAAGTAATTTACTGAAGAGGAAACTGTATTCTGGATTCTTATCAATTTCAATCTTCTAAGATTTGGCAATTGCAAAAAGTGTATCTTTGGCAATTAAGCTGAAATAAAAAACCAACTAAAATCCAAAAATCACTTCACTTGTTCTTCATCTTCTCTATTCATGCATTAAAAATTGCAGAGTACTGCGAGAGATACGCCAAGGCAGAAGATGCGGGACACGATGAGAAGTCTAGTGATGACGACGAGTTGAGCGAAGATGAGTATGCATCCAGCGAGGACGGTAAGGTGGCTGGAAAAGCCGATCCCTAGTCTACTGTTAGTGGTGAATTCTTTGTACCTCATCAACATTCGGTGTAGTATAATCCCAGGATGTATGGCTCGTCTCTTCATGTAAATTATTTATTTGTATAATTTTCAGTTATTATTATACCTGTTGGGAAAAAAAAAACCTTCTATGGTATGGCCTGGTGTTGATTACTTCGTTCCCAAGTTTCTGCAGTTTCAAACTTTTACAATATAATATAATGTAGAGCAATGAGCAGACAAGCCCTTATAGCTCAGTGGTAGAGCGTCAGTCTTGTAAACTGAAGGTCCGTAGTTCAATCCTGCGTGAGGGCAATTTTTTCACTCTTTTTATTTTCTATATATATATTTACTACTGTTATCTAATAATAAGACATAAAGAGCCCGTACCCACCAGGCGCCACACCCATACCACCACTGGGCAATGATGTGTGACACATTTGTTTCTTTCATCAGTCTGACAGTGAGAGTCCTGAGATGCATGCACCAAAACACACCCTGAAGCTGCTTTAATTTTTCTTGACAGCTCTGCTTTTGCTTTCTCATGTCTGTCAATGGGTTCTCTCTCAGATTTAAATAAAACAACTTAACAAAAACAAATTGTTCTATAAGTTCGAATCTTTACGTTTTAATAAACATAGTTGAAGGTTTATCAAATGGGTTCAACTCTAAACTGTGTTGTAACTGTTATCTATTTCATCTTCTCTATTGATGATTGCATAAAGAAGTGATCTTCATGCAAAAGTCAAGATTTTTACGAACATAGTGGTTGCCTGAATATTTATTTTTTTCTAAAATACATGGGTTTTTGTACATATCGTCTTGGGAAGTGGTCAATGTTTTTGCCATTTATGGCAGGAAAGATGATGGAGTGAGTTGACAACGCAAACTTGTGTATCCGTTCGGTTGCTTTCATTCATGTGTGTCATGTCTGTGAAGAAGAGATAATGTTTCTTCTGCGCAGACAAATTGATAGAAGTTTCCACTTTCAGTTTTAGTATTCATTTCATTTAAGATTTACATTTTCCATAGTAATTTGAAAGAACAACAACAAAAAATGAAGAACTGGTTATGAATTAATTCCCATAAAATCCACAACCATAAATAAATATGCAGCACGAAACCACCAAAATTCCGAAACCGAGATGCGGTTTAGGATGAAACCGCAGTCGCAAATGCGGGTTTGGACGAAAACTGCAGATCAAAACCGCAGCCGAAGATGCGGTTTTGAAATAAAACCATATCTGGTGAGACAATGTCCATTTCGTGAAATTTCGGGCTATTTAAGCATGATCAAGATCATGATTATGCAGTACAATCACCATGAAACAGAAGAAAAGGAGGTGATTTGTATAATTAACAAAATGGTATACAAAATTCCTCTGTTTGAGAGCTTTTTAGATAGATTTATTAGGTATCTCTATACTAAAACTAATCTGAATATCAAGTTTTCAAAAAAAAAAATCTATGGAGATGAATGTATTTGCACGTTAGCGAGGAGCCGATTGACACGGCTTAGGGTCTCTCTTGCAGCCACTGTTGTCGAATGATCTTCGCCACTGATCGAAGTCCGTATGTATATCGCTTTCCTTATCAGATCATCTGCTATATCGAAAAGTCCACCACGAAGCATTAATTTCGCTCGGGTTTCGAGCACCGTGGCTCTCAGGAGCGCGAGATCTTGCCAGAGAGACGGGTTGAGTTGGGCAGTGGTGTGGATCGGTCTCCAACAGAGCGATTTATCAAACCATTTGTCGATCGGTGTGACAAGGGCGTGATCTGCCGCTTCGAGCGCATCGGTGCACCGCCGGAGGAGTTCCAGCGCAGCAGCGCACCGCGAGAAGGTGATGAACGTGCGCTTCGCGAGTGGCAATGCTACTTCTTTGACGAAGTGGAGGAGTTCGGATGCCTTGAGCTCGACCGAGATCGGGTCGGTGCTGAACCCGAGGAGTAAAAAGCTAGCCGCCCATAAGTGGTCGCTATGAACCGGTGAGCCGCGGGTTAGGACCCCGTGGACCATCACTTCGGACCCGCGAGGCCCAGCTCGTTTTCTGGCGTAGTTCTTAACGAGGTCGTTGAATAAGACACGGTCTTGGTTGGTGGAGCTCCGAGCCATGTTGAACCGGATAAGAATCGCCACCGCGTCTGCCGCTGATCGGTGTGACGATGCGCAATCGCATAGTAGCTTCCGTAAAAACCGTGTCCGATGATGTTTTTCCGGTATTTTCTGGGCTGCGGAGGTTAGTAGCGCGATGGGGACTGCGCTGGGCGCGAACCAACCGCTTGCCTCGACCATCCTCGTCGCGAGGCTCCGGGGCCCACCGTCGGCGTGGTCGAAGATCGAGAAGCAAACCTCAAACAACTGCAACAAGAACATGTTCCTTCTCAACGAGGGGAATTCCCGGTCGCTCCATGTCATGTCTCGGAGAGGCATTCGGTTGATCGTGTCGAGGAGTCGGGTTGGGTTTATCGGAAGTTCGGAGAGGACTGACCCGACTATTGCAAGCCCAAGAGTGGACCGGCTGAGTTTATCCTCAATCGCGCGAAGCGCGTCGATTTCAGTCAACGAGTAGTCCGTGATGGTGCTTCCTTGCATTAGCTGCATTGCCTCAACTGCGGAAAGATACGAGAGCTTTAACGGCTCAATGTTCATGACTCGAGGGAGTTGGGTCGATATTATGATGTGGGTGTCGCCTCCGAACCGGGGAAGGAGGTCCATCACTAGTTTGTGGTCCCACCAATCCTTCTCGGTCTCTAAACTATCAATCACGACCAAGAACGGGATGTTTCGCATGAGCTCGCGGCGAATCCGAGACACCGCAGCCTCTTCTTGTTCCTCAAAGCTCTTGAACCGACTCTTCTCAGTCGAGTTCAAGTTCGAGTTGTCGATCCCGACATCCACATCGAGGAAAGACCATAAATTAAGGTAGTTTTGCCTAATGTACCGACTCTCGCCACCGATCCATAACACCATCTTGTAGCGTTGGTGGTTTTGATAAGCGAACTCGAGAAGCAGCTCGGTTTTCCCGATCCCCGATTCGCCCGACACACATGCGATCCCTTTACCATACACAACTTTTGTTGAACGTCGCCTCCTCGCGTATTTCACTATTCTCGGCCGTGAGAAATCGGTCATCTCGATCTCCTTCTCCGATTCTTTCCAAACCTCCTTTCCCTTCCCCTCGAGATTTGGTTGCTCTTTTCGCCGGCTCTCATTCCAACCGATCGTCACGCTCTTCCTCCTCGACCGTGCCTTGAGCTCCAAGTAATCACCTTCTTGCTCCCCTGACAACATGAATTCTAGCTCGGTTAACTCCTTCTTCCGCCCAACGAAACTCTCGTTCCTCGGCATCGGAAACTCGTTTTTCTCGACCCGGTCGCGCCACTTTGATAACCGATCGACCACGCTTCGCCTCCCCAACCGCATCGCCACTAGCGTCACCGTTTTTAATATACAGTCTCGCCAGTTACCCCCTTGAGCCTCGAGCTGCCACTCATCGACTCTCGAAAGTCCATTGACCGCCTCCCTCCATTCCTTCTCGATTCCACCATACAAAGCCCAGAGCTCGCCTCCATGCTTTTCCCACAACTCCCCTCGCTTCTCGACAACGTCTCGCACCAGGCAATCACCGGGACTCAAATCGAAGTAAATCGGAACTAGATTTTTCTTGCTCGAGAAGTAACGTAGCTCCTCGATCGTGTAAGGATTCCGAAATGACTTCCTCGTCAATATAACAACCCCAAACGTCGAAACGTCCATCGCCCGCTCCACCGTCACACGCTTTCTCGAGTTACGGCAGCGAGACCGGTCCGACACAAAACAACTCATCCCTTGGATTTCGAGCTCAGCACGTAACCAACTAGAAAACCTAAGTAACGCCGGTTTCCGACCGTACAGACCGATGAACACATCGCAGCTCCTCAACCTGTTCGAGGAAATCGCTGTGATCGGGGTCCCGCGACTTCTCCCTTGCCTTTCTCTCGAAAAAATGTTCTCATTCGATGCACCGGCCGGAGTTGTGGCTGAAATGTCGGACATGACACTCCGGATGTTTATTTCGGGACCCACAAATCCGATGTTCTCATCGGTTCTGTCCAGAGCATCAGCGATTGTCGCAGTGGATAATTTCGGAGGCGAGAAGAACGGGGACTGATTTGCGGAGAAAAACGTTGAAGAAGACGAGGATATGTTTCTCGAAGTCGTGGTGGGGATCGACCCGAACCGGGAACTGTCTTCTTGAGGATCCATCATTGTTGTGTGTATGCTGTTTGATATGTTTCACTGGAAAGCAAGCAAGAGAGTAACTAAAAGTTATTGCTTTTCGACAGCAATGTAGGATTTTTTTTTTTTTTTTTTTTGAATCAGATGAGTAAATCAAGCTGCTTAATGTGCCCATTTCTAGGGTTCTACTGATCAAATTAACCCTAAATCCAGATTTGAAACACAAGAACATCACTTTGAAGACAAAAAAATCCGACAAAACCAGAATGTAAGGAGATGGTCGAATTGATTCACTTGCTGGCATTGTAGATCTACTGAGCTAAAGAATGTACTCAACCAATTAATCAAATCGGCTAAAAATAACAACTTTGAGCAGTCTAGTCAGATCTGGGAGCTTACCAGGGTTGAAATCCCAATCATGGTCGATTCTTGGACTGATAACTCCCAATCGACAGTTCTCGAACAGCGATATTTCAAGATACTCAAATCTTGGCCGACAGAATCCGGAAATTACGACAATCTGCTCCAATCAACAGCGCAGTCAAATTAACCGACGACAGACATGGGTGCAATGTCAAATACGACAGAACACGTCACAAAGCTTCAATCCGACACAGAACGAGGATGATACAGAAACCAGGGTAGCAGATTCCAGATTTGGTTGAAAAAGAAAGAAACAGAGTACCTTTTACGAAGAAGTTGAAGATTTCTTTCACTTGCGTTCTTTCTGGGTGGAGAGACCTGTCTATCAAACAAAGGTGTAATTTTTATTCAAAAGGAACACTGCTTTCAATGTCCAAGACAGACCCGCCTGAGTTTCTCTCTACTAAGTCACTTTCTCTCTCTTTCTTTCTATCTTTCTTCTCTGGTCGAATAATAAAAAATTCTATGCAGGCGTCTGTCTGAAGAAGCTCTGATTTTTCTTCGTGTTTTCACAATGAAGAAGGGAGTGACGGATTCTGGGGGAACATCCACCGTCAATAAGGAGGGGGGAAGAGAATTGGGACCCAATTGGATTGAACTCTTTATGAGATTATGGATTGCAATGTTTGTCGAGACAAAACAACAAAGTCCACTGTCCAATCAAAACCCATTTAAATTCCGGTCAGTTGAGAAAATGAAGTGTTGTTGCGTATGAATCCAACACCCAACCTAGGTGACTTTGGTTTTGGGTTTCATCTTTTGTTTAAAAAAATTGTATTTTTAGTACAAATTTGAAAATATTATTGAAATATATAGGTTAATTATCAAGACAACTTTTCAATCAACGAACAATTTTAGCTCATGTTTCATTTCAGATAAATAGTTAGCTCAAGTTTTCTTAAGTGAATGAATAACTAGCAATGTTTACTTTTCTCTAATTGAATAAGAGCTCACCGTTCGGGCCATATACGGCACGTGCACGGCATGTGATTACATAATAGTAGTTTCATTTGAAGATATATTTATTTTGTTCTCAATATTAGTTTAAATATAAAGTTGTCTAAGAAGTTTTAATATTGTAAGATGGGAAGAAGTTGAAGAAAAGTCTCGATTCATGTTTCTATTCCAAGAGGTCTGTTCATCAATATTAGAAGATGACGGTTGAATTTTTTTTTTTTTTTGTCATTTTGTATAATTACGTGTCATGTACGTGCCGATTCCATAAAAAATAGTAAAAAATAAACATACCTAGGTACTAAAACGTGAGCTAATTAATTAACCCAACTCTATATATACTAAATATAACACAATTTTATAAAGTTGGTACTAATATCTGACCTACTTAAGAATTTTCCAGTTTTGTGAATGTTTTTTTTTTTCTTTTTTCCATTTAGAGATGAAATCTAGTACTCAACTACTATTATGGTTGGATTCACTTAGGTAAAATCATGGATTTCTTTTGTCATCTTATTCACAATTTTACTACTTTTTAACTCAAGTGAATAACTTAATTTCTATTTATGTAGAATTGTCGTTCTAAAAACTTACATTAACATTATAGTTTCAATGTTTATACTTGTGGATATCTAGTTGTTGGATGCTATTTATTTTCTCTTGTGTCGCAATATAATGTATTTTCTTGTACTCGCGAGTAATAAAGTCATAAACTTATTGCTAGGTTTATGCTATCGTTGCCACTTGCCACCGTGCATTTAAACATACAAGTGACGATACATCCGTTGAAAAATTAAAATTAATCAATAGGATCATCAATACGTTTGTTAAAAGGATTCAATGGTAAATCACCTAAATAATAAAATGGGTATTCTCCCACCGATCTTTTTAATGGTTTTTATTAGCCAAAAAGAAAAATCAATGGCCACATGTGTACGTCTTAGGTATGATATACAACCAACTCATACGTAGATATTAACTAGCAACTACCAAACAATATATTATTATTATTATTATTAATCCATGAAAAATTGAGGACCTAATGTTATTGGAGACTTGTTTTTGAGTGCTTAGCATGTTGAGGTTTTATGATTTTGAAAAGGTCATCATTTAATGGAGTCCACATTGCTCTTTTAGTTTTTTTTTAATAGTTATATTATATATATATAAAAAGAAATTTAATTATGCTTGTTTAAATTAAATAATAATACGTAGCGAAACCAAAATTCTTATATTTAAAATCAATTATAAAGTTTACGAATTATAATCCTATATGTATATTGTTTTGACTTACAGCCGGTAATTATGAGCTTTATAAAATAAATTAATCCACGTAACTAAAAATATTATATAATTTTAATTTATAAAAGTACATGTATTTGAATTATTTAATATACTGTTTTCTGAGATAACCTTTTATATGGTAACCTTAGATAATGACTAATGTACAAACTATTTGTTTCCTATGTAAAAATTGATATGAATACTTTTAAAATAATATATTTTCATATATTTATAATATATATATACTATTTGTAATAAATCAATTAATAATAATATTTATATATATTTTAGTATATAAATTTTAAAAATGGACTGCAACAAGTTTGTGAATAATTTTCCTTTAATATCTAACTGTTTGTAAATATTACGTACTTTTGTAGCACATTTGAATATCTCCCAAAATCTTTTCATTTTTCTCGCATTTTGTTTTTATAAATTTAAATGGGTATATGTAATATTTTGTTTTAAGATTAAGAGACAGTTGTGTAGAGGTACATTGATCGGACCGTTTAGTTGACTTTTAAGAGTTATTAAGTGGGAAGGTAAATGGGCCGTTGGCAGTAACAACAGTCCAAAACACTCCTTTGGTTGTACTGAAGGAAAGCACATGCAGTCATGTGAGCCCACCTCATTGGACGGCTCCGATCATAATTCTTCTTCCCAATCATTGCCTCACATCTTGACACCTGTCAATCCTCGATCTACAAAATGAACCGAATCTTCTTCTTACAGAGTATGAATTCAGCTTCAAGATTCACGGCTTCTATATATGTATATCTATCTATCTATCATTTTTTTTTTATTAAAGTACAAATAATAACTTGTTCGATATATATAGATTCGATTTTATGAAATATTTAGTTAAAACATATCGTCTTATTTTTTATATAGTATTAGAGTATTCAGATTCAACTATATAAGTGTCTATATGTAAAAATGTCAAAATCTTATTCATCAATTATAGAAATATTGTTTAAAAAAAATATATATAATCGCCGTTAATAACTAAGTTGTTATTCATAAATATTAGTATAATGAGTGATATTAAAATATAAATTAATAAGAACATGTCTAATACTTTTTTCAAATGTTCGAGTTTATAAAATAATGAATTAATATAAACATCTTATTTTTAACAACTTATTTTTAGCTTATATATAAACGGACTCTATCTATATCTCTTAATGATAAGATATATCATAATAATACTCGGAAATAGTTAATATATCGAATATATATAAATGAAACAACCGAATATTGGTGGGATATGTGAAGCAAAAGAGAGTGGATGAACATACAGAAACCCACGTACCCCAAGAAAAACATTTTCCCAACAGGTACCGCGGACAACTTGATTTGTATCTATGATGATGTAGAGGAGGAGGACATTATAATCGTACGCGTAATATAATAATATACATAATAATAATTTGTCCTCTAAGTTTGCAACTTTGGTAGCATTTCTACAGACAAAAAGCACAAGCAATAATAATTATTATTCTTAGTTTTGATATTGATAGTCAGTCCATTCTGTCTATACATACATGGTCTAATATTAGTATTAAGAAAATTATACCAAAATGAATATATATAGATATAAATTTCAAAAACTTTTATGGTGAATTTGTTTATTGATATTAAACGTTAGTCTATTAGAACAAAACATGTATGTAGTTTATAATTATACGTCTTTTAATCTTTCAGAATTAAGACATTTACAGATACAGATATTCGAAGCTTATATAATAAATAAATATATTAAATGTACACAAAAATTGGCGCCTATACATTATCGATAGATTATGTTGGATTCCACTGTATCAAATGGCGTACCCGATCAACACAATGTTTTTATAGGAGGGTGTATCTTGGAAAAAAAAAACTATGAATCAGCAAAAGACGCATTAGTATATTCGAACAAGATATAATAACAATAACAGTTCAAAAAGTGCATTGTACAGATATTCTTTTTTTCATGGAAAAATAACGGGTATTTTCTAATGTCTTTTATTTGAATTTCTTCTACAGTGTTGAAGATCTTATTAGGAAGATAACACGAGTAGCCTATTTTACTTATATAGTCAGACTAGCTTTCACTTATATCAGATTAATCCGTATGTTATAGAGAGTTGTCATGAATATTTTTTATTTTTAAGATTTTAGCGAGTTTAAATTATTAACATTTTGATTAATATATATGACGTGTTGAACCATATTATTTAATTTATTATTTATGAGCAGAATATGTTAGTTTGTATACACCTGGAAAGTGTGGAGTGGTGAGCTATAGACACACTTCTCTAGCTAAATTCATGTTCTTTCTTCTTCACTCATTATGAGGGACCATTATAATATTATATTATTTTTTATCTTAACTTTTTTTAATGATACGAGAGGTTTTTAGTAGTAGTGCAATTTGAAACTTATTTTTTTTCGCATTTTAGTTTAGAAAAAAATTAATAATCAATCATGTATACACATTAATAATTTAGTATATGTATCTCAATTTTTGATATTTTATTATTTCCTGAGTTAAATCTACAATTTCATATATATATATATATATATATACTTTAATATTTTACAAATGATCGAGTGAAAGGCCGAAAGCACAGAGATCATATATGTATTTTGGATGTATTAGTTAGTGAGTGGTCGCATAATTGGGTTATTAAACTAATAAAATGTCGATAGCTAAGACAAATTTAGCAGCCAGACACAATATGTACATATATAATATATGTATAGACATTAGCTGTACTGCTTTGATATGCGCACCTCAAATGTTCAACAATCAAAACATAATGGTTAACTAATTGGAGGACAGTGACTTTATATAATCACTCCATCGGTATTGGCTGCTAAGGAGCCATTTAGCAATTACACAATCAGCTTTATATGTTATATCGTTTTTATTTTAAAATTTGTAATTATTGTTAATTGTATGTATTATTATACTTTACAAATTGCACATCTAGAACGATATATAGGTTGAAACGGTTCAAGCTAAATTGATCCGACCAAATTCTAAATTAAGTAGATCGCATCAGTATCAACTTTAAGACCGTAGAACTCAAATGTCAGTTTCGGTGTCAGGACCGGACTGACCGATCATCTAACATTTAGATTTCCTCATTCAATACAAGCAAGGAATAGATTATACTAGATGCTGTACCCGCGCGTCGCGCGGGTTAAATGTGATAATATAACAAATATGGATATATTTTGAGAAAATACATTATAAATTATATCAATTTTTTTTTTAAATTTGGGGAAAAAATGCATCATTGACCATGAATTGTTTTTTACAATTAAGAAAAAATACATAAAATATATATAAACATAATAATATTATATAGCGATAATAATAATAGTATGATATGCATAATATATAATAATAATAATAATAACAATATGATTTTTACTACAGTTTACAAAATTAATCCTAGACTATAACTTGGGCTGAAAAGTTAATCATAGACTTTGAGCATTATTTCGGCAATATCAATAATGTAAAACTATGAAACCCTAACTAATTATTAACAACAAAAAAAACCGTAGCTAATTAGCAAGCAGTAAACCTACCTAAGAGAAGACATATGTGTAGGCAAATATCACGGGCAGAGAGAGCTAAAGGGAGATGGAGACCGAGAGATCCACTCGCCAGTCGTTCTCCTCTCTCTGCAGCGACAAACAGAGCAAAAGTGAGATGAAGACCAAGAGATATTTGCTTCCGCAGACCGTATCCTCATCCGCTTGGCCGTGTCAAGCCTCGATTGAGCTACCATATAGCTTGTTGTCGCCCTTCTACCTTCAATCGACTCTGCTGCCTTCATCCGCTTCATCTACGGTGAGAGGGTGACCTTTGATTGATACATGGAGTGTTATTCATTTATTGTCTCAATTTTCCAGGTGCAAAAATCATAATTTCAGCAGCAATTCTTCTTCTTTATATAATAGATGATTTTGTAGTAGTGGGATTCTAGGTAGATGAATGGTCATTTTTTATGAATCAGTGTTGTATATGGTAATTATTTATGTGAATTAATTTTCAGTTTTATATAGGTTATATTAATGCGAATTAATTGTACAATTGTTTCGATAAAAATAAAATTGTACAATTGCTACTGGTAAAAGAAGAGTCTTATTGTCGAATGAATTTTTTTTATAGCGTTAAATTGTTAATTATTGTATTAGCTTTTATTATTTTGATGTGTCTTAATGTGAGGCGTTGAAATTGAAATCTTATTGGCTATAAGACTGATGATGTATCAGCTGTAGGTTTAGTCTATTAGTCAAAATCATCGAGATTAGTACAGTTTAGAAGATTTAGAAGATGTAGAAGATTAGAATAAGAATAACTGCCGCAATAGAGGTTTTGGTTTAAAAATAAATGATATTAATAAATTAAAAGATATAAGTTGTTGATGTGTTATGTGATGTGTCAAGCATATATTCAATGTCTGAGCTAAGACCATCCATCTTAGAGGTGAAGGGAGAATTAATTGTTACCATGAGAATTAATTTGATTGAGAGGTGAGAGAATTAATTGGAGGGAGAAAATAATAAATTGAAATGATGATGTGTAAACCTCTGATTTGACGATAATGCTGATGTGTCGACACCAGAAGAGCCCACAATCAGGATTAGTATAATATATATAGATATAGATTATAGTCTTAGTCTAGGTTAGGTGCTACTAAACCTACTTAGATTGAACACTTAGAAAAATGGACCTATCTATATTGGTGATATCAAAAGATGCAATTTGCTAGCTATAACATATTCTTGTTGACTTTGACTGCCTTAGACTTAGGCCCCTAGGTAATTTTGAACATAACCAATCATATTCCCAATTGCTAGTTGAGTTATGTTATGTGGGCTTCAAATGATATCATATAATAATAGACTTAAAGTAAAATCTCCAGGCCCAGTAAGATTTCGATGATATCGCTTGATTTTGGGTCACGTTGTACTTTTTTTGTTTACATTTAAGTCCAAATCGCTAAATTTTGGGCCGAATCCAAATCGCTATTTAACCATTCAATATTCATCGGTGGGAGTATTTTGATTAATAATAATGTCCATCATAATATTTTTCGAAGGCAGTGTTTATAATTATATATTATATGGTGTATATTATATACTAATTTGAAATTATCGTTTTGAATTACGTTCTTTATTTCTACTATATTGTTAATGTGATCTGCAAGTATTGTGTTTTCGTTTTACTAAATTTTAAAAATTAAGCTAAAAATATTGAATATAAAATTTTTATTTTAAAACGGATAAGTTCTTTTTTTTTTTTTTTTTTTGCCACTTAACGGATAACGATAATATTATTTTCCCGTTATTTTACTAGTATATATATTTTAATGATCCATTAAATAGCGCAAATATTTAGTGGAATAGAATAACTACTACAAAACAAGAGTCTACTAATGGTGTAAATATAAGATAATAAAAAAACTAATGGAGTAAATATATATATATATATATTCTGCACAAAAATACTGTAATTTGCTAATCTATATATATTATAAGGGAGCTGGAAAGAGAATGCTTGAGTATGGAGGTGACACATCAGCAATCTGAAGCTACTGCAGTGTGCCACCTCAGCAGACACCTTTCACTCAGCCCAACTCCACTATTAACGGGCCGAGAAGCCAAGAAGGAGAACAGCCATCAAAAGCCAAGCCTAAAAGGAGAACAGCCCATGCCAATTGCCGGGATAAGGAGAGAGAAAGATCCACCGCGCCACAATTGGAGACCAGACTAATAATCTGAAAGCATTCAATTATTTACCAAAAAAAAAAAAAAGCATTCTATTATTTTATTATCATTCAATTATTTATTAATTTTACCAAAAATAAAATCAATTAATAAATTGCACTATTTCTCTTTTACCAAATTTAATTTGCTAACCCAATCCTATATAATTTTCGGCCAAAAAATCCAAAAGATTTTGGTTGCACCACCAATAAGTTTAGAACTCTATCTATATATTATATAAATCAGTAAAAAAGAGAGTGGTTAAATCTTACGATGCCACGTCAGCGTTTTCGAGCTCATATTGCGTGCCACCTCACCTATTTTTTCTATTGGGCTAGCATGTGTTTAGTAATGGGCCTATATTAATGATGAATTTAATTTTAAGATGACCCAACATTTTAAAAAACCATTATCATAGTCTATGATGTATTATTTTGATGCACATATTATTTATTTATTAGTTTGTAAATGTAACTCAAATCATAATAATAATATTATTACTACATAGGATACATATATTATTATATATTATAATTATGCATTTTGTCTTAATAGATAAACAAAGTCCAAGTCTACTTTTGCAATTTTTCTAAACCTAAATTAAAAAATTGTACTACAGTTTTGAATGCGTTTTTTCTTTTTATTATGTTATTATTATTATAATCTAACCGCATGGATTCTCTTCAAAATTGAGTATTTGATTTATTTTCTCGGTGTGTATTAGATTCGGGATCCATGCTTTTTATAAACTGACGTCATTTAATAGTAGGTAAACTTAGCATATTTGGTGCAATCAGTTAGCTAATTGATCAAAATTCTAAATTGAATGAGTTGTTTCCAAATAATTATATGTCAGTTGATAGTAAAATGAATTATCACCAGATCATAAGGTTCGACTTTATATAATTTTATCCAAATAGACACAGAGTTAAAACTCCCTGGTGTTAATTTATGTTCAAGTACACTCCTAACAAATCATGTATGATTCGGTGTGAATCTAATGATTTTTGCAATTTCATAATCTAATGATATTGTCTTTATGGTGAAATTTTTTAAGTTTGAGAATACCTCATTCTCTTAGTTGTGTGATCAATATGGTTTATTCAGACTAAAAGTTTCATATTCCGTTGATTATAGCTTTATTAAGTTAATTGCAAGTTCGAGAAAAAAAGGCCCACTATTATGTTTTGTTTTATATATATATATATATTAATCCATTGTTTTTCTTTTTATTATGTTATTATTATTATAATCTAACCGCATGGATTCTCTTCAAAATTGAGTATTTGATTTATTTTCTCGGTGTGTATTAGATTCGGGATCCATGCTTTTTATAAACTGACGTCATTTAATAGTAGGTAAACTTAGCATATTTGGTGCAATCAGTTAGCTAATTGATCAAAATTCTAAATTGAATGAGTTGTTTCCAAATAATTATATGTCAGTTGATAGTAAAATGAATTATCACCAGATCATAAGGTTCGACTTTATATAATTTTATCCAAATAGACACAGAGTTAAAACTCCCTGGTGTTAATTTATGTTCAAGTACACTCCTAACAAATCATGTATGATTCGGTGTGAATCTAATGATTTTTGCAATTTCATAATCTAATGATATTGTCTTTATGGTGAAATTTTTTAAGTTTGAGAATACCTCATTCTCTTAGTTGTGTGATCAATATGGTTTATTCAGACTAAAAGTTTCATATTCCGTTGATTATAGCTTTATTAAGTTAATTGCAAGTTCGAGAAAAAAAGGCCCACTATTATGTTTTGTTTTATATATATATATATATATTAATCCATTGTTTTTGCAGTTACAGGTTAACAAAATGTTTAAACTCCTGAGTTTTCCTTATATTTTAAGATACTGAATTAATGAAATATTATTACATGTTAAAAAATTTCAGTTTAGCAATTCGCCCTGCGCGTAGCGCAGGGTCAGCACCTAGTTAATATTTGGCAAATCAACAAATGAACAAGTTGCTAGCGTAACGCAAAGACTTTAGTCAGGATAACTACAAAATAAGAGTCCATTGATCTTAACTGGAGTAAATGCAATATATAAATATATATAAAAAAATTAAAAACTTCATTATAAATAATGTATAATTTTTTTTTAAATTACTAGTTAATGTTTGAATAATCGAACAAATTGCTAACTATATTTTTTTAGATTACAATTGATAAATATGAAATTTTTAATAAAGATAATGTTCTATACATATGCACAATTGAGTTAGTTAACTTAAGTGTAAAAAATAATAATTATACCAGCAATTTATTCAACTTTTAAACATAATAACTAAAACTAACAGTTTGATAATTTCCCCATTATTATATTTAAACATCCATTGAATAGAGATACAGTTTGAATAGAGAAAGTACCAGATATAGCGGAAGCGGCTAGTTGTGTTTTATTTCCTTTATTATTTATTATTTATTCATTCTAAAAGAGTAAATCTGAACAAATATATATAATAATAACAATAAAAAAGTACAAACTTCCTGGGTGGGGCATTATATTTTTGTATCGTCATAGGTTTTTGAGAAATTCTGTGTTCTTTTTCTTCATCATCATCGGAGCAGCATCAATCATAATCATAACTAGGTAAATCGACTGAGCTCAATTCCTCCTCCGATCTCGCCGTTGATGTCTGTTTGTCATTTCAATGGAGATTCCAGTCTTAGACTCTTAGTTACCGATTATTTTCCTGATTTTTCTTGTCCATAATCTGACTTATCCATTTATTCATCCACATATAAAGCTTACCCAGCGACGGGGTCATTCTCTACTGCTTCTGTTCTGTTTAGTTCGTTTCTCTGAGATTGATTCTGATAGTGGGTGTTTTCTATTTGAATGGCTCGATTGATTCTGCCATGCAAAGGCTCAACTTTGGCGAAGACAAACCTCTTCGGCTTGATCTCCTCTCCTGTGATTACTTGAACTTTTTCCTTATTCACTTCTCATATAAGATTGGATTAGAATAGATGTTTTGGGTACTATAGAGTGCAGTCTCCGCATTGAGGTTAAAAGTTAAGGACTCAGGATAAAGCTGCCTATTCAGTGTTCGATGAAATGTCTAACAGAACTGTAAAGTTAATTTTGACTTGTATGTATAGATGAAATATCTATTATGGGAGTTACGCAATGTGCTTAAGGCTATTCGTTCTTGAGCCGTAGCTGTTATAACTAGAAGTTGTTTTTCGTTAATATACAACAGTTCAGTTTGCCAATGTATCCCAGTTGTAGTGCATTCTGTTGCCTCATTGTTTGGATTCACTAGCAATTACTCATCTTTTTAAGTTGATCTGTTTTGTCTTTTGGTAGGTTCTGTCTTCTTGTGTTGTTCCTTGTTCGACAACAGTTAGGAACTTTATTAGATACAGGCCCTTGCTTCATTCAGAGGTGTATATCAATTTACCTTTTCACTTCTCATGTTATAACTGAATTTATTAACCTAACTATATCTAAATGTATTAGCGTACACAAATGTTTTGTAGGTGATATATAAGAGGGATAGTGGGATATTATATCCTTCTTTAGTTGTAAGTTGTGCCAACTTCTTATCCTTGCTATCTACTTTCAGTATATATGTGCATCCTGCACTATCATATTTACCCAAATTAGTTTATTTTTTCTTGCTTATTATTTTCTTTTGCAATATTCTTGGATTTAGAGGAGCAAACAATTCAATAGTAGGTTGATTTGTGCTGTGGCGACAGAATCTTTACCAAAAGAGGCTGCAGAGTCCAAAATGGATGCCCCAAAGGAAATCTTCCTGAAGGACTACAAGTTACCTGATTACTATTTTGACGCGGTATATGCTTTAACCTTAATATATAAAAATGGTTGGATTGGAACTTTGCATGCCATCACTTTTTTAACCTTGCGAATGACGGAACTGCTACTTTAGGTGGAACTGAAATTTTCACTTGGTGAGGAGAAGACCATTGTTGACTCAAAAATAACTGTTACCCCCAGGGTTGAAGGTAGTACTATTATCTGTCTGTAAACAAGTTGGTATTAATTTTATACAATATGTGTGCACTGTGCAGCATGATTTTTTTTTTCTTCACGGAGTATTCCTAACAATTTAAGAATCAGGTTCTTCTGCTCCACTTGTTTTGGATGGGGTTGATTTGAAGCTCCTTTCAGTCAAGGTCAATGGGAAAGAGCTAAAGGTATATAATATTAATCCTAATTTAAATGATATGGTTAGCAAGAGCTTCCCATATTGTCTTAGCTCTCTTAATGACAAATATTTTCATTTCAGGAAGGAGATTACCATTCAGATGCACGTCACTTGACTCTTCCATCTCTACCAAGTGGACCATTCACTCTTGAAATTACCACCGAGATATATCCTCAGAAGAATACTTCTTTGGAGGTCAATTTTTATCTATAGATATTCTACATTTCCAAATTTTTTCATTGTCATTTTCTTCTCTGTTTTTAGTTTGCATCCAATGCTATCTTCAGGGCCTTTACAAGTCATCTGGGAACTTTTGCACCCAATGTGAAGCAGAGGGTTTCAGGAAAATTACATACTATCAGGTTAGACATTTTCAAGAAATAAAATTAATCAGTTCAAGTTGTTTACTTGATTGAGAATAATTTTCAGCGTGACTGATAACACTTCTCCAAATAGGATCGTCCGGATATTATGGCAAAATACACTGTCCGCGTTGAAGCTGATAAGTCGTTATACCCAGTTCTGCTGTCGAATGGAAATCTTATCGAACAAGGAGAGCTCGAGGTGAATACAATTTCGTCATCATGCAGATAAAGAAAGATTAAGATATTTGGTTTATACTCTATCAACTTATTATTTATATTGGTGTATCAGGGAGGTAAACATTATGTCCTATGGGAGGATCCCTTCAAGAAACCATGCTATTTGTTTGCATTGGTTGCAGGGCAGTTAGAAAGCAGAGATGATACATTTGTCACTCGTTCTGGACGCAAGGTCTCCCTTAGAATCTGGACCCCCGCACAAGACCTGCCTAAGACTGAACATGCCATGTATTCTCTTAAAGCTTCAATGAAGTGGGATGAAGATGTGGGTTTCTATCTAGCTTTGAGTGTATTCCTTTAACTTATATAATTGCAATAATAAGAGTTCTTAAATCGGCTATTTGGATAATAGGTTTTTGGTCTCGAGTATGACTTGGATCTCTTCAACATTGTAGCTGTTCCGGATTTTAATATGTAAGACCAATATTACCAAATATACTCACTATTATATTCTATTGTTCCTCTAAAATAAATTTGGCCTTTTTTTTGCTATTAACCCGTAGTTTCCTTTTTGTTTGCTCACCAGGGGAGCCATGGAGAACAAGAGTCTTAATGTAATTAATCTCCCTTTTCCATTTTTTGTCGTTCACGACCTTTCTTTATCAACATTATTTTTGGCCAAGATCTCTTGTTACTGATTTCTTCTTCTGCAGATTTTCAATTCCAAGCTTGTCCTTGCATCTCCTGAGACTGCTTCAGATGCAGATTATGCTGCAATTCTTGGAGTTATTGGTCATGAGGTGTGTTCCTTGCCTTTTCAGAGTAGTTTTGGATTTTCTGCTCTTTGTACTCTACTTAATTTGTTTCAAAACTGGTTTTTTTTTGGTGCAGTATTTCCACAATTGGACTGGAAACAGGTTGCGTGGACAGAAACTCCTCTTCTCTTTATTCTCTTATCCATCTGTTTCCGTCTCTTCTTGCATTACTGTGTTGGTGTTCCCTTCTAAGGATATGCATCAAGGCAGATCATCAATATTAATTAGCTAAGTTGAACTGCAGAGTCACATGCCGTGATTGGTTTCAGCTCAGTCTAAAGGAAGGACTCACGGTTTTCCGCGACCAGGTATGATTGATTTGTATCATTTAAATTATCCTTTTGGTATCAGTAGTCTGTATGAATGTAACAATTCTCTACTCTGTAGGAATTTTCTTCTGACATGGGGAGCAGAACTGTGAAAAGAATATCGGATGTTTCAAAGCTTCGAAGCTATCAGTTCCCTCAGGTTCTCTATCGCTTTTTAAGTCTTTTTCATTAGGTATATTTCATTTGTAAGGATTCGGCTCTCCTTTTCTAATATGATGATTATCAATATATTTGTCTTTAATAAATTATCAGGATGGTGGTCCTATGGCTCACCCCGTGAGGCCACATTCTTATATCAAGGTATTTATTACTAGAAAGCTATTTAACTATAGTTTCAGTTTCCCTTTATTCGGTTCTTTAACTTCGTTTCCTGCTATTGACTGTAATATATTTGTTTTGGCAGATGGACAACTTCTACACAGGCAAGTTTCTACTGTTTTTGATTACTGAGAGTGCTTTGGCCACTATGTTTTCCTGTTCAGAATGAGAGTTTTCCTTACATTTACCTTTTTTTTTTTTTTTTTTTTTTATATATTTCGGTTTGCTTTGCAACTGTCTTTGATATGGTCTCTTCAACGTACAGTTACGGTATGTTTCCTGTCTTTCCTGTCATACACTTATACTTCAATCATTTCACTCTCTATACATTCTGATATTATTCTTGTTCTTTTTTGCTTCTAATGTGTTGCAGGTCTATGAGAAGGTTCGTCTTTTTCTTCAACTATGTAGACCCACTCATGCAATTGTGTGTCTATCATAACATTGTGGGTTTATGATTGGGTACTACTGGCACGTGCAGGGAGCCGAAGTTGTGAGGATGTACAAAACTCTGCTTGGAAGCCAAGGGTTCCGGAAGGTAATATTTGGATGATAAATACGATTTATGTCAATAAGTGGAAATAGAGCTATCTTCTCTTCATACAAAGCTATCATGCTAAAGTCACTACTCTACATTGCAGAGCATGGATCTTTACTTTCAGAGACATGACGGGCAAGCCGTGACTTGTGAAGATTTCTATGCTGCTATGCGAGACGCAAATGGTGCTGATTTTGCCAATTTCTTGTTATGGTATGAAATCACCTTTATACAAAATCACGTGTTTGTTTATTTAGCTTCAGTTGTACTGATTTACAACAATATGGAAATGTGTAGGTACTCACAAGCTGGAACACCTTCAGTGAAAGTAACTTCATCTTATAGTGCTGATTCTCAAACTTTCTCATTGAAGTTCAGGTAATGCATGTTACAGATCCACTGTTACTATTATTTCTTTTGCCAGTTGGTAAGTGGGGTCAAGTCCATCCCTTGCATTAGGCTTTGTTCGGATATATCTCACTATAGTAAAGGGAAGACAGATAAGAGTTTTTCTTCTTGTTTGGAGAAGTCGAATTAAAGGAAAGGAAAAATAAGTTTCTTTCATTTGTTTGGTTTTGCTTCACTAAGGAAAGTGAATGAGAGTGTAAATAGACCAAATTATCTTTCTAGTGGCTATGTAGTAATACAAAAAAGATGAGAAGATAGTAATTCATTATAGTCACACCTGACTTTTCCTCCAAATCCTCCCAAATTGGAGGATAAAGAAAATCCTCTCTAGGAGGGTATTTGAGGTGAATTTAGTTCCTCTTTTTTACAGTCAAAAGAGTTTTGACCCAACTATTGCTTACTTCACTTTGTCATCTTATCCACTTTTACAGTCAAGAGGTGCCGTCAACACCGGGGCAACCAGTAAAAGAACCCATGTTCATTCCTGTGGCAATTGGGTTGTTGGACTCGAGCGGCAAGGAAATGCCCATCTCTGCAATTTATCATGATGGTACCTTGCAGTCTCTTGCAACAAGCAATGGAGAGCCTGTCTATTCTACCGTTCTTCGTGTGACCAAGGTTGATTGTGATACATTTTTTCTTGATTTAGTGGAATTTTCGCTAGTTACTTAGTTACAACTGAAGATTGGTAATGTTGTTACATTGAGCAGAAAGAAGAGGAATTTGTATTTGCTGATGTCAAAGAGAAGCCAATTCCATCTATATTACGTGGTTTTAGTGCTCCAATTCGTCTAGAAACTGATCTCACTGACAGCGATCTGTTCTTCCTCCTAGCCCATGATCCTGATGAATTCACTCGGTATGTTGACTTCTCTGGTGTTGTCCTTTTAATAAGGGTTATAGGTACTTTTCATACCACATGTTTGACCGAATGTGGCTTTTAGTACTGGATGTTTAGTTTTGTATACTTGTGGTACCAAACGTTTAAAAAAATGTGTCTTTTGGTACATCCGTTGGTTGGCCGTTAGTTTTAGCCGTTAAATGACATGTGCAAGTCATACGATCAACTCTAAACTTTTAATTTTGTTCAATTTAGTCCCTCAAATATATTCAAAACTTTTATTTTGTTTAATTTAGTCATAAAGCTTCAAAATCGAAACCAATTGGGACGTATCTCCAATTGGGTAAATTTGACACAAATGAGGCTATGTCAATTGAATTCGATTGGTTTAATTGGGTCCGATTTTGAAGTGTTATGACTAAGTTAAACAAAATAAAAGTTAGGAATATATTTGAGGGACTAAACTTAACAAAATTAAAAGTTTAGAGTCGATCACGTGATTTGCACATGTCATTTAACGGCCAAAACAAACGGCCAACTAACGGATGTACCAAAAACCACATTTTTTCAAACGTTTGGTACCAAAAGTATACAAAACTAAACATCCAGTACTAAAAGCCACATTCGGTCAAACATGTGGTATCAAAAGTACCTTTAACCCTTTTAATAATGAAGAATATGCTAATAAACATTAGTTTTCATTTTGTTTTTTCTTTAGTTGGGAGTCTGGGCAGGTGCTTGCTAGGAAACTTATGCTTGGCCTAGTTGCTGATTTCCAGCAAAACAAGCCTTTGGTTCTGAACCCGAAGTTTATTCAAGGACTCCGAAGCATCCTCTCTGATCCAAGTTTGGACAAAGTATGATATCATTTGTGATGGTAAAGTTGATTTTGTTTTGTGGTCTAATGTTTCACTGATACATTATGGTAATTGCCAATATCTAGGAATTTATTGCAAAAGCAATCACTTTACCTGGTGAGGGGGAAATCATGGACATGATGGCGGTTGCAGATCCTGATGCAGTACATGCTGTTCGAACTTTCATCAAGAAGCAACTCGCTCAGGAATTGAAGGCTGAGCTATTAAGCACGGTAATCTTTATATATATATATATATATATATATATATTCAGGGAATGAAGAAGATTGAATTATTTGAGTGAGCGTTGATTATGGGAGTTCACTATGCGAGAATGTGTTTTACGAAATGAGTGTGTTTTAGTCCAACTTCTAGAAAACCCAAATAAAAAATATTTGCGATTCATTGTGTTCTTACCATGAACTCGCAGATTGAAAACAACAGGAGCTCAGGAGAGTATGTGTTTGACCATGCCAACATGGCGAGGAGGGCATTGAAAAATACTGCCTTGGGTACATTTTTTTTTATCGTTTTCTTTCTAATTTCTACTTTGTGATTTATTTATTTATTTATGATTTGCTCAAATTTCGCTTGCGTTTCTGTATGATTTGAGCCAAAAACTTACGAAATGCTGCCGTTATCTTCCTCTGTAGTTTATGTGGCATCCCTTGGTGACCCAGAGTCTACTGAGCTGGCACTGAATGAGTATAAAAACGCAACAAATATGACCGAACAGATTGCTGCTTTGGCTGCAATCACCCAGACTCCTGGAAAAGCGCGTGATGATGCCTTGGCTGACTTCTACAACAAGTGGCAGCATGATTTCCTGGTAATTACTCGCATTCTCTTTCATTGTAGAAAATGATTGGTATTTGGTCTTGTTCTAGACTGCTTTAAGGGAACATTTGGATTGCTTTATGCAAGATCAAGGGGAATATGAGATTGTTGGACTGGTTTAATTCAATTAAAAGTAATAACGTAACATGACATTGTTATTTTCGGCATATGCATCAATATAGAAGGTAAGTGAGATTGGGGGAATGGTGTAACTCGGTTTCACATTGTTGTTTTTTGTATATGCAGCAATATAGAAGGTAAGTGAGATATTCAGATGGAATCTGATATATGTTCTTTCTTTGGAAAGTAAATTGATATCTTTGGCGTTGTTTTTAGGTGGTGAATAAGTGGTTTGCACTCCAAGCAATGTCCGATGTCCCTGGCAATGTTGAAAATGTTAGGAAGCTCCTAAATCATCCCGCATTTGACCTTCGCAATCCAAACAAGGTGTTTTTTTTTTGTTTTAAATTCTCTTTCAAACTTTCACAAACTGCATCACCAATTATGAGACATTCCTTTGTTTCTAAATCAATCCATCTATTCTCTATGTTGTTGAAATTATTAGGTTTACTCTTTGATCGGAGGATTCTGTGCCAACCCTGTTAGCTTCCACTCCAAGGATGGTTCGGGCTACAAGTTTTTGGGCGAAATTGTGGTACAACTCGACAAGATCAACCCTCAGGTTGGTGACTGATCCTCATATATGAGACCAAATCTTTCAAATATATAGAAATAGATGGTATATAATTGCGTATTCATGTCGGTTTTGGAATTCAGGTGGCTTCAAGAATGGTATCTGCCTTCTCAAGATGGAAACGCTACGACGAATCAAGGCAAAATCTTGCAAAGGTAATGCATTTGAATCATAAAAGTTTCGTTTGTGTAGGGTTTTTAATGAAAAAATGTGTTTTTTTTGGATTGTTCAGGCACAGCTAGAGATGATCATGTCTGCCAATGGACTGTCGGAGAATGTTTATGAGATAGCTTCGAAGAGCTTGGCTGCTTAAAGAGTTTACTTTTATAGTCAGTCGTTTGTGGCTTAAAGACTTTACATTTATAATAAAAGTACTTGCATATGGGTGCAAGGAAGAGATATTGGGCCGAAAGAAAAAGGGATTGTGTTTGATTTAAGAAATAATTTAAACCTTAGCACTTTAGCAGTGTCTGGTGCGAGTTATATATATATTTTGGTTAAACCGAGTTATAATTCAAGACAACTAGTTTCGTCGTAAAGTAAGAGATATTCGAAAAGTAAGAGTCAGTATTTAAAAGTGGTACCATCATGACAAAAAAACAACTCAGGTTCCGGTATAAAATAATCTGGGCTATGGCACGCGGCCCATTATAGGGATGACCATCGAGCGGTTTTACTCACATTTAAGTGTCAATATCACCAAGTTGGTTGGTTGAAGATTTTTCTACCATACTGTTGGAGCACCATGCTTTTACTTTTTTTAATCTATGGTGAACTTAATTGTAACATAAGTTAAAACTTTAAAAGTATGAAAAAGTATGAATTTTTTTAACTACACCTAAGACGTGTATCATACTATTAATAATATCAATTTTCCTATGGGGTTCACCTTTAGGGCAATAGAAAAAAAAAAGTCGCAAAAGCATGGTGCTCCAAGAGCATGGTAGAAAGGTCCGTTGGTTGAATTCGAATCCAATTAGAGATTCCACTTTGGAGTGGACTTAAACCTTAACGACGCAATCTTGAATATGAAAAAGGTTAATAGGTATTTTGTTACCACGTGTTTGACATTTTTTGTTTTTCGTCCAACGTGTTTTTTTTTTTTCATATTTTTGGTGGGTTAATAACCAAATTGCTACCTGAACTTTGACCCGCTTACAAATCGCTACCTCAACTTTTGATTTTGAAAATTAGCTACCTCAACTTTGAAATTGACTGAGGTAGCGATTTGATCTGAATTTCAAAGTTGAGGTAGCTAATTTTCAAAATAAAAAATTGAGGTAGCGATTTGTAATCGGGCCAAAGTTCAGGTAGCAATTTTGTTATTAACCCTATAAACTCTATTTTTGGCACCTTGCGTTTGCAAACTTGTATACTTTTGTTCCAACTGTTAAATTCCGTCCATATTTTTTGTTAAGTGACATGTGCAAATCACAAGACCCACCCTAAACTTTTAATTTTGTTCAATTTAATCCATTTAATACATCACCGGCTTTTTTTTGTTCAATTTAGTCCCGAAGTTTCGAAATCAATATCTAGACTCGATGGACCTAGCCCAGAGCTGGTCAAATTGAGGTCAATTTGCCCCAAATTGGATTAGGTCCAATTGACCTAGCCTTGGGTTGGGTTCTACCCTGGTCAGGGTCGTCGTACCCAGGTGACCCCCGACCGAGGTCCATCGAGTCTAGGTGTTGATTTTGAAACTTCGGGACTAAATTGAACCAAAAAAAAGTTAGGGATCCCAGGGCTAGGTCCATCGAGTCTAGATGTTGATTTTGAAACTTCGTGACCAATTTGAAAAAAAAAAAAAGTTAGGGTATACTAAATGGACTTAATTGAACAAAATCAAAAGTTTAGGGTGGGTTACGTGACTTGCACATGTCACTTAACGAAAAATATGGATGAAATTTAACGGATTGACCAAAAATATCCAAGTTTGTAAGCGTATGGCACCAAAAATAAAAAAATAAAATAAAAAAATGAAATAAAACATATTGAACAAAAAGTCAAAAGTGGTTAAACATGTGGTACCAAAAGATCTATTAACCCAAAAAAAAAAATGTAAAAGTTTCGAAAATATTATACCTAAAGTATGCTAAACAAAATAATAATAAAAAATCATATAAAAAGACCTAACATAGTTTGGTAGAAATCGAAACAAGGTAGTAATTTGTTCAACAATTGACAATTCGGAAGTCAATTTCAAAAAAATCTAAGTTCACATAGTGATTTTTAATTTTATTAAAGTTTAAGCAACAATTTAGTTACTAGCCCTTAAATTGGCTAATGATGAGCGGGTGGTTTGTTTCCAATACAAAATTGGAGTATCGTATGTATATCCTCCTATTTAGTATTTACAATGTAGATAAAAGCCGAGGGATAAAACATTTTCGGCTTTTAACTGAGACAGACAAGACGCCAATATAATAACATTCAACATCGTTAAACGCTTGTTATCTTTTTGGAATATGTTCATTTTCTCATTGCTGCTAAATTAGCAGCTGCCTTCTCCTTCATTGCTTCCTTTTCGAGCTTCTTCTTCTCCACATCTGCTTGCTTCTCGTTCTCCCCGCGCGATTTGTTAAACATCTTGACAAACACGGCCAAGATCTGCGTCACTGCAGATTCAAAACCAATAAAACTTCGATTATTATTATTATTACAGCGATGAATGAGATAATAATTCAAATTACCAGAAAAATTAAGGTATTGCATCAAGAATCAATCAAAATTGAAGAATTATTAACGAAGATGGAAAAAAATATTACCTTGCTCGAAGGGACACCGATTAGGATCCTCTCCAAAGTAGTGACACAACGAATCGGCGTTTCTTCCCTGCATTAACAATTTGTGCCGTGAACAACTAAGAACAGCCAAAACTGCAGATCAGTAATTGATCCTTTACCCAGATTCTCAAGAGGACTCACCACTTCAGTGTATAATGATATGAGCGATCTGACTTCAGCTTCAGCAGTATTAAGAAAACCTTTCAGAACCTGCACACAAAAAAAAGACAACAAAAGAGAGTTTCAGATTTGATTTTACCATGATCATCGATTAATGAAGTTATTTCCAACTAAAGAAACTCAGAAAAGTGAATTAACCTTCTGGAAGCCAATAGAGATAGCACCGTCATTTTCTGAATCCGTAAGTTCTTTCTCAACCTTCTCCAGACCCTTACTCACGGCTTGCATTTCTTCAGCCAAAGATTTCAATTGAATCTGGAGATAACCGAGCAACCATTAACCACGAGTAAAGAACTAATAGACCAATCGTGGGAATATATGAAGTATACATACCTTTGAGGCACCTTCAAGATGAGCAAGATCCTTGCTGAAATCCAACAGCTCCGGCATTTTTTCAGAAAGAAGCTGTAAACAACAAAAGGTAAATGCTAAATGCTAAGATATGCCAATAGTATATCTCTATCAAAGAAGGACCAAGATGAGGTTAGGTTCCATTTCACATTTCTAAAAGAAATCTTGATATTGTTTCTCTATGTAATGCATTTTTTTACATTCTTACCTTGCAAAGATAATGCATCAGAGTCATCTTGTTATTTGATGCACGAGTATCGGACAACTTTAGAAGGCTGTCTAGCTTGAATCCAATGGCAGCACCTGTAGAATGACCCCCCAAAAAAGATAAATTAAATTAAATGGGAGCGGTGTCAAAATACACTCAATCATATAGATCCAAGCCAATGAAATGGTACCTCGAGCAGTGCCTTGATTCAAAGCATTTCCAAGGGTAAGGATGGTTTGCATTATCTGACGTAGTTTCACTGATTCCTTTACCTGCAAGAGACGATAAAATCTTAATTTTAAATCTTTTTTGAAATAATTACAAAGAGATAAAAATAAGCTTTTTTTTTGTTACCTCTCTAGTTGCTTCATTAACTGTACTGAGATTCGTTCTCAAATCTTGAACCTGAAAATAACTAATTAGATAAGCACCAGAAAATGAATTCATAAGCATCATAGATTAGATGTTCTACCTGACTTGAAAATGTAATTTTGAAGGCAAACACTCGTAATTTGGATTCTACCCGCGGAACCTTCATCAGCTCCATAAAAAACTGAAACATCGGTTATTGATTTTAGAAACCAAATGATGAAATGGAAATTATGGTAGAAATTCTGAATATGCCACATCACCAGAGACCTGTTCACACTTCCCAAGCATTTGCTTTTCCCCGGAATAATTCTGAAACCCATAGATGAAAACCAAACAGTTAAATGAAATAGCCGACAGGTATCAAACAATTACATGGAAGTTTGGCTTAGTAGGAGAAAGGGGTTCCAGAAAAGAGGAAATTAAAAGCACTCCATACCTTCAAAGTTTCCATTTCTTCTTTGGTTGGGCAAAATTTAATGAGATTCTCAACCTGATCAATATCTAAAGTTGAAGAATCCAGAGCTAGAACGGCATTCTGCAGAAAGCATAAAGTTTAGGAAGAAATAAACATCAGGAAGCGTCTAACCTACTTGATATTCTTACGGTAGAAATTCTTTATACAAAGAAAACTTACGAGCATGTCGGGTAGTGGTATTTTTATTCTTGAGAGCATTATTTCACAGTTATAAGCTCTTCGCGAGTCAACCTGCAAATGGCAAAAACGATTAAAAAAAACTATTGACTTTAGGATAACCTAAAAGAGCAAAAAAAAAAAAAGTACATGTGATAATTAAAAACAAAATCAAAGTTCCCCCAGACAAAAGGATTCATAGACTTTGAAAGGGAATGACTGTAAATCTGCTTGTAAGTCTATTATACGACATACAGTTTATGAATTCCCCATACATAAGACCATCACCTCTCAAATTAAGTTTATATGCAAAAAAATCTGTTATGCCTTCAATCGTGGGTTCAAATGCATATAACAATCTTAGAAACAAAATAAAATGCAATTGGGTGCTGACTAGAGAAGATGCCTTACTAATTGCACTTTCACGGGTTTATTGATGTTCGATCGCCGACCTCCAGCCTTGTTCATTCCACTGCGATCTGATGTAGCAGCTGAGAATAGGCTTTCAAGTTCTGATATATCTATTTCAGGGGCCCTATAAGAGTTTTCAACTTTCTAAGCAAATTTAAAATCCAAAATTCTCAGCAAAAGATAATAAATAGAATAAAAAATAATGTCTTGACCAATTGAATTTTTACTTGCCTCGACTGATTTTCCTGCTTTTGGGAATCAGCCCACAGACTCCCCTGTGCTGCCCGTGTTACTTTAACCCAATGCAGCGGCTTCAGTGAAGCTTTCTTGGGTGCCATAGCAGTGGCAGCTATAGGACGGCTTTTACCATGAGTAGCTGACCCAAACGATCTCACTCTACTTAAAGATGACGGTGCAGGTGGGGCAGTTGGTCCCTTAGATCCTGGTGGTTGGGGCGGACCAGGAGGTTTTGATGTTGGCGGTGGAGGAGGTGCATTAGGAGGCCTTGGTCCAGCTGATGATGGTCTTCCTGGCCCTGAAGGAGGAGGTGGAGGTGGATTTGGAGCACCAGGCGGGGGTGGAGGTGGTGGAGGCGCTCCACGGAGGGGTGGAGGAGGAGGTGTTGGTGGTGCTCCTCCGAGAGGTGGAGGAGGCGGTGGAGGAGGTGCTCCTCGGGTAGGTGGAGGAGGTGGTGGTTGTGCTACTCGGGGAGGTGGAGGAGGTGGCTGAGGTGCTCCGCGAAGAGGTGGGGCAGAAGAGTCTTTTCCAGGAAGGCCTGGAGGTGGAGGTGGAGGTGGTATTGATGCAGAAGAACCTCTTGATGAAAGACTAGGAGGAGGTGGTGGTTGGGGTGGTGGTGAGGGTGTAGGAGCACAAGAGTCTCTTGAAGAAAAGGTTGGAGGCGGTGGAGGTGGCATAGGAACGGAAGCAGATGATCCGCTTGAAGTAATGGTTGGAGGTGGAGGTGGAGGTGGAGGTGGAGGTGAGGAAGCTAATGTAAGTACTGGTTGTGGTGGTGGTGGTGGTGGTGGTGGTGGTGGCGGTTCTAGAGGCGAAGATAATGATGGGGTTATTTTGGATGTTGGAAAAGGAGGAGGAGGTGGGGGTGGACAAGGTGGTGGGACTTTTGAGGAACTAGTGGTAGGTGGTTGTGGAGCGGGTCGTACTGATGAAGATACTGGAGGTGGAGGTGGAGGTGGTGGTGGTGGAGGAGGAATCCCCAAGGAACTAGTAGGAGGTGGTAGAGTTGGTGCTGGACGAGGAGGTGGAGAAGATGACAAGGGTATTGGTGGTGGTGGTGGTGAAAATAATACTGAATCAGGTGAATTGCTAGTAACTACTTCACCTGAGAGTGATGGTCTCCGATCATCAGAAGGCAAATCTACCTCAGAAGTTGAATATGCATCACTGGAATCATACTCCATTGTGTCTGCAGCCACAAATTTGCGCTTTGAAACTGGTTCATATGCTTCATCTGAACTATCAGCTGCACTAGATGCATTATAATCATCCTCAGAATCAGCAGGCGATGCATATAAACTACGCTTGTTCAGCTCTTTCGCATCATTCAGTGCAGAGAGGCGTTTCAGCAGCCAAAGCGCAGCATCATCACCGCTGTCCATCCAGTCGATGCCACCAAAGAGTTCCTGGACTCTAGAAAAGGCTTCGATTGGTAATCCACCCTTCTCCTCACCATTCAATATCGTGATGGGAGGAGGAGCTTGAGGTGGAGTGAAGTTCTCAACCTCCCCGAACAAAACCTGAGGTAAGAAAATCCAATTAACAAAGTAGTAACTAACTAAAATCTCCAATAGAAAGAAGATTCTCCGGGTGTTCTTGTAAAAACATGTATCTTATTTCGTGTGTTCTTGATGATATCGACTCCAGCATAAAGCGGTGATAGCTTTTTTCTGTTTCAAAGAAGACTCACCTCAGCACGAAACCCTTTTGGAAACCGCTCCTTTGAATCCCAAAGAATGTCCAAGTTGTCAGAATTCAGTATCAGTATGTTTGATCGAATAAAAGCAGTACTGAACATCACTCGAAACATCATAACTTCCCTCTCAGAGTCTACATCCACATGTGCACATTCCAACACAACATCTCCTTGAACCAAACATTGGATGTCAATTTTAATGACATCACAATCCACCTGCAGTTAATTAGCAAACACTTATAAACAATTTCCAAAACAAAAGGAGATAGAGATAAAAGATAAAGACTAAAAGATATCTTGCCTGGCGATAATGGCGAAGGGTCTTCTTCGTCTTGGACGTGGAGAACAACATCTGTGTTGAAAGGCCACCTTTGCTCAACAAGTTCCTACCAAAAATACGAATAAAAGGCCTGCAACCATTCTGAGAATCAAAGCTAGGGATGGCTCTCAAGAATAAACAATCCAGTGACAATGCTCTCTCTGGAGGTGGCCATTCTGGAGCAATATTTCTCCTACTTATGTACTGAAGGTACCGAAGCTGAGAAGGCAAGGGGTTCAAAGGCGACAGTAGCTGCAAATACCCTCTTGGAGCTTCCTTGTGTACAATTTCTAGAGTTTTACGCTCCCCACTATGGATTTTTCTAAATATCAAGAATCCTGCAAGAAGAAAAGCCAAAATAGGCCAACCACCTCTCCCACAGTGTAGAAGAATCACATTCTGTTGATTACCAAGAGACAGCCAACTCTCACATGTTCGAAGAAAATGCTGAATATATGATATAGGGAGAAGGGGGCATCCTTCGTATTGCCGAGGATAATCCATGACAGTGACATCATATTGGCAGAGAATTTCTGAAAAGTGGCTAAGTTTTTCACCTTCACGGAAATTGAAAGCGAGGAAAGCCGAGTCTGGGAACTCCTCATGTAGATCGTTTACAGTTTCGTGCAAGTAAATGTGGTACATTTCATCCTCGAGTACTTCAGTCGAAAAACAGGAATCAAAAACTGCACATAATATAAAATTTGAAGTTAATGTACAACAATAGCCCGAATCTCTTGATTAGTACTAGTGGGGAAATGTGGGTAAAAATAAGGGGGTTACCATAAACTCTTTCGACAAACTCGAGCAACCCATCTGGAGGTCTTTTGTGAAAGAATCTACTGAATAAGGAATCGAGGTTCATTGTTATGAACCAAATCTACAAAATTAACCGAGAACCTGTACTGAAAAGCAGACAACATGTGTTTCTATGAGCTGTTCAATTAGACATGGTTGAAGACACGAGACAGAGAGGTACTAACCTGCTTGTTTACTGAGAAATCAGAAATGTCAAAAATGCAAAAGAAGACAATTGCTCAAATCTCGAATTGCTACCGGGTTTTATCCTAACACCACCCAAAATTGGAAAATGAACAATAACCCATCGCTTTCAAAGAAAATGTCAAGAAATGCAGATACTCCACAGCATAAATAAGCTGACAAATTCAAACATTGAGCTCAAACCGACAATTTCAACAGCATAACGTGAAGAATTTCCTTACCCATTTCTTGAATTAGAAATAAATGCTAATTAATAGTGATTTAAGCGCGACGGCGGAACCGTAATACAAACCTGGAGCAGAAAACAGAGTGGAAGAGACTGGTACAAGCAGTATCGGGACGCTAAAGGAGAATCCAAAGAGAGGAGCAGACTTCAGCCGCCGCGATGGAGTCGGTAACAGTCGTGACTCTTGAGGACTATATGCTCTTTGTTCTGCGATTGATTGTTTGAAGTTTTTGAACATGGGGGAGGAAAATGAAGGTGGAGCAAACGGTGAGGAAATTCTTGTTTTTTTTCTTTCAGTTTTTCTTTTTCCCCATATTGATTCCATTTTTTAAAATTTCCTCAGTTTTTTTATGGGCAGTATTAAATTATGTGAGACGTGTCATCTGTTTTGCCCGGTTCACATACTCCTTATTAGGGGTGAAACCAAAATCCGGTTGGTCCGAAAAACCGGTGAAAACCGATCCAGTCCGGACCGAAAAAACCGAATCCGAAATATACAGTTTGGTTTTTGTTCGGATTTGTTTACTCTAGTTCGGTTTTTCGGTCCGGTTCGGATTTTAATCTTTGAGGACTGTGGGGACCGAACCGACCGTTATGCTAACTAAATATATATAATATATATTATATTAGTTGATATTAATCAATATAATTAATTCGTTAGGTTTATAATAATTATGAAATAAGCATTTATGTATATTATTTTTTCTAATTTTGTTTTATAATTTATTTAATTACAATAATTGACGTTATTTTTCATTTTGCTTTGATAAATTCCATGAAAATAACAAGAATTTTAAATGATAATTGTTACTTTTGGATTTTCGGTTTAAACCGAAAACCGAACCGAAAAAACCGTACTACTAATGGACGGTTTATTTTTTCTCACATGGTTTTTTGGTCGATTTTTTTAAGGAAAAAAACCGGACCGAAAATATGGATAACCGACCGAACCAAGCAAAAAACCGGTCCGACCGGTCCGGTTTCACCCCTACTCCTTATGGAACAAATATTTGGGCCTAAGGCCCTAAAAATTGGCCCTCGGGCCTAACTATGGACCTACCTGATCAGGTTAAAAAAAAAATGGATACATATATCTTGTTCCACTATTTTTGTCATAAATAATGTCTCATTGTTAAAATCTAGTCACGTGTACCGTGTGTAATTAATTTTGTCTCTTTTTTAAAAAAAAAAAACTATTGGGAATGAAAAATCCTAAAATAAAATATTAAATCTAAGGATTATATCAAAATTTTAATAGTGATGTACGATCTGAAACACGAAAAGGTAGGCAGGAGATCTGTATCCGGTTTTAAGGCGAGCCAAGTTTTAATCTGAAGTTTAAATGTCATAGAGATGTCTTATCGGAGAGAATTTTAACAGTAACGCTCCTAGTTTAAAATTTGTGAAAGCAATCTTGTATTTTCTAAAAAAACAAAGATTCTCGGACCCTAGAGTCCAAACTAATTCATTATATATATAAAGATAATCCAAAGATACGTGTGGAAAAGGAAATCCAAAGATAATAAGGATGCCTCTAAGAGCATCCACAATACTTTTACATAAATTGTATTCTTTAAAGTTGTCACGTAGACATTTATGTACACTTTAAGTAATACGTAAAATTAAGACACACGTAAAAAATATTTGCTCTGTATTACTTAAACATATTCCTTAAATATATTTTATTATTAAATTTTCCAACAACCACCAATAAAATATTAGTATTAATTATAAAATAAATTAATTTATAATTAAAAATTGATTACGTAATACATAGTTCATTCCTTAAATTTAAGGAATGTTTTATGTAAAAACATAAATTTACGTGTGGATCTCATATTTAAGTAATGCTATGTAAAACCACTGTATATAGTTTTTTTTGCTTTACTTAAATAAACATGTATGACCCACATTTACGTAATCTTTACGTAATACCACTGTGGACGCACTAAACTAATATTTCTGCGAACTATATATATAATATATATATGAGGAAATACTTAATTTAATTTTTAGGTAAATGAGATAACTAACCTATTAAATCAATCACATGGGATAATTTCCTTAGCTTTTTAATTAGTAGAACCTAATAAATCAAGGAATAGAACCTAAAAACTGTCTCAATTTTGATCCATTTTGGTGTCTCAAATTTAAACTGTTGATATTTAGTGTCCAATTTTCAGTTTTGTACCTCTGGGTTTTCGTTAGTTTTTTGGGTTAATTTTATTCGATTGAGTTGAAAAGACTATTTTGTCCTTTTTTAAGCCTCTAATTCAGTTTAACCACCTCCGATACCGGCCACCCACCTCCGATTCCGACCACGGCGGTGCATTTACTGGTTCGGGCCGAGAGAGGGAGAAGAGAGAAGAATAAGAAGAAGAAGAAGGAGAAGTTACGGGAGAGGAAAAAAAGAAGAAGAAGAATAAGCGAAGGTGGTTGGATTGAAGTGGCTGAAATTGACGGGGCTATTTTAGGAATTTTTAAAATTATTCAGTCACATACTGTTCACGTGACCACATTCCGTCCAATTTAACCCAACAAGACGGAGACACCAAATAGCAACATATATGAAAATTCGAATAATTGAGATAATTTTTAGATTCTATTCCCATAAATAAATCATGGGGATGATTTCCTTAGCATTTTAATTAGTAGATAGATGAAAGATTCCCCCACTTGTATTTTTGTCATGTATCTCACCTTCTAATATCGATTCGAACTTAATTCAAAATCGCAACTCACATTACCCATCGGTGGGTTATATACTACAATCACATAATATAATGAATGTTCTTCAAGTGAGCAACAATACTTTTAACTTTACTCAAATCAGTTCCATAATTTATTCATTAAATATAGAGCTTTAAAACGTTCAAGCAGATAGATCATGCAGGAACAGCTTCTTCCAGCAGCTGCTTCACCTTAGTGATGTAATCACCCATTGCTTCCTCCTTGGATTTCCCTATATAATATAAAATTACACAGCAAATTAAACTTCTAAATGGTTGCTAATTCATAGTCACCATAATAATATTAATACCTTCAACTGCCTTCCATGCATCCCACTTTGCCCTGTCCCTCATATTGAATATCCCAGGACGACCTTTAATTACAATAATCGGTTAAGTAATCCGTTTAAAATATATCATAGTATCATAGTGTACATATTCCAATTTTCAAAGCATAAAGTGGAAAATACAGTTGATAAGTGGGCTTACTATCAAAATCTCATACTTTTTAGATTTGTACAGATCATATGGAAAAAAATTAATGAAGATTAAGAGTTAGGTTTTTCGATACTGACTGGTGTTGACTGGCCCAACAGTGGCTTGCTTGTAGAGACCATAGAGAATGAGCTTGTTTTCGTTGGTGGTGTTCTCAGGCAAGTTCTTGGCCTTCTCAGCATGCTCCGCAAACTCCTCCTATATGTATCCCAAAACAAAACCCAAATGATGATACAAGATCTGGATATTGCTACAAGAGATCGTATTATTAACAGATCATGCTGTAGTGCAGTGTAATTTGATTTTTTATCTAGAAATTATTGAAAGATTCGACTCGAAAAAGGTAACTTCGAGTAGAATTTGGCACCATGGAGAAGAATTTATAGCAAAAGCAACGCAATTTAGGGTAAAAACCGAACCCTAACTTCAATCTCATTTCTTTCTTTCTGATATGATGATACTATGAAAATAAGATTGATCAATTAATCACCAATTCTTTTATAAGTTGAACTTGTAACTAAATTAGTGAGTTAACCCGAACAGATACGTACAAACTGATGACGGGTATAATTACAAATCATACAGAATTCCACCCAGAAAGAACAGATTTTGACAAGTAACTCATAACTGTGAAGATGCAGAGCAATCTCCAGCGATTACGTGCAGAGAGAGTAAACGCAGCAGAGCATCAATCAAGAAAGAGAGAGGATATGGAAACGGATCGAACCTGCAAACCCATTGATAGCTCAGATTGTGATAGAAGAAGCAACTGAGAATGAAGTTGAACTGTATTATTGCTGGAAGTAGAAGAAAGCGGTTAATTAATATAGCGATGCAGGGCGGAGGTCTCGATGATGATTTGGTGTGGAGAGAAAGCGACCGCACAAGACCATGAATGTGATCTGGAAACTTTTTTTATGTAGCCCACTAATTTACATGTTTAGTATGTTTAGTCCTCAAACTTTGACTGCATTCAGTCTCGTCTCGTATCGTTCTCAAATTCACGTATTTTCAGCAATTTTGTTCTTTCGCAGGTTTTTGGATTATGCGGTTAAAACATGACATGAATGGGAGAATGTAACTTAAATTTGTGTATTTAATGATAATATTTTTTTTATAATGTGTTGGCCAAAAAAAAATAGGTGAGAATGTGGTACTGATGAAATTGAACGGAATCAAAGTTCAGGGATGAAATTAATTTAAATGATGTGAACTGAAGTACTTAGCTTTTTTTTTGCTTTTTTTCGAATAAAACTGGGAATTGATTCTATAGCGTTAGTTGTAAGCTATATTAGTTGACAGATTTTTTATTTCAGGCTAAATTTTAGTTGATAGATAAAAGATCTATTATTATCGTAATAATCACATTAATAGTTAGCAGAAGAAATGAATTATTTAGAAAAATAATCAATAAGAAAACAAACGTGTCATTTTAGCATTACCTTAAAAGTTAGAATTGTGAAAAAAAGTACTATTAAGTTAGTTAATCCACATATTGGTCTCATGGTAAAAAAAATTAGAACAAAAGTCATGATTGATGCATTTACTAATAAGTATTACGGAAATCTGCACATAACTAGTTTAGCGATAAGAGTTGTTGAAGGGAAATGAAAACCGATCAAATCCAGTGGATTGAAGCAACCCTTGATTATATTGCCAAATTTTACCGTCTCTCACTATTAGGCAATGGAATTTTATTTTATTTTTCCCAAAATTACGCGATGGATTTGATTTGGTACGGTTATCATCGTTTAAAATTTGAATGTGAATTTTTTTTTGGAAAAAAAAAATGGTTAGTAGTGAGCACTAAATTTATCACAAAACATAATGTTCAAGCTTAATTATTTACGTTCTAAAGTTTTTTTTAATTGAACTTATAAAATAACTAATGGATAGAGTGACTCAATTAATGTAACTACACCAACAACTTAGTATAATCAAATCTCTTCTTATATTTAATGCAGTTAATCAGACAAAATATGATATTTAATCAAATCAACATGAGGTGACTACTGTAATATAGTTAAAAGCGCTTAATTTAACTTCAAAATTTAAATATGGATAAATGGAGAGAAAACAATAATAAAGGAAATAAAAGGATATAAAGGAAGTCATGGCCAAAAAAATGCCCATCATTTGTTTACCATAAAAAATGTCCATCGGTTGATCTTGAATAGAGGTATTCTTTTTGGCCGATCTTTATCTATTTGATTTAATATGTGTTTTCGTAATTTTTTGCCATCATTATCTAGAATCATTAATTTCAATAAAATTCTAAATATTTAAGTTTCACAAACATCAAACATTTTATATCACATCACCCGATCTATACTCTATTAAAAAACAATAAACGATGAAAAAGCGTGAATTGGCGTACTATACGAATTAATTACAGCATTTAAGATTTACTAATTATACAAATAATACATAACTTATCCATTTATAACCACCATCCGTTAGTAAATAATTAAGATAATATTCTAAATATTCATCTCATATCATATCAAATCAAATCAACACCTATATACTCTCATTCCGTTATCAATTATCATCACACTGATCTGCTTATCACACTCATCTCCTTTAAACCCATTGAATCCATAACCAAAAATGCCATCCCTTACCATGAAGGATTCAACACCCATCAAGCCAAACACCATCAAGAAAGTCTCACTAATCCCCTTAATCTTTCTCATCTTCTACGAAGTCTCCGGCGGTCCGTTTGGCATCGAGGATAGCGTCGGCGCAGCCGGGCCTCTCCTAGCCCTAATCGGGTTTATCGCATTCCCCTTCATATGGAGTATCCCCGAAGCCCTAATCACCGCCGAAATGGGAACCATGTTCCCCGAAAACGGAGGCTACGTCGTTTGGGTCTCGTCATCGCTCGGGTCGTATCTCGGGTTTCAAGTCGGGTGGGTCAAATGGGTCAGCGGGGTAATCGATAACGCACTTTACCCGGTCATGTTTCTCGATTACCTTAAATCCGGGGTACCCGTTTTAGCCGACGGGTGGCCCCGAATCGTGTCGGTGATCGCCATAACGATTATACTCACTTTCTTGAACTACAAGGGAATGACTATTGTAGGAAATTTCGCTATTTTTCTAGGTGTTTTTTCGTTACTACCATTTGCAATCATGGTTTTTATGTCGATCAATAAAATGAAGCCTTCTCGGTGGTTAGAACAAGATATAGCTACTACGGACTGGAACTTATATTTGAACACGCTTTTCTGGAACTTGAATTACTGGGACTCGATAAGTACGTTATCCGGCGAGGTCGATAATCCGAAGAAAACACTGCCGAAATCGTTGTTTTGTGCACTTATTATGGTGGTTTTGGGGTATTTTTTCCCGTTATTGGCCGGGACCGGTGCGGTTCCGGTGGATCGGTCGTTGTGGACCGAAGGGTATTTTACGGATATTGCGAAGATTATCGGAGGTGTTTGGTTGGGGGTGTGGTTGCAGTTGGCTGCGGCGGGTGCGAATTTGGGTATGTTTGTGGCCGAGATGAGCAGCGATTCGTTCTCGCTGCTCGGTATGGCCGAACGGGGCATGCTTCCCGAAATTTTCGCAAAAAGGTCTCGTCATGGAACTCCGTTATTAGGTACGGCTCTAATTCATCTCATTATTGAATCTAATAATACTTATAATCGATAAATTTTAATAGACAATTGCTTACGTGAATGAAAAAATTATCGACATTTTATACTATTCTTATTATCTTGTTTCATGCTTTTTCTCTGTCAGTAAGAGTTGTACATTAACATTTTCAACATTTTATTATCTCTCCATAATTTTATTGCCTTATTTGCATTGTATTGTAAGTTATTTATGTACATTTTCAACATTTTACTATCCCTCCGTAATTTTATTAATTATTTACATTGTTATTGGAAGAGATTATACATTTAAAGTAAATATAATATTTTTATGATACATTAATGAGATGGTATTAATACGATATTAAACATTTAAATGAATTTAACATTTTTATTACACATTGATGAGTTGACGTATAATGCCCTATACCAGCAATTCTATTGTTTGTAGTATTTATTTGCCAAGGAAATGAATATATATTGTAAAAATTTCGCGCAATGCGCGAATCCATTGTTACTTCTATTGTAACGATGCAAATTAAGATTAATAATCTCCTTGATCGCGTATTAGGAATCCTACTATCTGCATCTGGGGTGTTACTACTCTCATGGATGAGCTTTCAAGAAATCGTAGCTGCCGAAAACCAACTGTACTGCTTCGGTATGATTATCGAGTTCATAGCATTCGTCAAACTGAGGCTAACGCAGCCCGATGCGGCGAGACCTTTCAAGATCCCGGGCGGGACATTTATAGCCATCGCCATTCTCATTCCCCCGACTGCATTGATCGGTTTCGTCTTGTATTTTTCGAAATTCAAGGTTTGGTGTGTGAGTGGTGGAGCTTTGGCTATTGGTCTTCTTTTGCGACCGAGCCTTAAGTATATGGAAAGAAAGAAGTGGGTTAAGTTCTCCAACAAAGCCGAGCATTGTGATCTCGGTAAAATCAACAAAGCTGAGCATTGTGATCTCGGTAAAATCGACGGCGTGGCTGATCCGGAACCGGTAGTACAGGTTTGAGTGTGTAAATTTTGGTTAGAAGCTTTGAACAATGGTGAATCATCTTTCTTTGTGGTTTACATATTTCGAGTAGTTTATGTATGGTTAGCGTGTGTAGTACATTATTTGCTGCACTTTGAATGTAAATGTTTTCTTTTCGTGGGGCATGTGCTTAGGTGCTAGTGTCCTTATTCCTGCAATAATCACTTAAGCGTTTATAATCGCACAAGATCAACTCATAAAGTGTTTGTAAATTTTTTTATCATTCCTATATGAGGTACATCATTTTATGGAAAAAATCTTCCCTGACACCGTGCCATCAAATAATCTCTCCATTTTATGACGTGGTTTAGTTTATGGTTAATGCGCCAATTTATAAAATTTTGAGAATTATATTTGTAAACTTTATAGACCAATTTTAAAGTTTACATTAATAAACCTATTTAAAAAAAAAAGGTTAAGAACCTATAAACTGTTTAAGGTTTGCCCAATTTTAAAATTTGGTGTCTGAAGTTTAAAATGTTAAATGGAGAGTCCCAGATTTTATTTTTATTAAAATTTGGTGTCTCGGTGTTATTACTTTAGAGAATCCAATCCCGAAGAAACGGACAGTCAAATTCGAGCTCTCATAAACGATCCATTCTCGTCACCTTATCGGGACTGTCACCTAAAAAGCTGGTCACATCCGCGTAAGTAAATCCCGCTTGTTGTCGCTGGAAATTGATCCAAACCACTTTGCTGAAAAACATTTTCTTTTTTATGTTCAAGTTATAGAGAAATTTGGCAATTTTGTAAAAAAGTAAAGAGTAATGGATTATGAGTGGGTTAATGAATTGATGAAAATGATTGAAAGAATATGAAAAAACACGCGGATTCATCAAATTTCAACAAAATAAATCGTGTGACTGTCCATTTCAACATTTCAAAATTCAGACGCTAAATTTCAGCATTGGGCAAACCTCGGACATTTTATAGGTTATTAATCCTTACAAAAATTAAATAAATTTTATACAACGAAATCCCAAAAATTAGATTTTCCATTTTAAAAAATATATACTTTTCCATATACGAAGTTGCAGCGTTGAAAAATATACTAACTTCTTTATAATAGTACATCAAATCACAGACTACGATTAAATATCTCACATTTCTACCTTATAAATTACTCAACATGTCGAACACAAACATCTAATATAACTGCCAAGCTGTAAATACCAAACATAACAATCTAATATTATCCGGCACAAAATACTCAAAATCAAGATGCTCACAAGAGTTTTGAGACCCAAGCCAATTATTTCAACTGCAGAAATTTAAACTTTTACTCAGATGAACCACAAGAACGTCGATACATCCATCACTGAGAAACTCACCGAATCTCAAATACGGCGCTGTTTACGAAGCCGACACCCATTATGCGCACGTCGCGTGGTGTCCTCAATGTACACAATCTGACCCGGACCCTGGACCCGACCCCCTGAATTTCCAGAAAACCCCTCCTTCCACCTCATAATGGCTTGCTTCTTCTTGTTAAAAGGCACAAACCCTTTAACCCTAATCACAACCGACTTCAGCTTACCGTTCGATGCCAAATCCCTACACATTCGACCCACTCGCTCAGCAGTAGCTTCAGCAGCGTATCGGGAAAGCTTCGGCCCTTTCATTTCCGATATACACCCTGCAGAAGCACCTGCCTTCTTCTCTCCCTTGGAATCGGTCACTGTGACGAATGTGTTGTTTCGCATAAGTTTAATGTTGACAAAATCAACCTCGTTCTCGACATTGTACCTAGGACGCTGTGTATAGTTCATGAATCTCCCTCGGTTGTCACCGTCAACAACGTCTCTCACAAAGTCCATGGGTCTGGAGTAGGAACCTCTCATAGTGGACTCATCGTCTTTCTGGGGAGAGGAATGGATTAATCTCCTGAAAGATAATAATGCATTTGAACCCAGTACATTTTTCGGAGAATCAACATCGTGGGTCTCTAAGTAATCTGCGAAGTTAAATTGCATATGTTTAGTAAAGATCTTTAAAGAAAATCACAGGAATAAGTATCTCTATTCTTCCTGAAACATATATGGGGATTTTACTGAGCACCAAGCATACAACAAAAACAAGAGCATTCTCACGAATCATCCCAATAATGGAAGGAAAAATCTCATTCTCTCTGAACTAGCACTATGCAGCAGCCTGCAATTTCTCTGCTAAGATTACATGTGCACACAATAGTTCAAAGCAGCTGAAATCGAAACAACTCTTCAAAGGGCTTTTTTTACTTGGTAGTTGAAAATTCTCATTTGCTTTGCTATAAGCAATTTCGCTCGAAATTCGATGATATCATGAGTAAGAAAGATGAATTAGAGTTTGGACTAAGTCAATCAACTACTCAAGAAGTTTAGTGTTTAGGGTGGTTTCCGATCTAGCTATAGGCCGTGATGACTTGCAATACATAGTCGGCATTGTTGAGGAAACAAAAATCCTAAAGCTGCATAACTTTGTGCAACTACTCCAGAAACACTAAATTGGAAGGATCTCATCAGACATAAACAGCCGCAGACTTGATGGGAAAAGCAAAGGAACAATGAGGAACGAAAACTAGCCTGAAATATTGGATCTCGTAGAGAGACCTCCATAAGGTCGAAGGAAGGAGAGGCCCTGCTTCGTCGACAAGGCGGAGATCGAGGAACGAGTTAGGCGATTCATGGAGGAGGCTGAAGGGTTTTTCCTTTTCTCAGTCTACAGCAACAGCGGTGGAGAAGACGAAGACCGAATAATGGGCTTAGCCGAATCGCCCGAAACCCAATAACGAAGGCAGATCTTCTGCGACAAACTCCCTCTCCTACTTCCTGTCTGGCCACTATTATGTTGCCATTTGTCTTCTTATATCTAATGAATTCACTTTTTGATTTTTCCTTTCCAAAAAAACTGAAGATCTTTCTCTCACCTCAGAAGCTATTTCTCCTTTTCTTTTTCTTTTTTTTCTTTTTCGTTTAAAATATAAAAAAAAAACTATTTCTCAATCCGGTAAAGGATATTAATTTGTCTCTATTTTTATAAAAATAAGTTATACTAATTTAGAAATGCCAATGGTGGCAGGTTTTTTCTTGATTTGGTCTGTTTCCGATGGAATCACATATTATCAAAGTATTGCTACTTTTTTACGGTCTCTTTATATATTGGATATTCTATAGCGCACAATCTTTGTATAGATACTTAATTCACTTTTGTTGTTAGACTTTTGTTTTCACCACTATGTACTACTTTGTCTCCGTTTAGTGCATTCAATAACCTACGACATATAGAAGAATCGATTATCATGTTTAGTCTCGATTGTAGTTCGTTGTTGTACTCTTATTTTTTGGCTGACTATACATTAAATGGCATACTTTACCTAAAAAAAAAAGTATTCTTACTTATTATATTATTATTATTATTAGGTAACCATTTCATTTATAGTTTTAGTCTAAGATAAAACTTAATAGATTTTGATTTTTTTTTGAGTGTATCCATCTTTAATTGGATCCAAGTCACAAGCCTTGTCTTCTCGTCTCAAATCATACATCACTGTTAAGATTTAACATGTGCACTGAGGGGTTTTTTTTTTTTTTTTTTAATATATTAGGATTGGTGAACCCTAAAAAAAAATATTAAATCTAAAAATATGTGTCAAAATTTTAACAGTAAGACACAAACTGAAGTTGAAAGAATGAGGCAGATAATATGAGCCGCTATATATTGGTTTAATAATAGGCTTAAATTTATTATTTATAGGTAGTGTAATTAATTGTATGATGATTTTATAAATATAATTCTACTTTCACCACAGAAAAGTTCGATCTCGTCATCCACCTTTTATATGTCCTAAGACTAAATTATGAGTGATGTTAGAAGAAGTGAAAAAAACAGTGAAAAATTCATAATAAACACTTCTAGATCCACTACTTGACATGTGTTCATTGACAACAATATTGAATTGAAATTCCACACTTTTATTTTTCCTAAAGTACTGACTGAAAAAGATTTGCAATTTCAAAACTCAATCTGAAACAACTCGTTAAAGAAAGAAGTGTTGAACAACTTCACCGATTACAACGATTTCACTCTCAAGCCAAACGTGTCACTTAGTATTGATGCGTATAAGTTAACATACCGTAACATAAGGTAGTGTGGACCATAGTTTTGATACTAAAAAAAAACACACACACAGTTGAACAATCTACGTATCTTTACAAATGTCTAGCCATATATATAATAAGAGTAAGGATTGTTACTTTTTTCGTTTAATTTAGCGTTAAAATTGGTATTTTAAATAAAGAAAGAAAAACATATTGCTTCCCACGTTTCAAATGTATTGAATTTACTTATAATCAACAAATCTGATACTATATATAAGCTGAGACACCAAACCTACACTTAGAGATCCTGTTTATGTACTTATACTGGAAGTACGCAACTAACCGCAATGGGCTTATTGAAACTTGACAAGACATTAGACCAAACCATTCGATATTCAAGCATACATCAATGTTGAGGTATCAGATGGATAATCATCACAACATTCTTCAGGAAAGAACCACATAGTCGAAAATTCAAAATATTGGAAGCAATCAAATCCTCAATCAACAACAATCCAATTGCAGCTCAATTCAAACAAGTTACAACCCATATCATCCAAAATTCTTATATAGTAAAGCAAGAATTACTTCTCCCGCTTCAATACCAAAGGAAATCCGTATACGATACCACTAGAACAGCAGCCAAGATCTAACTCCACCGCCACCATCACCATGACCAGAATTATTAACTGCTTAATTCAGAAATCATATATACTGTTTGATGGTCAATTTGAAGATGGAAGACAAAGCTCCCAGTATCGTAAAAGCAAAAAGAGGACTAATGTCCACAGTGTTGAATAGCGGTGGAATCACGCTCCTGAAGAGGTTCAGGTAAGGGTCACAGAGATCTCTAATGGCGTTCATTGGCTGCCGATCCCACGCCACATTCGGGAACCAACTCAGCAAAACCCTAATCATCAGAACTCCACTATATATGTCCAGCCACTTACCCAGCCCTGCCGCCACCACCGTCAGCGGCGTGTTCAGGTACTCCTTCGGAGAGTTCCTCGCGCCGTCCTTGAGAGCCGCGAAGAACATTGGTCCTCCTGCGACTCCTAAATTGCAGCCAACGGAACGAATCGCCTCGAGGTCCTGAACCATGGGGAGCAGATTCGCGACGATCCTGGGAAGGATCCCTGTCTGGAGGAGCTTGGCGATGGTGACGTAGGCGGCAACCGATGCGGCGACCAGCGAAGCAATAGTTCGCGTGGAATCCGAGAGATTGAGCGGCGTGGAGGCAGAAGAAGCATTAAATTGGGGAGAGGTTTTGGCGGTAGAGAGGTAGACGGTGGAATCGGAGGGATTGGGCGGCGTGGAGGCAGAAGAAGCCCTAATTATGAATTTAGGCGGTGAGGTTTTGGCGGAAGAGAGGGAGACGGGCTTCAGTGACGGTGTTAGGTGTAGGGTTCTGGGTTTGAGCGTGGTCTTGGTGAACAGCGAAGGTTTCAGAGAGAGGAAAGGTGGAGTTTGGAGGAGAAGAGAGGAAGCAGCCATGGCGGATTTGCTAGAAGCTGCGGTGTACAGATGGAGACGATAGATCAGAGAGCAATCGGAAGATTCGAGAGAGGCGGTGGTGAGGACTGATGAGAGAGAAACTACTTACTAATAATTACCGGATAGCTTAGCTTGTCTCTATTGGGCCGATAGCAAGTCTAGAGATATTTTCAGCCCAATAACTGGGCCGGATATATTACACTTATTAGGCCGATAAGAAATGCTCACATATTGCGGCCCACTCGATTGGAACTAGTCATTTTTTTTTTAATGTTTGGTAACGAGGCCGTGAAATAAATTAATACTGCAAGAGTTAGGGTCGCAGAGATGGTTCTGGGCAAACCATGTCCCAGTGAGATGATTTCTACATGCTTTCTTCCAAATCAGATGCGCTAAATGTACAAACTGACGTTTACGAAAAACAACAACAACTAGTTTAGACTTACATAAATCGGTAACATCCGAAAGAAGTACAAACAAAAAAGAAGGGCTAGAATTCGGGTGCTTAATGAATTTGACCAGCATTTGACAATCAGTCCACAAAACACGATTATGAGCTGTCTGGGGAAACAAAAGGAGGCATGTCCGACAAGCCAAGCATTCTGCCAAAAGTGGGTTTATTCCAAGCATGGACTGCACCGATCAACCAAGAATAGCACCTTTCGCACTTAACAAAACAGCAGCACCATACACTTCATTATTACAACTATCAATACTACCATCCACTACCATAGCAGCAATAGACCTGTCCCTATCCAGAAATTCTGTGTTTACCACAGTGGAGGGCGTGGTGGAGCACTAGATGAGGGAACCTGGACTGAGCGTGGTGGGGCGTCTGATGATGATGGAACTGGGATGGCCTGGATGAGCAGCATTTAGAGTACAAATATCAGCCATGGTGTTATGATAGGAATACATAATCAAATCTATTGTCGGAGAAGCATTATTAAAAGCAATACTATTCCTAGCTAACCAAACTACCCACATAACAACACTTAATAATCAATACATTAGAAACACCCACACCCCGACAATCAACGTCTAAACCCGATTGGAGCCACTCCCTAGCAGTGTTATATGGTAACAAATCCACCCTAACCGAAAGTGGGCTAGCAAACCAAAATTTTCTAATAAATGGGCAATTCCAGACTAGATGATCTCAGGTTTCAAAACAAACATTGCAAAATACACAAAAAAAGATTAGTAGTAGATATCCGTATAGCTAAATTAGATCCAAGGGGTAGGCTGTTGCGGCATCCCTTCCAGATGAACATCCTAATTTTTTTGCAAAACTTTGAGATTCCAAAGTTTTGACCAAAAATTAGGACTAGTAATCTCAGGGGTTGCAAACGATGTAGGATTATCAATCATGGAGTGATGTGTTCGGATGTAATTATAGCTATACTTCACTGAAAATATTCATGTCTTCGTGTGATTCCACATAAGCTTGTCCAAAACTGGAAAGATAGGAAGTTGGATATCCATAATAACCGAGACAACCACCAGATGAATGATGGCTTGTAACGTATCACATAACCAAGTTCGAGTTGTCGGATTAATCATTTGGGCCACCATTGTTGGGTTTGGGAGAATGTGTGGGAGACACCAATGTAATAGAGAGGGAAAATTTGGGACCCATGGACCAGTCCAGAAGTTTACCGAAGCTCCCGACCCAATCCTCCACCTACTTCCTTCCACCATATGTGGTTGAATATTGATCAGTGTCCGCCATATGATGGATTGACTTGAATTATGAACTGTCTCCCAAAAAAATGTATTATGAAGGTACTTATTCGTTATTGTAGTTACCCAAGGGGATGGGTGGTGTGATATAACCTCCAAGCAAGCTTAAGAAACAAAGCTATAATAAATTCCCTAAAAGAACGAAAACCCAAACCCCCTCACTCTTAGGAATAGCAATCGAACTCTACTTAACCCAATGAATACCTCTTGAATTCTTCGAATTCCTCCACCAGAATGCACGTATAACTTGATCCATCTTATCCAAGATTTCCAAGGGTAATTAAATTGATGACATAACATACGTGGCAATGGATGTCGCGCTGCTCTTAATAAGCATTTCCTTACCAGCTGGGGACAATAAGGAACTCATCCAACCTTGAATGCGACCAGTAATCCTATCAAGAGCAGACATCCCCACTGCCTTTCTTTGGGACGCCCAATCAATAGGTAAACCAAGATAGAGATCAGAATCACTCATTTCCTGAACACCTAAAGCATTGGTAAACCGAGCTTGTCATCCGCAGAAATATTACGATTAAAACGGATACTAGACTTAGCATAATTCACGACTTGGCCTGATTCCAAAGCATATATCTCCAATATATTCTTAAGGGTAGAAATATGATCATCTGAAGCTTGAAAGAACAATATACTATCATCCGCAAAGAACAGATGGCTAATTGGAGAGCAATATCTTCCTGGTTTGATTCCACGAAGTTCAAGATTGGACTCCGCCCACGAAATTTTTGATGATAAAGCTTTAGCACATGGAAGAAACAGAAATGGAGAAAGTGGATCTCCTTGACGTAATCCTCTAGATGGCTTAAACTCCGTTGTTGGGGTACCATTGATAAGAACAGATAAGATAGGAGACCTAATACATTGCATTATCCAACCCCTGAATGAGGATGGGAATTGAAGAGCTTGCATTATGGAATCAAGAAAATGTCATTCCACTTTGTCATAGGCCTTACTCATGTCTAGTTTCAGAGCAACTAATCCAATTTTCCCGGTTCGTCGTTGTTTCATAACGTGCATGATCTCCTGTGCTAGGAGGGTATTATCATAAATCAACAGTTGGGGGACAAATTCACTTTGAAAAGGAGAAATAATTCGCTGAAGAACTGTACGTAGACGATTTGCAAGAATCTTTGCAATAATTTTGTACGATGTGTTGCAAAGGGTAATCGGTCTCCAATCCAACATAGAGCAAGGATGGGGCTTCTTTGGGATAAGGACAATGAATGTCTTGTTTGTATCAGGTAAAAGAAACCCTCTAATAAAGAAGTGATGAACCGCATTTAGAACATCTCGAGAAACTGTTGACCAAGTGGCTTGAAATTTTTGGTGTGAAACCATCAGGGCCGGGTGCCTTATCCGGATGCATATCAAGGAAAGCAGTAATAATTTCAAAATCCGAGACTGACGAATCAAGATGAACCATGTCTTGTTGGGCAAAGCGACCCATAAGAAGATTGGGCAGTGTGTATTCCCGAGGAGGTTGTGAAGCCGTAAAGAGTGTTGATAAATACCCTACCACATGCTATCTAATACTGCTTGGGTCTGTTAGCCATGCCCCGGTGGAGTCCTGAATCCAATCAAGTCGATTCCTCAATCGACGAGATAGAGTTTGTGCATGGAAAAATTTGGTATTACGATCTCCATGTTGAAGCCATAATTGCCTCGACTTCTGGCGCCAGTGAATCTCCTGTGCTTCATAAAGTTCAGTTAGAGTTTGTGAAACCATATCCTGAGCTTCTTCTGTGTCTGAGGTCGTTTGCAGCTCCTCTAATTTCTTTAGAGAATCCCGGATTTGAGTTTTAAAATTTTCAAAATGGTCATGAGACCATCGTATAATTTGATATCTCAGTCGGTGAAGTTTGAGGAACATAACTTGTTGGGGATCTCCTTCTTGGACTTGATTCCAAGAATGTTGAACCATTAGATCGAAAGTAGGATGGTGAAGCCACATATGTTCGAATCGAAATAATGGGGGATGTTGCGCAGACGGAAATGGATGGAAAATTAAAGGACAGTGATCCGAGGCTATAATTGGTAGATGTAAAAGGGATGCAATTGGGAAAGATAATCGTCACTCCACGTTACAGAATCCTCTATCTAATCTCTCTTTGACTAAAGCTCCACCTCTACGTCTATTAGTCCACGTGAAATGAGGTCCCCTAAAGCCCATATCCATTAACTCTAAATCGTCCGTCCAAGTATGGACCTGTAAGAGTCTGCTTGCCGACACAGGATTACCCCCCCTCTTTTTCTGAACTAGACCAAACGTCATTGAAATCACCTATAAGAGCTCATGAATCTGACTCTTCATTACTAAGTCCATTCAGTTGAGACCAGAAGGCTGGCCGATCCAAGAAACGGAAAGGGGTATGAACAAAGGAAAAAAAAACCACGATGGAGAGCTTGGGGTCAACTTGATCAGACAGTGTATGATATTACTGTAAACACCCGATTTTGGACAGTGGTCGAAAATCTACCGTGACGCGTGGAACCGAGCCGGAAATAATCGAGTGATTAGAAAAAGCCAAAAAAAAGTAGTTATTATTAGTATTATTATTTTTAAAAAAAAACAAAAAAGGGTAATTAGGCTATAGGTGTAGTATCATATAATTCGCCAAAGTTTGAGGACTCCTGCCTTAGCAGGAGGCTCTTTGGAATCGAATAGGAATGAATGAAGCAAATGACGAAGGGGGAGGGGAAAGGCTTGGGCCTACCTATCCCGAGATAGGGCAGGGCAGACTTGTGACCAGAAAGAGTGGGCTTTCCTACTATAAGATAGAAGCTGGCGAGTGTAGTGGGCGTTTGGATCCGCGAAGGCAATCGCTCGGATCTTCCTCTAACCCAACCCGGGAACGGACCGGAGGGAACCGCAGCAAGTCCACATATAAGGGGAGCAAGCGGAGGCTCGAAATTGGTCTCATGTGGAAGGTTTTCGACATGGTAGGATCAATGGGTGTAGGATTTTGATTACCAATTCTTCCTCAACCATCAGGTTCCCTTCATGGTGAACCTACTATCCTTGGGGGTGTCACCGGCAGAGATTTCTTGGTATCCGTTCGGGGCCAAAATCACGACTGTCCTCATTGCATAGGCAGTCCCGAAACACATGAGGTCACTGGTTTCCTTAACCCGCTTTCGAAAAAGTTGGCTTGGTAATGCACTCGGGCATAGATCCATTTTTGCCAGCAGTTACAGATCCTCCATGTACATCTACGGGCTCCTGGCTTATGTGCTTGGTGCCCAGGCTGGTAATAGGGATGGGTTTGGTAAGAGTTTAGGCTCTATTTTTGTGTTGTAACAGAGGCGCGAGGGATTATATTAGGATTGACCCGAGTAAATCCTGGCACCTTGCTTGTATGGTGGTATACCAGCCGCCTGTTCTTGAACTTCCAGTTCCAATCGAAGCATATAGATCCGTAAATGGACAGTTAGAGCTCATAACCACTGCTTGTGAACAGCTCTCCTCAACTGAAGGCGCACCTACTAAACCTAAATATGTCAAAAGCGAGAGAAACCCCACCCCCCTCTTTCCTTTTTGAACTTTGGCCGTGGCTTTGACTATTGTACGTAACAGGGAGAATATTTACAGGCAGATTGTTCACTTCTTCGGTAATCCCAAAACTTCACGACAACAGCTGAAATAGCAGCTCTCATTTCGACTACCTATTGATTTGACAAAATAATCCTACAATGAAGTGGAACTCAGCGAGTGAACTAGCAACCAAGCGAAGGCTGCATTGCCGATGCGCGGGGGTAAGGGCGGATGTAGCCAAGTGGATCAAGGCAGTGGATTGTGAATCCACCACGCGCGGGTTCAATCCCCGTCGTTCGCCCATCAATAAATGGACCAAAAGTTAACATTTAGGAGCACACTTTTGGCTTTCTTCATTGATGCAACAAGCCCTATGTCTGCACCTGACCCTCGATATATATATATATGATATTAAAAAAAAATAGAAAACTTGGCTTATGGTTTGCCACGTAGATATTACCTTTCTATCATATCAATTCACCACTCCCATACAAATTTTATCCTTCCACCATTTGCCTTCCCTAGGTGAAATCCATATCACACCTCATATACTTCATTTTTTTATCATTAAAAAATCCGATTTATTTCCCTATAAAAGGGGGTGGCTGATGATCGAAGGAGGGGGGGAAGTATGATAGGGGGTCACGGTTTAGGTGAAGGCACCAAAGGCTTATAAGAAAAAATCACACAGAGAAAAGAATGTGAGTTAGAGAGCAATATTAATGTTTAACTAGTACTCGATAATTCGTGGTTAGGTTCCATGCGTCACGATATTTTACCCGGAAACGACCCGATACAAGTATTGCTTAATCAAAAGTTGTATTTTCATTTTAACTATAAATAAAGTACAAGTTAGTTAAAAATACATCGCTTGCTATGTAGCGTTTTAATTATTTTCCGTTATTTCATTTTGCACTATATATATACATAATATGTATTTCTATTTTCTACAAGTTTTATATATATATATCTGTTTTACTTTTTTGTCATTTACATTATATATAAGTTTTATATATATTATATTACTTATTGTCATTTACTTATATGTTTATAAATTATTAAGTTTTACATCTGTTTATTCACTTATTTGTCATTTATATTAAATATAAGTTTTATATATGGTCATACTATATACTTGTCGCATTTGCATTTTCTGTAAGTTTTTATATGTGTTCGTATTACTTATATATTTCAAAAGGGAAAAGTATGCAAAACATGCAACATGTTTGAAAAAGATGGTTTTGTGGACCAATATGTTTTAAAACGTATAACATGTTTGAAAAAGATGGTTTTATGGACCAAAATGTTTTAAAATGTACAACAAGCTTACAAAAGATGGTAAAATGACGTATCGTCCACTTGTTGTCACTAGTCTCATTAAGTGGACACGTGCGGATCACATTTTTAAAAAATCATAATAATTATTATTATTATCTACATCCACCTATTAATAATTATCGCTATAGATAAATTAATTTCTTGTTTTAATTATTATTATTTTTTTTTCTAAAAATGTGTTCCGCACGTGTCCACTTAATGAAACTATTGATAACAAGTGAACGGTATGTCAGTTTAACATCTTTTGTAAGCTTGTTGTACATTTAATACATATTGTTCCATAAAACCATCTTTTTCAAACATGTTGTACATTTTAAAACATATTGATACATAAAACCATCTTTTCAAACATGTTGCATGTTTTACATACTTTTCCCATTTCAAAACTCTGTTAAGTGTTAAAAATCAGTCCAGAGAAGTTCATGGTCATTTTAACATGTTTCCAAAACTATTTTCAGTTCTGCCCTGAACTTTACTAATTGTTACATTTCAGCCCAGAAACATTTATGTCGTCCCTGAATTTTGCTACGTATTACAGATCAGTCCAGAGGAGGACCATTTTAACACATTTTAAAAGTCATTTTCAGTTCATCCATGAATTTTTCGATAATTGCAAATTGGCCATGAATTTCTTGATAATTGCAACTCGGTGATGAACTTTTTGATACATGCAATCCAGCCCTCAAAGTGGATATTTTAGTGAAAAATTAAACAAGACAAGACAAGCCAAAGTACCGAAAGGACGTATTTCTAGCTTGCGAGCTTTTAATACGTAATCAAAACCCCGAACCCGAACCTCTGGACGCAGACCATTTCAAGCCCTAGGATGTTAGTATCACGTACCCTAGGCAACTTTAGGATTCCGATTAGCCTGTAATTAATCGGTGGCGACTCTTTCTATTTTCCCCGGTTTGGTGGATATTCCCATATTTGACCGAACACGCCGTTCGCCGATCCAAATAACACATTTTCAAAACCCGCTCTATTTCCGAGAGTGGTTTGCCGGATTTGACGTGCGACAATTACTTGACTGAAAAACAACTGAAATAGATAAAATATTCTTCCAAGCTAGTAATAGACCTCCCCGGGAATTTATTGGCTGCTGAATTGACAGATTTGGGAACCCCAAACGAGTGAGCATTGAGACCAATCGATTTGTATTTGATTTAATCTCTGATAGGAAGATGATATTTGGATTCCAGACACCCACAAGAAAGTTGAGGTGCCTCATTGTCAGGGCTCTTCCCGCACCCTGACAATTCCACACTAGGGAACTCATAATATTCGCGGAAACTGTCCTCCGGACAGATCCGCTAGTTGTGAAAAAGTACTTGGCGTAGAGAATATGTCTGAACTATAACCAGAAACCCTAGCATCAAAGTCAATGTGTGGTATATCAAAACTAAGGTTGTCTCCCAAATGATGATCATCCATTTCAGTGTATCCCTTAGCCCTAAATATATAATAGCCAGAATCTTCAAAACAGCTCCAAAAATAATCATAATCAGGTACCTGAGAAATAGGTGGCAGAGATGTAGAGGTATGCTCAGTGCCCATACGGTGGATCCTACTCTGACGTGGCTTAGAGTATAGGGGTCGTGGAGAGTGATCTGAGGGCTCTTTAATCATAAGGGAAGAGCGGCGACGCTTCCTGCTTGGTTCCTCCTCCCCATCCTCCATTGGCTCTTTCCCTGGACGGTGCTCCTTAGCTTGGGTGATGTTTGGAGCAGGCCGGGAAGGAAGAATTGAGTCTGGTAGGACCTGACTCGGACCCTCATGTTGAGTGAGCATATGAAGCTGCTTTATTAAAACCAGTTGCCCCGCTAACAAGTGATCCTCAATGAAAGCCTCATTGATTTCAACCCCCAATAACGAGGCCAGGCGGGCCAATTCAGCTGCTGATTGATCAAGCAATGGTGAATCAACCAAGGCAGTTGAGGGAGTAGCCATGGTTGTATCAACCACCACCTCAGTCTCCACAGGCTCGATCACCATAGGGGAAGGCTGTGACTGAGAAGGAGCTTCCTCAACTTCCACCACTCTGCACTCATCCTCTAATTGTCTATGCGTTTCCCGCGAAGTCTGATTTGGCAAAGGTTGCACTGGATGAACAGATGGAGCCGAGTCTAGGGCTGGAAGTGACGATTGGGTCATAGCTCCTTGAGTACCCATGCTTTGTGGCATCCACTTTTGGAACATAAACAAGAATATACACCGGCTGCGCACCTGCAAAAGGAAAACCCAATCCAGCAAAATTTCTTATCAAAGAATCAGCTCCATGAAAATTGGACGTCTCCCCATATTGAGGAATGGGGAAACCCATATTGAGGAATCAGCTCCATGAAAATTGGACGTCTCCCCATATTGAGGAATGGGGAAACCCAGATGACTTGTATGAGGCAAACCAAACCCTGGACTCATCGGAATAGTTGGAAATCCTGGCGGAACCAAGCTTGCATGTGCATGTCCCGAATGAGCTGCATTTGATGGCCCAGCTTGAAGGGTGCTAGGCCTGACAGGAGTTTGCACAGGACGTGGGAAGTGGCCAATATTAGGTTCTACAGGTCCATTCTCAGGTTGGCGACGACGAACACGGCGTGGGCCTCCATGGGCTGGGACATTCAATCCCACTGTAAGGAATCCAGTAATTAAATGGCCCAACGCCACGATTTCCATAAGTGAACATATCCAAGGTGAGGACATGAACCGGCCTAATTCCAGGAGTCTGAGCAGCTTCTTGTAGGCGAGAGTTGAGTGCCATTAGCACTTGATTCACTGGTTGGTGACACTCCGATAAAGTATGCCCAAGACGTCCACATCTACGGCATGGTAGGACTGCACGATAGCAGATCAAGATTTCGTGGTGACCCTCTCCCTCCAACAAACCCACAGATGGAGGAAGTGTAGGCCTTTCCAAATTCAAGAAAACCCTAACCCTTACGTAGGCAATTTCAAGAGCCCGAGCGTTATTAAAGTCCATCCGATCAATTGGACCTACACGTTCAGCAATCATCCTGACATTAGCATTGTTCATCATATGTGGTGAAATACCCCTCAATTCGATCCAAATGGGAACCCTGGTGAAATCAAAGTGAATTTGATGCGTCTGCTGATCCGCTCTGGGCAAGAACAAACATAAGTCCCTCAATATGAAAATGGCCATTTTGAAGGACCTCCAGCGCCTGGCGTTCGTCAGGAAATTCGAAGACCCAAAGGCCATCAGCTTGTCGGTGCCCTTCAACTTGTTGGGGGAGATGCCATTGTGATTCTGTGAAACGGCGAACCTGATCCACTCTATCTCGCCTCTGGCCAAAAGCTCGACCAAATAAAATTCGATCCCAGTGAACCATAGTATCTGGAGCATCCAAGGATTTCACAGCCCTAACAGAAGTATAATTTCGGTGTAGAAGAGGAGAGTCAGGGCCAAAGTGGTGTTTGCAGAAAAATTCTTCAGAGCAATTTGGTGGGCGTTTTATATCTCCCTCCATAAGTGTACTGATTGGATTTGGCTGGTGGAATTGTAAGGGACTCGTCTTAGCCGTCATGCAGACCATCGGAATTCGCCAAACCTGGAAAGGCAGTAGTGGAACCAGAAAAAACGAATAATCAACGGGGAATACGAAGTGTCAGATGAGAAAGTGGAAGGTGAAAACGTGTCTGAAAAGAAAGATGGTAGGGCATGGGAAAACTGAAGAGGCGAAGGATGGTAGGTAGACTAGGGTTTCAGTGGGAGATAGGAATTTCCGCATAGAGAGAAGGTTGAGGAGTCAACTTTGAAACTTATCTAGCAATAGATTCTCAAGAACTAGTCATATTTGTGCATATAATACCAATGAGAAATAAACATAATCTTGTATATTGGCAAAAATAAATAAATTATATAATACTAGACCAGCCCGCGGAAATGCGTGTTGTCATAGTTTATCACGTATAAGTATAACATCCACCTAATCTAATCTAATATTATACAAGAATAGAGCTCATAATAAAATTAAAAAATATGTATCATATTATTGGTATAAAATCTAAACACTCTAAACAATTAAAATTAAACTAACTGGGAGACGAGAAGCATAAAAACAGACTAATAGGCTCTCCATTTATCGAATATTTTAATTTAATTTTGTAAGAATTTTATATTTTATAACTAGATGATTTAATTTTTTTTTTATATTTTTTAAATAGTCGTTTACTTTATTCGGACTACTTGGCCACTCTCCGACTTCTCTTCTAAGTGAGTCTCTTGAGAATATGGGACGGTGCGGTGCCTCACCTCATGCACGTACTTTATGAGAGTATGATCATGCAAACGATAATGTTCAGAATTTTAGCTAAAAAATAAGAGACTTTTGGCATTCATGCTGATGTCTAATTTCTACTTGATGTATTTTATGTAAGTTTATACAATAACAGAAACTAATACTATTTATGTACAAGTAATTTATATCATAAAGTGGCTAGTATCAAGTCTTATTTTAATATTTATTATATTATATTATTATAAAAAGTTATAACGTTTTACGTAATTTTTATGAACAATTTAGATTAATTCGACGATAAAAATCATAATTTGAATAGTATTGGCTTTGGCAAAAAAAAAAAAAAAATCGTATTGGCCAAAAAAATAATTATAGAAACAGTCAACTACCCACTCAAATTTTGGTTGTCCCGGATTATATTGCATAGTGACTAAATAATATGCCCTACAATCAAAAAAAAAAAAAAAAAATAATATGCCCCGTCTATTAATATTCTTGCTCGTTTACAGACCTACCTACTCCATAATTAAATTCTTTCTTTTTTTGTAACCATAATTAAGTTCAAACCTAGCCGAAGACTAATTGTGAGTTGACATTAACTTATCATAGCGGATCTCTATTGACTCCAAAATTACTCTCAAAACAAATGAATTCAAGGTTAAAAGACAAACACTTCTAGGCTTGTATTGTAGCATATAGTTTGGAAACAATTTTTTCTTTTAAATAAAGGAAAACCAAGAGGAAGAAAATGAGTTATATATATATATACATTGAAATATGGATACCCCTAATTATTGGTTTGTATAATATATCATTAAATATTTTGGTTTAATTTTTCTGAATTAGTCATAGTTTAATATTCGAACAAGACCCTTTACCTAATTCTTCTAACTAGTCATTAATCTATATATTGCGCATAATTTAATATAAATGAAAACCTTTTATTATAATAATATTTTCAAATTTTATTTTGTGTGAAATTTATTTACCAATTAATATATATATATATATATATATATATATATATATATATAAATACGTGTATATTAAATATAGATGATATTATATATTATTAGAAGCACTATTTACATCTTCTTTCACAAGGAAAAAATATTCGTAAATTAGAGTATTGTAGAAAAATTTATAAATATTCCTTTACGGTACATACAAAATTAAGAACAATTGTTAAATGAAACTATATATATATATATATATATATATGGGCCGTTTTTTTGGTGACTTGACTATTTATGGGCCGTTTTTTTTTAAATAATTAACTGGTTGTACTTTATCATAAAATATAAAAAATATTAGTTCTAAAAGTTTTAAAATTGATTTTAAATATTAAATTTCAAATTTACCATGTGACTTAATGGAGCAAAATTGTATTTATTAAAATATGAACTGTATTGTATTTGTATAGGTTAAATAGTTAACCGCTCAACATTATAGTTTAGCCCACCACTAATCTCTCCTAATAATCAAATTAATAGGAAAACTTTTACATATTATTATTATTTATTACCAAGGTGGTGGCTACCCACATTTGATATTTTCTTCATATGCATTATTTTAGTTTGTTTATTTTGGATAGTCGTGTATAACGATCATAATATAATAGTTTAAATGAATAAAAAAAATATATTATATTATAAAAAAAAAGAAGCTAAAAGTATAGCGAAAATAATTATCAAACTATTATCAGTGACCGAGCGCAGATCTAAATATATACTAATCCTGATGGGTTATCTTTGAGGGTTAATCTCATGATGCCACATCAACATGTTTGACCAATGAAAAATCACCATTTAAGCAATCAATTTAATTATAACAATATAAAGATGCAATCAATTTAAAACGTAACAATGTTTATCTTATCTTAATAACTTAATATACCTATTTATTATTAATATTTTATTTTATTCTTTCTATTCTACTAATTTGGAAGGTGTGATAGTAAGAGTTAATCACAAGCCTCCACATCAGCTTTAATGGCCAAAATAAAGCGCAAAAAAAACTCAGGCCCTAAACCTCCTTAAAGGTTACAATCAGTTACTTAAAATTTACTATGGAGGTTTCAAAATTTATTAAACAAAACTGATGCGACGAGGAGGTCACCGAAGCGTCACGTAGATGAGAAGAGGCCACCTTTAATTCAATTACCTTTAAATCATGGAATACCTTCATCGATTAATATAAATTCTTCTTCAAGAAGGTCGTTCCTCTTAAAGAACAAATCAAAAAGAGATCTCAGGAAAATATCGGAGGAAATAGTGGTAGATTGTCGTCAGATTCTGAGAATGGGAGGGGTGTCCATAATAAGGGGTTGTAGTTGCAAGTATCTCAGATTCGCCCTCGGATTGTATAACTTTTTCTTGACTCAAACAGATCCGGAATTTTGATAGTTGCTGCTTGATGGCGAGATTACGAACCTCTGGTGAACATAATTAAAGGTGTTGAAGTTTCTGAGTTCGAGATCAAACCCAGAGACAGACGGGCTCAATCGACCCAGATATTACGTTTTAGGTCTGACATTGAACCTACGCACTCAAATCTAAGTCCGGAAAAAACGACGAAGAGGCGACCTCGATGACATCTTGATCTAGAAGGTGAAGCCATCAACCGATGACTGATTGATGCTTAATTGGAGAATTCTACAGAGTCGAGGTACGATATGTAAGGGATAAGGGGAGTGGTATTCTGTCAAGTGTCAAGTTTAATTTTGCTATAATTTTCAAAAAAAAAAAAAACTTGTGGAGTTCGAAGTGGGCTAGGCAATGTACAAGCATATTCTTACTTTCTAATTAAATTAATTAGTAATTAAACCTTAAGTTCTCTATATTATTTCTGCAAGGTTAAATTCAGTTTTATAATAATAATAATAATAGATTTTGAGTTAGTTCATCTCAATGACAAATACATTTATTTGACATTAATTACATAATAATGTAAAAGACCTTTTATTTTAATAAATTATATTATTCGTTTTGTAAATTATAATAGTTATATACTTTGTCTCAACTCTAAATCATGATTCCAAAATATTAATTTTAGGTCGAGTTAAAAAAATATTTTTCAACGAACCGTACATATTGGAAACCAACTACATCACCAGTAAGACGCATAAATCGGTTTTAAAATAATGCATTTATAGTTTATCTCTTTTATCATTATTTTACCCGATTATCACTTATGATTTTTCAGCAAAATTACTTATGTATTTTTTTTTTCCACAAGTTACTTATGTATCAATTTAGCAAAAAATTGCTCATTTCACATTATTATTATTATTATTATTATTATTAGTATTATTATTATTATCCATTTTTTTTGTTAAATGGATAAATTTATGATGCCTATATATTTCACACATTTTTTCCTAATTGAGAAACAAAATCTATATTATAGTCACAAATGCCTTTGTTTTCTAAATCCAACTAAAAAAATGTATTATGTTCTTTTATGCATTTTCTTCTACATATATTTATATTAATTATATTATATATAGTCATCCTGCGCATAGCGCAAGTTCACCTCACCACAGCACCTCATCAAACTAATAATAAAACACTACCTAATAAAATATTTTTTTAATAAAAAATACCTATATAAAAGCTTCGTTCAGTTAAAAAAAGCATTACTAAGATATAATACTAAAATCTTCTAATACTAATTATGATGATATAAGGTTAAGAGGAATAACTTCACGCTATCACCTCAACACTAACCACCAATAAAATCTATATATATAATTAACTCAACTTAATTTTATTCAAAATTAATTACAACAAATTTATCAAATATTATTATATATATTTATAAATATTTACAATGTCAACCCGCGCTGCGCGCGGGTACAGAACCTAGTTATTAATTAATTATAACTGGAAATGTATAAACGATTTTCTGATAACTTTTTGGGGGTAAATTCTGACATTTATTCGTGTGTCTTTTTTAATTAAATTAATTATTATATGAATAAACAAGCATATATGCAGAAATTTTGGCCAAAAATGAAAATATATATTCCGGAAATTGACTACAAAAAAGAAAGCAGAAAGGACATATAGGATAGAAGAAAATATGTGTGCGTACTGCGTTCCGTTCAATGCTGCCATCCTTCAAGAGAAGACAAATCAAGAACAAGCATCCAACCTCTCTTCATCTTCTTCCTCTCTTCTTCACTCAATCCTTATATAACCTCTCTGCAACTCTTCTCCATCTCCATATTTCTATGAGCAGAGAGGTGAACTGGTTCTGAGCGCCAGGTACGAATCTCTTTCTTTTCCCGTCCTCTTTTCCAGCCTACCGTGATCGTTTCACATAAGTTTGAACCCTAAGATCTGATCCTGAGGGGTGCTTACCTTTCATCATGGCCACTTTCGTTTTGTCTTAATTCAAGCTGCAAATGGCGCAATTCTAGTTTCTGGAAATCGCGCCATTATCTCCACGAGTTAGAATTTAGAAAGTGACCAGGATCAGGATCACCACCGTAAGACATTTGACGTCGAATCCTTTATTATTGATCTGGCTGGATTTTTGTGTCCAGCTCGTATTATTTTTTGAATTTCATAAAAGATACTATTGTCGTTGATAGCGGAAATGATGATTTAGTCGGAAAATAGTAGCTCAACGGTTGGTAGTGGGTAGCAGATACTTTGCTTAAGCTTGAAGGAGTGATTATGTTATTAGATGGTGCTCAACTCTATATTCTCTCTCTTTTTTGATTGATGGTTTGGTGTAAAGAGCCAATAGCCTTATTTTGCCTTTTGACCTTAGTGAGGAACAAGGTACATACAAACAAAAGTGTGATATTCATGTAGGAAATGCAAATCAAATTGACATTGAATTAATGTGTTGTGAAAGTACTTGGAGTCGGTATCCCGTGTTCTATGCTGCATCTATCATGAGTTCAAGGATCACTTCAGGGTCTGCCTTAAGTCCAGTTTCTTTTGTTGCCAGTGTTCCTATGACCACTCTATTTTTTGTTAGCTCTAGCTATTGTTCTAATTCATAGGTGGGGTAGTGTGAGACTAGTGCAAACCATCTATTAGCTCAGTACTATGTTAGATGTGTATTTGCTGCTTCTTTTGCTCCAGCTTTGAAGATCATTTGTTGAAGTATGATTCATTGACTATCCAACATCCATTCTTCTTGATCTATGGTTTCTCATTTGGTTTTATATCTGCTTTAGCAGAGGTTAGGCTTTGTATTGTTCATTCTTTGAGTTAAGACACGAGGTTAACAAACATGTTGGATTTTAACTCATCCTGATTCATATGTTACCTTTTACTAATACAGGTAAAATAAATTTTCTTTACCATGAGGAACAAGGATGCAAAACCCGGGTCCCAACCAGATAGAAGCATCGTCCTACCCATGACAATATTGTTGGTCGTCCTATGTGGATTTTCATTTTACCTTGGTAGGCTTTTCTGTTCAGAAAGCAATAGATTTCTGCCCATGGAAATCGAGGATGCGACTGTCAGACAAGATGTTCAGAATAAGACAGTTTCCTTCTCTGAATGCAGCATGGATTTCCAAGATTACACTCCTTGCACCGATCCAAAGGTGCGCATTACACTTTAGTTTTCTAGTTGCACAATACATGGTATATGAGTGTCCTGCTTCTTAATTTTTGGGTCTGGTCCTTACAAATGGAATAGGGGTGGAAGAAATATGGCACTCACAGACTTACTTTTATGGAGCGTCATTGTCCAGCAATATTTGAAAGAAAGGAATGCTTGATTCCACCACCAGATGGGTATCAGCCACCAATCAGATGGCCAAAGAGTCGAGATGAATGTTGGTACAGGTATTTTGTGGTCTTTTCAATGTTCCTATTTTTTTGCTTCAGATTTAAATGTTGTCATTATTTAACTATTCCGTGCTTCTGAATTTAGAAATGTGCCATATGATTGGATCAACAAGCAAAAATCCAACCAAAATTGGCTCAGAAAAAAAGGAGAGAAGTTCATTTTTCCGGGTGGTGGCACCATGTTCCCTAAGGGAGTTGGTGCATATGTGGACTTGATGGAAGAGCTGATCCCTGATATGAAAGATGGAACCGTTCGAACTTCCATTGATACAGGGTGTGGAGTAAGTATTATGCTTTTCTAAAAATTTCTTGTTGATTGATTCTATGTTTTATTAGTTGTTGGTACTTCATTAGTTGAATACGAAGTATAATCATCATAGCCTATTTAAAAAAATTATTTAGGTGGCAAGCTGGGGAGGTGATCTTTTAGACCGCGGAATTCTGACAGTTTCTCTTGCACCCCGAGATAACCATGAAGCTCAAGTCCAGTTTGCATTGGAACGTGGTATTCCAGCGATACTAGGAATCTTATCTACTCAACGGTTACCTTTTCCTTCAAGCTCATTTGATATTGCCCATTGCTCGAGATGCCTTATCCCATGGACAGAATTCGGTAAGTTTATTATTTGAGAACTTAGATGATAATCTAAATTCTAGACGAATCAGTTAGTCAAAGTAGCAAATCAACTTGGGCCTTGGCTATGTTCTTCATGTCAATATACTCAGAGCTTGTGTGCTTTCAAACCTCAGTAAATAAATTTCAATTTATCATATTAGGAGAGCCTACAACATGAGAAACTTACTAAGAAAATTTGTGCAAGTGAAAAACCATAACTTTTTTAAGAAAATAATAATTAGCAAGATAATCAATATTTCCCTGAAATAGTAAAATTTACTACTTGCTCGCTAAGTTTCTTATGTTGTCTCAGACTCTCAGTTTCTTATCATTAACTACTGTTGATTTAAAAATGTCCTGTCCAAAATCTGCAGTCAGGGAGAACAAAAATAGATTTCTACAAGGCTTATATCTGTAGAAGTTCAACATCGATTTAGGTTTCATCTTTTAAAGTATCAAAACTTGGAATTTTTTTTTTCAAATTGCAGGAGCAATTTACCTCCTAGAGGTCCACCGGATTCTCCGCCCGGGGGGCTTCTGGGTCCTCTCCGGTCCACCTGTCAACTACGAGCATCGTTGGAAGGGATGGGACACTACAGTTGAAGAACAGAGATCAAACTATGAAAAGCTTCAAGAACTTCTCTCTTCAATGTGCTTCAAAATGTATGCAGAAAAGAACGACATTGCAGTGTGGCAAAAATCTCCTGATAACAGTTGCTACGATCAAAAGCTATCAAACCCCGATACCTTCCCACCTAAATGTGATGGCAGCATCGAACCCGATGCTGCCTGGTACACCCCGCTCCGCCCTTGTGTGGTGGTTCCAGCCCCAAAGCTCAAGAGAACAGCTTTAGCGTCACTTGCCAAGTGGCCGCAACGGCTTCATACAATGCCAGAGAGAATATGGGGTGTCCATGGTGGCAGCAACAGAACTTTCAAGATAGATAATACCAAGTGGGAGGCCCGAGCGAAGCATTACAAGAAACTGCTTCCAGTTATTGGGACTGATGAGGTTAGGAATGTGATGGACATGAACACTGTGTTTGGAGGGTTTGCTGCTGCTCTGATCAAAGACCCGCTTTGGGTGATGAATGTTGTGTCGTCTTATGCTGCAAATACTCTCGCAGTTGTTTATGATCGAGGGTTGATCGGGACTTACCACGACTGGTAATCTCTAAAGTTACCTTTTAAATTTACACCTTATTGATTAGGAAAATTCTACCAAGTGAAAAAAAAGCTACCAGCTTACAGAAGGAAAAATGCGATTGTGTGAGATAGTCAACAGTATAGTCAACAGTTTCAGTAAATGGAAGCGATTTATTTGAAGTGAAAAAGTTACCTTTTGAGAAAGAAGGAATTGAATGAACAATTGATAGTTTCCAAAATGGAAAATATTTCATTCACACTAAGTTCCACACTTTATAGTTTATAGCACTGGTTGAATAATTAACAATGGAGAAGTATCGAATAATTAGAAGCTGTGTTGATGAATTTGAATATCTTGTTGTGCTGCAGGTGTGAAGCATTCTCTACGTATCCAAGAACGTACGATCTTCTTCATCTTGATGGTCTCTTTACTTTGGAAAGCCACAGGTACGGTCGATTGATTGATCAATCGATCATAGTTTTGATTTAAAATTCTCTTAGTTCGAGACTAGTCCAAAGAATTTTAGCTGAGGTATTTATTGTCAAAGATTGGTATTTGTTATGCAGATGTGAAATGAAGTACGTGCTTCTGGAAATGGACCGAATACTGCGTGGCAATGGGTACGCCATAATTAGGGAATCTACGTATTTCATTGATACGGTGGCAGGAATCGCCAAGGGAATGAGGTGGAATTGCCGCAAGGAAAATACGGAGTCGGGTTCCGGTAAGGAGAAGATACTGATTTGTCAGAAGACGATGTGGTACGCGTCTAACCAAAGTTCGTGAACATCTCAACAGAAGGTCGTGTGATATAGATACAGATACGAATACACGATAAAAAGTATATTTTTCGGGGCAGAGAATGGTGATTGCTGCTGCTGCTCTACTTACATACATTGGTGGGAAGAGGAGATCATTGTGCACAAAATTCATGGAATTGAAGTGCTATAATTTTCATTTACTGGGGTTTTTGTTATATATATATATATCACAAGTGTAGTTGCAACCATATTGGTGACCGTTTTCATTTAGACTGTTCAGCTCCAGCTCCAGCCAGGAAGAAAGGCATTTTGTAATCATCATCAGTTAAAGAACTTAGCAGCATTTGGTCTCTTTATATTTTATTTTAAAAAGAGATGGATGGAATACAAAAATGTTTCCTTTTCATTTAGAATTGGCTAAAATGAAACCGTAAGTAATTCTAAGTCGATTTCTCTTAGATTATAAAAGAAAATGCACCGGATTTTAGAAATACAAATAATTAATATTTATTATACAAATCATGGAAAGAGAAATAAAAATAATTAACATTTATTATACAAATCATCATAATGTAAATTACAATGGACTACAACATTTTAATCAGTGTCTCCGGTAACATGCTATATACAATTGGGGCCAAAGCCAAACATGTTATTTTCCCCCTTGGTCTTAATTGCAAAGTTGGCCCTTAGCGCGGTAATACTAATGGCGTGTTTCGTTTATAACAAAATAAGTTTAGCTGGAATTATTTTCTCAGCACATAAATGTATTATGATTTGAACAGTTACTGAAAGGGGACTCTAGTCTAGAATCTAATAACAATCATTTATTAAACTTATATATTATTACAATCTTTGTCCCACACAACAGAACAGAACCAAGTCCCCAAAGAAGACACAGCAACACAAAGAAGCATCAAGGAAGAAGAAAAGGCAGACAACAAACAGATGATAATACTGAGTACTAAGAAACGCCCGCCGCTCCCTACTAAACACCACAATAGAGTGAGCACACCTAAATAGTAGTAGACATTAATTACCCCATGACTTTGCGACCATACGATGCTCGCACGGTCGGTTTAAGCACAGCTTCTTGCGACTTCCTCAGGCTACTCGGATGATTATACCCTCCTCTGGTCTCACCTACTCCTCGCCAACCACCACCTGCCCTCATCGGTGCTGCTCGTGGGCCCCCACCCACTACTTCTCCTTTTCTTTGTCCTCCTCCAATGCTCATGCTTCCCAGCTTCTCAGCTGCTAATTCTGCAGCAGCCCCTCCTCTAGCTTTGCTCCCCATAACAGTTGTGCCTCCTCCTGCTGCTAATGCATTTTCCTTTCCTGTCCACATAAATAATTGTTCCATTTTTTTTATTATAAGAAATATATCCCCTATGTAGGCTATAACCAATCAAAATATCATCATATATCCATAGAGATCCATCCATTTTTCTTACTTTGGTTAATCTTTCCCGGCGGCTGATATTTTTGCTGCCTCATCATTGTACTAGTAGTAGCACTTGTTATGATTGAAGGCTTCTGTTTCTTGCCTCCATCCTTCAAAATAAATGAACACCAGATATTTTGCCTCACAATTTCACAACATATAATTTCTTTGATTGAGTGTAAAAAGAAAAGGAAAAGACCAGAGCCTTAGTTGATTATATATATAGTCAGTTTCTGTGGATGACCTTATTGATAGTCAATATATATATACACAGACCTTGAAAAGAAAAAGGAACATCAATGTCTTATTACCTCAGCAACCATGTTTAGCTTGCGCTGCACGGCTCCTGCAACATGCCAAAACAAGGTAAATGGTATTAACCGACTGTATCTGTCTATCTTGTCTACCTTGTAAAAAACGGAATAAAATGCGGAACCTAGAAATACATGATAAATCACCTGCGTCAACAGCTTGTGACTTCACAGATGATAGGTTTCCTAGGAGCTTTTGATTAGTTGTTGATACACCCCCAGAATATCTCCTTCCATTTGGCTGCGGCTGCTGCTGTGAAGACCCTTTTCCCACTATTCCAATGGAAACCACATTATTTCAAGACTGATACGAAAAAACATTGTTCGACAGCTGTATTTTCCATACAAAAATTGTGAAATAAAATAAAATCCGGAAGACGAACCAGATGGAGGTGTCCGGGTCGTAGAAGTTGGTTTAGGACGGAGGGATGGTGGAACATAAAAGCAACTCTGTTGACATACCAAAATAAGTTTAAGCTGCACGTATCGTATATGAAAATCTTACAGTAAAGAAATATTGAACAATTTTTCACCTGGAAGAAAGGGTGCTGTAAGGCTTCACTCGCTGTAGGTCTCTTACAAGGATCCCAAGAACAAAGTGACTGCAAACATATCACTTGAGTAAGAAACAAAAGACGGGTGCAGCTTGGTATTAGCTCTTAATTTCAGTCAATCAAGCATTACCTTGATCAGACTTATGGCACCAGCACTAGCTGATGGTATCAGTACAGCCATATCAACACCAACCAACTGCAACCCATGCAATGAACAAAGTTATGCCTGGTTTCATAGCTAAATTGTGTTTCGTAAAGTGCCTAGAAGGTTAACTACCAAACGAACCTGGGGAAATTGGTAATTCATGGCCTTAGCAAGATGGAGACCTTCAGCCCATTTTTCCTCAGTTGGTTTTCCTATGACACTGCAAATTTTGTATATTTCATCCGCTTCGCTGCAAATATCACGCATCAAGAAAAAAATTCAAAGAGAATACAAAAATGAGTGCATAAAAGAAATTAACTGTGTTGCCCTGTAAAATGATGAATACCTGCTTCCGGGAAAGAGGGGGCGAAGGGAGAGCATTTCAGCCATGATAGCACCCATAGCCCACATGTCTGAAAAAATAACAAGGATCAGTATAGTGCTTGCCCTAAAAAACTGTGCTCCATTCATGCCCAACAATAACACCCCTAATAAATTAACACTAACCAACTTTAAAATCGTAGAGGTATGACTGCAGCAAAACTTCAGGAGCTCGATACCTGACCAATATAGATTTTGGTCAATTTTATAGTGGCAGATAAGCAAAGGAAAGATGGAAAGAGGAAGCTTTAATTCAGAAGCAAGACTCACCAACGTGTTGAAACATATTCTGTGTATGGTGGTTGTGAAGTTATCTCACGAGCAAGACCAAAATCAGCAACTTTGATTACGTCTTTAGTGACCAACAAATTCTCTGCAACACGAGAATATGATACAGGTTTACCATAAGGAAGAAATTTAAAACAAGACTGCAGGTAAAAGAAAGACGTTCAGCTCAAGTTATTAATGAATCAGGGATCGATTGATTCAAGACATAGTAACTCCGTTAATATAACAAACATCATACAGTGTCAGTAAGCAGAGCTAAGCCAGTGAATTATCCATCTACCAGTGGCTTGATTAAAGTGGAATACAGAAAGCAGGAGACAGAAAGAAAACCCAAGTAACGAGAACTGTAGAATGAAGAACGGAGAATATCTTAGTCGCATAGATACCACATTTCCATATTACATCTTTTTACTTACATGGCTACATAAGGTACGATCCATAAACCTAGATCAGACTTATTTTGTGCCTTCTCGCACTAGTCTAGTTTCCACACGTATACAAATTACAAAGAGCATAAAACCAGTCATTGTCCACTTTAAAGTTGAAACTAGGATGAAGAGCGAATGTTTTGATACAAATTTTAAACTTGTTACCTGGCTTAAGATCTCGGTGAAAATAACCACGTTGGTGCATGTAAGAGAGTCCCTGGAACACTTGAAAGCACCAGTTTTTAATTTCTCTCTCAGAGAAAAGTCTTTCTCTATCCTTCATTAGTTGATATAAGTTGTACTCCTGAAACAGAAAAATTGCTTAGATACTGTCTACCAACAACAGGCAAACATTATTTAAAAAAAAAAAAAAGTATCACCTACCATGTATTCGAACACAAAATACAAGATGTCATTCTCTCGAATGACTTCCTTGAGCTTCACAACATTTGGATGGTTCATCTTCCGCAAAGACTGCTCCATAAGAAACATTGGTTTATTATACGGGGAAAAAAAACAGATAGGATGGGAAGAAAAAAATTGCACACTATACCATACCTTTACTTCCCTCAGGTTTATGCACTCTTCCCAAGAATAATAATTCTTCTTCATCTTTTTAATAGCAACCTGTAATACAAAGAATTTGTTAAGGATAGAACTTAAAGTTTCTCAAAAGTCAAAGTACATGTCCTGCACTAGAGATTACTATGTAAACTAAAATTTCTAGTCAATGCAGCAATAGCTGACGTACAACTTCACCAGACAGCTTATTTATTGCCCGCCAAACACTTCCAAATGTTCCATCACCAACCTCTTTGATTAACTTGTACCTGCATCAGGCAGTAGCAACAGACGGATCAAAATCCCATACAAGATACAAACTTTCAATGTGAAATTCCAGAAGAATAATCACCTCTCCATGTCTGTTGTAAACAGAATTTTAACTCTCCAAGGCTATTTCTTTATTGGGTAATAGGTTTGAGGTAAAACGACTTAATGAGTATTAACAGGTTTCTGGCCCAGAAGAATCCAACATTAGGCCTATAAGATACAATGCAGAACTGCACCAGGGCGGGATTTCAGATGGACAGGCTTCCAGCTTTATTTGTCATTAAACTTGCAGCTTGACAGCCAAAAGAGGGAGAAAGGAGTAGGAAAGAACAGGAATCACTGAACATATTGCTTATAATTGATGTATAAGGACTGCCCAAACTGGAGGATTGTGAAGTCACAAGGGACCAGCAACTTGATCAGATGTAACTCATCTAAACTGGTCAAACAAAGATGTGAATTCCCACTGAAGTATCTTAACGACCAACAGTCACACCATGATACGACAGTTTCTCACTTGTAAAACAGAAGAAGTTCGAATGATACTCCAGATGCAAGCTTGAACCTTGCAAATATCAAAAGATTCGTACAGGAAATGTCAATACCCGAACAAAAAATGACAGTGTATGAGCAACCGAAATATAACACGCAACTTCTGAATTAAATATATAACCTGATTTACCTTGGACAAAGATATCCTGGATCTTAATCAAAGCTGAACTTGAAATGCACTATCAAAATCCAAACAGAGTTAAAAAGCTTGTTATAATTCATTATATAAAGTTAACAATTAAAGGAGAACCAATTATTTTGCATACTTACTTGCACAAGTGCCCTATAACTCCTATTCTAGAAGCAGCTTTTGCTATATCTCTTTCTCCGTGCATCAAATGTAGGCGATCACTAAGTGCAGTTAATAAGTGAACCCAAAAGGAAATCTCCACGCACAAAAAATCGCCAGTTGAGCACTTCCAGGAATGAAAAAATGGCAAATCTGTGACGACTTGACAAGAACAGCAGCTGCTCCATATCTCACGGAATATGGCAAAGTATTTAGGCAAAAGCTCCACTGCCACAAGCCCTATTGGAAAAACACGGATAAAAGAAAAACATAAATATAGTTGTCATTTGTCACAACTTACATATGACTTCATGAGTCTAGCTAGAACTGATCTTTAAGGCTGTACAGTCCCAGTTACTCGATTTGTAAGAACATGCAGAAAGAAATACCCCATATGCTAGACTAGAATGATTCTTTGTTTTTCTTTAAAACATTTTCGACCAAACTAAACAAGCCCTCAAATTTTCCTTGACAACAACTTAAAGGCACAATTCCCATGTAACTTGCTCCAAAATATCACGAGGTGCAGCTAAGGCATACTATATTAGCTTGGTCACAGGACCTTACGTGAGTCTTCATACAATCATAAGAATGCTACTGTCACGATGAAGTTGATCCAAGGAGAGCTTAATCCTTCAATACTAAGGTCCTAATGCCAGTCTTGAAATAGCATACAGATCACTGAGCGCCCAACAACAAATCATGTCCCCTAACACTAAATCCGATGAAAGCGTAATAAACCACGGATCAGATGGAAATCTACCCTATGTCATATCCGTACCTATCCAATGTCAAACTCAAACCAAACCACACGCATCATCCAACAAGTAACAACAAATAGAATCTGAATCGCACTTCTAAAAATTTGATGGGAACCTCAAACTGAAAACTAAACATTTCAATATCAATGTCGAACAAATGAGAGATCCAGCAGACATTCCAAATACAGCTCACGTCGAAGAAAGCACATACCGATTCAACAACGCAGACATGTATAGATCGATCTAGAGAGAGAGAGACCTGAGAGCCGAACGGCGTATGCACCGTCTCCGAGGACGGAGAAGGGTAGAATCCAGAGCTTCTTCCTCGCTTCCGTGTCTCTGAAATCTAATTAAAGAATTCGTCCTCTCTGCGTTCGATACAATGTTCTGTCTCACCACTCTTTTCGCGTTTTATAACCCCTCCGGCCTCCTCATTTCAATCAATCATTTTAATTTAATTAACCCCTACATAATTAATTTAATTCATTAAATAGTTGACACTGTATTTATGTTTGGACTATAATAATATAATATAACTACAAAATAATGAAAATCATAAAAGCTTTAGAGATAACGTATAACTTTTTTTTTTTTTTTTAAACGTTCATAATGGCAAGCATAACTCGTCATTCTAATTAATGTTCGGATTTTCATATTCATATACAAAATGTGCATATATACACTAACATTGTCATATAATATCATTAGAAGTCTAGTATAATTAAAAAGTCATATCATTAGGTCCAGAGTCTTATTTTTTTAAGAAAATAAATCTTCATTTCTTCAAAGAAATTATTTTAAATTTTTAATTAAGCCACCCGGTGATTCAAACTTATGACTCGGGAGTCGAATTAGTAAGTGCTCTTAACCAACTAAATCACAAATGCCGCTGAGAACTATTTTTATTGTTATATATATTGTAACTATTGAAAAAATATGTAACTAATTTTTTGTGAATATATTATAAGTAGGAGAATTTTTGTTTTATTTTATTTATACATTGTAATTTATTTTTGTACAAAAAAAAACAATAGACAACAAAGAATTGATAGATCGGAAGTCTGTGGGAGAATTTAAAAACTCTTACACCTAAACATTACAAACTTGGTATGTATTTTAAAACTTTTAATTCCTCTCATTATTCTGATTTTTTCTTCAAATTTTTCATAATTAATTATTTCTATAATAAACTAATTCATTTAATTATTTGTTTTTAATTTTCAAAATTCAAATCCACATCTTGCTTTCCTTTGACTCATACAAATTATTATTGCTGATAACTAAAAGCATGAAATATAGAGATGATTACTTTGTAATTTGTATGGTGGTGGGTTATCATGGAGCCTCTTGGGCAAATAATTAATGCAAATACCAAAAGCAAAGGGAAAAAAAAAAGTAAAATAATTATTAATAGTAAACAACTTATATTAACTAGTACTAAGATTTTAACGAGAATCTTGTTCTTTCTTTTGAAGTTTTTACTTTTTCTTATTTTATTATTTTTCATATAATAATTATAAGTTTTATAACTATTTTGGCAGAATTCAAACATAGTTCGCTTTTTTTTTAATAATAATGTCAAATCACTTAAGAGTTGGTCACATTATTATTCTTGCACTACAATTTTTGGTGGTTTCGTCGTCATACATGGACCGATGCAACTGCCTAACTCAACCTCCTATCTATTAAGCATCTATCACGGAATATACTCCGGTCACATGAAAATTTGGTCATCTTATCGCGAATGATTTGCTTTGCAAGTCATCAGAAATAAAATAGGTCCATTAGATTTTGTCCTCATCTACTCTTGTTTTTTTCCATGGAGTATTTCAGTGGCAAAAATAAAAACTCCACCTCATATCTCACATAAATTAGGTCAACTTAATAAAATCAGTGTAAATATTCTTCTAATATATATATATATATATATATATATAATATGGTAATACTCATTTCATTTCTGGGATGTTAAACCAATATATCAATTTCTTTTAACAAATTTTGAAGTATTTATAAAATATATTATATCGAAAAAATGGGGTAACCTTGTATTTTTTTTAGCATATATATTATTATTATTATTATTATCTGTAATATGTATTATTTATAGAGAAAAATAAAATTGAAAAACGTGAGAACATTCGGATTCGGTTGAAGGTGAGGTGGGAAGATGTGGACGCAAGGTGGTGCCACGTGCGAAGGCGTCGTCTCTTGTCACAATAAATGGTTGTGGAATATATTGGAATTGAAGAAAGAAAGGTAACAGATTTAGGATTGGGTCACCTCATCAATTAGGTCACGTTATACGATTACTTCTCTATCCTTTTCCTGCCTTTTGCTTTGCTAGCAAGAAAACTAACCAACTTAACTAATTTAGCCTCCTAAGGGCGTGTTTGGATCTCATTATGTAAAACTCGCGTGAATTGGAAGGGAATCCATTATTTCTGTTATTCAATCTCAAAATCTTATAATGGGAAAATAATTAACTGTAAATATTATTTTTTTTCATTCTCAATAATTTAATGAGATTTGAATCCATGATATTTAATTTTTTTTTGGCTGAAAGTCCATAATATTTAGTTAACGAATGAAACACTGAGTTTAGTTACAAAAACTAACAACCAACTAGTGATTTGAATATATACCATTGATTTCTCAATTCCAAGGTCTTATAAGTTATAACACAAAGCAGAAATCTATGAACTCCAAGCTAACCTCATTCACCATCAGCACTCTGAACCCTAATAATGCACCATTCTATACACAGACACCATGTTCTTAGTTACTACCATGACTAGTGACTCTTGCAGTAAGAATTACGTATAATAAGTAGATCGTGTCGTGTTCTGCCCATAAAAACGAACCCAGAAATGAAATGAACCATCACCAAACTCATCACTCATCCATCACCTGTATCTCTCGAGGATTTTGTAGTATTTGTTAAAGAATGTCAGAAAACCAAATCTTCATATCAGAGGTATTGAGCTTGTATCCTTTCTCTGTTCTCTTCCCACCATGTCTTTGCACGAACTTCTCCAAATCTCTCCCGGCTGTTGAACCCAGAAAGGAGAATAAATGTAATCTTTATGATCAAATGAAATTTAGTAAAAAAATGTAATCTTTATGAACACAAAATGAAATTTAGTAAAAAAATGTAATCTTTATGAACATAAAATGAAACCTTTATGAAGATAAAATGAAATTTAGGGAAAAAAATGTAATCTTTGTGAATATAAAATGAAATTTACTGCAACATTTCTATCAAATACCAGTTTAAATATCCTTACCTGAATCTTACACGCCTAAGCTCTCTCGTGCCATCGATGAGTTGTCTAATAGTAATGTATACACCGGGCTCGTCTTGCTCCACCCACTCGGTCTCCACTTCACTAGCATTGCTGTAGGAAACAGAGGCTTCGTCCCTAGACGAGGTTGTTGCGCGAGACGGGTCCATGGACGCGGCCTCACTAGCCTTGGGGGGGCAATAAGTGCTTGATCCAGAAGGGATTGATGGCTTGTAGTGATTTCTTGGGGTCCAATCCTTGATCATGGGGCTCTCCAAGGAAGATCCTACTCTAGAATAGGAAGAATCCCTCTGCATTTGACAAGAAAGGTTGAGTTTTTGCTTGAGATTTTGGTACTTCTAAATCAAAATTCTGGAAAATAGGGAATGAATTTACGGACCCCATCCTCGGATCTTGTCGGAGTGTGTAGAGCTTGCCGGTTGAATCTTTGCACATTGTAGAGCTCCATGATCCTGTCGAAGTTTTCTGCCCACCATCGTTGAGCTTGCCATTTGTCGAACATATCACGGCTTCACAGTCCAGTCCAAATTTAAGAAGTCAGTTGAAAATGTCAGTTCTTGATTACAGATACTGAAATGAAACTTACTAACAAAGTGGGGAAAAAAACCAAAAAAATGCTTGGTTTTCACTCTCTATAAGTTCCATTCAAATTTCTACAGTTTGTAATCAGAACCTTCAAAATCCAAATTTAAAATGTCAGTTCTTGCTTACAGATTCTGAAACTCACTAAAAAGTGAAGACCTTAAAAGGGTAAGCTTTTCATTTTCTATTTAAGAGTTACAAAAAAGTTAAGAAACCAAAAACAGTCCCAGTTATCAGTTATGTTACTAATCACTGTTCCAGATTTAAAATGTTGATATTCAGTGTCCTAACTATCAGATTGATTGATTTCCACTTTTTTCTCTTAAAATTGACGAAACAAAAACATGTTTTTAAACATCAAATAAACATAAATCATGAGTAACAAATCTGACACTTCGGAAAAGTGGAAAATACCATGTATTTGTTAAGTCATGAGTATCAACATTTTAAATTTGGGACATTGATAAACAGCATGCCCTATAGTCAAGACTGTTTTATGTTCTTTTAATCCTAAAAACAACTACACTTTGCAGCAATGTTGAGTTTTCAGAAATGTTACAAAAAGAGTTTTCAGTAAGGAACTTGAACCCATAGATAATGATATATTACCTGAACCTGATTCGTTTTAGATCATTCCCTCCATTGGGAAGAGACACAAAAGTAATGTGCACACCGGGTTCAACCTGAGCCATCCATTCTTTTGGCTGGTCCTCATCTTCAAGAACAACATCACAAGATTCAGCTGAAACAGACACTGCACTCGTGCGGCCACCATTAAAACCCCCACCAAATCTTGACTCTCCCCTTGTGGTTGAATGATGGGTACCATTGGTGAAGTCCCATGCAGGAGTGGAGCTAGTGCTTGCTACTCCAAGGAAGGGATAAGGGACACCTTCTGAGACAGTGTCAAAATCGGGGTATGGCCGGTCTCCCTTCTTGAAGGTACTGGATCCTGTGCATGGTTTGCATTGGCGATATGCGGTTGAGAATTTCAGCGCTATGTCCTTCATCTGCAAGACAGTTTCAAGGGTCATTCTTTTTGTTGAAAAAGTGAAAAACATGTTTTTGTTGAAAAACTGATACTTCAAAAATGTGAAAAACGTGTTTTTATTGCTTACAATGTTTATTTTAACGCCAAAATCAGTCTAAAAATGTGGAAAGTAAGAAATCTGATAGTTGAGACACCGAATATCAACATTTTAAATTTGGGATATCGACTCGTAACATGATCTATAGTTAGGACTGTTTTTAGGGTCTTAACCATTAATAAGCAAATTTAAACATGGCTGTTACAGAAGTAAGATTTAAAGGATTCAGCCATTGAACGACTACATGTGTAGCAACAAAATCTATACCATGATTCCCCATCTTCATATGGACCTGCTTTTGTCTTACTAGACTATAAAAACAGACCAGATTTCTACTGTGGGGGTCACATCATCGACCATCACCAGTTTATTGATTTTGGAAACAGACAAAAGTTGTTGTGGGCACAACCTAACAATGAAATCCTTGTACTCTTGTCAAGACCCAGATTTAAAATATTTGCCAAATATAAGGAACAAGTTGGAAAATCGGTAGGAAGTGGGAACTTGGATGTTTACAAAAATGGAGTATGCCGAATAAACAACAAGGAAAATAATCATTCATCATTTGCTTTACTTGTTAAGCAACAAGTCTTCATGAGCTTAAGTTATTGGCATAATTATAGGTTTATCAATATGAAAACCATCAAACAAAGATGTTTCTAAGTGAAAACTAACTAACTTCCCATGATGCATTTCTTACTTACTTTTCCATGTTTAGTTGAATATATAGGGTGGTTGGAGGTCATTTTAAACTATCTAATATTTTACTTTTCCACTTATATTCACTTTAAGAATTTGTAGCAATTTCGTAGTTACATTCTATTCTAGTAACTGCAAGCATCGATGAGACTTCTATTTACACACTAGCCATAGGTTCAGGACCATTTCTAGGATAGTCTTCTTTTAAGTCTTGGCAAATGCTAAATTTTCACATTTTGGTTCAACAAGCAAGATCACTATAGGTGTGTTTTCTTTATCTAGAGAAGCTAAATAGCGTGGTTAAAGAGGTTGGAAAAAGCTAGGTTTAGTACCTAAACACAGTCCCAAGTATAGATTATATTGCGACTTAAAGTCTGAGTATTTTTTTTTAAATAATAATATTCAATGTTCGAAATATCAGATTTGTTAACTTCTACTTTTTTTCTCTTAAAATAGATAGACAAAAACATGTTTTAAACATCAAATAGTCTAAACCATAAGGAACATATCCGATATGTTGGAAAAGTGGAAAATAATATGTTTTTGTTGCTTAAACACATTAATTTTAATGATAAAATCATATGGAAAAAGTGAAAAATAAAAAATCTCATATTTTGAACCTAAGATGTCAATAAAAAAATGATACACCAAATCGTAACACGGTGTATATTTGGACTTTGTTTAGATAGTAAATGTAGGTAAGGCTGTAAATAATGCTAGATTAGTCTTCTTTAGTCTTAACTCTCAAGTCTTGGCACATGCTAATTTTCATATTTTTGGTTCATCAAGCTAAATAGGTGGGTTTGATCTAGATAAGTAAAGTAGTGTGGTTAAAGAGGTTTAAAGCTAATAAATGTAGGTAAGACTGTAAATAAAGCACAGCTAAATCCTTTATTTGGCTATTGAGAGGTGGGGCATTAATTCATTGTCGGCTAGGCTATAAAAGCCTTGGAGCTGTTAATTGTTATTTAGAGTAAAAAAAACATTAGGTGTTAAATAATGACTTCATGTTGTACATATATAAGAATGAATCATAATGGATTAGCAGGCTGAAAATTATTATATTATATATATATATACTATACTAATAATAAATGTCAATATATTTACCAACATATATAGATATAGATAGGCAAGTAAAGATTCGAAACTGGAGTGGTCCCTACCACATCAGACAGATACCAAAACTAGCTCAAATGATTCTGTTTGGTTTCAGAAACAAGTTAAGTAAAAAAGGGTGACTTGTTTAATGAATGCGGAGAAAGAGAAGGCAAGGCAAAGTAAGAAGAGGAACCTGCGTTGTCAGGCTTTTGACGGCTTCTCTGCTATTGGGGGTGCCGCTGCCACTCTCCTCACGCGCCGCCCTACCGCCGCCTTCACCGCCCTCATCCGCCATATGCTTCGTGCATGCTATGCATGTGAACATCTTCTCTGTTTTTAATTTTGTATATCTCTGCACGAAACCCGCCCCTTTATTTACTCTTGCATTTATTTACCGCTTTAATTGGACAGACAATACACATAATTACATTTGACTCTAGTAGCTATTGCACACATAGAAAGCAGACCACTTTACCTTGTATGGTTGTATGGAAGTAATTACACATCCAGATTTTATGACTCGAATCAAAATTACATGTTTAGGACTTCATTGGTATTAAATTCCAACAACCACTAGTACGACTAGATAAAGTAAACATTAAATTGAAAAAAGAACAATCACATTGTAAAAAGATCTCATTAAATAATCCAATGGTTGAAATGACAATATCAACCCTGTTCGACCTCATTTCAACCGTTCCCGATTTAAAAACCATTAAATAATCCACAAATAAATAGATATTGGATAGAAATCTAAATACAGTTTCAATTATAAGTCATTCTTAGTTATTAATATTGCATGTTAAAATGTTGATATTCGGTGTTTCAAATATAAGATTTGTTGTTGTTCACTTTTATTTGACTAATTTTAGGTTTTAACCAAGGCAAACAGATCACAATTACAGGTACCAGGGAGTGTTCTTTTCCATTTTTCGAAGTATTAGATTTGTTGCTTATGGTTTAAGTTTATTTGATGCTTAAAATTTAACTTTTTTAAATCCGAGAAAAAAAAACCATCTAATAAGTGAGATACTGAATATTAACATTTTAAATCCGAGACGGTTATTAGCAACATGACGTATACTTGAAATTGTTTCTAGATTCTTAACCCAAATTACAATCAAGGAAATAATTGAAAGAGAAAGAAACACAAAAGAAATGGTGAGGATAAATTTTTGAAGTGGTCTCTCTATGGAGATGCTTTTTGGCTCAAAGAGAGATGTAGACAATAGAGAGGAGAGTCAATAAGATGAAGTTACTGACATGGATATACCACACCCATGTAATAAACTCAACAAAGACATTGAATTGGCAATTTTATCTCTTTGCTTTCTCCTTGTCTTTTTTCACGGTTCACATCAAATTTCACCCTTCAAGAAATCCAAAAGCGACAGATTGATAGAAAGACCGAAAGAAACATATGCTGTGAAAAAGAAGCAGCGGTTTCTATCTCTTTTCCTTTATGAAATCCAGAGAAAGAAAGGTATAAATGATGCATAGATGCTTCCCTTATGATTATGATGTCATTTCAATATAAAATGGTAAATAAAGTTTGCAGTCCGAAGCTTGAATTCCGACTAAATCCGACTGCGAGTGTTTTCAAAATATTGATTAAAATTAAATCCATGTCACTTCGGTCTGTTCAGAATTTTGTTTGAATCATAGATTCGGATTGTATATCGTTACTCAATGAAAAATCCAATTTTTCCAATTTGTTTGGGATTTTTTCCAATGAAAAATCCAAAATTTCCAATTTTCCCTTAACCCTAATAATCAAAATACAATTTTGAATGATATTATATGGATTTTATCCGACGCTTTCTCTGGATCTGAAAAATTAAAATACAATAAAATACGCAACTATTCATAGACTAATCAGTTTCACTTTTTTCTGTTTCAAAATTTCCAGGTGTCTAAATTTGCGACTTTTCTATCATTGTTAGTGTTACTATAATCACTAGTGGACAATAAAAATCATAGACAAAATGCAAAAATGCATCATGGAGATGCGAAAACGACTCACCGAGGCAAACGGACAGAGCTGTGAAGGGTCCCTACCCCTCTCTGTTCACTACTGTACAGTTTCCAGCCACGAGCAATGTACCAGACGAGACAATGTATCTTCTTCTCCTCTAACCTGGACCAGAACAGAACAAACATCGTCGTCACTGCAGCATCATCACCAAAGAACAACAGCATGGTAAAATCGTTTTCAGAAAGCGACACAAATGCATCAAAGGATTTGGAAGCACAGAGACACGCACTGTTCTGCAGAAAAAATTCAAAAAGCAGTGAAAGAAACGAAATTTCATTGACGCCATTTTTTCTACTTTTCTGCACTAAAATTTCTGGAGAAAAACACAGAGAGAAAATCATAACCAAATCGACTACCTCAAAGCTCAATAATCGTCACAGCTGCTGAAAATGGCCATGGCAGCTCACGCGAAGTCGAAGCACTCCGAATTTCACACACCAGTAAAGAACTTCCAGAATCTTCGAATCCGCAATCTCCCGCTGTACTCAATAAATCGGTAAATTCCTCGATCTGATCTTTGCCGAACAAAAAGGAAACAGAAATGAATTTGCAGTCGATTTCAGTGAGAGAGAGAGGGAGGGCGAGGAGAAGAAGATACAGACAATAGAAGAGAAGAAATTGGGGGTCTGCAGAATTTATATAGAGCGAGGGAAACAGAAAGACGCTTGACGGCGTCAACCAACTCGCCGTTAGTTGACGGAAACGTTCGTACGGTTTCTGTGTAGTCGTCGAGCCCAACGGTTTAGGCCGACGGGGACAGAGCGGGCCCACCTGTCTAGCTGATGTTGTTTGGAATTTGGATGTCATACGTGTGCACGAATTGGCCGACGTGGTGAGTTCTTATTGGTGGAATGTATCACTAAGCAATGATAACCATCGCATCAAGCGCTTATTATGTTTCCTGGAATTGGATTAGGGTCTTCTTCTTTTTGGTGTCATGATCGTTTTTTATATTTTATTATTATTATTATTACTATTATTATTAACAAAAACAAATAGTGCAGTTATTTATATAAATAAATCATTAAAACTATTCGGTTATATTAACTATGCTGACGCGCTACACTGTATGCGCTGCTTATTTACTAAGTCTGATCAGAAAAAATTTCTGAGAGCTCGAACATTATGTAGCGAGATGGACACATATTTGAAATGTAAGACTAATCACTTGACTGACTGCCCTAAATCTTAAGTGATATGTGAATGTTTGGTTTAGTGTTTATACTTCGACATTAATTCTCTCTCACGTGTGCTGGAATGTTTTGAAGGCCCGTCACGAGAATTTTAATAAGAATGTTTGAACTCAGCGCTGCGGTGATTCGAACTTACATGCTCTGATATATATCATATGAACTTGAACAATTGTTTTAAAACCTTAGTGATATGTGAAATTTTAAGTTAGCATTTATATTTTAACAATATGGTATCACTATTAACTTATTATTTTCAATACCAATAAAAAAAACAAAAAAACAAATGGTTAACAAGTCAATGTGGGTTGTTCTTAAAAACAGACATAACAAGTGGCACTTTCCAACAATGCAAAACATCTAGTATAAATGAAGGTGGCTGGAATTGTCACTATCCAGTTCACGTGCTTTTTAGTTTGTTAGAATCTTTGCATGAATGATTGGATGTCGATATGAAAAATTAACATTCGGCATTATGGATTGGATTTAATGACTAACCTAAAAGATCAAGATTAACCGACTAAGTAAAGTACAAGGCAATGACTTTTTATGCTTAAAGTGATTGCATGTCTCACTTAAACAAAGCTACAACTCTACTAGGACTAGTAGTGTATCTTCTTTTATTTCCATGAAACTAATAATAATAAAAATAACCTGTAATAATTAATTAGCAATTTAGCATAATTGTTATAATAGCTGTTTAACTTATGTATGGATGACAACCATTATTCACTTTTTTGCCGACGAATTTTTTCCGTCGCCAATTAATTCTAGGAATAAATTGCATCCCCGTTTCAAAATTAAGCCATAAAATAAAATACATTCCATGAATATAATGCATCCCATATCAGAATTTCTAACTACATCTATATACTATAGCATGGACCAATTTGCAAGATAGGTCGGTGACTCGGCAGCCAGCCACCCTAAAGGCTAAAACTTGTACATATAGAGAGAGAGGAGACTGAACAGTCTTAGATTTTCACAATAATATTATAACTTCTTTTGAAAAAAAAAATGGTTAGTTTGGAACGGGAGAGTTGAATTGGGTTATGATCCTCTCCAAGAACGCGTATTTAGTTAAATTCAAATTCGTTTTACTAATTAGTACGACGTGCCAAATCATGCTAATAAACAATTTTTTTTTGTATGAAAGTCAAACTTTATTGAAATCAAGTTATTACACACTACAAAATAGAAAAAACCCACGCTGGAGAAATTGGTTAACATCCAATTTCCGAACTAGTAGAGCGGGTACTAACAGAACAACAGAGCAAAAACAACAGAGGAAAAAACAGAATTACAAATAAAAGTAAATAAACTCAAACAACAGAACGGATAAACAGAAGAGATGACCCCAGGCAAAGGATAGAAACTTGGAGAAGAGGAATCCTCGTGATACAGCGGCACCTGTAGCCCTTCGGAGGGTAGAAGAACCTTCCTCAAGAGCGACATAGCTAACAGAGGACCTGTAAACCAAGCGATACCAGACAGGACCCATAATAAATCGAAAACACACACGACTCCATAGACAAACAATGATGACCGCATGACCGGTGCAGAGATTTCTGAGTGGTAGGGGTTGGACGAAACCAGTCTACCGAAACACCCATGCATGTGGAACATCCGCGAAGGACTAGCGCACTTCGAGGGTGCCACAGAAATGCTCTTCTTCTCCGATTGGAGAAGGAAATGAGATACGTCCGCGACCGCGGTCGTATCGTGGTTACCCCGAAGGGTAAATATCATGCGGTGGCTTATTCCGAGAACGGAGCGTTGGTTCTGACGAACCATGGGTTCAGCTGGAAGGGGTAGATGGGTAGTGGGCTGTACGGCCAAGATGTAGTCATGTTTGAGCTTAAAACAGTGAACAACATCCACGAAAGCGCGTGGGGGGGGGGGGGGGTAGGCGACCGGCGCACGGCATTGGGGCAGCAGAGGTGGGCCGTGGCGGCTGATGGAGGCGCGTACTAGAGCGTACGTCGACGCGTCGGCGCGTGTAAGACACGCGCCGCTGCAGTGAGCGCGTGGGCGAATGGTGGACAACGTGTGTGACACGCGTGTCGGCGCGTGTGCGCGTGTGTTGGCGCGTGGGACCCCGTGGAGGTGGTTGTGGTGGTGGTGGGGGGTTCTTCTGCGGTCTCGGGGGTGGTGGTGGTGGTGGTGGTGGTGGTGAGGGTGAGGGTGTACGGGAGGATATGAGGGGCGAGCGGGTGAGGCGGACTCCGCTATTTGGCGACGCGAAGCGTGGAGTGAAAGCGAGGTTGAACAAGTTCATCCGCTGTGGTGGGGCTTCCGGCTTTGGTTTAGGCTTTTGCTGGAGGAAGAGTTGCTCTATGCTCATGGCCGACGAGAGAGTGTGCGAAAGCAGTGACATCCCTTCAGATTTTGGATCAGAAGAGGGAGTCATCTGCTCCGGCCGAGGCAAAGCTATTCAGAAGCTCTGTAGCTTCTGAATAGTGTTTTGAAAATTCCATTTTTTTTATGTTAATATACAACTGAATAAGATTAAATAGTTAACTTACATTTGTCCAAAGTAGTAAACGATACACTACATCAGAAGTGGACATAAGTAGAAAGCAACTTAATAATTGACAATTATATTGTCGCATAGTGTTTGGTGCTAATTATATATATTAATATTAATGAATGATCAACTCAAATGTCTTTTCTTTCATTCTGTGTAATATTCTATATATATAAGTTAGAGTTGGACAGAGAGTCAAAGAGTCAAGTCTCAAATAGAAGAGCAGCGTTCCTGATGATGGTCAGGGAGTTAACAGTCACTGTTTTTAGTCAAACATAAAATATATGGACCAATTTCCATAATCAGTATTTAAAAGAAAAAATTATAAATGTCCAAATAAATATTTACTTAGCCGAAACAGAATGCAGGTGGGTTTACAAACTGTTTTTTTTTTTTTTTTTCTTTTTTTAATGTATTTTTAAAATATAAATTTAAATCAAATTTTGAGTTTTTTTTTTTACGCAGAGTAGGTCATCAATTCACCAAACTAGTCTCAAACTAAGTTTCTTCATAAACTAATTTTCAATTTTTTTTTTCTTTGACCATATTTATTTTTTATTTTACATCTCAAAGTTTGCATTTTTTTATAAGCGCGACTAAGTTGAAATATAATACAAATAATATAAGAAATTTAAAAAACTAAGGATATTAAATAATAATAATAATAAACTAGGGGTGAGCTCGGGACAAACGGACGAGATTTTTTAAGAAAATGTCCCTAGCTCTAGTTTTCGGGATTTTCCATAACTGTCCCTAGCCTTAGCCCTAAGTTAAGCATATGAAAAAGTCTCTACTTGGTCGGGACTTTTCAAATTCGGGACGGGCTAGGGACAACCCTAGTTTACACCTAAGAATGAAAATAAACCTTAGTTTTCAACTCAATACAAATTCAAGTTCAAGCATTCATCAAATTCATGAATATATATATATACATTGATTTCACCAACACATACATCGAATTCACGATCACATATATCAATTTTACAAACAAATTATTAAGTTCGCACACGTATTTAAGTATAATTAGATTATTTAAGTTGTAAATTGTTGAATTATGGTAAATAACTAGGGACTTTCGGGACTTTCGGGATTTTTTAAAAAAAATTCCTAGCCCTAGTCCTGACCCTAGTTGGGAGTTAAAGTCCCTCCCATACGGGCTCGGGTCCAATTTCGGGACGGGCTAGGGCGGGATTTTCGGGACGGGCTAGGGCGGGATTTTCGGGAATTCGGGTTTGTCGGGATTTTTGCTCCGCTCTATAAAAAACCCACAAAAGAATAATTTAGTTAAATGATGAAAATGCACTTAAAATAATAAACAAATAAACTTTTCTTTTGTAATTTTTAATTCTTACAAAAATATTTGAAATCAAAAGAAAAAATTTAAAAATAAATAAGTTATGAAACAAATATATTATTCATTAAGAGCATGAAAAAATATAATAATTAAAATTCATTCTTAATTTATTCTATCAATTTTTCAAATTCAAAATGGTTTATCCATTATTTTTTTAATCACTAATTTATATGATTTTATAAAATTTAGATCTTTCTTTTCATGTATGCTTTTATCTTTATATTTTCATGCATAAAAAAATCTTCACGGGCATTTAGTTTATTTAACTTCTATATTTCTTTTTCTTATAATTTATCTTTAGTATATTTTATTTAATTTTTTTTCACAATTATTAATTTATTACATTTTAAATTTATAAGTTTTACATATTATCTCCTTAATTTTTCAAAATTTTCTTCTATTTCTTGTATTATATTATGGTTTATATGCAATTGTAACAAAATGTAAATTTTGAGATATAAAGTAGAAAATAAGTTAATTAAAAAAGTATAGTTTGAGAATTAGTTTATGAAAAATCATAGTTTGGTGAGTTGACCTCTTTTGGGATTTCACTCGTTAGTTTTTCAAAAAATAAATAATTTTAAAATTAATTAGAAAAATAAACAATTAATTTCCAAAAAATAAATCTGAGCAAACTTATAAATAAATAAATATATTATGGATTTATGGTGCAGCTAGCTACGCTTTGCATTTGTAGCCACTATCTTTCTTCTGTGTCTTTTTTTTCTAGAATGCCATCTTTATTCGATGGGGCTGAAGAACCAGTTTTTAAGCAGAGAGATATGATCCATATGCTTATCAAAAGACAGTCTCTATATAAAGATAAACACAGCATGCAAGCAAAAACAGGGAAAAATCACTAAACTACCCACATTTTAGAACTCAAACACAAAAACAAGGGAAAACGAGTTTCCGGAACGATAATCACTATTAGCGCACCTCCGAAATGCGCCAGAAACATGGCACATCTGCCAAATGCGCCACATTTAATACATGGCGCATTTCCCAGATGCGCCACAATTAATTGGCATTAATTATCCATTTTTCAAATTAATTCACTAAAATACTGCTACAAGCTAGAATCGAACCCAGGTCACCTAGGTGATAGGCTTGAATACTAACCACCACACTACAATGTCTTTTGTTGAAAGTTTACTAAACTTTTTATATTTAATGTTAGTTTAACGACCAAAATATCGTCACTAAGAATTTAACACTAGTCACCCGCATGATAGGCAAAAATTCTTACCACTACACTACAATGACTTTTGTTGATAATTAATTAAAATTAGTATATTTATTTGTCTATGTAGTTTTATTTATTGTTTTGTGATAATACATTGTTTAGTTACCTACGTTTGCACCATGTGACCGAATGATTAATTTTTTGAAGTGATTAATGGTTACATACATTTCAGAATATGAGAGAATCATTCAAACTTATTTTATTTAATAATTTATATTTAATCAAATGTGATTGAATTTTACAAAATAACTAAACATAGGTAGGGGTTGAATTTTACTAAAATCGTTATTTAACTAAAATTCAATCGCGTTTGATTAAATATAAATTATTAAATAAAATAAGTTTAAACGATTCTCTCATATTCTGAAATGTATGTAACCATTAATCACTTCAAAAAAGTAATCATTCGGTCACATGGTGCAAACGTAGGTAACTAAACAATGTATTATCACAAAACAATAAATAATACTACATAGACAAATAAATATAATTTTAATTAATTATCAACAAAAGTCATTGTAGTGTAGTGGTAAGAATTTTTGTCTATCATGCGGGTGACTAGTGTTAAATTCTTAGTGACGATATTTTGGTCGTTAAACTAACATTAAATATAAAAAGTTTAGTAAACTTTCAACAAAAGACATTGTAGTGTGGTGGTTAGAATTCAAGCCTATCACCTAGGTGACCTGGGTTCGATTCTAGCTTGTAGCAGTATTTTAGTGAATTAATTTGAAAAATGGATAATTAATGCCAATTAATTGTGGCGCATCTGGGAAATGCGCCATGTATTAAATGTGGCGCATTTCGGAGGTGCGCTAATAGTGATTATCGTTCCGGGAATTCGTTTTCCCTTGTTTTTGTGTTTGAGTTCTAAAATGTGGGTAGTTTAGTGATTTTTCCCAAAAACAGACTGTCTTTTTATGTGTATTATTATTCTTTTAGGGTTTTGTAGTTTTGTTGCTTGTGATCTCTTGTAATATCGTACTACAAATTGAAGAGCTTGTCAGATCTTTTTCCTCACCCCACCAAACACTCATAAAAAAATTCTTTTGTCTAATTAAATACCCGATTACAAATAACACACAGGAAAACAGATGATGAATTTTCGTCACATTGTTTTGGTTTTAAAGAAATAACAAATTTTACAAACAGAACTATATATATATATTTGAAAATGAATAGGTAGTTTTTGTTTTTCTAACTATTTTGCACATGTTTTATATATCCCTCAAACTATTCCATTGAGTGTGTCCAAAGGGTCCAACTAAAAGCGTAACGCTCGTAGCATATTTGCTTTATATTTAAAATAATCAACATTCGTACTGAGTTACTCTATAAGGACCCAACATTCGTAAAAGAATAACACCTCAAAATTGCTTCTACAATATATAATAATCTACGCTCACATCGGGTCAATCGTAATGGGTAAATAATTGATCATGAATATATATATATATATTCTTTTTTATTATGGTGCTCTAATAGAGTTTGAACCCAACACCTCTATTAAAAAATATGAAAGCTAAACCGCCGTTTCATATAATTCGAAAATTATTTTCATTTGTATTTTTCTAACTCGTAGTATCTACTCCAAAATTCTGTCATTGCCCTTTGGTGCTAATTTAAAATAGGATTTCCACCTAGCTTTAATGGATTTTTTATTTTTTTTTATTTGTAACTTAATGGATTTTTTTAAAAAATAACCGCTGAATTATGTTTTTCCCAAGGCAGTTGCTTTTAACTTTATTTTTTTTTAATGGAATTGATCCACTCTTGAGTTTTGGGTGAGCTGGCTTGGATTGAGATTCCTACTAGGTCGAATTTTTTTATACATTAATATTTTTTATTACAAAGTTACATACAATAACATATAATAATCATCATGGTAAAAGTTCTCTATATTAAATTAATATGATATTTTGCATGTGTAAGGAATACAGGAAACAAGCTTTAATTAAGTAAAGGATTTCCCTCACTCACGCCAACAAGGCGAGAGAGAGATCGTGTTAACAAAGAAAAGCATAGTCTTCATCCCAAGCAATTCCATGCCCTAACTAATATATATTCCTACTAGTAATTAATTGTTTCAATGGATCTAATTAATTGAAATTTGACTTTATATTTTCCATTTTTCTTTTGCATCGGAAGTAGGAACCCTAATCTAATAGTTAATATTATCACTTTATGTGACTAATAATTGAAAATCCCTATAATATGAGATTGCTACGTATAGCTCGACATGAGATTGCTAGATTCTATAAACTATAACTCACTCAAAGTTGGGACAGTTAAATGTATAGTCAATAATATGCTGTCGTTAAAAAATAATACATTGGATCATATATAAAAAGTTTGGACACAGATATATTTATTTTATTTTCATCAAGTTGTATAGTCCGCACTAACGCATAATTTCATGGTTTATTAATATTCAATATTGTCTCGGACCTCATTATATGCTCCAGTTCAAGCCAATTGCAATCTAAGATCCAAATGTATGAGATAAAAGGTTTTCAGGTATATATTTGAGAGATTACATTTGATAAATAGGTACTTAAGATTAATTTATTTTACTTTCAACTAACTAACATCTGTAAAATAGAAGCAACACACTTTACGGATCCCAAAGCTTTTTATCAAAATGTAGTTTTCTCATATACATGAAAGATTTTTGTATTCCTTTAAGAGCATCACAATGGTTTTACAAAAATTGTATTTTTTAAAGTTATCACGTATATATTTATGTACATTTCAAGTACTATGTAAAGATGAAACACACATAAATAATATTTGCTCTACGATAGTTTTACTTAACTATATTCCTTAAATATATTTTATTATTTAATTTCTCATCAACCACCAATATGATATTATCATTAATTTTAAAATGAATTATAATTAAAAATTTGTTATCAGAGCAAAGTTTCGATCCAATATACATAGTACATTCATTATATTTAATTAATAATTTATGTAAAAATAGGTGGATGTCAATAAGTAATGCAATCTAAAACCCTTATAGATCGTATTTTTACACTTTACATTAAAAAAATGTTAAATGTTATATTTAAGTAATAAGTAGTTAACATATACTCTAACACTTTTTAATCAAATAATTGATGATGATTATTGATCAGTCAAAATGCGAAAGTTCTTAGCATGATGGATGATTGAGATGTGATCGTATCTGAGCTCTCTTAGGTCCCACACGTTTCCATCACTTGAACTGAAAATATGCTTTAGTCAAGAAGAGACAATAACAAACGAAAGATATTGTTGGAATTGGACTTTATATGTTGTTTGCTTTATTTTATAGATAGATGTTTTGATTACATGCAAAATGGAAGTGCAAATACTTTGGAAAGTGGACTGGCCCAAAAGTCATTCTAGTGATCCTCTCAAAGTAGATCTCTTAATCACAATCCCACCAATGCCCTTTTCTCTCTTCCCAATGTTTTTTTTTTTTTTTTTTTTTTTCTTTTTGTACAACTAAATAAAATTTATGAGGTGATCATATTTTATATATAAATGTTAGCTAATGATAAGGATACAAATGTTAGCTAATGATAATGTATATATATATAGTGTAGTAATTTAGTGTTTATTAATCCAAAAGATTTGAACTTAACTTTGGAGATGTATTTTACCTTTTGTGAACTAATCTCATGCGAGGGAGAATTATTCATAGTGTGAAACAAATATGTCAATGTCAAAGATTTTATCCTCCTAAAGAGGCTTTTCTAAAACATTTTGTGAGAAAAATAAAAGACTGAATACATCAATATACATAAGTTAGATATAAATCTTATAACTTTTTTTTAATGTACTTCCCTTTAAATTTTCAGTGATTCAGTTTCGACATTTTGATCGATATGTTATAAAAAAATTGTAATAAAGGAAAATTAAATAAGAGAAATGTAAAAACACTTCAACAAACATAAAGCTAAGTGTTTCTAATAAATCTAAGCTTGTATACTCCTAACATTAGGGATGGCAACGGGGCGGGTCGGGGCGGGTTTTCACCGCCCCGGACCCGCCCCGCGGGTCGACTTTGTAAACCCGGCCCCGGGTATATGTGCCCCCGGGGCGGGTCAGGCGGGGCAAAAAATCCCGCGGGTCGACCCGCGGGGCCCCGACCCGACCCGAACGTAGTAGAGTTTTTTTTTTTTTTTTCTCACCTGAGTGCTGCTTACCGGAGCTGTTACCGGAGCCGTGACCGGAGCTGTGACCGCCTGGAGCTGCGCTAGTGACTGGCTGACTGCGCTGCGCCTGGATCTGCGCCTGGAGCTGCTGCCGAGTGCCGCCGGAGAAGATGAAGGGAGGAGAGCCTGCTGGAGCCACCAGAACCGCATGTTGAGCCACCAAAACCGCCCGTGGAGCCACCGAAACTGCCTGTGGAGCCACCGGAACCGCCTGCTGAGCCACCGGAACCACTTGCTGCAGAGGCCGCCAGAGTGACAGAGAGCAGAGAGGGAGCGGGAGTGCACTGCAGCAGTTCAACCTCTAATCTAACCCTAAAATTCTAACTTTACACTATTTATTATTAAGTCCTTATTATTTTAGATAGATCATATATAAACCCTAATATTTGACCTATGTTACATAATATAAAAATAGCACATATATGAATTTCGGGGCGGGTCCACGGGGCCCCGCGACCCGTTGCCATCCCTACACCCTATTACGAGTTTCTCTACCGCCAATTATAGCGAAAGTATCTACAACTAGCGCATCTCCGAAATGCGCCACAATTAATTATCATTAATTACCATTTTTTGAAATTAATTCACTAAAATACTACTACCACTAAGAATTGAACCCAGGTCACTTAGGTAATAGACGTAAGTACTAACCACTACACTACAATGTCTTTTGTTAAAAATTTATTAAACTTTTTATATTTATTATTAGTTTAACGACCAAAATATTGTCACTGAGAATTGAACACAAGTCACCCGCTTGATATGCAAAAATTCTTACCACTACACTACAATGGCTTTTGTTGAGAATTACTTAAACTTTGTATATTTATTTTTCTATGTAGTTTTATTTATCGTTTTGTGTTAATACATTGTTTAGTTACATACGTTTGCACCAAGTGACAGAACGATTACTTTTTTGAAGTGATTAATGGTTACATACATTTCAGAATATGAGAGAATCGTTCAAACTTATTTTATTTAATAATTATATTTAATCAAACGTGATTGAATTTTACAATATAACTAAACATAGGTAAGGGTTGAATTTTACTAAAATCGTTAGTTAACTAAAATTCAGTCACATTTAATTAAATATAAATTATTAAATAAAATAAGTTTACACGATTCTGTCATATTCTGAAATGTATGTAACCATTAATCACTTCAAAAAAGTAATCATTCGGTCACATGGTGCAAACATAGGTAACTAAACAATGTATTAACACAAAACAATAAATAAAACTACATAGGCAAATAAATATACAAAGTTTAATTAATTTTCAACAAAAGCATTGTGGTGTAGTGGTAAGAATTTTTGCCTATCATGAGGGTGACTTGTGTTCAATTCTCAATGACGATATTTTGGTCGTTAAACTAACATTAAATATAAAAAGTTTAATAAGTTCTTAACAAAAGACGTTGTAGTGTAGTGGTTAGTATTTATGTCTATTATATATATCTATATGACCCGGGTTCGATTTTGGTAGTAGCAGTATTTTAGTGAATTAATTTATAAAACGAGTAATGCATTTGGCAGTTTCTGGCGCATTTCGGAGATGCGCTGATAGTGATTATCGTTCCGGAAATTCGTTTTTCCTTATTTTTGTATTTGAGTTCCAAAATGTAGGTATTTGAATGATTTTTCCCTAAACTAATTCAAGAGTCTTTTGCGAATAGTTAGCTTAACTTTTCTCAACAATGTAAATATGTAGCTATTTTTTTTACGCAAATAGCTAGCCAGACTTTTCTTAAAACAACAATTAGATAGCTCTGTTAATTTTTTTTTGATAAAAAACTAATAAAATTCCTCACGTAAAGAGCATTAGATCGACTGAAATTGATGTCAACATGTTTTCGTAGCCAAACTATACCCGAATCTTAGGATCATTGACTGAGATTCAATTGAATTGAGAGAGGGGATGAAGAACTCATCTTGTACGAGCATGGATGCTCTCTCATCCAACACAACCAAAACCCTAAAACCTTCACAAAAACATCGGTATAAACTACCAGTCCAGATCCAAACCACCCACCCATACTACCGGACAGTCAACACCACTCGAAATAGCAAAGTCCGACGTTTAAACAAGCTTCCAGACCAGCCACCAGATCCCATAACTCCTCTCAGCCACCCACCTTGGCCACCTGACAGTCGTGGTGCCATTAACGCTCTCCCAACCACATCCAGCGGGAACCTCACCATCACCTCGACTGAAGAACCTGTGCCTCTTTTGTCAGGGGTCGTTGAATTTGGATACGTTGCTTCCCCAACGCACAGCATTAGAGCCTCTGAAGATGGTGTCTCGCTCATCCCCTCCTCCTTTCAAGGCAACACTGTGCAACTCTCACATCACGGAGAGAATTGCTGCGAGATGGAGAGTATTAACTCACCTTCTTCCCCTGCAAATTCATCCTCCAGCCTTTTCTCCTCACATTCCAACACTGCTGCTGTCCAAAGCTCGGATCATTCACCACGAGTCAAGCAGAACGACACACATAACCCCTCACCCATAACTCCAAATCCACAATACCAAAGATGGAGCCCTGGCTGTCGAGTTACTTCCCCTAGCAACACCCCGGTTTTATTATTCTCAATCCAAGCACAGAATTGGAATCGTCCGTGTTTCAAAGCAACGAGAACGAGCAGGTCTAGAATCCCTATCCTCATCGGAATTGTCCCACCGCATCTCCGACATCACCCTATAGCTCGGAGTACAACACTACCTACCAGTCACAGAGGCGAGGTTTCGGCGAACTACCAGCATTCGAGAAGGTGGCGAAACCTAACCACCGGCCAATCTCCTAGCAGCTCGAAGACCAGACCGACGATGGCAATGAATAGAGGAAAGGCTCCACTTCACGACGGGCCACCGGAAAAAAAAACCAGCCCGATGGATTTGATGGGCTTGGTTACACCGAAATGGGTTTTGAGCCCAATTCTAGCCGGGCCTGTATACCTGCTAGGAATTGTCCGGCCCAAAACCATCTTCAGTCCAAACCGGCCGGCCCAGTTCCACCAGGTTCCCACATCTTGATCCGATCGGCCCAATCTTCTCGAGCCCAGTTTCATGGGTCCACCAGCAGATCCTCAGCTGACACAGATGGGCCGGGCCAGGTCTACCCGGGCCAACAGAACCCGGAACCCCACAGGCAACCCGAGGGCCCGCCACAGCCTAACCTTCCGCCAACGGTTGCACAATGGGCCCTGATGCTTGCTGGACGCGTCGTCACGAACCTACGTCCACGGGAGGATCAAGTTCGACGCCACATCCGGGAAAATTGGAGATTTGACCCACCTCCGATCGTCAGCCTCCGAGAAGACAATATGTGGATCTTCCTTTTTTCTGAGGAAAATCACTTAAGGGAGGTATTCATCAATTCACCATTCAATATTGATAATACTATATTGGTGTTGTACCAATGTGCGGCCACAGGGATACCGCCGATCGTTCAGATAACACAGGTTTCCACCTGGATTGAACTCCGGGGAGTCGATCCTAATATCATGAGCCTTGAACTAGCTACCCGTATTGCATCTACTGTTGGCACTGTAGCCCAAGTAGAATCAAGGTTTCGTAACCCATGGGCGGTCGCTTTTCCCAGAATTAGGGTCATTATTAATCTGGAAAAATCTATGGTACCGGGTGTTTGGCTTATCGATGTCCCAAGCGTAAAACCAATTTTTATCCGATATCGGTGTGGGCTACCGTGTACTAAATGTGGCAAACTAGGGCACATTGAAGGAGTCTGCAGATACACTAAGGAAGGGGCAAAGGAACTTATCAGGGAAATGCAGTCCAGAGTGAGCGCAACTCCAGGACTCCGACCTCTAGGCAATGAGGGGGAACCCTGTTATTCCTCGAAGAACAATAGAGGGGTATCAAAACTGTGCCACTGGATGACATGGTATCCGGACCCAAGCAGAAACACCCCATGTGGAGGTGACCCGGATGACATACCACTGGGTAATGGGAACCAAAATGGGAACCAAGCAGAACCTGGATTGGGAAATCACATTGATGAACAACACGTACAGGCACAGCCTTTGGCCCCACCACAGGCGGCCCCGGCCTCATTCCCAGAGCAACCCACAACACAATGGAGGGAGGCTCCTCCCCAACAAATCAACTGGAACCCACAACTCGCTTTCAATCCTTACAACATGGCAGATTGGAATGCTTATGCTCTGGGCATTCCACAATTGATCACAAATCAGCAACCCCTATGGGACCCATTTGTCTATGCCTATACTGGTGGTTTTACTGGAATACCTGAAAGCCCCATGTTTCCGATACCACAGGTGTTCTACGATGCAACAACTCCTATCTGGCTGGGTGCACCTGACATAAACATGCCCCACCTAGAACCTATCTATCCGGAAAGACACACACCACCACAATCCCCGTTATCGGCCCTGGCTATTCAGATTGGAACCCAACAGGCATCGGCAACCAACATGGGGGGCTACGTTGTTCCAGATTTTGAATTCAACCCAATGATCCACGACCACCCAGAGATGGCCCGAGAAGCGTTGATGACTAGGCAGTTGGGAGAGGGCTCCCAACTAGAACATCGTCCTGGGAAGGAGCCGATGCAGATTGAGAACGTTGAGGAAGAATTCATGGCTTCAGCAAGGAAACGGGCACGCACCCAACATGCAATTCAGGCACAGGCACCCCCGAAGAACAAACCAAAGAAAACATTGAGGACTGCGGTCGGACCGAGGCCATGCAAAAAACTCATCAGCCGAAAGCATTTGGCACAGGCCCTACTCATGCAGGAGGTACACCCTTTACGGAACCAGCACCAGTCTTTTCACTTTGTATCATGTGATTATATTGGGCTTATTTTTGTATCTAGTACGACTGACCCAGTAGGGGTTCAGTCGGAACCATTATGAAGATATTAGCTTGGAACTGTCAAGGGGTCGGTAGCCGGATGACAGTTCAAAACATTAGGAATTTACTTAAAATCCATAAACCAGATATCCTTTTTATTTCGGAGGTCAAAAGTCAGACAAATAGATTAGGAAAACTTGTGGAAAGCGCTGGTCTCTGTAACCAGTTTTGTGTCGATCCTGAAGACACAAGAGGAGGGTTATTACTTGCATGGGTTAATCCGACTAATGTCAAAATACTCACCAGCTCGCAAAACATCATCCATACAATCCTGTTATCCGACGATGGTGTGAAACAAGCCGATGTATCCTACGTATATGCACCAGCAAAACCAGACAAAAGACCAAGTTTTTGGGGAGATATTCTAGCCCACAGAACCACGAGAGCTTCAGCAGAACCATGGATGGCAATGGGGGACTTCAATGACATCTGGAACTTCAATGAAAAGGATGGGAAGATACCGGCCTCTACGTCTCGCATTCTCAAAGCACATGATTGGAGCAACAAAGTCGGGCTTATGGACCTTGGGTTTACTGGTCAACAATTTACTTGGTCGAATCGAAGAACGGGAGATGATAGAGTTAGAGAAAGACTGGACAGAGCAATGGGAAACACAGAATGGCAACTCAAATTTCCGAAGGCGAAAGTCATCCATTTGGAAATGGTGGCATCAGATCATTGCCCCATCCTCTTAAACCTAACAAGCTCTATCCCGAATGAAAAATCAAGGCGACCCTTCCGTTTCGAGACAATGTGGTTAAGACATGCAGAATTCCCCAACCTCCTGAAGGAAGTGTGGACCCAACAGACAGAAGGGGACCATCAGACCCAACTATGCAACACACTTAGAAGGCTCCGCGCAAATCTGAAGATTTGGAACCGCCAGTCATTTGGACACGTTCAGAAAACGATTGCCACCAAACTGGACCAGATCAATCAAGCCCAATGCACCAACGCGACAACAGAGGTCATCGATGAACTCTTGATAGATCTGAACAACATGTATACTAACCAGGAGATCATGTGGCGGCAGAAGTCCAGACAAACTTGGCTGGAACAAGGGGATAGAAACACTAAGTTCTTTCACGCTTCTACAATTGCCAGGAGAAGAAGGAATAGTTTGCATAGAATTACCTCGGATAGTGGCGACCTTATCTCAAACCCAAAGGAGATCGTGACACATATTAAACGCTATTACCAGGAGGTATTCACAACAAGAGGAGACCTACCCAATCCAAACATCCCAGAAAATGTGTGTCTAAAAATCCAAGCGGAAGGCCAAGACATGCTAATGGAACCTCTGAGAGCACCCGAAATCGCAAAAACTTTATCCCAGATGGAAGGCTCCCGGTCCGGACGGGTACCCACCAAGATTCTACCAACATACTTGGGAAACCACCAACAAGAAGGTTACCTTGGCAGTACAGAGCTTCTTTGCAACGGGAGAGATGAATCCGGAAATCAATAGCACTCACATTGTACTAATCCCAAAAAATGAGAACCCATCCCGGATGAGAGATTGGAGACTGATTGGGCTGTGCAACACCTCATATAAGATAATATCCAAGATACTAGCTAACAGCATCCGCATAGTTATATCTGGATTAGTATCACCCCTTCAGACAGCCTTCGTTCCTGGGCGAAGCATCTCGGACAACACGCTCCTGGCACAAGAGTTACTCCACACCATTAAACAGCGAAGGAAAGGCAAGAAAGGCTTATTCGCTCTCAAACTAGACATGACCAAAGCCTATGATCGCATTGAGTGGTCCTTTCTACGAAGGGTGATGGTGAAAATGGAATTCCCGGAGAAATACATTAACTGGATTATGGAATGTATTTCGACCTCGGCTCTTAGTGTAATAGTGAACGGAAGTCCTACAGCAGAGTTCAAACCATCCAAGGGCTTAAGACAGGGAGACCCTCTGTCTCCTTACTTATTCATACTAGTATCTCAGATGATTTCCCAAGAATTGTCAAGAGCACAAGCGCTAGGAAGTTTGAAGGGTATCAAACCGGGACGACACACTGAGGAGTTCACTCACCTCTTTTTCGCGGATGATAGCTTCCTCTTCCTAGAAGCCACAACTGAGAATGCGACCAATTTGAAACAAGTATTGGATACATATCAACACGAATCAGGCCAGTTGATTAACTTCTCCAAATCAAGTATCCGTTTCAGTCCCAATCTCAGTAACCTAATAAGAGATCAAATCACAAACATACTTGGGGTCAGAACAATGCTACCAAATGAGGTATATCTTGGTCTCCCAACAGACTGGACAAAACAAAGGGCAAAAATTGGGGAAAACATCATCCAGAGAACCACAGCCCGGATTCAGGGGTGGATGAACAAACTTCTATCACCAGCGGGAAAAGAGACGCTACTTAAGGCAACAGCAGCATCCATCCCTACATATGTCATGTCCTGCATCTGCCTGACAAAGAAGACCACATCGAATATTGAAAAAGCACACAGGCAATTTTGGTGGAGTTCGAAGCCGGAGAAGAGAGGCATCCCCTGGATTGCGTGGGAGACATTGTGCAAATCCAAATTGGAAGGAGGACTGGGATTCCGCAACATGGGTGCTTTCAACATGGCTCTACTTTCCAAACAAGCGTACAGAATAGTCACAAACACAGACTCTATATGGGTCAAATGTGTCAGAGATAAATATTTGCAATCTGAAACCTTCTTTTCGGCGAAAGCATTACCGCATCATTCCCCAGTTTGGAAAACGATGATCAAGATGCAGAAATTTCTGTTGCAAGGGGGAAGATGGCATGTTGGTAAGGGGAACAACATCTGCTTCTGGACGGACCCATGGGTCCCGAATCTAGGACTGCTGAAAGACTGGGTACCATCATATAATCACAGCGGAGACACCAAGGTCAGCAACTACATTGAAAATGGGAGGTGGATACTGAATAGCTTGCCGATACAACTACCAACTGTGGTTAGAACGGCCATATCTCAAATAAACCTACCCCTCTTTGACACTAGTGACAACTTCCTTTGGCTACAAAATGATACAGGGATTTACACAGTTAAATCTGGGTATCATTTTATCAACACGTTGCTCACCTCAGAGCAACAGGGGAATGCATCTTCAACATCCATGACTGTTAGTTCGTCGATCTGGAAAAGACTTTGGAATGCAAAGCTTCTTCCTAAAATCCGAATGTTCGTCTGGAAAGGTTGCAACAACGAGCTGGCCCTTGGCCAGAATCTTCACAGTCGCGTTCCCTCCTTCAATCCCAAGTGCCGAATGTGTTTAAACGCAAACGAAACTTGGGATCACCTAATGTGGACTTGTCCTTTTGCTCAGAGAGTTTGGTTTGGGTCGTTATTTGGCATTCACACATCGAATTTGCCTTTCAACACAGTGATAGATTGGATTTTTGATACGAGGGCGGGGGTAGGTTGCTCAAACCTAGGTGAAATGTTTGCAAATAAATGCATGGTTCTATGGGGGATTTGGGTAGAGAGGAATAATGTTATATTTCGCTGTAAAAAACCATGCCCCATCTCGGCATTAGATAGCATCCTACGTACTAATCATGATAACTTTGTTGCTTCTAATTACAATACAGATGTACCAACCCTCAGCTCCACAGGACCCACCAGAGTCCCCAGGACATCCAGAGCCCGACGACTCGGGACTTCCATAGTCCGAAGGGGGAGAATCCCATCACATACAGGACCCACTATTGTATGTGATGGGGCAGTGCGGACAACACGTTCGCAATTATACGGAGGCGCAATTTTGTTTAACGATTCAGGTGGGATCGTGGCAGCCTCTGTCTACACGGAAGTTGGTGATAGCCCTCTACTAGCCGAAGGATTAGCGTGCAGTGCAGGATTACTGTTAGCAAGATCGAGAACACAGGAACACCACGTCCTGTACACGGACTCGACGTTATTGCTGGACCAGATAATTTCCTCCTCCGAAAGCTATAATGCGGTTCTGTTTGGGGTTATTCAGGATATTATTTTTCTACTTAGTAGTATGTCTATTTCCTTTTGCGCAGTACCTAGATCGGATGTGCGTCTAGCACATAATTTTGTAACTGCTGCGGCAGATGTAAACGAATCTGGTACTTGGTTGTCACCTCCATTCCCGAGTTTTCTCCGGGTTTAGAATTTAATATATTACTGCGGCGACATTTATAACCAAAAAAAAAACTATACCCGAGTCTCTTTCTTTTGGCTGAATGTTACTTTTTTTTTTTTCCAAAGCACTTCAAAATTAATTTCTCTAAATCAATTCGCTTCCTAAAGACAGATACTTCACTGGCTACCGACAATTAGGGTGTACGATGTAAGGATTTTTTTTTTTTTGTTATACTACATCACATATTCCTCATATTAAAAAACTATATTAGTTTTTAACTAAAAAATTAACACATTTAGCTAATTATTACTTTTAGAAAAGTTTAACCATCTATTTGCTCCAATAAAAGTTCAGCTAACTCTCTACACTAAGAAAAGTTCAACTATTTAACCCTTCAAAATAATATATATTATTGTTATGTTATTTTGATTTCAAACTAATTGTACTTTGTTTAATGATTACCGTTTGAAGATTAGAAAAAGAGCCTTGATTAATTAACCACCATTATTAAAAGAAGAGAGACCAGGCTACAAATTACATGCAATTTGCAACTCCCTGCCTCCTTAATAAATGAGAAGAGAAGCCTTTTCTTTAGTAGTTGGCAATGAACGTACAAATAGTAGTAGCTTTACAAAAAAAAAAAAAAAAAAAATAGTAGTAGTAATTTAAAGGCAAAATTAAAAGCCCTTCTTCTTCTTCAAATTAAAGGACATCCTTAATTTCGAGAGTACATACATACATATATAGAAAATTGCTTTAATCGCTTTATTTATGGCATAATATCTTAGTGGGTTCTATCAAATGCCCCTTTGCCCAACTCACGATTTAAACCAAAAGCTACCTTCTTTAACATGTATATTGATCCGCGCTTACACATGGTTTTACTCACATAAAAGTTATTGTTCTAAACTTGTAATAAAATAAACTATATGTTTTATTCTTATTATGTTACAATAATGTGTGTTTATTGTTTGTGGTAATATGTAACTTATAAATATATGACATCCTATATCTTTAGAAAGCTATTTATATTTATTTTCACTTAAAATAAAAATTTCTTAAATCAACTTACCGAAGAAAAAGTTATAACTATTTAATTACACATAAAATTAGAAAATATTATAATAAATAACTATATAAATGAGTATCAAAACAAAAGAAAATCAAAATATACACATCAAAATAATATAATATTATGTAATGTTTTTTATATGCATATAAATAACTTTAAGGGGGTGTGGCATGAATACAGATAGCAAGGACCAATTAAGACATTTTGTATGTCATGTTGATGTTGGTCCCAACTCCAACACAGTGCATGCATGCCCTTAAGTGTGTCATTTACTTGGGCTCAAAATAGGTCCCCGTGGCCCTTTAATTGTCCTTTAAAAACAACCATGCCTACAACAAAGAAAAAAAGAATGAGCCCCTACAACAACAACTGTGTCCCCAAAGTACAATATTCTAATCACAAACGGGTCCATTCTCATCTGCATTTTCCGATGCTTCGTAATGCACAATACTGATACATCATCTCTGATCTCTCTCTTGTACATTCTTTGTACCCATCAGACTTAACTTAGAATGCAAATTGCAATTTGAGTTGGCTTGTAAATTGAAGTGCCAAGGTTGTAACTTTCAAGGTCATATCTGCAGGCACGAAATTTTTTCAACGTGTCATTTTGATCCAAAAAATGTAATTATTCTCATTTTATCTCTTTGAAAGCGGTTTCATAATATGGGTTCCATCTAGATCAAGGTTCTTTATAAATGGAGTAGAAAATCAAATGCAATTTCAAGTTTGAGGTTTCAGATTCTATTAAATTTCGGGTTAATTATTAATAAACTGTTTGAAGTTTGACATATGTTAAAATTGGTGCTGAAATTTGAAATGTTAAAATAGACAGTTGTAGGTTTCATTTTTGTTGAAAATTGGTGTCCAGCGCGTCTTTTTCTCTCATTTCAATCATTTTCATCAACCCACTCATAATCCATCACTCTTTACTTTTCACAAAATCGTCAAATCTCACTCAAAGTTGAAATCCAAAAGAAAATGTTTCGAGGAGAATGGTGAGGAGCGATTTCCAGCGACAACGGAGCGAGATTTACTTACGCGAATGAGACCAGATTTTTAGGTGATGCTCCTGGCAAGGTGAAGAGAAGGAACGTGCATGAGATGTCGAATTTAAAAGCCGATTTCGTCGGAATTGGTCTATCTAAAGTAATCACAACAAGACACCAAATTTAAACCAAAATGAAACGGGACACTCAATTTAAAAGCCAGACACCAAATTTCTACATGAATCAAACTTCAGACAGTTTATTAGTAATTAACCCTTAAATTTGAGGAATTTTTTTGGAAAAATTGCGTGAAGTGTCCAATATGCATACTTTGAGCGTTGAATTGGCTCATCATGTAGACAACATCATAAGCACTATTGGTCCGAGCTAGTACATGGAGATGGCGTTATATACTGAAAAGAAGACTACTTCTTCCCCCTAAGAGACTGCCAGAACACAGGCCAATTCTTCTGAGCCTCGTTCCACCCCAAGAGGGAGCCCTCCCTCAACGGGTCCCAGCTCGTGGACACAATCCCGTAGCTAATCCCTAATAAGGCTGTCCCGAAGAAGAAGAATGAGAGTATATAGGGGATCCATGATGGGAAATCGATCTTCAGACCCACCTTGAGGTAGTAGAAGAATGGGAAGAACAGAAGTCCGACGAACAGTGGGACCCCGACAGTGAGTCCCATTCTGTTGATCATTCTGTTGGTCACTATCTCGGGTATGACACCTTCTGTTGGGTCTTCTTCTTCTTCCTCGGTGTCTTGTTCGTCATTGCTGTTGGTTTTGTTGCTGTCATTGTCCTTGTTTTGTTTTTTGGCCTTTTTGGTTTTCTTGGGGTTGAAGCCTCTTGGGGTCTTCTTCAAGGCTGCATATAACTTTGTGGAGGGTACTGAGGTGAGTCTGGAGGTTGATGATGATGGGAACTGGGAGATATGGGGTTCAGTCTTGTGTTGTCTTTGCCAATGGCTGGTAATTAGAAGGGTGCATGGCTTCTGAACTGCAGCCACCATTTTCTCGGTCCGGCAATCAATCTGCAAAAGAATGTCTAATTCAATAATCTAACCTTTGCTCATCCATCTATGTAATGGTTGATCTTCTATGAAAGTATATCTCATTCAAGTCCTTCTACTTAAGTTACTGTTGGTTTGGACGTTAAGTCATGATATAACGCCCATTTCACAAACATTATGAAGCAACAAGCTGTTGATATTATTATTATTATTGCAAGTACTGCAACTCACAAACTACAGAAGAATAGACACTCACACTGAACAATGAACATAATGGAGCTGAACTAGCGACTTTGTTGTACTCCATTCCCTTTCAATTGCTTGTATATCAAACGTCTTATTTAACACACAATTATCTGGAGTGAACTAATATTTGTTAAACCACTCATTCATCTATCAGTTTGATGAGTTTAGGACAGTAAGGTGGTCAAAATTTAAAAACATAATTATTCTAGCTGGGGCTTCAATTTGTCAGACCAATCAAGCAATCTAATGGTTCTGAGTTCTTATAAACTAACTACATTCATTGGACATACAATCAATAGCTTCACTTTCTACTTTCTATTTCCTACTTAGCATCTAATGCAACAATCAAGTACCTAAAGCTAAAAAGCAGATAGAGAGAGATGTGCACCTTGAGGGTGGAAGCTAAAACGGAAGAGTGTCCATGGACGCCTTTGGTTGTATTCATTTCCGCCAGTAATTGTAGCCACTGAAACCCTTTTCCGTGCCCTTCTAGCCTTTGCTCAGAGACGGAGACGCCATTAGAGGGAGAAAGAAGAGCTGGGGACTGTGTTTCACTCACTATACAGAAGGATAAGGTAAGGATATTCTCCATGTCTTGGATTCAATAGCATGATGGGGCTCATGGTTATTAATGACCAAACAGACCAAGCCCAACATAATGCAGCCCATTCACTTAGGCTGCTTGTACCTTTCCTATTTTTTCATCAAATTGTGTGTAGTGACTAGTGGCCAAACAAAAAAAAGTTGTGTCAAAGAGAAAGCAAAACTATGATTTCACTTCTCAACATCATGGAACAATCAATAACCTCGCAAGTCACATTTTACTTACAAACGCTTGGTTTTTCTTAATGCTAAGTAACATATTGGACGTGAACAGAGAGTAGAACTAAACGACTGGTTAATAAGCTCTTAAAGGGTTGTTTGGATGAATCCATCTTAATCAGGTCCTGTCAGAACAACAAACACAAAAAATCGAATCAATGAAATCAACTTATATGATATGATTTGAATAAGGGTTAAAGGTCCTTTTGGTACCACATGTTTGCAAAAATTACACTGTTCATACCACTAGTATTTTTTCGTACCAAATTGGTACCATATGTTTCCAAACCTTACTGTTTTGGTACCTCCGTTAGGGTTCCGTCAAAAACAGCCGTTAAATGGCATGTGCCATGCACGTGACCAGCCCAAAACTTTCAATTTTGTTACAATTTAGTCCATCTAATACATCCCTAACTTTTATTTTGTTCAATTTAGTCCTAAAACTTCAAAATCAAACTATTTCCCCAAATTGACCTAGCCGGACTAGCCATGGGCTAGGTCCGACCCTGGGTCATGGTCGCCGGACCCAGGCGACCCCGACCCATGGGCGGACCTAGCCCTAGGCTAGGTCCGGCTAGGTCAATTGGGACCTAGCCCTCAATTGGGTCTAGGTCCCAATTGACCTAGTCGGACCTAGCCTAGGGCTAGGTCCGACCCTGGGTCGGGGTCGCCTGGGTCCGGCGACCATGACCCAGGGTCGGACCTAGCCCATGGCTAGGTTCGGCTAGGTCAATTTGGGGAAATAGTTTGATTTTGAAGTTTTAGGACTAAATTGAACAAAATAAAAGTTAGGGATGTATTAGATTGACTAAATTGTAACAAAATTGAAAGTTTTGGGCTGGTCACGTGCATGGCACATGCCATTTAACGGCTGTTTTTGACGGAACCCTAACGGAGGTACCAAAACAGTAAGGTTTGGAAACATATGGTACCAATTCGGTACGAAAAAATACTAGTGGTATGAACAGTGTAATTTTTGCAAACATGTGGTACCAAACGGACCTTTAACCCTTTGAATAAAGGATAATGTAAATCATGGCTGAATTGGAAACAGACAAACGTCAAGCAGAGTAACAATGAAATCACATGGTTAATTTCGTATCCACGAGCTCAAAAACGAAATGAAGTCCTTTGCATAGATTCACAGGATAGAACTAACAGATTCGATCAACATACCATTTGCAGCTTAATATGATGAACATTTAGTCCATTAAGAGCATAAGAGAGCAGTGACCAAAATTTACCTGGTCGATCTATGTAGTCTACGCTGGTGAAAGTCCGGAACGGCTGCGAAGATCAGCAATTGCTTTCTCAACAGACTTCTGAAGGTCGGGAATGGATGTTTTGCACACTGCAAAACAGAAGTTGGTTTTTGCTTGAATATTGTTGTATAATAATGTTGAAGACGGAATGAATGATAACTTATCTTCGGTCAGACCCAGAATTCCATTAAAATCTTGCACTGTAATCCAACTTAATTAGAGTATATTTGTTTAGCATAACAAGGAAGTCAGCAAGCTGATTGAAAGGTAGTCACTGAGTGCAGCTGTGCAGACACATTTTGATATCTTAAGCAGTTAAGCACAGTTGCAAAGAACATGGTGGATATATATATACATCTCTCTTTTCGAGGTACATAGACTAAACACATGATGAAAGAAATCCTTCAGATGTACGGGTATAAGTATTAGAAACAATAGTCATCATCATAAACAATAGTATATTCAGTCAAAATCATGCAGTTAACATATGCATCAAAACCAACTTTTCAGGAGTAATGACAAGGTAATATTCCCTGAAACGAGATAAGGCAATACATACAGCGAGCTGTGCTGGACTGTGCTTCTTCCATGAACTCTCTGTATGATTCCTGAACACGACAGTTTCCACCTCTCAGTCACATTATGATGGCAACTGAAGCATCTGGAGTAATTTGACTAAAATAAGGCAATTGAGAATTACCTTCATAGCTTGCTGACTCTCATTAATCTGCTCAGATATCTTCTTGTGTTCTTCATCCACTTTGTCCATGAGTTGTTGGCAGGATTGCGTCTGCATCTATATGATCGCAAAGTAAAGCCAAGTAATCAATTGATGGTACATTGATACTACAGCTCGTGCAATCAGTAAGCTCAACCTCGTATTTGAACAGAACAGTAATGTAGCTTCTAGCGTAGAAGATAAATTCCTCTATAGGAGTCAAATTTCAGCAATGCCTCCTCAATTTCTATACTCCTACATTATTGTTCTCGGAAACCGAATTCGTTAAATGACAATCGGATGTAAAAACAAAGTTCCAGGGCATAATCACAAGAGCAACGTGTTGCAACTAATCTCTCAAGAAATGTAGTTATATTTTCATCAGTCTCTACAAAGCTTCAATCGGAAGACGTACCTTGAAGCGCTTGTGGAGGCGCGACTGAGTAGCCTCGAAGTCCTTGAGGATCTCAGAGTTGGAGCGATCGAGGTGGCGTTTGAGGTCATCCAAGGTAGAGGAAGCGAGATCCTTGAGTTCGGCGATTGATGTTAGGGTTTTCCCGGGCGGAGATACGACAACTCCAGAGACCTTGGTTCCAGTGTCGACGCGGAAGCTTCTTGACTTCGATCTGGAGGACAAGCCGCCGCCAGCACCACCGCGAGCCTTGATGTTGACCACGATTGCGTCTGGAGACTCTTGATTAGAAGGTGAAAGCGAATCCATCGGCAACGGAGAGAGCTTCCGGTAAGAGGATCTCCTTCCCATGTCTACTTCGCTGAACTCTCCTCTCACAGTTTCAGATGAATAGAAGGAACTCGTTCTAGAACTCGTCTATTTATGGTGGCGGTTTATTCAAATTCCAAAATTGGTAGGGGGAGTGATTTTGCCTCGCAGACCGAAACCATGCGCCGAAATGCAGGTTCCAGAGTCCAGACCACAAATAAAGTTGGGCCCAAAAAATTACCGGGCCCAGATATCAATTCGGAGCACCGAAACCGAATGCGCTCTCCAATTCCTTCCGGACCTATTGCATTATTTTTATCCAATTCCTTCTGCAACTGTGGTTCTGTGGAATGTGGATGCCCATACTGTTCCTTCCAAGTTCAACTTCGATAAGCTCTGAGCTCATAAAGCCGTCTAAGCATTGATGGTAATGCCCAATGCTCTCATACCTTATCTTCTCCTCAACTGAACTCTCTGCGTGCTAGGTATTGATTGATCTGTATACCAATATCCGTCACTGTAAGTTTAGAATCTTTCTTCTTTCAGTATATATGGATTTGGATTTATTACTTGGATGGAAGAATCTGCAGCGACTAGTTTTCAGCAAAATGGTTGTTGTTTGCCGAAAATGATATTGCTTGCTCTGTGGATGCTGATTTACTCTCTTTTAAGTTTTAATAATGTGATGGAGAATGACAGAATGTCAATCGAAATGCTAAAATTATGCCGTAGGAGCTGTTCATTGATACCGCCAAGCTTTAAAAAAAACGTATAATTAAAAGAAATACGTATATCAATACGATTTAGCTATAGGAAAAAGAATATGAAATCTAGGAACTAGGGAATGATAGCAAGATTCCAGTAACTTTAGGTTCTCTCTATGTTGTGGTGCTAATAAAGGTTGAAGTTCAGAAAAAAAAATGATGATACATATGGCTGATTCAATAATGATTGATGATGATACGGTCACTGGGAATATGGGACTCCATGAACACTTCTGTTTGGAATGCCTGAAAAATTACGTTTTTAAGAGCTACTGCCTTTATTTTGTGAAGTCAAGTTGGCTTCGTCCTCATTGAAGTTTTCTTAGAGCTAGCATTTTCAGAAATCAGTATTTTTAGTTTAGCATTGTCTCAATCAAGCTATATCTCTTGAACATTTATGTGGCAGATATAACTTTTACAAGTGACTGATAACTATCGTCAGCTTTCATAGTGTTACTCTGGCCATTGATAAACCCTCATGCTTGGGATTTGACCAGTATGTTCTTTTCTCAGGGAAAAATGATAATCAAAGGGTTATTTAGGAGATATGAAAGATGGAATCCAGTGCATCCAACTATGGGAGCATTTTGGGGCATGGGATTTGGTGTTGGGTGTGGGGTTGGATGGGGCCCCGGATTTGGCCCTGAGGTGGTTGGGTATGTTGGATCTGGGTGTGGTGTCGGCTTCAGCGTGGGCTTCACATTAGCTGGATTCGGAATTGGTCTTCCTGCAAATTACCTTTATGAAGTTCCTTACAGTGGTATGCACATTTAGATATATTCATTTTTGGTGAAGCTCAACTGTGGCCTTTTATTATCTACATAGTATCAAGATCGATTATTTTCATTAAAAAAATTGGTACTAAACACATACCAGACCAGTGCCACAAAGTGGGAAATTAGAGTGAAACTAAGGTAGGGCACCTTCCTATTATAGAAATTGTTGATTGTTCACCACTTCACCTAGTAAAAATAATCCTTGAATATATGCTTTTCATAGCCTCACTATATTTTTTTCCATTAAAGTGCCCAATGTAGTTCATTTGAGGTGGATGGATAAATGCCCTGATGTTATTTTTGTTACTGCATGGTTCAGCTGTTATGGCAGTAAAGAGCATTTCTCTGGAATCGGGGTGGTTTGGTGGTCTTCAGTCTGGTGGGTGGAATCAAATTGCACCACAGGTCTCTCTCTTTCGTGAAGAGGCAGATAGAAAGTTATCAAGCTTTAAGCAAAAACATCTTCAGACAAGAACCAACTTGTTTGACATGAACATTCCCTCACAAGCCGGATCGGCCTTGCAAAGCTTACAAGCATTTGGTAGTCGTCTTCTCCATCACCATAAAGGTACGTCATGTATGATGTATTGTTATCTTCTTTTCTACATGTGTGGAGATCAATGTTCTAATTCTATATTCCTCACTAATCATAAATCTCAAGTGGAGTGTTTGTGTCGCACATAATGCATTACTAAGGGGGATTGATGGCTCATTTGTTCTTACAGGTCCAAAAGATTAAGGTCACAAACTAGGAAGCCAGAGAGACACTAATAGTGGTAAGCTCTGACTTGAAGACTAGGTACAAATACAATTGACTCTTTCTTATACCGGTCATTGCGAATAGGCTAAGAAAAAAGCTGTAAAAATTGGGTGTTATCCGCATTTAGTGCACCAAGAAACATATTTTGGAATATTATTTATTTATTTATTTTTAGGTTAAAGATATGTTTCACACCACATGTTTGACCGAATGTGACTTTTAGTACCAGATGTTTGGTTTTGTATACTTTTGGTACCAAACGTTTGAAAAAATGTAGCTTTTGGTACATCCGTTAGTTGACCGTTAGTTTTGTCCGTTAAATGATATGTGCAAGTCACGTGAACGACCTTAAACTTTTAATTTTGTTCAATTTAGTCCCTCAAATATATTTATAACTTTTATTTTGTTTAATTTAGTCATAAAACTTCAAAATCGAACCCAATTGGACCTTTCGAACCAAATTGACCTAGCCGGACCTAGGTCAATTGGGTTAGATTGGTTCAAATGGATTCGATTTTAAAGTCGTGTGACTAAATTAAACAAAATAAAAGTTTTGAATATATTTGAGGACTAAATTGAACAATATCAAAAGTTTAGGCACGTGACTTGCATATGTCATTTAACAATTAAAACTAACGGATGAACAAAAGCCACATTTTTTCAAACGTTCGGTACCAAAAGTATACAAAACCAAACATTCAGTACTAAAAACCACATTCGTTCAAACATGTATTGTGAAAAGTACATTTAAGGCTTTAACCCTTTATTTTTAGCCAAATTTATTTATTTATTGAATTTGGTCGTTTTTACTGTCTTCAGAGCAGCGATGCACCAACTGATTTATTTGCTCAGCAAAGCAAAAGCTTATCCATTCATCTTCTCTTTTGTTGTTGTGAATTTGATTTCAGTTTGTACTTTGTCCATTTGAAAATACTTCATTTTTCCTGCAGATTCACACTTACCAGGGAAATGATGTACAGCCTATGCATGAGTATTTTGAAGCAGGATTAGTATAAAGTACTGTCCAACACTGGAAATGTGCAAGCTCAGTTTTCATACGAGCGTATTATACAGAAGCAGCAGCAAGATCGGTTTTTGGTGAGTATATAGGCTATGGACTGATTAGGATGATGAATATTGTGTTACTGTTTTGTCGTGAACGGTATACGTTACATTAGTGTTTGTTTTGGTTTTTGGAACATGTAATCGTTTTTATGAGTGTAGAGTTAGTGATACTTATTATTACAGGTTGAAATTATTTGTTGTCTAAGCAAAACCCTTCCGGGCGTCTGACACTACGTAATTTGGTTTGACACATTGCATAATTTGGTATGTAATTTTACTTAATGACAAATTAAGTGATGTAAAGTGGACTTAGACTATATAATTCGAATTACACAATGGGTTGGGTTGGGTGAAACTCATGAAAACAAGCATTCGGCACATTACTTAGTTTTCCAATTCAAAAATCTCACATTTTATTCTCAAAAAATCTCACATTACAATACGCCAAACGCCTTATATAGGGTCAATAACCTGGGAGAGGTCTGAAGTTTGGCCCTTGTTAATTTGAGAGGTCTGAAGATTGAAATGGTGATAACTGAGGTCTGAAGTTTGGACTTGTAGATAATAGAGGTCTCCGTTAGTTTTTTCCGTTAAATCTGACGGAAATTGGTCATGTGCATTGCATGTGACCAGAAATAAAATAAAATTCCAAAAGTACCCTTCTTGCATCTCACATGATTGAATGAAAAGACGAAAATGCCCTTAAGGCCACCACCCAACTCCAGCCACCACCACGGCTCCGGCCGGCCACCACCCACTCCGGCGACCACCACTCACAACTCCGACGACCGCCACCCAACTCCGACAACCGCCACCACGGCTCAAATCGGAGCCACAGAGCTCCGATTTGGAGCTCTGTGGCCCCAAATCGGAGCCACCGAGCTCCGATCGGAGCTTTGTGGCTCCGGTTTGGGCCCAATCGGGACCGGTGGCTCCGATTTGGGCCCAATTGGGTCCGTGGTGGCGGTTGTCGGAGTTGGGTGGCGGTCGTCGGAGTTGTGAGTGGTGGTCGCCGGAGTGGGTGGTGGCCGGCCGGAGCCGTGGTGGTGGCCGGAGTTGGATTAGGTTTAAATTATGGACAGGGGTATTTTTGTCATTTCATCTTTATATTAATTAAATTTTTTATTAATTCAAATATTACAAAAGGGTATTTTTGACATTTCACACGGTTCTGTTAAATTTGACAGAAAATTTGGACGGAAAACCTAAAAATCACAAAGTCCAAACTTCAGACCTCAGTTATCACCATTTCAATCTTCAGACCTCTCAAATTAACAAGGGCCAAACTTCAGACCTCTCCCAGGTTATTAACCCCCTTATATATTCTGTTCTCACGTCAAAAGTAGGTTTATTTTAAAATAATTATCGTTTATCGGTCAACACTTCTGAGAAAAAGTAGTGCATAACTAGGGTCGGCAAATGTGCGGTGAAAATTAAATAACCATGGTTATTCGAACCATTTATCGCAATGGTTAACCGTACCATTATGGTGAGGGGCGGTTATGATTATGGTTATGGTATTCAATCCAGAACCGCGGTTATAACCATCACCTCTATATATATAATATTAATACATATATTACTAATACTTATATTGTTATATATATACATTATTATTATACTTTAATTATTAGTCAAATATTATAATTCTTATTTCGTTCCCTTTCTCACCCACCATTTTTTTTTGTCTATGTTTCTTATTATTAGGTAACCACGATTGGAAGCGATGGTGAATGAGGATCGAAGATCGCAAGTGATAGGAGATGGAAAATATTTTTTTAAATTAAGTGAAACAATGAAATTATGTTTAATTTGGATTTCGTGTATAAAATAATGAATGTATGTTTACTTTTCTTGTATGAAACAATGATGTTAGAGCATCCACAGTGGTTTTACATAAATTGTATTGTTTAAAGTTGTCACGTAGACATTTATGTACACTTTAAGTAATACGTAAATTTAAGACACACGTAAAAAATATTTTCTCTGCAATCGTATTACTTAAACATATTCCTTAAATATATTTTATTATTAAATTTTCCAACAACCAACAATAAGATATTAGCATTAATTATAAAATGAATTAATTTATAATAAAAAATTGGTTACGTAATACATAGTGCATTACTTAAATTTAAGGAATGCTTTATGTAAAAACATAAATTTACGTGTGGGTCCCATCTTTAAGGAATGCTATGTAAAACCACTGTAGATAGTTTTTGTTGCTTTACTTAAATAAATATGTAGGACTCACGTTTACGTAACCTTTACGTAATACCATTGTGGATGCTCTTATATTAGCTTGAATGATTATGGTTAAATGGTTTAATCGTGGTTAAAAATCATGATTATGGTTATGATAATCATAACCTAGTGAGCAATCGAGCCTTATGCATAGTGAGTTCTTTAATTACATTCACTTCTGCACTTATATCGCAGCGTCATATCAAATTCAATTCATGCTGGGATTAAATCGCAGTCATCTGGCCATCACCGGAGAGGGTCTCAGTTACCGTCTATACAAAAATCAAAACCCCACAGTAATTTAGCAGAATCCGACCGTAACTTAACCTCCCCTCCGATGAAGGTCAACGCGGCCATGAAGCAGAACCTCCCCGCGGTCCACGAACCCGCGATCAATTCCGACGAGATGAACAAGCTCCGGTCAGAAGCTCAAGTCTTGAAGGAGAAGCCGGCGGCCTTCACCGGAAACTTCAACGGAAGTAGTGATAAGCTTCCAGAACGGAGTGCCTTCCGTCAGGCCCTTGGCTACCTTCCTGGTCAGAAAAAAAAACTAATTTTTTTAAGTAAAAAAATTAAATTTGATCGTGAATATTGTGATTGATAGGTAGAGGATTGGCCTACGCGGCGGCGAATGCGGTGGTGACGGCCGGGTCCATGGGGAAAAACGGTGTCGTTCAGATCGCGCAGAGCAACACTGTCCGGTCCTTGAAGGACAAGGCGGTGGGCTTATGTGGAAACGTCTATGAAAACAGGGACAAGCTTCCCTTGCCTCTCGAATATGCCTTACGCCAGGCCCTTTATTACGTTCCCGGTCAGTAAATTAATAAGCTGATAGGTATTATGTGATTAACTGATACAAAATGTTTGTCTTTTGGTACATTTGTTAGATTTCCAGTTGATCTTGGCTCAGTTGACCTATCCTTGACTCGATCCACTGGCTTTGCTAACCCAAACCGTGATCGAACATTAATGGGTCGATTTGGCCACAAGAATCAATCGGGTTCAATTTCGTCAATGTCAATTGATCTAGCCAGGCTCTACCCAGTTGTCTAGGGGTCGGGCGAGTTGGCTTGGGTTGGACTCAACCCGTGAGTTGAGTCATGGTTGATTGAGTCAATTTCATTGCGGTCAAATTGACCTAACTAGGCTCGACCTAGGTCTGGCGAGTTGGTTTGGGTTGAACTCGGCTCGTGAGTCGAGTCATGGTTGATTGAGTCAAATTGACCTAACCAAGCTCAACCCAGGTTGTTTAGAAGTTGGGCGAGTTGGCTTAAGTTGGACTCACTATGTGAATCGAGTTATGGCTGATTGAGTCAATGCCGGCTCGGAAGTTGAAAGAAGGGTTAAGAACGTATAAACTGTCTAAGATATACCTATGTGAGATTTGGTTGAAGTTTAAATTATTGACTGTCTGAATTTCAAATTTGTTGAAATTTGATTTTCAGTCTATTTTTGCTGTCAAATTTGACAGAATTGTGTGAAAAGTAAAAATTGCCCTTAATACTATTATGTTTACTCCGTCTACCAACAACTTCGGCCATCCACCAGCAACTCCAGCCGACCACCACCAACTCTGGCCGACAACCACCCAACTAGGAGCAAGTTTGAGATTTATTTTTTTATCAGGTCATGTGACAAACACATGACCAAGTTCTGCCCATTTTAATTGCAAATTTGGACGGCGTCAACAAATTTTAACAAAGTTGAAACTTCATACAATCAATATCAACAATTTAAACTTCAGACACCAAAATCTCACACATGGCACACTTCCAACGGTTTATAGGTTCTTAACCCTTGAAAAATGTATCAAAAGCTAAAATATGTAGCATTAGTTGATCACATCAGATGACCCAAACATGTGTACCATTGGACCTATTACCAAAGAAGTTAACTAGTAAAACTTGTGGTGGGTGGCTAGGTGGAGGATGGGTATGTGCGGCGACCGATGCGGTAATGATGGTCGGATGTATGGAGAAGAGTGGCGTCAATCAGATCGCGCAGAGCCATGAATTATCGCTCCGGGAACAGCTTGTGGAAGTGCAAACGAGGATGTCGGAGCTGGAAAAGGAGTCGGAAGCTTTGAAGGAGATGCGAACGAGGGTGGCGGAACTGGAAAAGGAGTCGGATGCTTTGAAGAACCTGCGAATGAGGTTTTCGGAACTGGAAAATGAGTCTGGTGCTTTGAAGAACCAGCTGAACATAATGTCACTGTTGAAGAAGCAGGTTATAATCTCGGACTTTCTATAGTTGGATAAAATTTTGTCAATACAAAAATACGACCGTCATATCAATGAATAATTTTTACTCGTACTGGGTCGTCAATCCAATGCTGATGATGTGTCTTTTCTTATTCTCAGTACTTGAATCCAAGACATCAAGAAATTTGGCTAAGGAACATGAACCTAAGACAGTTTGTTAAGGATGACAAGACGGCTAAGGAACATGAACCTACGACATTTGGTCGAACCTGAATTCAAGATTTGTTCTTGTTATGTCAGTGTTTGTGTATGACTTTTGGGTGTAAAATCGTATTAAGGGAGATTTCGAAATGTTGGTTTGAACTCAGTGTGTTGGTCGTAGCAAGAGTTGCGCTATAATATTAAGCTTAATATGCCTACTAAGACTTGCTAACCTGCTTAGTAATAATTTATCATAAGTTATAGAGTCTATAAGTGTTTTGGTACCCTTTGGTACCCTATGTTTGTCCACTTTTGGCTTTTGGTATCACATGTTTGGTTTTGTCTATTTTTGGTACCATACGTTTGTCAACTGTTTACTTTTGGTCCGACCGTTAGTTGACCGTTAGAATTGACCGTTAAATAGTCACGTGATTTGCACATGCCTAATCTCAAATTTTGATTTTGTTCATTTTAGTCCTCAATTTTTTTTGTCCTAACTTTTTATTTTTGCAATTTAGCCCTCAAACATTTCAACCGCACCCTAGGACTAAATTGACCTAGTTATGGTCCGATTCATGGCTACTTCGAACCATGGCTAGGGTCGCCGGACACGGGCGACCCTAACTATGGTCCGACTAGTCATGGGTCGGACCATAGCTAGGTCAATTTAGCAATTGGGTCTAATTGACCCAATTGGACCCTAATGCTAAATTGACCTAGCCATGGGTTGGACCATGGCTAGGTCAATTTAGTCCTAAGGTGCGGTTGAAAATGTTTAAGGGCTAAATTGCAAAAATATAAAGTTAGGACAAAAAATTCGAGGACTAAACTGAACAAAATCAAAACTTAGGGCTAAGCATGTGCAAGTCACGTGACTATTTAACGGTCAACTCTAACGGTCAACTAACGGTCGGACCAAAAGTAAACAATTGGCAAACGTATGGTACCAAAAATATGCAAAACCAAACATGTAGTACCAAAAGCCAAAAGTGGGCAAACATAGGGTACCAAAGGACCTATAAACCCTAAGTTATATTATATAGGGTTAATAACCTTGGAAATATCTGAATTTGAATTTTCAAATGTTGATTTGAGAGGTATGAGTTTTCAACTTTGTGGATATAAGAGTTCTCCGTTAATTTTTTCCATTAAGTTGGTCACTTGCTTGGCATGTAACTAGAAATAAAATTAAATTCTCAGAATGCCCTTCTTTCAAGTGTGCCCCTCACATGCTTGAAGTGAAAAGATAAAAATGCCCTTAGAGCCACCACGGCTCCGGCAACCACCACCCGACTCCGGCAACCATCACTCGGCGACCACCACCCAACTCCGACGACCGCCACCACAGCTCCGATTTGGGCCTAATCGGAGCCGTGATTGTGGTCGCCAGTGTTGGGTGGTGGTCGCCGGAGCCGAGGTGGTGGTCAGAGCCGGGTGGCGGTGGACGGAGCCGGGTGGTTTTAATTTGACTTCAGGGGTAATTTTATCATTTCACATTTCCTCAAATAAGATATTAAATAAAACAAAATATTAAAATGGGCAAGAATGTCATTTCACACAATTATGTTAAATTTACTTTAAATCAACAAAGTTGAAATTTCATAACTTTCAAATTAACTTTTGAAAATTCAGACCTCTCCAGTCAATATCTCCAGTTAATATAAAGCAAAATTCATACATTTCTCCTAGGTTGTTAACCCGCCAAAGGGACAGAGACATATATGTAGCATATAATAATTCTTACTAGCGGATAAAATCGATATCTTATCAGTTTTCAGTTTAAGATTTGAATCTGACACCTTGATTTTCAATTAATTAGTTTTTACTTTCGAGTAACATTTAATTTTGTTTTTTTACTTAAATAAACAATAATATATATATATATGCATAAATCCATGAAAATAAATAAAATATATTAACTAGAAATGCTTACTTAGTTTATTCTAAACAGCACGACCCGAGCACGCGGGGTGAAGTCTATTTTCAGTTCACAACACCGGTCTGAAACACCGTAGAGAAACAACCTTGGAAAATTGGTGATAAACAGACACGATACATTGCCGAAAACAAAAAACAGAACACGATACAGACATAGATAGACAGCAAAGCACGTAAGCCATTGCGAACTTCTTCTTCTTCTTCAGATACCGCTACTGAAAAGCAGCAGCCTCAAGCTGTGAAGTTGCACATATTACCTCCACCACCTAAACGAACCAACTTTCAGATCCTTCTAGGTACATTATATAGGATACGATTTTAACATATTATCAAATACTTCAATAGAGCGAGAGATTTACTTACCATGCGGTGGCTCGGATTCATTATCGATGCCCATTGAAAGCTGGGTGGATGAGAACGAGTTCATATTCGATCTCTGACAGTCCAGATACGACCTGGACTCTCGAGCTTCGGGCCACTCGTCAAAGAAGGGTTGAACCAGTTGCTGCTGCTCTTGTTTCACATTTCCATGAGAGTTGAACTCCATACCGAAGAAGTAATGCTGTTTCTGCTGCTTCTCCGATGAAGCATAACCTCCATGGATGTCTGCAGGAGCTCGGGAAGCAGCAGGTTGGTTGAAGTCCACCATCATTGACTTCAGTTCATGTCCTCTTACATTGGTTGAAGCATGAACTGAGGATTTGTTCATCTCAGCTTGAGGCTTCAGCTCACTTTCATATGAACAGGAGCAAAAAAAAAAATACAATTACTTGGCTTTTTTAGGATGACGGATAATATTTACTTGGACTAGGTTTAGATTGGTTAATTTATGTTGAAAATGTAATATTAGAGCATAACTTCATCTACAAGCTCGGGTTTTTGAAACAATGGATGTTAGACAATACATTCATGGGTTAATTACTACCAAATTGGACGAACTGCAGAAAACATACTAAACATTTTCTTTTGACAAATAGATCCTTCATCAATTTTGATGGATTGTGTTAAGAAAAATAACAAATAATAATAATAATATGCAACCACCAAATTGCTCAAGAACAGAGAAATGAATGAGCATTGTAGGTGACAACTTGGTTTCGCTAGACTAGACTGGAGATTATGATACAATAATGCAAGAGAGCTGATAAAAATGTCTGCTGAGACATGGATGCAACACGCAGGCAGCAAATCTCTAACAAGAAAATACACATTGGATATATACATATCATGTGTTTGTTCGGGAGATGGAACAACTTTTTTTAATCTTTGGATTCACTATAACCAATTTTAATCTAAACTAAAAAATAGTAATTATTAGTTGAAGACAACTGAGAACTCTTCATCTTCATTACATTAACCAGATGCTTGACCTTACCGACCCTATGCAAGCTAGAAACTGTGGTCTAATGTGTATAGTATAGATGTGCATTTGTGTTTTTGGGCATGGAACAACATCATCATTCTTTCATGCGAAATCAAAATCTTTGGATCCACTAAAACCACAGAATCATCAATAAACAAAAAAAAAACAAAAAACAAAACTAAACTAAACTAAACTAACATAAATGCACTGCCGGAATTATTGCATTAAAAAGTTATTTAATGACACTTGAGACCTCTTAATTTTGGAAAACAGGTGTGTAGATGATTCAGAAATCCACAAATATTAAAGCATAGCAATGAGAAGGATGAACATACCTGTACTTGTTAGAGTTCCTAAAAGGAGAAGTCTCCATCTGCAGCTGGGGAGAGTGGCTTCCGAAGCTCAAGTTCACAGAACCCGAACGAGTGGGGAGGTTTTGGAAGATCCTGCCACCACTGGTGCTGCTGGTCCCAGTACCAACATCAAGTGTCGGCTTGGGGGAAGTAGTAGTTTGAGATTCCACAGGCTTTCTTGAACGGTAGCGGCCTCGGTTCATGTGCCGCTCACAGTACTTTGAGTCCGGATGGGCGTCTTTGGAGCACCTCCACTTCTTGCCATCCGTCCTCCTACACCTTCCTGGTTCTGGATCGATTTTCTTTCCATAGAAGGAATAATAACCCACTGCTAACAATTCAAAAGGCCAGTTTAAAATTAATTCAGAAGAAATACTCTGCTCTGATACATTCAGTGAGGAAGTGTATAAGCCAAAATTAATTATTTTCTTTTAACATCTCACTAATAATGCACCAAGAGTGTAATGTTCATCATTTAAAACAGTATGGGGCACAATAAGCAGGAAAAAGGAGAGAGAGTAATTGAGGAAATTATGAACATGCAAGTGCAACTAAAATGTCCATTAACATGTGTAAATTCCACATGTACTCCTCATTATACCAAAGATGTACAAGCCTAACTCAAATCATTTAAAACAGTATGGGGCAAAATAAGCAGGAAAAAAAAGAAGACAGTAATTGAGAAGATTATGAACATGCAAGTGCAACTAAAATGTCCATGAACATGTGTAAATTCCACATGTACTCCTCATTATACCAAATATGTGCAAGCCTAACTCAGTTTTCTATAAACCATCTGATCATGAGTATCAATGGCTTGAATGTCTTCTATTTGGAAATGACATATCATCAGAATAACAGACAGAGGACAGAAAATCAAATTGGGAGTTGTTTCTTTTTCTCTGATTAGCACAGGGAAGGAGGTAACCTGAGGTTTTATGGATCCAGTGAAGTTACTTAAAGTGGGTTAACTTCATTTTGATGTCGAACTAACCTTCCATGGTTTTGAGACTTAGAACGGTAAAACCAATTAGTGATAACCTAAAAAACATTGAAGCTCTTTCTTTCTAATCTCTTTGACAACCATGATAAAGATATAAAGTAAAGCAACAGAAAGGCTAAGGAAAAACAACAATCTGTAGATGGATGATCAAGATAACCTAACAGATTAATGAAGGTCCATCTCATATCTTATCACATACTGAATTTTTCAGATATACTTGGGGTTGATAATCTCATAAAACTTATAAGATTTTGGCAGTAACCACAAAAGTAGTCTAGAAAGATCAAATTAGCTATTTTCCATGAAAAGCTCCACAGTCCAACAATAAAGGTAGTTGAGCAAGGGGATTTGCAGCAATCACTATGAACTAGGGATGGAAGTACGATGTGGAACTAAGACGGTACTGTTGTAAGGGATATAATTCGATCGGAGCTGAGGCCATAGAAACTCATGAAAACTATTATCACCCAAAATTTATTGAACTCTGAAATAATTAGGATTGCATAGGCAATCCACATTAAAATATACATATACCACAGTCAATAGACAACTATACAAGCACTAATCACGAATAACCTAATCGACCCAGAAGGTCCAGGCTATCGATTCCAAACTCGACAAAACTTAATCCTTCCAAGGAAATACGAATTTGCAGAAGCACTAATCACATTAGATGATCAACACTTATAAATAGAGATATTACTTATCAGGAATTAAAAAAATTCAAAGCATCAACTGGAAAAAAAATGCATAAATTCAAAAATTGAGCTACTCTATGACTATCAGCAATCCGCATGTTTGGTTGGGCAATTGATCAGCAAATATGTACCAAGAAATGCATAAATATAACAATTGGATTAGCTAAATATATATCTCAAAAAAAGATAAGAGTGGATTTGATTGAGAAATTACAGGAGGGGTAGTGAAGCAACCGAGCAGAGATGGACTCCAAGCTCCGATGAATCGGAACTAGCAGATCAGGAGGAACAGGCAGCCCCGCCTTGAAGTACTTGAAAATGAGGGCTTGGTGCTCCAGCTCCTGCCACTGAGCCGCCGTGAACGGCGGCCAGCCGCAGCTGACCCCTCCTCCTCCGGCTGAGCCGCCACTCATCTTCAGCCACAACAATCCCTTCAGAGCTACTAATTTAAGCAGTTCCTACCCAATCTTCAACTGGTAGCTATGAACAGGATTCGAGGAAGACTAATTTCAGATAGACATCGACGGTTTAGCAAGCTGCTTGCAGAAGAAGAGGACAGACCACGTTAGAAGAAGAATTGGATGGAGAGAAAATAGAGATAGAGGTGCGGTGTGGAAGGGGACATACCTTGAATTGGAGGAGAGAGAAGGAGGGTTTTGGCCATGTTTGGAAGTGATGGGACTCTTCTCTTTGGCTTTAATGGTTTGCTCTTGAAGACGAAGTTTAATAATGGAGTAATTCCTTAAAGTGTGAAAAAAAGAGTAAAAAAAACATAGAAAGTTAACAACTGTCACATGTCAGTTAACAATTTGACATAAATTGGAAAGAGAATCATGTAATTCATTGTCATGTGACAGTTATTAACTTTCTATGGTTTTTTCACACTTTTTTTCACACTTTCTAGCAAATCCCTTAATAATGTTAAGCTCTTTTTCAGACCAGACACTGTGCATCATAGCTCTGATCAACATTATTTGCTGTAATTAATACGTCTCTTCTTTTTATATTTGTCAACATTATTATGATCCAGTTACAATTGTGACAATGTAGGCTCTATAAATGTATGATAAATAAATTTGATTCGACCTAAAATTATATGGTATCTGAAAACCAGTGATTTTAACTGTTATATTAGTAGAGCTTTAGTCATCATACAATATAGCAGTATTAAACTAGTTTATTAATCTGTTATTGCAAATAGACTAACAGTTATGTAATGAGATAGTTCGTAAGAGGTCAAATTTTAGTTATGAAAATATTTTCCTTCATTGACTCGAAAATGGTTTAAATTTTAAACATATAGTTAGTTATTTACATAATGAACTACTACGCAAAATTACATAATTTATTATGGTTGCTATTATCATGTAGGGATGGCGACGGGGCGGGTCGGGGCGGGTTTTGGCAGCCCCGGACCCGCCCCGCGGGTCGGCCTGGCTGACCCGGCCCCGGCCAATTGGACTTCCGGGTCGTGTCAGCAATCCCGCGGGTCGACCCGCGGTGCCCCGACCCGTCCCGTCATGTGAACAATTTTTTTTTTTTCACTTTTCAATATTAAATACAATTTTTTTTTGTCAAAAAATTACATTATATATAAATTCAAAACATAAATCTAACACCAATCAAATATAAACAACAAACACATCAAATTCATTACAAATACAAATTCAAATCCAAACACCAAATTAACAAATCCTAATAATCTAAATATACATATATTTGTAATTTGGTACATGTTATTTATATAGGTATATTAACCATATTATTTAGTAAATGTTAGATCATATTAATATAAAAAAAAATTATATATATATGCATTTCGGGGCGGGTCTACGGGGCCCCGGGTCTCTAGACCCGGTCCCGCCCGGACCCGGACCCGACCCATGACCCGCGGGTCGGCGGGTCGGCGGGTCAAAACCGGGTCGGGGTCCCGCGGGTCAGCGGGGCCCCGAGACCCGTTGCCCCGCGGGTCAGCGGGGCCCCGAGACCTGTTGCCATCCCTATTATCATGTTGACTGTACATATGTACGTGCAGATACTTTTTATTTTGTACATGCAAGTAGATGAGCTCAAAAGATTGGACAGTTGTAGACTTGTACTCTTGTTCTTGTAGATATGTATGAACGCCGCCGTACAATAGAGGATTACACGATTGACTGCAAGTTTCTTCAACATTACATAGTATAATGTCTATTAGGATGGAGTCATCCAAATCGTCCATCAAATTATTTTTCTTCACTAGAAAGGAGATTGAACATTTAATTGTTTAATATCATCCTTAACACATAAGAAAAAGTTTTATAAAATATTAGGTGATGTTTTAAACACTCGAAGTCCTACTATTATATATGTTTGCCAAACAAAAAAAAAAAGTCATACTATTACTGAAAAAGTCCTATTATTATTTATTAATTTTGTTTATAGTAAAATAAAAAATGTAGGAACGCAGAAATAAAAGAATTTCGGATTCCCATATTGTATACCCAGTACGTAGCCCAGCTCTACAAGGGTGGTTTTGAATGGGCCAACCCCATTTACGCCACATGGAGCGAACAGGCCAGACAAAATGGCCGCGCTGCAGACGTTCTAAGAGTAGGGCTGGTAATTTAGTCCCGACACGATGGGCCGACACGAACACAACACGAAGATTACGGGTTTGGGTTTGATATTGATGACACGACATAATAGCACGATATAGCACGATAATTTTAAAGTTTTAGTTTAAAAATTTTTATATTTAATTTTTTATTCAATTTATTCTAGGTTTTTCATCTGATTTTTCATGTTGGATCGTGTTGGGCTGGGTTTGAACTGACCAGAACACGACACGAAGTGTAATACCCATCAGTTTGTACCACATCGGTTAGAATAAAAAGATTTGGAGTCTTAATAAGCAAGAGTTGTACTACTCAAGTCCAACAGGAATTCCTCATTTTCTAGGCCCAAGTGAGGACAACGGGCTTAGTTAGGCTGAGTTGGGCTAAGTGGGGACAGTCGCTCGGGCTTAGGTCCAACAGGAATTCCTTATTTTCTAGGCCCAAGTGAGGACAACAGGCTTAGTTAGGCTGGGTTGGGCTAGTGGGGACAGTCGCTCGGGCTTAGGGGCATGACACGAAGTTAGCACGACATAAACACGCACGACCCGCACGAATTGCCAACCCTATCTAAGAGCTCGTCCGGTTAAAAAATAAGGCTCATTCAAACTAGGACTTCAAAATTCTCTTGGATAGAGTTTTTTCTCGTGTAAATACTAAAAAAGACATGAAATGGCATAAAAGAATGGATATTCTTTCTGCCTCGTATCGTATTTCATTGCTAACATCTTGACACGTTGTTATGTGTGTAATTAATTTGTTTTTTTTTAAAATCATATTAGAATTGTTAAACTCTAAAAAAATATTAGATCAAATGACACATGTTAAGATTTTAACAATGAGACACAATATGTGGTAAGATTAGGAATATTAGAGCAGGAGATCTGAATCTGAAAAGAACATGTCACCAACGTAAAATTTCCTATTTTTGAGGTAAATTAATTTTTCCTGATTGGCATCTCAATTATAATTTTTTTTTTCACTACATTTTTTAATAATTCAAACCTTAATATTTGTATTTCCATAGTTATTTTATCTATTCTAGCGGAAAAATCGCATATTCTGCGCATTGTATACTTAAGTCATTTTCGTAATAAATGTATTTATCACTTAATTGTTTTTGGAAAATATTTCAATTAGTTTGCAAGTTGCAACAGTGGAAACAGAAAAACTTATTTGCAACAATTCTCAACAACCAACTTGAACTATTTATTGGATGCACACCTTGAAATGGATTTCACCACTTCCACTAATAATTATCTTCTATGCATAATACTTAATTATAATAATATTCAATAAAAATACAGTGAATAAATTTTGAATAAAATTGTGTTAAGACAATTACAGTATAAATTTAAAAATGATGGCTTAATTGGTAGCTTATTCTTTTTTTTTTTTTTTTTTTTCAAACCCTAAAATTAAAAAAATAAATAAATAAAATAAAATGTTATTACAAACTGCATTAGCTTATCAAAATACATTTTAAACCTTTATTTCCCATCAAAATACATCACAGAGTTGTTTTTCCCAAATTACATCCTATACTTCCTTAAATTAAAGACTAACGGATCAACATTTTCAATTAAATTTGCCACTTACATGGAATGAAGTAGTTACAAGCTACAACGTGCATGCACAACCCAATTCATACACAAAGAGGGATAATATCTTTATTTATAGGTCTATATATTTATTTCAAAACAATAATACTTTTTTTAACAATACAACAATAATTATATAGTTTCACTGTGGAGCTTAGATTTTTTTTTAGGTGAAAGAGTGTCGTCCAAAATTATACTAAAATACTAATTTTGATTACGAGAAAATAAGACAGTAAATCTTATGTCGGTATATCAATTTTACTAGTTAATAAGATCGTGACACAAATTCATTCATAAACAACTCAGTATTATTTTAAATTAATTATAGTAAAAAAAACATTCATATTTTGAATGATACTCATCTCTATATCACGTAAATTATAATATATAAATTGTTCATATTCTGTCACATAAATAAATATTAATACATTATATAAATCATTTTTAATCTATAATTATTCAAAACACAACAATATTCAAATAGCTAAAAATACCATATCAAACAAATTATATATATATATATATATATATATATATATATATATATATATATATATATATATATATATATATATATAGCAAATGTTTTCTCATACTCTTAGAGTCGTGTGATTGTGATGAGGTGGGATATCAATCGAGTTCGTCCGAATGTTGGTCGAAATTGAATTGGGAAAGGAGAATTCTTGGGTCAACTTATGGTTGGAGATACATAATTTTGTAATAATTATATATATATATATATATATATTCCATTATAAAAAAAAAACAATATCTTAAAAAATCTTTAATTTTGTAGAGTTTGTTTTGTTTATGTATGTAATAATTATTGTACAAATTTCACGTTATATTTGTTCTTTATAATTTTTTTATTATTGAAATTTTGTAATTTTATTAAATTTCATGTGTTATAAACAACACTTATATATATTTATTTATTTAGATATTGATTTTTCTGCTACACACGGCTTTGCATATAATTAGTGTTATATTATGATAATTTTGCCATTTAAACATTATAATGAAATTATATTACTATATATATATTAGAGCTATCAAACTGATAGATAATGTTCTGGGCAGCCAAATAAAGTGCCTACTGATATTTCTTGACAATTCAAGTTCCACATATTTATAACTTGTTACTTGTTAGTTCTTTTAAGATTACGTCTCTTTTGGACAAAGTCAGACACATATTGTAAACATAGAATAAAATATTTAACAATTTGTTCAAACACTAATAGCCAGTAATTTGTTGATTGCCAAACAGCAACTAACAGTAATTTAGCGTAATTTCATTTAACATGTACCGAGTATGCGATCTACTCTGTTCCAAATTAGATAAAAATAATAATAGACCTAATAATTTATATATGTTAAATTTTAGTTAAGAAAGTGTTGAGAAAACTTCAACTAACCACTAATTCTATTGCTCAAACATTAGTTATTAACTCAATAAAAATTGCTTGCATCTCTCTATGCATATGTACATATGTAAATAAACAAATTGCTACTTTGAGTTTTTATTTTTTAAAATTGACTATCTGAACTTTTGATTTTTGAACAAATTGCTACATTCTTTTCAATTTTCTTCAAATTAGTAAAAAATAAGCATATTCCAACTACGTGAGTTATTTTCATGTGTACTCAAAGTGATTTCAGACATAAATTGAAATGATTGCAGCGAAATACTTTCAATTGGGAGCTCAATTGAACTATACTCTTGGAATTGGACGGTGTTACCGATGGAATTGAACAAATATCTAATTGAATGTATTTTGCTGTAATCTTTTTAATTTATATATAATTTTATTTAAGTTACACACGAAAAGACTTTAAGTAAGAAAAACATGCTCACTTTCTATTAAAATAAAGATGGCAATTTGATTAGAAAATGAACAATAAGATAACTAATTAAAAAAAAAGGGCTGCGATTTATAGCTGAATTAGCCAATTAGGTCATGTAGCAATTTGGTGATTAACCCAATATATATGGGTCCAATATATACATAACCCAAAGTCAAAAAGTCCAATTTTTCTTTTTTCATCGTCTTCACGCGAAGTCACCTGAAGGAAAATCTGCACTCCAAGAGTCCAAAAAACCGCTTTAGAGTCGCACACAATCTTCATTTCTTCCTCACGAAAAAGCAGGAGCAGCGATGAGCCTATTCGGTCTAGGCAGGTAAAAATGATACAATTCTCGCTTCTCCACCATGGTTGATTCAGCTAGATTCTTAAGACAGTGATCATTTTATATCTCATAGATATGATTTTCATAGTTTGCTTTAATCAGATCTGCTGGTTGATGTTGATTCTGTGTATTCTCTCATGGATTGAGTCGGGTTGCTCAGACTTTGCTGATATCACCCTCTAAAATTAATACTTCAACTGCTAGCTCACAGCTATAATATAGAATTCTCGATATATATATGCATGGATAGTGTTATACATATCTATAATGATTATCCTACCTTGGCTGCTTGAATTTTCATAATGTACATATATTTACCCATAATTAGTGATTATTTATACATAATCAGTGATGACATACATCATACATGGTAAATTATTGTAATGGTTCTGTTTGATGGCATATATAGAGATTGTGAGCGATGTGCACATTCTAATAAATGTCAGAATCAGAAGGTAATAAATCTCCTAAGTAGAAAGGATGACATTACTCTAAAGTACGCAAAATGTAGAAGCTTTCTTTGATCTTCAAGCTGTAAATTGACAGTGTGTTTACAGAACACTTTTTTTAGCTTATTCATGTTCGGTAAAAGAAGTTAGAGAACCGCACCAATACGACAAACTGATTGTTTTACTGTCATCTATTCAGAAAGGTAGAATGTAGACCTTGAATTCAGTGTTTTCATTTTGAATGGGAAGTGTTGTATTAACCTAATTCTATGTCACTTAGCTGAATAGATCAGTTTAATGAATATAATTATTTGGTCGTTACCTTAGTTTTCCATTTAAATATTAGTTTTGATTTATTTGGAAATTCTTATAGCTCACACATTTTCTTAATGTATTTGGAAATTGTAATGCCAAACAGAAATCAGAGGACGTTCCGCCCCAAAAAGAGCTCTCCTTCTGGGAGTAAGGTTGGTTCACTCGTATGACAATTTTTTATTAGTTCCATTCTGTATCTCATTACACTGCCTAAGGTGCTTAGTTTACCTGGAAAAACGACCTGAAGCACTTTGATAAGAGTCTATCGTTCAAGTTATTCTGATTTGAGATTTATCATTCAGCCTGTTTGAATTTCTTTAGGAGTTCAACATAAACTATCACATGCAAGTCAAGTTCTTGATGAAATGCTAATCACTGTGCTACTGATTTAGATCGATTCATGATTTCCTGGTATATTTCAAAATGAATTTCTTTTTAGCAACACTATTAGATAGAGTATCTTAAATATAAAAAAAAAAGAATCTAACAAGTCATGTATACACTGCTTTTCCTTTTAACTTTTAAGTATTTTAAAGTTGCAGGGAACTGACATATGATAAGGTTTAGGTTTCGGTATCATAATTATTTTCATTTATTCAAAATTATTGTGTCTGAACAACAGTTGACATGAAAGTATATAGAATAGCATGGAACAAAGGGAATGAAGACAAAAAGGGAAAATAAGTAGAAGTGGAAAACAAACAGTGGTTAAAAGAAGCCGAAAAATGATAATATAGGGGAACAAAGCCAAATTACAAAAGCATACAAATGCTTCAAAAGTCATAGCTGACTCCCAAAGTCAACAAGTTCCCCTCTTGGAGTGGCTGGGAAGTGCGAATTAGGCTAAAGATTTTGGCATTGGTGTAAAAGAGTAGTTCTCCACATCTTCTAGTCAAGTTTGTAAATGTGTGTTATATATTATCCATATACATATGTGGAGTCAATTGGATATTAATAGTCTTAGCTTGATAGTTGATGCAGAATATTTGTTCTTGAATAGAATTAGAAGTTAAGACCAATGTTAAACTTGATCATGGAAGGATTCCCAATATGGATGGAAGGATTTAAAACTCTATGAGGTTAGTTTTGTTAGTCAAGGAGTGACAATAGGATTTAAGCTAGCAGTAAAAGATACACAATTTCACGTTAGGCCATCCACAAGGCTAAGGTTGCATTGAGCATTCCTCCGGGTTAGTGGGGTATCTATCTCATAGGTTTGGTGTTTCGCTTGCCTAAGTCTACTTAACTTGTTATCGGAAAAGAAAAACAAAGTTCATGTGGCTTGATAACATCATTCATATAAATATGATGAAATTAATATACCATTAAATGCATTAAATTACTTTGAAGAGCTCAGCAAGTCATTTTAAAGTCAAATCTATCTGGGGAAGGTATGTTTGTCTGTTAGTCGACGTGGTGAAAATGTAACCCTACTCTCCCATGCACAGACTTATTGCACTTACGTATGCCCAATCCGTTACATCTTTATCAATGACCTTAAGAGCAATACTATTGACATTTTATTTATGATCTTCAGTGTTGACTCTTGTTGAATACATAATATAAATTCATGTTTGAAAATAGTCGAGATTGTATTATGGTTGCACATAGTGGTTTGCTACAACTCTTAGAATAAGACTTGGGGGACTATTGTGTAGACAAAATTTCAGGAGTAAAAGGTAGTTTGTATGATATTGATGGGTCAGAAAGCAATTGTATGATAATAACTTGGGAAATATAAATGGAAGTCTCTTTTTAGGGTAGAGACTGAAAGATAGATATTAGAATACCATTTTATGATCGTCTATCTCTGAGGATAGATGATTACATAAATAGCCTTTTCAGGCGACTGTTGTTCATGGTAGTAAAATAATTTGAGAAAGGTGGTTTTCTAGAAATTTGCTAGGATTTTCATTTACAGCAAGTTATGTAGTTTCCAATGATGACTGGTAAATCATATTTGGCAGGTAAATACAAAATATACATGGTAGCCAATTTCAAAGTTGGTCAAGTATATGTCAATTGTGCATTTATTTCTTGACCATTTAGCTTAGGATACGCGGACCAAATCTGGTAAGAACAGCGAAGGCTGTTCGGCACCAACTAATGACCTTTTCCTTCCTTTTGAGCATCCACTGTCCATTGTATAAATAACCGTAGTTTTGTACATTGTTTTGCCTCATATTCATAATTTGACAATCATATACTCAAAGGGACTGCAATGGCGCATATACTCAAAGGGTATACAATGGTGTTCCTTGATTTACAGGGTGCTCAGCTTAGGAAGCACATTGATGCAACACTAGGCAGTGGAAACCTGAGGGAGGCAGTAAGACTTCCACCAGGGGAAGATCTGAATGAATGGCTTGCTGTCAATAGTACTGCTCTCTCTCTCTCTCTCTCTGTCCTTTGTTTTTAACATATTTTACAGATTGTGTATGGAGTTCTTTCAGACGATCTTTATGGGTATTAGAATAACATCTTCAATATATGTGCCACTTGACATGAGTAAAACTAGCTCAGGCTCCTAAATCTCTGTTTTATCTGTTAACTGCATGTGGCAATTTCTCCATGCGCAAAGGCCTTAGCAGATCTTTCATCCTATATGTGAAGTAGCAAGTAATATCATTATGAAATCACTATATGAAGGCAGACTGAATTATGGATAAGCAGTCTGTAGGAGCAATTATGATTTTCGTATTTGGTGGACTATGTTAAGCTTGAAAACTTGGTGACATTCTCTCTTTGTCTTCCAGCTGTGGATTTCTTCAATCAAGTTAATCTGCTCTATGGTACCCTCACAGAGTTCTGCACAGCTGAGAACTGTCCTACAATGACTGCTGGCCCCAAGTAATCTTCTTTTCTCTGTTTGTGCAAATTGATTAATTTACTGGAGCTGTATATTGTATATAGCGTGCATCTGCTTCATTTTCGTTAATGACTTAATGATCAATAATCCAGAGATTCCAGACTAGCTCCATGTCCATGAATTCCTGAATTATCATCACTGTTAGTTTTTTTCATCAAATTTCTTGATTACTTCTGGGCAAGTAGGCAGCATTTGAAGTATTAAAAAGATCTTATCAGATAAAAAGATAATATATGTTTTTGGTGTAAATAATATGGTTTGGCTAACTGTTACAAGGTGCAGGGGCTGAAGCAACTCTTTATATGGCTGTACAGGGCGGTGTTAAATTTCTGTAACACCAGTTAAAGCTGATTTTTAATTAAATTTCCGTAATGGGTCTACAAAATATAGCCTAAACCCACATCTAGAGTGTGTTTATAGTAAAATATTAAAGCTAACTACCTAAGATTGAGGTTCTGTAAGTGTCACTGTGGTTACTGAAAATTTCTTGTGCATTAAAGTAAGTTCGTGGATACTAAACCAATTTTGACAACTCAACAATGATAGCGGCAAAGATGCATTGTGTGAGAGAAGTATCAACTGTTCTAGACCTGATGGCTTAGCTTAATAGTCCATTCAGAGTATATTGGCCAAAAAAAGAATCTATCCAGATTATACAAGGTGGCATAGCTACTACTGACATAATTATCTTACAAAACTGAAGAGATTGATCCAACTCTTTGCAGTTACTAGCTACCACAAAAATAGTTGAACTCGGACTAGACCAGTCAAGTTCAAGGTTTTCGGAACATCCAAGTAGGCATGTGGGTTCCAGAATGAGGTTTCTTATGATACAGCTTGATTTTCCATGATTCATTAATGTTTGCACTTCCTAGCTTATTTTCAATTTTATGATGACTGCTAAGCTAACTATTTCAGTTTCAAATCTAGTTAATACGACAAATAATATCCTTGTTATCGGAAAATACCTTTAAAGAGATAGTGAAAGGAATGGATCACTGTCCATTTCACGGAATTTCATGATGATGGATATAAAAGGATGACATGTTGCTGACAGAAAATGATATACAGGATGAGAAGTTCTCTTCTTGCTACATATTTATATCTTAGAAATTAAGAATTGTATAAGTTGTCGACTATTCTATAAATACAGATGTTCTAATCTGTAAAGAAATCTCGTTGCAGGTATGAATATCGGTGGGCGGATGGAGTACAAATCAAGAAACCTATTGAAGTGTCTGCTCCAAAATATGTTGAATATCTAATGGACTGGATTGAGGGTCAGCTTGATGAGGAAACCATATTTCCTCAAAAGCTTGGTAATGCTGAACAATTTATTTACCTCAGTTTGTGTTCTTAATTCTTATAATAAAAGTAATTTCATTTAAAGAATGGTAATAGCTGCATCAAGACATTCCATGGTAATAGATAAATCTGCCAAATCTATACAACTGTAGCTCTAATTTTTTTGGTAATATTGCTTAAGCTTTGAAAGTTTTAACAGTACGTTGTGAGTAGGAGTTTATAGCTGGTCTAGTGAAATATTGATATGGCATAGTTGTGGATCTGACTTGGTTTCTCAGGATTGTTTAAAAATAGCACATCTGATTACTCACTGCCCATACCTCATGAGTATCAAAGAATTCATGCCTAATAGACTGAGTTATGAACGAAAAGAAGTGACTTAATTTGTATTATACTCTAAAGTTTTATTAACAAGAAGTGAAGCTCTGAGTCATATATTATACTTTTAAGTGTTTGTTCATTTAAGAGTCTCCTACCCTGTGGAGATTTTTTTTTGGGTAATGAACTCATCATATTTATAGGCATGTAGTTTCGATAACATGGTATTTCAACTTAGTGCTAGGCATTAGAATATTTACCAGCATGCTGTAAGCATTTTTAAGAGTCTCAGATTTCCCGGATCATGTTATGTTTGGTATTGTAAGCCTCAGGTTTATGTCCTCGTAGGTGAAGCCCCATTCTCTAAAGTGCAGGGGTATGCATTTCATATTAAGCCCGTGTTGTTGAGGTTGATTTATTAACGAAATTGGTTAAGCTAGGCACTTGGATTTGCGCTTTTAGTTTACATTGCCTATTGTTGGTTTTACCAAAAGTTTAAAATTGTACCTCTTGGCTCTTAATGATGAATCTAATGGACAATAAGCGACCTAAGTTGTTTTTATGTTTCTGTTTTTCCTATAAATTAACGCTTCCTTAAGAGTAATAAGTTTGAAATTTTGCAGGTGCTCCATTCCCTCCCAACTTTAAGGATGTGGTGAAGACCATATTCAAACGTCTTTTCCGTGTATATGCCCACATCTATCACTCTCATTTTCAGAAGATTGTGAGCCTAAAGGAGGAGGCCCATCTGAACACCTGCTTCAAGCATTTCATTTTGTTTACTTGTGTAAGTGCATTTCCATACTATTGCTCCCTTTATCCGTAATAGCTGAATAAATAACGTTGCTTTCTGTTACTCGTTATAAATATCTTAAAAATTTAAGAAATTATCCAACCTATGTTTTATGTTATTGGTTCGGTTTTGCAGGAATTTGGTCTGATTGACAAGAAGGAGCTGGCTCCCCTCCAGGAGCTCATTGATTCAATAATTCCTTATTGAAAGCAGCCCTTCGACATACCTGGTCGACCTAGGAAAGTAACAATTAGGAGAAAATATCAATCAATAAAAAGAAATGCTTTGAACTCTGCAGTTGGTGTGTGTTTTTCTGTTCCCCTCATGCTGTGCATGCGCTGTGTGGTTGTGTGGTGCTGTGTTTTTTTTATAGCTCTCTTCTGGATCTCTGATCTGGAAATAACATTGCATTTGGTGCTCTGTACATCAAATGATTTTATAGGAATTGGGCATATAGAAAAATGAAAGGCTTCTGCTTCATCTTATTTTTACAGCTTGTCCGATGAGAAATAAACCCGGTTGATCGTCTTTCTGGTTTGTTGATTTGATTGCTAAGGAGATGGGTTTTTTAGTATGCCTTGATTATTGAAGAACTTTTGTGTCTAATCTTGCTTAGACAGGACTAGTTACATTGTTAACAACAGACAATGATGGTCTGTTCAGAGTAAGGAGATGGATTTTTTAGTATGCCTTGATTATTGAAGAACTTTTGTGTCTAATCTTGCTTAGACAGGACTAGTTGCATAGTTAACAACAGACAATGATGGTCTGTTCAGGGAAAGCTAGAATGAGGCATAAAAATTGGGGTTAAAAATTACTTTTGTACCATATGTTTGGCCATTTTTTAATTTTGGCTAGGTCTGCTTAGGTCAAGGGTTTGATTTTAAAATTTTAGGACTAAATTGAATAACATTTAAGTTAGGGATGTATTAAAATAATTAAATTGAACAAAATTAAAATTTTAAGATGGGTCATGTGACTTGCACATGCTATTTAACGGTAAAAAACTGGATGTATCAAAAATATATATATTTTTTTTTTTTCATACATTTGGTACTAAAAGTATATATATAGTACTAAATGCAAAAAACGGTGAAACATATGGTATTAAAATTACATTTTTAACCCTAAAAATTGCCACAGTTTTAATTGAATTTTCAATTGGATCTAATCTGAAAATAGTTCTCACTGTTGGGTTTAATTACACATTTCAATATCATAAAATGAAATATACACATGTACGATGTCCATAAAATTAACAATATAAAACTTTAAAAATCGAACCATTAATATAATATTATATATAATAAATTAATATTTCTTTATTTAGTGACAGTTAGATTTTCTATTACTATACATTCAACTCTAAACAACATTTCTCAAGTGACAAAAAGAAAAAAAATGATTAACTCCTCTCAACCACTCAAACAAACCAATGAATAGTCCTATATATATCCTCAACTTGAATGCCAAAACAGAACCAAGAGCTACACTTAAATCTCAATCTTTGCTGCTACTCAGCCTCCTCAGACCCATGCAAGCTCCTAAGCTCTTCCTTGTCCCCAAACCTCGACGCAACAAACCCGTATGTCCCGACCACCGACACCAAAACCCCAAACACAAGCCCGAACATCTGGAAATTCGCAAGAAGCTCCCCACGCTTCTCTAAGTCGTCCGAATGGCAGGTGATCCCATCTGCCTTAAGACGGCACCCTCGAGGCATCATTGGACCGTAGAGTGTCATGGCGGTTTGGTAGAACCATAGGCCTTGCAAAGTCATGGCGATTCCGCTGCAGAGGTCTGCCGGAAAGCTCGTCGGGAGGAGGGCGCCCGCCACGGTGGAGGCGATGCAGAGGCCGACGAGGAGGACGAGGTGGAGGTGGTAGTAGCCTTCGAGGCCCTTGTGGGTGGTGGAGTGGAAGTAGAATAGTAGGTATTCTCCGCAAAAGGCGGTGGTTGCTATTAGGCAGAGTGATCCTTCCGGCAGTGGTAGCAACCTGACCGATTGAGAAACGTTAGGTAAAGCGCGAAAAATCCGATTAATTCGACATAGTTGATTAGCAGTATCATGAAGAAACAATATTGTTGTATCAAAGAATGAGTAAATTAAAACATTGGTAGTTTCTTGTAGCAAAAGGAAGATGTGACTTCAATTGCAAGTTACACTCATTATTGGGAAAGTTGAGTCATTTGGTTTAGAGATAAGTAGTGTTATGATTGGACAAATGTTTCAATATTTGGCTTCAAAACAACTATGATTCCTACTTCAATAATTTGGGGTATGATGAGGAAGATATTAATATTTATGTTTCTTACAGCACACTGAAGAGTTTGAAGGAAGAAACAAACATTCAATGGTTGTTTTGTTACGCAAATAATTCAAATAGTTAAATACCAAATTACTAGCTGAACTTTTTTTTTTCTTTCAGTGCAATTTGCTATCTCTGTCCGTTTTTTGTTGTTGTTAAAAATCATTAATTGATGCACACAAATCATCATCTGTTTCGGTTCGGCTAGTGAATAGTCGCAAATACACTTCAACTAACAATCAACTCATCTACCACAAGTTCAACTAGCAATTTGGCATTTAACCCTAAATTATTCATATCCAACACCACAAGCAACTCAAATTAATCCAAAAAACAAGATGAAGAACATGAGTCATGAGTCAAATTAATCCATGATCATGAGTCAAACCTGGTTTTCTCAGAAAGCAGAGCAATGAGGCCGAAGATGAAGAACATAAGAAGCATCCCCGAATGCTCGAAATCATTCATATGGTGGGGATTCAACATTCCATTGACAAAGATCTTGAGGTGTGGCGAGTACAACAGCTCGATACACAAATCAATGAAAGCACCAATTGTAATAACGTAGAGCTCAAGATGCTTCAGCTTCCCATTGAAACCAGGTACCGGGTTCCAAACCCGAACCCGGAACGACTTAGGGTTCGATACGTATCGAAGCAGAGAACTCCATACATGCCATACACCCACTAGAAAGAACAGTGTCCCTGGCAAAGCATGGCCTTTGAAAGATCCCATTTTTCTTTGATTTTCTCAAATCTATCTATAAAGAACAATGTTGGGGCTGCCTCAAAGCAACAACTTTGATCACTCTTATCGATTTTCTGGGCACCCTCTTGAAGTTTATGGATCTTTCTGCAACTCAATGATCTGAGCAGAGGTTTCAGCAATATCATGAAACTACAAACTCAGTAACACTCATATGAGAAAAACAGAGAAAATTTGATTTTTATATCAAAGTCATACGAAAATCAGAGTCGGGAGGCTTAAACACCAACACACCCTCGTTAGCAAAAATAAGAACCCTAAAATTCACTTCCAATGAACTATCACCAAAATCAGATCAACATCCATGAGAAGGGGTTTTAACAATTGAAATCTAGAGACAGAAAGAGGGAAACAAGAAGAGGCGCAAGTCAACCATGTATATGTAAAATTCAAGTAATACAATTTTTTGCGACGAATAATTAGTCAATAATGGAAGAATAAAGATACTTACGTAGCTGAATGATTTGATTATTGTGAAGAAATGGATGGAAGTCCGTGCGGTTTTGGGTGACTTTCTGGGATATGAAAATGATGATTACAGTGGAAAAGCTATGCCATCACCGACCAGAATCAAGAAACCCCATGAAAAAAAGAATTGGAGAATAGAGAGAGAAATAAAGGAGTGGAGCTCTCAGTGGTGGCTGGGATCTGATTCGGATCTGTAACTGTAACCGCGACACAGAGCAGAAGAATGGACGGAAATCAATAAAAAGGATCAACTCCAAATTATAGGCATCGGTATCAACAAGACGTGGCAATAATGTAAGGACGACGAACCAAATTAAATAAATTCTTCTCTCTCCGTCTTTCTAAATAAATTTTTTATGCACTGTTAAATTTAATGGTGGCGTTGGCAGTGACGCTGCGTGCCTTATATATAATTATTATTATTAATAATTAATAATTAATCTTAAGGATGGTTTTCTAGAATAACATTGGTTAGTGGGCTAGGGTAGAAGATTTCATTCTCAGTCAAATCATTTTTACTTTGTCTCTTCTAATTTAACTTTTGTAGCAACTCTAAATAGTAATAAACTAAAGATGGTTAACTAAAACCTAGACAAAATTGTCAATTTGCTCCTATCAATTTGTAGTTTAGGCAACCTTCCTTAGAGAATTTTTATTTTAACTGCCCGATATAATCAAACCGGCCCATAAGGCCCACTTTTTCATAGAGCCCTTCTGGGCCGTACCATACTGGACTGGTTAGATCACCCTTATGTAGATCTCTCACCCATATAAGCTCGATCGGACCAATCGAACCCTATATTAAAATCGACTCATTACTTAAGCCAAAAAAAAAAAAATCAACTCAGTTAAGTTCGATTTGTGGTTGGGTCGGACCTTACCGGCCCCGATCAGGCTCCGGCTCAGTTATGGGGCGGGAACTAGCTAGGTCAATTTTGGGTTAGAGTGCGGTTTGATAGTTTAGGTACTAAATTGAAAAAATTGAAAGATATGAATATATATTGGATGATTAAATTGAATACAAGTGAAACTTATGGGGAAAAAACGTGACTTTCACATGGGCACTTGACGGTTGACTAAAAGATGCAAAAAAATCTATAAAATACAGACATAAAACATCAAAAACCATTTTACCCTATATATAACCTGCCGTAAAATTAAGACGCAAATTAATACAAGTATTTGGTACGTAAAGAATTCAAAACGAGGAACTAGCTAGCTATATCAACATCTTGGATCCAAATCGAGGTCCATTATTCCCACCAAGAAAATCATGTTGCCCATACCCACCCCTTAAATTTAAATCCAAATGCGCCGATCCTCGTGCCTCGTCGACCTCAATCATCGTCTTCGTCGCAGCCACTTGGTGATCGACGACATTAACACCGTCGTTACTCTTTTCATCGTTCTCTAGAAGCTTCCCTTCATAAATGCGGAAGGCCGAGGCCGAGCCGCCACTGCTGCTACAACTAGGGTTTTTGTTGATGATATTGTTATTATTATTATTTGGAGGATCGTAAAATTGACGAGAAACGGCTAAGTTGAAGTTTGTGAGTTGATGATCATCGAAATTATTATTATTGGGTAATTTGTCGAGTGAAAGACTCTTCTGTGCTTTCTCGAGGATGGCTTGTAAGTACTTTCCTTGTGCCTCTATTCTCATCTGTAGCTTCCTTTGCACCTACCAAATCATGCATATATATTTATTATGTTGATACGGTTTTACTACTAATGTGAATTTTCGTCGGTAAAAAGTGAACATTTCGTCGGTAAAAATGCGAATTCGTTAATGGTTTTACCGAAGAAGAAATGTCTCGATATTTCGTTTAGAATCTTCAGATAAAAACCTATGATATGAACGAATTTGTCGACGCAATAAATTATACGGACGAAATTGATTTTGCCGATGATGTTTTCCTACAAAATCACTATTGCCGAATAATTTTTGTTTTCTAATGAAATCTATTTCGTTGGTATATATATGTATCTCTCATTATAACAAATCTAATTGGTTATGATATTATATATATATATATACATATATAACTTTTTTGTATAAATATTGCATTTCAAACTTTTTTTCTAAATGACTAGTTTATAACAATAATGCTCGCTAAAATTATGAAAAAAACATTTCATTGCATAATTTATTTTTATAGCTATTCAAAATTATGGTATTTGTGATAGATTTTTAATAAAACCGTTACAGGTCTTAATAAAATATCTAAAAAAATAATTTTCATTGAAAACAATTCTTCACAATTTGTTAATTTTCTCGTAGTGTTTTTCATGCTCAAATGTTTTTTTAGTCTTGTTTGGGCTACAGAGAGAGGCTAACCTCGAGTTGCTCTTGCAATCTTCTCTGGACTTCGACTTGGCATTTCAGTGCTTCTTCCATTGGTCTACTGACAAAAATTGTTAGTTATTATAAGGATTAGTACCTTAATTCCTTGACACGTGAAATAATCTCATCATTTAATAAAGATATATAACTTTGACTAATAACTCGGTGTAAAATAAACATACCTTTCTGTCATTAATGGATTGCTTACTGCTTCTGATCTTGTACAAAAATGAGAATTATAGGATGTTCCTGTAACAGTATTAAGTTTAGAAATATCAACAAGGGGATGTAGCTCATATGGTAGAGCGCTCGCTTTGCATGCGAGAGGCACAGGGTTCGATTCCCTGCATCTCCATATTTTTCAAAAGATTATTGAGATATATATATATATTTTTTTTGGCCAAGATTGAGATATAATTTTATGAGTTCATAAGTTGAAAGAAAGGTTACTAAGATTGATTGTCTAATAACTAAGTTTTCTAATTATAAAGCTGCATGAGCTGAAATTTTTATTTTATCCAAATTAGACTGTAACTTACCAGCCTCTTTAGTTTGCCCCTCATTGTTTTGTTTCTTCACCTGTTGCCCCAATCTATATTTCTACACATTGAAAATTTAGTTGAAGTATTAGGTAATGAAAAAGACATAATTTTGTGGATAGCAAATATTATATATATATATAGAAGTAGCAGGTACCTGGAGATGACTCTTTAGATGGTACAAAGTTAAGCCCTTTAAGCCCATTAATCTTAACACAGACTTTGGAGTTGCTTCTGCAAGATCATTAGGAAAAGCTACGACTATTATAATAATAATTATTATTTATTATAATTAAAAAAAACAAAACAAAAGCCACGCATGTTATTATTGGACTTGTTTTGTTTGTTGCTTTGCCGTAGGTTCCAATTCCAATAGATGTATATTTAATGAAGATATTAATTAATAAATAAATAAAATGTTAAACTGTCGTTTAGCTTTAGCGTGATATTGTCTTTAAATAAATTATAAACAGATCTCATGATGCAGATGCATGAACAGTCCACTGAATACACCTAATAATGGGGTTTAATGACATTCTTAGGTGGCTTCGCTATCATGTCTCCATAATGTAAAACCTAAAATGACAATCTCAATCACCTTATAAACAAATCTAACTATCCCTATCATTAAAAATTTGACCTCCATTTTTTATTTAAGTTAGTCGTAAGATCATCCTTTTCTTATATTGCAAATGTATATAATAAAAACAAATTAATTAGTTGCTTTTATATCTTAAAAATATTAAATAAAAAAATAATTATTAGAATCGTATGAATATATATAGTGATAAAATGAATTCACTACTATTTTTCGAACTTATTTTCATCAGCATTAGGCTTTCTCAAGCATTTCCAAACCAAACAAAATTGTTAATCAATTTGAAAAAACAAAAACACAAACAAATGATATGTTCCGTCTCATCACCATTTATGTAATTTACATATATGAGTTTTAAACTATGATATAATTGAGATACTTATAAATTTATAATATCACATACCACCTAAAGAGAAAGTCTTATTTATAACTGCTATATCACTTTTTTTTTCCACGGTTATATCACTTGAATAAGTACTGTAACAAAACAACTAGGATTCATCACCAATCCCCACAAGTTTTATATGTAAAACAATTTAATATAAATCCATACGGTGAATTTTAATTGATTTTTTACTCGTCACATGGTATCACTGTTACATGCAAGACTCACTTTAAGCCATGCATATTTTGTTGTAGATTCATTAATTAAGGATATATACGTTGTATGATATATATAAATCGCGATGGAATATCCAGATTAATTAAATTAAAAATCGATATCCAAATTAATTATTTGCATAAAACGACGTGCTCAAACATTGAACGGCAAGGTGATTTTTTTTTTGGCCAAATCAAGGTGAAATTATTGGTAATTAAATATGTAAAAATATATATACGTGGTGTAATTAATTAATAAACACTTACTGTCGGGGCCACCAAGCTTAGTGACGGCGTCGACAAAGCGGTCGTGAAGGTCCGGCGTCCACCGCAGCCTCGGCTTCGGATCTCTCGTCATCACCACTCCGTTCTCGTATCCGTACCCCTCTCCGCCGCCACTTCCTCCGTACATTATCGATTCCAAGGCAATGACTCTCTCTCTCTCTCTCTTCCTCTTTCTCCGTCGATACGTAAGTATCGATCTTATAGTAAACAAGAGCTCTCTGCGCTTTTCTCTTTTCCTCCTTCTCCAAAGCAAATTCGAATTCCTAAATCCTTTGCTTTTGCTTTTCTTTATCCTTTCCTGATTTCCACAAGATAATTACAACTACTCTATCTCTCTGTGATGATATTTGAGAGATCATGCACTGCAGAGAGGTCCCGAAAGAGAAAGAGTAAAATTTAAGTGTGTTGAAGAAGAGATTCTGTGTTATGGAAATCGAGAAAGATGGTTAGATTGAGATTCAACGAAAGTCTTCAGCAATGCTTTGAAAGCCGATCCGGAACATCGAACCGGAGAGGTGTCCAGTTTCCAGTCCAATCTGGTTCATACCAGTTCAATCGGCCGGGTTCAACAATAAAAGCCTTGTCTATTTTGAGTTTTCTGTTTTCATTTCAGTCTAATGGTAGATTTTTTTTCCCGAACCGGTGAATTGGTACCTACTTTTTTAACGGTCCAACCCGATCGGATCCCTCGTTCATCGAACATAATGGGTATATGAAAATTAAGACTAATCACTTAATCAACTATACTAAAACCTTAAGGTTTTAGGACAGATGGTCAAGTGGCTAGTCTTAATTTTCACATGGTATCAGAGCGCGCAGGTTCGAATTTTCGCACTGCCGAGTTTAAACCCCTATTTAATTAAAGTTTCACGTGTTGATTTTTCAAAATATTTACGAACCTTAAGGTTTTAAGACGTATGGTTAAGTGGTAAATCTAATCTTTTGCAGTTCAATTTGCATTTTCGATCTTTATAAGAAGCTAGATCAGTGAAGTGGTCGGTCTAACCCGCCGGTCTGGTCCGGTTTTCAAAACAATGTTCTAATGAGAGGGTAAGCATTGGGGGTATTAAGTTGGTGCAAAAGAACTCAAGGGCAAGAGAAAATTATATTATACACAAATAAAGTTATCAGTCCTATACAAAGTTGTCAAAAGTTATAGGCGGTCTCTAGAATAGTGAGATTTTTGTTTGTTTGTTTTTTTTTTTTCTGTGAGGTAATACATTAGTTGTCGAATCAGATAAATTATATTATAAATTTTAAACATACAATTGAGAAGACAGAATAAGAAAGAAGGCACTGTGTGGTTACTTAGTTAATGAGTGAATTTTTTACATGGAAACTTTTATATATATATATATGTGTAATTTGAATCAAATTTTGAGCAACGCAACTACCAATTATTATAATTTATAGGAGAAGAGGAGACTCTATAAGCTTAAAATTTATTTGGCGAAATCAAGATATGTTATTATTATTAAAGATAAAAATAAGAAAAAAGAATTGCATGTAAAAGCAAGTTTATTAGCCCTTTTTATTTGTTTATTATACTTTTCAGCAATATTTGAGTGAATTGATTCGATTGACCTTAAGCTACCTCACCGCCTTACGTTTTTTCAAGTTCACATTTCATTTTTTTTTACGACGAGCAAGTTCATTTCATTTCAGATAAGATAAATTTATGTGTCATTTCATTTACTTTTAGTTGCCTATTATATTATATATAACAAAGTCCGATGCAATAATCTATAATAGCTAGTATTGATTATGATCGTGAAGTTAATCTTAATCCAAACAGAGAGAATCTAAGTCCCTAATTAGACATTCACCATTAAGTCATTAACACTCTAAGTGGTGATTAATTAATTCTAATTACTCTCGTCATTAAATTGAAAAGACATGAGGAGGAAACCTCGGCGAGGAATCTGAGACAACATGATGTCCCCAAAAAACAAACCCACAAATAGCAAACATACGCTACCTCATACCGTGTCAAATCTACATCTCTCCCGTGATCCACTGGCCGTTGGATCAGTTCCTTAAGGATTAAGGTTTGACTTTATGGGAATCAAACGGTTTTGATGCGGAAAGGATTCAGGTGCAGGAAAGCTGAGACACATGGGAACATGATCCCGAATGCCACGTTGGTGCCAGCGTGGAATATTCGCCGGTAAACAAGGGAGCGGGAATATTCGTGGAGTCACGTGGCACCGCACGACAGCGAGCCGGTTGGTCAAAAATCCCACATTAATGAAAAACACGACCAACGGAGCATCTTCCTTCCGACCATTAATGAAAACGTAATCTTAAGCAAATTGACTCTTAAATAAAAGACATTTCTTAATTAATTATATATATATAAATTATAACACAAAATGATATATGTATACCTAAATTATAACACAAAATGATCTAGATCGATCACCGGCGCCGGTCAATCACATGCAAGCTTCATAATTAACGTAGTTTGCTTCGTGTACGGATACGTTAAGAATGAGAAATACGATCAATTGTACGTATTTTTTTATTTGGCCAATTGTAAGTAAGTATTATTCAAATCAAGATTTAGATTTATTTATTATGTCTTTTTGGTTTCACACTAAGCGTCCATCACTCTCTATGATAACGCTCTCCCATTTGTAATAGCTCATCTTATAAAAAGTAAAATGTCGTCAATTTTTTCAATTTTAGAACTTGAACGATTAAACTCATGACTACTGAATAAAGGTAAAGTACTGAACCGATACACAAAGCTCAAACCCGATATTTATGTTTAGAAATGAAACACTGAATCCTTAAAAAGTTAAAAGGGCTAAGAACTAGGGCTGAGCAGGAAAACCCGAAAGCCCGAAAGCCCGAAAAACCCGTCCCGAGCCCGTCCCGAAAAACCTGGTCCCGAATAGACCCGAGCCCGAGCGGGCGGGACTTTTATTTTCAATTCGGGCTCGGGCTCGGGCTCGGGCTTTTGTGCCAAAATCCCGAAAAGCCCGAGCCCGTCCCGAATTTTTTTTAATACTATATAAATATATATAATTATATATATTCCCCACTAACTATAGTTAGTATCTAACCATCTTCCTCCATGTTTGATTTTTTTTTTTTATTTTTTTTTATTTTTTTTTATTTTTTTTTATTTTTTTCAGATTTTTTGTTAAAATCCGGGCTAGCCCGAGCCCGAGCCCGAGTCCCGAAGTCCCGGCTCGGGCGGGCCATTTTCCTTATTTTCGGGCTCGGGCTCGGGCTCGGGCTAAAAATTAGAGTCCCGAAAATTTCGGGCTCGGGCTCGGGCTCAGGTAAAAGCCCGCCCGTCCCGGCCCGAGCTCACCCCTACTAAGAACCTATGAAAGGTCTGAACTATTACCCATGTTAACGGAAGATGTCTGAAATTTAAAAAGTTAATAACGGAGGTCTGAAATTTCAGTTTTGTTGATAACAGCGGTCTCCGTTAGTTTTTTCCGTTAAAACTAACGGAAGTTGGTCACATGCTTGGCATGTGACCGGAAATAAAATAAAATTCCAAAAATGCCCTTCTATCAAGTGTGCCCCTCACATGCTTGAAGTGAAAAGACCAAAATGCCTTTGAAGCCACCACGACTCCACCAACCCAGCTCCGACGATCCCCAACCGTACTCCGGCGACCACCACCGTACTCCGGCGACCACCACCGTACTCCGGCGACCACCTCCAAAGCTCCGATTGGGCCCAAATCGGAGCCAAAAAGCTCCGATCGGAGCTTTGTGGCTCTGGTCGGAGCCACAGAGCTCCGATCAGAGCTTTTTTGGCTTCGATCAGAGCTTTTTTGGCTCCGATCGGAGCCCAATCGGGGCCGGTGGCTCCGATCGGAGCTTTTTGGCTGAGGTGGTGGCCGGAGTTGGGTCGCCGGAGCCGAGGTGGTGGTCGTCGGAGTCGAGGTGGTGGTCGCCGGAGGCGGGTGGTGGTGGCCGGAGTTGGGTGGTTTTAATTTGACTTTAGGGGTAAAATTGTCATTTCACATTTCCTTAAATAAGATATTAAATAAAATAAAATATTAAAGGGGCAAAAACGTCATTTCACACAATTCTGTTAAATTTAACCCTAAAAATGAACGGAAAACCTCAAATCAACAAAATTGAAATTTCAGACCTCTATTATTAACTTTTTAAATTTCAGACCTCTCCCGTTAACATGGGTGATAGTTCAGACCTTTCATATGTTCTTAACCCAAAGTTAAGGACTAAACTATGGAACGGCCGCTGTTTCATGCGGCGTATTAATAATGTATTTTAATCTGAATTTCTGGTTTAATGATTTTCGGCCTGGTCTGGTTCGAGTAATTCCGGTTTAACAGCGTTAGGATGTCCCGTTAAATTTTGTTTGGATGTACCGTGTCCCAACAACATAGTAGTGACCGCACCTTTCAACCTTCACATAACATCCCGACGTTTTTGTTCGTCTCAAGCTCCATTGATGGCCAGTGAAGGATCATCTTCCCTTCATATTCCAAGTCCGCTCTTACGGTCGGATCTGTATCTAGTGTAGTGCATTTGTGGTATGGTTCTTCTTGTTTAATTGATTGAATCGGTTTCCTTCGTAGTTAGGTTAATCCTGCAGTAGCGATGTGATTAATCAGTCGTTTGTCCATTGGTGTTGGATTTTTCTCGTGGGTGTCTTTGTATCCCTCGTCATCTGCACTGATGTTACGACTGTATTTAGCTATTGCATCTAACATTTTTTACGAAATTCCTCAACGAGACATTCTTGCAAGAGTCCTTTGCAATAGTGATTAGCACAGTTAAAAATTTGAATATTATTCGCTGGAATATGACTAACCATTTCAAATCAACAGGATCTCCAATTTCAGGAATATGGCTAACCCTTTAAGAGAACAAACATCTTCGAGTACAAGTGAGAAGGTCTGTTTTTTTATAATGTGTAACTGCTCATTTCAGTTTAAATGTAGAAGTAACCGTTGATAGGTTGATGATTTATAATGTTTGTAGACTTGGTATGACGAGTGGTTGAAACACGAGAACCGGGTCCAGGTATGTTGCAATATTACAGCTAATATTGGCGTGCATAATGTTCATCATGTAACGAGGCTATAAAAAAGCAATGAATAGGATGTCAATGGGAAAGTAGCAGTGTTAAGGTATATGGACGCCTGTAGGGGTCCTGAGATTAACAAAGAAGAGCAAATGGTTCTAAATTATGTTTTTGCCCAAGCTCCGAGTGGCGTAAGCGAAGAAGAATATGAAAGGTGAGAATTTTGGGAGTCAAAGTTTCATTCGAAAAGTGAAATTCGTTATTTGAGTAGTGGTTTGTGTTTAACAGAGAGGTGCTCACGCAGAACGCGGTGATATCAGTCAGTCGTCGTTTTATGTTGACGCTTCGTCCCGGAGCATGGATCATTGATGATGTAAGTTTCCGTTAGATTGGATTTGTTTGTAGTAGTACACGAAGTGATGATTATGCGTTGGTATGTCTATCTGATTGATGCAGGTAATCAACAGTGTAGCGAATATTGTGAACTGCAAACAAAGATCAGAACATAACTGGCGTATTTGGTGCCTACCCACGTGGTTTCAGGTTTGATTAACTAGTGAATGTCGTTGCAGTAGTGCGTAATGTAACATTAACGGGAGGATCCAATGTTGTTCAATGTTAAATTTACAGCAATTCGCTGCTATGGATGCCGGACGTCAATCTAGGATGACATCACTTAGCCCATCCTGGTTGGGACTTGGTATTGCGAAATGTGAACGGGTAAGATGATTATATGATTTGGGACATTGTATAGGCTATGTTATAGTTAGAGATGAGGGTGATCATAGTGTTTTCTGGACATATATATATATATATCCAGATATACATTCCAATGAATGAAGAATCAACACACTGGTACTTACTGGTGATATTACTAAAAGAGGGAGCTGTTTATTATGTCGATACGCTGCCTGGTAATTCAAGTAAAAGGATTGATGAGTGTGCCCGAGTGGTTAGTAAATGAACTTGTAGCATTGTAAGGTCATTTATGATATACCCTAAGTATTTTATTAGGATTTAACATAGGGAAGAGCAGGTATATTGGATCCAGGAATACTTTCTGCTGCTTGAGATCAGCATTCCCAATCCAACAACCCGCTATAGGCCGTGTGAATGGGAGATTAAAATTCCTGAGAACGTACCAAATCAAGCATATTTGGGTGATGGGTGAGAAAGTAGTACCGAGCGCTGAAGAATTATTTTTATTGGCCAGTACTAACGCATAATTAGAAAGATTGAGTCGTCATATTATGAAGATGTGTTAATGCAGTTTTATTATTCAGGAGTAACTGTGGCATGTACGTTATGCATTTCATGACTGCCCACGATCAAATTCCAAACATAACACCTCGAACGGTCATATCGTCCCCTCAATATTGGTAGATTGTGATCTATATTTAAATCTCCAAGTTATGCAATTGAATATTGTCTACAGGTTTTAACCCCAAGACATCGGCTGTCGATGATTGCTTCTTTGATACTAGCGAAGAATAACACGATGAGATTTACCGTGGAAGGACGAGCACGTATATACTGTCGTTAGTTGTGGCTGTAAAAACTGTTGGAGTAGTAGGAACTACGAAGGAACTGAGGCAATGTAAGTTGTTTTGTCTTTATTATGATGCAGTGGTGTAGGAGTGTTTTGGCGTCCATCTAATCCACGGGACAGTTAGACTTGAGTTGGCTGCGAAGGAAGTGTGGATGAGGAACAAAAAAAACTAAGAAATCTGTAATTATCGTTTTGTGCGTGTTTGTATAGTAGACTTATATTTCTGACTGATCTGTGGAATACAACAGATATTTTAGATCCTATATATGGTAGACGTCGAATTCCGATTAGTTGATAGTTCAGCACATTGGATCCATGTTTTGGATCTGATGTACAGAAGAATTCGCGTGCGTTGGTGGTTTAAGTTGTTTTTCGGGTTGAAAGCTAAATGGCCAAGTCTCCGTTGAATTGATAATGCTGTTTTGTTATATAACATGGCTTCATTTAACACAGTTATGTCGTATTAGCTTGCGTTGATTTGGAAAAAAAAAAACAAAAAAAACACAGGATCACCAATTGCTTAAAGTGTAATGCGGTATACAGTAACGACACATTGATGCTTTGTGATTGATTTAGTGGACACAACCACCACAACCTTGACTCACTGTCTAAGTGAGCATTCCCCATCAGCAGTGTTCCATTCTCCACCTCAAGAGTCAAGACTATCCTACTGCATCGTGAAATTGACATTTGCGAGCTTAAACTTTGCATTCTGAATCTTGAATTTGGCATTCTCGAGATCATGCTTTGCACTGTCCATCTTCAATTCCACAACCCCCATCTCCAAGTTTGAACAGTTGCTGGTCAAATACTGGTACATTGATTTGAATTTATCCACTGGTGTCTATCCAATAACCACACATTGCCGGATGTTCCCTGTAAAATAAATTACATCCTCAATCCGGCTCAAGCTGTCGGAATTTACAGCAATTACAAGTATACTTAATTTGAACCTTAATTGACTGTTTCAATGCCTAATTGAACATAAAAGAAATAGGAATTCGTTGTGTTAGACCTTAATTATAAGAACCCTAATTCAGGAAATAGAAATTAGTCCAGTTCAGAAACCCTAAGGTTTACAGCATGGAACCTTATTTGACATATTGAACCACGATTTTCGCGTATGGGGACGTTAATTGACAGTTTGAATTAAACCCCTAATTCATGTTAACCCGTCTTTCAATTGACAAACCCTATTTAAAACATTGGACTAATAACTGTCTAATTCGACACACCCACACATCAATTGGACGTTGATTTACAATTTTAATAGAACCCCTTATTGAGGTAAACCTTAATTTTAATGGAGAGACCGCTATTACAAAATTGGTAATTACTATCCAATTCGACACGCCCACACATGAAATAATAAGAAATAGGCAAACTAACCCGGAAATAGGGGCACCCACGGTACATCCCGGAGAAGTCCTTCCACGAATAAGCCTGTTTGATTGTGCAAATCGCATCGCTGTTGCATCGGCGAGCTTCGTACGGAGGACCGGTTGAAGACCTAAGTTGTTTGCAAGTGCATTGGTCCAGCTAGCTTCGTAAGGGGAGTAGAGCAAAGGATTAGAAGAAGAGAAAGCGCAGAGCACAGTACCTGAAAATGGAGGGAAGAACGGTGATTTTCCATGAAGTCCATATAGGTTAAGGGGTAGTTTTGTCCCATTAAAAGTGAATTTCAGGGAGAAAAATTGTAAAACACATTGTAAAAAACGGGACACGCGTATGATATGAGAAGAAAGAGCTAAAGGTTCAGATCCAGGGCCGGCCCAAGAGAATTTGAGGGTTAAAGCCTCATTTGAATTTGGGGCCTTTTAGATGACTTTAATTGTATAAATACACGACGCTGAACACAACAAATATAAAGGACTAGTATCATAAAAGAGGCCTCCCAAAACATGAGCCCTAAAACCGTAGGCTTAGTGGCCAACAGTTGGGCCGGACCTGTTCTAATTATCAGAACAGAAGGATAACACAGTTTAGTCTTTCCAAACAGAAGTTCAAAAGTATAAACAGAAGATCAAAAGTATTTAGGCAAGGATAAAAATAATTACACACAAGTTCAAAACTAAACATGTTGTCATTTCTACTTATAACTATGAACAGGTAAGCTGGACCAGTTGAATGTTTGATACAGCCTTTGAACCTCAGCATCGCATCGACAGTCGATGCAAGTTCGATCTTCAAAGAACTCATATTCTTGCGACCAGTTATATACGGCCTTCCAGTGGTTTTTCCTGCATTGTGCTTCAGGTAACGGTGGTGGATCCTTCAATTTTCTCGCAGGCCAGAAACATTTCATATGCTCAATCAAATTTTTCCGACATTCTAGCTCCTTGCCGGCTCTGCAAACCTTTCCGAGGAGGCTGTAGCCTTCTTCCACTAATGGAACATCACCGTCCCAATTAAAGATTTTGATGAATCCTAGAGTGTAAGTAGCGAGGAGATAGTCCGCATCTGAAGCAGCCTTCAACTGTACCAGACCAACTGCACCTCCATCATCTGTTGCATAATATCCTCCAACAAAATTGGCTACTCCAGCCCTGTATAGAGCTTCGGGGTTGGAGTTAGCCAGGCATTGCCGGAGAAACGAAGCTTGTTTCCCGGTATTGAAATGATAGCTCATCCCCTGGAGTGAAATTCTCCGCCAAATGTAAGGATCGTCTCCTAGTTCCTTGAACCTTTTGCAGCTGATTTAACGAGGAACAATTGTATTTAGTAAAAAGTTATCATTCAAGCAAAGTCGAATAGTTTTGAAACATTTATTATATATATAAAAGTTAATTATTATATCGCGCAATCCGTGTAATATTGGGTACACGAACAGTTTATAAAAGTTAGTCGTTAGTTGAGTATACCACAGCATAATCTTTATGCTATGAACAAGTTATGGTTTATGAGGGGTAACTACTATATAACATCATAAAATTGTTCCTCAATGTTCATTACCACACAACATACGGAGAATATCTAAGTTTTCAGTCCTGCAGAATTGCATATTTGTTCCGCAGAACTGCAGTATTTCTGGTTAGTATTAACCCTAACCATAATTTCCATACATTGAAGCAATTGTGAACCCAAACACATAGTTTGCAGTTCAAAAGTTAAATACAAGGGTTTTTTAAGACAAGATATAATACTGTATGGTGGTGAATCTGATTTTCGCAACATATAAACCCTAACTCATTTGAACAACATTGGTTCTAATAGCATTCATTGATTTTTTTTCCAAATGCAGTCATTCGATTCTATATGTATAACCTAGCAGAAATATGACGAATATATAAAACAAAGATGTGTAACGCTATCATATAGATAACAATATTTATAGCAGATATGTTCATTTTTTTGTTTTTTCCCAACAAATATATATATATATATATATCTTTTGGCAGGAAAAAAAAAATAACATATCTGCTATATATATATAGCAGATATGTTAGCTTTTTTGTTTTTCTGGCAAAAGATATATATATATATACACAGTCCTAGTTGTGTATATATCACAAATAAAACAAATGTCGATGGAAAATTAGACAAAAAATTAGAGAAATCAGTGAAATCAGTGAACAAACTCCTATTTCATGTACTGAAGAAAGGTTTTAATTTATATAGGGAATTTCCAGAAACTTACCATAGCTTCAGCTTGATAAAATCGTGGGTCGAATAAGATCCGACACAAATCATGATAAACCATAGCGCCTCCGCGGGCAGGTCTAGAATTGTTGTGCATGCAGCCATCTTGGAGAAAGAGGAAGAAATTAGTTACGAAACGTAAGTGGTTCACCATGGTTAGTATAGCAGTAAAGGAAACGTACCTGTAAAAAAAGGTTGACTGTCTGTTTGAACAAAGTAACTGAGAGAACACCGTCGATAGAGACGATTCAAGGGCAGAAGGAAGTGAGAGAGACGTCGGAGGAAAACTGCTTCGGACTTGAGGAAGAAGATAGATGAATTTGGGAAAATAAAGTAAGTTTTGACGACGGTCCATTGAATCAAGGAGAAAACGATTCTCTACAGCCGTGTTTACAGTTGGCAAATATGTGGTGGCTCTTTAGCGAATGGTTTGATAGCATGTGCTATAGCATTTTTACTCTCCGCCACGAGGCACCACACTGTGTCATCTGTTGGTACGGTCGGTTCCATTTAATAATTACTCTAAATCAAGTATATGGCGTAATTATTTGTCCATTTGTAAAGCGTAATTAATTATATTAATCCAGGGCGTGTAATGTTATTATATATATGTTCAAAATGTTATGGAATAAGTATGAACTAATTATTTTCATTTGAAGTGCATTATAATAGTATATTACATACAAATTAGTTAAATTATTAAATGTCCACTAAGTTAATATCTAACTGTGGTTTAAGGGATAGGGTATGGTTAAGGTTTAGAGTAAAGTTGAAGAGTGTTTATTGCATTCAACCATACTTAGTCGTTGAATCAGTTGAAATGTTGTGTGTAATGTTATTATATATATGTTCTAAATGTTATGGAATAAGTGAATTATTTTCATTTGAAGTGCATTATAATAGTATATTACATACAAATTAGTTAAATTATTTAATGTCCACTAAGTTAATATCTAACCGTGGTTTAAGGGATAGGGTATGGTTAAGGTTTAGAGTAAAGTTGAAGAGTGTTTATTGCATTCAACCATACTTAGTTGTTAAATCACTTGAAATGTTGCGTGTAATGTTATTATATATATGTTCAAAATGTTATGGAATAAGTATGAACTAATTATTTTCATTTGAAGTGCATTATAATAGTATATTACATACAAATTAGTTAAATTATTTAATGTCCACTAAGTTAATATCTAACTGTGGTTTAAGGGATAGGGTATGGTTAAGGTTTAGAGTAAAGTTGAAGAGTGTTTATTGCATTCAACCATACTTAGTTGTTAAATCACTTGAAATGTTGCGTGTAATGTTATTATATATATGTTCAAAATGTTATGGAATAAGTATGAACTAATTATTTTCATTTGAAGTGCATTATAATAGTATATTACATACAAATTAGTTAAATTATTTAATGTCCACTAAGTTAATATCTAACCGTGGTTTAAGGGATAGGGTATGGTTAAGGTTTAGAGTAAAGTTGAAGAGTGTTTATTGCATTCAACCATACTTAGTTGTTAAATCACTTGAAATGTTGCGTGTAATGTTATTATATATATGTTCAAAATGTTATGGAATAAGTATGTACTAATTTTTTTCATTTGAAGTGCATTATAATAGTATATTACATACAAATTAGTTAAATTATTTAATGTCCACTAAGTTAATATCTAACTGTGGTTTAAGGGATAGGGTATGGTTAAGGTTTAGAGTAAAGTTGAAGAGTGTTTATTGCATACAACCATACTTAGTTGTTAAATCACTTGAAATGTTGCGTGTAATGTTATTATATATATGTTCAAAATGTTATGGAATAAGTATGAACTAATTATTTTCATTTGAAGTGCATTATAATAGTATATTACATACAAATTAGTTAGATTATTTAATGTCCACTAAGTTAATATCTAACTGTGGTTTAAGGGATAGGGTATGGTTAAGGTTTAGAGTAAAGTTGAAGAGTGTTTATTGCATTCAACCATACTTAGTTGTTAAATCACTTGAAATGTTGCGTGTAATGTTATTATATATATGTTCAAAATGTTATGGAATAAGTATGAACTAATTATTTTCATTTGAAGTGCATTATAATAGTATATTACATACAAATTAGTTAAATTATTTAATGTCCACTAAGTTAATATCTAACCGTGGTTTAAGGGATAGGGTATGGTTAAGGTTTAGAGTAAAGTTGAAGAGTGTTTATTGCATTCAACCATACTTAGTTGTTAAATCACTTGAAATGTTGCGTGTAATGTTATTATATATATGTTCAAAATGTTATGGAATAAGTATGAACTAATTTTTTTCATTTGAAGTGCATTATAATAGTATATTACATACAAATTAGTTAAATTATTTAATGTCCACTAAGTTAATATCTAACTGTGGTTTAAGGGATAGGGTATGGTTAAGGTTTAGAGTAAAGTTGAAGAGTGTTTATTGCATTCAACCATACTTAGTTGTTAAATCACTTGAAATGTTGCGTGTAATGTTATTATATATATGTTCAAAATGTTATGGAATAAGTATGAACTAATTATTTTCATTTGAAGTGCATTATAATAGTATATTACATACAAATTAGTTAAATTATTTAATGTCCACTAAGTTAATATCTAACTGTGGTTTAAGGGATAGGGTATGGTTAAGGTTTAGAGTAAAGTTGAAGAGTGTTTATTGCATTCAACCATACTTAGTTGTTAAATCACTTGAAATGTTGCGTGTAATGTTATTATATATATGTTCAAAATGTTATGGAATAAGTATGAACTAATTATTTTCATTTGAAGTGCATTATAATAGTATATTACATACAAATTAGTTAAATTATTTAATGTCCACTAAGTTAATATCTAACCGTGGTTTAAGGGATAGGGTATGGTTAAGGTTTAGAGTAAAGTTGAAGAGTGTTTATTGCATTCAACCATACTTAGTTGTTAAATCACTTGAAATGTTGCGTGTAATGTTATTATATATATGTTCAAAATGTTATGGAATAAGTATGTACTAATTTTTTTCATTTGAAGTGCATTATAATAGTATATTACATACAAATTAGTTAAATTATTTAATGTCCACTAAGTTAATATCTAACTGTGGTTTAAGGGATAGGGTATGGTTAAGGTTTAGAGTAAAGTTGAAGAGTGTTTATTGCATACAACCATACTTAGTTGTTAAATCACTTGAAATGTTGCGTGTAATGATATTATATATATGTTCAAAATGTTATGGAATAAGTATGAACTAATTATTTTCATTTGAAGTGCATTATAATAGTATATTACATACAAATTAGTTAGATTATTTAATGTCCACTAAGTTAATATCTAACCGTGGTTTAAGGGATAGGGTATGGTTAAGGTTTAGAGTAAAGTTGAAGAGTGTTTATTGCATTCAACCATACTTAGTTGTTAAATCACTTGAAATGTTGCGTGTAATGTTATTATATATATGTTCAAAATGTTATGGAATAAGTATGAACTAATTATTTTCATTTGAAGTGCATTATAATAGTATATTACATACAAATTAGTTAAATTATTTAATGTCCACTAAGTTAATATATAACCGTGGTTTAAGGGATAGGGTATGGTTAAGGTTTAGAGTAAAGTTGAAGAGTGTTTATTGCATTCAACCATACTTAGTTGTTAAATCACTTGAAATGTTGCGTGTAATGTTATTATATATATGTTCAAAATGTTATGGAATAAGTATGAACTAATTTTTTTCATTTGAAGTGCATTATAATAGTATATTACATACAAATTAGTTAAATTATTTAATGTCCACTAAGTTAATATCTAACTGTGGTTTAAGGGATAGGGTATGGTTAAGGTTTAGAGTAAAGTTGAAGAGTGTTTATTGCATTCAACCATACTTAGTTGTTAAATCACTTGAAATGTTGCGTGTAATGTTATTATATATATGTTCAAAATGTTATGGAATAAGTATGAACTAATTATTTTCATTTGAAGTGCATTATAATAGTATATTACATACAAATTAGTTAAATTATTTAATGTCCACTAAGTTAATATCTAACTGTGGTTTAAGGGATAGGGTATGGTTAAGGTTTAGAGTAAAGTTGAAGAGTGTTTATTGCATACAACCATACTTAGTTGTTAAATCACTTGAAATGTTGCGTGTAATGTTATTATATATATGTTCAAAATGTTATGGAATAAGTATGAACTAATTATTTTCATTTGAAGTGCATTATAATAGTATATTACATACAAATTAGTTAAATTATTTAATGTCCACTAAGTTAATATCTAACCGTGGTTTAAGGGATAGGGTATGGTTAAGGTTTAGAGTAAAGTTGAAGAGTGTTTATTGCATTCAACCATACTTAGTTGTTAAATCACTTGAAATGTTGCGTGTAATGTTATTATATATATGTTCAAAATGTTATGGAATAAGTATGAACTAATTTTTTTCATTTGAAGTGCATTATAATAGTATATTACATATAAATTAGTTAAATTATTTAATGTCCACTAAGTTAATATCTAACTGTGGTTTAAGGGATAGGGTATGGTTAAGGTTTAGAGTAAAGTTGAAGAGCTAACTTCCCGACAGGGGTCAGTTTTGGCAAAGGTACAACCCCGCATTAAATGCTGCTGCGGCATAAAGCTATGATTGTCCATGTCTCATCAGTCCATATATATGTGAATTAAATTTTACTTAATACGATTACATTCCAACAAATGGGTAATTCAAATAACTGTTTCGGTTTACCTTTTTTGAGAAAACTGTTTGATAATGAAGATGAAACAATGTTTTATAATGAAGGCGAAACAGTGTTTCATAATGACACCAGTTATGAAAAGATACATCATTTTGTATTTTAAAATTTGTTAACAGATATTGAATTCTGGTTATTATAGTAGTTGCACTTTGTAATTGGCCAATAAAAGTATACTATGCACATAGAAGTTATGTGTCTTCTTCTAACTAAATTAGTTATTTCAAATAAGTCGAGAGTTATTTATTATATGAAGTTCATATTATATACTTAGGTGCCATCTGTTGGGATGGTCCCATTGAAGAAAATATCCGAAAATATTATAGCGCGTAAGTATGTTCCATTTGTAAAGCCTAATTAATCCCACATTCTATGAAATATATTCGACAAAATACGCTAATTAAACGCGCTATTAATATTTGACAAGTAAATTTTATTCGTAAATTAATTGAATTATCCCACTTGACATTGTTTGTAATTGAAATTCCCAAATATATATTTTCAAACTAATATTTAAATTATGATACTGTGAAGAGTTTTAATCCTGACCAATTTTTCCCAACTTGTAACGTTAAGATACCTCCGTTAATGCTTCGTGTATTATAATCGGAAAAAACATCGCGACGTGCGCAGCACGTGACTCTTTTTGTTTGTGTAGAATAAAAAAACATAACTTCAAGATACGATATTACACCATTTTGAACCTCTTCTGTCTCCCTTCTTCCCGCCTACAATCTCGAAGACCATAAAGATGAACGGGAGGTGTCTGATGTCGCACCCACCACATTCCCAAAACACGGGCGATATTCCCCCGACTGAATTACGGAGGTGCTTTTGCGGAGCAGTCTCCACAATGGTTATGTCATATACGTGGGAGAATTTTACCAGGAGGTTTCATCGGTGCCCTTACTGGAAGGTATTGCTGCTTAGTGTTTACGGCTTTTACGACTTTCATGGTGAACAACTCAATTTTTTAACGATATTGCTGTCCAATATTCAATTAGGGATTTGATCTACTGCTGATTTGGGGTTTCCTGTATTGAAATTATATGGAATTGAATTAGGTTTTAAGTTTTGTCAATAAGGGTTAGTATATACCAATTAACTGTTCAAGGATGGTTAATAGAATTTGGCTTTATGGACTTGGATTATATAATGTTTGGTCATTTATAGATTAGGAATGGTAAACAGTAAGTAAATGTTCAATTAAGGTGAAATATGTTGATTACTGTTATGTCTGTCTGTATTGTGGGCAATGCATACAGGTTGGTGAAGAGACTGGATGTAACTATTTTGAGTGGGAAGATCCGTTAATATGTGGTTACGGAAATAGAGCAATACATGTATTCCAATCACTCCACCAAACACTGGGTACCAGAAGTTCAACCCTGGAGATGGAGAATGAGTTGTTTGTGGTTGACATTGCTGAACTGAAGAGTAATAATACATCCCTGGAGATAGCGGATGAGAATTTTGTGTTCGATATTGCTGAATTGAAGGCCGAGATTGCACTGTTGGAGATGGAGCATGAAAAATTGGATCTGGAGAATGCACAATTAAGATTTGGGATCAGGATTTCTACATATATAGCAGGTGTTGTAGGTTTATTTTGTATTATCAGGAAAATAGTTTAGGGTGCCGTTTTGTATGTGTAGATGACCCAGTTATGGTGGGTGCATTTTGTTATGTGTAATGAACCCCCTTACAAGCATGATATGCAGTTGTTATTGGTATGTGTAAGGAATCCAATTCTTATTGGTCCAAATAGGAATGTGTAGAAACTCAACTATACTGGCACAGGACTGCTTTACAGTAAACCATACATTTAAATTATAAAATACACTCAAACGTAGTATTATATTCACTTACTGTGAAAATGAATAAGATTATGCTTTTTTTCTTACAACTGACAAATACAGTTTGGCCACCATAGTTTCAACCCTTAATTCGTTATGTTTGTGTCAAGCTGATTCCCTAACCTTAAACCGGATGTCGAGTGATCTATTATTTCATCGTTGCGTTATTTATTTAGTAGATGTTGACGTACTTGATGTATAACTTTAATTTACATTAACTAGACAGGTAATTTGTATCACACACTGCGCAATGCGCGGTCAACCGCCTATTATAATCAATTCATACAGAACCTAACGTATATAAATAGAACAGAGACAAATATTACATGATAATAGACTGGTTGTGGAAAGACGTGGGTTCCTATGTACAGAGCACATTTACTTTAGGATATATAGAGGATGGGATATGCAGAGCCGTAGCCGGGAATGTGAAGCTACCTTTGAATCTTTTTCTAAAAACGGAGCTGGCTTACACACATTTATATTTTTTATTGTAATGTGTATATACCTATTAGAAGTAATACAGTGTTTCTTTGCTTAAGACTTTTACGTGATATCAGTATCAATAGGGCATGAGTTCAAGATTTGACAATTGCATATGCTAACATTGTATTTGTTGACATACAAATTGTAGGGATTTGTCAATTAGTTGAAACTTCAAGTAGTTCCCACAACCATGTATGATTCAATAAACTGTGCAAAACCCTAATAAATTATATCAGCCACGTCAGCTGTGTAACCCTATGTTCAGTTGGATTAAAGCTAATTTCAATCAAAGGTACCAATATATGATAAAGTTTCTACAATAAAATTACTTTAAAATCAGACTTAACATTTTATTTTTAGTTATAAGTTATTTGTTCGACAAAACAAACAAATTAAATAAAGTTCATTGGAACAGTACGAACTTAGTGGAAAGTGACAGATTTATGACAGGACGTGGATATGGATGAAGCTTGTCAAGCACGCGGCCACTAATTTGGGTCATAAGGGGCAAGACAATGAGTTAAACAAACTAGGGTTAAGTTTGAAGATTTCTTTCGACTGAATATATTAAAAAATTGAAGAATATAATTACATATAGTTAATAATTACAGGGGATATACTAGTAACTGCACACTGCTCAACTACATGATAGTGTATTAAAAAAAACCAGTTATTGATAGTTCAACTATTACATCCTGCTATATTTATACAATAGTATGTAATAAACAAAAATATAGTTTGTAGTAAAAAAAGTAAAATACACAAGTATTAAAACAAAATATACTTAGCAATTGTTGACCAACAAAAAATTAAAGTAATCCTACATTTATCTTACTTTAAAGTGAACGTACAGTTTGTTAAATGCGAATTATAGCAAAAAAAAATTGCTTTTCTGTTTAATAAAAAATAACATAATATAGCCCACATATATTAGTAAAAACTGGACACTATCTCCTTTCTATACAAATGTATATATATATGTGTGTGTGTGTGTGTATGTATATAGGGGTTTTAGGGCTGTCTCTCAATATATATATATAATAATAAAGAGAAATGATTATTGCTTGTCAGTTGTCAGGGTACATGTTGAATTATATTTTTTATTTCAATGTTGTACTGTTCATCTTCTTCATTTTACTTGTTCTTCCATAACCATATCTCTGCAACTGTTTTCACACAGCATATGAATTGTTTTAATTCTTCTCTAGAAATCTGTGATGAGCTTCATATTCAACAGCACATAAATTACCAGAAAGTGACAACTTCAGCTGAAATTTAAGTGATAAAAACATTGATTTTCTGATGTATATCATGGACAGCTTAATATATTATATTCAACTGTTGGACCAGCCACAGAAGGGGTTAGTGATAAAATGTAGATGAACACACACACTGAAAAATTGAACTACTACTTTTTTCGATATACAAATGCAAAAAAGAAGGGAGAACCTAAACCCAGAAACCCTATCCCTGACATTACTAGCCAGGTTTCTGGTGAGGAAAAGCTGCCCAGCAGTTATAGTAGCGAAAACGAATGACTTCAGCGTCACAATAACATCTAAAGCACCACTGGACGGGAAAAAAAATCCGGACCTCGTTGATATGATAAACCACAATTAATTCGTGCTGGTTGCATCGACGTCGAGGGGCCGGCGGGTGTGATGGCCTACCTTGGCGGTAACTGGTTAATCTCCTAACAGCATCGATGAAAACTGTCCGGACATTCATCGCGCGTCTCGTAGCGACCACTAATCCCAGCATGTTGAACGCGTCGTACAGCACATTTTCATCGGTTGGCCAATTGAAGATACGGATCATTGCTACAGCATATTTAGCTACATCATGTCCCCGATATGCTGCTGCCTTCAATTGGGCAAGACCAAGATTTAATTGCCTGGGTAATTATCTGAAAAAGGTATGCATACCAAGCCGATACAGAGCATCTGGGTTACGTTTGTCCATGAAGATGTCAACAAAATGTCCACATAACACCGGCAAAGTGCGTGGTACGATGTCACGTGGTACCAGGGTATGCACCATATCTGTGCTTGAACCTATCCCGTGAAGCCTTCTGCAGCTGGACATTCAAAATCATCTCATGTTACAAATGTACTTAACACATACTAAATAAGGACATCTAGACAATGATATTGTTCATTCGTACCATGATCTGAACCTTATGAAGTTCGCGATCGATCCAGACATAACGGCAACCATGATGAGCATAATCATCTCATCAGGAAGTGACATCAACCTATATGGATTCATGACTAAGGAATTGTTCATGCAAACCAACAAATTATAAACACAAGATATATAAAAATCCAAATACATTTTTAGAAACATAAGACGATAATCAATGGTTTATATTAACGACCAAAATTTTCGGAAGCTTACTAGTGGAACTTTGGCAGACAGTTAGATGTATCCCCAGTTGCAGTGATGAAGATATAGCAGATGGACCCAGATTAAAAAGGTTTTTTGAACAGACAGGTTCTACAAAACTAAAAAACAGTCTTTTAAATGGTTATCCCTCCGTGTATCGGGAACCGTCATATGATACACCTGTGGGTCCTAATACAGTGCCAAATATCTCCTTGTGATATTGTAAAAGGTGCCATTTCGGATCGTCTGAGCCACCAATTAACGTAGTTTGCCAGCTAATGTACTTCGAGTGTATAATAACCTACAATCTGGATCCTTCGAATACTTTTTCGGGGTTAGATCCAACCAGCTGAAGGGATCTCATATATCAAAATGAACCCTCAGTTCAAATAGTGATAAATGGTTCAGATTTTAGGTTTACTGAAAATTGAAATTCCAGTAGCCGGACCCATAATTTCCCATCATTAACTCGGATACTAAATGATACTCCGATTTAACAAATAAGGATACGTTCAGTCTATAATTATAACACATATATGGTTATGTATTAAAAACATTTGTATTGGTATCTAATATATGACATATTAATTATAAGTATATTTAGTGCCTTAACATTATATTCGGTAAATCTAAGCCTATCATGTTAATGTTAAAAAAAAGGTTGTGGGTTAAGTTTTAGGGTATGGATAAGGTTTACAGGGAATGTTGGAGAGGGGTTAGTGGTTTCAAGCAAACACAGTTTGTTAATAAAATGTAATTATTTAATTTTTAATATTTAATTTTATTTATTATAATAAATAGTAACTTAATATATTGTACTTGCATTATAATTAGATTCCCTACATTTAATTAAATATGTAAATGTCCAATTTGATTGTAACTATGGTTGTGGGTTAAGTTTTAGGGTATGGATAAGGTTTACAGGGAATGTTGGAGAGGGGTTAGTGGTTTCAAGCAAACACAGTTTGTTAATAAAATGTAATTATTTAATTTTTAATATTTAATTTTATTTATTATAATAAATAGTAACTTAATATATTGTAGTTGCATTATAATTAGATTCCCTACATTTAATTAAATATGTAAATGTCCAATTTGATTGTAACTATGGTTGTGGGTTAAGTTTTAGGGTATGGATAAGGTTTACAGGGAATGTTGGAGAGGGGTTAGTGGTTTCAAGCAAACACAGTTTGTTAATAAAATGTAATTATTTAATTTTTAATATTTAATTTTATTTATTATAATAAATAGTAACTTAATTTATTGTAGTTGCATTATAATTAGATTCCCTACATTTAATTAAATATGTAAATGTCCAATTTGATTGTAACTATGGTTGTGGGTTAAGTTTTAGGGTATGGATGAGGTTTACAGGGAATGTTGGAGAGGGGTTAGTGGTTTCAAGCAAACACAGTTTGTTAATAAAATGTAATTATTTAATTTTTAATATTTAATTTTATTTATTATAATAAATAGTAACTTAATTTATTGTAGTTGCATTATAATTAGATTCCCTACATTTAATTAAATATGTAAATGTCCAATTTGATTGTAACTATGGTTGTGGGTTAAGTTTTAGGGTATGGATAAGGTTTACAGGGAATGTTGGAGAGGGGTTAGCGGTTTCAAGCAAACACAGTTTGTTAATAAAATGTAATTATTTAATATTTAATATTTAATATTTAATTTTATTTATTATAATAAATAGTAACTTAATTTATTGTAGTTGCATTATAATTAGATTCCCTACATTTAATTAAATATGTAAATGTCCAATTTGATTGTAACTATGGTTGTGGGTTAAGTTTTAGGGTATGGATAAGGTTTACAGGGAATGTTGGAGATGGGTTAGTGGTTTCAAGCAAACACAGTTTGTTAATAAAATGTAATTATTTAATTTTTAATATTTAATTTTATTTATTATAATAAATAGTAACTTAATTTATTGTAGTTGCATTATAATTAGATTCCCTACATTTAATTAAATATGTAAATGTCCAATTTGATTGTAACTATGGTTGTGGGTTAAGTTTTAGGGTATGGATAAGGTTTACAGGGAATGTTGGAGAGGGGTTAGTGGTTTCAAGCAAACACAGTTTGTTAATAAAATGTAATTATTTAATTTTTAATATTTAATTTTATTTATTATAATAAATAGTAAATTGATATATTGTAGTTGCATTATAATTAGATTCTCTACATTTAATTAAATATGTAAATGTCCAATTTGATTGTAACTATGGTTGTGGGTTAAGTTTTAGGGTATGGATAAGGTTTACAGGGAATGTTGGAGAGGGGTTAGTGGTTTCAAGCAAACACAGTTTGTTAATAAAATGTAATTATTTAATTTTTAATATTTAATTTTATTTATTATAATAAATAGTAACTTAATATATTGTAGTTGCATTATAATTAGATTCCCTACATTTAATTAAATATGTAAATGTCCAATTTGATTGTAACTATGGTTGTGGGTTAAGTTTTAGGGTATGGATAAGGTTTACAGGGAATGTTGGAGAGGGGTTAGTGGTTTCAAGCAAACACAGTTTGTTAATAAAATGTAATTATTTAATTTTTAATATTTAATTTTATTTATTATAATAAATAGTAACTTAATTTATTGTAGTTGCATTATAATTAGATTCCCTACATTTAATTAAATATGTAAATGTCCAATTTGATTCCCTATGATTGTCCCTACAGTTTGGTAATAAAATGTAATTATTTAATTTTTAATACTTAATTTTATTTAATACCTAGCAGTATAATTAGTTAATAAAACATTTCACATATATGTAAACACAAAATTTGCTACTGCGTACTGTGAGGGAAACACGAGTGCCCCCAAAGTTGACAACAAATTACGATGCTTGCCATCAAGTGATTGCTGGAACTTATTCGACCAAAAATTCGGAATATCTATATGGCAGGATAGTAAATTCTAGTAGTTTGTTGACCTTTTGAATTACGCCCTAATATATATACTTCGGAAATCCAATTCACAAGCTTTATATACCTCGTTGCCGCGGGAAAATAACTATCCACGCGGGAATGTGTACACCATGTTGGCCTATATAAAGGGGGTAAATATCGACAACCTCATTAGAGATATATTAAACAAAAAAACAAATATAAAAAACAGCTATATTCCGAAATGAGCAAACAAGACAAGCAGCAGAAGAAGGCAGACTCATACGAATGGATAAAGAAGGTGACGTCTTTTTCCAAAGACGAGAGTTCATCTGAAGCTACAAATCAACTTTCAGCGACCCCGTCAAAGGGTTCATCTACCTCCCATACTAGGACAAGTCCGGTGACCCCCCAACTGAAGGCAACTCGTCATGCCTTCAGGGATTCTGCCACCAAAAGGCAAATGTTATTCACTGCATTATTAAGCGGATCATTTAAGGTTCAGCTCGTTATATTAACAATAGATTATTATAACTGAATTTCCTCTGCTATTTGCCAGATTGTTCAATGAAACTGAATGGTCCCCACTGCCGAAAGAAATGTGGGACGAAGTGTTAGGAAGGGTTGCCGAAACAGACCCTTCGTCGGTCGGTTCATTCGGCTGCTGGTATAACGCACAGAATCAATTATTATTTAACACTGATTTTGAAAGAAACGCATTCATTATATATATTTATTCAAAGTTCAAGCATATTAGTGTGGTGCATGTTGTTTTCATTTATGCAGCGCTAGGGGTGCTGCTGTGGTCGCACGAAGATTATACCCACTGTTGTCTCTGAAACACCTTTTTGTAAGGGTTCCCAACATGCCTCCCAAGTTGCTGGGAAGAATTGAGAAAATGTGGGGAACATTTAACAACCCTGATGCTGGCATCATGATCGGGGTGCACAAAGGCCTGTACCAAGGTAATGTCCAAGGAGGTGTTCTGTTGCTGAACAAGGTGTTTGTGATAAATGATGACCCACTCGCCGAGTATACTGCTAACAAACTCGCGAGGATGAGGCTCTGCACACCTCCACCGTTGATGCATGCGTCTGATGTTTCACTAGAAATAGGAACAGAGCAGGAACGGGTGTTCTTAGAGACCCGAGCAACAGCCATGAAAATGATAACTCTACACGCTTTACATCAACAAGGTTGGTTGGGCGACATGGGTTATTGTTCACGTGGCCCAACAGGAGGCCATTGGGATCACTCTATCAGGCATCATCGATACATAACCTGTAGGTCTTGTTTGTACGATTTCGAGATGCATAGGGTATATGTAATGTTTCAGGACATAATTAATCCCTAGTAGTACACGTTTTTGAATCCCCCCTTCAGTGTTCAGTTAGTAAACATGAACTTATTTTGGATTTGAAGTGCATTATGATTGTAGTACATACAAATTACTTAAAATATTAAATGTACAAACAGTTCAAAACTAACTGCGGTTTACGGTTTATGGTATGGATAAGGTTTATTCTATAGTTGACGAGTGTTTATTTCGTTCAACTATAACTAGTGGTTAAATCATTTACAATGCTGTGTATAATTTTATGGGTGTTGCTACAAACTGTGAAATTTTATGTGAAATTTCTATAGAAAGTGAAATAGTGTCCCACCAAGTACCGATACATTTGTTCATTTACTTTCTCTTTCTTACTTTCTATTGAAATTTTACAAGAAATTTCACATTTTAAAGATTTACTCTAATTTTATTATGTCTGTTCTAATTGTTATGACGTGACTGTGAAGTAATTTGCCAGTTGCTGTGTATCTAATATTTGTATGCACAAGTTACTTCAATTATTTGATGTCCAATAAGTTAAAATCTGACTATGGTTTAAGGTTTAGGGTATGGTTAGTAGACTTGCAGAGCTAACTTCCCGATAGGGGTCACTTGTATCACAGCTGCAACCCCGCATTAAATGGTACTCCGGGATAAAGATATGATTATTCATGTCTTATCAGGCCATAAATATATGTCATTCGAAGTCCAATTATAGAAAGTGAAATTCATAAAAAGTTGTATTTCAAATTAATGTTTCGTTTTAATGAATATGAAACAATGTATTATAATGAAGCTGAAACAATGTATTATAATGAGAGCAGTCCAAGAATGATACATCAGTTTGTACTATTAATTTGTTAACAGAGACTCACTTGTGGTTATTATAGTAGGTGCACTTAATAATTAACCAATACAATTATACAATATTCATTCGCAATAAATATTTTCTTATAATAGACACATTATTTTATCCAAATAAATCGACATAAACTGTAGGGCTTGTGTGTACCATTTCGAGGGACACAACATGTATGTACTTTTTGACAACTAAATTAATCCCTACTAGGTATTTAAAGATGACCCGTATATAATGAGAAATAACTAAACCCTAAACCCAAACCACTGAACCCAAATGACTACACCGTATACCGAAAAACTTGCAAATTGACAACACATTAATGAGAGATTGTTGACATAAGTATCATAGATTAGAGATTAACAGTGGTTTTGTTAGTTCATCGCTGACTAAAATAAGGATCATACAAATTATTAGTTACACCGACTACAGTTGTATGACTGGACTATATTGAACTATACAAGGACTAACTAATAACATCATGTGGATAAAATGTTAGTTACATTTTTAATGAATTACACCACATCCCACATGGTAGACTTAATACTGTCCACATAATAAAAAAACTATACCGTATCTTTGTCTGAGAACAAAAATCTACCGGATGAAATTAATGCTACATAGCTAAAAGTGAAGGCAAACACATTGGAGTGGACATCCGTTTAACCAAGATTTTTGACATAAACATATGATTAAACTTGCATGCAGCACTCTAACCGACGTGGTTGCAGCTGGGGAACGGTGATGTAATTGAAAGAGAAATAGACTATGACTTTATGAATAATTTTTCTCGGACCAATCATAACAAAAATTATACAATTATAATATGGAATTCTATGTTTAACAGCTATGGAAATATATGTATTGAATGAACTAATCAAATGTACTATATGTACTATATATACACGACAGTTATATTTATATAATAAAATTTTAATGGTTTTCACATATAAATAAGTATCTAAGGTTTCTTAAATATATACACTTGTGTATATGAGTGATGACCTTACAAATTAATACAATACATCAACTATTAAGTATATAGGTGACATTTACATTGATTTTATTAAGTACAATTGTTTCTTTATGGAATTTGTTTTTCTAATTTTACTTAACACAAAATATTTGTTCATTTTATTATGTGAATGTTTTTGCCAAACTATCATATTATTAGCGGTCTAAAAACAAAAAGCACCAACTAGTGAATTCTTTAGTATATAATTAATTCTCCGACCCCTATACTGTACAGTGTACTGTTGAATATAGGCCAAGGGAAGATTAAACTATTACAAGAAGGGAACTGGCACAGCTAATCTTCATCGTCAATTCCAAACTTGTATCCTCGAACCCTTCATCTCCTCTCTATATAGTATCTACCTTCAACTTTAAGGAAAATACCCTTTGATAATTGGTCGTCTCAACCATGTCAGCCAACGATAAACAACCTGGAAACGGAGACTCTGAAGGTTAGCTCCAAACCCTTGTTTTCATGTACTTGTTTCCACCCTCAAGCATGTTTTAACTTGACAATGCTTCAGTACTGCGTGTTCATATAATTTTACCCCACTGAGTGTTCATACATTTTGACTACCTCGCCAACAAAAATAATTATACATTAGTATTGTCATCCTAAGTATACATTTTCTGCAGCATGGCCGTCTCAACAGAAGTTGACACCTAAACCCAGAATTTAATTTGAGGCTTTTTGATATTGTTCCTTTTTTTTATTAAATTTTTTTTAAAAAAAAATTTATGATATGTATACGTGGAGTCCCTAGTTAAAGGAATCTTATAAAATATTCATTCATAAAATTTCATTTTTAGTTGATAAATATAGTAAAAAATAACAGTAGTTCATTGAAGTTTTCTTGTTACATTGGTGAAACTGTTCACTATTTTTTTGAACTAACTTTGTTTTCGTATGACTGAATTCATAAAATCGTTGACTAACTTTAGATTCTAAAATTCAATTCGACGAAAACTGCAATATAATTTTGTGCAGATTTTAATTTGTTCTGGAAAAGATATATAGCAAAAAATAAAAAAGATAAAACATGAAAATAATTGTTACATACTGGAATCGACACCGTGACTACTTCCCAAAAAAACACAATCTCGTTCCACTGACATACAAATGCATCTGGTTATAATTACGACATATTTGTTAAATGTTTATAACGTCCACCAAGTTAAAACGAGGCCTACAAAATTGTGAGGGCCAAAGCCCAGCCCTTGGTGGCTTGGGCCTTAAGCCGGGCCTCATTTTCTGGATGATAACTTGTATGTTCGATTTATTGCTTTGCTTGTGAGTTGTCCCAGACTATGTACTCGAGCTTTAAGTCGGATTCGTACACTGAACCTGACTGAGGTCCTGACACAATTGGTATGACTATAGGTTTGCAGTACGAGAACCCTATACATTCCGACGAGTTCTATGATCCGATTCCCCCAAGCAAGGAAGATGACCCGCCAAAATTCTTCGACTCACTTGATCATGTACTGTCGTGGTACACTGCATACGGTCAGGAATGTGGGTTTAGGGTAAGAAGGCACTATAGTCATAAAGACCCAAATGGAGCAGTAATTCAGTGTGTCTTTGCTTGCAACCGGGAGGGGAAACGTAGAGAGGTGTACAAAAATCGACCAGACCGCAAGAGACAAGCCACAACAGAAACACGTGTCGGTTGTAAGGCAAGGCTATCATGTAAATTAGTACCAGTAAATATGAAGTGGTGTATCGACGCATTCCACAATGACCACAACCATGAATTACTTCCGAATACTTACAGTCAGTTCATCTCCGGTTTTAACAAACGCGTTCCAGCGGCTGACACTTCACTAACGGAGACAATGAAACAGGTAGGAATACCCGCTACCAGAGTCTTCGATTTCCTAGCAGTTAGGGAGGGTGGATACGAGAAGTTGGGGTATAGGAAGCGGGATTTGTACAACTACCTAGATATGATACAGAAGAAACTGACTGGCCAGAATGATGCGGATCGGGCGTTAAGCTATATGTCCGGAAAGGAGGTCAGTGACCCTCAATTCTTCTACGCCATCGACTTGGATGAACAACAGCAGCTATCCAGATTAATTTGGATGGATGGTGGATGTAGGTCTGACTACGCATCTTTCGGCGATGTAGCTCTAATGGATGCAACCTACAAAACAAACATATATGGCCAACCCTTGATTGTAATCGGCGGCGTAAGCAACCACCACAATACGCTCATATTTGCCACCGGTCTTCTGCATGACGAAACAGAAGCCAGTTACGTATGCAAAAATTTCGTGAAGGTATGGGTAACTCTGCCCCAAAATGCCTGATAACAGACGGCGACACGTCAATGGCGTTGGCAATACAGCAGGTCTTCCCTGAGACGAGACATCGATTGTGTGGATGGCACTTATCTAGGAACGCAGACAGCCATATAAAAATTCCAGGATTCCAAAAGGAGTTCCAACAGTTGGTGTATACCCCTATGACAGAAATGGCTTTCGAAAATGAGTGGCTTAAATTTTTAGCTAAATACGGGATGGGTGGAGAGGGGGGGTTGGATGGGGAGTTGGGAGGTGGGAGGTGGGGGGGGGGGGGGGTTGGAGGACGGAGAGGGGGGGTTGGAGGAAGGAGAGGGGGGGTTTGAGAAGGACCCGTTGAAGAAAGCAAAGAGGTGGCTGAGGGCCCAGTACCGTCGTCGCTCGAAATGGGCAGCAACTTTCTTTAGGGGAGTTTTCTGCGGTGAGGCTAGGACGACGCAACGTATAGAAGGTCTCAATGCTAAATTCAAGAACCAGCTAGTCAGGGGGACATCGATGCGCCTGATAGTGTTGCTCAAGTATGCCGACATCCTGTTGCAAAAGTCAAGGCAGACAAACTTTGAAGCCGAGTATACGGCAATATCGACACTAGTGCAGAGTTCTGTAACAGTCCTAAAACAAAGTGAGAAGAATGCACACAAGATTTACACTCCAGCTTCGATGGTCAGGATAGTCAAACTGATCGGACTGGTGGGTGCAACGATAGTCAACGGCCCGGTGAGATCAGAGACAACCACCGTGTATACGGTCAAAGACTACGACAACTATTTTATAGGTGAATGGACGGTTCAATATTGTGAAGCCACGACCGAGCTCAATTGTGATTGCCTGTATTTTGAGACTGTCGGCTTGCCTTGTGAACACTCGTTTGCAGTAATGAAATACGAGCATCTGCAGCAAATTCCCGACAATTTGGTGAACAATAGATGGACGATGAGGCCAATCAATAGTCCAAGTATACCAACAGGCATTCCGTCCGAGGCCCCACGCAGCATACACTCTCACTACGCCTCGATTTTATCAGCAGCAGTAGCAGCAGGTGATGATGCCACGTTTATAAAGGCACTGCATGAATTGAACAATCTAGGCGACCTGCCCCGTCATACACCTCGACAGACTACAACATCGCCAAAGAAGACTGCTGAAAATCCCAGGAATTCAACTAAGAAACGAACTGCCAGGAAGAATAAATGTAGTCGTAAACGACTAGACAATAAGGATACAGGTAAAGAAGATACTGGTCTGCGCTCTAATCATCTACCCAACAGAAATGAAGTTCCCCCTGATTACAACTATGATGATTTACCCACCCAAGAAGAAACTACAACTGATGTACCTAACACCCAAGAAGAAACCACAACTGACATACCACCCAGCCAAGAAGACACAATTACTGATGTGCACAATATTTACGCCAGCCCTTATATTTCTGCTTGGTCGGTGAACAACAATCCAAATTTCTACTACCCATCGTTCAGTTTCCTCCGCTCTTATCGAAATTAACCAACTTGTAATTTCATATACTGCTCAACACACCGGGTGTATCAATCAGATTCCCGTTAACCTTGCAGATTATGTTAACGTGTAAAATAGGTTCTAACACAGACAGCCAAACGAATATGCTGCAGTTTCCTAACAGCATGCGTATTTCTTAGCAAACACATGTTTTATCAGTCAACATGCTGAAATTCATGTTGGACCTGTTATTTTAGGCAGCTAATTTATCATCACAACAAAAACTCCTGTAGGGGAGAAAAAACATTTATTTAACATTCAGCTACCACGGATTGAACCTAGGACGTATCACCTATTAAGTAGCGTGCTACCACTAGGCTGAATTGAAAACTTAGTCTGATATCGTATACATTTAATAAATACACAAATAATTGGTTTATAGTTGCTAGGTTGGATTGTCTATAATTTGGACCTTGCCGTCCATTACTCTCCATTCTGCAGAAAACCCTAGAAGACACATCAAGGAAACGACGAAAGACAACAGCTACATCGGCTTCGTCGCGTCGACTCAACTGTCTTTTGTTGCATCTCTAGGTAATATAATTGTTCTATGTTAGGTTACATTTTCAATATCATCATCTAATTGTCAATCGTCTTTGCACTTCATCGATTTTAGGCTACAATTACTGCAGTTGAATAAATCAAACTGTAATTCTTTTCGGAATTCATGTGTTTGTGTTAATTTTTTGTTAAATAGCTGATACTTCTACGATTCGATGTGTTTCAGATATAATAATGGTTGATCTCGGTAAGTTCGACGGTAACAACTTGTCTTTCTTATTGGTTGTGGTTTTTTTAAAATTGATATGCCTTTACTAAACAAGCAGTTTAAAATGGGACTTGCAGATGAGCTTCAGATGTTGGATTATTTCCTGTCTCGAACTAATATTTCATTTCGAGTAAGAGTAGATGAGAGCACGAAAACAAAATTAGTAAGTGAATTCAACAATTCATCTTTTGATGTCATGGTACTGGCTCAGTGGATTGGATACTTGTTGTTGGTTTGATGATTCAATTAAATTGTACTTTAACTGAATTATGTAGCCTATCCCCAATGGGTTTATCCAAGCTGCACGTCTGGAAAACCGTCGAACGCTCCTTGTAATTGACCGGTCTGAGCTGGTAACGCCGATGCAGCTTGCTAAACGTTATGTCACTAATTGCGAACCATCGGGTCCAAACCCATGGCGATACAGCATAAGGAATGGGTGGGCAGAATTTTACACCAGAGCTGGACTAAAGGAATCAGATGAGCTGACTGTTGTGTTTGCTGGTGAAGACATGGTGTTTGTGGCAGTGGAACGTTCCTAATAAAATCTACGGCGTTAAATGACACAACATTGGAGCCCAATGGGCGTGTATTATGACTTTTTTGGGGTTTACAAACTATTAGGGATGTATGTTTCCCAATAAGTACGACTGAATGTTGCAATGGGTGTTCATCAAACTTATTTCCTGGTTTTCTTCTTAATGGGGATATATGTGTCCCCTTGTGTGGATGTTTAAAAAATGATTCATAAAAGGCAATAACGACTATAAAAGAGCCATCGAGGATATTGAATCCAGTAGTAATAATTCAGCAGGAGCACATTATGCTTATACATATCTATTAGCTAGAATCTGAATGCAAAGATTGTTAAAATAAAAATCATTCAACATTGCAGGAACCATGAATAAAACCATCAGAAGTTTGCCTTGTCTATTAAACTGCTCAGATCGACCAACTTGACACTCCTTTCCAATAACGCCTGTATGGCTGTCCCTTTTCCTGTTCTGAATTATCCCAAATATCCATCCCTTGTTTGTTCCAGAACCAGATGCACGTTCCCAAACGGATACATCAAAATCAGCTAGCTCAACGGCTTCTGGTGTCTGGTATTTACCAAGCATTACAGCTCGATAACACTCCTTGATACACATACCTCGATATGACTCCATCAAACAACTACCTAAACATGATACAGAAGAAATTGACTGGGCAGAATGATGCAGATCCAGCGTTAAGCTATATGTCCGGAAAGGAAGCCAATGAACAACTGTTCAGTTTCCTCCGCTCTTATCGAAATTAACCAACTTGTGATTTCATATACTGCTCAACACACCTGCTGTATCATTCACATTCCCGTTAACCTTGCAGATTATTTTACATAACCAAAACGTGTCCAACCAATTATCTCCTTCGCTGGAATTTTTATAGTCACTCAACCATAAATTGAATGAAACCTAAACTGATTGAAAAATCCTTTTGCACGAAACACAAATGTATGTATCTACACTTTCAAAAACTGTTTCTTGTTAAACAACATTCAATTCATCAGGATTGCATTAAAACAGAATGTAATGTTCGAAAATGAATGGCTATGGATGTATTGAACAGCAAATTAACACAATACAACAGTAATAGATGTTCAATTCATCAGTATCACTATCCCCGTATCCATATACAACCAACAACACGTCTCATAAATATCAACAAACAGACAATTGAAGCTTCATACTGCAAGATGAAAACAAGCTTCAGAATGGACTTGTCTGGCTTGTGAAATGGAGCAACCACATTCAAATCCCTCCTTCGAGAACCGACCGCAGCGCAGCGGAATGATTCAGCAATGGAGGTAGGGAAGGAGGTAAGGGAAGGCGGGTGAAGAAGGATAAGGGGTAGCTCCGTCGAACTAGACTACAGACCCAAAACGTAACGTATAGTAAACGGCAAGTTCAAACGTCTGTTAAAACTTCACATCCGGTCTGGATAAATCTTCGAACAGTGGTCTAATTCACTTAAGTGATGTGATATGATGTGACAAGAACCACTAAACCGCATTTTTTCTCTTTTAAACGAAATTACAAGTTTGCCATTAAATACAGGCCTCTGATTGGTGGAAATTAGGCCGCATGAAACAGCGGCCGTTCCATAGTTTAGTCCCAAAGTTAAACCATATTACATATTTAGAGGATGAGAGAGAAAGGAGGATACGGAGATGAGAGAAACGACGAGGACTCCGTAATGGACGGAGATGTCTGGTCCGGAGCTGATGTAGGGTTGCTATGTGAAGAATATTCTTCTGCCATGCCAATCTCTCTCATGCATACACTCAAAACACAGTCTCCAATGTATATAAATTCGGTCGAATTTGTTCTTGTCTAGTAATAATCTGTTTGAACTGTTTGAGGTTTGTCTAATAGAATGTTGAAAAGTCGGAATTGCTCTTTTTATCATATATGGAATGGAATGACGAAATTACTCCTAGAGTCAAAACAACCACCATCTAACTCCGGCGGCCACCACTCAACTTCAGCCGGCCACCACCCTACTTCGACCACCACCCAAAAACCTAGAGTTGTTGATTTGGTTAGGAGGGGTTTCGTTAATTCACTAGGCAATGGAATGTCAAATTTTTCATGGATTAGCATTTTTGGAATATCCATTTTGTCGAGCTCACGCGACGGTTACGTGATACACTTTCGTTCAACTTAACCCAAAAATAGACTGAGATACCAAATTTCAACAAACACCAAATCTGGGACAATCAATTTCAACGACGAACACTATATTTCAACATGAGTCAAACCTCAAAGAGTTTATTAGTTATTAACCCTAATAATAATTACTTAGATATACGTGTAAGTTAATGTGAAAAGAATAATGAATGATAGCAAGTCTAAAACTCAATATTTGACAATAATGGTAACATACTACAGCCAACATTTTAAGCATTTTCAAATTTTGAAACTATTGAAAATCCGAATGAGTAATGACGAAATCAGATTGATGGAAGAAGCAGAAATAGCATTCATTTTGGAATTTGCATAGCTGTTAAGTTAGCCACCCTTCCACACAACACCAAACAAGAGTTGCTTAATGTCACAAACACTGCAATCTTAGGTAGCATATACTAGATGCATGGTACACAATCTAATGCTTTGTTACTAAAAGTTACACACTGATAAGCAAGCTCCATGTAGGTAAAAACACGATCAACCGTTACCGTAAATTGATTTATTGTGCCAAGTCTTCTCCTCCTTGACTTCCCAAAATATGTTTGGGCTGCTGAATCATATTCAGTCAGAAAAATGTTCTAAATGATGTAGAACAAGAAGATGGCTTGAATGAAGAAAAATTCCGGGTCTAGAGCAAGCATACATGTGTTCTACACACTAGAAGGCAGGAAAACTATCTGCAATTGCTCTGAACCCAGAAAATGGTCAGGTAATTTGGAAAATTTAAGGTGCTAAGTTGAAGGATCGCAATTATCGGTAGAGGACTGGAGAATTGCTAACTGATTCTCAGCAGAAGAATGAGGATTTGTTAACTGAGTGAAAGTAGAGTAAGAGAACTTAGGGGGTAGGATCATGTTCGGGCCATTTCCGCTACCAAGTTTCTGGACTGCCATGCCCAGTGAGTATCCTAAGGCCCTTGAGACAGGAACCGCTACTGCGTTTCCAATTTGTCGATATCTGTACACACTCAAATCAACACCAAATCAGACACTTCATGAATAAAAACACAGATGGTCAATCACTTGGGTTTGTATGGACTAATTTCAGAACGAAGAAGAAATAATGAACCTCTCTTTGATTGACCCGCAGAATCTGTAGTAGTCGGGAAAACCTTGGAGCCTTGCACATTCCCTTATCGTCACCATTCGGTCCTGCTCTGGATGTATTGCTACCTAAATTTTTCCAAATTACAGTTTATGAAGATACAAACTAAAGGATCACTACGCAGTGAAAGTATTAAAAAGAACAGAAGATTTGTTTCGGAATGAACAGATGGAAAATGGTGGGTAGGTACCTGATTGTTAATATTCGGAGATGTCAACACAGTGGGCATTGTCTCATCCCACCATAATCTTCCATAACATCTGCATCATCAAGTTTGGTAAGAAATTGAATATATAAACCAAAACTGAGTGAATGTATGCGAAACAGAGTAACAGCCATGACGTAGAAGAATCTACCTTCTGGATTTCCCTTGATCGAAAGTGTACACAAAATGCGGAACCTGCACCAAATTTCAAACTTTCACTACTTATAACTAGTAATAATTTCCACTTGCAGTGTCAAATATTTATTTTTAGGGTTAATAACTAAAAAACTGTCCAAGGTTTACCCTATGTTAAAATTAGGTGTCTGAAGTTTCATATGTTAAACTGTAGTGTCTAATGTTTCAATTTTGTTAAAATGTGGTGACTCGGTGATTACTTTAGAGAAGTCAATTCCGACGAAACCGTCTGTCAAATTCGAGCTTCCATACACACTCCCTTATCGTCATCTTGCCGCCGTCACCTAAGAAGTTGGCCACATCCGCGCAAATAAATCTCGCTCAGTTGTCCTTGGAAAATGGCTCCACACCACTTTTTTAGAATTTTTTTTTTTTTATATTCAATTTTTGTATGAAATTTGATGATTTTATGAAAAGTAAATAATGATGGATTATAAGTGGGTGAGTGAGTTGATGAAAATGATTGAATGGAGATGAAAAGACGCGCAGAGACACCAAATCAACAAAAATGAAACTTGGGACAGTCCATTTTAACATTTCAAACTTCAGACAACTTGGACAATTTTTTAATTATTAGCCCTTATTTTTATAAAGAGGCTGGTCCAGGGTGTTGGCTCTACTTCTCTCCCGGGGTTGAATGAAGTGTCCCCTGTACTTGGCCCAGGTGACTCAGAATTCACCATTTTTTTCTCCTCTGAGAGATTAAGAAAGTAAATATGGTTGACGAGTTGCTAAGAGCACCAGAACTAATTACCAAGGGATTTCCAGATGGCAACAATGCGGGTTGCTGTGTCTGGTCAGGGCGTGCAACATTATCAGCTCCCACAACTACACCAGGAAAATCCCTGTAATTTGCACCCTGCACAACTTTAAGATCAGAAACAAGAAATTAGGACAAAAGATGTAAGATTTAATGTTCACAGAATTCCTCTCCCACCTTCCTTTTCGGTACTTGGCAAATTCTTAGATAGCAGTCCTCGGAAACACTACGAGGCCGATGATCATACAGTAAGCATGGTATCTCTGTGCATCCATTTAAAGTGGAGCCCGTCATCTCTACAAGTTGAGGAGATAAAAAAAAAAACAGTTAGCAGTCAATATTTGACTGTGTCATATAACATCATTTTTTCACTTAAATTCCACAGGTTACAGTTAATTGGCTGTTTAGCTTCAAATGAATGAGCATTCTTCTATTAGGATAGCAAAAGTTTATTACAACATTAGACCAACCAACTCTTTCCATGATTTGGTGCGAGTTTTTTTGTTTTTGTTTCCTCAATTGAATTCTTAAACAGATTACTTCATATAAAATGTTTTAGCTTCTAACCTACTCCAGTAGAGAAGATCGACATGTCAATCTTGATGCTACATTTTGATTTAAGACCTAAAGTTACAGCAATTAGTTGCAGAATGTTTCATGATGCTGTCTTCTTCGTTAATCCTCTGCAAGGAGTTTTTTCACTGGTGTAAAATTTATGGTCACCAATAATTCATGTTCTCAAACAGATAGATCAAGGCATTTGTTAAACAGAAGTGAAAAAAAAAGCTTTCCAAAGTCAATCATGCAAGGACTCTATGAGTACCAAATTTAGACGATCTTAAAAATCTCTGAAGCTCTGTTTCTGGAGGTTTGTCATAGGACATTTCTTCACTGTTATCATTGTTTGTGACCTATAAAACCAAATCCAAATGATCATATAAAGAGGCTATCCATAAGCAGAATTCTGACAAAGAAATGAATGTAGCTGTTACCGCAGGAAGATCTGAGATGGCATCCCGAAGAACGGCTGCTTTTTCAAGATCACGAAGGTGGCCTTCATAATAAGCAACAGTATTACGCTGGAAAGAACGTCAAATTGCCAAGAAGCAGAATGTCAAGGTTTTGATCATGACTGAAGCATTAAGAACTTCTGTGAATCGGGGGCATGTTATAATAAGTTTGAAAAGTAATCTGATAATTCATTTCACTGTCGGTTCTGTTGAATATAAGAGATTACAACATAAAAACAACTAGGGGAAGCATACGCCGAAGCCATTTCCGTACCTCAAATTCTAGAGGTGGCCAATATCTAACAATGACATCATGTGAGGGAAGAGGAAACTGTGGTAGCATCTGCAATAAGAAATTGTGAAGTCACTATAAAAGTACAGCAACCATGAAACTTCTAATGCTTGCCCACTGTCCTTTTTACCACTAGCTGTACATTCATTTCACACAGACATTGACAATTCTAACTAATTTCCAAAATCCTGCATTCGCTATGAGCTTCTAGATCGTTATGAAGAGAATGATGTAAAGGAACGTACCTCATTTGGATGTGCACCCCATAAAAAAACCCTGAGTCGAAATTGGGGAAGACCGTAAGATCCAGCAGCAATAGTTCCCAGCCGTGCTTGATATCTCATATGTACCAAACGACCCAATGCGTATCTTGCTAGAGAAGCCTTATCAAATCTTAAAATGTCAGTCACATTCTCCATGAGCACATACTTAGGCTTAAGGAATTGCACTATGTCCATGAAGACTACTATTTGGCGATTTCTGTCATCATCCAATGGAGAACCAATGTTCCTGAACCGGTTGTAGCCACTGATCCCTTGGCAAGGCGGCCCCCCACAAATGACATCAACATCACCCTGGTTTATTGGTTTGTTGCAACGATAAATTACACAAAGGCACTTGTTGATACCATACTAGTTACTACTAAGCATCCATATCGGAGAATAGTAATCAAATACATACTGGAAGTGGCAATATCTTGGACTTGAGGCCTATCCGGACAAAATCCTGTATCTTTTCCTTGCATTTTCTGTAAAATGGAAAAACAAATATCTTTTAAATGAGGCTTGAGATCGCATTTAAACGTTGTTTCACAATCTACACGCTTGAACTTCTAGTTGGATGGCTCTTAACTTTTGTAAACCTAAGTTAGCACTAACAAATAGACCAGTGAGAAAATATATTAACCCTTGATTTACAAAGGGATTGAGGAAGATTTGTACCTGAGCCCTTCGATTGGTTCCCATGTATCATCTTTTGGGCCATATCCTACCCAGCGCACCTAATCAATAAATTGTGAAGAAAGTATAATAGCTTCAAAAGGCTAGGAAATAAAATGATGTCAGGTTTCATAGGGCTGACAAGAAAGGAGCAACTGACAACTTACTGCAGATTAAACGATCACCAGATAAACAATAAAAAATTAATGAGCGTGAATTATATTTACATATTTACTCAATCTTCATAGTATAACTACATGTGTACTGCCACCAACCATGGATCCTTTCTTCCCATTTTTTCCCTTTTGTTTATAGCCCATAGTTAAATTTACACCTAGTAAATCAGGAGTGGGAAGTATATAAAATGCAGAATCTATTGAACTCTCTCCTCCTTCCAGAAAAAAACGAATTGATTACCTTAAATTTCAGCCCGCGCTTGCCTGTTTCATTGGGGTCACCATAACAGATATCAACTAAGCTGGAAACTTCCAGTTCGTCCCCTGGCACTTCAGCTTCTTCTGTGGAACGATCGTTGTTTTGTGCTTCTTCATGCTTTGATCTGACAGGCCGTGTTCTTCCTAAATTTGTTACTGTGTACCGTTTATACAACTTTTCCCATTCTTTCAACAGTCGAAGAAAATCTTCTGCAGCTTCATTCCTGACCTAAAGTAGACCTTTATGTAAAATTAATACATGCAACATTCTGCTGCAATTGCACATCAGCAGAACTGCAGAAGTTATAACTGGATAAATTACGGTTACCTGTGTCTCAGGATGATTCAGTTTCAAGCTCTTGCATGCCGCCTCACTGTAATCAAGCGACCATTTCTACAAAAAAAAAAAGTTCAAAATCACAGTCAATTTTATAGAACCAAAAAAAATTAACAGTACAAAGAACAAAGGTTTAAAGCAAAGTACCGTCACAATATTAACACCAGAAACTTTCGCACCAAGATTTAGCCCAGTGGACATTCCTCCACAGCCAGAATAAAGATCTAGCAGTGTTAAATCTGCTTTATGAGTTGCACAGCTTGTCCCGTTGTCAATTGAAGGCATGGATGCTGGTGCAGGAAGAGGCTCGACCAATGATGGTGGAGATGAAATCTTGTCCTGGAGATCGGCATCTAAAGTGATGCAAAAAATAAGCAACTCCATAGTTACTGGAAATGCCCAAGCACAATCTATAAGAAATGTATGTGCCTCTCTAATTATAGGAGTTTAGTCTTGGTGCCTACCAGATAGCACAATGCGAAAGGTTGAATACTCGAGACAGTACTCCATATCATAGTAGAAGTCAGATGAAGGAACGCTATACGATTTTACACCAAACTGCATAAGCAAGATATACAAATAGTCTTAGAACAAACCTGATAAAATGAAAAAAAAAAATCAGAATAACGATAAACGAAGAGTAAAAACCAATGAAAATATTCCCCATCGAGTTCTCATCCCTGATGGGAACTGTCTTTCTACGTGAAGACCACCAACCATTTTCCATTACCAGCAAATGGAAGATTGACAATTACAAATAAGTATCGGAAAAAAAAAATTACAAATAAGCAATCTAATTACACAAATAGCTAGAAATATTTTCAATTTTTTTCCCTGCAAATTTCACTATTAAACCTAAAGCTTATAAGAAAAGTGAGAGGAATAAAAGTCTTTTTTAACATTTAATGTCTCCCCATTTGTTACCGCTGTTTGACTAAGAATTCGTGTTACATATATTTGGAATCAGGCAAACTGGCGCATACCTTAGGAGTTACTCTTGTAATTTTAACTTTTGCTATAATGCAATCCAATGGGTTGTCATTTTCTATGGTAGAATAGAAGAGACGTCTCTTGTCAAGAAAGGGAGCTTGATCTTGAAGTACCTAATCAATACCAAGAGAAGAAAAAAGTTTGATATAAATATGTGATTAGAAAATTTTGATATGCAGACTTTTTTAAACTAAAAATAAATCATACTGTATCTTCAGCTCTATAAAACCATTGGACTCTGAAATAATCTTCTCCACAATTGGTCCTGAAAAATTCTAAGATCCTCCCAACATGCATTTGTCCACCTTCACCCTGAAAAATTAAGAGGGTAATTCAACTGCCTATTGCAAGTCAAACCTGCAATTAGAAAATACTTGAGAGAACAAGTTGCCTAGGAGAATTTCTGCCTGGTCATTCTTTGTGAAAGAGTATGGACATTTCATATCATTCATTCACTTTTTTCCATTAAGCAGAGGAAATATGATATTTTACGCTTGAAATGACAGGAATTTAGTACTTGGACAGTATGACGAGCAAGATATCTAGGAAACATTGCATGTTGACTTTACCAAGAACATGGCAACCCTAATTCAAATGATACAATAAAAGATGAGAACTGATGTTATAAAGTAACTTCACTACATTGAAGTTGCCATTCTATTCTGTAAAGTAACTCTGGGACCCCATTTTTTTTTCAGGTTGCCCTTACGAAAGCAGTGCTCTATAAAACAAGACGTGCAGTAGCTTCTGGTGAAGCCTATGAGACTTTTTAAATTCATCAGAAAGGACTAACAGACAACATGGACTTATATATAACCTAAAGAGTTAAGCTATTAGGTGGTGTAACCTCTACTAAAAGAAACATAATGAACATGAGAGAAGAACCAGTTAACGGGTAGATGCTATTAAAACAGATTGCTATTTCATAGCAGAAATCATTATCGGCTAATCCCATCTTACCAAAAAGACATTTTTCCTAACTTTTATCACTGTGAAGATGACAGAAGTGCAATACCCTTATAGTCGCACAATCGCCAAGATTATAGATACATCCACGGACTTCAGCTTGCCTATAGTGGCACTGAACATCAGTGACTATCTTGTCTTCGTCATCATCAGACCTGTGAAGTACCAAGTATAAAATGGAAAAAAGAAAGGCAATAATTCGAAAGATGCTTAATGAGGAAACAGTAGCAAAGGAAAACATCAGGGTTTATACTTATTACTTACTCTGGAGATTTGTTTCTACCAGCTGATTTTTTACTCTGGAAATACAGAAAGTTCAGATCAGTTCAAAATATCAACCCCATATCATTCAACAACATATGGAAGAGACTAAAAATAGCGATCCTTGACAATAACAAGTCACTAAAATACTCAAAAACTTAATCATTCTGAGGAACTAGCACATATTAATAGTCCATTAATTAGCATTGACCCTACTGCTACTAGAGCCCGTGACACTAGGAAGTAGGAATATTAGAGTATCTATATTATCATAAGAGAGTTAACTATGTATAGATCAATATTGGGATGGGTGGTCTTCAAAGAAGATTTGGAATTACTAATAGCCTAGTGGTAGAGCTTTGGACTTTAAGAGATGGTTTAACCTTGGCTTTGAAACATGAATGTTGCCTCTGTATATGTGGAAATGGATGCTAAGAAAGCCCAAAATCTAATCATTGAGTATTCTGGAGATCACCCTCTAATGCCGCTTCTTTGGGGTTGCAAGAACCTTTTTAGGAGGATTAAAGAGAAAAAAAATCCAACATGACTATCGTGAGGCGAATAAAATTGCAGACTACCTACGTGGCTAAGGAAGTAGTTGATATGGAGGAAAGTTTTGTGAATATTGTGGCTCTTTTGCCTAGATTAACTTTTTTGTTCTTGTATGATTGTCTAGGGATTGCACAAGATAGGGAAGTGTAGACTTTTGTCTAGTACTTAGTCCTTTAATTACCAAAAAAAATGTATACATCAATATTTGGAGGTCTCAGTACAAGTCTATTATGACCAGTTTCTCCAGTGTAGACTTTTGTCTAGTACTTAGTCCTTTATTTACCAAAAAAAAGTATAGATCAATATTGGGAGGTCTCAGTACAAGTCTATTATGACCACTTTCTCCAGTTAGCAAGTCTATTTTGAACCATGATCCGTACGTATATGGAAAATGTAGAAATTGGAGCAGAAACAAGTCTAGTGATGTTTATTCACAAGAGGAATAAGTTGAACAAGAAGCAACAGAAACTTATTTCCAATTAAAAATGCTCATAGAATTTGAAATACCCTTCACAATGAACAAGACCTCCAGTCAACATCATCAATATTTGACATAGACATATACTATTTGTGATCCTATTATCGTGCTATATCTTGCAGTATATAGTTCTATATAATGCTCACAATTGAATGCATCTGTTTTAGCCTTTACTCAATATAAGATGAACCATAAGTCCCATTGATTGTAATCCTATGCACGCCCATGATTAACTTAGACGGAGTACTATAACTTTTTTCAATACTTTGGGAAATAATTCGAGATTTAGGCAAGAGAAAAGGAGATGAGGAGCATCTCTTACCTTCATGTCATAGCGCCACTGCCACTTTCGCCAAGCTTCTTCTTCACACATTGGATCCCCAATAAAAGAAATAACTTTACTAGGTTTTTTTGTTGAAAGATCAGAAACCTTCGTTTCTTCGGCCGAATAAACCTTCGTCTCTTGTTCACTTGTCTCTTCATCAACTTCACCCTTGATTAGAGGAATGTTAGAACATCGCATTCGGACATTTTCATCCAACTTCTTCCTATAACTCTCAGAGGGCAACTTGATTTTCTTGGAAGTAACTTTATTTGATTCCTTGGTAACATTAGAGTTAGTTCTGACTTTCAGGCCTCCAGCAAGACCAGAATGAAATCTTGGTGATGATCTTAGTATCCTGCCATTAGCAATGCCCGAGTTGAACCTTGTCATAGTGCTAACAAAAAATTGATCAGGGGACAATCTTGGAGATCTCCTGACAGATGTGCTCTCTGAAGGCGAGGACAATGTAAATCTTGGCGACCTCCTCGGAGTATCCATAATAATCGGCATGATGCCATTTCGAGAGCTCCTCCTAGATTTCTTAGAATCACAATTAAATGCGCCGCCATTTGACTCCACATTTCCCGTCTCCGGACTGACGTTGTCAAATCCTAGCGTCGAACACCTTTGAAGGACCTTATCGGACAATGACACTGATCTTTCAGCTCCTTTCCGCTTCAAAGAGTTGACCTTAGGTTCAGGGACGGGCGGCGCGAATCGGGGCGACGTTCTCCGAGCATGCAACGCCTCTGGCGGCGGTTTGGACTTGTAGTGGTGCTGATGCTCGGATCTGACGGAAGGAGACAACCCCGGGGACGTGAGCTGGGTTGTGGGTGGGTGAAGGATCTTCAGCGGCGATGGCTGCTCGAGCTCCGAAACGGTGTCGGAATGCAATTCCATGGCCAGAGGTCCGGGTTCCGGTGATGGTGGCGAGACCCATTTCTCCTCCATTGGAGTGAGAAAGAGACAGAGGAAGCTTCAGTGCGAAAGATCGAAGGAGAGAGCTTCTTGACTTCGTCAACTTCGCCACACCGGTACGACTGACTGACGATAACGGAAAAAACATGAGATTTCAGTTTTTTTGGAATTTAAATTGCATTTCTGACTGCAATCTGTAAAATAAATATAATAAGGAATCACGTTTCCCTATTGGTTTACTATACAAAAAGCAATCAGCGTAAGCGAAAAAATATATTTTTCTACCAAAAAAATATATATTCACTTTCAGAGCTTACGTGTCCATATAATTAATTCTTGTAAAAAAAACTGAAAATATGAATATAATTATTGGTAGGCAGGTCGTTTTTGACCTGGTTGCCATCGAAGGCTCCCTGCGCCCCCTATCTTTTGTGGTTTTGTATGCTTGATTATTAGATATGGTGGGATCTCGTTATGCTAATTGTTCTTTCTTTTTCATTCATGCCTCTGTTTATCAATGACTTGATGTTTCTATTGGTAGAATTGGAATACTTTGATGCTGTAGTCAAGTTAACTCTTTTGGATCAACGAGCGATATGTTAAGATCAACATTGACTTACCATCATGGGCCAAGAAGAACTCACTATCATGGGCTAGGACTAACTTACTATTATTGGGTCAAGACTTAAATATTTGGGCTAAAGGATAGTTGGTCCAAGTTGAAGAATAATCTAGTGATTTAGGCCTTAGCTTATGTATCTAGATAATTCTAGGATTTATGTAATTTCTAGAGATCTTCTAATAAGATCTTAGTCTAGAGTTTTCTTAGGCCTAGAGAATTCTATAGCTCCCTATAAATAGGGGTTTAGTCATTTGTAAGAATAACCACCACAACACACCACCACCACCAAAGTTGTAAGAGTCTCCAATATATTATATTTAGAGTAAGAGAGTTATATATATAAGAGTTCTTCATTAGCTACTAGATACGGTCTTGGGCAAGTGCAAATCGACACTTCGTTATTTTTACATGGTATCAGAGCCACTGTCGCGGTAACGCGGTAACGATTCAAGATCGGGATTGAAGAACTCAGGTACTCTAAATATGGATGCTGTCGGTCGCGTGATTGGACAAGGAATGGAGCTGCTGAACTCGTCTAATTACCGGATTTGGAAGTCCTGCATGGAGTCGTATCTCGTGAGCGAAGACTTGTGGGATATCGTTGGAGGCAGTGATACAACCGCCCCAGAGGAGACCGCCAAAAACGGTGAAGAGGTCAAACACTAGAAGCGGAGGAATGCCAAGGCGGAGTTTGCCTTGAAGAGGTCGATATCGTCAGAGGTGTTTGAGAATATCTCACGATGCACATCTGCCAATTCGATCTGGAAGACGCTAGACCAGCTATACAACAAGAAGAACAAGGCGCGGTTACAAATGTTGGAGACGGATCTGGCGAATGCGAAGCAGGGTGAGTCGTCGATTTCACAGTTCTTTTTAAAGGTTAAGAACTTGTGTTCAGAAATTAATTTACTCAACCCGGAGGAGCCAATTTCGGAGGCGCGGATAAAACGGTCTATTATTCGGGGATTACGTTCCGAGTATATACCGTTCGTTACGTCGATTCAAGGGTGGGTCCAACAACCATACTTGGAGGAGTTTGAGAACCTTCTAGCTTCACAGGAGTTGCTGGCTAAGCAAATGGCTGGGATCAAGCTGGAGGAAGATCAGTGCGCGCTCGTGGCTCAGGTAAAGGAGAATGACGCCAGGAAAAAGGTTGGTGGGAATGCGGAGTCGTCTCGTAAGAAAGATTTCAAGTGTTATCGATGTGGGAAGCCTGGACATCTGAAGAGAAATTGTCGGACCAGACTGAAGGAGAGTAACATGGTGGAGCCTAAGACCTCAACTGAAGGTGAAGAGTGGGCTAAATGTTTTCTAGCCAAGACCACTCCCACATATGCATTTTCAGCTCGAGACTTGGGAAAGGAGTGGATCGTAGATTCAGGTTGCGGTCAGCATCTTACCGGAGACGAAGATCAATTCTCTACTTTTCGTCCTCATGGAGGAGATGAGGTTATACTCACGGCGGATGACACAGTTCACCATGTTGAGAAGGAAGGCACTGTTGTGATCAACAGTAGCGATGGAACATCGATCAAACTCAATAATGTTTACCATGTTCCAGGCATGAAGAGAAATCTCCTTTCAGTGGCGAATGCTGTCAATTCAGGTATGTACGTTTTATTTGGTCCGAATGATGTGAAGTTTCTCAGGAATGTTGAGATGATCAAGGCGGACATAGTTCACATCGGAGAGCGAGTAGACGACATGTTCGTGATACCGGCTTCAAGTAAGAAAACTTCTTCAAAGAAGGTTCATGGAAAAAGGGGGAGTTCGAATCCTCGCGAAGACGTCCATGGAGAAGCCGATGATAAACAAGTAGTGAAGCAAGGATCGCGGAAATCGATCATCAAGCCAGTTTGTGATCAGGATAAAAACCGCATCTGCGCTTATTCTTGCTTCCTTGCAAGTCCGGTAGTTCGCAATAAATCTCTATCTCAAGATGAAGAGAATGGAGAGTCGGACTTGAAGATGTCTAAGGGAGATGAAGCTGTGCTGCCGACGACAGGAAACAAGCGTCGACAAGTTACTTTGTCGCTTGCTAAAAGTTCAGTCCTCGATAAAGGAAGAAGTGCTTCAAAACAACAAGTTGATCAAGACAGAATAGTGCGACAGAAGTATCGAGAGCGGCACAGACTGGAGCGCAACATTGATAAGAAGAAACATGAAGGAAAGTCAATGTTGAGGGGGAGTGTTAAGATCAACATTGACTTACCATCATGGGCCAAGAAGATCTCACTATCATGGGCTATGACTAACTTACTATTATTGGGCCAAGACTTAAATATTTGGGCTAAAGGATAGTTGGTCCAAGTTGAAGAATAATCTAGTGATTTAGGCCTTAGCTTATGTATCTAGATAATTCTAGGATTTATGTAATTTCTAGAGATCTTCTAGTAAGATCTTAGTCTAGAGTTTTCTTAGGCCTAGAGAATTCTATAGCTCCCTATAAATAGGGGTTTAGTCATTTGTAAGAATAACCACCACAACACACCACCACCACCAAAGTTGTAAAAGTCTCCAATATATTATATTTAGAGTAAGAGAGTTATATATATAATAGTTCTTCATTAGCTACTAGATACGGTTTTGGACAAGTGCAAATCGGCACTTCGTTATTTTTACACGATCACTTTTAGTCATACTACGTCTCTAATGCCTCTATCATTATATAGGACACTATTTTACTTCTACTCTTATTATATTTTACTTCTTCTTTTTCGGTGTGTTATACTTACTGGTTTGTGTTCTTAAGCAAATGTCTCGACTATACCGAGAACTTGGAGTTATCCACTTATCTTGGATGACATGGATGTTAGACAAACCTTTGATATTTTTTGTATTCTTTTTGGTTGTCTGGTTTCAATAAAAATTTCAGTTTGTACCAAAAAAAATTTATTAAAAAAACAAAAAGTAATCCGCTTGATTAGGCAGCAGTTTCAGCTTCCTTCATGACGATCAGCTGTTCCCTCCGGGAATTCACCGCCGTGGAAAACCCTTCTTTCTCCAACCCCGCCTCCATCTCCTCATCATCATCGATATCCTCCACCACATGCCCCGCCGCCAAAGCCCCACCAGAATCACTCACGTTCCCAAATATCAGCACCGCCGTTCCCACCGCCGCACAACTAAAGCCAACCTTAAACGCCGTCCCGATCCTCCCCGGCACCGCCGCACCCACCGCAAACCCGACGCACCTCCCCGCCGTCACGACCCACGAGTGCCACGCGCCGAAGCTCCCCTCCTTGCCGTACGGAGCCGCGTCGAGCACTAGAACCCCCCGAAGGCGTGGAGCAGCCCGACGGAGGTGCTCTGGATCGCCGCAAATATAAGAACGTACTCCGTCCTCCAAGAACGCCGGGTTCTGTAGTAGAATCCGGTGCCGGAGGTGATCAATGAGAGAGCAAACCCTAGAACCTGCATCTTCACTGTACTCGCTCGAATGAGCTGCTGAAACGGGTGCATTAGTGGGAGAGAGAAAAGGGGGAAGATGAAGTAGGTGAGCCAGAAGTAGAGCAAAGTCGCCGGCTTGATGCAGAGTTGACCGACGAGGTAGAGAACGGCGGCGGTGAAGATGCACATGGTGGTGAGCGACGAGAGGAAGGCGGCGGCGAGGGAGCCGATGGCGTGAGGGTAGGTGAAGATGAAGAGTGAGTGGGCGAGAGGTGGTGGTGGGTAGGGTGGTGGTGGTGGGTAGGGTGGCGGTGGCCGGAGTTGGGCGGTGGCGATGTGGAGGAGTCCGACGAGCCATTTGATGCCGCTGAAGATGGAGACGACCCAGAGACTGACAAAGGGCTCCTGGTTTGCAAGCATGTGGTAGGTGAAGGCTGACATTAGGGCGGAGCCAAGGCAGCCGGCGGCGGTGGCGTAGAGGGAGAACCAGCTCGAGATTGCTCTTCTTTTGTAGAACTGTCTTCTCAAGACCTGTCAGATGGATCTCCAACAGATGTATTAATATTACTTAATTTTATAGTTATTTTTTATTTTATAAATAATAAATAAGAATACAAAAACTAGCTAAATTTTACTGATGGTACAATACTTAGCTTTAAATCATTTTCCATTTATTTTGAACGGAAAGAAGTCATGTGATAAATAATGTTGGAATTCACGGCACATAAAAAATGAATAGGTGAAATGACAAATTTGACTCATCAAAATTTAGTTAGTAAAATACAAACTAAAGAAAGTTTAGCTATTGTTTTGCATTATTCAATTTTATTCTATTAGCAAAATACAAGCATATATATACTTCAGCTAGAAATAAAATGCATATATATATATATAAAATGCATATTTCATTTATTTGTAATTATTACAAATTTGGATGTGTCACACACGTGCATAATTCATTCCAAAATAGACATAAAATACAATAAATTAGCTGATAGATTATTCATATAAAAAGTTAAGCTAGCAAATTGATAATTAACTATATCATACTATTGCAACCATATTTACAAAGAGTTTTTATCAGAAAAATTCAATGGTACAATGCATGGATGTAGTCAAGAATTTGATTTAGTGATATAAGAATTAAACTAGAGTAAACAACTAATATAAAAATATTTAAGGGAAAATGTAAAATTTTAAAGAGTTATATCTATGATCAATTATTACTAAAAATAAGCATTACGAAAAGTTGAGGGGACAGTTATCCCGACTAACTCTGGACAATTTTTGTGTAGGCTTAGTGTTTACACCAAGCCAATAAAAACATGATAAGTGTTACACTCTTTTGGTGATTTTTTCTAAAACCCTAAGAATGAACCCTAGAATGGTAGAGTGTAAAGACACTTGTCATGTTTTAATTGGCTTGGTGTAAACACCAAGCCTACACAATAATTTTCACTAACAGAGTATGTACATACGTACCATAGTTCCGGTGTAGCCATGAATCATTAGGCCAAGATGACGAGTGTGACACGCTGTGGCGACAGTGTGAGTGACAATGATGGCGGCAATATAAGGCGGAAATATCCATATTGTCTTGAAAAAACCAGACGGGAGACAAAACATAGCGCCGACAAATGTGGCGGCTGCGGCGATCAGGTGGTAGTTTTGGCCGCCGTCGAGTTTCCGCGATGCAAAGACTAGCATCGGCGCAGACAAAATGAGGCCCATAACCCAGGAAGCCGATATCCATTCAAGTGGTGATAATATCATACCCCCAACTGAAATCGTTTCTTGTGTGAGACCAACGTACCTTGTAAAAAAGATTATACATGTTTGCAACATGAAGAAATAAAAAAAATTAAAAGAAGAAGATAGTGTTGCATCATGCATGGAGGGCTTTATTTTATGAGAAATTTATTTGCAGGCTCGGTGTTAATACATATGTACAACTGATAGTCCTCCGTCTTATTGAGAAAATAACACATGTTATTGTATGTATCTCACTTTTATTCATAAGCAACGCATGTTACTTTTTTAATAAAAGGAGGGCCACCAGTTTTACGTACGCCACGTGTTAGTACTGAGCCAATTAATAATATTCTCAATTTATAATACAAACTTTTTGGTGTGTATTAAAGTTGAGAATCATTAATTGTGTCACATGTTAGTATTTGAGACTAAAAACTCTAAAATTGAATTTAAATATTAGATTTGTAAGTTTCACTACGTATTATTATTTAATTTTATTAAACAAAAATATATTTATTTAGATTAAGTGTTCAGTTAAAATGCAGGTGACTGTAAATGCAATTGAATTTGCAAATACTATATCACGAATATTAAAATTGTGCAACTGCTGATATTTTATTAAGATTTTCTTTTTTAAATATAATAATTCATTATCTTTCATTATCTAATACGTACTATTGCAAATTCAACTACATTTTTACCGAATTTAAGATTAATTATCAACCAAATTATTATATAACGAGAAAATGATGGATGGTCCTAACTCCTATGCATATATACTCACAACTTCATCTCCTTGTCGCCGAAGCACGACAAGCCCTTGAAGCTCCGATCCCAACCTTGAACCGGCTCGAACTTATCGACATTCTTGATCGCAATCTGCGTGACGATGAGAGGGAAGATGATCGGAATCAGAGTGGTCTGAATGAAGTAAGAGCACAGCCCATAAATATACCACCCAATCTCCTCCGCTCGAGTCGGCGTCCGTTCCGACTTTAGTAAAACCCTAGAAGCCGGTGACGTCATCCTCCAGTCCTCCTTCTCCGGCGAAGCTCTGGAAGTTGAAATACTGGCAGTGGAGGCTAGGCTGACGTGGGATGTGACGTCAGGAGTGGTGCTGGGGTCAGCCATGGAGGGGAGATGATGGGTAATGCGATTGTGAGAAGAAGATGCAGTAATTAATGGCGGCCATGTATGCAACAGCTGGTGCGACGTAAACGAGAGATGAGGACGATTTGGGGGAGGGAAATGGCCTCGGTTTGTTCATTCTGTTTGCATGAAAACAAGGCGAGTATATGTATGTTGGGATTATGCCTTCGTGCCAGACCGGTCCAAGAGATACCGGGCCTAAAGTTAAATTAAATTCGGGGCTTTTATATTTTTTTTACAAAATATTTAAATTGACTATTTATAGTAAGTTTTTATTTAAAATTTATATTTCAAGCTTGTAAAGAAACAAAATCGCTAATTAAATATTTACACTCATTTTCCCCCTAAAATTTCATTTTCAATTCTCAATATAGCTAATTCATTTAAGCTTTCTTGACGCATAGTTGAAATGAGCTTTTTTTTTTGTTGTGACTGAAGTGAATTTAGCCATATAATAATATATATGAGGCCTCATTTTTCTAGGGGTCTAAAGCTCTAATTTTAATGACATTACCCTTGTGCCGGCCCTGCTTCGTGCGATCTGTTGTTTTCGGACAATAGACGAGGAAAGTATTGTAATTATTGAGATATATAATAACCACTAAGGAAAATGATTAGTATATTCTGACTCCTGGTCACAAATATGTTCCGAATGTGAGAGAAATATAATAAGTTGTTTAAATTTACATGAGAGAACACCTCGGAACCTAATGTCGGAGGTTGTATCACCTCTAACCACTATTAGTGGTGGTTTAATGGTTAAATCGTTTACTCTCATATAGTTTGGTTACAAAGTTCCAAGTTTGAAACTCCACAAGAACGTCACGTTACAGTGATCTAATTAAAATATTAGGTTCCAACAGACCGACCTTTTAACTATATTAACTTGTCACTACTAGTTCATTTCTTAGCTAGAGACCTAACAGTTGTCCACCCCGGTGCCTGTCACCTCCTCCACCACCACTTTCTCTTTCTTTTCCGCCACCACCGCTTCCTCTCCAGCCACGACCACCACTTCCACCACCACCACCACCTCTTCCTAAACCTCAACAACTGCCTCCGCTACGGCCTTAGTCGCCGCCACCTCTGCTACCACCTCAGTGACTGCCGCCACCTCTACAACCACCTCATTCGTCGTCGTCGCCTCTGCAACCGACTTGAGTAAAAAATGTGTTGAGTTTGAACCCAACACTTATTCAAATTCGATATAATCGAATTTAGCTTGACTCACAAATCTATTATATATCACAATAAATTAGCATTTTCTATGATTGCAAAAATCGACCTTAACTCGATCTCGAATTATTTATATTTATATTATAAAGCTCGTTTAGGCTCACGAATAATTACAAGCCGGTGATTCTCAAGCTTGAACTCGACCCGACAGACTAAAAAGCACGACTCAAAATTTTTCGAATTGAATTCGAGTTTTGAACGAGTCAATTCTGAGTAGCTTAACTCACTTACATCTATGTACAACAGTATTAGCATGTTTATAGTATATCATTCCATATTCGGTAAATTGCTCACTATAAATATTTTTTTAAAAAAATTATAATCCAATATCAAATAAAAGTATGAAACCCTTAACATTTATACTTGTGTAATCTAGTATAACTGATATTTTTTATTTTTATTTTCAAGTGGGATAGAAGAATAGCGCTTATTGAACACATAAATTAATTTCTATTCATATAGAGTAAGTTATAAGGTGTAAAATACTGCCATAAATATTTCTCTATTTTGAATATCTCAATAGTCAGTCTCAGTACTGCCCATGTTCACGTGGTTTCATGATTTCTTGCTTGTTTGATTCACCATCTCCATTCTCCACCATTACCCGCCTTTCCACTTTCCGCAATCTCTGCAATATCCTTTCCTTTGTTTCCCATGCTTTCCTTCTCTTTGCTTCTCCAGCCTCCTCCTCTCTCTCTTCTTCTGTGTCAGTCTCCAATACCCACCTTTCCCTTTTCCTTACAAAATAATATAATAATTATATATACACTATGACATAAATATACATACATGATACAATACAATATATATATACATATATATAAACAGTAAATTATGGCTTTAATTTAAGGCTTTAAGCATCTATTCTAATTTCTATACATACAAGCAGTACAGCAAACAATATACTTTCCTTCCAGTGTTCTCCCTATCTTTCCAATTTTTCTTACATACTTCACTTCCATCTCCCCTTCTCTCATCTATCTATCTATCTATCTATCTATCTATCTATCTATCTAAAGTCTAAACTATAACCCATTTCTCTTCTTCATCTTCTTCCTCTTCTCGAGTTCTTCATCCATGGCGACTCTACTGGACATATCCGTATCAGCAATCATAAACATCATCTCCGCTCTCGCCTTCCTTCTAGCCTTCGCCGTCCTCAGAATTCAGCCCATCAACGACAGGGTCTACTTCTCCAAATGGTACATAACCGGCTCCAGAACAAGTCCCCGTCGGTCGGGCTACTCGGTCGGTAAATTCGTCAACTTGAACCTCAAGACGTACTTCACTTTCTTGAACTGGATGCCTCAGGCCATGAAAATGTCCGAAGCTGAGATTATCAACCATGCTGGCTTAGACTCCGCTGCTTTCCTCAGAATTTACATTCTTGGGTATATTTGCTCTGTTTCTTAACTACTTATAGTTCCAAGTTTGGATTTTTTTTTTTCTCTTTCTGTCAATTAAAGTCTGGCATATGAAGTTCCTACTAACCCACGAGAGCTATTTGAGTGAGGAGGTAGTTTGCATTTAGCATTTCTAAGCTAATCATGCTGATTTTCTGTTCAACTTTTATTGCTACACCTGAGAAACAGTGTTACTGCTGGTTATAGGACGTTTTATTTGCTAAACTTGTTTTAGGACTTGGATTAGTTTTATTCTACTTAATAGTTTGTTTTTTGCCTTAAATTCTGCTGAAGAAAATCAGTTCAGCAAATAATTAAATATCATTCTTGGCCAAAAAAAAAATTAGAACTTCAGCATTTAGAGAAGCTTCTTGGAGTTACAGAAACATCAGACTTCAGTCTGCAGTGATGAAATAGACACTACAACGTGAGTCTAGAATACCACACCGGATGAAATTTGTATATTAGAGTAGTATATAAGCAAGTGGGCCACCTCCTCCTATCACCAATAATTGGTTTTAGAATGTAACCTTACTTGCATATATAGCTGCTCTCTGCTGATTTGTTGAGCTTGGCTTGGCCAAATGTGGAATCTAACATGGTATCAGAGCCCGGATCGGGTCTGGGCCTGGGAGATGGTCTGTCTGAAATCAGAGAGTCCTCACGGTGAGGGGGAATGTTGAAATAGACACTCCACTGAGTGCGTTTCTATCATTTGGTAATTGACCATTGTCATATATTAGTTAGGAGAAGGCGTTTCTATCATTTGGTAATTGACCATTGTCATATATTAGTTAGGAGAAGGCTTTATTGAAGTGTAAAATTGCAAATTTTCAAGCTCGAAAGGTCTTCTATAAAAGTTACTTGCTATTGCCTCACAGATTGAAGATCTTTGTTCCAATCACGATCATCGCACTCCTTGTGCTAGTCCCCGTTAACGTATCAAATGGAACCCTATCTTTTCTGAAGAAGGATTTAGTCATGAGCAACATTGATAAGCTGTCTATATCCAATGTTCGTCCTCATTCCATAAGGTAACTAAATCTTCACTCAAGGCAGTACATGATTTGCAGCATTGTGAGGACTTCGGTTTGGTGATAATAATGGAATTGTTGATTTCAGGTTCTTCTTTCACATAGGACTGGAATATCTATTCACTATATGGACATGTTTCATGCTTTATAAAGAGTACAGTACCGTTGCTTCAATGAGGCTGCGTTTCTTGGCTTCCCAGAGTAGGCGCCCTGAACAGTTCACAGTTAAGTTAAACCAAGGCCCTTATTTGATCTATCTATGTGTGCTCTCTCCTTCTTCTTTAACAATCCGTGGTTCGTTACTTCAGGTAGTGGTTCAGAACGTGCCTTGCTCGTCAAGAAAGTTGATACCAGACACCGTGGACCAGTTCTTCAAAAAGATTCACCCCGATCACTATCTCTGTCATCAGGTAGTGAAAATGTTTCATTTAGAGTTTAAACTTCCTTTTACCATCACAATTCTTAAGGCTGCATTTGTTTTGAGATGTAATAAGAGCTTTCTTTCGCGATCCAGGAAGTTTATAATGCAAATAAATTCGCTAAGCTGGTACGAAAGAGAGAAAAGCTCCAGAACTGGCTCGATTATTATCAGCTCAAGTTTGAAAGGCATCCTGAGAAGAAAAAACCAACCACAAAGGTTAAGTCATTTTTAAGCATTGTTTTGTTCTCTCCTGGGTTTCAAATATAGGTTGAATACCAAAATGCTAGCTGAACTTATAATTTGTTCAGAGTGGTTGCTGTGGTCTTTGGGGCCGGAAAGTTGATGCAATCGACTACTACAAACAACAGATTAACGATCTTGATAAAAGAGTAAGTTACATTTGAAGCTTGCTTATTTCATCAATCTCCAACTTTCTTCATTTGCTAATATTACTTGATTAATTTTTTAAATTGATAGATGGCCTCAGAGCGTAGTCGGGTCATCAAAGACATGAAGTCTATGCTTCCGGTTGCATTTGTCTCTTTCAAGTCGCGATGGGGAGCAGCTGTCTGTGCACAGACCCAACAAAGCAGGGACCCAACTCGGTGGTTGACTAATTGGGCACCCGAGCCTCGCGATGTTTACTGGCGAAATTTATCCATACCGTTTATCTCACTGAGCATTCGGAGGCTTCTTATATCGATATTGGTCTTTGCATTGGTGTTCTTCTACATGATTCCCATTGCTTTTGTCCAATCTCTTGCAAATTTGGATGGTCTTGAAAGAGTAGCTCCTTTCCTCAGGCCAGTCATAGAAACGTAAGTTAGCCTCTTGTAAAACTCTACTTTGTGAAACTTGCATTTTCAGGAAGAAAAGAAACAGAGATTTTTACATGATTTTCCTTCACAAAATGGATTTGAGAAAGTAAAAAACTGATCTTTTTGGGGAAAAATAAGTTTTTAGAAAGAAAAAGTTGCTACTTTCTTGTAAAATTTCACTAGTATGGTTGAAAATGGATTTTATTACTTTGGGAGAAAGTAAAAAACTGATCTTTTTGGGGGGGGAAATAAGTTTTCTTGAAAGAAAGGTTGCTACTTTCCTGTAAAAATTTCACAAGTATGGTTGAAATTGTGCAGGAAATTCATCAAGTCATTCCTACAGGGTTTCCTCCCGGGTTTCGCCTTGAAGATCTTTCTGTGGGCCCTGCCGGTCATTCTGATGTTCATGTCGAAGATCGAAGGATACATATCGATGTCGATGCTGGAACGAAGAACGGCTTCAAAGTACTACTATTTCATGTTGGTCAATGTCTTCTTAGGAAGCATAGTCACTGGAACAGCTTTCCAGCAGCTCCATGCATTTTTACATCAATCACCTTCCCAGTATGTGACTTCTACTTCTCTCTTTAATTCAAAAATGTCAATCCAGTTTGATTGACATCTTTTTCTTGCAGGATCCCAAGAACAATCGGGGTATCCATACCGATGAAGGCTACTTTCTTCATCACATACATTATGATAGACGGATGGGCCGGGATTGCGGGTGAGATTCTGAGATTGAAACCATTGGTTATATTTCACCTCAAGAACATGTTTTTGGTGAAAACCGAAAGGGATCGAGAGAGGGCAATGAGGCCACCTAGTGTTGATTACCCGGAAACCCTCCCGAGCCTCCAACTCTACTTCCTTTTAGGGATTGTTTATGCCGTCATCACTCCGATTCTCCTTCCGTTCATCGTTGTCTTCTTTGCTTTTGCCTACTTAGTTTACCGGCATCAGGTATGTGCTTTCTGTATAAATTATTGGCTAGTCTTGAGTACCAGTAATTTAGAATATCGCACAAAGACCGTACTATAATCGATTGATCTCTATGCTTGATTATGTGCAGATAATCAACGTCTACAATCAAAAATACGAAAGTGGTGCTGCATTTTGGCCTCATTTTCACACGCGCGTTATTGCGAGCTTATTGATATCTCAACTTCTATTACTGGGTCTACTTAGCACCAAGAAAGCTGCCAATTCGACTCCATTCCTTGTCGCTTTACCTGTTCTTACATTGACATTTCACAAGTACTGCAAGCATCGCTTCGAACCTGCGTTTAGAAATTACCCGCTTGAGGTAAATTTTCAATCTTGTGGTAATTTTTCAGAAGTTAGTATTTAATATATGGAATCAGTCACCAAATTATTCAAGCAAAATGTCCGCTTTGTAATGATAAATGTATCTTACCATTTTGAAAAAAATCGTGCTGTTTTTGTAACAGTTTTTGGCATTCTGAAGTAACTTTTTGCTCTCTAAAGTGTATATCTCTGATGAAATTTCCTACAACTGATTTGACAGGAAGCAGTGGGCAAAGACATTGAAGACCGAGTTGTTGATCCCGAGCTAAACCTGAGAACGTACTTAGCTGAGGCCTACCTGCACCCGATTTTTCGGTCATTCGAGGTTGATGAGGAAGAGCTGGTAGATATTCGAGTTAACAAACCCCAAACTCACTTCTCCATTGCAGGCTCCACCACCACTATATAAAGGATTTCTTATCGATCCGCTTAACTGCTGACAAGAAGATGAGTCTGACCCGACATCTAATCGACTGTATAATCGATAATGATATCGAGTGATAGATAGATGGGCATTTTCTGAAGTTCTAACAATCTTTGTAGATTAGCTGTGTGGAGGGTGTGTGTTAAAAATGCAAATTGAAACAGTTGGTAGCTTGTGCAGCAAGAAAGTGATGTTTCTATGAATAGTTCATTTTCATTTTTAAACCTGACCACAATATGGAAACAGTTGGTAGATTTTGCAGCAAGTAAGTGCTATTGCTGTGAATAGAGTCCATTTTCATTTTTCAACCTGAACACAACATGGAAACAGTTGGTAGCTTGTGCAGCAAGAAAGTGAGGTTTCTATGAATAGAGTCCATTTTCATTTCTCAACATGAACACATGGAAACAGTTGGTAGCTTCTGCAGCAAGAAACTGCGGTTTCTACAATACAATCCTTTTTTTTTTTTTTTTTTTTTTTTTTTTTTCCATTTTTGTAATAGATTGAATATATTCTATTGCTGTTTCTATGTTACAGACATCGATAAACTCGTGATAGAAATTTTACTATGGTGTTCATCGTCCCTATAAAGAACAACTGAACACCACATTGAAACATTTGGTAGCTTGTGCAGCAAGAAAGTGCTGTTTCTATGAATAGAGTCCATTTTCATTTAATTTTTCAACCTGAACACAACATGGAAACAGTTGGTAGCTTGTGCAGCAAGAAACTGCAGTTTCTATCAATACAATCTTTTTTTTTTCAATTTTTATAATAGATTGAATATCTTCTATTGCTGTTTCTATGTTACAGACATCGATAAACTCGTGATAGAAAATTTACTATGGTGTTCGTCGAAGAACAACCGAACACCACACCGAAACATCAACAAATTGGAGAAATTTAGTTGATTGTTCTAATTAAGCTTTGGCTGCTTGCAATGGGGCAGAGGATTTGGCAGCATTGATCTGCTCGTACAGGTCTCTGATCTTCAACCCGACAAGGGTTTGGAAAAACCCGGTACCGTTGTTGCTGCCGGGGAAATCGGAGTGCTTGAGCATCTGTTGAGTGACTTCTCCGTAGAACTTGGAAGACAGGTTGCTGAGGTGGCTTTCCACGTAGATAAGCTCATCTAGTCTGTCGAATTGCCCGTCCATCTCTATCACTGAAACCTGTTTTAACAAAGTTGCATATGAATAGAATGAATCACCAACGGCCCTCAACTTGTGAAATGGTGTAATTGGATCCCTTTATTTTACTAATAATAGTACAAATGTATCAAATCATGCTGTTTTGCTACTTCTACTAATATATATATACATAATAAGAAGGTCTGGGAGCAGTTCCGACAATGCGTTTCGGTTTGTGAATGAGTGATATAGTACTCGTATAATATATATAAGAAAAAACTTTAGAAATATGATTTTTTTCATACATTTGGGATTTGTTTCTTCCATTAATGTTCATCCAATAGAAAAATAAAAAATAAAAAAATTCATGGGTTAATTACACCCTGAACTATGTCTTCATTTGATTTTAGCACTTCTTCCACTAAAGACTCAAACTAAATGAAGGCATAAACTTATGCGGGTCTATTATGCTCTAAGAGCACCGTGCTTTTGGTACTTTTTTTGTATTTTTTTATTGCCCTAAATGTGAACCCTAGAGGGAAATTGATATTAGGGAAATTGATATTATTAATAGTATGATACAAATATTAGGTGTGGTTAAAAAATTTCATATTTTTTTTATAATTTTAAAGTTACAATTAAGTCCACCCTAGTAATAAAAAAATCAAAAGTATGGTACTCTTGGAGCATGGTAGAAAAACCCAAACGTATACAAACTTAAGGAGATCGGTATAAAAATGGTAAATGTATTTTTGATCCCATATGTTTGACCGTTTTTTGATTTTGGTATTTATGTTTTTTCGTATACTTCTTGTACCAAACATTTGAACTTTGTATACTTTTGGTTCCAAAAGTATACAAAAAAAAAATATAGTACCAAAAGCAAAAAACGGTGAAACATATGAGACCAAAAGTGCCTTTAAGCCGTATAAAAATTGTGCATGCATGCAAGAGTGTAGTTACTAGTTACCACTTTTTTTTTTTTTTTTTTTTTAACATGAGATTGTTTTTAATGGAGGGAAATGTGTATATATATATATATATACCTCGTTGCCGAAGTAAGCATCGGGGCCGTAGGCAAACTTGATGCCGGGGTAAGAACAAGTGAGCTTCCTTCCACAAGGAATCCATGAAATAGTGGATCCTTCATCGAACAAGAAAACTGGTTTGAAGTACTTGACACCTTCCTTCATGATCAGCTTCACTCTCAACACCTTTCCTTCATTGTCACCTGGGATCAGTTCTGTTGGCAGCACTTCTATCACAGCATCTGCATATTGCTTTTGTGGATCTGTAAAACCATAATTAATTAACAATAATCATGTAATCACATTCAATTCATAATTATCATAATAAATATTAGGGTTAAGAAACTAAAAACAGTCTCAACTGTATGTCATGTTACTGATCGCTGTCCCATATTTAAAATGTTGATATTCATAACTATTGTATTTGTTGCTTTCCAATTTTTCCTCTTAAATTTGATTGAACAAAAACATGTTTTTAAGCATAAATAAGCCTAAAACCATGAACAACAAATCTGATACTTTGAAAATGTAGAAAACAACATATTTTAGTTGCTTAAAACACAAATTTTAATGCCAAAATGATCAGTAAAAAAGGTGGAAAGTAACAAATCTTATAGTTGTTACACAAAATATCAACATTTTAAATCTGAAATTGAGACTGTTTTTAGAGTATTAACCCTAAATAGTATCAATAGATATACATATAGGAGATTTTTTTATTTTTATACCGATAAACGCATCGAAGTCGGGTTTTCGGGCTTCAATGCTAGCTTTGATGCTTTCAAGGCTGTGACCTCTCTCAGCCATGTCCCTCTGCAGATTTGTGATTATCAGGTATATGATATACTAACTGACCATTTACAAAACATAAAGTTTGATTTGATGCATCATTTTAGATCATATATATAATAATAGAATGATCATATTATTATGCATAAGTATATATAGTACTTGGATTTTCCATGCAAACTTGACTTCATTGCTGATATCCAAGTAAATACTGAAGTCCAGTAGGTCCCTAACGCGCTGGTCGTACCTGCATTTTTTTTAATGTATCTGTTAGTAAATCGTTTGGATGCATATAACATGTCACATAATAATAAAATTAAATGATATAGTTTTCTTGTGCCAAAATTGGTGGCATGGCATGGATACATAAATTTGACCATACTTTTTAAACCAACCAATAACCTTATCCATAAGGCGCCTTATCTCTCTATCCAAACCAGATTCAAATGTACGTACGTAAATGTTCTTTCATAATATCACATGCAGAACTATATATATATATATAATATTGGAATCTAGAGAGAGAATGTTAATTAATTAATTAATTACATTGGATGTAAACCCTCAATTACGAGGATCTTAGGGGGCTTGATGAGCTCTGGAGGGTCCAACAGACCAGTCACGTGGTTGTAGATTGGTTTCTCCACAGACTTCCCCTCCTTCAAAGCTTTCACCTGCTCATCACAGTTAAATTATTATAATTATTTACCATATTCCGCGTAAAATAACTGCCTCTTTCTTAAATAATTCTAGACTATAGATATGAGAATATTACAAGTATATATATAATCATTTCAAATCTAGTAATAACATAAACGCATGATCACATCCATTCCGACTCTAGTTATAATATAAATGCTTGATCAGACCCAACCAGGAAACAAATGCACTATGGGATTAGTGCAATTGTGCTACCCTAAACTTTTTATAATATATGTAAATTTTACTCTAAAATTTATAATTATTCTCAACGACACATTTGCCACTGCATAATTTCTGGCTTTGTGGTCCTTAGACCCAACTCCGATCCGATAATAATACAAATGCATAATCAGAACCAAGTCTGATGATGATAAAAATATATGATCTGATTCGGTCTATAAAAAATTTATTCGTTTGTGACAGATTTATTTGCGAGGACATATAACTTTATTTGTAAGGGAATGATGAAAATCTTTTACAAATACAACATTTAAAAATTACTAAGGAAATAACTCCTAACAGAAAACTTGATTAGAAACTTCGGTAAAAAATCTTTTACAAAATTTTGAGTTTTGTAATGAGTTTTTATAAAAACATAACAAATCCCTTGAGAATATACGTTAAATTATGCAAAACTAGTAACATTTTCTTATGAGTGTTTACTAAAAGAATATGATTAAAATACACATAATTAATTAATTACCTGCTCGTACATAAGATCGAAGTCATTGGCTTTAGGGTCAAGCGCAGTGACACCTTTCTCCTTCCTCCCGGTTCTGTCCAGTGAATGGTAGTCATCCAAACAGATAACGGTGGTGGTGTCGCTGATGAGGGTGTTGGAATCGGGGTTTCCGCCTTTTGGCGGCTCGGCGGCTCCGCCAAACACGCTGGTCAGCCGCCTCATGAAGGTACTCTTACCGCAGCCGGAATCCGCCGCCAGGCCGATGACGATGGTGTCTCCGGCGGAGCATCGGATGACGTAATGCCTCGGAGAGCTGCTGCTGCTCTTGCGGTAAAAGACGAGCTGCTGCTGCTTCTGGGAGAAGTTGCCGAAGTGGGTCTTGGTGGAGATGGAGGATGCTGAGCTGAGTGACGTGACTGAGTGGACTGCACAGACCGCCATTGTTGGTTACTGCAGCTTCTTTGGTGTGTCTCCTCTCCACTTTCCTCTGTTTTCTAGTAGTAGCAGAACAGATGTTAGTTTTAAGAGGGGGGAGTGTATATGTGATGATGTGGCATTGGGTTTCTCTCAACACCCCTGGTTTTGGATAGATGAGAGGAGTAACTAATTATAAGGTTAACCATTTAAAAAAAGTGTCTCAACAACTATATATTATGATGTTAATTGTTTTTATTTCATATTTAAAATGTTGATATCTAGTATTCTAGCTATTAGATTGATTGATTTTTAGTTTTTTCTTTCAAAATTGATGAAATAAAAACGTGTTTTTTAAGTATTAAATAAACATAAACCATAACAACAAATATGATATTTCGAAAAAGTTGAAAACAACATGTTTTTGTTACTTAAAATATCAATTTTACTCTCAATTTTATAGCCAAAATATATCGAAAAAGTGGAAAGCACAACTCTAATAGCAGGGACACAAAATATTAACATTTTAAATATGAGACATCGATTAGCAACATATCGTATAGTTGGTTTTTAACCCTTGTATCATTTTTATGAATGATACAAGATCTCAAACGAATATTCCCTATAAGAGCGTAGTCCATGCATGAAATATTGCTTAAAAAATAGAGCATGGAATCTAAAAGTGTAGAATAATTAGTTAATGGGTGCTTTGAAATGTTAGGTTCATGATTATAAGAAGTTAATACAGCCACAGATACTAGCTAGGTAGTTTTCAGTATTTTCATTTATGGAAGGAGTGGGGGAATGGTGATGAAGGGAAAGGATGGAGTTGGTGTTTTGGGTTATGTGATGGGGCATAGAAGGAAGGAAGTAGCTTGGGGATAACTTTTTTTCTCTTATGGAGTTTGGATATTTGGTGTGCCACGTGGCATTATAAGTGTGGATAATTGGAGATGAGGGGTTTAAGGCGTGGAGTGGAGATGGATGTAGGATTTGAGGATGATAGTGATACCATACCCATTCATTTTCTTCTCTAGCTTTTGGACTATTGGCCTTTTCAAGTTGTGGAGGACATGGTTTGTCTCTTCATTATTTATTAGCCATTTCATGATCCACCTAAATCAACAATTACATTAACTATACACTACGAATTTTTACCTATCTAGCTCTTCAACTAGTATATCCATTTTTCTTCACAGGATGTACTAAGTATCAATATTAAGCTTCTAAAATAATCCGAAATTTCATTACAGGAGCTTAAAATCTACACCCCTCTAGATAACGAGTGAAGTGTAGAACTGCTACGTCGTCTTTTAAAATTGATTTTAGTCCAATGCTAATTATCAACGCCAAAGTGTGAGGTAAGGAAAATAAACCGAGTCATTTGTTTTAACCCCATTTGACAACAAAATGAAATAATCCTGCCTGATAGATTGAACAAAATAATTGTACTTCATGATATGATCAAACAAAAAGGTCCACAAAAACTCAACTCACTGGAGTAATAGAGAGAAATCTGAGAAACAATGAAAAGTCAAGTGTCTCGCCGAACTCAATAAGTAGACCAACAACATCTAGTCTATTGTCAACTGTATATCATACCCACTCGAATAACAATCAGCTTGAACAAACCTCAAGAGAAGCTAAAGAGAGCAATAATAACATTCTATATACCAAGGGTTTAGTAGTAGCACGAGAAGCGGTGTACATAGGAGAGCGACGAATCCAAGGCTGTAATCAGACCTGACAGTTTGTGTTTACCTGTTGCCCCTGAAGTATATGTATATTTTCTGCAAAATTCGAAGATTATAATTTTGTTAGATCGGAATACTAATAGTGTAAAAGATGTGGTTGAGGCCGAATTGAAAAGGGTGAGTTTGTTTTCTAACCTGAAGTACCCATAAGCTGAGAAGCGTCTCCAAGCAAAACATGCCGAACCCAATCAAGTAGAATATCTGCAGGAGAACAATAACAGCCACTTCAGTTCAGATAATCCCAGAATACAAGCAGCAGAGCAGGCAGATAAATGGAGAGCCAACAGATGTAATATATATACATATTTAACAAATCCCCAACTGATGAAAATAGAAAAACTTTCAGAAATGAAACTTACACCAACGAGCATATGACCAGAGAGGAGATCAACTGCTGAGAGAATGCCGCTGTAAAATCAATAACATGGAAACAGGCATAACCGTAAGATACCATCTATCTTGGTATACAGGTAAAAGATATAAGTTGGATGAAACATTATAGGATCGAGTGAAATCAATTAAAGCCTCGGATTCAAGCAAGGAGATCAGATAACAAGAGAAGAATAGGGCGACTTTGGGCAGTTGTAACGACTTACGTGAATGATTTCCCCTGGAAGACAATCGGAGGGGCTATGGAAGCAATGATGCAGAAGCCAATATGCAGCTGTGCTTGAAAAAAATGCATTAGTGGGAGGATCGCCAATAGTAGGCAAGATAAGTGGATGTAAGAAACATTTTGATTCGGTGAATAGGATGATGTGCAGTGTAGAACAAATAGAGGCGATGACTAGACGATTAGAAAAATACTCACCAAATAGAATATGAAAAACCCACTAAAGCTCACCGCACTGTCAGTCCTGTTACAAATAATCCAAATGAGACAGGCATGCATGCATATGATAGGTCATATTTTTATGCCAATAGAGAGAACTCAGATCTGACATTGCCTTTGCAAAAAGGATGTGAATATAATTATGAAACTGAAATTTATAGTGATACTAACCTCATAGCCCTATATAATGGCCTATACCATAGTAAGTATGATAGAGGACATCCAGTTAAAGCATAGATTGAAGCCAGGAAAAATATCTTCACACCTGCACACATCCAGCCATTAGGAGATAAGGCTATCAAAGAGCATCATACCAAGATGGTTACAATAAAAACAAGACTCATATTATATATATATATATATTTATTTTGCTAGGCGGCGGTTGAATCTGGGACCTTTGATAACCAAAGAAGATGACTTTCCACTTAACTAACATTCATTTGAAGCTCATAGCTACTGAATATATAAGGGCCCAAAATAAAAAAGGAGTGGAACGGAAAAGCTTACCTCCACCTCTGATCCAACACACTGTTATAGCAATGACATTGAACACAAGGCAAAGAAGGATCCCTGCAAATGCCAAACTCTATTAGCTTGATTGAGAAACAAGATCACCAAATATATAAAGAAGAAAAACTGGTAATGCCATGAGAAATCAGAGAGTGGAGGCTGACTAGTGACTTAACAGCTAAAGATAAGCTGCTAAACGGAGGAATATAGAACCAATCAAACCTATATGCTCCAGCCAATAAAGCTAGAGAAACCAGTTCTCTTGAAAGCATGAAATAAACTATACCTAGCCAACTAGCAAATGCCAGGTACTGCATCTTTTGAGCGTGGATTGGTATTTCATTCGCTATGTCATGATGAATGATAGGGAAAAACGGAGGCCAATTTCTATCATCCACCGGGACTCCAGCTGATCAATTGGAAACAAGAGATCACAACATGACTTATAATGAAATTATGAAAGAAAATAAATGAGACGTGTGAGCTTCAAAGTAATGTCATATAAATATGAAATCTTATGGAAGATCAAGAATCTTACCTCTAGAAACAGCCTCTTCTCTTCGTTTTATGTCCTGTGAAGAACATGAGAAATAGTCCATTAAAACTTATTTATATGGGTCCGCTAGCTTGCATCCAACTAAAAGAATTTTACTAGAGCTGATAACCCAGGTTGTATCATGTCTGAACAGGTCATGCTATAATATGGCCACGAACAGATCATGCAAATAACCATCTTATGTCATATCAAAGAATATATCATTTAAGAGTTTGGGAACAAATCTACAAGTGTGTATTATTATTCTATATTGTAATTTACTAATATAGATGCAAACAAACATGCTTAATAATGTTCAACTGAGTCAAGTGTGTCGATCAATGATTAAACATGTACTGCTTGTTCTTAAGCTGCATTTCGACCATTTCGAAAACTATTTATGAAATGCATACTCACTTAAACCCAGTTTGTCTCATAAACAAGGTTTCGCAACATGTTCCCGTACTTATTTTCCTCTCTAGAGTTGAACTTTAATGCAATTTAGGTTCTCTAAGTAGCAACTTCAATAGAAATAAGCAGATTAATCACTTCAAACAAAAAGTTAAGGAAAAAAAAATAACCCTTTCTCTCCTTTTTAGATCTGCTTCCCATGCAGCAAGTTCTGTTCCTTTATTCTGGGAATCCTGAAAGAGGAAAAAAGAATAGCTACTCTAAGAAAAAACAAGGAATAAGTGTTGAGCCAATAGAAAATGTACAAAGAGCTGGTTTATCACATTCACTGAATCCAATGGAATATCAACAGTGGCGTCATTTTTTTGACCAAAGCCAAATGGTAGTGATGCAACAAGAGGATTTCGTGTCTTTGGTGCTGGAGCAGCTCCACCCTTCTGCATAATTTCAACCAAAAACATGAGAGAACATGCACTTACACCTATATAAATACTCTAAAAAGCTACAACCAACAGGCATGTCTTCAAGCAAAAAGATCACGCGCCTCAAAAGTAAAAGAAATCTGCTTAATGGCTTCAATCCATGTTCAGACAAACTAAAAGATTAAATATAGTTATTTTGACATACGATATATTGGAATGATATATCATTAATATTCTTGTTCTTTCTTTCTCTAGCCCTTCCAAAAAATCACAATTTAAAACAAACAAAAATTGAATATATGATGGAATTGGAACCTTAAATATGACTTATTATATTAAAAAGATGATAAAACTTGCAGGAAATTGCATTTATTCATCTAATTTGTTTGACACGTAATAAGGAAATAGCTGGAACAAAGCAAGATCTCTCTCAGAAAGAGCTGTAAACTTGTGCATGTTGAGTTTGTGCCAGAATGCCAGCTTTTTACTCACACACGACATGGTTCTGGATATATTTCCTCACCATAGAGATTCCATGGAAACAAGGATTCCATCTCTGAATCTTTCATTCATCTTCATGCCTTCATCATTGTTTTCAGTTAAAAATGGCAGAGAAAAGACACTGGACCAAGAAACTGCACATCATATACGCTGCCACGTTTATCTCATATAATCATAAAAGTTCAAACAAATGATGATGACGATCGAAGAACTCCTCTCCATCATATGTTCATCATTGTCATTCAGAACATTTGTGCCGAGAGTTGACCAGCGGACAACTGTACCTAACCCATGAGTCCATGACTAAGAGTAACCAGATCTAGATCAAGTCAGAAACGCCTAGACCCTAGTTGACAGAAAAACACTGATCCATAATAAACTCACATGCAGAACAAGCAGATGATTCAACGCAATCAATCCAACAAATTCACTTTAGAACTCGGTAAAAGTTGCGGATGAAAATGAAGCAAACAACTAGAGATCTAACGCGTGGCATTGGAGAGAGAGTAAGAAGATTTACAGAGAAAGGGTTGACATCTTCTTCCTCGAAGGGATTGGGATCGTGGTGTCGATTCATGTTCGTGGCGGCTAAGATCTCACCGGAAAATTCGCCTGACGGGAGAGAAAGAAATTGGGAGATCTGGCTGCACCACCGCAACTTCCGCGCCAAATGAAGCTCTCTTTCTCTACCTCTCTCTCCGCGCACTTTACCTTTCTACTTCACCTCACCCACCACGGTCTCACCCGCCACCGGCGCCGCTTGCCAACTACGCGGGGTTCAAATAGAAGTGACGTGGACTCACATTTTTTTTTTTTGCCGGTAGCAGCAAGAAGAATCAAATCGACGGCCACGTCATCGAGGAAATCGACCTTTCGCCGCTGGAAGAGCTGATTTGTCACGTTGATATTGGACAACCGGAACATAACAATACGTTTGATTTACCTATAATATGTGTTGATTTGATGGTTAAGCTTGTGAGATAGTCATGATTAATTAGATAATATTCCAAATTCGAATTGTTAAAGTTGGAATCGAGTTGAGTTTTTTTTTAATACAGAGTTGAGCAAGAGCTCGTTCATGTTAGATTAGAGTTTTACGAGCTAATTCAATTTTCATTCTTTTTAAAAATATATTCGAGTCGAGCTTGAATTTATTTGATTTTAAATAATATTATATTTATGTAGAGTTTGAGCTTAAGTTAATGTACACTATTTATATTTAAGTGAATAATTTTTAAATTGTCGAGCTGAGCTCAAACTCATCGAGTATAATACTAACTCGAGCTCAAACTTAAAAATGAGAATCAATAAGCTTAAGTAAAATCAGTCGAGTTGAGATTGCCGAATTCCCGACTCGATTACGCCCTAGTTGGATTTATAACATTCATTTATTATTCTCATAGAACGTGTGATAAATAATGTATAGGGTACGGTGTAACAACTAACAGCCATAATTGAGCACATCAAAAAGAGTTGATGACATTGGGATAGATCGCTGTTAAAATAATCTTGAAGGCTTTCGGTTGCTTACATAAATGAAAACACATTCGTTACTTCTTGCATCAATGACGGGCCCTAAATTTTGGTCCATTTTCGTTTGTATAATCATTAGCGGTTCGGTCTATTATAGATAGAGAATGGAAAATTCCGGTTAGGCTTTACAGTTACCGTGAAATTAACTGTTCCCGCCGTTTGACCAGAACAGGGAAGTCAAAACCCTAGAATAAAACTAACCGCTTCTTCTGACTTTGCGTTTCTTCGTCGGCGCTGGCTCGCTCTGCTATTCTGCTTCAGTTTCCAACTTCTTCTCCCTGCGTCCTCATTTCTACTCCCAGCTCTGACGATGGGCAAGAAACTGAAGGCGACACCGGAGAGAGAATCAGTCGCCGCCGAGGCCGTGGCTGATCCCGAGCTTAAGTCGGAGAAGAAGAAGAGTAAGAAGAAGAAGGACAAGCTTAGAGAGGAAGTCGTTCCACCACCGGAAAGTGAAAACGATCCCGGCCACAAAAGGAAGAAGCTTAGTGAAGGGGATGCTGAAAACGGAACTGAGAGTACCGGTAAGAAGAAAAAGAAGCGCGGAGATGAAGAGGCGAAGAGTTTGAGTGAGAATGGCGCCGGAAAAGATGAAGAGGTGAGAGATGGAATCGTGGTGGTGAGCGGCAAAGATGTGAAGAATCCTAAGTATGCTGCCCTGGAGACATTTGAGGCCTCAAAGCTGCCGGAGAATGTGCTGGAGTGCTGTAAAGGGTTCAAGAGTCCATCTCCTATACAGTCCAGGGCATGGCCTTTCCTGCTTGACGGGCGCGATTTTATTGGAATCGCGGCTACTGGCTCAGGTGAGGTTCTGACTTTTGATGTGCTCTGTTTTGCAAGAATAAACTTAAGTGGAACTAATGTACTCTTTTGGATCATCAGTCACGTCTGATACTCTAGAATATGGAGTGAATAGAAAAGAATTAGATTCCAATTCCACTATGATTACATTGAGAAGTTCAGATATTTTTGGATCCTTATTAGTCTGAAGTGGTTTTAGCTGATGAAATTTGGTTTATTTGGGGGGCTTGATTTAGGCAAAACTCTGGCCTTTGGCATACCGGCTATTATAAATGTGCTGAACAAGAGGAAGGGGAAGATGTCCAGGGGGCGGCATCCACTTTGTCTTGTTATGTCACCAACTAGGGAGTTGGCTCAGCAAGTAAGTAACTCGTCTCTGCCTGTGCTTTCTACAAGATGAAGAATTTTATCTGCAACATTTGGGGCAAATATTCATTAGTCTTGATTAGGCTCAACTTAAAGCTTGAAACTATATTGCAGCTGATGTTTCTCTTGTGGCATCTTGTATCGTTGTACATAGGTTTTGGTCATATTGTACTTGCAACTATGAGCGGCTCTGGTGCTAACATGTTCATTGTGCAGATTTTTGATGTCTTGGTCGAAGCTGGAAAAGCAACTGGTGTTAAATCAGTATGTCTGTATGGAGGAGTTCCTAAAGGACCCCAAAAAGCTGATCTTAGGGCTGGAATTGTGAGTTAGCCTATTCCCTCTCCCCTTCTCTCTCGGACTGTATAATGTAACTTAATTTGTTTTCGCATTTTGGTTCAGGTTCCTTAAGGTAAGGTAAATGAACTAAGATGGTTTTTAAATTTTGGCTGTCTTGGGTCCAGAAGCTGTGACTCTCATGAGCCACTCAAATTCGTCTCTCTGTTCAATGTGTTCTGTATTATGTATTTCTGTTGTTGGGTAGTATGCTTGGGCTGCTTTTAAATGAGCCGGTCTAGTTTCTGTATTTAAGTTTGGCATTTAAGGCACCCATGCGTAACATTTTGCAAAGTTGTTTTCTTTGATGGTTCTGGCTTCTGGGTTCACCTGACCATGGTCTTTGGTCCTCCAACTTCTCAGGACATTGTCGTTGGGACTCCTGGGCGTTTGAAGGATCTTGTTGAAGAAGGTGTCTGCTCTCTCTCTGAGGTAGCTTTTGGGGTAAGTGATTTAGGAGACCTAGCGTGACCCTTTGAATAAATATTTGCTTCTTTTCTTCATTTGTCATCCCCCACCAGTTCATAGAAAAAAAAATATTCGTACAGTTCACTACTAAGCTGTGCAAACTAGGATCTGAAATAAGAATTAGATAATATTGGGACCAGTAATTGTTTTTTCTTCATAGTCATTGATCTTTGCTTGGAAGTAGTAAACATTAGAAACAGGTTTTTTTTTGCCAATTAGAAACAGGTGTTGGATTGGGAATATGCATGAGCTTTCCTTTAACTGTCTTGAAAAGATGATTATCTCCTAAGTAATTCTTTATGAATTTTTAACTTGAGAAGATCCAAATATGAGGAGAGTGAAGTGAATAGCACTATGTTTTGCCATGTACCTATGACTATGAGGCTCTCCATATTTAGGCCTGCGTATTTCTTTAGAATTCCTGATGCTGATTGCTATTTCCATATTGTGAATTGTGATAAAAGAGTTGAAATATGGCAATTCTCTTTGCTGGAAAGAGTCATTCTTCTTCCTTTGAGTTTGTTTTAAGTTCTTGGCCCATATATGCTAGTCCAGATATCTTTTTCCTGCTATCAGTTATTCAGTGAAGAATATTCCGTTTAAAAGGATGACATGACCTTTTATAGGTGCTTGATGAAGCTGACAGAATGCTCGACATGGGATTTGAACAGGAGGTTCGCTCTATATTGAGCAAGACTAGTTCTGGTATGTCAATAAGCGTTTAGACATGTTAACTGTTTCATTAGCATATAACGTCTCCTTCATCCATGATTTTTCATCTTCATTGCTCTCTTTATGTCTCTGAGTTTTCAACATTTTGCATGTGCTGACTAGAACATTGTTGCTTTTGCTCCTTTGTGGTTATTTAACTTCATTCAAGTGTTTGAGAATGTATTGTCTTCAAGTATAGTTTTTTTTTACTAATTGATGGAAGTAACTGCAAATACTGTTTATATTTGTATTTGCCATATCTGCTATTCAATTTTCTAATTTCTGGGCATATTTAAGAGTCATTTTATGTAACCTTTTTGTAGTTCGTCAAATGGTGATGTTCAGTGCAACATGGCCACTAGCTGTCCACCAGTTATCTCAGGAGTACATGGACCCTAACCCTGTCAAGGTATAGATCTTCTTATTGAGAATGTTCCTTCGCCTTTTGTCCTCCCCTCCATAACTAAGGAGGATTGACGAATTTGTTGATTGCAGGTTGTTATAGGTTCAGAGGATTTATCTGCCAACCATGATGTTATGCAAATAGTGGAGGTACAATTGCTTGAGAGACCACTTAGCTTTTGACTTTGAAAATGTTGAGGTGGTCTCATAGTTATGGTGATTTCTCTTGGCTATAGGTTATAGAGGACCGGTCGCGAGATCAGCGCCTAGCAGAACTGCTTCAAAAGTACCACCACTCAAAGAGGTAGTTTTACTACTCACAAATCTAATTTTCGTTGCTCTTTCTTTCCATCTGGTGACGTTATTTAGATATGATGTTATTGGTATGGGGCATATGCTAATAGTTGTAAGTTTATGCCTTCTACAGTAACCGAGTACTGATCTTCGTACTGTACAAGATGGAAGCTTCTCGTGTAGAAAGAATGTTGCAGTCAAAGTATATCCCTTCTCTCTGGTTTTACCACATACAAGAATCTCTCTATTTCTCCCCTTTCATAATAATAGGGGTGTTCTTTCGTGTTTAGGGGCTGGAAAGCTGTATCAATACACGGAGACAAAACACAGAGTGCTCGTACTGAAGCTCTATCACAATTTAAAAGGGGAACCTGTCCACTATTGGTATGTTCATTCAATCCTCTGACCAAGACAACATTGTCGATTGGAGGAATCTCATTATATAGTTGTAAAATGGCTGCAGATAGCAACAGATGTGGCTGCACGAGGATTAGACATCCCAGATGTGGAGGTGGTAATCAATTATAGTTTCCCTCTCACAACAGAGGATTATGTCCATCGAATTGGAAGGACAGGACGAGCTGGGAAAAAGGGTGTTGCTCATACATTCTTCATGAAGGAGAACAAGGTAATTTCAGTGGGCTGAATCTCTTTCCACAGAAGTTAGTTTCTTTTGGCAAATATCTGAATTGTCAATCACTTTATATTGAAATTAGGGACTTTCTGGAGAGCTAGTCAATGTTCTTAAAGAAGCTGGGCAGATTGTGCCTGCTGATCTCCTGAAATTCGGCACCCATGTAAAGAAGAAGGTAAGAGACGTATAATCTAGTCTATATAGGAAAAATCGAACATTGCAATGTTGTTTGGAATGGCAAATTGAATGGTCTGGCAAAAATTTGCAGGAATCAAAACTATACGGGGCTCATTTCCGAGAGATTACTGCAGATGCCCCGAAAGCTAAAAAGATAACATTCAACAACTCGGATGATGAAGACTAAAATCGGTAGATGTAATGTATAATTTTGGCTGCAGTTATTTCTTCTTCTCTAGTTAGGTACACCATATCTCTCCCCTATGTTTATTTATTATATTTATTAAGTCAGCCATGTATCTGTTATACTTGTTGTCGAAATTTTGATTTTTAATAATTGGATTGGTGGATGTGTTAATTTTCAACATCAAATGGAAGTTCATATCAGTTTCTTATGTGCTCTAAGTTGGTGTTGTTGTGAAGAGCTTTGTTGTCATTAGTAGGCACTTCACAGGTAATATTAATCAGCAAAATAATATATTATTACCTTCTACATTATATATATAAAAAATAATAATAATAATAAGGGTTAATAACATAAGAAGGGTCTGAATAATGACTCATATTAACCGGAGATGTCTGAATGTTCAAATGTTAATATTAAGGGTCTGAATTTTCAACTTTGTAGATATAAGAAGTCACCGTCAATTTTTACCGTTAATACTAACGGAATTTGGTCACATGCTTGGCATGTGACCGAAAATAAACTTAAATTTTGAAAATGCCCTCCGACCAAAGTGTGCTCCTCACATGCTTGACTTGAAAAGATGAAATGCCCTTAAAGCCACCACGGCTCCGGCCTCCGCCCTTAAAGCCAATCGGAGCCAGTAGCTCCGATTTGGACCCAATTGGAGCCGTGGTGGCGGTCGCCGGAGTTGGGTGGTGGTTGTCGGAGCTGGGGTGGTGGTCGCCGGAGTCGGTTGGCGGTTGGCGGTTGTCGGAGTCGGGGTGGTGGTCGCCGGTTGGCAGTGGCCGGAGCCGTGGTGGCTTTAAGGGCATAATTAGTGGCAGGGGTATTTTAGACATTTTATATTTTACTAATTAAACTGCTAAATTATTTCAATAATTGCAAATGGGTAATACTGATATTTCACATGGTTCTGTTAAATTTGACAGAAAATTTGAACGTAAAACCGAAAAACAACAAATATAATAATTCAGACATTTAATATTAACATTTGGTTCAAATGGGGCATTATTCAAGCTCTTCTTATGTTCTTATCTCTAATAATAATAATAATAATAATAATAATAATAATAATAATAAACTTGACTAAATGTGTTAGGTAGAGTTTTGAAACTACTTGGTCTTTTCTACCAATCATGCTAAGTACCAAAGTTGGATTTTGTTTACGGCGATTCTGTGGAGAAACGACGCGTTGTTGCTGGTGTGTCACTATCACAATGACTCCAGGCGAATGCGGCATCTCGTCATATGACAAAAGCATGCGCACCATAGATTCTAATGACTAACGTAACGATTTGGTATCGTGTCGTGTATGTAATTGTTATTAATTAATTAGTTGGTATCTCTATCAAATCGCATTCAATTGGTATTTGAAATACAAGGCATGCCGAAGTAGGTGATTTTGAATTTAAAATTAATCCTATAGATTAGTGCTTAATTTTTCAATATTTCACTAACTAAATCGGCAATTTTAAGTTTTAAAGTATAACTGAGAAATTTAATTGCTTTAATATGTTCTGGTATTAAAAAAAAATTACGTATAAAACATAAGTTAATAAAACTTTTAAAAAAATCACTGCAGTGAAATTCCGCGCAAAGCTAAAGTTTGTTAAAGTTTGGCGACTATGTTAAATTTTTTAAAAAATTGGAAGGACAAAAATATAAAGCTGGTAAAGTGGTAAATTTTTCTCATCTGGATCAATATTCAATGGGACGGAGTGTGCATTTTGTAAACGTGTGTAAACTTTGAGGTCCGATGTTAAACGTTACAACAAACAGTAGTACCATATGGATATGGGGGTAGTTTTGAGTTGTAAAAGTTTAGACTTAAAGTTGGCGTTGACTCGCTTCCCTCCAAAAATGGGCCACCGGTTCAGCATTCTGCGTTCAGATAGGGGTCTGGCAGTGTCTGCCTCAACAGTCCGACTCCATAGATTGTAAGCAAGACGGTCAATCTTCAATCGGCGCGATGTCTTGGCCATTCGTCGCGAATCAGAGCTCTAGGTTCCCTTCAAGCGTGTCAATGGAACTTGTCGAGTAAGCTCTCGCTAGTCGCTCCTTCAATAATTTCTGCAGAATGGTGTGTTCTTAATGATCATTTGTTTATAATTCGTGTAGTTGGAAATCGCTTTAATTAATATATATTCATGTAATTTGGTTGGTAGCAGCTCCATATAGGTTTTTGATTTTTTAATTTTTACTTTGATGGAGCTGATGTAGACGTTTAGCATTTGTGGCGATTGACGACGTCTAGGGAAAGCTATTTTTGTCTAGCTGAAGTTACAAGGCAGATTCCCTATATTTTATACTACATATATTACTATAATATAATATAAGGGAGAGAGCCGTTCACTGGTTGTTAAAGAGTGTAATTGGTATAGAAAGAATCAGCATCCAGACCAGCAAACCAAAAATCTTTCAGTTTTTGGGAGATTTCTGTTTATCACTTGACCAAAGATTGTCCATTTCCCAAGTTAGAGTGTTGCAAATGGCAGAGTTTATGGTTAACTATTTACTGAACAAGCTCGACATAGAGAGTGAGTTCTATCTGTCCATGGATGTTCAACAGGAAGTTACTTCTGTGAGAGATGATCTTTTGCTCATCAAGTGCTTCTTGAGAAGAGCAGATTCCCTGGTAGAGCGTGACGATGAAATCAAAGTATGGGTGGAGCAAATTAGAGACCTTACATATCAGATTGAAGATGCTCTTGATGAATTTAAGCTACTCTCAACTAAAGAGCATGGAGGTGGGGCTCGTGGATATCTGTCCATGCTCTTTGACAGTGTAAGGAACAGGAAAGCCCAATATCGGGTAATACATCAGATCAAATCCTTCACCTCAAGAATGAAGAGTATCTGTGATGGGCACAGGAGGCTGCGGGGCAGATTTGACGGAGCAGGACAGAGACCGGAGCATAATGAAAACATATGGCAGGAACACCGAGGAGATGCCCTTCTGTTGGATAAAAGCGATCTGGTCGGGATTGAGGAGCCTAAGATGAAGCTGATTGAGTGGCTGCTTGAGGGTTCCCTGGTAAGGGAATCGCTCTCTGTGGTCGGAATGGGTGGATTAGGGAAAACAACCTTGGCGAAGCAAGTCTATGATGATCCAGCAGTCAAGAAGCATTTCAAAGTAAATGCTTGGGTCACACTTTCGCCTTCTTCTAGGACAGAAGACATCCTCAAAGATCTGCTCGAGCAGATTGCTAGTCAAATCCGGAAACCGTCTCCAAGGAGGGCCGACAGTTCCAACATTGACTTTTTGAAATTGATGATCAAGGAATGTTTAGGGAACAAGCGATACTTGATCATCCTTGATGATGTGTGGCAAGTGGAGAAATGGGATGCTGTAAAATATGCATTCCCGAACACTGAGTGTGGTAGCAGGGTGATGCTCACCACACGGCATGCTGACGTGGCAACAGCCGCCTTTGTAGATTATGGTGGGAACATCCACAATATGAAGCCGTTGCCGGTTGAAGAGTCCTGGGAGCTCTTCTGCAGAAAGACATTTCAGGGCAATAATAATTCATGCCCTGCAAATTTAGAGTATATCTGCCGATTCATCCTGGACAAGTGCGAGGGGTTACCACTTCCAATCGTTGCAATCAGCGGTGTTTTGGCTTCAAAAGACACATCCAGAGTTGGTGAATGGGATCTTGTTCGTCGGACATTCCGTTCTGAAATCAACGACAATGATAGGCTCAAAAAAGTAGACAAGGTACTTTCTCTTAGCTTCAGTGATCTTCCGTACTACCTCAAGTCCTGTTTCTTGCTCTTTAGTGTGTTTCCTGAGGGCCATGCAATTGAGTACATGAAGTTAATTCGGTTGTGGGTATCGGAAGGTTTCATTGAGCCAAAACAAGGTAAAACTCTAGAAGAAGTTGCTGAAGAGTACCTGAATGAGCTCTTGAACCGAAGCTTGTTACAGGTAGCCGAGACAGGTAGTGATGGAAGGGTCAAAAAATGCCATGTCCAACATCTTTTTAAGGATATTGCGGTGAGGAAGTCGAGTGAGCAGAATTTTGCAACAGCAGTAGTAGCTAGTGGCCATAATTTTCCATGCCCCGAAAAAATGCGTCGCCTTTCTGTACAGAACAGATCTCAGCCTTTGCAGCTGAACTGGTCACTTTCTCGCCTCCGTTCCTTGTTCATGTCCGGTGTGGAGAAATCATCCATAAAATCTGCCTTAGCCCGTGACCTTAAACTGCTCCATGTTCTAGACTTGCAAGGTGCTCCTCTGAGGAAATTCCCAGTTCAGGTTGTGGATATGTACTACCTGAAATACCTAAACTTGAGGAACACGGCAATAAAAGAAATCCCGAGTTTGATTGGGCAGCTTGTGAATTTGGAGACCCTTGATCTCAAACATACTTATGTTACCGAACTGCCTGCTGAGATCACGAAGCTCTCCAAACTCCGCCACTTGCCTGTGTATCGCTACGAAAACGTATCGTATTCACATACTAAGTACGGTTTTAAGACACCTGCAGATATCGGGTCTCTGCAGTCACTGCAAAAGCTTGCTTATGTAGAGGCAGATGATGATAGAAGCAACATCGTAATGACACAGATCGGGAGATTAACTCAGCTTCGGCGGCTCTGCATCCTCAAGTTGAAGAAAGAAGACGGATCTGCTTTGTGCTCGTCGGTTGCTTGCTTGACAAACCTTCGCGCGTTTTCAGTCTCAGCATTGGATGAAGAAGAGGTTCTTGATGTGCAAAACCTTTCTCCACCTCCATTTCTCAACAAAGTATACTTGAGTGGTCGGTTGCTAGCTCTTCCCAAATGGCTTCCGACTCTCGGGAGCCTCGTCAAAATGCACCTGAGGTGGTCTCGGCTCAAAGAAGACCCATTGTTGTTTCTTCAAAGTCTGCCCAATCTTGTCCACCTGGAGCTGCAAGTGGTGTATGATTGGAAAGTATTGAGCTTCAAATCCAAAGGGTTCAAGAAACTTAAGTGGTTAGGACTCGATGATTTTGTTGAGCTCAGGCGCATAGAGATGGAGGAAGGAGCCATGGCGAGCTTGGTTCAATTGATTATTCAGCGGTGTAAGTCTCTGCAGGATGTTCCTTATGGTATAGAGCATCTTAGTAAGCTCAGAGTGCTCGAGTTCCTCGATGTTCATGAGGAGTTAGTGCGGAAACTTAAGCAGGACACTCAAAGTGAGGATTATGGAAGAGTTTCGCATATTCCTGAACTTCGGTACGGGTCGTGGACTGATGACGGGTGGGATGTGATATCGGTGGATCGGTCGTATGAGGACGTCGGTTCTTGCTCAGGAACTTGTGTTAGAAGCAGAACTGAGCTCCCTTCTTGTTGGAAGTAGAAGCAGAGTTATATTTCTTTACATTAGATTATCAAATCAGAGTGGCGCAGCGGAAGCGTGGTGGGCCCATAACCCACAGGTCCCAGGATCGAAACCTGGCTCTGATATGTTTTTTTAATTTAATCCACAAAGCTTAAATCAAGCTGTTGTAAAGATGTTCTTTATGAGATCAATATTAATGTCATTTTTTCTATTTTGAAAATAATACGAGGTATGTGTATGATCTCAAACCAGCATAAATGTTGAATATGAAACAAATATCAATCAAATCTTGTAAATAGAACAAGATTTGTAAATGATATCAAACCACTATGAAGATACTGAGGTCCAAATTTTGATGTCTTTTATGTATTGAAAATAATAAGAGATTTGTGTATAATCTCAAACCACCACGAAGAAGTTTTAAGCCAAATAAGTCCTCTTTATGTGGCTTAAAACTTCTTTGTGTTTCAGATTACAATTCCAATTCCAGTTGTGGCTTATATCATTTCTAATTCCAATATGGCGATTACAATGAGAAGATCAGATATTTTTGGTTCCTCATTAGTGTGAAATGGTTTTAGGCTGATGAAATTTGGTTTATTTGGGGGGCTTGATTTAGGCAAAACTCTGGCCTTTGGCATACCGGCTATTATAAATGTGCTGAACAAGAGGAAGGGGAAGATGTCCAGGGGGCGACATCCACTTTTTCTTGTTATGTCACCAACTAGAGAGTTGGCTCAGCAAGTAAGTAACTCCTCTCTGCCTTTGCTTTCCACAAGATGAAGAATTTATAGCTGCAACATTTGGGGCAAATATCCATTAGTCTTGTTTAGGCTCAACTAAAAGCTCGAAACTGTATTGCAGCTGATGTTTATCTTGTGGTATCTTGTATTGTTGTACATAGGTTTTGGTCATATTGTACCTGCAACTTTGAGCAGCTTTGGTGCTGCTAACATGTTCATTGTGCAGATTTTTTATGTCTTAGTCGAAGCTGGAAAAGCAACCGGTGTTAAGTCAGTATGTGTGTATGGTGGAGTTCCTAAAGGACCCCAAAAAGGTGATCTTAGTGTTAGGGATTATAGTCTCCATTATAGTTATATTAGTACCTTACATGTTAGTACTTGAGGTTTCCTATATATAGGTCCTTGTATCTTTGTATTCATCATCTTTGAGCACTTCAATAGAAATCATGTTTGATATTCATATTGGTTTGCTCTCAATCTTCTCTCCATGGTTTATACAAGAACACTTAGACTTAGGGCTGGGATTGTGAGTTAGCCTATTCCCTCTCCCCTTCTCTCTCGGATTGTATAATGTAAACCACTTAATTTGTTGTCTCATTTTGGTTCAGCTTCCTTAAGGTAAGGTAAATGGACTAAGATGGTTTTTAAATTTTGGCTGTCTTGGGTCAGAAACTGTGACTCTCATGAGCCACTCAAATTCGCCTCTATGTTCACTGTGTCCTGTATTATGTATTTCTTTTGTTGAGTAGTATGCTTGGGCTGCTTTTAATTGAGTCGGTCTAATTTCTGGAGTTAAGTTTGCATTTAAGGCACCATGTGTATCATTGTGCAAAGTTGTTTTCTTTGATGGTTCTGGCTCCACCTGACCATAGTGTTTGGTCCTCCAACAATTTCTCAGGACATTGACGTTATGAGTCCTGGGCGTTTGAAGGATCTGGTTGAAGAAGGTGTCTGCTCAGTCTGAGGTAGTTTTTGGGGTAAGTGATTTAAGAGACATAGTGTGTCCATTTGAATTAAACTGTGCAAACTAGAAACTGAAATCAGAATCAGATAATACTGGGACCGGTATTTTTTTCACGTATCAGATGATTTAATTTCCATCCATTTATAGCTAGCATAGTCATTGATTTTTGCTTGGAAGTAGTAAACATTAGAAACAGGTTTTTTCTGTTTTGCCAATTAGAAACAGGTGTTGGATAGGAATATGCACGAGGTCTGTCTTGAAAAGGTGATTATCTCCTAACTAAATCTCTACGAATTTTTCACTTCTGATTTTTGTACGAACTTTTATAATAGTTAGAGATTAAGAGAAGATCCAAATGTGAAGAGAGAGAAGTGAATAAGACTATGGTTTGCCATGTACCTATGAGGCTCTCCATATTTAGGCCTGCTATTTCTTTAGAAATCCTGATGCTGATTGCTATTTCCATATTGTGCATTGTGATAAAAGAGTTGAAATATGACAATGCTGGAAAGAATGCTTGACCTATCCATGCTAGTCCAGATATCTCAGAGAAGAATATTCCTTATGTAGGTGCTTGATGAAGCTGACAGAATGCTTGACATGGGATTTGAACAGAAGGTTCGCTCTATATTGCCTTAGTTTTCCTCTAAAATATTATCAAATCAGAGTGGCGCAGCGGAAGCGTGGTGGGCCCATAACCCACAGGTCCCAGGATCGAAACCTGGATCTGATATGTTTTGTTGAGTTTGTTTCATGTCATTTTATATTGAGGACAAAAGTTGTAAATGATATACAGTCCATTTTTTTTTTTGGCTAAAAGTGATAATATACACTCCATGAAGAGCCACATATGAAGCAAATCTCAATCAAATCCTAGGAGGAGGAACAAAACAGAGGTGGCTTTTGTTGTTATTGTAGTAGCACTGTAACAGTAAAAGGCTTACATAAGCAAGATAAAGACAACATACGAACTTGTGTTTCTTTATACTAAAAATCATTGTTCATGGATTCTTTGAAACCGCCCCTCTCTTTTTATTCACTCCCACCAGTTCATCTTCGCTTTCACCAACTAACAAACAATTATTTATTCCATGTGGAGACAGGGAGAATCCAGACCAAGCAAAACCCACTACGGCAAGCAAAGCCACATTACATACAGTCACAAAACCTATCTTATTCCCACATGCTCTGTTTCTCTCTCTCTACCCACCAGTGTTGTAGACGGTGAAGCTGTTAAACAACCCCTTTTTCTTCAAAATCTGATCTTGAGTAAAGATGATGATCAGAATAACAGAATAATAAGTTTGTGGCAAGTCTTATTCTTCTATATAAAAAAAAATTTGTTTTTTCATTAATTTGCAAGTTGACTTTTCTGTGCTTGGGACTTCAGTTATCTATTATTGTAGTAGTCTATAGAGAGAAAGTCAGAGCTAAGATCAATCTGCTACCTTGTGTGTTGCTAGAAGCTAAGCAATGGTGGGTTTGTTCTCAAGATTCTCCGTCAGAGGTGGCCATCGGCGAGCACAGAGTGCCCTCGTAAGATCCCTTCTCTTTCGTTCTTTCTTATGCAAAGCTGCACCTTTATGTGGATTCAGTCAATCTTGCTCAGCTGCAATCTAATGGGTTTCTTCATGATTAAGAAATTCTGGGGAAAGTTGTTGGTGATTTTGTTGACTCTTTCAATTGGGTTCCTTCATATTAGTTAAAGTTATTATGACATTGATTTGATTTGATTTGGTCTACTTATTCTTGATAGACTGAGATATGATTCTTGAATTGGATTGATTGATGGAGTCCACTGCTACTGAAGTTTTAGGTTTTAGCCCCTGATTGTCTCCATAACCTGTTTGTTCATGAATCCAATATTTTTTTTTTGTTCCAATTTGTTGATTCATCCTCATTCAAAGAAGCATGAATTCAGGTTTCTGGATGAGGATAATATCAGTGATGAAGTTTCATGGCTGGTATAACACCTCATTTATATATATATATATATATATATATATTTTAAAAAAAAAACAGCAATACATCATAAAAATTGATAAATGTGGCAAAATCTCATCTATTATCATCCATAGAGTTTGTTCATATTCATTTCTTGGTTGCATTAGCATGACATCTCTTTGTTTCTTCAACTAAGCAGCAAAGAAATGTTAAAAACTTTGGGAACAGACGAGCGTTTTAGCCAACTATTCGATAAGCTCTAACTTATAGGAACCCTAGTGCTTATCTTTAACCACTAGTTTTGCCTTTGATTAAGACATTTGATGTTTATTTATATCAACTTCTTCATCTTGATTAAATGAATACATAAGTGTATAATAAAATTGGTTATCCATTTTGCAGGACTTGGCAGAAGTATTGCCCTCAAATTCAGAGGCTACAGGTCCGGCTACTGCCACAACTGCAAGTGCTCATGGTATTGAAGTGGCGGTCGAGTTTAAACCCGTTGAACGTCCAGTCGAGCCTCTTGATAATGATCTACCAATTCAATGCCCTTTACCCGAACCATCTATCCTGCATGTAAGTTGACCTAACTTACTCTATTGATCATTGGACCAACTGGTAAAGTGGGTTGCAACTGCGAACCAAGTTCATATCCAAAAATTCATATTTTGTGTCCTATACATTAACAGGATGGAAGAATATGGAAGGAAAGAGTATCTGCCAATGTGAGGAGAAGAGCTGATTTGCCACCCATGCCACCTCCAGTGATGAAGGGAGGAGGAGGAGGTGGGTCTGGGTCGATTGAACCGGAAACAGGTGGAACCAGACAAAGAACCGGACCGGGAAATACGAACAGGAACCGGCACATATTACCCTCAGCTAGTGCCCCTGAACACAGTCTTCTAAAGATGCTTGAAGAATCTGGTATCTGATGGACTTCAAATGCCATAAACACTACAATACACTATCTTAAAGTTGTTTCTTATTGTTGTTCTTCATTTACAAATACATATACATAGATAAGTCAAACCACATGTTATTGTATCTATAATATATATATATAAACCGATTCGATGTTTCGAAGTTTATAATTTTGGATCTTCTTTCCGTTTGAAGTTTGATTGGTATATGGAGGATGGGGTTATTATTTGCTGGTTTCCATTTCTTCCTATCCAACATATACATAATTTCTCTTTTTGATGCCCTTATGCTTAGGGCAGTAATAATTAGTTTTAATAAACTCAACTGTTGAACTGAACATGTATATAGGTAAGGTAAGTCATTATCACTGCCTCTAGCTCTAAAGTCTCTGTGATCATGTGAATCCACTTTTCTCCAATTGCAAGCAACCTAGCCAAGACCAAGTAACCAACCACCCTCTCACATGTTGTACATACACATAGACAAAACAACCTGGACTTTCGAAAATTATTAATTTTTCGATAATAATCAACTTTTTTTAATATATTCCTCTCTTAATTTAGTGACTCCACAGATTAATACACCAATTTAGCTAATAGTGATCCCAATAATAGTTATTACAGCATGACATAAAACAGACATTAAAGAAACTCACTGTCTCTATATACATATAATGTGTTGTGGATCTATATTTCATTAGACATACAACTTAGGAACTTGGAAAGGAAGCTCGTCCACAGGGTTGACGAGATGTTTCTTTGGACCCCGGTTGCTTCCGTGGTTAATCAATGGACGATGTTTCTGCTGCACCTGAACCCTTTCTTCCACCTTACCTTGACGGTCTTCTACTGCAGTAGCTACTCGAGAGGAAAACATGGAGATGAAAAGGAAGAGGAGAATGAAGGAGAATGTCTTTCTTTGAGATGGAGACATTGTTGGTTTTGTGTTGAGTCTTTGCAGTGTGTTTTGGTGAAACTTAGAATAGGAGTTGGAGAATAAATAGATTGATGATGGCAAGAAGAGAGGTTATAAATAAATGTAGTGTGAGGTGACTTTCCTTTGCTTTGAAGTCACAAGGGAATCATGAGGCTCTTCTCTCACTCAATGGAAGAGATTATTACCTTCTATGTGCCTTGGTTGTTCCTTTATGCATAGTGGGGTTAGTTGGTTTTATGCTACTCCATTTATGTGCAATGATTTTGTTAAATGATACTAAAAAAAAAAATTAAAAAAAAAGCAAAAAAAAGTTTATAAGTTTCACAATAGGTGATAATTAGTGAATATGTATGGATAATAAAGTGCTAATTATTTTAATAAGTTACTTCTTTTTCTGAAAAATATATCTTTCTAAAATTTAAAGTTTACATAATTCTCATATGTTAATTGCAAGGTGAATTGAAAGAACTTTGGGATTAACTTTTTCCCCAAATATTTTCAATAGTTGCTGCCATTTTTAACAATTTCAATATAGATTACTAAAAAGAATGTACTTGATTAGGTAGGGGTAAGAGTGTCCAAGTTGAGTCTTTCTACTATGCTCTACAAGCACCATACTTGTGACACTATTTTTTTCAAATTTTTTTGCAATTTTCTATTACCCTAAAGGTGAACATTTTAGAAAAAATGTTATTAGTAATGATGTGATGCAAATATGATGTGTAACTAAAAAAAATACATACTTTTAAAGTTTTACACATACTACAATTAAGTTCATCTAAATAGTAAAAAAACCACAAGCATGGTGCTCCATAAGCAGATAGAAATCCCCGTCCAAATCCCACATTTCAGTACTTACATTACATAAGTGTTTAATATTTTATTTAAATTACTGTTGCAACTACTGAACATTTGGAGTACACTTTGCTCCTACTGTAAGTTCATGTTCAAGTTTTGAAAGTTAAAAGTTGAGGGAGCACTCTGTATTTGTCCTAAATAGTAAATACAGGGCTGAAGTGAGCCCATAAATAATACAGTTGAGCCTATTAAGGCCCAATACAGCAATACTGAGGCCACCGCGAAAGATCACAAATATTTTATCACCGATCCGATTCTTTTCGTTCTCCTCAAGAAAAGAAGAACGCAGAGGTTTTTCATTTTTCTTCTCTTTCTCATCCTCGCCGCGTCTTCCTCCGATCTCTCTCCTCGCTGCACCCTCAGTTGCCGGTCATGTCTGCTCTGCAGTACTTGGACACCCAGCGCAATGCGCACCCTGAAATGGCGGAGTGGTACAACGCCCTCGCGGATCTGTACCAGAAGAAGCTGTGGCACCAACTCACTCTAAAGCTCGAGCAGTTCGTTGCTCATGCTGTTTCACAGGTCAGTTCCTCATCATTATCCTTATTTTCTCTGCCTACATGTGCGCCTTTGAATTAAGCTTACGGTAGTTTATGGATTTCCCGCTGGTTGAATTGGATTAGCGTCTGTAGATCTTATGAAGACGATTTTTTGCTTATGATCATTTAGGTAAGATTTTATGGCCGAAGTTTGATTACTAGTTAAACTTAGCTGCTTTAGCTATTTAGAATTTCTTAGAGGCTTTGATTCTATCATTGAGAACAATTCAATTGTAGACTTGTATTCAAATCTTTTGTTTAAACTACTTGTCAGAGAGTTGTTTCTACTTGGTTAATTTAGTTTTGGAGGTTGTTTGGTGTGATTTAAGACATGGAATTAGGTGAATGAAGAAGTTTCCTGCATTTTTTAATTATTAACACAGTTAAATGTCATTTCTTTTACGCCATCACATCATAATTTACTGTAATTTCAAGTTCGTTGGGAGAACTGAAGTTTGGTATAGATAGACAGTAATACTGTATCATGATATAAGGTACTTGGAGTAGAAATGACGAGATTAGAGGGAAATTATCTCAAATTACGAGAGTGAAATCTTGCTAGAATTTTGTAGGAGATCATTCCAGTAAATTATAGAGAAAAGCTGCCTATTTATTTGTATGGAAACTAGGGTTTACGAGTACAGAGATTAGCATGTTATTGTTGGTGCAGCTTTAAAAAATTCTTTTACCTGCTTTATTTTCTAAACCCTAAATCTTACTCTCACAAATTCAGAGCTTTCTTACAGGGTTTACACATCAACATAAAACCTACTATCTTCTAATGCTCATTGCGCTTTGCAGGCTGGAGATTTGTTGATTCAGTTGTATCACAACTTTATCACCGACTTTGAGACCAAAATTAATCTCCTCAAGCTTGCTCATTTTGCTGTTGTTGTCTCTCGACAATATGCCGAGAAAGAAGCCGCTATCAGTTATCTCGAGGGGATTATGGAGAAGGTGCAGACTACGAGAGAACAGCGTATTGAAGAGCCTATCCTCTACATAAAGATGCAGATAGCTATGTTCAAGCTTGATAGTGACCAGAAGGAATGCAAAAAACTTCTAGACGAAGGAAAGACGACTCTTGACAGCATGACTGACATTGATCCATCAGTATATGCTAGCTATTACTGGGTTTCATCTCAGTATTACAAAGTTCGCAGGGAATATGCTGAATTTTACCGAAGTGCTCTTCTTTACTTAGCGTATACATCAGTGGACTCTATGTCAGACTCATTTAAGCAGGTACTTAATCAAGTCCATAAGTTGCATGTATTCACTGTAAAGGAGATTTCATCAGAGATCAATATCAAATGAAAAATCTAGTTCCTTTAGTGATCTGGTTATTCATATTATATCTGTATTTTAATTCATACATGGCTGTATGGTTCGACACCTGATGCGTCTCTTTTAGGATTTGGCCTTTGATCTCTCCCTCTCTGCATTGCTGGGGGACAACGTTTACAACTTTGGGGAACTCCTAGCTCATCCTATTGTAAGTTTATTATTCTTTACAGCATGTAATATGATACAGAATCTACTAAGGTCTGACAAAATATAATTTTCTTCTGTTCTAATTGAGATGTCATTGCTGTAATCACTGTGACTGCAGATAAAAAGTCTGGAGGGCACTAATGTGGAGTGGCTATACCATATTCTCCAAGCATTCAACAGGGGGGATTTAATTCGGTACCAGGAATTATGTCGTGTCCACAATGCAGCTCTTAATGCACAGCCAGGATTGGTTGAGAATGAGAAGAAGCTGTTGGAAAAGATCAATATTCTCTGCCTCATGGAAATCATATTCAGGTTACACAACTTCGTTCTTCTTTTTTCTTTTTATTGCAGACTCTTCTTCCTTCTTCTGGAACAAGCTAATGGTAATATGCTTTTCTGGGCATTATTATTGATTGCAGTCGGGCAGCTGAGGATAGGACAATCCCTCTCAGTATAATAGCAGAACGCACAAAACTCTCAATTGAGGATGTAGAGCATCTTCTCATGAAGAGTCTTTCTGTAAGCTAGTGTTCTCTTAAAAATTAAAATTAAGAGTCCATATCTGTTTTTTTGTCAAACATCGTATCTGGTTGATTAGGTGATTAATTGTTGGATAATTATTTAGGTTTTGTTAGAAACTGAATTGGGTGCATACTGCTGCAGGTTCATCTAATTGAGGGGATTATCGATCAAGTAGACGGAACAGTACATGTTTCGTGGGTGCAGCCTCGGGTGTTGGGGATTCCACAGATCAAGTCCTTACGAGACCGCCTCGACAACTGGACGGGCAAAGTCCACGCGGCACTCTTATCAGTTGAAGCAGAAACACCTGATCTCATTGCATCTTAATCATCATCACATTTCCTTGGTTTGCTGCTGCTGTTGTATGGATGTCATTTAAAAAATCAGGTTTTTAAGGTTAGAGAAACCAAAAGAAAGGCACAGCAGGGAAATGGAATGTTCAATGTTTCCCAGAATCATCGGCACCCTGTATTTTGACATGGAGATTCAGTCACTAGAATTTGTTTGGGACAAAACAATCAGATTTGTCGGGAGTTTCTAGCTGCGTTGATAGTGTTTATCTGAATGTACTAGATTATGCGGTCGCCATAATTCTATTCCTCAAGTAATTTGTCAAACACTAGATAACGGTGTTTTCCTATGTGGTTAGTTCTTTCTGAACAAAACGCACCATAAATTAGTGGTTTGTCCAAATGGTTAAAGAACCTAAAAACAGTCTCATTTACCATGTTGAAATTTGGTGTTCTATGATTAAAATGTTATGAACAGTTCGGATTAGTTTTATTTTCATTGATATTCCGTGTCTTCGCCCATTTTTTCTCTCATTTTAATCATTTTTATTAACCTATTCACCCACTTATAATCAATCACTCTTTACTTTTCAAAAAATTGTCCAATTTCCCTTAAAAAAAAGTTGAATATATATATAAATTTTCAGCAGAGTGACGTGGAGCAATTTTCAGTGACAACATAACAGAATTTACTTGTGTAGATATGGTCAATCCTCAGGTGATGGTGGCGACAAGGTGATGGGAATGGAGCGTGCATGAAAGCTCAATTTGACAGTCGGTTTCGTCCGGATTGGCTTCTATAAAATAATTATATCGAGAATCAAATTTCAACATGAGTGAAACCTGATTTTAGGTTCTTAACCCTTGTCCAAATGTGTAAACTATACACAATAAAATGTTTCTGTATAGTAGATAACAGTAAACATGGAGAACCATTCATTGAGACGATCATCTGTGTAGCCAATGCAAATAAATCAGGACCATGGCCAGATAAGAACACAAACATGGCCGGACAAGAACACGACCATGTATAACAACCTGGTAAAATGAATGGAAGTTGATTTCTCAGCAGAGTTGAGATCAGTGAGATAAGCCATAGGTGGGAGCCAAGCATTCATCAACCATCTCAACAAGGTTGGGGTTCTCTAGTGCTGCAGCTACCCTTTCTTTGTCATTCAACTGCTTGTTCACTGCAATTATAAACCAACCCGAATTCTTCTCATCAATAAGACCATTAATTAAGGAAACAATTTCAAATCAACAAATATACATATAAATACTACCCAGCAAAAAAAAATATACGTATAAATATAGTTGAGTGAGAGATAGACCTGCAGCTTCGGTTGCATGACTTCCTGGTGCAATCTTGATGTCCACCTGGGCAAATGAATATTATTACTATTTCCGAACTTCCATAACGACAATAATGGGTTTCTTAAACATTGCTTACTATTGCACAACACGCACAAAAAACCTTATTTGAAAATCTAAAACTGGGAAGGCCATAGATTTGGAAAGAAGAATCAAATCCACCATCAGAGGTTTCTTTTGGACTTTAAAGATATGTGGGTCTCAAAGCTACACATTAAATAGTACATTTTTGCTTAGAGTGGATATACAGACTAAAGCTATGTAGCAACAGCAGAAAGATCGATGTCATGAGGAAAATCATATTGCAGTTTGATATAATAACATGGACCAAAGTGTCTGGAAAAAATGTTTTTGCAGCTAAAACAGGGCGGTGACTCGATCACAGAAGAAGCAATTGCAAAAGGTACACAAATGGAAGAGGATTTTATTTTGATCATTAATGGTAAAGCTACTCTTTTTAGTATGAAAGTAATCAAGGGAACCCTTCTTAACGGCAAGGATCAGATGCAAACTATGGAAAGAAAGATGCTAATTTTGAGTGTATATGGATCGAATCAATTCTCTCTTCTAATAAAGTGTAGGCAAGTATGCATTACTACAGATATAAAACAGCAAATCATGAGCCAAATCACTCATGTTCGATATGAAACTCTCAGAAACACAATCTATCATACCTTGTACCGAGAAGGCAAGCTCCTCATAAGCTTCACTCTTAAGCAAAGACCAATAATAGTCGCCATACTGCAGTGCTCGACTGTTGGTGTAAATGTCACTCTAAAACAATCAAACATTTTGTTAGGGTTTCACGTCTTTTGTAAAAGACGCCGACAGGTAAAAGAAAGAGGGTGGTAACTTACCTGACAATGCTGTTTGAATCATCAACCTCAACTGCATCTTCCGAAACAACCTTGAGTTCTTCCAAAGAATACGGGTGTTCCGGGTCTTTTATATCTCTTATATGATGTAACAACGTTAAGAACAACAGCTTCACACATTTCAAGAAGACAAAGAAGAATTTCTACGATATGAACTGAAATTTCAAAGATAAACTTATACCTAACTAACTAATATCTAGTTAAGCAATTAAGGATATCGAATATCTCCAGCTGGTCGATAGCTTCGGTGGCATATTCGTCTACATTTGACGATACAGGCCGATCCCGCCTCTCTTTTTTCTCGTATACGATAGGGTTTGCATTGATTAGCCCAGACATCATTGAATTAGAGCTTAGACCTCAAGAAATCAATTAGTTTGAGTCAGTTTACCATGTCAAGTAAAAACCAAATTTGGCAGATGTAAAGACCACACCAAATCGACTACTTGAGGATTAAAGAGCTCCAATTAAAGCTATACCAAAATACGCGAGAAACAATCTATGAAGAACAAGCATATACCAGAAATCCGCCAAGAAGATGGGGATATTAGACATTATAGAGCTTTTCATAACAATACATAGCTTCAAAGATCAACACCTTCTGCTGAGATGTACCTGAGAGTTTGCGGTTGAAATTATACTTCGTTCCAATGGAGGAGGGAAAGATGAAGAAACGTAGAATCAGCGCGGGGTTTTTCCTGTCGGTTAACCCCGGCGAATCGGTGATATACAAATGATAAACCAAAATATAGTATTTTAAGAAGAAAAAAACGAAAAAAGTTATTGGGCTAAGAATTGCAGAAGCCTAAGAAGAAGGAACGATGGAAAAGCCCATTACAAAATAGTAGAGTTAGATTATGAATTAACATTAAATGGATTCGTAAATATATATTAAAAAGATTGCATCGAAATATTTTCAATTGTACATGAAAGTGGAAGTCTGTCCAATATTGACCGTCCAATTAAAAGTATTTTTCTACAATTCTTTCAAATAATTTCTAAATTCATCTTAAGTACACAAACACATAAGAATGTCTAGTGTGGTAGTAATATGCTCATTCTCTGTCCAATTTAACTAAAATTATAATTGATGTATCAATTTGCTTAGAAATTAAAAGTTCAAGTAGCTAATTTTAAAAAATTTAAAGTTCGGGTAGTAATTTGTAATTTGTTCAAAATTTAAATAGCAATTTGAACCCTTCTTAATTTGATATCGTAGTTGATTATTATATTCTCTTTCTTAATTAACTATTATTTTCAATTACATTATATCAATTTTGTCAATAGTATAGATTCTTCTTTCGTTCAGCTTATGCTAAAATCAATTGTGAAATCATATTTATTATCCTATTTCTTCTCTAATATTTTGTTCCTCATTTCAGCTTTAAAGCTTGATTTTTCAGTTTTTTTTTCTAATCACGTTAAATAATTATTTCGGCTCGACTAAACTGAGTCGAGTCGAGCTTGCCAGATACTCGACTCGGCTGGTTCGTTTACTACCTAGCGAGGATAGCTTAACAATCTTACACCTAACTACTTTCTAAGAGATATTGTATACGTCACCGTCCAAGACTATTACAAATATGAACATATAGGAGAAGAGGAGGATTAGTTGAAGTTTCGTTGGTTAAGTGACAAGTGTTATATGAATGTATCTGGTTGACTAACCCACAAAACTGATGCACCATATTCTAACCAACTTTTATATAACCGCTTTCGTCAACTCATCAACACCATTACCTCCCCCACTACTCACCCTTCATATAAAACCGCCATTAAAGCTCTCTCCACACGAACCCAGCTTCCTTCTATATATATACATACATCACATATACAATACAGAAATCTCTCTCTCTCTCCTCTATCTCTCTCTACTTTCTCTCTCTACTTTCTCTCTCATCTGTTTTGGCCGCCATGGTTACTACTGTTACTGCCTTGGTTGTGATGATATCACTTCTGGTGGTATTATCAGCTGCGTCAGGTCCATGCGAGGAAATATACGTCGTCGGAGAAGGAGAGACGCTACAGACAATAAGTGAGAAGTGCAGTGATCCGTTTATACTTGAGGAGAACACACATGTTAACGACCACGACGATGTTTTTCCAGGCCTTGTTCTCAGAATCACTCCTGTTTCTTCCTCGTATTCCGGTTTCACTACTCCTCGGCCGTCGAGGAAGCTGCTTTCTCTTCGTCTCTTCACTTCTCAGTGATCTGACGATCATATTTTATCTCTATCTCTTTGTTTGTAGTACTTTGCGTTTGCTGTGTGTAGAGCATCATATGTATTTTGTATTGCACGATATATAAAGAGTAATTGGCTTCATATTATGTTTATGAAGATGACGAATATTAGGCTTATTCTATGATAATGTCTTGAATTACTTAAATTAGTGTAATCTGTGGCAGACCCAGCACCTGAGGCATATTGCAAGTGTTTCGAGGGAAGGTGGTTGCCTCCTCACTAAATGTGGGCCCGCTCCTTGTAGTAGTTAATTATAGGTATATCGAGTTAAGTTGCTCGTGAACTATTTGAGATCGGCTCGGTCGATATTCGAATTCGTCTACTTAAATTTTAAGTCAAGTCGAGCTCGAGTCGAGATTTTTCTAAATCTGAGTCGAGTACGAGTTCAGTGGTACTAGACTCGAGAGGCTCGCGGGTGTATTCGAGCTTTTTTGTTTTGCCTATTCGAGTCGAGTTCGAGAAATTCGAGCTTTATATAAATATTATATATATGTATATTTAATTCAAGTCGATTTCGATATAAGATGCACCATTTATGATTTAATTGAATGTTAAACTTATCGAGTTTGAGCTTGAAAAATTTAAATTCGGACAAGTTCGAACTCGAGCTCGAGTAAAGTGAGTCGATTCGAGCTTGTCAGATACTCGGCTCGACTCGGCTTGTTTACACTTTACACCCGTAGTTAATTATTAATATAGAGTAATATTTTAATGCTTTATTTTTAATTAGTTGTTTAAACTTCGTTGAAACCTTAAAAATGAAAAAATATTCATGATTAATACTTTTAATATTTTACCTATTACGGACTAGCCAGGTGCGAGTAGTCATTAATTTAATTTAAGTGTAGAGTAAAGCGTGTTATGAATATTGTTCTTAGGGTTGTCAACGGGGCGGGTCGGGGCGGGTATCGCTTGCCCCGTACCCGCCCCGCGGGTCGAGATGGCCGATCCGTACCCGCCCCACACAGTTCGCGGGGCGGGGCGGGTCGACCCGCGGATCACCTATTAGTTGTACATAATATATTATTAGCAATTTAAACCCTAAATTCTATATTTACCATATACAAATTCAATTTAAAATTTAAATCACAAATGAAAAATTTAACTTCAAATCCAAATACAAGTCACAAATCCTAATTATTTTAACTGTGTATTACATTACTTATATAATTTTATATAAATACATGTAATATATATATAAATTATCCACATACGGGGCGGGGCGGGTCAACGGGGCGGGGCGACCCTAAAACCGTACCCGCCCCACGGGTCACGGATCGCGGATCAACGGGTCAAAATCGGGGCGGGGCCCCGCGGGTCACGGATTACCCGTGACCCGTTGCCACCCCTAATTGTTCTTCTAATGCCCCCTAATACCACCTCGCGAAAACTAAAAATAATATTAAATTAGTTGATACCCACTGTTTGTGGTAGTAGAATTTATTGTTGGCTTGAGTTTTTTTTAACGTTTTACTGGCTCAAATTTTATATGTGTATAAATTGTTAGTTTCAATATGATTTCTATCTATTTGGATATAATAGGTCACTTACTCAGCGTATGATAATAAAAATTTAGCTAACAATTAATTAGCGTGTTTTTATGACTTGCTAGGGAACATGACATGTTCCGTCCAAATTAAATAGAATTTCTAACAAAATTATCAATTTATACACATGCATGCAAAACTTAAACTAACAGTGATAACAAAAAAAAAATATGGTAATTTGTTCAATTGCTCAAATACATTATTTAGCATTTTGGTAATTAACATTTAACCCTAACTAAGTGTAAGGAAAATCTCTCGTTTCTTTTGGCCAACTAAGAAAAAAAAACTATCGATTGGAGCCTTGAAAATGTATTTGTAAAACCCTAGGTATGATCAAATCTTAAATTTTGTGCAGCACTTTCAGCTCATTTTATTTATGATACCGTTACCAACCTACAAATTTGATGAAGAGTAATTGAGTTGGAGTCAGTGGAGGAGAGGGTCTACATGGGATATATAAATTGTCTTAATTTTAACTAGATACCTTTTATAGATATTTATTGAATTAATTATATTAGTTTTCATAATAGATATAGTTTTCATAATAGATATGACCTTTATTCTTCATTTTTTTTTGTAAACGCCTCGTATTGAATAATTATACTTAATCTATGAATCAATTTTTTTTATTAAATTAATCAAATTGACTACTTTAACGGGTTAGTAGATATGTTAGTTGTTCACTAAATCTAATCGGAAAATAATATCAAATCGTAAAAATAATAGTAACGATGTGTATATAAAATCGTTATTTACCAACTCATAACTCATTACTTTTTATTGGAAAAAAAAATAATAATCAAACCTAGCAGAGATAAACGTGGGCTAATTGGCTTAGACCATATGTAGTTTCTACATAGACCATTGCATTCTCTATCAACCGGAACATCAAATCATTGTTGTAAATTAGTATTAGAAGATTGATTATTATGGATTAATACATTAGAGCACTTCCAATAGGAAGTGCCTAGTGCCTCCACATCAGCAGCCACGTCACTGCCAACTCATCAAAGTGGCACTGCTACAGTATTTGTTACAGTAAAAGGCACTGTAAAATTGGCACTCTCTCCAGTAGTGGGGGCCAAGTTCCACTTCTACATTGGGACCCACATAATTTCATAATTCAAATATAATTTTTGCATTATATATAAGTTATATATCATTATATATAAATTATATATTCATATTTTTTTACAAATACGGACATGAATAAATAATGAGATTCAAGTATTAGATGTTTTAATTAAAAAAAATAGGGAAAATATATACAAAATTATAAAAATGTAATTGAAATTTTTAATAAAAATTTACATTCTATAGGGATAAGAAAATAACCGGTCCGGTCGGTTCGGAACTGGTATAGACTGGACCGGTTCCAAACATACCAATTATGCGAGAGGAGAACCAAACCAAAAACCAGTAATATACTTCTCAAAAAATTTGATTTTTGACTGGACCAGACTGTTTTGAACTGGTTTTTAACTGGATCAGTTTTGTCGGAGGATCAGTTTTTAGTTTTTTTTTTTTTAATTAGGGTAAATTTGTATAGGAAAATGGGTCGGACCAGTTTTGAACCGAACCAGACTTTTTTTCTAGTTCCAGTCCAAAATCGGTCCAGAATTTTTAGTGCTAATTTCAAATTCAGTCCAGACCGGACCATACTGTTTTAATTAGTACCAATCCAGTTCGGAACATATTCGGGCCCGACCGGTTCGTGCATATCCATAGTTCTCTATTGTCAATTCATTGCAATAATTATACGTTACTTGACCAAGGTAAAATTACTATTAGGTGCAGTCCCCATGCGGCATGCAAAATGATTGATAAGTATAATTGTTGATATAATAACATTGATCAATCAAATTCATTGAATCTATTATTTCACCATAATCAGTGTATATATGTTATACGTTGATTGACATATCTTAATTCAACATATTCACGTTTATGTACATCCATGATCATATTAGTAAATTGATTATTGCATTAATCATGTGTTTTTATATATGATTTTCAATATATGTAAATTAGAAATATATTATATATACATCATTCTAAAAGTATAATTTTTATAATAATTTATCGTAAAAAATATATTTCTTTCATATAATAATATAATATAATACGTAAAATATATAAAAATATATATGCATTAAAATAATTTAATATTTTGTAGTAATTATTTTCCATATTTAATAATTTGAAATGTTATACTATTTCAAAATTTAGAATTAACGGTTATTCAACATGGTAAGATATAAACAAATTAGATATGAAAATTTCGAAATTGATTCAAAGTTAAAAAGTAGTAATTTTGGTTCGTGTCGTTATTTATGTTACATAATATTCAAAATGACTGATTACGGCTCTTGTCTATCTGACTTAGCGTAACCGAATATATATACAATCAAAGAGATGAGCAACACAATCGAATAAAATAATATTAAAAAGTTGGCACCGACATGAACAGTAACTTGGGAGTTCCTACTAGTAGGCACTGTCCCACTTCACTATTCACTCAATAATGGCAAAACAGTAATATTAGTAATCCTAGTCACGCCTAGTGGCGCCTAGTCAGCGTCCAGTGGCAAAAATTGGAACTAGGCACTCCCATTTTGGAACAAGGCACTCCTATTGAAAATGCAAGTGTCTATTTAATCATTACCAGTAGGGACCAACAGTAAATGGCACTAGGCACTAGGCGCTCTCTACAATAATAAATTTACAACATGGAACTAGGAACTAGGCACTAGGCACTACTATTAGAGCCGTATTAAGACAGACAACTGAGACTAGTCACGAAAGCATGCAGTCGATCATAGACTTTCGGGTTCCTCGACAAGACGTGGCATATTGGCACATCAGGCCACGTAATGGAACATCAAGCCCAATATTCGAAATCATGATGGGCCGAGGCCCAACTTGGTTGGGCCTGTATTTAAAGATCAATTAAGGCTTGGTAATTGATGATGATGATCAATTTTTTTTTTTGTCACATGAGATGATCAATTAATGCTTTTTTTCTGTATTTTATATTTAAAAGTTTAAGCGGGTCTTTCTATTATGTTCCACAAACGCCACGTCTGTCACACTCTTTTATATATTTTTATATTTATATTATTCTAATGTGAACCCCATATAAAAATTACTATTATTAATAGTATTAATATGAGGCGAAGCTAATTATTTTTTTTTTTTTTTAAGTTTTAGCTATGATACAATTAAGTCCACCTAATAATTAAAAAAAAAAAAAACAGCATAGTAATTCACAAGCATGGTAGAAAGGTCTGTTTAGAATGAAGTTGTTTAGGGTACCCTGAAGTCTGAACTTTGAGTAACTATTAGTTATGCCCCTTTCGAACTTTGTAGGACAAAACTAATTGTTGTTATCTTTCGTAAGCGTCGGTTTGTACATTTAGCGCATGTTATTGGGAAAAAGGCTTGTCGGAATAATCTTACTGGAACATGATTTTCCCAGGATATTCCGACATCTCTTCTCCCCTAAGTATGTTGTTGTATTTCGTTTGGTTTTAATATATTGGTCGGCTTCGTTACAAAAAAAAAAAAAAAAAAAAGTTATGCCCCTTATTAATATACAAATATTCATTTTTACCACCTGAATTTTAAGATTGAGCCCTTTGTAATACTAATTTACACCCTTTATCATTGTGCATATCTACACTGAAGGAACTGGATATTCTATTCGAAGTTACGACAGCAGAAGAGTACTACGGTAATACTAGAAAGTGGGATTTCATTGCTGCTATATATTGAGGCTTTGAAGTGCGTAAAAAAATTGAATCTCTAAGTGTCGAGTCCTAAGAAACTATGAATGAAGGTTGTTGGTAGACAATACACATGCCTTCATTTGTGCAGATCATCACTTTGGAGAAAATAAGAGAACTATGCAGTTCGGGTTAAAAGAAAACCCTCTCTGTAATAATTATTTAATTGTTCAGTACTTAAACCCTAACTAATAATGCTAGTTTAATCTTCAACTACTTAGCTTATCTTTGCCCCTAAATTATTATATCCGCTAATATACCTCCATCATACTAGGGGTATGGATTTCTCTACTATACTTCACAATAATAGTGCTTGTAATGCTTATTTTTCGTATTTTTGTGTTGCTCTATAGACTATAGGTGTATTCATATAAGAATATACATTATTAATAGTATGAAAAAATAATTTATAACTGTAGATAAAATAATTCATATTTTTTTAACGTTTTTCATATGCCATAATTAAATCCACATTATTACTAAAGTATACTAAAAAATCCGCTACATAACTTTTGAATTCTCTAGTGAATGCTTTTTGTTAGAAGGTGTAGGTTTGTAAAGGTGCGTTCAACTTGATGAACTGCACCTATGAAGGCAGCTAGCTCCTATCCTGCGCTCCTGCCCAATCCCAATATATATGGGGTGTGCCTTGACTCGTACGGCTCTTTTTATAAATAAAAAATAAATAAATAAACGGCTTAATTTTTTGAATAGAACCTAAAAATTGTCTCAATTTTGACTCGAGTGTTAGTTTAGTGTCTCATTTTTAAACTGTTGATATTTGGTGTCCCAATTTACAGTATTGATGTTATTTGGTTTTTCGTTAGATTTTGGGGTTAATTTTAACAGATTGAGTTGAAAAATACTATTTTGCCCATTTTTTAAGCCTCCGATTCTGGCCACCCATCCCGACTCGGCCACTCACCTACGACTCCGGCCACCCACCTCCAATCGGTCGAAATCGGCCGGAACCCTAAGTCTTAAATCAGAGCTGCTTAACTCTAAATCGGTTGAATTGGCCGGAACCCTAAGTCCTAAATCGGAGCTGCTTAGCCCTTAATCGGTTGTAATCAGTCGGAATTGGCCGAAAATCCGCCGGAACCCTAAGCCCTAAATCAGAGCAGCGTTTTGGTCGGGGTATTTTTGAAATTTTTAAAATTGACCATCACGTGACCAGATTCCATTCAATTTAACTCCGAAATTTAACGGAAACACCAAATAACAACACGATGAAAATTGGGACATTTAATTTCACTCAGATACCAAACTACAAAATTGGGATCCCTAATTTTTTCTGTCATATAGACTATCATGATGTCACATTCATTAACATGTTTACTTCTAAAATAGTTAATATTCGCACTAGATCGGTTCTTAAAAATTAAAATATTAAGGTGTAAATTGTTTTCCTACCTATTTTCATTATCGATTGTGAAACCATGGATAAAATACTTCATCTGGGATGTGGGTCCTCCACCTAAGGCCTTTGTGCCAAGTTTCCAGCTAACTCAAACTCCAAACCAAGCATTCCAAAGTAGGTGGGGTCCTAATTGCATAAATAAAGAAAATTAATTAATAATTAATAAAATATAAAGATCTTGATGGGTCCACCAAATTGTTGGGGGAATGGGACCAAGCCTAAGGTGGTGGATTTTTTTATTTTTTTTTTCGCGAGTTGTCTTAGGGGCCCTCATCAAGATGGCAGCACCCGTAGTATATTTGCTCCACATCTAGACTAATCACCACCCGTGTATCTGTGGTGAATGTTATGTTGTGCCCACATCCTCTATCTTCCTTTCCTTTTTTTTTTGTCGAATTTATTTCCCTAGAATAATCCCAATTTGATTTATCACAATTTTTCAATATATATATATATATATATATATATATATATATATATATATATATATATAATAAATTTCAAGCTACTATAATAATAATTATTATTCAAAAAGTAATTTTCACGGGCAAATATAAATAGACCGACCCACTGGGTTGGAAAAAATATTCACTACATCGGCGCCACCAGCTGCTGCCCCGCACCTCTCTCACATGTTGTGATGTGTGGGACCCACTTTTGGATCCCACACATCACAACATGTGAGAGGGTGCGGGGCAGCAGCTGGTGGCGCCGAGTCACCCAATAAAAGCTCACTGGGTTGATGGAAGGTGGGGACGAGGGGACCCAGATAGATAATTAAGCCACATAAGTAGGTTAGCCTCAACTCACTCTTGTGGTGGTCCTCTCTCCACCTTATTTCAGTGGGCTATAACACTTCCTCTTTCATCACTCATATGCCCCCACTTATTTTTAAGGTGGTAATTGTATCGGGTTGTTTTGATTCGTGTTGTGTCGTTAGTGAAACACTTATTACCAGATATCTCGTGATCACCATAAATATGCCGTTTATTTTTCAAACACGGGAGTTGACACGGGCATATTGCGTGTCACACGGGATACGGACACGAGACACAGAGTTTTCGTGTCAAAACAGATCCTGTGTCAACGCGGTATTTGTTTGACACGAAAAAATATTATACTTTTTAGCCCAAATTTTTTACAAGTGTTACAAAATCATCATAAATCAAGCACCATCATATTTTGACAAATAATATGAAGTATTCTCAATACACAATTAATAAGTTCGTAAAGAAAAATTACTTAAATATAAGTTTTTATATTATTTTTTTTGCCAATATAAGTTTTGTTATTACAAACAAATTCTATTATAAGTTTTTTAAATATATTAATGTACTGTATAGTTGTAATAATTTTAAAATTACTGGTATTTATATAAATATTAAGTTTCAAATAAACAGTGTCAAGCGGGTCTATCGTTTACCTACATATCAGATCTACACGGACATGCTTAAAAGCATGTCTAGTCTTGTCAACAGATCTGTCAGACACGACACAATTTTTCGTGCAAATCAGGACACAAAAAAAACAATTATGTTACATATCGTGTTTTCGTGTCATGTTAAAAATTACCACCCTACTTATTTTCTCTTTATTTATATTTTTATATACTACGATAATAATAAATAAATGTTTCTACCATAAAAGTATCAAGTAAACTAATGATTTTAACTTCTACTAAAATAATTTATAGGGGATAAATAAAGGTAATATCGATATGGTTGTTAAGTTAGTTTGCCATTTTTATAATTATAATATAATACTATATTAAGATTAATTACTAAATTGCTTGCTGACGTTTAAATAAATTGCTAGTTGAATTTTTGTGTGTCAATTTATTAGCTCCGATTTTACTTACGGATAAATTGACTCAGTCAAATATTTCTTCTACTTTGAATAATTAATTGAGTTGCACATAATTAAAAATAAATAGGCAAACTAACCTAAAATTATGGAATTAGCTTCATCCATATAACTGAATCTACAAAGTTTCATCCTATTGTGAAAAACTATTCCAGAATTACATTTTTGGGATGGTACTTCAATCACGATTTTTTTAATTACTTGTAAGTCACGGGAAAATTACATCCGAAATAGATAGAATAATTGTTAGAGCAAGCAATTTATACACAACGAAATATGAGCTAGCAAATTGTATTAAAAAATTAACTAACAATTTAAGCAAATGCACAAACGTCATTAAAAATGCACAAACATCTAATTTCCTACAGTAGACTCTATTCTTTACCTTTTTTTTTATTAATTATATAAATATTACATACTTTATAAATTTGTACCTACTACATCTCATTTTTACTTTGTTTATCTAATATATAATATATAATTATAGGGTTAATTAGCAAATTGCTAGCCAAACTTTACATGAATGTGCAATTTGCTAGCTAGACTTTTTTGCGTAGCAAATTGCTAGCTGGACTTTCTATATTGTGCAAAAAGCTAGCTCCGTCAATTTTTCCGTTAGTTTTGGATGGAAAATACTTTCAAATATTGCTAAAAACACCCTAAAGTTTTAGTATGATAATATAAAGACATGATGTTTTATATAAAATCTAAATAATAAAGGGTTAATTATCAAATTGCTAGCTGAACTTTCAGTGAAAGTGCAATTTGCTAGCCGAACTTATTTTTGTAGAAAATCGCTAGCTGAACTTTTGTTAATGTGCAATTTGCTAGCTCCGTCAATTTTTCCGTTAATTATGGACGGAATATACTTTCTAAAATTACTAAAAAATACCCTAAAGTTCTACTATTATTGTAAAATAACGTCAAAGTTTATATAAAAGAAAATATAAATCTCGAATAAAATGTATAATTATATATATTATACAAAAAATATATATAAGTTAAAAATATAATCCCAAAGTTCAAAAAATTAAAATGATTTATTTTTAAAATTGTATGTTTTTAGAGAATTTTTAAAAATATTTTAATAAATTATTTTTTTTTTGCATTTTTAAGGTGCATTTTTTCTTTAATATATATTTTAACATTTATTATTTATTATTTAGATTTTATATAAAACATCATGTCTTTATATTATCATACTAAAACTTTAGGGTGTTTTTAGCAATATTTGAAAGTATTTTCCATCCAAAACTAACGGAAAAATTGACGGAGCTAGCTTTTTGCACAATATAGAAAGTTCAGCTAGCAATTTGCTACGCAAAAAAGTCTAGCTAGCAAATTGCACATTCATGTAAAGTTTGGCTAGCAATTTGCTAATTAACCCAATAATAAATAATAAATGTTAAAATATATATTAAAGAAAAAATGCACCTTAAAAATGCAAAAAAAAATAATTTATTAAAATATTTTTAAAAATTCTCTAAAAACATACAATTTTAAAAATAAATAATTTTAATTTTTTGAACTTTGGGATTATATTTTTAACTTATATATATTTTTTGTATAATATATATAATTATACATTTTATTCGAGATTTATATTTTCTTTTATATAAACTTTGAGGTTATTTTACAATAATAGTAGAAATTTAGGGTATTTTTTAGTAATTTTAGAAAGTATATTCCGTCCATAATTAACGGAAAAATTGACGGAGCTAGCAAATTGCACATTAACAAAAGTTCAGCTAGCGATTTGCTACAAAAATAAGTTCGGCTAGCAAATTGCACTTTCACTGAAAGTTCAGCTAGCAATTTGATAATTAACCCATAATTATATAAAGTAGCGCGCCCCTGTTTAGTTCATGGCTCCGCTATTAAGCGGGAAAAAAATTCTTATACCAATCCAATAAGAAGAAAAATGATGAACTATCCATTTTCTTCTTGTTTTATTCAATTTTTTCTAGTTGGCCCACTCAAAGTTGTCTATGTTGTCAAGCTAAGTCCATTTCTAGAACCTTCACATTCAGATTATTAGTTTTAACAATATATATCATTCTATAGTAATGTATTTCAAAAGATGAGTGACGATAGTCAGTCCAACCGTAAAGATATATTATAAAGATAACGAATAGTGGTTATGAATATTTATGAGTTAATTATTAAATTGTTAACTGATATTTAGAAATTTAATAAATTGATAGTTGATTTTTTTGATATTTTACTAGCTTGAATTTTATGTTGCGTATTAACTGTTAGTTTATTAAGATTTGTCTTCTTTAGGCGGAATTATTTACGCGTTGGACATGTGGTAGAGAAAACAATTAATATTTCGTACAATTGCGAGAAGATCATCTAGCAATTTGCTCGATCGTCTAAAATCAACTAGCAATTTGTTCGACCGTCTAAAATCAACTAGTAATTTGTTCAATTGCTAAAACATTAGTAAGCGATTTAACATGTTTTTGTTTATCACTTACTGGACACGTGATCTCTTATGTTCAAATTGAGCGGAGAACCCTAACAAAACTACAAGTTTATATACATGCGAAACTTGAATTGACATTTTTTTTTTTTTTTAAATATCAACTAATATACATGGTTCGACTACCTAATTATTGACTATCAAATTGATTATTAACCCATATAAGTTCTCTGTTTTTCATATATATATTAATTATAATTTTTAGTGAAATACTAATTTAAACCAGTTATGATATTTTAGCAATGATATAGATTCCGATTTCTGATTTCTCCAAGTTTCGAAATGTGTGTGGCATAGTTGTAATTATTCACAACTTCTAAGGCATATGCTAAGCTAGATACAGTCGGATCATTACAGAATGAAAATTGTCGGACTCTAAATCATTTCCCAGCTCAGAACTTCCTTTGTTTCGGTAATATAGCTCCGAAATTCCGATCCACTTTAAGTTTTTTCTTTTCTTGGTAGGCACTATATTATTATCTTCAAAGATTTCTGATTGATTAAATTTGATTCAAAGACTAACTCTAAAGAAATAAATATATTAGTATGAAAGTCAAATTGAAGGTAGTAATTTTTTCTAAGATTAAGTTGTGTAAAAAAAGGTATATTCAAGATTGAATTTTAATTATATATATATATATATATATGAACCGAAGTGAGTTTTTTTTTGTTAGTAATATATAAGTTATAAATATGGGTGTAAACGAGCCGAGTCGATGGCAAGCTCGACTCGACTCATTTTTTCGAACTCGAACTCGAATGAGTCTTAATTTTTCAAACTCGAACTCGACGCAGAGCCATACTTGACGAGTTTGAGCTCGACTCGGTAATTTTTTTTAATAAAATAATAAATGGTGCACATTAGTTCGAACTCGACTTGAATTAATATATATTTATATATATATATATATATATATATATATATAAAGTTTGAATAAACTCGAGCTCGAACTCGACTTGAATATGCAAAACAATAAAACTCGATAGGCTCGCGAACCTTTCGAGTCGAGTACTACCAAACTCGTACTCGACTCGGTTTCAGAAAAGGCTCGATTCGAGATCGAATCGACTCGAAATTTAAACTCTTTAAAAATAACAAAATATATTACTCTTTTAAAAAATATAATAATATATAATACCCAAAAAAACAAGGATAAAGTGAGGGGCCGACCCGAATAATGGTATTACTCTGCCGTTTCTGCTCGTTAGATTCCAATCGGCATATTCTTTCCAGCCACTTGTTAGCCAATAAGGCTTTGGGATCTTTTGAGGGTTTCGGTTAAAATAAGGGAGACTGTCATTAAATCTTGTTTTTAAATGTAATTTTGTATATATATGAAAAATTAATTTTTAAACTTTAATACATTAATTTATGTGGATTAGTAATTCTAATAAAATTAATTTTGTTCCAAACATAGCATTGGTAAATGATAATTGAAAAAAAAAATCAATAGATACCTTCATTAAAAAAAATGATATCTAATATAAATAAATATAATTCCGCGGTGAAATTTAAAATTATCAGGTTTCAAATCAATTTAGGGTTTATACTCAAAATGCATATTATATTTTCATATGTTTGAGCTTAAAAATGTATTAAGAAAATTAGTATATTTAAACAATATTATATATTTTTATATAAATATATATATATATATATATATATATTCACTTTTATTTATTATAATTTTATTAGCTCTTTAATATTATAATAAAAATAATAATTTTATATATGGTACTCTTATTTATAATAAAAAATCATGTAAATGTAAATGTACATGTAATTTATTTTTAGATAACATATGATATTTATATTTTGAACTTATATAAGTTAATCAACATGAAGATCCATATGTTTTTAAAAAAATATATATGAACTTTTAAAAGGAATTTCCAACAATACGAGTTAATAATTTTATAAAATAATTTTTCATTAATTAATCTATCATACAAATTTGAGTGAATGTGAATGATTAGTATACATATATAGTTATTAAAAGGAATTTATATAATATAACCCATATTATATATATACAGTGATGGGGAATTTCGTGTCTCGATTTTAGTCCGTTCTCCTCCTCTCCAAATTTTTAGTCTTCCTCAGGAGGCCTGTCCTCAGCAGCAACCTTTCCTTAGAATTTTCCACTGCTTTCATCTTCTCAGTTCTCATCATTGATATCATACGACAATCGATATCTGCTTTTTGATTCTTTCTCGTTTAATCGCCAGTTATGTCTGCTCCACAGAAGCTAGAAACCAGCGACTACGACAGTGATTCCCCCTTCGTCGACTTAAGAATGAACGGCGTGGAGGTCCGCTGTAAAGACGCCACCGCTGGCAAGAAACCGCTACCGTTGTTGACGGCGGTTCCTTTAAAGGAAGAAGTAAGGACCGAAGAAATGCCGTTAACGCCACCACCACTAATGGCCATGCCCGTGGCCGCAGTCCAGACGAGCCAGGCGGAGGCGGCGCGGAAGCAGCGGTCGTCGAAGGACCGCCATACGAAGGTTGAGGGTCGGGGCCGGAGAATCCGAATGCCCGCCGCCTGCGCCGCCCGAATCTTCCAGCTAACGAGGGAGCTCGGCCACAAGTCCGACGGAGAAACCATACGGTGGCTCCTTGATCACGCGGAGCCGGCTATCATCGCGGCCACCGGGACTGGCACGATTCCGGCCATCGCCATGTCTGTCAACGGATCGCTGAAAATCCCCACCTCGTCCGCCGCCAACCCGAATGACCCTGACCCGGACGACCCGACCGGTAAGAAGAAACGGAAGCGGCCGTCGAATAGCGATTACATCGACGTGGCGGAAACCTGTAGGGTTCCGACGACGTTGGCCGCACCTCTATCAGCGCCGGCGCCTCAAGGCTTTGTCCCAATGTGGGCGATGCCCATTTCCTCAAACGGAGTCATTCCGGGGGCATATTTCGTGGTGCCGTCGAACCAGACACACCTCATCACCTTTCCGGCGGCCGCCACGCAGTTTGTAAGTATGTCTCCGGCGGCGCGGCCCGTGTCGTCGTTTCTGTCGGGAATGCAAGGAGTGACCGTGGCGGCTCAAGCTGAAGGGAGCGCGATCAACGGCCTCGACTCCGGACTGTCTGGTTCCAAGCTCGCTAAGGAGGCGACGGTGATGGCGCCGTACTCGGCGACGACAGCGGCCACCACGCATACACTTCAGCTCATGAATCGCTCCTCCGACCGGTGACGGCGGAGCACAAGTTGTGAGTATTCTTTCTCTTGCTCTTCAAATTCAATCCGGGTTATCGGGTTCGGGTCACCGACTGTTGGTATTTTGGTATTATTATGCCGGCTCAATCGACCTGACAACTATAATACGGCACAACCAACCGTTCTTAATAAATGATAAGTCAATCAATAGCTAACTCAATGAAAACATTAATAAAAGCTAGCTCTAGCTATTAATTACTATAATTATTCAAATTCCTATTTTTCTTAGCTACAATGTTATATATATAATTTATGAGTTAATGTTCCGATATTTATTCGAGTTATTTTCTTATACAATATAGTAGTTAAAAATACTTCCAGCTATGTGTATATATATGCAATACCCATCTTTAAAAATAAAAAATAAAATTAAGATCTCAGTTGTAACTTATTAGTGGCCTTAATTGGGGGATTGGGGAATGGGGAGAGTGGGGGAGGAACACACGTGTGCACGTGGCCGCGATATCATTCATCATATAGAAAGGCACAAACTTCATACATAGAGTGAGGTGGGGCCATGGTCAGGTCACGTGGGTCCCATACCGGTGGGTCAAACAAGACAAACCCAAAAAAAAAGACCGAGAGGGAGAGAGAGTTGGGTCGGGGCCCACCCCGTGGTCCGTGCAAGGACATAGTTGGGGGACACCTCACCTCAGCTGAAGTCACATGACAGGGTGGCGCTGGACCCGAGCGCGTGGGCCCCGCGGGGCACTGTTAACAAGGCGGCGGATCGTGCGCTGGTGGGGTGGTCCCTACAACCCACGGGTCCCGCTTAATGGGCCGGTCCCCTCCAAACAGATCAGAGACGACTCACTCAGTGGTGGGGTCTGGAAACGACTGAAAACAATAAATAAAGAAGCATAGCTTTTGCACGGTTGTGTCACTACACGTGTCATACTTTCAGTGGCTCCTGATTGGCCATACCATTTTTTTTTCTTTTTAGAAAAAAGAGAGAGATAAGAATGGGGGACCGTGGGGTCCAAGAAATTCACATGCTTCCCACTTTTCTAAGTTGCTTAATAAAATGGCCTAATTAAAAAGTATACATTATTAAAGTAGCTGTTTAGAAAAAGTTTGATGTGGAAAAATGGAAATTTTCATATTGCGATGGTATAAAAATATAATCAATTATTCTGTGCCTTTCTCTATCATCCGAGAGTTACAAAATGGAGCCTGTTTATCATCACACTATATATGAAATAATAATCCTCCATCGAATTTTTTCAGTTCCGGTAGTATTAAGATTCATATAATTTCGTATTTTTCGGATTATCATTGCTTATTTTTTAATCTAATATTTTGTTTTTTTTTTTGGTTAGGGGTCGACTTAATTAGCACGGATGGAAGAATGACTTGGGGTGAAGAACGTTTACTCAGTTAATTAAGTGGGTCGCTCAGATTGTAGACAAGGGAAGGAAAAGTTTAACTTGGTTTCGAACATTATTGGATAAGAAGCCTCAATTTGGTTTGATTATTGTGGGTAGCTTGTTTTAGTTTTTGTGTTGATTCTTGATGATGGTACGAGTATAACACGTCGTACATTTGTCTGCCAAATCGATGTAATATTATCGCACTTCATGCGCTTGATTATGAGAATGTGCGTTTAGTCTACTATTTCAATGCTAGTCATGGTGGTTTTCTTTAAGACCGATTAGTCGAGCCTAGGAGGTTCAATTTGGAATAGATAAGAAGGTATTACTTGGAAAAATAGCCCAAATACACACAACCAAAATGCCTAGTAGGCACTTGCCAAGTGAGTTACGGCCGTTGAGCATTTATTAAATGCGCTACATTAATTTCTAATAGATTGAGTAATTATCATTAATTACGTAGCGCACTTGACAGATACGCTACGTAATTAATATTAATTACTCAATGTAGCGTACTAGCTAGCATTAATTATGTAGTGCATCTGTCAAGTGCGCTACGTAATTAATGATAATTACTCAATGTAACGCATTTGACAGTTTGCGCAACATCTATTGTGCACTTGGCAAATACGTTGTTGAGTATCTTGGTCTCTGAAACTCACAATATCTTGTATTTGTATTTGAGTTACAAAACATAAAAATATTTGAGTGATTTTTTTGTATTACGTTGGTGCAAAAATATAAAATGTTGTCTACTTTATATTTATCCATCCGAGATGACATGGGCCTCTGAGTTTTGCTTTCCAGAGAACAGCTATCACGTAAGCCGCAAAACTGGGCCTTTTGGCCTAAAGTTGTACGTAAAAGCAGACCCAACCTAACAAAATCGATGAGGGCCGACCAAACAAGACCCAACTCACTTTAGCCAAAAAAAAAAAAAAAATCCAAATCCATCAAGTCACGACATGAATTGGAACCAAGAGGACTTGGGTTTTGAACTCTAGTTAGGTAGGTGTTACTTTATACTTGGAAATTATAATAATTTATACAAGTGCATGTCAATAAGTAAGGGGTAGAAGACTGATCGCGACTATCGTTTGAACTATATTACATGGAGCTAGCTGACTACTTGTCCACACTCTTTATGCAGTATATATAAATTTATAGTTTTTCTTATATATTTTAATTATTATTTGATGATGAATATGGTGTAAAAATAATCTAAATTATTTATTGAGTGAATATGGATTATGACATTTAAAAAAAATATTTAATTATATTGTCAAACATATCCAGTATCTACTTAAAATAATGAATAATATACATCTTAAATACATTGATACTTTATACATTGATTTTTAGATAAATATTTTTTTAAATAAATTTTAGTTTTATTATAAAATTAGAAAATATTGAAAAAATATATATCTATTAGTATAATTAACGGATAATTAGCATGAATTAGTAGTAAAAATGATATTTTGGGCATTTCATCGCAATGTAATCAAATAATCACATTTGCAAACTTTGGTAACTAAAATACACACATTTGAAATAAACAATTACATCGACAAACGTGAGTAACCAAAGTATATGTATTACATACTTAAAATAAAAGATTTCTCTAATTATAATTGTATTTAAAAAATTTAGAAAAATTAAAATACTAAAATAAAATTACTATGGAAATAAATAATAATATATTGATGTAAATTCGAAATAAAAACCAATACAAACAATGAGAAGGTGAAAAAAAATATGAAACCTACCGTAAACAATCGATCAGAAGATTTAGAGAATATTCTTGATATTATACACACACATGACAAGTCAATATTATTGATGAATACAAAACATTCATCAACCAATAAAAACGTTCATTTTTTAACTAAGCAGTATAGAATTCTATATTGCTTAGTTTCGAAACTTGTCCATCGAATTCCTTTTTATATCGAATTCTTTTTTATACTAGGTGCGCGGGGAAAATAAAATCAAACTAAAATAATTGAGTTTAGCATTAAAAAACTTTTAAAAAATAAAATCGTTGAAATTGTTTTGAGATATAATACTAATTAGAACACTTTCATAGGTATAATAGTTAAAAATTTATTTATTATAACGTTATTCTAATTATTATTCTTATTAAACATATATATATATATATATATATATATATATATACGTGAAGTCATATTTTTACATATATTTTTATTTAAAATTTTGTGTGTTTTTAATTTAATAAATCAATATTATTATTATTTTATAATTATTTATTTTTAAATATATTGGTTACAATATAATATATATTTTTATCTATAATATTTTGTTTATGTTATTTCTTTTATATATTTATTAATTATTATATTATTATACAGTTATTATAATAATTAATAAATATATATCACATATAACGTTATATACTTAATAAATGTATAATAATTAATAAATATTATTACATAGTAATTAAGATATATAATAATAGATAAATTTACACAAAAATAAGTGGAATTTTTTTTACCTTGACTATATGTTGAATGTTTAGTTAAATTTCCAATTGGTCCGAAAAAAATACCTTTCTAACAAAACAAACTATCAAGCCAATAATCATTAATGGGAAAAAACTTACTATATTCACACAAATTTCAGTATATTTATCTTTTTGTATAGATTGCATTAAGAAAATTACAGCTTGTATCTAGACTATGTTTATATATTATTTTTAACACCTTAATAATTGTTTGAACTTAATTAACTCATATCATTTATGGAAAAAAGCATCATAAGATATGATGTAAAAAACAATTTTTTTTTGGTTGAACGAAGTAATAATAACATACAAATATTATTATGTTCGAATTCCAACTAATAAACCACAACTACATAAAGACACAAGTAGATAAATGTACAGATCAACAAAATTCATATTCTCATTAACCATATATGTCAAATAATATCTAGAAAACGGTAGAAAAACACAAATCGGTTATGTTCTAGTAGAATTCTATCGCTGGATTAAAAATATCACAAAGAAGTCTATAAGAAAAAAAAGTAATAAAATGCTCAACTTGTTGTTGTTGACAAATCAAACCACTCATTCATTCTTTGAGTAAATTATTTGGGTAGCGCTCCTCCTTTGAGGGGTATGAAGTATGATATTCAAAACCTGCACAAACAATTTTTTTTATATGAGAAATTTTGTTTGGTATAGTAGGAATATGTGCTAGAGGAAAACAACATCGATAGAGAAAAATAAGTTATAATAGAAAATTTGAAATGATAAAATAAAAGTAATTAATATTATTATCAATAATAAAATTCTATGAACAATAAAACAAAGTATCAAGACTTACAAATAGCGACCACACCAAATCAAAAAAATAATGTAAAAACTTTAATAAAAGTAACTAATATTAGTATATATATGAACATAACAAAATTCTATTGAATGAATAGAGAACATAACAAAAGGTTTAAGACTTACAAAATCCTTCATTAATGTGGTGCATGTGCAACTTTAATAAGCGTATTTTGCGCTTTAGACCCTGACAATTCAGAATACACTTAAAAACTTGAATAACAGTAAAATACCAAAAAATGCATCAAGACGTACATATATTGTTGAGACTCATACTCGAATTCTCAATATCACATAAATTATGGGAGCCGAGCCATGAAGTTCGTTTGGTGGAGTGCTCGAAGTTCCGCAGGTGGTTCGATGAGATGTCTAGGTCGAACAAAAATAAATATTATAGTGGATGTATATATATATATATAATGAAAGCATTGCTAACCATAACCGAACCCACTCGATGAATACGATATGAAGACTTGCGAAGAAGAAATCAAAGCGAACTTACCAGGTATAATAGTGCAACTACGTTCATCAAAAGAGATTTACTCTATATATAATGTATTTTGTTATTGCATTGTTTTCCTAAATGGTTATTTCTTTCTATATTCCTATAGTAGATACGTAGGTTATTTTCTAAAATAAATATTAATTATATTGTCTTTATAAAGTTTATCTTTCTATTATAACATAAATTTCTTCCTAAAAAATTGTTATTTCTAAATTCCTATGAGATATACATATGTAAGCTATATAAAATAATAAGGAAGTTATTCTACCAAAAAAACGTGGGTACCTATAATATGCTAAGTATTATATTTAATATAATATTTTTACCATATTCCTATTGATTACGTGGCGGCCTACGGTCTTCCGGAACCAAACTGTATAGATTTACTATTTAAATGGAAACTTTTAATTAATTTGTTTCTTTAAATTGCGTAGAGACCAAAATAGTATATAAAAATACTTATTAATTTTGAATCAATCAATATTATGTATCCAAATTTACAGAACCCCTATTAAATTCCTATTAAATTAGGCAACGCTGACTGGACAAACTGTCCACGTGTCAGCCAGAGTGTTTCTGGTACCGAATTAATATAATATAGTAGATATAGTAGATATAGATAGATAGATAGTTACTAGTTAGTTATAAGTACTTGACTGGAATTGTATCAAACCCTAGCAAGCTATGGTATTGATTCTAGCTAGCTAGCAAGCTAAATACATAAGAGAGAATGGGAATGATCATGCAAATGGTTGTCCTCACCAGAATGTCACTCGCACGCCGCAGTTCAGAATACGTGCACTGACGCCTCTCATTCTGCTTAACAGCTCATAACCCTACATATACATCCAACCCCAAGACAAACACAATACTCCCCCATCTATTCCGCCATTTCTAGTCTATAGGTGTAAAAGTTACAATCAGTGACATCTAGAGAGAGATTATTCTCTTGCTTTGTTATCTCAGTTCAGTTCAGTCTACTATAAATACGTCTAGTTTTCCTGTTTAAGATCTCACAAGCCACTGACTGTTATAGTTATGGGGGTCAGTGCTGATCTCCTTCTTATTTTATTGGTGTTTGGCCTCCTTGGCTGTACATCCGTTGAGGGTGGCAGGGGGAAAAGGTTTCTCATTGACGGCGGCGGTTATGGAGGAAGTCCAAGCGGAAGTGCTGGTGTAATTGGTGGGGGTGGTGGAAGTGGCGACGGCGGAGGTGGTGGCAGTGGTGGTGTAATCGGTGGTGGGAGCAGTGGCGGAGGAAGTGGCAGTGTGATAGGTGGTGGAGCCAGTGGTGGCGGCGGCGGCGGTGGAAGTGGCGGCGGCGGAGGTGGTGGCAGTGGGGGTGAAATAGGTGGTGGGGGCAGTGGCGGAGGAACTGGAAGCGGCGGAGGAAGTGGCAGTGTGATAGGTGGTGGAGGCAGTGGTGGCGGAGGTGGCAGTGGTGGTGGTGACGCAGGTGTTATAGGCGGCTCCGGCAGTGGCTATGGATCTGGCTCGGGCAGTGGCCAAGGTAGTGGATATGGGGGCGTCGGCGGTGGTGGTGGCTCTGGAGGCGGAGGTGGTTCAGGATACGGCACCGGAACGGGCCAAGGCAGTGGATACGGATCAGGTGGCGGCAGTGGTGGCGGCAGCTACGGATCTGCCGGAGGAAGCGGTGGTGGAGGAGGCGGTGGTTCTGGAGGTGGGTATGGCTCGGGCAGCATAGGCGGCGGAGGAAGTGGATATGGGTCTGGGTCTGGTTATGGGTCTGGATACGGTAATGTCGGAGGAATAGGAGGCAGTGGTGGCGGTGGAGGTGGTGGCTCCGGTGGTGGAGGCGGAGGAGGATATGGAAGTGACGGCGGATACGGCTCTGGGTACGGGAAAGGATACGGTGAAGGCCACGGTGGTGTTCCTTATAATTAATTTTGTATGCAAAACTTGTTAAAGTTAGTTTGATCATTTTTCTAGCTTTAAGCAATGTCTTCAATAAGGTTACTAGCTAGGTCTTTTCTAGTTCCAATGTATCTTTGTTTTCTAAGCTCTAGTAATAATATTTCAATGAAATTATCAGCAAGCTTTTGTTATTACTCTGTAGAACATAATATTAACTGTCACAATCTTTAATATATCATTTTAATATAATATATTTGAAAACACATATGTTTCTCATTTACTAATAATGATGTGCATAAATTAGGAAAATGTGATGTAATAACTAAAAAAATTATATATATTAAACAATAGTAAGCATATAATGAAATAATATATAATATTATAATAAATAAAATAAATTAAACTATATATATATTAAATTAATAAACTATTTTATCATGATAATAATGTGGCAAACTTCTTACATGTTTCAAATTACAATATAGTGGAGATTTAAGTATTAAAGATCCAAAATTATGTTAGAATCTGAAAAATTACGCTTTATACTACGATACATTATTTAATCAATCAAAATTATATTATTTTTTTAGATAGTTGAACCATTTGGAGATTTAACATTCAAATATTATAAATTTATATTAAATAATACATCGAACATCATAATGTATACCCATCAATTTAAAACGAAAACGTACCAAATATATATACTCACATAAACGAAATTGTGCTACTTAATTTAAAATCGCATATCAACTATATCACCATAACTAAAAACAACAACTGGACTCCTCACAACATGAGTGGAACTCTTCCACGCAATCGAACCCGATACCATATTTGACGCTACCATCGGGTTCGCCTTCACCACCACTTTGAAGCTTCTCTTCTGAACCACACTTGAAAACTCAAGACTCATCGGCTTCACGCCAATCTTCACTCCCTTAGGAGCTCTTATCGTCACATTGTAGACCGAGTTGGGTGGTCCAACATTAGTCACGGTCCTCCTGAACACGCCCACGATCGGTTTCTGACCGTCGGATTGGGCGTCTAGTTGAATCGTGGGGTAGTTCAGCGAGTCGTACCCGAGCCCGGGAAGAAGGGAAGTGCAGTTGATGGGTTTACCCACTAGGACCGAGAGCGAGGACCCTTTGTAGCCTTCTCGGCATAGGAATTGGAGGTAGGACAAATCGTCTGAGTCGTAGATTAGACCCGGGTTCACGGCTCGGGTCGGGTTGACCTGGCCCGCCCCGTAAGCGAATTCGCCATCCGGGTTCATAATTCGGCTCATGGGTTTTGCTTGATTGAGAAAGTTGCATTAAGTGTTAGCCATACAATAAAAGATCAAATATATTCAGTAAGCGCAATATTAACCGGAAAATTGGAAGCATTTTCCATGACCAATTACACGTTAATTAATTTGTTGGGAAAAAAAAAACACATTAATTCTAAGATCAATCATGGATTTTTTGAAGTTACTAAAAATTAGGATTAATAGCTTATTTGGTTATCTACGTTTGTCAACAGTGTATTTTTTTTTAATTATCTATGTTTGTCAATATAATTGTTTAGTTACATTAATTAAGACAAAATTTCCAAAATACAATATCCATCTCTTGTCTTTTCTTCAAGTTCTTTTTTTTTTTAGTTCAAAATCGATAGCGCCTGTGTTCAAATCTAAACCCAACAACAGTGGGTTCAATTTTGATTTTTTTTTTGAAGAATTTAATTTTTTTTATGAAAAATTACGATGAATAATACTTTAATAGAATGCAAATTTAAAACTTTCATTTTATAACAAATAATCACATTAGGTAAAATATAAGTAACTAAAAAAAATTGAACCACTCAATTATAGTTTGAAATATATGTAACCAAAATATAACCTTAAAAAATAAAAGTAACAACAATGGTATAATTGTATAAACTAAAATACTAAATGTTGTATTAATTAACAACCCTAAAAATATGGATGAGTCAATATATAAAGATATACACTACCTGTGGTGAGAATAGCAGATCTAATAGCAGCAGGAGTCCATGTTGGGTGGAAAGATTTTATATAAGCAGCGACACCAGCAACATGAGGACATGCCATGGAAGTTCCGGACATGAGAGTGAACTTTGCGTATTGGGTGTCTCCTTTCAGCCCCGTTAGCGTCTTCATTGGTGTATATGATGCCAATATGTCTACCCCGGGTGCAGCTATATCTGGCTGCACTTCCATACCACTATATTAATAATTCAACCATTTTCCATACTGATCCTACGTACAAAATAATACGCTCTACTTTTGTTTTTAATTCCGCACCTATAAAATGTATAAATTCAACCGAAAATGATTTAATAGATACATGTTGAAGTATAATGACTAAATTATGGCTTCACCTTTTATTCATTCGTTTTATGATAGAATTCTAATTGTATAAATTGTTGTTTTATATTAATCTATTAAATTTGATTTGGCTAAATGCGGAATTTTATAGGTGAGTGAGAATGTTGAAATATAAACTCTATACTACACATTTTCATATCACCCTAATTTTGACACGTTGATCAAGTTGTAATAGTATGAACTTTCACGGTACGTACCTTGAGAATACGGCGAGAGCCTTGATTGGGACCTCGAGATGAGAAGGAAGCAACAAATGGAGCCGCAACTTTTACTTCTTCTGTTTTGTATATTACTGCTGATGGCGATCTATATATATATCGTATCATAAATGATTGTTATCTCATTGGAAAACATATATTTTTTTTTTAAAATTTTTTTAGTGTTAACAACATAAAAAAGTCACAATCATAGATTATATTGCTAATCACTATATCTAATTTAAAATGTTAATGCTCGATATCTCAATTATCAGTTTTTTTTCCACACAACTATCAGACTTGTTGATTTTACTTTTTTTTTCGTCTTAAAATTGAAAGAATAGAAAAAAATATTTTTAAGCATCAAATAAATCTAAGTCATGAATAACAAATCTAATAATTCAAAAAAATAAAAAAAAAATTAAATGTTTTATTGCTTAAAACACCAATTTTACGCTAAAATCAGGTGAAAAAGTAGAAATCAGTCAATCTGATAGTTTGAATACCAAATATTAATATTTTAAATTTAGGACAGTGATTAACAACATGACCACAAACTATTGTTGAGATTGTTTTTAAGTTGTTAATTTTTATTAAGGGTTAAGAACCTATGAAAGGTCTGAACTATCACCCATGTTAACGAGAGATGTCTGAAATTTAAAAAGTTAATAACAGAGGTCTGAAATTTCAATTTTGTTGATTTGAGGTTTTCCGTCCATTTTTAGGGTTAAATTTAACAGAATTGTGTGAAATGACATTTTTGCCCCTTTAATATTTTGTTTCATTTAATATCTTATTTAAGGAAATGTGAAATGACAATTTTACCCCTAAAGTCAAATTAAAACCACCCAACTCCGGCCACCACCACCCGACTCCGGCCACCACCACCCGACTCCGGCGACCACCACCTCGACTCCGACGACCACCACCTCGGCTCCGGCGACCCGACTCCGGCCACCACATCGGCAAAAAAGCTCCGATCGGGGCCAAAAAGCTCCGATCGGAGCCAAAAAAGCTCCGATCTAGAGCTCTGTGGCTCCGACCAGAGCCACAGAGCTCCAGATCGGAGCTTTTTTGGTCCCGATCGGAGTCCAATCGGGGCCGGTGGCTCGAATCGGAGCTCAATCGGGGCCGGTGGCTCCGATCGGAGCCCAATCGGGGCCGGTGGCTCCGATTTTGGCCCAATCGGAGCCTTGGTGGTGGTCGCCGGAGTACGGTGGTGGTCGCCGGAGTACGGTGGTGGTCGCCGGAGTACGATTGGTGGCCGCCGGAGTACCGTGGTGGCTTCAAGGGCATTTTGGTCTTTTCACTCCATGCATGTGAGGGGCACACTTGATAGAAGGGCATTTTCGGAATTTTATTTAATTTCCGGTCACATGCCAAACATGTGACCAACTTCCGTTAGTTTTAACGGAAAAAACTAACGGAGACCGCTGTTATCAACAAAACAGAAATTTCAGACCTCTGTTATTAACTTTTTAAATTTCAGACCTCTCCCGTTAACATGGGTGATAGTTCAGACCTTTCATAGGTTCTTAACCCTTTTATTAAAGTAAGTTAATTGATTTGATAATAATTAACCTAGTTGAATGAATGTATTGATCAATCATCTCCCCGGTGGTGGCATTGACCATTGTGGATGGAGCCATGAAAATCTGTGCAGCATCAAGGTAATTAGGGGTCTCGATGATAGCACCAACACCTCCAATCCCTTTAACAACCGAATCAGTTCCCCAAGTAGATAGCTTGCAGTACACAAGCTTTCCCTTCACTTTAGCTGACTCCAATGAACCCTCCTCACAATATCTGTGTTGTATTAATACATATTTTAAATTTATAATCTTCCTTAGTAAACTTAAAATTAATTAAGTGACCAACCAAGATTGTGTGTATTAGCTAGTAGCTATAGAGTGTACCTTGCGTTTGTTATGGTTGAGTTTCGAGCTACGTCTGCTCCGCTGACTAGAGGATATTGTTTCTGGTTCGGCTCGAAGGCGTTGATTCCGGTTCCCTGTAACCACACAATCTAAATTAACCTTAACTTACTCGGAATCAGTTTATTATAAGATAGATTCCGAGTAGCAAAATTTATGTCTCTGTAATTTCGATTTTGGTTTTGGAATTATTTTAGGGAACCAAAACTGACTATATTAATTCAATTCTCATTAAATTGGACATAAAATGAACATAATTTCGTCACGTTTGGTCTTTTCATATATACACATGATAAATTCAAACATGAATGAAAATCATCGCAACGAAATACATTCAATTGGATGCTCAATTGGATTTCTGCCCAATTTGAACACTGTCTTTAATTGAGCATCCAATTAAAGACATTTCGTTGCAAAACTATCAATTTATGTTTAAATTCATCTTTGGTACACATGAAAAGACTCATGATGAAAACATGCTATTCTCTGTTAAATTTGACGGTAATTAAAACAAATGTAACAATTTGCTCTTAAATTTTTTTTTTGTGAAATGCTCTTAAATTGAAAATTTAGATAACCAATTATAAAAAAAATAAAATTCAGATTACAATTTATAAATTAGTCAAAGTTCGGGCAATTTGATTATTAACCATACGAAATTTTCTTTAATTGTATACACGTTAAGAAGTTAGTAATGGCGCTGAGCAAAGAAGGAACATCTCACCGTTACTGCCTTTCCATTACCAAGCTGCACTTTACTCTGGAACTGCCGATCGATGCCGCTGGCAGCCACCGTGACCAGCCACGGCGCGTGGTTACCAACGCTGGCGAGATTTGGGCCGTCGTTCCCGGCCGATGCCACCGTCAGGATCCCCTTCCTCATGGCGTGAAAGGACCCGATAGCGATGCTGTCTTTGACGTAGTTGGGCTCCGAGCCGCCGATTGAGATGGAGATGATGTCGACACCGTCGTGGATGGCCGCCTCGAAACCTGCGAGGATGTCCATGTCGGAGCATCCTAAACTCACCCAGCAAACCTTGTACGCTGCAATCCTGGCGCCGGGAACGGCGCCACGCGCGGTGCCTCTGGCAAGGCTGAAGAGCTCGGCACCGGGGACGGAGTTTCCTGCGAGTGTGGAGGAGGTGTGGGTGCCATGGCCGTGAACGTCGACCGGCGATAAGATGTCGCCGGAATCCAGAAGGCCGTCGTGCTTGAAGAATTTTGCTCCGATGATTTTTCTAGAAAAGTTGGACAATTACAAAATATGGTACTGTTAACTTTCCATATATTTTTTTATTTAATGCCAACATGATTCTAGATGAATCCGTCCGGTTCGGCTTACTAATGGGATGCCCTAATGCATTACTGCTTAAAAATAAGTGTAACATTAAAAAAATAATTATTTTAATTATTTTCAATGTATTCATTATTTACCTAATATCATCTTTCTTTGCGCAAAAATTAAGAATACGATAAAAATAAATATTATAATAAAAAACATTTATAAAAATGACACGTTAGCTATATATTTTCCTTACAATTAATTTTTCGTCAAGTGATCTAACTTAATATGAATATTTTGATACATGTGCTAAAAACAATATATTTACCAAAAGTCGTTATTATAAATAAATAATGTACCATACCCATATAGTTAAAAACTTAAGAGTTAAGAAGTAACATAAGTTAGTTGAAAATTGTTGGTAAAGCGTAGACTGAAGATTTGAAGTTGTATTCGATCCATGCTCACCCCCAAAAATGAGAATTAACGTTGTGTAATCACCTTATTTTTCTTGCTTATGTAATGAATGATTAACAATGTGTAAGACTTACTTATTGCAACCAGAAAAATTGGCATAGTGCTCACAAGGACCTCCCTTCCATTTATTAGGAGGAAGATCATCAAATCCTTCATCTGAGAAACTCTCTGATTGTGGAGTAATCCCTGAAATTAGTAATTAATCCAACTTATTATATAAATCTTCTTAATTAATCCAACTTATTAAGGGAACTAATTAACAAGTGAAACCAAATAAGGGTAACTATATATAGTACCTGTATCAAGAAGACCCACAATAATATTGCTCTCTACTTTCAAGTTCCTCTTCACATTTTGTGGGAACCCTAAGAAGTCCCATGATTTTGTTGTGTGGAGCTTGTGGTACTTGTTCTCGAACACCGACACGACTCCGTCCGTGTCTATATATATATACGCGTAAACCGAACCCCGCAGAATATAATTAGAAACTCTGAGGTAAACCCTTAATTTGCATATGATGATTGTAATTAAGACCATCAATATAGGCTTACTTGATAGTTGATGAGCCTCATGTTCAGTGAGTTTTGCTGCAAATGCATTGAAGCTTCTAGTGTAGCTATGAACAAGTGATTCTCTTGCTTCTTCTTCACTGATATATGATACAACAACAGTTTACCCCGAAATACTATGATGATAAGCCTACAGAAATTCATGTAATATGATATAGCTGTTCAACACTTTAATTATTATCTAACTAGAGATTTTGGATTCAAACCCAATGAGTTTTTGAGATTAAAAAATATTAATGACCAGCAGTTTACCTTTATAAAAGCTGACACGGTGCAAATTGAAATTATTCTAAGCATTAAGCAATTGTATTAAAGGCGCCCTTTTGATATGGGTGTAAATAAGCCGAGTCGAATCGAATATCTGTCAAGCTCGACCCGACTCGATTAGTAGTTGTCAAGCTCGAACTCGGGCGCAAACTCAGTCAAGCTTTAATTTTGAAACTCGACTCGAACTCAAGCTCGACATAATCAAACTCGACTTGACTCAAATCCAAGCTCGACAAAATCGAGCTCGGCTCGACTCATTAGTCAATTTTATTCACAATAAACTAACATTTCTCATAACCAAAAAAATCGAGCTCGGCTCGATTCGACTAAACTCGAACTCGATTGACTTATATAATAAATAATAATTAGTAATTATTAAATAAGAATAATAATAAGAATAAGAATCAATCTCGACTCGACTTATAAATTCGAACTCGAAACTCGTTTAGGCTCGCGAGTAACTCGAGCCGAGTATTATCAAGTCCGAGCTCGACTCGACATACTAGAAAGCTCGACTAGACTCAAATTCTTTCGAGCCGAATTCGAGTTTTGTCCGAGTCGATATGAGTAACATAAAAGTCTAGAGAAAGAACCTTCGTTTCAAAGAGAGAAGAACGTCTAGATGGGATTGAGCAGCTACTTGGGTGTTTTCTAGGGTTTCTCCAATATAGACGATGTAAAATCTCTGAAAAGTAAAATAAATAAAGTAGATTTATCAACACCAAAACTAGTTAACATCATAGAGGTGGTGAAATTAAGCAAAAAATGTAATAGGGTTCGGTTTTCGGGTCAAGCTAACCTTTTGAGAAGCATCGTCATTTGCAGATAGAGCAGCAATATTACGCCCTATTGACAAAGCTAAACAAGCTGCAAAAATAAGGCAGTTGAGTCTCCTTTCTGACATTTTATTGCATTAGCTAATTACTCCTTTCTCTGTTCAATCTATATATATATAGAGATCAGGAAATGTATTTATACGTGTATACATACTGTGTGTACGTACATAAGTAACATGTAAGTGATCAGGTTTGAGAGTTTTCATGAGAAATAAAATAAGTTGAATGCTTAATGAAATTTCATGAATAAACTTTTAAGTAAAGACAATCAAATCAATCTATCCATGTCATTGTCATATTGTTTATAACTTAGGGTTAGAGTTGCTTCCTCAAAAGAGACTTTTCCTTAACTCTATTCTCTTTCTCACTTCTATTTTGGTTAAAGTTAAACACAAAAATAGAACTATGAGAAGGAGGGGACCAGCAGATAATATATATTGGTAAGTCTTAGATCATGATATAATGATGTGATTTTAATCACAGATTGAATTTTTTTTTTTTTTTTTTTTTATCAAAACGGATTGAGATTCAAACTGGACATATATGTCTATTTAATTTGTAAGTGAAGACCCTTATAAATTTATAATAGTTATTTAAAGAAGGTTTTTTTTTTTCTATGCGTTCATCAGAAAATATTGCTAAATTTTAATACATATGGTGCTACATTTTTTTTTTTGGTAAACATGGGAGTACAAAAACTAACTAAAAAAAATAGCTGCTAAGAAGCACAAGCCAAAATGCCCGATTTTTGGTAGAGGCCTAATCAAGGGATTCGTGTGTCATGATGCTAAACTTTAAAAAAGATGCTAAACAATTGAAATTGATCAATGACTTATCATCATCATATCGAAAAACGAAACCAACACACATTTTTCTAGATGTAGATGTAGATCAATCACTGACAATAACATATATACATATAACTGCATGTATTAATGTGCATGGAAACCTTTGCATGAAAAAGACAAACTTCATGTCCCCTTTCTTCATCAAATAGAGCAAACAAAATTGGTCGTCTTCTTGCACACACAGTACTCTCTAGTCTCTACAACTGCATCTGCAGCCTCAACCAGGAAAAAAAATGATCATGGTTAATTTTTACTACTTATACTAAATTACCCAGCAAATGATATGATAAGTGACCATGAAATGTAACTCCTAATTTCGTTTAATTGATTAAACTCGCGGTGATATTAATTAATACATTGATTTATTCGATACCGCTATTTAGAAAGACATTAATAATGTCTTAACATATAACTAACTTTAATTTCTCGAACTAAATAGTAGGTGAAGATGACGTTGTAGAACTCTTTAACATACTCCAACACTTGCATTTGTCAAAATTAAAAGAGTCATTATCAGATGGATGTTGAATCTTTAGTATCTGTTGTTTTGGAGAACCATTTAACAGAGTCATTATCAGATGGATGTTGCTTGGAAACAAAGAGGGAATGCCATACCCGGAACGTAGAAATTAGCCTTGACTTGTAATTCAAGTAATAAGTGAAGAAACACAACAAACATTTTGGCCGAATAACCCTTATTTAAGCAAAATATGATGTTCACCAATATATATAATATATATAGCAACAATATATACAGTGATGTGGGCGAAATATCAGATTTTGGCGTATGAATGCAGATTTTTATGTAGAAACCACGATCTGAGCAAGACCTATAGTAAATTATCGGATTTGACGTTTTTCGGCCAAATTCTTGCGTCTAGATGGTCAAAATCGTAGTTTTATGTTTCTTCGGGTCTTTTTTGCAATTTCAATTTTGTTTGAATTTAGTTGTTAATTTTGAAGTTTTCATAGGGCTAGGAGTTTCATTTTTCAGTATTTAAAACTCTGTTAGCCGTCGTTTACCTTCAGTTAAATTTTATATGAAAAAAATCGAGGTTTTCCTCAAACCCTACGTCAGATTTTCGATATTTCTTGAATCAACTAATTATGCGTTTTCTATCCCGTCACGCCGCATCATACAGAAATATATAAACGATCAAAGAAGCTTAGCTTAGAGAAATATCATTTCTTAGGGAAAGAACCAATCATTATTACAAGTAAATTTGCATGAAGGGAAAATCTGCAGCTTAATAAAGCAAAACACGACATACATGAGATTCAAAACTGAATATCATCAATAGCAACAACACAGAAATAGACTATCCAAGAAACCGAGAGATTCATCAGGAAATATTCCAGCATCAGATCCAACATAATATTTATACACATCACCGGATATCGGCCTCACATTTTTCTTGGGCCGCAAGCAAACTCCCAAAATCTCTAGTCCTGCAAGCTTTAGAGTACCGCCATTGTCCTTAAGCACGAACTTCAGTTCCCCGACATTCTCCGGTGACATCACGAACTCGCTACCCAGAATCTCGATCCACTTATCCGATTCGATGGGAATAGTTACCTTATTCTTGATCTCATCTCCACTTGGAAGAGTGATCTCAAGCTTTAATTTTGCATTTGAATATCTTTGATGTTTTCGAACCACGAACGCGATGACGTACACCGTGCTTGGAGATAGCCCGATTGTGTCGAATGATCCGGTTATTTCTACTTGGGATTCATCCATGATGATTGCTCTCTCAATCAATCCAACTCTGCAGCAGCATTAATTAGTTCAATTACCAACAATCATTGGCTAAATAAATGCATGAATTAATTGGTCTCTAGGTATAAAAGTTGAGCTTCAAGTGTGTACCTTGTTTGGCAAGAAAACTTAGTCACAGATTTGATCTCGAGAGATCCCGGAAACAGCATGAAGCAGTTTTTATTCGACACTCGATCGACCCAATACATCTGCAATTTTTTTTTTTTAATAAATATTTTGACGAATTAACGCGAAACATCACAATAATGTGCTAGCTAGGGTTTTTTTATATATAGTTTGATTGATATCACTATAGAATAAGAATTAAAAGAATCTAAAAATAGTCTCAATTATATGGCATATAGTTAATCATTATCTCAGATTTAAAACGTTGATATTCGTATCTCAACTATCAAATTGGTTGATTTACATTTTTTTTTCACTATAACGTGTTTTATAATAAGCATCAAAGAGCTTAAACATTGACTAACATTAAATCTGATACTTGGGTGAAAAATACATGTTTTTGTTACTTAAAATGTCAATTTTAAAACAAAAAAACAGTTTAAAAGAGGAAATCAACCAATTAATATAATTGCGACACCGAATATTAATATTTTAAATTTAAGACAAATATTAACAACATCACCTATTGTTTTGGACCGTCTCTAACCTCTTCTTAACTTAACCCTATAAATAATTTAGTTACCTTGTTACCATTGTCCAAAAGGACTCCAGAGAAGAGGCGATAGAGAAGATGCGGTGTTGGCATGGAAAATGGATCAAACCTCTCAACTGCATCTTCAACAATGGCAACATAGTTGTCCGGTGGGGGCAACGGCGTCGTGTCTATTCGTTCCACAACAGCGGCCATTTTCCGACATCCATTTTCATATGACAGAATTTTTTGCCGCGATATTTCTATTCGAAGATTCATCATAAGCTCCTCTTGATTGGCCTCACTATATAACATAGTTATTTAGATTTGGGTGAAGGGTACTTTTGGTACCACATATTTACAAAATCCACTGTTCATATCGGATGTTCTTTTTTTTTTTTTTTTATTAATTTGGTACCGATGGTTTCCATTTTGTATCGTTTTCATACATCCATTAGTGTTCTGTCAAAATGACCGTTAACTTGACATGTGCCGTGCACGTGACTTTTTTTTTTTTTTTTTTTTAATGAAATATCAAACTTGCTTTGCCGATTTTTCCATTCCCTGCAGTTGCTTCCAACTTCAACGTCACTGCCACAACCGCCGCCGTACTCAGACCTAGCCGCGTCGCTTCACGGCCACTTACTCCCTTTCTGTTCTTGGCCGCCTTCAAGTCTCCATGACTGCTGAAGTATTCAAGTGTAACCTCCGATTTTGAGAGACCGAGAATTCAAGCATTAACGATTTTGGAGCGCCTTCTTCCAAGAATTCAAGCGTTAACTTCCGATTTTGAGCGGATTTAGTTCAGCTGCGAAAGTAATCAGTTCCGTGCTCTTCTTCTTCATCGTATCGCGTAGAGTTCTCCACTTACTTGGAAATTGAAATCTCCGCTACGAACTCTGACTCTGCAACTCCTCCATCCCTGCTCCAAATGCAATCTGTAGCCCTAGCTTTAACTTTCCAAGCCCCTCTGAAGGAAGTAACATCTTTCTAGATTAAACCTAAGCTCTTATATTTATTAGTTTGTTATAACTATTAGAATAAATAATGTATAACTCATCTTGAGTTAAGGCATATGATTGGAAACAATCATTTAGATTATATGTTACTTAGATTATATGCCTATATATTGAACTTGTATGAGTCATTGCAATTAGTCTCAATAGGAATTATCTTTAAGAGTTCTTATTGAGTTCCAACAAGTGGTATCAGAGCCGATGGTTCGGCTGGGATAAGGCACAGTTAGGTGAACACCATGGATGGGCTAGCGATGCACATCGACGCATGTGTAGAGCATACAGAAGATGAATCCATATATAGCTTAGCAGTTGCGGAGCAAAGGTGTTGGATCAACGTATGACTCAGTGATGTGGTGCAGCCATTGGTAGTTCAGGAGAAACCCCATGGTCAGGATAGTGAACACGATTTGCAGCGTGAGTCCGAGTGGGAGTTTGGTGCCTTAAATTGTGCGCTCAGGTTCCTGTCAGAAAGGAGATTTAGGGTGGAGAAGCGAGCAAGATGGCTCAGGAAGCGAACTCCAGTGAAACCCTACCTAGGCATAATGATGATACGACTCGACATACGAATTAACCTTTGGAGGAGCCAAGTGGTTGATTAGTATGATCAATGCGAGCTTGGTTTAAGGGAGGCTGAAGGAAGTAACATCTTTCTAGATTAAACCTAAGCTCTTATATTTATTAGTTTGTTATAACTATTAGAATAAATAATGTATAACTCATCTTGAGTTAAGGCATATGATTAGAAACAATCATTTAGATTATATGTTACTTAGATTATATGTCTATATATTGAACTTGTATGAGTCATTGCAATTAGTCTCAATAGAAATTATCTTTAAGAGTTCTTATTGAGTTCCAACACCCTCATCTCCTCACGACACCACCCATCTTCCTCGTTTCCGAACCCTCTTCTCCAATTGCTCAAACCAAATCGAGACCTTATTGTTGGATCACGGCAGGAGCTCCGGCTACGGTGACGGATTCCTTAGCTCCTCGCAATCCTGCAGAAGGGGAATAGAGGGCAGTGGCCCAGAATCCCTCTCCGATGCTTAACGTAAGTATGGCAGTCAACAGAGCAGGCAAGCAGTATCAATGTATGTGTAAAAACGTAACCCTAATCTAGAATAACTTCCCTCCTTTTATAGAGGGAGGCTATCCCAGTTACCTGATTAGGTGGTTGGATCGTGATCCACTATCCCACGTATCTCGCCATATATTCTGCCCTGTATCTCGTACAGTTATTCGTATCCCGCATATCTCGCCCATTATACCACTACTGTAATCGTGGCGAGATTTCCGGGATAGTGCTCTTACTGGCGAGTCTCGATCGTTATCGGAGACTCCCAAGTTACATCGTTTGAGGATTCGGTGTCGGGGAGTGGTGTCAACTCCCCTATCGGGACCGACTACGTCCAGGTCCGATATCTTCGGGGCTCTTCCCTGTCGGAGCCATACTTGTTCGGGGCCATTCAATATCGGGGCCTCCTTCCGTCGGAGCCCTTAGCCTTCCAGCAGCCCAGCTCCTAGCCCACTAGGCCTAGTCGCCGTTAGTCAATCGTTAAGGGGCCTAACGGCCTTCGCCAGGGCCCATCATTTGCCCCCAAGACGTGGGGGACTTATAGTGCGTCGCGTCTTCCAACATCGGACTCTTCCGCGTCTCCGTCGGAGGCCTTTGCCTTGGATCTTTTCAAGATCTTCTGGGATCCTGTTTGGATTCGAAGGGATTTTTTGAAAAGATCAGCATTAAATGCTGATAGGAGGTGAGGGAACGTTTTGGGCTCTGCACGCCAGCCTGTTGAAAAAGCACTTTTCAGCCGTTCCAATGCGTCATTACTTTTGTCTTATCTGTCTCATGTGTTCTGACGGTTCAGATTAAAACCGTTCCTATTCTCCGAATTGGCACGTTTCCCCTTGGACGATCGTGATTGAATCGTTTCGAATTCTGTGGCTCAGATTTTCCACCCCTTCAGTTTCCTTTTCTCTTATAAAACCCTAGCCTCAAGCACTGTTTTACCTTTCTTTTACTTCCTCTTCTTTGCGATCCCAAGAGCTGTGATTCTCCAGATTTCAAGTTTTCACCGGCGATTCGAGTTTTTACCAGTGTTTCAGGCACTTCAGGCTTCTCCGATCAGGACTCAGTCACTATGTCTGGTAAGATTCTTCTCCTTATTGTTCCCTTCCTTTTCATCTTTGATCTTCCTAGGTTTCAATTTTCCCCTTCCTCCTCCCTCGACGATTTTCAGCCGAGGGATCTGCTACTGCTGGACCACCCTTCGTCTTCAAGTATTTGAAGAACTCCCTCGCGCCTATCAATTATGAGAGGGCTTGTAACGAATGTGGCATCTTTGAATCTTCCTTTGGGGCTCGTTATCCCTACGAGGAATCCCAGTTCAATTCTCGCAACACTCAAGTTACGCTCCCCAAAGGAGACGAAGTGTTCATTTCTCCGGGGCAAATTCGTGCGGGGATTCGACTCCCTTTTTGTCCAAGCTGGGTAGAGTTGTGCAATCACTACAAAACCTACCCCACGACCTTCTCCCCCCATGCGATTCGTACGTGGATTGCCTTCCAGGTGTGGTGCGACATCAACGCAGAAGACTGGAGTTATAGCCTGGAGCTTTGGCGGGTCCTTTATAAGATGACTTGCAACAAGGATGGGATCTGCTCCTTTTCTCCCCGTCAACCTGAGGGGACCGACGAGCAGTACAAGGAGATGGGTTGGGACAGGAGGGTGTCCTGGAAGATCTGCAAGGAGCGGGCCATCATCTCCGACAAAGGGAACGATAATGCTAATTGGAAGGAGCAATATTTCTTCATCCAGCCTGGTCCCATTGAGTGGCCGAGGACCATCGTGGAGGCTGATCCTCCCGTGTCTTTCCGTTCGTGGTCAGAACAGACCCGGAGAGCCTTGATGCTTATCCAGGCTCGTCGCTGGGAGAAGGGTTACCAGCCCTTCGAGGCCACTTCTGTCACTGACCAACAGCGGGTCAAGATTGGGATTATGCTGATCGATCCCAAGGCCGGGGGAAAAGTTCGTGACGGTGTTTCCAATGTAATTCTCTGGGTAATCTTCTAATTGTTTCTTTTTCACTGCTTACAGCCCCTCGAACATCGCTGACCGTCCGTCTGTTTCAGGAGGATACCGATGCCTCCCACTCACTGAAGCGCAAGAAGAAGCCTTCCCACCGAAAGACTTCTGCCCCTTCGGGGCCGTCCAAGAAGAAGGCAAAGACCTCTGAGGCCCCCACCTCCGAGGGGCGGACTAATGTGGATGTGGTCCGGTCCGCCTTCAACGTCCGCTCCGAAAAGGAAGGTAAGGAAGTCTTTCGTGCTATTAAAAGATATAGGGAGTTAGTACCTCAGGATCTTCAAGCCTCCGATATGGAAGGACGAATTAGGGATGTCAAGAATATCCTTCGAGGGGAAACTCCACATGTTCTCGAGGCGGGCTATTATGACTTTTTCGGCAAAGAAAGATTTATGGAGCGTTGTTTAATCTGGCACACCGATATCAAATTAATTCCTCGACTTATTCGCCCCGCTGCAGGTCCTGCGGACGCCGCCCCTGCTGCAGCTGCCTCGGACTCCGCGCCTGCGGCGGAGCCGGTGGTGGAAGATGCCCCGACGGAAGACCGGGGCGAATTCGGTCGGGTGACCAGCTTGGAGGACTCCCCTTCCGATGATCGAGCTGAGGAGGAAGGCCTCATCCTCCGAGGGAAATCAAGGTTGACTCCCGTGAAGTCATCTGGTGGGAAGGCATCTCCACTTCCCACCACGCCGCCATCATCTTCTGCTCCACCATCCTCGCCAGTTAGGGGTGTGACCCCCGAAGCTCGAGTGAGTGAGGAAGCTGAGGAGCCTCGCCTGGTAGTACCTCCGTTCCCTTTGGACGGGGACTACTATCGGGCCTTCTCTTCGGACCAGGGCTCCGAGCCTTGGAGACCGGTGGAGTCCCTTCAGGGAATCCCTCTGCATCGGGGGTGCCAGGAGAAGAACCTGGCCTTGCATTTGGTGTCGGGCTCGGTCCTGCCCTCTTTGAGGCGTCCCCTTTCTCTGGAAGGGGAAGACATCGATGCTGACATCCGGCAGATGGCTGTCCGTCGGATAGAGGTAAGTGAATTTTCTTTTGTTCATCTGGGGGGCGTTCCGATTTTCGAGTACTAAGTTACATTTTGTTTTCAGGAAATCGCGGACCAGGATCGTTGCTTCGGCTACATCCTGTCTTTGCGGGAGGCTTTGGAGCGAGAGCGGGCTAACTCCAACCTCGAGAGCTTGACCAAGCTCCAGGAGGACCTAGCTGCCTCCGAGGCGTCAAGGCTCCGAGCGGAGGAGGGCAAGAAGCGAGCTGAGGAGCGGGCCGAAGAGATCGGGCAGCGGGCCGAGGAGCTCCGAGCCAAGCTTACTCAAGAGGCTCAATCGCAACAGCGGCAGATTCTAAGTCTTGAGAGCTCGCTCAAGAGGGAGCAGCAGGCGGCCATGGCGGATCGGGGCCAGTTTGCCTTCGAGAGGGCAGCGTTGCAGGAAACTGCTGAGCGGCTGAAGCTCGAGAAGCAGAGGGCCGTCGCGGAGCTAGAAGAGGCGAGGGCGGAGCTAGAAGAGGCGAGGGCGGAGCTAGAAGAGGCGAGGGCGGATCACTCCGCCCAATTAACAAACGCGAAGGTCCAAGGCCGCGAGGAGTACCGAAGCTCGGAGGACTTCAAGGAGGATGCGGCGAAACATTGTCAAGAGGATCTGCAGAATGCCATCCTCGATATTGTTGAGGAGCGTTATAAGAGCTTCATACTCTGCCTCGTTATTGGTGGCTTTAAATGTCAGGGCCAATGCATATCGAAGCGGCTCCGCCCCACCTGGTGGAATCAATACGAACCCTGCACCCGATCCGTCTGAGCTTGAGGAGCCATCTGTGTACAACTCCCAGGTGTTCTTCTTATTTGGCTGTTCCAACTGTCTTTCCATCGGGATCTCGTCAGTCTTCCCGGTGGTTGCCCCCTCTACTGTTTCCGTTGCTTCAGGATCGGGAATAGTAGATTCAACTATAAAGTCGGCCAATGCCTGCCCTTTGATAGCTGTTCTTGGAGCGAAATGAATTCGAAACTCGCTAAGTTCCACGGCCCACTTTACTAGTCTCCCCGACGCGTCGGGTCGGTTCAAGAAGTGTTTCAATGGCTGATCAGTCAACACCGTAATTTCATGTGCGTGGAAGTAGGGCCGTAACTTTCGAGCAGTAATGATCAACGCAAAGAGATACTTCTCAATCGGAGGATAATTCATTTCACTCTTGGCAAACGCCTTGCTTACATAATAGACAGGAATCTGATTGTCTTTGACAGTTTTAACTAGAACAGAGCTTATTGCGAATGCAGAAATGGCCAAATAAAGATAGAGCGGCTCGCCTGGAGCTGGCTTCGCCAGTGGCGGGAGGTCGCGGAGATGTTGTTTGAGCGCTTGGAACGCCTTCTCACATTCAGTAGTCCAATCGAACTGTCGGTTGGCCCTTAACACCTTGAAAAATGGCATCGATCGGTCACTGGCCTTGGATAAGAAGCGATTCATGGAAGCCAGTCGACCGTTCAACACTTGCACCTCCCTATGGTTGGTCGGGGACTGCATCTCTTCTATCGCCCTCAGCTTCTCGGGATTCACCTCGATCCCCCTCTGGCTCACCATGAAGCCTAAGAACTTCCCAGAATGGACTCCGAAAGCGCACTTAGCTGGATTCAGGCGGACTTGGTGGAGCTTCATCCTCTCGAAGGCCATAGCCAAATTACCGACATGGTCCGATGCTCGTCGGGATTTCACCAACATGTCATCTACATAAGCTTCCATGGTATCTCCGATCATATCCCCGAACAGCTTGTTCACCATTCTCTGATAGGTCGCCCCCGCATTTACCAGGCCAAAAGGCATGACATCGTACTGGAAGACTTCGCTGTCAGCGTAGAAGGCGGTGTGTTGGGCATCCTTCTTCGCCATCTTTATCTGGTTATAACCAGAATAAGCATCCATAAAGCTCAGCAACTCATGCCCCGATGTAGCATCCACTAGCTGATCGATCCGCGGGAGCGGATAACAGTCCTTCGGACAGGCCTTGTTCAGGTCGCGGAAGTCGACACACATCCGCCACTTCCCGTTGCTCTTTCTTACCAGCACTGGGTTGGCTACCCACGTCTGGAATCGGATCTCCCTAATGAATCCAGCGTCGAGCAACCTGCCAACCTCCTGCTGGATTGCAATCCTCTTGTCTGCCCCCATCGGACGTCTCTTCTGCGCGATCGGCTTGATCACAGGGTCGATGTTCAGTTCGTGCTCAATCACGTCCCGGCTGATTCCTGGCATATCACTCGGGGACCAGGCAAACAGCTCCTTGAATTCTTGTAAGAGCGCAATCAGCTCCTGGGCCCTATCGTCGGATAAGGCAGATCCGATTTTTACCTTCCTCTCGGGCCCATCTATCTCGACTTCTTTTAGGTCCTCCATGGGGGCGGGACGCCCAAACTCCTCTCGAGGGTCAGTGTCTGTCTGGAGCACCGACATAGCCTCCTTCCTTGATCTCCTAGTGGCGTTGACATAGCATCGCCTCGACGCCACTTGGTCGCCTTTCACTTCGCCAACACCATTCTCAGTCGGGAACTTCAGTTTCTGATGAACAGTCGAAGCTACTGCCATCAGTGGATTGATAGTGGTTCTTCCGATGATTGCATTGTACGTCCCTGTGGATTCGACCACCACGAACTCCACATTCCTCTTCTCCATCTTCCAGCCACTGCCGAACCACACGGGCAACGTGATAACCCCCAATGGATAAGAGGTTGTGCCGCAAAATCCTACCATCGGGAAGTTGACCTCCCGCAAATCTTTCTTCGTCTTCCCCATCTGCTCCAGGGCGTCGGAGAAGAGGATATCGGAGGAGCTCCCTCCGTCAATGAGGATCCTCTTCACTTCGAATCCTCCTACGTCCAGTGTTACTACCAGGGCATCCTCGTGGGGGGCTTCTACTCCCTCCAGATCCTTCGCCGAGAAGGTGATCTCCATTTCTTCCTTCGGGGTCCACGACCGCGATCTTTTCCCCAAAACCACTGCGACTGGTACTTGGTTGGCATAACGCTCCCGAGAGGATGATGTGTCTCCTCCTGCAGCGAACCCTCCGTGGATCACATTAATAATCCTCTTCTGTCGGGACCCGGATGGGCCCTCCGAAGGCTCTACGTCGGACCTTCTCTTCCTGGGGGACCTCGATCGAGATTTGGACCTCGACCGAGATCGTGAGCGGGGCTTGCAGCGTGAGTCCCCCACGAACTCCTTCAACTTACCCCTCTGGATAAGCTTCTCTATTTCCTTCTTCAGTTCTCGACATTGGTCAGTGTCGTGACCGGAGGCCCGATGAAATCGGCAGTAACGGTCGGTGCGGGAGCCCAATTTTTCTCCTTCCTTCTTCTTGGGGAAACGAGCGAGGCCTTGCTTCTCCATCACTGCTAAGACCTCTTTCAAAGGCCTGTTGAGAGGGGTAAACTCTTCCTTCTGACTGTCCCTCCTGCTCGGACGCTTATCCTCCCTCCGATCAGAACGTCCTCGACTCCGACTACCCTCAGAGTTATCCTTCTTACGCCGGTTGTCCAATGGTTTGAACAAGTGTTTTCCTTCATGCCCCTTGGGAGGAGCCAGTTCTCCGGCGGCAATCTTCGACTCCTGGACGTCGATTTGCTGTTTCACCCTTGCCTGGAGCGCCTCCATGTTCCAGACATTTTTGGCCGCGATGCTGTGCAGTAAGTCGGAACCGTAAGGGGGTTTAAGGTTCTTCAGGAAGGTACGGATGGCCTCGCCCTCCGATATCTCCTCATCCAGCTCAGTCATGCCAGCCGTGTAACGCTGATAGTATTGGGCCAGCGATTCGTCGGGCCTTTGGACCACCTCATGCAGGGTCCGAACGCTCTTCAGAAGCCGTCGACGTCCTTGATACTGGGCAATGAATCGCTGATGCATATCCTTCCAGCAGGTGATACATCCAGTGGGCAGACTGTAGAACCACGTCATCGCCTTCTCCCCGAGGGTGCTTGGGAACAGAGCGCAGATAACATCCTCATCTGGGGTCCTGCCCATGCATGCTGTCAGGTGCTTTTGTACGTGGCGAACCGGGTCTGCGTCCCCATCGTACTCGTCTATCTTCGGGATACCCAAACCTGGAGGGGCCAAGGTATGAATCAGCCTGGGCACGAAGGGATGGGTTTCCTGACTCCCCAGCTCCGACATCATGGGCTTCTGGTCTCCCATACAGATACCCACAATTCTCACCACCTGATCGGCAGTGAGGGGACCATTCAGGGGAATGGTCCTTTGCTGCACTGGCCCCGGTCCATCGACCACAAAATTCTCCGCCGGTGCTGGATTGGGGGGAATAGGCTGTTCCCTTAATGGAGGAGGTGGAGGCAAGTTGGCGTCCCCCTGCATTCTGGGAATGTCTCGCCGCGGAGGGAGCGGTGGTAGATCAGCCTGCCTTCTAGCAGCTTCTCTTCGGTCTAGGAGGGCCTCCATGGCCTCCATGAATAGGGGCATGGCCTCTGCCACTACCCTGGCCAACTCCGGATTCGGGGAAGGTGCTTCGTTCCGGCGAGTGCTGTCACCCTCATCTCTCAGATCCTGATGCTGGGCAGCATCCTCAGGGGGATTGCTGGCGGCCGGCACCTGCTTGCCTGAACGCTGCGGTCTGTTGCCAGCCATGATATGGAATCAAAGGAAAGCAAACTTACTTTTTGGCTTTTTGTTGCGTTTCCCACAGACGGCGCCAATGTTGGATCACGGCAGGAGCTCCGGCTACGGTGACGGATTCCTTAGCTCCTCGCAATCCTGCAGAAGGGGAATAGAGGGCAGTGGCCCAGAATCCCTCTCCGATGCTTAACGTAAGTATGGCAGTCAACAGAGCAGGCAAGCAGTATCAATGTATGTGTAAAAACGTAACCCTAATCTAGAATAACTTCCCTCCTTTTATAGAGGGAGGCTATCCCAGTTACCTGATTAGGTGGTTGGATCGTGATCCACTATCCCACGTATCTCGCCATATATTCTGCCCTGTATCTCGTACAGTTATTCGTATCCCGCATATCTCGCCCATTATACCACTACTGTAATCGTGGCGAGATTTCCGGGATAGTGCTCTTACTGGCGAGTCTCGATCGTTATCGGAGACTCCCAAGTTACATCGTTTGAGGATTCGGTGTCGGGGAGTGGTGTCAACTCCCCTATCGGGACCGACTACGTCCAGGTCCGATATCTTCGGGGCTCTTCCCTGTCGGAGCCATACTTGTTCGGGGCCATTCAATATCGGGGCCTCCTTCCGTCGGAGCCCTTAGCCTTCCAGCAGCCCAGCTCCTAGCCCACTAGGCCTAGTCGCCGTTAGTCAATCGTTAAGGGGCCTAACGGCCTTCGCCAGGGCCCATCACTTATGAAACGAGCTTTTCAATTGGGTAGTTTGTTTATTTTATTCAGTTCGTTTCGTTTTGGAGTGCAGGCACCAAGACCGTAAGGAAGCGATGAAGATGGCAGAGAGTAGGAGACTAGGAGGTGGCCGGAGAGGATGCAAGAAGGAGGTGGCCGGGGAGCGACTAAGCAAGGGCATTTTTGTCTCATCAAGTTTCAATTTTCGTTAGAAAAAAAAAAATTGTCACGTGCCACACTCACGTGATCATTTAATAGCCAAATTTAACAGAACATTAACGGAGGTACTAAAACAGTACAAATTGGAAACGGTTAGTACCAAATTGGTACAAAAAATACATAAGGCATGAACAATGAATTTTGCGTAAATATGTAATTACCCTTAACCCTTTAGATTTCATACGTGAAATCACACAAGTTTCGATTGTACGTTAGAAATTTACCTCGGAGTCGGATTCAATGGTGTGCCAGGTGGCGCCGCTTTCCATTTGGCCCTTTCCTGCCACTTTCTCTCCCTTTCGCGCCGCCTTATATTCCGGTCCTGCCTTGCCCATTTAGGGTTTGACGAGACCAAGCTCATTTCTTCTTACCCGGAAATGAATGAATATGCTCTCAATTTATATATACCAACAAGATGATGACCTTTCACGTAATTTTATAATGCTCAAGGTTAGTTAGTTAGTGACGCACATTATTTTGAATCAATGGTTTTAATTTGTTTCATCGATTTATTTATAATTAATTTCCATTTTCAACTGTTTATGGGAAAGGAAAGCACGTTAGGTACGCAGATAAGTAATTTGACTTCCATTTTCTTTTTTTAAATCCTGGAATTAGTTTATTTAAAGTCTTCGTCTCTTCGGCAACTCAAGGTTAGCTAATATCATTATTTATAAAGTCTGTCTTTATTGTTATTATACAAAAATAACCATGAGATAGATGTTTGACAGAGTACAATATGCATATACTTATTACAACATATATTTATCAATTATTTCATAATAAGACACGATATTAGTTATGGACTTGAATTCAAAAATCGTAAATTTGATTTTAAATATAAAAATTAGTAATTTTCTATTATTTGATTTAATTAAATATAATGATAGTTTTTTATATGTTTAGATTTAGATTAGGTAATGGACTACATATGGTTTGAACCAAACTTGTACAAATATATTCGATATTAGGAATTAAAATATATTCATGGCCATATAGAACTTTACCCCTTATGGTTGACTATTAATTTAAGTATAAATGATAAGTTAAACATGCTAAGAATGGTATACTCCGAAGAATCCCTCTTAAAGACCAACCATATGAAAAAAAAAAAAAAAAAATTAGCATAGTTTCATATGACCACGGCTAGCTGAAGCTACGTTAGGGTGCGAGGACAATAGTAACTGCTTAACTTTTGAAGATATATACTTTTGATCCGAAAAAAATATAATTATTTTCAATTTATTCTTTAAAATTATTGCATTTGCTTCTAAATTCAGCCGGATTGGGCTCGTTATTCAAGCTTGAATGAGGTCCCATTAGTCTAATTCAGTCGGTTTGAGCTCGTTATTCTCACTTTAATCCATAAAATAAGAAAAAATATTAAACTTTAATAGTACATCTGTTACTTATTAAGACTTAAATTCAATTTTTTTAATCAACATGATACAAATATATAGGGATTAGATTACTACAATGGTAACTAAACCGTGCCGCAAAGTCACGATTGAGCCGTGATTTTTTTTTTTTTTAAATATCTAATTACTTTCACAATTTCAGGTTGGGAGCGTTAAAACGTGTTATTTTGCTAGCTCTGCTTGTGACTTGTAGCTCAAGTTACTAAGTTTAAGCACGTTCCAACCACAAGAAGCCTAGAAGGGTTCGTGGTCCTGGTTAGGGGTGAGCAAAATACTCGTTTGAAATCGGAACCGATCCAAAACCGGTCATTTAGGTAGGTTCCGGGTAAAGGTAAACGGTTTTGGTACTATTCTGGGATTAAATTCTAGAAATCAGTATTTTCGGTTCCGGTTCCGGAATAAGCATTTGGGTACCCAAATACCCGGAACCGAAATAGTTTAGTAAATATATATATATATATATTATATATATATTACTAATTCAATGTTTATATTTCTTTACAAAATTAAATGTTTTGTTATTAAGTTAATTACTAACACTTTCTATTCAGTTATTTTACATGATTTATAAAAGAATATTTGTTTTGTTGACATCAATAAAAAAAATCAAATGCTTAGATTTCCTTTGTAAAAAAATACACGGATGTAATCGGTTCTAAACGGGTACCCAGAACCGATCGTATCAAAACGGTTCTGGTACGGTTCCAGTCCAAACGGTCTAGTACGGTTCTGAATAATGGATGTAAGGAACCGTTTGGTATTGGTTTGGTTCCGGGATACCTTAAAATTATAAGGTACTCGGAACTGCTCACCCCTAGTCCTGGTGGTCGGGCTGGTTTGCGGTTCGGATCCCTCCTCGATTTTAAACGAACCGGAGGGCTTACAAGAGTTGGAGTAGGCCCCAAGAAAGGTAATTAAATATTTATTATGGACTTGGAGTACAAGGAACAAATAGTCCATTTTACGTGTAAAAACGTGTTCGGCCAAAAAAAACGTGTGATACACGCTCACAAAATTATTGGTCAAGTAATTACTAATTACCTGACGAAATGATTATCTAATAAAATTTATCCCATATATCTAATGATATATCTCTATCTTAAGTCTTAACAAACAAAATATAATTTTAAATATATATATATATCTATATATATATATATATATATATATAATATATATATATATATATATATATATATATTTATACTTATATTATATATATATACAGTATAAATAAAATATGTTCACATATATAGTTTCCAAAATCACATCCTAATTACATTAACAAATATGTATATATAGGTCCCTCAATCAATCAATCTCAGAAGATAGATTATATCACATGAAGTCGTCCAACAAAAATCGAGTCTCTACATACGGCTGGTCTAACTTGCCGAACGACCTCCTTAAAGTTGTCCTGGATCAGTTGTCGGAACATTCCGACTACATCCGATTCTCTCTAGCATGCAAACCCTGGCTCACCGTCGCTCAATTACACCAAAACCAATGGCTCAAATCACAGCCCCCTATCCTTCTCATTCCCAACCCCGAATCAACGATCACTTACACTATCCACAAAATCACCGGTAAGAAATTACTCCTTCATAAAGGAAAATTGCACGTGCCTATTGATATTAACCGTATGAATTTTCGCGGCTCGTCCCACGGCTGGCTCGTATTCCTCCACTGCACATCGGCCGTGATTCTCGTAAACCCGTTCACTAACGCAACCGTTCACCTCCCTCAGATCGTCCGAACCGAAGAAGAGTCCGATGAATTGTTTAATTTGTGGGATTTTAAGCTGTTACGTATCAAAAAATTTGTTTTATCCGAGGATCCATTTCTATATCCCGACACGTTCCAGGTTCTTGCTCTGTATAGCTTCGGCTTTGTATGGTTGTTTAGATCCGGAAGCGAAAATTGGGTTCACGTAGAATTAAAAATCAAGCATCTCGATTTCCGCAACCTAAAGTATTGGGATCATCCAATTTTAGGCGGATGTTTCAAAGCTATCAATGAAGATGCTATCTATTATCAAGGCAAGTTTTACATAACAGGTAAAAGATGGCTCGTTACGGTGGACTCTCACGCACGTGTGAATTTTCGACGCCTCGTAATCCAACAAGACACAAATTCCGACCAGTGGCAGTCCGATAAACAATACATCGTAGAATCGTGTAACGGATGTTTGCTATACATCGAAAAGTCAACTTCTTCTGAGTTTAGGGTTTATAAGGTAAATATTAATGATGGTGACGGTTCGATGACGTGTACTAAAGTACAAACTCTCGGTGGTCAAACTCTGTTTATTGGGTTCAGGTCGTTTTCATTTTTGGCATCTGAATTTTCGAGATATCGACCGGAATTCATATACTACGCAGACAGCGTATACGACAAAGACGATAAATTAATCACTCCAGATAAATACACTGAAGATATAGGCATTGTCTACGACATTCGCCGCGCACGTGCTAAATGTATCAACCTTGGAGTTCGTCCGTTGATTGATCAAGTCGAATCGCCATTTTGGATCTTTCCCCGTGCTAATCTCTATATTAATTAGCTTTGTTGCACACTAATCTATATGATATGTAGTTTTTTCTATAATATATTTTGTATGTTTTCATTGATATTTATAGGGTTAAGAACTAAACTATCTAAGATTTGGTATATGTGATATTTTGGTGTATGGAGTTTAAATTGTGTTTAATATTTCAACTTTGTTGAAATTTGGTTTTAAGTCTATTTTTGTGATCAAATTTGAAAGAATGGTGTGAAAAGACGAAATTTTCCCTGATACTATTTTGTCTACTCAGGCCAGCCACCACCTAACTAGGGGCAATTTTGAAATTTATATTTTATCGGGGCATGTGACAAACACATAATTCTGTCAATTTTAACAGTAAATTTGGAAGGATATAGCAAATTTCAACAAAGTTGAAAACTTAGACAGTAAATATCAATAATTTAAACTCCAAAAACCAAAATCTCACCACGTATGACAAATTTCAGACAGTTTATAAGTTCTTAACCCATATTTATATTATAATACATGCATAAATCGTTCTCTAGAAATTTCAAGTCTTTCTATTATGAATTTTCCCATGAAATTTCCGAATCTCTAGTAGTGGCAGCTTAAAGCTATAATTAAGATGATTTCATAAAATATAGATAGTTACTACTAGCTTAGCTAAAAGCATCACACTTAGAAACTTGACATACAAGGTACCGCCACCAGTCGAAGAGGCTGAGCCATTCTTAACGTGATAGTAAACTTGGGTTCCAAGTTAATCTCCTCGGGCTTCATATCATCTTCGAGCCTCCAATCGAAGCAGTTAAGCAGCGAACCGAGCATCAGCTGCAGCATCTTCATGGCCAAAGGCAAACCCGGGCATATTCTCCTGCCGGCACCGAACGGTATGAATTTGAAATGCTGCCCCTTTAAATCGATATCGGACGATCCTAAGAATCTCTCGGGTACGAAATTTTCCGGATCTTTCCATGAAACCGGCTCTCGGCCGATAGCCCAAGCGTTCACGAGAATTTGTGCGCCTTTCGGGATGGTAAAGCCACTGACAACTACATCGGCCTCGGCCTTGCGAGGAAGCAAAAGAGGAACTGTCGGATGTACCCTTAAGGTTTCATTCACTATTGCTTGTAAATATGGAAGATGTGCAATGTCGGATTCTTGGACTTGGTTTCCTCTGCCGATTTCTAGGTCGAGCTCGGTTTGCGCTTTTGATAGCTTGTCGGGGTTACGGAGTAGCTCGGCCATCGCCCACTCTAGTGTGCTCGTTGTAGTGTCTGTTCCGGCAGTTAAGAGATCCTGTATGTATATTATATGTTAAGTGTACATGTGACTGAATAGTACAACATTAAATAGTTTAAAAGAGTTGGAACATTAATGACCAGTTTTAATCTCCCAACAGTATATAGTACTGGAAAACAAACTTATATCATAAGATCAATGGAGGTGATCTTGTTTGATGGTACCAGAATTAGGTGCTTGACAATGTGAAGATCGATTTCTTCGCTCTTGCTTTCGCATATGTCGAGCAAACAATCCAATAGAGATCGGGATTGCGGCTTGTTTGAGGAGCATCTGAATTGAAGGACTCTTGCCTCTGCTGCAATTTCTTGGAGATCAAGCCATCGAGTACACGGAATATCTCTCGGAAAACGGAAGCAACCTTGCGCTTCAAGCCTTGCGGGTCAATCCACCTAAGCGCCGGGAAATAATCGGCTAAATTTGGTTTCCCTAGCTGCGACATAAACTTATTGATAAGCTTTACGAATTCATCGTTTTCCCCATCCGAACACAAAGTTGAAAAATCGATAGAGCAAATGGCGCTTGACAGGAAGTTAAGTGCAGTTTTCGAAGCCTCCTCGGACAAAACCACCGGTTTCCCTTCTCGAGCCAAATTCTCAACTCGTCGAACCAAGTCCCCCACTTTCTTGCAGCGCAAGTCTCGGGTCGAGTCGAGCTTTTTGGGTGTAAACATGTGGTTACTAAGTATCCTTCTCAAGGTTCTCCAAAGGGGCGAAACCGGTGCCCAGCCTACACTTAGACGATCGTGCTGGAAAGCCGAGACCGATTGAGGAGCAGTTCGGCCCGATAATTGGAGATCGCGGGTTCGGAAAACCTCTCTTGCGACCGAGGCGGAGGAATCACTATTGTGGTAACGGAACCGAGCCTCAGAGTCATGATTGGGCCATGTGTTCTGGCTAGTTCAGCTAGTGACTTGTGGGGCAAGTTACTGATCTCTAGGAGGTTTCCGATCACCGGCAGGAGTGGCGGTTGCTTGTGTCGATCGGTTCTGCATCGTTGTAAGAAAATGAGGGCTTGGATGAGGCACCAGGAGATGTAAAGGCATAGTAGAAAGACCAAATAGTCCATAGTTTAATTATATGTGTGTGACAATTAATGATGATATGTGTTTCTGTTTACTGCTATATATGTACGTACATGCGAAGATATTTGTGTGGCAAGAATTGTGATAGGGTTTGTGTGGAGTGTGTGGACTTTCAGTTTTTGTGGAAACTATAAATTAATTTTCGAGGGGAAAATACACATATATGTTATTCAAACTGAACACGAAAATCCGGACATTACATAGCGGGATGGGCCTTGGGTCGCCACTACTAGCCCATTCCTTTAAGTTGACCAAAAAAAAAAAGTTATTCAATAAAATACCTAACAAATCAAAATTTTGGTTTTTTCGGATTGCCGTAATGAACTCGGACTTTAACTTGCCTGTATTTTTGGGACCGGTCGATTTTTCTCGGATTTTGAGTTTTTATGCCCACCAATATTAAAACACATGTTTCACCTTTTTTCGCTCACATGTATCATTATATACTATTGTTTAATTAGTATATAATATTCGTTGTTATTTATTGTATTAGTTATGTTTCACTTGTATAAGAGTGAACTTCAGGTCATTAGAAGAAAAAAAGAAGTGAACTCCGGGTTATTAATCTAGCTAGTTTGGAGATTTATTATGAAATTTATGACTTGTGCATATATATAGAAAACAAATTATTATATGAAAAATAGTTAATTATTAAGAGAAAAACCGAGCCAATCAGATATCGACAGCAAATTCTCCACGTTCTTTAATTCAATGATGGAGTAGCTAGTTAGCTAACCAAAATGTACGAAGGGATCATTTTGTCTTTGTGAACTAACTTTTTGAAGAACAAACACAATCCATCCCAAAGATGTGGTTCTTTGCTTTTCTTCATTTTGACGAGATTCTGTTTCCTTTTTTTTTCGTGCTTATTTATTTCTTATTTTTTGTGTTTAATTAATTATTATTATGTGTATATCACTTTAGCAATTATGTATGTACCATTGAAAAATTAACTACAATTATTCTTATTTGTTTTTCACATACTTTTTAAATAGAATTCATTTTATGTGTACACATGTTAGATCTTCTATCTATACTACATATCTAACAATACTAATTGCACATCACCAGCTGTGTGCTGCTGTGCAATACAATATATTATATATGTATATATATTTATCTAGAGAACTCAACTGAGTTGTCTTTTCCGAAGTGTATTTCGATAATTGGTTAAGATATGATTCATGATAATGTGAGCATAGTTTTAAGATAGATATATTCTGCTCTCCCAATACCATGTATTCTTCAATTACCAACAGATTCTATATATACACTAACACGTTTTTGACGGTTGGTTAATTATTTATATTTTATTAAATCTTAATACGGACGTAATTATATATATTAATTGAGATACGGTTAATCATTATGCTAAGTGACGTCGTTCTCGTTCATCTACGCGTAAATTCATAAATACCATGGCCATAATAAACCATAAATACCCACTCAAAATTTAGTTTTAGTAATGGAGAGATATGGATGAATATGATGGAAGTGTGATAAAGTATGTGTTAATTAATAATGCAATTGTTGGTAAAAAAAGACTAATAATGAATGGAAAAATACTCATGATAAATAATAATATTAGTCTTTACAAAGTGACTCAATGTGAGAATTGAGATTATTGTATGTATAGAGTAAGTATAGTATTCTACGTGTATTGCCCTTTTAATGGAATTTATACCGTGAAAAAAGTGTAATTTATTAATTAATAATGCAATGTATTCTAATCACTGTAAACTATTAGTTAGTATCCACCGAACCCTTTTCAATTACGTGGCAAAAAAGCCCTTTGTAATTAACATATATTTTTCGCCAATATACATATACCGTAATACAAGATTCGCCACTATAATCTCCACACGGGACAAATAAATCGTTTGAATTGGCATACTATAGATACGTATTATCATCAGAACAATTTCCTTTAATAGGTTATAGTATATATAGTATTAATTTTGACGAAAAATGCTAAATATAGCTAGTATAGTGATATTCGAGCTAGCTACACATTATTGAAAGTAGTGTTTCTCCATGCACGACAAAAAAATCCAGTCTTGCGTTTCATGATGAGAAAATGCACGAGACTCGGGAACTTGTCCGTCCCTGAAATTCCAGTATTTGCAAAAGCCAATACTAAAAGGCCATTTCCATTTCCAATGGTTTTCCTTAATTAATTCATTAAACTAATTTAATCTCTAGGGTTTTGTCTCATCCGTCTAATTATATATTTGTCCAAAGAATATACTAGCTCCTTGTAAACCTAGCTCGCTAGCTTCACAACAAGAATTCTATATATATACTTATAGATCACAATATATAGATATAGTATATATAGATTAGATAGGAACAGGGTGGCTAACGTCGCTTTCTACTTAGTTAGTTAATTACTAGGTGCTGAACCCGCGCGGAGCGCGGGTGACTTTGTTCATATTAATAAATAGTATATATTTAATAAAGTTATAGTAACCAACTTGTTATTTGTAAAAATAAAAATATTTACAAACTTTAAAAAAATAAAGAACAAAAGTCGCGAATTAAAATATATATGAACTACTAAATCTTAATAGAAAATGTTTTACCAGTAAAAAGAACACCTTTTTTTTTTGCCAAAATCGAATATACACATATGAAAAGAAAAAATCAAGCTCAATGCAAGTTCTATAGCTCTAGCTTTTTAGTAATACATATTATTATAATAGAAAAACTTTAGGAATAATATAATAGAATAAAAAAACCAATATGTCGTCAATTTATTAGGCATAACCAATATGCTTATCGGTGTTATCGATACCGACTGCGTGGTTGACGCGCAACGGCCTCGGTGACCGTGCGGACATAGACCTTCACGCATAATCTTCTATTTGGGATGCTTTCAGATCGTCGACGGCCATCGCGGAGCTCCGTAGGGGTTTCTTGCATAGTGCTACATGGGACACGCGGTGGTGTATTGCAACTGTGCCCTAACCTTGGATCCAACGTCGATCCAATCTCTGGACTGCAGGGCTGCGCTTTTTAAGTCAATCAGATACTTACCCGACTACCTCCACGACATGGAGCATCTCAAGTTCCTCTATAACTCCAATCTTCATGACCGAAAACTTCCCAGCCTCGCCTGGAAGCAGCACCATGTGCAATACCGGTAATTCCCCAGCAAGCTCTACATCCCCACTGTCAAAATCCATGAGCCGGAAAAACTGGTCATCTCCAGCGAGAAATTCAATGTTGACTACTACGCACTGTTTGGTCTCCATCTAGATTTATATAGAGAAAGAAGATGAACGTTTCGGAAATTAAATGGCGACTCTTGGTTTATTAAGTGAGTCTCTTCAAAATCTAAAACGGAAGATTGCGGCCTAAATGCTCTCATTAACTGAAGATAAAATTCACTATTGATTGTGGCCTTTGCTGCTTTTAGTAACTGAAGGCAGTCTTTAAGAATGTTTAGGATCTGATTTTTTATAATAAAAAAAATTATTTGCTTAGGTGGCAAACTCTCGATGATCCTCTTAGCTAAGAACATCCGTATTAGATAGATTGTTTAAGAATTAAGAATTTATTGCTTCAATTTACCGTGAGAGATGTTTGAGGTTTTGGTTTAAAAATAAATAATATTAATTAATAAAAAAAATATGAATTGATGATGTGTTATGCTGTGATTGGAAATTAATGATGATGTGTCAGCTCCAGAATAGGCCATATCCAGAATTAGTATAATATTTAGATTTAGATTTAGATTTAGATTAATAAGATAAGATTATATTATCAAACGCATTTTCTTGTTTTTTATTGTACTATATGTAATATGAAACTGTAAATAATGATGAAAAGCCACCATTGTGCCTTGACCTTGAGAGACTAATGTGAGATGAAGTATTTGCAGCTTCACAATCTGCATTATAAATTAATTATTAAAGGGATCTTAAATGCAAAGGTAGTATATATATATGTTGCTTCAAAATTTTCATGCTTCACATTCCATTACAACACATTCAAATATATGTGAAGTGTGATTAATTAGTGACACATTCAAATGAAGATGACTTTTTTAAATATTTCAATTATCTATTATTCACATTTACTTTTTTTTAAGGTGTTTTAACTATGTAAAGTGTGATTAATCAGTGACACATGACTCGTTTCACTTAGTTAGAAGGTACTCTTAGTCCAAGCCCATGCTAGACCTTATCACCTAGTATAAGAGACTATGTCTAGCACGAGTCTGGGCATGTGAGCCCCCTAGTTCACCTTGAGCAATACAAACTCTAGATCGGTCGTGTGATAATTCACTGAGCTAGAGGGCTCGTCTTTAACTGAGCCCGTGCTAGATGTGGTCCTCATACTAGGTGATCATGTCTAGCATGAGTTTAGATCAAAGTAGACCCCTAGTTAGATGGATTGAGTCGTACATATTATTAAATAATTACTTTTAATAGTTGAGACACTAAAATATTTAGAGAAGTCGGATGTACTAAAAATATAATATTCCCTATATATAGTTGGGGAAACCACTATGTGTTCCCTATTAAATATACTGAAGTGTTTTTTTACCTGAAGTACTACGTTAGGAAATGTCAGAAGAAGTAAAAGAAGACTACATTGGATACCAGCTCCTGGATGGTGGAAGTATATACAAATGAATACAGCCATCCACACACACTTGGTAGCTTCCATTACAAAAGACACAGTATACGACTACTGCAGTAACGAACCCTTAACGACAACATCTCCCAGCGTTTTATATTTTGTCTACATATCTTTTAGTGTCTATTATATACTATACCTATATATGATCGATGCCCCCACACCTATTATATCTTTTCTTTTTCCTAATTGTTTTGTCTTTCATGACTAAGCTAGCTAGGTGAGGTCTACCCCTGATATGATTTAGAATGGGATTATTCATGGCAAATTCTGCAGAGAATTGATTTTATTCATTTTAAAGAAGGCAATAATATAAAGCAAGGAAAATCAGATGACATCAAATGTTATTAAAAAAAAAAAGTTTGCCTATAATGCAGCGACTGCACTTGCAGTTGAATTTACAACATTTGAATATGACATATCGAGATTTTTGCAACACTTAGAAATCTAATTAAGTTTCTCTTATAAAATCTTATTAATTATATCGTATATATGATCTAACGATTATAAATTCGATTGTATTTACATTCGACTTCATTTCATCCCAAAATCTAAAAAATAAATAAACAGGTGATATATTCTTCTTAATTAAAATTCAATGCACGCACCCAACAAATTATAATCGAATAAATCCACCTTCGAATAGAGTTATAGATATCGTAGAGAAAAGCAGATTCACATAGTTGTAAGAGAGAACAGGATTTGACTCATCAGCTTTAACCCTAATACTGTTTTTTTGTGGGCATAATAAGCATATTATTCGTCTTACTCTCTCTAAGGAAAATTAGCCGTTTCCAACTAATTAAAATCATAGGCTAAAATTAGTTTGTTACTAAGTAACGTCGTCATCATATTGTTTTTTTTTGCCATACGTCGTCATCATATAAAGTTTATAATAACCTTTAGATAATGAATTAATTACTTAAGTTTACAAGCTATCTAAATCTAAAGAAATGTAATTCTTCTTGTTTAAATTGACAATAACACGTAACGAAATCAGCAGTTTAAACGTTAAAATTAATTGTAAAGCTTCTGAACCCAATTGAAGTAATATTGTACCAGGTGAGACCAACGATGTTAAGTTTTAAAAAGAACACAAAAAATTCTCATTATTAAATAATATTGTATAATTTTAATATTTATAAATAAAACTTTTTTGCCAATTGTTTCCTTTAATTTACTATAATATTAGTTACTCTTAAATATCATAATGAAAAAGCGTTAAATTTTTATATTAAACTCTGAGTCATTAAGTTTTTTTTTTTCCATATAAAAGTAAATGTAAAAACCTTTTTTTTACCGAAAGAAGTGAAGACCTTCGGAATATATATGATATCATGTATTTTAATGTACGTATACAATTGTAATAAATTAATTAACGATAAAATATATATATTAATTAAAAAGATGAATTTTCATGAGCCAATAATGCTTTTGATATAAGTTTTCTTCTGATACCACACAAAACTCGGTTTAATAACTTATATATTAAATCTTTAATAAATATAAATACATCTATAAATATAAAAATTAGATTCTCATGTAAAGAGAAATTCTTAATTAGTTACAAACTTTTCGTAGCTCCAATATAAATGGAAGAGTAGTTTCCCTCTCAAGCAATCACAAACCACCTCTCTCTCTCTCTCTCTCTCTCTCTCTCTCTCTCTCTCTCTCTCTCTCTCTCTCTCTCTCTCTCTCTCTCTCTCTCTCTCTCCTCTCTCTCTTAAACAGATTACAGACAAAAATGAGCTTAGTGTTCGATGCCTCTATCCTCCAAACCCAACCAAACATCCCCGAACCCTTCATATGGCCCGACCACGACCGACCCCGACCCACCGACCACACACCCGAGCTAGCCACTCCACTCGTCGACCTAACTGTGTTCCTCGCCGGAGGAGACTTCTCCGACACAAGCCGGGTGGTCCACGAAGCCTGTAAAAAGCACGGTTTCTTCGTGGTCAAGAACCACGGCGTTGACCCGGAGCTGATACGTAAGGCTCATGAGGAAATGGATTACTTCTTTGGGATGCGGCTGTCGGAGAAGCAGAGGGCTCAGAGGAAGGTCGGTGATTATTGCGGGTATGCAAGTAGTTTTACGGGTCGGTTCTTGACGAAGCTGCCGTGGAAGGAGACACTCTCCTTCAGATATGTCGGTGACGAAGGGGAGGACACTAATAAGTGCGTGGAGGAGTACGTTGTGAATGTCATGGGACAGGAGTTTAAACAATTTGGGTAAGAGTAAGAGTGAGACCACCAAATCTTTTTGTTCACGTCGTACTTTGTCGGAAAAAAAAATGTATTTTTTCTTCTTTTTCTTTAAATGGATTACTAGGGTCCTTGGAACCCACAAACTATAAAAACTAGGTTGAAAGGACTAAAAATAATTTAAACTATAGTTATGTTGTTGATTGTTTTATATTTAAAATGTTGATACTTTTACATTTTTTTTATTGACTTTGTCGTTAAAATTAGTGTTTTAAGCAACAAAAACAAGTTATTTTCCATTTTTTTAAGGTATCAAATTTGTTATTAATGTTTTATATTTGATGCTTAAAAAACATGTTTATGTTTCGTCAATTTTAAGAAGAAAAAAATGTGAAAGTCAACCAATCTGATATTTTGACACTGAATATCAATATTTTATATATGTGGGACATATATTAGCAACATAACTTTGTTGCTTTCCACTATTTGAAATTGATTCTAATGTTAAAGTGATATTTTAAGCAACAAAAATATGTTATTTTCCACTTTCATGAAATATCATATTTCTTGTTCATGGATTAAGCTTTTTGGATGCTTTAAAAAAATATATGTTTTTGCTTCGTTAATTTAAGAATAAAAAATCAACCCAATCTAATAGTTAAATACCGAATATTGAAATTTTAAATTTGAAACAATTATTAGGAACATAACTTATAGTTTAAAGTGTTTTTATATATTTCTAAAAGTTGAATGGATTAATTAAATGTCCATATAAAATTATGTTTTTTTATCATCAGTCTAGCACAAGCCTTCAAAGGAAACCATTAAAATCATAAATAATTTTTCATCATCAGCTGATAACCTTAACTTCATGTATTCATGTTGCCTAATTTTTAGGAAGGTGTATCAGGAGTACTGTGAGGCGATGAACCGTCTATCGCTAGGGATAATGGAGCTTCTCGGGATGAGCCTAGGTGTCGGCCGGCAACATTTTCGCGACTTTTTCCAAGGAAACGATTCAATAATGAGGTTGAATTACTACCCGCCATGTCAGCAACCCGATCTGACGCTCGGCACAGGTCCTCACTGCGATCCTACTTCCCTCACCATCCTCCACCAAGATCAAGTCGGCGGGTTGCAAGTCTTTGTGGACGAAAAATGGCACACCATTAGCCCCGACCGGGACACTTTTGTTGTCAACATCGGCGATACATTCATGGTACCAATAAAACTAGGGTTAATAGATCTTTTAATACAACACTTTTGACTTATGTTATCTTTTGATATAACATTTTTTTTTTGTTGCATATTTTTGGTGCAACACGTTTGAAACTTGTACACTTCTAGTTTTAGTGCATCTGTTAATCAACTGTTATATTGACTAACTGATGCACTAAAAGTGTACAAGTTCTAAATTCCAATTTTCATTCTTTTCCCTATATGTTATAGATACAATACAAGCTAAGTGCACATAGATTAAACCAAGAGGCACTTGTTTTTTCAGGCCTTATCAAATGGAATATATAAGAGCTGTTTGCACAGAGCAGTTGTGAACAACACAACAATAAGGAAATCTCTTGCTTTCTTTCTCTGTCCCAACAAGGACAAGGTTGTCGCTCCGCCTAGTACGCTGCTCGATGCCGCAACAAGATCATACCCGGACTTCACTTGGCCGACTTTGCTTGAGTTCACCCAGAAACATTACCGAGCCGACATCAAAACCCTCGAATCCTTCACTCAATGGCTCCAACAACAACAACTAGGTTGTCTATGAAGAACATATATACTACATTGTTACGACACCATCTACTTACGGTACGATTGTGGTATGCAGCCGCGGTCTCGAGTCTTTACCGGGATTTATGTACTTTCCAACAATGTAATGTAACATAATCATAAGCATAACCACAAAATTTAGCCTACATACACAATCTTAAAGCATAGACTGATAAGCAGGTTACAGAATCTGCATATTTGAGTACATGTGTCAAGATCTTAACGGTAAGGCACAATCTAAGACAGAAAGAATGGGTCAGATGATCTGAATCTCTCAAATTCATACTAAATATGGATAATTGACCCTCACTGCCATATTACCATCAAACTAAACCCAAACATTCAATAGCAAAATAGTCGGTCTTGCTTTTACATCAAGAAAGGGAGCCCCGACACCAAGTCAAGCTCGAAAAAATCCGAACACAAGCTATAAACAACAAAGAACACGGCTACAACACAAATTCAACACTGGTCCGAACTTTACAAAACCTAATACAACTGTCGCATATAATTTAACTCAAGAGGAGGGCGATCTGTACGGCTCAAAGAGAGTAACGCATGGATTTGGATCGTATTGCATGATTTCAGCGGCTCGTTCAAACTCTTCCCTCAAAACTCTTATGCTGAATTTGTCCACCACTCGCCCTAAGTCATGCGAGGTATCGAATGGATCCTCTATGCATATCAGGTGCCTATCGTTCCCGACCCTCCTTGTCCAGTCCTTTGCTTGCTTGCTACATACATGGAAGATGTATTCAGTAATTTTCTCAAGGGTTAATAACCAAATTGCTACCTGAACTTTGACTAAATTACAAATCACTATCCGAACTTTAATTTTGTTGAATCTTACCTAAGTAGCAATCCAGTGCGGACGGATATGACAGTGTTTGTGTAGTCATGACGGTATGCCCAATAGTTGAAGAATGCCCATACTAACTGGGAAATGCTTTCCTTGTTACGGGACCCGAAGTTACGGAGCTTTTCTACTTGATCGAAGAACGAACATTTTATACCATCAACAGTGACATTATATGTCGCCTCCATTTCCTGAGAAAAGTCGACCATATATAATAGATACGTGTTGGTGTTTGATGAAAATGCACCGCCCCGAAATCAAACATTCATAATATACAACATAAAATGGATACTAACTTATAGTTATACCTAATTGAATCTTTTTTATGGGTAAAATACCTAATTGAATCTGAATCAATCAATAAAAGATTACTAAAAGGTTGATCTTTATAAGAGAATGTAAGAAATTTAGATAAGAATGCTAAGGAAGCTGCTGAGAATCTACCTGTAAACACGGAAGAATAGCTGGGCGACGTTGTTGTAGGAAATGAATACACATTAAGACATACCTGCAAAATGAGAACCTAACTATGAACACTTGATGACAGGACTGTCTTTTGCCTCTCAGTCAAACCATTATGAAACTGAAAATGTCTGACTAACCAGCTCAGCAATATTAAAGGTAGAGAATTATGTTTTATCATCAGCATAATTTATTTCCTTTTCTATATCACTAAAATGTCTATTTGGGAGTATTATTGCAATTCTATCAACTTATTTAAACAAGTTCCAAACATAATTACTCAAGATATTTCAGCTGAATATTTCTATCACATTTCACAGCAAGAGAGCGTAACTGGATGATATATCACACGCACAGCTCTTTTGTTTTTCAAATTTTGGCAGCAAAAAATGTTATGTAACTCAAAAGAGAAGAGTGGAAAAGGGAACTTACGCATAACTCGAGAGAGTTCCTTGATAAGTTTCATTTACTCCTCTTGACTTAGCCCAATGTTTCACAATATAAGCCAACTGCCTCAATCTCTCATCTATTTGAGCATAATCTCGCAGAAGCTTGGTGTTTACTACAGCTAACACGTTGTTTATGCATATGTCGCAAGAGATTCCTGTGACGGGATCCTTAAGCTTTACTATAGGAACCCTGGCTCGTGTCAGGGCCTGCAAAACAAAAATTAGAAATAGCACTTAATATAGATAGTCGCACTAACTAACTGAAAACATCATTTGAAATAACTAGTTTCAACAATATTATTAAAATTTAAAACCACCAGGGTCAGGTAAACAGGCACCGGTAATTAAATTAGACCAGGAACAGGGTCTATTTTGGGAGTCGTCATCTTATACAAACTCTCCATTTTTTTTACCTTCCTGATTCCACATTACCCTCGATCTAAACCACAATGACGAGTTAGAGTAGGCAATAGAGTTAGAAAGCCACTTGACAAAGCTCTCAGCTTCCAAAAGCAAGAAGTGTTACATATCCACAACATTAGTGATATAGCCAGTTCAAGAGCACAGACATTCTCTTGACATCAATAAATTTATAGAGGACATTAATTGGTTTCCTTAAATACAAAGTAAAACCTTTTTCTTGCTCAACTAAAGAGGGAAAGCTAAAATCTATTCCAGGGAGGCAATAAACTTCTGACACCAAAATAGAATAACTAAGAGAAATGTGTTGACTGATGGGAAAGGTTAGTAATTCACCTGCACATTTTGCAGATTATCTGCCTCCAATATTTCTGCTAACTTCAATAGAACTTCAGATTTATCAACCTCAGCATCCTCAAATGCAAGGCATACATCAATGTCACTTTTGCAGACCCCAAAGGAGCTTGCACAGGATCCATAGAGATAAAGCCTAGCTTCAGGCCATTCCTTGTTCACTAGATTTTCCAATAACGTCAGCAATTGCTTCTGCTTAGCCTTTTCTTCATCTGGAGGAATTAGGGACTCATAAATTCGAAGAAAAGGAGTACTAAGCCTGTTTATGTCACTGCGGCAATCCATGAATCTCAATGAGTTCCTCATCCTTTGGTTCAGTATCCTCTGCCCTCTTGAATCTGATCTGTACTCCTGAAATTACAATTGCAAATGAATGAAAGGTTCTTTCAATTCAGTATCAAGAGAAAAACATTCTTAAGGGCTAAGTTCTGTTATACTGCCTATGCCATATCATTACTACAGAAGTAAAAAAAAAGATGCAATGGCAAGGAAGATTAAACTAATAGTAAGATATAAATGACGAAAAAGCTCACGGTAAAAGGATTATTTCCTCAAAGACTGCAGTTTGACTTTGACATGTTGTCATTTAAAACTCGGTAAAAGAAAAGACAAATAAATGAGAGACAGGCCAAGAAATCTCAGCTATAAAACACCAATAGCCTTAAATGGTATCTTTCACATGCACTCAATTAATTCCCCAAGAGACACCTCTATGAGAGATATCAGCCTTTGCATATGAAAAATTACTAATTCCCAGGTTAAAGTTGAATTAGACAATAAGGAACTCAACTCTCATTCTTGAGACACCACAGTATTCAGCAGAATTTGGAATATTCACTGAAAAGTACAAAAAGGATAAGGCACAATAAGTCAATAACCGAAAGACAACTTCTAAAACTACCTTTTCACGAGAAACACGATTCATCTTTCTGTTCTTGTCATCAGAATCATCCTCCAGCAAAGCATCCATAATATGCTCATGCAATTCATCCAATTCACCAGCATCTACATTACCACCACCACCACCACCACCACCCCGCAAGTGCTGCCTAACACCTTCAGGTCTATTCTCTTCCTTAACACTCTCAAGATGCAAATTTGACAGAGACTCCTCAATCTCAGAACCTGGAACTGAATGGAGTTTGCTACCTTGAGGAGGACTGGGAGAACCCAGCTTCCCAAGTAAATCTGATTCCTCATATTCTCTACCATGTAATCTATGGTCATTAAAAGGAATTCTCTTTCCCCTCAGTCTTTCATCTCCTATGTTTGAACTGCTATGTCTCGAATCACGAAAATTACCAGTCCTTTCAACAACATTATGCTCAAAACCCCTTCTACTTTCTCCAACATTGCGCTCAAAACCCATTCTACTTTCACCAACATTGTGCTCAAAACCCCTTCTGTTCTCACTTAAACCTCCATTGCTGCCATCCCGAGGCTTGGCCGGAAACCCAGGTGGTGTGGACCTCTGTAAGTTCACACCTTGATTGTGATTATGGTTTCCCCATACTCCCCTTCCCCTCCCATGTTCACGAGAATCAAAATTTGCATCCCGAAACACATCGGCATTGGGAATTGAATTCCCCTGCCTGTTAACCTGCCGGTTCCTCTCTAGCGTAGTATGATTCCTACTTCCAGAACCCACTTCCCTAACATTGTCAAGGCCTGAACTTTCAACTGAATTACCATTAGGCACGCGCTCAGAAGGATCAATTTCAAGAGAAAACGAACCAAACCGCAAATTCTGCTCTCGCTTCTGCGCGACACCTGTTGAATTGATCCCTGGGAATCCTGAGCCCAATCTCCTTAAATCATCGGGAAAGCCAGCGTAATTCTGAGGGTAAGAATGAGGGAAAGGAGGCGACAGGTTCTGCGGCCATGGCGGGAAGTGATCATGTCTAGTGGGCGGGCGCTGTACAGGAAACTGTACTGTGGGTCCAACGGCTGCGACGGCTGGATCGACGGTCAAAGGTTGCGCCTGCCGTGGTTGAAGCGACATCTGTGGATGGTGCTGATGAGGTCTTTGTAGTAAGGATAACAAAAACTCGCCACCGTTGAGTAAATCAGGCGTCGAAGCGTCGTTCCTGCCGCCGCTCATGGTGGAAGATTGGATCGGCTGCAGCAGACTCTAGTCGGGGAATACTGCGAGTGCCGGAACTCAGGCAGCCCTTAACTAAAATGATTTATTTTCTTCTTGTGGGATTATTTTCTTAATTATGGCAAAAAAAAAGATTTTTTTTAATTAATTAAATATTATGTTTGAAATAATATCTGTCTTAGTGGCCAAAAAGAATTATCTCTAATCTAACTATCTAAGAGATAGTCTTGGTAGATACTAGATAGAGTTAGTTGATCTATTGAGGTGGTGAGCTCAAATAACTCTGAGTTTATTTTTCTCTGCCAAAACAATGTCTTAACTAGGTAAAAATTTAGCTCGAAGTGCAAGCTAATAATCTCAATAATTATGTCAAATTAGTATTTGTAGCGCACCAATTAAGGAAAAAACAATATTTAGTCTATTTTTCTGATAAGACAATGTCTTAGCAAGACAAATATTTAAATTCGATATTACACCTGTTGCAAAATTACTAAACTTTTAACTAATTTTATGTTGACTCGTCTCAACTTCTACTTAATAATAATATTGCCACCTATAAGAAAATTTGCAATAACAGAAAAGTTTATAGTGCAAATTGATCAGGAACAAAGTCCATTGTGAAAGTTTTTTTTTTTTTTTTACTAGAGTCCATTGTGAAAGTTAACTTAGAGCATTTACGATGGTTTTACATAATTTATAAAACAAAGTCCAATGTAAAAGTTAACTTAGAACATCCACAGTTCACAATGGTTTTACATATTTATAATAATTTTAAAGTACCACGTATACATTTAAATAAAACTTAAAATTAAAGTTTAGTTAAAATTTTTTTGCTCTCCAATGTAAAATTGTATTGTAGCTACCTTTTTTATACAGTATATAAATGCTACATCATAACAGATTTATATAATGCTACGTAAGGTCATTGTGGATGCTCTTAGTCCATATATATAGTTCGTGATGGGCTCGATAATTTTTATTTAGATAATAATTAGAAAAATCAGAAAATACTCCCTAAACTCATAAGTTCTATATTATCCAAACCCAACCAACCCTAGCCTAAACCATCAAACCCCTGATTGTGCAACCAACTGATCAGCATCATAACCACAAGTAGTGAATACAAACTCCTTCACAATCTCAATCAAACGCGTGCCGCCCTTAGCCGGGCCAAAGAACTCGGCACCATGGCTACCATCCTCATCGAGCCGAGCCACAACTTGAACACCACATGCTTCGACCATCTTAGCGACCTCCTTTTGCTTGTCCACAAAAGGGTCACCAAAATCACCCTTAAACAAACACCGAGGAAGTTGCGCAATTTTCTCTTTTTCAGGATCGATCATCGGGTTACAGTACTTGTGGTCGCGGTCAGCGCCTTCGGGCAATGCAAGTGACCACATAAGATCGTCTAGTATTAACGGTACGATCTTATCGTCGGCTAACCGAAGCTGAGAAGCGGTTCTCTGGACACTTCCAAAGTAGGGTTGGTTCAATATTAACCCCACGATCTTCAGCGGCGATAAGTCGAGTTCGATCGACCGGAGACCGATTTGGTAAACTATATTACTTCCCGCGCTGCTTCCCATGAGAAAACACCTACATATAATTGCAAGGGAAAGTGTTTTTGGTACCTCACATTTTGTCAACTTAAAAGTCCAAAAGAAAAATTTGCGTATCAAGTTGTTAGTTAACAAAAGGTTAGGTACCCAAAAAAAAAATTGTCCATTAGATCATCGATCAATTGTTTAAAGTGCGTGATTTTTATTCTTCTAGATAGATAGTTATTATTGAATATTGTTGGAAAAAATACTGAATATTAATTAATAATGGCACAAAATATTGAATATTAATAATAATATTTTATATTTTTAAAAAATTTAAAGGCTTACTGAAAAAATTTATAATTATTTTTTCGATTATTATGTTTTTAAAATAATACACGGTAATGTCACTATCATCAATGTAATTAGTTATGATCGCTATATCCCTTAATTAGAAATTGATCAATCATCAAACATCACCGGTACAAATGGCCAAAATTGTACTTCTTACAGGCTGTTCCAAAATTCCAAACGCGAATAAAGGTTTTTTTTTTTTTTTTCCGAAAAACGCGAATAAAGATTAATAATTCAACTATTAGAAATTATTAGATGGACTAGTCACCTATATGGACTAACCAATAAATAAGAGAATCATTATAAATATATATTAAATAAATAAATTGTGTTGGTTACCACAAAATTACAACCCATTATAATTTCTCATAATTAATATTATCTTTTTTTTACTAATATAGAACTAATTTCTCCTAAAAATAAAATATATATTTTAATTTTTTTTTGCTCGTAAATATAAATATTATATGACTGTCACTAGATTTTGATATTTTTCTAAAACCATATTAGACATGATAAACTTAAACTCTAGAGGGCAAGTGTCTATTTTTTCTAGAGTTCACATTGGCATTTAGGGTTTACAAGGAGAAATTTGTTTTATTAGGGAAAAAAATATGTATTAATTACGAGAAATTCTATTAGCTGGTAATAATGTATTAACCAAAATTAATTATATAAGTATACATTATTACGTGTCTCTTATTTATTTGTTAATCTATATGCTAAGCAGCGGACAGGACCATCTAATAATTCCTCTCTAAGTATGGAATAAATAATAACTTTGGAAAAAAAAAGGTATGGAATAACGTGCTACAAGCCTACAAATGCTGCTCTCGATATGGGTTCCGCACAAAATAAAATAAAACTAGATAATGATATTGTTTACCTGGAAAAGTCAGCATACTGCTTTAGCCACGTGTCGGCTCCTGGTGAGTTCGACCGAGCCTGTTCCCGGAGCCAGTCAAGGGCCTCCATCGAGTCATCGTATGCGGCAGGGAGGCGATGCTCTGGTGCCAACCGGTACTCGACCGACAAGACCAGAACCTTGAGCTCCGCCGCCATGCGCTCGCATGCTTCATGCATATTCTGGTTAGCGGCGCTGGAGAGGACGAAGCCGCCACCGTGGAAGTAGATCAGCACCGGGATCTTCGGGCGTGCGACAGCCGGAGCATCTCCGGGGAGAAAAGCGCGGATGAAGGTGCGCTTGGCTGGGTTGAGAGGGATGTCTTTGGAGTGAGCTCGTGGTGGGTTGAGATCAGACGCGTCAGGTTCCGACAAAGACGGTGCCACAGTAGGACTGCTCGGGCGGTTGAGGGAGCCGTCGAGGTTTGGTCGGCTGAGAAATTTGTAGACGTCCATGGTTGTTGGGGAAGAAGAAGATTTACAATTGAGTAGTTGTAGTCATATGTGTATTTATAGGATTTTCTCCGCCCCCTAAATTTCACCATTTAGAAACCAATAACAAAAAGTCAAAAATTACTCGAAGCAAAAACTTCTAGTAAAAATATCTATCGGCGCGGTTCGAAATCGCTCTGGTTCACTTTACTAACGCAATTGAATGATTAAAATGTTGCTAATCACTAATTGCAATTAACCATGGTTCTTGGTGCCAAAACCAACTTTGTAGTTTCTACAGAATGGCTGCCTTATTTACTCACTTGAACTTTGAAGATAAGAGTATTAATTACAAATATAAGCCTAGCCGGGTTGGCAGAACCCGGCCAACTGATTTTTTTTTTCTTTTGGAAAACTGAAAAAAAAAAAAAAAAAAAAAAAAAAAAAACTCACTTGGCCGGGTTGGGGCAACCCGGCCAATTATATATTTTATTTTTCTGTTTTTTTTAATAGAAGTAAAAATTAATGGTTTTATAATGTTTTTTTTCTAAAAAACCTATTGGACATGGTGAATCCTAAAGGGCAAATTGACATACATTTGTCGTGGGACCTCGGAGCCAAACTACATGAGAGTAAATGACACTTGACCATTAGACCACCACTGCTGGTAATTCATTAAAATATGATAATTTTTTCATTTAACAAATTAATAATGTTACATTATTTTAAAAAACTGACTATTTAAAATTTTAATTTCTGATTAAATTGACACTTAATTTAAAATTTATGTCAAAATTGAAAGAAAATATCCAACCATAATAATTATTAGGTCTAAATAAATTTATGTCAGAAATAGTTCTAAATAAAAGCAAATATAATCCAACCATAATAATTATTAGGTCTACTTTTTGACCATCTTTATTTAGCATAAAATATATAAAATATTAAGCCTTTGAAAAGAAAACTTATCTACAAATTTTTTTTTCCACAAAATGTCATAGTTGTCATGCTATAGATAACCGCCATTTCGCATTGGATTGGGTCTACCCATTAATAAAATAAAATAAAACTATAAAATAAGACAAAAGTTTTTGTTATGCACAATAAACAATAGCATAACTTAAATACATTATTCAAACTCCAAAATATTAAGATTAATAAAAATCCAGAACATTGAACCAACAACCCTAGTCTCAAACACCCAAAACCAGGTCCAAACCATCAAACCGTTGGTTTTGCAACCAACCGGTCAGCATCATAACCACATGTAGTGAAAATGAACTCCTTCACAATCCCTAACAAACCCTTAGCCTTCACCGGATCAAAGAACTCCACACCATGGCAACCATCCTCATCGAGCCGAGCCACCACATCTACGCCACACGCCTCGACCATCTTGGCGACCTCCTTCTGCTTATCCACAAGAGGGTCGCCCGAATCGCCCTTGAACAAGCACCGCGGAAACCGCGCGATTTTCTCCTTTTCAGGGTTGATCATCGGGTTACAGTACTTGTGGTCGCGGTCGGCGCCTTTAGGCAATGCGAGTGACCACATAAGGTCGTCCGTTTTTAGGGGTATGATCCTATTGTCGGCCAACTGAAGCTGAGAACCGGTTCTAGCGACGCTTCCGAAGTAGGGCTGGTTCAGTATCAGCCCTACGATCTTCAACGGTGATAAGTCGAGGTCGACTAAGCGTAGAGCAACGTGGTAAACTATGTTACTTCCCGCACTGCTTCCCATGAGAAAAATTCTGGATACAAATGTTTCAGAACGGTTAGCTTAGATCAAGTTCATGTAAAAGAATAAGGTTTTCTCGGGTCTAATTTTTCATATTAGTTAGAAAAGTTTATAATGTTTTTTTTGTTTGTTATTTTCTATACGTTTGTCAAATATAACACAAAAATCACTGAATTTATATACTTTGAGTTTTTTACAGTTTAATATGTATTTTTACAAGAAAAAGAACTTGATTTTTCCCCAAACCACTAAAAACTTTGGTTTGGCTTTTATCTATTAACCCTTATCTAATATGATCTAAATAAATATAATTATGCTCGATTAAGTTATGATGACATGTGATAAAATCGATAATTAAAAAATTTGATATCAATTTTGGAGTTTTTTGTTCCAAGTGTGTATTATGATATTACATAAGACAATCAATAATTTTTAGTTTTAAAATACATAATATAAATTTAATAATTAAATTGGATAAAATAAAATTATTTAATGGTTAAACTTATACTCTAAAAAGTTTATAAAAAAAAGAAAAACCAATTGCTAAGTTTGATAATGACAACAAAAGGACCTTTAACCATATATTTCTACTTTACCCTTAAAAAACTAATAAAATGTATACTCTTTATAGACTAGTATTAATTCAGAAAAGTTACATTTAGCATGTGTACACTACAAAGTACAAATATAAAACGCAGATACTCCCTTACGTCGCATCGCACGTGGTTAGATCTAACTTTAGTAAAAAGAAAAGGACTAATCTTATTGATCCGCTAATATTTCCAAATTTGCTGCTTATCTTTTATTATGTGATAATCTATTTGACGATTTAAAAAAAAAAAATCAATTTGACGAATTATTGCATAACTCCGTTTTATGCCACTTACAACTTATAATATGATGATATCATAATATATAATATAGTGTTTCAGCTTCATCTTTACCTAGTTCAGATATTTTTACTTTTTTGCAGGCTTATCAAATGAAAATTAATCTAAATATAAAATAGACACACTATAAATGCTGCGCTTTATATTGTGGGCACAAACATATTTTTTTCGATGGAAAAACAATTGGGCCACGCCATTGTGAGAGGAAATGGACCAAATGGTATACAGCCGAGGTAGGAATAATTTTTCAATCAATAGTTTACAGTTTACTGCTTACCTTGACAAGTCAGCATACTGCCTCAGCCACGTGTCGACCCCTGATGAGTCCGACCTAGCCTGTTCCCGGAGCCACTCCATAGCCTCCACAGAGTCATCGTATGCGGCGGGGAGGCGATGCTCCGGCGCCAACCGGTAATCGACCGACAAGACCAGGACCTTGAGCTCCGCCGCCATGCTTTCGCATGTTTCGTGAATTATGTTGGTACCGGCGCTTCCGAGGACGAATCCTCCGCCGTGGAAGTAGATCAGCACCGGGAGCTTCGGCCGTGCGACCGCATCTCCGGGAAGGAAGGCGCGTATGAAGGTTTGCTTTGTCGGATCTAATGGGAAATCCTTGGAGTAGGCGCGTGGTGGGTTGGGCGTAGACGAGTTAGGTTCTGACAATGACGTTGGCTCATTAGGCACGGCGGGGCGGTTCAGGGAGCCGTCGGGGTTCGGGTGGCTGAGCAATTCGTAGAGATCCATGTGAGGAGGGTAGTAGAGGAATAAGATCAGTGGGGGTGATGAAGAAGGGAGGGAATGGAGTCTTTAGATTAGTTAATGACTGATTAAAGGCTAAGTACCTCTTGAATTACCTTTTTATTGGTAACCTTGGTCCTTGTATTACCTCGTCATAGAGCTGGCGATGGTGTGGGTATGGTGTGAATAACACTAATACTATACTATATTTTTTTCACATCATAATCATAACCATAACTACTGTAGTTATATATGATTCTTCATACCACAACCATAACCATGGTTTTTAATCATGATTAAAGCATTTAATCACAATCATTCAAACTAATACAACATCATTGTTTCATACAAGAAAAGTAAACATACTTTCATTGTTTCATACACGAAATCCAAATTAAACATAACTTCATTGTTTCACTTAATTAAAAAAACACATATTCAATCGCCTATAACTTGCGATCCTCGATCCTCATTCGCCATCACTTACAATCGTGGTTACCTAATAATAAGAAATATAGACAAAAAAATGGTGGGTGGGAAAGGGAACGAAATAAGAATTATAATATTTGACTAATAATTAAAGTATAATAATAATGTATATATATATAACAATATAAGTATTAGTAATATATAGATTAATATTACATAATATAAAGGTGATGGTTATAACCGCGGTTATGGAATCAATACCATAACCATAACCATTGCAGTTACAAGATTCATTACCATAACCGCCTCTCACCATAATGGTGTGGTAAACCATTGCGGTAAATGGTGCGAATAATCATGGTTATTTGATTTTCATCGCATCATTGCCGGCCCTACTTCCTCATGGTGTCTTTATAACCATTAAAAATGGTTTTACATATTAACAACAGAATTACATAGTATTTTTTTTTTTTAAATATGGCTAGTTATTATTTCATAGCGCATTTTTTAAATTTAAAAAATACATTTGTATGACATTACAATAATTCAATTTTATAATTAATATTAATAATTTTTTAGTAGTTTGTCAATAAAATATAGGGTTAAGAACACAGGAAGGGCCTGAATTTTGGTCCATGTTGACAGGAGATGTCTGAATGTTCAAATGTTAATATTAAGGGTCTGAATTTTCAACTTTGTTGGTATAAGAGGTCTCCGTCAAGTTTTGCCGTTAAAACTAACGGAATTTGGTCACATGCTTGGCATGTGACCGAACATAAACTGAAATCCCGAAAACACCCTTCGACCAAAGTGTGCCCCTCACATGCTTGACCTGAAAAGACGAAAATGCCCTTAAAGCCACCACGACTCCGGCAACCGCCACACGGCTCCGGCGACCACCACCCAACTTCGGCGAACTCCACCACGGCTCCGGTTGGGCCCAAATCAGAGCTTTTTTTGCTCCGATCGGCCAATCGGGGCCGGTATCTCCGATTTGGGCCCAACCGGAGCTGTGGTGGCGGTCACCGGAGTTGGGTGGTGGTCGCCGGAGTTGGGTGGTGGTCGCCGGAGCTGGGTGGTGGTCGCCGGAGCCGCGGTGGTGGTCGCCGGAGCCGGGTGGTGGTCGCCGGAGTTGGGTGGTGGCGCCGGAGCTTGGGCGGTGGTCGCCGAAGCCGGGTGGTGGTCGTCGGAGTTGGGTGGTGGCGCCGGAGCTTGGGTAGTGGTCGCCGAAGCCGGGTGGTGGTCGCCGGAGTTGGGGTGGCGGTGGACGGAGCCGTGGTGGCTTTAAGGGCATAATTAGTGGGCAGATGTATTTTAGACATTTCATATTTCATTAATTAAATTGCTAAATTGTTACAATAATTGCAATAATTCCGACATTTCACGTGGTTCTGTTAAATTTAACAGAAAATTTGGACGGAAAACTGAAAAACAACAAACATGATAATTCAGACCCTTAATATCAATATTTGAACATTCAGACCTCTCCCGTCAACATAAGTCATTATTCAGGTCATTCTTGTGTTCTTAATCCTAAAATATAATATTTTATTATTTTAATATAATTAAATAGATTTGACTAGAAAAATTAGAGAATACATATCATTTAGGAAAACTCTAGTTTAGTTCCTAGTGTTTGCTTTTTTTTTTTTATGGATGATCCTAGGGGCCATATATCAAGAAGGCAACACTTATATTGTATCTGTTTCACATTTAAGACTAATTCTCGTACGTATTTGGTCAGTCCGTAAAGAGTAAACTGATAAACAAGAATATGTCTAAATTCTCAAAATTTAGCGAAATTTGAATCTATAATCTCTTGATTAAGTATAGCTACGTGGATTACACTGTATTGACATGATTTCTACGGCTTGCTTAATTTGTGTAACTTGTGCCCTTGAGTTAAGGGCGATAGCCAGTGACAACTGACAATTTTGTAAATCATGGTGGGTAGCCAATGACATTACATATTCAAATCAAAATTTATATTAATAATTTTTTAGTAGTTAGCCTAAAATATAACGTTTTAAAGTTTTGATATAATAAAAAATTGAAAGAATCTATTTAAGCAAAATAATTTGTTTTGGCCAATTTAAGCAAAATAATTAGATAATACATATTATGTAAGTAAATATAAATCTCTGAATTTGTATATATTGAAAACTTGCCTAACTTGTCTAACCTGTGCTCTTGAGTCAAGAGATAGTCAGAAAAGACGGCCCAAAAAAAAAGTTAAGAACAATAGCCATTGACAATCTTGCATATTATTATTATTATCACGGTGGGCAGCAAGCAGCAACCACATACGTCCAAGTGGTTATTCTTATTATATTTAAAAAAATCATTGTAATTCACAAAAGTACATATATAATAATTTTGTTTAGGTGGGCATACATAAGTTAACATAGAAGAAAGGGGAGAAAATAGCATCATGTCCTACACACAAAGCACTCCTACGAAAACAAACGAAAGGCGACATCACAATGTTCGGGTTCTTGACCCGATCTATCCTTGAAGCGGTTTCGCCCCGCCATTCTCTTGAACACTATTTACAGGGGTGGAGGTGCCACTCTTCTTGGAACTACTTCCAGTGATGTTCCGCCCCATGAACCGCCCCGCCTTGCTGAGCCCGCTCCCCACTGCCCCGAGCCCACTTCCAACGAGCCCTGCCCCACCTACGATTCCTGTCCCTACCATTCCGACCCCACCAACAATGCCCGTCCCCACCATCCCGACACCGGACCCCACTGCGTCCATGGTGCTTCCTATCACCCCTGCTTCTTTTAGCCTCTTTCTCTCCTCCAGTATCCTCTTCTCTTCTTCCAGAGCTGCCATTTGCTCCTCCTTGTTGAATTCATGGTACAACACCTGCCAGGAAACAGCACTCATTTCTTAACAAGCTGTCCAAACCAGTATAAATGTCTAAACCCTAAACCCTAAATTCCCAGTCAGGAAATTCATATTATTCTGGGTTAGGCCAGACTAAGGATAAAGGAGCTCGTTGTAAAACAACCAAACGAAGGAATCCAAATGACAAATTTCCGGATATTCCGTGTTCCAAACATGGCCTCAAGAGATTGAACCCTCAACCCTAAACATAGATGGAACCCTAAAGATGATTTGATTCGATGCACTTGAAAACTTGGTAGAAGAGGCAATTCGACTAGGGAATTACCTTGATCGTGACAGTTCCTCTGTCTTTCTTGTCTTTAATTTTCATCATATCAAGAGCCGGAAGCAATTTGAGCTCGAATTCTTTTTCCTTTCCAGCAACAAGATCGATCAATGGCAATTTGGCAATACCTAGCTGCTTGTCTTGTCCAATATCTTTGTCAAAGACCTGTTAAGGAGTAATCAGTATCCACTATATTGCAATAAGAAAGCTGACAATGAATAAGAACAAAAGAATTAATGTGGCAACTAACTTCAACAATGAGCGATTGTGTCTCCTTGTCTTCAGCAATCAATTCAAATGTCTGATCCCAGGTTGGGTTAAGGTTGTTTTCTACAACCTTTGTTTTAACTTTGAACAATGGTCGAACATGCACAACCACATAAGGGTCAGATTTGCCTATCATCTCCTTATTCTTGAGATCAGTTGCCTTTACTACTGTCACAGTCAGCTTACCCTGTGGCTTCAGCTCCAAATCACTGCACACGGCAACATTGTTATCAATCCATAATATATACAATGAAGATTTCCATCCATGTCTGTCTGCATCCGAGTAGACAAACAACGCAAGTACAATTTACAGCTATTAAGAAAATCAACTTCCTAAAATTTCTATTTTATCTTTCTATAAATTATTAATTGATCTCTAAAATGTTCACACTTGAAGCCTTTAACTATAGTTGTGCTTCCCCATACTTTAATGGTGAGCATTTATTCAATAGCTACTACTACAGCAAAACACATGTATAACCATGGGACCCAAATCCAGGAAACCAGATACCAGATAAACAATGAATGTAAGATGTAAAGACACAAGCAACTCAAAGAAAGCTACATAAAGGTAAATAGAAGTTCGCACACCTTAAGTCAACAGGAATACCACCAATTGGAACAACGATCCTGTGGGGCCACTGGAGCATATCTGTGACAATGGTATTTACAGTATCCTACCAATTCAAAATATCTCAGGGCATTAGAAAACTTAACCCAGATAATAGTTTTAAAAAATCTAGAAGACTTACATCAATCATGTCCGAAAGTCCAGGTATGGCTGTAAGGCTTCCACCAACAGCTTTAAGAGTGTAATCAATCCTAGGCTTGGGCTAGCAAATAGAAGAGTAACGAATTCTAGTCATTCAATTTCATCAATTTACAAAAGTTATGGATAAACAATTAAATCAAGATAAGATGATAGTACTGTACCTCAGATAGCAGTGCAACTACAACAGCTGAAATACAGGGTATTTCTTCAGCAAGTTGGAAGATGACTCGAACAACCGTAAAAACTCGAAGATCTTTCAACTGCACCAAAGTTTGAAATTTTCAATCGTCATTTTACATATAAACATGAAGAAGTGAAAATAAAAAAACGGACCATTTCCAACCTGAATGGGTATTGAAGCAACAAGGGCAGCTTCAACCGCTAGAATAATACTTGGATCACCTCCCCATCGGAAATCAATATCCATAGTAATTTGACCTTTCTTAAGACTCTGAACACGAATACCTATGGAATAAAGTCACAAAATGAACAAGATTAATGGTACTAGATTTATTGCTGAGGAGAAACATAGATAAAGATAGCAGTAACTTATTCATTCTATTTGCAAACAGATAACGCTGTATGATATTAGTAAGATGTATTACATGAGCCATGATATCATGTATCCAAAGTGAGATTCAAGTAATGTCTTACCCTAATACAAAAGATGTTATACAGCACCTAGCAGGCACTATACCATAGCTAAACAAGTGAATCACGCAATGAAGAAAAAAGGATAAATGCATGTAACGGCCTATTCAGTGCTACCTTCAATTTTTGGAGCAACAGTTCCTAGAGATAACTTGCTAAATTTTAGTGAAGTAATTCCAGGAGGACGGTACTCTTCCAACAGTGGTTCAACAGATTCTCTGATTACCATCGTTGCTGCCTGATAATAAAGCACACTATTTATTAGAAATACAAAGATGGGTCTCTCTATAACTAGAACAACTCCATGTTGAGGTACCACCAAATCCACAACTGTCCAAATCTATCAGTTAGCTCAATTCATAGAGAATATAAGGGTAACAGAATATTACATCTGCAACATAAGGCCATATTTTGCTGAGTTCCTTGTTCATCCATTTCACCTGTTAGATCAGTTCAACATGGTCAGGATCTCAAAACCTATGACAATAATGGGAAGAAGTTGAAACAGAACTAGAAAGGTATCACAATGATTGAACTGAATGGAAATACTGCCTTAAAATTCGGGGGGAAATGAGTTAAAGAGCATATTGCATCTAATATCAGGTGGTTCACTTTTAGATTAGAAGAATCAGCGCCTGGAAGCTTTATGTTATTATTAACAACTCAAAAGGAACTTATCAACTGCAATCTAAATAGTAGTGATGCTAAAGTTAAAGTTTGACATGTTATGAGCAAGAGGAAAATGCTAACTAATAAAAAACTGAAATGGTAAATCTCTTAAAATGACGTAGAGATAAAACAAGAGAGGAACTCCAACCTGCTCAAATGCTGGAAAAGATATCCATTCAGGGAAATTATCACCACATATCTTCTTTAGGTCATCTCTAGTGAGAGATGATAGTACTTTCATATCAACTGCCTGGGAGCAAATCAAATAAGCTAGTGAGGCAGTGAAAGTAACTTTTTGTATATTCAAGTATACATAACACATTAGAGGAAGATAAAGCATTGCAAGAGCTCTACATGGTTGTTTCATCAAGTTATGCAATAAGCAAATTTTCAGTTCATACGATTTCTCTTCTCTGTTCTCCAGCCCATCTACATACTAATTAGCCCAAAATTACACATTTCAGAGTAGCAATTAAACTTGTTCGTATTCTTCAAGATAGCCAATATCGACTAAACTTTCCTCATCACCAGAAATGACTCCACTGGAGCTAAATTACATGAAACTCCGAATTTAAAGTACCTTGGAGATGCGTTTGGCGCTACGGTACTTCATCATGTGCTGCAATCCAGCCATCAATGCGACTCCAAACACCGTCCCCATGAAAATCCCGGAAATCAACCCCATCGTTTCACCTTCCAAACAATAACACCGCAAATTTTGAAGAATGGAAGAAGAACCATAAAAGCATCAACAACCAAAGACACAGCACACGAAACTCGTGAATAGCAAAAGATACACGCCATATTCCAGGAAAGTGCCAGAAAAAGATACTTACAGTGGGATCAAAGAAACGGAAACAAAGAGAAGGTGACCAGGTTAGGGAAAGTAGATCTCCCTCAGTGGAATGGAATTCAGAGAACTAAAACGGATGAATCAGAACTGGAAATGGAATCGTCCGTTGCAGTTCTTCATTTTGATTTTACTCCACAAGATTGGAATGGAGAACTGTGCATTCAAGTGAGGTAGGCCAGAGCGGTTCCTCATTTATATTCTTTTCGAAATTAATTTATTGCCCCGGTCTGTCCTCTGTCATCTTCCAACACCTATGAATAGAAGAAGGGTCTTTTGGTAATTTGTCAATTTCCGCTTTTGCCTAAGCTAAATTATCGCGAGTCAGCACATGTCCAAACGAGGTCTTTCTTTGTACTGTTGCGTAGAATTTTAATCACTTTAGTCTGTAACGTTTATTTAATTTAATTAGTTATTATTTTATATATTTCGTTAAAAAGTGATAGTAATTAGAAGTAGAGCGAGCAACTAATGAGACGAATCCAAAATCCGACACGGCCGAGTGCCGGCAGCGAGACAATGAGATGACGGAGAAGAGGAAAGCACCAAATAACAGTTTCATCGTAGCCGACAATTTGAATCATCATCAAGAAATAATACGTATCCTGTCCTTGGAAAAGTTGTATCTATCCTCACACCCAAACAGGCCCCAATTCGAAACACCGGACCGAAACTGAAAATTAATATCCGTATGAAATTCCCTTTTCCAAATCAACCCACAATGGCCTCAACAATCACAATATTGCCACCCGTATGAACCTCCCTAAAATAGTAATGCCGAAATCATCATCATAAGGGGAAGAGCAACTGCCACCTGGCCCAAGCTACCGTCAGCCCTAGCCCCGCCGCTCGGCACCGTCGTCACCGTGACCGGCGGAGACTGAGAATCTGTACCCGGAGGAGATAGGTACGGTGGAGGCGGAGGCTGGCTGAGGTAGGACGGCAAGCCATCGCCGTGCTTGACGTCGATCTGGAACCTCATGCCGTTAACGCACTGAATGCCGTCGTCGGCATCGGAGAAGAAGTAGCTCACGCCTTCATGAGTCAGCACAACCGGAATGGCCAGCGGCTGGCCGAACACAGCGTTTCCGCCATTGTACTCGAAGGTGTCGTCATCCGATGCATCATCCGCATTGCACGCGTCGTAGGTCGTGAGGTTGTAGGTCTGGATCACCGTCTGGTTCGTGTTCGTGTCGAATACTGCGGCGGAGAAAGAAACAGCATAAGAAATCACAATGAACAGAGTTCAAGATACAGAGTTTTAAATCAAAGAATTACGAATCAGGACCGAAGAACTCGGCAAGATGATCAAATCGGAGATAAATTGATACTGACGGATGTAATCAAATGATCGAGGTTCCTCCAAAATCAAACTCCTTCACAGATCACAAGATTTCTACTATCTAATCGGATACCAGTAGCAGCAGCCAAATCTGAAATGGCTGAATCTAGAACCTAATTAGCAGTTCCTAGATAGTCAAGAAGCAGTTCGAAATAGTCAAGAAGCTTACTGAGATAATCGCCGAGGTTGAAAGTTTGAGTGGCGGCCCAGGAAGAGAAGTTAGCGGTGGAGGTGTTGGAAGTGGCGTTGAAGAACCATCCGGAGTCGCCGCCGACGGTGTGGTTGGTGTACGCGGCCGATGCGGAGGCAATGAGGAGTGCCAAAACTGCCAGATTCAACGCCGTGATCATCGCCTTTGCGGCCATTGGACGGCGGCTGATCTAACTATTTTCTTGGTTTCTGCCTTACGAAGGAGGAGATTGGTACTGTTGGTTTGATGTTGATCGGGATAGATGAGATGAGGAGAGGAGAGACTGGAGAAGTACAGCTAGAGATCCCTTGTCTTTTCTACCGAGTCCCAAGTCAAGATCTGACTAAAAAAATGCTAAAAATGTCTTTCTTTTTCTTAATTCAAAGAAAAATCAATTTCTTAGCAGGTGAATTTAATTAATTGTTCGGCCTTTTATAAGTTTTTTTTTTCTTGGTACAAGCCATTTATAAGTTCATATTAGCAAAAACCATCACAAACGAGCGTAGATAATATCAACTCTGATTTTCTTGAGTAATCTGATTAATAACTAGGTGCTTATTATTTGGTGCTCTAAAATATATTCATTTAGTAAATTTTATTTAGTTATTTTTAAGTCTATCTACACTATTATTAGTATGTCATTTTAGACCAATTTATATATTTAACATTTTTAAAAAATATTCAAAAATTCCAACAAAAAAATTACAGTGGTTAGATCCTGTCCTGAAAAAAAATAATTAAAAATGCTATTTTTTAAAATATGCTTGTATGTACCGTGTGGAATCAAATTCTGAGTTTTTTTAGCTATATTCTTCTAAAAAATAATTAAAAAAAATATAAGTTTTTTTTAAATAAATATTCAAAATATAGTAAGAATAGTACAAACATATTTTTTAATGTAACAAAATACATTTAATTTTTTTTTAATATTTTGCCTACTCAAGATAGACTTGTGTTTTGCTTTTGGGTTAGAGATGGGTAATAATTTTTTACATCATATTTATTTTGTTAAAAAAGTTAAATATTATAACTGGTCGCCATTTTATGTAGCTAGCTTACGTTATAACTAACAGGTGATGAGATTGCCCAGATTTTAAATGGGCTCAATCTTTAAGTAAACTCCCAAAAGATTATTTAATTCCCAAACTTATTTAGGATAAATGTAAAATTTTGAAAGAAGAAATAAAAATTACACCACTTCCCCGTCACTCTATGTTAATACAATTCAATCACTATTTTAATGCATGCATACTGAATACACAATTTATTATTAACTAGAAAAATCCTTGTCTACTTCTATATAATACCATCACATATCAAATATCAGTTGGTTTTAGCGACGCTTTTGGGTTGTAACGACGCTAGTTGCTGCTGTAGCTGAAGCAGCAAAAGCGAGTTTTCTTGGCGAAGAAGCAAAGCAGCGTTCTTCAGTTTGTGGTTCTCTTCAATGATGCACTGGTTCTCCATGTACAGCTTCAGATTCTTCACCTCCATCTCTTCCTTTCTCTTCTTGTTACTCGCCTCCATCGATACCAAAATTCTTCGCCTACTATAATAAACCGACGCTATAAATTTTAGACAGACCACTTAACTAATTGTGATTCGGTAAAATTTAAACACACCGTTTAAGTAATTGTACTAAAAATTTAAGTTGGTAAGCGAATACGGGATTTAAAATTGATTATAAATTGAATCGGAACATTATGGAGAACCTGTGGAGGGTGAGGGACTGTCGCCGGAAGGAGGAAAAGCGCCGCCGTGGATGGGAAGGAGTCCATTGTGCTGATCCGCTGCACATTGTATTGCTAAGGAGATTTGAGAGGTGGAGAGATGGAGAAGGAAAGCATGAAGGGTTGGCGATATATATAGCAGAGGGAGAGAGACAGAGAGATTTTAAGAAAGAGGAGCAATGATGGCTTGAAGACTCATGATTACAGAGGCCAGCCCAGCGTCAGTATGGGTTTTTTAGTCGACGGATAAAATAATTCGTAGAGACAAACAGTCGTATCGTGAGGCTTTCATTTCACACATCCTAAATTCAACTATTATCTATTAAATTTAAGGAAAAAAACGTATTTTGTTTCTCAAATTTACCAATTTGTCAGTTTGGAGTTTCGGATTAAATTGTTAATATTTGGTGTCTTATGTTTCAATTTTGTTTCAATTTTGTTGCAATTTTGTTTTCCGTTTAATTTTGGGTTAACTTTGACATATTGAGATGAAAAGAGAGTTTGTCCCTTATACTTTTTTTCTCAAAAGCCACCCGTCTGATTCCGGCCACCCATCTCTGATTCCTGGCATGTCCGATTCTGGCGATTCCGAGTATTTTGAGGTAATTTAGGAATTTTCAAATTTATTCGGTCATGTGACCAGCACATGATCAGTTTCTGTTAAATTTAACCCAAAAAATTGACAGAGACATCAAATGGCAACAAAATTGAAATCCGAAACAGTCGAAAGTAACAATTTAATCATGACACCAAATTAACATATGAGATAAACCCAAAACACTAAATAATATTTTGTAATTTTATTATTTAAAAATATGATATATTTATTTTATTATAAAATATTATTTACTTTCCAATATTAATTTTTTTACAATACTCTACATTATAAACGATCTTTTAATTGAAAGTAAATATGAAATTTTTAAATAATATGTGATATTATATATTTCTAACTTGAATGAAATACATTTTAAAAAAGAAAGTAAGTAATAAAAGAGTATTAAAGGTAATACATAAGAGCATCCACAGTGGTTTTACATAAATTGTATTCTTTAAAGTTGCCACGTAGACATTTATGTACACTTTAAGTAATACGTAAATTTAAGACACACGTAAAAAATATTTTATCTGCAATCGTATTACTTAAACATATTCCTTAAATATATTTTATTATTAAATTTTTCAACAACCACCAATAAGATATTAGCATTAATTATAAAATGAATTAATTTATAATAAAAAATTGGTTACGTAATACATAGTGAATTACTTAAATTTAAGGAATGTTTTATGTAAAAACATAAATTTACGTGCGGGTCCCATCTTTAAGGAATGCTGTGTAAAACCACCGTAGATGGTTTTTATTGCTTTACTTAAATAAACATGTAGGACCCACGTTTACGTAATCTTTACGTAATGTATTGTGGATGCTCTAATAACAAGTAATGATAATAAATAATAAATGAGAAAGTAAGTAATAAAAGAGTATTAAAGGTAATACATAATAACAAGTAATGAAAATAAATGATTAAAATTATGAGTAAATCTTTAAAATGTGAAATTTCTTGTGAAATTTTAATAGAAAGTAAGAAAGAGAAAGTAAAAAAACAAATGTATTGGTGCTTGGTGGGTCCCAATATCACTTTCTATAGAAATTTCACAGGAAATTTCACAGGTTCTAGCAACACCCTAAAATTATACATAGATAACACACGAATAGACGCGTTGTTTTTTTATCCAATAACGTGGAAGAAGAGTATTAAAGCAGAGTGGAAAGTTAAGGGAATGTTGAACAGTCAATGCAGTGATGAAGGAAGGAAGTGTGCGGTTTGTTAAATTGCTTTGCTGTCAATTCTTATCACTTTTCTTCATGCAATTGAGTACCCCTAATATCTATTTCTATGGGAACGCTTGTAATTTGTATAATTAATTAACAAAATCCAATGAAAAGTTGTGCATGGCAAGAAAAATAGATTATTTATAATTCAACATAAAAAGAAATGAAAAAATGAAGAAGAAATTAATTCAACAAAAGATCCCACTTGATAATAATAGTAGGGGTTGAAATGGGGCACTATATATATACATCATAATCATGTCATTTTGAATGCAAATGGCTGTGCCATTTATTAAGGCTTTTGTTTTGGACCACTAGCTACCCGACTAGCTCTTCCTCCCTCTACTATTCCACACAAACTTCAAACCCTCTACATATATACATACGTAATAACAATGTAAAAGTAATAATGATAGAAAATTCAAATAAAAAATCTGAAAGAGTATTCTGTATCCTTATTTCATAATTAGAATAATTTCTAAGGGGTAAAGTATTGATTATGAATATTTTTTTAAATTTAAATATGAGAACTCTAGTTAAGGGATAAAGTATGTAATATTTATATACATGATATAGTATGTAAATATTTGTGAATTTTTTTAGAAGAATTATTAACATTTTTGTACATTATCATACTCGATTATATATGTAGTCAACCTAAACATTGATTGAAGATAAAACCACCACCTTTCAAAATCATCTCAATTGCCAATTCAAATGGAAGGTGTATTCACGTCCCTTCCATCTTTTTAAGCATGTCTAATGCCTACTACCCGTACTATTATAATGACATGCAATTTAAAAATGTCTACGTTTATTATTATGCATTGGAAGTCCATGTCACGTATACCACAGACGGTGACTACTCATCTTAGTTTGGTCCACGTCACTCCATTACCTATACGGCTATACCTATCTATCTATCTATCTAAACACTTAGACTAATTCACACTCGTACTGAGTCAGACCTTAAAATGTTAGTCATAATTTTTTTTATTCTCAGGATGCTAACGGATTTAAAAGTCCGTCCCTCTAGTTAAGGAATGAAGAGTTGAACCACTACAGCATACATATTACACGGTTATATATGTGCATTATTATTACCACTACTATGAGCTTCTTTCAAGTGGCCCTGCCATTCTATGCAATTGTACACAAAATTCACATTGCAATCCATTGCAATTTGAGATTGCTAAGAGCTACCCTCCACTTCATCATGATTTCCAAACAATTTCAAAGAAAGAATGATCAGATCACGATCCAAGTAGTCAATCAACTCGCGTTCGACTATGTATCAATACTACCCTTTTCAAAGCTGTGCCCCCTAATTCTATAACAAATGATGGTCCTTCTAGTATGTCTATCACCAATTTAGTCCCACAAGGCAGCACAATTTCCTATAAGAAATGGAAAATAACTCTGTGCTCCAATAGTCCACATCATCATTATACATTTAACTTAGATCCACCCAGGCAAATCCTATAACCGACTCATACCCGATAAAACGATAATGTAATTCATATTACCAAGCTATCAATCCTCGAGAACGTCACTGTGCAAGTGCATGCAAGTTGTGCTGCAGTATTTGTAACTATACCTATGGAAGGGTACTTTACCACTTAAAGAGTCACTGCAGAAGGAGCAGTTGGGTGCCTCCGTTCCCGACCGAGCATTATTTGAAGGTGCGGTGCTTCCGCTGCTGCCTTGACTCTGTGCAATTGTGGCTGCAGCCATTCTCCTCTCAGCTGCAGCTGCTCGCTTTTCCCTTTCTGCAGCTTGTGCTGCTCTCATGCTCTCCTAATCAAATCAAATTAATAAAGTAAATCGATGTTCTTTCTATGTGTGGTTTGTAATGAAGAAAATGAACAAACCTCTTTGGACATCTGAGGAGTCTTCATGCGGGATTGAGACCCACCCTTGGCAGAGCTTGAAGTGGCTCGTGCAGATGCTGCAGCAGCCTTTTCAGCAGCCGCTGCCTCTGCCTGAAAAAATTGCATCAACTATATTAGAAAGGGTTTATTTACCAAACTATAGTCACCGTAAATCCTATTTCTATAATTTCTTTCACTTCCTTTCTTTCATGATTGGTGAGATCACAGCTACGCAATCAATTGAGACCACAAATTGCTGCTTGAAGCATTTGGTTTTAATATAAGGAATCTCTCAGATGCTTCCAGAGAAAAGCTTTATTAGCAAACAGAGTTACTACTCTCTTTTTCGCTAAAAGTTTCACTTCAAATAAGAATTGCATAAAATTATGAATGCTCAAACCTACCTGAGCTTTCTTTTCTTTTTCCCGGCGTAACTTCTTCAGTTCTTTCGCTCTGGCTTTCCTTTTGGCATCTTTCTCCGCCTAAGCAAAACACATGCAATGCATATTCTTAGTTAATTCCAGATATATGTGAAGACATTCAACTGCAGAGAAGAACAAAATAGAAAAGCAAACATGCATCTATGTTTTACTTATGGCTATAGCATACCAACAATTTACTCGTCCACTAGTGTCTATTCATAATAGAACGAAAACAACTTGCTACACATTTAGTAACGTCAAAATACCTGTTTAGCAGCTTGAGATTCCTCCATTTCTTTGGTTAATGGACTAGGCACCTTAGCAGCATTCCAATCCCATTTTTCAAGGTTTGAGGCCATAAACCGTCTGAAAGTGTTCCTTACCTCCTTGTCATTAGCCAATGTGTATGGGGTCCGCCCTCTTTCATCTAAGGCACAAGGGTCCATTCCCTGCTCCAGGAGTTCCAACACTAAACTAGGATTGCCTGATATAGATGCTTCATGAAGGGGTGTGGAGCTCCCCCTTGTTTCATTATCCTCATTATCACTAGGAATCGTTTCTTCGGACTTTTGTGTACTCAAACATGTCTCTTTGATGTCCCCAGGTTCAGCTCCAGCACCTATTTCTTCCTCCGTGGTGTTATGGTCACCACCAATCACCAAGTTTGTGCTTGGCGGTAATTCCTCTTGGCTAGCTGATGGAATTTCCTCTTCATATTTTTCATAGGTGACTTCAGTCAGCAGGTTGTATAGTCGTTTTGCTTCTTTTAAAGTAGGTCGCCTAGCAGTAAGGGGAATGCTCCGTATAGCACAATTTGAATGGCTAAAATTTGGCTTTTCTCCACTGTAAAGAAGTAGACGATTATTTGAAGGTGCGTAGATAAAAACACAGCTAGATGCATCAAAATAAGGCTTCCAACCGGCAAGTAAATCTTGGACATCCTGAAACATGGATTAAAAGAAGTGCACAGTTAAAGAGCTAACACATTCAATCAATTTTAAAAAAAGGTGAAAATTTATAAATACTTTTAAATACATATAATTGACAAAAACAGAAAATGGCAATCAGGAAATGAAATTGCATGAAGACTAGCAAAGGAGGAAGTACTCGAGAAAATTTAGACAAATCTTAGGATATCCGTTCCCTATTTTAGATGATGCTATTGTAGCTCTCATTTTATTGTTGAATACAAGACATGGGTTCCAATTTAAAATTCTTCAGCACTGAAATACTCTGATCTACAAGTCATACCTTCTTTAAGCTAAGTTCATTGTACCGACGAAGAGAAGCTCCAGCAGAATGTGCAAATCTGCCGCCTGCATCTTTGAGTGATTGCTTCTTGCCTGACTTGGCCCTCACCACATATCTATGTGAAAAGAACAGCATTTTAGAAAAACAAGCAAAACAAGTTACATCTCATCAAAGCCATGTAGGCACGACTTTTTTAGGCCTAAAGTGCACGCTGAATGGGAAAATGCTTTGTTGATGCAGATGTAACACAAGATCTTATTGTTATTCTCAATCTAAATATAAGTTCTCAATCACAATAAATTTGACATGTCATAAATCGACAAGATATTTCCACTTTCTACCTGACCAAGCAATTTATAGTTAGCCTCTTTTAGATGAAAAAGTTACTCGTGGTTAGGATTAGTGAAACATAGTCTCCTCTATCGGGGAAGGACCTTTTTCCTGGAATAAACCAGGATTTCTGTGCTACTATGAATGAAAAATATGACAGAATAGGCAACTACAGATCTTTTTGGGCTAAACAAATACTATACTCAGCGTGACACTGCATCAAGTCTTGGTATTTATAATGGCAATTGTAAGCATAGCAGCAGCAGGTCAAAATTCAAAAGAGATTCTAAGTTTCCATTTCGAACATGATAATTAGTAGAGAACAATAGCATGTCCTGGATAAAGCAAAGTGAAAAGGGTTGCACAAGAATTACGAAATGTTGAAAGAAATAGAACGATGCATACTTCAATGAAGGAACTTATATGCACAAACCTGTGGAATGTCTTATGGGCAACAACAGTATTACCATCAAAGACACAACCAGCAAAATGCCCACCGCTGGCCAGTAGTACAACCCTCAAATGAGTTTTATCCCGAGGCTCGTGAATCAAATAAGTCAGTTTTTTTATTACTTCAGTCTCTTGTAAGGGTTTGGCTATTCCAACACCAGATGATGTTTGATTTTCAAATAGTATGTCATCCGACTCATTCAGAAGCAATGGTTTCCAGATAGAAACCCTTTCTCCAGTCTGAAGAAGAACAAAAATCTTTTGCTTGAAAATGTCTACCAGTTTCTTGTTTTGAGTAGAGGATCCTTTGTCAGCTTCATCTTCTGACCCTGATATGCTTGAAATATCATAATCAATAGAATCCAACGTAGTCTCATCAAAGTCATCCTCCTTCACAATTTCTTTTCCAGCAAGGCTCAGCTTTACCTAAGATCAAACAAGACAAAGTAATACCAGTCAAAGCTACTGCTATATCAAGCTACGAAATTCATGATCAACCATCATTCATATAGGAGTATAGGACTTCGATTCGTGGAAAATAGTAAGAATCTATCAAACTTAATAAGGTATTGAGCATATACTGTTAGAAAAATCAAGATTTTACATTGCTTTTGATGTGATTAATATCAAAATAGTGGATGCTCCAAAAAAAACCTCAATAAAAGTGTCCTGCAGCAGTATTACTAATTCACAACCCTCATCCAAGTAAATCTCATGGAAGGGACATTAGTTTACTGTCAGCTGGAAACTACAGGTAATTGTTGAAATATAAATCTATGACCTGTTGCTACTCGAGCAAGAAACAGTTCAAACGGAAAATGAGAATCAACGATCGCCTTACATTAATTAGGTGAATGTCAGACTTGAAATGGGCTCGCTGGTCCTGTAGGGACTCGAATTCAGCCTTGCAAGTATTGCAGGTCCATCTGGAGAGGACAGCATCGCTCTTCGAGGTGAAGCAGCTCTCTTCACCATCGTTTTCCGCTTGGTTTTCGATGCTGGAAGCGAGTTGTACAGAGTCGAGGTGGTGAGAAAGGGAAGCAACCAAAGCAGCGTGGGGAGATGGAAGAAGGCGACAGGAGTCGAAGAAGTTGGACCGGATTTCGAACAAGGAACGCTGCCGCTTCTCCGGCACGTTACCGGCGGCCGCCGCACCGGAAGACACAGCCGAAATCGACATGGCCGGTTAATTCGCCACGGCTGTGGAACTTGGAAGTTGAATCCAGTAGATTAGAGATCCCAAACGACCCGACTCCCGCACGTTTTGAGGGCTGTTCAGTGTTCACTTCGTTTCTAACTGAAACGCCAAAAAAAAACTACTGACAAATTCGGCCCATAAAAAGAACGGCGCCGTGAGCCAGGGAGGCGTTACCAAAAAAAGAAAAGTTAGGTTTTTCTATTAAAAAAAAAATTGGCCAAAGGGTTTTCTCACATTGGATATCGATTTTTTAGTTAATTTTATAAATTTAAAATGAATTTAACTGTAATTTTGAATGAATTATCAATTACTATCATTTTAAAACATGTTAATAACAATAACCATTTTGTTCAAACATATTGTATGACGTATTTTTCAGATGAATTCTTCAGAAAAAAAAAATAATAATAATAATTGCATTCTAGTGTAGTTGCAATAGTAATGGTTGTTGCTTCAACATTTACAGCAAAAAATGCAAATCTAAACTCATATCCTGATTCAAGTTACCTTTACTTCTACCCAGGAAAAAAAATGTTACCTTTACAGTAGTATCCATTATTGCCCCCATCCGATACTTTCTCTATCATTTATTTACAAAGCTCAAGATATTCAACATCAGGTTTGCCTTGCATCTGTGGAGTGAGTGAAGCTGGGTGGATCTAACATGGGTTTGATCCTGCAATTGAGATGAGAGACTATACTCAAACAAAGACCAAACCATGTCAAGTTTAAAACATGATCTGTCTATATATAGTACCTGCTGCAAGTTGTGACAATAACAAATATTTTTAAAAGCGATTTTTTTTAATAAAAAACAAAAACAAAAATCTCAAGGATTGGTTAGGCTGCAGTAGGTAGTGGCCCAAACACAATCAAAATACTACTTCCTTCTACAAACAATCAAACTCTTCAGTGGTTAACATCCAACAAAATATAAATTCTCGAACAACCATAAATGATAAATGCAATGACAACAAGAACATTATCATAAGAAACACTACTACATCATAAAGGCACAACTAAGTGACACTATGCTAGGTGATCAAGATCTACTGTCAAGGCACTGGAGGAACTCGGGACTTTAGTTCCCCTCAGTGGAGCATTTACCCATGGAATTCGCGTTCTTAATGATCCAAGGATGCTCGATAATCTTTTGAAGAGGTAGCCTTTTCGACGAGTCCTTTACCAAGAGCTGAAAAACACATTTCAGAACATGTGTTTCACGCTATTAAATCCACCATTTTTATAAAGTTCATCACTTTATCTAGTAATTATTACCTGAGAAACAAGACTTTTCGCATCTGAAGAAACACACGGAGTTGGAGGGAAATTAAGATCTACCTTCACGATTCTGCATACATAAATAACAGTATCAGTTATGTCAAGAAGCTCAAACCACATTTTGATATTATTGGGTTTTATTATTATATATACCTGCTAAATGTGTCAGTTTGGCTTTCAGCTTCGAAAGGAGGGGCACCATAGAGGAACTCATAGCAGAGAATGCCCAAAGTCCAATTATCAACACCGTGGTCATGAGCTTTCTTCTCTACCATTTCTGGTGCTAAATAGTCTAAAGTACCGCACATGGTGTGCCTTTTGCTATTTGACTGGACAGACCATCCAAAATCTGCAATTTTTAGGCGACCCTGCAAATACAAAAAACAAAAAATCAGAACCAAGTTTTGTTGCAGAAGATTACAGGAGATGCCGATTCTGAAAACCATACTTCACTTTAAAGTAGTTAACTTGCACCGATAATTCTTGAAATGAACGATGGAACCAGGACAAACAATCAAGTGGTCTACAGTTGTTCATCAAGCTTCTGCTGTTCTAGACTTACTTAACAAGAAAGAGCTCCACTCAGTACACGATTGACTAAAGTCGAAGATAAAAAATCTGTGGATGTTATTTTATTGGCGTTGTTGGAAAACCAAATCAAGGTTATGCTGACAACTATCCTGAATCTGTATAAAGGTAGTTGAATAGAACTAGACAATAAGCAATAGAATGTATGATGCTGATAACTACAGGTGAATTTTGGCTCTGCTTTAACAGAAGCGAAACTCCCATCATTGCATTTCATTGGTGAACACTGAACATGGAAGATGGATGAAGTTCATAAGATAAGGAAGCTTGTAGTACCTCATGATCAAGCAACAAATTTTCAGGCTTGATGTCCCTATGAATTACATGCTTCTCATGACAATAGGCTAATGCTTGTGCAAGACTTGCAATGTACTGTTAATAAACAAGAACAGGAAAGTTTGAAACATTAGCAAATTGATAATCAAAAAGCACATTCAAATTTCAATAATAGGATAAATTATCTGCTAACTGAATTCGCTAAATTAATCAATGTGAGGAAAAGAAGAACATCACCGTTGCTGCCTGTTTCTCGCTAAAATGACCATGCTTTTTGAGTTCCTTGTACAATTCTCCTCCATGAGCATACTCAAGTATCAAAAACACGCGCTCACTGTCATGAAACCAGCCATAGAGACATAGAATATTCGGATGGTCAAGATCAGTCTGGATCTCCATTTCTCTCTTCAACTGATGGTGAATCCGGTACTTATCGAGCTGTTCCTTGAATATCACCTTCAGCGCCACTATGAATTTGCTCTGAACACCAACCAGACAAATTACAGGTTTCAGACACATCAATTAGCTGAAGAAACTCACTAATAGCAATACAGCCACTGCAATCAAATGAATTTTTCGGTAGCAGACAGAGAATGTGCCCGAGAGGCTTACCTTGACTTCTCTGGCGAGGTAGACTCTGCCGAATTTTCCCTTGCCGAGGGGTTTTCCGATCTCGAAATCTTCGAGCGACCATTCTCTACTCCTCCTGGCCGTCGCAGGCATCATTCTGTTCGTCGGTCGGAATACAAAGGGAGCGGCGGCGGAGATGTATCCGGTTCTGATCTGACGCTCAACAAGTAGGAGAGGGCCGCGGGAGAAGGGAGCTATGGACTATGGAGGGAGACACGAATTTGAAAAGATCTTACATTTGCCGCTTCACTCCCACAGATAGTGTCTCTAACCAGTAACCGGTCTATAATTATTGATTTATCTTTTTTTTAATCTTTTACTCGTGGTTATTAACAAAAACCTACATGAATTTGACCTAATTATACATCGTTACTCGAATTTTCAAAAACAACTATCTAAGCTTTTAATTTCCAAACAAAATTGCTACCTTATTTGTAATTTTTTTCGAATTGAAATAAGTATTGTCACATGATTTTTCGATACGTATCAAAGATGAATTCACCGAGAAATTTGAATGATTAAATAAAATATATTCAATTGGATACTCAACAAAATAAATCCGAAACAAAAAAGTGCCCTATAGTTGAGACTCTGTTTTTTATTATCAACAAAAAAAAAATGATGAAAGTTACCATTTGAAACATTGATACACAACATTATCAAAAGCAAGCATGTCTTGAGATGTACATCTTTTAAATTAAAATAATGGTGGTTTGGTTCAGTCAGTTAGAACCAAACTCTCGGTTCCATTCCTCAAGCTCCACCCACTTGCTTTTCTGCAAGCTCGGTCTAATAACCGACATTGCCTTCTGAAAATCTTCACACCGTAGGGGCCGTACCTGTGGTAACGCATACACAGAAACAATGCAGCAGATACTATACCATTATCATCACCATCTTGACATAAACACCAAAATTCTTCATCTAATATGCTTGTGTGTAGTATTTAACTCTATACACATGTTGATATTCTAATCGAAAAGTGCATGCAAAGATGCAAGGGTTTAAGAACCTATAAACTGTCCAAGGTGATGGGCCCCGGCGGAGGCCGTTAGGCCCCTTAACGATTGACAAACGGCATTTAGGCCCGTTGGGCTAGGAGCTGGAGGGCTAAGGGCTCCGACAGAAGGAGGCTCCGACATCGAAAGACCCCGAGCAAGTATGGCCCCGATAGGGGAGGGCATTGAAAATATCGGACCTGGACGTAGTCGGTCCCGATATGGGAGTTGAAGCCACTCCCCGAAACCGAATCCTTAAACGACTTAACTTGGGAGCCTCCGATAACGATCGAGGCTCGCCAGTAAAAGCACAATCCCGGAAATCTCGCCACGATTACAGTAGTGGCATAATGGGCGAGATTTGGGGGATGCGAATAACCGCACGAGATACATGGCCAGATACACGGCGAAATATGTGGGATAACGGATCACGATCCAACGGCCTAGCCAGGTAACTGGGGTAACTTTTCCTCTATAAAAGGAGGGAAGTTATCCCAGATTAGGGTTACGTTTTACACACACATTTATTGCTTACTTGCGCTGTTGGCCACCATACTTACGTTAAGCATCGGAGAGGGATTCTGGGCCACTGCCCTCTATCCCCTTCTGCAGGATTGCGAGGAGCTAAGGAATCCGTCACCGTAACCGGAGTTCCGCCGTGATCCAACATTGGCGCCGTCTGTGGGAATCGCAACAAAAAGCCAAAAAGTAAGTTTGCTTTCCTTTGATTCCTTATCATGGCTGGCAACAGACCGCAGCGTTCAGGCAAGCAGGTGCCGGCCGCTAGCAATCCTCCCGAGGATGCTGCCCAGCATCAGGATCTGAGAGATGAGGGCGACAGCACTCGCCGGAACGAAGCACCTTCCCCGAATCCGGAGTTGGCCAGGGTAGTGGCAGAGGCCATGCCCCTATTCATGGAGGCCATGGAGGCCCTCCTAGACCGAAGAGAAGCTGCCAGAAGGCAGGCTGATTTACCACCGCTCCCTCCGCGGCGAGACAATCCCAGAAGGCAGGGGGACGACAATTTGCCTCCACCTCCTCCGTTAAGGGAACAACCTATTCCCCCCAATCCAGCACCGGCGGAGAATTTTGTGGTCGATGGACCGGGGCCAGTGCAACAAAGGACCATTCCCCTGAATGGTCCCCTCACTGCCGACCAGGTGGTGAGAATTGTGGGTATCTGCATGGGAGACCAGAAGCCCATGGTGTCGGAGCTGGGAAGTCAGGAAACCCATCCCTTCGTGCCCAGGCTGATTCATACCCTGGCCCCTCCAGGTTTGGGTATCCCGAAGATAGACGAGTACGATGGGGACGCAGACCCGGTTCGCCACGTACAAAAGCACTTGACAGCATGCATGGGCAGGACCCCGGATGAGGATGTTATCTGCGCTCTGTTCCCAAGCACCCTCGGGGAGAAGGCGATGACGTGGTTCTACAGTCTGCCCACTGGATGTATCACCTGCTGGAAGGATATGCATCAGCGATTCATCGCCCAATATCAAGGACGTCGACGGCTCCTAAAAAGTGTTCGGACCCTGCATGAGGTGGTCCAGAGGCCTGACGAGTCGTTGGCTCAATACTATCAGCGTTACACGGCTGGCATGACTGAGCTGGATGAGGAGATATCGGAGGGCGAGGCCATCCGTACCTTCCTGAAGAACCTCAAACCCCCTTACGGTTCCGACTTACTGCACAGCATCGCGGCCAAAAATGTCTGGAACATGGAGGCGCTCCAGGCAAGGGTGAAACAGCAAATCGACGTCCAGGAGTCGAAGATTGCCGCCGGGGAACTGGCTCCTCCCAAGGGGCATGAAGGAAAACACTTGTTCAAACCATTGAACAACCGGCACAAGAAGGATAACTCCGAGGGTAGTCGGAGTCGAGGACGTTCTGATCGGAGGGAAGATAAGCGTCCGAGCAGGAGGGACAGTCAAAAGGAAGAGTTTACCCCTCTCAACAGACCTTTGAAGGAGGTCTTGGCAGTGATGGAGAAGCAAGGCCTAGCCCGTTTCCCCAAGAAGAAGGAAGGAGAAAAATTGGGCTCCCGCACCGACCGTTACTGCCGATATCATCGGGCCTCCGGTCACGACACTGACCAATGTCGAGAACTGAAAAAGGAAATAGAGAAGCTTATCCAGAGGGGTAAGTTGAAGGAATTCGTGGGGGACTCACGCTGCAAGCCCCGCTCACGATCTCGGTCGAGGTCCAAATCTCGATCGAGGTCCCCCAGGAAGAGAAGGTCCGACGTAGAGCCTTCGGAGGGCCCATCCGGGTCCCGACAGAAGAGGATTATTAATGTGATCCACGGAGGGTTCGCCGCAGGAGGAGACACATCATCCTCTCGGGAACGTTATGCCAACCAAGTACCAGTCGCAGTGGTTTTGGGGAAGAGATCGCGGTCGTGGACCCCGAAGGAAGAAATGGAGATCACCTTCTCGGCGAAGGATCTGGAGGGAGTAGAGACCCCCCACGAGGATGCCCTAGTAGTAACACTGGATGTAGGGGGATTTGAAGTGAAGAGGATCCTCATTGATGGAGGGAGCTCCTCCGACATCCTCTTCTCCGACGCCCTGGAACAGATGGGAAAGAAGAAGAAAGATTTGCGGGAGGTTAACTTCCCGATGGTAGGATTTTGTGGCACGACCTCTTATCCGTTAGGGGTTATCACACTACCCGTGTGGTTCGGCAGTGGCTGGAAAATGGAGAAGCGAGATGTGGAGTTCGTGGTGGTCGAATCCACAGGAACGTACAATGCAATCATCGGAAGAACCACCATCAACCCTCTAATGGCGGTAGCCTCGACCGTCCACCAAAAACTGAAGTTCCCGACCGAGAATGGGGTAGGCGAGGTGAAAGGCGACCAAGTGGCGTCGAGACGGTGCTATGTCAACGCCACCAGGAGATCAAGGAAGGAAGCTATGTCAGTGCTCCAGACGGACACTGACCCTCGAGAGGAGTTTGGGCGTCCTGCCCCCATGGAGGACCTAAAGGAGGTCGAGATAGACGGACCCGAGAGGAAGGTGAAAATCGGATCTGCCTTATCCGATGAAAGGGCCCAGGAGTTGATCGCGCTCTTACAAGAATTTAAGGAGCTGTTTGCCTGGTCCCCGAGTGATATGCCAGGAATCAGCCGGGACGTAATCGAGCATGAACTGAATATCGACCCTGCGATCAAGCCAATCGCGCAGAAGAGACGTCCGATGGGGGCAGACAAGAGAATTGCAATCCAGCAGGAGGTTGGCAGGTTGCTCGACGCTGGGTTCATTAGGGAGATCCGATTCCAGACGTGGGTAGCCAACCCAGTGCTGGTAAGGAAGAGCAACGGGAGGTGGCGGATGTGTGTCGACTTCCGCGACCTGAACAAGGCCTGTCCGAAGGACTGTTATCCGCTCCCGCGGATCGATCAACTAGTGGATGCTACATCGGGACATGAGCTGCTGAGCTTTATGGATGCGTATTCTGGTTATAATCAGATAAAAATGGCGGAGAAGGATGCCCAACACACCGCCTTCTATGCTGACAGCGAAGTCTTCCAGTACGATGTCATGCCTTTTGGCCTGGTAAATGCGGGGGCGACCTATCAGAGAATGGTGAACAAGCTGTTCGGGGATATGATCGGAGATACCATGGAAGCTTATGTAGATGACATGTTGGTGAAATCCCGACAAGCATCAGACCATGTCGGTAATTTGGCTATGGCCTTCGAGAGGATGAAGCTCCACCAAGTCCGACTGAACCCAGCTAAATGCGCTTTCGGAGTCCATTCCGGGAAGTTCTTAGGCTTCATGGTGAGCCAGAGGGGGATCGAGGTAAATCCCGAGAAGCTGAGGGCGATAGAAGAGATGCAGTCTCCGACCAGCCATAGGGAGGTGCAAGTGTTGAACGGTCGACTGGCTTCCATAAATCGCTTCTTATCCAAAGCCAGTGACCGATCGATGCCATTTTTCAAGGTGTTAAGGGCCAACCGACAGTTCGAATGGACTACTGAATGTGAGAAGGCGTTCCAAACGCTCAAACAACACCTCCGCGACCTCCCGCCACTGGCGAAGCCAACTCCAGGCGAGCCGCTCTATCTTTATTTGGCCATTTCTGCATTTGCAATAAGCTCTGTTCTAGTTAAAGCTGTCAAAGGCAATCAGATTCCTGTCTATTATGTAAGCAAGGCGTTTGCCAAGAGTGAAATGAATTATCCTCCGATTGAGAAGTATCTCTTTGCGTTGATTATTACTGCTCGAAAGTTACGGCCCTACTTCCATGCGCACGAAATTACGGTGTTGACTGATCAGCCATTGAAACACTTCTTGAACCGACCCGACGCGTCGGGGAGACTAGTAAAGTGGGCCGTGGAACTTAGCGAGTTTCGAATTCATTTCGCTCCGAGAACAGCTATCAAAGGGCAGGCATTGGCTGACTTTATAGTTGAATCTACTATTCCCGATCCTGAAGTGACGGAAACAGTAGAGGGGGCAACCACCGGCAAGACTGACGAGGTCCCGAAGAACACCTGGGAGTTGTACACAGATGGCTCCTCAAGCTCAGACGGATCGGGTGCAGGATTCGTATTGATTCCACCAGGTGGGGCGGAGCCGCTTCGATATGCATTGGCCCTGACATTTAAAGCCACCAATAACGAGGCAGAGTATGAAGCTCTTATAACAGGACTGAAAATCGCCAGGGGTACTGGAATCGAGCATCTAAGAGTGAAGTGTGATGCAAGCCTGATTGTAAATCAGATTCGGGGACAGTATGGAGCAAAGAATCCAATCATGAAGAAATATCTTCAGGAGGCTCAAACGTTAAAGGAGAGCTTCAAAAGTTTCGATATAGAGGCGATCCCAAGAGAAAAGAATGTGGAGGCCGATGCCTTGAGCAAGTTTGCCTTGGGGGCGCCTTTGGAGGAGACTCGGAGGGTACACTTCTTGGAGAAGGTGATTCTATCAACAACCGATCCATCGGAAGTATGCACTATCGGGACAGGATCAGAAGAGAAGCCCACGTGGATGACCCCGATAATTATGTACCTAACCACGGGGGCACTGCCTGAAGACAAAGTGGCAGCAGAGCGACTCCGACGAATGTCAATTAACTACGCGATGGTGGATAACCAGTTGTACAAGAAGGGTTTGCTCTCGACACCTTTCCTGAAATGCGTAGCAGAACCTGACACGACCCGAATTCTGAGAGAACTACACGAAGGAGTCGCAGCCTGTCACGAGGGCGCCCGATCCATCCTGAGAAAGGCGTTGAACTTGGGATACTATTGGCCTACGATGAATAAGGAGGCAACAGCGCTTGTTCGATCCTGTGACGCGTGTCAGAGATACGCCTCGAACATCACAGCCCCCGCCGCTGATCTGACGCCCATTGGGAGTGCTTGGCCCTTCGCACAGTGGGGCATTGACCTGGTGGGACCCCTTCCGAAAGCAAAGAGCCAGTGCACACATCTGCTGGTTGCGATTGATTACTTCTCGAAGTGGATCGAGGCTAAGCCCTTAGCCAAGACAACAGCGGGACATATCATTAAGTTCCTCCAGACCCGAATCTTGTCAAGATATGGGGTGCCGAAGGTGATCATCAGTGACAACGGTCCTCCATTTAATGGGGCCCAGTTGGAGAGATTCCTAGACGAGTTCAATATCGAGCATCGGACGGCATCCGTTCGTCACGCCCAGACCAATGGGCAGGTGGAGGCTGCCAATAAAATCGTGATGGAGGGCTTGAAGAAAAGGGTCTATGCCCTGGATGGAAAGTGGCTAGATGAGCTGGAGAACGTGCTGTGGGCGGTCCGAACGACACCCAAGCGGTCAACAGGTGAAACCCCGTTTGCACTTGTTTATGGGACAGAGGCGGTCGCTCCCGTAGAAATCGCTGTGGCGTCCCATCGAACCAGAAGCTATGAGCCCTCGACGAGTCCAGGAAAAGCCAAGATAGGACCTTTGACGAATGACGAAACCAGGCGCCTGGAGTTATCCTTGTTAGAGGAAAAACGGCTAGAGGCCGACATAACGCAAGCTCGGATGCGTCTGGCGACGGCCAGGTACTATAACCGGAAAGTCAGGTCGCGACAGTTCTATGCGGGGGAGCTGGTCCTACGTCGGAATGAGTTCGCTCTCCAGGATCGGATCAACAAGCTGTCTCCGAAATGGGAAGGGCCTTACAAGATCGTAGGCATGCCGGCCTCAAATGCTTACAAGTTAGAAGACCTCGACGGCAAAGTATTACGAAACACCTTTAGTGGCGAACATCTGAAGAAATGTCATGTTTGACAAATAAGTCGTCCGTAGAGGCGCAACGATGTAATCAAATCGCCCTGAGTGGTGCATATCCTGTTAAAGACATCAATCAATAAAGAGGTTACTTCTGATCAAAGTGTTCCTAAGTTATCCTTAAGTTATTAAGGTCCGATTAAAAAGCGTCATTGGACGTCCGAAAAATCCTTAAGTTATTAAGGTCCGATTAAAAAGCGTCATTGGACGTCCGAAAAATCCTTAAGTTATTAAGGTCCGATTAAAAAGCGTCATTGGACGTCCGAAAAATCCTTAAGTTATTAAGGTCCGATTAAAAAGCGTCATTGGACGTCCGAAAAATCCTTAAGTTATTAAGGTCCGATTAAAAAGCGTCATTGGACGTCCGAAAAATCCTTAAGTTATTAAGGTCCGATTAAAAAGCGTCATTGGACGTCCGAAAAATCCTTAAGTTATTAAGGTCCGATTAAAAAGCGTCATTGGACGTTCGAAAAATCCTTAAGTTATTAAGGTCCGATTAAAAAGCGTCATTGGACGTCCGAAAAATCCTTAAGTTATTAAGGTCCGATTAAAAAGCGTCATTGGACGTCCGAAAAATCCTTAAGTTATTAAGGTCCGATTAAAAAGCGTCGTTGGACGTCCGAAAAATCCTTAAGTTATTAAGGTCCGATTAAAAAGCGTCATTGGACGTCCGAAAAATCCTTAAGTTATTAAGGTCCGATTAAAAAGCGTCATTGGACGTCCGAAAAATCCTTAAGTTATTAAGGTCCGATTAAAAAGCGTCGTTGGACGTCCGAAAAATCCTTAAGTTATTAAGGTCCGATTAAAAAGCGTCATTGGACGTCCGAAAAATCCTTAAGTTATTAAGGTCCGATTAAAAAGCGTCGTTGGACGTCCGAAAAATCCTTAAGTTATTAAGGTCCGATTAAAAAGCGTCATTGGACGTCCGAAAAATCCTTAAGTTATTAAGGTCCGATTAAAAAGCGTCATTGGACGTCCGAAAAATCCTTAAGTTATTAGGGTCCGATAAGAGAGTCACGGGGAGCATAACCGAAAAAGAAAACATTCTTAGAAGGCTCGAAGGCCCAAAAGGTTCGGTACAAAAAGGATAATAAAAAAGAAGCACAAGGACTTAAATTTTAAACACCAGGGGCTGAATCTTCGGAAGGCTTTGGAGGGGCAGACTCATCGGCGTCTTCGGAGGAGCTTTCGGAAGGAAGGTTGAAATACGCTTCTGCGGCTGGGCCAAGAGTCTTAGACTTTCTCAAGTCGATGGAGTCCCCATAAGTCTCATTGAGCTCTTCAACAATATCGAGGATGGCGTTCTGTAGGTCTTCTTGACAATGCTTCGCCGCATCCTCCTTGAAGTCCTCCGAGCTTCGGTACTCCTCGCGGCCTTGGACCTTCGCGTTTGTTAATTGGGCGGAGTGATCCGCCCTTGCCTCTTCTAGCTCCGCGATGGCCCTCTGCTTCTCGAGCTTCAGCCGCTCCGCAGTTTCCTGCAATGCTGCCCTCTCGAAAGCAAACTGGCCCCGATCCGCCATGGCCGCCTCCTGCTCCCGCTTGAGCGAACTCTCAAGACTTAGAATCTGTCTCTGCTGAGATTGAACCTCTCCAGCAAGCTTAATCCTGCCCTCCTCGGCCTGCTGACCAACCTCTCTGGCCCGCTGCCAACTCTCTTCGACCCGCCTTTTCTCCTCTTCCGCCTTGAGCCTCGACGCCTCGGAGGCAGCTAGGTCCTCCTGGAGCTTGGTCAGGCTCTCGAGGTTGGAGTGGGCCCGCTCTCGCTCCAAAGCCTCTCGCAAAGACAGGATGTAGCCGAAGCAACGATCCTGGTCCGCGATTTCCTGAAAAGAAAAAGTAGCTTAGTACTCATAAATCGGAACGCCCCCAGATGAACAAAAGAAAAATTCATTTACCTCTACCCGACGAACAGCCATCGCCCGAATATCAGCATCGATGTCGTCCCCTTCCAGAGAAAGGGGACGCCTCAAAGAGGGCGGAACCGAACCCGACACCAAGTGCAAGGCCAGGTTCTTCTCCTGGCACCCCCGATGTAGAGGGACCCCCTGGAGGGACTCCACCGGTCTCCAAGGCTCGGAGCCCTGGTCCGAAGAGAAGGCCCGATAGTAGTCCCCGTCCAAAGGGAACGGGGGTACTACCAGGCGAGGCTCTTCAGCCTCCTCACTCACTCGAGCTTCGGGGGTTGCACCCCTAGCTGGCGAAGATGGTGGTGGCGAAGATGGCGGGGCGGAAGACGACGCTGGCGTGGTAGGAAGTGGAGAAGCCTTCCCACCAGATGACTTCACGGGAGTCAGCCTCGACTTCCCTCGGAGGGTGAGACCTTCCTCCTCAGCTCGGTCATCAGAAGGGGAGTCCTCCAGACTGGTCACCCGACCAAACTCACCCCGAGCTTCCGTCGGGGTATCTTCTACCACCGGCTCCACTGCAGGCGCGGAGTCTGAGGCAGGCATAGCAGGGGCGACGTCCGCAGGACCTGCAGCGGGGCGAATAAATCGAGGGATTAGTTTGATATCGGTGTGCCAGATTAGACGACGCTCCATATATCTCTCCTTGCCGAAAAAATCATAATAGCCCGCTTCGAGGACATGCGGAGTCTCCCCTCGAAGGATATTCTTGACATCCCTAACTCGTCCTTCCATATCGGAGGCCTGAAGATCCTGAGGTACTAACTCCCTATATCTCTTTATAGCACGAAAAACTGCCTTACCTTCTTTTTCGGAGCGAACGCCGAAGGCGGTCCTGACCACGTCTGCATTAGTCCGCCCCTCGGAGGTGGGGGCAGACCTGGGAGCCTCCGAGGTCCTCGCCCTCTTCTTGGATGGCCCCGACGGGGCAGAAATCTTCCGGTGGGAAGATTTCTTCTTACGCTTCAGTGAGTGGGAGGCATCGGTGTCCTCCTGAAATAGACGGGCAGTCAGCGATGTTCGAGAAGCTGTAAGCAGTGAAAAAGAAACAATTAGAAAATTACCCAGAGAATTACATTGGAAACACCGTCGCGAATTTTTCCTCCGGAAGTAGGGTCGATCAGCATAACCCCAACTTTGAGCCGCTGCTGGTCGGTGACGGAGGTAGCTTCAAAGGGTTGGTAACCCTTCTCCCAGCGGCGAGCCTGGATAAGCATCAAGGCTCTCTTGGTCTGTTCCGACCACGAACGAAAAGGCACGGGGGGATCAGCCTCCACGACAGTCTTCGGCCACTCGATGGGACCAGGTTGAATGAAGAAATACTGCCCCTTCCAGTTAGCATTATCATTCCCCTTGTCAGAGATGATGGCCCGTTCCTTGCAGGGCCTCCAGGACGTCTTCTTGTCCCAGCCTAGCTCCCTATACTGCTCCTCGGTCCCCTCGGGCTGGCGGGGGGTGAAGGAGCAGATTCCATCCTTGTTGCAGGTCATCTTGTACAAAACCCGCCAAAGCTCCAGGGAATAGCTCCAGTCTTCCCTATTAATGTCACACCACACTTGGAAAGCAATCCATGTACGGATTGCGTGTGGAGAGAAGGTCGTAGGGTACGTCTTGTAATGATTGCACAACTCAACCCAACTCGGACAGAAGGGCAGTCGAATTCCTGCACTGATCTGCCCTGGGGAGATGAAGACCTCATCTCCTTTGGGGAGCGTAATCTCAGGATCACGGGAATCAAATTTGTCATAGGGGTAACGGGCTCCGAAGGAGGATTCAAAAATGCCACACTCTCTAAGGGCCCTATCAAAGCTAATGGGGGCGAGGGTGTTCTTGAGGTACTTGAAGATGAAGGGTTGGCCAACAGTAGCAGATCCCTCGGCTGAAAAATCGTCGAAGGAAGGAAAGAAGGACAAAATTGAAGCCTAAAGGAAAACAAAGACGAAAAGGAAAGGAACAATAAAAGGAAGAATCTTACCAGACATAGTGACTGAGTCCTGATCGGAGAAGCTTGAAGTGCCTGAAACCCTGGTAAAAACCTGAATCGCCGGTGAAAACTTGAAATTTGGAGAATCAGAGCTCTAGGATCACAAAGAAGGAGAGGTAAAAGAAAGGTGAAACAGTGCCTAGGGTTAAGGTTTTATAAGAAACAAAAAGGAGCTGAAGAGGCGGGCAATCAAAGCCACGGGACTCAAAACGACTCAATCATGACCATCCAAGATAAAACGTGCGAATTCAGAAAATGGGAACGGTTTTAATCTGAACCGTCAGGACGCATAGGACGAATAAGACAAGAAATAATGACGTATTGGAACGGTTGAAAAGTGCTTTTCCAGCAGATAAGCGTGCAGAGCCCGAAACGTTCCCTCATCTCCCATCAGCATTAAATGCTGGTCTGATCAAGAAATCCTTTTGAGTACAAACAAGATCCCAGAAGATCTCGAAAAGATCAAGGCAATGGCCTCCGACATTCCACACAAAGGCCTCCGATAAAAATACGAAAAGCCCGATGTTGGAAGACGCGACGCACTAAAAGTCCCTCACGTCTTGGGGGCAGATGATGGGCCCCGGCGGAGGCCGTTAGGCCCCTTAACGATTGACAAACGGCATTTAGGCCCGTTGGGCTAGGAGCTGGAGGGCTAAGGGCTCCGACAGAAGGAGGCTCCGACATCGAAAGACCCCGAGCAAGTATGGCCCCGATAGGGGAGGGCATTGAAAATATCGGACCTGGACGTAGTCGGTCCCGATATGGGAGTTGAAGCCACTCCCCGAAACCGAATCCTTAAACGACTTAACTTGGGAGCCTCCGATAACGATCGAGGCTCGCCAGTAAAAGCACAATCCCGGAAATCTCGCCACGATTACAGTAGTGGCATAATGGGCGAGATTTGGGGGATGCGAATAACCGCACGAGATACATGGCCAGATACACGGCGAAATATGTGGGATAACGGATCACGATCCAACGGCCTAGCCAGGTAACTGGGGTAACTTTTCCTCTATAAAAGGAGGGAAGTTATCCCAGATTAGGGTTACGTTTTACACACACATTTATTGCTTACTTGCGCTGTTGGCCACCATACTTACGTTAAGCATCGGAGAGGGATTCTGGGCCACTGCCCTCTATCCCCTTCTGCAGGATTGCGAGGAGCTAAGGAATCCGTCACCGTAACCGGAGTTCCGCCGTGATCCAACACAAGGTATACCTTATGTTAAAATTTGGTGTCTGAAGTTTAAAATGTTAAAACGGAGTGTAACGGGTTTCATTTTTGTTGAAATTTGGTGTCTCTACGCGTTTTTTTCTCTCCCTTCAGTCACTTTCATCAATCCACTTAGCCACTCATAATCCATCACTTCTTTTTCGAAAATCGCCAAATTTCCCCAAAAACTTGAATTTTCAAAAGAAAACATTTCCAGCAATGGTGTGGAGCGCTTTCCAATGACAACGGAGTTGGATTTACTTGCGCGGATGTGGCCAACTTCTTAGGTGACGGTCCCGGCAAGGTGAGGAGAATGGAGCATGCATGAGTGCTCGAATTTGACAATCAGTTTCGTCGGATTGGGTTCTCTAAAGTAATCACATCGAGACACCAAATTTCAACAAAAATGAAACCTGGGACACTCCATTTTAACATTTTAAACTTCAGACACCAAATTTTAACATTTGACAAACCTTGGACAGTTTATAGGTACCTGGGACACTCCATTTTAAACTTTAGACACCAAATTTTAACATTTGACAAACCTTGGACAGTTTATAGGTTCTTAACCCAAGATGCAATTATATATAGGGTCAATAACCTGGGAGAGGTCTGAAGTTTGGCCCTTGTGAATTTGAGAGGTCTGAAGTTTGAAATGGTGATAACAAAGGTCTGAAGTTTCGACTTGTAGATAATAGAGGTCTCCGTTAGTTTTTTCCGTTAAAACTGACGGAAGTTGGTCATGTGCATTGCATGTGACCAGAAATAAAAAAAAATTCCAAAATTACCCTTCTTGCATCTCACATGATTGAATGAAAAGACGAAAATGCCCTTAAGGCCACCACCCAAATCCAGCCACCACCACGACTCCGGCCGGCCACTACCTAACTCCGGCGACCACCACTCCCTCCGGCGACCACCACCCTCTCCGGCCGGCCACCACCACGGCCCCAATTGGGCCCAAATCGGAGCCACCGGCCCCGATTGGGCCCAAATCGGAGCCACAAAGCTCCGATCGGAGCTCGGTGGCTCCGATCGGAGCTATGTGGCTCCGATTTGGGGCCACAGAGCTCCAAATCGGAGCTCTGTGGCCCCAGATCGGAGCCACAGAGCTCCAAATCGGAGCTCTGTGGCTCCGATCTGGGGCCACAGAGCTCCGATTTGGAGCTCTGTGGCCCCAGATCGGAGCCACAGAGCTCCAAATCGGAGCTCTGTGGCTCCGATTTGGGGCCACAGAGCTCCGATTTGGAGCTCTGTGGCTCCGATCTGGGGCCACAGAGCTCCAAATCGGAGCTCTGTGGCCCCAAATCGGAGCCACAAAGCTCCGATTTGGAGCTCTGTGGCTCCGATCTGGGGCCACAGAGCTCCAAATCGGAGCTCTGTGGCCCCAAATCGGAGCCACAGAGCTCCGATCGGAGCCACCGAGCTCCAATCGGAGCTTTGTGGCTCCGATTTGGGCCCAATCGGGGCCGGTGGCTCCGATTTGGGCCCAATTGAGGCCGTGGTGGCGGTCGTCGGAAGGGTGGTGGCCGGCCGGAGAGGGTGGTGGTCGCCGGAGAGGATGGTGGTCGGCCGGAGCCGTGGTGGTGGTCGGAGTTGGGTTAGGTATGGACAGGGGTATTTTTGTCTTTTCATCTTTATATTAATTAAACTTTTTATTAATTTAAATATTACAAAAGGGTATTTTTGACATTTCACACGGTTCTGTTAAATTTGACAGAAAATTTGGACGGAAAACCTAAAAATCACAAAGTCCAAACTTCAGACCTCAGTTATCACCATTTCAATCTTCAGACCTCTCAAATTAACAAGGGCCAAACTTCAGACCTCTCCCAGGTTATTGACCCTTATATATACACTAGCTTAGCTCGGTCTTAGATCGAACTGGTTACCTGATTTGCATTAACTTTGAGAATATTTGGACCGAGCTCTCTTATTGGCATCATTGCAGCTTCTTCACACAAAGCTTGCAAATCACTGCCAGAATACCCTGCACAAACATATGGTAAGTAAAACAGACACAGGGATGGATGATTTCTAACCATAATCATTTGACATGGTAAATAAGATAACTCACCTTCTGTCTCTCTTGCAAGTCTTTCAATATCTCCTCCTGTCACACAGAATCAAGTAGACTTGGATGAAATATCGAATAATGTCAATTCAGATCAAAGCATTTTTTTTTGCAGCAATGAGAAATAGATGTTGTCTTTCAAACAGTTCAAACTAAAATTTGAAGATGACCCTAAACTAACAGCTCTTTGGCAAACTGAGACATTTTTACTTTCTTACTTGGCAAAGAAAATGCTTGGCCCTTTAGTTTGGTACTAAGAAGCAGCCTCCTAACATTTTCGTCGGGTAAAGGGACATATATACGCTTTACCTACAAACAACATGGACCTTCACAATGAGCTTATATATCACATCAAACTTACTAAAAGAAGAGAAAACATAATGAAATAAAATCCTAACCAGTCTCCTCAAAACTGCATCATCCAATTCCTGAGGTTTATTAGTAGCGCCTGCACTGACATGAAAGGAGTAAATGATCAAATGTATAACAAACAAAAGATATTTACACAATTCAAATTGTTGGCATATCCGCAAAGTATATTTGTACCTTAAAGATTAATCCAATAAAAAAAGTATGTAAAAAAAAAATCCAAATTCTCAAGCATGGGAAAAGAGAACTGTCGTTTACTGATTATCAACTTTTGAAGTATAAATAAATAAAGACCAGCTCTTGTGCAGAAGAAAAGGCAAAATTTGTCCAAAAATTGGCATTATTAACAATTACTATGATAAATGCAAAAGGCTTACCTATGACAATTACTTGATCGTTAGAGTTAGAAGTGACCCCATCAAACTGAATAAGGAATTCAGATTTTAAGCGCCGACTTGCATCATTCTCGTTAGCCAACCTTGTCGACATGATGCTGTCAATCTGTAATGAGTTAAAACGCTGCTAAATTTGCCACACAAATAGTATAGAAATGCTGAAAATTCCTTTGCAAATCTGAACTTCAAAATCACCATATATAGAGAGAGCTAATGCAAGATAAAGGAAACAGCTCTGCATTGCAGAAATACAAATGAAAAAATATTCATGCACAAAGTTCAATGCTTTCAGGTTATTCCAGCAACAAAGCTGCCTTAGAATTGAAATCTCCAAACGTTTGAGAACAAAAGAACTTCTACACAGTATCAGAGAAGAAATGATGCTGAAGTATTTCCAATTTATCCAGGCGAAGCAATCAATATTTAATACAAAAATATTTATGTCTTACTGAATTAACATAGAAAAGAAGATACACAACAAAGGTGGGTTCTGAATCAAAAGGACATAAAAGAACTTCATTAATTGTACATTGGAAGATTGAGCAAATATTAGCTGGCAATATACCTCATCCATAAAAATTATAGATGGCTGTCTGGATATAGCTACCATGAAGAGAGTCCGAACAAGCTTTTCCCCTTCACCTACCTAGTACAGGAGAATAGTCAAAACGATTTCCAAGATGGGACACATAAACTCTATGATTCATTAATAATAGAATCTGAAACACACCCATTTAGATGTCAATGAAGAAGCAGAGACGTTAAAAAATGTTGCCTCCGACTCTGAAGCAACTGCTTTGGCGAGCATTGTCTTCCCATTACCAGGTGGCCCGAATAAAAGCAAACCTAACAGGAAAGAATTTCATCAAATAAAGCAAGCTCTTGCAGTGATCACCATTGGATTAAATGAGCAAATAATATTCTGTTTTTAATAGAGTGCCTACCTCTAGCTGGCTTCCTCAGACCAGTGAATAAATCTTTTCTCTTGGTAGGCAATATAACCATTTCCATCAGCGCTTGCTTTGCTTTATCCAGACCAGCTATGAAAGCAAGAAAATAAAAATAATGAAATATAATGAGCATACAAGGAAAACCCACAAAGAAATAAGAAAAGAGTTAAACAATATCTCACCGACATCCTCCCATTTCACTGATGGTCTTCTATCCACAATTGAAGTATTTATCATATCAACTAATTTTGTGTCGTAGCTATCACCAGATCCTTGCGGAGGCTTAGCAGCAGCAGCAACTCCTGGTTTTTGAACCCTTACTATAGCCAATTCTCTACCAGTTTGTGAAGGATTTTGGATTCTGGCCCTCCTAGCATTTGATAGCCTCGATGAAACTGCAGCTACTGCAACACTAGTCCAGGTATTCTGCCAAAATTTAGACAGATTGCACATCCGATCAGAAAAAGTAAACAAGCATTTCCTAGCTCCCTAGAAATACAACTAAAGGAACACTTGATGAATCACCAATAAAAGAGCAGAGGAATTTGCATTGAACCCATTTCAAATTTATCATGAACTTAGAATTAAAAATGCTGCTGACTGGAGTTGGAGGGCGTCACATTGATAGTTGCAATAAAACAACAGAAAATACAGTAATTCTTTCAAATCCATTATTGAAGTGGCCAATCCTATTCCCACACTAATCTAGTCAAGTCAAATTGGAGATTAAGGATACGTAAGAATTACTGGGGCCAACAGACCTACCTTGCTTGTTGATGTAGCACCTCCTTGTGAATGAATTGCGGGGAACATGTGAAAAAACAAAGGAGGTATAAGGAGCCTGAACTCTAGATAGTCACCTCAGTAATCTTAGGAGCAGTTAAATGTACTTACCTGCCCTTCTATTTAAAGATTGCAGTCTATCAGTTACTTGACCCTGCCATTCTGATATCTTTTGTCTGTAGTATTTTGCTTTCTCCTGCTCCCTATTTCAGTAACCATTGATTCGAATAAGTGCGTCATGTTCATATTAATAACTTGGTCAGATCTAATTCTAGACAAGAAATATCAGAAAGAGAACAGTAAGCTAATGCAGAAACAGTCTTTAAAATAAATAAAAATAGGAGCATGGTTTGATCATAACTGCCAACTTAGTATCACTGGAAGAAGAAAAGAAATCTTTGTTTAGTCTAGACTGCATCTCCTTCCACTCACTAGAAGCTTCACCATTGACTTGGGGACAGAAATGTTGGCACATAGTCATGATAGCTAAACCAGTTCCAAAATCAAAGAGTTCAAGAATGAACAAATGCTCTGCTATATGACTATATCAATGTTAATATTGTGGGAGGCCCTAAGCCACTTTTGGTTCTGATTACACAAGAACAAAAAAAAGCATAGGAGTTCGTGGTTTAGCTTCATGGCCAGTACGTCTCTCTTCCTAAATAGCAAAAAAAAACATTTTGCTTCCATGTAATCTCATTAGAGGAATCAAAATAAGCTTTTAGTATTCCCAATTCGCTGATAACTCTTTATGGAAAAAGAAAATGCATGCTGAGGCAACAAGCTTGCTTTGGTCTAAAATGCATGCTAAACCCTAAAACACTTGACAGCTGACACATAATTCATGTTAGTCTAAAGGGATTAAGTACCTTTTCATACCACTTATTTGCATGGAATCCACTTTTGGTACCACTTCTATTTTTTTGTATACTTTTGGTACCAATTCTTTCAACTTTGTATCTTTTTGGTACCACGGTTAACTTTCCGTCAAAATTGGCCGTTAAGTGTCATGTGCCATGCACGTGACCGCCCTAAACTTTTGAATTTGTTTCAATTTAGTCCATCTATTGCATCCCTAACTTTTAATTTGTTCAATTTAGCCCTAAAATTTCCAAATCGAACACTTGACCCATCATGGTTTTGAAATTTTAGGACTAAATTGAACAAATTAAAAGTCGGGATGCATTAGATGGACTAAATTGAAACAAATTCAAAAGTTTAGGGCGGTCACGTGCATGGCACATGACACTTAACGGTCAATTTGGACGGAAAGTTAACGGTGGTACCAAAAGGATACAAAGTTGAAAGAATTGGTACCAAAAGTATACAAAAAAATAGAAGTGGTACCAAAAGTGGATTGTGTGCAAAGAATTGGTATGGAAAGGTACTTAATCCCTAGTCTAACACCTAAGAGCATACAGTGATCTATTTCACAGTAGAGCTGAGGGAACATCAATTTTGGGAAAGTGCTATCATGATCTTCTCAAAGAAGCTCCAGACTGCTAAATCAAAGAAAATGAAATAATAAACTGAAACCGGGCTGCTGAATACCTCGAGCTGACACAGGAAGGCACCGTGATCGAACTTCCCTCCAACAGAATACGCTGCGCGTTCTTGTAATGAACGATTGCATCACCCACAAGCCCCCACTCTTCCGCCCGAATCGCTTTCGCAATCTCCTGCTTGGCTAAATCAAAGTAACCCTTGAGCTTATACGCAGCCCTCTCATTCGTGACTGGCAAAGCTCCGTCGCCTCCATGCTCCATCGAATTGGTGGGGGACTGAGTGTTAGGCGGGTACTGCTGAGTCGAATCGCGCGCCGTTTCAGTGAAGATCGAGCCTAGAGAGTCTACCAAACCTTTGAAGAAACTCATCGCGGAAAGCAGCCGTCAATGGCTGCAGTTACCATCTCCAACACAACTTTCAGCGATTGAAGATGGATTGAATTCAGTTTGTGTATGGAATTGAAGAGAGCTGCGCGTTGATCGGAGGTAAGGTAGAGGTGGAAGAAGAGATGAAGCTACCTTTATGCTGAAGGTAATAATAGTTGGAGTCCAAACTCCGCCCTGAATGAGAAGAATAAAGCAAGAGTTTTGTTAAAACATGACTAAGTGTTTTTATGCTCTTCCATTATAGGTCCATTCTCGGGTTTTTAGAAAAACTCATCAAACACTTGTGGCTTAAACACCAAGCTTACATAACAATTGCCCGTCTAATACCAAGCTTACATAACAATTGCCCGTCAAATTGAACTGACTACATAACCGAAACGAAACGTATAGTGAACGTCAATCTGAAACATCTGTTAATTCAATATATCCAGTCAAAAAATCATTTATCCGAGCAAAATATGGAATACGGACCAGCAAAAGCAGTTTAAGTAGTACTTTTGACATGGACAAGGTTGTACCGAAAAAGAGGCTTCTAATTGGTCAGAATTAGACAGTTTCGTAATACGGCAGCGTCATATACAAGTCTCAAATATAAGTCATATTACAATTTGGTATCTCAGTTATTTTACGATTGTAGTGCTAAATTTAACATCAAAATCACAACATGATCTCTACTTTGGCTGCTTTTAGGTTCTTAACATTTATTATTACTATTATACTACGATTTAAGTCAAAATCACGCTAAATTTAGCGCCAAAATCGGCAAAAAAAAGTGAAGCAATATATCTAATATTTCAAATATCGAATAGCAAAACAAAAAAAAAGACATCAAATTGCAACATAATCTATACTTGAGACCGTGCTTAGATACTTAAACCTCTACTCAATCCATAGCTTACTTTGACTCTTTATCCAATTCAACTGTATCTTAAGACTTAAACCTCTGTCAATCCATAGGTTACTTTGACTCTTTATCTAATTCAACTGTATCTTAAGACATGACCAATGAAATTCAGCAGCTGCAGCAGACTGTCCAGTAACTTGGACAGCAAGACACTCAAAATGGCAAAACCAAAATCTTGGAACACCACTGAGATCAAGAACAGAACAAATGGATGGGTACATATAAAGTTACTGATGAAGAAGGTACAAGATTATGCAGCAAAATGAGGGATATGACCACAGTTAATATCCATCATCACTAGGTAAACTACTACATGCTAGGAGACTAAACCATAAGAGAGGTTAGAGATATAGTTACACAAGAAGCTATGTGCAGTAGCTTCATCTAGCTATCCTTCTTTTTTTACACTACACAAGCCGAATCGCCTAAGATCGGAAATCAGGGGTACGACACCTACTTATCCGATGAGACTTTACATGTACAACAAACCGAACTGCATCCAATGTTCGGTTCTAAACAATCTCTCCATGTCGGAAACCGCTGTCCCCACAATCAGCACCCGAGTCCAACCCACAAGGCGAATCGTACCATTTAGGGTTATCTTGATAGAAACTATCAACTTGGATACCCACAAGAGCTTCATCTCCAACAATGGAGTCGTCATGTCTCAACGGCTTTGACAACTTGGTATCTTCACAGTCAAGAATGATCTTTTCATCAAAGTTATCACATTTCAACCACTTCTCAGGCTTTGACATCAAGTCTTTCTGTTCTGTCCTTATTGTGTCCCAAGGGACAACATCCCCGAGAGACCGACCAAAGCTGTCTTCATCGTCCTCGATCAAGCCTGTCTCTTTTCCATTTCCATAAATCTGGTGATGATGATCAGAATGGTGGTTGCTCCAATGGGCTAAGTCGCTTTCACAGATAAGAACATCGTCCATGGACTTGGACCCTTCTTCTCCAATTCTCCTAACTCTATTTACAACCTCGTACAGTTCTTGAGACACTGAACCAAGGATGTTTTCCGGAAGTTTCGAAATCTTCCCTTCAAGCAGATTCAGTTCCGCTCGAAGCTCCTGCACCTGCTGCAAAACCGAAAGCTGCAAATCTCCGTCACCTTTGTTCATCAACCCGAACCCATCACCCTCCATTTCCTCACTTACCCCATAAACACTGTCCTCATCCATCAAAAGCCCGTTCTTGTGCCCTACAACCCGGTGCATGATCCTCGCGTTTCCATCCAACGGACCTGGCTCATGGCCAGAGTGGACTGCATAGAGCTTAAAAACTGCAACTCCCTCCTCCTGGTAAACAAAAGTTTTGTCCTTTTCATTGTAATTAGCAATTGGGACAATTGCCCTAATCCGAAAGCCACACCCACATCTTTTCGAGACATAGGGTTCCCTCTTCAGGATCCTCGATCTCTTGGCAGCGGGCTCCCCTGCTCTATGACAAGCATAGTCCTTCACTTCAGCCATGAAAGGCTTATACCTAATATACTTCTGTCTAATGCAGAGCACAACTTTATGCTTCTTGGCCAATTGCTGCAATTTGGCAGGGACTTCCTTTGCAGGGACATCAAAAGATTCAGTGTATTCAAACCTGCGGCGTTTGCTTCTAATGGCGGATCCGGAGGAGGAGCTGTTGCATACAGGGCATTCAGAGACACAAACCCTAATGAAGCTCTCCGGAATGCCGTAGAATTTGGCTCCCACAGTCCACATCTGCTTGATCCTCTCGATGGTCTCTTTAAGCCCTAGGTGCTTGAGGTCAGCGTCGCCATGGAAGCTCATGACGATGTCCTGCCACTGGTTGACATGGGAGACGAACTGGTTGGAGTTGTTCTTGAAGCAGAGGAACCTGCTGCCGGAGGTAGGGTCCACTTGGGCGGAGAGCTTCTCCTGGATGCGCTTCCACGCGGTGAGGTAGGCGGTGTCCTCGTTGCGGTCCTTCCAGACGGCGCGCCAGGACTGGAGGACGGCGCGTGGGGTGGCCGCGCGGATCTCGGCTGGGGTAGCGACGCGCTGCTCGAGGATGCAGCGGATCATGAGGTCATGGGATTCGGCGTTGAATGTGTAGAATTGGGAGGAGATGTGAGGGTCAGGGCTGATGTAGGACAAGGAGGGATTAGGGTTAGGGTTTGGGCCGTTGGAGGTGGGCTGAGGGAGAGGGCCGGCGTCGGTGTCGGAGGAGTCGGAGGAATCGGAGCGGAAGAGGACGATCTCCGGGAGGAGAAAGTGCGGGTCGGATTCGGACTCCGTCGGATCGGAGAGGGAGATCGGTGCAGGCGGCGGTAGCGGCGGACCTAGGTCGTGGTGGTGCAGGTGGTTGTTGAGGTGATGGAAGAGATCTTCTTCGACCTTGTTGGGATTCATGGGTCAGATGCTGAGGAGGAGGACGAAGAAGAAGAAGAAGTAGTAGAAGACGACGATGAGAGGAAAGTGTTGGACGCAGTAGAGAGAGAGAGAGAGAGGAAGAGGAAAGTGCTGCTGGGTGTGTCTGTCTTTTTGGAGTCTGGTCGGGTGTCGTGTCGCGATGGTAGCTGGGGTGCTATTCCGTTGCGTTCCGTTGGGAAAGTCAGAGTGCAGTCTACTTTCAGTCTTAGGTAAATAATATATTTCTTCTGTTTTTCCTTCTTTGCTAATAATAATAGTGTGTATTCTTCTTATGGACATCCAATATTCACTTTTACTGAGTTTAGTAATCGTAGTAGGTTGCAGGTAAAGGATAAAATTCTTTGAATATGGTAGACAATTTATATTGTATAGTAAACATCTGTCAGAAATAGATGATGTCATGAAGGAAAGTTAATCGGGGCAAATATATATATATAGTAGGACTTGTAGCTACGACAATCAAATTTCTGTAGAGCATACTAAATTATCAAATACTTACGTTGGTTGGTTGGTTGGTTGTTCAGTTATATCTATTTACACCCTATATATAATGTCATGGCATCGACTTCCTTAACCCAAAAAGGAATATTGACCGTCGGATCCTTCCTTTTAGTGATTGTTCGTTCCTATACATTCATGGCTTTGATCAATTGTCAAAGCTCATCTAGACTAGATTAGTACTCTTCAATCTTGCCCATCATCAGGCGCTAAAAAGAAAGCTAATCTGCCCATATTACAGCACCAGAGTCTGGTTAATAGTCCTACATTTTATATTTATTACTATAACATTTTAATCAATATAACTTAATGTCATTTTTCATATGTAAAATCTAATATGCACTACTATTTTGTATATATTATAACATAGGCCAAATATAAAATTGAGATTTGTTGTAATAGATATATATATCAGGAACTACCTGCCCCCAGTAGCACCAGCATCATCAAAATTCTTAATCTTTCAAAAACAGTTGCAACAATCTCAAGAACGAAACAAGTAATATATTAGAACATATAAAAGGAAAATGCCAGCGGATTATCCTATCACTAGTAGTAGTAGCTTACACGTCCTATCACTCCACTGCAAATGCAATGCCACTTGTAAAAGCCGGCAAAGATCAAAACCTCAGGCTTATAAAATCCATCGACGGAGTAACAGTAATCTCAATTCTCAAGGCAAAGAAAGGAACCTACTGTCATGGTGTCCAATTGATCTCCTTCATGCAGTTCCATTACTCGGTATATATCGTCCTCATTTCTATCAAACTATCAGCTATAAGTCCTGGAGAGGCGGAGCTGACCACAGCTTCACTTTCTTATCGGTACTTGCTGTGGCTAATATCAAAACCTGCTCTTTACCTGCAAGAGAAAAGATCATTGCACGAATATCTCCAAATCTAGAGCAAAATGGATACTTATATAATATTAAAAGGAAGCTGCATTACTAGCTACTTTCTTTGTGTTTCTGTGATTATTCTTTCGGCTTTCTTACATATTTTATTTCTACCATTCACGAAATTTCATCAAAGATTACATTTGCTACCTATATGTGCATTCATGAAGTTCCAAATATATTATATGTGTGCGATCAGACACAAAAAGAAGAGTTTTCATCATGTATGGTAGAGACTAGAGAGAGAGTCCCAGATTAGATCCTTTACCCATGGGAATGCTCTTCGACGACCACTCTATGCATGTGATGTCACCTGAAACAATCAACACTCAGTTAATTGACAAATGCAATAAAGGATCACATTCATCTTTTTACTTAGTCATGACCCCCAAATTGTATGATATTTACACCAGTTTGTCAAAAACGATCAGTATATAACATATAGTTTACCCACAAACATGGAAACCCTCCAACCAATATGTACATTTTGTTCTATTTACTTTTCTAATGGTGGTACCCCAACAGAAAAGAAGCACACTTTAACATAGAGAAACAAGGACTAATGGTTTTATCAATTTACAGTGAAACAAAAATTGCATGTTCTTGAACATACCATCATGAGCTCGCTCAGCTGTGTCCAGAACTTTTCCAGTTTCAGCGGAAAGCCACTGCAGCGTGGAACCATGGGTTGCAGCCAATATCTTTCCATCAGGGGATAGACTGAGGCGATCATAGTGCAAAGTTGCACCGCTTGGGTCATGCAGCGGAATTTGGAACACCTTCAAAGTCTTAGGATCCTCATCAAGGTGATACCGAACTTCAACATAAGAGCATAAAAAATGTAAGAACCACTCATAAATCATAATGATATGAAAATTGTTGATTATGCTGCATTGCAGATTGCAGTAATTAAGCAAAACTATTCCTAGGAATAAAGGTCTAAAATAAAAATAATCTCCAATTGTAAAGTGCCATGTTGATCAAGTAAAATACAAACTAGATGAGATATGGGTCGATTATCGATCAGAGATGAATAGATATGGTCTAATCTTAGAATCATGAAAATATGAAGTAAATCAAGATAGGGAATTTCGTACCATTAATATTCCACACTCTAATAGAACCATCTTTTGATGCAGTAATTATTTGCTCTGAGTTTGGGAAGAAGCATAACCAAGTTACTGCACTCTGAAAGTGATTAAAATATGAGAAATGAGATGCAGATTTTCCTGGTCAAACTTAACGATAGATATAAATTGCAGAACGGTGCGCAGCCAATAACATTTAATATACAGTGAAGCAGAAATTGTATTTTCCCTGAGAAGCAATGATACCGGTAATAGTTTGATGATAGTGCTTATTCCATATCTTAGAGGCACTTGTGTAACACTTTCTTATGTAACAGAAGAAAAGAAATACTTACAGGATTAAAAATCGAACTTTTAAGTTAATTAGATGTATATCAAAAAAATGAATGGACTAGAAAACAATGACATCAATGAATATATGACCTTATGCCCTTTAAGTTGCATGACTTTAGGCACCTCCTTAACAGATCCGTCTTTTGAATAAACAATCTCCCAAACCTGGAAAAGGGACAAAAAAACAAAGATAAGAACAAGGGAAGCTTTTATATGTAATTTTCCTAATCATTATGATTGATGAATCTTAATCCCAAGGTAAGCACATGTCATAAAAGACATACAAGTATATTGCTATACTATGTAGATATATATATATATATATATATATATATATATATATATATATATATATATATATATATATATATATAAGCATCTAGCTTTTTTTTTTGGCAAACATATAAGCATCTAGCTTCAAACCTATCATTTCACTCTTTGACCACCCAATACCCTCTCAGAAACATCATTGAACCACCCAAGTCTGAAGTCCTCAGCCTCTTTAGCACTAAGCCTCTGCACAGCCGACGTTAACTCTCCACAGAAAATGTAACATCACCTAGCCTATATCCAAAATTTACAATTTCACAGATCTTTTATATTTATTTAGCCTTAGTTGTTATTTAATCAAGAGGCCAGGACTTCCTTTCTATGGCTGTGTATCTCATATTCAACAATTTTCAGAACATCTACCGTCTAATAAGAAGTCACCCTAAATATATGATTAAAAGGGAGTCAGATTTGTTAATATTTTGTTACTTTTAGGCAATATGATCCTATAGTTTCAGCGAAAAATAAATATTAGTCCGACCTAAAAATAATTGACAGTGACAATCATCCAATTTAACACGTGAGCTCAATAACTCGTTGTATATAAAATGACTAAAAACACTATGGGATTAAGAAGGAAAAAAAAACTGTTAGTTTGTACTGTGCAGTTTCTGGTTACTTGGATGAGAGTTGGTTTGGATGGTATGGTAGCACACCCTCCCCTGGTATCTCAAGACTCAAACTTAGACCTCCCTTCCCACAATCTAATAAACAAGAAAAAACAGAAACAGCATAAGGGACTAGTAAGAAATCTCACCTTCACATCTGCAGTAAATGCTGCCGCGGCAATGAACCGACCATTCGGTGATATAACAGCCATGTGATTCTTCAACTGATTAGTGTCAGCATTCCCTAAATTCTTCCCGTTTTTTCCATGCCAAAGCATGATGTCAGTTCCTACAACCACAAACTATTTTAAATAACCTCCCAGTAAAGAAAAAGAGTGAATGAATAAATAAATAACACATTATTGCTACATAATCCAGCCTTTGACCATAGGAATCAACGGATTTCATATTTATACCAAAATGTCAGCAATAATGAGCTTAACTGGCATAAACTTTTTCATTCTTCTGTTTGAATCACTTACCAATAATCATATAGGCTTAACTAGAAAACAAAGTTACATATCGATTAAATAGAATTGTTCTCAATATACAACATATATCTGCAAGTGTTCCTGTGCAAGTTTACTTACTTTTATAACAAGTTCAAGTATAGCTATTCCAAATGAATATAAATGGTATGAAACTTAACAGTTGATGCATCTCAAACTGAAATTGCTTCTGAATCATCCTTTTTACCCTTTTTTTTTAACCAGTTTGTGCCTTCATTAACCTCAGAGTATAAGATAAATTCATTCGCCTATAGGCATGCTTCATTGGCAACTCTGGATTACATCTATAAATTACAGATCCCAAACTCTTATAATTTGTTCAAAGCAGTACAACAATAAATACCAAATTATATTATCAACTATCAAGATAGCAATCTATCCCCAATCATGCAAGCACATTAGGGTCCAAGAAAATGATAGTTAGGCACTTGATTCCTCTTTTGACTTTATAATCCAACCAGAAAGTAATCCGTGAGAATAAAAACCAAATGCATAGAACACATCTATGCCCTATTATGGAGGATAGATACTAAAGCTTGTCATTGTTTAATTCATAATAAATTAGAGAACTTAAATCTATTATCATAACTAAAGCAATATAGCACCTTCTGAACATGAGACAACAAGTCGACTCCCATCCGCTGTACCATAAGTTGCAGTTACTCCTGAGAGTGTAATGATAGATTTCCTGTCGTGAACTTTCTGATGTTCCCATTTTACTTCAGGTTGAGGAAGTTTCGTTTGATGCTTGTCTCCATTAGCAGGTTGTGGCTTCTCTTCTGCATACATGTAGAGAGCAGAACCAGACAGAGTTTCTGAAGCCACAACTACAGATGATACATTATCACCAAATGTAACTGCGGTTGGATGGCCTCCAGAAGCAGGCAAATTGATCCTCAGAAACCTGCAAATAAAATTAGGAACGTATAAGAAAACAAAATAATAAATCAAGGATCAGCATAAATAAACATATCAGAGTTGTTGTGTTTAAAGTCTCACTTAAAACTTTTACTAGAAGCATCATCCAGCTTAAACACCCGTACAGCACCATCCGCACAAGCTGCATCAACAAAAATTATGGGCAGTAATAAGATACCTACAGAAAGCAGTAATCTTCGCAAAGTAGAACCAGTGAACAAGAATTGTGTTCATCAATTAACATGAAGAGAATGTGAAGGCTCTCTATATACAATATATGGTTGGGGCTTCCATGTAAAGAACAGGTACAACTACAAAAAATTTAATGAAAAGAAAGGTTAAGACTGGGAAGGATATAAATGTATGAGATGCAGAGCAACAGTCCGTTGCTTATATTATAGTAAATAATCCAAATGTACATCCTATATTTCGATGAAAATATTTGTTTATCTCAAATTCGGAGTGAGGTTTGAAACATAGAGCAATATTTGAATGAAGATCTATCAGCAACTCTACAAGCACGCTTAAAGATAGATACAATGTTACTTCTTAAGTGCCAAATCAAATATGGACATCAAGGTCAGTGTTGCATTTCCAAGTAACAATACAAGAGTATGCATGTTCATGATGTATAAGGATAACCTCAATTAATCAAATTACCTGTAGCCAAACTTCGACCATCAGGGGAGAAACAAATACCAGTAACTGAATCTGCATGACCTTTGAGGGTATTCACATCCAAAGGATGATGACGCTTGTTTTGATCCTACATTAAGCGTCCAATGAAGTCAGCACATCAAGACTGATTACAGACAACTAGAGTGCAGCAGAAAAAATCGGTCTCACTTAACAAGAAACCAGATAGTCATTAACTCAAATACATCACAAACATAAAACGAAGTTGATAAAACCAATATTCAACTCTACATTTCTCGGCATACTATGTTTTAGCTGTCAAATGCAAGCTTCGAGGTCTCAAACGCCTGGTGTTCTCTACAATTTGATTTACATTGTTTTCCTATATCATCAATTTTCTTCCTCTTCATATAAAAATAGAACTTAACGCCGATTCACTTCCACAATTAAGTTGATCAACACAACAACACGGCATCGATATACCACACCATTTCCAGTCCAGCATCTAATTTTCTGCTCAAAATAACTAAAATTGATCCGCATCCAGATGAAGTGGTGAAAATTCAACAGGATGCATTATCGGTACCTTATCTACGCCATGAGAATGAGATTTAGAGTGAGCCTTCTTGGAAACGGCCTGAGACGGCTTCGATGGTTTCTTCTGCTCAGGTTGGAGCTCCGGCTTGGAGATGGATGACACTTCTGATCCTCTCTTACTGAAATAGTTTCCGAAGAAAATGATAGCGATCACAGCTCCAAGCACGATCGACGCCACCACGATCAGAAGAACGGGGTCCATAGCTGACTACTGATTCCCTTATCAAAGTAAATGAAAGAAGATTAAGATTCGATGCGGCGGCGGAGAAGCGGAGAAGCGGCGAAGGGTTTAGCGGGAGGGAGGAGACGTAGCCGTGAGTCGAGATCAAGACGAGATGACACTGTAAATCCCCGGAAGAGGAGCCAAGTGCATAATGCTAATAATGAATTTAATTTTTTTCCATGAATAATATTTTATTAAAAAATAAAAAGTAAACTTTAATCATGATTACAGTGGAAAAAAAAATGGGTACCTGCACTCAATTTGATTGGCAAGATCTCATTTCTGGATTGTAAACTCAGATGGTGCAACGATTTATGTTTCGGCGAACAAAATATCATGATATATCGGGCACTTATTCAACAAATCTCCTGAAAGTGGATATAATGTTTTTATCCACTAATCGCCGGTGTTCGCAGTCCCACGAATTTGGTTGAACACATACTTTGAATCAGATTTTATAATCACCAAATGTCATTCGTTGTTGTTCGAGAGTTGAATTCCCATAATATTGGCTTTTACTTCTACGCTAGACACATTCATGTCATGGAAAAAGCCATTTCGTCTATCGATTAGGGAGTCATTGGAATCCCTTGCCACAACCCAACTACTGCTTCTCTTCGATGTTGCTACTCATGTACCATCATAATTAATTTTAATCTTACTGATAGGTGGATTTACCCATTTTACCGTCGTGGTGGGTGGCTGTGTGTTCTCTCACCGTCTGTCGTCTCCAAGTAAAGACGTGTCATGCCTCCTCAACGAGGCTAGTCGCGTGGTGAACCATGTGGAAGGGTCATGGCTGATCACGGTTATGAACTGCTCTACAGCGCTCCTTCCAAATTTCACATGCATGAGTCTCAGCTTTTAAACGTATCATAGGACCCGTCGAACCCAAGGATTTCTCCATGTCAATTAGCTCTTCGATCTAATCCGTTCAACGAGGTTCATTACCTTCTTCCCATCGAATACCCGCCCCGGTAGCCAATTTGGTTTCGTCCACTTGCATCGAAGAAGGGCATGGTCAATGGTTTCACGCCGATCACAAAATAGGCACATTGATCCCCGCATATTCAGTTCATCAAACATCGGGATAGCACGCGCGCATGATCTTCAAAGAAAATGATTTACCTTAGGTAATGCAGGACCCTTCCAAATTCCATCCCAAAGACTTTTGGATACCATGTAGGATGTCGATGTTGTCGATATTGATTGTGGGGGTGCTTTCTCACGGAGTCTATCATACACGAGTTTATGCTTTGCATCACCCTCCTTGGAAGGGGGTCATATAATTTGATCCATGGAGCTAATCGTAGACACATGTATCGCGCAGGTTGCATGTAACATTTTCACTGTTAAAAGACGTTCAATCGGTTGCAAGTTCCAATGGTTCTCAAGTGGTCGTAGAAGCTCTGAAACCATCATATTTTGCAATGAGACATCAATCGGGTTAATATTTAGCTTATAGTCATCCACCCCGACACCCATACATCCTGAAACACACGAATTTAGTGTTCTAATATTTAATAATTTCATAAGTTATTTATCATTAACACCTGTATTAACACCTGTGTAATCTATAAAAAAAAAGGTCTGATTGGAAGTTATCATTAACATTAGAATGTTCACTTATATGTTTTAATTTAAAAGTCTTTAGTTTGTAATTTATTAGAAGTCGCATTCCGATGAATAATTAAAACATATATAGATGTAATATATATATATATATATATATATATATATATATATTATAATTGGATTTAACATACTGAATATTTGATTATATTAGATTGTTAGTGGAATACGTCGGTGTCAGATATACTAATTGTTCATTAAATTCAACCGAACAAAAAATTAAAACCTTAAACGTAAGAGTTCAAGCATTAAATAGTGATTATAAAAATCGTCGTTACTCTTTTTTTTTCTTTCCAAAAAGAATGAATGGTTAGTAGTGACGACCCTAGACCCATCCCGCTACGTAATTTTCGAGCTCTCCTGCTCACGGTCTGGGCATTTCCGATCAGACTTAGCGAGTAACCAGCGCACACACTGGCCTCGTCAACGTAGCCCACCAGCAGCCTAATATAGTCAAGAGGCCGGACCAGGGGGACCTGTTATATTTTTGAAAAAGATTACCGCGAGATAACAACATAAGACCTCTGAGTCAAACCACATGGGATGGGGGTAAGCGCTCTTGATCAATAACTCAACCGTCATTTTATTTGAAAAATAAATTACCTTGGAAAAACAGAGTTGACCCGGTACGATATCGTAGTCGATTTGTATCCTAAGCTTTAAGATTCTAGAAGTGGAATTGACTTAATAAATATTTAACTACAACACTATAAGCTAAGTGGCGAGACCGACTACAACAATAATAATGGTATATATAAAAACATTATTATATCTATAATATATATTATTTTATTGTACTAACTACTATGTCGATTCTTCTCTTATTGGTTCAATTTATTACGTTGATTGTTTAATTTAATAGCAGTTATCATTGCTCTAATTAAACAATGTATAATATAAATTTGGCTCCCATTTAAATGCAAATAACTTTTTATATTAGTAATACCGAATTATTTTAATGCAAAAAATGTAACTAATTATGGGTAGGCTTCAAATTGGAACTCATAAATTCACACATTTTGTTTTCTAATTACCAATATGTTGTAATATGCAGGGTAAATTTGAAAAAATCTGAAATATGTAGAACATAAGTCTAATTATTTATCATTGACTCGCGTGAGCACTGTATAGAGGTATTCAACATACAATTAACGAGTAATCTGTATATGTGTGAAAAATCTAAATTGCGATCCGTAGATCGAAAGGGAAAGACGATTTTTTACTGAGGCTCGTGCTAATCACGGTATCCAATTTCGCCCCACATCATCCTCAGGTTATGCAACGAGGTTTAACAAAGTGGCGATCATATACAACAATGTCGTTAACCCGAACCGTGCACACAATTCGTTCAACCGAACCGAACCAATACATGAACTCAAACAAGAATATTAGATTCAAAATATAATCGTATAAAAACGCTACGAAATTTTGAATGAAACCGTGAGATTGAAAACCCGCAACTTCGATTCGTTGGCCTTATCTCCATAGTGATGATGAAAACCGAGCAGACCTTGGTCCGACACCGAAGCCGACTCCTTTTCTCTGATGACAAAAGTCTTGGCCTCGTGTCTCTCATATTAGTGGTTGTTGATGATGCTTATCTCACCACATATCTGATGAGTGATGATGATTAAATCAACTGAGAAGGTTGAATTTTTTATCAAGTGTGTTGGCTATGATTTTGCTAGGATTGATAAGTACGGGAGACGGAGACTTTATAGGTTTTGATTTTGAGAAGAGATAGAGGCATAGAGCGTAGGTTCTATAACACGAAGTGATCAAACCCTAAACCCCAAAATATGGAAGTTCGAACACAAAAGGGGCCTGAATGTTTGCCCATGTTGCCAAAAGGGGTCTGAATTGAAAAAACGTATTATTAAGGGTCTGAATTTTGAGTTTTGTTGATAATCGAGTTTCCGTCTAAATTTGCTGTTAAATATAACGGAAATAAGTGAAATGACAAAATTACCCTTTTGCAATTATTATACAATTTATCAGTTTAATTAATGAAATGTGAAATGTCTAAAATACCCCTGCACACTAATTATGCCCTAAGGCCACCACAGCCACCGCCACCGCCACCGACCACCACCACAGCTCCGACGACCACCACTCCGGCGACCACCACTCCGGCGACCACCACTCCGGCGACCAAAACCCCCTCCGACGACCGAAACCCCCTCCGGCGACCCCAAAATGCTCCGATCGGAGCCAAAAAGCTCCGACCGGAGCTCCAGAGCTCCGATCGGAGCTCTGTGGCTCCGATTCGGGGCCACAGAGCTCCAGATCGGAGCTCTGTGGCCCCGAATCGGAGCCACCGAGCTCCGATCGGGAGCTCTGTGGCCCCGAATCGGAGCCACAGAGCTCCCGATCGGAGTTCTGTGGCTCCGATTCGGGGCCACAGAGCTCCGATCAGGAGCTCTGTGGCTCCGATTCGGGGCCACAGAGCTCCGATCGGGAGCTCTGTGGCTCCGATTCGGGGCCACAGAGCTCCGATCTGGAGCTCTGTGGCCCCGAATCGGAGCCACAGAGCTCCGATCGGAGCTTTTCGGCTCCGATCGGAGCTTTTCGGCTCCGATCGGAGCTATTTTGGTCGCCGGAGGGGGTTTTGGTCGCCGGAGTGGTGGTCGCCGGAGTGGTGGTGGCCGGAGTGGTGGTCGCCGGAGTGGTGGTGGCCGGAGTGGTGGTCGCCGGAGTGGTGGTGGCCGGAGTGGTGGTCGCCGGGTGGTGGCTTAAAGGGTATTTTCGTCTTTTTAGGTCAAATATGTGAGGACACACTCTGGTCAAAGGGCATTTTCGGGTTTTCAAATTATTTTCGGTCACATGTTTGGCACGTGACCATTTTCCGTCACTTTTAACAGAAAAAATAGACGGAGACCTCACTTATACACAAAACTCAAAATTCAGGCCCTTAATAATACGTTTTTTCAATTCAGACCCCTTTTGGCAACATGGGCAAACATTCAGACCCCTATTGTGTTCTTAACCCTATGAAAGAATATATATATATATATTGTAAAATAAAACAACCATTATACGACAGTATTAGTAGTTAATAAATGCATCAAATATATTATACATTCATATATAAAATATACATTTGCACCGATCAACCTGTGTAATGTATCTGGACACAATTAGAATATGTAATTTCGGTTTGCATAATTAAGCAACAATTAGTTTTCCGTTTTGCACAACCGGACCTGCGTGAGATACTTCAATTAATATTCACAATTTACGTGATGACCCAAATATTTTTCACATGACTATTGGGTCATTTTCAATCTAAACTGTCCAACAAAAGAGGACATGGAATTTAACATCAATCTACCTAATACCTATAATATATTTATGATATGCAGTAGATTTTTTTTATTTTATTTTATTTTTTATATATTAGATTGTTTTCACAATTTCGGATTGAGAGCGACAAAGTTAAAACTCTCCATAATGATACGTCTTCAACAAGATTCAATATCAGATCACTCCTGATACGAAGTAGACTTATTGATAAAATATTCATATTTTTAAAATGAGAGTTCATCAGAGTGAAATAGTTATAAAATAACTTTTCTTTATTATAACGGAATATATAAAATAGTATTGTAGTTAATTATATTATTATTTATCAATTAGATGTTTCATGTTCAAATTCAGATATTATTAGTGTATAAAAATAATTATACTCAACACTTTATTGCTTTATTGCTTAAGGGGATTCAGTACAAGTAGATATATAATTATTATTTATATATATAAGATAATATATATTATTAGGATTTAGGACATATAATAATTGAATTAGCAAAATTGAATCAATGAATATGTGCAGCTACGGTGAAGCAATTCCGTAGTTATTAATTTCTTTTTACGAACCTCTCTTCCCTTCGAAGCTCTTTTTGCTTCGCAGCACATCCTTCCAAAACAACACGAATACGTCTCTTTGCTCTGCTCTTCTTCGATAACCATGGCGGATTTCAAACCCCTTCTGGAAATCCCCACTTAAACCCCATCAATCCGAGATTAGATACCCAATCCTCTTCACTTTCTACCACAATCACTCCTGCGGCTCGATTTATCCGTGCATTTCTTCTTCATTCGGCCTTACATTCAATACTATGCACAGATCTGGAGCTGTCATGGCATGGAACGTGTTCAAGTTCTGTACGGCACTCCGCGGCCTCGGTTCGATCATGATCTTGCTGGTCCTCGGCGTTGTCGGTGTCACCTACTACGCTGTCGTTTTGACCAACTACGGCCCGGCGCTTTCCGATGGAGGCTTCGATTCTCTGATTGCTCTCGGCGTTTTGCTTTTATTCCACGGCCTGGTAATGTGATTCTTAGGCATTTTCAGCATTCTATGATCTCTCTGCTTTCTCGCGCCTGCAGTTCTTTTTGCATTTTGATGGATGCCTTGTTTGATCCCCAGCTGGGTTCATTCGCATATATAATTTGATTGAATTGCAAGCATCATCCAGCTTTGGATGCGAAATATGAGCTGATCTCTGCAAAGATTACCATTTAAAGATTGATTTTTATGCTCTTCAATTAATTTTACCTTTGGCCAAAAAAAAAAAAAATTAATTTTACTTCAATTATTATAGCCACTTCCCCCTATTGCCAAAAAGAAAGCGATAGACAAGCTCTCTATTTCTCTCTATCTAAAGAAGGAACATTTTGGATTTTAAGGATGCCAAGATATAGTGTTCGAGTCTTAGAAGGGAATAAAATTAATAATTTATGCATACAAAGTTCTCAAAAAGAGGCTGATTCATTATCAAACAGGAGCTAAGTGGGATGCTTATATGTCTCTTGCAGTTAGTAATGCTACTATGGAGTTATTTCTCGGTTGTGCTAACTGACCCAGGTGGTGTGCCAATGAATTGGAGGCCCCTAATTGACGAGGAGAGAGGCGAGAACGATCCACTAAGTGGGTCTGATTTCAATAATTTGCAGTCTGATCCTTCTAATCAAAGAATCCGCTACTGCCGGAAGTGCAACCAGTTTAAGCCGCCACGTTGCCATCATTGTTCTGTTTGTGAGTTCTGTAGCCTTGATGTATTGTTTGTGGATTTCCTTTATGGTTTGGCGTACCGGAAGTAAAATTGTGACTCATGGTTTCAGGTGGAAGATGTGTGCTTAAGATGGATCATCATTGTGTATGGGTTGTTAACTGTGTTGGAGCATTAAATTATAAGTACTTCCTGCTATTTTTGGTAAGTCTACTTTGAGCCATGTAATTACGATGTCCTTTCCCCTTTCCACCTATTGACAGAACTTGCCTTGTGCATTACAAAAGAAACTATATTTATGCCTGAGAAAACTAGCTGCATCTTGTAGCTGTTGCCCTCGTCTCCTTGAGGAATGATTAACATCCATGCTCGTGTTTCCTGTTTATTTTTTCAGTTTTGTTGATACGTTGTTTATTGCATCCCCTTCTTTTTTAGTATTTAGTAGTTTACCGATGCAACTCGAAGAGCATCAAGGGAAAAATAAATTCTAACTAAGTGCAATTCTTTTCTGGAATCAGATTAATGAAGTTACTCAATTATCATTAGATATCCTTGCATCATACGTCTTTTTGTTTAGAGATAATCACCTTCGGACTTCCATTAAAAAATAAAAATGATATTTTGCTGATACGAAGAAAACACATTATTGTATATGCCTTTTATGGATTCATTATGTGAATCAAATTAGTATTGCTATGAACATGGTTATTACTAATTTTATAGTATGCATGTTATACATACCATAAATACATGCTTTTACTGGCAATCTGCAAAGTTTATGATGAAACTTCCCTATAATGTGGAATCTTCTAACTGAAAGTTGTTGCATCAGATTGATAAATGGTAAAGCTTCCCTTCTGAAAAAGCGTGTCACTATCATATATGGAAATCTGATGGCTTAGGCCCTCTTATCGTAGAATAGTTTAGGCTAGGTCTGCAAAAGTTCGTGACAGTAGAGATGCGTGTGATGCTTTGTTGAAAGATTACTTTTTATTTTTGCTAGATTCTAAAAAAATATTTAGATTAAAGTTTAATGTCTAATGCTTTTGATTATAGAATTATTTATTTAGTGCTCTATTGTTTATATATCCTGCATTCCTGCTTAGTCAGTTGGCATTGTTCAGATTTAAAATTCAAATTATCATTTTTAGTATAGCCAGGGCCCTTTATGTGATTGGTTTAGATTGCTAGGATGATGGTAAAGCTCTAATAACGTTTTAGATTGTTTAAATTTCTCCAGATGTGATAGAAAACTCTGAATTTGCAACTACATATGTATAGTTTTGGATTGGTGGCGAACTGATTTATACTTGTTTCAGTATGTGTTCAGATTTCATTTTTTTTTTTCAGAGATTATCTCCTCGCAATCTTGTTCTATATGTCGTTAATTCGCATTGGCTCTACATTATTTACCACTCTGCTAATATGACTTTTTTTTACCAACTGCTAATATGATGTACTTCTACATTTTGCTACATTAGTTTTCGCAATTTGTGAGTATCTCTCCACAAATGCACATAATTTAACCCGTAATCTTGCCATTTATGTGCAGTTTTACACATTCCTCGAGACAAGTCTAGTGACATTATCATTATTCCCACACTTCATTGCATTCTTTAGTGATGGGGAGATACCGGGTACACCTGGAACCCTTGCCACAACTTTTCTCGCCTTCGGTAAGCTCCACAAAAAGTCGTATTTTACTTTTGTATCTTTACTTCTAATAATAATTTATTGACAAAATTCACTTGCTTGATTCAAAGTTCTCAATTTGGCATTCGCCTTGAGCGTGATGGGTTTCCTGATCATGCACATATCCCTGGTTGCTGGTAATACCACAACAATTGAGGTAGTGTTTTTACACCACAGTCCTCTACAGTATTTCTCTATTTTATCTTCCTTCTATAGACTTTCAGTTTTCATCGTTTACAACATTTTTTGGGGGTGCAGGCCTATGAAAAGAAAACTACTCCAAAATGGCGTTACGATCTAGGAAGGAGGAAGAATTTTGAGCAGGTAATCTCCATCTCATATATATGACTCTACTATAAGATCATGCACAACTAGGGATGGCAACGGGTCACGGGTACCCGCCGACCCGCGGGTACCCGACCCGATTTTGACCCGAGGACCCGCCGACCCGCGATCCGCGGGGCGGGTTCGGGTTTGGGTTCACGGCGACCCGCCGACCCGACCCGACCCGAGCTTTCATTTTACTATATATTTAATTTATGTATATTATATAAAACTATACGGGTAAATATAACATATAGTCAAAATAACAATTTTTCTAATGAATGGGGTGATTTATATTTGGATTATGAGTTAATTTAATAATTTATGATTTAAATTTGGAGTTGAATTTGGATACGGTAACATAGAATTTAGAATTTAAGATTTAAAATGATAAATTATACCTCACACGGGCCGACCCGCGGGTCGACCCGACCCGACCCGAAAGTGCATGGGACGGGTCCGGGTCGACCATATTGACCCGCGGGGCGGGTCCGGGTCTGGCGATACCCGCCCCGACCCGCCCCATTGACATCCCTATGCACAACTGAGATATCTATATTCACCATAATGCAAGAGGTATCTCTATACTATATAGAAAGGGTGCACTTGGGGTAGTGTATGCTGCTTTTATTTTCAAGTCTGGTCCTACAGAATCTTTTAATTCAACAAAAAAAATTGGTAAATTTAATCTCATGATATTCAGAGATAAAATATATAGACCAACAGGGTAAGTTAACTTCAAAGTTAAATGTATATTATATTTACTATATATGATAAACTTAAATCTTATTGTTGAACCAACTATCCAATTACTGTAGCGAGTGTTGGCTCATATTAAATTCGGAGTGGTATTGCATTTCTGGATGGAGATCTAACAGCTGAATTTCTGTTTTTCGGGGAGGTCAAATGATTCTCACAAACAATCCTTACAAAACAAATGCGGTTAGCTAATTGCATATATTGTGGTGGTCTGATTGATTTAACATGATGCGGTTATAGGTGTTTGGAACAGACAAGAAGTATTGGTTCCTTCCAGGATACTCGGACGATGACAAACGAAGGATGCCAGCACTTCAGGGGCTGGAGTATCCATCGAAGCCTGAATTAGATTCAGAGGAGTTCTAAGACCTTACTTCCTAACCACAAGAGGAAGATGAAGGTGTCTAAACTCTTCCTTGTAACATAATATATATGACGATGATGATGGGAGCCAGATTTACACTTCTACTGCAAAAAAAAAAAAAAGGATACCTAACTCGGGCTTGCTCGTAGTTGGATCGAGTTTGTAACAGGTTTGGTGTTGGAATAGGGTTTAGTATTGCAGGATGGAGATAGTGGAGTTTCAAGTATGTTTTGGGCTGCAAGGGTGTTGTTTTCTGCTCCTTTATTCTTCTTTTTCTTTCTTTTGTATTTTTGTTTCATGGAGATGATTCATTTGAGTCAATCTGTAAGATAAGAGTTCATCTTTATATATTGTTTTTTTTTTCTTTTATGCTCTCGATTAATTTCATGGTTTTGGTGTAAAGATCTAGAGAACCTGGTCATATTGGTCCATTTAACAACAATCTCAAATGCAGTTATCAACCATGACAATCGCATATTCTCAAAGGGGACAAATATATGGTTCATCAAGTATTATGGTGTAGCGGTTCAATTTCTTAATTAGAAGTCTAGATTAAAATTACACTGAGATCTAGGAAAGGATCACCAACGAAAAAAATGGTGCTGTCCGATGAGACCGAATCATCTCGAAAAAATATATATATATATATATATATATATATATATATAGTTTTTTTTTTTTTGCCAAAATGTAAATTTCAGTTGATGGGATGTGTTTCTCAACTATGGAAAAATATTCATGGCCAAAGCTGACCCAATATGAGTGGAGATATTAGTCTAGACTTGGAACAAGCATGTTATGGGTGTTGCACTTCTGATGGGCCCACCTAAAACAAAAAAAAAAAAACCATGGAAAGTGTTTAAAAAAAAAAAAAGACTATGGAAAGGAAAGCTCAAGTACAGTTTGGTTTAGAATATTGGGCTCTGAAACAGCTACCTTAACTCAAGGCCCAAATTCGGCCTAAAACGCAAGCCCCAAAGAGTCTAGCGTAAATGGAGCAAATTAACAGAGCCTTGAAAACCCTAGCACCAGGCAACAAGTACTGTTTCTTCAGAAGCGCCGGAGCAGAGAGAGAAGAGATAGGAGCTTGAAGAAGTCGACTAGTTCCCAGCCGACACCATGGGTCGTATGCACAGCCGAGGGTTTGTTCTTTCGATTCTCCAGAGTTTTTCCTTGGCTTCTTATCATGTTCATGAGAGTCCCGATTTCTTAAATATATTTCGTCGTGTTGTCGCAGTAAGGGTATTTCTGCTTCTGCTTTGCCCTACAAGAGGACTTCACCGAGCTGGCTCAAGATCTCTTCCCAGGATGTGAGTAATCATTATCTCCTGTATTGATTGTCTGATTCCGTGTTGCTGTCTCATTTCTTTGTTCTGGTATCATTGTCTGTTATAGCAAATAATGCTCAGTTCATGCACACCTTGATTATTGCTTGGCCTAGGATCACTGTTAAGAACATTGTGTAAATCAGTAATGCTCAGCAGATCTTAATTAGCATGGTATAGTGGCAAGGGGGCTAGTTTCTTCTTGATGCTTTTTTTGTTTGTGATATGTCTCTTAGTTGTCCCTAGATGACAAGTAGATGGTGCTGATGTAAGTCATGTTTTATCTGTTATTTATATGCCAAATGTAGTGCCTTTTTTCATCTTTCATTGTACAGACTACATATACAGATAATACATATTTATGTGGATGTCTTCATTCTTTGTGTCTATTCATGTACATGAATAAGGTGGATGAGGGGCAATAGTACAAGGTGTTGGTTGGGTACCATTTTTTTGGTTTGCCATTGCTTATCTCAAGTATTTGTCCTCAAATCTTTAGTGTCTCTGGAACTAGCTGAAATATGGGAACGCTTGAAGCAAATGAAGTGCATTAAAATTACATTTTGGTTCAGCACCTTAGTTATGTATTGGCTTAGCATAATCAGTTGTTAACTATGGTAGCTATTGTGTTGCTATTATGCTGATGTTATTCCTTTTGACATTTAAGGTTGATGACAACATCTGCAAGTTTGCGAAGAAAGGTTTGACTCCATCTCAAATTGGTGTCATTTTGAGGGATTCTCATGGTATCGCCCAGGTTAGGAGTGTTACGGGGAGCAAGATTCTGCGAATCCTTAAGGCTCATGGTACCTTCACTCTCTCTCCCTGTCTCATTTTCTTCAACATATGATTTTTATATTTTCCCCTAAATATTGAAAGAAATTGTATATCAGGGTTGGCTCCTGAAATTCCGGAGGACTTGTATCATTTGATCAAGAAAGCCGTCTCCATCAGAAAGCATTTAGAGAGGAACAGGAAGGACAAGGACTCCAAATTCAGGTTGATCCTTGTTGAGAGCAGGATCCACCGTCTTGCTCGTTACTACAAAAAGACAAAGAAGCTCCCCCCTGTCTGGAAATAGTGAGTTTTCACCACTAATATTTATGTTTTTAGTACAAAAGCAGGTGTTTGGTAATTCCTCCAGCTTGAATTTTCTCAGTTAGGGTGATTTAGCTAATAGAAAAAGAATTTCTCGAGAAATTATTGCGACAACTGTCTTATTTGCTACTTCAACTTCATCTCTAGCTAACAGTATTTTAAATAGGTCATCAATTCATGATATTGTACCTAAGTTGTTTCGATGTATATATCACAAACATTCTTTTCATTGAAAATTTGTTGGGTGCTCTAGCCATGTCAATGTTAAAGATGAGAGACATTTTAAGGTATAGTGATTGCATACCTTGTTTCATGTTAATATCCGCATAAAATATCTGCTATATATTGCAATTACAGTTGTGGACTAGTAGTGTTCAGTATTGTTTACCTGACCTATTCTAACCTGCATATTGTACAGAGTTTAACTTAAATTTGATCTCTTCTGCAGTGAATCTACAACCGCTAGCACCCTTGTTGCCTAAGTCACTATGAGCATCTGTGGCCGCTGAATCTTTAGCTTTCTAGATCCTTAAAGACTGATTTCTATGTTCTATGAATACCTGATGCTGTACTCATTCTAGTTTATTGCTACCTCAAAGACAATGTCTGAAAATCGATACGAACTTCGGTTCCTAAGTTTTGATTCGGTCTTTTTAGAGACAAAGATTGTATCTCTATTGCTTGCATTTCCTGTTTTGATGTTCTTTATCATCAAAGTGTGTTAGTATGGATGCTTTCTTAAACAGAAAGCATTACATTGCTTGAATTGAACCTCTATACATCTCGGGTATATCGGTTGATGCTCTGATTGAAGTTAACTTGCAGATGAAGGTAACTTTCACAGCAAGTAAGATGGAACATCAGATTGCTTTATTCTTCAATCGACAATGCCATCTAATCCCATTTTCCTATTTGAACACGACTTTGAAAGGGTACATGCGGAAATAAACTTACCAATAAACATCATAATAGGAACTTATGGTGGCTTCAAGTAGTACCATAAGTTCATAATCCCCTTTTAAATTCAAGAATTAAATAGAACGCCTTCAAAATCAAAGATTAAATCAAAACATTAGAAACAGCTCAATCTACTACCTCGACTATGTCGGGTTTTGTAGTTGAGTTTCGACTCTTCCGTTCAAGAAAATGTTGGGGCTCAATATTGATCGGTTTATCAGGCTCAAAACATAAGATCGATTCTTGCATAAGCTCGATGTTCAAGAAAATGATGGGGCTCATTTACTTTACTAGCATGGCACATACATTGAAAATGAGGCATTCATCAACCCAGTAAAACTGATCAGGTGATTCTTGCATAAGCTCGATGTTTACACTAAGCTCGTAAGAATTAACCAACCTGCAAGCTGAGAATACAAGCCCGAATCTAGACAAACCATATCATATCACCATTAGATCATCACAATAGCTCCTCTAGCTGAGATCATGACCTAACATGATAAGAAACAAATCACCATTACCAGACATTCAAATCCAAAGAATCTGCTGCAGTTAATAAATAATGTTGTGCCTTATTTTATTGAAGCTGCAAATAAATGATACAATTCCCAAATTTCCGACAATCAGTACCGCTCTTATACGTCGTCAATTCTACATATTCCGAAACTATAGCAATTACATTCCAAGCAACAACATGAATCATCCATCCGCTTTGGTTCTTCTGCTCAGTACATCCAACAGAACACCTCAAAACTTTGTCATATCAGTGCCCTTGATAAAGCGAGGCACCATAATCGTGGCAAAGAACATCGAAAAGCATTGCAAGAATCATCAATGATCAAACTACTAATCCAAAAAGAAAAAAGAACCGAGACCTACCAATGTAAAGAATCAATGTCATACAACACTCTTCTTCCCCTCAACGTAGTACCTCAGATACCACCTCACAAACTTCTTGAGTCCGGTTTGGAGATCCGTAGTCGGTTTATAACCCAGTTCTCTCTTAGCCAAGCTGATATTAGCATGGGTAAATTGAACATCTCCATTTCGAGGCAAAGTCATTATGTTTCTCTTAACCTTCACTTTCAAGAGTTTTTCAAGGATGTTTACAAGTTCAGTGACAGGCACGGGAGATGTGTTTCCAAGATTGAACACCCTTAATTGAGCAGGACCCTTCTTCTTCCCTCCACTTCCAGTACTCTTCTCTGCAGTATCAAGTGCAGCCAAACATCCCCTAACAATATCATCAATGTATGTGAAATCCCTAGCTACGGTTCCATGATTGGGACCTTCGAAGATTGGGATCGGCTTCCCCTTCAAGATATCCTTGGTGAAGAAGAAGTAAGCCATGTCTGGCCTTCCCCACGGTCCATACACAGTGAAGAATCTCAGTCCAGTGAGAGAGAGGCCATAGATGTGGTTATAGGTGTGAGCGATTTCTTCTCCAGCCTTCTTGGTGGCGGCATAGAGGCTAGCAGGGTTATCAGTTCGGTCTTTTTCGGAAAATGGTACCTTGGTGTTGAGTCCATAGACGGAGCTCGATGAAGCCCAAACAATGGCGGGTTGTGGATTTGCAGATTTACAGACTTCTAGCATACTAACAAGGCCAGCAATGTTACTGTGTACGTAAGAGCTAGGGTTCTCCATTGCGTACCTGACACCGGCCTGAGCCGCAAGATGCATTACGTGGGTGAAGGGAACGACCTCGAAGAGCTTCCTCAGAAGCGCCTGATCGTTGATATCGCCCTCGACGATAAAAACTCCGGCACGCTCAAGGAGCGCCTGGCGCGCGCGCTTGAGAGACGGATCGTAGTAGTCGTTGAAGTTGTCGAGACCGAGGACGCCGTCGCCGCGGCGCTTAAGCGCAGCGGAGACGTGCGTGCCGACGAATCCGGCGGCTCCAGTGACGAGGACCGAGATCCCGTTACTAGATCGGACTTTGGCCGATGCGCGGACGCGCTTCTCCCAGGCGGCGCCGCCCCAGCTGTAGTTGCGGAGGTTACGGCGTGCGGCGGCGGGATCTCCTCCCGATGGCGGCGGCGGCGGAGATCGAAGGAAGAATAGGAAGATGAGGCCGAGGAAGAGGAATGACCAGAACGTGAGCTTGGTAAGGGAGGATTGCCATTTGAGGCGGTGGAGGTACGGCGATTTCTCCATCTTGAACTTCCCCGGCGTCGAAGGGGCGCTGTCAAGATGCGACATTGCCTTCATGGGTGGCAATGGAAACGCAATGCGGATCTCTGAGACTGCGAATCAATGGCAGATGAGGAGAAATGAATGATTCCAGTTCTTGAATCAGATGATTTCAAGAAGAGGGAAGGAATCTTGTTGCTTGCTAATGGTGGCGGCAATCTGGGTTTCCTTTGATTCAGTACATCAAACTGATGGAGGTGAAGAGATTCGAGAGAGAGTCAAGAACGGTCAGCAATGATGAATTGGAGGCAATGAAATCGGAGATAATGGAGTTGAAAAGTTGTTTAAAAATAGGAGTCCAAATGTTACTGCTTCTAAAAATATAGGGATCAAAGATGGGGTAACTTTACTGAAATCTGTCTAAGAATGGTTAAACCATATCTATCTCAATTACACCTACAATTTTGGCTTCCAAAATCCAAATCTAACCGCTTCTCCTTTTTTTAAGGTCAGGTTTAAGAATAGGGTTAATAACTAAAAAACTGTCCAAAGTTTACCCTATGTTAAAATTAGGTGTCTGAAGTTTGAAATGTTAAAATGGACTGTCCCAAGTTTCATTTTTGTTGAAATTTGGTGTCTCGGTGTGATTACTTTAGAGAAGTCAATTCCGACGAAACTGTCTGTCAAATTCGAGCTCTCATACACACTCCATGCTCGTCATCTTGCCGGGACCGTCACCTAAAAAGTTGGGCACATCCGGGCAAGTAAATCTCGCTCTATTGTCCTTGGAAAATGGCTCCACACCACTCTTCTAGAAACTTTTTTTTTAATGTTCAATTTTTAAATGAAATTTGACGATTTTGTAAAAACTAAAGAGTGATGGATTATGAGTGGGTTGGTGGGTTGATGGAAATGATTGAATGAAGATGAAAAGACGCACAAATACACCAAATTTCAACAAAAATGAAACTTGGGACAGTCTATTTTAACATTTCAAACTTCAGACACCTAATTTTAACCTAGGGTAAACCTTGGACAGTTTTTTAGTTATTAACCCTTAAGAATATTACATAGACATTTTCTCTTACATTATATATATATATTTAATTTTTAAACTTTTTTTTTAAATGAGTTATTATAAAAGCCACAAAATATATCATAAGCAGAATGTACATCGTATAACTTTCTTGACAGACTGTCTAATTTACTAAAGTAAAAGTATCAGTAACTTTATTAATTTTACATAAAATTAGATACGTAATAATATGATTTATTTACCTTTAGTTACAGTATTGTACTTAAAAAAGTTAATGCATATCAAACCATAGGAACAACTAGTGAAATTGTTTATATTATATATTATATTAATATAATTTACAAATACAAGCTCTTATAAGATCAAAGTTCCAAAAACTTATTCACGTCAATGTTTGTAACAGATACTCTGAGAATGATTTGAATACGAATTCTTAAAAATACACATTAATGTTTTAAAATCATTAAAATCTCTTTGTTCTATATGGAATGGTGGTGACCAACAAAAATTAATGGAATGGTGGGAATGAATGATAAAAATTAGGTGTTAACTTATAAAACATCTGATTAGTTAGATTAGGATGTGCTTTTAAGTTATGTAATTGTAGGTCACACCCTTAATTGTAATTGTAGGTCATTATGAGGATTACACAAGGAAATTAATGATGATTGATTTAAAAATTATATGGTTTATAGTTTACACAGTAAAGAGTACATGATGAAAAAGTTCATAGTTTAAGATCCAAGAAATAAAAATATTGATATTTTATATAAATGTAACTATTTTTTATATTTAATAATTCTTATATTTGGAAAAAGAAAAAAAACAATAAGTTTAATATTAATTTTAGCACAACAACCCTAAAGAAGAGGACATCTCATGTGGAATGGGCATCAACAACTGCACTACACATCTCCCTATATTATTGTCTATGTAATATTACTTTATATTAATGTTTTTTAACACTAAAAACTTAATATTAATGTTACAATATACTCATGAAATTGAATTGCCGCAACTGAAGCTTTTAACCTTGGGGCATTCTTCTTCCTGAACTTAACAAGTTGTAGTATTAAACCTCACATTGTAAACAAGTGTTCATTTGGTACCTAACTTTATAAATGTATTTTCAAGAGATTCATCAAACCACCAATTTATGAGAGCTTTTAGATTAAGATTCAAAACTTCATAATACATTTTCAAGAGGTTTCCGCCTTTATTCAAGGAGACTCAAGCTCTACAGTTATGAATTTAAAATTTACAATGCGTTGCTCCAAGTTGAAAGTTAAGGGCGCACGGTGCAATTTTCAAAATTTTAATTTTTAACATATATATTGACACCTAATACAAATACAGCTAGTGCCACAATGAAATACCATATTTCCCATGTGACAATCATCAACTCTCAATTATAACTTGTTGGCATCTTCCTCTTCCTTTTTCTCCCATTGTTTTACTTTACACCGCCGACCGGACCACTTCCTTCATCTCAAATCAACTACACACATCACTATCTTCCTTATCCATACCTTAAAAATCCCATCTTTAGCTAAACCCAGTGTAGAAGATTCATCCCCTTTTTTAAACCCACGGCTCATCCTTATTATAAAAACACTTTTTTCTTTCTTTCTATTTTGCAAGTATCAAATGGATAAAGTAATTCAGTCATTTTTTACTATTTTTTCAAGAAAAAAAATTGGAAAATTGATAATGTCATGAGTTCAACCAATTTTATTCTCGGGGAATCCTGTAAATAACATGTACTTCATGGGATTATAGTGGAGTGGGCCAATGGTTTTTTAAAGATTAAAAATTTGGAAGTTGCTGCAGTTAGTACTGAAAATGTCAGACACAATCAAAGGAAGGAGCCAAAAATGTGACAGAATTTACTGACAGAATATGGATTTCAATATCCATCCCTAATCAATTCCCACTTGCCTTTTATATCAATAACATATTCAAAACCTTTGGGAACTTGAACCCCTATAAACAAATCTGCAGCAGATAGTTGATGCAATACATTCCAGAATAGGGGCATTTCACAATATGCAGCTTCATTAATTCAATATCATCCTCAAGCATCATCTTTTTTCAAGAAACAAAATAACCTCTAGAAGGATCTCAAACTCATTAAGACATACATAGCTTACATGGATGGGGCAGTCGATCTTGGTCCGGTTTAATGCTTAGTGACGCTCTGCAGGACTTCAAAGTAGTTGGGGAATGTCTTGCGGGTGCAACCTGGGTCTTTAATGGTGACTGGAACATCTGCACATGCTGCAAGAGAGAACGCCATTGCCATTCGATGATCATCGTATGTGTCGATTGACGTCACGTTTAATCTTTCTGGGGGTGTAATGATGCAATAATCGGATCCCTCTTCAACTTGTGCTCCAAGCTGTAATATTTTCGGAAATAAAATTAGTTAAGCAGGCGATGAGCTTAAAAAGTTGGAAATTTGATCTAGATTTAGTGTAAAATCGATCTAACGGACCTTTCTGAGCTCGGTGCAGATTGCTATCATGCGCTCTGTCTCCTTCACTCTCCAGCTTGCAACTGAACATAGCCAAAAAAAAATACTAAGGTCTTTTTTCTGTAACGAAATTATTTTCACAATTTGTAAAATCAACTGAAAATGATTTCGAGTTTCCGAATAGTGAACATAATTTAGCTAACACTGCAAACTCCATACTCCCTTTTCTTTTGTCAAATCCGACGAATTTTGCTTAACAAGACAAAAGCCCTTACTGGGGGAGAAAAAGGAAACTTCAAATGAAAGCAAAAAAAAAAAAATGTTCTTCAATTGAACACTTCTGTTTCTCCATTGTTGAAGCTATGCTAGTATCATTCTTTGCTTTGGAGGGTGTTTTTCTACTTCATAACAAAATAAGTCAAATTTGGAAAAATACGGTGTTTACAAATTCGCTAAAGTTAGGTTCTTATTTTGCAAGAAGTGCAGTATGTTCATTGCAATTCGCCCAAAGCTTATATGCAATCTGGTTATTAACCCAATCTAAAACTTGTAGGCACTTCAGGATGCTCAATTTGGCCTTCTTCACCATATCACAATTCTCAATGAAACTGTATCATTTCAGTCGAATAAAAACCTCAAAATTAGAGAGATCCAAGAAACCATACCGTCTCTTATGGCAGTAGGGCCGTCAGCAAAAAGTGCAACAACAGCAAGAGTCATGGCAACGTCGGGCATTTTGTTCATGTTCACGTCGATTGCTTTCAAATGCTTCTTTGCAAATGAACGTTGAGGAGGTCCAGTCACTGTAACACTGTTCTCTGTCCAGGTAACTTTACACCCCATTTGTTCAAGAACTTCAGCAAACTTCACATCTCCCTTTATTTAACCCAGAAAAATGAATTATCTTTCTTTTTTTTTGGAGTATTAATGAATTATCATATCAATAATATAAAAAAGGACATTTTTAGAGTACCTGTAAACTGCTTGTTCCGCAACCTTCAACGGTGACAGTCCCACCAGTGACTGCTGCACCAGCAAGGAAGTAACTTGCACTCGAAGCATCCCCTTCAACATAAGCTTTTCCAGGTGTCCTATTTTACAATTTTTTTAATCAATTCAGCAACCTTTTAAAAAGAACATATAAAAATTACGGATGTAGGTTAAATTTACTTGTATTTTTGTCCTCCCTTGATCAAGAACCGATCCCAGGTCTCACTGTGCTCCACATAGACCCCGAACCGCTCCATCAGCTTGAGGGTCATCTCAACATAGGGAATTGAGATTAATTTGTCGATGATTTCAATCTCTACATCTCCGAGAGACAAGGGTGCTGCCATTAATAAGGCTGTCAAATATTGACTACTTATAGAGCCAGATAATTTCACCTGCAAAGCAAGATAAGAATAAGTTTCATGCCATCATTGCCAATATTCAAATATAATATGAAACCAGTCAGCTATATTATTCAATTGCAAAGGAAAATTTTGGCAAATTAATAGAAGAAATGAAGAACAACCAATACATTTGTTAAAATCAACACAACATCATTGATATTTTTTTAAAAATTAAAATAGTCTTAACTTTGGGCAATATATCATAAAAAAATTCAGGCCAACTTTGTTAAACAGCTTACCTTCCCACCTGGAAGGCCACCCTTTGCATTTACACGAACAGGAGGACAATCTGTGCCAAGAAAACAATCAGCATCTGCCCCAAGTTGCTTAAGACCAACGACCAGATCTCCAATCGGTCTCTCTCTCATTCGTGGAACTCCATCAAGAACATAACTGAAAAATAAAGAAAAAAAAAAATACAATCTGCTTCACTAGATTTAAAAGTAGGTCTGTTGAGGCAATATTGAAAAACTCAATTTAGGCCACTAAATGAAATTACTGCAGTAAGACAGAAGCATGTAAAGTTGAAACTTTTTCAAATGACCGACCTTGCATTTCCACCTGCAGCAGTAACTGCAGCTGTAAGCGGGCGCATAGCTGTTCCTGCATTTCCAAGGAAGAGTTGAATCTCATCCTTCGAGTCTTTACCAACGGGAAATATCCCGCCACACCCTTCAACAATTGCTCTTTTTATGGATTTGTCCTCTTCAACATTAAGACCAAGAACTTTTAGTGCTTCAAGCATGTAATGGATATCGTCACTATCTAGCAAGTTGTCTACAACAGTAGTTCCCTGCACATATATGAACAAAAAATGAATGAAATCTAGTGTGATTGAATAATCCTCAATGTTATAGATACCACCATATAGGATTCAGAAGATTATATACTTTTGCACTATACACTTACAAATAAGAAACAGAAGATAGCAGTTCTAATAAAAGTCAACACCATAGCTATATGATTCTTATATCTTGCCTTGCTCAATCACTTCTTGCCAACAATTGTGCAAACTATAGAGAAATGAAAGCCCGAACTTGCATATAAAGCAAACAAACAAACAACCCGATTTTCTTGTTAAGAAGAGTGGAGATTTTGCTAAAGCAACTACATTTGACAGCAAAATAAGAGCATCTTAAACCTTATGCTATAGGATTTCCCCATTTCATCTTTTCTGTGGGGTTAAGAACCAGGTAAAATAAATTAAAGCCAAATTTCTTTGTCATTAGATTAACCCGGATAAAAAGACATACTTGAATTAACTAAAGAGAAAATACAACCAACGATATTCTAAGAAATGTTTAAGCAAAAGCCATAGCTCAAACGAAGCACAACTACGATTCAGGCAAAAGCTGCACAATGCAAGTGCATTAAGTGAACCATCAGACTGTAATACCTCAGAGAGAGCTGCAAGAAGCAGAATCCTATTGGAAAGCGATTTGGAGCCGGGCAATTTGACCGTGCCGGAGATCTCCTTAATAGGTTCAAGCACAATCTCTGGTACCTTGGACGGCTTCTCCGCCGTAGCCACTGAAGCTGAGACCTTCAAAGATTCCAACTTCACGGATCTCAATGGCCGATTGCACCGTCTGCTGAGGCCATTAGAGCTCTGTAACCGCGACCTCCGTGAAGCTGAACCAATCGCATTGACTCTCTGCCTCGCCGAACCTTTAAGGAGCTGAATGTTGGAAGACCCAACCGGGATTTTGATCGCCTGAGCTGCCATTTTTGTTTAGCCGATTGTTTTTTGTCCTGCTAAAATGAAGGAATTTGATAATGGGGAAGGCGATGGGGGTTGTTGGTGGTGGTGGAACTCTTTGAATATGGCCCCAGTGAGGTCTAACTCTCACCAACCTTCAAGAAATTTGATATATTTCGTTTCGTGTGTATATATACTATAAAGGAGAGAATTATATAGTCGTGGTCGTGCAAGTTTTTACTATACAAGGGTGTTGGTTGGACCTGTTGGTGAGTCAGGGTTGGTAGAGGTAATGGGAGGGCGTGGTAGGTTGAGAAATGACAAGATTACAGTGGCCGGCTCTTTGGATCAGTCTCTAATACAAGATTAGAGAGAATATTTGCCATTTGGTATCGAATAGAGTGGTGGTAATTTTATTTTTTATTTTTTATAATAATATAGCACTATAAGCTTTTTTGGCCACATATAGAAATGTAATTTCAGAGTATAACTTTAGTGAGGTATTATTAAAAAAAACATTGGTAGTATATGACTGTATAATAAGTATGTTTTAACTCTTTAGATTTTTTTATGTTGAGCTATAGTACAAATGTAATATTATGAGAATTTGTGGAGTATTAATTACTTTTATACGTCCCAAATTATAAAATTTGTTACGCTTTAAGTTTTATTATTATTTTTATTTAAAAATTAACAAAAAATATTTTAGACTGATTTTTTAAATAAAAACAGGAAATAAAATTCGAAATAAAATTTATACAAACAAATGTGATATATTTTTCTATAACGGAAATTATTTGTATACAAATAAAATACCAAATTTTACGTTTTTTTAGAAAATATACTTATCATTATGTTTTTTAAGCTTTAAATTTTGCATAAAATTACTCTAAATATTTTTATGTATTTTTTAATTTAAATTTATGAATTATTTTACTATTTTTTAAAAATATAATAAGCAATATAACTTTAAGGTTAAAAAAAAAAGTTTAATGCAGAAAACGATTAATGATTTACTAATAAAATTTTCCAATATTAAGTTGATGTATTTGGTGAAATAGTTTAAAAAATATTTATTGGATAGTTGGCGGTACTTTTAACTTTCATATATGGTTATATTGATTGATTACATAAACCTTACACATTGTGCATCTCAAATGCATCGGTCATCCAATTTAAAAGTCACTAACTCATAGTACTTTTTTGTGCTGTAAACTGTTTAGAACTATTTCAATATAGGGAAGTAGTCAATACATATAGTGTTATTTGATTTTTTTGTAATACGTGGATTTGTTTTTTTGGCAATGTTGTAATTCATGTAATTATTATTAAAAAAAATAGTTATGAATAATTGCCCTTATAGATTGAAATATTCGGCCCATATATCTATTAGCTTTTAAAGGACCAATCAATATCCTTAGGCTTTGTCAGGGGCCCAAAACTGTGAAACCCATTATTGAGTGTAAATCAATCTCAAAGTATACTTCCCCAACAAAGCCCTCAAAAGTAGTTCTTTTTTATGATTGTTTCGTCATCTATCCAGCTAAGTTTACCCAAATAAAAGTAAAAAATAAACAAATCCAACTATTCATTGCAAATCATCCATTTTACCATATATATATATGTATATATATAATAGAGAAAAATGGAAGACAATCTTTGGTAGGTAAGAAGATTCCAGGAGGTTCACTTTTCACCAAATACTAGAGGAGGAGGTTGGTGAAGACTGGAGAACAGAATGATATGCAAATTCTACCTAAATTTAATTAATGCATAAAAAATTGATTTGGAAAGTTGCTTGAAAAATATGATAGAATAAAAAAAAAAGTCTATTTATAAAGACAATCAATGACTTTTTGCAAACCGTAATTTATAATAGTTCAACTTTATCATTATATATTATGGTGCCTTTAAAAAAAGTGCATAATAGTTTTTTGGCCATGCATAAATTTATTTGAAAAAATAAAAAGAATAATTAGATCGAGATGTTCCTTACTATTATTATATTAGTTTGTACTCAAACTCTAAATCGGGCTGGACTCAATTTTACATTTTCGGCTGAATGATCAATTTTAATCTTTAGATAGCCATGTACATTTACACTCCTCCTATCCATTCCCCTTAACTTTGAAAAGTAACTATTTAGTCCTATCTATTATCACACTTTTACACTCCACTCCACTCCACCGTTGGCGAGGATATACTTTTGTGTGCGACTGTATACGATTTTTTTTTGCCACTCCCAATAACTGTATAGGATTTCGGTTTTGTTAATAGTATCTGTAAATATAAATAAATAAAATACAACCCGAGAACGAAAGGCCCATAATTTCTTACCCTCAGCCAACGGATGCAATTCGCTCTCCGACACCAATCCGACGGTTATCTCCTCGGCCCCACCAATCCCTTACCCATTTCTGTATTCTTCTTCATCCTCAAAATATCATTACTTGAAGAAGCTGAGAGCTCAGCTCAGAGCTAAATTATTTGGTGGAGAGGGTCCGATCCATCATCAACACCAACCAACCTCACACCCTCTATCCCCAATGGCTTCCACTTCCTCTATCTCTCTCTCCCAGGCCGTCCTGCCCCGACACGGCAACTCCTCCGCCGCTCGCTCCACCTCCAAGGTCCCCGTCTCCCTCCATGCATTCACCGGCCTCAAGGTCTCCCCGCTCTCCGCCTCGTCTTCCTCCTCCTCCAGGCGTTCTGGCGCTTCCCGCCGTCGCCTCGCTTCCACTTCCATCAGGGCCGCCGCCGTCGAGACCGTTGAGACCACCACGGACACCCTCGTCGAGAAGTCCGTCAACACGATCCGGTTCCTCGCGATCGACGCCGTTGAGAAGGCCAATTCCGGCCACCCAGGTCTCCCCATGGGATGTGCCCCGATGGGCCACATCCTCTACGATGAGGTGATGAAGTACAACCCCAAGAATCCGTACTGGTTCAACCGCGACCGGTTTGTCTTGTCTGCTGGACACGGATGCATGCTTCAGTATGCATTGTTGCATCTTGCTGGGTACGACAGTGTCAAGGTGAGTCGTTGTTTATTAATTCAAACCAAAGTACCATGCATTACATGTTTGTGCTGCTCTAATGCTACAAGCTAGTGTTCTTCAGCTTCGATTAGCTTCGCTTCATCGTGCAATTCAAATTTAGACTGCTTTGATCTCTACTAGGTGTAACCATGCTTTAAAACGCAAGTGAAGAAATTGCGTTCTTGTGGTATCTGCATTTTGTGGAATTTGTGCAACTTTAAAGATTAGTGTTAATCTTTCGATATCTAAGGATACAAAAAGATGATTCCATTTCTATGCTTAAGTGAATTGCTCTATATGGTTTATTTGGTGCATGAGTCAGTGAATTGATGAAGATTATGACACATTTTGATTTACTGCAACGTTTGTTCTTGAAATAGGAAGAGGATTTGAAGCAGTTCCGTCAATGGGGAAGCAGCACCCCTGGACACCCAGAAAATTTCGAGACCCCTGGTGTTGAAGTTACAACAGGTCGGTCAGACAAGACTAAACTCTTGCTCTTAATGTTGCTGTCGGTCTGAATTGCCATTGGACTAATCGATTTGATTTCTGGGTTTGTTTAGGTCCTCTTGGACAAGGAATTGCCAATGCTGTTGGTTTGGCCCTTGCTGAGAAGCACTTGGCTGCTCGATTCAACAAGCCTGATGCTGAGATTGTCGACCATTACACGTAATAGATCCACTTTCTTTTTATTCTGCATACAAAAAACAAAGTTGAGGAACATTTTAATCTTTTCTGACATATTGTTGTGAAATTGTTCTAGATATTGCATCCTTGGAGATGGTTGTCAGATGGAAGGAATCTCGAACGAGGCATGTTCTCTTGCTGGTCACTGGGGGCTCGGAAAGTTGATTGCTTTCTACGATGACAACCACATCTCCATTGATGGTGATACCGAGATTGCATTCACTGAGAGTGTTGATACCCGATTTGAGGGTTTGGGGTGGCACGTTATTTGGGTGAAGAACGGGAACACGGGCTATGATGAAATCCGTGCTGCCATTCAGGAGGCAAAGGCTGTTACAGATAAACCCACTTTGATCAAGGTTAGATTATCCTCTAAACTGCCCAAATTTTCATGAAACTTTATAATTATAATGTTGTTCTTTTTCTTAAATGTGTAAGTTATGCTTAAGTTTTGTTTCATTGCAGGTGACTACAACCATTGGTTATGGATCTCCTAACAAGGCAAACAGCTACAGTGTACACGGTGCTGCCTTGGGTGCCAAGGAAGTTGATTTAACCAGGCAGAACCTTGGATGGCCATATGAGCCTTTCCACGTGCCTGAGGATGTTAAAAAGTTGGTCCCATCTAAAAAAGACTATGATTTACCATGTCATATGTGTATACAGTTAGATTATAATCTCTTATGATTTTGTTCAGGCACTGGAGTCGCCACACTGCTGATGGTGCTGCTTATGAAGCTGAGTGGAACGCTAAATTCGCTGAATATGAGAAGAAGTACAAGGAGGAAGCTGCAGAGTTTGCCTCTATATTCAAGGGTGAACTACCTGCTGGTTGGGAGAAAGCACTTCCGGTGAGTAAACTTGTCCCAATTGTTTGTTTCAATACTAATTACTTGTGATCTTGAAATTCCTCTAAAACTTTGATTCGGTAAGAAATCAATTTACAGTAGGAAAATTATGCAAACTCTGGAACTTAGAGTGAAAATTAGTGAAAACAGATTACTTTCTTCAGGTAATCAAGTAAAATTTAGTTCATTAAATTTAAAAGTTGATGAAATTGAAAAGATCATATTGTCTCTAGAGTATGAAACTGATAAACTTAGTGAAAAGAGTTTAGTGTGATCAGTGATCTGAAACTTAAGCGTAAAACTTAGTACAAAAAGGAAAAGGAAAAAAAGAAAATCTTGAAACTTAGTTCATAGTTTCCTGAAACTGGAAAGATTCCATTTTTACTTCAGTAACAGTTTCAAGGTTACATTTTTATTCATTTGTCTTGCTGAAAATAGTATGATATAACCATCTTCTCATTAAATTTTATCTTATAGAAGTTTCAATCATAGATCTATAACTTGTTCCTCACAATATGCAGACATACACTCCGGAGACTCCTGCAGACGCCACGAGAAACCTATCCCAAACAAACCTAAATGCTCTTGCCAAGGTCCTCCCCGGCCTTATCGGTGGTAGTGCCGATCTCGCCTCCTCCAACATGACCCTCCTCAAGATGTTCGGTGACTTCCAGAAGGCCACCCCCGAAGAACGCAACGTTCGGTTCGGTGTCCGTGAACACGCCATGGGCGCCATCTGCAACGGCATCGGCCTCCACAGCCCAGGCTTCATCCCCTACTGTGCCACCTTCTTCGTTTTCACCGACTACATGCGTTCGGCTATCAGGATCTCAGCCCTAGCCGAGGTCGGAGTCATCTACGTGATGACCCACGACTCGATCGGTCTGGGAGAGGACGGGCCCACCCATCAGCCCATAGAGCACCTCGCTAGCTTCCGAGCCATGCCCAATATTTTGATGCTCCGCCCGGCAGACGGGAATGAGACCGCCGGGTCCTACAAGGTCGCGGTTGATAACCGGAAGCGACCTTCCATTCTCGCTCTCTCTCGCCAAAAGCTCCCGAATCTCCCAGGTATCCATGGACGAATCTGGGTCTTTCTATCATGTTTTACAAACACTATGCTGTGGTACATTTTTTTTGCACATTTCTATTGCCTTAATATGAACCCTAAAGAGAAATTTGCATATTTCTATTGCCTTAATATGAACCCTAAAGAGAAATTTACATTATAATAGTATGACGCAAATTTTAGGTGTAGCTAAAAAATTCATACTTTTAAAGTTTTATCTATATTACAATAAATTTCTCCCTAATAAGAAAAATAGTACAAGCATGTTAGAAAATCCCAACGTTTCTAGTATAGGACGAGGGGTTGCTCCCCTCAACTTTTTCCGATGTGCAATTTTTACTCTAAAATTTGTAATTATTATCAGTTTGACCCTTTAAAACCTTGCATTTGCCTCCAGATTTTTTTTTTTAATACTTGTTAGTTGTCCTAACTTAATTCTTGCCCCTGAAAAAAAATTTCTGACTCCGTTTCTGCAGGTACCTCCATTGAAGGTGTGGAGAAGGGAGGATACACCATTTCCGACAACTCATCAGGCAACAAGCCTGACGTGATCTTGCTCGCAACTGGGTCCGAGCTCGAGATCGTTGCTAAGGCTGGGGATGAGCTGAGGAAAGAGGGAAAGGCCGTGAGGGTGGTGTCGTTTGTTTCGTGGGAGTTGTTCGAGGATCAATCCGACGAGTACAAGGAGAGCGTGCTTCCCTTGGCGGTGACTGCTAGGGTTAGCATCGAGGCGGGGTCCACATTGGGGTGGCATAAGTATGTTGGGAGCAAAGGGAAGGCCATCGGGATTGACCACTTCGGTGCGAGTGCTCCGGCCGGTAAGATTTACAAGGAGTTCGGTATCACCGTGGAGGCAGTAATTGCTGCGGCGAAGGAGCTTTTCTAAGTTCTTATGACTGTTGAGTTTTACTGCGTTCGGGTTTTTACCACGGATCGTGCTTAGAGTCGAGGCTGATATTGTCGACGGTAAAAAACCAATAAAATTAGCTTAAAGAGAAGTTACTATTGATTGGGTCGGGTAGAGGCTGGAGTTACGGACCTTGAATTTGTAGAATAATACACTATGGAATGCGCGTTGTCTTTGCTTTCGGGTTTTGTAAGACTGTTGATTATTAATATTTATAGGTATAAAAGTTGATCTATCTGTTAAGATGCAGAAACTTTATGAGGGTTGCTACATTTTATGCACTGAAAGTGGGGGAGGGTATGGTAGTTTTAGGTTTTTGGTTATGATGTTTGACCACTTTTGAGTTTTGGTCAATAATGTTTTTTTTACCTAGTTTTGATATCATATGTTTGCAGATTTTTTAGTTTTGGTCCGAGTTACATTCCGCTCATTTTTTTCCGTTAAGTGACATGCGTAAGTATCGTAATCCACATAAACTTTTAATTTTGTTCAATTTAGTCTATTTAATACTTTCCTATATTTTTTTTTCAATTTAGTCCAAAAGTTTCAAAACTCAAACCAATTGGACAACTAGGTCGATTGGTCCAAAATTGAACTAGGTTCAATTGTCAATTGGACCTAGTTGTCCAATTAAAGTTAATTTTGAAACTTCGGGACTTAATTGAACAAAGAAAAGTTAAAAAGTATTAGAGGGACTAAATTGAACAAAATTGAAAGTTTATGGTGGATTACGTGACTTGCACATGTCACTTAACGAAAAAAATTGACAGAATATAACGATCTGACCAAAACTAAAAAATTTGCAAACATATGGTACCAAAACTGAAAAAAAATACATCACGGACCAAAACTAAAAATTGATCAAACATCATGGACCAGAAGACCTGTTAAATTTTTTTTTTTTTTTTCAATAAAGGTTTCATTAGTACGAAAACAATTTTTCTGATTAGAAAAAAATTCTAAACCGTGAACAAAAAAGTCCGAGAGTTTACGTGTTCATAAAATGTGTTATGATGGGCTTATGACGGTTCCTGCGCCAAAGGCCCAATATGTGTCGGGCCCAAACCAAAATAAATTTGGGTTCAAAATAATATTTATCGACACCAAATTTGAAATTGACTCGAATTTCAAATTACGACAACCTTAAACCAAATATCGCTGGAAGAACACTCAAACATCACATGTACATGTTGTCTCTCTCTGACTCATTTATTCATGTGCGTCAATATTATTATATATAAATAAATAAATATTTATATATAATAGTAAGGATATATAACCACCCAAATTATTATTAGCATAATATAAGGATTATGTTGGCTAAGCAATCGGATCATATCACCACCTTGCATAGACAAACTTACCACGAGCTCCGCAAGACACTAAATGCTGTCACCATCCAACGGCTCAGGATCCATCTTGTATGGAAAGTCAACTTTCTCTAGATCAAATCTAATCTGTCGGACAAGTCATCCGTTGATCTGGTCCCTTAATTATATAGCATGCGCATCCAATGGTCGGTATTAAGTAATCAATTCAAAGGAAGGTTGAGCTTGAGTGTCTCTGAGAAAAAGTATAAACGTAGAACCGACATACATCCAGCTGCACGTGGTTCTTTCTCCCTTGGAATTCTACAAATTATAAATGGTAGAGTGCGGGGAATGAATGAACTATATAAGAGATGTCTAGAATTGCAATTTAACTATATATATATATATATTAGGGTTTGTGAAGAAGCCTATTTTTGAACCTTCCCGAGCTTAACGTTGCATGCATGTTATCTAGATATTTTTTAATTGTTATTAGTTACTAATCTGTTGGAATTCTCTATTCATGCATATACTAATTATAAAAACTTATTGTCTAGTAATCTCGTTTTTTTAAATTAATATATATGAAAAAAAATTATATTATTGTTGATTAAATTTATTACAGTGATGTATATTAGTTAAAAATATATAATATTATAATTTATACCTTATTCATAAGGTTTCATTTTTACTTTTCACATAAAAAATTCTGCTAGTAAATCAAATAAACCGAACTAATCAGTGAAAATACAAAATGGATATTTATAATCAAAGCAGACTATAAAATATTTATATTCCAAAATCTATTGTCATTATTTACAAACTAATGATTGGCTAACGCATTGTGCGGTAATTTTTTTTAATTTTTTTTTTCTCATGAAAACACCGTTTGAAAATTAGAAATACCGTAGAAAAAAGTTATAACTCTTTAATTAAGATATTTAAGATTATATATAGTAAATAAAAGTAAACGAGCAAATATACAAATATTAAAATTATACAATATTATTTAACGATGTTTATTTTTTTGATGCGTTTTAAAATTTCAGAATCGAAGGTTATGTCAGTAAAAATAATACAAGTTTAAGACCAAAAACTTTAAAGTTAATTTTAAACTTCAGAATTACTGATTTGACAACGTATCATTATCTAATTTAATAAAGTTGAACCATATCTCTTTAGATATATCAAGCATTTTTTCTTCTTTATTCGTTAGTTTATTTTAAGAAAGTATGTCTGCGCAAAGTGCAAACTACAAATTCTCTCTGGCTATATATTTTTGCAATAATGCAAAATATACCTTCTGACTTACAATAATAGTTATTATCTCATATTTAACATTTTAATGTGGCATCTAAAGATAGCAATCTTGCTAATCCTAGCTAGCAATTAGCATCTAACACAATATATAATAATTAATAATAATAATATATGTTAAATGCTAGCTATTAGTCTAGAAGGCAGTAGCTAGGTGACAGATTATCAATCGCAAATTTATTTATTTATTATTTAAACAAATAACAAGAGAATGCCACTCACAAATTTTATTCCAGAAACTAGAAAATGCCAAATAATTAGATCGCACTAAAGTTGGGATCTGGAATCATCCTGGGTGGGTCATAAAACATATCATCCTGGGGAAGGTCGTATGTGACATCTATTATATTGATTATTATACATCTATTATATTGATTATTATATTACATGTTTGACCAAATTATAATAGTGTTGTCTTCCATAACTTCCATGCATGCATTGATATTTTATCTCCATGCACGTAAATGGCACGTTAAAATATATTACAAAGAGCAACAGCGTAACATAAGCTGTAATAATCTCATTTCTCTATAAATAACCCCTAACAGCAATTTCTCTATTCCCAACACATACCAAACCATCTATCTCTACCTCTTAATTATAAGCTCTTTAATTTCCCAACTCAAAATCTATTCAATTTCAAGTATTGGGTACACCAATGACACGATTCATATCGATGTCGGCTCTTTATTTGCTATCTGTTGTATTTCTGTTAGGCTCGATGGTCGAACCTGCTCAGGCTGGGACGTCACATACCCCGCGCTCTAGGACATGGCTCTACATCCAAGCGGCTTGTCGGGGCACACAATATCGACAACTTTGTGTCAGATGCCTCACGGACTATGCACGTGGAGTCAACACCACGATCGAGAGTCCTCAACAGCTGGCTCAGGCGGCTCTGTCTGTAAGCCTGTATCGAGCGGTGTACACTAGGGCTTACATGTTGAAGGTGGCTCATGAGCTCAAATACACCAACCCCAATTCTCGCGACTACCAAGCGGTCAAGGACTGCCTGGCCCAGATAACGAACGGTGTCTATCAGTTGAGTCAGTCGATCAGGGAGCTGCGCAGGCTCGGTAAGAACCCAGTTGCAAAGAACTTCTATTGGCACATAAGTAACATCGAGACATGGGTTAGCACCACGATCACGGATGCCACGATGTGCTTAGACAATTTCCCGGGCCGGAGAATGAACAAGATGAAGGCTACAATAAGGGGGAAGGTGTTGAATGTGGCTATGGTTTCTAGCAACGCGTTGAACTTGTTTCACAGGTTTGCTGCTAAGTATAAAGCCATGAAGCCGTGAGTGCTTGGACAGTTCAGTTGGTAATTCGTTCAATCTTTCATCTTCTTCTTTTTTTTTCTTTATATTAATGGAATGTATAATAATAACTCTCTTCCTCACTATATATGTATGTACGCATAGTTTGGTTCAGTCTATATCAATGTAATACAATGATCTCATGATCTTCCGCGAAAACCTGCGCAATTTTGTTTATGTGATAGCAATTGTGTAACGTGTTCATATATATGTGGCGGGCCTCTGTGGTCAATATCGTCGCATCCATAATCTTACGCTATAAAAATTAAATTTAGATCGATATATGAAATCTAGCTAGGTATTCAAGTAGCTAGCAGGGATCGATAAACGACGACAAAGCACACACATGATGGATGGATGATATTAATACTTAAAGTTTATATTAACAATTTATTTAACTTTGCTTGTAGTTACATTTGAGTGTGTAGCTGAAAATGAAGGAAACATTTAGAGAGGTAGCTTCATACGCTAAGTCAACTAATATGAACAGCTAATTTTGTGGATCTTTAGTACTTTAATTAATTAATTTTGTTGGCGGGAAATGCCGGGAATAGTGACACCACATGTGCTTGCAAGAAAACCAAGCTCCACGTGCTTCGTGCTTACAATTTTTTTTCTCTATAAAAAAGAATATGATAATAGTAATTATACTAAATTCATCCTACCTAATATTTTAGGTTTATTTTTTTTTGGAGTTTTTTCGATTAAACTTGGTGAATAACTATTACATGCACTAGCCTATTAACGTTGGGTATTTTTCGATCAGACTTAGTGAACAACTAACGTATGCACTAGACCTGTTAACGTAGCAACACAAGCAACCTAGTATAGTCAAGAAGTCGGCCTTTTAATTTCGGTTCTATTTGTCTCCTCATATGTCTGACGCAGTGTATGTGGGTTACGCTGGATCTGTTTTTTAATCAGATCGCCGCGAGGCAGTGGCGGACGCAGGAAATTAATAATAGGGGACATTTTTGGAAGAAAAAAAAATCTTAAAATGATATTTTTTTTAAACAGAGAATGATGATTGAAAAAAAAAATCATATCATGTATTGTGTTGTAGTAAATATGTATTACATTAATTGATAATTTTAAAATAAATATTATGCTCTATAATTATATTTTACGATATTTCATTTTTGAAAACGGCATATTATAACATCATTAGTAATATCTAAAGTTTTCAATTTTAATATATTTTTTCAATGTAGGTATGTAATACACATAAACTATATAAAAATTAATTACAACATATAACGAGTTAAATTTTTTTAATGAAAAATTACATTATTTATATATAAATTATAGAGATGTGAGTATATTTATAATATAATCTTTATTTTAATTAATTTAATATTTGATATATTTGTTTCCTTTATATATATTATACTGACTTAAGAAACAAAAGAATGATCACTACCAATATGTTAAATACTACTAATAATCTATATATATTATAATCTCAATGTTTTTAATACAATGTTAACAAATAAGCATTTAATGCCATTTTCTCTCACTTAGGTGTTAAAAAAACACAATATGATTAGTCCATGTCATCTTTGATAAGATTACATTTATAAAATTATTCTCTCACATCCAAATGGAGCTCTAGATATAAGGCAAAGCACCTAATGCAATTTCAGAGGCAGTTACATTCAAAAGTTGGTAAAATTAATTCTAGCACCCTAACTAAGCTTTAAGTTTAGCACCCTAACAATAAAAAAGTACAAAATTTTCACTTTAATCGAATTGCTTAGAATGTTTACTAAAATGGGTTAAAAATACTAAAAGTAAAAAAATAAAATATAAACAAAATATTTACATAAATTAAAATTAGTTTAGTTATTTAAAAAAAAAACATTTCGTTAAAATAAATGTAATATAAATAACAGAAAAAATAGAAATGATAATAAACAAAATGGTTAAGTTAGATAATAAAGTAAAAAAAAAAATTACAGTATATTAATAAAACTAAACGATCTATCTATATCTATATACAATATAATCTCAATATCTATAATGTAGTGTTGACAAGTATTAAAATGAAACTAAGACATGTACACAAAATTTAATTTGTTTTTTTGGCCAAAACACAAAATTTAATAAATAAATTCTTTGATGAATAAATTACCGAACAATTACTTTATTTCAAAGGACTAAACCATTTTTTTGTATTCTAAGAATATTAACATATGAGCAATAATTACTGTTAAGAAAAAGAATGGACATCCAGCAAGACCGTACTATTAAGGAAAATAATGGACATCCAACAAGACCGGCAAGCACAAGGAAGGCTCTTCTTCTCTGTCTCATCTATCTCCACTACCTCACTCGCATCCTTGCTTGAGGCCTATCCCTATGCCTTCCCTACTACAACCACAACCTCAATCGTCATTTAATTCTTTTGAACCCCATATGTATGAGTGTGGCTCCATCGGAAGAGGTAATGTGTGATTAGAGTTGTATTAGTCATCGAAGCTCGCAGACACCTGATTAAGATTGATTTCAGCCATCGAAGAATAATGATAGGTTTCGATTCAATCAACTCATTCTCACTTAGTTTTGGTGGATTATTCTTTCCTTTATAGAAGATAACGCAATCAAACTTGAAATTTACTTCTGAAAATTTTATAGCAATCAATAAATTTTTATGTATTAGGTATATATATTCTAATAGAAAATTAATTATAATTATTCATAGCAATTAGTAAATTTCCATAATTTGAGTATATTTTAATAGAAAGTTAATTATGACCATATATAGAAATTAGTAAGTTTTCATAAATTAGTTATGGTGTGATAGAAAATGAATCATGAATTCATATGAATTAGTAGTAAATTCCGATTTTATACATATAAATAAATTTCCATAAATTCGGGCAAAAAAAAAAGTTTCCATAAATTAGGTATATTGTAATATAAATTTAATTATGATGATAGAAATTAGTAAATATTTTTGAATTATGTATATATTGTAATAGAAAGTTAAATCATCCTTTTATATATGCATTATTAGTAAATTTCAATTTCATAGAAATTAGTAAATTTTCGTGAATTATGTATATTCTTATAGAAAATTAATAATGATTTATATGAATAAATTTACATGAATTAAACATTTCCATTAGTTTGGTAAAAAGAAAGTATATTATAATAGCAGTTGCAAATCAATCTATATATACTATAATTCTAAATAATCTTCTAACAAGTTGACAAGTAAGGTTTTTGCACAACTTTATCTTTCTTATGTGTTAAAATGAAATTAATTGATTGGTACATGTCAAATTTGATAAGTTACAACAACATATCACTTCCACATGGAAGTCTAAATATCAAGCAAAGCTCCACATTCCATGTTACGAACCGTTTCATTTCGAGTTTGCAAAATTGGGCTTTGAACCTCATACAAAAGAAAATTGCAAGTTTTCACTTTAACAAATTAATTTGTAAAGTACACTAAAATAGGTTGGAAAAAAATTTGATAAAAAAAACAAATAACTTTGCCAACAAAAAAAAGAAAGAATTATTTAAGTAAATAATAGTGAATAATATCTTTTAACTAATATATAATTACTAAATTATAGTGAATAATATCTTTTAACTAATATATAATTACTCACTATTATAGTTACAATTTTTTTAATATTAAAAACAGTAAAGAAAAACATAAAATGACTCAAGTGTTGAAAATATATATAGAAAACATGAAATTATTAAATATTATTAAGAAAGTTAAAAAAAATAGTGAAAAATATAAATAAAAAATAAAATAAATATATTTTAAAAATGTATTATATATATATATATATATGTGTGTATGTGTGTGTATATGATTAATATATTACCGTTTTATAAATATATTTACATATATTCTTTTATTAATAAAATGCGCAAATTATCATAACGCGCAAAGCGCGGGTAAATTACCTAGTGTATAATATATGAATAAACATGCACCATAATACACCTTAATGTGTAGCAAGTTTGCCACATTGCTGCCAGCATGCTACGTTAAAAATAGGGATTGATTGATCCTAATGCATTCTCAGTTGATTGCGACCATTACTTTGTTCAACATAATGCATTCTCAGTTTCTAAAAAAATATCTCTACTTCAGTCCAAATTCAATCATCATTGTTAGTTGTTACCATAGTCTTGCATGATCCGCCATAGCCTCTCCCGTCGCTTCACCGTGGCCCATAGATCCCCTCCTCTCTCTCTCTCTCTCTCTCTATATATATATATATATATATTATAAAAGTTAAGTTAGTTTTATGAACTATATAAATAGTATAGGTGATTTTTTTTGGCCAAAAATAGTATAGGTGATTAAAAAAAACATTAATATTTATTTATCTTATTAACATTTATAATTTTATAGTGAATCTTATATATATATATAATTATAGAATTATAAGTAGTCTTATTAAATAATTTATATAAATAGTTCAAATGATTAACAAGTCATTCATACATTTTCTTTATATTGTACTTATAATAATGTATAAAACTCTATAGTTATAATAAGTTTAAATTTATACAATAACAATAATTTTGATATACTCTCTGCGCAAAGCGCGGGTACATTATCTAGTATATAATAAACAACACTCTGATTCCAAATTCCACGGGGAATGAATTTATTTTGTTAATATTTTATAAATCATATAATATATAATAAGCGCATTTATTTACTATGAATATTTAAAAAAAATTATCATAATGAACGCATTTATATTTTTACTCTACTGTTATTATTATTAATTTTCATGATCTAGGTATATTCTAATAGAAAATCAATATAATTTCATATGAATTAGTAAATTTTCATGAATTACGTACATTCTATTAGTTTTGCAAAAAAAAAAAAAAAAAAAAAAAAAAATTGTAATAGCAGCTGCAAATCAATTTATGGTAAATAACATTTACATCCAATTCTCATATTTAATGCATTTATTTCGTTAATATTTAATAAATCATATAATAAACACATTATTCATTTCTCATATTTAATGCATTTATTTCGTTAATATTTAATAAATCATATAATAAACACATTACGATGAATAATTTTTAAACTTTTAATTCTCATAACGAACGCATTTAGATTGTTACTTTACTGTTATTATTACTTTCTTATTGAATTGTTTTTCATAATGAACACATTTATTTTGTTAATATTATTTCCTACTTTTGAATTTAAATCGTGTTTCATTTCACGCATATTTTATATACGAACATTTATATTATGTTTCAACATTTGTATTGTTACGTCTATGTATTAGAGTTTTCTTCATCTTAGTCACAAACTATTACTAAAATAATACTCAACGCAAACTTTAACTTTTCCTAGAGAGATTTGGACGATGATTGTACGAGTTGTTCATCTTCTGAAGAAGTTTACTTTTCGTAAACTTATTGAATTTTAGTCTGTTAATAATGTTCTGGTTGATGAATATGTATATTTTTTCACGCTTTGTATTTAGAAAATACTTTTGCTCATGGCTTTTGGATATTTTCTGTTATTTTTATTGAACTTTTTATTTATTATTATGTAGGGTGATGTAGTTCATGCATATATTTCGAAAAATATTTGTGAATAAAAAAGAAAGTCTATTTGTTGGTTCTCATCACCATAATGTTGAGAAACTGAATAAACTTATGGTCATGTTAGACATAGACGTCAATTATGTTGTAAATTTTGGGGAAAATATTTCGGTTTTAGAAGAGTTTCATATTATTTCTCATATCTTATCTGGTATACATATTTATCTATGTCTTATTTGGTATTCATATTTATTTATTCGAAACGGTTAAATCTTAATTTTTTTAATTTTCATTTTAACCCTATGGATATATATATTTTATAAGTAGAAGATTGGTCGCAACTGGTTCAATTGATAAAGTGATATCAAGTAGACATCTTTCAATAATATCAAACGCATTCATATTGTGATTAATAACATTCAATTAAGTTTATAAATAAATGGATAATCGCGCAACGCGCGAGTAAGCTATCTAGTATGTTAAATAGATCGGCAAAAAAATGTATGTTAAATCATTCCAACTTATTACTATAATTACTAGTTATGTGTTAAATAATTATAACTTATTACTTCTATTGAATCTTGGCAGTAATAATAATAATAATAATAATAATAATAATAATAATAATAATAATAATATAATAATAATAATAATAATAATAAATTATTGATGGCCAACCGGCCAAGGGATGACATAACTTATTATTAAGAAAAATAAAAGTAAAAGAGAAAGGTGAAAGGAGATGAGAGAGAGGACAAAATATACAATAATATAAGACAATGAGTTAATATAAGAGAGAGAAGAGGGCGTGTAGGTTTTAAGGTATGTAATTCAAGACTTGCTCATTTATGAACGTGTGTCCGCCACTGCCGCGAGGTGACAGAGATTTTCTGACTAGACTTAGTAAACAGCTCTACATGCAGCCTATATAGTCAAGATGTCAGTCCATTAAGATAAGTTCTAATCACATTCTAATATGTCCGACGCGGTATGTAGACTAGGCGAAACCTGTTTTTTAAGGTAATCACCACGAGATGACCTACGGAGTTTCGAACATGGAACTTTCAAAGACAAACTACATGAGAATAAGTATTCTTAACCACTAGATCACCACTACTTGTGGGCTTACAAGTCTTATTTAAAATTTATTTTCGAATTATATAGTACAAATTGTGTTAGTCAACTACTATGAATTTTACATCTAATTATTTTTCTTTAAAAATATTTTGTTCCTCATTGTTCTTTCTTAATAAATCCATCGCTGAGACCAAATTGTGCTCAGTATTGCATATCTAGTTTGAATCGAATAGATTCGGACTAAAAGACTCATTCGTTCTGAGATTTTATTTTAAAATTAATTGATGATAAAATAAGATAGTTCACTTATTTATATAGTGTTAAAAAATATAATGAATACTACCAGAGTTGGTATAAGAAGAATATCAACAAGTTCAGTAGTTCACGGTGAGTTTTAGCAATTTTTTTTTTTTTTTCACACTGTGAAGCTATTTGACTAAATTATCGGGCTTATCAAATACGAATGGCATTTTTTAACCGAACACTTCTTAATCGAATGCTTCAAACAAGAGTAGTGTTAGAAATTGTGAAATTTACTGTGAAATTTCTTTAGAAAGTATTATAGGGCCCCCACCAAGAAACCAATACAATTTGCTGTAGCACTTTCTCTTTCATACTTTCTAGAGAAATTTCACCGTTTGAATCTTTATTGTTCAAACAATGGACTTGTCAAATTATTTTTGGCCCATAAGAAACAGAGTCCGTAGCCAGTGGCCTAGAAAAAAAATATATTAATTCATGAAGGGTTTTACATTTTTACGTTTTTTTTTTGGGTGATAACTTTTCTACGGTTGATTAAAGGGAAATCTATATCTAACTTTTTAGTTTTTGCTACAGAAAATCGATCTAGGTTCGCGTGGTTTACTCTTGGCTCAACTATTGGAGATTTTGACCTATATAAGCTTTTATGGACAACCAAATACAAATATAGACTGCATGAAAAAAAAATTATAAATCTGAGGCAAACCGAGATTTCACATCTCGGTTAGGATTTTTTTTAGGGTTTAGGGCACTAAAAAACTCTAAACCCTAAAAAAAAAAAAATCCTAACCGAATCTCGGTTTTGGATGAAAAAATTCAAACCGAGATGTGAAATCTCGGTTTGCCTCAGATTTGTAATTATTTTTTCATGCAGTCTATATTTGTATTTGGTTGTCCATGAAGACTTATATCGGTCAAAAACTCCAACTATTGTCGGTGACGTTCTTAGTCCGACTCAAACCCAACCGCGACAATTAATTAATTAGGTGGTCCGTTAATCTGTGCGTAATTTATTATCATGCTGGATCCGGACAAGATTTAACATGTACAATTAATGAGACGCGCTACACTGCCAGTCAGATAATAATAATAATATGATAGTGAAATTAGAACAGAAAATGAAATAATGCAAAAGACAGCGTGGTATGTATCCAATCTGATATATTTAATATAAAAATACAATGGGATCAGATCAACCGCACTAACAAGAAGTCAGCGTGCCAAAAATTTGAATTATACAAGTTACAACCACAGGCTCAGCTGCTTTTTACTTTCAAAATATATCCTTAAACAAAACAAACAGTCCTAAACAAAAAAAAACAGTCCTTACGACATCATGATGCTCCTCAGTACTGTCTACTCGAACCTCACCTATTTTTAGCCCCAAAAAAATAAACCTCACCTATGTTTGGCCAAAAAAAGAATTTTGGGATTAAAGTTAAGAGTGAAGAGCAGTACATTTTTACGAAGATAAATTTTTTTATGAAATTAATTACTTCTAACTATAAAAAGTGTATTTAGCTAAATTTATTGATTTTTGAATAAGAAATAGTTTATAAGAAACAGTGTATTATTGTAACATGTTCGGTCAATTCATTGACTGTCCAAAGAAATTACATTATATAAATAGAAAATACCAAGTCAATGATGATTCTTTACTGTATCAAATTTTTGGAGTTTTCAGTATATTGTGATTTAAATTGGGGTCCTGTCCATTCAACAGAAGATCATTAACAATATATTGTGTAAAACTTGTCAATGTAATTGTGGGATGGAAAGTTAAAAAAACAAGATATAGTCTCCTTGTTGAGTGTGGAGGCTAATTATAGAAGTTTAGAAGAAGCTATTACAGATGCAATATGAATGAAGCGTTTATTCTTAGAACTTCTGATCATGGACTATTCTATATTCCCATATATTAAGACACTAAGTTAGCAATCCAAATGACTAAGAATCATATATTTCATGAACGAACCAAATATATTGAGTCTGATTGTCATATTATAAGAGATTGCATTTAAAATGGTACGATTTGTATATTTTATATATCGTGTCTACAAACTAACTTATTGATCTGCTAATTAAAGTTCTGGTTTGACTTCATCATGAATCACTTCTTCGATATTACGGGATCGTTGATATCTTTAAATAGAAGAATTTGAGAATTAAATAGGAAGGGAGTAAAGAAGTAAATTTATGAGGAAATGTAGACTAATGTATTTAGTTAGTTGACTTTAACCAGTTAACATATAAATTTCCCCTCGAACATTTGTACAACTAACTTTTGATTGATAATGAAGTATGAGCTTTTCCGATCATCTCATTACAAATCCAATTTTCTACAAAATGACAAAGTATATAGAACTTGACTGTAATTTCACTTAAATTGTATTCAAAATAATCACATCTTTGTTTTTCACTTATGCTCAAAGAACTAACTTACTGATCTACTAACCAAAGCGCGTGATCCTCTTTAACAAGAGTATCTCCTTTTGACATCAACATCTTCAAAGAGCAATCCACAATAAGTAAAACATAGAAAGATGAAAAATATAGGAGTATGTAGAGTTATGTATTTAACTAACTTAATTTGTAATTAGTTATATAACTAACGTTTAAGCAATAATACATTCATGAATTCCCCCTCCTTCACTCTCGATAACATCATAGAACACAGAGTGAAGATCAGAAACTAATTTTTCAGTCCGCATTTTGATGTTCACACTTAATTACAGAACAAACATCTTCTCCTAGCTAACTTTCTCCCTATAATCTAATTAAAAACGTGGCAAAAAAAGAAATCTAATTAAAAAAATATATAATTTTATTTAATTAAACTAACATTTTTATATTAAAATAAATCTTAGAATTTTTTGGGCACGATCCCTTATTTTAACACATATTATAATTGGAAATTATGAATTATAAAACGTATAAAAAATATTGGTATGATTAGACTATATTGTATTAAGTATTAATATCTGAATAGTAAATACTACATTTTCAGCTACGTTCGAGCATTATATATATATATATAACTCAAGCTACTCACTATATATATGCATGCAGGGTGTAATAGAACTATATACAAACTAGTGGGCTAGCTAGCTAGGGTTTTGGTTAAACTTGGAAGATGATAATCACCGTGAGAGACTCCACGTTGGTTCGCCCTCTTCAACCGGAGAAGACACCATCCACGAGCTTTTGGCTCTCAAACATCGACTTGGTAACCCCTAACCGTTACACACTAACTGCTTTCCTCTACAGAGGGCCCACCATAAAAAACCCTAGTTTCTGCGACCCGGAGGTTCTCCGGCAAGCCCTGAGTAGGGTTCTTGTGCCTTTCTACCCTTTCGCCGGCCGTTTGAGGCTCGACAAAAACGGCCGGACTGAGATCGACTGCAATGGCGAAGGTGTTCGCTTCGTGGTGGCTGATTGCTCGGCCAAATTCGACGATTTAGGCAACTTTGCTCCATCCGCCGAGCTCCGGAAGCTTCTTCCGGATGTGGACTATGCGGCTAGCATGTCCTCCTTTCCACTTCTACTTGTGCAGGTAATTAATTACTTGTTTATATCTATTTTTTATGAGAAATTAGCGAGCGAGTTCATGTCTATTTGTTGAGTAATGAAATTTTCACCCAATTATTCCACCGACACTAAACACCATTATTGTAGAATAGTGTTATATGTGTATATGTTAATTTTTACTGACAAGCGAGACAAATGATGCTAACTTGTTTAAATTTCCATACTTTTGACTTAGTTGGTCTATTATCATGATGTATGGAGCCCATGTATAATTGAATGTAGGGCTATATGTATGTGTGCGTTGGAAGAGCTCAATAGGTGAGCTTGTACGAAACCAAGCATTTTATGTCTCTAAGCAAATAACAAAGTTCAAGTTGTTTACTATTCTTCTTTCATTTCATATCTCTGTATCCTTCTACCTAAAACTTCATCTTTGCCATTTTATTTGGTAAGTTAATTCAGCTAACTTAGCGATTATATTCCAACCGAGTATTTTTCAACACTAGTATCAGAGCTCAAAAGATCTTAATGGGTCAAATCATCCCCAACAAAAAAAAATTCGACTGAAGCATGTCTTCGTCAAATTTCTCTCTTTCATCTCCACCAATTTTTTAAGGAAAGAATTATGATTTTTGGTCCGCAAGATACAAGCGTTTCTGATGGCAAACCATCTATGGGAAGAAGTTACGAAGGAACTGGAGAAGTAGACCGATGGAGAAGAAATCGATGCAGCCAGACAAAAAATTCTAAAGGAGAAGATGTTGAAGGATGTCCGAGCAATTACCGTCATCCACTTTGCCGTCACCGATGCCATTTTTCCGAGGATCATTGGAGCCGCAACAGTAAAGCAGGCCTGGGATATCCTCCAAAATGAGTATCAAGGCACGTAGAAGGTACGCACGATCAGACTCCAGACCGCCAGAGGGGAGTTTGAAAATTTGAGAATGAATTTGAAAATTTGAGAATGAAGGAGAACGGAAGTGTTCAAGATTACTCATCCAAATTGAGCAAACTTGTGAACCAGATTAAGTTGTATGGCGATGAGACAAATGATCAAAGAGTTGTTGAAAAAGTCTTGATCAGTCTCCCAGATAAATATGATCTTATTGTAGCTGCCATCGAGCAGTCCAACGACATCAAGACAATGTCTCTGACCGAACTAATTGGTTCATTGCAAGCTCGTGAGCAAAGAATAATTAGAATGTCAGAAACTCTAGCTGAAGGTGCATTCCAGTCCAGCTGCAAGTTCAAGAAGGGTGGCAAAAAACAAGGCTTTGTTAAAAACGAAAAAGCAAATTTTCCAGGTCCCTCTAAGGAGTCCGGAAGACTGGAAAATTTCTTCCATGTAGCACTTGACGGAAGAAAAATCACACGCCGAATGATTGCTAGCACAAAGGCAAAATGCAATGTCGATTTTGCAAGAAGTTTGGGCATGTTGGGAAATTTTGTAGAGCTAAGCAAAATCTAAATAGCTCTCAAAATCAACAGACTCAGAGGGCCAACGTGTCGGAGGATCAATTTCATGGAAATCAATTATCCGTCGCTAAGCAAGGAGGTTCCAGTTCCGGAGATGAAGTATGGCTTATTGATAGCGGTTGCACAAACCATATGTCAAACAATTCCAAGGTGTTCTGCCAGATGAATTCTTCCGTCAATGTCCCAATCAAAATGGGAAATTGAGCTGTTGTCAATTCCTCAGGCAAAGGAACGGTGGCAGTTCAAACCAGTAAAGGTACAAAATTCATCCAAGATGTTTTTTACGTGCCTAAACTGGATCAGAATCTGCTAAGTGTGGGCCAAATGATTAGAAATGGTTATTGCCTGGTTTTCAAGAATGAAGCATGTAGGATTTATGATGCTGCACACAGTGAAATTGCATGTGTTAGCATGAATGAAAAAAGTTTTCCTATTTCTTGGGATCATGCTCATAATGTCATGAAAGCGTCCACTGATGAGACATGGTTATGGCATATGAGATATGATCGTTATAGTTTAGATTCTCTCAAGTTTCAAAAGAATTTTGTGAGAGATTTAACTCCTATCCATGTTCATAAGGATGTATGTAAAGCATGTCAGTTGGGTAAAATGCATAGAAAACCATTTTCTAATGAGGAGACTTGGAGAGCCTCTCAAAAGCTTGAGTTAGTGCACACTGTGGTCCAATGAGAACTCCATCGCTTAGTCAGAATCGGTATTTCATCTTGTTCATAGATGATTATACTAGGATGATGTGGGTGTATTTTATGAGGCAAAAATCCGAAGTTTTCACGATCTTCAAAAAGTTTAAAACCATGGCCGAAAATCAAAGTGGTTGTAAACTTAAGAAGATTAGATCGGATAATGGGAAAGAGTACACCTCCAAGAATTTTGAGAAGTTTTGTGAAGATGAGGGTGTTGAACATCAACTTTCATTTGTTTACACTCCACAACAAAATGGTGTTTCCGAAAGGAAAAATCGAACTGTGGTGGAAATGGCTAGATGCATGCTGAATGAGAAAAAGATGCCTAACGAGTTTTGGGCAATAGCAGTATATACTACTGTGTATCTGTTGAACAGGCTTTCGACGAAGGCAGCGGCATATGTCACTCCAATTGAAGCTTGGAATGGAGAAAATCCGTCTGCCAAACTTCTCAAAGTGTTTGGTTCTCCATGCTACATTCATGTCTCGAACCAGAAGAGGCACAAGCTAGAAGAAAAGGCGCTCCGTGGTATTTTTGTCGGCTATAGTTCTCAATCCAAAGGATACATGATCTACAACCCTATCACTCAAAATGTTGTAACCTGTAGAGATGTTGTCTTTGATGAAAATTCTATGTGGGACTTTGAAGCAAAAGAGGTCCGGAAGAAATCGATGCTCAATTTTCAAGATCATCCTAGCACTTCCGAAAGTGTTGGGGTTGATGATGGTGCTGCAGTTGACAACACACCCGGTGATGAAGAAGAAGAAGAAGAAGAATCATCCAGAGTTGCAAAACTCTGTAGATTCAGACTCTCCAATCAGAAGAGTGAGATCTCTCTCAGATGTATATAAGAGATGTAATGTTGCCCTTATCGAACCGGAAAGCTATACAGAAGTTTCAAGGTACGATGAGTGGAATTCTGCGATGGAGGAGGTTCTGCACATGATCAACAAGAATGACATGTGGCAATTGTTGATCAACCTAATCACAAGAAGGTCATTGGTGTCAAGTGGATATACAAGCTCAAGGTCAATCCAGACGGTTCAATCCTGAAGCACAAGACTCGTGGCGAAAGCTTATTCTCAAGAATCCGGAGTTGATTATTCAGAAACTTTTGCAACAGTGGCAAGGCATGATACCATCAGAACTCTCATTGCTCTTGCCGCGCAAAAAGTTGGAAAATTTTCCAACTCGATGTCAAGTCGGCATTCTTGAATGAATATCTCCAGGAGGAGGTATATGTCAAGCAACCCGAATGATGGTTCATAAGGGCCAGGAAGACAAAGTCTACAAGCTGCACAAAGCTTTGTATGGGTTGAAGCAGGCTCCAAGAAGCTGGTATAGCAGAATTGATGATTATTTCATCAGTCAAGGATTCATCAGAAGCGAGAGTGAACCCACTCTTTATGTCAGATTCAAGAACGAATCATAAATACTTATAGTATCATTATATGTTGATGATATTCTTGTTACTGGAAGTAGTCCTGACATGGTTCATGAGTTCAAGAAAAAAATGATGGAGAAATTTGAGATGACAGATTTGGGTCTTATAAATTATTTTCTTGTAATGGAGATATGCCAAAACAGAAAAGGAATTTTCATATCTCAAAAAAAGTATGCTGAAAATATTTTGAAGTGGTTCAAGATGGATCGTTGCAAGCCGGTGTCTACTCCGCTAGTAGCCAGTGAGAAGTTGTGCAAGGAAGATGGTGCTAGCAAAGTTGATCAAAGTCATTACCGGAAGTTGATTGGCAGTTTGTTATATCTAACTGCGACCAGACCTGATCTGATTTTGTTGCAAGTTTATTATCCAGATTCATGCATGCTCCAAGTCAAATCCATTTGGGAGCAATGAAGATGGTGCTCAGATACATTCGAGGTACAACCGACTACGAAATTTGGTTTACATCCACTGCAGACGCAAAGCTCCAAGGCTACACTGATAGTGATTGGGCCGGATCCGTAGATGACATGAAGAGCACATCAGGTTATGCATTTACGCTTGGTTCTGGAATTTTTACTTGGCTTTCAAAGAAGCAGGAAACTGTTGTCAACCGCAGAAGTTGAGTACATTGCAGCAGCAACTGTGACCAATCAAGCGATTTGGTTAAGGAAGATTTTGCAAGATGTCGGTCAGACAGAAACCGAGACAACTGAAATAAATTGCGACAGTAAATCAGCAATAGCTATTGCAAAGAATCCAGTGAACCATGGGAAGACAAAGCACATCAGGGTGAAGTATCATTTCATTCGTGAAGCCGAAAAATCTGAAGAGATCAAGTTAGTTTATTACAATACTGAAAAGCATATTGCAGATATTTTCACCAAGGCACTTCCCAATGCGAAGTTTGAATTTCTGAGATCAAAGCTCGGAGTATTCAGTGAAAATTTCATGGATGAGTGTTGAGTAATGAAATCTTCACCCAATTATTCCACCGACATTAAACACCATCATTGTAGAAGAGTGATATATGTGTATATGTCAATGTTTACTGACAAGGGAGACAAATGAAGTTAACTTTTGTAAGTTTCCATTCCCTTTGACTTAGTTGGTCTATCATCATGATGTACGTGAGCCCATGTATAATTGAATGTAGGGCTATATGTATTTGTGCATTGGAAGAGCTCAATAGGTGAGCTTGTACGAAGCCAAGCATTTTATGTCTGTGAGCAAATAACAAAGTCAAGTTGTTTGCTATTCTTCTTTCATTTCATATCTCCATATCCATCTACCTAAAGCTTCATTTTTGCCATTTTATTTGCTAAGTTAATTTCGCTAACTTAGCGATTATATTCCAACCGAGTATTTTCCAACACTATTATATAAGCTTACCGAAATTCCATACTAAAATGAATTTAGAGTTTAGGATTTAGAATTATTTAGACCCGTGTTGAGCCTTAGGTCATTTCTATCACTTTTCTTCTAAGATTCCTAGATTTTTCATGAATATAGGTTACATTATTCAAATGTGGGAGCGTCTCGATCGGCTTGGGCACGCACCACCGCATAGTAGACGGAACCGCGACCTTTCTTTTCATCAAAAGGTGGGCTGACATTGCACGGGGTCAGCTAGATCAAGTCGATGTCAAACCCATATTAGACAAGACCATGATGCGAGCGAGGAACCCGCCTCGACCGCAGTTCTCCCACATAGAGTACCAACCCTCGATCCCCAACAATAATGCCGCTTGGACCGAACCCACAACTGCTGCCATGTTCGACATCACCGAGGAACAACTAAACTTCCTTAAAAGACAGTCTGAAAAGGAGGAGGCTGAAGGGATGACGACGAACTACCGCAAGAACAAGCTTACAACATTTGAGGTTGTGGCTGCACATGCATGGAGGTGCCGTTGCATGGCGAGTGAGGCCTTAGATGAGCACGAGTCGAAGCTAATAATTCCGACTGATGGAAGACGCAGGATACAACCGCCATTACCGTATGAGTAAGACATGGTTTAATCTTTATAATTTCACATTCTCCTCCTCACGTATGGATTAAATTACTTTGAAGACGTGATTTTTTTAATTAAATTAAGGTTTAATATAGCCTACCACCCACACCAGAATAAATACCCACACCAGAATAAATGGAGTTTTATGAGAAAAATATATATGCTAGTGTAGGAAGACCTTCTAGGGATAAGAGACATATGGCTAAAGAGAGAAGAAAAAAATATTTCATATATAGTTCTGCATAATCTCAAATGTTATTAGTTCTGATTAACCCCGCGGAGATTCGAACACTCTAAAAGATTTAGACAGACCTTAAGGTGAATGTGGGGTTAATCCTTATACTTAAACAGGTACTTCGGGAATGTGATTTTCGTGGCCATAGCTGTGGCTAAGGTAGGCGATCTGATATCGAAACCCCTACAATATGCTGCTAGTAAGATCAAAGAGGCCGCTAATCGAATGGATAATGACTACTTAAGGTCGGCGATTGACCACATCGAACTTTTGCCACCCGACAAATCGACCGTGGAACGTCGGCCCGAAATGTATCGATCCCCGAACCTTGGGATCACGAGTTGGGTCGTCAGGTTCCCTACGGAAGCGACAGATTTCGGGTGGGGCCGGTCAATGTACATGGTGCCCGTCGCAGTGCCCTATGAGGGTCTCTCTTACTTGGTTCAAGGCCCTCGCCGTGGAAATTATGAGAATGGAGGTCTTTCATTAGCCATCACTTTGGAAACCAAGCAAATGAAGGTTTTCCAAGAAATGTTCTACGCAGCTATGAGGAAATCTAATATGTAAGTGAGTGTTAGCGTCATTCAATTCTATCCTATCATATTATTAAAAGTGTGTTGGAGATTACATACAGTTATGTCTCTGTTGGAAATAAGAATCTACCGAAGTATATATATATATATATATATATACTACGGAGATAATATATATTATAGTATTACAATATTCCTTCTAGTTATGCATTTGTATTTCATATAAGCCGACTCAATGTCAGAATTAATGTATTTGTGTGATTCAATTATGTAGCCTGCCACTTTCATCTATTGTTTTCCTACACTTGTGGCTTGTTTATATACATATTATTATTAATTATAGAGTTAAAGAATTAAAAACATGGTAACTAATTGATGTTTTATATTTAAAATGTTAATATTTAATGTCTTAACTATTAATTTGGTCCATTTTCTAAAACATTTTGGTTTAAACATCGAATACGCTTCAACCATAAAAAAAACACAGAATATGCTCATGATGATCAATGCATGGCACTGATTGTATTTTATGGACACGTCACACGTGTATAACTTTCATATAGCCTTTCTAATTTTGGCGGGAAATAAAGTGCCTGTCAATAAATATGAAAGTTCTAGAATTTTAAATCAAAAGTTACCGTCAAATATGGTGTCCATTCAATGTCATCTATATTTGCCTATAAATAGGCTTGTTTTTAAAGCATGTTGATCAATATTCATGAATCAATTTTGACCAATATTAATGCTGATTATGCGGTATTTAATACTATCGATTCTATATTAGAAGTTCTTAAGTAAGTTCTTCGTATTTTGCAACTCGCTAAATTTAGTGATTTTGTTGTATACTTAGGTATGATATGATAGTAATCTGTTATCAGAACTCGTCGAGTTAGATGCAAATATTATCTTTCGGAAAAGCGATTATATGTAGAGCCTCAAAATTACACATATTCGATATCTCGTGGTCCGCATCGTATTACTTATATATGTTGGATAAATATATGTCTCATATCAAAAGAATTATATCAAATATATGTAGTATCAAATGATTTATTCTTGAATCAACATTATACTAAATAAATATTATATATATTGCCTTGCGATATATATATAGATGATCGATTGCTCGTAGTTTAACCTAAACCGGTGTCAAATAAATATTGTTTTTTATTTGCAAATTTTAGTCATGGGGTGGCTGCAGGACTTTCGGTCCCTACATATATATAAATTCATTTGGATAATCGTTCAGACATAAAATTTGATCCGTTGCACTTGCATGTCAGTTCCTGGATGTAGGGTAAAAGGAAGAGTAAGTACATTAAACGTGTCTTATTTGAGCGCCGGGCCCAGCAGTTATATCACTTCGTCGGTCGGGTGGGCCTATTTTAGTCTAGGTGACGTCAGACGTGAGCCTGTTTACTAACATTATTAATTCAGTGGTGCGGAATGGATGTGGAAATTTTTTATACATATATATAATATTTATTTAAAAAGTCTACCAACATATGATTAAATTTTGTTAAATATTAAAATATCACTACGCTGCTATTTTAAACAGTAGTGTAGAGCGCTGCTATTTTTAACAACGATGTTTGTGGTGACGCGTGTTTCCTTTTTTATTTTAGGGTTTAGATTTTTATTTTGCTTTTCTTTAGGTTTTAAAATAAAGAGGTTTTATGTTGATTTTTAAAAATCTATTGAATTTGGTGTACAGTTTGGTCCAAAGTTAATTCTACGGGAGAAAATTGTTTAAACTGTAAGTTTTATAAACCCTAATTGCCAGGATCTTGATCATGCTTTATGTGGATTAAAGATATAGAGAGGAATGACTTACCCGGTACTTGATTTCGATTCCTCTGATATTCTTAGATTGTCGATATGCTTCTCTGTAGAACGGTTCTACTTCTCTCCCTTCCCATCCTTCTGTCAGAGACCAGTTGATGGAGAACTGCTCTTAATCTCTGTGTCAATAACTGGCAGGGAGAGAGGACCGTTTATAATATTATACCCTTTGATCTGGTACGTCCATCAAGTAACCAATTGAACGGTCTAGATTAAATCATACCATAAAGATATATATTGATATAATATAATATAATACATTATTCAATATATCTATACTCATTAATAGTATCTGGCCACATAATTAGAATATATATTGTAACATTAAATATATATTCTTACATTCTCCCACTTGGCCAGATAATCACATAAGTCTTATATCTTTATGGAATAACATAAGGCGCGCGTAAAATCTAATTTTTCCGTTCATCATAATCACTTACATTCAATAATCTGTAAATGCGGGTTATGGCGGTCATACACTTATTTAAGCAGCATACTCCCTTCCATATACCACGACAATCACATCTTATCAAACATAAGCCTGTAAGCAATATATATAAACACATTAGGGTCCGAGTAAGGCTTTGCATAAGGTTTTCCCGTTATCATAAACTTTATGTGTACACAATCATAATTAACAGGAAAACATTGGAGTCAGAAACATATCATTGAGCTCAGAGTGTCAAACATCATCATCATCAACTTTACAACTAAGACCCATTATTTGCATGCTTATTTAATGTCATTAGTTGTAAACATTCATTTAAATACATCATTGTCAGCTTGGCCATTATGCTGACAGACACTCTAGTTTCTGAACTTTCTTCTTAACGACAATAAACTTTCATTCCATAAGTTTGCACCTTTAATGCTTGTCGTTTTGACGAAGAAACAACTGTGGCGTTATTACGATAAATTTTCCAGCGACTTGGTAACGGTGTCGACAACCTCAAGCCCTGAAATAAGTCCCACAGTTCTTAATGCATGATAAACATGCTAAAGCCTTACTTTACATTATTGATAACGACAGATAATTACCACTTTTCTATAATATTGCTCCAACACATAAAAGGAACAAATAATTGAAAGTGGACTTTCAACTGTCACGATATCCCTTAAATCTGAATCTACACGAACATAAATGCATTCACATGTTCTTGTAGGTGCATTAGGACTTTATTTGCAGAATTCGAGAATTACTCCCTCTATAAGATCAATTCAATGTGAGCTTTCTGAGACAATCCAACTGTAACCGTGACTAGATTAAAATTTTAATTTAATCTTTGTCACGAAATTGTCTCTCACATTAACTTTCATCTTAACTTCAGAGGGAATCATAATGCATAATCATTTAAACGTGAGCAAGAAATAATCAATTATACAGGTAAAATATCTACATACTCCCACTAATCTTATAGTTCATACGGTTGTCAAGTCACTTACTAAACCATTCGTGGGAACATTTATTTTATCCTATAAATTGATTTTTAAAATGACCATCCATTAATTGAGAAATATAAACTTCATACATAATATATTTGTGGGAATGAAACCGAAAAAGTATTTACTAATATCTGAATCCTACAAGTAAACCAACTTCCAGAATAACAAATTTTCGTAATGTTATTCTAAATGATTTAACTTTATCAGATGATTATATTTTTCTTTCTTTATGGAGTATCATGTCTTTCGAACATTATCCCTTATGTTGAAATTTCCATTCAACTGATGGAACTATATTCTAATCCATGTGAATAATGTATTCATACAGATAGACAGTGTCTCTCATTTACCATAATATCCACATCTTATTATTCAGACACTCCCACTAATTTCATTATTCTTAAGATTAACATAACTGGTTTCTACAATTTTCGGACTTTAGTTAAGAAAGTAAGTATTTATACCCTTTGGATCTTTTAATGTTACTCTAGAGTAAACATTTCATTCAAGAATCCATTCTTTAATGTGGATCATAAACATTTACTTTACTTTTATTAGACAACATCAAACATAATGGTGTCTTAACCAAGCTCCCTTCCAACGCACGGATCATTAAGAGGTTGGAACTGCCTTTATGGGATCTCAGACTTAACTCATACATCCACAACTTAATGTCATTAATTGGTAAAGAAGATTTACTTGTCTAACTCTTAACTGTAACTTTCAAAGTCCGATTATATTTCCCACAATACTATTTTCATAAATGTATGACATGTTCTCTTAAGAAGGCTTATTAATGAACTAAAAGTCATATCATACTTTTATACATTTCTCATGAAAGTCACCACACATAAAGACATTATAAGTTTTCATGTTTCTATCTAATTGCCTACTTTCCATCAAGAAAAAACACTCAACAAATGGATATAGTCATACATGAATAACATTAATATGCTTAAATTCATAAGTGCAAGAATATATACAATTATCCCCCTATTCTTGACACTTATTAATTTTCCGTATAAATAATCATGCAATAGGCGAGATATACGAAATATTGCATTTTATTCATGTATGAAAAAAAAAAAAACTATTGCACTAACCTTTTAGCAGCACTCCTTTATGCATGGTTGACATGTGACTTTCTTGTTCTTCATAACATACGAGCTAACTCAATATCACTTAATGAACACTTTAAAGTGCTCTCATAAATATCGAGTTATCTCTAGTCATCCTTAAGGTCTTTAATCTTGCTCCATAAATTAGTCAACTCAAACTTCTACAAACTATACAACTCAAAACTTAATGGTTGTAAGTTTGTACATACGAGTGACTTATTACATAATTCGTTCTTTCATCCATAAAACTTCATAATTTTCTTTATTTATTGTTTGTGGAATAAACCAAAATTATTCGCATTAACTTAAATTTTACTCTGTTATATCGTGTTTATACTTTATGATTTGACTTTCTACTTAAGTTGTGTACCCGTAAGGATACTATTTAATTGTGTTATGTCAGGACCTAGTAACTTTAGAGGAACCTGACTTACACAGTTTTGAAAGTCAAACCTATTAAACACAATAACAGAACATACATGCGAATTAACTATAATAGCTGCAAATTACATACTTGTCAATCTATAAAATAAACTAATATAGAATCAACTAATCATTCAGAGTATATCATAATCGACCTTTGGGCAACAACTATAATATACTATCATTAAGTAAATGCCAATTAGTAAATGAACTATTATAGATTCAGATAATCAATAAGAGTATATCATAGTCGACCTTTGGGCAACGACTACAATACACTAATCTTAATTAAATGCCATAACATTATTTGGAAATCATCAAAGTATACTATAACCGACCTTTGGGCAACGACTATAGCACACAAATCTTAATTAAATTCCATAGCATTATTGGACAATTAAAGAAAATCTTCGGTTAAATATACAAGTTATCTTTGGATATACAAATATACAGAACCAAAAGATCTTAATTATCCCATCATGTTTACAAGTTATAGAAAGCGATTCACCTTTGGGTAAATCCTAAAATTCTAGTAACATGTAAACGTCAATTTATCCACTTGTAAACAGTAATAGGCATTTCATCATTATAGTGGATAAATGACAATTGTATTATATGCACGAAACAAATAAACATTCTAGATTAGCCACTTTGGTGACAATAATCTACTTAAAATACAAGTTCGTGCACATAATTATTGATCTTTCTTTAGACATTACTATTGTATTATACGCATGAACAAATAAACATTCTAGATTAGCCACTTTGGTGACAATAATATACTTAAAATATATGTTCATGCATATAATAATTGATTTTCTTTAGGCATGACAACACATTCTAGTTCTGTCACTTTGGTGACTAGAAACTAACTATAAAGTCATGCTGATAGTAATGTCTCATTAAACCATAACCTTATCATTCTAGTTCAATCACTTTGATGATTAGAAACTAACCATAAAGTCATGCATATAGGCTTTAAAGTAATATTTCAATGACTAATTATAACCCGACGTAATGGTTATCATCATGATATTGAAACATCACTAGAGAGCATTAGGTTTGGCTAAAATAAAATATTTTAACCCATAAAGTTTATGGTTTTACACCATAAAAACTATAATTTTTATTATTGATTAGCGGAAGCAATTATCAAGGAAAACTTATATCCTCCATCATGATTGATAATCCATTTAAAACTTTACATTCATAAAAAGAAACATTAATTTCAATCAATGACTAAAACTTAATTCAGATTCTAAGCTAAATTAATAGCTTATCCTTCATTGTTGAAACATAATCAATCATTAACATCAAATTAGAATCACCTGATCTAATATGTCATTCATTCATCACTCATGCATAGATCAACATCATCATGCTTTAGAATTCATGTACACATGCATAAGAGTTTCAGTTGACTACCATTATCACACTCCAAATTCATCATTTATGAGTATATCCATACTATTACAAACATGCAATTCTAATCCCCTTAAAGCACGTGATGAACAAAATAGGTAAACTCTAATTTCATCACTTTAGGAACCCTAATTCACTTAATATACATGCTAGTACGTGTTATTCTTAAAATTTGCAAGCAACGTAACTGCAAACTTAAATAACATAATTAAAATGATCTAGCATGCCATCATCGGTTATATAAAAGAAGGAAAGTATACTTACGTGAAATTCCGAAAGCGCTCCACTCAGCGAATTCGCACATACTTACGTGATATATTTATCCACGTGTGCACCAGTTCGTGGACAGTGAAGACAATCGGCTTCAATTCGAACTTCCACGTAGCCATTCCAGCCAAGTCTCCGCTCCGGACCGGACCACTCCGGCGATAAATCGGAATGCAACACCTCAGCTAATCGCCACTCAAACCAGCCTTATACTAGAGATGTTTTGTTCATAACATCGCCCGCATCAACTTGACCAAGTTTGGAAATTCCTTAGTGCTCCCCAATCCCGTACAGGCGGTATTGGATTTAATAACCAGAGGAGACAACAATTTAATTAGGAACGGTAATTGAACAATTCAAACAATTAGTAGACCTAGCAATTCAATATATAGATCCATTATAAGAATTCCACCGAATGGAAGGACTTACGTGAAACAATTCAACAATGAATTGAATTCCACCGGAAGGAATCAGAAAACTTTACTATGAAGCTTGAATTAATTTCCTCTTTTGTGGACTAACAGCCAAATCTAATTATGACCAAGTGTTTACAGTTCCACCGATTGACTATTTGCATAGATAATAACATAATACTATCCAAGTAAATAGGTTAAACAATTCTATGACTGACTCGTGAAAACAAATCCAATCAATAGGCGAGATTATTAGTTAATCGATGGATGGATGAAGCGAAACCAATCCATTGAACATTACGAGACCGAACTCCGATACGGAAAATAAACAAACTGTAATTGCATCAAACAAAAAACAAATCCATTCGGCGGTTCCATTAGGTAGCGGTTCCAATTCCAATCAAATAAATTCTATGGGAGCACAGTGCAAGATTTGAACAAATCCAATTCCACGAATTGTATTCAATTAGAAACAAATCGTGATATCAATCATCTCAACATAAAGGCATGATCAAAACTCAGGCTCTGATACCACATGTAAGTTTTATAAACCCTAATTGCCAGGATCTTGATCATGCTTTATGTGGATTAAAGATATAGAGAGGAATGACTTACCCGGTACTTGATTTCGATTCCTCTGATATTCTTAGATTGTCGATATGCTTCTCTGTAGAACGGTTCTACTTCTCTCCCTTCCCATCCTTCTGTCAGAGACCAGTTGATGGAGAACTGCTCTTAATCTCTGTGTCAATAACTGGCAGGGAGAGAGGACCGTTTATAATATTATACCCTTTGATCTGGTACGTCCATCAAGTAACCAATTGAACGGTCTAGATTAAATCATACCATAAAGATATATATTGATATAATATAATATAATACATTATTCAATATATCTATACTCATTAATAGTATCTGGCCACATAATTAGAATATATATTGTAACATTAAATATATATTCTTACATAAACAATTTAATCATTTATGGTTAATTTGGCAAACGTACACCCATCGCAATAGGGTTTTAAAAATAAACCATAAATAAAAAATCAAATTATGTTGGATGGTTTGATCGAGTTAATTATAAATGATCAAACTATTTAAACATAAAGCCTTTTAAATTAAACATTAAAAAAACAAAAAAAGGGAAGAAAAAATGGCATTAGGCTTCTCGGGCCGCTGTTTGAAACAACGACATTAGGGATGGCAACGGGGCGGGTCGGGGCGGGTTTTCGCAGCCCCGGACCCGCTCCGCGGGTCAGCCTGGCTGACCCGGACCCGGGTAAGTGTACCTCCCGGGTCGGGTCAAAAATCTCGCGGGTCGACCCGCGGGGCCCCGACCCGACCCGATGTGAACAATTTTTTTTTTTTTTTTTTCTTTTTCACTTCTCAATATTAAATACAATTTTTTTTGCCAAAATATTACATTATATGTAAATTCAAACCATAAATCTAACATCGATCAAATACAAACACATCAAATTCATCACCAAATACAAATTCAAATCCGAATACCAAATCAAAATTAACAAATCCTAATAATCTAAATATACATCTATTTATAATTTGGTCCATATTATTTATATAGGTACTATATTAACCATATTGTTTAGTAAATGTTACATTATATTAACATAAAAAAAAAAAAGTAAAAAATATATACATAGACATTTCGGGGCGGGTCAACGGGGCCCCGTGTCCCTAGACCTGGACCCGACCCGGGTCCGACCCGCCCCGAACCCGACCCATGACCCGCGGGTCGGCGGGTCCTCGGGTCAAAACCGGGTCGGGGCCCCGCGGGTCAGCGGGGCCCCGAGACCCGTTGCCATCCCTAAACGACATTACTATTTTGATATTTGGGCTTTTTTAAATTTTTATTTGTTTAAAAAATTTGACGGATGTACATATATATATATAAAAAAAAAGGGAATAAAATGTCTCAAGTATAGCGGAACATCACTTTCATATTTATGTCATTTTCGATCCACTGAACTATTCTGGTTTGCATCTCACTTTTTTTTGAATGATGGTTTTGAACACTTTTTACATTACAATTTACATCTTAATTATATTTTGCACAGGGTGGCTTGTTTTATTGGTGTGCATACTAAACCGAAAACTTAAAAAAAAAAAAAAAAAAAAAAAAAGAACATCGAATAAATTAGAAATTGAGAATAAAAAAAACTGGGTTGGTGGAGTCGTGGTGGCTTCAAGGGCATTTTGGTCTTTTCACTTCAAGCATGTGAGGGGCACACTTGATATAAGGGCATTTTTGGAAATTTAATTTATTTCCGGTCACATGCCAAGCATGTGACCAACTTCCGTTAGTTTTAACGGAAAAAACTAACGGAGACCGCTGTTATCAACTAAACTGAAATTTCAGACCTCCGTTATTAACTTTTAAATTTCAGACCTCTCCCGTAAACACGGGCCTGACTATGGGCTTCAACAAAAAACACGTTTTTAATTATCTAATACTTTTAAAAAAAAATTCAGGTCCAAATATGAAATATATATTGGATTTGAATGTCTATTTTTAAATATTTTGTATGCTTAGTATATATTCCTTATAACACGTATATAGTTTCTAATAAAGTGGGGCATTAATCATATATTTTCAAAATACATGGTCTGTTTAACTGAATCGGGTCGTCTAAAATATATAACATGTTAGACAAAAAAACTAACACGAATATAATTTCGTGGCAAAAAAACATGAATATAATCTTAATTTGACGAGGATCGACTACACGGTATGAACTCTACGTCTTTCCTGTATCGCCTATTGCCCTGCGAATACAGTCATGTTAATTAGTAGTTATATTGAATGCTCTTTTGGTTAAGAGTAGTATAGAGATAAATATTATTTATTAAATTTTAATTAATTAGGAAATTAAGATGGCAATTGTGTAATCACGAACCTGATGGTTTTCTACAGAAAGAGAGGAAGATAAGGAGAGCAGTGAGTCCAACTACGCCCCCAACAATAATAGCTACTGTTTTTGCCACCTCTTCGTCGTGGTGGGAATCTGCACAAATGCCTCTCATACATCATGTCACCAAAGTCATACATTCAAAATTAGAATATGTTCCTCTCTAATGCATACTACTTAATAGACCACATAAAAAACATTTCCAAATATAAGTTATGTTGAAATTTAGTGTCTTTCAGAATACCTTTAGGTTCTTTTTCGTTGTTATTTATATCACAACACAATTTAATTCAAAATAATGCTAAAATTAACATCAAAATCGATCGAAAAAAGTAAGGAAAAAGTCTGTAAAAATATGCAACATGTTTGAAAAAATGGTTTTATTGAAATAGACATACACCGTGAGTCTGGAGTACCATACCAGTTGGTATCTGTACAATAGAGCAGTATATAAATAAGTAGGTCACCTCGTCCTATCACCAATTGGTTCTAGGATTGAACCTCACTTGCTTATATGGCTACTCTCTGCTGGCTCGTTGGGTTTGGCTCAGTCCAATGTGGATTCTAACAGTTTTATAGACCAATATGTTTTAAAATTTACATGTTTCCAAACGATAATAAAATGACATTCTCTCTCAACTTACCATTAATTGTCCCGTTGGGTAGATACATGCAGATCACACTTTTTAGAAAATAATAAGACATCGAAGGAGGATGATAAGGGTTTAAAGTTTGATCATGACTGAGGTGGTGAGGTGAGGGGTAATTGTCGTATGGATGAAGTTTAAAAGATGATGTTTAATTATGTATTTCTCTTCCTTTTCTAATTATAAGTATTATTATTTTCTAAAAACGTGAGTCACACATGTCTACTAACTAGATAAGTAACACTAAGTGGACTGAATGTTATTTTACTATCTTTTGCAAACATGTTGTACATTTAAAAACAGATGTGACTATAAAATCATAGTTTTCAAACATGTTGTATATATTTTAAAACATATTAGTCTATAAAACAATCATACTCAAACATGTTACATGTTTTACGGACTTTTCCCAAAAAATAAAAAGTGATACTTCAAACATCTAATAAAACCTGAGACCCTGTTGTCTTATAAGAGCACTTCCAATGGACAAATCTTGGTGGATATTTGCTTATGTGGATGATACATTTTATATCTTTACCACTAATTGTCTTCCTCCACCTTATTCTCTTTCCTCTAAGTTGTCCATGGACATTTCCAATTTCATACTATGTCTCCAAGTTTTATTGGTTTATTTAGTATCTCTTCATAGTTTATTAGTTTATTTATATTATATAAACATTTTAAAGTGTCGTGACCATTGTGGGAGATAAAGACATTTCAAATTAAATTTAACAATTGATGAGGAAGAGGTGATATGACTCAAAATAGGAACCAAAATGTCCTCAACGCTCTTATATTTCGGATTGTGTTTTAAGTTCTTTTAACTCTATATATAGTTTATTCAAATGTATAAGTATGGTTAGAGAATAATATTAGTATAAATAAATTGTAAAGTGTGCTTTTGATTGGATAATAATATTTAGTGTGGATCTCGATGTATTTAAAGCTGATTACATACTTGAGTAATATTCTCTTGAAATAAAATCTTTGTTGATATGTGGACCTGACCCATGATGTGTATATGCAATTATGCACTACACTAAAAATATATATTATTTAGGGTATAAATAATTTGGTTTAAATAAAGTTGATTTAAATTTAGGGTTAATTAGCCAAATCTACTGTTATGTTTTATTATGTTGCTCAATGCACCATATATGTTGTCTAATGCATCACTACATTTTAAAATGTTGCTAGATGCACAACTCTACCAATCTACCGTTAAATTTTAATGTAAAAATGTTGTCGATGCACGTGTTGCTGACGTGAAATCGACAACAACACTATGATAATGTAACATGACAATTAAAATATTAAAAAATAGATAATAAACTAAAACTAAAAATTTAAAACTAACAATATAGTAAAAGATCACAAAAATTACAAATAAGTTAAGAAAATTTGAATTTTTTTTTAACTAAATTTTATTTTGATAATATTACAAATACTAAAAAAAATTCGTGTTAGTAGCATGTGATATTCGTCATTTTATACATAGTATTTAAATGTGGACTAACATAATGGTGCATCTGGCAAATTGTGCATTTGGCAACACAAGAAAACAATATGGTGCATATGACAACATGATCAAAACATAATGGTGCATAACCCTTAAATTAAGTTGATTCTCAAGTCTCAACGGTTAGATTTAACACACCAATATCTGTTTAATAAATACTAATTATTTATTTATCAGTCTTGATATCTCTAGTGTATTCTATCTCCTTAATTTAGCAGTTGAAAAATCTAATTGAATGATTTTATTCTAATCGAATCCATCCATGAAAGAATTTTTCAGTCCCACTACAATAAGATCTCATTAGAATAATTGTGAACTTTAGCTTTTGTAACACATCTCACTAGACTTCACCTAGCAAGGGTTAGAAGTTATAATATTAAACTAATGTATCCACCATATACACATAAAATATACTATTGGTGACAATTGGGAAGGTATGTATGGGGTCCTAATTACCTAGCTTTAATTTATGCTTTTAATGTAAAAGCATGACAAATTTCAAATACTGGCTTTTGAAAGGTTCCATCTCGATCTCTCTATACAGTGAGCTAAAGTGGTCAAAAGTTGGGCCTTTTGGACTAACCACAAACCCGACCAAGAACAAAACACAACGTCTTAATTAAAAGTTATATATACTCACAATAAGTTTGAGTTATTTTAACTAGATTTATCAGCGTTAGATTAGATTTATGAGAGACTGCAAATTTCAAGAAATAACGCTTTTTTATGCAGATTTAAATATTTATATGATCTAACAATTGAGAAATCTAATAAAAATAAACGGACCTGAGGAGATATCGTAGTAGCCTGAAACCCAATACCGCGCATAACACTGACCGAGATACACGTTGGCCGCAGCTGCCGATCCACAGACCGTGTTTAGCTGTTCTACTGCCGCCGATAGGCAGAAAGTGCAGTCTGAGGGGCTCAAGTCCCCCATGCACTGCGCAAACCCCTGCACCATGCCCGACCTACTCACTCGGAACTCATTAGCGGCTTTCAACTCCGACAAAACATCGCCACGCCGACGAAAGAAGTCGCCGTCGTTTTCCATACTCTTACTGCATTTCTTGAACCTGTCAAATATTAACTTGTGAATCAATCAACAATAGTAAAGACAAAAAAAAACCTAAAACAACATAACCAGTTACACATCTAATTAACATCAACGTGAGCGTGCCGGAGTGGTTATCGGGCATGACTAGAAATCATGTGGGCTTTGCCCGCGCAGGTTCGAATCCTGCCGCTCACGCTTTTTTATTTTTAAAAATTATATATACCTTAGATTCGTGTCGGGTTGTCCGAGAAAATCGAAATGCTCGTACCGGACATAACAGCCATCGAGCTGCAGGGCAGCCCCGAAACTGTAGGGACAAACGAGGTTGATCTCCTCGACAGCGTCCCTAACGCAGTTCGAGCACTCCAAGACCTTCAAGTCACCCCGACACTGGTAAAGCCCGTAAATGGCACCGACCGACTGTTGGTCTTCGACTACTCCGATCTGCGGGGCGGTGATGTTCCCCGCCGCAAAGCTGTTGTAAGTGGCTTCCGAGGAGGAGCTGACGACAGAGGAGAGGAATGAGTTGAGGTTAGTTTGGAAAAGAGAATTCGGGTCGGGTTGGTATTTCTCTTGGGAGCAGCCGCCGTAGGTGAAGGCGTTGTAGGCCCTTGAGAGGCGGCCACCGTAAGAGAGGAGGAGAAGAAGTAGTAATGGCTGCATTTTTTTTTTCACTTAAGTGTATCTATGGTGAATTGATAGCTTCTGTTATTTGTGCATTAGTTTGACACTGCTTTTTAGCACTTGATGCTTTTAATTATGCTCTTGAGACGTGATATATAGTGCGCGGTCAATATCTGTCCTGTTAAAAAAGCATTTTTTGTTTCGATTGGATGGGTGTGGGTGGTCGATATTATATTCTTAAATCGAATCCACTGTATTATGTAATAGAATTATTAACCTGATCTTATAAGCATCATTTTGTTTAAATGACATTTTTCTGGCACATGAAATGAAACTAGTTAAGGGTTTGAGCCTTTGAGGGTTATCAAGTTAAAATCCGACTCCTACAGTTGAAAATGTCACCTGACACGTTTAAAAAATATTTTTCACTCAAGTTTTATGGACTAAACGTTATATTCGGTTTATGTCAAATCGGATGTATGTAGGATATAAAGCATGGTTTCCCGCCAAATAAGTGTATCAAATTCCTAGTAAAGACAGATTGGTCTGATCAAGTCGAAATAATCCCCAAGCCCTAAGTATACTTTAGAGCGACATGCATAATACTAGTCTATAGTTGGTCAATGGTCACTTATGTTCACTCTTACTCTATATATATATATATTATGTTTTGGTGCGCTAGTTTGTTTGGTTATCTAATGCTCACTTAAGTATCAAAATATTATTAGTTGGTATTACCATTAATATTTTTCGCCAGATATTACGTCTAAAGCTAAAGTTGCAATGTAGTAAAGAAAAAAAAAAGTGATACATGGTCAAAATAATATTTATTTACGGGCAATTGAGATAGAATAAATAGTCTAATCCATATTGAAATATGAATGTCGTTACCTTCACATTTTGGTCGAATAGCACTGTGTAATATCCCACAAGTCGAAAGGGTTCAATTTTTTTTAAAAAAAAAAAAAAAAAAAGATGAGCATGTTAAAATAAAGTAAAAGGGCCATTTAAGCATTTAGGTGGAGAAGTTGAGAGACTACACTACTAAACATTGGCATAGCCTCTTTCAGCGCCAATTTAACTTTTAAATTAATCTTCACTCGTATCGAATATAATTGGTCAAGTGCTGAATATAAATATTTTTTTTACTCTCAAAGCTTTTCTAACGATTTTTTAACAAAAATCTTTAGTTAAAGTATGAAACTAGTGCACCATATTACATGATTCATGTGCCTTATTTAAATTCAAGATGTACGTCCGGGTAAATAGCTACACATTCAATAAACATTAATGTGAGCGTGCCGGAGTGGTTATCGGGCATGACTAGAAATCATGTGGGCTCTGCCCGCGCAGGTTCGAATCCTGCCGCTCACGTTCTGTTAATTAAAGAAAAGGACAGTAACTGCAGTCCGAAACGATATTAGATATGGATGCAACAGTTTTAAAGATTAGGGTGCATATTTCTTCAGATATAAAGTATAAGACAGTAGCTCCGACGATGACACATAGTTTTGGTGCATCATGTCAATTCTCCCATTTTCCATTTTCAAAGGGCTTTGTTAAGGATATTGGGTAGTTGTGGACTTAATAAATATCTCCATCCGGCCCATAAATGATTCAATCCAGCGGCCCAATCATCATCAGTCGCTTCCTCTGTTCTTGCTTTCCAGCAGGATCAATCCAGTGTCTCTACCAGAATTAAAAAAAAAAAAAAAACCTGCATAATCTCATTTCCAGCTTAAGAAGATCAAAAAATTAGCTGCAGTGGAGTGACAAGTAGACCTCGCGATCCGAAATGGCGGATCTGAATCTGGAGCTTCAGGAATCTGGGTGGGAGGAGTTGAGGAAAGAGGCAAGGAAGATTGAGGGCGATCTCGACGTGAAGCTCTCGTCTTATGCAAAGCTCGGCTCTCGATTCTCGCAAGGAGGTCTGTTTACGTGACCAAACCGTTGAATGTGCTTCCGCGATCACCGATGTTCTTTGCAATTGCATTTTGAATTTGTGACGAGGAAGGGTGGATTACAGTTATTGTCGTGTGTACTTAGTTAGAAATGAAGCATTTCATGTTGCTGTGATCTTAGCTGCTGCAGATGAAAAATGAATGCAGTAAGAAACAGGACCGTGTTTTCCATAGAGACGTGCAATTATCCAATTGAAGGAGTACAATATGAGCCTCATTGCTATGATTGGTGGACCGTGGATGATAATAGATATTTAAGAACATGGACAAGTCTTGTTGAGCTGCGTTATACGCAATGCTGCTGCAGATTAGTCCATTTTCCTGTCTGTGTTTCAACAATTGGATGGAACCTACACATGATTTTAGTCACCTTTCTTAATATAGCTGCTGCATAACATGGTTCAGGGTAATGATGGCTTAGATGAATCAACATGTTTGTTTAAATCAACAGTATTAGCCTCACCTCACCTTTGCTTTAATTGCGTATTTCTGACTTAACTCTCATGGAGCCCTTTCTTGTGACACTGTCATAGACTCTTGCTCCTACCGGTGAAATCATTCACCTCTACTGTTGAAAGCATTGTTGGTTCAACATAACATCTGTGGTTAAAAAAGCACACCTCGTAGAAATATTTTTCAGAGTTTTCAATTCAATGTGGTTAATAATATCAATTTAAGTTATTACTTGAATATTCTGAAACGTGCAAATGTGATCTTTAATTATGAGCACATTATCTGGTGGGTTAGGCCGTTAGGGGGGAGCTTCCTGTGATGTTTTTCATTGCATGCTAAGCTTATCTAGATTGTCTGGTTCAACAAAATAAAAAATAAAAAATTAGACCAGAAAAATCAAAAAGATGTCTTGGCAAATGGGTCATGTACCTTTGATTTTCAAGTGCCTTATGATACCTATGACATATGTTTCAGGTTCTGTAGATAATGGCTCACCAAAGGTAGGATCAGCTAGGTCATGGAAGTCAATGGAGATGGAGATCCAATCATTGCTCGAGAAGCTACTAGATATAAATGATTCTATGAGCAGATGTGCTGAATCAGCTGCATCAACTTCCGTTACTCAAAAGTTGGCAAGGCATAGAGACATTCTTCATGAGTTTACCCAGGTCTGATTTGCTAATTCAAGTACATGGCCTGTCTGATAGCTTTCATCAGAATATCTTTTATGTATTCATACAAGTTACACTTCCTATGTTCACCTACTTAGAGTGCTACACCAATAAATGCAAGAGTGTGTCTTACATTTTTATGATAGACATAATTTTTATGCAAGAGTTCGGTTTGCATTTCTCCGCGAATATATGGTGCTTTTCTATGAGGGTTAGAATGTACAAATTAGTAAAGTGCTCGTTGCTGTGGAAGCTTATAAGTAAAGACAGATCCCTGGTTCTAAGAAATCCTCGTTAAAAGTATATTTTCCACTAAATTAGTCTTATTTTACAAAACATCTGCCGGTGAGTGCTTTACTGCTTTGCCATAAGTTTGAGACGTAGTATTTGTCCACTCTAACAACACCCAGCCTGCCAACTAAGTTAACAGAAAGTTTTCATTAGTAGAAGTTAAAAAGTTTTCATTAGTTGTTGTGTCAGATTACAACATTTATTTTATTTTACTTTCCAATTTGTGCTATCTGAAAAGTGAAAGATTACTTCCATGTACTTATTTTTATCTACTGATCCATTACATGAGTAGCTTCTTTCTGATGTTCAGTGAGCTATGAGAATGAGAATAAACATCTACATACTTGTATATGAATGACATCTATTTTGCCATCAGTGTTCTTGCAAGTCGTTCTCAGTAATGAACTTCACATGTTTTATTTTAGGAATTCAGACGAATTAAGGGAAACATCAATTCAATGAGGGAGCATGCAGAGCTTCTTAGTTCAGTCAGGGATGACATAAGTGAGTACAAGGTGAATATATCTGTTCCCTCCTGTTTTCATTTCGTGCTGGAGAACGTTGTCAAAGAATTATGACCCAATTTTCCACGTCTTCATGCAGGCATCTGGCAGCATGTCACCGAGAATGCAGTTACTAAGAGAGAGAGGAGCAATTCATGGCAGCATTTCTCATGTAACTATACTTGATGCTCTTATCGCTTGACTTCAGTATAGTGTATGTGAGTTTACCCTTATTTTTCGGTACTATTTCTAAAAGTGGGAAGATACTAGGATATCTAGGTCAAGCTTGGCGTTCTACTTCTGAATTTCACCTATATGTGTATATATATATAAAAATGAGAGCTAGTTAGTCCCTAGTTTAAATCATAAAACATAATAAACTTCTCATATTAATATGTTTAGTAGAACTTTGAATCGTGGACTTTGCATGCTCAACTGAGACTGGCTAGTGTGTGCTCTAAATTTCTTATCATTGTACTAAATTGTCTGGCACCTTTTTTAAATTGGATGATACTCTGACATGTTAAGTTATAAGTTGGGTAAGATCCATCTATTAAATTTACAAACCCTTACATTACTGGTTTGATATCCATTTTGATTTTGGATATTTGGCTTCTAGACTTGTTCTAGGAGGACATCAAGCTTGCTATGCAAAGCCACAATCTGCATTTTCATGAGTATTAATTAATGAGCAGATATCAACTGATAGAAACAATTGTCTTCTATTCTGCTGAGTTAGCTAGATTCATCAATCGGTTTATACTCACATTACATTTTACATTATTTGCAGATAGATGAGGTGATCAGTCAAGCTCAAAGTACTAGAGCAGTGCTTGGCTCCCAGAGGACGCTCTTTGGTGATGTTCAAGGGAAAGTAAAGCTTCTCAGCGACAAATTCCCCGTTATCCGTGGCGTACTCAGTACGTACTAAATACCTTCAGAATTATACTCTTGACTTTCATCAGTTTCTGATTTTTATTATATAAACTCCACGGTGCAGGTTCAATCAGAAGGAGGCGATCAAGAGACACCCTTATTCTCTCTGCTGTTATCGCAGGTTGTACATTGTTTCTCATCATCTACTGGTTGTCAAAGTAAATACAATAGATGCTTCTTGTTGAGAAACTACACTACACACTATTGTTAGATTTTTGCCTTGGTTGGTACTTCAGTATATGCTCTCATTTTGTTTGATAATCAATGAATATGGCATAATGTCATCGGTAGGAAACACGATTTGCAACCCAAATCATTATAATGATCTGGTGGGGCAAATGCCGTATATAAGCCATTTACGGTGTTGATCTGCATTTGCTCAAATGTAAAAAAGACAGCTCATGAGGAAACATATTTGGATGCCCTAAATGTTGTGAAAGAGTGCATGTGACTGATAGATATCTTGTTCTGATAGTGTCACAAGTGTTTTTCATCAAGTTGAAATGGTCCATCCACCCATCTCTAGTTATTTGTGGTCCAAATTGGTGTGGTGCCCCAGGAGGAGCCAAGTGTGGTAGCTTTCTTCAAGATTTCTCCTCAAAATGAGCGCGCTTCTGATGCATGCCTTTGGCTGTGTTCTGCTGATCGGGTATGGTCTACTCTATCTTTTTATTAATTAATTAATATATGCCACATTTGAATGTGAGGCCCTTGTTAGATTATACTCCCATTTGATTTTGATCGGGTTATATTTAGTCATTGAAATATTACTTTAAAGCCTATATGCATGACTTAGTTTCTAATCACCAAAGCGATTGAACTAGAATGATAAGGTAATGAGTGAATGAGACATGTACTATCAGCAGCCCTTCTTTATACACTACCATGTTCATGATTTAATTCTTAGGAGACATATTTATGCATTAATGATTTCATTTAGTGGTCTGGGTTGCTTGTATTAGTGGCTGATGCACATGCTAAGTAGCCAAACATGATAGTGAAATATCGTTCATCCTGCTACGTTATGTTAATCCTATATTAAATTTCATGCATGAAGTGAAGGAAACCAAGAGTCGATATGCCGGTCCCAGCAGGATCAATTAATTGCTGATTTGGGGTCTGAACTGATCATCTTATGATGCTGGTCAAATTGGGACCAAGTTCATTTGAACAAGTGTTTTTATACAGGTTAACAACTTTATATGCGATATTTGAGAGGAAAGGGAACATAATATAGATATATATACAGTTTCGGATAACCCGCTCCGAACCGAACATTTGTATACATACCATAGCAAGTGCTAAAAAATAGCATCGACCATCATTCGAGATTGACACAAACGTATGTAAAATATTAATAAATATAATCAGTTCCGGTTCTCTACAACAATTCCAGAATCGAATCAGAACCTAGTTTACAGGTTCCGGTCCCATTTAGTATTGGCCCACAATGAATTTTAAAATAAACTTCTTTTAGAAACTAACTTTTAAATTAAGTTTTTCTATTTTTTTAATTATCTCTATTTTTTACATTTCATCTCAAAATTTACATTTTGTAACGATTGGATTCAAACTGAAATGTAATATAAGAAAGTATGAAAAAAAATTGAAAAATTAAGGAGATTAGATGTAAAAGTTATATATTAAAAACTAATTAATTAATAAATGTGAAAACAAATTCTAAAAATAAGATATAAAAATGGTCATATAAATAAAATGTAAAGAAACTAAATTTTTGTGAAGATATTTTTAACATGAAACCTAAATAAAACATCTAATATTTATAAAATTAGTGATTGAGGAAATAATGGATACAAATTTAAGAATGAATTTTAGTTCGTATATTTTTTTCATACTTTTAATGAATATTTTTAAATCATTTATTTCAAAACTTATATTTGCTTTCCATTTTTTTAGAAATTATTTCATACATATAATATCTTAATTTTTCCAATTTCCTTGTTTTCTTTGCACTATATTTCATTTTACGTTCATTTGTAACGTAATGTAAATTTTAAGATGCAAAGTAAATAATATATGAAATAATAAAAAATAGAAAAAATCTAGTTTGTAAATTAACTTTTTAAAGAAGCCTAACTTAGTTTTTTAAGTTGGATTCAAAAGCTAACATGGTAAAGATTGTCCAATATTTTAGGTGTGGCTGGGATGGTAACACCATACTATAATAGTGTAATTAACCATACAATTCGAAAATGTGAAAATCTATAGTTCTTTTATTTTCACTGCACGACTATCAGCGACTATGGAGTTTGGACAATAGAGCTGAAGATATATAGTGTATGGACCACAGGTTGCAGAACTTTCATAATTTATGAAAAAGGTCCTACTAAATGTAAAAGAATTCAACATTGTCCCCATTGTTAACTTTTGTTATTCCTGGCGGCAAATATCGGTGGTTTTCGTTTCGTGGGTTTTGAATGCATTTGTCATTTTTCGGAAAGATTAAATCCAGATGGTATGTAAAATCAATCACATTTGGAGAAACTAAGCGTGGGACATTGATGATTCAACATATATGGGAATTGGAATGGGCATTTAGATTTGGCATATAAACCTAAATCTGTCCTTTGTTTGACGATAGAGAAGAGAGGAATTAGGTTTTGGGCGGTTCATATTTTTTCTAATTTCCCGCGACATAATTATGGACGGTCGCCATTACTTCTCCGCTTTTATGGCCCTGCCGGGTTGGGCCCCTCCTTATGAAGGACTAACTTTCTTTTTAGACTAAATGCACCCCAATCTTACTTATGTTATTCAATACACCTATGAAATATCAAATCATTGCAGCTTGCACCCGGCAATCACCCAATCCGTTAACGGAAGCTTATTATGCACATGCAATCAATCTAGGTGCAGCAATTACGTATATGGTTTAGTGGTCAAGAACGTTTACTCTCAAATGGTTTGACTTCGAGGTCCCATGTTCGAAACCCCTCAAGGGCGTCACCGCACCCACATACCGTGTTAGGCATATGAAGAGTTCAGTAGAACTGGACTTAACATGCCGGCCTCTTGACTATAGTACAACTAACTCCATTCCTTTCTTGTTGGGCAAAAAAAAAAAAAAATAGTTAAGTTGTTCTAGTTTTTTTGTATTTTTGTTCCTTCAAATGCATTTTACCAACACCTAATGTTAAACTTCTTCGGTAAAAAAATAATTGCTTCTTAGGTAGAACATCAATTTAATACCATGAAAATTTCTTCGGTAAAATATTATATTTATTTATTCATTATTAATTTCTAGTACTAGCTAATGTCCCTTCAAGTGAAGAGTGAATTCAAAAATATGTTTAGTTTCAACTAAATCTTCTCAAAACTAGACTTTTTCATAAACTAATTTTAAATTAGATTTTTTTTTATTTAATAATTTTGTTTACTTTGCATCCTGAAGTTTTATACTGTGTTTAAAACAAACCTAAATCGAAATATAGTACAATAAAGATTTGCAAATTTTTTTTTTTTTACAAATTAAGGAGATCAGGTGTAAAATGTATAAGTAAAAATAAATTAATAATTGATAAAAAAATGTTTGAAATTAAAAATTCTAAAGATAAATTATAATTAAAAATGATCATAATGTAAAAAAAAAAATACTCATGATTTTTTTAGGTTAAAATATATAAAGACAGAAGTGTATGTGACCTCTAGAGAAAACATCTAAAATTTAAAAAATCATGTAGTTATTAGAAAAAAAAAAAGAATAGACTAACATAAAATTGAAAAATCAAGATAATAAATTTAAGAATAGAATTTAGTTAGTATTATTAATTTTTTTAATTATAGGAAATATATCCATTACTCCGGTTAGCATCTTAAGTAACATTGCAGGGCAATTTTGGGGAAGATGAAACCATCAATTCATAGAAAAAGGAAATGATGGAAAAGTGGAGAACCAATGTACTTCACCATGGACAGTGATAGTTTTCAACAATTTTAGGGCAGAATCTCATCTTTTTCAGCAAAACAGAGAGAAGATCTTTCTAATCTAACCAATCCAGTCCAACCCAACCCAACCCAACCAATAATTAATAATATACATAATTAAATTAAACATATATATTTTATATATATGTAGACTGTCACTGTAGGGTTAGAACTTACATAGACCTAGCTCTGTGTTATAGCTGATAGCTATTTATGCAGCTGCATGCTGCTTTCGTTCTCATAAATATATATTATTATACATATATATGTGTGCGTATGTGCATATATATAATAATATAATATATATATATGTATGCAAAGAGACGACAAAGTTAATTAAAGGATTTCTGTTATCACTGACAAGTACGTAACTATATGTCCAAAATATAGAAAGTTAAAGTGAGATCAGAGGATACCTGAATGGTCCAATCGGTAAATGCATGCACGCTTCTCAATCTAATCACAATAACCTATAGCTATGGTTTACAAGGTTAACTTAGTTAACCATGTAATTAGAGTAGAGCTGTCAATTTCGATCAAGAGTCATAACACAAATACTTATGAAAAAAATCGTTTTCGTGCATAAATTTGATAGCACGATAGTACGGCAAAATTTCCGTGTCGGTTTTGTATCTAGGTTTTAAAACACACACGAGTCACGACACGATAACACGACACATATTTATAAATACTTTTATTTGAATTAGTATATTGCATAGTCTAAATATTTATGTACCATATTAATTTGTAAAGTTTTATAAATAATAAAAAAAAATTAAATAATAAAAGTTATGTTATCTTGAATTTTATTATAGTTTTTGTGATATCTTATAGTGTATTTATTGTGTTGAGTTATCGTGTTGAGTCATGCTATCGTGCAAGCGAGTTTGACGTAAAACAAAAGTTTTTTTCGTGCTATTGTGTTGACCCAAAATTATTCATGTCGTGTTCGTGCCTTGTGGCCCCGGCATGATTAAATTTTCATGAGTGCTCGTGTTGATTTATCACTTGTTAACGCGAACGAAACTACACACAAGTTGTTAGTCTTACATGTAATATGACGCAGTGGTTCAACACATCACCCATTACCTAAGAGTTCAGGGGTGCAAATGTCGTTGAGACATAAAGAATGAAAAAATAAGTATTTTACCCCTTACAGACTGACATATTGCGAATAACGATTAATTAGTTTAGGTTTAGAATAAACATATTACATGTGATGCCTTCTTAATGTGCTCCCATATGACCACCCTGACACGCTTATATTATAATTATTAAGTTATATATTGTGATTATATAAAACCCGGTGTTAATAATGATTAATTTAGACATGAATTAAGTATGCTACCAATGATATTCTTTTTGTGTGCTTTTTAAGACCACCTAACATATATTGTAATTATAATTATTGTGTTATATATTGTGGGTAGATAGAATAATCATTGGTGGATATATATATATATATATTAATTATTATTATGCATAACTTGCATTACCATTCAAAATTTGAAATGCATGTTGGGTGAAAAGTATCTATAACCTAGCTAAATTTCCAAGCATACACATATATAAGTTGCAATTATACACATTTCTCCCCGTATTAGGTAGTGAATTGTCACAACCACATATATATATATATATATATTAACTATAAATATACATGAATGAATATAAGCGCTGCTTTCTTTTTGATTGTTGGTCATCTTCTCCAGTGATTTGACTTTCTTCTGTACTTGGTATATGGCAAAAAAATAAATAAACAACCCAAGGATAAACACGTGCTCAGTTACCCAACTTCAACATCAATATCATTTCTTATGACTAGTAATAGAAGCACCTGCTATACATATGTATATTCCCTCAAGGTATCGGTATTCCTTAGAGGAATAGGAATTTTAAGGCTGGAGCCAGGAGATCGAAATTGCTATTCCAGTTCGTATGAAATTCAGATTTCATTTCGAGTCAAAATCCATGAAATAAATATAAAAAAATGAATATTAATTCTACATTTAGGTATAAAAAAAACATACTATATATATATTCAGAGTTTTAGTTTTAGTTTGTGGTGGAAAAAAAAAGGAATAAACAAGTAGTGGCAATCCTAAGCTAATTCTGCTATGTATTATTCAAGCTCTCATGTTTTATGTATTTTTTTTTTTTTTTCCGACCAGACTAATATAGTCAAGAGACCGGCCCGCTAAACACCGATTCTAGACCTTATCATATGCTTTGAGGCGGTATGAGTCAGGTGGAACCTAATATTTTAATCAAGTCACTGCGAGGTGTGACACCCATCACCATGGAAGACTTTCGAAGCTAAACCGCGTGATAATAAACGTTCTTAACCGGTACCACTAGACTACCACACAAGTGTTTATTGTTTTATAAATGTTCTGCATTTTATCATTTTGTTATAACTTGAAAAGCCATTAACTTAACCAAAAGTGTAAGGGCAATTCGTAGGTAAATTTAGTGTTTACTCTAAGTTATAGAAATATGACGTGGCTAACATTATCTTTTAAGGTTTTTTTTTTTTTTTAATTTTAACCTTAATTGTAAGGTAAATCGTAAAAAAAAGAAGTTAAAAACGACCGCTTTTAAGTGTAAACACCATTCTTCTTCTTTCTTCTTGGACAGAGAGAAATGGAATTGTTTAGAATCGAGAAAAGGGGGTAGCTAGCTAGGTAGAAGAAGAAGAAGAAGAGTATGGTTCACATATATATTATATTATATTATATACAAACAAACATACATACACAGAGGTAGAGACGTCTTAAGTATTGAAAGAAACAGGTGAATGGGCCAAAGCTAGCTAGCTAATTGATCCATGCACACGTCCCTTTCTAACACTCTTCCCCCCCACCTCTGCCGCCTCTGCTCTCTCTCTCTCTCAGCTGTAGAGAGAGAGAGAGAGAGAGATAACCATTCATTTCTTCCATAACCTCTTCTCTTCTGTGCTGTAATTCTAACTCTAACCTCGCCCATTTGCATGTTTTCATCTCTCTCTCTCTCCCCTATGTATTCTTGTCATGTTTAATTCAATCAAGAACCCTACTTATTTTACTTAATCAACTTGCACAGAATTTAACCATCTAATTTGTTGTAATGATTTAGCGTTTCATTCGTTAATCGAAATTCTCAAATTTAAAATTTGTCATTTTTTTGGAATAGAAAACTATTTATAGTTAATACTTTACATTTTATGTGCGGACTCTTGTGAGAGATATTAATTTAAGTATAAAAAAAGTATGTTACAACTAGGACAAAAAGACATGTAGAGAATTTATGGGTGAAAGTCCTAATTAATGATCTTTTACCTAAATGATTCAAGTGCTAGCTCATGGAGTTAGAAACTTAGAAACTGCACATGCATACGAAGTGGTTTTGATTTTGGAGTTGATTTAATCCCATTGTAATCAGGGTTTTATTATATATTTAAGGTATATATACTTAAAGCACTTGCTATATTTTCACTCTCAAATATATAATATAAATAATAATAATTGTGAAAAAGGGAAGTATATACCGACAAGGTGTTATTGAGATCTGTATGGAATAATGTTGTTATCTACTGTGTGGAGGGCAACAACAAACGACAAAATTATTTAAATAAGCAATCAATTGAAACAATCAAAGCACCAATTAGCAGTTGAAGATCGATGTTCCAAAATTTAGTTTTAGACGACTCTAAATAAATGTTATCCAAAATCTCCGCATCTTTTAACAATATTAGTTTAATTTAATAATATTTAAATTATTTTTAATGAACAACCTACAATTATGAATTAGGCATTCCGAGATCCGGAAGTTAACTAAATACCAATATTTTCTAAAATAAAAAATACTAATAGTTCAATAGAGATTAAGTTTGACTTGCAATATATACATCAAAACAAGATAAATTCATATCATTCACAATATTATTTGCAAAATTGTGACACTACTACTTTTACATACTTTATAAACTAATGACACTATTTTCTGAACATAATATTTTTTTTTCAATATAAATGAAAGGACTAGTAGTGACGACCTATGTCCATCACGCTATGCAATATTCGATCTCTCCCGCTCATGGTCTGAGTTTTTTCTAACAAGACTTAGCGAGCAATCAGCGCACGCACTACCCTCGTTAATGTAGCCCCACCTGCATCCTAGTATATTCAATAGGTCGGTCTGTTAAATATATTTTTTCCCACTAAAATGTTAAGACCTTTACGCTCTACCAACTGAGTCAGACGGGCTAAATCGTTAAAAAGAAAGCTAAAAATAACTCTAAACCGAAAAATCTAAATTATTAAATTACTTACATTGAAAGAAAACAAATACTTACGAGTCACCCGAAAAAAATATCTGAAATTAGAGTCGCGCATCACTTTATCCACCATGATAGTTCACCCGTTACTGTAACAACCCATAGAACATGACATTAGTAGTACTACTAGTCACCCACCAACAACCATTTTAGTAGGTGGTCAATTACAAGAAGCCGGAGATATTATAAAATATGTCAAATGAATGAATGCTAGGCGAGGGAAATTCTATTTATAAACAACTAATTATTTTTTATAGACCATATTTGGTAAAGTTAATTAAGTTACCCTTAAAGATTTTTTTTTTTTAATTGTATCAGCTAAAATTTTGAAAGCAAATACAATGGCACAACTTATATTTATTTTTTGGCGAGTGCACAGCAATATGTATTTATTTCCAACTTTAAAACCGATATACTTGCACATACACATCCAGTCAGTCGGATTTTGAAATTCGGGTTTTTAATAATATATATCTAATTAAAAGTAGGGAGTGAGACGAATTGGGGGGAAATTTGAATTCATTTGCTCCAGTTAGTTGGAATTTCAAATTTTCGTCATCCCTTTTGCCGGCTTATTAAAGTACATTCGACATAGAGACTTTGTCCCTCTCCCTTGCTACTATAGTCTTCTCCTCCATTTACCCTGCTTCCCATGTTCAGTGATCGACCGACCATACTAACATTTCAGTGATACGCCAAAGTCAGGTTAAATCGCAATCTGCTTCGCTTCCCATCATGCTATTCCGCCTAATACGCTGCTGACTATGTATATTCTTTTTATGTCTAATTTGTTCGTCTACCCATGTAATACCCCATATTTGTGTACCACTTCGATTGGAAATTAGAGATTTGGAGCCTAAATAAGTAAGAGTGGTACTACGCAAGTCCAACATGAATTCATTCTTTTATAGGCTAGGTGAGGACAACAGGCTTAGTTGGCTGAGTTGGGCTAAGTGAGGACAGTCGTTCTGGCTTAAGGGCGTGACAACCCATGTTTGAATAGCTTACTTTGGCGACTTAAGGCCGACTCAACTGCACGATTAACTTACATGCGTTGTGTATATCTACGTTAGAGTATCTACAGGGGCAGAAATTTCTGGAGAGACTGTTCAATCTTATTGACTTGCATGTTGTGAATTTTTGTAGCCTTTTTTTTCCAGTAAACAACGTCTTTCAGTAGAAGCTCAAATTATTTTGGTACTAACGGTTGTCTCTTCGTTTTGTTTACTGTTTTTTGTAGCGACACTCATCACCGAACCAAGTATCAAACGGACAACCGATATGGAAAATATAAAAGGATATGAAGATAGAAATGTATTTTATCTGTAAAAGTACGGAAATATGTTATGTCAATATACACTTGAACTGAAAAGTTGTTCTTCAGAAATTTAATGTAAAGACAATTTATAAAATGCATTATGAATGTATTTTGTTACATTATATGTTGTCCAACATACGGGAAGTTGCATGCATATGTTAATTCCATCAATTTGACTTGAAACCAGCCGATTCTAAATGTGCTGTGTCGTAATAGTATTTGGCATGTCATCAAGTCGTTATTAGAAATGTAAACTTGTGGTGGTAAATTTAACATTCAGGATTGACCGACATTACGGTGAAAATATTATATAGCAGCACGTTTTTACACGTAGAAACCGTCTATTTGATCTGAACTACCCAACACCAAGCCTAACATTGAAATCACATATGGCGGTGCTAAACACAACAATTTGAATTCACCTAACACCGACTCGCCAGAATACACATCGCTTGCAGGGTTGCTAAATGTCGACAACGAATATTCGTACCTGTCTCATGTAGTTGTATTTCGGGTCGAAGTCCGAACAACTAAACATGACATACTGCAATGAGCTTATGTAACTGCAATTAAATATTTCAATACTAACGGAAGGGGTGACTAAAAAACTGCGTAATTAACGTTTGCCTAATGGTATTCTAAAGACTTCTATTGGAAACCAAAAATCAGCAGCTAAACACGCATATTCAATACCACCTGTTTGCAGCTCCCGATGACAGTTTTAGCACCGACCAATTGGAATCGAGAGGGCGGCAACGCAGCCTCCCAGACATCTGCGGTCATCCATACATCAGTCTGTAAATTTAACTACGGATTTAATGTACTTCCTCTTATCTACAGATATTTCCCTGAAGACAAAGTTTCCTGACTGATTTTGCCTGTCACGAACGTTTCTGACCAGTTTCCGGCTATTGATTTTCCCACAAGCCATATCTGACGAAAAATGAACGTAATATGCCATTTCTACCAGGTCTTCAACTGATTTCGACTCTAGGAGAATCACTCTTTTCTGATAGTGTTAATATCCCTAGTTTTTTCTTTTAAGGATTTCATCCTTTCATTGTACATAATATCTGAATTATCAAATTGATCTATATTATTGTATTCCTAATTTGACCCATTTCAATATGTATGATTCATAGAAGATATCTTCAACACAAGTGAGAATGAGCTAGCTAGGAGGATAGATATGACAAGAGTGTTTGTTTCTGGGTCAGCCACACACTTATATTAGTACAAAAAAAGCCCTCCATTCTCTCTATCTCTATCTCTTTCTCTGTCTTTCCATTTCTTTCTCCTGCTACAGCAACTACACAATAAAATAAAGAAACAAGCTAGCTAGGGATCAGATCCAAAGTTAGTTTATAATAATCTGTTGTATCAAATCTTCACACAGTGAGTAGTGTCAATCCAATCCAATCAATCAATCAATCAATCAAATCAAGTATGTCCTCCTCTTCATCATCTGCCTTGTCTTCACCGGACCACCTCTCCCCCACCGATCAGCTCTGCTACCTCCAATGCAACTTCTGCAACACTCTCCTTGCTGTAACCCCACTTAACTTGAAACCCTAAAGTTCTTATTTTTCTTATGAATTTCATTTGATAAATGTGGAAAAATGAATAATTGCAGGTGAGTGTGCCATGTAACAGCTTGTTCAAGACGGTGACGGTGCGATGCGGTCACTGCAGCAGTATTCTCTCCGTCAACACCTGCCCCCTTCTCCTCCCGCCCGGTGCAGGAGATCAGCTTCAAATGGGACACCCTTTCTATACTCCTCAGAACTTGCTGGTGATTTTTTTTTTTTTTTTGCAAGAACAAGAATCTAGGGTTTCTTCTAATTCTTTACCCCAATTTGATTTTTCTTGCCTAATAATTTTTGTTGTTTTTCTGTATGTATATAGGAGGACATTCGCGGTGCACCACCGAATATGTTTGTTAACCTCCCGAGCCCTGGAGATTCCTTAATGCAGTTTCGAGGAGGACCGGACCCGATCCAGAAGCCTCCTTTGATGAACAGACGTAAGTGTTTTTTTTAAACTAATCTTAATTATGGTTTGTGTTGATTTGAGGGAGGAATTAAGGGGGTTCACTTTCACATTTTGGAGAAGACTAGGTACTAGGTTCTGAAATCAAGTATATGAACTAGACTGAGACATTATTGGCCATGGAAAAGAACTAGTGTGAAACACAAATTACTTTACTAGATAGAAAAATGATCAGAAGCTTGTTATGTTGTTGGTTGAGGATCTTATCTTTTCTGTATTCTAATGGAAGGTGGATCTTTGTTTCTTTCTTTTGCCAATAAACTATGTTTATCAATTCCTTAATCATTAGAGCTTTCATAGTTCCATTGCATGTGGAAATTAGGACCTTAAGTTCAGAGTTTTCCTAGTTTTAGGGTTCTCCTCAAGCTACACAGTGGTTAGCTAGTTTTAGGGTTCTTTTTAGATCAATCACTTTTTGCCCATGATCATATTTCATGAATTAGATGAAATGTAATTGTTTGATGTAGAGTTTATGCTTGGCTTAATTAGAACAAGTTTCATGATTATTATAATAAATTAAACTAGCTAGGATGTTGTTCAAAAGGGATTAAGATAAGCAGGTGACTTTTTCTGATTGAGCAATTCCCCCTCCTTTTAAGAAAACAAAAGTTTGGTTGGAAAGTCAACCAAGAAGTTTAGCTAGCTAGGGAGAGGTCTAAGAACCCAAAAAGCCCTAATTTATGGTCTACAAGAATCTTTGGCTTATTGTAATCAGCAGTTGTTTAATTATTATGTCTTACAGTTAGGAAGTAATAATAAGACATAGTGTTTGTGGGGCTTGGAGAGGGAGAAGGGGGATTTGTCCCCCACAGATGGAGTATAGCTAGCTAGAACATGTAAAGTTAGAAAAAATAGATAGATAGATATCATGATGAGGTTATGATTGGAGCTCTCAAGTTGATAGATATGGATAATTGATTCATACAAGAGAGAGAAAGAAAGAACCTTTTTTTATTTAAAATAAATAAATAAATTACTTTGTTTTTATTTGTTCTTCTCAAATATGTTGCAGCTCCAGAAAAAAGGCAGAGAGTTCCATCAGCTTATAATCGTTTCATCAAGTAAGTCCATTATTCATGCATGAATTAGCTTTAATTACCTTAATATTATGTTTATTCGTTCATGCAAGTTTGAAATTGAATGTGAAATCAATATTAATGACATTTACAGGGAAGAAATCCAACGCATTAAAGCTGGAAACCCTGACATAAGCCACAGGGAAGCTTTCAGTGCTGCTGCAAAGAATGTGAGCCAATTTACTTTCCCTGACCACTTCTTCTTTAACTTGTCCATTATTACTTAACTAGTAAGAATAGATATAGTCAACTACAATCACAATGCATCTGATATTTATGTAGATTGTTCCTTCATTTGGATAATTAATTAACAAACTAACTAGTTATTACAGAAATCATAAGTATTTTGGAGAGGATTTCAAGATTTATTTCATTAATTATTTAATTAAATTATGGAGTGTTCATCTGTTTTGTTGCTTTCAGTGGGCCCACTTCCCGCACATCCACTTCGGACTCATGCCTGATCATCAGTCCGTGAAGAAGCCTAACTTGTGCCAGCAGGTAAACCCTAAACCCTAAATCTACTGTACATTACACTGTCTCCTTTTTACAGTCTCTTTATTTATTGTTTCTAACTGCACCGCCCACAAAACTACCTTCTCTTCTCTTCTTTCAATGCATATTTTACTTACACACCTACACATGCACACAACACTACATTATATATATATATATATATATATATATATATATTGCTTTAACACTTACCAATCTAACTACATATATTATATAATGAGAAGCTAGCTAGTTAATTACTTTGTAATATATGTGAAGTTTCTACATTCTACTACCACAGAACCGATTTACTGGATCTACTATCGATTTTAAGTAAAATTTACGAAACGTAACGATGAATTATTGTTGAATGTATGTGCAGGATGGAGAGGACATGCTGCGAAAAGATGGCCTTTATGCTCCGTACTAATTAAGAAATTGCTAAGTTAATCGATCTTAGCGTCGGTTTGTCGGACAATGTATTGTGATTTTCGTTGCCTTCCTTCACTATCTGACTTCTTCTCTTGCTAAAACTGTTACCTGTGCTAGAGTTGTGTTTGTTTCAATGTCTGTTTTATTTGTTCTAGTAACTGTGTTTCTGTCAATCTGTTAATTAGCTGTGTCTGATCAATGTTTCGTATAATATCACATGAATTAAATGTCGGAGATAGCTATTAGCCTGGTTGTAGTTGCAGGACCGAAACATTCAAGTAATTAGACAATTCACGATCTCGAGCTTTAACTCTAATTTGGTTTTCATGCTAGCTAATTGCTTAATCCGTTTGCGCTGCAGTTATATGTTCTTGGAAATAAAGCTAAATATATACCAATGCAATTCATCTCTTTTATAAATAATTTATTTGTTTCTCTTGGTATCAAATGTATATTGCAGTGTTTCTATGTTGTTTGAAGGAATATGAGAAAGCTGGAAAAAGTGCATTTAGTTTAAATGATTATCTACATCCATTTAGAAACTAATCTTTGATTGGTATAGAAAAAAAGAAAAGTTAAATTGTTTTAAGTAAAAATTACATAGATAAAACTTATAAGCCAGGTCTCTTTCTTTGCCTATGCATTCAAATACAGTACACATTTATTTTTGGCCAATAGTACACATATATTAGTGTATAATATTATGTATATATATGGTTTTTTTTTGGTAGAAGTATATATATGGTTCAAAAAGTAGAATATATGGCACAAAAAAGTAAAAGCATTCTTCTGTAATGGGTGTTCTTCTAGCCCTAGAAGGTAGAAGCATTATATTTGTGTCTCGGTAATCACCGGCCAGGCCCAAAAGGCCCAGCCTCTTTTGGTAAACAAAAGGCCCAGCATCGCTTCATGAACTTCTCCATTATAATATTTTTCCAAATTGCACGACGTATCGCTGTACCTACCGTTTTTTTTTTTGGGTCAATATCAGTTCATCCAACGATAAACCTAATACAACTTATAGAGCTATGACACAATCAAACCCTCCGGGAACCCCTCAGCAGGCCTTGGATCAAGGGAATACATGGGAACCATCTGTAATGTGTATCTGTAGTCGTCAATCAATATATATATAACTAGGTGCTAACCCTGCGCTACGCGCAGGGTAACTGGTTAAACCGTAAATTTTAATGTGTGTACAATAATATTAAAACTAACAAACGATGTTGAATATAAAAAAATATAAATATATAATTTAGAAGAAGAAAAAAAAGACACTATTACCACTCTCTAGCCAATTAAAATACATGCATATCATCATAAGATCCATAAAACAATTAATATTGCTTAATCGGTACAAAGGAAATGATATATGCACCGATTTTTCACGAAAACAAAAAATATGGAATTGAGAGATAAATAGACCTAAATGATAGGGGTGAGATTGCAATCGCAGATCACCATGCAAGTACAAATCAATGCCAAAAGAAGTACAAAGTTATACAAATTGTTCCCTCATCCGCGAGCTCGTGGAGGGTGGTGATCTGGGCTCTACATTCTCCATGAATAAGTCATGTATCAGAATAAGTCATGTATCAGAATAAGTCATGTATCAGAATACAACATATATATACATATATACAAAATGAAGCTGAAAGTCTAGAAATACAAAACAATGCAAATATGTAAATAAAACCAAATTAAAACTTTAACACAAATAGGAAGGTAAAAGACTCACTCCATTTATCCACGGCCATTTATGTATGTTTTATGTAGTTGACACTCGAAAAGGTGGCGAAGGACCTCTAAGAATAGCTAAATCAATTTTACCGTGATCTACTACTCATGCCAGAAGCTTCTTTCTCCTTTCTCCGGGAACCAAGTAATGAACTTTAGATGACTACTGTTGGATACACCGCAGTATGTTCAACTAAAAACAATTAAAAGAAACATTGTGGTGCAGTTTACCATACATACCATTTAGGTGAAAAGAGATATTTCATATTTGCTTCGATATTCCAACTATTCAATCACTTACATCAGCAATTTCCTCACTTATAGAAGCTGCAATTAAAAATGAATGCCACATTAATCAGAAAGAATATAAAAATGCATCAAATGTTTGATTGATGTAGAAATCAAGATTGATCATGTAGCTTCTTAAAAGTAATTATTATGTAAACTCGAACCTTATGATTAGGAGGATAATTCGTTTTACCATCAATTGGCGTATAATAGGAAACTACTCACAATGTAAAAGCATTCAATTTAGAATTATTATTTTTTATCAATTAGCTAATTAACAACTCACCTGACCGACATATAACCGTGCTCTTCTTGAAACCTGTCCACATGAAATTGATGTGGCGATCCATGCTTCCCTACGTACTGATAGACACACAACATGGAAGGGGATGGAGAAATCAAAGCGAACAAAAAAAAATAAACCTTCGAGTCCAGTTTCTCCAGCCTTCGGAGCCCAACTCATCTGTTGTCGAGTCCCGATTGAGAGCCGTTCCTTGGAGGGTTTATGTCGTACAACCGTTCCTTGGCGGGTTGATGTCGTATGTCTCCGCCAAAACCATCTCCTACGAAGGAAATTGATTCTACGAACTCCTTAAGAGGCGAATCTAGCGGACTGACGCCGTAGTGGAGATGAAGAGAAGATGAGGATTAATGACGCGAGGAGTATTTATGAAGGTAGTAATTAGAAAGCAATAATTGAGAGAGAAGAAAAAGGGAATTAGATAGCAGTAAAGGGAAGGAGTTGAAACGGGGGGATTGAAAACATTGATTGTGGAAGTGAAATAGATGTTAGGAAGAAGCAAATTGAACAACAGCTTCTCTGTTTCTTGTTGCGCGTGAAACTTACAGAGGCAGCAAGTAGAACACACGCACGCATCGATATTGACGCTGATGTGGCGCAACCACAGATCCTGCCTTATTCTCTTTCCTCTTGCTGAATTTGCTGATGTGTCAGCACAACACTCCCTAAATTTGCTGACGTAGCAAAACCATACTCCTCCATCATCTCTCATCTTGCTTTATTATATATATAGATTCTTGTTGCGCGTGAAACTTACAGAGGCAGCAAGTAGAACACACGCACGCGTCGATATTGACGCTGATGTGGCGCAACCACAGATCCTGCCTTATTCTCTTTCCTCTTGCTGAATTTGCTGATGTGTCAGCACAACACTCCCTAAATTTGCTGACGTAGCAAAACCATACTCCTCCATCATCTCTCCTCTTGCTTTATTATATATATATATAGATAGATAATAATAATAATAATAATAATAATAATAATAATAATAATGTTTTAAAATTACATTTTAACTTAACAGTTTACACAATTTTTTTGCTTACGTATCCAACACGTAATTGTTTGCACTTTGATTCAATATAAAAATGAACCTATATATATATATATATATATATATATATATATATATATATATATATATATATATTACAAGCAAAAAAATCAATCTAAATTCAGAGATTTATTTAATAATAATGTTTTTATTTTTTTCCTAATGGCTTTCTGTTCATGGCTCATGCTAGATTGGTGTATTTTATTGATTAGCAATGGTCATGTGAGAATGCCTTTTGAACGTTAGTAGGCTCTTGGAAATTTAGGGGTCAAACTGCCAAAACAAAAAAGTGAGTGACCATTAATTTTCCTATGATAGATATTGATAGAGATAGTAAATATATAAAACCGATAAAGAAGAGTCGTCGTCAACCGTGCCCCAAAAAATAAAAGAGAAGCCAGTCAACAATATACAAACTGACTCCAAACATGTCGATAAGTCGATTATCGTGTATATTCTAACGCCGTTACTTACTGTAAAGCCAGCTTCCGTTAAGCCTAGATCTGGTAATTAGTAATTACACAACACAACAACATGAAAAATTTGTGTTAGTGAAAACACATGATATATCGATAGCATGAATAAAATTAATAAGATTTAATTTTTATATCGTTACAATATAACAATGTATGATATCACAATAAAATTATATTATTAAGTCTAAATACTGAATGCTCTTTTTTAATAAATGTTATTTAATAAATTTTAGATTTCTAATGAGTGATTTAATTTTTAAAGCATACTACAAAATTATAAACACTAGCCGCATATTGATTTGTATTTTTTTTTTATCTTACGTACATTAGTTTAATATTTGTTTAAAGATTTTATATAAAAATGTATAATTTTATATAAAAGAAATTAAATAATTATTCATATTTACAAAACATGATACAATAAAATTAATCTTGTATATTTGTATTCGGTAAATTTAGTAAGATATATCATATAATGAGAGTGAATGGCCAAAGTAGGCTATTCTTCGAAACTAATTCCCAAAATAGGTCTATTCATTTTTTTAATAATATGTGTTATTTAATTTGGACCTTAAAGTTTACATTATGTTACAAATGAACCCTCAACTGAAATTTAATAATACAAGAAGAAAAAAATATTGAAAATTAAGAAGATTAAATGTATGAAAAAAAAATGAAACAGAAATATTAATTTAATTAATTTAATGATGAAAATGCACATTAAAAAATAATCAAACAAACAATTGTTTTTTTTTTTTTTGTAGATGTTAGTTCTTAAAAATATATGTGAAATTAAAGGAAACAAAATTAAATTTAAAAATAAATACAAACTTAAATTCATTCTTAAATTTATCTATTAATTTTTCAAATTTAAATTAGTTGATCGATTTTTTTCAGTCACTAATTTTATAAAGTTTACATGTTTTATTTAGGGTTTATGTACGTTTTCATTTTTATATTTTCATACTTAAAAAATCACGAGTATTTAGTTTATTTTTACATTTTTTATGAAAGTTTTTCTGTAATTTATATCTTTAGCATAATTTATTTTTAGAATTTTTTCTCGGAATTATTAATCTATGATTTTTTAGTTTATAACTTTTACATATAATTATTATTATTTTTTTCAATCTTTTTAAATATATTTATTGTATTATATTTCGGTTTAGGGTCAATTGTAACAAAATATAAACTTGGGGATGTAAAGTAAAAATAATAATTAATTTAAAAAAATAAAAAACCTATTTTAAGAATTAGTTTCTAAGAAGAAAACCAACACGATAGTTTTTTTTTTTATATATATATATTTACATTGCTTTCGGAAGTTCGAACCGGAGCGTTGATGTTAAAGTCCTCCCCCAATGGGACGTCTCCGGCGGGTTTCGACCTCTGGTCGCCCACGGAAAACACAACTCGCTTTACCAGTTGGTCCAACCAACGATAATTCCAAAGTAAGAATTGCAAGCAAACTTGACGGCACGAGAATCTAGGACCCACAGTATGATTCCGTCCGTCATTGCAATCACCGCGGCCGTAATTACGAAGCACATTCTTAATTAAATAATCATAATTAGTTAGGAATATTTTTCTCCGTTAAATAAATGATAATATATCCAAAGTAAATGAGCTAGGAGCACTATGTCTAAACTCTGAAGTCTTCTTGCCTTCTTCTGACGAACCAAAACCCTAATTCTTGACCACTCAAAGTTCAGAGAAGATTAGCGGAAGCCATGGTTGTTGGAGATCTGATCAATGTTCAGCCCAGGGATCTCAAGTTCCCTTGTAAGTCTTGATTCTCTTGAAATTCCAGCTTCCTCATAATCCCTGCTTCTGTTTGTTGCAGTTGATTTCGGTTAAAATGAGAGAAGTCGCTGGGTAAATTCTCAGATAAAGGCTGTGTTTGATCTTGATCGAAATTTCGTTTCGTTCTTTTATGCGGATAATGGTTCATTGGTCCTAGATTTAAGAGTTATTACTAAGTGATTTCCGATTCTGAGTCGGATTAAGTTTATTTGGTTCGCTTGTACTGACGCCATTTATGGATTTGTTGGCTCTGTTATGAAAAGTTGAGTTGAGGAAGCAGAGTACATGCTCTATGCAGCTGACGAACAAGACTGACAAATATGTTGCTTTCAAGGTGGGTCACTCTCACTCAGTTTTATGGCTATCAGCTTACTTTCTGATTGTTGGAAGCTTGATTTGATTCTGTTTACTGATACAAGAAACTTGCATATGAATCAGGTGAAGACGACCAATCCGAAGAAATACTCAGTTCGTCCCAATTCTGCAGTTCTATCTCCGGGTGGAATTTGCAATGTCACGAGTAAGTTTCGTTTGATAATTTTGCAGTTTAGAATCATTAGATTTTTGTGATTTTGGGGTGGTTCTACTACTATAGACTTTATGGAGCTATTTAGCTGTTATGTATTATGAATTTAGAACTCGTTTTACTTTGTTTTCAAACTGAGATACAGACAGATATTCACTCACTTAAAAGGAATTTAAAATCTTATTAACTCCTGTGCGCCTCTAACTTTCTTGTGTGGAATTATATTATGTAGTCATGATGCAGGCCCCGAAAGAAACACCTGCTGATATGCAATGCAAGGACAAGTTCTTGGTCCAAAGCATCATTGCTCCGGATGGTGCAACTAATAAAGATGTAACTGCAGAAATGGTTTGTAATTCTGGCTTCCTTATGATTTATCATGAGTTCTTATTGTGTACTAGACGTATGATATTCTATTCGTAAAACCTTTGCAGTTTAATAGGGAAAATGGAAAAGTCTTGGAGGAATTCAAATTACGGGTAATTTACATTCCTGCCAATCCTCCCTCTCCTGTCCCTGAAGAGCCTGAAGAAGAAACCGAGTCTGCAGTTGAGAATGGGATGAAAAATCCTGCTTTGTTTGAAGCTGTGAGCTCTTCTTTGCTCTTTTTATTGATTATTTATTAGAAGAGACTTTTACACAATATTGGTATCAAAATTTGTAACTGTGAGGTGCAATTTGTGAGTCTCAGGTGACAAAGTCCTTGGAGCAGCCAAGAGAAAAATCTTTTGAGGTAAATGCATTCTTGTTCTTCTTTATTTGGTTATGTACTTTTATTTTGTGAGACATCTTTTTTCTGAGTCTCTGACTAGGAACTTAGGTAAATCCTAGAGCTATGTAATACTTCACTAGCTCCTCAGTGCATGCAGTCATTCCTTTTATGAGCTGTATCAAGATGTTGAGATGCTAGATCTATCTGTTTCATGTATTTGCAGCATCATCTAGTGGAATGGTGTAGATGGAATTGTCCATGAGAAACTGTTTAGTGTTTACATTGTCCATGATTCATATGTATTCCTATGAAACTGTCAGCTTAAGCATAAATTTCGTGTGAAGCCAGTGATATATTCTCTCAGGAGAAATACAAAAGTAATTTTGAGGGAATGCAACAGGTTATTAAGCTGGTAGTGAAGGATTGACATAAATGAATAATAATAAAGATTGAAAAACACCATAATCGCCTGTACTTTATTTGTTGTTAACTTGTTATTGATGCCTTGGCCTTGCTGAGTTCTACCTTCTATCCAGCAGGCATGGACTATGGTTTCGAAGCTGACCGAGGAGAAAGCTTCAGCTTTACAACAAAACCACAAGCTTCGTCAAGAACTGGTACAGTTTTTCCACTTCTTGCATAGACAGATCTCAGGTGTTTGCGACTGTTTTAAACAATATATAGTGAAAATCTCAATCTGGGTTTTTATATATACAACATTCTGAAGGTCTATGGTACAGTATTTTATTTTGAAAATCAAACACAGTGGGTTGATGACAATCAAACTATCAACAAATAGTTGACTATTTTACTTGGTTGGATCAATCAGGACCTGCTGCGCAAAGTGTCGAGCAAGAACCGAGACAGGGGCTTCTCATTGTTCTTCGTTGCATTGGTTGGTCTTCTGGGTCTGCTGGTTGGATACTTGATGAAGAATTCAATGCAGGAGTCCTAATTCGCTTCTTAATTTCGGTGTTGATAAAGTATGGCTATTGGTGTAAATCTTAGTTTCGCTGGGTGAAAGATGTCACAGATTGATTGTTAGTCGACCTCGATGTCCTTGTAGGTCCAAAGTCGATAACTTTAGGACAGGTGATATTATTGGTTAGAAAAATACGTCAATTCCATCTTGAAGTTTGTTTTATAGATTGGATATCTGTATAATTCATGTATCCTCTTCCATTCCATCGCAAACTTTGATAAATAAGATTGATGTTTGTTGTTACATAGAGATCTATTTCCTGCGTAAATCTATTTATAATGTTGATTTCCAGTGACACTGAAGTGGCCGATGCATGAGAAGTACCTTAAAGCGCAAGAATGGGTCTGTTTGTTTAACACCAATTTACTTTTAAAATGTTTCTAATTTTCACTAACCACCATATCAAATTATAAACATAAATAGGATCTACTGTTTCAGATATGCGTGATGTACCCGGACGTTGAATTCTGAACGATATTATGACGGCATACTCATTTTATGAAATTTGTAATTATTATGATTCTTCATACTAAAACATGATTAGTATCAGCATTATGTTTAGGGTTAAGAACCTATGAAAGGTCTGAACTATCACCCATGTTAACGGGAGAGGTCTGAAATTTAAAAAGTTAATAACAGAGGTCTGAAATTTCTGTTTTGTTGATAACAGCGGTCTCCGTTAGTTTTTTCCGTTAAAACTAACGGAAGTTGGTCACATGCTTGGCATGTGACCGGAAATAAAATAAAATTCCAAAAATGCCCTTCTATCAAGTGTGCTCCTCACATGCTTGGAGTGAAAAAACCAAAATGCCCTTGCCACCACTGTACTCCGGCGACCACCAGGCGACCACCACCGTACTCCGACGACCACCACCAAGGCTCCGATTGGGCCAAAATCAGAGCCACCGGCCCCGATTGGGCTCCGATCGGAGCCACCGGCCCCGATTGGACTCCGATCGGAGCCAAAAAAGTTCCGATCATAGCCAAAAAGCTCCGATCGGAGCCAAAAAGCTCCGATCGGAGTTCTGTGGCTCCGGCCGGGGCCACAGAGCTCCGATCTGGAGCCCTGTGGCTCTGGTCGGGGCCAAAGAGCTCTAGATCAGAGCTCTGTGGCTCCGATCGGAGCTTTTTTTGCTCCGATCGGAGCTTTTTGGCCCCGATCGGAGCTTTTTGGCTCCGATCGGAGCTTTTTTGCTGAGGTGGTGGCCGGAGTCGGGTCGCCGGAGCCGAGGTGGTGGTCGTCGGAGTCGAGGTGGTGGTCGCCGGATTCGGGTGGTGGTGGCCGGAGTCAGGTGGTGGTTGCCGGAGTCAGGTGGCCGGAGTTGGGTGGTTTTAATTTGACTTTAGGGGTAAAATTGACATTTCACACTTCCTTAAATAAGATATTAAATAAAACAAAATATTAAAGGGGCAAAAATGTCATTTCACACAATTCTGTTAAATTTAACCCTAAAAATGGACGGAAAACCTCAAATCAACAAAATTAAAATTTCAGACCTCTGTTATTAACTTTTTAAATTACAGACCTCTTCCGTTAACATGGATGATAGTTCGGACTTTTCATAGATTCTTAACCCTTATGTTTAATAAGAATTTTTAGGCGTTTACCGGTTTTTTACAAGTAAATAGCAGCCATTGATAGGGAAATTTTGAGGCGATCAGCGACCGCTTTGGCTCAGTAATCGCACCTCAAAATTCAAGGAAACAGGGTAAGCATAACCTTGGCAGTGAAAAGCCACATTATATTGTAAAAACAGAGGAAATTGCATACTGACCAAAAACTATCACAATAACAACCCAACTATGTAAATCATCACTTGTTAGTTAATCCCTTGTTTATATTCTTGCAGCCACTTGTCAGCATCCCATTTGTCGAGGCGATTGTCACCGTACTTGTCTCCGAGAGTGAACAAGGTTAGGAACATTTCTTCTCTCCATTTTCCCGGAGGCTGAAGCTCGAGTATTTCAGCAAGCCACCTCTCATAGTCATACTGCAAAATGCATAGCCCAATTAAAACTCCCATTAATATATTGTAGGTTCAGAAAACAATGTAGCAATCTACCGAGAAAACACGGTTTGACAAATTGCTAACTGACAACTCTTATACTCTTTATTACCTTTTGGAGTCGATGCGTATGATGCTTTGGCAACCCCATCTCCTCCATCTGCTTGTAGTGATCTTGAACAGATACCATCATCTCTTCTTCATCTGGCAGTACCATTTTGCCCGATAAAACCCGAGCGACCCACTTACATTGCAGCTCAAATAAAAGAGGTGTGACGCCCTGAGTAAACGAAACATCCCAAAACAAATCCCACCTTAATTAGGTGTTGAGAAGCATTTACACTTAATATTAGAAGACAAACATATATGGTTACCAGATTATTTAGTCCAATGAATGACAATGAGGGAGCTAGACTTGGTGGAAAAACATGCTTATACAAAGGCCCGACGCGATTGTCATCCACTGTCACAATGTTATTTGTTCTTAGGAACGGGAAACGGAAACTGTACCTGCAGCATGGCGAAAATATAATTCATACAGTATTGAGATGATCGCTCGAATATGAAATTTTGATGCATATATAAATTTACCCGGTGCAGTGGAGTATAATATCAGCGTAAAGAGATGACCCGTCTTCGAAAACTAGTTTTCCATCTTCTTCTGCACATTTAATCTGCCAAGCAACAATGAATCCATTGGAAATACTTCTCATTACAATGGAAATGATCAATCAAGAATATTCAGTAATCTAATTCAATGTTAAGGTAGATACCACTGAGTGCTGCACTACAGTACCACCAGAGCTGTTAAATTCCGATTCCTGATTTCGAGCAGTAGTTGTTGGGCTTCGAGATGATTGGTGAACTTCTTTTGCGAATGGGAGGATATCCTTGGATATATCCATAGCACTCGGTCCATTTCCTATTACTACCACAATCTTGTCGGGTCATGAGGCCGTCCGTGTCTATCAGTAATTAGTAACTTGTGGCACAAGTATATATAGTTGAGTTTCAAATAAACACGGTCATCATTAACTAAATGTATGTTGTGTGATGAGGAGTTATTGGCTTTGATACCTGATCCTTGTAGGGTTCTGGAACGCGATAGTTGTGGCTGTGTACCTGTTTTCCAGGCCAGTTACTTCTTCCTGCAGTAGTTTCAGGTTTATACAAGACTTCAAAATAAAGCCTTTTTGTAACAAGCCAGTATCATTTAATGTACAAAATTGTTCTCGTAATTTCCTACTGCAACTTGTTAAAAATATAACTATTCATATCAAACCACCATACTTTGTTTACTCGATTGCGGATGTCATGGTTAGTATTGTGGTTCACCAACAATCCGACATTTTTATGTGCAGAGTCTCTAATTTGTACTTTTAAAAATATTATGAGCCTACGAACCCCGATTAATTAATTAAACTTACTACTTAGTATGGAGTATGGACCAATGTTGAATCGATGCAAACTTTCCTTCTACTTATATTCCTTTTTTTCTTAAAAGGGAAAAGTATGTAAAACATGCAATATGTTTGAAAAAGATGGTTTTATGGACGAATATGTTTTAAAACGTACAACATGTTTGAAAAAGATTGTTTTATGGACCAAAATGTTTTAACATGTACAACAAGCGTACTAAAAATGGTAAAATGACGTATCATCCACTTGTCACTAGTCTCATTAAGTGGACACGTGCATATCACGTTTTTTAAAAATAATAATAATTATTATTATTATCTAAATCCACCCATTAATAATCATTGATATTAGGGATGGCAACGGGTCACGGGTACCCGCCGACCCGCGGGTACCCGACCCGATTTTAACCCGATGACCCGCCGACCCGCGGGGCGGGTTCGGGTTTGGGTTCACGGCGACCCGCCGACCCGACCCGACCCGAGCTTTTATTTTACATATATATTTAATATATGTATACTATATAAAACTATACGGGTAATATAACAAATAGTCAAAATAACAATTATTCTAATGAATGGGGTGATTTATATTTGGATTATGAGTTAATTTAATAATTTGTGATTTAAATTTGGAGTTGAATTTGGATACGGTAACATAGAATTTAGAATTTAAGATTTAAAATGATAAATTATACCTCACACGTGCCGACCCGCGGGTCGACCCGACCCGACCCGAAAGTGCATGGGACGGGTCCGGGTCGACAATATTGACCCGCGGGGCGGGTCCGGGTCTGGCGATACCCGCCCCGACCCGCCCCATTGACATCCCTAATTGATATGTATAAATTAACTTCTTGTTTTAATTATTATTTTTTTTAAAAAAAAATTTGTTATGCACGTGTCCACTTAATGAGACTATTGATAACAAGTGGACGGTATATCATTTTAACATCTTTTATAAGCATGTTGTATATTTTAATACATATTGGTTTATGAAACCATATTTTTCAAACATGTTGTACATTTTAAAACATATTAGTCCATAAAACCATCTTTTTCAAACATATTGCATGTTTTACATACTTTCCCATTCTTAAAATAGAAGTCTAAACTACTTAGCTTTGACCATTGGACTACTCCTATAAGTTATGTTCTAGTGCTTTTTTGTTTTGTTTTTTTTTTTTTTTTTTGACAAAAGCTATGTTCTAGTGTTCGATAACATTAATTTCTATACAGTTTGACTCCGGATCAAATCCCAGTGAATTATACTATCTCTTTGCTATACTAGGTTATTAGTGGTGCTGCATTTATGAAAGCATTACACGTGGTGAACATGCTGATTGTTCAAATATATATAATATGTTTATAAATGAAAAACCCGAACATTACTTAGCGGACGAATAAACTTAGAGTCGACAGTACTATTTTGTTCTTTTTTAAACAAACAAAAAAACCCATTTTTTTGTTTGGCCAAAAACAGTTTTTAGCAATATTTGACAGAACAAACACATTCGTGACACACTAGCCAGTCCATTCACCAACCACAATCAGATAATGAAGAATATGATTACCAGGAAATTCGGCGATTCGAGGATGAGTGTTATGGCCATTACAGACCACCACCGCCTCAAAAACCTCCACAGCGGAGGCGGCAGATCCCGTAATCCGCCACTCGACGGCCCACTTACTGCTCCTTGCATCGGCCTTTTCAACCCGGACTACTTCTGATCCGAACCGGACCAACTTGATCAGATCAAATTCCGCTGCGAACCCGTCGAGGAACCCGAGCACCTCCTTCCGACCCGGAAAGGTCCTCGGGTCGCCGCCCTCTCTTGGAGTCAACGGGTAGTCCGAGAAACCCATGAGGTGGCGGGGGAGGTTGGTTCGAATGGAATCGTACATGCTGCTGTGCAAGATTTCACGGGTTGGGTCGAGACTCAACGGGTCAGTCTCGGTTGTTGGGTCGTAGATCCACGTGCCACCGATCCGATCGTTCTTTTCGAAGACAACCACATCGTGGTTCTCCCTCTGGAGCTCTCGGGCTGCGACCAACCCGGAAAATCCCGCCCCGATTACTGCAACCCGGATGGGTTTTTGGTTCATTTTTTTTTTTTTCACTGTCAATGGATAGATAGGATGCTGCTTTGAACAGAATTGCTCAACTACACTTCTGAAGCAAGGTGTTTGTTTTTTGTTCTTTGTTGTTATATATGTACTCCATGCCGCAGTCAAACTTTACCATCTCTGAATTCAGCCAATTTAATATTTTTATGTTATTATATTTTACTAATAAATTAATAAGGGTGATACTGACGTGTATGTGTACTTCTATAATTGCACATCTATATAATTCAGCGCATTAATTTTTTTTTTTTGGCAAGGATTAATCATTATTTGTTTTTGGCCAAGAATAATCATTAAATTGATAGCCGAAATTGTTAATTGAAGTCTCTTTAGATAATTTGATAGTTTTGGTTTCACTTATGAATAAATTGTTAGTTCTGTTAAATATTACGTATAATTTGAACGAAATTAATACAAAATAAATATAAAAATTAACATAAAATTACAAAATTGACCAAAATTTACAAAATCATTCATAAATATCCACATACCCGAAACTACATTAATTAATACTTCACTAACCTGAAGAAAAGCAGTTAACAATACCTCTGAATTAAATGCTTGAAAGGACTCATGAAGCAGTTGTTTATTGCTTTTTTTTTTTTTTTTTTTTTCTCTCTTTTCAAGTTAGGATTGCTGTATTTTTAGTCTAAATGATTTATGTGGGTGGTTGATGCTTGAAGTATCTTAGAGCACAAGAACACCTCTATTTGGTGCCCCTTCTCCACCAAACATAAGAAATATATCTTGAACTTGTATTTATCAAGTAAAGCCAAATCCTGAAATCCATGAAACATGTATTTGCTTAGGAATCAAGAAACATTTGAGGATCACCCGACTAAGCCAATATAGATAGGAAAACAGAACAAGCAAAAGCACATAATAGGAAAACTTGGCAATGAACACTAAGCCAATTCTTATTGTAAATACAGAGGAAGTTAAATTGCAGGCGGAGAGTTAAAACTTAGTAAATCAGTTGTTGTTGGATAGTTGTTGCTCTTCAAATTCTTGCAGCCACTTGTCAGCATCCCATTCGTCGCGGTAGTTTAAACCGTACTTGGCTGGGAGAGTGAACAAGGTGAAAAACATCTCCTCTCTCCATTTCTCCAAAGGGTCGAGAAAGAGTAGATCATTGAGCCACTTCTCATAACCAAACTGCGTCTCATACCCGAACTGCAACAAACCATGCAAATTTCTTTAGAAGTTAGAAAACCTAATTAATTAAGCATTAGAATTTGGTTTGTATCTATCTATATTACCAGATTCATTTGGAGGCGATGGGTGTGATGTTTCGGCCACCCCGCCTCCTTAATCTCCGCGTATTCTTGTTCAAGAAGTAACATTATATATTCTTCACTTGTCCCGAACATTTTTCGCGATAAAACTTGAGCCACCCACTTACTTTGCAGCTCCATCACTAGAGGCGGAGTATCCTGATAAGTGAAACACGATTGAAATCTTTAGGCAAGTTTTTTTTAAAAAAAAAATTTGCGCGATATTTTATCCAGAAGGATAATTTTACTTACCAGGTATGTCAATCCGATGAAGGACAGCGAATCCGCAGCACGCGCTGCAAAAACATGCTTATATAAAGGACCGACGCGATTGTCATCCACAGTCACAATGTCACTTGTTTTTAGAAATGGGAAATCATAACTGTACCTGCAATATTGCGCAAGGAGATCATATATTATAAGGACCATTTATCCAACTAAACATTTCTTGCTTTCAACGTATCCATATATAATATGAAACTGTAATGAATGCACTGTGTGCACATATATATACCCGGTGCAATGGAGTATAGCATCAGGGTAAAGGAAAGATCCATCTTCGAAAATTACTTTACCATCTTCTTCAGCACATTTGATCTGTCAACCCAAAATTCCGAGAAGTAAGTCTCGTATTTTAATTTAACGAATTAATGCCAGATAAAATATCATTCATTGGATTATATATCAATCCGTTCTTATAACGTACCATTGGGTGCTGTATTATAGCATCAGAGTTCTTAAATCGCAATTTTTCGGGATCTTGGTCTGAAGTTATTCGGGTTCTTGTTGCTTGATGGACTTCTTTTGCGTATGGAAGGATATCGTTTGATATGTCTAATGCACTTGCCCCGTTTCCTATTATCACCACAATCTGATCTGTGAAGGACTGTGGGTAGCGATGGTTGTGGCTATGCACTTGAATTCCAGGCCAAGTACTTCTTCCTGCATTGTGCAATAACTAATTAATTAACCACTTTAGATTTGGTTACTTACGTGACAAGTTATATCGGATTAGATGATAAGTAACTCGAATAATTCCATATATAGTTATTTATAGAGTCTCATATTTAAAATTTGATAATTTGTTGCTTTCCACTTTTTTCAACTACCGTTAAAATTAGCATTTTAAACAATTAAAACATGTTGTTTTTTACTTTTCCGAAATATCATATTTGTTACTCATGATTTATGTTTGTGCTTAAAAAATATATTTTTATTTCGTTAATTTAAAGATAAAAAATTGTAAATCAGTCAATCTGATAGTTATGACACTGAATATCAACATTTTAAATATAAGACAACAATTAACAGCATAACTTATAATTGAAACTGTTTTTAGGTTTTTAACCCTTATTTATATACCTGGGAAGTCGGCGATTCGAGGTTGAGTGTTATGGCCATTACAGACCACCACTGCCTCGAAAACCTCCACAGTCGAGGCGTGAGCTCCCCAAACCTTCGACTCGACCGTCCAGTTGATATTCTCGCCATCCACCTCCTGTTCGACCCGAAGCACTTTAGTTTCGAACCGGATCAACTTGACTAGATCGAAATCCGTTGCAAAGTCATTGAGGAACCGGACCACCTCTTCCCGACCCGGGAAGGTCCTCGAGTCCCCGTCTTCATTTGAGGTGAACGGGTAGTCCAAGAAACCCATGAGGTGCCGGGGGAGGTTGGTTCGGAGGGATTCGTACATGCTGCTGTGCACGATTTGACGGGTCGGGTCGAGACCCAACGTGTCAGCCTCCGAACAATTGTCAAAGACCCACAAGCCACCGATGTGGTCGCTTTTTTCGAAAATGACCACGTCGTGGTTCTCTCTCTGGAGCTCCCGAGCTGCGACCAACCCGGCCATGCCCGCCCCGATCACCGCAACCCGGACAGATTTTCTTTCCATTTCCTTTACTGTGTTCTTAGCTTGTTTGTGTTGAGAAGGATGAAAATTGGCAAACTCTGTGTGTACTTGAATGACAAGAGGTGTGGTTGGCCCTATTTATTAACTGTTCTTAATATTTTAAGGATGCAACTAGATCAACTTTCAGCCTTTTTAATCAAACATGTCGGAAATTTATGTTTCTTTATTTGGAAAGGTGAGGCAACTTGCTCAATATATATATATATATACATAGATAAGCACCAATTCAAAAAAACTAAAATATATCAACTATACAGCTAGAGTCCTAGCACATTTATCCTATGTATATATAATAGGGTTAACAACCTATAAACCGTTCAATATTAACAAAGTTAAAATTTGGTGTTTGAAGTTTAAAATGTTAAAATTGAGTGTCCCAAATTTCATTTTTGTTGAAATTTGGTGTCTCTACACGTTTTTTTTCTCTCCCTTCAATCATTTTTATCAATCAACTTACCCATTCATAATCCATCACTCTTTACTTTTTAGAAAATCGCCAAATTTCCCCAAAAACTTGAACTTCCAAAAGAAAACGTTTCCAGCAAAGTGGTGTGGAGCACTTTCCAACGACAACGGTGTTGGATTTACTTACGCGGATGTGGCCAACTTCTTAGGTGACGGTCTCGGCAAGTTGAGGAGAATGGAGCGTGAATGGGTGCTCGAATTTGACAATTAATTTCGTCGGGATTGGGTTCTCTAAAGTAATCACACCGAGACACCAAATTTCAACAAAAAAAGAAACCCGAAACACTCCATTTTAACATTTTAAACTTCAGATACCAAATTTTAACATTGGACAAACCTTGGACAGTTTATAGGTTCTTAACTCTATAATAACCAATCCGAGGTAGTTGTTGTTGGATCACGGGCGAAGCTCCGTTACGTCCTTGACGGAAAGCTTGGACTCCTGGGCTCCGCGTAATCCTGCAAAAGGGGATGACCTGGGTGGTGACCCAGAATCCCTCTCCGATGCTTAAATGAGTATGTGATCAATGGGGTGGTAAGCAATAGTCTAAGTTCGTATTAGATGATTAGCCTTTTCTGAGGTAACTTCCTCCTTTATATAGGAGGGGAAGTTACTCAGTTACCTGTGGCCATGATTGGCCGTTTTTCCCACGATTCCGTATATCTCGTTAGGGATTCCGTAGATTTCGCCCCACGCTCCGCGTATCTTACCCATACTCCGCGTATCTCGGGCACGCCCTGCGTATCTCGGGGGGCTTATCTATATCTTTAACCGTCTCCCATTACTCTATCTAGTAGGCGGGTTTCTCGGTCTTTGTCCTCTGATCACAAGTCACGACTCCTGTCGGGGACTCCAGAGTTGTCTCATTCTAGGTCACCACCCAGGACCTTCAGTCTCTACGGGACAGGTCCAGCTTCTGCGGGGCTTTATTATCGGGGCCTTTACTAAGGCATATCGGGGCCTGCTCAGAGGCTTCTTGTCGGGAGCATTCAGCTCCTTTATCGGGCCCGCTGAAATCGGGACCCTTCGTACTGGGCCTCTGGGCCTTCCAGGCTTTCACGAGGCCCATTGGACCTACTCGCCGTCCATTGGCTGTTAACGGGGTTGACGATTACATCGGAACCCATCATTTGCCCCCAAGACATGGGGTACTTTTAGTTCGCCGTGTCTTTCAGTTTCAGACCTCCTGACCTCATCGTTGGAGGCTTTTGTCTCCATACCTCCCGATACTGCCGTCGGAGGCTTTTGTCTTCATTCCTCCCGATACTGCCGTCGGAGGCTTTTGTCTTCATTCCTCCCGATACCGCCGTCAGAGGCTTTTGTCTTCGTACCTCCCGATATCGCCGTCGGAGGCCTTTGTTTTCATACCTCCCGATACCGCCGTCGGAGGCTTTTGTCTTCGTACCTCCCGATACCGCCGTCGGAGGCTTTTGTTTTCATACCTCCCGATACCGCCGTCGGAGGCTTTTGTCTTCGTACCTCCCGATACCGCCGTCGGAGGCTTTTGTTTTCATACCTCCCGATACCGCCGTCGGAGGCTTTTACCTTGGGTACAATTCTTGAATATGACTCTCCCAATTCTTCGGTCCATCACTTAAGATGACTTCATACACCCTTCTGATGCTTCACAAGGACTTACCACTTAAGGTTTCTCATCCAATCGGGACTTCGCCACTTAAGGTTTCTCGTCCAATCGTGCATCATTAAGATGGCTTCATCGTACCCTTTGAGGCTTTTATTGCGTCTTTTCAGACGACTTTAGTCATACCCTTTAAGGGCTTTTATCGCGTCCTTGCCAGACGACTTTCGCGGACCTGTTAAGGCTTTTTCGTACCCGTTAAGGCTTTTGGCCGCATCATATAGACGACTTACGCGGACCCATTGGGGCCTTTTCGTACCTAGGCTTTTGGTTGCATCATATAGACGACTTACATGTACCCCGTAGGGCTTTTGTCCGTACTCGTTAAGGCTTTTGGCCGCATCATATAGACGACTTACGCATACCCCGTAGGGCTTTTGTCCGTACCTGTTAAGGCTTTTGGCCGCATCATATAGACGACTTACGCATACCCCGTAGGGCTTTTCTCGTACCTCGGAAGGCTTTTGTCGCGTCCCTCAGGACGTATCGGATCGATGGATAACTTGCGCCCTTCACGGCGGCTTAACATCACACACCTCTAAAGGCGACTTAATATCAAACATGATACTTCTTCAAGTGTGCGCCACTGAAGGAATGTTTCAACGTCTTGCCATCAAGGTCTTCTAGCTTGTATGCATTCGGGGCTGGCATCCCTACACTCTTGTAAGGTCCCTCCCATTTCGGCGATAGCTTGTTGATCCGATCTTGATGAACGAACTCGTTCCTCCGCCAGACAAGTTCTCCCACGAAGAATTGTCGGGACTTGACACGCTGATTGTAATATCGGGCTGTTGCCAGACGCATCCGAGCCTGGACTTCATCAGCCTTCCATTTTTTCTCCTCGAGCAAGTCTAAGTCTAGACGTCTCATTTCCTCGTTCGTCAGAGGCTCGTAATATTTCGCGCGATGGGACGCCACCGCTATCTCCACGGGAGCGACTGCCTCCGTGCCATAGACCAGGCTAAACGGAGTTTCTCCTGTTGATTGCTTGGGTGTTGTTCTAACAGCCCACAACACATTTTCAAGCTCATCCAGCCAATGGTCCTGCAAGGCGTAGACTCTCTTCTTCAAGCCATCCATCACGATCTTGTTGGCTGATTCTACTTGGCCATTGGTCTGAGCATGGCGGACTGAAGCGGTCCGATGCTCGATGTTCAATTCCTCCAGGTACTCCTTCAACTGAGCCCCATTGAACGGAGGGCCATTGTCGCTGACCAACACTCGAGGAACCCCATACCGGGATATGATCTGAGTTTGGAGGAATTTGAGGATCTGCTGTCCCGTCGTCTTGGCCAATGCCTTAGCCTCTATCCATTTTGAGAAATAATCGATGGCCACGAGCAAATACTTGCACTGACCTTTCGCTTGGGGAAGAGGTCCCACCAAGTCAATCCCCCATTGCGCGAAGGGCTATGCATCCTGATGGGCATTAAGTCCGCGGCGGGAGCCACGATATTTGGAGCGTACCTTTGGCAGGCATCACTGGACCGGACCATTGCTGTCGCCTCCTTGTTCATCGAAGGCCGATAATAGCCCAAGTTCAACGCCTTCCTCACGATAGATCGGGCCCCTTCATGACAGGCCGCGACTCCTTCGTGTAGCTCTCTCAGGATCCGATTCGTGTCGGGCTCCGCCACGCATTTCAGAAAAGGCTTCACATGCCCCTTCTTGTATAATTGGTTGTCCACCATCGCGTAGTCGTTCGCGATTCGACGCAGCCTGACAGCTGCCACATCATCGTCGGGGAGTGCCCCCGTAGTCAGATAGGTGACCATCGGGGTCATCCAAGTAGGCTTCTCTTCTTCCTCCGATCCTGTCTCAATAGCGCAGATCTCCGCCGGATCAATATTTGAGATAATCACCTTCTCTAGAAAATGCACCTTCCGATTCTCTTCGGGGGCCACTCCCAGAGCGAATTCGCTTAAGGCGTCTGCCTCCGCATTCTCTTCCCTTGGGATCGCCTTCGATGTCGAAGCTTTTGAAACTTTTGCCTCGATGTCGAAGCTTTTGAAGCTTCCCTTCAAAGTCTGCACTTCGTGCAAATACTTCCTCATTGTCGGGCTCTTGGCTTCATAGTTCCCCTGGACTTGATTCACGATCGGCTTCATTGTTGGTGGCCCTAAACGTCAGGGCCAAGGCATATCGCAGGGGCTCGCCTCCACCAGGCGGTATCAATACGTGACTCGCCTCCACCGGGCGGTATCAATACGTGGCTCGCCTCCACCGGGCGGTATCAATACGTGGCTCGCCTCCAACGGGCGGTATCAATACGTGGCTCGCCTCCACCGGGCGGTATCAATACGTGGCTCGCCTCCACCGGGCGGTATCAATACGGGGCTCGCCCCCGATCCCTCTACACTTGAATAACCATCAGTGTACATCTCCCAGGTGTTCTCCTCATTCGGCTGTTCTGACTGTTCTGCTATCGGGACCTCCATGGTCGGGTTCTTCGCCTTCAAAGTCGGGTTGCCCCCTCTACAGGACCCGCTTCTTCCAGATCGGGTGCTGTAGACTGCTATGAAGTCCGCCAATGCCTGGCCCTTGATCGACCGTTCAACACCTGGACGATTCATCGCAGCTAATCGGCCGTTCAACACCTGAACCTCCCGATGGGTTTTCGGAGACTGCATCTCCTCGATTGCTCTCAACTTCTCAGGATTCACCTCAATTCCTCTTTGGCTCACCATAAAGCCCAGGAACTTTCCCGAGTTCACTCTGAAAGCGCACTTGTCCGGATTCAAACGAACCTGATGAAACTTCATCCGCTCAAACGCCACCGCCAAGTTGCGGACATGGTCTCCCACCTGTCGGGACTTCACCAACATGTCATGCGCATAGGCTTTGTTCAAGTCGCGGAGTCGACATACATCCGCCACTTCCTGTTACTCTTCCTCACCAGGACCGGGTTAGCGACCCAAGTCTGGAATCGGAGTTCCTTGATGAATCCAGCGTCGAGCAGTCTGCCTACCTCCTGCTGGATCGCGATCCTCTTGTCCGCGCCCATCAGACGCCTTCTCTGCGCGATAGGTTTGATTGCGGGATCAATCTTCAGCTCGTGCATTATCACGTCGGGGCTGATTCCTGGCATATCACTTGGTGACCAGGCAAACAACTCCTTGAACTCCTTCAGGAGCTCGATCAGCTCTCGGGCTCTTTCTTCCGACAAAGCAGACCCGATCTTCATCTTCCTTCGAGGTCCATCAATCTCAACCTCCTTCAGATCCTCCATGGGGGCAGGCCGCCCAAACTCCTCTCGAGGATCGGCATCAGTCTGAAGGACAGTCATGGCTTCCCTCCTTCTTCTTCGGGTAGCGTTAACATAGCATTTTCGCGATGCCACTTGGTCACCCTTGACCTCTCCGACTCCGTTGTCAGTCGGGAACTTCATCTTCTGGTGGACCGTCGAAGCGACTGCCATGAGAGGGTTGATAGTGGTCCTCCCGATAATAGCGTTGTATGCCCCCGCAGACTCCACTACGACGAAATCTACGTTTCGCTTCTCCATCTTCCAGCCACTACCAAACTCCACTGGTAAGGTAATCATTCCCAACGGGTAAGAAGTGGAACCAGAGAATCCCACCATCGGGAAGTCCACCTGTGTCAGGTCATTTTTCGTCTTTCCCATGGCTTCCAGAGGGTCCATGAAAAGGATGTCGGAGGAACTCCCTCCGTCTATCAGGATCCGCTTCATCTCGAATCCGTCCACGTCCAGGGTCACGACCAAGGCTTCGTCGTGAGGGCTCTCCACGCCTACTAGATCCTCCGCCGAGAAAGAAATCACCAATTCCTCCTTCAAGGTCCACGACCGGGACCTTTTGCCTAGCACCACCGTGGCAGATATGCGGGAAGCGTAGTTCTCCCGAGAAGCAGAGGTATCGCCTCCCGCCGCCATTCCTCCATGGATGACGTTGATAGTTCCCCGCCTCTCCTTACGGGCACCTGAACCTGAAGCTTCTGGCTCAACCTTCTTCTTCTTCGGGGATCGGTCGCGGGACTTGGAACGGGATCGTGACCGACTTCTGGAACGAGATCGGCACCGTCCCCTTCCGACGAACTCTTTTAGCTTCCCCTTCTGGATCAGCTTCTCAATTTCCTTCTTTAGCCTCCGACAGTTTTCGGTGTCGTGACCATTGGCTCGATGGTAGCGACAGTAACGGTCAGGGCGGCCTCCTAGGAATTCGCCTTCTTTTCTCGGAGGGTATCGGGCGAGACCCTGTCGGTCCATCACAGCCAACACATAAGTCATCGAGCTATTGATGGGAACAGCCCGACCTTCTCGATTGTCCTTCCTCGGGGGACGCTTATCCTCTCTTTTCTCGGGGTGACCACGATTCCTACTTCCCTCCGATTTCGCTCCTCTTGCGATCATCTGATAACTTAGACGATGGCTTTCCTCTTCCCGACTTCGGAGGATCGAGCTCTCCGGCAGCAATCTTCGACTCCTGGACGTCGATTTGCTGTTTCACCCTCGCTTGCAGGGCCTCCATACTCCACACAGCCTTCGCGGCTACACTGTGCATCAGGTCGGAACCATACAGAGCGCTCAAGTTCCGAAGGAAAGTGCGGATGGTTTCTCCCTCCGAGATTTCTTCATCAATCTCCGCAGCACTCGCAGTGAACCGTTGGTAGTAGTAGGCCAACGATTCGTCGGGTCTCTGCACCACCTGGGTCAGGGACCTTACGCTCTTCAGGAGGCGCCTACGGCCCTGATATTGCTTGATAAATCGATCGTGCATGTCCGCCCAGCACGTAATGCATCCTGGCAGGAGGCTGAAAAACCAGATCATGGCCCTTTCTCCTAGGGTGATCGGGAACAGCGAGCATATAAGATCGTCGTTCGAAGTCCTACCCATGCAGGCCTGGACATGCCTCTGAACATGGCGAACTGGGTCCCCTTCACCATCGTACTCCTTGATGGTCGGAATACCTAGCCCGGGCGGGGCCACGGTATCTATCAGCCGCGGAACGAAAGGATGACTGGACCGATCCCTTAGCTCCGATGTCATCTGCTTCTGATCGCCCATGCAGATACTGACGATTTTCACCACCTAATCGGGGGTGATGGGGCCATTCAGGGGAATGGTCCTATTTTGCACTAGTCCTGGGCCGTCAAACACGAACTTCTCCAGGTGCGCTGGTTCTTTGCCCTTGCTCCTTGGCGGAATCTCCTGAACCTCTTGTTCTTCTGGAACCACCCTCGGAGGGGGTGGAGGCAGCTCTTCTCGCGGAGGCAACTCCTCTGTCCTCATGGCAGCTTCTCTCTTGTCCAACAAGGCTTCCATGGCAGCCAAGAACATGGGCATAGCGTCTTCTACTGCCTTGGCCAACTCCGAGTTCGAAGACGACCCTTCTTCCCTTCGCGGGACTCTTCCTCCTCCATGGCCCACCGGGTTCGGGGGAGCCTCATCTTCTTCCCTACGCGGGATATCCTGCCTGTTCATCTCCGTGTCTCGGACTGAGACCTCATAACCGTCACCCTGCCCCCCTGTCTGGGAAAGGTTCTCACCTTGTTCAGCAACACGTTCTGGCAACGGGGAATTCACAGTTCCTGCGGGACGAGAACTGCCAGCCTGAACCTGCTTCTTCTTGCCACCACCGGCCATTGATCTGGTAGAAACTATCTTGACTTTTCGTAAGCTTCCCACAGACGGCGCCAATGTTGGATCACGGGCGAAGCTCCGTTACGTCCTTGACGGAAAGCTTGGACTCCTGGGCTTCGCGTAATCCTGCAAAAGGGGATGACCTGGGTGGTGACCCAGAATCCCTCTCCGATGCTTAAATGAGTATGTGATCAATGGGGTGGTAAGTAATAGTCTAAGTTCGTATTAGATGATTAGCCTTTTCTGAGGTAACTTCCTCCTTTATATAGGAGGGGAAGTTACTCAGTTACCTGTGGCCATGATTGGCCGTTTTGCCCACGATTCCGTATATCTCGTTAGGGATTCCGTAGATTTCGCCCCACGCTCCGCGTATCTTACCCACACTCCGCGTATCTCGGGCACGCCCTGCGTATCTCGGGGGGCTTATCTATATCTTTAACCGTCTCCCATTACTCTATCTAGTAGGCGGGTTTCTCGGTCTTTGTCCTCTGATCACAAGTCACGACTCCTGTCGGGGACTCCAGAGTTGTCTCATTCTAGGTCACCACCCAGGACCTTCAGTCTCTACGGGACAGGTCCAGCTTCTGCGGGGCTTTATTATCGGGGCATTTACTAAGGCATATCGGGGCCTGCTCAGAGGCTTCTTGTCGGGAGCATTCAGCTCCTTTATCGGGCCCGCTGAAATCGGGACCCTTCGTACTGGGCCTCTGGGCCTTCCAGGCTTTCACGAGGCCCATTGGACCTACTCGCCATCCATTGGCTGTTAACGGGGTTGACGATTACATCGGAACCCATCAGTTGTGGTCTAATGGATAATATCGCTTACTCTTATATAATTTAGCTTAATTTGATTAAAATTAGTTTTTTTTGAAAAAAATGAGGACTATTGTCTAATGAGTCTTTTACATATACTAAACTACTGTTGGTAATACATTAACAGACCACTACTAGTTTTTTTTTTAAAGGAATTTGGTAGAACGGCTCTTTTGCAAGCAGCCTCTATAGAAGTCTTCTCCCAGTCTCCTCCTATCATATCTGACCAAATATTATATGGGCAGTCAACACAGATGTATATGGCCCCTGCACAAAGTTCACATTGAATTGATTTCCATTAATATACATGCATACCACCAAGCTAGCATTCTGTCCTTATTGCAAAGCTGGAAAAAAAAAATATATATATAGTGTATACAAGGCCACAGATGCTAAGAAATCGATCTTGATACAACTTATTGTTTATCACTAGTACAATAAAAATCTTGCTTGGAACTAACTTTTTATTTATCAACTAATATATTTTAGTTTTCAGTCAATTAAGGGTAACGATGTGTACTTTTAAGTTTTAACCCTAAAATGTAATTATTATTGACTTGATTCTTTAAAGGGTTAAAGGTCATTTTGGTACCACATGTTTGCAAAAATTACACTGTTCATACCACTAGTATTTTTTCGTACCGAATTGGTACCATATGTTTCCAAACCTTACTGTTTTGGTACCTCCGTTAGGGTTCTGTCAAAAACAGCCGTTAAATGGCATGTGCCATGCACGTGACCAGCCAAAAACTTTCAGTTTTGTTACAATTTAATCCATCTAATACATCCCTAACTTTTATTTTGTTCAATTTAGTCCTAAAACTTCAAAACCAAACCATTTTCCCAAATTGACCTAGCCGGACTTAGCCTAGGGCTAGGTCCGTCCCTGGGTCATGGTCGCCGGACCCAGGCGATCCCGACCCAGGGTCGGACCTAGCCCCAATTGATTTAAATTGGGGCTAGGTCCAATTGACCTAGCCGGACCTAGCTTAGGGCTAGGTTCGACCCTGGGTCAGGGTCCCCTGGGTCCGGTGACCCCGACCCAGGGTCGGACATAGCCCATGGCTAGGTCTGGCTAGGTCAATTTGGGGAAATTGTTTGATTTTGAAGTTTTAGGACTAAATTGAACAAAATAAAAGTTAGGGATGTATTAGGTGGACTAAATTGTAACAAAATTGAAAGTTTTGGGCTGGTCACGTGCATGGCACATGCCATTTAACGGCTGTTTTTGACAGAACCCTAACGGAGGTACCAAAACAGTAAGGTTTGGAAACATATGGCACCAATTCGGTACGAAAAAATACTAGTGGTATGAACAGTGTAATTTTTGCAAACATGTGGTACCAAAATGACCTTTAACCCTTCTTTAAAATATTACATTTATCTTCTTTGAACTTTTTTTACTTTGATTATTAGTTCATAGTTCAATTCTTCCGCTCAAATCTACCTGGTAAGGCGTGTATGGTATGGTATTAGACGTATTTCTTTGTCATTTTTATGAACTAGTCGGAGTTACTTTAAGGGTTAATAGGTATTTTGGTATTACATGTTTCACAACTTTTGACTTTTGGTTTAATATGTTTTTTTTACCTATTTTTGGTACCACATGTTTGACAACTTTTGACTTTGGTCCATCCATTAGTTGACCATCAGTTTGACCGTTAAATAGTCACGTGACTTGCACATGTCTAACCCCAAATTTTTATTTTGTTCAGTTTAGTCCTAAAGTTGACTGTCCAAATTTTCTATATTAGCAATTTAGTCGTTAAACATTAACAACCCACCCTAGGGCTAAATTGACGTAGCCATGTTCCGGCCACTATAAGAAATCATAGTCGTTTGTAAGAGATTTATTTGTGATGAACATATTGTTGGCATTTTAGTGTAAATGGGCCGTCGTAATAGAAGTCCAATAATATAAGCTCAACATGCTAAGTCCAATTTGGGGTATGGTACATAAGAGATTTCGGATCAAGTCGAAATCTCCATGGGCCATGCACGACCCATGTGGAGCCGGCCAAATTGGACCTATAGATCCGGCCGAAACATGCAAATACCCAATTAGGGTTTTGCTCACATCCTCTTATAAATAGGAGGTGTTAGAGATTTATTGGGGTTGTTCACTCTCTCCCTTTAGTTGTCAGAAAAGAAACCTCCTCTCCCAAAATACTATAGGTTCGGCCGAACCACTCTTGACACCAAGTAGGTGCCAAATTGTGTGATACAATTCATCTCAGAGATCCATCCAGCAACCGGATTGAAGATACTTTGCTGTGGAGACCATTGCCTGCAGATTGCTCCTTAACAGAGTTTCCGTAGGACACCGTCTGACAGACCGTGAACTCACTCGTTGACGTCCTTGGGTTACGAATCGCGAAATAGGTATGCGCACATTTCCGCTGCGTAATTAGTTACCTAGCATGTACCACTAGTTTAATATGTATTATATATCCCCTAGAATCCATCACATATAACCGTATTTGTAAGGGAATTGTGAAAATCCATTACAAATACAACATTCAATTTTTTTTTAAGAGAATGCTACTAACAAAAAAATTGGCTAGAAAATCCTTACAAAATTTTGAGTTTTGTAAGGAATTTCCTTCAAAACATAACAAATATCTAAAAAATGCTTATAATTTGTGATAGATTTAATTCTCTTAAAATAATACCGTCACAAATTAATTTCTTGTAGTGGAACATAATTAGGTCGAACCATGGATATTAAATAGGATCACCATGACCACCTTAATTTGATATTTTCGGAAAATGATTTAATTCTGAAAGTAGCCCTCCGAACAATTCTGATTTGCAAGTTGTTATTATAAATATGAGCCCAAAGTTGATTAAATTTACCCCAATACCATTATCTCTTATTCGGAGTTGTTGGAGCCTTAGAGCATCCACAATGGTTTTACATAAATTGTATTCTTTAAAATTGTCACGTAGACATTTATGTACACTTTAAGTAATACGTAAATTTAAGACACACGTAAAAAATATTTTCTCTGCAATCGTATTACTTAAATATATTCCTTAAATATATTTTATTATTAAATTTTCCAACAACCACCAATAAGATATTAGCATTAATTATAAAATGAATTAATTTATAATAAAAAATTGGTTATGTAATACATAGTGCATTACTTAAATTTAAGGAATGCTTTATGTAAAAACATAAATTTACGTGTGGGTCCCATCTTTAAGGAATGCTATGTAAAACCACTGTAGATAGTTTTGTTGTTTTACTTAAATAAACATGTAGGACCCACGTTTAGGTAATCTTTACGTAATACCACTGTGGATGCTCACTTTCGGATTTTGTATTACGCCTCGTAGTTAAAAAGGAAAGATTAGCAATTTTCTTTTTAAATAAACAATCAATGAGGAAAGATTTAAAATACCCAATATTTATTGAATAATGATAGCATTTTTCTATATCAAACTGCACATAAGTGTATTATATTAATGGCAGACTTACCAAACTGTACAAGACTGAAACAAGACCAAAACATAATTGTACACAGAGTTACTGTTTTTAAACATTCCACTAGCTGATTCCATAAGGAAACTCTATTATTCCATCATTAATTACTTTTTATAAACCACAAATTATAAAATTTATCAAATTATTCTTTAAGTTCTATTAATTTTCATTTTAAAAAATAACAAAAAATAGATAAATCTATTTTAAAAAAAATAGAAAACAAATTTTATACAAACAAATATAAAATATATATATATTTTTAAATATTTTTTATAAAATAAAACTCTAAAAACTAGTTTTTTTTTTCAATCAGAAAATACAGTTTTTCATTATATTTTCAGTTTTCTATAATTTTTCATTATAATAAGTAATAAACTTAAAAGTACAATTAGAAAACTTATAAATTGTGGTCTGCGAAAAGTAATAGATAATTTAAGAATATAACTTCCCTGCTAGCTAGTTCCACACAAAAAAAAACAAAAATAGAAGCTTAATTATTTCTCTGATTCAAGGCGATCGAACACAAAGTCGATCCATGAAAAGAGAAAACAGCTGAAACACCCTTGCGGTTGTACATCATTATCAGAGTCATAGCGGCCAACTCCGTTGACTTTAGAAGATTGTTCATCTTCACGAGCTCGGAGTCGTCGAGGATAGTAATCGCGGCTTCTTTGTTCCTCCTCTTTGTGGATGTTGCGTGAAACCATTTCTCCCGGTAGAACAATTCGCGACAAAGATTATGTATGAACCGGGGGTATGTAGCTGCTGCTTGATTATCACGAGCAAGTTTTTGAGTAACAGACAGTTAGATATGTGGTGTTTGTTGCTGACTATATATATTAACGCTTTGGTTTGGTTTCTTTCTGTTGAAGAAACTTTTCGACGAAGGTGTGGACTGGAGGATAGATAGTTTCGTAGTGACCAATTCACTTAATAATAATTTATATATATATTGTTTATAACAGACTCACAGGCAACCGCGTGTGTATAGAGGAATTAATAATTATCAGTTCTATGGCGGTGATGTATTTATTTTATGTCATACAGATAGATAAGATGGTAACGTGTTTTTTAAACGGTCAACTGAAGATTGAGTTGCATTGCATATATATTGGATAAAGCAAGACTTAGAAAAACCTTAATTAAATTACTTCTTAAGTCTTCATCTAATTAGGGTTTAAGTCCTGATTAGTTCCTTAAATTTGCCTATTTTTTGCAATTTTGTCCTCGAACTCTGACTTCATTTTATATGGTCCTCGAACTCATACTTCAAATTTAGTTTGATCCCGCGATAGAACCATTAAAAATAGGGAGTGATGAAAGACCATTCTAACCTTCTAATTAAACCCAATTAAAATATTAAGGCCGAACCAAATCAAATCATATTTCATGATATTATTTGATAAGTCCAAAAAAATGGCGAATATTGGTGAATTAATCACTCCATGCCCTATATCTTTATTCGCCAATGATTATAGGTTAAATTATAATTTTGTGGTTTAGTTGGCAAAAAAAATATATTTTGTTGTTTGATTTGGTTCGATCTTACTTGAATTTATTGAGTCTAGTTTAGAAAGTTATAATGGTCTTTTCTCTCATTTTTAACGTTTTTTAGAAGAAAATAAAAGGGGGTCTTTCTACTATAAATGAGAGAAATGATCAAAAGACCGTTATAACTTTCTAAACTAGACTCAATAGACTAACTACAAAGAAATTGAAAGTCTAACACTCAACTCGTTAACATCTTCTGGCTGAATCATGCAACTTCAAATTCCGCAAAACATGCAACTTGTGCATCACCGAATCCAACATCATAAATCATATAAAAAACCTATTAAGAATCTCATAGCACTGTCTTCTTTATCAGTGTCTACGTCTGCGCCAACAATTATACTTCTTAATTTTTAATTTTATTACATTGAGGTAGCTGAATATATATATATGGTGCATAATTTCCTCGGAGATGTCAAGTGTCATTATTTAATTTAATTAGGCAATTTCAATGTGAATTATAATTCTTTAGATATTTTATATGATTTGTGCATTCTTTTTGCTATTTTTGAAATATATAACTTAAAAAATAAAATTGAAATTATGTATGATATATGCGGAAAACAGTTGTTTGTATAGGAATATATCTTTCCTTGGTATAATTCATGTGGTGTAGCTAGCTTACACAAAAAAAAAACAGAAGCTTATTTATGAGATTCTAGGCGATCGAACACAAAGTCGATCCATGAAAACAGAAAACAACTGAAACACCCATGCGGTTGTACATAATCATTATCAGAGTCATATCGGCCAACTCCCTTAATGACTTTAGAAGACTGTTGATCTTCACGAGCTCGGATTCGACGAGGATAGTAACCACCGTTTTCTTGTTCGCTCTCTTTGTGGACGTTGCGTGAAACCATTTCTCGGGTAGAACGATTCGAAGGATCGTGACAAAGATTATGTATGAATAGGGGCCGCAGCTCAATTATCGAGACGGTTTTTTAGAACAGAAGCTTAATGATGATTGTGGTGGAGTTATAGTTAGTTAAGATATATGGTGTTCTATTAGTGACTATATATATTGACGGTTTGGTTTGGTTTCTTTCTGATGAAGAAACTTTTCGACGAAGGTGTGGATGATGGTTTCGTAGTGCCCACGGGAACCGCGTGCGTATAGGTGGCAAAGGAATGGTAGCGTATATTTTAAATGATCGAGGGATCAAGTCAACTAGGGCTGAGCTTGGCCGGACCGGGACGGGCTTTTGCATTAGCCCGAGCCCGAGCCCGAAAATTTCGGGACTCCAATTTCGGGCCCGAGCCCGAGCCCGAGTCCAAGGGAAATGTCCCGCCCGAGTCGGGACATCGGGACTCGGGCTCGGGCTAGCCCGAGTTTGAAAAAAAAAATTGCCGAAAAAAATATATCTAAACTTCAGTCCATCAATTTCAAATCCATCAACACAAAATTCAACAACCAAGTTCAAAGACCAAATTAAAACATCGAATTCAAACATGGCAAAAAAAAAAAAAAATCAACACAAATGGTGCGGCGTGAAATTGGTTTGGGGAGGTCTAGGTCTTCTTGACTTCTTGTGTGGCGTGAATTTGGATATGGAGTATCAGTATAGGAGTAGTAGTTACTACTTAGTGGACGACTGGGCTAGTGGGCTTGGCCACTTTTGTTTTTTTTTTTTTTATGAAAAGGCTTAGCCACTTGGGAATGGGAAGTCATCGTTGTTTTTTTTTTAACTAAAAGTAATTATACATAGTTAGATATATATACGGGCGGGCTCGGGACATTCAGGCCTTTTGAAAAAAAACCCGAGCCCGAGTTAAGAACAAATGTCCCGCCCATTTTGACTCGGGCCTATTTTCGGGACGGGTTTTTCGGGACGGGATCGGGACGGGCTCGTCGGGCTTTCGGGCTCGTCGGAATTCCTGCTCAGTCCTAAAGTCAACTGATCAAGATGAAGTGCATATTGGTTAATTCAGCAAGACTTAGAAAAACATTCACTAAATTACTTCTGATTAAGTCTTAAACTATTTATATAAAATGGTTAACTCCTCATATATACATGATCTCTTAGACAGTAATTGGTCAACTTTAAAGTCTTCTAACAAATATTATCATTCTAATTATAGTAATGTTATTGTAACACAAGGTTTTAATTGTAAATGGTTATAATAAGGGTAATGATGTCACTGATAAGGGTAGTTATGGCAATTCACAAGTTAGTATCACATGTAGGTCCTAGCCTAGGAGACTCTTATTCTTAAAAGTGGTAGATTTTATGGAGAGGGAAGAAAAATATGATAAGGCCGGGTTAGCAGATTGGAGAACATGTAATAGTGAATATGATTAAGGAAATATTAGGGTAATTCATAAGTTGGAATCTCCTTATAACAGAAATATTATTTCATGATTCGAATTGAACCTGCTTATAATAAATACAGTAGTTGTTCTTGATCAACACAATAATAAACAGAAAATTAAATCCATGCTTAATTGATTTATACATATAAGATTACCGATCGATCGTCCACTAGCTACTCGGAAACGCCGTCACCAATATGATCAGTCTTGTTCTTGTTCTTGGATTTGCGGTATTTCTCTTCAATTTGCTTGGCCTTGAGGACGCATGAATTAGTGAGGCGCTTGATATCTGGGACAGAATAGTTCTGGGCAATGTACATCCCGCAAACTGTACCAACAATGAAGGTGAAGCTCCGACGAATGATTCCCACCATTATTTCGATGCTCTCCGGTGATGAATCTGATCTGATTGATATACAGTGTTATGTACTTGTTGGATCACGGCGGGAACTCCGGTTACGGTGACGGATTCCTTAGCTCCTCGCAATCCTGCAGAAGGGGATAGAGGGCAGTGGCCCAGAATCCCTCTCCGATGCTTAACGTAAGTATGGCGATCAACAGAATAGGCAAGCAATGTCAATGTGTGTAAAACGTAAACCTAATCTGGAATAACTTCCCTCCTTTTATAGAGGGAGGCTATCCCAGTTACCTGATTAGGTGGTTGGATCGTGATCCGCTATCCCACGTATCTCGCCATATATTCTGCCCTGTATCTCGTACAGTTATTCGTATCCCGCATATCTCGCCCATTATACCACTACTGTAACCGTGGCGAGATTTCCGGGATTGTGCTCTTACTGGCGAGTCTCGATCGTTATCGGAGACTCCCAAGTTACATCGTTTGAGGATTCGGTGTCGGGGAGTGGTGTCAACTCCCATATCGGGACCGACTACGTCCAGGTCCGATATCTTCGGGACTCTTCCCTGTCGGAGCCATACTTGCTCGGGGCCATTCAATATCGGGGCCTCCTTCCGTCGGAGCCCTTAGTCTTCCAGCAGCCCAGCTTCTAGCCCACTAGGCCTAGTCGCCGTTAGTCAATCGTTAAGGGGCCTAACGGCCTTCGCCAGGGCCCATCATTTGCCCCCAAGACGTGGGGGACTTATAGTGCGTCGCGTCTTCCAACATCGGACTCTTCCACGTCTCCGTCGGAGGCCTTTGCCTTGGATCTTTTCAAGATCTTCTGGGATCCTGTTTGGATTCGAAGGGGTTTTTTGAAAAGATCAGCATTAAATGCTGATAGGAGGTGAGGGAACGTTTTGGGCTCTGCAGGCGCTCTGCAGGCCTGCCTGTTGAAAAAGCACTTTTCAGCCGTTCCAATGCGTCATTACTTTTGTCTTATCTGTTCTGACGGTTCAGATTAAAACCGTTCCTAATCTTCGAATTGGCACGTTTCCCCTTGGACGATCGTGATTGAATCGTTTCGAATTCTGTGGCTCAGATTTTCCACCCCTTCAGTTTCCTTTTCTCTTATAAAACCCTAGCCCCAAGCACTGTTTTACCTTTCTTTTACTTCCTCCTCTTTGCGATCCCAAGAGCTGTAATTCTCCAGATTTCAAGTTTTCACCGGCGATTCGAGTTTTTACCAGTGTTTCAGGCACTTCAGACTTCTCCGATCAGGACTCAGTCACTATGTCTGGTAAGATTCTTCTCCTTATTGTTCCTTTCCTTTTCATCTTCGATCTTCCTAGGTTTCAATTTTCCCCTTCCTCCTCCCTCGACGATTTTCAGCCGAGGGATCTTCTACTGCTGGACCACCCTTCGTCTTCAAGTACTTGAAGAACTCCCTCGCGCCTATTAATTATGAGAGGGCTTGTAACGAATGTGGCATCTTTGAATCTTCCTTTGGGGCTCGTTATCCCTACGAGGAATCCCAGTTCAATTCTCGCAATACTCAAGTTACGCTCCCCAAAGGAGACGAAGTGTTTATTTCTCCGGGGCAGATTCGTGCGGGGATTCGACTCCCTTTTTGTCCAAGCTGGGTAGAGTTGTGCAATCACTACAAAACCTACCCCACGACCTTCTCTCCCCATGCGATTCGTACGTGGATTGCCTTCCAGGTGTGGTGCGACATCAACGCAGAAGATTGGAGTTATAGCCTGGAGCTTTGGCGGGTCCTCTATAAGATGACTTGCAACAAGGATGGGATCTGCTCCTTTTCTCCCCGTCAACCTGAGGGGACCGACGAGCAGTACAAGGAGATGGGTTGGGACAGGAGGGTGTCCTGGAAGATCTGCAAGGAGCGGGCCATCATCTCCGACAAAGGGAACGATAATGCCAATTGGAAGGAGCAATATTTCTTCATCCAGCCTGGTCCCATTGAGTGGCCGAGGACCATCGTGGAGGCTGATCCTCCCGTGTCTTTCCGTTCGTGGTCAGAACAGACTCGGAGAGCCTTGATGCTTATCCAGGCTCGTCGCTGGGAGGAGGGTTACCAGCCCTTCGAGGCCACCTCTGTCACTGACCAACAGCGGGTCAAGATTGGGATTATGCTGATCGATCCCATGGCCGGGGGAAAAGTTCGTGACGGTGTTTCCAATGTAATTCTCTGGGTAATCTTCTAATTGTTTCTTTTTTACTGCTTACAGCCCCTCGAACATCGCTGACCGTCCGTCTGTTTCAGGAGGATACCGATGCCTCCCACTCACTGAAGCGCAAGAAGAAGCCTTCCCACCGAAAGACTTCTGCCACTTCGGGGCCGTCCAAGAAGAAGGCAAAGACCTCTGAGGCCCCCACCTCCGAGGGGCGGACTAATGTGGATGTTGTCCGGTCCGCCTTCAACGTCCGCTCCGAAAAGGAAGGTAAGGAAGTCTTTCGTGCTATTAAAAGATATAGGGAGTTAGTACCTCAGGATCTTCAAGCCTCCGATATGGAAGGACGAATTAGGGATGTCGGGAATATCCTTCGGGGGGAAACTCCACATGTTCTCGAGGCGGGCTATTATGACTTTTTCGGCAAAGAAAGATTTATGGAGCGTTGTTTAATCTGGCACACTGATACCAAATTAATCCCTCGACTTATTCGCCCCGCTGCAGGTCCTGCGGACGCCGCCCCTGCTGCAGCTGGCTCGGACTCTGCGCCTGCGGCGGAGCCGGTGGTGGAGGATACCCCGACGGAAGACCGGGGCGAATTCGGTCGGGTGACCAGCTTGGAGGACTCCCCTTCCGATGATCGAGCTGAGGAGGAAGGCCTCGTCCTCCGAGGGAAATCAAGGTTGACTCCCGTGAAGTCATCTGGTGGGAAGGCATCTCCACTTCCTACCACGCCGCCATCATCTTCTGCTCCACCATCCTCGCCAGTTAGGAGAGTGACCCCCGAAGCTCGAGTGAGTGAGGAAGCTGAGGAGCCTCGCCTGGTAGTACCTCCGTTCCCCTTGGACGGGGACTACTATCGGGCCTTCTCTTCGGACCAGGGCTCCGAAGAGAACACACATGAGATTATGCAAGTGTTTATATTGAGGTAATTGACTAAGTTTTGGTTATTAGTAATTAAGTAGCTTAGGGCACAAGCCAGATCTTGGTTAATTTCCTTTTCTTGGTCAACAGGAAAACCCTGCTACTGACCCCTTGCCCAAGCTGAAGTCAAGTCAGATTTACTTTGTATTTGTTTTTGCAGTCTCAAATCAATTCGTATATACACATTCGCCAAAAAAAAACAATTCGTATATATGGGTCGAATACGTCTCATCATAAAATATCAGTCCTAGAAAAAGAATTTCGGCGTTTGTCATATTACAAATTTATTATTTTATTGTAGGGAAAACAACATAAATGATCCTCAAACTTTACTCATTTTTCTATTTCTGTCCTTCAACTTTATTTTTTTCTATTGATGTACTTGAACTCGTCAAATTCTTTCTCTTTTAGTCCCGTGTTAAAATTTTACTGTTAATTGTGGGTGATTAGATGTTGATTAAGCAAAAAATATTGACATGGACAAGTTGGCGTGTCATAGTTTTGGCCACATCATGTTTAGTGCCTTTCATTTTCATGTTTTTTTTTTTAATTTTCTTTTATTCTTTCTTTATTTATTCATTTATTTATTTTTTTAGTCATTGATGTATATTAAAAAAATATGATGTGAACCTAAATATGTCATGTTAGCTTGTCTACATCAATATTTGTTGCTTAATCAGCGTCTAATCACCCACAATTAAAAGTAAAATTTAACGACGGGACTATAACAGAATGGATTTGACGAGTTCAAGTACATCAATAGAAAAAAATAAAGTTCAAGGACAAAAATAGAATAATGAGTAAAGTTCGAGGACCATTTATATTGTTTTCCCTTTATTGTAAATGTCTTTTAAGCCAACTTTTATTGTGGGAATATTATTTTTCAAACGGAACTTCTCCCTCCTATGATCAATATATAGGGCCAAATATGATCAGTAGCAATAATAGAATATTTAATCTAAATAGTAAGGATTAAAATATTTAAATTAGTGCATAACTTATACAATGTTTGGATTTATACAATGTTTGGATGAAACGTGAATGTATACCATCCAAACACATTATCAATTAATAATACATGTATTAAAATATCTTAATACATCATTACAGCATTTCCCTAGAGTTTTATCACTAATTTCGAAATTCGAGCAATAGTTCATTTACAAAGAATTACAAGCTCTATTTTACACTGATCAAACCGGCCGGTGATCATCCAGAAACAATCCGTGAGTCTCCAATAACACGAGAAGAATTCAGGCCAGTATTGAAGAAGAGATCAAATTTTTAATTCAGTTACATGATGTAAAACAAATACAATAAATATATGAAGGCAATACAAAAGTCACAAATTAAAGCTCAATGCATACAGAACACTATAACACAACTGTATATATAAACCCACATAATATTGATCTAGCTAGCTAAATCTGATTCTCTAAGCCCCCATCCACAGCTCCCTTCTCCCCTGAGACGACGTTAGTAGCCGGGGAAGCAGATTTCTGATGATCGCAAGCTCGGTGGTGACAGTGTTTGGGCCATCGTCCATGCAGCTCGCCTTCTTTGCCACGCAATATCATCCCTCGGGTCATAAAGGACCCGAACATGGTTCCCACTGCAAATGTCACCCCAGTTTTCAACAGGCTCATGACGATCCAACAATATATATCTATAAGAAGAGGTAAGATGGTTATGGTAGAGTTGCTAGCTAGCTAGTGTATATAATGGTGTATCCTCCATGCCACTAACTATATATATAATATATAGTGGTTTTGTTTATTTTCGCGCAAGAAATTTTGATGATGGTGGAATAGAAGGTTACGTATTTCCCAAGCCATTTGAAAAGTCTCAAATACAAAAGTCAGTGATATTTACAGGTGGCATAGAAAAATATTCAATGCTGATGTGGCGTCGAGGAATCAAATCCCATACATAAAAAATAAGGGTTAAATGTATTTTTCATACCACATGTTTGACCGAATGTAGCTTTTAGTACTGGATGTTTAGTTTTGTATATTTTTGGTACCAAACGTTTGAAAAATGTGGCTTTTGGTACATCCGTTAGTTGGCCGTTAGTTTTGGCCGTTAAATGACATGTGCAAATCACATGATCGACTCTAAACTTTTAATTTTGTTCAGTTTAGTCCCTCAAATATATTCCTAACTTTTCTTTTGTTTAACTTAGTCACAACACTTCAAAATCGGACCCAATTAAACCAATCGAATTCAATTGACATAGCCCCATTTGGGTCAAATTTAATCGATTGGGGATAGGTCCCAATTGGGTTCGATTTTGAAGCTTCAGGACTAAATTAAACAAAATAAAAGTTATGAATATATTTTAGGGACTAAATTGAACAAAATTAAAAATTTAGAGTCGATCATGTGACTTGCACATGTCATTTAACGGCCAAAACTAACGGATGTACCAAAAGCCACATTTTTTCAAACGTTTGGTACCAGAAGTATACAAAACTAAACATCTAGTACTAAAAGCCGCATTCGGTCAAACATGTGGTATGAAAAGTACATTTAACCCAAAAAATAAATGCTGATGGAGAAATTCTTATATGTCTCAGCTGCAACGCGTGACACTGAGGTGTTACCTCTTCATCCAATTAACATGCAATATGTGGCCATGTATCAAGGCCCTAACCCTTTACCTTTAGGGATACAATAGTTTGATGGCAATATCAAATGAGCTAACATACACCACTAGTCTCATTTTGTCAACTACCTTCCAAATTGCCTTTATTACACCTCCCCATTGCTGCCATCCATTCTCACCAAATCAACAAGCAATGGCTCCAAAGCAGCTCCAACCCCTGTTTCTCCTCATCGACCTCTTATTCTTTTTCACTTATGTCTCTTCTACCACCGTCCCATGCCCTCCGGCGACTCTGCCACCCACCCCACATAAGCCTGCAAAATGCCCCAAAGACACCCTCAAGTTCGGGGTCTGCGGTAGCTGGCTAGGCCTGGTGCATGAGACCATTGGAGCGAAACCGAGCAAGGAGTGCTGCACATTGGTAGCAGGCCTTGCTGACTTAGAGGCTGCACTGTGCCTTTGCACCGCGATTAATGCCAATGTTCTTGGGGTCTATAAGCTCACTGTCCCAGTTGCTATCAGTTTGGTGCTTAATTCTTGTGGAAAAAAGGTCCCTGATGGCTTCAAGTGTTCCTGAGTTTCAACTTTTCTATGTATTTCTTGATTCTTTTCAGGGTGGATTTCATGTAATTAGCAATGTACTTCCGATTTATGAACTATGAATCATGCAGTTTCGGTTTAGATTATTGAGTTGAAACCTTCTTCCTTCAACTCACATTTTGGATGTACCGAATTTGATTAAAAAGAGCTAATCAGGGCGTATTAGGGTTAAATAAGACGATGTCTAAATAGGTTTATGGGGACAAATCCTAGGAGAAAGCAACAAAACCAGACAGCATTATAGAGCATGTGGGCACACTGGGTTGGAAAGAAGTAGAAGAGCAAGTTGGATGATAAGCCATGAATATGAATTCCATTTCACCAGAAAACAAAAGACAGCCATATTACAGAATCCTTCCAATGTGCACTAGAATTTAGAAATACCACAATATTTTCACTGACCGACTTTACTTTAGGTAAACAACAAAGACACCATCCAGACCAAGGAAAAAAATGTTCATGTTTAGGTGATGTCCGTGGTTACAAGCTGGCAAACGGATGAATGTTGTAGTACCTGGTGATTTTGATGTTGTCAGTGAGGCTTCAACAGTATTATGACACGGTGATGACCACTGCGAATCTCACTTATCCTTCCAAGGTGTCGTAAGACCTATAAATCACAGAGAATATGAAAATAAGGAGAGTTTTCTGAGTTGAGCATAGATTTGAAGAGTAAATGTTGTTTTTTTATTTGCTGATTTATGTATGATAGCATAAAGTAGAAGTGGATACTGAAAGCATTTCATAACGAGATCAATGAATACCTTTCAGGTTCAATTCTGAAATCATCTAAAAAGCATAGTGAGATTAATATATTTTGCATTTTAGTTCACTTACAGTCAGTATGGATTTCCCAGTGTTGTCAAGCTTTAAAGATGGTCCCTTTATGTCTGTCTCGAGAAAGAAAAACTTCCCTTTGACAGCTTCTGTCATTGCAATATCTCTTAGTTCCTGTATTATGTGTAAGAAAATATGGAAGATGCTGACGGTCAACAATTGCATCGACTTAAGAGAATAAAGAGGTTGCGTAACAAAAATGATGCAGACAGCACAAGTTCATCAACCCTATGACCGTAAAGTCAATGCATTTTTACAAGAATGTCATTTAAATTGTATTAGCATCTGTAGATACGGGTCATGACTTAGTAGTATAAGCGACAGCTATCAACTCTATAGTGAGATTAAACTCAGGGAAAGTTTTACTTACCAGAGCTTTCTCCCAGACGTTTTCTCCCACCTTAAAAATAAAAAAGTAACACACAATCAAGATTTATTAAAAAAAAATGTATATTTTGAAATCCAACAGGAATCTAAGTGACACCTTCTTCTTTGGGGCTGATATCAGCTGAGCATTAGTTTCTGCATATACGGCCATGTCATTAATTGCTGCATTAACCTTATCTGAGGTAAGCCTTCCTCTCATGTATCTGCAGATATTAGAACAAGAGTACGAAAGTGTTACTGAGATATTGAACTGGTTGATACAAACCCAAACCACATCTTGGGATGACAAATCCATTACAGAGTTGCATGAAATAACGTGGAATACAATATGAGCATGTGTGGTTGAGGAAACAGGGAATATAACCAATTATGTACTAATAATAAGAAGGAAATGGCAAACTTGATTATGAGTTGTGCAGTAAAATCTAGTGTATTTTGAAGGCCGCAAGTAGCAAGAGCAACTAGCCACATACGTATCTTCAGAGTTACTAACATTATTTGCAGATAGCTATGCCCTGCACTTCTAACTCAAGAACATGAATATCTGGAATATTGCAACGACGTATGTGATATCCAAAAAGAGAGGGAACAAAGCATAACTTGAATACATTCTTACTTTGGATAAAGAAATCTGGTGCTGAACATTTAACATGCTATGGAGAGTACTCTCTTCTGCTTAAATTTACCAAAAGAAAGCCTCCCTAAAATCTGTAACCTGAAGATACTACAATTTCACCTCTAAAATCTAGTGCGGAATAGAAGAAGTTTACTTACGAGGACACGGAGTCAAGCTCATCTGAGCTTATATACCATAATGGTGGAGAGGCACGTCCCTTTTTCTCCTGGATTGGTAGTTTCATTGGTCAATGTTATATGAAGTAAGACCTATATCTTACATTGTATATATAAGAAGCAATCAAGAGACAAAACAAGTACTCTCATTTTGTAGGACTCTCCCTCTAGAAACTACTCTCATTTGTTGTTGCATGATATTTGTGGTCATACTGAGGAACAATTAGTTAGAAGTGAATTAGTTTTCTATTTTAGTAGTTACTAGTTACTAGTTTTTCTAGTTTAGTAGTGTTGTAAGTCTTTGTTCACCAAAAAAAATCAAGAGACAATCTCCAAACCATTGAACTTAACATAAGACGCTATCATCATCTTCGTAAGCAACAAAACTCGTTTGTACTTTTGAGAATGTTCAACAAAGAAATTCAGTTCATGATCATTCTTCTGACAGGTTAATAGTAGTAGAAGCACTTACCTTTGGTAATACGATCGGCTCCTCAACTTTCGAATTCCTAAAATCCAGATCTTGCCTAGAAGCTAGTGGCTGCAAGCTAAGATGTAGTAACAGCAAAAACATTGATATCCGCACATCACAATACTTGAAAAAAGTTCTAATCACTAACTGGATTAAAAAAGAGATGATGTGTCTGTTACCACTCATTTTCGCCAAAGTTCATTCTTGTCAGTCTTTCTGGAGGATGAGGAGCATAAACAGACATGCTCTGCAACGTTTTCTGCTGCTTCAGCAATGCCTCAATAAGCTTCTGTAGTTTAAAAAAGAAAAATCCAATTCACCTAGAAGTACAGAAGCTCAAACGCTACTTTTGGCTACTTTGTGTAGGCTCGGAACATCAAATTGAAGTGTTACAATCTGTTTGCTTCAAACACTACCCACCCGATTGCTCAATGGATAGCCAATCGTTTTCATGAGACATAGCACAGGTGTAAATTCGATCACAATATCAACCCCCGTTAGAGTTCAAAGCTCGAGAAGAAAAACGAAACCCTAATTGATACAACAATTTGGGTCAAGGGAATGAGATGGAAGACCTTGGCTTTGGGGATAGCTTCATTTTCCTCGCGCAGCCGGTCCTTAATAGCCTGCACCTGCAGCTCCATAGCCTTCAGCGAGACGTCAACCGCCGACAAATCAGTGACACTACTAGCAGGATACACTGGGAAGGTGGAGAATTTCAAATTAGGAAATGATCCATTCGAAAAAATTTCGATTCAGCAAAGCGGAAGTTGGACTCACTGTTTCGAGCAATGACTAGATCCTGAAGCTCCGCAATTCGAGCATTGAATGAAGAAATCAGCGAGTCCAGTGAAGCTCCAGCCTTCTTGACTTCCATCTTCTCCCTCTCTGACGTTTCTTTGGAGTAAGAATCGAAAATAAATGCTGCTTGAACTTTGTGGCGGCAAAATTCCAGGGTATTTAAGATCGGTCTCGAATTTGAGTGTGGATTTGGGCTGTTGTAAAATGCCACTGTACTTTGTAGAATTTACAGAACCGCCATGTGAATATTTTTAGCCTTTTTAGAAAATTGGAGGACCTTTTTTTTCCATCCTTGAGAGGAAATACGTTTCTTCGTGTTGGAGCCTTGGGATTTTCTATCGTGGTTTATACTTTTGGTATTTTTTAAACTAAAGATGACTTAATTGTAACATCGGTAAAAGTCTAAAATCGTTATTTTGTTTAATTATAAGTCAAATTTGCGTCACATTATTACTAATAACAATTCACATTTAGCGTTTAACTTTAGGGCAATTGAAAAATGCAAAAAAAAAAGTGTTATAAGCATGATAGAAAAACTCGCAGAAGTTCTACGGACTCTTCAAAGAGGTAATACTTATAATATGTTTGCTTCGCATTTATATTAATTTTGATGATTTGTATCAGTTAGACCTTAGAATAGTAGCATTTATAGTATATTTATTACATTTATAAGCTAATTCACACTCGCACCAAATTAGCTCATAAGGAGTAAAATATTAATCATTAATATTTTAATTTTATATGGGTTAACAGGTCTTTTGGTCCATGATGTTTGACCATTTTTGGGTTTTGGTCAATGATGTTTCTTTTTCCCTAGTTTTGGTACCATATGTTTGCAGATTTTTTCTAGTTTTGGTCAAACCGTTACATTCCGTCCATTTTTTGACATGTACAAGTCACGTGATCCTCCCTAAACTTTCAATTTTGTTCAATTTAGTCCCTCTAATACTTTCCTAACCTTTTTTCTGTTCAATTTAGTCCCGAAGTTTCAAAAATTCAATTGGACCTATTGTCCAATTGGGGTCAATGTTGAAACTTCGGGACTAAATTGAACAAAAAAAAGGTTAAGAAAGTATTAGAGGGACTAAATTTAAAGTTTTGAGTGGATCACGTGACTTGAATATGTCAAAAAATGGACGGAATGTAACGGTTAGACCAAAACTAGAAAAAAAAAATCTGCAAACATATGGTACCAAAATAGATTATAAAAACATCATTGACCAAAACCCAAAAGTTGTCAAATATCATGGACCAAAAACCTATTAACCCATTTTATATTCCTAAAGTTTTAAAGGAGTTTGAAAACAGTGACGTTTGCATGGTTCTAATTTGATAGTTTGACTTTGATTAATTTCTTCAAAAGGCGCATTCCTCTTTGGTGCATTCCTCATTGGTATATAGGGTGGTACGTTGTAAATGGTGTTGTCTTATGCTACACGTACATTACAATGTTGGTTAGCCATATGATATAATCTTAAATACGATTATCTCAACTATTAAGATCGTCACGGTTGGTGATAAAATTTTATCCAAAATAATTGTATTTCTTTTTTAAATTAGATCTATCAATTTGTTTGCCTCTCTCAGTAAATGTTAGGGATGTTATATCTTCTAAACAATTTGAATAGCACTCAGCACTATAAAATTAATTAAAGATATTAAAAGTCGATAGTCATTCGTATGTATCCATAATTAGATTGATGAATTTTGGGCGTTGACATGGCAGATCAGAGAGATAGAATGGAATAAAGTAAAGAGACAAAGCAAGGTCGGGTCGGGAGGGAGGGAATGTTATGTTTGGTTGAAGCGAGACGCCGTGAAGACAACGAACGGGAACCGACCAAAGCTGCTCGGCTTTAACAAGACACGCTTACTCACACCCCAGCTTCTCTCTCTAGAAACCCCAAAACCACCTCGTAACCACAACAACACTGTCTCCCTCGCTTCCTCCTTCTCCTTCTCCCATCCCAACCTTCCTTCAACATCATTCAATCAATCTCCACGTTATTTAAATTTAAATCACTCTTAATTAATTAATTTCACATCCAATTTATCTAGAATAAGAATATAAAGAGTTAGGTTATTAGCCACGTGACAATCACTCCAACTTCCTAAACCCTAACCCTAATCTTGTCATCCTCATCACAAAGGTGAACTAGAGGGTCTAGATTATGGAAACTAGAGGATCAATAAAACTTACACTGACAATCCCGACTACAATTGTTCGATTCGATCTTTTTTAGCTGTATATATATATATATATATATATATATATATATATATATATATATATGATTCCATTTTTCTTACACTTTGATTATATTACAAGAACGCTTCACCCCCTCGGTGTGTTACTAGTTAATTAAGCTTAATCTTCCATTAATTGTATACTAATTTCTTGAAACTTTTGAGGTAATAATAATGATCATAGGGTTAAGGCCAAGCTTCAGAGCTGCTGCATATGCTTTTCTTTGAGATATATATTTGGACATGAAGAAATCATGACAGGATTGTATTCATGGCCTACAGTTAACTCCTCGTCGGTCGATCGGGCGCCGTCAGTGTTCTTCTTTTACTCTATATTTCTTTTATACGTTGCACGGATATGAACAGATATATATACCTATGCCTATTGTTTATAATTGCACTCATTCAGCAAATAATGGAAATAAATTAAGCTGTATATATATGATATGATAATATAACACTCATATATATGATATGACGACCTTACAGCGCTAGCTATCAAGAGCTATATATATATATAGAGATCATCTAGGTTTTTCATACCTTCCTTGTACAGCCCCATAAATAATCAATTCATCTAGTTCCTTATCGAAGAACTTACAACGTCATATATATATATATATAGCGCACGCCACAAAATTGCGGTATTCTTTCTTCGATCCCGATCGATGTTTGAAGAGCTAGGGTGAAAGGCAGCGATAGTGCATACATATACTACAAATTTATCCTTCAGTTGTGAGAAGGAGGGTGTGTCTTTGGTGGACAGTAATCTGAATCAAACAACTCTGTATCCTTGTCACTCGGTTTTTCGTGGCGTTTCACACGCCAAGAGATCGATGTTGGCGAATTTTCTTTAGGATTACGTGATGATGATCTCTTCATCTCTTTGTTAGGGTTGATCTTTTCAGATTTGCGGTTCAGTGAAATGCTGTCTCCACAATTACTTTCTTTAGCGACAGATTTTTCATATTTTATGGACTCATGATCGGGTAATGGATGATTGGCATCGATCGCATGTTCACGATCGAGTCTCGTAGTGTAATTATTATCTGCAACCTGGAAGGAAGATTCATGGAAGTTTCAAATATGGTTTAGTATATAAAGAGTTAGGAATTAAAGCATATAATTGTGAAACTAGCTATGTGCTAAAGAAATGAACATTAATTGTTGATTAGAACATGACTTAATGTAAAATTCCATGTCGTTCTAAGAAATATAATCCTGCACTTCTTTACTAAGCTCTGATGTCATATTGAGAAATAAGATCTGACTATCAGATTCTTATCACTAAAGATCTACCTAACATGATCCATTAAAGTGCAAAAAAAGAAAAAAAGGATGAAGAATAATATAGAACACTAGGCTACACTCATTATTTTCACCAATTGAGAGAGATCTCCATTGTTGTAGCTTTCTTCTTCTCCAAGTTATTGATCTATGCTCAATAAATCTTTTGTTCCGGAAGATCTGAATGTTCATTCGACTTCTCAATACTACCCAAACCCTAGACATGAAATCTAGTGTATATATAATATAAGTATAAGTCATAGAAATTAATGTAATAAAGATATATTAACCTTGGAGGTGGCCGAAATATCGAACTTCCGATCTTCACTCTTCTTCTCCACAGATCCGAGAATCCGGCAATCGCAGAAGTGCAAGGAGAGGCACATGATGAACAACAGAAGACAAGAACTCACTGACATAGTAGCAACTAGCTAGCTAGAAACACACAACAGAAGATGTATATATTGTCTTAGGGAATCTGATGAAGTTGATCAGTTAGTTATATATTGCAGGTGGCGCCACAAAGATGTCAACAAGCATTAAATGTAAGCAGTTGGGTTGCATCATCCACTTCTTCTCTAACAGAACATGCAGTTGTTTGGCTCAGTAGAAGAACTAAAGAAGAGATGATGAAGAATATGGGTTTTGTTTCCTCTTTTGTCTCTCCCTCTCTTCTTTGTAAAGAGAAGCAACACTAGTGTGTGATGTTCAATATATAATAGGTATTTAGAGAGAGACTAGACTAGACAAAGAGAGTATAGCCATGTCCCCCTATATGTTTTCTATATAATGTAACAGTTTAACGGTTTATCCATTAATTAGATATCTCGAATTCAAATTTCACAACGAGCACTAGAAATAGAGAAATTATTCATCGCAAGCACTCATCCATTTTCAGACTGACCCAATGTGAATGAAAATTTGAGACTTTAGATGGGGTATAAGTATATTACGAGTGATAAGCTGGCTACAAACACATGGCAGGTGGCAGCGAACCAAAAATATGTGTTTTTTCTATATAGCTAGATAGATAGCTCCACATATCGTGTCTGTGTATAGTGTTATGGTTCACTACTTCATTGTCTGTTGTATTGCACTAGAGCCAAGTCCCATTTTCTTGAGGGAAACAAAGTTGGGTTATTTTAATTGGGGTGAAAATATAATAATGCATTAAAAGGAGGGTAAAAAGTAGGGAAATGTCTTTAAAAGGGGGGGTTTACATTTTTGGAGGGACGTTGAGTCCTTGTGGCATTCTCTTCGGAAAGTGGAAAGGGACTTTTCGAGGATGTACGATAGATTTGAGATATAGAGATATATATGGGGGATGATGATGATCCATCAATATAATGGATCGTGCTTGAAATTCATAAAATATTTTATATTTTCGGGATGGTGGATAAATTATTTATTATTTTAGGAAAAAGTGGCTATGCTTTTTAACATCTACTAATTATCTATAAAATAAATAATCATCCTTTATTTCATTTTTTCTTACTATTTTATTTATGATTTTTTTTATGGGTTAGATGGATTATAAGTTCAAATTTTAGAGTTTAGACCCTAATCCACTATGGGTTTTAACGGGGTCGACTGGTGAATTACCACCCTTATTTACAAAATCGTGATGACTTTTTTGTATTTTCAGAATAGAGGTATTAGTGCAAATCTCAGAAATTGAATTCAACACGTTAATAACTTTAACGAAGGAGTATTAATTACCACCTTAATTTTAACTGTTTTCGTAGTAACAACCATAAGACGGAAGTCAATAAAATTAAACCCCCTCCTTAGTTAGAGTTAGTTCTTCACTTTTAGCATCCCAAATCAGGCCTAGGGATCTAAATTAAAATGTCTTTTTAATGAATTGACCTACAACAACCTTAATTAATTTATTCGGTAGCCCTTAATAATTAATACTCATATTAGACTAGACACGCGAGCTTCAAGATATAGTACAACTATTTAAACCTAGTCACACAACAGATTTTCATTTATTTCTTGACAATATATATAGAAAAGAATGTTGTGTGGTTCACCAAGTACCATGTTTGGACCAGTTTTGTTTTTGCATTGTGTTGGGTTGAAATAGAGGGTTTGACTTTATACCTTCTGAAAAGTGAAAGCATTACAACAGTCATTTATCATAAACCTCATTTTTCAAAGTTAACGGTTGAAACTTTGACCTTATAATAGTATAGAATTTATTTCGATCGATCTCTTTCCAAGAAAATATAAGTTGCATTTCGCTATCCAAGTATAGAATTTTTGAAAAAACTTAGAGAATAATTTTGAAATTTTCAAAATAGTTTTAAATTTTAACAAATTACATTTTTAAATTATGAATTTTATTTAAATGTGTAAATATTCATTAAAAAAAGAAGAAGAAAAATCAATAATTCGTTAAAAAAAAAACTCTAAATATTTCCTAAATATTAGAGTTTTTAAATATTCATTTTTTTTTATGAATTATAAAATTTCTAAACATGTGGCACCCCCACTGTATCACATGTATTATTCATTAAGCTTCCTCGTCAAAAAGCTCAATCCAAACAAAAGAAACAGCAAAATCTATAAACTATCTTGCTTATCGAGCAAGGTACCATGAAGTCTTGAGCAATTCAGTCATTAACTTAAACTACACAAACCCAAAACACCACTATCTCACAGGGTTCAAAAATCACAACTAAGAATCTTACCAGACACTGATACATTGTATACTACTCATCATTCATACACTTACCATGTATAGTTTCTCATTCATCAACTATACTGTCTCGTCTCTTGCCTTGATAACTTTGTTCAACATCTCGATGTAATTATTGGATCGGATCGACAATCCCATCAGGTTGTCTTCAAAATGTATCCCAAGATGACACCGATGAAGCCAATCAGCATTACATACATGAATGGTATCCCACCGCCGCTCTTTTTGGATTCGCGCCTGACGAGTTCCTGTGTGCAGTTAAAGGTGCGATTAGTCAAAAACTACTTACCTGCAAAATTTAAAATTTTAGTTTTTTTTTTAAAAAAAAAAAAAAAAAAAAACATAGCTCACAAGTTCTTGGCGGAGCATCTTAGTTTGTTGCATCGCAGAATTCTTCTCCTCAGTTAACTTCGATAACAGAGCCCTAGCCTGGAGTTAGGAGAAGAACCACACATTTCAAAATAGAAAAATAAAGCATTCCTTGATCTAACATGAAGATAATTAAATGTTTGCAAGAGGATCATAGATTTGCAGTTGCACATGAATAGATGAAACATAACAATGAAGATAGATGCCATGTCATCACCATTAAAACATCGGTAATTGCATAAGACTCTCCTACGACATAACTAAACTCAAGAAACCTTTAGCATAATAAAGAGAAAAAACAATTTGAGAGAAAATCAAAATCATGTTAGGATCATTTTTTCCATACAATGCCATAAAGCATGTGTGATTAGGGCCGGCGATAGTGCGGTGAAATTCAAAAAACCATGGTTATTCGCACCATTTACCGCAATGGTTAACCGCACCATTATGGTGAGGGGCGGTTATGGTGATGAATCTTGTAACCGCAATGGTTATGGTTATGGTATTCAGTCCATAACCGCGGTTATAACCATCACCTCTATATATATAATACATATATATATATATATATATATATATATTACTAATTCTTATATTGTTATATATATACATTATTATTATACTTTAATTATTATTCAAATATTATAATTTTTATTCCATTTCCTTTCCCACCCACCATTTTTTGTCTGTATTTCTTATTATTAGGTAACCACGATTGGAAGTGATGGCGAATGAGGATCGATGATCGCAAGTGACAGGCAATTGAATATGTGTTTTTTTAATTAAGTGAAACAATGAAGTTATGTTTAATTTGGATTTCGTGTATGAAACAATGAATGATGTATGTTTACTTTTCTTGTATGAAACAATGATGTTGTACTAGTTTGAATGATTGTGGTTAAATGGTTTAATCGTGGTTAAAAACCATGGTTATGGTTATGGTTATGGTATGAATAATCATAACCGCAGTGGTTATGGTTATGGTATGAGCGAAAAAATATGGTATGGTTATGGTATTAGTGCTATTCGCACCATACCCTCACCATCGCCAGCCCTATGTGTGATGAGTTGCTATAGATTAATAGATGACACACAGAAGAAACCCACGGTTGAGATAAAGAAGAAAGATATGCTAAATGTTTTATGATGTGTTTGCCTAACGCTAATCAGTACATAGGAGATCTTCAATAGAAGCTGCAGTCAGAATAGCACAGAACATGCATTAAGGCTAGTAGGAACATTAGTATTGCCAAGAGTAGCATGAACCATTACATTGTAGAACCAATGTTAAGATAAAGATTCTTAATACGTGTAAATTAGTACTTCTAATATGTGTAAATTAGACAAAACATACTGTAATTCTATGGCAGGGTAGAGTCATTACAGATGCAACTTTCTACAAAACCGTAGGTTCCGCCCCTCAATGGAAAATGATTCATCTTCCACAAAACGAAACAAATCTATCTTTCACAGTTTCTAAAAAGTAAAAGATGATAACCTTAATTCTCTTTTCCATTAGCATGTTGAAAATAATAAATTTACTATCAGAGAAAATAAACAATTTGGCAGGAAATATTAGAGTCAATCATGCTTTTCCTATGTAAATCCTCTCAACGTTATTAAGGCATAAAAAATATTTGCATACCTCAGCTGAAGTATCATGAGAGTCAACATAGGATCTGGAACCCTGCAAATAACAATCTCATTAGCAAATCATACTTTTCTATAAAGACATAATAAGATCACGAATTGAACTTAATCGGAACTGAGGTACTCACACTAGCAAATTCAGAAGCGTTCACATTTCCATTGTCTGAAATGGACGCCCGAGGGGAAGAGCCTTCCTCTGAACCCTCATGAACCGGAGATGGTGGCCGAGGAGGAGAAACATAGAGCACCCTCAGCTTGGATTCTTCGACACGATTCCCCGAATCCTTGTTGAACTGAAGTTGAAGCAACAAAAAAAAACATGTCTTTAGACCATGAAGTCTAGCTTAAACCGAAGTACTATTAAAATATATAGAGATGAAAGAAGGTATCACCAACCATTTCAGGGGGAATATCTTTAGGGGTTGCTCCTGGAGAGGCAACTACACTTTGAAGAAGGAACTTATCCTTGCACTGCATGTCAGCAGGCATCTCCTTTTGTGCTTGCATTGTCACTGAATCCCAATTTTAGTAAACGAAAACATGAATTTAAACCTCACAGTTGCAGAAGATGTCTTAAAACAACATAAGATGATGCTGGTATCCCGTCGTAGTATTGGGAACAGGAAGAATTGAAATTACTGTTAAACTTTGTGATTTCAAAAAATGAAAAAGCTAATTTAGAGAGACCTATAACATCACAAGTTGATCTAGGCAACACAATTCCAGTATTCGGTCTCACGCAGTACTTCTTCGGATTCGTCGTCTTCACCTAAAGGAATCAAAATCATATGCAAAGTCATCAGATACAGAGAGTCAAGACAAGACAAGACATGGGCGACTCAGACACAGCAGCAGAATCGCGAAAATTTGAGACTTGGAACAGTGATTAGGTTGGTTACCTTGAAAGCTATATAATCGTCTGTCATATTCGATAACTGAAGCGAGCAAGAGATCTGCTTCTTCAATTCGACTTGATTTTGAGAGAATCCAGCAACAGGAACGCCAGAATCAGATAAGGATGAAGGGATCTGAACAGAAAGCGGAGAAACTAATGGACTTACTAGCGAATTGAAGCTCTTGAGGCTCGACCCTGAGGAGCTCGCCGAAAGTCATGGTCTTCAGCGTCGGTTGTTCAGATCACGAGCAGAACCGCTTTCCGGCAACCGCAGAGAGAGAACAAAGTGGGAACGGACAGCAAAGAAATTCGTCGCGTTTAGCAGTTACCGGACCAGACTATGATACTGCGCAAGTACTATACTTTACATATGAATAGTATTTATTTTATTGTCAGATTTTTTATAATCGGTTAAATTATCTGTCACCTAAAATAAAAGTTGTTTTTTATTGCAAAATAAAAATAAATAAAAGGGTTAATATAATGAGAAATGATTAAAACTGTGAGTTTTTCCGTGAAATTTTCCCCGAAAGCATAGTCTAAAGTATGGCCCACCATCAATTTTAACTATCTACAAAAGTAAGAATTATCTGTCCTCATCTTTCCAAATATACCCTCCCTTCGCTATTTATTATTTTATACTAAATAATGGTCAGTCTCTTGTAAAATAAAATTACATAAATATTTGTTGTTCAAAATAAATATCTATTTACCAAAAAAAAAAAGAATATCGACTTTTTCTTTTTGGTAATAAGCAAATATCTACCTAGATAGATAAATAGATAGTATAAGAAAAATTAAGATGGTATATATATTATAAAATATTATGTCTTTTAATATTGTACAAAATATAAAACTTTTCTTAAAAAAATCACATAAAAAATCTTTTTTTTTTTGGCCAAGACATAAAGATCATTTAAAATCATTTTTTTGGTAAAAAATTAAAATTATTCGTGAGACTATAAAATACTTATTTTTTGGCCAATGTGAGACTATAAAATACTTATTAATTAACTTTGTAGTTTGTACTATAATAATTATTATCATTATGGTTGCTTTTTATTATATTTTTAATTAGTTAACTAGATATTTGGTAATGACTTCTATTTTAAATTATAACTTACATGAGATTATATTTAACTTCTATAATAAAAAAAAGTAATCACCATGCTTAATAGGATATAATGAAAATATTACCGATATTTATCTATTATTAACATTAATTATTTTTTTTTTAATATTTTCGTTGTGGAATTCTTTTGTACGGTGTAGTGTACTTGACTACTTGGTGCTCTAGTTTCATATGTGCAGTGTACGGTGCATAAAAATTATATTTTTAGGTGAGTATATACAGTCCACTATTCAGGGTTAAACTTGGAAATATAAAAAAAGAAAATAATTACCATTTATAGCTTAGTGTGTACTCACTTTCGGTGGTTTTTTCACAGGGAGTTTCACAGGCTTTAGCAAAGCCCTAATATAATACCAGAAATATAATTGTTAAAATTGACTGAGTTTCAATTTCTGATAAATTACTATCTATGATGATTTTATGAGTTATATATGTATGAAGCAAACAAAATACTTTAAATTATATATATGTTATCATGAAGGTTTTTCCCTATACTTTTTGAAGAAACGTGTTCGTAAAAAATTTAAAATAAGTTATGGACATTTGATTAAAATAACCAACATTAAAATATTGTACTAAATTAAATTAAATTTTTTTAAAAAATATTTATAGATATTAAAATTAAATAGTATTATTTAATGATATGTATTTTTCTAAAATCACCAATTATGTCACGTGAAATTAATATGTTTTATAATTGATTTTAAACATTATATTTAATAATTTAGCCGTGTATTATTATTATTTAGTATATTTAAACAGAATCATGTTTCTTTAGATTACATTACTATTTGTATGCTTTCCATGTACCACAATACAATGTGACAGAGTTATTAAGGGTTGAATGGGCAATTTTCTCAACTTTGATATATAATTTTAGCTTTAAAAATTGTAATTTCTTAATTTGATTTTTTAAAATATTACATTTGTCTCCTGATTTATTTATTTTTTACATTAATTATTTATATCTATTTCAATTATTACCCCGAACAAAATATACCTGACTTCGTCCTGGTATATATTGTTTCTGAAACCATTGCTAGTCGGATTACATCAAGCTGAGTCTCAGACGAAACCCCTCACCCTTCATTGGGACCTGCTTATACAGCTTGGGGATGAAGCTGCTATATAACTCAACTCTATCATCATCACTACGTAAACTCAATCATCATATATTCATAATATAGCTGTCATCTCTGCAGTGATCTTTTAGACCACATCTTGTACAAATCAGCTTATTGCGGTGGATTATGAGTACCACACCATTCGGAATCGGTACCATATATAATGACTTGGAAAATTCTCACCTTACCACCTAAACTTTTGCACAAAAAAAAAAAATCACTTTACATTAACATTACATATGGACTTGAAGAAATGCTGCACACAAATTTTGGAGTAATTAATTCTAATGCTTTTCCTTCCACTCACGGATGCCCGACCGGAGAGTCTGATTCGGGATGAGGTTTTTATGCGCGAGTTGAAGGTTAGTCATCGGCGAAGTGTCATGCCCTAATCCAAACCATTCCTGGATCGCCTCTGCTTCGTACGAAAATCCATCTGCTGCCACAACTGGATCTTGCATAACCTCCTAACAAAATAAAACATCATTAGTCCAGGCAAGAACATGAAACTCAAACAATGAACAAAACCTAGGATAAGAAACCAAACATGTTGGATCGGGCAAACAAAGTGCGGCGGAGGCCGATCAGCTGGCTTGTTAATGTAGGATGAGTTGTTTCCATTATTCGACGAAAAATCCTCACAAGAAACTCTTACAGATTCAAGCACAGTCCACACCTCTAACCTAAGGTCAGGTCCGTTGACCATGTCACAACAGCTCAATGCCAAGCGAGCCAAAACTGTCGCCTCGACAAATGGCCACTCGCCAGCTGTCGAATCCAGCATCGTATTTAGATTCCCTTCGTTTACAGAATCTTGCACTTCGGTGACTAGATTCTGGTCGGATTTCCCGGTTAATAGCCGTAGTAGTAGGATACCAAAGGAGAAAACATCTGACTTCACAGTTGTTAAGTCTGGTTGTCCATGGATTCCAAAATCTTTTAGCTTGCTCACCAAGTTAGCATCAAGAAGAACGTTTCTGGGTTTCAAATCACCGTGGAATGTTGGATTCGGGTTGGACGAGTGCAGGAAAATAAGGGCTGCACATATCTCGGTAGAGATTTTGATTCGCTTCTTCCATGGTAGAGGGGCAGAGATGTTGTTGGTAAGTCGATCTTCGAGGTTTCCGTTGGGGAGGTGCTCGTAGATTAGAGCATAAGCTTCTGGGCAGACTCCAATAAGGTTGATGAGGTTTGGATGCCTCAACCTATTCGCAACTTGTACCTGCAAAAAACACAATAGAACAGTTTTTTAGTTATTTCAACTGAAAAGATGGGTACACAAAGAAAGATTAAAACCATTTAATATAGTTTAGAAGTTGACACTTCATACTTTGACAAAAGATTTTTAGTTCAATCTTAATCTGACCTTGTGTGATGTTAAAATATGCGTGTCGAATGTCTTCATTCATAAGTTTGAATCTTATTCTTAACAATTTATTTGTGCAACTTATTTTAAACCTGATGATGTCGCTTTAAAAGAAAAAATGTTAGCAAACCTTTTATTTAAGGTGGAGGAAGCTTACTATATATAACAAGTGAGATAAAATGAGATTTTGAAGTATGTATAAGAGTGTGTCGAATGTTTTCACCCATAAGTTCAAACTTAAGAAACAATTGGTTAAGACGGATTTTCTATTCTTAACAGGTTAAAAAAAAAGCTCTACAAAATGTTCCACTTCCAGTACAATTTTAACTCGAACTTTTACATTTTGTAACATTAACCCGTTAAGAATTTGTACAAAAAAAACAGTAAAGAATACCTAACTGTTAAAATTGGGAAGCGAATCCAGACCCACTACATAAACCTACTGAGGTTCCATACTAAAATCAATTTGTAACAGTAGGCATAGCCCACTAAGCTTATAAAATGTTCCAATTCTTCAATATAACCGATGTGGTACAACTCACTTACATGTAGACTTAACACTTACCTCCTGATGATAGTGTGAAGGGATTTGCAGCAACTTTATTGACACTGATATACAATGAAGGAAGCCCTTAAATAAGCTCCCATAATCACCCTCATCAATTTTGAGAGATTGGTTGAAACTGTCAGTTGCTTCCTGAATTTCAAAGAAAGAGAATTCCACCAGAGGTAGAGGTTGTTGCCTATGACTAGCAGAGGCTGTTCCCCCTGATTGGTTTGTAATTGTCAAGAGCTCATCATTGAGTCTAAGGAAATTTCAAGTTGCACCTGCAATTCATCCCTTTCCTTCTTGTATATCTGAAAATGTGGGTCAAAATAGCATCTGGAACCCTGCAGCAGCAAATCATACTTTTATATTGAATCCCGCACCGTGATACACACTAGCTATAAGTGAATAAGATATATTAGAGATAAATATATCTTATTATATTCAGATAAATCTAGATTAGAAATATATATATTATCTTTAATATATATTATTCCCTTATACTAGCGAATTCAGAAGTTACCGGGGATGGTGGCCGAGGAGGAGAAACATAGACCACTCTTATCTTGGATTCTTCTACACTATGCCCAGAATCCTTGTTGAACTAAAGTTGAAGCCAAACAAAAAAAATCTTTAGACCATGAAGTGTAGCTTAAACCAAAGTAGTGTTCAAATAGAAATTAATGTATCAATCAAACCATTTCAGGGGTAATATCTTCAGTGGTGGCTCCATGTGAAGCAACTAAACTTTGAAGAAGGAACTTATCGTTGCACTGCATGTCACCAGGCATCACCTTTTGCGCTTGCATTGTCACTGAATCTTAATTAAGCTTAGTAAACGAAAATGACTTGGCTAAAATAATTTCGACTATAATTCAAGTCGATTTCTCAGTATTTAGATTATGAGAGATAATATTAAGAATGATAATATTTTTCATACAAGATCTTAATTTGTTTGATCTACCGCTGAGAAATTGAATTATGTTTGACTTTAAGTTGAAAAAATGTCTGAAAACAACATAGAATGAATGGGTTGCTTTAGAAAAATAGAAAAGCTAATTAGAGAGACCTATAACATCACAAGTTGATCTAGGCAACACAATTCCAATATTCGGCCTCACGTAGTAATTCTTCGGACTCGTCGTCTTCACCTAAAGAAATCAAAATCACATATCAGAGAGACAAGGCAAGACAAGATAAAGGCCACTCAGACACAACAGCAGAATCGCGAAAAATAGAGACTTGGAATCAATGATTTGGTTGGTTACCTTGAAAGCTACATAATCGTCGGTCATATTCGATAGCAGAAGCGAGCATGAGCTCTGCTTCTTCAATTCCACTGAATTTTGCAGCAGGAAATCCAGAATCAGTCAAATAGATCTGAAACAAACAAAAAAAATATATATATAATGAAACTAACTTACAAGTGAATTGAAGCTCTTGAGGCTCGGCCCCGAGGAGCTTGCCGGGAGTCATGGCCGTTAGGTTCGGTTGTTCAGAGCAAGAGCAGAACCGCTTTCCGACCACCTTAAAGAGATAGCAGTGTTAGCAAATGAAAATTGCTGCTCTCTGCAATTTGCAGCTAGGAAATCGTAGAACAATTCGAATTGGATAGATAGCACACACCAGAGGAACTGTCCTCTTACATATATTGTTAGTTTACAAGTAACTTGCTAAACAAGTAACTGACTCTGAATAACCAACAAGCAACGCTGGAATAGGGAAATTCCTGGGGAATGAACAGCAAAGAACTTCGTCTCGCGGTTAGCAGGTCTTTTTTTTTTTCTTTGCCAAGTCGCGGTTAGCTGTTTTTTGAATTTTTATTTTATTCTGGCCAAGTCGCGTTTAGCAGTTACCTCATCATAAATAGTTCAACTTGTTGACACGTGTATTCTATATCGAAGGCTTAACAGTTGAAACTTGAAATCCCAACCTGTATACTAATTTAAATTGATAAGTAAATTTTAGTTATATATATAGTAGGCACCTAAATATTTCATCATATATCATTAATAATGTCAATTTTTTTTATGAGTTTATCTATTATGATAATAAAAAAAAAAAATACAAAAACTAAGTAATACAAACACCATGTTGTGAAACAGAGCATAAATGTATTTTTTTTCTAGTATACTTTACAAATGTCATCTTTATGTTATTTTTACTAATATGTAAGGTAAGTAAAATTTTAAAAGTATAGAAACTTTTTAGTTACACATAGAATTTGAATCGTGTCATTAATAATGTCAATTTTCTTATGGATCAACCACTTTAAGTTTAGGGTAATAGAAAAATTCAAAAAAATAAACACTGCAAACACCATTCTTTTGAAGCATAGTCCCTTTTTTTTGCCAACACCATTCAAAAACCGAAACTTGATAACATACCCTAACAAAACCCGATAAATTACAAAAAGACCCGAAGAAACATAAAACTGCAAATTTCGACCTCTAAACGAAGGAATTTTGCCGATAAACGTCAAACCCAATAGCTACTATTGGTCTTGCTCAGATTGTCGTTTCCACTCGAAAACCTATATTCATACCGCAAATTCCGATACTTCATTATCATCACGCGTGTCAGTCAGCGGGACACGTCACGTCCCGCTGACACGTCACTCTCATCCCGCTGATATTATCAGCGGGACGGCTGACACGCGTGATGACTTATCATCACGCGTGTCAGTCAGCGGGACACGTCACGTCCCGCTGACACGTCACTTTCATCCCGCTGATATTATCAGCGGGACGGGGCATTTCCATAAATTTCATCTTCAGGAGGGCATTTTTCAAATTACAACTTCGTAGGAGGGCAATTTCATAAATTTTCCGAAATAATGCAGTACAAATTTCTAAAATGCTCCACGAGAATTGTATAGTATTTTCAAATGAGAGACCGCAACTTCATTCATCTTAAAAGCAAATTTCAGATGTACTTTTCTTACCATTCTTGAATTTTGCATAGTCACTGCTAGTATACACAAGAAAATCCAAGTAACGGTAGGCGTAGCCAAACACTAAGGGCACGTTTGATTGCCGGTATTGCGATATCCTAATACCGGTATTAGCTAATACATGCTTAGCTAATACATGCTTGGCTAATACAATGTTTGATTGAGCCATGTATTATGATATCCTAATACAATGTTTGAATGAACTTTGTATTATGATATCCTAATACAATGACTAAAAGACTTAAATACCCTTACTTGCATTTTCAATGAATATATATTTTACATATGATTAATTTAACAAAGATAAAATTGTACAAAAAAAAGTAACTTCAATTATTTAAAATAATATTTTTCATAAAAAAAAAAATCAAATTTATGTATAAATAGTAAAAACTATTTTTGCTAATGTATAAATATGTATATATATAAAGAAAATAGTACAAAACAATTGAAAAAAGTGATTAGCCCGACCCGGCCCGTTCTAGCCGGGCCTAGCCCGAACTAACCAAAGCAACATAAAGCAACCTGACCCGAACAGCCCGAATTGCTCAGCCCGGCCCGAACCGCACAGCCCTACTCGAATTGACCTGCCTGGCCCGAACCACCCAGCCCGGCCCGAACTGACCTGCCCAGCCCGAATCACCCAGCCCGGCCCGAACTGACCAGCCCAGCCCGAATCACCCAACCCGGCCCGAACTGACCAGCCCAGCCCGAATCACCCAGCCCGGCCCGAACTGACCAGCCCAACCCGAATCACCCAGCCCGACCCGAACCGCCCAGCCCGACCCGAACAGCCCAACCCGAACAGCCCGAATTGCCCAGCCCGGCCCGAACATGACTCGGCCCGACCCGTGTCCGAAGTTTCGATGTAAACGGGGTCCGACCCGAAGCTACGATGTAAACAGTGAGAGTTTGCCATATATTACAAGGGTAAATTGGTAATTAAGAGATTGGTATTAGCTAATGCTTTACTTTTAGATGGTATTAATTAATACCAAATTCCTTCTATAATTGAGTATTAGCTAATACCAAGTATTAGCTAATACCAATACCAAGTTGACACAAACACGGTATTAGCTAATACCGATATCAGGATATCGCAATACCGGCAATCAAACGTGCCATAATTTAAATGCACTTTATGTATATATTCAAATACATAATAAATAGATTTTATATAAGTACATAAACCTCTAATAGTAATGAATGTTCCAGATCATTATACCATGTCATCTATGTAAAAATAACGAAGTGCCGATTTGTACTTGCCCAAGACCGTACTTCAATAATAAGAGAAGAACTCGTATATATATATAACTCTCTTACTCTAAATATGATATCTTGGAGACTCTTACAACTTGTGGTTGGTGTTGTGGTGGTTTTCTTGCTTATCTCTTTATAAATGACTCCACTCCTATTTATAGGAGCCTAAAGAAATCTCTAGACTTGGAAATATCTAGACTAAGAACTCCCTAGTAACTCTCTAGAATTTCTTACACTTATTTAGTTCTAGAATTATCTAGACACATAACCTAAAATACTATCTAGATCCATCTTCATCATGGACCAACTCTTTTAGCCCAACTTCAAGCATTGGCCCATGATGGTAAATAAGTCTTGGTCCATAATGGTAAATTAGTATTAGCTCATGATGGTAAGTCTTAACCCATGAAGGTAAATCTATGTTGATTCTTAACACTCCCCCTCAACATTGACTTTCCTTCATGATTCTTCTTGTCAATGTTGTACTCTGATTTGTGCCGCTCTCGATTCTCCAGTCGTAATTTTCCACCTCGATAAATTCTTCTCTTCTTTTCGATTATAGTGAAACTCTTATTCCCCGGCTCAAATTTTCCGCCTCGATAAATCTTCGTACTTTCACATCTTTCTCTTCTCGAGGTCTTCATTCTTCTTACATTGTTCGTTCCACCTTTAGTCGACCAATAATGGTTTCTTCCGTTGATATCTTCTACTTTTGAAGCTCTTCTTCTAATTTCCCTCGAGGCCATGTCTTTTTCTTTTCCGTCGAATACCAAATTACTAGTCAACGATGAAATACTTTTTCGACGCTCTTCTCCCGGTCTCGGCGATATCACTTTAACTTCCTTTGACATCTCCAAGTCCGACTCTTCCTTCTCTTCATCTTTAGAAAGAGATTTATTGCGAACTACCGGACTTGCAAGGAAGCAAGAATAAGCGCAGATGCGGTTTTTATCTTGATCACAAACTGGCTTGATGATCGATTTCCGCGATCCTTGCTTCACTACTTGTTTATCATAGGCTCCTCCATGGACGTCTTCGCGAGGATTTGAACTCCCCCTTTTTCCATGAACCTTCTTTGAAGAAGTTTTCTTACTTGAAGCCGGTATCACGAACATGTCGTCTACTCGCTCTCCGATGTGAACTGAATCGACAGCATTCGCCACTGAAATGAGATTTCTCTTCATGCCTGGAACATGGTAAACATTATTGAGCTTGATCGATGTTCCATCGCTACTGTTGATCACAACAGTGCCTTCCTTCTCAACATGGTGAACTGTGTCATCCGCCGTGAGTATAACTTCTTCTCCTCCATGACGACGAATAGTAGAGAACTGATCTTCGTCTCCGGTAAGATGATGACCGCAACCTGAATCTACAATCCACTCCTTTCCTGAGTCTCGAGCTGAAAATGCACATGTGGGAATGGTCTTGGCTAGAAAACATTTAGCCCACTCTTCATCTTCAGTTGAGGTCTTAGGCTCCACCATGTTACTCTCCTTCAGTCTGGTCCGACAATTTCTCTTCAGATGTCCAGGCTTCCCACATCGATAACACTTGAAATCTTTCTTACGAGACGACTCCGCATTCCCACCAACCTTTTTCCTGGATTCATTTTTCTTTACTTGAGCCACGAGCGCGCACTGGTATTCCTCCAGCTTTACCCCGGCCATTTGCTTAGCCAACGACTCCTGTGAAGCTAGAAGATTCTCAAACTACTCCAAGGATGGTTGTTGAACCCACCATTGAATCGACGTAACAAACGGTATATACTCGGGACGTAATCCTCGAATAATACATCGTTTTATCCGCGCCTCCGAAATTGACTCCTCCGGGTTGAGTATATTAATTTCCGAACACAAATTCTTCACATTTAGAAAGAATTGTGAAATCGACGACTCACCCTGTTTCGCATTCGCCAAATCCGTCTCCAACATCTGTAACCGCGCCTCGTTCTTCTTGTTGTACAACTGGTCTAGCATCTTCCAGATCGAACTGGCAGAGGTGCATCGTGAGATATTCTCAAACACCTCTGATGATATCGACCTCTTCAAGGCAAACTCCGCCTTGGCATTCCTCCGCTTCCAGCGCTTGAGCTCTTCACCGTTTCTGGCGGTCTCCTCCGGGGCGGTTGTATCATTGCCTCCAACAATATCCCACAAGTCTTCGCTCACGAGGTATGACTCCATGCAGGACTTCCAAATCCGGTAATTGGACGTGTTCAGTAACTCCATACCAAATCCAACCACGCGACCGGCAGCATCCATATTTAGAGTTCCCGAGTTCTTCAATCCCGATCTTGAATCTCTCCGCGTTACCGCTAATGTGGCTCTGATACCATGTAAAAATAACGAAGTGCCGATTTGCACTTGCCCAAGACCGTACTTCAATAATAAGAGAAGAACTCGTATATATATATAACTCTCTTACTCTAAATATGATATCTTGGAGACTCTTACAACTTGTGGTTGGTGTTGTGGTGGTTTTCTTGCTTATCTCTCTATAAATGACTCCACTCCTATTTATAGGAGCCTAAAGAAATCTCTAGACTTGGAAATATCTAGACTAATAACTCCCTAGTAACTCTCTAGAATTTCTTACACTTATTTAGTTCTAGAATTATCTAGACACATAACCTAAAATACTATCTAGATCCATCTTCATCATGGACCAACTCTTTTAGCCCAACTTCAAGCATTGGCCCATGATGGTAAATAAGTCTTGGCCCATAATGGTAAATTAGTATTAGCTCATGATGGTAAGTCTTAACCCATGAAGGTAAGTCTATGTTGATTCTTAACAATCTACATATTACAATTTTCCTTTTTATAAAAGATGACTAACTCTTGCTCAAATAACTACTCATAGAGGACTTAATGTGCTACTAATACTAGGAAACAATCGCGGTCACGTAATCACGGGATCGGTATCGGAGAATTAAGCTGCAGAAACTGTGTAAGATCGGATTCCGGTAAGTTGAGCGGCGGCAACGAGAAGTGGCTATAAGTAGAGCTTTCTTTCCTGATCTCCTGCATTGTCACTAACGCAGCAACTGTTTTTCTGAATATTCCCTCCTCTACCACTGAAACCGCCGCTCTCGGTAATCTCTTCGTTTCCTGGTCCTCGACCGGGAACACGGCGTCTATGGTGGTTTCGCACTCTTTTACGAGCTTGGAGATGACATCTGTGGTGAAAAATGGCTGCTGTAACACCTTTTGGATGAAGGGTAACCTCAGTATCCCTCCTGTTCTCTTGTCGTATTTCTTCAAAATCTTTGCCAACCCTGTCATGAATTTTTGTAAGTATCTAATAATAATAATAATTTATTTTTAACTTTTAAGTTAACAAAAAATTTTTTTTTTACTAATTTGTTAGATTTTATAATAATAATAATATGGAAATGATATAAATTTTAAATTGTAAGGATGGATAAGTTCCAACTATGACTGAATAAACATCAAAATGTCCAAAAAGTTGTTTGAAATTACCTGAATGCCATTGTGACTGGCGGAACTTATCGGTATCAATTTGTTGGCTTGTATATCATTACTCATAATAAAAGTTACAAATGATACAAGTTTCGAAAATGAGATTCCTCCATGCTAGGGATGGCAACGGGTCGCGGGTACCCGCCGACCCGCGGAGCCCCGCCCCGAATTTAACCAGTTGACCCGTGCCCCGTGGGTCACGGGGCGGGTTCGGATCAACATACCTGCGGGGCGGGGCGGGGCCGGGTCTGAGGGTCGCCCCGCCCCGTAGATCCGCCCCGTATCAACTATAAGGTTACTACTTACTGCTACCTAAGGGCCATATTATAGTCAACAGATATGGGCTCATAATAAGAAAACTTGGCCCATATCCTCACATATTAGAGGCTGACAAATTGTTAAAGAATAAAAAATGATTGAATAATTATTAAAATAAAACCCTAGATCTATCCCTCTCTCTCCCGCCTCTTCTTTCTTCTTCAAAAACCGCCGCCAGTCACTACGGTCAGGCTTTATTAGTTATTGCATTTCTCTCGCTCCACCCCTATTAGTTCTCTCTTCTTGCTTTCTTCCTTCCTCAAAGACCACATGACCACGTCCACCACACCATCACCAGTCCGCGACACTGACCACAGCATCCAGCACTGCCCGCCGTGTCTAACCAGGTAATTTACACATTCTTAAAAGTTTTGACAGAAGCACTGTTGAGCTTAAATCGCGGGGCGGGGCGGGGCGGGGCCCCGCGAACTTACCCGCGGGAAATTTGAACCCACAAGACCCGCCCCGCGATATGTTCGGGGCGGGCTCGGGTTGACCAAGTCGACCCGCGGGGCGGGCGCGGGTCAGGCGATACCCGCCCCACTCCGCCCCGTTGCCACCCCTACTCCATGCTATGAAACAAGACACAATGACATAGGATTTAATTAATATGATCTATTAAGTCTATTTTCATACTAGATACATAACGGAACACGGCGGAACACAAATGTCGGACGGTTTATAATTTTTTCTAATAGTTAAAATAACGATGTTAGTTTATACTGATCGTAACCGGCTCAGATTCCATCGATGGGACCCGATTAACCAACCCCAATTAAAGTGTCATGGGTCTAGGTGAAGATATAGACCGGAGCCCACTTAGTTGGGGCCCAAATTAAACCCATGTTGGTTGGAGCCTAACTAGTGACCTAATTCAATTGAGCTCAACCGAGAGGTATAAAGTTTAGTGGTGCAATTGAAGAACTACTGTTAAGTTGGAGGACCAAGTTATGTTAGATAAAAAATGAAATAATTGAAAACTTTGAGGGTAAATTATGGGTCTGTCAATAATTAAACTAAAAGTTATATTGCAATCTAGCACTACTTTCTACGTATGTGTATATAAATTATATTTAAAAACTTATAATGGACCTACAAAATAATATAGTCCTACCATATAAGAGTGTTTAAATACGTAACAATAACAACATTTTATTGTGCTTAAGCTACACGCTCGAAACTTTATAGAGTGGTTTGTTAAGGTAGAAGATGATGTATAAGTTGAGTACCTGTGTAATTAACGTTACTGTAATTCATTAGCAAAATCATTTCGCCGTGGAAATCCACAATGTCTCTTCGAATCCTACCCATCTCTTCTTCTTCATTATAAAGCTTCTCTGAAGGATTTGTACATTTATCTCCCCAACTCTCGCAAGCTCTATGTATCCTCTGCTTCAACTCCTATATACGTGTTCATAAAAGTGTTGTAATTTACAAGCAATTAAAAAAAAAAAAACTAGGGAACTAAAAGAAACTTATTTTGGGAAATCTATATTTTGAATTTTGACAAGTATATTGATTGGTGTTAGCATATGGCATATTCTGTCTAGCTAGGAATTTATATTCCTTGTGCCGTTGACATTTTCACCAAAACAACATTTACACTTTTATCCATTACGATTCAAAAACTACTAGAATGATCGAAATCTCAAACCTTGCCCAATTTGGGTGTAAAAACTTAAATTAAATGACACAAGTAATACATTTGAGTGAAAACTTAAATGAAAAGTATAAATTATATATTAGGGGTGGCAACGGGTCACGGGTAATCCGTGACCCGCGGAGCCCCGCCCCGATTTCGACCCGTTGACCCGCGATCCGTGACCCGTGGGGCGGGTACGGTTTTGGGGCCGCCCCGCCCCGTTGACCCGCTCTGCCTCGTATGTGGATAATTTATATATATATATATTACACGTATTTATATAAAACTATATAGGTAATATAATACATAGTTAAAATAATTAGGATTTGTGACTTGTATTTGGATTTGAAGTTAAATTTATTATTTGTGATTTAAATTTTAAATTGAATTTGTATACGGTAAATATACAATTTAGGATTGAAATTGCTAATAATATATTATGTAACACTAATAGGTGACCCGCGGGTCGACCCGCCCCGCGAACTGTGTGGGGCGGGTACGGGTCGACCATCTCGACCCGCGGGGCGGGTACGGGGCGGGGCGGGGCGGGCGGGTACGGGGCAAGCGATACCCGCCCCGACCCGCCCCGTTGACAACCCTATTATATATATAGAGGCTTAGAAGATTTGAGAAAGATTTGGATCATTCGCGAGCGACGGTTTCTCTTAAAGAGAGACACATTCTTAGAAGTATCAAAACTTTGGTTATACTACAGTACATATGAGTTATACTCATGATAATATAATTGTAAAATACTTTTAGAGTAACCGTCCACGTTAGTGATTTGAGCCTTTTTCAAGATCTAGATATTTTATTACCTATTATATAATATAATTTATATTACAATTTTACTGTTAGGTGTTTCACATTTTGTTGGTTGTGCACTGTCTATTTCTTTATTAGTTTTGGTAAGTTTAGGGTAAGTTCAGCTAGTTAAACCAGGAAGTGTTACTGTAGGTAGTAGTAGATTACAGTAACTAAATATCAGACTGCAGTATAAATAAAAATAAACGATTACCAAATTGTACAATATGTAGTTAGGTATTAATACACAATTGAACATATATAGATAGTCTATCAACAAACAAATATGGAAGTAATCGAGCAAAATAAAAAAAATAAAAAAAATGGAATACAAATTGTAAATTGATAAAAAGTGACGCATCCAAAAGATGTTATACTGCATACTTCTTTCGGCCAAGATTATACTACATACTTAAGTTTAGCTCAGTCAACGTTTAGAGTCAAAGATTCAGACAGTTTTACTTATTATTTATTGAATCATGCATATTACTTATTTATATTTTTTAAATTATGCTATACTCGGTCTGAATGGGACAACTATATTTTTTTTTATTATTAGAGTTATAATAAAAAAATCATATAAATTTTTTAAAATAATAATTTTTTCTAGAAAATATAACATGCTCCATAAATCTAAGGGCTACCAATAACAAAATCTCTAAAGAGCCCAAGTATTAAAATATGGCCGAGTCACCGCTATTGGACTCACCACCTAATTATATTAATTCAGCCAACTCGGTCCCCTCAACTCATCAAAAGAAGAAGACTGACCTCGTGTCTAATCACGAAATCCTCTTCCTTCTCAACGAAGAAGCCATTGAACTTTTCAATCTCATTGTTGAGCAAATACATGAACTCCGCCTCAGCCTTGCCGTTCTCCGCCCCGGACCGCCCTAAACTCGCCGGAGCCGACGAGATGAGCTTCACCAGCTTCTTGAGCTCCTTGTAGGAGAGGAACTTGCTGCGCCATTCAGGCTGCGTCTCCTGAATCTGCCGCTGCAGCCGCTTTCCGAACTTCATGATCTTAAAATACTAATTATTTGAGTAGATGGAGAGGGTTGCAGGTTTATATATATATATGTGTAATGTATAGATATAGAGAGGGGGAGAGAAAGAGAGTAATAGTAGTAGTGTAGAAGAATATTAGAGAGGATATGCTTATAGCTAGCGTGATGAAATGGTGATGATGGGGGAAATTAAAGAGGGAATGGCGCGTAAATTGAGTCGTTGAGAATTCAATACAGCATATTCGGGTACCAGCTAACAGTAGTCTTCCCATGCCCCTCATATCAATGACTTTTTTGCACTTTGGTTGGGGCTTTCAACTTTAACTAGATTTTAGCCAAAAAAAACTTTAACTGGAGATAGTGCATGGGGTTTACGCGTGATCGAGCGCAGTTAGATATTCTTTGAAATATATATATATATATATTATGAATTATATAGTGTAACTGTAACGTTAAGTTTAGTAAATTAGATATATAGTGTGAGATAAGTAAATAAAATAATGGTAGCTATATAATTTTTTGGTTGCATATATAATTATTGTTAAAATGGACGGTACTTAAAAGAATCATTTTTTTTTAATATTCATGTTACAAACAAAGAAGAAAATAAATTTGAAAAGTTATTAGAAATTTTAAAATGTAAAAGAAGATATTAATTTAATAGTAAAAATAATTATTATTTAAATAATAATAATATATTATTAATAATCTGAATCCGGATGAAAGAGTTGCAAAGAGAATTTATAGCAAGTTATATATGAATAGAGGATCCTATAATTAATTTATATTTGTATTATAAACTATATGTATTGTCCCACAAGTGTTTAAAAATAATTGTTGTAAAAAACTAATATTGTATAGAAGTGGCGGTCCATTCAAACTCATTGATCTTTTGGCAACTTGAATTTGATAAATTAAATGTGGAGGACTAGACATCAGATTATAATGTTTGATCGCTATCTCTTAAGTAGTCAGTTGATTCAGTAGGTGGTAACCTATCTTGTATATATAACACTATTAAAAGTGCTAATTAATTGGGTGGTTTACACTTTACATGATGTTATTGTGTAGATTGATTTTCTTTATTTCATAATAAACTATATGTATATATACATTTATCAGATATTTTCATGGTAGATTACAATCAGATAAAGTCTCTATTGTAAATCTCGGGATACATTATATATATATATGATTTAAATCTCGGGAACATAGTACGTTTTTACTCCTTAATTTCTTTAAATCAGGACATGGTATCCAACTTAGTCCATGAATGAAAACATGAGGTATGCACAGTTAGTATAAATAAAAATATATAACGATAAAATTAATAGGATTAAAAGTGTACATATATTTATCTATTATATATATCCTAATAACAAAATAATATAAAGTCTCTAGACTAGACTAGACTATATGGTAGGCTTGTCTAATTCAGAGTTTCCAAATTTTCCTTAAAACATTTTAAATTCAAACTTAACATGTTGTTTATATAAAGAATAGATTTGAGAATTATAAAAATAAAATTGATTACAAATAAAATATAGAACAAATAATTTCACATTTACAAAGAATAATAATTTTTAATCCTCTTAAATATGACTATTTTATTCCTTATATTCTCTAATAATAATTACTATTTTCATTTCCATTCACCAAGTAGATAATATATATCTTAACATCACGAAAAAAGTGTGACAGATAATAACTAATTAGTTAAATATTTACGCAGGTAGCACGTATCGGCCATGTCCTGCTTTTTACTTATAGCAGCTTTAGAAAATGTAACTAAAAATCAACAAATTAAAGTATAGTGTTTACCAAAAAAATAAAAAATTAAAGTATAGTCACAGTTCACAAGTAGGTGAAACAATGCAGACATATGATTGGTCAATTTGTGCAGCATGCCGAACGGACGCACCAATCACGAGGAGCTGTGACACATTTGTTGATGTGGTTTGGTGGTCAGGGAATGATGCCGAGGAATCTACCAAGAATCTCCTTCAGAGAGCTGACGAGCTGGCAATAAAAAATTAGCGGAAATTAGGACTATGTTTCACAAAGACAACGATACAATACCAACATGGGAATATGTTGTGTTTACACGCTTGGAGCGTTTTAGGAAAGTGTTTGTTGATCAAGCAAAGGGAAGCTTCTCTTTCTTGTTGCTTAATCAAAGTTTTTGACACATGTTTTAAAATTTTAATATTTACATTCTATGGTTCACCGATCCTAATAGTAATTAGAAAAAAAATCATAAAAATTAATTACACTCATGACACGTGTCAATATCTTAACGGTGAGACACGATTTAGGAGACGAAGAGTGGGGCAGGAAATCTGTATCCAATCAAAGTTGGTAGTTTAGCTAATAAGCAGTTTGCGATTTATCTGAATAAATCAAATTTAACTTCTACTAAAGACATTTTTTTACACTCACAGATTGAAAGCAACGTAGTAGCTCATTTGATGCCAATTGGGCCTTCTTTTTTGTGGAATCAAACGAAATGGGCCTTTTTTTTTTTTGTGCGATCATACTAGCACTAATGCACCGGATCTTATCAGAACTTCGAAGTTAAGTGTGTTTGTGCGAGAGTAGTACTAGAATGGGTGATGTCCTGAGAAGTCCTCGTGTTGCACCCCTCTTTTTAAGAAGAGTTCGGCAAAATAAAAAAAACGAAATGAGCCATTTTTTTGGTAAACGAAAGAAATGTGTTAATAGAGGTGGCAGTAAGCCCAGCTCGTGCACTAGTCATCATTTTCCTAGCATATTATATCATTTGCGGCCCATTATGCACTAGTCTTTTTCTCAGCATTAAGTTATTGGGATGTTTCGATCTTGTAACCTCGAAACTAAATTGTTTATAAGTAAACCGCAAATGCCGGTGTGGTAATGGGCCACGTTGGAAGACATTGTTACAATACTTGCACATATTGTCTTAGTTAAATGTTGGGTATGCAATACGAAGGAGGCCCGGCCCATCCAAGGGGCCCTTTAGGGGGCTTTGGTCTGAATTCACATTCGAATTAAGAACTCCTAGATGGGTTCCAATTCACGCAATCAAAGTAAATAAGTCAACTGTAATACAGTTATTGGAATATTAATTGTGACAATATGTATTTAGGAGTATCAGATAATTTTTATAACTTTAAAACTATTTAATACCATTTTGAACCATAATTTGATAAGATAAAAAAAAACCATAATTTGATGATATGATATGTTCATAATTTATCACGTTTTTCAAAAAAATATATGGCGGTGTGATTAAAATAAGTTGAACTGAATTACCACATTTTTGAAATCTTGAGGTTTATTCATGGTTCCGTTTCAGGATCCTCGTTTTACGTGGAATTCGTCCGTTTGTGAGGTTGGTGAATCAAAATAATTAATGCAAAGGAGTCACTAGTTGGAAAGTTTCGTAGGCATGCATAATCTAGACTGTTAATTTGTATTGTTCGGTTTGGTTTGGTACAGTTTCGTGTATTTTACGGTTCTATCTATGATCAATGAATGAGATTCTGTCAAGTTTCTGGTTGTGTTTATGATGATGTATGTATTTGGACTGTATTGATTGTAAAAAAACGGATCTTTTAGATGGAATTATTCAAGTGTACGTTGCATGCATTACATATATAGGGACCATTTCTTCCTAGGAATAAAGAACATGCCTTTCTTCCAACAAACTGGAGCCCCCATGATACTTCATAGATTTAGGTGTGTGGAGGGAAGTTTGTAAGAAAAGCAATAATATTGTATTGATTCCTTAAGGTGATCCAATACACAATAGAAAGTAATCTTATATATATAGGACCATGTAGGACTATGATGTAATCTAATAACTAAGATGACAATATATAAAACATAGGGAACATATATTATTACTTTATCAGTGATGATTTATAATAGAATAATAATATTCCAATTTTACTTTGACTTAACTATGTAATATGGTGCAGTTGTTCAATATGTTCACCTCTAAGAGATTATAGATTTAAATCTCATTAAAATCTTGAAAATGTAAACATATTATTAATAATATTGAAAATGTAAAAAACTTTGAATATTCATGACTCATATTGTACCCTTTAAATTGTTTGATTTTGAATTAGCCAAAGTAGCCAAAATGGGCTAAGGAATCCTTAGCTAGATTCCCATCTACTACTTTGGCCCCATACATCTTCATTTTAAAAACCACATATTTTCCCTTAGTTTCTCCACTCCACTATGTAGATGTAGAGAGTACTGGTTAAAAACTTGTGCTTTTGCTTTATACATACTTTAATAGTATCTAATACCTACTAGTGTTTGCATGGGTGAACTCACTAAAACTAACTTTTATTTCTCTCCAAGGAGGGCTAGTTTAGGGAACAAACTTGTGGTTATAATATCAATTAAATGGCAAGTATAATGAGATTGGTTAGTTGATTCAAAACTTTAGAGAAGTGATTGAATATAATAATAAATTTAAATGTATTTTTAATGTTTTTAAAAGTCCGACAGAGAGTGGCAATTGACTCCCTGCATCATTAAATAATAGTTCCATCCTTAAATAATAGTTCCGCGTGACTAAAGTTAACATCAATATAAACTGCTCACAAATTCTAAGGAACTCATCGTTGGATCAATGTGACCTATTTGATTTATTTGGGGTTCTTAGGATGATACTAAATCTGAAGATTGACCTAAAGTGTTGATGATGTAGAGGTGGTTGTGTGGACTATATAGCAAGGTGGCCTTTCCAATGAGGATAATGTACTTTGAGAAAAATGAAGCTTTGGTGGAAGTGAAGAGGGAGAAAAGCTCCTATCCTAATGTTGACTCTTTCATTTTCTCAAGTCCATCAATGGGGTGAGCTTTTCTTTCTTTAAAACTATATTCTCCATCCAAAAGTTCCATACAACAAGGCTAATGGTATCTTTAATCTTTATTATATAATATATATATCACAATATTAATTCTAAAACACTAACCATATTTTTTACAAAATCATGTAATATGATGAAGCGGTTTAGCGCTTCTTCCCTTAACCAGAGGGCAGGGGTTCAAACTCTGTCAGTGATCATGCGAATGGAAAATATTTATGACCAGCAAATTACCCCTTACAGGTTGACCCCGGTGCGAGTGGAGATTAGTCTAAGTGTGGAACGAGTATGCTTCTAGTGCTGCTTTCCTGATAGCCCCACCTAAGGTCACCCCGCCAAAAACAAAAAAAACAAAAAAGAACATATTTCTGACAAAGTAAACTTTGAAGTGATGAACACATAGTTAACATTTTATTTTTTATGAGCTACTAATAGAATAAGTAAAATTTACTCTAAATATAAAAATTATATATTAGTAGATTTCCTGATAAAGACTCACTTACATTCCCCCAGAAAGCCCCCAAAAAAAAAAAAACTCATCGAAATAGCGGTTTTTATCGTCTCCACAAAAATATTTTTACTTTAAAAAATATGAATTTTAATATGTATTAGTTACATAGTGTGTGCGCGAGTGTGTAGATATATATAAAAATATTCTCACTTTAACTTTTAAACTTTATAAAGGGACAGATCAACATGAGAATAATGTTAGGCATCAGTGTTAAAAGAGTCTACAAAGAATGAATGGTGTGAATAATTGTCACAAATTAGTGAGGTGGGAAAATCATTACAATAATTGAAAAATCTTTACAAATGTCACTTTCTTTTTATTTAGATTTTTAAGGGTTGTCGAAACAAACAACAAATCGAAGATATTTGGATATCATCGTCTAGAAATATAAAGTGTAATGAGCATATAAGTAAGAAATACGTGTACCCAAATCTAAACTCTTAAGGCAATGTAATAAAATATATTAACTTCTCAAATTTATTAAATTTAGCTAATGTGGGAGAAATTCGTAGTACATGTTATCTCTGACATGAAATAATTTGTTGCTTAAATAAAGCTAGGTGGTTTGAAATTTAGAAGCTCTTATCTAGCTAGAACTGGTCTTCATTATTGTGGATTTTTATTAAGAATTAATAACTCAATCACCAAATTATTTTTGGTGATTCAGTTATTAATTCTTAATAAAAACTAATGCTAATTTTTTTATTGGTTTTTCCTTTAAGAATAATAAAACTTCATCCCTTAATTGATTGGGTTCATTCTAACTGAATAACAAACAGTTAATGTTACAAGTCCTCATCTAATTGCCCGTGTTTCTCACTTCAGTTTAACTCTCCAGTCAACACTCTCCAATACTGCCATGATTTATGGAAAGTCCGAGAAACGATTTACGCGTCGGCGCGAATTTTGTAGGTTTTTTTTTTTTTTTTTTTTATTTTTATTTTCTGGGTCGTGGTTAAGTATATAAATTTTAGGTTAAGAACATTAAAAGACTCAATAATTAGTCCTATTGATGCTTGTGTTTACTACTTCAATTTTTTTTAATATAATATTTAGTATCCTAAATAAACGAATTGTTAATTAATAGCTTTTCGTTCATTGTCGGTATTAAAATGGACAAAAAATATTCATGTGATCCACGTGTGATATGGTACGATAGTTGATGGTTACGTGAACACTTTTTATCCATTTTAACGTTAAATGACGAAAATTTTTTAATCAACTATTCGCATAATTAACTGAAATATTAAATATAAAATAGTTGAAGAGCTAAAAAGCAACATATATACAGTAGATGATGCTCATTTTAGGCTCTTGATTACCTTATGTTTTAAGCTAACATGAATTAATTTTGTATCGTGAAGAAAAAAACATAAAGATTGAACTGTAAAAAAACTTATGGTTATTATATATTTATTTTTTCAAGAATTATAAAGATTCAAAAATATATAATGACTTTGATACCGATTATTCAAAGCATAATCTCACTCACCATCAATCACATTAATAGAAGCATAACAAGATAACAACCAACAAAACATATATATATATATTATATAGGAAATTGGAAACTATGGCATTAGCATGGTAGCTGTTGAACAATGACATTTTGGTTGTGAAGTGATTGAATTTGTTAAGGTGGTGGAACAACTAGAAGTGGAAATAACAAGTTACATTACATTGACGGTGTCATAAATAGGGAAATATATAGTAGTAGACAACAAGCATTGCATGATATGATGCTGTCCACAATGTATAAAATAGACTAAACAAAGGGATTCCTTGGTACCCAACTTTTGTAATTTGAAACAAAGTATGAACATAATGACAATTTTGCCCATTAATACACAATTTGACCCAATACTAACTTGAGAAGTCCGCGGTTTATAGGGTCACCCTAGGCTCATATTAAATTGGTGAAGACTGGCTCCCAAGTCACGTCACCAAGTGGAAGGGGTATGATTGGTAGTTTTATGTGATTTTATTTAAAATTAAAGTTGAGTTGACCATCTTATTAATTAATCGCACTTAGGTTAGTTGGATTAAACTGCTAGCAACTTTTAAAGATAGTTTCATTTGATTTGTTGAAGATACCACCTTAATTTAATGTAATATATATATATATATATGGTTAAATTTCACATTAAACTTTCTTAAATTTTATGATCCAACAAAGAACAATTATATATATATATACATAAGGTTCTATAATAAAATTAAGTGTTAAAAACCTACAAACTGTCTGAAGTTTACCCAATGTTGAAATTTGATGTCTGAAGTTTGAAATGTTAAAATTGATAGTTTCGGGTTTTATTTTTGTTGAAATTTGGTGTCTCTGCGCGTATTTTCCTCTTCATTCAATCATTTTCATCAACTCACTCACCAACTCATAATCCATCACTATTTACTTTTCACAAAGTCGTCAAATTTCCCACAAAACTTAAACATCCAAAATAAAAGGTTTCCATGACAAAAAAAAAAAAAAGTTTCCAACAGAGTGGTGTGGAGCGATTTCCAGCGACAACGGAGCGGGATTTAATTTCGCGGATGTGACCAGCTTTTTAGGTTACGGTCCTGGTAAGGTGACGAGAATGGAGCGTGCATGGGAGGTCGAATTTGACAGTCGGTTTTGCCGGTATTGACTTCTCTAAAGTAATCACACCGAGCTACCAAAGTTCAGCAAAAATAAAATCTGGGAAGCTCCATTTTAACATAAGACACCAAATTTCTTCATTGGTAAAATTTTAAACAGTTTATAAATTTCTAACCCTAAAATTAATTAATGATAAAATGAGATAATTAGTTCTAAAGTTGACCTAACACCTTTGGTGTGGGATGATACCCCATGATGGAGGGTTTTTACACTTCAGCACATCCTTAATGAAGGCTCTTTTTCAAGGCACTAATTTTTCTTTAATCTAAACGAGTTGACACACTTCAACAAACTCATCTAATTTGGATAAATCTGGTACGTGTTAAAAAGGTTCACAAATTTAACACAATCAATTGGAATTAAGTTTTGATACCATTTAAATTGTACACTGTACCGAGCCAAATTCAATCTGCAGTAAAAAGCGACCAACCATACAAGCGAAGTTTCATCAATTAACCAATTGGTTACAAAAATATTAAGAAATGAATTAATTATACTTGGTTGGAAATTTAAGAAACAAGCAAAGCTAATGATATTCTCATTATTAAATAAACGTAGTAAAATATTATATTATACTGGAAAAATTTGCAACAATAGAACAGCTTGACATGGTCCTTGGATCTAAATTAGCTGCGCATAATTAGCCAAAAAATAATAGTAACGGTCTATCCTTCATGCTTGAATTTAATTCACGTAAAGTTCACCTCTTTAACCGTACATTAGCATCTAACCATTAAGCAGCTCTACTACTTTCTAATCGTCTCACATTAATTAACCGTCACTAAATCCATGTATTAACCGTCGCTAAAAATTCAAAAGTCAACTTCACCATATTGACCATCCTCATCCGTCGCCGGAAGGTTGAGGTCGATCATTGTATTTCTAACCTTCTTACTAACCGGAACCGCTCCGGATACCGACCCGTATATAGCCGCATGGGACCTCTTGTGTCCTCCGAACGCCTGACCCGACCCGAACACTCTAAAACAATATGGACACTCATGTACCTTAGACTCGCCTCTCATCGCTGCTGACGTGGCAATCTCAGGGGGCGGTGGGGGCCTGGCCACGGTCACAGTCTCGGCCTCCTGCGGTGGTGCTGCTGCCTGGTTCTTCCGGTGGCTCGCGCGATGCCCACCCAATGCTTGATACGATCGAAACGTTTTTGTGCACGTTTCGCACGTGTACTTCCCCTCCGTTTCTTCTTCGTCTTCTTCATCGGTTTGTTCATCATCTGCAGATTTCGACGTTTCTGGAATCTTCCGCGGCTGCTTCCAATATTTGTCCCTCGACATCATCATCAGACAGAACGCCACGTCCTCCTCCGTGGTCACGTCGGAGATGGACGAACTCACCGGTTCTTGCTCCGTCCACGACTGCGACACCTTGCTGAACTCTAATTTCTTGCTTCTCGGCTCAAAATTCGACCGAAACGTCGTCGGAGACGTGAACTTCCGTATCCGCTTCGATCTCCGGCGAGTTAGGTTCTTCGACGACTCGGTCTCGCTTTCTCTGTCCTGAAGCACCTCCGACCCTGCGACAGGAAATTGAGGATCCGACGAAGACGACGACGTTTCTTCACTGGGTTTCGGATCTTTCGGCCGATTCGGTCGTCGATCTTCGGAAACCGGTAGGTTCATCAAGTGGGACCTCATGTGGCCACCCAGAGCTTTGCCATTGATGAAGATCTTGAAGCAGAGCTTGCACTTGTGTCTCTCCATCAGAGTAGAACAGAGCAGAGTGGTTATGATTGTGAAAAGAGACCTGATATAAACAAAGATGATGCGATTATGGTTTCTTCTTTTTCTAGATAGAGAAAGAGATAGAAGAGGAGGAAAAGAGAAAGAATTGGAACTGAAAAACAGAGTAGGTAACAAGCATTTCATCACCTCCTTAATCTCATACAAAGTTATTGTATTTATTTATTTTCCTTTTTAGTTAAAGAATATGGAAATGAGATTTTCTTCAATAATAAAAACTTACCATAATCTTTTTTTCACTAAAAGAAATATACTTTTGGAAAGAAAAAAAAATTGTATTAATAGTGGCGAATTATACATATCTTAAAGAGTTGTTCTGTTAAGTCCAATTTTTTTTTGGCCAAACTGTTAAGTCCAATTAAATATATATAAAAAAAAAAAAGGTTAAATGTACTTTTGGTGCCACATGTTTGATCTGTGTAGGTTTTTGGTGCCATATGTTTCATTTTGTAGGTTTTTGGAGCCATATGTTTGAGAGGTTGTATGTTTTTTGTATTTCCGTTAGTCAACAGTTAGTTTGACCGTTAAATACTTTTATTTTATTTAATTTAGTCCTCAAATTTATATTTCTAAAATTTAATATTTACAATTTAGTCCATATTGTTTGCTCAAGTCACCGTCCAAGGCCGCCGACCACCACCCACCACCTCCAAGGCCGCCGACCGCCACAAAACGGGCCGGCCACCACCCCACGGCACCGGCCACCACCTCTTGGGGCCGAAAACCACCCCAATTGGTGGTGGCCGGCCCCAATTGGTGGTGGCCACCTCAATTGGGGCCGGCCACCACCAATGGTGGTGGCTACAGCCCCAATCGGGGCCGGCCACCACCAGTGGTGGTGGCTACAGCTCCAATCAGGGCCGGCCACCACCAGTGGTGGTGGCCGGCCCCAATTGAGGTGGCCACCACCAGTTGGGGTGGTTTTCGGCCCCAAGCAGTGGTGGCCGGTGCAGTGGAGTGGTGGCCGGCCCGTTTTGTGGCGATCGGCGGCCTTGGAGGTGATGAGTGGTGGTCGGCGGCCTTGGACGGTGACTTGAGCAAACAATATGGACTAAATTGTAAATATTAAATTTTAGAAATATAAATTTGAGGACTAAATTGAATAAAATAAAAGTATTTAACGGTCAAACTAACTGTTGACTAACGGAAATACCAAAAACATACAATCTCTCAAACATATGGCACCAAAAGCCTACAAAATGAAACATATGACACCAAAAACCTACACAGATCAAACATGTGACACCAAAATTACCTTTAACCCTAAAAAAAATATTAGTTCTCAAAATATGGGATAATTTAACTTTCAGACTAGTTACATCTAGACCTGTCAAAACAGGTCAACCTGTGATCCGCGGGTCAGAAACCCTTTGATCCGTGATTATCCCGGGAATCACCACGGGTTAGGGTTGCAGCTCCGTACCCGGGAATCCACATCACGGATTGACTCGGGTTGACCCGGGTACGGTTCTGATGTAAATTGAAAAAATAAATAAATAACAAAATCTCATTTTCTTGCACACAGTCACACACTAACTCTGATTTACTAGTAGAACTGAATAGAAAACAACTAAAGCTAAACCGAAGTGAGTCATTGAGAAAAAAAGTTACTAACTGATACAAAACGGTTCACGAGCCGGGTCACAAGTCCTAACTCTAAACTCGTACCCGGCCTGATTTTAAGGGGTCATTTACGGGGTCAATTCGTAAATGACTTGTTGACACATGTAGGTGTATACAGACCCGACCAGTGTCCGGGTTAATTATGGTTAATTTACGGGTCGGGTCCAAAATTGATAGTCATAGACTCATACTTACATAAAGTTACATAAAGGATAACATTGAGCTTCACTAATTTAAATTCTGTAGAGTGTAGTTCAAATCCTACGTGGCGCCTCACTTTAAACTTTTGCTATAAAATATTTTTTTGGAAACCTCGTTGTACATTTATTATTTCCATTTTTGGAAAGTACCACAATTATTATTTATATAGTTTCTAAAGATTAATGGTGAAATGTAAAAAAAATAAAATGAAGCTGTACGGAACATTTTCTTTTGTTATTAGAATACAAGGAAAAAAGAACTGGTGTTGAAATTGATTATTTTTTTTAACTGTGGAGTGTCTTAAAGATAAAAGTGCTCTTTCAAAAAGAAAACACAAATTGATAAACGGGATGCAAATGAAAAGGTAACATAATTATTTAATTTATTTAACCAACGATTTTCTTACTATCATCTTCCCATAATATATTGATCAAATAACACAAGCGTCAACTTTAATTTTTATAAATTGTTGCATTTTAGCCAACAAAAAGAAACTGTTGGATTAACTTTGGGAAAAACTTAATGTGGTTATTAAATTATACAATTATTTATAAGTAATTAATAGTTATGAAACATAAATAATTATAATTATGATATAGTCAGAGAAAGAGTTGTAAATGGCGTTTTATAAGGGATGAGTCTCTAGACCGAGTCTTGGTCTACTCATGATCAATGGGAAATTCTTTCCCTTGATCCAAAATTTCGTTCTTGGTGAATTAATTGTCCATCATATAGTATATGTTTTTTTTTGGCCAAAATCATAAAGTATATGTGTTTTTTTGGCCAAAATCATATAGTATATGTTAGAGAATCTTATTTACGCCATGTGAATAAAATAAGTTGCCAAAATCTTAATATGTGGAATACGGGCATTATTTTGTTAACTAGTTACAAATATATTAACAATTACTCGGGATACTAAATTTGTGAAGTTCTTTTTGTTTTTTTTTAAACCAAGCTCTAAACTAAGTTCTTATCTTAGAATATACCAGTGATAAATTTCATATCCAACTTAAAACTTTTAGGTAAATAGCTTTCAAGTCTTTCATTATAGTATGAAACCATTATTTTAGAGAATTGAAGAATGTAAAATAAAAGATTATTCATTCAACCTTAAACTCATTATTACAACGAAGTTGCTATTTATAGTAGCTTAATTAGTAACTAACCTAATAGAATTTACACACCAACTTGACACCAAACAGACACCACTTATACTAATAACCTTAATATCCTCCCGCATCAATGTCTTCCTTCTTTAATTCTTCTCGATAAACATCATTTATGTCATATTGATTGTTTCGACCAAGTTAACGCGGGCTGCCTGCTGAGTAACTTGTCGATGTCTTCGGGTTGGGTGCGAGCTTGTTAGGGCCAAGTCCGTCTCCTAGGGTCGTGCATGGGTCATTGGCTTCGTCTTCAAAATCGCACTAAGTCCTTCGGACTCTCTCGCTGACTGTCCGTCCGTACCTGCAAGAGGAGCATTACCGAGCAACTCCCGTGGAGAGGGGGGGAGGTGCTTGGTGCGCTCACTCCGACGGTCAACATTAGACAGTTCTAGAGAGAGAAAGTTAGAGAGAGGTCAGAGCTCTTCTCAATTCTCACCCAAAGTGACTTGAAAATGTTTACCCCCAAGGTGGCTATTTATAGGCAACCTTGGACCGTAAGCCGGTTTTGACCCGGTTCAATGTGGAAATGTGAACCGGGATGCAGGGGAGAGCTTTGGGAAGAGGACTCTGACGCGCGTCTCAGGCGGCTGTCACGAGCGGGACGCGCGCGCCTTGTAACGGGGGGTCCCCGACGTATAGGAGTTAGTTGAAAATCGGGTCTCCATATACATCCAGGACAAAAAAGGGGGGTGTGCGCGACACCCCCGGGGTGCAAAGCTTACCCGGAATTCCGGGTAAGCCTAGGCTTGCCCGGAATTCCGGGTAAGCCCCCCGGGGGTGCCGGGCAAGTTTGCGACTTGCCCGGTTTCCCCGGGTTAGCTCGAAATCGGGTTTTTCGTGGGTTTCGTGCATGTACGAGGTCCGAATAATTTAAAACCGAGCCCGAATCATGCGTATATCCATCATTGATTAAGGAGAAATTCATGCTGCCGTCTGTGTAATGCTTTTGTAAGAAGGTCAGCTAATTGATTCTTAGAAGCAACATACACAACATCTATTGTACCATCAACAACTCTCTCACGAACTGTGTGGCAGTCAAGTTCGATGTGTTCTGTTCTTTCGTGAAATAAATTATTCTTGCTCATCTTAATTGCAGCTTCACTAATTGAATAGACAGTGATTGGGAGTGTGACTTTGATCTTCATTTCAGCAAGCAAGTTTTTCATCCAAATTGCCTCTGCATCTGCTAGACTTAAGCTTCTGTATTCTACCACTGTGCTTGACTTGGATACTATCAGATTCTTCTTTACCTTCCATACCACTAATGCATCTCCCAACTTGACACAATATGAACTGATTGATCTTCTTGAAAAAGGGCAAGAACCCCAGTCAGCATCACAGATATCCTCAAATCCAATTAATTATTAGAGGAATAGAATAACCCCTGACCAGGTGATCCTTTGATATAACTTATCACTCTCATTGATGTCTTGTAGTGTGACTTCTTTGGTTGATGAATGAAATGACTAAGTTGTTGAACAAAGAAGACAATGTTAGGTCTCATCATGGTGAGATAAAGTAGTTTCCCAACCAATCTTCTGTGCAAAGCTTTGTCTTCAAATAGATCATCCTCTTTGTTCAAGTTGAAGCGCTCATCTTACTCCATAGTAGTCAGTTTCAAACCTGATTCCATGGGTGTGGGAGAAAGCTTCGCAGCTCCTAAGCCAGCATCCAAAATGATTTCCAAAGCATACTTTCTTTGGTTTAACAAAATACGTTACTTAGACCTTGTCAATTCTAAACTAAGAAAATACTTCAATTGGCCTAAGTCTTTGAGCTTGAAATTTGCTTCCAAAACTTTCTTCCAGAATCATCTCATCACTTGAACCAGTTATGAGTATATCACCCACATAAACTGACAAGAACACTTGATGACTCCCTTTTGATTTTGTGAAAAGAGAGTAATCAGATCTACTATGTATGTAGTCATTCATCAAAAGTGGCTGAGTGAATTTGATGTTCCACTATCTTAACGCTTATCTGAGACCATAAAGTGACTTTAAACTCAATAGTACAACGAAATTGCTATTTATAGTAATTAACCTAACAGAATTTACACACCAACTTAACACCAAACAGACACCACTTATACTAATAACCTTAATAATTATCTATGTAGGCTTTAACAGTCATCTTCTCTACGAATCTTGCCGTTCTAAGAATACATAAGATCTTAATATTGTAAGAATACATTTGATGAATATATTATACATTTAAATATATTTTCTGGACAAGTTTCATTTAAATTTGATTTCACGAGTTATTAATATAAAATTAACAAATTCCAAAAGTTAAATAACTAATTGGAAAGCTATTAAACAATATTTATTTAAAAAAAGAAATAAACAATCATACTTACTTTTTTGGCCATAGAATCATTCGTACTAGCATAATTTTACCGTGTTATCATGTGTATCGTGCTGTAAACTGATGAATTTAACGAAGAATGTGATGATGAACATTTGATTGAGATCGAAGTAAGTATAAAACTTTCATTTTATAACAATTAAATCACATGTTGGTTGCTGACGACTCTATCTTTTTTTGTGGGAGCTAAGGTGGAGAATGTAGCTAATCTGCAAGGAATTTTTGAGACATATAGCAGAGCCTCAGGACAATGTGTGAATTTCTCCAAATCAAGTATTTTCTACACCCCCAACACGAAGGAAGAGACCAAAGAAGCTATCCAAGCTTTACTTGGTATTGAAGGGGTAGAAGATCCTGGGAAATACCTAGGATTGCCAACTATCTGGGGGAGATCCAAAAATGAAGCACTTGAATTTCTTAAGGGCATAATCTATAATAAGTTGGCAGGATGGAAAAGTTCTTTTCTGAGTCAAGCAGGGAAAGAAGTGCTAATCAAATCAGTGGTGACAGCAATGCCTTCATATACAATGAGCATATTTTCCTTCCCTAAGAAATGGTGTCAAGAGGTCAATTCAATGGTGTCTAATTTCTGGTGGGGGCAAAGATCAGATGAGAGACGTATCCACTGGAGAAGCTGGGAGACAATGACCAAACCAAAGTGTAATGGGGGAGTTGGCTTCAAGGATTTACAGATCTTTAACATGTCCCTACTTACGAAGACTGTCTGGATATTATTGAATGAACCAGACTCACTATGGGCTAAGGTGCTGAAAGGAATCTATTTCCGTGACTCTAACTTTCTAGAAGCTAAAAAGGGGGCTAGACCATCCTGGGCTTGGAGCAGCATTCTTGAAGGAATATATATTTTGCTAAGTGGGGGTCTCTGGCAGATTGGTGATGGATAATCAGTCTCGGTATGGAAGGATGCTTGGATCCCTGACTTGGAAAATTTCAGATTAAAGCCTAGAGCTTTAGAGGGGAGTCTTACTGAGCTAAAAGTTGTCGATTTAGTCTCAGACACACACTCTTCTTGGGTCCTCTCTCCAATTAGCAGATTCATAACTCAGGAAGAAGTTTCAGCGATTACCAGAATTCCTATCAGGATGGATAAACCCAAAGATTGTCTGATATGGCCTTATGACAGAAAAGGCAAAGCTACTGTTAAGTCAGTCTATGCTAAATTGAAGGGGGAGACTTTGGAGAATAATGTGGAGGCTCTCTCTACCTCTCGACAGAAATCAACGAAGGAGTGGCTACAGCTTTGGAACTTGGATGCTCCACCCAAAATCAAAAATTTTCTATGGAGAGTGGCTATAAACTCAATTGCAACAAGAGACAATCTAATTAAAAGAGGAGTCAAGACAGTACCTTGGTGCCCTTTCTGCAAAGAGAGGGAAATAGTGGAACATCTTCTGTTGCTCTGCCCTTAGGTAAGACCGATCTGGTTTGCAGCTCTTGATATCACAGCCAACCCAATTGGCCTAGGGCGTGTCGAAGACTGGCTGGAATCGGTGGTTGAAAGCTCTGGCCTTGATAAATCTGACAGGAAGAAACTCTGGACCTTCTTAGGGTTCCTGGTATGGCTAATCTGGAAAGAACGCAACAGAGGAGTCTTTGTAGGAGAGGAACCGAAGCCTGTAGTGGTTTTGTCTTGCTTGTCCAGAAACACGTGTGAATTTTGGAATCTGAGAGATAAATGTCCCCTGAAATCTCGACCTGGGCCGAGGGAGTCTCTAGCAAGATGGGCCAAACCAGATGTGGGCTTTGTTAAAGTAAATTGTGATGCCTCCTTTAATCAGGGCTTGGGCTTGGCGGGCATAGGTGTGGTGGCGAGAGATATGAATGGAGCTGTGCTTGATGGTATCAACCTACAAATGCCTATCTCATCTGTTTCAGCAGCAGAAGCCATGGCAGTTCTTGAGGGTATGCGTTTGGCTAGCTCGAGGAACTGGAAACGTGTAATAGTGGAGTCGGATTCTCAAACAGTGATTAATCAGCTGGAAAATCCTAAGGATGGACTCGACTGGAACATTGCACCAATTCTCATCAATGCACGTTCACTTTCCCAGGATTTTGAAAGTTTACGATGGTCCTTTGTCAAAAGAAGCGCTAATGAATGCGCGAATTGGATTGCTAGGCAATCTAATAAGGGGATGTGCTCTCCGGATTGGGTTCTCAACCCACCATCTCCTTTAATTTCTCTCTTGCTCTTGATTGTAAAGAACCTCCATGATTATCTCTTTGAATAAAGTATTATATGTTAGGCCAAAAAAAAATCACATGTTGGTCAAACATAAGTGAATAAAAAATTGAACCATTATGTCAGATTGTGAAACATATGTAATTTAATCATGTTAAAAAAGAAAAGGGATTATTATGTCATAAATAACCAAACGATGTTATAGCGTCGAAAAAAAAAACTATGTATTTACTCTCAACATAATAATATTGACCATGTTACAATGTGCTAGGGTTAGCCGCCTCGAGTCTCGCCGATAACTCTGAAGAGAAGCGAGTGCACTATAACTTATGTATACGTCAATATATATCACCTATAATAAAAGTCTGGATTGTCCTCATAGAACCGACAGGTTGTTTCAGCATGCCAGCGACAAAAACAAATGACTAACCAACCGTCCAAAACATAGAACCGGCAGGTTGTTTCAACTTTCACCATGCCAGGGAAAAAACCAAAAGACTAACCGTCCATACCACTGAACCTCTTCCTATTTATTCCTCTGTTCCATTCAGCTTTCTCTTTCCCTCTCTCGCGCACTCTTACCGATTCAGTATTATTGTTCAAGCACTATATCTCTTCCTGTTACTGATTTAGTTTTACTGTTCAAACACCGATTCAGAGGACGTTTTAGTGTGCAAGCACCAATTCAACCTTCTCTGCCTGCCAGCAATCCAATTTTCCATACTCTACAATCTCCAATTGCAAACTACCATTACACTGGTATCCATCAACTAACTGAAGGGGGTTCGATATTTCAGATAAACCTTTCGGAACCGACACAGGTACTCTACCTTCAAATTCCACTGCAGTGTCTTCTTTATGAGCATTACCAGTCATAGGTTTTTAAAAAACCTTCGGTTCAACATTTCAAACACAATTGCACATAAGGTGTTTGTTCACCGTCCTAATATAGAATTAAAGTAACTATGGTTCTGAACTTCAAATAAAAAGCACATAGGATGATAGGAAATCAGATACGCAAATTTTTTTTTTCACATAATCTGCATAGCTGCTGAAAAACACTCAAAGTGATAAGAATCAGGTGACTCATGAAAATAATTTTTTTTGTTATTAACGTCAATCAGTAGGACCAATGCTCAATAAGCCCCACTGATGGTAAAAGATTACATAGACGTGAAAAATGTAAGTGATAAGTTCAGAGCGCAAAAGAGGTAAAATATTAGGAGTTCCAACTTGAGGAGTCCAAGAAAAGCATTAGCATGTAATTGGGGGGGGGGGGGGGGTCCGTATCTATTCAATTCATCAACAATTACATTCTATAGTGATACAATAACTAGAATTGGTAAATAGCTATACAAGGAAAATGCTAGTATAAATAAATGATCACGAAGTTGAATAAGATATAGCGACTTTTCTGGAAAAATCACCGATCTAACCAATTGATGGAACTCAAACACAAAAACAAGGGAAAATGAGTTTCTTGTCTGTTAATCACTATTAGCGCACTTGCCAAATGCGCCAATTTCCTGGCACATCTGCCAGATGCGCCCATTTTCGAATTCTTTTGGGCGCATCTGGCAGATGCACCACGTCGTAACGGTCAAATTTGACCGTTACGACCTGGCACATCTGGCAGATGCGCCAGGTCGTAACGGTCAAATGACCGTTACAACCTGGCGCACGTGGCAGAGGCGCCAGATTTGGGCGCATCTGCCAGACGCGCCAGGTTTGCGGCACATCTGGCAGATGCGCCTCTATTCCCCTATAAATGGCGAGTTGCGCCGGCACATCCTTCCATTCTATCCTTCCATCCTCTCTACTCCTCTCTACTCTCAATTCCTCCTCTCTAAAAACTATGAGTGAGCCATCTTCTCCATCAGTTCTTTACGACCAAGAGCGTCATATATCTCAACATGCTGCTATTGATACGGTAATATTTACTACTGTTACTTTTAATCAATACATTGTATTTAGAATTACATGATGCTAGGAATTTACATACCTGCCTATAGGTGTAGATAAATTAAAAGAAACTGTTAATTCGATTGATTTAGAAATTTAAAGTTAATTGTGTATTTTAATTTATAGTAATAAATTGTATGTGTTCATGTTAATTTAAATTTATATATCTGTTAGATTATCAATTAAAAAAACGGTTAATTTGATTGATTTAGAAATTTAAAGTTAATTGTATGTTTTAATTTATAGTAATAAATTGTATGTGTACATATGTTAATTGTATATTTTAATTTATAGTAATAAATTGTATGTGTACATGTTAATTTATAATAATAAATTGTATGTATACATGTTAATTAATAATCCGTTAGATTATCAATTTAAAAACCTGTTAATTTGATTGATTTAGTAATTTAAAGTTAATTGTATATTTTAACTTATAGTAATAAATTGTATGTGTTCATGTTAATTGATAATCTATCAATTAAAAAAACTGTTCATTTGGTTGATTTAGAAATTTAAAGTTAATTGTATATTTTAACTTATAGTAATATTTACTATCGATAATTTTAATTAATAAAATTTATTTAATATTTATAGGTCGTTACACCTACACATGAGATACAGTTTAGAGGGGCCAAAATGGAGGATTGGGATTTAGATGCCCGAACCCAACGGATTGTTGATGATGCTGGGTTTGGAAAAGTTAGCCGGGCTACCCACATTTACTTCGACAAGGCATTGATGCATTCAGTTGCCGAGAGGTGGCGTAACGAGACACACACATTTCACCTAGGTAAAGGTGAAATGACGGTGACGTTACTGGACGTCTCCGTCATATTGGGTCTACCAATTAGTGGGATGCCCGTAACCGATTTTTACCGGGAGGGCCTAACCCATGATGTTTTTCCCCAACACACATATGATCTATGCAATCGTCTCCTTGGAGTAACTCCACCCGCACAACATCTCAAAGGCAAGACGCAAGTGAACGTCAAATGGTTGAGACCGTTAATTTTCAATCTTCCGGTTGAAAATGATCAGCAAGCGGAACAAAAGGCACGAGGCTACATCTTCCTCCTACTCGGCCAAGTGTTATTCGCCAACCTTAATGGAGCTTTTATTCCACTTGAGTATCTATACTTCGTGGAACACTTGGATAGGATTAGACAATACAGTTGGGCCTCGGCTGTATTAGCTTGGTTATACAGGGGCCTCTGCGATGTTGCGAGTGGGACTACAAAAAATTGTCAACGGCATCGTATGCAACGGCAACCAACAATTTTCCTGTATACTTTCCATAGAGATGTGTGCCGTCAATGCTGATCAACGGTCGACAGTGCTGAAACCCGTGAATTGAAGGAGCGAAAGCCCAAAAACATTTATCAAACATCGCAATCTGCCCAATAACGGGGTTTTTGAACTGAAAATCGAAAACAGATCCAGGATTGAAATGCTGGATGGCCTGTAAATGTTGTGGAAGTCTCCCAAATGCAGATTCATGAGTACCGAACATGTGCTCAATGATATTACATTTCGCATACCACACCTTTCGATAACTTGGATACTCATGATAATTGGAATCCTTAACTAGATTCTGCAATACTTTTATCTTCACGCCGAGGTTATCTTTCACCATCTGGAAAATCACATCTTCAATCATCTTAGAGTCAAGGTTTTTGTGGTGTTTGATTGGCTCATGATTAACACATGTGTGCACAGGCCCAACTCTCACAATCGTCCACTCTCCGCAAAACCCTGATGTTGCACGAAGGTCCCACGAGCAATCTTCATCTGTGCATTTAAACAGAATTTCACTTTTGCTTGATCTTGGGGTCCTACATTGACGGGAATTCTCGATGTGCCAATCTTTAACATACTTCTGCAGTTTCTTCTTGTTAGGAAAGCTTTTCTCCTTCTTAAAGTACTCTATTGTATTTGAAGATGAAGCAGCATGTATTTCCAAGTCCCTGCACTCTAACCTTTCTTGCCATTCACCTGAGATCCACTGTTCCGGGAACTCATAGTCTCCAACCCGGTTTTCCCGGTTCACCAACTCTTCGTAAGGCTCTGCTCCAGAGTCGGATGAATACAACTCGTCTCTCTCTACAACATCTGGTAGAGTCGTATCAAATTGTTCTGCGTTGCTGCATTCACCGCCATCCGCATTCGCATTGCTGCTCTCCCCTTCAGGATTGCCTCCATATAGCCCTAAACCGCGCATCTGATATGTGAGGTCATAGAAATCAGGGTGCACGTAATTGACTCTTATGTCTTGTTCGTAATCGTCTTCGTCTTCAACCTTCGTACCACCCCAATTTGGAACGATAACCAATTCAATTTGCTCGGTGCCTATCGCCAAAACGTGCTGCTCCCAATAACTTTGATCAATGACTGTGTAAAATTGTTGATCGAACATCCAAATAAATTCAACATCTGGTGCTCGGCACCGGGTCAGGTTCTTAGCCACCAATATCAGATCATCAAGTGTAATGCCTCTGTGAGTTTCATAAAAAATCGATTTGTCATTGCGATATCTAACCACAACGCCGTTAACATCGAACATACCATCGTATCGAAACCATATGGTCACCATTTTGTCCTACAATATTTTTACAAAGTATATTAGCAAATCACTACACATACATACTTACAACTATATATATAGGCAAGCATAAAAAACTAAATTTTTTTAACAGGCAATTCTATTCTATGTCATCATTGAAATAACTATGTATAACTAACTAAAATATGAACTGCAAATCAGATATATTACCTTAGTATAATAGATGTGGTGGTGCAATTGGTGGACTGGTTTTTCAACTTTTCAAAACAACAACAAAAAATCAGATCTACAGTTTGTCCTACAATATTATTACAAAGTATATTAGCAAATCACTACACATACATACTTACACTATATATATAGGCAACCATAAAAATCTAAATTTTTTTAACAGGCAATACTATTCTTTGTCATCATTGACATAACTAACTAAAAATATGAACTGCAAATCAGATATATTACCTTAGTATAGATGTAGTGGTGCAATTTGTGGACTGGTTTTAACTCTTCAAAACAACAAATCATGAAGTCCGGCGTAACTCACCTTATATAGGTGATTTTGGCGCATCTGGCAGATGTGCTGGTTACCTGGCGCATCTGGCAGATGTGCCAGGTCACTGGCGCATCTGCCAGATGTGCCAGGTCGTAACGGTCAAATTTGACCGTTACGACGTGGTGCATCTGCCAGATGCGCCCAAAAAAATTCGAAAATGGGCGCATCTGGCAGATGTGCCAGGAAATTGGCGCATTTGGCAAGTGCGCTAATAGTGATTAACAGACAAGAAACTCATTTTCCCTTGTTTTTGTGTTTGAGTTCCATAAATTGGCTAGATCGGTGATTTTTCCGACTTTTCTACAATTATATTAATTTCTTATTCATAATAAATGTTAGGTTCTTCAACTTTTTTAAAATCACCTCCTTTTTCATTTGTGACAATAGTTGATTTTCTTTGTTTTGGATGTCAACACCCTCATCATCTTCACTAATCACTATAGTAAAAAAAATCCCTTAATTTTTGTTTGTTTTACAATATAATAGTATATATAAAAATCATCATCTAATTTACTCTTATAATTACGGTAAAATTAGTTTGTCATTTATTGTTGTTGGCAAATATGAAATACCTAGTTTTGTTACTAATCTAGGTATTTTGTTACTAATCTAGGTATTTTGTTAAAGTTATTCGAGATTTTGATTATGTTCTCTATTTCGCATTAACTGCATTAAAGTTCAACTAGTTTCAAAAACTTCTACCTTTTTTTTTAACTGTAAACGCCGAGAGACACTATGCACCCAATCTGTCGAGGTCAACCAATCAACATTAATATTAAAAGTTCTGTAGTATTTCCAAGGCTGCAACGTTAATCCAAAATGGTCAGATCTGAATAATCTGTATAAGGCTGAAAAGAAAATCATTTTTATGAAAGAACATATTAACAATTAACACATAAAAATAATAATATACATACTGCATCAATCACATTATAATCTTCAATACAAAAATTATATAGATGACTCTAACACCATAGGGGAACGCTATTTTAATAAAAAACAAGATTTTCTTTTTATAAATGATGCGGTATTTAATAAAATCTTAACCCAATCAACATGTATCATCATAAAAGAACAATGTATACGTTGAAATTTACTTACAATTTACTTGTACGAGATACAATAAGAATACATACTATAATTAAAGTATTTATCCACCGAGAGAAGACTCTCGCCTGTTAGCAAATATCAGGGTCCAATCTGCAAAACTGAAAAGTTGAGGGATCAAACCGCAATTTCTGAATTTCCGAGGACTAAAATATAATTAGTCAAATTTCAAGTACTTACATATAATTATCACGAAATTATCATGCAAGATATAATTACACCGAAATTACACGTAAAAATGACGGAAAAACAAATACGTGATTTTTTAAGTACTGAGGCCCGTGCTAATCACGGTCTCCTTAAGGCAATTTCGCCCCACTCCACCCTCGGGTTATGCAAAGGAGTTCAAACACGGGGCGATCACCTCCCAGGATTCAACAGTGTCGTCAATACGTATTATGCAACGAACACGTTTGACCGAACCGAACCTTATACCCGAACACAACAGGATTTTTCACGAAGCCGATCACGACGGCGGAATAATAACACACATGAATCGACAATACAAAAAAAAAAAAGACTGCACTGCAACCAACAGCACCTGAGCAAGACACAGAAGAACGATATGAGGAGAATATGATATGATTTTCGGATTGTGTGATAAAATGAGAGGGATATGGCTCCTATTTATACTAGTCTCAGCTGAACCTTGCATTAATGAAATGAATTAATTAATCTGCAATCATACAAAACTAATGACAGCAATTAACTTCAGTAATGGCAACTGTTCAGTTCCACTTCACTTCAATGCAGACTGGTTCATTGAACCTGGACGGAACCAGAGACCGGTTCAGCAAAACTAGACCCGCGCAAGGCAAGCATTTCCGGACCGACATTCGTGTACGTACGTCGCGGGCACGCACACAAGCCAAGCTTACCGGGGTGGCCATTCGATCCACTCGACTGCACCCCCCCCCCTGCGCGCGTGGAGAGAGCCTTTCATCTAGTAAGTAGTTACTAGTATAAAATGTAATACACATTATATACTAGTAAATACTACTAGAACTGGCCGGTGTGGTACTTGTTTAAAAACAAGTAACACACGGCACAATTTCCTTTCACCAACCAATGGGCCTAAACCCATATAAACCAAGGGCCATGTCCAACAATCCCCCACATGAATGGAAATTGGAATCCTAACGGTAGCTCTAGACTCGAAAGTTGTGTTCGACGGTCAATACCTGCAAAGGATAGGTAGGGGTAGCCCCTTTGAACCTACCCCTTGTGAGATCATGCCTTCTCTACTGACTGGTCGGTAGACGCGATGTCCTTGAACCGACTGTCGTTGGTGTAAATGACGACATAACCCACACAGGTACCTTCCTAGTATAGTTCGGTTCACGCCCTGTGATCCCTAGGCCCTGGATCACTAGCCTGGTTCTGCAAGCGTTTCTAAGAATTACGCCCTCAATAATTCCTTTCGAAGCGGCCCCACTTCTCACTCGCATAGGTGATTCTATGTCTCAAGAGCATCTTCACGACTCTGAGTTCTCCTTACGAATCATTAAAAGCTTTGTGTGAAAATGACCTTGTTAAAGTAATTTCCAATTACTATGTTCGGATTAACCGATGATAGATCAACACCAGCAAAAGCTTAACCTCTTCTCCATCACTGTTTGCATCATAGGAATGGGCTCGGGGTTTGACCCCCACAGTGACAACACTCACCCTTGTGATTAGGTTGTCCCATTGAACCAAGTTCTTGGGATCTCCAGTCATCATGGTTGGGTTTTCCTTCTCAAGAGCGTTTCCTTGACGGGCTTTAGCCCCATTCCTTTCGATGCTTGGCCAAATAACTCTCTGTTTAAGCCCTTGGTTAGCGGATCCGCAATATTATCGACCGATCTCGTAAAGCTGATGGTGATAATTCCGGTAGAGAGTAATTGTCTAATGGAACTGTGTCTTCGACGAATATGTCTTGACTTTCCATTATAAATGAAATTGTGCGCTCTGCCGATCGCGGCTTGACAATCGCAATGTATGCAGATTGCGGGCACAGGTTTTGGCCATCTCGGAACATCCTCGAGGAAATGGCGTAGCCATTCTGCCTCTTCGGCACTTTTATCCAGTGCAATAAACTCAGACTCCATCGTGGATCTGGCTATGACTGTTTGCTTTGAGGATTTCCACGACACTGCTGCACCTCCTAAGGTGAATACGTAACCACTCATACTCAAAGAGTCCGTATCTCTGGAGTCGGACACCCAGTTTGCATCACTATAGCCTTCGACCACGGAAGGACTTCTAGTATAGTGTAAGCCATGACTCCGAGTATATCTCAGATACCTCAGTAACCTGATTACCCCATGCCAGTGATCAACACTGGGGTTACTCGTATATCGACTCAAAACACTAACAGCGTGTGCGATATCTGGCCGAGTGCATGACATCAAATACATGACACTTCCTATAATTCGAGCATACTCAATTTGGGAAACTGAATCTCCCTTGTTCTTTGAGAAGTACTTACTCGTATCAATTGGGGTAGTGACCTCGTTCTTGTCATCCTTGATAAATTTATCCAAAATCTTATCAACGTAATGACTTTGACTTAGAACGAGACCTTCCGATGTTCTATGGATTTTGATTCCAAGAATTACATCGGCAAGGCCCATATCTTTCATGTCGAACCTCGAACTCAACATATGCTTAGTGGACCGGACCATCTCATCGTTACTTCCAACGATAAGCATGTCATCTACGTAAAGACACAGAATAACATACCCATTATCTGTATCTTTCACGTAAATACATTTGTCACACTCATTTATTTTGAAACCTTTCTCCATCATAACGCTATCAAATTTATGGTGCCATTGCTTAGGCGCCTGTTTTAGACCATACAGGGATTTGACTAGCTTACAGACTTTCTTTTCCTGCCCTCGTGCAGAGAAACCCTCAGGTTGTTCCATGTAGATTTCTTCCTCTAAATCTCCATTTAAGAAAGCTGTTTTCACATCCATTTGATGTACTTCTAAATTTCGCAACGCCGCAATAGCAAGTACCATCCTGATGGAAGTGATTCTGGTTACTGGAGAATAAGTATCAAAATAATCCAGTCCTTCCTTCTGTCTGTACCCTTTAATGACAAGTCGGGCTTTATACTTGTCGATCGAACCATCTGCTTTCATTTTACGTTTAAAGATCCACTTGTAGCCTAGCGGTTTACTTCCGGGCGGAAGATCCACTAGCTCCCAAGTATGATTATGCAAGATCGATTCGATTTCACTATTGATCGCCTCTATCCATAGAGGACCCTCAGAAGAGTTTACTGCTTCTTGGTAAGTCTGAGGTTCAGCTTCAAGCATATAGGTCAGAAAATCTGGACCGTAGGATTTTTCAATCCTTGCCCTTTTGCTTCTTCTGGGCTCGACCTCGGTTTCAACTTCGGTTTCAACCCCGGTCTCGACCTCAACATGCCCCTCATGTTCTCGGTCTTGACTATCTTCCTCCATAGTCTCATATGCTTGTCTCGAAGAACTAGCTTCTCCTCTAGAGTTAGCTTCGCCTCTAGACTTAGCCGGAAATTTATTTTCAAAGAAATATGCATTTCTTGACTCCATTATCGTGTTTTTGTGTATATCTGACACCTTTGATTCATACACAAGAAACCGATATGCATTACTGTTCTGAGCATACCCAATGAAAATGCAATCAACAGTTTTTGGCCCTATTCGCACCTTCTTCGGGGGAGGTATCATTACCTTAGCAAGACACCCCCACATTCGAAGGTGGTTGTAAGAAGGTTTCCTCCCTTTCCATAATTCAAACGGAGTTTTCTCTTCCTTCTTTTGGGGTACCTTATTCAAAATGTAATTGCTAGTCAAAATAGCTTCCCCCCACATGTTCTGGGGCAACCCCGAACTTATCAACAAGGAATTCATCATTTCCTTCAATGTTCGATTTTTCCTTTCCGCAACTCCATTTGATTGGGGTGAGAACGGAGCAGTGACTTCATGAACAATTCCATGTTCAGCACAAAAATCTGCAAACGGAGCTTCATACTCGCCTCCTCTGTCGCTTCGCAACACTTTGATTTTCTTATTAAGTTGATTCTCAACTTCTTGTTTGTAAATCATGAATTTTTGAATAGCTTCATCTTTTCCTTTCATCAAGTATACATAGCAATACTTCGTACTGTCATCTACGAAAGTAATGAAGTACTTATTTCCACCTCGTGTTTGGACATATTTCAAGTCACAAACATCGCTATGTATTAGATCAAGAGGTTCGGTACATCTTTCAACTGAGTTAAACGAAGTCCGAGTAAGTTTCGCTTCAACACAAACTTCACATTTTTGTTCTTGATCTATTTTGAATTTAGGAATCAGTTCCATGTTAATTAACTTCCGCATAGACTCAAAATTAACATGTCCTAATCTACCGTGCCATAAATTAGAATACTCAGTCAAGTAAGCAGAAGAGGAAGCATTCTTATTCATGGTTTTCTTTGGCACAACGGCCATTACAGACATTTTGAACATCCCTCCATTTTCATACCCCTTGCCTACATAAACACCATTCTTAGACAGCACAAACTTGTCTGACTCAAAAACAAGACGGAAGCCATGTTTGTTCAACAGAGCCCCTGACACTAAATTCTTCCGGATGTCCGGAACATACAGCACTTTGGTCAGGGTGAGCTCCTTGCCAGAGGTCATCTTCAGCACGACCGTTCCTCTGCCTTTGATTGCAGACGAGGTAGAGTTCCCCATGAACAGGGATTCTCCGGAATCCTCCTCCTCAAGACTTGTAAACATCGCCTTGTTTGAACAAACATGTTTGGTGGCGCCGGTGTCGACCCACCATTCCTTCATGTTGGAGTCAGCCATGTTCACCTCTGACACGACCGCGATCAAGCTGAGGTCCTCCATGTCATCAGTGACCGTCGCCATTTGGGCCTCCTGTTTCTTCGGGAACCTGCACTCAAAAGATTTGTGGCCTACCTTGCCACAATTGAAGCAGCTGCCTTGGAAACGTTGTGGTGCTTGAGAGTCTTGACCTCCTCGGGGTCCCTTGCCTCCCTTGGAAGATTGTCCGCCTTTGGGCTTCTTAGAAATACCGCCTTTCGGACCTAGGTGGACACCCTTGTCCTGTGGCTTCTTCCCCTTCCCACGAGAGCCCTGCCTACTCGGACCCTGGTTATGCTCTACCACATTTGCCTTGGCCGAGTTGGTCGTTCTCATAGGACCGACCGGATTTCCGTGGGCCGGATTCGCCTTCTCCAGATTCTCCTGGGTAGCTATCTTGCTGACCACCTTAGATACCGACATATCCTTCGTCTTATGCTTCAGGTAGCCCTTGAAGTCAACCCAGCTCGGGGGAAGTTTCTCCATGATCACTGCCGCCTTGAACGTCTCGGTTAATGCCATTTGTGCATCATGGAGCTCCTGGAACAAATTTAGGAGCGCATTCACCTGCGGTACCACAGGCTTGTTATCAGCCATTTTAAAAGAAAATAACCGACTAACCAGGAATTTCTTTCGTCCGGCATCTTCCGTCTCATATTTTTGGTTGAGAGACGTCCACAACTCTTTTGAAGACATCATCTTGCTGTACACTTGATACAGTTGGTCGGTCAGACAGCTCATGATGGCGTGCCTGCATATGAAGTCCGAGTGCTTCCAAGCCTCTAAGGCCAAGAGGGATGTGGCATCATCTGGAACAATTGCCGGAGGCTCTTCCGTTAGGAATCTCTTCAAGCCTTGGCAAGTGATATAGACGTCCATCTTTTCACTCCAAAGCTTGAACCCCGTCCCGTCAAACTTATCTGGTTTCTCCACGGGCATCATTCGGGGCATGGCAACCCCTCCAGTCACGGGGGCTCCAGTAAAGTTTCCGAATCCAAGATTCGGAACAAATCCAGATGTGCTTGCACCCGCAGCAGCAAAGTTAAATCCACCACCGGGAAGAAAATTCATGCCGGTGGACACAGGAGCAGCAGCTGTGGTCACAACAGTCGGCTGTGGGAGTGACAACTCCGGAAAGATTGGTTGCGGGAGTTCACCTCCTGTTCCCGGAGTTGGCACATTCGTCCCGGGAACCATTTCGGTAGAGAAGGGAACATTAACGTTGTTGTTGTTAGGATCCATCTGAGCAAACAAAAACAACAACGTTAGAAAATTTTCCGCAGAAAACCAAATTCAGAAATAAATCCAACAACTACCCTGATAATCTAACAAAAAGAAATTGCCTTAAGACTGTTAGCAAATATCAGGGTCCAATCTGCAAAACTGAAAAGTTGAGGGATCAAACCGCAATTTCTGAATTTCCGAGGACTAAAATATAATTAGTCAAATTTCAAGTACTTACATATAATTATCACGAAATTATCATGCAAGATATAATTACACCGAAATTACACGTAAAAATGACGGAAAAACAAATACGTGATTTTTTAAGTACTGAGGCCCGTGCTAATCACGGTCTCCTTAAGGCAATTTCGCCCCACTCCACCCTCGGGTTATGCAAAGGAGTTCAAACACGGGGCGATCACCTCCCAGGATTCAACAGTGTCGTCAATACGTATTATGCAACGAACACGTTTGACCGAACCGAACCTTATACCCGAACACAACAGGATTTTTCACGAAGCCGATCACGACGGCGGAATAATAACACACATGAATCGACAATACAAAAAAAAAAAAGACTGCACTGCAACCAACAGCACCTGAGCAAGACACAGAAGAACGATATGAGGAGAATATGATATGATTTTCGGATTGTGTGATAAAATGAGAGGGATATGGCTCCTATTTATACTAGTCTCAGCTGAACCTTGCATTAATGAAATGAATTAATTAATCTGCAATCATACAAAACTAATGACAGCAATTAACTTCAGTAATGGCAACTGTTCAGTTCCACTTCACTTCAATGCAGACTGGTTCATTGAACCTGGACGGAACCAGAGACCGGTTCAGCAAAACTAGACCCGCGCAAGGCAAGCATTTCCGGACCGACATTCGTGTACGTACGTCGCGGGCACGCACACAAGCCAAGCTTACCGGGGTGGCCATTCGATCCACTCGACTGCACCCCCCCCCCTGCGCGCGTGGAGAGAGCCTTTCATCTAGTAAGTAGTTACTAGTATAAAATGTAATACACATTATATACTAGTAAATACTACTAGAACTGGCCGGTGTGGTACTTGTTTAAAAACAAGTAACACACGGCACAATTTCCTTTCACCAACCAATGGGCCTAAACCCATATAAACCAAGGGCCATGTCCAACATCGCCTTCATAATATAGTTGTCCTTGCATGGTTGTGATGATCAGCCGTCGCTGTTGAACCGATCCCCACATGTAGCCATGAAGAAGACGAACCTTCCTGGTTCATATCCTTAAGCTCATTTAACTTTGCTAACTTCACCTTACTATCGCCTTCATCTTCTACATTATCATTATTTTTGTCTAAATAACTACTTTTTCTATTCGAATTATCCACATTTTTCTTGTTGCTGCTATGTTCTTTGTTACTATGTATCTGTTGACACTGATTGTCGTATTGATGATTATGTACTTTCATTTCCCATGCATCAATTCCCAACCATGATTTCAAGTAAATTTATGTGGAAAACCTGAATCCAGTCTGCAAATTCGTCGGGTTGATCACTTTTTCACGTTGGGCTCTAGCAAGCTCATATTGTGAAGAACCTGGAATATTCAGGTTAAGTTTGAGAGCTAGGGGGTCCGGATCAATATGGAAATTATTGTTGGGTGACCGAATTTGCTGAATTTGTTCCAAGTGGTCATGAAACTGTTGTAACTTGGCAAGGGAAGCGGTGTCAGGTGAGTTTGAGGTGATCCAATGACATCTCTTATGTCCTCCTAGTGCTTGGCCAGAAGAGAAAACTCGTTGACATATTGAACACTCATGAACCTTCGACTTCCTCTTGGAGGTTGAAGGACTAAAATAACTTGAACCATGTTCATAGGTATGTCGGTTGTTTGAGGCAGATTTAGGTGTTGGAAATAAATCCTCATGTGTAATAACATCATCGTCAGACACGTATTCATCAACTTGGTTCTTGTTTTGTCGCGAAACAACCTTTGACCTTCTTGTGGCTTGCTCTATGCCCTCCTAAAGCTTGGTGTGAATTGAATACCTTCTTACATGTCTTGCACTCAAACAACCCTCTAGAAATCCCTTTAGACTTATACAAGTTATTGTTAGGTCCAGCAGCTTGGTACACTAGATGAGTGATAAAATTTATTGGCTTCCGACGGTCCCCGTCCTTGCTAGCTGAAGAACACAACTCCTCATGCTCGAAATTAGAGGGCTCGACTGGTAAATTTGAGTTAGATAACATCATTAAGCAATTTGCCAAGTCTTCTTACTCGCTAGAAGGGCACACTATATTTACATTATCAGCTTTGATCCTCATTGTCCTCTTCCTCTTGGACCACCCACCGCATCTATGTCCCTGACTATCATCGTCATCTGAATCATGTGATGACACAAAAGAATCGACATCCTCTGCGACGCATTTCCCATGCTCGAAAAAAGACTTCCACGAAGAGAACTCCTTTCCACAATTCTCACATGATCGAGTACTCTTGCATCGATTTGGATTCGTACGAAGAGCATACATTTGTTTATTACCTGGTGGGATGGATTCAGCTTGTTTATCCTCCCAATCACTCACCGGTTCCTCATCGTCGATTTGTCCACTTTCATCCCCGATACCATGGGCTCTCATGTGGCCGCCGAGGGCTTGACCACATATGAAAGAGTACCGAGCTAACAAGTGGAAGGTAAAAGACTTTTTCTATCATGTTGTATTGCAGTGGCGCCGCCGATCAAATCCCGAACAAACAAAGAGCTTGAGGAGGAAATGAAGAGAAAAAAAACATAGATAAAGCATGAAAATAGTTGTTGTAGGAGATAAAGAGAAAATAGTAAAAACGAAGGGAAGGGAAGAGTGATTATAACAAACTATCCCATATTAGCCTTAATCAATGATTGTTCATGTACTTATCTTCATTTCCAAGTCAAGAAAAATATTTCACGCTTCTCTTGTCCGTCGGTTGGTTTCAAATCCCAATTTATACTCTTCTATAAATATTGAATTTTTTATTCTTACTATTATCGTGACCAATTAGTTATCATACTATCAACATTCGGCATGTTATGTGTACGAAGCATGAATAATTATATTGTGATCAGGGGAAATGCATAAAAATGTCATTATGGAGTTATGACCATCTATCTAAACAAATAAAATATGCATTTGTTAGTCTAAGTTATTTATGTTAAAAGACATATATGGTCTCGTTATTAATTACTTTTTATAGTGAATTTTCATAAATAAATAAATTTTATATATAAGAGCATATATTGTATAAAAATGATATGCAAGTATATCTTGCTTAAAATGAAGGGTTTGTAACGTTATTACTATTAAAATTTCAAAACAAATGTAACAAAAAATTTGCAACAAATATATATCAAAACATTAAAATCATATTTTATCGAATAAAATAAATTCTTTGTAAATTTAAAATTTAGTAATTCGAATTAGCTCTAGTACTTATAATGTGGTATGATATTGTTAATTTGAAAAATATTATGGGATGGAGTTAATTAAGTCCATCAAAATAAATAAAGAATGTATGTTGTTCCCAACGAGAAAGATGTGTTCTCAATAATATTGTGCATAACTTTTGACTAATTGTCAAGCGCGTCTATATATATATATATAGATAAGCTTACCAAATTGTAAGTCACTAACCCAAGATGAAATTAGTTAGTTTACTCTCAACAATGTAATTATCATTTCTTCTATACTTAAATTAAGTAAACAATAACTTACATGAAAATAATAGTCGAATCTTCATATTATGTAGAGTGCATGAGTGACAGAAGAATACTTAGTAGTGGTCAACACATTCTTACGCTGAGATCCAATACAGAGTTACCTACAATTTAAAAGGAAATATAACATAATAGTTATCTGTTGTAACATAAGGATAACTAAATAATAATATATTGCTCGGTGAACAAAATGAGTGACTTATGTGATCATACCGGATAAATTTTAGGTTAGCAAATCAAATTTACATGGTAATTTATTAATATATTATAGGTGCTTGATATCACATATTATATTTTACATACTTTTTGTGTTTGAATAAAACTTTTTTTAGGTTAAGGTTTTGTGCTTTTATTACAAGGGGAGTTACTGTATATATACTAGTTTTGCAGTATGGTATGTCTATTTTTGCCGAACTAAATCTATTTGTTTGTTAAAGTTACATGATAATACTTTTTTCAACTTTTTCAAACTAAAGGAAGAGAGAATAAACTCAAATAATCACTATCGAAGCAATGTCACTATTACTTAATTAAGAGATTACTTATTTGTTAATACACAACTTACAAATTACAATCAATTAGTAATTAATCCCAGATTCCCAATTTAATCAATGTCCGAACTAAATGAAAGCCAACTCGTTTATTTCCTCAACCTTTCTAGAATTAAAGATTAGTATATAAGAACAAGAGTCTTAATCCCATTTCTGTAACCTGAATTTTTTGCACATGGTTAGTTAGGCCAATAATGACTTACTTAGCTTAAATATACTTATAATTTCAGTGGCCGGATCCAAAACTCGGTGCTAGTTCAGTGCAACATCGATATAAAAATTATAAAAAAAAAAAATATATATAAAAATATAAATATTAAAAAAACCAATAAAATAAACACTCTGGAAAGAATAAATGTATATGAAACTATCTTCAAAATCAATCATCATGTTGATTATTCATTATACTATGTTAAAGAGGGAGAGCTATCGTGTAACTGAAAACTTATTACTTAATATATCAACGAGACCCACAATTTGTAAAGTACATAAGTGTTTCACTAAAAAAAAACATACGACGAATCAATAATGTTACTGTTCATCATTATTACGCAGTATCATCGTATTTTGTCCATCATATTCATCTAGACAAAATACACTTACTGCAGTGTTATACCTAATTAATTGAGATTAATTATTCTGGAAACTAATTATCATAATTAGTAATAATTATTCTTTGGGGTCGAAGTTGACAACCGAGCGATACGTAGCACCAGGGTTCCAATTCGCAGGAACCACATTATCTGCAACAACTGAACGGCCTTGTTCATCTGTGATCCTCATAGAGAATGGCGGTTGCAGTGAATAACCCAAATTGAGAAACCATATCGCACCCCATGAGTGTTGCATCGGCGACCACGACTCGGACCCACTTTGCTTCAGTTCGACCACTTTAATCTCACCATCTCCATCTTGGTACTCGATTCCCGTCGCGAAATAGTTCGGGTTCGACCCCGCATCCACTTTGAACTCCACGGTCATCCCGGGATAGTCACAATCCACCCTGCCACAATAAAATGGGGTCAAAACAATTGTTTGATTGGTCACATTAGTTACTATCCTAACAAATATGTGTCATTAAATAAAATGTTCGGCTGAAATATAGTCGAATTTATTTTATCTTAATTTATAAGCAGTTAGATCATGCACATTGAAATCTGTGTAGAAAACATTTGTTCTCTTTCCTAAAATCTAATTTATTCTCTCTTTTGATCTAACATTTGAAAAATCAAGTTGAAATTAACTCCATTTCATTTTAGCAAATCCCTAATAAAATTCTGTACATAGAAAGAAATATGAGAATTCTATAAATTATGAAAATTTTAACATTTAATTTCTTTTATTAATTGATACGTATATAGTTTATTAAAATTTAAAATACGGAATACACCCGATAAATCCTAGGGGTCCGCCACAAATGGAATCCGATGGACGACTATATAATTTTGTATACAAAAGGGAACAAATTACCATGATATATATTATATATACTATATAACAATATAGGAAGAAGATGAATTGTTTTTTGTTGCTTTAGTCACGGGAGGCACTGCAAAACAACGTGTTGGTTGACCTTACGTAGTCGTGCATGCAATGCAATACGTACCACACATGCAACAACACAATATCGACGTACTACGTAGAAACAAAATTAAGTTAAAGCTCTTCTGTACCTAAATAACTATACGTAATCATGAGATACAATATTATTATCTGAATATTTATATTTGTACCGTCTGTATTGAATCTGCAACAACCCTGCATTACGCAACTGCTCAGCCTGGCCGGAAACCGCCATGCCTCCAAATGCATGGCCGCTCATGTCGAAGTGAACCGCCTCGGCAACACACGGGCCACCGGGGCAGTTATCGGTGATCACCACCGTCACTGGGTTCCCGGAGCAAACCGCGTTGCTGCTGCACTTCACTTGGTAACAAGTTCCACATCCTTCGCCGGATTTGTATACTGACGGTCCGGCAGCTGACACCATTGATGAGAACGGAGGTTGCCCCACTGTTGCTCCATATCCACAGTTACCTCCTTAAAAAATCAAACAGAACATAATAAAATATATTAATTTTTAATATATTTCATTCCCTGATATTACATTTAAGGTTAGGTTATGTAAAATAATCATATATGGAAATCAGCAACTTGTGATGAAACTTTTTTCGAGCGAGCATTTTATTGAAAATTACTTGCAGATATCATAATTTTGGAAAGATACTAAAAAATTGTGTTTTGTCAAAGTAAAAACACGCGTATTTTCATAAGACAGTGTTGTGACGGATCGTTTAACTGTATCTTATTCTCGGTTTTTCGAACATACCATCGCTTCCGAAACCTTCAGGAGAGCCGTACCAAGTAGCGCCACCGGGAACCCAATCGGGCGGGAACAGCTGCATCGATGCATTGAAGCGGTTCGGGTTGATGAAGCATGAACAAGGATGGTGCAGAAGTGAGAAGAGAGTTACAAAGGAGAAACAGTATATGAGGGATAAGGTGGAAGGAGCCATATTGATGGAATTAGGCTGCTTATACAACAATTGACTGACTTGGTTTCTGTTGAAGAATAGTGTATTATGGTGTGTTTATATAGAGAAAAAAATTTGATGAGTTGATGAAATTGAAGAGTTATATTATGGGGAGAGATATGGTCCCAATATGCCCATTTTTACGGCAAGTTAATTTAATGAAAAGGATTAATGCATGTCTGCTCTATTGTGTAACGGCGCGGAACAGTCCAAGTGTATTATTTCATATATATATTTTGCAGTTATGGCGGTTACGTCCAAGTATATATCTCTATGTGTTGTATACACATATATAGTATATAGGCTGACGCGTTTCACACTTACATATTGATGATTGGTTTAATGATAATATTAAGGAAAATCCTTATAATTTCAAATTTTTCTATCTAATTTAATTTTTTTTATGTGGATATTATTGAACTTGTTGATATCTGTTGCGGTTGTTCTCTCTTAATTGATTTATTATATTTGTATTTGCTGATTAACCATATTTGCTTGTTGAAACCGTATTATATGATTTAGCGGTTTATCATTTCATTTATTAATACATTAATACTTTGTTTAGCTTTTTTTAGTTACTTATGTTTTCATTATGTAATCAAATGATTACTTTATTTTTTGACGTGATTGTTTAGTTATCTACGTTCTAAAATGTGATTAAATGATTCAAACTGGTTTCATTTAGTCATTTATGTTTGAGCTAATGTAATTAAATCGTTATAAAATGAGGATTTTAGCAATACCTTAAATAATTCAACTGTTTATATAATATATATTGACATAGACGAGGTTATTTTCTTTTTCATTATACGAATTCTACTTTGAGATTCAACGTGTTTTTCATATTTGGCCAAATGCGAATATTAAATCTATTGTTTTTTTTTTTTTTTGTTAAAAAAGAGTATTAAATCTCTACTAATATTTAGTGGAAAAAAATAAGTAGACTAACATTTATCTCAAATGGCTTCAAGGTTTGATCGAATCTACCAACTGTTGATGGATTTGAATTCGAATGTACGTATCTAGAGTTTAGATTCGAATCCGATGTACAGTTTTGAAAAGAAATTGAAAAATTGCCCAAAATATTAAAAAATGAATTTTTTAATGAATTTTTTTTTATAAATTTGTCAAAAAAACATAAAGAATGGTTATAAAAAATGAATTTTGGGCATCTTATTAAAATGTAACCAAACAGTCACATTTGTAAACATACTACAATGCACACGTTTGAACTAACATGAATACCATTTATTAATTAAAGATTTTAAATTTAAATCTCGCCGAATTGAAGAATTAAAAAAATATTCATTTCAAAATATAAGATGCTTTGTTTCGTGAACATATATTATTATTATTATTATTATTATTATTATTATTATTATAAGATCAAAATGTAACAGATTTGATAGTCAAAATGGAGAAATAATCCTACTTCCATATCTCTAAGTGTTGTATACACATATATAGTATATAGTCAGACGCGTTACACACTTACATATTGATTGGTTTAATGATAATGTTAAGGAAAATCCTTATAATTTCAATTTTTTCTCTAATTCAATTGTTTATGTGGATTTCCTTGAACTTGTTGAAATCTGTTGCGGTTCTTCTTTAAATTAATTTATATTTGCTGATTAATCAAAAGGTAAAACCATATCATCATATATATGATTTAGCAAACTTTCGTTATATCCATTATATTAATAAAAGAAATAAATTTAAACCTTGTCTAATCAGAGAATAAAAAAAATCATGTACATATATTATATTATTATTATAAAATCAAAATGTAACAGATTTGATAGTCAAAATGGAGAAAGAATCCTACTTGAACACCAACTCATCTCCAGTTGACTTTATAATTTCCTTAGTCAACAAATGTAACTAGTTGATTAACTGAAAAACCGCAACAAAACAGTTTGAACGAGTTCGAGGATGTTTATAGACAAAATACAAGTTCAAGGATGTTGATTTTTTTTTAAAAAAAAAACTAAAAAGTTTGAGCACTTTTTATGATTTCCATAATATTAATAATTATACTTACATGAAATTTGACGCTACAATTACATGAAAACATATTTGTCATTTTGTCAAAATTACACTGGGCGAAACAAATTCAATTAGTTCTGCATCAGAACCATCCAAAATGGGACAGAAAAGGCTTTAAACGACAAGTTAAGTTTAGGGGTGAAGAAGTAATCATATTTCAAGTTGTTGCCTACAACCGTTGGCCTTATCTTATCCTGTCCATCCCGACGGTTATTAATTAAATGTTTATGCGATAAGTGATAGGTCTTCGTTTTATAGGTTTCCTTCTTTCCGGGAATTTTGTCCCTTAAATTTTATTTTTATTTTGCCAAATTCCCTTTATCTATTTTTTTATTTATCGTTGAAACTAATATCATAGGTCACTGGTCATGACTCATGTGATGGCAAAAAAATATCGTATGTAAGTGTGATGCAGTGATGGTCAGTCAATATATATGAGCCCAATGTTCGGCCTAAAAATATGGGCCCAATGGTGGTATATTCTGTCAGTTTCATGTAAGAATTAGGAATGGCAACGGGCCGGAGCGGGGCAGGTATCGCTTACTCCGTGCCCATTCCGCGGATCGAGATGGTCGACCCGTACCCGCCCCATACATCTCACGGGGCAGGCGACCCGCGGGTCGCCTACTGAAATCAAAAATTTTATTAACAACAATTCTAAACCCTGAATTATATATTTATATATTTAAATTTAACTTAAAATTCGAATCATAAATTATAAATTTAAATCCAAACTAAAATACAAGTCACCAAACTCATTAGAATTCTTATTATTTTGACAATGTAGTATATTATCTATATAGTTTTATATAATATACATGTAATATATATACAAATGATACACGTGCGGGGCGGACCGACCCCAAAACCGTACTCGCCCCACGGATCACGGACCGTGGGACGACGGGGCAAAAACGGGGCGGGGCCGCGGGTCGGCGGTTCCCGTGACCCGTTGTCACGCCTAGAAAGAATCTATATATATTTTCTAATGTATTAATTTGGACGGTCCGAGATTAAAAGAGTAAAACATATTTTGGCATATCATTGATATAAAATAGTAGTAATGTATGTGATATTTAATATATCAATAAAATTGTATTCAAATGTGTAGCCAGCCCAATTAACTAGAGCGTATATCTATCTATACGAGAGTGCATGAAATCAATATCCATCTCATACAAATTAATTTATTTTATTTTCTGATGAAATATTATCGTAAACTTTTATTTTTACTTTTTTTTTTAATTTAACCTCTTTTTTTTTTGCCGATAAAATGTACTTACCCGATAAGAATGTATTTACTGATTAATTTATATTTTCTTGACAAAATATATAAATCCTAAAAAAATATAACATCTAGTTTGGGTGATAAACATCATCACATCTTTTACAGTAACTTACACCAAACGCGGCACGTTGCTTAAAAAAGAAGCTGAAAATACACGGCAAACTTTCATACTCAAATATTTGAGTTGTTGACCAAAATAGTCTTACATGGACAACCAAATACTAATATAAGCTAGAAAAAAAATTAATTACAAATATAGGGCTAGCTATGTTCCCCAATCCGGCCAACTGATTTTTTTTTTTTTTTTCGGAAAAAAAATGGAACTCATTTGGCCGGATTGGGGCAACCCGGCCAAACATGTTTTTTTTTTTTGCTTTTTTTAATAGAAGTTGTAAAAATTAATGGTTTTGTAATTTTTTTTCTTCTAAAACCTATTGGACATGGTGAACCCTAGAGGGCAAATGTACAGACATTTGCCGTTTACCAGTTTTCGTAAAAAAATTACAAAATTAATGGTTTTGTGGGGACCCGGCCAAATGAGTTCGAAAAAATATAAAATTAGTAGTTTTGTAATTTTTTTACGAAAACTTGTAAATGGCAAATGTATGTCAATTTGCCCTCTAGGGTTCACCATGTCCAATAGGTTTTTTAGAAATTTTTTTTACAAAACCATTAATTTTTACAACTTCTATTAAAAAAACTGGAAAAAAAAAACAATTCATTTGGTCGGTTCCCCCAACCTGGCCAGCCCTATATTTGTAATTACTTTTTTTCTAGCCTATATTGGTATTTGGTTGTCCATATAACCCTATTTTGGACAAAAACTCCAGAGATTTCATTCCCACATTTCAAAATTATCCATGAAGACATAGAATCCTATTGATTATTATTTTTTTTGGCAAAGAAAAAAGATTAAATATATTTTTAATTTCCACCATGATATATATAGAAGAGTGGTGATACAAACTGGGATTTTTTGTAAAATTGCCCTCCTTAAATAGGGCATTTCTAAAAATGTCTTCCAAAGGAGGGCATTTGTAGAAATGCCCCGTCCAGCTGCTAATAGCAGCTGGACGGCCCAGCTGGCAGGCTCGCGTGTCAAACGCGTGCCAGCTGGACCGGTCGGACCGGGCCGGATAAACCAGTACCGGTCTGACCGTAAGAGCAAAGACCTTTTTTTTTTTTTTACGAAAATATTAATTGAGTTTAACTAGAATCGAACCCAGGACTTACACTAAAAACATTGACACACTACCACCACACTACAAGCTAGAATGTTAACAAAATAATAGATAAAATATTTTTATTTATAATTCTATTATCAATGGAATGGAACCGGGTTCCCCATCCCTCGGGGTTTTTTTTTTTTTTTTTCACTTTTTACATCTATTAATATTCACTAAATTCAAATTTACAACTCCAAATTCAATGAAAATCGAAAGTTAGCGTCTTTATAATGTAATAAATAAACAATGTGCTATTTTTTTAAAATTTATTTTAGTAATTTTGAAAATTAATGTTTTCATCACCGAATGATGTTATACCACCATAAAACCTAAATTTGGAGCAAACATAATTTTTTAGAAAATGTTCAAATTTTTTTTTTTTTTCCGAATTGTCACGTATTAGTAAAATCCAATACCGAAAGGGCCTAATTTGAAGTCCGGTAATATATTTTTTGAACATTCTAAAAAATAAGATTTACTCCAAATTTGCATTTTAGGGGGGGTATAACACCATTTGGTGATGGAAACATTAATTTTCGAAATTACTAGAATAAATTTTAAAAAATAGCACATTGTTTATTACGTTATAAAGACACGAACTTTCGATTTTCATTGAATTTGGTGAATATTAATTGGTGTAAAAAGTGAAAAAAAAAACCCGCGGGATGGGAAACTGACAAAAAAAAAAAGATTTTTTTGAACATTTTCTAAAAAATGAGATTTGCTCTAAATTTAGGTTTTAGGGTGGTATAACACCATTCGGTGATGAAAACATTAATTTTCGAAATTATTAGAATATTTTTTTAAAGAAAAATAGCACATTGTTTATTACGATATAAAGACGCTAACTTTTAATTTTCATTGAATTTGGATTTGTAAATTTGAATTTAGTGAATATTAATAGATGTAAAAAGTGAAAAAAAAACCGCGGGATGGGGGAACCCGACAAACGGGTTCCTCAAGACAGAGGAATCCGGTTCAACCGGGTTCGGTTTTATGGTGGTATAACATCATTCGGAGATGAAAATATTAATTTTTGAAATTACTAAAATAACTTTTAAAAAATAGCACATTGTTTATTTATTACTTTATAAAGACGCTAACATTCGATTTTCATTGAATTTGGAGTTGTAACTTTGAATTTAGTGAATATTAATAGATGTAAAAAGTGAAAAAAAAAAAAAAAACCCAGAGGGATGGGGGAACCCGGATCCATTCCATTGATTAAATAGAATTTTTGATAAATAAAAATATTTTATCTATTATTTTGTCAACATTCTAGCTTGTAGTGTGGTGATAGTGCGTCAACGTTTTTAGTGTAAGTCCTGGGTTCGATTCTAGTCAAACTCAATTAATATTTTCGTAAAAAAAAAAAAAAAAAAAAAAAATGGTATTTGCTCTTACAGTTAGACCGGTACCGGTTTATCCGGCCCGGTCCGACCGGTCCAGCTGCTATTAGCAGCTGGACAGTGCCCAGCTGGCACGCGTTGGACACGCGAGCCTGCCAGCTCTACAAATGCCCTCCTTTGGAGGGCATTTTTAGAAATGCCATCTTTGAGTAGGGCACTTATACAAAAAATCCTACAAACTGTATAGAAAGTGGTTTAGGGCCCCACAAATGACCAATACATTTGTTCCGTTACATTCTCTTTCATACTTTCTCTTGAAATTTCACTGGAAATTTCATAGGTATAAAATTTACTCTTATAATTAATTTACGAGAGAAGAAGAAGAAAGACTCGAATCAGGTGACCAAACTTGTCAAATACCATGTAGGACTCCTCTTTTACAGAAAGAGAAGATATGAACATTTTCTTTAAAAAAATGAAATCTAATCAATTTCTGAGACTTTGGCCAAAAAAAAAAAATCAATCTCTGAGACAAATTATTATCTGCCCTGCATAAATTATCTCTAAGTAAATACATATATATCTTCCATATACGAAACCAGACCAAAATTTGATTTAGAATTGGGTCATTATGTATAGTCTTACATAATTAACTTTTACCTTTTCAATTTTCACATGATTTTTTTATATATATGATCGAACTTCAAGTGCACGTTTGTTTGTCGGTATTGCGATATCTTAATACCGGTATTAGCTAATACATGCTTAACTAATACATGCTTAGCTAATACAATGTTTGATTGTGTCATGTATTATGATATCTTAATACAATGTTTGAATGAACTTTGTATTAGGATATCAGACCTAAATACCCCTAAATAGATATATTTATTTTTTAATTATTATTATAATTGAAGGCCGGCCGGGGGTCGCCGGAATCCGTCCGGAGGTCGCGGGAGTCCGGCCGGGGGGTCGCCGGAGTCCGGCCGGGGGTCGCCGGTGGCTGAAGTTGGGGCAGTAGTTGTATATTAAATAAGGTTAGGGGTAAATAAGTAATTTTGAGTTTGATATTAATTAGTACATCACTTTTAGTTGGTATAATCTAATACCAAATTCCTCCTATAATTGAGTATTAGCTAATACCAATACCAAGTGCAAACAAACAAGGTATTAGTTAATACTGGTATTAGGATATCGCAATACCGGCAAATAAACGTGCCTCAAATCTTGTGATTTCAGTATTAGCCTCGCTCACAAAAGGTAGAAACTTTTGGGATCTCAAATTACATGATAACTATACAACCGATCTACACGCTACACAAACACAATCAGTTATCTCGTTTTACCTTCTTAATTACGAGGACATAAGCCGAGTAATTTGAACATTATTACGGCGTGCCCTAATTTCACTTTCTTCTAATTGCTTCGATTTGATCTCTACTGCACATCGAAGAAGAGCCTTCTCAATCTGGTACCCTCCCCCAAACCCTACTTCGCGTTCCAAGTGACTGCAGTAACTCTCGAATACGCTCATATTTACGTGCAATTTGAACCCCATTAGGAACAAGAAATTAACCTCCAATTTGTTCAACTCAACGGTCGATATACCCCCAATCCTTGCGAAGTATGAGTTTCTATAGTTCCTGTGTTTTCATCAAAAACGGGCTAACTTAATAATTTAAAGAATGCTAAAATAACTTTCCAAAAATGCACCGAAAAATAATAAAAAAATTAAGACACTAAAAATAGTCACAACTATAGAGTATTACATTTAAAATGTTGACATTTGGTGTCTTAACTATCAGATTGATTTTGGCGTTGTAAATAGACACAGAGCTATAGCATATGACGGGGTAATATCCGCCTTCAACTTTTTGTGATTTGCAATTTTTACTCTAAAATTTATAACTATTTTTAAGATTGACCATTTAAAACCTTACATTTGCTCCCCTTGATTTTTTTTCTAGTTAATTGTCCTAACTCAATTCTTGTCCCCTGAAAGAAAGAAAAAAAAATCTGCCATCGTACAGATTGTAAGCAACAAAGACATGTTTTTCACTTTTTCAAAGTATTAAATTTATTTTCCATAGTTTAATCTTATTTGATGCTTAAAAAATATGTTTTTTATTTCGTCATTATTAAAATAAAAAATGAAAAGCAACCAATGTTATAGGTGTGGTTTAACGAATATTAACATTTTGAATTTGATACGGCGGTTAGCAACATATTCTATAATTTTGGAACTGTTTTTAGATTGTTAACCTAAATTTGGCAAATTATAAATAATAAAATTAGAAAAGATAGAGTCATTAAAAGGCACAAACATAAATGGACAGAATATATATATATATGTACTTACATATCCTCGACGTACTTGGAAGCCACCATGATGGTGGTGAGTAGAAGGCGGTGCACATTCCTAGGTCCGACCCGGAACCCAGGGTTGAGCTGGCTGAACCGGTCAATGTACACGTAAGCAACCACGTAGACAGAGGGCCCCGCACGAGTGTATCGGAAGATCCTTTCCAGGAACGACTGCACTGTCAAGTCCGGCGTGACGTCACAATCGAAGACTCTAGCCTTTAGTACATCATGATGTGAGTCAGTCATCTTCAGGAGTCGTTCGTTCTTCGAGAGGGCCCGCTCGATCAGTGAGGCGAGGACTGAAACCACGAGCGGCGCCGAGTTTGACTCGCCGGAGGAGTAGACATCTGATCGGAGCTTTCCCGGTGACAAGGCCATATCGTGTATTAGAGGGATCGAGAGTATCTGTTTTGGAGTTGCAGTGATGAAATAAGTGAGTGAGATTTGAGGTCTTATTAATTCTATTTATAGAAGGAAGAAGATGTGTAGATTCTTGACTAGCTGTTCGATGCTTGCAGGTGCAAGTTGATGTGGTACGGAACATTATTATTTATTTATAAAGAGAGACATTATGTGGTATATATATGCGTATATATTTATGTACTGATTTAAAATAAAATTTAAGTCATTAAGAATACATATTGTGTTTATGATATATTATTCATTCAATCTTAGTATGAATTATTTTTAAGGTCAAGTGAGGTTAACACTTAATATGCTCAGTCAACCTGAGTTGAGACAGTAAAAATACGTAGTTGCTCAATCTTTGAGATTTTACAAATGGCTAAAAGTACTTTTCATACGATATGTTTGGCCGAATATGATTTTTAGACTATATTTTTAGTACAAGATATTTTTTTTTATACTTTTGATACCAAACGTTTGAAAAAATATGGTTTTGGTACATCCGTTAACTTTGGATGTTAAATGGCATATGCAAATCACGCGACTCACCATAAACTTTTTGATTTTACTGATTTAATCCCTCAAATACATCCATGACTTTTATTTTATTTAATTATGACACCCATTTTATTATGAATCATTCCTCTTTTCTAAGCTAAATATGTCCAAGCGAGTTGGACAAATATAAATAGTTGATCGAGTTTATACGAGCCCTGGTTGGAAAGCTTAGGATCCTGTTCAAGGTAATATGTATGTATGCATATAAATACTGAATAGCATTTGAAAAAAAACAATCATGTATAAAAAAATTGTAAATCATAATTACTGGGTCCGCAATTCCCTAACCGTCGTCTCTCTATGGTTCCAAGAAGTGTCCGGAGAGTGATTAGATGGGGACACTGGAGAAACAAGTGGTATGTGAATAGTAAATTATAAACAAATGGAATAGAGATGTCGTTTTAAATATAATGATATAGTTAATTAATTAAATATAAAAATTAATATCCTTGTGTAATGTATGCACTTGAGGGGAAAAGAAGATAAAAATAAGTGTATTCGTTTTACAAAAAGTACAGATCCGCCAGCTCACTCTCTTCTCTTGATGCTTTTCTGTCGTAATAAGAATATTAAATATAGTTGGCGATCTACTTTAAACTTAAAGGTTAAATTGCAATTGCCAAAAAAACACATACATAAGAGAAATCATAATAAAATTTCTTATAAATGTATATAATTACAGCGAGTACAGAACGTATCAGTGTAAGTTGTTTGATTAAAACGGATAATAAAAATCTATGATCCACAACAAATTTTGCTTATTTATAGAAGACACCGACAGATGCTAGAGTCTAGAAGCGCAATTATATATAGCAGCTGGCAACTGTTGGATAGTGGTGGGTCTTACTGCATATATATTGTAAGTTGGTACGAAAATCATAATCATTACTATAATAAGAATTTAAAACTACAATATAGGATTGAAGCACCTCTTAATTATATAAGCACAAATCGGTCAATTTTTTAAATAAGTTGAAAAATAAAAGTCGTTTTACTATATTTTTCACTAAAAATTTAGGAACGGAGGGTCGAGCCGTTGGTGATCTAGTGGGCAATAACGCTTACGCCCATGTGAGTTGGCTTCAAAGTTCTACGTTCGAAACCCCTTAAAAGCGTCATCTCGCGGTGATCTGTTTAAAAAATATCAGGTCCCGCGTGCTCACATACCGCGTCAGGCATAGGAGGTGGCGAGTAGAACTGGGCATAGACCAGCCTCTTGACTATATTAGACTACTGGTAAGCTACGTTGACGAAACCGGTGCGTGAGCTGGTTGCTAGATAAGTCTTGTCGGAAAAAACCTAGTGCGTGAGCATGAAAACTCGAACATTACGTAACAGGATAAACCTATGATCGCCACTAGTAACCCATTCTTTTTAAGTTGGCCCAAAAAAATCTCCAATCTCTATTTTATTCACTTACGTTTTTAAACAATTAATAACATGTTAAAATATAACATTAAAATATAGATTATTATTATTAAATAATAATTGAACTGTGGTTAAACTGCAAACTGGTTGAAGTAATAACACTTTAAATTTACTATCGGATCGAATTTTTTTTTTCTGTTTTTTTTCTTTTTTTAATAGAAGTTTTTTTTTTTGTTTTATTATTTTTTTTATAAAAGTTGTAAAAATTAATTGTTAGTAAAAAAAATAAAAACATATTTGGCTGGGTTGTCCCAACCCGGCCAAATGAGTTCCATTTTTTATTTTTAATTTTTTACAGTTTTCCAAAAAAATAAAAAAAGAATTCAGTTGGCCGGTTCCCCTGATTGTGGACGAACATCACCTGCCTTAGTTTACCTGTCTTACTCTCTGCCTTGATAATCTAGGCCACACATCGTTCACTTTTCCATTGCATTCTCTATCTTGTTTATATTCCTCTCACGCGCCGGTCCCACAAAGTTACTTTTACATTCTACGGCACAATTTTTTTTTCTCTATTTCTTTATTATGATATACATCAATATATAACATATCTCCCACAAAGTCTACCAATACATTATTAATTTAATGGAATCCTTAAAAAAAATTACCCCTATATTATACATTATTTTATTTATTATTTGGACAAATATATACTCTTTACGTTAGAATGTTACCTTATATATTATTATTATTATTTTAGTAATATATATATATTATTATTTACTATAAAATACCTTTTTATCATATATATATATATATATATATATATAAATATAAACTAAAATAAAGTAATAATTAATCAATATTTATTGATTTAATTCAAAAAACTAAATAATAATTTAATAAAAGGGCAGAATAAAAGTTTAAAAAACAATATATTCTTTATAATATACTTGGAGCTTACCAGTAACTCGGTTGATATTCAGTTTCAGCTCAGCTTGACAATTGAACCGTGTTTCAGATTGAGGACATTTTACATCTCTTTTATCCTTATTGTGAGTGCCTTCACATGAGCAAACAAATAATCGACTTGTCCATCTTCCAAGATTGTCACGGTTTTCTTTACTTTTTCGGGTACTAAATCCAACTTCTTTAGCATATTTGTTGTAAAAATTAAAGGCCTCTTGCTCATCACCGAACTCCAAACCAACTTTTGGTATTAATTCTTCAGAAACAGTGGAATGAACTGTACTCCACCATCTAGTTCATGTTCTACATTAGTTGTTTTAACATGGTATGCACCTTGTTCCAATGATTGATCTTCTGATATTACATCAAAATCAAGTTTCCTATATGATTGATTCTCAACTTTTTCGAAACTTCTTTCTCCTTCCATCACTAAAAAAACATGCAAAAGAATATATAATGACGTACATCCATTCTTTTATATATAATTCTCTATGAACATGTCATGTATTATTTAATTTTGCCAACAACAAATTATGTATCTAAAACTATCAATTCTATTATATTTTTGAACATTGATAACACTTCAAAAGTTTATCATCAGTAAAAAAATCTATGATGTATCCGACTGTAAACTATTTTTTTATTTTATATATAAACTTGTTGTATAATTTAAATACATGCGTATCTTGTTTATAAAAAAAAAAACGACGTACGTACCTCCGTTATTTTCTTAATTGGATGATTAAGAGAAGTTGGACTACATAAGAAACTCTAAACTTTCGTCTTATAAGCTTAATGCTTTAACAAAGGTAATGCGAGGTTGCTATTTAACTAAGTTTGTTTAGATTTTTTTTTAATTATATATATATATTTACCAAAAGATAACGTAATAATAATAAACAAAAGATATATAATATAAGATAAGGGTATGGAATTTGTGGGAGATATATATATATTGATGTATATCATAATAAAGAAAGAGAAAGAAAGAAAAAAAATTGTGCTATAGATAGAGTGTAAAAGTGACTTCGTGGGACCGGCGCGTGAGATGAGTATAAACAAGAGAGAGAATGAGTTGGAAAAGTGAAAGATGTGTGGCCTAGATTATCAAGGCAGAGAGTAAGGCAAGTAAAGTAAGGCAGGTGATGTTCTGATTGTCTATGTAGTTCTATTTTGACAGAAAAAAAAAAAAAAAAAATCCAAGTTTGACTACTGGGCTGACTTTACCTCAATTGCTGCAGTCACCTTAAAAGAAGAATAGTCAATTTACAGCACATGCACGTGCAGTATTGAACCCAATTAGTTACCAAAAAAAAACCCAATGAATAATAATACTATAATAGTACTAAAATATCTAATTAAATAAATAATTTTGAAGATATTTTATGCTTTTTATAAATTAAAAAAATTTCATTTTTAAATGAATAAAAATATGTACATTTTGTTCCTAATTTTCTAGAATTTAATTAATTTTAAATTAGTCAGTAATTTTAAAAATTATCATATATTTTATTAAAAAAACACTTTATTAATTTTAAAATTATATTTATTTTATAATAAGACCATAAGAGGATGATAATTTTTTTTTTTTTTTGTGTGTACTGTTTTGCACAAAGAAACAAAATTTTGAAATGATGAGCAATTAATATATCGTTATGTCAGCAAAATGTGTCCAAAGTAACTTGTTTAGCGGGATATTGTAAATTAACAAATATGTACCTTGATCCGATAGTATAAGTGAAACACTCATGTATATTTGATAAGGTAAAAAGATATTGTGTAAGCACAAGATGACTAAAACGTATCGCATATACTACATTTGGCTAACTAGTGTCTGTTCTGGATCTAGATACTCATGTCTCTTCACAATCAATGGAGGGCACGAACCGTGTTAACTGCCGTGATTTAATGCAGGTCTGATCCACCACACAAAATATCTCCTCAACATGCTACACTAATTAATTATACGTATCATCACTACTCTACTCTACTCTACATCAAAAATCAACAACAAAATCTTTACTAATTAAAAAATAGGGTTAAGAACCTATGAAAGGTCTGAACTATCACCCATGTTAACGGGAGAGGTCTGAAATTTAAAAAGTTAATAACAGAGGTCTGAAATTTCAATTTTGTTGATTTGAGGTTTTCCGTCCATTTTTATGGTTAAATTTAACAGAATTGTGTGAAATGACATTTTTGCCCCTTTAATATTTTGTTTTATTTAATATCTTATTTAAGGAAATGTGAAATGACAATTTTACCCCTAAAGTCAAATTAAAACCACCCAACTCCGGCCACCACCACCCGACTCCGGCGACCACCACCTCGACTCCGACGACCACCACCTCGGCTCCGGCGACCCGACTCCGGCCACCACCTCGGCCAAAAAGCTCCGATCGGAGCCAAAAAAAGCTCCGGTCGGAGCTCTGTGGCTCCGGCCGGGGCCACAGAGCTCCGATCTGGAGCTCTATGGCCCTGACCGGAGCCACAGAGCTCCAGATCGGAGCTCCGTGGCCCCGGCCGGAGCCACAAAGCTCCGATCGGAGCTTTTTTGGCCCCGATCGGAGTCCAATCGGGGCCGGTGGCTCCGATCGGAGCTCAATCGGAGCCTTGGTGGTGGTCGCCGGAGTACGGTGGTGGTCGCCGGAGTACGATTGGTGGTCGCCGGAGTACCGTGGTGGCTTCAAGGGCATTTTGGTCTTTTCACTCCATGCATGTGAGGGGCACACTTGATAGAAGGGCATTTTTGGAATTTTATTTTATTTCCGGTCACATGCCAAGCATGTGACTAACTTCCGTTAGTTTTAACGGAAAAAACTAACGGAGACCGTTGTTATCAACAAAACAGAAATTTCAGACCTCTGTTATTAACTTTTTAAATTTTAGACCTCTCCCGTTAACATGGGTGATAATTCAGACCTTTCATAGGTTCTTAACCCTAAAAAATATGTCACGTAAGATCATACAATTTGACAAGACCCATATTGTAGAGCAACATGCTATAAGAACAATCTATGGGAGAAAAAAATTTGACGTGACCGGGTCGTATAATATATTTAACAAGCATTTAGTACTGATAGTAACGATCATGGCCAAAAAAAAAAAAAAGTTAAAGGTACTTTTGGTGCCACATGTTTGACCAATGTAGGTTTTTTGTGTCATATATTTAGTTTTGTAGGTTTTTGGTGTCATATGTTTAAGAGGTTGTATGTTTTTGGTTCTTCCGTTAATCAACAGTTAGTTTGACCGTTAAATACTTTTATTTTGTTCAATTTAGTCCTTAAATTTATATTTCTAAAATTTAATATTTACACTTTAGTCACTATTGTTTGCTCAAGTCACCGTCCACCACCCACCACCTCTAAAGCCGCCGCCGACCACCACGAAAATAGCCGGCCACCACCACTTGGGGCTGGAAACCACCCCAATTGGTGGTGGCCAGCCCAATGGGGGCCGGCTACCACCGATTGGTGGTGGCTACTGCCCTAATCGGGCCGGCCACCACCAATTGGGGCCGCCGGCTCCGATTAGGGCTGCAGCCACCACCAATTGGTGGTGGCCACCCCAATCGGGGCCGGCCACCACCAATTGGTGGTGGCTGCAGCCCTAATCGGGCCGGCCACCACCATTTGGGGCCGCCCACCACCCCAATTGGTGGTGGCCGGCCATTTTCGTGGTGGTCGGCGGCGGCTTTGGAGGTGGTGGGTGGTCGGCGGCCTTCGACGGTGACTTGAGCAAACACTAGGGGACTAAAATGTAAATATTAAATTTTAGAAATATAATGAGGGTTAAATTGAACAAAATAAAAGTATTTAACGGTCAAACTAACTGATGACTAACGGAATAACCAAAAACATACAACATCTTAAACATATGACACCAAAAGCCTACAAAACTAAACGTATAGCACCAAAAACCTACACTGGTCAAACATGTGGCACAAAAAAACAACGATCATGTTTTTAGTTGTAGATCAAAACCAAAACACAAGTATCATACTTTTAACTAAATCTTCAAACAACTTAAATAAGATAATTATTTCGAACATTTAATAAAATTAATTTTTCAAATTGGTTGAGGAAAAGGAAAGCCCAACGACCAAGCACTCCCGAGTTATATTTATCACATAGAAAAACTTAAACTTTAAACCATATCATAAAACTGAATTGTTATTAAAGAGAATTAACATATTTTAATTAATTTAATATCTATAAATATACTATTATAATTTTTAATTTCACGTATTGTAATAAAAGAATTATAATTTTTTCTACAATATCCTGATTTACGAATTTATTATTTTATGTAAAAATAGATGAGACGAGCTTCCAAATGATAAAATATCATATATTTTTAATATACGTTGTTGATTAATTTAACAAATTGATGAATAATAAAAAATTTAAATTCTTTTAAGATATTATAATTTAAAAAAAATCATTCAGAATATATATATCATTAAATTAAATTCTACACCGCTAGTTACATTAATCTTAATAACTCACCCTAGGCCCAAAAAATAAAAACATTGCATTGGGTCAAAACTCAAAAGTATTGAATAACTTCACTTGCAAAATTATAATTGTTGGGCCTTTATTTCTTGCCATGGGCTTGTCCATTTTACATCAGACTAATCTGGTTCCCTTCTGACGGCCGAAAAAAACAATTTGGTTCATGTCTTCATACGTGGCAGTCATTAATTGGCTATTGCAACGTGGGAGTAGCCGAGGTGGCGCGAATTGCCGAATTTGGATCCGTTTCTTTTCTTCTCCTCCCCCTCTCTTTGTTTGTCAAGATCTCTTCACCTGTGAAAGCGAATCCTCTTTCACCTCCAGATCTGTCCTTCAATCATCGTCGATCTACCCACCGAGTCGACTCAGGTGAGTCAGTGCTATCTGTCTCTCTTAATGCCAATGGCAATCGTTTGCTAGAGTCTGCGAGATATTTGCTGCAGAATCCCGATATTTGGTAGAAGTTTCTTTCAATTCTCGGTCCCATGTGAGTTTAGGTTGTACCTGCATTGTTGTTGTGATTTAGGGTTCATAGGAGTCTCCGATTTACCCGTAGGATTCTGTCAGTGCTTGTTAGATTTCCAACCGTTGGGTCTTTCGTCATATTGCTCGAATTAGGGCAGATTTGGTCTTTGGCTAGATTTGCTTGTTAATTCATACTAATGTTATTGATTGAAATCTGATTAGTTTTATGGACTTGTGTTTCGTGCTGCTTGTTATGATTAACTTCATCGACCTGAATTGAGAATGTTTGATTTGTGTTTGCATGTCTGCATAAATCACTTGTTTTGCTTTTTACCTACATTCAATCATAAATCTCAGTACGTATCGATTTTTTCGAACCTCATTAAAGTCTTAAAAGATGAAGGTTAAAAGCTAACTATAGCCTTATGAAAAATTTTCCTATTTGTTTTTCGATCATGAGCTCCGTTAAAGAAAATCAAGCAAGTAGATCTTGTCTTGTGACCGTGATAATGCTGGATGCATCTGGTGCCACCTATCCAACTAGATTTAGGATAGCATGTTGGTTTTTTTCCATCATAATTGCATTTTTTGAGTAAGATACTCATTGCATGAAATAAAAGAGGGCAGTCTAATCTAAGTACTTTCTTTTCTAATTGTATAATGTATACAGACTTTACCAAAGCTCTTTATTTAGATTCACCTGGAGTTGGAGCTCTGATCTCTTCTGGATGCAGAAAATGAAAATAACATTGAATTAATGTATTGTTTTCATTTGATTGTATGCAAGTATTGTGGCGGATGTGCAGACTAAAGGATTTTTCTATGCCTCTTCCTTTTGCCTTGTATGTATCATATCATATAGCAGACCATACCCAAGCACCTTATCTCTCTGTATTTGATTTCTTCCTGGAATATACTATAATTGTTTTCTTCAGTTCTTAGGCACTTTTTCCTTCTTCCCGAAACTGCAATGCGCGATTTTGATTGCATGTGAATTGAACATTAGGTGTTGGTTGTTGCAGAGATATGGCTTTAGGTGGATCAGGTCCCCAAAGGGGAAGTGCAGCTGCTGCTGCAAGTTTAAGGCGAAGGAGGACAACAAGCGGCGGAGCAGGAGGCTCGGGAGGAGGTGCTGCCGGAAACATGCTCCAGTTCTACACAGATGATGCCCCCGGCCTCAAGATCTCACCAAATGTTGTGCTTGTGATGAGCATTGGATTCATCGCTTTTGTGGCGGTTCTTCATGTCATAGGAAAGCTTTACTTGGTCCGCAAGTAAAGATCTGATTGATCGACTGGGGATCTTTTTAAAATTTTGGATAGAATTGCGACGATCGGTGTTTTACTTACAGTGTACTGATGGATCATCTGATGATAATCAATCGTTTCTGTGATTCTCTCGTTGAGTTCAGTCTATGCATAGAGATACCATCTTTGGATCAAAATTCAATAGCAATTTGGTTGTTAATCTTTTTTTAATATGCTTTTAAAATGAATATTACAATTATATATTTTAGTTTTATATATATATAAAAAAATGTATTTCGTAATTGGTAAGCAGCTGTCTTACACGGCGCGATCTATCATTCGTGTGAAACACGCGGAAAACGGACCCAAATAATCTGTTCTTGACCAGCTATGAGACCCATCGGACCATTCAAAGCAAACGCTCCCTCCGTTTCAGATCTTCAATCGACTGCGATCTTAACAGAACCATCTCAGGTAAGCTCCTCTTTCACTCTTATCTATGTTCTAAAAAGACTTCATGTAGATAGCTGATTACTAGAATTCTATAGGATGCTGCAGAATTTGAACTTCCGCTATCGCATGCAATGCTGCGGTTATGATTTTAGATTTGGAACCCTAAATCTTTCAGTTTTGTGACAATTAGCGGAGATTTACTTAGTGATGTAAACTATGACATCTTCTATCTTTGTACTGATTAGCTGGAGCTTTCCCTTAGTGTTGTCATTGTTATTGGTGAAGCTTTCCAACTTTATGGCTTTGCTGGGCCTGCGAAAGAATGTGGAGGTAGCTTTAGTCACGCCTTTACCTTCGAATAATTTATGCTTACGTATATAGTGATCAAATAACTTAATGAAAAGATATTTTTCCGATGTGTAGTATTCGGACTTCGCTTTCACTTGTGCGTATATAATTAGGCCAATAGAAGATGGCCAACAAATTAAATATTTGATCAATATAAATAATTCCGTATAGTTTACATTGGCGTAAAACAATCTTCTAAATAAATAATCTTGCAAAGTTTGGAAGTGAATTTTTTCATATCGAAATTCACCAACTTCAACTCTCAAGCCTATCATTTTTGTTTCCAAAAATATCAGGGGTTAATTAGCTCAATGCACTCATGCATCTGAAGCTCTAACACCGTTAGTTAAATACATACGCGCAACACATGCACCCGAATGCACCCACGACAACCAACCACCGCAACGACGACCAGTCACTGCAATGGGCGAGTAGCAGATGACTAGCCACCAAGATCGCAGTGAAGACGGGTAGCGATACAAATAGGTGTGTCTGCATAGGTTTAGGTTAATTAATTTCATCACGACCGTAGAAAATGAGGATGGATGGTATATCTGTCATTACCAAAATTATTTATTTTTTTAATTAAAAAATGTTTGCATGTGAGTAGCACGTGAATAACTAACGACAAAAATAAACAGAACTTGGACAAAATGTGTATTGAGCAACAAAGCAATACATATCGGTGCATTTAGCAACACGAAAAAAAAAATATGGATGCATTTAACAACATGACTAAAACATGTAGGTGCATTAGGCTAATTAACCCAAATATTATAGCGAGACTTAGAGAGAGAACATGTATATGTGGTGATATATTTGTCCAAGCGTTTACCTTCAAATCCAATCATATAATTAAATAGATTCTTTATACGCGTATAACTATTATAGGTAAGGAATTTAATTTAATTTAATAAATGTTCTAAATTTTTTTTGTTTTGTTTTTTAAGTTAGGTAAAATCATATTTTGGTGAAAGAATTAATAATGCTATTAGAATAGAAATATATATGTATCGTCAACAAATTAATAATTATAATAATATTTGATTTAAAGCCTAAATTTTAGGCAATGAACGAGTTAATTAATGGGATGTATAGATATCTTATCAAAATCAACTTATTGTTGAAATCATTAGTAGAAATGACACCTGAAACGATTGTAAACGACCTCACATGGATTCTGCATCATGTGTGTCTCAAATTTAACAAGATAAGACTCTAACTAGCTCGAGGATAAATGGTGTGTCCAAGCAATAATGATAGCTGGTACTATCTATATATCTACAATAACAACTACAAATACATAAAGAAAAAAAACTAGTTAATATAGGCCCTATTTCCGAATTATCGATACTCAAATTAATTCATATGTGTCACGGGTTTGAATTTTATTAGCGGTTCTAGGAATTCATTCGTGAATCATGCAATATCACATCATCTCAAGACTATATCATTCTTTGAATGTAATGTTTAAATTGCACAAACAAATAATAAAGTGGTAATTTAAATTGCACAAATATGTACACAAAATTTGCATAATAATTAAAGGAGCCGTGGAAAAGGAACAAAAGAGATTACGCTTATAGGTAGCTAGAATCTAACCATGTGCCACATCTTTTTTCATGACCATGCTGTAAAATCATCAAATTTGGACGCATTTGATGATGAAGAAAACGAACAGCCAGGGTTTCATTATTACGACAAGTTTTTGGAATTTGATGCAGGTGGTGGTGCTGGCTGCTGCTGCTGATGTGCCATCTGTTGATACATGGCTGCCATTCTGCTGTATGTGTCCAATGTCATCGGCTGTCCATACCAAATTTCATTCATTAATTTTTTTTATAAACACAAATATTTTTTTAATTATTTAAACAGTTATTATTAATAAAAAAAAAAAAAAAAAACTTACTTGGGACTGACTAGCAAGGAAAGCCGCCATTGGATCCATCATCAAGGCGGCAGAGGAGGCTGCTGCTGCAGCTGCATGGAGGTTACGGTCACCGGCAGAGGCGTCCCAGGTGGCTGCCATGGGCGGCATGAATGGAGACGTGGCGGTGGCGCCGCCGTGGAGGTTGGGCATTCCGGGGATGTTTTGTCGGGCGGCAGCGAGAGCGTTCATGTCCATGACACCTGGCATCCCCATGCCCATCCCTGCCAGACCCATCATCGGAGCCATCATGGACATCTGGAGCTGTTGTTGCTGCTGCTGCAGCGCCGCCATTGGAAACATCATGGCCGCCGCCGCCGCTGACGGCTGCATGTTAATGCGGTTCACCATATTAACCTGCGCTTGCAGCTGTTTCAGGTAGTCGATCACTTCGTCTAGCACCGATGCTTTGTCCGTCTGTAAATTATTCATCAACCATACTACCATTATTTTTTAGTTTGCAAAAAAATAAATAATAATATTAACTCAGGAATTTATGTTTAAGAGAGAAAATAATAAATGTATTTTGTTAAATTCGTTAAGATTTATGTCATTCTTAGATTGTATAATCATCCTTGTGCGATACAACGTCATAAACAAAATAGCTATCATCTGTTCGATTACTCAAATATTAACTAACAATTTACTCGATTATGCAAATAAAATTTAACAATTTGTCATGTTTTATTTATCACGTGCTAAACATGTGACTTAACACGTCCAATTAGACAAACTGACGTTGCGATTTTCTACAGATGTAACATTTAAACTAACAAAATATTTAAAAAGTAGTGGCAAAAATAATAATTTAAAATGAACTTTATCTATAACAAAATTTATTTGACTCTATTCACAAATTCAATTAAAAAAAAAACACTCAAGCAGCTCGCCGATGAATTAGTTAATTATTATAAAAATTTCAACCAAAATGCAAATTATTTTGGGTAATTTATTTGACTGTTTAAATATTAAATTGCAAATTGATAATTATCCCAATTAACTCCAATAATAGTGTAATAAATATCTATCATAAGATTTAAGGTATTTTGTGATCCCACGTCGCACATTGCCACGTGTCAAGACCACAACATATGAAAATATGGAGCTGCTGCAGGTAGAGGACTGTCTCCTCACCTAGTGAAGTCAAGTCGACAAGGATGTCCCATATGCAAACAACGACGCTGGACTGCGTGGACTAGGATTCATCCTCATTTCCCCCCACACAGTCCACATTATTATTGTTAATCAATCAAGCCGTGAAGTGTGATTGGACCATGCATTTATTGTATAACATATCCAACAAAAAGTTCCTTCTTATCACTTTATATGCATAATAATAATAATAATTTAAAGTATTTCTTTTTTCAATTTATCACTATATGCAAATACGTGCAACATTAATTTAAGTGTATATACCTTGCTTGAATTGGGGACCAGCTTCTGCAAAGTTTTCATCCTTTGATTTATCTTGTCTCTCCTCTTCTGTAAATAACCATGCAGCAAAGATTAATTAATTCAAGCTGTTTTTTTTTTGTCCCCTATAAATATACATATACAAATACATAAATATTTTGCTTTTTTGAGAAAAAACTATGAAAGTAATATATATATGCATATAATGGTAACTTCTAGTAGTCTACTAGCTACATGAAGTCATGAACTTAATTTTTTCGTTTTTATCACCAAATCATTTTTTGACAAACATAAGAAAAATATTTTTGGCAATATATTTATATAGATAATGATTAAAAAAAACTGAAAAATCTCGTACACACGAAATTTGTAAATATCACACGAACTTAAAAGAAAAAACAAACAAACGAATTTTTATCATTATAAACTAGAAATAATAAAAGTGAAGAGAAAGTACGCGTTCGGATTGGTTATGGATGGCTGCAGCTCGGCTCCTCTTGGTAGACACCGACGATTTGCCGCTTCTCTTCTTCTTGCCGCCTCCGTCACCTGCGTCTTTCTGCATCGACATATGTACACCACACTAATTGAAAATCATTTATCCCAAAATAACTGGCCAAACAAAAAATAACCCAGAAAATATAATAACAAAATATTTTACGATTTATTATTATGTAAAATAGTTAAATTTATCAGACTTAAATAAAAGTTTCCTCAATCGTAGGCGAATACTGAGAGTCAATTAATATTCAAATATATATTGTCCTCGTACGTAACGTAATAATTAGTTGAGCAGGAAGATTTATAATTACAATGATTATATTATCCAAAACATATGATTGGTAAGAGAAAGAAGTTACCAAGGACAGGCTGTGGCAGACGGAATCATGGTCATCGGCGGTGGTGGCTTTGGTGCAAAGCAAGCCGGAGCTGGTATTATCCGATGACCCCATACAAGTGGAAGTGAACTGCAGACCAGCCTCCCTCTCACACGTGTCCACCGTCATCTGCAGACTGTCTCTGTCCATCCCCGCGGTGGCGCTGAGGCTCACACTATGGGCGGTTCTGCCGCTCCATTCAGCCGCCACACGCGCCTCCCTAACGCGCTTGTTCCTCTCCACAACTGCTTCCTCGTCCTGGATGCTGCACGATGCCACGCGCGTGGAGCAACCAGGCATACGCGCGCTGCCTCCATGACCTGGCACGCTGGTATCGTTGATAAGGCGGCGCGTGGCTACGGATGCGCCCTGGTCTGGTTTGGTTTGGCCGCAGGGGACGAGAGCATCCATGGTCAAGGTGGCGGAGGCGGAAACTACACCCTGGTCGAACCACGGGCCGAGCTCGTTGAGCTGCGGCGGCTGCTTCTGGCCAGGGTACGCCACCGTGGCTTGGTTGACAATGGACTCGAGAGTTCCGTTACCTCGCGGCTTGTCCGGCCACGTGGCATCGGCGGCCATCTGCTGGGTTTTTATCGGTTGGCGTGGCGGGCCGAAGGCGTGCATCGCTAGCTGTCCGTTCTCCCATGTCAGCTCCGCCACTTCGTAGTCCAAACTGCACCTACAAAAAACGACAGCTTAGAGATAGAATCTATAGAGAAAGAGAGAGAATCTAGTGTAAGAGAGAGGATTACGTGGACGCATCTTGAGGAGCGGAAGAGGAATGAGGGCGGCGGGAGAATCGGGCGGTTGCCGGAGTCTCATGGATATCCCAGTTGGGCACGCACTGACTCATCGGTGAAGATGATGATGATAGTCAATATGTTACAGAAGTTCTTTTTTTTCTTCTTTCTGTATATTCTGTTCTTTTATTTTGCAGAGTATAAAGAGAGTGGAAAAATCTGCTGCTATAAATAGTGATGAAGTCCACAAAATGTAACAGCCACAAGTTCCAAAAGTATTTTGCAGGGAGGAGATTTCTCTTCTACTTTTACAGCAAAAAAGCGATTGGTGTTTAATTTTATTGCAACAGCAGTTCAATTTCATGGATAATGTGAAATTATGAAGAATATTGGTGTTCGTATATATGGGATAATATAATATAAATAACATATAAATTAGCAAGACCTATCCGAATCATGTTGTATGTTTTAGCCGTTCAAAGCTACCTCTATTAATTAGACACTTCGTATTTAAACTTCCTCAAATTTTAAGAACAAAAAAATATTTATTATTTACGCTTTATACAATTTATGAACTAATACGGATTATTCGGTGTTTTAAATAAAAATAATCATTTTGAAAAAAATAATAATACGAATTATTATAATTTTAGAATAAAAATGTACCACTACATATGTATAAAATTTAAGAATGAGAGATAATAACATTTATCCGAACAGGTCAAGCCTACTATAAGAAGATTCATCACTTGGAGTTGGAGGAGGCAACCTTCCACTCAAATGACGTCGGGAATTGCGTAACATATATCAACCAATTACTATAAAAATCTGTGATCGAACATTAAAATAAAAAGTATTTCAACTAGTTTGATGCTGTTAAATCCTCTTGGGAATTACCCATTTTTGGGAAACACCAAGAAATTCTTACTCGAAACTTTCACAAACTCCAATTCCATCTCAAACACCGGAACATTCAAATCTTTGGCAATTTCAAGAACCAAATCAAACATACTATTTCCCTCATCTCGGAGGCTCAACATCCGGGAGTTAATGACACACAGTTAATTCAGTACACTAGCGATTTGGAGAATCTCTATCATCTTCAGGATATACACTGGAAACAAAAATCTAGACAACTTTAGCTCACTTATGGGGATACAAATACTAATTTTTTTCATGCCGTTGTTTTAGCTTGAAAGGGCTGTCAATAGGATGGAATGGATAAAAAATGCTTATGGTTCTTGGATTTCTTCTCCCAGTGAGATTCATAACCATGTCCTCAACTATTTCACAACTCTCTTTACTGCATCGCAAGGCCGGTTTACTATGTTCTACCTGACTTGCATAATAGAGTTCCTTCTTCTTCCCTGGTTTTTTCAGGTCACTCAATTTCTGATCAGGAAAACATCACTGCCTTCCTTCAGCTTCACCCAGATAAGTCTCTTGGGCCGGATGGTTTCTCAAATAAATTCTTCCAATCTACATGAGATATTATCTTCTCCACGGTCCTTTCAGGGATTCGAGAGTTTTTTCACGTTGACTCTCTCTTGCCCAAGCTCAACCAAACTTTAGTTGTTCTCATTCCAAATGTTGATCATCCACAACACCTAAATGATCGTCGTCCCATCAGCCTTTGCTACCCCACTTATAAAGTCATTTCCAAAAATCCTGGCTAATCGCTTGAAAGTCGTCCTCCCGTGTATTATTTCTCCTTACCAGAGTGCTTTTGTTCCGCGTCGCTTGATCTCGGATAATACTCTCTTGACTCGGGAAGTCTTGCATGTCATGAAACAACACCCACACCGTATATGGACCGAACTGTCTCACGACGTTCTGAACCCAGCTCACGTACCGCTTTAATGGGCGAACAGTCAAATCCTTGGAACATACTACAGCCCCAGGTGGCGAAGAGCCGACATCGAGGTGCCAAAACTTCCGAACTCTTGGGGAAGATCAGCATGTTATCCTTAGAGTAACTTTTATCCGTTGAGCAACGGCCCTTCCACTCGGCACCGTCGGATCACTAAGGCCGACTTTCGTCCCTGCTCGACGGGTGGGTCTTGCAGTCAAGCTCCCTTCTGCCTTTGCACTCAAGGGCCAATCTCCGTTGTCGTCGAGGGAAAAAGGGATTAGTTGCGCTTAAACTGGATATGAGTAAAGCTTTTGATCGAGTAGAAAGACCTTTTCTAAGTCGAATTATGCAAGCTCTCCATTTCCCACTTATCTTATAACATTGGATCATGGAATGTATTACGTCTACTTATTTAGCCTTCCTTGTCAATGGTCATTCCTCGGAGTTTATAACTCCTTCTCGTGGGCTTCGTCAGGGGATCATCTTTCCCCCTTTTCTCTTTATCTTTTGTGCTGGAGTTCTTTACTCCAAGTTATCTTTAGCACCTAAGGATCTTTTCAGGGCGTCAAACCAGCTTGGAACTATGACCCAATTACAAATTTATTTATTTTTTTTTCGCGGATGATAGTCCGATATTCTTTGAGGCCACATATAGAAATATATCCTCCTTGTAGACTATTCTAAAGCTCTATGCTGCTGAATCTGGGCAGCTCATAAACTACTCTAAATGCAGTATATTTTTTTAGTAAAAACACACCCCTTCTTGTACGTCAGCATTTTATTCATAGTCTAGGTGTTTAGGAAATGCAGGATTCTGACCTGTATCTGTGTTTACCAATCGATTGGTCATCACAAAAAAAGTGCAGTTAGAGCTAAATTTGTTGCTTTTGTCTCAAAACATATTCTAGGATGGATGACCTCTTTTCTCTCTCCTGCAGACAAATAAATTCTTATTAAATCGACTGTGTCATCTATTCCTACCTATACTATGTCTTGTTTAAAGATGCCTTGTACTCTTTCAAAATTAACTCAGATCATTATAACATTTTGGTGGAAGGGCTCCTCCTCATTAAAGGTATTTCTTGGGTAGCTTGGGATAAAGTTTCACGATCTAAGGTATTTGGGGACTTGGGTTTCGTGATTTCCGTTCTTTAAACCAGGCCCTTCTTTTAAAAAAATTATGGCGTGTTCTCAAATCCAATGATTCCCTTTGGACAACTTGTATTCGTCAAAAGTATTTATCTAATGAACCCGGTCCACCACTGCTTCCTCTAATCATTCTCTCCCATGAACCATTTTGGATCTACGTCCTTTCCTTAAATAAGGTTGTCGATGGCGGGTTGGGGATGACTCATCCATTGAATTTTGGAAGGACCTTTGGGTTCCATTTTGTTCTTCTCTCCTTTCTTGGAGACTTCCTTTGGTTCTAGACACCTCTGTCAAAGTTCAACAATTCATTAATTCAGATTTGAGAGTTTGGCAGGAGCATGCCTTGAGAGAATTAATACACCCGGTTGCTCTTGATTGGATCAAGGACATTTCAATTCCTATGTTCTCAGTTTCTGACAGTTTCCTTTGGAATCACACCGGTAATGGTGTTTACCCTGTTAAGTCTGTCTATCATTTTATCAGATCATCTCTTGGATCTGCTTCAATCACTTCCTCATCTACACCCCTGGGATTGCTAGTCCTAATTTCTGGTTACTTCTTTGAAATCTCAAAGTTTTACCCAATATTAGGATGTTCATCTGGAATGGGTGCGTTAACGGTTACCACTTAATAACAACTTGGCCAAACGACTCAGCACTGCCAACCCATTATGTTGTTTCTGTAAGAAAGCTTTTGAAACTTGGGGACCATTTCATGTGGAAATGTGAATTTACGTGTCGTGTTTGGTTCGCCAGTCATCTTATGGTGAAACTAAATCTTCTTCCTATCCATACCACTTGGGATTGGTTATCTTTTAGTTTCAGCTCTCAGTCTAGTCTAAATTATGAACTCTTGATTCAAAAATGTATTGTAATGTGGGCTATTTGGTTGGAATGTAATAATTGTATTTTTAATAATGTTGTGCCCTCTATCGAGTCTGTAATTTTTCGTTTTCATGATATATTTGCTGATAATCTATTATCTTGCTCTTTGGAACCAGGACGATCAGGAATATGGCGATACTCAGCCACCAGAGTCCCACGACATGCCATAGATGACCCGATCATCCACCATCCATTTTGCTACATTATCTCCGATGGTGTTGTAGATCTCCCTTATCGCTTACTTTATGAGACTGATGTTTGGATGCATAAGGATCCATAGTTGGAATCTCAATCAAGAAGATATCTGGGACATCTCTTCTTTTGGCAGAAGCAGTTAGGAAAGAGCTTAATATGTTTGCTTCCCTCGCCGGTGTTACTTCACTTTGGACCGACTCGAAGCTTTGACTGATTTCATTAGACAGCCTGAACTTTGCCCTTCTGTTTTATTTGGTATCTTTTCAAATATTTTAGAACTTTGTAATCGTTCTGGTATTTCTGTTATCTTTAGGAGACGGAACTTCGTGCATGTCGCACATTGTATAAGTAAAAAAGCTTGTGTGGAATCTTTTTTTGGGACTTGGTTTGGCCGGATATCCCATCAATTTTTCTTAGTTCTTTCCTAGTGTTTTTCTTTGACTAATATATGGACCAGTTTTTCATAATAAAAAAAAACATAAAATATTTATGAATAACATTTTATTTATTTACAAGTTGCTTCAATGTAAATTTATGTTCTTTTTGTGCGTGACATTTGGTGGAAAATTTTGTGTGCTCTATTATACATTTATTCTATTAAGATTTACATATAGCTTTTCCACTATAGTGACTAACTGCGGCCTCTTTTTTCGCGGTTCATGAATGATATGATATAGTTACTTGGAACTTGGCTCTCTCTGTTCAGTGCTCGCGTGCATGGTCTATTAAAAAAGGCAGTATTTATAAATATTTCGAAAATTTGGGCTTCTCCACTTACCCCGAGCTGCCTTCACCCTTAAGTCACCCTCAAGTGTTATTCTGTAGATCGTAAAACTTCTCTCATATCATTTTACATTAAGAATCTATACATTGACTGAAATTTGCTCTATGTGAAATTTTAGTGTCTGAAGTTTAAATTATTAATTTTAAGTATTTAAAGTTTTAACTTTTTGAAATTTGTTGTTAAAATTGACAGAACTTGGTCATGTATTTGTTACATAACTCGATAAAAAAAATATAAATAAATTGCGCCTAGTTGCGTGGTGGTTGGCCGGAGTAGGGTGGTGGCCGGAGTAAACATAATAGTATCAGTGTCAATTTTGGCTTTTCACACCATTCTGTCAAATTTAACAGTAAAAATGGACGAAAAACTAAATTACAGCAAAATTAAAACTTCAGACAGCTAATATCAACAATTTAAATTCCAGACATCAAAATCTCACATGGAGCATGAAGCAAACCTCAGACAATTTATAGGTTCTTAACTCTATATTTTAATACATCCGACATATATTTTTTTATTTTATTTTATAAATTTCTTTTATAGAATTTTTCTGACCACTAGTTTTAAACATTTGGTTCCAAAATCAAAGTGCTTATGAAGAGTTGCAACTTGCAGGAAATGATCAGTAACTTGATACGTGGGTTTTCCAAAATAAATAACGGTACGTGTCTGAAGTGGACAGCGCTCCGGGAAGTGAATCTCGGACTGATATTAGCCTGCCTATATATAGTCTAGATAGCCAAATAAACCAGGAAAAGCCTACACGTATGCCATCCAACTCTGCTACACGTGTCACCTGCTGAAATTTAACCGTGCATTATAGTGACTTGTTTTATTACAGCTGTAAGTAATTAAGTTGTGGAATTCGTTATGGACTAATGATGATTGGAAAAAATTAGATATAGATATATATACACGTGGACAAATAGGGCTATATTGTGGAGAAAAGTTTTGAATGGTTGGTTACTAAATGATTGATAGGTCTCTAATCAAATAATAATCAGTTTGACTTTGTAGAGTTGAAATTTGAAAGCTGTGAAATTCAACTTTACATGGCTCACATTTTAGAGGATCTCTACTCTAATTTCAATACGTAAATAACATTTTTGAGAAATGAAATGATTTCTCTATGTAGTACATGCACATCTATCAATTTCATCATATACTACTATACTAGTGTCTCTCATATAGCATAAGTCATCATCTACCTTAATTTAATTCTAAAATAAAAGATAACTATATATATCTAGACGTAACTAAATGTGATAATAATTAAACTAATATTTTTCATGAAATCCGTGATTACAAAAAAAGTTGTTGCAACTCCTTGTAAGCTATTTTAGTCTTATTGAAATTGCATCGAAAACGGCAAACTCTAAGCGGCTATATGATGAATATGAACCATAATCGTGACTATTTGGTACACTGCATTTAATTTTTGGTCATCTGTTCTAACTTTTTCTAAATGGTTCAACTGTTTTTCGAATATTCAACTCATTTCGTTCCTTATTTTTCCGTTGTTTCTATCGTTTCCATTGCATTTTCTCTATTGTACACGTATGCATTTCATAAATGTGTGATAATAATGAGCTTACACTCTTGCCTTTTTCTTAATTGCTCCATATATGGAAGACAAAGAGAGGAGATACAAACAGTAGCAAACATGGTGGTAGCAATCAACAATATTTGAAACATTCTAGTACTGATTTTGCAAAATGTAAAAGTAGGGGGTGTAATGTACTAATCGCCAAGGCGGTTCAGGTCAAAACAACAAGTCGGGCCGTGGATCAGTCTTCATCGAGTCGGCCCAATAAGGAGTTCGGGTCTAAGCCCACAAGATTAGCAGTTCTCTTTTACTCACCACCGGATTTAGCTGATTGTTTTGACAGCATTGATGAATGAAACTCTAAATGCAGGATTTTCTTTAAGATGTGTCAAGTCGGAGTATGTCGTTTACGAAGATGTGGTGTTTGGAAAAATCAAAGGGGTTTGAAGTGCTTTATATTTTACCTTTTGTAGCATTCTTATTGTATCTTTCTGCTTTGAATCTAATCCACTTTTTCCTCATATTTTCTCCAGAGACTCCTTCTACAAAAATGGGAATTAGAAATAGGTTTTTCATCGGAAAAGTAATGGCCACTTTTCAATTATTTTCTATTTCAAGTTTTATTAATTAGTTGGTATTTATGTGACGTCGTTAATAGAGAGAGCACTTGCGGTTTTGCCAAAAAAAAAAAAAAGCACTGTTAGGTTGCAGCGCTATTGCACTGCTAGTAAATGCTCTGATATCAAGTTGCATTCTTAGCTAATTAAATGTCAGTCATCTTCTTACTGAGCTCTCCAACTTTCAAATTTAATACAAACTTTTTGTGAATAGAAAATATTTCACAAATAAATATGAAAATTCATTTTAGATTTGTTCCTATTTTTTACATGTTTTCCTTATTTTTTAGTTTTTACCTCATGTAAAATTTGTGGTCGAACATCTCGAATCGGTGGCTCATCGGAGCTGTCCGAGTTTAACTAATTCTAAACAATATTAATATTTCACAAACAAACATGAATATTCATTTGAGATTTTTTCCAATGTTTAAATATTTTTTCAATTTTTTAATTTTAATATTTGGTAAATCCCCGTTGAACATCTCCCTAACATATGTATCATTGACGAAGAGCAGATCGAGTTTAACTAATTCTAAAATATATTAAAATTAAAATTTAACGAAAAAAATTTGAAAAATCAGTTTAGTTTTAGTAATAGTTATAATAATTATGGTTTTTTTTTTTTTTAAGATTATGCGGTATTTTTTCTTCTTCCCATTTGCGTCAATTAGATTATGCAGATCAACTGGATGGGTTAGTATTGGTGGCGGGAACGGATGAAAATGGCGGTTAGAACCGTTGTAGAATTTGATTTCATATGCGCCACATAATCTCATAATCCATTTATCTAATATATCTAAAATACTACGAAATTGCCATCATCGTCTTTCATCAGGCGAAGGACGAACCGTCGCCATGGCCAGCTCAAGCTTTTTCTCCAATTACTCAACATTTTCCCGCCCTCCAATCCCCAAAACCGCCCACTCCACAATCACCTGCTCCTCCCTCTCCGCCACACAATCCGCCTCGCCCAAGAGCCACCTCCTCGGCCTCATAGCCGACCAGAACCGCGGCCTCAAAACCCAGAAGGACCCCGATGCGCTCTCCTCTATCATCGACGCCATAGATGAAGTTGCTGCTGTGGGCCGCGGTACAATCACCACCGGTACCTCTCTATCGGCCACGTGGCGACTCCTCTGGACCACAGAGAAGGAGCAGCTCTTCATAATTGAGAATGCACGATGGTTCGGCACCAGGGCTGGAGATGTACTACAGGTGATCGATGTTGAGAACAAGCTCCTCAACAACGTGATCACTTTCCCTCCGGATGGGGTTTTCTTCGTCAGGTCCACGATTGAGATCGCCTCCGACCAGCGCGTGGACTTCAGGTACAGCAATTTGCTTTAATTTCAGTAATTGTCCAGGCAATTGGAACCCTAATTAGCCCCCAAATGCTATTTCATCAGTTTCATATATTCTTTATGTTGTGATCAATATTTCGATGTGTGATTTTAGATTTAAGAGTGCTGTTCTACGAGGGAAGAGCTGGGAGATTCCTCTTCCACCATTCGGCCAGGGTTGGTTAGTATCTGTTTTCTGTAATTTTACTAAAGTTGTATGATCTTTCCATGCTACAAGCTTATCAACTTAATTTACATCACTTGCCCCAGTTAACTTCTAGTTTATTGATCCATGTACAAATATCACATTGGTAGAGATAGAGACTGCAAGTGCTTTTGATTATTAAACTTTTTCGTCTAGCTGTTCATATCAGATTTGGGTTCAGGGAAGTATTGCCCTTCTAGTGAATAATCCCTTTAGGCTTTAAGGAACCTTTCTTTAAGGAAATTCTGCAAATTTCTTTATGAAGCTGCTTATGGGGCCAGTCACCCTCCTAAACAATCTTCTGGTACTGATTTGTTCTGAATAATCAAGTTAGTATGTATTCACTAAATGTCATACCAACCATAACTAGCTTCAAGCATCACCTGAATAATTCTTACCCAGTTTTTCGGTTTATGCAGCTTCATTGGCTAAGCTATACTTTTAGGAAAATAATAAGCAAGACCAAAGTTTGCATGAAACATAGAACAAAACTGCATCTTCGAGTGTCTTGGATTTTCCAATTCATGTATCTTCTTTAGTCCTCTATTGTGTCCTAAGTTTTCCCCTCTGTATAACGTAATTCATAGTTTTAATCACTTAACTAAGCTATGTTGGGCCATCATTTGTTTTACCTGTGTGATATCTTCTTCCGAGTTAGCAAGCTTAGCTATCACTGTAGTCTGCTTTTGTTTGTTGGAATTGGAAGGCGCGATGGTCTTACTTACGCGTTCCGCATGTCCATCTTATTTGCTGTAGGTTTGAGACTGTATATATCGATGATGAGATTCGAGTTGCTAAGGATATCAGAGGAGACTATCTAATAGTGAATCGTGCCCCGTATGTCTGGAAAGAATGAAGAATTCATTCTGTATATGGTAGAAGTAGAACTTCTGATGAGTATAGTTGCACAGCCTTAACTATATGATATGAGTGGATGGAAAGAAGCATCTAAAAGATAGAAGATGCTCTGGAAATTAGGAGTATGTCTTTGTCAGATAAGTTAAGAGTTTATATGCTTCTTTTTTACTGTTGGATGAATCTTTCTTTGTACATGATGAGTGGCTGGTTTGTGGACCATGTGTTTAGCATGTAGGAAAAGCATCAAAAGCAATATAAAGTTGTGATATCATGGAACATAATCCATTTTTGGTGAATCTTTGAACAACAATGAGTATTCACATGTTTTGTATTGTTGAGGTGAAGATGGTGAGATGAAATGGACTCTAAGATCTGTCTACTTCTTTTATTAGTGTCAATGGTAGGCAGGCCTTGATTTCTTTCTCTATAACTTTGCGTTGGTTGATTAATTTACATGTTTTAATAATGATACCTACCACTGTGGATAGCTGATAGTTGAGTGGATGTTGATGTGATATTCAACATGTATATTTGGTGGAACTTGATCTCCTAAGGTGAATTTGTACTCAACCACAGTGTTTTTGATCTACACAAGGACTAAGCCGGGTTGGCCCCGGCAGTCTCCTCTGAAACTTAAGCTAGTCACTGGTCAAGAGAATTTCAGAACCGAACTATAGAAAATGATTTTCAACTTAGAATGAAAGATTAATAAGAGAGCTATTTATAGGCAGCAACGACGGATATGCTACCGAATCAGCCTATTAATGGCAAATCGGGCCACTAATGATCTCGAACTGACCCATCTGTGGTATTAAAACAATAAATTAAGACTTTTAACCTAATAAATTTACATGTGGATAAAGTTAACTGTATATGAGTTGGTGTGGTCGACCATGATTAGTTAATATTAAAAGGGGTCACTTATTGATGTCGAATTAGCAAAGTATCTCAGACATTTGCTCTGAGTTTATCTTACCAGTTGGCCGGTTCGTCATTAATAAACTAGTTCGATACCATAATTGTCGATGTCTATAAATAGCTCTTATTAATATTTCATTCTAAATCGAAAATCATTTTCTACAAGTCAGTTATGGAATTCTCTAAATTAGTGACTGACTTAAGATTCAGAGAAAATTGCCGCGACCAATCTCGGCCAAGTCATTTGTGCAGATTCAAGAGCGCAATAAATGAGTACTAAGTTCATCGTAAGAGATCCAAGTGCCAACAATATACTCCTAATGAACACATAATCTATATAAATAAATACTAAATAAGATATCTTAAAATGATATAGCTATTTAGTGATTCATCCTATAGATCGGTTAAAATTTCCATTAAATGTGTTGATATATTGCTAGCCCAATAGGTCACGCTTCGTCCCTTGAGTTGAGAATGAGCCCATGTGGTTGTACCAGGCCCATCACAAGACCGTAACCTGGTGGTACCTTCTTCGGTATCCATGGGTCTCTGAAAATGTGCGGATTAAGCTCATTTTGAAAACTTGAATCAATTAAATTTTAAGAGGAAATTGACAATTTCAAAATTATATATATACATTACACATATCACTCATGTTTCTCACTTTTTACTAGCACATTTATCACTCATGTAACGTGATATTTTATTGATGTTGAATTATTTATGCTTTTTGCTTTGCACGCGCAAAAGGAAGTGACAAAGGCAAACTTGGACAATACCAAGAAACTAAGATATAATTAATTAAGGCCTTGACTAGGACAAATGATATAAAAATTAAAAGTAAATTAGTAAGCACTTTGGACGCAAAATATGTTAAAATAATCATCGTAACGTTGACGCATTATTACAATTTGTATATATGTTGGCGGGCTAAGGAAAAGTTACTCAATGAAATTGACCCCCAACAACATATAAAAATATATGAAGTGACGGAAAGGTTAATTATTATTATTATTATTATTGTTATTATTATTTTATTATTAATAATAAAGTAAAGCATTTTGTAATGAGATTAATGTGGTTCATTAAATTCGTACTATATTATTTAATAACTTAATTAAATATTATAAATACTATTCATTTACATGCGCAAAGCGCAATGGCCATAATTCTATTTTGATACTATAATGTTATTGACTTTGCAGTCGTAGTGTAGACAATTTAGATATATGTGATATTATAATCCATATATCATTTGAAATGTCTTTATATTTTACTTTAACATGGAATAAAAGTTCGTAAAATCAAAATATCACCGATGATAGGACAGTTTTAAAACCTTAAAATAATAAATGAACGTGGATGTATAATCTTTATATTTCAACAAAAGTGAAGCATGAATACCACTTAAGACAATAGCAAAGTCCAATTCAATCGAGAATTTCGACGAACAATCATTCCGGACAACAATAAAGAGTCGTCGATTTTATCATGGTTATTATCTGAGTTAATCAAATAAAACTATATTTGTTTAGATTATATAAATAAACATAGGAAATAATGTAGCAAATTATATGTTGGTGCTCGTTATCTTTCTTTTGCACATTTTTTTGGGGTAATTTTGCAAATTTGATATTACACAACAAAACCTAGTAAAGAGTTCATCCCCGTCCTTAACGCCATTAACTTTCATATAAATATAGTATTTCTTGCCCAACTTGTAGATAATTAGTCGATTCTGAAACGCATGGAATTACGATTCAATGTGGATAGTTCTGTCACTTTATAGTTTATATTTCAACTATTTTTCTTTCATTGTTATATTATTAATGACATCAGAATCCAATAGATAAATTTATTCATGTTGAATTTGGTATTCTCTTTAATGGGATGAGGGATTTCAATCATCTTCCATTTAGTCAAGAGCGTTACTAAAGCTTGTGAAAGTTCATGTAAATTTTCTTGTGAAAGCTGCCCGTAAAATGTGCATTGACAATAAGTGGTTCCCTCTCATTAATAATGACTCCAGTTTTTTATTCTCATTACAAAGCTACCCTTTTTTTGGCTTGTACAAACTCTTTCAAAAAAAAAACTACCTATCAAATTTAATAGGAAAAGATAATTAAATCAGGCCGACAACTTATATTAGAAACTCTTCAGGTAGTAATTCGTTTATACAATAAATATATAGAAATTGTTAAAAGTAAAAACTGAAAAATAGAAGTTTGAGTATATTTCATTTATTTTTAAAATGCAAATTATCAACTATAAATTTAGGTATATATTAGTGAAAATTATATTTTATGAGAAAAAAACATGATAGTTGATAAACTCATTTTTAACAATCACATCATTACATATATAATAAATAGAGAAATTGCCATAACAAAATTGAAAAGGAAAAGATGATTACCAACTTCTCAAATAACGATTATTATTACTAAATAAAAAATCTCCCCCAAAACCCAACATGTCAGCGTGTCAATCGACAATCAACATAATATATTTCGGCTGTCTGCTAAAAGAAAATGAATTTTAATTGTGCCGAATTATACTAATGCTGGCTTTCCACGTGCAACAGAGATTTGTGAAGATCCTCTATATATATAAACTTACTATTATTATTATTTATTAAGAGACATTACTGTATAAAACTATATATATATATATATAAACTATTGAGAAAGAAAAAATGTAATCCAGATGTTGAACTTGAACTGATAATTTCTCACTGAAAAATATGTTAGATTTTGGAATTTGGTATACATAATTAATGTAAAACCTAGTATCATACTGTGACGTTGTATGTGTATAATAATGTAGAAACATTATAAATATTCAACCGTAATTTGAGATTATATATATATATATATCTTTATACCAATATAAAATGTGAGGGTTGTCCTCACCCCAATATGTACCTTTTTAATATTTTTAATTCTATTATTATTATTATTATTATATATAATATTTAGTTCCCATAACTTTATAAAATTGATGATTTAGTCTATATTATCATTGAGACTCATCTATTTATCTTACTATTACTTAAAAATTATTTCGTTAAATTTTGTTATTTTTATTTTTTTAAGTTCGCTTAATTGACATGTCGCTGTAGTTATTATTAAATTCTCAATCCAATAAACTTATCAATTAGGGATGCATATCTCCTGCCCCACTCTTCTTGTTCCAGATCGTGTCTCATCGTTAAGATTTTGAGACGTGTTATGTGTGTAATTAATTTTGTGGTTTTTTTTCTCTAAAACCCTACTGAGATTTGTGAAACCTAGAAGGAAAATTAAATTTAAGGACATGTCTCAAAATCTAAATGGTGAGGCACAATCTGGGGCATGAAGAGTGGGCAGGAGATCTGAATCCATAGATTAGAGCCATCCTTAACATATGATATGCATTCAATATGTGCAAATGTCGGGTGCATGCATTGTTTCATTTACCATATCACAGATTTGGGGATGTTCCGCCCTTTGACATTTTTGTATCGCGTAAATCAGTCATTTGCCAACTCATATAACCTATCAAAATATGGATAAACCGTAGTTCCTGAAGTTTGACTTTACATATACCGTGTTACTCAATGTTCAATACTTATTGACTCGAACTATTGATTTAGTTCTTGTGTTTGTAAATTCAATCATATTAGGTATATCCTAATTAGCAGTTGAATAAATATTTAAAGTGAATTCAATAAACTTCAGACATTAGTGATTTAAAAATTTGATGATTTAGTCCCTACTGTATTTGAGAGTTACTAAAATTTTCATTAGTTAAATTGCATTAATTTTTTTGCTAAGTCACTTAACTTACATGTTACATTAATTATTATTAACTTCTTAATGCAATATACCTATAAATTCGAGTCGCCCCCAAATTATGATATGTATTCAACGCGTGTACACTTAGAGTACATGTTGAGATTTTTTTTGTATATGTGTCAACAAAGGTTCTTGAATTTTGACCTTTTACGGATAACATGTTACTCATCGTCCATCATTTAGGGTCTCGAACTATTAATTTAGTTCTTCCATCTGTCAATTTAATCAAATTGTGTACAACCTAATTAGTATTTAAATAAATAATTGATGTAAAGTCAAGTATAAACTTTTGATTTTAATGAATTGAATTTTCCTTTGGCGTTAAATCAATTTTTGTTGGTATTATGGTATAAAATTGCATGGAACGTGTATAGTTATGTTTGTATAGGTCAAACTGTTTCACTAATGACTCTAAGTGGTTAAGTACGAGTTTACATTCTTCACTCCTCAAGTTGATGAGTTAAATACAACTTTGTCGTTAATAACCCATGTCATACGCGATGTAACTCGTTATTAGTTCTAACCTTAAATATATGTATATGTGTAAAGCTAATTTAGTACCGTAATGGAAAATAATAGTTAATTTTGTACATAATTATCATCTTTCTATTTTTTTCGTTATGAATTACATTGTGTCGTTCTTTTTTTCTCCCGGCCCCTCAAGTTGTCCATGTATTAATTAAATATCATCATATTAGAAAGCTTAGGATAAATTATATATCTTGAAATTTAGACGACCGATACGCGTGCAACGCACGCGTTAATAACTAGTATATATATATATTTCAATCTTTAACCTTAATGGCGTAATATTTGGTCGAGAATTAGATGGCTCATAGTGATCCGGCCGGTAATTCAATTTAATGATGGCAGCTTAAATTATACTATCTGACTTACCAAAAGATTCAGCTCCTTTTACACTTGAAAGTGGGTGCATGAACATGATGGGACGGCACGTACGTAATTAGTGGAGGCAATGGGATGCACTTAACGAGAATTAGTGGAGGAGAGAGATAATCACATCTTACAAGTTAGTTGCATATCGCGATAGATAACTAAGTGAGGACCCATTAATGCGTGGATCCAATTTTATTTTTTTAAGTAGATCAGGTTGTTAATAAATATTATATATTTAAATTAAAAATATATAAATGATACATATTATATTTTTGTATAATTATGTGTAATATTAAATACTTTAAAAATTGGATTTACGGGAATTGGTCACACTAACAGTTTGTTATAGTAAAATATCAGAATGCTCAGTGAATTCATCGAGTGAACAGTGATTTAGAACCGATAAACTAGTGTATGTCTGCCGTTTCAAATGATAAAAAAATCGAACTAAATTGGGGTTGAAGATTTATAAAGAAAATATTAATTTTGACTATTTTTTAAACCGGTTGAATCAGATTGAAGCGGTTAGGATCGGTAGGGTTGGAAACCGGCATTCTACCGTTTTAAAGACCGGACCGATTTTCAAAATATTGTGTAATATTATTATAGATATACGAAAATGGACAGAAAAATATCCGCTTGGGGACCTATCACCAACCATAGACACGGGAGAGTGGAGACAACTTCCTTTCACAAATTTCACGTACGTAACATACAACTGGACATGGAAAGCGCATTACATTATTTGTACGCCATAGATACTCTATATATATTGCATATGTTATGTCTCCTTCATGGAGTTGTGTGTATGTGTTTTAAGGGTTAAAGTCAACATGAAATGTTGATCCATAAAAGGATACCCAAAAAAATGGGTGGCCAGCAAAGCTAGAACCCACCACATGGGTGGACAAGAAGAAAGTTGTACAATATGTATGTACATCAACACATGTAATATTGTCCCCAAAATAACACCTAATATGACTTCGTTACCATGTTTTAAATTAATTAGATAAGGAATTGATCAAATCTAATGTTTTAAATTAGAACCCACACCATGTTTTAAATTGAAGTTGAATCCAAGATTTTTGAACCAACTGACAAACATATAAAGTGTGAACTGAATTCGAATCTGATTAAAGACACTGACTTGAATTAGAACTTTTATTTCCGAATCGAATTAGTGGAAATAATTAATTTATAAATATAATATAAAAAAAATGTGAGGATTGGGATGTACATTGGAATTAGAAGCAAAACACAGGAAATGCATGCCCCAACACGCCAACACAGTAAGTGACATAATTGTGTATTTTGTTTAATTTAAGGAAATATCTACTGCCATTAACTCCTCTGTCTCTGCTGTTGACTCCAACCCTATGGTCTAGAATCCTCCACCACACCCACCCCACCAACTATTATCACACCTCTGCAACAATTCTTTAATATATATATACGTATCATAGCTATATGATCTCTATATATCCTAGGTTTATAGGTTCTTTAATTTAAAATATTTATTTTTCTATAGGCAAGATCGTCTATAATCTATATAGTGTCACTGTGTCACTATTATTCCATTCTTTTAAATTACCAAAAAAATATGCATGAATGATCTATATTATATTGAGTGTTCTAAGTCGTCACATTTTAATGTTGATCATGATGGGGTTCTATATATAATTATGTAATAATGTACGTGTTATGTACATATAAGAAGAATTCTAATGTAGCTAACTCTAGAGGTGGTAATAATAATGACATACGCACGTACTATATAAAGTTGATATATATAAACACCATTAATTCATTCCATCAAGCAAACTCCAGATAGCTAGAAACCATAATAACCATGCATAACCACATAAGGGTTTGTTCCAGAAAAGGGGGAAAAAAAGATCATCACCAAAACCTAGCTATAGATATATATATATATATATGACATATATTATATATATATACATACACACAAAGCTACTAATTCTAGTGAACGTACATGATCGCATGAACTATATCTAGCACATGACATCCTTGAGCAGCTTGTACCTGCGAGTGGCTGTCCTAGGAGATGGCACGCCACTTCCACTTGCGCTGGCATTATTCTTTGGCGTCGTCACTGTCTTCTCTACCATGTTGTTGTTGTTGTTGTCGTGGTTCTTGTCAACAACAATGGAGGATTTCCTCGAGCCATGTCTGTTCTTACTGCTGCTGCTGCTTCTCTGCTCGCTTCGGCACCAATCGCACTGCTCCATCGGTTCCGCTGATTCACTATAGTAGTTACTACAATACCTATACACATATATATATTAAGACAAAACCAAACAATATCAATCCATATATTTATATATATATATATTAAGCATATGTAGTAAACCAGTACAAATTTAGTATGAATTAGTCAGGACCACGTGGGTTTGATTGGGGCACCATCTTATTGACCACTACTTTGGTCTTTCTATGAACCTTCATTCCGATAATTTATATACTTATATTATTATACACACAAAAAACATATACATATATATATATATATATAATAGAATAGAATAATATATAGTATACTGACGTTGCTTTACCTATACGGAGTTTGTTGGTATTGGCAGTGGTTACCGGTGAGTGATGGCTTTTTTGATGATGACAATATATTTAATGATGGCAAAAAGTGCAATCCTTATTTATATGTATTCACAAATATATATATATGATTGGTATAATAATCATATATATCATATCATATATAAATATGATGATGATATTGCAGTCTGATTATGTAATATTACATAAACGAGAACGGTAACTATAAAATATATGCAGCTAGCTATCTTGAAAGCTGGAGTGGAGAAGAAAATCATATATATATATATATATATATATATAGAGTGAAGTGGCGAAAGGAGAAGTAGAGAGGATTCTTACGAATGCTGGAAGCGATTTAGGCATCTGTTGCATCGGAAAAGTTTGTCGGAGAAGCCAACGTCGCCGCACATGCAGCAAACCACCTCAAAATCCACCATTGTTGAGCAGCTTCAAGAAAACCAGTTGCAGAGAAATAATAACCCAGGAAAAATGAAGAGACTAGCAGCTAGAGAGAGAATGTGAGAGAGAAATGAGTCGAGAGAGAGGGAGTTTAATGGAGTTCGAGTCGGTGAGTCCGACCCACTATCTCTTAAATAGACCCAATTAATTAATTAATTAAATTAAATTAAATTAAATTAAATGTATAAAATCAAATAAGATATTCCCCAGAATATATACGCCGGTTTAGCACTTAGCAGACCACACAGGTTGCTCTTTGCAGTCGTTTTCTCCTTTCTGTTCCCTATAATATCTCCCATCCTCTTCTATTAATCTTATCGTATCTACGTGTCCAATATGTTTCCGTAGTGTGATTATATATAATCCACACGATATGATATAATGTTTCGACCATTAATTAGATATTTTAAATTTTGTTAAAGTTTTAAAAACTAATAAAAATTAATAATGAACACTTTATCTATTCGATTCATCTCAATATGCGTGTCAGTTATTCTAATGGTAAAATAAATTTACAATATAGCCCGTAGATCATCTCAAAGAAAAAGAAAATATTTTCATAGTGTTTTAACTTGAAAACAAAATTTTAATGCAAAACCGTTAATTACTATTTTTATAAAATAATTTTATTTTTAAGTAAAATTAATTTTATAAAACATGTCGCTAGAGTTTGGTAATAATTTATTATTATAATGGTTTAGTCTAAAAACATTTATCATTTAGCTAAAAATGTTTTATCTCCCATAACGACGAGCACATAAATGTTTCTAATAGATAATCCATCGTCATTTTATTGTCATATCATGTTACTACATAATTGTTTAGGCTAGAATATATATTATATATAGTGTATGTATATACATTTTTTTATACATATATATATCGTATGTATATATAATATGTATAATACCGTATATGCATGTACCAATCCATATATCGAGATTTCGGCGATTGCCTGATTGGGGAACCAATGGATTGGTTATCGGTAATAAAGAGGCTAGGTTTTTTTTTAATCTATTCTTGGGAAGTGTAGCTCGGCAGACTACACAATAATTCGACCTCTTTTTTTATCCCACTTACAAGAGTAATTTTTTTTTTCTACGCATTTCTAAGTGAGACCCATATTAAAAGAGTATACAATAGTATACTTACTGACGCTTAAATTAATTGCCACTCTTATTAAATCAATCTATAACTAATAATGGGTAAGGAATTGATCATGAATATATTTTATTTTATCGGCGAATTTAGAGTAATTTCATGATACGACCAACAGAAAATAGAGTGTTAAATATCGAAACCCCCCTCAAGTTTCCTTCCTTTACAAGTTAGTCCTTTAAGTGTTGATAATTCTTTTAGAAATAGAATTTTAGTTTGTTTATTTAACAAGATTAAATTTGAGCGTTAGAGTTAAAGTCATTTTACAATGCGACGTTTACAGTGATATTCCAGCTTAATTTGCCTACCAGTTGGTCCAAGCTTGAATAGAATTTTAGTTTCTCTCTCGGTAAGGATTGATGTAAGTTAGAGTTAATTAAACATGAGTCTCGCTGTCGTGGTTGCTCTTAATTAATTAGTTGTTCATTCTTCTCACACTTATGAAATCCTCGCATAGTTTTAAAGCTGAAATGACATAACAAACTATACATTCTTAAATAGGCTCGTGCTAAACAATACTAATAATAATAATCGAAACTACAACACACCTTTAGTGACCATTAAAAGTCTGATTGTTGCAGTGAATAAAAATCATTATAAGAGGAAATGAAGAAATTCCAACCGTATATTACGGTTTGACGAGCACAACTGAAAAATTACAAAAATCTAGAATTAACGACTTGATAGTTAAACAGAACACAAGTACACGAATATGTATTACTATGATGTCAGAGTGACACGTGTTAGACTTAATCTTAGCCAAAAAGTCGAGAACTGTTATATTTATTATTAACTAGATTTGAAGGGTCTTATGTATAGTATATAAGTAATTCAACAAAGTAATGCTGACTCTTAATTTAATCATCATTACTTTCGTAATTCTAGTATAGAAACGCTAAAATTGGATCCCTCCCTAATATAGCATTTCCATCGAAATTATTGTATCTCAGTTTATCATAAAAACAGTGGACTTTATAATTATATATACATGCACACTTCTCTATGCTTAATAATAATAAACTGTCAGCTAGCTCTCTTTTTGAAGTTTAATATAGCATTTTTTGTTAAAATATATCAACTTAGTCAGTTTGAACTTTGAAGTATGTTGGGTTCATGCCATTTATATATATATATATATATATATATATATATATATATATATATATATAACTTGAAAACTGAAGTATTATTGATTCATCGAACACGCTTCATTGAGGCTTGGGGGGTCGACAACAGACCGACATTCTTGTGAAACCCTAGACAGAAACACTGAAGGTCGTCTGAGAAAATCAAGTTTACTTTACTAACTCAGTGAGAGGGCTCAGTGCACGAAGCCCCAGGTGTTAATTACTGGTTTATTAATTAGTATTATAAATAAATAAATTATAATAATACGGGAATATCTTTTAGTCTAAAGCTGTAGAAGTAGTGTATGTCAGTTATGGGATTCATTAAAGTTACATACTCGTGTTACCCCCGTTATATATTATTATTATAATAAAATACGTGTGTATCACGTATGGGAAATTATTTTTAAAGAGTTTTGTTAAACTTGTATCTCACTCTCTATATATATCCACGTGTATAGAGGACATAGTCACACAGTTCTAAAAGTATATATATATATATATATATTTTATTCAGCAGGATGTCCAGTACGTGGAGATCTGATAACAAATACTTAAGAATAATATTAACTCACACGGATTAGAGGTAAAATAATATTCATAAATATATATATTTTTCATTTCCATTGTTCAACTAATTAAATTTAAACACAAAATGTATGATTGATTCAAAAACGATCAACTGGCAAGTGCCTAAGTGGTAACCATATTATATACGTACTTTCTGAAAAAGGTGTATATATACATTATCTAAGGTGGAGATTTGTTGTTGGGTAAAAACGTAAGGTGGAGATTGAAATGTAATATTACACACCATGGAAGTGCATACAGATGATAGTGGCAACTATATGCAGATAAGCATTGTGTGGGGCCTGTACGTTTGGTCTGCTTTAATTAAGATTGGGAATTTATTACAGGCAGCAAAAGTATATGTGGTTTACCTAGAAAACCTATAGTTTAGGGTAGCACTCCAATTAGATTTCCATTTTATAAACTTGAATTGATATAATTATTTATTACTAAATTAATCAAAGTATATTAGCGGTGGAAACCAACTTGGTGAAATTAGATATCATTACAAAATTAATAGCTTCCGTAGCAGACCAATTGATATTAAATGATATAGTGATTTAGCACTTTAGTCATAAATTATGGTTCAAAGTCCAGAAAGTTGCAGATACGTATGTGGATCCCTCTCAATTTATTATAAATGTACAAAATAATTTGAATTAATAATAATACAGAGAGGAGAAACTCGCTATTTTTTTAGTAGTGGGAAAATTCTTATAAACTAAGCTAATTTAATTTTTTTTATAATTAGTGTGAATAATTTTTTTCGTGAGAATAATTAAGTATGTGATAATTGCGGGAATTTGCAGGATTATCATGCATTAATTAATTATTTATAGATATTATTTTGTCTAGAGACTACTAATTGTATTTGTTGCACGCTCAATCTGACTTTGGTCTTATATTGATGAGTCTATACCACTACAAATATTTCGGGGTCCATTTATAAGTCGATTTCGTCAATGAAATCATGATGATTTTTATAATAAATTTTGAAAACAACTCCCGGCGAGTTTGTCCATAATATTATTGAATTCAATAATGTCTAATATAATTAATTATATGTTGTTTTGAAGTAAATGTGAGCGACCCTACTGCGATTGAAACTAGATTTTGGTGATATTTACCCTTCAATTAATAGTGGAAGCTAGAAGAAAATGATGGCAGGTTGAACACTATAACCAAGCAATTTGTAAAAGCGAAGGTGTTAATGATGATGATCATGATATGAGATCTCTATTAACTGAAGACAATCTTAAAAAGTGTACAATTATTGCAACAGGTTATTTTATATTGTGAGGGTCCCGTAAGCTATATATTATTTTGATTCTAATATATATATATATATATACCGGTTGGATGAATATATACCATTAAGAGTTTATAAGTTAGCTAGTTGCATTGTTCTAAATTAAGTTGTTACTACTTATATCCTAATAAATTGTTTAATGTGTATGTTGGCCAATAATAAAAAATAAAAAAATTGTTTAATGTGTATGCTCTTAATTAATTTAGCTTACTATACATAAATAAATATATATATACGTGTAAAGATATATAAATTATCATCATGCATTCATCTCATCCCTATCTTGGTGTAGCTAGAGGACTCCTACCAAAGACGAGTATAAGGCCACATGGCGTGGGGACATTGTATCTGGCAAGTTGGTAAGGCCAACCAAGTGTCCCATCATCATCGGCTTATGCATTACGTGACCTTGCTAGTACGGAATGTATGATTGATATTTGTACGTACCACATAGAACACAAAGAAATATAATAAATATACCGTTCAATTTTTTTTATTTTTTATTTTTTTCTCAAGTGAACGGAGCTCATTTTTCTAAACACAAGTGAGAATAACATAGTTGATTACATATAGACTAATAAATACAATTTAATCGCATTTGGGGTGCGATAGAAAGTCTCTTCTAATGGTTATATATATATATATATATATATATATATATATATATATATATATATATATATATATATATATATATGTTTAGTTCATGCGAAATTGCGAATGCTTTCTGAAACTTATATTATTACTATGAGCTAAATATAGGAGGGCGACAACCATGAGTTTTTTCTTGGGGATAAGCATGCACAAATGCAAAGTGGAGGATCTATGCCACTTGAATAAGCTCCTTTATCACTTTGATTGATGGTTGGTGGATGTACGTACGTAGTTAAATGGACATATATAATGCGCAGGCCATTGGTAATGTCTTCGGCCTGATTTTTTTTATTAAAAAAAAAAATCCTGAAAACTTTGAATATTATTAAAGATGTACTTATCCTCAAATTTTGGGCTTTTTCGGCCTAATATCCTAAAAAAGCCCGGTCCATTTAGCCCACAAATCAGTGCTAATATTCACGGTAAAGCCACAAACATTATTCATGTTAATCCTCACCGTTCCTTCTGAATTCACAGTGTAAAAGGATCAAAACGTTGTAATTACTGCGGAGAACTTCCCATTTTTCTTTTTCTCTTTACGGATTAGAAACACTTCTTCCAATGAATCGAATCCGTATTTGGATTGAAATTGAGATGCTAATACAATTTTTTCCTTATGAATCAAATATATTCATATATCTGAAAGAGTTAGACAAAAAATTCTTTGAAATTTGACTATTTGACCATTTGTTAGAGTTGTTATAGAAATAATGTTTGAGTAAATAGCTTTACGAATTAATGATTGCAAATTGAAAATGTTTGTAAAAGTTATCTTTTTATCGCCGCCTTGGGGAAAATTTTTAAATATTCAAGATTTTTTTTTTTTTTTTTGCGTCTAGCTAGCTAGGTCTCATTTGGTTCTAACCTACAATAGTGGAAAGTTGGATGTTTTGTCTATAAATAAATGGTAAGGAATAAAACATACTCCTTAATCAATTAGCCCCTAAATTCGACTCAAACTAGTGAAGTTTTTTCGATACACACTTAAACTCTTTTAAGTTTTATTTTTAAACCTAACATAAATTCCTCTTGCTCGATACGAAATTTGCAAAGTTTCCGTTATATCAAATTACTTGAAGTCTACTCAACTCAGTAGGTATGGAGTGAGTTGCAAGTTACAAAAGCAAAGACATGCAGAAGTTTGCAATCATATATATAAATATATCGAAGCCTAACTAACATAGTGATCAGTACACTGACTTCTACTGAATTTGGTGGGGCTTCGGTAACAACCTTAAGCAACCATATACACAAGCTAGCGTCTGTTGAACAATTCATATATATCTTAAGTTAATTACTACGACAACACCAAATTAATCAATGCTTGTTTGTTACCAACTTACAACACACCTAATTAATTACTTTTGAGCCCTTCCTTTATAATAAAGCTTTTCTACCTCTATTCTCTATATGACAACCATGTTTTCATCTCACTTCAACTCTCACATCTCCATCATCTTCCTCCTAACCTCGCCATTGTTAGCCGCACCGTCCGAAAATCCCATACGTGGTAACAACGTGTCTCGATCGACCGAACACTTCGCCTATTTCGAAGGTAAACCTAGGTGGTCTCGAAAAACCCCTATGGTTCTAACCTATGCATTTTCTCCAACCAACTTGATAAATTACGTGACGATCTCCGACATCAAAACCACGTTTCATCGCGCTTTTTCACGGTGGGGGTCGGTCGTTCCTATCAGCTTCAACGAAAGCGATGATTACGGGTTTGCCGATATTAGGATCGGGTTCTACGGTGGGGACCACGGGGACTCGGAGCCGTTTGACGGGGTTTTAGGGATTCTCGCCCACTCGTTTACCCCCGAGAGTGGGAAACTCCATCTCGATGCGTCGGAGAGGTGGGCGGTTGACCTTGACTCCGAGAAGTCAAAGGTGGCGGTGGATTTGGAGTCGGTGGCGATGCACGAGATAGGGCACGTGCTAGGGTTAGCGCATAGCTCGGTGAAGGATTCGATCATGTACCCGAGCCTGAGGGCTAGGGAGAGGAGGGTGGAGTTGAAGATTGATGATGTCAAGGGGATTCAGAGATTGTATGGGTCCAAACGTCATTTAGGGTTTGGTTCTTTGCTTGAGAGTGAAACATTAAGCAACGAGGCGTCTGGGTTTATGGTTATTGATGATGTGCTATTATTATATAAGTGGAGATTGGTTCTTATTTCACTAGTAGTCGCGTATTCACTTTGGTTTATTGCATAAATATTAGTTAACAAAAATAATAATAATACAAATATATAGTTGTATGTGTAAATTTGTAATATATACTGTAGAGATAGATCGATGTCTGTGTATTTCTTGATAATTTTTCCATTGCTTTCAAAACGGTATATATAGGTCCATTCGAGAGAACATGCATGGTCCAATATGAGATAATACATTTAGAACCAAATCGTTGTCTTAACTTTGATTCAATTGTAAAATTCTATACAAATTTTATTTTTTAAAAATTGACTATCTAATTTTCAAATTTTTAATCAAATTGTTACATCTATAAAAAAAAACAAATCAAACTGGACAGAAAACAAATTCTAGTCACGTAACTTCTTTTGAATTGTACCCAAGTTAAGTGTTTCATTAAAGATATTTTGTTACGATCATTTCAATTTATTATCTAATTTATATTGAGTACTCATCAAAAGACCACACGTAGTTGAAACATGTTTATTTTATGTCTAGTTTAACTAAAAATGTAACATAAATAATTATATGCTTGAAAAATAATTTTTTATCGTCTTATTAATCATCTAACTGCTATTTTGGGCTTTTTTTTAATATCTAACTGCTATAATGTTAAATTTATCTTGCTCGTAAATTCATTTGATTTTTTTGCTCTTTAAGTAGAAATCTTTTATATATTTCCAATATGTATATTGTATTATATTATTATAGTTGAATGTGTATTATAAAATATAAATATCCCAAAATAGTAAGTAGTGAGAAACATGATTTGACTAATTAGGGATCTTAAGGAAGATCTATGGCGGTCCCGAGATAAGATTTACATTGATGAAAGATTCTGACATGCAAAAAACTTATTGATAGTATAAGATGTTTTGATAATTACACCACACCTGTTAAAGTTTGAGATTTAGTTAAATATATAATTTTTTTTAAGTAACCATAATCGCTCATATATACTCTTTCAGTATGTAATAATAAATCATCATTAGGATTGGGATCCTAACTTGGATCGATGGAGTGTAGGATCAGATCGTTTGTACGATTTGATCGAGGATCGTATGATCCTACAAATAATTTCATAGTAAAAATAATCTACTATATATTCTCTAGTGAAAGCAAAAACCTAATATATCAAATCACCAAAATAGTATCTTAAACTATTCTAAACATTAAAATTAAGTTCTAAATTTATAAATAAACTTGTAAGTTCAACAAATAAAGTACTGAATAACATTAAATTAGTTCAAAATTCAAACTTTTAACTAATAATAATTATCTATAGAAGCATCATCAACTATATCCAAGTCTTCATTAGCTCCCAAATTATCACCATCTGTAATATCTTGAATATAATCTAAGTTTAAGTCCAAGCCACCTTAATCTTTTGAGTTAATACTCGTACTTGCGTGGTTATTTTCACCTAAATGATTTGAAAAATAGAATTCAAGTATAAAAAAGTTTAACTAATGAAAGTTCAAAAGAAAATATCAAGTTGGACACTTGAACGGGAGAAGAAGACGAATAGAATAGGCAAAGAAAAACTGATTTTCTGGTTGCAAAGAAGAACAAAATACAAATGAGTCACCTTCGGTTTACCTTTACCGCCCAATATCCATTATATTTATAATTATCCAAATCAATAGGTTATTGGGCTATATATTTATAATTACTAATTAGTGTGTCCATAATTAAAAAAAAATCTCATTTTAGATAGGATCGTGTAGGATCACGATCCTAACCGATCCTAACCGATCCTGACCGATCCTACAATCCGGCGCTCGATCCTACTCCGATCCTATGTGCTAGCGATCCTAGGAGCGATCCTGATCGATTTAGCCTTGTAGGATCTTAGGATCGTACGATACTACGATCCAGATCGCGATCCTGACAACCTTGGTTTAATTAAGTTAAAAACCACGTTTTGGTATTAAAAAATAATAATTTAAAAAGTCATATGACAAAATCAGTGATTATACACGGTTTAAAACACACTAGAAACAATTCTGGTACCATATAAGCTTACACATCATAAAATAATATTTTATAATTTTAATATCTAAAAGAATATATTATTTTCTCATAATTTACTATTAAATATCATATTATATAGCAAAACGTATGATTCTAAGTTTTAAAATGCAGTAGAATCAATATGTTGTCATGTGAGCTTCCAAATTTTTAAATAATATTTTGATTATTAATTAAAACTACAAACAACGTTAAATATTTACTATTTTTCTTTTATTTTTAATTATTGTTAAAAATAATTAAATATATTCTTTAATACATAAAATAATAAAAACGTAAAAGGCGAAACTGTGCATTATTAAATGCACATAATAGATGCACTTTCTAAAAGGGTGCATATATCATTTCCTTCTTTTCATTTCGTTATTGATTAAGATGAATGCATATAACTGCAATAATAAACATAGTAAAAAATACAAAGAATTTAAACAACATAGTATTTTGGACTCATGAGAAAAGTTAAGTTATTCTATTCGAAAAATGAGTAACATTAATATTGTTGTATCATGTATTTTAAATTACTATCAAGTTTGCATATATGTTTCACAAAAAAAAAAAAAAAAAGTTTGCATATATGATTATTTTCGAGGAAAAAAAAAGTTTTTGTTTAAAAAATATATATATTTTTTTTTTCTTCCAAAAGTCATAAAATTTACTCAGCGTTTTCTATCAAACTTTTACCTGGACTTCCCCAGAACGACAGATGTTAATAAGTTAAAAGCAAGACAAATGAAAATGATCCAACCATAACGACAGATGTTAATGTAGTCCAAATGGAACAACAACAGTGAGCAGCATCAAAACCATAGCCATCATCATGCATTGAGTCAGTCAGATCTTACAAACATTAATTAATTTTGTTTAGAATTTTTCTTTGGCCGGTCCCACTTTCTTGAAACGTGTATGGCCATTCTCTTTCAGTTTCAACTTTCAAGTTCTACTACTAATACTATATTAAGAAATAAATCATGTAAATTGTAATGGCATATCTAAACCCACCAAAAAGTTACCAGAAAAAAAGAAAACACCACCAAAAAAGTCCAAAAGATTTATAATCATTATTTTATCAGATTATGAATCAAATAGCTGTGAATTATTTTATTACGGAACAAACATACACATGTAAAAAAATACATTAAAAATTAAAATAACTACAATATTAATACTAATAATAAAACAACTGTATTTATACTAATACTTTATTATATTCTTATAAAATTTGTAAGTTAATTTTACTATAAAATCCAACATCGATATGATAAATTTATTCTATAAATTATAATTAAAGCAGTTATTAATTCGTGTGTTGTGAATAATTTAATTAGATAAAAATCTACATTATAATATTACTGACTTATGATTTGAGTGAGAAATTATTTTTAAATTAAAAATATATTCATGATTTTTTTATGTAATGATATAATTTAGAAATATAGGATACTTTGTAAAATTTACACATTTTTTAATATTAGAAAAATTATTTGTAAATTATAATATACATTGATTACGTACGAAAGTAGAAGATATTATAATAAATAAATAAATAAAAGTAAATAAATAAATATATTTATGAACAACAAATAATATAATATAATATTTATATATATATGTGTTTTATGATTCAAAATTTAAAATAGTTGATGTATTACGTGACTAGAGTTATAAACTTTAGAATTAACTTTAATTTCAAAATTATAAATCTCGATGTATATAATTTTTTTTTTAAATTTAATTAAACAATTTTTTCTTTGCATTATTATTATTACATATAAAACTTGATTTGACGTTCATTATTAAAGCATGTTAAATTTGATCCTTAAGTAATAATTCCAAATTTGTCTTCACCAACAACTTTTGGCATTGCTGGCCCGTCTAGTCTAATCTCATTTACAACTTTACAGTCTGTGCTGCATTTAATACAAGAACAATACAAATTAAGAAATCGAAACGATACTCAAGTTAAATGCGTTACACACGGTGTACCAGACACGTTATATTATTTGACGTAGTAAAAAATGCCCAAGATTACGAACGTTTGTCAAACGAAATATTGTAAATAAAAATTATGACTTCTTTATATATTATTCTTTATATACGGGGCAAAAGATTTGTAGGTGCGCGTGCGCCTAAAGTCATTATTTACTTTTTTTTTGTTATCATTAATCAATTTCCAAATAATTCAATTATCTTTTTTCTCTCTATACATATAGATTGAATTGTGCGATGTTGCTTCGCATATTATTTGTATGAATTATGAATATCAGTTGTTTAATTATTAATAAGAGTTTAATGTAATAGCACCATCATCTCATATTCTCATAATATGGTACAAAGTTTTTATCATTTTTTTAATTATTATATTATAAATATTTTAGCACTGTCTCATTATTCTCATAAAGCGAACTATTATCACTTTTATTCAAAATTATTATATATATACAAATATATTACATGTTATTAAAAAATAAGTTTTTTTTATTCCAACCCAATTTCAATTCAATTTTTTAATAAATAATTACGAATAAAAAATATGACCTCACTTGGGTAGATTTCACTACTGCATAGATGATAGAACATATAGTACTTTTATATATGTTGTAAGTGTAACATTACAAAACAAACATTTCAAAATTTTAAACCACATATAATAATATATAATATATACAAAGATGCAGTATGATCGGAATTACAATATACAGAAACACTACATCCCGGGGATTGATTGTGTCGTTTTGCAGTTAGTCAGTGTCCAAAATAACCAGACAGACGCCTTCTCTCTCTTCCTCTCTCTCCCAAAACTTCCGTTTTTAATTTAGTTACTTATTAGTTACCATATTTATTTATCTATCTATCTAAGAAACGTATTTCACCAAAAAAAAAAAAACCTAAGAAAAGTACACAAAGGTTACACCGGAAGAACAACCTCACCTCAATTTACTCCTGCAGGTCGGACAGTAGTACTGCCCATACTGCCGCCGCCGCCGCAGACATGGAAAGCAGCGGTTACTCGTACGGCTACAGCTTCAACAATAACCCCTACTCCCAAGGCCTCTTTCACACGCCCTTTCCCTCTCCGGTTATTAACCGGAGACTTGCTTCGGCGGCCGGCGGCGCTGACAGTGTGAGCGGCGGCGCCTCCGAGCACCACAGAGGAGTGTACCGAATGGATCCACATCTCACGTGCTTGAAGCTCGGGAAAAGGAAGCACTTAGACAAATCGTTTGCGGTGAAGCCGTATAGCGGCGGCAGCGACTTAGGAGCATCGTCGGCAACGGCGGCGCCTAAGTGCCAGGTGGATGGGTGTCAGGCGGCGCTGGTGAGTGCGAAGGAGTACCACAGGAGGCATAAGGTGTGTGAGGTTCACGCTAAGGCAGCCGTGGTGGCGGTGCTTGGAGTGAACCAGAGGTTCTGTCAACAGTGTAGCAGGTTAGGTTACTAACTCTCTTTCTTTTATTGTTAGGAATCTTTGTTTTCTCTACTTACAGTTTTATAACTAAATTTAGTTGGACTGTAAAATGAGCTCTTATTATGGAGCTAATCAAATTTAAATTTCACTAATGTTACTAGTGTTTGTCAACTTGGGGAGAGTATAACTTTAATAAATTAGAGAAGCAATCTTAATAAATTGATAGTTTAATTTCACCATCTTCTTTAATTTCAAACCCTTATGAATATTTAATTAATTGATAGTTTAATGATGTCTTAAAAAAAAAAGTGCCCTAGGTTGTCTACCATGAATGAATGACGTAGGGACATAAAAATTATTATGTCTTTTTTCCTAAATATAGTAGCCTAATAAGCAAATTATATATACCTCATCAATTTATGTAGGTTTTATTCAATAAATAATAAATTTCAATTCCCATTTCATCAGAATCGGAAAAATATTGAGTAGAGTCACTTTTACGGATTTACCTCTTATAAGTTAACTATGTGAAGTAGAAATTAGTTTAAGTGTAGATAAACATAATTACAAATATTCTCTTGATATGGATCCCTTTGAAAGGACCATCCTAGAAAAAAGTAAATTATTTTAATAAAAGTAACAACAGTGAATCCTGATTGACTTGTTACACACGCCATTTGAAATAGTCGTTACAGATAAGTGAACAAGATGGATTTAGTATTTACAATCTTTAGTAAGCTTACATAAAATCATTAGAGAGGTTAATTAGTTTAATTGATAGTTAAAAGGTATGAAGAAATTAAAATGGATGCAGGTTCCATCTAGTGTCCGAGTTTGATGAGTCAAAGAGGAGTTGCCGAAGCCGATTAGCAGGCCACAACAAACGCCGTCGAAAGAGCTCTAACGTCTCTACCACCGCCACCTCTCACGGATCGATTGCTGCGTCCCATTGTTCGGAACACGATAACTATATATAGTTTTAAACAACATTTTCTCTTAAACATATCTATATTAATCACTAATTATGCTCCTCTCTTACGATTTTAGGGCGTGCTCCCTCTCTTCTGTCATCAACGACGAATACTAATGCTCCGTCAATCGTCGTACCGTCGGATCTCTCCTCAAGATCGAGCGCCGCGTTGCGTGAACTAATTGATGAACACCGAGCAACCACCATCTTGGCTGGAAACCACCACAATAGCAGTTATTGGCCGCCAAGATTTGAAATGCAAGGGGAAGCAGCCACGATAACTTTGGATCTAATGCAGGGTCCTAGGTTAGTTACAAACGCCATCAATAGTAAGGCCAAGGAAGAGGAACCATATTTTGGGTTATGGAACTCCTTTCTTTGATGATATGATTTAAGATGGAACTAAAAACCCTTACTAATTGGTTCCTTTTTTTTTTTTGGCTAAACCTTACTAATTTGTTCACTATCACTTTTTGTTGGTTCGATTTCGTCGAAGCGGATCTAGATTACAAAGGTCCAAGCATAGCACATGTTGTTAATAGCTATCTCAGGTTTAAAATATTGATATTCTGTGTTACAACTAGTAGATTTGTTACTTCCCACTTTTTTCGATTGATCTTGACGTTAAAAATTAGTGTTTTAAACAAACAAAACGTGTTGTTCTCCACTTTTTCGAAATATTTAAATTGTCGCTCACGGTTTAAGGATGTTTGATGATTAAAAAATATATTTTTGTTTTGTAAAGTGGAAATCAACAAATTCTATATTTAAATAATCAAATATTAACATTTTAACTTTAAAACAGCAATTCGCAATATAATCTAGTTAAGACTGCTTTTAGGTTCTTATCCCTATAAACACTAAAGATATTTTTTTGGCACGTAAAGAATAAACCTAAAAAGTTGAGAAAATAGCATTCTAATTAGTTTGGTGTTGGTCTTGGCCAAAAAAAATTAGTTTGGTGTTGACAACGTTTTTTACATTTATAAATAAATAGGATATGCTACAAATTGTGAAATTTCACAAGAAATTTCCTAAAAAGTGATATAAGCTCTTATTAAGAACCAGTACATTTGTTTATTTATTTTCTCTTCCTTACTTTCTATTAAAGATTTACTCTAAATAAATAGATGGATTCTCATTAAATAATGTCCAAAATGAACAAACAAGATAATTAATATACGCAAACACGAGTTAATCCTAGATTACAAAGATCCAAATAACCAACAATGGAAAACAAATTACCATAAATTCCGATAGCTACGACATTATATTTTTCCGAATAACTATATCTAACCAACCTCAAACAATGGGATCAGAGCTCGGATCCGTGGCTTCCGCCATGCAGCTTTCGTACACGAGCCCTGCGATCGCTCCTCCTAGCAAGGGCCCCACCCAGTAAACCCAGTGGTTCCTAAAATCCCCCGTGACCGTTGCAGGTCCAAAAGATCTAGCCGGGTTCATAAACCCGCCCGTGAAAGGATTCGTGAGGGCGATATTTGCCCCGTATACGAACCCGATAGCAATAGGCCCCGTGATTCTGTTGCTCGGGTCTCTTGCCGCGTAGAAGGTGTAGACTACGGCAAAGGTCGCGACGCTCTCCATGAGGAAACCGCCGACACCTGTCATGTGTGGGGCCAACACGCCCGTCGGAATTGCCTTGAAAACCCATGTAGTAAGCGATTTAATGTGAATCCTCATACGCTATAAAACTCAGTAGTATTAAGAAGGCAGCAGTAGCATGATTTTTTTTTTTTTTTTTGTTAAAAGATGTAAGATTTGGACTAGGAATAAATAATTATTAATATCTATATATATATATAAAATAGAAGGAATTAGATCTAGCCATGGTCTGATCTAATGAAAAATTGACCTAGACATGGTCAGAGCAGCGCAAGTCATGGTCCCACCTAGTCATGTGCCGGACAATAGCTAGGTCAATTTGGTCTTACGGTGCGGTTAATAATGTTTAAAGGTTAAATAGCAAAAATATAAAGTTAGAATAATAAATGAGTGGTAATAGAAACTGTGAAATATAGTGTGAAATTTCTATAGAAAGTGGTTTAGGGCCCCCACCAATGACCAATACATTTGTTCCATTACATTCTCTTTCATACTTTCTCTTGAAATTTCACTGAAAATTTCACAGGTAGAAAATTTCCGTCCATTTTTTCCGTTAAGTTACATGTGCAAGTGTGATTTACTTTTTGTTCAAATTTGATAGATTTGACCCATTGAACTAGATTTAGGGTGTCAATTCCCCCAAATTTGAACAAAATTGAAGTTTATGGTGGATCACGTGACTTGCACAGGTAACTTAACGGACAAATTGGACGAAATATAAGGATCAGACCAAAACTATAAAAATTTGCAAACAAATGATACCAAAACTAAGAAAAAAAAAACATCATAATCAAAATCAGTCAAACATTATGAAACAAAAACCTATTAACCTTTTTTATATTAAAGAAAGAATTAGTGCATGAGAAGTATTATTACCTGACCCGCTGTGACAACCATCAAGAGAGCACACGCGAGAACCGCTCCGAGTATTTGAGCCACGACGTAACAGACAGCAATGCTGATGCTGAAGCGGCCTCCGGCGACCAATCCGATGGTGACAGCTGGGTTGACATGGCCGCCGGAGACATGTGCTGACACAAACACCGCCGCAGACAGAGCATAGGCGTGAACGATGGCCACCAATAGAAGACGGGTTTCAGACGAGGTTGTCTCAGAACCCGTTAACATATCTGAATCGTCGTTGGAGACAAAAATGAATAATGTTAGTTAATAATTAATGAATGGGAGTAGTGACGTCAGCAATGAGAGGTAGTGACTGACCGGCGGACATTAAGGAGCCGACTCCGGCGAAGGTGAAGATGAAGGAGGAGAGGAATTCGGCGAGGTAGGAGCGTAGGGAGGTTTTGCTGAGGAGGACTTCCATTAGATCGAGGAATGTGGAACCTGCTCGTAATACGGAGTAGAATTTCATAACTCCCATTTCATTTACGTTTTTTTTTCTCTATCTCTTTTGACGGACGACAATGATGAAGAAGAAGAAGATGGTCAGTTATATTCTCTTCTATCTTTCTTTCTTCCGAGGACACGTTCACCATCTTGGTAACTGTATGTTAACCGCTTTCTGTCTACGTCAGATGTCTTCATCGTTCGTTCTTTTGCAAGGATTTAGGGTTTTGTGCATACCACATAAGTTCATTAGTGGTAATAATAGAAGTATTTACCCCTTTAAATAATAACTTAATAAGTTTTTTTTATTAATATTTACATTTTTTTCTTAATTTTTAAAATTTAATTAATTTTGAAACATAGTGTACTAACCAGTGTTATCAGAACCGGACCGGACCGGCGGTCCGACCGCGGTCGGACCGGAACCGGACCCCTCACCGGTCCGGTTTGCTTATTTCCGGAGGATGTAAGCGAACCCGGTTCTGAAGTCCGGTTTTCACCGAACCGGCTGGTTTTGGGCGAACCGGGCGGTTCACCGGTTCGCCGGTTCGGACTCTTTTCATTAAAAAAATTAAAAAAAATAAAATTAAAAAATTAAAAAAATTTTAGGGTAAACTTATAGAGAGGCAGGCCCCGATCCGGACTAAAACCTACAGAAGGGTTAACTTACAAAGAGGATATGCAAATTTGCATTTTTTTTACTAAAACCGGTCGGACCCGGTTCGGACCGGGTCCGACCGGCCGAACCGGGAACCGGTGGCCCTGCCGGTTCAGGCCCCGGTCCGGTTCTGATAACACTGGTACTAACATTTTAAATTAATTTGATTTTTTTTTTATTAATAGAAATATCGCTTTTTTCTTTCATCTTTTGAATTTTTTAGCTGTTTTATTAATAGGAGCAGGAACGAAACTATTGTGGGAGCAATCAGCTTCTGGTGGTTGTAATTATGATCTTAAAAACTGTATTTATTTTCTTGATTTATCCTTTCAAAACTACATTTGCTCCCTAAATTATTTTTACATTTATTATTTGCACCTAGTTCAATTCCTACCTCGATTTTTTGACCAATCTACACTCAAATGAACAACCAAATACCAATATAGACTCCAAAAAATTATTTACAAATCTAGGGCTGACATGGTTGCCCCAACCCGGCCAACTGCATTTTCTTTTTTAAACTTTTGGCCGAAAAAAAAATTACAGTTGGCTGGGTCGATCCCGGCCTAGTGTGTTAATTTTTTTTTTTTTTTTCATTTTTAATGGTTGTAAAAATAATTTAAAACTAATGGTTTTGTAAATTTTTTTTCTAAAAACCTATTGGACATGGTGAACCGTAGAATAAATTGATAGACATTTGCCCTCTTGGGTTCACCGGTTTTCATAAAAAAATTATAAAATTATTAATTTTATATAAAATTACTAATTTTTTTATATAAAATTAGTAATTTTGTAAATTTCTTATGAAAACCGGTGAACCCAAGAGGGTAAATGTCTTATCAATTTACCATAGGGTTTACCATGTTCAATAGGTTTAAAAAAAAAATTACAAAACCATTACTTTTAAATTATTTTTATAATTATTAGAAAAAAACGAAAAAATAAATAAATAACACACTAGGCTGGGTTAGGGCAACCCGGCCAACTGTAATTATTTTATTTTTATTTTTTTTGCAGTTGGCCGGGTTGCCCCAACCTGGCCAGACCTAGATTTGTAAATAAATTTTTTTGAAGCCTATATTAGTATTTGGTTGTTCATTTGGGTCTAGATTGGTCAAATACTCTCCTACCTCCCTAAAAATAGCAAATTTGTTTGTTTTTTTTTCTTCCGAAAAACATTTTAAAACAATAAAAACCAATCAGGTGTGTAAATATAACATCTACCACTAGATCACATGGGCCAAACATGTAGTATGTAACAACACTGAAACTATTAACCCCAATATAGATAAGTAGACTTGGGAACACAGTTGGCCAAAACAACGGGGGCTAGGATACTACCTTCTTCACCGTTGCGATGATACGGTATTAGCAAACAACAAGTGGGCCGATCCACACCTTAATTAGGCAATCAAAACTCATAAACTTTGAAATGTTACGATAACGTAAACAATAGAAACAAGAAACACCAATTGCTGATTTATTGAGTACTACCATAAATATAGCAACCATTTTTGTCCTCTGCAAAATTGTACATGACATTAATGGCGCCACCCGAGGCGAGCCAAGCCAAGCCAACCCTTGGGTTTACACAAAAATGGTTTTCTGACTATAACTCTTTAACAAGAAGAGCAATTTCTGCTTCTTTCCTAAAGAATAACCAATCTATACTACTATAGAGCAGAGTAAGTAGAGGCAGTACCAACAACACTTGTGTTCTATTCTATTCTGCACCCTTGGTGGCTTTGTGTGCGTTCACCAACTGTGTTTGCACATCTTGAGAAACTGATGAATGCTCCTTGTATTCCATCGTGAACTCACCCTTCCCCTGCACGTCAACACATTGTAATCAACCAACTGTCGACCAATAACAACTTGTCGACCAAGTTTTAAAGAAAGCCCAACTTTTGGTTTACCTGGGTCATCGAACGAAGAGATGTGGAGTACCCAAACATGTTATTCAAGGGAACCTACATTCGCAATCAATCAATACAAATAAATGGTAGGTCAGTAATCTTGCAGTCAAAGCAACATATTAACAGTTCTTTGGGAAAATGAAGAAATAAAAAGATGCGTACATGAGCTGTGATTACAGAGTCGTCTCCTTCCTGATCGTTCCCAACTATTATACCTTTTCTCCTGATGTCAACATTTGTTCCGCACATATAAATACGTATATACTTATATATGATGAAACGGAAATACAACTGCAGGGGAGAAAATAAACGAAAAGGGATTATCAAAGCACTAACTTGTTGATATCACCAGCGACAGTTCCTTGAAATTCTGTGGGCACCTTCAACTCTACCATCATTATGGGTTCCAGTATTACAGGTTTTGCATTCGTATAGCACTGTTTGTTCAACCATCGTCAAATCAAATTATTATCATCGGAAATAAAAACAAAGGGAAGGACAGAAGTGCCCAAAATGGAAAACAAAAGCAAAATGAATGAAGCCAAACCTGTCTAAAAGCATAAATTGCAGCTAGTTTAAATGCCAATTCACTGGAATCCACTGTATGTGAGGCACCATCTGTCAGAACTATCCGAATATTTTCCACTGGATGACCAATCAAAGATCCCCTATATAACAGAGACAAATAAACGGTCAGCCTTTCCATACCCAATGTATATGAAGCATAGTGATGATACACATAACAAAAGAGAGAAAGAGAGATCCTACGAATTGGCAGCCTCACGGAATCCCTTTTCAATTGCAGGGATGAATCCGGATGGTATAGCTTGTCCCACAATCACATTCTCAAACTCAAACTTAACTGGTGATCCTTGAGGAAGTGGCTCCACATAGCTGCAAATTCAAAACAAGAGTGTGCATATCTATCAACTACCGGCTTGAGTTTGAACCCATATTGTGTACTTTATGGGATCGTACAAGACCATAAGACTTATAAGAAAGTTTTCCGATTTATTTATTTACCCAGTCACTCGCCCATATTGACCCTGTCCACCACTTTGCTTTTTATGTAGGTAATCAAATTCAGCACGTTGTGTTACAGTTTCTCTGAAATTTACACGGGGCTTTCCAACTGTTGCATCAACCTATCACATGAACGGAATCAATTAACACCTATAAGAATATACTTAGTTGCTCATAATAGCAGAGTATATTTTGAATTTACTCAATTCAAGGTCAGGTACCTTGTATTCTCTCCTAATGCGTTCAACATAGATGTCAAGATGCAATTCTCCCATTCCTGATATGATTGTCTATTCGAAAATAATGAGTTAGAATTATCAATTGGAATGAAGCATTGACCACAGATCCAGCCAAAATTACTAATTACACACCTGCCCACTCTCTGCATCCAAGCCAACTCGGAAAGTAGGATCCTCTCTTTGGAAACGATTCAAAGCTTTCGAAAACTATTGGGGAAAATAATATGTATTATGAGTCATGAATAGGAATAACAGTATATCTATATCCATAAATTTCCAAAAAAAAAAAAAAGCAGCTCACCTGTCCTCCTGAATCTTTTGAAACTGGTGAAACAGCCAATGACATAACTGGCTCAGGTACATTCATAGAAGTCATTGTGTATCTAACTGACCCGTCGGTAAATGTATCCCCTGAGAACATGCAATGCAACCATGGATAAGCCATTGATAGAGTAGAAATGAAAGATGTCAACTAGTTCATAGTTACTGATTCACTCAAGGCCAACGTCTACTATGTCTCACTCCGTGTAGCATGAATATAATTGAAATGAGCCAAATTCATCTAGTGGTTTGAGAGACTACAGACCAATAATAGTGTCTAGCAATTTTCTAGGTTACCTATTATATATAGTTCATACTATTCTTTAGATTAGAAATGAAGTACATGAATAAACCAAAATGAAGGAGAAAAGTGAAACCTGAAGCACAATCCACACCAAAAACAGCAACAATTTGTCCAGCATGTGCCTCTTGTATATCCTGTTACATACTAAATTAAGTTAAAAGGGACACCTAAAAAGGCACTTGTGCGCGGTGACATCACTAAAAAAACAAAATAAGAATTGAACTCTAAAGAATTGAACAAATGTTTCACCTCCATATCATTTGAATGCATCCGGACAAGGCGAGGAACCTGCCAAAAATATGAAGAATGTGGAGTTACAACATTAACTGTAGTTGTATTGCAATTCTGTTTCACTAAAAAGTTAAGTAATGCTCATTTAGATGTAATGATTTGAGAAAAGCAGCATAAATTTTCCATTTCCAATCAACTGAGTGAAGAACTTTCAGTCATTTCAATTATTAGACGAATTCAACCTTAACCAGCCACTGTTCTCAATCTAATTGATACACAATTGCATCTAATAACCGGAAAAAAAAAAAAAAAAAAAAAAAACTCAGCAGATGAGAAGGGGGGGGGGGGATTGAAGGTACAATAAATGTCTTCAACTAACCTTTATCTTCTTCCCAGTGTTCACATTTATGATGAAATCACCCTTTCGAATGATGCCCTCATAGATTCTTCATTAAAAAAAGTAAGCATAAGATAGATGTAGGTAATGTAAACATAGGCTAGTATCACAGGTCAATTACATAGCAATTTACAAGCGCAACAAAAAAATATGAATCTAGTCAATAATGTATATACACCTCAAATATGTCAGCTGACCAAAGCGACCTTCCTCCAGTTTAAAGGCCAACGCTACCAGCGGTCCATCCGGAGCTCCAGTCAACAAGACCTGAACAATTTCAATAGATATAAAAAAAGCAGCCACATAATGGATCAACTAATAAAATAATTATAAGGTTAGCACCTTTTCTTCATTCTTGTTCTGATCAAGAGCATAGTTGGAAACCTCAGTTGGACAAGGCAAATATCTAAGAACACCATCCAAGAGTGGTTGAACTCCCTGTGGTGAGAATGAAATAAGTCATTTCTGATTCTCTCAAAGAAGATAAGATAACTAAATAGCATCTACTGAACTTTTAACACAAGAAGAAGTTTCAAGGCAAAGGCAGGCCTTATGTAACCCCCCACACCACCCAAGATGTCCAAAAGGAATAATTAGTATGGTGGGGAAAAAGTACCAGTAATTCCAGGAATCTATTAAACATTTAAACCCGACTACTGACAATGGCAGGTGTAACATTACGCTCCAACCATACTCCATAAGCAATAAATATGTTGCATTAAAAGTTAAAAGAACAAGAATGGCGGGATAAGCTTACAAAAAGAACTATATAAGAGGTAAAATCACGAAATATACGGTTTCAGTTTGACAAAAAGGCGGGTCCAACGTAACGTACAGCAGATACACATACACAAAAACTAGGAGAAGTTCGGAACCTTATTTTTGAAGGCACTACCCATGAATACAGGCACAAAACTCCGTGCTATAGTAGCCCGCCGAATTGCCTCCTGCAGAAAATAATTAAATTTGTATCTCAGGAATTGACAATATATATAGTGACAAAAACCTGACGGTGCACGGAAGAACAAACAAATGTAACTAGTATGAGATAATATCGACTCCTGAAAATTTTTTGCCTTGAAAAAGCATGTGGAGAGTAGCCAAGTGGTACTTCATCACACTCTACACAATACTATACCAGTCGTCGATAAAGGATGAATCAAACGAGACACAAAGAGAGGTTCACAAAATATTCCTGTTACAGTAAAAACAATGAAACACAGTACAGTACTATTTTCATTTAAGTACTTCCATTTACTTCATATACATTTCCAATCCCTGACTATGCTGGGTCTAGTAGAAATGAGAAATTTAGTGGCTACCAATTTGGTCAAGCTTGGTGTTGTCTTCAAAAAGGTTCTTTCTAATTGGAGCAAATGAAATTATAATTGTGAGGAACAAGAGAGACGACCAGATAAGTAACATGGGATATATATATAAAAGAAAAAAGCATAGTCAATGCATTTTCTGACACTCGCATCAAAGGAGTAAGGACCTTCTGTTTTTCCTCTATACATTCCAAAGATTGATGCCAGCAAGGACCTTTCATTTTACCTTTATACATATACATCCCAAAGATCGATGCCAGTAAGATTTTAAGCAATTCCGAGAACTTCTTCAGAAATTGTGATAAAACATACCTCCAGATCGATAGATGATATTTCTTCATCACCAAGAAATGCTTCTGCAAGTTTATCATCAACTTCAGAGACCGTCTCAATTAATTCATGTCTCTTTTCAGCAACCAACTTTTCCAAATCACTAGGTATTTCAGCAGTGGTAATTTTCTCCCTGTATAAATCAAGCAGTAACAAAAGAAACTTAGTCTCATTTCAATTGTATCTAAAATAAGGGGAAAAAAATGTAACTGCAACGTAAAAAGAACAGACCCATTAGATCCATCAAAGTAATAAGCTTTCATCTGAACGAGGTCAACAAGACCCTTCAAATCCTCTTCCAAGCCAATCGGGACTTGAACAGCAGCACTATGGTGTCGGAGTTTTGCCCTTGCCTGATTTACAGGAAAACACAGTAATGTCAATCAGAATCACCAAGATACTAATCATCAACAATCCAAGTGCTCCTTTTTATTAAGCCAATATTTTACCTGGCTAAGAACTTTCCAAGGATCAGCTCCCATTCGGTCAAGTTTATTTATAAATGCAATTCTTGGAACCTCATATCTTCTCATCTGGCGGTCCACTGTAATTGACTGACTTTGTACACCACCAACACTACATAGAACAAGAATCGCACCATCTAGAACACGCAAAGCTCGTTCTACTTCAATTGTGAAGTCGACGTGGCCTGGAGTGTCAATAATATTAACCTGTGACCAGCAACGTGACAAAGTTAGCACATCCTATATAAGAAATACTCTTTATTTTGTTATATATCATAATTAATGAACTAGATGGAGCTTGAATCAATCATAACATGTCAAAGTTACATCTTTCTGGAAAAGAAAATTCAACAAATTGCAATGAATTATGGAATATGTGATCGTTTAGCTCAATCCTTATTGATCAACTAGTACTAGAATATACACACGCGATCTACACCAAAATCATCATTTTTTTTACCTGGTAGTCATTCCAGGTACAATAAGTAGCAGCGGATTGGATAGTGATCCCCTTCTCTCTCTCCAAATCCATGGAATCCATCTTCGCCCCTACACCATCCCTCCCTCTAACCTCGTGAATCTCGTGAATCCGCCCCGTATAGAACAAGATGCGCTCAGTGAGAGTAGTCTTGCCGGAATCGATGTGGGCAGAGATCCCAATATTCCGAACCTTATCCATGGACTCCTTCCACCATGGATCCTTGTCATCCTTGGCTCGAGCGAGGTTTCCCGACGAGAACTCTCGGGTGGAGAGGAGAAGGGAGGTCAACGGCGATTGAGGATGGTGAGTGGCCGCAGCTGAGGAGGAGGTAGTGCAGAGTCTGTAGAGTAGGCGCTGAGAGGATCGAGCAGCTCGCGCCATGGTTGGGTGAAGCAGTGGTGTTTAGGGTTTGCTCTGCTACTGTAAAACCCTCTAAACCCCCTCCGTGAATTTAGTTAGAAGCTGGAAATGGAAGTGAACGGATTTCACAGTCCTCGTCCTCGACTGTTCATGATTAGGGCTACAATTTCTCCCACCATAAATCTGTTTTTTTTTTTTTTTTTTTTTTTTTTTTTTTTTCCTTACGAAACATTGTTATAAAAATCCGGATTTTTTTACCATGCTCCAAAAAAGTACTATATTTTTTTTTTATTATAGTGTGAAATTAATTATAATATATGTAAAACTTTAAAAGTATGAAAAAATATGAAATTTTTCTTAACCACACCTAATATTTGCATCATACCATTAATAATATCAATTTTTTTTAGGGTTCACCATTAGAGCATCCACAATGGTTTTACATAAATTGTATTATTTAAAGTTGCCACGTAGACATTTATGTACACTTTAAGTAATACGTAAATTTAAGACACACGTAAAAAATATTTTCTCTGCAATCGTATTACTTAAACATATTCCTTAAATATATTTTATTATTAAATTTTCCAACAATCACCAATAAGATATTAGCATTAATTATAAAATGAATTAATTTATAATAAAAAATTGGTTACGTAATACATAGTGCATTACTTAAATTTAAGGAATGCTTTATGTAAAAACATAAATTTACGTGTGGGTCCCATCTTTAAGGAATGCTATGTAAAACCACTGTAGATAGTTTTTGTTGCTTTACTTAAATAAATATGTAGGACCCACGTTTACATAATCTTTACGTAATACCACTGTGGATGCTCTTAGAACAGAAAAATACAAAAAAAAGGTACTAAAAACTTAGTGCTCTTAGAGCATGATAGAAAGATCCAAAAAACCCCACCACTTATAATTAGTTAATGATTTTTTTTTTTTTACGAATTGTTAGTATTTTCTTTTCCTAATTCTTTTTAAACTTGCACAGTCTTCTTCCTAAACTTCATCATTTATTTAATTTTTTTTCAGTTAATCATTTATTTTTCTACATTTTTTAACTTTTTTAAAAATATATATTATATAGCTTTTAACTATTTTGATTATATTATATATCTGCGTGATTTGGTAATTCATATATACCACTTAACAAAAACTAGAGGATCATGATAACGAAAAACTAGAAGAACTGTTTGTACCACATTCTGAAACACAGGACTATTTTGATGTACCATCCGATCCGATCACGATGGTTAATTATAATGGCGGGGCGGATATTGTTGAAGTATTGAATACACAAATAAGCTCAGGAAATCAAGGCAAATATAAATGACATATTGACATTCTCATGCAAAAAGAACGTAACATAATAATATTCATCTTCATCTATATATTGTCACCCTTAACAGCGAACGTGAAAACTGGAAATTTATCAATGTGGTAATAATCAAACAAACTAATGTAAAATTTATAACGCAATTTAAATAGCCTGCAACTCCAAGTTGGTGTGGCTGCTGTTGTGATCATCATCTTCCTTTGCTGGTTCGTGTGGATGATCGGTAATCGCCTTCGGAGGATCATCGGAGTTCATTTCTTGTGGCGGGGGAGGATTGACAATGGTGGGTGAGTTGAGGGCATTATCCGACGAAAGATGATTCCTCATTTCGCGGTGCTCTTGACATAATGCACACCAGTGCATGCAGCAGTGCACCATGCATGGGTCGCACGGTGAGTCCTGCACGCGCGTAAAAATTAACTAACTCCAATAGTACGCGTAAAGTTACACAAAATTTTAACTTAATTTATACATAATTTGTATTGTCAAAATTCAACTAATAAATTATATTTTTTTCTCAAAGTTTAGTTAGCTATTTGCATAAAGAATACTAAATTTAATTTCAGTAATATAACAAATAACGCGCAAATTTCATTATCTATTTATACCTTTAGGTGATACTTTCTCTGTAGCGACTGGCGAAATAAGCCGGTGTAGATCCCGCAAATCCACCATGCAAAAAACAAGCTCTCGCTGATGAGAAACGTCGTTTGTGGGTCGATCCCGTTGATCATCGCGGTCAATGCGGCAAGAGCCATCCCGCCTTCGACGCACACCGCGTGACAAACGCATGCGTTCCTCCAAGGAATATCATCGCGCAATGTCTCAACATTCTGTCCGAACAAGACGCACGGACAGAACAACCCGGTCCAACCTATGATAATGTTCAATCAATGTTTTAAAATGTGAGTGAAAAAAAAATTATATTTTGAAAAAAAATAAAAATAAGTATTTGAGTAGGATGATTAACATTTTTTTAAAATGACTATTAAGTTTCACATTTTTTTTAACACTGTATTATAATAATTTAAATATGACACAATAAAACTAGTTGAGGGATGATAGAAGATTACAACTCTCAGCATCTTCAATACAGTTACAGATCCCGGTCGTCCATTCCTCATCGGCCGGAGGCTGGAAGGTTTCCGGCAATGGTTGACCGCATTCAAGGCATCTATGGACATTTAACTGTCGATTGAAGTAATAATTCACACATAAGTAAAGTAAAAAACTTTGTAGTTGCTTGGAAAGAAAGCAACTGATCATTTCATTTCTTCAATAAAAAGGAATGATTTTTCCTGTATGAAAACAAAAAAAGACATAATTTTGATCAACCTGAGGAACATCTATAGGTTGGTTGAGCTCTCCGGGAGTGATATCCTCTACCGGTCCTTGATCTTTCGTTAGCTTCACGTATCGGGAAGTTGCATCCCCGTCCGCCATTTCCGAACCTAATTGGAAAATCGGATAAAATTAGCAAATTAATTGCAGAATTAGATGATTAGAGAGAGTACATTAATGGAATGGAAAGGAAAGCTACCTTCTTTTTAGCAATGTATGTAAGTTGATGAGCGCCTAGTGTTAAGTGAGGATGAACACTCCCATTAATTAAGGAGTGTTGCAAATTAATTTGTTATTTTTCAAAGATGGAAAAAAGTTTTGGAGAGGAGATTAATTGATTGGTGGTGTTTTTTTGGGTAGTTGATTGATAGTGTCTGTGATTTCATTTCACACAAAAAGATGGCATTTGAGGATGGATTTGGCATTTAGATGAGAGAAATGAGGAGGAAACTTGGTCTCTTTTTGAGCTAATCTTTCGGGGAGGAATTTCTGATTCTTTTTTGGTAAACAAAAAGATTGATTGCTCATTTTAGTAACTAATTAATTATTTAAAATACTTGATGATAGATGGACCAACTGGTTAAGCGATCTGAGTTCGAATTCGCAGGAGACGTATCATTAAAAATGAATATAACATTAACGCTCCCGACTCGAAATCACTGAAGAAATCTTGTATATATATTTAAAAAAAATTTATTAAAAATTGCTTCTTAAAAATCTTTATATATACGAACCTTTTTCTTTATGGGTTGGGTTAGAAATGGGCAATACTGTTTTGTCTTTCTTTCCACAATCGGGCCTAACAATATATTGCACTACATTGAAGGTGATTTATCTATGTTATTTTTAAAATAGTAGTAGTCTAGTTGTCAATAGCGTTTACTCTTATTTGGTTTGACTTTAACATCCTAGGTTTGAAGCTTCTCAGGGGTGTTACCTTGCAGTGACCTATTTAAAAAATAAATATTAGGTCCCGCCTAGTCCACACACCGCGTCAGACATATGAGTAGGCGAGTAGAATTGAGCATGAGCCGCCTCTTGACTACTAGGACTTCGTGAGCAGGAGAGCTCAAACATTACGTAGGGGTATTCGTCTAAAGTCGCCACTACTAATTTTTAGAAAAAAAAAATGTTATTTTTTAGCAACCAGCGTTCCAACCGGACGAATCAGGTCTCAATCATATGAACCGGCTTTATAGCAAACCCATAAATACACAAAACCCTAGAGCGGAGTAGAGCAATCTCAGAGACACCGACTTTCCCAGTCCCATCGTTTCGCTTTAGCCTACCAAGCCAAGCTCCTGAAGAACTCAGCTTCGTTGCTCCAGTCGACGATGGCCGGAGGCAAGATTAAGAAGGAGAAGGCGAAGAAGCCGTCGGCAGTTCCATACCAGGGTGGTATATCCTTCCATAAATCTAAGGGTCAGCACATACTGAAAAATCCCCTCCTTGTTGACACGATTGTCCAGAAATCTGGTATCAAGAGCACAGATGTCATCCTGGAAATCGGGCCAGGTACCGGAAATCTTACCAAGAAGCTTCTTGATGCCGGAAAGTCTGTTATTGCTGTGGAATTGGATCCTCGGATGGTTCTTGAGCTCCAGCGCCGATTTCAGGGCTCACCATACGCGAATCGCTTGAAGGTATGGTCAATTAACAACTGTTATTGGTAAATTTACTTATTTCCTTTCATTTTCTGTTTTGTTTTCTGTTTTCTGCAAGTCCATAATTTGGATGCTCTATCGGAGCTGATAAGCCATTATTTTCAAGAATTTAAATTTTGTAATGTTAATGATTCTGAATGTTTATAATGTTAGTGTAAGTTTATGTTAGTTGTGTAATTTCCAGAATGTAGCAATTGAAGGGGAAGAAACTATACAATTCAGTCTCAGTATTTTTGTGTATAATAATAATAATAATAGAAGCATCCTGGATTGTATTATTGTTTGTTAGATATGCAACTCTATACGTTGCTACTAAAAATTCAAGCTGATTGTCTTCAAATGTTATTGAAGCTCCTGAAGTGGAATAGAATCCAAGCCTTACCGTTTCTCTTCATCTTTAATGATGATGGAATTGTGTATTTAACTAAAAACTATCCTTTTTGAAATGCAATTGTTTGCATTGATTAACTATCTATTGATTGTTTGTAGTTTGTACATTCTTTGCATTTTTGCTATTTTTTTTCTTAACCCGGATCTGATGAATTTTTTTTTAAAAAAAATTTATAGGTCATCCAAGGTGATGTGCTAAAGACTGAACTTCCCTACTTCGACATATGTGTGGCAAATATCCCATACCAAATCTCTTCTCCCCTTACATTTAAGCTATTGAATCACCAGCCAGCTTTCAGATGTGCAGTGATTATGTTCCAGAGAGAATTCGCAATGAGACTCGTTGCTCACCCTGGAGACTCTCTCTACTGCCGCCTCTCTGCAAACACGCAACTGCGTGCCCGTGTCTCACACCTCCTCAAGGTCGGCAGAAACAACTTTCGCCCTCCTCCCAAGGTGGATTCCTCTGTGGTCAGAATCGAGCCCAGAAAACCTTCACCCGACCCAAATCTTGTCCGGCAGTTTGATGGGCTAATGCGCGTCTGCTTCAACCGAAAGAACAAAACCCTAGGTTCGCTTTTCAGACAAAAATCAGTTCTTTCCATGATTGAGAAGAACTACAAGACCCTGCAAGCATTGCAACAAAGTGGGGCAATGGAGAATTCAGTGATTGAAAGTTTGGATTTCGGGGATGCAGAGGAGGAGAAGATGGAAGTGGATGATGAAGGAGAAGATGAGATGGAGCTTGAAGACGGTAATGCTGGGGAGAAGTCGGAGTTCAAAGAGAAGATTGTGAATGTGCTGAGGGAAGGGGATTTTGAAGACAAGAGATCCTCAAAACTCACACAACAGGAGTTCTTGTTTCTGCTGTCTTTGTTCAACAAGGCTGGTATTTACTTCTCTTGATTAACTGCAGATGCATGCAGTTGAAGATTGTTGGTATTTCAACTCAACTGGCGTTCTTATTATTGTATAATTTTTGAAGTGTTTTAACTTTGTAGTGTGTTCTTTTTCCAAACAATGAGGATGAAATTTTGAATCAATTAGTTAGCTGTGTGTTTGATTTGGCTGATTGTGATTTGTGTCACAATTTGGATAATTTAATTTCTCGCGAATCTGTGAATTGTAGAAATAATACACTAATGCTGGAATCTTTCCTCTTAGTTGAAGCTTGAAACCATTTGAAGTGTATAAAGAACGTATAAACTGTCTAGACTGTCTGAGGTTTGCACTTTGTCATACGTATGATTTTGGCGTCTGAAATTTAAATTGTTGATATTGATTGTCTGAAGTTTCAACTTTGTTGAAATGTGGATTTCCATTAATTTTTTATGTCAAATTTGACAGAATGGTGTGAAAAGTTGAAATTGCCACCGATACTTTAATGTTTATTCCGGGAGCCACCCAACTCCGTCCGGCCACCACTCTACTCCGGTCGGCCACCACCCAATTATGGGCAATTTTAAGATTTTTTTATCAGGTCATGTGACAAACACATGATCAAGTTATGTCAATTTTAACAGCAATTTTGGACAGAGTCAGCAAATTTTAACAAATTTAAAACATCAAACAGTTGATATTAACAATTTATTAAATTTCAAACACTAAAATCTCACATATGACAAATTTTAGATATAGCTTATAGATTCTTAAGCTAAAGAAAACTCCAAATTCTGAACTTTTTTTTTTGGGCAAATTCTGAACTGATAAGATAGATTTGCTACAGGTTATGGGCCGGCCTATAGCAAAGTAAAGATTAGCTTTCAGGTTATACAATTTGTCTCATTTGTACTATCCTAATATAATATTAAGGTATGAACATCATATTCAAATGATTGGCAATTTGAACACTAAAACCAATATGTCTGTCTCAAAAGAAGTCATCTCCTTATACGAAATGAGCTCAGCTTTAATGCAAAGCTACATTACTGTATAGATCATGATAACCAGTACTTTGGACCCATTGCTTCTTGTTCTGCAGCAGAGCCTTGCCCGGCAAGCTTCTGAATGCGGGATGAAAATTCCTCGGCCTGAATGTATTTAAATGAGATTATGTATAGAGTTAATGACAATTTATTACACAGAAAAGGGCAAATTGCGGAAATAATACCTTCTCATCGATCCAGATTAAAGAAGTTAGCTGATTGTTCAGGATACGAACAACAACATCCAACGGTGCCATCCCATCAATTGGTTCAAGCTCTCCACCCTAAAAGAAAAATGAAGAAAATTTAGGCTGCCACACTCCTACATTTTGTTAATATAAGCTTAATTTAAATGTGAATTAGTGAAAATCAAAAGCAGTAATATTGAAAGGACCTGGGTAGCATTCAAGGTCTGAATAATTGTCTTGATCTGATCCATCATGTGCTCCATCTCCCTTTCTATAAACTCAGCCTGCTCGTACCTGGATAAAGATCATATGTTTTAATTAAAAATGTGCTTAATGAAAACGAGAAATTTTTCATTATAATTAGGGTTAAAGGTCCTTTTGGTACCACATGTTTGTAAAAATTACACTGTTCATACCACTAGTATTTTTTCGTACCGAATTGGTACCATATGTTTCCAAACCTTACTGTTTTGGTACCTCCGTTAGGGCTCCGTCAAAAACAGCCGTTAAATGGCATGTGTCATGCACGTGACCAGCCCAAAACTTTCAATTTTGTTACAATTTAGTCCATCTAATACATCTCTAACTTTTATTTTGTTCAATTTAGTCCTAAAACTTCAAAACCAAACCATTTTCCCAAATTGACCTAGCCGGACTTAGCCTAGGGTTAGGTCCGACCCTGGGTCGGGGTCAAGTTAAATTGGGGCTAGGTCCAATTGACCTAGCCGGACCTAGCTTAAGCTAGGTCCGACCCTGGGTCAGGGTCCCCTGGGTCTGGTGACCCCGACCCAGGGTCGGACCTAGCCCATGGCTAGGTCAATTTGGGGAAATGGTTTGATTTTGAAGTTTTAGGACTAAATTGAACAAAATAAAAGTTAGGGATGTATTAGATGGACTAAATTGTAACAAAATTGAAAGTTTTGGGCTGGTCACGTGCATGGCACATGCCATTTAATGCCGTTTTTGACGGAACCCTAACGGAGGTACCAAAACAGTAAGGTTTGGAAACATATGGTACCAATTCGGTACGAAAAAATACTAGTGGTATGAACAGTGTAATTTTTACAAACATGTGGTACCAAAAGGACCTTTAACCCAAAATATAAATGTGAATCAACATTAGAAATTGATAAACAGATAGGTAAATGTGAAGATGCAGAATATAAAAAAGTACATTCTTCAGTACCTGCAGTCCAAATAAAAATTGCAACTTTCGTTCTGGGAATTCTTAATCCAGAATGTCAATAAAGTCATATTTATGGATGAAATTTCATTTGAGTTGATCTATGGGATAGCAAATTGAAGATAACAAAAAACATGCAATTAAGTGCTGCAAATGACATATAAACAACAACTAGACGTAAATATACTCACATTGCATCTCTTGTGGCTGAAGCTTCGTCATCAAGAAGTATAACACGCTCATCCTTGTAAATGCGTTTGGCTTCTCCTTCAATGCTTTGCAAAGCCTTGTCAACCTGACAGTGTAATATGGTAGGACAATTAAGAAATTTGATGTGCTATTAAACCAGATACGGGGAATCACACGTACACATTACCCAAAGCAAAGTCATGACTTGTAATTGTACCTCTTGCTGATGAGTTTCAATCAACTCCAGCTGCCTTTCCAAATTAGTTTGTGTCTCAACCACTTTTGCCACTTCAATCTGATGATCAACATCGAATGATTCAGGTGACAGACAATAGAGTCTACTGAAATGTGATGCCTTAAACAAGGTTATGAAACAATAATATACTTTTCCTAGGAATCCCTTCCCGTGTAAGCATGCAGCCTTTGTTTATTATTTATTATAAGCCACATGGATCAAAATGTCACTAGAATCTAAATAGATGAGGTCCCACAGAAATATAACTTGATCAGTTAACCGAAGCCTACATGACTTGAAAGTTGAACCATCTTAGGGTAGATGGATTAATTAAAATGAAACATCACCTCAAGCCTAAGAAGGACATCGCGGTTCTGCAGAATTCTCTTATCCCAATCAGCTATTGCACTGGCCTGCTTCCTAAATTTCCCGGTTCGTTCTTGCAGTTCAGAATTCCACTCTTTGATGATCTAACAATAAAAAAAACACTTTCAGAGAAAATCTAATTTGACAAATTTTAGGGTCAATAACCTGGGAGAGGTCTGAAGATTGGACCTTGTGAATTTGAGAGGTCTGAAGATTGAAATGGTGATAACTGAGGTCTGAAGTTTGAACTTTGTGATTTTCAGGTTTTCCGTCCAAATTTTCTGTCAAATTTAACAGAACCACGTGAAATGTCATATTTACCCCTGACAATATTTTAAACAAATTAAAGTTTAATTAATTGAACATGAAATGACAAAAATACCCCTTTCACTAAATAAAACATGTTAGAGATAGAGATATTATTGCTATCATTAAGGATAAGGAGCTACACTATATATACAAGTCTCTGCTCAAACCAACCCTAGATGTGTCGAGGAATAACAGCTCTCTAAATTGTAAGTTGGTATCAGAGCAGGTTCTCGGCCACCTCAAAGTCAAAACCCTAGATAAACCCTAGCAGCCCTGCGTCTTTTGCCTTTTGCCTGATCTGAAAAAAAAATGACGGGAGAAGCAGTGAACCCCAAATCGAAATTGGCATCAATAATCATCTCAGAAGCAGCCGGTCATCGCTTCTGTTAATCCACTGCCGCCGTAATCCGCCGCACGCGCCGTCACGCGCCACCGTCGCCTGCAGCTTCTCCGGCGCGTGTGATCCACGCGCCACCTTCCCGGCCGCCGTTCCTAGCCGCGCATCCGCCGTTCGATTCGCCGGCCGATTCCGACCCAGTTACAGAAGACTCGCACCGGGATCTGCTATCACGCGTCGCCGTCATCTTCGTAACTGCCGGCGCGTGTAAGCCACGCGCCGCCTCTCCGGCCTCCGTTCGCCGCCGCGCCTCCATCGTTCGAGTCGTCGGTCTCGTCTGATTTCATTCCAGTACGTTTCGCCGGATTCTGCCCCAACCTGTATGACCCGTCCAGTTTCAGCTTCGAACCAGCAGCTGCTACAACATCCTTGCCAATTCCTTTGATTTGTAGATAAGGACTCGGAACGTCTTGCAGATGATCAACTTCAATTCCTGTGCTCTGTCCATAGCCTGAAGATCTCGCATAGGATTCCAAACCTGACATCAGCTGCAACAATAATAAAAGCTTTAGCATTTGATTTGAACTCAACCCAACATTTAAAAGATCAAATCAGACTTACCATGTGTGGTAAGTAGCAGGGCATCAATAGTAGGGTCTGAATTTAAAGCCTTGACAATATCGAATCGTTTTTCGGGTTCAACAGATCCATCCAATCATTAAAATCATCTCAGTTCTAGTTCAAAGTCATCTGTTTGAATTCCGCCGTCATGTCTCCAATAGAATACGTCACTGTTTCTGCAACAGAATATAGTAGGTTTATGGAGTTTAAGAAGATGAAGGGAGCACAAGTTCAAGCATCCGCAACTACTAGTTCTACCGCTTGCATCTCTCAGCCTGGTAATACTCAAAATCTATGGATTATTGACTCAGGTGCTTCAGACCACATTACGGGTAACCTTTCCTCTTTTGACTCTATATCTCCATTAAACTCTAGTCATCAAATTACTCTTGCAAATGGCTCTAGAGTTGCTCCCAAGGGAATTGGTAAAGTCTCACCAATGTCTTCTCTATCCTTAGAGTCTGTTTTATACATCCCTGGTTGCCCTTTCAACCTCATCTCTGTCAGCAAACTGGTACGTTCATTCAATTGTTCAATAACCTTCAGTAAAGACTCACTTGTTATACATGAACTTAGTACCGGACGAACAATTGCGTTGGGATATGAATCATGAGGACTTTACTACCTTAAGTCATCCGCAATTATTTGTGTTGCAGAGTCTCCAAACCTTCTTCACGATCGTCTTGGTCATCCCAGTTTGTCCAAACTTCAGCAAATGGTTCCCAAACTGGATAAGCTCAAAACACAACAATGTGAATCATGTCAACTCGGGAAACATATTCGATCTAGTATCGGAAGTCATGGTGAAACCAGGGTCAATTCTCATTTTTATGTTATACACTCTGATATTTGGGGTCCTAGTCGTGTACCTACCACTGCTGGGTATAAGTACTTTGTCACTTTCATTGATGAATTCTCCCGCTGCACTTGGATATATTTAATGAAAGAACGTTCTGAGCTATTTCCTATATTCCAGTCCTTTTTTGCTGAAATTCAGACACAGTTTGGTAAAAAAGTCAAAATTCTTCGCAGTGATAATGCAAGAGAATATTTCTCGGGAACGTTTTCATCATTTCTGAGTCGACATGGAATTCTACATCAGTCCACATGTCCTCATACACCGCAACAAAATGGTATTGCCGAACGGAAAAACATGCATCTGATTGATACTGCACGCACATTATTGCTCCATGAAAATGTGTCAGTCCGTTATTGGGGTGATGCTGTTTTAACAGCTTGTCATTTGATAAACAGAATGCCTTCGTCTTCCTTGGTAATAAAGTTCCATACTCTATTTTGTTTCCCAAGGAACCATTATTTCATGTGAACCCCCGTGTCTTTGGGTCTACCTGCTTTGTTCATGATCTCTCTCCAGGACTTGACAAACTTGCTGCACGTGCCATCAAGTGCGTTTTTTAGGATATTCCAGGTTGCAGAAAGGATATCGTTGTTATTCTCCGATCAAGAACCGATACTATATGTCCGCGGATGTCACATTTTTTGAAGACACGCCATATTTCCCTCCTTCCATAGCCGAGTCATCATCTACACTGGATGTGTTATCATTTCCTATCATGAGTCCACCATCATTTCCGATACAAACTCCATCTCCGATTGTATCAGAAATGCGTCCCTCTCCTCCACTTTTGTCAGAGGCTCCACAATCTCCTTCCGTTGTGATAGAAGTTCCATCTTCATCGGTTGATCCACCGCCTCTTCTTCAATATCAATGTCGACAGAGACGGTCTACTGCAATAGAGACCTCTACAGTTCCTACTCCATCTCGAGTGTCTGAACCGACTACAGACCAGCTTGACTCATCCGAAGAGTTGCCCATTGCTCTTCGAAAGGGAAGTAGATCCACTCGTAATACTCACCCTATTTATAACTTTTTGAGTTTTCATCGGCTTTCTCCATCCCACTTTGTTTTTGTTTCATCATTGTCTTCCGTTACTATTCCCAAAACTGTTCGTGAGGCGCTTGCTCATCTCGGATGGAAGAAAGCCATGATTGACGAGATGCAGGCCTTGGAGCAAAGTGGTACATGCCGATCCAAACAGAGAAGAAGCAGTGTTGGGCGCAGATGCCGTCATCCCGAACGGTGAAACACTAGTACCTGAGGTGGCCGCCGGAGCAGCTGCGGTGGTTGCCGTCATGCCAAACGCTGAACCGGTATTTCCGGTGCCAAATGCTGGTGTACTGAAACCTGTACTGGCTGCTGCGGATGGCGTACCGAACATGGACGCGCCTAAGCTTGACACAGCAGCGCCGGAGCCGAACGAGAATGGAGAAGCGGAGGAAGCTCCAAAAGCAGATGTGGTGGTGGTGGGAGGAGCTGAGGCTGCAAATGGGGACGCAGAGGCGAAAGAGAACGGAGCAGGGCTGGTGGAGGTGACGGAGATAGGGTTTGATGAGGATCCGAATGATAATCCGGTGGAAGGCGATGATCCGAATGCAAAAGTTGAGGATCCGAATGCGAAGGATGGGGCGGATGAAAAAGAGGAGGACGATCCAGAGGCGGAGGGCGCGAATGAGAAGCCCGACACAGAGGCCGTGAGGTTTAGTGACGACCTCCGCTCTCTCAGTCGCCGGAGAGGTTCTGTTGGGGTTTTGGCCGAATCGATCGATGGCGCCGATTTGTAAAGAGAGGCTAACTACATTATTACCATTAGGAATTGCTATAACGCTATCGCACTCTAAACTTTCTGTTATGGAAAGTTGGGAACAACAATCCCTCAACAACAAAAAATAGATATTCTATTTTCCCCCCAAAAAATAACAGCTATTTATTATTATTATTATTATTATTATTTAGAAAATGAATATATTATTAGAATAGAGGTTTCCCCGATTCTTGTAGAATCGGTTCAACCAAAGTTCAAACACGTTAGTCATTACAATTAATTAACCGGTATTCACAAGCACCCACAATATCTTTCAAAGTACAAAGTCTAGCTTCTTTCGGAGGAACACAATAAGTAACAAAGTTTGACTCTTGATGGACTCCAATTTCAGCCAATGCGTCTGCAACCGAGTTAGCTTCCCGATAGACGTGCCGAAGTTTGTATCCACGTAACTGGAGTAAGAGATTCCTGCAATCCAAAACAACCGACATGAGTTTCAAGTTAGGATGGGAACTATCCGAGATAAGTTGTTGAGCAGTCAAATAATCAGTCTCAACGTACAATGACTCAATTCCCAAGCTAATAGCACGAGAAATCCTATATCGGATAGCCCAAAGTTCCGCCACAAGGCTATTCGCAATTCCCAAGTTTCTAGAAAACCCGGAGATCCAATTGCCGTTAGAGTCAAGAATGACTCCTCCTGCACCTGCTTTACCCGGGTTACCATGGGAAGCTGCATCCGTGTTGAGTTTCTTCCAACCACGATCTGGTGTGAAACTATTATATTTGTAATTTGTAATTTTTTTTGTAAAAGTAATTTGTAATTTGAACTTCATAGTTTTTGTTGATTGAGTTAATTAAAAAAAAAATCATATTGTAATGCACCACAATGAAAACCACAACAATATTATAAGATAAACATTTCGGAAATGAAGAATATTCTATTTTATCTTTACCTCAATAGCTAAATATGGCGAAGATGGTGAGTTACCATGCTGCTCCAAGAGCACTATATATATATATATATATATATTTTTTTTATAACTATGGTGGATTTAATTGTAATATATGCAAAATTTTAAAAGTATAAAAAAATATGAAATTATTTAACCACACTTAATAATTACATCATATTATAGTTCACTTTTAGGACAAAAGAAAAATATAAAAAAATACAAAAAATATAGTGCTTTTTTAGTATGATAGAAAAGCCCGAATATGGTAGACGAGTCTCAACTCGCTGAGTGTGGGCGGATTGGGCCAAACCCACCCCTACCCCATTAACATCAGTATGTTTTTATTTATTTATTTTACAAATTCTGTAACTATTTTTTAATTTTCGCAACAAAAAAGTTTTTTTTTTAATTTGTTATTTCTTCAAAAAAAAATATTTTAAATTTAATACTTTAATAAAACATAACATAAAGAGAATTTTTTAAGTTATGTCCTTCTCTATTTTTTACATAACGGTCAATTATGTGTTGCCACTTCAAAAAACTTTGTGCAATCAATAAAGTTAACGAAGGTTTTAACGAAAATTTACCGACTTTATCAAAATTATTATTTTAAAACATGTTATGTTTAAAAAGCACACATAAAAACATGTTATATCTAAAAATATTTTTAGCAAACATAATACATCTTTGACATACTTTTCCTTTAAAAAAATCTTTATATTATACTAATACTGATAATAAAGTTTAGGGATTAATTTTAATTAGTTGATTAAGAACCCAGTGGCTCTGGCCCTGGCAGCTCATACTTGTCTTGTCACTTCTTCTCCTACTGAGGCTCCCCACGGCTTCACCGAAGAAGGCAGAGAGATCATACTGTACCGGTTGAACCCTTGCTATCTTCCACAAACTGTACCGATAGATGACGCCATAGATGCAGGGGGAGACTTTGATGTCACTGTAATCTGTTTGTGATTGAGATTGTTGTTCTTCGAGGTCGGGTATACCGGTTTTCCTTTGCTAGGGTTTCATAATACGTGTATGCAGCAGGGTTGGCTCTGAATTGGAATTTATTTGATTTTTGCAACCTGCAGTACGTTGCCTTTCTCCTCTCTCGACATTTTCGTCCCAATCAGCATTCTTCTCGATTCCCCTCTTGTTTCTTGAATCATTGTTTCAGCCTCTGTTTCTGTATTTAGGTGCTCCAATTGCTGTAGGTTAATAAAGGTCCCGAGAGTGGTGGGTTCTGGTCATCTGGTGATCCATTTTGTGCCTTTGTGGTCTTGAGTTGTAGCTTGTAGGGATGTGGGTTTAGGGTTTACTTCGGTTAGGTCTATTATGGGGAGCACAGATGATGCAGACAGGAAAAGGCGTCATTTTTCGGTATCACCTACATCGACTCCTACAAAGAAGCAGCCATTCGTGCCTGTTTCTGATGACAAGAAGGTATACTATTTAGCTAATTCAGGTCACTGTAGTGCAAGCGTCCCATCATTGTAATTATTTGATTCATGAACTGATATTTTAATAGTTCTGTTCAGTAAATTGTATAATTTGTTGTGAACTAATTAGCATTTGTTTTAGTTCTTATCATGGCGCTAGATGATCTGGATGCAATCATGCTATTTCTGCACGTCTTCTTATCTTGTTTCGGTTATATATATTGTATATGCTTGTTTCAAGAAGATACCGATGATGATGAGCCAGTAGAATCCCCTCTAAAGTCTAAACACACGGGACTTGCATTATTTAGCGCCTTAATTAGTTAATTTTAAGATGGGATGCCTCCATTTCATGGATACCAAGTAGAAATCTCCCTTCAATTTAGTTCCATTCTTAGAAAACTAATAATACTTATTCCTTGAATGCCCTTAACATAATGATTCACAAAAATACCTTCCATATGTTTGTTTGTTTGTGTCTAGTCAGTATCACTGCAACAAAATCCTAACATCTCCATTTATTGTAGATGGATTCTGCAGTTTTGCAGTTTCAGAATCAAAAGCTTGTTCAGAAGTTGGAAGTTCAAAAGATTGAACACGCTGCTCTTGAGAGAACATTTGCTACACTTTCAGCAAAGCAGCTTGACAACAGCTCTATAGTCAAAGTGGTTGATAGATCTTGGAATGAGGTAGAACTTCTTCTTAGAAGGCCGTTTCTGTATTTCTGAGGTAACTAACAAAAATTCACTTAATGAATCCCAACAGCTGCTCGATAACTTGGATTGCAATTTCATCGTTAGAAAGGCAAAACTCAGCCATAATATCAAGCATGTATGTAATTTTGGAGGTAAAGGTAACTTACATCTTTTTATTAATTAATTATTATTGCTCTCTTCTCATTCTTATTTTTTCACGGTGATTGTTTCTGTACAACAGTATTCTTAGTCATGAGATTGTCAACTAGTCTACCTTGATTCTTGTGGCATTACACTGACATTGTTTGTTGGTGGTGTTATTGCTGAAGTTTATTTTAATGAAAATGTAAGAACCATTAGAGGTGGTTGTTATGGTTGGTAGGATCAAAATCCACCATTACTCTTGGATATGATACCTGCAGTGCTTATGTTGACTCGTAACTCCGTTCATTAGTCGACTTGATTAGAGAGGGAAATGAGTTTCTGAGCATATCAGCAAAGTACTAATTAACTGCTTTCGTCATAATGTAAAGGTTCATCGTTCATTTAAGAAATTATTACTAATCGGAATGATGACATACCTTGTGTCGTGTCAAAAGTATGAGAAAACAATGGGGTAGGCATGTTTCATGTACATATGTATTATCTGTGGTTGCACCTTTGCTGGTGTTTTTTCTCGTTTAATAATGTTGATAGGAAAGATGCAATATGATTACAAACTTTAGAGTACAATAGATCTTAGAAAAGAGTACATAGTGCCGCAGAAAGGTACACTATAAATTGGTGCTTGTGATGAAATACCCTAAAATGATTACGTGTGCTGATGATCTTCGTCAATGACCCTGCAGATGAAATTCCATCTTCCCCCGAGTCTGCTCTTCTAGGCCGCTTGTCTGAAAACGGAGCGACGGAAAGTTCTTCAATGAACAATTGTCTTAATAACATTGAGGAGAATATTGAGTCCAAGCCGTCGAAGAATATTGAACCATTACGCAATGTAGAGAAGAATGTGGAGTTATTGCACAATATAGAATTAGTAATTGATGATCTACGGCATGGCAAAGATAAAGTGTCTGCTGCAGTTCTGAAACTACTACTGCAAGATAGTACTGTTTTGTTGCCATTGAGTTTAATTTTTTTTTTTCAAAGAGATTCTTATGATTCTATTGTGAACTTAATGTGGCCTTTTGTGGCTGATTTGGTCTATTATAGGTTCATCCAGGCAAAAGTCTTCCAGTGATATATGCACAGAATTGAATAACTTGAGACTTTTAGTAGATGGTCTACATGTCAAGTATAGATCGACATCAAGGGAATTACAGAGTCATCTTGATGATGACGCCAAGGTCAGGATCAAGCTTACACATCTGAAAGGTAAAAGTTTGTTCTCTTTACAATTCTCCAGTTGTTTAGATGAAAAGAGCTTCCTTTTGATATAAATATTTACCTTGTCGAACTTGGTCAAATTGTTCCCACTTCCCAGAGTGTCGGGCTTCCAAGTTCGATTATTGAGATTTAGCTATGGCTTCCAAGTTCTATTATTTGCAATCCTATATTTATGTCATGCTTTTGTTTATTTTCTAGGGGAACTGGAGAATGTAGTTGCTGAATTGGAAGAAACTAATAACAATGTGTCAGTTCTTAAAGCTGGTGCCGCTAAAGGGGTGTTTTTCCCACTTCTCAACGTTGGAAATAAGCATGTTGCATGCGAGAAAGTCAGGAATAAGCAAGTTGATTTGCAAGAGTTGGAGTCTATTCTAAAAGAGCTGCAGGTCTGTTGGCCCAGCTCATCTTTGAGATTTAGGAAATATTGATAATAGAAGGTTTCTGTTCTGATGTATGAGTACCACAGGACCAAGCTTCATCCCGTCTGGAGGAAGTCAAAGCACTTCATGAAGACCGGGTTAAGATAGTACAGGAGCTGACTGTGTTGCAGGTTACATTTGATACCAACAGCGTCTATACAATGCCCATATGTATACCTATTTGCCTTCTGCATCATGAATTTGAATGGAGATAATTTGTTTCCAATTGACAGAATACACTGACGAACGTGAATTGCATCTCCGCGTCGCAAGGGTATCTCTTGTTAAGAGATCAACTAGAGAACTCAAGACTGGAAGTTAATCACCATCAGGGCATATGTGAGAAACTACAGGTTGCAACTGTTTGGGGTACTATTCACATTTGAGATTGCTTTCTAGTAGAAAGTCCTGTTCTAATCTTCATGTGCTCTTGGAGATTGTAGATGGAGAAAGATAATATTGCATGGAGGGAAGTGGAGCTCAACGTAAAAAATGACATAGTTGATGTTTACAAAAGATGCTCCGCAGTTGCTGATTCAAGGATTACTGATCTTGGAATGGGAATACAGAAACAAATGGATGAGAGAAAAGTCATAGAGGCAAAGCTGGAAGAGGCATCTCGAGAACAGGGTATCATTTGGTGGTTCCCATATCATCCTTTCCAGAACCTTTGCTTTTAGGTTGTTAATTTACACAGTAATGATTTATATGGGACTTCATTTTAGGAAGACAAGCAATCATAGCAGACTTCAAGGCCTTGGTTTCCAGATTTCCAGAAGAGATGGAATCGATGCAGAGTCAATTGAGCAAATACAAAGAAGACGCTGTGGATATCCATTCTCTGAGGGCTGATGTGCAGTCTCTTTCCAGAATTCTTGATAGGAAGGTGGTTACTACTCTTTGTTGTTTAAGCCATATCTCTATGCAACTGGGTAGCTTAATACAGCCTTTTTACTAGCAGGTAAAAGAGTGTAAAACTTTGTCTAGCACAGCTGTGCAACAAGTTGCTGAAATTACAAAGTTGCAGGCTGTGGTATGCCTTCCCTTCTCTCTGATTTTTTGAGTATCACAATTGTCATTCTTTAAAGTTAATGTCCATATATTTCTCTTTTTAACACCTGGCATTTGCCAATCCTTTTTTCCTTCACTTCTCTGCCTAATTCACAGATTGTGCAATCTTATTTCTATGATTACAAGATTACTAGTCATGTTATCGATCAACAGAAATCTCCTTAGGGGTGTCAGTAGGGAGCAAAACCATATCAAAGAAAATTACTGAACTTAGACAATAATGTATACAGATGATTTATGGGTGATTACTATTGAAATCCATGTACGCTAAGAAAGAAGTCTCCAATCATCATTTTGTAGATTTGTCTCTGAGGTCTGAGCTTTTGTAAAAATACTTTCATTTTCTCCAAACAGAGTTGTAGTGTCCAGAATTATTATTTAACATGATGAGATTGGGATTCTAAGCAGTGGATCTTGTGCTTGTTTAATTCACCAGTTTCACTATGATGCATAACTCGTGAGGTTGGTTGACACATTAATTCTGAATAGTGGTGTGAAGAACTGTGATTTGGTGTCATTGGAAGAAGATGGTATTTAATCCTGACCTTATTGACTCTTGGCTTGGCATCTCGAAGATTTCTGAGAGTAGAGTGGGGTTAACTACATCCCACCTTTGTGTTTGTTTGGATAAGAGAGAGCTTTCTGGATGTGCCTGCCTTTAAGATGCACATCAACGTATCTCAATAAACAAGTGTTTTTGCTGGCGGTCATGCAAGTCATTATTAACTGCAGGTTCAAGATTTAAAGGAGAGTGATATGGAACTGAAACTCATACTTGATATGTATCGACGTGAATGTTCCGACTCAGGGTAAGAGTTTGTTCAGCAAATTGACTGTCTGAGAAGATGAGTTTGCATGAGATGATACTTCAACTCTTTCAGATTTACCTGTGATCGCAGGGAAGTGATGGAGGCCAGAGACTCTGATTACTGGGCACGGGCTCGAATCGAGAGCCTGAAATCCTCTTTAGATGAACACACATTGGAGAGAAGGGTTAAAACTGCAATTGAAGCTGAGGCCGTTTCCCAGCAGAAATTAGCTGCTGCAGAAGCTGAAATTGTGGAATTGAGACAAAGATTAGAAGCTTCTAAAAGGTTGGCTTGCTTATAGCATATAAATCTACTTTACTATCTGATCTTCACTTTTATTTGGTAATGGTGGGGGAAAAGGACGTGTTAGCAGTAATAATGAGTGAACCAGCTGTTAAACTAGTTGAAGTGTAAAACACACGTCCAGTTTTCTTATTAGACCATTTGGTTGTACCTAGGAAACCCTCAGCAGCTTGATCCTTCAATAGCTTGAGAAATGGACCGTTAAAAGGTTACCCTCTCATTTCTTTAAAAAAATAAAGGAGCTGATAAAGGTTTTTGAGATGGTGCTAACTATTCACTCAATTGTTCATCATTTTCATTAATAACAAAAAAAAAAAAAAATTACTCGATAGAGAAATGGGTTAAGCAGTTTATTTATTTTTTCTAGTATAAGCTTTTTATGTAATGAAAAGATATCCATGCTTAAGCTTTTTATTTCTTTGACGGTTTTTGGTTATTATATTGGATTTCTTTAAATCTGTTGGTTTACAGGGTTCTATTGTTTGCTTTGCTACTATATCTGTTTTACTGCGGTAAAGTCTATACAGTTTGCTTGATATGCTTAATTGAATGTGTAGATCCACACTTCAATCAACTGCATTCAATAGGTTTTATGGGACAATGATGTGACTTAACCTGGTGGTTTCCAGGGATACGTCTCATTTTACTGATACTTTGAAGTCCAAAAATGAAGAAAATGAGACATATCTGTCAGAAATAGAGGTAATCTCTGCTTTTCCAAAGTGATTCAGTTATCTTGTCCTGCAGATATTAAGTATCGCTAAAGGTGCTTTTCTGTTATTTTTTGTCTTTCATCCTCAGTCCATTGGGCAAGCATATGATGATATGCAAACTCAAAATCAGCAACTTTTGCAGCAAATTACAGAAAGAGATGATTACAACATAAAGGTGATTAATTTAGCAGACTACTATAATTGCTTGCTGCTTGTGGATATCATTGCTTTTAGGTTTGTTCGTGACAGTTCTGTTCTTGGATTTATTCATTCTTTTGGAATTGGATAACTGCAGCTTGTTCTGGAGGGTGTCAGAGCACGACAGATACAAGATTCCCTTCTTACAGAGACACAAACTTTGGAGAAGCAGATTCAGCAGTCTAATGCCTCTCTAGACTTTTTCAATGTAAAAGTTGGTAGGATGGAAGATCAGGTATTTGTTCTCAATTCGAAAGTGTTGTCTAAATCTTAATGCTGGGCACAAAAAAAACGGTTCAGTCGAATTGTACCTGAAGTGTATGAGCGGTAATTTGAAATAATAAATAGAATATGGAGCGTTTTGAACCCACCATAAACAAGCGGTTCAGGTGGTTTACCATACTTAAACCATTATCGTTTGTGAACATATAGTATATATATATATTTATAGATCCTATCTTAGGATCTCGTCTATCTCAGTTCTCTTCTTAAAGTCTAAACAATTTTTTTCAACACTAATTTTACGCTAGCCTTAATATTTACTGTTGACTATTTAATGGATTATTGAAGTTGGGGACTTGGGATGACAAAAATTGTCGTCGTTGCTAAATTTTATGTTTTATAACTTGTATGAAATGTGGAGTACTGACATTTGTATTAGAGGTATTCGTTTTTAATCTTTTTTTGTTATAAATGGTATGGAGTGGTTCAAACTGGTTTAAAACCACAGCTTAGAAGAGAGATGATATTTTAACCATTTTATGAAGCGGTTCGGACCTATGGGGCGAACCGTACCTGAACCACTTTTTCGGTATGGAGCGGTTCACCAATTGTTCGACCCTGAACTGGTCTATGCTCAGCCCTACAAATCTGGTAATTATGTTCCATGTCTAGTCTATTACAGTGAAATTTGTTTGCAGTTGAAATTTCACTCTGAGAAAGTTCAGAGGCTTGGGGAAGATCGAGCTCAGAGATCAGTTATGTTAGATAATACAAGGAACAAGCATTCCGACGTGATAGCTCTTTCTCAGCAACTAAGGGAATCACTGGAGGAACTGCAATGTAAGGTGAACCATAACCGAGACATCTTTGCTGCACAGCAGATAGAGCTGGATACAGAAAGGTAAGTACTGTCGGAGTATATAGTAGAGCATGGTTTATCTTTATTCCACATTAACTAGATATGAGAAGCTGGTGTAGTGTATAATTTTCTGGTTTAATAATACAATAAGCTCGAGCATGTTGTGTCAAGTCTCATCTATGCCCTTTATTGCACTAGAAATATAAGCATCCAGTTTGTCTCTCAAACATAAATATATAATGGCCAGTTGAAGTTCTCGTTAAAAATGTTCCGGAATAAAAGGATGATTTTATATTAAACACCTCATGCCTATGATCTAGAATGCTGCTATGGTTATAGTTACTGATCTATGATTGCTGCCTTACCCTAATTCAATCCTGTCATAGAAACTTGCAGCATTCTCATTTTCCTCCCTTGTTTTTCCTTTTCTTATGATTGTGTATATATATATGTATTGGATTTTCATAGGTATAAGCAGAAGAGAACAGAGGAGGATCTTGAAGTGGTGAAGAGAAAAGCTGCAGTGCTTGAAGCGGAGAAAGAGGGATCAATCGTGGGAAAGCTTCAAGAAGAGCTTAAAGAATACAAAGAGATACTAAAGTGTAGGGTCTGCCATGATCGGCCAAAGGAGGTAACTATACTCGTTAGCAATTCTTGCCCTAGATTATGTAGCTCTTCTCTCATTTAATCCATTTTGTTTGGCTTATCATTGTTAATGAATCTTGTATTGATGAAACATATGGTTCGTGATTAGGCGATGGAGTAGGTTTTCTAGGAAATTTAATATTTTAGTGCACTTGTGTAGTGTCTTTCTCGGCTTTATTAGATTTGACTCGTCTTCTCAGGTTGTCATCACAAAGTGCTATCACTTAGTCTGCAACCCATGCATACAAAGAGTAGTTGAAACCCGACACCGAAAATGTCCCGTCTGTGGTGCTAGCTTTGGAACCAATGATGTTAAGCCTGTCTACATCTAATTAAGTTAAAATAGGCATGCTTTCTTTGTTTATAGCAAGAAGCAATTCACAGCTTCATCTCTCTAGGGTGGTTGGTAAAGATGCAACCGAATCCGTTGCTCTTTCACAGGTTAGGCTATGTATTTTTGCTAAAAAGAATTGTAATGTTTTAGTAACTTTTGATGATAGGATAAAACAGTGAGATTGTGTCTCACTTCCTGTAACAAAATTTCCGGGTTGCTTTTTATCGTTTTGTTGTAATTGTAGCTTTCAGAACTATAGTTTATTTAATAGAAAACGTTTTGCACAAAAAGATTGGGTATTTGTCCGTGGCAGCCTAGTTATTGATAGCAACATGGTTTACATTGTGCTTTTCATCAACAAATTCGTCGGCTTGACATAAGCTTATCAAACTTTTTGCCTCACAGAGACCTCTAATCAGGGTGTTGTACGTAATTTCATCGGTTTCAACCCCTGCTCGACCATTTCATGAAGAACGGACAATGCCTCATTGATTTCACCCGTCAATAGCAATTCATTGAAGATATATATAACCAAATATTTTGTCGAATGATATCGGCCGGGGTGTAGATAAGCATTAGACAAATGAGTTTGGAGAACGAATTAAATGATTCCAATAGAGGTTGGCCGGGTTCTCACGGGAATAATTTACCGACTGTAAAAGATTTGAAATATACGGGAGGCGAATTAGCTAGATGCAAAACAAGTAGTAAAAATTTATTATTTATGATACAACTAATTAAGGTCTAATTTGTTACAAAAGTAGAGAGGTAATAGAAGAGAGAACTTGGGGATGTCTTATTATCACACATAAGGAGCCCTTATATAGGGATTACATATACTTGTGGATGAAATAAATTTAATACTAGGAAAGTCTAAACAAGGAAGATGGTATATACACGTAATATTGAACATCCACTAAATATATTCATAACACTCCCCCTTGGATGTTCATAAGAGAATTGTGCCTCGTTAAAACCTTACTAGAAAAAACCCATTGGGATAAAAATCTAGTGAAGGAAAAAGAGTACACAATTATGAATCCCTTTTTGTAAGCTGCCTCGTTAAAAACCTTACCAGGAAAACCCGATGGGATAAAACATTGGTTAAGGGAAAAAGAGTGCAGCGGTGTAGATTCTCACCCTGATGTTGACATCGCGTAATTTCATTAAGTCGACGCAATCCAATCATGTTCGCCAATATTCCAGATGTCGCAGTCGATAAAACCTCCTTGAAAAGATCCTCTAGATAGTCATATGAACAAATTCGTTGGATGAAGAATAACTTGAGGCGAATGTGTTTTGTACGTCTCCTTTGATATAACGATCTTCAACTCGAGCTATATAACCTGCATTATCTTCATATATACAAAATAATGGTACAATATATTTATTATCCAACATTCTTGGAAAAAAAAAAATTCATGCTAGCATTTTCAATCCTTCTAGGATTTTCACTTTAATTTTGCTATCGGCTATAAATAATTCATATGTGGGACGCATTCAAAACATTTTATGTACTGCCAACGTAATAATATATTTGAAGGTGATTTTTCCACTAAATGATCCATATAATAAATGCCAGGATTTCGCATATAACATTTGTACAGGTTGTACGTATATATCTTACGACGCAATTTATTTAAGCGGGAAATAATTTGTATCCACTGGCTTCCACCTTATGCATTTTTCATGTTAATACTTGCGTCTTTTCAAACTTTGGCCAATCATAATATTTGTTTAACATATTGAGCTCAAGATCCTCGACTCCTCGTCTTGTTTTATGATTTCACTCATGAATAATATTCAAAACTGTTGTCGACAACTTTATATTTTACGGTTCCATCACTTCCCGTTAATGACATAACTCATTGAGATCTCTTTATTGTAATTACTTTCAGGTACCTGAACCACTTATGGGGTTTCATATTTAGCTATGTCTTTACTTCTTTTGGGAAATCACCTCCATAATAAGACCATATTTATCTTGCTCCATTCTTTTATCAATAAAATTGCTTTGGAACCATTATCACACGCTTCAGGCATGAGTTATTTTTCATTATAATTTGTCCTAGCGGGACATTTCAAATTGGAGCATTTGCAGCTGATACTTACTTGACTTATGACTTTCTGGGTCTCATAAAGTCACTAATTAATAGGCAGTATCTTAAAATGTTTATCTCTTTGAACTTCAGGTTCATATTCTCATTGTGCGAGGATCTAAATGAGATAATAACAAATTTTTCAGTCAATCTCTTTTCTGCCAGCTGCTTCTTTTCTCCCCCTAATGTTGGGAAAAGTTGTTCAACAATGACAATCAACACTCTTGTTTTAAATATAAATATCAGTCATTGTTCTCAAATAATTGATTGATAGACAAAATATTTTTCCCAACATTCCAGACCCATGTTTGTGCGATGTGGTGGAGCAATTTAAATATATATCGCACACCATAATATTAATATATGAAAAATTTGTCTCTTCACCAAAAATTGGTTGTAATGGGGAGAATTGTGATTTGACATTGGCTTGATGCGCAATTATATTGCTGCTTTCATAATAGCATGCATTTGTACTCAATTTGCTCTAATTGGTAACAGTTTAGCTATGTAATTGGAGGATCTTTGTAACTTTCATGCTAAACTGCGAATCTAGACATGCAATTGTCTGATTCTTATATTAAATATCAACTTTTAATATCATCATCATTCTTTATTGCATAATCTTGAAATTTTGCTATTGCAAATTCGTGATAATTAATGCACATGCGACCATATTGTAGATGCATCTTTTACAATAATATATCGGTCCACATGGCAGGTGAACGGGCCCATATTCACCTTTTATTATTTCCATAAATAATGGAATTTTATCCCGAACTTAGTTGATGATGATCACATAATGAATTTTCCTTTGAGAGCAACTATCATAATGATTTATGGAGAATCTTCAGGTTCTTCCAAATAATGTACTGCGCATCTTAAATGATCCGGAATGGTCTGTAACCGGTCACGCCAAATATTGTATTATATGGGTAAAACTTCTGGTTTACCTCAATGCATCAGTAAACTTCAGGTTTAACTGATATGTATATCTTTCGTATTTACGTAGGAGATATGTCATGTATCTCTTATAACATAATCCGCATATTGTTATTTTATTCATCGTCATCATAATGATGATTGCGGAGTAATCAATTCTTTATAATAATATATACTGTATATGTAAGATGTTAATAACAATAATAAAAAATGTAAAGAAATAAATAAATAATTTTGTATAAATGCTCAATTTTATGATCTTCGGGATCATTTATAGCTCAATATATTAGGATCCTTATTCGTAACTTAAAATCTTTAAGGATCTTTTGTTTATATCACAAAATCTCTTAGGATATTCAGATCTCATTTTCATGATCCCAGATCATTCATAAAAATATTTCAGGATCTTTAGGATCTCTGTTTCATAATTCAAAATCTTTAAGGATCTTCAATCTCGTTAATTCATAGTCCCATATATTTAAGATCTTCAGGATCCAAGATCCTTTATTCATTCCAGATCTTCTAGGATCTTCATGATCATTTATTCAAGACTCATAATCTCTTAGGATCTTCATGGTCCCTTATTTATAATAATTCATGATATACATGATTTGTTTTCTTATACAAGAAGATCTTTATTTCATATATTACATTCTCATGATCATTTTCTCATACATTCTAGAATCTTCTGGATTCTAAAAGTAGTAATTCTTGAGCTTCTGAAATATTAATATGTAATAGCTCATGATCTTCTGGATCATATTATAATAAAGTTCAATACACATAATTTAATCCAAGAATTCTAAAAGATAAATTGCAAATGTAAATATAGTGCAAGAAATATAAAATATAATTGAAACGTAGTGCAATAAATATAAAAGATAAATGTAAATGCGGAATTTAAAATAAAGTAAATACGAATATTCATAACTTTGATCTTCAGGATCGTAATATCGAATCTTCAGGATCCGATATTCATAAAGAATGCATTTTTCTTAATTCTAATGTCCCAGAATTAATAATTATATATGCAAGAGTTGAGACCAATCTTTGCTTACTATCATCGCGCTTTATATGATCAAATATCGCGCTTAGCGTCACCGCACTTCTCAAAATTATCATTCTTCCAAATAATTGGACTTTGCATTCTTTTCATACATTCTTTCTTTATAAGATGCATCATCGTTCTTTATCGATATCATGATGATGCTAATTATTTTATCTCTTTAATGTCATCCATGTCCACGAACATGGTAATTATAACGGTTAATGTACTCTATCGAGTTATCATAATTATAAACCGCAACACTCACTTCTGGGAGTGCGCTAATCATAAAATCGCTTCAAGGAGTGGAGGATTTCATCACTATAATCATAACTTATGACGCTTACATCAGGGAGCGTTTGCCTCTACACTCGCTTCAGGGAGTGGAGCAATATCAATACATATAACTTTATGTATGAAATAATTTTTCACATGTATGTGTATTCAATATATAAATACTAAAAAAAAATTACCGGCATGATATCGTGTATTGAAGTCCACAAAGATCTGACATATTGTGTGCCATCGCGTCTCTCTGCATCTCCCTTTGATTGTTGATGCTCTTCTGTATGGTGCTTGTAGTGGCTGGTTTTTTTTTTTTTTTACTACGAAGAATCACCAATTGAATATGAAAGTCATATACATGCCTATATATATGTATACAATATAAAATATCAGAAACCATGAAGTTGATAAATATATAATATATTAGAAAACAAATAAAGAGTGACGGAGCTGTGGTGCTTTCGACAAACCAGGGCACAAATCAGTGCCAAGTAGGTGAGTAAATCCACCGGATTGGACAAAATCAGAAGCACCGTCTCCTATTCGGCTAGAGGCGGTATGATGCACCAGAATAGTGCCACATTGCGGTGGAGTAGGTTGAACCGGGACTCGCGGTAGATCCGCGGGGGGGGGGGGGGGGGGGGGGGGGGGGGGGGGGGGTCACGGTGACGATGCAGGGGTCTGATCCAGCGGTTACGGCTTAGTCCGAGTCGGTGGATGATCTTGGTGCGTGGAGGAACATGGTAGCGTGCTGCAGGTCGAGCATCTCGCCACGGAGCCTGTCGATCTTGACTTCGATGAGGAAGAGGTCGTCGACAAGGTCTTGGGTAATAACCATGCCGACGTTTCTGATGCCGATGAATGAGATCTTGGTGTAGTGGCTGCAGACATTAAATAAAGATTTAGAATATTGATAAAAGGGATCGCATAGATTAAAAAATTGGATAGGAGGTTGCTCTGAGGTTGCTTCGTGGAGAGCGAGAGTCTGCTCCGTTCAACCCAATAAAATATTTAAGCAATTCGTGCTGATAACGTGTTACAAAAGTAGAGAGGTAATAGAAGAGAGAACTTGAGGATGTCTTATTATCACACATAAGGAGCCCTTATATAGGGATTACATATACTTGTGGAGGAAATAAATTTAATACTAGGAAAGTCTAAACAAGGAAGATGGTATATACACGTAATATTGAACATCCACTAAATATATTCATAACATAATTCACTTATTATTTGAACTCGCTCGTATGAATCTATCTGTATCATTCAAAAGTTTTAAGGCAAATGAAACTCCGGATCGATAATGAGGATTATTCATCAAGAGATCTTTATACTCGTTAACTTCCTTCTTCCTCTAATTTCTTTTGATTCTAATTTGTTTATGTGTTCTTAAATTGCGTTGTTTCTTGATCTAAAACCGAAATCATGGCCAATGATGCGATTTTAATGGGTTCGTCTTTCTTCTATATGCTTCATTATTTATATTTCATGAAAATCACATGAATTTGAGCTTCTGCTTTGCTGAAAACTCAAACCAGGTGGTATATAATTAGCATCAATGGTGCCTTGGAGAGCTGACGAGGGTGGTTAGTGGAATCACAATGACCAAGTGTAAATTCTTGTTTTTCAAATTAAACTCATTTAGTTGATCACTTGCAAATTACGTACGCGACTTTCCTTCTAATTTTGACAGAAAATTGTAAAGGGGCCGGCCGATGATAACCGGTTTTAAAACAAAAATAAGGTATATTATTAATACACAAAAAAAAAAAAAAAAGAAGCAATATATAAGGAGACGATAAGAAAGTTTCCCCTTATTTTAACAATAACACTTATTATGAAGAAATAGAAACAGTTTTCCGATACATCATGCAATATTATCAAGGGTTAAGGGTCTTTTTGGTACCATATGTTTGCAAAAAATACACTGTTCATACCAATTTTTTTGTACAAAATTGGTACCACGTGTTTCCATTTTGTACCGTTTGCATACCACCGTTAGTGTTCCGTAAAAAATGGTCGTTAAATGACATGTGTCATGCACGTGAGCAGCCCAAAACTTTCAATTTTGTTACAATTTAGTCCCTCTAATACATCCCTAACTTTTATTTTGTTCAATTTAGTCCTAAAATTTCAAAACCAAACCATTTTTCCTAATTGACCAGGTCCGACCCTGGGTCGAGGTCACCGGACCCAGGCGACCCTGACCCAGGGTCGGACCTAGCACTATGCTAGGTCCGGCTAGGTCCCAATTGACCTAGCCGGACCTAGTCGGACCTAGCATAGTGCTAGGTCCGACCCTGGGTCAGGGTCGCCTGGGTCCGGTGACCCCGACCCAGGGTCGGACCTGGTCAATTTGGAAAAATGGTTTGGTTTTGAAATTTTAGGACTAAATTGAACAAAATAAAAGTTAGGGATGTATTAGAGGGACTAAATTGTAACAAAATTGAAAGTTTTGGGCTGCTCACGTGCATGACACATGCCAATATGCCATTTAACGGCCATTTTGACGGAACACTAACGGTGGTATGCAAACGGTACAAAATGGAAACATGTGGTACCAATTTGGTACAAAAAAAATACTAATTGTATGAACAGTGTATTTTTTGCAAACATGTGGTACCAAAAATATCATTAACCCTATTACCAAGTATTTTCACAAGAACACAAGGAGGAGGAATCCCTGAAATAGATAGAGCTATAACATATACGTCTTATAAAACATAATTTTCCCAGATTCATCATCATCAGATTGGAGCATGGCTTCGAATTTAAGAAATCATCTTGACCTCAGACATGATATGGATTTCGACTTATTGCCGCGAATGAACCCTTTAGCCTCTGTGTGGAGATCTTTGACTTTAAGCGGCAGAAACATTGGATATCCGTACATGTGCCATTTGGAGTCGAACCAATGAGCATATACTGCAATCAAGTACCGAGTGTATCAATAACACATGATTCTCCGTATAATTAAGTTCATACTAAGTTTTCACAAAAAATAAAAGAGGTCATAATAAGAAAATATATATATCGAGGTGTAGAACTAATTAACTTACGTACTTGGTTTCTCATGATGATGAATATGATGGAGTTGATCTACCAGTCGCAGCTTATATACGCCGCTTAAATTTTTCGTTTCGGATGAAAGTATTCTGCCCCAACAAGACCCAACTAAATTGATAGATATTTCCCAATTTGCTCTTTATATCCTTTTGGATAGACCTGCAAATTCCTGATAAAAAAAAAAAATGTGTCCAACTTTAGAATTATTATCATGTAAACTTAACTCCTTCAACTTTATCATATATATATACCAAATGTGGTTTCCTATGGTGAAAGGATGGGAGATACACGTATCATTGTGCTGCACATTAAAGTTTCCGATCCTCCATGCGTGTTTCATGTGTTGCGGTCTAAGTATAACCATCGCGAGTGACTCCCAATTTCCAGACGGCGCCACGACAAAAACCTCAGCTCCAAAAACGCAGGTATCGTCCACAAGGTATCCCCTTGAGGCCTGTTTAAAAGTGTCGAGCGTTATTAACTTTGTAAATCCCCACTCCATCTTCTGCTCGTGGAATCGCCCCACGGCTCCATTGGCATCTGTTAGTAATATAATTAGGTATGATATCAAGTTTTTCCGAGTTACCAACATATAGGGTTTTGCTGTAGCATGCGAAAGCAACATGCGACACTCACACATGGCAGAATTGTAATTAATGGAAAAACTGAGAGCATTTTACTGTAAGAGACACTCGCATGAAATGAAAGTCGTAAAAAGGGACTAGGTCAATTTAGCTCTCTAAGTCAATTTGATCATAAGACTAAATTGACCTAACCATGGTCTAATCCAGCCTCAACCATGTTACGAACCCAGCCATGGTCCGATTAATAAGTTACCAACACATATCTATTATACATACCTTGGATCGTAAAATAGGCGTTTTGGATCTGATCGAATACGAAAAGCTTGATGATGGCACTAACCTCCCACCTATGTTTGTGGTTGCCACTTTTTTGTATTGCAAGGTAGAGGGAGAGATGGCCTGATCCACCCCTCTTCTTGTCTCCATTTGGGTACAGAGACAGCCTCCTGTAACATCATAGTACAATCCAAACATAGTTAAGAAACACATCATAGTACAATCAATAAAAGAAGATTGATCGAGAATCCAACTAACCATTTGAAACCTTCAGCCTTGAAGAGCCCAGAATCATAATTTTGTACATTGGTTTTTGCTACCAAGGAGAAGGAGGTGAAATTGAGGGAGTAATGAGATGGTGGGTGTTCTCTTATGTACACCTCTGTTATATAGCGAAACTCAACCAAATTAAAATATTTAATGTTTTTACGGTTCATCCATGCAACAAACAGACGTAAACATGCATCATAAATTGTCTAAATGTTGAAACCCAGTGTGTGCTTCTCCTACCTGGCGGAGCCGCATTAGATAGCTTCTCAAGTGGCTTCTTTTCGGAAAGGGTTTGCTTGGAATTGTCCATGGCTGTGTTTGAGTTTTGGACACTTGATGCTTTTCTTTGCATTGTTGGATCAATGTACAACATTTATATACACATCCATGTCTTGGTCAATCACTGTGATTAAACCTATCTATAATCAATTAGGTTCATAGTTAGTTGAAGAGTAATTATAAGAAGGATACGTTAAAATAATAAAGTTAATTATTGTGTAGCATAAGAATGTGGTGAAAACCTTTCACCCACAAGTTAAAGTTAAGACAGTTAGTTAAAATACATTTATTATTCTTAAAATAGTATTAAAGCACCACTACAAAAAATTTGGTTTTAAGCTATATTAAACTTATGACACATTTTTTGGAAGCGTCGGCATATCACATATTTAGACGGCGGAAGGTGTAGTGTCGCGTATGCCGTATGGTCTAGTTTAGGCAACGTTTTTCACTATTACGTTGTCTAATTTAGAGATTTACACGACGCTTATAGATATATATATATATATAGATAAAAAAATATCTATGTTCCCTGTGAAAAACCCGCTAACGTTACTTAACTGAAGGGAAGATGCGACTGCATGACTAAGCAGAGGAAGACTTGCTCAAAGATGACTAGCTCAACGGTGACAATATTTAATTGGTTAATTAGCTCAATGCACTCATACGTTTTTTTGCATGTTGCTGAATGCACCACATATGTAAGTGAATGCATTCATACGTTTTGCTATGTTGGTGAATGCACCTGAAGATTTAACACCGTTAGTTAAATATATATGCGTCACATATGCACCAGAATGCACCCACGACAACCAACCAACACGACGACGACCAATCACCGCGATGGGCGAGTAGCAGATGACCAATCACGAAGATACACGACAACGCAAGAAAGACAAGTAGCGATACAAAGAAGCGTGTCTGCAGAGGTTTAAATTTAGAGTAATTAATTTCATTACGACCATAGAAGATGAGGATGGAGGGTATATCTATCGTTAACAAAATTCATTTTTTTTAATCAAAAAAATGTTTGCATGTGAGTAGCACGTGACTAACTAACAACAAAATAAACAGAACTTAGACTAAATGTGTATTGAGCAACAAAGCAATACATATCGGTGCATTTAGCAACGTGAAAAAAGAACATATGGATACATTTGGTAACATGAATAAAACATATGGGTGCAGTTGGCTAATTAACCTATATTTAATTATGTAGTGAACGTTACTTTGGAGGCGGCCGGCCCAATAAGTTTCGTAGGACTGAATAGCCTTAATCAGGGCCGGCCCAAGAAGAAGGAGGGGCAAGCCCCACAAAAAGTGAGGTATTTATGCAACAACCCAAGTAGTTTTCGACATTAACGTTTGTTTTAGTTGATTTTTTTTAGAAATTTTTATTTATTTCAATCAAATCATTTCCATTGCTTCCTCAATTTTTTAGTCTTTATAATCCTGATCTCTATTAAGTTAAATAGTGATACTCAATAAAATTGCAATTCTTATATTTAAAATTATTTTTAGAGATTCTTAGTCCAATCTAAATGATATATATATACACTTTATATAATTACACGTGATAAAACTAATAAAATCAAATATTTAAAAATAATTATGAAATTTAAAACATATCTAAAAGATAAAAATAATTATATTGTACTAATCATTTGCCCAAGTGTTCACTTAATCTTCCTCATAAGAAAAAATATTGTATAAATTATTGGCTCGTATTTAACACATAAATTTATTTTTAAATAAATATATTATAAGAACATATGTATCATAGTATCAATTAATTTGTTACATAGCCATTATCGTACTTAATTTAGAATATATCAAATCATAAAAAAAATCACATATACTTTCATATAAAAATGTGTTTGTAAATATATTATCGTGAAAATTGTTATGATTCTTTAATTATTATATTTTTAAGTAAATAATATTATAATAAATATTATTTAATTACTGTAATTTTTTATACGTTTTAAATATTAGGATTATGTTGTATCATATAACAAAATAATACATATTTATGAGCAAAAATCTGTAACTGATTATAAATTTCAGAATCCGTCAACTTCGCAATATATTATTATTTCATTTATTCAAACAAAATTTTTATTTTGCCAAAAAAACAAAAATTAAATTTATTTATTACTATATATTAGATTAGATTTGCGCGATCGTAATGTCTAGTTGGTAACCATCATGTATGAGTCTAATAATAAATAATAGGGCTTACTTCTAGATTATCTAACCGCGTATACATGACATCGATGTGAATATACTACTGCTTCCGGTCACCATGTTTTATTTATATTACATAACTCTTATCTATACTTAATGTGTTATTTTGCAACTTTGCTAACGCCAACATTTCAATGAAAATTTTAACAAATGGTTAACGAAAAATGTATATATTTTGCTACATTTCATTTGATAAACTAGAGAGGCTTGTATTTTATAAAGTATAAATATGCTATTTTGTAATATTGTAATGCAACATGGCTAAGTCGACTTTGCATAAATAAATCTAGAATATATATATAATTAAAGTCCACTTTGCATAAATAATAAATAAATAAATATCTAACTTTGCATAATAAATCAATCTAAAATAGATAATTCCGAAGTCAATTAGGAATTTGTATATAAATCCACAGTAGATGCATCACACATATTAATTCCATTTAGAAAGTTAATTATCTTTGATCTATGGATACGAAGAAAGTATCACCACCTTCCAGAACGGAAACTGTCAAGCCAAGCCGCAGCATCGATGGTATGTACAGAGAACTAGCTCATAATTCATAGCAATCATCCCAGCCGGCCGGCAAAATTATAAACTCGTCAAGTTTTGATATAGAGCTAGCTAGTTGTGTCACTAATTAATTGTCACGCCCCCAAGCCCGAGTGACTGTTCTTTGTGCCTAGAAAATGAGGTCCCGGGTCGGCTCTGATACCATTTTGTCACGCCCCAAACCCGAGTGACTGTCCCCACTTAGCCCAAGTAGGCCTAACTAAACCTGTTGTCCTCACTTGGGCCTAGAAAAGAAGAATTCCTATTGGACTTGAATAGTACAACTCTTGTTTATTAAGACTCGTACAAACTGATAGGATGTTACATTAATACTGCTGGGTGGTGCAGGTGCAGGTATGGAGGTGTACAACAGAGATCTTCCACCAAGTCATTGCATCCTCGAGATTACTGATTTCTCCATCAAAGCCGCCGAGCTGGTGGAAACATACCAGTCGGAGATATTCGAAGCTGGTGGTTGTAAATGGTTAGTTGGTCGGTTAACTAGCTAATTAATTAAACATATATAAAAACTACTGCACATATATAGTTGATTTATATCCATTAGAATTAAGAACTTAAAATAGTCTGAATTATAATAGAACATTTTACAATTTGGTGTTTTAGCTATTCGATGTCCATATATCAGATTCAATATTTTTAGCTTTTTATGCCGATTTCGACATTAAATTTTAGCATGATTTTAACTTAAATTGTGTTGTATTCAAAAAATATTTGTCATATAATTTTTACCCCAAGTGATATATTCATGACACCACCGCTGCTTGCTTGCAGGAGCTTGTCTCTATACCCAAATGGAAATAAGAAGCGTGGAGGAAAAGACCATATCTCCTTATATCTGAATATAGAAGAAACAGATAAATTTACTTCCGGCTGGGAGGTGCTTGTCAAGTACAACCTATTCGTATTTAATCAGATTGATGATTCTTATCTAACTATTCAAGGTGCGCATGTCCGTAGTTTAATTACCTAATTCAAAATTCGACTATTGTGCTATGATTTGTCATTCTTTATGAATTGAAGAACACAACATTGAAGAACACAAAATTTAGAGAAACAAAGATAAAAATGCAAAAACCTCACACTTACTTTTATTGAACTGGAATATGATTTCATAAAAGATATTATGCAACTAAAAACCTACTTTTTAACTAACCACATGCAACACTTTTGCACTAAAAGAAGCTAACTAACTCAAATGGAGACTAACTTGTAGCCTAGAATGAGTAATTGTGCTGGCTTGACGACGAAGAAATTCAAACTAACATATTTCCTAACTTGAGATTATTAAGCCTGGATTAACAAAACTCGACTTTTAAAAATCTCAATTTTTTATTATTACTATTTAGAGTTTAAATTATTCGAAATATGACTTAACAGTCACACATCTAGTTATGGTGCTCGCCATTGTATGATTTCGTATTAGATCTAGTCACAACATGGGTCTGGGAGATCAGGTATAGCATTAACTTTGGTCAGGTTGAGCCCCTGTCTACGATCTAGATTTTGGTCAGCTATGGTAAGCTATGAGGCTCGTCGAAGCTCGGAGTCGTCTCAGACATGGTCTCCTAAACCAGATGACCAAGTCTAGTAAGGGCTTGATCCAATGAATTATTATATAACTGATAAATTACATTTCGAATAGTTAATGCTCTAAATAAGAAGGAAAAAAATTGAGCCTCTTAAAATTAGTACACCATCGATAATTAAGGCTAATAAAGTGTACTTTCCCCTAATTCGAAACATATATGATGATGATGATTTAGATGTGCAAGGAGCAGTAAGGCGATTCTATGGGCGGAAGAAACAATGGGGATTTGCGCAGTTACTCTCGTTGGAGAATTTTAAAGATAATTCAAACGGGTACCTACTTGACGATACCTGCATATTTGGAGCTGAGGTTTCCGTTTTGAAAGCTACCACTGGAAAATTGAAGTCTTCTCCTACTACGATTAAACTGCAATCTGACTCTAATAACAATGAGAAATCATCCTCCTCTACACCGGATGATCTAGACGATGGGTATGCATCTTGATTTCCTCCCATGAATACATATATATATAAAGTCCTGCTAATTAACTGCAAATAGTAATTTGTAATGTACATCTTTTTAATGTCATCATTAGGAATGATGAGTTCAAGCCCAGCTTGCCATCCACAGCTGCGGGTACGTTCCAAATTTAAAGAATCCGGCCTGGTCCGGTCCGGAGATTTCATGTTTTAAATTTTGTTTTGTTTTTACGAATTGTCAATCAATTACAAAACCGAGATTTTCTTTAATAATGTGGCTTACAATGCAATATTATTTCGTACATGGATGCAGGTGTGGTGGTGTACAAGAGAGAACTCCCACCAAGTCATTACACCCTCAAGATTGACAATTTCTCACTACTCCAGGGCACCAAACACTGCTCTGATATGTTCGAATATGGGGGATACAACTGGTTTGTTTATTAATCAGCTAAACTATTATTTACTAATTAAATTAGTTAATTAGAGTAATATATAATCTGAATACATATGCAGGAGCTTGACACTGCACCCAAATGGGAATAAAGAGGAAGGAGGTGAAGGCCACATATCTCTGTATCTCAAATTAGAAGATCAAAACAATCTTCCTTCCGAGTGGGAGGTGTTTGTCAACTACAAATTCTTCGTACAAGATCAACACAAGGCTTCATCTTATCTTACAATCCAAGGTACGTAGCTAGCCAGGTCTTTGCATGTATCCAATAATGAGAACTTTGTACCCAAATAAAAACATAAGAAATAAGAAAATTCAAATACAAATATAGCCATCAAATTTTGTTTTTACCAAACTAGCAAAACGTCGCTGTTGTTGGCATTGGCAACATCAGAGTGGGTTGGTGCCACTGTTGACAACATTGGAGTGACGCAACACTGTAGTTATAAACCCTATTGTGTTAGGTGAATGGTTTAATTAATTGGGTTAACTATAGATGATAAAACTAGCGATTTAAGACCCGGCTAAACTGATTTATCTTCAAGAGTTACTCCAATCAAACCATTTACCCAACACAATAGTGTTTATTAAAAAAAATCATATAACTACATAAGCCGTAAACCCTTAAAATAGCTAAAAATTGGAGAAAAAAGGGTGTTAATGATGCCCTACTCCACTGTTGGCAATTTCAGCGTTTGCTAGTTTGGTAAAAACTAGGGTTGAGCAAATATCCCGAGAGGCTCAAAATCCCGTCCGTCCCGCCCTAGCCCGTCCCAAAAAGCCCGTCCCAAAAATGTGCCCAAGCCCTAATGGGCGGGACTTTTCTTCTCAACTAGGGTTAGGGCTAGGGCTAGGGTTTTTTTACGAAGTCCCAAAAGACCCGTCCCGTCCCTTTTTGCTAACTAATCAGCTATAAACTATAGTTAGTTAAGTTAACTTTTTAGTGATGACTCGGGTTGAAATTCCATTTGATCTGGATTTGTATTTATAACTTGTTATATAAGAATTGTTGGTGACTTTGTGTTAGAGTCTTGGTAAAACTTAGTTTTGGAGTCATTGGTGAACTATTTTGGAGAACCTAGTTATGTGTTGAACTTGGTGTTCTTACAAGTGGCAAAATGTTTGAGTGATTTTTTGTTTTATGGTGAACTTTGTTGTTGTTCTGTGTTTGGTTATGGTTTAAGTAAATTGAGTATGGTTTTTTTTTTTGAACTTGGATGGGAATTTGGGTTTGTCCCATTTGTCCCTAGTCCCTGTAGGCCCGTGGCGGGCGGATTTTTTCCTACTAGCTAGGGCTCGGGACAGCCATTAAGTAGCCCTAATTTTAGGGCTTGGGCCATTTTTTAGAAAAGGCCCGCCCATCCGTCCCATGCTCAGCCCTAGTAAAAACGGAATTTTGGCTGTTACATTTGTATTTTGAATTTCTGATGAATTAACTGAGTATATATGTTTATGAATAAATATGAAATGATGATGATATATATATATATAGATGCGGCGGAATTAGGAGGATCAGTGAAGCGATTCCATGAGAATAAGAAAGAATGGGGAATCGCCAGGTTACTGCCACTGGAGACGTTGAAAAAGAGTTCCAATGGGTACCTTGTCAACGACCACTGCGTGTTCGGGGCTGAGCTTTTCATGGTGAAAGCCACTGGCAAATGCGGGCTTCTTACTGTGGGTCAAACATATTACAGCCCTAACAAGATCAATTTTAAGTTGGAGTGCTTTTCTACTTTGGATAAATCTCAATATGAATCTGTAAATTATAAAGCTTATGGAGGCTACAAATGGTACGTATATATATAATGACATACTACGTACACCTACCATACCTCTCGTTTTGGTTTTGATGAAGTTTACAAAATACATGCATTTTAGGAGTTTCAACAATCAGCATTACTACTAATATGCATGAGATAAATAATAATAATAATAATAATAATATTTTTTTTTGCAAATAAATTAATGCAGGAGGCTAAGAGTCCTTCCGAAAGCAAAATCAGGCAACAATCAGGGTGTTGGGGTTGAGGTTGTTCTTGACGGGTATGATAAAATGCTCAATAGTACACAGGTCTATACAAAGATTACGGTGCGAGTCTTGGATCAGCTTCACAATAAACATAAAGAAAGTACACGTAAGTAGATGTCATGCGATAGAACTGACGTATCAGAGAATTTCTCATCTCTCTATAGACTCTCTCTCATGAAAAATATTGGCTACCACCGAGCCACCATGGTGGCTCGGCCTTGTCTCACACGTTGTGTGAGTGGGACCCAATGTTTGGGCCCCACTCTCACAACATGTAGAGTGTACAGAGCCACCACTTGGTTGTTCGGCGGTAGCAAATAAAATCTTCCCTCTCATAATAGAACTTTTTATTTTTACATGGGGTGATTGGTCAAACAGACGAAGTTAAAAATCATGTTTAGTGAGTATACATTGAGTTATGGACAAATAACTGGAATTTTTTTTTAAAGGATAAATATAATATTTTAAATAGTTAAATTGACAATAATTACAAATTCAGTATAAAAATTGCATATCACAAAAAGTTAAGACCTCGTCACATAATAGTTTTGTCTCTAGCTGCTTAAGGAGTCCTCGTCAGAGGGCAGCACACTTCTAATACACTTATTCCATATCTAGAATCATAATCGCTCGCACTAGATCTATCTATAACAGGTAAATTGTCGAACATAAATATTTTTCTATTTCAATAGCTCAATTAAGTCTGAATCCAAATTTTTTAATTGATGTATGAACTACTGAAGTACTACGTAACTACCACATTATATTACATAATTTCTCTCGTATAGGGCTGAATTTGGTGGAACTAATGTTTTGCAGACACGTGGAACAGCCGTGGAAGTAACTATCCGCTAGGTAATTCGATGTTAGTAACTTGGGGGGAACTTCATCAACCTGAAAGTGGGTTCCTATGCAACGACACTTTGATCGCACAAGTCGAATTCCATTCGTAGGGTGGATGGTAGCGCAGATCGAAAGAAGGTTGATGATAATTGGCAATCATGAATTCCACATTTTCATCACGTGTGTGTTTATTTCAAATAATTATCAGCGCTCGCCTCGTGTTTGACATTTCATATTTTCATTTCATTGTTGTTTGTTTTAATTAAGGGAAACTGATTACTGGGCCTAAAATGTTCTCTTATGATTCAAAAAATGTGTTATTATTGACCATTTTCTATTAAAGTTTATGGGAAGTTTGATAAATAATATATACACGATACCATCCGTTACTTTCTAACTACTATAAAATTTACAAATGTCTCTAAAAAGGATTTATTGTGGAGAGGTGATTAAGTTGACTTAAAAAGTGAACTCCGGTGAAACTCTAATACACCTCGAGATATAAATTAATCTTTGGAAGAGCCAATTGGTTGATTAGTATGAACAATATGAGCTAATTAATTGGTTTAAGGGAGATGGGTGGAAGTAACATCTTTTTAAGATTAAACACAAACTCTTATTTTTATTTTAATTTGTTAGAATAAATAGAGTTTTTGACCGATATATAAGCCTTCGTGGACAATCAAATACAAATATAGGCTGCATGAAAAAATAATTACAAATCTGAGGCAAACCGAGATTTCACATCTCAGTTTGAATTTTTTTCATCCAAACCGAGATGTGAAATCTCGGTTAGGATTTTTTTTTTTTTTTAGGGTTTAGGGTTTTTTAGTGCCCTAAACCCTAAAAAAAAAATCCTAACCGAGATTTCACATCTCGGTTTGGATGAAAAAATCCAAACCGAGATGTGAAATCTCGGTTTGCCTCATATTTGTAATTATTTTTTCATGCAGTCTATATTTGTATTTGGTTGTCCATGAAGGCTTATATCGGTCAAAAACTCGAATAAATATGTATACATTATTATGAGTTAATGTATATAATTAGAAACAATCATTTAGATGATAAGTTATTTATATATATGATTATAAAATAAATTTATATATTTTTTTATAAATTGTCTCAATAAAAATTATTTTGAGACGTTAGCCAACTCAAAAATACAAAAACGGCACTTTCTATTCATGGCCAGGCTGAGCCAACAAAAAACCAAGCTAAAGCCAAGTAAGTGAGGCCAATATTAGATCACACGTAATAAATTAATATATATTAATAATTTGAAACTTTATAATTGATTTTAAATCTTAAAATTATTAAGTTCCTAATATATCATTATTTAATTTAGATAAACATAACTATATTTATTATTATCATATATTAGATTGGATTTGCACGATGGTACGTAATGTCTAGTTGGTAACCACAATGTATGATTGTCTAATATAATAGTGCTTACTATATATGGCATCGATGTGTATATACTACCGCTTCCGGTACGATTTATTTTATATATGTTATATAAAGCCTTATCTGTACACTGTACTTACATCACGTTCGTAGTTTATAAAAGGAACTCTATTAAGTATTTCAAGATTAACAAGTCCGTTCGTAGTTTAAAAAAAAATACATACAAAAAGTCTTGATCAATAATAAATGTGATTAAATATATCTTTGGCCGGTTTGTCAACTTAAGTTCAATCAACCAGCTAATCCAGTTACAATAACAATAAGGAGAATAGTCATTTTATCTATATCAATATTTGGTCCTCGGTGAAAAAGAAGTAAATTTCATATTAGTATATCGAAAATATTGCAAATTAACAAATTAGAACTATAACTTTTTTGGCCATAAACTATAATAAATATAAGTAATATGTAAACAATATGGTTGTAACATATATTAAATCCTGAAAACATTTAAAAAAGTATAAAGATAAAAAGTAAAAACCAAATAAAAAATATATAAAAATGTTTAAAAATAATTATATTCAAAAAAAGAATTGAACACCAACCAACGAGTTGCGGATTTGGATGAATAAATAAGTACAATAAAAATTATTTAAAGTTGGAAATGTAAAATAAAAATAACAAAATCATAACATATAAAACAGCTCAAATATGTGTTTTTGTCTACGACACATCTTAGTAATAAGGCATTCTTCACACACAATAATTATTTTAAAAGAAAACTAAGCATTTTGATTTTTTTTTATTTGTTTAATTTTACTTTTAAAATATTTAATTGAAAATTTTAACGGGTTATTGATGCTTTTTTTTTGCTACTTTTGAAATCTTAAATAAGCATTTGCAACAACGTTAAAAAAAAAGATAATGTATTATTTTGCAACATTCTTTACTACCAGCATTTCAATGAATTTTTTTTTTGGCCATACATTTCAATGAAAAATTTGAGAGATGGTTAAGTATATTTTTTTGCTACATTCCATTTGTAAAACTAGAAAATGCACTTTAAAGTAAATATGCTATTTTGTAATTATATGATTCGAATATTGTAATGCAAAATGGCTAAAGTCGACTTTGCATAAAATAATAAATGTAGAATATATAATTAAAGTCCACTCTGCATAAATAATAAATAAAATGTAACTTGGCATAAATAAATCCAAAATAGATAATTCAGATGTCAAGGAATTTGTATATAAACCCACATGAATAGATGCAGGCTGCAGCATATATATACACACATATTAATTCCATTTAGAAAAGATAATTATATTTGATCTATGGGATTGGGCGATACGAAGAAAGTATCACCACCTTCCAGAACGGATACTGTCAAGCCAGGCCGCGGCATCGTTGGTATGTACAGTGCTCATAGCAATCTCGTTTTGTTGTATTGTACATATATATATATATATATATATATATATATATATATATATATATATATATATATATATTGGTTATTGGCTCTTAGATTATGAATATGAGTATATCGAAAATTTTCACTTACAAGCGCTGATTGGTTAAGGCGTACGTATTATTCCTAATAAGTGGTATCAGAGCCGATAGTTTGAATCCCGACAATGATATTTTAAGAAAAAATGTTAAAAAAAACTCATTTGGAAGACCAACATCGGAAGAGTGTTAGAGTATGAATAACACTATATCGAAGACCTGTCCTTCACTCACAAATTCGAATTTATAAGCTGATTAGTTAAAGTGTACGTCTTATTTCTATCACTTCCTAGATTATTACTAATTAATATTGATGGGTTGATGCAGGTATGGATGTGTTCAATAGAGAACTTCCACCAAGTCATTGCATCTTCGAGATCACTGAATTCTCCCTCAAAGTCGCCGAACCGGTGGAAACATACCAGTCGGAGATATTCGAAGCTGGGGATTGTAAATGGTTAGTTGGCCGGTTAACTAAGTATATAAAGAGAACTACCTCATAGTTTATATATATATAGTTGATAGTTAGATATATGAATTATATCATCTATATAATGTTTATATCTATTAAGATTTAGAGCTTAAAAACAGTTTAAAGAATATTTATACGACATGTTACGATTTGGTGTGTCAGATTTTTTTTTTTGCTATTTCATATTCATATATTTGATTTGTTATTTTTCATTTTTATGTAAATTTTCGCGTTACATTGTGTTGTACCAATAATAATAAGATTAAGAATCTAAAAACAGTTTGTAGTATATGTCATTAAAGCCAAAATTTTACATAAAAGTGAAAAAAAAATATGACACATCGGATATTAAATAATAATAAAAATTATTGAGAAGCCAATCACAACATGGTGTATACTAAGACTATTTTTATATTTTTAATCCTATCTATTATATTGCTATATATTGATAAAATCTTATATTGATCTTTCAATTATTTGTTAAAATTATATGTCTTGTAAGGCTCCACCCTGGTCTGCTTGCAGGAGCTTATCTTTATATCCAAATGGAAATAAAAAACGTGGAGGGAAAGACCATATCTCCCTATATCTGAATATTGAAGAAACAGACAAGTTTTCTTTCGGTTGGGAGGTGTTTATCAACTACAAACTCTTTGTACTTGATCAGATTGATGATTCTTATCTGACCATTCAAGGTGCGCCCGTGGTTTAACCATTTCCTATATGTGGTTTAATTACCTAATTCGTAACATATATGTACATATATGATGATGTTGATATAGATACGCAAGGAGCTGTGAGACGATTCCATGAGAGGAAGAAACAATGGGGATTTGCGCAGTTAATATCGCTGGAGACTTTAAGTGACCAGTCAAACGGGTACCTCCTTGACGATACCTGCATTTTTGGAGCCGAGGTTTTCGTTCTGAAAGCTTTCACTGGAAAATCAAAGGCGTCTCCTACCACTAGTAAACTGCAATCTGACTATAATAACAATGACAAATCATCCTCATCTACACCGGATGATAAAGCCGATGGGTATGAACTATCTCATTATGTTATTTCTGATTCTTTAACAAAATAGTATTTGTGATGTTCATCTTTTAATGTGATCATCAGGAAAGACAAGGAGAAATCATCGTCCTCAACAACAGATGCCCAAGCCGCTGGGTATGAACTATTTCATTACTTTATTTCTAATTCTCTAGTAAAATAGTATTTGTAATGTACAACTTTTAATGTGATCATCAGGGACGACAATGAGAAATCATCCTCCTCTACCATGGATGATCAAGTTGTTGGGTATGAACCATTTCATTACATTATTTCTAATTCGATCTCTAGCAAAATAGTTTTTTTTTTTAATGTACTTCTTTTATTGTGATCGTTAGGAATGACAAGGAGAAATCATCCTCTTCTATCACGGCCGCAGATGATCAAGCTGATGGGTATATGAACTATCTCATAGTTACATTATTTCTAATTCGATCTCTAGCAAAATAGTATTTGTCATGTACATCTTCTAATGTCTAAACAGGAATAAAGTGGTCATCACGCCCTCGCCCAGTTTGCCACCCATATCTAAGGAGGGTACGTGACAAATTTAAAGCAATCGATCCAGTTCGTATAATTCATCATTGTTTCCAATTTAGTTTTGTTTTTACGAATTATCAGTCAATTAGTGTAGTGTAACTTTACAAAACCGAGATTTTCTTTATTATGATAGATATATATATAGTGATGCATGAACACCATTAACTAATTAATTAATTAACGTGGGTTGCAATGCAGGTTTGGTGATGTACAAGAGAGATCACCCACCAATTCATTACATCCTGGAGCTTCATAATTTCTCACTCCTACGGGACACCAAACACTGCACGGATATGTTCGAATATGGGGGATACAACTGGTTGGTTAATTAATCAGCTAATTAGAGTAACTACGTATATATTATAAGGGTATAATATATTTTATTTTATATATATTCTGATTGAGTTATGTTAGGAAATATTAGGAATTAATATATTTTATTTCTGTATGCATGCAGGAGCTTGACACTGCACCAAAATGGGAATAAAGAGGATGGAGGGGAAGGCTACATTTCTCTGTATCTCAAATTAGAAGATCCAAACAGTCTTCCTTCTGGGTGGGAGGTGCATGTCAACTGCAAATTCTTCATACAAGATCAAAACAAGACTTCATCGTATCTTACAATCCAAGGTACGTAGCTAGCTAGCTAGGTTTTAGCATGCATGTTTAATTATGATTATAATACGTAACGACGATATATATATGTAGATGCGGCGGAATTAGGAGGAACTTTTAAGCGATACCATGAGTATAAGAATGAATGGGGAATTGCCAAGTTACTGTCGTTGGAGACCTTCAAACAGACTTCCAATGGCTACCTTGTCAACGACCACTGCGTGTTCGGGGTTGAGATTTTCGTCTTGAAAGCCACTGAGAAAAAGGGGATTCTTACTGTGGGTCAAACAGAATATCATCGCCCTAACAAGATCAATTTGAAGTTGGAGAACTTTTCAACATTGGAAAAATCTAAAAATGAATCTCTAACTCAAACTTATAGATATAAAAAATGGTACGTATATATATACATATATATTTATCTCGATTCATCACCTAGTTAGAGAGCTTGTACTGACTCGAGCACGTGCCATGCCAGACCTGGTAGTATTGTCTAGCTAGGAGGCCATGTTAGAACGAACCCGGGTCAGGCTGAGCTCCATGGCTTACCCTGACCGATCAAAAATCTAAATCAGTCATGAATCAATTGGTTGAGCCACGACCGCTCATGCTAGACTTGGTGCTCGAATCAGGACGGGCACCCTAGCAAGGTGAATCAAGTCATGACTGACTTAATTATAAGTCACACTTCGGGTGATTGAGTAAAAAAACTAAGGCTCTTAAAAGTTATAGGGCAATGGTTGAGACTCTTAAAAGATTGTTTCATTTATGGCGTATATATATGGATTAAGAACCTAAAAATAGTCTCATTCTATATGTCATGTTGCTAATTGTTATCACAAATTTAAAAAGTTGATTTTCAGTGTCTCAACTATTTGACGCTTAAAGAAACACAAATATATTACCCCTTTTATGAAATATCATATTTGTTGCTCATGTTTAGTGTTATTTGATGCTTAAAAAAATTTCTATCAACTTTAAAAGAAAAAAAAGTAGATATCAACCAATATATAATTGGGACACCGAATATCAACATTTTTAAATTAGGAATATTGATTAGTAACCTGATCTACAGTAAGACTGTTTTTTAGATTCTTAACCATATATATGAGATAATTTTTTAAATATTTTGCAGGAGACTAGCAGTGGATTCGAATGCATTGTCAAGTAACTACAAACGGGGTGTTGGGGCTGAGTTGGTTCTTGACGGGCATGAGAAACTTCCTCCTAAGACAGAGGTGTATGCAAAGTTTACGCTGCGAGTCCTTGATCAACTCCACAATATACATAAACAAAGTACACGTAAGTATATCTCTCTCTCGGACATAGATTTTTTTTTTTTTTCCCAAAGTAAATTGCAGGTTGAATTTGGTGGAATTAATGTTTTGCAGACACGTGGACCGACCGTACATCTACTCATAATAAAGGAAATACTCCGTTGACTGGTCCGATGTTAGTATCTTCGGAAGAACTTTATAAACCTGGAAATGGGTACCTAGTCAACGACACTTTGATCGCACAAGTCGAATTCCATTAGTTGGGTGGGTGGGGAAGATCGGAAGAACAAGGTTACTTGATCCATGCTAGTTCCCATATTTTCAAACACCTGTGTGTTTGAGATTTCATTTCATTGTTGTTGTTTGTTTTGTTTTGGCCAACATTATTGTTGTTTGTTGTAATAAAGGGAAACTGTTTGATTGGGCATAATGTTTGGAATCACAATTTGAGATATTATTTCTTATAGAGTATAAGTCTCCTTTCACGTTTTACTTGATTCCAGTTTTCTCTTATGATATTGTTATTTTTTAACTAATAAAAACACTAGATTTTGAAACTTCCTTATAAAAATTCTGTTAACATGGAAGATATATATGTACTCAAAGATGTTGAAATTCGAATGCTTATATTCATGATTGCGTGTTAGCAGTAATATCTAATACTTTTGTAGTGTTTATGATAAATACAGCTGCAATTTCAACTTAGGAAAAGATTCTTTGATGATTTCTAGTTGTATTAATCAAACAAAAATCAGATCCCATTTGATAAATGTTGAAACCTAGGGTTTCAGATGAAGAAGATGAAGAGATGTTTCTTGGAGAGAAATGTCGAAGAGGAAATGAAAGGACACACACAATTGCGGTTCATTGAGGCAGGTTCCTTCACCTGGCTGCCTCTCCCCTTATTTATCACTAAAGGAAGGCCCGAGACCAGCTCGAGGGCCTTAACCCAATATACAAGAAGGAACTGGTCCAAAGTACAAACACAGCAACTGGGCCGAACAAACCTCAACCCAAGAAACAAACAGAAAGCAGTTCAAACACATCAGTTCAAATACAAGGATAAACACAGAAGGAGAAACTAAACAAAGACTGGACTACACAACTGGACTGGGCTGGGCTTGACTCTCAACACTCCCCCTCAAGCACAGCTCCATGAACTCCCCCTGTCTTTGAGCATACTTCTTCGTCCTCATCTTCATCAAGGAATTTTCCTGGAAACAAATTTTCCATACCCAGTTTTCCTGCTAAGAAATAATGCTGCTTGCTCCCTAATGACTTCGTAAATAAATCAGCAAGTTGATCACCTGTTCTAACAAAAACAGCCTTCACAGAACCATTAGTAAAAAACTGTCTAGAAAAATGACAATCAATCTCAATGTGTTTGGTTCGTTCGTGAAAAATAGGATTTGTCGCAATTTGAATGGCAGCTTTGTTATCGCAATGCAATAACGTGGCTGCATTCTGTTTAAAACCAAGTTCACCCAACAAACCTCTCAACCAAACTATTTCAGAAACAGTATGACCAATGCTGCGATATTCAGCCTCAGCAGAGGACTTAGAAACAGTTTCATGTTTCTTAACCTTCCACGAAATCAAAGACTTACCCAAAAGAATAGCATATCCAGTTAAAGATCTTCTGGTTTCAGGATTGGGAGCCCAATCTGAATCACAGAATGCCTGCAAATTAACTTCATCATGGGCTGAAAAAAACAAACCTTTACCAAGCTCCCTTTTTATATACCTTACCACACGCATTGCAGCATTGAAATGTGACTGCTTTGGACAGGATAAGAATTGGCTTAAATTTTGTACTGCAAAAGATATATCGGGTCTCGTAATGGTAAGATACAACAATTTGCCTATCAGTCGCCTAAAACTAGTGACATCACTTAGGACAGAATCATCAGAATTCAGGCCAACAAAATCATCATAATCCTTACTAGTCAGCTTAGGATTTGCCTCCATGGGAGTTCTAGCAGTTTTGCTGCCAGCTAAACCCACCTGAGAAATCAACTCTAGAGCATACTTCCTTTGACAAAGAACAATCCCATCATTAGATCTAGCTATCTCAATACCAAGAAAATATTGTAACTCCCCCAGATCTTTCATTTTGAAACTATTTTGAAGAACATTTTTCAATTCAGTAATGAGTTTAGCACTATTGCCAGATATGAGCAGATCGTCAACATAAACCAACAGAACAACAAGCTCATTGCCATCATACTTTGTAAATAAAGAGTAATCATGCAATGACTGAGTGTAACCAGCTTTAATCAAGGCATCTGTGAGTTTTAAATTCCATTGTCTTGAGGCTTGTTTGAGCCCATACAAGGATTTACGCAGTCGACAAACTAGTTGAACATCCCCTTTGGACTGGTAAATCCTTGAGGGAGACTCATGTAAACCTCTTCATCTAAATCGCCTTGCAAAAAAGCATTGTACACATCCATGTGGTATAAGGGTCAATGGCTAAGAGCAGCTAAGGCTAACACAGTTCTAACAGTGTTCATCCTAACAACAGGAGAAAAAGTTTCAAAATAATCAATACCATACTGTTGTTTGAATCCCTTAGCTACCAACCTAGCTTTGTACCTCTCTAGACTACCATCAGCATTGAATTTCAACCTATAAACCCATTTTGAACCAATAGCTTTTTTACCTTTTGGGAGAGGGACCAGATCCCATGTTTGGTTTGCCTCAAGGGCAGAAATCTCATCTTGCATAGCTTGTATCCAACCAGGATCACTGACAGCCTCAGAAAAATTGTTAGGTTCAGTTAAGGAGGATATAGAAGATATATAACATCGATAATGATCCTTGACTAGACCATAAGACAGAAAATTTTGCATGGGATGGGCAGTTGAGGTGGCAGCAGTATCATAATCAGTGAGATAAATGGGATGTTTTCTTACTCTGGTAGATCTCCACAATTGGGACTCAGGTGGATTGGGTGCATCAGAAGGCAATAAGGTAGCATCATTCAATTCTGTAATATTTGCCTCATCATTTGCAATGGGAGGGACAATAGTGACATCAGAACCAGAAGGTTCATCATGGTCATCAACAGAAGCAGAATCAACAGATTGCTCAAGCACAGGAGTGCTAATAGGATCAGCATCATCACAGAGAGTGGTTGAAATAGGGTGTTCAAAAATAATTGGAACAGAGTCTGGTTTGCTGCTAACAAAGGGAAAAATATCTTCAAAAAATTTGACATCTCTATTGATAAAGAAACGTTTGGATGTCAGATCATACATTTTGTATCCTTTCTTTGTTTCAGAGTACCCCAAGAAAACAGAAGGGATGCTTCTGGCAGCAAATTTATCAGTGATAAGAGGTTTTTTTGCATATCCTAAACAGCCAAAAACTCTCAGATGCTTGATATCAGGTTTATTTCCAGATAAAATTTCCAAAGGGGATTTGTTATTCAAAATATTTGTGGGCATCAGATTGATGAGATAACAAGCAGTGAGAATACATTCACCCCAAAAAGTATTTGGTAAAGAAGCCTGCAGTTTCAGTGCTCTAGCAATTTCTAATAATTGTTTGTGTTTACGTTCAACCCTACCATCCTGTTGAGGGGTATAAGAACAAGAACTTTGGTGAAGAATTCCTTTATTTTTAAAAAAGAGAGTTAAATGATCATTGAAGAATTCTCCCCCATTGTCAGTTCTGACTGTCTTAATGGTTGTTTTAAATTGTGTTTCAACCATTTTGACAAAAAATTTCAGTAATTCAGCCACATCATGTTTAAATTGCATCAAAAAAACCCAAGTAACACGAGAGTAGTCATCCAAAATAGTAAGAAAATATTTTTTATTATCATGTGTGGCAGAATGGTATGGTCCCCATACATCACAGTGAACAAGTTGAAAAGAAGCAGAAGCTCTAGAATCAGATAAAGGAAAAGGTAATCTGGTCAATTTTGCTAGAGGACAAACAGAGCAATCATGAACTGCAAGTTCTTTATTCCTAAGACAGGTGAGGGTATCAATAAGCTGCAATGTTTTAAAAGAAGCGTGCCCAAATCTTCTATGCCAGAGAATGGCAAGATTCTGATCAGTATTGGCCAAGGAAGCAGAAACAAAATTTTGCTTGCTGGGATTGAACACATAAAAGCCTGAGATCTGCTCACCATTTGCCAAGACCTTCCCATTTGAGAGGTCCTGCAGGATAAAATTTTTGGGAGAGAAAATGATAGAGCAGTTTAATTCTTTTGTAAGCTGAGAAACGGAGATAAGATTATATTCAAAATCAGGTATGTAAAAGACGTTTCTCAGTATTCTGTTTTTGTCAAAAAAATAATTTCCAATCCCAGCAACTTTTGAAAATAGGCCATTAGGTAGTTGGACTTTGGTATCATCTAAAATTTTAAAATCAGTCAACCAAGTCTTGGATTTTGTCATATGATTGCTGGCACCTGTATCAACAATCCAGCACTTTGAATTATCAAACAGGGTGGTCAAAGAAATCATACCAGTGGCAGCAATTTGATCTGCTGCTGATGCGATTGCAGTGGCAGCTGAGTTGCCACTACCTCCAGCATGTAGGAGCAGTTTGTTGAATTGCTCCCCTGTTAAGGTGACCGCCTTATTGGTAGTGCCAGAGTGTGGAATAGAGACTGAAACATCATAATCAAAATCATCTTCATTTGCTCCAGAAGCTGCGTTGGCTTTGGCTATGGTGGCTTTGGCCTTATTCAACTCTTTCAGTTTGAAACAATTTTCCCTCACATGGCCTTTTTTTTTTTGCAATAATCGCATCCTTTGGCATAACATCTACTGACAGTGTGGCCCTTCTTTTTGCAAAAATCACATTGCAGGTTGGGATTGAGATTGGGATTAAAATTCCCTTTCTTATTCCTGGCATCAATCTGATTGAGTGGGATATTGTTTGAAGTGAGAGAGACATTGTCAGCCATAATGGTAGCAGACACTTCTTTCTGGTTTTCCTCCTGCATAAGTATGTTATAGGCCTGATTGAGTGAAGGCAGTGGTGACCATAAGAGAAGGTTGCTGCGCACGTTGGCAAAGTTGTCACTTAATCCCATCAAAAACTGGAATAATCGCTGGTTCTCTTTGTGATCGAGGTGTTTCTTGAATGCATCACCTTCAATATGTGGTAGAGAACAAGCTGTATCATATTCTGTCCATAAGTTCTTGAGTTTTGTGAAAAACACAGATATAGAATCAACTCCTTGGGTTGCAGTGAGTACCAAAAGTGGATTTGATTCATCCACGCTGCCATCCGTCGGATTTCTGTCTTCACCAGCCATTGAATAAATTCCAGATGAATCGTCACAGCAATTTGAAGGAGATGTTGTGAAGGATAGTCACAGGGGCCACGACTCTGAAGATCCAGCGAAAAGCGAAACGTCACTTCAAGAAAATCGATCTGAGAAAGAAGATCGAACTGTCGATAGAAATCGAGCAACGAGACCAGGCTAGGGTTACAGAGATAGAAGCGGAAGCGAATTTGGATCGAGAAAGCATGAGCGGAAATCGCTCAATGCTCTGATACCATGATAAATGTTGAAACCTAGGGTTTCAGATGAAGAAGATGAAGAGATGTTTCTTGGAGAGAAATGTCGAAGAGGAAATGAAAGGACACACACAATTGCGGTTCATTGAGGCAGGTTCCTTCACCTGGCTGCCTCTCCCCTTATTTATCACTAAAGGAAGGCCCGAGACCAGCTCGAGGGCCTTAACCCAATATACAAGAAGGAACTGGTCCAAAGTACAAACACAGCAACTGGGCCGAACAAACCTCAACCCAAGAAACAAACAGAAAGCAGTTCAAACACATCAGTTCAAATACAAGGATAAACACAGAAGGAGAAACTAAACAAAGACTGGACTACACAACTGGACTGGGCTGGGCTTGACTCTCAACACCATTGTCACGCTTAATACCAAACTCGAACTCATTGCACTAAACAGAGTAAAAACTTTCAATGAACCCAGGTCCTACTGAATTTAATAGACAACATTCTATGGATAGGTTGAGTCTTCATCCATGGCCTCATCACCCTGCACAAATAAGTAAAAGGCTGGGATGGCTAGGGAAGACTGAAATTAGACTAAATTTCTCGAATACAACATTTACAACAGAATTCAAGAGATGATGAGTGACATTGGTCTAGAATATAACCTTAAAATTATGTTGTGTGTTGCAATTTATTTGGAATCTAGAATATCATTTATTTTTGTAGTTCTCATATCTAGAGGAATTGTGAATACGTGCTAATTAGTACATACCCAAACAGTTCTCTTCCAAATTTTTTATTATTGAATCAGATAAAATACCAATTTTACAACACAATATAAAATTGGCAATATCAAGAGTTGATGCCTCTATTACAACAATTAACCTGCCATTAATCCAACAGTTCAACTATATTTAGTTTTTTTGGCCACTAACTACATTTAGTTGATATTAAGGTAATGTTAGCGGACAAAAAAGAATCAACAGCTGCGGGCAGAAGGCGGGTGAACGACATCTTTTAAAAACGGAGAGAAAAGAATTGGTGCGCAAAAACGTCGCTTGGGCTGAAGAGGGTAGGTTGGGATGTATAAAACAATTGGAGACCAAACAGTTGGAGATGCACACCGATTCACCGAACTCGGAAGACATCGTTTGGGTAAGGTGGGTATTTTAGGAATTTCACATTTGGGAACCAGCTATAGCCTATAAAGACAGAGAGATGCACAGGAAGACGTCGTTTGGATTAATGAGGGTAGTTTAGTAATTGTACAGTTGGAATGTTTTTATTTTTATGTTTTAAAATTTTAAATTACCGGTTATACCACATGACAAATTAATATATTAATAATTTGAAACTCTATAGTTAATTTTATATCTTAAAATTGTTAATTTCCTCACATAGCATTATTTAATTTAAACAAACATAACTATATTTTTTATTATCATATATTAGATTAGATTTGCACGATCATAATGTCTAGTTGGTAACCACAATGTATGATTGTCTAATATAATAGTGCTTACTATATATATATATATATATATATATGACATCGATGTGAATATACTACCGCTTCCGGTATGATTTATTTTATATATATATATTTATATAAAGCCTTATCTGTACTTACATCACATTTGTAGTTTAAAAAAGAAACTCTGTTAAGTATTTCAAGATTAACAAGTCCGTTCGTAGTTTAAAAGAAAATATACAAAAAGTCTTGATCATAAATTTGATTAAACATATCTTTGCCGGTTTGTCAACTTAAGATCAATCAACCAGCTAATTCAGTTAAAATAATAATAAGGAGAAATAGTCATTTAAATATCAGTATTTGGTCCTCGGTGAAAAATATCTAAATTGCATATTAGAAAATGCACTTTATAAAGTAAATATGCTATTTTGTAATTATATGATTCGAATATTGTAATGCAAAATGACTAAAGTCGACTTTGCATAAAATAATAAATGTCGAATATATAATTAAAGTCCACTCTGCATAAATAATAAATAAAATGTAAGTTGGCATAAATAAATCCAAAATAGATAATTCAGATGTCAAGGAATTTGTATATAAACCCTGATGAGTAGATGCAGCACATATATACACACATATTAATTCCATTTAGAAAGTTTATATTTGATCTATGGGATTGGGCGATACGAAGAAAGTATCACCACCTTCCAGAACGGAAACTGTCAAGCCAAGCCGCGGCATAGATGGTATGTCACAAATAATTAATCTAAATGACCGGTTTCGATTTGGTTCCGAATCCAATCGGGTATTTTGTTCACCTGTATCACTAATAATTAATACTTCTGGGGTGGTGGTGCAGGTGCAGGTATGGAGGTTTACAATAGAGAACTTCCACCAAGTCATTGCATCCTCGAGATCAATGAATTCTCCCTCAAAGCCACCGGTGAAGGGGAAACACACCAGTCGGAGATATTCGAAGCTGGTGGCTGTAAATGGTTAGTTGCAGGTCAACTAGCTAATTAATCTATCCTCTATATAAAAGAGAAACAGCTTAAGAGCTGGTTCCAACTTCACAAAAATCTCGGTACCCAAACTACCCCCCGAAATAACACACCGAATCATTCCCAACGGCCCAAACACATCTATGCCCTCGACGTCACTCACTACCCATCCATCTCTTACCTTGCTCACCGCTTCGACACCCATCTCCGCCCTAAAAACAACATCACCTTCATCACCCACAGAAACTTCAATCCTAACTTCTGTTCTCCTACAACCCTTCACACAACCCACGGCTAACGGTCCCAGCAATTCACATCCCCGATTCTGCCCACCCCCAGAGTACTCCGGTTTTTTTTTCACTGCCCACCCCCAGTACTCCGGTAATTCACATCCCCGATTTTTTTTACCATATTACTTCACATAATACCACTTTTAAATTGTATATGATTTTATATTAAGTAGATTAGTGTTTACATTGTTTAAATCTTACTTTTCTTTTAATTGATGTTGTTGAACACTATTTATATTACAATTCTTAACTCTTTTACACAGTCTAATAACATTTAAATTGTCATTTGTGGTTTGTTATGAAGGTTTACTCAGACAACGTTAAACTTGACTTTGAAAAAAAAATTGTAACTAAAAAGAAAAAATTGAAAAGAAAATGAACATCAAACAAATTAGAAATAGAAATTATAGTCATGGATTTACTCGATAAAATATCTTTGGCTTTCAATTTACTAATTTCATATCACAGACTTGTTTAATCTTTTCGTAATTCAAATAATTACACGTAACAATTTCAAGAGTTGTAATTCATTTTGTGTACACTTTTTTTTGCCAACTCATTTTGTATACACTAAAAGCACGCGCAACGCACGTGTTAAATTCTAGTGTTTATAAAAAACAATTTGAAGTACAAAATTTGTTATAATTTGGTGTCTCGTTTTTTTTTTTTTTTTTTTTTAAATTTGATATTCCTGTATCTGATTTGTTACTTTTTAGGCCAACTTTGATATAAATTTTGTTGTAACAATAATAATAAAAGAGTTCAGAGTCTAAAAACAGTTTGAAGTATAGACAATTAACGCCAAAATCGTACATTTAAATATAAAAAATTCTAATAGAGCTGATATCAAATCACAAAAAAAAAAAAGTTGAAACGCCAAACTATAACATGATCTATACTTCTAACTATTTTTAGGTTCTTAAACGTATTATTATATTGCTATACATTGATGTTTTCTTGCAGACAAGGACTTAGCTAGTGAAAGACGAGGAGACATTTGTCTCATTAACTTTAAGTATTATGCAATTATAGATCTTAAAGTGCAGATATTTTAAATTTATAATTATAATAATGGTCCTTTAAATTTAAAATATTATATTGACCCTAACAATATTTTTAAAAAATATTTACTTTGTAATTTTTGCCTTGACATATTTATCGCTCTTCCCTGATCTGCTATCTGCTTTCAGGAGCTTGTCTCTATACCCAAATGGAAATAAAAAGCGTGGAGGGAAAGATCATATCTCCTTATATCTGAATAGAGAAGAAACAGACAAGTTTCCTTCTGGTTGGGAGGTGCTTATCAATTACAAACTCTTCGTACTCGATCAGTTTGATGATTCTTATCTAACCATTCAAGGTGCACCTATCCGTAAAATAAAAAATTGAACTATCGTGCTATGATTTATTATGAATTGAAGAACACCAAATTAGAAAAACAGAGATAAAAATACAGAAAACTCATATATACTTTTATTGAATTGGAATATGATTTTATACAAGATATTCTACAATTAGAAGCCTACGTAGTACGTATAACCATGTGCAACACTACTGTACGACTTTAACTAACTGAAAACAAGCTAACTAATTAACTCAAATGGAGACTAACTTCTAGCTTAAGAATCAACATTTGTGATGACTTGGCAACAAAGAAATTGAAACTAAAAGGTTTTCTGACTTGAGCTTATTCAACTAATTTAACTAATATAGTGAAACCTGAATCAACTAACACGACTTTAAAAATCTCAAATTTTTATTATAGTTGGAGTCTCAACTATTCGAAATATGATTAATTATCAGTCACACATCTAATTAGGGGCTCGCCTTGGTATGATTTCGTACTAGACCTGGTCATCTGATCTGGGAGATCATGTCCAGTATGAACCTAGGTCAGGGCACTCCCATCTATCGGCCAATTGAGCCATGACTGATCTAGAGTTTTGATCAGTTAATGTGAAGCTATCTCCGAGATCGTCCATACATGATCTGCTAGACGAGATGATCACAAGGTCTAGTAAAAGGCTCGGCTCAGGAGGAGCCCTCTAATCAATTTGTGATTGATAAGTAACACTTAGAATAATTTATGCTCTAAGTAAGAAGGTAAAAACAAGTTGAACCTGTTAAAAATTACAACATCGATAATTATAAGGCTAATAAAATGAATTTTCTCTTAATTCGAAACACATATATATAATGTTGATATAGATGCGCAAAGAGCTGTGAAGCGATTCCATGAGCGGAAGAAACAATGGGGATTTGCACAATTACTATCGTTGGAGACTTTAAAAGATCATTCAAACGGGTACCTCCTTGACGATACCTGCATTTTTGGAGCCGAGGTTTCTGTTTTGAAAGCAGCCACAGGAAAGTCAAAATCATATCCTACTACGATTAAACTGCAATCTGACTATAATAACAAGAAGAAATCATCATCCTCTACACCGGATGATCGAGCCAATATGTATGAATCTTGATTTCTTCCGTGAATACATGCATAAAGCTATAGAAGAATTTGTAGATATAATAAATCATGATAATTAATAGTTTCTGATGTACATTAATGTGGTTATCAGGAATGACAAGGAGAAATCCTCCTCCTACACCAGATAATCAAGCCGATGGGTATTAACTATCTCATGTCATAATTTCTAATTGTCTTGCCAAATATAATATCTGTAATGTACATCTTTTAATATGATTGGAATATCAATGAGAAATCATCGTCCTCTACAACGGATGATCAAGTCGTTCGGTATGAAGTATCTAATTCGATCTCTAGCAAAATAGTATTTGTAATGTAAATCTTTTAATGTGATCATCAGAAATAACATGGAGAAATCATCCTCCTCTACAATTAATGATCAAGCCGTTGAGTATGAATTCTCATTGCATTATTTCTAATTCTCTTGCAAAATATATAGTATTTGTAATAAACATCTTTTAAGGTGATCATCAGGAATGACAATGAGAAATCATCCTCCTCTACAATTAGTGATCAAGTTATATCTCATTGCAATATTTCTAATTCGATCTCTAGTAAAATTGTATTTGTCATGTACATCTTCTCTAATGTCATAATCAGGAATAAAGTGGTCATCACGCCCAGTTTGCCACCCACATCTGAGGGTACGAGCCAAATTTAAAGCATTGACCGGCCCGGATAATTCATGTTTTAAATTTAGTTATGTTTTTACGGAATATTATCAATCAATTAGTGTAACTTTACAAAACCGGGAGTTTCTTTAATATGCATGATAGATACAGTGATGGATGCACCATTAATTAATGTGGGTTGCAATGCAATATTACACGCAGGTTCGGTGATGTACAAAAGAGATTACCCACCAACTCATTACATCCTCGAGCTTCATAATTTCTCACTCCTAGGGGGCACCACACACTGCACGGACATGTTCGAATATGGGGGATACAACTGGTTGGTTAATTAATTAATCAGCTAATTTAGTTACTAATTAAATTAGTCATTAGAGTAACTACGTATATATTTCTGCATGCATGCAGGAGCTTGACACTGCACCACAATGGGAATAAAGAGGATGGAGGGGAAGGCCACATATCTCTGTATCTCAAATTAGAAGATCTAAACACTCTTCCTAAAGGGTGGGAGGTGTTTGTAAACTGCAAATTCTTCGTACAAGATCAAAACAAGGCTTCAACTTATCTTACAATCCAAGGTACGTAGCTAGCTAGTTTGATCTATGCATGCATTGTTTAATTATGATTATAATACGTTTAACGATGACATATATATATATATATATAGATGCGGCGGAATTAGGAGGATCTTTTAAGCGATACCATGAGTATAAGAATGAATGGGGAGTTGCCAAGTTACTGTCGTTGGAGACCTTCAAACAGAGTTCCAATGGCTACCTTGTCAACGACCACTGCGTGTTCGGGGTTGAGATTTTCGTCTTGAAAGCCACTGAGAAAAAGGGGATTCTTACTGTGGGTCAAACACTATATAACTCTAACAAGATCAATTTTAAGTTGGAGAGCTTTTCTACATTGGGTAAAGATAATTATGAATCTGCAAATATTAAAGCTTATGGAGGTTACAAATGGTACGTGTATATATATACTATGACATACTACGTAAATACCTCTCGTTTTGGAAGTTTTCAAAATATATTTTTTAGGCTGAGTCTAAGTTAAGTATAAATAAGAGTATACTATAGGTCTTCACTCATAATTAAGTTCGAACATATGAGTTGATTGGTTAATGCATACATCTTATTCCTAACAGTGGTATCAAAGCGTGCAATTAAATTCGGGTCTCTGCGGCGCCATTTTAAAAAAAAAATTAAAACTCTTATTAAAACATTTTAAAGAAAAATTAAACCTCCTATTAAAAATGGTGAAGTCCATATATTGACCCAATGATGGTCAAGGGCCGGGCTAATATCCATTGACTCACAGTTGGTTAAGGTCGGGGTGGCCGGAGAGATGTTGAAGTATAAGAGTGTGCTAAATGCATTCACACATAAATTCGGACTTATGAGACAGTTGGTTAAGGCGCACCACTACAAGAAAACACCCTCAATTAAAACCAAATTTGAGACGAGGTGTTTCCCGTGTCAAATTAGCACGGATTTTTGGTCGAATCTGACACGGCTGTTGACACGAGTACGATAACACGGGCTTTCCTTGTCGCAAATCGTGATATGAACAGATATATTCGAATATATATGCTGTTTAATTAAAAATAGATTGGCTTTAGATAGAGTCGAACCCTAGCCCGTAAAGGGTAAAGTGCTGACCATTGGTTCAAGACCAAAAGATATTGCATCAAGTTCAAGCTCATTCCCACTCAGCTAAATGACTTTATCTGTACAAATTGGGTAATAATTTATATATTATATGTATCTGTCGAAAAGAAACAATCACCAAGTTTCATTACCCTAAAAGTGCATTTAGAGTCATGATGTTTAGCCCTAAATCAAATATTTTAGATGTTTCATTTTGTAAATAATATATTAGATGCACTATACACTATTTCATATTTTCTCTCATTTATTTCTAATGTAAAATTAAAAAAAAAAAAAGAAAAAAAAGAATAACAATTGCCTACTCTCCAAATTTTAATAATAACTAGTGGTGGCGCGATCGTTGCACGCGCGGCGGTTGAGGATTTCAGCTCATTAGTATCTAACATTTATCAATGAGTTTCATTTTACTATTTATTTTCTTAACTGGTAGGAAGACTTACTGGTATAATTGGGGAAGCAACAAAAAGATAATTGTAACACGAGTACTATACAAATTTGACAAACAAATATGCATCTTGGGTGCAATTGTAGTATAAAGATGTACTATACAAGATGATTCTTTGCTGTTTTCATGTTAACACTTAAATTTAGCTCAAGTCAAATCTCTCAATTAATAAGTTTATAAATAAATTTGTAAATTAGTAACAAAAATTATGGTTGCTTCATCTTGCTTTTAAACCTCGTCGTTGCTGAAATGAAGGAACCTGAAAAAACTAAAGCCAATATTCGTACCAGATCTAATTACGTATAAGCATTTGAACATTGATAAATACGTAAGTCTATTTAAGTGTTTAAAGATACATTAGATATACGAGTTTAATGTAAAAAATAAGAAAAAATCGACATTATAGTTATTTTTTTAGATTTATTAACTACTTAATTAATCATTAATTATTAAAGGTTACTAACTAATGATACTAAGCTTGATTTTTTTGAAAGGAATTTTGCCTGCAAAAATAATATTTTATTCAGCAAGACTAAAAGCATTATGAATCGATCCATACCTTCTCAATAAAGATACAGTCAACTCTTAATAAACCGAAAAGCACATAGGGCCTAACCTTTGACTTGAAAAGAATGCTAAGCGACCAAAATATTCATAAATTTGAAGGCTGGATGTAAATCCTAATTCTATATTGTTTATATGCAATAAATAATAATATAAGCTATTGAGCCAAATAGTGGCCATATCGAACCAAATATATAGCTTAAAAGGCATACATTTTTATCAATCTTATTTAAAAAAATGTGTTTGCTAACTTTAGAGGTGTCTCACAGTAGTTGGACATTGTTGCAACAACCCATATACATATGCTAAGGAAAAACAATATAGAGAAACGATAATAATAAATTAAGAAAAATGAAAAACAATATAGAAAGACAATAATATTGAATAGCCAGACAATTTTATATAATGGATAGACATCCTTTAGTAAAAGTAAAATTATAAATTTAAAGTCTAAATTAGAGCCAATAATATGTAGTGGAATCTTTGAAAATTATATTCCATCCTAACCTTTAGTAACTGGCATCCCACGCTTTATATAACACAGTTATTTCCAATAAAAAGCCAAATCCATCAATCCACCACCATTAAGCCCTCGCCAGCCCTTAAAGGCATCCACCATTTGGTAGTACCTTCCATCCTAATTTTATTTTCCGTAGCACTCCACCCTAATTCGCATGTCTTGGAAGCATCCACCAATCAGTCCACCGTTCGAACGGAACTGGCAGACCGCCGGCCAAGCGAGCACCGATTGTAGTCGGTGGTGGCGGGAAGCAGTAACGGTGGAAAGAGCGGTATCAATAACTGTAAACTGAATTTGTAGCGGACGAAATCTGCGGTAGCGGACGAACATACGAACGAAATAGCGGGTGGGTGGGTTGGCCGACAAGAAGTTATATTAATGGGTGGGGCCATATTCAAGCAGCAGGAATTTCCCAAGTGGTAATATTTGGAAATTAAGAAATGGCTTAATATATAACACCAATGGTTTGAGATGTCAGATGAAGGGGTATGATTTGTGAATGAAGAGGTGTGGACGTGTGGTTTGTGTTAACGGTGAAGATTAGGCCGTGAAGCATTGTGACCGCTGGATGTGAGGACAGGAGCAACATTTATTATAGGTTATAGATGTATAATAGTATAATGAGTAAAAAAATAAAACTACACATATCATATCTTTTTGTAAATACATTCAGTAAATAATATATTTAGTTTTATATAATAATATTAAGTAATAGTAAATAGAATACTAATTTGTATAAGTAAATATTTAGTATTGGCAAAAAGTGTATACAAATAAGACATGTCTCAACTGTCAGCATGAGATTTTAAGGGTCTTGTTTTTTAAAATTAATTGGAGCTTCAACCATTGAAAGTGTAATTTATTAATTAGACATATCGATTCACCTAATTAGTGAGCACATTCTGGCTCGAGCCCGTGTCAGACCTTGGTCGCATTGTCTAGAAGGTCATGTCAACAAGCCCGTACTTGGGCGAGACCCATGGCCCAATTGGCCGAGCTAGGGGCTCGCCCTGGCCGCTCATGCTAGATATGGTGGTATCCCAACACATATGACCATGTCAAGCACGAACTCGGACTAGAACGAGTCCCTTTACTTTTGTGAATCGAGTTATGGCAAACTATTAATTCACACTTCGGATTCGGATAGTACTTAAAACTTTTTTAAAAAAAACGGACTCTTAAAAGTTACATCCCGAAGGTAGAGAGTTGAGACTTCTAAAAAGCTATTTCCTAATTCTGCCATATATATACTGGATTCGGCATCGCTATGGGATAAAATTTTAAATATTTTGCAGGAGACTGGTAGTGTATCCGAAATCAGGCAAACGCCAGGGTGTTGGGCTCGCGTTGTCTCTTGAAGGGTATAAAACTTACTAACAGTACATCAGTGTGTGCAAAGTTTACGCTACGAGTCCTGGATCAACTCCACGGTAAAAATAAAGAAAGTACACGTAAGTACATCTCTCTCTAGATAGATTCTTTCTCTAAGATATATATATATAGCAGGTTGAATTTGTTGGAATTACTGTTTTGCAGACGCGTGGCACAACCCGTCTACTGATTATTATAGACAATACTTACATAGTCCGCAAGGTAGCTTTCCTTTAGTGGCTCCAGAAGAACTTTATAAACCTGAAAATGGGTACCTACTCAACGACACTTTGATCGCACAAGTCGAATTCCATAACTAGGGTGGGTGGGGAAGATCGGAAGAATACAGCTACTTGATCGATGCTAATTCGCAATTACGACTCACCAGTAATGAAAATCAATGTATCAGTCCGGCCCATATTTTCATCACTTGCGTGTTTATTTCAAATCATTATTACGCGTTCGCGTTTGAGATTTCATTTCGTTGTTGTTTGATTTGTTTTGGCCAACATTATTGTTTGTTTCAGGTTTTACTTGATTCCAATTTTCTCTTATGATTCAAAAAAATGTGTTATCATTGACCGTTATCTTCATTTGGACCATAAAAATGAGGAATTCATGTTGAACTTGAGTAGTATCTATCTAGCTTATTAAGACTTTAAATTTCTTATTTTCAACCAATGTTGTACTCAAAACAGATGGGGTATTACAATCGACCAGTCTTAATGCGTGTGACGTCTTGTCGCGGCCCGGACCAGGATCGTTTTCCCCCGGTACGTAGGTGATCGAAACTCAACTCTGGGGGATAGCCTTTGGTCTGCTAGCCCGATTACGGTCTCGGTCAGCTTTGATACCATTATGTCATGCTCCTAAGCCCGAACGACTGTCCATACTAAGCCCGAGCGACTGTTCCTACTAAGCCCAACCCAGACTAACAGAGTCCGTTGTCCTCATTTGAGCCCTGGAAATGGGAAATTCCTATTGAATTTAAGTAGTACCAATTTTGCTTTTTAAGACTTCAAATCTCCTATTTCCAACCAATGTAGTACTCAAATAGACAAGGGCATTGCATGTTATTAGATGAACATATAAATTTAATTGCTTCAACTGTAACAGATGTGTAAATCACATGCCATTACCAATTGTTGTTTTCGATGGTGACTGGATTGGAGAAATAATATTTCACATCACTGTTCTTCTTAGAGAAGTTTTCGATCTTCATCACGTGTATTTGTTGTCACGAGGTGGCGGTATAATCATCGCGAGCGACTCCCTTTTTTAGAAGGTTCCACCATGAAAACCTTAATTAGCTAGCTCGAAAGACGCAGGAGGTATGAGGTATCCATTCTTTAAAAGTCTCCAGTAAAACATACAAAAGTCTTTGTCAATATATTTATTGATTATTAAACATAGCATTGGCCGGTTTGTTGACATAATAATCAGCCAGCTGATAAGTAATAATATATATAATTGGGAAAAAAAAATCATAATATATAATAATAAGGAGAAATAGTCATTTTTCATATACCCATAGTTGGGAGAAGGTCCAAAGTACCTACCGATGCAAATTGCATGCTGATTTATTACAAATATTACAAAATTCACCTTTTTTTTTTTTTCATATTTTCTGTTAGTTTCACGGATGTGTTTAACTGTGAAATATGTAACACATAGACGTGGCAATCTGCACTTATGACTTATGAGTATGTATTTCAAACACATCCCAAACATTGGTATGCAACTAGATATTTTAACCACACTAATATAAAATGTAAAAATGTAATATAAAATGAATTAATATTTTAAAAAATTATATATGGAATTTTTTTTACAAAAATTATAACAAATAAATAGTGTAATATAAAAATATATAGATAATAATATAAACCAATGAATGTAAAATAAAAGTCTACGAGGATTCGCCAACAGAAGAAGAATGGCACAGCAACCCAGACCAATCAAGAAGCCCAGATACTTCGATGATTATGAGGTTAGTGGTGTTGAACTTAGAAGAAATGACTATTTTCTGATTGTGATCCCCTTACTTTTGAGTCAGCTAGTAAAAATGATAAATGGATTAGAGTTATGCAAATTGAAATTGACTCAATTGAGAAGAAAAAAAACCTGGAATTTAGTTAGTCTGCCTAAGGGTCATGAAACCATAGGAGTTAAGTGGGTGTTTAAGACTAAACTAAAAGAAAATGGAGAAGTAGATAAGTATAAAGCTAGGTTAGTAGCTAAAGACTATAAACAAGCTTATGGGATAGATTATACTGAAGTATTTGCCCCAGTAGCAAGGTTAGATAAAATTATGATTATTCTAGCATTAGCAGCTCAGCATGGTTAGGTACTCTATCAGTTAGATGTCAAGTCTGCTTTTCTCCATGGTGAGTTAGAAGAGGAGGTCTTTGTAGATCAACCACCAGGTTTTGAGATCAAAGGGAAAGAAAATCTAGTTTATAAACTGAATAAAGTCATTTATGGATTAAAGCAAACCCCTAGAGCTTGGTACAGTAGGTTAGAATCCTATTTATTGAGAAAAGGTTTTGAAAAGAGCCCTTATGAACACACATTGTTTATAAAAACTAGAAACAACAGTTTCTTAGTTGTTTGTGTGTATGTTGATGACCTTATTTACACAGGTAACTGTCCTAAAATGCATTTAGAATTCAAAGAAATGACGAAGAAGGAATTTGAAATTTCAGATTTAGGTAAGTTACATTATTTTTAGGGCTTGAAATCAAACGGGGGGCTAGTGGGGTTAGTGTGTGTCAGAAGAAGTATGTTAGGGATGTGCTTAAGAGGTTCAAGCTTCAGAATTGCAATTCTGTAAGCACACCTGTTGAAGTAGGATTCAAGCTCACCAAAGAAGGAGCGGGTAAAGATGTTGATAAAACCTTTTATAAGCAACTCATAGGAAGCTTGATGTATTTGACAGCTACTAGACCTGATATACAGTTTGCAATGAGCTTGGTGTCTAGGTTTATGGAGAAACCAACTGAAGCTCAACTACATGCTGTCAAAAGAGTAATGAGATATGTAAACACCCGATTTTGGACAGGGGTCGAAAAAATACCGTGACGTGTGGAACCACGCCGGAAATAATCGAGCGAGTAAAAACCCAAAAAATAGTAAAATTTATTAGTATTATTAAATTTAGGAAAAAAAATTATTATTATTACTGATATATATATAGTATTGTAAAAAAAAAAAAAAAAGGAAAACTCAAGAAGATAAGGTACACGTCCATTTCCTCTTCCCTATGCAGCAATCCATTTCACCCATCCTCTAAATCCATGTCCCATGCTGCAAGTTGGATTTCTATTTATTAAAAAAGAAGTATTCAAACCCTTATAAATATATGGAGACCAACGAAGGATAGATGGGGCTTCAGTATCACAACAAATGAAAGACATGTAGGGAGTGAAAAAACGTGAGGTCTACAAAGGAAAATAAAGAAAAAATCGGAGAGAAGAGAGTGATTTAGAGTGAGGTTTAACTAGTTCTCGATAATTCGTGGTTCGGTTCCACGCGTCACGACATTTTATCCGGAAACAACCCAATATAAGTACTGCTTAATCAAAAGTTGCATTTACCTTGGCCAAAAAAAAAAAAAGTTGTATTTACATTTCAAGCATAAATAAAGTGCAATTGGTTAAATATCCATCGCTTTCAATGTAGCGTTTTATTTATTTTCCGCTCATTCATTTTGCACTATATATGTACATATATGTATTTCTATTATCTATAAGTTATATATATATTATATTACTTATTGTCATTTACTTATATATTAATACATTATTAAGTCTTATATATGTTTATTTCACTTATTTGTCATTTATATTACCTACAAGTTTTATATATTTACAGGCACGAATCTAGAATAAATGGTTAGAGGGGGCAAATTTAGATTAACTATACAACAAATAAAAAACGAAAAATCATACACTATATAAACTCTGAATTTATTATAAAAAATCAACAATATTTGTTAAGTAAGTGTTTTATAATTGGGTTAAGAACCTATGAAAGGTCTGAACTATCACCATGTTAACGGGAGAGGTCTGAAATTTAAAAAGTTAATAACAGAGGTCTGAAATTTCAATTTTGTTGATTTGAGGTTTTCCGTCCATTTTTAGGGTTAAATTTAACAGAATTTTGTGAAATGACATTTTTGCCCCTTTAATATTTTGTTTTATTTAATATATTATTTAAGGAAATGTGAAATGACAATTTTACCCCTAAAGTCAAATTAAAACCACCCAACTCCGGCCACCGCCACCTGACTCCGGCCACCGCCACCCGACTCCGGCCACCACCACCCGACTCCGGCGACCACCACCTCGACTCCGACGACCACCACCTCGGCTCCGGCGACCCGACTCCGGCCACCACCTCGGCAAAAAAGCTCCGATCAGGGCCAAAAAGCTCCGATGGGGGCAAAAAAGCTCCGATCGGGGCCAAAAAAGCTCCGATCGGAGCAAAAAAAGCTCCGATCGGAGCTTTTTTTTGGCTCCAATCGGAGCCCAATCGGGGCCGGTGGCTCCGATTTTTGCCCAATCGGAGCCTTGGTGGTGGTCGCCGGAGTACGGTGGTGGTCGCCGGAGTACGATTGGTGGTCGCCGGAGTACCGTGGTGGCTTCAAGGGCATTTTGGTCTTTTCACTCCATGCATGTGAGGGGCACACTTGATAGAAGGGCATTTTTGGAATTTTATTTTATTTCCGGTCACATGCCAAGCATGTGACCAACTTCCGTTAGTTTTAACGGAAAAAACTAACGGAGACCGCTGTTATCAACAAAACAGAAATTTCAGACCTCTGTTATTAACTTTTTAAATTTCAGACCTCTCCCGTTAACATGGGTGATAGTTCAGACCTTTCATAGGTTCTTAACCCTTTATAATTGCTATCTTCGGTCTGTATTAGATATTTAGATGAAAATTTGTGATTTTTTTCTTAAGTCAATATCTAATGAAATACAGTTTATATTAAGTTCTTCATGTTATTTCAAGCTAATCAAAATAGTTTTAATTGAAATCATTTATTTTATTCACTTGTGTTAAAATTATTGATATTTATTAAAATCAATCACAACAAAGTTTTAATTCTTAAAATGTAGAAAAAATTTGAATTTATAATTAACATCTATTTAAAAAAAAAAAACTACTGCTTACTAATTTTCTAGCATCAATAGGTCAAAATAAAAAATTAGTAAAAGTTATAACTGCAAGAATTTCAAAATTCATTAACAATCTAACTCACTTCAATTTTCCTCTCACAAATAAGTCCATTTAATTTTTTTTTATATTCTCAGATTAATAAATATATAACAATAACAATAAATTAAAAACTAATAATACTAATAATAACTATAGTAATAAAAAAATAGCACTATCGGAATATAACACACAAATCTTCATATCCTAATTATTCATGGAAGAATCTTTTCTGGTTATTAAAAAATAATTAACTGAAGTTGAACAAATATTAATTAATATTATAGTATGTACTATCTATTAAAAATGGTGAAAATTATCTCTAAATAGGCGAAATAACTATCTTCAATCTTTATAGTGTTGTCTAATACTTAGCACTAATAGTAGTAAAATTTATAGAAGTCGGAAGGGGCAATGACACCCTCTCGTACCCATGTGGCCTCGTGGGTGTATATTTACATATTCCATATTTATTATATTTAAATTATCTATAAGTTTTATATGTGTTTATATTACTTGAATGTCTCGAAGCCTTGCTAAGGGTCGCAAAATCAGTCCATAGAAGTTCAGAGTCTTTTCAACATCTTTTCAAAGCTATTTTCAGTTCAGTCTCGAACTTTGCTGATTGTTACATTTCAGCCCATGAACTTTCATATGGTCCCCAAAATGTGCTAACTGTTACAAATCAGTTCAGAGTAGTTCAGGGATCATTTTAACAAGTTTTAAAAGTCATTTACAGTGCAGCCCTAAACTTCACTTATAGTCACATTTCAGTACAGGAATTTTCTAGGTGTCCCCGAACTTTTCTAAGTGTTACAAATCAACCCAGATAAGTCCAGGGTCCATTTTAAAGTTGTTTTCAAATTCATCCCTGAGCTTCTTGAAAATTGCAATTAGGCCCCTGAACTTCTTGATAATTCAGTTCGACCCTTGCACTTTTTGATAATTGCAATCCTGCCAAGATTTTCTTGATAATTGCATTTTGGGTCATAGACTTCTTTATAATTGCAATTCAGCCCTTAAATGGATATATTAGTGAAAATTATACGAGACAAGACAAGCCAAAGTACCGAAAGGGCGGATTTCTAGCTTGTGAGCTTTTAATACGTAATCAAACCCCGAACCCAAACCTCTCGACGCAGACCATTTCAAGCCCTAGGTTGTTAGTATCATGTACCCTAGGTAACTTTAGGATTCTGATTAGCCTTTAATTAATCGGTGGCGACTCTTTCTATTTTTCCAGTTTTGGTCGATATTTCCATATTCGATCGAAACCGCCGTTCGCCGATCCAAACAAAATATTTTCCAAAACCCGTTCTTTTCCGAGATCGGTGGCCGAATTTCACGTGCGACAAGATACCTGCAAGGAACTAAAGATTATGGTCTCTTGTACAGGAAAAGTTCTAATTCTGAGTTAGTTGGTTCTACTGACAGTGATTTTGCAGGAGATCCTAATGATCGAAGGAGCACCTATGTGTTTGCTCTAATGATGAGTGAAGCCCCACATTTCCTTTTTTTTTTTTTTCAAAAAAAAAAAGTGACGAGGTGCCCTGAGCTAAATAATTGTTCCAACGGAACCTTTTCTTCTACCGCTGTCATGGTCCTCGAAGAAGCAACCCATCGTGACACTTTTCCGCTGCCACTTCATGTGCTTGTCAAACTCTATGGGTGAGAAGAATCCTAGAAGACTTGAAGGAGAATCAAAATTAAGAAGGCAACAAAGATCTGGTGTGATAATGATTCAACAATCAAGTTGTCAAGAAATCCAGTGTTTTATGGATGCAACAAGCATATTGATGTCAAATATTTCTTCTTAAGGGATTTGGTGAAGAACGGAGAAGTTAAGCTTGATTTCTGCAAGAGTGAAGAACAGATTGCAGACATTCTCACCAAAGGATTGAAAACTTCGTCTTTTTAGTATCTTCGTAGAAGATTAGACATTTGCAACATACTTTAATCTAACACTAGCAAGTGTATAGATAAAGGGAGGGATTGAAGAGGATTAGAAGAAGAAGACGGAGGCCCATTGTTGCTGCTGCGTTTTGAAGGCTGGTCGGACCATTTTACTGAGCCGGTTCACTAATTCCAGACCGGTCTATTGCTCTATCCTTATCTACTGCTGTACCTCAGCACGTTTCTGTTTGCTGCAGATTCCTTTTGTTTGGTTGCTGATTTTTTGCACTTAATTGAGTAGTGGCAGCGGCTAATTAGTTATCTTCTGTAGCAATTTACTAGTTTAAATACCTTGTAGTGTCACACATTTGATGAATTAAAAATAGCAACATCATTCCCTAGTTTATTACGTGTTCTTCAAAGCCTATCAACTGTGAGTTCCTTAATTTACCGTCCTAAAATCTTTACAGCTTTCATGGACAACTAACAAGTAACAAGCATCTAGCTAGCTAGCTTCCATGGACATGATCTATTAGCTAGCTTTCGAAAGCTTTTGTGTTGTATACTTCCTGATCAGGATTGACAAGTCAACCGGCAAGAACGTCACAACACCCTCTGGCAGCCTCATCACGTTTTTTATTTATTAAATCCTCATCACGTTTATGCTTCAGTATTTATTATTAAAAATAAAACATACAAAAGTCTTTGTCAATATATTTATTGATTAAACATATCATTGGCCGGTTTGTTGACGTAATAATCAGCCAGCTAAGTAATAGTATATATACAACATATTATTGGAAAAAAAAAATTAAATATAATAATAAGGAGAAAAATTCATTTTATGTGTGAAAGAAATAGTCATTTTGTGTATACCCATATTTAGGAGTAGGTGCAGAGTACCTACCTGCTGCAATAGATGCAAATTGCATGCTGACGTATTTATTGCAACATATTGAAATCATAAGAATTTATTTATTTAGAAAAAGTAAAGATAATGGGCTATTTTGCAATATGCTTTTATAACACTCATAAAGTGAAGAAGCTATTTTGCAATAATAAGTTGAGTATATATATTGGTGTGCAAAATGGCTAAAGTCCACTTTGCATAAATAAAAATAAATAATTCCGAAGAAGTCAAGGAATTTTAATTTTGTATATAAACCCAACCCACAGTTGATGCAGAGCATATATACACACATCTTCCATCACTCAACATCGATCATTGGTATGTACCGGACTGATCATAGCTATAATCCCGGCCAGCAGAATTAACTTATATTCTGACATATATAGGTGTGTTGTTAATTGAGTAGATATATATGCATGCATATATTAACTAAATACTGATGGGTGCTGCAGGAATATATTATATATGGAGGTGTACAAGAGAGAGCTTGTACCAACTCATTGCATCTTCGAGGTCACTGAATTCTCTCTCAAAGGCGCCGACCAGGGAGAAACACACCAGTCGGAGATATTTGAAGCTGGGGGTTGTAAATGGTTAGTTACTAGAAATCTAAATTAACTAGAAATAAAAATGAATTAAACGCCTTATATAAATATATAATCGGGTCTATCCACAAACTTTTGTATGCAGGAGCTTGTCTTTGTATCCGAATGGAAATAAGAAGCATGGAGGGGAAAACCACATCTCACTCTATTTAAACATAGAAGACACTCATAGTGATTTTACTTCCGGTTGGGAGGTGCTCATCAACTACAGACTGTTCGTATATAATCAGATTAATGATTGTTATCTAACCATCCAAGGTGCGCACGTGTTTTAAGTTCATTCCAATCATATTATTGATAAGTCACATTTCAGATAATTGATGTTATAGAATAAGAAGAAAACAAAAGTTAAGTCTCTTAGAAATAAAAGAACTCGATAATATAAAAGGTAGTTTTTCGTAATTCGAAATTTCTATATATATATATATATGATGATGTTGATATAGATGCGAAAGGAGCGGTAAGACGATTCCATGAGCGGAAGAAACAATGGGGATTTGACCAATTACTATCACTGGATAGTTTGAGAAAGAGTTCAAACGGATACCTCGTTGATGATACCTGCATATTTGGAGCCGAGGTTTTAGTTGTGAAAGCTTCCACTGGGAAACTACAGCCAAAGCCTTCTCCTACTAAGATTCAACCATCGCAATCTGATGACTCTAACAATTCTACACCTAGTGGCCAAAATAACAATTCTATACCTTGTACAGCGGAGAAATCCTCTACACCGGTTAATGAAGCCGATAAGTATGAGAATCTAGTTACTTTTCTAATTCTCTAGTACAATTAATTTTTTTACATGGTTTCTAATCACCCATTCACTTTATAATTCAATGTTTCAATCTCGCTCATCATCAGGAATGAAGAGGTGACGCCTGGTTTTCCATCCACAGCTGATGGTACGTGCCAACAATCCCGGCCGGAGAATTCATGTTTTAAATTATTAGATTATTTTTTAATTGCGAGTTGCCATTCAAGTGTTGGCAAAAAAAAAAGAAGTTGCCATTCAAGTAATTTTAATATTATTATTAATTATATATGCGCTGCAGGTGTGGAGGTGTACGAGAGAGGACAGCCACCAACTCATTACACCCTCAAGATTGAAGACTTCTCGCTCCTCCAAGACAACATCTACCCTTCGGATATATTTGAGGCTGGGGGATACAAATGGTTGGTTAATCAGCTAATTTACTTACCACATTTCAAAATGTCAAAATTGTCCTTACTATACATAAATGTCATAAATAGTTAAACGGTTTTTCATAAGCGTCAATTTAAGGAGTATGTTAAATTATGAATAAGAATGTATCGAACACTTTTACTCACAAATTCGAGCTTAGTTATGAAACAGTTGGCCGTTAAAGGGCATACCTTGTTCTCGAGAGTTCATGTTATTATAAATTGAGATATCTATATATGCAAATTCATTAATGAGCATTCATGAAGGAGCTTGACGCTGCATCCAAATGGGAATAAAGAGGAGGGAGGGGAAGGCTACATATCTCTCTATTTGAAATTCGAAGATCAAAACATTGTTTCTCCCGGCTGGGAGGTTTTTGTCAACTACAGATTGTTCGTACAAGATCAAAAAAGGGTTGTTATCTTACAACCCAAGGTATGTGCAATTGATGTTTGCGAACAACGTAATTTAAACTTGTGCGCTCTGATATCATAAACTCGGGTTTGTGAATGAACATTTTCGGTATACTTTTAACTATAATTTAATACAGATGCGCAGTCCGGAGGAGCAGTGAGATTCCATGAGAATAAGAAAGAACGTGGATTCGCCAAGTTAGTTTCGTTGAAGAGCTTGAAACAGAGTTCTAATGGATACCTTGTCAATGACACCTGCGTATTGGGGGCTGAAGTGTTCGTGATGAAAGCTACTGAGAAACGCGGATTTCTTTCAATGACTCAACCACAACCTACCTATAACAAATTTACTTTTCGGATGGGGAACTTCTCTAAACGGGATCCCATATTCTATGACTCTCCAGTTGCAGTCTATGGAGGTCTTCAATGGTATGTGATGGGAGGAGATATTATTATAACATATACCAACTACAATAATTAGTATATGTACAGAATTTGCATTGCAGGAGGATAAGAGTTTATCCGAAAGGAGGCTTGGGATTTTCTTCTACTATTGGGGTTTTCTTGGTTCTTGAAGGGGCAAAAGACCTCCCTCCCGGTGTAACTGTAAATACAAAGTTTACGCTAAGAGTTATGGATCAAGTCGGCTCTAGTCATTTACAGTGTAAATGTATGCACACTCTTTCCCTCCATTTTTTTTATGTCTTTTTGTCTCGGATACATATACATATATAGCAGGTTAACTGAATTTGGTGGAATAAATGTTTTGCAGTCACTGATAATTGGTCCAGGTCTACAGTTGAACCCAAGGGTTATGCCAGTTTTAGTTCTTCGACGAATTTTGAGGAGAAACCTCAAAGTATTTACATACGAAACGACACTGTGATCATAGAAGCCGAATTCTCTGTTTCATAACAATTGAACAAGTCTGTGAATTGGAGATCAGAGAAGAACGTCTACCCTAATTGCACAATCACGACTACGTCACTCGCATGAGTTCTGACCAGTTTCGTTAGTTTGTTTCAAACAATTTTTTCAACAACAAAAAAAAGAACAACTGCTTTTTTAATTAAAATATATATATATATATCGTCTGCATTTGTGCTTAATGTTTATGTATGTTTCAGTTTTTTTGTCGAATGTTTTTAAATGTTTACTCTGTGATTCAATTAAATTTGTCGTTAATATTGATGTTGCAGTTCCACACAAGTAAAAAGATGATATGTGGATTTTTTTTAATATAATCGTGTCTTTCTTGATTAAATTTATCATATTTTTCAATATATATATATATATATATATATATATAGTTAATTAGTACTATTATCGAGAGAGAGCTTGTACCAACTCATTGCATCTCCGAGGTCACTGAATTCTCTCTCAAAGGCGCCGAGCAGGGAGAAACATACCAGTCGGAGATATTTGAAGCTGGGGGTTGTAAATGGTTAGTTACTAGAAATCTAAATTAACTAGAAATAAAAATGAATTAAACGCCTTATATAAATATATAATCGGGTCTATCGACAAACTTTTGTATGCAGGAGCTTGTCTTTGTATCCGAATGGAAATAAGAAGCATGGAGGGGAAAACCACATCTCACTCTATTTAAATATAGAAGATACTCATAGTGATTTTACTTCCGGTTGGGAGGTGCTCATCAACTACAGACTGTTCGTATATAATCAGATTAATGATTGTTATCTAACCATCCAAGGTGCGCACGTGTTTTAAGTTCATTCAAATCATATTATTGATAAGTCACATTTTATATAATTGATGTTATAGAATATATAAGAAGAAAACAAAAGTTAAGTCTCTTAGAAATAACAGAACTCGATAATATAAAAGGTAGTTTTTTGTAATTCGAAATTTCTATATATATATATATATATGATGATGTTGATATAGATGCGAAAGGAGCTGTGAGACGATTCCATGAGCGGAAGAAACAATGGGGATTTGACCAGTTACTATCACTGGATAGTTTGAGAAAGAGTTCGAACGGGTACCTCCTTGATGATACCTGCATTTTTGGAGCCGAGGTTTGGGTTTTTAAAGCTTCCACTAGGAAACTACAGCCAAAGCCCTCTCCTAATATCATTCAACCACTGCAACCTGATGACTCTAGTGGCCAAAAAAACAATTATATACCTTCTATAGAGGAGAAATCCTCTACACCGGTTAATGAAGCCGATAAGTATGAAGAATCTCGTTTCATTTCTAATTATCTAGTACAATTACTTTAACATGATTTCTCATCACCCATCACATTATTTTAATTCAATGTTTTAATCTCGCTCATCATCAGGAATGAAGAGATGACGCCTGATTTTCCATCCACAACTGATGGTACGTGCCAACAATCCCAGCCGGAGAATTCATGTTTTAAATTATTAGATAGATTATTTTTTAATTCTGAGTCGCCATTCAAGTGTTGGCCAAAAAAAAAAAAGTTACCAAGTAATTTTAATATTATTATTAATTATATATGCGCTGCAGGGGTGGAGGTGTACGAGAGAGGACAGCCACCAACTCATTACACCCTCAAGATTGATAACTTCTCCCAGCTCCAAGACAACACATACCCTTCTGATATATTCGACGCGGGGGATACAAATGGTTGGTTAATCAGCTAATTTACTTACCACATTTCAAAATTGTCCTTACTATACATAAATGTCAAAAAAGGTTAAACGGTTTTTCATAAGCGTCAATTTAAGGAGTATGTTAAATTATGAATACGAATGTATCGAACACTTTTACTCATAAAATTCGAGCTTAGTTATGAAACAGTTGACTGTTAAAGGGCATACCTTGTTCTCGAGAGTTCATGTTATCATAAATTGAGATATCTATATGTAAACACCCGATTTTGGACAGGGGTCGAAGAAATACCGTGACGTGTGGAACCGAACCGGGAATAATCAAGCGAGTACAAAAACCCAAAAAAATAGTAAAATATTAGTAGTGTTAAAAAAAATAAAAATAATTAAACTTAGGTATAGATATAGTATCACATAATATGTGATATATATATATATATATATATATATATATATATATATATATATATATATATATATATAGTTAATAAAAAAAAAGAACTTGGTCTTGGCCATGGAAAGGCCACGTCCCCACTCCTATCTTCATCACGTCTTCCCATGCAATCCCATCATCCCCATGCTATCTCCTGCACAAAAGAGCAAGTTGAAAGTAAAAATAAATTTATTAAAAATTCAGCAATTTCCCTATAAAAGGCAAGGTTGGCCGACAGGTTTTAAAGGGGGCTCATTTTCATGAACGAACCAAAATCATAAGGGGGAGCTCACTATCAAGTAGAAAACCACTGAGAGGAGTGAATATGGCACAAACTTGAGGTTTATGGGATTTACAAGAAAACAATAGAGTGAGTTAGAGTGGTTCAATTACATTGCTTAATTATTCGTGGTTCGGTTCCACGCGTCACGGCATTTTACTCGGAAACAACCCAATGTGAGTATTGCTTAATCAAAAGTTGTATTTACATTCCAAGCATAAATAAATTGCAAGTTGGTTAAAGATCCATCGCTTTCAATGTAGCGTTTATTTATTTACCGTTATTTTATTTCGCATTATATATATATATTACGTATTTCTATTATCTACAAGTTTTATATATATCTGTTTTACTTATTTGTCATTTATATTATATATAAGTTTTACATATATTATATTACTTATTGTCATTTACTTATATGTTTATACATTATTAAGTCTTATATTTGTTTATTTCACTTATTTGTCATTTTATATTACCTTTAAGCTTTATATATGTACATATTGCATATTTCTCATTTTCTAAAAGTTTTATATGTTTTTATATTACTTATATATCTCAGAACGATGTTAAGTGTTAAAAATTAGTACAGAGAAGTTCGTGGTCATTTTAACATGCTTCCAAAATTATTTTCAGTTCAGCCGTGAACTTTTCGATAATTGCAAATTGGCCATGAATTTTTTGATGATTGCAACTCGGCCATAAACTTTTTGATACTTGCAGTTCAACTCTCAAAATGGATATTTTAGTGAAAAATTAAACAAGACAAGACAAGCCAAAGTACCGAAAGGGCGGATTTCTAGCTTGCGAGCTTTTAATACGTAATCAAACCCCCGAACCCGAACCTCTGGACGCAGACCATTTCAAGCCCTAGGATGTTAGTATCACGTACCCTAGGTAACTTTAGGATTCCGATTAGCCTTTAATTAATCGGTGGCGACTCTTTCTATTTTCCCCGATTCGGGTGATATTTCCATATTTGACCGAACCCGCCGTTCGCCGATCCACAAATAACATATTTTCAAAACCCGCTCTTTTCCGAGAGCGCTGGCCGGATTTGACGTGCGACATTTTGGCGACTCTGCTGGGGACTTTTAATGTTCAGAGGGTTTAAGCTTGTTGTGTTTTCTTGCTTTGTTTATTTTTTATTTTACCCTATCTGTTTTGACCGTTTGTTCGTGTGTGCAGCTTTTGTTGACCCGATTTAAATAAATTGAAATGTTTTTTTCCCACACCACGCCCGGTTACCATTCCACGCCCAAAACCAGGGGTATTTAGAAACCTAGGGGGTTGAGTAAGAGAATACGGCCAGTAGCGGTTACAACCGCCGGCACGTCTCTGAAAGCCCAACTCGATGATCGAAAAGGGCATGTGATCCCCTTAATGGGGTAGGGTACCTTTCGATTCGGGAGCCTTTAGTATTCCCACCTTGATAAAACAAAACCCTACACTGTGTAAAAAATCATTCGTGGTTGGTTTTATATTTGGCTCCTTGTTTTGGCCCTTAGTTTCCGCCATGTATAGAGAAGGGCATTTTTATGTATTTCTTTATTCACGTACCAAACCATGTAAATGTAAGAAAAAAACAAAGAAAAAAAGTGTAGATGAATGTTAGGCTTTACATATTTGCATTGCATTTTTAACCAAAAAAAGTGGTCTGTCCATTCCATTTATTGATCCTTAATATGTTTCACTCCCCATCTTTGGTAAGGATGGAGCGGTCAGCCAGTCGACCTCGCGTCATCATCATAGCACCGCCCAAAAATGAGATTAACCGAATCTGGAAAAACCTGCCTGAAACGGAGCAAGACTATGTGTACAGACACATTGGTGACGTCCCACGACTAGCCGATTATCATGTCCATTGGCCTCTACTTAATGCACTTGCTGATTTTTGGGACACGGAAAAGGCGGTATTTGTGATCAACAACATCGAGCTTACTCCCACGCTTGAAGAGTATGCTCAACTCGTCCAAGGTCCAGGTTTGGACAAAGACGTTGTCCGTCCAAACCTCAACAAAACTGATGCACGTATCCTTTCTGATTTGCTCCACATCGATAGGGGTAACGCAACTGAAGCACTCATGTTAAAAGGAAGGTCTGGTCTGTCAATTAAACTCCTAGTAAAATGGATTGACATTACGCAAGTCGCAAACAAAAATGTTAGGGGAGTGACTCATGCCTTTATTTTGCTAGTATTTGGGACCCTATTATTCCCCCGCTCCCAAGATTTGATAGATTCAGCTTTGGCAAATGTCGTTTTCCAAGTAATTGGAGGGAAAAGTATCGTCGTAGCATTGCTATGTGAAACTTTTACATCTCTAAACCTTTTAAAAATAAATGGGAAAAGGGGTTTAAGGGCAAGCCCAGCACTACTCGAAATATGGTTTTTAACTCACTTAAAAGAATTTGGCGCGAGTTTCCCCAAAATATACTTTTTGAAGGATAAAAAAATCATTACTAGGATGACAGAACGTTCCATCTTTGAAGCTGAGAAGTGGAATGCCCAAAAATGGAAAAAAAAAGTCTTTTAAAACTTACACACAAGGATGTGGTATGGAAAGCACACTGGTTTGCTATCCGTTCCCCTATCCTTGGGTGTTATGAATTTGGAGGTGTTCCACTTCTTAGTCACATGGGTTCTACTGTTGCATACCCCGCTCGCGTAATCCGACAGTTTGGAGGATTCCAAGAAATCCCAGTGCTCGCCGGTTCAAATCCTTTCAAGTACGATTGGCACGACAAGACTATCAACACGAAGTGCATTTTTGATTCCATCAAGCATATACTGAAAGTCTGGGAAACGCGAATTATTTATGATTTGCGCATACCAGAAGAACCGAGCCATGAAGAGCGAGAATACCGTGCGACTTCTTCATACATCTATAGGTTTCACTCAACGCCGGTGAGCCCACCCTTCAATCCAGAGGAAGTAATCGGGGAAAAACCTGAAAACCCATCAGGATCTCACGTGGACATCTACGAAGACATCAAAGCCAGGGTAGAAGTTCAGAGCAGCTCTTGGGCCAAAGAACAGTCTAGGCTGGAGCAAGAGGTGCAAAGACTCCAAGACGAGCTGCGATGTGTCCAACGTAAAGTCAGGAATCGAGACCGGGCTTGGGAAAAGTACAAAGGCAAAGTGACTGAGTTGAGTAGCACGCTTGATAAGTTCAAACGAAGGACGAGGAGAGTGAAAAGATTTTCAAAATGTATATCCTCGGCCTTCATTCGAACCAATGAACAAGCAATGGATGCACTCAGCGAGCTGCAATGCCGCGTGAAACATCTCTAGGATCACACTTCGATTAATTAAATCTTTTGAGGAATACCCTTTTTGTACACTTGTTATTTAATCGAAGTCTATAAATGGAATGAACAGACATGCAAAATTTTCAAACCAAAACATGCATAATTTACAATTTCTTCGTTCATCTTATTCTGGTGTTTTTTTAATGTAGATACATCTGGCAAGGACAAGTCCTATACGCACTCGTAATTTCGTTCGAAAGGAACGGATGGAGCAACAGAACCAAGGTCATCCACCAGGATTCCCAGAGCCCGTGCATCATCCTTTAGCCCCGCCACCTCAAGGGAATGAAGAAAGGATCGTCCAACTAGAGCAAACCATGCAAGCCATGAACACACGCACGGAACAGTCCATCGCTAGCATGGCCACCCAAGTCGAGCGTCTCCTGGCCCTCTTTAGCCCTCACAACCCTGCCACGATCTCCCCGGCATCGACCTCTCGAGTTGTGCCACTATCTGCGGCCCCTCAGATAAGGAACAATCTTGTCCCTGATCAGGTCCCACCCCCGGTTCACGTAGTCCCCGATCAAACTGAGCCTCTTATCCATGACCAGCTGGGCCAGATTCCACTCCATAGCAATCCTAACCAAGCTCCACCACCCATATATGGCCATCCCGACCAAGCTCCACCACCCACATATGTTCATATCAACCAAGCTCCACCAGCCCCATATGGCCTCCCAGATAATGCATCTGGGAATGCAAACTCCATTGCCATCATCCCTGTCGAATCTGAGCAGGACAAGCGCCTAAAGCAAATCGAGGAAAAAATGAGGTCCATCCAGGGAACGGACCGACTAGGGGACCTCAACTTTTTGGATCTGGCCCTATTCCAAGAAGTCCCGATGCCTGATAAGTTCAAAGTGCCAGATTTTGAAAAGTACGATGGGACTGGACACCCGGTGGTCCACCTCAAGATTTACATGGCAAAGATGTCTCCATACCAACAATATACCAAGTTAATGGTCCAGACCTTCCAGGAAAGTCTAAGAGGGGAAGCCCTTGTCTGGTTTGCCGGATTAAAAACGGAACAAGTCCCTAACATGGAGCAGCTAGCCAAGCTATTCCATCGCCAGTACAAGCATAACTTGGATAATGCTCCAACCCGACTAGATCTTCAAGCAATGGAAATGAAAGAGGGCCAGTCATTCAAGGATTATGCGACAGAATGGCGAGGAAAGGCCAATTGCATGAACCCACCTCTCGAGCAGAACGAGGCGGTCCCGATATTCATCAGCACTCTAAAGGGTATATACTACACGCAAATGATGAGCCAGACTGCGGCAGAATTTTCAAACCTCATCATGACTGGCGAATTGATCGAACGGGGACTTCGATCAGGGAAGATTGAGGACCCACACAAAATTGCGAGTGATCTCAAGAAAACTAACACCAAGAAACCTGGACCAACAATAGGCGCGGTTTATCCGAATCCTTACCAGGCCCCATATGTTGCTCCATATCAGCAGTACCAACCACCACCAGTGGCCCCGGCTCCTCAAGCTCCTCGAGCACCGCAAGGGGCAGGCTCTCAGCCTAACCCCCAGGATCCCCCCAACCGAGGTGGATACCAAAAGAGATTCTGAGAACTACGACAGTTCACTCCACTACCGATACCTCTAATTGAGGTGTATAAGAGGGCACTGGTTGAGGGGCTCATAGGTCCTGAAGTTCTAAGCTCCGAGACAAGGATCCCCAACAATGAGCCAAATGCGAAGTGCGAGTATCACATGGGAGCACCAGGGCATGACACAAACAATTGCCCTCGCCTTAAGCACCGAATTCAGGACCTCATCGACCACAAGTACCTGATCTTGAATGCCGTCCCACCACCGAATGTCAACACCAATCCACTTCCTAACCATGCTTCCGGCTCGGTCAATATGATCAATTCGGGGGAAGAGTTGTTCCCAGATATTTCTAGAGATATTGAGGTACCAAAGGATTACGTTTCGATGATTACTCCCCTGGTCATTGATTACGTGCCACAAGGACCAGCTCCCTTCAGGTACGAGAGTGATAAGAGGGTGCCATGGAATTATGGGGGTCACACAACTAGACCAACGAAGGAGGAAGGAGTCTTCACTATGACTCGATCAGGACGTTGTTATGTCCAGCCAGAGAACCCAATCAAAGAAAAGGAGCCGGAAGGGTCCCAAAAAAGGAGTGTGACTGAAGAGGAAGCCGCTGCCTTCATGAGGATTGTGAAAGAGGCCGAGTACAAGGTGGTTGACCAGCTACGTAAAACTCCGGCACAAATTTCTTTGCTTGCTCTCCTTTTGAGTTCCGAGCCACATCGGGAAGCATTACTGAACGTCTTGAAGGAGGCTCTTGTACCGAAAGAAATTTCGGCACGCCAGGTGGAAAACCTCGTTGGTTCAGTCTTTTCAGGGCAAATCGCTTTCGGGGATGAGGAGTTAGGATCTGATGGGCAGGATCACGTCAAAGCCCTCCACGTCGTGTGCAAAAGTAGAGGATACGTGCTTTCGAGGGTAATGATTGACAACGGTTCGGCCCTGAACGTTTGTCCATTATCTACCCTTCAACAAATGAAAATCGATTCATCGCTCATCCGCCCAACCAAGAGTATTGTCCGAGCCTTTGACGGTAGCGTCAGGGAAGTTCCAGGAGAGATCGACTTACAGTTGGAAGTGGGTCCGTGTGTGTTCAATGTGCCCTTCAAAGTCATGGACATCCCGGGAGTGTTCAGCCTACTTTTGGGAAGACCTTGGATACATGCCGCAGGAGCAGTGCCTTTTACTTTGCATCAGAAGATGAAATTCATCTCAGAGGGTCGTCTGGTTATAGTCGATGGGGATGAGGATTACAACATTTATAAAGAGACTGCTGTTCCCTTCATCAGTGTCGAGGGAAATGACCCGCTCTCATTCCATGCCTTCGAGCTTGTCTCTGTGATCAGGGATTGGGGAGAGCCAGCACCAGTCAAAGCCGAGCTGATGGTAGGGAAGATCATGTTGAACAATAATTTCATCTTGGGGCGCGGCTTGGGAATCCGTAATCAGGGTATCGTCTCCCCCATAGCTCCAAAGAAAAACAAAGGCACTTTTGGTTTAGGCTTCCACCCCAGCTCCAAGGACTACGAAGTTGCCCGGAAGAAGCATTTGACCGGAATTTCAAAACCATTGGAGTTCCCTCCCCTCACGGTGACATTTCCTGGTCCACCGCGAGTTATCCAGACCGAAGATCTCGACGATAACACTGGCTTGTCAAGCCTGTTTTCAACTGCTGTTACTATTGGAGCCTTAATCGATGAGGTCCCTCCAGGCATTTTCGTCCGTCCATTATCCAGTGGGGAGAGTATCACCAACTGGATGACAATGCCTGTTTATGCACTTTCTCTTAGTAATGAGTAAGACCTTTTAAAAATGAATGTATTCCGCGTGGGGCATATGTTATAAGCCCCGCGTTTTAGGAAAAGGGAAAGTTGTCATGAAAATATTAAATGAATCCCTCCTTTTGTTATTCGTCATGATTGCAATGTTGTATTTCTCATTTTAAATGCTTCTGCCCCTAATACCAACCTCCTCTCTGCTTCTTTTATAGGAACAATGCATCTCGAGAACAAAAATGGCGAAATGATTCAATATTGTGCAATGAAACCTTCGCCGAATCCAGATCTATACCTCACGGGGAAGGATCTGGTGAGGATAGCATCTCTGAAGAAATCAAAGAAGGATGGGATAAGTACGAGGGAGAGAGAATCCTGACGACAGAAGTCACTGAAACCATAAGCATTGGGACGCTCGAAGAACCACGCGAGTTAAAAATCGGGACGAGTCTAACCCCGGATCAAAGGACTCAGATGATCGACTTACTGAAGGAGTACCAGGAGATTTTTGCCTGGTCATACGCTGATATGCCAGGCCTCGACCCGTCAATTGTGGAGCATATCTTACCGCTTGACACAGTGAACTTCCGACCCAAGAGACAGCACCTACGGCGACAAAGTCCTGATCTGATCCTCAAGATTAAGGAGGAAGTCATCAAGCAAATCGATGCCGGGTTTCTAGAGGTATGCAATTATTCTGAGTGGGTAGCAAACATTGTTCCCGTGCCGAAGAAGGATGGCCGAGTCCGAGTCTGCGTCGATTATCGGGACCTCAACAAAGCCAGTCCGAAGGACAACTTTCCCTTGCCCCACATTGACATGTTGGTCGACAGCACGGCACGCCACACGATGTTCTCGTTCATGGACGGGTTCTCAGGATACAACCAGATCAGAATGTCCGAGGAAGATAAGTCAAAGACGGCATTCATCACCATGTGGGGGACGTTCTGTTACAAGGTAATGCCTTTCGGATTGAAGAATGCAGGGGCAACCTATCAGAGGGCCATGGTGACGTTATTCCATGACATGATGCACAAGCAGATCGAGGTGTACGTGGATGATATGATCGCGAAGTCTCGAGAAGGTGAAGATCACCTAGTCAATTTGCGCATGTTATTTGAAAGGCTCAAGAAGTACAAGTTGCGTTTAAATCCAGCTAAGTGCACATTTGGAGCCACGTCAGGCAAATTATTGGGCTTTATTGTCAGCGAGAAGGGAATCGAGGTAGACCCCGATAAAGTTAAGGCGATACAAGAACTACGCCCTCCATCGACTGTCAAGGAAGTCCGAAGCCTGTTAGGCCGCTTGAATTATATCGCACGTTTCATTGCAAATATGACGGTCAAATGCCAACCTTTATTTCGTCTCTTACGCAAGAATGCTCGAATAATTTGGGATGAAGAATGTCAGAATGCCCTGGCGTCCATCAAGACTTACCTAGTAAACCCACCCGTCCTTGTGCCACCAATACCAGGGCGACCACTTATTATGTACTTGACTGTGCGTCAAGGCTCATTGGGGTGCATGTTGGGGCAACTCGATGTATCTGGGAAGGTAGAACACGCCATCTACTACTTGAGTAAGAAGTTCACCAAAGGCGAAGCAAAGTACCCGGAAGTGGAGAGGATATGTTGTGCACTTGTGTGGGTAATGCAACGACTTCGCCAATACACGTTGTACTATACCATACACTTGTACTCGAAGATGGATCCAGTAAGATACCTCCTAGAAAAGCCATCGTGGACCAAAAATGTCGCCAAGTGGCAGGTACAGCTATCTGAGTATGACATACAGTTCGTACCTCGAATTTCAGTGAAGGGACAAGCGATAGCTGATCATTTAGCGGAGTTCCCTATAGAGGATGATCACCTGATCAACTCTGAATTTCCAGATGGGGAGATTATGCAGGTAGATGAGGATGTTGATGTGAACCCAAATTGGAAGATGTATTTTGACGGAGCTGTGAACTCAGTCGGGGGAGGTATTGGAGCAGTGTTGATCTCACCGAAAGGTCAGCACTTTCCTGTGGCGGCCAAAGTTACCTTCCACTGCACAAACAACATGGCAGAATACGAAGCTTGCATTCTCGGCTTGCGCGCGGCAGCAGACCTCGAAGTTAGGAAGTTAGAAGTTTTTGGAGACTCTATGCTAATTATCCTCCAGACGACCGGAGAATGGCAAACAAGAGATTCCAAACTCCAACCATACCACAAGTACCTTGAGGATCTTGCAGAGGAATTTGAAGATATCACTTTTACCCATACACCGAGAAACAAGAACCAGTTCGCAGACGCATTGGCAACACTCGCCTCAATGGTTACAGTCTCTCCGGGGAACCAAATATTACCTCTAGAAGTCAGGATCAATGAGCTTCCAGCTTATTGCTGCGTCGTGGGAGAGTCAGACGGCCAGCCCTGGTTTGCTGATATAAAAAGATATTTGGAAACTGGAGAGTTCCCAGAAAGTGCCACGAGGAACGATCGAAAGGTGGTACAACGGATGGCTTGCAATTATTTCCTCAGTGGTCCAACCTTGTATAGAAGGTCATTTGATGACACTCTTTTGAGATGCGTGGATACAAAGGAAGCTCAACACCTGATGGAAGAGATTCACGAAGGTAATTGTGGATCACACATGAACGGGCGGATGTTATCAAAAAAGATAATGAGACTCGGTTATTTCTGGTCTACCATGATAACTGATTGCATTGAGCATGTCAGACATTGTCACCTCTGCCAAGTATACGCGGACCAAATTCACGCACCACCTCATGAGCTTTACCCCATGACATCTCCATGGCCTTTTTCAATGTGGGGCATCGACGTGATTGGTATGATCTCTCCAAAGGCATCCAACGGTCACCGATTCATATTGGTGGCCATCGACTACTTCACCAAGTGGGTCGAAGCCATTAGCCTAGCATCGGTTACGGCAAAAGCCGTTGAACGTTTCATCAAGCGGGACATTATCGCGCGTTATGGAGTACCAGAGTCAATCATCTCTGACAATGCCAAGAACCTGAATAATAAACTGATCGGTGACTTGTGTGACCAGTTCAAGATCAAGCATAGGAACTCGTCTCCGTATCGTCCACAGATGAATGGTGCGGTAGAGGCAGGAAACAAAAACATCAAGAAGATCATTGAGAAAATGACAGTCAATTACAAGGACTGGCATGATAAGTTACCTTGGGCGCTCATGGCTTACAGAACCTCTATTCGAACGTCAACCGGGGCAACTCCATTTTCCCTTGTTTACGGGACAGAAGCTGTGCTGCCGATTGAAGTGGAGATCCCGTCAGCTAGGATCCTCGCCGAGTCAGAAATGGACGAGTCTGTATGGGCGGAGCACCGATATGAGCAGTTAAACCTCATTGATGAAAAGCGGCTCACTGCACTCTGCCACGGGCAGTTGTACCAAAAGCGCATGGTTCGAGCATTCAACAAGAAAGTGTGTCCTAGGGATTTACAAGCAGGCGATCTAGTCCTTCGGAAAATCCTCCGCGTCAATCCAGATTCTCGAGGCAAGTTCGTTCCAAAGTACGAAGGACCGTATGTCGTTAAAGAAGTCTTCAGTGGGGGAGCCATGATCATTACTGACATGGATGGGCAAGAACTCCCTAGTCCAATAAACAAGGATGCAGTCAAGAAATATTATCCTTGAAAGAGCTTGCAACCAGAAAACAAGCTTTTGATTTTGAGAGAAAAATCCCGCTAAACTGAAAACCCGAAAGGGTTTAGGCAAAATTTAGGGAAGAGAGGCGTGATCGAAAATCCCTCAAAAGGGCGATCATGGCAAAAGGAGAGGAAATAAAATCCCCGCTAGGTTGAAAACCCGAAAGGGCGGCCTAGACAAAAATTAGGGGAACCGAGAGGTGCGATCGAAAAAATGATCGTAGCAAAAGGAGAGAAATCCGAGAGAAAATCAAAAAAGAAAAAAAAAAAAAAAAGAAAAAAAAAAAGAAAAAAGAAATTTTTGTGGACAAATGTAATTGTCACCAGGTAGCGATGAAGAATCACAATGATCAACATTGTCTGAGCTGCCCCTACCAGCTCACAGAGATGCACCTAGGCGGGCGGACAACTAAATGCTCTAAAATTAACTCAATCAAGAGATGATTTTCTGTCAACCCCGCTAGGAATACAAGCATAAAAGGCTCGACAAAAGCAGCATCAACATCAACTGGATATCTCAGCAATGAAGCGAAAAACAATATGCAGCACATCGCTGAAGGAAGTTCATTCACCAAAGAATGGGGCATTCTCATGTTCATCCAGCCAAAGCTATGCAAGGTCGGCAAGCAGGACCGTCACAATCTATTCTCGTAAGTCGCATTTCGAGGAAGTACCATTTTTGAAAAAAAAAAAAAAAAAAAAAAACTTCCAAGTTTGAGAGAAAATTCCCGCTAAACTGAAAACCCGAAAGGGCGGTTTAGGCAAAATTTAGGGAAGAGGGGCGTGATTGAAAATCCCTCAAAAGGGCGATCATGGCAAAAGGAGAGAAAATAAAATCCCCGCTAGGTTGAAAACCCGAAAGGGCGGCTTAGGCAAAAATTAGGGGAACCGAGAGGTGCGATAAAAAAAATGATCGTAGCAAAAGGAGAGAAATCCAAGAAAAAAAAAAGAGCAAAAAAAAAAAAAAAAGAGAAAAACACAGCACGTCGCTGGAAAAAAAGAATTCATTTGTCAAGAATGAGCCTTTCAAATGTCTAGCTTCCCAGAGTTATACGGAATCGACAAGCGGGACTGTTACAGTCTGCTCTCGCAAGTCACCCATTAAGGACGAGTAGGACCGTTACATTCTTTTCCTACAAGTCAACCTCACGGCAAGCGGGACTGTTACAGCCTGCTCCCGCAAGCCGCCTTCCAAAGACGAGTAGGACTGTTACAGTCTGTTCCTACAAGTCAAACCTCATTGCCGCACCAATGCAGGCACCGCTATCCAAGACGTGCATTCACATAGCCGCCCCAATGTAGGCATCACCGACAATCGGAACCTGTGGTCATCCAGCATTCCGAGAGTCACAACCCGACGGACGGAGCCTTTAGGTGTTCAGCTCCGCAAGTCACCACCGACAATCGGAACCTGTGGTCATCCAGCATTCCGAGGGTCACAACCCGACGGACGGAGCCTTTAGGTGTTCAGCTCCGCAAGTCACCACCGACAATCGGAACCTGTGGTCATCCAGCATTCCGAGAGTCACAACCCGACGAACGGAGCCTTTAGGTGTTCAGCTCCGCGAGTCACCACCGACAATCGGGACCTGTGGTCATCCAGCATCCTGAGAGTCACAACCAGACGAACAGAGCTTTTAGGTGTTCAGCTCCGCAAGTCATCACCGGCAATCGGAACCTGTGGTCATCCAGCATTCCGAGAGTCACAACCCGACGAACGGAGCCTTTAGGTGTTCAGCTCCGCAAGTCACCACCGACAATCGAAGCTGTGGTCATCCAGCATTCCGAGAGTCACCGCCAACGATCAAGACCTATAGGTGTCTAGCTTCAGAAAGTTGTATGTTTTATCTTGTATGCAGTGTAAATGGTTAGCCGGAAAGACCCAAAATCAGTTGTTTGTCTTTGAACATACGTTCATTGGACCACATCCATGAACGCATGCTCAAAGAGGGGCAACTGTAAACACCTGATTTTGGACAGGGGTCGAAGAAATACCGTGACGTGTGGAACCGAACCGGGAATAATCAAGCGAGTACAAAAACCCAAAAAAATAGTAAAATATTAGTAGTGTTAAAAAAAATAAAAATAATTAAACTTAGGTATAGATATAGTATCACATAATATGTGATATATATATATATATATATATATATATATATATATATATATATATATATATATATATATATAGTTAATAAAAAAAAAGAACTTGGTCTTGGCCATGGAAAGGCCACGTCCCCACTCCTATCTTCATCACATCTTCCCATGCAATCTCATCATCCCCATGCTATCTCCTGCACAAAAGAGCAAGTTGAAAGTAAAAATAAATTTATTAAAAATTCAGCAATTTCCCTATAAAAGGCAAGGTTGGCCGACAGGTTTTAAAGGGGGCTCATTTTCATGAACGAACCAAAATCATAAGGGGGAGCTCACTATCAAGTAGAAAACCACTGAGAGGAGTGAATATGGCACAAACTTGAGGTTTATGGGATTTACAAGAAAACAATAGAGTGAGTTAGAGTGGTTCAATTACATTGCTTAATTATTCGTGGTTCGGTTCCACGCGTCACGGCATTTTACTCGGAAACAACCCAATGTGAGTATTGCTTAATCAAAAGTTGTATTTACATTCCAAGCATAAATAAATTGCAAGTTGGTTAAAGATCCATCGCTTTCAATGTAGCGTTTATTTATTTACCGTTATTTTATTTCGCACTATATATATATATTACGTATTTCTATTATCTACAAGTTTTATATATATCTGTTTTACTTATTTGTCATTTATATTATATATAAGTTTTACATATATTATATTACTTATTGTCATTTACTTATATGTTTATACATTATTAAGTCTTATATTTGTTTATTTCACTTATTTGTCATTTTATATTACCTTTAAGCTTTATATATGTACATATTGCATATTTCTCATTTTCTAAAAGTTTTATATGTGTTTATATTACTTATATATCTCAGAACGATGTTAAGTGTTAAAAATTAGTACAGAGAAGTTCGTGGTCATTTTAACATGCTTCCAAAATTATTTTCAGTTCAGCCGTGAACTTTTCGATAATTGCAAATTGGCCATGAATTTTTTTGATGATTGCAACTCGGCCATAAACTTTTTGATACTTGCAGTTCAACTCTCAAAATGGATATTTTAGTGAAAAATTAAACAAGACAAGACAAGCCAAAGTACCGAAAGGGCGGATTTCTAGCTTGCGAGCTTTTAATACGTAATCAAACCCCCGAACCCGAACCTCTGGACGCAGACCATTTCAAGCCCTAGGATGTTAGTATCACGTACCCTAGGTAACTTTAGGATTCCGATTAGCCTTTAATTAATCGGTGGCGACTCTTTCTATTTTCCCCGATTCGGGTGATATTTCCATATTTGACCGAATCCGCCGTTCGCCGATCCACAAATAACATATTTTCAAAACCCGCTCTTTTCCGAGAGCGCTGGCCGGATTTGACGTGCGACACTATATATGCAAATTCATTAATGAGCATTCATGAAGGAGCTTGACGCTGCATCCAAATGGGAATAAAGAGGAGGGAGGGGAAGGCTACATATCTCTCTATTTGAAATTCGAAGATCAAAACATTGTTTCTGCCGGCTGGGAGGTTTTTGTCAACTACAGATTGTTCGTACAAGATCAAAAAAAGGTTGTTATCTTACAACCCAAGGTATTTGCAATTGATGTTTGCGAACAACGTAATTTAAACTTGTGCGCTCTGATATCATAAATTCGGGTTTGTGAATGAACATTTTCGGTATACTTTTAACTATAATTTAATACAGATGTGCAGTCCGGAGGAGCAGTGAGATTCCATGAGAATAAGAAAGAACGTGGATTCGCCAAGTTAGTTTCGTTGAAGAGCTTGAAACAGAGTTCTAATGGATACCTTGTCAATGACACCTGCGTATTGGGGGCTGAAGTGTTCGTGATGAAACATACTGAGAAACGCGGATTTCTTTCTACGACTCAACCACAACCTACCTATAACAAGATTACTTTTCGGATGGGGAACTTCTCTAAACGGGATCCCATATTCTATGACTCTCCAGTTGCAGTCTATGGAGGTCTTCAATGGTATGTGATGGGAGGAGATATTATTATAACATATACCAACTACAATAATTAGTATATGTACAGAATTTGCATTGCAGGAGGATAAGAGTTTATCCGAAAGGAGGCTTGGGATTTTCTTCTACTATTGGAGTTTTCTTGGTTCTTGAAGGGGCAAAAGACCTCCCTCCCGGTGTAACTGTGACTGCAACGTTTACGCTGCGAGTTTTGGATCAAGTCGGCTCTAGTCATAGACAGTATAAATGTACGTGTACACTCTTCCGTTCATTCTTTTCTCTCTTTTTTTGTGTTAGGTTAACTGAATTTGGTGGAATAAATGTTTTGCAGCCACCCATACTTGGTCCAGGTCTGCAGTTGAACCCAAGGGTTATCCCAATTTTAGTGGTTTGTCAAATTTTGAGGAGAAACCTCAAAGTATTTACGAAACGACACTGTGATCATAGAAGCCGAATTCTCTGCTTCATAGCGATTGAACAAGTCAGAGGCTCCAGAGAAGAAAGTTTATGCTAATTGCACAATCTCTACTACATCAATCGCGTGAGTTCTGCACTAGCTATCACCAGTTTCCTTTGTCTCAAACAATAATTATATGGTGTGCGTTTTCAAAAAGAAACCTTCTGCTTTTTTTAATAAAAAAAATCGTATGCATTTGTGGTTGCATACTTTATGTGTAAGTTTCAGTTTTTTTTTTTTTTTTCTCCTAATATTGTTAAATGTTTACTCTGTAATTTCAATCAAATTTGTCATTAAATACAGATGTCTCACTTCCATTCCATACAAGAAAAATATAATAAGTGGATTTATATTAGTCACATGAATTCTACATTTTCAGCATATGTGTTTAATTATTTTCACATGATGTTTGACAACTTTTGAGTTTTGGTCAGTGGTGTTTTTTTTAATCTAGTTTTGGTACCATATGTTTACAGATTTTTAATAGTTTTGGTCTAACCGTTACATTCCGTCCATTTTTTGACATGTTCAAGTCACGTGATCCACTCTAAACTTTAAATTTAGTCCCTCTAATACTTTCTTAACCTTTTTTGTTCAATTTAGTCCCGAAGTTTCAAAATTGACCCAAATTGGACAATAGGTTCAATTGAGTTTTTGAAACTTTGAGACTAAATTGAACCAAAAAAAGGTTAGGAAAGTATTAGAGGGACTAAATTGAACAAAATTGAAAGTTTAGGGTGGATCACGTGACTTGTACACGTCAAAAAATGGACGGAATGTAACGGTTAGACCAAAACTAGAAAAAATTTGCAAATATATGGTACCAAAACTAGGTAAAAAAAACATCATTGATCAAAACCCAAACCCAAAAGTTGTCAATCATCATAGACCAAAAGACCTGTTAACCCTTTGTTTAAATAAAGTTTGACTCGATAAATGACTACTAGTACAATTGCTTGCCTTTACTGGCTAGATGATCGTATGACCTCTCCATTAATGGAATAACGAACAGTTCTGCAATAATTTCATCACCAACAAATTAAAATACACTATTGTTGTATAACGAATGAATCAATATCGGGTCTTGAATTTCTTGTACCGCATCTGCTTTCCGCACACAACGAACATCTTCTCAGTAGCACCATCCAACACTGTGCTGTAGGAACTGCAGATGTTGTGAACACCACCTTCCCAAACCTCGGACTCCGCAATCTCCCATTCTTCCCTTTTCCGGTCGGATGGTGCACATAAACCCTCTCCACACATGCTCCGTAGAACCTACACCAAAAAAACATTAATTAATTTTTTTTCGGGTACAAAAATTGAACTAGAGATAAATAATCATTATTCAAAAAAAAAATAGAGGGTAACTATAAAACTTTAAAGGGCTAATACATTGTTTAGTTACTTATGTTTACACAATGTGATCAAATGGTTACTTTTGTTTTTTTACGTGATAGTTTGGTTACTTACGTTTCAATGCGTGATTAAATGGTTCAAACGTGTTACATTTAGTCACTTATGTTTGACCTAACGTGATTAAATGATTATAAAAAAACGTTTTTACCCTTCAATTAATTTTTTTTTTCAAGAGAAATTCACATCTTGAATCTCTAAGATTGATCAAAACTTTATAGTATTAAAATTGAAGATTGATCAGAACTTTTAGTATTACAATTCAAAGATGGGTGATACCTGTCCCTATCGCACTTACACGATCGGGTCTGCCAAGGATTATACCATCTCGCATACGTATTGAGCGCCAAATGGAACCCATCCTTAATTTGAGATATTGATAAGGTGAATACCCAGCCTATTCAATGCTAGGCCTTAAATGCTTTTCATAATATCCCCAATTTGACGAGTGCAACGTCACTTTGTGACGCGTACCAGTAACGGGACACCACGGGAGCATCCATAAGTTGTTGGATGGTTACCTCATGATGCATAGCGGTACACCAGTACCAATGTACTCAAACAAGCGAGAAAAGCCTAAACTATGTTAGAATTCTCCGCTGGGCTACACGACGAGACTCAGATCTGACGATACAGAGGAGTTAGTACCAGTTGTTGCTTCATTGAATTTGCTTCATTAATAGGCTCACGATTCGACTTTGATCGTTATGGACTGGTACCAGGATCGAGTCCTAGACAGGCGGACCTAATTTTAACAGCTGGCACAGCAACAATGAAAATGGCTCCTTCTTTAGTGAGATTATATGAACAAATGCCCGAACCAAAATATGTTATTGCTATGGGAGCGTGTACAATTACAGGGGCTACCGCATCTTTTCTTCGAGACGAGCGCGAGTGACTTTCATGTCTCGCAAATCCCAAGTTTTTCTATGAAGAGCAGATCTAATTGTAGTAGTGTCTATAATTAATTTCTTCTGTGTAATACTAATCGATAGGGCCTCGTTGGTAAGTGCTACAAGGTGGAGCATGCATGAAGGAGTCAGATGCTTTTTCTATTCTTTCCCTTGGCGCAGCTGGGCCATCCTGGACTTGAACTAGAGACCTCGCCCGTGAATTTCGTTTTCACCTCATTCCCCCCTCTATGGCATACTGCAAGCACAGAAGCGTTGGATAGCCCTACTACGGAATGCCCTACTTTCACTTTCACTTTCAGAGCTACGTATACGTGTACGTATGTGACTATACACATACAAAACCTAGCAATCAAATTCCCCAACTCCGTGATCGGAAAAAACTTCGATTTTTTTTTTCATTTGTTAAAATTGAAAACTAGATTCGAATCTGGCGTTCAGTTTTGAAAAAAAAATATGAAAAATATGAAAATATGAAAAACTTAATACAATTGACGAATAAGTCAATAAATAACATGGAGAACATATAAAGATTGAATATAGAAATGGTATTTTGGACATTTCATCAAAATGCAACCAAACTGTCACATTTACAAACGTAGGTAACTAAAAAGTACACGTTTGAACCAAACGATCACATTGTCAAACGTAAGTAACCAAACGATGTATTAACCCAACTTTAAATTGAGAATTGAGAATCATTAAAATTCTGCATTGAATGTATAATGAATGTATTCACTCATATTCTCACTTCAGCTCACTTTTCTTGAACACGAAAGTTGCAGACGCACAAGCTTAATTACTATGTCGACACACAAACCAGAAAACTGTTAGGATCGATTCTCTCAACACCCACAAACGGAATAAAAGAAAGCAATAAAGAACACAAGATTTAACGTGGTTCGGTCAACGCGACCTACGTCCACGGGCAAAGGAGGAGCACCACTTCACTAGCACAATTAACACCGGAGGGTTACAAGACGATACCACATAGAGCACACACTCTCACAATACATATAGAGACCTATTGCACAATACTCTAATTAAACACTCGCCTAAACGAACCCAAACCCTTGCACAAACCTGTATGTTGATTAATAACCCATAAAGACTCTCGCAGCCCTAGAAGACTAACTCTCGCTAGAAGACAATACACTCACAGCACTCTAACCTCACACGGCAGCTCTCTCACACACTGATTAACCTAACAGCACTCTAACCTCACACGGCAGCTCTCTCACACACTGATTAACCTAATCAACTGCTATATATATATATATACAACTAATAACCGCTATAGTATATATATATATAGATATATCTATTACATCTATTACCTAAAAATTGTCCTCACATTTTCCCGCCCACCAAAAAGTCACCATTCCCACTGCAACCCTCTGAAAAGCCCTATTTTACACTCACAAAGTCACCATTACCACTGCAACCCTCTGAAAAGCCCTCTTTTCCACTCACAATAATAAGTCACAAGCCTTTGTCCGTTGGCCAACACAAATGCGCAACAAAAAATTCTCCAACAAAAAAAATATCATGTGCCTCTTCTTTAATTGATGGACTCTTGTGCTTCTCTACTCCCACTTCTTTGTATAAACCCACAGTAATGGCTCCATCAACATTCAATGCTTACTTTTCCTCAGATTGGTACAGTCTTCGTAGAACAGAGAGTTTCAATGCCTCGTCTAACGCTTCTATCTTCGCACCGTCATTCGTTGTTTGTCAACCTCTTATTTTCAAGGGTCATCTTCTAATTGCATCCCTTATCTTGTAAGTATACTAATTGCATCCCTTATCTTGTAAGTATACTAACCTTCAAGGCTTAAACAAGGCTATCTACCATTTTTTCATCTTTAACTAAACAAATTCACGCTGCTCACCATACCAAACATCTACATACACCACATGATTTACAAAAAGCTCAACTGAATTAGTGTTAACAAACTACAAAGTATTGGATATATGCTTTTATTATTTAATTTTTTTTTGGGGGTTAATATCTGAATCAGTGGTTGTGTCTAATTCTGTAGAAGTATACCCAGTTTGTCGAAGAACTTGGCCTTCCCTTGACCTCTAACTCAGACACCAGCGGTGGCAGAATCGACATGCAAGTCGTGCAAGGGAGTATATTTTAGACAACATCGGTCAAACGGAAATTTAGGTCGAATGGAGATCACCAAAAAAAACATCGGTATAATAGATGTACGGCTTGCAATTTGAGAGAAAAAAAACTCTAACTCAATATTATGGTCATAGCACATGTAGTAGAGAATACAATCAGTCGATCCGGTTAGTTGGAGAGGGAAAGAAAGATAGAGCACACCTTAGTGAACCTTCATGCCTTGAGCAACTACTGCAACTTCTGACGGCGAATGACGAACGGCTACGCGGGATGATGGGCTTCACCGGGTGGCCATATCTGAAAGAAGAGACCTAACTCACTTTACTCTGTATTTTCATGTGCTGCTGGATCTGATAGCCTCAGTAGAGGAGATTGGGAAAATATCAGAGTTATTCCAATCGTGCTGTTTGGGTGAGAGAAATTTCGATCCTGCTGTTGAAGATGAGCAATAGGTTTTTCAAAGTAGGCTGAAATAGACAAAATCAGGTCCACACAATGTAAAAATAAGTTGTAATGGGTCTAGAACAGAACTGAGTCGTGACTAGCTAGACACATTCATGTTTCAAATAATATTTATATTAATAAATAGATTAGTTAAATGAGGAGTTTAAAATATTCAAATTACTCATGAAAAAAAAAAAAAAAACTATATATGTATAGAACTTACGGGTTCATGAACTCATAGCCTTTGGGCTATTCCAGATACCGAATATATATATACTCATTCTAGCATAACTTCAATTACTAGACTATTATAATATGATATTTTTGTCATTTTGATAAGATACTCATTCTAGCATAACTTCAATTACTAGACTATTATAATATGATATTTTTGTCAATTACTAGACTGTTCCAGATAAAACAAAAACTTAAAGTTAGAGTTTTTACTTTATAACTTATACTAGCAATACCTGATTTTTCTACCATGCTTTGGGAGCACCATGCTTTTGGTTTTTTTAATACTATGGTGGACTTAATTGTAACATAAGTAAAACTTTAAAAGTATGAAAAAATATAAATTTTTTTAACTACACCTAAGATGTGTATCATCTTATTAATAATATCAATTTCCCTATGAGGTTCACCTTTAGGGCGATAGAAAAATAAAAAAAAATTAGTGGCAAAAGCATGGTGCTCTAAGAGCATTGTAGAAAGATCCAGCAATACCTTTATATTGTTCAACACTATTATTATATCATATATATATATTTAATATTCATAGAATACGAAAACAAATTTTTTTAGTTTATATATATATATAAACCTAATGCGCCTATACTAATAAATATAAATTACCTATAAAATATACATAATATGTAACACGTGGAAAGCACGTATACAAGCAATTGAAAATATATTTTGATATGTTTCTAATTTGAAAAATGATGATAAATGTATTACTTTCAATTCGAATATTTAAAACTACTATTATTATTTGGTATTTTTTTTCCAAAGTAGATGTATTTGTTTTATTAATTTAACTATATGATATAAATCATGTCACGCGCGTGCATCGTACACGCAAACAATTCTACTATATATATTATAATCCCACCGCCTGACTAAACTATCTATATATATTATATATAATCGACCAATATAATCCTGCCGATATATATATATATATATATATATATATATAACCTAGTCAACTTGCTATTTAAAATAGCTAACGGGCTAAATTGCTTAGTGGACCTAACTAACTAATTCTAGACAAACCCAACAAAAACTTGAAGAGAAAATAATTAACTTGATTTGATTTATCACAAATACAGGATACAATGTACATGCTCATTTATATATCAATCGAAATAAGAGAAACTACTAACTAGGAAAGGACCTTTCTAATTGGACTCCGAGATTTTCCATCTCACTATTCATAAATAAATCCTTCAAATTAGGACTAAATAATAAAATAAATATATTTACCTTATCACTTCGGTCAATACTACAGTAAAACATAGTATTATCTATATATAATATAATTTCAATGTAAACTCTAACATTTTGACAAGTACTAAAACGAGTCGGTTACGTGTCAAAATAGAGTGTTTCTATTGGCCCCCACCTCAAATTGTAACTCTTCTCGATGACATGTCTATTCCATGTAGACAATGATAGAAATTCTCCAAGCACCCTCATTCCATGTTGAGATCCGTTTTATTTTTTATCCGTTTTTTAATCTCTATCATAACAATTATTAATTATAGCTATAAATACAAAAATATGTTATTTTTACTTAATTTTTTTTTATTCTTATGTTACTATTAAAATCATCAAAATTGATATCAAGTTGTATTTTTGATAAATTAGTATATGTATGTTTTAATATTAATTAATAATTAATAAGCACATATTATCTTGACATTTATTTATTTGATTTCATTTCTCACTATTATTAAAATAAACATAAAACATGATTTTTTTTAAAAACTCTTTTATGTGTAAAATTGTATATTATATATAAGATCATAAAATATTTCGTAAAAATTAATTAACTTATGCATGTTAAATGTGACATATAAAAAATTATAATTAGAAAAGCTAAAATAAAGATGAAAATTTCCTTATATTATATACAATTCTATGAAAATTAACTTTATCAAGTATCATTATTTACTTAATTTAATTTTGAGATTAAAAAAAAATTGTAAGTATGAAAAAATATTACAATGGATTTATTTTAAAAAAAATGGTTAACAAAAAAATTGTATTATAGTATAGGATATGGTAAATAATTTATTGATACAAATCATCAATATATTTTCAATAAACGTAATATATAAATTAATAATTTTATAATTTATGTAATTCAACTATCATTTCCGATGATTTTTTTGGTACTCTAAATAATAAATATAAATAGTTACATACAATTTATACAAATATTCACTTCCGTGCAAAACACGGGTCAATTATCTAGTACTTTACATAAGAGATTAATATTTCGAATCATTTATTCCTCCACTCCTCACCTCGTATAACGAGACCTCCAGCTCCAACTCTAATCATAAGGATACCTCCAACCAGTGTTATCAGAACCGGACCGGACCGGCGGTCCGACCGGGTTCGAAGCGGAACCGGTGCCTCCAACGGTCCGGTTCGAATAATTCCGGAGGATGTAAGCGAACCCGGTTCAATATCCGGTTTTTTGGAGAACCGGCCGGTTTTTATCGGACCGGGTGGTTCTCCGGTTCAGTCCGGAAAAAAAAAATCAATTACTCAATTAGGGTTTTCACAGGGGAGGGGAAGGAGAGGGAAAGAGAAGAAGGGGGAAAGGGCTGAAGAGAAGATCAGAGGGAACGGGGCGTGGACGGTGGGTCGTCAGAGGCCAGGAAGCAAACAGACTTGTCTGGACGGGGAGTAAAGAAGCACCGGGTTGCGTCTGTGTTTAGGGGAGGGAAGTTAGCTGGCAGATGATGTAAATGAGAAGAAGGGAGATGATGTAATTTTGTAAAGGAAAAGAAGGGAGTTAATGTTTTAGGAGGTGAGGGGTCTCTGTCACGAACCGAATGAGGGGAGGTGAGGGGGATAATCAGGTTCTCTTTGGGAAAGAGATTCTTCTTTTGAACCTAAGAATGGAAGAAGGGAGAGGTCAGGCGAGAGGAGAGGGAAGTGGGAGGGAAAGAGGGAGAGAGAAAAGGAGGAAGGGGAGAGAAAGAAATATGTCTTTTTATTTACTTTTGTTTTCTCTACTATTACTTTAATTATCTATCTATTTATGACACTGGTCTGCTTTTACTAGTTTATTGCAGCATTCGTACGTTTTACTGTTACGGCCGGTCGGACCGGGCTCAAACCGGGTCGGACCGGCCGAACCGAGAACCGGCAGTCTTGCCGGTTTGAGCTCCGGTCCGGTTCTGATAACACTTCCTCCAACTCCAGTTCCTATTAATTTTTAAATTTGAGATAATATTTAGAAGCTTGTGTACGATAAGACACATGTATAATTAGTATACATAATAATATAAATTTTAAATTTATGTTTATTAGTTATTTTAAACTTTTAATTCTTAATATTTTATTAATTTTTCTTTTGTTAAATTAGTATTTTGATTAAATATTCTGGTGGTATAAGAATATCTTTAACTCTATTATGCATCCGAGAAGAAAGATGAAGTGTGGTTGATTGATAGTGGTTGTAGCAATCATATGTCTAGTGATCGGAGCATCTTCACGAAGATTGATGAAGCGGTGAATGCCAAAGTGAAGATGGGAAATGGAGCACTAGTACAAGCGGTCGGGAAAGGTACGATTCCTATCCAAACAAAGGAGGGAATGAGTTTTATTAGTGATGTGTTGCTTGTTCCCGAATTAGACCAAAATTTGCTAAGTGTTGGTCAACTTGTGGAGAAAGGATATGGTGTATATTTTGAAGATGGTGGGTGCACCATTTATGACAAGAAGAATGACATGAAGTTGATCACAAAGATAAAGATGACAACAGGTAGAAGTTTCCCATTAAGTTTGAATTATGGGGGAGATGTTGCTTTGAAGGCACATGTTAGTGATGAGTCTTGGCTATGGCACAAAAGACTTGGGCATTTGTATTTCAATGGAATGAAGTTGTTGAAAGAGAACAACATGGTGTATGGGTTGCCTAGAATTGAAGAGAAGGATAGTGTATGTGAAGGGTGTGCCATGGGGAAGCATCACCGGGATCCTTTTCCAAAAGGAGGAGCATGGAGAGCAAAGAGGCCATTGGAGCTAGTTCATACCGATGTGTGTGGACCGATGAGAACTACTTCTCAAGGAGGTAATCGGTATTTCATATTGTTTATCGATGATTACACAAGGATGACTTGGATTTATTTCTTGAAACAAAAATCCGAGGTCTTTGGTATATTTAGAAGATTCAAAGTGTTTGTTGAAAAGCAAAGTGGCCGATATATAAAAGTGTTGAGGAGTGATCGGGGAAAAGAATACAACTCCCGAGAATTTGACAAGTTTTGTGCAGATGAAGGCATAGAACGACAACTAACGGTTTGTTACTCCCCGCAACAAAATGGAGTTTCCTAGAGGAAGAATCAAACCGTGGTTGAGATATGCAAAACAACGCTCAAGGAGAAAAGGTTGCCGGACACGTTTTGAGCCGAAGCAATGTCTACGGCAGTGTACTTGTTGAATAGATGCCCGACAAAGGCAGTTCAAAACAAGACACCACTTGAGGCTTGGTGCAAGAAGAAGCCTTCGGTGAAGCATTTGAGAGTTTTTGGGTGTATTTGCTATGCTCAAATTCCGAAAGAGAAGAGAACAAAACTTGATGATACAAGTGAGAAGTGTATCTTCTTGGGGTACGACTCGACATCAAAGGGCTATCGGTTGTATAGCTTACATAAGGAGAAAATCATCATCAATAGAGATGTGTTGTTTGATGAAGATGCGAGTTGGGATTGGAAAGAAAAGCAAGTTCAAAAAGAAGTTGTTGTTCATGAAGAAGAGGTTGGAGGTGACGAAGAGCATGTTGAAGACTCTCCACCTACATCACCTAGAATCGATCCATCATCGCCATCGAGCAATGGTTCGAGTTCTAGTTCATCTACTTCGAGTAGCGCACCGAGGAGGTTGAGAAGACTATCCGAAGTATATGCGACATGTAATGTGTGCATAGTTGAGCCGGAAAGCTTTGAAGAAGCTATCCAAGAAGAAGCGTGGAAGAAAGCCATGGAAGAAGAGTTGCACATGATTGAGAAGAACAAGACTTGGGAGCTGGTAGACAAGCCAGTTGAGAGAGATGTTGTTGGGGTGAAGTGGATCTACAAAGTGAAGCATAATCCCGATGGTTCGATCTTGAAGAACAAAGCAAGACTTGTGGCAAAAGGGTACTTACAGCAGGCTGGGGTTGACTACCATGAAACATATGCTCCAGTTTCGCGTAAGGATACAATCCGGATCCTCATAGCACTTGCAGCTCAGAAAGGTTGGTTGTTATACCAACTTGATGTGAAGTCGGCTTTCTTGAATGGTGTGTTGGAAGAAGAAATATATGTAGAGCAACCGAAAGGGTTTGTCAAAGAAGGAGAAGAAGAGAAAGTGTACAAGCTAAACAAGGCTTTGTACGGGTTGAAGCAAGCACCTCGACAGTGGTATAGTCAGATCGACAACTATTTCACTTGTCATGGATTCGAGAAGAGTAAGAGCGAGCCCACTCTCTACGTGAAGAAACAAGGTACTTCAATTCTTATTGTTGCCATATATGTTGATGATTTGATTTTCACCGGCAATGATGAGAAGTTGATTAGTGAGTTCAAGAATGACATGATGAAGACATATGAGATGAGTGATATGGGTTTGCTACATTATTTTCTTGGCTTGGAGATTGATCAAAAAGATGATGGTGTGTTTGTTTGCCAAAAGAGGTATGCCGAGAATATGTTTAGAGGTTTCATATGTTGGTTGCAAAACAATGGCAACACCACTTGCTTCAAATGAGAAGTTGTGGAAAGAAGATGGAGGAAGAAAAGTGGATTGCACTTAGTTCAGGAGTATTGTGGGTAGTTTGATGTATCTTACTGCCACGAGACCGGATATCATGTTTGCTTCGAGCATGTTGTCGATGTTCATGAGTAATCCGAGTCATTTTCACCTTGGAGCCGCCAAACAAGTTCTCCGATATGTACGAGGGACCTTGGCATATGGTATCAAGTATGAAAGAGATGATGAGTTGAAGCTAATGAGCTTTTGTGATAGTGATTGGGCCGGTTGTAGAGATGATATGAAGAGTACATCCGGTTATGTATTTTCACTTGGCTCAGGTGTGTTTTCTTGGCAATCGAAGAAACAAGAATCGGTTGCACAATCATCGGCGGAAGCAGAATATATTTCTGCGGCTATGACATGTTCTCAAGCCGTGTGGCTAAGGAGAATTTTGGAGGACATTGGCGAGAAGCAAGACAAGGCGACACCGATGTTTTGTGATAGCAAATCAGCTATTGCGATGGCGAAGAACCCGGTGTATAGCAGCAGGACGAGGCATATTGCGGTCAAGTACCATCACATTCGAGAGAAGATTGAAGAAGGAGAAATCCAGATGATGTACTTGAACACCGAAGATCAAGTTGTAGACATTTTTACCAAGGCGTTACCTAGAGACAAGTTCGAGAAGTTCCGCGAGCTATTAGGATTCGAAGAACAACACATTAAGGGGGAGTGTTAAAATATTAATGTGTTTGTTTATTATAACTGTGTGGCATTTTTGTAATTAACTAGTCTAGTGGCTAAACTAGTAAAACGGTGAGTTTTGTATGTGAGTATTAAAAGTGCAGCTCCTAGGTACTTAGAACTGAGACTTGAAAAATAGAACAGAGAGTTTGTATTTTGAGAGGGTGCGTGAAAAGAGGGAAATGGCCAAGAACAGCGCCACTAGTCTTAGGCAAACAAAGTCATTACATCTCTATTGAAAATGGGTCTTCTTCATATTTCTTGTGTACTTGTAAGTTAGTGTTAGTATAATTGCTCCCTAAAATCAACAATGGTTCACAAGCGGTCTAATATTTATTCTTTCGTTCACGAGTGGAGTGCCACAATCTCAGTCATCATTTTTTTATATATAACTAGAATTTTATGCGCGAGCGTTGCACGCGTGTGACATAACATATATAACATGTAATGATAGTTTTAAAGTTCGAATTGGAATAAATATATGTATCACATATAAGTATGAAGTTGAAGTATAAGATTAAACCACATCATTACCCATTATAATGGGTTTTAGGATATATGATCAAGTGGTAATAAATCTAAACTTTCACATGGTATTATAATGCGCATGTTCGAAATCCCCATCAAATTTTCTCCTAATGGGCTTGCAATCCATGAGAGGGAGTATTGAAGTATAAGGATTAAGACGCACATTTACTTATTACCTTAAAATTTTAGGACAATTGACTAAGTGGCTAGTCTACAATTTCACATATATAAACCATATAAGAATAAATTTTCAAGAAATAAATAAGTATAGATTTAAACAATATATATATATATATATAAAAGTATTTTCAGGTTAGACAATATAATTATATTGAAAATGCCCTTAGTTTTTATTTTTATCGTGAATTGATATCACATCATAGATACACTATAATAGAACTCCTTAGCTAATAGATTTAGCGAATACATTTTCTAGTTGTTAATGTTATTTCCTATATATAAATACAATGTGTTTTGCCAACATGAGAAAATGTTGTGGTCAGACAAGCCCGGAGTTCGAGTCCTGTTTGGGTTAGTTGAGCCAGTGTCGACCCAATCGATTGGCTCAGCCTTTTTTTTATGAAATAAACATTTTTCCATTAGTAAAGTATATTTAAAAAAATTCTAAATTTTTATAATTTAATCATTGTTTAAATTAAATTTACTAAAAAGAAAAATAAATGAAAATGAAAATTCTAAAATAATTCTCGGATTTTGAAATTAAACATTAAGGTTTTATTCAAATTTTATTTTACATTTTTTTTAAAAGTTAGCTATTTTCATATAAATAATAAGGGAAAAATATAATTTATGAAATTTTACACCAATTATTTTTTTTTCATAAACATACTGCATAAAAAAAAACGTGTTATAGTTCATACATATTAAACCAAAAATCTATAAGTTCTTACGGTTGAGTCGTTTCTAATTTGGCAGATTCATTGAGTACGTTGTTAAGCGACATCCATCCATGCCTTTTTTTCAATCAAACACAAGAGAAACAAAGAGAAAAATGATTCATACAAAGTTGGCATAAGACATGATGTAGTGAGCATCTCTTTCAACAGAAACAAATTTTACTACCAAAAAACCTCGTCCCCACCCTAATAAGTCCAAGCGTCATCCAAATTCATGTCGAAGCGTCTTCCAGATTCATGTGATTTTTTTTTTTCAAAATAAAAGAAACATTGTGTATCTTGGGTCGGAAAAAAAAAAATAAGAATTATCATGGATTCGTTAAGAGAGGAATTCAATTTTTTGTATGGTATAAGCAAGAAAGCACATTACATACATGTATTTTTTTTTAATAAAAATAAAATAAAAAATTGGTAGCATCACGAACAGAAATAACACATCACAATAAGCACAACGCATGAGACAGTTGTTGTAATGTAGCAATTTTATATTTGAAAATATGTAACATTTCACAAATATGTTTGGATAGATATCATTTGGATTATTACACACTAAAGATAGGTGTAAGATAGTAGCAAACTGGTTGCAGGACATTGTGGTAGTGGCTGAATCGGTGCCCGGTGGATGTATTTGTTCCGTATTATTTTTGTTGGAGGGTGTTGGCCATCACATTGGTTCATTGTCTTGGTGAGTAGACTGTTTAGTTTAGGGTTTCGGGTTCTTGCATCATGGTGCCATAGAAGTGTAATGATTAGGTTTGTACACTACGGAAGACTGGTAACCAAAGAAAAGGAACGCGGTGGTATAGTGGTACGGACATGAAAGTTTTGATGAGAGGATCCTTGGGGATTGTGTAGTATGCAAGTGCTTTAATTGAATTATTTTGCCGTTTGCTTTAACTGAATTAGAAGAGTGGTGTTGTTTCAGTTGCATGTTAATATGTACGGACCATTGTTTCGTTTGGTTTAAGCGGGAAATAATCAGATAGTGGTGGTTAGAGTTTTGTGAGGACATATTTGAATATAGAGATTTTTATTTATGTAATAGGTAATAGATGTAATAGATTAGTAGCAAGCATATAGCATTGGCTACGTTTTCGGCATAAATGCATAAAAAAAAATATAGCTAGTATAGATTTTGAGAAACATAATTGATTTTGCAAGCTATTCGGCATGAGTGAAGAAATTTCGAATAAAAGGATCGATCGCTGATAGAAAATGCGAACAAAAGAATCGGAGCTAGCTTCCATGGACAGATAACTAGCATCTAGCTAGCTAGCTTCCATGGACATCTATTAGCTAGCTTTCGAAAGCTTTTGTGTTGTTGTACTTCCTGGATCAGGATTGAAGAGTCAACCGGCAAGAACTTCACAACACCTCTGGCAGCCTAATCGCGTTATGCTTCAGTATTTACTATTTATTATTAAAAATAAAACACACAAAAGTCTTTGTCAATATATTTATTGAATTAAACATATATTTTTTTGATAACGATTAAACATATCATTGGCCGGTTTGTTGACATAATAATCAGCCAGCTAAGTACTAATAATATGTCAACAAACCGGCCAATTATATTGGGAAAAATAATAACATATATAATAATAAAGAGAAATAGTCATTTTGCATATATAGGTCCAAAATACCTACCTGATGCAAATTGCGTGCTAATGATGTATTACAAATATTACAGAATTCATCATTTTTTCATATTTTCTGTTAATTTCACGGACGTGTTTAACTGTCAAATTGTGTAACATAGACGTGGCAATTTGCACTTATGAGTATTCTACACACCCAAACATTGGTATGCAACTAGTCAACTAGATATTTTCACCAAACTAATTATATAAAATATTATAAAATGTAATATAAAATGTATTAATTAATATTTTATATATATATATATAAAAAACAAATAAATGTAAAATAAAATTCTGATAAATATAAAAATGAAAAATATATACTAAACATTGTATAATTTTAACTGGTTTTGTTAATGCAATGTATTTATTGCTACATATTGAAATCATAAGAATTTATTTAGAAAAAGTAAAGATAATGGACTATTTTGCAACATTCTTTAATAACACTCATAAAGTGAAGAAGCTATTTTGCAATAATATGTTGACTCATACATTGGTGTGCAAAATGGCTAAAGTCCACTCTGCATAAATAAATGTAGAATATATAATCAAAGTCCACTTTGCATAAATATAAATAAATCATATCCAACTTTGTATAGATAAATCTAAAATAAAGTCAATGAATTTTTTGAATATAAACCCAACCCACAGTAGATGCAGAACATATATACACACATCTTCCATCACTCAACATCGACCATCGGTATGTACCGGACTGATCGGAGCAATAATCCTGGCCGGCAGAATTAACTAATATTCTGATATATTGGTTATTGTTTGTTGTATATATATAGGTGTGTTGTTGTTAATCTGAGTAGATGTATACATACATGAATATTAAGTAATGCCGATGGTGCAGGTATATATGGAGGTGTACAAAAGAGACCTTGTACCAACTCATTGCATCTTCGAGGTCACTGAATTCTCACTCAAAGGCGCTGAGCAGAGAGAAACATACCAGTCGGATATATTCGAAGCTGGGGGTTGTAAATGGTTGGTTAACTAGCAAATTAATTAAGCAAAAAAAAAAAAACGGTTTTATATATATATATAGTTGATTAACTCATCAAAGATGTATATATTTGTCAGACCTAAATCCAACATACAGCGTTGTTTTGAAAAAAATTATTTTAGAGAGAGTCGTCACTAATTAATTAAGATTAGAAATCTAAATTACATAGAAATAATAATAATAATGAATTAAACACTTAAATATATAATCGGTTTATTAACGAACTTTTGCATGCAGGAGCTTGTCTCTGTACCCAAATGGAAACAAGAAGCGTGGAGGGGAAAACAACATCTCCCTTTATTTGAATATAGAAGACACTCACAATGATTTTACTTCCGGCTGGGAGGTGCTTATCAACTACAGGTTGTTCGTATGTGATCAAATTAATGATTGTTATCTAACCATCCAAGGTGCGTACGTGTTTTAAGTTTATTCAAAACATATTAACTGATAATTCATATTTCATATAAAGATAATAAGAAGGAAACAAAAGTTGAGCCTCTTAAAAGTAAATTAAGGCTAATAAAAATGTAATGTTTCCTAATTCGAAATATATATACATATATATATATATGATGATGTTGATATAGATGTGAAAGGAGCGGTGAGGCGATTCCATGAGCGGAAGAAACAATGGGGATTTGACCAGTTACTATCACTGGATAGTTTGAGAAAGAGTTCGAACGGGTACCTCCTTGATGATACCTGCATTTTTGGAGCCGAGGTTTGGGTTTTTAAAGCTTCCACTAGGAAACTACAGCCAAAGCCCTCTCCTAATATCATTCAACCACTGCAACCTGATGACTCTAACAATTCTACACCTAGTGGCCAAAAAAACAATTATATACCTTCTATAGAGGAGAAATCCTCTACACCGGTTAATGAAGCCGATAAGTATGAAGAATCTCGTTTCATTTCTAATTATCTAGTACAATTACTTTAACATGGTTTCTCATCACCCATCACATTATTTTAATTCAATGTTTTAATCTCGCTCATCATCAGGAATGAAGAGATGACGCCTGATTTTCCATCCACAGCTGATGGTACGTGCCAGCAATCCCGGCCGGAGAAATCCTCTAAACCAGTTAATGAAGTTGATAAGTATGAAGAATCTCGTTACATTTCTAATTCTCTAGTACAATTAATTTTACATGGTTCTCATCATCCATTCACATTATCTTAATTCAATGTTTTAATCACACTCATCATCAGGAATGAAGAGGTGACGCTTGATTTTCCATCCACAACGGATGGCACGTGCCAGCAATTCCGGCCGGAGAAATCCTCTACACCGGTTAATGAAGCTGATAAGTATGAAGAATCTCGTTACATTTCTAATTCTCTAGGACAATCAATTTTACAGGGTTCTCATCACCCATTCACATTATTTTAGGGGGTGTTTGGATGGATGTAATGTGGGATGTAATCTCACATTACGTCCCACATTACGTTGTTTGGTTTGTCAAACGACGTAATGTGCATTGTAATGTAATATCCATTATAATATGAGATTACGTAGCACACTGTACTTATAATCTCATATTTCAAGTAATCTCACAATACGTCCATCTAAACGCCCCATTAATTCAATGTTTTAATCTCGCTCATCATCAGGAATGAAGATGTGACGCCTGGTTTTCCATCCACGGCTGATGGTACGTGCCAGCAATCCCGGCCAGAGAATTCATGTTTTAAATTATTAGATTATTTTTTAATTGCGAGTTGCCATTCAAGTGTTGGCAAAAAAAAAAGTAGTCATTCAAGTAATTTTTAATATTATAAATTATATATGCGCTGCAGGTGTGGAGGTGTACGAGAGAGGACAGCCACCAACTCATTATACCCTCAAGATTGATAACTTCTCCCTGCTACAAGAAAACGCATACCCTTCGGATATATTCGAGGCTGGGGGATACAAATGGTTGGTTAATTAGTAAATTTAGTTAATTTCTACATTTCAAAATGTTAAAATTGTCCTTACTATATAGTAAAAAATGGTTAAACTAGCGTTCATAAGTATCAATTTAAAAAGGATATTAAAGAGAGTGTCTCGAACGCTTTTATACTCATAAGTTTTGAGTTTAGTTATAGAACAGTTGGTCGTTAAGAACGCATCTTGTCCTTGAGTGTTGTGTTGAAATAAAGATTAAATCACGCATTCACCTAACACATTAAGATTTTAGGACAGTTGGTTAGGTGGTTAGTCTAAACTTTCACATGGTATTAGAGCGCGCAGGTTCGAGTCACCGCAGCGCCGAGTTAAACCCCAATTCCCACGCGAAATATAAGTTTCACGTGATGGGCTTTCAAAAATTTAAATCACCTAACACCTTAAGTTTAGGATAGGTGGTTATATTGAGACAATTCATGTTATTATATATTGAGATATGTATGCAAATTAATTAATGAGCGCCTTCACCTAACACCTTAAGTTTAGGATAGGTGGTTAGTCTAAACTTTCACAATTCATGTTATTATATATATTGAGATATGTATGCAAATTAATTAATGAGCGCCTTCACCTAACACCTTAAGTTTAGGATAGGTGGTTAGTCTAAACTTTCACAATTCATGTTATTATATATTGAGATATGTATGCAAATTAATTAATGAGCGTTCATGCAGGAGCTTGACACTGCATCCAAATGGGAATAAAGAGGATGGAGGAGAAGGCTACATATCTCTGTATCTCAAATTCGAAGATCGAAACAGTGTTTCTCCCGGCTGGGAGGTTTTTGTCAACTACAAATTGTTCGTACAAGATCAAAAAAAGGGTTGTTATCTTACAACTCAAGGTATGTGCAATTGATGTTAATTTGCGAACTGTATAATTTAAACTTGTGCACTCTGATATCAATTGTTATATAAGCTCGAACTTGTAAATGAAGATTTTTGGTATACTCTTAACTATAATTTAATACAGACGCGCCCGGAGGACCTGTGAGATTCCATGAGAATAAGAAAGAATGTGGATTCACAAAGTTACTTTCGATGAAGAGCTTCAAACAGAGTTCCAATGGATACATTGTCAATGACAGCTGCTTATTGGGGGCTGAGGTTTTTGTGATGAAGCCCACTGAGAAACGCGGATTTCTTTCTATGACTCAACCACAACCTACCTATAACAAATTTTCTTTTCGGTTGGGGAACTTCTCTAAATTGGATCCGATATCCTATGACTCTCCAATTGCAGTCTATGGAGGTCTCCAATGGTATGTGTTGCGCAGAGATATTATAACATAGCATATACCAACTACAATATACTTTTTTTGGCCATGTATTTTTTTTCGATTAAGTCAGATTAAATACTACATGTTGTAATGCAAATTTTGAGGTTTTAAAACTAATTAAATATTTTGAGTCCAAGTTCCTATTTTTTTCAGCACATGACAAAATCGTCGAGTCAAAATTTTAAAATGCTGCATAAAGTTTTATATTATTAAATAATATTATTCTATTTTTCCTTTTATTTTATTACAATATTTTTTTATTTTAATTGAATATTTGTAGACATATTTATTTTCTTTAGTTTATTATTAATTATTTTAAATTTAGTGTATACAAAAATTAAAAGTTTTTCTCTTTTATATAGTACTCTAATTTAATAATTGTATTTTATTTGAAAATAGATATAAATACTATAAATGTAATAAATTAATAAAAATAAACTTATACGCTTTTTATTATATCGATTTAAAGTGTGTCTCAATAATTAGTAAATGTAGAATATCGCGCAAATAGTATGTATAAATCATAATTTGCAATGCAGGAGGATAAGATTAAATTATCCGAAAGATTACGGGAGCGCCGTTGTTGGGGTTTTATTGGTTCTTGAAGGGGCAAAAGACCTCCCTCCCGGTGTAACTGTGAATGCAATAGTTAAGCTGCGAATTCTGGATCAAGTCAGCCCTTATAATCGTAATAAACAAGGTATATGTACGTATGCTCTTCCCTCCATTATTTTATCTCTATTTTTGTCTCATACAAATAAATATATATATATATATATATATATATATATAGTAGGTTAACTGAATTTGGTGGAATAATGTTTTGCAGTCAACCATACTTGGTCTAGGTCTGCAGTTGAACCCATGGGTTTTTCCAGATTTTGTTATTTGTCGGAATTTGAGGATACACCTAACCAAACGTGGATACGAAACGACACTATGATCCTAGAAGCTGAATTCTTTCTTCCATAGCGATTGCGAACAAGTCAGTGAATTGGATGGAGGTCGGAGAAGAACGTCGTCTATGCTGATTGCACAATCACGAGTACATCCCTCGCATGAGTTCTGCACTGTCACCAGTTTCATTATATGGTGTGCGTTTTCAAAAATAAACCTTCTGCTTTTTTAATTAAAAAAAAAAATCATATGCATTTGTGGTTGCATACTTACTTATGTTTAAGTTTCAGTTATTTTTTTCTCCGAATATAATATAAAAAAAATCATATGCATTTGTGGTTCCATCACTTGTACTTTTGCTTCTTTTTTTGGGTGCAACCATCACTTGTACTCAATGCGTTCAATCCCCGCTAGTGATCATGGGAACGGAAAATTGTTCATGATCAGTACTTTACCCCTTACGGGCTAATCCGTTGCGAGTGGGGATTAGTTCAAGTGTGAAGCAAGCATACTACGGGTACTGCTCTCCTGGTGAGAGTCCTCCTAGGACCATCCCGCGAAAAACCATTAAAAACGTAGAATCTTCTATCTCCAACAAGCCATCATGCGAAGAGGTGGTAATTGCGCTTCTCAAATTTTTGTGATCTTGTGATCTGTAATTTATATTAAAATTTATAATCATTATAATTAATTTTTAATCTTTTAAATTTTACATTTACTCTTAAAAAAATTATACTACTTGTTTACTCATAATTCATTTCTTAACCCCCTAAAAAGAATTTCTAGCTATATCAATATGTCTCGAAGTTGAGGCTTATATATTAGTCATATGAGTTCCACCTTTTCATAATATATTAGTCACAATAATTACCTGCACTTCTGTTTGACAATATTTCCATAATCATTATTATTTTTCAAATAAAAATTGACTCGATAAATAACAATTACAATTGCCTTTACCGGCTTGTTCATAGATTGACAAACAGTTGTGCAATAATTTCATAACTAATTAACAAATTAAAAGCTACTATTCTCTAATCATTTAATTCCATTGTATAATGAATGAACCAAAATCGGGTCTTGAATTTCTTGCATCGCATCTGCATTCCGCACACAACGAACATCTTCTCAGTAGCACCATCCAACACTGCTGTCGGAACTGCAGATGTTGTGAACACCACCTTCCCAAACCTCGGACTCCGCAATCTCCCATTCTTCCCTTCCCCTGTTGGCTGGTGCACATAAACCCTCTCCACACATGCTCCAAAGAGCCTACCCCAAATTTTTTTTTTACATTTTTTTTTATTGGCGCAAGAATTGAATTAGATACAAATAATTATTATTAAAAAAATTATCAAGGGTAAATATTGTAAAAAAAACGAAGTGCTTATTTGCACTTGCCCAAGACCGTACTTCACCAACTAGAGAAGAACTCGTATATATATAACTCTCTTACTCTAAATATGATAGGAGACTCTTACAACTTGTGGTGGTGGTGGTGTGTGTGTTGTTGTTGTGATGGTTCTTACTTGCTTGTTACAAATGACTCACTCATATTTATAGGCATCTATAGAATCCTCTAGGACTAAGGAAAATTCTAGATTAAGAACTCACTAGTAACTCTCTACAAACTACCTATGTCCTAGAACTTTCTATATATCACTTTGCATATTTAAGTTCTAGACATTTCCACAAGTAGGCCTAAACTTTCTAATGTAGCCCAATACTTCAAGTCTTGGGCTATAATGCTAAGATAGTCTTAGCCCATAATGGTAAATTAGTCTTAGCCCATGAAGGTAAGTCTATGTTGATTCTTAACAAATATAAAAATTTAAACTATCCAAATCGAAAATAATTACAACTCTGAAAATCAAAATATACAAAATAATAATAATAAGTCGCATCTAAGTAGCTCCGTTCCTTCTTACAGAGACGATACATATATACAGTATAACAAGAACACAACTCAAATATCGTAATACCTCATATTTGTATACCACATTTGTTGGATTTAAGTGATTTGTAGTCTTAATAAGTAAGAAATGTACTACTCAAACTCAACAGGAATTTCTCATTTTCGAGGCGGCCAAGTGAGGACAACAGGTTATGTTAGGCTGGGTTGAGCTTAGTGGGGACAAGCGCTCGGGCTTAGAGGCGTTACATAATGGTATGAGAGCCGACCCGAGACTGTGATCGGGCTCGCGGAGTAAGGGCTATTGAACCCCAGAGTTCTGATCATCTACGGGGGCAAACGATTCTGGTCTGGAACGCGACGAGGATGTCGCGCGTATTAAGGGGGTATATTAATACCCCATATTTGTGTAACACATTGGTTGGATCTAAGAGATTTGGAATGTTAATAAGTAAGAGAGGTACTACTCAAACCTAACAAGAATTCCTCATTTTCGGAGTCCAAGTGAGGACAGCGGGCTATGTTAGGCTGGGTTGAGCTTAGTGGGGATATTCGTTCGGACTTAGGTGCGGTACAAATACGATAACACAACACATTACACAAACCTATCAATATAATGTCATATTCATTATATTGAATATGTGTGCTTACCCTGTGAAGAAATTGAATATCTGGTGCTCCTTAAGAGGATACCGGTTCGAGAATGTCACGTATAGACTCTTTTCCTCGACCGGCGATCCATTTTGCGCCGGATTCCACTCGTTCGCCATAGGGTTTAGCATTAGCTTATTCTCCTCGATTCTTTTACACACAAACTTCGTCTCGGCAAAAGCATCTCCGGTTTCATTGCATTCCATGTCAACCATTTCAGTAGACATGTTTCAACTATTGCTCTCTTTCCAAGATAAATATATTATACATTGATGTTTGAGCAATTTGGTATTTCAGACTTCAATATGCATGAAAGCCTTAAAGTGTCGTATATAAATATAATTATGCTTGATAAATTTAGGAAGGTTATTGTTAGTGAATGGTAGTTTTAGGTAATGTATTTCTGCAGGTAGGGTACGGTTTTAATGAATATAAGAAGCTGCAAGTATTAACATGTCGTTGTATAGCTAGTAGCATATACCCCGGCGTTTTTAATGCAACAATTCATTTTTAAATGTAATGTATATATTAAAAGAGCATATGTATTTTATTATTAATTAATTTATTACAGTTCGGAATTTTCAGTTATACTACATGACACAATAGTAATCTAGCTAGAGCCAACAGCTCTAGAATTAATTTGTAATACTAGAATTGCTAATTTCACCACATCTCCTTATCTAACTGAGTCCATCATGTTGGCGGTATATAGATATATAGGGATTTAAATCAAATTGGTACCTGGGTTAACAGCCCAAAACGAATTGGTACCTCCACTAAATTTTGTGACAAATTGGTACCCGAGTTAACCTGGGTGTTGCACCGTTAGAATTTCTGGTTAAAACTAACGGAATCTCATTTTTGGCGCATGAAAAGACTAAAATACCCTTATTGCATAATAGCTACGTAATAGCAATTCAAAACTTTGGAACCCAATATCTCACTCATTTCTTCATCTTTTTGGACAATTTTTTTTTTGAAACCGCATAACTTTTCGAGATCTATGCAAGCCAAATAGCCTTAAAGTGATTTGACCAGTTTTTTTTTTTTTTCAATAAACACCGGTTTCCATGTTAATTCGTTCTTTTTTGTATAAAGCTCCACCGCATTCTAACACTTATCAACTTTGATCACCAAATTTTTTTACTAATTGGATTCCAATACTACAATCAAACCGTTGCTCTTGGATTCCAACACTTCTGTTTAAGAACCAAATTGATATTATACCTTTCATCCAAAAGAAAACAAAAGGCGAAAATCTGTCGAATTAATTATTATGCAATCTATAACTTACTAGAATTTTTCTTGATGTCTCCAGTAAACTATATTGGTGTGTCTCTAAATCAATAAACGTCACTACAAGAGAGTATATGGATCTTAGCATGATAAGCTACCAATTTTTTTGTTTATATATTTTCTGGACATGCTGAAAAATTGACCAGTTCTGCAGGTCTTCGATTTTAAAAGCTTGACATGGTCCAACATAAAATTGCAAATGGAACAGTTTTGGCAATATCTCGAAAGAAAATTTATTGTTTGTCTCTAGTCACATAGTGGTAAAATTCTTTGTGTGGTTCTTTTAATGCAAGTTCATCTTATTTTCTCACATTACGGTCATCCCTCAGGATACTGAGAGTATCAATTTCCACATGTAGATTAAATGAGAAAATAAACAATTTCTTCTTGGTGTCCATTCTAAAAGTTCTTCCAATACCCTTAAAAGTACTTTCCATATTGTTCTATTTCAAGTATGAAACATATTTATCTATCTAAGATCCATATGTTCTCTTGCAGTGACGTTTATTGATTTAGAGACACACCAGTATAGTTTATTGGAGACATCAAGAAAAATTCCAGTAAGTTATAGATTGCATAACAATTAATTCGACAAACTTTCATTTTTAGTTTTCTTTTAGATGAAAGGTATAATATCAATTTGGTTTTTAAACAGAAGTGTTGGAATCCAAAAGCAACGGTTTGATTGTAGTATTGGAATCCAATTAGTAAAAAAAATTGGGTGATCAAGGGTGATAAGTGTTAGAATGCGGTGGAGTTTGATACAAAAAAGAATGAATTAACATGGAAAATGATATTTATTGAAAAAAAACTGGGAAAATCACTTTACGGCTATTTGGGTTGTATAAATCTCGAAAAATTATGTGGTTTCAAAAAAAAAATCGTCTTAAAAGATGAAGAAATGAGTGAGATATTGGGTTCCAAAGTTTTGAATCGCTATTACGTAGCTATTCAGCAATAAGGGTATTTTAGTCTTTCATGCGCCAAAAATGAGATTCCGTTAGTTTTAACCAGAAATTCTAACGGTGCAACACCCAGGTTAACTCGGGTACCAATTTGTCACAAAATTTAGTGGAGGTACCAATTCGTTTTGGGCTGTTAACCCAGGTACCAATTTGATTTAAATCCCTATAGATATATGATAATTCATTCATTAGTTAGATTTTCACATTAATTTATTACTTTAGAGATCTAATTAATTTTATATATAAAAAAAACTACATCTTTAAAGCAATATATTAATGTGAAAAATTAACTTAATTAAATGTCATATCTTCTATAAATATGTTATTTTTAGAGCACACCTCATTTCACCACTTCAACAATATCAAATGTTAATAATGAATTTAATTGTCTAGTTTGACCGGTTAGAATGCACATATTTGTATAGTGCATGAGATAAATTCTCACTTTCGGTAAATATATAAATCCTAAAATTTATCGGATTGATAAGTTTTTTTTTTTTTTTGCTTTGTATTTAACTTCGTTATATTTTGTTCTTTGCGAAAAATCATGACTTTGCATGTTCTTGTTGGGTTCCCTTAGTCGACAATGAAGATACCGTGATGTCCAAACCAAGAACAATCACATCATGAAAAATATGGATTATGGAATGCTTGGATATGAAATATGGTTAATTATGTTTGTTATTAAAAAAAAAAAAAAAAAAAAAAAAAAAAAAACCTAGCATGTATCTACGTACATGCTATCATATATGGCATAAAAATTGGATCTTTATAGTAATATATTAATTTGAAAATCTAACTTAATGAAATGTCATATATATATATATATATATATATATATATATATATATATATATATATATACTATTTATAATAATAGTATAAAGATATATATGGCATTTCATTAAGTTAGATTTTCAAATTAATATATTACTTTAAAGATCTTATTTTTCTGCCATATATAACAATTCATTTTAAAGTAATAAATAAATGTGGAAATCTAATTCAATGAATTGTCATATATCTCTATATACTGCCAAGTGCCAACATGGTGATGTAGAATTTGCTTTCGAAATAAATCATTACTATTACTTATTAAAAAAAATGGTTAATAACTAAAAAACTGTCCAATGTTTACCCTATGTTAAAATTAAGTGTCTGAAGTTTGAAATATTAAAATGGAGTGTCTCAAGTTTCATTTTTGATGAAATTTGGTGTCTCGGTGTGATTACTTTAGAGAAGTCAATTCCGACGAAACCCTCTGTCAAATTCGAGCTCTCATACACAGTCCTTTCTTGTCATCTTGCTGGGACCGTCACCTAAAAAGTTGGTCACATCCGGGCAAGTAAATCTCGCTCAATTGTCCTTGAAAAATGGCTCCACATCACTCTTCTAGAAACTTTTTTTTAATGTTTAATTTTTAGATGAAATTTGACGATTTTGTGAAAAGTAAAGAGTGATGGATTATGAGTCGGTTGGTGGGTCGATGAAAATGATTGAATGGAGATGAAAAGACGCACAGAGACACCAAATTTCAATAAAAATGAAACTTGGGACAGTCTATTTTAACATTTCAAACTTCAGACACCTAATTTTAACATAGGGTAAACGTTGTACAGTTTTTTAGTTATTAGCCCTAAAAAAATATATAAAAAAACAAAAGTCTAATACATTATTTTATATAATGACACATACTAAAATAAAAAATTCTAATGTTTAAAATCAATTATAAAAGTTTTCGTCCCAGAATTGTACTACTGTGTCACGTGGTAGAAGCAAAATCAATAATTCTAAGTTTTAATAACTAATCAACAATAACATTTATATTCATTTTAATATATTGAATCTTAATAAGATTTTTTTTGTATATAGTGAATCAATAACATTATATTATTTTTTTGTATTAATTTCCACACAACGAACTACAAATACATCTACATATTATTATTTCCAGCATCTTCATTAAAACCCGATCAGATGAAATGCATTGCTTAAAACTACTATTGATCACTAATAATAACATTCCTACAATTTTTATGCATGTTAATGTTTATATACACGACCCTTTAAGGATATGCATGAAGTCTGAAATACCATTCACTGCTAAAACATCTATAATCATCTTTATATTCGAAAGAGAGCAATAATTGAATCATGTTTACTGAAATGTTGTCAGAATACAGTCTCACAAAGCCATTAATGTATCCATATTATGTTTATAAGTTAGTTATTATAAACAAAAATAACATACATCTCATGAAATTAATCTTACATTTTGCATGTATATGTAAATTGCTGATCCTGAATGAATCAGGATTTTGTGTCCACAAGAATCCCTTGCTTAATATGTTGAGCAATAGGATCTTCATGATGGCCTTCAGGTGATCCCTTTTCTCTAAACTTTATTTCCTCAAAAAAAAAAAAAAAGGCAGAGAGTTACAAAGTTTTGATTCTTGTTATTTCTCTTTGTATTATGTTTATATCCACCAGATAATTTCATATATATATACTTGAAAGGAATTGGTTAATACCACATCGGAATAGTGCCGTATTCCTATAATAATATTTTTTCCTTTTATATAATCGACCTGACTAGACATTATTATATTGCTAAAATATTATATATTAATCATTGACATGCGTATTGACATGCGTTATACGAGGTTCCATTATTTTTAAAAAAATTAAAATCATATAACACGTGGTGAAAGTAATAAATTTAAAAATTAATTTATTAGATTTTTAAGACTCAAATCATATACTATCTGAAGTTCTTTTTTAAAAATGCTATCACAACTCACTCTATTAAATAATATTATGTTATTTATGCAAACATTTATTAGTTTCCTCCTATTCTCATATAATTTTATTATTTATTTAATCTCACTATATTCTTTTTTAAAACTTATAGGGATTAAGTACCTTTTCATACCACTTCTTTGCACAGAATCCACTTTTGGTACCACTTCTATTTTTTTGTATACTTTTGGTACCAATTCTTTCAACTTTGTATCCTTTTGGTACCACCGTTAACTTTCCGTCCAAATTGGCCGTTAAGTGTCATGTGCCATGCACGTGACCGCCTTAAACTTTTGAATTTGTTTCAGTTTAGTCCATCTAATGCATCCCTAACTTTTAATTTGTTAAATTTAGCCCTAAAATTTCCAAATCGAACCCTTGACCCATCATGGTTTTGAAATTTTAGGACTAAATTGAACAAATTAAAAGTCAGAGATGCATTATATGGACTAAATTGAAACAAATTCAAAAGTTTAGGGCGGTCACGTGCATGGCACATGACACTTAACGGTCAATTTGGACGGAAAGTTAACAGTGGTACCAAAAGGATACAAAGTTGAAAGAATTGGTACCAAAAGTATACAAAAAAATAGAAGTGGTACCAAAAGTGGATTCTGTGCAAAGAAGTGGTATGAAAAGGTACTTAATCCCAAACTTATATTATTCATTTATTCTCTCTATATGTTTTTTTTTTTAAACATGTGTCTATGTGACTACTTTTTTATTATAAGATTATCTAATTTAAATGCCTTAGACCCATAGACAAGAATAAAATTGCAAATGAAGATATACTACATGTGATTATTTTTCATAAAAATGCAAGACTACTAAGTGGAGAAATAAAAAAGTTATAAAGTATAGTTAGATAGCAAAATAAGCAAATTTACCCTAATCTACATTCACCTTTACTCTTTAACTTTTACCATAGTAAATATATATAAATATAACTAACTATATATAATATAAGACCACAGTAAACGATGCTAAGTAGCTAATAATACTAATACCAAACACAAAAAGAAATTAACATCTAATAGTTCTAAAATTATACATATCTTATTCCTCTACCTAGCCATATCCTTCTCTTAACCCTAATTAAACATAACCCATAGCAAAACTCTAATTAGGGTTCTTATAAAACCGGTTCAATACGGTTGCGGCGGGTTGAAGGGCGGGTGCTGCGAACCCATCTGAAGGGCAGCCCATGGGTTGATCGGTTCGGGTGGGGGCACACCACCAGGGAGATGATGTAGCTGCTCCGGGTGTACGAGCGGCTGGCGAGCCATGGTGGAGGACGAGACGCGCTCACATGACGGGCACATGGTTAGGGTTGTGGGTGGAGTCATGTGCATGTAGAGGTGCGGGGAAAGCTTTAGGGCTCGAAGCTCCTGGACTTCCTTGTGAAGTCTTCTGTTTTCTAGGGTTAAGTTTTCACAGCATTTCTTTAGGTATTCACAGTCCACTTCAGTCTGCTTCAGTTTAGTCCTGTAATATCAATATTATTCAACATGATGCACTATTTATCATGATAGAAACTAATAAAATAAATAGTGCACACCGTTCTTAACACATTGCCACATTGGGTTTAGGGTTCAAACACCGTTCGCATTCGGAAATAGAAAAATATTTATGGTTAGCAATTTATCATTTACAGGATGACTAAATTACGAGCGGGATTATAGTAGGCTCGTAAAGTAGAATGAGGGCTAAATGTGTCTTTTTTGTAACATGCCATTTTTTATATAAATTATGTATAAATATATTAAATTATGATTTAATATATGATATTTGAATTCTATTTCTAAGAAAAAAATAATATTTTCATACATTTAGCTTTCATGTATAATTTTTTATAATTTTGAACCTCCGTTAAAAAATCTGATCAACCAACGACTTGTGTGAACCAAAAAAATTTCCAGTTTTTTTTTGGTTAAAAAAAATTTCCAGTTAATAGATAATGGTATATTTTGATATAAATAAATTAATAAAAAAACTAATGGAAAAACATATTTAGGAAAAACAATAATTTTGGCAACTTATTTTTGCCAATTTTTTTGGCAACCTGTTGTTTATTTTTTTGGAAACCTATTACATATATAGATATTTGTTTTTGGCCAAATATAGGTTTTATTCTTTTTGCAATTTATTAAATAAATATATATATAGATATTAGAAAAATAACTCCATACCTGGCCCGCCTATTCTGAAACCACACCTCCACTTGTCTGGGCCTGAGATTCAGCTGGCCCGCCAAGGCTAGTTTTTGCTTCTGCATGAAAGAAGATAATAATAAATTATTACAATGAAATACCCGTATTACCCCTACAATATAGCCAATGTTACTAGCATACCATATCATACCGCCGATTCAAATTGACCAAAATAACCCTGCCCGTTAAAACTCACCGGATTCAGCGTGCTATGCTCCTTGAACGTCTCCTCCAGAACCAGCGCCTGCTCTCTCGTGAGTCGAAGCTTCTTCCTCCCCTCCCCCTCGCCGGCGCCGCCGTCCTCATCGTCGCTGCCTCTGGAGCACGACGTCCTCTCTCCGTCGTTATCGTTCTCCACGGCAACCTCCCTCTCGGCGCGCTTCCCTGCGCTGATGGCGCTGGAGACGGTGCTGTTCGGGGAGGAGGTCGTCCAGTACTCGTCGTCCATCTCCGCTGCCGATAACGGTGGCGCCTGGTTCACGTCGATTGCCCCGATCAAAGACCTGGTCTCGACGTTCCTTTCTGCAAATAAACATCGTTTCTTCTCTCATCAAAACCCTAGCTCAAAGAGACACAATTATGACTTCTATAGAAACGCAACTTCACTGTATCAAAATGAAATTAATAGTTTTTCAGTCGTTAAAATCTTATCTTAAATCTATAAAAAAAAATTATCTGGCCAAACAAAAAATCTATAAAAATTTAGAATATATGTAGAATTAATTATTAAATATTTCTTTTTTTTTTATTTTGCCAAAACCAAAACATTCCAAAGATTATATCATCCGACAATATCGCGCAATAAATCCAGGACTTTATTTTTTTTCAGTATAAATATATAAAAAAACGGACAATTCGTAATTTCGTATATAATATATACAGCATTTAGTGCCATAAAGTTTATAGATTTAGATAGGCGTTAATTTTTAGTCAAAATTCAACAAACATAAAAATAAAAACACGTGACTTATATATGCGATTTTTTTTTGGGCCAACAACTTATAATTGCGATTTAATTACGGAATTAATTATAAATAAACACAATATAAATACGTAGGGTTTGCCTAATCCAATCCAAACAATACAAAAACGTGACTTAAAAATAATATTTTGGTGCCAGCAGTTTAGTCGCTATGTACGTATCTACAGATCCCCAGAATTCATAGCAACAAACACACAAAAATTGCTAAAAATATATAAACGCAAAAATTAAAAAAAAAATGTTCTTTTAAAGAAAAAACTAACCGACGAACAAATGGTTGGTCTTGGAATGGGTGCGAGAGAAGTGAGGAGGGTTGAGGCTGAGGTCAAACGGAGAAGGAGAAGCAAGGCCCATCCTCAAGCTAAGCTCTAACTCACCGTCTATTCTTCCACTCATGGCCATGGCTTTCTCTCTCTTCTCTCTCTCTAGTTCTTTCTTTAACACTCCTGGCTAATTTCTTCTTCTATTCCATCTATCTATCCTTTGGGTGTGGATTTTTGTGGGAAGCAAAATGGAGAGAAGAAGTAGTTGAAAGGGAAGGGATAGCTTTTTTGCAGTGTCGGGTCACAGCCACCCTTTTGTTCCCTTTAGGCAGAACTGCTCTCTGTTCTAGAGAGAGAAAGGATGGGACTGTATTATTATATTTATGTATGTATATATATATATAGTGGGGGATAGATATAGATAGATAGATAGATAGGGTAGAGGAAAGGGAAACAGACAGCGGCAGCAACAGCAGAGAGACAAAGACTTTGACAGAGAGCTAATGATGGCTTCTGTCAGTCAAGCCATTGGGTGAAATGATGATGATGATGAAGAGTAGTAAAGATTGATTGGCTTTTTATTGCCTTTCTTTTGTCCTCACTATTTCAACTCTGGTTTGTCAACTTTTAACCGTGGTTCAATTCTTTACCTTGCGGTTAATTTTTTCTTTTTGGGTTAAAGATACTTTTGGTGCACATGTTTGTTCAGTGTAAATTTTTGGTGTCATATATTTATTTTTGTAGGCTTTTGGTGTCATATGTTTGAGAGGTTGTATGTTTTTTGTTCTTCCGATAGTCAACATTAAGTTTGACCGTTAAATACTTTTATTTTATTCAATTTAATCATCAAATTTATATTTCCAAAATTTAATATTTACAATTTAGTCCCTATTGTTTGCTCGATTCACCGCCCACAGTCCACCACCTCCAAAGCCGCCGCCGACCGCCACGAAAATGGCCGGCCACCACCAATTGGGGCCGGCCACCACCCCAATTGGTGGTGGCCGGCCCCAATTGGTGGTGGTCGGCGGCGGCTTTGGAGGTGGTGGGTGGTGGGCGGTGACTTGAGCAAACAATAGGGACTAAAGTGTAAATATTAAATTTTTTAAATATAAATTTGAGGACTAAATGAAACAAAATAAAAGTATTTAACGGTCAAACTAACTGTTGACTATCGGAAGAACCAAAAACATACAACCTCTCAAACATATGACACCAAAAGCGTACAAAAATACACATATGGCACCAAAAACCTACACTGAACAAACATGTGGCACCAAAAGTACCTTTAACTCTTTCTTTTTTCGTGGGTTAGGGTAGGGGTGAGTGCGGGTGGATTCAATCGGGTTTTTTAAAGAATAAATTCCCCCCATAAATTATTTTATTTTTTAATCTCGGGTTTGGAGCGGATTCGGTTAAACTAATTAACACATATATGAAAATATATATTATTAATATATATATATCCAAAAAAAATATGAAATTTATGTTCGGTTTTTAAACAATTAACACATTTATGTTATTTTTGTTAAATCGGTCAAAAACTTCACAACATTAAGAAAAAGTACACATGAAATGATTTATATCATAATTTTACGTTGATTATACACACAAAAATTATAGTACAAAATGTTTACATCATTGATTATATTATTGGTCTCCAATGTTATGTTTTTTAATTGTTATTTTTAGTCGTAGGCAGGTGGGTTCAGTTTTTCGGGTTTTCACTCTGGACGAGTTTTTTGGAACGGGTCGGACAGTTTTCCTCGGGTTCTCGGGTTTTTATGCCCACCCCTAGTTTGGGGTAGGTAGTTCAAGATGACCGCACCCGTATGCTTAAGAGATAAGAAGCGCTGAACTATTATATTTATATGTATTTATAGTGAGGTTAAATTTAGTTTACTCCTTAAACTTACATCTTCGAGTGTAATTTTGCTATGTTGTAGAAGAATGGCATCCATAATAATAATTATAAAAAATATTGAGAATACATAGCACCAACTATGTATGTCCTTAAAGATTAGTAGTTGCGTACTCATAATTTTCTGAATGAGATTTACTTAAGAAAATAGTTGAACTGGCTATAATGCAGTTGAATGCAAATATTCAATGTTCAAATTAAAGATTGAGAGTGACATTGTATAAAACGTGTAATTTTAAGGTAGTGAATAGTGATTACTAGCTAATTGTATTTCAGCACATGCTAAATATGCGTTTTAATAACTATTAACTCCTATTAATTTATAAATTATAACTTAAGGAAGTAATATATATATAGTGGATGTCTACTCTTTCTTAGTTTCGGCATATAAAGCTTGGCAAAAAATTTAATTTATGATAGGTTACTTGCACTTTATAGTTATCCCAATGTCTTCAAAGAAAAGTAAGATGTTAATTTAGAGTTCAGTATATATTATTTCTTATTATTGAGTATCATGAATAATTTTCAACTTATGGAGAACCCGATTTATGGCTCCTGAGAATTATATTCCTTTTTATTTTTATTTTTGGCAAATTATTCATTTTTATTTAAATAACAATTATAACATTGTTTTAGCTGACTGAATGCGAAATATAAAAACATTTTAAATGAAATTGATGAGTCCCAGAAATATCGGGCATATTTTTTTTTTTTAATACGGATAGGTATTAACAATTTATATATGAAATATCTTTAGTAAACAGTTAGATGCAAATGTAAATATTATTTGTCAATACATGTTTTTCATACGAACTTATTTTACATTGATTAATAATTATACTAAAAAGTGTATTAATATTATTTTTTATAACAGTTTATATAAATTAGATATATATTATATTATACTAGATACTTGCGTGCGCTACGCGCTGTCGTCGTTTAGATTATAAAAATAAAAAACGAATGTTCATGCTGGCTCCGAGTATGATACAAGATCATGGTCGATCCGGCTCATATGATAATACAATAGTAGAGCATATTTAAAAAATTATTTAAATTATTTAAAAGGTTCTTAAATTTATTTTCACATAAAATATTTGTGAATTAACATACCATATAAGAAAAGTTATGAATATCATAAAAAAACAACTATATTTATAGATACTAACATAATAAAACCGACAAAATGAAAAATAAAATAAGATTGTAAAATAAAATGGTAAATACAATTTACACGTATATGTTAAAATAATGTAATTTATTAGTTTAGTAATATAGGCTTTTACTCAAACATGTCAATATCGTAATTACTTTAATTTGTATAATATATAATTATTTTTTAAAAGTTTTTTGGGTTTCCTTATTAAAAAATATAAGTAAAGTAACTAGCTTCATGCGTACTTTTTATATATAAATAAAATCTGTTAGCTTTTTTACTGTGTAAAGCTGACGAGTTACCACTCAAATTTTAGACGGAACACTATTTCAATCTTATCTTATTAAGTTATTATTGTGTAACATGGTCTTGATTATGAAGATCGTATTTATTCTAAACAATCTTAAATCATAATTTTGCCTAAACATAATAAAATATAAGAAATATATCATTACAATTTACAAGTATTATAGTGATCGATGGACTCTATAACATTTTCTATATAAATTTCACTATTCTTTACCGACCCATCGTATGCTTTGCTTCATTGTATTGCTCGTTGATTAACCCAAGGAGGTATGTTTAACCATGGTTAGTTGGAGTTGACGTTTGACTGAAGGAGGAGGTTAAAAAGAGTACAAAATGCATCGGGCTTCACGCGCTGTCAGCTTCATAAAAAAATTATCAGATCATGATGAGAATTCTGTAAGAATCATTAATTGTAGGGCCCAGATGCTTGCTTTTCTTTTCTTCCATGTCCTGATTTTTTTTTCAATATTTAGCTAATTATTTTTGTTTTTGAACAAAATATATAACTACATAATTAAATTCGATAATGAAGTTGCAAAATTAGTACTTTAAATTTTTAAAATCAATAACAATTTTTTTTGGCAAAAAATGTATATTTATTGTGTCGTGTTTTTTTTTTGCCCGGTTTGTGTCGTGTTTGAATAAGAGTTTTAAAGCGCATTAATTAAATATTATTCCATGCAATAATATTATATATTAAAAAGAAACTATAAAAAGATGGAAACAGCGGAAATAAAATAGTATAAAAAATCGAAAAGGCAAATCTGCACGTAGAGTTTGGTTACAAACAAAAAATTCAATCTCAAAGTACGAAACCAAAAATATGAAATTTCTTATCAAAATATAAGTTCAATGATACTTCTCTCAAGACACTATTTAGAAGCTCTCTAGCTTTTGAATAGTTTTGTCTCGACCGGAGCAGATAACTCCCTCTATTGATTCAAATTCCGACGGAAGTCACTGATTTCGCACACTCTCTCGTCGACAATGAGCATGGAGCAACTCTTCCTCCAGCAAAAGCCTAAGCCTAAGCTAAAGTCAAAGTCGGAAGCACCACCACTGCGGATGGCCTTGTTCAACCTCGCTTTCATTCCACGCTTCGCCTTCACCTCGCCAAATAGCAAAGTCCGCCTCACCCGCTCGCCCCTCATACCTCACCACCACCACCCCCGAGACCGCACAAGGACCCCCACCACCACCACAACCACCTCCACGGGGTCCCACGCGCCAACACACGCGCTGTCACGCGCTTCACACGCGCCGTCCACCATTCGCCCATGCGCTCACTGCAGCGGCGCGTGTCTTACACGCGCCGCCTTGCGTGCCGACGCGCCGCCGTACACTCTAGTATGCGCCTCCACCAGCCGCCACGGCCCACATCTGCTGCCTCAATGCAGTGCGCCGGTCACCTACCCCCCCCCCCCCCCCCCCCACGCGCTGTCGTGGATGCTGTTCACCGTTTTAAGCTCAAACTTGACTACATCTTGGCGGTACAGCTCATTGTCAATCTACACCTTCCAGTTGAACCCCATGGTTCGTCAGAACCAACGCTCCGTTCTCGGAATAAGCCACTGCATGATATTTACCCTTCGGGGTAACCACGATACGACCGCGATCGCTGATGTATCTCATTTCCTTCTCCAATCGGAGAAGTAGAGCATTTATGTGGCACTCTCGAAGTGCGCTAGTCCTTCGCGGATGTTCCACAGGCAGGGGTGCTTCGGTAGACTGGTTTCGCCCAGCCCATACCACTCAGAAATCTCTTCACCGGTCATGCAGTCTTCCTTGTTTGTCTATGGAATCGTGTGTGTATCCGATTTATTATGGGTCATGTCTGGTATCGCTTTGTTTGCAGGTCCTCTGTTAGCTATGTCGCTCTTGAGGAAGGTTATTCTACCCTCAGAAGTGCTACGGGTGCAACTGTATCACGAGGATTCCTCTTCTCCAAGCTTCTATCATTTGCATGGGGTCATCTCTTCCGTTAATCTGTTATGTTGCTTTAGTTTATTTACTTTTATCTATATTTCCGTATTTTCCTCTGTTGTTTTTGCTTCTGTTGTTTTGTTAGTACTCGCTCTACTAGTTTGTGAATTGGATGTTAACCAATCTCTCCAGCGCGGGTTTTTTCTATTTTGTAGTGTGTAATAATTTGATTTCAATAATGTTTGACTTTCATTATAAAAAAAACGGTATATATATCTAGACATGACCCATAATATATCATCCAATATAATTCAACAGTGTAAATTAATTCATATATATGTATATCAAAGTTAATGCCATTAAGATGAAGATTACTTCTCATTTGTGTTAATCTAGGATTTACTGATGACATTTTTTCTAATTAATTATTATATCATACCATTTTTTAACTTGTGATTGAATATCTATATATATTATAAGGTAATAGGAAAGAGACTAAGGAAATGTAAGTGCGCCACGTCAGACTAATAGGTGAATGTAAGTACGCCACGTCATACTTTAGCATGGTTTCTACAACCGGTTTTCGGTTTTGCCGGTTTGATACTTGGTTCATTCATCTCAACCATCTCACTTTAATGATGACTTCTAGAGAAACCAAAAGTCTCACTTAATTATAACATTTCTGTGACCAAAATATAACAATTTATTACGCTTCAAAAAAAAAAAAGTGATGCTATAAACTGTGAAATTTAATGTGAAATTTCTATAGAAAGTGGTATAAGGTCCCACCAAGAACCAAGAAGATGTGCCCCAACAGTTGAATTCCGGTGAGATCTTATTCTGCATTTTTTCCTCAGAATAATTGCTACTTCGAGGAAACAATTTTCTTTTATCCTTAGCGTCTTAATTTTGTTACTTTTCTACGATCTTGGTTGTTCATGTTCCCCCAACTGTAGGTTGTCCACAACTCTACCTCTGAAACTTAGTTGAATCAGTATGCTCTTCCACAACCTGTGACGTTTTTAAGGAAATCATGCACCTAAAACGGGTCTAACATTGGAGGAAGAGCTTACTTGATGAGATTTCTAGGTTAATAACGGTTTTTTTTTTTTTTTTTTTTTTTTTTTTTTGCAGATTTTCAAGTAATACAATGCATTTGGCAGCTCAATCGTCAACCTTTTTCTCCCGATGTTTATTATCGTTGTCGTTTATGCGAGTTCTTCTCACCAACCGATCAGTCTCATCACTGATCGAGTTTTATCTTCACTAGATCATACTCTGCCTTTTACGGTATATGCTCTGCTCGAGGAGTTTCTTTTTTCTCGACTCCATTTCATCATTTTGTGAGAGAATAATATTTCTTCGAATTTGTGTCTGATTCTCAAAAGGCTGGAGGTAGGTTAGAGAGGTATGTTCAACTTTCTTCTTTCCTTGGATGAATGCAATCAGTGATGATGACTAAAAATATTTGGCCAAAAAAAAGATAATGACTAAAATATACTTTTCTCTTAGTTATTACTTGGGCATTTTTCTACAAGGGCGTTCATATATTTAACTAAACCATGTATTTCCTTATTGCGAAATCTTTTTATCTTTTGTAGATACCATTGAACTTGCAATACAAGCTGGTTACTTTGAACGTCATATTGCAGCATATGACTTCCAGACTTCACGATGCAGTTTGTATTGTCAGGTAGTTGTTATATCATCTAACTTATGTTTTTGAACTTATGAAAATATTCACTACGATGCATTGCTTTTTGTTCAGCGAATGTCTCTACTTGAAGAAGCACCAAGATGAGTTTGATCAGATCATATTTTCCTTACATAAAGATTGGTCAATCTGGGCGGTTGATGGGATTATTCTGAATTTCATCAAGGATCGACACAGGTAATATGCTATTCAACTATCACAGATGAACCCTTTTTGTAATTGAGCTTTGGTTATTTTAGTTGTTGAATTGTTTCCTTCTTATAGTAGTGGTCATGGCTAATCATATATTATGTTGTTTCTTATTTCAGTTTTCATGTGTTAATTTTTTTTTATTCCTATATTATATTAATATTTGGAGAAAATTTGGTCAAACTGTGGAAGATACTGACTAAAGTGCAAGCTTGCATATTACTGAAAACTCCGATATTTTTTTTTCTAAAAGGGAAAATCGATCTTCACGCCACTACAGAAAAATGAATGACTTGATGAAGCTTCATGTAATATTCGAGAGGAAAAATTGACGATTGATGGTATTTATGACTAGCAATTGATTGATTATTTGTTCAATAAAATTGTATATTTTCCAAGTGATTTTGTTAATTAGCTGATATAGTTTGCTAAATCAAAGAAAGAATTCGGAGCAATGAAGATCCGTGTAGGAAGGGTAAGTTTTTACCACTCACTAGATTACTACAAGTAATATATATATATATAATAAAGTAAAATGAAAGAGAGTGGGAGGACCTAGAATTGCCACGTCAGCATTTGGAGTTCATCTGAAAGTGTCACGTCATACTCATTGTTAACTAATTATACAACTCCACCTAAGCAAACAATTTAAAAAAAAAACTCAATTTTAAGCTATTTATTTCTCTTAAAAATGGAGGTTTCAAAAACTATATATATATATATATATAATAAAGTAAAATGAAAGAGAGTGGGAGGACCTAGAATTGCCACGTCAGCATTTGGAGTTCATCTGAAAGTGCCACGTCATACTCATTGTTAACCAATTATACAACTCCACCTAAGCAAACAATTTTTTTTTAAAAAAAAAAACTCAATTTTAATCTATTTATTTCTCTTAAAAATGGAGGTTTCAAAAACTATATATTAATTAAGGTGAAGGGGGGGAAAGGAAGAGATTATGAGAGGGGATAATTGACGTGTAAAGAAGTGAATGACAGTAATTGTGGAGTGAAGAAACGGGCGGAGAAAGCAGCACGTAGAAGATAATTGCGAGTGGATTAAATTTATGACGTGTCAGCATGGAATTCCTTCTAGATGCTATTGTGTCGTGCTAAAAATGGAATTCATTCTAGATGCTATTATGACGTGGCAACTATAAGTCATCCCACGCTCTTTCCTTTTATATATATATTATTATAATTTTGTTATATAAAAATATTAATTTTTCATATTAAAGTCTCATTTAACACATTTTATTTTTCATTTTATAAGTTTATTTTACTTTTTACATCACCCGCGCGATGCGCGGGTTCGGCACCTAGTATTAATAATAATTAAGAAAATAACATCATTTGGTTGCAATATTAAGTAAATGAAGAAATTCCGGAAACACTAATGTAAAGAAAATAATTTGTATTTATAAACTAAATTACATGCTTTATTTAGCCGTTTATCCTTTATTTAATACAATAATTGCTCTCGGCAAAAGTAAATAAATTGTTAATTAAAAAAAAGAAGTGAAAAATTGTAAATCTCATGTACACTCTCCTAGTTGAAAAAAGAATTCACATTTTACGATGAGAGGTTTACTTGTAGATTTATTTCCCTGGGAAATTACACGGTTAACTTTCATTTTGACTAAAAAATTGAAACCTAAAAGAGAAAAGTAATAATCAGGGCAGGGGATCATAGCATAGGGTTGCGGTGGTTAAAGATTGGAGCATTGATTTAGAGTCAGAGACAGAATCACCAAGGAAAGATTTTGTACACAGCTTTTATGGCTCATAGATAGATCAGCATGTAATGTAATGTAATATAGGGTTTAGGGTTAGCTAGACTCCCTAGGTAGGTTGCTCTATTATCATTTATATTTACTTTTTTTTTTTTGAGTAAAGATCCAAACTGTGAAACTTGCTGTGAAATTTCTCTAGAAAGTATGAAAGAGAAAGTGCTGGAACAAATTCTATTGGTTCCTTAGTGGGCCCTACAACACTTTCTAGGGAAATTTCACTCTTTCTTTCACAGTTTGTATCACCACTTTTTTTTTTTTTTTTGCCAATGTATTTACTTTCTAGTTATTAATCAACTTATCAAATAATTATTATGGGTAGGTAGAGTGAAACCCATCCGGTCGTTTTTTTTTTAATGCAATTGGGTATTTATATTTTGGGAATAAATACAAATACCCAAAAAAAAAAGTAGAAACAAAATATTTAAAAAAAATAAACCCATCCGAGCCGAATTTCATTTAAAAGTAGATAATAAATCGCACAAAAAAAAAAAACTGTTCATTTGTAGTACTATTTTCCGGTTTGATTTTCAATTTAAACCGGAAAAAAATAATTATCATTATGTTTTCCAATTTTCATATATGATATGTATCCCATATCCAAGTTCCAACTAAAAAAAACATTGACGCAAAGCAATTAAGTATGAAGTAAAAGTAAAAGAAAAAAAATTCATTGCAAATGTATAATTTATATTAACTAATTATATAAACTAATGAAGTAACTTAACGGTTAGTTCGATTTCCACGAACTTCTAATTTTAAAGACTGATCCAGACTAAAAAAAAAATCACATGAAAACAAGATTGGTACTTTTCGTTTCAGGTTATTGTCCCGATTCAGTTTTTAATAGATTTGGAATGGCCAGTTTTCTCTTTTGCCTCTACGAAAATGGACTGACTCGGCGTGAGTAGGCATTAATCTAAGTTTGAAACAAATGTGTTAGGACTGCTGTCAGTGGTGAATTCAGGGTGCTTATAATGGGGTACACTATGTAAAAAAAAACTTTTTACGAAAATTTAACATATAATTATATTTTGTTACAAAAATTACATTAAAATGATAGAGACCACATATCATCATTTATTAAATGGGCTAAAGTTTATCTAAAGTTTATGATATGCATGCAGGCTATGGTCCGTAATAAATGGTCATAGAAAAGTTTGAAAATGAAAATTTAAAAGTCCAAAATGAATATCTACCGCATATCTATCAAGTATCACTGTCCAAGTTTTTATGCTTTTTCATTACTACTTATACTTCTATTAAAAAGTTCGTCAAGGTGGTGTGTTTGTAGTTAGATTCACCCGTATGTATATATATATATATATATATATATATATATATATATATATATATATATATATATATTCACTAAATGTTTTAGATGTAATTATTAATATAGTTATCACTTATCACTCACATTGGTCAACGCATAATAATAATAAGGGTTAACAGGTCTTTTGGTCCATGATGTTTGATAACTTTTGGGTTTTGGTCAATGATGGTTTTTTTTACCTAGTTTTGGTACCATATGTTTGCAGATTTTTTCTAGTTTTGGTCTAACCGTTACATTCCGTCCATTTTTTGACATGTACAAGTCACGTGATCCACCATAAACTTTCAATTTTATTCAATTTAGTCCCTCTAATACTTTCCTAACCTTTTTTTGGTTCAATTTAGTCCCGAAGTTTCAAAAATTCAATTGGACCTATTGTCCAATTGGGGTCAATTTTGAAACTTCGGGACTAAATTGAACAAAAAAAAGGTTAAGAAAGTATTAGAGGGACTAAATTTAAAGTTTAGAGTGGATCACGTGACTTGAACATGTCACAAAATAGACGGAATGTAACAGTTAGACCAAAACTAGAAAAAATCTACAAACATATGGTACCAAAACTAGGTAAAAAAAAACATCATTGACCAAAACCCAAAAGTTGTCAAACATCATGGACCAAAAGACCTGTTAACCCTAATAATAATAATAAAAACTAGTAATGATTTTTTTTTTCAAAGTTCGAAGTGAAATATTTAATTAATAAATAAACAATTAACCGTTCAATAATATATATATATACGAAAAACGAGATACATAAATATGATAGACGGTGATGGCGGAGGAGGACCACGGTGGTGGTGGCTGGTGGGGGAAGAGGTCACGTGAAGGAAGTGGTGCAGTTCACGTGGGCCAAAAGGCTCGAGCATGTGGACCCACGACCACGAGCGTAGTAGCACACGTGCGCGTCTTCTTTGTCTCTCGCACCGTGACAATCTCCTCGCTTTACCATCATTCCGTCCTCACATTTCTTTCCCTGGATTCCGTGACTCATGTCGTTTCCACGCGCCTCTACTTGCACCTTTACCGTCACGCGCCTCCCTGCTTCTTCCTTATCCAAACATCCCCTTAGCTTTACTTTTTTATGAGGGAATTTTATATAAAAAATATCCATTCGAACTCATGATATATACACCTTTTTTAGTTCATTTTTTTCTCAGAAATTATTCAATTTAGAAGCATCATCCACTTACTATCTGATGACTATAGAATTCAGAAAGGATTTATTGATTTGAATTAAGTGTTAGAATCAAACTAACTGTAAGGAGAGTGTTGACTAATATACAGTTGAATTTACAGCTATTAAATTACAAAGAGTGAATAAATCAAATTTTAAAAAAAATATTATTCTATTTATATCTTAACTATTACACAAATCTCAATATGCAAAATTTAACCGCTACAAATTTATTTGTACTTTAGCCGAACTCAGTGTAAATCATCATTATTAATTAGTATCATTATCATGTCTATCGTACCAAAAAATAATCATGTCTCATTATTTTGTTTGATTGATTCAGTTGGGTTTCATTTCAACTGTTCTATCACGAACCTTATTTTAGCCTGAAAGGAAAATATGACATGAGTGGGCCTGGTGTGGTGGCCATTCGGGTAAGGAGTAGAATAATGATCCTTTATTATGGGCCGATTCTTAGCTGATCCATGTTACTTTTAACCAAATTATTAGTATTTTACTAACCAGATAATTATACGTATACCATTTCATATGATAATGCACTTGTGGAATTTGAAGCAAATCCAAGTCAGCATTTTTTTTTTTGATTGAAATCCAAGTCAGCATTGGTTTACCATTGTTACAGGGTTTTTTTGTTTGTGGCCGAAATGTATGACAGGGTAAGTATCAAACTAATGGAAGGATAAAATTTGAAGAAATGAGTAAATTTGAGGTGAAGTACAACACTTTTAGAATTAAAGGATGAAGTTTTACATTGAATTGTCTTTCTTTGGAAACAGTTGGATTGATAGTTGCTAGCTGAAGAAGAAGATAACACCCGAAAGGAGTGCGTAACTGCAAAGACGAGGCTTCATGCTCTTCCAAAGTAGCCATGGTTACGCATCATCCAGCACCTTCTCTTCTATCCAGACCTCTCTACCATGTAACTCTCTTCCCCTCTCTCTATCATTTGCAGCGTAAGATCATGTTACATGAATCTACATGCTGGTAACCACTACGCCATTGTCATTTCGCAGTTTCTTTAATTATTTGCTGAAATCCTTCCGTAAAGTTAAATCATTTTTATGTGGGCTTGCTGAATTCTGAATGTTGAGCATAAATTATCTGTGCTTCTGAAAGTACTGATTCCTGGGAGTTATTGGCTTGATTTCTTGTTCATGGGTCCGGGTCTGTTGGCGAAGCTAAGATGTAAGAAATAGAAAATCCCATTTTTATTTACATTATCTCATGGAAAAGATAGATACCCAATCTTGCTTGATTTCGAACACTGAATTGGCAAAAAGAAGCAATTGAATCCAATTACCGTATAAAACCCTACATTTTCAATATTGATTCTATCATTAGTTGGATCTGATCATTGCCAATTCTGACAGTAGCGGTTACGATCTCTTTGATGATGAAACAAGGCCATTTCTTGTCACTGTAGGTCCAACTGTGGCTTGTTCTGCTATGACTTCCTTTCAATTCAATCAGAAGCTGAAAAATCATAGATTTATTGGTTCCAAGTTGAAAGAAGAAGGGTAAGACCTTATTGATCAAGACATGTTACTCCAATATCCTTAATTGATACATATTTGAGATGTTAATTTTGTTTTGGATATGTGTTGAAATCGAAGAGTTGGGGATGAACCTTCTACCTTCATGCCAAATCGGAGGCTTCTACTATTAGTTTTGGCGACTCCAGGGCTTATCTCAGCTTCTTCACCCGCTTTTGGGAAGACGAAGAGTAAGAATCCGTACGATGAACGGCGCCTACTAGAGCAGAACAAGCGGATACAGAGAGAAAACAATGTGCCTGAAGAATTCCCTAATTTCGTTAGAGAAGGTCTTTGTAGTTTTTTTAAATGATGATACAGCAAGCATCTGCTGAAATTATTCGTTGGTACTAATACAAAAAGAATAAAAATTTCAGGGTTTGAGGTGAAAGTTGTAACACCAGAGAATTACGTCACGAGTGAGTCAGGACTCATCTATCGGGATTTTGAAGTCGGTCAGGGCGAGTGTCCACAGTCTGGTCAGCAGGTTCTCCTTTTTTGTACTCATTTTGAAGTACTCACATTTCATGTTGTTAGGTTATAAGGGATCAAAATTATGAATGATGCAAGCTGAGCTGGTATATAAGATCCACTACATAACTGGTTGTACATAAAAATTTCATTTTGCATCAAGCTTACTGAGTATTTTATGTATCTGCCAAATAATGTAATTGGTGGAAATCATGTAGGTGATATTTCATTACGTAGGGTACAATGAGTCGGGACGGAGAATCGACAGTACCTACATACAAGGCACACCTGCAAAAATCCGACTGGGTACCAATTCATTGGTTCCAGGTGAGAAATAGAATGTCAATTCTTGAACTTCCTTTAGAAAAGTAACCACAGAGATAACTGGGTCATGTTAGCAGGGTTTGAGGAAGGGCTTAAAGACATGAAGCCTGGAGGCAAGAGGAGGATCATCATACCTCCTGAGCTCGGACCCCCGGTTAGTTCACCTTATCTATTTGTGTTCTGTCAAAAGGAAGTTATCTGTTAAGTTAGTTGGAACTAACTGCCAACCGACCGGATGTAATCTGCAGGTGGGGCCATCGACATTTTTCAGCTCGAAGCAGTTCGAGGTTTTTGATGTGGAATTGGTCAGTATCCAGGACTGTCAGAGAAGGACGATAATCGGGTTCTACTCTGATGTCGTGTGCACTTGAATGAAATCAGGGTTTGGAATTCCCGTGGAAAGTGAAAAATGTTAGCTTTTTCAGGATTGAGTGGAAAAGATTATATTTTTACACGAAGTTAACATTTTGTAGCATTACCCTGCAGTTTAGGGTTCAAACTGATGATACTTGAGAGTACAGTGGACTCTGTTTTGTTTGGGTAACAAACTAACTTTATTGAAGAAAATCAGTGTAGCTAAACACAAACTCTGTATTTGCATTACTTATTAATGAGTTTCAGTGAAGAAAAGATGGGTACATGATTTTCTGTTGCTATATCCCTAACAGGGCTGTGCAATAATGACTAGCAATGATACAGAGCAGGCTAGTACCATTAGCACAACACAACCAATAAAAGCTACACACAACAGACAGCAGGCTATGCATATTTACCCTTCTGATCGATCGATGAACCCTGTACCAATCAAAGACGTGACATCGCAGGCGATTTTTGTTTCTCGCATCAGCTTCTAACTTGTTCAGATGCCTCATGATAGATGATCGACTCTTCGGAGTTGGGGTTCGCGTGGTACTGCCCGTAGAAGGCATATATCCCGACTGTGATTATGCTAAGGATTACGAATCTCACCCATGCTTCATAGTGCAACTGTATCAAAAAATGCGAAGATATGTCAAACATGTCCCGGTTTCTGTCTAAACTATAAAGAATATCGAATTTGTTGGTGAGAAAAAAGCAGCTGTTTAGATTCACCTGAGCAAACAGGAAGATATTGAAGAATATGCAAACTGCTGGTACCAGAGGGACACCTGGGCAAGAAAAACCTTGTACCTCTGCATAATTCTGCAGACAAAAAAATGTTTTTGCTTTTGCTTTTGTTCATGTTTTTCTTTGAATTTATGGAAAATAAAAAATTCAGCACACAAGAGGAAAAGGATTTCGATAAATTCAATTATTACTCACTTGGCGAAAATAGAGAGCAGCAGAAGCGAGGATTGCGGGAAGTACAGCAGCAACTGGAAGAAAAATGGGTGCACTAAGACGGTACGAGACTCCAGCCCCAAACCCACTTAATGCAACTATGATAAGGCAAAGGACTCCTTCATGCCATCTGGAAATCCATCTAGAGGGACTGTTAGTTGATGGTGTTTTGGCTTTCCATCGAAGAACAACAAGACATGCAGAAACAACAGAGTATCCGGTCTGGAACAAAGCAAAATCATGTTTTTTTACAAGAGCATTAAATACTTTGATGTTTTGGATTATGTATGTGATAAAATTACAGTTGGAGACATACCAATGAGCCGACCGAAAGGATGTGAGAGAGGATATGGACATTAAACAGCCCTGCCAAGACACTTGCAACAAAGCCAACCCAAATCTGAGAGTGGATTGGAGTATGGAGAGTGGTGTGTACTTTGGCAAACATATTGGGAAGCAAGCCATCACGTCCAAGCCCGAGATATAACCGAGACTGCAAATTGTCAATTTTGTCACTCATTTGATTTGGCAAATGTCTATTTGGAGAAATAATTACAGTAATGTTTACTTTCTGATTTTACTGACTAACCTGAACATAAAGGCCAACTAAAAGGGTTGTTGTAAGACCAGCAACAGCGCCAATGCTAATGAGGATAGAAACATATTTTAAGCCCTTTGATTTAAAAGCCTCGGCTAGTGGAGCATCTTCTCCAAGAAGCTTATAGGGAAGCATTCCAGTCATCACCAAGCAGACCGCGATGTATAATGCAGCACAGATGACAACGCTTGCTAAGATCCCTATTGGCAAATCACGCTGTAAAAGTGATCCAAGAAATAAGAAAACAATAAAAATGATATATTAGACGGATAAAACTAAAATCAAAATGAGAACCGAAAATGTAAACAGTAAATTGATATGGTAGTAAAAACCGAAGTTGTAGAGCCATCATTTAACTTTCCAATGCTTGAGTCTATAGAAACACGCACCTGTGGTCTTTTGGACTCTTCAGCAGAATTAGCTACTGCATCAAATCCAACATATGCAAAGAAGACGACTGTAGATCCGGTCAAGATGGCTTTCACTCCGTTAGGTGCAAAGGGAGACCAATTGGAAACATCAATCTCAAATGAACCAGCTAAGATGACAAAAATAACAATTACAACCTGCAGAAGAGTACCAGTTACTACCTTCAGTACACACAACATGATAAGGATATAATATAGATGTAGATAAAGTTGAAATAGTCAAATAACAAACACTTAGGCTCTTTGCTGTCAACATTCTTTAATATTCTAACTATCGTTTTCATGAATCAGCAAAAGGAATTTCACTGTATAAAATAAAACTGAATAGCTCTCTGATTTACTTGAGAGTTCATGGCAAGAAATATGAAATTTATGTTAGTTAATCTTTAAAAATAATAAACAAACAAAATCAACTATCCTAATGGTCCTCTTGAAGCGAAAAGAGCAAAAGAATATTCCTTTAAACAGCTACTCATACCTTGGTCACAGTCATGACTGCGTTCAAAGTGGAAGATTCTTTAACACCACAGCATAGAATTAGAGTCAGACCAAATAGGATTATAGGAGCCAAAATGTTGATGGAGAGGACCCCACCAAGGAACTCTTGACCACCATGTCCGATCCAACTGGGAATGTTTTCTTTGAAGACCGGAAAGAGCTCCAGTATAGTAACTACATAGCTTGCCAAACTTCTTGCGATGCTAGCTGCTCCAATGTGATAGTCAAGCATAAGTTGAGCAAACACAAGGAATGCAGTGAGTTCATTAAAAGCTGTGTAAGAGTACAAATATGCTCCTCCAACAACTGCAGGAAGTCGAGAAGCCAATTCCGCATAGCACAGTGCATTTAGCACGCAAGATGCTCCCGCCAGAATGAAACTAACCGTGACACCTGCATTGTACTCAAATCAAAAGAGGAACCTGAGCAGAGTAACAAGAAAAACTTGGCTATACTTCAAGATTCACTGCCAATACTTCAAGATTCCGATCTAGATTAATTCCGACCAGCCATTTTTGCAACAGTAACGAGCTCACTGACCAGTAATACTGGAACTAACAAGATCACTAAAAATACTATCTAATCTTATCTTAAGTGTATAAAACGCCGAAAACAGTAAGTGCATACTGGAGCTAAATCGACAGCTCCGACAAAAAGAAATCGACAAAGTACAAATTTGATCCATCACTGACCAGGACCGGCGTCGCGGGCCACTGTCCCAGTAACGACGAAGATGCCAGCTCCAATCGATGCGCCGACGCCGAGGAGGATAAGATCAATGAGACCGAGGCGGCGTACAAGGCCATCGCCGGCGTGGGTACGGACAGTGGAGGACCCCGACGGAGGCGGAAGAGTCTTGGTCCTGAGAGCAGAAGACCAGAAATGCGAAGAACGCGAGGAAGAAGATGACGAAGGCGCAGTGGAGTTCTTGTGGCTTCCCATGATTGATCGTCAGAAGGACCAGAATCCGTAGGAATCGCTGGCAAAACAGTCTACGGCGTTTGGTTATATATATAGTATCTACTGATTTCTTCGTCAAGCAAATATTATGATTTAGTTAATTCATTATTAAGTAGTACATTTATGATAATAACGTTTATTTATTTATTATTATTTATTTAAAAAGTTATCACTTTCTAAAGTACTGAATTTAATTATCAATGATAATAATTATTATGTCCGACATGGTTTTTTTTTTTGGGCCGGTTATGTCCGACCTGATATTGTCCACAAATGTGGCCAGATTCCCTTTCTTTAATTAATTATTATAGGGTTAATTACTAAATTGCTAGCTGAACTTCTGTGAAAGTGCAATTTGCTAGTCGGACAAATTTTTGTAGCAAATCACTAGCTGAACTTTTGGTAATGTGCAATTTGCTAGCTCCGTCAATTTTTCCGTTAATTATGGAAGAAATATACTTTCTAAAATTACTAAAAATACCCTAAAGTTCTACTATTATTGTAAAATAACCTCAAATTTTATATAAAAGCAAATATAAATCTCGAATAAAATTTATAATTATATATACAAAAAATATATATAAGTTAAATATATAATCTCAAAGTTCAAAAAATTAAAATTAAATATTTTTAAAATTGTATGTTTTTATAATTTTTGAAAATATTTTAATAAATTAATTTTTTCGCATTTTTAAGGTGTGTTTTTTCTTTAATATATTTTTAAACATTTATTATTTTGATTTTATATAGAACATCATGTCTTTATATTATCATACTAAAACTTTAGGGTGTTTTTGCAATATTTGAAAGTATTTTCCATCCAAAACTAACGGAAAAATTGACGGAGCTAGCTTTTTGCACAATATAGAAAGTTCAGCTAGCAATTTGCTACGAAAAAAAGTCTAGTTAGCAAATTGCACATTCATATAAAGTTTGGCTAGCAATTTGCTAATTAACCCTTTATTATATTTAGACAGATAATTTGGTAGCTCACAAAAGTTTATGTTTACTTATCTTATTACTTAAATAGTTAATGCAATGCGAAACATTTTTTAAATAATATACATTGAAAAAAATTATATTAATATTATTTTTATTTAATTTTATCACATTATATTGTAGTAAGTTAAAATATCATATATTTTTAGAAAGTTTAAAGCTCTTTGGGTCTATTTTCATATGAAATATATCGTTAAAAAATTAACGAACTGTATAAATATAATTACGATAGTCATAATTAAATAATATTATAATATATAAATTAAATAAATATATGCTTTATAATTATACTATATTTTTAAATTAATTATTTATTAAATTAAATAAATAAATAAAAATAGTTAAGTAACTATTTATATTTAGTTAATTAATTAATTAAATATTAAATTACATTAATAATTTAATTTAATTTTTTTTAATCTTTGTTAAGGTAAAGAAAGAGTATATGTCTTTTCTTTAAATCATTATTCCCCGTCTATATTTTTATTCTTTTACCTTCGCAATTACGAATCGGGGTGCTAATGTTAAAATTATCTCCAAGATGGATACTTGTTTCACATTATTAGAATAGTTAGAATAGTTATTACGTCTCAAGTATTAATAGTTATTACGTAGTAAATGCCTTAAGAATTTTTTCTTGACTACTTTAATTTAAGTGATTAATTACTTAAATTTAATTTTATTAACTACTTATACAACTATACTTTACATAAAATAATTACTTTAATTTAATATTGTTCTCCAATAATACTGCATTAATGATTTCCTCAGAGTCCTTTATTTCCTTAAAGTTAAGGTATTGTCATATTTATCGAGTTCGAATTTATTGAAAACAGTAATTTGAATATTTTTTTGAGAGTTTAGTGGTCAAAAACAAATTTGAGAGTTTTAACTTCAATAATGGAAAAAAAAAACTTTAATACTCTTCACCGAAATTGTGAAATAAATTTTATATACAAAATGGCCAATAAAATCTTATATAAATAAATTACAGTAATCGTATTACATTTATATCATATAATAATGACAAAAAATTTATATATATAAGTCTAAAATTTGGATAAATTTGACTATAGTACAAGTAATTATGAAAATAAACTTTTGAAATAGTTATATTTTCTTTCAATATTGGCCATCCAGAGACTGGTTTAATCTTTCCCCCAATCTATAGAATTATTTGTTTGGTGAGCCAATCTAGAGACTGAAATTATAGTGTCCGTAATTATCTCAATTTTCATATTTTGATATATATTTTTAGGCCCAGAATTTTCATATTTTGATTTATTTAGAGTTTCTAGTAAGGTACAAACTATATTAACCAACTGTTGCAGCTTGAATACGTTTTTCATGTAGGAAGTATTGGCAAAATAAAAATAAAATGCAGCTTAGGAGCCACGTAACATATTGATGATGAATTAGAGAGTAACATAACATACAAATTTCCTGCAAAATTAATCCTAAAATCTTAATCCGTTAGTGTAGTTTCACATATTCTTTTGGTAACTATATGTTCTTCAGTCTTCTTACTTTCACGCCCTCTAGAGTACAACCCTACTATGACATAAGTTCCAAAATAATAATGTCACTAACATATATAACAAGTTAAGTCAAAAGTCACGTTCGACATGGTAGATATGTTATAGACGCAACGCTTATTAAGTTTGACAATGAACGATCAATATTCTATATGATATTATAACAGTAATTAGTAACTACCATATGTTTATAAAAACTTATTTATAAAGTGGAAAAGTTACATACCAACCCATACAACTTTACCAAGGTTGGTTGGACCAACTGGAAAAGCGAGTTGTGTTCCCCGTAGGCGACCCAGGGTCGAAACCCGCCGGAGACGCTGCCTTGGGGAGCAATATAAATATATAAAAAAAAGAAGTAATAATGCATATCTATTTACTTAACAAAATTTTAACAAATCATTCACGGATAATCAAACGCGCCAATTTTTTTATGCAAGTGCAACCCTAATATGCATGGTGATGTCAATTATGCCGTGCATGATACATAACAGTTATATAATAACGTTAAAACTCATATGATAGAAGTTATATTCGTTTTATAATAACAATTACGGTCTATTAATAACAACTTATTATGAGAGCAATCATATATCTGAACATACATAATTTTAGAAATCACACAGTATTTTAATTTGCAATTCACATTACAAAAACAATAACATATTAATCAGAAATGACAAGATGATAGTCTCATCTCCATGATAGACTAGTATATTGCAACATAAGCTCTCGTGCAAATTTATCAATATTCTTTTTTAAAATCATCTCTATCAAATCTCATTCAATGGGGGATATTAGAAACATATCTTATAACACAAACAAGTCACTACTATACTTACACTACAACATAAAATATAAAAACCAAGAAAATAACAAATTCAATCCACACTAATACAAAGTAAAACCACTTTACATAAAATTCACCTTTGCAAAAATGATATGTTTTGGTTTATATTATTTATTTATTATATTATATATGTCGATAAATAGTTATATAAATTAATATTAATATATACTATACTATGATTAGGGGAGATGTGTTTGCTAATGTGTAATCTACACAAACAAACCCCCCGATCTTTCCTTACTACCTTGTTGTCCACATGACATGGTGAAATCTTTCGTCTCCGCAGCCCCAACCCTTCTTCTCCATTTCTGACCCTTCTCTCCCTTCGATTACCCTCGTACCCAACTCCATCATTGCGGCGTCCAACACCTCCAACTTTGCCGCTATCGTCGAGCACTTTTCCCGTCTCTTACACCGCCACAGCCCTCCATCACCGCCTAGCCTGATAACCTCCTCGAACGAGCGATTGCTGTATTTGGAGAGGTCTGTTACTGCGTTCGTGTGCTTTGTTTCATCAGAAATTGTAGCAGATTGAAGGATTTTTGTGTTCATTGTGAAATCCATCGATTTTGCTTTAACTTTGAGGAAATTATTCATTTTCAGTTGCAGTGTTGTATTGGTGCATTGGGTTGTGGTGCCTCTTACAATTCTGGACTGCGGCAAGGATTGCTGGAGGTTTGTGCATTTCGGGTTGTATTGAAGAATTGGATATCCAGTGCCAAGTGTTCATCTCTTCATCAGAAGCAGTTTCAAAATATAAGCTCATAGAAGTCTAGGGCCTCCCTCACTTGATCATAGAAAATGAGCCGTAGGATAAGGAGAAAGCTATCAAAGAAAGGGAAAGACAAGCTTATTCTAGAAAGCTGTCCTGAGTTAGAGGAAGATGCTTCAACATCAGAGCCTGATGTGATAGTTGATTGGACAAGGTTGCCTGATGACACAGTCATTCAGTTGTTCTCGTGTCTCAGTTACCGGGACCGAGTTTGCTTATCATCCACATGTAAGACATGGAGAGCAATGGGGGCATCGCCTTGTTTGTGGAACTCATTGGACCTTCGAGCTCATAAATTCGATGCTCAAATGGCAGCTGCCCTTTCTTCAAGATGCATTCATCTCCAGAAGCTAAGATTTCGTGGAGCAGAATCTGCAGATGCAATAATCCATCTCAAAGCCCGGGATTTACGTGAAATCAGCGGCGATTACTGCAGGAAGATCACAGATGCAACACTCTCATTCGTTGTTGCTAGGCATGAAGCACTTGAGTGTCTTCAGCTCGGACCTGACTTCTGTGAGAAGATCACCAGTGACGCTATAAAGGCCGTGTCTATATGTTGTCCAAGTTTGAGAAAGCTTAGGCTTTCAGGAATTAGAGATGTCCAAGGTGAAGCAATCAATGCTCTTGCCAAGAATTGTCCCAATTTGATAGATATTGCCTTTTTGGATTGCCTTAAGGTTGATGAGACGGCATTAGGAAACATAACCGCATTGAGATTTCTCTCGGTGGCTGGAACTTCAAACATGAAGTGGAGCGTGGTTTCGCAGTTATGGAATAAACTGCCTAACTTGATTGGCTTGGATGTTTCAAGAACTGATATCGGTGCTGCTACTATTTCAAGATTACTAAGCTCATCACAAACCTTGAGAGTTCTGTGTGCCTTGAATTGCCCCGTCTTAGATGCAGATGCCGACTTTTCAGCTCCCAAAGTTAACGGAAAATCTCTGTTGTCTCTCTCCACTGATGTTTTTGAAGGTATAGCCTCCTTTTTTGCCGATAATACAAGCAAAGGGAAGAATGTGTTCCTGGACTGGAGGCAGTCAAAGAGCAATAAGAACATGGATGAGATTATGACTTGGCTTGAGTGGATATTATCACATACACTACTAAGAACTGCTGAAAGCAACCCACAAGGCTTAGACAACTTTTGGCTCAAGCAAGGTGCACCATTATTACTCACTTTAATGCAGAGTGGTCAAGAGGATGTTCAAGAGAGAGCCGCTACTGGACTCGCCACCTTTGTTGTAATTGATGATGAGAATGCTAGCGTAGATCGTGGGAGGGCTGAGGCAGTGATGGGAGACGGAGGTATTCGTCTTCTTCTAGACCTGGCTATGTCCTGGAGGGAAGGACTACAAGCAGAGGCTGCAAAGGTAAAACTTTTACCAAAACTAAATCTAACGACTCTAGATATGTATATTCATTTTTCCATTAAAGTTGAAAATAATTAATGATCTGCATAACTCATTTCAAAAAGAGGAGAAAAAACAAATGAACCACATTTCAGGTGCATGAAAGATTCAGGAAAATGCCAAGAATATCAATGTGTCAACAAAGTATGAATTTTTTTTAGTAGTTGCCTATCCCATGTAAATACCCTTATTGAGATTTTCATGATCTAACTTGGTATTTGTTTTACTAAATGTTCTATGCAGACATGCAAGATAGAGAAGCTCAGTCTTTTCTTACAGATATCTGTTGAATTTGCAGGCTATAGCAAACTTGTCTGTGAATGTTAGTGTAGCCAAAGCTGTTGCATACGAAGGAGGGATCCAAGTTCTTACTGGTTTAGCTAGGTCCATGAACAGGCTGGTAGCAGAAGAGGCTGCTGGAGGTTTGTGGAATCTCTCTGTTGGAGAAGAGCACAAGGTTTATTACACTGTACTAATCTATCTCAACAATGTATTTTTCTTAATCTGTACACAATAGATATCGTTATAACTTCCTTCATGTTTCATCAGGCTGCAATTGCACAGGCAGGTGGAGTTAAAGCTCTAGTAGATCTTATAGTCAAGTGGTCTGCTGGTGGTGATGGGGTTCTGGTACAGTTTCTTGCATATTTTTATTTTATTTGTTTAATGTTCATTAAATCGGTCCCTCCACCTCTCTTTGATATTATCATGATCTACAACGTGTAATTTCTCTCCAGGAACGTGCTGCTGGTGCGTTAGCGAATTTGGCTGCAGATGACAAGTGTAGCATTGAAGTTGCTTTTGCCGGAGGAGTACATGCATTGGTTATGCTTGCTCGTACCTGCAAGTCTGAGGGAGTTCAAGAGCAGGTGATTTATCTTGTCTACTTTGTCTCTTTTAATCAGCAACCTTAATAATTTATATAGATTCATTCCTTTCCTAGATAGTGGTTTTTGGATGTAGATTGTTGAGTGTTGACCCATTATATAGTTTTATTTTAAAACTGTAGTTGACATGGTATTAAAGTTTCAGGGAACACTTCTCCTACGTTGCCATGTTTTCACCCAATGGAAAGTGTTCGAAGATAATACTACACTAAATATCCGACTAAACAAACATGTATTTATTATTGATGGTATTTCACCACATTATTTTATAAGTACATTGTATTTCACAATCTTTATCCTTTTTAGGCATATTTATTTATGATGACTTGTTAGTCTTGATATTCCTTTCTCAGCAAGCGTTCTATCCCCATAGAAGAGTAGCGTCTTCAAATTTTAATAAAGATCCGGAGATCATTTTGGTGATATTCTTATATATATAGATGCATGTAAAATGAGGTCTTTGGTTCCGCCCGGTTCCTCTTTAACCATCACGGAGAGTAACATTGATAATTTGGTGAATTAATTTGAGTCTACTCTGACATGTATCAGGCTGCTCGTGCCTTGGCTAACTTAGCTGCTCATGGAGATAGCAATAGTAACAATGCAGCAGTTGGACAAGAAGTGGGTGCTCTTGAGGCTCTTGTTCAACTTACAAAGTCTGCCCATGAGGGTGTCAGGTAATATATATCTGCTCGGTAAAAAAGAACACTCAGTTTTGTTTTTTGTTTGAAGATTTAATGACCAATTAATTTGTAGTCTTCTCAGGTTATTGCAGCCTTACATAACTTGATTTTTCTACAAAAGAAAGTAATGCATGTTTTCAAAATTATATATATCTAGTAATGATTTGTTCATAACTTGTTGGCTTACTGAGCTGTATGGTCCAACAAAAGCAATATACCCAATATATAACACCTTTAATTCTACGGATAAGCTCATGCAGTTCTGCTAATTTTTCTTATGTGCATCTGTTCGATGACTTTTTGCACAGGCAAGAAGCTGCTGGTGCTCTATGGAACCTCTCGTTTGATGACAGAAATCGTGAAGGAATTGCAGCTGCTGGTGGCGTAGAGGCCTTGGTACGATTCCATTTTGTGCTTTCTTGATTAGTTACCTATTTACGTATTTTAGGACCTTTCTTAATAATTAGGAGTATGAGAGGATTGGGAACTTTAGGGAATAAAAGTGGTTCATTACAGCCATAAAGACATTTAACTAACAGGAGCCATCACTTACAGCATGCCACCAATCTTTTTATGAGATAATATGATATAATTCTTCATATATCTTGAATTGGGACTCGGAGGCAGTTCTTTCTAGTAAATTACTTCAGTTGTATCGAGTCAAAAGTTCAGAACGTTTCTCAACTGATGTTTCCGCTGTTCTCAATTTCATTCTTCTTGGAAACGAATCTTACAAATCTCCTCTGGCTAGATGCAATAATCACAACCCTGACATGTTAAAATATATTCAGGTTGCCCTTGCACAATCCTGTTCAAATGCCTCTCCAGGTCTACAAGAGCGGGCTGCTGGTGCTCTTTGGGGGCTCTCTGTTTCAGAAGCCAATAGGTAAATCCATTTCTCATGCGCATTTGATTTATTGAGCTATTTCTTTCAAGAGCAAGGATACAACATTATATTTTATTGGGTTTTTTTCTAGTATGTTTCACAAGCACGATGCTTGTGCTATTTTTACTAATAGGGTGAACTTAATTTTCACATAAGAAAAAACTTCAAAAAGTACGGAATTATTTAGATACACCTAGGGCTGTAGAAAAATACAAAGAATAAGTACCACATGCACCATACTAGTGAAGCCTAGTAGAAACTAGAAATGTCCATTTTATTGGGGAAGTAGCCTGGAAGCATATGTGTGCAGCTTAGAAAAATTAAACACATTACTTGCTTGAGCTCAAATGTTTTCTTCCTATTAAATTATTGAACCCAGAGATAGTATGCCATGACACAGGATGCAATGAATTTGATTCAGGCTATGATATCATGATTTGGTGGGAAAAGTGATATTGGTTATGTGATAATTAAAAAAAAATTGTGTGAAAACAAACATCAAAGAGATGTAGGTTAGAGAGAGAGAGAGAGAGGGTCAGTGTGTGTGTCTGTATTGGGGATTGGACAAAGAAGACATAAGTTGGGAACTGGGATAGTTATCTCACCTTTCATTTCCTTAACAGGTGCTTCAGTATTTTCCGTTTTATTCCTCAGGAAAAATAGAAAGAGGCCTTGACGGGCTCTAACCTTTACATAGTTAGGATCACAAGTCGTGGTCTCATGCAATATCAGAATCCCAGGACCGATTCAGTAACCTTGTCAGAAATTGGGTGGTCAGTCTCATTCTAAAGTGAAAAATATAGTAAGATGGTGCAACTAATAGATACATTGATTTGTGCGACAGTTAATGATGTTTTTTTTTCCTCTTTTCCTTTTGCGTTTACCAACTATACTATTTCTTGTTGATATGTGGGTTCTTCACTGGTTCTACACAAGGTATACGTTAGTTGTGAATGGAATGGGGCATAATTCTCAACAAGGAAAAATACATTTTATTAAGGTCATGTTACCTCGTGACGGATGTATCTTAGTCATTGATTCTATAATGTTGTGTTATATCCAGAATTGTACATATTTGTTCCTAATTATTGTACTAATATATGTTCTTCTATCTTGTCAGCATTGCAATTGGTCAAGAAGGTGGTGTTGCTCCTCTGATTGCTCTTGCACGCGCAGATGCAGAAGTACGTATCCAAACTTCTTTACACCTTTGTGCATGCTAATACATTTTTCGAAGCGTGCTAGTTTATATTTGGAGTACAAGTTGACCTCATTTAGCTTTGTACAATGCACTATCCCATTCGAGCCGAACTCTCCTTTGGGCCTTGAGATATTCCGTGAGACGCTCAAGTGATTGATGTATTTGTGTTTTGTTATTTTGCAAGCTGGAGACTTGCAAGTGACGTGTTTCTTTTAAGAAAATAATTTATTTCCGATAACTGACACTGACAATGTTGGTGCTGTAGGATGTCCATGAGACTGCTGCTGGAGCGCTGTGGAATCTAGCTTTTAATGCTGGCAATTCTCTACGAATAGTGGAGGAAAATGGAGTTCCTGCTCTAGTTGATATCTGCTCCACATCAGTCTCGAAAATGGCGCGTTTCATGGCTGCGCTTGCTCTTGCTTATATGTTTGATGGAAGGTACTTCATTAGATCCTTGATAAAGACTCTACACCTTTCTCTTGACAAAAGATTTGTTCTTTTTATCTATATTTGGAAGAATCAGAATAAATTTGGCATTGATAACTTGCATTACAAGAATTTTACTATGATGCCATCTTTTTGACACTCAATACCTGTATTCCAGAATGGATGAATATGCACTGGTGGGGACTTCATCCGAAAGCGCATCAAAATTTGTGAGCTTAGATGGGCCCAGAAAGATGGCTCTGAAGCACATCGAAGCGTTTATAAACACATTCTCGAGTCCACAAGCATTTGCAGCTGCAGCTGCCTCTTCATCTCCTACTACATTGGCTGAAGTCACTGAAGGAGTCCGTATTCAAGAAGCAGGCCACCTCAGATGCAGGTCTGATTTTCATTTTCTCCTCTCTATGTGTTAATAAGTTCTCATTCTGCCTACAAAACAAACAAACAAATAAAGAATTTATCTCCAAACTGTCCATAATTATTTCAGTGGTGCCGAAATTGGAAGATTTATTGCTATGTTGAAGAATTCTTCAGTGCTCAAAACATGTGCTGCATTTGCTCTTCTTCAGGTAAACACAAGAATCTTGTGCCATAGTAATTAGAGTTCCAGGCCTTGTTTCTAAATAATTACAACTTTCTATTCTGTATTATTGTATGCATGCATCTAGTTACTTGTTAAGCAAGCAACATTCTTGAATATTCTTTAAGGACACTTTTTTTGGGGGTTTCAGTTTACTATCCCGGGTGGGCGTCATGCATCGCACCATGCGAAGCTCATGCAGAGTGTTGGAGCCTCAAGGGTGCTTCGTACTACAGCAGCAGCTGCAAGTGCTCCTCTCGAGGCCAAAATATTCGCCCGGATCGTCCTTCGCAATCTCGAGCACCACAAAGAAGAAAACCTTTAGAAATGCGAGATGTCTTCCGATAGTCCATCTTCGAGATGAAAGGGAGATCTGAATCCCAACCCTTTAGGCAACAGAGAGAGAGATGAACTGTGTATTGTAGTGATTGTTCTAAATTGGGTTGCTGAAGTTGGTATTTACCTTCATATATAAACTATATGGGCGTCATGGTGAGGACTAGTTTTTGCTTTCTAGGAAATAATAATAATATATGTTGTAGTTGTGGTATTTGTATTGTACTTTTGGAGTTCCGAATGTGTGGATCCCTGAAGAGTTGTGTTTTACAACCTTGTACATTGGTGGTGTTCATGTTCTTGGTGTCGGATAGTGGTCAAGTTATACAGACTATATAGAAGGGGAAACAAGTTATTTAATTGTTACCTAGCAAAAAGAAAAAAAAATGTTATTTAATTGTCGGGTTGAATGCTTACTTAGCTGGTAGTGGAACTTCATGCTCGAGAGGGAAATAACCCGAATCACCATATAAGGCTCCTAATTGACCTCTCAGTGATTAAGAAGGTATGGCCAATAAATAGGGTTAATAACTAAAAAACTGTACAAAATTTACTCTATGTTAAAATTAAGTGTCTGAAGTTTCAAATGTTAAACTTTAGTGTCCAAGGTTTCAATTTTGTTAAAATGTGGTGTCTCGGTGTGATTACTTTAGAGAAGTCAATTCTGATGAAACCGTCTGTCAAATTCGAGCTCCCATACACACTCCGTTCTCGTCATCTTGCCGGGACCTCACCTAAGAAGTTGGTCACATCCGCGCAAGTAAATCTCGCTATGTTGTCCTTGGAAAATGGCTCCACACCACTCTTATAGAAACTTTTTTTTTAATGTTCAATTTTTGGATGAAATTTGACGATTTTGTGAAAAGTAAATAGTGATGGATTATGAGTGGGTGGGTGGATTGATGAAAATGATTGAATGAAGATGAAAAAACGCGCAAAGACACCAAGTTTCAACAAAAATAATACTTGAGACAGTCCATTTTAACATTTCAAACTTCAGACACCTAATTTTAACATAGGGTAAATATTGGACAGTTTTTTAGTTATTAACCTCAATAAATATTGAATGGTGACGTGGGCGAGGTTTTCAAGAAATATAAATAAACAACTATTAGGTTTTATATTGTAATTTTTAGTGATTTAGCGCTTATCACTTAACTATCGTCTCAGGTTTAAATCTCGTTGAGTCTTGGAAACGGAAAAAGATTTATGATCAGTTCTTTACTTTTTATAAGTTAATATGATATGCGTGATAATTATTCAACATATAAAGTATAACAAGTATGTTATGAATGCTGCCTTTCTAATGACTCCCAGAGCCCTTCACGAAAAAAAAGTTTTTAGAATGTAGTATAACCAATTGTGTGAGCTTAACTTTTGCATGCGGCATGCCACATTTGAGAACTACTGAAGTATATACTTAATAAAAACTTGTTTAGCTGACAACACAAACTCATGTTATAAATAAATTGGTGGCAAAAAAACTGTTATGAATAAATTAGAGGGTTAAATATCAAATTACTGTTTGAGTTTATAGTGGATAATTTGCTGGTTAATTTTTTTTTTTAAAGTTATTATTAGCTAAAATAGTGCAAAAATACAATTTTTTTACCTTACTATTTTTCGAAGCACCTACTTATGAACTTTACTTCTAGACTTAAAACTGGAGACTAATCTAGCAAATTAGATATTTTCCTTTGTGACTGAACAAAATATGGACGGAGACGGTTTTAGCAAAAAATTAATTAGTTTAACAAATCATTTAGTTTAGCAACAAGCAGCTACAGATTCCGCAAACAAATTTATTTAGGCAAAAAAATAATATGGCCTCAAGACGTGGCCTTTGTAATAGAATTTTTACTAAGGAACACTTGTAAGTTTATAACTCGATTTTGTATCATTAATCAAACCTTATTTATCAAAGGTTTCATCATTAGAGATCTTGACTTCTAACTTGTAAAACTATCTACGATCCACATTTCGGTTAGTTAAAAAAAATGTTTAATAATTTAGGAGAGGTCTGAAGTTTACCCATGTTAACGGGAGAGATCTGAAGGAAATATGAAATGACAATTTGACCCCTAAAGTTAAATTAAAACCACCAAGCTCCGGCCACACCACCCGACTCCGACGACCACCACCTCGACTCCGGCGACCACCACCGGCTCCGGCGACCCGACTCCGGCCACCACCTCAGCCAAAAAAGTTCTGATCTGGAGCACTGTGGCTCCGACCTGAGCCACAAAGCTCCGACCATGGTCGGTGACTCCGATTTGGGCCTAATCGGAGTCGTGGTGGTCGCCGGAGTACGGTGGTGGTCGTCGGAGCCGGAGTCGTGGTTGCCGGAGCCAGGTGGCGGTGGCCGGAGCCATGGTGGCCTTAAGGGCATTTTGGTCTTTTCACTTCAAGCATGTGAGGGGCATACTTGATAGAAGGACATTTTTGGAAATTTATTTTATTTCCGGTCACATGCCAAGCATGTGACCAACTTCTGTCACAATTAACGGTAAAAACAGACGGAGATCGTTATTATCAACAAAATTGAAACTTCGGACATCTCAAATCAAAATTTTAAACTTCAGACCACTCATGTTAACATGAGGTAAACTTCAGACTTCTTCTAGCTTATTAACACTAAAAAAAAACTACTAAATTGATAACTTGGTATATATAAAATCTAGAACAAAGTTACAATCAGAGCTTGCTTGCTTATCAAGCAACTGCCGTTATCCCCTCTCCATGCAGTAAACAGTGAAAAGCAAAACGACCAGTCATTCTTTCTTGTCAATCACTTCCACCCCGAGCTTTCCGGCGACAATCACGGTGGTCGCCATGTCAATGAACATCCCATGCTCCACGACACTCGGCAGCCGCAAGATCGCGTCACTCGCCGCCTGTAAATCTCCCATATCTCTCTCAAAGTACAGATCGACGATGTAATTCGCATTGTCCGTAACAAACGGCCGCTCATCGTCTTTCCCAAAAGTTCGAAGCTTCGCCACGCAGCCGGAACCTTCAAACAGCCTCTGCAGCTTCAGCGCGGTGTAGCTCCAGCAAAACGGCACAACCTCGACCGGAACGGCCATACCGCTCCCTCCGACATGGTCGACGAGCTTGGACTCGTCCACGATGACGACGAATTTCTTGCACGCGCCCTCTATCATCTTCTCCCTGAGCAGAGACCCGCCGCGGCCCTTGACGAGATTGAGCCGGGGGTCGACCTCATCGGCGCCGTCGATGGCCAGATCGACGACCGGGTGGGAGTCGAGGTCCGATAATGGGATTCCGACGGACAGAGCTTGCTCGTAGGTCATCTTTGAAGTGGGGATACCGATGATGTTGGTGAGCTTGCCTTGGCGGAGGAGGGCGCCGATTCTGTCGACGGCGTGCTTGGCGGTGGAGCCGGTGCCGAGGCCGAGGACCATGCCGGACTTGACGTACTCTACCGCCTTGTAGGCGGCAATTCGCTTGAGATCCTCCTGGGTGAGTGGTGAAGAAGGTGGGACGCTATGGGACGGTGTCTGTAAGTCGGTAGCCTCCATTGATGGGTTGTCGGACCAGTGGAATCGAGCGCAGGGAATTGCCATGGAAGTTGCTGCTTTACTTTACTCAGCACTTTGGACGATAGAAAAACGAAGATGATCTCTTTTATAAAACTGGACTTTATTTTGTGCCGAATATAAGACTGGACTTTTTTTTGGCAACCATGGCTCCATAAGACTGGACTTTTTAGTTTTAGATTTCTTTTTCTTTTTCTCCCGGATATAAGACTGGACTTTGACTAGTATTTTACCTACATTATTTGAAAGGGTTAATTAATAAATTGTTAGTCAACTTTTGAACACTTAAGACAATTTGCTAATTGAAGTTCTTTTAATAATTAGTTAATTCACATTTCACATGTAGACAATTACTAGCTATATTAAATATTTCTACGAATATACATATAATTAGTCATGTTGTATATGATTAAAGAAAGACCAAAAAATTGACATAATCCATATAACTGAAATTATAAAATTTCACCTTAAAATAAGAAAAAAAAACCACCTTTTTGTGATGGCAAAACAGTCATTTAAGTTTGTTTCTTTAATTACAGACTAACTCTGTTCAAGTTAGATAATATTTGCCATAACTAAGAACTTATCAAGTAGGAAAATCCGAGTAAACAACTTATTATTAAAAAAAATCCACTAATAATAGTAATTAAATTTATATTTTAAATTTAAAAGTAGTCATAGATGTTTGGTAAAAAATAATAACCATAAAATCATCTAATTTAATTTTATTGAAATAGACATTTATATCAAAATAGTTATTATTCATGTTTTTGTTATATATTAAAATAACATATATATTTTATTTTATTTATAACTATTATTTTTTTATTAATTTATTACAATAAGGTACATAAAACTTAGAAATATATAACATTATAAATCATTAAAAAATGCATTTACTTTTATTTATAAAAATAATTAGTAAGTCAAATAAAGGAAACAAAAATATCAATAGAAGAAAAATTAATATTATAATAAAATAAATGAAAATACATATATACATTGAAATAATTTGTATGCGAGTACATTGAAATAATTAATTTAATATACAAATATAATTTTTTTAATGCATTTTAGATTTTTAAATAACTGTGTCTCATATGTCTAATAATAGAAAAAAATTATGCATGGGGTAAAACCAGTTTTAAGCCTCCACAATTATTAGTAGTGATACATATCGTTATTTGACTTAATTAAAAATGATTATAATTTTTAAAAGTTAACTTATAATCATTTTCTCCACTAATTAGTAATATATATTATTCAATCTATATATAATATAATTTGGAAAGTTAGTCTAATATTTTGACAAATCATAAAAATTTAATATGAGGTGTCACGATTGAATTATTCTATTGGTCCACCTCTAATTCTCTCACTTTAATAAAACAACTCATTGCCACATATTCATTGATGATACTCTAAAAATGCTCAAACACTCCAGAATGCATTTCACCTTCGGTTACTTTACCTACGTTACACTCACCAGTAAACTGGAGAACCCAATTCTATCACAAAAAAGTTTCTTTTTCATAAATTCAGAAATACTTATTTTTGTTTTCTCCTTTACAGCTCACTAAAGGAGAACCCATTCTCGAAAAAAAAAAAAAAAGGCTTTTATCATAAAATCAGAAACTTATTTTTGTTTTACACCATTTCATTCACAGCTTATACATTCTAGGGTTTATATCAATCTCTGCGCCCCCCCCCCCCCCCCCCATCCCGCCGCCTTACCAACTGCTCACCACGTTGCCAGAAGCTCCGTCCGGTGCTAGCATCGCCACGCTCCTTACCAAGTGATCAATCCGCCACCAGCTCCGTCCACCGAAGTCCGCCACCACGACGGCAAAAGCTCTGTCCGGTGCTCGCATCGCCACGCTCCCCTTACCAAGTGCCCAGTCCGCCACCGCATCCCCATCGTTTTCGCAGTCCGCCACCGCGCCGCCAGCAGCTCCGTCCGGTGCTCGCATCGCCACCGTGCTCCAGCCACAACCCGTTGTACCGACCACTCGACCCAGATGTTGTGAACGCCGCATTGCCAATCTTCAATACTCTTCTCCACTCTGTTCCATCTCCCCGAAGACCTAGTTAATTTCATCATACCTATATATTACTGTGAATCCATCTTCTCCTTCAACACATAAGTTAGGCTCCAAAAGGTAAATTTCTAATTTGAAAATTATCTTATACCTATTACCTAATTTGTGTGTGATTGATTACAATCTTTAATTCGAATCTATTGATTAAAATCATACATACATGATTTCGTATTGAAATTACTGCATTCTAATTCTGAAAAATGAAATTAATTTTTAACAAAAATGTTCATGAATCGAAATTAATGGTACATTTCCGATTTTGGTGGACATGCTATCTATAATCTATTAATAATCATTGCCGCTCAAACCTTCATGCTTGGTGAAGACTATGGTCTATGATTTCTGTAATTTACGAGTGTTTGTCTACTTTCTCTTTTACGGCAAAAAAATATTGTTCAAAGAATAAAATTCTTGCTTTATGGATGGGACATATTTTATTTTTGGGTTCAACAACCAAGATTTGGATGCATTTTTTCTTAGAATCCTTCCTATTTGTTTGGTCGAAATTGTTGCTTGGTGAGCTTGCTCGGTTGAGTGTATGTTTAGGTAAAGCTCGAATTCGTTTATGATTGATATAGTAACAAAGTGTTCAATTTGTAAGCTATGATGATGAGAAATCTACCTCTCCAGAATATATAAGCATGTATTTCTATTGTGTTGCCATTTCATTCTGAATCAACATTGTAGAAAATAGAAATAGTTTTTTTTTAAAACTATTTCTTCAAATCACTTCTCTTTTGTGCTATTAAATCTGTTGCTATCCATTAAATGTAATAGAGAGGAAGTACTTAAATATAGAGAGGAAGTACTCAATTCATATTGCTGGCTTAACATGTGGTTGTTGTTGAGCTTCAACTGTTGCAGTATGTTCATTTTCTGTTGTATATGACTAATTTTATCACCCTCTGGAAATGATTTAATAGGAAGTTTGGCATAATGTAACTTATTGTACATACCGATCAAAGTTTTGTTTGTTCCACAAGTTTGGCATAACGATACTTATTTTACATACCGATCAAGGTTTTGTTTGTTCCACTTTACCTTCAGTTACATATCTTCTTTGGTTTAACACTTTCTTTCTGTGTTTTTAAAGATGATTTCCAAGTATGATGCAACTATTGAAGCTTATACACAAAGGGAGAATGAGGTGTCTTCCATACTTCCAATGATGGTGTGGATTTTTTATTCCCGTTCATGCTTCCATGTTTCGCTTTATCGACATCAACATCAATTGAAGGAAGCGAGAGGTAAAGCTATATCTCCTTGATATTTTTTCCAATTTCCATATCCTGATTATCTTTTCTCATTTTTTCCTGGATCTTTGAAGGAATTCATTTTCGGTTAACGTTGTCTGTGATTACGTAGATCAGTTCTATTTGTGTTAATCGAATAGTTTCATATTCAAATTTATGAACAACTGCACTATGTAGCTACATCGGTAAAAGAAACAAACTATTTTGATTGATTCCAAGAGAAATTAATGGGTCTACAGAATTTTGCTGCTCCAATATTCGTTTTTTTTTTCTTATGCATCTAAGGCTGCTTCTTAAAAAATCAAGATGGAGCTCACAATTATACGACCCGATTATTGGCACCTTCACCTGCGTGGAGAGATGCTTAGAGCTGTTGATCCTCACAGGTGAGATCAGGAGTATGGCTTTATTTCATTTTCTGCATTTTAATCTGTAAATTATTGCTCTATGGGAACAATGCAGCTCATTACTTTTAATGAAACAAAGGGATAGCAACTGTATACTAAAAAACACGGCGGAAAAAAAAAAAACTAATTTATTTATTACATAGAACCTTGACTTACCGTAGATAGTCTAAATGGACAAAATTTGGGCTTCCCCTTTCTGCTATACTTGATGAGTTGAGTGCCTTTTTTCAAAGCAATGAGTGCCTTCAAATGTAAGATTAAAAGTAAGTATAGATTCAGTAAATTATAAAGTCTAAATCTGTTACTACGAGTGTTTGCAAAATAAAACAACCATTTAACATTCTCTATTTGTGAAGTTTAGTTGTTAAGAATTTTCAACTTTTAATTACAAAGTATTACTCAGGTTTACGTACCCATCTCATATGTGTGGACTGCAAGTAAATATTGTTCAACAAGGTTAACAGTAGTCTAAAACTCAAAATGCAAATCCACGGTTCCATTCAATTTGCTGCTTTGAAGCAAAAAAATTTAGATGCTTTCCTCAGTTTCTACATTTACAACAAGAAATAGGTAATGCAGCTCATTTTGAAAGGGTCATTGTGATGCCGAATCTGAAACCTCCTGTGACTACAGCAGCAGCTGCTATCTCTTATCATGAATCAATCATGAAAGCTCTTACATCGGATAGCAGCTTTAATCCGCTAATGACTCTGTATTTGACAGACTCCATGCTTCCATGCTATTGAAGAGAGAAATGAACACAAGGTAAAACCCATTTAAAATATAAATGGATCAGTCCAGATTTTAGTTTAATAGCATTTATATACATAGCCATTATTATTTTTTGGTCAAAGCATAGCCACTGGTTTAATAATATAGTTGTTATATTTTTAATTTTCAGAAATCTTTTAAACTATGGTAATTACTTCTCTTTAATGTTTTTTCTCAATTCAAAATTAAATTTCTTACAAACAATATTTAATGCATGTGCATTAATACTAATTTCTTTAATATTGATTCATACATGTTATATATATTCTTCTTCTCCCTCTTAGTCAGTATCACAAAAATTCTACTTAATACTACTACATACTAAACAATGGCCAAGAATTTTATTGGTGAATTGGTTGCCCCCAGAGAGGATTGGACGATTATTGTGCGGGATGTTCGCCTTTGTCAGAATTTCAGGTTTGGTAACCAATCTGAACTTCAGTCCATAGATATGGTTTTGGTGGATGAACAGGTACACTACTATTCACGCTCTGTAATTTTTTTTTTTTTTGGTTCATGACATTGTTTGTGTTTTATTTTTAAATCTTCTATTATGCAGGGTGACGCTATTCATGCATATATTTGGAAGAACATATGTGAATCTAAAAGAAGTTTATTTGTAGAAGGATCTGTTATAAGTTTGAAGTACTTTCGCATAGTGAAAGCTGTTTCTTATCGACCTGTTGGGAGATCCAACAAATTAATGATTTTGCTGAACACAATAGTCAATTCTGTTGAGGAACAGTGTCATACTATCCCTACATATTATTTTGAATTCCTAAGCCCAACACAACTTAGAAAACGGAAGGGCGACAAATCTGTGTTATTTGGTATACCTTTTTACGATTCTTTAATTTCTTCGTATACATTCAACTATGATTATTACATTTTAAATTGTCCTTGAACCATTTTGTTAGATGTTATTGGTAGATTGGTTGCAATTGGTCCAATTGAGAAAGTGATGTCTTGTGGCCAGTCAACTGATATTCGACGCATTCATCTTGCTGTGAATGGGTAAATATTTTGTTATTTGTTAACCTATTTGACAACTGCATAATTCAATGCATTTTTGTATATATACATTTTCAGTGTTGGTGAAGTTCGTGTGACATTATGGAAGAGCTGTATTGACCAAATTGGTGTTGATGTTGCATCTGCCACTACTCCAATTGTAATTGCCACCAATTCAGTCAATGTTTCAGAATACAATGGTAATGTCAACCTTATATTTTCTACAATTATCCGTACGTTTGATATTGTAATTTTAATGTGAAATTGAATGTTTCCCCTCCTATCATTTAAGGTCAACTTTCACTAAGCACAACCAACTCCTCCCGTTTATATATTAACATTGACATCCCTGATGTGCAAACCATTATTGATAGGTGTGTGTCTCTTTCTGGTTAGTATTTCAGATTTACTAACTATATGATACTTATTTCATGTGTTCTTAATGATCCTATTTTATAAAATCAGTGTTCATGTAGATCAGCTTACCATTCGGAACTTACTTTCATTTAAACCTTCAAAGGAAGATGTTGTGGAACGAATGAATACTGGGCGGAAGACTATTGCAGAGCTGTTGGCTGTGACTTGGTCACCAGAGTTCAAGGTAATTTAAGAACACGGATTTGTTTGTTCATATTATGCACACATTTTTTATTGTTTGATATTTAGGTCTATTTTTTATATACACTTTGATATGTACACTCTAATCTTTTAGGAATGTACGTTCTATGTTCGTGCAACAATTAGAGCAGTTGATGAATCTCATGGGTGGTATTACATAGGCTGCCCTGTTTGTTCAAAGGTTATCTCTCAGTCTGAAGGGCAATTTCACTGCACAAAGTGCAACTGTACAACAAAATATCCAGCAACCAGGTATGAGCCAAGTCTAATTTATTAATGTAGAAAATGTGTATGTGTCATCAAGTATCAACTATGGCATTTTAACTGTGTATACTGTTGTCTTTGTATACAATACATACATAATTTAGGTATAAAGTTCAAGTGATTGTCTATGATGGAACTGCAGAAGCATCTTTCACCATTTTCAATGCAGACATAGCTGGAAACACATAGCTGGTTGGAACGCGCAATAAAGAAAATAAGAAATCGTCAAGCAGTTTATAATTATGTCATTGTATCAATATCAATGGACGATCCCGACCGCACATGAGAAAAACTATTCAAGGAGTTAATGATAAATAAGGATTGCCAGAAAAAACTACAAAACCGCAGACGACAGTTCAAGAAAATGGTGGGGCCACCTGATCTCGCCAGAATATATGTTCCAGAAGAATATCGTCTCAACGTATCACCACAAACACTACAAACAACAAACCATCATGGAGTCTATTCGTGTTGCGTACGATGTGCAATAAAAATAGAAATGTATAAGTTAAAATATTACATATCTTTAATATGTATTACAATTTGATTATTTACCTTGAATAACACCATCACATTCTATTATAATTTATAACTGATATTTAAATACTATTCGATATCAATTTAAAAAAAAAATATTATATCAACTTCTTTTACCAAACATTGTATGAAATTCACATGGACCATCATGAAAGCTGCGTAACATATAAATAAGGGATAAATACACATGTACCAACCAATAAGTTGTCTAATTTATAATAATCCATTAGTATAAGTCGAACACATATGCTAATATATCAACAAAAAAAACTGCAAAATTAAATAAATAGTTTTTAACAAAATGTTTTTTAATGATAGATGTACCCGAAAAACAATAATATCATATGCCTAAATTTTTTCCACTAATAAATAAAATCTCAATTCTCCTACTATATTATGTTCAATATATTCGATTAACAAAAAATAATAGATATAAAATCAAAAATACCTTAAAATGTACTGTTTCACAAAACTTGAATAAAAAATTAAAAAAAAACACTAAGTTATCAATAATAAAATTCAATTTTGCAATATCCCAAATACATATTATATTAGACAATGAATGGAATCATTTAACAAAAATTAAAGATAGGTAACAGCTAAAATAAAGTACTATTTAATTGATATTAACAGATTATTATTTATATAAATGATAAATCTACTTGTACCAAAAACAAAACAAAAAAATCTAGGGGTGCGATAAAGTGCAAAAGTGGAGCTAAAAAGGACGGTATGATTTTAATATTAGAGATTTACTTTCATAGGGATAGAGATAGTGGACAAGGGGACCCATTAAGCTTTGGAATCGAATCGAATCAATCAATGATTCTGTTTATTAAAATGGCATTTTATAATAGCAAACAAAACAACTAACGAGGCATGGAGCTTGCTCCAATTACGATTCTCCGCATATTCCTCACGATTCACACCCCCTAGTCCCCAAAAAAAAAAAAAAATCTACAATATGTTGTGAAAAAATATATACCAAAAAGGATAGCTTTCGGTGCGGAGGGGATAAGATCATAAGACTATAGCAATTTCAATGGAACACATCTATCTTATTGGGAAGTCAATGATAGGTTTCATTTTTACAAAAAAATAAAAACAAAATCTTAGGTTCATTAGTTCGGTCATGTCTTTGGAACCCACCAATACATATTCTTCAGTATTTAGATTATTATTGCTCAAAAGCAAATAGCCAGCACACCATGGAAAATTGAGTTAAGGCCGTGAAAAACAAAAATTCAAATTTCAAAGAGTTGAGGTATTAAATGTATTTTTCTCTGAATATTGAGTCTCATCACTGCTGCATATTATTATTGCAAGTCCCACCATCATCTCCATTAAGGAACCTGTCATTGAATACAATCAAGCAGCAAACTTTGATGAACTTCAAAATGTCATCAATTTTGGATCAAACTCCTTAAATACTCCACTTGAAAAAAAAAAAAAAAAACACACACACACACACACAAACAATGCAATTCTCAAGGAACAACAACTGTAATCCTGGATAGGAAACCAAGCTTAAGCTTCTGCAGTAAAGTTACAACCTTCATCTTGAGAAGAAATGCATGCAGTATTGAACAAAATCTGTACTACTGATCTTTATCATGTATTGCACAATTTGCAACCAATACTATTTAGCAGATATTCATACTAAAACTTATCAAACTTGGCTTATCATTCTCCTCAAGCAAGTAGAACAAACAACATCCTTGCTTGATTGAGAGACACCATTTGAAGTACAATGCAAATAATCATTCTAAGACTATGGCATAAAAAGATCACCTTTTTTTCATTTCTAGGATGTACAAGGTTTCTGCAACAAAGAACAAGGGAGGGTCTTATGCAAAATCTCCACAGTGATAATACCCATAGAATCGCAGCTCATCAAGCACAGTAAAACCCGATAACAAATGGCAAACCGATTCCAGATACTATATGAAAAGACAATTTGATGACGAAGTTTTAAAAGAGCATAAGTCATGTTTCGCAGTCCAGCAAGCACATTAAAACCCAATAAGAGACAGCAAACTGATTCCAAATATGAAAAGGCATTTTGATGACAAAGTTATAAAGAGGATAAGTCATGTAAAAAATTGGAGACAATTGATTCCACAAAGATTTCATCTTAGAGGAATATGAGAACAGAGCATACAACTGAAGCTTTTCAAGCAAAAATGAGTGAACTTCCTTATATAAGAATCTAATAAGAAAAAGAAAGACTACCAGTTTCAATGATCAGAAGTACTCTCCAACATCACCTAAATAATCCCAAAATCATGGATACTAGGAACTGACTCCTATTATCCATCTGTTAAAAACACAATTGAACCAGCAACTACTAGACTAGCCTACTTGTCAATCACTTCCACCCCGAGCTTTCCGGCAACAATCACAGTGGTCGCCATATCGAGAAACATTCCATGCTCAACAACACTAGGCAACCGCAAGATTGCATCACTTGCAGCCTGCAAATCCCCCATATCCTTCTTGAAATACAAATCTACTATGTAATTAGCATTGTCTGTAACAAATGGCTGCTCTTCTTTCCCGAAAGTTCGAAGCTTTGCAACACACCCAGAATCTTCAAAGAGCTTCTGCAGCTTCTGTGCTGTGTAGCTCCAACAAAAGGGGACAACTTCGACAGGGACAGCGAGACCGCTCCCTCCCAAATGCTTCACAAGCTTGGATTCATCGACAATTACGATGAATTTCTTGCACGCTTCCTCAATCATCTTCTCTCTGAGCAGAGACCCGCCACGGCCCTTGACCAGATTCAGGTGGGTATCGACCTCGTCAGCACCGTCAATGGCCAAATCGAGCACTGGGTGGGATTCGAGATCCGACAAGGGGATTCCGACCGACAAGGCCTGCTCGTGGGTCTTCTTTGATGTGGGTATTCCGACAATGTTCTGGAGCTTTCCATGCCGGAGGAGCTCGCCGATTCGGTCGACGGCGTGTTTGGCGGTGGAGCCGGTGCCGAGACCAAGGACCATGCCGGACTCAACATACTCCACCGCCTTGTAGGCGGCGATTCGCTTGAGGTCCTCCTGGCTGAGGGCGACGGGTAAAGGAGAAGGCTGGGCCGTCTCCATGGGTGAATTCTCAGACCTTATGATACGGGCACATGGAATAGCCATGGCTGCGGTTTGCAGCTAATCTTATAATCGAGAAAGGAGGCAAATTTGGATCGTCGAATTGGGATAAGGTATCAAAGGAGGCGATGAACGAAGAATGGAGGGAAACCCATGATATGAATAGAGATATATCGAAGTATATATAAATAACAATATCTCGAATAGGGAGATTTTAGGGGATTGGGTTGTGTGGTTGTGGAGACTGGATAGGATCAGCCAGTGGCAAGGCAACGGACGATTGGGCCGCAGCACGGCAGCTTTATATCCTCGATTTTCTGTTTTTTATTTTTCTTGTTGGGGCCAAGTTTAGACCTTTCAATTCAGCAAGACCATGGAAGAAGACGACTCACGACAGGCTGCTAGGGTTTTTGACGCGGCGGCGGTGTGGATTCTGCTTTCGATTTTCTAGAAAGGAACGGGAAATGAAATAGATTGTGGAGAGGGAAGACAAGAACCGGTGAGAAAAAACGGTTTTTTTGCACATTTATTTAAGTGGTGAAATTATAAGAGTCTATTTTTTTGCCACCTAATTAGAATTTTTTATTAATTGGTATTTTAACTTTATTATACTTTTATGATGACATTTAATGGTATACTATAAATGTTTTACAGATTAAAATAAATAATTATATTTATAATTAAAATTGTATAACTTTATTTAACAACACAATTTTTTTGTTCAATTTAAAACTCATAATTGGTTATAACATATACATAATAAGCATTTATAGTAGAAGCTCTAAAATTAATTTTGTATTTTAAAATTACTAATTTTGTTACGTATAATTATGTAATGTAACTACGCATATTATATTTTCTTACAATATATATTATCGAGATGTGAATAGCATAATTGAATAGTTAATTTTGTTTTACAGTACTTTTAAAAAATCTAATCTACAAACTCTATTTTTAAATGTAAACAATCAATGTGAGTGCTTGTATATGAAAAATGGCACCATGTGATTTTAGTTTAAATATATTAGTGTACTAAATTAAAAAAAAAAAATCAGTATAGATATATATATTAATCATAAAATTAACACGTACAACAATGCAAACTAATAATGTTTTCACAAAAAAAAAAAAAAAATAATGATATTAAATTAATTTTCATTTAACAGTAAAAACTAAAAACACACCCAATAGTTCAATATATAAATGAACTCTGATATACGTTTCGAAAGTAGGAGTTCGAAAAGATTCTGAGCAAACTGAATGGCAGGGATGTAATACTGGGCAACTTCTATGGCAATTTCAAAACCAATCACGGCCGAAATATACTCTCAAATTCGGAATGCAGATCATTTCCGTATATAAATACAAGACCCAAATAAGGACATATCAGTAGAGAATGAGAAACTTTAGAAATCTATCTATATTAATTGAGATAGAGATATGCTCTCATAATTGCCATTCGCCAAGCAAAAAAAAGGCCACTATCCATGCTTCTTTTATTGACATACTACATGATTCAATAAAGAAATAGACATGAGTGACATATATATCCTATATATATCCTGACCCTGTCTGTCATGCAGTAGTGCACGTTATTATTCCCTTACACAACAAGAGGACTAATGTAACATATATAAGAATAGATAGATGTGCCGACTTTATATTATGTATGTATGCATTCTTAAATTCCTAATACAACAAATTATAAGCAGACAGATCTGTCATATAACACGAGCTATGTTTGGATGATACCGATATTCATAGAAATACCATACTTTCCTAGGGAAGTCAAACTTCTCTATCCATTTTTTGCGGGTGTGGAATTGATTACTGTTTCAACGAAACTAGACGTTGGACAAATTAGTAAATAGAAACTATAGTATTTGTACACTATTAATTTTATTTTCCATGAATCACAAATTCTAAATTATTATTTAAATTTTATTAGTTTTATATATTTTAAAATAATAAATTATTTAAAAATGAAAATAAATTTAGAAATAATTTTTATACCTATATAATATTACTTTTTCTAAAATGATTTTTTTAATAAAATATAACCCTAAGTATTAGCTAATTTATAGGTTTTCCTTTCAAGAAAAACCTATTTTTTTTTTCAGCATCAAATAATTTTAAACCTTTTTTATGTTTATTTAATAATTTTTTTTTGCTAATTTAAATAAATAAATAAACAATAAAACTTAAAAATAATGTTTAAATAATCATAATTTTATGATCAATATGAAACAGTCAATATCTTTACCAAAAAAAAAAACAGTCAATATGAAACAGTTAATGAATATAACTTTTTAATAGTAAAATGATTTTTCTTTCAATTAGAAAATTAAGTTCAAATTTTACCGGAGTACCATTTTAAGGAGATTTAATTTTAAGGCATAAAAAATCTTGTAAAAAAAAAAAAGAAGCAAAATTAGATGTTTTGTTTTAAATTTGGGTTTGATAATCCAAACTTATACTACACCACTACGGATAACATGTTGCTCACCATACAATAGCACTTCGAGTCTTCGACTAATTTTTCCAACTCTACGGATAACACCCGATTGATTTCTTGTAACACAAGAAAACTTAAAAAAAAAAAAACTCACAATTTCGAATCATTAGACTGTTCCTACCAAATCCCTTGAAGAAGCATGCTCTGCATACTGAACAATCTAACGCAGCAAAAACCAATCCATTGCTTTATCAGTTCGACCAAGCAATCTTATTCTACACCAAACTCAACAGACACCCGATTCGACAACAATCATCATCAAGGAGACAGAAGATTGAAGTAGACGATAATATACAGCGAAAGCGAGAAGAGAGCCAACACATGCTGCCAGAACAGAAGCGCAGAAGCCTCCCTCACCGCATACCCTCTCAAACTCGCAATCGCACCTAGCAAAATCGCGCTTGGAGTTGTATACTGCATCAGTAGCACAAACTTATACATCGGATCATCAGCCACAAGAACACCGAGCTTATCTGCCAGTGTCACGATCCCGATCCCCAGAAGCGGAAGAACCAACAACCTCGCAAAACAAACCCCAATTGTGGTTCTTAGACCGAGAGTCGATTCTTTCGGGCCTTCAGACAGCATCCCGCCGAGAATTAGCATCACGGAAGGTACCATCGCGCCTGCCAGGATCTCCAGACTGTCTGTGATGAACGAGAATGGAGCATCGTATCCGAAGAACAAACCTTTCACTTGTGGGATCAATCCGATCGTGATTGCAAGTAAGGAGGCGATGGTTGGTGGTTGGAGAATGTGTTGGATCGGCGTCTGCTCTGCCACGATCCTCATCCTCCTGAAGAACACAAGCCCAGTATGAAGAACACAAGCTTTAGATTGACATTTCTCATTTATATACAGGTATGAGTATGGCTAAAACACTGTTGACTGAAATTCCAGTCGATTTCTCAGCCATTAGGTACGATCGAGATCTGAGTAGGGTGTGCCTACTTTCGGTTATTTTTAACCAGGTAAACAATCGAGCGTCAATCCAAATCCAATGGCTGTGAAATCGACTGGAATTTCAGTCGACTAATTTGGGTAATACCCTTTATATAATATACTTTGCATTTCCCAACCTGACAACTCTTGGCGCTGTCAGACACCCAACCGGCCTATCGTTGTGTATGTCGATTTCCGGGAGTGACGAGAGGCTCGATAAGCTCCGAAAAACCCTAGCAATGAACGGGGTCTTCGAATGCTCGGTTTCTTTGTCCTCGATCCCAGGCCACTCTGCTTCAACAAGAAGCGGGCTGCTGGCATTACTCAACGATTCCTGTTCTTGTTCCTGTTCTTCATCAACAATTTCGTAGAACTGAATCGGGGGCTCCATCATATGATAAACCAAAGTATATACAAGAATCACAGCAACCCACTGAGCAAAGGAAACATAAGCAACACCCTTGGATTGGCACTGGTCTCCAAAAGGGCTGTCTTTGGTGTGACAAACCGATCCAACCACCGCGATCGGGAGATTACCCGTGTTTCCAAACGCTGTCATGATGATCGTGAATCGATTGAACTGCGGAGGAGGGCGGCAGATGAGGACCACGAGGTAACCGAGAATGCAGCCAACTAATGTGCTTAGGAGGACATTGAAGGGTATGAACCACCAATCTGCAATGTTGCTTAGCGTCATGTGTTCGCCGAGTTCGGTGAAGATAAGGCACGGTAGGAAGAGGGCGAAGACTAGCTTGCTGAGGAGGCGAAAGGTCGATCGGGGGATGATTTCGGTTTTCGGGTGGGCGAGTATGAGGCCTATTAGGGTTAGGGAGATGAGTTTCATTAAGGGGATGAAGCCGCTGAGCAAATCTGCTGCGTCGCTTCTCATGACGGGCTGAGACATGATTGGGAACATGGTTTGATCGTTCAGGCTTGCAGCTGCAACAAGGACGGCTTACTTTTAATCAATTCGAACGAATCGTAAAGCAAATCTCATCAATCGCGGCTAAATTGGATCTTTAACCGAGTTCGGTAAACATCAAAGCTCAATCTTTCAACGAAATAGCAGCTACGAAAATTACAACCAAAATCATGCGTTATTTTCATGAACATTGATGAAATTGGGTCGGCATACCTTTGGCGATTCAATAGCAAATATTCAAATTCAGCGAGACAGAGAGAACTTACGGAGAGGCGAAGAGTTCCAAACGGGAGCCAAGAGTCAAAATTTTCTATCAATTATTGTTCAAAATCGAATTATTTCATGTCGGAACTGGAGGAGATAACCATTCATGAACAAAAGACAATTGCAATTGATGACGAAGGAAAATGAATCTCTAGTAAAGACACGACGAGCACGTGGGATATAGCCTATTCTTTTTTAATTTTTTTCGTAAACTATTTATTCTTTATTACGAATTTACGACTATAAAATATAAATTGTATTAAGTTACTTCTTAAGATTTATTATTACTTCTAAAATTTGAAATAATAGATAAAACTAATGAAAAATTAAATTAAATTTCAAAATAAATAATATGATATATACTTTTTTAGTGTACTTTTAAAAAAAAAAATTATATATAAAACTACTATAAATTTTTTAATCAAATTTTATATAAATTTATGATTTTTTTACTATCTAAAAAATAAAATAATTAATTAACTTAAAGACTAAAGTTGGAATATATATATTAATAACTATAGAAATAGAAAGTAATTCTTTTGGCCAGTTATAGAAAGTAATTGATAATTTACTAATAGAATATCTATTTATTATTATACAATATTAAAATATATATCTTATCCATTAGATTGTCCTGAACTTCCCATTTTAGTCCTTCTATTTTAGATCAACTTTCATCTAGTGCCTGTAGTTAGTGGACTAAACTATGGAGCGGCCGCTGCTTCATACGGCCTATTAATAATGTATTTTATTCTTAATATCTGGTTTAATGATTTTCGGCCTGGTCTGGTTCGACTAATTCCGGTTTAATAGCGTTAGGATCTCCCGTTAAATTTGTTTGGATGTACTGTGACCCAACAGCATAGTAGTGGCTGCACCTGACAACCTTTAATATTTAATTCTATTATGTTTGTTCCAATTGATATATGAAATCAGTAGCAACTAAATTATTTTATGTGCATGAATTATATTCCATAATATTAATTAATTATTTAAATGTCCATTTTTTTATTTACTCTGGTGGTGGTTTTCATTTAGGGTATGGATAAGGTTTATAGTAAACTTGACTAGGGGTTTAGTATTTTCACTATGTTTTAGTGGTTGTATTTTTTTAAAATTTAATATTTAATTCTATTATATTTGTTCCAATTGATATATGAAATTAGTAGCAACTAATATTATTTTATGTGCATGAATTATATTCCATAATATTAATTAATTATTTAAATGTCCATTTTTTTATTTACTCTGGTGGTGGTTTTCATTTAGGGTATGGATAAGGTTTACAGTAAACTTGACTAGGGGTTTAGTATTTCCACTATGCCTTAGTAGTTGAATTTTTTTAATATTTAATATTTAATTCTATTATATTTGTTCCAATTGAAATATGAAATCAGTAGCAACTAAAATTATTTTATGTGCATGAATTATATTCCATAATATTAATTAATTATTTAAATGTCCATTTTTTGATTTACTCTGGTGGTGGTTTTCATTTAGGGTATGGATAAGGTTTACAGTAAACTTGACTAGGGGTTTAGTATTTCCACTATGCCTTAGTGGTTGAATTTTTTTAAAATTTAAAATTTAATTATATTATATTTGTTCCAATTGATATATGAAATCAGTAGCAACTAAAATTATTTTATGTGCATGAATTATATTCCATAATATTAATTAATTATTTAAATGTCCATTTTTTTATTTACTCTGGTGGTGGTTTTCATTTAGGGTATGGATAAGGTTTACAGTAAACTTGAGTAGGGGTTTAGTATTTCCACTATGCCTTAGTGGTTGAATTTTTTTAAAATTTAAAATTTAATTCTATTATATTTGTTCCAATTGATATATGAAATCAGTAGCAACTAATATTATTTTATGTACATGAATTATATTCCATAATATTAATTAATTATTTAAATGTCCATTTTTTTATTTACTCTGGTGGTGGTTTTCATTTAGGGTATGGATAAGGTTTACAGTAAACTTGAGTAGGGGTTTAGTATTTCCACTATGCCTTAGTGGTTGAATTTTTTTTTTAAATTTAATATTTAATTCTATTATATTTGTTCCAATTGATATATGAAATCAGTAGCAACTAATATTATTTTATGTGCATGAATTATATTCCATAATATTAATTAATTATTTAAATGTCCATTTTTTTTATTTACTCTGGTGGTTTTCATTTAGGGTATGGATAAGGTTTACAGTAAACTTGAGTAGGGGTTTAGTATTTCCACTATGCCTTAGTGGTTGAATTTTTTTAAAATTTAAAATTTAATTCTATTATATTTGTTCCAATTGATATATGAAATCAGTAGCAAATAATATTATTTTATGTGCATGAATTATATTCCATAATATTAATTAATTATTTAAATGTCCATTTTTCGATTTACTCTAGTGGTGGTTTTCATTTAGGGTATGGATAAGGTTTATAGTAAACTTGACTAGGGGTTTAGTATTTTCACTATGCCTTAGTGGTTGTATTTTTTTAAAATTTAATATTTAATTCTATTATATTTGTTCCAATTGATATATGAAATCAGTAGCAACTAAAATTATTTTATGTGCATGAATTATATTCCATAATATTAATTAATTATTTAAATGTCCACTTTTTTATTTACTCTGGTGGTGGTTTTCATTTAGGGTATGGATAAGGTTTATAGTAAACTTGACTAGGGGTTTAGTATTTCCACTATGCCTTAGTGGTTGAATTTTTTTAAAATTTAAAATTTAATTCTATTATATTTGTTCTAATTGATATATGAAATCAGTAGCAACTAAAATTATTTTATGTGCATGAATTATATTCCATAATATTAATTAATTATTTAAATGTCCATTTTTTTATTTACTCCGGTGGTGGTTTTCATTTAGGGTATGGATAAGGTTTACAGTAAACTTGACTAGGGGTTTAGTATTTCCACTATGCCTTAGTGGTTGAATTTTTTTAAAATTTAATATTTAATTCTATTATATTTGTTCCAATTGAAATATGAAATCAGTAGCAACTAAAATTATTTTATGTGCATGAATTATATTCAATAATATTAATTAATTATTTAAATGTCAATTTTTTTATTTACTCTGGTGGTGGTTTTCATTTAGGGTATGGATAAGGTTTACAGTAAACTTGAGTAGGGGTTTAGTATTTCCACTATGCCTTAGTGGTTGAATTTTTTTAAAATTTAATATCTAATTCTATTATATTTGTTCCAATTGATATATGAAATCAGTAGCAACTAATATTATTTTATGTGCATGAATTATATTCCATAATATTAATTAATTATTTAAATGTCTATTTTTTTATTTACTCTGGTGGTGGTTTTCATTTAGGATATGGATAAGGTTTACAGTAAACTTGACTAGGGGTTTAGTATTTCCACTATGCCTTAGTGGTTGAATTTTTTTAATATTATATTCTTTATCATTACTATTATAATATATAATATAATCATATAAATTGATACCCTAAAATAATTGGAAAAAAATAACTTGATATTATTAATATATATTTATCCAAATAATGCCTAAGGTATACATCAATATAAGTGAATAGAAAAAAAATTATTGGCTAGAATCGGTGATTTAAAAGAGAATTTAGTAAATTTGAACATAATTATACTAGAATAGAACTACGTATACAGTTAATAAATAGTAAGATAACTTTTGCACAGTCAAAATATAAATATATGTATATATTAAATAAATGGGTAAAGAAGAGTCTTTATCTCTCTTACTTTTTGGTACGGTTATTGAAAAATAATCTTAAGAAAAGGGAAAAGAAGATTCTGTATCTCTCTCCTGCTTATCTTCTTCATCTTCCTCATCAACCACGAGAAGAACATCAATGGCGGAAGAACAAAAATAACAACATTTTTGTTTTCTTCATTGCAGTTCAAAATCTGACCATAAGGACAAGCAAGTAATCTCTTACATTATCACATATTTTCAGAGGGGGCAAACTTAAGCAAGTCAATTTTTATCAAAAACTTATAAGTATCTATTTGAGCATCCATGGAGTTTAGGAGGGGCAATTGCCCCTTCTGGACCTTATATAGCTCCGTCAAACTAGACTGACTACAAACCCAAAACGGAACGTATAGTAAACGGCAAGTTCAAACGTCACTTAAAACTTCACATCCGGTCTGGATAAATCTTCGAGCCGTGGTCTAATTCACTTAAGTGATGTGATATGATGTGACAAGAACCACTAAACCGCATTTTTTCACTTTTTTGGTTATTTATAAGTTTGCCATTAAATACAGGTCTCTAATTGGTGGAAATTAGGCCGCATGAAGCAGCGGCCGTTCCATAGTTTAGTCCGTAGTTAGTAGTGGTACTTTGTACTTTATGTATCAATCAAGTCCAGTAAAGTCCTTTCAGTTCCTACCATGTCAATTGTGAAAGCATACTAGAAATACCCTCAGGAAGCTGCTCATACTGCTCCTCCCAGCAATTGCTACTAGTATAACAACTGTAAAAATGCGAGCTTTGCAGTAAATTTTAAGGATAAATAAGATAAACTCAGTGGCCAAAAAATAAGATAAACTCAATGATTAGGTAGTATCGATTACAGAATATGAATGGTGTGGCATGATCCCATTCTGCAACTGGGAAGAACTGGAAACTTCATCTACTTCTTCGTTGACAATGATACCAATGTATATACAGATTTTATTGAGTAGGCAACATTGTAAAGTCAAGGTAACAACCCTCTAATGCACACATTTAAATGAATCAGTGGCATCGGTTTATATCTTCAACGTGCTCATAAGCTTCTTACCTATACTCGAGGGAAAGGGCCATGGACGGTCCTTCTAAGAATCTGGTCAGTATTTGGATCAAGCTCTTACTCCGCAAAATTAATCTCTGAAATGGCGACTCTTCTGTTTTCATCAGCTTGCCTTTCAATCCCGATGCAGCATCATCTACCAAATATGGACCTATATACTTCTCCATGTCACTTGTTGAGATCTGGAGATGGTTCCCGGTCACATTGATGAATTTTACTTTTCCTGCATCGTCCAAGGTTTTCAGACCTATCCAGTCCTCAGTATATAGCGTGGTCTGCAAGAATATTAATATTTTAAATTGATTGAATTTCATTAAGAACATCTTTTTTTACAATTAAATAACTACCGAAGTAGCAGCAGTGAACAGAATGGTGTTACCTCATTTGCAGACAGTAAAGGAGACCATGCTCCATCCGGGTAGTATCCAAACCAGGATGTTTGTTTCGGGACCAAGATGGTGTCTTGCTCAAACTAATTGACGAGGAATGAAATCAGTGGGTAAAATCTCCATTGACAATTTTTCATAAAAAGTAAAATAAAAAGCTACCAAGAACTTACCATGATTAGAACAAGATTCTCCAAGCTAGAAAACCGCTCCTTGTAAGTCGAATTTGTTTCGCCAGTGATCTCATTGTTAAGTTTTGGTAAAAACTTGCAGCTTTCTAAATAAGCAGTGATATCCTAGCGATAAAGAGAACACGAAACCAAGACCTCAGCCAAAATCCCGAGTAACAAAGAATCACGAGGATGATAATTGACAACTAGATACTAATGGTACTCACGGTTGGGATCTTTATATAGCCGCTAGGAGCCAAATGCTCCTGCAATGCAGTCAGGAAACAAAATATATTAAACACTTCTTTCGTATAGAACGTTACAAAATATTAATCTTTACAATAATATCATCACGTAAATGCTACAAACAAAAAGGTGAGAGAAAATCAAAGTGAACTACAAGAGGAATTTGAAGCGTAGTTGCAGACTGGAGACAAGTCAAACCTGGACGAAGGTGCTGTAGATCTCTAGCTTCATCAAAGCGTCCACAAGAATGCAGACAGCACCAGACTACAAGGGAAGCAGTATTTTAAGAAAGGCGGTTACAAATGCAAGATGACACGCTTAAAGGAAGTCTGTATATCTTCATATTTGAATTAAGTATAATTTCTAAAACACGCGAATTTACCATTAGAAACTATAGAGAGAGCCAAGTGAGACTTACTCCACAAAGTGGTATAGAGGCAATCCCGGCATGTGGTCCTGCCAGTGATATGTAGTTTTTGACCTGCACATACATAAGTAAGAAGAATTCCGACTGTCTGGCATTTTGCAATAATCTGAATCATTCACTCACTTCTAAATTACTTTGATGTAAATTCAGTATTTTTTACTCGCAATCATATATAACAGTGGTAAGAGAACAGGCATCATCCGAGAAAAAAACAGGAGAGAGCTGATTTTAATAGATTGATTGGCTTCTCACCTGGGGTCCTCCATCGCAAAATTCAATAACCCCTCGAGCAATCACATTTCCCTGTACCATGGAAAATTAAGCCTGTCAACTACAAAAGTGGAAGGGTCAAGGGTAGTTGATTATACAGAAACGTAATACAACTATTCAGATAATGACCTGAGACAGCCCAACAATATTGTAGCCATCGGCGAGTTCACTCATGTTCTTCACCTATAATTGGTACCAAAGAAGGTAAACTACATGGACTAAAATAAAATTGCATCAGAAGGCCGCTACAAAAACAAATCAATACCTTCTCACAAGCAACAGCAGTCTGCACAACAACAACAATGAGTAAGTTTTTCATTTCAACTGTTACATGAATGAACAGACCATTCGGATATCACCTGCTCTGTAAGTGGCATGGTCCATGAGTCCCATGATCCATCTCCGATCTCTCTGCAAAGAAAGTGCCCAGTGAGAACAGCAACAAAAATGCATGTTAGGCCAAGCAAGCAGTTCTGCAGTTAATTCTCAGAAGATGAACCAATAACATACATGCAATATCCTTCAGAACTAGACCAATCGCTTAGCAGTTCTGTGAAGTGTGTGATTCCTCGATTACTGCATTTATCCCCGATTCCTAAAATAGAAAGAGAAACATTGTCCAATTAAAGGCAAAACTGATACATATATACAGAAAAAACGGAGCAAACTGTAATTAACTCCAACCCTCAAGGTAGATTAGGGAGACCAAAAACCAAAATTATTATAGATATTAACTATGTTTTGAACTAAAAGCAAGCTCAAAAAGACCTCATTTTGTGTTTATTTATATTTCACAACTATACTTGACAATGAGAGTTAAACTGAAGCCTACATAACTCTATTTATTCCTCAATAGAGTGGCATCGACGCAAATCTGCAGTCTAATGAAGCTTCCTAGTTTGTCCATGATTGAAGAAAATCTGGAGTTAATTACTGGCACATAGTGGTATCATTGTACATTAACAACTATGAATGATAGAGTAGTATGCTTTATTTTATGATATGGTTATATTAGTCCTCCATGTATATGAGTCTTACATTCTAGTGCAATAGGATCCCATGTGTACTATGAAGCGGAACAAGGCATGGATCAGACCTGGAGCTCTGATACCATGTGAGTTTTCTAGTAGGAGAGAAATTCTTGAGCAAACCAATACTAATGAGGAACATTGTATTAGAAGCTCAAAGTTGAATGGTACAATAAGAGAATGACTCCTTGTATAGGAAACCTAACATAGACTCTAACAAACATGTAAACACATATATCTCTAACAATGAATCCTTCACTGTCTGCTACAGAGAAAAGGCAAGCTTCTTTTACTGCAAATTCCAGCATGAAATGTAGAGTACGCGGTTAAACTAAGATCTTCTTTTACCATAGCAACAGAAATTTGGGGAAGCTAATCATAAACTCACTCCAATGTAATCTTTAGAGGAATTAGGGCAAATGTGAAACAAACTGAGAGGGAAAGATTTCAGTTACAGTCAATTCGCATTTCAAGAAACAGAAGAAAGACAATCTGAGTTCACTACAGCTAGATGAAGGCTTATCGCTGCTTCGATCAGAATAATCACCAAATCGACGACTGATGCTAAACAACGATTACTGAAAATCGAAATAATACTCGAGAATATCAAACCAGAAACAAATGCCAGAGACTAGACGATCAAATTACCATGAAAAACGACGAAAGGAACAGCGCGAGCGACAGGACCGAGGGAGAAAGCCAGCGTGAAGAAAATGAAGGTTGCAGAGAGGGAGGAAGAAACCATTGCAGCCGTTGGAAGTGGAAACTCGAAAGCGGAGGGGCCGGGATTTGACTGCAGTCGGGAGTATTTTACAGTTGCGGCATCGGAATATTCGGGGGATAGTCCAATCTAGCACCGTGTACTTTTGTCCGACTTCAGATTGAAGATAGCAGATGAAGACAGGGATTGACAAAGAAGTCCTGCAACTAATTTTGAAGAGTAGATGCAGGAAGGCGCCAACCACCATTCCTTTCTTCTTCTACAATCTAGAACAATAACAGCCAAAACTTTAAATATACAAGGGTGATATTAAATCGTTTTACTGAACTTTACATAAACGTAGAATTTATTAGTCATACATTTTTATTAATTATAATAAATCGCTAACTAAAATGTTGATATTGTGAAAAAAAAGATAGTTATATTCATTTTTTCATTAACTTCGAATGAAATATATTTTAATTTTATTTTGAAAAAACACCATAAATATTATAATAACACAATTTTTTATATAAATTTAAAAAATTAAATTAATTTAGGTTACAAAATATATCAAAGAAACAAATATATAACCCAAAAATACTAAAAATAAATTTATTAAATATTTTAAAATTTCTATAAATCTTAAAATGTTAACAAATATTTTTTTATTTTTGAATCTTTGACTTGTAAATAAAATTTGTTTTTTTATATAATATGTATTATTTTAAAATATTATTTTATATTTTATTGCTTTTATGCAATACAAGTTGAAATTATTTTAGAATTATAATAGAATTTTTATAGTATTTTTAATAATTCTAAAATGTCATAGTTAATGAAAAAATTGAAAAAGCTAATAAACAATACATTAGAAAAAGTCTGAATAGCAATTTGCTAAACACATTCGTCTAACAATGTAAAGTTTAGTTAGTAAGCTGATAATTGACCTTAAAAAATTTCCACATGGTACATTGCTTTTTCTAATCTTACTAATTGAGATGTACACTTATAATATTATTAACTAGTATATTTATTTTTAAAATTAATATATTAAAATAAATATATGATGTCATATGTTATTTATAAGGTTTTTATCTATACTTTCACATGAAACTAAAATACCGTATAAAAAGTTAATATATATTTGATTACTATGTTAAATAGCTAAAAACAATGGACATGGGTTCGGGTAATTTTTTTTATAAAAGAATAACAAAGTGTGGATGGCACGTGTGTATCCTAAAATGCCTCTTATCTGACAAATCCGTCACCCCCAAACTGAAATCTGTTTCAATATATTCAGAAATCAAATCAAACAAGCAACAAGAAGCAAAATTCCTATCTACTTCCTGAGAACTTTTATAGTGTGAATTAATTTCCCAGGTGTTCGATAATTTATGCCATTCTTCTCGTGAAACTTCTTCTTAAGGTGTAGCTAATTGCTTTGTTCCTAAGCATCAGCATCGTCTATCCAGCTCGTCGGTTTACCATGGTCCGATTTTTGCGTCCAAGGTGCGACCTTTCTTCCGCTGCAGGGTTCTACCGCCTACCCCGTTCAATTTTACAGCATGATCACTTTTCCTTGATCTGGGTGGGGTATTAGAATTAGGGTTTTACAAGATTTTGGGATTTCGCGGCATCGTTATACGCTTGTGTCTTGATTCTGTAGTTAACGCTGAAAATTTGGTGTCGGGAATCAATTCAGTGCTATAGCAGCTCATGGGGCCTGAGCTTGAGCTGCAAGGTACGTGCACGTTGGAGTCTTTGGCTGAACCGATTGTGAGTAACGAGAATGTGAACGCACCCATCGATAAGGAATGCACAAGTAATTACGATGGTGGACAGAAAGTGGACGAGAGTGAGAATCTGGTGGTTGAAATAATAGACTGCTCTGAGACAAATGATGTGAGGCAGGTCGAGGCTGCTGAACGAGACACCACTGAGAATTCTAGTTCTTTTGGTGGAACATGGTCTGGTATTGAGAATGGCGCTACTCTCAGTGATGATGAAGTCAGTTCACAGGGCATGGCAGTGGGTGCAGATGGATTATATTGGAGCGGATATCCTGATGAGTCGCAAGGAAGGTATGTTAAAATCTCATGGATATCTTGGCTGCAATTTTTACTTGATTTCATTTGTTTTATTTCATATTAGTTAATCGATAAATTGAGAGTTCAAATTTGCATTACGGGTTGTATGATTTGTGATTAGATGCCATAGTTGCCAATCATTGACTTGTGTGCTATAGGTGAAGAGTCTTGTTACTGCCTCGAGAGTTGTTTGTGCTCATCAAGTTCGATATTAATCTATTTGATAAGTTTGTATGTCCGTTTTCTCTGTTTTCTTCAATCATCAATTGTAGGAAGAAAAAGTTGACAGATCATTGGAGGAAATTTATACATCCATGGAAGTGGCCTTGTAAATGGTTAGAAATACAAAGGATGGAATTAAAGCGCAGAGCAGACGAGTATGACAAACTTGCAGAATGTGAAAGAAGGAAGTATTGTGCATTTGACAGCATGTCACCGGAAGGTGTTAGTTCGAAGTCGCTTGCATTCAGCGGTCAAATTCAAAGAAACAATGTCTTGAAGAGAAATAAAAGAAGAAAAGTTGAAGCAACTGTTGATCTAGTTTCATACTTTTCGGAACATAACTTGTTCTCCCATTTCAGTAAGTTGCTTAACGACTACTTCAGTTGCTTATATATATTAATATTAATAAAATATAAACAAAATATTTTACTTTTGCAGTTAAGAAATCTGCTGCTGATAAGGGGTTAGTTAAAGATGGTAATGAAGGTACATTTCTAACCATAACTTCTTCTCACATTTCAATAAGTTACTTAAAGACTAATTCACTTGCTTATTAACCATTTATTTCTAATTCTTCCCCTTTTGTAGATACTGTTGCCTTGGGAAGTGAAATAGATAGACTAAACTTTGGAGTTGCTAGTGATACTTTGATGGAACAAATACTAGCAAAGATATACACAGCGAAATCTGAAGCCCAGAAGCTAAAGACTCGAATAGATAAAGTGATAAGTGAGAATCCAGCAAAGTTCTCTTCTATTAACAGATTGACGGCCGGGATGCAAAGTTCTGCAGCAGCCAGTTCTGATCACAACCCTTCATCTCCCATAGCACAGCTTCAGTCAGATGGTAATGTAGTTAGAGATCTTGTTCTGGGTGGTGATGCTTCAAACCACAGAGGCATGGCAGCTGCTTTGCCTGATGTAAGAGAAAGCACAAATCAGGTAAACTAAAGAGGTTTTATGGGTTAAATTATTTTTATCCAAAAATAGTGTGAATTTGATGACGCGATTCACTTAATGTATTGCGTTTCATAAATAAATGCAGAGTGATGATGGGATTTTGATAAATAATCTGGCGGTGAAAGAAGAGTTGCTTACTTTTGAGAAGGTTGAACCCGAAAATGAAAATCATAAAGTGGAGGAGAATCAAACTGTAGTGGTGTCACCTGCTGAGAAGGTCCCAGAAGCTGCATTGCCCCGACCCCCTCTGAAGACTTATGTCTCGAAAAGGAGACGGAAAAGACGGCCTTTAACTGGAAGGAAGAAGAGCAAAAAGTCGTGATCGATGTGGTGCTTCGTCCGATTTGATGATGTTTCTACTGAGGTGGAAAATTTGGAATCACTGAATCCGTGTAGTTATATATAGTTAAGGGTAGTAGTCATCTTTAGATTATCTAGTCTTAGATGTAAAAAATAAATGTTGACTATTTTGATTTCTTCGTACAAATGGATTGGGTCGAGTCAAGTCAAGTCGTGTCGGTGGATACATTTTTAGTTAGTTATGGTTGTGTCTGGGTTGATGGATGAACATTGAATGGTATTATATTTATAAAGGGAATGAATTGAAGATTGCTGTTGCTGGTTCCTTTTGCTTTATATATGGTGATTGAATTTATGCTTACAGTTGTAATTGCACTTGTAGAATTGGAAGCTTGCAGTTGGTGCACTTATTTTTGGAGAGCTTCTTCTGCTGTTTATATTGAAGGGTATCTTGGATTTCAGAACTTCATAAGAATTTTGCAAGTAATGTCATAATAAGGTAACCCACACATTCTATATTTATCACATGTTCTATATTTATCACAGACGTTCATGTTTGATACATGAATACCTTCTGAATACCTTCACCAACAAGATACTATATGAAAAGGTTTACATGACAAAACGAGAAACACAAGTGGCACACACAACTATATATATGCCTTATTGTTACACAATAACTAAAGAAAAACATACATAAGCAACCGACTATATTTATGCAGAAACTCAAAAACACACATAAATATGGTAATCGTAATTCGTAAGTACCTTCTCTTATGCGCCTCCCATTCTTCTTTTGATCTTGTTCACCTTCACTCTAATAGCCACATAAACACTCCCTAGTAAGTCCTCAGCAAAGTTGAAATATGCAACTCTCCATGTCCTGTTGAGCACTAAAGTGACAACTACTCCCCGAAACCCGGTCACAATTCCCAGCATTACACTTATGTACAACATCAGCTTCTCAGAAACATCATCACCTTCATCATGTTCTTCTCTTGGTGAAGGTACTTGCTCATCGTGATCACCTGGACATTTCTTTGACAGCTGCTCACCACAGAGTAGAGGATTGCCTGCATAAATGGAGTGCTCTGAGTCATCGAGAGTATCTAGTTGGGTGCTGCTTGGAACCCTCCCTTGAAGGTTGTTGTTTGACAAGTTGAAGTGGCTCAGTGATGTCAAACTAGTGATGCTTGATGGAACTGACCCTGACAACTGATTGTTCGACAAGTCTAACGACCCCAACTTCTTCAGATCCCCAATCTTCTCTGGAATATTTCCCGAAAGAAAGTTGTGTGATAGATTCAAACTCTTTAATCCTACGAGAAGTGTTAGATTTTCAGGGACCGATCCAACAAATTTGTTGCTTGAAAGGTCAATAGCCACTACAAGGTCTAGGTTTAGGGTATATTCGAGCTCCATACCCTTTGTTAACATGACCATTTTGTCCAAACCCGATGAGTTTAGAAAATACAATGGTGGAATCATGCCATTCATGTGGCCGAGACAATTAGGAATGTGGCCTCTTAAGTCATTCCCTCCAAGGTCTAAAATCTGCAGTCTGGACAGAGAGCAAATCTCTACGGCAAGATCTCCCGTAAGGTGATTTCCTCGAATACTTAGGGCTCTCAAGTTTGTAAGATTCTGCCCAATCCATACAGGTAAATTTCCAGACAAGTTATTTTCTCCTAGATCTAAAAATTTCAACTGTTGAAGAGTAGCCATAGAGTAATGTATCTCTCCAATGAGACTGTTGTTGTTCAAGTGCAATGACTCCAGGTTGTCCAGATTTCCCAGAGAAATTGGAATGTCTCCAGACAATTTATTTGATGAAAAATCTATAAAGTAACTGCTAGAACTGGCCCAACAGTCTGGGATAGTCCCTGAGAAGTGGTTCGCTGATATATCTAATGCCCCTAGAGACTCCAAGTAGCACAATGAAGACGGTATCGAACCACTCAAGTGGTTATCATTGAGAATTAAGACTTCCAGACGTGGTAGTTTTTCCTTGAAATCAAACGGGATGACTCCAGAAAACTGATTATGCGAGATACCTAACCAGGTTAACTTTGTGAATTTGGTGCTAGTACCTAAGATGTTGGAAATGTCCCCTGATATATTGGCATTTGAAAGAATCACGTTCTGACCTCGGTTTGTGTATGTATCCACCAGGGAAATTGGGCTTGGAAATTGCAAGACTCCATTCGCATATCACGTAGTTGGAATGGAGGAACCCAACCTGCAGGCTGCTGCAAGTGAATGGACAACTTGTTGTTGCTAATGTCTAAGTGCCTCAACTGCGACAAATTAGCAAAATGAAGTTGAGAGATTGGCCCTTGGAGTTGGTTGTTGCTAATATCTAGTTGCCTCAACTGCAACATATTAGCAAAGAGAAGTTGAGGGATTGGCCCTTCCAATTTGTTGAAGGAAAGATCAAGCACCACCAAGTTAGTCAATTTCCCCAGAGTATTAGCATCAAGTGTCCCATTCAATTGGTTGTACCGAAGAAGTAGATGTCTTAAGCCAGTCAATGTTGCCAAAATCTGGTTAGGAAATGGACCTGATAAAGAGTTCCTCGTCAGGATTAAGGTTCTTAGATTTTGAAGATGTCCCAACCAATCAAAGAGACGGTTTCCTTTAAAACCATTATATGATGCATCTAGGAGTTCTAGCTTGGATGAAGCACCACCACAGAAGAAGCCAGTGGTTGTGGAGGAGGAATGATTTCCGTCAATCTCTACTTGATTAATCAAATACATCTACAAGTACCTGAGGTTGCATTTTCCTCTTATGAAATGCAAGAGCCCTCCTTCAATCTTCTTGGTGAAGTCATTAGTGTCAGTAGGTTGAAAAAGATGAAGATCTTGAGAAGATCACAAGGAAAGAGAGGAAGAATGATATGCAAAGGAAATGTGTGGAGACTTTCATTGATACCTAAAATTTACAGTAGACCTAAGAGTAGATATATATACTACTCCATATATTTGTAATTACAAGATAATCCTGAAGTAGTTTTTCTAATTACAAACACACCCTAGACTTTGTATTCATATCATTCAATATCACTATCTCTATCAATTAGTACTAAGATCAAGATGAACAAGGCTTTCGATAGTGTCAAACCAGATCGGAACTGAAGAATTGAAATAGTTGGATGAAAGATCAAGATACGTGATAGCCGTCATATTCCGAAGCCAACTAGGAACCTCACCTCTTATCCAATTCCTTGAAAGATCCAAATATTGGAGTTTCGCAAGTAGAGTGGAATTGAAGAGCCGACCACCATGAGATAACATCTGAGAACCATCAAGCCCACAACCCTGCAGTGCTAAATGGGATAAAGAGGGGAATACACCGAGCACTTGCAGCACGCCATCACGTGTTCTTGTGAGATGGTTCCCTGAAAGATCAAGATACTTGAGAGCTGTCATGTTTCGAAGCGCACTAGGAAAGACCTCAGCTACTGTCAAATAATTCAACGAAAGATCCAACAAATATTGGAGATTTGAAAATAAGGGTGTGGAATTGAAAAGTCGACCACCACGAGACAATGAAGAAGTTACAAGCCCACAATCTGCTAGTGCTAAATGGGATAGAGAAGGAAGTTCACCGAGCACCTGCAGCACCACGTCGCTCGTTCTTGTGAGATTTACACGGGTGAGATCGAGGTAGCTCAAAGCCAACAGGGAGGAGACCCACGTTACAGCATTACTATATAGATCAGTTGATGCATAATAAATATCACCACGCAAGTCAAGAACCTCCAAGGTAGTAAGATTCCCCAAGACATGAGGAATCTTACCAACAAAATTCACGTTTGAAAGGTTAAGGTACCTTTGTTGTTTCATCCATCCAATGAACTCAGGTATACTGGTGGAAGTAGCATTGACCAAGTGTATTCCGGTGAGGTCTAGGTGGTTGAGATGCTACAACTCCAGGAGATGAGGGCTCAACTCAGAAGCAAACAAAGTTGGTTCCGGATCACCATAACTTTCCCCATAATGAAAATCGTCTTCATTGCTCATATGGGGATGTAGTAGTTCAAGCTTGATGACGTGTCCACTGGCAGCACCACATCCGACTCCCTTCCATTTGCAGCAGTCTGCCCCTTCAGATAATTCCCAGGACTTCAACAAGTTGAATGGATCAGAGATGCTCAACTTAATCTTCAACAGAGCTTCTCTATCTTTGGAGAGGTTTTTCTTTTTTTGGAGGAAGAAGAGCATACAAACCTTAGTTTCAATTCTTAACAAGATTAGCACATTTGCTGTTTATATTGAAGGGTGGAATTTTATAAGGATTTTGAAAGGGATGTCACGATAAGGTAACCCACATATACTATATTTATCACACACCCTCATGCTTGATACATGAATACCTTCACCAACAAGGTATCTATAGGAAGTGGTTTACATGACAAACCAGAAACACAAGTGACACACACCTATATATATGCCTTATTGTTGCACATCAAGTAAATAAAAACCTACATAAGCAACTAACTATATTTATGCATAAACTAAAAAATGAAAGTTTCTGCCCTAGGTTGTTAGAGAAGATGATAAGAAGAGAATTGAAGAAATGCGCGGGAATGTATTTTCATTTCACAAAAGTAGTTTACAGATGCAGTTAGAGTTCGTATTTATAGACTCTAGGAATATAGAAATTACAGATAGATCCCTAAACTCGTAATTACTAACAGGACCCTAAGCTTTAGCTACTTGAAAGTACAGACCCTAAACTATGCTCCTTCAAATATCAGTACACATATATCTCTATCATTCCCCATGAGTCTTTGTTTTCTTTTGTGCAGAAAAATTTGACCAGAAGAGGTGCACAGTCATTTTTATCAAAAGGTTACAGCAACACACTTGAATGTCAAGAAAAGGATTGATGTCTATTTCAAGGAGAAAACAAACCAGTTGACAAGAGAAGTGAGATTAAAAGAGAGCTGAATTCTTTTGAAGAAAAGGTAGCTGCAAGTTCTAAGTTTAAACCAAGAAGAAACACAAACCAAAAGACCAAATCATGATGACACCACATACTTCCGTGAAGAGTCTGAATGAAATGAAGCAAGAAGAAAAATGCACATAAAAGCAGTCAAGAAGATTTGCAGTAGTTAGATCAGAAAATCTCACTGAAAATTATACCATGAGCTCACTCCTTTCTCAGATATCCTAGAGAAGAATTGACCAAAGAGCAGTAAGCATTGAGAAAAAAAAGGTGGCTTTCAGAAGAAAGGAAAGAAAAAGAAAAGAAAAGACAATTAGAGAAACAACTTTGTAAAGAGCAATGAGAAAACAAGATCTTTGTGTAACATATTTTCTTATGATTCATGGAGAAGTCCCTGATTATCTTCTTTTTCTATTGATAATCGAATATTACCCATCCATTTGATCATTTTGAGGAAAACCATTGTGTTAGGAGAAGTCCATGATTATCTTCTTTTTATATAAAATGATAATCGAATTTTGCTCATCCATGAAAGTTTCTGCCCTAGGTTGTTAGAGAAGATGATAAGAAGAGAATTGAAGAAATGCGCGGGAATGTATTTTCATTTCACAAAAGTAGTTTACAGATGCAGTTAGAGTTCGTATTTATAGACTCTAGGAATATAGAAATTACAGATAGATCCCTAAACTCGTAATTACTAACAGGTCCCTAAGCTTTAGCTACTTGAAAGTACAGACCCTAAACTATGCTCCTTCAAATATCAGTACACATATATCTCTATCAAAAAACACACAGAAACTAAGTCCTTTTCTTATGCCCCTCCCATTCTTCTTCTTTTGATCTTGCTCGCCTTAGCTTTCAAAGCCATGTAAACGCTCCCCATTGCGTCCTCAACAAAGTTGAAATATGCAGCTCTCAGTCCTATTGAACACTAAAGTGACAACTACTCCCCAGAACCCTGCCACAAAACCCAGCATTACACTTATGTAGAGCATCATCTTCTCAGAAACATTGTCGTCATGATCTTCCTCTTGTCCTTCTCTTGGTGAAGGTACTGTCTCCTCGGGATCACCTGGACATTTCTTTGACAACTGCTCACCACAAAGTAGAGGATTACCCGCATAAATGGAGTGCTCTGAGTCATCAAGAGTATCCAATTGGGTGCTGCTTGGAACCCTCCCTTTTAGGTTGTTGTTTGACAAGTTGAAGTGGCTCAGTGATGTCAAACTAGAGATGCTTGATGGAACTGACCCTGAAAACTGATTGTTAGACAAGTCCAGCGACTCTAACTTCTTCATATCCCCAATGTTCTTCGGAATATTCCCTGAAAGAAAGTTGTGTGACAGATTCAAAGTATGTAATCCTATGAGGAGCGTTAGATTTGCAGGAATCGATCCAACAAATTTGTTGCTCGAGAGGTCAAGAGCTTGTACATATCTTAGGTTTGTGGTATACTCAAGCTCTAAACCCTTTGTAAGCATGATCATTCTGTCATAAGGGGAGATAGGAAGTCTTGTAATTAACAGAGTCATGGCCCTCATGTGACCTAGACAATGAGGAATGTGCCCCCCTAACTTATTCAATCCAAGGTCTAAAATCGTCAGATGCGACAAAGAGCAAATCTGTACAGGAAGATCTCATGTAAAGTGATTACTTCGAAGTCTTAGGTCCTGCAATAATGTAAGATTATGCCCAATCCATGCAGGTAAATTTCCAGACAAGTTATTGTCTCCTAGATCTAAAACTCCCAATTTTTGAAGAGTGCCCATAGAGTAAGGTATCTCTCCATAGAGACTGTTGTTGTTCAAGTGCAATGACTCCAGACTCTGTAGATTTCCAAGAGAAATTGGAATGTTTCCAGACAATTTGTTTGATGACAAATCTATAAACCTGTTACTAGAATGGCCCCAGCAGTCTGGGACAGTCCCTGAGAAGTGGTTCGCTGATAGATCTAATTCATCCAGAGACTCCAAGTAGCACAATGAGGTTGGTATGGAGCCACTCAGTTGGTTATCGTTGAGAAACAATTCATGCAGACCTGGTAGTTTTTCCTTAAAATCAAGTTGGATGGCTCCAGAAAGTTGATTATGCGAAATATCTAACGACATCAACTTTGAAGGAATACCCAAATTAGCAAAATGAAGTTGAGAGATTTCCCCTTGGAGTTGGTTGTTGCTAATATCTAGGTACTGCAACTGCAACATATTAGGAAAGAGAAGTTGAGGGATTTCCCCTGAAATAGAGGCATTTGAAAGATCCAACATCCATGCCTCAGTTTGTGTCTGTATCCACCAAGGAAATTGGGCTCGGAAATTGCAAGACCTCATTCGTAGCCCAAGTAGTTGGAATGGAGGAACCCAATCAGGCTGCTGCAAGTCAATGTACAACTTGTTGTTGTTGCTAATGTCCAAGTACCTTAACCGCGACAAATTAGCAAAATGAAGTTGAGAGATTTCCCCTTGGAGTTGGTTGTTGCTAATATCTAGGTTGTTCAACTGCAACATATTAGCAAAAAGAAGTTGAGGGATTTCCCCTTGGAGTTTGTTGTGGCTAATACTTAGGTACCTCAACTGCAACATACTAGCAAAGAGAAGCTGAGGGATTTCTCCTTCCAATCTGTTTCTTGAAAGAAGTTAGTCAATTTCCCTAGAGCATTAGCATCAAGTGTCCCTTCTAATTGGTTGTCCTCAAGAACTAGATGCCTTAAGCCAGTTAATGTTGCCAAGATCTTGTCAGGAATTGGAACTGAGAAAGAGTTCCCTGTGATGGCTAAGGTTGTTAGATTTTGAAGATGTTCCAACAAATCAAATATGTGGTTTCCTTTAAATCGAGTATCCCTTGCAGATAGGATTTCTAGCTTGGATGAAGCACCACCAAAGAAGAAGCCAGTAGTAGTAGTTGTAGAAGAATAATTCCCGCCAATCTCTACTTCAGAGTATTGATTAATAAAATTCAGATACAGGTACCTGAGGTTGCATTTGCCTCTTACGAAATGCGAGAGCCCTCCTTCAACCTTTTCAAAGTCATTAACACTAAGATCAAGATGAACAAGGCTTTCGAAACTATCAAACCAGATCGGAATTGAAGAATTGAAATGGTTCCTTGAAAGATCAAGATACGTGAGAGCCAACGTCATATTCTGAAGCCAACTAGGAACCTCACCTTCTATCCAATTTCTTGAAAGATCCAAATATTGGAGTTTCGCAAGAAGCGTGGAATTGAAGTGCTGACCACCATGAGATAACATCAGAGAACCATCAAGCTTACAAGAGCTTAGTGCTAAATGGGATAATGAAGGAAGCACACCGAGCAATTGTAGCACATCATCAAGTGTTCTTGCAAATATTGGAGATTTGCAAACAAGGGAGTGGGATTGAAGAGCCGACCACCATGAGATAACATCTGAGAACCATCAAGCCCACAAGAGCTTAATGCTAAATGGGACAAAGAAGGAAGCACACCGAGCACTTGTGGCACATCATCACGTGTTCTTGCGAGATTGTTCCCTGAAAGATCGAGATACTTGAGAGCTGTCATGTTTCGAAGTGCACTAGGAACCTCACCCTCTATCTCATTATGCGAAAGATCCAAGTATTGGAGATTTGCAAACAAGGGTGTGGAATTGAAAAATCGACCACTATGAGACATGGAAGAAGTTTCAAGCCCACAACCTACTAATGCTAAGTGGGATAGAGAAGGAAGTGCACCGAGCACCTGCAGCACCACATTGCTCGTTCTTGTGAGATTTACACCGGTGAGATCGAGGTATTTCAAAGCCACCAGGGAGGAAACCCACTTTACATCATTACTATATAGTGTAGCTGATGCATAAATATCACCATGCAAGTCAAGAACCTCCAAGTTAGTAAGATTCCCCAAGACATGAGGAATCTCACCATCAAAATACACGTTCGAAAGGTTAAGGTACCTTAGTTGTTTCATCCATCCAATGAACTCGGGAATAGAACTAGCATTGACCAAGCGTATCCCGGTGAGGTCCAGGTGGTTGAGATGCTTCAACTCCAAGAGATGAGGGCTCAACTCGGAAGCCACGAGAGAAGGTTCTGAATCAAGATCACTTTCTCCTTCAAAATCCTCTAGATAGGTCATACGAGGAAGCAGTTCAAGCTTGATGACGTGTCCACTAGCAGCACCACAGCTGACTCCCTTCCATTTGCAGCAGTCTGCCCCCTCAGATAATTCCCAGGACTGCAGTAAGTTGAAGGGATCAGAGAGGCTCAACTTAATCTTCAACAGAGTGTCTCTGTTTTCATTGTTGCAAGACAGTAGTGTCGAATTCGAAGTTGAGTTTTTGGTGAAACAAAGGCCAGAGTTGATGCTGCTAGTTGTTAGGATGATCAACAATAACAGATTTCGAAATATTAGGAGAGACATGATACAACAACTGGTCTGTGGTTGGTTGTTTTCTTTCTTTCTTTCTTTCCCATGTATGCATGCATTGAGTTATTATTGGATTCAGAATTATTTTTTAAAAAATAAAAAAATTGGCGTCAGCCAAGTCAAGATTGATTGCAACAGAAAGTCTAGCTAGAAGAAAAGTCCTAAGCCCTTGAAACAAGTTAGAAAAAAAGACCTGAACAGAGAGAAGCAGCCGAATTTATACTTTTGTTTAGGAAACTACTTGCAGAGACGACAAAGACAGTCGAATTTATAAAAAAAATATTGAGGGAAGACGAAGACTTGGCAATTGCGAATTTGCGAGACATTGTAAGACTTCGGGATATTGATTTACCATTATACAAACTGTAAACATAGATATCGATAATGCAGTTGCAGTCTTGGCCAAAAAAATGCAGTTGCAGCCTTTATATTATTTATTTTTTTGTCCAAACATTATAACTTAGATTAGATTTGTTCCGTATTGGCTGCAAATGATGGAATTTTAGATAACCAATCAAATTATTAAGAAAATGAATTTTATTTAATTAAGTTAGATAATAACATGTGAACAAATTGATAAATTTAGGTATTCAGGAGATTCAAACCTAAGTTTGCAAAAATTTGGTTTTTCTACTAAGGGTGGACTTAATTGTAACATAGGTAAAAATTTAAAAGTATGAAAAAGTATTAATCTTTTTAACTACACCTAATATTTGTATCAAACTATTAATAATATTAATTTCTCTATATATTCACTTTTAGAGCAATAAAAAAATTGTGTTACAAACATAATACTTTTGGAGCATAATAGAAAAAACCCGCAGAAATTCAAAGAGCGAAGATAGTCGAAGAAAAATTGCGGTAAAAAATTAGAGTCCCAAAGTGATGGAAGAAAAAAAAAATAAGGATCTAGTCTTTTACAACATAATACAACTAGCCCCTCGAACATAACAACTCGGGCCCAAATAACAATTGGGCCAGAACAAACCCAATAAAAGAAAACAAGTAAATATACTAAGGCCTAAGACTAAATAAACCCAGCATTTAGCTTGCACACGAGACACAACAAACTAATCTCCATAGGTATAAAATCAAATTTTAAATTTTATGGTCTTTAAAAGTCATTTTATTTACCAGTCTATTATTAAATAATATTATATTATTTTAATATATATATATATATATATATATATATATATATATATATATATATATATATATATCTTCGTTACAAATCAAATAACCCATCGGATATATGCGATATGATGGGCTGGGTCATGAAGCTGCTAAAAGTGGCTTCTTTTGTCATCTAGTCTAGATAATGGGAAAAGATTATCTTTGAGATGGTCCCAAGCTCCTTAAAGGGTTCTTCAAATTAAATTAAATTTATATATAATAATAATTATTATTATTAAAAGTAGGAAGAAAAAGGTGGGGGAGAAATTTGTTGATCGAAACATCTTTTGTGGATGAGTATCATCTATTCTTTAAAGTTTAATAAACTATGCTAATTGTTAACTTGTTCTCCCTTCTATATATAAAAAAAAAACTTGTACTCCCTTTTATAAGTTAGTTTTGAGTCAGATAAATTTAAAATAATAAGTCCATTTAGAAATTAAATTTACGATAATATTAGTCAACTGTAAAATCTCAGTATATTCTGATACTTTTTTTTTATAGAAAATGCATGAAATATATTCTTTTTATTTGCTGTAAAAAAAAAAAAAAAAAACTTTTACAGAAGTTGGAAAAAAAAAATATATTATCTACATATACTTGAGATAGAAGTTCTGTTTTTTATTCTAAAATAAAATAACATGAGATATAAAGTCTTCACCCAAAGAAAAAGAAAGTATATATATACCCTGCGGAAACATAAAAATTAAAAGGTACTTATTTATTTCAAATACAGAATATTTTTTCACCGTCAAAGACACGATGTACAAGAAAAGGGCTTCTTTCCTTTCACAATGTTAATTAAATCAGTCAGATTTCTTACACCCAAAAAAGTCCAAAAAACCAACTTTGTTCTTTAACTAATCCATTTAATGATAACCTAATTAGGCAGTACACACAACAAATCTTGCTGTCTCCCTACCCTTAATATTAAGAATCGGTTAAGGAGGTAAACTAAAATGAGTTTGAGTTTGTTTATTATTATTATTATTTTACATAAATCGAATTTATTGAAACTCTATTTTCCGTTCATAACTTTAAATTATGAACGAGAATGAATCTGATGTTTTTTATTAAAAAAAAAAAAAAAAAACATTATTTCTTAAACAATTCACACTGTATTTGATATTATGATCTAACAGATAAAAAATTAAAATAAAAAAATTCAACTTTTTTTGCCAATTAAATAAATTCAACTTCAATTAAGTCAAATTCATCAGTCAATTGCATCTGCATTGATAGGCCATACTAAAAAATTGCATCTGCATTGATGATGTTACTATGCCTACCCTTTTATAAAAAATTAGTATTGATTAATTTTTTAGTGGAGGACGTGTGGGCTTGTTATTTCCTCTTTAAATATACGCATATTATTTATGGTGCGCTAAGTATAAAGAACCTACCGGAGTCGCTGTTATTTTTGCTTTAAGATATTTTTTTTTCCAAACAAAAAAAAAGAATTGACTAGTAGTAGCGACCTTAGGCCCATCCCGATACGTAATGTTCGAGCTCTCATGCTCACGGTCTGATTTTTTTCCGACCAGACTTAGCGAGCAACCAGCGCATGCATTGGTCTCGTCAACGTAGCCCTATCCCCACCAGCAGTCTAGTATAGTCAAGAGGGCGGCCCATGCCCAGTTCAAGCTTAATTTTATATAGTTTGGCATCTGATGGAACGAGCTTGTCTGGGGTCCGATCTTGGCGGCCTTGCGTCGAGTCACGTTCCTTCTATCTTCGTATTACGGTCAATCCAACTCCGTGCCTATTGGACATGCACAAAGGGCAGTGCCAGAGAGAGGAGGGGTGTCTCTGGCGAACCTAAAGCTAGAGAGAATTAGGAACTCTAGTGTCTCAATCCGAAATTAAGTTGTAAATGAAAGACCTAGGCCTCCATTTATAGAGTTTGGATCCAAGCACCGGAGGAGCCCACATTTTGAGTGGGGCCCGCACAAAGATTAAGAGAGTGGTCGGGTATACGCGCGCTCCGGATACCCGGGGGTCGGGGGCCGACGCGTCCCACGTCGGCCCCATTGTCACTGCCCAAGTCCGGTTGCACCGGACGAATCCGGTTGCTAGCAACCGGAATAGCGCGTATCCTTAGAAATAAAAGGACTTACCTCGAGATCGACTGGGCGACCATGTTTAAGCCTTAGTGATGGCCAATTGGATGTATATCCATTAGCATCTTTAAATTTTGTATTAAATTTAACATTTTTATGCAATATCTGTCACAATTTGTAGTTTTTAGAAAAAAAAAAAAAAAAAAAAGCATTCTCATAGAAAATGCTTTGATCCCTCCTGAGGAATGGTTCATAATTCATATTGAAATTTCAGTTATACAATATAGTAGTACGTATGAGTTACGCTTAAAACTTAAAAAGTATATAGTTGTAAAATAATTTTAAAGTAACCCAATTCTCTCTTCGGGCCCATAAAGACACATATATATTTAGGGAATATACACTTCTTTATAGTGAAGACCATTATGGTTGAGTTTTGATATAATTGCTATAATCAAAATGTTCAGTGTTGATATAAGGACCATTATAGTTGATAATATAATAACTAGAAGTTGTAAATATGTCATTTTTATTTATTTTTGTAGGAACACATTAGCACAACTAAATTTGAATAATTTTAAAAGAAAAATGTATGTATATTTATTAAGAGTTAAGAACTTAAAAACAATAATATCTTATGTTATGATTTGTTGTCTTAATTTTTTTTACAGCGATTCAACGTTTGGAGTATCGAATTTGTTACTTTTTTACTTTGTTCACTTAAAATTTAAGAAAAAAAAAACATATGCTCTATACATTAGAAAAGCCTAAGTCATAAGCACCAAACATATTTTTATTGTTTAAAATACTAATTTTGAAGCTAAAATTAGATGAAAAGGTAAAAATTAACAAATTTGCTACTTCAAGTATCAAATTGAACAAAAAAGAAGAGACACCAAATTGTAATATATCTTATATTTTAAAATATATATTTTTATTTCTTAACTCATTTATTAATTACATATAAATTTTTCCTTATATCCTTATATATTTGTGGACAACTAAGTAGATAATGAGGCAAATCAAATAAATCACAATAAATACATATAGTCAACCAGTAACAGTGGTAGCATTGTCACTTCAACGTTCAAACTACATGCAACATGCAATTAAAGACTATTTATAGTAATTACTTTGGTGTTTATGGTGGGAGTTATTTGTTGGCTACATCCCTATAGAAACCATCAAACCAATATACTACCAATGATTTCTTACACTTATTATATTTATAAACATAATTTGTAAACAAATATACATGTAACATAAGGTGTAAATATTTTGATATTTAAAAATAAGTTCCATTTTTAGAAGTATGACTCAACTATTAATTTGACATATATTCTCAATTTTTAATATGTATTTGAGTGTCAAACTCATTATACGAAATTAACTATACATAGATTGTCGGATAGAAAATCTACATCATCATAAATCATCAAATAGAGACATGACGATGGAAAGTTAAATATTTAGAGGATCACTTTATCTTTTACTAACTACACTAGGTGTCGGCATGTTATAACAAACTCACTCTCTATTTTTGTACATTTAGTGGACCTAGTATTTTCAACAATAGCAACGTTTCATTTACCAAAATGTTCGAACACACTCCGTTATTTGATTGACCTAACTTGCTTGAGTGACATAAATAAATAACAAGCTTTAATATTTCTTCAAGCTCTATGATATTAAAAAAAAATCATATACAGAAGGTCAGAAAATAATTATCATCGTATAATATTTAAAATGGTCGAGTCTATTTGCAATTTGCGTAACATTATAAATATGTAGGTGCAATCTGGCAAAATATTAATAATTTTTCCAGCACAGAAATGTGGGCCCCTGTCAGATTTATATTGTCGTTTTAGGTTTCTATCTCTGGCTCTCTTCTATTCTACTCTACTCCTCAGTCGTCTCTGTTTCACTCAACTCTACGGTCTCTCTTCTCCAGTTCTCCTGATCTGGCAGAGCAAAAACAACAAACTTTCCCCATTTTTTATTCACACCACCCTCGATTCGTGTTGTTCAAAACCTAATTTTCAAATTCCGACCAGTCTCTATATCTCCACTCTTCATTTCCACTCACAGTCACCAACTCCACTGCCGTTAATGGAACTATAAGCTCCGTTCCTGCCTTCTCCAAATCGACGTCGATTCTTATTGGGCCAAGCACCACCGCCGCCGATGGGCTGCGCGGCGTCGCGGCTTGACAACGAGGACGTGGTGCGGCGGTGCAAGGAGCGTCGCCGGTTCATGAAAGATGCTGTCTTTGCCCGCCACCATCTCGCCGGCGCTCACGCCGACTACTGTCGCTCCCTCCGCCTTACTGGCTCTGCCCTGTCAGTCTTCGCCGACAACGAGCCGCTTTCCGTCTCCGACCAGACCCCCGCCGTCTTCCTTCACCGTCCTTCTCCGTCCCCTGGCCCAGGCTCTATCCCCTCGTTTAACCATGTCCCGCCACGTGTCCCCTCCCCTGCTCCATCCTCCGTCCACCCGCCGCCCCCTCCGCCGCCGCTGTCGCCTACCATCGCTAGCTCCAAGCTTCCCCGCATCCTGTCGTCTTCGAGTCTTTCTTCTTCCTCCTCAGCTAACCACCTGCCACGTGTCCAGACTCGCCACAACCAACGCCACAAGCCGATCAAGCTCCCCCATATTCTCTCTGAATCCAGCCCTAATTCCTCCCCCGGATCCCTCAAATCCGACTTCACCTCCGGCTACCCGACGGCGTACGCTACGAATACGAACTACGCCACCACGCCGTCCCAGGCCTCCTCCGTCTGGAACTGGGACAACTTCTACCCTCCGTCGCCTCCAGATTCCGAGTTCTTCGACCAGCGAGCCCAATCGAAGGACAATCTCCGGCAGCCGCACGCCGATGCTCCGAGGTTCGAGCGCGACCACGAAGAAGAGGAAGACGAAGAGTTCGAAGAAGATGCGTCGGCCTCAGACTACGATTACTTCCAGAAGAAGCAGTTCCACAAGCAGGTCCACGAAAGCGTCCGTGGCGAGACCGAAAGGGAAGAGGTCCAATGCAGTGACTGGGGCGACCATTACAGCACCTCCTCGAGTTCTTCACATGAGGAAGACGATGTACATTCCAGATCCGACATTGGGACCCGATCAAATTTCGGCTCAGTTCGAAACAGCATGCCTAATTCCACCCAGCAGCAGCAGCGCTCACAACCGCCTCCATCGATCTTCTCCAAATCGGATGATAAATCAGAGCATGGTGCTGCATCTTCCACACTGAGCTACGGAGACATGAGGATTGTGTTAAGGCACAAGGATTTGAAGGAGATTGTGGATTCACTGAAGGAGAACTTCGAGATGGCTGCAGCTGCTGGAGACCAGGTCTCCGAGATGCTTGAGCTAGGAAGGGCTCAGCTCGATCGCAGCTTCAAGCAATTGAAGAGTGAGTATAATACCAATTTTTGACATAAAAATTCAAACTTTAGTGGATGTTCATCAATGGAAATGCCAATTTTGAGTAATCTATGACGTAAAAATTCAAACTTTAGTGTCTAAGCATCTAAGATTTGAATTTGGCAATCTGGGTTTCTTTCTTCGGATACATTCTCCTAGAATCTTGGAATTTTGCCTTAAATTGAATAATTAATTAGGGTTCTTGATGTAATTGCAGAGACTGTGTATCATTCAAGCAGTGTGTTGAGCACACTGAGCTCTACCTGGAGTTCAAAGCCTCCTCTTGCTGTGAAATACAGAATTGATGCCGGGTCAATGAGTGATCCGGGTGGTTCGAAGAGCCTCTGCTCCACTCTTGACCGACTATTGGCCTGGGAGAAGAAGCTCTATGAGGAAGTGAAGGTAGAGATTTCTCTTTACCTCCTTTGTCTCCATCATCAAGATTCCATTTTCATTGATCTTTATCTTGACCCAATCAAAAGGTTTATGGCATAAAGTTTTCATAAAATGAACTGGATTTCCACCATAGCGTTGATTTGCAGCACTATTGTGAAATGACGAATTTACCCTGTTGTTTGTAGCAAATGCCTTTATGATTTATAATGAGGTGGTGGAATCACAATGGCAAACTTTTCTCTCTTTAGTCCACCAAACCATTGGCTTCCCCAATAAACATTAGGAACTTTTTATGCTAAATGCTCATTGGTATGTATTGTTGGGAATTTTTGTGTGTAGATTTTGTGATCTTGTTTTAGCTTATTCAACCGGGTTTCATTTTTCGAAGTTATCTATAATGAATTAAGATTGAACCGGGTTGGTAAATATTATGCTTAAACATAATGAAAGAATGGAAAAGATCCTTCAAGAGTCTCAGGTCAATAAGTGCATAATAAGTACCACCAAAGCTGTAGATTAGTAGTTATCGATATTTTTCATGCATTTTTGGACATAGGCTGTTCTGTTCCTAACAATGTGCTTATTTGGTATAACTAGGCTAGAGAAGGAGTAAAGATCGAGCATAATAAGAAGCTCGGGACCCTTCAGAGCCAAGAATACAAGGGAGAGGATGAAGTCAAGTTAGACAAAACCAAGACTTCTATAAAGAGGTTGCATTCACTGATCATTGTCACCTCTCAAGCTGTTTCCACAACCTCGACTGCAATTATCGGTCTCAGAGACAGCGATTTGGTCCCTCAGCTTGTTGAACTCTGTCACGGGTAAGTTATCACTACTTAATTTGCATAACAACACTCACAAAATTATAATTTGATACACTTAGGGAAATAAAAATACAAACTTGGTATCATCACTTCCCAAAACTACAATTTGGTAGGTGAGAAAATTCGACATTACGGTGCAAATTGCTCTATAGAAGCTGTAAACATGTGCCCACAGAGCTGCAACCTCTTAATGCCATACACATACTTGTGGCCCCATAACCTTCTTATATTAGCTGTAAAGAAACGGGTATATTTAAGGAGATAAGGTCCAATTGACAGCATTATTGTGACTTATGTCATTTCTGTTCATACTGAAGGCCAGTTATCTAACGGTCAAGCTTATACTATTTGGCATCATCAAAGGAATGATTTTGATTTTGGAGTATAATTTTTACAACCCATTTAAAGAATAAGGTGGTTATGCTGTTAATTATTTGTTCAAGACATATTAGTCATTTTTACCCAAGAATATAGGAGTGATAAGTCTTGCAAACCCAAATTTTGAATTTTACTTCATTGAAAGTTGAAACATAAGTTTTTGTACTTTCTCCACTGGCTTAAATTCCCGACTTTTTCACTAATCTGGTTTGATGGGAAATATCTTAACTTTTGTCATTCGGGCCTAATGTTTTTTGCACAAACCGTGTTGTTTAGGTTCATGTACATGTGGCGGTCGATGTATGAATACCACGAGATCCAGAACAACATAGTACAGCAAGTCCGAGGCCTTGTGAACCAAGTAACCAAGAGTGAGTCCACTTCTGAGCTCCACAGACAAGCCACTCGGGACCTCGAATCGGCCGTGTCCGGCTGGCACTCGAGCTTCTGCCGATTAATCAAGTTCCAACGCGACTTCATACGCTCCCTCCATGGCTGGTTCAAGCTCACTCTCCTCCCCGTCGAAAACACAGACAACAACAACAACAATGGGACCCACGAACGGTCCAATGCCTACTCCTTCTGCGATGCATGGAAGCTCGCGCTTGACCAGGTCAATAGAGATACTAATATATATTAGTATTGAAGTTAGTTACATAATCTAATACTTAGGTTTATACAGTATTGAAGTTTAGACAATATGGACTATGGTCCCTAAACTATTACAATTATACTATTATTACATGTACTGTTACCCTTATACTTTGTAACATTGAACCATGTGTACTAATACATATTAGTATCTCTATTACAGGTCCCCGACACAGTCGCCTCGGAGGCCATCAAGAGCTTCATCAACGTGGTCCACGTCATCTCTGCGAAGCAGGCCGAAGAACACAAGATCAAGAAGAGAACAGAGATCGCCGCTAAGGAGCTCGAGAAGAAAGCTTCGTCACTAAGGAACATCGAACGAAAGTACTACCAATCGTACTCCATGGTCGGGATCGGGCTGCCTGACGAAAACGGGCAGGGTCTTGACACCCGGGACCCACTTTCTGAGAAGAAGTCTGAGTTGGCAGCGTGCCAGAGACGAGTTTCCGATGAGATGGTGAGGCATTCGAAGGCGGTGGAGGTGACTCGAGCAATGACTCTGAACAATCTACAGACGGGGCTGCCCGGAGTTTTCCAGGCAATGACTAGTTTTTCGTCGATGTTTAAGGAGGCGCTCGAGACGGTATGCACCCGGTCTTATAATATCTGATAGGTAGATGCAACAGAGATTGAATTGGAGAAGGATTTTTTTTTTTAATAGGAGAAGGAAGGGATTTGAAATTCAAATTGACACTTTTGTTAGACAAGTTTGTTCGTTCATGTAAATATATGAATGTTGAATTTTGGTGGTGGTGGTGTCATCAGTTTTTGTGTTTGTGGCCTCTGTACAGGAAATTGAATTGCTTTGATTTCTTGTTCAGGAGGAGATTTGATTTTTTAGCAGTCTAAATAAGAATGTGCCTTCTTCCAAGCTTCTAAATTAGTATGTTTCAGAACATTTGCTGGCTAAATATTTTTTGGGCAATTTATCTATATATCAGATTAAGACTAAACTATTCTCCCATTTGCTCACAAACAATGGTTTAGATCCAATAATCATGTGGATGATGCAAATGTTGCAGAAGATCTCATAGCTTAGTAGAATAAACTTTCCAAGAAATACTGACTACTGATTTGGTCTAATCGTCTAAGACTAAGTATAATAAATTATTGATATAAAACTTTAAAAAAATATTAACAAGTGGGTATCCAATAATGATTTCCAACACTATACAATAAATATAAGACAGATTTTAGTTTATTATTATGTTATAATAATATCAGAAGTTTACCACTGCCATTCAAAAAATAATGGCTAAATTTTTAATTGTTAAATCAAACACATGAAGATTTGTACGATAGTTAAGATCCGATTAAATTTCTCTCTAAAATCTGATACTTTTCTCTCCCAATTTAACCGCCACAAATTCGGCTGAACTTACAATCGACTGCATTTTAGTCAAACTCAATAATAAATAACAATGAGAAAGTAAATAAGAAACTACTGAGGATTGATATCCATTTGGCTAATAATCGTTCTTTGCTTTAGTAGATAGATTACAAGTGAGTTCTACATTTGGCATGCCCAAAACAACTAAATATCTTATGCTATAACCCTATTAAGTAATATAACCCAACCAGGGCCATAGCTAGAAAAACTCAAAGTCCAGAAAGTTACCACCTCCACCCGAACCAGCACCCGAACCAACACCCGGGCCAGGACCGGGGCCAGGACGACCACTGCCAGGCTTCATCTCTGTCCCAGCCACCCTCTTACTGACACTCCCGGTCCCACCCACCTCAACCGCCGCCACACCGGGCCCTACTTTCCTCGCCGGCTCCACCTCCACAGGCCTTGGCACCTCCGGTGGAGTGCTGCACCGGATCAGAGCCCAATTCACCCCTTCAAAAAACGGGTGCTGCTTAATCTCAGTAGCCCCTCGTTTCACCCCGAGCCTGTTCTGCGGTTCCTTGGCAAGCAAGCTTTGTATCAAATCCCGACTGGCCGCACTAGTGGCCGGACTCTCCGGAAACTTCAGCTGCTGGCCCACCACGTTGAACAGTGTCTGACGGTTCCCCGACCCTTTAAACGGAGTCTTCCCATACAGAAGCTCGTGGATGAAGATCCCCAAAGTCCACCAATCGACCGCACTGCCGTGCCCATCCCCCTTGATGATCTCCGGGGCTAGGTACTCGTGGGTCCCGACGAAAGACATGGATCGAGCCGAAGTGGGCTCCGCCAAGAGCTCCATGGATGAGTTGGCGGGTAATGGGCGAGGAGTCTTGCTCTTTTTACCCTTGTGGGAAAAGAGTCGAGGCAGGAAGCACGAGGGTTGGAAAGGCTCGGTGCATGACGGTTGGATGCAGAAGGGTTTGTCGGAATCGTGGCCGGAGACTTTGATTAGGGTTGGAGAGACCGAGCATCGAAGGGAGAGGTCGAAATCGGAGAGCATTATGTGACCATCTTCTCGTACGAGGACGTTTTCCGGCTTTAGGTCTCGGTAGACCACCCCGAGCATATGGAGGTACTCTAGTGCCAGTAGGATTTCTGCTACGTAAAATCTGCAATTGTATCGAGTGTGAAATTCAACACGAAAGTACGGTTTCTTGCATTGCAAGAAACAGTTGATTATCATACTTCTATGTGAATGAAATAAACCTTACCTTGCAGCATATTCAGAGAAATGCTTCCCAGGTTGCCTCTGCCTCAGAGTATGAAGATCTCCCCCAGGACAAAACTCCATAACCAAGCACAGAAACCGATCCGTCTCAAAATGCGTATAAAGGGTCGGTAAAAACGGATGATCCAACAGCTGCAGAATCTCCCTCTCCGTCTGAGCCCTCACGAGCTTCTTCCTCACCGATAAAGACTCCTTGTCCATCACTTTCATGGCAAAGTAACACCGAGTACCGCTCAACTCGGATAAATACACAGTCCCTATATCACCGCACCCGAGCCTCTTCAGCAGCCGAAAGTGACTCATGCCCAAGACCCCGTCCCTTGATCGAACCGCAAGAATGGCGTTCCACCTCGGATCGCTTCCCTTATGAGGCTTGTTGATGTTGCTTGTGAGGTTACTCCAGTTACTGTCATCACTAAGACCACTGCTGTCACTTATTCGACTAATACTCGTTTTTGAGCTTTCGCAGTTTCTTCCAATGCTAAGCATGCCGTCACTGGCTAGTGCATCGCTCTTGTTCGTGCTAGTGCAGCTGTTGACAATGCTCATTGCAGTGAAAACACCTCCACTGTCGATGCTGCTGTGAGGGCTGACGTTACTGCTAGGTGGCAACGAAGTGTCCCAAACAATTTCCTTCTCGTCTGAGTCAATAGGGCGGACTGGGATCTGGGTCGGGATTGGTATTTGGATATGATTCATTCTCTGTGAAGAAGTTGGGGGGACTGTGAATGAATAAGAGAGTCCATCAAGTTCGTCCGGTTCTTCCACCAGGTTTTCTATATTCGATATGAAAGACAGGTTCGGTTTGATTGAGGGGTCTGGGATATGGAACTCTCCTTTCACTGACAAGCTCTTCAACAATGTTCCAGTCTCAGATTTGGTCCGAGCAGCAGGGACAAAGACAGGTTTCATGAGATCCATGTCGATTGGCTCTGGAGGATGACTAGCTCCATGGAAAGAAGAAGATCCAATGGAGGAGCTTTTATAAGTTACTGCATTTGACATGAATTTTTCGAACTCCAACATAGATTCTTTTCCTTTGGCTGCTGATACGGGGATGGCAGAAGCGAAATTTTGTGGTCTGAGTGGCTTCGGGTGAACGAATTCTTCTCTTTGGAAGGTGGGTTGTTCTTGATGGAATTCATCTGGAGATGCCATACACACTTCTAGCACATCGCCCACTTCTCTGATCGAGGATAGATCGAAGTTTTGCATTTGATGGGGAGGAACTGGGACTATCCCGGGTAGCGGTTTGAATTCTTGAACCCTTCTCATCTCGAGCAATTGATCAATTCGGCATACAAGAGTCTTTGTATCTGCAATTGCTAACAGAACAAGAGATTCAGAAGAGCTTTATCTTTAAGCTCGAATCGATATCACTACACCAATCGTAATAACACAAATAGAGCAAAATTATGCTTCGAGATCTATTGAAATTGAAGATGCGAAGACGATACAATCACAAAATCGAAACAGGGACCAAAAGTACCGTGTTTTTACCACAATCTTCACTCGAATCGAATTCGTCACAAACAACTCAGTACTTCACTTGCAGAGAAAGCAACCAAATGTAGCTAATCCAAGGAAAGTTAGGGTTTGACAGATCATGAAGAAGTCACCAAAAAGGCTATCATTCATCAAAAGCTAAGGATCGGATTATGCCAATATAGAGATTACCAACGGATCAAGCAAGAATAAGCCGCATCATAATTTAAATCCAACAAATCAAAAGCTGGAGAAAAGTTAAGAACAGTGTCGCTTCACCTTCACTCCATAATAACGCATTAAATTCCAAATTCAAACCATAGACCAACTCACGACCTCCAAAGTAAAGCATTCTACAACGGCTAGTAACAGATCTCAAGATTAAAGACCAGACGCAGTAACGCACCTCTGGGAGGAAGACGGAAAAGGAAACGGAGAAATTGCAGACGTGTTTCTTCAAGCTGCTGCCTTTTTTGTCTACAACATTTGCCGTGGGTGCCTTCTGTCGATTGGAAGCAGCAAGGTTCAACAATGGCGGACCTGAAACGGAAAACCCTACAACTGAGCAAAGAGCATCTCTCTGCCTCCCTGCTCAGTAATGGAGTCTCTCAGTCTGCAAAGTGCAAAGTGAATCCTCTGAATGGTCCGTAGAGTGGAGAGTAATGGCTGCTTTACTTTAGCTTTTCCTTTGGGTACAAAAGGAGAGAGTGGGCCCCGCTGTGGGGCAAGGGACGGTCCCTTCTTTGAACTACAACTTCATTTTCAAGGGGAAGACAAAGCGGGAGCGGCGAAAATCATATAAATAGTATTCATTATCCGCGCAGAATACTTCTTTTATTTTGGCAAAAAAAATATATATTAATTAATTATTTTGTGGAAACTAATATGAAAATTTTATTTGGTTTATTTCAAAATATTTTATTATATTTTATAATATACATACATACATTAAAAATCATGCTAGCACTGACCTACTATAGTTTTTCACATAAAAAAACCTACTATCTAGCTTGTCGAACGGGAGTGTTGTTAGCACCTTTCTTATTTTGAGTTCTCTCGGATATTAGATGTTTTCTCTTTGATTTACCGTTTCTCTGTTTATGTTTTGCTACTAGAACTGTGGTGTCGGTTGCTCATATTGTAGCTTTACGTTCGGCTAATGCGGATATCGGAGGAACGTGGTTCTACCCTAATATTCTTGGCTTCTATCTTAGTATTGTAATTATGCTTTAATTAATATATATCATCCTTCCATTAAAAAAAATAATAATAATAAATCTGCTTGATATATGTAAATAACTACACGTTGCAAAAACATTAATTATAAAGTCTACAATTTATTTGAGAGCTGTGGACAACTGGACATAAGAGCACTTCCAATAGGAAGTGCCTAGTGCCTCCACATCAGCAGCCACGTCACTGCCAACTCATTAAAGTGGCACTGCTACAGTATTTGCTATGGTAAATGGCACTGTAAAATTGGCACTCTCTCCAGTAGTGGAGGCCAAGTTCCACTTCTACATTGGGACCCACATAATTTCATAATTCAAATACAATTTTTGCATTATATATAAATTATATATCATTATATATAAATTATATATTCATATTTTTTTACAAATACAGACATGAATAAATAATGAGATTCAAGTATTAGATGTTTTAATTAAAAAAATAGGGAAAATATATACAAAATTATAAATCGGTTTTGAACCGAACCAGACTTTTTTTACAGTTCCAGTCCAAAATCGGTCCAGAATTTCTAGTGCTAATTTCAAATTCAGTCCAGACCGGACCATACTGTTTTACTTAGTACCAGTCCAGTTCAGAACATATTCGGGCCCGACCGGTTCGTGCATATCCATAGTTCTCTATTGTCAATTCATTGCAATAATTATACGTTACTTGACCAAGGTAAAATTACTATTAGGTGCAGTCCCCATGCGGCATGCAGAATGATTGATAAGTATAATTGTTGATATAATAACATTGATCAATCAAATTCATTGAATCTATTATTTCACCATAATCAGTGTATATATGTTATACGTTGATTGACATATCTTAATTCAACATCATCAACATATTCACGTTTATGTACATCCATGATCATATTAGTAAATCGATTATTGCATTAATCATGTGTTTTTATATATGATTTCTAGTATATGTAAATTAGAAATATATTATATATACATCATTCTAAAAGTATAATTTTTATAATAATTTATCGTAAAAGATATATTTCTTTCATATAATAATATAATATAATATAATACGGAAAATATATATGCATTAAAATAATATAATATTTTGTAGTAATTATTTTCCATATTTAATAATTTGAAATGTTATACTATTTCAAAATTTAGAATTAACGGTTATTCAACATGGTAACATATAAACAAATTAGATATGGAAATTTCGAAATTGATTCAAAGTTAAAAAGTAGTAATTTTGGTTCGTGTCGTTATTTATGTTACATAATATTCAAAATGACTGATTACGGCTCTTTTCTATCTGACTTAGCGTAACCGAATATATATACAATCAAAGAGATGAGCAACACAATCGAATAAAATAATATTAAAAAGTTGGCACCGACATGAACAGTAACTTGGGAGTTCCTACTAGTAGGCACTGTCCCACTTCACTATTCACTCAATAATGGCAAAACAGTAATATTAGTAATCCTAGTCACGCCTAGTGGCGCCTAGTCAGCGTACAGTGGCAAAAGTTGGAACTAGGCACTCCCATTTTGGAACAAGGCACTCCTATTGAAAATGCAAGTGCCTATTTAATCATTACCAGTAGGGACCAACAGTAAATGGCACTAGGCACTAGGCACTCTCTACAATAATAAATTTATAACATAGAACTAGGAACTAGGCACTAGGCACTACTATTGGAAGTGCTCTAAAGACCATGATTTTCGTCATGTCATTAAATGTAGCTCAATGGTGGATTATAAAATTTAAAACCAACAAATAAAATATATATTATTAAATAATATTTTAATAATTTAATTTATACAATGCTCGTTTTATTTTATGCGGAATGGTTGATTTATTTTAAATCGTATTTATTATTTAATAGTTTATTCTTATTTACTATGTTATTTTTGAATTATGAATGCTGTAATTAAATGTTGATGACTTATTTTTTACAGTAATTAGATTTATAGACTGTATTTTTTATGTAGAAAAATTTAAATATTTTTTTAATAATATATAATATTATATGTAACAAATAATATAAATAATAAAACATATGTATATAAAAAATTTAGAGCAAAATACGGACTAATTATTTATTTATAATATAAATTTTTATTTAGGTAACATTTCACGTCTCATTAACTAATTTTGTTAAAGTAGTTAAATGTGTCTAACATAAGAACAAATACGAAATATGATTTGTTCCCTCTTCATTCTTTTTCCACTTTTGTTTATCGTGGACTTCGTGTCCCCCATTGACCCGATTTGTTCTTATATGACCCGGATTCGGTTCAGACTCGAGATGGATGACCCGAAGTCCCGAACGTATTCTATACTCTATAGGGAGGGACCAGGACGAAGTTAAGTGTGAAATATTCATGTAATATAATTTGCTGTAGCAATTCAGCTATTAATTCTTTATCTATATGTATTGGATTCTAACTAAATTAAGATTAAAAAATATTAACAATCAGTCATTTATCTTTTATGGATTAATTTAGTACGAAAATTGATTATCTCATAGTCAGATACGTAAAACATATATATTGTAGAAAAAAAAATGAAGTAATAGTGCAATCTTATATTTATTACCCATTTGAAATTTTTTAATTAAATTATTTGTTTGTCCGTATTTTAATTTTATCCCAATAAAATAAACTCCTGATTTGGTCCATCCATATAAATAAACTTTATTCCACAAGAAAAATCAGTGGTAGGGACTTATTTTAGTGGAGGTCATATTTTATCTTTGATCATCAAAAGCTGGTCAGATGACTCAGATCATAATTGGTGAGTCGACGAAAACAAAATAATGTTTATACTAAAGAGACTTTATTTCTTGTTTAAGTTTTAAAAGGAAAACCCTAAAAAATGTTAAAAATAAAATAACGATAACAATCTAGTCGTAACGCAAGTCGCAAATGATAATCACGACGACTGTTTGCCGCGAATAGCATTCTCAACTTGTACTTAATGTAATTAATTTTCCAAAATTAGTATTTTTTATATAAGATAGTATTATTTATGAAAAAAAAAAAAACTATAAGCTTATGTTTGATTAATTTATTGACCGTTATAAAGTTTAAAAATAAGTTTAAAACTATTTAGAAATTCCTATTATTCTTATATGTGGCGGTATAAGTAACAATTATAAACATCATTAAATAATATTTAAATACCTATAAATATATTTCTTTACTATAATAACATAGTATAATTTTAAATATTATAATTAATCATAACTTTTAGTATTGTATACTATGGTTTATAAACTGTTTTATTTTCATGTAAAGTAGTAGTAAAGAGTTTTTGATGCAGCGTGATGGGGATAGATGGATCAAAAACTCGTTGATTCTAGGGGAATTCCGAGAATTTGATGGATAGAGAGCTCAAGAACTCATTGATTCAGAAGAATGCCGATGAATTGACGCAGGGTATAGGAAAACCTCAAATTTTTTCATATACCAATAAACTTCTGTAAAATTCAGCTAACAATGCCTTAAATACTGAAAAAAAAAAAAAAAAAAACCCTAACCCTAGACAAAATTCGAAATTAACAAAAATTCCCAAACAAAACCGACAAATTATAAAAAAGACCGAAAGAAACATAAAACTGCAGATTTGACCATCTAAACGAAGAAATTTGGCCTAAAACCGTCAAACCCCATAGTATATTATGGGTCTTTCTCAGATCGTCGTTTCCACTCGAAAACTTATATTGATAGGGAAAAATCTGACACTTCAACCACATCAGTTTTCTAATGATATACAACAATTTATATATTTTCAATTTAAGTATATTTATGTGACAAATATTTTTTTTTACCAAAATGTGACAAATTATTAATTACAAAATTAGATGCGTTTATTTTTTATATATTAGTTTAAAATAAGTTTCCTTGAAAAATATGAGTTAATAAATACTAAAACATGATGCTTCATTTGAGAAGAATAATATGCACCGTCCAATCATTAACTAGTTTTTTTTTTTTTACCAAACAAGTCATTAATTACTTAAGTTTATATTTAATATTTCTACTATTTCAGTTTTCAATATATATAAAGATAAAAAATAAAAAATCAATATATAGAGCATCACAATGGTATTAAATAGTATTACTATGTAAAGTGCATAAAAATGTGATAGTTTTACATAGTACTTATTAAAAGTGGACCACCATGTTTTACATAATTTATTATTTAAATTTAAAGAATGCACTATGTATAAGTATAACATAACTAATTTTTAATTATAAATTCATTCATTTTATAATTAATGATAATATCTTATTTGTGGTTCTTAAAAATTTAATAATAAAATATATTTAAGGAATATAATTAAATAATATTATTGAATAGAAAATATTATTTACGTGTGTCTTAACTTTACGCGTATATTTATCTACATATAGATAACCAACGAGAGTTTTTTTTTAACCTGACAAGTGTGGAAATGTTCGCATAATTATTTTCTAAGTGATTATATATATATATATATATATATATATATATATATATATATATATATATATATATATATATATATATATTTGTAGTCTCAAAATCAGTTATGCTATTTGCAAGTGGACATATTATAGCAACAAATCTTAACTATGTATATCAATCATGTAATATGTTGTATTGGTTCAGCGGTTTATCCATTAATCACATGTTAGAGGATTAAATCCCGTTAATAAATTCACTTCCAGCCGGTTGATTCACTCATAAGAATAAAAAAATATATATTTATAATTAATATTTTACCCCTTAAATACACAAAAGAGATTAGTATAGGCGTATAGTATATTTAAGTCAAGTTTATTGGTAACTTGAAAAAAATTAAACTCGATCTAAATAGAACTCAAATAAAATTATTCGAGTCGATGTTGTACCGAAAACTTTTTTGTGAATGCGGGTTATTTCATTTAATGCTGTTACATAATGACACATTTAATTATCATCCACTAACGAATTTAAATTTAAAAATACTTGGGACAATTGAATTGATATATTAAAAGATGGGCTGAGAACTGAGAAGTGCTTCTTGGTGGTTGAAATGATTATGAATAGCCCAGCTAGCATTCATTTGAATGATGACATCCCATTAAAAGGTTGTTATTCATTATTTAATAGATATTTAATCAGTTTAAAAGATTCGTGAAAAATTTATGTGACTGGGCCAGTTTAAAAATTTAGCGAAAGCTTAATAAATATAGATTTTATTTGACTTTATGAAATGAAAGGAAGTAAAAACCGGCCAGCTTATATTAATGATGGTAAGAAAAATACAATGATTAAACGAAATAATTTTACCTTTTGCAAATAGTGAACAGTAAACAAACACATTTCCGAGGATAAATAATGACAATGATATGTTCTTGTTGTGGGGCCCTTGCTGCATATAATAAACCATGCTTTTGCAAAAGAGCAAAACAGAGGTTTGACAGATGTAATTGTTATTAAGGAAGAATTTAGCAAAAAAGCAGCCATTTAATTTACTTAAAGCTGGTCTTGTCTTTGGCCTCTTTGATTTTGATTCCTTTCTAATTAATTCCTTTAGTCCAGGGGCCAAAACAAAAAAAAAATCATTTAGTCTACTTTTTGTCTCGGATACAACCAAATGACCAATATAGGTCCAATATGCTGCGATTATAACTGGTATTTAGAAATTTTTGCTATATTTACTTTTATATTTCTCAAAATATAACATTGAAAGGAAAATGTCCATTAAAAATGAATAATTTTTGGGTAAGCGGTAATATTTGCACTAAACCAATTAAAAAGTGTTATATATTTATATCATGTTCATTTTTTTAAGTTTATTTTTAAAATAGTAAACACGAGACAAGTCTTAATAATAGTTGGATCAATTGGTAAATTGAGTTGTGTTTCTAGGTGCGAAGCAAGTTTAAATACCATTTGATAGGAGTGAGCAAAAATCCCGAAGAGCCCGTCCCACCCCGTGATGGATATACGCATGATTCGGGCTCGGTCTTAATTATTCGGACCTCATACACGCGCAAGACCCTTTACGATTCCCCAATTTCGAGCTAACCGGGGGAAACCGGGCAAGTCGCGAACTTGCCCGACATCCCCGGGGGGCTTACCCGGGAATTCCGGGTAAGCCCCAGCTTACCCGGAATTCCGGGTAAGCTCAACACCCGGGGGGTGTCGCGTACACCCCCCATTTCGTCCCGAACGTATAGGAGACTCGATTTTTAACTAACTCCTATGTGTCCGAGACCTATGTTTCAAAGGCGCGCGCGTCCCGCTCGTGACAGCCGCCTGAGACGCGCGTCAGAGTCCTTTTCCCAAAGCTCTCCCCTGCATCCCGGTTCACATTTCCACATCGAACCGGGTCAAAACCGGTTTACGGTCCAAGGTTGCCTATAAATAGCCACCTTGGGGGTAAACATTTTCAAGTCATTTTTTAAGTCACTTTGGGTGAGAATGGGAAAAGCTCTGACCTCTATCTAGAAAACCCTCTTTTTCTCTCTCTAGAAGCCGACTAATGTTGATCGTCGGAGCGAGCGCACCAAGCACCCCCCCCCCCCCCTCTCCATGGGGACTGCTTGGTAATGCTCCTTTCGCAGGTGCAGACAAACGATCCTCCAGAGAACCCAAAGGACTTACCGTCGTTCAGAATACGAAACTAAGGCCCGCGCGTGACCTTAGAGAACGGACTTGACTCACACCCAACCCGAAGACTTTGACGAGTTATTCAGCGGGCAGCCCGCAATAACTTGGTCGAAACACCCCGTACAAAAATACTAGTCCGAAATTGTGCCTGAATCCGAGCGGGTGTGATTTTTTCTCTAGCTCGGGTTTGGGCTCGGGCCTTTTACACAAAATTCCGATAGCCTTGTTCTGTCCCGAATTTGTAACTAGTGTTAATTGTCTTAACTAAACTCTAGTTATCTTAACTTCGAATTTGTAAAATTTGATGTTTGTATGAGATTGAAGTTTGTACGAGAATTTGATATTTTTAGGCAAACTTTATGTGTGCTAAAAAAACGAAAAGTGGTAAAGAAATGTGATTTTTAGTTTTTAATTATTAGTTTGGTGTAATTCGAGATAACCCGAGCACGTTTTAAATTTAAACAAAAAAAAAAAAAATCTGATGTAGGCATGACTTTTTCCTCTAAACTTGGACTCGGCCTCGGAATATGAGATAAATAGTCTGAATTTTAAAGACATTTTTTTAGAAAAATCTTGCATGTTCCGCCCATACTCACCCCTACCACTTAAGACGTCTCATTAAGGATGTATTTAATTATAACACTCTCTATTCGAATTTGTTAAAACAAGATATGCATAGACAAATTTCATTTTTTTTTTTTGTGTAAGTAAAAAACTCATTATAAATTTTATATAAAAAATCTTAAAATTCACTATAAGAAGAACAATAAATTGTCGGAGTGAGGAAGGATCTTAATACTAATGAGATGCTAAACTTATATTGCAATATCATCCAAGTAATCTTACTTTATGTTTTTTTAAATACCTTTCTATATGTGATGATACTTCTTTAGAAATTGAGGACATGAATTATTTTTCAACAAAGAGGTGTAAACACGTATATATGCCGTATGGTACATATTTCGGAGTTTCATATTCCTGTTATCTACAAATATTAAGAATTTATTTATAAATGTAATTTACTTTCCTTTTTTTTTTTTGCCACGAATTGTAATTTACTTTAAAAAAAACTATTTCATTTTGATATCAAAGGAGAGGTATCGAACACAATTATTATTTACAAAAAGTTCTATTTGTAGACTATTAAATACCTGGTTACCAAAAAAAACTATTAAATACTTTACAAAAAGATATATTGCTTATTTTATTTTTATAAAATAGAAAAAAATGCACAAATTTAAATTAAAAATCATAAAAAGACTGAGAATAGTTTTATGCAAAAAAAAAAAAAAAAAAACGAGAGCATGTAATTAAAAAGTATATTTTTCTTAAAGAAAAAAACCCATTCTCTAGGGTTTTTTATAAAAAAAAAAATATATTTTTAGTATAAAGTTTATTTCGGAATATGTTTTTCATTTCTTTAAATAAGGTTATCTAGTTATTGTTATATCTTAAAAAAAACTTGATAACATTTATAATTTATGACCTTTTTTTTGGTTGAACTAATTTATGACCTTTAAAATATAATAATTAGTAATTTATAAAAAGAGTTTCACTTCCAACTTAGTTTCCAATAAACTTTCAGAAAAAAAAAAAAAATTAGGCTTCTCATTGTTTTATGAAGTTCTAGGATCATATATTATTAAGGGTTAACAGGTCTTTTGGTCTATAATGTTTGACAACATTTGGGTTTTGGTCAATGATGTTTTTTTTTACTTAGTTTTGGTACCATATGTTTGTAGATTTTTTCTAGTTTTGGTCTAACCGTTACATTCCGTCCATTTTTTTACATGTACAAGTCACGCGATCCACTCTAAACTTTCAATTTTATTCAATTTAGTCCCTCTAATACTTTCCTAACCTTTTTTGTGTTCAATTTAGTCCCGAACTTTCAAAAATTCAATTGGACCTATTGTCCAATTTGGGTCAATTTTGAAACTTCGGGACTAAATTGAACAAAAAAAAGGTTAAGAAAGTATTAGAGGGACTAAATTTAAAGTTTAGAGTGGATCACGTGACTTGGACATTGATGGATATACGCCCAATTTGAACCCGTTGACTTCCAAACCGTTGTATTTTTATCGTCCCATTAACGTTTGTAAATCGAAACTTCAACCCGAACACTTCGCGAGAACGTCAACGGCTCGGACGGGGCCGAAGCGCCCGTCCGGCCAAGGTAAACTCGCCTAGGTGAGGTTGGGTGGCCACACCCGACCTCCCCTAGGAGAGATCGGGTCAGCCAACCCGATCTCTCCTAGGGGAGATCGGGTGGACCAACCCGATCTCTCCTAGGAGAGATCGGGTCAGCCAACCCGATCTCTCCTAGGAGGGATGGGGTTGGCCAACCCCATCCCCCCTAGGAGGGGTTGGGTGCCCTCACCCAACCCCTACCCCTGGGGGTCGGATTTCTCCTCCCCCAAGGGCCCCGGCACCATTTTCGGACTCCCACACTCGGTCCACTCCGCCTACCTTCTCCGAATCCTAAGGTCTTAATTATGTGCTTAAAGGTTAATTAATTGTGTTTAAAGGTTAACGATGTCATTAAGCCACCTTAATGACACCGTTGCCTATAAATACCCCACCTTCACAACTCATTTGATCATCTGGGCAATTTTAGATTATTTTGCTCTGACCTCTCTCTAGCTTTATCTCTCTAAAAACGACACTGACTTAGGCATCGGAGAGGGTTCATCAGGCACCACCCCCCCCCCCCCCTCTGTGCCTGGTATTGCCCCTTCTGCAGGGCGAAAGGAGAAGAGGAGCTCAGGAAGGAAGGACGAAAGCTAAGACAGTACAACCTAAGAGAACCGGATCATCCACATCTCCAGTGAGGAACGAGATTTGAGCCGACCACCCGTTGACCCAGATCCCGGAACCTAACACTTGGCGCCGTCTGCGGGCTTCGGACAGAAAGCCTAATTATCACCAGCTAGATGGCAGGCGTATATGTCATCCATGGGGGTTATGGAGCTGGAGGAGAGTCAGCAAATGCCAGAGAAGCATATATGGCAGAGTTAGGGGCTCCTAAGCCAAAAGAAAAACAAATAGAAGGAAAGAGAGAAGACATAATAGTATTCTCAAGAAGAGACATGGAGCATGTGTTACCAGACAACAAGGATGCCCTGGTCATAACAATGAAGATCACCGATATGGACATTGGGAGAATCCTAATAGATAGTGGAAGCTCACCCAACATCATTAGCAAGAAGGTCCTCAACATACTAGGAGTAAGGCCAAGCAGCATAAAACAGGTGTACTCCCCCTTGGTAGGATTTTCAGGAGAGCCAACATACCCGCTGGGGGCAGTCACACTACCTGTGACACTGGGCACAGGCCAGAGGCAGCTAAAGATTGATGTCCCATTCTTCATCACAGAAGAAATGGAGGAGTACAATGGGGTCCTAGGTACCACTACAATCAACAAGTGGGGTATGGTACCATCAACACTACATCAGAAAATGAAATTCCCCACAGGCCAAGGAATAGGGGAAGTAAAAGGCAACCAGAAAGTAGCAAGGAAATGTGCAAGGATTGCACTAGGCAAAAGGAAGAAAACAACAGAGGTCTTACTGGTAGATGAGGACCCAAGAGAAGATCATGGAAGACCAGCCCCCATGGAGGAACTAAAAGAGATACTCATAGAAGAACCCGATAGGAAGGCTAAAATCGGGACTGCCTTATCTCAGGAAGAGGAGAACCACTTAGTAGCTTTACTAAGGGAATACAAGGATTTGTTCGCCTGGTCACCAAGCGATATGCCAGGGATATCAGAAGAAGTGATCTCACACAGGCTCAACATAGACGCGGCAACGCGACCAACAACACAGAAGGTGAGACCAATGGGAGGAAGCAAGAAGATAGCTATCCAAGAAGAAGTAGAAAAGCTACTAAAGGCAAAGTTCATCAAGGAAATCAGATTCCAGACATGGGTGGCAAACCCGGTACTGGTGAAGAAGCCGGGGGGAAGTTGGAGAATGTGTATTGACTATCGTGACCTAAACAAGGCTTGCCCTAAGGACTCATATCCCCTACCAAGAATAGATCAGTTAGTAGATGCAACATCGGGTCATCAACTAATGAGCTTCATGGATGCATACTCAGGATATAACCAGATAAAAATGGCCCCTGAGGACGCCCCTCACACAGCATTCTATGCTGATAGCGAGATATACCATTACACGGTGATGCCTTTTGGACTCATAAATGCTGGAGCAACATATCAAAGAATGGTCAACAAAATCTTTGGGGACATGATAGGGAAGACAATGGAGGCATATGTGGACGATATGATAGTCAAATCCAAAGAGAAGAAGGACCATGTAGAGAACCTTCGCTCAACATTCGAGAGGATGAGGCAGTACCAGGTCCGTCTAAACCCGAAAAAATGCGCATTTGGGGTGCAATCAGGAAAATTTTTAGGCTTCATGGTAAGCCAGCGAGGCATAGAGGTAAACCCCGAAAAACTTCAAGCAATTGAAGAAATGCAGTCACCTACGAAGCACAAAGAGGTTCAACGACTGAACGGGAGGTTGGCAGCCCTTAACAGATTCCTATCCAAAATAGGAGACAAGGCATTACCCTTCTTTGAGGTACTAAGGGCAAACAAGAAATTTGAATGGACACCGAGATGTGAGGAAGCCTTCCAGCAACTCAAGCAACACCTAAAGACACTACCGCCCTTAGCAAAGCCTACACAAGGGGAGCCCCTCTACCTCTACATCTCCGTGAGCAACGTGGCAGTAAGCTCAGTGCTAATTAAAGAGGAAAACGCTGCACAACTGCCGGTATACTTCGTAAGCAAAACATTGGCAAAGTATGAGATCAACTACTTGCCAATAGAAAAGTACCTCTATGCATTGATTATATCAGCAAGAAAGTTGAGACCGTATTTTCATGGGCATGAAGTAACAGTCCTCACAGACCAACCATTGAAACACCTCCTACAGAGACCAGACACATCGGGAAGACTGACCAAATGGGCAATTGAGCTAAGTGAGTTTCGCATTCATTTCGCCCCAAGAACAGCCATAAAGGGTCAGGCTCTAGCAGATTTTATAGCCGAATTCACTGGAATTAATCCAGACGAAGACTTGGGAGAAGTCAAAACTACATGCGAGGCAAGTAGTAGTCAGGAGAAACAATCAGAAGAATTATGGGAGATGCATACTGATGGGTCATCCAACGGAGGAGGTTCAGGTGCAGGCCTCTTACTATACCCACCAAACAGCGATGCACCTATGCGCTATGCCATGGCACTTACCTTTAAGGCAACAAACAATGAGGCTGAGTACGAAGCACTAATAACGGGCTTGAGAATAGCCAAAGGAGTAGGGGCAAAGCATTTAAGGGTCAAGTGTGATTCTCAACTAGTTGTCAATCAAGTGAAAGGAATCTACACTGCAAAGTCCGAAAACATGCAGAGATACTTACAGCAAGCCAAGGACCTGATAAAGAGCTTCCAAAGCTTCGACATTGAGTCAGTCCCAAGAGAACAAAACCAAGAGGCAGACGCCTTAAGTAAACTAGCCTTAGGGGCAGAAGCAGGCAAAGAAGTTCACTTCGTAGAGCAAAGAATGCAATCAGTGATAGAACAAATGGAGGTTCTAGCAATAGATGAAACAGAAGCTTGGATGACTCCAATGCGACAATATATCATGGAAGGAAAGCTCCCAAAAGATAAGGTGGAAGCAGTCAAGATTGAAAGAATGGCTAGGAATTACGCAGTGATGGACAATGAGCTCTACAAGAAAGGATACTCCACACCTTTCCTCAAATGCATAGCATACCCAGAAACAGAGAGGGTGCTTGCAGAGCTCCATGAGGGAGATGCGGGGTGCCATGAAGGAGCACGGTCAATAAGCCGAAAGGTCTACAACCTAGGATACTATTGGCCATCAATGAGCAAAGAAGTAGCAGACTTGGTACAAAAATGTGATCACTGCCAAAGGTACTCCAGAAATATAACAGCCCCGCCAGCGAAACTAAGCTCCATCTCAGGAGCCTGGCCTTTCGCGCAATGGGGGATTGATTTGATAGGCCCCCTACCAAAAACAAAAGGTCAGAAGACTTGCATAATTGTTGCAATAGACTACTTCTCCAAGTGGATAGAAGCAAAGGCAATGGGGAAGACAACAGACGACCAAGTCGTCAATTTCATCCAATCTCACATTGTCTCGAGGTACGGGGTGCCAAGAGCAATAATAAGTGACAATGGCCCACAATTCAAGAGCAAGAAATTGCAGTGGTATTGCGAAAGACTGAATATAGATCACCGTTTCGCATCAGTAAAGCACCCTCAGACAAACGGACAGGTAGAATCGGCAAACAAGATAGTGCTAGATGGCCTAAAGAAACGACTCCACGCCACCAAGGGAAGTTGGGTAGATGAGCTGGAAAATGTTCTATGGGCGGTGCGGACAACACCAAAGATATCCACAGGGGAAACACCATTTGGCCTAGTGTACGGAACTGAAGCGGTGGCACCAGCAGAAATAGCTGTACAATCACTGAGGACCAAGTACTTTGAGGAGCATGAGAACAACAAAGCAAGACTTTTAGATTTAGACATGGTGGAGGATAAAAGGTGGAATTCAGAAGAAGCACAGACACGAATGCGCCTTGTCTCAGCAAGATACTACAACCGCCAAGTCAAGGAGAGACAATTCCATGTAGGAGAACTGGTACTAAGAAAGAATGAGTTCTCACACTTAGACCAAGTCAGAAAATTATCTCCGAAGTGGGAAGGACCATACAAGATAGCGTCAGTTCCCTACGTAAACGCTTATCGCCTCGAAGATGGGGAGGGGTATATCTCCACAAACACCTTCAGTGGAGAGCACCTAAAGAAGTACTACGTATAAGAAGAAAGCACAAGCAAAAGACCATATCCTTAGTTTCATATTTCACATTTTGCATGTTTCAGCTTTACAAGCTTTTCAAAAAACAACTTTGGAGAAGGAGAACTCACGAAGTTACTCCAACTCTACAACTATCTTTTATTCCTACAAAGGATGTCTTGGTGCACCAAGGCATCCCAAGTGTACAAAAACATGAATGCTCCTGAGGGAGTAGAAGTTACTCAAAAGTATTTTCCAGTGAGTGTAGTGGTATAATCACGAAGTTATCCTTACACAGATATGACTTCAAGTCAATGACAGGTTCGACGCCCCCAAGAGCGTATCTTGAGAGTAGTTTTCATACTACGACATTCGACGCCCCCAAGAGCGTATCTTGAGAGTAGTTTCCATACTACGATGTTCGACGCCCCCAAGAGCGTATCTTGAGAGTAGTGTTCATACTACGACCTTCGACGCCCCCAAGAGCGTATCTTGAGAGTAGTTATTACACTACGACCTTCGACGCACCAAGAGCGTATCTTGAGAGTGGTTTCCAAAAACTACGAACTTCGACGCCCCCAGGAGCGTATCTTGAGAGTAGTGTTCATACTACGACCTTCGACGCCCCCAAGAGCGTATCTTGAGAGTAGTTATTACACTACGAATTCGACGCACCAAGAGCGTATCTTGAGAGTGGTTTCCAAAAACTACGATTTCGACGCCCCCAAGAGCGTATCTTGAGGTAGATTTGCAACCTACCAGATTCGACGCCCCCAAGAGCGTATCTTGAGGTAGAAAAAACACTACCAGTTCGACGCCCCCAAGAGCGTATCTTGAGGTAGATTTCAAACTACCAGTTCGACGCCTACCAGGAGCGTATCTTTGGTCTAACCTGAGCCCTCCGGGAGCCTATCCTGTGAAACGTTAAGTGCCGTCCGAGAGCCTGTCTCGTGAACAGATTTTGACACCCGTCAAGAACGTATCGGTGGACTAACCTGTGCCCTCCGGGAGCCTATCCTGTGAAACGTTAAGTGCCGTCCGAGAGCCTGTCTCGTGAACAGATTTCGACGCCCACCAAGAGCGTATCTTTGGTCTAACAGTACAACGTATACCATGTAAGGGGTATCAGAAGAGATCATCACACCATTCTTAGAAGGATACCATGCTCAGAAGGATACCATGAGAAAGAAATTTCTAAGTAAAGTAATGTGAAGAACAAGTAATGTTTTTTCTTTATGAAATGGCAGGTATGACATGAAGGAAAGCATGAAAGAAAGATAAATAAAGGAAACACACCAAGGGAAGGGTCCATAACCAAAGAGCCATACACAAGGCATAGGGAGACATCATGAGAAGAGATATAAGCACACGGACATATATACAACAAGTAGAGACAAGTGTATCAGACAAAGATGGCAACACTAAGAAAGGTGGAGTTTTAAACTCTAAAGACAACCACAACTCACAAACACACGAGACTACCACAAGAAATAAGGGTACTACCCCCTCATCTTCGCAATATGCTTAATAGCAAAGTCTGACAAATCACCAAGTCGAGAGAAAGGAAAGTCAGGAGCAATCATGTGAATACGCTCAAGAATCTCCTTCAAGGAAATACGTTTCGCCACAGAGCAGCGAACGTCGATAGCAGCCTGATAAGCGGAGGAGGCCATATACTCAGCAATGGCACACTCCTTCGCCTCCATACGACACATTTCCTCCAGAGAGATTAACTCAGCAGCCCGGAGTGTCTCATCACGATAAGACCTTTGTCTCAACGCCTCAACCTCTTCATTAAGAAGAGCAATGCGACCCTCCAAGTCTCGGCACCGCAAATCGGTGATGCGACTATGCTCCAAACAGCTAATAAGACTGGATTTAAGGGAGACACAAATGTCCTCGCACACCTTCCTCTCCTCAGCAAGATCAATAGCAAGGGTGGATAAATTAACAAGGTCGGCCATACCCTACAACAAAAACAAAAGATGAGATGGATAACACACGGAGAAGAAATATGCTAAAGGATAAAACGGTTACATTACAGGAGCATAGCGAACCAACACATCACGAGCCAACTCATATGTTGCCTCCGACCCTTTGGATAGGGACACACGATCGGCAGGAGGAACAGCAGACTGCAGAACACGAACTCCAACCTCAGGAGTTTGCAAAGAAGATTGGTTGTCAAAACGAGCCCCACGCCCATAATAAGGCGCCCACTCAGACCCAACAATTCCATCAACAGGTGGACGAGACAGCTCCTTCCGACTCAGACGCGGAAGACGAAGTCTACCTATAACAAAGCACAGAGTAAATACCAAGGTACACTAAGGAAACTCAGAGGCTCAAGGACTCACCAAATAAGGAAGAAGGAAAAGATGGCTCCCGGACCTTCGATTGGGGGGCATCAATATAGAAAGAAGATGACACCCTAACGTCACCACCCTTACCTCCAGTTAGAGAACACCTCCCCGCACCATAGAAAACCGATCTTTTTGCAATCGAAGGTCCGGTCCCAGAATTAACTACCCCCACGCGTACTGGCCTCTTACTCCTCATCAGTCGCCGGGGAGTTCTGCTGATCGAAAAAACACAAGTTTAGCCCAAGGAAAACAGGAAGCGAACAGTGGACAAGAAATACAAACTCATTCCCCTAAAAAGAGGGACACAAGGTCAAAAGACAAGAATAGAAAGACAACAAGAAAGACCCCACCAGCCGACAAGCAGAGGCAGTGGGGCAGGGGGAGATAGTAATAACCCCCAGCATAAGGAAACCCCACCAGCCAACAGGCAGAGGCAGGGGGGCAGGGGGAGATAGTAATAACCCCCAGCATAAGGAAACCCCACCAGCCAACAGGCAGAGGCAGGGGGACAGGGGGAGATAGTAATAACCCCCAGCATAAGGAAACCCCACCAGCCAACAGGCAGAGGCAGGGGGGCAGGGGGAGATAGTAATAACCCCCAGCATAAGGAGAGAGACACCACTGGCCAACTAGTAGAGACAGGGGGCAAAAGGAGATAATTATAATCCCAATAGGGAGGACTTCGCCCGCCAGTAAGCGGAAACATGAAGGTAAAAAGATGAAAAATGACGAACCAAATAGGACTACGTTACCAGGAAGACATACAAATCAAGAACGAGACAAGTAAGGAAACGATTGAAGGAGAAACAGAATTAAGTCCCTCAAGAGCAATGCTTACACAAGAGAAGAAACACGTACCTCAATACAACACCCGCCCCGAGAAGTAAGTCTGACTGGAAATTCCACCGTCAAAAAGAAAAGAAGGGAAAAGAACAACGAGAATGAGGTAATCACTTGCCCTTTTATAGCACAAAGGATTAGGGTTTTTCTAAAGTCGCTAAATCAACACCGTTGAATTTTAGAAAAGAAAATTTCAAGGGACAAGATTCAAAAACTAGTTCCCATTAACCACGGTTAAGCTCATACTCACCATAGTTAACATCCCCTAAGGTTTATTTCCTAGTATTCCATACTTAGAAAAATATTGGCCAAAATTAAATTTTTCCTCACTTAGATAGAATCCCGGCACGAATTTGAAGCATAAGTTATTTAGTTGCATTCGTATCACACCCCTGTGCAAGTGTGTATTTTTTGAGTATGCATCTATAGCAAGGATAAGTTTATTACTCCCACCTCAGACGGACGCGTGCCTAGGCACACGTCCGCGCTACTCTGACGTTTACAATTCCTCTATCTCATAAGGCAGGGGGCAAAGTCAGAGGCTCGCGTCCATGGGTAAGCAGGTATTCAGACAAGAAGGTAAAATCCCGGTTTCAAATTGCGCGTGTCATACCATCCTGAAATAGAGTCAATCAAGGGTTAAGCCATTGGTTGACTCGGGGGCATGTGATGGATATACGCCCAATTTGAACCCGTTGACTTCCAAACCGTTGTATTTTTATCGTCCCATTAACGTTTGTAAATCGAAACTTCAACCCGAACACTTCGCGAGAACGTCAACGGCTCGGACGGGGCCGAAGCGCCCGTCCGGCCAAGGTAAACTCGCCTAGGTGAGGTTGGGTGGCCACACCCGACCTCCCCTAGGAGAGATCGGGTCAGCCAACCCGATCTCTCCTAGGGGAGATCGGGTGGACCAACCCGATCTCTCCTAGGAGAGATCGGGTCAGCCAACCCGATCTCTCCTAGGAGAGATCGGGTCGGCCAACCCGATCTCTCCTAGGAGGGATGGGGTTGGCCAACCCCATCCCTTATGAGGGGTTGGGTGCCCTCACCCAACCCCTACCCCTGGGGGTCGGATTTCTCCTCCCCCAAGGGCCCCGGCACCATTTTCGGACTCCCACACTCGGTCCACTCCGCCTACCTTCTCCGAATCCTAAGGTCTTAATTATGTGCTTAAAGGTTAATTAATTGTGTTTAAAGGTTAACGATGTCATTAAGCCACCTTAATGACACCGTTGCCTATAAATACCCCACCTTCACAACTCATTTGATCATCTGGGCAATTTTAGATTATTTTGCTCTGACCTCTCTCTAGCTTTATCTCTCTAAAAACGACACTGACTTAGGCATCGGAGAGGGTTCATCAGGCACCACCCCCCCCCCCCCCTCTGTGCCTGGTATTGCCCCTTCTGCAGGGCGAAAGGAGAAGAGGAGCTCAGGAAGGAAGGACGAAAGCTAAGACAGTACAACCTAAGAGAACCGGATCATCCACATCTCCAGTGAGGAACGAGATTTGAGCCGACCACCCGTTGACCCAGATCCCGGAACCTAACAGACATGTCAAAAAATGGACGGAATGTAACGGTTTGACCAAAACAAAAAAAAAATCTGCAAACATATGGTACCAAAACTAGGTAAAAAAAAACATCATTGACCAAAACCCAAAAATTGTCAAACATGATGGACCAAAAGACCTATTAACCCTATTATTAATCATTATTATGCCAACTACAGCCAACAAATTTTGGGCCGGGCTCATCAGTTCTATAACTTGCGTATTGCAACACAAAATTTTCATATGGACCCATATTGGGGTGGGCGTGGCGGGCTTCGGTGGATATTTTTGAAGAATAAAACCCTTCATAAATTTTCAGTCTTTTAGTTTTTATTTTCTGCAAAGACGGACTCGGTTTTAAATCAATTAACATGAATTTGGAAATGTATATTATAAATAAATATATATATTTAAAAAAATATAAAATTTATGTTCGATTTTTAAATAATTAACACATTTATGTTATTTTTTTGTTAAGTTGGTCAAAAACTTCACACTATTAAGAAAATGGTTAAACGGTCTTTTGGTGTCATATATTTGGTCAATGTTGCATTTGGTGTCATATGTTTTTTTTTTTTTTTTTTTGTATTCCTTTGGTGCTATATGTTTGCATTTTGTAGACTTCTGGTTAGTGAACAGTTAAGTTTGACCGTTAAATACTTTTATTTTATTCATTTTAATCATACAAATTATATATATCACTTTTAATTTTTACAATTTAGCTCAAAAAAATCCAAATCAAACCTAGGTCAAAATTGACAGAATCAGGGTCCGACTTAGATGCCACTTCCTCCGCCTCATCTACATTGCCCATCCGCCTCCCCAAACATTGGCAGAAAAATTTCAGGATTTTCCTATTTTTAAGTTACATCCTTCTATTTTAAATAAAGTATTGCAGTTTTTACATAGTGATCAATTATGTGCTGTCACGTAAAAAAATTTAGTACAATCAGCAAAATTACGAAGGTATTAACGAAAAGTTAACATTTTATCTAAAATAACTATTTTAAATTAGTTATATTTAAAATACACGCTCCCAAACATATTACATTTAAAATTATTTTAAAATAAACATATGACATGTTTCTCATACTTTCAAGCTGGTTAAGTATCTGGATCATTTTGCCAAAAAAAAAAAAAAAAGTATCTGGATCATTTTTAATTATATGATGTCCATTGAACTATGTGCAGTATTTCTAAGGTAACAAGAGAAAGGTCGAGGGTTTTGCGGTTTTCCAGTTCTCTTCTCTAGAATTGTCTTTACGTTTGAAGTCTCCATTTACGCTTCGCGCCTTCAACAGTCACTCTTTCTACTTCCGGGGCTTGAGCTCCAGATTATAGGGTTCGTAGGTAGCAGAAAGACGGAAGGATGCAGTCATCTATGCTAGTTCTCAGTAAGTTTTATCGGTTCATCCACCACCTTATTTTCCTGCTTGATCCGCTTTGTCGGTGCTGCTGCAATGTCGCGGAAATCACCGCCGTTCGAATCTGAATTTGTGATGTTAGGTTCATATTTAGCTCAAACTTCACAGGATAATCTCGTTAGCGATGTATCAGCGGCGATTAAAACCTCAAATGGAAATTAGTTTGTGAATTTGTTGTGGAGCCACTGTCATGCCAGATCGTTTAATTTCCACTTCTATTTCTACTTTGTTGGAGCAGACGATTCTCTGAAGCGTGAATCTGGAAGCAAGGTTCAGCATGCGAACATCCAAGCCTCGAAGGTAAATGCGGCGCTGTACCTTTTGTATCATCGCGTCAAATCTTTACTTCAATCGATGAATTTGATTCTGTTAACTAGGTTTCCTGTGTAGTGCGCAATGTATATTGGAACAGGCCACTTAGGAAGTATATTATGCATTTGATCCGGCAGGGTGAAGGTCCAATCTGAAAAGTTTCATTTGGAAGGAAAAGGGTTGGGTGAATTGTCTGAATATTAGTCCTGCAGTTAGAGCAGCATAACTGTTTTATTACATCATCAATTACAACATACTTACACATAGAAATTCCATTGAATGAGCTTTATTAGTAATATACGTATTGTGGAGGAAGTTATATATTGATTCGCTCCAAAAAAGAGTAGTAGCTATGCTCTTTATCTGTTATTTCTGCTACGAGGGAGATTCAATAATCAGTAGCTGCATTAGACAATATATATGCAATATATATATCTTCTTCCCCCTCTTTGTCCATTCCCTGAATATGTTTGTGTTTTTTCGTGTTGATAGGCTGTTGCTGATATCATTCGAACAACGTTGGGTCCTCGATCCATGCTGAAAATGCTCCTTGATGCTAGTGGAGGTGAGTGCTCTGTTCATGTTCATGTTCATGCTGCTGACTTATGTCTTTTTTTTTATATGCATCAAAGGTTGCAACCAGAACTACTGATAAGTGATGTGCGAACTTAGTTGAAACATCCACTTATAAGCACCTTGTTAGTTGTGGTTGTGCGTTTTCCATTCAATTACTTGTTCTTATAAAACTCTGTTAGAATTAATTTATTTTTAAGGTTCGTGCTACTTATCATGATCAAATTTTTTAGATGCACCAAATTTTAATTATTATATGTTCGAACCTTTTTTTAATTAGTTTGTTGCTAATGCTACCATTTTGATTGGTCATAGGAATTGTTGTGACAAATGATGGGAATGCTATCCTGCGTGAGTTGGATATTGCACACCCAGCTGCCAAGGCACGTTCCATGCTTATACCAATTGATTTTACTGTTTCTTTAAAGCATTTTTATGTCTTCTAATCCCATCTACGTCCTGAAAACTTTATTCATTCTGCACCGCCGTCGTAATTAGTTATTTTTCTGCTCTCTAACATGTCCTGTGGGTGTCCACAGTCCATGATCGAACTTAGTCGTACTCAAGATGAAGAGGTGGGAGATGGAACCACTTCTGTCATAGTTCTTGGTGAGTTTATCATACCCACTACTCGACTAATTCTTTGTACTGTATTATTGTCCATAAAACCAGCCACAACATGATGCATTTGTATGCGGGACGAACATTTTTGTTAATTACGACTTTTTTCCTCATCTACTAGATGTATTTGTATATTAACTTAACTTAGAGAATACAAAATTCAGTTATAAGAAATCTTATCGTTAGAATCTTGTATATTCATCGTAGTAGGAATGTAGGATCAATCTTTGTTTTGCCAAATAGATGATTAGTATAGGTCTCTCATTGTACATTAGATTTGTAGAAGCTGTCAATGAGTCCAGGTCTGATGTCTGTTTGAGATGGCATGGATTTGTTGTCTATTTCTAATTTTCACTGCATATATCGTAAACATTACATTCTTACACTAAATATTTCTTTTTTTAAGCTGGTGAGATGCTGCATGTTGCGGAGGCATTCCTTGACAAGAATTACCATCCTACTGTAATTTGCCGAGGTTAGACTTATTATATAGGTTTTTATGCTATATATATTTTCTCATTGTATTGCATCTCTTTTACTGATGGAGATTCTTTTTGTATTTGTAGCCTATAACAAAGCTTTGGAAGATGCCATCGCTGTTCTGGACAAAATTGCAATGCCAATTGATTTTAATAATCGTAAGCATCTTTCTTTTGACCCAGTTTATTTAATAGGTATACTGGTTTAGTGATACTCTATTATGATATGATTAGACATTTGACCATCATTGATTTTACGCGTCCATACTTTGGTTTAAGACCAGTAAATGATATTTTCTATTCACTGCTATGATTTTCCAAGGTTCCTGCTGTTCCTAAGAATCTCTGCATCACCTCTCTCATTTCTACCTAATTCTGCTTTTGTAAACTGCTGATATAGAAACAAGATAGTCAAGGCAATATCTTAATTCAGGCATGTAAACTTTTGATTCCTTATTGTGGCCTTTTCTCAGGTTCGACTATGTTGAGCCTCGTGAAGAGTTGCATTGGCACAAAGTTCACTAGTCAATTTGGTGATCTCATCGCAGTAAGTTTTACCTATTCAATTTTTGTATACTCAATATCTTATCCTGAAAAAGTTGTGCCCTCTAAATCGTTAAATAGCGAATACTTGATGTATTCGTTTTCTCAAATTTAACTGAGATCCCGGCTTATCTTAAATGTTTTATGTGATTATCTCCTCAGATTATATTGATGTGTGCCCCTATTCTTCAACTTGCCATCCTTTAAGCTCTAGACTATATGTCTGTTTCTATCATGATTCTTGTTGAGCTCCGCCCTCCGGGTTGTTTATTCTGATAGGATTTGGCAATCGATGCGACATCAACTGTTGGAGTGGACTTGGGTCAAGGTTTAAGAGAAGTTGATATTAAGAAGTATATTAAGGTTGAAAAGATACCTGGAGGCCAATTAGAGGATTCTAAGGTTCTTAAAGGAGTCATGTTCAACAAAGATGTGGTTGCTCCAGGAAAAATGAGAAGGAAAATAGTCAACCCACGTATTATACTGCTCGATTCCCCCCTTGAGTACAAGAAGGGTGAAAATCAAACCAACGCAGAATTGGCCAGAGAAGAAGATTGGTCTGTGCTTCTGAAGATGGAAGAAGAATACATCGAAAATCTCTGCGTCCAAATATTGAAGTTCAAACCAGACTTAGTCATCACCGAGAAGGGGCTCAGTGACTTGGCATGCCATTATTTTAGCAAGGCTGGTGTCAGTGCAATTAGGAGGTTGAGGAAGACGGACAATAACAGAATCGCGAAGGCTTGTGGGGCCACAATCGTGAATAGGCCTGATGAATTGCAGGAGTCAGATATTGGAACTGGTGCTGGTCTGTTTGAGGTTAGAAAAATTGGGGATGAGTTCTTTGCGTTCATCGTTGATTGCAAAGATCCAAAAGCTTGTACGGTGCTTTTGAGAGGAGCTAGTAAAGATCTTTTGAATGAAGTGGAAAGGAATTTGCAGGTAATGAATGTGTTGCACTTCTTTAGCTCAATTAACATGAGTATGTGAAGATTGAAATTTTATGTAGTAAAAAATTCTGCTCTTATCACAGGATGCTATGGGTGTGGCAAGGAACATAATCAAGCACCCAAAACTTGTCCCGGGTGGCGGGGCAACTGAGTTAACCGTTTCTGCGACATTGAAACAGAAAAGCGCATCGATTGAAGGTGTAGAAAAGGTGAATTTTGTATTCTCTGATTCTGTTTGGTTGGTTCATTCTAGTCGTCATTCCATGTGACAGTATACATATAGTCCATTTTATGGGAATTGACTGTGATAGAGTGCTACGATTATTTGAACAGTGGCCATATGAAGCTGCAGCCATTGCCTTCGAGGCCATTCCCAGGACATTAGCTCAAAACTGTGGAGTGAATGTGATTAGAACCATGACTTCTCTTCAAGGAAAGGTGACAACCCCGAACCTCTTACAGTCATTTTTTAAACAATGTATGTTGCCTTTTTAATTACTGCGTCTGAACATTTTAATTACTCTATTGTTGTAGCATGCCGGTGGAGAAAATGCATGGGTCGGGATTGATGGGAATACTGGTGCTATTACTGATATGAAGGAGCGGAAGGTATGATGACTTCTCTGCGTTTTGTAGTATTGTGAGTACATGAAACAGTTTTAAAGATCGAGGCATTTTATAATCCTCAGTACCATATTAAAAAAACCCCAGATAAATCTTAGTCTATATTAGATGTTAACTATAGAGGAGAATCAAAACGTTTTTGTTTGATTTTTTGGCCAAAAAATGTTGCTGTTCTTCCAAGAACAAGTCTAAACAATAGTTTCAGCTATCATTCACTGGAAAACTGTATTTGTGCTTGGAGAACATACCTGTCTAGTGTACTAATTCCTTAATTTCCTATAATGGAAATATTCAGATATGGGATGCATACAATGTGAAGGCACAGACATTCAAAACCGCCATTGAAGCAGCATGCATGCTTCTCCGAATTGACGACATTGTAAGCGGTATAAAGAAGAAGCAAGCTCCAGGAGCAGGTCCTCAAAAGCCCACGGTCCAAACAGAAGCCGATGCTGATTCGGAGCAGATACTCCCTGATTAAACTCAACACTTAGGTCACGATTTGACTTCTCTATCTGACCTTTCTGTGCTAGCTAGTTTTAGGTTGATTACGTGTAATTTTTTCTCTTGCAAGTCTATTCTCCCAAGTGTGTCAATTTAAAACCCAACATTTCTGTTTTATATAATACACCTTCCAAACGGTCTGGTTTTGGGGTTTGATGTTGCAAGTGACGTCGTGATGGTGCATGAAGAATGTAGTTCTTTCCTCATGCCATGTGTCATCATTCTCAGGCCTTAGAATAATTCATATTTGCATTGACTGGGTCAATTTCAGGACTGGTTTCATTTAAAGTGATTAATCGTACGAATAATGCTTAATCGTGTGAATAGTGCTACGATGACTTGGTACGTCACTGTTCACCACAGGGGGGGCGGTGGCAATTGGCATGGACCGTGGGTGGTGGCAAAGTAACACAGCGCCAAAGTTTGATTTATATACATATACTGATTTATATGTTAACGTCAGAGGGTGCTTTAATCATAAAAAATGACCGAGTACGATGATTCAGATATTTTGGCCGGGGAAGTCGTACGGACGTAACTGCTTTGATCAGTCCATGCATGGATTGTAGTAGTAATAAGGTTACTTAGTGTTTCCATCAACATTATTTATCCACTTAATTTAGAGGTACGTAATAGTTAGTCTTAATTAGAAGGGAGGGGTGGAGTATTCAGGAGATTCATTTGGTCCACAGATTTCCAAACTCTCTATATAGGGGACTGGGAGGGGACGTCTCTTTCTCGTTGGTTAAAGGTTTGGTCACCGACTGATAGTGAGATATCTTTCAATGCAATTCGCATGTAAATTGTGCTTATAAATGGTAATAATACACTCTTTACATAAATAAATACAAAAGCCAAGAGAAGCAGACAACGTCAGTTTTGTGGAGGGCGAAATTGAATGTCCCAAGTTTCATATGCATTGCTATTTAGCGCCTTCGTTAAATTTTGGGGTTAAGTTGAACGAAATCTAATTTTCAAAATTTCAAAAATAACCTCTAACCAGAACGCTGCTCTGATTTGGGACTTAAAGTTCTGGCCGATTACGGCCAAATTACGGCCGATTTAGGGCTTATAGTTCCGGCTGATTCCAGCCGATCTAGGGTTCTCTCCAGCTGCATCTTCACCGTCGTGGCAAGGAATCGGAGGTGTGTGGCCGGAATCAGAGACTTTATAAAAAAAAAGAGGGGCAAAATAGTCTTTTCAACTCAATCTGTTAAAATTAATATCAAAATCTAACGGAAAACTAAAGTTTTTGACCAATATAGGCATATATGAACAACCAAATACATATATAAGCTGCATGAATAATAAATTACAAGTCTAAATCAGTGTATTCAGTAGTTCATATACGCTTATATCGGTAAAAAACTCGGAAAACTAAATAGCAACAATACTGAAAAATGGAACCCTAAATATCAACAGTTTAAAATTGAGACATTAAACTGACACATGTGTCAAAATTGAAATTGTAAATAGGTTTTTTTTTTCCTAATATGAATTATTATAATTTTCGTTTACTGTTTACGGATTAAGCACCGGAACGATATTTTGACCAAAAAAAGACCGGAACGAGATAGTATAAAATGAACGTGATGATATCTCACTATTAAAACACTCTATTTTTAGACATTTTGAAGGGAAAATGTAACCTTTCATTACAAATTTAAATTTTCATATCTACTTTCGGAGCTTTAGTGTTAAAATTATTATTTACGAAGATGGCAACTCACTTACCCCTTTATCCAACGAATCTTGAATTCACATTTTCTTAATCAGATGTATTTTAAATATTTCAAATTATACAATATTAATCTGGCCAAAAAATATTTATACAATATACATATATACAAACGCAATATTGGGAACCTTTTGTAAATCTTTATATCACCGCCCTTGCATTGATTTTTCAATGAAAGAGGGAGCACGGCCAAAAATTGCACTTACATACTAAGCTACTAATAGTTAATTCACAATTATTGTTCACCTAATGATTACTAACCAATTAAACTCATTTTTTCAGAATAATCCATTCTTAGCATCCGCCTCGCGCCCGCCTTAAACGGACACGTGGAGCTCACGAACCCATTCACTAGTTGAAGGTACGTCTTCAGGTCGTGACAAGTGGCAACACCTCCTTTGTTATGGTACGGAGACTCTTTACTACTCAGCCGCAGCTCTCTTCCCACGTCAGCATACACCCACCCGCACCGTTGCACGCTCTTCTGAAACCACCTAGGCAGTCCTGCCACCTCGACAGCACTGTTCTCCGCCACGTCAGCATGTCGGTTCTCGAGCACGAACCCTGGCACCTTAGTGACCACGTCGTCCGAGTTCACTATCCGTAGTATCCGGGTCCCACTCTCCTCGAGCCTACGCCTAAACGTCCGGTCCCCGACGCGGGGCCCACCGAACGATATCACGGTCACCATGGGGCAGTTATCGAGTGTGGTGCGGATATCGTAGGCCATCAAAGTAGCCAATGCCGCGCCGAGACTATGCCCTGTGATCGTGATACTCAACGGCACTTCATTATCGCCTCCGTAGGTTTTGACGATCCTATCGATTTCTTCTCTTACCGTGTCTTGTAAGCTCGGTGACGTGGCGGTTCTTGATTTATATAAGCTCAGGAACCCACTCTCGACCATCGGTCCATCCGCCACGTCAGTGTCTAGGTTTGTTAGATTGGCTCTAAGGTTCTCGAACCATTCGAGACAGGTGGCGGTCCCACGCAGTGCGATCACCACGTCGCGCCTACCGAGCCTAGCGATCTCTCTTCTATCGTGGCAAACCGCCACGTAACCAATCCAGCTGGACTGAGTGGAGACCCAGCTGGGCACTTTTTCAGTCCACCGTGGCAACTTGACCCCTGACGTGGCACGTAAGTTCCTCGTCAGCCGATACCCGGTCTCATTAATACCCGACTCCGCGAGGAGCGAGTTCTTGTGATATTTACACGTGGCAAACGACGGTGACGAAGGGTCGAAGTCAAACGCGCGATACGCGGCCTCGACAAACTCGCCGTACCGAAGAATCTCGTGGCGGAGATGATCGTCGAGAGGGTCGAGGAGACCTTCCCAGTTGTTAAGCCCTTGGTACTCCATCCAGTGCTTGGAGACTCTAACCCTAGATGACGTCATTGTCTCCGGTGGGTGACGTACGTCGGTGAGGTAAGCAGTGCAGGTTGTTGAAGTGTTCTTGCGGGGAGTGTGGAGTTTGAGGGAAGAAAAGAGAGAGTTTGTATTGTTGTGGAGGGTGGTTGGGGAAGTGAATGTTAGCTTGGAAGCTCCGTTAATGGCGGCAAGCTTCATTTTTTTTTTTTTTAAGATTAATGGGAGAGACCAAGCCGATTATATTATAGGGCTTTGAGGGTGATCTGCTTCAATTTGGAAGTGATGAGTGATGATGGATTTTATAGAGGGAAACGAGGAGTCAGAGAGTCCGAGTAAAGAAAGTAGAATAACGGCTGAAAGCGAAAGAACAAATAAAATGAGGAGATAGAGAGAGAATGGACGGCGGGATAGAGAAATAGAGGAAGGTACGAGGAGGTCGCTCCCTCTGTAAATATTGTTCAAATGATAAAATGATTTGTAATTTTTGTTGAAGTATAAGAGTTTTTATAAATTTGGTTTATGAAACATTTGGTCGAAGTACCCATTTTATTTTTTACATAGTATCAGAGTGTATGAGATCGATTCATGGTGACATCAATTTAATTGAAAAATATTACATTCTATTTAAAGAGTTTGAAGCACATTTGTTTGACCATTAATTGGTCAAGTCATATAGCCGGACTTATACTCATAATTTGACTATTAATTTGTCTAAGACTTGAATGATATTGAAGCATAAAAGTACGCCAAACGTTTTCACCTACAAGTTCGGATTTATTTGGGATATATATAACTGATCAGGTCAATCCCATATTCCCTATATAAAATACTATACGAAAGAAAAAAAAGGATTTTATTTTAGGGGATAGATATTAAATTAAAGGTAAATAATTATTATAATAAAACAGTTTAGGGTAATATTTTTTAAAAAAATTATTAAAAAAGTTAATTCCTTAGGTGAAATTTTGATGTTTGGACACTATGTTAAGTTTTTTAAACAATTTGGTCGTATAAAATAGTTTGCTTGGTCTGGTTATAATCTTGGGTAATTTTAAGACTGAAGAGCATGTGTGAGATATATATTGGAGCACCTGTAATCAAAGTGGAAATTAAGAAGAACGGAAAGTAGGAAACGAAATGACACGTTGTCAGTAGTTGGCTTGCCGTCCAAATTAGTATACAAAATCATAACGATATATGATACATTAAGTGCTCCCAACTTCTGGGACAGCGACGATATATTGCCCTTAGTTTCCGACCAAATACACTTCTACTCCACATGCCTCTTTCTCTCCATCTAAGTTTCTTTTACCTCTCTTCGTTTTCTTAAAATCTATAAATTTATAGTATACTGGCCTCACAACAAAAAAATTTAGTATATGTTGGATCACGGCAGGAGCTCCGGCTACGGTGACGGATTCCTTAGCTCCTCGCAATCCTGCAGAAGGGGAATAGAGGGCAGTGGCCCAGAATCCCTCTCCGATGCTTAACGTAAGTATGGCAGTCAACAGAGCAGGCAAGCAGTATCAATGTATGTGTAAAAACGTAACCCTAGTCTGGAATAACTTCCCTCTTTTTATAGAGGGAGGCTATCCCAGTTACCTGATTAGGTGGTTGGATCGTGATCCACTATCCCACGTATCTCGCCATATATTCTGCCCTGTATCTCGTACAGTTATTCGTATCCCGCATATCTCGCCCATTATACCACTACTGTAATCGTGGCGAGATTTCCGGGATTGTGCTCTTACTGGCGAGTCTCGATCGTTATCGGAGACTCCCAAGTTGCATCGTTTGAGGATTCGGTGTCGGGGAGTGGTGTCAACTCCCATATCGGGACCGACTACGTCCAGGTCCGATACCTTCGGGGCTCTTCCCTGTCGGAGCCATACTTGCTCGGGGCCATTCAATATCGGGGCCTCCTTCCGTCGGAGCCCTTAGCCTTCCAGCAGCCCAGCTCCTAGCCCACTAGGCCTAGTCGCCGTTAGTCAATCGTTAAGGGGCCTAACGGCCTTCGCCAGGGCCCATCATTTGCCCCCAAGACGTGGGGGACTTATAGTGCGTCGCGTCTTCCAACATCGGACTCTTCCGCGTCTCCGTCGGAGGCCTTTGCCTTGGATCTTTTCAAGATCTTCTGGGATCCTGTTTGGATTCGAAGGGATTTTTTTGAAAAGATCAGCATTAAATGCTGATAGGAGGTGAGGGAACGTTTTGGGCTCTGCACGCCAGCCTGTTGAAAAAGCACTTTTCAGCCGTTCCAATGCGTCATTACTTTTGTCTTATCTGTCTCATGTGTTCTGACGGTTCAGATTAAAACCGTTCCTATTCTCCGAATTGGCACGTTTCCCCTTGGACGATCGTGATTGAATTGTTTCGAATTCTGTGGCTCAGATTTTCCACCCCTTCAGTTTCCTTTTCTCTTATAAAACCCTAGCCTCAAGCACTGTTTTACCTTTCTTTTACTTCCTCTTCTTTGCGATCCCAAGAGCTGTGATTCTCCAGATTCCAAGTTTTCACCGGCGATTCGAGTTTTTACCAGTGTTTCAGGCACTTCAGGCTTCTCCGATCAGGACTCAGTCACTATGTCTGGTAAGATTCTTCTCCTTATTGTTCCCTTCCTTTTCATCTTTGATCTTCCTAGGTTTCAATTTTCCCCTTCCTCCTCCCTCGACGATTTTCAGCCGAGGGATCTGCTACTGCTGGACCACCCTTCGTCTTCAAGTACTTGAAGAACTCCCTCGCGCCTATCAATTATGAGAGGGCTTGTAACGAATGTGGCATCTTTGAATCTTCCTTTGGGGCTCGTTATCCCTACGAGGAATCCCAGTTCAATTCTCGCAACACTCAAGTTACGCTCCCCAAAGGAGACGAAGTGTTCATTTCTCCGGGGCAAATTCGTGCGGGGATTCGACTCCCTTTTTGTCCAAGCTGGGTAGAGTTGTGCAATCACTACAAAACCTACCCCACGACCTTCTCCCCCCATGCGATTCGTACGTGGATTGCCTTCCAGGTGTGGTGCGACATCAACGCAGAAGACTGGAGTTATAGCCTGGAGCTTTGGCGGGTCCTCTATAAGATGACTTGCAACAAGGATGGGATCTGCTCCTTTTCTCCCCGTCAACCTGAGGGGACCGACGAGCAGTACAAGGAGATGGGTTGGGACAGGAGGGTGTCCTGGAAGATCTGCAAGGAGCGGGCCATCATCTCCGACAAAGGGAACGATAATGCTAATTGGAAGGAGCAATATTTCTTCATCCAGCCTGGTCCCATTGAGTGGCCGAGGACCATCGTGGAGGCTGATCCTCCCGTGTCTTTCCGTTCGTGGTCAGAACAGACCCGGAGAGCCTTGATGCTTATCCAGGCTCGTCGCTGGGAGAAGGGTTACCAGCCCTTCGAGGCCACTTCTGTCACTGACCAACAGCGGGTCAAGATTGGGATTATGCTGATCGATCCCAAGGCCGGGGGAAAAGTTCGTGACGGTGTTTCCAATGTAATTCTCTGGGTAATCTTCTAATTGTTTCTTTTTCACTGCTTACAGCCCCTCGAACATCGCTGACCGTCCGTCTGTTTCAGGAGGATACCGATGCCTCCCACTCACTGAAGCGCAAGAAGAAGCCTTCCCACCGAAAGACTTCTGCCCCTTCGGGGCCGTCCAAGAAGAAGGCAAAGACCTCTGAGGCCCCCACCTCCGAGGGGCGGACTAATGTGGATGTGGTCCGGTCCGCCTTCAACGTCCGCTCCGAAAAAGAAGGTAAGGAAGTCTTTCGTGCTATTAAAAGATATAGGGAGTTGGTACCTCAGGATCTTCAAGCCTCCGATATGGAAGGACGAATTAGGGGTGTCAGGAATATCCTTCGAGGGGAAACTCCACATGTTCTCGAGGCGGGCTATTATGACTTTTTCGGCAAAGAAAGATTTATGGAGCGTTGTTTAATCTGGCACACCGATATCAAATTAATCCCTCGACTTATTCGCCCCGCTGCAGGTCCTGCGGACGCCGCCCCTGCTGCAGCTGCCTCGGACTCCGCGCCTGCGGCGGAGCCGGTGGTGGAAGATGCCCCGACGGAAGACCGGGGCGAATTCGGTCGGGTGACCAGCTTGGAAGACTCCCCTTCCGATGATCGAGCTGAGGAGGAAGGCCTCATCCTCCGAGGGAAATCAAGGTTGACTCCCGTGAAGTCATCTGGTGGGAAGGCATCTTCACTTCCCACCACGCCGCCATCATCTTCTGCTCCACCATCCTCGCCAGTTAGAGGTGTGACCCCCGAAGCTCGAGTGAGTGAGGAAGCTGAGGAGCCTCGCCTGGTAGTACCTCCGTTCCCTTTGGACGGGGACTACTATCGGGCCTTCTCTTCGGACCAGGGCTCCGAGCCTTGGAGACCGGTGGAGTCCCTTCAGGGAATCCCTCTGCATCGGGGGTGCCAGGAGAAGAACCTGGCCTTGCATTTGGTGTCGGGCTCGGTCCCGCCCTCTTTGAGGCGTCCCCTTTCTCTGGAAGGGGAAGACATCGATGCTGACATCCGGAAGATGGCTATCCGTCGGATAGAGGTAAGTGAATTTTCTCTTGTTCATCTGGGGGCGTTCCGATTTTCGAGTACTAAGTTAAATTTTGTTTTCAGGAAATCGCGGACCAGGATCGTTGCTTCGGCTACATCCTGTCTTTGCGGGAGGCTTTGGAGCGAGAACGGGCTAACTCCAACCTCGAGAGCTTGACCAAGCTCCAGGAGGACCTAGCTGCCTCCGAGGCGTCAAGGCTCCGAGCGGAGGAGGGCAAAAAGCGAGCTGAGGAGCGGGCCGAAGAAATCGGGCAGCGGGCCGAGGAGCTCCGAGCCAAGCTTACTCAAGAGGCTCAATCCCAACAGCGGCAGATTCTAAGTCTTGAGAGCTCGCTCAAGAGGGAGCAGCAGGCGGCCATGGCGGATCGGGGCCAGTTTGCCTTCGAGAAGGCAGCGTTGCAGGAAACTGCTGAGCGGCTGAAGCTCGAGAAGCAGAGGGCCGTCGCGGAGCTAGAAGAGGCGAGGGCGGAGCTAGAAGAGGCGAGGGCGGATCACTCCGCCCAATTAACAAACGCGAAGGTCCAAGGCCGCGAGGAGTACCGAAGCTCGGAGGACTTCAAGGAGGATGCGGCGAAACATTGTCAAGAGGATCTGCAGAATGCCATCCTCGATATTGTTGAGGAGCTTAATGAGACTTATGGGGACTCCATCGACTTGAGAAAGTCCAAGACTCTTGGTCCAGCCGCAGAAACGTATCTCAACCTCCCTTCCGAAAGCTCCTCTGAAGACGCCGACGAGTCTGTCCCTCCAAAGCCTTCCGAAGATTCAGCCCCTGGAGTTTAAAATCTTAAGTCCTTGTACCTCTTCCTTATTATCTCTTTTGTACCGAACCTTTTGGGCCTTCGAGCCTTTTATGGATGTTTTCTTTTTCGGTTATGCTCTTCGTAACTCTTCTATCGGATCCTAAGGCTTTCCGTCGTCCTACGACGCTTTGAAATCGAACCTTAAAAACTTAAGGACTTTTCGGACGTCCAATGACGCTTTTAATCGAACCTTAATAACTTAAGGATTTTTTGGACGTCCAATGACGCTTTTTAATCGAACCTTAAAAACTTAAAGATTTTTTCGGACGTCCAATGACGCTTTTTAATCGAACCTTAATAACTTAAGGATTTTTTCGGACGTCCAATGACGCTTTTTAATCGAACCTTAAAAACTTAAGGATTTTTTCGGACGTCCAATGACGCTTTTTAATCGAACCTTAAAAACTTAAGGATTTTTTCGGACGTCCAATGACGCTTTTTAATCGAACCTTAAAAACTTAAGGATTTTTTGGACGTCCAATGACGCTTTTAATGGAGCCTTAAAAACTTAAGGATTTTTTGGACGTCCAATGACGCTTTTAATGGAACCTTAAAAACTTAAGGATTTTTTGGACGTCCAATGACGCTTTTTAATCGAACCTTAAAAACTTAAGGATTTTTTGGACGTCCAATGACGCTTTTAATGGAACCTTAAAAACTTAAGGATTTTTTCGGAACACTTTAATCGGAAGTAACCTCTTTATTGATTGATGTCTTTAACATGGCATGCACCACTCAGGGCGACTTGATTACATCGTTGCGCCTCTACGGACGACTTATTTGTCAAACATGACATTTCTTCAGATGTTCACCACTAAAGGTGTTTCGTAATACTTTGCCGTCGAGGTCTTCTAACTTGTAAGCATTTGAGGCCGGCATGCCTACGATCTTGTAAGGCCCTTCCCATTTCGGAGACAGCTTGTTGATCCGATCCTGGAGAGCGAACTCGTTCCGACGTAGGACCAGCTCCCCCGCATAGAACTGTCGCGACCTGACCTTCCGGTTATAATACCTGGCCGTCGCCAGACGCATCCGAGCTTGCGTTATGTCGGCCTCTAGCCGTTTTTCCTCTAACAAGGATAACTCCAGGCGCCTGGTTTCGTCATTCGTCAAAGGTCCTATCCTGGCTTTTCCTGGACTCGTCGAGGGCTCATAGCTTCTGGTTCGATGGGACGCCACAGCGATTTCCACAGGAGCGACCGCCTCCGTCCCATAAACAAGTGCAAACGGGGTTTCACCTGTTGACCGCTTGGGTGTCGTTCGGACCGCCCATAACACGTTCTCCAGCTCGTCTAGCCATTTTCCGTCCAAAGCGTAGACCCTCTTCTTCAAGCCCTCCATCACGATTTTGTTGGCAGCCTCCACCTGCCCATTGGTCTGGGCGTGACGAACGGATGCTGTCCGATGCTCGATATTGAACTCGTCTAGGAACCTCTCCAACTGGGCCCCGTTAAACGGAGGACCGTTGTCACTGATGATCACCTTCGGCACCCCATATCTTGACAAAATTCGGGTCTGGAGGAACTTAATGATATGTCCCGCTGTTGTCTTGGCTAAGGGCTTAGCCTCGATCCACTTCGAGAAGTAATCAATCGCAACCAGCAGATGTGTGCACTGGCTCTTTGCTTTCGGAAGGGGTCCCACCAGGTCAATGCCCCACTGTGCGAAGGGCCAAGCACTCCCAATGGGCGTCAAATCAGCAGCGGGGGCTGTGATATTCGAGGCGTATCTCTGACACGCGTCACAGGATCGAACAAGCGCCGTTGCTTCCTTATTCATCGTAGGCCAATAGTATCCCAAGTTCAACGCCTTTCTCAGGATGGATCGGGCGCCTTCGTGACAGGCTGCGACTCCTTCATGCAGTTCTCTCAGAATTCGGGTCGTGTCAGGTTCTGCTACGCATTTCAGGAAAGGTGTCGAGAGTAAACCCTTCTTGTACAACTGGTTATCCACCATCGCGTAGTTAATTGACATTCGTCGCAGTCGCTCTGCTGCCACTTTGTCTTCAGGCAATGCCCCCGTAGTTAGGTACACAATTATCGGGGTCATCCACGTGGGCTCCTCCTCTGACCCTGTTCCGATAGTGCATACTTCCGATGGATCGATCGTCGACAGAATCACCCTCTCCAAGAAGTGTACCCTCCGAGTCTCTTCCAAAGGTGCCCCCAAGGCAAATTTGCTCAAGGCGTCGGCCTCCACATTCTTTTCTCTTGGGATTGCCTCTATATCAAAGCTTTTGAAGCTCTCTTTTAGTGTTTGAGCCTCCCGAAGATATTTCTTCATGATTGGGTTCTTTGCTCCATACTGTCCCCGAATCTGGTTTACAATCAGGCTTGCGTCACACTTCACCCTCAAATGTTCGATTCCAGTGCCCCTAGCGATCTTCAACCCTGTTATAAGAGCTTCATACTCTGCCTCGTTATTGGTGGCTTTAAATGTCAGGGCCAAGGCATATCGAAGCGGCTCCGCCCCACCTGGTGGAATCAATACGAACCCTGCACCCGATCCGTCTGAGCTTGAGGAGCCATCTGTGTACAACTCCCAGGTGTTCTTCTTATTTGGCTGTTCCAACTGTCTTTCCATCGGGATCTCGTCAGTCTTCCCGGTGGTTGCCCCCTCTACTGTTTCCGTTGCTTCAGGATCGGGAATAGTAGATTCAACTATAAAGTCGGCCAATGCCTGCCCTTTGATAGCTGTTCTTGGAGCAAAATGAATTCGAAACTCGCTAAGTTCCACGGCCCACTTTACTAGTCTCCCCGACGCGTCGGGTCGGTTCAAGAAGTGTTTCAATGGCTGATCAGTCAACACCGTAATTTCATGTGCATGGAAGTAGGGCCGTAACTTTCGAGCAGTAATGATCAACGCAAAGAGATACTTCTCAATCGGAGGATAATTCATTTCACTCTTGGCAAACGCCTTGCTTACATAATAGACAGGAATCTGATTGTCTTTGACAGTTTTAACTAGAACAGAGCTGATTGCGAATGCAGAAATGGCCAAATAAAGATAGAGCGGCTCGCCTGGAGCTGGCTTCGCCAGTGGCGGGAGGTCGCGGAGATGTTGTTTGAGCGCTTGGAACGCCTTCTCACATTCCGTAGTCCATTCGAACTGTCGGTTGGCCCTTAACACCTTGAAAAATGGCATCGATCGGTCACTGGCCTTGGATAAGAAGCGATTCATGGAAGCCAGTCGACCGTTCAACACTTGCACCTCCCTATGGTTGGTCGGGGACTGCATCTCTTCTATCGCCCTCAGCTTCTCGGGATTCACCTCGATCCCCCTCTGGCTCACCATGAAGCCTAAGAACTTCCCAGAATGGACTCCGAAAGCGCACTTAGCTGGATTCAGGCGGACTTGGTGGAGCTTCATCCTCTCGAAGGCCATAGCCAAATTACCGACATGGTCCGATGCTCGTCGGGATTTCACCAACATGTCATCTACATAAGCTTCCATGGTATCTCCGATCATATCCCCGAACAGCTTGTTCACCATTCTCTGATAGGTCGCCCCCGCATTTACCAGGCCAAAAGGCATGACATCGTACTGGAAGACTTCGCTGTCAGCGTAGAAGGCGGTGTGTTGGGCGTCCTTCTTCGCCATCTTTATCTGGTTATAACCAGAATAAGCATCCATAAAGCTCAGCAACTCGTGCCCCGATGTAGCATCCACTAGCTGATCGATCCGCGGGAGCGGATAACAGTCCTTCGGACAGGCCTTGTTCAGGTCGCGGAAGTCGACACACATCCGCCACTTCCCGTTGCTCTTTCTTACCAGCACTGGGTTGGCTACCCACGTCTGGAATCGGATCTCCCTAATGAATCCAGCGTCGAGCAACCTGCCAACCTCCTGCTGGATTGCAATCCTCTTGTCTGCCCCCATCGGACGTCTCTTCTGCGCGATCGGCTTGATCACAGGGTCGATGTTCAGTTCGTGCTCGATCACGTCCCGGCTGATTCCTGGCATATCACTCGGGGACCAGGCAAACAGCTCCTTGAATTCTTGTAAGAGCGCAATCAGCTCCTGGGCCCTATCGTCGGATAAGGCAGATCCGATTTTGACCTTCCTCTCGGGCCCATCTATCTCGACTTCTTTTAGGTCCTCCATGGGGGCGGGACGCCCAAACTCCTCTCGAGGGTCAGTGTCTGTCTGGAGCACCGACATAGCCTCCTTCCTTGATCTCCTAGTGGCGTTGACATAGCATCGCCTCGACGCCACTTGGTCGCCTTTCACTTCGCCAACACCATTCTCAGTCGGGAACTTCAGTTTCTGATGAACAGTCGAAGCTACTGCCATCAGTGGATTGATAGTGGTTCTTCCGATGATTGCATTGTACGTCCCTGTGGATTCGACCACCACGAACTCCACATTCCTCTTCTCCATCTTCCAGCCACTGCCGAACCACACGGGCAACGTGATAACCCCCAATGGATAAGAGGTTGTGCCGCAAAATCCTACCATCGGGAAGTTGACCTCCCGCAAATCTTTCTTCGTCTTCCCCATCTGCTCCAGGGCGTCGGAGAAGAGGATATCGGAGGAGCTCCCTCCGTCAATGAGGATCCTCTTCACTTCGAATCCTCCTACGTCCAGTGTCACTACCAGGGCATCCTCGTGGGGGGTTTCTACTTCCTCCAGATCCTTCGCCGAGAAGGTGATCTCCATTTCTTCCTTCGGGGTCCACGACCGCGATCTTTTCCCCAAAACCACTGCGACTGGTACTTGGTTGGCATAACGCTCCCGAGAGGATGATGTGTCTCCTCCTGCAGCGAACCCTCCGTGGATCACATTAATAATCCTCTTCTGTCGGGACCCGGATGGGCCCTCCGAAGGCTCTACGTCGGACCTTCTCTTCCTGGGGGACCTCGATCGAGATTTGGACCTCGACCGAGATCGTGAGCGGGGCTTGCAGCGTGAGTCCCCCACGAACTCCTTCAACTTACCCCTCTGGATAAGCTTCTCTATTTCCTTCTTCAGTTCTCGACATTGGTCAGTGTCGTGACCGGAGGCCCGATGAAATCGGCAGTAACGGTCGGTGCGGGAGCCCAATTTTTCTCCTTCCTTCTTCTTGGGGAAACGAGCGAGGCCTTGCTTCTCCATCACTGCTAAGACCTCTTTCAAAGGCCTGTTGAGAGGGGTAAACTCTTCCTTCTGACTGTCCCTCCTGCTCGGACGCTTATCCTCCCTCCGATCAGAACGTCCTCGACTCCGACTACCCTCGGAGTTATCCTTCTTATGCCGGTTGTCCAATGGTTTGAACAAGTGTTTTCCTTCATGCCCCTTGGGAGGAGCCAGTTCTCCGGCGGCAATCTTCGACTCCTGGACGTCGATTTGCTGTTTCACCCTTGCCTGGAGCGCCTCCATGTTCCAGACATTTTTGGCCGCGATGCTGTGCAGTAAGTCGGAACCGTAAGGGGGTTTGAGGTTCTTCAGGAAGGTACGGATGGCCTCGCCCTCCGATATCTCCTCATCCAGCTCAGTCATGCCAGCCGTGTAACGCTGATAGTATTGGGCCAGCGATTCGTCGGGCCTTTGGACCACCTCATGCAGGGTCCGAACGCTCTTCAGAAGCCGTCGACGTCCTTGATACTGGGCAATGAATCGCTGATGCATATCCTTCCAGCAGGTGATACATCCAGTGGGCAGACTGTAGAACCACGTCATCGCCTTCTCCCCGAGGGTGCTTGGGAATAGAGCGCAGATAACATCCTCATCTGGGGTCCTGCCCATGCATGCTGTCAGGTGCTTTTGTACGTGGCGAACCGGGTCTGCGTCCCCATCGTACTCGTCTATCTTCGGGATACCCAAACCTGGAGGGGCCAAGGTATGAATCAGCCTGGGCACGAAGGGATGGGTTTCCTGACTCCCCAGCTCCGACATCAGGGGCTTCTGGTCTCCCATACAGATACCCACAATTCTCACCACCTGATCGGCAGTGAGGGGACCATTCAGGGGAATGGTCCTTTGCTGCACTGGCCCCGGTCCATCGACCACAAAATTCTCCGCCGGTGCTGGATTGGGGGGAATAGGCTGTTCCCTTAATGGAGGAGGTGGAGGCAAGTTGGCGTCCCCCTGCATTCTGGGAATGTCTCGCCGCGGAGGGAGCGGTGGTAGATCAGCCTGCCTTCTAGCAGCTTCTCTTCGGTCTAGGAGGGCCTCCATGGCCTCCATGAATAGGGGCATGGCCTCTGCCACTACCCTGGCCAACTCCGGATTCGGGGAAGGTGCTTCGTTCCGGCGAGTGCTGTCACCCTCATCTCTCAGATCCTGATGCTGGGCAGCATCCTCAGGGGGATTGCTGGCGGCCGGCACCTGCTTGCCTGAACGCTGCGGTCTGTTGCCAGCCATGATATGGAATCAAAGGAAAGCAAACTTACTTTTTGGCTTTTTGTTGCGTTTCCCACAGACGGCGCCAATGTTGGATCACGGCAGGAGCTCCGGCTACGGTGACGGATTCCTTAGCTCCTCGCAATCCTGCAGAAGGGGAATAGAGGGCAGTGGCCCAGAATCCCTCTCCGATGCTTAACGTAAGTATGGCAGTCAACAGAGCAGGCAAGCAGTATCAATGTATGTGTAAAAACGTAACCCTAGTCTGGAATAACTTCCCTCCTTTTATAGAGGGAGGCTATCCCAGTTACCTGATTAGGTGGTTGGATCGTGATCCACTATCCCACGTATCTCGCCATATATTCTGCCATGTATCTCGTACAGTTATTCGTATCCCGCATATCTCGCCCATTATACCACTACTGTAATCGTGGCGAGATTTCCGGGATTGTGCTCTTACTGGCGAGTCTCGATCGTTATCGGAGACTCCCAAGTTGCATCGTTTGAGGATTCGGTGTCGGGGAGTGGTGTCAACTCCCATATCGGGACCGACTACGTCCAGGTCCGATACCTTCGGGGCTCTTCCCTGTCGGAGCCATACTTGCTCGGGGCCATTCAATATTGGGGCCTCCTTCCGTCGGAGCCCTTAGCCTTCCAGCAGCCCAGCTCCTAGCCCACTAGGCCTAGTCGCCGTTAGTCAATCGTTAAGGGGCCTAACGGCCTTCGCCAGGGCCCATCAGTATACGTGAGCAGTTTATAGACAAGATTTATTCTATGTCCAATAAAAAAATAATTATAAATTTATTTAGTATCTCATATTATTCCAATTTTTTTTTTATGTCTTAAGATTAAATTGTTGTTTTGGACGTCATGTGTATCATTTTGGTTGCCTTTCGGTGTCTATATGTGTCTTTTCCTCTCCGTTTACTCATTTTCATCAACCCCTCACCCACTCATAATCCCTCACTTAGGGTTGGATACTTGGGCTCGCCGCGATGAGTCGAAACGAACACGACACGAAAATTACGGGTTTGAGTTTGATATTAGTGATACGACACGACACGGTAACACGATATAACACGATGTTTTACACTAAAATGGTTAAATATTAATTTTTTACTCAATTTACTATAGATTTTTTGTACTAGTTTTTCATGTTGGGCCGAGTTGGGTCGTGTTTGGACTGACCCCCATAACACGACACGAACCTGGCACGACACGAACCCGCACGAATTGCCAGCCCTATCCTCACTTTTTCAAAAAAATAAAATAAAAAAATCGCCCAATTTCCCCCAAACTTGAACACTCAAATGCGAAAATATACGATTTCCGATAGAGTGGTGTGGAGCAATTCCCAATGACAGCGAATCAGGATTTACCGACACAGGCGTGGACATCTTCTCAGGTGATGATCCCATGGAAGGAGCAAAGTGACGGCAAGGGAGCGTGCAAGAGAACTCGAATTTGAGAGTCGGTTTCGTTAGGATTGACTTATCTAAAATACACACACCGAGACACTGAAAAGTAAACAAAATGAAACTTGGAACAACCAAAAACAATAATATGATCTTGAGATATTAAAAAGTAACTTGACGTAAACATGACACGTTAAATAGATTTTTATCCCTAAAAAAATTATAAAAACTACTTGATTGATACTAGTTATTAGTTTTTCAAACTTATATAGTCATTCAAGGACTCTTTGTCGAAAAATACAAAGTCTGTAAAATAAAATTAATTAAATATAGTCTGTAAAATAAAAATAATTACTCAATCCCTTCTATTAATTGTGTGAAGCCTCCTCTTTTTGGGAGATGAACCTCGTGAGGAGGCAATTGATTAAATAATGTAAGTGCTAATCGATTATGTTCTTTGGAATATGTTCTATTAATATTAATATTAATTAATACAATTGATTATGAAGTGGGGACGGTGCGTACGATCCAGTTGCCAGTTGAGATCACCACATTCTGCAAAGATTTCGTTGCCTCATCACTTCCTCATTCGCAATCGGCGGCAATTCTTTTCTTAATTATAATTAAAATGTTAATTTTATAATTTACCCCTTACATATTCGGCCTTTATATACTCAATAATAATATATAAATATATACACTGAATAATATATAATTAATCACTTGAATAATATTTTACAAAGTTTCCCTTGATACTTCCAAAAATGTCACTGCCCATTTTGCTTTACTTGTGTTTAACGTTTTTCCATTCGTGCAAAGTTAATTTGATATATTGATTCCCTATATATTTCTACTTTATATGTAGTTTGTAAATGTTGTAATTTATAAGGAAATTACTTGTCTATGTTCCTTATTTCCTTTAATCTTTAAAGGTCCTTAAACGCAATCGTTTGAGGTTGAGTTAAGTGTATCTAAAAGTCTCCATTTAGACCTAGCAAGCAAAGACCCATATAATTGAAGAGCAAGGAGACCTATAGAAAAGATCCGAGTTTTTACTTTTTATTAAATTGGTAACTATTTTGTTTTTTTTTTTTTACTTTTAGATATCTAATATTTGTTTTAGCACCATCGTTAAATAATTGTTGGCAATCTAATAATAACTTTTTTTTTAACACTTCAGTAAAAAAAAAAAAAAAAACTAGTTATTAGATTGAAATAATAAACAAAAATGATACGCTTAATATAAATATATTTTTTTTAAATAATTGCAACTAAATAAAATTTAGGTACCTAAAATTCAAAATAAAAGAAATTATATTTCAGTTAATAATTTTTCGAATAAGATTTTAAATATCAAAAATTGATTTTATCACTAAAATCAATTGATAGTAGATTTAGTTTACCTGGCAAGCTAATGGATTATAAAAACAATAACAGTAAATTTGGAAGATCCATTTAGAGTTATATTGGACTAATTAATATATACAAGAGAAATGCTAAGCAAATAACTCATTTTAACGAATTATTTAACCAACTGCATGCATAATTAGTTGGAGTGTTATTTTTATTGATTACACCAACTTAACTTATATATATTATATATATATATGATAATGTCTCGTCACGTAATAATATTCCATTGCACATAAATGCTTTCAATCGTTGAGGGAATATTGATCTCATATATATATGCTTCTTCATTTTTTGATCCCTTAGCTCGTAGGAAGTTTCGGACAGAACTTCCATCCCCATTGAACCGATCGAAAAGGGATCGAGCCGTATCTATCTAGTTACTTACTTTAAAGGAAGGGACCCTTTAAAAGTGATGTTTTGGCAGCCCACGCATATTATAAAACTATTTTATATTCTATCTTTCGGCCTAATTTATTTTAGTTATTTAGCTAAGATTGGCAAGGCGGCTACGTACGTGGATCATGACTATCAATCAACAAAGACTGTAGTCTTGTATATATTTGACATTTCTCTTACCACAGTGTGTTAAGTAAGTTCATGAATGTGCGCCTTACATTTGCCACATACGTAACCATACTATATTTCTTTTTGGTTATTATGAAAATATGGAAGGATAGTATCTTAGAAAAGGGAAAATAGAGACATAAAGAGAATGAGGCGCACCTTCTCCGATCTCTCATAAGATTCATTACTAGCACGCCACCCAATCAAACAATTCGCGGGTCATCGCTTTATTCTTAACCAAAGATTTCGAGTTTGAACTTTGGTACAAGCATATTAAATTAGGAAGCAATCAATATGATGTGGTACTATTTAGTCACATGTGATCCATAATAATCTCTCCCTCATATTTGATCGAATTCTACTTCTTAAGTCAGAAATCTGCACGTCAGGACCCTATGTTGTCTACACGTTTACCGTCTCGTGCATGTGGTTTTTTCAAACTAGTCATTCGAAGGCCCACGACATGCTCTGAGTCATCTCTACCCATGCTCAAACTCGGATGTACACGTCACCCTTAACGGGGTTCACCAATTTGTGTATTCCTGGTCCGAGCCACCAACTCTAATACCAGATATTAAATTGGAGAGCAAGCACGTGTCTACTACATATAGTCAATGAGATTTTTTACTAAAACTAATTAGTGATAGTAAGAGTATGTCATTAAGCTTATATATCGTTATAACTCTTTCAAACTATTCGGTAATGTATTATTTGCTCACATGTGGATCATAACACTTGAAAATGATAACATATTCATGTTTAGCACTTTAATCCTTAAAGCTAATTCACTACTAGAAAAATAGTTTTAGATGACTTTTCATTGACGACGCTTGCTCAAGCGTCTCAAACATTTTCACAATAATCAAATTTATTCCAACTCGGCGACGCTATAATTTGTAGTAGCGTCGTTTCTTCTTATATTATTTCGACGTTTATCATCGTTAAGTTTTGATTTAGGTAACACAATTTTTAAGAAAGAAATATTTGTAACGACGCTTAGTTGTGTTGTCACTTGCATGCACTGGCGACATAAGCAGAAACGTCATGTCTTTTAAAAGTTTAACGATGCTGCTTCAAAGCGTAGCAGAGTTTATTACGACGGTGATCAGAAACGCACGTCGATTTGCGTCGCTAGCTTCATATCAGCACAATTTAGCGCCGCGACAAGTTAATTCTAAAGTCGCAACAATATATTTTTCTTGTAGTGATCCAATATGCAGCTGGAGATTATTATTGAGGTGGAGCAAGCATGCTGCCCTCCTAATGAGATCCCGAAATACCGTGGACAAAAGTCACCACAATAGTTATTATGCTACATTTAAAAAATTAAAATTAAAATTATATACAATGATTCAATGCACAAATCCTCTATTTGATCAACTGATGGGGGGGATTGACGTCCCCTTTCATCGTACAAATATAAGGACGGGCGTTACTAACTTAGTGAGCACGCCAGCTACTTTATTTCATCTGCATAACGTGACGTGCGGGTGTGAATTATATGCACGAGAAGGTATTACGTAACACTAATCTTATATCATAATTCATCCATATGATTGCTTTGGTTGCTATTTTCTGTTATAAATATGAATATATATGTATATAATAACATAAGAGCTTTCATTATACAATTAGGTTACGTATACGTGTAGATTTGAGATGCGCTGGGTTTAATTAAGCTCATTAAGACAAAGATTCTGTAACCGAAATAAAATAACACGACAGACACAGAGACGATAACAAGTCCGAGGTTAATTAATTATTTTTTATTTTATTCATATTTTTTATTTAAGTTGAGGAATTTAGTGGACCTGATCGAGATCAACTAATACAAAGATTATAAGGAACAATTAGATTATAAAATATTTATTAGGATAATGTTACAAAATTTAGATTATCTTATGGTTGATATATTTATGATATTTTTAGAGTAATTATCTTATCTTGGATAGCTTTAAATAGAGTACTTTATTGATGTGTATTTTATGAATTGAGTTAATGAGTATTAAATTGAGTACTTATTGATGTGCATTTATGAACTGATGAGTCAATAATTTATGAATTGAGGACGCGACTTGCATAAGATATGTAGCAAAATGGTGTACTTAGTGTCTCAATTCATACTTGCAATTCATTTTAAATTATTCAGAAATTATAAAGTATATAGTAGTATATGCTATAAATGTTATACATTGGTTAAGCGTTTTAATTTGTTCATATATATGTTCGGAAATTAATCTTCGGATGATTTATTGGTCTTTTGTTAACATAATAATAATAATTAAAAGTGAAACAAAGGCTAGAAAGTGGGAGGGCCGAAGAGTGGAATAAAATCTTTGAAAGATTTGCCATAAATAAATTCCACAAACAAAATAGATAAGGTGGAAGCATGCATATATAGCTGGTAATAATAAAAATGATTGGTGAATGGAAAGTGGCATATACATGTATAATCAATCAGTCAATTCTTCATCATCACCCAATTATATCAACTCTGATTGAAACTGGACGGTGATATCCGCGTTTTTAATATTTTGATGATTTGAAGAAAAACAAAAAATAGTGATCCTAGGCCGGATCGATCAGGTCATGCGACTCTAACTAGGTCCGATCGACATTCGACGCCTGTCAAGGTTGGCAAGGTCAGCCAACTCTAATTGGGTCAGACCCAGCTCATGGCTCATTGTAACTAGATCTCTACCGAGTTAAGAGTTTGATTTGAAAAATTTAGGGACTAAATTATACAAAGTAAAATGTTACATTTACATTAAAGGGACGTACAAAATAAAAAATTATGTTGTATTATGAAATTTTTTTATAAAAATTTATACTAATATCAAATTAGTCATAGAACTCTAGTCATGAATTGAACTTTTATAGCTTTAAATTCAAGCAATGGTATTTTTGATATTTTTAAAATATATAACAATTTCTTTCGGATTTTAACATAAGCGGGCAACAACTCACATTTTAAAGGGTTAATAATATATCATTTGGTTACTTATGTTTTTCCAACGTGATCGAATAATTACTTTAATTTATTTTACGTGATTGTTTAATTACATAATTTTTGGAATGTAATTAAATGGATCAAACATATTTTATTTGGTTATTTATGTTTGATCCAACGAGATTAAATAGTTATAAAATGAAATTTTTACTCTTATATTTAATCCATTCATCCATTCTTTTTTTAAAAAAAAAACTGCAATTCTTCATTAAAAATCGAAATGTAGGACTTGACACAACAGAGGCCCACACCGCAATGATGAATATCTATTTAGTGCTATTGAAGAACTCGTGCCACTCATAGGTGATATTATATTATGGGTTTCCAACAGAACTTTAGTCGGTCTAACTGACCAGTGTCTTGTTCTAAATGAAGTAACTAAACGATATTCTACTAATCACTACCATCCAGAACAAAGAAGTTACTCAATATTGTTAAAGACCCTTACACCTCGAACCGACAAATCACCCACTAGTATAGCTTCTCGCGGAGCTATACTGGTGGGTTCAATCCCCGCTAGTGACTATGTGAATGGAAAATTGTTCATGGCTAAGAGTCTAAGACTTTATCATTTACAGGCTGACTCAATGCTAGTGGAGATTAGTTTAGGTGTGGAACAAGTATACTACGAATGCTGCCCTCCTGATAAGAACCCCTTAGGACCACCCCGCGAAAATAATAATAATAAAAAATGTATAGCATATTATGGGTGTAAAAACATCATATTTGTAAACTTATATAACTGAAACGCAAATATTTGAATCAGACAGTCACACCAACAAACATAGGTAATCAAACTATGTATTAACCCGTTTTAAAATATTAAATGGTATAATGCGGTAAAAAATTTAATATGAACGATCGTAATTTTGGTATAAAAAAACAATGACAGTTTTTTTCTTAATTCTATTTAGGTTTGATGAGCTAGGTAGGTTAATTTGTAGTAGGAAAATTTAATTTGAACTTTTGTATACATCGATGACAATCAAAATTTACTATTTTGAGCCCATTCAAAATCAAATTCTATATTGGTGATTTATTTACTTTTTCGAAATTTCAAAATACAAAATATGAAATTAAAATCGTTTCCAACTTGACCATATTGAGTCTGTTTCCACTGTTACGTAGTATTGACCGAATGGGTTGCATGATTGGAGATCGCGTAAGTTGCCGTCTAAATTTATCATGATTATAATATAAAGTGTGCCTGTTCCAATCCTAAAAGTGTTGTTTAGAACAATTGATTTTAGGAAAATTGATTGGTTAATTTTAACTTTCACATTTTGATGTCATAAATGCTAACACCACCTATATCTATCCTACGAAATAACCCAATATGGTGATGATTAAATTATTATATATATGTAAAACAAGCATATCACATGTTGTCCTTCTAACTTTACGGGGAAAAAAAAAACCATATCCAATGCTCCATTAATAGGGACTAGTTTGTTAAGTATATTCCGCGTTTATTATAATAATAATAATACATTTTATATAAATTGTGTTGTTTAAAGTTGTCATGTAGACATTTATATACACTTTAAATTATAATACGTAAAGTTAAAATACACATAAATAATATTTGCTTTTTAATAATCGTTTTACTTAATTATATTTCTTAAATATATTTTATTAAAATTTTATTCAACCACCAATAAAATATTAAAATTAATTATAAAATGAATTAATTTATAAAAAAAAAATTGGTTACGTAATACATGTACATTCCTTAAATTTTAGAAAGATATTATGTAAAAATAGACGAATCATACTTTTTAAAAAATGCTATATAAAATTATTATAATACATTTTTATATGTTTAACATAAAATATATGTTTAACCCATATTTAAATAATATTATGTGATATACTGTGGATGCATATATATAGCCTTAAATAATCTGAGCTCTCCTTAATATAAGTTATGGACAACAACATAAAGTGATAAAGGGGTAAAACAGTGTTAAATCTTATCTGTAACTTAACAATAGCAACTACTTCAGCAGTTCAGCTTGATATTTCGACATGATTCAGAGAGATATTTATTCAATTAAATTAACATTTAATATCCAATAAAAGAAAATAAAAAACGCTCATTATGAATATTTTCATTTTCTATAGAGAGATTTTTTAGTTGAGCATTTATAATATATATTATATAGTATGATATCGTAGGATTCAGATTATTTGTCCAACTCTTTATGTCCTAAATTATGCATTATCACTAAAATATTGACACGTGTTTTTAAATTTAATATTTTTCTTTTAAGGTTCACTAATCTTAATAGAATTTTTAAATAATAAAAACTACAAAGTTAATTACAATTAGTATAACTATTATTTAAATCAATATGTATCGAAATAATTATTATTTTCCATATTCGCTCATAATCTATCGAGGAGAAGCGGTGGCCGGTGGATTTTTTTTATTGGGCCAAATTTCTGTCATAAAAAGAAAAAAAAAAATTGCCGTCATTTCATTCCCTTTTTGGGTAGATTTTGACGTTTTATCTTTACTATTTTCTATTGATATTTTCTATTGATATTGACTCTTCAGTGTTGACCTCATCGTGTATGGGCCCGACCCATTTGTGGTTGTGGGTGCATGCCACATATTCATCATAAGGTGCACGCACGTTGCCACGCAGAAGCACCGGAGATGGTAATTAGTAATATACGAGTTTTTTTTTTCCTATAAAAAATATACGAGTTTTTCTGCTCTAAATTTTAAATTTTGTTCTGATCAGATTTAGCGCAAAATCAACTCATGCATTGATATTGTTAATATAGTCTCACCAGCATTATAGCTAGTAGTTAAGAAGTCGTCTTGTTAATTTCACTTCTACTCGTATCGTCTTATTTATGACATAATATGTGGTCCAGACGTAACATGTTGTTAATATAGTCTCATCAGCATTATAATAGTTAAGAATATTATGCTAACAGATTTGAAACTGAATCATTTATTTCTTACACACTTGATATTACAGAGAGAGAGCTATATATATAGCTTCAGTTCTAAGATACAACTTGATAGATTGCTTAGCAAGCAAGTAACTAATTAGTTAGTTAGTTAACTAACTAAGAACTAGAACTAAGAAACTAAGTAAGACTAGGCCTGTCAATATAACCCGCGACCCGTAAATGACCCGGTCACGGGTCGGGTCCGGGTATGTGTATTTTGGTAACGGGTCATTTACGGGTTGACCCGTAAATAACCCGTTCAAATCGGGCCGGGTACGGGTTTAGCTATATGACCCGTGACCCGGTCCATGACCCGTTCTACTGCTAACATTTTGGGGTAATACCATTGTGGACTCAGGACTGGATGCTCTAATGTCACAGAGTAGTGTTTTGCCACAAAACGCATACATGCCGAAGAATTTGGTCATATGGGTAGCATGATCCATCCAAATTTTTTTCATCTAAAACATTTTTCATACGTTTATGCTTAACTTTAATTAAGCTTACTATTATAGTCTAATTAAAAGTAGAAATTCAATTACATTTTAGCCTACAAATATCTGTGGAGGTCAAAGATTTAATTGACTAAATATTTGTATTTAAGTATATATATATTGAATACGAGTGGAGAATGAATTAAACTAAATTTTGAAGAGAATAAATGATGGGCACGGTAAGTTGTGATATTAGATTACTACTCATTAGGGACACTGGGATAGTTATTGATGTTAGTATTTGAATATTTCTAGTGAAGATACGGAACGTCGAAAAGACAACTGCTCGTTACGTAAATTAATCATATTTTGGTAACGGGTCACGGGTCAAACACGGGTCAACTTGTGACCCGGGATCCCGGGTACGGGTGTGCGACCCTGACCCGTGGCGACTCCCGGGTCAATCACGGGTCGGATCGTCGGTGACCCGCGGGTCACGGGTTACGGGTCACGGGTCACGGGTTGACCCGTTTTGACAGGCCTAAGTAAGACTAAGCAAGTTAGTAGTCTACATTCCCCCACCTTGTTCCTGCTTTTCTTTGTATATATCAATAGTTCCATAGTGCCGAAGAAGAGCCTCATGCTGCAAACGCCCCAAAGCCTTAGTTAAAAGATCTGCCAATTGATGATTCGAAGCTACATAAGACACAGTGATTATTCCATTTCGAATACAATCACGTGTGAAATGGCAATCAAGTTCTATATGTTTGGTTCTTTCATGAAAAATTGGGTTTTTGGCCATCTGTATTGCTGATTTGCTATCAGAGAAAATGGGAATTGATGAATTTAGATTCAACCCCAATTCAGATAACTGCCTTTTTATCCAAATTGCTTCAGCAGTGGCTTCCCTTAAGCTCCTATATTCTGCCTCTGCTGATGATAGAGACACCGTATCTTGTCTTTTAACTTTCCAAGCAATCATAGCAGCCCCCATCTTCACACAGTAAGCTGTCAAAGACTTTCTGCTGAATAAGCATGAACCCCAATCTGAATCGCAATAGATAGCAAGATCTAATGTGTTTGAGGCTGGAAAGAAAAGACCCTGACCAGGAGATCCTTTAATGTATCTCACTACCCTAAGGGCAGCATCCAAATGGGACTATTTGGGATTATGAATGAACTGACTGAGTCGTTGAACAACAAAGGCAATATCTGGCCTTGTCATGGTTAGATAGAGGAGTCTTCCAACTAACCTTCTATAAAGAGCAACATCTTCAATTAGGTGATCTGCTGAATTAAGGTTAGAACCCTTATCATATTCAGCAGTGGTGAGCTTAACATTCAATTCCATTGGTGTAGCAACAGGTTGAGCAGTACCAAGGCCAGCATCACTAATCAATTCCAAAGCATACTTTCGTTGAGTGATAACAATCCATGTCTTAGATCTAGCCATCTCAAGTCCTAAGAAATACCTTAGGTGTCCAAGGTCTTTAATCTTGAAGTGGCTTTGAAGAGTGGCTTTCAATTGTTTTATCAACATGGGACATGAACCTGTAATTAGCAGATCATCTACATATATCATTAGATAAACCTGTGAATTCCCAACACTTTTGCTGAATAAAGTATAATCAGATTTGCTTTGGCAGTATCCACACTTCAATAATGTTTGAGTGAGTTTTATATTCCATTGCTTCGATGCTTGTTTGAGTCCATATAGTGACTTTAACAGCCTGCAAACCAACTTAGAACCATCAGAAGAAGTCTGTGCAGTATATTTCTGAGTAAAACCCTGAGGTATATCCATGTAAACTTCCTCAACTAAGTCTCCTTGCAAGAAAGCATGATTTACATCCATATGATAGAGTTCCCAATTCTTTGCAGCTGCAATGACCAAGATTGCCCTCACAGTTTCCATCTTAGCAACTGGAGAGAAAGTTTCTTCAAAATCAGTGCCCTCTTGTTGAGTAAACCCTTTTGCCACTAATCGAGCCTTGTACCTCTCTAAGGAGCCATCAGAGTGATATTTGGCTTTGAAAACCCATTTGCAGCCTATTGCATTTTTGTCTCTTGGCAACTCAACAATTTTCCAGGTGTGATTTTCTTCTAAAGCTCGAATTTCAGCCTCCATTGCTTGTACCCAATTAGTATCAGTGATAGCCTGTTTATAAGTCTTTGGTTCGATGATTTTATCAGAGGAAACCAAAGAACATCTATACTGCTCAGACAAGGCATCATAGCTAATGTAGTTTTGAATTCCATAAACTTCATTAGAGGAAGCTTGGGAGACAATGAAGTCATCCAAATGAGAAGGAAGCCTCCTCTGTCTATTACTTCTCCGTGCAATAGGAACAGGTGCTTGATCAATCATGTTCACATCATTGGTATTAGCAGGAGCATTATCAGCAATATGCCCTGTATCATGCTCAGCAATATGCTCTACAACATCCTCCACAGGTGCAGGAATAAAAGGATCAATAACCACATCCTGCAGTAAATATTCCTGGGAATGCTGAGAAGATGACTTCAAAGTAGGTAATAGCTCCATCAATTGCGTCTTTTCCAAACCAAAAGGGAACACATCCTCTTTAAAGACCACGTCTCTGCTTACATGGAATCTTGATGTCAAGAGATTCATCACTATATATCCTTTCTGAGAAAGAGAGTAGCCCATGAAAACTGAAGGATCTGCACGGGGTGATAGCTTATCTGTGTTGTTGAGACAAGTAGCAAAACAGAGACAACCCATCACCCTGAGATGCTGAATAGAAGGTTTTCTTTCATATAGTGCCTCAAATGGGGAAATGTTGTTAAGGACTGCAGTTGGCAACATGTTGATGATATAACATGCAGTTAAAATACAATATCCCCAAAAATGAATTGGAATAGCAGCTTAGATTCTTAATGCACGAGCAACTTCAAGCAAGTGACGATGTTTCCTTTCTACTCTTCCATTTTGTTGTGGTGTGAAGGCACAACTTGATTGATGAAGTATTCCAAGATCCTCAAACAGCTTCTTGCAAAGTGAATTCAGAAACTCACCACCATTATCACTTCTGAATTTCTTAATTGTTGTCCCAAACTGATTTTGGATCATGGTTATAAAAGTCCTAAAAAACTGATAGGTATCACTCTTGCACTTTAATAAGTAGATCCAAGTACAACGAGTTGAGTCATCCAAAATGGTTAAGAAGTAATGACATCCACGCATTGTAGAAACTCTGTAAGGACCCCATATGTCAAGATGAACCAAATCAAAAGGTTTATCAGCTTTATTCAAACTATCAGGGAACAATAACCGAGTTTGCTTAGCCATTGGACAAACTAAACAATTTTTATTGCACTGAGCTAAAGACTTAACATCAGTGTTTCCAAAATATGCTAATAACTTGGTAGAGGAATGACCAAGTCTTCTGTACCAAAGAAGTGAATCCTCTCCTTTATTCCTCACCACAGCTGCCACTGGTTGAAAAGATGTCACTTGCAGAACATAGAGTCCTCTATTTTGTTGCCCAATCTTCATAATCTTCCCATCTGTAAGGCCCTGAAGGGATACAGAAGTAGAGGTAAAGACAACTCTACAGTTCAGCTGAGAGGGCAACTTTGATACAGCAATCAAATTAAACTTGAAGTCAGGCACCAACAGAACATCTTTCAAGCATTGATTGGGAGCAATGAAACAGTTTCCAATATGAGTTACCTTGCATCTTTGTCCATTAGGAAGATGAACAAACTGAAATGGACTCTGATTAAGTTTCAAATCAACTAACCAATCTTTCCTATGAGTTATATGATTGGTTGCCCCCGAATCAATAATCCAAGTTATGGAAAGAGAATAAGGCGTTGCAATACCTGCCATGTTTGCATAAGCACCATCAGCAGGGTAAGATTGGTCACCATCAAAATGTAATGGATCAGATATCTTCATTGATTTAGCAGCAACATGAGATATTCGGGAAGAAGAAGTGATATCCTGAGGCCCAGTACTAGAAGCAGCAATATGTGTTAAATTTTCCGCAGGCACAACTGCAGCAGCAGATTGATCAACTTCTTCCATGTTTTCATCAAAAACACCATTAGCCGCAGCCCATTGCCTTCGTATATGTTCAGGTACCCCATTCTTAACCCAACAAGTGTCTATTTTATGACCCTTCTTGCCACAAAATGAACAAAGCCAATTTGTTTTATCAACTCTTCCACGACCAAAACCTCCCACAGAACTATTTCCTGAATTATTACTAGAAAATCTCTTAAAGTTTCCAGCAGGCCTAGATGCATATAAAGCAGTGGTTGGCTCAATCAAGCTATCAGCAGCAAAATTTGAAATCGATCTCTGACTTTCTTCTTGCAATAAGACTGAGAATGCTACACTCACAGTTGGCAAAGGTTGCCTCATCAAGAGAGAACTTCTAACATGCGCATATGTATCATTAAGACCAAGCAGAAATGAAATGAGCTTCTGTTTTTCTTTACTAGCAGTAACCAAAGCATTATCAGCTGCGCATTGAAGAACCACATCGTCTATAGCAGCAAGTGCATCCCACAGCTGCTTCATACGAGCAAAGTATTCAGTTATATACAATGTACCTTGAGAAGAACGATAGATCTCTCTTGTCAGCTGAAAGACTTGAGTTCCATCAACTTTGTCGAACATATCCTTGAGATCTGTCCAAATAGACTGAGCTGTAGGATTATAGATCAATCCACTGACTAAATCTTTGGCCACTGAATTCCGTATCCATGCTTTAACAATAGCATTTGCACGATCCCAACGAACACGCTGTGCAGGAAGAACAGAATCTCTTGTACACGTTCCGTCAATAAATCCAAGCTTGTTTTTGACTAACAAACCTTCCTTCATCGATGTGCTCCAGACATAATAATTCGAAGAACCAGTCAACTGAAAAGGAATCAAAACTGTACCAGTAGTATCAGCAGGATGAAGATACAAAGGATCATCATCAGTAGACATCGGTATTTCAGCCATCAAGTCTTGATCGAAACAGCTGATTATTGATACGAATCAATGAAATCAACGAAGTGAATCAAGAAATCAATAGTAACAGAAGGATGAATCGAAGAAAGAATCAACGAATCTTTATCAAGAACTGTTCGGAATCGATCAATTACTGATTTGATCAAGAAATCGGACGAAGAATGAGAATTCTTGACAGAGAGTGTTTTAACGGAGATGGCTCTGATACCATATTATGCTAACAGATTTGAAACTGAATCATTTATTTCTTACACACTTGATATTACAGAGAGAGAGCTATATATATAGCTTCAGTTCTAAGATACAACTCGATAGCTTGCTTAGCAAGCAAGTAACTAATTAGATAGTTAACTAACTAAGAACTAGAACTAAGAAGCTAAGTAAGACTAAGCAAGTTAGTAGTCTACAAAGAAGTTAGCCTAATAAGCCCACTTCTACTCATATCCTCTTATTTATGATGCAATATGTAGTCCAGACGTAACATGATATTTTAATTAGATTACCGCAAGATTACTTTCCAAGTTGTTTCGAACTTGAAATTTCAGAACTAAACAACGTAAAAGTAAACGTTTTTAACTACTATATTACCACATTTGTAAAGAATGAAAAACCACTATACCATCAGCCACGTGCTAAACCTCTGCTTTTCATTGTACTATATATATTTTACACACATATATAGCTTCACTTAGGGGTATTATTGTCTTAGACTCCATCCATACCATAGTAATAATTGATAATAAATTAGGTTGAATTAATTAAACCCGACACATAAAAATAATATTTTTGTCTAAAATTAAATGTAGAATCCTCTATTGTTTATAATTATGTGGTAATAGTATTACCATAGTTCTCATCAGAGTAAAATTACGCGCAATATTATCTTATTGAGAATTTTCGCTAAATTATTATTACGAAAAAAATCGACTGGTCTTGAGACACCCCACAGGGCCACACCCACTTTTTTTACACAGTGTTTAAGCTTATCGCTGTAAACAGGAGGAGAGGTTGATGACAACATCTAAAACACGAGAGAAACAAGAAATAGATTTTGATTTTTGAACCTTCCTTCACAATAATTACTTAACCCCACAAAACGTCTTTCTCATTCAATCCAATTTTTTTTTTTCCACAAAAAAAGAAAATGAATGAGCTAGTAGTGACGACTCTAGATCTATCTCGTTACGTAATATTTGAGCTTTTCTACTTACGGTTTGGATTTTTCCTCAACCAGACTTAGCAAACCATTCACGGGCATTGACCTCGTCAACGTAGCCCACCAATAGTCTAGTATAATCAAGAAGCCGGTCCGTACCAGTTCTATTCACCTCCTCGTATATCTGATGCAAAATACACCCAATCAATCCACTTCACTCCATACTTACTTTATCTGGGCTGGGTGGGCCCATACACTAATATTCCCAGTGATTACTTTATCTGGGCTGGGCCCATGCACTTCAATCAATCCACTTCATACATAACTTTATCTCGTAACATTTTATTTTTCGGCCGACTTCGTATTTTCGTAATGTTATGTTAAAAGAAAATAACGGAGAACTAACAAATTTTATCATTTCACTACTAGGTTAAGTATTACTTGAATTCGGGTATTTAAACAAAATGCTATTTTTTTTAACAAATCACTAACTCAGTAAAACTACTATATTCGTGTTTTAACGGACTAGTAAAATAAAGTTACTATGACATAAGTTGTGAGGAAATAATAAAAAATTGTTTGTCGATTTTATATGGCTCTCAAGTAAAGCCTACAATAGTGTAGTAAAACATTAATAACTATAATTTTCGCATCATCATAACCATATCACCTTTGTAATTATAATATTTATGGTATTAGGTCCATAATTATATATATAACACTTAAATTTAGTAACATCACATCACATATGTTCATTTTCTTTTATCAACCTCCATAACCATTGCGTAATCTTACTATGTTAACATTTGGTCAGTTTGACCAAAAAAAAAACATTTGGTCAAACTCACACTCATACGAGTCATACCTCATTTAATTTTCTCGATGTTGGTGTTGTTATAATCGATGAATCTTAAATTCTTAGTTTATTATTGTATTAGTTTAGGTTTCTTATATGTTGAATTCAAATTAATCTTAATTTCTTAGTGGTATTTGAATACCACCAAGAAATTAAGATTAATTTATGGATATAATTTAAATATATGGGTATACGAGTAAATCATAATTATGGTACGAACAAATACATCCATAATAGTTATGGTATGTGGATAAAAAATATGATACAACTATAGTATTTTTACTAGAGGCCTGATACACATTCCGACAAGTCAGAATGTCGGAATACTAATTCATCTCACAGTGGCATTCATGTAATAAAAGCCAACTTTAATGGCATTATTATAATATCACCTAATCGGATCTTCTCGGAACCAAGTTTCGGAATGTATATCTTTTTTCTTTTTACTAACCTAACCCCTTGCTGACCCTATTTTTCAATCTCATAGACTGATATGTGGTAATGGTAAAAATAAAATAACTAAATATAAACTTAGAAGGATTAAATGGGCCTACATTGGCGGCCCAAGCCTGTTAAGCCTAAACGCATGCAACACATCCCTAGGCCCACTTCATTGGGTTTGGAGACTAGATTCTTGAAGTCCACAGTCTCAATTAAGCCCGACTAAAAATATTGGTACTGACTTAATGAATGTCGTAGTATGTGTGGTATCTAATGAATTTAAAATATATATATTATTTAGCTCAATTAAATTAAATAACAATACAATTAGAAATGGCTAACTTTGAAATTAATTTTAGAGTTTTTAAACTAAACGTACATTATTATATCAGATGAAATAAGTGGCAATTCTGAAAAGAACTTCATAATGTAGGAAAATTCATCCAAATACAAACTATTTGTAACTCAAATATAAATGGTGGTGAGTTTTGTTGACGAAAATACATAGTTGGGCACTTTCCAAGTGCGCAATCCACCATTGTGCAACTACTAAGGGGGCGTTTGGATGGACGTGGTGTGAAAAGTGAGATTACAAGTAACGTGATGTATGTAATGTAATTTTAGATTGCAGTATTTGGTTGTGCTGTAATGTGGAATGTAATGTCAGATTACAGTGTTTGGTATGCATTGTAATGTGACATGATTATTATTATTATTATTATTATATTAATCTATATGAAAGTATGTTATAACTTAATATGATAAGATTTAAATTAATATATATTTTGACAACAACAAACTTCTTAAAGATTATGTGTGTGGTTAATTATATAGTCATTTATGAATTCTAAAGACTAAATGTTTAAACTCAATACGCACAAATACTAAAATTCTATTAATTAAAACTTATATATAGTTTTATAAGATAATTTTTATAGAAAAATTGCAACGAAAAAGATTTATGCATTTTATACGAACATTACGTGCATTATTATTTATTATAATAATGAGTTATGAAGTATATAAAAAATAACGACAAAAAAATATATATAAGAAATAAAAAGATAATAACAATAAGAATATTATTATCGCATGAAACTATAAAGATAACACGAAACATTTTAACTATTTAATAAATATAAAAATAATATCACTCTATAATGTTTGACGTAATATCACATTACATTTGTTTTTTATGTGATCTCACATTACATGGGGTGTTTTGGATGGATGTAATGTGGGATGTAATCTCACATTACGTCCCACATTACATCAACATTACGTTGTTTGGTTTGCCAAACGACGTAATGTGCGTTGTAATGTAATGTCCATTGTAACCTCAGATTACATCCAAACTCCATTCAATGTAATGTGAGATTACATCAAAAAACGGATGTAATGTGAGATTACCTCCAACATTACAGAGTGTTATTATATTATTAATATTTATTAAATAGACAAAATACTTTGTATTATCATTATAGCTTATTATGATAATAATTTGTTATTATTAGTAGTTTTTTTTTTTTTTTTATCTACATCATAACTCATTATTATAAATAAATAATAATGCACATGATGTTCGTATAAAATGAGTAAAGTCTTTTCAGTGCATTTTTTTTATGAAAATTATCTTATAAAACTACATATAATGTTTTAACTTTAATAGTTATGCATATTGAGTTTTTTTTTTTTTTTTTTTTTTTTTTTTTTTTTTTTTTAATTCATAAACGACTATAGCATTAACCACAAAACATAAACTTTAAGAAGTTAGTTGTTGTCAATTTTTTTTTTTATTTAAATCTTATCATATTAAGATATACTATACTCTCTATAAATTAATATAATAATAGTAAAGTCACATTACAACACATACCAAACACTATAACCTAACATTACACTCCACATTACAGAACAACCAAACACTGTAATCTAATAATATTTCAAGTAATCTCACATTACAACCCACATTACTTGTAATCTCACATTTCAAGTAATCTCACATTACGTCCACCCAAACGCCCTCCAAGTGTGCAATATCACATTAATTACTTCATTAGAGTAATTAATACGTTGTGCACTTGGGAATTGCGCAACGGACCGGAAACCGGACAACTTGCCGGTTCAGTTTCCGGTCCGGTTCTGATAACACTGCCTAAAACACATGTTTTGAACAACACTACATATTTATTACGCATTGCAACGTAATTTTTATCAATATTACAACGCGTAATAAATACGTAACGCTCTTCAAATCATGTGTTTCAGGCAGTGTTATTAGAACCGCACTGGAGACTGAACCGTCAAGTTGTTCGGATTTTCAGTTCGTTTTTGCACTTCCCAAGTGCACAACATATTAACTATGTGTAATAGAAATTAAGGTGATATTGTACACTTAGGAGTTGCGCAATGATACTAGCACACTTAAGAAGTGCACGATTATGATTATGTATTTTCGTCAACGGAACTCACCATCCGTTGTAGTAATTGAGTTAAAAATTGTTTGTATTTTGGTCAATTTTCCCATAATATATAATGTATACATATTACATATCACGATCATAATGTAATATGTATTAACAAAAAGAATATCAAAATGTATTGAAATCACGACCAGTCAGTATTTTTATTTTTTAAATGAGAGTACCGTACAAAGATGTTACTGCAGAAACAAAGCCAATGTCTGAGCTGATGAGCTGCCTTTCACGTTCCTAATCGGTTATTGATTCATCAATCAATAAACAATAATTTTTCCAATGAGTGGAATCTCATCATACATGCATTCAGCTGAATCAACATCAACGTAGCACGGCACTGTGTGTCTTCCACTCCAACTGCAAGAAGAACAATCCCTCCCAAATGGAGAACACCACCAAATCCATCGGAACTTCTGAAAATGGAGGCGTTCAAGAACAATCCAAGCAAGCACGCGACGGCTCGATTTGTGGGTATGATTCGCTGCATCGACTCCTCAGCGAAAATCTCAAGCCCGAAGTTTTCCAGGTGATTCTTATTTGCGCTTCTACTGGTGGAAATTTTTTCAAATTTATGAAACACTATTTAGGGTTCCTGAGCTAATGTCGGTTGGCGTTGATTACACAGTTTGTACCCTTTCGTAGTTTTGATTGAAATTCAGCAAGTGGTTTGAGTGGAGAAAGGAGGCGTATGATCGTCAGTAATTTGAAGATGATGCCTTTGATCCTATTTGATTGTGAAGGATCAAGTATGATGGAATTATTTGAAAAAAAATGGTGTTGCATGAAATTTTGAGTTTTGTAGATTCTAGTCATTAAATCTCAGCATGAGTACCCAAAGAGCTGATATGTGGAAGATTGATTTAGGCAATTAGAAGACTCGTTTAAACTTTCTATTTTATCTTTGACACCGAAAAAATTGTATCTAAATGCTCTGAAAAGGAGAAGTAATTGGTTGCCTTTCGTTGAAGAAACTGCACTGACTAATTGGGCAACTGATAAAGTGAAAGAAAGAAGTTCTGAGCTTATCTTGACACTAATGAATTGTAGAATTGTGTTCCTGCTGGAGCTTTGTTTCTTGAGTTTGGATGTCTATCCTTTTTTCACTCTTCCTTTTGGTTCCATATGCTTTTCGCTTGGAGATATACAGTAATTTGATTTTGCCTTTGTTAAACACCATGAATTTTCGAGAATGTATACTTGTAGATTTCTTCTGGGCACATGAGATGTAAATAACTTCTGTACTGCAGGAAGTTAGCCGCATAATACTAGGACTAAATTGCGGAAGACCACTTGAGTCCATTGCGTTGCCAGAATCAGCTAAAGATTCTTCCTTGAAACACGACTTTGACCTTCAGGTAGACATTTATTGCCTGACTACTAATTTGTGGACGAATCAACATGTCTAATGACCATTCATTTATATTTTGATTCTATTTTTAAGTTGAAATTCCTTATGGCAGTTCAAATGATTGGTTATCTTAACATTCAAGTCAATACATTCTATCAGCTCCATTTGATCGGATCAATAAAATTTCCTCTTATATAGGTTACACTGAGTAGTGACCTGTGATTTTTTCTGAATCATTCTCGTGAATAATTTATCAGGCTTTCCGCTTCAACGCTGACAAAGAGTTGACAAGAGAACCTAGAATTGTGAGGGTTGGTCTGATCCAAAACTCCATAGCAGTTCCAACAACCGCTCCGTATCTCGATCAAAAGAAGGCAATCTTTAAGAAATTGGAGCCGATTATTGATGCTGCAGGAGCTTCAGGAGTCAATATACTATGTTTGCAGGTGAGTCTTGCCACACTAATAAATCTTAATCTATCATGTATTCTATCGATATCAGAATCTTTTTTCTTTTAAACGTTCAGGAAGCATGGATGATGCCATTTGCCTTTTGTACTCGGGAAAAGAAATGGTGTGAATTTGCAGAGCCTGTTAATGGGGAATCGACAAGATTTCTTCAGGACTTTGCGAAAAAGTACAATATGGTGATCGTGAGTTCGATACTTGAGAGAGACATCAATCATGGAGAGACCATCTGGAACACTGCTGTTGTGATTGGAAATAACGGGAATATCATCGGCAAACATCGTAAGGTAAAATTTTCAACTTCCATGCTCTTATCTCCCCAAAATCCCATTTTTACCTCAAATAGATCTTATCGAAACACTTTGGTGGCATTTTTGGCAGAATCACATACCTAGAGTTGGAGATTTCAATGAAAGTACTTATTATATGGAAGGTAACACTGGGCACCCTGTGTTCGAGACTGCCTATGGAAAGATTGGCATCAATATATGTTATGGAAGGCATCATCCTTTGAATTGGTTAGCTTTTGGTTTGAATGGTGCTGAGATTGTCTTCAACCCCTCTGCCACTGTTGGTGAACTCAGCGAACCAATGTGGCCTGTTGAGGTACCTATAACTGAAACCAATTGAAATCTGCTCACTCCATTTCACATCCAGGATTTAATTATGAGCATATACCAACTGATTCGATTTTGACATTACATTTTTAATTTGATTATATTCCTTATTTTTTGAAGTATTTTGAATGAGGTGTGGCAGAATCTCATCCACTTCTCAGAATTCTATCCTGGTTTTGAACTACGAATCCCGTCTTAGGTTCAAAGTGGAAGTAGTCCATTTCACGACCATGCTTAGTTCTGTACATAATGAGTGGATGCAATTTTGTCAACTCGTACAAAACCTTTTTAAAAATTGGGTTAAATACCATATTGCTAGCTGAATCTGTGACAGATTTGCTAATTGCTAGTTGAAGATTTTGTGCAACATTTCTCTGCTAAACTAATATGTTAGTGCAATCTGCTAGATTCTTTCATTTTTTGACCTAGCAAGTTGCATTTCTTTATTAATTCAGTCGCACAATTTCAGCTAGCAATATTCAACCCTAATAAAACAGCCCATCATGATTTCTTATGTTTCAAAGTTTGTGGCAAAATCTTAGACATTGATCAGTCTCAGAATTCTTGTTAGCTATCATGAACATGAGTAATATCTGTTTTAATTCACAGGCCAGAAATGCAGCCATAGCCAATAGCTACTACGTGGGGTCCATAAACCGTGTTGGAACCGAGACCTTCCCGAACCCCTTCACTTCAGGCGATGGGAAGCCACAGCACCATGACTTTGGGCACTTCTATGGATCGAGCCACTTCTCAGCACCCGATGCTTCTTGCAGCCCATCACTCTCTCGCCACAGAGACGGATTGCTAGTGTCTGATATGGACCTCAACTTGTGTAGGCAGTTTAAGGACAAGTGGGGGTTCAGAATGACGGCTCGGTATGAAGTGTATGCAGATTTGCTTGGTAAGTATTTGAAGCATGATTTTGAGCCACAGGTGGTGTCTGATCCTCTGCTGCACAAGAAGTGCTAGATTTGTTCAGTAAAGGGATGAATGTGTGAAGGGAAGTGGAGTGTGTTTCTCAATAATATGAAAATAAATGTGCAGAGCTAGTTACTTAGTTCTTTCTCTGCTGCTTCAGTTCTTTGTAAATACAGTGTGGCACAATTCAATGGCAAACTATCTTTTTTATTTTTTTATTTATATTGCATCTGATTTTTTTCTTTTTCGTGTGATTGGTAATCGTATTATAAACCAGTACTTTGTCTTTTTGGCGGTTGGGATATTTTCTAATTTTGTAAATCAAATATTTCTTGTAATATAAAAATTCATGTTTTTTCCAAATATAAATTCATTGGCAAAAAATAAAAACAATTTCTTTTAATGAAAATACTTTAAGGAATTAATGTTGGCCAAAAAAAATATATATATACTTTATAGAATAAAATATATTAATTAATTAATAAAAGTAAAATGCCATGTTTTTCCAAATAAAAATATCATTGGCAAAAAAGGAAAAAAAAAAAAAAACAATAGAAGATGATGAGCCCCTTTCTGTTGTAGTCTGAGAAGTTTAGGGGAACCGGCTGGGATAACATGAAGATGATGACATTGACGTAAGAAAACGGCTAAGGTTTCTCACCACCGTCAAGATAGTCACTGTGTCCAGTCATGGCCATCTTGGCTCTTCCACTGGTTATCTCCGTCCTTAAGCCCCATGCTTCCCACTTCTTTCTCCTACGTCCCGCCAGGGCCAACTTCCTCCGGCTCCGTCAGCCCCTCGCCGGCTGCACCCGCCGCTTTTCACGCACACCCATTTCAGCAATCAGCGAGACATCTGCAGCAGTGCAGTTTTCCTCCCCCGAAGATCCCAAGAAATCCACCACACTTACTTTCCAACAAGCTATCCAACGTCTCCAGGTTTGGTCATCAGTCCCCGAATTTGCATTGATATTTTTTTCTTGGGTGATTCTGTTATTTGAGCTAGAATTAGTTTTAATCCACCAATACATGCTGTAGTTCTTTTTCTTTCAGCATTGTGGAGTAAATTTCAGTTGAAGTAGTATTTAAGGGAAAAATTATCTGCAGGAATACTGGGCTTCGGTTGGTTGTGCAATAATGCAATGCAGCAACACTGAGGTACTATTTCATAACTCGCTTACGTGTAGTAGATTTTTTTGCAGATAGTAATTCTATCTTTTTAATCTCCCTAGCTTTTCTGCAACGAGCAAGAGATATGGTCGTTGTTTGCATTTATTTACATGTTGACCATATATGCATTATGCAATGGATGGAATATCATGTTTTCTGAATTTTAACTGCAACGTGACATATGATCCGTCATTTATTCCCGTGAGATCGTTTTCTAGCTTCAAGTTTTGCATTCTAGTGTATTCAAATATCCAGGATCCATACATCTTCTCTTAATGGTTCGAGGTTTTCTGTTATGTAAAGTCTGGGGACTGGACTTTAAGTAATTATTCTATGGCTTTTTCCCATTCAGGTTGGTGCTGGAACTATGAATCCCCTAACTTACTTGAGAGTTCTCGGTCCAGAGCCATGGAATGTTGCGTAAGTTTCCTTCTTATCAATTGCTTGTAAAATATACTGCTGCCGGTTCCATGTGTATACGCCCTGTTTTTCAATATTTACAAAAAAAATTATTCTCAAATTCTATTTGATCCAGTTTTGCTACATTTTGTAATTGTATCATTACCCTGATGTCAACGTAGTAAAAAGGGAAATGTACTGCATCTTCTGCTAACTATACAATCTTTGCCTGATCAGAAACAGACAATAAATTTCAACTTAAGCAATCACCTCATATATTCCTTGCAAATCTGTTTCCTGACATGATTTTAAAGTAGAAATGCTGATACGAACGCTTGTTTTCCTCTTTTAAAGCCATATTGCTCAACTTATCAGACCTAGTTCCACTATGAGCGTCATATGAAGAAGTGACTATACTATTACCTGATTAATTCTAAGATAAACAGAAGTTTGTTGGACTTTGTTTTACTAAAAAGGGCAAAAAAAAAAAAAAATCTAGCTAACTAAATGATGTTCATCTTTATGTGGAGATATATGTCAACTGGTCCCTTTTTCACTTAATTTTCAACTTATTAGCAAAGAGAATAGTGCGAAAAGTGAGTACTCATGAGGTTACGCTGCTTCATCAGTAGATTAAGAATTTGAGTTGTGAGTGCTACTAGGTTCAGTTTATGTATTATATCTTAATATTAACCTGTAGTGTGTGAATATAGGTATGTAGAACCGAGTATCCGACCTGATGACAGTCGATATGGAGAAAATCCTAATAGGCTCCAAAGGCATACTCAGTTCCAGGTCTAACCCACCCTTGAGTGTGGCATTTTACTGTATGGTATAAGAGACGTTTCATGACAAATAATTGTTTCATCTGCCATTTCTGAGAATGTCTGTCTGATTGGTGTCAGGTTATCCTCAAGCCTGATCCAGGAAATTCTCAAGATCTCTTTATTAGAAGTCTTGCAGCATTAGGTAATTATCTGAACTCAGATTCAGGAGACATTGTGCTTCAGATTTTTTGGACGTCGTAATGAGTACTTAATTATTGCAACTTACTAATACCCTCGATACTTGTAAACCTACTGTTAGGATTTATAAAATATAAACTTCTGACCTGAACAGAACAGAACAGAACACCTTTTGCGTTCAACTTGTACAGCATGGTTGAGTAGTTGTGTAGTGAAAGGGATCAGTACTATCATTTAAAAGATAATGCAGAAAAAATAGGAAAAAAGACTACATGAATATTTTCTTAAGAATGGTAATATTATAAGATAATTAGTTAGACACTAAAAAGGTATAAGGTGTACAAAATTGGGAAACAAAAAGTCTGCTAGATGCTCGTGAGAAATAACTTCTCATTTTGCTGACAGGTATTGATGTTAGTGCACATGACATACGATTTGTGGAGGACAACTGGGAGAGCCCGGTAATAATTTATCTAGTGAAGTACATTCTTTCATATGAGTACCTCAAATTTTAAGTTTAATTTTTTAGAAAAAGATATGAGTAGATTGGTAATTTGGTATGTATACATGGAGAAGTGTCTTATCGGCTTCTATCTTTTTTAGCAGCTAAAATGGATAAAATTGACTATCATGGATACAAATATATTGTGGTGTACATTTTTTTTTTCTGGTGTGCAGATCAAGGTTGTTACCGATTTAGCTTTTTTACTCTAAATTACTGTAGGTGCTGGGTGCATGGGGTTTAGGCTGGGAAATCTGGATGGATGGAATGGAAATTACACAGTTCACCTACTTCCAGCAGGTTGTTTTTGAATCTGGATCGTGACAAGTTCATGTTTTGGTTAGAGCAAATTTTTTGGTGGCTCTTTTTATTTTAGGAATTCTGTATTGGCTGAATCACTTGACTAGCTATCTTATTCTTTAGGCTGGAAGTCTTCCTGTGATGCCAGTTTCTGTCGAAATTACATATGGTCTTGAGCGTATCCTGATGTTGCTTCAGGTGACTAAACTGTTTCCCCCTTTTTCTGCCTTTGTACTTGTCTTTTGAACATTAATATTCACGGGGTTTGCCTCGTTGCAATTATATCCAGGGGGTTGATCATTTCAAGAAAATCAGATATGCTGATGGAATTACATATGGCGAGCTATTCTTGGAGAATGAGTAATTTATCAGTAAAATTATTTATTCCAAGCTGTTCTTCCTTTGCGTCTCTTTTTTTGAAATCTTAGAAATTGATGCACTATAGCTTATTTGAAAGATTAAATTATTGCATGTCTTCAGTTGTTAAGACTTAAGATTAAATTATTATCTTAAGCTGACAAAGAAATTCTTTTTACCTCTTTTGCACCAGGAAGGAGATGAGTGCATACTATTTGGAGCATGCAAGCGTCCATCATGTTCAAAAAAACTTTGATCTTTATGAAGAAGAGGCCCGTTCGTTGCTTGCTTTGGGACTTCCAATACCTGCGTATGTATATCATATGGCCCATAATTTAACCTGAATCATTGGTATTCGTTATTTGATCTAACTAGATTTTACTCTCCAACCTGTTAGGTATGATCAGCTACTGAAGACGTCCCATGCTTTTAACATACTAGACTCTAGGGGATTCATCGGGGTAACGGAGCGTGCTCGATATTTTGGCAGGATGCGGAGGTACATATTTTTTTTTTCCCCTGAAAGTAGCTATTTCACTTTAAAATTGGCAAGTGTTCATACAATTAGATTTACTTTGTTGACTTACTTGGAACTATCCAGAAAATTCTCTTGATGGTTGGTAGATGGTATTGCAGGGCAAGCATGCAAGATGCCTTCTACTATTTTGCTATTTGCTTCTCATGAGTCCGTCACTTTAACAAACTTGAATATGTGGTTTCACCAGTTTAGCTCGGCAGTGTGCACAACTTTGGCTAAAGACAAGAGAATCACTCGGATACCCACTGGGTATTGTTTCTGAACCAGTTCAAGATGCTTTTCCTAAAGAGGCTTTGGTGGAAGCCGCAAAAAGAGTGAGTAATATACTACTAGCCATTTTCAGTTATTTTGGCCTTCACAAATCACAATGTCTTAATTAAGTACGTATATTTTAAGAAAATGAGATAGAAGAACTTTTAGATGTATGAATACATTTGGCAAAGAAGAAAAGGAAACATGTATTTCAGCTGTTGGTTTTAATTTTTTAAATATTTTGTCAAGCAGGTGCATGATGATCCAAGACTATTTGTGCTTGAAGTTGGGACAGAAGAGATGCCACCTCATGATGTTGTTAACGCAAGCCAGCAAGTAAGCCTTTTATATGCCCTTCTCTCCATTAGTTAGCTATTTAAATCTGGAAGCTGTTCTTCTACCTGTTGGTTTTCTCAGTGGTTTTTTCATATTCAACAGCTGAAAGATCTTATGCTGCAATTGCTGGAAACAAAACGGTTCAGTCATGGGGAAGTGCAAGCTTTTGGAACTCCTCGTAGGCTAGTGGTATGGCTAACATAAAATGCTTTCCTACCGGTGAATCTCAGTACCATCACAAATTAAAATACTTGTTTGCTTCCACTTTTTCTTAGAACGATTGACTATAGTAGAGTTTTTGCAAAAAAAAAAAAATCATCTTCTGGTCTCATCATTTGTTGTGTGGCATACTTTTATTGTTTTTCTCTTTCTTTGTGTAGATTCTTGTGGAGGATCTTGGTGCTAAGCAAATGGAGAACGAGGTTGAAGTTAGAGGACCTCCTGTTTCAAAGGCATATGACAGTGAAGGCAATCCAACGAAGGTCACATTGCACTTGCATTTGGATTCTATCAGGGAGAATTGATGTCGTTTTCTTAGGCACGGAACTGACATTTATGATTAATGCTTCTTCAGTAACACGGGATAAAGCCGAATCGAACACTAAGGATACTGAGAAAGCTAGAATAAATAGGAAAAAGGGAAACAAACAGAATGGGTTATTTTCTTCATTGCATGAGATGATGTTGGCTACACATTATTTTTGTGTCAGTGAAGTGAGTCAATAGTAGTGTAGGAGTAGGACTACAAGGTGCACGATTTCCTCTTTACTTAGCATGACATTGCTGTCTCCGTGTTTCATCAGGCTGCTGAAGGATTTTGCCGCAGATATGCTGTTGACATTGCTTCCATATACAAAAAGGCTGATGGTGAGCATTAATTAAGATAAATCGTGGCAAGCATAACTTTTTATGAGAAGTTACGTTCATCTCCGCTTTATTTCCAATTTACGTTATATAAACAGAGTTAATTAATTTGTAAATGTTCGTGTTGGAGACAGTTTTTTCTTATTCATAGAAAAAAGATAGCAGATTCATATGCATCATACAACATTCGATTTTTTATAGTGTTTAACAAGTGAACTTGTTACGTTCTTGAATTATGATTAATACAAGAACGCAATGAATATAGAGTAGTAGAGAATACACTTCCTAATCAACCCTAATTTCTCTTGGAGACTAAGATTAATTTGTTGGAAGGTTCCTTATTTCATTAGCATCATATTCTTTATATAGAGATTACAAGATCTCCTAGAATATATTATTTACCTAATAAAGACTTCGACTAATATAGTTAAATGAATCTACCCCTTAACCATGACTCTACTTCTACTTACCATGAATCTAATCTTAATACTTAGTTGATACACTACTGAACATAACAGAACTCTATACAAGCAGCATATACTAACAGGGAATTCCTTTTATTGCAGGGAAAACAGAGTATATCTATGCTTGTGTAAAGGAGTCTGCTCGACTTGCTGTGGAGGTTTACTTCTGTCTCTCTGCCTCTGGAGTTAGTTGAAAATTGTGCAATTCTACACAAAATTTTGATTTAGCAGAAATTCTACATTGAGGCGGGACTCTTTCCCTAGATAGAGACGGTATAATTCAAATCATGCCAAGAGAACTACATCATGTTACTGGCCAAAAAAAAAAAAACATCATGCGAGCTCAAAAAATAAACTCATGAGCAAAAGAGCGGATTTACCTAATCAACCGAAAATCGCGTACAACCAGTAAGTTTGTAATTGGAAATCACGTAGAATCAGAAAAATTGTCTAGCTTCTGATTGGATTTAGAAATTTGATGGAGCTTTCATGTGACTGGAAGTAAAAGTGAATATTCCACATTTGTAAATTGACTTTTTGGACAAAATTAAAGAAATAAATTCAAAGGGATCTTTTGTCTTCTGTTAACGCTGAAACGAATGTCCCGTCTTGACGTACCAAGGTTTTATCCGAAGATTTAGCTGCTGCAGTAGCCAAGATATCATTCCCAAAGTCAATGCGCTGGAACTCACAGGTACTTACAGTTCTGCTGCTCCATAGCCATTAGAGTTCAAATCTAATGTTCAGTCTTGATACAAATTATTTAGTAGCTGTCTTCATAATCATATATGGTCTAATTTTTATCGAACTCTGCAATGTGAACCCCATGTTTTTTCTATTCTGCCATATCCAACCATGGTGGTGACTTTTTTTTTTGTAGCTGATGTGGTATTTAACTTTCCTGCACTTTGTAGATCATGTTTAGCAGACCCATCCGTTGGATTTTGGCACTCCATGGAGATGCTGTTGTACCCTTTACATTTGCTGGACTATCAAGGTATTTGTACTATCTTCCCTAACTGCATCGGATTCTCTTCTCCTTCCTTACCAACTGTAATATGGCACTTCGATTATAATTGGGTTCTTTAATTAGCCGTAACATTGGGTTTGATGTAGTGCATTTGACTTGAGTCTGAAACAAGACCTTAATACCATGATAATTTAATTGGGGCATGATGATCAGTTAGTTATGTTAAAGTCGGGCTTTCTTTCTGCTTCATGTTCATCTCCTTTTTTTGTTCTGTCTTGACTGCTTCTGATATTGCAGTGGGAATTTGTCGTATGGTCTGCGTAACACTCCATCGGCTACTGTCACGGTAATGAACTACTCACTTCACAATTATGGTTTATTATTATTATTTTATCCCCCCCCCCCCCCCCCCCCCCTTGTGTCTTATGAGGTCTCTCTCTTGCTAAGAGATCTTCATTTCTAAAAAAGAGAAACCATTCTCAGAACCGTTACATACTAATGTTAATTAAGACATAATGTTTGGAGTTGATTTCATTTGACATCTTGATGATTTTTTAGTTTCCAAACAATTTTTCAGGTTGGAAGTGCAGAATCCTATGTGAATTTGATGAGGAATGCTGGAATTCAAATTGATATTGAGGTATTAGGAAATGATTATTACGTTGTTGATTCCATTTGGTCCTGGACTTCTAACTCTCTTTTTGGCCAATTCCTGAAGTTAACTCAAAAGCACATAAAGTATATAATTTTTCTTTGCTTCAAAATTGAGAGAGTGTCTGTTGCAACATAACGGGTCCCCTTGTTTTATTGTAGGATCGCAAGAAAAAGATTTTGGATAGCTCCCAGGCATTAGCAGCCAGTGTGAATGGCCACATTGTTGTTAAGGAAGCTTTGCTCAATGAGGTAGGTTTTTTCCTTCTTTCACTGCAAGTAATTAATTGGTTGTTTGGTTAAGCTAATAAAAGTCATATTAACTTTGATATCAGGTTGTGAATCTTGTTGAAGCACCAGTTCCAATACTTGGGAAGTTTAAGGACTCGTTCTTAGAGCTTCCTGAAGATCTATTAACTATGGTACGTCAATGGTGTGTGTGGAGTTACTAACATTCTATAGCTAATATTTTTAGCAGAACTTTAAGTTATTAGACTTCCACATAGCTTTCGAATCCAACCAAAATTTAGTAAATCGAGTTCTTTGCATAACCATGCTTGATAAATATGCATTTTGTTAATATATATATATATATATGTAAAAATATGAAAAAAGTTACCTTGGTACAAGTACCTAAGTGCACACATGTTATTCTTGATAGCAGTTAAAAGGTTGGTTAGGTTTTATCAAAACATTTATGGGTTAAACTTATTTATCATGCTCGACATTTTAATGAATCTAGGTTGCTTCATCTTTGTGTTTGGTTCTGGTTATGCAGGTTATGCAGAAACACCAGAAATATTTTGCTCTTACTGATAACAATGGCGCTCTCTTGCCATACTTCATTGCTGTAAGGTCTTAAGACTTAGCTGTTTCATGGTCTAACAAAACTAAATTGCACTAAGTTGGGTGTACTTTCAGGTTGCAAATGGAGCAATAGATGAGTCTGTAGTGAGGCACGGAAATGAAGCTGTTCTCAGGTTCTGATCTATTGGTGTGATTTTTTTTAGATTGGCAGTTCCCATATTGTATATTTCAGCTTGCTTTAATAGTTGATAAATGATTTAACTGCACAGAGCACGCTATGAAGATGCAAAGTTTTTCTATGAGATGGATACCCGCAAAAACTTAGCAGAATTCCGTGAACAACTAAAAGGCATTCTTTTTCATGTAAGTTCCCCATAAAATGAGCTTGCTACTCTTTAGTCAAATGTTACATTTAATTGACATTTTTTAAAAATTTCAATTTTTATAGCGCCTTGATTTTCTGCTTTTCAACAGGAGAAACTTGGAACCATGCTAGATAAGATGGTGCGATTGGAGAAAACAGTGACCAAGCAAGGTCAGTGTTTGGGGGTAACTGAAGATCAACTCAAATTTGTGCAAGAAGCTGCATCCCTAGCTATGTCCGATCTTGCTACAGCAGTTGTTACAGAGTTTACTTCACTCGCTGGAATTATGGGACGCCATTATGCTCTTAGAGATGGCTATCAAGAGCAGGTTTTTGAATTTTGGCCCCTTTTCAGCTGTTCTATAATCGGGTTGATTCTACATTTTTGCCCTCTTTATTTCATTTTGGCTGTTTTATTTTACCACCTTGGTGTTAGCAGGTTGCAGAAGCATTGTTTGAGATTACATTACCAAGATTCTCTGGTGATAAACTTCCAAAATCTGATGTGGGAATAGTTCTGGCAATTGCTGACAGGTGAAATTGATCCCAATGTTCTAATTCAAGTTTTTTTTAAAAAAAATTACCACTATATAGTAAATCACTTTCTTTTTTTTTAAATTCATCAGTTAAAAAAAGATACTTCAATTTTTTTTTAGTGACAGTGAGATTTTACAAGGATGAGCTTCCTTTTTTATGGAAATAATTGAACCATGCAGGTTCGATAGTCTTGTTGGGTTATTTGCGGCTGGTTGTCAACCTAGTTCGACTAATGACCCTTTTGGTCTGCGGAGAATTTCGTATGGTCTTGTAAGATATCTACTCCTTTAGTTAATTCCAAATGTATTTAGATAATTCACATTCATAAATTGCATTTTCTCCACAAAAAAATCATTGAAAAGGTCCATTTGGAATATAGGTTCAACTGCTTGTGGAGAAAGATAAGCATCTAGACTTGAAGGAGGCTTTACAGATGGCTGCAGCTGTCCAACCTATTGATGTCAACGAGGCTACACTACGTGATGTAAGGATCTGTTACTTCATTGTACATTGTAATTATTTTACGGAGTTTCTTATTGACTGGTAATTTACGTCTCTCCTTTAGGCATATCAGTTCATCATTCGAAGATTAGAGCAATATTTGGTAAGTAACATGTCTTACTTATAAAAAAAATTCATCTGGGTGCTGGCAATTATTAAGAAAACCACAAAAAATGGGCTGTTTTGCTATTACAGGTAGATAGAGGGACCAGTCCCGAAATTGTTCGATCAGTTCTCGCAGAACGTGCAACCGTGCCTAGTTTAGCAGCAAAATCTGCTGTCAAAGTAAGTCTCGGGTCTAATAATTATCGGCTAATCGCTCTTATTTCAATGGTAATTATCTTCCTTTACTTATCACTGCCTTCTAGATGGAAACACTGTCAAGAGGAGACCTCTTCCCAAAGGTTGTTGAAGCATATTCTCGCCCAACAAGGATAGTCCGAGGCAAGGATGTCGACCCTAACATCGAGGTATATCATATTGAAAGATTTTATTCAATATCATAAACAATTGAAAGAATTTGAAATACATTTTCATTGGTTGGTTGCTATTTTTATGAACTAGGATAGTTTGACAAATTGAAATGGTAATGTTCAATACCAGGTGGATGAGGCTGCATTCGAGACGAATGAAGAGAGGGAGCTATGGACCGCGTTCCTGACATTGACAGACCAAATCAAGCCTGGTATTTACTGATTCTTACATGAATCACAAATTCTGCAACATATTTAAAAAAAAAAATTGTGATCTTTTAAATGTTCTTGGTGGTTGAATACATCTGCATTTTCCGGTCCACAGATATCGATGTTGAGACCTTTTTTGAATTATCAGCACAGCTTCTACAGCCACTGGAGAACTTCTTCAACAATGTCTTTGTCATGGTGGTAAGTTGTAAGACTCGAATAATATAGTACAAATGACATTATTTAACGGGCAAATTTTATATGGAAACTGCTAATTGCTATTTAAATACCACAAATTTGAAATTTTACCACTGTTCCTGGTTTATGTGTGTATTTTTCGTTAATCGTAACGTAATCTTAACAGGAAGACGCGGAGATAAGGAATAACAGGCTTGCCCTTCTCCGAAGAGTTGCAGATCTTCCAAGAGGCATAGCTGATCTCTCATTATTGCCTGGATTTTGAATCAGTTGAGTAAAGTCAATCTATATATCATTGAAGGATAGATAGCAGATAAACAAAACATCGACTCGGGGTTTAATGAATTTTAACATGCTGTATGAGATTGTACATGCTGATTTTACAGATGAATGAATTTAAGATAGATAGTATCATAACCTGATTTCAGGTCAATAAGTTTTGGATACTTTTATAGTGTGGTATAATAGCATGTTTGGTTGCTGGACTGATGAATATGAATTCTCTGTTTCTCGAATTCGGCACAATTTTGTGTTTTAAGTGTAGTTTGGTTATTCTGTGTCTTATTCTTCTATTTCTTATCTTATTTAATGCCAAACAACTTCATATTTTAATGTTGTTGGAGATCCTCATAATTTAGTATTCCCTCTCTATTTTTATTATGTGAATTTAACGTGCTGTAAGACTAAGTCCTATAGATTAGAAGAGCCGTATTTTGAGTCAGCATTACGCGTAATAAGAGAAGAAGACTATTGTTTAGCCTTAGCAAATAGTCTTAAACATCATTTGAATGAGAATTTAAACGGTTGGTATGCTTTGTCCTTCTAAAGTTGGTGGGAATTTTAACAGTGTCGATTTTCGAACAATACCCGAACTTTGGCCCCACAAAAAAAATCCGAACTCTATATCCAGTCAATCTTCTCACCAATTAGAAAACATATTTTCATATCCTCTTCTTTTTTGGGCAAAAAAATAATATCCTCTTCTTTGATTAGGTTAAGATTAGGTGGGGGAGAACATGGACTATTTCTGATGATGGCCTGTTCTTCTTGGAATGTAGAATGTCAATACTTAACGATTTTAATTTTGCAATTACGAATTTTTTTTTATGTCATAGTAGTTGGTTGTGTCGTTGCACGACTTCATCGATAATTGGAGGTTTGTGAGATCTCAAGGATTGAGAATATGGTCATATTTGTCCGAACCAATAGGACGAATATAGGAGTAAAAAAACATGGTTCGGTTCGAAGTCAACGGATATATATGTGTATGTATGTATTTATGAAGATTGAAAGAACACATATTTTTTCTTTGATGATTATAATAACACTGAATTTAAAATAGGTGACGAGGTGGAAGAGTGGGATCATGGGCCACCTAATCTCTTCAATATTACATTAATTTATATATATATAGTGACATAGTGTTCTTTTATTAGGTAGAACATTATTATTATTATTATGTATGATGAATGTAATGATTAAAGAGATCGTTATTATAGCATGTCGCCCAGTGCTATTCGCGAGGCGGCAACTACTACCCCTACACGATATATATATATTTTATATTTCTCTAACATATATATGTATACAAGATATATAATGAATAATAATGTATGGAGACTGGAGTATATTATGCATATTCCTACATTTATATTTAAGTAGAAAATGAAGAATAACACGGGAAGGTCCTATAACATTCGGTACTAATTCCAAGCTACTAGAAGGGTGACAAAACAATTGAAAGACTTGCCAAATGGTGCAAAATCAGTATTTTATAGCCACAACCCAATTAAACTTTATGTATTCCATGTACTATATAAGATAATGATAATTAATTACGTAAAATGATAAAAATTATTGAATATTCATTTGAAGAGATCATTATAGTAGAAAGGCAAACCACTTCCATGTGGAATCATTGAATGGTATTATCTTTTTCCCATATTATAATACCACACCATCATATCAACTTCTCCTTCATTCTGCCAAACACAACAATATTAATTAGTGAAGACTAATTAAACGCTACATATCAATTTTGTTGTTATATTTATTATTATAACAATAATAATCAAATAAATAAATAAAAAAGTGTCCCTTGCCACTTCTTCTTCTTCTTCTTCTTCTTCTAAATTTGCTATAAAAGAAGGAACATAACAGAAGGTCTCTATTACTACTTGCTCCTCATATCTATCTCATACACATAGTGATATTAGCTTTGGAGTACATAAAAACTGCGGAATCAAGCTAATTAAGGAAGATCGAAGAGACAATTAATGGCCAACGGTAGTTACTTGTTTGCGCTTGGGCTTGTCGTCATCGCGCTTGTGACTCCTCAGGTGATCGGAGTTACGATACCAATTCCATGGAACCTAAACACCAACTACGGCAATTTAGCTAAGCAGTTCACCTTCGCCGTCGGGGATGTTCTAGGTAACTAAAGTAACATCTACTTCTTATTATATAATTAATAATAATAATGTCTCTTTGTTAATAAATATCTAAATTTTAGACCAATAACCATCATTATTAGTTGGTTATAATGGCCCACTATTTTGTTCCCATTAAGTAAGTTCTTGAAGGCTGAAGTCTATGTAAATAGGAAAAAAAACTGTAATCTTATTTAATTTAATTAATAATTATATATATGGTTTTTTTGGGGCCAAATAGTTATTTTTATTTGGTACCAATTTTTTTAATAATATTTTCATCAAAATAGTGTTAAGTTTCTACCAAATATTTTTTTAATTATGATAGGATGATTTATGAACAAAGACGTAAAAAAATCATTACGAGACTGTATATTTATTTTTTGGATAAATCTTTAAAGTGTGAATTTTTTTGTGAAAAAACCATAGAAAGTTGTCAAGTAACACATGTCAAGTAATGATTGTTCATAAAATGGAAAGAGAATGTTGTCATGCATTGCCACGTGAACCTAGAAGTGTTTTCTATAGATTTTTCACAATTTTTTTCACAGGTTCTAGCATCACCCTTATTTTTTTCAATCAATATTAATAGTATTATTATATTAAATAAAATTTTGCATGCTGCACGGTTATAAATAAAGCGATTTTTTTTTTGTAAAATTAAACCAGAGTTCACATATGGTTCGGACCACTCGGTGTCCGAAGTCAGCGAAGCCAACTACGACAGCTGCACAGGTAGCTCTCCGATCAACCACTACTCCACCGGCGACGACAAGATTACTCTTTCAACCGCCGGAGACTATTACTTCATCTGCCCAACTATCGGGCACTGTCAAGGCGGCATGAAGATCAAAGTCACCGCGGTGGCTGCAAGCACCACACCCGCCACGCCCACCGCCCCCGCAACCCCGACCACCGGTTCATCCCCGCCGCCACCTCCTCCCACCACCAAGACTCCGGGAACCACCGACTCGCCGCCGCCACCACCACCACCGCCCAACGGAGCCAGCGGCATCAAGATCAGCAGCTTCGTGCTTGGAGCTTCGTTCGTCGTGGCTACTGCTATGGGGTTGTTTTTCTAGGTGTGACGTGGCAGTGCTTGCTAGGGGAGAGACAGTGCTATTGATGAAGATGATGATGTTTTTATTGTTTTTGCATATGTTGTCATGTTTGGATGTCATTGTTGTTGTTGTTTCTGATCAGGGTTGGAGGATTTGATGGATGCACGTCCTTTGACAGCTTAATTATTGGGGTTTAATTGGTTTGTCTTGGAGAAAGGATATTCTTGGCCAGTTGGAAATGATATGTTTGAGATAATAATAATACACTAGTTATTAAAATGATATTTTTTACGTTACTATACTCTTATGTACCTATTAGTCTAGGTGTGGATCATATATTGTACAAGTGTTATCCTCATAACCCCTTAGAACCCCCTACAGGAAACTGAAAAAATTACTAAAATGATACATATTCATAATTAAGCTCAAAATTATAATTTAGCTTCATGTTATGCTTGCTATTTGGTTCAAAATGCTTTCCACCAACAACACCCTAAAAAATAACCAAATAAAATACAGAAGTGCAGATCTAATTAAACAAATATAATTCTAACGTATTAAATTAGCTAATTAATGATACACGGATAGTTTAAAATTAATTCTAGAGCTTCTTTATCTCAAATGCGTATTAATGTTGTTCAACATGGCGGATAGGGATGGCAACGGGTCTCGGGGCCCCGCTGACCCGCGGGCCCCGACCCGGTTTTGACCCGCGGGTCACGGGTCGGGTCCGGGTCGGGTTCGGGTCCGGGTCTAGAGACCCGGGGCCCCGTAAACCCGCCCCGAAATGCATATATATATAATTTTATTTTATTTTTTTAATTTTTTTTTATGTTAATATGATCTAACATTTACTAAATAATATGGTTAATATACCTATATAAATAACATGTACCAAATTACAAATATATGTATATTTAGATTATTAGGATTTGTTAATTTGGTGTTTGGATTTGAATTTGTATTTGTAATGAATTTGATGTGTTTGTTGTTTATATTTGATTGGTGTTAGATTTATGTTTTGAATTTATATATAATGTAATATTTTGACAAAAAAAATTGTATTTAATATTGAAAAGTGAAAAAAAAAATTATTCACATGACGGGGCGGGTCGGGGCCCCGCGGGTCGACCCGCGGGATTGCCGACCCGACCCGACCCGGAAGGTCCAATTGGCCGGGGCCGGGTCAGCCAGGCCGACCCGCGGGGCGGGTCCGGGCCTGCCAAAACCCGCCCCGACCCGCCCCGTTGCCATCCCTAATGGCAGACCAGTTATTCCAATAACTTTAAAACACATAAGATAATCAACGTCATCTTAATTTTTAAAAATATTCACTTTTATTTATTATAATATTATATAATTTTAAATATCATAATTAAAAAGTCATAATTTTTTTCTACGGTATTTTGATACACGAACGGTTTTTTTTCTCATGTGAAAATCTCTCGATTGACATATGAAATCATATATTTCTAATTTATATACACTATTGTAATAAACTAATCAACAATAAATTGTGTATATTCTTTTAATATATACAAATTAAATTCTAAAAATGTTTTTTTATTATAATTTTTTAGAAGTATATGTTTCAGTCATTTAATATTTTAATTACTAAAAACACGTGTCATAACATTTCATTTTTTAAGAAATATTATTTGAAGATCTATTCATAGATAATCAATTTCTTTTACAGAGCTTAATTTATGATTATTCCAAATTTATCTTTAAATTATATTTTTTATTTTATTTTTTTAAGGTAGAAAAATAATGCATTGATTTATTAAAAAAATGTAAATTATTTAAAATAAATTTATGCCAAAAAATAAAACTGAAAAATATAATGAAAAACTATACTTTTCTTAAAGGAAAAACTTAATATTTACGTATAAAATTTATTTTCTATTTTTAAAAAAGGTTTATCTATTTTTTTTATTTTAGAAATAAAAACTTCAAATGTAATTTGGTAAAATTTACAAACTCTATTTGTAGGGGGGAATGGGCAGTCCTGTTTCCAACTGGGCTCCTCCGTATTTAGGCCCATCGAGCCGAATCAGTCGCACGCCGTTTAATTTGTGCCGATCCAGAAGGCCGATAACCTCTCTTCCCATATATATTGTCACAGAAGTCCCGGAAAGTCAAGTTCTATCGAAAAAGAGGAAAATGGCGCAGTTGGAGGACGACAATGGCGAGTTCTACCTGAGGTACTACGTAGGGCACAAGGGAAAGTTCGGCCATGAGTTCCTCGAGTTCGAGTTCCGCCCTGACGGCAAGCTTCGCTATGCCAACAACTCCAACTACAAGAATGACAGCATGATTCGCAAGGAAATCTGGCTCTCCCCTTCCGTCCTCCGCGAGTGCCGCCGCATTGTCTCCGATAGCGATGTACGTATATGTATCTCTCTCTTTACTCTGCGAGACCTGTTCTTGTTGTTGTCGTTGGTGATTTTGCTAGTCTAGGGTTTCGCCTATTTTTCGAGGACTTTTGGTTATGAATAGGAATACTGGTAAAAATAATGAGCTCGATGTTGATTACTGCAATAACCGAAAATTTCTTGCGGTTTATGGAGATTTGAAGCTCCAGTTCTGCACGCCGACGCAATTGGAAACTTCTATAGTCCAGTATTAAGCTTGTAATGTATATGAAATCTTCGCTCTCAAAAGAAGCCATGAAGAACCCGTTCGAGATGTTTGTGTCCTTAAAGTTGCATTCAATGATTTTGCAGAGGTGCAGAGTCTTTGGCCAGGGTATTCAATCTTTATATTGACACAAGAACGGAGGTGCTCCATGTTTAGATTTGAGTGTGTTTGGTGAAAAAACTTGGAAGCATTGTGCTTAAGCAACCTTAATCTGGTTTATGGATTGAATACAATATGGAGATTTTTCTATTGGTTCTGTTAGTTCGGAGGATTAAGGTGCAACAGAGTTTTTGAATTATTGCGCACCAGATGGTAGTAAATGATTCGGTAGTAAATGTTGAGATTAGAGACAACAAGGGAAGGAGCAGTAAATGATTCGGTAGTAATGTAACTTAGTTGGTAGTAAATGCCTCAGTAGGACTAGTACGATTGCCTAGCACCACCAGATGTTGAACGGTAGTAGGTTGAGCAAAAACACATGTTAAGATGGACCAAAGTAGTGGCTCTGCCCATAGGAGAAATATGATTTTTACAAGTTTGCACAGAAATATATCATCTTACCCTAAAAATATTCATACTATTTGTATCGGTTTGTTGTTGTTGCTTCCCTCTACTGTTGCTGCTGATAGTCCTCTGTTGGAAGTTGAAAGATGTTAAGGCAATGTGTTAGAGGCTTAGAGCTATTCAGTAGCATTCACCAAGGTATTCTCATAGTGAAGTTCCTTTTTTAGAGAATGAAAAGTTCAAAATGTTGGCCAAGAAAAGGTTCAAAATGTTTTTAGTATTTAGGGTGTCTATCTATTGGTAGTTTTAATTGATCCATTATTTCCTTATTCAGATGCAGAATCGACTGGAGTTTATAGTTTGATGGAGAATAGTGCTCTGAAAACTAATTCCTAATCTGTATGAGTTGTTTTTACAGATTATGAAGGAAGATGATAGCAACTGGCCAGAACCAGACCGTGTGGGTCGACAAGAGCTCGAGATTGTGATGGGGAATGAACACATCTCCTTCACCACTTCTAAAATTGGATCTCTCGTTGATGTTCAGAGCAGTAAGGACCCTGAAGGGCTCCGGATTTTCTACTATCTTGTTCAGGTTAGTCATCTTCCGCATTTTACAGTTTGGTATTATGATCACTCTCTGCAACCCATATGAATATGTCTGGACCCAAAAACACACCCCCTGCAAATATTATCTTGCCTTTTGTGCAAATGCTGCATTTTTCGTATATCTTTAATTCTGAGGTTACTTCTCAAATTTGATTGTACATATGTGTATATATACATACCGATTGCATATTTGCTTTATTACTAACTCGGTATTTTTAGTCTGTTACTAAAAGTGATACGTTGTATGCAGGACCTGAAATGCTTTGTGTTCTCTCTCATATCACTTCACTTCAAGATCAAGCCAATATAAGTAGAAACATCGATGACAGCATGTACCATGTTTCGAGTTGAGAAACTTTGCGTTCGTTTATCCAGCAGTGACCTGAACATTGTTTAGTATGACCGGAAATCAGTCGTTTGTGATGTTTGTTCATGTGATTTGGTTTGGAAGACTTACTCTATATGATGGTTGAATGCCCCAGCGGGAGTTTGTATGTTGTTTCTGTTTCAATTAATTTTCGGTCAGTTTTTTTTAGGGTTAATAACCTAGGAGAGGTCTGAAGTTTGCCCCATGTTAATGAGAGAGGTCTGAAGTTTCAAATGTTGATTTGAGAGGTCTGAAGATTCAACTTTGTTGATTTGAGGTTTTCCGTCCATTTTTAGGGTTAAATTTAACAGAATTGTGTGAAATGACATTCTTGCCCTTTTAATATTTTTTTATTTAATATCTTATTTGAGTAAATGTGAAATGATAAAATTACCCCTAAAGTCAAATTACTCCGCCACCACCACATCAGCTCCGGCGACCACAAACACGGCACCGATCGGAGCTGAAAAGCTCCGATTGGAGCCGTGTTGGTGGTCGCCGGAGTTCGGTGGTGGTCGTCGGAGCCGAGGTGGTGGTGGCCGGAGTCGGGTGGCGGTGGCCGGAGCCGTGGTGGCTTTAAGGGCATTTTCGTCTTTTCCTTCAAGCATGTGAGGGGCATACTTTGATAGAAGGGCATTTTTGGAATTTTATTTTATTTCTGGTCACATGCCAAGCACGTGACCAATTAACGGTAAAAACAGACGGAGACCGTTGTTATCAACAAAGTTGAAACTTCAGACCTCTCAAATTAACATTTGAAACTTTAGACATCTCCCGCTAACATGGGGCAAATTTCAGACATCTTTTAGGTTATTAACCCTATTTTCAGACCTCTCCCGTGATGATGGTTGTGTGTTTATTGTTTAGCGTTCTAACTGTAAAATATGCAAAATTAGTGTAAAAATAAATAGGAAAATGGCCTTATTTTTAAGAGTAGAACCATGCTGGAAAGGTGAATGCAAAGCAATTAATCTTGAAATATAGACGACGAAAACCTCGAACACCAACTTTCCATTATGCTCCAGACAGACCAATTTTTAGCAATGCCATCTCCATATCTCCATCTCCTAGATAAAATCTGATGATAGACTTTTGGAAGAACTGAGCAGCCATGCTTAATTCTTCTTGTCAGAAAGCAGCAATGATGCTTATAAATGATTTGTCTGATCGAGCTGTAATGCTCGGGGGGATCGTATAACTGCTTGCTAAAGATAAAATAAAAACGAAGTCGATCATCGTTTTTTCTGTTCTGTCAAAGAGGAATGCTAAAAGGTTAATATATTTCTGTGATGTGAGTTTCCTGATATAGACTGTATCATCCTTTTACAGTGTCTTTCTTTCTGTAGTAGGTGGTTTTTAGAGTTGGGAATTTTACCTAGTTGTAAATTTACAGCGTTGGTTTTCAGGAACCTGTAATTAAAGCCTGCGTGGCATACATTTGCAAGCAGTGTCAGTGGGATATGGAAAGGAGTGGGAGCTGTTTTTTCACCCATCACTGCTGAAAATGTCGTAAATTGAGTTTTTGATGGAAAGGAGTTAAGAGCACTTCCAATAGGAAGTGCCTAGTGCCTCCACATCAGCAGTCACGTCACTGCCAACTCATCAAAGTGGCACTGCTACAGTATTTGCTACAGTAAATGGCACTGTAAAATTGGCACTCTCTCCAGTAGTGGAGGCCAAGTTCCACTTCTACATTGAGACCCACATAATTTCATAATTAAATATAATTTTTGCATTATATATAAATTATATATCATTATATATAAATTATATATTCATATTTTTTTACAAATACGGACATGAATAAATAATGAGATTCAAGTATTAGATGTTTTAATTAAAAAAAATAGGGAAAATATATACAAAATTATAAAAATGTAATCGATTTTTTTAATAAAAATTTACATTCTATAGGGATAAGAAAATAACCGGTCCGGTCGGTTCGGAACTGGTATAGACTGGACCGGTTCCAAACAGACCAATTATGCGAGAGGAGAACCAGACTAAAAACCAGTAATACACTTCTCAAAAAATTGATTTTTGACTGGACCAGACTGTTTTGAACTTGTTTTTAACTGGATCAGATTTGTCGGAGGATCGGTTTTTCGTTTTTTTTTTAATTAGGGTAAATTTGTATAGGAAAATGGGTCGGACTAGTTTTGAAACGAACCAGACTTTTTTTACAGTTCCAGTCCAAAATCGGTCCAAAGTTTTTAGTGCTAATTTCAAATTCAGTCCAGACCGGACCATACTGTTTTAATTAGTACCAATCCAGTTCGGAACATATTCGGGCCCGACCGGTTCGTGCATATCCATAGTTCTCTATTGTCAATTCATTGCAATAATTATACGTTACTTGACCAAGGTAAAATTACTATTAGGTGCAGTCCCCATGCAGCATGCAGAATGATTGATAAGTATAATTGTTGATATAATAACATTGATCAATCAAATTCATTGAATCTATTATTTCACCATAATCAGTGTATATCTGTTATACGTTGATTGACATATATTAATTCAACATCATCAACATATTCACGTTTATGTACATCCATGATCATATTAGTAAATTGACTATTGCATTAATCACGTGTTTTTATATATGATTTCCAATATATGTAAATTAGAGATATATTATATATACATCATTCTAAAAGTATAATTTTTATAATAATTTATCGTAAAAGATATATTTCTTTCATATAATAATATAATATAATATAATATAATATAATATAATATAATATAATATAATATAATATAATATAATACGTAAAATATATAAAAATATATATGCATTAAAATAATATAATATTTTGTAGTAATTATTTTCCATATTTAATAATTTGAAATGTTATACTATTTCAAAATTTAGAATTAACGGTTATTCAACATGGTAACATATAAATAAATGGAAAGTTCGAAATTGATTCAAAGTTAAAAAGTAGTAATTTTGGTTCATGTCGTTATTTATGTTACATAATATTCAAAATGACTGATTACGGCTCTTGTCTATCTGACTTAGCGTAACCGAATATATATACAATCAAAGAGATGAGCAACACAATCGAATAAAATAATATTAAAAAGTTGGCACCGACATGAACAGTAACTTGGGAGTTCCTACTAGTAGGCACTGTCCCACTTCACTATTCACTCAATAATGGCAAAACAGTAATATTAGTAATCCTAGTCACGCCTAGTGGCGCCTAGTCAGCGTCCAGTGGCAAAAATTGGAACTAGGCACTCCCATTTTGGAACAAGGCACTCCTATTGAAAATGCAAGTGCCTATTTAATCATTATCAGTAGGGACCAACAGTAAATGGCACTAGGCACTAGGCACTCTCTACAATAATAAATTTACAACATGGAACTAGGAACTAGGCACTACTATTGGAAGTGCTCTAAAGCCTTAGAAACTGTTGTAAACTGATGTAAAAAATATTGATCCTATCAATGGATGAGTTTTTGATTGATCTTAAAAATTATTTGAGTTTTTTTTTTTGTTTTTAACTCAGCTTTGTTATTTTAGATTTTATTCTTGAGATGCATAAACGTGTTAAAGTAATCATTGATTTAGAAGCATATGCAAATGCTTCACTGAGTGTTGTAGATTGATGAACCAGTATTAGTAAGGGGCAAGCATCACATGCCATGTAGATCTAGACTCTTAATTTATTAAATATACTGCCAATGACTGATTAAAAATAATTAACTTGCATAGACATCGTTCAGAATGCACTCAATTCTTGATTAATAGTACAAATTAAGATGCGTCGACTTGGTTTAATTTGTACATTTATGTATTTAACATTGTATATGCAATAATAAGAGCATCCACAATGGTTTTACCTAAATTGTATTCTTTAAAGTTGCCACGTAGACATTTATGTACACTTTAAGTAATACGTAAATTTAAGATACACGTAAAAAATATTTTCTCTGCAATCGTATTACTTAAACATATTCCTTAAATATATTTTATTATTAAATTTTCCAACAACCACCAATAAGATATTAGCATTAATTATAAAATGAATTAATTTATAATAAAAAATTGGTTACGTAATACATACTGCATTACTTAAATTTAAGGAATGTTTTATGTAAAAACATAAATTTACGTGTGGATCCCATCTTTAAGGAATGCTATGTAAAACCACTGTAGATAGTTTTTGTTGCTTTACTTAAATAAACATGTAGGACCCACGTTTACGTATTCTTTACGTAATACCACTGTGGATGCTCTAACAACCCCAAGAATAAATAATAATTCATAGAATACTTTTTCAAGTTCCGAGAAGGAATGGAAGTTTCCGTCCGATTAAAATCATAATGAAATCAATACAATAATAAGTGTATGTTTTTTTTTTTTAACAATTTGCTTGTACAAATTTCACTTGTAAATAAATTACTAGTTCGGACAAATGTTTCGTCAAATCTAAAAGGAATTGGTCACTAATCTGGCACGTAATCAAATAAAAAATGGGAATTTACCTAAAATGCTAATATTATCCTTACAAAAAATACGATTCTTAGAATGTTTTTCATGTTACGATTATGAATCTGTGTTGATGGCTATTTCATAATTTTAGATAAAATTTTCTTTAATTACGTGCAAAATTCATGTAATCACTTGCATTATATTCAATTAAATATTTAACATAATAATTGATAATTTATCCAAGGGCCAAACTTCATATATGTATCTTCGGAAGTTGAGGCGTCAACATAGCTAGTCCAAAGCTAATCTTGAAGGAAGATCCAAGTCACTCTCATTTAGCGTGCTTTCTTTTTTTAAAGGGCCTAATTTATCGTCCTATTTTAATGAAGATATCTTAAGATTTATCATTTAAGCGAGCTATGATTCGAAGAAGTCATTATAGAAGGCGATTGTCGTGTCGTGATCCAGATGTTAGAGAGTTAGGTTACAGTAAAGTGGTGTATTCATCATTGAAGATGTAGTTAGGATGTCAATCTTTCCTCTCATGAAAGTCTATAATAATTGTTAAAAATGAAGGAAACAACACAGCACATATTGGCCCGATTTGTTGCTTAGAGAAAAGTATCTCTATGCCATTTTTTCAACTCTATGGCTTCCCTTCATTGGTATTTAATGTGGTCGAGAACGATTCTAGTGTTGCAGCCCCTGCTGAAGGTCAAGACTGAGTGTTAGTTTTTATATTTTGTTTCTTGTAACCTTAGTTATTTGTATTTCTATTAGTTGTAATTGATAGACTTAAATTAATAAAAAAAAATGTTATTCGTTTGTATATTTAACGGAGTTTTTATGAGAAAATAACGGAATGGTGATATCATCATTAGAAAATGGGTTAAATGGTCTTTTGGTGTCATATGTTTGGCCACTGTTGGCTTTTGGTGCCACATGTTTTATTTTGTAAGCTTTTGGTGTCATATGTTTGCATTTTGTAGACTTTTTGTGCATCTGTTAGTCAACGGATAAGTTTGATCGTTAAATAGTTTTATTTTGTTCAATTTAGTCTCTAATCTTTTACTGGCCACCACACAAGGCCGCCAACCACCTCTCAAGGCAGCTGGAACCCAATCAAGGCCGCCGGCCACCATCCAAGCCCACTGGTGACCACCAATCGAGGCGGCACAGCTCCGATTAGAGCCGTCCGGCCCCGATTGGGCCACCGAGGGCCCATAGCGAAGCCACAGAGCTCCAAATCGGAGCTCCGTGGCCCAGACCGGAGACAAAGAGCTCCAAATCAAAGCTCTGTGGCCCCGACCTGAGCCACAGAGCTCCTATCAGAGCTTTGAGGCTCCGATCTGGGCCCTCGGTGGCCCAATCGAGGCCGGATTGTCTAATCAGAGCTGTCCAACCCCGATTGATGGTTACCAATGAGTTTGGATGGTGGCCGACGGCCTTGTGTGGGTTCCGGTGGCCTTGAGAGGTGGCTGGTGGCCTTGTGTGGTGGCCGGAATATTTTGGTCGGTGGCCGGAAAAATATTATGGACTAAATTGAACAAACTAAAACTATTTAACTGTCAAACTTAACTGTTGACTAACAGATGCACGAAAAGTTTACGAAATGCAAATATATGACAACAAAAACCTACAAAATAAAACATATGACACAAAAAAATAACATTGATCAAACATATTACAACAAAAACCTTTAAGCCTTAGAAAATAAGTTAAATAAATTCGAGCAAAATATAATCGAAGAAAAATCCCCCACAAAAACCAGTGCACCAGTCCTTATCTGTATTCATCTAATGATTTTATTTTTTAGGAACACGTAAAGTAACACTAACACTCACGGAAAGTAGACATGACTTGGACTTGGTAAGACCAAACGGACCCACGAGCACGTGCCCAATGCCTCTGCTGTGTCGTCGTCCACTATTCTTTGAAAACTGACATATTTTACTATTTTGCTTATTTAAAAAATTTGCCATCAATGGGAAACGATTTTGCTCTATAGTCTACAGTCTACACTCTATATTACATATAGATATGTTTTTTTTATTTTTATTTTTTATTTTTTTTATAATAAACGTATAAATGTATTACAAGAAGGTCTTTCCTATTAATGGGTGTTTCGATAAACATAAAGATTACTTGAAATGAAATTTGAGACTACAAGTAATGTGAGCTACGTAATGCAATTTTAGATTATATAGTGTTTGGTTGTGGTGTAGTGTGAAATGTAATGTTAGATTACAATGTTTTGTAATGTGACATTATTATTATATTAATATATATATGAGAGTATATTATATAGTAATATGATAAGATTCAAACAAATATATATTTTGACAACAACTAACTTCTTAAGAATTATGTGTGTGGTTAATACTATAGTCATTTATGAATTCTAGAAATTAAATATTTAAACTCAATATGCACAACTACTAAAATTATATTAATTAAAACATTATATATAGTTTTATGATATAATTTTCATAAAAAAAAATGCAACGAAAAGGACTTACTCATTTTATACGAACGTCATGTGTTTTATTTATTATTATAATGAGTTGTGAAGTATATAAAAATAATAAACTAATAATAATAACAATATTATTATCATAATAAACTATAAAGAAAATACAAAATATTTTTATCTATTTAATAAATAATAAAAAAATAATAATACTCAGTAATGTTGGATGTAATCTCACATCACATCAGTGTTTAGATATAATCTCACATTACTTAAATGATGTTTGGACGTAATATTAGATTACAATGGACACTACATTACAATGCACATCAAGTCGTTTGGCAAACAAAAAACGTAATGTTGATATAATGTAGAACGTAATATGAGATTACATCCCACGTTACATTCATCCAAACCACCCACCCCCCTAAAAGCATTTTATACCACGCAACCGCAAGTCAGGAATGCCACTACAATGAAATCCTGCTAGTAATAATTATAATTATAAAAATGAAAATATATTTATATTAGTACTTTACACACTACATATTCAGTGTAAATGAAAATTAATATAGGTATGAAACAAATATGTATTGTCCTCCTAATGGAAAGTCCTTGACTAAAAAACAAAAATCTTTATATCACAAAGTACCGTTTTTTTTCCGGCTAAAATAAATTCGAGTTTATTTAAACTTGATTTTTCAGTCATCAGATTATACTAAAAAACAAAAATCTTTATATCACAAAGTACCGTTTTTTTTTCGGCTAAAATAAATTCGAGTTTATTTAAACTTGATTTTTCAGTCATCAGATTATGCATATGTAAGAAACACTTTTTATCTCTCCTCAATTATGGTTGATTCTCTCTCATGATCTAACGGCTGAAAAATCAAGTTTAAATAAACTCGACTGCATTTTAGCTAGCCTTTTTTTTTTTTTCTATATTATAAAAATTCATCTTTCTATGGAATCTCTTAACAAAATTGTAGGTAGTGATGTGATCTAACCGCAACAAAATATTAACCATCAAATTATATCAAGTGATTTTTTTTTTTTTTGAATAATTTAACAGCTTGAATTCAATTTTTGGAAAATTTGCTAGCTCTATCAAATATTATAGTAAAGTTGAACGAATTGATTGCGCAACACACATATAATTAAAGAAAAATAAATTAATATTAAATGATAAATTGTCCTCGTAGAAAGACAATTTTTGAAATGTTTTTCATGTTTTATGGAGTTTTATAATTTTGATTGTGTAGACTTTTATGAATGACTATGTAAAGAGGAAAATTATGTCATTTTTGTATGTTTCCTATTTTTCTTAATCACGTGCATGTTATGCCACTATTTCCATTCAAATTAAACAAAATATTTAATAAAGCTAAATATTTATCCACAAACAAATTCTAAGTTAGCAAAATGAAAAAAGAAAAAATCAATTAACATTTCATTTGATTGTTTAAAGTTTAAACTTCATTAGTAATTTAATAATTAACCCAAATAAATAAATCATTAAGTAATATATATAATATAATAAATAAATAGGTGTTGGAATCTCCGCATCCTCCTGAAAAAGGGTAAACCCTCCTCCCCTTTCCTTTCCAGGCTTTCCTAACCCACCAACTTTGCATCTCTCTAATATAATCAATCAGCAGGGGAGGAAAGGAGGATCAACAACTTTACAGAAAGCAAGCATTTCTAGTTTCTAGTTCTACACACAGAAGAGAAGATCTTACCTTGGGGAGATAGACTCTCTCTCTCTCTAACTCCTCGCAGATCTCGAAACCCTACCCACCTTTTTTTATAGGGATCGATCCTTACCTGCTTTCTTCAGTGAGCGTCACCTCCACCAAAGCAGCTCTGTCCGGTGCTACTGCCTTCCGCATTTGCAGCTCTTCATTATCCGATTTCCCCTCCATTCTGATCGCTTCTCGATTCATTTGAGCTTCTGAGGAAGCGCCGGCGCTGACTTATGGTGTTGTAGTTGCTGGAGGATAACATGGATGACAGAGGTGGTTCTTTCGTCGCTGTCAGAAGGATGTCTCATGGCATTGACAGAGGCAACGCCTGTCATTCAACTTCTGGTACCTAATTTTCTACATCTCTCTCTCTCTCCTTCTCTGCCCCCACACGTATTTGATATTTCTGTGCTGACCAAGTAATAGACTCGCATTTATTATTCTCCGGCTACTTTTTCCGATTCTGATCTGTGAGTAGGAATCTCGAATTTGCTGCTACTCTTTGATGTTACAACATACACGAGTAGCTCTTCCTAGCGGAAGAAACAATGTACTGTATATCTATGTTGCTAGAGCTGCAAAATTGTTTGGGTGCGTGAGGTTGGATTGGTGATCTGCAAGTTACATACGTTATCTTATTATTCGTTCTGTTGGATTTCACTCGTTTAAAAACCATCGCAGTTTTTCAGACTGGTTCTTCGATTCGCCTGTTGTATCCACAGACCATGGCGTTACGTAGAAGCCTGCTCCCTTCTCATCTAGTTTAGGATCTTAGCCTAATCGCTTCATGGGTGTACAATATAGGGATCTTGACCAAAGTCTGAATGTCTGATCTATTCTGTCATTCGGATTGGGTCTCCTCCTGTATCTCTCAAATGACAGCTCATGGTCGGGCTTTAAATGTTTTAGCTAAAATTGTTTAGTAAGCTTCAAATGCGTAAGTACTGTTTTAATCAGTTGGTTTGCTGCATTGTTTTCAATTTTCTATTTAAAGAAAGTAGTAGGTAGTAGGTACCACCAGGCTAGCATCCCTGTTATTTGTGGATATCTTCAGTTTGTTGTTGATTATGCCAAAAATCCTTATCACTTGGGACTGTTACCAGTATTTATAGAATTTTTTGGGGTATTTGAGAGTCTTCTGCTTCTTTTATGGAAGATACGATATAACCTATCATTTTTTTTTTAGCATATCATTGATGGCTTCTTCTGTCTCAGCTGAAGCTGCAGCAGGATCAGCAGCATGGCTAGGTCGAGGTCTTTCCTGCGTTTGTGCCCAGAGGAGAGATAGTGATGCTCGTCCTTCTTTTGATTTAACTCCAGATCAGGTAAATATCCGAAACAGTGGATTATTCTTTCTGCTGATTGTTTGTTGTGGACCAATTAAGGTATTAAAAGCCTGGTCTTTTCATGAAGGATAGACATCAGGGTAGCTTAATCTACCAAAAAAAATATACTGCTAACTGTATCTATGTTGTATTTGCACTACTAGATTAGTGATGGCACTTATTTTATACTTGTTTTGGGTGGCTACGGGTGCTCTTCCATAAATTTTAGTGATTTATTAATGGTACCTTTGATGTGGAAATGAGTATTGTTGCAATGAATCCGTGTATGGTCGCTTATCTCCTGTATCTATCCTCATGTAAGCTGTTCTAGTGACGCTTCTCCATGCATTTAAGATATTTTACTACATATGTTAATTTTCCTGCACTTGTATGTTGGTCTGTTTGTCAACATGATGAAGAACTTATTTGTTTTGATATTTTCAGGAAGAATCTCTTCAGAGGCTACAAAGTCGTATAGATATTACTTACGACAGTTCAATGCCAGAGCACCAGGTTTGCTGTTTTCTCGATTATCTTTCTTCCTTTTCTGCTTTCTGTTTTGTGGAATTGGTCAGGTTAAAAGAATTAAAATGGCCAGTTTGTGGAATTTAGATTACCGGGCAAATTATATGTTTTCACACCTTCAATTGCTGTATATGTATATAGGAGGCCTTAAGGGCATTGTGGAAAGCTTCCTTTCCTGGAGAGGAACTTCGTGGTTTAATATCTGACCAATGGAAGGACATGGGGTGGCAAGGAAAGGATCCATCCACAGATTTCAGGTAAACCCTTCTCTTTTCTTTTGGCAAATATTTCATTGATCCATCAGCCCTTCTTAAAAGAAAAATTAGTGCATAGTTTGTTCAACATCATTATTGCTTATATATTGTATGCTTTTTTATGTTTCAGGGGTGGAGGTTTCATATCATTGGAGAACCTATTATTCTTTGCTACAAACTTCCCGGTAATTTTTTTTTTCTTTTCATTCTGCTCTGGCTATATTAGTGCTATAAAGAAATAGTTTATTGATATTTGAATTTGCTAGTTACTTGCTAAAAGGATGTGTATATCTCTTAGCTTTAGCTGTAATTCCTCTTGGAGGGAGCATGTCCAAGCAGCATACTAATATATGTGTTTATCTGAAACCTTTGTGATTGATATTTTCGCTTTATAGGATCATTTGTCATTCTCTTATTCCTTTTGTTAGTCATCTTATTCAAAACTGTGATGTATATTTGTTTTAAGGATGACGTATATTCTTTTAGTATTACTTGCAATAGCTTTATCCATGTTACCTCCTTCATCATGGTTGAATGAACTCAGATGTCCTTATTAAGTTTACTTATCTCATCTTGTCCATTTATTTGAACCAAAACTCTTATTAAACCTTTAATGGCCATTATTGCAGAAGTCGTATCAAGATTTACTTAGGAAGCTGGAGGGCGATAGGTCGATGTGGGAATACCCGTTTGCTGTAGCTGGTGTTAACATTACATTTATGCTCATACAAATTCTGGATTTGGAAGCAGGTCTGTCTTTTCATTTGTGAAACAATTCTAGGTTTACTGCTGTGACATGCATGATACAGTTGAAGGGCCAAAATTTTATCTCGCAAGTTTTAATCAGCCCCCTATTTGTGCTTAGTAATTAGTATGCATTAGTTTATTCATACTATTTTGACCTGGTTGACTTTTGGGATTTAGGTGCTGTTATAGATGGTGTACATGGGTGCATATAATGTAGTCAATGTTATTATGCTGTATTAGTTGTTCGTTAGACATTTGAGAAATATTGCATTTACTTTGCCGAGAAAGAACCGAGTACAGTTTACCTAAGGTACTATGGACAATTAGTATCGACCCCATGAATTTAACTAAAGAGCCGTGAAATCTAGACTATATAGTATAAAAAATAAAAATAAAAATAACACTAACTGCAAATGCAGAATGCACTCTTCATTAACAGCATTTCTCAAATTTGCAGTTAAGCCAAGGACATTTGTTGGAGCAGTTTTCTTGAAGTTTCTCTCAGGTAATCTCTGAGATTATGTTTTTCCGAAAGCTGCAGATTGATGCATTAGTACCTTTTACTAATAGTCATTTGGTAAGTGATAACATGTGCTCGAAGTTTGGAACTTCATTTCCCTTGGGTTCAAAAAAGAAGATGTGTTAGAGGCCCAATACCATTATGTGCCAACTTTTGGTGCAAACAATTTATTTACACTCGTTTTGTTTTGGCACCATCCAAACATCTTTACCAATACTGTAGCTTTCGTTCAGTATGCAGTGGTATTGAAAAATTAAATGAAACGGGTTAGAAAAAAAGGGATTTATTGACTAAATACCCAAGCGGTAGTTTGATCATTTAGTTTACTTCCTTAATATGGAGTTTTGATGGTGGAGATGGATGTTCAAAGCAACTTCGCTTTAGTTAAATGATTAACTATGCTAAGAGCCTTCTCTAAGGCCCCATATAGTGTTAAACAAGGGACAGTCCTATTTGATTCTTAGTGTCACTGTTTGATCAAATCACTGGCTTTATTGCATCTTTATTCAAGTGTCTAAATTAAATTGTTGTGATCTCCTATTATGAGAAATTGACTGAAGACATATCTGCTAACTTTATATGGCTTACTATTATGCGTCTACAGAAAATGACTCTGCCTTTGATATTCTTTATTGCATCACATTCAGACTAATGGATCAGCACTGGGTTTATTACATCTTCATCAAGTGTCTAAATCAAATTGTTGCAATCTCCTATTTTAATATCATGATAAATTGACTGAAAATATATCTGCTAATTTTATGGCTTACTATTTTGCGTCCGCAGAAAATGACTCTGCCTTTGATATAATTTATTGCATCACATTCAAACTAATGGATCAGCTCTGGCTCGACATGCGTGCCTCATACATGGACTTCAATGTGAGTTTTTCAAATTAGAAATCCCTCGTAGAGAATAATTGAAGCATTCATCCCGGTTGTCCTGAGGTCTTTTCAATAGATACTCTCAAACTAATAATCCTAGAAAGCAAAGAATGGAGCCCACAATTGTTCCTTTGCCATATAAAGCCCTTAAAGCTGACATTCACCTGTCCATTGATCTGTAAGCACAATCCTCTTAGTTCAGTACGTGGGTCTGGTTATTACTTGCCTTTTGTTTTTGCCCTTGTGGTTCAATTACGCTCGGAGCCCTTATCTTCAAGAAAATACCAAACATTGCCAAATCAGTGGAGATGGTTGTCGAGTGGTTCCTATCCGTATATTCTAGGCTTCTAGCTACTCTAGATATCAATCAGGCTAATGTTAACATTAGATAGAGTCTTAAAAGAGATTGATCCTTAATAACATTGTGGCTTGCACAAGATTTGCTTGTTTTTCAACTGAATATGATTTTATGTGTGCAGGCTGTGATGAAATCCACACGCCGTCAACTGGAAAACGAACTTCTACGTGAAGACCTAACTCGTGTTGAAGATTTGCCTTCCTACAGCCTCCTCACCCGATAGTCGATACTATTACCACAACAACAGTACATCGCTTCGTCCGGGCAAAAATATTTCCTTCCTCTTTTAGTGTGTTTGCCATCGAGTTATCTACTAGATTTGTCTGCGTGTTTGTGAGATTTGAACTTCACCTTTAAGTATCTGAGTATGTCAATTTTAGCTTCTCAAGTGCATTCTATTTGCAGCATAAACCACAGCCTGCATATTTGTCGCTGTAAGTTGTTTATATGATCGGTCACTGGTCAAGAATGAGGACATTTGCTTTGGGATAAGAAGGTTAAGCCATGATTGTCAATTTCTTGCAAAGCAAGCTACTGATTCGGTAAGATAAGTATTAAGCCGCCTTAATGAAAATATTATCATTTGGCTCTTCCGTTAAATTTCTGGGTCAACCTTGACATGAGGTACCATCCGATCTATAAAATCATTTAAACTTGATTTACGGGCTGGATCCAACATGACTAATAATATGTGGTATCATCTAATATTCTCACTGTTTTTATTTTCCCTGAATTTTCATCTTGGTAGGTAGTCTAGTGTTTACTTTTGGAGGAGGGTGCTGCCTGGACTTTCAAGTTGACTTTCTTCAGTGAAAGCACAACATATATAATAATCGTAGTATTACTAGCCATTATTAGGAGATTAAGTAAAGTGGTTTGACTTGATCAGGAAACCGAATCCACCTCCATATATCGATATATTTATCTCATCCCTTTATTTACTACTATCAAATATCAATGATCAAAAGAAGCTCAATAATATGCAAAAAGAACAAAAGAAATGATCATCGCTGACAAAATGGCAACACTTTGCAACTTTATTCCGACAATACAAAACTACCTCACCCAAACCGGTAAGATGATTTTTGCAATAGATGCAATAAGCTTTTGGGTTGAGAATTTATAATTTGTCTGAAGTTTCACAAATGTTGAAATCTGGTGTCTAAAGTTTGAAATGTTAAAATGAATAGTCACAAGTTTTATTTTTGTTGAAATTTGGTGTCTCCGCACGTATTTTCCTCTCCCTTCAATCATTTTCATCAACCCAATCACCGAATCATAATTCATCACTATTTACTTTTCACAAAGTTGCTAAATTTCCCCAAAAACGTGAACATCCAAAAGAAAAGGTTTCCAACATAATGGTGTGGAGCAATTTCCAGCGACAACAGAGCGAGATTTACTTGAGCGGATGTGGTCATATTCTTAGGTGAAGGTCCTGTCAAGGTGACGAGAAGGAAGCATGCATGGGAAGTCGAATTTAACAGTCAGTTTCGTTGGGAATGACTTCTCTAAAGTAATCGCACCAATACACCAAATTTCTACAAAAATGAAACCTAGGACACTCCATTTTAACGTCAGACACCAAATTTCAACATTGATGAAACTTCTGACAGTTTATAGCATCTGGCTATCCCAGTAACTCTATCATGCAACTTCCCTTTCACCCTTTTCACCGGGCGACGCGCCATTCCAGCGGGTAGCGAAAGTCTGATCAAGTGACACTGCAACGAGTCTTGGGATCAATGCTTCTTTCCTTTGCTGAATCAAATATCCAACTCTGGGCCATGAAGCTTTTCCCAGCTCAAAGGCGATGACACTCTTGTATGAAAATATTCGTTAATACGTAACCAATTGTATACCACCACTAATAAATACCAAAATAAGCGATATTCACTGGACTGAGAGCACCCCTACAGGTAAAAGCTTCCACAGCTGGTTGACCAAAATGAGAATCCAAATTGCATGAGCAATATAGATCTTACATGTAAAGGGTCTTGTACCCAAGTTCTCAACCCTAAGCTTTTCTATCATATATTTTTTTAGTAACGTTCATTATTGTAACAAATAATCAAGCATAACGATACATATATTTTTTAATATATAATATATTAGTGTAATACAAAAATTCACAGTGTAAGTTAAAAAAATCATTATTATAATTAATAAATATAACACATTTAGGTAGAATAGTACGCACCACCCAAGTCATGTTAAGCTACTGATCAGTAGCTTAACATTTTATTTATTCGTGATTATTAATTGTCAAGCCAAATAATTATAAATTGTACTTAAACTCAAATTAGTGGTTGGTTTCAGTGTATCTAAGAGAAGTTCAATTTCTTAAAGTCCCCATCGACCAAGAAAGAAAAGGAAAGATAGGAGTTAGTTTCAAAATGGAGAAGTGGTTGATGAATGCAAAGTATCACCCAAAAACGCATAATAAATAGAGAGCAATTATCGCAATCGCAATAATCGTATAATATATTATGTAATGGTTCAGTACATTCGTTAATAAAAAAATCAGGATTTAAACTTCACTAATTAATTGAGAATATAAAAATATTCATGACTGTATTTTGCAGCTTACAAACTAATTTAGTGCAATTTGAAATTAATTTAGGTGTGAAACAAACATAGTACGAGTGCTGCTCTCTTGATGAGCCACGACGACCCGCCTTTTTTTTCTCGTAATAGTATATAGAAACGATAGTGTAAAAGGAAGACGAGAACATTCCTTTCTTGTTTGGTTTCAAACCACATCTTCAAAGTTTCTGAGAGGGAGATGGAAAAGAACGGCAATGTTGTACTGCAGGGTTGGTTCATCGCCCTTTATTTTGCTCCAGTTTTTATAATTTTTTCACCTCACCATTCAAGTATATACAAAATCAAGTTTGACCAACTTTATGCGATATATATGTATTTGATTCGAAGGTGAAATTAATCGTGCATACTCTATTAATTACAAGTTAGAAGAGAGAATATGAACATTATTACTAAAGCATGATGTATGTGCAATAGAATGAATTATCCATCGGTATGACTCACCTTAATTATTACAAAAGCAATGAACTATCAAACATATAAATTAGTACGATTCGTATTTGTGTTATATTATCTGATTTAATTAAGCAGAATTATTTTTCTTAAAAAAGGTTGAGCTATCTAGTGTTTAAAAAAATGAAAATAATCTAGAACCTTAGTAAAAGAATAAATAAATAAATAAAAAGGAGTGTGTATATATGAAGTTAAAATGAATTAGATAATGGGTGTGGGTCGACAGAGTAGTAGTAGGACCACAAAAAAATCTGATGCCTCACTACACACTACTACTCCATCATGATGAGATTTAGAAGACTTTAGGAATTGATTGGAATAGCCATTATTATTGCATGGAATTCAGCTTATACACTCCCTTTACTCTCTCCATTCCATTCCCCCTTACTTTAATTTGCTTGGAATTGCAATCTTTTGTGATGATAATGAATTACACTTTTGAATTTTCACATTCCAAATCATCACCATTGTCGGACACAAACCCTAGCTCTACTAATTAACCAACATTACCTACAACTACATATATATTTCTTAAAGATCAACCCATGTCAAATGTATTATTCATTGTATAATAAGAATAAATTCGAGTTTATTAAAAAGTTAGTTTCGCTCCCAACAGTGATATCGGATCATGTATATTCGATTCAAATAATAATGACAGCGTCAGGTTGAAACTTCCAATGACACAAATTCATAATTGTGACAATGATCAGTAATACATAGAATTTTCGATTAATTAAGAGTATTCTTATAGTATATTGAAGAATATATATATATAAAGAAGATATTGAGCATTTTATTAGTTTTGTTGGTCATATCCTTTTCTACTGTGTCGTCTAATTCCTTTATAATAGAGATTCTTGGCCTTGGCATTTCAGTTTGTTGGCATTCGGGTGGTGGAATTTTATTGGGACCCGACCGTTTTTGCTTTCTCTCTCATCCCTCCATATTGTGCGATTAATCATGGGACATCTTGTCTCTCTCTAGTTTATTAAAGTGCTTAAGATAATAAATCTATGGTTTAGTTAAAACACGTAGTGGATTGTAATTGCAATTGAATTTGGATCGAATTGCAACTACTAAAGTTTGGGGTGCAAATGCTCTAATCATAAATTGCAATTGAATTGCAACTACTAAAGTTTGGGGTGCAAATGCTCTAATCATAAATTTGGGACAAACGAAATTTCAATATAGGAATCTCTTGATGGCTTCAACTTCACCCAGCTATTATATATATTTCATGAAGAGTTTGATCTTAATCTCGATATCTCTTTAAAAGAGCTTGAGGTTGTCTCAACTGTGCTCACTTCTCGTCTCCGCTTTCTTTTCTTCTTTGTAGACTTACAAAAGGGACATTTCTTCTTTGTAGACTTACAAAAGGGACACCGGGGTCTCAGTAAAACTTCTCCGACGCTTAAATAATAAGATATCGATTTTAGAGAGATAAAGCAAGTGCTAGAGAGATAGCAAAATTACCCTCTAATGAAGATATGAGAGCTCTATTTATAGAGTTTCTCGAGAACCGCTTCGGTTTCAGGTTATTCTGGTCCGGATGCATCGGTTTGATGATATGAACCGGGGTTGACCGTAAATAAATCGAATTTGACCTTACGTAGTTTAGGTGTCTCGAAATGGCCTCTAAGGGTGTGCTCCAAATGTTATTTCGTCCGGGGTTGGCACTCGGGCGAGAGATACTCGCCCGAGAGGAGGGGTACCCGAGTGGAATAATCCACTCGGGGTATTTCCGGCTTTAGTATTTTTGGGTTTCGGATGAGTCTTTTGGGTTTCGGAGAGTCCGTTATTAAAGTTTCGGTTTATAACCGAGTATGATCCGATACAGTTATGATATTGAGCCTAGTTTACGATAGCTTGAGCGTATATCCAACATGAAATACCAATACAAAATATATATATATATATATATAAAGTATTTATATATATGCGCGAATGAGTTAAGTTTAGCCTAGTGATTAATTAATTATATTCTGGAAAAAAAAACTAATTAATATATAATGTAGATTCGTACGTACATAGGTACTTTACGAAAAATTGCATAAACACGTTGTGAAAATTATCCTAATTAATTGATTAGCAGATTAAATAATTATGTATATGCTACAAGTCAAAAGCAGGGTGTGCAATTATTTTAAATTGACACTTTTTGGTTTTGATAAATAAATCATTCATGTGTTATTATAGTATAGAAAGTTGACATTATAAAATAATAATTAATCAGCAAATTAAACTTTAACTAAATTATTAATCACATATATTAAATTATTATTGTCATTATACGGTGAACCTAAATATTTTGTGAAAGACTCCCTTGCAGAGTGGAAAACACATGTCGAACCGTGTACATTAATCAGCGACACTCTTTTATTACTAAGATAAGATAGTACCCCCTTTTTTTTTTTTAATTTTAAAGGGCATTTGAGAACTTAATCTAAATTGGTAATTCATTAGTCATCTTTAATTAGGGCGAGCCTATATACATTGTCTATATGATTTAGGGTTTAATTAGTGTCCTACATATATATATATATATCCAAGTGACTCGATCAGAAGAAGTTCACAACTTTTCATCGAAGAGATAATAAATAATAAACACATAAAACTAATAAACGCATTCTCTTTAAGGAAGGGAGTTAATAAATTAATTAGACACATCCAATACATAAATAAAAATTGTGATGTGGATTATTTTGATGTTGATGAAACATGATGTGAAGTTGTTGGAGCTATAAACGGTGGCGGTGCACCATTTGCTAGTAGTCTATTTCTTAAAGATCACATCGACCACACATCAATTAAAATGATTGTAATCGTATTATACAGTATAATGTAGCAGCTTAACGTTTTATTCATTAATATAATGTTATGAATTTAAATTTCGCTAAGACTTTAAAAATGAAAATAATACTATAGTCATTACAATGAAATTGTTGAATGTCTTTTAATTATGCAATATTGTATCACATTCACAGTGTCTTTAATTATTTCACACTTAATTAATTATGTGTTAACTTTCCTAAATAATGTTACATTCCACACAGTTGGATAAAATGATAATTAAGAATCTTTTCACAACGAATATTATACGATGCCATCCATCAGTAGTCCATATATAATATCACTACATTATTACACACATACGATCAGGAGATTTCAAGATTTAGTTCTTGAATGTAATACAAAAGAGATGAAGTTATTCTATAAATATCTTCGAAAACTATACATATTTTGAACTTATTTGAAAATAACATGTTTTTGTTTATATATAGATAGATTATATACTTCTTTGGATGTTGGGTTAAAGTTCTCCTTCTGTATCATTAATATAAGGGTTAAAGGTCCTTTTGGTACCACATGTTTGCAAAAATTACACTGTTCATACCACTAGTATTTTTTCGTACCGAATTGGTACCATATGTTTCCAAACCTTACTGTTTTGGTACCTCCGTTAGGGTTCTGTCAAAAACAGCCGTTAAATGGCATGTGCCATGCACGTGACCAGCCCAAAACTTCCAATTTTGTTACGATTTAGTCCATCTAATACATCCCTAACTTTTATTTTGTTCAATTTAGTCCTAAAACTTCAAAACCAAACCATTTTCCCAAATTGACCTAGCCGGACCTAGCCATGGGCTAGGTCCGGCCCTGGGTCATGGTCGCCGGACCCAGGCGACCCCGACCCAGGGTCGGACCTAGCCCTAGGCTAGGTCCGGCTAGGTCAATTGAGACCTAGCCTCAATTGGGGCTAGGTCCTAATTGACCTAGCCGGACCTAGCCTAGGGCTAGGTCCGACCCTGGGTCGGGGTCGCCTGGGTCCGGCGACCATGACCCAGGGTCGGACCTAGCCCATGGCTAGGTCAATTTGGGGAAATGGCTTGATTTTGAAGTTTTAGGACTAAATTGAACAAAATAAAAGTTAGGGATGTATTAGATGGACTAAATTGTAACAAAATTGAAAGTTTTGGGCTGGTCACGTGCATGACACATGCCATTTAACGGCTGTTTTTGACAGAACCCTAACGGAGGTACCAAAACAGTAAGGTTTGGAAACATATGGTACCAATTCGGTACGAAAAAATACTAGTGGTATGAACAGTGTAATTTTTACAAACATGTGGTACCAAAAGGACCTTTTAACCCTTAATATAATAATAATGACATTGAAATAAGCCATATGTGATGATTATATGTAACTTATATGAGAATCCAAATTGTCATTTTCTCGAAACAGTAATAGCGTGACAGCTTATTAGAATAAAAAATATTATAATTTTGGAGTCCATGAAATGGAAATTAAGTAAAAGACTGGTTATACCCAAGCTAATTAAAAGAATAATAGATGTTAAATATTTTTAGAATCAATAAAAAAAAAACTCACAAGATAGAGACCAATGACACTAGAAGTGAAGCTACGGTTTATTAGGATGAGGGGCAATTGCTTCCATCGACTTTAGCAATGTATATACTTTTGACTTTAAAAATGTAATATTCTAAATTTAAACTTTTAAAATCTTATATTTTTTTATCTTTGGAATTATTTGGTCATAGTTGAATTCTTATTCCCTAAAATAAATTTGACTTCGTTCTTGACTGCCACTTTAAATATATATAATATATATATATAAACTCCAAATCTAAGAATCTAAATTATCATTTTTTTTATGGAAAACACATACTTGTAATAACGCGAGAGCTCACTAGACATATAGTATAAAATTGTTATATTTTTGGAGTCCAATTAGATATTTTTTATGTAATTAAGAGAATGTTTATATCAAACTAATTAAAAGCTGTTAAATGTATTTTAACTTATGCACTTTTAGGATTTACTTAAGATTTCAAATTAGAAAAAAAAAAAAAAAAAAAAAAAAAAAAAAAAAAACTCACTAATTAGAGTGACATAAGAATTGCTATTTGTTACGTTGTAAACTCCAAACTCATATAAGAAATCGTCTAAATGAAATATATATATATATATATATATATATATATATATATATATATATATATATATATATATATATATATATATATATATATATATATATAACTAGTATGATCCTAAACTACATATACTAGCTTACGTTTTGATTTGTTTTTTAAAATAATATTTTAATGTAGATTTCATGTTCATATATGCTTGTACAGTACACACGTAGAGTAGGCATAATTAGTGTGTACAGTATTGTTTCTACAATAATAATTTAGTGGTACTGTTTTGCCATAATTACTTTCCACATCCATTATTAACTATGAAAAGAGAAAAAGATTAGTTACTTAATACATACATATATTAAACATTTTATTTATTTGTATATATACATATCTAGAACATTAAGCCGTCCTTCTCAGAATATTGATCTAGAGTTATTATTTTCCGAAATTCATATTAAAAAGTAATCAGATAATTATTGTAATTTAAAAGATGATGACACTGCGTATAGTTGAGTTGACAGAGAGGGAATAATAATAATAATAATAGTATAAGGGAATATAAGTGTAACTGTATTATTTATTTCATCATCATCTTCAACAAAAATACATACTGCAGCTAGCTAGCCAGCTCCTTGGTGAAGCTAGAAAGGAATATTAATATTATAGCTTCAATTCCTTCCCTGCAAAACATTCCCATTCCATTTCATTTGCTGTCGTCTCCTCTCCTATCCTCTACTACTTCACGAGACTACACAGTACTCTCTCTCTCTCTCTCTCTCTCTAACTCAGTATAGAAGTTTCTGTGTGAACACGCAGAATCTATCTTTACTTCCAATAAGAACCCTGGTGTACGGACACCAAATTAATATCAGGAAGACGAAGATAGAAGAAGAAACCAGAAGATTGAATATGGAGGGAGATCACCATCAAAACCACCATAATCATCGAAGTTTTGACCTTCATCACCAAGTTTCCTTCTCCAATGAACCCCACCACCACCATCATCAACAACCCCCAATCTCTGAGATCGGATTCATGCACTTCGACGACAATAACAACCATCTTCTCGCCTTTCTACCGCCACCTCACTCCGACTCTCATCACCTCTCTCATAACCACCCCACCACCGCCACTGCCGCCGCTGGATTGACCAACAACCTCCTCATCAGATCTTCTTGGACCAACGACCACCACCACCCACCGCAGGTTGTTTTCTTGCCTATTTAGCTTTCTCTTCTCATATATGTTAACCAGCAAGAGTAAATTAGGGTTTCAATTCTTTTTCCTTACAATTTTCGCAATTTCAAGCTCTTATAGTAGCATTAGGGTTAAAACCCATTGCAACCCGTTTATCAGTTGGTTCATGTTATTACTTATACCTGCATAATTAATTTAGTTTTAGTTAATATTTACTCAATTTCAAGCTTATTACATAGTAGCATTAGGGTTAAAACCCTTAAAAAATGATACCTTTAGTGGGATTTCGATTTTACTAATCGAATTGCAATTCGTTTATGTTGATTCAACCGGTCCTATTATTACTTATAAGTGATTAGTTAATTAGTTTTGATTTAGGCTAATGCATTCTGGTATTATTTGGTGTGGTCGTCAAGGTGGGAACTACAGTGGATCCCAGCAAGGTCTCTTCTCATAATGACAACTGCAGCAGTGGAAATGCAAACGATCCCAATAACTCTTCCTCCTGGTAATCTCTCTCTCATGCAGCTGCTAGCTGCACCAAGTCACCAACAACTTATAATCTTACCACAATTTTATATATTTTCCCTTAAGTTTAAAAAAAAAAAAAATCAATACGGGTGCTTGACTTTGAAACACCTAGTTGAGTTGAGACCGGTTAAACACCAATTCCGACAGATTTTAAGGTGTTACCCACTTAGTGTTGGAGATGTTTGGAATGTGTCAGACATCCACTTCTATGGTGGAGAAGAGAAGATATCTTCGTCTATATAAGCAAGTCCCCACATGATTCACTCACCAAAAAGAATAACTAGCTATCAAGATTAAATTTTTCCATAACAAAGTGAATGAAAATGTGAGAAAATTCATTTAAATCTCTAGCAAGCTATATGTTGTATATTATTAAGTTAAGATTGGATAATTAATAGATAATATGATTTTAATTATTATTAATTTGCAGGTGGAGGAGCTCCTCCGGCGAGAAAGGGAAGATGAAGGTGAGGAGGAAGCTGAGAGAGCCGCGGTTCTGTTTCCAGACGCGTAGCGATATCGACGTGCTCGACGACGGCTATAAATGGAGAAAATATGGTCAGAAAGTTGTCAAAAATAGCCTTCACCCCAGGTATATTAATATACATATACTTACATTCTTAATTGATTCTATTATCATACATGCATGTGGTAAAATAGTACATTATTTGCAGCCTATCTCTTTTCCAATCTCACATCATCATCTGCAGTTTGGTACTGTCTCTTCATATATATGTATGTACACACAACACTTAGGTCATGATAAGATGAGGTTTGGCTGGGTCTGTGATTTTATTCCTTCTGGAGAATCAGACAGACTAGCTTTTTCTGTGAATATATATATTGGAATTAAGAGGAATCTTGACCCTAAAGTTTGATCATTACTACTGAAGTTGCCCTAGCTAGCTAGCTAGTTGCTCACTACCAATGTTAAAAAAAATGGACAAAATAGAAGTTATATTCGTAAACGCGCCATTAGACGATAAACCGTGATTAATTTGATTTCATCCCATTTCATTCTTCGGGACAATCCATTTGAATTTAGAAGAAGAAATGTAATGCAAAGATTTAAATGTGCATGATATATTGGGTTGTGTTGCTAGCTAATTGATGCCTTAGATTTAAAATGGTGATATTCGGTATCCGACTATTAGATTGGTTAATTTCCATTTTTCTCTTAAAACAGACGAAACAAAAACATGTTTTTAAGTATCAAATAAAGCCTAAACTATGATCAACAAATATGATGCTTCAGAAAAGTAGAAAAAACATATTTTTGTTGTTTCAAATACTAATTTTAACACCACAATCACTCGGAAAAAATGAAAAGTAAAAAATCGGATAGTTGAGACACTAATTAGCAGCACGATTTATAATTGTGACCGTTTTTAAGTTCTAAACCCTACTCATATGAATCTCCCATTTTACTAATTGAGATGAAAATTTATAACCAATTCTTTTAGATAATCCTCTACTGCTCATCTTAATTTTGAAAATACGTGTTCTTCAACTACAATTTGTGTTTGCAAGAATAAATAAGTAATAAAAATTGGGAATTATGATGAATATTTGTTTGATTGTAAATAAAGTTTGAAATATATGTAAAAGACCATATCATGTATCCTCGATTCTTTGAGTCTAGATTTCTTTGAGTCTAGATCAATTAGGTCTAAACATAATGAGCTTCAAACTCTATTTTAAGGAGGTAACATTTTTTTTACATTTAAAACGGTGTCACCGGAAATAAAACATGTGCTCTCTGATAACATGTAAATAACACGACGTGCACCTTAATCATATGCCCCATAAATCCGAATTGGTGGGTGAATAAAGGCATCGACACACTTATATTACATATATTAACAATTTCTAACTATCTAGGGTTTCAATCTCAATTTGTTACGTACGTACCTATATATATACACATTCTTTAACATCTAAACTCGTGTAATTGCAGAAGTTATTACCGGTGCACCCACACCAACTGCAGAGTGAAGAAGAGGGTGGAACGATTGTCGGAAGATTGTCGAATGGTGATAACGACCTACGAAGGCCGACATAACCACATCCCTTCCGACGACTCCAATTCCTCCGAACACGAATGCTTCAACTCCTTCTAGGAGCTTGAAGAAGAAAGACAATTAATTAGTGTGGTCGTGTTGTATTATATATGTTAAGACAGTCTTTGTTTATGTATGTATAAATGCGTAATGATGATCATATAGCTGCTAGCTCAGGTAATGAGGTAATTAATTAAGTGTTTGGTTGTGTAGTTATAATCGATGATTAACGATCGATTATGCTGGCATTTCTTTCATATATTGGTATCTTAGCTAGGTCACACATATATATATACAATTGAAGATCCTCACCATATATATAAATTACATACTTATTTTTAACATTGACAATGTGGATGTCATCTGATTGAAGTAGTGGTGAGGTTGGGTGAGACGGACGAGATTTTTCTAAAGTGAAGCTCAAGTTTGAATATTCGAGTCTTTGTTTGATCCAAGTTTAGAAAAAAAAAAAAAAAAAAAGTCTCTTCCGTTTCAATTTTTTTTATTCGGAACGAATTTGGATTGTTCAAAATTTACACCAAAACAAAAAATTACATATGATTACCATTTTTTAAATTTTCTAACATATCAAACATAAAATTCTCATACAAACATTAAGTTTGACAAATTCGAAGTTAAGAAAGAGAGTTAAATTAAGATAACTAACACTAAAAGATAATATTGATTACAAATTCGGAACGGAACGGAACTTTCGGGATTTTGCATAACAAAAATCCATGTTCAAGCCTAATTTTAAAGGAAAAATCACGTCCTCACGGACTCGGACACAATTTCGAAACCGACTTTTCAGGATTTTAGACTTGTCGGAATTTTTGTTAGCCCTAGAGTGAAGGCGGGCAATCCTGCAATTAAGCTAGATGATAATTCACATTCAGGAAGCCCATCCAATCTGGGCTTTCAGTTCTTCGGGAAGATTAGAGGCTTACGATTTGTTCTCTACGAATAATTTCCAGAAACAGAAGTCAGATAGATATAATTCGGTCGATCTATATGGAATTTATAATAAAATATACCTATCAATGAGAAGTGATAATTGTATTATTGGTTTTGTTTAGGGTTGAGTACATGTATCTTATATATAAATACAAGACTATATCTATATCAATAGACTAAATATATAATAATATAATAAGTAAAACATAATCTGATAATATGTTAAGAATATATCTATTCATAATATAAACTTATCTAGATATAATAAAATATATCTACTAATATATTTTATTCCCTAATAATTTATTGATCCCTTTTGCAAGAGAAATTATTAGATTAAATTACTCCACCAACTCATTTTATCGGATCCGGATCACATGTTCCACTCTAATGTCTCAGTCATTGCAATCTTGATACGTGTATTTAATGTAATTAATTTTATGCTTTTTTTTCTTTCTAAAAACCTATTAAAATTTGTGAATCCTAAAAAGTAAAATATTTAATTTAATAATATATGTTAAGATGTTAATGATGAGACATAAACTTGACAAGAAGAGTGGGCACTGGCAGTAATATGAATCTCATTTTATCGATTTGTTAGTGAATAAGAGATATATCATATATTAAAAGTATTAAATAGTTTTAATTAATACATCTGATTACAATTCAATAATGTCTCTCAATTATAATTCCATCTCCGGTTCAATAGCTCTTCATATTCATGTAATTATTAGTTTGAATTGAAATAGATATTGAACCAAACTGGAAGTATTAGGAGATATTATTGGGTTATAATTGGATATTAACCAAAATTATTGAATTAGAATTAATAAACTACGGCATATCTCTAATCCATTGAAGACTGAGGTGATCGACTGACTGTCTACCAAATAATTTATCGCTCCGTTTGCGTGTACCATAAGTAAATGTAGAATAAACACTTAATTAGTTTGATAGTATCAATCAAGACTTAAATAAAAATTGGCAAAAATAAAAATAAAAATTGGCCAATTATATAAATGCTTAATTAGATTCGTGTAATTAATTGTCCATACATAGACTCTATGAATCAATCAATCACATTGCATTTGCATAGAATCATCATCAGTACTAGTACTAGCATTACCACTACGTCTACCATCATCAACCTGGTAAACCTTAGCCCACCGTCGATTCATCTCCACACGTAATCGCCTCAGCTCCGCCACCTTCTGCTTGATCCGCTCCCTGACCAACGGCAGTGTCGCCTTATCTTTCTTCACTCTCTTCACCATATCCAATCCTAGCTTACCATACAATTTCTCAATATACCTATAGTCAATCACCGTCAACTCTTCCTTCCGCTTTATCCTCTTCTTCGCCGACCTTCCCCGATCGATCAGCAAATCCATGTCGTGCCGCTGGTCTTCACATTTCAGCACAGCCTTCTGCCGATCATCCATGGCGGGTTTCGCCGGCCGAATTTCCGTCGGGGGATCGCATACCCAATCGTCGTTCAAAATCGATACCTCTGATTCAGATCTGCCGCTCGATTTAGGGTTTATCCTCCTCCTTTTATAGCTGGGCCCACATTCAATTGGCTCCGGAAGGAAGCTCTCGAAAGCGCGGATCACCTCAGGGGAATCGCGGAAGAGAACAGAAATTTTCCGATGAGCAGCGACGGCATCGTCTGAGTTCTCTTCCATGATCTTGACGAACGACGAGAAGACTTCTGGAACATTCCGGAACCTTCTGTGGATCGCGTTGACGAATTCGACCTGCCGGATAATGAGGCTGTAGTCTTGAACTTTGTGGGGTTCCGGCAAGAAGGTGTTGAGGGAGCGAACGAGGTTGCTGTGGCCGCACAGTAGCTCTCCGACGGTGGAGACCATGGCGGAGGCGTCGATCTCGGCGTCCCTAAAAGCGAAGACGGTTTTGTATATGGCGGCTAACTTGTCCGGTTTGAGGACCTGCTTCAATAGCACCACTGAGTTTACAGCGTCCTGTAGAGACAGTTGTCGCCGGTGGTCTGCTGTGGTCGTCGTCGTCATGCTTGTGGATGCTACTCTCAATGTTGGTGGAAATTGTGTACAGTGAGAAGCACGAGGGAGATCAAATATGTAAGACGAATACTCCTCCCTCTTTACTTATGCAAATATATAAATATAATTTCAAGATATATATCATATACAGATATGGATATATATCTGTATATTTGGGAGAAATATTTTGTATATATATATGAGATATATTATTAATATATATATATATATATATATATATATATAATTATATAGTCTACGTATTTAAGATAAAAATGCAATTGCTAAATACATTTTGTTGTTAAAAAAGAAGTTAAGTTTGAAAATATGAATTTTAAAATTGCCGATAGTATATTTTAGAAAAAATAATAATGCTTGAATTAATAGAATTTTATTGATGTGTTATTTATATTTATTATTTATATTTTGTATAACTAATGTGTAAAAATATAGTTTACCCTCTTGAGCTCTAATCATTCAAATTAATATATAGACTAGCTGGTTAACCCGCGCGTTGCGCGGTAAGTAATTTGTTTATATCATTGTTAGGATATTACAAAAATTCATATTTAATATAGATACTTAATTTGATTGGTTTTTGTTATTTGAAATAATTTATTTAATGAAATTGAAACACTACTACACACTATTAAGGTGTATACATCTTTATATAATTCTATCTTAGCGTGTGTCAACATATGTCTATTTGTTAGTTAATGGATTTACACATATAATATTACGCTATATATTTTATTTTTTATTTTTTATATAATATGTTTATTTTCCACAAATTTTATTGTGTGTTTATTTATTCCTCATATTTTCATGCATTTTTTAAAATAAATTTGTAAGGGTGCAATTCCAACTTTCTATTGTTAGGATGCAAAGTGACTAACATATAAGCGAAACAAAAATTGTGCTTCCTAAATTTTATGTATTTTAAACAATTGACTTCACTTACTTATTATCATCTTTTTTCCATTTTATAAATTCATCAAGCTAAATATAATTATATAATGATTGTGTTTAATAAAAGATATATCAACTAAGTCTAATATGTTGAAGTTTTTTTTTTTATAACTTATTTCTTTTTAAATGGTATTTTTACGGTTTTTTTAATAATTCTATCTTTTAAGATAAAAAAAAAAAAAAAAAAAAAAAATTCTATCTACTCTTATTATTTTAATGTATTGTATTATGTGCTTATTTTATTGTATTTATTTTGCATCATATTTTAGTCAAATTTGTTAGGGTGCAATTGCAACTTTATATTGTTAGGATGCAAAAAACAAACTTATAAGTTCAAATTATATTATATTTTTATATTCAATATATATATATATATATATATATATATATATATATATATTAATTCAAATCGAAAGATATTTATACTATTAAATTTTATATTATTTTATAATACTTAAATAAATATTAGTATACTTATGTAACATTTGTGACGTTTATAACGTTTTTTTGATAGTATTGTAAAAAAAATGTCTTTTGGGAGTGAATGAGAGCATTTGAAGCCATGAGAATTTAGTCATGTGCCAAGCATGTAAGAATGATTATCGTATGTTTGAAATGGACTAATCAAAAGTTATAAAATTGACATTATGATAGATAAAATGTGATTAAAAACTTACTTGTCATGTTTATATATGTTCTATTGAAATTATATAAATATATACATATAGATAGATAGATAGATAGATAGATAGATATATAGATAATTAAAATTTATTTAAGTAAATATGATATAGTTTAGAGGATAAATTTATAAAAGATAAAAATCTATCACTTTCGACTTCTCTATTTTTTTTTTGGGCAAATTTCGACTTCTCTATTGAAAAAATATTAAAATTATCCAAATTATAAATTTATTTTTAATATAATAAATACATTCTATATTTGGAAAAAAATTTACTATTAGATTTTGTATTGAAGATATGATGATAGAAAATAAAATAATAACCATCCAACCATTTATTTGATCCAAGTTTATTTTAGTATTGGTTCTAGTTACTTATATATCATCAGTATTATAATTTACCAATGAATATATGGTTATATATTTATAAATAATTCCAAAATAAATGAATTTTACATTTTCGATAATTTGATTAATGAATAATTTGTACAGTAAATTTAATAATTTTTTTTTATATAGTCCATGTATAGAATTTATTAAACATCTCATTAGTTCAAATGTTATTAATACCAGTTTATTATTTAGATTTCAATTGATATAAAAACTTTTAATATTTAATTTATTATCATAAGATAGTAATTGCCATTACTAACGCAATATTTAATACAATGTAGTTTTTAATTTGAATTGATCAATATGGAATAAGTGATTTTGAATTTCGTCATTAATAAATATAATAATGTTGTAATTAAATTTATTTAGATTATTAATTCAGTCTGTATGTCATAGTGCTGGGAAAGTAAAGGTAAATTTATCATTATTATATGATTTTCCCTAATTACAATATTAATTTGGAATTTTTAAACTAATTTATTTATTGAATTACATGAGTTATAATTATTTGATTAAGGAAAATTTTATAATATTTCATACTAAAATACTACATTATAGTGAAAAGTTTCTGAATTTTTTATCAAGAAAAAATATATTTTATTATGAACATTTTAATTGTGAATTTTTTTAGAAACGAAATATGAAATTTCAAAGCTCCTACCTCTTTATAATTTTCAATTTGAATTTTAATCCTAAATTTTATATTTGAATAAACAACAATAAGATCAAAGCTAAAGATAAAATTATTATAATGTAAAATGATAATTTTTGTTTATATATATAACACGCTTCAAATATATGTACTGCATTATGCTATATTATTGTTTTTTTGCCATCTATGATATATTATTATTTAATAAACTTAATCTATTGTAATATGTTTAAGTGATTTATTTTTCAACTGGAATAAGAAATAAAAACTCCATAAAAATAAAAAGAAAATTATTCATTTATCTACAAATTGAAATTTTAATAAGAAATGAAATATCATTATAATAAATGAACAAATTGATTGCAATTAAATGTATATTAATTATAATGAAATTACAAATAAGGTATATCATTATTGTTTGGCCAAATAAAGTAGTTTATCTAAATGGATTTGTATACAATATTTGATTTGTATACTCTTTTTATTTTTTAAAATAATAATTACATATATTCTCTAAAGATTGGTTAATCTAATGTATAAACAACAATAAGATTAAAGCTCCTACCTCATATGAAATTTCAAAGCTCCTACCTCTTTATAATTTTCAATTTGAATTTTAATCCTAAATTTTATATTTGAATAAACAACAATAAGATCAAAGCTAAAGATAAAATTATTATAATGTAAAATGATAATTTTTGTTTATATATATAACACGCTTCAAATATATGTACTGCGTTATGCTATATTATTATTTTTTTGCCATCTATGATATATTATTATTTAATAAACTTAATCTATTGTAATATGTATATGTGATTTATTTTTCAACTGGAATAAAAAATAAAAACTCCATAAAAATAAAAAAGAAAATTATTCATTTATCTACAAATTGAAATTTTAATAAGAAATGAAATATCATTATAATAAATGAACAAATTGATTGCAATTAAATGTATATTAATTATAATGAAATTACAAATAAGGTATATCATTATTGTTTGGCCAAATAAAGTAGTTTATCTAAATGGATTTGTATACAATATTTGATTTGTATACTCTTTTCATTTTCTAATATAATTACATATTCTCTAAAGATTGGTTAATCTAATGTACAAATAACAACATTAGAAATTGAGATGTTTAGCAGAGCCAGACCCAAGGTGGAAGCTGTTGTCAAGATTAGAGGCTGAGACGACATCAACGCTTAATCGGCATAGAGGGCAAGTGAGGTTGGATCAGATTCAGGAGTACATGTTCAACGTGTGGAAGGTGTGGAAGCAGATTGAGCCAGATCTGATCGTGGGGAGTGTAATTTGGTAAGTTAACATGTACATTCTCTGTCGCTTCAAGTGACGATGAATGAGAAGTAGAAGATGGTGATCTATGGTGGTGTCGTTTGGAGATGTAGCATAAGCAGTGGATGTGCCTCTTCTGTATTCGCAACCTCTGTTAATAATGAGGATCTTGCTCTCCACAGCTAAAAGAGACCCAAGTATATTCCTCAGCAACATTGGTTAGTAATAGTATGTATATTTCCTTGACAGAGAGAGTTTCGTCTTTCTGTTTGGTAAGATATAAAATCAGTCGAATATTTAATTATGGGGTTGTGATTTGTGGATAAGTAGTTTATCATTGGTCTGTTTTATTACTTGTCATGATTTTGTAACACTTATCTGAATTATATTATATATAGATAGATAGATCATAGATGTTACTTGAAAAAAAATTATATCCAATACAAATCATTAATTTGCCAATTCTATTTTCCAGAATACATCTTGCAGTAATAACTCGTATATATTGCAGTTATTTTTTTGTAAATAGTATTGCAGATAATTAATAGCAAGTATGTGTTAGAAATTATTTATTTTATTACAGAAAAAAGTTGTAAATCTTAAATTATAATGTTCATAATTAAAAGTATTATAGTAAATAAAAACATTTTTATTTATTAAAATATAAATAAATTATATATACTAAAAATAAATAAATTTTAAACTACACAATATATATATATATATAAAAAGTTCTAAATTAAGATTTTTCAAGGATTATTTTAGACCTTCAAAACAATTTATTTTTCCTTAAAGCGAATATAATAATAACTTTAATAAATATTAGATATGTGTAGAAATCCTAAATCAATTTTAATTGACAATGTTGACTCCTATGACTTAATTAAACAAAAAAGATAATTATATATTTCTATATAGACATTCTCTTATTTGGATTTGGTCAACCTTTTCTATTCCCGAATTTATATATTCGGCTAAAGTTAGTTAATTTCTGACTATACGATGGCCGCGGAAGAAAATGCGCGAAAAATACGACCCGACAGTCTTATCTTCTTAACCCGACAATCATCTTCCTAGTTCCTACACAGAGACCTCCCTCCCAAATTGAAGAAGACGACGTCCCCACACAGTTGAGGAAACCCTCGATGCTTCTCCAACCATACAATCCTTCTCTCTCCGCCAATCTTTCCTACGGCTACTCCCCTCCCCTCCTCCACCCAAAGCGCCCCACACTCTCCCGTCTCCTCCCGCAGAGCACGAATGCCTTCAATTTCAAACAAAACTCACAATCGTCCATCGTCACCTGCTCGATTTCGCAGGTCAACAGCCATGGCACCGTCGAGCACGAGGAAAACCCCCCACTCAACTGGACCGCCATATACAAGAAGATATACATGATGGAGAAGCCTGAATTGGGGCCTGCCAATGTCTTGTGCCAGTTTGACGCTATGGGCAAGAAGCTCAACAAGTGGGAGCTCTGTAGGGTTGTCAAGGAGTTGAGGAAGTACAAGCGCTACAAGCATGCTCTGGAGGTATTGTACCAAGAAATTAGCCCAAAGATTTGATCTTTACTTTAAGTGTTGTAGTATTGGAGTGCCTTTGCCTTAATTGATGATTAACATTGTAATTTACGTAGTAGTTCGAGTTTATGGTATAATTGGTTAAGTGGTGTTTGTGTTTCTTCTGTGCTGTTTAGTTGGTAAACCCCATTTGGTTAATTGATGGACCTTCAAAGTGTAATGGGTAATGCTCAAGTTATAAGGTTAAACTAATGTTGTAGGTAGGACATTACATTTTGATTTCTCCTGGCTAAAGATATGTTTTTTTTTTTGGGTGAATACTTCAACTGATCTGAGGAACTAAAGGTATCTTATTTCCTTGAAATTGGTTTTGTTTGTCAAGTTAGTTGTAGGTTCATATATGATTTAGCCGAGGAGCTTACACTGTCTATCAGTAATTCTGATGAATAACTAGTGTTGATAATCTTCTGCAGGTATATGAATGGATGAACAACTATGGAGATAGATTCACATTAACCTCAAGCGATGCAGCAATTCAGTTAGATTTAATCAGTAAAGTGCGTGGTGTCCCTGTAGCCGAACACTTCTTCAAGTACCTCCCGAAGCCTCTCAAGGACAGAAGAATCTACACAGCCCTTCTCAACTCCTACACTCATGCTAAAATGAAAACCAAGGCCGAATCACTATTCTCGGAGATGAGGGAGTTAGGCTACTCCAACCACTCGCTCTCATTCAATGTCATGATGACTCTTTACATGAATCTCAAAGAGTACGAAAAAGTCGATGCCTTGGTCTCCGAGATGACAGAGAAGAATATTCAGCTCGATCTATATTCATACAATATATGGTTTTCTTCATACGGCTATCGTAACTCCCCAGAGCTGATGGAGAGTGCTTTTCAACGAATGAGGCTTGACAAGACCATTGTTCCCAATTGGTCAACCTTTAGCACGATGGCGACCATGTATATAAAGATGGGTCTCGTCGAAAAAGCCAGTGAATGCTTAAAAAAGGTGGAGAGTCGAGTCATTGGTCGGTATAGAACCCCTTACCACTACCTGATGGGTCTATACAGCAGTATAAAGTACAAAGATGAGGTAAATCGAATTTGGGATAAGTACAAATCGACCTTCCCTAATATCCCGAACATAGGGTACCGTACAGTGATCTCTGCTTTGATCAGGGCAGGTGATATCGAAGGTGCAGAGAAGATATACGAGGAGTGGTTGCTGGTGAAGTCGTCTTTTGATCCTAGAATCGTGAATGTCTTAATGACTGGGTATGTGAAGGAAAGGGAGTTTGAGAAGGCAGAGGATGCTTTTAAGTACATGGTTGAGGAAGGTGGAAAGCCGATATCGAGTACATGGGAGATTCTTGCAGAAAGGCACATTGGAGAGAGAAGGATCGCTGCGGCTCTTTCCTGCTATAAGATGGCTTTGTTGATTGATGAGTCAAAGATGTGGAGGCCGAGGCCTGTGACTGTGTCTGGTTTCTTCGATCTTTGCAAAGAAGAAGGTGAGACTGAAATGAAGGAGAGGTTGGTGGATCTGTTGAGGCAGTCGGGGCTTCTGAAGGATAGTTATTATGCATCGGAAATTGGGTTGTCGGGTTTGAGCAGTGACGATGATGTTTCGGAACAGAGCAGTGAGTTTGTTGTAATATAGAACAAATGAATTCTGTTTTCTATGATATTGCAGCAGCACGGGTAGAGAACTGCGGAAATACGGGTTGGGATGATGAAGAGTAAGCAAATTGCAGCAGATTTCTGGAGATTTTTATTTAGTATGATGATCTGCTGTTATCTATAGCTGTATTTTGCATCATTTTTTAATTTCAGTAGAGCTCTGAGTATCATCAGGATTTGTTCTGTAATTATTAAGGAAAAGGTGCAATTTTATGCTTGGTACCAAGAATGCTGCAGATGGAAGTTCTGGAATGTATAAAGTATGGTTCAAAAAATGAAATGATAAGTTTTGTGCATAATCTCTCTTGTTTGTATGGTTAAGTTATATTGAATACTGCATATTTAGTTGCTTTAGAAAGATATTTGAGCAGTAATTATGCAATATGGTGTATTAGTTCAACTATTAACCAAAATTCTTAAATTTAAGTTATGAGAATAGAAAAATGGGTTAAGAACACAGTAGGGTCCTGAATGTTTATCCATGTTGCCAATTGGAGTCTGAATTGAAAAATGATATTATTAAGGGTCTGAATTTTGAGTTTTGTATTTTTTCGGGTCTCCGTCTATTGTTTCTGTTAAAAGTGACGGAACCATGTGAAAAAACAGAATTACATTTTTGCAATTATTATATAATTTATCAGTTTAATTAATTAAATGTGAAATGTCTAAAATACCCTTCACACTAATTATGCCCTTAGGGCCACCACGGCTCCGGCCACCGCCACCGACCACCACCCAGCTCCGGCGATCACCACCTCAGCTCCGGCGACCCAAACCCCCCTCCGGCGACCCAAAAAAGCTCCGATCGGAGCTATTTTTGGTCGCCGGAGGAGGGTTAGGGGTCGCCGGAGGAGGGTTAGGGGTCGCCGGAGGGGGGTTAGGGTCGCCGGAGCTGGGGTGGTGGTCGCCGGAGCCGGTTGGTGGTTGCCGGAGCTGTGGTGGTTTAAAGGGCATTTTCGTCTTTTAAGGTCAAATATGTGAGGGACACACTTTGGTCAAAGGGCATTTTTGGATTTTCAGTTTATTTTCGGTCACATGCTAACCATGTGACCACTTTCCGTCACTTTTAACATAAAAAATAATGGAGACCTCTCATATAAACATAACTCAAAATTCAGGCCCTTAATAATATCATTTTTCAATTCATACCCCAATCGGCAACATGGGCAAACATTCAGGCCCCTATTGTGTTCTTAACCCTAAAAAAATATTGATGATCTATAGAAAAACAGCAGATTCTGGAGATTTGTAGTATGATGATCTGCTGTTATCTGTAGCTGTATTTTGCATCATTTTTTTAATTTCAGTAGAGCTCTGTGTATCATCAGGATTGGTTCTGTAATTATTATCAAGGAAAAGGTGCAATTTATGATTGCTGCCAAGAGTGCTACAGATGGGAATAGTTCTGGAATGTATAAAGTATGATTCAAAAGAAAGAAATGATAAGTTTTGTGCAGAATCTCTCTAGTTTGCATGGTTAAGTTGTTTGGCCAACGGTTAAGTTGTTTTGAATGCTGCATATTTAGTTGCTTTAGAAGAATATTTGAGTAGTAATTATATAATATGGTGCATCAGTTTAACCATTAACCACAGTTCTTGGATTTAAGTTATGTAAATAAAAAAATATATTTATAGTTAATATTTTATCTCTTATACACAAATGGACTTAGGTCTTAGTATAACCTAGAGAAAATATATACTTTGGCGGCGTTTTAAATTTGTCTCGAGATTTTTGTGTTTAAAGTTTAAAATGTTGATATAAAATTTGGTTGTCCATTCAAATTTGCTGTTAAAATTGACAAAATGATGTGAAATATCAAAATTGCACTCTATACTTTTATGTATACTCCGGTCGGCCACCCTATCCCGGCCGGCCACCACCCTACTCAGGCCGACTTCCACCACCAAAACTCCGGCCACCGCCACCACAACTCCAGCGACTGGCCACCACCCTACTCCGACCGCCGACCGGTTACTACCTAACTCTGTCCGGCCACCACCCTACTCCGACCGGCCATCACCCAACTAGGGGCAATTTTAAAATTTATTTTTTATCGGGTGATGTGACAAGTACATGACTAAGTTCAATTAATTTTAACTATAAATGTGAACGGAGATATCAAATTTAAAAAAAAAAAACGAAATTTCAAACATTTCATATTAACATTTTAAACTTTAAATGGCAAATTGCAAATTCCAGTTAATTTATAGGTTTTTTAATTCTATTTTGGCACCAGATATGATGCCATACCATATGATATGCGATGGTTTGAGTAGATTGGAGCATGTGAAATTTGGTTTGGATCTTGAATAATTATATTACAGATGGTTAATGGTACTGTACTGGATAGTGACGACAGCATGCGCAACACATGTGCCTTGGTCTGGTCTGGTCTCTCTTTCCATAGTCCTCTTGTTTGCTTCTTTCGTATCTATTTTTTAATTTAAGTTTTTTATTTAGATTGGAATTGTTGTTTTATTTGCTAACCCAATTTCATGGGATTAATTATGTTTGCTTTTATTATATTTTTCATATAATGTATATTATTGTGATGTGACAAGAAAAGGAAAACGAATACTATGGAAAAAGTAGTAGTAATTTGAGAGTATAATCTCTTTCTCACATGGCAATCACATGGAATACAGAAGGACATGCATGCACATTGATAAGGGAACGTATCCATTTATTTAAAGAAAAAAAATGGTTTACCAAAAAAATTGCTACATAATTTTTATCAAATTAAAAATTATTTCATAAATTTTTAAAGTTGATAATTTGAATTTCCAGTTTCCAAACAAATTATTTCAATTTCTATTAAATTGGACAGAAAAGTAATATGGTTCAACAACATAAATATTTATATGTACACTCAAAATAAATTCGGTAACGAATTAAAATAATTATAACAAAATATTTCCGCTTGTAGTTAATTGAACCTCAACTTAATTTCACTTGAACATTTAATTGGAGTTATTTTATTATAATTATTTCAATTTTTAACGAATCCATTTCAAAGCAAATCCAACTTGACAGTTGACACCCCTCTTCTACAATTGGAAGATTTTTCTATTTTCTTCCAAATTTACAGGAAAGTTATAACTGTGAAAAGCTCCCCTAATTTGTTATATTAACAATGCAATCCGCTCTTAATTATTCGTCTGCCTATATATAATGGATTATTGATTTATTAGACATACTTTCATTTTTATTTTTTGTGGCCACTATACTTTCATTCACATGACAACTGTAATTAGTCATTGGAGCTGCTCTGTGTTTGTATACGTGAGGAAGAAAGGAATCAATCCATTTCCCTTATAATATTTTCTAATCTCATAATAATAATAATTGTATTAATTAAACAACATATATATAGTCAAAATAAAACAACTGATACTTTTATCAGTCATCATCAGTGATTCTCTTTAGCTCTCAGCATATGCATCTGCTGGAAAATTCTAATTAACACTAAAGCTGACAATTAACGTAACACAACAACACGACTCGAATATTTATACAGTAGAACAGTAACATTATAGCATGAAGACGATGATACGAGGTCATTAATTAATTTCTATGGTGTGTTCATATTTATATAGCATAGCATGACACGAGGTCAATATTAATACTTAATAGTAATTATTATTTTTTAGAACTTTTTTTATAAGTCTTTTTCAACAGCTTCAAAATTTCACAGTTTTTTTTTTTTCTAATCTTGAGAGTATTAATTCTAAATCAAATGCAGACTCTATTACATGAGCATGATTTTTACAATTAGATATTCAGTATTTGATATTTGCTTAAAATCTTGCATGCAAACATATGGCTAATTAAACACAACATAATAATATAGGAAATAATATATTTTAGTACGTCAACTTTTTTTTTTTTTTTTTTTACTTTTATATGTCTCAAACTCTCAACTATCTGAAATGTAATTATTTAATGACGCGTGAGTTGATTCACACTGTTAGGGGTTTTGTAAACTTGGTCACCTAGTATGGGAGACTAAGTCTAGTAAAAGTTCGAGTCAAGCGAGCTCTCTAGCTCGGCCAATGACCGATATTTAGAGCTTTGATCGGTCAAGGTGAGCTAGGGAGCTCGACTTGGTTAGGGCTCGTACTAGACATGGTTTCCTATATTATATGATCATGTCTAGCATGAGCTCAGGCCAATGTGAGCTCCTAGCTAGCTAGTTGAGTCGAGTCATGTGTCATTGAATAATCACATTTCAAATAAGTGTATAAACTAAAGTAAAATAAATGTTTGAGTTACTGAAAAATAAATAGCCAATAATTAAGATATTAAAACAAAAATTTCCCAATAACAAAACATATAAATGCATGTATATATACTAAAATTGTGCATACTTGTTCGTGGTTGTAGGCATATCAAATGATAGTACGATTAATGGCCTAATTAAGCAATCTCGTGAATCTTATCTAATCACACCTTAGAATGGATGGCATAGCAATATTAGTATTGATGTGATCTCTATCCCTATTCTTCGATTTGTATAGTAGCTAGCAAATAGCTAGGGCTCTTTATAAATATGGGAATTCACATGCAAAATTCCCTAAGTTGGGACCCAATTATGCCACAAAATTTATTACAACTAATCAATAGCTCACATGTCATCACATGAGGTAGGAAGTATGGGATACCATCCCCATCACTCCTGAAAATATGAAATAATATATTTAAGATTAAATTTAAATAGCTTTACATTAAATTGGGTTTATAATTTAAGTGTCAAGTATAACATTAAAAGTGATCAATATGGCATTAATGTAATCTCATTTTTTGGGTATTACTTATTAATAGCACAATAGGTTTGTAATTTTTTAATAATATTATTTCTTAATAAATAGTATTATTATTGATTTTGCCATGAAAAAAACATATTAACTCTTTTAAACCTTTTTGAGTTGATTAGGTTGGCAAACCTCATCAGGGCATGTTTTCCCTCTTTTGCAAGTTAAGTTTTGAAATATTTTAAAGAAGGAAAATCATGATCATTTCCAACTCAAAATGCACACTTTTCATTCAAAAAAAGCCACCCAACCCACTTGCTTAGTTAGATATGATTGTCATTAATTACCATTCTATAATTATTTATATTTATTACTTGAAATAAACCCCACTAATTAACTTATTTTCCATAATATTAGATCTTAATTAATTTTAAACCTTCTCCACCTCATCAAGAGAAAGACTCCCCCCATTAGAAGTTGAATTTCCCCCATTTTTAAATAATAGAAGGAAAAAAAAATAAACAATATGTGACAGACACCGATCTATATAGGGATCTTAAATAAACAAAAAATAATCATGCGCACCATAATAATCTATTTTGTTCATTTGAAAAAAATCTTTGAAGATCCACATTATAATAATACATATTAAGGACATATATAATATTTATATTATATATATACGGATATAAAGGAAAGTAAGACCTTATATATGTGAAACCCACTACTCAGAAACACAACACTTAGAACAAACAGAGAGACAACACACGACGACAGACATAGCAACTTCTTGTTGCTCTTCTTCTTCTTCTTCTCTAACATTTCTTTGTTTCTCTAAACTGGAAATGTCTGCAGAACTGGAAAACCCTAATGTGATGCCGAAGCTCATAGGGTTCCTGTCATCCTTACTAGAGAAAGTGGCGGAATCGAACGACAAAAGCGTTGGCCAGCTGGCGCAGAAGATCTCGGTGTTTCACGGACTGAGCCGACCGACCATCTCGATTCAGAATTATCTGGACCGGATATTCAAGTACGCGAATTGCAGTCCGTGCTGCTTCATTGTCGCGTATGTCTATTTAGACCGGTTCGCGCAGAAGCAGCCGTCGCTTCCTATCAACTCGTTCAACGTTCATCGCTTGCTCATCACCAGTGTCATGGTTGCCGCTAAGTTCATGGACGACATGTAAGTTAATTCATGTGCTTTAATTTCAAACTCCTACATTTTGTGAAATTTCGGACGAATCACTTGACAAATTGTACTAAAACGATAATTAGAGTGATATGTCGATGAATGTGTGGTTTAATCTTTATATTTTAATAGAATTAAGTTCAAGGGGCATGCAGATCGATGCTTGCACGCGGTTACGTAAGGGGTGAAGTATGAGTGTAATGAGGTTAATTCAAAATTTTGAAGGAGGCAGAATTGAATCTAATTATAAACTTAATGGACTTCTTTTAAAGTTTTGAAAAGTTTGGGAACTGTATTAGATCATTGTATTTTGTAACTGTAATACCTTCCTTAAGTAATTATTTATTTATTAAAACTACCGTTTTAAACCATAAGAAAATTAGCAATCTGTGAAAGAAAAAAATTACAAGGGAAACGGTACTTCAATTGTATAGATTTGCAAACAAATTATTAAATTCTATGAAAAATCTCTTACGAATATTTTTAAAAAGTTAATCAAAATTTTTTAAGGCATTTTTTAGTAAATTTTGAATATTTTTAGCAAATATTTTTATTAGAAACTTAAAGAATTCTGAAAATGCTATATTCACACGAAGTTTTAAATGTTTTCTTGCAAAAATGTCCCTATAAATAACTAAATGTAATTTCATGTGGTATTAGTTTAGTTAACTATTTATACACTAGACAATTTAAGTATGAGTCATTTTTCATTTTTTTTTATTAAATTTAAAATCTTGATAAAGGTAAATTTTGAAATGAATTAAAACGAGACAAAAGTGAATAAATAGCTCCTCCATATCATATTAATTATTAATAATATAAAAGACAATCATTTGATGTTCAGGGGTGGGACAACCATAATTAATTTCATACCATTTAATTCGAAATTAAGGCATCTAATTATCCAATCAAATCTGTTTTTGAAAATGCAGATACTACAACAACGCGTACTACGCAAAAGTGGGCGGTATAAGCATCGCGGAAATGAACTTCCTAGAGGTGGATTTCTTATTCGGACTAGGGTTTCACTTAAACGTGACCCCAACCACCTTCCACACCTACTGCGCGTACCTGCAACGCGAGATGCTCAGCCTGGCCGCACCGCCCACGACCGACATCGAACGGTCGATAAGGCTGGTGCAGTCACGGTTCAATGAAGAAGAAGCCTCCCACCAAAAGCAACTTGCAGCTGTCTAAGTATAATAGATAGCTATCTATATTATTATTATTATTATTAGCTTTTGTTTTTGTTGTTATTATTATTATTATTATTATTATTGGTGCTGCAAATTAAAGCTGTACTGTAGCTAGATTCATTGACAGTGACTCTCTCTTTGTTTCTTTTAAACTTATAATTTCAATTGGTGATCTATCTGTACAGATTCAACTTTTTTGGGTGTTTACAGTCTGGAATTGATGGTACGAGTTTGCTTGATGCATATCCTTTACGTCTCTTTAATATATTTAGGGTAAATTTCTACTTTGCCCCTTAATTTATATTTTTGGATGTCTTAAAGTTTTGACCCTTTTACGGTATATATTTCGAGAAAATTGTGTGTTGCTTGTCTTTTTTCCAATTTTCTGTCCAAATTCAATGGCATTCACTACCAAAACTGTAAAAAAAAAATAGACCTTCCAATTAAAATCTCAGTTACTTTTACCACTGAAAATTGTGGTTTAGTGTTAAAGAATGTATTTTTATGTGGTTTGATTTTGAACTGAGGATACATTGTAGTAATGAGTGATCTAATAAAAAACTTAGGTCGTATTTGGTTTATATACCACATTAATTATAAGAGAAGGCGAGTAAATTTTAACTTAATAAGCATGTCTCTTACTTAATTATATTATGAGATAGATGTGGACATCACCATGTGATGACTTTTGGCTTTCCTTTGGATGCACTGATAAGGTCACAATCTTGAACCCTTTTATATATATAAAGACAGCCTAGCTACTAGCTAGCTAGTGAGGAAGAAAAGAATAATACCAATTAACATTTTTCTACGAAACTATATATTATGTGTATCGATTCAATTCAACTATATATCTTTTAATTGGGTATTTCAAATTAAAAATTCGTTGATATTTGAGGATAAAATTATTTATGATTATTTTTTATTTTTACGGACTACTCCAGTACAAGTATAAGTGTGTATATGTCACTTTTTTACACAGTCGATCTGATTCCGACTAGCTAGCTCATATCTGATTTAATTAAATAATAATAATATTATAAACAAATAAATAATAAATAAATATAATAAATGTAGATTGAGAGGAGAATGGTAGTGGTGGGGATGAAATTGCGTAGTTTTGTTGTGTGGTTTGAGTTTGACAGTTGTACTGGTTCGTGGGTGAGACATGCAACATGTGCAATCATGGAGAACCAGTCTGGTTTTCTACTGTAGATATAGATATATAGAGAGAACTTTGCAATAACAAATGACGTTGACTTGTAAGATTAATTTCACATCTAGCAATTAGCATATATATCTATCTGATCCTAGTGATATGTTAGGTTGAGATATACAACGTATAATATCTGAATCTGATATTTTTTTCTGTTAATTTACCAGTAAAATTTACTCAAGGAGTAATATCTTGTTTTTCGTAAAAGTGAAATTGCTTTTGATAGGGTGCAAATGTGCATCTTAATTTAAAATCAATACCGTATATTTTATACCATGACATTGTTTAGTGATAAAACATTAAAATTGTTAGTGGATTCATATTTTATTTTTAATTTTGTGAAATTAATTTAATATTATATTTATTATTTTGTGTTAAAAAAATAAAATTAATGGCCTTTTTAAAGAGTTTTTAATCTTGGGTCAAATTGACCTAGTCATGGTCCGAACTCACTGCTGGATCTGACCATGGCAAGGGTCACCCAGGTCTGGTTAATCTAGTCAGGGTCCAAACTATCCATGGGTCGGAGCCTGACTCGGTCAATTTTGACATAGGTCCGATTTGTAATTTTTTGTGATTAAATTGTAAAAATTAGGAATATAAATTGGATGACTAAATTGAACAAAATAAAAGTATTAAACTTAACTGTTGACTAACGAATGCACCAAAGTCTATAAAATATAAATATATTGCACCAAAATCCTAAAAAAACATATAAAACAAAAAATCAACAACATTGACCAAACATATTGAATCGAAAGACGATTTAACCCTTCATAGTTCATACTATAAACTAACAGTGTCTAGGCGATCTACATATCACCTGTGATCTTGGCCAAAAAAAAAAAAAAAAAAAATTGTTAGGATTAAGAATCTAAAAACAAACCTTATCTATAGGCATTGAAAGTCAAAATTTATGTTGGTAAGAGTGACTTATGAACAAATAATTAGCATAACAAAAATTTAGGAGGCAATGCAAGAATTTAAAGTACTAAATTGATAATAATTATAAAATTTTAAGTATAAATTGCACATCATAAAATGTTAATGTCTCAATGTAGCTTTATCCATGGTTAATTGTTAATTGCTGTACCATATTTAAAATGTTGATATTCGGTATACCAACTATTAGATTGATTGAATTAAGCCTTTTCTCTTAAATATGTTTTTTATAAGCCTCAAATAAGTCTACACCATGATTAACAAATCCAATATTTTAAAAAATTGAAAAATAATATGTTTATATTGCTTAAGATGCCAAAATCAGTTGAAAAATGTGAAAAACAAATCTAATACTTAGTTGTTCATTCAATATCAACCTATTAAATAGAACAGAACGATTAAAAGCTTCACTTATAATTAGAACAGTTTTTAGGTACTTCTAAACCCTTAATTAATACCTCAAACTGTTTCATTGCAACTGCAAGATGCAAAACTGTGTTTCCTTGGCTGTTCTTCCAATTTATGATACTTTGCCTATCATCACCTTGCCTCAACCACTCAACCAACTCCATAAAAGCCTCAAACTGATTGTTCTTCACCGCCAAGTAAATCGCGGTCTCTTTCCGAGCCGTCACTTCTTCGACCGAGCTAGGGCAAGCTTCAAGCAGCTCCTTCATCACCTCAACCCTACCCTTAATAGCTGCATAGTGTAAAGCAATCCTTCTCTCCCTCCCCTTCAAGAGACACAAATGTGCCCCTAACTTCACCAGTTCCTTCACAATCCCGACCTCTCCAACTGCCGATGCGATGTGTAACGCAGTTAAGCCATCTGGGTTCGTCTCCGTGGCGTAACTCGGCTTTATTTTCATGATTTCTCGCGTAAAATCGAGGTGGCCAGAGGCGGCAGCGATGTGTAGAGGAGTGTCTCCGATTTCTAGGGCCGAGGTTTGAAGGATTAGAGGGTTGGCTCGGAGGAGAGAGAATAATTCGTCGACGTTTCCGGTTCGAGCGGCTTCGAACAACCTTGAATCCATAATCAATGCAGCATTGAAATGAGGTGAGTTGAAGTTGTATGGAGATGATGATTTAGAAAGTGGGAAAGAAGGTAGACTAAGTTTGTGACGATAGGGAGGAAATTGAATATGATACATTCTTTAATTTTTTTAATCCCAGGTCAAACCTTATGGTTTTATAAATAACATTTTGGTTTGAAATTGTCAACATTTTTAAGGAACTAAAATGACCTCTCATCATCATCAACTAATAAAAACAAGAGAAGAATATCTGAGTGAGCACTTCAGGATGTACCATTAACCATATTATGTAATATAGTGTAGCGATTTAAAGTTCATTTTTTAACCAATATAAATACCCCTACCAGAATTTTTGAATGAACAAAAAAATCTAGGGATAATAACCAATTTGCTATCCGAACTTTGACCAATTTACAAAGGGTTAAAGGTATTTATCATACCACATGTTTGATCGAATGTGGCTTTTAGTACTGGATGTTTAGTTTTGTATACTTTTGGTACCAAACGTTTGAAAAAATGTGTCTTTTGGTACATCTGTTAGTTGACCGTTAGTTTTGGCCGTTAAATGACATGTGCAAGTCACGTGATCGACTCTAAACTTTTAATTTTGTTCAATTTAGTCCCTCAAATATATTCATAACTTTTATTTTGTTTAACTTAGTCATAACACTTCAAAATCGGACTCAATTAAACCAATCAAATTCAATTGACATAGCCCCATTTGAGTCAAATTTAACCAATTGAGGATAGATCCCAATTGGGTTCGATTTTGAAGCTTTAGGACTAAATTAAACAAAATAAAAGTTATGAATATATTTGAGGGACTGAATTGAACAAAATTAAAATTTTAGAGTCGATCACGTGACTTGCACATGTCATTTAACGGCCAACTAACGGATGTATCAAAAGCCACATTTTTTCAAACGTTTGGTACCAAAAGTATACAAAACTAAACATCCAGTACTAAAAGCCACATTCGGTCAAACATGTGGTACGAAAAGTACATTTAACCCATTTACAAATTAGTATCTCAACTTTAATTTTTTAAAATTAACTACTTGAACTTTCATTTTAACAGCAAATTGTTACATCTGTTTTAATTCCCATCAAATTGGATAGAAAATAAACATATTTCCACGACATGAGGTCTTTTCATGTGTACACAAGAAGGATTCAAATATTAATTGAAATTATTGCAACGAAATACCTTCAATTAGATACTCAATTGGACTTTCGCCAATTCAAACAGTGTCTTTCAATTGAGCATCCAATTGAAGGTATTTCTGTAATATTTTCAATTTATATTTGAATACATCTTGAATACACATAAAAAGACTCCAAGTAGCAAAAACATGCTCATTTTCTGTCAATTTTAACATGAATTGAAACAGGGTAGCAATTTCTCTGAAATTAAAAGTCATATATCCAATTTTAAAAACTTTAAATTGAGGTAGTGATTTGTAAATTAATCAAAATCCGGATAGCAATTTGGTTATTAATCCGATAATAATAATAATAATCTCATTTGAGAGGAATGGTCCTCTTTCTTATACAAAATGATTGTTTAGTCCTTTATTTCTACATGGTGGGCTTAATAATAATAAGACCCTAAAAAGATTCAGCGGGACTCACTCGGCCCATAACACCTCTGTGGACAGTGGATACTTTGAAGACAGGGCCTGCCTCCCCTTCGGTTCTTGGTGTCGAATGAACGAAACAAAAGTGGGCTGAATTTGTATCAAATTTATCACAGGTGATATGTAGATCGCCTAGACACTGTTAGTTTATAGTATGAACTATGAAGGGTTAAATCGTCTTTCGATTCAATATGTTTGGTCAATGTTGTTGATTTTTTGTTTTATATGTTTTTTTAGGATCCTAACAATTAATGTTACTTGAGCTACAAGGTTACGATAACTCAAATCAGAGAACATTGATCAATTACACAAGTTTGAAAATTTAATCAGGTGGTAGAGTTCATACTAAGTGGTAACGCACTAGACAAAGACATGGTCCAAGTGAATGCCCTAAACGGGAGAGGCCTAACAGCGCTGGATGTCCTGTCCACCTTCGACAGTGAAGCAGGAGACCGCGAAATCGCAGACATCCTCATCCACGCCGGAGCCCTAACCGCAAAATCATTCGTCCCTCAGACCGTCGAAAACGCCACCCGCGATTCAACAAATTACAATCCGCCCCAAGCCGGCGAAGAATGTACATCGCCTAAATGGTGCAGACATATAGTCAAATTTATCCGCCACCACCACGGCTGGCTCGATTACTTTAGGTCAGTCGCGTAGCCAACTTTCTTCGCCATATTATCAAATATTTTTATTTAAGTTTTATCGTTTTAAAGAATAGTGTTAAATGGTCTTTTGTGTCAATTATTTTATCAAAATTAGCTTTTAGTGTAACATTTTCTTTAGATTTTTGGTGGAGTATGTTTACCATTTGTAGTTTTTTAGTGCATTCGTTATTTGACCATTAGTTTTGACTGTTAAGTAATCATGTATAAATCATGTAAATTCCTCCAAAGTTTCATTTTTTGCATAATTTAATCTATATTTTTTTCTTTGGTCAATCACTTTTCCCCGATTGGTGGTGGCCGGCGAACTTAGACGGTGACCGGAAGAAAAGTTGCCGACCGGAAAAATAGAGATTAATTTGTTCAAAATTGAAATATTAAGGAAACTCATATGATTTGCACATAGGTACTTAACGGTCAAAACTAACAACCAATTAACAGATACATCAAATTTTTACAAAATACAAACATATTACACCAAAAGTTTTTAAAAAAAAATTATGTTGCACCAAAGCCAACTTTAGTCAAACATCCGACACTAAAATACAATTTACCCCTAAAATTAATATGAGAACTAACATTTTTTGAACATACCCTCAAAAAGTTTATACAATGAAATTCATTATAAATTTTCTGGATCCGTTACTGCTTTAGGTACAGAAAAGACCGAGACTCTCCTGACTTTATCCGGAGCGCTCTGCTTCTGGTGGCGGCTCTGATCGCCACCGCCACCTACACGGCGGTTTTGCAGCCACCGGGAGGTATGTGGCAGGACGATTGGCCGCCAATTGGCAGTAACGTCACAACGACCGGAAAAACGCATAAGGCAGGGCAGGCGGTATTGGGCACGCTGAACCCGATATCGTACGCGCTGTTTCTGACGTTCAATTCGATGGGGTTCTTCGCTTCGGTGCAGATGATCACGCACCTGACCTATAGGTTCCCTCTGCGGATGGAGGTGCGGATTGCATTGAGTGCTCTGATTGCTACTTATGACACTGCAATGGCAGCTCTCACTCCCAACACCTTCTTCAACTTCTTCTTTGTTGGGCTTTCTATCGTTATGCCGATTATGATGCATCTTCTTTCTGTGTGGGTGAGGAAATGAAAGTGGTGAGTTTGGTTTTTATGGTTTCTTACATTATATAAGTTATACAAACAAAGCTATTTGTTGACTTGTGAATTATAATTATTGTCATTTGACCTCTGGCGGGGTTTGGTGGGGGCCACTCGAATTTTCGATCAATTCGGATCGGTAGAGTTTATGAATTTTTCTCCGCCGCTATTTATATAGATTTTATTCTATGAAATTGTAACTTTGTGAATATCAATAAAAACGAAATTTAGAATTGTGAACGCGGGTTAGACCGAATCACGTTAAATCTTGTGTTCTCTATTGTTTTCTTTATCGTTTTCTTTATCGACCAATTTTGTAAACGTTAAGAGAATTAATCATAACACTATTAATTTTATGATGATCTATAAAATGGGTGAATTTTTATGACGTTATTCTAGTTATAGTTTTACTAACTGCATTAACAAATCTGTCTATTTTAGACGGGCTTCCAGTCAAAGTGTCTGACATTTGATGATAAAAATCATTAAAATAATGAATGTTTGTCGATTGATTTAAGATTTCACTTACCATGATATAGGTTCATTAATGAACACTTATTTAAGATTTCACTTGTGAATGAACATAAAACTAACATAATACAAGAATATTAGCATTCGATTAAAATAAACTTGAATTTATTTTCCAGCCACCAAATTATGCAAATGTAAAAAACAATTTTTTTCTTTTTAGAATTCTAATTGATTTTATTTCATGATCTAATAGGTGAAAATAAAGTTAAAATAAACTCCACTGTATTTAGTCTGCCCTATAATATAATAAACGATGAATTTTTTCCAATATATATGAGCCTGTCATGATAATTAATAACTTGGTATACATTCTAGACTAATTTTTTTTATTATTAGATTCTAAAATCTAAACAGTCATTTTGTATTTTAATCCGTATTTTACAAAGAAGGCATAAACAATTCTCTTATCTCGTCATATAAACAAATAATTTTTTTGGGTCACCATCTTATAAACATTCGCTACACGAAAAACTAAAGTTGAAAATGGGAAGCTTATATATCCCCATCCAAGTCAAGGTCAAGGCCACCTCAGCCACCAGCAGGTCCGGTCTTCCTTGCGTGGCTAACGACCGCCACCCACCACCACCCGACACCACCTCCAGTTTTAATTATCATCGCCCATGGCGTGGGACCCTCTCTCTGCCCCCCTCGTTTCAGTCGTCATACAGAGACGGTGCGCAAGTTACCCGACCCGGCGCACGTTAGCCTCCACCCCGGTCCACCCTTCCCCACCCCATGCGGTGGCCTCACACCTTTCCCAGATCTCAAAATCAGCCGCACCCTCCTCCCCACCTCACCACTCCCTCAACCACCGCCACAACCTCCACCCTCAACCACTCTTCTCTTCCTCTCTCCTCCTCCACTTCTCTGAGAATCCATCACATCTCCTTTCTTCATCGAAATGGCCGCCGTTGAATCTCCGTCGCATTCCGACATCCCCTCCGGCATCCCGCTGCTGCAGATCAACCGCCAGCAGTCGCCTCCTCCGGAAGCCGAGCAGACAGAGCCCCTCGCGATAACTGCTCCCCGCAACCCCCGCCGTCCCCCGCCGCCGTGCTGGTCCCACGAAGAGACGGTAGCCCTAATCGAGATATACCGCGAGAAATGGCACTCTCTCCGCCGCTGCAGCCTCAAGGCCGACCACTGGCAGGAGATCGCCGACGCGGTGGCCGCCCGCTGCCCGGTCGCTTCGCCGCCCAAAACCGCCATCCAGTGCCGACACAAGATGGAGAAGCTCCGGAAACGGTACCGCGCCGAGCTCAGGCGAGCCGATTCCATGCCCGGGGCACGATTCGTCTCCTCATGGGTTCATTTCAAGCGCATGGAAGCCATGGAGCGGTGGCCGACGCAGACAGCCTCCGATAACGACAGTCTGGAGGAAGAATTTGGGGAAGACGATGAGGAAGAAGATGACGATCAACGCCTCTATCTGCAGCGTAAGACCAAGAAGGCTCGTAATCCTTATGGAAACGGAGCTGTAGCTGAAGCAGCCGCTGTGGGAAGCCTCAACCGTGGCTTTAAGATCAAAATCCCAACTGGATTGGCATCACGGCCGTCAAAGCCCAATTTTGGCTCAAACCCTAGTTTCAAAGCTGCTGCAGCAAGTGTTGGAGTCAGCAGCAGCAGCGGTGGTGGCTATATGAAGGCAGATCGGAGAGAAATAGGGAAGAAGGAGAAGCGGGTGGATCCATTGGAGGAGGTGGTGCAGTCAATTAAGCTGCTTGGAGATGGATTTGTGAGGATGGAGCAGATGAAGATGGAGCTAGCTAAGGAGATCGAGGCTATGCAGATGGAGATGGAGATGAAGCGGACCAAGATGATTCTGGAGTCACAGCAGCTCATTGTGGAAACCCTAGCAAGGGCGGTTTCAGAGAAGAAGAAGGTCAGGAGAATGCCTGCACCCGATGCGTAGATTGGTCAGAGGTAAAAAAAAACCGAGTAATATTCCGTAGTTTCGATTTGATTATGTATCATAGATCATGAGATGCAAGGTTGTGTTAATGTAGGTAGAAAATGGAGCTAGTAAATGACAAGATTGTAGCTTTAGTTTGAATGTTAAATGTTTAGTTCATGTTCTTGATGTTTTATTTGGATGATCGTCTCTTAGAATGGGGTTCTTGTTGTTGCTATTGCCTGTTGATATAGTCCTACTATTGCAATTACCTAGTGTTTGCCATTGAGTATATCTTGTTCTTGCTTTATCCTTGAACATTGTTGTGAATTTGGGGAACAGAACAAAATGCAGCAATCTTCAAGTGATGATAGTTGTGGATAATTCTGAATGATGGTTCTTGCTGTGCATGGCTATGCTCTGTAGAGTGCTTGTATCATGGTTAGTGCTTCAACCACAAGTATGTATGTAGGCCTGGTTCGTAGATGAAACTGCGAAATTGGTCGTTACTAGCTCATGGATGGCTTCGAGTTCGAGCTTTTTTTAGCTTTTTGGATGCTGATTATTTAGGGTTTGGATGAATTTAATCTACTCTATAGTCGAATTTTGAATCACGCAAAACCGATAGATGCGGATTCAAACCTCGACCCAACGGTTCATGGTCTGAATCCTGATCTTAACCAAGTTGTCATAGGGTAGCGACTTGGTCGGGTTGGTATTGGGGCTCCACTTGATAATTATACTATCTATTCTTTTGGTTCGATTTGGACTTTACTAAAATAATTTTAACCTTTTGGGCTAGTAAAAAATTATTGTATTTGGATAATAAAATTTATTAAATGAAAATTAAAATAAAGGAAATTGAATTGATTATTTTTAGAAGAAAGGAAATGGGTTGTTTGGTTTCGATTTTTAGATTTAGATCTTCTGCCCAACTTTCCATGCACCAGATTGTATCTTACCGTTAAGATCTTAACACGTTTTTCGAGTGTAATTAAATTTGTAGTTTTTTTAAAACCCTATTGGGATTGGTGAAGTATAGAATGAAAATATTAAATCTAATGACATATGTCAAAATCTTAATGGTGATGCACGATCTGGCATAAAAGGGTGGGCACGTGATCTGACTCTGATTTTTAGAGTGAAAGAAAATGGTGAATTTTAAATCAAATCCCCTTGTTTAGATAACAAAGAGATAAATATCCTTAACGACATATTTGGTTTGTAATATATGGATAAAAAATGAATGGAAAATATATAATATTAATATGATATTATTTAGTAGATATGAGTAATATGAAATGTGAATTCAAGTTCAAATGTTTAACTGATAGAACGTTGTAAGAAAATTAATGTAATACATCTAAATTAACATATATACCCTTTTACTATCTATATTAACTAAATTATAATTTTAAACATGAAAACTTCATAATAAGAGCTGACAGCAGTCGAGCAGCGAGCAGCGGGCGAGCAACGACGGTGGCGGCGGCGGGCGAGCTGGAACCAGCAGAAGCGGCAGCGGAACCAGGCAGAATAAGCAGGTGTGACAACAGAAACAACATGCGGAACAAGATGGCACGGTGGCAGGCGCGACAGCAGGTCGGCGGAAGGTCGACAGTCGACTGTATACATTAAGAATGAAGAGTCTGTTGCTTGATTAATAAATTATGGTAGATATAATTTGTAATTACAATTAAAGTGTAAGGTTAAAATTATATTTTATTTATATTCACAATTTTAGTAAAAATTGGAATGACCATTTTTTGGGTTTGGACCAATATTGGTTATTCCATCATTATAAGGAATTTAATTTTTTTATTCCACACACTTAAGTAACCAAACAAAAAGTAACCAAACATCATCATACTAATTCAAATGAATACGAAATCGGGCCTAAAAATGACTATAGTGGAATTGATATCTTATTTCAAATTTTATTTTTCATTAAACATTTGTATTATTATTCCAAATTCTTATTCCTTGTTGTACATCAAGCATTTCGTATGTTTTATGTAATTTCTTTAATGTTCTGTGAAACAACGCGACCCTCTTTGCTAGGGTTAGCTCTCAAAATCCTCCCTTTTTTTCCTTCCTAAACTTTATGTCGCCGTTGCCATCGCTGCTACTCTATCTCCTTCCTTCACCTCTTTCAACTGTATACTTGGCTTACATAGCTTCATCGCCATCAATCCATCTCGACTACATCATCTCCATGTTGATCGGTATGCCTCATATCTCATTCGACACGTCCAGCTTCGCCCGGTATAGAGCTCCGCCGTCTTCCCCACCACCACCCCGCCTCAGCCACCCACAGAATCACCGTAAGGCGTTTTTTTACAACAATTTTCGTCATATGCAACCAAACACCTACTATGGCGTACCACCACTCTACTAGAAGAGGCTCCCGCCTGGCAATTTTTCTTCAATCGGTCTGGATTTGTCTGTTATGGGTACCCACTAGTTGCTCCATTGTCGAAGTCGACTGGGGTTCCACAACACTCTCCATTGACAAATCCGATCGATGTTCATTTCGTTACCGACTCAATGATTCATAATGTTCACAGAGGACCACTTTACCCACCACCTGGGTTCCACAACATATCCCCGGTCGCAACGGTTCAGCGTGCTCCGCCCTTTTCGCAACCGGGCTTCCCCTATATATCCTCCATTCGTCGGGTCTCTATACAGGCCCTCTCTCCTTCAGAAACACCTTTCATCTTTGGAGCCGTTCTGCCTACTGATGTCCCTACAAGTAGCCGGGACAAATCTAGAGCCACCTAGCACCTCCAACGTCCCCTTCGGCCCAGCCGCGTCACCTAAAGGCTCGACTATACCAGATCGCCTCCTCCAATCGAAACCTTTATATTTTGGGCAAGTAGCTCTCTAGCAGAACATCATCGTCCTCGAGTCAAATCTGGTGCCATTCAGATTTTCCGATGGCCAGCTCGCCGCTCCACCCACCACCAACGGAGCCTGACCCAACCCATGGGGAGTTCTGAGCCCACGCCGAGACTCCGACCTGGGGAGCAGCTGCACTCTCCTTTGCGTGCTGATTTTAATCTTAGAGAAAGAGGGCCTCGATTACGTTCTACAACTTGTAGCCATGCCTGTCACGGTCGGAGGCAAAGGTCGGAGGCTGTATCGAGCAACCGTTCATCCTCTTTCTCAGATTGTCTCGTTTCTTCATTGTCTTATCTTTGTGCAGAAGTTTTGAAGAGCGACATCAATGTTCAACTCTTATTCCCATTTTCCGATGAATTCCTCCATTAGGGCCACCCAACCATTGGAAACCTCTAGCATCGTCCCAGACACATTTCAACATCGCCGACGACTCAGGGCCAGTTTGGAGTGTGCCCGTCTACTCAACAGTACGGTTAGCAAACTCATTTTGGTCTTTCTACTCGAGTAAGTCTCTACAACCTCAACATCCCTTTTTAGACACTGCTTGGGTATTGTCCCCTCTTGGACAGTCTTTGGTTGATGATTTGCCCACCCACTTGTGCTGCTTGCCAGACTACTTATTAGTATTGTTATGTTGGTTAAAAGATCGTGATCGGTACTTTGTAGATGAATGTGTTCATAGATTCAACTTAAACTTTTGATTCACATCACTTCCCAGCACGATAGTTTATCACCTGTTGTACCACCCTGTCTTTCAAACACATAATGCCATGTGCGTCACCGATTTGGAAGAAGTACTTGAATAGTTACTCCCCTAAGTCACTGATCCTTTGAACTATCTTGTCACCACTCCCCTTGTTACCTTATTGTACTAGATTTGGGTTTTTATGAATCTTTACAGTGTAAACCTCTTCTCTATGAGAAGTTAGGGCCCCCTTCGGCATCTCCAAGATGCGCTAGTCCTTTTAGGATGTTCCTCCGACCGAGCTGCATTAGTTCACTGACATTTTTTCATGTTTACCAACGAAGGACCCTAACTTGTCCCGCCTCTCTACTGTGGTTAAACATGATCGGACATTGATACAAGTGCACTTGTGTGTTGCTAACTTATCCTGCGGCTCTTCTCCTAGTCATTCTTGAAGTTGTAGCTCAATGTGATGGATAAGGCTCTTGCACAAGCTTGTATGACTGACCCGATTTCCCTTATTTTTCTTTTGCTCGAGACGTTAACATGCATAAAAGACTCTTCCTATCAATGGCGTATTCCGCAGAAGTCCATATGGCAGATTCACTTATGTTGTTTAGACCTTTGGTATCTCCTTCTTGTTTTGTCTTGTCTCTGTTTAATGCTTTCAATAACCTTCGACATTCTGAAGACCCGAATATCCTGTTTAGTTCCGGTTGTCTTCCTTGTTGCTGTTAAGACTTTATAGTTATTTGTTTGACTTGTTTTTTTGTTGGTTGTTTATAGTTCAATATTGTACTCTTGTTGTTTGTAATTGAATGACATACTTTACCAAAAAAAAATAATGTTCTGTGAATGTCTTCGTAGGACCCACCAAATTGACGAAGGATAATTTTAGATTAAGCAGGAGAATTCAAGGGCTAAATTTAACTTACCAAAAAGTATTTTAACAACCTGCATCGCGTCCACAGTAAATATATCATCGATCGCCGTCAGATCAAGATGTGGGTCCATCTAGTTCTCTAGAATCCGTCAGTCTGGATGACTCATTATCGTGGACTCAGACTCGGTCTTTAATATGATAACACGCTTAAAAGTAAATCTGCTCCTCAATATATTGGCCGCTAGGGTTTCTGTGTCTCTGTCATTGGATTTGGTAAACGATTGTGACCTTAAATCTTAATTGCCATACCAGGAGGGTTCGATCGAGGATATCTTTGTCTCTGTTTGTGATCGGTTGACTTCGGTGACATCGGGATGCCTCCGCGGACGGTGAAGAGAGGCGGAGCTGCGTCGGGAACGCGGCGGACGACCAAAAAAACTCAGAGCCAGCAGCAAGAGGCGTCACCTGTTGTGGAGGAACCGAACAAGGCAGGTGAAACTGCCCAGGATGCTGTAGAAACCGAAGAGGCCAAGCCAACAATTGAAGACAAACCTGTCGAGGCAAACCGGGTGATTGATGAGAAGCTGGAAGAGGAAAGGAGCGAACCTCAGGTTACCGCTGCCAATGGAAGTAAGTTCAATCACACTTTATGTGATTATAGCTCTTGAATTAATTCACAGTAAAAAGGTAAATTTGTGTTGTTTGACGCAAAATCACCACCTTATTTGCTGGACCTAATTAATCTGCTGGGCGAAGATCAAAATTTGACTTCCTTTCGAGGATTAAAAATTTCCAATTCCATAATTTGAAGGCTTATCGAATGCATTGCTTGCCCTCTTCGGTCTATGATTATTGGGTGTTTTGTCATGTTTACAGAGTTTGTACTACTTAGCGCGCTCTGCAATTTTTTCATATTGTCAGATAATGCTGTCAGCTATTGTTTTTATTTTTTTAAAGATTGTCTTTCCTTGATGGAACTTGCTAATTTCTTTGTCTGGACCATCCTCTTTTCTATACCTTCGAGATGTAATGGGCATTGTCGAATATTTTGCTGTTAGATTGCTATAAGGGGTTTTCCTTAAAAAAATAAAAATAAATTGCCTGCTGAAGATGGTGCTATGGAAAAGCTTGAAAACGATCACTTATCTTTTGGCAGAGGAAGACGGGCTGAAGGAGTCTGTTGATGACTACGGGAGAGATGAACGGTTGGATCTAGATGACAATGATCCCGAATATGAGCCTGAAGAATATGATGACAGGGACTTGGAACAAGAGGATGGTGACGATGCTGGGCTTCACGGGGAGCCACAGCACGAGGAGCACATAGTTGAGGAGGAGTTGGAGGAGGAGGAGACAGATATGGTTGAGGAAGAGCTGGACGAGGGTCAAGAGGAACTTGAGGCTGAAGAAGAGGAAGAAGAAGATGATCGTCATGAGCACGCTGTCGAGGACCGTGACCACGAGCATCCTGAGCTTGATGTTGAAGCTGAGCACCATGAAGTTTTCAAGGAGAGGCGCAAACGCAAAGAGTTTGAAGTGTTTGTTGGTGGCTTAGACAACAAAGCTACAGAGGATGATCTTAGGAAAGTCTTTTGTGCAGTTGGTGAGATCACGGAAGTGAGGCTGATGATGAACTCACAAACTAAAAGAAATAAAGGATTTGCTTTCTTGCGATTTGCAACAATAGAGCAAGCAAAAAAAGCTGTTGCAGAACTGAAGCATCCAGTGGTAATTTATTGTTCTGCTAGTACGTTTGGCAGGTGTTGATTTATAATCAGTCGTCTTACAATGAATGGTAAATTTCCAGATTAACGGGAAAGAATGTGGTGTTGCCCCAAGTCAGGATAGTGACACTCTTTTCGTAGGGAATATATGCAAAACTTGGACGAAGGAAGCTGTAAGTCCATACATCTTCACAAAATCTTGTCAAAGTGGTTGAGCAATGATCATTTGTTGGTTCTCATATTTTCCTTAGTCCTTATATTATTGTTGATATTTTATCCAGTTAAGGGAGAAGTTGAAACACTATGGCCTTGATAACATTGATGATGTGACATTGGTTGAAGATAGTAACAGTGAGGGGATTAATAGGGGATTTGCCTTCCTGGAGTTCTCATCTCGAGCTGATGCTAAGGATGCTTTTAAGAGGCTTCAAAAAAGAGATATTTCATTTGGAGTTGATAGGCCTGCTAAGGTTTCTTTTGCCGATTCATTCATTGATCCAGGAGATGAGATAATGGCACAGGTAACCAAGTTGGTAAACTGCTGTGAAGGGATTAGGAATTGCTGGAATTTGATTTTTTTTTTCCTTATGGTTATCTCTGTCTGTGATGCTTCAGTTGTACTTTAGATTTGTGGTTGATGTTCATTTTATCTATCCCCTTAACATAGGATTGTAATAGTCACTTATACTAATGTTTTTAATATCTGGTTTGTAGAATAGGTAGGATATATCTAAGAGCCAGTCTTCATGATTTCTGAATATAAGATTGAAATGGTCACTTATACTAGTTTTTTTAATATCTGGTTTGTAGAATAGGTAGGAATATCTAAGAGCTGGTCTCATGATTTCTGAATTTACTCAACTATAATAGATTTTTTTTAGCTTGTCAATCAGCTCGATTTCTCATCTAGTGAATACATCTACGCAGGTTAAAACTGTGTTTATTGACAGCCTGCCTGCGACATGGGATGAGGATCGCGTTCGAGAACTTTTGAAGAAGTATGGGATTATCGAAAAAATCGAACTTGCCAGGAATATGCAACAAGCTAAAAGAAGAGATTTTGGTTTTGTTACTTTTGACACTCATGAGGCTGCAGTTGTCTGTGCTAAAAGCATTAACAATACAGAACTCGGTGATGGTGATAGCAAGGTTTGTCCAGACTCTTTTTAACTATTGCTTGCAGTCAAGGATTTAAGCAGGACACAGCTTCTCCACTGCACACACAGACACGCTTTATACCGATTTTTTAACAGTATCAGTAGGCTGCAATCCAACCCAATTTGTCGATATTCGGTTTTAGATTGATATTCTTTATTTTAATATTTTTATTGACTGTTCTCAGGCTAAAGTTAGAGCTAGGTTATCAAGGCCTCTCCAAAGAGGTAAAGGAAAGCATGTCAGCCGTGGTGATACGCGCTCTTCACGCGGGAGTCGAGTTCCTGGAGGTTCACATCGTCGACTGCCACCACCACCACTGCCACGTAGCTATCCTTCCCGTCCTATAAGAAGTATTGGCAGCCGTATGCCATCAAACATTGTTAGGAGGCCTGTGGCGGTGAGAGGTAGACGACTTGCTGCGGCACCACCACCAAGAGCTAGACCTTTGCCTCCTCCTACCAGATACTATGACAGAAGGCCACCACCCGGTATGTGTAGGTTCTGCTGTTTTACTTTGCTCTAGATGATGGGCTCTCCATAAATTTGATGTGCATCTTTCCTTTGCTCACAGTTCCGTCATATCCTAAGAGCAGCATGAAAAGGGATTATGATCGTAGAGAAGAAATGCCCCCACCAAGAAGCAGAGCCCCTCCTGTTGATTATGGTCCAAGGGCTATGCCCGAGAGGCGTGTTTCATATAGGGAGGAATATCAGTCACGTGGATCTGGTTATGCTGACATGCCTAGAGGTGCACCTCGGTCTATGGCAAGGAGAGAGTATCCAGATGATGGCTATGACCATAGGTTTGACCGATCGACATCTTACAGAGAAAGCCGTGCCCGTGATTATGATTTTGTGCCGGGCTCAAAACGTCCTTATTCTGCCATGGTTCGTCTTAGAATTCAATCCACTGTCACGTCATTATCATTCTGTGTCAGTTGATACATTTTAACTTATTTGTTTTGTCTTAAGGATGATGTTCCTCCACGGTATGCTGATCCTGGTCCCCGTCAATCAAGAGCTCGTCTAGACTATGATATTGGTTCTTCCCATCAGTATAGCGATGGCTATGGCGATAGGTGCTTTTCTGCCAAAGAGTAATTTATTCATGTCCATATAAGAAGCTATATTTTCAAACTTGCTGATTCTTGTTAATTTTTTTGGTTATATGTAGGATGGGGAGGTCTAATATGTACTCAGGAAGTCGAAGTTCCATAAACAGTCAGGATTCACATGGAATGTACAGCAGTCGGAGTATGGGATATAGTGGTGGCAGTATGCTGAAAATTGTCTCGCTTTTGGATTAGCACATTACATTTGTTGGATTAAATATTCTCACACCTTTTTTTATTAAATTATTTTCCAGGTTCTTACAGCAGTGGAGATGTTGGAGGAATGTACTCATCAAGTTATGGGAGCGATTATATCCCCCGAGGGTCTAATGTATGTTTAAGTTTCCCCCCAGTAGCACCACTTAATTACAGTACCAATTGTTCGCACACTGAAAACTACTTCTTTCTGTAGGGGGGCAGCGGATCATACTCATCCTCCATGTACTCTGGCCGTGGTGCTGGAGGCAGCAGCAGCAGCTACATGGGCCCTGGAGGTTCAGGTTCATATTATTGAGGTAATAGAACTGTTCTACTTTTAGTAGACTCTAGTTTGGTAGATATTTAATGTAGTCGTCTAGAATAACAGTCGTCAAAGGCCATAGGATCCCTTTGATATCCGAGTGGCGTAGTAGGTGGGTACAAAAGGCTCAGCCATCACAAGTGAATTTGTCTCTGGAACAGATTTGGACATTCAAACATACCCCCCTACAGGATTGGATCAATCGAAGCTAGCATAGTGTTTTCAGAATGTGTGGATATGAATGATACTTCCGTGACTTTGGATCTACTACTTGGTTGGAAAATTGCTCAAGCTGCGAACAAGGTGACCTGTTTCAAGCAACTGCTACTACTGGGCTGTTCTTCAATGTTGTAAGGAAACTACTTGAGTTATTATGAGAAACTGAAGTGGATAGTTTTGTTGTATTTAAGTCGTCCAACTCTCTTCTTTGTGAAAAACGCTTTGGGGCACCGTTGGGGTGTGAACCATGACTTTCTCATGGACAGGAGGTTATGAGAGCTTGGTTGAATTTATGGCTTTCATTGAGCTACAAAAAGAGTATGGATAATTGGTGAAGCTCAAGTAGGGAAGCTATCATCAGGAAGTATCCAACCATATTGAACTGCCTATTTACTAGTAATAACAGTTACCATTACCCCTTCTAACCTACTGACTGAATAACAACATCTCGAGTTGCAATGGTCTTTTTTCGTGAATGCATGTTGCAAGATGCAACTAAATTTGGATCTAAGCAGGAAATTAACAGCTAAATGCTGTCCCTCCTACCTGGTTGGTCAAAATCTGCGCCTGACTGATGATATGGAAAGCTACCATGTGATGTTTGTTACTCATTGCTCGGTTTCCTAAAAGTTGGATCGACTCTTTTTAATGAAGAGGCACCCGGTTTGAGGTTTAGCTTCTCGAGTCTTCTAGTTACAATTCCTCTCTTATGTTGGGAAAGATAACCGAAAATCTCTTTCAAAGTTATATAGTGCTATAAAAACCCCTGTTGCCACTTGCTCTTCTCTAGCTGAGACAAGAAGGATGGACCTAAGTTTTCTGCTATGATTTACACAACTGAAGAACCAGCATATAGCATTCTTTTAATCTTCTTTTCAAATCTACATGGCGCGTTTATAAGACAGATTGATTGGAACTTCTGTGAGTTTCGGAGACTAGAAAAGTTGAGAATGGAACTTCTGCTACTTTCAAAGTGTGGATATTCCGGTTTTGATTGCTTCTCCTACCTTCTTTCTTATACATTCTGTTAGCTGGCCATTTTCACCTACACTCTTGAATCTAGATTTCCTATCTAACAAGGGAGAAGATACTATGGTGTATAGGAATAGTCTTGCTTCAGTTTTCAAAAGTGTTACATATTGGATAGGGTGCGATTTTTCGTCGAATTAGGTAGAAAATAAACTGTATCTGCTTAGCCTCAGAAGTTAATGGTTTCTTGATGGAATCTCTTGAAGCCACTACTACTATTACCTCATCTTGTTTTTGGTGCTCGAGTTGATTTAGCTTGCAGGTAAAATTGCTACTTAACATCGGTGGATACACAATTTATTTGGGTGGGGGAAGTGGTCTGTTGATTTTGCAATAGTATACTGAACAAAGGCTCGACCTTTTTGTTGTAAAAAGTATTGTAGTGATTGTGTTTGTTTGATCCTATAATTTTGTCTATCGATTGTCACCCGTCACGACCCGACGATTTGTCAGCATATTTAGGGTGAATTAATGTCGTCTGATGCACCACTAACCTTACATGATGATAGGTTTGCAAAATCTAACAAATAGTAAAGCTTGATTCACGTCCGAATGGACCGACACAAAGATGTCTCTTCTTGATGAACACGAACAATGTACAAATAATTAACATACGAAACCCGACTATCTTCAACCGAAATGACGGTAATTCATTAAATTATGGAGCACATCTTCAACTTCCTCTGCCTCTTGGATTTTGGAGGGTGGAGCACAACTTTGATTGCAGCGTCGAACACAGCCTTTACATTCTGCATTTATTTATAATATTAGACGAAGATTTGATGACGATCGATAATAGAATCACGGGTTGCGCGTACCTGTTGCGTCTTTGAGCTGCATTCGACGTATGCTAGCACGCCTATTTGCTTCCTCAGTTCTTCACCCTGCTCAGAAAAAAAATTGCTTTATTTTAGAACGAGCCCAGAGAGAACTAGTAAAATAAGTTCACTCTATTCATAGGCAGCTAACATTGATCTTCAACAATGGCAGAAGTAGTAACTGAATGAATGAAATACCTGTTCTGGAGAAATAATGGTGGTCGCCCCTGGATAATCCGACCTGAATTGTTTGTCCTCTCGCAGATCTTGAATTTCAGTTCAATAATAAATCAAAATGCAAGAACATGCATATTAGATTTAAAAACTTAGTGAGCGAGATATAAATTAGGGTTATGTATCTAAAAACAGTATAACTATTAGATATAAAATGTGGCGTCTCAACTATCAGATTTGTTATTTTCCATTTTTTTAATTGATTTTGGCATTAAAGTTGACATTTTAAGCAGTGTTATCAGAACCGGACCGGACCGGCGGTCCGACCGCGGTCGGACCGGAACCGGACCCCTCACCGGTCCGGTTTGCTTATTTCCGGAGGATGTAAGCGAACCCGGTTCTGGAGTCCGGTTTTCACCGAACCGGTCGGTTTTGGGCGAACCGGGCGGTTCACCGGTTCGCCGGTTCGGACTCTTTTCATTAAAAAAATTTAAAAAAAAAAATTAAAATTTTTTTAGGGTAAACTTATAGAGAGGCAGGCCCCGATCCGAACTAAAACCTACATAAGGGTTAACTTACAAAGAGGATATGCAAATTTGCATTTTTTTACTAAAACCGGTCGGACCCGGTTCGGACCGGGTCCGACCGGCCGAACCGGGAACCGGTGGCCCTGCCGGTTTAGGCCCCGGTCCGGTTCTGATAACACTGATTTTAAGTACAAAATATATATATTTGGCCAAAAAAGTACAAAGTATATATGTTTAAAAAAAAAAACATGTGTTCATCCACTTTTTCCAAGTATTTTTTTTTCTTATGGTTTATATAATGTTTAAAAAATATGTTTTTGTTTGGTCAACTAAGAAGAAAAAAAAAAGGTGAAAATCAACAAACTTAATAGATGAGATATTGATTATTAACATTTTAAATCTACCGATTAACAATATGATATGGTTGAGATTGTTTTTAGGTTCGTAATATCCTATAAATATACAGTTTCTATTAAAATAGATTATGTAAGAATTATAATGTACAATTTCTATTAAAATAGATTATGTACGATTGCAAAGTTTTAATAGAATAATGAATGTTGTTTGCACATTGCTAACTTTATTTTTTGTATGTAAAGTGCTGGGAAGCTTCACATGAAAGCAAAGCAAAGTAATGCCACGCTTGCTTGCACTGAGAATCGTCGTGTGTATATGGTTTTATTTAGAGTACAGATATAGAAAGAAGAGAAGAGAATAATATAGTAAACTGACCTAGTTTGGTCCCCACGAGAACAATGGGGACAGATGGTGCATAATGCCGAAGCTCAGGGACCCACTTCACCAACCGAACCAAGGTAAACAACATAATACATTAACATGGCAAAGAGACGACAGAAACAGAAAGAATTAGGAAGCAAGCAAATTAATTGATTACTAGCTAGTTAGTTGGTAAATAATAAGGAGAAAGGGTTAATTAATGTCAAATTGTTAACTAAAGTTTGAGTTACTCAGGAAAAATTACTAGCTAAATATTTTTTGGACAATCTCATGTTTCTAGCTCATGTTTCAATGTGGACAAAGTTAATCCATACAGAATTGGCCTGGTCGTATAACTTGATCGCGATGAAGAAAATAAATAGTAATTTGTTCGGTTGCCTAAACATCAATTAATAATTTATTCAATTATTCAAATATTATTTAATTGCTGCATTTCTGTTCATGTGATGGATACATAACTCATATCATCCATATTAGATAAAAATTGTAACAAAAGTTAGCTATTTGAAAAAAAGTGAAACATAAGCTAGCAAAATGTTTAAAAAAAAACTTCAATTAGCAATTTGTTCGACTTTTCGAAACTTAGATAACAATATGATAATTAACCCAAACAGAAAAGGAAAAATGTGGTGATTATATTACTACGTACTTTCTTGGAGATGTTCTCGAAGCTGGGCCTGCTGATGAGTGAGAAAGCAAGAATGAAGACGTCAGCTCCTCTGTAACTCAACGGCCTTAGTCTGTTGTAGTCTTCTTGACCTAATATATATAGATATGCATGCACCATACACCAGTATAGTCAACAACCTAGAATTCATTAATCATGGCATCACATGTTTCAACTGCTTTTTATAACACATCATCTTCTTAATGCACCATCAATCATGTAATTTTTCTTTGCAAAAGTGGAACAACATGGACTCACTTTATCCACTTTCCAACACCCTTTTCAAAGGTGAATCAAATTAGAGATTCTGCAAATAGTGAAACAAGATTCACAGTGGTGACCTAGTGATTAAGAGCGTTTACGAAATCCCTCAGAGACGTCAACTCGCAGACCTGATTAAAAACTAAAATATCAAGATCTTTGTCCGTCACTTATAGATCATTCCTATCCAATGGCCAAAAACAAAATTCTACTTTTTTAAAATAAGAGTTAGTAAGTATTTTGATACTACATGTTTGGCTGATGTTAACCCTAAAAATAATCATTATTATGAATAGTTTACGTTCATCACTGGAAATTATGTATAGCTCCGATATCATATGAAAGTTTTCAAATTGATAATTAAACCAACAGTTATAAAACCGTAAGGTGATTAATGAAGTCGTGGTATAATCTTTATATTTCAACAATGACACAAAAGCATGAAGGGGTAGTGTTAATTGTTAAGGTTGAAAAGAGGAAGAGAGAGAGAGTACCAGCAGTATCCCAGAGGCCCAGATTGACAGTGTGACCATCAACCAACACATTGGCACTAAAGTTGTCAAACACAGTTGGCACATAATCCTGCAGTTCATCAAACATAAGACAGACAAAAAAAATTGAGAAACAAAAATAAAACATGAGATAGAAGTAGTAGAATTAGAGGACAAGTTATAAGTGAAAGACTTACAGTAGGGAAGGTGTTGCTGGTGTATGAAATAAGAAGACATGTTTTTCCAACTGCTCCATCTCCAACTGTGACACACTTGATGAATTTGGTTGCTGATGATGCTGCTGCACTTGCAGCAAGACCAGGAGCTCCTCCACTGCTCATTCTATTATCCAATTTCCAAAACAATAGTGGAGATACACAGAGAGAGACTATGAATTGAATTTAAGCAGAGAGAGTGGAAGACAAAGAATGATAATTAAAGAGATGAGAAAAAAAAAAGGTTTTGGTGGGGTGAGGAGAAAACAAAGGAAAGAATGAGTCCCTTTAATTTGAGTTGGCAAAGGAGGCAAAAGTTTTGATTTTTGTAAATAAAGTAACATCACGACCCCAACACTCCAGAGAAGGTAAAAGTTACCATTGCGATTTAATCTATTCACTGTTTTATTTTTATTTGGGAAAGGGAGGAAATGAAATGAGTGACTAGATCTCATGTTGTGAGTATCAAATCTGTCAAAAATACTAAGTGCAAATAAATTTGTGGTTAAGCCACTCAGCTTGATGAAACTATATTTGATCGGTTTGTGAAAGCTTAGTCTTACAATTTTGATTTTGGCCATCCTGTTAAGAAAAAATGGTTTTTGCATGTTAATTGCAACCTTTTGCCAAATAAAATTGAATAAATCATTAAGAAAAAGAAAAGAGGAGTCTTGTTGTGCGGAGTTCATTTGGGTAAGATGTTCATGGAGCACGTTTATATATTTTCAAAGTTCAGGGTCCAAATTTTGATCAATAGTAAAACACTTATATTTTGACAAGTTCTAAAAAATAGCGTCAATCACGAACAGGAACGAACAAAGGGAAATTTTTCACCGACGACGAAGAGGCTTGTAGAGTGTGATCAATCCAAAAGAAATCCAGTTCCCAACTCCAAAATCCAGCAGAAAAGAGGGAGATTAATGGCGTCGAGTGCTCCAGCAACACCGCCGTATCCAAGTGCTGCAAGGATTTCGGATTCACCTTGCTTCCCTCAGTATTCTGCTTCTCTCAAGTGTAAGCATCTTTATTTTCCCGATTAATTTGGTCGAGTAAAGTAGATATCTCTCCTTTATCGCTTTAAGTTCGTAGCTTGTCAAATTAGTCTCTTGTCCATTCATCTGTTGATTTCTGCATTTACTCGAATAATATGGTAAATGAATATGAACCCTAAAAATTGACCACCTAATCTATAAAGTGGTAGGTTTAGATAATGCTTCTTCAATCATGAGTACGTAATTAGGGAAACAAGTACCATTAGGCCGTTGCCGCGATGATCCAGGAAAAAAACTAGAAGTTCAGCAATTTTCTGGGTTATGTACAAGTTGCAGGTAGGGATGAGATTGCTTTTGGTTGAAATTCTTCCTAGCTTACATCTACTATTCCAATTTCACATATCCGGCGTGGGGTTTTCGATCAAGGATCTCGATGAATAATTATTATATACCCAATTGTGCATTGTTCTGATTGCTGAAGTTAGAGGAGAGGGAACAAAACAAGTGATTCCTTCCCATGTTGCAGCAATTGGTTAAATTATGTTTTGCTAAGATGTGACAATCTTAAACTTGCATTCTTATGCAGAGCAGCAGCCAGCAAGTATGCAACTAATAATATGATGCATTGAAACTTATATTCTATGTGGGTTGATCTATATCTGCAGGTCTAGAACAATTCGGTTCTGAGAAGAGCAAATGCCAAGAACACTTTGATGTGTATAAAGAGTGCAAGAAAAAGGAGGTAATTTTTGTGCAGATATATAATCATCTACATTAACAGTAGGAAACACTCCTAATTTGGTTTCTTTGATTGACAGAGGGAAGCTCGGCTGGAACGTAACCGCAACAGATCCCTTTTCTCTTGAATTAAAACTCTTGTAATTTAACATCTCTTAGAGATGAAGCAGTGTTCTGTTTTCTACTTGTATGACAATTGAGATTTTATGCTCCAATAAATAGACGGTTCAACATTGACACACCCGACTGTGAGGGGTTGCATTGCATGTGTTAAGTTCAAAGCCGTGGGTGTGTTCGATGATGAAATTGCTAACTGAACTTTGTAAATTTGGCCAATTTGCTGACTGAACTTTTTTAGAGACGGGTTGTTATATGCACTTACACAAATTTGCAATACTCACATATTCAGTCTAGTTTACAAAACTTGCACGTTGTTTGTTTTTGTTGTATTGCTGAATTTAAATTTGTAATATTGTTCGTTAAGCTAAATTTTGAGGAAATCGGAAATTCGCTAAATAGACTTTGGAGATGTTGCAATTCTCTAATGGCAACAAATTAGACTGAGCTATCATCTATCACAGCTCATTTCTTTTTTACCTTGACCCTGGAACTCCAATGCTGAAGTTGCTTGAGCTTTAAGAAAACTATTTTCCTAGCGAGTACTTGCTCCCGAAGCAAGCTCTCGAGATTATATATTCAGAAAGGCTTCTCAAATCATCACCAATCCTAATCTCCACGCCGTCTCCCTCACTTGCAACTGTGCTTACTGAACACAAACTCAACTCAAGTAGTGAGAAGAATGTTAAAATAGTATTAAGCAATACAATCAATACACATAGTTTGTTTCGTTAAGTAGGCTCAACTGCTTGAGTAAATGATTCTTGTTGATACTCATCAACAGTCCTATCAACACATTTCTTTTTTTATTTGGAAATGAAACAGCTTCCTGCGTAAATGCTTAGTAGTGCTTCCTGAAATGTAAAAAGTATCTGCTATTAGCTAGTAGTGCTTCACTCTCTTTTTGGTGCAAGTCTCCCACAACATAATATATTATTTTTTTAATCTTTTATTTTTATTTTGTGTGTTTTTCCAACTTGTCTTGCAATCAATCTTGACTTGGTTGACTCCAATTCTTGAATATTTTTTTTAACACAATGGCGGCAGAATAATAACTCATTGCATAAGAAAGAAGAGAGGCGTATCTTGCTACAAACTCAAACAAGCCAGTTGATCTATCTATCTATCATGGCTTCTCTTTTCCTGTTATACCGTGCACTGTTGTTGATCATCATCATCAGTTGTCGGCTTTGCTTCTGCAAAAACGCGAGTTCTATACTGTCTTGCAACAATGAAGATAGAGAAGCTTTGTTGAAGATTAAGTTGAGACTCTCTGATCCCTTTAACTTGCTCAAGTCCTGGAAATTATCTGGAGGGGACTGCTGCAAATGGAAAGGAGTCAGCTGTAGTGCTGCCAGTGGACACGTCATCAAGCTTGAACTACTTCCTCATACGACTTATGTAGAGGATTTTGATGTGGAAATGGATATCGCCTACGACACAATTTCTACTTACTCGGAACCTTCTCTTGTGGCTTCTGAATTGAGCTCTCATCTACTGGAGTTGAAGCATCTCAACCACCTCGACCTCTCCGGGATAGAATTGGTCAGTAATGCTACTTCTTCCACCGGTAATAGTCTTCCCGAGTTCATTGGATGGATGAAACAACTAAGGTACCTTAACCTTTCGAACGTGTATTTTGATGGTAAGATTCCTCATGTCTTGGGGAATCTTACTAACTTGGAGGTTCTTGACTTAAGTGATGCATCTGGACTAACTGTTGACGATATCACATGGGTTTCTTCTCTGGTGGCTTTGAAATACCTCGATCTAACCCGTGTAAATCTCGAAAAAACACGCAATGTTTTGCAGGTGCTGGGTAGACTTCCTTGGTTGTCCCATTTAACACTAGCAAATTGTGGGCTTGAAACTTCTTCCCTATCATCGTCGTCTCATGGTGGTCGACTGTTCAACTCCACTTCATTGTTTGCAAATCTTCAATACCTAGATCTTTCGGACAATGGGATACAAGGTGATGTTCCTCTTCGAAACATGATAGCTCTCAAGTATCTTGATCTTTCATGGAATGATCTAGCAAGAACACGTGATGATGTGCTGCAAGTGCTCGGCGTTCTTCCTTGTTTATCCCATTTAGCATTAAGCTCTTGTGGGCTTGATGGTTCTCAATTGTCTCATGGTCGGTTCTTCAATTCCACGCTTCTAGCGAAACTCCAATATTTGGATCTTTCGGCGAATGGGATAGGAGGTGAGATTCCTAGTTGGCTTAGGAATATGACTGTGGCTCTCACGTATCTTGATCTTTCATGGAACAGATTCAATTCTTCGGTACCGATCTGGTTTGATAGTTTCGAAAGCCTTGTTCATCTTGATCTTAGTAGAAATGACTTCACGAGGATTGAAGGAGGGCTCTCGCATTTCATAAGAGGACAATGCAACCTCAGGTACCTGTATATGTATTCTATTAATCAAGTAGAGATTGACGAGAATTATTCCTCCTCCACAACGAGCTTCTTCTGTGGTGGTGCTTCATCCGAGCTCGAATTCCTAGATGCAAAGGGTACTCGATTTAAAGGAAACAACTTATTTGATTCGTTGGGACATCTTCAAAATCTAAGAACCTTAGTGTTGACGGGGAACTCTTTCTCAGGTCAGTTTCCTAACCAGATTTTGGCAACATTGACCGGCTTAAGGCGTCTACTTCTTCAAAACAACCAATTCGAAGGGAAGCTTGATGCTAATACTCTGGGAAAATTGACTAACTTGGTGGAGCTTGATCTTTCGAGAAACAGATTGGAAGGGGAAATCCCTCAACTTCTCTTTGCTAATATGTTGCATTTGAGGTATCTAAGTATTAGCAACAACCAACTCCAAGGAGCAATCTCTCAACTTCATTTTGCTAATTTGTCGCGGTTGAGGTACTTAGACATTAGAAACAACAAGTTGTCCATTGACTTGCAGCAGCCAGGTTGGATTCCTCCATTCCAACTTCTTGATATACGAATGGGGTCCTGCAATTTTGAAGCCCAAATTCCAACTTGGATACAGACACAAACCGAGGCCAGGACATTGGATCTTTCAAATGCCAATATATCAGGGGACGTTTCCAACATTTTAGGTAGTAGCACCAAATTTGAATATTTGGGTCTTTCTTCAAAGATGAACTTGCTAGATATCTCGCATAATCAACTCTATGGAACAATCCCGCTTGATTTTAAGGAAAAACTACCAGGCCTGGAGGTTTTGCTTCTCAATGATAACCACTTGAGTGGTTCTATACCAACCTCATTGTGCTATTTGGAGTCTTTGGGGGCATTAGATCTATCTTCGAACCACTTCTCAGGGACTATCCCAAACTGCTGGAACCATTCTAGTAGTTTCTTTATAGATTTGTCATCAAACAAATTGTCCGGTAAAATTCCAACTTCTCTGGGAAATTTACACAGTCTGGAGTCATTGCACTTGAAAAACAACAGTCTTCATGGAGAGATACCTTACTCTTTTTTTGCTCTTGAGCAATTGAAATTTTTAGATTTAGGAGAGAATAATTTGTCTGGAAATTTACCTGCATGGATTGGAAAGAATCTTATAGATTTGCGAGCCCTAAGTCTTCGAGGGAATCACCTTACAGGAGATCTTCCTGTAGAGATTTGCTCCATGTCGACACTTCAGATTTTAGATCTTGGAGGGAATGATTTAGCTGGCCACATTCCTCATTGTCTTGGCCACTTGGATGGCATGGCTCAATCAATTGCAGAATATCCTCAAGACATGTCGTCGAGTTTCAACAGAATGGCCATGCTTACAAAGGGTCTAGAGTTAGAGTATAGCAAAAATCTAAGATTTGTACAAGCTCTTGATCTCTCAAGCAACAAATTTGTTGGATCGGTCCCTGAAAATCTAACGCTCCTCGTAGAATTACAGAATTTGAATCTATCACACAACTTTCTTTCGGGAAATATTCCAGAGAAGATTGGAGATATGAAGAAGTTGGAGTCGTTGGACCTGTCGAACAATCACTTGAATGGATCAATTCCATCAAGCATCTCTACTTTGGCATCACTGAGCCATTTCAACTTGTCAAATAACAACCTTCAAGGGAGGGTTCCACGCAGCACCCAACTGGATACTCTCGACGACTCGGAGCACTCCATTTATGCGGGAAATCCTTTCCTTTGTGGTGAGCAGTTGTCAAAAAAATGTCCAGGTGATTCCGATGAGCCAGTACCTTCACCAAGAGAAGAACGTGATGAAGATGATGATGTTTCTGAGAGGCTGATGTACATGGGTGTAATGTTGGGATTCGTGACCGGGTTCGGGGGAATAGTTGTCTCTTTAGTGCTCAACAGGACATGGAGATCTGCATATTTCAACTTTATTGAAGACGCAATGGGAAGAGTTTATGTGGCTGTAAAAGTGAAGGCGAACAAGATCAAAAGAAGAACAAAAGGCGCATAAAAGAAGGTACCTATGATACTATCTTTATGTGTGTGTTTGAGTTTCTGCACAAATATAGTTTGCTTATGTATGATTTTCTTTACTTGTTGTGCAACAATAATGCATATATATAGTTGTATGTGCCACTTGTCTTTATCGTTTTATCATGTAAACATCTTCCTATAGATATCTTGTTGGTGAAGGAATATGAACGTGTGTGATAAATATAGAATACAAGAATGTCTGGGTTACCTTATGGTGACACGGCTGGAAAAAACTTATAAATAAAAATGTGGGTTAAGAACTTATAAACTGTCTGAAGTTTGCCCTATGTGAGATTTTGGTGTCTGAAGTTTAAATTGTTGATATTGACCGTCTGAAGTTTCAATTTTGTTGAAATTTGGTGTCTCCGTCCAAATTTATTGTTAAAATTAACAGAACTTGGTCATGTGTTTGTCACATGACCCAAATTAAAAAAACCCAAAATTGCCCCTAGTTGGATGGTGGCCGGAGTGGGGTGGTGGCCGGCCGGAGTTGGGTGGTGGCTGGAGTAGGGTGGGCCGAAGTAAACATAAAGGTATTAGGGGCAATTTCGACTTTTCACATCATTCTATCAAATTTGACAGAAAAAATGGACGGAAAACAAAATTTCAACAAAGTTGAAAGTTCAGACATCCGATATCAACAATATAAACTTCAGACACAAAAATCTCACATGGACAAACCTTAGACAGTTTATAGGTTCTTAACCTTAATAAAGTTCTAAAATCCAAGGTGTCCTTCAATATAATAAACAGCAAATCTGATAATCCTTGTTACAGTCATTAAACTCTATACCCAGATTTTCACAATCTCCTCACGCACAATTGAACTCCAGACCCGGGTTCAATAACGAGCCTAAACGCTGGCTCATGATGATAATTGGGCGAGAGCGAGAAACTGAATTTGGACAAAATGAGGGACAGGATCACCTTGAGCTCAGCCATTGCAAAGTGCTGCCCTGCACAAACCCGAGGTCCCGATCCAAAGGGTATATACGCGTGGATTGATTTGCAGGCTCCAGAGATACCTTGCGAAAATCTATTGGGATTGAATTCATTTGCATCTGCTCCCCATATTTCCGGATCATGATGGAGCATTGGTACTGGAATTTGGATATCAAAGCCTTTCGGGATCACGATGTTCTTGAACTCGATATCATCTGTGGCTGATCTCATAATCAATGCCGCAGGCGAGTAGAGGCGTAGCGTCTCTTGAATGATCATGTTCAACTGTAACAAACAATAAAATTCATTAATCACATCATTCCAGTCATTTTCTATAGTCCATGTGTTAAAAGTGTACACGTGAGTGAGTCATCAGATAGATTGAAGAGTTTGAACACTATATAAGCTTGATGGGTACTTCTATTACCAATTAGTTTTTAGTATGGAACTTCAGTGGGCTTATGTAGTGGGCATTGATTCACTCCCATGTTTTAATCTCCTAACACGTGGGGCACAAATTATATACACTAATAACACTCACCGTCTTCATGCTTCGGAGCTTATCATAGTCAAGAGTCCCATCATCACCAACAAGTCCAACAACTTCCTCACGCGCTCGATCCTGCCACTCGGGATATGCAGCCAAGAGCATCAATCCCCACGATGTTGCGCCAGCCGTGCTCTCGTGTCCTGCAAAATAGATGTTCTTGCAGTTGTCTATGATGAATTTGTCTCGGGACATGTCTGACAAAAGACCGTCATTGCCAGCTTCAATCAACATCTGCAGCAAATCCTCCTCGGACGAACCACCTTCTTGTCGTTGCTTCACCACCTCCATAATCATCTCCCCGATCTCCTTTTCAAGCTTCCAAATCTCTCTGTTGTCTTTGGTGGGCAAGTATCTACAAGTTTCAAGACAATTTATATGATCATCACAACTTAGTAGTTTCCTTTAGTATGTTAACTAGCAAGTTACTAACTGAACTTGTGAATTTTAACAATCTCTTTACTAAACTTAAAAAAAAAAAATTGCTAGCTGAATTTATACAAAGCTGTAATACTCAATTCTTTCTAATTTGCTGTATGGTGACTGAAATTTGCACATTGTTTGTCAAATTTGCAATTTACAACCGAAATTCTAATGGCAGGTGATGTGTACATGCATTTTTTCTTTATCATTTAACAACAAATTAAACAAAGCTAGCATATTGCAACTATGAATAAGATCAACTAGCAATTTGTCTAAAAAAAGTTCTGGTAATATAATCAAATGTCGAGTTTCGGTCCGATCACAAGTAATTTACCTTGATCCTGGAACTCCAAAGCTTCCCTTAGACATAACCTTCTGGAGTTGCCTGAGCTTTAAGAATATCTCTTTTCCTCGTGAATACTTGCTCCCGAAGCAAGCTCTCGAGATTATATCTGCAGAGAGGCTTCTCAAATCATCGCCAATACTAATCTCCACGCCGTCTCCTGCACTTGCAACCGTGCTTTCCCAGGATCGCAGCAGCAGTTTTGTGGAGTCGACCATGAGGTTCACCATGTTCTTCATAAAGAAAAAAAAAAATCCAAAAACAAAACATTTTAGTGATTAGAAAATGGGTTAAGAACCTAAAAACAGTCCCAGCTATGTATAGATCATGTTGTTAGTAATTGCTGTCTCATATTTAAAATGTTGATATTTGATGTCTCAACTTTCAGATTGGTTGATTTTCACATTTTTCTCTTAAAATCACTACAAGAAATCTAGTCGTTTCTGACGAATTTATTTGTGAGGGAGATACAACTTTATTTGTAAGAGAATTGTGAAAATCCTTTACAGATACAACATTCAAAAATTTCTAAATGAATGGCTCCTAACAAAAAAAACTTGGCTAGAAACTTCCGTGGAAAATCCTTTACAAAATTTTGAGTTTCTTAAGGATTTTCCCTCAAAACATAATAAATCCTTTGAAAAAATATTGTCACAAATTACCAATTTTCTTGTAAATTGACAAAACAAACAAATTGTTTTTAAAAAAACAAATAAGCATAAATCACGAGCAACAAATCTAATACTTTCGAAAAGTGGAAACATGTTTTATTGCTTAAAATGCCAGTTTTAACGCCGAAATCAGTCAAAAAATGTGAAAAGCAACAAATTTGATAGTTGGGACATCAAATATCAATCAACATTTTAAATCTGGCACCGCGATTAGCAACATGACCTATATAGTTGAGACTGTTTTTAGGTTCTTAACCCTTTAGAAAATTACTGCAAATAATCAGAGAATTGCATGTATCTCCAACCAAACACATTCCTTTCTCACTTATGAGACATCATATACTATGTAGTTCCTTTGACCCGGTCCTTTAACTTGCGCTACAAGAAAAGTGTCATTACCTTGACCTTGTCAAGATATAGCTCAGGAGAGATTATTTTCCTCTGGTGAGCCCAAACTGGACCGCTTGCCGACAAAATACCGTCACCTAGGAGAGGTCCCATATACTTGGCTAGATATGTGGGCTTGCCGAGGCTCAAGGAAGTGCATAAGCTCAGTTCCTTAACCATTTCCATGTCTAGAACACACAATAGTTGTACATTCCCCATTGAATACACGAACATTGGCCCTGCAAAGAAAGTTTACTCGTTCGTTAAAAGTGTTGAAGTATGAATAAGAACGTGTCCAACGCTTTTACTTGCAAGTTTAAGCTTATGGGACAGTTAGTTAATGCGCGAGTCTTATTTTTAATAGTTGATATAGTATCGCACTACATTTAAAATGTCAACATTTCCCTTGCTAATTAGAGATATATTGTTTGGAAACAATATATCACAAAAAGTAGGGTACAACACAATTGAAGTTTAGACGAAATACTTGACTAAGGGTAGCTTTGAAAAATTAACTGAACGTTATTTTAAATATTAAAATCAAGACTTAATAATTTATACTAGTTATACAAGTGTCCCGAATCGATTTAGACTCAAGTGATCCACAATCGGTTGGTCCGATTTGACTCAATTGTAACATTTGTCTAATCAATTAAGTATCTGTTGGAGTACTTTTAAAACTGTTTAGTTAATTGTACATTTAATCAAAATCAAGACTTAATAATTTATACTAGTAATACAACTGTCCAGAATTGATTTAGACTCAAGTGATCCACAATCGGTTTTGGTATGAGTTGACTTAGCTGTAACATTTGCCTAATCAATTAAGTATTAGTTGGGATACTTTTAAAACCGTTAGTTAATTTTGTACATTTAATCAAAATCTAGACTTAATAATTTATACTAGTGATACAAGTGTCCCGAATTAATTTAAACTCAAGTGATCCACAATCGGTTCTCATACTATTGGACTCAATTGTTACATTTGTCTAATCAATAAAGTATTAGTTGGAATACTTTTAAAACTGGTTACAGTTAAAATATATTTAACAACGATAACCGCACTGCATCGACATTGATAAACATTTCATGGCTCAAATTCATAGGCCAAGCCAAGCTAATCAAAACCCAGCAGAGAGATACCATATCACGTCCAGATGAAGAAAATCAGATACCGAGAATTAACTATACTAATAAAGATGAATTAGTACCATATTGATTCCTCCATTGATGCAGATACGGAAAAACCGTCTTGGACCAATCATGATCCAGCCTGTCGGATGGTGGATGATGATGATCCTTGTGGATTTGATTAATGTCGGAGATGTTTCCGACCAGAAATTTCGGAGGAGGTCCTCCAACTCCTTGCTTGTGCAGCTTTGACCTCAAACTCCTGGGTTTCCACACCAGTGCATGCCAAAGGCCAATGACCGCCGCCACCAATCCTCCAACAACAACAGCGACGATCACCTCGTATGTTGTGGGAAGGCGGCTGGCTTCCATTGGGATGGATGGTTTGGTTTCTCTTCTCTGCGATTTCGGAGATGGTGATGACTTCTCTTTTTTTTTTTTTTTTTTTTTGCTGGGTTGATGACTTCTCTTCTTGCCTGTTGCACTTCTTTTTTCTGCTTCTTAATATTATATATGGGGTAATTTGTTGGTTTAATAACGTATGGCAATTATTATTTTTTACCATAACGTCTTTTTTTTTCCTTTGCCATAACTTATTTTGTTTTTTTGGCAATAGCTTTATTAAGTTATGGCAGCAATTGGGAATAAATTAAGGGTTTTTGGTACCACATGTTTGTAAAAATTACACTGTTCATACCATTAGTATTTTTTTGTACCGAATTGGTACCATATGTTTCCAAACCTTACTGTTTTGGTACTTCCATTACCATTCCGTCAAAAACGGTCGTTAAATGGCATGTGCCATGCACGTGAGCAGCCCAAAACTTTCAATTTTGTTACAATTTAGTCCACCTAATGCATTCCTAACTTTTATTTTGTTCAATTTAGTCCTAAAATTTCAAAACCAAACGATTTTCCCAAATTGACCTAGCCGGACCTAGCCCATGGTTTGGTCCGGCTAGGTCAATTTGGGAAAATGATTTGGTAAAAAATATAAAATTAGTAGTTTTGTAATTTTTTTACGAAAACTAGTAAACATAAAATGTATGTCAATTTGCCCTCTAGGGTTCACCTTTTCCAATAGGTTTTTTTGAAAAAAATTTACAAAACCATTAATTTTTACAACTTCTATTATAAAAAAAAAAACAAAAAAAACATATTTGGCCGGGTTGGGCCAAGTGAGATTTTTTTTTTTTTTTTTTTCAGTTTTACGAAAAAAAATAAATAAAAAAAAAAATCAGTTGGCCGGGTTGGGGGAACCCGGCCAAGTGAAGTCCAATTTTGGAACTCACTTGGCCGGATTCCCCCAACCCGGCCAACTTTATATTTGTAATTGGTTTTTTTCTAGTCTATATTGTATTTGGTTGTCAATGTAACCCTATTTTGGTAAAAAAAAACTCTAATCATATTGAGTTTTATTTAGACTAACCCATCAAAACACACAAACCTGTTACTGAGTTACCAGCCCTACATACAAATCTTCCATTCTCTTTGGTCACCAACTTTCACATTTGCGTCTAGAAAAGTGCAACAATTAAAACTGTTAAAAATAAGGGTTAAGAACCTATGAAAGGTCTGAACTATCACCCATGTTAACGGGAGAGGTCTGAAATTTAAAAAGTTAATAACATAGGTCTGAAATTTCAATTTTGTTGATTTGAGGTTTTCCGTCCATTTTTAAGGTTAAATTTAACAGAATTGTGTGAAATGACATTTTTGCCCCTTTAATATTTTGTTTTATTTAATATCTTATTTAATGAATGTGAAATGACAATTTTACCCCTAAAGTCAAATTAAAACCACCCAACTCCGGTCACCACCACCCGACTCCGGTCACCACCACCCGACTCCGGCGACCACCACCTCGACTCCGACGACCACCACCTCGGCTCCGGCGACCGACTCCGGCCACCACGGTGCCAAAAAAGCTCCGAACGGGGCCAAAAAGCTCCGATCGGGGCCAAAAAGCTCCGATCGGGGCCAAAAAAGCTCCGATCGGAGCTTTGTGGCTCTGGTCGGAGCCACAGAGCTCCAGATCGGAGCTCTGTGGCTCCGGCCGGGGCCACAGAGCTCCGATCTGGAGCTCTGTGGCTCCGGTCGGGGCCACAGAGCTCCAGATCGGAGCTTTTTGGCTCCGATCGGAGCTTTTTTGGCCCCGATCGGAGTCCAATCGGGGCCGGTGGCTCCGATCGGAGCTCAATCGGGGCCGGTGGCTCCGATCGGAGCCCAATCGGGGCCGGTGGCTCCGATTTTGGCCCAATCGGAGCCTTGGTGGTGGTCGCCGGAGTACGGTGGTGGTCGCCGGAGTACGGTGGTGGTCGCCGGAGTACGGTGGTGGTCGCCGGAGTACGATCGGTGGTCGCCGGAGTACCGTGGTGGCTTCAAGGGCATTTTGGTCTTTTCAGTCCATGCATGTGAGGGGCACACTTGATAGAAGGGCATTTTCGGAATTTTATTTAATTTCCGGTCACATGCCAAGCATGTGACCAACTTCCGTTAGTTTTAACGGAAAAAACTAACGGAGACCGCTGTTATCAACAAAACAGAAATTTCAGACCTTTGTTATTAACTTTTTAAATTTCAGACCTCTCCCGTTAACATGGGTAATAGGTTCTTAACCCTAAAAATAAAACTAATATCTGAATGTCCCACAAACTCAAACTTATAGAGTTAGGTTTCCAGATTGTCTTATTCTAGAACAAATAAAACATTTAACAGATGTTAAATTTTGGACCTTTCTATCATGCTCCAAAAGCACCATGCTTTTGGTTAAAAAATTTGTATTTTTCTATTGCCCTAAATGTGAACCCTAGAGGGAAATTGATATTATTAATAGTATGATGCAAATATAAGGTGTGGTTAGAAAAATTCATATTTTTTCATAATTTTAAAGTTTTACATATGTTACAATTAAGTCCACCGTAGTAATAAAAAAACCAAAAGCATTGTGCTCTTGGAGCATGGTAGAAAAATCCAAATTTAGGCCGGAAGAAAAATGGCCTCGTTAGGCTATTCGGAATATGGGTATTTGGGGCAATTAGATAATGGGCCCAGGCTATTATAACCCAGACTATTTGGGCCACTTTAGGCTATAAGTAAGCATTAATGCCCTCCCTCTCCGCCCCTGCCTCAGAACTTAGCTGATTTTTGTAGTTGGAGGGCTGAATGATAAAATATTATGTGTATATTTTGGAGCATATACGTATTTCTTGTGAAATAATTAATTTAAAAAAAAAATTAGGGGTTATAAATTTATAATATATTAATATCTAGAAGGAGGCTGAATTTAAATGGGGGCAGGTTAGGTTGACATTTATTGAATGGTTGACTTTGACTTTGAAACCTCATTTGACTTTTCCCAGATTTTGTACTCAACAAAGTTGTCCTGTTCTTATCAACCTTCCCCGTTCAGTAGGGTAGCTATAGAGTATTGACAATGCCATTTCACAACATGAAATGGCATTGCAGCAAGCGATTCCTTTTAATTCCTTTTAATTCATCTTAATTAATAGGTAAATATATCATAATTGCATTATGATAAACTTAGTTAAATACATTATCCGTCCAAACTCATAACTGATATTACTTATATGCAAGATTTAGCTCTATATATATTAATAGATTATTTCAATACCGTATCTGAACTAACTCTCTCTACATATAAGAGATTAGTGTGGTTTAAACTATACTGAAGCCTTTAAATTGAAAAATATTCATAGTTAATACTTTATTTTTTAAGAAATAATCTGATGTAATTGGAGATTGGTTTAGATATATAAAGCATTATATAACGGAATAGTTCTACTTAGGGGTGAGCAAATATCCCGAGAGGCTCAAAATCCTGCCCGTCCCGTCCTAGCCCGTCCCAAAAATCCCGTCCCAAAAATGTGCCCAAGCCCTAATGGGCGGGACTTTTCTTCTCAACTAGGGCTCGGGCTAGGGCTAGGGCTTTTTTACGAAGTCCCAAAAAACCCGTCCCGTCCCTTTTTGCTAACTAATCAGCTATAAACTATAGTTAGTTAAGTTAACTTTAGTGATGGCTCGGGTTGAAGTTCCATTTAATCTGAATATGTATTTATAACTTGTTATATCAGAATTGTTGGTGACTTTGTTAGAGTCTTGGTAAAACTTAGTTTTGGAGTCATTGATGAACTATTTTGGAGAACCAAGTTATGTGTTGAACTTGGTGTTATTACAAGTGACAAAATGTTTGAGTGATTTTGGTGTTTTATGGTGAACTTTGTTGTTATTCTGTGTTTGGTTTTGCTTTAAGTAAATTGAGTATGATTTTTTTTTTTTTTTTTTAACTTGGATGGGAATTTGGGTTTGTCCCATTTGTTCCTAGTCCCTATAGGCCCGTGGCGGGCGGGCCTTTTCCTACTAGATAGGGCTCGGGACAGCCATTAAGCGGCCCTAGTTTTAGGGCTTGGGCCATTTTTTAGAAAAAGCCCATCCATCCGTCCCATGCTCAGCCCTAGTTCTACTTAATTATATACAGTTTATAATGTGAATAAGTATATCCTTGTTTTTTTTTTTTTTTGGCCTTAAAAGTATATCCTTATATGGTTGATAATGGGACCCGTTTGCACTAAATGACCAATGTTGACGATATACTTTGAAAAAGATATCATAAATAAATAAACATAAAATAAGTGTATTCAAGTGGCGGCTGTCATGTTATATATTGTATATAAATAAATATTAATTAAGAATTTAATAGGCAATTAGTGAGACATGTTATCACTTACAGCCTTAATAATATGGCCAAAAGAAAATATATCTTAAATAATTTATTTACTAGCTAGTAATTCTTATACTATAGTAAGATAATTACTAAGTCTAGACTTACATTCCGCATGCATCAAATCAATGTAGTGATGATATCTACAGATATGTTTGGGATTGAGTGACGCGAGTTCGTCACTGGTCACAACAAATAAAGTTTTGAATCTCGATTAAGGAATTTTATATATTAATTAATATCTATACCCAATTTATACCCAATTGTTTTCAAACAGAAATCCCAAAACAGATTCTTGTAAAACAAATGTATAAGAATTCATCTAACGTACTCTTGTTTTCAAGTAGCTAGTGCCATTCTCCATGCACTCTTTTTCAACTGCATTGCTAATTTACTATATATTACTATTGAGTCAACAAAGATATGGAGAATCTTCCCTTATAATCATTGGGTTTTACTTATGGGTTAATTATCAAATTCTCAATTGAAGTTTAGACTTTAGAGACTCCGGTAAATTGCTAGCTGTAATATTTTTTTGAAATAAATTTTTTTTTTCAGCCAAACAGCTCGGTCTTATCCATATTTATTATCTAATTGAGATATATATTGGACATTAAGCAATACTAACGAGTAGCGTTAGTGAATATGTAACGAGGAAAGTAATTTTTCCATTCAACTTTTTGTAATATGTATTTTTTATCATAAAAAATGTAATTATTAATAATTTGACAATGTAAATTCTTATATTTGCCCCTATTAAATTTTTTACATTAATTATTGACACCTAACTTAATTTTTACTCCTAAACGGAATTTTTGCTTCGTCCTGATTATATTTTATATATTTAACATTTCATCATTCCCGAAGTTCTACTTTTTCATTTTTCAATTCTTTTTTTTTTTTTGGCCAGTCAATTTCAAATTTCAATTATTATGGTTGGCCAAAACAAATATTCAAATATTATGGGAATAAAATAAAACTATTTGCTTTTTTGCTTGGGGCTTACGTTTACGTACATTTGCCATGCACACATTCCATTGCACAGCTCACGTTCACATACATAGCTCCGAAGAACGTACAGAAATCTGCGTATCCTTCTAGAACTCGGCGATTTACATGCATGTAATAATTTAATCAATTCCCAAATATTATGAACACATTATTGGCACTTTTATAAGGGTACTAGGTAAATTTATGCACCCATTAACGTGGAACTCTGACAGTTTATTATTATTATTTAAGTAGACAACAAGATCTAAGTATGGAATGATAATAATTTCTTGAGAGTTGTGGTTGTACATGCCGAGGAGGGATCTTGCTGGAAGCTGTAATAATAACTAATACTATGATCTGATACCCCTATCTTGCTAAACGATTTTTTTAAAGTTGGTTGGTAGTTTTTTTTTTTTTTTTTCGCCAAATTGGTTGGTAGTTTGAGATTCTGTTAATAAAATATAAAGATATAATAATTATGCATTCACCTATATTTTTAGTTATGTCCGAGTTTTTGTCTTTTATAAACGAAATTAATCATATATCACACTTATGACTTTCAAGTTTCAACGATAAATTATTAACTGATATTTAAACAGTTAGATAAATTACTTGTTGAGAAAATAGAACTTAAAAGACCTTCCAAAAGTGAATTTTGAAAACGTAGAGGCAGATTGGTTGAGTTGAAAACTGTTTATGTTAATTTATTTAACATATTATATTTTGAATATATATATATATACATTATATAGTTATGGGTTGTAACTGGATAAATTATGAACCCAATAATATAACAATTAGATGGAAAAAAAATTCATGGCATTTCAAATCTTCATCATAATAGTGAGGCAAATCACAATTTTCAAATTTTTAATGTACCGTTACCGAGCTTAATTAGATAAGGATACAACATAAAAAATAATAAATAAACATAGAGATCTATAACAACATAAACAAAATGAACCTATTCAATTGCCTAGATCCATACCTACCAATCCCTCTCCTCACTACAATTAATCTGTTCACTCACGTCAAGTCGTTGTAAATAAAAACCGAGAAACAATTAATTTCTTTATAAAAAAAATAAATATAAAATTTGGTCAAATAATGTCAGACCAGCAAGGCAGCAATTTGAAACATCGGTTTAATAAGGTGGGCCCAGTCTTGTTTTGGTCATCTTCTCTGTTTGCTTCCTTCTTCACTTCGCCACCTCACCTGGGCAGCTTTTCAAAGCCACGGTTAGCTCAAAAAAGGATCTCTCTCTCTTTTCGCAAACACAGGATCGGAATAAAAGGTTATTTAATATTTAGGTTGGCATGGGTTGAATTCAATTCAATTCAATTCTTGAATACAAACCAAAAGACAGCCAAAACGCAGCAGTGCCGTTTCTTTCTTCTTCTTCTTCTTCCCAACTAATATAATAATAAAATAGAGAGCTTCCACACATTCTCCACCAATCTAACCCAACATTTCAAAGAAGAAATCAGAGCAAGAAACACGTTTGCATCAACCTACCGCGGGTAAATCATTTCCTCTCGCTCTTTTTCAGTTTCTTCTGAACTGCCCTGTCTGGTTTCGATGTTTCATTTCTCTATCCACGCTGATTAAGCTTCAATTTACTGAAAAAAATATAATATCTCGGGTGCTTGCTCGTGAATTTCCATCTGAGTGTTCAAATTTTGATGATTTACTGACAGTTTGATTGCTCTAGAACAAATACGGCATGGTGCTGTCTTATTTTGAGGTTAACTTTCTATTGATCTGTAGCTTAAGCTTCAATTTACTAGAAGAAAAAAAACTAAGCTTTTTAATTTTTAACGTGAATCTCCATCTGGGTCTTTGAATTTTGTCGAGTTACTGAGATTTTGATTGGTCTAGAACAAAAATAGCCTGTTGATGTTCTATTTTGAGGTTTGCTTCTGTTGCTGTGTTGATTAAGCTTCCTTTACTGTAAAAATCTGATCTTTGGATGCTTACTCGTGAAATCTCCATCTGTCAATATCAACTCTATGGCGCCTAACCTTTAAATCTAAAGGGGTTTCAAAATGAAGTGTTTTTACTACTTCAAGGACAAATCAAGATCAAGGAGGCAAAGATCAGCACCAGAGCTCAAAACCTCAAAAACTTCCAATGATTCTTCAGCACTCGGGCCTATGATCAGATCATCGTGCTCCGCCACGTCACCCCGGGGCATTCCGGAGATCTACGAGGAAAAAGCTCAGAAATTACGGGTGTTTTCATTCTCGGAGCTCAGACAAGCAACCAATGATTTTAGTAGGCTGCTTAAGATTGGTGAAGGGGGATTCGGGTGCGTCTACAAAGGTTCGATCAAGGGGGTTGATGAAAAAGGCGAAACTATGATGGTTGCCATTAAGAAACTCAACAGAGATGGTCACCAGGTAAGGATTCAGATAAATCTCCATCAACTCTATTAGTTACTAATTAACTAAATCTATTGACTTGTTCTTTATTATGACATAAAGCTAGTTATTTTTATTGCATCTCTTTTAGTGGGTGTTGATTGATTCAAAGTTTTAGTCCAGTTTCCGGATAACTTGTATGCCAAGTTACGATTTTTTAAATTTGAACCTTTATCTTGTTCTTTTTGGATTTAAGGGTCACAAACAATGGGTTGCAGAGGTCCAATTCCTTGGCATTGTTGATCACCCGAATCTTGTCAAGCTCATAGGATACTGCACGGCCGATAGTGAAAGAGGAATACAGAGACTGCTTGTGTACGAGTTCATGCCTAACCAGAGCTTAGAAGATCATCTTTTCAACAAGGCATACAAAACTCTATCTTGGCTTACTCGACTAGAAATACTGCTCGGAGCAGCTGAAGGACTTGCGTATCTGCACGAAGGGATCGAAGTTCAGGTATCGAATTGGTTACTGTGAAAAGTAGGAGGGATTTGTTTCATTTCAATTAACTTGTTGAGTTTCTGGGTTCTGAAGGTGATACACAGGGATTTCAAATCTTCAAATGTGCTATTGGATGAGAACTTCAAAGCCAAGCTTTCCGACTTTGGCCTTGCCCGGGAGGGTCCAACTGCTGACCGAACTCATGTTTCGACCGCTGTAAGTAACTCCTTGCCTTAATCTTCAGTATGGTGATTTGCATTTCTAGAATTGGCTAACTAGTTAGATGAATTATTAGACGAGTCAATGGTGACTAAAAGTTAGGACATGTTGAAGTATAAGAGTGTGCTGAATGTCTGCACCCATAATTTCGGACTTATGAGACAGTTGGTTAAGACGCACGTCTTATTATTAACAGACTATGTTGTTTTAATGAGCATTATCGTTCGGATTTGGGCATTACACTGGAAAATTTTGTTCTCATGATACAAATCCTTGCAATCTATGATACTAGGTGGTCGGAACACACGGATATGCGGCCCCCGACTACATAGAAACAGGCCACCTGACAACTCGGAGCGACGTGTGGAGTTTCGGGGTAGTGATCTACGAGGTTCTCACGGGGAGAAGATCGCTAGAGCGAAACCGCCCAAGAGGGGAGCAGAAGCTTCTAGAATGGATAAAGCAGTACCCTGCAGACAGCAAAAGATTCACACTGATAATGGACCCGAAGCTCGACAACCAGTACTCAGCCAGCGCGGCCCGCACGGTCGCCAAGCTGGCGGACAAGTGTCTCATAAAGATCGGGAAAGAGCGGCCGAAGATGACTCAGGTGGTGCAAATTCTGAGAGAGGTACTTGAGGCTTCGGGTGACCGGAGCCCGATGGAGAGAAGCTTTGAGAATGAGTCTCCGGTTGAGGATGAGAGCAAATTGAAGCAAACCGGGGCGTCGGATTCGTGGAAGAGACGGATGGCGCATTTGGCGAAGTTGGGGGAGCATGTTGACGGGTCGGGGAGGAGGAGGTTCTTGATGATGCAGATGGGGAAAGTTCAGTGAAGTAAGTGTTTTGGATATTGTACAGATGAAATAACTTGAGAAAGAGTCATATGATTATGTGCTTCAGTTGAACTTATTTTGTAAGGTTGGATTTAAGTGAGAATAATGGAAGTTAAGTGTTTGTTGAGTTTACTTGTGGATGAAGAAAGCGCTACACTCAAGGGGGCAATTGGTATGCCGTAAAGTAATCGGATATCTGAAGGTGGCGGCGAGGTTGAAACCCGAAGATGGTCTACGATCGAGTCTATGTAGAGTTCTAATCATGGCCATGGTCTGGATCAATGGCGACTTGGTCTTGATGGAGCCAAATTAAGTGATCCATGTTTGGTGCTTAAAAATAGTTTTGTACTAATTTGTTAAAAGTTTGGTTAAGAATTAAACAATGAGTGTATAAGGAGTACTTTGAAATTTTGAAATTATATTAACCAATATACTTAGAAAATGGGAGCAAGTCCCGTTTGTTAAGCATTGTGTTTCTAGCTTTCTCTCATGGTTTATAGTCACTATGTTTTTGGTATATATATATATTATCGTTCTGAAGATGAACCTTATAAATAATTTGACATTACAATGATGAGGTTATACAAATTATAAGTGTAATTAAAAAATTCATAATTTTAAAATTTTTAAAATTTTATATACGTTACAATTAAGTCATCTCTAATAAGTATAAAAAGCACAAACTTAGTGCTTGTGAAGCATATTAGTTTTTTTTTTGTTTTTTTTTATAACTTATATAAATTGTCATGTCTAATTTGATAATTTATACAAAGTTAATACGTTTGTCATGTCTAATTTGATATTAAATGGGGACGGAAATTTGATGCATTCATTACGTATTTAGCTTAAAAATTATAAATTTTCACAAAATTCAACTAGCGGAAGTTCATCTAGCAACTTGCATAAATAATAAACAGAAGCAAATTCAATTTCAAAGATTTCATTCATGTTAATATTAAATTAAATTTGCTAACTTATTACAATTTTTTATAAATCCAGCTAGTAATTTGTAAAAAGTTTAATTTTATTGTCATTTTTTTTATCAGTTCTAGTTCCAATTCTGTATAGACAGCCATAGGCCTATAGCACTAGGCCTGAATCGGAACTATTTTACAGAATCCTTTGTTTTATTATCGTCTTTAGAATGGTTTCAATTTACACATGCGCAAACATCTGGGATGCAATTGCCTAAACTTTTAGGACGTCCTTCTTTCTTCTTTATTTTTCATTTTGGCCAAAGTTCTTCTTTATTTCTCAGTTCTCCGACTCCCCCTCTCAGTTTCTCAACGTGATTTCACGGCGATCTGCCGGAGACCGCCATGACAGAGCTCTGGTGGTACTTCGGAGTTGCGACATGCGTGAAGCTTCTACTGATCCCTTCGTACCACTCCACAGACTTCGAAGTCCACCGCCACTGGCTTGCTCTGACCCGCTCTCTCCCTCTCCAGGAATGGTACTCCGACGAGACCAGCCCCTGGACGCTCGATTATCCTCCATTCTTCGCCTTCTTCGAGCGCATCCTCTCCTTCTTCGCCTTCCACGTCGACCCCAAGATCGTTCACCTACACGACGGCCTCAATTACAATTCATCCACGGCAATCTACTTCCAGAGGATCACTGTGATGGCATCTGATTTGTCCCTTCTCTACGCTGTTCATAGATTAAGCAGGATTCTTGATCCCAGCAGGAGGAAATTGATGTGGATATTGGTTCTTTGGTCACCGATGCTGTTCATTGTGGACCATATTCATTTCCAGTACAATGGGTTCTTGCTAGGGCTGCTACTGTTGTCTGTGTCTTGTTTGATGGAGGGTAGGGATTTGATGGGTGGATTTCTCTTTGCTGTTTTGCTGTGTTTCAAGCACCTATTTGCGGTGGCTGCGCCTCTGTATTTTGTGTACTTGCTGAGACACTACTGTTGTGGGGGCGGATTGATGAGGGGCTTTTGGCGGCTTTTTGTGATGGGAGCTGCAGTTGTGACTGTTTTTGCAGCTGCCTATGGGCCATTCTTGTATCATGGACAGGTAAAAAAAAATTTACTTCTTCTTTATTGTTCGAAATTGGTCATACTTGTGAGAAAAAAATTGGTTCTTAGCCACTGCATTTGGGTTCTTAGCTAGTATTTCTCTTCAGTGTGAGAAAAAAATTGGTTCTTCGCCTTTAAACATGATAGTTTGAGCTACTGGCAATGTATAACTTTCGATAATGTAGCTTCGATGAAAGACAGAATATGGCAAGATAATGGTGCTCTTGTTTGATTTAAAGATTGTCAAGTCAGTGTTCTATGTGTGCCACCTTAACAGTCTACAATAAGCTTCTCCTTTACCAATTAAGCCATTGAGGTTTCTGGACATGATCAAATTTAAATGTTTTGCATCATTGTGGAAGATATGATTGTTTAGTAAATTTTTGGACGATATTTGGTATATGATCATTTGCATATCATTTTCCTGAGAACATTATTATCATTTATCACCCAGCTAGGAAGTTCTCAGCCTGAAAGTTCGGCCTGAAAAAAGATGATGTCTTGTTTTACTATTTAGATGAGGTAAATTCAAAACAGGTGTTTCTTCACTGGAAAATAACTGCACGACTAGATAAATCTGCTTGACAATGCTTGCAGCTTCACAAAATCTTCTCGGTTCAAAATTGAATTTACTACTAGGATAAATTTTTGTCCAAAACATCGTTGATGCATTGTGCTGTTGGTGTCTTCCTTGATGGAAGCTGCAGATGGATTTTGTTCTTATTTTTGTGTTTATAATTTAAATGGAAATCAACTCTTGGGTTGTATATACCATGTTTAGAGCATGATGGTTCAATTGAATTTTGCAGATGCAACAAGTCATTCGCCGGATGTTTCCATTTGGCAGGGGTCTTTGTCATGCATATTGGGCTCCAAATTTCTGGGTTTTCTATATCATTGCTGATAAGCTTCTAGCCTTTGTGCTCCGGAAACTTGGGTTTAACATTGAGACACCATCAGCTTCATTCACAAGTGGTCTAGTAGGGGACAAATCACCATTTGCTGTACTCCCTCAGGTAAATCTTTTGCTTTAGTAGCATATTTTTATTAATTGATTAATGAGGAAGGAGAATTAAGATCGGACGTTTGAACCAATGATAATGTATTTATATGTTATACTGAAGAATATTTGAATGTGGCATCTCACTTCGGTATTCATCAATGAATTTGCAGGTTACACCCCTAATAACATTCGTCCTTGTCTTACTATCCCTCTCTCCTTGCCTCATCAAGGCCTGGAGAAAACCCCAACCTGGATCAATTGGAAGATGGGTTGCCTATGCTTACACATGTGGATTTCTATACGGGTGGCATGTTCATGAGAAAGCATCACTCCACTTCGTCATCCCACTTGCTATTTCAGCAGTTCAAAGTTTGGAAGATGCAAACCACTACTTTCTGCTCTCAATTGGTAAGTCCATTTTTAGGATTTGGCATCCCCATATAAGCTTAACTTGAGGAGGCAAATATACTCTATAGATTTGGTGCATATTGGCAGCATCTTTGGTCTTTGGCTTTCACTACATTGAATTCTCCTTATTTAAAAAAATTTAAAACGAGGTATACGTTTGGTGTGCAGTCTCGTGCTACTCATTGTTCCCGCTTCTATTTGAATCCCAAGAGTATCCAATAAAAGTGCTGCTGCTGCTGTTACACTCGATGCTGATGTGGCTAGGCTTTTCCGCACTATCCCATAAGCAAGAATCAGTGGAAAGAACAGCGCCTGCAAAGAAAAGGGAGAGGAACAACCCGGGTTCTGCTATCAATGGATTGTTCCGAATCAGTCCAGTGGCAAAGGTTTACTTACTGGGTCTATTGATGGTAGAGTTATATGGACAGTTTTTGCACCCTTATTTGTTAGGAAGTACACTTCCTTTCGTGCCCCTTTTGATGATATCGACTTACTGCGCTGTCGGGGTCACATACTCGTGGTTTTGGCAACTGAGACGCATTATTTCTACGGCCTAGTCTCTTCTAGAGGTTAGATTCTCAACTTTGAGTATCTCTGATAATGTGGTGCCTAATATATGTATGTGTTTCTCATTTTTACAGACTAAAGAATTAGATATAGAAAGAAAGCACTGAAATCACAAGTCAAGACCGGATCACATAATTGAGTGTTGCTATGTTTTTTTTTTTCTCTAACAGGATAGTGGTGTTTCTAGTGTAAGTCGAACTCGAGTTTGCTTTTGAAATAGCGACTCGTTTTGCTTGTTAGTCACCATTATTGGGATTACTAGGTCGGTATTGCCAAGTTTGTAGTTTGTACTGAATTTACATCCCGATTTAATAGAAGTTAATTTTGGTGTGGTTATTTTTTATTCTTACTAAATATTTTCTTTTTGATCAAATTACTAAATATCTTCAGTTTCTTCTATTAAATTTAGATGTCCGTTTGTTTGCAATTTTGCTGAGTACATAAAAATAAAGGTTAAAAAAATATAAATGTATGAAATCGGAATGTTGGAGAGCTACGTACATAACGCTTATTGTATTTACATAACGAATAATCGACGTAATCAGGATTAATTAAACTCAAATGAGATCTGGAACTGGAACTGTCCAAATTACTATTTTAATCTTAGGACATACGGTATTTTTGGTTCTTAGGAAAAACTGGGACTGTTCTTAGGTTCTTAACCCTCAATTCTATAATAATTATTAGTCCAAAGAAATCTGAAAAATGCGACGTAATCTCATCCATTGATATTTTCAAAATTAAATCTTAACCGTGCGATGTTATCATGATCCAAGCAAATGGAGGATCTGATGACCGTAGTCTAAAGTCAGGGGACGAACACGACAACATCAGGAATCCTCTAGATCTTTAATTTTGGGTAGTAGAATCCTCTGGAATTCAGCAAAGACTTGTTTTTTGAGTTGTTCTTGAGCTTGCTCCCAAAGTTCGAATTGACAGAAGCTCTCAAAACCCTCATCCATGGCGTCTCCTGTTGCTACCTTCCCCAAGACCCTTCTTCTAAACAAACCAAACACCCCCCTCCTCTTTCAAAAACCACTACGTAATCGAAGCACCTTTCTGAAAATCAGCGCAATCGCCCAGAAATGGGATCCCAGCAAGGTAATTCTTTCCTCCGAGTTCTTTACTTTCGCATTAATGGGTTGTTTCGATCTTCAATTTTTTATTTCGTTCTGGGATTCGCAGGTTGTTCCCCAGGCCGATAGAGTTCTTGTTCGTCTCGAACAACTACCCGAGGTTTGTGTCGTTCTCTTTCGAAGAAAATTATAGGCAATGTAATTCAGTGACTGATATGATTCGTTACGACAGAAATCGCCAGGTGGGGTTCTGTTGCCGAAGGCAGCTGTGAAGTTCGAGCGGTACCTTGTTGGCGAAGTAAGCAAAAACCATAGAGTTCGTTTTGCCTTGTACTTCAAGTAACCATCTCATTATATTCTTACTGAGTTTCTACATCATAGATTCTCTCTGTCGGCACGGATGTTTCAAATGTGGATGCCGGAAAGAAGGTCAGAAATGAATCCAGAATTTGCAACATTTTAGTTTCCCTTGCAGTGGTAAAAAGCTGCTAACTTGAAGAACTAATGTTCATCATTTTTGCAGGTTATTTTCTCAGACATGAACGCTTATGAGGTCGATCTAGGATCGGAATCCCGACACTGCTTTGTGAAATCAAGCGATTTGTTGGCTATGGTCGAGTAGAAGTTTGCAGATATTCACATGGTTTTCTTTTTACCAACTTATTATTAATATGTATAGTAGCAAAATCATTCGATCCCTGTGGAGAGACACTTGCTTGTATCACACGTTACAATAAATATAGTAATAGAAAGAGCATAACATGGATTATCATCTATCGCCGAGCGAAAATTCTTGAAGAAAACAAGATCAATCTCTCTACACTGTTTCCGACAGTACAGAGTACAGAAGAGATGCTGTCTAGGAACAAGAAACAATAAGGGATCAAAACTCGAAAAGCCGAACCTCGACCATACCTTCTTTTCTCTTCGGAGAATACCATGCAACGACTTTTCCAGACTCCAAAAGCCGAAGTGCGTAGCATATACTGTATTTGACATCCTCGAACTCTCTCCACGACCCAGAATTGACCGCGATCCTCGAATCCACACGGAACACAATTGGTCCCGCAATCTGCCATGAAAAATGTTCAAGCCTCAAAGTTGAATCCAATAATGCATTCATGATGACGATGATGATGATGATAATAATTCAGGTATGTACATATCACATTCGGTACAGAAAATATCAATTTAGTCCGTAACAGAGAATGTATCAGTTGGTTTGGATAAAAAACTAAGCTTTTCATATACCCAGAGTTTCTATTTCCAGCATCTACTATGTGAGAAGAATACCTGCTGTTGGAAGATCAAGTTGAGCCTTGGGGATGACAGTAATTTATCAGAGCTACTAACTGAAGCACCGCGTAGTGTGTTAAAGACTGTTCCTGCTAAAGCTGATACTGAACCGATATCCAGGCGTGCATCTAAACGGGTAAGATCTCCATAGTTCTTCCTAAAAAACCCATGTTGTAAAGTACTGCAAACCGAACCAAATAAGTCTGCACTTATTCGACTCCTTCGTCGATTAGTCGAGGATGAATCCCCTTCCCTTGAATTATAGATTCCATCATTCCTTAGCCATAATGCAGCCGTGCCACCTATACAAAATACTCATGTTGAGGCAAATAGGAACATATACTTTTGCTTAAACATGGAAGGAAAAAAGAAAACAGTTTTAGGAAAACAACGATGTTGCTAAGCACATGTTTCTCATAATTTAAATCCAAAATAACTTTCAAGAATATAATTTGTTTGAATTGAGCATGGATAGAACAAGATCATTTAGAAAAGAATTTGTCAGCATACGATTTACAGCTAAAATGTAAGAAGTGAAAAGCTTTGAAAAAATTGAGTAGAGAAGGATGAATTTTACAGCTAAAATGTAAGTAAAAAAAAAAAACAGAAGGATTAAGTTTACCAACTATCCCAGATACAGCAACATGAGGATCTTTGAGGCGGATATCATAAGGTGGTCTCGATATAAGCTTAGGTATTTCTGGGATCAGATCATCTCGTTCTTCTATCATGACGTCATTGAGAGTGGGTTTCCCCCTCCAAAATTCTTTGCTCTTTTCATATGAAAAAGCAGCCTTTGCACATATTCCAGGCAATAGAGAAGAAGGTTCCTCATCAATGACACCATCTACTGAGCGAGGCTGACCTCGATTTTTGTGGATACCGTATCGATAACGGAGTCCAGATAAAGTAGCATGTGATGTAAGATCTAATGATACAGATTCAGGAACATCCCAGTATCCGCCCTTGTGGTCGATAAACAAGCCCGGCCATGCAGCCTCCATTGTAAGATCATGCTGTTTAAGCTGCATAGACACAATCAAACTCAAGTGATCCACTTCACCATTTTCCCAAATTTTAAGTACCCTATTTTATCTTTTAAGAGAGACACTATAACAGTAGGAGATAGGTTTTTGAACTACATGCCTCTTGATAAAGCATCAATTTGTAGCGGCGTCTTTTCTTGTCGGCGTGCTTCTCAGTTCCAATCATTAATGATGTTGAGTCTGTCAATCCAAGCATGGAGAACCAGCCCAACGAATAAAGCGACTTATCCATGACATCCTTTATCACTTTCTTTATAACGGAAAACTTCTTTACTATTGAAAGTTCAGGTGCCTTAACTATAGCCATATCTGCTCTAATCGATGAAATCATCTTCTTTGGTCGTACTTGCCCCACTAATCCAAGCAAGCTTTGCATAGGAACCATCCGGTGTTAGTTAATTAAGAAATGCAGTTCAAGTAATCACTGCCACTGCAACAAAGTTACACGACAGAATCTTCACAAGGAAATAAGGCCTAAAAACCACACTACGAATCAGCATTCATTCTACGATGTAGATGAAGAAGGAAATATGGCCTAGAAATCGCATTATAATTCGGAACAAGAAACGAAACATTTCACTATACGATTTAGGTATACAAGAAAACCTCATTGAGTCTAATTCAGCATGCGATACTTGCATGTATAAGGCAAAATGAGAAAGCAATTTCAGTACCGCTTCCACTGAATTTGGATCCTAGAATGAACGTAATTACCTGTTAACTAATCAAAACACTTTAAAAGAGTAAGAATTTCCTTCCAGCCAACATCTAAACTAAAGCACCAATTTGCAGCAGCAGTGGCAGTAATGGACAAATAGTGAAGCGATGAGCAGAACAAAAGAATCCAATTCAAGGAAGATAATTACCAGTTAGGGTTGACAGGTCTGAGGAAGAGAGACTGGAGACAGAGAGAGCCTAATTCCTTGTGAGGAGTGTGAGAATAAGAGGGAACGAGGCCGAAAGGGAAGCCAGTTTGGAGAAGGGAGAGCTGCTGAAAACGGAAGATGCGGCTGGCTTTGGTGCCGTCGGGAGGGATAGGGCCGCCGGGGACGTACTTGGCGGAGCCGTCGAGAGTGTGAGGGGAGGAAATGTCGAAGTCCCAGAAGGAGGCGTCCATGGCCGTCCTCAAGTTCGCCATTTTTTCTCAAACCTTGTGCTCTTCCTCTGGGGTTTTTCCTTTATCTGTAAAATGTCAAACTGGGTCGTCTTCTTCGAAATGTGAACCCGGTTGAGCCTTGAAAACCGGACATAATCAAACCGGATTGACCATCTTTCGGAGGAAAACGAAGTCTCCAAACTATTTTGCCGAAAAACTGTCCGAACCTTTTCTTTTCCTAATGAAAACAAAAAGAAATTGAGTATCCTTAGACCCAAGGGAAAATGGTAATTTACATCGATATGTTTTTCCTAATACAAGAATTGTGGTGGATATAAATTTTCTACTCTATTCTTTTTATTTCAGATCATTCATCATCGTTATGATTTTGACACGTATTTTTAAATTTAATATTTTTCTTTTATAATTCACTAATCTCAATAAATTTTTAGAAAAAATAAAATAAAAATATTCTGCTGACGCATGCCAATCTCGGCTTACCAAGCTTCGACATAGCTTTATTTTTGTTTTTAGATTGAATTATAAATTTCTTTTGATCGAACTCCTTAATAGTCCCGAGTTTCGGTTCTGGCCCATTTTCATAATGCATGCATATATCCAAGTTTTATATCTAACACTTATATTGTGAATGTTCTCAGTTTCACACGACGAGAGTCACTCTTCAACTAACTAAGACATTTTTGAATAGTTAAGAGAATTATACGTTACTTAAGTATTAAAATATACTATTGCCACCTCAATTATATTCAACATTTAAGATTTCTATTTTTTACTTTACTCATAATCTTTGGTTTAATACATTATATTTCCTCCCCACTAATAAATATATGAACTAATAATAATTAAATGAGAAAACACACGTAATGTAATCCAACAAACTAATCCTTCTTTTGGCACCTGCTATATAAGTACCCATTAATAACGAGAATGCAAAAACTTCCATATGTGAAAATATTTCCCAGCAGTGAAACCACCGTACACAACCATGTACTTCCGCACCTTCTTCCTGATAACCTTCGCCGCCGCCGCCGCCCTCTCCCACCCCGCCGCACCGGCCGCCGTCTACGTCGACGACGTCGACGCCAGCGACCACCTCATCTCCGACACATGCAGAAAGTGCGCCGAAACCGACCCAAACATCCGCTACGGCTTCTGCCTCACCTCCCTCCAGGCGGCGCCGGAGGGGCCCTGCGCCGACGACCTCCACAAGCTCGGCCGCATCTCGATCGAGCTTCTCCAGCGCAACGTCACCGCCACGAGGTGCCACGTCAAGCAGCTGCTGAAGAACAAGAAGCTGGACGCTTTCGTTAGGGCGTGTTTGGACGACTGTCTGGAACTGTATACCGACGCGAGGGAGACGCTGAAGCAGGCGGCGAAGGATTACAAGGCGCGGCGGTACGTGGACGCCAATGTGGAGGTGAGCTCCGTCGCCGACGCGGCCACCACCTGCGAGGACGGCTTCAAGGAGAAGAAGGGCGTGGTTTCGCCACTGAAGAAGAGGGATGAAGACACGTTTCTTCTGTCCGCCGTTTCGCTTTCGATTATTAATATGCATCCACGCTAAGCAAAACTTTATGGGCTTTGCTAGAAAGTGTGAAACAAAGTGTGAAAAAACCATAGAAAGCTGTCACATGCCACATGGCAATGCATTGCATGATTCTCTTTCCAATTTATATCAAATTGTTAACTGACATGTGGCAGTTGTTAACTTTCTATGGTTTTTTCACTCTTTTCTTCACACTTTAAGGAATTACTCAAACTTTATTGTTGTCTTGTTTTTTTTTTTTTAATGATTCGTTTGTGATATAGCTGATGAATTATTGTCGTTCCAAAGTGATTCTTTCAAATAAATAAATTCCGGGTATATGAAATACTTTATTATTAAGAATCGACAATATAAAGGGTCAATCATCAAGTGATTAATTAATCAACCTTCTTCTCTAAATAAAATAACAATAAACTATGACGATTATAAAATAAAATTAATCAATAGTGAATATATTGATCATTCGAGCTGAATGACTTTAAGGTTAAATGGTAACTTTAACCAATTAGCAACTTGTGGCCTTTTTCCTGGCGTAAACTTTTGGCATGATCAATGTAAGTGATGACATGTACGTAACGGTCATTTATAATTGATGGTGAACTTAAACCGTTAAACGCACACTTGCTATGAATTAAAATAAGCATTTTACCTTCTTTTTTTGGCAATAATAAACCATTTAACATTTATTAACCATGTAAGCTTTGGAGTTTGGACCAAAATTTTGATGATTCGCCATCCACCAGGTATACTTGTTTAATTAAAACAAATGTATTTTTGCTTGATTCTACTAAGTTTTTAAAAAATTACCTGACAGATCAGTAATTTAATATTTAAAATGAATCTAACATGTAAACTAAAATTTGATGATTCACCCCATCCATAACATATATTTAAACAATTATTATTATAATTGTGTTTGATTCTTTTAAATTAAATAAAAAATATTTATAGCAGAATCGATAAATTTAATCACACAATTAATGTTAGGCAGTTTTGTTTTTTGTTTTTAAACAAATCTAACCGATTCGATAAAAAGTTAACACTTGTCGGATTTGAGCTCTTATTACAGGTTTTTCTATCATGCTTTTGAAGAATTATGTTTTTGTTGTTATACTACTACGGTGGATTTAATTGTAACATAGATAAAATTTTAAAAATATGAATTTTTTAAACAAAACTAATATTTATATCTTAGTATCTTACTATAAATAATATTAATTTATGGCAATAAAAAAAATATGAAAAAATGAGTATCACAAGTATGATGCTTGTGGAACGGTAGAAAGACACATTTAGTGTTTCTCATTGGCTCTCTTTTTTTATTTTTGGGTAATAAAAGAATCGACTATTGAATGCTAAAATTGTCGTTAAGATTACTTTGGGAATCAATCGTAACAGAAACTTAGTTGGGGTGCCAAAACGTAATTACCTTGAATGAGATGCATTGGAGTTTGAAAACCATACGGCAAAAAAAAAAAGGAAAAAAAAAGGGGAGGGAGATTTCAAGATCTCGATCTCCTCTGCGCCACTTCTACAGTTCTACCGCTGTCAAGGAGGAGGAAACGAAGATCTTCGTCTTCGTCCGGTCTTTGCGTGCGATCTAATTTTACTACTGCGGCGTCTTCCAGATCCGATTCATATGGCTCCAGTGTCAGCTCTCGCCAAGTACAAGCTCGTCTTCTTGGGAGACCAATCCGTCGGCAAAACCAGTATCATCACTCGCTTCATGTACGATAAATTCGACAACACGTATCAGGTATTCCTCATCAATCTCCGTTCTCTGTGGCTGTGCTCTACGTGTCCATGTTTCTTTCTAGCAAAACTACGTGGACTTAGAAGTGCTCATTTGCTATTTCTCTAAATTTTTCTTCGCCTTGTCAATACATGATGTTTCAGTTCGATCCACAACAACTAGTCGGATCTCAATTTTCAACTATCAATTATCATAATATACTAGTGTTTTTTCGATCAGTGTTCACGGGATCAGAGTTGATTTGATTAATATCATCGGACTGGCTCTATATTGAATTTACAATGAGTTCGGTCGTTTGTTGGTCTATGTTCAACTAGCTGTCCATATTATGCTTAATTTCCATTTACAGTTGTCTAATCTAAAGTTGATGGATCATAGGAATATAGGATTTTTATGGTTGGCAATTCATCAGACGTTTAAGTGCTTTGAGTGAAAAACTGATGACTAGCATGACTTAAGAGTTAAGATGCATGGCGGAGGCTCCATTGGTTTTGTATTTATCCATTATGGTTTCTTCACGACAATTTTAGGGTGTTAATTATAGTTACTAGCAAGTGCAGATTGTCAGCCCAGCTCAAATGTTGCCTACGATATTTGTAGGACATATCATCAACAAGTAATGGAGTTTAGCATAGGAATTTGAATGTGTCAATAAATACTTTGCACATGTTTGAAGAGCTCATAAAGATAAACTCTCTTGTATATTCCCTCTTGGGTTTGGAGATGTTCTGCCATCATTGTTTTGCATATGTAATGTATGGCTCAGTTATGAGGATTGGACTAATTTCTATAAGTTGAAATGAGATGTTGATCGCTCTATATTCCTGGTTTGAAGTGGTGTTTAAACATTATTATTTATAGTCAAATAAAAAAAGAATGGGCATTCATATTGAACTTGACTCTTTTTATTGTACTTATTGACTTAAACTTGTTTTTCTTGACCAGGCTACCATTGGTATTGATTTCCTCTCAAAGACAATGTACCTTGAAGATCGAACTGTTCGGTTGCAACTCTGGTTAGTGTTTTAATCTTAATGCTTGAACTTGTTCATAAGATGTAGGAATATTTTTTCCTCGGATCACTTTCATTGAGTACCAAACTACCAAATATTTTTCTGGTCTTAGACAAAATTGATAAATTAGTGATATAAATGCGCACTTCGATAAGGATTTCTATGAAAAGAATAATATTGAAGTATCTATGGTGATATCCATGGACATATAATATCCCTATATTTCACTCCTATATTTAGTCTGTTAGTGTTCTTGAAATAGCTACTGGTCACAGTGTGTTGACTGACCTTTCATGCATATAAAAAAGTTGATCAGCTTGAGTTGACCTAATTCCTTGAGTCCTGACAATTGCCACTTATACAAGGTTGCTGTTTTCAAGTTTCACTGTCAGTTAGTTGTCCACATGATAATTACTTTAGAATTATTCAGACTACTGACTTTATTTTTCAAGATCCTCACAGACAATTTCTGTTGGATCTGAGAATGAATGGAAACTGAGGCGAGGACTAAAAAGTAATGCTTTTGAAATCGATTTTCGGACGGTTTACAAATTTTATCGTCGTATTTTTGTTAAGTGGACATGGTAAAGTAGTTTCAGGATAATACTAGTAGAATAGCTTTGCTGCTGCTTTTCATGTGGTTGAAAATCTTAGGACTCTTGAATACAAATGGATACGTGCGGTAGTTTGCAGTTGCATGGTAATAGCTGTGTAAGTTAACTGTTATAGCACTTTTATTACAGGGATACTGCTGGACAAGAAAGATTTAGAAGTCTGATCCCAAGCTATATCAGAGATTCCTCCGTGGCAGTTATCGTATATGATGTTGCAAGTATGTTATTCTTTTTAATATTTCCCACATTAAGAGTTATTGGTGCTATTTTTCTGTCAAAAATATTTCTTTACACAAAAGAATAATTACTTTTAAGTTAGGATCCCCCTCATAATGTGATTTCTGGGCAGGATATGTTCCCAAAACTATTAATACAGTGTTTCTAGGAAATAGATGTTCTTGTCAAATTTGTAATATAACTCGTGTCGCATGGGTTCTTTCTATGTTGGTTTATGATGAAATTTAATATTCTATTAGAATTCGAGGCTCGCCCTCTAGCTCATTAAGCTGATTTCATAACTGCTTCTCCAATTGTAGTTTCGTGTAATATATGGGTGGATATGAATACTACAGTAACTTTGTTATCCTTGCTCCCGTGTCAGGTCGACAATCTTTCCTTAACACAGCCAAGTGGATCGAAGATGTCCGCAATGAACGGGGCAGTGATGTTATTATTGTACTTGTTGGAAACAAAACTGATCTTGTGGATAAAAGGTGAGTTTCTGTTTAACTGTATGAAATGCAATAGACTGTCCTGTGAATAGGGGAGAAGAAGAAGAAGAATGCATGATAGTTTCTAACCACTATGCCTACATTTATATAAAAAGAAAATACATCTGAAAGTTTTATCCCAGTCTAATTGAGAAAAATATGAATAATCCAAACTCTATCTTCCTTCCTTCCCTTTTGTTAAGAACAGATAATAATTTGATCTTTTATATAAAGAAAGATTTACACATAATGAGTAATCTTTTCTTGTCAAATTCCAAGAGACCCTTTTGTAAAGAGATGTATTTCCTTTGCCAGCTCAATAGATATTGATTGGTAGGCTGGTGCGCCTTTGATTGTATTTATATATTTTTCATTATTGTTACATCCATTCAAGAAGATAGTTTCTCACATGTAAAGTTCGGTTAATGGGATGCACATGTGCATGAGGAAAACACATGAACTGTAGTATCATGCCTTGCTTTTTAAGTTCGTGTTGTTGTCTATGTTTTCAATGTTGTGCTGCTGAGCTGGCATTTTCTTGTTGGTTGGACAATGAATAGGCAAGTTTCAATAGAAGAAGGAGAAGCCAAAGCTCGTGAAATGAATGTCATGTTTATCGAGACTAGTGCCAAAGCTGGTTTCAACATTAAGGTAACTATAACTTTTACTGTGTGAAATTCCCCGACTATTTCCGTCTCGAATTTGACTGTTATAGAGATATATACTCTTCTTGTTGATCAAGTTATCTTTCTTTACATTCTCTTATTGTAGGCACTATTCCGAAAGATAGCGGCAGCTTTGCCCGGGATGGAGACACTCTCATCAACAAAGCAAGAGGACATGGTGGATGTGAATCTCAAGTCGAACAATGCAAATGCGTCACAGGCACAACAGCAGTCTGGAGGATGTGCTTGTTGATATACATATATATCTACTTAAAAAAATCTCATACTTCCGGTATGTTTCTTCTAAGCTTTTGCATTTCCTTGAGTTGTCTGTAAAGGCCAGTAGTCCATTGCCGTTCAGTTTGTAGCATGCTTTTCGTTTATATGTATCTCAGCAAGTCTAGTGTTGAATTTTTGTGAACAAAAGATTGAATTGCTATTAAACCTTTTGATAATATTATGTAGTTAAATTAACGTAGCCAATCCTATGCTCGAAATGATCACATGACTGGTTTACGTGCCAATGGCGTCACTTTACATTCCTAACCCTATTGTGATTATTCATTAAGTCTTCAGTGCCGATTGTGTCTGTATGTTTGTACATGAAATGAAATACCATGGTGTTGCAAAGATGATGATGATGATATATAGCCAACAGAAGAAAGGAAAAAAAAAGGTTCAAACAAGTCCCACCAAAACCAAACACAACTATCGTGGCCCACGGCACCACACTGACCATCATGCTACACCTTCCAGAATCCTTACTCTTCAACTACCACATCTTTATATCTTAAGATGCAATTAAGAGTTCAACTCTTGTCAGAAACTACTCGAGATTTAAGTCTGTCTAATCAGTTTACTGTTGGGTTATTAGAATCATATTTATATTTTGTACTTGGAAATATTGTTATAAACAAAGTACGAAAAAAAAACTCAAAATGTCTATCTCATGTAAATTAATAACAAAAATAGACTCTGTGTAAGCATTTGTTGTACGGATCGACTCACAACCGGTGAAGAAGTAGTAGGTCAAGGGGCATTTTGATTATAAATTTCTATACGACTTTTAATTATTATTAGTTTATTCAGGTGGGGCTATGAGAAAAAAGAAATTCAACAATGCACCACTAACCAGGATCATCTTCATCTCTAATAAAAATTTCTTAAATTTTTTGATTTACAGGTCATGAACATGACAGATGTGAATACATACATATTTTGGTCCAACTATCTACCATATATATATTTAGTAAAAAAAATAGTTTTTTTGTCTGTTTCTTCTAAAAATAATAAAAATACTGTGCGGATGCGGCGGGAATGGAATAGGCACACAGAAAAATCGAAGACCTTCCCCATTCATTGCAACGAACTATCAACACCTGGATGAAGAACCGAATCAGCGGCGGAATTGGCCACTCTACTCGGTCAACGTCAACGGTCAGCACGATCACCGGTTCTGGTTGGGCCTACCGAAATCCGCCAATTTCCTCGACCGGTTGGCGCAGAACCCCGCGGCCGTCGATATGTGCGGCTTCGGCGGGCCCCTTGCTTCGCCGGCGAACACCGATTCTTTGCTCGGAGCTCCCTTCTGCTTCCACTGCCGGCTGGGACTCGCCCTAACGAGCGGGCTTAAGCAGAAAGCTAGGCCTGATATGTTCCTTCCGAGGCCCCGCGGCCGCGTCCGCTTTCCGGCATCGTGACTCGGCGTGCTTCGCCACGTTGAAGCATATCCGCTCCGGGAAGGAGAGGAATCCTCGCAATCCGGATCGGAGTCTGGTTCCTGTGACGGTGACATTCCACGGCCTGATACCGGAGGAGGCTTCGGGTGGCTTCCATCGTCCATGGAAGACATCCTCGTCGGTGCTCTCCGGCGACCGGGGAGAATCGACGACCAGTACGGAGAGGATAACGACGTGCGCGTCGATTCGCGGTGTGGAGAAACTGAAGTCCGGGGATCGGAGTGGACGGGGGACGGATCGGAATCGAATTTCTCGGATCTGGATCTGAACAAGTACGAGAGGATCGAGAATTTCCGATGCTTCTTCGTCGTCGGGGCGAAACAGCCGATCGTACTGCCTACCTGCGGCGTACTGTGGAATCGACGGTGGTGGCTGTGGTTCCAGGTTTCTGCATCGTCGGACTTCCGCCGCGATACGTAGGGAGAAACAGAGCGCGGAAACACCAGCGGCGGCGGCGGTTGCTGCTGTGGTTGAAATTGTGGCTGCGCTTGAGCCTGAGCCTGGGCGTCGAGGAGGGAGAGGAGGCGTTCCTGGAGGCAGGAGGCGCAGACGCCGACGGAGCTGCTGAGGTCGACGGGGTGCTTCTTACACCTCATGGAATTGGGTTTGATCGGATTGATGAAGTGTCAAAACCGTGTTGAATTGTGGATGAAGAAATGATATACGGATAGGAATATTCGGTCAGCTCGAGGAGCAAGGGAGGAGATATCGGCGGCGGTTGCGGCGGTGGCGGAGGCTAGGAGAATGCTGTTGGTTCTGTTCCGGCCGAGGAGCTCAGTAAGGGAGGGAGGGAGGGATCTGATTGTGAAGGAAGTGGAGGCTTTGTCTTGATCTGAGCGTGCCATGTCGAATAGAAGTGGGAGCCACTCGAAATTTAATTTAATTTAATTTAATAAACGTTATTCGTTTTTTTTTTTTTTGATAGATTATTTATTATATTTTTAGCAAAAATAAAATTTACTCAAAAAAAATATCGGTTGGTTGGTTGCTACTTGGTTGGTTTCTTCAATTAGAAGTTAGTGAACATCCATCCATACACGAGAAAATTGTCTATATTTATGGTTATTATAATTTGTAAGTATATCATCAGTGTACGTATTGATACGTCGCTCGTGTAAATTGTAATTCTGTTGTTGTTAGTTGTTAATCTGAGAAAAACGTAAAAACAATAGCATAAAATAAATGGATCACATTGTTATATATATATGATAGACCTAGTAATCTGCAATTATATTAAATACGTTTATTAATTAATACTAAATTTTGAATTTGTACTAATTTATAAGCAATGAGTTTGGTTGGTGACGATTTCAAGTTGTAATATATTCCAAAATGGACCAAGTAAAACTATCATCATTTCTATTGTATATATTATGTGTGATTATTTATTTATAGGCTAAGAGTAGAGATTTTTTTCAGGATCTATGATATTAGGCTGTAGAATAATCATAATTGAGTAAAGTTGATTATAAACAATTTTTAAATTATATAATAATATATAAATCTTATTATTTATCTATACATACTCCAAAATTGCGCAAGTTTCTTTGGAACAATTCAAATTGATATGTTAACGGCCATAAAGCTTTCACTTTCATCAATTGGTCTCATTAATGCAAATTATGAACAAAACGGCATGTCACAAGAGGCGCATCTAATTTAAAGAAATATTTTTTTTTTGTCCAAAAGGAAATATAATTCTGTTTGAGTTTTGTGTGATTAGTTTAAAAAAATATTATGTGGTGACATTATTGATTATAAATTTTAAAACGCGCCAAAATTGACGAGCGTGTTACATATTTGTATTATCATTAAATAATATTTTATCATTTTAATCTTTATAAATTGTATACGCATGTTATATTTGTTTATTTACTATAATATGATATACTCGTGATTCTTGAATGTCGTAATAACAAGTTATAATTTTTTTTATGGTACTCTGATTTACGAATATATTTTTTCATATGAACACTTTTTAATTAACATATAATATCATATGTTTCCAACTTACTTATTCTATTGTAATATATTACTCAACAATAAGGTGAATATTTTTTTAATGTATTATTAATTTTTTTTAAAGTAAATAATATTATAACTTAAATTTTTATATGAAAATAATAATGCAAGTTAATAGTATATTATTATATATTTTATGCATAATATATTAGATCAGTAAATCTTTATTACCTGTCTAAAATATACGGTCTGAAGAGTGAAATGGAATTATTAAGAACTTAAAAACGAATGGGAATAGTCAATCCTATTTTGATCAATTTATATTCTTAATTATTTTGTCTTGTTAACCAACCCATTTCATCATCCATACTTTTATTAGCATTGACTTGAATTCTTATTCTTTATTATTCGACATTTCCTATTTCCTCTTTATTTCTTATCTTTATTTCATGAACCAACTATATATAGCATAAAAGTCATAGGATTTACCTATATATTGAATTTATAGCTTTGATATATAAATGTACTGCCGTGGATAATATAATCTAATTGTTTTGACTTTTGTTGATAATAATATACAATAAAATGAACAAAATCCCAAAAGATAAACTCTATTATGTAATGTAAACAAATAAAAGACTTGAGCCGTATTAGAATGTTTTCACCAAAATAGACCCATCCGTAGGTTTCAGCAAGCTTTAAAACTACATATACTCTTCAGTTAAACTCATTTTCTAATTAAAAGTTCCCAATCATACTATTCACTTATCCAATAAGTTAAAAAAAAATGTTTTGATTAATTCAATTTAACTGTGCATTTACACTGTCAGTAACAGTTTTTTTTAGGCACGAACCAAGTACCTAGTGATCTTTTTACTTATGTGATATGATAGGCAGTATCACTCACATTAGAAAGTGGAAATTACGAGGTAAACTATTTGTTGCCAGACATCACTAAAAGACACACATCTGTCGCTTATGCAGCTTTCTGAAATATTAACAACCAAATCATTCATCAATCAGTCACCAGTCAGATAAACCATATAATATGTTGCAATGTTACTGCATTAAAATGTCAGGAGGCTAAATTTTATTAAGATCTATCTAAAAATATAAAATATTCATAATAAATATATCAGGGATAAAATATTTTGGTGTTATATTATATTTTGGTGTTATATTTCTGATTAATATTAACTTTTGATGATATACATTTTTATTTAAATTTTCGGCGTTGTATATTTACATTTTGTAGACTTTTGATGTATCAGTTAACTGACAGTTAAATTTGACTGAAAAATAATTTTGTTCTCATTTCTAGCTTTTACAATTTATCCCCAAAACTTACAAATAGGATCATTAGGTCAAACTGACCGAGTCAGGATCCAACCCACGGCTGGGTCGGACTTTGGCTAGGGTACTCAGACCTGGGCGACCCTAGTCAGGGCCAGACCCAGCCTTGGGTCGGAGCCTAGCTGGGTAAATTTGACCCTAGGTCCGATTAGAGTCAACCAGACACTTAGATCAAATTGACCCAGTCATGGTCCGACTCATGGTAGGTCACCTGGCTAGGTCAGTATTTGTCTTCCATACTGGTAAATCAATATACTATAGATTTTTTTTTTTCAATTCAAAATAGAAAATATTATAGTAAAAAAAATCTAATTGTTTACTAAAATAAAAGAAAGTATATGTATGACCATTTTTTGTTTTTTTTACAGTTTAGAACCACACAGTGCAAACTAATAACTCATAATAAGAATTAAAATTATAATTATAAATATCAGGATTATCCCTCGTCATTATCTGACTTAATGATACATAGATACAGATTTCTAATATCGTCATCACAAAGTTGAGGCAAGGTTCAGCACTTGGGCCAGATATAGTCTGGGCTGCGCCAACCATAATGAGCATCCCACCCATTGGTTCGAGCTGATTCTTTCTAGAGATGTAATCCAGCCGAGTCGAACCGAGTATCTGTCAAACTCAACTAGACTCATTTTATTCGTGTTTGAGCACAAGCTCGAACTCGATCGAATCTAACAAATTTAAGCCGAGCTCGGTTCGGTCTATACTCGATTGAGTTCGAGCTCGTCAAGTTTCAAGTTGTCGAGTTAAATCATAAATGGTGATCCTTAGTTCGACTAGAATATATTTTTGGCTCGAGCTCGAGCTCGAATTCAACTTGAATCGGTGATATATATAATATTATGTAAAGCTCGAATACTCAAGCTCGATTCGAATAAGTTTTTGGCAAAAAAACTCAATTAGGTTTGCGATGTTCTTTAGTCGAGTATATATATGAATTCGTACTTAACGCGGTAGCAAATAAAACTCGACTTGAAATTTAACGAGTCGAACTCGAGCATCAACTGAGCCGATTTCAAATAACTCACGAGTAGCTTAGCTCGTTTACACCAGCTTCTTCCTTTCCGAACGGCTGAACCCAGGCCGCGTGCAAATGGGTCGAGCGTGGCCATTGAATCACTTTTAGCAAATTGCATTGGACCGGACCGAAAGTTGCTCTTTTTGAATAATGGCGGACAATTTGGGCCACCAGAGCGGTCCATCGGCAAGGTCATAAAATTTGTGCCGTTGCTTCCAACGGATAGAAATGAGACCTTTTTATCAGATAATATAGATAGATAGATATCATATAGGTTAGTAGACTATTGAAATTGAAAAACTAAAGGGTAAGACTAAGAACCGACCGGACCCCACACAAGTCACAACGATACTATGTCTAATAGTACTATAGTAGTCGGCCCATATATATAAAGTCCAAAATTCAAAATTTCGAATGCTGTAAAATGAGTTTAATTAATATTAAATAATATAAAAATAAAACAGTTAATGTGGATAGCCGACGGCAGTGAATGTTTGGTGGCTGCACCCGTTGTTTATACTTTATATACACCCATTTAAGGTTAGTTTGTTAGCAATCAACCAAAATGCTATTTAAATTTTTAACTCTTGAATATTCTGCTAGTTTAAATTATTCACTGTACAAATTGCTAATTTTATTATAATTTTCTATATAATTTGAACGTGATAGGACACATGTTTAGTATATAATGAATATAAACATAACAAATTGCAAGATGATTTTTATGCAATGAACATAATGTTTATGCAATCTAACTATTAGCTATTTTATTAGTGTTAGTACATAACCCAGAGGCCAAATTTTAAACAGTGTAATAATAATTTGATCCGGGTGCACTGAAGAACTCTGTACTAGAAGAGACATTATATCAACAGTGCGCACCAGGCGCATTATATCTTGTAGCCCCCATCCAAACGCTACCGAAGAGAAGAGAAGACAAGCGAAGTCCTTACATACCCGCACAACTGAAAGAGTGAGACGCCATTTCCACAGATTAGACCTTCGCGTTCTTCTTCAGTCCAAGCTCCGTTCACTATCACAGCTACTTGTCAGTCGTTGTGTTCTTCTTCGTCTTACTCCAAGAAGATGACTACGATGGAGAGCCTGATTGGCCTGGTGAACCGGATTCAGAGAGCATGCACCATGCTCGGCGACTACGGCGGCGGTGACAACACTTTCTCCTCTCTCTGGGAGGCTCTCCCCACTGTGGCCGTTGTCGGTGGTCAGGTATTTTAATTTCATCAGTTCAACCTCGTTACTGCTATTAATCTGCCTAATTGCTCGGTTATCGTCGCTGTGTACACAGAGTTCGGGAAAATCTTCAGTTCTTGAGAGTATTGTTGGGAGGGACTTCCTTCCTAGAGGATCTGGTAAGCAATTCAGTTCTTGATGTGCATAATTTTGTTGAATTAAGCTTAGTGTGTTTCTCCTCTTGACGTTAATTTCTGGAAATGGCAGGTATTGTGACCAGGCGTCCGTTGGTCCTGCAGCTTCATAAGACGGATGCTGGAGCCACCGAGTATGCGGAGTTTCTTCACCAGCCAAAGAGGAGATTCACCGACTTCGGTATGCTTTTCCAGTTTCAGTTGCTTTTCTATGGGAAATAGATGAATTCTGTTGGCATTTTCAGCTGCTCTGTTGCATCTTAGTAGTTTCTTCATTTGACTGATCTCCTGTTGAACTGTCTTACAGCTGCTGTCCGCAACGAAATACAGGATGAAACTGACAGAATTACGGGAAAATCAAAACAAATTTCACCTGTTCCTATCCACCTCAGTATTTACTCTCCAAATGGTATAGCCCTTGTTTTTCCTTAACCTGGATGTGATAACCATTTTTATATGTTGTAATATTAATTCATTTCCTTTCATTGCAGTTGTCAACCTGACCCTCATCGATTTGCCTGGTCTGACAAAAGTTGCTATTGGTATGACTTATTTTTATTTCTTCCTTATGTTGAACCTTTATGATTTCCATTCTTTTGATATTTAAATTTTTTAAGTGCAGAGGGACAGCCTGAAAGTATTGTTAAAGATATTGAGGACATGGTTCGATCATATGTTGAGAAGGTAATTCTATTAATACACAAATGAGTTACTCTAGAGTTGATTCAGTGAAGCTTTTGCAGTATATTCTGTCTCTGTTCAAATTTTATCACTCTTCAATGATAATATGATTATGGATATAGAATGAGGATATGCTCAACTTTATTTGCTTTATGTTACTTATTCATGTGAAAAAAAAGTTGGTCTTTAGTGTTAAGAATTTCACAAACGTATATAAAAATATGTATTATAATTTCTCTGTGCCATGCTGTAAATTTGATCTTTAGTGTTAAGTACCTCAAGAAATATTTTTCTTATAACTTTTTCTGTATGTTTCTCTGTTCTATATCTTTTCTGTAGCCCAACTGTATCATACTAGCAATATCCCCAGCTAACCAAGATATTGCAACATCCGATGCAATTAAGCTTGCAAGGGAAGTGGATCCCACAGGTATCTTCCTTTGTTTTTGTAGTGTATCCGATTACCTCTATCGATTGTGGGACTGTTGTGTCATAGTGTTGTGTTACTTCTGTTACAGGGGATCGGACTTTTGGCGTCCTGACTAAGCTAGATTTGATGGACAAAGGCACTAATGCCTTGGATGTAATATTTCTCTCTCTATCTTCTCGTTTTATTTGGTTCTCCTTGTAGATTAGCTTAGATACGAGATACGGGATACATTGTATTGTCATATTCATCTGTTATTTGTGGTCCCCTTTTTTAAATTATTAAAAAGAATTCTTGAGAGGATGCATTCTTCCTAGTTAAGTAGATAGATATTATTGAAGGTGTTAGTGTCACACTCTTCGATGATTTATTGATTGTGTTCTTTCACAGAGGAGATCATGGAAATGAGCTATCAATAAAACTGAAATGAGGAAACGTTGATGTCATATGACGATAGAAAGAACAAAAACCAGGGGTTGATTTGTAGAAAATTAACAGCAGAAATTGAAGAAGTCAAGAAGCCGAAAACCAAAATAAAATTGAAACTGCAGATCCCCATACTGCTCTTCTCTGACTTTTATATTTTTTTTCATCTTCAGGTTCTGGAAGGTAGATCTTACAGGTTGCAACATCCTTGGGTTGGAATCGTAAACCGTTCCCAAGCGGACATAAACAAGAATGTGGACATGATCATAGCAAGACGCAAGGAGCGTGAATACTTTGCAACAAGTCCTGATTATGGGCACTTGTCCAGTAAAATGGGCTCAGAGTATCTTGCAAAGCTTCTCTCAAAGGTTTTCTTTTGAAACTATCACAGCTAAACTTTGCCCTTTTTAAGACTTCCTTCTCATTTAGCAACTTTTGTTTCAGCACTTGGAATCTGTTATTAGGGCACGAATCCCAAGCATTACATCATTGATTAACAAAAGCATCGATGAACTCGAGTCAGAGTTGGATCATCTTGGAAGGCCCGTTGCTGTTGATGCTGGGGTGAGTAGACCTCTATTGCCCTTGCATATAGTTAGATAAAACAATGGTTGATGTGTACTAAACTGTCTTTTAGGCTCAACTGTACACTATCCTGGAGCTCTGTCGGGCATTTGACAAGATTTTCAAGGAGCATCTTGATGGAGGGTAAATAACAAACTCCTCATCTCTCTATTAAAAAAGTAAAATCTTATCATAAGGAAAAAGAAAGACCTTCCTATTGGTTATTAGTTTCTCAGCTTTTCAAATTTCCATTTTTCTTGATTCATATGGTTTTCTCGCAGTCGTGCTGGAGGCGATCGCATTTATGGTGTTTTCGACAACCAGCTCCCAGCTGCTCTAAGAAAGCTTCCATTTGATCGACATCTGTCTCTCCAGAATGTAAGAAAAGTTGTCTCTGAGGCTGATGGTTACCAGCCTCACCTGATCGCTCCAGAGCAAGGTTATCGAAGACTCATCGAAAGCTCCCTCAACTACTTCCGTGGTCCAGCTGAAGCCTCAGTTGATGCCGTAAGTGATCTCTTACAAAAGTGTCACTAATTTTGAAAACAAAAACTTGAATTTGAATCGACTTTTCTCCTTGCATAGGTCCACTTCGTCTTAAAAGAGCTCGTCAGGAAGTCCATTGGAGAAACACAGGTTAAAAATTCAACCTTTTCTTGTTTTATCAGAAGTCCATATGTTGTAAGTCCTTCACCTGACAGATTTATTTGTGAATAAAAAAGGAGTTGAGGCGGTTTCCGACCCTGCAAGCTGAAATTGCAGCTGCTTCTAATCAATCACTTGAAAAATTCAGAGATGAAAGTAGAAAAACCGTGGTTCGGTTGGTGGACATGGAATCCTCCTACTTGACAGTTGATTTCTTCCGTAGACTTCCTCAAGAAGTTGAAAACAAGGGCGGAAGTAATGCAGCACCGAACATTGATCGTTACAACGAAGGGCATTTCAGAAGGATCGCATCAAATGTATCTTCGTATATTGGCATGGTGGCCGATACTCTCAAGAACACGATCCCTAAGGCTGTGGTCTATTGTCAAGTTCGAGAAGCCAGGAATTCGTTGCTGAATATCTTCTACACCCACATCGGACGCAAAGAGGTTAGATTTTTTTTAATCTTTTCTTTAAAGAAAATTCGGGTTAGCGATTTTAAGGTATTGACGCTTTGATTGATTTAGGGTAAACAACTGGGGCAAATGTTGGATGAGGACCCTGCACTAATGGAGAGGAGACTGCAGTGTGCAAAGAGGCTCGAGTTGTATAAGGCGGCGAGGGATGAGATCGATTCGGTTTCCTGGGCTCGATGAAGAAAATGACTCATTCTCTCTAATCATCATCCCTCTGTATCATATTCATATTATCGATTGTTCATTTGTTGTTTGTATTGCTTTACTTTGCTGCACTAGATGATGATGTATTTGTTGCAATATATATCGTTCTAGTAAAATGAGATTTCTATTCAAAAATGTGAAAATGTATCAGACATGAGTTTCCTTCTGCAGATTCTCTAACTCGAACCAGAGTTTCGGGTCAAGGAAATGTTGAATGACGAATTTAGCCCCGGCGGTCTCCAACATAGTTTCCGGGTTCCTCAGTCCCAAGCCCACCACTGGCATTCCGGCAGCCACCCCGGCTTTTATCCCGGATACCGAATCCTTCAATACGTAAAACACGGCTTTAATACGCAAAAAACATAAAGAAGCAAAGATGGCATTTTATCCAGAATACGAACCTCGAAGACGAAAGCATGCTCATGCGAGACGCCTAACAGTCCTAGAGCGGTCAAATACGGGTCCGGAAAAGGCTTAGCTCGATCGCACTCACTTCCAATAACAAGAGTTTCGAAGAAGTTATTCAACCCTAACGAAGATATCAGCTGCTCCGCGTTTGGTCGCGGTGCATTCGTCACCGCAGCTCGTTTAAGGCCTTGAGACTCGATCCATTCGCATAGTTCGTGAAGCCCCTTCACTGCTTCCGTTTCTTCAGCTGCCATTCTAATAATTTTCCGCGTAAATAAATAGCGTTATTTCAGCGATAAGAATCGATATAGTACCTGCGAAACATGGCTTCTTTATCGTCCATGAATTTCCGAGCCCTATCGATTTCCCAGTTCGGGAAGAGGACGTGGCAGAGGTTTTCGTTGTGCATTCCGCTGATGTTGTTAATGAAGTAGTCTTCTGTAATGGCGACGCCTCCATTGAACCCTACCTGAAGGTTCGAGTTAATGCAGTACATAAGTAGGATTTCACATAGTTCAGGAGGTCAATTTTGTCATTTCACTTTGCCATCACAGTGTTTAGAATTACTACATGTGAATTTAAAAGTATAGTGTTCTAAATAAGTGAGTATAGGGCTGATCATTTAGAACACCTATATACTCTTAAAATTTCTAAAATTCGCAATCATAAGCTACCTATGTGATGGAAGATTAAAAAAAAAAAACTCTGTGATGGTAAAGTGAAATGACAAAATTGACCTCTGGCAGCTATTCTCATAAGGGTATAATACCGGTATAATTGTGGAGTATTATACTACAAGTAGGAAATAATCGCAATCCACAAATGAAGTGAAATGAAATGACAAAACTGACCTCTTGCAGCATTTCACGAAAGGCGTAGAAGTGGAGAGGATCGGAATCGCATAGTGTCCCGTCGATGTCGAATAGAATGGCTTCAAGTGGAGCAATAGATGCAAGAGAGTAACTTCTGCGGCAAGTATTGAAATTATAATATATATATAGCAAACAAATTTGACTAAATTGGAGAAGAATGAACGAATCGTGTTAGTGTACCTTTGGAGGGAGCTGGAATGCGGTGGAGCTGCGGCCATTCTGAGCCTTGTGGCCGCAGATTGTTGGGAGAATGGTCGACAGTGGAGCGATTTGTCAATGCAGAATGTGTGGTGGAGAGGCTGAGGGAGGCGAAGAAGAACCACTGGTGGCATATTCGCAATTTTGGCTGGCTATTCTTGAGAGTCTGAGAATTTCTCAAGTTTGTTTCCCTATATGTTGTCGTTTGTGATTCATGTGAGCTCACCACTTTGCACCACACAACGGAAATCAAGAAAAGCTGCTTCTTGGGCTCCATCATGGACAACCAATATTTTCCAACCGAATTTGTACATAAACTAAAATATTTTGTGTTAAAATTTTCACTTTCATTCTTATACATACTTCAACATTCTTCTGACTATCTCACTATTGACCTCACTTGAATCTATACTATGAGTTTCAGCTCGGACTACCTCGACTTTGACTTCATTTGTATCCATTCATATATACTGGAATTTAACTCAACACGTCGGCATTTAATATGAGTTTTTCAATATAATTTTTTCGTTAAAACAGTCTCAAAATATGGACTAGAATATGTGTATTTTGATAGGGTTAAAGGTACTTTTCATACCACATGTTTGACCGAATGTGGTTTTTAGTACCAGATGTTTTGTTTTGTATACTTTTGGTACCAAACGTTTGAAAAAATGTGGGTTTTGGTACATCCGTTAGTTGGCCGTTAGTTTTGGCTGTTAAATGACATGTGCAAGTCACGAGATCGACTCTAAACTTTTAATTTTGTTCAATTTAGTCCCTTAAATATATTCCTAACTTTTATTTTGTTTAACTTAGTCATAACACTTCAAAATCGGACCCAATTAAACCAATCGAATTCAATTGACATAGCCCATTTGGGTCAAATTTACCCAATTAGAGATAGGTCCCAATTGGGTTCGATTTTGAAGCTTTAGGACTAAATTAAACAAAATAAAAGTTATGAATATATTTGAGGGAATAAATTGAACAAAATTAAAAGTTTAGAGTCGATCACGTGACTTGCACATGTCATTTAATGGCCAAAACTAACGGCCAACTAACGGATGTACCAAAAGCCACATTTTTTCAAACGTTTGGTACCAAAAGTATACAAAACTAAACATCCAGTACTAAAAGCCACATTCGGTCAAACATGTGGTATGAAAAGTACCTTTAACCCTATTTTGATACCATGTTAATAATGTATAATTTCACAAAAATATGAGTACTAGAATTTCAAGTTTACGAGACACTTGATCAAAACACATGTCTTATTCTTAATATGGATCACTCATTCAACAAGAGAAAGTGGTTGATCGATCATTGGTTCAACTCGAATTATCAATCATTAGATCCAAGAGAAAAAAAATGTTTCTATTACCATACCATACGTAAAAACTAAATGAATTATTATGCTCAAAATTATAACAATAGTTTACTACTGACAAACACAATAGATGATAAAGCTAAAGCAATTTAATAAGACTCTGAATCCAACAAAAGCTGGAAACTCATAATCAACCTCATATATAACAGTTTTATGATAACTGCATATTGATAAGTTTATGCTTCTTAATAATTCATTCCTCTCCCTCTCCAATATGCTTAGTATTTGGATGGAGTCTCAAGTGGTTGAAATCCATGGCGAAGGCTAGCTTCCCAAACCCGATCCACCTCCGACAAGGAGTAGCCAGCGCCGCACTCATGCCCCACCATTGCTCCCGACTCCAATGCATGAACCATCCCCGCAACCCTCCACGCGCTCATCACTCTTCTCGGTAGCCAATTCTGCACACATATATAGTTTCAGTTGAATCAGTCAGACTTTAAAGAGCCAAATCGAGAAAAATTAAATAAAAAAAATTAGAGTTAAAAAGTTAAGGGGGGCAATTACCCGCCTCGTATAATAATATAATTCGAGGCAGCAATGAAAATTAAATCCCTACCTCACAAGCATGCATGTTCTCGAGCGAAGAAGGAACAACCATTGCAGGTGTGGTGTGGTACAAGCAATCTTTTCGAACTTTCTTTGGCGGGAATTGAGAGAATGGGATGAAGAGCGTTCCTTTTGGGGCTTTTTGTTGTTCTTCTTCTGTCAGTCCGTCTCCCACAAGCCATACCATGGGTAAGTGATCCTTAGACAGAACTATTTGATTAGTCATCGATGGATCGTTGAATGATTTGCCAAGTTTCTGATACTCTTGGCCATTGAGCATCACCACCTATAGATTTAACCGATCGGTTAGATTTGAAATTGACAGTTGCTTGTTGCGCAAGTAAGCATTCGGGGTACTTACTTGGATGCCACGTTTGGAAAGAGCAGATGCAGTGGCAAAAGCAACCTTAGATAGATTGCCTCTAAGGAGGACTTGAGAAGTGTGTTTTGGGATGGAGTTGAGGATTACTGCAACTGCCAAACTGCTCCCATCCACCACCTTCACTTTCAGTTTCGGGTTCCTTTTCAGGTAAACCTCTCCATATTCATTCAGTTCCTTCCCCTAAGTTTAAAGAAAAAAAATTAAAAATTAAAAATTTATTTCAGTATGATACACTATATAGTAAAGATGAAGAATGCTACCAAAATGTATAAAATTACTAGCCTGATTCAGGAGGCCAAGAGTGATAACTTTGGCGCCTTTTTCATCTGCATCGAGTATCGCTTTCTCGATAAGGGCATTGATGGATTCGGCTTGCCGTGGATGATCATACTGCAAATCAAACATCAAACACGATCGATTCACTTAATTCGCTTTCATTTGCCAATTTCCATGAGTAAGCATCTACTTACTTGAATGGAGTATTTAGGGATAGCCCAAGTTTGCATCTTAAGCTTTCCAAATCGATGCCTCTCGACCACAAAGGTTCGGCCGTAAATCCAAGTTAACATCATCGACCAGGCAGTGACGGGCCACAGTAACCAATTAAGGAACCAACTGGATTGGTGAGGCTTGGAGGCCAAGGAAGCAATCCCTGGCTGGAGATGGTATATCGAGTCCGGGGTGGTTAAATGGGTGAGGTGCACTACATCGGGCTGTTCTTCCTTCCTCTTTAACGAATCTTTTTGAAGTTGATCCGATGCCTTGTCCACAGTTCCATACACGTAATCATAGAACGGCATGAAGAGACTGTAATTCGTTCGGAACTGTGTATGGTGCAGTGAATGAAACCTACATTGCATTGATTTACAATCAGTATCTTGTGTCGCAAGTAATGAAACACTGTTACATTAGCAAATGTCTTGTAAATATGGAAAAGCAGTGAAGTTTCTTGCAGCACAAGTAATCAAACCATGATAAGTCTGATCAAGGTTTCTTGCAACGCAAGCAATCACATCATCGTGTTTAGAGACTTACGAGGGAGTGTACATGAGAAACTTGAGAATCGGGAAGTAAGCGAAGACCCAATTGGGAACCAGCTCGAAGTTACAGTGACCCATGTTGTTCATTAGATCGAGATACGTGATATAGATTGTTACCGACACGATAGAACTCGTTCCGTTTATCAAAGTCGTCACTGTCGGTATCATGAACAACGCATAGTATGAAATGTGCTCTGCGAATGGATGGATCACCGCTGAAAAATCGACAAAATCGATATAGCACATTAAATTGGACTAACACAGGTGAAAAATCGCTACTAGAAATACAAAAATTGCCCACAAAAAGTTTTCGTCGGTAAAAACAATTTTGAGCTTACAAGTGATGGGCTCGGTGACAATCGACGAATGATGGTGCGAATGGTAGCGCGAATAGAGGAAATGATGGTGAAGGGCTCGGTGCAGCCAATAGTAGAGAAACTCAACCGGCCCCGCATGGAGAATAAACATTACGATCATGCCGTCGGTCCGCCACATAGGCAGCCTTTTCGCTCCCGGAATGATCATCACTAAAACGTACATTATTATTCCATTGAATATGATCTGATCATCCCTGCACAAATATTAATAGCATTAATCAACTTAACTGATCGATTTCGCGCGTAACGCGCGAAAATACGATAGAGAGAGTCGAAAATATAAGCGTAAAGTAGTAATTACCAGCTTGCTTCCCTATCGACTTGGTCGAACTCGATACCGCGGTCTAGAATGCGGGTTCGGCCCTTGGCGGTGATGTATCGAGACATGGAGATCCATATCTGGTTGTGAAGCATACGCCATAGCAGCATTGGAAGTATCACAACTGATGAGAAGTCTCTATCGTCTTCTTCACTTACCAAGAAAGAGTAGGTCTTGTAAATCGTCCATGGAGCTAGAACCAAGTACTGCATTGTTAAAAGTAAAAAATGTTAGACAACTTTTGGGTTTTGGTCAATGATGTTTTTTTTTACCTAGTTTTGGTACCATATGTTTGCAGATTTTTTCTAGTTTTGGTCTAACCATTTCATTCCGTCCATTTTTTGACATGTACAAGTCACGTGATCCACTCTAAACTTTCAATTTTGTTCAATTTAGTCCCTCTAATACTTTCCTAACCTTTTTTTGGTTCAATTTAGTCCCGAAGTTTCAAAAATTCAATTGGACCTATTGTCCAATTGGGGTCAATTTTGAAACTTCGGGACTAAATTGAACAAAAAAAAGGTTAAGAAAGTATTAGAGGGACTAAATTTAAAGTTTAGAGTGGATCACGTGACTTGAACATGTCAAAAAATGGACGGAATGTAACAGTTAGACCAAAACTAGAAAAAATCTGCAAACATATGGTACCAAAACTAGGTAAAAAAAAACATCATTGACCAAAACCCAAAAGTTGTCAAACATCATGGACCAAAAGACATGTTAACCCTATATTATTTGATGTCAACATTAATTTCTCATTTGTTTAGCACAAGGAAAAGTGTCTAAGTTAAGTTTGATTGAGCTAATTAGCACTCACACGTACGAAAAAAAAAAAAAATGTTTATGAAAATATATATGACAGAACGATAACACGATTAGCTTTTAGAGTTTGACAATCATAATTTATAAATGAGTGGTGATAAAAACTGTGAAATATAGTGTGAAATTTCTATAGAAAGTGGTTTAGGGCCCCACCAATGACCAATACATTTGTTCCATTACATTCTCTTTCTTACTTTCTCTTGAAATTTCACTGGAAATTTCACAGGTAGAAAATTTACTCTTTATAAATACTGACATATCAATTCATAATTTTTTGCTATATGAAGTTAATTATTTGGGTAAATAACTAAAAAACTGTCCAAGGTTTACCCTATGTTAAAATTAGATGTCTGAAGTTTGAAATGTTAAAATAGACTGTCTCAAGTTTCATTTTTGTTGAAATTTGGTGTCTTTGTACGTCTTTTCATCTTCATTTCATCATTTTCATCAACCCACCAACCCACTCATAATCCATCACTCTTTACTTTTCACAAAATCGTCAAATTTCACCTAAAATTTGAACATTAAAAAAAAAGTTTCTAGAAGAGTGGTGTAGAGTCATTTTCAAAGGACAATAGAGCGAGATTTACTTGCCCGAATGTGATCAACTTTTTTGGTGACGGTCCCGGCAAGATGACGAGAAGGGAGTGTGTATGAGAGCTCGAATTTGACAGACGGTTTCGTCGGAATCGACTTCTCTAAAGTAATCACACCGAGATACCAAATTTCAACAAAAATGAAACTTGGGACAGTCCATTTTAACATTTCAAACTTCAGAGTTCAGACACTTAATTTTAACATAGGGTAAACCTTGGACAGTTTTTTAGTTATTAACCCTAATTATTTTGATTTTTGAAAAAAAAAAATTGTATACATGTACAAATTAATAACTCAACACAACATAATAGCACGACACAAATATGCACGAAAAATTCGGTATCGTGTTTGTGAAACGTGACATGACAAACTAACCATGCGTATTCGTATTTAGTAAGTTTAACGCAACACATATATTAACACTCACGATAGCAGGAATTGTCATGTCAATCTCCCAAAACTTGAAGCGTTACAAACAGTGACCAAAGAACAAACAGATGTAACTATTTTACTTTCAAGAGCTCTAAACATATACATTTTCACCCCATTGGCAAAAAAAAATCAAGTTATAATTTACTATGTCTAGAGTTGTTATGAAAATAAAAGGGAAAAGGTATTAAAATCTTATAATTTATATTATTCTAATCTAATATAAATTATAAGATTTTAATACATTTTCCCTTTTATTTTCATAACAACTCTAGACATAGTAAATTATAACGTGATTTTTTTTGCCAACGGGGTGAAAATGTATATGTTTAGAGCTCCTGAAAAATAAAATAGTTACATGTGTTTGTTCTTTGGTCACTGTTTGTAACGCTTCAAGTTTCGGGAGATTAACATGACAATTCGTACTTTCGTGAGTATTAATATATGTGTCTAATTAAAGAGTACTATATTAGAGGATCTCAGCGAAGTTTAAAGTTTAAACCTCTAACATCTAATTAATTAATAAAGCGTTGAACTATTATGTAATATTACATAGTTAACCTTCTATTTTAATTCCGACATGAAGAAGTAAACTTCTCTAACTATCAAGTAGCTTGCTCTTCAATTTAACTAACAAAATAAGTTAAACATATAACATGTTTGTAAAGAATGGAATTTTTTTATCAATATTTAAAATGAATAATATGTTTTAAAAACGATATGATAGTTGGTATTTCAGTTCGAAATTATAATTAATTATTTTTAAAATTTACAAAATTAACGGATACTTTTTCAAATATTATAATTAGCCATAATATTTTATACTAATGTTAAACGAATTCCCAACTTAATTATGAATCAATTGAAACACATTTAGTTAGGATGATTGGAATCAATTGTATCATTTTATTTCATTAACACTTAGTTGTGATATTTAAAAAAGTATTCAGTTAGTTTTATAAATTTCAAAATATATTAACGACCATTTAGGTGGAAGATTGACAACAAAAAAAAACTAATTACCATTAATCATGAAAACATAATGATACCCAAAAAACCCTTTTTTTTCAAGCATATTATACCAAAAAAAAAAAAACTAACCCTTCCCATTCTCACTACTCATCATCTCTATTAATTAGTGAACGCATTCAACATTTCATCCATTAACATTTGATATTTCGAATTTAAATTTCGGTGAACGCTGAGAATAAAAAGTAATTATAGATAATGTTTTACTATTCTGAGATGACCCAATGCAAATAAAATTATTCAAGTGTAAAGTAAATATGCTGCTGATCCTGACGTTGGAATGCATAGACGAAAATACTAAGTATAATAATTATCGATATGACCCTTTAAATACTTACGCATTGCACATTGAAATTTGTTACATTGCTCGTTTGCACATAATTCAATTCTTCTCCCAAACAAAATTCTTAGCTTCGTTCCGTCGGAATGAATCTCTAAGAAAACCCGTGAAAATCCAAAAATATAAAATTAAAAAAATAATAATAAAAATTCACTTATTTATATATCTTTTATACCGTTCGCCCTAATATTATTTTAGTATATACTATTATATAGTTATATTCGTTCTCCCTATACACTTTTTTAGGCCAAATTCGCCATAACACTAGAATGACAATCTCCCTGCAAACATTCGATGGCTATAGATAGAGTTTCTAATGAGGGAGATGAGAAAGAGACCTTAAAGCTTCCAAGAGGCTTCCATGGCCAATCAGTGAGGACTCCTGGTTTGGACGCCATTGTTGTTGTGTCTAAGCTTAAACCACTATAATAGAAGAAGAAGAAGAAGAAGAAGAAGAGAGAATCTCTAGCTAGCTACTAGATAGGTAGTGCAACATGGGGTTCTATAGACCCTTCATTTATACTGGTTCTGAAGCAGCTACCTTTCATTTCCTTAAAAAGAAATCTTCAATTAATGTATTTTCTTTTTTCCACAGCAAAGATGCTAATTTTACGTTTTGAAGGAAAAGAACGTCATTAAAGTAATATGGTCTAAACCGTGTCATGTAATATCATGTAATTTTAGTGTAGCGGTTTAGCGTTTTATTGGATGTCAAGAGTTTAATTTTTATTAGTGACCCTGGGAATGGAAAAATATTTATGGACAGTATTTTACATGTAAGGGGCGTTTTAATAGTTTATTTTTAATTAGAGGTATTTGTTTTAAACTCTGTCGAGTCTTGAAAATGATAAATATTCATAAACAACATTTTAGTTCGAATAGCTGACTCTGGTGCAAGTGGCGATTATTCTTGGTGTAGTTCAACCATGCTACAGGTGCCATCTGTTGGACCTAGGGTTGTAAGTGAGTCAAACTACTTGTGAGCTGCTAATTCGGTCAATATTCAAATTCTACTCGCTAAATTTCGAGTCGAGTTTTTTTGTACCGGATCGAGTATGAGTTCATTTTTACTCGACTCGAGATTCTCATTAGCCTATTCGAACTTTTTTTGTACACAAATTTATTTGAGTTGAGTTCGAGCTTTATTTATATATATATATATATATATATATATATATATATATATATATATATTCAATTCAGGCTCCACAAATTAGATGTCCATATCCCAAGTCTTTCAAAAACAACTATCGAGTTTGAGTTCGAACTAAGATACACCATTTATAATTTAACTAAACAATTTTAAGATTATCGAGCAGAGTCGAGCCGTTCTCGAACTCGTTGAGTATGACACCGATCCGAGCTTGAACTTATAAAAAATCAGGCTCGGACCAGTGATTCAAGCTCGAGTAAATGATTCTACTCAAGTCGAGCGTCGACTCTTGACTTATCTCGTTTACTTCCCTTTTTCTTAGTACACTGCATTAGAAACAAAAAATAAAATAAAATTGAACCATATATAATATGATTCACTACTTCATCCATTAACTATAGATTTTAGGTTTGTGTTGAAATATAAAGAATAAGTCATCCCTTCACCTATCACCTTAAGGTTGTATAATAGTTGGTCAAGTGGTCAGTTTATACTTTCACATGGTATCAGAACGCGCATGTTCGAATCTCTGCGGCGCTGAGTTTAACTTCTATTTAATTAAAAAGTTTCACAGTTTAGGCCTTCAAAATATTTTAATACACGTGAGGGAGAATGTTGATGACAATTGTTTAAGTGGTCAGTATATATTTTTACAATTTAAATGCTGAAAATATAATATAGCGTAATCATTAGTGCTTTACCCATTAATTAAAGATTTTAGATTCGAACCCTAATATTAAAAATAGAAATTTTTTATGATCATGCGCATCCGGTACATGTGAATTATTTTAGCCTTCTACTAGCCACTAGGTCCAATCAAACTATGAAAATAGGACAACTGATTCGACTTCATTAGTGCTACAGTACTGTCTGCAACATCGTACCACCAGACGTCATTTTTGTGAAAGCACATCCTCAACTTTATTACTCTCACCAAACTCTCTGAACCCCCCAAAGGAATCATTAGATGGTCTTACGTTTGTTTGTTTTTTTAATACAAGCATCAATCTCGTAATTTTATTTATATTAAACATTCATGATTCTTTTTACGTACTCGCTAGGTGCATAAGAATTGTGTATAAACCTATGGTAAATCTATATATATATCTCAAAATAAAATATTCCATTCATTTCGAAACGAATTGATTTAACGGATATCTCAAAATAAAATATTCCATTCCAATCGTCTCAAAATAAATGTTTCGGCAATCGTTGTTCCGGCAATATATAACGGATGTTTGATAACTTTTGGTCAATACAAAATTATACAACTTCATAAATTGTTTGAAGCACGTTTTCCTTACTGTTGACAGTTCTGTTGCATGCCTAATTTTACAAAGCAGTGTATATTATAGTTAGACTTTTAATGGAGTTGCGTGTGTTAGTTAGACTTATATGGGAGTTGTGGGTCAATCTCATTATGTAAACTTGTCACGTTCTGCCCAAATATATAGTACAGATGATGAAAAAACGCTTTGAACCTTTTTATAGATGTACTATTCAAATCGAACAAAAAATTCTCTAAACTCAAATTAGCCATGATTCGGAAGTTGTAAAATCGAGGTTATAAAATCTACTGATAATAATTTAGCAAAAAAAGAAAATACTGATATAAGTTGTTAAGTTTTTATTAGTTGGTTCATAACAAGGTAGGTGAACTTATGGAGAGAAGAATTGCGTGCATGCGCATGCATATATTTTAGGGATGAGAACCTAAAAAGAGTTTTAAAGATGACCCCTTTTTTATTAGGTGTCTTATATTTAAAATGTTAATATTAAATATTTTAAATTTCAATTTGGTTGCTATTCAGTTTTTCGTTCATTATTTTTATTAAAATTGACGGACTTTGTGTATATGACCCATTTTGAACCAAAATTGAAACCAAAATAAGTGAGAAATAGTTCTAAAACGTATAAAACCAAAACAATTGATACCGTTTTTTTTTTTATGGAAATAATAAATATTTTATTTCAATTTTAGTTCAAACCGAGTTACATGTATAAAATATGTCAATTTTAATGAAAAAAATTGGATGAAAAATAAAAAATCAACCATACTGAAATACAGCAAACCTAATATAATATTGATATTTTAAAATCTAAGATATATATATATTTGCAACATGAGTCATATTTAATAATCGGGCCATGTTTGTGGAGGTATTGATAAAGTTTAGCTCTTATCACATCACTATTCACTACCTAGTAGAAACAACTGTAGCACACACATGGGTGGGTATATATATGGGCTCCAGAGAGGTTGGCCACTGGTATGTACATTGTACAGGCTACAGCGTATTCTACAGAATTCGAACTTACATCCTTTTACGAACGCAAAAAAAAAAAATATATATATATATATATATATATAAAATAATAATAATAATATAATAATAAACTAATCTTGAATAAATATTTTCACCACAAAAGAAACAATTATTGAAATCTCCCTTGTCTAAATAGTAGAAAATATTTTTATTTTTATTTTTAAATAGTAGTAAAACTCGTTCCTAATTTTATATATCTGTCAATATGATTGAGTAATGATCACGTGTATAATTTGTATTCCTCCAAAACCAACTGTATATTTAAGGGTCAACAATAGTCCGAAATACAGGCTCAAACGGAACCAAGAAAGTGGGTGTGGACCGTGTGGTTCATGTGGTTGTTTGAACCAAAACTATTTAAACACGTTCAAAGGTTGAATAAATCACAAAGGTCCACATCAGTCTTGTACCGACCGAACCTTTTCATTAATGAAACGATAAAAAAAAAAACCCTACTATCCCATAAATTTATTTAAAACATAAATATAGTCGGTTGAAAACTTTTCATAAAAATGTCCATTAACGCTATTAAAAATCGTATATTAGCAAGAATTCTCGACGCTTTACCTATTAACGCAGTTAGCAATAACATTTTACGTGCCTTTTTATGATATATATATATATATTAATGTAAAACAAAACTACTATATATAAAATATATATAATAACCATTATAATATAAATTGTCACTACAACGGATAATTATATTTATAAATATCTAATTAGATACGAACCACACTCTCGTGATTTGACCATAGCGACATTGATTGATACTGGTGTACAGATCGATGCATCGGGACCAAATTATTGTAAATTCGTCGTACCATTTTATTTAATTACGACTTAATTAAGTATCAATGCAATATGTTAGAATACTTAGTACTCGTGTCAGGGGACGACTAATGTGGACCACCAAACGAGATGTATTAGGCACCGACCAGAGATCTTGAAGATCAATTCCCACATCAATTTTGTGAAAGCTTAGTTCCTCTCACTATCAGTTTAATCCATTTTAACCCAACCGATAGCAGTCCATCCATATTTTTAATTTTTAATTTAATACAAAATGCGGTCCAGCCTTAATAATAATAATATAGATAGATATACAGGTGTTAGTTTAAACCGCAGTACTTGTAATAATAATAATAAATAAATAAATTTGGGAATCTATCAGCGTTTAACCCGTTTATTAATTAGTTGGGGAATGTATAAAAAATATGTCACGGTTGATTAAAATATTTTTAGATGTAATATATTATAAAATGATGGTTTTAGATAAAACCGTTAAAACCTCTTTATTGTACAAAGTTTTTTGACGTGGTAACACACGATTGGTCACTATATTAAAAAAAAGTAATACTTTATTTAAAATAGAGGGAAATAACTTAAAAATATAAAAATTCTGGATTTTTTAATGTAATATTTTATTAAAGTACTAAATTTAAAATACACTTTGTGGAAAAAAAAACTTTTTGTAGCAGAAATTTAGAAATAGTTAACAAATTTGATAAAAAAAATTAGTGAAAATATTAAAGTGAGTGAAATTCTAAAACTAACTATTATAATTTTATTAAAAAAATGAGAAATAAAGGTGAACCTTGGATTTTTTTTCATTTTTAAATAAAATTATATTTTTAGATTCACAAATTATTTTAGGATATTAAGAATCTATTTCTATTTTAGGTAAACATTTACACATTTATTTTTACTATTTTCCCATCTAATTTTTTGTGCTAATATTTATCTTTATTTTATTATTATTTGCACAGTTATAATTTTTTTTACCATTTATAGTATTTTTGTACCATTTTAGATTGTTTTTACAATTTTTTATGTTATATGTTTATCATTTTTAAAAATTTTCATATATAAAATTATTATTTGTTACATTTTAAGTTTTTAAATTTTTGCTTTCATATTTTCAGTTTTTTTATAGTTTTTTTTTTCCTTTTTTTGGATTTGTCTTTCAAGATTTTTAATATTTTTTCAAAATAATAACAAGTATTGATTTGTCACGTCATCTTTCCATTCGTCACATCATCTTCTGTTAGTCATATTTAACGGATTTTATCTAAAACAAACAAAACAAAATATATTACATGTATCACGAAACATGTTATATCTTTTACACCTGTGTGGTCATACATATTACATTTTTTTTTCATACTTTTTTTTATTACCGGAGTTTTCTAATTTCTATTTATCAAAATAAGTAAATTGGGTGATGTCCTCAAGTGCTTTCCGGGTTGACTTTTTATAAATATCCATTTATGTATAATTTATATTAATTAATTAAATTTTTCGAAAAAAAAAATATATCTGTAATAACAATGCTAAATGCCAAATAAAGAATATCAATCAGAAAATTTTAATAATTTATTATCTTTATCAACAATAAATATAATATAATTTTCGACCAAATAATTGGCCGGTAAAGAAATGATGAGTTTAAAAAAATTAAAATTAAAATTTTAGAAACAGTATTTAGTCGGAAAACAACAAAAATGATGAGGTTAGTGGAAATCTAATATCATGCAATCTAATATAATGTAGAAGACTTAAATTTTTAACCAACTAAGTTAATAATTTAATTTAATTTTTGTGTGTTAAATGTCATCTTGTTGATATTTGATATTGCTGGTATGACTAAATGTTCTGTGCTCATAATTCTCTTTCTTTCTATACATATATTTATGTGTTAAACGTGTTATTTGATATTTGATATTGTTGAGATAGCAAAACGTGGTGTGCTCATAATTTTCTTCTTTTAATTAATTATATAAATTAGTATGTGTAACTAGTGACATAATACGACAATGTGTGTCTTATTATTAATTAATTTATTACAACACGTTAGAAATATATGATATTATATCTTTTAAAACCAATTCTAATATTTAAAAAATATTAAATTAGAATATCATAAAAAAAAAATTGTATTATGATATCCGTGAAGGATAATATACTTATATAGCAAATAAAAGTAATTTTTTAAAAAAAAAGTATATGATAATGCTTAATGATATGGATTAATCTTCTGTATTTAAAATTCAGAATCATTGAGTATGTCACGCGACATAATAATATAAGAAACTCTAATATTAATTTTAAACCTCTTGTTTCGCTTTAATTTGATCAACCATAACTATATGTTGCCATGCACATAAAACATAATTCATATATTAATTAATGTTGTCTACTCTCTCTTGGGTAAAGAAGGAGATAACTTGATAAACAAGGAACCTATGACAATAGTCTACCATATTATATATAGAAAGGAAGTTCTCTCTTCATTATAGCTGATAAATAGTGTCCTCTTGAATCAATTCATGAGTGCTTTGGATTTTTGGATAGATGGAGGTACAAGTGGTTGAAACCCGTGACGAAGGCTAGCTTCCCAAACTCGATCAATGTCCGACATGAAGTAGCCGCATTCGTGCTCTTTCTTGCCTTCCAAGGCATGGATTATTCCACCTACACGCCACGCGCTCATCACTCTCCTCGGTAACCAATTCTGCAGAAGTGATCAAGTAATTACTATTTAGTACAACAATTATATAAATTTTGGTAGCAATTTTACTAATTAAGACTCTAATTAACTAACCTCGCAAGCATGCATGTTTTCGAGCGGGGAAGGAACAGCCATTGCAGGTGTCGTGTGGTACAAGCAATCTTTTCGAACTTTCTTTGGCGGGAATTGAGAGAATGGGATGAAGAGTGTTCCTTTTGGGGCTTTTTGTTGTTCTTCTTCTGTCAAACCATCTCCCACAACCCATATCTGCACATATATAGATGCATCTCGATAATTACTACTATATAGAAAATAAGACGTGCGTCTTAACCAATTGTCTCATAAGTCCGAACTTATGGGTGAAGGTATTTAGCACGCTCTTATACTTCAACATACTTCAGATAAAGTTATAATGCACTTACGTCGGGAAAATTGTGATCTTTAGAGAGTACTAATTGATTCGTCTTTGCCGGGTCGTTGAATGATTTTCTGAGTTTTTGATATTCGTGATCGTTCAACATCACCACCTATATATAGTACCCCATTTGATGATTAGACTCGAGAGGTAACTTGTTACACAAGTAAACACTTGTTCAAACGATACAACATTAGAATCCGTGAATCTGAACCCTTAAATAAGTTGATTGTTGCGCAAGTAAGCATTTGGGGTACTTACTTGGATGCCACGTTTGGAAAGAGCAAATACAGTCGCGATCGCAACCTTAGAGAGATTGCCTCTAAAGAGGACTTGAGAAGTATTTTTCGGGATCGAGTCGAGGATTACTGCAACTGCCAAACTGCTCCCATCCACCAACTTCACTTTCAGTTTCGGGTTCCTTTTTAGGTATACCTCTCCGTATTTATTCAGCTCCTCCCCCTAATGCAAGAAAAATAGACACAATATTTCTTCAATAGTGTGATTCTTCAATGTATAGTAAATATATGAAGAATGGTAACCAAAATATGTACTGACCTGATTCAAGAGTCCTAGAGTGATGACTTTAGCGCCTTTTTCATCTGCATCGATTATCGCTTCCTCGATCATGGTATTGATGGATTTAGCTTGCCATTGCAGATCAAACTGCAAATGAAACATCATCGGTTAGATATAATCATCGGCTTTTTCGGTTTGTTTTTTCATGCTTGCTTATTAAGTTACTTGGGAGCTAAGTTATTTACTTACCTGAAGTGAGTATTTAGGGATGGCCCAAGTTTGCATCTTAAGCTTTCCGAACCGATGTCTCTCGACCACAAAGGTTCGGCCGTAAATCCAAGTTAACATCATCGACCAGACAGTGACCGGGGACAGTAACCAATTAAGGAACCAACTGGATTGGTGAGGCTTGGAGGCCAAGGAAGCAACCCCGACCTGGAGATGGTATATCGAGTCCGGGGTGGTTAAATGCGTGAGGTACACCACGTCAGGCTGTTCTTCCTTCCGCTTTAACGAATCTTTGTGAAGTTGATCCGATGCCTTGTCCACGGTTCCATACACGTAATCATAGAACGGCATGAAGAGACTGTAATTCGTTCGGAACTGCGTATGGTGCAGTGAATGAAACCTACATTGCATTGAGTTATTATCAGTATCTTGTGTCGCAAGTAAGCTACATTATTGATAGAAAATAAGGTTTCTTGCATTGATTTAATATCATATCTTGTGGCGCAAGTAAGGCTACGTTATTGATAGAAAATAAGGTTTCTTGTGTTGCAAGTAAAGACTTACGACGGAGTGTACATGAGATACTTGAGGATAGGGAAATAGGAGAAGACCCAGTTCGGGACAAGCTCGAAGTTACAGTGACCCATGTTGTTCATCAGATCAATATATGTGATGTAGAGTGTGATCGACATTATCGACGCGGTTCCGATTAGCAAAGACGTGATTATCGGTATCATGAACAACAGATAGTATGCAATGTGCTCCCCAAAAGGATGAACCACCGCTGAAAACCACAAAAATACTCGTTTATCGATATAACCGAAGAATATCGAGTGCGTATATAATGAAATCGAACGAACTTACAAGTGATCGGCTCAGTGACAATCGACGAATGATGGTGCGAATGGTATCGAGAGTAGAGGAAGTGGTGGTGAAGGGCTCGGTGCAGCCAATAGTATAGGAACTCGACCGGCCCCGAATGGAGAAGAAACGTTATTATCATTCCGTCGGTCCGCCAGATAGGCAGCCACGTGGCGCCCGGGATTATCGCTACTCCGAGGTACAAAATCAATCCGCTGAATATGATCTGATCGTCCCTGCACGAATTGGCCCAAATTTACGAAATTTGAGTTATTAGAGAATAAATATATTTTTTTAAAAAAAAAACATTTTATTATATTATAATAAAATTATATTAGAAATAGATATATTAAATGTAATGTAATGTTAAATAATTAAATAATAATGTATTTACTGACCAGGTTGCTTCGCGGTCAACTTGGTCAAACTCGATGCCTCGATCGAGAATGCGGTTTCGGCCTTTGGCGGTGACGTAGCGGGATAAAGATATCCATATCTGGTTGTGGAGCAGACGCCAGAGTAGCACCGGGAGTACCAGAAACGACGATAGATCGCGGTCGTCTTGTCCACTCATGACCATGAATGAATAGGTTTTGTAAATCGTCCATGGAGCCAGCACTACGTACTGTATATGCATGCATGCACAAGAACAAACATTACATGTAACGTTCCTGGCTTTCGAATAAAAATATATTTTATAAAAATTAAAATTATAAAATATTATTTAATAACGTAAAAGCTGACGTAGTATCTCATTAATTTTGGTACGCTTTAATACTAACTAAAATCATTGAATTTTGCTCCATGTCATCCTTTGATATTGGCAAACTTTATAATTCCTTAAATGCAATTTATCCTAACCTTGAAATTTCGAATTACCTCTATTAGACTTATAAGTTGTCCGCTAATTTTATTTTTTTCGAGTTGTTTCATAAATATCTTTCATTCCAGAGTCACTAGTGGAGTTTCAACATTTGACCTCTGGTTAACGGATAAAGCGTTGAACCGCTATGCCATATTATATGATTGTAAATGAGTGAAGTTACTAGTAAACTACTCAAGATCGGCTCGGTCCATAATCGAAATTTACTCACTAAATTTTGTGTCGATCTCGAGTTGAGCTTTTTCGAGTACGAAGTCGAGTACGAGTACATTTATACTCGACTTGAGAGGCTCACGAGTATATTCGAGTGTCAAAAGCCTATTTGAATCGAGTTCTAACTTATTCGAGCAAACATAATATTATAAATATTCAATTCAAGGCCCAAATACTGCTATTGAGTCGACTTCGAGCTCGAGTTAAGATGCACCATTTATGATTTATCTAACAATTTCAAGATTGGCAAGCCATGTAAAGCAGTGATTAAATTTACCGAGTATAATACTGAGACGAGTTTGTGCTTGAAAAAACTATATTTGGTCAAATTTGAAGTTAAATTTAAATTAAAATAGAATAATTTAAGTCGAGTTTGTCAAATATTCAGCAAAGATTATATATGATGGTTGGAAGCACATGAGTAACAACTATTATAATGTATATATTTTACCCTCTCTCACTATTTATGGCTCGCCAGAGTTAGGTCCTTGTTAGGTAAGAGTCTTTGTCGGAACCGCTAGGCTTAGGATCGGACGTGAAATTTGACATTTCATTTCCACCCATGCTCAGTTTCCAAATTTCTAGATGTGACCCATAACAAAAATAAGTTGGTTAAAATGTAGTCATAGTAGGTAGATGCATTTAAATTTACAACGGTTAGATTCATAGAGTTAATGATTTAATTGCATTTTAAATAAATTTAGATAGATATTAACCGTTGTAAAAATCTTAATATTTATGGTCCAAAAGCTAATTAATTATAAAATTAACTGTAAATAACTAAATATAATCAATTACATTTTAGTCAGACCTAACTCTGATATATCTAGGTCACAGAGAAAAGCTCCAACACATTATTAGTAAATATAAGAGGGTCCATTTACATCCCCTAATTCTTACGTGTTAAATGATTTCATTTTTTTCTTCTAAAACTTTGAAAATGTGTTTCGTTCACGATTACAGTGAATTATAATACTGAGTGATCTACATTAGCTATTGTACTGCGTGTTGCATAACATACACTTTTATTTATAAGAAAAATTATGTTATATGGTGCTGCTACGTTGATGGGCCAATAGATGCGCTGGTTGTTCATAAGTATGATATGCTCGCAAACTGAGCACGAAAGTCCGGACATTACGTAGCGAGATGAGTCTAGGATCGCCACTACTAGCCCATTCATTTTCGTTAACAAAAAAAAAATGTTTTGCATAGTCCTTTTAATTTATATAATAATAAAAAAAAATATACACCTTGTTGATGATTAATTTGTTGTAATGTATATAAATTATAAATATATGCTATTATATGTCATTTGAAATATGTTCATCTCTATTTTCACATAAATCAAATCGTTCGTAAATCAGATAACTATAAAAAGATCCGTGGATTCAAAATAAAAGTAAATAAACATATTTTCAATATTAAAATTATATAATATTGTTTAATGATATATAATTTTTTCGTACATTTTATTACACAATAATACATATTTAAAGTAAAAAAATTATAAAATTGATTTAAATTTAAAATTGCCGATATACCATATATAATTTATTCAAATGGAACTATATGTCAATGAGTTAACGTTGCTTAAATGTTCATCACCTTACGTGGTCATATATGAAGTGACCACTCAGAGAGGTCTAATATGTAATCAAATGATGACAATTAATTATTCCTTGTGATCGATGGACCGACCCTGCTCTCTGTCCCCTTGACTTTTATATTTATGGAAGCCCCCCAAGAATTAGGCTATATTAGGAAAGTGATTTCGTGATTGGTTCTAAATGGATTTGGACTTTTTAGTTCTGAACCTAATTATTAACAGATTTTGAAATTAGACAGTAACCTCCCGATACAGAATAAAATAAAAATGGAAAAGAAATACCATAATATAATCTCACTTGTTTGATCATATGTAAAATATATATTTATAAAATTAAAACTAACTACTTGATTAACTATTATAATTCCAACAATATTAATTAAAAGATAAATATTATGGTTATATATATATATATATATATATTAGTTAATGGAATTGAAATAGAGATAGATATAATAATGAATGAAAGAGATAATGACCAATTAATTAGTTCTAGTTATTAAATTGCTAGCTCATGTTTGAGCACTTAGACAAATTGATAGTTGAAGATAGTTTTCGATATTTTAACAGTTCATGTTTCGCTTCGTGGACATTTGTTAAGTCATGTTTCACTTGAAAATTTTGAAAATGAAGTTTTTTTTTAAAAAAATTTGCTAGGTCGAGTTTCGTTTTGTGTACTATCTGCTAGCCCATGTTTCGCTTGTGGACAAATTGCTAAGATGAAGATCTTTTTGAACAATTTACTAATTCATATTTTTGTTAACGGACAATTTGCTAGCTCGCGTATCACATTGTCGACAAATTTTTAAGTGAAGTTTTTTTTGGACAAATTGTTAGCTCAAGTTTCGCTACGTGGAAAATTCGCTGGTTCATATTTCGCTTGTAGACAAATTGTTAGAAAGCAAATTGCCCAAAAAGGAATCCTGAGCTAATAACTTATCCACATAGCGAAATATAAGCTAATAATTTGTTCATAACAAAACTTTAGCTAGCAATTTATATGAGTGCTGAAACAATAATTATCAATTTATCCAAAAAATAAATTTCAGTTAGCAATTTGTCTAATCGGCCAAACGTGAGCTAAATATGGTAATTAACCAAACTAGTTAACAATGGCTATGTATTTTAAGCAGTCAAACCATCATCTGAATATATAGCTTAATATGTATACATGAATGAATAGAGAGAGAGAGAGAGACCTTAAAGCTTCCAAGAGGTTTCCATGGCCAATCAGTGAGAACTCCTGGTTTGGACGCCATTGTTGTGGTGTGAGTAGCTAGCTAGCCCCAATAGAAGATAGAATATAGGTAAGTGTGCAAGTGTTCAGTTTCAAGTCTCTCCTTGGACATGCATTTATACTGCTTTCTCAAGTTTGTTGTGCCTTTTTCTTCTTAATTAATTAATTAATTAATATCCCTTCACTTTTCAAACTTTTATTTTAAAACTCTGCTATAATATTTGTAGTTAGGTACGTAGTGTAAAGCCGCTATCATAATTATTTACAGCTTCTTCTTATTTTAATTTTAATATAAATTTCTCATATAACTAAAACCTCGCATATGACTAATTTTTCATAATTGTATTTCGCAGTGTAAATGACAAATTCTTCCGAAGTATTTTCTAATTTAGTGGGAAAAAAAATTCATGAATACAATGTGGTTAGCCGTTGGGTAGTAAATGCTCTCAAAGTTGTAATAAACTACGATCTGTGCCACTATATATACAAGCTTTCGGCAAGAATTTGGCATTCACTTTTTGCATGATATCGCATCTCTCTTCTTTTTATTTTTTCTTTCTCAGGTGGTCCTATGCTTCAAGAGGATAACGCTATGCTTATTCATACTTGTATCGGGTAGTTTATATATATATATATATATAGTATTAAAGTGTTGGTTATAAATATTTTCAAATTTATGGAATTTCAATGGAGTTTGAACCATTGGCCTATCCTATTAGTTAAGAAATGATGCGTTGAATTAGAGAGGGATTATGATAAAAAAATTAGAGAGGGATCATGACTCGTGTTCAGGGGCAAAAATTAGATTGTGGGTAAATATTCAATGTAAAAAAAAAAAAAAAAAAATAGAGGGACAATCATCAAGTTTTTAAACGGCCAAGTTGAAACTAATTACATTTTTTAAAATAAAAATACACACTATAAAAAGTTATGGATTCATTTAGATCAGTACTTTGTTGAACAATTAAACCATATTACAGAGAAATTATTAGTTGGACTCAGTCCGCCAACTCAGCGTATGGACTAACCAATAAAAGAGAGACACATAATAAATGTACTCTACGTAGATAACTTCGAGTAACATTTGATTACAACCCAATTTTATTTTTAATTAATACATACCTATTTTTTAGACTAATAAAAATAATTTATCCAACAATTTTTTTTTTCATATTATAATATAATATGAGTGTCACTAATTTTGTGATTATTTTTTTTTTTTCTAAAAACCTATTGGACATTGTGAACCCTAGAGGGCAAATTGACATTTACCCTCTAGGTTTCACCATGTCCAATATTATTTTAGAAAAAAAAAACAATACAAAACTAATGACATTTCTATTATATATAAGAAAATTATTTTTATTTATTAAGAGAAATTATTGTTTTAGAAAAAAAAAATATGGTAGAATTAATTATTAGATTGTAATCACATGTGATTAAAAGTTATTTCTATAGAGTACATTTATTATGTATCTCTCTTTTATTAGTTGATCTATATGTTAAGGTGCAGGTGGCGAACTTGATCCAATTAATAATTTCTCCGTATTACACCATATAGCATCTCTCCTTTGCAATCAACGGTTATCTTGCTAGTTTAGAGGAAACAGATCAAACATGTGAAAAAAGAATTCACCAACTTGTTGCGATTATGTCGTACGCTAAAAAAACCTCAAACTTTCAATGAAGTACAAATATGTCCCCATCACACTTTTTATTGCTCTTTTTTTTTTTCTTGGGTAATTAAGTAAGGACTAAGGTTTATGGTTTGAATAACGTATATGAACCCTTAATTTTAATGTGAACTGAATGGATGCTTTGAAGAATAGTTTATGTACGTAGCTGCCACACCGTTCTTCATAATGTTAAATTGTCAGCGTATCATTCGTATTGTCATTTGTAATTTTTCATGCACCAAGGAAAAAATAAAAGGTCGGTAGTGGCTCCATTAAATGTGCGCCATGTGACATGAGCTACCGTTGAAAAATAGATGAGCAGAAAAACACAAGTACGTGACCGGCCCCGTTTTCGACACGACACACTAGTAGTTATTCATTGGGGCCGGGCTGGTCTCATCATTTTCTTCTACCTTATCTCATTCGAATTTTTATCGTACAAAATTACGTAATTCTGAACTGAAGACATTAATATTAAAATTATTTTCAAGACAGTACATTTAGAACTCGCTTTTATAAATTAGAACTCGACTTTACAAATTTGTTAAACCGACTTTTATTAAGTAAGCTGCACTGCCATTGGCTGGGGCTTTATTTATTCTTGAATAATGGTGCATAATTAGTTTTACTGTTCGCATGTATATATTGTATGTATACACGTGGATAATAATTATTATGCTAGTGTTGTTTTTTAAAGCGAGTATACCTTTGGGAAAAAAACCTAGTATACAGTTGCGTGGCAAAAAGAGTATACCGTTGCGTTTAAAAAATGAGAAAAATGAGAGATTTTATTTTCTAATAATATATATTTTTCGGATAAAAGTGTAACATTTTACTGTTTTTTTAGTGCGAGCAAAAGTTAACCTGCGTATAAAATAAATGTACTACGTGTCGTGTCTTCTTAATGGAGGTCCTCCAGCGAAAAAAATGTGAGACTAGGACTATTATATATTATTATTAACTTCTGAAAATAGTTCATCTGTTTTCTGTAGGAGCAAGGTTCTCTTATTTATTAGGTTGGCATAGTATTTACGCGGCAAACGATCGATTTCTAACCTAACCGCTCTTAGTCCATTTATTATAAAAATTTATTTATAAATGACTAGTTATTTTTTATATTATATTATAAAAATTATAGTTTATCTAGTTAAGTTTTTTAATTCTTATATTAAAAAATAGAAAACAAACATTGAAATAAGCTTTTATATACTTTTTTAGAACTACATATTTTTTTTAAAAGTATAACCTTAAATATTAGGATTTTGCTCTAAGAAAAATACAGTTTTTAATTCTATTTTCAGTTTTTTTTTTTCGTCAATTTATATATGAATTTTTTCTAAAAAAAATTTAATACATTTTTTTTTTTACATTTTAGAAAATAAATTAAACAATACAACTTAAGAGTAAAGCTAAACCAATCATAAATTGTGATCTACAAAAAGTAATTAATAAGTAATTAATAGTATACTATAGAATATATATAGTAAAAAACGAATTTCTATATAATTTGATTATTTTTTTAAGATAAATAACTTTTTATAGCATACTATGATTTAATTTTATTTTTTTTATATAAAAGTAATGAAGATATTCAAATGATATAGAATATTATATATTTCTAACTTAAGTGTGCAATATTGTAATAAATTAATTAACAACAATATATATATATATATATAATATTAATTTTGAAAATAAATTATAATTACTGACGCTATAGTATATATTTTAATTTTTGGTTGCCCAAAGATATATTTTTTTTTCATAGAAACCGACAGTTCACGGGTAAAACTCACTATATAACTGCGTCGACATGTGTTAATGTACGTCATCTTTTTTGTTAGAAGTTCTCGTTTAAAAAAAAATCGGCCGACTAGTTCTCGTAATGATATATTATTATATAGGAAATGTAATTTAAAACTTATTTAATAATATTTGCTTATTTGCACACAAAAAAGTAATTCACAAACTTTCTGCTTTTAATGGAAAATATTAATTAGCATTAATAACTACAACACTATTTCAACTTTGTATGTTTAACACAGAAATAATTCGAACTTTAATTTTTATAATTCTACTATCCTTTTCAAAGGTAGATATAGATATATAGAATCATCATTCATCCACATCCACATCCGTTGAAAAAATGGACGAAAAATACAAAATTCGTCACACTTGAAAAACGAATAGTCGTTTATGAACATATTCATTTGAGAGAGACATATAATCTTATTTATAAGGAAATTGAGAAATTTTCTTACAAATAAACTATTCAAAAAATTTATAAAGAAATAACTCCTAACAAAAAATTTGACTATAAACTTTCGTAAAAAATCTCTTATAAAATTTTGTAAAGATTTTTTCCTCAAAAAATCATTTGAATTTTTTTATAATTTGTAAAAAATTGTCACAAATTACTAATTTTCATATAATGAGTATTTTTAGAATAGAAAATTCGGAAAATTGCAACTAACGTCGACCAATGGTAAACAATATTGAGAAGATTTGAGTTTTTTTTTTTTTGGCAGGGGTATTATTTAGTCCATTTTGAGCTGTAAAACACCTATGTACGACATATAGCAACTTTCGTCCATTTTTAACGGTCTGTTTAACATTAACAATGTAAGATTTTATCTAATGTTCAAGTAACTTTTTATAAAGCAAACGAAGTTAAAAATATATTTTTTTTTCAATTAAGTTCACCCTATTAATTACGTCTACAGTCTACTGTCTAGTACTGATCAGCAATAAGCCGAACTACTTCTGCTTCCCGCCAGCTTCTCACCTGACTCATTAAATGGATCCACCATCCTCAAACATATATTCCACTTGGTTTTCAATTGGGACCATTATAATATATATATATATATATATATATTATGATTATGTCTAAAAAAAATCAACAAAATATCACTTACTTTTTTTCGATACATTAAAAGACAGTGTAATATATTTACTCTACATTTACTATAATTCATATTTATAATATATGAGTTCATAACAAATAAAAGGTTGGCTATAGATAAAACACTACAACTTATTATTTTTTTATTTTTCAATTTTTCTAAACTTTTTGGTCAGATAAAACACTCGTAACTCATATGTTACACATATGACGATGTATGCCCATTTTTAACGAGAGACGAGCGGATGTAGAATTACTGAATTATGCACCACATTACCATGCCATCCCATGTGTCTGACTTTGCATCCATATTGGACGAAGAATTGGATGACAGGGTAGTATTGAACTTGTCCAAAAATATAAAGGACGAATAGTCATAGAATTAATTTTAAGGGGAATAATCAAAATTACCCAAATATAAGAGAGAAAGTGTAATTTTACATTTTCTCTTCATGGGTTGGGTTTGGGCCGTTAGGTCCATAGATGGAGATGGGATGGGAGTGACACAGAGGGGACTGGTATTTTCGGCGGGAAAGTGTACAAAGGCGTCAAATATTGGATTCCGTCCTTGAATCAATTCTGCAATTTCCACTGGAAACACCTAACAAGCGAACAACTCCGCTTAACCTGAAGCTGCTACGGTATCACCGTGTAAGTAAGTTCACTCAGTTTTGATTCCTCCGTTGTATGTGCTCCATTTTCATTGGATTTTGAGATCAAGTTTCTCCGCATAGTAATTTAAGTAATGCAGTCCGCGCCTAAGCATATCCAGTGTTAACTCATCAATTTCATGTCAGTGATTTAGTTTCTTATGTCTAAGGAGTAAGGAATGACTCGCCAAAAAATTGGGGCGCTCTTGATTTAGGGCCGAGTAGATGAAAGCGGCAGTGATTTTGTTATGTTTCATATGCAGATTCTGGATTAGAATTGGATTTCTCTTTAGCTAGTAACTTCGAAATTGTTCATCGGATCCACTCTACCATTTACTTTCTGGTACTGAAAATTCTGAATATTCGACTGTAGATATACAAATTGGCATTAGAGAGTTTGCCGCAACATTCAATTACTTTATGAACTCACTGGAAACTGTCATGTTTTGCTATTTTGAAATAATATCATAATGAAATGAGACCTTGCTGTGCAGAATATCCAGATAAGAATCAGGATGGACGAGTCATTAATATGCCCCGGATGAGGATCTTGAGCAGTTGTAAATCTTCAGCTAAGCGCTTTGATGTTGAGATCAAATCCGGACTGGAGGCTCTTTCAGCTGTCGAGAACTATAAATGATTGGTCACCTGATGAACTTGATGAGGACACAGCACTGGCTGCCCTAGAATCAGATGGCTTTCCTCACAAGATCACACATCACTGCTTATCTGTATATAGTGATTTGGTGTACGAGGTTGATGGTAAATCTGTTCGGAAATTGAATGCTAAGCATGTTTGTGTGCATTTTGCAAGAAAATCCTTAAACAAGGGAATATGAAGATGAATCGCTTTACTGAGGAGTGGATGCGTCAGATACCCGAGGGAATACAAGCTAGCCTTGATATGATGGAAGGAGGAATCTTGACAGACAAGATTGGAGTAGAAACATGGATTACAAGATGGGACTGGAAGGACTTTCAACCCTACGTAAGCTTCCACTTATTTCCACAATTCAATTTGTTTCCTATTCAAAATTACTGTTCTATAGCTAATGCAAATCTAATTTCTACAGGGATCTTAGCATTCCAGGGCTTTCTTCAAACGCTTTATTTCTGAAATACACCAGAAGAGTTCACGCTAGTGCTAATTTAGAACCAATCTTCACTGCGCAGTAACCTCTAAAGGCATATAGAGATATCATGTTTGTTTGACTTGAGAACTTCTAGTAGCAAGTAAGGTGAAGGTTCGACATATTATATGGTGCTCTCATATGACTAAACGTCTTGGATCGTTCAGATGTATGGATTTGAGTTTTGATACATCAATAGTCTTTACTCACTAATTCTAAAGTACTGCAGTGCTGAGACTTTAGACATGCATATAAAACAAATTATCTGTTCAATGCTGATATAGTTGCAGAGAAGTCTGTCTAAGAAACAGACATGAATATGAATTGTCTGCTTTATTACAACTTATGCTAGAGGCAAAGGGTAACTTAACAAGCAAGAAAACTAGGGAAAAGATGTTATTGGTACTACTCCATCTCTTAATTATTCATTATAGCTAAAAAATAGATAGCTCATGCTGGGCCGAATCAATTCAGTGCTTTGAATGGAACGGTAAGTGGTTGAAAGCCATGATGGAGACTAGCTTCCCAAACTTGATCCATGTCAGACATGGAGGAGCCGCACTCGTGCTCTTGCTTTTCTTCCAAGGAATGAATCATCCCAGCTACACGCCATGCACTCATCACTCTCCTCGGTAACCAATTCTGCGGTATCCAAGTATGGTTTAGTATCATAATTATGTTAAATTTTGTAGTAATTGTGACTCTAACTAACCTCACAAGCATGCATGTTCTCTAGCGAGGAAGGAACAGTCATTGCAGGTGTGGTGTGGTACAAGCAATCTTTTCGAACTTTCTTTGGCGGGAATTGAGAGAAGGGTATGAAGAGTGTTCCTTTAGGGGCTTTTAGTTGTTCTTCGGCTGTCAGTCCATCTCCCACCAGCCATACCATGGGTAAGTGATCCTTAGAGAGAACTAATTGATTAGTCTTCAACGGACTGCTTAATGATTTGCTGAGTTTCTGATACTCTTGGCTGTTCAGCATCACCACCTATAGATTTAACCGAGCGGTTAGATTTGAAGTTGACAGTTGATTGTTGTGCAAGTAAGCATCTGCGCTACTTACTTGGATTCCACGATCGGAAAGAGCAGATGCAGTGGCAAAAGCAACCTTAGAGAGGTTGCCTCTAAGGAGGACTTCAGAAGTGTGTTTTGGGATGGAGTTGAGGATTACTGCAACTGCCAAACTGCTTCCATCCACCACCTTCACTTTGAGGTTTGGATTCCTTTTCAGGTAAACCTCTCCATATTTATTCAGCTCATCCCCCTTAATTTTTTGTTCAATGTCATTTAATCATCATATAGTAAAGATGAAGAATGTTACCCCAATATTATATTCTAACCTGATTAAGGAGGCCAAGAGTGATGGCTTTGGCGCCCTTTTCATCTGCATCTAGTATCGCTTCCTCAATCATGGCATTGATTGATTTAGCTTGTGATTGCAGATCATACTGCAAATCAAACATCAGTGTGTAGATACCACAAATGATCATTGGCTTTTTTCACTTTGATTTGCCATATGTCTCACTCAGTAACTATATACAAAGTTGAGGAGCTAGTGTTACTTACTTGAAGTGAGTATTTAGGGATGGCCCAAGTTTGCATCTTAAGCTTTCCAATCCGATGCCTCTCGACTACAAAGCTTCGGCCATAAACCCAAGTTACTATCATCGACCAGACAGTAGTAACAGGCCACATCAACCAATTAAGGATCCATCTAGATTGGTGAGGCCTGGAGGCCAAGGGAGCAACCCCAACCTGAAGATGGAATATCGAGTCCGGGGTGGTTAAATGGGTGAGGTGCACCACATCGGGCTGTTCTTCCTTCCTCTTTAATGACTCTCTGTGAAGTTGGTCTGTGGACTTGTCCATGGTTCCATAGATGTAGTCGTAAAACGGCATGAATAGGCTGTAATTGGTTCGAAACTGAGTGTGGTGCAGTGAGTGGAATGAAGGGGTATACATGAGGAACTTGAGAGGAGGAAAGCAAGAGAAGAGCCAATTGGGAACGAGCTCGAAGTTGCAGTGCCCCATGCTGTTCATTAGATCGAAGAGGGTGATATAGCCTGCAATGGGTATCATTGAGACGGTTCCGGTAGCCATGACTGCTACAGCCGGGATCATGAAGATGATGTAGTAAGCCACGACTTCGATGAAAGGATGCATCAGAGCTGCAAATCAACCAACCAACCGGCCATGACATTCATTAACCATAATGTTAAGGGGTCGACAGTCCAATGGAGCGCCCATTTGTGGCTATGGTCTAGGTCCTGACCTGGTGGGCGGCCTGCCTTGACCAAAATCCGTGCCAGGCTTGGTTAGGTGACCAGTGTGCGCATTGTCTCCCAAACCAAGCTTGGTACGGACTCAGGCTAAAGTGAGTTTTCTAACATAACACCCGAACTCGAATTTCTGATTGTAGACCAATTTGATATCCAGGTGTTAATTCGTTAATCCCTAGATAATTTAGGTTTTTAGTTATCCTAATAATTAACTAGTGGCGACGTTTTCAAAAATCCATGTTTTAAAAAACACGTATTCGTCTTATGTCTGACAGTAATGTGTGACTTAATGTAAGATTACGTACATCCATCAAAACACCCCAAAAAGTATGCAAAATTTGGGGCCTGAATGATCGGATATCGAGCTAGCTCGATCCAACATATAAACATGGCTAATTAACCATGACTGAATACACACACTTAATTAATTACCAGAGATGGGCTCGGTGACGATGGAAGAGTGGTGGTGCGAATGGTAGCGCGAGTAGAGGTAATGGTGGTGAAGGGCTCGGTGCAGCCAATAGTATAGGAACTCGACTGGCCCAGCATGGGTAAGAGCTATTATCAAAGCCCCGTCTGTCCTCCATAAAGGCACATTCACCAGCGATGTCGGGAAAACGGTCCCCACAAGGTACAACAACAGTCCGAAGAGCATGAGCTGGTCACCCCAGCGTTCTTCTCTGTCAACCTGGTCGAACTCGATGCCCCGGTCGAGGATCCTGCCGGCACCTTTGGCGGTTATGTGGCGAGACATGGAGATCCATATATGGCTGTGGAGTGCCCTTGATAGCAGAAAAGGGAATATCATAAATATGGAGAGGTATCTGTTGTTGTAGTCGCTCACTATGAATTTGTAGGTGCTGTGGATCACCCAGGGAGATAGCAACAAGTACTGAAACGTTTAAAAATATATATTAATTATGAGTAGTAAGTAGTAGAAGAAGAAGAAGAAGAAAATTAAACCTTGAAGTTTCCAAGCGGCTTCCATGGCCAATCAGTGAGGATTCCTGGTTTAGAAGCCATGGTTAAATGTGGAATGTAGTAGAGTTTTCAGAATGTATGGAATGTGTTAGTGAGTTCCCTGTATTTATAGACCAATGGCGAGGGTGTGGCACCAGAGTTTTGGAGGAAAAAATCATCGGTTTTTGTTTTTTTTAAGGTATAAGATTGCTTCCGCATGCCGATAGTGTTAATGTTGAAGTTTAAGATTCGAACCTGGTTTACAGCTCACTTTAGCAGTTGGTCTCCTTGGTCCAAACAACATTGGTGTTATAAATTAGAGTTAAGAACCTATGAAAGGTCTGAACTATCACCCATGTTAACGGAAGAGGTCTGAAATTTAAAAAGTTAATAACAGAGGTCTGAAATTTCAATTTTGTTGATTTGAGGTTTTCCGTCCATTTTTAGGGTTAAATTTAACAGAACTGTGGAAATGACATTTTTGCCCCTTTAATATTTTGTTTTATTTAATATCTTATTTAAGGAAATGTGAAATGACAATTTTACCCCTAAAGTCAAATTAAAACCACCCAACTCCGGCCACCACCACCCGACTCCGGCGACCACCACCTCGACTCTGACGACCACCACCTCGGCTCCGGCGACCCGACTCCGGCCACCACGGGGCCAAAAAAGCTCCGATCTGGGCCAAAAAAGCTCAGATCGGAGCCACAGGGCTCCGGCCGGGGCCACGGGGCTCCAGATCGGAGCTCTGTGGCTCCGACCAGAGCCACAAAGCTCCTTTTGGCTCCGATCGGAGCTTTTTTTGCTCCGATCGGAGTCCAATCGGGGCCGGTGGCTCCGATTTTGGCCCAATCGGAGCCTTGGTGGTGGTCGCCGGAGTATGGTGGTGGTCGCCGGAGTACGATTGGTGGTCGCCAGAGTACGATTGGTGGTCGCCGGAGTACGATTGGTGGTCGCCGGAGTACCGTGGTGGCTTCAAGGGCATTTTGGTCTTTTCACTCCAAGCATGTGAGGGGCACACTTGATAGAAGGGCATTTTTGGAAATTTATTTTATTTCCAGTCACATGCCAAGCATGTGACCAATTTCCGTTAGTTTTAACGGAAAAAACTAACGGAGACCGTTGTTATCAACAAAACAGAAATTTCAGACCTCTGTTATTAACTTTTTAAATTTCAGACCTCTCCCGTTAACATGAGTGATAGTTCAGACCTTTCATAGGTTCTTAACCCTATAAATTATGGTTTGATATATAGGGTATTACAACTTGCAATTAGTATTAAATCCTTGCTTAGTGTTAACTTGTAAAGGGGGCGTTTTAATTAATTACTTGCGGAGAGGCAAAGTATGAGAATCATCAGTTGCTTAATTGCCCAGTAATTAGCTGGTAGCAATAAGTGATTCTCATTATATTATGCGTATAACTCCATGTGCAACATGCAAGTTTATTATTTCGTTGACTTAATTAAGTGGATCTAAATATATATATATACTCGATAACATGGCAATACTGGATATAACATATAACTGTACCAATAGGTCTGTAATTGCCACGATGGCACTTAACAATATCGATATTTCTTGTACAAACGTATAGAATCATTTAATGCACGGTGGTATGAGTTATGACTATGTACCGATTTATTTTTATTTCTACTTAAATTGATTTAAATAACAACACTATTTTATGACATTGAACTTACTAGGTGAGATTGATATGATAGGTATTGGATTATTATAGATGCTTCCTACATATACATGTTTTTTAGAATGCTTTTTCCTAACAAGGTACTAAATGATTGGTCACCTGATGAACTTGATGAGGACAAAGTATTGGTTGCACTAGAATCAAATGACTTTCTTCACAAGATCACGTATCACTGCTTATCTTTATATAGCGATTTGGTGAAAGAGGTTGATGGTAAATCTGTCCGGAAAATGAATGCTAAGCATGTCTGTGCATTTTGCAAGAAACATCCTTAAACAATAGAAGATGAAGAAGATGGATGTGTCGGATTCCCGAGGGAATACAAGCTAGCCTTGATATGTTGGAAGGAGAAATCTTGACAGACAAGATTGGAGTAGAGAAATGGATACAAGACGGGACTGGAAGGACCTTCAACCCTACAAAGGTTTCACTTATTTTCACTCTTCAATTTGTTTCTGATTCAAAAATGTTGTTCTATAACTAATGCAAATCTAATGTCTACAGGGATCTCAGCGTTCCAGGGTTTTCTTCAGACGGTTTACTTCTGAAATACACCAGAAGAGTTCAAGCTAGTGCTAATGCTGAACCAATCTTCACTGTGTGGTAACCTCTAAAGGCAGCAAGATATGTCATGTTTGTTTGACTTGAGAACTTCCGGTAACAAGTAAGCTGAAAGTTCGACATTTTTATGGTGCTTTCATATCACTACGTCTTGGTCGTTCAGATGTATGGATTTGAGTTTTGATACATCAATAGTCTTTACTCACTAATTCTAAAGTACTACAGCGCTCTGAGACTTGAGACATGCATATGAAAGAAATACTCTGCTCAATGCTGATATAGTTGCAGAGAAGCCTGTCTAAGAAACAGACATGAATATGAATTGTCTGATTTCTTACACTAGAGGCAAAGGGTAACTTAACAGCCAAGAAAACTAATGAAAATATGTTATTGGTACTACTCCATCTCTTAATTATTCATTATGGCTAATAATTTGATAGTTCTTGCTGGTCTGAATCAATTCAGTGCTTTGAATGGAACTGCAAGTGGTTGAAATCCATGATGGAGGCTAGCTTCCCAAACTTGATCAATGTCAGACATGGAGGAGCCGCACTCGTGCTCTTTCTTTTCTTCCAAGGCATGAATCATCCCAGCTACACGCCATGCACTCATCACTCTCCTCGGTAACCAATTCTGCATTAGTCAAGTATGGTTTAGTATCATATTTATATAATTTGTGATAGTAATTTTTTACTTTAACTTACCTCACAAGCATGCATATTCTCTAGCGAGGAAGGAACAGTCATTGCAGGTGTGGTGTGGTACAAGCAATCTTTTCGAACTTTCTTTGGCGGGAATTGAGAGAAGGGAATGAAGAGTGTCCCTTTAGGGGCTTTCCGTTGTTCTTCGGCTGACAGTCCATCTCCCACTAGCCATACCATGGGTAAGTGATCCTTAGACAGAACTAATTGATTAGTCTTCAACTGACTATTAATGATTTGCTGAGTTTCTGATACTCTTGGCCATTGAGCATCACCACCTATAGATTTAACCGACCGGTTAGATTTGAGTTTACAGTTGATTGTTGCGCAAGTAAGCATCTGGGGTACGTACTTGGATTCCACGTTTGGAAAGAGCAGATGCAATGGCAAAAGCAACCTTAGAGAGGTTGCCTCTCAGGAGGACTTCAGAAGTGTGTTTGGGGATGGAGTTGAGGATTACTGCAACTGCCAAACTGCTTCCATCCACCACCTTCACTTTCAATTTCGGGTTTCTTTTCAGGTAAACCTCTCCATATTCATTCAGCTCCTTACCCTAAAAAAAGCATTTTTTTTAATGTCATTTAATCATCATCATATAGTAAATGATGAAAATGCTACCAAAATATGGTTATATATATACTAGCCTGATTAAGGAGGCCGAGAGTGATGGCTTTGACGCCTTTCTCATCAGCATCCAGTATCGCTTCCTCGATCATGGCATTGATTGATTTAGCTTGCGATTGCAGATCATACTGCAAATCAAACAACAATGTATAGATACCACAAACAATCATTGGCATGTTTTTCATTTTCATTTGCCATATTCCTAAGTAACCACTTCATACAAAGTTGAGAGCTAGTGTGTACTTACTTGAAGTGAGTATTTAGGGATGGCCCAAGTTTGCATCTTAAGCTTTCCAATCCGATGCCTCTCGACTACAAAGCTTCGGCCATAAACCCAAGTTACTATCATCGACCAGACAGTAGTAACAGGCCACATCAACCAATTAAGGACCCATCTAGATTGGTGAGGCCTGGAAGCCAAGGGAGCAACCCCAACCTGGAGATGGAATATCGAGTCCGAAGTGGTTAAATGGGTGAGGTGCACCACATCGGGCTGTTCTTCCTTCCTCTTTAACGAATCTCTATGAAGTTGGTCTGTGGACTTGTCCATGGTTCCATAGATGTAGTCATAAAACGGCATGAAGAGACTGTAATTGGTTCGCAGTTGGGTGTGGTGCAGGGAGTGGAATGAAGGGGTGTACATGAGGAACTTGAGAGGAGGAAAGCAAGAGAAGAGCCAATTGGGAACGAGCTCGAAGTTGCAGTGCCCCATGTTGTTCATTAGATCGAATAGGGTGATATAGCCTGCAATGGGTATCATTGAGACGGTTCCGGTAGCCATGACTGCTACAGCTGGGATCATGAAGACGATGTAGTAAGCCACGACTTCGATGAAAGGATGCATCACAGCTGCAAATCAACCAACCGGCCATGACATTAACCATAATGTTAAGGGGTGGACAGTCCAATGGAGCGCCCATTTGTGCCTATGGTCTAGGTCCTGACCTGGTGGGTGGCCTGCCTTGCCCAAAATCCGTGCCAGCCTTGTTTAGGAGACCAATGTGGGCATTGTCTCCCAAACCAAGCTTGGTACGGACTCAGACTAGAGTTTTTTAACAGAACTCTTGAACTCGAATTTCTGATCGTAGGCCGATTTGATACCTAGTGCTAATTCTTTAATCCCTAGTTAATTTAGGTTTCTAGTTAGCCTAATAATTAACTAGCGGCGACTCTTTCAAAAATCAATGTTTTAAAAAACACGTATTCGCCTTAGGTTAGATTTATGTCTGATAGTAATGTGTGACTTAATCTGAGATTATATCTATCCAAACACCCCAAAAAGTATGTAAAATTTGGGGCCTGAATGATCGGATATCGAGCTAGCTCGATCCAACTTATAAACATGGCTAATTAACCTCTACCAAATACACAATTAATTACCAGAGATGGGCTCGGTAACGATGGAGGAGTGGTGGTGCGAATGGTAGCGCGAGTAGAGGTAATGGTGGTGAAGGGCTCGGTGCAGCCAATAGTATAGGAACTCGACTGGCCCAGCATGTGTAAACGCTATTATCAAAGCCCCATCAGTTCTCCATAAAGGCACATTCACCAGCGATGTCGGGAAAACAGTCCCCACAATGTACAACAACAGTCCGAAGAGCATTAGCTGGTCACCCCAGCGTTCTTCTCTGTCAACCTGGTCGAACTCGATGCCCCGGTCGAGGATCCGGGCCCCACCTTTGGCAGTGACGTGGCGAGACACGGAGATCCATATTTGGCTGTGGAGTGCTCTTGATAGCAGAAAAGGGAATATCAAAAACATGGGGTGGTATCTGTGGTTGTAGTCGCTCACTATGAATTTGTAGGTGCTGTGGATCACCCAGGGTGATAGCAACAAGTACTGCAACATTCAAAAATATATATATATATATATATTAATTATGAGGGTTGAGAGATTGTTGATGTTGTAGTAAGTAGTAGTAGAAGTAGAAGAAAATGAAACCTTGAAGTTTCCAAGGGGTTTCCATGGCCAATCAGTGAGGATTCCTGGTTTAGAAGCCATATGGATGTGATCTTAATTGGATGGATGTGTAAGGCAGTAGAGCTTTCAGAATGTAAGGAATGTGAGTGATCTGAGCTCCCTGTATTATTAGAACAATGGCGAGGGAGTGGCACCAGGGTCTTGGAGGGAGAATTCAACTTTTTTTTTTTTTTTTTTCGCTATCGCAATTTCAAGTTGACAAAACAAATTTGAGGTCTGCAATTGCCACTATATATACTGGATATAACTACGTACCAATATATAGGTCTGCAATTGCCACTATACCACTTAACATCGATATTTCTTGTACAAACGTATAGAATCATTTTATGCACGGTGGTATGATTATGTACCGATTTTATTTTATTTTTTTACAAATATTGATTTAAATAACAACACTATTTTATGACATTGAAATTACTAGGTGATCTGATAGGGTATTGGAGAACAACTATAGATGCTTCCTAACAGAAAATAATATCAGATTCAGATATACGTATACATATATATGCTAGATGTGAAATTAATCTTACAAGTCAACGTCATTTGTTATTGCGATGTTCTCTATATATATCTACTGTAGAAAACCAGACTGGTTCTCCATGATTGCACATGTTGCATGTCTCACCCACGAACCAGTACAACTGTCAAGCTCAAACCAAACAACAACAAAAATGTGATCCTTTTTTTTTGCTGTAAAAATGTTTTAAAATATATTTCTGAAATATAAGGAATATATTATGGATCGGATCAGATATTCTTCTAGAATTTTGCTGACTTGAATTCGGGATTCGTGAAGGACAAATTGGTATAAGTTTTTTTTTTTTGGATAGATTGCTAATTTGCTACTATATAGAATAAGAAAGTACAATCTTTGTTTTTATTAATCAAGCTGATTAACACTGTATTTACGAATGAATGATATTTTTTTTCTTTTATATCCAAGCAAGTTTACATGATTGAAAGAGAGAAGGGTTGTTCATCTTGGCACGACATCAATTTTTTTTTGTAGTCAATACCAATTGGTGGTGGTCGGCAGCTTTGGAAGTGATGAGTGGTGGCCGACGGTGACTTGAGCAAACGATAATGACTAAATTATAAATATTAAATTTTAGAAATATAAATTTGAGGACTAAATTGAACAAAATAAAAATATTTAACGGTCAAACTAACCGTTGACTAACGAAAGCACAAAAAATATACAATTTCTTAAACATATAACACCAAAAACCTACATATTTAAACATATGACACAAAAAACCTACACTAGTTAAATATGTGGCACCAAAAGTACCTTTAACCCTTTAATGAATTACTTGCGGAGAGGCAAAGCATGAGAATAGTCAGTTGCTTAACTGCCCAGTAATTAGCTAGCTGGTAGCAGTAAGTGATTCTCATTATACTATGCGTATAACTCCATGTGCAACATACAGGTTTATTATTTCGTTGATTTAATTGAGTGGATCTTAATATATATATATACTTGATAACATGGCAATACTGGATATAACATATAACTACGTACCAATAGGTCTGTAATTGCCACTATGGCACTTAACAATATCGATATTTCTTGTACAAACGTATAGTATCATTTAATGCACGGTGGTATGAGTTATGACTATGTACCTATTTATTTTTATTTTCTACAAAAATTGGTTGAAATAATAACACTATTTTATGGCATTGAAGTTACTAGGTGAGATTGATAGGTATTGGAGAATTATAGATGCTTCCTACATATACATGTTTTTTAGAATGCTTTTTCCTAACATGGTACTAAATGATTGGTCACTTGATGAGGACAAAGTATTGGCTGCCCTAGAGTCAGATGGCTTTCCTCACAAGATCACATATCACTGCTTATCTTTATATAGCGATTTGGTGAATGAGGTTGATGGTAAATTTGTCCGGAAATTGAATGCTAAGCATGTCTGTGTGCATTTTGCAAGAAATATGCTTAAACAAGAGAAGATGAAGAAGATGGATTGCTTTACCGAGCAGTGGATGCCTCGGATTCCCAAGGGAATACAAGCTAGCCTTGATATGTTGGAAGGAGAAATCTTGACAGACAAGATTGGAGTAGAGAAATGGATACAAGATGGGAATGGAAGGACCTTCAACCCTACAAAGGTTTCACTTATTTTCACTCTTCAATTTGTTTCTGATTCAAAAATGCTGTTCTATAACTAATGCAAATCTAATTTCTACAGGGATCTCAGCGTTCCAGGGTTTTCTTCAGACGGTTTACTTCTGAAATACACCAGAAGAGTTGAAGCTAGTGCTAATGCTGAACCAATCTTCACTGTGTAGTAACCTCTAAAGGCAGATTGATATGTCATGTTTGTTTGACTTGAGAACTTCCGGTAACAAGTAAGTTGAAAGTTCGACTTTTTTATGGTGCTTTCATATCACTACGTCTTGGTCGTTCAGATGTATGGATTTGAGTTTTGATACATCAATAGTCTTTACTCACTAATTCTAAAGTACTACAGCGCTCTGAGACTTGAGACATGCATATGAAAGAAATACTCTGCTCAATGCTGATATAGTTGCAGAGAAGCCTGTCTAAGAAACAGACATGAATATGAATTGTCTGATTTCTTACACTAGAGGCAAAGGGTAACTTAACAGCCAAGAAAACTAATGAAAATATGTTATTGGTACTACTCCATCTCTTAATTATTCATTATGGCTAATAATTTGATAGTTCTTGCTGGTCTGAATCAATTCAGTGCTTTGAATGGAACTGCAAGTGGTTGAAATCCATGATGGAGGCTAGCTTCCCAAACTTGATCAATGTCAGACATGGAGGAGCCGCACTCGTGCTCTATCTTTTCTTCCAAGGCATGAATCATCCCAGCTACACGCCATGCACTCATCACTCTCCTCGGTAACCAATTCTGCATTATTCAAGTATGGTTTAGTATCATAATTATATAATTTGTGATAGTAATTCTGACTCTAACTTACCTCACAAGCATGCATATTCTCTAGCGAGGAAGGAACAGTCATTGCAGGTGTGGTGTGGTACAAGCAATCTTTTCTAACTTTCTTTGGCGGGAATTGAGAGAAGGGAATGAAAAGTGTTCCTTTAGGGGCTTTCCGTTGTTCTTCGGCTGTCAGTCCATCTCCCACCAGCCATACCATGGGCAAGTGATCCTTAGACAGAACTAATTGATTAGTCTTCAACAGACTACTTAATGATTTGCTGAGTTTCTGATACTCCTGGCCGTTGAGCATCACCACCTATAGATTTAACCGACCAGTTAAGATTTGAAGTTGATTGTTGTGCAGGTAAGCGTCTGTGGTACTTACTTGGATTCCACGTTCGGAAAGAGCAGATGCAGTGGCAAAAGCAACCTTAGAGAGGTTGCCTCTAAGGAGAACTTCAGAAGTGTGTTTGGGGATGGAGTTGAGGATTACTGCAACTGCCAAACTGCTTCCATCCACCACCTTCACTTTCAGTTTCGGGTTCCTTTTCAGGTAAATCTCTCCATATTCATTCAGCTCCTTCCCCTAAAAAAAGCAATTTTCTCAATGTCATTTAATTATCATCATATAGGAAATGATGAAAAAGCTACCAAAATATAGTTATATATATTTATTTACTAGCCTGATTAAGGAGGCCAAGAGTGATGGTTTTTACGCCTTTCTCATCTGCATCCAGTATCGCTTCATCGATCAGAGTATTGATTGATTTAGCTTGCGAGTGCAGATCATACTGCAAATCAAACATCAATGTCTAGACTCTAGAATACCACAAACTATCATTGGCTTTTTTCATTTTCATTTGCCATATGCATAAATAACTACTATATACAAAGTTGAGGAGCTAGTGTGTACTTACTTGAAGTGAGTATTTAGGGATGGCCCAAGTTTGCATCTTAAGCTTTCCAAGCCGATGCCTCTCGACCACAAAGGTTCGGCCGTAAAACCAAGTTACTATCATCGACCAGACAGTAACAGGCCACACCAACCAATTAAGGAACCATCTGGATTGATGAGGCTTGGAGGCCAAGGAACCAACCCCAACTTGTAGATGATATATCGAGTCCAGGGTGGTTAAATGGGTGAGATGCACCACATCTGGCTGCTCCTCCTTCCTCTTTAACGACTCTCTGTGAAGTTGGTCCGAGGACTTGTCCATGGTTCCATAGATGTAGTCATAAAACGGCATGAATAGACTGTAATTGGTTCGAAACTGAGTGTGGTGCAGAGAGTGGAATGAAGGTGTGTACATGAGGAACTTGAGAGGAGGAAACCAAGAGAAGAGCCAATTGGGAACGAGCTCGAAGTTGCAGTGGCCCATGTTGTTCATTAGATCGATGTAGGTGAGGTAACCTCCAAGGGATATCATCGAGATGGTTCCGGTGGCCATGGTTGTTACAGCCGGGATCATGAAGAGGACAAAGTAAGCCACGATCTCGCCAAAAGGATGGATCACCGCTGCAAATAGTTATTGACTTAAACGGTTAATACTAATAAACTGTCTAAGTTTTGTCCATATTAAAATTTAGTGTCTGAACTTTAAAGTGTTGAAATTGACTGTCTGAGATTTGGACTTTGTTGAAATTTGGTTTTCCGTCCAAATTGCTGTTAGTTTTGAAAGAATGTTGCAAAAAGTCGGAATTGCATTTTTTACCAAATATGAATTGACTAAATTACCCCTAGAATCAAAACAACCACCACCTAACTCCGGCGGCCACCACCCAACTCCGGCAGCCACCACCCAAATCCGGTCGGCCACCACCCTACTCCGGCCGGCCACCACCCAAAAACCCTATAGTTGTTTATTTAGCTAGGAGGGGTAATTTCGTCAATTCACTAACTAATGGAAGGTCATATTTTCATGGAGGGGCATTTATGGAATATCAATTTTATCGAGTTCACGTGACGGTCACGTGCTACACTTCCGTTCGACTTAACCCAAAAATAGAAGGAGACGCTAGATTTCAACAAATACCAAACCTAGGACAGTCAATTTCAACGACAGATACCAGATTAAACAGTTTATTAGTTATTAACCCTAACTTAAATATTACAGTTAAATTAACCATGTAAGTATATAAGCGCAATACATGGCTAACCATGGCTGAAAAGACTTACAAGTGATGGGTTCGGTGACAATGGAGGAGTGGTGGTGCGAATGGTAGCGCGAGTAGAGGTAATGGTGGTGGAGGGCTCGGTGCAGCCAATAGTAGAGGAACTCGACCGGCCCGGTATGGAGAAACGCCGTTATCAAAACCCCGTCAGTCCTCCATAACGGAATCCTCGACAACGATGCCGGGAAAACCGTCCCAGTGGCGTACATCAACAGTCCGTTGAGCATGATCTGGTCACCCCAGCCTTCTTCCCGGTCAACCTGGTCAAACTCGATGCCCCGGTCGAGGATCCGGGCCCTACCCTTGGCGGTTACATAACGAGACATGGAGATCCATATTTGGTTGTGGAGTGCCCTCCATAGCATAAGAGGGAGTATTAGAACCATGGAGAGGTATTTGTAGTTGTAGTCGCTCTCTATGAATTTGTAGGTGCTGTGGATCACCCAGGGAGATAGCAACAAATACTGCAACATTCAGTTAACATTTTTAATTTTTTGGGTTTTAAAAAAGTGAATTAAAAAGATTATGAGTTTGGAGAGATTGTATTGTTGTAGAAGAAGAAAATTAAACCTTGAAGTTTCCAAGTGGCTTCCATGGCCAATCAGTGAAGATTCCTGGTTTAGAAGCCATGAATGAAGGTAGAGCTTTTTCTGAATGTATGGAATGTGCAAGTGAGTTTCCCTCTATATATATAGAACAATGGCGTGTATGTGGGAAGAGACACCAAGGTTTTGGAGGGAGAAATTAATTCCATAAAAAATAAGTATATGCTTAAAATGAAGTTGATTTTATACAGTGTTGCTAAAATGAAGCCAACTTTAGTTTAAGTCAATTTTCCAGTCGTTAGATCAAGCGCGCGTTATGATCTATATAAAAAATATCAATTGTCTTAAAATCAACTTAATTACAATGGACTCTGTTTTAGCCAAGCCTTAAGTTGAATAATTGATTTTGTTAATAAGTTGTTTATCCATTTTCTCCAATTTAAGTATTTGTTACGTATTGTTATATATATATATATATGACATTGTCATCTTTATTTCATCTAAATTTTTATATATAACAATATATCAAACATATTTTTTGTATTTCGCTTAGCGCTTGTTAGTTGTCTAGTATGTTATATATATATACCCAAGGTTGGTTGGACCAACTGGTAAAGCGAGTTGTGTTCCCCGTGGGCGACCCGAGGTCGAAACCCGCCGGAGACGCCGCCTTGGGGAGGACTTTAACCTTAACGCTCCCGGTCCGAACTTGCGAAAGCAATGTAAATATATCAAAAAAATGTTATATATATATCCTTATTAATTGTATACGTGCAAATGGGGCGTTTTAATTACTTGCGGAGAGGCAAAGTATGAGAATTGTCACTGTCAGTTGCGTAATGGCTCAGTAAGCTGGTAGTAGCAGTAAGCTAAGTAAAGTAACCTTAATTTTGTTGAATTTGATTCTCAACATATATATGTGTATAGATCCATGTGCTACATGCAATTAGTCTTTATTTTTTCGTTGACTTAATTAAGTGGATACACTATAACATGGCCTTACGTCTGTAATTGCCACTATGGCACTTAACATCAAATTTTATTATGCAAACGTAAGAACGTATAGAATCATTTAATGCATTGCATAGGTATGTATCACGTATCAGTATGACAGCGTACTGAAATTTTTATATATTTATTAGTATTATTATTTAGGGTTAAAAGGTAGTTTTGGTGCCACATGTTTGACATGCGTATACCGGAGGTGTGGAATTGCAAATAGTTTACACACAATATGAAACATAACGGGTGATAATTTTAACTTTTCATTACATTCTGAATACACACTGAATTCTATACTGAAAATGTTTAGTTTGTAAGTTGAATGGACATTATTTCATTTACATACGGAGTGAAGACACTTATGTTTCGGTGTGTAACGTATCCATATGTAATAAGTTGAATTTGTTATTCATGTGTGTAATTAGACTGGTATGTTTGCACATATATGAACTCATGTTGACATATGTACTACATGTGTTGACATAGAAAAAGTGATTGATAAAGTAAACATTATACGTGGAGCCAACAAAGGGGACAAACCCAACACCGCCTATCGGAACCGGGCTCTGATACCATATTAAATTCCACATCAGGCCGAGTCAAACCCAACAGGCCAAACTAGAGCAACTAATTTCACAAGTGGGGTACCATCCGAAAACCAATTGGTAATAGGAGGAGGTAGCTCATTTACTTATATAGTGCTCTATTATTCCACATACCACCAGTGTGGGACAACAACTCACAGTGCAGCAATCAAACGGTGACTTCAACAAAGCAAGTAAGCGGCGGAGGGGGAGGGCGGGTAGGCAGGCGGGTGGCGGAGGGAGGGCGGGTAGGCGGGCGGGTAGGCGAGCGGGCAGTGGTGGCAGGCGGGCAACGGTGGGTAAGTGGCGGTGGGCGAGCTTTGTAATTTCAATTAAAATGTAAATTTAAAATTATATTTTTGTTTATAATTTCAGCAAACTTGGAATAGCTAATTCTATGTGTTAAACTAGATAGAGATTCCATCAAAATTAGAAATTGTGAGTATTTATTTCACATAATTAGATAACCAAAATATAACATGTATTTAACTTGCTTAAGGCTTAAGCTGTCAAGCATGCTGAAATTTCAAAACTCGAGCTTGAGCCAAAGCTCGAGTTGAGCCTATCTACTATCCATCAGGTCAAGCTCGGCTCCAAAAATCATGACCTAGCTCGTCGTGTTTTATATAGAATAATAATAATAATATTTCCTCATTGAATGTTATTCCTTAAAGGCGTACCGAATCAGGGGGGCCCTCGGACAAAAACAACTGATAATGTTTCATCTTCATAAGCAAAATCACCACTGGATTCTTCTTGTCCACACCATGTAGGCCGATAATGTTGTTTCTGGCAGTAATTACTTCGCAATTGTCCTTTTTTTTTTTGTCCATGATGTTTGACCACTTTGGATTTTGATCCATGATGTTTTTTTTTAATTAGTTTTAGTACCATATGTTTGCACATTTTTCTAGTTTTGGTCCGACCGTTACATTCCATCCATTTTTTGACATGTGCGAGTCACGTGATAAACCCTAAACTTTCAATTTTGTTCAATTTAGTCCCGAAGTTTCAAAATTTCAATTGGACATAGTTGTCCAATTGGGGTCAATTTTGAAACTTCGGGACTAAATTGAACAAAAAAAGTTAGAAAGTATAAGAGAGACTAAATTGAACAAAATCGAAAGTTTAGAGTTTATCACGTGACTTGCACATGTCAAAAAATGGACGGAATGTAACGGTCGGACCAAAACTAGAAAAGTTTGCAAACATATGGTACCAAAACTAGACAAAAAAACATTACGAACCAAAACTCAAAAGTTGTCAACATTATAACCAAAAGACTTATTAACTTTTTTTTTCAACCAAAACCCTCAATTTGTGTTCAACTGCTGCCTTTCCATTCCAATTTTCAGTGTTTGAGTGATATATGTTTGAATCCGAATCTCTAGTTAAAATATAAAGCGTTGATCAGTTAACTTTTTTTTTTTTGCCAACGGTTAGATCAGTTAACTATAAGCTCATAAGCTCTACGTCGTAGAAGAACAGATAGGCAACGTAGAGGAATGACCGAACATCTTAAATAATCGAAAGACTGTTGCTTTATAGTTTCGTTTTCCTATGATTTAATAATAATTTTAATCACCCTTAAAGAGCTAGCAATAATGAGCATATATATGTGCTGCATTTCTATATAAGATCCACCCCTATTTTCTTTTTGCCACTTGCTTTATATATAGATGATTTAATCCGATCGTTAAGTTGGATGATATTTAAATAAAAAGTATATTGTAACTAATATTTTTTGCCAACATATTATAATTAATTAATTATTAGCTCGAGCTTTATGTGGCCATTTAATTTTAAATTATTTATTCTATAATTTAGTGAAAAAATGTTTATCTAAAAGAAGATAAACTTCTTATATATATAATATAATTACTGATTATTTTTTTATGGTAATATATGCTTAATTAGAAATATATGATATCACATTTTATTAAAATATATATTTACATGTGAAAAATGATTTAAATTAATATATTGTAGGAAAAGTCCTGACTTGATAAATATGGTATTTGAAGATAAAATAAAACATATAATTACTTACGGTTATGAAAATAATATAGTATTACACTATAATAAAATATATCTACATTAAAGGTTATTTTTTCTAAATGTGTTTTGAAATTTTGAAGTTACCGATTATACTATATGTGTAGCAAAATAATAGCAAACTAGACCAATATATAAAATTAAATCCAAACCTTCATATTGTTGATTTTGACATATAGTTCACTAGTTGATTTAGTTATAATTAAGTATATAAATAAATTATATATATTTTAAATCTAAATTTGAAAAAATATATTGCTGATCAATGTCGGTAAACTTTGGTTCACTATAATCACAAGTTTAATTAGTTTGTTTGTATGTAAGAAAATAATGAGCATATCGTATGATCGGATATCTATACCAACTTCTCATTATATCCCGGCTAATTTTAACCATACAATATTACATTTTCAAATTTCAAAGGAGTATATATATATATAAATAAAGACTTATAACTTGTGAGTCCATATGTTATATGCATAGCTGTGTAAATGAGTCGAGTCAATTTGAATATGTGATAAATTCGACTCTAATAAAATTTATTAAGTTTGAACTTGACTCGCATTCAAGTTTAACATAATTTAACTCGACTTAATTTATCATAAATTCATTATAAATCACAATAGGTAAGTATTTATCATAAATCTAGCTCGACTCGACTAACTTATGTAATAATTAATTAATATTAAATAATAATAATAAAATAAGGATTGTAATTTGACTCTAAGTATTATTAAGCTCGAATCCAATAGACTATAAAACTCAACTAATTTTTTTATATTGGAATTCAAATTCAAAATATAACCAAATCGATTGATACGAGTAGTTCAAAAGGATAGCTTTAGTTATTGTGCATCTCTATCACATCTACTTGTACAATAAAAGGGTATGTTTAGAGCTCTGTTTAGAGGATCATTTTTGTGTATGTTTTAATGAGGAAGTAGATTTGTATTAATTACATGTTGTTTGGCATCAAGCTGGAATCGGTAATAGTTTAATATATGGAATAATCCATATATATATATAGTAATGCGATCAAGTGAAGAAACTCTTCCACTTTGGGAGGAAACTTACTGTGATTGATTAGATATGCAATTAAAGTCGCGCACATTGCGCAAAAATTTAATGTAATTACAGCTGAGTGTTTTGGCAAAAAAAAATAAAATAAAAAATTACAGCTTAATCATTTAGTAAATAAAAATGAGTAAATAATTTCAAAATTTTCTAGTTTGATTTAGTCTATATTAATAATTGAAATTACTTTTGCCATAAAAAAAGAAAAAGCTTCTATCATTTCGTATTTTTCACTTAATATTTTTATTATATAATAATTTTTTATTTGACCATAAAAATATCGGCTCAAATTCAATGAGCCACAAATCAAATTTAAGTATGCGTGTTGAGTTTGAGTATATGGTAAAGCTTGCCCGAATCATTTTTATTGAGCTTAAACTGATCGAGTTTTATTTTTTCAAGCTCAAACAGTCAAACTTGGCTCAGAGCCATAATTGACGAGTAGTTCATCTCGGCTCGGTTTACTAAATTTAAATTTGTCTCGAAATCGACTTAAAATTGTTTTTGAAAGATTTAAGATTTAGTAAGTCTCTTATTTGTGGGTCTCATTGAATAAATATTATATCATGTAAAATGCTCAATAAATTCAAAATCGTCTTGAATAGGCATTGATAAAAAAAATAAAAAACTCGAATAGACTCACGAGCCTTTCAAGTTGAATATAAATAAACTCGCACACAAGTCGATACTAGAAAATTGTCTATTCGAAGTTGACTCGAAATTTATCAAGCTGAATTTTATTATCGACAAAGTCAATTTCGAATAGCTTACGAGTATTTTATTTCACAATTCACTATCATATTGGCAAAGCTACGATTTAACCAATATCTCTAAATAAACAGAGATTGTTCAATTCAAGATACCTCGACCAAAAATCTGAGGTACCATTTTTTTGGGACATTTTCTTATTGATAGCAAATTACACATTCCTTAAAAGACAAGGGAAAAAAAATATCTATATTGTGTCTCAGGTTTATACATGTGTTAGTTTGGTGTTTAAAAAATTTATTAATATTTGATGTCTCAGGATTCAATCTTGTTGCGATTTGGTGTCTCTGTTAAATTATGTGGTTAAATTTAACAGAATTCGGTCATGTGACCAGCACATGACCAAATAAAATTGAAAATGCTCAAATTACCCCATAAACCCCAAATCAGGTCACTGTACCCGCTCCACCCCTGGAATCTGCCGGAACACTAAATCCTAAATCGGAATCGGCCGGAATCGGACGGGTGGCTTTGTAAAAATAAAAAAGTATAAGGGGAAAAATCGTCTTTTCATCCGACTCTGTAAAATTTAACCCCGAAAATGGACGGAAAACTAAATCGCAACAAAGTTGAATCCTGAGACACCAAATATTACCAAATTTTTTTAGATACCAAACTCACACATGAGGCAAACCTGAGACACCAAATAGGTTCTTATACAACACTGTTAAATTGTGAGGAGCGTTAAACAATAATCAAAACAGAAATAACCATGTAATATAGTATGTTGGTTCAACGCCTCATCTGACCATGAGAATGAAAAAATATTCATGACCAGCACTTTACCCCTTACGGACTGACATGGTGCAAGTGATGATTAGTCTAGGTGTGGAGCGAGCATGCTACAGGTGCTATCCTTCTGCATGCTACATGTGCTATCCTCCTGATGATGGCCCAGCATGCTACAGATGCTACCCTCCTGATGATGGCCCCCTAGGACCATCCGCGGAAAAAAAAAAAAAAGTCAAAACACAAATTTCAATTAGATATATACTGGGCTCCATATATTGCTTCGGCTCAGAAAATAACCTAAAGCCCGAACTTAACGGGCCTAGGTTTCGCGACAAAGGCCCATCCTATCATCCTTAGGCCCACGCTGATGTTGGGCGGGAAATCACCGAATATTTGGACGATCTCCCTCCTTCACTGTTTCTCTCTCTCTCTCTATGCGAGACTGTATTTGCAGCAGCAGTAGAGAGAGAGGCTTAACTTCTGCTGCTAGTCTCTGCTCTACTGTAGCATCACGATGCCTCCAAGGACAAGGAAGAGACCCAACTCCTCGACTCCCGCTTCTTCAGCGAAGAAGCCGAATCATCAGAACCAGAGCTCCCAGCCCTCCAAGTATACCATCCAGCATTTCTTCGACCGCCGTACTCAAAATGCAGTTCCCGCCTCAACGAAGCAGCCTGATGAAGAAGCTGCGGTATCCGACCCTCCGGCACTGAAACATAAACCCACGCGTAATCAAAGGATCGACTTAGTTCCTCAGCCAATGGATGGCCAAAGCGTTAAAAATGGGACGGATTTTGGGGACTCTAAGGTTTCGGTTATTCGAGGTTCGAGAATGTCAACGGGAATGGACGGCGATGCCAAGGAATTGCAGAAGATTGATGGGAGATGCACGGGTTCAGTATCAGACAATCCAGTAAGTGGGGTGACTTCAAATTCTTTGCAGGTTACTACTCCACCGGAGAATTTGATCAGTCTGGGCGGTGGTGGGGTGAGCTCCATCGATGATTCTCCAGAGAATTCCAAGGCTATGCCTCTTAAACGGTTCAAGTTCTCACCTGGAATGGTAATTGTAGCTTTCATTGGCAAATGTTTGTGAATGTTCTTGTGCGTAATTGTCTATGTTACTTAAGTAATTGACAGCTAGTGCTTCAGTTTCAATAGAACTATAGAGGAAAATGTATAAGTGTTACTGAGGTTTTTGAATAGTCTGTAGAAGACTAGAAGCAGACCCCTTGCAAAGTTAGACTCTTTTGTGCCATGGGACAGCAGCATTAAAATTTAAAACCATCAAAAGAAGTTCGGTGTAGGCTCTAACTAAGCATTTGCATTTTTTTTTTTGGTTACTTATTTGAATGCTGTCTCTTTGACAAGGTTGAGACCATACTTTTAGATTTGATAGTCAGTATTGTTGTAATCACTGGCATATGCAAATACACTGCATTTCCATAGTGTAATATGATGAACTTATAATTTCAAAAAAAGGCTACCATTTAAATAGGGAGACTACTTGAAATGTACCCGATTCTTAGAAGCTTTTCAACTGGTTATCTTCTCTGTTGTTGCTAAAACTTTGTCCATTAATCTCCTTTGAAATGATAAGTTCGTTATGTCATCATCACAGTTGATAAAACAAAGTCAGGATGATGCTGGTGAAGAGATAACCTGGAAGATTTCTCCGGTGAATGAGCGTCTGCAAGCAGTTTCCAAACATATGCCCGAGGTGATTAAAGTTTTGGCAGAATCTTCAAAGCTCAACTCCTTGTATATTCGTCAATGTTCTCAGAGCAAGGTATTCTCTCTTCTTATTTGGCCTAGTTTTGTTTTACATCTCTTCTTTGCAAAATTTTGACACTCTGCTGTTGAAGAGTTCTTCTGCTGCTGCTGGCAAGGTTGATATGTGGCTTTCTTCACCCTTGGGGAAGGCCTGTGAAAGACCGCTTAGTTGCGCTGACAAGAAAGGAACAGAAGTGGTATACTCGTTTCAGACTACGGGTCTAAAAGAAATTATAACTGACGGTTCTTCAACCAGTCACCAAAGTCCATTCCAGACACCGCCTTCTTTATCATACAGTAATGATAAGGTAATATCATTATATGATGCCGGACTCTGTTGCTTCTAAGTTCTATTAGCTCCCTTCGACTTTCTTTAATCGGTTAAGCTTGGAAAACGAAATGAAGAAATATCTAGAATTGAGTAGCAGTTTGCAGATATGCTTGTGGAGTTCATGATAACCATTATTGTATTTGGCAGCCAGTAAGTAGCAGTGCAGGCAAAGGATCATCTAATCAACTTGTCTCAAGGCATCAGAAAAAGGTTTCTACTCTAAGCTCATACATTATTAACTTTTTTATACTTTTGATTTCCATACTCTTCTTCTAATGTCTCTCTACTTGAGAATGCCTCTTCTACTATGGTTTATCTACCTTGAATCCTTGTTAATACACGATTTTCAGGCCTTGTTTAGGTAGTGAAGTCAGTATTCAACTGTTGGTCCTATATTCTTAACAGCAGTGTCATAACCTTCTTGCCTTTTTTCTAGGCACTTCTCGAATTGCTAGATCAAGTGGAAGATGCCATATCCGTTGAAGATACAACAGCAGCATGCACAGATGCAGCATTGTTTGACAGGAAACATATACATGGACCAACAAAACCTGACGCCCCTGCAAAAACTGAAGCAGACTTATCAGAAAATGTACATGATGTGTCATTAAGTAGACTCTTCCTTGTTTTGGAGGTATGTTCTCTTCATGCAATCTGTTTTCCATAACACAAGTGGGAGGCATTGTTATATGACCTCTCTGAAATTGACGGATGGCTTATTGAGAGTATTAATGATTTGCCATCTGTCTAGGTAGCTGAGAAACGTTCATCTGGTGATTCACTAGATGCCCATGGCCCTTACAAGGTGAGAGTCAGACTACTTTCTTGATGACCATACTTTTTGTAACTGAATAGATTAAGGCCAAATGATTTCAGGTTCTTCGGCTATTGAATGAGACGACAGGAGAAGAACAATCACTCTATTTATGGGATGAATGGTAAGTTTAATATGCATTATGTACTTTAATTTCTATGAGAATCTGGGAGAAAGTCGCAGAATATGTGCATTCCACTTTTAATTATATATATATATAGACTCATCGTCTTGTTACATGTCACTTTTCTTTGCTGTTGTTCATCAGGTTCTACAGCGTCATTTCTCCAGGAGATACAGTTAATGTGATTGGAGAATTTGATGAAAATGGGAAATGTGACATTAACCGGGACAAAAATCTCATAATTCTTCACCCAGATCTCCTAGTTTCTGGAAGTCGGGTGAGCAACATTTGCTCGTGTATTGTATAAGTCTGTTTAATTGAGTAGCTTTCTATTGTAATCTCTCTTGACCTTGCCTAGTAAGTTAATGTTGCGGTTATGTCAATTTTCTCTCTTTGGCCGACACTGTTATGTTAGCTTATTGCTAGGTATTATTGTTATATTCAGGTAGCTGGCAGCTTTAGCTGCCCCAGGCGTGCTGTGCTTGATGAAAGATTAAAAAACAGTGAACACTCAATTGCAGCATTAGTCGGTACCATGTTACATCAGATCTTTCAGGTTTAGTGATAAGTTTTGCGTTGTTTCCACATTTCTTTTTGCACTATCCAGTATTCCTCAAATTATGTTCTTTAACTCGATTTTCCTTTGGAAACTAGGCTGGACTGTTAAAGGAGAATCTTACACAGGACTTCTTAGAGGAATATGCCAGTATTGTCCTTCAGAAAAACTTAGAGACTCTGTATGCTTGTGGAGGTAGAAATTTAATTGAATATCATCTTTTCTACAAATGCATATTTATCATTTCTCACTTGCATCACATAAAATTTCAGCTGCAATTTATTTAAAAACACACTATGCTTCTGTTTAATCAGTTGGCTTTCTGGTAGAGCTTCCAGCTGTCAACAAAAAACTTTGATAAATTGCTATAACACCAAGCTTCTCACTATTGTTTGTATAACTTTTGTTCTTGCATTCTTGACCTCTACTGAAAAACATTGTGGTTACTGTTATGTTTTTGCTGCTACTGTTCTTATCACCTTTTGTTATGTCGCAGCCAGTCAAAAGGATATATTTGATAAGTTGATGGAGGCCGTTCCAAAGTTAATAAGCTGGATCCAGAACTTCAAAGATTCACAGGTTTGCTGATTTACAGTTCCAGTTAGTATCCCCATTTCCATATATTTGAGTACATGAATCTGACTGGAAAGATACTCTTTTAGTTTCATTTCACCTTTGCAAATGTCATTAACGAAATAAGGCCTATGTATACGGTTATTTTTATTTGGTAGCCTATGCGCGGAATGGATCACACTTGTTTTTTATTGTAAGAACCTAATAAAAAGTCGCTACGCTGTACTAGATTTAAAGTGTTGATATCCGGAGTCTCAACTATCAGATTGGTTGATTCAACTTTTTTTCGTCTTAAAATTGACTAAACAAAAACATATTGTTTTAAGCGTCAAATAAGCCTAAATCACGAGCAACAAATATGATACTTCGGAAAAGTGGAAAACAACATGCTTTTGTTGCTTAAAAAGCCAATTTTAACGCCAAAATCAGCTGGAAAAAGTGAATAGCAAAAAATCTGATTGGTGGGACACCGAATAAACATTTCAAATCTGGGACAACGATTAGCAACATGACGTATAGTTGAGTCTGTTTTTAGGTTCTTAACCCTTGTTTAAATCATCATAAGTGAACTCATTTTCTTTTCCTACCTAATATGAGCATTTAGCATTGTAAGTACGAGCTAAACGGCACCTAAACCTGCTATTTTCCGTTGTCTGTAAAACCTTTTTATTCTGACTTCTACTTTTTCAACTTTAACTGACATATCAATGCCGCTTCTGTGCATCTGTCTTTGCCCATTGCCTTGAATAGCTCTCAGAAGCTCCTGGAGTTGATTTTGGATCTGATGAAGGGACCAGCAAGCTCAAGATATCTGAAGTAAGCCATTTCCTGCTTTTTAGATGAATCGTTTTGATTCACTTTATGTGCCTGTTCTCTAAACTGGAATGTAGGATTTATGTGACCATTCTTCTCATTAGACACGCTTTTAACCATTAGTTCTTTCGGGTTAGTTATAATTTCTTGCTTATTTTTTGTTGATGTACCCACAATGTTGGTGTGTTCTCTCGTTAGTTATATGAACATCACTTCTTCATATCCCATTGTAATACCAAGCGATCATAAACTTCCATGCTTTCAAATGCTAAGACTTATACTTACATGTGGTGTAGGTGATAGATATCGAGGAGATGGCATGGGCCCCGAATTATGGTTTGAAGGGAATGATTGATGCTTCTATCAGAGTAAAGGTCCAAGATGGTAGTGCTGAGGCAACAGAGAAGATAATGCCATTAGAATTTAAGTCGGGCAAAGCGAATGGCCAGGTACACTAAAAGGAACTCAGATTGTTTGTCAATTTATAGGCATTTGCCAGTTATCTTACCTGATGTCAGTCTCATAATGTCTGTTTCGTCTAGTCATCTATGGAACATACTGCTCAAGTTATCTTTTACACTCTCCTGATGTCTGAAAGGTATGTTGGCTACTCCACCTTTTCCTAATCTGTCTTGTTGGTAATCATTGAAAGCACTCTCTTATGATGCTATTTTAAATTTTTCTTGCCATTGTCAGATACCTGAAACCAATTGATTCTGGCCTCTTATACTACCTACAATCAAATCACACCCAAGTAAGAAAAGAGATTCAGTTGGTTTATGCCATCTTTGTTTGTATGAGATTTATTTATTGGTGTCAGTTGACCACTTATCCAGGGTGTTTGTGTTCGAAGATCAGACTTGATTGGGCTCATCATGCGCCGCAATGAGTTTGCTAATGATATGCTCAAGGCATTAACTGCCCAGCAGCTCCCGTCGATGTTGCAGGTAAATCTTCTTCTTGGTCTTTGTTTCTTGTGCTTGAATTGTAAAGAGTAAGCATGGGCTTGGCCTTTTCCTGATGGAAGAATGTAAAGAGTTTGGCTTGGCCAATTTCAGGATAGTTTTCTCTTAGTAGTTCTAGTTGTCACAAATAAATTATTGGCACAGTTTAATTGATGAATTTCTGGAGTTTCTTCAGAGCCCAAGCATGTGCAAAAGTTGTCGCCACCTGAATGTCTGCACCCTCTATCATAAGGTACCCCTTCTGTAGAACTCTTTGCTCAATGATTTATCACATACAACTGAACTTTGCTATCATGATGGAACAAGCTAGTTAGTTTGCTGCATTTTCTTTGGAAAGTATGTAAGTAGGTAAATCTCCACAGGAATACTACTGTATAGATATCTAGTACCATTTTATTTAGAATTGCATAATCTCAGTAAAAAGGAAAGGAACTATTCTTTTGATTCTTCTGGCATGCTACTCAGGATTGGAGTTGAAGGGTCTCATTGATCCATGTCTAGATTGAGCTCTGGAGTTACATGTGCAGAGGCATTCAAGTTTAAAAAATGGGATATAGGTATTTTTCATACCACTTGTTTGACCGGAATTCACTTTTCGTACCGCTTGTTATTTTTTGTACACTTTTGATACCAACCGTTTGCATTTTGTACCCTTTTAGTACCTCCGTTAAAGTTCCGTCCATTTTGGCCGTTAAGAGGCACGTGCACGTGGACGGAACTTTAACGGAGGTGTACAAAATGCAAACGGTTAGTACCAAAAGTGTACAAAAAAATTAAGTGGTATGAAGAGTGGATTCCAGTCAAACAAATAGTATGAAAAGTACATTTATCCTTTAAAAAATCAATAAGTTAGATTACGTCATGGATATTAATTGCCTTATCAGAATATAGCAATTTTGTTAGTTTTTTTTGGCAGGAGCAATTTAGTTGGTTGAAACTGTTCGTTGGGCTGCAACATTTCCTGTCCATTACTCCGTTATTGATACTCCACGCTAAGCTTCATACAATAATTAACGAGGGACTTTTGTTTCACCTACAAGGGTCTATGGTTAAACAGTTAGGACTTAACACTTAAATTGTCAATACAATTTTTTTGGCCAAAAGAAAATAAAAATTGTGATTATAGTTTTGGCCATGCTTGTTAAAATTGACATATTATTAACTTGGGTAGTGCTTACATCCTACAATAATTCTCTTGATGTTACATTTCTGTTTAATCAATCCTCTAGGCGAATGGTGGAAGCATGGAAAGCAGCGGTCTCGGCAATTTGTTTGATGCATGTACCAACCACTTATCGACAGCTCACTCAACTTTCCTGAGACACTGGAATTGGCTTATTGATTTAGAAGCCAAAGTGGCAGAGGTGATATGTATGAACGTTAACTGCAATTTATAATTTTCAGCCTAAAAGGACTAAATCCAACTAAGCTTCTGGCGTATTGTTCAGCACGGAAAGAAGGAAGTCTGGCGTTCTCAAAGTATAAAGAACATTAACCGCAGTGGTTCGCTCTCTTCGGTTGTTCTCGATACTTCTTTTAAGCTTGCTCGTTGTAAACCTTCCAAAGAGAACCGGTTTATCTATCGGTTTGTGCATCAAGATTTTCATCAAAACAAAGTGAAAGCATTTGAAAGAGATGTGTCTACTTCTGCCAAGTCCTCATCATGTGATCTGTCTTGCACCCTCCGATGTGGAGATTATGTGGTATTGTTCTTCTTGAGCTTTTGCACTACTTCTACAGTTTTTTTCTGTCATTCGTGCAGTCCAGAAATCATAGTACTTTTTTTTGGCCGATAGAAATCATAGTACTTGATAGTCACATTTTGGTCTGTAGAAATCATTGACAGGGAATAAGTATATCTAGTTTCGTGGTCTGAAGTATAACTGTTTAAAATTCAGCTACTTATGACTAGTGAATACTAGTTATGCATATAGAGGCATTTGTCTGAAATAAACTTTTACTATATCTGAGATTGCAGTTGCAACCAGTTAATTTTCAATAATTGATATTGATTTTTTTTCTTTCTTAATGAAGATTCTCAGTACTGAATCAGATCAGCAGGCAATTGCAAATGGAGTTATCTCAGATATTAGCCGCTTACACGTTTCTGTAAGAAAACTCATATTACTCTATGAACATATACTACTGATTACTGAAACATTTCCATATTTTACCTGTCAATTGGCCGAAAGATAAAGAATTCAACTGACTACCATATTACTACAGATCTCCTTTTCTAGACGTCTACGAGTTCCTCGGAAAAGTCAAACCTCTAGAGCACATGATCTCAATAGAGAAGTTTGGCGGATTGACAAGGATGAACCTATGTCTTCATTTGCTGTTATGAGGTAATTTAACTGAGAATGTGCATCACATCTGATATACAAGATTAAGCGAGGCAATCATAATTTCTGTCAATGAAGGTTCAATATTGTACAACTTTTTCTTGGCGATGCGCGGATTTCTCATCTAAGGAAGATGATTGTTGACCTTGAGGTGAATTTTCTCTTCTTACCTTCAATCCCTCTAAATTCTAGAATGCGCTGTTCACCAACAGTTTCATGTCCCATTCACTTGTAGGCCCCAAGATTTGATAGTGGATGCATATTCAGTCAAGATCCAGCAATATCTTATGTATGGTCAGAGCAACAACTAAATGATGATCAGCGTCGAGCAATACTTAAGGTAGCATGAGGCCCGTTGTTCTGATCTTCATTATTTAATTATGATGGCTGCTCTCTATGAGATCACTCTCTTCATTTTTGGATGTTATCTTTCAGATACTTACAGCAAAGGATTATGCTCTAATTCTAGGAATGCCTGGGACTGGCAAGACATCTACAATGGTGCATGCTGTAAAAGCCTTGTTAATTAGAGGCTCATCAGTTCTGCTTACATCCTATACAAACTCTGCAGTTGATAATCTGCTCATCAAGTTGAAGGATCAGGTTATACTTGAACCATGTATTTGTGTTTTTTTTTCTTCCCTTTCTCTCCCCCAAAACATTATTGAAGTAAATCATCATTTCAGGGTATCGACTTTCTTCGCCTTGGAAGAGACGGTGCTGTGCATGAGGAAATCCGCGACTACTGCTTTTCAAGTGAGATTAATACATGATCAAGTCCTTGTCAACCATCATGCCATTATATTCACTATTCTTACAGAGTTATTGAATGACAGCAAGCAACATGAAAAGCATTGACGACATTAAACAAAGACTAGAGCAAGTGAAAGTAGTTGCTGTTACTTGTCTTGGTGTTACTAGTCCACTTCTTGCCAAGAAGAGATTTGATGTTTGTATTATGGATGAAGCTGGTCAGACAACACTGCCTGTGAGTATTCTCTTTTCATGTCATTGAAGATGTTTTGGCAACTTAAAACATTTCTAGCAACAAAGTCGGAAATGTTCTGATCTAAAATAGGCCTATATGGGGTTTAATATCTTCTTATGTATACTATTTCCAGGTAGCACTTGGACCGCTAATGTTTGCTTCCACATTTGTACTAGTTGGCGATCATTATCAACTGCCTCCACTTGTTCAGGTATGGCATTCATATAAGTTTCTTTGAAAAAAAAAACCATTTTTTTTCTTTCTGAACTTTATTGTTGATACAGTTCTAATTTTTTCAGAGCACGGAAGCAAGAGAAAACGGTCTGGGTGTGAGTTTGTTCTGCAGGTTGTCAGAAGCTCATCCTCAAGCAGTTTCGCAACTGCAAAGTCAGGTATTCATTATTTTTTAAGAGGAGGCAAAATCTTCTAATTCTATCCCTACCTCTTCTCCCAGTTAAACAAATTCGTCGTGTATTGCAGTACCGTATGTGCCAAGGTGTCATGCAACTGGCAAATGCATTGATATACGGTGACAGACTACAATGTGGTTCCTCAGATGTTGCAAATGCAAAACTCACTATGTTGTCAAATTCAAAACCTCGTCCACCTTGGCTCAAGGAGGTCCTGAATTCAAGTCAATCGGTTATATTTATCAACACTGGTACCTGAATTCTCTTTCCCGATCATCTTTGGATCAATATATCCTTGCTACAAATGGTCTTAACCTTGTAGCTCCTGTTCTAATTAGATTTGCTGCCTGGACTCGAAGAAAAAGACCAAAAGACCATCAATAACCCGGTTGAAGCTTGTATTATTGCAGAGGTAGGTAAAATTATCATTAAACAACAGTGAGCACCGTGACTTAGACATATAAGTATAGTTAGTATCTTGAGTTGGTCTTTGTGTAACAGATCACTGAGGAGTTGTTAAGTGGTGGAATTATGGAGGAAGATATTGGCATAATCACTCCCTACAACGCCCAAGTAAATCTCATTAGAAACTCCGTCTCCACCTCTGTGGAGATCCACACCATCGACAAGTACCAGGTTAGATTTCTCTAGATTTTTTGTTCTGCCCATGAAATCTGACTAGATTGGATCATTGAAAATTTATTAAGATCAGTGATAAGTTTACCAAATTGCATATGAACTTTTAAGAAAATAAGTATGGAAAATTGATGGAATTTGGTATTCGCAAATTTAAGTCCAGTTATTTGTCAAGAAAAACATTTGAATATTTTTTCTGCAATTCATCCAATGTTCGGTATGCAATTTGGTTTTTATCCCTTAAATGCGGTATCGTTTAAAACCCATTGATCATCTATCATGTCGTAAATTTTTATAAACCTTGTTCGACAAGTAAATAATCCAAGTCATTGTTTTTGTTTGCTGCCCTTATGCAGGGAAGGGATAAAGACTGTATATTGGTATCCTTTGTAAGATCAGTAGAGAAAGGGAGCCACTGCAACTCTTCCTTACTTGGTGATTGGCAGCGAATCAACGTAGCCCTTACCCGAGCAAAGGTAAAAAAGAATCATAATCTGTCAATATATTTGTTAGAGTTGCTTGTGAATCAAGATTCTGCATAATCCAACCAGCATGTGAATCAAGATTCTGCATAATCCAACCATCTAACAGATTAACCTTGTTGCTTGGTACAGAAGAAACTAATAATGGTGGGATCGTGTAGAACACTATCAAAACTGCCGTTGCTGAAGCTCCTGATCGAGAAGGTCGAGGAGCAGTCGGGGTTGTTGAATCTGTCGAAGGCGGATTTTGTAAACAAAGCATAAGAACTAACCCCAATACCAAATGTTCTAATTAAAATGAGATTGGGAATGAGAATAAAGATCATTCATCATTTGGGGTTTAGATTTTTTTGTTCCTTCTGAGTAGTAGATTGTAAATAGCATCCATCTCTTTGTTCCATTTTGTGTAAAGTAAATGCTCAAGTTCTGTAGAGACTGAATTAATGTACCAATTTATTCCGCTACTTTAACTTCAAGGGAAATTATTTAAAAAAAAAAAAAAACTTTTTATAACTATTTAACCACGTTTGGTCAAATATAAATGATTAAATAATTTTTTTTTGAATAATTCAGTCACATTTTTAAATATAAATAACCATTTATCATGTAAAAAAAAGAAAAGTAACTATTCAATTCGATCACATGGTTCAAACGTAGGTAACCAATTAATGCATTAACCCTTGGCTAATTGTCGGGATTAAAAACCTACCAATAGTCTCAACTATCATGTTGCTAATAGCTATTCCAAATCTAAAATATTGACATTTTGTATGCTAACTATCAAATTGGTTCATTTTCATTTTTTTCTATTAAATTAGCAATAAAAATAATATCAAATAAGAAAAAACCGAGCAACAAATATGATACTTCGATTGGGTTCAGTTGGGTTCGATTTTGAAACTTTAGGACTAAATTAAACAAGATAAAAGTTTAGGATGTTTTAAGGGACTGAATTGAACAAAATTAAAAGTTTGGGGTGGACTTTGTGACTTGCACGTGTCATTTAACGGCCAAAACTAAACAGTCAACTAATGGATTGATCAAAAGTCATCAAATTTCAAACAATTGGTACTAAAAGTATACAAAAAAAAAAAAATTGTACCAAAAGTCACATTCGGTCAAACATGTATGAAAAGTACATTTAACCCTTACTTGTATGGTTTGTAGGTAGAATAAACTATGTTCCTCTTGCGATGCTCCCAAAAGGAGAATGGCCCCAATGGCTAAGCTTGTGTCTGTATTGACATCAAATTCATAGGTTTGCTTAGCACAATGAGTTGGTTGTTCATGGCAGGTGCAGAACATGCGCCGAAAATTGTCTCGATTACTGCTTGCGCTGTAAAGGATCCGGTGAATACACAAAACCTTTAGGACTCCATAAACTCGGGATTTGCTAGGATCATTTGAAAGTATCAATGCTTTAAATTTATTTTTGTAAATATTTTATTTATAATTTTACCCAAAAATTTGTAAAATTAAACTGAATAATCACAATCGTTATAAAGTGAATTTTAAGATTTTTTTTTTAATTTAAATGTTAAGGTTTACATTGTAGAAAATAAAAATAACAGTTTTTAGAAAAAAACACAAAAAAAAATATTCGGAGGCAAAAATAAAAATGAAATAATTACTAATAAGAGACATAGTATAATGCTCTTAAAATTGAAGAATTAAACTATAAATAAAATAATTTCTAAAAAAAAATAATGTATGAAAGCACCAATACTTTAAAATGATGTTAGACAAATCGTAAAATCAAGGGTTCTTTTTGTAGCTTCATCTTGAAACAGAGATATTGCAATTACACGCATGATAATAAAAATTAGGGTCAATAACCTGGGAGAGGTCTGAAGTTTGGCCCTTGTTAATTTGAGAAGTCTGAAGATTGAAATGGTGATAACTGAGGTCTGAAGTTTGGACTTTGTGATTTTTAGGTTTTCCGTCCAAATTTTCTGTCAAATTTAACAGAACCGTGTGAAATGTCAAAAATACCCTTTTGTAATATTTGAATTAATAAAAAGTTTAATTAATATAAAGATGAAATGACAAAAATACCCCTGTCCATAATTTAAACCTAACCCAACTCCGACCACCACCACGGCTCCGGCCGGCCACCACCCTCTCCGGCCGGCCACCACCCTCTCCGGCGACCACCACTCTCTCCGGCGACCACCACCCTCTCCGGCCGGCCACCACCCTCTCCGGCGACCGCCACCACGGCCTCAATTGGGCCCAAATCGGAGCCACCGGCCCCGATTGGGCCCAAATCGGAGCCACAAAGCTCCGATCGGAGCTCGGTGGCTCCGATCGGAGCCACCGAGCTCCGATTGGAGCTTTGTGGCTCCGATTTTGGCCCAATCGTCGGAGAGGGTGGTGGCCGGCCGGAGAGGGTGGTGGTCGCCGGAGAGGGTGGTGGTCGCCGGAGTTGGGTAGTGGCCGGCCGGAGCCGTGGTGGTGGCTGGAGTTGGGTGGTGGCCTTAAGGGCATTTTCGTCTTTTCATTGAATCATGTGAGATGCAAGAAGGGTATTTTTGGAATTTTTTTTTATTTTTGGTCACATGCAATGCACATGACCAACTTCCGTCAGTTTTAACGGAAAAAACTAACGGAGACCTCTATTATCTACAAGTCCAAACTTCAGACCTTTGTTATCACCATTTCAAACTTCAGACCTCTCAAATTCACAAGGGCCAAACTTCAGACCTCTCCCAGGTTATTAACCCAATAAATTAACAAACTTAATAATAATTCACTCTAACATCTAATGACAACAGCGATCCAACAACGTTTCACTCACTCGACCTTTACAAATAACTCACCAGTAACTTACACGTACATCGACGATCTTCGTCTACATCATCACTAATCAACACTATGGAAAGGAGAAACAATCTCTTAGCTTTGCTAATTTGATGGAGTCAAGAGGGTTTAGTTGATTCTTCTGCAGGAACATCATCTTCATCATGGTAGATATTCTCAGCCATCTGCCATATTTGAAGAATGTTGTCTTCTGCTACACTCGCCACTACCCAGTCTTCGCACGGGTTCCATGAAAAATCTGATATCTTGCTCGTATGGCCCCCGTGAATGAAGAGCAACTCCGGCGGTCCATCTTCAGCGTCATCTGCCGTCTGCTCCTCATCGATCCTACCCCCATTTAAAAAAACACCCACCAAATGAATCACCAACCTCAATGACCATGTAAAATTTTGAAAGCAAAAGTTCTAATTTTCAGTGTAAAAAGTCAGTGTAAAGATTAAGAAGTGTTAAGAACATACCTGCTAAGATCCCAAACCATAAGCCTTCGACCGAGGCAACAAGAAGCTAAAATTGTCTCATTCTTTGGGCTCCACCCAACTTGGAACACCTCCTCCCTGCAGACCGCAAGGATTATCGATATATTCGCAAATAATTAAAAAAAGAAACAGAAATATGTCAATGTTGGAGAATTTTCTTACTTGTGAGCATCAAAAGTATGAAGAGCAGTGTTGATCTTGCGCAGATCAAACAACTTCACTGTCTTATCAGTTGAGCCAGTTGCAACGACCCATTCATTAAACGGATTGAAAGCTAAGCAATTGACCTGTGCAAATATCAAACAGAAATGTTAAAGTTGGTAAGCATATGGCTTCAGTTTATTCTTGACTGATATTCGGCTTTAATAGTAAAAAAAATACTAATTTTCAAGAACTAAGAAGGATTATCTCAAAATAGGGCGGGATAATTTTTTTTCTTTTTCTTTCTCACTAAGAGATACAGTGATAACATTAAATTCTTGCATTGCTTCTGACGTAGTGACGAATTAATTATCCGTAGTCTCAACATTTTATATGTAAATATGAATATTTGTTGTTGGGTTCCACTATATTGCATATTGTTACTAACTCCAAGTGTATAAGGCCCAGCTAGCAATTATGTTGCAAATTAATCTTCTAAGTCCAAAAAATAATTTGACTTCCGTGCATCTTGATGGCAATCTTAATCTCTACCAGCAATAACGGAGTAAACAGCTCTAGATCTTGGTTCGGAACAAATAAGTCTATGAATATGACATCAGTTATGAGTGCCTTTTTTAGTGCGTAAATAATGAGATTCTTACGTTCTAAAGTTAAAAGAGTGGCATTGGATTTCGAAAGATGCTTTGATAGATTTTTTTGGGGCCAAACCTTGACCAGATTAAGTTAAGCTTATCTCTAGATAGCTACCTCGCTTTGATGCGCAATGACAGACTGGACAGGCTTGCTTGCAGACTGAGAGCGTAGATCCCATACATGCAGGTATTGGTCATCACCAACTGAACCAAACAAGTATTCATGTCTCAAATGCCAAGCTACATCTTCCACCACACCTTCATGAACCTGCAACACCAGTACCTCATCAAAAAACTGAACATTCAGTAATGCTGAAGTATATTATTTGTAATTGAACTCAATGATAGAGTGCAATCACGGCTTGCCATGAATGTTTATTGCTGGTACCAGTGCAGAGCATTAGATTTATGGTAAGTGCAATGCTACAAAATTTGAAATTTAGATTGAAATTCACGGTGAAAATGGAATCTTTTCCATTTCAAGTTGTTGTCTATCACTCTATCTAACTCAATCACTTCTTTCTTGGAAAAGTAACATTTTTCACTTTCACTCAATCTAAATCTCACTGAAGTTTCAAACTTCGGGAAAAAATGCTTGCCTGGGGCAGAAAAGATATCCTAAAGCACAGACCTTAAAAATTTGCATGGCATCCAGAGATTTGTTCCTAGGAGTTGCATTGATGTCCCATAAGCATATTTGAGCATCATCGGAACCACTCAACAAATGCCCCTGTTTGAATTTACTCCACGATAATCCATAGCCCTCAGTACTGTGGCCCCTCAACCTCAAATCAGGATTGCACGATCCATCTAGTGGAGGCTTAGAAGGATGTTTGCTATAGTCAAATACATAAACTTCTGCGCTAACTGTCTTGGTAGCAATAATGAAAGGGTTCTGAGGCATGTATCGAGCACGGTTAACCTCTCCATCGTGATTTATCTGCTGAATGATTTGAACCTGTTGAAAGCAAGTAATATCAGACCAGAGACAGTAGGAACTGCAACCGAGTATTTCAACCAAACCTTACCGATATTTTAGTTTTACAGCTTTTATTGAGAATAGTTAGTTACTTTTGTCTAAACTGTAAAATTTTACACTCTAGAGTTTAGACTTTAGAGTTTGACATAATTCTACAGATGACTAACTTAATAGAACAGATGCTCACTTTCAGCCTTCAGCATCCTTAAGAGTTTAATAAAGTTTAAACGAGGTCTCACACATATGAAGCCAGCAATTCTCAACCACAAAGGCACTATAGTTGTCCAGTCCTTCCATGTAGTGGCATTTCATCATTCTTTCCATACTTATTTGAATTTATGATACCCATTTATATAGTTCATACATTCACTACTGAATAAACAGGGTCGAATCTCTTGACCTAAAAAAGGGGGAATGGACTCGTAAATACACAATTTCTTCTACAAGTTCATTATATTACACAAAAACCAAGGTATCTCAAGGCCTGCCACCAATCTTCAACAATCAAATTCACATTTTTCATTCTCAATTAACAAAACGAATACCTTCGAATCATAGTGCAAATGGGACATTCTAACAACTCAATCGCCTCAGTGAATTTTCAAAATTAAAAACTAGCAGAAAAGAAAAACAATTGTGCAGAAATTCAGACCTTGCCATTAGCGGATCCGAATCCACCAGCATCAGCACGATCGTCATCATAATGCCGGGCATCGTTCTCAGCATCTTCAAGGGGAAGCTGGACTTGGGCAAGCATCAGGTAGTTGGGCTCATTCTCCGAGGTGTGAGTGCCCAAAATCAGCTTTTGAACTGAGTAGTCCTTGCCGGGAGGCTCCTCACGGTCAGGTAACCACTCCACGGTGAGCGACGGCCACTCCAGGGCATGGGTGATGACCAGATCGTACAGAAATGGCGTGTTCTTCTTCCATATCTTGTACTCCTCGTTGATTAGCCTCTCCTCTATCTCGCCTCGCATCTCCTCGTCGTCCTTCCCCATTGCGACGGACACGATTGTTCCTTATTCCTATGACTCCTTGAGCTCCGATTCGGTTGAGCTCTCCTCAGAGTGAAGACGTATTCGCCAAAGACTGGATTTTGGGGCTTTTCCTGGTTCCCGCCAAGAAGAAAAACCCTAGATGAAAAACACTCGGTCAATAGTTAGCTCAGTAGTATATAGTTCGAGTAGAATAATACTAGGGGCTGGACCGCGTTTGGCGCGTAATGCGGTCATCCAAAATGAAAATGTGGACCATGTGGTAAATTTTTTATTTTTCGTAAACAAAATGTGGTAATCTAAATGTGCCTTAATATTGTAATATTGTAACGTTAGATTATAATATTCTATTATATTATAATATGAAGTATAATGTTATAATATAATTAATTTTTATTACGTTCTGTGATAGTGTAATTTACATTATATAATATAACTTATATTAATATATTTTTAAAAATGAAATATATGTTCAATATAACTTATTTTTTAAAACAATTAACTTATTTTAGTGTATACTGTCGATATCTTTTAAATGTGACTTAGCTTATTATGTTTAATGCATATCGTTATTTTATAAACAATATAAACACAAAGTTTGAAAACATTAAAGTTCAATTCACACTTTTTTATTAAAATTTTATTAATTAAAATATGTTATACAAATTTATATTATAAATTTCATAAAAAATGTCAAGTGAGAATTTAATTATTTTCTAACAATACCATACATATTATTTTTACAATAATGAGTGATAAATTAGATTAAAAATATAAATAAAATCCTGGAAGAAATCCATGTAAAGAACTTTATGTTTTTCCAAACTAAATATTTTATTTATATTTAATAAATAACCATAAATACTTCATAATTTCAGTTATAATATTACATTATATCAATTTTAAATGTATTAAAACGGATTTTTCTTTTTACGGGTTTTGCCAATCCATTGTAATACGGATTGGATACTATGTTTTGAGTCGGGTTTGTTGTGATTGGACACCCTGATGAACCCCGTGAGGCGCCTTACTTCCATTGTCTGTCACGGTGTGTATTTCTCTCAAACGGTCAAACCTCAGGCGGCGTTTCCTCCTCCTCCTCCCCGTCGTTGCAGGTACATCTCTCTCTGTCTGATATTCTCTCGCTCCCAGATAATCTCTTATCTCATTCTTGATGATAGTTCTACCTCTACAAGAAGAGCATTTCCTCAATTTGGCCATCAGCTAATTACATGCTTATATCTCTCTGCTCTGGTGTTCTAGGGTTTGCAGTTTGCTTCAATTTCTTGATTGAATTTTTCATAGCCAGTTGAAATCACGCATCCATTAATTCAAACAAAAAATGCTGTGATTCGAAACAGAATCTCTTCGATCACTGCACTGTTGGATTTCTGAAGCTCTAGAAATTCTTAATTATGGCAATTGAATATTGCAAGTAAGAATGGAGCCTAAATCTGAAGCTGAAGATGAACCCTAACTGTGTTATAGCTATAATTATTCCTGTGCCGGATAATGTCTGAATGTTAGTTCCGAAAATGCCAGGTGATGTGAGATCAGGTTTCCAGAGGTTGTTGTTGAGTATGCATTCGAGCTTGCTGCTTTCCCATCTTAATTCCAGCTTCTATCTCAGGTTGTTCATCCAGAAGCATCAATATACCGTGCTGCGTAATTTTTCCGCAATTAAAGCCGAGGTTGGATGTAATGCTAAGCATAAAAGAGATTCTTTCCCTGATATTGTTGTACAGATCAATAGATGAAAGACATCTTTATTTGCAGCAGATGTCTTCAGAATCATACAAATTCGGACCTTACAAGATAGACCCGAAAGAAGTGTTCTACTCCACTCCTCTTTCATACGCCCTTGTGAACCTGCGCCCTGTTGTTCCTGGTACTCTCTCATTCTTTACCCAGTTTCATTATGATCCATATGTTCAATGTTAAGACAATGTTACCAAAACCCCAATATGTGCTTCATCTGAAAAAATGTTGTACTTTTATCGATATCTCAATATCGAAAATAAAGGTTCATCGTTCAATGAAAAAAGATATGCTACTAGCTCTTAATTAATGCTTACCGATTACTTCCATGTTAACGACCCATATCATCTGGTTGTACTTGCAGGTCATATCCTTTTTCTTCAAATTGATCTATCTATGCAGTTTATATTGTTAGAATTCAGAAGATTGTGTAGTATATCTATGGTCATCAGTGCATTCAAATGCAAAGTTCTTGCCTTGACATAAATAGCCATACATGTCCTTGTCTGCCCAAGGCGTGAAGTTAAGCGCTTTCTGGACCTTACTGCCGATGAAACAAGCGATCTATGGCTCACTGCAAAGAGAATTGGAACCGAGCTTGAAAGTTTCCACAAGGCATCCTCTTTGACATTCACTATCCAAGTAAGATTTCTTTTATGAACTTCATTTTTCTTACTAGAACTGGATCTTAATTTTTTAATGAGAGATTTAGATCATATTTTTCACTTAGTAAACGACTGTTTTCTCCAGGATGGACCTGAAGCAGGGCAGACGGTTCCCCATGTTCACATCCATATCCTCCCGCGAAAAGCTAATGATTTTGAGAATAATGATGAAATCTACGGTGCAGTAAGTTCTTATTATTATCCTGGAAATTGATAGGAGATGTCATCTGCATTGCTTATTGGGGTAACTGGATCGATTTGGTTTGTATGATTTATGAACAGATAGATGACAAGGAGAAGGAACTGAATCAAAAGCTCGACTTGGATAAGGAAAGGAAAGACCGAAACTTCGACGAGATGGCACAGGAGGCAGAGGAATACCGAAAGCTTTTCCTGTAGTTATGATTTTAGCCTTTTGCATTGTTGCATCAATGAATTAACGATTTAAAACCTCTGTTGGATCCCAAGATCTACCCATTGTACTTTTGGCGACACTATTTCCGGAACAGTTATTTTTCCAATGATGATTGTTGAATTGAAGCTCTAGCAACATGCAATAACAGTAGCTTCCGTCGCTAAAAGTATCTACAACTGGATTATAATGAACATACTATACCTCACCAGAGATCTCCACAGCTGCAGACTCCATCTTTAAACAGATGAAACCGATTCGCATCCCTAACCAATATCTCTCTCTGTGTTATGCTCGATATGTATTTAGTGACGGTATGACAATCCTGGCACACCCTAAGATTCTTCATTATCTGTAACGGAGTCCCCGATTCTGTGTTCAGCAAACCGAACGCTATTGCTAGCCTTTCGCTGTGCCCACAAAGCAGGTCTCTCTTCTCGTCGTCCCCAACATCATGCAGCACGCATTGCAAATCGGCAACATATCCTAATCTCGTCATCAAACCGCCCAACACCTCTATCAGGGCTTGGACCTGTTCGCGCTGTTCGAAGAACTTATCTCCAGTTCTAAAAACGTAAACTTTTTTCCGAATCTCCATCCAACTCGACCCTGGATCTTTCCTTAGGCCTCTAGATTTCATTGATTTTCGCACCTGCTTGACCCGATCCCATTTTCCTAAAGAAGCATATACATTCGAGACAAGAACATGGTACCCTGTATTGTCTGAACCCAGCTCGATGATTTTCTTCGAAACCCGCTCCACAATGTCAGTGTTTTTTGCACGACAAGCGCTGAGCAGTGCTCCCCAGATACTCACATCGGGCTTCAATGGCATGGAGTTGATGAATTCTTCTGCTTCCACAAACCGCCCGGATCTTGAAAGAAGATCGACAACACATGCATAGTGTTCCATTTGGGATTTAAGGTTGTAGTTGTTCTTCATGTGGTTAAAGTAATGGAGACCCTCTTGGACTAGTCCTGAGTGGCTGCAAGCAAAAATGATGGAGATGAAAGCAATTGGGTCGGGTTTAATGCCGCTCTTCTCCATCTTGGTGAAGGCCGTTATGGCTTTGTTGCCTTCCCCGTACATTCCGTAAGCAGAGATGAGTGCGGTCCAAGAAACCACATCTTTCACTTTCTGAAGCTCAAACACTTTGATTGAACTTTTCAGAATTCCGCACTTGGAATACATTTCTATCAAAGCGTTCCCGATTGGGACCTCAGATTCAAACCCTAATCGAAAAATGGATCCGTGTAGCTCCTTCCCTTGCCATTTTGCAGCAAGTTGGGAGCAAATTGGCAAGAGGCTTAAGAATGTCACAGAATCTGGTTGCAACCCTTCATTTCTCAGATTTCTGCACATTTGGAACCCTAAATCACAATCATCGTGATGAACACATGCAGAAATTACCGTGTTCCACGTAACTATATCTCGAACCTTCACGCTATCGAATAACTTCATTGAATCTTCCATTTGCTTGCATTTAGCATACATATCAATCAGAGCATTGCCAAGGCATAGTTCATGGTCAAGCCCTAGTTTTATAGTTTCACAGTGTACTTCTTTCCCTACTTCCAAATGTGTAGACACTGATAACATCATTATATATGTAATGGAATCAGGTTTGATTTCTCCAACCTTCATCTTCTTAAAAAGCCCCACTGCTTCATCACATCGATCAAATTGGATGCAGCCGTAGATCAGTGAATTCCATGACACAATATCCTTACAGTCCATTTTACCAAATACCTCCTTGGAAGCTTGAAGATTTCCGGTCTTTATGTACATATCGAGAAGAATGTTGTTTGCCCTAGTATCTAGTTGAAATCCTTTTCTTGCCATGTAATCATGGACAAAAGACCCGAATTGTAGGTTTCGCATGTGTCCACAGGCACGAAGAACGGATGTGATTGTTAGAAGATCGGGTGTAAATGCATTGATCATTTCTGCAAACAAATCCACGGTTTCCTTAAATAATTCCAGATGGCTGTATCCGCAGATCATAGTGTTCCAACTAACGTTGTCTCTAAATAGCATTCCACCAAAAACCTTTTCTGCACTAGCTAAATCATCAAACTTGAAGTACATGGAGATGAGTCCATTGCTGACAATTACATCTGCCCCCATTCCAATCTTCTCAACCAAACTGTGAATTCCCCAACCTTCTGAAATTGCAACCAATCCTCCACAAGCAGGTAATGCGCTCGAGATAGTGAATAAATCAGGCTGAAGTCCACTCGATCTCAACCTATAGTAATAATCCAAAGCCTGCTCCCAGTACCCATTTGAACTATACCCAGAAATCAAGCTATTCCACGAAACGATATCTCTCTTAGACATTTCGTCAAACACCTTCGTGGCAGTGTCGAGATCACCGAATCTAGCATACATATCTATCAACGCGTTGCCGATATACAAGTCAGAGCCGAACCTCATTTCCAGAACGTGTTCGTGCACAAGCCTGCCCATGGCCACATCATCCGATGCCGCACAAGCATTGATCACGCAAGGGAACGTGTAAGCGTCGGGTCTAACTGTAGATTCTCGCATATCCGTGTAAAAAGCAAGCGCCTTGGTGAACAAGGCATTGTGGGTGAACGCTCTGATGATTGAATTCCAGTGGTAGACGTTGTCGGCGGGTGAAATGGAGCGGAAAACGGCGAGACAGGACGTGGAGTCTCTGAAATGGGAGTACTTCCGGATGAGGTTTCCGGACAAGTAATCGGAGACGTGGAGTCCGGAGGTGATGATCAGTGCGTGTGTCTTGCGCAGCTTGGCCGTGTCGGAAGCGGCGAGGAGGAGAGCGGATAGTGCAGCGTGGAGACCTTCTTGCGCGCGAAAGCTGCTCCGAGCAGTTGAACTGGACATTGACACCAAGTCACCAACACATTTGACCCACACATTTGTTGGTTCATACACATATATGAAACGAAGAAGTGCAAAATACAATTATAAAATTGGCGTTTTGAAAAAAAAAATGTTGTTTTTTACTTTCATCAAGTATTAAATTTGTTATTCATAAGTTCATATTTAAAAAGGGTTAACAACCTATAAATTGTTTAAAGTATGCTCAATGTGAGATTTTAATGTCTGAGTTTAAAATGTTGAAATTGACAGTCCCAAATTTCATTTTTGTTGAAATTTAGTGTCGCGGTGTGATTACTTTAGAGAAGTCAATTCCGACGAAACCGACTGTCAAATAGAAGCTCTTATGCACGCTTCCTACTCGTCACCTTGCCGGGACCGTCACCTAAGAAGGCGGCCACATCTACGCAAGTAAATTTCGCTCTATTGTCGCTGAAAAACACTCTACACCACCCTGCTGGAAACATTTTTTTTCGGATGTTCAAGTTTTGGGAGAGATTTGACGATTTTATAAAAAGTAAAGAGTGATGGATTATAAGTAGATGAATGAGTCGATGGAAATGTTTGAAGGAAAATGAAAAGATGCACGAAGACACCAAAATTCAACAAAAATGAAACTTGGGACTGTTCATTTCAACATTTTAAACTTTAGACGCCAAAATCTCATATGGAGCAAACTTCAGACATTTTATAAGTTCTTACCAAAATTTGTTTTTTTTTTCATCAATTAAAAAATTTAAATCAACTAATATGATAGTTGAGATCTCGAATATCAACATTAACTATAGTTGAAACTGTTTTTACAAACCTAAATAAAATGACTATATATATATATATGTAACAACATGTTTACTTCATTCTTAAAATAATCATCGTTCTGTGAGTAAAATACTGGCTGTAAATAAGTAAATATTTTTTAATCTGAGACTATATGTAATGTATCAAATTACCTTTTACGTTGTAATAATCCTACCAAAAAACACTCCCTTGTCACACAACAAAAATTATCTGCAATTCCACATAACCCCATATTATCCTACTTAATAATATGTTTGGCTCCACATGTTGTTCCTGATGTCTACTTAGCTAATAGTGGTTTTTTCATACTAACTTAGCTTTAATTAAGAACTATATACGTTCAACATTCACTGCACATATCGAGATCCTTCTGGAAAAATATTGCACCACAATTTATTATCGTCGAAACTCTCCTATGTTCTACAATCTCATCAAGTGATAATCGATTCATACCATATACATAAATCAAACAGGTCGACAACAATATCACCACCGCCATAAGGATAATAATGAAGAAAGTAGAGCACAAAGCAGTTCAAGCAAAATGCATTAAGAAGGAACTCCATACGGAATAACCGCTGCAGCCACCACCCGACCTTCCTCGTTCAATATGTTGTACGTTGAGGCTGCATTTCTCTGCAATAGTAGAAACTTTTTTACATTAACCTACATTTTTTTGTATCATAGATTTGCATTTTGCAAGAGCTTAGTAACTTTAGTGTGATGCCATACCGAATCGAGAACCTCCAACTTCATGCCAGTTGACCTAACGAAGCTCCTTAGTTCGGGACTGACTGGCACAATGTTTCTCCCACATCCAAGAACCAACATCTCTGAAATCCATCACAAAATAGCAATTTTGCCAATGCCAAGGGTCAGTTTGTAGCAAAATGGGCACATTATTCCATTATAGTGTCCATTCTAAAGAGTTCTAGCAGAAAGATACGCAAAACAACAGAAATTCAAGCTCAAGAACATCAGGTTGCAAGCTCTAGAACAATGTTCTGAAGTGGCTGAGAAAAATCTTGGGCAAAAATTGCAACTTCTCCCACAGATGTCTTCCCAGACTAGTGCATTTAGCAGAGGAAGGAAGGATACAAAATATGCTTCTTTCAAGTACTCATGCAGCCTGTTTACGTAGTTTCACACTGAGCCTCACATATGCAAAGGATGGCTTTACTGTTTCTCTATAACCTTACATGATGAGCTAATTCTACAACACTATCAGACAATTTGTGTATTTAAAGCCATAACATCCGGTCAGAATAGTAATAGTTTTTTTTTTTTTTTGCCAAAAGAACAGAAAGATAGGAGAAATAAACAATTTATAACAGAGAAATTGTTGCCAAAAGAGGTTTAAAAAGAAGAAAAAAATGTTCAAGTGGGGGTAATCTTCATTTTTACACTGAAAAAAAGAGAAGGGAAATCAGAATCAAGACAAGTACGTAAAAAAGATCCATGAACATGTTAGGACATCTACTGAATCCATAAATGCATGAAAGTTTCCATATCTACTCCCTACTAAACCAAAAAATGTGCAAAAGTTTCGTGAAATTTGCAGTATACGTATAAAAGAATCCGATAATGAAAATTAAGGCTGGTTAGCAAACATTTACTTTGACCCTCTGATAGAAAGACAAGTAACCTCTCAAAGCTAACAGTCACTAGACTAACGAAGACAAGCAAAAGGAATCTTATCTACACAAGAAACAGTTACGAGTTGGTTGGTCGATATGCATCACCTGGTATTGGATGCATGGTCCGGAAGATGGATAAGCTGCAGCAAAAACCACATACACTTTAATAAATAGGAAATCAGGGCTGTAAGTTTATCTCGATAGCATCTGTTAATGAAACCTTCAAAACGCGTCAATAACTATTCAAATTAAAAAAAAAAAAATTAGAAAGGATTCACCAAATCCCCAAATAAAGTTCTTCTTAATCAAACACTTTCTTCTCTTCCCACAGATGACAAATTGAAAAGAGCATCCTTAATCAAAATAACCATATTTATGCACAGCTTCACCACATTTTGTTTATTTAACCTGGTACCGGAACAGCAATTTAGGTAGTCGTATAATCAAAATTCCCTCTATATCTAACTCAATCATTTGGAGAAAAAAAAAATGCAGAGTAGGTACCTTTCGGGTGTAATTTCAGAAAACGACTTAGGACTCCAGGACATGAGCAAGTTTCCTACGCAAATCAAGCTACCCTCGTAATCCACCCCATTGACAGTGAACCCCGTATCAGTATACCTACTCAGTACGATCAATTTCGACCCAATGAGCTTCAATTCGATTCAAATCAATCACAGAAACGTAATACATAGCCCAAAAATGAGAAGAATCAAAGTAATGTGAAGAGTGAAGGGAGAACACGAACTGCTGGAAGCGTAGTTGGTCTTCGGGGACGTTATCGATGAGATTGATCTGATCGTATAGCGAAAACGCGCGCCTGAGGGAAGGAAGCGGCTGTCTGGCAGGTCGCCGGATTGTTTCCCGTCGTAGGGTTCGAATGAGGTCCGGCAGTTTTTGCCTCGCCGCCATGTTTTTCTCGTCTCCCCGAGATGTCTGAACTCTGAAGTCTGACCACCACCGGAAAGAGAGGATGCGAAAGGGAAACAAGAGTTGTTGAATTCTTTTAACCGGTTTCCGGTCCGATCCAGAAGTGGGAAAAGTACACCTTCCCCCAACTTACGATAGAGGCCATTTTAGTCCCTGTTCTTTAATAAAGCCCTGATACTGTGCTAAACAATTAACATGAACACAATGCACAACCATTTTCTTTTGAACAAGGACATTTTAAGTTTTGATAGTTAATATAAGCACTAGAAAAAGGCAGCCCGGGACCGGAACGATTCACGCGAAAACGAGCAATAATGAATCGTCTCATGTGAAGAGTACAATTATTCCACATCAATCGATGAACGAATACAGATTTCCGAGTGTTACCTCACCGAAACATTACAAGATAACGAATCAAATCACATAATTCTGTGATTACAAGTAAATAGAAATATTTACCCTCCGTCGAAAATTTGCTCAAGAAAAAGTTGATGAGCAAGAGACATTATTTATCAGCCAAAGATAGATTAAAATGCTGGTGTCATTGAGAAGGAGCAGCATAAGATGGAGCAGGTAAAAAAGGAAATGGTGCATAAGAGGCATATGCAACTGGCGGCCGTGATTCGAACTTTCTCCTTCGTTTCCTTTCGGTTTCTTCCTCTGAAACTCCAGATGATGAAGAAATGAGAGCCTCGGATTTATTTTCTTCGGCTGCAAGGTTCTGCTGCTGACGGTGCAATAGAATACCTGTCATGAAAACCGGGAGATACAACAGGCTCGCATGGAACATCTTCCTCGCTTTCTGCATAGTCCGGTCTCTGTAGAACGAATATGCTGTGGCGCTTATTGCAAGAGTCAGTATGGATGATTCGAGGCAGAACCAACCCGAAGCAAGGCCCCCTGAATCAACACACTTTTTCATTAACTTGTTATGCGAAAAGAAAAAAAGGAAAAGAAAGGTAAGGGACGATGCAAATTACAGTCATAAGCGAAGAACCCCAACGGAACAAGATACATGCAATTCCTCATAGCAGCTGAGGCAGTTCTCCGACCAGAGGCATCACCAAGGGACAACATTTTATATCTGTGATTGTAGCATTTGGAGAATCAAAGTTTGTCAAGTGAAAAGAAAATATGTTTCTATGTAACTAGTCATTTTCCCAGAGATACAGGTGCTGATATGTATATTTATTAGATGAATCATCAATTTAAGTGGAAACGAGCAATACCCGCCAGCAGCATAATCATCGCGACAAAGATAAGCAAGCGCCATAAAATGAGGTATCTGCCAAAAGTAGAGTGCTGCTGGAAGAATCATCGAATTGAGAGTGATTTCCCCAGAAGCTGCAACCCATCTGAATGAAGTAAGCATATAAGAATCTCATTTTCAATGAATCCATTTCGACTAAACATGGCTTCAGATATCCTGTAAGTGTATTTTCATCCATACAACGGCTTCCTTTCAATGTCAAATGTGCCACTTGTGCACGGGCAGCAGTAAAATTGATATCATTTAGGGCAACATAGTAATTAGTTCTTGGGATAATTCAATTCACTAAGCAATTAGATGTTCTAGTTGTTCCATCTCCTTCGTTTGAAAAATGAGGAAGGGAAAGGGATCTATTAACCTCTTTTCCCCTATAGGCTGTTCTAGTTACCACCTACTCTTTGACTTGCCAAGTATCCAAAGACTAAGCAGTTTGAGTAGTTCTGTTAACGTCACTTATGATTGTAAGCACCTCTTTAGGGCAACACTATCTAGCAAAGCAATCTGCTGAATGAACAGCCTTTTGAGCAGTACTAAACAATTAGTCAGTTAGAACGTTGATTACCCAAGAAGTGGAGGAATTGCACCCACAACAGCCCCAACCCATGTATTTACAGGATGAATCTGCTTCAATGGAGTATATACAAACGCATAAAGAATCAGATTTGAAGCTGCAAGTCCAGATGCCAACATATTAGCCTGCAAACCTTGTCAGCAAAGCAACTATATTAGTATCTAATGCAAAATGAATGTCTATGAAGTTTATACATAATAGAAGATGTTAGGGCAGAGAAAAAAAATTAATCACATCACCTTGTATGCTAATATAGCAGTACCACCAACACCAACCAAAGATGCCCACGCTACTGCATGAGTTGCTGTCATTCTTCCTGAAGGAAGGGGTCTTTGCATTGTTCTCTTCATTTTTGCATCATTACTTATCTCGAAGACCTTCACACAAGGATGATAAGAAGTATTATTTTAAATTCCTGGCTCATATCAGCGTTTCTTGTTTAACGTAAAAGATATCTTTATTTGCTATCTTTTTTAGGTGCTACAAAAGCCACAATTCTCTTGTTCTCCTTTCGATCTTCATCATTTAAATAATACATTACAGGAACCAGCATACACTAAAATACTTAATAACTTACATAAGAGATGAAACTATTCAACTAACATAATTAAATGAAGACATCGAAGCCTTTTAACAGGCATTGTTCTTTCAAAATTCTCAGCTCACTGTAATAGCTATAAGTTGTAATTCCTAACAAGGTAAACATTAAAAGCAGAAGCAAAGCCTAGACTGGTCTATATATAATTTTACTGAGACCCTTTCTACTTCTGTTACTTTGACTTTGACAAGTATGATGAGAAACAAGGTGGCTAAGACAGTTGGTGAGTTCTCCCAAAGAGCGATGAGAAGACTCTTCCTAATGACGGATCTGTGGCAGCCAAAATAGAAAATACTGTTTGATCCTCTTCCTTTTTCTTAAACTGTTCTGCCCATTCTTGTGTTTTTCATTTTATTATGTGCCAACTATGTCCGAAACTCCAAATTTATCCAATCATATCCTAAAAATTCACTACCCAAGTCTAATTTGGATGTACTCCAACTGCCTTAGAGGAGCAAATGATATGCACGAAAAGCTGGAATTTTATTTTCCACTTAGCAATTTCAAGCAAGAATTAGCTATGAAATATCTTCATTCTTAGCACATATATGTGAGCAATCTTGAAAGACTAATCTAAAAGTAGAACGAAATAGTGAAGCTTCACATAGCCAAATGTTGAAGGAAAGAAGCAAGACCATTAATGTACCTACAACTTTCACCCTATCAATTAAGCGTTGTTTATTCATCACATACTAGCTAGTAGCTAATGACCACATAGCTCTGCCTCAAGTCTCAACAAATCATATATTAACCAACCTGATTCAAGGAGTTGGCAGCAGCTGCCACCATCATGGTGCCACAACAGGTCCAGCAAAGTCCAGCAGCATCAATAGCAGTCCCACTGCCAAGTATATACCCAGTGCCAGACGTTGCAACAACTAGCATACTACAGAATAGCAAAAGTAATGCAATTAGATTTAAGTAAAACACGCCTAACAGCATTCTGTTAGGAATAAAGGAACACTTTTTCTGCTGCTTGTTCTTTACGGTGAATTCAATCACTAGGGAAAATCAGTAATTCACCGAAAAGAACAAGCAGCAGAAAAACCAGTAATTCAAACCCGACCTTAGGCGAGCCTTTGAGAGCTCCCAGTAGCAACGACCGTAGTGTCGAGCAAAGTCTAAGGCATCTCTAGCTTTGAGGGAGGCAAGAGAGGAGAGATCGAAGGAAGCAGCAGATGAAGAGGCGGACGCGAAAGACCTGACACCATTTGGTACCCCGCTACCTAAACCGAGCCCTAATTTCAGTGAATCCGATGGGGAAGGTGAAGGCGCCGAAGGAGATGGGGATGCGGTGGAATAGAATTGAGAATTACAGAGAAGTCGCCAGGAAACTCCGCTGGCGGAGGTACTCTCTGATGAATACAGAAGCTTCTTCGAGGAGGAGGCCAAAGAGGATCTCCACATGGCGGAAACAGCGGTGGCAATCGTCGTCGGAGAACGCAGATTCGAGAGTTGCAGCTTTCAGAGCCGTGGCTACATCGACTGACAGATAATACATAATTAAGTGAAATTTCAAAAATACCCCCTTAACTTCGTAGCTTTTGCCTTTTCGTTAGAATTATTAATGAATTAATTAATTTTGAGATTTTGAATTTCATCCCTAATCTAATCGGATTTTTCTATCATGCTCCAAAAACATCATGTTTTTTATTTTTTTATTATTAGAGTGGACTTAATTGTAACATATGTAAAACTTTAAAAATATGAAAATTTTTAACCACACCTAATATTTGTATCATTATATTAATAATATCACTCATCTAGGATTCACCTTTAGGGTAATAGAAAAATACAAAAAAAATACAAAAATCATGGTGCTCTTGGAGCATGATAGAAAGATTCAATCTAATCATGAAAATGTTAAAACTAGCCACATTAAATTTTAAAATTTAGCAGTTTAACTTTATAAATAAAGCAAATTGATTCCCAATGATTAATGTGTTAAAATCAGCTTTCATAACTCCATATAGTTGTCTAGGCTAACACAAAGATGGTACAACAAACTTGGACTGGTCAATGTGTAAGCTTGGTATCATATTATTTTTTGGTTTTTTCTTCCTAAACTCCTAAAAGAATGGAAGTTAAAATTTTAACGATTTTTATTAGCTTAATGTAAACACTACTTATATACAAGAATTTCACCAAAATCGGGTCATAACATAGGTGACTGAGATTTAATCACCCCTAAGCTAAAACTCAATCCCCAAACTAAACTATTATAATGTAAATTTTATCGGTAAGTAAATTAATATTGATCACATACGCAATATATAACGAATTGATACACCATGTTGGTCTTTCTATTATGCTCCAAGAGCACCATGCTTGTGGTATGTTTTTTTTTACATTTTTTTATTGTTCTAAATATGAACCTTGTAAAAAACTTAATATTATTAATCGTATGATACAAATGCTAGATGTAGTTAAAAAAAATCATTATTTTTCATACTTTTAAAGTTTTATATATTACAATTAAGTCAACTTTAATAATAAAAAAAGCACAAAGATAATGCTCTATAAGCATGTTAGAAAATCATATTGTTGTTAATAGTAAAGTGGATATATGTAGCAAGTAAACATGGTCATATATTAGTTGAAGTAGCTACAAAATTAGATACCATTTGGATATATATACACCCATTATTATGCTTGAAGTGACAAAAAAATGCCACTAAGATATCTAAATCTAATGGACCATTGACCTAAAGTGAACCTTTATTGTGAATAGATCCATAAGAAAAGTCTGATGACAAAAACAACCAAAACTCTTTCTGTGAGTTGACTACCCACAAACTTTTGACAGCAAAAAGTCCCACATATCTTCACTAGTCTTAACTATATATATATATAGACCAAGTCCTGCCACATAAATGATGCATATTTTAGTTATAGATAATAACTATAGCTTAAACTTGAATATATATGCATTGCCAACTTGACTACCACTAGTCACTACCTACCGGCCTACCCTATCGGTATAGTCACAAATGATAGTTGCACTTGCTTGCCAAACGCCTTTATGCATATTATATTAATATTATATATTAGAGTTAATATGTTTTTTTTTACTAAATTAATTGGTGAAACAATTTTTTATTTATACTTTTAGTATAATAGGTTTAGAACTTATACATTTTGGTGTATCTAAATCTAATAGTTCTTTGTTAATGTTGACCGTGAAATAGATACTTGAATTGTACCTAATTAGTCCTAAATTTTTATTTAGTTTGATTTAATCCTCCAAATTATATCTTAATTTTTGTTTTTTGTTATAATTAAGTATATAAATTTGTTCCGATCAAATCATTGCTCGATTGACCTAGTCTGAGTCAAGCCTAGAACTAGGTCCGACTGTGGTTAGGTTCACCTGACCTAGTTGAACCTAATCATGGTTAGACCTAGTTCTGGGCTCAACCCGGACTAAGTCAATTGGGAGTTGGGACCTAGATTTGATTGAGGTATAGGTCCCAATTGACCTAGCCTGGGTCGAGCCTAAGGCCAGGTCTCACCATGATTAGGGTCGACTAGGTCAGGTGATCCTAATCATGGTCGGACCTAGTCACAGGCTCGACTCAAGCTAATTCAATCGAGTTAAGGATTCGATTGGAACAAGTTTAGAAACTCAATTATACCCAAAAAAAGCAAGCGGTATAAATAGGAGGACTAAACTGAACAAAATAAAAATTTAGAGCTTGTCACATGCAAGTCGCACGACTATTTAACAGTCAACATTGACAGTTGACTAACAAATGCACCCAAAGTGAACACATTTTAAACATATTACATAAAAAATATACAAAATAAACTTACTGCACCAAAAGTCAAAATTAATCGGAATGTTATACCAAATATCTATTAATCTTATTATTATTATATAGGATATGATTATGATGGAGAACGCTTTAAGATAAGCTTTCACTTGGATTTCCTTATCTACTGCAAAGTGCTAATGGGCAAATGGACCTTTGCCCTCAAAGAGAAGTGCATTATTGGCTCAAACTATCCAACAGAAGATCCTCTCCCACATTGCCCCCTATTATGGATATTGTTGGGTTACGATTATAAGAACAGACAATACATATAAGTTGAGAATATATAAGTGAGACTCATAAAAAAGAGTCGACGACTAATCATGCTCGGAATGAAAAATTGAGAGAAGATAGTCGACATCGAATATTGGGAAGGTCGACGACTAAGGTCCTTGAAGACTGGTGACAAGTCCGCTCAAAACTCTCCCTCTTAAGAAAAGAGTCGAGTCGACAGCCAAATACTATTGAAAAGACTTTCCTCCTAAGAAAAGGACAACTGGCAACCTGCTTGCCGCCTCAGAGAAAACCTTCCTCTTAAGGAAGGGGCATGTGGGGTGGCGACCTGCTTGTCACCTGCTAAGCTGTGAAAGCCTTCATCTTAAGGAATGGTGAGGTGGCGAGCTGCTTCAACCGTCCGAGGAAAACCTTCATAGCTAAGGAAAGATGAGGTGGCGACATGCTTGTCACATGCTTACACCGACTCTAGACAGAAACCCTCCCAAAATGGTAGCCATTTAAAGTCAGTACACTTCCCCTATAAATAGGGAAACACTTTCATTATCTAAATACTTACATTGATATACTTTTTATAGTATTCTCTTAAATTCCATTACTGACTTAAGTTTCGGAGTGGAATCAGGTGTCATCTCCACCCCTTTTCAGGTCGTCGCCTACTAAAAGCATCTAAAGGAAACTAAGCACCCCGGGGTCGACATAGACACCTAAAAGAGCTAGCAACTGGCGAGATCTCGAAATCCATTACCATAAGTCTCAAGCCACGTCATTTTGATCCCAACAGACGGAATTAGAATTTTATCATAATAAAAATTGAAGTAAAATAAATTTATGGGTAAATATAAAATTTCAAGTAACTAAATAATAAATACATATATTTTTAAGGTCTGAAGTCGCATAATGTTAAAGTTGAGGCCCATGTTTCACCTAATTCATATAACCTTGTGATTGATCTTAACTCTTGCAGTATGAGCGTACGTAAAATAGGTTAATCTAGTGAGGATACGCAAGATCTTAACTTACCCTATGGCTAGTTTTGATGTCACTACTTTTTGGAACATATAAAATCAATGGGAACTTTCAAGTTGAAATATGATAGAAAGCATATGAATATGAATAATGACCCCATCTAATTAATGTCCTAATATTCACCACCATTATTCTATCAACTCTCTTCTTCCTCTCATATTGAGATTACACTACAACACAACAAGTCAATTTTACTAACTAATTAATAATAATAACTTTTAATTAAATAAATTAGATAATGTAATATAACCTAATAAGAATTTAGAATTACTCGATTATTAGCACAAGTAAGCCGTGGTTTATTTTAAGCGTTAATAACCTATGAAATGTCTGAATTTTGACCATTGTTAACCGGAGATGTCTGAATTTTCAAATGTTAATTTGGAAGGTTTGAAATTTCAACTTTGTTGAACTTTTGTTTTCCGTCCATTTTTAGGGTTAAATTTAACAGAATTGTGTGAAATGACACTTTTACCCTTTTAATATTTTTTTTATTTAATACCTTATTTGAGAAAATGTGAAATGACAAAATTACCCCTGAAGTCAAATTAAGAAAATGCTTTCTTTTTTTGCTTTAAGGGACATTTTCGTCTTTTCAAATTAAGCATGTGAGGGGCACACTTTGGTCGGAGTACGTTTTCGGGATTTGAGTTTATTTCTGGTCACATGCTTCGCATGTGACCAAATTCCGTCAGTTTTAACGACAAAAATTGACGGAGACCTCTTATATCAATAAAGTTGAAAATTCAGACCTCTCCGGTTAACATGAGTCAAAATTTAGACCTTTCATAGGTTATTGACCCTTATTTTGATGTAAAGATTATGTTTACTTTGTTTGGGTCTTTCTACCATGCATACTCCATAAGCATAGATTTTTTTTCCATTTTTTTATTGTCCTAAAGGTGAACCCTATATAGAAATTGATATTATTAATAGTATGATACAAATATTATGTGTAAATAAAAAAAATTCATACTTTTATAATTTTACATATGTTACAATTAAGTTCACTCTAATAGTTAAAAAAAAACACAAGCCCGTAGTGCTCCACAAAATCTTACTATGTTATGCATGGTATGTTTCTTGCGCATATATATATACTATAAAAATAGAGGCCCTCAAATGTAATTTTATCAAGAATAACCTTTAGAATAGGGTTCTCTATTTGTTATTTTTATTTTGGATAAATCTCTATTCTGTGATGAGACATGTCATGAGACATTAGACAAATGGCCAATCACATTGTACAGCAACCAGATATGGCCAAAACCATTTAATCAACCTTATTTTCACCTCTTGACTTTCCAGATCATTATTTATAAAAATATAATGCTTAATTAAACGTAAGTCCATATAATACTTATAATTTCATTCCATAGAATTTCAGTTGAAATTATAAATATTATATGGACTTACGTTTACATGAGTACGGCTCTTATAATCCGTCAATGCGTATAATCATCATAAAAGCTTATTACCCGAGTTCCACTAAAGAGAAAAAGTTCTTTATGGGCCTATCTAGAGTTTGGGATCCACAATGAATAGTACATATAAATATCTGTATTTTTTATTTATAACAAATATCTGTATGTTTATCCTCTATACTATATATATATATATATATATATATATAGCTTATGACTATATGTATCGACCATTTAACATGGCATAAAGTTTTAGTAATTCATTTTTAAATTAAAAAATTATGAGTTCAGATAGGATCATTATTCAATATGGAGGAAGCATATTACAAATGATATTCACTTAATAATAATAACCTAAATTATAAGCATCAAATTTACTTGAGGACACTAACAATAACATGTTTCGTTAAAAACAAAGATATATCTATTATCTATCTAGTCTAGGTAGTAGAAATCTCTTGCAGTGTCGACATGTCGCTTCAGGTTTGTGGTTGAATCAATAAAGGACAATAGTATGGGGAATAGAAATATGGCCATCTTTGAGAGCCGTCTTGTCGTTTAGTGCAAGCTTTTTGGCCAACAAAAGGAGGTGCACTTTAGACACAGGAAATAAATACACCACGACGTGGCAAAACCGAACCAAAATTAATAATAAGCAACTAAATAGTAAAGTACTTTGCCAATTTCCCTATTTTTATTACAAAAAATAATTAGAAACACTTTTTTTTATATATATAAAATCTTATTTTATTTTATAGGAATGAGGTATAGTAATGGTTTTAGCTAGGATCACTATTTATGTAATATTCGAATTTAAATACTAGTTATCAAAATCTAAATGATTTAAATCAAGTCATTTGGAGAATTTTAGTTCCATAACTTGGAAACCAAACAAATAGGAATAAGGATCAACATTTTCCTTCGTTCTTTTCTTTGTGGTTTGTTTTCTTCTTTTCTCATTATGACCAAACAGTATAGCGGGTATATGTATGTTCAAAGCTAAAGAATCATCAAATTCAGCTAATGGACAACAATCACTATATATTAAGTTTTATGATTTCATAAATCATAATAGTAGCGTTTTTCAATGAAGCCAAAGGAACATTAAGGTAGAAAGAAAAAAAAAACGTTCTTCTCTGTGATAATTATAATTTGGTTTGCTTTTAAGGAATCGCAATTCGTTTCATCATTTGTCTAATTAATATTAGGTAATAGCTCTCACATTCTAATATTACTAAAGTGTACATAATTAGATTTACAATTCTGTTTAACAGTTTTAATTAATACATTTTAAGTAAAATTATCGGAGTTGCTTTCACATTAATTAAACATGAGTGTTTTCGATTACAAAGAAGTGTGATGCGAAAAAATACTGTTTAATATTAATTGGCCAAGAAAATACTGTTTAATATATATATATATATATATAAACTAAATAATGAAAAAGTGTATTAGGAATTAGGATGTACTTTGTTTTTATTTGGGTTAAAATATGTTCGATCAAAAGTTGGTTTTGGTGCAATTTATTTTATACTTTGCGTGTGATATGTTTTTTTTATAAACTCTTTGTGCATTCGTTAGTTTTGATCGTTAAGTATCCATGTGCAAATCACGTAACTTTTCACAAGTTTCATTTTTGCACAATTTAATCTCTATTATGAATATATTTAGTGGATGTTCAATATTACGTGTATATACCATCTTCCTTATTTAGACTTTCCTAGTAGTAAATTTACTTCCTCCACAAGTATATGTAATCCCTATATAATGGTTCCTTATGTGTGATAATAAGACATCCTCAAGTTCCCTATTCTATTACCTCTCTACTTCCGTAACACGTTATCAGCACGAATTGCTCAATTTTTTTTTCCAACCCTTATCGTAATATTATACGAAAGTATAGAGACCGCCACCATGATATAAATTTCTCACGACAAAAGCTCGAACAACAATGGTGGAAGTGGGATAGTGGCACAAACTAATCTTTTGAGAATCCATCAACCGATTTATCAAAACCACCAACGATTCCTTGGAGTTTGAATCGATCTGATTGTGTTGCATTGAAAGAGAGATTATTACTTCTTTATTTACTTACATATTTTGACTATTTAATAATTCATATTCTAATTATTATAATTATTGTGTGTCAGGAATTTAATGTTTAGTTGAATATGTACGAGTTAAGAAAGGATTCGAGATCGATGTGTTGACACAACATACTACTTAAACAAAACTTCGACGAAGGAAGTCGTATTCAATCTTACAGTACATGACAGATGACACACATAATTGATCGATGTATGATTCCGACTCCACAAGTTATCAAAGAAAACTAACTCGGATTTGGTTAAGTTTAGTTACACTGTTATTCACATCTTGATATGAATCGTTGAAAAAGTAAAATCAGTTCATAGATGATTCGTTATGGAAATCGCTTAGACTAGTTTGTCAATATAATCGAGGTTAAATTTGAATACTTGTTACCTAAACGATGGCATATATATATTTATATGATAATAATAATTGAAAGCCACTATGAAATTGCTTAGGGGATAATTATTCTAATCTGTAATGACAAACTATGATTTTCGGTGATAAATCTCTATTTTCTTTACTGACTATGAAAAGTCTTATTTTCTATAGTTATAGTTTATGTACAACTGCTAGTTAGTAACAAGTCCTGGTTATGTTGTTTATATGAATTTGTTAAATATCTTATATGATATTTTTTTTTACGAATAAATTGCTGAATAAATAACTTATGTCGAAAATAAAGGATGTTAATACACGATATCACGTCGGTAATTTTTTTTTTTTTTTGTAGTATTTATATATTGAATACACATAAATGTAAAAAAATTATTTCATACATAAAGTTATATGTATTGATATTGCTCCACTCCCTAAAGCGAGTGTAGATGCAAATATTACGCTCCCTGAAGTAAGCGTCATAAGTTATGATTATAACGAGGATATACTCTACTCCCTGAAGCGAGTGTTGTAGATTATGATTATAGCGATGAAAGCATCCACTCCCTGAAGTGAGTGATATAATTTATAATGACCTTTAAGAGTATAAATACAAATATGTTATAATCATCATGGTCGTAGAAACCGTTGATTTTGATTTTGAAATAGATAAAATTGTTAGCATCGTCATGATATCGATAAAGAAAGATGATGCATCTTACAAATAAAGAATGCAAAATCAAATTGATTTGGAAGAATGATAATTTTGAGAAGCGCGATGACGCTAACAAAAATTTAATTATATGATGAAGCGAGAAATTTATTCATATGAAGTGCGATGACACTAGGCAAAGATTAGCCTCAAATGAAAAAAAAAAAAAAAAGTCATTGCATATATTATTATTAAATATGGGATATTACGATTAAGAAAAATGCATTCTTTATAAATGACGAATCCTGACCACCACCAAAGGCCGCCGACCACTATCCACCACCCCAATCGGGCCGACCACCACCATTTGGGGCATGTTGGCCACGACTTGGGTCACAAAGGGCTTAGTTGGAGCTTTGTGGCTCAATCGGAGCTAGGGACCCTCAATCTGGAGCCCTCTAGCTCTGATTGAGCCGCATAAGGCTCAATCGAAGCCATATGTGGTCCAGATCGAGGCTGCCTGGCACTAATTGGTGGTGGTCGGTTCCGAATGAGGTAGTGGTCAGCACCAATCGGGGTTGACACTACCAATTGGGGGTAGTGGTCGACCCTGATTGGTGGTGGTCGTCCCCGTCGGTAGTGGTCGGGCTTGGGTGCTGGTCGACGGCCTTGAGTGGTGGCTTGCGGCCTTGGGTGGTATCCAGAAGAAAACTGGCTCACCGGAGAAAACAATAAGAACTAAATTGTGCAAACTTAAGGAGAAGTCACGTGATTTGCACGAGGTTATTTAACCGTAAAAACTAACGATCAACTAACATTTGGAGTTTTTGGCCGATATAAGCCTTCATGGACAACCAAATACAAATATAGACTGCATGAAAAAATAATTACAAATCTGAGGCAAACCGAGATGTGACATCTCGGTTTGCCTCAGATTTGTAATTATTTTTTCATGCAGTCTATATTTGTATTTGGTTGTCCATGAAGGCTTATATCGATAAAAAAAAAACTCTAACATTTGCACGAAATGTATACAAAATACAAACGGATAAGACCGAAAGTCTTTAAAAAAAAAAAATATAACACACAAAACCAACTTTAATCAAACATATAACTCCAAAATACCATTTAACTCTTTTTATTTTGCAAATGTCATTTTCTTTTAAAGTACGTTTTGGGAAGATGGATATTCGGATGGAAGGTGACTAAGAGCTAATTGGCAACGTGACAAATAAAAATACCCTCTACATATATATAAGCCGGCCAAGGCAAGATCTTTATTATATATATATATAATATATATACCATAGGTGTAAGTGTAATATACAGAATAAAAAAATTAACCAAAAAACTATAGAATATAAAATTAATAGTATATCATGAATCTAGTCCAATTTCAAACATTATTATTATTATTATTATTACTACATTTAAACTTTCATAAGGAGATGTGTTTTTCTTAGTAAAATTAACGTTGTGGTTTAATGGGGAAATATGGAGTGTGGACTCGTAATTTGTTTTGTATATAATAAATACTATTTTGACTAAAGGGAAGCAACGGTTCTATTATTTCAAAATACACGCCAAACACGCCCTTACCATTGACATTCAAATTCAATTATTTTAGAATTTAAAAAAAAAATTAACTTTATTCACACCTTCGATTTGTATCTTTATTTTTCCTATTATATAAAAAATCAACTGATACTCAAATTTAAAGAAATATAATTCTACTTAATTAAATCATATAACATGTGGGGAATCATTTTATTTAAAAAACACAAAGAAAATATGATTGTAAGATATATTACAAAACTTGTGAGTTTTGAGACTAAACCTCACTCTTAATTAAAAGTTTAATAAACAAATATACAAAATACATGAAAAGAATGGATTTATCCAATAATAATTATTTAACCAAATTCACCTTCCTCTTACAATAAAAAAAAAAGTAATCTCTCATTTTATGGCAGTGAAGTGATGGATATGTGTCAGTTAGTCATGAAGGCACCACACAAGGACAGTTATTAGACCCATATATATATAAAATATAAGGATATAATAATAATATAACATAAGGATCCTTCCATTTAATCGCTAATCATATTAGCTTATAATTAATCACTTGCCATCTTTACCACCCTATCCCTCTGCATATATAGCTGCTCTATGTATGAATATATTGACAGACAGGGATTCAAGAAAGTGATATGTCTCTCCAGTGAAATCGAAATACTCTCTCTCCCTAGTCTCTCTCTTCATAAACCTTAAACTTCCGGTGGTCCCAATCCAAAGAAGAATGACGATGATCTGTTCGGCGTCTCCGGCGACGGTTGCTGCGGTGGTTGGTGGCGTCGTGGTGGCTCTGCTGTGGCTGCTGCGGAGGCTCAACTCTTACATTTACGAGGGGAGGTTAGGGGAGAAGCGCCACGCGCTGCCACCTGGCGACCTCGGGTGGCCGCTCATCGGAAACATGTGGTCGTTCCTCCGCGCCTTCAAGAGCTCCGAGCCTGATTCCTTCATGGATAGCATCGTTTCCAGGTCCTTCCTTTCTCTCTCTAGTTTCTCTCTCTACATATCTAGACATGTCTCATGATCCACCATGCATCCACTACTGACTGTTTTTTTTCTTCACCAAGAATAATCTATGTTCGAATTAGATTAATTTGTGCTGCTTATGAATATTATATATATATATATTCATAGATTGAATTCGAAAAATTTAGTTAATTTTTTTTGCCAAAGATAATTTTAGTTAATGAATAATTAATGTGATATATATACCATTAAATGTGATTTTTTTACGTTTTCACAATTTACTTTAATTATGACGTCGAATTTTGAAATATACACTACTTTTTTTTTTTCCTACGGTGGCGTGATATAAATCTGTATTATCAAATATTTTTTTTATATATAACACATACATACTTATATACAGTGTTAATTAATAATGCGAATATGGTGTGGTTGGATTTTGTTGTCGAAAACCATACAACATAAGATTTCCGCACGGGTTCGGCTAAATTTGAGTTTATTTCAACTTAATTTCTCAGCCACCATCAGATTATGTACGTGTAAAACAATATTTTTTACGTTTCCTGAATTCTGATTTTATTGATTCTCTCTCATAATCTAATGAAGATCTAACAGTTGACAGCTGAAATAAACTCAATTATATTTTAGCCAAACATTTTCTGCACAACACGACACATGCAAGAGCATTTGCATAAGAATCAGTGAAACTTTTGTGCGCTGCAGAACAACCATGTCTTTTCCGGCGTCTTTAAGGTGGCATCTAATGATGTTCCGCGGGTCCCACATAAGTAGGGAAAGTAATATTATTATACTATGCTTCCATATATATAATACCTATATTGACATGTTTAAAAACTCCCAAAGATTTTGAGAATTTTTTTTAATGATTAGTATTTTAATCCAACAAGTTAATTAGGTACGACGTACGAGCACCGATTAATTAATGAGTTCTTAGGACGATTTCATGGGAAAAATATTATTATATTAAAGATTATAATTGAAATTAACTATTTATTTATGTGTATATATATCATATTCAAAGTTCAAAGTGGGGACAAACAAATAAATCTATATTCCCACCGTGCTTAGGTTATAATTTGTGCAGGTAGCATGCCATATAGGTCTCTATCTATTTCTTAATAATATAAAATATAAATTATTATATGAGTAATATGCTCAATGTTCCTAAACATTGTTTTTTCCTTTGTCTTCTTTTTAATAATTTATTATTATTATTATAGCTTTGTCCTTTATACATATAAGTATAAGTATCAAATTCATTTTTGGATAGCGTTCATATTCTATTTGATCGATGTTGATTATATATATACGTATATTACATTTATTGCTGGTCTTAATTACTTACCTTAATGACATGGATGGTAATTAATTGAGTCAATGATGAAAAGTGACCATCGAGCCGCAGCTTAGCTCTTGCATCTCTATCAGCGATTGATTTGAGTCAGTGCCGACCAAATAATATCGCGAAATTCTCCGCGATTTCCGATACGATCGTCCAATCATCGGTTGACACGTGGAGAATATATGTGCAGGTACGGACGTACCGGAATCTACAAAGCCTTCATGTTCGGCAACCCGAGCGTGATCGTGACGCAACCCGAATCGTGCAAAAAGGTAATGACAGACGACGAGAAGTTCAAGCCCGGTTGGCCCCTTTCGACCGTAGAGCTCATCGGGAGGAAATCTTTCGTCGGAATCTCGTTCGAGGAGCACAAATGGCTTCGCAAACTCACCGCGGCTCCGATCAACGGCCACGATGCATTGTCCCTATACATACAATATATTGAAGAAATCGTGGAGGTGGAACTGGAAAAATGGTCGAAAATGGGGAAACTCGAGTTCCTAACCGAAGTCCGCAGGCTCACATTCCGAATCATCATGTACATTTTCCTCAGCAGTGAAAGCGAATCCATGTTGGAAGCTCTCGAGCGCGAATACACCGCTCTTAATTACGGAGTCCGCGCCATGGCCATCAATATTCCCGGTTTCGCGTATCACAAGGCATTAAAGGTAATAATAATTTCGACTTTTTTTTCGTTCCGTTATATCTGACGCGGTATTTCGTAACGTGTAATAATCGTAAAAATGTGGATATTCGTTCATTTTCAGTCGCGGAAGAATCTCGTAGCGTTGTTCCAGTCGATCGTGGATGATAGGAGGAAGCAGAAGAAGAGCGGAAATGTTTCGTCAAAGAGACGGGACATGATGGACGCATTGTTGGAGGTCGAAGATGAGAACGGCAGGAAGCTAACCGACGAGGAAATCATCGATGTTTTGCTAATGTACTTGAACGCCGGGCACGAATCTTCGGGTCATACCATAATGTGGGCAACTATTTTCCTTCAGGAAAACCCCGAAATTTTCGCAAAAGCTAAGGTAGGTTTATACGCAATTTATCATCGATTTAACTTTATTCGTTACGAAGAGTATGATCTGATTGATCATTGTCGTATCGATTTAGGCCGAGCAAGAAGAGATCGTGAAGAACCGGCCGAAGACTCAGAAAGGGATGACGCTGAAAGAATACCGCCAAATGGAGTATCTATCCAAGGTACGTTACATTCGTCGCGACGAAAACTATTACTTGTCGAGTTTCAGTTTTTACGATCGATTTTCAATCTGTTTCGGTTTATGAAGGTAATCGACGAAACCCTACGCTTGATCACATTCTCGCTTACCGTGTTCCGTGAAGCCAAGACCGATGTCAACGTAAATGGTAAGTCATTTCAAGTAGTATATATGGACATGTAACACAACATGTTACAAAACTTAATATTCTTAATAATAAGACATGCGCATTAACCAACTGTCCCACGTTTATGAATTATAGGTGAATGCGTTTAGCAAGTCCTCAACAGAACATAAGAGTAACTAACAATGTCCATGTTTTGTTCATTCAGGTTATCTGATCCCGAAAGGCTGGAAAATCTTGGTCTGGTTCCGGTCGGTCCATTACGATCCAACAATATACCCGAACCCGTTGAAGTTTGATCCGTCGCGATGGGATGTACGATACTAATTAATCTTCCTCTACTAATTAATCACATGATGATCCAAGGTAGTAGAGATGTTAATTATATGATGATCATACATTTTTAAATTTATGCAGGACTTTATACCGAAAGTAGGCGGTTTCATGCCGTTCGGTCTCGGCAGCAGACTGTGCCCCGGAAACGATCTCGCGAAGTTGGAAATCGCGATCTTTCTTCACCATTTCCTTCTGAATTACCGGTGAGTTAACCGTTATTCCATATGTTCATCAACTTAGTTATACGATTCGCTGTAATTTTGATCGAGTTAATGATCGAAATCGGTAATGTGTTTACAGACTCGAGCGGTTGAACCCGAATGCTCCGGTGATGTACTTGCCGCACACAAGGCCGGTCGATAACTGCTTGGCGGAGATCAAAAGGGTCTCGTAGTGAAACGTTATGAAATAAGAGGATGCGTAGGGGTGGCCAAATTCGAACACAGTTTGAGGATGTTCTACTGTATTGTACGGTGCAGTAGAGTTGAGAACTTTTGTTGTTTTAATTAGTAGTATTATTATTATTATATAATAAGAAGATGAACTATAGTTATGTTATTATATGAATAAATAAATGATCCTGTTTTATATTTACAACTAGTTTTATTTGCATAATATTACATTTCAAATTGGAATTCAGAATTTCGTGTATGTGCGAATATAAAAATGACATGTTTGAAAATGAAAGAAATGATTCTAGTACTTAGAATTACTCATTTTATGTGACAATATTTCAATAGAAGATTCATCATTTTAAAGTTTGAATTCCCAAAAATATGTATAATTCCTTAGATGTATTATATGTATTTATTGACTACAATGCATTAAGGATTCTTATATGGGCTTTTCTTTCGGCCCTTTTACCATATATTTTTAAGGCCCATAAAAGAACTTTGCGGTAAGTGCTATTTTGCTCTCGGTGCTGGATGTAATCTCACATTAAGTTCCACATTGACATTACGTTGAAACAACGTAATGTGCATTGTAAACTGAAATTACGTCCAAATTTTATTCAGTGTAATGTGAGATTACATAAAAAAACGGATGTAATTTGAGATTACGTCTAACATTACAGAGTGTTATCATTTTATTATTATTTATTATGATAATAACAATAATATCATTATTATTATTTTTTTAATTTTTTATCTACTTTATAACTCATTATTATAATAAAAAATAATGCATACGATATTTGTATAAAATTGGTAAAATCTATTTCGTTGCATTTTTTTTTGAAATTATCTTATAAAATTATATAAAAAAAAAATTAATTAATAATTATATGTATTGATTTTAAATATTTAATTTTTCACAGGTTAAATTCTAGCTCTTACAAATTCTACAACCCATGAATTTTAATTGTATTCAATCTCATCCTCAAACTCGCCATTTTAAATCCAATTTCGTACCCACAATACCTTAAATTTGGGATAAACATTATTGACTGTTTAAATAGGTGCACCATTGCTCCAAGAACAAAGATATACAACCGGAGTCCGGACGGTTGTAATGAGTAATGACAAATTATTTATATATATATACACGTGAAGACTGATTACTGGGTCGTTGTAATTAGTCGTTAATTTATTTTGTTTATAATGAGATTAAGCAAATAAGCAAATATCATCCTTATTATTATTTTGATGGCACATGTCTAATTACGACGGTTGAGTCCTGTCAATTCGCGAAAATGTTTGACCGCCACGGCATTGTTTATTATATTTTTTTTAATAATTCAGCTGCCGTAATAAGATAAATGGATATTAATTTTTACGTAGTTGTCCAATTCTGGGTCTTTGACTTTGAGCGGATTGTATTATTGTTGTTTATATGAACCCGAATAAGATATGTTAATTAATAGTAACTAAGATATTGCGTTATTTGCTAGTTTTTAATTGGCAACGAACTTCTAACGCGGTTTACTATGTATAAACAATATATATCGAATAATAATAAAATAAAATTAGTATTGTGAATCGTAAAATGTGAGGGGTCACCGGGTCAGGGAACCGCTCAACAGCCAACCATATAGCAGTCATCAAACAATAAACAACATTTGTGGACTAATACACCTAACCTCGCTATTCTCGCCGGTGTCTTAAACTTTTAATTATATATATATTATATATATATATATATATATATATATATATATATATATATATATATATATATATATATACTTAATTAATGATACTAATACATCTAAAAAAAAATGAATACTATGTTGTATATATATAATAAAGTACAAAAATAATCGAATCCCTAGACCATGTATTGGGTTGAATTGAGGCTATCATAAAGTTGATTAATTATATTCAATTTTATTTATCCTTTCGTATATGTATTCAAAGTCCTTTTTTGTTTGGGTAAAAGATATTCAAAGTCTACTTACAATGGATTGAAATTGCGAAATATACGATATATATGTATAGGCCAAGTGGCTAGCTTTGTTTAAAAAAAAAAGCGGCTAACATTAGTACCGACACGATCAACTTGAAGATTAAAGAGTATCATATTAATTTATCCTTATGTTATCGCTATTCTCCTAACAAATTGGCAAATAATTTTGCAAAAAATAAATGAAAATAAACAAAATAGGAGGACTTCATCTGAAAATATAATTTCACCATGGACCATATATTAATGGCATCCGATGTATATGTAGTGTAATCCTCAATTATCGCTGGCTCTGACCAAATATAAAATGTTAGCACCTTGATTCTGAAATTATAGTCTTTTCCCACAATTTTATTTATTTATCAATAAGTTTTTATTTAATAATAATCATAATATTGAGCATTGATCATAAATACTAGGTAGCACGATAAGTATTGATTAGCTTTCAATATATATATATATATATATGGACATATATAATATTGAAAGATGACTTACATGGATATAATATCATCATATATAATATGCCTGTCTTAATTATATACGTGCATTTTGACTTTTGGAATGCAACCGTTGTTATTGGCACAATATATGCTGCTGGCATATGAGCCCTAGCTCATTAATCAATTTTATTTTATTTTTGCCAAATTAGGAATGGCGTGAAAAAGCCTATTATTTTCTAGAAATTAATTAGCATTTACTGAGTGGCCATTTTTATTTTTAACAATTATGGCATCTAAATCCAAAACCTATTTTCAGCTGAAATGACTAGAGTTGAAAAATAAACAGCTGTAGTACAATTAATATAATACATTTTTTTCTTTCTAAAATAGAAAAGTAAATAATTAAATAGCAAGTCATTTATTCAGATATTTGAAAAGATGCGTATTTAATCCCAAAGTGGAATGCGAAAAACAGATTATAATAATTAAGAAAAATGGTAGCTCTATAATTACATCATTCACATTTATTAATGAATGAATTTTCTACAACTTAATTAACAATCCACACTCTACACGTATATATATATTTATCTAAAATTAATAATAAAAAAACATCAACCAAAAATTGAAAAGAATTGAAATTTTTGTTGGATTGGATATATGTAATTATATATATCTACTATCTAGTATTTTTTTTGGTGGGTTCCATGTATAATAATAATAATAATAATATAACAGCTTGCAAAATGCATCATACATTTTACCCAAAAAATAATAATTCATATCGATACCATTTTGACTTTGATATTTTCCACTTTATACGATTCCACAATCAAACCCTCTAATATTTTTTACCAAAAAAAAGACCATCTAATTTTCCCATAATATTAATTACATATATATAATATCTTCAATATATATATAAAACCTTGTCATTATTTTTCTCATCCTCCATTTTGAATCTTCATCTTCAACCTCTCTCTTCTCAGTTCTCAATACACAGCTAGCTATCTAGCCAATTATATTCCATGGATTACCCACCTGATTTCAGGTGCCCTATATCCATGGAGCTCATGTCGGACCCAGTCACCATCGCCACCGGCGTCACCTACGAGCGTAAGAACATCGAGAAGTGGTTCCACACCTACAAGAAGGCCACGTGTCCCGCCACCATGCAGCGGATCCACAACTTCGACATCACCCCCAACCACACCCTCCGCCGCCTCATTCTCGCCTGGTCGGCGCAGCCCAATGCAACATCCAGCCCGGCGCGTCCCTCCACGTCGTCGTCGTCTCCGGCCAGAGACCCCGCCACGTGGCGCGGAGAGATCATCTCTCTGCTCGCCACGGTCGAGTCGTCTCCGTTCAAGGTGACGGCGCTGAAGAAGCTCAAAGCCATCGTGGAGGCGGATAGTGAGGAGGCTGGACACGCGTTGGTTCAGGCGCGTGGGGTGGAGATCTTGGTTGGGACCATGGTTCAGGTTCTGGTGGCGGATGGTTCGGAGTTTGGTTCGTTTCGTGGGTGCGAGGAGGCGCTGGGGGTGGTTCAGTTGCTTCCGGTGAAGGAAAAGAAGGTTATGGAGACGCTGTTGAAGCCTGAGGCGATGAAGGCGATCGCAGTTATGCTACAGAGGGGCAGTTCCGAGTCGAGACTCCATGCGGTTACGATATTTCTCAAGATGGCTCGGACCGATAGCGGTTCGATCTTTGGACTCGTGGTTCAGGTAATAATCTCAACCTTTCGATATCTTATATGATCTTTAAGATCATTGATCTGCATGTTGCGCAGGATTTTGCTCAAAATTAATAAATGAGACTTTATGTTATAATAATAACAAATTAGTAATTAGGTTATTTTCTCGGATCATCTTATTCACTCAAACTACTCAGGTTGTGCATTATTTCAAATCTGTAAAATTAAAATTTCAATCAAATCCCACATTTCGGTATATATACTACCCTTCAAATTCTTTATAATGATGATCTAAAAGATTAATGATATATCTAGGAAGGCGTTTCAAACACATGTTATGAATTTGATTCATTTATATAGATTTAATATTTTTCTTATATGATTTAAAGAGTAATAATTTTTTTTAAAACTCTAAAAATAAAAAAAAATTACATTCAGTGCACATACCAATTTCCCAACGGTAAATGATCTTAGTAGGGAGAATGTTTCTTTTGATCTTGATTTTTTTACAAATTTTGTTGAAATTTTATTCTTCATTAATTTGCTAAAATAATATACATACATTAGAAAACGTAAAATGCTTATATCATTAAAGAGTTTTTAATCTACTTTCATATGAAAAAAAATATATATATATTTGAAACACGGTAAAAATATATATATATATATATATTTTTAATTTGATTATGATATTTAAAATTAAAAAAATATTATTTACCAATTAAATTGAATATATATATTATAATAAAAATGAACGAAATAATATATGTATAAATAAATTTATTCACATTATTAAATTTTAAAATTATTATCTAAAATATTATAAATTTTGGTCAAGCAGTTATATTAGAGGTGATTTAGTGTCCAAAAATCTCGTTTTTTGTATATATTATTATCTAACCTAATCGATTAGGATTTGACAAAAAAAAAAAAATCGAATAAGATTATATTTTCCCGCAATGTTCTAGTTTTGAAATTCAATTATGGACCAAAAGATCATATTCGGTCAACTAAAATTTATTGTATCTAATTATTTATTACATTATTACAGGATTACGGAGTTGACCTCTTCAAATCGATTCTCGAGCTCGCATCCGACGAGATCTGCACCAAGGCGAGCTCCCGAGCCCTCGACGTCCTCGTCGAAACCCTAGGCGCATCCAAAAAGAGCCGACTCAAGGCAATCGAGGCTGGAGCTGTTCGAGTCCTCATCGATCTCCTCCCCGACTCGACCCGATCCCGCTCCGAGAAAATCCTCGTCCTCCTAAAACTCCTCGCGGAATGCGCGGAAGGCCGCCTCGCCATCACCGAGCACGGCATGGGGATCGCGGCGGTTTCGAAGAAGCTGCTTCTGGTGTCGAACGCCGCCACGAAGCTCGGGGTGAAGATTCTGTGGCAGATCTGCAGCTTCAATGCGGCGGCGGAGCGGGTGGCGGAGGAGATGGTGGCGTACGGCGCGGTGAAGAAGCTTGTGGCGCTGCTGCATATGGACGGGAGGTCGTCTACTAAAGACAAGGTGATTCATATGTTCAAGCTGCACGGTAATACGTGGAAAAAGTACTCTTGTTTTCCGACGGAGCTGAAGGGTTATTTGGGTAATTCTACCTAAGATATTTTTTAATTATGAAAATTATAATAATGAAATTACAGTAAAGTTATTTTATGTATACAAAAGATTAAAGCTTGTTTATTATAGATACAACGATTTTGTTATTTTTGTGCAGTTGGATATAATTTATATATACAAAGATTATTGTTTATTTAATTTACTAGTCATTCAACCGTGGAGAAATTCTTGTATACATCGGCTTCACCACGTGGCGCTGACGTGTTGCCCCTTCAACCAATCAAATTGTGACATATGTCTTTGTCCACTCTCTCACTTGCCACATGTCACGATTTGATTGGTTGAAGGGGCAACACGTCAGCGCCACGTGGTGAAGCCGATGTATACAAGAATTTCTCCTCATCCGTGATCTACTTCAATAAAATGTATATACAGTAGTGTTGACTTTTGTGTAAAATTGTTTTTCAAATTTATTATTATATTTTTTAAAATTATATTATATTGTAAATTATTTATTATGGGAGTATAATTAAAAATGCATATTATGTCATTTGAAAGATTTTCACTTCTATTTCATATAAAAAAAGTTATTTACCAATACACCGAAGAAAAAAAAATATTATATTTAACAATATATAATATTATATTATATAGTATATAAAAGTAGGCCAATGTATTGTAAATTTAAAATAGGAATTAAAGTTGTATAATATTATTTAATAATGTAGATTTTTTTTCAACTAATAAAAATATGTGAATTAATATAGTACAATTTAAAGTTCATAATCATCAATTATGTCAGGCTGCACAATAATATCATATGCCAGCTTCAATATATTTTTTTCCATCTAATATGTGAATAAGTTTAATGCATTTTAAAATTTAGAAATTCTCCATTGTGTAATATTGTATAACAATAGAATTTTTAAAATTAATTTTAAACTTAACAATTATTGATTTCATCTTATGGTTATTAATTAAACATAATTATATATATATATATATATATTAATTTATTTATTTATTTTCAATAGGTTAATATATTTATGGAGCATTTCTGCATTCATACACACAGTTCAAGGATTCTGAATTTCGATAAAATTAAATTCGCATTAAATATTGATTGCCGTTTGTTTGGATGTAATCAAGGCACAGACAGAGTGGAATATGAAGGTAGTCAACGGTTCCGGAGTCTTCGCAGTGATTATCATAAAGTCGTCGAGTTGGATATGTGATTTGTAGAAATTAATTTAGCCATGTCCCGTAACATACGAGACATTTTGAATATCATTTTATTTTCGTATCCTATACTAATAAATAAAATTTAAAAGGCTTTGTTTTAATGCTAGTTGATCTTATTTAAAAGAAAATTTATGCTATAATTAGCAATTAATATGTGCCTGTGTGTATGTAGTATGAAAATAATAAATAAATATATTTATAAACAATATAATAATTATCTTGTATGATTTAGAATATTTTGCTACGATTTACAAAAATTAAACTAAGGACAATGTCACATGATGAAATATTATATATTTAAGTGTTTTAAACTCTAAAATTAATGATAAGTTTCAGAATTATATTTTTTTATCCCATGTGCTACTATTTTACTTATTCAATCATACTTATATTCTAGGCCAAAAAAATTATACTTATGTGTAATTAGATTTCATTTAAAAAAAAATGTGTGCATCTGTAAATCCAATAAATAACCAAGTTTCTAACTCGAATAATTCTTTACAGACATTTCAATAAATTTATTATCATCATTTTTTTAATGGAAGTATAAACATATATATTATTAGAATGCCATCGACATATAGTCATTTTCCACAATGAGTTTTTATTTTTTGGTCAGGCTTCCCCCAATGAGTTAAATATCATGTAAAAATGTAAGAAGTAATTTCACTAGGTGCATATTGTGACCTTTTCACCGACATCATTTATTATGCAATATCGTGACTATATGCATATCTTGTCTATTTGACCAAGACGACGATGACACATTGTAACTTGTTGGATATTGGTATTGTTGGCTGGAAAGCCTAGTTTGGGGCTTGGTAACCTACATCCATGTCAACTAACTATTAAGAATATAAATTCACCATTAAAAAATAGAAAGAACAACTTCTACATTTTGGTCCTCAGTCTTTAGTTTGCAGCAAATTCAATCCTCCTCAACAAATCATACTTCAACAGCAATGCTAATGTATTGAGAATTGAAATAACGCAATGCATACTCTGATTATTGGATTTTTCTACCATGCTCTTGGAGCACCATGCTTTTGCTTTTTTTAATACTATGGTGGACTTAATTGTAACATAAGTAAAACTTTAAAAGTATGAAAAATTATGAAATTTTTTTACTACACCTAGGATGTGTATCATACTATTAATAATATCAATTTTCCTATGGGTTAACATTTAGGACAATAGAAAAAAAATAGAGGCATTTGGTGAATTAGATGCATTGATAGAGATTATAAAGTTAGTGGGGAATTAGTGGCAGTTTTAATGGAAATTTAGTTATTAATTTGTATTTTTTTTTTTTTTTATAAATGTAGTCAAGACTCAAGACTCAAGAGTGTTGTATTTGTATGAGTTGGGGAAAAAAAAGTGTTTGTTTTAGTCATTTTTCCAATTTTTATTTAATCATATATATCCTACTTTATTCAAATTATACTAATTTTTTCCTCCATCTTCTGGTTGTTTTGCGAGTCAACAGTGAGAGCTCCATCTACTGTCAGATAGATCATCGATTTTTCTGCTGGGGATTATTCCTCGATCCAATTCGGCAATCGCAGCAAAAGCAAATGGAACTGCGCTTCGAGAAGGATTTCATTTCATGCTGCGGAAGCACCAAATTCGCCAAGGAGATGGCCCTGGCTTCTCCTTTCCGCTCCTTCGACGACGCAATCGCCGCCGCCAGAGACATATGGTTCAATCAGGTATCATCAGTTCCTGTTCTTCATTGTTCTGATCCCCAAACTTAAATATGTCCAAGGATTATCTAGAATTGTTGTTACTGGTGTGTGAAGGTTGATGTGAATGGGTGGCTGGAGGCCTTCAAGGCTCATCCGCAGATTGGGGAGTCCGCTTCTGCACACAATACTAGAAGCCAGATCGGTGCTCAGTTTAGTATCAATCTGAATTTCGTTATCTGTTCTCTTTTGATCGTTTCTCACTTTGCATTTTTTACTTGAAATTCAGTATCCGATATTAGAAAGTCTGAATCTTTTACATTGGGGAATGCTAGAATAGGCTACTGGGTTTAAGCTCTTGCTTTTGAGCTATTGGATTAGAAAGTAATCATATTTCAAATCCAGTGGCTAAAAAATAAGGCTCTTACAAACTCTAGCTTAGTCTTTAATTTGTGTTTCTTGGTGGAGACCAACATGTTTATAGCAGACAGAATCCTGAGGTGATTCCTTAGGCTACAACGGGACATTCTTACTGCGGCAGTTTCAGTTTGTGAGTGCATATGGATTGAGTTCTAAAATAAGTTTCGAAAAAAGGGATTGAAACTGCTTTTCAGAAGTTTCATATATGATTTTTTTTAAGTATATGAATACTTAACATATTTGTCTAAGATGTTGTCCAACCTCATGTTGTCAGTCTTTCTACGAATCACATTTATAATTTCTGTGAAATGGCCTAACTACTGAACCCAAATTTGTACACCTGCAAATGTGTATAAGTAATGATTATTTTAGTGCACGAACTACATATGAAAAATAAATCAACTCAATGAGTAGATCATCAACCATCTAAATAAGCTCTTTAAGGATTATATATTCAACAATATCTGATTTTTGCTAAGGATAAATCTTTAAAGTGTGAAATTTTTTGTGAAAAATCCATAGAAAGTTGTCAAGTAACACATGTCAAGTGATGATTGTTCATAAAATGGAAAGAGAATGTTATTATGCATTGCCAAGTGGACCTAAAAGTGCTTTCTATGGATTTTTCACAGGCTCTAGCATCACCCTTTTGCTAATTACGTGATCATCTTGCTCGCATATCGATGTTCATTTAGTCAGGCCCTCCTTCCAGCACATCCATTAGATTTATTCTAGTTTGTTTATGCAGCATTTGACAAAGTAGTTTTATTTTAGGTGGAGCAAAGGAGAGCAATCTACCGCCTTAGCCACTGCCACGGGAAATACCTTACAGGTTAGTGACTTAGTGTTGGGTTGGACCTCAAAGTTAACCATTTTCGAGTTATTCCCTCCTATTTCTTTTCTAGACCTAGAATGCTTTTGATATAGAGGTTCTATTTTAAATATTAGGTTCCTTGGAATAGATTTACGAAGATGCATATCGATCCTTGCCTCCTATTTTGAATTATCCGGTAATCTAAATCCATTTTTAGAATTTGTTATCTTAAACTATTGTTTTCAACTTGGTTGCAGGAGCTAGCTGAATGGAATATGCGGTATAAAGAAAGGTTTGGATTTATATTTCTAATATGTGCATCTGGCCGAACAAGTCCAGAAATATTGTCAGAACTGAAGGTAAAGCTGTTGAGCCTCAAGAATATTGTAGCTTATATTTCAAAATTTTGAATTTCAGACGTTGTTAGATTTTAACTCAACCTGTATCTTGTTCAATTCTACAGAAACGATACCAGAACAGGCACGTAGTCGAATTTCAGATTGCAGCTGAAGAACAGATGAAAATAACTGAAATACGTCTTGCAAAGCTCTTCTCTGAAAAAGAAAGTTCGGCTTCAGCAGGTGATGCAGATCTAGTTAAAGCAGTTAAGAAATCAGAAGGTACATCCAATTCTTTGCTGCTACAAATTTATAAATTCAAGCGTTAAGAATCTAAAAACTGTCTCAACTATATGTCATATTACTAATTGTTGTCCAAATTGAAAGTGTTGATATTTGATGTCCCAACTAACAGAATTGTTGCTTTCCACATTTGTTGTTCATAGCTTAGGCTTATTTGATGCTTAGAAATATGTTTTCGTTTAGTTAATTTTAGGAGAAAAAAAGTGGAAATCAACTAACGTGATAGCAGGGACAATGAATATCAACATTTTTAAAATCTGAGACAACGTTTAACAACATGACTTATAGTTGGGACTGTTTTTAGGCTCTTAACCCTAAACTGTTTTTTTTAAGGTTCTTAACGGTATATTCAAACCCTTAAACTACTGCATACGAACTTTAGACGAATTTCAAAAAACATACTGAACTTTTTTCTAAGAAATATCAAATTGAACTTAAGCTAGTCCTGCAAATACCATACTCCATCACTTTTATGCAAAAACTTGAATAATTTTCCTTTTGATGATGTATCCTAATCCTACAATAACATCTCATTCTCAATGTTCTAGAAGATCGAGTATCCATAATCAGCGGACACTTCAAAGGTTCTCAACCTACAACCCGGACCCGCCCACCAATCACGACCCATGTCTTGGACATTTCCAAAGGGCACCCTGCTTCCGGAATGGAGGTTCGATTGGAAGCATGGAAAAAACATTACCCGCCTCCTATGTTTGGAGAATCCAAGGTTGTTGGCGGTTGGGAGTTGGTTGGGTCGTCGAAAACTGACAAGGATGGCCGAAGTGGGCCCCTGATGAGCACGGTTGATGTTGTCGACCCCGGCATGTATAAGATAAGCTTCAACACGAGCAAGTACTGCTCGGACGCGTTTTTTCCATATGTGAGCATCGTGTTTGTGATTAGAGAGACGCAGAAGCTTGAGCACTTCCATGTTCCGCTGCTCTTCTCTCCCTTCTCGTTCAGTACATACCGAGGCAGCTAATGTGATCTGAAGCTTCTCAATTTAAGAGTTGATGAATGCAGCATAATGTAAGTTGTGTTATGATTTGCGTTATCGTGTTGATGCTGATAATTAACAATGTGGAATGATACTACGGAAGTTGCAATAAGATTTCTATATGGATTATAGAGAGTAGAGACTACTAAATACTATCAAAAGTATGTACTCATGTGTCGGCCCACGGTTTGCCATCTAAGTTTATGTTCGATTATCAAAAGACCAAGGCTTCAAATATTTTGGAGTAAATTATGGGATGTAATTTCTTTTATTATATGTATAAAATAAAGAGTATTTGTGTTGTTTTAACAAGACAGGTGATTATGGCCAAAAAAATAAACAAGACAGGTGATTATATTCTCATTAAAATGGACAAAAAGTACATAAAATGAATATATAACTCATCAACACTTTTGATAGCTGATGTAGAAAAAAAAAACTGAAAAAAAAACATGTATACTAGTTGATATCCTAAATTAGTAAATTACTAATTATTTGATTCTTCCTCATGCATTTAAGTACAATAATTAAGGAGAGGCTTGTAAAAATCAATAAAGAAAGACAAATTTTTTATTCCCATAACAGATTGCAAATTAAATTATATTTTCGTTAAAACGTAATGAAAATTGTACACAGAACATCCATATAAGGTGCTTTTAATAATAATAAAAAAAAAACTATGTTGATTTGTCAATCCTACACCACCATTAAAATGCATCAAGTGATTGATTGTTTTACTTTTAGGAAGAAATTGTGACTTTTAGGAAGAAATTAGCAATAGTTTGCAAAAATGATTAAGGTAGTACTTTAAGGCATGAATGGGTTTCTTTTTCAGCACGCACGGCAAAAGATAAACCTCTTCCCAAGTTTCAACCGTCTGTTGAACCACCCTTAGCAAACCCTATTTCACAAGTTCTTTTCTACCATGGAAACTTAAGACACTCTGCATTCAGCTAAACATCTCTGCTACTCAAGTATATCCCTCCGTTAATTCGCCATTTTTATCAATCCCCAGTAATGGCGGCAAAGGTGGAAGGTGCAGTGATCAATGCAGTTTACAAAGTAAACCTACACTGCCACGAATGTGCTTGCGAGATCAAAAGACCGCTTCTGCGAACTGAAGGTTCGTAATTTCTTGACTTGCAAGAAACTAATAATATCTATATATATATGGTGTATTTAGGGTGTATGTGCTGTATGTAGGTGTGCATCAAGTGGAGTTTGATTTGGAGAAGAACGAAGTGAAGGTGAAAGGATCGATCGATGCGGCGGCGATACACAAGAAAATAGAGAGACTGAGCAAGAGGAAGGTGGAGCTCATATCCCCTAAAGTGGCTGTTGCTGTTGCCACGGAGAAGAAGAAAGTCGTTGCTAAAGAAACCAAACAAGTAAGTTTTTTTTAGTAACGACTGAGATTAGACACTTTGAAATACGTGTAACGACTGAGATCTAATTGTTTCTCTTTCTGCTAATGCATATTTGTGTAATATATTGAAGGTGGCAGCACGAACGATCCAGCTGAAAGCGTACATGCATTGTGATCAGTGTGAGCGTGATCTACGGACCAAGTTACTGAGGCATAAAGGTAAAATTCAATATAATTAATATGCACTACTGTATATAAGCCTGTATATGTAAATGGGTGTAATCACTTTTAGGTTAAACACCTTATCATTTAACTATGTCTGAACTGAAATTATCAAATGGCTAGTTTTTTTTAATTGTTAGTCACGATAATAAAAACACTATGTCGTTGAAGAGAGCAAACATGTCATACCGCAATGACTGAAATTACCAAATGAATATTTTCTTTTTTTAAAAAAATTGTTAGTTCCTCGGTTAATTATGAAATTTAACACATTACACGAGCAGTGCATGTCATTTTTTTAGTATATATATATATATATATATATATAAAGATTAAGAACCTAAAAACAGTCATATAACTTATATTGCTAATCGATGTTTCAGATTTAAAATGTTGATCATATTCGATGTCTAATTATCAAATTTTGTTGATTTCCACATTTTTCTCTTAAAATTGGTGAAATAAAATCATATTTTTCAAGCATCAAATAAATATATAGATCATGAGCAAACAAAATTAATACTTCGGAAAGTGGAAAACGTGTTTTGGTTTCTCAAAACGCCAATTTTAATACAAAAATCAGTCGGAAAAAAGTGGAAAACAACAAATCTAATTGTTGTAAACTGAATAACAACAACACATTAAATCTCGGACAACAACGATTAGCAAGATGAAACATGGCCTAGCTAGGTTCTTAATTGTGTTAAACTAGGTTGGTTTTGAATGAATTATAGGAATATTTAGTGTAAAGACAGACATGAAGGCTCAAACACTGACAGTGGAAGGAAGCATTGAGAATGAGAAGCTGCTGCGATACATAGAGAAGAGAGTTAACAAACGTGCAGAGATCATACCGCCTCCGGCCAAGGCGGAGAAGAAGGTGGAAACTAAGAAAACGACAAAGGAGGTTGACATAAAAACGACAACTACAGATATTAATATTGTCGAGTTTAAGGAGGAGAAGAAGGTGGAAGTTAAGACCGTTGAAGGCAATCCTTACTTCATTCACTATGTGTATGCTCCTCAGTTTTTTAGCGACGAAAATCCCAATGCCTGTTCTATTATGTAGCATATATATATGGAAATTATAATTTGTACCATTATATTTACTTGTATGAATCTTCATGTGAGTATTTGTTCATCTCCGATATTAAAAAACAGCTGATAGCTAGTACTGCTATGTTTGATCTTTACAAAGAAAAAAAAAATCAAAGAAGATGTAGAATAAATGTAATTTTTTTTCATCTGCTACATCAACATTAGTTTTCCATTAATGAATGTTAGTAGTTCCAACCAAGATACGTAACATTTGAGATTAAAAATTCTGAAATTAATTTTAAATCTCTGAACGTTTCGTATCATTATCTAACCTAATCAAGTGGAATTATATTTTTGTATATCCTGTAATATATTGCAATTACAAAACCCAATAAACACATATTTAAACTCGCAACTCGTTTAATAATTTGTTACGAGTATCCTTCAATTCGATTAAGTATAGACATGAAGTATAAAATAAGATGTTATGAACATCTATAGCCACAATTAATGCAGTTGATTTAGATATAAAATTAATTTTTCACGCGATATATCGGTGAGTTGTATACACAGAATAGAAGCAGAAAAGGATAGTAATCTCTAAAATAAAAAAGTAAAAAACAGGATTTAATTTACAGATAATTAAGCTTTAAACTTTAGCTTGTTCTGCTGACGTCATTAGTCATAAGCTTGACTCCCGGCTGATGAACTCCCTACCAGCCATCTAGGATCGCCGGCCAGATGAGGCATGTTGTTCTGCGGCGGATTCAAGAACGGTAGCGCTAAGGGACCTGCTTGGTCAGTCGGTGGAAGCTGGCCGCCTCCACAGAGCTCCGGCGGCGGAGTCAACTCACCTTCTTCCACAAGCGGCAGCCTTTCATACGAAACGCTGATGAACGAGGACGCAACTACAATCACAGGACCAGAGGCGATTAACGCGCCGACGACGTTCCCTCCGATCACCTGTCCCTGCGGGCCCGACAGAAATATCGTCAGGCTGGTGGCTCCCGGCGGTGCTTGCGGCGGCAGGAACGATCCCGTCAGTGACAGTATCTCGAATCGCCCCTGCAGGGTCGCCACCGCCGTTCCGCCATTGGACGTCGGCTGCCGGAGGCTGACGTTGGTGACTGTACCGCTCCCGCTGAGCACACAGACAACGCGCTGCCGCCGCATGGCGTACGCCGCCACCGAGCTGAAGATATCGCACCCAGATGCAACCTCGAGGATATGGGCTTGGAGATTGTTGCCGGTCTCGCGCGTGATGAACACCGGGGGCTTGGCCTTGTTCTTAGAGCCAGTGGGGCGGCCCCTCCGCCGGCGGATGATAACGTCTCCTGAACCGGCAGCGTCGGAGCGGCCGCCGTTGTCTAGGGTTTGGCCGTCGGATTCGGACTGAGGCTGAAGCTGGTTATAGGATAAGTGATCTGCGGAGCCCGCTGCCGCCATATATACAGGTGGATTGGAGCTTGAAAGAGACAGAGAACCGCTGACGTCACTGCTACTGCTAGTTCTAGGGTTCGGCTCTGCTACAAATATAATGGAAAGGAATTATTAATGGATGAAGGGGAAGATAGAGAATCACCAATTGGTTCCTAGTTTCTTACGAAGACCAAAATATTCACCGATAAAGAATTAGGGCATCGATCCTTTCCTCACGCGTGCCGCCATAATCACCACGCGCCAAGAAAGGTTGCTCCAATTTTTTTTTTAAACTATATATACAGATAAGTTAATAACAAAATCACACTTTAATTTTTTAAAGTTAATAATTATATAAACACTCAATTAAAATACACTGCTAAAATTACGTCGTTGTTCAATTAAATATATTTCAATGTATTCCTTTAATTTATTGTTAAATCCATCTTAAATACACATCATACATATTTTTTCTATTCAATTTAATTAAAATTCTAACTCATAAATTAGAAGTTATAGATAACCAAATGTTAAAACCAAATTAGCTCGGTTAGTCAAAATTCAAATAGTGATTATACAGTTTTTCTGTGTGAAAATTATATAGTTTATATATTTAATAATTTACATCGTCATTATGTATATGTTTTTTTCTAATATAATAATATATTCATTGAAATTAAAGGGTTTTGAGTGTTAACTTCAAACAATCCAGACAGATTTCCGCACATATTGATTGGATTATTGTAAACATCAAATAAGCTGGCAAAAACAAATAAGATGACTCACCAATATTCTCAGTGATATTACTCTTCGACTTTATTCACCTATGAGCACTCTCGATTCTATAGGCTCTAGAATTGCAGCTTAATTACAATTGAAACTTTCATCGGCCTCTTTATATATATATGTATAAGCACTTTAACCTATATATATATACCGACAACTATATCTAGGATGGATGTTTATATATATATGTATAATGTATCCACATGGATACGTACGGATATAAACTCTATCTATCTAATTATATTCATACATATATCATATCTTTATCCCTTATATAGATAATATATAATATTCCCTTATTTAATTTTATGGTTAATTATTAATTAACTCTCATCGTGAACTAGATAGCTATTTCTCTTCTGATGACAACTCTTGCGGATAAGTCCCCTTGCGGATAGGTACACACCCTAAAAAGTAAAAGGGTGCGTTTGGTTTGAGGCAATATTAATGCATGCCCCAAGATGTAAGTAATTGTTAGTGAAAATATAATTATGTTCTTTGGCAATATATATATATATATTAAATTAGATTAGATAATAATACGTGATAAACTACATAATTCTAATATTTAAAATTACTCGTTGGCTAAAAAACTATATTTAAAATTACTAATATTATATTTATATATATTATTTTTCTTGATCGTGAATCTCAATTGAAAATTTTATAAATTCACCGCGAATCATACTAAAATTTTCCACAATATCCGGGGCAATATTTGTTTTTCCCAGAAAATCCGAGGTACATTCTTGGAATTTTTCGACTATTTCTCACGTTCTAGAGAGATGGGTAATTAGTCAACAGGGTTTCCTAATTACTTCGACCCCAAGCAACAAGGACATTTCTAAAATGCTCTTGGAGCACCATGCTTTTGCCACTAATTTTTTTAGTTTTTTATTGCCCTAAAGGTGAACCCCATAGAGAAATTGATATTATTAATAGTATGATACACATCTTAGGTGTAGTTAAAAAAACTCATATTATTTCATACTTTTAAAGTTTTAGTTATGTTACAATTAAGTCCATCATAGTATTAAAAAAACCTAAAGCATGGTACTCCCAAAGCATAGTAGAAAAATCCAAGCAACAATATCTTTTCCCTTTGTGATTCACTTTAATTAACCTAGCTTTTCTTCTTAACTGTAAGACAAACACGCAGTGGCGGATCCACTGTGTACCAAGTGGGGTCCCAGGACTCCACTTGGTTTTGAATTTTTTTTTAAATTATATGTATATTTTTAATAATTTAATCCCAGGACCCCACTTATTTTTATTTGAAATCATTATAGGACACCATCCATTAGTAGCAGAGCTGGTAAAGCGTGAATTTTCCATTTAGATAGATAGATGGTCATGAGTTCAGTTCTTCTAGGCGCTGCTTTTATAGTTGTCATCTATCTATTTTTTAAATTTAACATCACCATAGGACTTTGAGCTTATTTTAAGTAGGTTTTAGGTTCAATCTCTCATACCTTGCAATTTATAGCACATTTTAATCTTTTTTATTTCATGGCAAAAAAAGAAAAATTATTTTATTTAATATGAGCATTAAGTTAAGGAAGTCATTAGTTCAATATCATCATAGTACGTTAGCCTATTTCAAGAAGGTTTTGGCATGAATTTTCCTAAATCCAGCATTTATAGCACATTTCTTTATATATTTTTTTCTTCCAATTTTAACGTTCGCATTAGCATTGGTTGAGGAAGTGAATTATTCAATTTTCTCCTAGAATTTCTTTTTTGCCGAAATCCTCTCTTAAATTACAAATATAAGATTTATAGTAATTACATCTTATTATTATTATTAAGAAAATATTGATATGTAATTCAAACATATATAAAGTTAATGATAGTTTTGTCAGCTCATAAAAAAAAACCATCATAGTACGTTAGCTTATTTCAAGAAGGTTTTGGCATGAACTATGCAGTCAAAGACGAGTTTCTACGTAGAGACGGAAAGTGGTAGGTAGAGTCGAGTCATAGAGTCGGATCGTAGAAACGTAAGTTTCTATCGATGTGCTAAAATAACATTATAAATGAAAAGTATAAATGTAATATATGTAACTATGTAAAAGATATTCATAAAACTAGTAATATAACGTGTGTGACTTCTAAGGATTTTAGGGTTTGAAAATTGAAATTAGAACTATGTAGAGAGTAGAATTAGAAATTTGTTATAGAACAAGAAGATAAAATGTTGTCGTATACTATGGTAGTTGAAGAAGTAGAAGAAGAAAGACCAAGAGTCTTCTAATTTTGGGCAGTTTGGGCCTATTTGATTTTTTCAAGTTGGGCCACCGAAATTGGAATTGGGCCTAGCATAAATAATTAATTATTTGAGTAAGCTTTTTAGAAAACATGAATGACATATTTAGAAACGATAAAAACGGATTAAAACGTAGTCTTAACACGTTTCTACGACTGTAAGTCGCGTCTTTGTACGTTTTTACTACGGTAGCGACTTAGTCACGTTTTAACTCGTTTTATGATGTAAATACGTAGAAACATACGTTTTTAAGACTTAAAGACGCGTTTTTAACTACATAGGGCATGAATTTTCCTAAATCCTGCATTTATAGCACATTTCTTTATATTTTTTTCTTCCAATTTTAACGTTCGCATTAGCATTGGTTGAGGAAGTGAATAATTCAATTTTCTCCTATAATTTTTTTTTGCCGAAATCCTCTCTTAAATTACAAATATAAGATTTATAGTAATTACATCTTATTATTATTATTATTAAGAAAATATTGATATGTAATTCAAACATATATAAAGTTTAAGATAGTTTTGTCAGTTCATAAAAAAAAAATTGTCTTAGTGTTTTTTTTAAAACCATTATAGTACATACTTGATAGATTAAAAAAAAAATCCGACCCGAATTATTACCAATATAATTCATTTTTTAAAATTACCTATGAGTGGACCCCACTCGGATTCCTAGATCCGCCACTGCAAACACGTATATACAGCTAGTAGCCATGACCAACTAACATAATTAATGAATTTCGTAACTACAATTTACAAGTGCTCCATTTGTCCCAACAACCTTTTACTTGGTCTTGTCTTGCGGTTGGGGTTAAACTAGTCACTTTTGTCAGTTGATTGCATCTTTAAAAACACATCAAGAAAAGACACCAGTTTCTTGTAAGTTGAATTTCCGGTTGTTTTAATGTTTGAAAATACACTCCAGGAAATTTCCTTTGCGGTTAGTTGCTATTGAATCCAAATTCAGTGCTAATTACAAGTGCCCCAACTTTTTATTTAATTTCCAAAGGTGCCCCAAATTTCTCATACATGTGTATAAGTGACTTTTGACCCTCACTAAATACTTATTTGGTTAAAGGGTCTTTTGGTGTCATTTGTTTAGCCAATGTTGCTTTTTGGTGTCTTAAGTTTTATTTTGTAGATTTTTGGTGTCATATATTTGCATTTTGTAGACTTTTTGTGCATCTGTTAGTCAACAGTTAAGTTTGACCGTTAAATAGTTTTATTTTCTTCAATTTAGTCCATAATCTTTTTTCGGCCACCGCAAAAGGCCGTCGACTACTTCTCAAGGCCGTCGGAACCCGCACAAAGCCGCTGGCAACCATCCAAGCCCACATGTGTCCACCAATCGGGGTCGGACGACTCCGATTAGAGCCGTCCGGCCCCGATTGGTGGTCACCGGTGGGCTTGGATGGTGTGTATTTCGGCGGCTGTGTGGTGGCCTGAAAAAGATTAGTGACTAAATTGAACAAAATAAAACTTTTTAACGGTCAAACTTAACTGTTGACTAACGGATGCACCAAAAGTCTACAAAATGCAAACTTATGACACAAAAAACCTACCAAAAAAAGCATATTACACCAAAAGTCAACATTTGTCAATATGACACCAAAAGACCATAAAACCCTACTTATTTTAGTTAATTGACGACTTTCAAAACTACAACATAGTTATCATTTAAGATCAACACGACAAAAAATCGTCACTAAAGGCTCAATTGGGATTGTAAAACTTAGTTGCCGCAATTTTTTTTGTCAGAAAAAACCTTGTGGCTAAAGGTTTTAGTGGCGGAATAGATACCCCCGTTACAGCTTAATGCCATAAAAACGGTGGCTTTAGCAACAAATTATGCCGCTGCTATACATATCATTTTTTTTTTGTGGAGACTCTTTTGCTGCTAAACATGAACCTTATAAATCCAAAAAAAAACACCTATCATCAAATGAGTCCATCATTATCGATTTCGATCCCTGGAATCGTCCGAGGTTGTCGGTGCCGACTGAATCTCTCCAACACCCGATTGACGGTCGATTTCCCCGAGCTGAATACTAGATTGTGCGGTGCTTTCGGTGCCAAGATTACTTGTTGCTGCTGAACGTAGACCTTTCTTCTTCTTCGCCTTCATCGCCCATCCAATGAGCCCCGCTTGAATGTGCTCGTCGAATATCGCCTTCTTGAAACTAGTCCCCATCTGTGTTACAATGGCGTATAATGGTAGAGTGCTGTAGCTGCACAGCAATTGAATGAATACCCTACAATACAAAACACCCAACATATCAACAAACCATGTTGAATATAATCTTGTCTTGAAAAGATTGATAAATGTTGCAGGAGTAACTAATTATATCAATGTTTTAGGATTTTGGTACCCGATGATGAGCCTCGGAATGATGTATCGAGTTTGTCCCATGATGCAGGAGTCGAAACCGAACTGAACCTGCAGAATTTTTTTATAATGACAGTTGATAATGATGTTTTTGTTGTTGTTGCAGGTATGATATTATGAACTGGCTGCAAATATACATACCAATATCCAGAAAAAGAAGGCAATCTCGAAAGCATTTTGGAAAAGGATGAAATGTATGAGGTAGAGAACGAGTCGGGGTTTCGAAAACCAAAAGTGTTCGTCAGAAGGTTGAACGATGAGCTCCCCTTCGATGGCTATGTGTTTTTCCGCAACTTCGTGTGCCAATTTGGTGATTACGTGCTCTAGCTTGGTCCCCACGGCAAGTAGAAGCTGCAAAATCACTTCAATGGTGTTAACTTATATATATAATCTAGGTGAAACCTCAACTACTCTTAAATCTTACAATGAAAGGAATGAATGCAATCCAGAAATACGTGTGCCAACCTGCACAATCGTAATTTAATGTAAAAACATCATCATCGATCGATTGAGTAGTAAAAACAACATCATTGGACCGATCGACTTACCGTTAACATTCAGCAGCAAAAATATGATGACAAATATCCAAAGATACCAGCTGCAGCAAGTAATTAAGATCAATGCACATTGAATCACATCAGTAGAAACAATTAATCCTTAACCGATCGATTTAGTTACCTAATTCCGACGACTTTCCTGAAGTCGTCTTCGAGGGCGCGAAGCATGTACTTGTGGAAGTTGAACTTGGGATTGCGCTTGCAATGTGTCTGCCATGAAAGTTCTTAATGAGTATATTACATACGAGAAAGTCTGAGTAATTATATTTTTTTTGTAATTAATTAGTTACCGTGATGAAACCGAGCCGCAGTGTAACATAATCAGCTTTGGTGACAGATGCGTAAAACTGTTTAAAAAATGATTGCTGCATTGCACATACTTTAGATTCGTCAATTTTAACGTTAAAATGAACGAAAAAGTAGAAATTAACTAATTTAATAGTTGGGAACACCGAATATCAAGATTTTAAATATTGAACAACGATTAACAGCATGATTTATAGTCGATAATATTTTTAGATTCTTAATTTTTGTATTCTGAGCCAGTAGGACTTACCATCCATGCTAGAAGAGTGGAATGTTTATCGAATCCCAGAAACCGACCCTTGATGAAATCGTGATCATGAACATCCGTCACCCCCCTTCGCAACACTGCATTAAAGATAAAGACGAAAGATCGATCAATGTTGTTTTCGTAATCAATCATAATCTCGATCGGTTGTAAATAAAACCGAGTTTGATGAAGTTACCTTTTTCAGAATCATAGTCTTCATTTGCTATGGATTCCTCCCAGTGTTTCCATTGTTGCATCTAAAGATGATGGTGCAGCATGATTGGTGATCAAGCAACCCATATATACTATCATTTTTTTAACATTAAAATTTCAATAAATGTATATTTTATTTAATTACCCGAATTCCTCCAAAGATGACGGTGCAAACAGAGAAGGTTAGATGGACGATAGCTAGGACAAAGATGAAAATGTGTAGATGGTGCAGTGCTTCTATGGATAGAAGTGGCACCTTACCCTGAAAACAAATTAGTAGAGAAGATAATTATATTAGTATCGCATTTTTTTAACAATAGTATCCAACTAATTATAAATGGGAAAATGAATGTTTTTCCAATTCGGTAGATTGTTGATTTAAAACATTTTTGTCCTACCAAAAATTTAATATATTACCGAAGTAATTACCCATATAATAAAGATCAGAAAGCACATGTATTGAACCTTAAACATTACCAAAAACGGACTAAGGAGAGAAAAGGAAATAAATAGAATTTTATGTTGTTTTGGATCAACGTAATTTGATATTAATTAAAATATGAAATTATGAGTAATTAGATGTTAATAAGTAAGTATCGGAGCTCAAACTAATATGTTCGAAATTACACATATTGCAGGTATAAAAATTGAATTAAAAAAATTAACTTTAGCATTAACAAGTGTTTAAAATAGTAAAAAACTCGTTAAAATTGAATTTGAGAAATAAAAATACTTTACAGATTCTATAAATATATAATATTGAATAATAAATTTTAATAAATAAATAATCATATTTATAGTAATTAGTCGTCAGTGTAGTATTAAAGTATTTATATTTATATATTATTTTATTAAAATAAAAACGCATAAATGACGATCTTAGAAACTTCACAGTCAAACAGTATAGATATATCTTTAAATTATATATATATAATGTTGGTATAATTTATATGTATTTGTATATTATTTAAATTTTACAAACTAAGTGATAATCTTAAAAAAAAAATCACAGTCAAACTATATATATATATATATATATGAAAAACTGTCTTTTCTATTCAAAGTTGTTAGGATCGAGATCCTAACTAGGATCAGATTGTTTGTAGGATAGGATCGAGGATCGTACGATCCTACAAATGTTAATAATTATTTCACAATAAAATCAATTACTATTCTTTAAGCAAAAAAAATAGCTCAATATAGTATTCAAATATTTATTAGACATTAAATCACCAAAATAGTATTTAAATATTTTTTAGACATTAAATTAAGCTGTAGAGTTATAAATAAATAAACATTGAAGTTCAACATAGTACTCACATCCGAAAATCAATTAAAAATTCAAATTTATAACGAATAATAATTATATATAGTGACATCGTCAACTCTATCCAATGCTTCATCAACTCCAAAATCTTAGCATATGAGAAATATAAGTCCAAGTCCAAGTCCAAACCACCTTAATCATTTGAGTTAATAGTCATACTTGTATTTGCAAATAATTTGAAAATAGAGAATTTATATCATAAAGAAATTTAGCTAATGAAACTTAAGAAATAACTATAAGGTTAATCATAAGAAAACATACATGTTTCAATGTACTCTAAGTAGAACAAAGTTACACGAGTCTACAAATTTGCAGACAAAACTAGAGAGAAATAAGAAACACAATGAACAATTTTGTTTTTTTTTAACATTTTGTTTACTAATTAAATTTTTTATTATAATATATAATTAAAATTAAGAATTAAATAAGCATAATGAGTCTCCGAATTATAATTCGTGTAATAAATAATTAAAAACCTCAATATATGTAGAATATCTTAGGATCACGATCCTAAACGATTCTGAACATTCCTACGATCCAGCTCCTGATCCTAGGTGATCCTAACTGATAAAGATCCTACAAGCGATCCGAGACGATTTGCTCTCCTAGGATCGTAGGATCGGCCGATCCTACGATCCGGATAACGATCCTGACAACCTTATTCTATTAGCGATGATCATAATGACGTGACCGATGTTGTTAGGATTAGGATCCTAACTAGGATCGATTGATGGTATGATCAGATCGTTTGTAGGATCGGATCGGGGATTGTACGATCCTACAAAATTTTACGGATTATTTTACATTAACAATAATTTTTTTAGTTAAAGTGAATACATTACTCAATAAAATATCAAATCACCAAAATAGTATTCAAAAGTATTTTAGACATTATTAATTAAGTTCTACACTTCTAAATAGATATCCAAGTCCAACAATGTACAAAAAACCTTAAATCGGCTCAAAATTCAAACTTATAATTATAATAATAATTGTCTATAACAATATTATCAACTCTATATAAGTCTTCATCAACTTCAAATCTTAAGCATACAAGATATTTATAATATCATCTAAGGTTTAGTCCAAATCACTTTGATCATTTAAGTTATAAATAATTAGTCGAACTTCTACTTGTAAATGATTTGAAAATGAGAATTCAATTAAAACAAACTTATGAAGTGTCTTGTTAATTATAAGAAACGTGTATGTTTAATATCCTAAGTAAAAAAAGTTACTTGATTTATTAGAGACATAAATGGAGATGAATAAAAAATACGATATAAATTTTGTGTTTTTGATATTCTATTTAACAATTAATTTTTTTTTTATTTTATAATGTGCCTCCAGATTGTAGTTAGTGGATGAAAAAAAAAAACTCAGTCTATGTATGATTTTCTTAGGATATTTTAGGGTCACGATCCTACGATCCAACTCCCGATCCTAGTCTGATCCTAGCTGATAAAGATACTGGTAAAGCTTTTAATGATTCGTAAGGAGAGCTCAGAGTCGTGATGATGCTCGTGAGACATAGAATCACCTATGCGAGTGAGAAGTGGGGCCGCTTCGAAAGGAATTGTTGAGGGCGCAATTCTTAGAAACGCTTGCAGAACCAGGCTCGTGTTCCATGGCCTTACCGGATCACAGGGCGAGAACAGAACCAAGTCTAGGAAGGTATCTGTGTGGGTTATGTCGTCATTTACACCAACGACAGTCGGTTCAAGGACATCGCCTCTACCGACCAGTCAGTAGAGAAGGCATGATCTCACAAGGGATAGGTTCAAAGGGGTTACCCCTACCTATTCTTTGCAGGTATTGACCGTTGAGCTCCACTATTCTTGAGTCTAGAAGTTCGTCTAGGTACTCACTGAATTTCCATTCATGTGGGGGATTGTTGGAAAAAATGTATTATTGGCATGACTATTTTTCTGATCGGGTGAATGTGAAATTTTAGTTCTTAGTACACCCGGCCAGAGTTGTCCCGTCTTCGTCTAGATTTGTTGAATTTGACGAATTAATGATCCATAACGGCTTCATTAATAGAGACTTTTAATTTTATTTATTGCTGCGCCATTAATACACTGCTTTCACCTCCCTATAAATAGAGAGTTCTCTCTATTGTTTTAATATAAAAATATTGAGAATGAGAATAGTCCTCCCCATCCTTTATATTCAAGATGATTGTCATCTTTCTAGGTCGTTTCGACCGCAAGTCCTGTTCTGGTGGAGTTCAGGCAATGTTCTGTTCGACTGGTGGGGCTTCGTGCTGGCTTGCACTGGAATGCCGTTTTATCCTGGGAGACAATCGCTCATGTTTATCCTCTAGCACAACCGACGAGTCGGTGAGGGGGCGAAATTGTCTTAAGGAGACCGTGATCAGCAAGGGACTCGGTTTAAAAATTCTTCGTTCATTTGATCCAGAAAATTCTCCTTTAGAATTCCCCTTTTAAGTGCTATTATTTTCCAACAGATATACCCTCGTAGGAACTTAGGATATGCCGATCCTACGATCCGGATCGCGATCCTAACAACCTTGTCGTGAACAGAATGATTCAGACGCAGGTGGCAAACATTCGACTGCTTTTTTGGAAGTTGTGAGGTGAGAATCGGTCCCGCGTACCGCAGATGGTTGTGCTAATTGAATTTCAATCCAAGTTAAGAAGATGTCATGTATGACTAATTGGGTTCTTTTAACGATGTCCTCTTTGTATTTCTATTTGTAATAGATAGGGAAAGTGACGGATCTAGAGCCTCGGTAATGGGGATACGCTAAGCAGAAAAAAAAATTGTGAAGATTTAACATTTTTTTTAAAAAAAAAAATATGAAAAATATATAAGATCTATTAAATTTTTTTTTTTTGTACTAACACATTTTAAAATATACATATTTCAAAATGATGATAATTGATATTTTCTTCAATTATTTAACCAAAATTGTTGTTAAATATATTTCAAATGTACAAATTTAATAAGTAATTTTCAAAGTATCACAACTAAATCAAATTTGTTTATACAAATGTTACAATTGAGTCAAATCGGACTAGTACCGACTGTGGATAAGTTGAGTTTTAATCGAGTCAAGATACTATTATAACACTAATATAATTTATTTGGTTTTGATTTCGATATTCAGAAGAATATTCATTTACTTTATAAATTTAAAATGTATTTGATGACAATTTTAGACGGAAGATTAATAATATAGGCATGTTTGATGAAAAAAAAAAAACTATTCGTTTGAAAAAAATCCTACCACTTAACCCATTAACTTTAATAATAATTCATTTTTTACCAGAAAAAAAATATATAAAATACTGTTAATACTTAATACAGACATAGATGCAACAAGGGATACACAAATGGCGACTAATTTACCTGGGCCGCGCAATTATCAGCCGACGCCGTTGATTCGCCTAGAAGTCGCCGTGCGGTTCCGTAAATGACATTGGAGGAAGGAGAGACATGGAGGGTTCCCTGAAAGTTCTCCGCAGTATGGTTGGAATTAGAAGAAGACGATTCCCCTTCCTCGGAGAGACTACAAGGCAGCATATGCGTCATCAAGCCACGCGACACGCACATCTTCGATATCACTTTCTGGAACACAGCTAACAGCAGCGATATGAACCCTAGCAGCATCAATTCTGCAACAATAACCGTAGATCCACCATCAATCGGAAAAGAAACGATCGAATCGAAGAGTGAAGATTTCAATCGAACCTTCTTTGACCTTCTGGAGGGCTTCGAAGAGCGGTTTCTTGTTATTCGACTTGAGGTATTTGCCGATGTAATGCAGCAGCCGCTCCACCGCCAGCGAGATGAATACGATCACCGTGCAAACCGCCGCCACCACCCATGTCGGCGTGAATTCCAACGACAGGACTTCTCCGCCACCATCGCCCATGCCGGAATTTCGGAATTTACGGTCTCGACGACGGCTATTATAGGGGAATGGGTCATTAAACTGGAAATGGCGGCCTGAAACTGGAAATTACACTGGTTTGTAGCGGAGTAAAGCGGGATGTGTATCTTTCATGGATCTGCAGCAAAGAGGCAGAAAGGGGAAGCTGAGTTTTGGTTTCCTTGTTCGCTTGGCTAAGCACTGCTTTTGGCGTTGAGAGCGGCAGAAGTTATGTTGAAAATGGTAATCATAATCCAAATTATTTCAAGTCCAAGTTTCTCTTTAGTTTCCCCTCATAATCGGGAGAAATTCTTGGCTGCCACCGAGGTATACCCCTGTTTAAACACAGTGTGGTGGGATCTACACCACTGGGACCCACTGTCTCGTGACTGAAAGGGGTATAGGTATAGCTCCGATGTATACAATAACTTCTCCATAATTGGGGCTTTTAAGCTTCTTCTTCATCATCGTCGTTTATAAGTTCATGACTAGGTGCTGACTGAACAACGATCAAAATATTTCAAATTGCAACAAAGTAATAAATTAGAAAGTTTTACCAATATATATATATATATATATATATATATATATATATATATATTTAATCTCCATAGAATTTGAAAATCTCTCAAGCTATTTATGTTTATATTATTCAAGTAGGGGTTACTCTAAGAGCATCACAATCACAATGATATTATATAGGGAATTTAATCAAATTGGTACCTTAGTAAACAGCTCAAAACAAATTGGTACCCCCACTAAATTTTGTGACAAATTGGTACCTGAGTAATCCTGGATGTTGCTCCGTCAGAAACTGGGGTTAAAACAGACGGAATTGCTCACGTGAGGCGCACGTGACTTTTTGAGCGCCAAAGACAGAAAAAAAACGACTTGAAGTGCCCAAAATACCCTTATTACACACCCAATTAAAATTTCATTCTTCTTCTTCTTCTTCACTTCCAATTAGGGCTTCTTCACTGCGAAATTAGGGCTTGAGCTACGAAATCCCACTCCCTCCCCAGCTCAAATTGATGTCTTCCAAGGCTTCTAGTTCTTCGATGGCCACACCCACACAAAGAAAATGCGGTTGTGGACTGACTGCCGTGATAAAAACGTCGGGCACTGGAGAAAATTTCGGAAGGAGATTTTACACCTGCCCTGTATGGAATGTAAGTGTTTATTCGTTCAATTGTAGACAATTTGTTGTTGTTTTTACTCTCAATTGCTGATTTCGTGTTTCGGATTAGCCGATTTCAAGAAAAGCAGGTTGTCTGTATTTTGAATGGTACGATGTCATTGTGTGTCCTCATTCTAAGAGAGTTTCTGCCAAGGTAAAGAAGATGATGGCTGCTGTAGACGAAAATGTTAAGCAGTATCAACAAAATGAGAAGATCTTCCAAGAAAGGGAGAAGATTCATCATGAAATGGTGAAACTTTTTCATGAAAAAGAGATGCTTTACAAGCACAAGTTGGAGATGTATGAAGAGAAAGCGAAGACTTATAAATTTGTTGTTGTCATACTAGTTTTATTGGTTTTAATTTCTGCATATCGATTCTAGGTTTGTTTGTTTGGGTCTCATGTTCTGTCTGTTGATGTTGTTATTGTGAATGTTGCAATTTGGTACCTGGGATAATCTATGATGTTGTAATTCAATACGTATGCTGTTTTAACTGTTGTAGTCAGGTACGTGGGCTTATCTATGATGTTGAACTTCAATATATGGGTTGTCTTATGTGTTGCAATTTGGTACCTGAGTTATTTAAAAGAGGTCCACTGTAAATCAAGATTTTCCCAGAACTGTATTAATCTGTTGAAATCCCAACTCACAGATTATCACAGGAAATAGTTTCATACCATATTGTAATCAAAAGGTTCATACATTAATGTGCCACAGTTTGCTTTCACATGTAAGACAGACCCACGACATAATACCAAAAAAGGGTTCCAACTTTCAACATTTAAGCGTAATAGCAACTGTTCCTTAACAAAAAAGTAGTACCTAGGCTACTACTCTCATAGTATCTTTCTTGCTGCAGCACTTGCATCACTTGAACTGGTAGGCTTCAGGTATCGTCCTCCCGGTGATCCCCCTTTCCTATTAGCCTTACGCTTGTACCTCATCTTAATTGGTCTTGGCGATTGAGAAGCTTCAACTTGGGTTAACTGCGACGCTCCAGTCTGTGTAGCTGCAGTTTGTGGTGGTGCAGGAGGAACTGCAGTCTGTGGTGGTGCAGGAGGAGCTACAGTCTGTGGTGCAGGAGGAACTGCAGTCTGTGGTGGTGCAGGAGGAGCTACAATTTGTGGTGGTGCAGGAGGAGCTACAATCTGTGGTCGTGCTGGTGCAGGAACTGCAGCTTGTGCTCGTGCAGGTGGTGCAGGTGGTGGTGCATCAGATTGGGCAGGTAGTGCTGGTGCTGGTGCATCAGATTGGGCAGGTGGTGCTGGTGCTGGTGCATCAGATTGGGCACCCTAAAGAAAAAAAAAACAAAACATCAACAAATCAGTAAAAAGGTAACACCAACAAGTACCAAGCATTCCAACAAGTAATAAGCATTCCACCAACAAGTAATAAGCATTCCAGCAAAAACAAGAAACATACAAAAACAGAATAAGTAGCTTACCCGATTCAGGGGACAAGTTTTCTTGTTATGGCCCCTTTCCCTGCACAGGGTACATCTCTTGTCCTCAGTCAACAACTGCCTCCTCAGCTTAGTTGCTCCGGGTTCATGTCCAGCTCTTATCCTCTTGGACCTCTTCTTCCCGGGTTGATCCCTTTGCAAAGGAGCTGACAACTTGTACCCTTCAGCCTGAACCCAGTCCTCTTTGCCTGGGACCGGGTAAATCACCCCAGCATAGCACCTCCTAAATGCATCCTTCGTATAACAATCATGAATATAATCAACAATGTCATGTCGTTCCTTCCGTATAGCAACCTGAGCATGTGCACACGGTAACCCGGACAACTGAAACATTCCACAACTGCATTCTCGACTATCTAAATTCACAATGAATACCTTATTCAGACTCCTAATCTCAAAGGCACCATCCCCAGCATAGATCACATGACAGAATGGTATGGTCATCTCCGATTTCGCCAGCTTCTTCCTAATCCTAGGACAAATAGAGTGTTCTTGCCTCTCTATGGCCTCCCTCTTCAACTGCATCTCTCTCATGAGCTTCCTCCGAATCTCTTCCATCGTTGTAACAATCGGTTTTGACCGACATTCAAGAATCCTAGCATTGAAGCTCTCACTAAGGTTGTTGACAATCAAATCGACCTTCGAGTCCACTGGAAAGTAGCTTCTAGCCCATGCATGTTTGTCAATCTCATTGAGATAATTATATGCTTCAATCTTGATCTTCTTCAGTTCCTCCATGTGCTCGAGGTGCTTTGACCTAGTACAAACAGCTGCAGCTGCCCACATACGATCCCGCACTGCCTTGCTTCTCCAGCCTCTGACCAACATGTTAGCATGGATGTGTCTCACACATGCTCGATGTTCAGCACCAGGGCATGTCTCCTGAACAGCAGCATAAGTCCCTGCAAGTGCATTTGATCTATTCAGGTACCAATTTGCAACACTTTATTCATTGTTGTGTACTCAAAAGTAACATTTATTTTTAAACAGCTACCTGCACGTTAATGTTTAAAAACCAGTTGTACCAACTCTCAACAATAAAAATATAACAGTTGTGTACCTTTTGTCGATCAGACATTATTGTCCAACCCCTATTATTGCATGCAGGACCAGTCCCTATGTCATTGGTCAGTAATTCCAAAAACCACTTCCACGAATCCTTTGTCTCAGCTTCAACCCACGCAATTGCTATGGGGAACATCCCGTTGTTAGCGTCTCTCCCGATTGCACTTAGGATCTGCCCCCTCTCCAATCCTTTCAAGTAACAACCGTCAAGACCAAAGAATGGTCGGCAACCACTGAGGAACCCTCTCTTTGATGCTTCAAAAGACAAATATAGTCGCTCAAACCTGGGCCTGAGAGTGTTGATGGTTGAATCAACATGGAGAACCATTGTAGTGCCTGGATTATGTAGCAAAACAGTTGCAATATAATCACGCAGGTTCTCGTACTGCTCTCGATGGTCTCCCCAAATAATAGTCTTGATCTTGGCATTAGCTCTGATTATGGTATATCGGCTAACCTCGAATCCAAACGTGTTTTTGATTTCCATCTGGATGTAGTTAGGTTGCAACAACTGCTCTTTCATCTTCTCAGTGTAATGCTTCACGAGCCAATTCGCGTTGATCATCTTACTTGAATGAACAGCACCACACTTGTGTGTTGGAACATACATTTTGATTTGAAGCGTCTCTTCATGGGCCATCAAAGACGCGTACAACTTCCATCCACACTTCTCCTTACAATGGACAAGGACCTTCTTGGGTGTATTCGTCACGTACTTGACAGCATACCCATTATGTATACTGTGCTCGCTTATAGCGTCCTTCAACTCATCAACTGTCCCGAATGTCATCCCAAGGCTCAACTCGGGTTCTTTGTTGTTAGCCTCTTCACTGAAACTTGCAAACCTAGCTGCATTGGTTTGCTCTTCATCATCTGATCCAGGAGGTGTCACGAGAGCATCACTCTCGCATATGCTCATCGTCACTTAGATTCAGTGTGTCCTCATGTCTAGGAACACCACTTCCTTCCCCGGCTTCTCTAGGAGCACTTCCTTCTCCGGAATGACCAGCTTGCCTAGGACTAGCTTGTCTAGGACCCCTATCATTGCATTCCTCCTCCACCGCATCAGCCGTTTGTGTAGCCTGCTCCCACCATGAGGAGTCACTGAAGCTGTCAGTGGCACTCAAACTGGCTTCATCATTGAGGGTAGGCTCCCAATCCTCATCAGTCGAATCATCGTCAGAATTTGGAAGTGGTATTTCAAACTGCTCCTCGGGTACTACTTCATGTTCATCCGATGACCGATTTTTCTTCACAAAGTACAAAGCCATTATTTCATTCTTTCGCCGCTTCTCTAATACACCACGAATATCTTCAGTGGTGTTTAACCTTATCAGTCCTTCTACAAAAAGGAAAAAAGTTTTGATGTTAACAAAGGACATTGCAAAGGTTAATAATTCAATTCCAATGAAAATTTCAGAAACATTTACCTTCTAATAGTCTTTTATTGAGAGATGCAAGCTTCCCATAAACCTTGTCACCTTCTTCGTAGTCACACATTAACTTGCACATATCAAGCATATCATCGAGGGTAATTGTTACTGGGAATTCAAGGTAATCCGTCAACCCATTGTAGCTAACTTTCCGCCCCTCTTCTGTAACAAAGTACCCACTATGGTGGATCTCACAGAGCACTTTAGATGCAGCTTCTTCATGGTCCTCCATGATGGAACTGCATATACAATCAACATTTTTATGGCCAAATTTGTACCTTAGAATTCAATTTTATGACCAAATTACCTAATACAAATTGTTCCTACACCTATGCATAAACAAATTTGAAAGATCAATTTGTAGCTGATTACACCAATTCCTACCCACCCAAGCATTCAAATACACCATAAAAAAACTATTTTTAACATCACACTAAATTTTCGGACAAACCCATTAAACACCCATCCATATACCAAGAAATTGAACTAAGATACCACAACGATTCACCAAAAGGAACAGATATAAGCAAGAAATACTATATACTAACCTGCTGTCGCTCATTGTGTGGAACAAATGTCACGAATTTTTTGATCGAGGCTTCTACAGGATGATCAACGCAATGTAGACGACTTCAACGGACTTGGGACTCGATTCCGACCACCCGTGAGGAGAAATCGCCGGAAAAATACTACCTTGCTGAAACCCTAATCGCCAGAGGACTCTAGAACTAGAAGATGAAAGGTTTCTGTGCTGGTTTGATGAAGAAGGGTGTTCAGTTTCTTTTAGAAGGTGACAGACGAGAAGACCAAAAACTCACCGTTTTTTGTTATTTAATCAGACGAGGGTATTTTCGTCATTCAACAATGCATCTGATTTTGAATTTGGAGAAAAAAAAAGTCACGTGCGCCTCACGTGAGCAATTCCGTCTGTTTTAACCCCAGTTTCTGACGGAGCAACATCCAGGTTTACTCAGGTACCAATTTGTCACAAAATTTAGTGGGGGTACCAATTTGTTTTGAGCTGTTTACTCAGGTACCAATGATTAAATTCCCTATTATATAATATTATTTAAATATTGATAAACACATATTTTATGTAAAATGTATAAAAACGTGTTACGATAGGTTTTACGTAGCATTCTTTAAAGGTGAGACTCATCTATTTTTACATAACATATTTCTTAAATTTAAGGAATGCACTATGTATTACGTAACTAATTTTTTATTATAAATTAATTCATTTTATAATTAATGTTAATATTTTTTTTTTGTTGAAAGATTTAATAATAAAATAATATTTAATGAATATAGTAAAACGATTGAAGAGCAGATATTATTTATGTACATGTTAACTTTACGTATTACTTAAAACGTACATAAATATCTACGTGACAAGTTTAATTTAAAGAATACAATTTATGTAAAACAATTGTGGATGGTAATAAAAAAAAAATTTAAGCCCCGATTTTTAAGTGATCTTGTATATAGTAGTAAATTTTTGCCTTTTTTATTTTGGGTTGAAGGTCTTGCAATTAAGACTATAATTATAACAAATTAACTAATAATTAAGTCATGTTTATTTAATTAAATAATAATAATTTTTTTGGCCACTAAACAACAATAAATTAATTATCATCATTATTGCCTAAAAAAAATAACTATCGTCATTAAATTCTTACTTTTTTTTTTGTGCTCATTTTTTATTACTCATTTAATGTCAAATTTATAACAAATCAACCACTTAATTAATTAGTAGCGTAATACTAATAAAATCATAATTAATATTTATTAGCTATTAATTTATAAAAATATCATCTGGAAGGAAATATAATAACATGAACAATCTGGAGCCGCCACATCAGCATGATAAGCCAATCAGAAGTCGCCACATCATTCTTCAGTAATGTTGCAAAAAATCAATTTAGTTAATCTCAGACTGAATGTATGGAGTTGAGGTTTTAACATTTAAAGATGCAATTTCCAAAATACAAGAATCAATATATATATATATATATATATTTTCTATCAACAAATCTCGATCTCCTAATCTCTACATTCAATTCGTAGATTGTGAATCTAAGAGTTGTGCAGTAATCATTCAATAATGAATATGTATAAACAGAAATAATTAATTTTGATGCTACATTTCTTATTGGTTCTTCCAATCTATATAAATTCATATGTGTGTGTCACGGGCCTGAATTTCAGGACCTGACGAATGCGGAACTCTCCCCCCATATATGGGGTGAAACTTAATAGTCATTGACTGGTTCTCATTGTCCTGGTTGTTATCGGTAAGGCGAGGCACATCCTTCGGGATCTTGCTGGTTCGGGAGCTAATGCCGCTCTCCTGATGATGGCCAGGGCAGGCCGAAAACCAGTCAAGCTGCTCTTAGGAGCGAGACCCATTAACCACGACCTGTTCCGTCCGTATGCGCGGTGCAAGTTGGGCTTCGAGAACGATCATTGGGGAGTATTGAGGGCTGATCCAGCTGTGGTAGAGCTGGATGCCCCACGTGCCGATTCCGCTGGGAGCGTCAAAACTCCAGGCACGTGAAAAGTGGTATCAGAGCGGAGTTCTCGACCCAAGGTGGAGGAAAGAAAAATATTACTGCTGCGGACTCTGAAACGAACGGTGTGGTTGTCCCGAATTGCTTTACCACGAGAGAGCCATCGATAGCGCGCTCTTAGCGAGCAAGGTTCCGATTGAGGAGTTGTTCGACGCGGGAGGTTGAGTTGCGCTATTTTGCGGGGAAGAACGCTGGTGTGACTCCAGTGAACTCGGGAGACGCGGAAGTCGAACAGGGAGGGGCGTAAGAGCACACTATGCGGGGAATCTGCTGGAAATGGACGGAAGATTGCAAAGTAGAGTCCCGAGGGGTGGAAAACTCTTAGGCGGGGAAGCCGAGCGCAGGGAAGCGCAATAGGAGCTATTTCCACAGCCTCGTAGTGGTGGTTTACGCATGGCGGGCCAAAGGGGCCAAGGGAAGCCACGTAACGTCGACCAACGAGGAAGTTGTTCTTCTCAAAGGTGGAGGAGGCAATACGCAAAAAGCAAGAAGTCCGTTCTCAAGAAGGCAGAAGTTTTGATGGCGTGGTAAAGTGTCCTGCGGAGAGATTGAATATTCCAAGAAGCAGCGGGTCTGTCGCAACGAGGGCGTTGCGTTGGTTGGGTGGGGGAGATTGTCACAGGCGGACCTGACGAATGCGGAACTCTCCCCTAGACATGGGGTGAAGCTTGATAGTCATTGACTCGTTCTCATTGTCCTGGTTGTTATCGATAATGCGAGGCACATCCTTCAGGATCTTGCTGGTTCGGGAGCTAATGTCGCTCTCCTGATGATGGCCAGAGCATGCCGAAAACCAGTCAAACTGCTCTTAGGAGCGAGACCCATTAACTACGACCCGTTCTGTCCTTATGCGCAGTGCGAGTTGGGTTTCGAGAACAATCATTGGGGAGTATTGAGGGTTGATCAGTCAAACTGCTCTTAGGAGCGAGACCCATTAACTACGACCCGTTCCGTCCTTATGCGCAGTGCGAGTTGGGTTTCGAGAACTATCATTGGAGAGTATTGAGGGTTGATCAGCTGTGACAGGGTTGCTGGATCTTTACTGTCCAATACTCTTGGTGTCCTGCTTTTGAATTTTTTTCCCTAAATAATATTAATCCTGGTTATGATTTTTTCTTTCCCCGACTGCTAGATGTGAGAGAAGAAAACTAAAAGACAGAGAGAAGAAGCAAAATATCAATTTTGCATGGCTTGAGAACCTAAAGCGCGTCCAACACTGATATGTTGATCTGACAAATCCAACCCAAACATACCCTAATCTAACAATTTACCTTTAATTTTATCGGGTTTCGAGTTACTACATTGTGATAACTATCACATTGGCAATGGTGAGGAGTAGGGCCGGCAATGGTGCGGTGAAAATCAAATAACCATGGTTATTCGCACCATTTACCGCAACAGTTAACCGCACCATTATGGTGAGGGGCGGTTATGGTGATGAATCTTGGAACCGCAATGGTTATGGTTATGGTTATGGTATTCAGTCCATAACCGCGGTTATAACCATCACCTCTATATATGTATTATTAATATAAATATTACTAATACTTATATTGTTATATATATTATACTTTAATTATTATTCAAATATTATAATTCTTATTCCGTTCCCTTTTCCACCCACCGTTTTTTTTGTCTATATTTCTTATTATTAGGTAACCACGATTGGAAGTGACGGCGAATGAGGATCGATGGTCGCAAGTGATAGACAATTGAATATGTGTTTTTTTAATTAAGTGAAACAATGAAGTTATGTTTAATTTGAATTTGGTGTATGAAACAATGAATGCATGTTTACTTTTCTTGTATGAAACAATGATGTTGTATTAGTTTGAATGATTGTGGTTAAATGGTTTAATCGTGGTTAAAAACCATGGTTATGGTTATGGTTATGGTATGAAGAATCATAACCGCAGTGGTTATGGTTATGGTTATGGTATGAGTGAAAAAAATATGGTATGGTTATGGTATTAGTGCTATTTGCACCATACCCTCATCATCGCCAGCCCTAGTGAGGAGGATGAGTGAATGCGGTTTGAGGATGAGGCGTGTGTATGCGTACGAATGTGATTTATTTATTTAGGGTTTTATCTTTTTGGGCTAATGTTTTAGGCCGCATCTCTTTGAGCTATTAAGTTATTAACTGTTTTATTTTCAGCCAAAACGGTGTAGTGGTGTGTCCAGGTAGGGTTACACGATATGGTGCATTTGTTCCATTTGCTTCCACCATAGGAACTATTAAGTATTAATATTTAAGTTATGACTATAACTTTTTTTCTGAACATTATTTTTCAAATTTAAATAATAACTTTTGTTAAAATAAAAATTGTTACTGTATATATAATAATCTTTTTTTATTTGTATTGTTATAAATAAAGATCGGAATTTACGATTTAACGAATTACACGCGGGAAATGCACTCTTGTATTATATAAATTCTGAAAGAAAATATAATAAGTCAGTGTACATGGAGCTGATGGTACCAAAATTGTTTGCTTTGGTAGGAGCACCGAATTCATTAGCTAGGAGCTGCTATAAGGATTATGGTTTAGTAGGAGCACGAATTCTACCACTGCATTCAATTAGTCAATTGAATTCCACTGAATGCATTGATCTCTTCTATCTTCCCTTGAAGCGTCCGTCTCTTCTTATCGGGAAAATGATGTTTCCATCTTATTACTAAGAGCATCCACAATGCAAGACAAAAATGAAGGACAACTCCTCCATGTGGCAAGATGGGTTGTCCATTTGCATTAGAGATAGACAAATTTTTTTGTCCAATCCCTCTAAGGAGGGATTCACTCTCTCACATCCCATCATTAATATTGTGAGAGAGTATAGTTGAAAAAAGTATTAATTTTATTATTATTTAAAAGAATATGTAGGTCCAAGTTGGTAGACACCATTGAAGTAGTAATAGACAACCTCAAGACACTTTTTTATTTTATTATATATTGATTATGTGGCACTTATGTGGCATAAAGTGAGATAGCAGTTGAGGTTGTGCATTGTGGATGCTCTAAGGGCTGATTTGGAGAATTTCTTATAAGAAATATTTATTTATGGGTTAAGTTTGGTTGTGAGTGCGTCACTGATTTTTACATTTTGAAAAATGCTATAATTATAACTAATTAACTAGTAATTAAGTCATATTTATTTATAATTAAATAATAATAACTTTTTTGGCTACTAAACAACAATAAATTAAGTATCATCGCTATTGGGTAAAAAAACTAACTATCTTCATTAAATTATTGCTCGTTTTTTTTTTCTTGCTCATTTTTTACTGCTCATTTAATTTCAAATTTATAACACGTTCTTGCGGCGCCTTCTACTACATATCCAACATAATAACCTAATCCACATAACTCTGACCATGTATTGCCCTCCACTTTCCATCAATCCAAGACTGGGCTCAACAATTACTAATAGCCCAAGGATTGTTTTGTTTAATGGATCAATGGTAGATCTGGAACGAGATAATCTTTTTATACGTACGGAGCCGAATATTTTTTTTGGTATTAATGCCCATGATACGGGGTTTAGGTTTTGCTTTATTTTTACCAATTAGTGTTTGTTTTATTATATGTGTAATTATCATAAAATTTTACTGGTAAAAAAAGTTTAAATTAGATTTCATGCTTTATGTTTATAATTATAATTATATATATTATTTTATTAATTGAGTTCATCCAATATAATTATTTCATTTGTATATACACTATATTAAATCATCTCGCGAGGCGAGGCGCGTGAGGACACCACCTATATAATTACTCGTGAATAGATATATTAATTGAGATCAATTTATTTTCTTATTATTCACTTCAGTTTGAACAAAACTTGAGATTAATTACCAAAATTTTATCTAATAATATTATTTTATTTATTTATAAATATTTTTCAAGTTACCTTGCAAATAGACGAAATCCTACATATCACAATCAAATCGAACGATTGTTATCCAGTTCTATTATTATATAATAATAAAAAAAAGTAAACACATTTCATATTATAATATTTATCATCTTATGCCTTATGTTGTAAAAACTATATTAACAAAATTTGATTGTTTTTTTTGTTAATATTTGTATAATGGCTTGATAAATATGCTTATTATGATAATATATAATTTTTCTTGCGTATAAGTTTCAATTTTTATAATATATATATATATATATATATATATATATATATTTTTTTTTTTTATAACATGGACCTCGCTTCGTTCACGCTGCGGAATCGTCCCGCTTTCCTTTAATAGTAAGGACAAAAAACGGTTATGTATGTCTTAAATTATTAAAGTTAAATAAAAATATATAATTACCTGCTCAACAGGTTGCAGGTTTTTTATAATTTTTTTTTTTTCACTTTTATCTTCAATTGATCATAACTTTCGTTTTATAAGATCAAATGATTCACGGTCAGTTGTGTTGCATTTGTTATTTTACGAGTTTCGATTCAGTGACCATGTTGATATATGTCTTTGTAATGTATTCAGCTCACAACTGTCTTACAAGTCACACGTGTCAAGTTTTATTATTTTTTCAAAAATATATGTGCTTGAATTATGTTCTTAACGCTAGGACTGTAAACAAGTCGAGTCGAGTATCTGAGAAGCTCGACTCGAGCTCGAACTCGACCGAGCCTTAATTCTTCGAGCTCGAGCTCGACTTGGTGCCATACTCGACGAGTTCGAGTTCTAGCTCGACTCGACAAGATTAAAAAAAAAAAAATTAATAAATGGTGTATCTTAGCTCGAGCTCGAACTCGACTCGATTGACTCGAGCTCGAACTCGACTTGAACTCAACATATACATATATAAAATTACTATTTAAATATCGACAACTTGAGCTCGAACTCGACTCGAATAGAAAAAAAACCTGATTAGGCTCGCGAGCCTCTCGAGTCGAGTACCAGTGAACTCGAACTCGACCCAGCTTTAGAAAAAGCTCGACTAAATTCGAAATTCAGCAAGTCGAATTCGAATATCGACTGAGCCAATCTCGAGCAGCTCACAAGCATATTGACTCGTTTACACCCCTACTTAACGCATTCGAATTTTACAACTCAATTAAAAATCGAGTGTTAACACATTAACCAATGTAACGGGTAGGAGTCGAGCTGAGTATTTGACAAGCTCGACTCAACTCGACTCGACTCATTGTACTCGAGCACGACCTCGAACTCGACCGAACCTAAATTTTTCAAACTCGAGATTGACTCGGTCCCATACTCGACGAGCTCATTCTCGACTCGACAACTTTAAATTGTTCAATTAAATCATGAAATTGTGCATCTTGAATCGAGCTCGAACTCGGTTTGAATTGAATATATATATTATGCAAATTAGATATATTATGTTAAATATAAACTTTTGTTAAGTTATATATATATATTATAAAGACTCTTGCATATAAATAATTTGTCAAGTAATGTAAATATAATATCAAATTAAAATTTTAATATAAATATTCTCACAAATATATTAATTACTTGCAAATGTAATTTTGTATTAATTAGTCATGGTTTGATTAAAAAAATTAATATATATAGTAATATTTTTTTATAATATATGGGTGTATTTCTAATTTTGCAAAAACTAACATGTGTAATATATATATTATAATATAAAAATAAATTTAATTTATATTTTTTCAAAAAAGTTAAATATGATTTTTATTTTTTAAACATTTTATTATTTTATCTTAAATAACCTTCCTAATAGGTTATAAGTTTAAATAATTAAATTATTTTCTAAGCTATTATAACAAACTTTCCTTTTCATTTTAAATTATTATTTTTAGTATACGTGAACATATATAAGGATTTTTCATGTTGTATTCTACTCCGACCAATAGATGTTGGAGTTCTCTCCGACGCGTTTAGTTCCTACTTCACAAATCGGAAAATTACCTAAGGAGTCGTCTCTAAATCCGGATTCCGTTGATTAAGGTGGCGAATTCGACGATGGCGGAGAAGCAGCTGATCGTCGCTCTGGAAGGCACTGCCGCCATGGGTCCTTACTGGCAAACGATCCTCTCCGATTACCTCGAGAAGATAATCAGGTTTTTTTCAGTTCATTTGAGCCTCACTAATTGCTTGTGCAGCATGTACAGTATTTCTTGAATTCATTCAGCACCGAAATATTATCTGATTTATCATGTTTAAAAGATGTGATTTCTCATGGGGTTTATGCAGGTCCTTTTGTGGGAACGATATGTCTGGTCAGGTATTGTTTTTTCGTTTCAGTTTTCGATTTCATGAGTTTAAGGAGGCATTTTGTTGTCTGCTTAGTGTTCTGATGCTTATGTTATGATTGGTGTCTAATCCTTCAGAAGCCAGCGACGGCCAGTTTCGAGCTTGCGTTAGTCATGTTTACTTCTCATGGATCTTATTGCGGTACGTGAGTCCTTCCCAAAGATCAAATCATGCAAATTTTGATGGATAGACATGGTGGCACATTGGTGCACTTAGAGCTACTCGTTCGTCCTAGAATGGAAGATAATCACAATCTGAATTGCATGACAGTGTTTTAGTGTCTGTGAAGATAAATTTTTGTTAAGGATATATTTACATATTAGTCATTTGATCCACTTATTCCAAGGGTAAGTAATTATAATGTACTTCAACATTTCTGGTTAACTTCCCTATACTACCCAAATATATGTGTAATGTAAATATTGCAGAGTACTTAGTCTATTCTGCTGAAGCACCATCACAGTCTCGCCAATTTTCGTAATGGGGTATATCTGTCTACTCAAAATTTCCCCATCTACCTAAATGGAAGTGTACCAGCAATCTGTAGCTTAATTTTGAGTGGAAAATGGATATGATTTGGATTGAACCTTGAACGACCAAGTTTGCTTTCAACTTGTACTTATCGATTGAACTCTTCCTTTCCTGACAATAGCTTCTCTTCTCTGTGTCCTACTTTCTGCAGCATCTCTAGTTCAACGAAGTGGCTGGACAAGAGATGTAGATATTTTCTTGCAATGGCTTTCAGCAATACCTTTTGGTGGTGGTGGATTCAATGATGCAGCTATTGCTGAAGGTTTGGCGGAAGCTTTAATGGTATGCCATTTATTACTGATGTATTTATGGATACACGTCTCTATAGATGTATAATGATATTTTTTTGCCGGCTATAAAGATAGTGATGTAGATTACGGGTGGTAATGATCATGATCTTTATGCTTATATGCATTATCTTTGTTCCTTCTATGTGAGGTTGCTTGATTTTTAATGATTATAGGGTCTTACAGTTTTGTAGTATGGCTATCCTGACAGTTTAATCCTTTTAGGTTCTAATGAAATTGCATAGTGTGCTCTCTTGTATGATACATTATGTATCTTAGTTGCTAGGGAACAGTTCTAATATCTCTGCGTTTCTCAGATGTTTGCTCCAAATGGAAGCCAAACCCAGCAGAATGTGGAAGTGAAGAAGCACTGCGTTCTTATTTCTGCAAGTAATCCTTATCCATTACCAACACCAATTTACCGACCAAAATTTCAGAGTACAGAAAATGATAATGGGGAAACAGTAGCTGAAAGTCGTTTATCCGATGCTGAAACTATTGCCAAGTCATATTCCCAGGTAGTACTTTAGTTTTTCTAGCCAATGCTATGGATTGTTTTCCTTTGAGTGATTTATGGTACTATGAACTGGTTGTATTCTCTGATGCAGGGCTTTGTTTCCCTTTCAGTCATTTGCCCAAAGCAGCTTCCAAAACTTCGCACAATCTTTAATGCTGTAAGGAGAATTGATTATATTCAGTTCATGTGCTATATTGATTCTTAAATTTATATTGTTCATTTTGAGCTGGACAAGCTGCTGACAGTTATTGTAATAGGGAAAGCGTAATCCACGGTCGCCAGACCCTCCAGTTGATAACAAAAATGCCCATTCCCTTGTTTTAATATCGGAAAACTTTATGGAGGCTCGAGCTGCTTTAAGCAGGTCTGGAGTTTCAACTTTGCCTTCAACTCAAAGTCCTGTCAAGATGGACATTGCTCAAACCATTTCAGTTTCTGGGCCTCCTCCAGCGTCAATTCCGGCAGGTTGTTTCTGCATGTTGCAATTTTAAATCAACTAAACTCTTGGTTTGGTTGTCTCCACAGGATTCTTAATTTTACCGCTCTTACTGTATCTTCTCTTGGCCTTTTACTTTGCTTTCAATAGTATAAATTAGAATTTTGTGAGTACAAGAACAGTAGAATAGATGAAACTTAAGTAGTATTTCTTGTCTGATAGAAAGTAAAGAAATATTACTTTTCATCATTCATTGTTTTCCTAAGTCAACGCACAACATTTTGAGAATGAAACCCTGAATGTTTTTACTGCTGAATTGACCTAAATTTTGTTTTGGTTCCTTTACATGACTAGTATGTTTTCAAGAAGAAAGCAACATCAATTCCCTAAGTTTCTGTGCCATCATATCTTTTTAGTGAAAACAATTTTTTTTGTTTTTGTTTTTTTTAATCGCAAAAATAGTTCATCCATAGATAAATATATGAGCAGTTATAGCAAAATTTAGTATAGGAAGAAATTGAATCTTTTGGTATATTTAGCTTGGGTGATATCATGTCATGTCTTGTTATTCTTAATGGAAAAAAATTCTGATTTTTTCCCCTGTAATAAATAGCAAATGGTGCTATCCTGAACCGGCAACCTGTCCCTGTTGGAAATGGTCCTACTGCTACCGTAAAAGTGGTAAGTTTTCTGTTTTCTGTAAATCTCGTATATAGTTTTTCATTTACTGATGGACTTATTATGTCAGGAGCCAACAACTGTAACATCCATGGCAGCAGCTGCACCTACTTTTCCTCACGTTCCACCTGTTCCACGCCCTACTCTTCAAGGCCCACCTGTCTTGCAAACTTCGTCACCTCCTGTTACCCAGGAAGTATCTACGAACGCCGATACTGCACAAGATATGAAACCAGTGGTAAGTGGAGGGCTCTCACAGCAGCCTGTGCGTCCGTCTGGACCTGCAAATTCCAACATTTTAAACAATCTATCTCAAGTGCGTCAAGTTGTGAATTCTGCTGCCTTGAATGGAGGAACCTCTATCGGTCTTCAGACAATGAACCAGAACCCCATGGCCATGCATGTTTCAAATATGATATCGAGTGGGATGCAATCCTCTGTCCCTGCTGCACAGAATGTGTATTCGTCTGGCCAATCAGGTGTCACATCAATGACTGGTTCTGGCACAGGGGCTGCACAAGTTGCTCAAAACCCTAATCTTGGTTCATTTGCTCCAGCAACCTCCAACATATCTGGGAATTCAAATATTGGAATGCCCCAACCTTCAGGAAATATTCAGGTTGCTGCTAGTATGGCTCAAAATGTACAGAGCATGAGCCAAGGAAATCTATCAGGTCCTCAAATGGTTGGCATGAACCAGAATATCATGAATGGCCTTGGACCAGCTGGTTCCTCAAATGGGAACGGGTCAATGATGCCTACTCCTGGAATGAATCAACAAGGGATGCAGTCGATTGGTGGTGGAAATAATCCAGGAGCAAGTATGTCGTTGTCCCAGCAATCATCTAGTGCCTTGCAAACCGCACAGTCAAAATATGTGAAAGTCTGGGAGGTATGCCGTGCTAAAGAGAATCATGGATGACATTACAAAACTAAAAACTATACAAGGACTGGATATTGTATATAACTGCGAGACTTTTACTCGGATATACCTCTAGATTATAATAATAACTAATATACATACTGAATGCAGGGAAATTTATCTGGGCAGAGGCAGGGGCAGCCTGTTTTTATCACCAGATTGGAAGTAAGTTTTCAAGCTGCGCCTCATATGTCATTATCCTTATGTGTTGAATTTTCAAAGCACTTCCTTTTGCCTATTAGCTTTGTCATTTGATGCATACATTTTAACTCGTAATGTTTCTATGGCAGGGCTACAGAAGTGCATCAGCGTCTGAGACGTAAGTTTGCAGCTTATTCTACCTTCCTGGAAAAGAAAAATGAAACTATATAAAGGCAGCAATAGTCATATCTTTTGAGGAAATAATTTATATTCATCCAACATGCTGCACTTGTCACTCACCAACATTACCTGTCCAATTGTTTGGTTGCATCTCTTTATCTCAGTTGCTGTATAATTCTTTCGAATTTTAGACTCACGAACTGATCAAATTGTGGTGACCGCCATCATCACCAAGACACCAACTGAATTTTATTTTTTTAATTTTAAAAATCAGTTTATAGAGGGTTACTAAAGGGTATCTTGCTCGGTCATGGTCATGTTAGATATCTATACTGTCACACATCAGATCATGTAATGTGCATTCTCCTTACATTTTCAGGCTTGCAGCAAACTGGCCGCCTATAATGCAAATAGTTCGTTTGATATCTCAGGACCACATGAATAACAAGTAAGTTCCATATCGAAGAACTGTGCAACCCCAACAACAATGAACTTGATTTTCTTCGGTTTTGATCATATAAGCTATTTACATAATTTATAGTTATCTCCTACTTTACTATATTCTAAGTGCATTGGACTTGCGACCTGCTTTCACTATCGTGCAGGCAATATGTTGGCAAAGCTGATTTTCTAGTTTTCCGAGCAATGAACCAGCATGGTTTTCTCGGACAGCTGCAAGAAAAGAAGCTTGTATGTTTTGCTAATGCCCTTCCATATACGTCTATCTATAACTATCTAATCCCAAACAGGACGGACAGTCATTTATGTTTTTGTCCTTGTATATAGTGTGCGGTCATTCAGTTACCTTCTCAGACACTGCTGCTCTCTGTATCCGACAAAGCTTGTCGCCTGATAGGGATGCTTTTCCCCGGGGTGAGATGATATGAAGTTTTTCCTTAAAGACATAAACTTTCTAGAATAATTCTTGTTTTTGAACTTTTTTTAATTGGATTTTGTAGGATATGGTCGTGTTTAAGCCTCAAATGCCTAGTCAGCAGCAGCAGCAGCAACAACCGATGCAAATGCAGCAGCAACAGATTCAACAGATGCAGCAGCAGCAACCAATGCAGATGCAGCAGCAACAGATTCAACAGATGCAGCAACAGCAACAGCAGCAGCAGCAACAGCAACCGCAGATGCCTCAGCTCCAACAGCAGCAGATGTCTCAGCTCCAACAGCAACAGATGCCACAACAGCAGCAGCAGCCACAACATAACCAAATTCAGCAACAGCAGCAGATTCAGCAGATGCAACAACAGCAGCAACAGCAGCTTCAGCAGCAGCAGCGTCCACCACAGCAACAGTCATCACAACCCATGGTTGGGTCCGGGATGGGTCAAGGAGGAGGCTATGGTCAAGGTCCTCGTGCGCAATTAGTGTCTCAGGGTCAGATACCTTCGCAGGGACCGAATTCCTTGCCCAATACCGGTGGAGGAGGATTCATGAACTGATAGATTTCGAATTAAGTCTGTGCTGTTTTATCTGTTGGAGACATTTTAGGATTGATTGATGATCAGCACCTCATTGGCAATAATATTGTACAGTAAGTAATGTTCGCAGAACGCTGAGCAAATGCTATACTATGTAGGACAGGTTTCTTCAATTGGAAGAGAGGATGAAGAGAAGACGCAATGCAAAAGAATTTTTAAATAAAATCATAATTTTTCTTTTTTAAATCTGAGGTACCCTTTATATCTCGTTTTTTTTAAAATAAATTCATAATTTTTCTTTTTTGAATTTCATTCTAATAGTTTCACTAATTTTTAAAAATTTGTTATTTATTTTTTGAAGTATTTTTAAATTTTGGAATAAATAAATTATTTTTAAGTTTCGTTTAAAAATGGCATTTCAGATTTAATACTTTAAGTTTAAGAAAAAAAAAAGGATTTAATACTTTAAGGAAATATAACATAATAAATTTCAGAAATGTTCAATTTTGTAATTGGATAATGGTCAGGTCACCCCATTAACTACTTAATTTCATTTATGAATTTCATAGTAATAGAAAAACATGCCCCACCGAAACATAATTTGTAACTTGCTATCCTCTTGCCTAGCAGGCAAAGATGGACGACCTCCGTGGAAATGACGACCTCCGCGGAAATGACGACCTGTGATGATTCATTCGTATCAACAAGAGAGTCCAACTACATTGCTTTCCAGAATCCATGTTGTATATTTGAAAGAAGTTGATTTCCTTCTCTCATGATACAATCCTCTTTTTTTTTTTTACTTTGTTTTCATATTGGCCAATCATTTATTGCCACATCAGAAAACTTTTACAATTAGCAAACTTAACGGAAATTTACGGAAGCTAATAGTTTTATTTAAAACTATCGTTTTAAAACGTGTTTCTACACACGCCCGAAAAGATGTTACGTCTAAAATATTTTAAGCAAACATATGATATCTTTTTCATACTCTACCCTAAAAATTATTTTAGATATATTTTTTTTCAATGTTGAATTTTGAATATTTTTTTGAACAAATTTAATTATATATGTTTAGTGGTTTTTTTAGAACATAGTGCCTAGTGGTTTCTTTGAAAATATCGAGTTTTTGACCAATGTAAGAACATTTAAATAACTGAACACAAATATAGTTCATTTATAAAATTAATTACAAAACTAGACTCAACCGAGATATTAAATCTCGGTTGAAGTTGACACAATTTTGTACCGAGATGCACATTTGTGTTGTGCTTTGTGTCCCCACGTGAGGAACACAACACAATTGTGTTGTTGTGTTGTGTACCCCACGTGGGGGTCACTTACTATTTTTTTTTTTAAATAATTATAGGTTAATTGGCAAATTAATAATAATTATAAGTTTAAAGAAGTAATTATAGGGTATATCTTAAATTATATTAATTACCCAAAAAAAAATATTATAATTGGTTAAATGTTTGGTATGGTAAATTCTAAATTGTTAAAATTAAATAAATAATTTGGTTGGGTAAACTCTAGATTACTTAAATTATATTTAAAGTAAATTTATGATTTATATAAATTTATGGTTTATTCATAAAACTCTAATAAAATGAATGTACAGTTTGGCTAAGTGAACTCTAGAGATTTTATGAATTAATTATAAAATTATGCAAATTCTAAAATTATTTCAAATATAATTTTAGTCATCTAGAATTTACCCGGCCAAATTATTTGTCTAATTTTAACAATTTAGAATTCACCATACCAAATTTTTAACCAATTATAATATATTTTTTTGAACAGTTAATATAATTTAAGATATACCCTATAATTTTTTTTGGCCAATCTATAATTACTTATTTAAACCTATAATTATAGTTAATTTATTTAAACCTATAATTATTATTTTTTGACTAATTATACCTATAATTATTTTTTAAAAAAAAATTATTAAGTGTACCCCACGTGGGGGTAGGGCTGGGCATGGTTCGGTTCTGGGCCGAACCGGTTCAGAACCGAACCAGAACCGGATTTTAGGTTCAGTTGGTTTTCTGTATCACGTAAGAACCGAACCACATTTTAGGTCCTAGAACCGAACCATAGCAAAACCGGTTCTGAACCGGTTCGAACCGGTTTTGAACCTTTTTTTCATTTTTTTTTATTAAAATTCAAAATACACACCCAAGTTGATAATCCATAAGCAATAAAAAATTTGCAAAATACAAACTATAAACACAATTGATCGCTTCAGAGGAGAGAGTATCAAAGTCTAAATTAGAAACAATCTAAAATTATAAAAAAGTAAAATATTTAAAATATAAATATCGAGAATTTAAGCGATGTTAAGAGGCGTAGCTCAAACTTCAAAAGTGCAGCAAATCTCTGGTTGAAAATTTGTATATTAAGCGAGTTAATCTATCATCTCAGTTAAAATATAGAACTATTTATGAGTTAAGTTTCGAGTTCAAAACTGAACTCAATTGATTGTAGAACTGATCTGGGCTAACATAATATATAATAACTATATATAAGTAAACAAACCTGCTACGACCACCTATATATCCAGTATGAACCAAACTCAAATAGTGAAGGATCTACCCTATGGTGTAAACAAATCAAGCTACTCGTGAGCTTATCAAAATCGGCTTGGTCAATATTCAAATTCGACTCACTCGAGTCAAGTTGATATTTTTCTGATATCGAGTCGAGTTCGAGTTCACTTGTACTCGACTCGAGAGGCTCGCGAGCCTAATCAAGTTTTTTTTTTGCCTATTCGAGTCGAGTTCGAGTTTGAGTTTTTCAAGCTTTACGTAATAATATTATATATGTATATAATGAGTCGATGAAGAGTTCGAGCTCGAGCCAAAAGCCTAATCTAGTCGAGTTCGACCTCCAGCTAAGGTGCACCATTTATAATTTAATTGAATTTTTTAACCTTATCGAGCCGAACTCGAACATGTCAAGTATGACACCGAGTCGAGCTCGAGCTTGAAAAATTAAGGCTCGGTCGAGTTCGAGCTCGAATAAACTGAGTCGAGTCGAGCTTGTCGGATACTCGGCTTGTCTATAGCTCTTTATTCTACAAAAAAAAGGATGCAAGAGTGTATTACTATCTAACAATTTAGGCTTTAGGTAACAAAAGTGGTTCTGAAAAACCGGTTCAGAACCGGTTCGGAACCTGTTTTGAACCAGTCAAAAACCGCTCCATATATTCCTTATCAAAACCGAACCATTTAAGAACCGGTTCAGTCAGAACCGGTTCGTATTGGTTCGGTTCCGATTTGGTTCTGATTCGGTTCGCCTGAACCGATTTTTTTGCCCAGCCCTACGTGGGGGTACACAACACAACAAAACATTTGTGTTGTGTACCCCATGTGGGGACACAAAGCACAACACAAATGTGTTGTCCGAGATGTCAAATCTCGGTATCAAATTGTGCCAAACCTAACCGAGATTTAATATCTCGGTTGAGTCTATTTTTATAATTAATTTTATAAATGGATAATTTTTGTATTCGGTTGTTTAAATGGTCTTACATTGGTCAAAAAACTCGAAAATATCGGACCGGTAGAAATTTTGGTAGTCATCGATGTTTTGCCGTTCTTGATCTCGTCTTGCTCGCTAGACATTGAAGAAGTTCCGGCCCTGCATTAGCGAGCGATCAGACAGACCTTCCATTCCATCAGTCCACTTCTTCTACTACCTCCGATCGATCGACGAAGCGCCGGAATCGCTAAACTATGGCGGAGTTCTTGGAATTGGAGGCCCAGGATGCCGTGCGGCTCCCGTGGAACGTGATACCGGGATCGAAGCAAGAAGCCACCAACTGCGTCATCCCTGTCTCCGCAGTCTACACTCCTATTAAGGATTTTCCCGGCATGCCTGTGCTTTCTTATACGCCTCTTCGCTGCCGCACCTGCCGATCTGTCCTGAATCCTTTCTGCACACTCGACTTCGCCGGAAAGCTCTGGATCTGCCCTTTCTGCTACCATCGGAACCACTTCCCTCCCCACTACGCCTCCATTTCTGACGAAAACTTGCCCGCCGAGCTCTTCCCCCAGTATTCGACCATCGAATACGCTTCTCCTGATGATCGCCCTCCATCTGTGCCTCCTGTATTTCTCTTCGTCGTTGATACGTGCCTCATTGAGGAGGAATTGGGGTACCTCAAATCGGCTCTCTTGCAGGCAATTGGTTTGCTGCCCGGGAATTCACTGGTTGGGCTCATCACATTTGGGACTCTGGTGCAGGTCCACGAACTGGGCTATGGTCACATGCCCAAATCTTACGTGTTTAAGGGGTCTAAGGAGGTTACCAAGGAGCAGTTGCTTGAGCAAATGTGTTTCTTCGCCAAGAAACCAAAACCTCCTGTTGGTGTTATTGCGGGTGTCAGGGACGGATTGGATGCTGAGAGCATTGCCCGCTTTCTACTGCCTGCATCAGACTGCGAGTTTGCACTCAATGCGGTAATGCAGATTCAAATGGCAGGTCTTATGGATCAATGGATTCATCTTCCACATTGATCTGACGGAGTTCTCTTGTGTTTCAAAATTGATTGGTGATAGGTTCTGGATGAGCTCCAAAAAGACCCTTGGCCAGTGCCTGCAGATCAGCGTTCCACCAGATGTACTAGCACTGCTTTGAGTGTGGCTGCGAGTTTGTTGGGGGCCTGCGTGCCTGGGTCTGGTGCTAGAATTATGGCATTTATTGGTGGACCAGCAACTGAAGGACAGGGTGCGGTAAGTGTTGCTAGAACCTCTTCGATTTACTATATAGTATATATCCTTTTGTCTAAGAATATGCTTTCATGGATCTTATTATGACCTCTCATGCCTGACGATATCGGTGTCCTAACACTAAGATAAAATTATCAAATTATTGACTGAGTGATGTTACTCGGCTATATTTGATAGCAAATAGAACTTTCGGGCAGTCTAGTTTTCTTTTAGCAAATCGATGAGCTGCAAGGCCTATCTTTGGTATATGGTCCAACAAGACCAGTAGATGGTAATTGTGGGATGTTGTTTTACGCACATATCCCTCATGTAGTAAGAAGGAGCAACGTCGACACAACTTTATGCATTAGCATGCAACTGTTTTCACCCTGAAGCATAGTTAGCTTCTGAAATATTATGTTGGAAAGTGTCGTTGAGGTTCTTGTCTGCAAGAGCTTGAGCATTCTTATGCACTATTTGTTGCAGAGCATAGTCCATCATGATAGCGCATCAACATATTAACATTGTTTCAGGGATCTGGTCGATCAATTGTTCAATCAGGCTTTGTAATAGTTATGTGCTTCGGTTTGCTGTTCAACTCTGTCCATTTTTTAAGATATAGCTATTATTGCTTTGTAGATTGTATCGAAGAATCTTTCAGAGCCAATTCGATCTCACAAGGACTTAGACAAAGACTCTGTTCCCTATTATCACAAAGCTGTAAAGTTCTATGAAGGACTTTCAAAACAGCTGGTACACCAAGGACATGTGCTTGATTTGTTTGCATGTGCTCTTGACCAGGTACCGAATATTTACCTTTCATTTCTATTTTTCGACTATATGTATAAGATGATATGATTCTCTTTCTCCTAAAAACCATCATTTTGTTGAAGATTCAAGATTTTAAATAACTATATTTCTTTGCTCAATTTTGTCATTATGAGTAAAGTGAACTTGTAACTGGATTCAGAGTCTTTTCTTCTCTCCAGGTTGGAGTGGCAGAACTTAAAGTTGCAGTAGAAAGGACTGGAGGGCTTGTTGTTCTTGCAGAAAGTTTTGGTCATTCAGTGTTTAAGGACTCTCTAAGACGCATTTTCCAGTCTGGTGAATATGATCTTGGCTTGTCATCCAAGTAATCTTCACTAATCTCTTCATCATAGTCCCTTCAGCATTTGAAAAAAACACACTGTAATCATTTAAGCTTACAAACATGGTTAAAATATTTTATAGATGTGCTAGAAGTCACTCAGTCTTATGCTTTTCAAATTAGATTTTTAGTGTTGGCATGAAACTTCTCTTCTGTCTCTCTCAAATGCAGACCTGTTTGGTTATGAGGGAACTGCATAATTTGAAGCATGCTGCCACATTTTCCTTAACGTGCTGCATAATTTTATCAATTTGACTGAGGATAGTTCATTTCAATTTGCCATCAGTAATTACAGAAGCTTGTGTGGACAACCACTAATTTGTGGTCTCATTTGGATGTTATCTTGCGCAGTGGTATCTTTGAAATAAACTGCTCAAAGGATGTCAAAGTTCAGGGTGTTATTGGCCCTTGTGCATCACTTGAGAAGGTATGATTATTATCTCTGCAAGTAGCTTTATCCATTCCTCATTTTTTGGGGTAAAAATTCCTTCTTTTAATAATCCGTATTTGTTGGATTTTTGCAGAAAGGTCCTTTATGCTCTGATACTGTTATTGGCCAAGGAAATACTAGTGCATGGAAGTTGTGTGGCCTAGATAAAGCCACGTCATTATGTATTGTGTTTGACATCGCGAAGAAAGATGCAGCTCAAGAGGCTAACGTGCAGTCAACAAGCACTCAGTTTTATTTTCAGTTCTTAACTTAGTAAGTCGTGTTGTTTCCAGTTGGGTTCAGTAAATTTTGTGTAGCTTTTTCTGTTTGAAGATACGGATTGGACTTACTGGGTGTTTTTGCTGCAGTTATCAACATACTAGTGGCCAAATGAGATTCCGTGTTACCACGTTTCTTAGAAGATGGGTAGCAGGACCTGGAAGCAATCAGGCAAGCCATCTCATTAGCTTAATCAATTGATTATGTCTCACCGAAATACTTTTTGGTGCTATATTTCAAATTTATTTGAAGGCACATTAACTGAATCTAATAAATGTTACCAATAGAGATTCAGAGTTTGAATATCAGTTGCTAGCTTTCACAATTTTCAAGATTGTAGTTTTTACATGCCTATAATGGTTGCAGGAATTGATTGCTGGATTTGACCAAGAAGCAGCTGCTGTGGTCATGGCACGGCAAGTTTCTTTCAAGATGGAAACAGAGGTAAATTATTTAGTATCAGATGTAATTATTTAACCAATATATTAGTAAAAGTATATTGAAATTTAACTGATTGATGCAATTGGTGTGAAGGCTGAGTTTGACCCGATAAGGTGGCTGGATAGAGCATTGATACAAATATGTTCCCGATTTGGAGAGTATCAGAAGGATAGCCCTTCTACCTTTAGTTTATCCCCACGTTTCTCAATATTCCCACAGTTCATATTCCATTTACGGCGGTCCCAGTTTGTACAGGTAACCATTCGATTTTTTTTTTTACTTTATTCTAACACGCCCCATCAAATTGGAGACACATTGTTTATATACTCGCATGCTAAATTGTTATTTCAATCACAGGTTTTTAATAACAGTCCAGATGAAACCGCGTACTTCAGAATGATATTGAACAGAGAGAACGTAGCTAATTCTGTCGTGATGGTTCAGCCCTCGTTAATTTCGTACTCCTTCAACTCACCGGGACCCGAACCAGCTCTTCTTGATGTGGCCGCCATTGCAGCTGACAGAATACTTCTTCTAGACGCATTTTTTACAGTTGTTGTTTTTCATGGCATAACAATTGCTCAATGGCGAAAAGCGGGCTACCATAATCTACCAGAACATGATGTAAGCTTATTCAACTTGGCCCTGAACTTTACAGTTTGTGCTCAATTGATATCCCTTTTTGGATGCAATTTGACCCTAAACTTGACAAAATTACATTTTGGCTCCTAAAAGTTTACAATTTGTACACAGCAAGTTCAGTTCGGTAGTGAACTTGAGACTTGAACTCTTTTATATCATACAATCGGATTTTTTTCGTATGACGACAATCTGGTCTGCATCTTTGTATTTTGCACACCCGACTTTACAACCCTGGTTTTTTCCTGTTCAGGCTTTTGCTAAGCTGCTTCAAGCGCCTCATGAGGATGCTGATGCCATAGTCAAGGAAAGGTTCCCGGTGCCTCGTCTCGTTGTCTGTGATCAACATGGCTCCCAGGTACTTACTTACTCTATCATTGAAGTTACTTTAGAACTGACAATTTGTGCTAAAAGCAATGGTTTCTCCTAACTACATGATAGATTGAATGATTTTCTGACTGGTTTTTTGTTGTCAGGCGCGTTTTCTTCTGGCTAAACTGAACCCGTCTGCAACTTATAACTCGGACTCGGCAGTGGCAGGAGGAGATGTGATCTTCACGGACGATGTTAGCTTCGAGGTCTTCTCGGATCATCTCCAAAGACTAGCTGTCCAATAAGATTTCACGTTTTTGAGCAGTTTTGTATTCTTTCTATGAAATTTTGTATAGTTGGGTTCATCATTGGCCGAGGATCGATGAACCGACCCGAGTATTCCAATTCCTCCTCTTCGAGTGTGCAAAACGTAGACGATAATGTTTGTGGTAGAATCCTCGATCCAAAGTTGTGTCGTGCAGTTGCTCTTTGTCGGGTTTAGTCACCTTTTAGGAGAAGTATCGTCACATAAAACAGTGCGTGCAATTTTAGGAGAACTGATGTTTCAAATAGACTTTATCGGTCCTGAACCGATACCGGACGGCTGGACCAAGACGGTCCATGCTCACCCTTAGTTTAGCATGTGTGTTGAATTGAGTACTGTTAAAAATTATAAAATCAGTTCTTTATTACTATTGTTATTATTATTATTGCCAATGGGTATGCAATTTTAACTCCATTAAATTAATTCAAGTAATAACAAAGATTACGAGCGGTAATTCTAGAATTTCAGAGGTGCTAGCTAAAAAATCTATTATTTATTTAGGGTGATCGGTAATGCAAATATTTTATTTGCTATTTATATAATTTACTGTAATTTTATATTATATTATAATTTAGTATATAATACGTTTTTAAAAAAATTGGCTAAACTTTACTTTTATTCTTACAAGTAAATAGTCTTTTTCTTGACAATCTCATGATAATAGATGTAAATAGCTCTTTGAATATCATATATGTACATTTAATCATAATTTAAAATAAATTTGTTGAATATCACAGGAAACAACAATTTATTTTATATACATATAATAATAATAATAATAATCTATATATTCTACGTATAACTTAGATACAAGATATGAAATGGAAAAGTAATTTCCACTTGAAACAATAAACCAATCATATATACACGAAAAGCAACCAAATCAGTAGCATGAAAGTAAAAGCCAATTAAATCCTTAGCACGCATAGGAGCTTCCAACAATTACTTGCAAAGCAAGTAACCATTTAACTGGCAAATATTTGCAGCACCATAAGGCTATAGAGTACTAGATAGACACACACATTGATCCAGTTACACATATAGATCATCAAACATTAAACCTTATTTAGCATTAAACCGACCACACAGACGCGATTACTTTGTATTGAGGATCACTTCCATCTCTTGAACATCTTTCCTTTATGCTTCCCGTAGAACCCATGCCCGTGCTTTCCAAACTTGCCGTGCTTGAACTTTCCGTGCTTGAACTTGCCATGCCCAAAGCCATGTCCATAGTATCCCCCATGGCCATGATGTCCACTGTGAGCTAGGTGGTGCGCACCATACACTGCTGCTGCTGTTGCAAGCCCACCAGCTACCATGGTCCCCATTCCCGGTCCATGGCTATGCCCTATTATATACATTGACAAAAAAAAACACATTTTTACATTAATCTTTCACTTATGTAGGTTAAAACCAAGGGAATATCAATATAGCAAATGAATTGACCTATTTACATAAAAACTATGCAAAACTACTTCATTTTGATTAAGAAGCATAGAATATAAAAAATGCACCTAACCAAGTTCCAACTTCCAAGTCCTAACACTAATTCACAGTAAGCTCAGCAAGACGAATCTAAATGACTTAATCAATAAAATTTACTAAATAGAAACAGTAATTTCAAGATTTACCTGAGTGAGGATAAGCAGATGGAGGGTAGCCAGCAGGAGGATATCCTGAATTAGGAGGATACCCTGCAGGAGGGTACCCTCCAGGTGGAGGGTAACCAGCTGGAGGATACCCGTGGCCGTGTTGTGGTGGATAGCCCTGCGGTGGATATCCATATCCCTGTCCTGGAGGTGGAGGAGGATATGGGTACGATCCATGAGATCCATGGGATCCATAGTGCCCTGCAGCAAATCCACCCAAACTTGAAAATAGCCCTTTGTCATTTGTGTTGTGCTCGTCTCCCATGATTATTGTTCAACTACAGAATAAAACCACCACAACAAGGTATCAAAAATTGCATCAAAAGAAAGACACTTCAGACTTTGCATCTATCGAACTCATCTATTTATAGGGTTTTTACTGCTGTTTAATTATCCATGATGCTAACACTAGTTTGGATGATTTTATGGGGTACCCTAAAAGTTTATGCAACATATATATATTAGAGTATGCCTCCAAGAAGATCTAATTACCCAATTGGCAACTAGAACGGCATTCGATCCATTTCTAGTAAAGGATAAAAACTAAATACTGAAGCAATTTTAGATCTGTAAGCACAAAGAATCAACTAGAGGATCCAATTTAACTTCTTCAGAGCCATGATAGCTCTATGTAACCCTAAATTAAAGCATGACCAACCAATTTTCATTTCAAGAACCCCATGACCAACTTTTCAAATTCCAGGAATCAAATACCTAGAAGCAATTTCTGAAGCAATTTAGGGTCCTTTAGCCCTTGAAGCTATCCAAGGTGGTAAAAATTCGATCATGAATACAGAGTTTACAGGCTCATAAATATTCCATACGAACACAGAAAAGTCCAAGGAAACAGAAATTCAGCCATCAAGAACATGGAAAAGGTAAAGAAACGGAATCACTCTTGGATCATAAACAGAATCTGGCACATGCAGAATCATTATCGAAACAGAAGCAGCCACGTTTGATCCTACCAAAGGAAGAAGAAGAAAGGAGGACGGGGCAGTTGGGAAGGTTACCTAGATTATCAATTCAGAGCGCGTTGCAGAGAGGAGATGAAGAAGTATTAAATTTGTTTATGCGCAGCAATCTATATATGTATATATATAGAAAATAAATATACATATATAAAGTTGGCCAGCCAGAACTAGGTGTCCCCGGTCTTTGGTCAGAACAGAAATAAGAAGAGGTTGGCTCCACGAGAAGTATGGGCACGTTTGATTGCCGGTATTGCGATATCCTAATACCGGTATTAGCTAATACATGCTTATCTAATACATGCTTAGCTAGTACAATGTTTGATTGAGCCATGTATTAGGATATCCTATACAATGTTTTGAATGAACTTTGTATTAGGATATCCTAATACAATGACTAAAAGACCTAAATACCCTTACTTGCATTTTCAATGAAGATATATTTTACATATGATTAATTTAACAATGATAAAATTTAACAAAAAAAGTAACTTCAATTATTTAAAATAATATTTTTCATAAAAAAAAAATCAAATTTATGTATAAATAGTAAAAACTATTTTTGCTAATGTATAAATATGTATATATATAAAGAAAATAGTACAAAACAATTGAAAAAAGTGATTAGCCCGACCCGGCCCGTTCTAGCCGGGCCTAGCCCGAACTAAACCAAAGCAACATAAAGCAACCCGACCCGAACAGCCTGAATTGCTCAGCCCGGCCCGAACCGCACAACCCGACCCGAATTGACCTGCCCGGCCCGAACCACCCAGCCCGGCCCGAACTGACCAGCCCAGCCCGAACCACCCAGCCCGGCCCGAACCGCCCAGCCCGGCCCAAACCGCACAGCCCGGCCCGAACATGACTCGGCCCGACCCGTGTCCGAAGTTTCGATGTAAACGGGGTCCGGCCCGAAGCTACGATGTAAACAGTGAGAGTTTGCCATATATTACAAGGGTAAATTAGTAATTAGGAGATTGGTATTAGCTAATGCTTTACTTTTAGATGGTATTAATTAATACCAAATTCCTTCTATAATTGAGTATTAGCTAATACCAAGTATTAGCTAATACCAATACCAAGTTGACACAAACACGGTATTAGCTAATACCGGTATTAGGATATCGCAATACCGGCAATCAAACGTGCCCTTAGGGATCCGTTTTCTTTATTTCCCATGAACCAAAACACCGGGTACACAGAAGTTTAACCAGTTTAACCCAAACATGTAGAACGTTGGCTAGGTACACGTTTTGGACGCGTTATGGCTTTAATTTACGTTCCGAAAGATATGAGAAATTTCACTATCAAATATGCTCAAGGTTAATTATCAAATTGCCGACCTTGCATAAATTGCTAAAAAAATCACTTTTTGATGAATTACTTAAATATTTCGTTTAATTTGAATGATTTTTATCACCTTATTGATATGTGACAATAGAAAATCGAGGAGCTAACTAAATTAGAGAATCAACATCGTTTATTTTTTCTTTAATCACATGCAATCTTCGTGACAAATTCCGTTCAAATTAGATGGAACATTTAATATAGCTAACAATTTATTAACAAGCGAAATTTAAATCAACAAATTGTCTAAAAAATCTTCAACTATCTAGTTATTCGAGTTCTAAAACTTCAACTACACTTTTTTTTGTCAACATGTAATATGATGTAAGGGTTTAGCAATTCCTCCTTGAATCATAAGTCTCAAATTCTAAATTTGTCGAGCTCTAGAAAGAAAAAATTATTAATAATCAGTATTTACATATTACGGACTCATCTCAATTGGTGTGAGTGAAATCTATTTTAAGTACCAAGTTGACAAATACAGTCTTTTAAACTTTAAATGGGAGTCTAAAACTTCCTGGGGGAAGAAAGTAGTTGAATGTCGATTGCCATCATGGAATTTTCTTTCGCCTTCTGGTTACTTTTTTTCTTCTATATGTTATGTATAAGAATAATTTATTTTTAAAATTCAATTTGACCACTAATTATTTTTTAAATACCAGTTTTATCAAATTAAGAAAATGTCCAACATTTAATTACACACATGCCATCATTGATTACTTTTCTATGGTGAAATAAAATATTATATTCCTGTTATAAAAAAAATCTAAGTTGAAATAAAATTCCTAAAGAAACACCAATTTCAAAGAATCATAAGCACGTAGTAGTATAATGAATCATTTTAGCGTTTTATTATTTAAACAAAGGTCTCGATATAAAACTCATTGGAGCTATGCGAATTGAAAAATATTAATATTCAGTACATTATCTTTTAGGAGCCGGTCTTAGTACAAGAACAATTATTTTAGGTGTGGAATAAATATGCTACAAGAATTACTAATTTTTACGAGAATCCTTAAATACCAAGTGGAAAGATAAAAAAAAAAAAAAATCATATTCGCTTCTCTCTGGTTCCCATGGCAGTTGGCACAAACAAATTTCCATTGTACATTAAAAAAAGCAACCAAAATAACCAACCAGTACCCACGAAAGCATAAGCCAAACAAATCCACAATTACTTGCAACGCAAGTAACCATCCAAATGGCAAATATTTTCAGCCCCATCAGGCTATAGAGTACTAGATGGACACACATACATTGATCCAGTTACATATAGATCACCAGATATTTATTTTTATTTAGAGTTAAAACGACCACACGACGCGATTACTTGGTACTGTAATTATGAAATCACTTCCATCTCTTGAACATCTTTCCTTGGTGGTGCTTCCCATGGAAACCGCCATGCCCGTGGTTTCCAAACTTGCCGTGCTTGAACTTGCCATGCCCATAGCCATGTCCATAACCCCCATGGCCATGCCCGGTACCGTAATGTCCACCGTTAGATATGCGGTGTGCACCATACACCGCTCCTGCAGTTGCTAACCCTCCAGCTACCATTGTCCCCATTCCTGGTCCATGGCTATGCCCTGTATATATACACATTGACAAAAAACGCATTTTTACATTAGTCTTTCACTTGTATGTATGTTAAAACCGAGCGAATATAGCAATTCATTGTCCTGCAACTTATATTCCTATTAATATAATTTCCATTACATACAGACAGATATTGTTATTAGCTGATCTATTCAATAATATAATCAAATCCGCTATTAATATGGGTAATTTTGTCTACAAGTAATATTTGCAGCTCAAATTAAAGTCATGAAACAAATAGCAGTAAAATTAAATTGGAATTTGCGTAGCACTAATTCAATGCAAGCGTTAATTTTAAGATTTACCCGAGTGAGGATAACCGGAAGAAGGGTAACCAGCAGAAGGGTACCCTGAATGAGGATAGCCTCCAGCAACAGGGTATCCTCCGGAAGGAGGGTATCCAGATGAAGGATATCCGTGGCCGTGTTGTGGTGGATAACCTTGTGATGGATATCCATATCCTGCGCCCTGAGGATACTGGTGCGAACCGTAGTGGCCCCCACCACCATACAAACTTGAAAATACACCTTTGTCAGTCGAGTCTCCCATGATTGTTATTCAACTACAAAATCGAACCACAACAACAAGGTGTCAAAAATTGCAAATAAATCGAGACAACTCAAACTACGCATCTGGTTATCGGCATTCTCTGATGTTTCATTGCTTATGATGCTAACATTTTTTTTTTTTTTTTCAAATTTCAAATTCCAGGAATCAAATTACCTTGAAGCAATTTAAGTTTATATAAGCAATTGAAGCTATACAAGATGGTAAAAATTCGATCATTCATGTTGTAGCACAAGCACATTTAAGAACATCGCGTGCAATTACATTTTCCATGCTCATACAAACAGAAAGATCCAAGAAAATGGAGATTCAGCCTCATGAACACGGAAAAGGTAAAAAGAGGGTATATAACCAAATAATGTGAACTTTACTCGAAACTGCAAATAGCTACTTGAACTTTTTTTGAACCAAACTACTAATCAGACTTACATGAATGAGCAATTGCACTTTAACAGACGTGATTGACAAGATATGTAATCTAAAACTTATTTATTAACTAGATAGTTTAATTTTGGTTCATTTGTTTGAATTTTAGGAAAAATCGTGTTCATATTGTTGTTTTTCCTGTATGATTGGAAGATGCGGTTCCCAATTGTGTCAATTGATTTCTACTTTTTTTTTTTCTCTCTTAAGATTGACTAAACAAAAATATATTTACTAAACATCAAATAAACATAAACTATGAGCATCAAATAAAAAACTCCGGAAAAGTGGAAAATAACATGTTATTGTTGCTTAAAACGTCGAATCAAAAAATGGAAATTAATCAACCTAGTAGTCGAGACACCAATTATCAACATTTTAACTCTGGGATATCGATTAACAACATAACCTATTGTTGATACACTTTTTAAGTTCTTAATCCTTAAATTTTAACACCAAATTGAATGGATTTACTTAGTTGCTCATTCAACACAAGTGTAACATTTGGTTATTTATTTATTAAAATAAATAAATAAACTAGCTAATTGAACTTTCGATCAAGTAGCCAGAAACAGCAATTTGTGATCCTAGTTAGGAAGAGTGAATGGGAAGGTGGGAAAGTTACCAGATAAATTCCGAGCGCGTTGCAGCAACAAGATGAATGAAGAAAACAGAGAAGACGTGAAGATGACTGACGAGTATTAAACATGCCAAACGTTATATATAATATATGAAGAAATGAGAATATGCATGCATAAAAAGGATGGAATCATTGCCTGTGGCGGGTGTTTGGCCACAGTAACAACAAAACACAACTTGGGGGAATTTGCCACTTTGTTTCAACGAGGCGCATACACAGGAAATATTCTCTTACTATCTGATGGATCAGTTCGTTATAAAAACGTGACAAAAGATAATAATAAAAATGCCGTCATTATTAAATATGTATATATATACGCGTTGCGTGAACGCGAATTGACAAAATCAAGTATCAAATGCTCAAATAAAGAAGGAAGAATAAGAACAATAATAATGGTGGCCATCTTTATTATTAGATTCATATATTCAGATTCTTAAAAAAAAGGGCCGTATCGCGTATCTTTGTATAAAATATGCACATTTATTGATATTATCTCAATTGACTTTATAATTTCGAAATTATATCTAACATAGTGTTAGCCAGCCGTTAGGGCATGCATGACTGCGAGTTTCTAAATCTGATTCCTCAAACTATTTAATTTAACACACATATTTTAAGGTCCAATACTAATCTTTGGGAAATATTCGGTTCTTTCTTTGACTTAAATAGTGTATGATATATATATATCGGAGCCGGCCTATATATTATGATATATATTTATAGCAAGTATTACCTGTTACGACCTAATCAAGTTATCTGTAATTTTGTAAATCATTTTTTAACTATAATTTTTAGTTAGGTGGAGTGGAGGTTCAATCATCATCAATATAATATGTTGATATTTATATTTGTAAAACTAAAAAAGGCATGAAGATTTATATATTTGTAATAAATTCACTAAAAACTAATAAATGTATCCATTTTAAAAATCTCATTAAGCTTTTTTTTTTTCTTTCCAACCTCATTAAGCTTATCAAGTTTAGCTATTTCAATCACCTTAATTAATGGAGCAGTTGAGGAAGATTGGGAGCAACCCACGTCACCTTAATAGGGCCGCTTGCTTGTAGTTGGTCTCATCTCTCATGATGTCAAAACTCTTATAGAGAGGTTGAATTACCAAATTACTAGTTATTGATTGGTTACTCAAACAAATTAACTGAAGTTTTTTTTTTTTTTTTTTTTTTTTAAGATTTTTGTTAGATAAGATAAAAGAATAAGCAAGAACTAATGTCAGGTTCACCAAAGAGACAATCGATCAAAGTACTAATTAAAAATATTATTTTGAAACAGACAGGATTCACAGACTATTATAAGACCATCATAATGTCGTTAAACATAAGCAATCGAGCTTCTCTAGGCAGGACACTAATACTGTACATAACAAAGTTGAAATGCTGCAAATTTTCAATCCAAATCAAAGCGTCTGCAGTAGAGTTGGCTTCGCGATAAACATGCTTGAGTTCGTTCTACTAACTCGAACAACAGATTCCTACAATCCAAAATAATATGCCTAATTTCAAGTTAAAAATCACATTATCTGAAAAAAAAAATGCATATTGGAGATTGGAAAAATGTTTTGCTATCTTATCTAGAATATATGAAAATGTAGGAAAGATGTTATCTTTCAGGGTAATCCTACTACTAACGTTGTGCTTAGTGTCTCTCTTCAGCAAGCTAGATTTTTTTAGGAGACTATGGAGAAATGAACCCCGACTACATCGCCTGTAACCATCCATGTTAAATGGATTCCACCTGATCTTGTATGGAAAAAGTTTAACATTGATGGTGCTTCTCATGGAAACCTGAAAAAAGCCGGAGGTGGAGGAATAATCTGTTACCTCAGCGGGAATGATATCTCGGGGTTCTCCCGCAATTTGGGGACCACTAATAGCTTGACTGCAGAAATGTGAGCTATACGGGATGACCATAGACTAGCTCTCTAGTTGGAGATCAAGTCAATTCACATTGAAACTGACGCATTGGTGGTTCAAAAGCTTATTTTAGATACTGTGAATTTTAACTTGAAATTCCAACTCAATTGGATCTAGGTCCCAATTGACCCAACCGGATCCTAGCCTACGGCTAGATCCGACCCTGGGTCGGGGTCGCCGGACTCAAGCAACTCGACCCAGGGTCGGACCTAACCCATGGCTAGGTCCGGCTAGGTCAATTTGGGTGAAGGGTTCGGTTTTGAAATTTTAGGACTAAATTGAATAAAATAAAAGTTAAAGAGATGTATTAGAAGGACTAAATTGAACAAAATCGAAAGTTTTGGGTACTCACATGCATGTCACATGGTCATTTAACAGCTTTTTTGACGAAGTACTAACAGATGTATGAAAACGGTACAAAACGGAAACCCTTGGTACTAAATTGTACAAAAAAAAACATGGTTTGAACAAATAAATTTCCTACAAATAAGTGGTATGAATTGGAGCCTTAACCCTAAATTTAATCCACTCTCCCAAATGAAGTTAGAAAGAGGCACTATTGAGGACGGAATTGCACAACCATCCCAAACTTCTATTGAGAAGCAGGGTAATAGCAAGTCTGCCCCTGAACAGATGCTCTGAACCCAATGCTAAATGAAGTATTGAATCCGGAACAATATGTGTTGGAATTGGGAGACGATTACTACGGAAACAAAAATCACATGGTACATGCTATGTAACAAATTATGCAGCGGAAAGATGGCACATACCAATATTACTTTCCGTAGCCCAGGAACGTGACAGGGAGTTCACGGTCTGTCAGACGGGTCATGTAGGAACTCTTGTGAATGAGCAATCTACGAGTAATTGTCTTTTTGTCTTAACTAAAAGGGAGAAAGTGATTAACCATAAAGAAATCTCTAACACTCTCTATTTAAAACCCACCAAGAGAATTAACACTATAGTTCGGCCGACCACTATTGTTTAAAGGGGAGACCCAATTTTGGGCCTCTCATGTCAATTGGGATTAGGTCTAGCCCAAAATCCTAATGTGACATTATCCAATTAACACTTAGGATGTTGGACTTATATTAAAAGGCTCCTATTATGTGACTTATTCACCAAATGTCAACAGCTCTCACTCACCGGAATGGGAGAGTGCCTGTTAATATGTTGTCGACCAACACATCAACAATGATTCTTCGATCCAATCCAGTTCTCGAAATGTTCATACAAGGTTTGTCGTGTGACCGGCAGACAAAACATACATCGCGCTACTCATCGGTTAAGAGTGTTGTAGCATTCGCGGAACGTTGATACCCAACATGTTACTTCTTTGTGTCGCGCTGTATCCCTGGTCCCCAACATTTCTGCAAGACATTCATACAAGTATTCACTACTTTCAACTAATATCTGGTTGGTAGTCACATAATGAATACAAGAGTCGAATAATTACATATATATATATATATATATATATATACTAGTTGGACGGCGCGTGCGTTGCACGCGCACACGCACATTTATAAACATGCACATCTTTTAGGTTTACGAATACAATAAAAATAAAGTTATATATTGAGTACAACGTTCACTTTCGGTCATTGCTATGTTGATCAAGATAGTATTACTTATACATTCATCAAGCAAACTACAATATTTTTAAAGAGACAATTATTGTGGTAATAAGTAAAAACTATGGAAGACTTAACAATTTAGGGCCTTCAACTTCTTGCACAAAGGTTAGGGAGTGTTTAGCAATCGAGTCGTTGAATGTCAGCATAGATTACTTTTTTCCTAAAAAAGATGTGATGGATTTCTTTCGGACTGCCTCCGGGGCATGATTCGATGGCGAAAACTCATCGATTGTGTTGGTTATTGTTGGTTCGACTATGCCGTATGTGTTAGTGTAGGCGGCATCATATTCTTCCATCTCTTTCACTTGCTTAAGAAATTCTTCTTTTTGAAGTTCGGCCATAACTTCTTCATGAGCATGATCCATAGCAGTTAGCTCGTCCAGACACCACTTCTTTCTCATGTAACACCACCTCGCTAAATATCCATAAGTCAGATCCTGTAGCAAGGACTGCCTGTAATACCTGAGGAGGGGGAGGCGAGAGTCTTCATCAATGATTTGTCCGAATAACTAAGATGACGTGACATGGAACATGATGCATGCAGCAAAGGCAACAGTCAGTAGCATTCATTAAGTTAACAAGTTAATAAACTACCTACTTCAGTCAAGAATCAAACTCGCATGTATAAGTGCACGCTCTTTAGAAATAAATGAAACTCGCAAACTACACTTGTCAACAAACCAAGTTATTACCATGATTATATCATCTATGCTCGACGCTAGCCACAAAAAAGGATATTCTCTGGAAATTTTGGATGATCAGCAATTCTAAGAAAAACTCCTCTATGTACCTGAAATAAGATCAGTTTGTTTAAAAAAAAAAATTACAGGGAGAAAAGCTTGAACTGAAAGCATTTAGTAGCAGATGGTCGGATGGATGATTTAAAAGTAAGTCTTGGGGGGGGGGGGGGGGGGGGGGGGGGGGGGGGGGGGGGGGGGGGGAGTAAAGATGAGCAACCTCTGGAAGGGGGCTAGGAGCATAGGTTACATCATCTTCAGCCATAACAAGAATTTCGTCCCCTTCCTTTAAAATGTAGCCATCATCAGGATTTAAGATTATCTTTCCACCATCGGCAGCAATATTAACTCCATATGGAATTGTATTAGGAAACGAAATGAGAACATCCTCAAACCGTAAACCATCAAGCTGAGGCCATCGCTGAATGTAGAATTCATCATTCTCAAAACCAATATATCTTCCCATATCTGCACATTATTTGATAAAGATAATTAATTAGAAATTCATCAATTGATACATGACATGGAAAATGTAAGAAACGACTACGCCAGTTGAGACACATAGGAAGTGGAAGCAGAAGAACCGAACCTGAGTAAGATCAGGTTGCAAAGCACATTGTATCATCAATCGACCAATCACATTATGAGGCACAACTGTTTTAATAAGTTGACCAGGGGCTCATTGTCAAGGTCACTCATCTCAACAGCCATGTGACCTTTCAAACACTCTTTCACTCCGGTAAGGCTAAACACAACCCTCAAAGCACGTGCATCACGCTAAAACATAATTGACAAAGATAAGTAACTTGAAGGTATTGAATTAAAAAGGAAAAATGGATTGAAAGGAAGAAAGAACCTGATCAGCATTTTCATCACTCGCCAGAACAATGATAGCCCGGGCCTTTGAAACAGACAACTTTGCGCATTGTAAAATAATGAAAATCAGGTTCAGCACAAAATATACAAGTTTCATTCCGTATTATCCAATAATATACTGTTGTGCCAAGAGAGTTATTATGATAAGAGGAGAAGGAGGATGAAAGTGGGTGACGAGCGAATGGAGTTACCTTCTTTAAGTCGGCCAAAATAAGAGGACTTCCATTTCTGCATATCACAGAAGTTCCCATGAAATTAAAATCCAGCTTTGCAATATCCATCTCCATTTCCTCCTTGTCTCTTTCTGCTAGAACAACGACAACAACCCCTCCTACACTCTTATTAGCTTGTATAAGCAATTTACTTTAGCACCTGTTTCTTGTCCTTCAAGTGTAGAAGTTGTTTGTTGCACCTAGTAATAAAAAGAGATGTATGAAGATAATCTACATTGTTCAAGTTGTTTACTGCAGTTGCAACCACAGATAGAAAGAGCAGTGCACAAACAATCTACTTTCTTCAATGACAATGATTTATTGCACCTTCAGTTGTTCAGCTTTCAGAATAAGACTCATTATCAAATACTAAAATCAGTAATAATCAATTCTCAGTCATATACAATTAGCATTAGACTGGGCATCTCCAATCAAGCAGATGCTAAAACTGAAAACATAGAAGACTAAATCAGTTACCTTAACAATGTGTCTACAACACATTTGGCTGATGAAAACATGTGCTACTTCTGATACGGGCTGCAAAATCAGAGATAAAAGTTAAATGAAAATTAATAGAAATTTCTTATATGTGTGCATGCCGATTTTTCAAAATAGTTTACATAAACAAGTACATGAACCGCGGATAGAATTTCCTTGTATGCGTGTATATTTCCCATATTATAAACTACAAAATCTTCAACTGCTTCTTTCTTTCATATAAGCTTAAAATCTGAGTAAATGTCAATTTATTAAAAATCAATCATTATCGCCTCATAACCCTAAGGGCACGTTTGATTGCCGGTATTGCGATATCCTAATACCGGTATTAGCTAATACCGTGTTTGTGTCAACTTGGTATTGGTATTAGCTAATACTTGGTATTAGCTAATACTCAATTATAGAAGGAATTTGGTATTAATTAATACCATCTAAAAGTAAAGCATTAGCTAATACCAATCTTCTAATTACCAATTTACCCTTGTAATATATGGCAAACTCTCACTGTTTACATCGTAGCTTCGGGCCGGACCCCGTTTACATCGAAACTTCGGACACGGGTCGGGCCGAGTCATGTTCGGGCCGGGCTGGGCGGTTCGGGCCGAGCTGGGTGGTTCGGGCCGGGCTGAGCGGTTCGTGCTGGGCTGGTCAGTTCGGGCCGGGCTGGGTGGTTCGGGCCGGGCAGGTCACTTCGAGTCGGGCTGTGCGGTTCAGGCCGGGCTGAGCAATTCGGGCTGTTCGGGTCGGGTTGCTTTATGTTGCTTTGGTTTAGTTCGGGCTAGGCCCGGCTAGAACGGGCCGGGTCGGGCTAATCACTTTTTTCAATTGTTTTGTACTATTTTCTTTATATATATACATATTTATACATTAGCAAAAATAGTTTTTACTATTTATACATAAATTTGATTTTTTTTTTAATGAAAAATATTATTTTAAATAATTGAAGTTGCTTTTTTTTGTTAAATTTTATCATTGTTAAATTAATCATATGTAAAATATATCTTCATTGAAAATGTAAGTAAGGGTATTTAGGTCTTTTAGTCATTGTATTAGATATCCTAATACAAAGTTCATTCAAAACATTCTATAGGATATCCTAATACATGGCTCAATCAAACATTGTATTAGCTAAGCATGTATTAGCTAAGCATGTATTAGCTAATACCGGTATTAGGATATCGCAATACCGGCAATCAAACATGCCCTAAAGAGTAGGAAAATAAATATCGTTGACCTAAATTCAGATTGTTTGGCTTCTTGATGGTACAGTGGCGTAATTGAAAAGAGAGCACATTTCCTATTATACCAGTACTCATCTTGATGCATGTGAGATTCCAGGAAACAAAATATCTTAAGAAGGCCAGAAATTTCTGAACTCACCGATTACAGACCAATTCGGCTTGTGAGCGAAATTGGGGAGAGCGGCGGATGGTCGGGACGGGCTGACGGAGTCGTGGGTTATAACTGGCGGATACGTCGGAGTCCGAGGCCCTGTTCGTGGGCGTGCCGTGGAACGGAGAAAACGGTGGATGAAGGGATGCACCGACTTAGGGCATGCTGGTGGTGAAGGCTGGGGAGCAGCAGATGGTAGTTAATGGCGAACAGTGGTGGCCTCGGTTTGGAAGAAAGGGAGAGACTGCGAGGCAGAATGCAAATTGTTTTCTCTAAAGAACGGCGGTAGTATTGAGCCTTTATACCGGTTCTGTTCAGAACGGTTCCAATGGAAAATTTAATTAAAACCGGTCTAAATATTGTACTATTTGATGGTTGGTGTCTTTTGGGGTTGAGGACACTTCACAAATTATATATTGGTAAAGAGATATATGACAATCCCATTATCATACCCTTAGTAAAGCTCAATTGATTTCCAATACGTAGTCACTAGTTCTTTGTGTTCGTACGCAGAGGGTAAATTTTACGAAAGACTAAATTCAGGGGCTAGTGCAATAATATAAATGTATTTTAATTTTTAACACAAACAAATGAAACTCGCCGATGTGCCTTGAATTGGATTACTTCTTTGTCTCTCCCTCCCTTTCCCCTTATCTTCTTCTTCCTTAATCCTCTTATCTATTTACCTCCATCGCCACCGCCATGACATAGCCTCCCATTCTACTCTGCATCTCCTCTCCCTCTCCGCTTCTTGGTGGAAGACAATCGAGTATCGCCTCCACTAATGGACTCACATTTGCTGCATAATTTGAATGAATCCATTTGAAATTGCTGCCGCTGTCGTCCGCGGTGCATGAAGGAAGGATGTCTTGTCTGTTGCCGCAGTTCAAATGTCAGCCGGACACATTCTCTATCCATTTGAATCCTTTCTTCCAGTCTTCTGTCTTCACCACCAATATCATCACTCGTAAGTCTCAGAGGTGGTTTAGTTAGTTTCAATTTCGTAGAGGATAGTGACGCATGGGATTCTTTAATGCCATAAGGTGGTTTTGATTTCCTGTAAGAAACAAGTGCCTGAATGAGTTTCAGATGTTCAATGTATATGGAAATTGATTCTAAGATTGATTGGTAAACTGAGTAGCCATTTCTACTGGGGAATTTTCTTTGGGTATTTATTCTGCCATTAAGGTTGTATCCGGGTTTATGCTTATTCTGCAGAGCAATTTAATCTCAGTTATGGTTTTTCCTTGGTGATATAGCGAGTTTTAGGCAAATGCACGTATAGTAGCTTGTTAATTACTTTGGTTGCTGAAATTTTGCAGATAGGTATGTTCGTCTGCAATGTTCCTTGTCCAATACAGCAACACTAACATCATCAGCAACTATAGTCCTTGATGTTGAGAAGCTTAGATTGACTTCCTTAGAAACTCATTCTGATTCATTCACTGCAAGTAGATCAAGGAGATACACAGTGCCAGTAGGTTCTCCAACAGAGGTGAAATAATGATTGCGTATACTTATGTTTTTCTTGCGGCATTTGAGCAGTGTAGCGTTTATCACGTGTCACTTGTTGATCCCTTATATTCAGAAAAAAGAATTTATTTTTTAAAAAAATGTTGACATATAGTTCTTTGAGATTCCATTGTTTTGTTTGTTCTAATCTGAATTGTATCCTCAGGCAGATCTTGAAGCAACATTATCTGCAGAAACACTGGTTAAAAGTGATGAAGCAGTAATTGCTGCTGCTGCTGAAGAAGCAATTACTCTTGCAAAGGCAGCTTTGAAATCTGCAAAGAATGCAGCCCTCGTGCTAAAAAACCTAGATTCTTCTAAAGCTAATACAAGAGCAAACAATTCATCCACAGATTCTTCAGTGGAACTTTTGAAGCTAGACGAAGCTTCTACTTCGCAACTAATGGAATCTGAAGGTGGGCCTCAAGAAGAAAATCTTATGCAGGACGGCCTCAATGGTTTTGATGAATTGGAGCCAACAATTGAAGAACTTGTGCACCTGCAAGAACAATTTTCAGATAGTTTAACCGTCAAATCCCAACGCCAAGTGGAACGCAAAGCAAAGAGGGCAAAGGCAGCTGAAAAGTCTGCTGCTGGCGTTGTTTCTCTAAAGTCAGAATCTTCGGGTAGAAAAAAGCGTGTTTCTATACAAGATGTGGACTACAAGGATCCTCTGCGGTATTTTAGAGCAACAACTAATTCTTCCAGGCTTCTTACTGCCGCAGAAGAGGTGGAGTTATCCGCTGGTGTACAAGTAAGCTCTTATTATTTTCTGAGAAGTAAATGAAATTGTTCATTATACTAGTCTTAGATAGATTTAGAAAGTATTTTATACAATACCTATAGCCTTAAGTCTCTTGATACTTGATTAGAAATAACCTAAAAATGTGAACTGAATCTTATTCTAATCTAAATTTTGCATTTTAAATACTTGACTGCAACAAAATTTAACATGGTTGTTTTCTGTTAAGAGCACTGTAGTAGAATTGTAAAAATTACATGGTCTAAAATTTTTGGGTTGACATGGGTTTCATCTTGTTGTAGCCTATGGGTGACTAAGTAAAGCTAGAGTGCCGTTAATGTTTTGAACTTTGTAAGTAGTGTTTGCGGCCTCTTCTGATGTATCATTCTGATCAGGATCTGTTGAAGCTAGAGAGGCTCCAAGAGGAGCTTAAGGATCGGTGTGGGGGTGAACCAACATTTGGTCAGTGGGCTGCTGCAGCTGGAGTCGATCAGAAAACCCTAAGATACCGTCTAAACTATGGTGCACTTTGTAAAGATAGAATGGTTAAAAGTAACATAAGGCTTGTTATCTCCATTGCTAAGAACTACCAAGGATCAGGGATGAACCTCCAAGATCTTGTGCAGGTAACCTTTACTCAAATCATCAAATTTTTATGTGCCTGAAAAGAAAACTATCAAGCAGTTGGGATTTTTTTCAATTCATTAGGAAGGATGCCGTGGTCTTATAAGAGGTGCAGAGAAATATGATGCTTCAAAGGGTTTCAAGTTTTCGACATACGCGCATTGGTGGATCAAGCAGGCAGTCCGCAAGTCTCTCTCCGACCAGTCCAGGACAATTCGCTTACCTGTACGTGTTTTTTGTAACTCTGTTCCACATCAGATACAAGTGATGCATTTTTAAGTCCTCTTTTTGTATGGTGCTTCACAGTTTCACATGGTTGAGGCAACATATAGAGTGAAGGAGGCACGGAAACAGCTGCTCAACGAAAATGGAAAGCAACCCAATAACGAGGAAGTTGCAGAGGCGACAGGGCTCTCAATGAGGAGGCTGAATTCAGTATTAATGGTTCCCAAAGCTCCAAGATCTCTCGACCAAAAGATTGGGATCAACGAGAACCTCAAACCATCGGTACTCTCCACTTCCTTTCATTCATCGGCTATTGTAATTGTGAAAAGGATTGTTTACCAAATTGCATACTGAACTTTGGATGATTTTCTGATCCAAAAATGTCATATTTCAGGAAATTATAGCAGACCCAGATGCTGAAACATCGGAAGAACTATTGATCAAGCAGTTTATGAAGCAGGACCTGGAGAAGGTGCTGGATACACTAGCCCCAAGGGAGAAACAGGTTGTGAGGTGGAGATTCGGTCTAGAAGATGGGAGGACGAAGACTCTTCAAGAGATTGGAGAGATGATGGGGGTGAGCAGAGAGAGGATACGGCAGATCGAGTCGAGCGCATTTCGGAAGCTTAAGAACAAGAAGAGAACAAAGCATTTGCAGCAGTACTTGACTTCATCTTCATAGTACAAGAGTGTTCTGTTCTGCTCTGCTCAGTGCAAAATGTATAGAGGATATTATTATGTACCGAATAGCTCAGTTCTTTCTTTCTTTCTCTTTTTTTTTGGGTTAAATTAAGTGTAATTTTATTGGATATATATTTCAAGGGCAAAATTTTGGTTCATTTGAGGAACTACTTGCATTAAGTTGCTCAAGTGTCTGAGTAAAAGTCCCACGTTATATTAAGGGGCTGTTTGGTAATTAGTGGTTGGCTGCGCAATTTCTAATTAAGTCGCACATTGATTTAATAATGTTCACCATCATATTCACTATATTCTTCATTGAGTATATCGATTTTTTTATTTTTATTTTTTAAAAACAACCAAATCACAAGTGTTCGGAACTGATCCCAGAACTAATTCATTCACATTTACACAATTTCACAAATATATGGGACAAAACATCATTATTCCCCAAAGAAATTTAAAAAAGAAAGTTTAAGACAATTAAAAAAAAAAATCCTTAATTCACCCATATCTAAAAAATACATTACATATTTCGGACAACGTTACATCTATAGCACCGCGCCACCGCCTACCACAGCAGATATCTATTCCCCAAAAGAAAAATTAAAAACATAAGAGTTCAAGAAAAAAAAAACCCCTTAATTCAGCCAAATCTAAACAAATACATTACATATATTTCCAACTTATCTATGGCTACTGCACCAACAACAACAACAATACAGAGAGATATTCTCCAACATAAGTTAATTAGTTTTCAAACATCTAAAGGGTTTTTTTTTAGGAAACATCAGTACTTCAATGTTTCCTCTCCCACTTTCCTTCTCTTCTACTACCACCACCACCATCCCGCTCAGCTCTTCGTTCCAGAGCCTGCCTCGACTTGCTTCCTCTCGAGCCAGACCCGTGTCTTTGAGAAGAAGTATCAAATGCCGACAAAGAATCTGTGTCCCCGACACTGCCTGTGTCTCCTGAATCTCTACTCCCATCTAGGTTAGAAGATTCCTCGTACGCACCTCCTGCGTATTCATCTACACGGTCTCTGGATTGCAGAATTGTGGGTGGCTGCTGTCCTGAATATGCCCCCCGCCCTCCAGAAAGGACAACCATCGGGCTGTTGGATGTTTCGTTACTCGTTCTAGCAGTTGCTTCGACACTTGACCTCCCATTGTCCCTTTCTCTGAACCTGTCTCTACCACCTCGACTGCAAGGCATCAAAAAAATAATTGTGAAAAAGCTTTCTACTGACAAATAATATCATATATTTTCAACAGGCCATATGCTAGAACGAACTGTGTATTCACTATTACTGTGTATATAACTTGACTATAACTTAATTTTAATATTTTTGTGTAACGCGCGGGTTAATAACTAATATACATACATATAATCATTTTCCAAGAACATTGACAATTTAGGAATGTGTTGAAAGATATAAAAGGAGGAAACTTTACCTTGTTTGAGTAGAAGGAACTTCACGCCGTGATGGCCGTATCCCCAATTCAATCTGCTCCAGTTCACGCTGAAGATCCCTCTATACGCAGCAATTAGGTTAACTTAGAAGGATACATAAAAGTGAAACATTGGCTGCACATTCAGAAATTCCAAAAATGCGGGTTTGCTATTTTTTTAATATTTTTTTGATTAAAAAAAAAAGATCAAATTTGACATATCATAATCATAAATTCAATCCTGTTTTATAATTATTTACTTTTAGAGAGTTTTATACACGAATTAGGAAAAAAGAATTAGAACATATTTAGTCAAGTTCATTATTTACTGCAATGAAGACAAAAAGTTACCTGAGATTGCCTCTCCCTTTCCAAGTCAAGGTTGTGGCGTAGCTCCCTTGTTTTTGCGCGTTCGATTTCTAGCTGCCGTTGTCTGTCAATCTCCTTTTCCAACTCAGCAGTCCTTTCTCTGATATTAACAATAACCAATAAAAGGTTTTTTAAAAAAAAAAATTGGGCTAGTGGAGCAACATATGGCAATTGAGGATGAAAGAACCTATCAAGATCTTGCAACAACTCTGCTTCTCTTAGAGCAGCCTCTTCTAACAACTTTTGACGATCGTGTCTCAAAAGAAGCTTTTTTTGCCTGCGAGCTACAATTTCTTCACGAAGTCTTGATTTTTCTCTGGTAATAATTATTGAACCAATCATTAGGTGATGATCGAACAAAAACTACGTGATCTAAACGAATTTTTTCAATCACATTCAGTTAACTATTATTTCAAATTTCAGAAACTGATCCCACAAAACAATGTCATATATAGAGTGGACAAATTAGCTATGCAATATGTAGAACATACATAGAACGAATGGAGTCCTTGATTCTCTGAAGACGGCTTCCATCCTTCATTGAATCTGAAACATTCCCAAAAAGCATAATCCAATGGTATTAACACAGCATAACAAAGCAACCAAAGCAGTAAAGACCGATAAAAAAAAATTGTAGAAGAATTTGTGCAGCTACCTGGGGAACCATTAAATGGCAGTTCTGATACATCTTCTTTTTGAATGATTTCAAATTCAACTTCAAGTTCTTCCTCGGCCTGCAACACATTGTAGCAAAAATCAGTGACCTAGGGCAGAAGATAAGAGACAGGGAATGAATGAGATGTTCTGTATAACTAGCTGACCGAGGTTTCGTCTATCTTTCCAGAGAATGCATCGATGTATGACTCGGCAGAAGTTAGATTTGCAAGTACCTAAAACAAGCCAACTCACAGTCAAATACTTCTTAAATTGAATCATATTAGATTTGACAGGACAGCCTGCAGCCCAGCTCTAAACTGAAAAACTGAGTTTATGGATATGTGCTATTAGATATACTTGAATGAAAATGGGATTTTTCAAATAACCTGTACAAATAACAGATTAATGTTGGGATTTGGTGGATGAAGATGAACAGTGATTTTTATTTTATTTTTTAAATTTTATTTTAGAACAGTGAAATTTAGTACCAGAGTTAACATATATTAAGATAATTTGAATTTTGAATGTTAAAGGTTAATGTATCATCTAAGCACCAATAGGGTACTACTGATATAAAAAAAGGGGGCAATAAGCAAAAGATGTACAAAAGAAATATTCATGGACGGGCTAAGACATCTATTGCGTCCACGATACAAAAAGATCCCACTTGTAAACCTGCTTTACCAAAAATTACAAGTCTAGCCCAGTTTCCTAAAAGCAACTCATCGTGGGTCTAGTGTCTTCATAGGCTCTTTCTATTCCTTTCCCTCCATAGGATCCAAATATACATAAGATTTGCCAGTAAGTATGTAGCATGAATAGGATCTGAATTGCTTACCTCAAGAATTGCATCACGGGTCCCAACAAAATTAGGATCAGATTGTTTCACTTTACTTGAAGAGAGAGCTTCTCTCAGGACCTTATATACAGAAACATGGCCAAGTAATTAGCAGCAAAGATATTTTCACACAGCAGTAATAAAATAATGCTAAGTTATGCCTGTCCTACCTCTTTCTGCTCACCACCTTTGTCTCTTATACAACATAGCGCTTGGCAAGTACGTCTCTCCAGATCCCCCACTTTACCTTCTGCAATAATTTCCAGGACCAACAATTAGATAAGACAATATTTACAAAAATTGCTAAATTATCCATCAGCAAAGAGTATATTTGCTACCAGTACTGGACAACCCTAAGGTTTCAATTTTTTTCCAAAGATTTTCAGGTACCAGAGAAATATCTTCATCATTAGAGTATAAGCAAGCTCCAGCAACGAGTGCCAATGAAAGTTGTAACATCGGTCCTTCAAATGATGGGTATGCAAGTTTTGCAAATCCGTGCAGAACTGTATCCGCAGAGGCAAGAAAAGACTGCAACTGATTCCTCTTAGCAAAGGGAAGAAAATCCAAAAGAAGAGTCATTGCATGTGTCCTTAAGAGCAAGGATGTGTCAGATGAGGCCATTAGAGTGACAGAATCCCATGTGGATGAAACAAGAACAGACAGTACTGAATCGGGCAAGGCACTGACTGAGCCAGGAGAAGTCAACTTGAAACACGGTCCAGAGAAACCAATGACACTGTCAGGATCTGATTCTTGGCCTACAAGTTTCGCCAGGTGTTTAAGAGCAATACTCCGTTGCTCTGGTTCGTGATGGCCAAGCAGCGTGAGGAAGAGCTCCAATATTGGAGACTCATTTTCTAGAAAACCATAGAATCCCCGAGAAAAGAATGTTGACAGCCATTTATCAGTTTGTAACCGCCAAGACACTTTTGGAGCCGAGCAGGCAAAAGTTGTAATGACTGAACATATGGTCCCAATCATTGTGTTTAGAGGAAAATACGGTGGCACTGCAAGTAGCCAATCAAGCATAGCTGAGGCAATGTGCCAACAGTGACTTCCCAACAGCATCAGAACCGTTTCTCCAAGACCGTGTACACCATTGAGCCAATGCGTCAGGAACTGGTCAAGTGACTTCATCGATGTAGGAGATTCGATTTCATCCGCTTCATCTTTCTGATGAATCACTGAGGATAAGCATCTTGAATAGACTATACATTCTGCTAATTGAGAAGCCATCTTGTTGGTAAGTTGATGGTGAAGCATCCAACACTTCTCCATTGTCGGGCACAGTTTGTTGATGAGAATGTCGATTTTTTCACATAACTCGTTTGTTTCTTCCACAGACAAATGGGTAACCTTCTCCTTCTGTGAAACCTCGTCTGGTTGGTTATCAAAAGGAATGTCATGGAGAGACCATGTTTGCTTCTTTAAGCTTTCATCACGCAATAGAGCACTGGCACTCCCAGAAAAGTTGGGTAGCTGAAGAGGGATGGCACCAAAGACCGTTAAATCCCGGACTAGCACAATTTTACAGCTGTCAACCATGCATTGGAATGCACAGATATAATCATGGAAAGTAGCGGTTTTTTCAAATGCAGCAAAATCAGCCCATAAGAGGAATGACTGTAAGGTATCTCTCTGATGCTTAAAAGATAAATCAGTAAAGACAGAAGCCAGTATGAACATTGCCAGAGCTCTACTGCGTGAATTATATGAAGAATGTTCAGTCTCAGGCTTCTTGCTGATTTCGTTGAAAAGCTCATGAAAGCAAAGAGACTCAAAGCTAAAAGATGGATCATCAACCAGTGCCACTTCATCGGAAGCTTTATGCAGTGAGTAGGAAATTATCGGTCTCATCAATTGCAATATGCAGCCAATAAATGACACATCGCAGTAAGATGCTCTACAGAGTGATACCAGTACATGTACCAATCTGGGTATCTCGTTAACCATTGCCTCCATATGCTCGGCTGTGATTGTTTCAAGTATGTAAAGGATGACTGCTTTTGCATTTTTTGCAATATGGCCTTTCAAACCATCAAACCCAACTTCGGAAGCACTTGAGTCGTTTCCCGGAAATGGCGATAAGCAAAGATCAGCGAACCAACACAAAACATCATTAAGGAGGCTTGGGGGAAGTGACCTCATCTGCAAACCAACAGCTTCCAGAATTGATTCTCCAAAAGATTCAAATTGGGTTTTCATGTTAGGAAAAAATCTGCTGAGATCAGGATGAATAACACGAAATGACTGCCCTCTGCTTTTTTCATCAAGTTCAGCCCTTTTTCTTGACGGGTCATCCTCTTTTCTGTAAGTATCCGTCAAAAGTTCATCTGCAAAAACAGATAATAGGGAGCCCAACTCTGAAAGGTCAGAAGCTAAAAACATCCGTTCCTTCGTATATTGCTCAGCATTTCGAGATACAGCCATCCAGCCAAGAAAACGAACAAGAGGCGAAGCAGAATTGGAGAACATCGATACTTGCTGCATCCAAGCTGATGGAGGGATTAACTTGTTATACTGATAACTTTTATTTAAATTGTTTTGGAACTTCAGAGTTCCATCACAACCACTTGAAGCTAATACCAATTTCTGAAGTAACACCCATCGCCGCTGTACCTCACGTACTTTACCATTATCTGAATGCAAATGGCCTTCTTTGGACTGGCGATAGAGAGCAGTGACAAATCCACTTAAGTACTCAGCAGAATGCAGTATAGTCATGATTACATCACGTGGGTCACAGCTTAGACAAGTAGCTGACTCCAACAAAAACAGGAGGCTTTGCATAAGGATTTCATGCATCGAGTCTTGTGCTGTTTGCAGTTTGCGGATTAGAAACCTACATAGCAAGCCCTGGTTTTGTCTCACTAAGGTGACAGCATCTGCAGATTGGGCATCATCAGCAGATAAACGTATGACTCCTTCATTGGATAATTCACTGTAATACGCACAGCATTCACTGTCAGGTGATTTCTGCCAATAGTCTCGGTCCAACTCAGCAGCCTGAAGAAGTAGCTGCAGCACTACCTTGTCTCTTTTCTTCTCTAGCCGTGCTATAGTTTCCAAGTTCACATTTTTCATGGATGATCCAAAAACATCATCCTTGATTCCACCAGTTTTGTCCTGATTCTGAGGTTTGGACTTTGCCTTGCTCATGAAGAACGGATTGACATAGCACTCAGCAGCCAACAGCAAAGCATCTATTGCAGCATCATGAGCCTCAGCAGTAATCTCAGTTTGTGAGTGTAAATCTAAAGCTAGACGCTCAAATTCAGATGCCCGGAGTTCACAGTCTCTGTAATTCACCAGTTGGAAGTAATCTGCTTGCAAATTGGAATATTCAGCGGTGAAACCACAATCTCTATCTAAACCTCCCAGGCGGTGACCATCTGAAATTCCGTCACTCCTATCTCTTTTCCCCCTCACGTCCATTGCTTTATCAGCTACACTACTTTCATTTTGAGTGGTAGAAACATCTGTGAGGGCTATGTTTCGTAGTTCAAGTGGGGCAAACAGTAAACTGGCATCTTCATATACATCCACTTTAGACGTAGCATCAGATACATCAACTTTCCCGTCAGGATCTTCTTGGTTCTTTGATCTAACAAGAGCATTTCCATTACCAGCAGTTGGAAAAGGTGGCGATGGGGATTTGCAGAAATCAATTTCAGGAGGTAACTCCATGCCAGGTTCCAATATTGAAAGAAGTACACTGCACGATGATTTCATGAATGTCATGAACATAGATAAGAAATACACTCCATGCCAGGTTCCAAAATTAAATTTTACACAAACACAACTAGGTTAACCAGTTTTACCTAGGAGCAACAGCACCCTTCCTCCATTCTGACTCCAAATAAGGAAGTACAGCCGACTTCCCAATTGCTGTGCGAATAATATTCAGGGCAATTTCACAGTTTTGCTTCTGGTTCTCAGGAATATCGGAATAGACATCTCCAAAAGCTATTGCACTTCTGAATCTTAGTATGGCAGCATCGAGGAAAGGCTCCAGTAATTCCAGAAGAAACAGAATCTTGTGTTTCACCTCCTGCAAAAAAACAGTACAACATTCAGTCTGCAGCAATGATTATGACAGGAAATTGATGCTAAAGGCATAACTTAAAAGACCCGATTTGACAATTATGCCAAATTATGTACAAGTTGTCAGTTCATCTTGATCCAACTTAATACAGCTCTATCTAGCACAGGAAGATAACACTGAAGATGGATAATGAGCACTTTACCTTGTACTTCCTGAGTGAATCATCCATGTGACCCGAAAGAGCCAGCAGAATGTATTTCAGAGCACAACGTACATGAGCCAGTGATTTCTGGGCACTCTGGAGAAGAAACACAGGAAAACAATGATAGAGGCCGTAGAAAATTACTAAGTCCACAGTGAAAGGAAAATTTAAAAACCGGAGTACCAAAAGATACAAGTATGAAGTTAACAGCAAAACCTCTAAATCATCAAACCAAACCATCAGTACGAATAAAAAGCCCAGCTCAAACAGTCATAGATTGCGATAACAAACCTGGATCGTGCCAAGAAAATCCTCTAGAAGTTCAACACACAGATCAACCTGGACAGAAAGGTGATCCATAAAATGGTCTTAGACATCAATGAGATGCATGCTTATAAGTAAATACTAGCACAAGCTATTGATGTGAAAGTATAAAAAGATTATCAGTATATATCAGCATAAGCTTCTGGAGATCAACCTTTGCAACTACTAGAGGTATCCAAGGGGCTAAAACACTTGAGCATAGATCAATCAGGACACATGCTGCCTTAACCTGTGGGGAAAAAAAGAAGACCATAACCCTGAATCAGCTGGTAAAAAAATTGGATAGAAAAATGTTTTTGTATAGAAGCAGTCACCATGGGTTTTGCAATATTTTTTTTACAAGAATCACGAGATTTCAATCACTATGCAGTTATTGTGGAATTAGATGTTTTTACTAGGAGGATTTACATGTTGGTCTCCTATAAAATCTTTCTTAATATATAAAGCAGAGACATATAACCAGGACATAAGAAGCCTAAATGTGACTGCTTGCTGTATAGATTATAGAAACATTAAAAACTAAAACTTGCTGTGTTGTTATTATAAGTATAAAGGGATCAATTTCAGAGACACATACATGTGATTGTGAAAATGAGCACAAGTATCCTGCTGCAGCATGAAGGAGGGGACGGTATGTTGATGAAGAAGATGTCATAACAATCTGCCCAGACAATCCCATGTTAAGTGATATACACCCTTAAATACAACGTATTTATGCAAATAATTATTAAATACCTGAGATAAAGCTCGTTGAACATAGGGTTGCTTCCATGCAGAAAAGCTTTCATCAATATGATCAGGACCACTCCAGACAGGGCGAAGTGCTAGCAAATGTACTCATAAGTAACAAGTTAATGAATGTAAGATAAAGTTCACAAGTATGGAAAACAAGAAAGGCAATCCGCCAGATGCATCCACTAAAGCCAACTAAGTCTTCAGGATATACATCGAGGAAAAATATCAAATCAACTAATCATGCCCCCACAAACAGTTAACCTATCTATTTTGAACTTAAAGTTTGATTCCAACTCAAAAGTTTGAAGTTATCAATTTGCTTCCAAACTCGAAAGCTATGATGTAGATTTTCTTTGAGCGCATATCCAACTCGATATATTGGTTAGATATACTTAAATTAAATGAATGTGCGTTCTTCTTTGGAAACCTACGACACTCTATCTATATTCACATATAATAACAAGCCCCATGCCTTTAACTATTACCCTTCACAAGTCTGTGCTATGCCATGCATACCAATAAACCAAGTCTTTACAAACTACTGGAGATATACCTGGCAACAATGCTTGGACAAGCGGCACAACAGACCAAAACTCAAAAGAATTTTCTGCTAATTTCTGACAGAGCTCTGGCTGTTAAAAGTAAATGATATAGTAAGTAAATCAATAGAAGCAAGAGAGAGAGAGAGAACAACAACGGTCCTAAACTACAGCAATTCCCAGGAAAAAAAAATGTGGTATCGCATTTCACCTGAGATGCACAAGCATATAGAACATGTAACAAGCCCTCTTCAATAGCTTGTATGTCCATCAGATTAAAATAGCTGGAGTCCCAATTATCATCTGACAGCTGGAATTCTTCTCCAAACAAGTCAGAGTAATCAATCAATGCGAAAGGATTCGCTAATGTTGTCTTTTTTGTCTCTTCCACAGTCATTGTTTCATTGCTGGAAGGAATAAAAGTTTGTTGTCCAGTAACTGACTCCAGCAGCTTTTGGAGGAATTTAGAAGCCTGCAGAGTAGAGATATTTATTTATTAAAAAATGCTTGGAAGGGTAAAAAGATAAACATCATGAGGAGCCAAGAAGTTACCATTTTGCAAACTTTGCCGAGATCAGCGTCCTTATAAGCCTTTCTGAGAAGCATAAAAGCTACATCCGGACGGAAAGCAATTGAACTGGATGTAAAGAAAGGCGATGAGCTGCGGGGCCTCCGTGGCTTAGACATGCATCAATGGGAAACCATTTACTTAGCTAGCTCATAAACAATGGTAAGTCCAAAACTCAAAGGAATGTCCAGATAGATCATATTGTTAGCGTCGAAAGATTAAATCATATTTTAGTATTAAGAATAATGATACACGGTCCGATGATTGTTTCCCGACACAATCCGACCTCTGAGTGTGGTGAATATGCCATCAGAGTTGGCAAATATTACTGCATGTGCCACAGTGACTAGAGTCAGACTTCCTCGGAATAGCAAATCGGAACGTGTATCATTTTTGTTAGTATTAATCATGAACATATTATGGCAATATCCAGAAGTTAAATGGCAATAGAAACCAAGAAAAGTAGGAAGTAGTAAAGAAGTAGAACAAAATCTATTTCAATTGGAAAGCCACAATGGAGGGAGGAAAATTGTTATTATTTGGACGAATTAGTTGGAGAACTCCTACTACAAGATCGACATGTTTATACTGGAGGGATGAGCATTTGAGAATAGCATTGAACTATCAGCACAGAAAACCTAATGGACATATGGACAACTTACCTCAAAATTTGATGAAACTGACAAAGCTGATGGTTGATGACTTTTAGGAAATTCTGAATCTACCACTGTTGAAGATCGTGCAGTTTCCCTGAATTTATACAACCAACTAAATAAATCTCCGCAAAATAATTTTCAGAAAAGGAAAAAAATACATATCATTTTAATTTTATAGAAAATAAACCTTCATGCATAACTTGCCAAAGTAAAGCCAGCCGTTTAAAAGGATTCAGAAACAAACCAGTGAGTCTACAACATCAAGCAAAACAAGTATGCGCCGTTTTGGATCCATTACTTCACAAAAACATCATCCAAACATGTTAAACCCTTGAAATGTCTTACATTCACCTACTTTCAAACTATTAAAAAGTAAAAATATCAGAAGAGGGATGAACTGAAGCATTTTTTATTTGTCTTATTGGCTGCCGAAGACCCAACAAAGCCCTAAGTTCTCAAAATTAATGTGAATAACACATATATTAAATTGTTGACTATCCTTCATCAGAAAGCAAAACAACGTGGATGGCACCAAAATAAATTCCACGCAAGGGAAGAAATTGCATGAAGAAATGGAAATATTAAGTTGTACGGTACGGATCTTAAGCTAAACTCACCGTTCCCGGACTGCATGTAATATGGGATAAAATGGACCAGCAAGCATAGCAAGAAAACGTAAGCTATTTTCGGCATCATCAGTAAAGTTGGATAGGTCCACCTGTAAAGAGAGTAGACTAGTGTAAACAACTCGAGGATTCTCTGGAAATGGGTCATGAACAAGAAAGGAAGTTGTACCTCAATTTGGGGAAGGAAAGCTGTCAACTTGTTCATCATATCTTGAAGCAACTACAAACTAATGATATCAGAAATTAAGGCAACTACTCCAGAATAGACAATGCCACCAAAACTATGCATGGTCTACCTGAAGATGAGGGTCGTGACTATCTTGCTTGTGAGCAAGGATTTGAGGTAGCAACTGACTAATAACTGGTTGGAATTCTGGCTCAAGCCCAGCCACAGGTACTCCAATAAGCTGTGAAACAAGTACAGGGACTAAGCTTGGATTTCAATGTTTGCAACTACTACCAACAAGAAATCAAGTAATTATGAATTCTTTTAGAAGGCACATTAATTTGAAAGAACAGTACCTGAATAAAAAATATTGCTATTGGATTCCCCCTCAAACAAGATATGCGCACATAGCGGCATGGGCTATAGTTCATATGATACATCATTTCCCGACGTGGCGCTTCACAACGAGGACGTACCTTTGTGAATGTCTCTGGCTGATAAAAGATCATGAAATTGCAACTTCAAGCATAAGCGAACCTCATCACCACGAAACTAAATTACATGTCAACTTTATGAAGTTTCTTGCTTTTACTATTGATTGAAATACTTAGTAGGGCAAGAAAACTCATATAAGTTGATTCAAGCATCCAACCTTATAGCGCAACCCGACAGCAATCTCCCATTCAAGTACAGACTTATTATATATCCGTAGATGCGATAGGAGACAGGGCTCCTGAAAAAAAGAATAACATAAGAGCCCAGAGGTTAACACATACTTGAAGAGATTATACCAGGTGCTACTAAAGCCTTCCAATGCGTGGACTATACAACCATTAACAAGTCTTAAGTCAACATTGATGCAGTCATATAGGTACAGGTATTACACATATCAATAGGAAAAATCTGCATGCCAGTTGGTTATGGAAAGAAAAAAAAAATTGAAGCGACTAGTACTAAAAAGAAAAGGTTAAATCACTCCACTGCGGTACCAGCAATGAAAATGCAATTACCACATTCAAAACCGAGGTCAGAACTTAGAACATCCAGAGTTGAGAGAACTGAAAGAACCCCAGATCTGGTTGAGTTTGATGTGTATTGCCAAGATTACTTAATCAAATAGTACCCTATATCTACCTTGTAAAATATGGCTTCAATCTCATGATCTGACATTAAAGCCACGTTGAAAAATAAATACACTCAAATATCCAAATGATGCAGCCACAAACTAACTACGGGCAGAGAGAGAGAGAGAGAGTGAGTGAGGGAATTACATCGAGCTCAAGTAAGATCCATTCTTTGGTATTGGTTCCGGTAGACCAGTGAGTGCGAAGATCCTGATCAAGAACATTAACAGCTTTTTGAGCTGGTGACTCTCTTGACATGGCCTTCACTTTGTACCCCAAGGGCTTTACTCTAGGCTCCAACTCCATCTCCATATTTATCGATCTCCAACCAACATATAACTCTTAAGCATTCAAACCAAGTCACTACAACATCCAAAAGAAGAGTTATCCTCCCTATAGTATTGACATTGATTTAAATCACAAATCTGAGGGCAAAGATAGCCAGCCTATTGGTCTTCTAACAAAAGGAAACAAAAAAATATAAAGGGAAAACAAACTACGAACTAAAGAAACAGATAACTCATGCTCCTATTTCAAGCTTACAAAATTTTCGATAGTTCCGTTTTTTATCATCTCAGTATCTCCTCTCTTCTTGCTTCTACCCCAAACTCATCTACTTTCAAGTATCATACCTAAGGCTCAAACTACTGATGTACTTAAACCAACCATAATTTTTGTTAAAGTCATAATGTTAAACTATGCCTTCAACCACAAGCTTGAGCTTCTCAATGCAGATTAACATCCTAGAAAATTCTGCAGGCCGACACATTCAATCCCGGTTTTCTTCAAGATATAATTTTTCACATTAACAACTTGCTCAATTCTCCAACTATCAACCTATACACCTTATGTTACTTGATGAAGGACGGAAACTGAAGGAAAATCTTTCGACAGAATGACAAAGCTGAATACTGTAAGTGAATTTACAGCAAAAGAACTTGTGCCTTGTCTTCCGCCGCAAAGCTATAAACTTATATAATTGAGAGAAACAAGAAGCCCTAACCCAACTAATTTCCTGCAGTTACCGGCGGGAGCCGATACGAGGGGAAGATAGTCGCGCGTGAGAGGTAACTTCCGAGTGGAACCAGTGAGCTCGGACTAGGTGGGCTCTGATAAACCTTTGGACACAGAAACGACGAGACCTGAAAAACGGGGATGGGGTTCCAGTGTCTAGTTCTAGTTCTTGTCTTCCAGTTATAACCTGCCATGTGGCAGCCTACGACTTTTAGTTGTTTTGGGTTAAGTCTTAGTTGGTCATCCAACTCTAATTTAGTACAGTCTAGTCCTTAAACTAATAAAAAATCGACAAAATGTCAAGTTTGGATAGGTTTTCTTATATTTTTTTGGGTCAAAATGCACTCTCGTGAAAATCAGAATGAAAAATACACCTACAAAAGTCATGCCATAAATAGTAAAACGATGTTCATAAACACTGGTGAGCCGGAGTGTTCATAATGGGGTAGGTTATATACCAATATTTTTTTCTTAAAAATCTAACATATTTTTTTAAGAAATTATGTATAACAAAGAACGTGATTGAAAAATATCGTTTTTTAAACTAACATGTTTTAAATATATATATATATATTTCAAAATGATGACAATTGGTACTTTCTTCAATTATCTATCCAAAATTGATGTTAAATACATTTCAAAGTACATAATTAACTAAGTAGTTTTCAAATTATCATAACTAAACTCTAATTGCTTATACAAATGTTACAATAATTGAGTCAAACTGGACCAGTACAGTCGGTAGATCAATTGAGTCTGAATCAAGCCAGAACACTATTCTAACACTAGTATAATTCTAAGGTCTTGATTTTGATATTTAAAAAAATATTTGGTTAATTTACAAATTTAAAATGTATTTGACAACAATTTGGGCGGGATATTAGAAAAGTATTAATTACCATTATTTTAAAATATTTGTACATTTTAAAATATATTGATACCACAAACCTTATATTTCAAACATCTATCTATATTATATTCTAACTTAAAAACCCTAGCTAAGTTAAAATATGGCCACATCCATAATTCATAAATTGATTGGCCCGATGACCCGGTCCGACCTAGCCATGAGCTGCACCATGTCTGGGTCAATAGGACCCAAGGGTTCAATTGGGTTAGGTGTATAAATTTGAGGACTAAATTGAATAAAAATAAAAATATTTAACAGTCAAACTGAATATTTAACTCACGGAGTCACCAAAAAACTTACAAAATGCAAACATATGACCTCAAAAGCCTACAAAATAAAACATATGAAATAAAAAATTAACATTAGTGACACCAAAATACCATTTAACTCTATTTATAATTATTATCTGTTTTGTTTCAATTACTATTAATTTATTAATGACCAAATAAACGTTAGGTATCATATATAACTATTAACTACACTGGACATGGCTACTGCACCTCCAATCTCCATCGCGTCTCCATGCTCAATGAGTAGACAGATTTCAAAGAATGGGATCATTCGTCTTCAGTAGTTGAGGCAGGCAGTGATTGAATCATGATCTTCAACACATCTTGAAAATGTTCGTATACAAACTATTTTCTAAATAATGAGCATGATTATTGTTAAATGAAACTTCTAACCAGCTAGCTAGGAGCTTCTCATCGAATACTTTCCTTCTAACAATGAGATGTTTGAAGAATTTGAATGAGAAATGATGCATTTTATGAGCCCAAATACGGAAATAATTTCAACCTTACAAAGTAAAATAAAATTGAAGTGGAACTGTGGAAGTGAAAAATAAAACTTTTTTTTTTAATTTTATAAAATAATCTCTTACAAGGATTTTAAAAGAAAACAAAATTAAATAGAAGGAAATAATATTTTCATTATAAATTTTAATTTCACATATTATTTTATAAATAGTTATGTACTAATTTAACAAATTATAAATAAGTTGCCATCTCACATAAAAGCTGAAGTTATGGTATATCTATATAGTTTAGACATACATATAGAATTATTGTTCGTGGCAAATGTGCTGATTATGTCTTGATCATTTGTTATATTCACAATAATTATTTGTTGAATTATATTTGTTCATGTAATTTTATATTTCTATCAATGTGACATTTCTAATATGGCAAAAAAAAAATATTTACAAAACATCATCTATATAAGAATACAAAATACAAACTACAATATAGGAAATATCGAACTCTGCACAATTCTAAATACCTAATTTGATATAAGTTATATACTTTTCTCATGTTGGACATTCCGTAGACCACTAAATTAGATGTGAATACTAAAATTTATAACAATTATTTTCAAATCAAATGCTCAAAACTTAAAATTAACGAGTTCTTTTTTGATGGATTGAATGAGAGTGTTACAAAATAATAATAGGGTTTTATAAAATAATAATGAGATCTTAACGTCTTATACAAAATATTGGGTCTTAAACTAAAATAATGAGATTATGGGGTATATTTTTCTTCAGGAATAAACAATCTGATCTTACAAAATAATAATGAGATCTTAGTAACTTACACAAAATAATGGGGTCTTAAACTGAAATAATGAGGATTCATGGTATATTTTTTTATAAATAAGTATAAGGTCCCAATAAAATACTCGAAAACGAGACGACTTTTGTCACCCCATTATTATATATACATCAGTCACTGCATAACTATATATTTATTCTCATTTTTTTGGAACTAAAACCTGAAACATCTAGGTTAAGGAACGAATAGTGAACCGCTTCGTCGGGGTGGGCCTTGCCAGGAGGACAACACCCTTAACATATATTGGATAAATTCATAAGAGGTAAATTGCTAATAATAAATATTTTTCAATTCACAAAAATTCAACGAATTTGAACCTCTAATCTTTTTGTTAAGGAGTGACGTAAATCAATGTATCATATTACATAATTTGGAATGTCCCTATATTACTTGAGCCTAACATTTTTATGAATTATTTGGACCTACAGTTAAACTGCATCAAAATTATGAATATTTGGTTGATGGGCAAACATGAATCATGTAATATGATGTAGTGATTTAGTGCTTCATCTTTTAACTAGATGTCTGGAGATTAAACATGTCAGCGATATTAGAATGAAAATATATTCATAGCCAGCACATTGCCCCTTACGGATTGGACCGGTGCGACTATAAATTACTTCATACATAGAACAAAGTATGCTACAAGTACTACTCTCATATATGCCCCTCCTATAACTACTCGGAAAAAAAGGGTTAACAGGTCTTTTGGTCCATGATGTTTGAACACTTTTGGGTTTTGGTCCATAATGTTTTTCTTTTGCCTAGTTTTGGTACCATATGTTTGCAGATTTTTGTAGTTTTGGTTCGGCTGTTACATTTCGTCCATTTTTTCCGTTAGTTAACATGTGCAAGTCACTTGATCCACACTAAACTTTCAATTTTGTTCAAATTTGGGGGAATTGACACCTTAAAACTAGTTCAATTTGGGCGAATTGAACTAAGTTTAATGTGTCAAATTTGGGGAAATTGACACCCTAAACCTAGTTCAATGAGTCAATTCCCCACAAATTTGAACAAAATTGAAAGTTTATGGTGGATCATGTGACTTGCAAATGTCACTTAACGGAAAAAATAGACGGAATGTAACGGTCGGACTAAAACTAGAAAAATCTGCAAACATGACATCAAAACTAGGTAAAAAAAAATTATAAACCAAAATCCAAAAGTATTCAAACATTATTGACTAAAAGACCTGTTAAAAAAAATTAAAAAAAAAGGGGCAACTAGACAATGTGGCTCGTAAGTTGGTTGAGAAGTTGCATAAAGTCGTAAGTTTCTTCAGCTAGACTAGACTAGACTAGTGTATGTATGTACGTTGTTGGAGGACAAAAGATCGAATGAAGAAGCAACGTAAATTGGAGGCCAGCGGAGCGGAGCAGAGCAGAGCAGAGCATGATCCATTAAGAGAGAGAGAGAGATGTTTGACCAGTCATCCCCTTGACCGGTCCTCTTTTGGCAGTAGTGTCATACTCATACCTGTTTTTTCAGGCTCTACTTGTCAGCGCCCTCACTAGCAACCAAAAGCAACAACACACTCCCTTCCCTCTAGTTAATATCGATTCCATTCATTTTTTTTTTATTCACATGTCTCCCATATAAAAACTCTACTTAAATTAAAATATAAACCATTCAACTATTATATAACACAAATACACAATTGAGTAAGAGGCATAACTCAAGGTTTGTTGGACCAATTGGTAAAGCGAGTTGCGTTCACAGGGCGATCCGGGGTCGAATCTCACTATAAACGCCACATTGGGGAGGGCTTTAACCTTAACGCTCCTGGACCGAAATAAAAAAAGTTGAGGCATTTAATATTTTTCCATACATCATCATATATAAAGTTCATTGTGCACATCATTATATATTAATTAAAGGTTATATGGAGTTTAAATCACCTGTGATTATAAAAATATTTATAACCAATTCTCAAGTAGAAATAATCCAAAATTATACGAATTAATCTTATATATATATATATAGTAAGAAGAAAAATGTATATGTACATATTTTTGATACACACAAATTAATCACAAGAACATAAGAATCTTTCTTCCATAATTTGCAGAAGAAAAGGCTGCAAAATCGTACATGCTAGCAAAAAAAGCCCACTAACTCATCAATATGGAATTCTATGCGTTGAAAGCATCTTATAATATATATTTTCTAAATAAAGAAGAAATATTAGCTTTGGCATTCATTCATGACGAACAAAGAAGCAAATTAGGACGATGTCCTTAGGGTTTAATGTTTACGCAGAAACTAATTAATGAAACTGATGATCAATATATAATGCAGTGAATATAATCATCAATATGGTGAACTGCTACAACACATCAATCGATATATATGGAGACAGATCAATCATAATTTCAATCACCGACACTAACTAATTATATACATATACGGCCGCCGGAAAATAATCAACGGCGGCGTAGCTAATTTAGGGTTGGTTCTGCTTACTGGGGGAGGAGGAAGAAGACGAAGCGGCCAGAGCGTGGATGGAGTCAGCCAGTCTGTTGATGGCGTCAACAAGTCCGGTGACGCCTTGGCGGCTGATCTCCGCCTTGGACTCCTCCACCTTCAGCCGCCGTTCCTGGACGTTGAGGATGTCGCGGTGGCGGCGCTCCTCTCTCTGGTCACAAGCCTGCAGTGTGTCCGCGATCATGGAAGCGCTTCTGGATATTGCCGCTCCCACCGCTTCGTAGGAAGACGCGCTTCCACTCGCGGCGGCGGTGGCCGTGGCGGCCGCCGATCTCCTACGCCTCTTGGCTGGAGATGAGTCGGAGTAGTTCTCGTTCGTTTCCGAGCCCGAGCTGCCTCGCGCTTCTGTAGCATGAAAAGAGATTAGGGTTAACGCAACACACAATAACGCATTTAATCAATATTATTATAACTGTTTACTTTAATTGGCATAATTATTCTGTAACAAACATAACCCATTAATCACCCTTAATCAATGTTATTAAGAACGATTTTCTAACAGGATTATTTTACTTAATTGTTATCGTAGAATCGTAAAACTCTAATACCATGATTGTCATTTTAGCTATGAAAAATTCACGTTGTTTAACTTAAGTGTAGTATCTTAAAATTTTAAGATTCTAAAAATCGGATTGAGATTCTAAAACTCGGATAGGGATCCTAACAACATTTCCTTTAATCTTGCATAATAACAAAGCCTAAGAAAAACATATTTTAAGCAATTTTGCAAGTGTCTCATAGTAGAGTTTTGCTGATCATTCAAATTATGAAACCCTAACCTAACAAATTAATTATTACACATATAAAACCCTAAAACTTACCTTTTGCACTTTTCCTTTAAATACTAATTTCGTGTATATTATTATTAGAAAATATATTATATTTTTATATTCCATAATTAAAATAATTAATTTAATTATTGTTTTAATAATAAAAAAGAGTGATGTTTCAGGGTTCCGATCAATTACCTACTGCCGGAGGCCAAGACGGATTGGAAAGAAGGAGCTGAGGTTCAGTGACCGGCGGTGGAGGAGGCGGTGGCGGCGGAACCGGAGCAGGCGCACACTGCGGCAGCGTAACCAGAGAAGCTGCAGTTAACACGGCCGCAGGATCCATGTTCTGAGAAGCCGCCGGAACTGCGTCGGCAGCAGTTAACCCCAACGGCGGCGCTTGCAGTACATTCCTCGGAACCGCCTTCTTCTCCACCACCTCCATGAGAGCGTCGTAAATCTGCGGCATCATATTAGTGGGCAAGTTCTTGTCCTTCCTCTCGTTCTTCTCGATCTTCCAGTACGACGACAACAGCTCGTCGCCGGAGCGCCGGCGCTCGTAGTCACGGACCTTCTTGTAGTCCCTCATGAGGTTGTCCCACTTGTCGTTGCACTGGTTCTGGCTCCGGAAGCAGCTTTTCCTCCAGCAGTAGTCCTCCACCCACTTCCACCGTGGCTCGGCCGGCTTGCCGGAGTTTTCGGCGCCGGCGGTGAAGTTTCGTTTGGTTCGGCGGTCGTCGTCCATCTTCTTGGCCTCGATAAGAATCATGGTCTCGGTCAAAGTCCAGTTGCCCTTCCGGTAGTCTCTCGTCATCAGGCTGTTGCCGCCTTGTTCCGCCATCACCATATCAGACTAGCTAGCAACACACATTCTAGAGAGAGAGAGAGGAAGCTATATCTTGTCGTGTTTTGATATGTGCTGCTTCATTGAAGATTGTTTGAGCTTTGGGAAGCTGAGACCGGTCAAATCTCTTACTGTGCTATTTCTTATTCTGGCAAGGATTCATTTATTGTCGCTTCATAATTTTTAGTGCACTTAATCAACTATTGTCGTAAACAAAAATAAAAAATTAGTCCATTAAAGCATTTAATTCGTAACGGACAAAGTATTTTTAAAAATAAATTGAGTTTTAATCCCACTAAATATGTCTCATTGGAAGGATTTTAAGTTTTAACCGTAACACTCTCATAAAATATTATGTAATCTCAATATATATTTCATAAGCATGCATAGTGACGACGTACAAACATCCCCTAATTAATTAATTATTGTTTTTTTTCTAGTTATAGCTAGTTGTTGATCTAGTGATTATATATAGAGTGCATACTAAATTAATTAGATATAAAGAACCAACTTTTATATACTAGTTTAAAATGTAAACTTCTTATATTTTTCCATGGAATATTTTTAATTGTTTATTATCCATACTTATAATTGACAACATAGATTCTTTCATCCTCGTCTGACTTAATTATATATGTGTACCCTCAAACTTTAAAGATGCATGTTTAAGGTTAATTATTATATTAAAGCCTTTGCTTAGTGCTAATAATTCTTGTTTCTTCTAGCTAGGCTGTAGCAACAAAAAAAAAAAAAAAAAAAAAAAAAAAAGAGAGAGAGAATTACACGAGGGAAGAAGATTAACATACTCATAAAGCAAATTTCCATAGGAGTTAGGACTATCATTATTGCACCAAAAAGGAGCCGGTTAAGCCGAGTGGAACCCTAAGTTATATATATAATAAGAATATATATCTTTATAATTTATAATTAAGTTTCTCTTAGGTAGGTTTATTTTCGCACATTTTCCGTCCATTTTCCGAGGACGGACCAATATAAAAAAGACAACACATAAAATAATTATTATTTGCACCGATATCAATCCACAAGGGATAAAACGTGATATAAGATCATAACAATACCCTCTATTAAAATATATATCACCTATATGTATTTGTAAAATTAGTAGACTTCTCTATATGAGAGCGGGGTACCAAATTAAAGGTCGTGCATTAATAACTAATATACGGTGGTTATGCATCCAACAATACGTGATGTATATACACATAATTTTTAAGATTTGATTTGACAAACGCGCTGTCCGAAAAATGGGGGCATGATAACATTAAAGCTAGCTAGCTAGGGTGAGTACGTACGTAGGGACTGGACCATCCGTTCAGATATACATGGCAAATGAATATTGATGATGATGATAGGGAAAGGCTTGCACATTAAGAATTGAACACCACAGCAGCTTTCTCTCTCTAACTTTCATTAATTCTCTCAAAAACTTTATGTAAGAGATTTATTATTGGGTTTAGATTTGATTTGCATGCAGATAGATTAGATATGCTACATCCATCTACATGCATGATCTACTAGATTAATTCTTTATTACTATTATTTATTACTCAGTGTTTAATTAATTAATCACCTCAAAGTCCTCAAAATCTCTAAAGTTTGGAGTCAAATCCGAATCTACTTATTATATCCACCAACCTAGTTTAGGAGGCTACCTAATTACAATCATCACTAATTCCGACATTTAATAAACCAACAAGCTCCTAACTAAAATTTCTGCTTAAGTAACATAGATAGATGATGATGCATAACAAAACTGGTGTATTTTGAATTTTAAAATAAATTCTAAAGTTTTTTATACTCATAATTATTAATATTTCACCTTCCGACAGAACGTGCCATTTTGAATTTTAGAATACATCGAAAATTTCATATTATTTAATAATATATCATTTTAATACTTCAAATATAATTATTTAGTTTCATTTATTTTAATATTTATTTAATTTAATTGTCATAATGAAAATAGTTATAACTTATTTTACGATATTCTATAATTTATGGATTGTTTTCATGTGAATAATATGAATACTGATATCATAAAAAAAAAAATTATATTGTATTTTAGTGTTACAAACTAATTAAAAAATAATTGTTTTAGTATATATTAATATAAATATTGGATGGATTTATATTATTTGTCACAACTAAAATACTTCACGGGATTATATCACAACATAAGTGCTTATAACTCGTATGACATATATAATAGATATAAGAAAACATGACTACCGACGGTTTATATATTTATTGTAACGATATGTTATATTTATGAGGTCTATAATTTATGCCAAGTAGCACACCCCACCTAAGGCCAAAAGACTACGGTTTTATAAATCTATATATATTATAAATTCTAAAGGAAAGATAATAACATGGTGAATGTGGAGCTGAAAATTTTGTTTTTTACATTAATCGATGCATTTAATACAATTGAGCTAAGAGTTTTGTAGTCATTAACTCCATATCATTGATTGCACTAGAGAGCTGAGGGTTTTAAAGTTGCAACTAATCACAATTAAAATTTCGGATCGTTCAAGATTCACTGTATGCAATCACAATTAAAATTTCCCTGATTTCGAACCGTTCAAGATCCAGTGTATGCTATTAATCGCAATTAAAATTTCGAACTGTTCAAGATTTAATGTATGTATGTAATTAATCGAAATTAAAATTTCGCTGATTTTAACAGACGCTTGACGCGGAGCCGACGAACGAAGATACCAGGCGGTACGGGCGACTGACAGTCTCAGTGGCAGAGCCATCTATATCTTTGGCGAGATATCGCCGATGGTCATCGAAACCATAGTTGTTGAAGAACAAACGCTTGACACGGATCCGACGACCAAAGGTAGCATGCGGTACGGGCATCTAAAATTTATTTGTGAATTTACGTAGTGGTATTTTATGGTTCAAAATTTTCAATCTTTTATTTACTTTTTTAAATTTTAGAATGATATTTTATTTAAAAATAGTGTTTCAACATATTATAAATAGTTAGTATAAATTTTATCGAATATTAGTTTGTTAATCATACATATTTGGTAAGTCTCTACGCGCGATGCGCGGAAAATGCACTTAATATATAAATAATTAAAACTTAAAAAAGCATGGGTGCCATGTAAGCAACAACTTTATGGCGCTTTTCCTTTATACACGCCAGCTAGGACAAGAGTGCACTAAATCACTTTAATGTATGCATATGTATAGTAAGTATAGTGCAGCCAAATTAAAAAAAAGTTTGACCAGGCAGGCAGAGAAAGAAAGGCCCTTTTGACCGAAGAGGACAAACTCCATTGGTCGCGGTAGGGTCGTGACTACTTGTGAGTACGACTATAGGGATCTCAAACTACTCACATCTAACGATTTAGAGTTTTATTTCTTATTAACTACATATTTTAACTTTAAAAATGGTAAATTTTATGGCCAGTGTTTTGTCATTTACGACTTTGACTACGTGTAAATGTAAATTATTATTATAAAAATGTGAAACAAATATACTATGGGTGCTTGAAAAGAATACCCATCTTTAGACTATGTAGAATGTAATAGAAGCACCGAGCATACTAATAACTAGAACTGTAAACGAGCTGAGCATCTGGTAAGTTCGGGATAAATCATATTATTTTAATCGAGTTTGAATTTGATCAAGTTTAATTTTTCCAAGCTTAAATTTGGCTCGATGTAGTACTCGATGAGTTCGAGATCGGCTCAACTCAGCTCGCGAGATTAAAATTGCTTAGCTCATATATATATATATATTTTAAAATCAATTCGAATTGAGATCAATTTTTAAATACAATAATAATAGTTTATATAGTATAATATATAGTGGAAGGGGGTAGGGGTCCAATGAAAACCATGTAAGTGTACAGTCCCTTTCGCTGCACTGTATTGGACTTTAGCCTGTTATGAAATTGTTCACTTCTACCAAAAATATATATATATATATATATATATATATATATATATATATATATATTACTGGAATAGAATACACGTGTTATGTGTTGATTCGAATCACATCAATCTCATCTAATCCTACTGATAAACAAAAGGGCTTTGCTAGAAAGTGTGAAACAAAGTGGGAAAAGACCATAGAAAGCTACCACATGCCACATGGCAATGCATTGCATGATTCTCTTTCCAATTTATGCCAAATTGTTAACTGACATGTGGCAGTTGTTAACTTTCTATGGTTTTTTCACTCTTTTTTTCACACTTTAAGGAATTACTCTAAACAAAAACTGGAAGGCACACCACTTACTTTCAGTTTCAGCCTTTCAGGAGTGCCATGGAATGTCTAACTTAAATCTTTAATTATTTAATAATATAATGTAATGAATTAACTAATAGGGAACTTGTTTGGATTGACAATATGTCATATTAGCTTAATATATAGATACTAACTAATACTCTTTATATAACAAATTATGTATTTGCTAGACATAATTAATAATAACCAAAATATATTTACCCTTAGTAGTCCCTTATGAGTATTCAAGTCTTTTAGTCACTATTGTACTATAAAATTTATACAAAATCTATATGAACATACTAGTACAAATTTCATCCAAACATTGTATTAAGTAAGTATCAATTAATATTTCTTCCAAAAAAAAAAAAAAACTTTTAATGCTTAACTAATACACGTATCAGCATGCCATCAAGATAAACATGCCCTTAATGTAAGGATGGCCTTGGCATCAACTAAAACCTCAACGACAGACAATAGGATGGATTCAATCAATCATGCAGATTCAATCAACTAGAGCCACAAACTTATAAGTCGGATTATAAGACATAAAATTCAGAAACTCAATGATCAATCCGGTCAGGAATAGTAGTCAGTTATACAACAGATCCCATGAAAAAAGTCTCATTTCTCGACCAAAATTCTTCCAATGGGAGCCACAGCCATCTACATAGAAGCCAACACAAATTCAACGTCAAACTTACATTTATTGATCAGCAGCAGCATTCAAGAGGAAACTAACTAGAAAAGCAACACAACAAGTAGTGGCACATGAAGAAGAAGCCATTGTGGTAGGGTAATCGAACTGTTTCTCACATACGGTTCGGTTCATACAGAGGACCCAGACTTGGAGTTGAAATGCAAAAATTATGTACTGAGGTTCATAGCTTCTTACCATTAACATGCGTTTTTTTAGCATCTGTATCTTCAGGGGAGGTGAAATACAGTCATGACCATCGTAAGCGTCTTAATTTGGAGACAGTCAAGTCAGCACCTCCGAAACCATCCATTACGGCTTTTGCTGATGGAAATTCTGCCCTAGCTGTCAAACTACATCATTTATGATCAAAACAAACAATAACCTATGAGATTTTGAAGATTAATAGTAACAACATTCAAGGTATCAGTAGAAGAAGGGTTTATATTTGTTCCAAGTTTTCCTGCATAAAGTATCTAGCTTTAAGATATATAACTCTCTAAACTTGTATAGAACTGAACTGAAACAATTACATAATTTGTGTTGTTACTGCTGAGCCACTTTTCCGTCCAATATTTGCGGGAAATGCTAACAATGGCATTCAAATACTTTTCAAGTCACTAGGGAATAACAACACAAATCATGGAATAGTTTCAGGACTTTATACTAAACACAAATAGATTAAGGGGTGGGGTACTTTATAATTAACCCTTAAGAGTATTACTTTGAGCACATATCAGATCATGTTAACAATCCTACAAATCAAACAACAGAGACTTACCTGCTGCGTAGGACGACACAAGCCATTCCAGCCTGCTGCGCTCCAGCCACTCCAGATTGACTGCCTGCAACAACGATACAGCTGTCCAGAGGAGCCCCAACAGCTTCAGCTCCAGCCCGCAGTGCAGCCACTATCTTCTCTAAACTGCAACAAATCTAAATGTGAGAGTTGAAAACTGAAACTCACATTCCACACAGTTGCACATTTGCCTTATGTTCTGTGGGGAAAAAAAATACTATGTCGAATTGCTAGGTTTCTGTACCGAAATGACCGACTACTTAAGCACTAAGGCAGCCTTAGATCACAGCATGTCAACAGTTGGAAATTAAGAATACTTGTAGACCCCTACATTCAGCTTAATTAACCAAATAATGCTGATTGTCCTACTTTAAAGTGCTGCTAAACAAACCTAGAACGCATTTTGTGTTCGAACTTCGAAGTGCAGTGGAGAAAGTTTAAAAGAGATACAGTAAAGAGTAAATACATGATGAAGACATAAATATACCTTTCAGATAAGCTAGAATCAAGCTCAACGCTCAATTTCAGCACGGATGCAACCTTTTCTGCTATTCTCTGTTTCTCTGCAGAAGCTGTTCCAGAAATGGTTCCCTTCAGAATCCAAGATTTTGCATCCCCGAATAAAAACATGAATAAAAGTGGGACAAGGTTAAGATGGTAATGAGAGGCAAATATAAACAACTTCGACCGATATTCTCACATTCACAGATTTGCTCCACCTTTGGTGTTTGTCATGACCAGATTTGACCCAGTGTTTTATTTATCATAATGATGCAAATCCTATCAAAAGAAATCATGAAACCAACAGCACGGAATCCCAGTGAATGTTAAGCTTCTCAGGCTCTGATTAGACGGGGTTCAACTAATCTTTAAGTTCTGTTAATCGGATTAACCGTAGGAGGAGCTGGAGACCTTAAATGAATGTGCGTGAAACCCATCAACGGCAGTAATATACCAGGTCCAGGTTTTTAGCACGGCCCATTGAGAATTGAAATTAAGTTCAGAATAGTTGGGTGGAAAATGTAGTTGAGGAAGAGGTCTAACAAGTATTATGAAGAGTTGGATTCAGAAGTTTACCTGCCTTCCTTACTTCTTCGGCCAGTTGGTCATCCACTCCAGATGGCACTAAACCGCCTAGCACAAGTTGGCCATACAGACTCTGCCCAACCTCATGGGTCCCAATAATCTTGATGTTTGATAGCCTTTCTTGTCCAAGCTTTTCAACTATAGATCTATCAGTTAACCGAAAACTAATTACTTAAAAAGGGAGCATCCGAAAAATTTATGTAGTTTACATTCTAAGAGCTTGCCATACTGACACGATAAGAGGTTGTTAGCCTAGAGCCTAGTATAATAACACAGCAAAAGCATCCTCAGTCAGAGTATAAAACCTTGAAATACAAACAGAAAATTTGCAAGTAGAGATATATCAACAGAATATCCTAAACAGTTAGATAATACAGTTATATTGTTAGCAAATTCTTCTTTATTAAGAGAAAAACGAGAGTTTGTTTCTTCATGATGCGTAGACTTGTTATGTGAACAAAATGGCAAGTCAACAAACACTTACTACAAGTAAGTTCTAGCTTACAATTCTTGATAATCACCTGGCAACTTTTTCTCCACTTCTACTATAAGCAGTCAGCATGACCACTGGAATTCCTCCCTCACGTGCATCATCAATAAATCTGAAGATGTCAAGAAAACTAATCTTAATCCTTACTAATACAGCATGCAAGGTGCAGTTGCAAAGTTAAGCATTAAGAACAGCTAACTTTAACATAGGGATATAGGACAGGCAAAAAGCTTCCACCCTACAATTTCCTAGAAAGTATTCCATTGGTACTGCTTATACGTGCATATATGAATTTGCTTCTGACAAGCAGCACTTACTCTTCTACTCCAGGCCGTAATGGTAAATCTTCTGACAGTATCAGTTCATCCATTGCAATTTTCTGAAGCAAAGATGAGACATTTAGCATCAATAAGAACAGGTAACTTGATGAAACCACATGAAACATACACAAATGCCTAACTAGAACATCAGTCCAGATTCTAAACTGGACGATTATTATTATGTACGAATAGAAAAATGTAGAATTACACATAAGTTGAAAATTCAGTTCACCACATTCAAACGAAAGAGCTAAAAACAAAAGAAGAGAAAAATCTTGCGGTACATTCCCGGAAACATTATTTGAATTTTCAGTTAGAACTTAGAAGTCTTAACTGCCATTGATGAAGCTAATCTATACATGCAAACTCACTTTTAATTCTAGGACGAGGGGATGATAAGTAGCAATGTTAGCTACAAGTAGCTGAAATCCAAAGTAGCCATGTCACCAAAGATGTAATTATACTACTGTAGATACACTCAACTAATATATATATAAACCAACTGCTTCTACCAGAATATCATATGAAAAATAAATCATATTATCAACTTTTACCTTTTTCTCCAAGACACTTTTAACAAATGAATTCTTCTCATTTGTAGGTAAGGATGTAGGCCACCCGATCTGCAAAGTTTTGAATATAGCATCATATATTAGAGAAAAGAATGACAGAGTGCGTAAGTAATTATAATCTTGAAGCTATTCAAACTTCCATAAAAAAGCTGGTAACTCACACGATTAAAAAACAGAAGCAACATCTTCTCTTCATCGCCCGCACTCTTTCTGGAAATAAATAAATAAGGGTTAGAAAACCTCAACTTTTAAAAACAAACTCTTCCAAAAATCAAGAAATCGAGTTCACTAATAAGTTAACCTTTAAAAACATGTCAATATGATAATATGCTACTATTTCAAACCTAACAAGGTCAAGATAGATAGGCTCCGTCCAGTTAGCACAATCAAGACCAAGCTTTTGAAATGCTGAAAATCAAGAATTGGAGACATTAGCATGTACAATCATATATCAGTAACAGCGAAATCCTTGGAAATGACATGCAATGCAGATAACCCCACCTTTATTGAATGCTTGACGGTTGCACAACCGATACGCATCCATAAGAACCCTAAAAATCCAACAAAAACGCGTAAAGAAAAGCAAAGTTGCAATGCGTTGAAGCAATTTCCGATAGATAGAATTTGAGTCGTACCCTTCAACTTCAAGGAGCAGTGCCAGAGGAGGAGACTGTTCTTGTTCGGAGGGAGAACAGAAAGCGGTGAATCCGGAGCGGAATTTCCTCCGGAGAGAGGCGGAGAGCGTCAAGCAAGAAGAGGTGGATGAAGGAAAAAGGAGATCCTTCCTGGAAACGGAGCTTTGACAGAAGAGCGTCACCGAAGTCTTGGCAGAGTAGGTGAGACGATGAAGGATCGAAGAAGGAGCAGCTTCCAAACTGAGCGTCGGCATCGGAGCTAGCCGGAAATAGGATGTTGAAGCTGGTCAAGAAGGATTCTGCTAACTGCTGAGTGGTTGCCTGCGAGCTTGAAGCTTTTACTTGTTTTTCTTTTCTTTTTAAATAAACTAAATTTTATTCCAACCCCGACTTTTCAGCCATCATCATTTTTATAGCTGGGCTGGATGGTCCGAAGGCCGGGCAGCACACTCGTCGCCGGCAAGGATTAAACTACTAATCACGATTTTTTTTTTACTGGTGATATCTAGTTAATGGATAAATTATTACATTGTTTTAAGCCATTCTTTTAAAATAATATTGCTAGCTGCATTTTGTGAATAGTTAGAAAAAAAATTCTCAATTGATTCTTTTTAGCTTAAAAATCTAAGAACAATCCAAATTATAGGATACGTTTTAAAATGTTGATATTCGGTGTTACAACGGTAAGATTGATTATTTTTCACTTTTTTTTCAGACTAATATTGGTGTACAATTTACAATATTCTAAGCAACAAAACATCTTATTTTTTATTTTTTCTGAAATATTAGATTTGTTGCTCATGATATAAACTTATATAATATTTAAAATGGTTAAAGGCTTTCTAGTGCTATATGTTTGGTAAAAGTTGTGTTTTGATGTCATGTTTTTTTTTTTTTTTTTTGTAGACTGGTGTCATATATTTGCATTTTTGTAGACTTTTGATGCATCTGTTAATCAATCATCAAATTTGACTGTTAAAAAATTTATTTTGTTCAATTTAATCATTCAATTTATATAACATTTAATATTTGCAATTTACTCCTAAAAAACCAATTAGGTCAGACCACAGCTAGGGTTACCCAGGTCTGGAAAACCTAGTCGTTGTCCGACCCAGCTATGGGTAACATCATCGCTAGGTCAATTGGACTCTAAGGTATAAATTAGTTTTTTTTAGGTACTAAATTGAAAAATTCAAAATTTAAGGATATAAATTGGAGTACTAAACTTAACAAAATAGAAGTATTTAACGGTCAAACTTAACGGTTGACTAACAGATGCACTAAAAATCTACAAAAATCAACTATATGACACCAAAAGTCTAAAAAAAAAATATAACATCAAAAATCAACTTTAGTCAAACATATGTTATAAAAAGACCTTTTGAACTTACTAAAAAACAAGTTTTTATCCGAAAAAAAAAATGAAAAATCAATCAATTTATAGTTGAGATATTAATATTTTAAATCTGAAATAGCGACTATTTAGGTTCATAATTTTTTAATAATATTATGCTAACTCTTAACTTTCACATATGTACAAATAAATAAATAAATAAATTCACCAAAAAAAAATAATAAATAAATAAAGTTTCATGGGCTTCAAATGAAGAACATCCCATTCTCCAAATGACCATGTAGCTTATAGAAGCGTTCTTCAAACGAAACTGCAGGCGATACACAAGTAGACGCGGCTGATGAAGAAGACGAGGATGCCCTCGATGATGGAGACTGATCCTCCGTCAGCGCATCATGGTAAAGCCGACCCCTGTAAGCCGCCAAGTCAGCATAGTACACAGGTGTCACAAGCGACACGGGCTTGGTGCACCGAGCAAACGTGAAGCACAAGTTATATATGAGCTGTTCCAACTGATCTGAACCAAACTCATGCTCATTCCAAAGAACGTAGTAATGAGTTGGCTTACTTGTGCCTAACCCACCAAAATGGCTACACAGGTAGAAATCAAAGTCGAAAGGGTGCACAATCGTGGTATCCACGACAGTTCCCGGAGCGACATTTCCGTTACCACTCCCGTCTTTATCTGTCTCGGGAAACAACCTCGTCTGGTGTCGCTTTTGTGCGACAATAAGCGTAATGGTCGGGTTATAGTTTTTCGTCCGGAAAACGTTCTTAATGTCTTGTAGTTCCTTGTTAAGCGCCATCTCAAACTGGCTCTCGCTCACACCATCACGGAATATAACGATTTTATCCGGTCGGGCACCATTGAACCGAGCGTATGTGTCGGTGAGTTCCAAACACATTTCGCCGAAATTGACAATTTGTTCCTCTCGATGGGCCTGGGGACGAACCCGAGCAGCGTACCGGTTAGCCGCCGGCCAATTCACAGTCCCAACCACAGCAGCGATTGATGGGCTGGTTGTGTTTCTTGACGCAGGATGGTTCACATCAGCGCCAATGAACATGACACGACCATTCTCGAAGATCCCGAACCGATCAAAGAGCTCCACATTACTCCCCCCGAGCTTCGCATTGATCTTGAGGGCGATATTGGCGTAGTACTGGTCGTTTGCTCGGTTGGCGTTGCTTGATAGACAACACTGGGTGACAATACCCACTTTTGTCTCAGACAACCACTTCAAGTACTTGTATCCAGTGTGCTTTTTGGACATCACACATAGAAGGAATTGTAGCTGGCCTTGTTGACTAGCCCATTCCAGTATGTCAAGGAGACTACCAGAGTTGGAGAACATACCCATGTTGGCGTTCTGGTAGAATAGAGGTTCCTCCATGAGCATGCCAAGACTCCTGCATCTTTTAATGAGATTTGGGATGAATATGTCTGGGTTTAACCTATCGCGGTGGTCTGAATAACTGAAGTCGAGCACTGCCCATGTCTTTATGGGTTTACCCTCTGGTACTAACTTCCCAACAAGATTCCAGTGACACTTGTTCTTGTCCACTTCCAACTTGAATGGTTTTCCATTAGGACCAGCAACCTTCAACTTGGGTGGGCCGATAACACGACCAACCACCTTCGTCATGTTCATGTCGACCTGTATACCAAAGTTTCTGCCAACATCTCCCCTGCCAATTGAGACACAATAATTTCAGTCAATAAGAAAGTCAAGTATGCAAATCTAATTTCATAAAATTATAACAGGATAGATATCAAACTGTGATACAAGGAGCGATTTACAACCCTGTTTTATTGCAACAAATATTGTAAAAAATATATTTTGATTTAGTACAAATAACAGTTTTTGTCAATACAAAGAGACATGTGTTTCAGCAATACAAAACATTGTCTTAGCATTTTATATCACATCAATTTATAAGTCATCATTTGCTTAAGCCACTATTATTAACACTTAAGAAGTGAATAACAAAATTGCAAAATACTGTTAGTCTATTGAACATTCAAAACATGATGTTTTTTGACTAGTTTCGATGTATATTATATACCACGTCGAGCCAGAATTAATCATGTCTGTTATGAACGAGGTTTCTACTGCCTAGCAATTCATTTCAACTTTTCCTATATCCGAGGCAAACTTTAAGGAAGAACTTGCTAAGCTATAGTCACTCTAACAACATTCTTCGAAGTTGCAGTTATATATATATCAAACAGCAGTGTTGGAGAAGTAGGAGTGTAGGACAGAGTTTTCATACCCGCAAGGTCCATCATCTGAGCGAACCATTTCAAGTATCCGTTTCTGTCTTTCTTGAGGGGCAACTAATGACATCTTCTTCAACATGAAACCTGCATTTCGCTCCAAATTCTCCTTCGGATATCTCTGCCCCTCAACCAAAACACAAAACTCCATTGGAATCCAATTCTTTTTATTACTTTTTCCAACATCCAGGCAAGGAATATCTTTATACCTTATTTCCTGCCTATATTTTTCCATGAAATAGTCCACCAAGGTGACTCGCCTTGCTGCAGCCTCTCCTTCTGATTCTTCAGCCTCGAACGACAACTCACGTGTATTTTTATCAGTAAATCTTCCAATAATGTACTTCTGCTTAGTTTTACGATGAGTAACAGTGACTTTCAGCCCCTTCAATGCTTTCTCAGCTGCTAGTCTATACCTTCCAAAGTTACTAATAGTGAAACCAGGGATATGGTCCTTGAGGAAATCTAATACAGGCATCCGCATCCGAAAGGCCAGAACTGAGTAATCCAAAGACAAGGCAACCCCTTGTTTGGTAGGCTTTAGGCTATGCTGGAACCCTCTATAAGCTGCAACACCACCTTCTAGATAATCTTCAGGGCGGGAATCAACGGGATAGAAACTCCGACCAAACGACACCATATTCCTGGCAGGATTTTCCTTCATGACCAAATCCATTCCTTGTAAGATTTCTCTTGGTATAGCCAAGACATTCCCTGCTAGATAATCCTTCAACTTTGAAAACTTGAGCTCATTCACAAGCATAATTGTACAGGTATATGATCGTTCCTTCTCACCATCCCCATCGAACAACTTAACAGTAAATTTTCCCACTGGAAGTGGCACAGCACTGAATATATTCTTCTCACCATCGTATGCTGTCATTGCTAATGGGAACTCGCCCGGATTGTTGGCAAACAACTTCTCCCTGATCAGAGAGAGAATTTGCTTTGATACTTTTGCAGATCGACCATTCTTGGGAGGCATATCTGGCTTGACATCAACATCATAATGGCAGATTATATTCCCAGGTTCGAACCTAAGGGGGAAGTGATTGACAAGAAGCCTGACATTTCGAACGGCCAATATACCACCATTGTCTGGACGCCGTACAGCTACTACTTTTCCTTCAGTGTCTGCAGGAGATGGATTAATTTGTTCGATATTTTGCTTCCTAGGAAGATCTGTAAAATGCGGATACACTTCAGAAAGCAGAATCATGAAACGAGAAATAGTAGTCTAGTGAAAGTGATTTTGCTTAATCTTTACCAATTTGAAACTAAGAGCAGTCTAACAAATGCAGATATATTGTCAGCAGTTGAGCATCAACTAAAATTCAAATCTAAATCCAAATTCAAAATTTCAAATGCAAATGTATGATAGAAGAACTCAATCACCGTACAGAATCCATCTGATTTCTCCGGCATTTCCATCATTTCGGAAGATAAGTAAAATTCAGATAAAACAAACAAATCCATACAAATGCAAATGTAGGATAGAAGAACACAATCGCCTTAGAATCTGACTGATTTCTCCGGTATTTCCATCATTACGGAAGATAAGTAAAATTGTAAAACCAAACAGACATTTAGGCTGATCTGCAAAATGCAAATCAAAATCCAATCCAAATGCAAATGTATGATAGAAGAACACAATCGCCAGACAGAATCCGGCTGATTTCTCCGGCATAGCCATCACTACGGAGGATAAGTAAAATTCAGGTTAAACAAACAGACAATTAGGCCGATCAATTCTCACCGCCACCAGGTAATCGAGGAATGGGTGGAATGTGTTGGTTGATCGCCGGCCGAGGAGGACAAGGTTTAGGGTTTACAGGTGCCCATGACTGTCCAGTAGGTCGACTGGCTCCACCATCGCGAGGCTGATAACGACGGTCAACGCCACCACGTCCTCTGGTTCCACCGGCACCTCGTCCTCTGGCTCCACCGGCAGCACCTCGTACTCTGCCGTCCATGGTCGATGCTGCTGTATAGTGTAAGTGTAGAGGAAGAAGAAATTGGAGCGAAGGGAGCAGAGATGAAGTACAGGCTATGTGGGCGGATGTATAGGGTGGTCAACTACCAAACCAAGGTGGAAGAAAAGTTAAGAGAAGAGCGGACATATTGAAGATGACTTGACTTGGAGTTGACGTTGGGAAGATACTCTGCTGGGTGGGGTCCAAAGAGTAGATACTGACATATTATGAAAATTAAAATTACACCAATGAAAAACAAAATAAAATTAGGTTAACTATGCGGACGTGAGTTTAAATGATATCTATGTGGACATATATTCCGTCATTTTATGTCTGCATATTGGTTTTCTTTAATCCTGTGACAATTTTGCCTAAAGTAGATTTAATATTGAGTACAAGTGTAGAGCTATCCATTTATCCACAAACCTAGGTTCCTAAATTGTTAAAATAAAATAAAAAAGAAGTTAAACTTTAACTAGTCATTTGTTTGAGTGTCTAAATATTATGTAGCAATTTGATAAATAATTCGAATAATATTTTGGTTGATTAAAAATGATAATAACACATAGAACTAATGATTATAGAGTTTAGAATCAATTTTTGAGTTTCTCACTCTAAATGTATATTATTATACAATATGGCACAAAGACTATTTTGATGAAAATGTATATTATAATATACATTGAGTAAAAAAAAATAGTGAATCGCCTACGTACATAAACTTAGGGGAAAGTGGAAAATGGATGCGACAAAAAGAAAAATTGAATAGAAGAAAGTGGAAAATTGATGAGACAAAAGAAAAAATGAATAGAAGAAAGTGGATGATACAAAAGAAAAAATGAAGAGAACTCAAATACAAAATGAATTATCATAAAAAAAAACATCGGAAAGACCATTTTAACGGATTATCCTTTTATACGGTGAAATGGATTAACCGTCTCATTCTTAATTAGAAATATTGGATTTCAATCTTGTTTGAGTTAAAAGATTATTAATATTTTATCTCTTACAGACTAATTGAGAGGAGATTTTATGTGTAGAAATTTCGGTATAAATTGAAATTATTCTAAATATAAAGCAAATATACTATAATTTAACCCTCATAATATAAGTAAAACTTATTATAAGTGTGATCTTAATATACTACGGTTTAGTAGTGCTGCCCTCTCCTAATAGCCCCTAGATACCTGTGAGAAAAAAAAAAATTAATAACTAATAAATTGTCTAATGTTTGACCTAAACTGAAATCTAGTATCTGAACTTTTGTTTTTGGTTTCTCGCGGGTGGTTCTAGGGGGCCTTCATCAGGTGGGCAACACCCGTAGCATGATTGCTCCACACCTGCACTAATCCCCACTCGCATCGGGTCAGCCCGTAAGGGGTAAAGTGCTGGTCATGAACAATTTTCATTCTCATGATCACTAGCGAGGATTGAACCCCTGACCAAAATTTAAAGTGTTGAAATGGATGTCTGAGGTTTGGACTTTGTTGAAATTTGATTTTTTTTGTCCAATTGCTGTTAATTTTGACAGAATGTTGCGAAAAGTCGGAATTACACTTTCTACCAAATATGAATTGACGATATTACCCTATAGTCAAATTAAAACAACAACCAACCAACTCCGATGGCCACCACCCTACTCCGACCACCACCCAACTTAGGTCGGCCACCCAACTCCGGCCGGCCACCACAAAAAACCATATAGTTGTTGATTTAGCTAGGATGGGTAATTTCGTCAACTCAACTCGCCAGGTAACGGAAAGTCAGATTTTTCACGGAGGGGCATTTTTGGGATATCCATTTTATCGAGCTCACGTTACGGTCACGTGATACACTTCCGTTAGACTTAACCTCAAAAATAGAAGGAGACACCAAATTTCAACAAGCACCTAACCTGGGACAGTCAATTTTAACGACGGACATCAGATTTCAACATGGGTCAAATCTCATACAGTTTATGAACTATTAACCCAAAAGAAAAGTAACTTATTCTTAAAAATATATATATATATATATATATATATATATATATATATATATATATATATATATTTTGATATCATATGTTTAATCAAAGTTATTTTTGGTGTGTTATATTTTTTTTTATAGATTTTTGGTGTTATAGGTTTGCGTTTGTAGACTTTGGTGCATCCGTTAACTTTCTGTTAAGTTGGTCCTTTAAATAGCACGTGCAAATCATATGACCCACTATACTTTTGATTTTAATACATCTCTAATTTTGTTTTGTTTAATTTAATCATAAAATTTTCAATCCAAACCACACCACTCAATGGACCTATCATGGACCGAGCTCTTAGTTGGGTCTGACTCTAGTCAGGGTCGCCTAACCCACCCGCTCCTGGTCGGGGTCACCTGACTCACCACCGAGTATTGATTCAATTTGAAAACTTTTGAATTAAATTGAACAAAATCAACAGTATAAATGGGTCACGTAACTTGCAACTACTACTTAACAAACCAAATTAACATAAAGTTAACGGATCCACCAAAATTTACAAAACGCAAATGTAGGACACAAAAGTCTAAAAAAAAACAACCAAAGCCAACTTTGGTAAATAAAACTAGCGGCACCAAAATACGCTTTAACCCAAAATGAAAAAAGGTGGCTGTTGGACATAAACTACAGTAATATAATACTTTCATCAAGTCATATCTCCATGATTGTATGCAGATTATTTTTCAACCTGAACGAAACAGTGAAACATACACATTTTCTTTCTACTTCTCCATTATGGACTGAGGAGTATATAGGGAGGTAGTGAATGAAGAGTGAGGGACTCTTTCCTTTCCTTTACTAATAACAATAACTCTATACTACAGCTTCACTGCACATAATCTTCATAAAAATCATCGCTTATCACAGAAACGAACCTCTCCAGCCAAGGCAGCTGATGCAAGTCCTTAATCGCGTCTCCATACGAGTCTGTACACCGGGGAGGCGACTGATACGTCTGGTGGTCGCTGAGGCTGAATCCACCGGCAAGAAACCGTTGAATCAGAGCCAATTGAGACCGCTCCTGCTCAGAGTAGGCGTCTAGTGTCATCGGGAGGGAGTTGAAGGCCTCCCATGCCCATTGTTCAGAGGCTTGTGCAGAGTGAGATACCGAATCCTCCACCGACTCGTCTTCTTCCCAAAACGCACATTGGCAACTCGGTTGGGCGTCTCGAAACTCCGCACCACACGAGAAGCAGAACTCGAAGCCACACCTGCAAAGATAAGGGACAAGCAGAGACAAAGCCAGAAATTTTGTTCAGGGGCAAGAATTGAACAAGGGGCAAACAATCAATATAAAAAATTTAGGGGGCAAGTGTAAGATTTCAAAGGGTAAAATCAAGAAGAAAAAAAATACAACTTTTAGGGTTTAAAATTACGCATCACAAAAAATTGAGAGGGCAATTGCCCCCTTGTCCCTAGATAGAGGAGTGATATAGGGTTGAATACTAAACTGCCAGGGATAAAGTTAGTATTTTTATTTCGCGGGGGTGCGAGTGGGTGCAAGAATCAACGAATGGGGCGAAACAACGGCAAATGTAAAACTTAAAAAGGGTAAAAAAAATGTAGCTTGGGGGAAATTATCCCTCTATACTCTATAGCTCCGCTCCCTGCTTGTATGAAATTTGCTAGCTCTGTACATTTTTCCGTTAATTCTCGGATGAAAAAGCCACAAGTGTGCAAATATGCCGTTTGGTCAGGACGCCACGTGTACACTTTATGTCCAAGGTTAACAGAGAAATTAACAGAGCTGGCAAGCTGCATTTCAGTATTAGTTCAACTAGCTCATCGACCACAAGTTAAGCTAGCAACTTATGTGGTATAGTAGCCAGCTCATCCTTTATCAAAGACAACTCCAGCTAGTTCGGGATGAGCTGTATCAACTCCTAACTTGCATGTTGGTGACAAAACATAATAATTAAATGGTTGGTAGAGCAGAGCAACCAATCATACAATATGCATCAAACCCATGTTATTAATCCTAACATTATTCTTTTTTGGAAAGAATCAATTTGCAGATATGTTTCATTTTCACTGAACTACTAATATGTTAAAACTAAGGGTTAAGAACCTATAAACTGTCCAAGGTTTGACCTTTGTGAGATTTTGGTGTCTGGAGTTTCAAATGTTGATATGAGGTTTCTGAGGTTTCAGTTTTGTTAAAATTTAATTTTCCATCCATTTTTCAGGTTAAATTTAACAGATTTGTGTGAAATGACACTTTAGCCATTTTAATATTTTTTTATTTACTACCTTATTTGATAAAATGTGAAATGACGAAATTACCTTTGGAGTCAAACAAGGAGGATGGGACTGTTTTTTTTTTTTTGCTATGAGGGGTATTTTTTACTTTTCATTCGAGCATGTGACTGTTGAACAAGGGCATTTTTGGGATTTTTTTTTTGTTCAGGTCACGTGGTCATCACATGACCAATTTCCGTTTGACTTAACAGCAAAAAGAGACGGAGACACCAAATTTCAACAAAACTGAAACCTCAGACAGTTCATATCAACATTTGAAACTCCAGACACCAAAATCTCACGATGGCCAAACTTTGGACAGTTTATAGGTTCTTACCCCTAAAACTAAACCTAAGGCAGCTACAATACCAAATATCAAGAATCTAACGCAAACTTGAATTAATTACTAGGCGAGAAATCATGCAAAGGAAGTTAAAGAAAGGTTGATTTTGTTCATACCAGCATGTCATGTGATAGCAGCCTTGAGAAAGTTCAGTCATTCTGTGGCACTGTTGGCAACGTCTCCACCTCTTATTCCGAGCAAGATGATGTAACGTAATGTCCGTTGTATCCCTTTGATCCGATGGCAGTCTCCGATACTCTTCACAGGTCAAACCGGAGTGCCAAGGCACCATACATTCAAAACAGATGTACCTCTCACAAACTGGACACTCGATGCAGCTGCTGTCTGAATGGCTCGATGAACTTGCCCTAGTTGACAAGCATTCTTGGGGATCAAACAAGACAGAGCAGTGCGGAAAAGGACAGTAGATTCTTTCCAGGTCAATATTAGCCTCTGCAAGGACTTTCTCTAGAGATTCATATGAATTGATAGGAAGGAAAGTTCTGCATTCTGCTTTTGAGATGTAGTATTTGCATTTGGACTGAGGGCATTGGATCGGGACTTGAGCAGACTCAACTTTTCCGTCGATGAATGTTCTCATGCATTGAGAGCAGAACTTGTGCGAGCATTTCAATTTAACTGTCATCGGTGAAGGCTTGTCTTCACAGCAGATTGAACAATTTTCCCGAGATTTGACGGGACAAGAAGACACCACCCCAATTGCCACTTGAGACAAACGAAGTGCTTTTTCCAATTTAGAACTCGGGACAACATTGAGAAAGAAAGTTTCTAGGTTGCTTGCATGCTCTAGGATTCTTTCTTTTAGTGCTATTAGAAGCGGTGTCTCGAGCTTCTCTTCATGTTTCATCTGCCAAAACATCACATAATTCTCATAAGGACTATGACTTAATGCCCAACTTCCATTCTCACCTAAAGTTCAGCTATGCTACAAATATGAAAATAGAATCTTTTCCATTTCTTGAAACTGTTTAATATCACTCCTTCCTAAAAAAGGAAACTTTTTTCTAATACGGATTCTCTTCACCATCTATATTTTAAACGCGTTGAGAATTCTATTCTACTATTTATAAAATGATATGACAATAGTCATTATAATCTATATGCAACATAACTTGTCAGTTCTCACCTGATCATATAGAACCTGTGAATCGGTAAATGCATAAACATGGCGAACATTTTTCTCTACAGCTGCCACAATTCCATCCATCAGAGCTAGATAGTCAGCCACAGAGTCTTCCATGTAAAAATCGAGTTTTTTCTGCACTTGGATTAGGGGGAATTCTGCTGCTCGTTCCATGACAACACCAATTCCTGAAAACCCATATGCAGATTCTCCAACTCCCTCTATTGATGTGCCCTTGAAGAACAATTTTACCGAAAATTCATCTAAGATATGCTTATTGACATCATCTTCCTTGATTACTTCTTCACTATCCTTCCACACATCATCATCTTCGAAACAACTGCAGAAGTCTTCCTCATCTTCCTCGTGTTTCAATTCCCTACCTATGTCTGCTGTAGAGCTAGGACAACTAATCGTTTGGTCAGTCATCACGAGCACAGCTGATCCCAAAAATACAGTATCTGCCATTTTAGAGGATCAATTAGTTATGATGATACATGAAAAATCATACCTACAAAACTCGGAAAATAGAAAGAGTAATCCATACCAGAGTGTTAAGTTGCCTACACAAACAATCCAGCCAAGAATAGTGAACTGAATTAGTAACCCCACTTCTTCCCTTCCTGAATCAAGCAAAGATCAAAGTCAAGTTCCACACTTTGGCTGTTTGGCATCAAAATAAAGGAATCCCTAGCTTGCCTACCAAGAAAAATCCAAACTTTACTCGCATGACAGCTAGTCGAGCAAGACGAGTAATATACCAACCAATTTTCCAGCCTAAACCACCATCTAGTAGAAGTTTCAATCTCTTAAAAACAAGATCAATAAATCTTGGAGAAGGTAAGCTGAACCCAAAACGAAGAAGATCAAGGTCAAGTTCCAAACTTTGACATCAACAAAAGAGTTCCTAGCTTGCGAAATCGAGGCAATCAAGATTCGAGCACAATCAGAAGTACCCAGCAAATTTCTAGCCTCAACCACATCCACCATATAGCAGAACCTAGTACGAAGTTTTTTTTTTTTTAATACGAAGAAGACAATCAGCAACGCAGAGTAAACATCAGAAAATGGAAAGCGAAGAGAATAGAATAGATGCATTACCGAGAAATTGTGCGGTGTCAGCAGCATCAGTATTACTAGTTGTGGCAGAAAAACGGTGACCTAATCTTGAAGGAATTCCCGTTGAACAAATAATCCGACGAGAAATTTCAGGCGGGAGAGAGGGAACAGAACCCTAATCTGGCAAATTGCAGAGCCAGGGACAGAATCTGTTATTTCTTTCTTTAATTAAAGCAGAGGTGGATTAAGTTCTGGAAGAGACGGAAGGAATCGATGCAGCTGCTAATGACGTAAGAGGAAAGTAAAAGGTCAGCAACTCCATCACTTGCATTGCTCGTCTTCTCTCATGACCTTCACCGTCCACTAGCTCAGTCTTTCGCAGCTCCTCCGACAGAATCTCCGGTAACAGAGATGTAGAAGAAAAATGAAGTGCAATGAATAACGCGTATTGGTCCTCTGATTTTTTTATCTTTTATTTATTATTATTATAATTAATAATTATTAAATTACGAGGGGAACCGGAAAAAATATTCTCTCTTTATATAAGAAATAATTATATTATATTATATATATATAAGGATAATGAAATTCTAAATGGGGTGGATATTATTATTTTGCAATTTTGGTTGCACTGGAAATTATAGAAAGAATTTAGCCCAAAAAAATATTATAGAAGGAATCAAAGCTATCAAAAGAAAAGCCAATCTAATTTTTCGGTTTTAACCAAGTGAAATAACAATTTTATTGCATGGCAAAAAAAAAAAAAAGGATATTTTATACCATATGTGAAACTTTAAGTGAAGGGGGGGGGGAAATTGATAAATGCTATTCTTATTTTTATAAAAATGAACTGATTAAGTTGGATAACACTTTTTAAAAACATGAAAGGTTTCGTTTTTACATTAAATTTCACTTTAAGCCTCATCTATCTATTATAATGTTGCTTAAATAACGTATAGGGTTAGGGTTAATTAACAAACGGCTCTTATTTGAACGCTTGGATAAATTGATAGTTGGAGTTTTTTTATGATAAACTAACTATTAACCGGGTTTTTTATTTAGACTATTTGCTAGTTTATGTTTGGTTTTGTGGACAATTTGATAGTTCATATTTCATTTTGTTGATAATTTACTAACTAACATTTTGTCCACAAGTGAAACTTGAGCTAACAAATTGTCCATCAAGCGAAATATGAGTTAGCAAATTGTCTAAAACAAAACTTCAGCTAATTTATCCATAAAACAAAACATGTACTACCAATTTATACAGAAAAACTTAAACTAACAATTTGTTCAAATATTTAAATGTGAGCTAACAACGGTATTTAACTCATAAAGTTAAAAAGAATGCAATGTTTAATATTTGCCTCAAAATATAATATACATAATAATAAGTAAATATACCATATACATTGTATATTGTTTTTTTCATGAAGTAAAATTTCATATGTCCAGTCATTCTATTTTCACATTATAAACTTTGAGAGGATTCAGAGAATGCAATGATCTTGTTATTCACATAAACTCCAAATCAGTTTGTACAATATGATCTAACTAACTATATATACTAAGTTAGCTACGTACATAGGAAAGGAGGAGAACACAACTAACTATGGCACAAGTATTGTGTATGCACACACAAGCATTGTGCAAACATAACTAAGGCACAAGCTTGATGTGTTCTATATTCTCCCACCTTTTTCTTCTTCTTTCTTCTTTTCGTGAAACACATCTTTTATGCCATAAAGCCTTAATAAGGCAATGTGTTGTTTCTTGACCAAGGCCTTCGTAAGCAAATCAGCAAGTTGATCCTTAGAAGCAACATGAATGGCATCAATTACCCCAGAACCAATGTGATGTCTTGTGAAATGACAATCCAACTCTATGTGTTTTGTGCGCTCATGAAACACAGGATTTCTAGCTATTCTCAAAGCAGCCTCACTATCCGTATAGATTGGAATGGGCAAGCACAAAGGCAAACCCAACTCCCTTAGGAGTCTACTAACCCAAAGAGCCTCCTGAATTGCCACTCTAAGACATCTATACTCAGCTTCAGCACTTGAAAGAGAAATGGTCTCCTGCTTCTTCACTTTCCAACCTACCATTGCCTCACCTAGCCTAACACAATAGGCACTCACTGATTTTCTACTCAAAGGACAAGCAGCCCAATCTGAATCACAATACAAACTAAGTTTGAAATTGCTTGTAGATGGATAGATCAAGCCTTGACCAGGACAACCCTTGATGTACCTAATCACTCTCATGGCAGCATCAAGATGTGACTTCTTGGGTTTGTCAACAAATTGACTCAATCTTTGCACGGAGAAGCTAATATCTGGCCTTGTCATGGTTAAGTAGAGAAGCTTACCAATCAACCTCCTATAAGAAGTAGCATCCTTAAGTGGGTGATCATCAGGATTGGACTTGGTTGCCTTATCATACTCACAAGTGGTCAGCTTGATATTGAACTCCATAGGAGTTTCAGTCGGTCTTGCTGCCCCCAAACCAGCCTCCTCAACAAGTTCAAGAGCATACTTCCTCTGATTGATGACTAACCCCTCATGTGATCTAGCAATCTCCAATCCCAAAAAATATCTCAAATTGCCCAAATCTTTGAGTTTAAAATGAGACTGAAGAGTGGACTTCAATTGGCTAATCATGCTTTCACTTGAACCAGTGATAAGCAAGTCATCCACATAGATGAGTAGGATAACATTTTCCTTACCATTAGTCTTGGTGAACAAGGAATGATCAGAAACACTCTGAATGTAGCCATTTTTCAACAAGGTCTGAGTGAGTTTGATGTTCCATTGCCTAGAAGCTTGTTTTAGTCCATACAAAGACTTCAAAAGCTTGCACACACGTTTAGGTGACCCAAAGACTGGCTTAGAAGAGTCAAAACCTTGAGGAATGTCCATAAAGACCTCTTCATGTAAATCACCTTGTAGAAAGGCATTGTTCACATCCATGTGATACAAGCCCCATGATTTGGCTGCAGCCATTGCAAGGACAATTCTCACAGTGGTCATCTTCACAACTGGGGAGAAAGTCTCATTGAAATCAGTCCCCTCTACTTGAGTAAAACCTTTGGCAACCAACCTTGCCTTGTACCTCTCAATTGAACCATCTGAGTTGTACTTCACCTTGTACACCCATTTACATCCAATAGTAGACTTTCCTTGAGGTAATTCAACAATCTTCCAAGTGTGATTATCTTGAAGAGCATTGATTTCCTCCTTCATAGCTATCACCCAATTGGAATCTTTGACTGCTTGTTTGTAAGTAGTAGGCTCCTTGATCTTGTCAATAGAGGCCATAAAACAATTGAACTTTGGATGTAAATGAGCATAAGAAATATACTTCTCAATTCCAAAAGCAGCATTGGAAAATGAACATGCCCTTAGTTGAGCAATCCTAGCACTCCTTCTTAGAATGGGAACATGAGTCTCTTCATTACTTGGAGGTGAATGAGGAGGTACTTGAGGAGGTGCCTGAGGGGGTGCTTGATCAGTTGGAAGTGGCTGAGGTATATTATCCTCATCAAGCAATGGAGTAGTGGTTGGCAATTCTTCAAAAATAGAGCGATCTTTAAGGAAAGACTCATCAAGGTGAGACTTGGAACCCAAACAAGTAGGCAACAAAGCCTTCAAATCAGCCTTTGACATGCTGAAAGGGAAGATGTGTTCATGAAAAACAACATCCCTAGATACTTGAAAGGCTGAGTTGGATATACTCATAACAAGATATCCTTTTTGAGAAGTGGAATATCCCATTAGAATGCAAGGCTCAGCTCTTGCACTAAACTTGTCCGAGTTGTTCAACTTGGTTGCAAAACACAAGCATCCAATGATCCTTAGATGCTCAATTGAAGGTGTCTTCCCATACAACACCTCCATGGGAGACTTGAACTTCAAGGAAGAAGATGGCATCCTATTGATCAAGTAGCAGGCAGTGAGAACAGCATAACCCCAATATTTGATAGGCATTGATGCTTGAAATCTAATAGCCCTTGCAACATTCAAGATTTGCCTATGCTTGCGCTCCACCCTTCCATTTTGTTGAGGAGTGTGTACACAGCTTGTTTGGTGGATGATTCCTAAATAAAGGAAATGCTCCTTGCAAACGGAGTTGATGAATTCACTCCCATTGTCACTCCTAACTGATTTGACCTCAACCCCAAACTGATTTTTAACCATTGTCAAGAAGCCCTTGATGTGAAGAAAAGTATCACTCTTGTTCTTCATAAGAAACAACCAAGTAGCTCTTGAAAAATCATCCACAATTGTAAGGAAATATTGATAATTCCTAATGGTAGGAACCTTATAAGGGCCCCATAAATCCATATGTATCAGTGTAAAGGGTTTAAGAGCATGAGAGGTACTAATAGGAAAAGACAATCTGGTTTGCTTGGCTAATGGACAAAGAGTACAATCCTTGACACATCCAATGGAATCATCTAAGTTCAAGATATTCTTCAAATGATCCATGTGAGTAGCTGAAATGTGTCCCAATCTCTTGTGCCATGTCCAAGCATCCACCTTATTTGAGCTAATGGAAGGAGCAGCCACCACCTTGCTTGATCTGGAAGGCACCACATCCTTGAGTATGTAGAGTCCCTTAGCCCTCTCACCAATCACCATAGGCCTCCCAGTTTGGCCCTGAATCAAGACATGATCAAAAGTGAATATCACCTTGCAATTGAGTTGGTTTGGAAGTCTAGAAACTGAAATCAAGTTGAACTTGAAATCGGGCACTAAGAGGATGCCATTCAAGGTGAATCCAGAGAATGAGCAACTTCCAATGTGAGTCACCCTACACTTGTGACCATTAGGCAAATGGACAAATTGATTATTGGAATCAGTTCTTCTCAAGTTGTGTAGCCATCCCATTTGATGAGTGATGTGATTGGTGGCCCCTGAGTCCACAATCCAATCCATTGAAGGAGTTAAGTTCATACCTGCCATGTTTACATACATAGGATCATCCTCTTGATAAGAGAGTGGCTCAAAATCATCTTGGACAGCCACATGTTGTACTCTCTTCTCAATGCCAGCATGCATAATTCTCTTGTCAGGTGTGCCATGGAAGATCCTCTTGTCACCAGCCACAACATGTTCAACCATATGAGAAGAATCATTCTCAACACTCACATTGGCTGAGTTGAAGTTGCGCTTCAAACTTGGATGACCAGGAGGATAACCATGCTTCTTGTAGCAAGTGTCCTCTTTGTGACCCATTTTTCCACAATAAATGCATTTCCAATTTGCCTTCTCAGCTTTGGAGGGTCTTCCATCACCACCATATGCATTTGAAGAACCTTGACCATAAGAAGCTCCTTGTCTGATTGGCTTTGCACCATTGTACCTTGAACCAGAATTGAAGCCCCTTTGATTGTTAGAAGAGTTCCTCATTGAGTACAAGGCTGTGGACTCTCCTACATCTCCAATTGAACCAGCAATAGCACGCTGACTTTCCTCTTGCACAAGCACAGAAAATGCCACACTTAGTGAAGGAAGAGGTTGCCTCATAAGAAGACTACTCCTCACATGTGCATAGGAATCATTGAGCCCCAAGAGAAAAGCTATAAGCTTCTGTTTCTCCTTATGTTCACTCACCATCTTCATGTCAGCTTGACATACTAAATGCAAGTCATCAATGGAGCTTAGAGCATCCCACAATTGCTTCATCTTGCCAAAAAATTCAGTGATTGACAAAGCTCCTTGAGATGTTTGGTAAATCTCTCTTGTCAATTGAAACACCTGTGTGCCATCCACCTTGTCAAACATCTCCTTGAGATCAATCCATATTGACAAAGCTGTGGAATTGTAGACCAATCCACCCACCAATTCGTTGGCTACCGTGTTCCTCAACCAAGCTTTCACAATTGCATTAGCCCTGTCCCATTTCACTCTTTGAGACACTTGAACACTAGACCTGGTGAAGGTACCATCTATGAATCCCAGAAACAGCTTATTCCAACTGAGTTTTCTTATAGGAGGTTGATTGGTAAGCTTCTCTACTTAACCATGACAAGGCCAGATATTAGCTTCTCCGTGCAAAGATTGAGTCAATTTGTTGACAAACCCAAGAAGTCACATCTTGATGCTGCCATGAGAGTGATTAGGTACATCAAGGGTTGTCCTGGTCAAGGCTTGATCTATCCATCTACAAGCAATTTCAAACTTAGTTTGTATTGTGATTCAGATTGGGCTGCTTGTCCTTTGAGTAGAAAATCAGTGAGTGCCTACTGTGTTAGGCTAGGTGAGGCAATGGTAGGTTGGAAAGTGAAGAAGCAGGAGACCATTTCTCTTTCAAGTGCTGAAGCTGAGTATAGATGTCTTAGAGTGGCAATTCAGGAGGCTCTTTGGGTTAGTAGACTCCTAAGGGAGTTGGGTTTGCCTTTGTGCTTGCCCATTCCAATCTATACGGATAGTGAGGCTGCTTTGAGAATAGCTAGAAATCCTGTGTTTCATGAGCGCACAAAACACATAGAGTTGGATTGTCATTTCACAAGACATCACATTGGTTCTGGGGTAATTGATGCCATTCATGTTGCTTCTAAGGATCAACTTGCTGATTTGCTTACGAAGGCCTTGGTCAAGAAACAACACATTGCCTTATTAAGGCTTTATGGCATAAAAGATGTGTTTCACGAAAAGAAGAAAGAAGAAGAAAAAGGTGGGAGAATATAGAACACATCAAGCTTGTGCCTTAGTTATGTTTGCACAATGCTTGTGTGTGCATACACAATACTTGTGCCATAGTTAGTTGTGTTCTCCTCCTTTCCTATGTACGTAGCTAACTTAGTATATATAGTTAGTTAGATCATATTGTACAAACTGATTTGGAGTTTATGTGAATAACAAGATCATTGCATTCTCTGAATCCTCTCAAAGTTTATATACATTTCACATTTCAGATTTTCCGATTTCTGTTTGTTTTAATTTATCTAGATTAAAACAAAAGCGTATTACACATGCACAATATTCATTTTCAACCCTCTAATAATCATGAGAATGTAATAATATTCATAATCAGCATTTTACCCCTTAAAAGCTGACTCAGTGTGAGTGAGAATTAGTCTAGGTGTGGAGCAAGCATACTACAGGTGCTGCCCTCCTAACGATGGGCCTTCCTAAGACTACCATGCGGGAAACCAAAAAAAATAAAATAAAATAATATATATATATTCTTTGAGGTGTTAAATAGGGTTTAGTAAAAATAAGAAATATAATTATGTTTTTTTTTTTTTTACAATCTTAACAAAGAGTGTTAAGATTAAAGTATACCACAATGTGACATTTCTATCGGGATTCGAACTTTGTTTTCCTTTGGGAATGTCTCTAGTGTTATAATTTTTTGGTAAACTCATTTTATAAAGTGATCAACTTTAAGTAGATTATTATGTAATATGATATAACAATTTAATATTTCATTTTTTAATTGGAGTTCTCAATCTAACCCCTGAGAGCAGGGACGAATCTATGGGAGGATCGGAGGGGGGCACTTGCCCTCACTGAACTATATGGAATCTTAAATAGAGATACCTAGAAGCTTAGATTAAAATCGAACTACATAGCACTTGCCCCTCTGAATATTTGTTGGCCCCTATTCTCATATATATCTTCACAAAGAATGAAGAATACGAATACAGACACTAATGAGAAATTTAAAGCTGTTTTTCGTGTGTTCTTGGTATTCTTCTCATGGGTCTTCTTGAGGAAGAAGATGAACGGTAGAAAAATAAATAATAAAAACTTCTTTTTTTCATTTATATTTGTTAAATTTAATATATTTATATTAATAAATGTGTCGAAAAAAAGTTCTTTTACTGATGAAAATGATTTAAATTGAAACTTCCACGAAAACACTCTCAAGTCCCATAGTAAAGTGAATCATGTAATATGGTGTGGTGATTCAGCGTCTCATCCATTAACCGGAGGTCAGAGATTCAATCCCCGTTAGTGACCATGTGAATGAAAAAATATTTATGACCGTCACTTTACCCCTGCTACAGGTGTTGCCCTCCTGATGATCAAGACCCCTAGAACCACCCACGAAACCAAACGAAAAAAACCAAAACTGTGGCCACCACCAGTTTTTACCATCGTCACTTTTTTTTCCAGATATACTCTCATTACCTATTAGCAATTAGCATTTTCTATAAACAGTAATCTAATTAGTAACGTTGAAAAAAACCATGTACTTCACAGTTTTTTTTTTTCTTTCCAAAACTACTTCATAATTTCACCCTGCACAAATTGTGCTTAAACTAGTATATCTTTAATATCAAACCATTTTTTTTTTTCATAATTTCACCCTACACATAAAAATTATTTACTTTTAAACATAAAAAAGTTTACTATTAACTCTTACATAATAATCGAGACGGTTGGATAATGTCACGTGGCGTGATCAATGATTATTGTAAATAATTTATGATGTTCAAAATTAATTGTACAACTTTTGACGTCAAAAAATATCATCGTATCACATGACACCTGCAATCAGGGACAAAGTTATTAAGGTATAATGGGGAAATTGGCCCCTCAATTTTTTTGGAATGTGTAATTTTGATATTAAAAATTGTAATTTTTCTTGATTTGACCCTTTAAAATCTTACCCTTATCCAAAAAAAAAAAAATCAGATTGTTTGACCCTAATTCAATTCTTGCTCCCCTGAATAATATTCATGGCTTCGTCTCATCCAGCGAGTTCTAAGAATGTAAAATATTCATGGTTTTACCACTGCGAAATATATATTATAAATTCTGAAAGAAAAATAATAACAGAGTGAATGTGGAGCTGATGATTTTGTTTTTACGTTAATCGATGTATTTATGACAATTAAGCTAAGGATTTTGTAGTCATTAATTCAATATCATTGATTGCACTAGGGAGCTGAGGGTTTTTAAGTTGCAATTAAACGCAATTAAATTTCGCTGATTTCGAACCGTTCAAGATTCAATGTATACAATTAATCACAATTAAAATTTTGGATTGTTTTTAATATTCAATGTATGCAATTAATCGCAATTAAAATTTCTCTAATTTCGAACCGCTCAAGATTCAATGTATGCAATTAATCGCACTTAAAATTTCGAATCGTTCAAGATTCAATGTTGTAATTAATCGAAATTAAAATTTCATTGATTTTTAACAGACGCCTGACGCAGAGCCGACGAACGAAGATACCGGGCGGTACGGGCGGCTGAGAGTCTTAGTGGCAGAGCCATCTCTATCTCCGGCGAGATATCGTCGGTGGTCATCGAAACCATATCTCTTGACACGGATCCGACGACCAAATGTAGCATGCGGTACGGGCATCTCAAACTTATTTGTGAATTTGCGCAATGGTATTTTATGGTTCAAAATTTCAGTCTTTCATTTACTTTTTCAAATTTTAGACTAATATTTTATTTAAAAATAGTTTTCAACATATTACAAATAGTCAGTATAAATTTTATCGAATATTAGTTTATTAATTATACATATATTTGGTAAGTCACCTCGCCCGAAGCGCGAGAAATGCACCTAGTATTTATTATTTTATAAAGTGAATTAAATATGTTACGAAAATTATCCTTTAATCCATAGTGCACATTGCAAAACATGAGTTAGCTATTTTTCCATAAAGAAACGTGAGCTAGCAATTTGTTCGTGAGGGCAATTTGGTCATTTCGCATAATCACGTTTCGTGTATGTGCCGATTCTGTAACAAAAAATAAAATAAAATAAATAATAACCGAAAATGTAAACGAAACTAGTTATCTGCTCACTTAAGAAAACTTGAGTTTGCTATTTTTCCAGAAAGAAACGTGAGCTAGCAATTTGTTCGCGGAACCAAATACGGGAAATAATAATATTAATATCTGTAAGTTATTTTAATATCATCATTCTGATATTTACGAAGGCCATTTCCTAATCCCATTTGGTCATTTCGCATAATCACGTGTCGTGTATGTGCCGTTTTTATCAAAGAATAACCGAAAAATTAAACGGTGCTAGTTATTTGCTCACTTAGGAAAACATGAGTTAGCTATTTTTCCGGAAAGAAACGTGAGCTAGCAATTTGTTCGTGAATGCATTTTGGTCATTTCGCATAATTACGTGTCGTGTATGTGCCGATTCTGTAACAAACAAATAATAAAAAATTAATAACCGGAAATGTAAACGAAGCTAGTTATCTGCTCACTTAAGAAAACTTGAGTTTGCTATTTTTCCGGAAAGAAACGTGAGTTAGCAATTTGTTCGTGGGGGCATTTTGGTCATTTCACATATTCAGGTGTCGTGAATGTGCCGATTTTGTAACAAAAAAAAGTAATAGTAACCGAAAATGTAAACGAAGCTAGTTATCTGCTCACTTAAGAAAACTTGAGTTTGCTATTTTTCCGGAAAGAAACGTGAGCTAGCAATTTGTTTGCGGAACCAAATACGGGAAAAATAATAATTAATATCTTTCAGTTATTTTAATATCACCATTAAGATGTTTACGACGGTCATTTCCCAATCCCAGCTGGTCATTTCGAATAATCACGTGTCGTGTATGTGTCGTTTCTATCAAAGAATAATTGAAAAATTAAACTGTGCTAGTTATTTGTTCACTTAGGAAAACATGAGTTAGCTATTTTTCCGAAAAGAAACGTGAGCTAGCAATTTGTTTGTGAGGGCATTTTGGTCATTTCGCATAATCACGTGTCGTGTATGTGCCGATTCTGTAACGAAAAAAATAAAAAAAAAATAACCGAAAATGTAAACGAAGCTAGTTATCTGCTCACTTAAGAAAACTTGAGTTTGCTATTTTTCCGGAAAGAAACGTGAGCTAGCAATTTGTTCGCGGAACCAAATACGGGAAAAATAATGATTAATATCTTTCAGTTATTTTAATATCATCATTCAGATGTTTACGACGGTCATTTCCCAAACCCATCTGGTCATTTCGCATAATCACGTGCGTGTATGTGCCGTTTCTATCAAAGAATAATTGAAAATTAAACGGTGCTAGTTATTTGCTCACTTAGGAAAACATGAGTTAGCTATTTTTCTGAAAAGAAACGTGAGCTAGCAATTTGTTTGTGAGGGCATTTTGGTCATTTCGCATAATCACGTGTCGTGTATGAGCTGATTCTGTAACAAAAAAATAACAAAAAATGTAAACGAAGCTAGTTATCTGCTCACTTAAAAAAACTTGAGTTTGCTATTTTTACGGAAAGAAACGTGAGCTAGCAATTTGTTCGCGGAACCAAATACAGGAAAAATAATAATTAATATCTTTCAGTTATTTTAATATCATCATTCAGATGTTTACGACGGTCATTTCCCAATCCCATCTGGTCATTTCGCATAATCACGTGTCGTGTATGTTCCGTTTCTATCAAAGAATAATTGAAAAATTAAACTGTGCTAGTTATTTGCTCACTTAGGAAAACATGAGTTAGTTATTTTTCCGAAAAGAAACGTGAGCTAGCAATTTTTTTGTGAGGGCATTTTGGTCATTTCGCATAATCACGTGTCGTGTATGTGCCGATTCTGTAACAAAAAAAATAAAAAATAACCGAAAATGTAAACGAAGCTAGTTATCTGCTCACTTAAGAAAACTTGAGTTTGCTATTTTTTCGGAAAGAAACGTGAGCTAGCAATTTGTTCGTGAAGGCATTTTGGTCATTTCGCATAATTACGTGTCGTGTATGTGCCGATTTTGTAACAAATAAAAAATAAAAAATAACCGAAAATGTAAACGAAGCTAGTTATCTGCTCACTTAAGAAAACTTGAGTTTGCTATTTTTCCGGAAAGAAACGTGAGCTAGCAATTTGTTCGTGAAGGCATTTTGGTCATTTCGCATAATCAGGTGTTGTGAATGTGCCGATTTTGTAACAAAAAATAGTAATAATAACCGAAAATGTAAACGAAGCTAGTTATCTGCTTACTTAAGAAAACTTGAGTTTGCTATTTTTCAGGAAAGAAACATGAGCTAGCAATTTGTTCGCGGAACCAAATACGGGAAAAAAATAATAATTAATATATGTCAGTTATTTTAATATCATCATTCAGATATTTACGACGGTCATTTTCCAATCTCATCTGGTCATTTCGCATAATCACGTATCGTGTATGTGTCGTTTCTATCAAAGAATAACTGAAAAATTAAACGGTGCTAGTTATTTGCTCACTTAAGAAAACATGAGTTAGCTATTTATCCGGAAAGAAACGTGAGCTAGCAATTTGTTCGTGAGGGCATTTTGGTCATTTCGCATAATCACGTGTCGTGTATGTGCCGATTCTGTAACAAAAAAAAAAAAATCGTAAATGTAAACGAAGCTAGTTATCTGCTCACTTAAGGAAACTTGAGTTTGCTATTTTTCCGGAAAGAAACGTGAGCTAGCAATTTGTTTGCGGAACCAAATACGGGAAAAATAATAATTAATATCTTTCAGTTATTTTAATATCATCATTCAGATGTTTACGATGGTCATTTCCCAAACCCATCTGGTCATTTCGCATAATCACGTGCGTGTATGTGGCGTTTCTATCAAAGAATAATTGAAAAATTAAACGGTGCTAGTTATTTGCTCACTTAGGAAAACATGAGTTAGCTATTTTTCCGAAAAGAAACGTGAGCTAGCAATTTGTTTGTGAGGGCATTTTGGTCATTTCGCATAATCACGTGTCGTGTATGAGCTGATTCTGTAAAATGCATTTTGGGCCCGAACTTAGTTGATGATGATCACATAATGAATTTTCCTTTGAGAGCAATTATCATAATGATTTATGGAGAATCTTCAGGTTCTTCTAAATAATGTACTGCGCATCTTAAGTGATTCGGAATGGTCTGTAACCGGTCACGCCAAATATCATATTATATGGGTAAAACTTCGGGTTTACCTCTATATGAATCAGTAAACTTCTGGTTTACCGAATATATAATCAATCATGCCAATATTGGTGGTAAACTTCCGGTTTACCTGATATGTATTTCTTTCATAATATGCAAGAGATATATTTTGTATCTCTTATAACACATTCCGCATGTTTTTATTTTATTCATTGTCATCATAATGATGAATGCGGAGTAATCAATTCTTTATAGTAATAAATAAATAAATAAAGAATATGAAACATATAAATAACATTAATCAAAATAATGCGAAATAATAATAATATTTTAATAACTTCATATAAATGCTCGTAATTCATGATCTTCAGGATCATTTATAGCACAAAATATTTTAGGATCTTCATGATCTTTATTTGTAGCTCAAGATATTTACAGATCTTTTATTCATATCTCAAAATCTCTTAGTATATTCAGGATCCTATTTTCATCATTCTAGATCATGCTTTCGAAATAATTTAGGATCTTCAGGATCTCTAATGATTATTCAAGATCTTCATGGATCTTCAATCTCGTTAATTCATAGTCCGAGATATTTAGGAACTTCAGGATCCTTTATTCATTTATAGATCTTATAGGATCTTCCTGATTATTTATTCATAACTCATGATTTGTTAGGATCTTCAAGATCCTAAATGTAGTAATTATTGAGCTTTTGAATAACTCTTTATCTTCTTGATCATTTTATAATAAAATGCAGTGAGCAAAAATATATATTTAATAAATATACTTAGTGCAAGAAATAAATATAAATATATATATATAATAATAATAATAACTAAATATATTGCAGTGCAAGAAATATAAAGGTAACCGTTAATGTAAATGTAGTGCTTGAAATATAAAATATAATTGTAAATGTAGTGCGGGAAATAAATAAATATTCATAATGATTGATTCTCCAAAATCATAATATCTGATCTTCGGGATATTATATTAGTATAGAATGCAATTTTCTTTATCGCAATATCCAGTATCAAATAATATTTTCTATTGAGGCCAAACTTTGCCTAATTTCATTGCGATATCAACAATTTTCTGCAAGCGTCATCGCGCATCTCGAAATTATCATTCTTCCAAATCAATTGGACTTTGCATTCTCTTCATGCATTTTTTTTGTAAGAGGCATCATCGTTCCTTATCGATATCATGATGATGCTAATTATTTTATCTTTTTCAAAGTCAATCATGACCATGATAACCATGGCAAAATCGTATTCCTTCAAAGTCAATCATAAATTGCCGCACTCACTTCAGGGAGTGAAATATATTCTCATTGTAATCATAAACTCGCTTCAGGGAGTGGATGATTCCATCGCTATAATTGTAATCTACAACACTCGCTTCAGGGAGTGGAGCATACATAGTGGGCGATATGTATAATTTTTGTTCATCGTTTATATATGGAATATTTCAACATCAAACAACCATGCCACATTATTATTATTATTATTATTATTATTATTATTATTATTATTATGATAACTCATCTACTTCTATACTCGCTTCAGGGAGTATGAGCATATTAATACATATATCGTTACGGTTGTATGTTATAAAAATCGAGTCTTGTAAATTTATATGTTACTTATCTTTTTCAATTGATGATATACGTTGCCCTGCAATAGCTACGAGATCGAGGACTTACGTGGGGGCTCTCCTCTTCCTTTATCTAATGTATATGTCTCCACCGTATAATGGATTTTGACGAGTCACTCTTATTAATTATATAAGAGATCTACAATAAAGTAAAAGATAAATAATAAAATTAGTTTAATGAATAATAAATAGAATTCTAATAATATGAAATTAATAGTAGAAAACAAAAAAAAAACTAATCTCCCTTTAGCCAGTGAGGAACAATAAGATAGAGTAGCAGAGCATAATGCTTGTATAGCTGCGTAGCTTGTCATATGGTGGATCGATATATAGATGGATTTCTATGGTGGGCTCCTTAGAAACAAATTTGTTTTACGAGCAATTAGATAATTAATTAGGATAGAGTTCGCTAAGGTAGAGAGAAGGACGACGGCGGGGTGGCACTGCAAATTTCTAGTGTTTGGATATAATGTGGTAATCGGAAGACCAAAAAAAATTGTTAGCAAAATCGTGCTGATAACGTGTTACGAAAGTAGAGAGGTAATGGAAGAGAGAACTTAAGGATGTCTTATTATCACACATAAGGAGCCCTTATATAGGGATTAAATATACTTGTGGAGGAAGTAAATTTAATACTAGGAAAGTCTAAACAAGGAAGATGGTATATACACGTAATATTGAATATCCACTAAATATATTCATAACATTAACTGGGTTTTTTATTTGGACTATTTGCTAGTTTATGTTTGGTTTTGTGGACAATTTGATAGTTCATATTTCATTTTGTTGATAATTTACAAACTAACATTTTGTCCACAAGGGAAACTTGAGCTAACAAATTGTCCATCAAGCGAAATATGAGTTAGCAGATTGTCTAAAACAAAACTTCAGCTAATTTATCCATAAAACAAAACACGTACTACCAATTTATACAGAAAAACTTAAACTAACAATTTGTTCAAATATTTAAATGTGAGCTAACAACGGTATTTAACTCATAAAGTTAAAAAGAATACAATGTTTAATATTTGCCTCAAAATATAATATACATAATAATAAGTAAATATACCATATACATTGTATATTGTTTTTTTTATGAAGTAAAATTTCATATGTCCAGTCATTCTATTTTCACATTTCAGATTTTCCGATTTCTGTTTGTTTTAATTTATCTAGATTAAAACAAAAGCGTATTACACATGCACAATATTCATTTTCAACCCTCTAATAATCATGAAAATGTAATAATATTCATAATCAGCATTTTACCCCTTAAAAGCTGACTCAGTGTGAGTGGGAATTAGTCTAGGTGTGGAGCAAACATGCTACAAGTGCTGCCCTCCTAACGATGGGCCTTCCTAAGACTACCATGCGGGAAACCAAAAAATAAAAAATAAAAAAGAAAATATATATATATATATATATATATATAGTCTTTGAGGTGTATAGCAATAAACCACATCTCCTTTAGTAAAAATAAGAAATATAATTATATATTTTTTTTTACAATCTTAACAAAGAGTGTTATGATTAAAGTATACCACAATGTTACTTTTCTATCAGGATTCGAACTTTGTTTGCCTTTGGGAATGTCTCTAGTGTTATAATTTTTTTGGTAAACTCATTTTATAAAGTGATCAACTTTAAGTAGATTATTATGTAATATGATATAACAATTTAATGTTTCATTTTTTAATTGGAGTTCTCAATCTAACCCCTGCGAGCAGGGACGAATCTATGGGAGGATCGGAGGGGGGCACTTGCCCTCACTGAACTACATGGAATCTTAAATAGAGATACCTAGAAGCTTAGATTAAAATCGAACTACATAGCACTTGCCCCTCTGAATATTTGTTGGCCCCTATTCTCATATATATCTTCACAAAGAATGAAGAATACGAATACAGACACTAATGAGAAATTTAAAGCTGTTTTTCGTGTGTTCTTGGTGTTCTTCTCATGGGTCTTCTTGAGGAAGAAGATGAACGGTAGAAAAAAAAATAATAAAAACTTCTTTTTTTCATTTATATTTGTTTAATTTAATATATTTATATTTATATTAATAAATGTGTCGAAAAAAAGTTCTTTTACTGATGAAAATGATTTAAATTGAAACTTCCACGAAAACACTCTCAAGTCCCGTAATAGTAAAGTGAATCATGTAATATGGTGTGGTGATTCAGCGTCTCATCCATTAACCGGAGGTCAGGGATTCAATCCCCGTTAGTGACCATGTGAATAAAAAAATATTCATGGCCGTCACTTTACCCCTTACAGTCTGACCGGGTACGAGTGGAGATTAGTCTAGGTGTGGAACGAACATGCTACAGGTGCTGCCCTCCTGATCAAGGCCCCTAAAACCACCCACGAAACCAAACGAAAAAAACCAAAACTGTGGCCACCACCACCAGTTTTTACCATCGTCACTTTTTTTCCAGATATACTCTCATTACCTATTAGCAATTAGCATTTTCTATAAACAGTAATCTAATTAGTAACGTTGAAAAAAACCATGTACTTCACAGTTTTTTTTTTTTTTCCAAAACTACTTCATAATTTCACCCTGCACAAATTGTGCTTAAACTAGTATATCTTTAATATCAAACCATTTTTTTCATAATTTCACCCTACACATAAAAATTATTTAATTTTAAACATAAAAAAGTTTACTATTAACTCTTACATAATAATCGAGACGGTTGATAATGTCACGTGGCGTGATCAATGATTATTGTAAATAATTTATGATGTTCAAAATTAATTGTACAACTTTTGACGTCAAATATATATCATCGTATCACATGACACCCGCAATCAAGGACAAAGTTATTAAGGTATAATGGGGAAATTGACCCCTCAATTTTTTTGGAATGTGTAATTTTGATATTAAAAATTGTAATTTTTCTTGATTTGACCCTTTAAAATCTTACGTTTATCCAAAAAAAAATCAACGATTCAATCGCAATTTAAATTTCGTTGATTTCGAACCGTTCTAGATTCAATATATACAATTAATCACAATTAAAATTTCGGACTGTTTTTAAGATTCAATGTATGCAATTAATCGCAATTAAAATTTCTCTAATTTCGAACCGCTCAAGATTCAATGTATGCAATTAATCTGACTTAAATTTTCGAATCATTCAAGATTCAATGTTGTAATTAATCGAAATTAAAATTACATTGATTTTTAACAGACGCTTGACGCAGAGCCGACGAACGAAGATACCGGGCAGTACGGGCGGCTGAGAGTCTCAGTGGCAGAGCCATCTCTATCTCCGGCGAGATATTGCCGGTGGTCATCGAAAGCATATCTGTTGAAGAACAGACGTTTGACACGGATCCGACGACCAAATGTAGCATGTGGTACGGGCATCTCAAATTTATTTGTGAATTTGCGCAATGGTATTTTATGGTTCAAAATTTTCAGTCTTTCGTTTACTTTTTCAAATTTTAGACTAATATTTTATTTAAAAATAGTTTTCAACATATTACAAATAGTCAGTATAAATTTTATCGAATATTAGTTTATTAATTATACATATTTGGTAAACCACCTCGTGCGAAGCGCGAGAAATACACCTAGTGTTTATTATTTTATAAAGGTGAATTAAATATGTTACGAAAATTATCCTTTAATCCGTAGTACACATTGCAAAATTTGAGTTAGCTATTTTTCCATAAAGAAATTTGAGCTAGCAATTTGTTCGTGAGGGCAATTTGGTCATTTCGCATAATCACGTTTCGTGTATGTGCCGATTCTGTAACAAAAAATAAAATAAATAATAACCGAAAATGTAAACGAAACTAGTTATCTGCTCACTTAAGAATACTTGAGTTTGCTATTTTCCGGAAAGAAACGTGAGCTAGCAATTTGTTCGCGAAACCAAATACGGGAAATAATAATATTAATATCTGTCGGTTATTTTAATATCATCATTCTGATATTTACGAAGGCCATTTCCCAATCCCATTTGGTCATTTCGCATAATCACGTGTCGTGTATGTGCCGTTTCTTTCAAAGAATAACCGAAAAATTAAACGGTGCTAGTTATTTGCTCACTTAGGAAAACATGAGTTAGCTATTTTCCCAAAAAGAAACGTGAGCTAGCAATTTGTTCGTGGAGGCATTTTGGTCATTTCGCATAATTACGTGTCGTGTATGTGCCGATTATGTAACAAATAAATAATAAAAAAATTAATAACCGAAAATGTAAACGAAGCTAATTATCTGCTCACTTAAGAAATCTTAAGTTTGCTATTTTTCCGGAAAGAAACGCGAGCTAGCAATTTGTTCGTGAGGGCATTTTGGTCATTTCGCATAATCAGGTGTCGTGAATGTGCCGATTTTGTAACAAAAAAAAAAGTAATAATAACCGAAAATGTAAATGAAGCTAGTTATCTGCTCACTTAAGAAAACTTGAGTTTGCTATTTTTCAGGAAAGAAACATGAGCTAGCAATTTGTTCGCGGAACCAAATACGGGAAAAAAATAATAATTAATATATGTCAGTTATTTTAATATCATCATTTAGTTATTTACGATGGTCATTTTCCAATCTCATCTGGTCATTTCGCATAATCACGTATCGTGTGTGTGTCGTTTCTATCAAAGAATAACCGAAAAATTAAACGGTGCTAGTTATTTGCTCACTTAAGAAAACATGAGTTAGCTATTTATCCGGAAAGAAACGTGAGCTAGCAATTTGTTCGTGAGGGATTTTGGTCATTTCGCATAATCACGTGTCGTGTATGTACCGATTCTCTAAAAAATAAAAAATAGCTGAAAAATGTAAACGAAGCTAGTTATCTGCTCACTTAAGAAAACTTGATTTTGCTATTTTTCCGGAAAGAAACCTGAGCTAGCAATTTGTTCGCAGAACCAAATACGGGAAAAATAATAATTAATATCTTTCAGTTATTTTAATATCATCATTCAAATGTTTACGACGGTCATTTCCTAATCCCATCTGGTCATTTCGCATAATCACGTGTCGTGTATGTGTCGTTTCTATCAAAGAATAATTGAAAAATTAAACGGTGCTAGTTATTTGCTCACTTAGGAAAACATGAGTTAGCTATTTTCCCGAAAAGAAACGTCAGCTAGCAATTTTTTTGTGAGGGCATTTTGGTCATTTCGCATAATCACGTGTCGGCCGATTCTGTAACAAAAAAAATAAAAAATAAAAATAACCGAAAATGTAAACGAAGCTAGTTATCTGCTCACTTAATAAAACTTGAGTTTGCTATTTTTCCGGAAAGAAACGTGAGCTAGCAATTTGTTCGCGGAACCAAATACGGGAAAAATAATAATTAATATCTTTCAATTATTTTAATATCATCATTCAGATGTTTACGACGGTCATTTCCCAATTCCATCTGGTCATTTCGCATAATCACGTGTCGTGTATGTGCCGTTTCTATCAAAGAATAATTGAAAAATTAAACGGTGCTAGTTATTTGCTCACTTAGGAAAACATGAGTTAGCTATTTTTGTTTGTGAGGGCATTTTAGTCATTTCGCATAATCATGTGTCGGCCGATTCTGTAACAAAAAAATAACCGAAAATGTAAACGAATCTAGTTATCTGCTCACTTAAGAAAACTTGAGTTTGCTATTTTTCCGGAAAGAAACGTGAGCTAGCAATTTGTTCGTGAGGGCATTTTGGTCATTTCGCGTGCTCACTTAAGAAGGGGAAAAATAATATATATCTGTCAGTAAGCTTAGTTTCATCATTCAGATATTTAGGACGGCCAAACCCCAATACGGATGCAATAATATTGTTGACTCAACAATCTCGCAATATATGACCAAAGTAAAGGCATATATAAATAGGGCAGTAGATATCAAACCATTCGGTGTGGAATTTTAGTTTGATGTTTTGGTTCTCTGTTGTGGGATAATATATTATTATCAATGTTAAAAATGTGCTGATGGGAGCTGATGGTTCGCTTTCTAAGAGAGAGGGAATGGTCTTGAGTGAGAGGGTCGCTGTTTCGATTCCCGCAAGTCACCACATTTTTTATTTCTAGACATCTTAAAGAGCTGCTAAGTTCATTTATTCATCATCATGTCCACCTCTTTGATATCAATTTCTAAGTCAAATCAATTTAAATTCATCGGCTGCACTACCTTCACGCAATAGAAAGCATGCTTCTCAACTCATCCAAAACATATTGTTTTAGATTCTGGCAGCTCACTAGTTAGTAATGCTGTTAGCTGGCTTATTGTTGCTATATCTGATTTGTTAATCAGATGTTTCGGCGGAGCAAAGGCGAAGCAGTTGTCCGGCGGAGGTTGCGGAGCGGCAGCAAATCAATTGTGCGACAGAGGAAGAAGAGCAGGCGGGCGGTGTTCAACCCAAGGCATCATCTCAGATGAAGCAGATCTGAAGGAAATGAGCCAGTACCGTACATGCGCCATCTCTTAGGTTCGATCGTACCTTTCAATCTGGATCTGAATTCGGCGGATCTGGGTTCAGAAACTGGAATCTTTCTGTTCTTAGAAGAATCAGCCACTGAGGTGTTGACCATTTCCTTGAAGTTGTGAACCGGCTGTGAAGGTTAGATCTACACTACATATTGATTTAAGATCATCACATGCGGAAGTTTTTATAGGCGAAAAGAAGAACCCTCTTAATTGTGGTCTTGTTCTTCGAGCATTCATGCCGCTTCGATACCGGAACAGTGGCTCTTCATCTTCCACGCACCGAGAAAAAAAATTATGGCGCTTAGGAAAAATCACTTAGGTTGTTGCGTCTGTGTTTATCCGCTAATAATTTTTTTTTGACAGCTCTGTAAGTAATGTTTTGATGATATGAAACTATGATTTACTTTAATTCATTAAATTCGTTCCTTTGCTGGAGAAATTTGCATAGGAAGACTACTGCAATCCTAGAAATAACAAAAAAAATTATCTCTCAGCTCTTGGAAAGACTGCATTGAAAATAGGATTTTGGCAAAACCCCAACTCCACATTGCATTTGAAATTCTCTTTCACCCTAAATTTTATTATATATAGATAATAATAATATGGTGTGTATGTAATGATTGACAGAGAGAGACTAAGAGCACTTCCAATAGGAAGTGCCTAGTGCCTCCACATCAGCAGCCACGTCACTACCAACTCATCAAAGTGGCACTGCTACAGTATTTGCTACAGTAAATGGCACTGTAAAATTGGCACTCTCTCCAGTAGTGGAGGCCAAGTTCCACTTCTACATTGGAACCCACATAATTTCATAATTCAAATATAATTTTTGCATTATATATAAATTATATATCATTATATATAAATTATATATTCATATTTTTTTACAAATACGGACATGAATAAATAATGAGATTCAAGTATTAGATGTTTTAATTAAAAAAAATAGGGAAAAATATATACAAAATTATAAAAATGTAATTGAATTTTTTAATAAAAATTTACATTCTATAGGGATAAGAAAATAACCGGGCCGGTCGGTTCGGAACTGGTATAGACTGGACCGGTTCCAAACAGACCAATTATGCGAGAGGAGAACCAGACCAAAAACCAGTAATATACTTCTCAAAAAATTGATTTTTGACTAGACCAGACTGTTTTGAACTGGTTTTTAACTGGATCAGTTTTGTTGGAGGATCGGTTTTTCGTTTTTTTTTTAATTAGGGTAAATTTGTATAGGAAAATGGGTCGGACCAGTTTTGAACCGAACCAGACTTTTTTTACAGTTCCAGTCCAAAATCGGTCCATAATTTTTAGTGCTAATTTCAAATTCAGTCTAGACCGGACCATACTATTTTAATTATCACCAATCCAGTTCGGAACATATTCGGGCCCGACCGGTTCGTGCATATCCATAGTTCTCTATTGTCAATTCATTCCAATAATTATACGTTACTTGACCAAGGTAAAATTACTATTAGGTGCATTCCCCATGCGGCATGCAGAATGATTGATAAGTATAATTGTTGATATAATAACATTGATCAATCAAATTCATTGAATCTATTATTTCACCATAATCAGTGTATATCTGTTATACGTTGATTGACATATATTAGTTCAACATCATCAACATATTCACGTTTATGTACATCCATGATCATATTAGTAAATTGATTATTGATTAATCATGTGTTTTTATATATGATTTTCAATATATGTAAATTAGAAATATATTATATATACATCATTCTAAAAGTATAATTTTTATAATAATTTATCGTAAAAGATATATTTCTTTCATATAATAATATAATATAATATAATACGTAAAATATATAAAAATATATATGCATTAAAATAATATAATATTTTGTAGTAATTATTTTCCATATTTAATAATTTGAAATGTTATACTATTTCAAAAATTAGAATTAACGGTTATTCAACATGGTAACATATAAACAAATTAGATATGGAAATTTTGAAATTGATTCAAAGTTAAAAAGTAGTAATTTTGGTTCGTGTCGTTATTTATGTTACATAATATTCAAAATGACTGATTACGGCTCTTGTCTATCTGACTTAGCGTAACCGAATATATATACAATCAAAGAGATGAGCAACACAATCGAATAAAATAATATTAAAAAGTTGGCACCGACATGAACAGTAACTTGGGAGTTTCTACTAGTAGGCATTGTCCCACTTCACTATTCACTCAATAATGGCAAAACAGTAATATTAGTAATCCTAGTCACGCCTAGTGGCGCCTAGTCAGCGTCCAGTGGCAAAAATTGGAACTAGGCACTCCCATTTTGGAACAAGGCACTCCTATTGAAAATGCAAGTGCCTATTTAATCATTACCAGTAGGGACCAACAGTAAATGGCACTAGGCACTCTCTACAATAATAAATTTACAACATGGTACTAGGAACTAGGCACTACTATTGGAAGTGCTCTAACTGGAGAAAATATAAATGAAAGGGAGAGAGGGAAGGTGAAGCTCCAGCTAGGGTGGCAATTTCTGTCACGACACTAAAAACACGAGCTGTAACAAAGATGTTTTTTTTTTCACATCCTGACATGACACAAAATTTCTCGTGTCTAAACAACTATATAACACAAATAAACACGACTATTAAGCATGTCTATGTAGCTCGAGCTGCATGTACACATATAGATACAAATAGACACGGTAATTTGAAATTTAATATTTATGTATAAACTCAATCATTTTATCTATATTACAATTAAGTCCTTAAAATTAAAAATATATAAATTATATTCTAATAAAAACAATAAGAGTCGTTATGTATACAAATTTATTATTTTCTATATATATATATATTATTAAGAAAAAAATCGATAAAAATATAACTAAACAAACCAATGTAGATTAAGATGTAGATATGTTTTCAACTAGATATGTTTTTAATTAAATTGACTTTATTTTTCAAATATCACGTTAGTTGAAATTAGACCATTTCATAACTTTCGTAAAAGTTTTGGCAAATTATGAAATATTTCTACTATTGATTTTTCTGACACGATGTTACACGAACACGACACGATAATTTGATGACACAAGTACAGTATGACACGAAAAATAGGTTGAAAACGTTTTGATACAGCACGAATAAACACGCATGTCAGTGGCGACACGACACGAATTCATACGACACGAATTGTCACCCCTAGCTCCAGCTCTACTCTAATCAGACAGAGTCCAGACTCTAGAATCGACATGGCAGCTAGACCACCGAAAGTTTAACGCTACACAAAATCTTTACGACTCAGCTTGACTCGGCTTGTGAAGAATAATACTTCATATTTGGCTCAGCCTTTAACTAAATATGTGTTTAAAGAAAGTTCAATTTGCATGAGTGATAGATATCTGCCCAATTCGGGTTCGTATTTACATTCTGGACTTCACAAACATGTCGAAAATCACATAACGGTTCAAAAACGTCTCACGCGGGTCGAAAACGGTCCAGACGCGCGACACACGCGTCCATACCAAAAACTCCGGGTTGCACAGTGCAGTCCGAACCATGTCGGACTACCCGAATTCGACATGGTTCGGACTGCTGTCGGCAACACGCATATCTCCATTTGTGTCCGCACACTGAGTGAAGAGTTCTCCAAAGCCTAACTTAATCAAACCAGACGACGGTTCCTATTTTCCTTTAGGTCGGCGTCGAACCGCACAAAAACCGAGATCGGTTCTAAGATTGCCTATAAATAGGGGACATTGCCCACCCATTTTTCAGGGAGATTCTCAAGAGATTGGTTTTGGAGCTCTGACCTCTCTCTAGAAACTTTCTCTTTCTAGACTCTTACTTAAGCATCAGAGAGGGCTCAACCAGCACCACCCCCCCCCCCTCTCCGTGCTGGTTACTGCCCTTTGCGCAGGTTATGGAGCGCACGAAGCCGGCGGAGTGCACATTGCCGACAACCTACTGCCGTCACCCGACAGTCCGCAACCATCACCTGACAGTCAGTTCCTACCATCTGACAACCCGACACGTTCACAACCCGAAGAGCCGAATAATCCGACTACCCGGTTGGATTTGGACGCAACACTTGGCGACGTCCGCGAGATTCGAACAAGAAGCTATAGCGCACCACGAGCTATGATAAGCAATCAACCTCCTCTGGATGATGTCAACCAGCAGGAGAAGAAGAGAGGCCCTGGCCGCCCGAAGAAAGCTGCAACCACAATCAAGAAGCCGACAAGGCCGGGAACTTCACACATACCCGAAGCCACATCCATTGCTTCCAGTGCCAACCGGGAGTGTGCCTGCTGCACAGCACGGTCCCGAAGTTCAGAATACAGCGCGCGGATCACCGCCGCCTGGCTTCGAGCCCAGGATGCATGTCAATGAAGAGTTCCCTTACGGGATGCCAGCTGAAGGAGCTCAGAAACAAGAAAGGGGTGAAAACCCAGCAATTTGTTAGGTGGTTGATTTTTGGAAACATAAACTTAAATAATAAATAAATAAATAGGTGGCTGAGTTATCTATTTTTCCGAAAAGAAACGTGAGTTTGCAATTTGTTTGTGAGGGCATTTTAGTCATTTCGCATAATCATGTGTCGGCCGATTCTGTAACAAAAAAATAACCGAAAATGTAAACGAAGCTAGTTATCTGCTCACTTAAGAAAACTTGAGTTTGCTATTTTTCCGGAAAGAAACGTGAGCTAGCAATTTGTTCGTGAGGGCATTTTGGTCATTTCGCGTGCTCACTTAAGAAGGGGAAAAATAATATATATCTGTCAGTAAGCTTAGTTTCATCATTCAGATATTTAAGATGGCCAAACCCCAATACGGATGCAATATTGTTGACTCAACAATCTCGCAATATATGACCAAAGTCATGGCATATATAAATAGGGCAGTAGATATCAAACCATTCGGTGTGGAATTTTAGTTTGATGTTTTGGTTCTCTGTTGTGCGATAATATATTATTATCAATGTTAAAAATGTGCAGATGGGAGCTGATGGTTCGCTGTCTAAGAGAGAGGGAATGGTCTTGAGTGAGAGGGTCGCTGTTTCGATTCACGCAAGTCACCACATTTTTTATTTCAGTCTAGACATCTTAAAGAGCTGCTAAGTTCATTTATTCATCATCATGTCCACCTCTTTGATATCAATTTCTAAGTCAAATCAATTTAAATTCATCGGCTGCACTACCTTCACGCAATAGAAAGCATGCTTCTCAACTCATCCAAAACATATTGTTTTAGATTCTGGCAGCTCACTAGTTAGTAATGCTGTTAGCTGGCTTATTGTTGCTGTATCTGATTTGTTAATCAGATGTTTCGGCGGAGCAAAGGCGAAGCAGTTGTCCGGCGGAGGTTGCGGAGCGGCAGCAAATCAATTGTGCGACAGAGGAAGAAGAGCAGGCGGCGGGCGGTGTTCAACCCAAGGCATCATCTCAGATGAAGCAGATCTGAAGGAAATGAGCCAGTACCGTACATGCGCCATCTCTTAGGTTCGATCGTACCTTTCAATCTGGATCTGAATTCGGCGGATATGGGTTCAGAAACTGGAATCTTTCTGTTCTTAGAAGAATCAGCCACTGAAGTGTTGACCATTTCCTTGAAGTTGTGAACCGGCTGTGAAGGTTAGATCTATACTACATATTGATTTAAGATCATCACATGCGGACGTTTTTATAGGCGAAAAGAGAACCCTCTTAATTGTGGTCTTGTTCTTCGAGCATTCATGCCGCTTCGATACCGGAAGAGTGGCTCTTCATCTTCCACGCACCGAGAAAAAAAATTATGGCGCTTAGGAAAAATCACTTAGGTTGTTGCGTCTGTGTTTATCCGCTAATAATTTTTTTTTGACAGCTCTGTAATTAATGTTTTGATGATATGAAACTATGATTTACTTTAATTCATTAAATTCGTTCCTTTGCTGGAGAAATTTGCATAGGAAGACTACTGCAATCCTAGAAATAACAAAAAAAAATTATCTCTCAGCTCTTGGAAAGACTGCATTGAAAATAGGATTTTGGCAAAACCCCAACTCCACATTGCATTTGAAATTCTCTTTCACCCTAAATTTTATTATATATAGATAATAATAATATGGTGTGTATGTAATGATTGACAGAGAGAGACTAAGAGCACTTCCAATAGGAAGTGCCTAGTGCCTCCACATCAGCAGCCACGTCACTACCAACTCATCAAAGTGGCACTGCTACAGTATTTGCTACAGTAAATGGCACTGTAAAATTGGCACTCTCTCCAGTAGTGGAGGCCAAGTTCCACTTCTACATTGGGACCCACATAATTTCATAATTCAAATATAATTTTTGCATTATATATAAATTATATATCATTATATATAAATTATATATTCATATTTTTTTACAAATACGGACATGAATAAATAATGAGATTCAAGTATTAGATGTTTTAATTAAAAAAAATAGGGAAAAATATATACAAAATTATAAAAATTTAATTGAATTTTTTAATAAAAATTTACATTCTATAGGGATAAGAAAATAACCGGGTCGGTCGGTTCGGAACTGGTATAGACTGGACCGGTTCCAAACAGACCAATTATGCGAGAGGAGAACCAGACCAAAAACCAGTAATATACTTCTCAAAAAATTGATTTTTGACTAGACCAGACTGTTTTGAACTGGTTTTTAACTGGATCAGTTTTGTTGGAGGATCGGTTTTTCGTTTTTTTTTTAATTAGGGTAAATTTGTATAGGAAAATGGGTCGGACCAGTTTTGAACCGAACCAGACTTTTTTTACAGTTCCAGTCCAAAATCGGTCCATAATTTTTAGTGCTAATTTCAAATTCAGTCTAGACCGGACCATACTATTTTAATTATCACCAATCCAGTTCGGAACATATTCGGGCCCGACCGGTTCGTGCATATCCATAGTTCTCTATTGTCAATTCATTCCAATAATTATACGTTACTTGACCAAGGTAAAATTACTATTAGGTGCATTCCCCATGCGGCATGCAGAATGATTGATAAGTATAATTGTTGATATAATAACATTGATCAATCAAATTCATTGAATCTATTATTTCACCATAATCAGTGTATATCTGTTATACGTTGATTGACATATATTAGTTCAACATCATCAACATATTCACGTTTATGTACATCCATGATCATATTAGTAAATTGATTATTGATTAATCATGTGTTTTTATATATGATTTTCAATATATGTAAATTAGAAATATATTATATATACATCATTCTAAAAGTATAATTTTTATAATAATTTATCGTAAAAGATATATTTCTTTCATATAATAATATAATATAATATAATACGTAAAATATATAAAAATATATATGCATTAAAATAATATAATATTTTGTAGTAATTATTTTCCATATTTAATAATTTGAAATGTTATACTATTTCAAAAATTAGAATTAACGGTTATTCAACATGGTAACATATAAACAAATTAGATATGGAAATTTTGAAATTGATTCAAAGTTAAAAAGTAGTAATTTTGGTTCGTGTCGTTATTTATGTTACATAATATTCAAAATGACTGATTACGGCTCTTGTCTATCTGACTTAGCGTAACCGAATATATATACAATCAAAGAGATGAGCAACACAATCGAATAAAATAATATTAAAAAGTTGGCACCGACATGAACAGTAACTTGGGAGTTTCTACTAGTAGGCATTGTCCCACTTCACTATTCACTCAATAATGGCAAAACAGTAATATTAGTAATCCTAGTCACGCCTAGTGGCGCCTAGTCAGCGTCCAGTGGCAAAAATTGGAACTAGGCACTCCCATTTTGGAACAAGGCACTCCTATTGAAAATGCAAGTGCCTATTTAATCATTACCAGTAGGGACCAACAGTAAATGGCACTAGGCACTCTCTACAATAATAAATTTACAACATGGTACTAGGAACTAGGCACTACTATTGGAAGTGCTCTAACTGGAGAAAATATAAATGAAAGGGAGAGAGGGAAGGTGAAGCTCCAGCTAGGGTGGCAATTTCTGTCACGACACTAAAAACACGAGCTGTAACAAAGATGTTTTTTTTTTCACATCCTGACATGACACAAAATTTCTCGTGTCTAAACAACTATATAACACAAATAAACACGACTATTAAGCATGTCTATGTAGCTCGAGCTGCATGTACACATATAGATACAAATAGACACGGTAATTTGAAATTTAATATTTATGTATAAACTCAATCATTTTATCTATATTACAATTAAGTCCTTAAAATTAAAAATATATAAATTATATTCTAATAAAAACAATAAGAGTCGTTATGTATACAAATTTATTATTTTCTATATATATATATATTATTAAGAAAAAAATCGATAAAAATATAACTAAACAAACCAATGTAGATTAAGATGTAGATATGTTTTCAACTAGATATGTTTTTAATTAAATTGACTTTATTTTTCAAATATCACGTTAGTTGAAATTAGACCATTTCATAACTTTCGTAAAAGTTTTGGCAAATTATGAAATATTTCTACTATTGATTTTTCTGACACGATGTTACACGAACACGACACGATAATTTGATGACACAAGTACAGTATGACACGAAAAATAGGTTGAAAACGTTTTGATACAGCACGAATAAACACGCATGTCAGTGGCGACACGACACGAATTCATACGACACGAATTGTCACCCCTAGCTCCAGCTCTACTCTAATCAGACAGAGTCCAGACTCTAGAATCGACATGGCAGCTAGACCACCGAAAGTTTAACGCTACACAAAATCTTTACGACTCAGCTTGACTCGGCTTGTGAAGAATAATACTTCATATTTGGCTCAGCCTTTAACTAAATATGTGTTTAAAGAAAGTTCAATTTGCATGAGTGATAGATATCTGCCCAATTCGGGTTCGTATTTACATTCTGGACTTCACAAACATGTCGAAAATCACATAACGGTTCAAAAACGTCTCACGTGGGTCGAAAACGGTCCGGACGCGCGACACACGCGTCCATACCAAAAACTCCGGGTTGCACAGTGCAGTCCGAACCATGTCGGACTACCCGAATTCGACATGGTTCGGACTGCTGTCGGCAACGCGCATATCTCCATTTGTGTCCGCACACTGAGTGAAGAGTTCTCCAAAGCCTAACTTAATCAAACCAGACGACGGTTCCTATTTTCCTTTAGGTCGGCGTCGAACCGCACAAAAACCGAGATCGGTTCTAAGATTGCCTATAAATAGGGGACATTGCCCACCCATTTTTCAGGGAGATTCTCAAGAGATTGGTTTTGGAGCTCTGACCTCTCTCTAGAAACTTTCTCTTTCTAGACTCTTACTTAAGCATCAGAGAGGGCTCAACCAGCACCACCCCCCCCCCCCCTCTCCGTGCTGGTTACTGCCCTTTGCGCAGGTTATGGAGCGCACGAAGCCGGCGGAGTGCACATTGCCGACAACCTACTGCCGTCACCCGACAGTCCGCAACCATCACCTGACAGTCAGTTCCTACCATCTGACAACCCGACACGTTCACAACCCGAAGAGCCGAATAGTCCGACTACCCGGTTGGATTTGGACGCAACACTTGGCGACGTCCGCGAGATTCGAACAAGAAGCTATAGCGCACCACGAGCTATGATAAGCAATCAACCTCCTCTGGATGATGTCAACCAGCAGGAGAAGAAGAGAGGCCCTGGCCGCCCGAAGAAAGCTGCAACCACAATCAAGAAGCCGACAAGGCCGGGAACTTCACACATACCCGAAGCCACATCCATTGCTTCCAGTGCCAACCGGGAGTGTGCCTGCTGCACAGCACGGTCCCGAAGTTCAGAATACAGCGCGCGGATCACCGCCGCCTGGCTTCGAGCCCAGGATGCATGTCAATGAAGAGTTCCCTTACGGGATGCCAGCTGAAGGAGCTCAGCAACAAGAAAGGGGTGCAAACCCAGCAATTTGTTAGGTGGTTGATTTTTGGAAACATAAACTTAAATAATAAATAAATAAATAGGTGGCTGAGTTATCTATTTTTCCGAAAAGAAACGTGAGTTTGCAATTTGTTTGTGAGGGCATTTTAGTCATTTCGCATAATCATGTGTCGGCCGATTCTGTAACAAAAAAATAACCGAAAATGTAAACGAAGCTAGTTATCTGCTCACTTAAGAAAACTTGAGTTTGCTATTTTTCCGGAAAGAAACGTGAGCTAGCAATTTGTTCGTGAGGGCATTTTGGTCATTTCGCGTGCTCACTTAAGAAGGGGAAAAATAATATATATCTGTCAGTAAGCTTAGTTTCATCATTCAGATATTTAAGATGGCCAAACCCCAATACGGATGCAATATTGTTGACTCAACAATCTCGCAATATATGACCAAAGTCATGGCATATATAAATAGGGCAGTAGATATCAAACCATTCGGTGTGGAATTTTAGTTTGATGTTTTGGTTCTCTGTTGTGCGATAATATATTATTATCAATGTTAAAAATGTGCAGATGGGAGCTGATGGTTCGCTGTCTAAGAGAGAGGGAATGGTCTTGAGTGAGAGGGTCGCTGTTTCGATTCCCGCAAGTCACCACATTTTTTATTTAAGTCTAGACATCTTAAAGAGCTGCTAAGTTCATTTATTCATCATCATGTCCACCTCTTTGATATCAATTTCTAAGTCAAATCAATTTAAATTCATCGGCTGCACTACCTTCACGCAATAGAAAGCATGCTTCTCAACTCATCCAAAACATATTGTTTTAGATTCTGGCAGCTCACTAGTTAGTAATGCTGTTAGCTGGCTTATTGTTGCTGTATCTGATTTGTTAATCAGATGTTTCGGCGGAGCAAAGGCGAAGCAGTTGTCCGGCGGAGGTTGCGGAGCGGCAGCAAATCAATTGTGCGACAGAGGAAGAAGAGCAGGCGGCGGGCGGTGTTCAACCCAAGGCATCATCTCAGATGAAGCAGATCTGAAGGAAATGAGCCAGTACCGTACATGCGCCATCTCTTAGGTTCGATCGTACCTTTCAATCTGGATCTGAATTCGGCGGATCTGGGTTCAGAAACTGGAATCTTTCTGTTCTTAGAAGAATCAGCCACTGAGGTGTTGACCATTTCCTTGAAGTTGTGAACCGGCTGTGAAGGTTAGATCTACACTACATATTGATTTAAGATCATCACATGCGGACGTTTTTATAGGCGAAAAGAAGAACCCTCTTAATTGTGGTCTTGTTCTTCGAGCATTCATGCCGCTTCGATACCGGAAGAGTGGCTCTTCATCTTCCACGCACCGAGAAAAAAAATTATGGCGCTTAGGAAAAATCACTTAGGTTGTTGCGTCTGTGTTTATCCGCTAATAATTTTTTTTTTGACAGCTCTGTAATTAATGTTTTGATGATATGAAACTATGATTTGCTTTAATTCATTAAATTCGTTCCTTTGCTGGAGAAATTTGCATAGGAAGACTACTGCAATCCTAGAAATAACAAAAAAAAATTATCTCTCAGCTCTTGGAAAGACTGCATTGAAAATAGGATTTTGGCAAAACCCCAACTCCACATTGCATTTGAAATTCTCTTTCACCCTAAATTTTATTATATATAGATAATAATAATATGGTGTGTATGTAATGATTGACAGAGAGAGACTAAGAGCACTTCCAATAGGAAGTGCCTAGTGCCTCCACATCAGCAGCCACGTCACTACCAACTCATCAAAGTGGCACTGCTACAGTATTTGCTACAGTAAATGACACTGTAAAATTGGCACTCTCTCCAGTAGGGGAGGCCAAGTTCCACTTCTACATTGGGACCCACATAATTTCATAATTCAAATATAATTTTTGCATTATATATAAATTATATATCATTATATATAAATTATATATTCATATTTTTTTACAAATACTGACATGAATAAATAATGAGATTCAAGTATTAGATGTTTTAATTAAAAAAAATAGGGAAAAATATATACAAAATTATAAAAATGTAATTGAATTTTTTAATAAAAATTTACATTCTATAGGGATAAGAAAATAACCGGGTCGGTCGGTTCGGAACTGGTATAGACTGGACCGGTTCCAAACAGACCAATTATGCGAGAGGAGAACCAGACCAAAAACCAGTAATATACTTCTCAAAAAATTGATTTTTGACTGGACCAGACTGTTTTGAACTGGTTTTTAACTGGATCAGTTTTGTTGGAGGATCGGTTTTTCGTTTTTTTTTAATTAGGGTAAATTTGTATAGGAAAATGGGTCGGACCAGTTTTGAACCGAACCAGACTTTTTTTACAGTTCCAGTCCAAAATCGGTCCATAATTTTTAGTGCTAATTTCAAATTCAGTCTAGACCGGACCATACTGTTTTAATTATCACCAATCCAGTTCGGAACATATTCGGGTCCGACCGGTTCGTGCATATCCATAGTTCTCTATTGTCAATTCATTCCAATAATTATACGTTACTTGACCAAGGTAAAATTACTATTAGGTGCATTCCCCATGCGGCATGCAGAATGATTGATAAGTATAATTGTTGATATAATAGCATTGATCAATCAAATTCATTGAATCTATTATTTCACCATAATCAGTGTATATCTGTTATACGTTGATTGACATATATTAGTTCAACATCATCAACATATTCACGTTTATGTACATCCATGATCATATTAGTAAATTGATTATTGATTAATCATGTGTTTTTATATATGATTTTCAATATATGTAAATTAGAAATATATTATATATACATCATTCTAAAAGTATAATTTTTATAATAATTTATCGTAAAAGATATATTTCTTTCATATAATAATATAATATAATATAATACGTAAAATATATAAAAATATATATGCATTAAAATAATATAATATTTTGTAGTAATTATTTTCCATATTTAATAATTTGAAATGTTATACTATTTCAAAAATTAGAATTAACGGTTATTCAACATGTTAACATATAAACAAATTAGATATGGAAATTTTGAAATTGATTCAAAGTTAAAAAGTAGTAATTTTGGTTCGTGTCGTTATTTATGTTACATAATATTCAAAATGACTGATTACGGCTCTTGTCTATCTGACTTAGCGTAACCGAATATATATACAATCAAAGAGATGAGCAACACAATCGAATAAAATAATATTAAAAAGTTGGCACCGACATGAGCAGTAACTTGGGAGTTCCTACTAGTAGGCACTGTCCCACTTCACTATTCACTCAATAATGGCAAAACAGTAATATTAGTAATCCTAGTCACGCCTAGTGGCGCCTAGTCAGCGTCCAGTGGCAAAAATTGGAACTAGGCACTCCCATTTTGGAACAAGGCACTCCTATTGAAAATGCAAGTGCCTATTTAATCATTACCAGTAGGGACCAACAGTAAATGGCACTAGGCACTCTCTACAATAATAAATTTACAACATGGAACTAGGCACTAGGCACTACTATTGGAAGTGCTCTAACTGGAGAAAATATAAATGAAAGGGAGAGAGGGAAGGTGAAGCTCCAGCTAGGGTGGCAATTTCTGTCACGACACTAAAAACACGAGCTGTAACAAAGCTGTTTTTTTTTCACATCCTGACATGACACAAAATTTCTCGTGTCTAAACAACTATATAACACAAATAAACACGACTATTAAGCATGTCTATGTAGCTCGAGCTGCATGTACACATATAGATACAAATAGACACGGTAATTTGAAATTTAATATTTATGTATAAACTCAATCATTTTATCTATATTACAATTAAGTCCTTAAAATTAAAAATATATAAATTATATTCTAATAAAAACAATAAGAGTCGTTATGTATACAAATTTATTATTTTCTATATATATATATATTATTAAGAAAAAAATCGATAAAAATATAACTAAACAAACCAATGTAGATTAAGATGTAGATATGTTTTCAACTAGATATGTTTTTAATTAAATTGACTTTATTTTTCAAATATCATGTTAGTTGAAATTAGACCATTTCATAACTTTCGTAAAAGTTTTGGCAAATTATGAAATATTTCTACTATTGATTTTTCTGACACGATGTTACACGAACACGACACGATAATTTGATGACACAAGTACAGTATGACACGAAAAATAGGTTGAAAACGTTTTGATACAGCACGAATAAACACGCATGTCAGTGGCGACACGACACGAATTCATACGACACGAATTGTCACCCCTAGCTCCAGCTCTACTCTAATCAGACAGAGTCCAGACTCTAGAATCGACATGGCAGCTAGACCACCGAAAGTTTAACGCTACACAAAATCTTTACGACTCAGCTTGACTCGGCTTGTGAAGAATAATACTTCATATTTGGCTCAGCCTTTAACTAAATATGTGTTTAAAGAAAGTTCAATTTGCATGAGTGATAGATATCTGCCCAATTCGGGTTCGTATTTACATTCTGGACTTCACAAACATGTCGAAAATCACATAACGGTTCAAAAACGTCTCACGCGGGTCGAAAACGGTCCGGACGCGCGACACACGCGTCCATACCAAAAACTCCGGGTTGCACAGTGCAGTCCGAACCATGTCGGACTACCCGAATTCGACATGGTTCGGACTGCTGTCGGCAACGCGCATATCTCCATTTGTGTCCGCACACTGAGTGAAGAGTTCTCCAAAGCCTAACTTAATCAAACCAGACGACGGTTCCTATTTTCCTTTAGGTCGGCGTCGAACCGCACAAAAACCGAGATCGGTTCTAAGATTGCCTATAAATAGGGGACATTGCCCACCCATTTTTCAGGGAGATTCTCAAGAGATTGGTTTTGGAGCTCTGACCTCTCTCTAGAAACTTTCTCTTTCTAGACTCTTACTTAAGCATCAGAGAGGGCTCAACCAGCACCACCCCCCCCCCCCTCTCCGTGCTGGTTACTGCCCTTTGCGCAGGTTATGGAGCGCACGAAGCCGGCGGAGTGCACATTGCCGACAACCTACTGCCGTCACCCGACAGTCCGCAACCATCACCTGACAGTCAGTTCCTACCATCTGACAACCCGACACGTTCACAACCCGAAGAGCCGAATAGTCCGACTACCCGGTTGGATTTGGACGCAACACTTGGCGACGTCCGCGAGATTCGAACAAGAAGCTATAGCGCACCACGAGCTATGATAAGCAATCAACCTCCTCTGGATGATGTCAACCAGCAGGAGAAGAAGAGAGGCCCTGGCCGCCCGAAGAAAGCTGCAACCACAATCAAGAAGCCGACAAGGCCGGGAACTTCACACATACCCGAAGCCACATCCATTGCTTCCAGTGCCAACCGGGAGTGTGCCTGCTGCACAGCACGGTCCCGAAGTTCAGAATACAGCGCGCGGATCACCGCCGCCTGGCTTCGAGCCCAGGATGCATGTCAATGAAGAGTTCCCTTACGGGATGCCAGCTGAAGGAGCTCAGCAACAAGAAAGGGGTGCAAACCCAGCAATTTGTTAGGTGGTTGATTTTTGGAAACATAAACTTAAATAATAAATAAATAAATAGGTGGCTGAGTTATCTATTTTTCCGAAAAGAAACGTGAGTTTGCAATTTGTTTGTGAGGGCATTTTAGTCATTTCGCATAATCATGTGTCGGCCGATTCTGTAACAAAAAAATAACCGAAAATGTAAACGAAGCTAGTTATCTGCTCACTTAAGAAAACTTGAGTTTGCTATTTTTCCGGAAAGAAACGTGAGCTAGCAATTTGTTCGTGAGGGCATTTTGGTCATTTCGCGTGCTCACTTAAGAAGGGGAAAAATAATATATATCTGTCAGTAAGCTTAGTTTCATCATTCAGATATTTAAGATGGCCAAACCCCAATACGGATGCAATATTGTTGACTCAACAATCTCGCAATATATGACCAAAGTCATGGCATATATAAATAGGGCAGTAGATATCAAACCATTCGGTGTGGAATTTTAGTTTGATGTTTTGGTTCTCTGTTGTGCGATAATATATTATTATCAATGTTAAAAATGTGCAGATGGGAGCTGATGGTTCGCTGTCTAAGAGAGAGGGAATGGTCTTGAGTGAGAGGGTCGCTGTTTCGATTCCCGCAAGTCACCACATTTTTTATTTAAGTCTAGACATCTTAAAGAGCTGCTAAGTTCATTTATTCATCATCATGTCCACCTCTTTGATATCAATTTCTAAGTCAAATCAATTTAAATTCATCGGCTGCACTACCTTCACGCAATAGAAAGCATGCTTCTCAACTCATCCGAAACATATTGTTTTAGATTCTGGCAGCTCACTAGTTAGTAATGCTGTTAGCTGGCTTATTGTTGCTGTATCTGATTTGTTAATCAGATGTTTCGGCGGAGCAAAGGCGAAGCAGTTGTCCGGCGGAGGTTGCGGAGCGGCAGCAAATCAATTGTGCGACAGAGGAAGAAGAGCAGGCGGCGGGCGGTGTTCAACCCAAGGCATCATCTCAGATGAAGCAGATCTGAAGGAAATGAGCCAGTACCGTACATGCGCCATCTCTTAGGTTCGATCGTACCTTTCAATCTGGATCTGAATTCGGCGGATCTGGGTTCAGAAACTGGAATCTTTCTGTTCTTAGAAGAATCAGCCACTGAGGTGTTGACCATTTCCTTGAAGTTGTGAACCGGCTGTGAAGGTTAGATCTACACTACATATTGATTTAAGATCATCACATGCGGACGTTTTTATAGGCGAAAAGAAGAACCCTCTTAATTGTGGTCTTGTTCTTCGAGCATTCATGCCGCTTCGATACCGGAAGAGTGGCTCTTCATCTTCCACGCACCGAGAAAAAAAATTATGGCGCTTAGGAAATATCACTTAGGTTGTTGCGTCTGTGTTTATCCGCTAATAATTTTTTTTTGACAGCTCTGTAATTAATGTTTTGATGATATGAAACTATGATTTACTTTAATTCATTAAATTCGTTCCTTTGCTGGAGAAATTTGCATAGGAAGACTACTGCAATCCTAGAAATAACAAAAAAAATTATCTCTCAGCTCTTGGAAAGACTGCATTGAAAATAGGATTTTGGCAAAACCCCAACTCCACATTGCATTTGAAATTCTCTTTCACCCTAAATTTTATTATATATAGATAATAATAATATGGTGTGTATGTAATGATTGACAGAGAGAGACTAAGAGCACTTCCAATAGGAAGTGCCTAGTGCCTCCACATCAGCAGCCACGTCACTACCAACTCATCAAAGTGGCACTGCTACAGTATTTGCTACAGTAAATGGCACTGTAAAATTGGCACTCTCTCCAGTAGTGGAGGCCAAGTTCCACTTCTACATTGGAACCCACATAATTTCATAATTCAAATATAATTTTTGCATTATATATAAATTATATATCATTATATATAAATTATATATTCATATTTTTTTACAAATACGGACATGAATAAATAATGAGATTCAAGTATTAGATGTTTTAATTAAAAAAAATAGGGAAAAATATATACAAAATTATAAAAATGTAATTGAATTTTTTAATAAAATTTACATTCTATAGGGATAAGAAAATAACCGGGCCGGTCGGTTCGGAACTGGTATAGACTGGACCGGTTCCAAACAGACCAATTATGCGAGAGGAGAACCAGACCAAAAACCAGTAATATACTTCTCAAAAAAATTGATTTTTGACTGGACCAGACTGTTTTGAACTGGTTTTTAACTGGATCAGTTTTGTCGGAGGATCGGTTTTTTTTTTTGTTGATTAGGGTAAATTTGTATAGGAAAATGGGTCGGACCAGTTTTGAACCGAACCAGACTTTTTTTACAGTTCCAGTCCAAAATCGGTCCATAATTTTTAGTGCTAATTTCAAATTCAGTCCAGACCGGACCATACTGTTTTAATTAGTACCAATCCAGTTCGGAACATATTCGGGCCCGACCGGTTCGTGCATATCCATAGTTCTCTATTGTCAATTCATTGCAATAATTATACGTTACTTGACCAAGGTAAAATTACTATTAGGTGCAGTCCCCATGCGGCATGCAGAATGATTGATAAGTATAATTGTTGATATAATAACATTGATCAATCAAATTCATTGAATCTATTATTTCACCATAATTAGTGTATATCTGTTATACGTTGATTGACATATATTAGTTCAAAATCATCAACATATTCACGTTTATGTATATCCATGATCATATTAGTAAATTGATTATTGATTAATCATGTGTTTTAAATGTTTTGGCAGCTATTTGCACTCCCATTTTTCAGTAGCCAAAGCAAAGCAGGAACAGCATCAGCCCTTTCAACACATGCACGTATGATTACAGAGATTCCTGAGAATCAATGCCGAGTCTTCCTTGGCTTTGACAGACCCTATCTCCAGAATTTGAACTAGTGGAGGAATTCCACCTGTCGCTGTTATTGCCCATTTACTTTCATCGACATTCTTGCTGTTGTTCTGAAGACAGCCCAAGAAGAGAGATCAACATTTGCACACCTTCACGCCCCTGAAGAGCAAGCCACAGACTGCCTTCACTGTTACAAAGTTCAAGCAGTGCTTTTAATATAATAGCTCATCCTGCACTTCATTTGACGCCATTCACCAGAATGTCCGTCCACTCCCCCAGCCTGTATGGTTGCAGGCCAAAACCCTTCTGTGCTGCCTGAGAGGTTCCTTAAAGCTCCAGTCAACAAACTATCAACTAAGTTTACTGCTTTAAGTTGCCCCCACAACACCTTCTGTGGAGAAGATTTTTGATCCAACATAATCCTTAGCTCCACCTTGAGACAAATGGTCTTTGCAGCATCAGTTTGACCCTCTGCAGAGCTGGACTTGAGGAGACCAAGCAAAGGAGGGGAGGGATGCATATGGAAGCTCCGGATAGCAACAATCTGTTGGCAAATATCAGGGTCAAAACTGCAAAATACAAAAGTTGAGGGATCAATTTGCAATATTTGAAACTTCAGGGACTAAAACGTAAATAGTCAAATTTCGAGTTCTTACATATAAGTATACCGAATTATCATGCAAGATATTAACAACTCCGAAATTACACGTAAAATCGAGAAAGACGAAAACGTGATTTTAATACTGAGGCCTGTGGTGATCACGGTCTCCTTAAGGCAATTTCGCCCCACTCCACCCTCGGGTTATGCAAAGGAGTTTAAACATGGGGCGATCACCTCCCAGGATTCAACAGTGTCGTCAAATCGTGTTATGCACGAAACACGCTTGACCGAACCGAACTCAATACCTGAACACAACAGGATTTTAATAGAGATGCCGACTACGACGGCAGGAATTCAATATAAGAACAGGTTGTAGAACCCGAATGAGTAAAAAAAAAACAGATAGTATAACCTGATAACGCAGAGGTAGGAAAACTCAGAGAGAAATGAGAGAATGAATTTGTGAGGTGTGTTCAAATGTGAAGGATTGATGCTGTATTTATAGGGCAGACAGACTCCTTCTATATTAATTTCGAGATGCAACAGAATATTGTCGACATCAATTCTGTCCAAAAATGGACGCCTTAATTACATCATATTAATCTCGAAATATATTCTGTCCATATTTAACTGTTACCAAAAATAAATTTTCGGATTCAATGTATCTGGACAGACCACGGTTCGGTTTAGCAAAACCGGACTCGCGCAAGGCTAGCTTTCCGGACCGACATTCGTGTACGCACGTCGCGGGCACGCACACAAGCCAAGCTTACCGGGGTGGGTATTCGATCCACTCGACAGCACCCCCCCTGCGCGCGTGGAGAGAGCCTTCCATCTAGTAAATTGTTACTAGTATAAAAGGAGTTGCACCATATAAACTAGCAAAAATTCTAATAGCTGGCCGGTGTGGTATTCATATTACACACCTATATGATTGGCAAGCACAATTGCCATTCACTTCATTAATGGGCTTTGAACTTAAATGAAGCCCATGTCCCCACATGGCTTAATAAAGCCCACGTCCAACAATCCCCCACATGAATGAAAATTGGAAACCTAACGGTAACTCTAGACTCGAAAGTTGTGTTCAACGGTCAATACCTGCAAAGGATAGGTAGGGGTAACCCCTTTGAACCTACCCCTTGTGAGATCATGCCTTCTCTACTGACTGGTCGGTAGACGCGATGTCCTTGAACCGACTGTCGTTGGTGTAAACGACGACATAACCCACACAGATAGCTTCCTAGTATAGTTCGGTTCACACCCTGTGATCCCTAGACCCTGGATCACGTGCCTAGTTCTGCAAGCGTTTCTAAGAATTGCGCCCTCAACAATCCCTTTCGAAGCGGCCCCACTTCTCACTCGCATAGGTGATTCTATGTCTCAAGAGCATCATCACGACTCTGAGTTCTCTTTACGAATCATTAAAAGCTTTGCTTGTGAGTATCAACAACGGCAAAAGCTTAACCTCATCTTCATCACTGTTTGCATCATAGGAATGGGCTCGGGGTTTGACCCCCACAGTGACCACACTCACCCTTGTGATTAGGTTGTCCCATTGAACCAAGTTCTTGGGATCTCCAGTGGGTTTTCCTTCTCAAGGGTGTTTCCTCTACGGGCTTTAGCCCCATTCCTTTTAATGCTTGGCCAAACAACTCTCTGTTTAACCCTTTGGTTAGCGGATCCGCAATATTATCAACCGATCTCGTAAAGTCGATCGTGATAATTCCGGTAGAGAGTAATTGTCTTATGGAACTATGTCTTCGACGGATATGTCCTGACTTTCCATTATACATAAAATTTTGTGCTCTGTCGATCGCGGCTTTACAATCGCAGTGAATGCAGATTGCGGGCACAGGTTTTGGCCATCTCGGAACATCCTCGAGGAAATGGCGTAGCCATTCTGCCTCTTCGGCACATTTATCTAGTGCAATAAACTCAGACTCCATCGTGGATCTGGCTATGACTGTTTGCTTTGAGGATTTCCACGACACTGCTGCACCTCCTAAGGTGAAAACGTAACCACTTGTACTCATAGAGTCCGTGTCTCTGGAATCGGATATCCAGTTCGCATCACTATATCCTTCTATCACAGAAGGATTTCTAGTATAATGTAGACCATGATTACGAGTATATCTCAGATACCTAAGTAACCTGATTACCCCGTTCCAGTGATCAACACTAGGGTTACTCGTATATCGACTCAATACACTTACCGTGTGAGCGATATCTGGTCTAGTGCATGACATTAAGTACATGACACTGCCAATAATTCGAGCGTACTCAATTTGGGAAATGGATTCCCCCTTATTTTTTGAAAAATACTTACTCGTATCAATAGGGGTACTAACCTTGTTCTTGTCATCTCTGTTAAACTTATCCAAAATTTTATCAATATAATGAGTTTGACTTAGAACGAGACCTTCCGAAGATCTTATGATTTTAATTCCAAGGATCACATCGGCAAGGCCCATATCTTTCATATTGAACCTTGAACTCAACATATGTTTGGTAGACCGGACCATCTCATCGTTACTTCCAACGATAAGCATGTCATCTACGTAAAGACACAAAATAACATAACCTCTATCTGTATCTTTCACGTAAATACATTTGTCACACTCATTTATTTTGAAACCTTTTTCCATCATAACGCTGTCAAATTTATGATGCCATTGTTTAGGCGCCTGTTTTAGACCATACAGGGATTTGACAAGCTTACAGACTTTCTTTTCCTGCCCTCGCGCAGAGAAACCCTCAGGTTGTTCCATGTAGATTTCTTCATCTAAATCTCCATTTAAGAAAGCTGTTTTCACATCCATTTGATGTACTTCTAGATTTCGCAGCGCGGCAATCGCAAGTACCATCCTTATGGATGTGATTCTAGTTACTGGAGAATATGTATCAAAATAATCCAGTCCTTCCTTTTGTCTGTATCCTTTGATGACAAGTCGGGCTTTATATTTATCAATCGACCCATCTGCTTTCATTTTACGTTTAAAGATCCACTTGTAGCCTAGCGGTTTGCTTCCGGGCGGAAGATCCACTAGCTCCCAAGTATGATTCTGCAAGATCGATTCGATTTCACTGTTTATTGCCTCTTTCCATAGAGGACCCTCAGAGGAGTTTACAGCTTCTTGGTAAGTCTGAGGTTCAGCTTCAAGCATATAGGTCAGAAAATCTGGACTGTATGACTTTCCAGTCCTTGCCCTTTTACTTCTTCTGGGCTCGACCTCGGTTTCAACCTCGGTCTCGACCTCAACATTCCCTTCATGTTCTCGGTCTTGACTATTTTCCTCTATAGTCTCATGTGCTTGTCTTGAAGAACTTGCTTCTCCTCTGGACTTAGCCGGAAATACATTTTCAAAGAAATATGCATTTTTTGACTCCATAATCGTATTTTTGTGTATATCAGACACCTTTGATTCATACACAAGAAACCGATATGCATTACTATGCTGAGCATACCCAATGAAAATGCAATCAACGGTTTTTGGGCCTATTCGCACCTTCTTCGGGGGAGGTATCATTACATTGGCAAGACACCCCCACATTCGAAGGTGATTATAAGAAGGTTTCCTCCCTTTTCCACAATTCATGCGGAGTTTTCTCTTCCTTCTTTTGGGGTACCTTATTCAAAAGGTAATTACTAGTCAAAATAGCTTCCCCCACATGTTCTGGGGCAACCCCGAACTAATCAACAATGAATTCATCATTTCCTTCAATGTTCAATTTTTCCTATCCGCAACCCCATTTGACTGAGGTGAAAACGAAGCAGTGACCTCATGGACCATGTTCAGCGCAAAATTCTGCAAACGGAGCTTCATACTCACCTCCTCTGTCACTGCGTAACTTTTTTTATTTTCTTATTAAGTTGATTCTCAACTTCTTGTTTGTAGATCATGAATTTCTGAATTGCTTCATCTTTTCCTTTCATCAAGTATACATAGCAAAATTTTGTATTATCATCTACAAAAGTGATGAAGTATTTATTTCCACCACGCGTTTGTACATATTTCAAGTCACAAACATCGCTATGTATTAAATCGAGAGGTTCGGAAAATCTTTCGACTGAGTGAAACGAAGTCCGAGTAAGTTTCGCTTCAACGCAAACTTCACATTTATCTTCCTGATCTATTTTGAATTTAGGAATATGCTCCATGTTAATTAACTTTCGCAAAGAATCAAAATTAACATGTCCTAACCTACCATGCCATAAATTAGGAGACTCAAGCAAGTAAGCAGAAGAGGAAGCATTCTTATTCATATTCTTTTTTGGCACTACGGCCATTACAGAAAGTTTAAACATTCCTCCATTCTCATACCCCTTACCAATGAAAACATTATTTTTAGTAAGTACAAACTTATCAGACTCAAACACAAGACGAAAACCATGCTTGTTCAAGAGGGCCCCAGACACCAAGTTCTTCCGGATGTCCGGAACATACAGCACATTGGTGAGGGTTACGTCCTTGCCAGAAGTCATCTTCAACACCACCGTTCCTCTGCCTTTAATCGCCGATGAGGCAGAGTTTCCCATGAACAGGGATTCTCCGGTATCCACCTCCTCCAAGCTTGAGAACACTGCCTTGTTCGAGCAGACGTGCTTAGTGGCGCCAGTGTCCACCCACCACTCATTGGGGTTGGAATCAGCCATATTGATCTCTGACACCACCGCGATCAAGTTCAGGTCCTCTATGTCCTCGGTGACCGTCGCCACGTGGGCTTCATGATTCTTAGGGAACCTGCACTCATTAGCTTTGTGCCCTATCTTGCCACAATTGAAACAGCTACCTTGAAACCGTTGTGGAACTTGAGAGCCTTGTCCTCCTTGAGGTCCCTTTCCTCCCTTAGAAGATTGGCCGCCTTTGGATTTCTTGGAAACACCGCCTTTAGGACCTAGGTTGACCCCCTTGTCTTGCGGCTTCTTTCCTCTTCCACGAGAGCCCTGCTTGCTTGGACCCTGGTTGTGCTCCACCACATTAGCCTTGGCAGAGTTGATCGTCCTCATTGGGCCGACCGGATTTCCCTGGGCATTCTTCTGGAGACCCTCCTGGGTGGCGATCCTGCTAACCACCTCTGACACCGCCATCTCCTTTGTCTTATGCTTCAGATAGCCCTTGAACCAATCCCAGCTGGGGGGAAGCTTCTCCATAATCACAGCCGCCTTGAATGACTCGGTAAAAGCCATATGTGCATCATGGATCTCCTGAAGCAGACTTAAGAGCGCGTTCACCTGCTGCATCACAGATTTGTTATCAACCATTTTAAAATCAAACAGTTTACTAACAAGGAATTTCTTCCTTCCAGCATCCTCCGACTCGTATTTTGAATTAATGGACGTCCACAACTCCCTTGAAGACGTCGTCCTGCTGTAGACATGATACAGCGGGTCGGTAAGACAGCTCACGATAGCGTTCCTGCACAGGTAGTCCGAATGCTTCCATGCCTCCAACGCCAGGAAGGATGCGGCATCATCTGGGACAATTGGTGGGGGCATTTCTTTCAGGAATCTCTCCATGCTTTGGAAGGTGATATAGTATTTCATCTTCTCACTCCATATCTTGAAGTTCGTCCCGTCAAACTTTTCTGGTTTCTCCACCGGGGAAGTTAAAATACGGGGCATGGTCACTCCTCCGGCCAATGGTGCTCCAGCAAAGTTCCTGAATCCGAGATTAGGAACAGTTTGAGATGAACTAGCACCTGGAGCAGCAAAGTTGAAACCACCGCCTGGAAGCAGATTCAGTCTGGTGCATACAGCAGCGGTTGTGGTGACAGCAATGGTGTTGACAGCAGTTGTCGGTGGAGGTACACCTCCAGTTCCCTGATTCGGCACTTCCGTTTCGAGAATCATCTCGCTAGAGAAGGGAACAGATGTGTTGTTGTTTGGATCCATATCACCTGACAGCAGATAAACAACAACGTTAGTTTCAAAATTAAGATCCAACAACAACCCTGATAATCAACAATAAAATTTCCTTAAGACTGTTGGCAAATATCAGGGTCAAAACTGCAAAATACAAAAGTTGAGGGATCAATTTGCAATATTTGAAACTTCAGGGACTAAAACGTAAATAGTCAAATTTCGAGTTCTTACATATAAGTATACCGAATTATCATGCAAGATATTAACAACTCCGAAATTACACGTAAAATCGAGAAAGACGAAAATGTGATTTTAATACTGAGGCCCGTGGTGATCACGGTCTCCTTAAGGCAATTTCGCCCCACTCCACCCTCGGGTTATGCAAAGGAGTTTAAACACGGGGCGATCACCTCCCAGGATTCAACAGTGTCGTCAAATCGTGTTATGCACAAAACACGCTTGACCGAACCGAACTCAATACCTGAACACAACAGGATTTTAATAGAGATGCCGACTACGACGGCAGGAATTCAATATAAGAACAGATTGTAGAACCCGAATGAATAAAAAAAAAAAAAACAGATAGTATAACCTGATAACGCAGAGGTAGGAAAACTCAGAGAGAAATGAGAGAATGAATTTGTGAGGTGTGTTCAAATGTGAAGGATTGATGCTGTATTTATAGGGCAGACATGCTTCTTCTATATTAATTTCGAGATGCAACTGAATATTGTCGACATCAATTCTGTCCAAAAATGGACGCATTAATTACATCATATTAATCCCGAAATATATTCTGTCCATATTTAACTGTTACCAAAAATAAATTTTCGGATTCAATGTATCTGGACAGACCACGGTTCGGTTTAGCAAAACCAGACTAGTGCAAGGCTAGCCTTTCGGACCGACATTCGTGTACGCACACAAGCCAAGCTTACCGAGGTGGGTATTCGATCCACTCGACAGCACCCCTGCGCGCGTGTGGAAAGAGCCTTACATATAGTAAATTGTTACTAGTATAAAAGGAGTTGCACCATATAAACTAGCAAAAATTCTAATAGCTGGCCGGTGTGGTATTCATATTACACACCTATATGATTGGCAAACACAATTGCCATTCACTTCATTAATGGGCTTTGAACTTAAATGAAGCCCATGTCCCCACATGGCTTAATAAAGCCCACGTCCAACACAATCAACTAACAGCAAACAAAACCAGCTGCATATACTTTAAGTAGTGCGTGTAGAGAAATCAAGTAGAGAAGAATTTATTTTTAATAAATTGACTTAAAGCCCTCAAGCCCATTTTTACTACTGGATACTCCGAGTCTTGATGTTTTCCATCTCCATTCCGTTCCTGTAAACAATTTCAGAATAAGTAAGAAATGAGCAGTGCAAAATAAGTGCAGAAATATTTAGAGCTGCGTTTCACTTAAAGCATGACATAGAAGCATGAACAGCACAATATATAGACCTTTTTGAGATAACTGAAAGTTCCGAAAACACATTTAACTGGCCGAATACAACAGCTTTAGACTTCAATTAATGAAAATACTTGAGTTTCCATGGATCTCCATGATTTTATCAATAATAAAGAAAACTTACCAACTTAATAACATCACACAGTTACTTGCTGCGTTAATTTCTTGATACAAAAAGAGAGAGAGAAGGATCAAGCATATAACAGAGTCAAAATCGCTTAGAGTTATTAGCAAATAAAGATCATGAGAATCTAATTCAGCACTATCAAGTGGGAGATTGAACTGAGGCAAACTGCATCACTCAGCGAAATGAATAATAGTGAGTATAAGCTGAAATCGAGAAATGCGCAATTATGCAAGCAGATAAGCAAGCTCAAAGAAACCAACATAACCGAACAAAATCTGGAGCTTAGATGCGGAAGAACCGACAGTGGCTACAATGAATGTAAACCGCCACAAATGTAAAGAAGAGAAGCAAGAACCGACCAAGTTTATTACCCTAAATCAACTACCTAATTTAGGGTTAAAAAAAATCAACTACCTAATTAAGACAAAATTAATTAGTAATAATTACAACAATAAAATTTGTCCAAGTCACTATCTACCAACCTATACTAATGTTATTGATTTACTATGTGCATTTCCCGTGTATCGCGCGGGGTGACTTATCAAATAGGTATAATTAACAAATTAATATTTGTAATATGTTGAAACACTATTTTTAAATAAAATATCAGTCTAAAATTTGAAAATATAAATGAAAGACTGAAAATTTTGAACCATAAAATACCATTACGCAAATTAACAAATAAATTTTAGATGCCCGTACCTCATGCTACATTTGGTAGTCGGATCCGTGTCAATGGTCTGTTCTTCAACAAATATGGCTTCGATGACCACCGGGGATATCTCGCCGGAGATAGAGATGACTCTGCCACTGAATCTCTCAGCCGCCCGTACAGCCTGGTATCTTCGTTCGCCAGCTCTGCGTCAAGCGTCTGTTAAAAATCAGCGAAATTTTAATTTCGATTAATTATATACATTGAATCTTGAACGGTCCGAATTTTTAATTGTGATTACTTGCATACATTGAATGTTGAACGGTTCGAAATTAGGGAAATTTTAATTGCGATTAATTGCATACATTGAATTTTGAACGGTCCTTTAATTGTGAATAATTGTATACATTGAATCTTGAACGTTCGAAATCAGCAAAATTTTAATTGTGATTAATTGCAACTTAAAAACACTCAGCTCCCTAGTGCAATCAATGTTATGGAGTTAATGACTACAAAACCCTTAGTTCAATTGTTATAAATGCATCGATTAACGTAAAAAACAAAATCCTTAACTTCACATTCACTCTGTTATTATCTTTCAATCAGAATTTATAATATATATAGATTCTTATAATTTTTTTAGTTTATTTCAATGTCAAATTTATATACCACCTGCCTCAAACTTATATTTTTTCAGACTAGATCACTGAAATTGTGCGATTAAAATTTCATCTTTACGGTTTTACCAATCATCTTCATATATACAATATAAAGATGGTTTTTTTTTTCTTTTCAATTTTTAATTTTATCACATTATACATTTTTTCCATCGGTTATTAATAATCAATAGGTGAATATATCCTACCGAAAAATGGGTAAATATAGCTTTTGTTAATAATTTTTTATATATATGTTCACTAAAAATCTTATTCTGATTATTTAAAACTTAAAAAAAGATAATTGAAAGTTACGACTTACGTTTATCGGCCAAACAAAAGCTAAGATTAATAATTGATTCAACTTTTTTTAATAAAGAGATCCAAAATTGCAGAAACAAAAACATACAATAATATACATGCAAAGTCGGAAACATTAAACCCCCTTCGGCGAAAAATTTCGAGATTCCTCGGCATTCTGTGGCTTGCGCTCTACGCTTCAATGGTGCACCGGAGATCGGTTCCCTGCTGCATTTGATTGTGCTATTCCTGGAAGGATTGATTGAACTGTCATCGTCTCGGGGCTTTGAGTTACTGCTCCACATTATTCAGGGCCTGGTTCAACTTTGGGGAGGGTTTGTCCTTCGCCTCGAGTTCGGATGGCTTTTCAGACTCGTCTTGGTTTGTTGTCCTTTTCTTGCTTATCAATTTCCCTCCGATTATCGTTTCCGCTTGTAGCTTGCTCTGATTTCATGGTTTTTTTTTTGTTTGTGTAAATCGTTTTTCGAGTCTGCTAGCTCTAGCTCTGTCTATTTCTTTGGGGGTGTGTAGTCTCTGGTAGCTCTTTTCTCGAGTCTGTGTCTGTTTTCTGCGGAATCTCTGTTGTTTTTTACCAGGTGTTTGTGTTTATCGTTTCTCTGCTCATTTTCTTGTAGCTTGTGCGCTGCTTCTGTCTAGTTTTGTTTTGTCTGTTTTAAGATTTGTACCTGTTTTTCTTGTTCACAACTATTGCTTTCTGCTGGATTAGTGAATATGGCGTCCCAAAGAAGGGGTAGGAAATATGGAGGTGGTTGTTGTATTGTGCTGGATAGTGTGGAAAATACAAAGCAGGAATTCGTTTATGCTGGGAAGGTCAATTCTGATAAGGGAGTTAGGGCAGTGGCGGTGCAGAATATCTTGGAGCATGTCTGGAATACATTTGGGTGTGTTAGAATTTCGGAGTGTAAGGGTAATATTTTGAAGTTTGTTTTTGAGGAAGAGGAAATAGTGAAATCAGTAATGGAAAGAAGTCCATGGACTATTCAAGGCCACTGTTTGTGTTTGCAGAAGTGGGAAGATGGAGTTGGTTTGGATGATATTATTTTTAACAAGATCCTTTCTGGGTTCAAGTTCATGGATTGGTTCACGAGCAGCTTACAGTCAATAATATAGGGCATATTGCAGAAAAAATCGGGGGCTTGATTGAGTTTGAAGAAGTTGGAGGCAAGCATGGGGATATAGGCTATCTGAGGATGAGAATTAATGTGGATATTAATGAGCCTTTGTTTCCTGGTTTTTGGACGTTTAGCGAAGTAAAAGGAAAGTATTGGGTGAACATAGTCTATGAGAGACTCTCAGATTTTTGCTATCACTGTGGGGTATTGGGACACACTAATGGAGGGTGTAGTGAAGAAGTGGTTATGTCTGAAGATCAGATTGGGAGACCTATGTATGGTTCACGGCTATGTACAACTCGGCCAAGGACTCTGGAGTCTGCCACATGGGTGGTGGGTGGAACTAAACAAAAGGCTACTGAAAAAAGCTGGATACAGATAATGTCTGATTTTGAGAGGAAATGCCAAGCTCATGAGGGAAACTATGCAGTAGATCCAGAGAATGAGGGTCCTGTTGTACGTGATGAAGTGATTGGTGGGCAGTGTCAAGGGGAAAGGGAGGAAAGTATAATTAGATTGACTGATGTTGAGGAGGACAGAGATGCAAATAATTTGGGAGGGAAAAATGGTGGTTTGGAATTATATGGTGGGGTCAAGGAGATTTGCATTAGTAGTTGTTTGAGAAATATTACCAATGTGTGTAGAAATGGGGGAAAGAAGTTTAGGAGGCTGAAGAAGGTAAAGGCTTTTGATGATAAGATGGAAGATAGAGGGAGTGTAAATTTTAAAAGAGCTTTCTGCTTGGAGGAAGAGGGTGATCAGGTTGGGAGTAAGAGAAGGAAATCATCACCTAGGAAAGGAGGGGAGAATGTGGCTGATGAGGGTGGTGGTGGAGGAGGTGATCAGGTCCTGCTAAATGTGTATGTTGCTAGCGAGGAAGGTTTGGGTGACTGGACCAGACCAGTCACCAAAGGGCCATGAAACTCTTGAGTTGGAACTGTCTAGGACTTGGTCCTGTCTTGACGATTCAAACTCTTAAGGGACTGTGTTGGGACGAGAAACCAATGGTGGTGTTTATCATGGAAACGAAGAACAAACATGATTACTGTAAAAGAATCCAGGAGGCCCTTCTTTTCCCAAATGGTGTGTTGGTGGAGCCAGAGGGATTGTCTGGAGGTTTGGGTCTGTTTTGAGCTGATGTTGTGGATGTGTATGTACTTAGTAAGTCAAAGAACATTATTGATACAAGTATCAGTGTTAATGGTACAAGGATGCAGTTCTATGTGTCATGGATTTATGGGGATCCAGATTTTGATGATAGACAGAAGAATCGGGATTCCCTAAGGAACATTGTAGCCAGTAGGAAGGGTCCTTGGATGTGTGTTGGAGATATGAATGATATTTCTAACCCTTCTGAAAAATCAGGAGGCAGCGATTGCTGGACGAAAAGTATGGGAGAGTTTAACAGGATGATAAGTGATATTGGGTTTGTTGACCTAGAGAGCAAGGGTTCACGTTTTACCTGGTGCAACAACAGAAATGGAGAACTTGTGATCAGATCTAGGCTGGATAGAGCTCTAGTTAACCCTGAGTGGTTCAGTGTCTTTCCAAATACAAGTATGTTTAATAGGGTGGCTATTGGTTCTGACCACTGCCCTGTACTTGTGAGTCTTGTTTCAAGGGATAAAAAGGGAAAGAGAATCTTCAGATTTGAGAAAACTTGGCTGGATGGTGGAAAATGTGATGTTGTTGTTGCCTCAGCTTGGAGTGGGCCAAAAGATCTGGAAGACCCTCGTACTGTGAGAAGTAGGCTGCAGAGTTGTAGTAGTAGCCTAGTTAAATGGAGCAGGTTAGAGGTTGGCAATAACAAAAGACATATTGAAGATATTCAAAGGAGGACCATGAGCTGCCAAGAGAAGGATAACAATCAGTATTCAAAGGATGAAGAAACTAGATTGAAGGGGGAGCTGCAAATGTACCTAAGAAGGGAAGAAATGTTTTGTTGGCAGAGATCTAGGGTTAAGTGGCTACAAGATGAGGACAGGAACACAAGTTTCTTCCACCATGTTACTATGCAGAGAAGAAGCAGAAACAAAATCCTCCAAATACAGAATGAGGAAGGTGAATGGATATAGGATGAGGATGGTATTAGACAGCAGTGTAGAGGGCATTTTGAAAAACTCTTTACTAGTGAGGGTGTTGCTGACATTGATGCAGTGTTGTGTCATGTAAAACCTGCAGTCAGCTCTGAGATGAATAGTGTGTTGGAGCAGATGCCTTATGTGGAGGAGGTAAGGATTGCTGCTTTCCAGCTAGGGGGTGCTAAGGCTCGGGGACCAGATGGCTTTGCTGGAATGTTTTTTCATCACTTCGGGGAAACTGTAGGACCTGATCTAGTTAAAGCAGTGGATTTTTTTTTTTTTTTTTTGAGACAAGTGCAAATCTTAATTTTCTTAATGATACTGACATTGTGTTCGTACCAAAAGTCTCAAATCCTGAATTGGTCTCTCAGTTTAGGCCAATTAGTCTCTGCAATTTTGCATATAAGGTCTTTTCAAAAATCCTGGTTAACCAGAAAGGTCGAATGATCAACGATAACATCATTGTAGCTCATGAGGCATTTCATTAGTTGAAGCTAAGGAAAAGAGGTAAAAAAAGGTTTTTGTGCTTTTAAGATTGATATGGCTAAGGCCTATGACCGTGTAGACTAGATTTTTCTGTTGAGAGTGATGGAAAGGATGGGCTTTGGCGTTAGCTGGATTAGGTGGATAGAGTTGTGTCTATCTACCGTGACATATAATGTTGTAGTAAATGGGAATAGGACTAGCAGCTTTAGACCTACACGAGGGATTAGACAAGGGGACCTGTTCATTATTGTTTTCAATGTCTTATCTTGTATGGTGACTAATGCTGTGGATGAGGGGAAGCTGCAGGGGGTCAAGCTGAAAATAACATGTCATGTTCTGTCACACCTGTTATTTGCAGACGACGTCTTTTTTTTCAGCAGGGTCGATGAGAAAAGCTTGAAGATGCTCAAATCAATCTTAGTGGATTACTGCAAGGCTTCTGGGCAAGCAGTTAATTTCGATAAATCAAATGTCTTCTTCAGCAAGAATAGTGACTCTCAGAGCAGGAAGCTGGTAGAGGATCTGTTTCAGATTAGGGAGACAGACTGTCCAGGGAAATACCTTGGTTTGCCACTCATCTGGGGAAGGGCCAAGACTCATGCGCTATGATTTTTAAAGAGCAGGATTCTTCAGAAGATTAACAATTGGAAGCTCAAGTACCTATCCCAGGCTGGTAGGGAGGTCTTGATTAAAGCTGTCCTCATGGCCATACCGACCTTTGCTATGGGTTGTTTCTTGTTTCCTAATAAATGGTGTGAAGAGATCAATTCTGCTATGGCTCGTTTCTGGTGGGGGGAGATGAGGAGAAAAGGAAAATAAATTGGTGTTCTTGGGAGAAGCTCACAGAGTCCAAACACTCAGGTGGTATGGGGTTCAAGGAGCTCCAAATCTTTAACATGGTCCTCCTTAGTAGAACAGCCTGGAGGCTTGTGACAGAGAATGACTCTTTTTGGGTCAGGACTCTGAAGGGTATCTACTTTGCTGATAGCTCACCCCTGAATGCAAGAAGAGGAGCTCGTGCCTTCTGGTGCTGGAGCAGCATCTTCAGTGGTTTGCAAATACTTAAAGATAACGGGGTTTGGCAAGTCAGAAATGGCCTTAGTGTTAATGTCTGGGAGGACCCCTAGATCTTGGGAATTGAGAAGTTTAGACTCCAAGCAAGGATTGTTCCAGATGAGCTCAAGCTGTTAAGGGTGCATGATCTAATTGACAACAATACTGGGCTCTGAAATCCGCAGGGGCCGGAGAACATTCTGCAGGAGGAAGAAACCCAGGCTGTACAAAGTTTAATATCTGTTGATTGTAGAAATGATGATGTTTTTGTGTGACCCTATGATAGGAAGGGGCAAGCTACTGCAAAGAGTGTTTACAAAGTGATTAAGGACAGGGCTCCTCCTACTGTAAGCAGAACAGGCACTTCAAGTATGGTTGAACCAAGAACCTGGAAATTCATATGGAGCAGTAAATGTCCACCACAAGTTCAGAACTTTATCTGGAGAGTTGTTTCGGAGAATATTGCTACTAATTGTAATCTTTGGAGGAGACACTGCTGCTCATCGCCTAGATGTGGGTTCTGCAATAATAGTGAAACAATTGAGCATATCTTGTGAGTGGAGTAAAATGGTGTGGTATGGGATCTTGGGTTTGAATACTAGTTTCCAACATCACCTGAATTTGGGGAATGGTGGGAATACATTACAAGGCTGGTTCCAAAAGAAGTAGACAAGCAGTGGGTTGCAACGTGCATTGCTATGGTTGCCTGGGCAATTTGGAAAGAGAGGAATAATGCAGTGTTCCAGAAGAAGAGTCCAGACCCTAATAAAGTGATTCTAAGTTCAAAGAAAGCTATTGAGGAGTTTGCTGGGAATTATAGAGCTAAGGCTGGCCCTAAAGTACTGCAGAATAGTAGTGTTGTTTGGAGGCCGCCTGAATGGGGGAGTATTAAGATTAACTGTGATGCTGCGGTTGACATAGGTAGAAGAAGGGGATTTATAGTTGTTATTGCTCGTGATGCTGAAGGTCAGGTGCTGGGGGGAGGAATAGGGAGATTAGGCAGGATAATCCCCTGATTTTGGAAGCTATGGCTGTGAAGGATGCTCTAGCCCTTGCGGATAGCTGTGGCTGGGAGAAAGTGGTAGTAGAAACTGATGCAAGTGGAGTGGCTAGACAAGTGAAGTTGCATGTGGATTGCAGAGATTGGTTGCTAAAGCCAGTCTTTGAAGAAATTATTAGGCTATAGAGCCTGTTACAGGTTTCTACTATCCAACATGCTAAGAGGGAGGCTAACAAAGCTGCAGATTGGGTCGCAAGCGTAATGAAAAAGAGGGGGGTGTTTGTCAAATTGGGTTACTAACCCACCACCTCCTCTTATATTGTTTTGTTAATATGAAGTTGTTTTTTGGCAAAAAAAAAAAAATCCCTTCGGCCCAACCAATCTCCTTCGGAAGAAAATAGAGTTCCAAGGTAGTAGATTTTCATCCTTACTTTCTCACATCCTACCATATTATTTTTTTTTTCATTTTTTATATTATTTCTCATACTTTTTATTATTTCTATTTTATTTTTGTTTAATATATTTTAATAAAATAAAAACATATATAAACTAAAAACTAAGTTGAAAAGTGTTTATACCAATGAAATAGTGGTAGACAATTTATTGACAAATTTACTTTTAAAAATGTGTTGATTAGTTGGCGATAATATTGCAGAAAGTGAGATATGATTTGAGATATGTAGTGTAGACGCACATTATTATTTACCATATGTATTTAAAATTTATTTATTATTGAGTACAACCAACCCGTCCCTTCTAAGCTCTATATAAACCTAACAACAATTTATTACACACCATAAATGTTTCAAATTTTTAATCATCAATATTTATTTATAGAGAACCGGGCGTTTGGATGGACGTAATGTGAGATTACTTGAAATGTGAGATTACAAGTAATGTGAGACGTAATGTGAGATTACTTGTAATGTTACATTACAGTGTTTGGTTGTGCTGTAATGTGGACTATAATGTTAGATTATAATGTTTGGTGTGTGCTGTAATGTGCATTGTAATGTGACTTTATTATTATTATATTAATCTATATGAGAGTATGTAATATCTTAATATATGATAAGATATAAACGAACATATATTTTGACAATAACTAACTTGTTAAGAATTATGTGTGTGATTAATACTATAGTCATTTATAAAATATAATGACTAAATATTTAAACTCAATACACACAACTATTACAATTCTGTTTTATTTTGGCCAAAAACTATTAAAATTCTATTGATTAAAACATTATATATAATTTTATATGATAATTTTCATAAAAAAAATATAATTAAAAAGATTTACTCATTTTATACGAACATCATGTGCATTATTATTTATTATAATAATGAATTATGAAGTATCTAAAAAAACTAATAACAATAAAAATATTATCAACATAATAAACTATAAACATAATAAACTATAAACATAATACAAAATAATTAATGTATATAGTAAATAATAATAAAATAATAACACTCTGTAATGTTGAACGTAATCTCACATTACATCCGTTTTTTGGTGTAATCTAATATTACGTTGAATGTAATTTGGACGTAATCTCAGATTACAATGCACATTACATTACAATGCACAATACTTCGTTTAACAAACCAAACAAAATTAAGGTGGATGTAATGTGGGATTTACATCTCACATTACATCTATCCAAACACCCCCTGAAATTACTTAACCAACCAACGCGTTCAACTATAAAGTATAAACGTCACATACAGACAGATACATGCCCGGCCCAAATAGGCAAAACCCCAAATAGGCAAAACCCCATATTTATTGTTATCTCGGTATTAGAATTTGTGTTAGACCGAAAATTAAATTTAATTAAGTATATTTTATTTGAAATTAAGTTTTAATCATCATTAACTACTCATAAAAAATTCCAGCCAAGCTTCTTTAAATTTAATTCAGTCAAAGTTTATTTTTCGAAATCAACTACCTAATTATAAAGAGATAGGTAATTAAGACAACAATAAAATTCATCCAAGTCACCGCCTGCCAACCTATACTAAGTTATTTATTTAGTGTTCAGCTAAAATAAATTCGAATTTATTTCAATTAGATTTCTCAGCCATCAGATTATGCATGTGTAAAAAACATTTTTTATATCTCTTGAATTCCGATTGATTCTTTCTCATAATTTAACAGCTGAGAAATAGAATTGAAATAAACTCGATTGAGTTTTAGCCAACACCTATTTATTTATTCTTATATATTTTTAGTAATCCATAATTAAAGACCCATTGAAAATTCCAGCCGAGCTTCTTTAAGTTAAATTCAATCAAAATTAATGAACCTCTAAATCAACGACCTATTTATTATATCTAGGAAATTAAGAAAATTTTAATTAGTAATAGTTACAGCAATAAAATTACCAACCAAATCTTCATCTGCTAACCTATACTAAATCGTAATTTACAACTAACAGTAATTTACATTTGTTTCCAACGTTCGAGTTCATACTAATTTATTTTTCCTTGTAATTTTTCAGTTTATTTTAGTCATGATTTGTATACTAACCTCAAACTTATAATTTTGATATCACTGGAATTATGCAATTAAATCATTTCCAACCATGTTAAATGATTGATGGAATGATATTTTCGAATGAGTGAATAATAATATATTTTTTTATATATAAATTTGAATATATTCACTAGAAAACCTGAATCCAACGTCGGAAATATGAAACCCTTCAGCCAAAATCTCTTTTGTTTTTTTTGTCTTCTAATAATTAAATTAAAGCCATGCACACCCCTCAAGTATGAACTAATAATAAAACACAAAAAAGCTATACCAACTAAAATCCAAAAATCAAGCCCATATAGCCATAACTGACATTCCCGCAGCACCCAAAAGCACAGCAGTAAACGACTTCATCTGAAGCTTAATACTCCCCTGCAGCTTCGGCCCCATAAATTCCGCCGCCAGCAAATCCACCATCGCCATGTAAATCAGCAACCCGGCCGACGCGGCGTTCAGCGTCCCCACCGTCACCAACGCCGTAGGGCTGTTGTCTCTGTAAATCTTGGACAGTCCTATCCCTACCGCTATCCCGAACGGCGTCGTGACGGAGAAGAAGAAGACCATCACTATCTTCTTCAACAACTTGTACTCCGCTTGTAGGATGCAGCCTCCGAGCCCCATCCCCTCGAACATCTGGTGGAAGCAGAGAGCCGCCACGAGGCCGCGGATGGTGCAGACGTTGCTCGACGCACCAAGAGATAGTCCAATCACCACCGAATGCACCACGATTCCGAGTTCGAGGACCTGCGTGTAATTAGGGTTTCAATTTAAGAAGAAGAATCGAAATTGAGAATGAAAATGAATTTGAAATTGAAATTGAAATTGGATCGGAAAGAAAGATCATACCATGGCAACAACGCGATAACGGAGCAGCTGAGGCCCAGATTCCTCCGCCGGAGCATCTTTAGGGGTAACGACATGGTGGTGGCCGTGGACGTGGCCGCCATGGAAATGGCCAGCCTCCTGATCGGCGGAGCTGTCAGTTTTTACCGACGTACTCACCTTCTGAGTGTACATACTCGTGGCCACGGAATCGACCATTAGCGTCACTAATCCGGAGAGCATGGCGATGAATCCGGTGAACGGAAAGTTGTGCCATGGATTCTCCGCCAGGCACGGCGAGGAGAGCATGTCGAAGGAATCAGGGAGCACGTGCATGAATCCGGTGGCGAGAATGATTCCGGAGGCGAAGTTTTTGACGATTATGAAGAGCTCGCGGTCCGGGCGGAGCGCCGGAACCGACCTGGAGAAGAGCGGCGCACAGACGCCGATTAAGCTTGTGGCGAGGATGGCGGCGATCGCGATTATCTTGAGGGGAAGCGCTTTGGCCTGGTTGACGCAGCTGCCTGTCTCTGCAAGCTGGCATTCGGTCGGCGCCACGGAAGCCGCCGGAATCGGAAGAGTGGCGACGGAGACGATGATGCAGCAGAGCTTGAGGAGCGAGGAAGATGAAGCCATAGTGAGAGGAGAGCGCCTGATTCTGTGCTGATGTTAGTTGGATCGTAGCAAATGAATGCTCTGAAACTGACTTTCTTTTATAAGGAGAAATGGTAATAGTAGACTTTTACTCAAGTGTGGAACCCATGTGTACTATTCATTCAAAGCGTGGACTATGCATGGTTTCCACAGTAATTTATGAGACTTTTTCTTTTACCATGTGTCTTGCATAAGGTAATAGTTTCCAAATTTTAACTTTTTTTTTTTTTTTTTGTAACGGAAATTTTAACGTTTTTTTTTTTTTGTAACGAAATTTGTAACGTTTGGTATCTGAGGATTTTTTTACGTGGAAAAAAAATATCCGAGGAATTTTGTGGCAATAAAAAAAAATAATATATGGAAATTTTCATTCAAGGACGGTAAAAATAAATTAATGTTAGTTTGCTATGTTGAATGTGAGTGCACACGTTGATTGTTTATTAGTATAATATGCTCGTAAATGATCACGAAAATCCAGATTTTAGGACAAAACTAGGATCGCATAGAATTTAGAAAAAAAATACCAAGTATTTCCTTCTGAATTAAACGATTTATTTTTTGCCTCATTTTTCTTTTTTAGAAGATAGTCTAGATTTCCTTTTATATGAAATTTTCGGATTTTTCACCCAATCCGCTCTACATGATTTTTTTTCCCAGATAAAATATATTTATTTAATTAATTTCTCTACTTTATGATTTTACCACTTCAGCTCTAGACATAACGTCTCATAAATAAAATAGATAATTCCACAAAATAATGTAATAATTCTCAAACAAATAAAATAAAAACGAACTCCAAAGTTGTAGTCCTTAACTGATGCAGCGTGATGAGAATAGATGTGACAAAAACTCGTTGATTCTAAGAGTACCCGAAATTTGACGCCGATTTGAGAAAAAATCTCGATTTTCTGATTTATCAATAAACTGAATGCAAATTCGTCCAACAATGTCTTAAATAGAAAACCCTAAACTGCGAAATAACCGAAAATAACGAACACGTCCCGAATAAACTAAAAACTGCAAAAAAGACCCGAAATACTATTAAAACGCGATTTTGAAGCCCTAGATGATAGAATTTGGCAAAAAAGCAGCGTATTTCTCTACGCTGTGATTTTGAACCGGAACACCGTTTCTGATAGAAAAACACTATTCACGCGCCAAAATCCGAACGTCTGCCCGAAAAACACTATTCACGACCAAAAATCTTCGAAATCTATTCGATTTCGCCTGCATCATTAACTAATGTCTAAAATCCATAAACACAATAAGGTATTATTAGTTGGAAATTTCATACGGTACAAAGTTGCAGTCCCAACGAATGTCAAAATTACAGAGTGACCGTGTTTGAGATTGAGAGTAATATGTATTATAGTACAACGATCCAACATCTTGTAAGTAAACCAATAGAGATCCTCTCTAATCGAATTGAAAACTTACCCCTTCTAGCATATTTGACGGTCAATGTAAAAGCACGAGGCTAATCTTGTAAATGACCTTATAGTGCGTCGATGAAATTTCGCGGCAGTTCCTGCAATAAATGAATATGTTTAAAATTTAAAAACAAGTAGACGTCAAACACTTATGAAAAAATTGCGTATCGTATATGTATTTGTAAAATATAACTTACTAAGTTTATTGTCTATATTTATATTTATTATATATTTAGCAAGTTTAACACTGTACAATTATTAACGCATATAGGATGCATTTCTGTCCAAACGATATTGCAAGTGGGAAAAAGTATATTTTTTTTTCAAAGAAAAATTTGATTTTTTTTGAAAATATAGTATATGTACGTTTCTTTGAATCAAATTTAAACAACTTTTTTAAACTACAAACAATTCTAAACCTTAATTAGGAAAATAAAAACAACAAATTTAAGCAAACCTCAGAATGTTAAAGAATTTCATAAAAAAATAAAAATCAAGCGACGTAATCGAGATTGTTATATGTATACCTTAAGACTCTTGACGACAGTCGACACATATTTTGCTTCAATCATGCGAATTCTACTATTTTCCCTAATCATCAAAAGAATACCCAACACATTGTTGTAATGGATAGGAAGACTAATATGATTGCGGTGATGGACATACAACACGTACATTACATATCGAGATTCGTCCTCAATTGCACTCTACACTTATATTAACTGGAGTTATGGATTCAGACCCTCTCCTGTCAATCAAACAATGAATGAAAAAAAAAAATTAGTATCAATGACAAATTAGTGAAGAAGAAGAAGAATAGTAATATAGTTATTCTTCACAAGTTGGGAAGAACTAATAAAAAAAAGTAAAAAAAGTAATTAATGAATGAGGCAGCTAACAATAGAAGAAACCCTAATATATATGTCAGGGCATATACAACGAAGAAACCTTAATATATATATATATATTAATCTATAATTGCTTGTGAAATGTATATTTAGGTTTGGTATGTTATATATTATATTTTTTTAAATGTAAGTTTAGTTATGTAAATTTAGATGGGAATTATATTTACGTTTGGAAATATTAAGTCGGTGTTTGGTAATTGTTTGGTCAAATAGAAACTCCTCTCAAATACACAATTCTAAATATTAAGATGCAGTGAAGTTAAATTTTGTTAATCGCTTCTTTTAGATCTATATATTATTCTTCTTTTTTTGGGCCAAAATCTATATATTTCCTGATATTCTAAAATACATTGCTTTTGTAATTATATATGCTAAATAATCGTGGGCTTCTTCTAATTAACATACGGTTTTTTCTTAATATTTTAAAATATATGATTCTTTCCCTAATATTATATTGTTTACGTGGCGGCCTATGATATTCCGGAGCCAAACTATATAGATAATGAATTTAAAAGGAAACTTGTAATTAATTTGTTTCTTTAATTTGCGTAGAAATCAAAATAGGATATAAAAATACTTCTTATTTTTCAATCAATCAATATTATGTATCTAAATTTAGAGAACACCTATCAAATTAGGAAACGCTGACTGGACAAACTGTCCACGTGTCAGTCAGAGGGCTTCCGATGCCGAATTAATATAATACTAGCTACTAACCCCGCGCACCGCGCGGGTAATTTTTTTTAAAACAAAACACATGTTAAAATATTTGATAATTTATCATAAATTTAAAATAAAAAATTACACAAAAATATTTGTGAAATTAATATAATTTAAAGGTAACTATATGAATTTTAAGTTAAAATATAGAAATTTTTAGTTATTATTTCATTCATTATTGATCTTAAAATAAGATAATAAAAAAAAATTCTTATTTTAAATTTTCAGTTTTAGTATCAAAATTTGTAAAGACTTAATTAAGTTAAAAAAAAAAAAGAATACGTGTCGGTCAGAAAAACTATCAACATTTAAAATTAACTACACTTTTTTTTTTGCCAAATAATTTAACTACACTTAAAATACAAAAAGAACAAAGAAAAATTAACTACACTTAAAATTCGCATTAATATACCATTAAAAATATTTAAAAATATTATTATTTTTATGGGTTCACCGCAATAGGGAAAAAAAAGAATGGTGTGATCAACCCTCTTTATACAACAACTTATAGAAAAACATCAGTCGAACAAAATTACAACATTTCGGACAAACTAAACGAAATTACAACACCCAAGTTACTGAAATTCTCCTCACCACTGCAATCCAACCTTTCTAATTCTGAGCATATGTCCTCCTAGTTAAGTGTCACACACAAAGTTCCTAGGATACAACAACTCAGAAAAACAAATCCTCTTGTGTTCCCATTATCGAACTACTCAAGAACAAAAAAATATTCGGGATCAGCTAGGGCGAGTAGTTCCTTCCATGCATTTTTTCCCTTCAGAATCATATCTTCCTATGTGTATGAGCCTTTTCTCGAGGTTTCAAGAACTGAAATTAAAGCATGGTCATTAAGAAATAGTAAAAACAATATTTTCATGCTCTAAAATTTAACTGTGACTTTCAAACTTCGCAGCATTTACCAAAAATGTACATGACTAATGAAGTACATGACAACATAAATAAAAAGTTAGATATTAATACGTAATTTGAAAATTTAGTGTATACATATAAAACGGAAAATAAAAAATTGAATTAATAATAAAATTAAATAAGTTTTGATATAATATTTTTATTACCACTAATAAACTTTGATATAACTAATTTTATTTTTCACCTCGATCGCGATGATGCCAATGTTGAGCTCATTGGTCCAGCTACAATTTTTTTATAAAAAATTTAAGATAATCAATTCAAACAAAATATATATTGAAACTACAAAAAAAATATGATTCGGTATAGTTTTTTTTTCTATTTTAAAAACAAATAACTAATATTCTATTTTTCACCTCAATCGCGAATTTGTTGAGATTGAATTTCTTGGTCCAGAAAATGAAGCTCTTTTGGTATGACGCCTACCACTCTGCATGTTAATCTCGGTGCTCCTATATTACAAACACTGATTAATAACAAAAAAAATTACTATATGACCTTTTTTTAAAAAGAAAAAACCAACTATCATTGCCGATCAAATAGAAAATTGTGTTATGCAAAATTCGAACCTAAAACTGCTCATGATGAAAAGCAGCATCCGTTTTGTCTTGATCTCTGATACATCCTTGTCTAGGAACAATAATCTTGGTCCTTTCAAGAAAATATTCGCATTCAAGTAATAATAATTGTATCGATTAAATCTCTAATACTACTTCATAGCAAATGTATCATCCATATAGTTCATGATCAAATTGAAATATAAATTCGATACGGTTTAATGCTACATATGAACAAACCTTTCAAAGGGTTAATTGGAGATTGGACTTCTATAAATTATGCTCGGTCACATGGAACCTCTTTTTGGATATATACAATCGGCCCGGCCATATGATCACCTGATGTTCCGAACAGTTAACACCTCGCCAAAAAATAATTTTGCTCATAACGATTTTCATCAATTACGAAAAGCAAAGTTAGGGTATTAAATAGACTTAGAGTTTGTAGTTAGAGTTTCAAATTTAGGATATAATAAAAAAGGACTCACTATTTGACTACAACATTTCATCTTTGTGGGTAATATAGTCTATTCTTGAGGGTTGTTCGTCGAATATAACATGTGTTTATTGTCCCATAAGACCTTCATAAGTGGATATTCTTGAGGATCGTTCCATCGAATATAACATTATCTTCTGCTTTCCATCGACATTAGTGTTGAGCACACGCAGAATGTGCTGAAACTCCTCATTTGCCACCAGAGATTGTTCAATAACAGTAAAACGTTTTCATCAGAAATCAAGGCAATCACTTCAAAACAAAAAAAAACACGCTGACCATACACACGTAGGAGATCGTTAGTAATATAATGGGTTGTGTGGCATCACCATATACATGTTCTCTTGGACAGAAGATTGGATAGGGACGGTGAATCGGTGATGGAATGACATCACATGTGTGAGGATTAAATACGGTGATACACCTCATCTATAATATATATATATATTTTGTGTGTTTATATGTGAATATCTAAAACCCTAGACAGCTAGACCCAACTTATTATAATATTCTTATTACTAAATGTTGACATATATTACATATATTAAGGCCACGCTTATGTACAAATATAATTTTTTCAATATTTATTATTCTATATATATTATGCTTACGTGGCGGGCTATGGTCTTCCGGTGCCAAACTGTATAGACAATGAATTTAAAAGGAAACTTTCAATTAATTTGTTTCTTTAAATTGCGTAGAGACCAAAATAGGATATAAAAATACTTCTTAATTTTGAATCAATCAATATTATGTATCTAAATTTAGAGAACCCCTATTAAATTCCGATTAAATTAGGCAATGCTGACTGGACAAACTGTCCACGTGTCAGCCAGAGGGCTTCCGGTGCCGAATTAATATAATACTAGATGCTAACCCCGCGCACCGCGCGGGGGTAAAAGTTAAAATGAAAAAACTTTATTTTTCAATAAAATAATTAGTGAGATTTATGTATATTTATGACAATATAGTCAAAAGAAAATATAAGCAGAAAAAATATTGATGGTACAAAAATCAATAAAAAATAAATAAGATACATAGTTTTTAAATAACTTTTATGTCAATAATATAAGTAAAAAATAACAACATAAAAATATATTGAAACAGTTAACTATTTACATTTTTAAATATATATATATATATATATATATATATATATATATATATATATATATATATATATATAAAGAAAATAATTATAATTATTTATTTACAGAGATTAAATAATTATATATATACTATAGTTATGGTAGGTTTATGTAAACATATGACTTTTGTCAAGTAGTTCTTTATTTTGAAAATATAATAAAAAGAATCACAATTTTTCTAGTGAATTATTTTGCAAATATCTCTTACCCGACAATCCGTTTAGGATAAAAAGATTAATTTGTATTAATATATTCAACATATTTGATCGTGTTAAATGTTTCATCATTTTGGAAATATTTTTTAGGAAAAAACGTGAAAAACGAAAATCAAAATTAGCGTACCTCAACATTCCATAGTCGAGTTATGCAAATCCCCCGGATTTGCACTTGTGTTTGGATAAATTTCTAGAGTCGAAGACATGAGTTAGGTTCTCCTTTAGTTGCTCGCCAATATGATCAGTATTGTTTATCAGCCTTGTGTATTACGTAACTCCTACTAATGTGCAAGCCTTAATTATCCTGTTGGAATGCAATGTAGATAACTTAAGTACTTAGACAATTCTCGACAAAAAAAAGTATTAGACAAATTTAATTCTTAATTGCAGTTGAAGAATTGACAATTTTTTTATCTTCTATAATATGGACAAAACGAACTGTGGTCATATTAATTGAGTTGATACCCTAACGTTATAAACTTATAATAATTCTTGTGTGTGATTGTAAATAAAGAACTAACCGGAGAGTGATAAATCTGATTTGTTCCGAACGCCTTTCATTCTCCTTTGCAGCTTTGAAACTTGCATGATGTTAATTAACTCAACCATAATAAATATCATGTAAGAATTAATAAAAAAATGTGAGTCAGTTTCTCTAAATAAATCTATCTAGCTAAGTTTGTCACACCACTTTTACCTCGAATTTGATTGAGTGAAATAACCTTTCGGCGATTGTATTGATCTGAAATTCACCGCCATGAGCCCTTTGTGAGTCAACAAACCACACTCATAGCAGAGAAACTTCTTGGTCGGAATATTTGTCAATGGATATCTCAAGCTCAACCATGTACACGTTCACCTTCACTTTCACAGTGTTATAGAACCATAAGAAGTTGTCGTGGTGTGTAAATCAGAGTAGGATTGAGTAAAAAGAGAAAATAAATTCATCATTCTCACCTTTTTAATTTTACTACTTGAGATTAAAGAACACGAACAACCAAAATAAAACCTAACACATGATTTCAAGCTAGTGGAGCATGTCCTCGGTGATGCATGGAGGAGTCTTCATCTATCCGAAAGTGGATTCCGCAAAGGAGTTAGGTCCAATTTCTTCATGAGAAGACTATCGTTCGAAAGAGGAAGAATGAAGAGGAGCGACTTGAACACCGAACAGTTAATTCATCTATGCTGAGCTATGAGATCAAGATCCACCGCGTATAGCTCCATCCATCTTCCGGGTGGATTTTAGCTAGATTAATTGAATTAGGGTTAGCATAGGGAGGAAGATTCATGCAATTTTTTGCATAGTGGAACGTATAATATATATATTATAGGGTTTAAGGTTAGTATATATTTTATTGCCAAGATAGTATAATAGTAAATATAGTAGTAAAACATACTGCTATATTTTATAATTATTATTATATGCACATGTATATATAATGAATAAAATAATCATCATATATGTATATATTAAAAGCTTAAAAGACATTAAATGTGATTTTAAGTATTTATGTTATTTATTTATATATATATATATATATATATATAATATTTCTTTATAATTTATTATTATATATATACACATTGCTTTTTTTTTTTTGTAAAGATATGCACATTGCTTACTATATATATATAGTTTTTAAAAGAATTAGAGCAGAAATAATATTATAATAATATGCTTAAGGGGATGTAATATAATAATATATATATTATGAAAGTTGTCGTGAAACTTGTAATATAATATATATTGTTATATAACCTATAAATTATAAAATTTTATATATTTTATTATATGTATTATGAAGTTGCCGTTAATTAATTTTATAATATAATATTTATAATTCCTGCTTACGTGGCGGCCTATGGTCTTCCGGAACCAAACTGTATAGATTTACTATTTAAAAGGAAACTTTCAATTAATTTGTTACTTTAAATTGCGTGGATACCAAAATAGGAGATAAAAATACTTCTTAATTTTCAATCAATCAATATTATGTATCTAAATTTAGAGAACCCCTATTAAATTCCGATTAAATTAGGCAATACTGACTGGACAAACTGTCCACGTGTCAGCCAGAGAGCTTCCGATGCCGAATTAATATAATACTAGCCACTGACCCCGCGCACCGCGCGGGGAAAAAATACAAAGAAAATTAAAAGTAAAAAAATAAAATTTTCTTAATTTATTGAATATGGAATGTTATTTGAAAATTTTAATATATTTTTTAAAATATAAATTAATTAGTAGTAATGCATTAGTTTCTAAAGTATTTAACACTAATTATTATTTAAAATATTAAAATAATCAACATTATATATCGTTTTATCCTACTATAACTAATATAATAGAAAATCGAAGTAAAAAATTGTGTTTGACATTAAAAATGTTTTATAAAAATAAAATCGTTGGAACTGGATTTGAGAAATAAAAATAAATTGAGGATTTTCATAGATATGATATTTAAAAATTTAACTATTTAAACCAGTAACCTAAAAAATATTATATATATGTGGCATTTATTCCATAATATTTAGAAGAGTAGATCAAATAAGAAATTCATTTAATAAATTCTTAAAATATGAGATATTCAAGCCAAATGATGAATATTAGAGATGTCTAAATTTTCTTTTATGCCAATTGTTTAGATTTAATTAGAAAAATCACTAAATTTGACATATCATATCCTAAGCATAAAAAGTAATAACTTACTTTAATTTTTTTTTTTTTATAGGAGAATCATGTTGCTCTTCCAGTTTGATAAATGAAAACCTATACGTTGAGCTGAGTTTGCACCGCCAAAAATGGACCATTAAATAATAATAATAAATATTATAAAATTTACAAACAGATGCTTACCAAAGTTTTAATATGTATCTCTGAAGACATCGTTTCCTCGTAATAAAATAGATAACCTAAAATTTATATGATCTACAATAAAAAAAAAAAAGCATATATTCCCAGGTTGAATCAATCAAAAAGTTTTCATATATAAATTTATGCTATATACATATTTTAAAGATTTAGAAAAATATATGAGATCAATCATCAAATCATATGCGCGTAACCTATATAATAATCAAAATTAAGAGAAAAAATCAATAAAATAAATAGCACTTCTTCTTTTAAGTTTTTTTTTTTTTTCCATACTCACATTTTAGACAATTTATTAGGGTCTATGTCCATAGCATGAAATTGTTGTCGATTTTTAACTATAGAAATAATATCTTTTTTAGATGCATATATTTGGATTTGAATTATATTAAAATCGACTTTCACTTCAATTTTCCTAGCCGGCGCGGTCGTCTACGATGGCCGAGCCCGGCATAACAATTTTCTTTCAGGTAAGTTTCTCTTTAGTAGTTTAGATTTTGTCTTGTGGCGGTTGTCCACAGCGGAGAATTCCTACGATTTTCTCTTTGTTATTCCATCTTGGGAGCTTTTCGTCTTCTTTTTATGGGAACTTTTCGTCTTCTTATTATGGAGACTCTTCGTCTTCTCGTTATGAGAATTATTGCATATGTCGACAACCTATCGAAGTTATTTGGCATCACCCAATGAAATTTCAAAGTCGGTTTGCTCATTTTGGTCGTTATTTCATTTTTCAAATACATCAATACCTAAATAAAATTGTAGTGATTGAATGACTAAACAAACCTAGTAATAGCTAGTATTAGATGCACTAATTAAATCATATATCAACTTATAAGCATATAATTAATAATTAATTATGAGAGAATAGTCGTACCATTCAACAATAAATACCTCTATAACTACGGTTACCTGCATTATTGCATGCAAAAATACAAAAGTCAGTGTATTTGATTACCCGTGCTAAAAATAGTGAAAAATACGAAGAAAAAATAGTAGGTAATATGCCTCTATAATCAAGTGGCTAGCTGAACGCATCACAGATGTTGCGAACACTAACTCGGTTATATTATTCAGACCATGTATGCAGTAGTATTCGCCCGCTAAATACCTCTGTAATTGTTACCTGCATTATTGCATGCAAAAATTCAAAAGTCTGTGGATTCGATTACCCGTGCTAAAAACAACAAAAAAATACAGGAAAAATAAATAATGTCTCTATAATCAATTGGCTGGTTGAACGCATCCCCGATGTTTCAGACAATAACTCGGTTATATAATCTAGACTATATATGCAGTAGTCGCCGCTAAATACCTATGTAACTGTTACCTGCATTTTTGCATGCAAAACTTCAAAAGTCAGTGGATTTTATTACTCATGATAAAAACATCAAAAAAATACGAAAAAATAGATATTTGCAGTAGTAATCGCCCGCTAAATTCCTCTGTAAATGTTACCTGCATTATTACATGAAAAAAATGAAAAGTCGGTGGATTCGATTACCCGTGCTAAAAACAAAAAAAAATATGGGAAAAAAATAGATAATGTCTCTATAATCAAGTGGCTAGCCGAACACATCGTCGATATTGCAAATAATAATTCGATTTTATTATCAAGACCATATATGCCGTAGTATTCGCCCGCTAAATACCTCTGTAACTGTTACTTGCATTATTGCATGCAAAAATTCAAAAGTAAGTGCATTTGATTACCCATGCTAAAAACATAAAAAAAAATACGAAAAAAACAGATAATATGTCTCTATAATCAAGTGGCTAGCTGAACGAATTACCGATGTTGCAAACACTAATTCAGTTATATTATCCAGACCATATATGCAGTAGTAATATTTATCCGCCAAATACCTCTGTAACTGTTACCTGCATTATTGCATGCAAAAATTCAAAAGTCGGTGGATTTGCATCCGTGCTAAAATAGCGAGAAAAAAAAGAGTAGGGAATATGTGTGTTTGATTTTTACACGAAATACGCACTTTCGATCTTAGCATGCAGTCAGGTTAAATATAATAGCTAGATATGAATATGATATGAATAATCATGCGTTTTTAAAAGTAACCTACTTACATTAATTTTTTTTTGCGGTGTCGCCACACAAGGACGATGGAAACAGACCACGAACCAGTATAATTTGCTTCCACGCCGTCATCATATGTGATCCGCATCACTAGCTAGGGTTTCTTGCGATTTCCAAGCCCTCACAAAATTTATTTAATTTAACCAAGCTATAGAAACCCCCCATTGGTTATTTATTTATTAACAGCTAGTTAACAAAATAAAGAAATTAACCTTTATGTATTATATATTATTTATTGTCGTATACTATTTAATATTGTTGTAGTATGTGTTTTAGGTAATAATATTGTCATGATATTTTATATAAAAAATTTATATATAATCAAATATGAATTACCGTGCATCTTTTACATGTAATATAGCAATTGTGTGGCTTACCAAAAAAATTATAACAATTCCTTTCATGTTTTAGATTTTGTATAGTTTTTAAGTAGGAATTTAAAAATTGCTTTATTATTCTATATAATGTATTAATTGCTTGCAATTACGTACTTTTAATGCTTGCAATTATGTTCTTTTGTTTGTATATTTAATATATACTTTACATTTTTTGTCTTGCTTACGTGGCGGCCTACGGTCTTCCGGAACCAAACTGTATAGAATTACTATTTAAATGGAAACTTTAAATTAATTTGTTTCTTTATTTTGCGGAGAGACTAAATTAGGAGATAAAAATACTTCTTAATTTACAACTAATCAATATTTTGTATCTAAATTTATAGATGTGCGATTAATGTGCAATTAAATTAGGAAACGCTGACTGGGCGGACTGCACACGTGTCAGTCATAGGGCTTCCGATACCGAATTAATATAATATAGTAGATAATAGATAATATAATAGATAGTAGATAGTAGATTAGATAGATAATATCCATTTTTAATTTTTTTTCTTATATCTAACAATCATAACACTAGTATGGTCAGTGGCAAATGTGTAAGTGTGCCAAGCGGGGGGTTCATGGGACACCGCTTGTCTCGCGTTTTTTATTTTATTTTTAATATAGTGTATAGAAATCCGGTTAAATATTTGACAGGTCACTACTTGAAATTAAGAATCCCGATAGCTCAACTGGTAAGACAATAAACTATCCTTAGTCACAGCCTCACAGGTTTGAGTCCCATGCTCAATTTATTATTTTTGTTTCTTGCTTATATTTTTCTCCAACTTGTTCGAACTTTCATTATCTTTTGTGTTTTTTTTTTTTCAATTTCATTTTTTTAATCTAAAAATAATATATTTTTTACACGTTACAAAAAAAAAATGCTTCTTTTATTTTCTCTCTAAAAAATCAGACATTGTTTATATATATTTTTTTTGGGGAAAAAAATAATCATTCTTTTAACTCCCTAAACCATAAGAACACGTTTTTTTTACAAATACTCTTTGTGAGCAGCAATCAATAACTTTTTTACTCAATTTTTTTTAGTATGAATTGTTTATTTCTTTCAATCAATGTATTCTCTCATATTGATAGAGCTCAATCTTAATTTTGTTTATTACTCTTCATCAGTTTTACAATAGTCTCCAACTAGATAGACTATTTTCATCTAATATCATTATTATAATTGTGTATTTATAGCTTGATTCGATCGAAAAGATTAGTTGGTTTGTATTATACAAATATTGATTTATCCTGTATAAGTAATCCACGTCAAATTAATTTTGGTATTTGAAAGAGAATATAATTTTTTTTTAAATTTTAAAATCGATTTGTTCGTTATCAATATTATAAAGAAAATGTAATAATATTTAGATGATTTTTTTATTTTTAATAGTAGGAACCCACTTTGCTGTTACTATGCCCATGGATATGGTGATGGTCCTATATGGACGCGGCTCCAGTCTCCACACTTAAACGCCAAACCCTGCAAATTTAAATTGAAATCTACATTTTCGAGCGCTTTTACTGTTTTTCATCACTCAAATCAAAGCTCCCACTTGGAATTGTGAATCTCTCGGAAGAAGATGTCCGGATTCGAGTACCCAAGGCTGAGGCGGTCGGAGATCGTAGCGTTACTTATGGAGACTCAGATCGTTCCCAACATCTCCGAGAACCACCTGACTAATCCGAGCCCCGACATAGTTTGCGATATCTACTCCCGATTGCTCACACACGTATATTCTTTCAAAGAGTACTCTTCTTTCTTCTCCGAAACCCTAATGTCTCCCTATGAATTTCGGTCCTGTTGGAGATTTCTCCGTTGTTTTATAGTGTGATTCAGTAATTACTGGTTTCATGTACTTCTGGCTTTGCTGAGTTGATTCTATATTGAATGCAGGGATGATGTAATGGACTTTGATGCACTGGCATTGCTTGAAAATCCAGACTTCCACGTTGAGTCCATGCGCAAGATGAATCTCTACCGCAGAGTCACGGAGGTCCTATCTTCCCTGAAATGTCCAAAGAATTTTAATCTTAAGGATATTATTAAGCCGGCTGCAGACCGTACTGAGTTTTTCATTAGCGCGATCGTTAATTTCTATATTTACAAGTAAGTTTGCCAGAATTATGCCTTGTTTCAAAGTTTTTATTACATGGTGATCAGAGTTATATATTACATGATAACAGAACATATGAGCATAGACTTGAAATTTTTACCAGTAACCCAATAGACAGTAGAATGGAATGCAAAAGCTTATTGTTGAAAGGAGATTTAATATTGTTTTATATGTCTTTGTACGAAATCTGATGATTAAGTTGTTATACCTCCGGAAAATTATAGATGCATATTGAGAGAGATTCATATACACAATCCTTTAAGTAGATTTCCCTTTTAGGAAGCATCCCGCTTTAATGAATTCTCTTTGTTCACAGAGACAATAAGATGAATGAATTAGAGCCAATGGTAAATGAGCTGAACCTTCTTTATGAGCAGCAACAAGAGTGGGCAGCAAAGATTTCACTGGTACGTATAACCTGTAACTGAATACTTCTGAAGTTGCAATATCGTAGAAGGTCACATTTAAGTTGCTTTTCAGTTGAATGATGATATTGCAAGACACAATGAAGCAAGAGAGAACGAGAGACCCTTAGTTCAAGAGGTAGAAATCAAAATAAGGGAACTCCAGCAGACAGTATTGGAACTCAACAAGCATCAGGTGTCTCTGAGGACTTCTTATAGAACGTTAAAAGAAAATAGTGCTGAAATGGATGCAAAGGTGAGACCGGATGCCCATGTATTCAGATGCATTTTCAAGGCTGTGATGCAGATAGGTTCAAAACTGACAAAATAAACTGAATAATTTTTTTGTTGTCTGCAATTTACAGTTATCCAGTGCAGAGTTTAGCTTGGTACAGGCTGTTCAGGAAAACGCGAATTTACGTTCAAAGATTGTTCAGTCCCCTGATAAGCTTCAGGTCCGTTGGTTAAAAGCCGATTCTGTTACAATACAATCATTATTGTTATTGTTGCTCTTATACTGATGCTTGAAGTGTGGCTCTGCCTCACAGAAGTATGCCTCTGGTTTTAGATGTAAACTCAAAGAACTTATACATGCAAATTTATTTGTATTGAGTTGTAGTGGCCAGTGGCCACAATGGAACTCTTCCTCTTCCTGTCCATATTATGTCATTTATTAATTTATCCGTCTCATCTTCAACTTTTGGCGCTGAACCTTCCAATGATTACTTGCAGGGGGCGTTGGAGGAGAAGAGATCTCTTCGAGATGAGGCAGTGAAGGCTGAGAAATCAGCGAAGCAAGCTTTGGAGGAGAAGAATACTGTGGTTGAAGTTTACACAAAGGTATTATGGCTTCCATTCTGAAAAGACCTTCTCTAATTTGAAACGGAGTAGTTCTAATCCTTGTATTTGTTGGTTGACTTCATTCACCCATTATTTAGTCTGAAATAAAACTGGATACTGATGAGGTGATATGGTGCTACTTTTGATGGGTGAAAAATTGGTGGACTTGATTTAGATTTTGATGTTGCACCAATAGGCGAGAGAATACTAGTTATCTGATCGAAAACTGAAGTTCAAATATTACATTGGCAGTGCACAGTGTAACTTAGGACTATCTGTTACCCCTTTTTTTTTTTTTTTTTTTTTTTTTTCTTTCCTTCTCTGATTTGAAGTTGATGTACCCGTTAAGTTCTCTTCATTTGAACCAGAACTGATGTTTGGTTCTGTTTTCAGGCTCTCAAGAAAATGGGCAAGCATTTAAATCAGATGGAAAAGATCCAAGAACTGGTTTAATATTCTTTTCATCTAGTTATTTTCTGTTTCAGTTCAAGCTTATTATGATCTGCTTATAATTTCTACTCGAATGGTCTGGGATTTTTGTTTAATAGATTAGTTCAGCAAAATCGATCGACCATGAGCTGAAGCTGTTGAAAGAAAAGCTGACTGGTGAAGGATTAATGGATAAGCAACTTGATGCTAAGCTAATGGAACTGAATCGAAGAGGTAAATTGCGGCTTCTTCTATAATCTATATGGTGTTATCTCTTTATGCTTCATATTTATGCTTGTTCTGAACCTTGGACAATTTTATTACTCAGTGGACCAACTGGAGGAAGAGAAAAAGACTATCTATAATGAAAGACAGGTAAAGATTGAGGAGGCAACTAGAGAGCTGGACAATGTGAAGCAGGAAGTCGAATCGAGAAAGCAGGAACTCGAAACAAGGCAGAGGAAAGTGGCTGCTATGGTTGAAGAGGTAATTTCATGTTTATTCTCCTCCAAACAAGAAAAAAATGTCTGTGTTAGTTGTGAATAGATGATCTGATGCCTGTAAAAATGGGTGGTGTTGATGATAGTCCGAGTCGAATACTTTGAAGACAAATGAAGTGAAAGAGTCGAGTAAAGCCAAACAGCAATTGCTGCTGAGCAAAATGGTGGAGCTTGTGGAAGCGGTACGACTCAATTTTTCAGTTTGCCTAATGGCATCTAAATATGTATTTCCTTTGCATTGTTTAGGCTGATGGAGGTTTTGATGCTTGCAGGCTCGACAGTACTCTTTTAGGAACCCTAAACCCTAAGAAGTCTTCTTAGTAACTGAAATTCTTGTTGTACTGCTGAAGAACAAGATCCAGCCAAATGTTTTCCAGAATCTTGCATGGATCTCGGGTTATTTTAGCCAACTTGGCTAATATTATATGCTTTGTAAATATTTCATTTTATGACTTCAAATGGTCAGTCTCATGGGTAATCGAGTCGTATATCTGTCATGCTCTTCTTGACTCAGATTCATTTTAGTCAAGCTTAAACTCTGACCAAACTTTATATTCTACCATGGTTAGATGTATTTTCATTTATTTATGCGTGACAAATTAGTTTACCTTGTTGATTATATTTGAATATCGGGTCAAGGGCTCAAGTTGATTATACCAGTAGTGAGAAGTTTGGACTGATGCGTCAGTAATTAAGAAGTTAAGTGGTTAAATTAAATACCTGATAAGTAAAAGGATCCAATCAATCAAAATACAGAGCTCTCATTTGGATAGTCTTTAATTCGGACTGTTGGAAGCGGCCGGTGATTTAAACAAATCTGCCACAATGACGACGGCGGCGACTTGGCATTTCCCGCCACGCGCGGGTTCCACTTCGTCTCCGTCTCCATCGACGTCCACCATCGCTAATTCCAGAACTCTTCCCGTCACTCTGAATCCGTACCGGCGTCTGTTCATTCATAGACGTGGAGGCCTTCTCTGGTCTGAAACCGAATATTACAGCAGCCGCAGGCTCTTTTCAGTAGCGGCAGCGTCATTCGACTTCTCTCCGCCGCCGATAGATCATGATGTGGTGGTAAGTCAGATCATCTATGTCCTCTCTGGCGCGAATTAGTTTTTCTGTACTCTAGGGATTATAGATGAGGGTCAGACTTCAGTAGGATTCATTAGAGAAAGAAATAGCAATGATTTGAATAATTCGATCGAATCGAATTAAACTCGTTATATGATTGAAGTAGTATAGAAAGGGAGAGAAGCACAGTTCTAGAAGGTGAAGTAAATTGTTCTAGGATTTTGTAGGTGAAAATGAAATAGAGCCCGTTTCCATCTTGGATGTAAGTGTACATTTAACCTTTTGTTTCTATTCTGAATCCGATACTTCTACCAAACAATACTTGTAATCAGCAGTATCACAGTGTTGTAACTAGCTTAGTATTGCATTTCATATACCCTCACTTGTTATTCTCCGCTGCAAAATTTTGCATTAATGTGGTCTGACATCGAGAGCTACTTTGTGTTGACCTCGCTCTTCGGATGTGCTTCTGTTGAAACATTTCGTAGGATGCAATGGTGGTTACCGGTGCAAAGGTTTCGGAAGATGGGATTATTGAAACCTATGATAATGATGATGAAGCATTGGATGCAGTTGACAATGGTGTTGCGGTTTGTGCTAAATCCTACTTACCCTTATTGTAGTGTTAGAGGAGTTTTAGATTGTTGTTTTGCTAGTTTATAGATTATCAGAAGGCATATACTTTTCCTTCAAATTTTAAAAAGAAATGTCTGTAAATGTCTTTTGGAGGGCCTGAGACCATCTTCTTGTTATAATATATACAGAAGTATAAAGCACAAAGCTTTAGTTATAGTCGTATTATGCATTTTGATTCGTCAGCTGAACTGAAGTAAATTCCACATGAGTAAAACATTCAGTGAAAGAGATTACATAATTGTAAAGTTCAATTAAATCAGATAGACATTTTTATCTCTTAACGTAGCTCTTTTTTTCCCTTCACTTTTCTCTTGGGGAAAGTTTTCACTTTCTTTCTGGAAGATGCACTTTAAGCAAAAATTCTGGTTCATAACGTTAACACAAGTGTTTCCATACAATGGCTTAGGTTGTGGATTTGTCACATTTTGGACGCATAAGAGGTATGGATCTCTTCCTCTTGTATCACCCGTGTTAAGAACAGACTTTAAGTCTTTAGCTGTATAAATGGAGTTAACAGATTTTAGGTAAGGTATGTGTTTAATGTTCTGTGAAAGAGAACTCTGTCTATTTCTGGCTTAACATGATGCGAACACATGAACACGATTAGCATGAAGCCATGAACCATGATAACAGAGAGAACGTAGACAAAACACACATGATAGAGAAAACTTTAACAAAACACACATGATGACACAATAAGGTTTGTTAAGCACGTAATATGTTTTTATATTATATATATATATATATATATATAACATGACATTTCTCATCAAACACAGTCATTCTTCTGCTTTTTATTTTCTTTATTTTCATTAAATATTATTAATTTGTTATTGTGTAGTTAGTGGAGAAGACCGTGTTTCATTCCTTCATAACCAGACAACTGCAAATTTTGAAAGTCTTCATGAAGGAGAGGTACGCTGTAATACCTAAATGCATAGTTGAGTCTCTTCTTTGGGAGGATGCTCATATTTTCTATCTTACAGCAGTATTTTGCTCATTTGCTGACTGAAGCGAATATTGTAGGGATGCGACACTGTTTTTGTAACACCGACAGCACGTACCATTGATATTGCACATGCATGGGTCATGGTAAAATAAACTATTATTCTATTTGAGTATTGATATCTACTATTCTTCTCCACAAGCTCACAGAGCGATCTTTTATCTGCAGAGGAATGCAGTTACATTGGTCGTCTCGCCAGCTACCTGTACGAGCATTATAGAAATGCTCAAAAAGTATGTCCTATTTTCTTTTGTCACATTCCAATGCTGGGTTATATGCAATATGTTTAAGACCAAAAACCAAATTAAGATATAAGTTGTATTTTTCCTTTTCAGTAACCAACCAATCCATTTTTTAGTCACTTAGTCTATTATGTATTAGTTTGTTCACTGCTCTAATTTTATGGGATATATCCCTCCTCTTATGCTTGTATTTAATCTTAGTCTTGCTTGGTTTTCTCTAGGTACATATTTTTTGCTGACAAAGTCGAGATCCAAGACATTACCAAGAATACATCCTTCTTTGCTCTTCTAGGACCTAAAAGCCGTCAGGTATAATATCAAGAACACACCATTTTTCTAAGGTAAAAAATGTTTTTTAATTTTATACTTGAGCAGATTATGGAGGATTTGAATGTCGGTGATCTCGCTGGACTACCATATGGTTCGCACAAGCATTACAATGTAAGCTCCATAAATTTTATTGTTCTTGTCTAAAATACATTGTTTGTTATTCAGCAATTTTATTATACTTGTGTTGATTGTTCCCGCAATACACATATCGCGTTGAAAGCAAAGCAACAATGTGCCATCTAGGTGCAGTGAAGACCCAAACATTTATTTAAAACTTTAAAAAACTGCAAAGGTTAGTTACACTCGTTTTCTTTTCAGGTGAATGGAATGCCAGTTACTATAGGAGTTGGAAACCTTATTTCTGAAGAAGGTTTTGCAATGTTAGTGTCACCTGCTGCTGCTGCACCAATTTGGGAGATTCTTCTATCTCGTGGTGCAATCCCAATGGGCTCTAATGCATGGGAAAGGCTAAGGATTCTGCAAGGTCCGTAATTTTCGGAATTTTAGATGTTTACCTGAATCCATTAGTGTTTAACTTGGGTAAGAAGAAATATCACGATTTTGCTTCTGTAGGTAGACCATCCGCAGATAAGGAGCTCACAAAAGAGTTCAATGTTTTGGAAGCTGGGCTTTGGAACTCCATTTCACTAGACAAAGGTAACCTTCTTAGACGAGCTATTCAGTGAGCAATAGCATTATATAAACGGAGTTGGTATGTAACATCAAATGGTGACCCGATACGTATTTATGTAACTGCGGAAATGTGTATCCTTATTTTAACTGTAAATACACACTAAGTCAGATATATCGCGCGCTCTGAACATATTTTTAACGTTCCCTAGCACTATGTCTATATGATTTGACATAAATTCGAGGGTTTCAGGTTGTTACAAGGGGCAAGAGACCATATCTCGATTAATAACTTACAATGGAGTCAAACAGAGATTGTGGGGAATTCGTCTGTCTGAACCAGTTGAACCCGATAGCCCTATCACAGTTGACGGCAAAAAGGTAGTCTTTTTACCCAACGAGGCCATCATGAAATATCGCTGCGAAAGCTGATGATACTCGAACTTAGATTTTTGCAGGATGATAGATTTATACATGAGATTTGATTACTTGTAGGTGGGGAAACTAACGAGTTGTACCTTGGGGAGGAAGGAATCAGAATATTTTGGTCTAGGCTACATAAAAAAGGCAGCTGCTGTGGAGGGTGGCACTGTTATTGTCGGAGATGGCGTAGTTGGGACAATTTCCGAAGTTCCTTTTCTTGCTAGGCAAGACCCACCTATGAAGAAGTCAAGTTCCTGAGTTTTGATAGCTTTTTAGACGATCTTCGTACTTACAATACCTCGCGGCCTCGAGTCAGTATCGAGGAAAGGATTAGTCTGTTTGAGTGGAAGGCTAGCTTAATTCCAATACATGGTTACTGTCAACAACAAATCACGCCTTTATTATCGATCTTGATCATTATAGTGCTGCTATTAAGCGGGAGTTTTTATTGCTGTATATCTGATACAAAACATGGTTTTACAGCCTGGCTGGGGTATCATGCATAGAAACACCATTAAATAACAATCATAATGTCCTGACTTATTTAATACTGTCTGCAATTAATTCAAACCCTAACCTTATTTCTTTCTTTCTCCATGTCACCTACCACAAATTTGGTCAGGTTGGTGTGCATCTGCACTTTCGGGAAGCGTCATTGTGCTGCGTCTAAGACCAGGTACGGTAGATGATGAAATGGTTAAAGTGTTTGCTAGGTTATATTAAAGCTAGACGGAGAAATCTTCTCTTCACCCGTGATGTTGGGCGGGGTAATATTTGTCGGTTGTAGGGACGATTATTTGCATTGTCTAGCCGTTGAAACCCGAACTTTATCGTATTAGAATAGTGAATATAATTAAAATTTGCAAAACGCGTTGTGTATATGCAAATAATTGCGTACCAAACCTGAGGAGTTTTTGCATTCTATTTGCACGTCTATTACAGGGGGTTGGTTTGTTTGGTTGGTACAATTTGTGGCATCCTAAAACATGTCCTTATCTAAAGTACGAGGCAGACATGTTGGAAACGGTGATGTTTTGCTGAGCGTTGACCTATTTCTAAATTTAGTTACCGTTAGGGTAGTTGTACTAGTGTTTTTGAAGTCATTCCTATCTATGTGGTTGGATGTGAAATTTTGATTTTCTTTTTTAATGGATTATTCAGCTTCTTTTTTTTTTTGGCCAGGCCTTAAAAGTATCAATTATGCTAAATTGCAGCCAACTGCACTTATAGTTGAATTTACTCAAGCACGTTGAGATTTATGCAATGGTCAAAATCTAATTTTCTTTCATTATTTGTCATAAAATTCGATGCATTCTTTCTCTTATGATTTAACAGCGGTAAAGTTGATAGTATTTATAGTAACTGCATTCTAGCCGAACCTTAAAGTATTTTGAAAAATTCTCCATTATTCTCTAATGCCTATTCTTGTCCAGATTGAATGGAATTTGTTTAAGATTGATAGTCCGAACCCCTATCATGACAAATCACGAACACTCGTGTTTGTCGGTCGTTTTATCATTTCTCTTTGTGGAATGATCTCTAATAATGTGTGATCAAGTGGGTAATGCTGGATTTCTAGAAACCGACATATAACTTTAATAGAGTATCACCAATCTCAACTCTAAGCTTGTTGATGGTACGATAATTGCCATTCACAATATGATAAACTCAAGTAGATATTATAGAACTGATTTGCAGCCATTCTTTTTACTTTTTTTGAGAAATGACAGCAAAAGTAGGTGAAGGGGAAAGGTGGAGGACTCCACAATAATTGGCATCAAATGCTCTTTACTGTTTCTGAAATTCTTTTCAATGACCCGAATTTGTACATAATCTCTATTCGAGCCCCAGTTGTTTTTCAACAGTTTCATGTCAGTCCAGTGGAGAAAAAGTGGTTTTAATGGAGGTTGGTTTTGTTAAGCAGCAGATTATATAGAATAGGCAAGTGGGAATGGTAATGGTGCAGACTGCAGAGAGACAGAGAGAGAGAAGCAAAAAGGCAAAGTTCCCTCGCCCTCCAACCAATTAGGGCTCACCATCGGAAAGCTAGCTAGCTTCCTTTTTGTCGTCTTCTTCTTCTTCCTCTCTGTGCTGCTCGTCAGGTTTGGTTGGGTTAAGTCTTCTATTATATTCGCAACTTGCGGTCTGGGTCCTCGATCCTGTACATGGAGCTGTTGAAGTTTCCATAGCTGTCAATCCACGCGATGTTAATTGCTTAGTTCGTAGCTGTTAGCTAGGTACTGGAAGGAATGGCGACAGAATCCAACGCCACCGGATTCCACCCCTCTTCGTTTAGCTTGAGCAGGCACGCCATTTCCTTCCAATCTGGCGCTTCGATGAGTGCTAGCTCAGAGATGGTTCCGATGATGCGCAGTAATTACTTTGGAGCCAACAACGTCGGCGCAGCTGGCATGATCTTCACCGCTGCTGCAGGCGCCTCCACCGCGATTAGTCATAGTACAGGGTTAGCTCAGGCAGGGATGGCGACGGGAAGCTCTTCTATGTCTGGTTCGGGTTCAGGTTCTGGTTCTGGTTCCTTGTTGCTGGATTCACCGGGTCTCAAGCATGACACTGGATTTGCGGCGGAATGGTCGGTCGACGAACAGTATAAACTCGAAGAAGGACTTAAGAAGTAAGTAGCTCATTCCTACAGTTAGGAGCAGTTTGCTGATTATCCAATTACTTTTTTATGGTAGATAGATTATCCAATTACTTAGTCTTGAACTATTCGTCTATGAACTAGGGAACTCAGAAACTACTATAGTAAATAACAGTTGGGAGAAACTCGAACGCCTTTGGGATTTTGGCAATTTTGGCAAATGATGTGTCGAACTTAGTATCACGTGACAACTTTCCTTCTTATAATTGAAAGTAGTTACATCATGTTATGCTTGTAACGTGCAGTTCTTGATCTTAGGCCTGTTACACGTTAGTTAGCATAAAATGGGTACTTTTAACAGCACAAGTTGTAGTGATTAACTTCCTGATTGGAAAGAATATGTGTAAGACAATCGGCTGTGTTAATTTGACTTCTAGTGTTACTAATCACAAGAGTATCCAGTATACTACTCTTCAACTCAAGGTTGTGTGATTCATTTGAAAATATAGGTCTCTCTAGTTTTTTCTTTTCCTTTCTGAGGTTTTGCTATCAGTTTTCATACAGTTTTACCCAAGTTGTCAAACTCTTAAATGATCTTGCGACCACGCTGTCTTCTTGAACTTAAGACTGCTACCATTGCTCCCTATTTAGAGATAGTTGTACAGTTGTGTAGTTCAGTTCGAGGATATTAGACTACATTTGCTCTGCTCTCTAGATTGACTTCCTGGTTTTTTTTAGATTTCCTAGCTCCTGGTCAGTGTATCTGGTTGAGATTCCTATATTAGATCATGTTTAGATAATTCTTGATATGTTTTCCATCATTAATAAGCTTTTCGTAATCTAATTCTAGCCACTTGTTACTGAATTACTCTGCAGATTTACAGGTGAACCAAGCATTATGAAATACATAAAGATAGCTGCTTCTTTGCACAACAAGACCGTACGGGATGTTGCCTTGAGATGTAGGTGGACAACGGTAAGCTTGGGTTCTGCAAAGGATCCAAAATTCATGCATTTATGCTTGAGTGTCCAGGATTTTATTTCTACTGAAAACAGTGAAGTTTCTGCCTACAGCTAACCAAAAAATCTGATGGGATTAAGATGTTAACATGATTTAGTCCGTCTTACTACAACCTGGATGAATCAGTTAGGTCTGTGTATCCATTTAAATGATCCATTGTGTAAACTCCAAGAATTTTCTGTGCTATTATCCATGAATAATCTGTTAAACAAGTTCCTATACTAGCATTCCATTTGATGCTGGGGGAAAATGTGGCTATGGTTATGGGCCCTAGGAGAGCACTGGACAATGGGGGTCAAAAAGTATCTCTAGAATAGAAAGTTGATTTCAAGAAACTGAAAGTTACCTTGCAAATTTGAGTATTATTTGGATTTGCAAATAAAAAAAATAAAATGAAAAAAGAGAGTTTACTGTTGTCTTATAACTTTAGAAATGAACTCTCGATTATTGAATTTTCTTGTCAATTATATGAGGTACCTTGCTATTTTTTTCCGAACCCAATCGAAAACTATCCGTTTTTAAGTGAACTTTCAATATTTTGCAAGGTAATTAATCTCAAACTGTTTTCTGGAGCCTGCTTATCCAAGATTTTTTCATGAAATAAGTTGCGGGTATGTCTTCTTGCTGTAGAATTTACTTTATACGTTTAAAATTGATTACATAGAAAAGATGGCTAAGAAAGGAAGGATATAAACTGTTGTTTTTTTTGCATGTGAACTAAACAACCTTGTAAATTTTCTTGCAATTCGCTTTTTTCATTACCAAGTACTATTTGTTAAACCTATTTAACGATTTAGACAAGCTTACGACTAGTCTCTTTACTTGTAATTTTGTGACATGCATTTTTTATTCAACATGTATAATGTGTTGTGCTGGAGTTTCTTGGAGCTTTATAGCTTAGGTCACACTTTATAGAGAATGCTTTTGTATGTTATGTTATGAATTCCATTGTCTTTTCTTTTGGTAAAATTCTTGTAGAGAAAGCGGCGGAAATCTGAAGAGCATAGTCCAGGAAAGAAACCAAACAATAGGAAGGTCTGTATTGAATTTCTCGTTTTTGTTCAATTTTAGACTTATTATCTCTCACTCTACGGAGGAAGAATTGCAGTTCATTTCAAGTGAGACCTTTAAAAAAACGGGCTGTTTAGTTTCCTTCTCGGTTCCCCTTTTCATTTGTGACACTGTACATTTTACTTGTGTAGATATATTTCCAATAACCATCTTGTTTGTGGAGTTCAATATATTTGGTATGCTAGCTATTTGCAGGAATATGATCCTATAAGAACATACGTAGAGCTTTCAGAATTCATTAGAATGGGGATTCATGAAATTGATGATTTTTTATTCCCTATTGATAAAAGAGAATCTATGATTTGTCCATGCTTTTTCATCTTAATTGCTGATAGTAATGCTAAATTATGTTTCTAGGATAAGTCGGTCGAAACCTCAAATCTCCCTGTTGGAGTTTCTGGTTTTTCTCCATTCATCCACCATATGAACCAAAAAGACCTGGCACCTTTTGAAGGTAAGTAAAAGTTTTTCTTTAGCTTTTAACATATATTATATATGTATATTGCTTCAGACCATGCAAATGAGTATTCTGAATTATCTACTCCGAGCCACATTTTCAGAAGATGATCATGGTGCACTAGCTACAACAGATACCATTTTGCTTCTTTTATTCCATTTTTATTGTTAAATAAGTATTTGATTCTAGAATATGCTGAATTCAACCTTTACAGAAAGAAGCATTGTTTCCATTTGTTACTACTTTTCATTTATTTCTCACTATTTTTCATTCTTGCAGACAGTTCTGGCATATGGTTATTATATTAGATGTAGCCATGTAGGGCCTTGTGTTCTCTTTCCAGCCATTTCAGTCTTGAATTTGTCATTTTTGCTAACAAACAAGTCAAATTGGTCAATATCAGGACTTTGTGGCAACACGAGGCATCTGCTAGAACAGAACACCCAGGCATTTAGCCAGATCAATACCAATCTTCACACATGTAAGGTAAATCCTACAGCTCTCTATCGGAATGGAACTTCTCAATGAAAGTAATCACCTAAAACTCTTCGATTTTGATATTTCTGGTTTGGATGTGTGGCGAAGAGGGGAGAAGCTAAATCATACAGTTAAAAGAGTTGCAGAAACATCATAGAGTCAAATTTGCTTGTCATCACTCGCCATGCTTAATCATTTGATGTGATCACTCACCATAGACTTTTTATATTGTCTTGGTCTTTATGTAACATAGTTGTGGGAGCCGCACATGCATCTTATTCTTTCCAACCAACCTCCTCCATATACTATAAGATGTGTTATGTTATCATGTCTATTTTACCTGCCTACTACTTTTGTTTCACAACTCAACTCCATTTGATGTTTTCTGTAACAGTTGCAGGAAAATGTTGACCTATTCTGCCATGCAAGGAACAACATTTCTGCTATCTTGACTGCGTATGAACATCTTAACTCTCTCTCTCTCTTTTTTTTTTTTTTTTTTTCTTTTTGTTGCATAAATTGGAAGTCAAACAATTTATTCCAACTTATTTTGTTGAATTATACTGCAGGATGAGTGATACGCCTGGTATTATGAGCCAGATGCCACCACTTCCTGTGTCCCTCAATGAGGATCTTGCAAACTCTGTATTGCCCAGTGGAAGCCATGTAAAATTCTCCCTCCTGATCTTTTTTTTTGTTCAATCACCCGTTTTTCTCTCCGCTAGTGTGCCACATTGCCTCATCTGTCACTCTTCCATTCAAAACAACAGAATAAATTTGTTAGAACTCGGTTACAACACTGAAAAGAGATTCTGGGAGCTCAAATTAGTATCGTAAACAAGCCCTAACAAATTAGTTTTGTTATTTTCTGATGGAAAAGCGGCAAATGAGGTAATTTTTCAAAATGGCAAACAAAAGAGGCACTTCGCAAAACTAAACAAAAGGGGAATTCCTTAAAAACACCCAAATATAAAGGGAGCAAAGTGACATTTTTAGTGATTAGCACCAAATAGTAATGTTTAATCTTGAAACCATTATAGAACTGCTCTTTTATTTTCATATTCATCAATTACAAACACAGCTGTGCAGTACTGTTGATATTTATTGGTTGGTGGTTCCTGCAGCCACTGATGTTTGGTTCGAGTAGCGGTGGCATGCATATGAAGCAGGAGCCAAGGTGCTGATCGATGAAGAGGAAGAAGAATCACTCATTGAGGCGGTTACAACTTACAACCAAGTAAAAATACATACTTTGCTTGCTACTGTAAATGCATAAGCTTTTCCGGGAACCACGACACGAATATCACCTCCCCTTTGCACATAAATCTTTGATCGTCGGTCACACTTGCCAAATCACGCAATTACAATGCAAAAACCGGTTGGTTTGCTTTGGAGGAGGAGATAGAGTAACTGCTGCTGCTGATTACGACCGAATGGGCACTTGGGATATAAGTCGGAGTCATTTTGTGTATAGGATATGTGTTTAATCAACCGATAATACTCGGCGCTTGATTTGTCTCCCTTTTTTTGTTTAATATTACGGCGTTTTGTAGTCTACATGTTCGTAGTCGATTGATCTCATCATACGATGTCGCTTGAAGGGTCCTTTTCCTTTTTTGTTTACCCTACATTTTTACCAGGATATTGAGTTTTGATGAATCTATGATGCTTCTCTGTTGCCATTGGTGTGTGGAGTGAACTTATGTGGGCTCTTCATCTATGACCCTTTCTGTGGCATATGTCCACAATTTCATTGTTAACACTAAGCCCATTGTGGATGTTGGTATTTGGTAACCAAAAGGATTTGTAATTGGATTGGACTTTACATATTCATCATGATTATTATTAGGATACAAAAATTTGCAAAAAGTTTGGGATATTTCTATCAAATCCACATTTCCTTTCTACATACTTGTTTGGTTAGTTCAAGGAAAACACCTAAAATCAAGTTATTTTAGGGTGTTGAACATTATATATGATTGATTGGAAAGAATAGAAATTCTATTATATTTTGTGTTAAATGTTTTTTTACATCTTTAATAGAACTTTTTATAACAATAATATAAAATTTAGTTAATATGTCTTTGGAATTTGGATACAATATGTTTAGGTCATTTTGTCTTTTAGTACAATAATTTATTATTTGCATATTTTTGGCGCAACGCATTTGAGTTTCAGACATGTTATCTTTTCGTGCATCAGTTAGTGAACTATCAATTTTAGTCGTTAATTAGTACGTTATTTATATTTTATTCATTTTAGTCCCTCTAATATATTATTAAATATTTTTTTAATAATTTAATTTTTAAAAAATTTCAAATCAACAATTGACTTGACTTGATAGACCTAACTCGGAATCGGATCCCAACTTAATCAGAAGACAAACATAGGACATTCATTGCTAGTTGCTACCACAAAACAAAAGGCACATTATAAACCAACACTAAGAGAGTACAAACAAGTGCCTAGACAGGACAAAACGGGAGGAGACAATTAATACTACTTAATTAATAAGGGCTGATTATAGCATTTTTAAAAAGGTTTGAATAATTGTGTCGGATTTGTAGAAACAAACTTGAGGTGCTACGATAGAACCAATAACTGTCTGAAGTTTGCTCTATGTGTGAAATTTTGGTGTCTGAAGTTTAAAATGTTAAAATGTACAATCACAGGTTTCATTTTTGTTGAAATTTTGTGTCTCGGTGTGATTGCTTTAGAGAAGCCAATCCCGACGAAACCGGCTGTCAAGTAGGAGCTTTCATGTACGCTCCCTTCTCGTCACCTAGCTGGGAACGTCACCTAAGAAGGTGGCCACATCCGCACAAGTAAATATCGCTCTATTGTCGCTGAAAATCACTCCACACCACTCTGTTCGAAACCTTTTCTTTCAGATGTTCAAGTTTTGAGAGAAATTTGGCGATTTTATAAAATGTAAAGAGTGATGGATTATGAGTGGGTGAAAAGGTCGATGAAAATGTTTGAAGGGAGAGGAAAATACGCGCGAAGACACCAAAATTCAACAAAAATAAAACATGAGACTGTCAATTTCAACATTTTAAACTTTAGACACCAAAATCTCATATGGAACAAACTTCATACAGTTTATAAATTCTTAACCCTGTATTTTATGCCTATTTTGTACCCTCTCACACCGTCTAAAAACAGTTCCAAATACAATGACAAAAGAAGATAAAGGTTCTTTCAATTATAAATTGATCGAGTTAGGTTAATGGAATCATTCGATATAGTGGGGAAAAGGACTATAAATTCTGGAAGGTTTTAAATGTGTAGTATTATGTACGTGACACAACTATTAATTTTTCTAAATTTAATATGCATTAGAAAATTTTAGAATTTGGATCACTAAATGATATTATTTGAGTTTAATATCTATAACTACATATCTTTTCTTATCTAATTTATTATAATATTATTTTTTTTATTGGATATCGTAATTAAACACTCATAACTTTTTAATCAGTATTATTATAGTATTATTATTTAAGAACCGTATTATTATTTAAGAACAAGTTTTTTTCATTTGAAAGTACAGAAGCTCTTCTAGATTATAAGATCATATATTTTTAAATTACATACCCTAACAAATTAAATAATATATGATTGAAATCTTCTTTTACTATATTTAATTTAAAAAAATGAATTTACTTGAGTCAAAATTATTATAACGTAAATTTTCATATAAGTTGAATTTTGTATAAAGTGCGAGTAAATAACTAATATATATATATATATATATATATATGATCTTAACTGTTATTATTTATTAAAAAAAAATCATTTGATAGAATAAATTAAATATATGAATTTTTATCCGAAAATTTACTTTGTTTCTTGATATCGGAGAATTCTCCTCTCAATTAATTAATTACTCTTGACAAAGTGTATATATTAATGGAAATGATTTCTTAAAGCTGATGGATCATGATGATTCCTCGCGACAAAAGTTGTTAACCAACTCAAAAAAGCATATTTTTGTCTTCATCACATTTCATTAGTTTATTAATTAATATAAGAGTATATACTATATACCAGTGTTATCAGAACCGGACCGGACCGGCGGTCCGACCGGGTTCGAACAGGAACCGGTGCCTCCAACGGTCCAGTTCGAGTAAATCCAGAGGATGCAAGTGAACCCGGTCCGACTGCCGGTTTTTTGGAAAACCGTCCGGTTTTTAGCAGACCGGCGGTCCGCCGGTTCGATGTAAGGAAAAGAAAAAAACTTAGAATCAAGACTCAGCAGAGTCATCGGCGCCGGAGCATTGCCACGCCAATTTCACACAGTACTTCACCGACAGCTTCTGGTCAGATCTGATGTTGTCCAGGGTTTTCGCTTCCGGAGGCCCTGCTTCTTCAACACCGGAGTCATGGATCTGGTGGTGTGGCGGGAGTGGAGCTTCAGGAAGAGAATCGAGAACTGGATGGAGGTGCAGAAGCGGAAGAGGAACTGCGAATTAGGCTCTCTACTAACGTTCTTGCTTGTTTTCGCCGGCAGAGTGGAGGCAATCGACCACAGGTGGAACCAGCACGGTCTCGGTGGTGACAAGAGAAGGAGTTGTATGTCGCTTCATCCAGGTTCGGTCACATACAACTCCTTCTCTTGTCACCACCGAGACCGTGCTGGTTCCACCTGTGGTCGATTGCCTCCACTCTGCCGGCGAAAACAAGCAAGAACGTTAGTAGAGAGCCTAATTCGCAGTTCCTCTTCCGCTTCTGCACCTCCATCCAGTTCTCGATTCTCTTCCTGAAGCTCCACTCCCGCCACACCACCAGATCCATGACTCCGGTGTTGAAGAAGCAGGGCCTCCGGAAGCGAAAACCCTGGACAACATCAGATCTGACCAGAAGCTGTCGGTGAAGTACTGTGTGAAATTGGCGTGGCAATGCTCCGGCGCCGATGACTCTGCTGAGTCTTGATTCTAAGTTTTTTTCTTTTCCTGACATCGAACCGGCGGACCGCCGGTCTGCTAAAAACCGGACGGTTTTCCAAAAAACCGGCAGTCGGACCGGGTTCACTTGCATCCTCCGGATTTACTCGAACCGGACCGTTGAAGGCACCGGTTCCGGTTCGAACCCGGTCGGACCGCCGGTCCGGTCCGGTTCTGATAACACTGGATGGGAGAGAATAGTGAGGAGCGAGAGAGAGTTCGCACATAGGAGATCTGAAGAAGGATCTAGAGCTCTCTTGTCTCTACTAATTTAACACTAGACCGGTTCGACCGGGTTCGAACCGGGTTCAAACCGGCGAACCGGGAACCGGCACTCTCACCGGTTCGGTGTCCGGTCCGGTTCTGATAACACTGCTATATACCATAGACTCCACGGCAGGTACTTATTAGTTCTTAAATTAATAATAATGCTAATTAAACGCGTTTTGTTCCTTAATATAAATAAATTCATTCATTCATTAAAAAAAGTGTTAAAAGACGCCACAAGTTCGTACAAATGGAATGATGCAATCTCATTTTTTTTCCTTTTGAGATTCGGTTTTCAGGTCAAACTTCCACTCCGCATAGATTTGTAACGTTTCATGACATCGATTCTTTTACTTAATTATTATTAATTAAAATATATTAAAATGATCTTTGGCCAAAAAATAATATTAAAATGATTGAAATCCAAAGAGAAGATGACGGATATATTCTATATACTTTCTTCACTTTAATGTACAAATAAGAAAACTTATGTTACATATTTTGCGTATTAAGTATTTATAGTTATTTTTTTATAGACCGCGGTTAACTACGGGAAATGAATAACTAACTATTACAGAGTAATTCTCCCGCCACATCTCAAAATCATAACAATCTAATTATTAACCTTTTTAAATATTATCTTTGCCCCTTATTTTTTTATTTGTAATTATTATTATTATTGATTTTTTTCCGATGCAAAATATCTTTTGAAAATATACAGTATCATATGTTTTAATTAAAAATTATGTGTATTCCAAATTAAAATTAATGGTTTGATACTTCAAGTATTATAGAACAAAAGATATATAAATTTTAACTGCAATAGTCGAATTTACGAAATTTATAATATACTAGCAGACATTATCCCTCACCTTGCACGAAATTACTTTTACAGTACTACTTAGGCAATTTTTTTTTTGGCCAAATACTACTTAGACATTAAAATTTATTAAATTGTTACAAAAACATCTAATTCCACATGTAAACATTAATTGGTGATTTGAATATAATATAATTTTTTTCGTAAAGTTATATCGAGAAACCTTCGACGTAAACCCTGTATTATATGTTATACATAATAAATACATTTGTAATATTATGATCCCATATATATATATATATATATATATATTTACATGCTGCATCCATTAGGGGTGTCAATGGGGCAGATCGGGGCAGATTCTGATAATACCATCCCCACCCCCACGATCTTATTTCATCTACCATAATTGCCCCAAAACCGTCGTGGGGCGGAAGTACTTAATAGTTATGCCCCGCGGGGATATCCACGGTGCATTGCCCCGCCCCACCTACTTTGTTAATTAAAAATAATTTCTAAATTTGTATTAATAATATTTACTTAAATTTACATAAAAGAAGCAAAGTAAAATTGTAAAAGTTGCAAATAGGTATATACGTCTCTAATCCAATATAAAAACTAAAACATGTAAAAATTGAGCAAAATTATTATTATTTTTTTTTTCCGATCAAAATTATTATTTCATGTAACTTATTATTTTAGATAACAAAATAGTTTACTAAGTTTCATCAACCACTAAAGAAATGTAAAAACAAAACTCCACAACGATATTATAATTAATTTTTTGTTACGACATCTTCTAATACGCTCTATATTTTTACTTGGCTGTTAATGGAAAAACTTCTATTATTATATAATGACCACATAATATTTCTAGTATTACACAATAACTCCTGAAGTTTTATAAAATTATATATACACCCCGGGGCGGAAGTTCGGGGCAAAACATCACATTTACCACCTATTGCCTTGCCCCACGATTCTTTCTACCAAATTTGCCCCATAATCCACGGTAGCAACTACCGCGGGGCATTTTTCGGTTGGTGCACCGCGGGGTTCGGATAATCCATGCCCCATTGACACCCCTAGCATCCATCCAGCGGCGGATCTGTAGTGTTGTAAGCGGGTTCCCGGGACACCGCTTGGTTCGATATTTTTTAATACATATATATGTATATTTCTATTAAAATTATTGAAGGAACCCAGTTAAATTATTAATAGGAACCTACTTAATAGATTCTGACTTCTAGCTTGTTGGTAGAGCGCCACCTTTTATGAATCAGGTCCTACTTTCGAATCCTATCACACACAGTCAATTTTGTTTTCTTTTTTCACTACTTTTCTGGAGAGGTCCTAGGTTCAAATTCAATCTTACATTCTCACTAACTCCAATTAAGTTTCTTTATCACTAATTTTTTTCTTAAAAATATTTTCATTTTCACTTTATTTCTTGACATCTCCAATTTCATTTTGTTTTTCCACTTCTTTTGTAGACTATTTTTTTTTTCTATGAACACCACCAACTATTTTTTTTTTCCTTTTCCACTTAATTTTTTTTTACACCTCCATTGTTTTCCCATATTTTATTACTCCTACACCTTATGACTTATTATTATCTTAATTCTGAGGCTCATTGTCGCTAAAATCGTCATTTGCCCATGAATTTCGGTATTTGAAAATACCGACATATTTTTTACTAATTAAATGCGTAAATGGTATAACAACATCTCGTATTATTGTGCAATTTTTTATTTTTATTGTCATTTTATTAAGGAAAATTGTCTGATTGTCCCATTATTTACATTAAAGTTACTATTGTCTCGTTTAAAATTTAAATGAATTATTGTAATTTTTGTTTGAGTATGTATAAAAGTATACCGAAGGCTTCACTCACAAGGTCGAGCTTATGGACTGACTGGTTAAGGCGTGTACGTCTTATTCTTAACAAGTGATATCAGAGCCGATGGTTCGAATTCCAACGGTTATTGCTAACAATTTTTTTCTTAAAATTTGACGAAAAGCGTTAATATTTAGAAAATAACATTGTTTAAAGCTATAAACTTTTATACCCTTATTTTATACACTAAATAAAGTTCGAAGATTAATGTATATTAGTAAAATTTCTCTCTTTTTCATGACACATTCCTAAGTTTTTATTTTGTATGGTTTAGTCCTTCTGATACAGCCTTATTATTTTGCTTTACAGAATTTAATCCATAAGTTTTTCAAAAATTGGACCCCTTTGCGAGGTCAATTGAGAAATAGACTTGATTTGGATATATGCTTTTGTAGCTCTATATTTAACAATGTCAGTTAGTTATTAACAAACAAACAAAAAAGACGATAACTCCCGTTTCAAAAAATAAAGGTCGATAATTGATTTTTTATGAGTTCCGACCCGATTTGAACGACTTAATTAGATATTGTCATTACAAAAAATTCATACCAGGAACCCACTTAGCTAGGTTCCTGGATCCGCCACTGCATCCATCCCGAAGTTGTTGATTTGAATAAGAGAGCTGCCGTCCAACACATGTAGAACATGTCCTAACGAGATGCTCCATGCCTTGTCGTGTTCAACTTCAGGCTTTATAAGAAAGCTATATTTCTTATTAAGGATACTAAAAACCATTTAGACGGCCAGCTTAGTTAAGTGAATAATATTAAAAAAAAAAAAAAAAAAAAAAAAAAAAGGAACGAAACAATTATAGTCTTTGAATGATGACCAAAATTAGGTTTTAGCCACACCCATCTATGTTGCAAGAAATCTTATCGTCGTCGCTAAAATACCCATATTTAATTTACTAACCCAATCAGTCCGAACCGATTGTGATGAATGTATAATTTTTTTTCTTTTCATAATTTTTAATTTTTTAAAATTAGTATATCTTTAGCATTTGATATAAGTGTAAATATTACAATTTTTAACTGCTCTTTCATTGTAAGAATATTGGTAATTTATGACATTCGAGTGAGGCAGTAAATGATTTATTAATTTTTGAATAAAATTTCTTAGAAAAACTAAAAAAAAAAAAAAAAAAAGATTTTCCTCAAAAAATTTAGCAATACTTTTTGTGAAGACTTAATTAAGAGACATTTCCTTATAAAATTATTGAATTATGTATAAATGATTTCAACATATTTTTACGAATAAATCTATATGTTTATCACAAATAAATCTCTTAGAGCATCCACAATGGTTTTACATAAATTGTATTCTTTAAAGTTGGCACGTAGACATTTATGTACACTTTAAGTAATACGTAAATTTAAGACACACGTAAAAAATATTTTCTCTGCAATCGTATTACTTAAACATATTTGTTAAATATATTTTATTATTAAATTTTTCAGCAACCACCAATAAGATATTAGCATTAATTATAAAGTGAATTAATTTTTAATAAAAAATTGGTTACGTAATACATAGTGCATTACTTAAATTTAAGGAATGCTTTATGTAAAAACATAAATTTACGTGTGGGTCCCATCTTTAAGGAATGCTATGTAAAACCACTGGTAGATAGTTTTTGTTGCTTTACTTAAATAAACATGTAGGACCTACGTTTACGTAATCTTTACGTAATACCACTGTGGATGCTCTTACAAACAATTATATTTCTTATAGTGTTTGATGTGTAGGAAACAACTTTTGCTTTTAATTTCATAGTATTTGCTACTTTTGTTGTCTAATAAATAATCGTTAAATTAACTTTGGAGTTTGGATGGTCTTTTCAAATTTTGATTAATAAATATATATCATATTTAACTATAATGTTGAGATAAATTTGTACGACCAAAAAGTAAAAAATCTAATGTGTAGAATAAATAGAAGGGAAAAATAGGTATCTCGAACATGACTATAAAATTTAAAGGGTTAACAAGTCAATTGGTCCATGATGTTTGACCGTTTTTGGATTTTGGTTCATAATATATTTTTTTTCCTAGTTTTGGTACCATATATTTGCAGATTTTTTTCTAGTTTTGGTCCGACCGTTACATTCTGTCCATTTTTTGACATGTACAAGTCACGTGATCCACCCTAAACTTTCAATTTAGTCCCTCTAATACTTTCCTAACCTTTTTTTGTTCAATTTAGTCCCGAAGTTTCAAAAATTCAGTTGGACCTATTATCCAATTGGGGTCAATTTTGAAACTTCGGGACTAAATTGAACAAAAAAATAGGTTAAGAAAGTATTAGAGGGACTAAATTTAAAGTTTAGAGTGGAACACGTGACTTGAACATGTCAAAAAATCGACGGTATGTAACAGTTAGACCAAAACTAGAAAAAATCTGCAAACATATGGTACCAAAACTAGTTAAAAAAAAAACATCATTGACCAAAACCCAAAAGTTGTCAAACATCATGGACCAAAAGACCTGTTAACCCAAATTTAAATTGTCGGTAAAAACTGTGGTTATTGGTACGGTTATGGTTCCAACCAATATACTTGTAATGGATAGTTAGGATTATCCTTCACCTATTTTCGCCTTGAACTTCGGGTAACGGACTTCGAGATATCGCCGCAGGCTAGCTCTCTTAGGTATCTTTTTTGACCTCTTGGGTACTTAGTTTCCTTTTGAGGCTTTGTGTGAGGCGAGGACCTGAAAAGGGGTGGGGATGGCCCCAGATTCCACTCTGATGCTTAAGTCAGTAATGGATTTGGAGAGAATATAAAGTATTAAGCAAGACTTAACTTAATGTTTTAGAATGTACCCTTATTTATAGGGAGATATTACCGACTTTATATGGCGACTATGGGGCTACTGAAGCAGGTCGCCACTTGTTCCTTTCCTTAAGAGGAAAGGTTTCTGATGAGATTTAGATTGTCGACTCGATTTACTCTTTAATAGGGAAGGGTTTTAGGCAGCCTAGTTGCCTTTAGCTTGTTAATTATACTTTGAAAGTCGACTTCTTCGAATGTGATCGTAGACCTTTTACCTTTGTTTTATTATTTTGAATAAGGTTGGTCGACGACTTATCGATCTCGCCTTTTAAACGTGCTCGACTTTATTCTAGTCATGTCGTGTTTAATCGTAACCCAACAACTTCAATTTAATAGTTAATATTTATATGTAGTTTCTTTTTTATTTATGTACTTCAATTTTATCTCAAACTTATATTTTGCATATAATTCCAAGTACTAGATAATAAAAAAAAAAATGAATTCTGATTCCATCTGAAACATAAATATTGAATTACCGACAATTAATGATAATGATTACAAGTTGTAATTAAATGGATGTCATCATAATTATAATTATAATTATAATTATAATCCAATTCTTGTTTGCAAACAAAACAATGAATGATGTCAGGTCGGCATTTTAAATGTCGGCGAATCCCTGCAGGCTTTGCGTGTGTTCTAAAAAGTCCACCCCACGGTGCACTGGGTCTGGATGTTGGGGGTGGTTAGTTGTTATTATCAGGTAATTAATTTCACTTCTCTTTAGGACCCCACCTAATTCCATTTACTAGTATTTATTTATGACAAGTAAAGTAACAACACTTTAAAAAAATTAAAAATAATTTAGATATCGACTCTGAAGTCTGAACTCATTACATTAAAAAAAAAAAATCAGTGTTTATATATAAGTAAAGTGTGTCTAACTATGATAGTCCAAATATGTTGGTGCATAGTAGTCATCTTTACCGATTAATAAATAAATTGGATAAGAGAGAGTGTAGTTTGTTACTATTGAAGATAAACATCAAAGAGAACTTTCATCATTAAACTTGAATTTGTAGGTGATAAGGTCATATCATATTAGAATGTGATATATATGATCTGTTACTTTTTTAAAAAGAACTTTGATTATTTTATAGAACCAACTCATATCTCACATAACAGTCCAATAATAAGAGTTTTGCGAAACGTGGCCAACTTTCAAAATTGACGGTTCACAATTGTGATACACTGTAATTCTCCTTGAAATATCATAATTTGATAAAAATGTTTTTGAAGAAAGTATATTTTTTAAAAGTAGCGCCTGATAAGCTGCAATTTGTAAAAATGCATTTTAGAAAATAGTGTATTAGAAGGAAAAAAAATATTTTAAATATGTGTGTCATCAAATATTCCAACTTAGTGTATGTAAAAATTATTTTGGAAATGCACACTCATCCAAACATATATATATAGCCACATTAATGTACACGTACATCATATTAAATACAAGAAGCCACTTGACAAGTTGCCTAAAAGGGGTAAGAACGGACTGTGTATTGACATTGCACACATATCCATCAATATCAGCATGTGTAGGAACTAGGATATAGGGATTTAATCGAGCTGGCTGGAGCGATTTATTTTACTCGAGCTCAAATTTGATTATGTCTAATTTTTCAAGTTTGAGCTCGCTTTGATACCATATTCGATGAGTTTGAACTTGACTCGGCTTGTTAAATTTAAAAATGTTCAGTTAAATTATAAATGGTGCACATTAGCTTGATCTCGAATTCAAACTCAACTCAAATATAAACTGTTTGAAGTTTCATCATTTTAAAATTTGGTGTCTGACGTTAAAATGGATTATCCAAGTTTTATTTTTGTTGAAATTTGGTGGATGTGATTACTTTAGAGAAGCCAATCCCGACGAAACTGACTGTCAAATTCGACCTCCCATGCACGCTCTCTTCTCGTCTCCTTGCCGGGACAGTTACCTAAGAAGCTGGTCACATCCGCGCAAGTAAATCATGCTCTGTTGTCGCTAGAAATTGCTCAACGTCACTCTGTTGAAAACCTTTTCTTTTGGATGTTCAAGTTTTTAGGGAAATTTGGCGAATTTATGAAAAGTAAAGAGTTATGAGTTATGAATGGGTGAGTGTGCTGATGAAAATGTTTTATTGTAGATGAAAATATGCACAGAGATACCAAATTTTAGGGTTAAGAACTTATAAACTGTCTGAAGTTTGCTCCATGTGAGATTTTTGTGTCTGAAGTTTAAAATGTTAAATTGGACAGTCCCATGTTTCATTTTTGTTAAAATTTGGTGTCTCGGCGTATTACTTTAGAGAAGCTAATTCCGACGAAACCGGCTGTCAAATAGGAGCTCTCATGCACGCTCCCTTCTCGTCACCTTACCAGGACCGTCACCTAAGAAGGTGGCCACATCCGTACAAGTAAATCTCGCTATATTATCGCTGAAAATCATTCCACACCACTCTGCTGGAAACATTTTCTTTCGGATGTTCAAGTTTTAGGAGAAATTTGGCGATTTTATAAAAAGTAAAGAGTGATGGATTAGGAGTGGGTGAAATGGTCGATGAAAATGTTTCAATGGAGAGAAAAAGACGCGCGAAGACACCAAATTTCAACAAAAATGAAACTTAAGACCGTCAATTTCAACATTTTAAATTTCAGACAGTTTATAAGTTCTTAACCCTAAATTTTGACAAAAATGAATATGAAAAAGGTAAAACTTCAAGCCCCAAATTTCAAAATTTGTTAATCTTACTGTCTGCAGCTAGATAGCTGCTACAAATTTATTATTATAAATAATAAGACCTTAAATAAACTGATTAGTTTGTCAAAAGTACATGCCCTGCTGACGGCACATGCACTCATCTTGCTGCTGTCCACGACTCGGTCTTTCCTTCCTTCCTTCCCATTCAGCTGCTTTCTCTTTTCGGTGGATTCACTCAATCTTGTAACGCCATCTGTCACTCTCCCCTTGTTTCTAGGGTTTTCTAACCCCTCATTTTCTTAATCTTCATTTAAATAAATAACTATATACACACACTCTTTACATGATGAGAGATTAATTTAGAGCAGTAGTAGTTGGTAATTAATATCTAGCACGAATGATATGAAGTTAATAACAAGAAAGACGGTTTAATTATTATTATTTGATTGATATAATTAGAATGTCAAGTAGATATTATATCCTCATACGGTATATATATATATATATATATATATATATATATATATATATATATATATATATATATATATATATATATATATATATATATATATGTCTTGTATAAATATATACCAAACAAGCAGCTAATTAAGAGTTAGATAGGATTAGGAATTAGTTCGGAACTGGAACAGTTCAAGTGCTGTTCTTAGCTCGATATGTTTTTTTTTGTTCTCAAACCGGTTTAGCATGTTTTTTTGTTTTTTTAATTAACAAAAATTAAACTAAACCTTACAAATATATTAATATAATTCTATTAAATCAGTTCAGAAACCAAACCGATTTGCCGAACCGATTGGGTATACTCAATAAATATAGTTCAGTTTAATAGGGGGCGTCAACGAGTCACGAGTATCCGACGACCTGCGGGTCTATCCCAACTTCGAACCACGACCCGTGGTATATGTGATGGGTCTAAGTTTGGAGTTATGGACCCCGCTCCACCTCACACGTGTATTATATATATAATATATATATATATATATATATAAAACTACGAGTACTTAATAAAGTCAAAATGACAAGGATTTTAATGAGTTTGATTATTTATTTTTGAATTTTAGTTTGTAATTCGAATTTGGAGTTGAATTTGAATATGGTGAACATAAAGTTTAAGATTTGAGATATGTAATAATAGATTATGTCCATCGCGGCGGAGCGACTATACCCACCCGTCCCGTTGACACCCCCTAAGTTTTACACAAAGTAACTAGTTTGGTTGAGATTTGATCTATCCGGATTCGGTTCAAAACAGTCTAGTTACATAGGTTGGTCGGATCGGCTTTTTCCCCAGCTTAAAGAGTAAAGACAGACGAAAATGGCTAACATTAGTAACTAGTTCAAATATAAATAAATTTGGTAAATGGATAACTCTCTAATCGTGCGTCAAACTGAATTAGATCGTACCATGCATGTACCCGTACGTTAACTAACTGCTTAAATCAACGGGTTAATAACCTAGGAGAGGTCTGAAGTTTACCTCATGTTAACGGGAGAGGTTTGAAGTTTAAAATGTTGATTTGAGAGGTCTGAAGTTTCAATTTTGTTGATAACAACGGTCTCCGTCTGTTTTTACCGTTAATTGTGACGGAAGTTGGTCACATGCTTGGCATGTGACCGGAAATAAAATAAATTTCCAAAAATGCCCTTCTATCAAGTGTGCCCCTCACATGCTTGAAGTGAAAATACCAAAATGCCCTTAAGGCCACCATGGCTCCGGCCACCGCCACCCGACTCCGGCAACCACGACTCCAGCTCCGGTGACTACCAATCCAGCTCCGACGACCACCACCGTACGTACTCCGGCGACCACCTCCACGGCTCCGATTGGGCCCAAATCGAGGCCACAAAGCTCCGATCTGGAGCTCTGTGGCTCTGGTCGGAGCCACAAAGCTTCGATCGGAGTTTTTTTGGCTGAGGTGGTGGCCGGAGCCGGTGGTGGTCGCCGGAGTCGAGGTGGTGGTGGCCGGAGTCGGGTGGTGGTAGCCGGAGCTTGGTGGTTTTAATTTGACTTTAGGGGTAAAATTGTCATTTCACATTTTCTTAAATAAAATATTAAATAAAACAAAATATTAAAGGGGGCAAAAATGTCATTCACAAAATTCTGTTAAATTTAACCCTAAAAATGGACGGAAAACCTCAAATCAACAAAGTTGAAACTTCGGACCTCTCAAATCAACATTTTAAACTTTAGACATCTCCCGTTAACATAGAGTAAACTTCAGACCTCTTATTAACCCAAAATCAACTCACCCAACTTAGTCTATTTAAACGCGTCTTCTCGTACCATGTATATTAAAGTGCTCTAATAATTTATTTATTATTGATAAGTTGAGTTAGAAAGTCGCCAAGTTAAAGTTTCAAGATTCTCGATTGCCGTGGCAAAACGTGATAAAATGACGGTGGAGATGAATAAAAATGATGGTTAATAAGCAAAAGTGTGCAACTTGAAATCCCGATAAAGGATGTCAGACTCTTGTTCCACTTTTGGTCATTATGTTCACATTATAAGATCGTGATATACTTCTTCGATCACAAATTCGAATTTATAAATTGATGATTAGTTAAGGTATATGGTTTATTCTCGATATTTTTAAATTCAATAACTAAAAAACTGTCCAAGGTTTACCCTATGTTAAAATTAGGTGTCTGAAGTTTGAAATGTTAAAATGGAATGTCCCAAGTTTCATTTTTGTTGAAATTTGGTGTCTTTGTGCGTCTTTTCATCTTCATTCCATCATTTTCATCAACCCACCAACCCACTCATAATCTATCACTCTTTACTTTTCACAAAATCGTCAAATTTCACCTAAAAATTGAACATTAAAAAAAAAGTTTCTAGAAGAGTGCTGTAGAGCCATTTTCCAAGGACAATATAGAGAGATTTACTTGCCCGGATGTGACCAACTTTTTAGGTGGCGATCCCGGCAAGATGACGAGAAGGGAGTGTGTATCAGAGCTCGAATTTGACAGACGGTTTCGTCGGAATTGACTTCTCTAAAGTAATCACACCGAGACACCAAATTTTAACAAAAATGAAACATGGGACAGTCCATTTTAACATTTCAAACTTCAGACACCTAATTTTAACATAGGGGAAACCTTGGACAGTTTTTTAGTTATTAACCCTTCTTTTTATTGAGTTGGGGTCAACTAGTGAAAATATTTATTTATTTGTCCGACCACACGAGTAACTACATTAGAGGTTCCGTTTTATATCCGATATGTTGACATCTAATAAGAAAGTTTCTTATGAAAAAAAAAAAAATCAAACTATTTGTAGTTCAAACCTCAAACTAGTTTTTTTTTTTTTTTGGCAAACAACTTCAAACTAGTTGAGTATCTGAAAATTAGGCTAAAGAACTCAGAAAATCGTTCGTTCCGTTACGCATCATTGTCTATCACACCGGTAATTACATTATTGGTTCCTTTTTATATGTGACATGTTTAAACCTAATATGAAAGTTTGGTATAAAAAAAAGTTCTAACTATATGTAGTTCAAACAAGTCTAGTGTTCGGAAAATTAGGCTAAAAACCTCTCAAATTGATTAAAATCTCATAATTTCTCGTTCCGTCATGCATCATCACCTAATTTAATTTAGTAGAATTATATTTCTTTAATTTTTTTGGTAAAAAAATGAGCTATTAGTGACGATTCTAAACTTATCATACTACGTAACATTCAGAGTTATGCGGTTATGTGTCAGACAGAACATAGTTATTAAACAAATAATTGTAAGGTGACACCACTAAAAAGTTTCAAACCTGGACTTACATTAAACGTTGGACACTAGACCACATTCAAATCTCTTGCCCCACTATCCATGCCCTATAGGCTATATCGTACATCACCGTTAAGATTTTGACAAGTGTCCTGAGTATAATTAATTTTGTAGTTTTTTTTTGTTCGGCTAAAATAAACTCGAGTTTATTTCAACTTTATTTCTCACCCGTTAGATCATGCAGGTGTAAGAAACACTTTTTATCTCTCATGAATTCTTTTGATTATTTTGTGATCTAACAGCTGAGAAATCAAGTTGAAATAAACTCGACTGTATTTTAGCCAACCTTTTTTTTATAAAAGAAAAGTCTTTTGGAATTGGTGAACCCTAAAAAAAATATTAAATTTCAGGACATGTGTCAATATCTTAATAGTGAGACACGATCTGTGCCATATACAGTGGTGTAAGTGATCTGAATCTCACTGGACCACCACTACTATGTAGTATATTTCTTTAATTAGAGATTATATTAGAATTAAAAGGAAAAATAGTGTTTTTGCAATATTACAAATAAATAATAAGAGATCTCAAATAATAATGACGATATATTTGGTGGTAGTTTCTTGTTTAAATCCCACCCCCTTCTTTTCCTTGTGTTTGCCCCCAACTGCTTCCCTTTTCCACACCTATAAATACATGCCTCCTCCCAATACATAACCTCCCGCTCTTCTCTACACTCTGTTCTGCTCTTCTCTACTCTTCACTCTCCTCTGTTTCACTCGCCGTTGCCTTCAATGGTTGAGACTTCGAACCCACCGTTCCTCCGCCATTACGGTAACCTCCTCCTCAACAAACCAGACCAATCCGCCGTCCACCGCCCGGAGTTTAGCGGCCATCACGAATGTCAGCTTCCCTTGATAGACCTGAGCTGCTTCACGGCGAACGGCGGCGCCACGGCGGAGGATCGCCGTGCGCGCGCTTCCGCCGCCATATGTCGAGCGTCGTCGGAGTGGGGGTTCTTCCAGGTGGTTAACCACGGGATAAGCTCGGAGCTGCTGCGGCGGATGAGGGCGGAGCAGGCGGAGCTGTTTGAAACGCCGTTTGAGCGGAAATCCAGCTGCGGCCTCCTCAATAACTCGTACCGGTGGGGAAACCCGGCGGCGACCACGTCCGCGGAGTTCTCGTGGTCGGAGGCTTTCCACGTCCCTCTCACTAAGATCTCTGAACCCTCCTGCTTTGGCGAGTTCACCTCCCTCAGGTATTTCTATTTATCTGGCCCAGCCTGAAATGAAGCCGGAAATATTTGAAAAGTTCATCTCGTAAAACTTGATACCTCGTAAGCTTTAAAACTAAATAAATGAAATTTTGAATAGGTTAACTGTCTTAAAATCTCGTTAATACGTGGATGTTTCATTTAATTTTTATAAATTATATTATACACTAATTTCTAGTTCGTCCATCCAAATTTTTTATATTATATATATATATATATATATATATATATATTAATCATTGACTTGTACGGTGCGTACAATTTCATTCGGAACTGAAAACTCCTTGTTATAGTGTCAATAACTCGCGATTTGAAGATAAATTTGTTTATAAAGCACTGTACTAAAATAATATTTTCACGGTGTTATTAGTCAATTTATTATAAAAATGTAAGTAAATTATATATATCGTCATATATTATTAGAAATATGTTAACATATATTTATATGTAAAACAAATAGTCGCAAAATCAAGTGCAAATAGAAGTTAAGTCATTTAATTACGATAATTAAAATTAGATAATATAATAATAAATAAAGTAAGCAAATATAATTATAGAAATTAAAAGTTCAAATCGCTTTATTTTTGGGGCTTAGCACAATGATAGACATAGAAATTAACTAAAACACAATGGAATGCGCGCGCATGCAAAAAACAGGGAAGTGATGACGGAATTGGCGGCGGCGATGTCGAAGCTGGCCAGGTTGCTGTTGGGAATCCTCGCCCAGAACCTCGGACATCAACCGAAAACACTGAACGACGTCTGTCAGGAAAAATCATGCTTCCTCCGACTCAACCGCTACCCTGTCTGTCCGGTGTCGCCGGACGTCCCCGGCTTGGTCCCACACACAGACAGCGATTTCCTAACGGTGCTCTACCAGGACCAAGTCGGAGGACTTCAACTTCTCAAGGACTCAAAATGGGTCTCCGTTAAACCCAACCAACACGCCTTAATCGTCAATATCGGCGATCTTCTTCAGGTAGTCATTGATCTTCGAGATTGAATGGTTCATATTCGATGTTTCAACTATCAAATTTGCTCTATTTTCGATTAATTTTTTAGACTGTTTTTAAATTCTTACTATTTTTTTCAATTTTCATGGCCCAAAATTAAAATCATGACTTCGTCCCTGACCGCAGGCATGGAGCAATGATGTGTATAAAAGTGTGGAACACAGAGTGGTGGCGAATGCAGAGAAGGAAAGATACTCGATTGCGTATTTTCTCTGCCCGTCTTACGATTCTTTCATCGGAAGCTCTGAGGAACCATCGATTTATCGGAAGTTCACGTTTGGAGAGTATAAGAATCAAGTTCAAGAAGATGTCAAGAAAACTGGGCACAAAGTCGGACTTCCTCGGTTCCGACTTCTTCCGCAAGTTACCCATTGATTTACACACCTGATATCGGATTTTTCCGACCATACAATTTTCTGATAGTACAGAACAATTCATACCTTGTTATTATGAAAACATCAACTAAGTTATGAAGGATATCATATCAAACTCGAGACAAGTACGTAGAAGTTGATTTGGATTATGCGGTGTACCGATCGAATCAAAAAGCTGTTATTTTTTTAATATATATATGAACAAAAATATAGGACATTTATCAAAGAAGACATAAATGTATTGAGTGTATGACAGACAATTGTTAAATTTGAGGTCCTATGATCTTTCTTCCACGGATGTATCGACCAAGATTTTAGCTACAACAGACAAAAACTTACAATGACAATGAGGATGGCTTGTTCTTTACCTATGCTGCTGCCTCCGTACATGTTTTCTGTCTTTTTACCATCGCATCGTCTTCTTCTGTTTCGAGCAATTTACTTGTAGATCCATTCGCGGGAACGCCCACCGGATTCGTCCATGTCGATGAAAATGCTAACTGCCTGTTGAAAAATAGTGCACACCTTAAAAGTGGATTCTGTGTTTCCATAACAAGTAAGAATCTTAAATTATTCCGATCACCGGAATCATTCTAGATATGGAAGTAAAAGTATGGTATTAGGATTTTAGGAGTTGACACAATGCAGCAGAATCACATTCCAATGCACCAAAAGAAATGCTACTCATTATTCTCCACTCTAAGGCTATATATATATATATTAGGATTAATAACCTAAAAACAGTCACTGCCATAGGCTAGATTGCTAATTGATGTCCCGTATTTAAAATGTTGATATTTGGTATTCCAACTATTAGATTTGTTGTTTTCCACTTTTTTCGATTGATTTTAGCGTTAAAATTATTGTTTTAAGCAATAAAAACATATTTTTTTTCCACTTTTCCAATATATCGAATTTGTAGCTCATTTAGGCTTATTTAATGTTGCTTTTGTTCCATCAATTTTAAGAGTAAAAAGTGTAAATCAATTAATCTGATAGTTGGAACACTGAATATCAATATTTTAAATTTGAAACATCGATTAACAACATGAACTATGAACTGTAATTGATAGTGTTTTTAGAATACTAACTCTATATATTATAGTGATACCAAAGAAATAAACATGTTTTGAGATAGTTTCTTGTGGTATTCAATGAGTGGAAAGTTTTGAGATAGTTTTCTTGTGGTATTCAATGAGTGGAAATTTGTACGATTTCTTTTAATAATTGCTAAAAAATGTGAAACTCTCAGTGGGATTTAGTATATGTATAACAACGGAATCTTGATTTCAGAAAACTATTTACTACTCAACTCAATCGTTTTTTTTTTTAAACTGAAAATCAAACTTTTTTGCATTTTCTTACCTATGAGTTTAGCTCTATTTTTTTTACAGAATCTTAAAGTCAAGAAACTATAGAATGTCATACCCAAGTAACTTTTTTTCCCCTCATAACGTAATTTCGTTACAGTTTCTCACTAAACCACTCTTAGACTTTTTTTACAATCTCTTGTCAAAGCAATGCAATAAAGTGTGAAACTATGAGTGAAGCTAAGTACAAAAATGGAACATCTTTTAATTCAATAAACTTTTTACCCTAAAAATGTAGTTTTTCTTCACAAAGTTCTACTCATAGTTTCAAGAAACTATAGAATATGCTACCCAAATAACTTCGAAAATGTAATTTTCCCAGAGTCTCTCATTAAATTTCAGGCTATACAAAATTCCCCGCAACGATAATGCAATATGTTTCTATCTCATCAGGAGTAAATAACAAGTGCAATCCAAATAAAATCTGCAAAGAAATAAATTGATCATCCTTACCTTTCCTATCCGGGGCCGTTCTTTAGACTTTGCCAGGCTGTTTCTGATGTGTGAGACAGCTCCCCAGCATTTTAGCATGTTTGCCACGTCATCGAGTCTCAGTATATACTCCTCTTCAGTCAGGGGAAAGGATCTCTAGCAAAATTTAACACAATAACATAAAAGCTTCAGATTCATGACAATCCTGCCATATATGATTTCTAGAACCACCAGATATGTTTCTATAAATATTGTAAAAAATGCTTCATTCTAGAGAAATCATGAAAAGGGGCGATCTAAATACCTGTTCCAGGTACTTCCACATGACATTCAAAGCAAGCAGATTCCTCCCCATGAACTCCTACATTCAACAAGAATCTTGGTCGGGACTATGAAATTGAAGAATCTAAGAAAAATTGTTTGTTGTCATAATAATGTTGAGCCAACAATTTGTGCAGAAAAAATTGCAACATTTATGCAATATGCATACCTTCTTAATGAGTTGAATATCGTAAGACCTGCCATACTTGTTTCGAACTAGAGTTGCAAGATCAATGCCACTAAAAGTGGAATCGTCCGTGCCAACAATCCTTTCAAGATTCTCCCTCAGCCTTTCTCTGTTCACCTGAAGAAATTTCAACTGGTATAACATTCTGCTTTCTATCAAAAGTAAAATATAATTTTTCTCCCATTTCCGAATCTAAAAGGAAATCAACTGTTACAGTGCAGTGTTTCCAACATAAACAATATGGTTTGCTGCTTATAACCGACACCAACACGATAAACACAAGCACCCAGATTTAACCAAGTGGTGAAAAGGTTGCTGAAGCATGTAAAAGAAGTTAATTGGCTTACTTACCCTTTGTTGGTCAGATTCGATCGATTTTTCACTGCCTTCATCTTCTGATTCATCAGAGTCCAAGTTATCATTGTCTCCTGCTCTACATAGAATCTGCCTTTGCCTTCTAGCACTAAGATTGGAACTAGCAGTAAGTTGTTGACATTGTGAAACCCCGATTCCCTTTCCGGGAATATATGATGTACTAGAGTACCCGAAACATGGAACCTTCTTGAACTCTCCTTTGCAAGTGTGGGCTTGTAGTCCTTGCGACCAATTACAGTGGCTCGACAATATGCTCATTGTACGCTGCAGTATTCATAAATAACATAACATAAAAGTTTGTTCCAAAAGTAAAATGCATTATAACAAATTTTAGTGCAGTTTACTTCTTAAATGCTAAAAATTCCATACTTTTAAATCACTCATATGATCCGTTTTTTTTGTTTGGCCAACATGTGATCCGGTTAATCAAAACCCCTAATGAACATACTAACACTCTCTAGCTCTTCAAATCAAACATACAAGATCAGATAAGTATCCAGAATCAAATGCATTATATATGAACCTGGCTTTTCAATTTTTATAAAATGGAAACAAACAATAAGCACAACTGCCCTCTTGACCTCTTCAGCTTCTGCCCTGATTGACCGAATCAATTGAATAAAGCTGTAATTTTTAAGTTTCTGAGTTTGCCCCTGAAACAGAATTCAAGTTTAAACTGAACTACATCACGCTTCTTTCTATTGCTCAATCAGTACAACCATAAATTTGTACCTATTCAGCCATTAACAAGCCTTCACAGTAAAGATATAAATCTTAAAGTGGCACCATTGGGGAAACAATAATACAATGATAACATGTGGAAGCCGCTCAATTGCAGTTTCGTGGACTTTACGACAGTATGTAAGTAGGTAACCCTAAAGTGTTGGCTTACCAGCAGAAACGCTGAGTGCAAACAACTCAACATTGGGAAACCAAAAAAAAAACGAAGATTGCGTCTAATCGTTCATGGGTTAACAGGGACTTCATCTACTGGGGTTTACAGAACCAATTTACAGTCATTGTACTTAAATAGTAAGCATCGGATGTAACCTACTGTAATCGCAGTAACGAGCAGCAGAGCCAAGAATCAAGATATCATAAATAGACACCAACAAGACGATGAGCAAAATTCGAACTTTGCTGTTGACATAAAAGGAGGATCTGATGGCAGTACCTGGAGAAGAGGAGAGCGAAGCGTGCAGGCAAGAGTGGAAGTTTCTTGGAGGAGAAAAAGGAGTTGCTTGGTTGCCTAGATTACTGGATAGAACCGTACATCAGCCATCGCAAAAGAACACAATTCCGACAAGGCGACAATTTACCTCCGATGTGTTCTTGTAACCGTAGTTTTTTGTTATAATCTATGAGGAGAATTTCAGAGCATATAGGAACCATGCACTTCTTGGACTAGAAAGAAGAAACTCCCGCGGTTCTCAGCCACTTATATTTCATTTATTAATAATTGAATTCTGTTTATTATTAGAGTAATTCCTTAAAGTGTGAAAAAAATAGTGAAAAAACCATAGAAAGTTAACAACTGTCACATGTCAGTTAACAATTTGACATAAATTGGAGAGAGAATCATGCAATACATTGCCATGTGGCAATTGTTAACTTTCTATGGTTTTTTCACACTTTTTTTCACACTTTCTAGCAAAGCCCTTATTATTATTGTCTTGTTTTATATATACAACTCCTAGTTTATTTATTTTTATTTTTTAAACTTTGAATTTTGCTATAACCCTTCTTCAGTTATGATTTTTTTTTTTTTTTCGCGGGTAGTTTCAGGAGGATCAATTAAAAAAGCATTACCTGTAACATGTTTATTACACGTCTAAACTAATTTTCACTTGCACCGGTTAGTCCTTTAGGAATAAAGTGTTGATCATGAATATATTTTCATTATTGTGGTCACTATCGATGAATGAACCTCTAACTTATGGTTAAGATATAAAGAACTGAACCGTTATACCATATTATATAGTTGTCTACACCGCTTCACCGAGTTTATTTCAATTTCATTCCTCAATCGTTAATTTATTAGAGATAATGTATCAAAATTGAAGGAAAAAGAAAACTAATATTATTTTTTACACAAACCTCAAATGTTTCTACAAAAAAAAACATAGTACGTTTCTGCGAGAGACATAGAATGGCTTTCTACGGTGCTCTTTTATTGACTGTTACACAAACTTGCAGTATTTTGCCAATGCTCAGCACCTTTCTACCAACTAGAATGAAGATAAACCACATTCAAATGAAAAGAAGGGCAAACCTTCACTAAATAAATCTGCTTTAGCATAGCTACTCTGCCGCTGCTCCTCCACCATAACCAATCCATAACTAACTCGACTAATCAAACCTGGAATACAAAATAAATCAAGACAACATAACACCAACCATCTTCGAAAAATCATCATCCTCATCAAATGCTACGTGTTGTTGTTTCCCAAGTAGCATCGAATTGTTCGGACATATCAAGTTTGAGAAAGAGAACACAACACCAACCTGCAAAATTTAATACAGAAATAGTTTCATGTGTTAATTTTCTTTGAAGAAAATGTCCAATATGTAAATTATATATGGTGGGTAGATCATTACTTTATCTGCTGTTATTCTTTTTATTTAAATATATATATTGTGGGTACATCATTTAGGGGTGCAATATGGCATGAACGGACCGCGTTAAACTTAAATTGTCTAATTAGTAATTAAACATGGGTTAGATCAATAATATAATAAGAATATTAGGAGCGCTTTGGAAAATTAGACAAAAAAAAGATATTAACGGTTTAAATGAGGGTACAACACTTTGGAATTTTGAGGTACCTGAAGGTCACAAAAATTATTTCGGATAACAAAAATAATATATGCGTATATTTGTATATTCAGGTGTCATTACAGATCACGTGCTACATGGCCACTTTACGTCCAAAACAGATGGATAAAGTGACGGTGCAAAAGATTGGAATTTTGATATGCCTAAAATCACAAAAAAATATTTCATATGTCAATTTGTGTTTACTCAGGTACATAAATGACTTCTTGCTGATTAAAAATTAGTTTTTTTTGCATGAATTTATATCTAAAAAATATTTTTTTTCATGTTAAATACCGCATTATGTCATGTAAAAAATGTTGTCTTATCTAGTATTCTAAAAATTTGGAAAAATAATTTATAGATAATTTTCTATTAAATACTGGATTCAATTCTTTTAAAGATGTAGCATTTTTTAGCTTTTTAAAAATTTGGAAAATTAAAAAATACTTATCCTTATAAAAAGTTAGAAAAACAAAAAATGTAGATGTAGCATTATTTGGCTTGAAGGCATTCTAAAATTTGTGTATTATTTAGCATTCTAAATAATGTTTGAAAAATAAAAAATGTAGTATTCTTGGCCTTCTAAAAAGTTAAAAACAAAAAAGTATTATTTGGCATTATAAAAAGTTAGAAAAAAATAGTATTTTTTAGTCTTTTAAAGTGTTAGAAAATAAAATATTGCATTTTTTCGGCTTCTAAAATGTTGAGAAACTGAAACTAAGTCGTGTCTTATTTTGAATCTATTCCTATAAAAGATTATTAAAAATATGCATATATTTAATTAAAAAAAATATGAATCAAGCAATGTCTCAAGAGCTCGTTTAGCATACTCTAAATTTGCCAATGACTACGATCCTAGAAACTCATTCTGAAAACATATTCTGAGGATTTTGAAAAGTTCATATTTATGTTTGCAAATATTTGTACGATAAGTTAATCGTATGTGTACGTACGTATTAAGTTAGTTTAACACGATAATAAGCAACTGCAAGTACGCATTATTTGGCACCCCTAACATTATTGTTTCGGGCCAACTTTATCAATCGGGCCTCTCATATAAATCATAATAGACGGGCTATCATACACACCAGTCACCAACATCGCCGCTAACTGCACACACATCCCTCCCTCGCCGGCCAATTTCGGAATATAATTATCGCCTGAATGAATTATTTCTGAAAAATAATAATTGAAGATAATTATAATAATAAAAGAAATTTCTCTCTCTTCTCTTTCTCTCTCTCCACCTGGAAAACTCAAGAAATCAATTTCGTGTTGTCCTTGCTGATTTCGTTAACCTCCCTCCATATAGGCGAACTCGATTGATTGTTCCATTGGGTTTGTTGGTTAGCATAGCACCGTAGCGAAGGCATCAGCGGAGCCGCAGTAGGAAAACGAGGGATGGCACCGTCGTCGGTGACGGCCTACGCAACCACGGAAATCTATAGTTGGTGGAACGACGTGAATGAGTCCACAGGATGGCAGGATCGCATCTTTCATGTTCTTGCCGTTCTTTACGGCATCGTTGCTGTTGTTGCTCTGGTAATCCTTTATTGTCTGTTTGTGATTCCGGGCTGCTTGCTCTCTGCATCATGATTGTGTTTGGATTCCGTGTCAATTGCCATCAATGGATTCTGTCGTTAAACGGTTAGGGTTTCTTTTTCCTCCTGAAATAGAGCGTTCAGTTTGTATGAAAATCTGTTGTTTCCGATATGCGAGGATGAAAAATGGAAGCGAGTTACTAGGTCGGTTTTTTAGATTGATGATTGATTTCTCTGGTTCCTGTTGCTTTCTGTATGAGGTTGCTATGATTGAGCTTAATTTGATGGTTTGTGTGCATTGGTTTTCATGTTTATTGCTCCGTTCTGGCTTCCTATATTCATATTTACTGTTGGAGGTGATCATTGTTTAGGTTCAATTGGTACGTATACAGCTGAGGGTTCCTGAATTTGGCTGGACCACTCAGAAAGTATTCCATTTTCTCAATTTCCTGGTGAATGGGGGTCTGTATTTTCCAATTTGATCCCTTGTTTCCCCCGTCATTTAAATTAGCTCGTGGAAGCTTATTCTTTGTAAATTTTGCAGTCAGATCAGTAGTGTTTGTCTTTCGACGGGATGTGCAGAATATACAACCTGAGGTTTGCATCTACAATCTTCTCAATTCATTACAAGCATGCGTCAGTTTTCTTGTCGTATAGCTGAGCACTTGCTCTCTCATAGATTGCCAAGCATGTATTGCTTGATCTGCCAAGTCTTGCATTCTTCACGACTTATGCACTTTTGGTTCTCTTCTGGGCAGAAATTTACTATCAGGTAATGGGGAGCCTAATTGAATTCTTCCACACTCTAGTTTGCAGAAGAATGTTTTGTCTGAACTGTGGTTGTTTCCTGAATTTTTATCAGGCACGTACGGTATCCACTGATGGACTTCGACCTAGTTTCTATACAATTAATGCTGTGATCTATGCGATTCAGGTAATTGCGTCTCCATTATAGGGTGCCTTGGATTATTTATTGGAGCTGATCCTATGTCGAGCTATTATTGTTTAATCTGAAACGGACGAATACGAACCATGTGTAATTTCTGACTTAATGCTAACTCACATGGAGTTGTTCAACTAGCTTTCGCAAACTTGTGTTTGTGTATGGTGTACTTACCTTGATGCAACATCATTGGGAATTCTGGGTCAGTAATTGCTTTTCTTTAGTGTGAGTCTCAGTTCAAGAAGCTATCCTTCATGACTTATTAACCCATGCTGGCGATTCAGTAAGATGTTGCAACATATATTAAGATGTCATTAGTATTTTATTTGGTGAATGCGTAGAATAGAGTAGTCTTGCATCTGTGGTATTGAGGATTTATTACATGCGTAGAAACTAGAAACCCTTAAATATAAATATAGGTCCACTGCTGCCAAAAGTCAAATAATGAATATAGGTCTACATCACTATGACATCATTACTTCTGAGGCAGGGCTACAAGGGACCGAATTTGTAAGAAACACTCATAGCTGATGAATACCAAGCATAAACATGCAGTTAATATCATAATCTTGGCGACTAGGACCTTACATACAGACAAGCTTCTTGGAAGTCTATCTTCTATTCCCTCAAATGAGATGCAAAATATCCCCATTAATTGAAGGGTTCTGTATAACCTTTTCAGACATCTCCTCTCTTTATTGCCAGCTTATAGAGATAAAAAGAGTCCGGTGCAGCTTATAGATCAAAGTTGTCTAGTATGATTTCTTGTTAGTTCCGTGTACAATTGACATTATTCTCTATCTAGTGTCCCATCAAAGCCTGAAAACCTTCACTTATTCTCCGTATTTGGGACTTACTATGAAAATCCTCATGTATAGGCACGTATCCTTAGGCGCGTATGTTGAGTACGGAAGGGCTTCACCAAGAACAGAGGGCCAGGCTATTTAGTATAAAAACAATGTGGATGTAACCCTTGAACAAATTGTAGCATGAACCTCATGTCACCACATTAGTTTCTCATGTTGTAGCAGTTTGAATTTCTAAACTATTATATAATCAACTATGAAGACCTTGTTGAATTGGCTTGCAATCAAGTCCATACTCCACAGTCACTCGATATCTTAAATTGACATGAGAACGAACTTCCTTAATAATATGCTCCTAGTTTTGACACTTGGATGGTGACATGGAGTCGGCTTGCATGTTGGTCTAGACTAGTTCACCCGATTGAACTCTCGAAAACTAAGGCTTAAAAAATTTCACACAAGGAGCTTCTGCCTTCTCTATACTTGGTTCCTGGTACGTGCCATATGATTATGAAAGCAAGCTTCTGTACTATGTAGATAATTTAACCTTGGGAGTATATAGGAGATGGGGCTTGTATCAAATTTAAAAGCTAAAGTTGGTTGGTAATATTATCCCTTTTAGTTATATATTCCTAATTTTACTCCTATCCTAGTTGATGTGGGATTGCAGCTAGTGATTTGGTGACTTCAATATTAGAAATAATGGCGCAGTTCGTGGATATCAAGCGATTTGATGTCAAATTGCAACTTTTTGAGGATTTGTGGTGATCCTGGTCACCATGTTTTCTATGAAAATGGCAATATACTGATGGTGGCTATTATATGGCATAATAATTCAGCTTGAATATTTATATCTATATATAAGGTTATAAACATGTTAGCTAGTTCATTTGACCAGTCTCAATACCAAAAATAGATCTTAACAAGTGGTTTTTGTAAACAATCCGTCTTTTGCTATTAAGAACACCTATATAATTGTCAATAGACCATAAAATTTGAAGGATCAGCTGTCAATTTCCTCATTGTTAATGGATCCACGGTTTGTGTTGGAGTGCGTCTGGCTGGTTTGACGATAGTCTCTGCGTAAGGAGCCTAGAGCCTTGTTCGATATTTGATACAACATAAAACAGTAAGAGATACCAAACATGACCACGATTTCTTCTAGAACATCTTGAGAGCTTTTGATCTCATGCTTTGCCTAGAGGGAATATAAAAGGACAGCTCGTTATAACACAAAATTCCCTGGTTGGGGCTTTCTGATGTTTTTGGTACGAGGGTTATAGATATATGGTGTATATCTTGCAGCATTACCAAGATAGCACGTCATACCTATGTAATTTGCCTTCAAATCTTGACTTTTTGGAGTTAGCAAGCTAGGATACTGTAACTCTCATATTTTGAGACACTTATCTCGGTGGCCTGTAGGCTGTATAGATGTATACATTTTTTATTTTTTATTTCCGTCTTCCACAACATGGAAAGTGCCCTATAGCTGCTTATTGATACTCTTATCTTCTAACATTCAAATAATAAACAATGCCACATTGGCACATATATTATCTGTTGACATGGCTGGCCTATTTTTGAGATTCCTGTTATACACTTTGTTGTCCTACTGGCATAGTGTGCTATACAAATGTTGCGTAAAATCATGGGATAGAAAAGCTTAGCATTCTTGTGTTTTCTTTCTTGCAAAGTTTTCCTTCTTACTAGATATGGTTAGCTTTATCTAATTCACTTTGACTTCGTTCGTGCAGATTGTCATGTGGTTCATATTATGGTGGAAGCCAGTTCATGTGGTGATAGTGCTTTCAAAAATGTTCTTTGCAGGTTTTTGTTCGTGTGCTGCATTAATTTTTATTTTTTAGTTTTGTAACTAAATATGCGGTAACAAGCATCTATTTTGGTTTTGACTTTCTTTTGGCAGGAGTTTCTCTTTTTGCAGCCCTAGGATTTCTTCTTTATGGTGGAAGGTGATTATTGTCACATCATATCTGTTTTAAGCAACTCGCTTTCTTTGTGTTGTTACTTCAACATGGTCAGATTTTGAATGTTGGCATATTTTAGTATATTACAATATGATATTACAAGTAGAGATTGAATAAAAATAAAATGAGGTATCTCCACCAAATGGCTATGTATTAATTAATGGTAAAGTTTGTGAAGTTGGAATAAAGAAATATGGTTACGACTCCACCTGAATTAGGAACAAGTGAAAGAATCACACATTATTGTCTGAACTGTGTTCAGCCAGCAACATCATGAGCATTATCAGGAGTATGCCCTTGAGTTAATAATATTAAACAATAAGAGTTTTTGCCCGTTTTGTAGAGACTAGGGAAGCAACTAGCTGATGTTTAGGTATCAAATGACCTAAAAGGTGATGGGGGAGCTCCAGGATCTGCTGTTGTATTTGGGAGGCTAGTTTTACAACCAACTATAAGTTAAGAATAAGATGGTCTAGGCCTAAACAAAGAGAACAAGTAGCTGGATCTAAATAAAGTTTATTTGTTTGAGACTTCTCTATATGCATTGTTATTAACACAGTATATACTTAAAATCTGCTCATTTGTGAAAATAGCCTCAACAATATAGATAAAGTCTCAACGCTTCAACCATTGTTCATATGCTATCTTGTAGCTGGATGCTCTCTTTTATATGCTTAATGTCTCCATCTAACATATAGCATTTTTTTGCTTGGTTCTTGTGTTTTCTATCATTTCTTGGGGTAGATTATTCCTGATGTTACAGCGCTTCCCTGTGGAATCAAAGGGAAGGCGTAAGAAACTTCAAGAGGTATTATAGTTCCCTAGAAGCAGTTGTCTTCGGTTCACATTCAGTATGTTAGAACTTAGAACATAATGTGATTCAACTTTGAAAAATGCAGGTCGGCTATGTGACAACTATATGCTTCTCATGCTTCCTAGTCAGATGCATAATGGTGAGTTTCTCTCCTTTGACCTCTAAATACTTAAGCTTGTCACATCTGATCCTTATAACTGTCTTGAAGAAAATCCAACTTTCACTAGTGACTGATACTCTACGATGTAACGGACTAATTTTACTTTTGACGCGCATTCTTAGGATCGGGTCATTTGGCTGAATCTCGTACCCATTCTTAAGATATATTTTCTTAATGTTGTAGATGTGCTTCGATGCATTCGATGCTGCAGCTGACCTTGATGTGTTGGACCACCCTATCCTGAACTTCGTGTATTACCTGGTGAGGTTTATGCACTGCTGCTTTTGTGTGATTTTGCCTTAACATTGAAGTAGAATCTCCAATTGCCTAGATAAGCACTTAGTTGGTCTTAATTGTTTTCAGATTTGGTAGCTCTCTTCTATAGATTTGGCTACAAGTTTAGAATGAAACAATTGATTTTGTTTATGGTGCTTCCTTCAATTGACAGTTGGTGGAGATTCTGCCATCTACTCTAGTCCTTTTCATCCTAAGGAAGTTGCCACCAAAGCGCGGGATCACACAGTACCATCCCATCCGTTGATTCGACACATGGATGAATCATCATCAAATCCACAGTATTTTGAGGATGTTCCTAAAAAAACTGAAAACAGTTGAGGAAACCATACTTCATCTAGTGTCTGTATGTCTGTGGCTTACTTTATTATGTATTGGCATGGGAAGAGGCATATGCTGTTCATAAAATGTAGTCTTAAGTTGAAGAGAAACAATAGACCACGAATTATTTCCGAATGTTCCGTGCATGATTTTTGTGAGGAATCGTTGGAAGACCGACTTCTAAATTACCAGAAGAGAGCTGTAATAAAGATCTCCCTTCTCTGTTGAAGGAGTTGCTACTCTTTTTAATTTAGGGTTTTGATTTTTGATTGAGTTGGCTTTGGATTTCCAGAGTTGTTCATCTTTGAAGCTTTATCTTCATATCAAATCAATACAGACATGTTTAGATGATTATTATATGAAGTAAAGAGAAACTTACCAGTTCGGTGAAGTGGAGGCTCGATCGAGGCCAATGGAGGAGGAGAAGCCGAATCCACCGTGCAGTTGCTGCAATGAGAAGCTCTCATTCTTCAAGAAAAGGAGAGTTGCTTGTTTGGTGAAGGAATGAGGTTCTGATGAGATGTGTACAATGGTGTAGAAGTCTTTGTGGAAAGTCAAGATTTGACTGTTTGGACTTTGAATGGTAGGTTTTTCTGGTACTTTGAATGGCTTCATCTTTGGGCCAGGTCGTATTGGACCGAAGTAGTGAATGGTAGCTGGGCCGGCCGGTTCAGTAAAGTTTCTTTATGTTCTCTTATCGAGCTTAGTGCATGTGTTTACCCAAAAAAAAAAAAGTTTAGTACATGTGCATCACGTTATATTACTGAAGGAGGTCGATGCCGTGCTAAGTTGATAATTGACCCCCTTTATATACTTTTGTATTAAATAGTTTAGCTTTATCAGTTTTTACTTATTTTGTAAAGATTTTGAGTTATGTATCTAACGCCAAATTGAAACATAATGAATATAATATTTCAGATAGTAAATTAAGAAAAAACAAAAAAGATATATATAGCTGCATCATTATATTTGTTTAAGACCGGTTTTCGGTTTAACTTTTTTATTATTTTATGCTACTTTTTTAACAAAATTATTTTATTTGGAGTTACTTTTTTTTACGAGAAAGTGAAATATAACGACTGATATTTTGGGTAGCAAGTTAAAACCCGTTTAATTCTTGACATTTTTATTTATTTTATGATAATTGACAAAATTGAGCAGATGATGCCGAGTTCCTAGAGACCTAGAGGAAGTTCTTTTGCTAATAAAACTAAAACAAAGAAAGAAAAACCAAAAACTATATTAATTAATATTAATAAGCTTAAAGATAGTAATTCGAGAACGAGATGTATGTGGAGGTGCTGAGGGAGGGGGACATCGATGGATGCATGACCCAAAATTTGTTCGGGAAAGTAATAACAATGAACAATGCAAAGACCAACATGCAACTGCAAAATCTGGGAAGGGGCGGTTGTCGCTGACTAGATGCCACGTCCGCTGGACCCCACCGCTCCTTTGAGAACCGTTCATTCTCTGCAGCGTTCGCGCCAAATTTTCAGAACAGTAACAGAGACGAAGAAGATGAAACCGCTACAGAAGTTTATTGCGGCCAGCTAATAATCCGTAACGGCAGGAGCGGATCCTGTCAAGGGTCTCTGTCTTGCTTGATTGTCAGTAAATTCATTCATTGCAGATAGATTTGAACAGCAACGCATGACGTGTGTCTGTATCACTCCCAAATCTTATCTCTTTCAAGTTTCAAGAATTTCAGTGAAGGACTTGTTGTGTATTTCTCAGCAAGGACTCCGATCCTACGAAATCTCAGGCGAGGACTCTCCGGCTGTATAAATTCCGCCCTCAAAATGCAACATTTTGCATCCTTTCTATCTCCCTTCAATTCAGAATTAGGGTTTCAGTTGCCGGCAATTCAGGATGACGATCCTCATTGAGCAGCCCCAATTCGGTAATTTCTCTTCTTTTAGCCATTTTGTTTCCATCTGTTCATTGATCGTAACAAAATCTGACATTCTTTTGTAAGATCCTTGGATTGTTTAATTATTAGGGTTTGCTTGTTTCGATTCATTCTGCAGATGATGAAGTCGAGCAGTCAAAAGAAGTAGTCGAGGAGACGGAATTGGTCTTGGATGGGGGTTTCGTTGTGCCCGATTCGAACGCTTTCGGCCTCAGCTTCAGGTATTTTCCCCAGCTTATTAGAGCTGAAATTGCTTAATTGCATTTCTAATGAAATCATAAGTTTGATGCCGGATCCCATTGCATCGAGAAATTAATAGAAACAAAATTGTTAGGTGTTAATTTTGAATTGTTGCTGTATATAGATTTGAAAATGTGAGGTTAGGGATTTGATTAAGAATTTATTCGATGATTCGTGATAATTTCTGGGCTGTAATACAGAGACTATGATGCGGAGAGTGACAGAAGGAAGGGTGTGGAGCAATTCTACCGGACAAATCACATTAACCAGTCTTATGAATTTGTAAGTCATCTGCAGAGAGACTTGATTGAAATGATTGCTAATGAGGGAACTGAGCTTTACCCGATGAAACTATATAACCAAATTGCAGGTGAAAAAGATGCGGGAAGAGTACGGGAAACTGAATCGGGTGGAAATGAGCATTTGGGAGTGCTGTGAGCTTCTGAATGAATTTATTGATGAAAGTGATCCCGATTTGGATGAACCCCAAATTGAACATTTGCTGCAAACTGCTGAAGCCATTCGAAGGGACTACCCTGATGAGGATTGGCTTCACTTGACTGGCCTCATACATGGTATTACTGTTTTTCAACACCCAAACATCAAAATCATTTATTTATATATTTCGATGCATAGAATTTAAAAATGTTGTTGTAGATCTCAACTGCCGTATTTATTTCTGCAACTATTGGACTGTAGATCTTGGCAAAGTTCTTCTTCATCCTAGCTTTGGAGCTCTCCCTCAATGGGCTGTTGTTGGTTAGTGTAATTTTCCGTTAAATAAAACAAAGTGTTTGATTCTTGATTGTTGAATTTTACTTAAATAGCCAATTTGAGTTGCAGGTGATACTTTCCCAGTTGGGTGTGCTTTTGATGAATCAATTGTCCATCACAAGGTGTGTGTGTGTGTGTGTGTTTTTTTTACACTTTTAAGCACATCGATGGCACGATGAACGTATATTTTGGTTGTCCTTGAAGTATTTAACATTGCAAAATTGATTGTTGCTGCAGTATTTTAAGGAGAGTCCAGACTACAACAACCCAGCTTATAACACAAAAAATGGTGTGTATTCAGAAGGATGTGGGCTCAACAATGTGCTGATGTCGTGGGGGCACGACGACTACATGTACCTGGTACCCAAGAAGACCGGCTATTTACATTAATCGAATTATGTTGTCTGGTTTTCGAAGAAGTTAAACTTTCAAAATGATGTATTTATTTAGGTTGCAAAGGAGAATAAGACAACTCTACCTTCAGCAGGACTTTTTATCATAAGATACCATTCGTTCTACGGTATGTATATTGTTACATTTGAACTCATTTTAATTTAAAAAAAAAAAAAATCGTCTTTGTCATAGATTGGTAATCGTGAATTTGAGTTACGATTCGGAACATCTACTTGTGCAGCTTTGCACAGAGCAGGAGCGTATAAGCACTTGATGAACGAAGAAGACGTTGAGAATCTCAAGTGGCTTCAAATCTTCAAGTAATTAAGCAACGTTACTGTACAATTTTTTGAAATTATTAGTCGAACGTAATATCGTATGATTCTGCATTGCAGTAAGTATGATTTGTACAGCAAGAGCAAAGTACGGGTCGATGTCGAGAAGGTGAAGCCCTACTATCTGTCCCTGATTAAGAAGGTGAGCATTGGAAAACCTTAGGTGCTTTTTTAATGAAATAATCCCAAAGTTGGTCTCTTAATTGTTGATGGTTTTGTTGTGTTCTTCTCTTAATCCACAGTACTTCCCTGAGAAGCTAAGGTGGTGAATTTTGGCGGGAAGAAGATTCTTCTACAAGGAAGAAGTAGTAATGAAGTGTTACATTATCTTTGTGTTTGGTTTGTATTAAGCAATAATGGTCGTTGTCTGGTATTGATGTCTTTGTATTACCTAGTATTTTATATGTTGTACTATCGTGTCTTCTATTATACAAAATCCTATTACTATCATATTAAGAGTCAATAACCCCGGATTATTATATTATTTAGTTACCTTACGTTTTTTATTTATTTATTATTTGCAGTCTGCACGTAATTGAATAGCCTTTTAAAATCTTAAAAACAAAAAAAAAAGTCAAATCATTTTTAAAATCATAAAAATGAATTTTCAAAAACACTCAAATACATTAAGGGGATAAAGTGACATTTTTCCTAACAACACCTCTATTAGCTGCCTTCAAAATTACACTTACTACACTACCTTAATAACTGAAGAAATTACAGAAACATGAACCCTAATCTAAACACTCCACATTTAATCAACCCGAGCTAAGACCCGAATCGGACTTAGTTAACGATCGCAGCCGAACCAGCAACTGCACCTTCCTCTTCTTTCTCTTCTCGCTACTCCGGTCATTATCACTCGCCGAAGATGACCTCAACATCATTAGCACACTATCGGGAGACTTCCGCCCTTCATCAGCCCGATTATTGTCACTAGTAATCGTGGGCAACCCTACGTTTCTCCCCTGCATCGACCTAACCACCTCTTTCATCGCCTCGTCAGCATCGCTCCGGTTCCTCAACAGTATCTCCCCGATCTGAGCTGGCGTGAGGGCCCCACCCGAACCGATGCAGTTCTCGACCGCGTCCATCAGCGGGTGCGACTCGAGTCCTAGGTAGTTGTTCACTAGGATCCGGAACGCGTGGACCCCGCAAGGTCCTAGGTTGACGTGGACATCCATGCGGCCGCACCGCACCAACGCGGGGTCCACGTTGTCTCTGTGATTGGTAGTGAACACTATGATCCGCTCTTCTCCGCAGCACGACCATAACCCGTCTGTGAAGTTAAGAAGCCCGGATAACGTGACCCGGCCTGTATCATCACACTCGGCCCGGCCCGTATTCGGTCCATTCTTTACCTTGTTTGTTTTCTTCATGAGTCTGTCGGTAGTTAGCTCGACCGAGCAGTCGATATCCTCGATAACTACGATCGATCGGCTCGTTGTCTGTAGCAGAAGGGCTCTGAGCTCGGAGTTATCGGCAACTTTTGTTAACTCGAGATCATACACATCGTAGCAGAGAAAATTCGCCATAGCCGCAATAAGACTCGATTTTCCCGACCCGGGCGGCCCGTATAGTAAATAACCCCGCTTCCAGGCCCGTCCAACTCTATGATAGAAGTCCTTGCCATTCGAAAACGCCGTTAGATCCTCCGTAATCTGCTGCTTCAGGCCCGGTTCGAGTGCCATCGTATCGAAAGTAGAAGGGTGGCGGAACGGGACCGAAACCCAGCCCGACTCGTACGATCCGATTCCATGCCCGTTATTCGTATAAAGCCTTCTCTCTCGGGAAACCCGTTCGAACTCCTCAGCCCGAGAAGCAACGAACTCGAGATATGGCCCGAGGAGTGCCGGCCCGGCCCGTTTCGGCAACCGGAGCGTGAAACTACGCTTTTCCTCGAGCGAATCCTGGACCGTCTCGGCATTATGGGTCCACGAAACGGAGTGGCCTCCGAACGAGTCGTGGACCATTTGGTTCGGTGCGACAGTGAAGGAGATTCGGTTGGAGGATTTGGAGCGGGTTAGGGTTAGGCGGCGACAGGTGGCATTCTTGGTAGTGCTGATGTAGAGGTTGACGTGGCGGTAGAGGTCGTTGAGGTCAACGCCGCAGTAACCGTTGAACTCGGGGACTTCGAAGTAGGAGTATGGGGAGAGGAGGTCGTGGAGCGATTCGTAGAGCGACTGAAGTAGCGAGAGTAGCTGTGTTGGTAAGACGTTTTGAATGACGGTTAGGAGACCCAGCAGCGACCACATTTGTGACAGTAGCTCCATTGTATGTTGCTTTTTTAATGTTTTGTCGTGTCGTCGGAGACTTTGTTTCGTTTGTTAGCTATATATATAGGAATGTCAAGATGCCAAAGTTGATGCTGCTGAGAATAAATGAATAAATATAGCAGGAAAAGATAAAGAGGATGTATAGATAGAGTATGACTGACTTCTCGTCTTTACGCTTTAAGCTTTGTCTCCTTCACGCTCCTCCGCCATGGCCTTGTTCACAAGTTAAAAACTCCATCAATTTTCGCAAAAATTTCGACTCTTTTTATAACTCGGACAAATTACTAGTTTAGTCAATTATTTATTCTAATCTGAACGATGTTGGTTACGGTTGCAAATTTAAAGAGAAAAAAAATATTGGCATAAAATTACGGAAATGATACCATCCACATAGGCATTTATAATTATCCATATAACCGAAATTATAAAGTTTTATCATACATACATGAGACGCATTCTGTGAGTCGTGTTTTGTGTGTGACAATTTCGTCATTCTAAATGTAGTTTCAGGTTTTCTTTAATTATGTGTCAGCAATGTGATCAATTATGTGATTATGTCCAAATTAGACATAATATTTATCGGATTTAGCAATTTGTCCGCATTCAAATCAGAACTAGTAAATTATAATTTAAAAAAAGCGTAATTTTCCGAGTGACCAAACCTCTATTACTAATTAACCCCTTAATGAATTGATTAACTGATTTTGTATTTCCTATTATTTTACAAATTCTAAGATATCTCTTTCTTTCTCACTCGCTAGCTCATGTCTCTCGCACTTTCGCTTTTTCAGATGTGTCCACTTTCTCTTTTTGGCTTTACTGCATCGGTTTCGTTTTTCCATGAAGGAATAGCTTTGTCATCAGTGCATGGTTGAATGATATACAATATTTGCTGCACAATATATATTAGGAAAATTTGGCAGTTGTGAGTTTTGGTAAATACAATGGCAGTACTAATATACAAAGTTCAAACTTCTAGAGTAAGTAAAATAAGTAATGTGTGTTTTGTCTTATATTAACCTCAAAAGATGAGTTAGCTAGTGTACGTAATAATATCAGATCGAGATACTAACTAGGATCGGTAGAAGGTAGGATCAGATCGTTTGTAGGATCGGATCGGGGATCGTACGATCCTACAAAATTTTAATAATTATTTCGCAATAAAATTAATTGCTATTTTTTAAGCAGAAAAGTAACTCAATATAGTATTAAATCACCAAAATCGTATTCGAATATTTTTTAGACATTAAAATTAAGTTGTAGAGTTCTAAATAAACATTGAAATTCAACTTAGTACTAAGATCTGAAAATCAATCATCAACTCTATTCAATGCTTCATCAACTCCAAAATCATAGGCATATGTGAAATCCAAAATATTATTCAAGTTCAAGTCCAAACCACCTTGATCATTTGAGTTAATAGTCGTACTTGTATTTGCAAATAATTTGAAAAATGAGAAATTATATCATAAATAAGTTTAGCTAATGAAACTTAAGAAATAACTATCAATTTAATCATAAAAAACATACATATTTCAATGTAGTCTAAGTAGACAAAGTTACATGAATGAGTCTACAAAGTGCAGACAAAATTGAAGAGGAAGAAGAAACACAATATACAGTTTTTTTTTTTTAACATGTCGTTTACTAATTAATTTTTTTATTATAAAATATAATTAAAATTATGAATTAAATAAGTATAATGAACCTCCAAATTATAATTAGTGCAATAAATAACTACAAACCTCAATATATGTAGAATCTCTAAAGATCACGATCCTAAACGATTCTGAATGATCCTACGATCCAGCTCCCGATCCTAGGCTTATGTTTTTAGTAAGAAGAGACTTAGATGCAAATAATTAGCATAAAAATACTTCGTGAGATAAATGTAAGATTTTAAATGGCTAAACTGATAATGATTACAAATTTTAAAGTAAAAAAATTGCACATTACAAAAAAAAAAATTTTGATAGACAATTACTCACTCGTTTCATGGTGCCTTCTTCCATTAACATCAGTGACCTTGAAGGCTTGAACGTATTACTATTAGTTCAAGTTTTTTGAGTTAGATAAGAGTTTTACATCTCTAAAACTTTAATTAGATGGCATCATAAGGAACTCGACTTCATTATATTCGAGATTGAATCTATGTGAGCGTACGTGTTTGATTGATCTTACTAATTAAAGACATTTAGCGGTAAATAATACAAAACTAGCTACGTACGTAATTAATAATGTATATTTAATTAGTTGTTTGATTACTTATATTTCATCGCATACTAGCTAATACAGTAGCTTTCTCTTCACACCTAGCATCTAATGCCATTCACTTTCCTTAGCTCTTAAAATTTTTTCCCCTCCTTTGCAATAATTTTTTAGGGATGGCTGATTCCTTGATAAATAAAGGAAAGCAGTTGTGAATATATTCTTAATTTAAAGGGGTTTTATGGGTGGTTGCTTTTGCTAAAAAAGAAAAAGTTGCATTTACATAATAGATATAATGCTTTACTGAAAATGTGCACTTTGATAATTAAGGCAAATCACTCCTACCCCCCAAGTGAAGAGGATAATGCAAATAAAATAGAGTTAGCTTTATAATTTTGAACCAAAGTGTGAAAAAATAGTACATGTCCAAAGTGTGAAAAAAATAAAACATATCGTGCAATTTAGCACTATATAAATAAAGTTCATATGTAAAATAATAAGTTGTTAAATGACTAACAAACAACGGAAAATCCACATACGTACAAGTGAGGATGGCAGTTGCCCCCTTAAATTAAGATAATTTTATAAATTTATTGTAAATAATAATGAATAAATGAATTTCGAACACTCATTTAAATATGAAAATTGTGCAATATAAAAAGTGACTTTAATTAGTTGCATTCTACATTTACAAGAAAAATGCTATTACATACTAGTATCTTTCTGACCGACAATTTGATCAGAAATGTAATACTAATTTATTGATAGAATTTCTACCTTAGTTCTATATCTGTCATTGCTAATAATAAACCAAAATGAAACGTGAACCGGTCAATAAGAGCCATTAGAATTTAAACAAACCGAGTCAATTTATGTTGGTCTTAGAAGTTGCTAATGATTCAAATCGAGGAATTATTGCAAAATCATTAAAAATAATTGTTGAATCATGAGGCCATGCATGTTCTTGTCGGGGATGGATGATTATATACGATATTTGCCTGTCAAATTGAACTACACTTACTTTGATGCAGCTGGGTGATTGCTGATTATATGTCTGGTAATCTCTTCGTTTCATGACAACTATGAGCCAACCCTACTCTTTACTACTTTTCCTTGTTTCTTTTGCTTTAGCAGCTTCACTTTTCTCCCCCACAAAACCTAATCAATGCACGTTCTTATAAAACGCATTTCAGCTCTTCTTTTTTGCCATTCACAAGTGCATGAGTGTTCACATAAATCGAGATTTAAGAGTGATCAATGATCGTTTTTATTTAGCTAGTTTAAATTTTTAAAAATTAAACAAGAAATATCATTTAAAAAAGTGAGAAAAACATGTTAACAACTTCTCGCTTATAAGCTAAGCAGTTAATGGTGAATTTGTGCTACGTACTCTTGCAACTTTTAATATTTCAGCCTTGTGAATGAAAAAAATATTTATCACTAAGCATTTTAACTTTTACAAATTAACTCGAAGAATTTGAAAATTATTTTAAAGACCGACATATGCAACATCTAGTAAGAAATGAAACGAATGAACCTTCATAAACAATATCCTTGATATTGTTGTCTTCATTTTCTTAGAACTAATATGTTTTTAGTATATTAACGAAATCACACATATTTTCCACCACTAAAGCCTAAGTTATGGCTGCTCACGCAAAATAATAATAATAATAATAAGAATAAGAATAAGAATAAGGGTTAATTAGCCAACTGCACCCGCATGTTTTAGTCATGTTGTCAAATGCACCCATATGTTTTTTCATGTTGCTAAATGCACCAATATGTATTGCTTTGTTGCTCAATACACCTTTAGTCTAAGTTCCATTTATTTTTGTCGTTAGTTATTCACGTGTTACTCATATACAAACATTTTTTTTAATTTTTTATTAATTTTTTTGCTAATGAAAGATATACCCTCCATCCTCATCTTCTACGGTTGTGATGAAATTAATTACCCTAAACCTAAACCTCTACACTCTACAGACACGCTTCTTTGTATCGATACTCGTCTTTACTGCGTTTCGGGTATCTTCGTGGATTGGTCGTCTACTACTCGCCCATCGCGGTGATTGGCTGTCGTCGCGGTGGTTGGTTGTTGTGTGTGCATTCGGGTGCATGTGTGACGCATATGTATTTAAGTAACGGTATAAGAGCTTTAGGTGCATTCACCAACATAACAAAACGTATGGATGAATTCACTTATATGGGTGGTAGGTTCAGTAACATGCAGAAACGTATGGGTGCATTTAGCTAATTAACCCTAATAATAATAATAATAATAATAATAATAATAATAATAATATAGGAGAACGGCAGCTAAAGGCCTAAAACTAAGTCAATCGAGCCCAAGGATGTTTTTTCAAAGATGTTGGATCGAAGAGATACAAGCCGAATGAAAACAAATTGGGCCTGACAGTATGGCCCAATTGACACTCTCGAATTTTTGTTTTGATCGGCCGACCACGCTCCCGAGTTTTTGTTTTCTCGGCCGACAACACTCCCGAGTCCCCCGAATCTATTAAAAAATATAAAATTAAGTTATTTTTAAACAATTGCATATAATTGAGTAAAATGTTACACTATTAAAATACGTAAGTATGAATGATTTATGCCTGATTTTATATTAATTATATACAATAACAAAAATTTCGTACAAAATGTTCACATTGATTATACAAATTTTCTCCCATTTTAATGTCTTAAGAGTTATTATTTATTATAAGCAGATGATCCCGCTTATCCCGGGATGCTTTGTTTTGCCACCTCCCTTGTACTGAACAGGTTTCTTTATATTATATGACGGTTTGACAAAAAAAATGTCGTTTTTTGGGTTTTTCAAAATGGATTCTGAGTTTTTTCGGGACGATTTTCTTCTCATTTTGATCGGTCGAGGTATACTTTCCGATTTAGTTAGTTAGTCGATCAATCTGACTAAGATTTATTCGTATTCACATAGAAAACTATATTTTTCTCATATCAAAACGTTAAGAAATTAAGTCCAAAATTTTAGAATAACTAAATTGTTATGTCTCATTAATTACCTGATTTAATAAAACAAAACTATATTTATTTAGATAAGAAATATGTTGATTGAAAATATAACCGTTTCTTTATTTTCAAAATATTTGTAATTTTGTCCAATCTCAATTCGCGTTATGACACAAATCGAACATCGCGATTTCATAATATTTTGGTCTTCACAAAAAAAAAAAAAAAACTAATTTAATTTGGCCACCAAAAAGGATCTAAACTAATTAGTAAACCTTATAATGATGTTTTTTCTGCTAGACCCTAGAGAAGCACTATTGTCACCTTTACGCATAACCAAGTGACGAAGAAGCTTCGCGCACCGACCCACCAATCCCCCGAACCGCGCCCCGTCGCGTGGCTTCGATTGCACCATTTGAAGTCGAACTAATCTCATACCATCTTCTTCTTCATCATCGGAGCATTGCTCGAGCGAGCTCCTCCCGTCTCCATTAATGAGTTGCTTCAAGCTCTTACGGTCACAGCTAGTTTCTTTCTCGATAAGATGATGGAGATTCGATGGTGGTTTCCTTGTTCTCCTCGACATATTGATGTCGTAGTGGTGTCGCGTAGGGCGCGAGATCTCGGTTTTCATTGCTGATGAGATTGTTTTCGAGGTTGTCGGGTTTTTAGACATGGTGTAAAGAGCAGGGGATGTTATTTTTAGTGTTAATATGAGATACTTGATGATTAAGGAAAGGAGTAGTTCTAATGTGCACTTAATTAGGAGATGGAGTGTCGGCTTTCGGATTGTCAATCCCTATCCATTTGTATAGTGTTTGTTCGAAGATCCAAAAAAACTGAGAATTGCAAGTTTCGAACTCATGACCTTTGATGTGAAAAAGTTATAATAACCAACTAGCTAAACTAAAGATCCATCATGTTATTGTTTGAACGTTCTTTGAAATATATCAAATATATTATAAACCAAAATGAATAAAAGTTATAATATAATAAATATAACATATATTTATAAAAAAAGAGTAAATCTTTAAAATGTGAAATTTCTTGTGAAATTTCAATAGAAAGTAAGAAAGAGAAAGTAAAGGAACAAATGTATTGGTGCTTGGTGGGTCCCTATATCACTTTCTATAGAAATTTCACAGGAAATTTCACAGGTTGTAGCAACACCCATAAAAAAAATATCGACCATATATATATTTATAATGATTGAACCTAATTAGAGAGCTAGATCATTAATACACCTACGATTAATTAGTAATTGCTCTTACAATATAAGATGATTTAGCGCTTTAGGTAGAGTGTCCGTGATTAACTGACTAATATAATAATCTCTATATTTATGATTGATGTCTTTTTGCTACATGTATCTATCGATTTTAGGTATCTGGTTGGAACAGAAACTAGTAGTTGAATCAGTAATGCAGTTTGCAGTTTTTATTGAAAAAAAATAAGCATGCACCAATATCTCTTTGTATACTATATATGATGAGTTGTTGTTTGACATCAATGTACATAATGTTCCTTCAACCGTGTTTTCAAGCAGAACACATAAATATTGAGATCATCAATCAATGCGTCTAGCTAGGCAAGGATGGAGGACGAACGCTGATGAAACACCCCAACATCCATCGGTTTCCGACTACATTCCTTCTCTGGCAAGAAACTCTTCCTTGTCATCGCTGCGCTTTTCATTCCCGGACATGAACTCATATGCTTGTGCATTTTCTCCGGCTTGAACGGCTTCCCGCATTGCCTGCAATTTGTACGAAAACCTCAAATATATATATATTTTTTTAAAAAAAAATTATTTACTATAATAGTTTGGTCCTACTTTTTATTTTTAATTTTTTTCGCATTAGATTTTTCTAAAAAGGGATTACTGGTCACTTACGAGCAATTAGGCCTAGACGCGGGTTTGTAAGCTGCGGGGACCGCCTTTTGTGTGGAGTAGTCCCTTTGCCTCTCGTTCTTATCATTCCATGTTGTTGCCCGGCTAGAGCTTTTCCTGCATCAAGTAGGTCAGGGCCGTCAGGCACGATTGATTAGCGAAAGTAAGAAACCATTTTCAATTCTTCATTCGGGCTCGGTTAAATAGTGTCGACTGTATTGACGGTTCAATTTACGAGATTTGTATAACGGCTCAGATCTAATTATTATCTATTAGATTGTTTTCACTTTTTTGTCTCGTGACTATAAATTTTACCATAAATATTTAACCTAACACCATTTGAATCCATGAATTTTTTTTTTTAAATTTTTTTTTAGATTATTGTTTTTTAGTTTAAAAATAAGGATTTTTTCTTAAAATAAAAAAAAATGTTACCTTAAGAACACTCTCAACTATATGTTATGTTGTTAATCACTATTCCAAATTTAAAATGTTAATATTTAGTATCTGAACTATTAAATTTGTTGATTTTCACTTTTATCGATTGATTTTGGCATTAAAATTTACGTTTTAAGCAACAAAAACATGTTGATGTCCACTTTTCCGAAATATCATATTTGTTACTCAAGATTTATGTTGATTTGATACTTAAAAACATGTTTGATTTCCAATTTTTCAAAGTATCAGATTTAATATTACTTATGGTTTATGCTTATTTGATGCAAAATATTTTTTTGTTCAGTCAATTTAAAAAAAAAAGATTAACTAATTTAATAGTTGAGACTTGAGAGTAGAGACACTACGTATGAATATATTTTGAACATAAAATAGCAATTAATATCATAACCTACAATTGAACCGCGGTTAGTTTCTTAAAAAAAACTGTCAAATTTAAAACCAAAAAAAAAGATTAATCATTGCTTTTGTTCAAATCCTTTTCAATAATTACCATAATAAGTTTGGCATATATATACCTTGCAGCCTCTTCTTGATGTTGACCATATTTAGCTGTCGGCGACTCGGTACTGCTCCCAGGCCGACGACTCAACACGACCAAGATCGCATCTTTCGTATCGACTGCCCCGCACGTGATGAGGTTCCGGAACACGTGAGAGGTTCCACTAGAATAACTCTTCCTCTTCGGAAACTGCGAGTTTCCGGCCGACGGCCACGTAAATGTGCCGGACGCGGCGGCCGCCGCCGCCGCAGTCGCCACCGGCAGCACAATCGTCGAATCACTATCGCTTTTCCTGCACCTTTCCATTTCCGCCTTATTGCTATTCTTCTTCTTCTTACTCAATAGGCTAAATCTGAAGGAATTAGAATCAATTAGCGATGGATTCTCTTCTTCTTGAAGATCGAGCTTCGTGGATTCATCGTCGGTCAGAATCGAGCTCTGCGGGCTCTGCAAATCAGGCGACTCCACCGCTTGTTCTTCTTCGGGTGCTTTGGTGGATTGCTTTTTCTTCATTGGGGATGCCTCAGATGCGGATGAATCTGTTAAGCAACAAAATTATCATCTAATTATACTAATTATACCTTTCTTGCAACTCAGTACTTGTCTCTAATTAAATTAAGTAGTAAACCCTAGATTCTTGCCGGTCTCAAAAGACTTAAATTTGTCAGCTTTGGACGATACCATTTGTAAAACGAAAAAAAAAACAACAATTGTGGTATATACCATGCAGAGGAAATTAAATTTAAATGATTGTACCGGTTCTGATACTGTTTGTAACGTTTTAAAATAAAATTAAAATGATTGTATCGATTCTGATACTGTTCGTAACGTTATAAAATAAAAACTAGTGCAAAATGAAAAAAAAAAAAAAAATTGAAAATTTGAGTTACCATACCATAGAAGGAAGAAGAAAGCTTTGCAGATCCAAGAATGACATATTGGTTATCGGAGATCGGGGTGAGAAGATCGCCATCGACGAGGTCTTGCCATATATAACCCGTCCGGTATTTCCTGTTCATTATTACCCGAATTACTACTACTATCAAGTGATCAAACCAACCATAATTGAATGTTTCCCTTCAATACTAGTATAGTTATAGTAATAGTAGCTAGTATAGTTGAAATCTTTATAGTGTTGCATTTATTTGTAGATAAAGAAGGTAAGGAGACATTAAAAACCTCTTATACGACCACGCAAAGCCATTCGGCATGTCTTTTCCCCGTAAATCGGCGAGCCACCGCTTAATGTCTCGTAAAAACACTCCGGCTCGCGATGCATGGTGAACCCTAAAAAAGTGCGGTTGCTCGGTCTGACCACCGTAGCTCAAAAAATAGACCACCTGGACCCGCCTCACTTCTCCGGCGACAGTGAATCTACCGTTCGCTTCCATGACTGATTTCTCTGATCAAAACGCCACCGTTCTCGTTAGCATTGTTTTTACAGTTAGAAGCATTGGTTAGTATTATAAGGGGGAAAGAATCGTGGGAATCCACGAAAGATCATCGTTTTCTGTCCACTGTCCCCCAAGCGGACGGCTCTCGTGTATTAATAAATACTAATATATGTATATATTTAAACAATATAACTTGTTCTTAGTAATTAACAAGCACGAATAATTTTTTATTATTTGTTGTTGGGTGTACTAGGGAAGTGCTATGCTTGTATTGGCTTTTTTTGCTGCATGCACTCTTCTCAGTGTTCTAGGGAGTGACTATAATACTATACGATACGTTGCATGGGAGGCCCGAGGATGACCCGACTTTTTTATTCTCGAACATCGCGCGATATTCCACGCGTTATTGGATATAGGACATGTTGTCCATCGCAGTTCCAGATTTAAAATGTTGATATTCAGTGTCCAAACTATTAGATTAATTGCTTTTTACTTTTACGATTGATTTTGACGCTAAAATTGGTGTTGTAAGCAACAAAAACATGTTTTTCCACCTTTTTGAAGTATCAGCTTTGTTGCTCATGATTTATGCTTAAAAAATGTTTTTGTTTCGTCAATTTAAGAGAAAAAAAATGGAAATTAACAAATATGGTAGTTGGTACATCTAATATCAACACTTTAAATCTAAGACAGTAATTAACAATATGACCTATAGCTATTACTGTTTTTAGGGTCTTAATTCAAAAAATGTAATCTTTCGAAACCCTAAATGTATATTAGGGCAGGCAATTCGTGCGGGTCGTGCGTCCATGTCGTGCTAGCTTCGTGTCGTGTTCTGGGGGTCAGCCCAAACCCAGCCCAACACGACCCAATATGAAAAATCAGCATGAAAAACCTATAATAAATTAAATAAAAAATCAAATATAAAAAGTTTTAAAACTAAAATTTTAAAATTATCGTGCTATCGTACCGTGCCGTGTCATCGATCAATATCAAACTCAAACCCGTAATTTTCGTGTCGTGTTCGTGTCGACCCATCGTGCCGGGCTTAAATTGCCAGTCCTAATATGTATATACACCAAGAATATAATTAAAGCAAATGATTTTTCTGAAGCTTAAAAATAACTTACTATGAGGTGAAGCGAATGCGCACGGGAGCTTAATCAGGTGGGGTTTTGGGAAGTCGGGCTGCATTGAGAAGTCGAAGATCGATTAGGGTTTATATAGAAAGGCGGGGTTCGAATTTTTGGTGTTACCAAAGCAAATGAAGGAAGGATCTTTTGTCCCATTACATAACGTGCCGTCTCATTTAGGTTGTTGTTCAAGGTTATTAATGGTGTGAGAAGTCATAAACATCCATGAGCAATGAAACTTAAGGTTGTCTAGTTGTTTTCCTTATTCTTTATTTGAAGAATGTGACATAATAAAGGTTGTCTATTGAGACATGTGTGATGATACCCCTCTGCATAGATAATATGTTTTATAAGGTAAATTTTTCAATATTTGTTAAAGTAAAATTCACTGTGAATCTGTAGGTACTATATAAGCAAATAAGTTACATTATTCTATCATCGATTTATTTTATGACGGAACTCCACTTAGATCAACCCAATATGAAAATCTAACATGGTATTAGAGTCAGTTCTGATTGACAATGTTGGATATAATCTGTCGAGTTTAGTCTCAGCTCGTCCTGATGTAATCCGTTAGTGCATAATTAAAGAGCTGTCGAGGTGCGGGGAGGACTAAAGTGAACCTCACAGTAAGTCCGGTTGTTTTAAATTAAATTTACTGGATTCTGAAATAGTTGATCACTATATATATATATATATAAAAGTATGTATGGTACATAATTCTATCCCTAATTAATTTTAGGATAAAACTGCATTTACATTACTCTGATCTATTGGCCTTATTAAGTTTTGAAGCCGATCGATTAGGGTTTTTAAGTAATTATTATTATACGATCAGTACTAGCTAGCTAAATAAATTAAGAAACGTGTTTATATCATAAAATACTCTACCGTAACATCCCAACAAGTAGAGTCTAATCTGCATCCAAATAAAGGAATGGAGTTTAATGGAAGCCACCATTTGGCAGATCTTCGAATTTGTGTTCATTATATAAATCTAGTTGCTACGTATTTATAATCTGAATGCGATCGGACAGCAGCCGTTTGGATTTAAGCTGAGATAATTAAAATTAAAAATAATGTCATATCTTGTCTTGAAAATTTCATATATGAAAAAAATTATAATTATGTCAGTTTAATAATTAAACTAAAAATGACATAAAATTAAATTGGTAAATTTAAAATTTGAAACAAATGTAGATCTTTGGAAATAACACTGTGGAAATCTAACGCACCGGAATTAATGACGTGTCATATCAGTTTTCATGTTATTAAATCATGTTTTATAATTTTTATATCTATAAAAATATATTTTATATTTTAATTTGGTACAATATATTATTTACTCATAAATATCATAACCAAAGAGCACTAACTTTTTCATTAATACTCTACTTTATAGATATCTTTTTTCATGTGAAAGTAAATATAAACAATAATATATTTTTAATTTGCGTATACCATAACAAATAATCAACAATAATATGATTGTTTTTTTAAAATACTATTAATTTAAAAAATAAATTTATAACTTAGAGATGAAAACCTTCGGATTACATATGACACCATATATTTCTAATTTACGTATAAAATAAACAAATTAATCAAGAATAAGATAAATATATTTTTTTAAATATATTAATTAAAAAAAACAGATTTGTAAGTAAATAATAGTATAACCTATTTTTTTCTCGTATAAATAAAACCTCACATTAAGTGCGGCTTGATCACTTATATTTAATAATTTGATTTATTTTAAAATTTATGCATGATAAAAATAAAGAGCCTAACGAGTACATATCATCGAGTCGAATCTAATCTAATTTAAAGAAATATAATAGTGTATGATTACATGAAATAATAATAAAATTAGTAAAAACGGTTATTTTATTTTAATATTTAAAATTAATTCTAGAGTTTTTACCTTAAAAAGTAGTATTGTGTTATTTGATATAATCGAGATTTGTATCCAAAAAATATTCATTAAATAATATTATAATTTTCTTTCGTTGAGTATAATATTATTTATTCTCAAATATATATATATATATATATATATATATATATATATATATATATATATATATTAATCAAATAATCATAATTTTTATGATATAATTTGATGAATTTTTCATATTATATAGATGTGAAAACCTTCCGAACGAAATATAATATTAATATATTTTTTTACATACATTACAATACACCATTGTTACAATTAATTAATAAGAATATGTAATTGATTTTTAATTTATTAATTTTTAAAACTAAATTTTTTTTAAAATTTCAAATAAATAATTTTTTAACATAGTTTTTATCCACGTAGAACCCGTTAAAGTTCAAAGTACTAGAAATTACGAATCCCTTAATAATAGTTACAACAAAAAAATCCCTCTAAGTAGTATAATATGGTTTAATTATCTTAAAATTTACGCACGAGAAAATACACGTGCTAGTTGTGCACAATATATTTTGAAGGCCGGGTCTTTATGTACGAACTCAATAAAATGGTCTTCTTTTTCAGTTGCTCAAGTATTGGCATTTTTTTTTAATTATTAATTTAATGAACAATATATATCATTGGGGATTTTGCCTTCTCATTTATAATTAACGTAACATAGGATTTTGCCCTCATAATTAATTTGATTGTTCGATTAAATTGAGTGCAAACTTTGTAAAACATAACTTTTTAATCAAATATTTAATTAAATCTTATAAAAATGGATTGAAAAAAAAAAAAAAGAAAAAAGAATAGCATTTGTTTATCCTTCTTCTAGCCAACACCGCCAGTCAAAATTGATCGAGCCTTATAACTAAATTATAATATCTCGAAAAATTGAGTGCAAACTTTGTAAAACTTAACTTTTTAATCAAATATTTAATTAAATCTTATAAAAATGGATTGAAAAAAAAAAAGAAAAAAGAAAAGAAAAAAAGGAATAGCATTTGTTTATCCTTCTTCTAGCCAACACCGCCGGTCAAAAAATTGATCGAGCCTTATAACCAAATTATAATATCTCGAAAGGGCCCTGTATGGCCCATACCAAGGGCTCTCTAATAGACAGCTGAGCTACCTATGCTCTCGGACCCTACAATTTGGGCCCATATTATGAATGGAAATATATTATTTGATGGGTTAGTCTTTCTAAACCCACTGAAAAATGTAAATTTTAATTAAAAATGGTTAAGTTTGGCCAAAAACATAAAAACGGTTAAGTGTCTTGGAAACTTTCGAAGCTACTTTATTTTCACAAGTATTTATAATAGAATTTTGAGTTTTTTTTATTTTATTTAAGAAAAATATATAATGAAATCAATCCTAAAAGCCCATATTCATTATGATGGAGAAGGATGCTTTTTTAATCCAGTTGGTATATTCGTCGGTTTTGCAAAAAGAGGCAGGTAGGCCACTCAGAGAAGAGAAGGGGCTCACCCTTGCCGCCTTTACTTTAACGAGGGCCATGATGCTTAATCATGATTCATGTCATCACACTCCTTCTCAACTCAACAGAGATAAATTAATAAACAAAGAGAAATCTTGGTTGGAAAGTCAATTAAGATATTCAAAAACATGTTTTTTAAAGGGGAAAATGTCTATACGCCAAAATAAAATAAAAAATGGTGAAATGTCTAATTTCAGTTTAGTGCCTCATCTACTGGGATGTGTTTAGTTATCACCCTAACTTTACTTTTAACTACCTCAACTATTATTTCAGTGTGTTTTACTATTACCTCAATTCATTTTGATGAAAATTTCCTATATAATTTGCATTTTTGCATGTGTACCATAAGGTCCATAACCCTAGTAGGTGACCAAGTTAAGTATGGAGCCTTGGCTCGGTACCTAACATTAGTTATGGTAACAATGCATTTAATATTATTTCACTGCATTTATGGATTGCTCATAAAGTATGGTGCTTTCAGCTACTTGTTACTTTCAGAGTGAACTTAATTATGATATAAAAAAATTCTTAACTTTAGTGTAATTTTATTTTTTCCAGTATTAATGATAATTGTCCAATGAATTTATCCATGGAATACAATAGATATAATTAAAAAGATTGTGGAAATACAATACTTGTAAAGCACACTAGAAAGACATGGTATTTCTACTATGCTCCACAAGCATGTTTATAGTAGCTTTTTTTTTTATTTACATTTTTTATTGTTATAAAGGTGAACCCTATATAAATTGATATTATTAATATTATGATACAAATATTAGGTGTAGTTAAAAAATCATAATTTTTCATACTTTTAAAGTTTTAAATATGTTACAATTAAGTCCACCCTAGTAGTAAAAAAAACACAAAATACTTCACAAGCATAGTAGAAAATCCCAGAAAAACATAACCAATTAGATAGTCATATTAATTTATTTAGGTAATTAAACGCAAGAAACTATAGTTGAAGGACCGATTAGAAACACCCAAATAGTTGATGTACCGAAAATGTTTTCCCCATTTTTATAATCACAAAATTCTCCCACCCACGTCTGCGTAGAATTCAAAAGGTTGATGAATTCCGTATTGAAATATGTTTAATGCCCTGGAAATCAGTAGTTACGGCAGTGACAGTTCAAAAGCGCCGACCCTTTAATTTAGATGATAATCTATTTGCGTAAATATAATTGCATATTATTAAAGCTTAAATGACAGCATAAGCATTACTGATATTGGTTGAATAATAATCAGATGGTCGGTATTTAGTCTGACTGGGGACAGGTGAAAGCTGTGTTGCCAAATCAGTTTTTTTTTTTTTTTTTTTTTTATATATAGGACAGACAGCACTTGTAATATGCTTATTTCATGTCTAAATTAATTTTTAATTATACGGAAAATATTAAAGTGTTAATTATGAATATTTTTCATTCATAGAATGTCTTAACAGTATTTAAACTTTTGACTTTTTAATTAAGGGTGACGTGCTGAACCCGTACTTATCCGGTCCTCATTTGAGGAAAAGAAAAGGTCGGCATGGTGGGGAGAGAGAGAGAGGGAGGTGCTTCCTTTTGAGTATTCATCACTTTGCTTTCTTTCTTCTCCTACTTTCATCTTCTTCTTCAAAATTCAGATCACCATCTACATTCAAGAACATCATAAGCATTTCTGGGTTTTCTTCGAAAACTCGCTTTTTTCTGGGTTCTGAGCCTCAGTTTGATGATCATATAGAGTGTTGTCATCTATGGTGAGCATCTTATAATCTCTAATTTTTTTTTTTTTTTTTTTTTTCACGGGTCAACAACATTGTAACATATTTACTTCACATCTAGAATACTCCTCACTTGCACCGGGTGAACTGTTGTTGATGGATTGGAGGCAAATTAATGATGTGTGTTTGATGATGCAGGGGACTCCTGTAAACATAATAGTTGGATCACATGTATGGGTGGAAGATCCTGAAGATGCCTGGATTGATGGTGTTGTTCAAGCCATCAATGGTGGAAAGGCCACCATAGTCACCACAGTTGGCAAAACAGTATGTTTCACTATTCATATATATGTTGTATGAGTTCCTTGATCTTAGGAGGAATATCGAGAGGATTAAATACCAAATTGCTAGCTGAACTTGTGACTGATGAGCCGGTTGTTAACTCGAACATATCTTTGTTTGCGACTATTCAGCACTAAACTAATACTGAAGGTCAATTTATTAGCTCCGTCCATTTTTCTAGTAAATTATGAATGAAAAATTCGCTAATACTGAAGTGCAATTTGCTAGCTCGGTCTATTTTCCAGATAGACGGTGCTAGTAAATTGCATAAATAGATTAGTTTAGATAGTGAAATGTCGAGGAAAAAAAAGCCCAGCTAGCGATTTGGTATATAACCCGAATATCAATTAAAACACTCCTTGCCCCAACTTCTAATCTGGATCCTTTTATGATGTGCTGTGGTTTTAAAGCCTTCACAGATAGTAAAAAACCAAACTTTTTCACTCTAAACCGGATTTGCAGTAACTTGATCAGGAAGGCAACAAACATTCCTTCTATCCTTGTACAGTTCAGTAACAGCTTTCATGGATTCATATCAAATTCAGTGTGTTTAACTCAAATCTGGTCCGATTTTGCAGATTGTAGCCGATATATCGAGCATACACCCGAAAGACACAGAAGCTCCACAAGCAGGGGTTGATGATATGACCAAGTTGTCTTACCTTCATGAACCAGGAGTTCTCTATAACTTAGCCTGCCGTTTTTCTCTCAACGAAATTTATGTGAGTAATTAAAAATCAGTGAATTCCTATCAAATTCGCAATATTTGTACCAGGAAAGTAACGTATATTAATCTGTGCGAAATTAACAGACTTACACAGGCAATATCCTGATAGCAGTAAACCCTTTCCAACGGCTACCACATTTATACGATATTCACATGATGGAGCAATATAAAGGAGCTACATTTGGGGAGCTAAATCCACATCTCTTCGCTGTTGCTGATACTTCGTACCGGTAAACTAAGTGCAAACCCGTGTATTTGTGTTTGCTAATTAAGTTCAGTGGAGTGTCAGTTATTGGATTGAGTTTGCTTTGTATGGGTGTATCAGAGCAATGATCAATGAAGAAAAGAGCCAATCAATATTGGTAAGTGGCGAGAGCGGTGCTGGGAAAACCGAAACCACAAAAATGCTCATGAGGTACTTAGCGTTCATGGGTGGCAGATCGAACACCGAAGGACGAACTGTGGAACAGCAGGTGTTGGAGGTGAGTTTGCAGCTTGTCTGTTCTTGATACTTGACAATTTGAAGCCATAAAAAGCTGAATTATCAGTGAATTTTGCGACAGTAAGGTCACTCTACCACTTTAAGATTGCCTTTTTTGTATTTTTATTATTGCTTAAAAACAATGCAATTTTCTTTCAGTTTGTTTAATTTCCAATTTATGGTAAGTACTTATGAAAGGACTTCATTTTCTGCTATTTTCAGTCTAATCCTGTGCTAGAAGCATTCGGGAATGCGAAAACAGTGAAAAACAACAACTCGAGGTACGAAATTGTAGATGTTACATCACTGCATTCACTCCCTTGCCTCATTGCTTTATGCTAACTGCATGATTTGAATAGTCGATTCGGTAAATTTGTGGAGATTCAATTCGATAAGCATGGGAAGATCTCCGGTGCTGCAATACGTACATATCTTCTTGAGAGATCGCGTGTTTGTCAAGTTTCCGACCCAGAAAGAAACTATCACTGCTTTTACATGCTTTGTGCAGCTCCACCTGAGGTAATCTTTACTCCTTCAATCAATGTTGTTCATAGGGTTTAATTACGAAAAAAAATAAAAATTGAGCGTTTTACAAAAAATAATCTGTAATTTTTTTAAAAAAATTGCTGAACTTTTCAACTGCATAGTAAGTAAAATGCAAATTAGGTTGATTTCTCCATTAAAACGTGACTGAATCGCATATGTGATAGACATAAATAAGATGCATTTTCACGTGGCACAAGAGTAAAAAAAGCAACATAATTTCCGTTTAAATGCATTAAGTGATGTTACGTCTTCGTCACGCTTTAACAGAGAAATCAACATAGTCTGCACTTTGATATGGAAATTTAAGTTTGTTTTTTTGTAAAAAAAAAAATCATTTATTTTACGCCAGATGCTCAAATTTCGGTTTTGGTTTTTGGTAATGAAGTTTCATAGTGGAAATGATCATCTTTAACTGCTGTAATCTCTACCATTTTCCAGGACAAGAAGAAATTCAAAGTCGATAACCCGAGGACGTTTCATTATTTGAATCAATCAAGTTGTTACGAAGTATCGAATGTTGATGATGCACGGGAATATTTGGAAACAAGAAACGCTATGGATATAGTGGGCATCAACCAGGACGAACAGGTACATAACCGAATAAAATGTTTTTAACGACGCTGAAACTGACTTTTCATGACGCAAAAAGTTCCGTCGCTAAAGATGTTTCTCTTACAGGAAGCGATTTTTCGTGTAGTGGCTGCAATCCTGCACCTGGGAAATGTAAACTTCATCAAAGGAACCGAAGTGGATTCTTCGAAACTAAAAGACGAGAAATCGCTCTTTCATCTTCGAACATCTGCAGAGTTACTAATGTTAGTTAACTTTTCAATATATATATGGACCATCCGAGATCGATTATCGATGTTTTATGAAGCTTAACACTTTTCAGTTATTTTTGTTAGGTGCAATGTGAAGTCACTGGAAGATTCTCTGTGCAAAAGGGTCATTGTAACTCCTGATGGCAAAATCACAAAACCGCTCGATCCTGACTCAGCTGCGTTGAGTCGGGATGCAATGGCAAAGACAGTTTACTCGAGGCTATTCGATTGGTAACTGAAATAACTGTATATATAGTTTGCGTCGGAATTACGACAGTTAGAGCTAAATTTGATTTGGTGTCAGGATTGTGGAAAAGATTAACGTTTCGATCGGTCAAGACCCGACTGCTACTAGCTTAATTGGTGTTCTTGATATTTATGGATTTGAAAGCTTCAAGATCAACAGGTACATAATGCTATTACCTATATATATGTATTCGATTTTTTTTGCACGATTCAACAGAAACTAACTACTCGAACCATATGGCAGTTTCGAGCAGCTGTGCATCAACCTAACTAATGAAAAGTTGCAGCAGCATTTTAATCAGGTATTTACCGAAACACGAATCTTCTGCAAATATGAGAATTTAATCCTTTTCTTATGTTACAATTTTTTTACAGCATGTGTTCAAGATGGAGCAAGAAGAGTATACCCGGGAAGAGATAAATTGGAGCTACGTGGAATTTGTCGATAATCAAGACGTACTCGATCTAATCGAAAGGGTAAGATTTTTAGTTGTTTCTTATACAAAGAGATTGTATTTCATTAATATGAAGTGGTTGGATTCTCACTTTTTTTTTTTTTTTTTTTGCAGAAACCAGGAGGCATAATTGCTCTACTTGATGAGGCCTGGTAAAAGTTTAGTTTACTTGCAATACAAGTTAACTTTTTTTAAACTCTGTTAATACATTATATTCAGTTTTAACTCATCATCAATGCAGCATGTTTCCGAAATCAACACATGAGACATTCGCGCAGAAGATGTATCAAACATACAAAGCACATAAGCGATTCAGCAAACCGAAACTTGCAAGAACAGACTTCACAATAAATCACTATGCCGGAGATGTAAGTAAGCATTTTTTTAATTTAAAAAAAAATAGATTACAGTTATTTAGACAAGTTCTTGAAAAACATTACAATTGTGCAGGTTACTTACCAAGCAGACCTATTTCTTGATAAAAACAAGGATTATGTGGTCGCAGAACATCAAGCTCTGCTAAATGATTCCGAATGTCCATTCGTCGCAAATCTTTTCCCCCCACTGCCTGAGGATTCATCGAAGCAGTCAAAATTTTCTTCCATTGGTACTCGATTTAAGGTATTTTGTTTGCACTATATTTTCAATACAAAGCCATGAGACTGAACTTGACTTGAGCCTGAATTAACCTCCAGCAACAACTACAATCTTTGATGGAGACACTGAGCACAACCGAACCACATTACATTCGATGTGTGAAGCCAAATACGGTCTTGAAGCCGGGAATCTTCGAGAACTACAATGTCTTAAACCAATTGAGATGTGGAGTATGTTCATTTTTTCCAATAACTCAATAAAATCTAAGTGTTCAAAACTAGTTCTAGTAAACTAAAAAAAAAATCTTTTCAGGGTGTGTTAGAGGCCATAAGGATTAGTTGTGCTGGGTATCCAACAAAACGAACATTCGATGAATTTCTTGACCGCTTCGGAATGCTTGTTCCCGGTTCCTTGGATGGGTAAATCCTTGATTTTACATTCAACTTCGATTATAGATTTTTCTGCTTATGTTTTTGAATTAATTTTCTTCTCTTTTGTAAATTGCAGTTGTGATGAGAAATCTGCTTGTGTAGCCATATGTGACAAAATGGGCTTAAAAGGGTTTCAGATTGGAAAAACAAAGGTGTTTCTTAGAGCCGGGCAAATGGCTGAACTAGATGCGCGAAGAACTGAGATTCTTGCCAATGCAGCAAGACTTATCCAGAGGCAGATTAGAACCTACTTGACCAGAAAAGATTACCTAAAATTGCGACGCTCCACAATCCGTTTCCAGAAGATCTGGAGAGGTTGCTGCTCTTTCTTGCAATGCAAGTAACTATTCGCTAATTTTATAATGTACGGTTTGATAATTATTGTGTCTTGTTAAACATAGGGAAACTTGCACGTGTGGTTTACGAATATATGAGAAAGGATGCAGCGTCGATTTGTATACAGAAGTATGCTCGTGCTTGCGCTGCAAGAAAGAGTTACATAGAGTTACAAAAGGCGACGATTGTTATTCAGACTGGATTACGAGCAATGGCAGCAAGACAAGAGTTCAACTACCGAAGGCAGACCAAGGCAGCTATCTTGATCCAGGTAATCAATTGTAATACCCCGTATATCTTTGTACTAAATTGGTTGGAAATAAGATATTTGGAGCCTTAATAAGCAAGAGAGTACTACTCAAGCCCAACATGAATTCCTCCTTTTCTGGACTCAAGTGAGGACAACGAGTCAATTAGACTAGATTGCTCAGGCTTGGGGGCGTGACGGAATTGTATCAGAGCCACGTGTTGACGATTTTTTTTACAGACTCGAGTGAGACGACTCGGAGCACTATCATCATATAAGAAGCTGAGGAAGGCGAATCTCAAACTGCAGTGCCTCTGGAGAGCCAAGTGCGCCAGAAAGGAGCTTAAGATGCTGAAAATGGTAAGTGCCTAAGTGGGTTTCACCCATTTCTGCAACTTCTTTCCCAATCGTTCTTGAAATGCTTGTTTCGGTTAATACCTAACCGAAAATTATGAATTCAGGCTGCACGAGAAACCGGTGCACTTAAGGAAGCAAAGGATAAACTGGAGAAGAGGGTGGAAGAGCTGCAATGGCGGTTAGATTTAGAAAAGCACTTGAGGGTATGAATCTCTTAACACTAAATTTTCTGCAAATTGTGGAGGGAACTATTCGACGCAAATGTTCTCTCTTTTAACTCCATAAAGATAGTGTTTCACTGAAAAAGGTCTTTCTGGTGTAGGTTGACTTGGAGGAAGCTAAAAAGAAAGAAGTTGAAAAGCTACAATGTTCATTGGACAATATGCAGTTGCAACTAGACGAAGCACATGAGGCGATTGTTCGTGAAAAGGAAGCGGCAAAATTAGCCATAGAACAAGCTCCCCCAGTCATCAAAGAAGTACCCGTCGTTGATGATACTAAGCTCGACATGCTAAGATCTAAAAATCAAGAACTTGAGGTACATTTTAATTACAAGCAATGTTGCAAAGTGTGAAACTTGCAGTAAAAATGAAATCTTTTCCATTTTATAAAACTTGCAGTTAATCACAATTTTCTTAAAAATGTTATTATTTTCAGGATCGATTGAAAGACTTGACGGAAAAGCTTGTAGAGTTTGAGGAGAAGTGCTCTCAGGCTGAAAATAAGAACGAAGAAATGGCGAAAGAGGCCGAGGAATCACACCAGAAAGCAATGAACCTTCAACAGACAATAGAGAGGTAGTTTTATGACTCTAGACAAAGAATTCATCTGCTTGAGAGATTTTAATTTAATTTTTTTTCACAGATTGGAATCGGATATGTGTAGCCTTCAAGCCGAGAACCAAGTTCTACGGCAGGAAGCATTGGTGGCAGCAGCAAATGAGGACTTATCAGATGAATTGGCAGAGTAATTAATCACTATACGAAAACCTTTCGTTATTCTTTTGTATTATAAAAAATACTGTGTGTTATTCTGAATCATACATTCGTCTCTTCTGATGCAGCCTCAAGACGAAGATCTCGAACTTGGAGTCGGAGAATGAACTCCTTCGGAAAAAGACTACAGTTGTAGAACACATTGTCGTTTCCGAAAGAGGATCACCGCAACGAAAGGTCAAAAACTGTCACTATTTTATTGAATGGTGAATCATAGCTTATTTATTTTCCTCCTAAGATCATAGTATATATTGCAGATTTACGACAATGGACGCAAGGCAGAGGAAGAACCCCGGAAAATTAAAGTATCATAATCTTCTCGAACTGAAATTCATTTAAAATCAATGTTCTAAAAATCAATCTAAGTAAAGATCTGATTTTTTTCAATATGTTTGCTTTTGTTTAGGATACGGTACCTGTTCCCTCTAAGCTGTCGAAACAACGATCTTTAACAGATAAACAGCAGGTATTTAGTGAATTAAAATGTAGTATTTGCAGCTCTATGAAACTGAAATCTTCAATTGAGGTATGATTTTGGCACAAAAAAAAAAAGTTTAAGGTATGATCCATTTTTACTATTTTCATGCATACAGGAAAACCATGATGTATTAATCAAGCTTTTGACCGAAGAAAAAGGATTCGACAAAGAAAAACCCGTGGCTGCAGTAATCGTGTTTAAATCGCTTCTTCAGTGGAGGTCCTTTGAAGCAGAGAAGACGAATATATTCGACCGGATTATTCATGCAATTCGGTCATCCTTTGAGGTAAATGCAGTAATTATCTTCCATCTATCTGCCAGTACTACTGAAAAAAGAAACACTAGCAACATGAAAATGAAGAATTGTCGCTAGAAGTCTAAAATCTTGTCGATGGTACTTTTAGCGACAGAAGATATTGCATTTCTGGTGGTTAAGTTGGTTGTTTTATGTTTTGTAGAGGCAAGAGGATATCAATGAACTAGCATATTGGCTATCAACCACTTCAACTCTTCTGTTTCTCCTTCAAAACACTATCAAGGCTAGTAATACCCCGAGCGTGGCGTCAATGCGTACCCGCACCTTACCTGCACCTCTGTTTGGCGGTATAACACACGTAAGTCACACATTTTTGTAAATGAAATCATTCTTTACCGATAAGTCGGTTCGGATATATTACGTATCACGAGCTTGTTTCGAAAACAGGGTTTCCATTCATCAACATTTAGCAAGGGAGTTTCGAGTGGTTACAGTGGAATGACTGGAATACCCTCCGACAAATCGAAAGTTGAAGCCAAGTACCCTGCTCTACTATTCAAGCAGCATCTCACTGCTTGTGTTGAGAAACTATACGGTATGATCCGCGACAGTTTAAAGAAAGAGATGGGTCAGTTCTTGAACATGTGCATTCAGGTATAATGACCGACGGTTTTGACTTGCTTGCTGATCAAGAAAGTGATATAGTAACTAATTATTGATTATTGAGGCCGGTTTATTGCTAACAGGCCCCGAGATCAGGTAGAGTGAAGTCGTTGAGAGGGGTATCGAGAAGTCTCCAGTCGGCTATAGTTGCTAAGCAGCAAGCTTCGAATTCATGTTGGCTAAACATTGTGCAAAAATTGGATCAGTACTTGTTGATAATATCCAGCAATCATGTATGTATGCGTTTCTATTTCGTATTTTAAATTATAGGGATAAGAATCTAAAAACAGTTTCAACTATAGGTCTTGTGTTTCAACTATCAAATATGTCGTTTTCCACTTTTTTCGACTGATTTTGACTTATAGCTGGGACAGTGATTAGCAACATTACCTATAGTAGAGACTGTTTTTATGTTATTAACCCTAAATTATATGCTTATTGCATATAAGTTGCAATATTTACTGATTCATAATGTCACACTGCTAATTTGCAATTTTCAGGTGCCCTTGATGATTACCAAGAAAATATATTCCCAGACATTCTTGTTCATCAATGTGCAACTATTCAACAGGTTAGTCGATTCTCTGTTCGTAAAAAAAGTCCCATTTTAACCTTTAAATTGTCGAACTATACGTGATATATAAATTTTATTTTACATTTTATGAAGCCTGCTGCTTCGGCGCGAATGCTGCTCGTTCAGCAACGGGGAATATCTCAAGGCAGGGCTGCAGGAACTGGACCAATGGTGTCTCAGATCTACAGAACAGGCAAGAGTATTTAGATGCTAATCTCTGCCACGTCATCGCGCAAAGCGCGTTATTATGACTAATTAATGGCTAATTATGTTTGGTTACAGTTTGCTGGTGCGCTAATGCAAGAACTTCAACAAATAAGGCAAGCTGCAGAGTTTCTGGTATGATGAGCTTAATTACTTGTTAGTCAAGTTTCTCCATGTTTAGGAAATTCACCAGAAGCTTAATTATGTTTATGCAGGTGTCTCATCAAAAGGCTAATCTTTCATTAGAGGAGATAACCAATGAACTCTGTCCGGTAATGAATCACACCATTTTTCTACAAATCATTTCTCTGCAAAATCGTAACTTAATTTTGTTTTATGATAGATGCTGAGCATCCCTCAAATATATCGCATCGGAACGACGTTTTGGGACGATAAATACGGAACACACGGGTTGTCTTCCGATGTAAGCTATCTCAATCTTTCTCATGCAATTCTGTTCTATCAACCTTTAGCATTTCCTTGTGAGTCACGCAACTGCATATATAATTTCAGGTAATAGGCAAGATGAGGAAACTTGTGGCCGAAGATTCAATGAACATGAACAGTTCCTTCTTGCTCGATGTCAACTCCAGGTATATATACTATTCATCATTCAAATATTATATCATTTTCAATTAATTGGAGTATGGTAAAATTAATTCATTGCAGTGCACCGTTCTCTACGGAAGAGATTTTCCGGTCATTTACGGGAATTGACGTATCGAATGTCGATCCACCGGATCTTCTCCGGCATCGGTCCGATTTCCACTTTCTTTTACAATCAGCAGAGTGAGATTTTGATTGTTTTCTAATCTCAAGAAAAATGATGCGTATTGTTTATTGGTTTACGGCAGTTTTGCGTGTTGCAGCCGTGTTAGTGAAGTTGATTTGTGAATGTAATAGTAGATGATGATGGTTGTATATCATTGGTTGTATTGAGATTAAAGGGGTGGTTGATTCATTATTTGGGGAGATGATTGATATTTGATTAGATTTGTCGAGTGGTGAAGTCATACAATTTACTAGCTGAATTTTGTAGAGATTGTAATTTGTTAGATGAATTGTTATGGCATGTAATGGGTATGTATATATTTTGGTCCCGATTCACAGCAAATTAAGACTTATAAAGTAAGCACATTTTTCGGTTCATAAAGTAAGTTGTTAATTAACCCTTTATAAAAAAAATATTGGTTTATACGACTTGAGCAAAGTACTAATAAATATTAATCTCTATTATAGGTAATTAAAATTAAAGTATATGTTGTTAGGGCCAACCAGAATGGAGATATTCTAATTGTAAAGGTCATAGACTTTTCTTTCCAAGCCTTGGCCATTGGAATGAGTTTTTTTTTTTCAATTTTTTTTTTTTGTAATAACCATTGGGATGAGTTTAGAGTCACAATTAGCATCCCCACACCAAACTAGGCGTGCGCCTTAATTTTTTTTCTTATTATTATTATATTAAACTTTAAAATATTAAATTAATGTTACTTTTTTTCAACAAATTAATATTGTTTTTTTTTGTCAACAATGAATTATTAGTTCAAACAACAGAACTAACTAATATTCATATTGATATGATGAATAGAAAGTTATTATATATATAACGAATATAAAATTGTTATTCTTATTATTATATATATATATATATATAAATTGGTAAAAAAAATATATAACAAAACATTCAAATATACGTGATGTGCTTTTATCTAAAATAATAATATCATGACATTCTTCCCATTATCTGCGATTCGAAGAGCATTTGTTTTTGGCTTTAAAAAATTCCATTTGCTTAGACTATGACCAACTCAACTTAGAAAATTCTTAATATTTTTGTCTTATTATTTTTTTGTGTTATAACTTTTAATAGCTTAGATTCGATAGATTCTGTTCTGTAGGTGATAGTTTAAATTAACTTACTTTATTGTAATTTATTCTGTTGTATTAAAAAAAATTGATTAATAATAATATTAATAATAAGGGATTTTTTTTAAAAAAAAAAGAGGAAGTCAAAACCGGAATTGCCAAGCTTTGTTGTTTTGGGTCAATATTTCTGTCCGGGAAAAAAGTGGGCCATATATATAGGAAGTTAAGAGCCAGAGAAAGGGGGAAAGAGCGTTGGAGAATTTCGCCACTTCACGGCGTTCTGGTAGCATCAGCTAGATCAACACTTTCTCATCTACCGGTTCGTCTCATTCAGTACGCTGTTATTATTCTTGATTCTCGATTTGGATACACATATTCGGTTTGCTCATTGCTTTGTTCTACTATTGATCTCTTTGTTGAGCAGAGGCATAGGCAATTTCTAGAAAAAGAATGGTGTTCTTCCGAACTGTATCTGCTCTCTCGAGGCTGCGTTCTCGTACTGTAAGTTGTGTTACTCGTTTCCTCTTCTTGTTCGTCGGTTTGTGTTTTTCTTCGCTTTGCTATCTTCCATCGCGATTGTTCAAATCAACGCATTTTGCAGGGCCAGCAGCATAATCTTCAAAGTACTGTCCGATGGCTACAAATCCAGAGCTCTTCCGATTTAGTAATCTCTCTTCTGAGCACGCATTTAGTTTCATGGCATATCTGATCTATGAACATTTATTATGCTGAACCGATGGACGCGATTCCTTTTCATTCGATTATTTTTTGTATTTAATTTAGTTCTTGAAAATGACCATAAATCATCCGGAGCTGATAGACACAAAGGATCTTTCAATTTCTATTGTTTGAATTGGTGGATTTAGTTTCTAAAAAGTGAAATTACTTATGCAGTATTCAATGGTTATCATGGTACTGTATATTTGTGTGGTCATGGTGCTTCTGGTTATAGAACTCTCCTCTTTAAGCGAACAACTCTTACTTTGGTTCTAAATGAGTATTGGTGGATGATTTTCAACATCTCTATGATTTGCAGGATGAAAGTTTATAAGACCTCCTTGTAGATTTATCCTTAGGGTTCGAATCTTTGTTGGCTGGACTATTTCACTGTTGAAATACGTTTGAGAGAGAAGCTATTATCTGTCTTGACAAATTGATTCCTGTTTTCACATAATGAACTTGGGTTTGGTTCTGTATTTGTCATCAACCAATTGTCTGCATTATCAGTTTCGATACATTTTGCTCAAGAAAAGCTGCTCACCCACCCTTTACCTTCCTCCTTACAGGATCTTCAATCCCAGTTGAGGGAACTAATTCCAGAGCAACAGGTTATTTTCCCCACCTTTCACTTATATTTGTTTTCATTTACAGTTATGATGCTATACATGTATCTTTTAGTTTGCGGCATCTGTCATATCTCCTCCACTTTTTTATGATAACTGAAAACTCAATGGAACCTACAACAGTATAACATCTTGGAAAAGCTTCTTACCCTTATGTTTGCTTTTCTTACAGGAAAGATTGAAGAAACTGAAATCTGAACACGGGAAAGTTCAACTGGGCAATATTACCGTTGATATGGTAAATGCTGAACCTATTGCCCCTTACCTTTTGGAATGAATTGGCACCCTGTTGATACATTATTAATAACATCCTTACCTTTTGACATTAAAAAAAGATTTTAAATGGCAAGTCCATTGCTGTAATGGTCAGCTGGTCTGATGTGTAAATGCAACAATCATTTTGGATTCATCATTTTCCTTCTACATTTCCTATATCTTCTTTTTGCATTTTGATTTACCTTTCTTCATGGCATAAAAACTGTTAAGGTACTTGGCGGCATGAGGGGAATGACAGGATTATTGTGGGAAACATCACTGCTTGACCCAGATGAGGTTTGTGTTATTCTTTAAATGTTTAGGACTAGGATTAGAGCAAATAAGAAAAAACACATGTATGGTTAATCTTTTATTTATGTATAAGCATGGTTATCATCTTACAATTTGATCTGAATGTTGGCTCTGCTGATTGCTAGGGAATCCGGTTTCGAGGTCTCTCTATTCCTGAATGCCAGAAGCTATTACCTGCTGCAAAGCCTGGAGGCGAGCCTCTTCCGGAGGGTCTTCTCTGGCTCCTATTGACAGGAAAGGTTGGTAATTTTATTGTTAATTTTCTATGTGGAGATCAATACATTTGAACTATAGCTTGACTGAAACTGTGTTTTTGTATGGAATATGATAACTGTTTTAGTGTTTGAGTTTCCAGCAGTTTTCAAGTACAGTCAGGGGCATAATTGTTGACCTTCTGGTTATGAATAATGATGATATAACTAAAAACTATGCAGAATTCTGAATAAGTGTAAAATTAGATGGCTCATGCTTGAATAATTTGTATCATCAGTGGTAGTAATGTGATAATTCTTTTGACCTCAATTTGTCCCTCTTGTCCAGGTTCCAAGTAAAGAGCAAGTAGATGCATTGTCTAGTGAACTGCGGTCACGTGCAACTGTTCCTGGTCTTGATTCTTTTCTCTCTCAGTCTAAAATTATGTGTACTATTTTCTATATGTTCCTAAACTGTTTCACAGAAGTGTCTCGGTATATATATGAAATTGATTCAGGTTAATGTTTTGGTGATATTTTGCATGACTGAGTAAAGTTGTAGCTTTTCTATGATAGCTACTGATGCTTAAATGGGCCATTCATATGTACACGCTCTGACTTTTGAATTGCTGCTGCAGATTATGTGTACAAGGCAATTGACGCTCTACCTGTCACAGCACATCCAATGACTCAGTTCGCTTCGGGGGTTATGGCCCTTCAGGTTGATAAATGATCCTTATATTTATTGGTCATGCTTGTTGGATTGATCTACGCTTCCTCTCCCATCTTGAGAGGAGTGTAAATAGTTCTCAATCCTCATTCTCTTTATGTAAACATATTAAAACTAGAGTGGGTTCTTTGTAAGTCAATGAATTAGTCATTTTCAGATTAGGGTGCATTTGTTCCCCAAGTCTATGGTGAGCTGAGCACATATCTGATTTTACTTTAATAGTTAAGCAATTTGGGATGTCATCTTCAGCTTTCCTGAAGTAACAATTATTCTAATGAGATGGTAGGCTCATTGCTACTGGTCTAGAGAATATTTATGCAACTGTGGGGTAAACGTACTGCAGCTCTTAAGAAAGGGTGTATAGTTTCAGACCTTTGGTGGTTGTTTTATGCTCCTTATGTGCTGCACAAAATGAACATGTTGTAGCACCCAATGGTATTCCAGAAGGGATAATATATTGATGGTCTTTTCATACAGGTACAAAGTGAGTTCCAAAAGGCATATGAAAAGGGCATTCATAAATCCAAGTAAGAAACTTTGTCTTCAACTCTTGTTAGGCAGTTAGATGGCAATACTTCTGAACCCTTCAAATGGAATTTTTCTAATCTTGTGGTTCTAAATATACTAACATGTATAGCTATTTTCTAGGTACTGGGAACCTACATACGAGGATTCTCTTAATCTAATAGCTCGTCTTCCATCTGTGGCTGCTTATGTATATCGTAGGTAAGTTTCTTAATAACGTGCCACCTGTTTATGTCCATAACATACATACATGTATTCACTCACGCAGTTGATCATTTGTCTCAAATCTGAACATATTTGTTATTACCTCTATTCAGGATATACAAGGGCGGTGAGTTTATTCCCAAGGATGATTCTCTCGATTATGGAGCTAATTTCTCCCATATGCTTGGGTTTGACAGTCCGAAAATGCATGAGCTGATGAGACTTTATGTTACAATTCACACGTATGTGTCTAATCAGCTTGGATTATTAGTGTATATAATACATGTTTTATTCAGAAAATACAGTTATCTGGACTAATTCTACTGTACTCTTTCCTTTATAGTGACCATGAAGGTGGAAATGTCAGTGCTCACACAGGCCATCTAGTAAGTGATAGATTATCTTCTTTAAAAAAAAAATGTTATTATTACTTTCTTTCAGGATGGTCTTCTTTCTTTTATGGTTATATAACCTGCATAGAATCTAATGTTCCTATCCTGATATTAAAATGATTACACGCCTAGACTGACACTCTATGTGGTGTGATAGTAATGTTTTGTTCCATCTTTGAGTTGTTTCCACTCTATGCAGGTTGGCAGTGCTCTTTCAGATCCCTATCTTTCTTTTGCAGCAGCACTGAATGGTCTAGCTGGACCACTTCATGGGTTGGCTAATCAGGTATATAAATCCCATCCCCATTCATAAAATAAGTATCCAAATATGCTTTTGACAGCATATATTTCTCTAATTGTCGATGGCATTGTCCACTCTCTTTAGGTTGACTTTTGCTCCGTTAATTGGTTAAAGTTCATCCATAGGATCAATAATATTTTGTATTTCCATAATATCTCAAATATTAGAGGCACCATTAGTTCACACTTCACAGTTGTTATTTGAGGACTCTATTTAAGGATCAGCTTGCATCTAACTAGGTTAATTTCACTGGCTTTTGCAAAATATGTGTATTCTTTTGTTCTTCTTGCTATTGTAATTACTGTTTACTCAAATTTCTTCACTTGATGGCCATGTTACTGCAGGAAGTTCTGCTCTGGATTAAGTCGGTTGTGGATGAGTGTGGAGAGAACATATCTACAGAACAGTTGAAAGAGTATGTGTGGAAGACATTGAATAGTGGCAAGGTTTGTCTATTCTACTCTCTAATATATCAATCTGCAGTTTCTCTAAACCAATTTCTCCATATTAGTATTCCATCACATTAATACTCTTAAATTTATTCCATCACATTAATATTTTCTAAATCGGTGAGTATTTGGTTTAGGAAGATCTACGTGTAGGAAATTTTATTGTTTCTCACACATCGATTATTTTCCTTTTTTGGATAATTAGGTTGTCCCTGGATTTGGTCATGGTGTGCTGCGTAAAACAGATCCAAGATATTCTTGCCAGAGGGAGTTTGCGTTGAAGCACTTACCCAAGGATCCACTCTTCCAACTGGTTAGCATTTACAACTTCACTTTTAACATTGAAACCAATAGCATGTTTAATTGTATGCAGTAATGTTAATCATCTTTTGTGTTGGTTCAGGTTTCTAAGCTCTACGACGTGGTTCCTCCTATTCTTACAGAGTTAGGAAAGGTATAGATATAATCTCAATTTATCTGGATAGTTTTAGAGAACAAAGACCATAACATGAATTCGACCTTCTGTTTATAATTGTGTGTGCATTCTTGCCAATTGGTATATAGGTTAAGAACCCATGGCCCAATGTCGATGCACACAGTGGAGTCTTGCTCAACCATTTTGGTCTAACTGAAGCAAGGTATGTCCCTTTTCATTTCTTTCCTCCATCCGGATATATCACTTTTCTAGTACTGAAGTAATAGATTTCGAATGCCTATTATGCTGATGATTCAATAACATTTAAACAGATACTACACGGTTCTTTTTGGCGTATCGAGGAGTATCGGGATCTGCTCTCAGGTACTCTTTTAATACTAAAGAGAGAAAAAAAATGCATACTCGAGGATTGCCACTGCCTCTAGTCTTTAGATAAACTAATTGGAGTCCATTTTGTGTTGTGTTATTTCAGCTGATATGGGATAGAGCTCTTGGGCTACCACTCGAGAGGCCAAAGAGTGTTACCATGGACTGGCTTGAGAGCTACTGTAAGAAGGCTGCAGCTTCATCCTGAGCGCCTTTCCTTGAATTTGATTCTAGAGAGTGAATAAATTGAGCTTTGTTGCTTTACTTGAACGGCAATTTCTTCATAAGCCAACTATTTGTTTTATTAGATGCTCAGGGTACCCAGAATCTAGGCACCGCGATTTTGTTACATTGTTCCCTTGGCCTTAACTCTCAAGGGTGTTCTAATTTTTTGTATTAATTCAGTTGTTGCAAATTATGGTTGAATATCTTGTTGCCTTACTTAATTTTCCAGTGCCAACAGGGTTCAGCTAAGAACGACCTTACGTGCCCGAACTCTAGTAAAACTCTAATTTCATCATAATTATGCAACAGACAACTAAAGGTGGATAGGATCATTACGCAAGAAAAAACTCTGCATCTTTACAAAATCTGTAGCTCAGGAAAGAAGTTGCTTATTCCAGAGTATACAAGTGCTTAACTTAGCAATAGAGCAAGCAAGACAAGATACATGGTGATTCTGTGATGTCTCATGAATTGAATGAAGTAAATATCTAATTGGGTCCAGGAGATTCATCATTCGGCTTAGATAGCTCGTCTCCTCCAGCCGAACCGGTGAAATTAAGTCGTTCTTCAGCATTAGCAGTTATTACGGGCATCCATAGATCAGCTGTGCCGCTCAAGAGTGACTGCACTTCTGGTTCGGAGTTCATAATCATCGCATTCACATTGTCCAACTTTGCTGATAATTTATCCAACTCGGTAGCTATCTCTTCCTGCATCAACAAGTCGAGTAATGCTAATTGAAGAAGCTCTTAACATCACCTCTTACATTCACCACAAATCTTTAACTAAAAGTTACAGTTTGCAAAAGACTTTGCCTCATGTAGATGTTTTGCAGACTTGGAAGGAACTTTGGTAACCTCCAGGCCGAGTGCTTCGATTTTGGAACGCAGCTCAACTTCCTCTTGATTGGTCAGTGTTTCCACCTACATACACAAGAAGAACAAAACTTCCATTCATCATCATATGTAATAAGAAAGTGTTCTAAATAATTCCATTTTTCAATATTCAAATACATGATTTTGCGAATTACAGCACACCTCCGTAACCGAATGAATAATTATATGCATGATTCATCTAATAATGAAAGCAAGAATGATGCATCGGCCTTCATAAAACCACAGATAGTTAATTAGCATTCTGTCAGGTAACAGTTTTCTTCCAACAGTAATGTAAACAAGCTGCAGTGTCCTGCTATCCTCCAAACCGATTGAACAAAAATGTATGAATCTAGTTCCAGTCTTATACAATCTAAACTAAATGCCTTGATAAGAATTCGCTATCATAATTCATCTCAACCATCATACCTCAATCCGTTAATATTGTTTTCAGAAAATTTTAGATTCAGATAAGCTTTAACCATATAAGCAAGAAGACATCTAGGGCATCAGTTTGCACTGAGTTCTCAGAGATTATTCCACCGGTAAATCAATTGAAGGGCGCACAAAAGCAATTCCTCCATGGAAGGGCGCGATCTCCGATCACAGATTAGGAATCGATCAATTACACGAATTCCAGACATGAAACAATCCGTTCTTTCAAACTGGAGATTAATTGAGGAACTTGGAGTAGTTGTTTACAGATCGGTGGAATTGGATATCGGAAGAAGGTAGATGAGTGACTAGGAAAAGAGACGAACCTGATGGAGGAGACTGGAGAGGAGCTCGAAAAGCTGAGTATCTGAAGCTGTACCTCCTTGATCTGCCATTGTTGATTTGATTGTGAATTGATTCAATGCTTCTCCTCCCCTCCCACTTCTGAATTCGTTTCTCTGGACAGAGAAGATCTAAGGTGTGTCAACTGTCAGATACTCGCGCGTGCTGTGACGCACTTTAGGTTCGTGTTGCAGTTGCGCTTTGTTTTTTATTGGACTGAGCTCATTGCTACACTCAACAAGAGCCCAATTATTACTTTAAAAAAAGCCCAATTTCAACATATATAATATAAAATATCATATATTTAGTTATCATATTGCCTAATGTGATTCACTTTGTCACTTTCATTTTTTGATGTGCTTTTTTTTATTACTACGTTCTAAAATGTAATTAAATACTTTAAATTCGTTTTGTTTAGTCACGTATATATGACCCAATATGATTAAATGATAGTTTTAACTTTACGTTCAATCATCGTATTCTTCATCAAATTTATTAAATTAATTAAGTCTATTCAATGCTGCAAATCTAGGTTCCAATTGAATCCAAATCTGTAGCTGGATTCAAATTAGAGCTTTTAACCAAAAATTAGAGCTAGCTTCTCAAGCAGCAGACCTTATCAGAGAAACCATAATCACTTCAAATATATAGGAGAAGATGACAGATTGGCAGATCATAAAAATTGATGACAGACAATATTAATAGGTTTCACCTTGTTACATTGATCTCAGAACCAGACATTTAAGCAAAGAAAAAAAAAATCAAAACTACAACCCTAATGAAAAATATAGAGCTCATCAAATAGCTAGCTAGTTAAACTGCAACCAAATGCATCAACTCTAACATGTACCATTATATTCTTTTGAGATACAGAACCCATCTTCCTCATTTGAACACGTTCAAGCCTCGGCGAGGATCAGTTTGCAGTGGCGGCAGCATCACTCCTGAACTGCTCCACCTCCTGGGGAAGAAGCAGTGCAATCCTAGTCCTGAACCTTGAGATCCGTTTCATTCGTTCTTCTTTTGCTCTGTAAAACACCCATCAAAAGAACATTGACATTACATAAATAAAGAATTGAAATACACACATTGTTGAGAAAATGATGAAAAATAGGCTTTAGGCTATCCCGAAAAGGAAAAAAAAATGAAGCAAGTTCATAGAACCCGAACATAGTCAACTTGATATGCTTTTATCCAAGAATTCATACGATATGCTCTTATTACAATGAACTAAATCTATCTATTCATGAACTAGACTATCAAAAAATATGATAAGAAAGATAAAACATAAAAGATGGATTACCTCAATCGAACCCTCTTAGCGCGTTGGATATGGCCTTTTAACAAATCTTTAGCAGATACATGCTCCACATTCTCCTCCTACAGAACCAGCAAAGCCAATTATACAACTGAATGGAAATAAGAAATTTTTACCGGTTGATTATAAAGACCGCCTTGGATATAGATATTATCAAGCAGTCTTGTTGATGAAAAGCTTTCAGAATGAATATTACATACTTCTTCAACAAGACTTTTATGGATTGATGCTTCTTTTATGGATAGTACCAAATATGAAATAATGTGAATTACTAGATAATAGATAAAATGAACAATTAAGTTGACAAATGGTTCATGGACATACACATTAGAACCACCATCCAGTACAGAGTTTATCATTTACACTCAAAGCAATGATTGATTATCTAATGATGGTAATATAGCAGTAAAAAATGTAGCAGCTAAGAAACAAACCTTGTCCTCATGTTCTTCTTGTTTATCCTCGGATATATGACCATCAGCAACTGGCGATGGTCTAGGAAGAGTTTTAGAAAAGTCACCAAATTGTGGCTGCCAGTTCTTCAGAAACTAAAAACGGAAACATCAAGAAGCAGGCAAAGATAGAATCCCCATGCATTTTCATAGAAGCATAACTATACTTCACAAGATAGAAGACCTGTAGCTAATTTAAGGTAATTGTATCATAAGCAGCTAAAGAACAAATTTATACCTCACAGTAGGAGAAGGAGAAATAAGTGGGTCTAACTATAACCAGTCCAGAAGTTAGATAAAGAGGCAGATAAATTGCTGCTCAAATCAATGAAAACAAACTTCCCAATCAGATTTAGTTTCCAACAAATTTAATGAACCAGTCTCTCCGACATTTTTTTCAAGCCATGTAACTCGGAGTTTCGTGAACTAGAGGTAAGAGAATGTAGCTACTGACTCTCAGCTCTACTTCTTTTCAAGCCATTTAAAAGAAGACTATACATGTTTTCCTTTTGTTTGGGAGGCTACTTACTGACACTCGGCTCTACTTCTTGGAAACCTTGAGACTTTAAGGTAAGTGAAAGATAGATGGAGTTGAGGTGTCTACCAGGTGTTCTTCAGGAAAACCATTCCTTAACCATGAGCGACCAAGCCCGTATAGAGATTCTCCGGGCGACAACCGAACCTTCAAATACGAAAAATTAATTTAGTTTAGTCCACAGGAAAAACATCAAGAAAAGAGGGATTTAAACTTCATCCCAAATCTAGCAATATTTCTCTTAAGTTAGGAATGTCGTGGAGAAGTCAGACTTTCATTGTTTGAGTTCCATTAAAGGCCATTCAAGATCTACATGACCAGAAAAGCTCAATTTCGATCATTGTAGCCATCAAACATATCACAATACTTCGATGTCGTTGAAGTAGTAATTCGCATTCGGTCCAATAACAGAATCAGTATTCAGTAGGCTTACCTTTCTATCTTGAACAACAATAACAGAGTCATCCTTGATTCTGTCCCTGTAACATTGAAGGAACGGGAAATTAGGTTTACCAAATGATGTTCGAGACAAAACAACTGCTGATACGATAGTACCTCGGATCCTTGTAGCCATTACCAACAGGTTTTGCGGACGGAGATGGTGCTGTGGCAACCTAACCAAAAGGCGAAAATATCAAACGAAAGTCCCCAAATCTCTCGATATACACTAAACACAAAGCTAGTACCTTGGCAGAGATCGGAACAGGAAGGCCCTTGACGGAGCTCATCAGATGCTGCTGCTGCTGGGAGAAGGGTAGAACGGATTGGGAGGCGATGGTGACCGCTGAGTGATCGGGAGGACGGCTTGCTTTGGGGACGAACCCGCGGCCGGAGGAGGCGACAGGGTAGGGAACACCTTGGGGAGACCTCGGCAGTTGCAGTGGAGCCGTGTTAGGAGGTCTAACAGGGTACGAGTATGCGAGATGCTGCTTAGATAGGGGTATAGGGTTCGGAACCATGGGATTTGACGATGGACGGACTGAGGGAGAGAAAGGAATGGCGGGAATGGGGGTAGAAGCAGTGGTGGAGGGTGGATCCGGTGCCAGCGGCGAGGTCATTGGTGAAGAGGAGCGTTTCTTTCTCTTTTATTTTTCTAAAATCAAACACAAGAGGCGTCGAAGTCGGAAGAGACGGTGGAGACTGGAGGGCGAAGATGAAGACCGCCGCCGTGAGGGATGGCGGTCTTTTTGTTTTTGAATGGCGGGATTCGCTCGAAGAGGTTGTGCCTCCAGGAGGAACTAGGAAGCCGCCACCAAGTTTTTTTTTTTTTTTTTTCACTGGGAGAAAATGATATGTTATATTTTTTTTATGTTAATTTGAAATTTGAAAAAAGCTGCAACCAATCCCAAACATTGTGTGCAATCCTGCTATTAGCCTAAAATTATGGGACCAGCCAAAAATGGGGAGTTTGGATGGATGTAATTAACATTACGTACATTACATTCATATTCATATTATGTGTTTGACTTGCTAAACGACGAATGTGCACTGTAATGCAATATCCACTGTAATTTAAGATTATCAAATTTCATTTAACGTAATGTGAGATTACCTCAAAAAACTGATGTACTGTGAAATTACGTCTAACATTACGAAATGATATTAATTTATTATTATTTATTAAATAGATAAAATATTTTGTATTAACTTTATAGTTTATTATGATAATAATATTGTTATTATTTATTAGTTTTTTATTTTTATATACTTCATAACTTATTATTATAATAAATAATAATGCACATAATGTTCGTATGTAAGTCTTTTTCGTTATATTTTTTTTATAAAATTATCTTATAAAATTAAAACTATATATAATGTTTTAATAAATAAAATTTTAGTAGTTGTGTTTGTTGACTTTAAATATTTGATCTTTATAATTCATAAATGACTATAATATTAACTACATACATAATTTTTAAGAAGTTAGTTGTTGTCAAAATATATATTCTTTTAAATCTTATCATGTTAAGATATAATATACTCTCATATAGATTAATGTCATAATAATAAAGTCACATTACAACACATATCAAACACTATAATCAAACATTACACTCCACATCACAGTACATCCAAACACTGCAATCTAACATTACATAACGTAGCTCACATTATTTGTTATCTCACTTTTCAAGTAAACTCACACTACCTAATTCTCATAATTTATAGGAAAATTCTATATGAAAAACCATCATTATATATATATATATATAAAAGTAATTGTAAAGACTAAAGAGAGTGTGCGGCAACCTGCACCGCTCTTTGAAAGAGTGCTTTTGGCAGATGCGTAAGCGTTCTGGTTTTTTTCTAAAGAAAAACTCCCTATGTATGTTTACAGTTTTTCAAATATAATCACATTTGCAAAATTAATTACCAAAATAAGCAACAAATATAATAAAGGAAAATTTTGGACAAATCCTATTCGGAGGAAATTGAACTTTTGAATGGGGAATTAGCAATGTGACATAACTACGGGTATATTTAAGTTAAGATACTCGTGAGCTACTTATAATTTTTAAATTAGTTACCAAAATGAGCAAGCAATTTAATAAAGGAAAATTTTGGGGAAATCATATTTGGGAAAATTGAACTTTTGAAGAGGGGAAACAGCGATCCGACGTAACCAGAGGTATATGTAAGTCAAGTGGTTCGTAAGCTACTCGAGATCGATTTGGTTAATATTCAAATTCGACACACTAGATTTTATTATTAAAAGTTTATTCGAGTTCGAACTTGTTGGATCTTTACAGTCTGGCTTCTCTGTCGACTATCATCACACGCAAGAGATAAAGTGTGGGGTTATGCCCCATGACTCCACTCCGAAAATTAAATTAGTATAGTAGGATTAAATGTGTTTTGGTACAGCATCTTTGACCGAAATTAGCTTTTGGTGAAACATGTTTTTTTTTTCTTAGACTTTTGGTGCAATGCGTTTGCATTTTGTAGACTTTTGGTGCATCTGTTATTTGACCGTTAGTTTAACCATTAAGTAGAATGTGTCTTGCACATGCTATTTAACAGTCAAAACTAATGGTCAACTAACGAATGCACCAAAAGTCTACAAAATACAAACGTATTGCACCAAAAGTCTAAAAAACATGTTGCATCAAAGTCAATTTCGGTCAACATGTTGTACAAAAAGGCTCTTTAACCAAATATAGTATTTGTGAGCAACGAGAATCTTTATAATGAACATTGAAAACTTACTATTTATAGAGGGTCAATATTTACTGCCTGTGAGGCATTCCATTCCTTGCTATGGAGAGTTTTTTAAGTGGCGGTGGTAGCTGGTTACTTATTGGTTGATGAAGTCGTCGTGGTCGGTCAGTTACTGACGAGTAGGTTGCCACCTGACTTTTACTTACCGTGATGGGTTTTCCCTGATGTCGGCAGTAAGGTGGTCCTCACCTCATATTAACCTACTGTGATGGTTTCGCCTGATGTCGGTAAGTTGATCGCCACCTCATGCTCATTTAATATGCTGGATTTTATCTAATGTCGGCAATAAGTTGATCGCCACTTCGTTATTGTGAGGGGTTTTCCCTAATATCAGCTGTAAGCTGGTCGCACACTTCAATTTTGTTGATACCTTATTTTCAACGTGGTTATTGTATAAGTCTACTAGGAATAAGGTGTGAACTTAATATTTTCGGTTACCGACTTGTAGCGGAGCCAACATAACTTATTTCAGTTTTACCATATATATATATATATATATATATATAATACAAGGACTGCTATCGAGTCTCGTTCGAGTTAAGTTGAACCATTTGTGATTTAACCAAACAATTTTCAGTTTTGTAAACCGAGCTCGAATTCGTCGTGTAGCATCAAGCAGAGCTCGAGTTTGAGAAAATCAAACTTTGTTGATTTTGAATATAATTATTCGAGTCGAACTTGCTAGATAGTCGGCTCGTTTACACCCCTAAACACGATTGGAACGTTGCAAAGATGCAGCGCGCCAACGCCTAAATAAAGAGCGCAATTAATCACTGAACTGCTTCAAGAGGGCCCAAAATTCTCCACGTTCTATGTTATGTAATAGAAAGAGCGTTGAAGGTCGCTGCGCGGTGGTCTATTTTTCGAAATATATATTCTAGGACTTATTCTAACTAGACTTCATTTGGAATTTCCACAGATTTTAGTTGTTTCTTATCATCCCAGTTAAATTATTGGCTCCATGAAAATGGAACAAGCACTACTACATGCTAATGGTGCTTTATGGAAGACTATCTTCGCTTATGCCATATGGATTATCTGGAGAAACATGAATTGTTGAGTTTTCTCAAATACCCCTCTAGTTGATAATCTACTTTCTGTTACAGGTGAAGCACTTTGAAAAGCAATGGATAAACAAAAATCAGATAGAGAAATATATACTATTTTTGTTAGATGGAAAACTTCTAGTCAGGGCCGGCCCAAGAGAGATTGAGGCCTAAAGCAAAATTTTATTTCGGGGCCTTATAGTTTGCCAAATAAATAATGGCATAATTACTTAAATTTATTATAATTAAGTTAACTTTATCGCTAGCCCAAGAATAATAGAAAATGGTTTCATTTTTTTTTTCTTCTAAACTGTACATTTTTTTATTATGTGCTGAAGTGGATTGATTTACTTATATAATAATATATATGAGGCCTCTTTTTATTGGGGGCCTAAAGCCCTAGCTTTATTGGCCTTACCCTTGAGCCGGCTCTGCTTCTAGTGATAGTGGCATAAATTAAATACATATGGTTCTCCTGAGGAAAATTTAGGCAGAGCCAGTGCATAAGGAGTTCTTAGGGTTTTAGTAGAAAGTTAGGTTGGACGACTAGTACCTCTGCTAAATTATGAGGTCTTTGTGATGGTCTTGTTATGGCTAAAATCCTTAACATAGATTCTATTCCACATTGAAGTCAATGCTCTTACTATTTGTGATATGATAACTGGTGATCACCTTGATTATGTTGCTTTTAAACCGATTATAACTAATTGCAGTAAGCTCATATAGAAACTTTCAAAAGGTGCAAAATTAGACACACTTATAAAGAATAGAACTCACTTGTTGATGTTCTTGCACGACACAATGTTTACCAGAAGTCTATCTTGTGCTACTTTGATATTCCTCCAAATAGTATTAGAGATGTTGTCTAGTGGTACAAGGTTATGGCCATAATGTAATAGACCGTTATTTTTAATAGTATTCATTTTTTCATTAAGGGATATTTATTTTTATTAAAAAAAAAAAAAATCCTCCCGGAACCTAGTGGAAGTTTCCTCCAAGTCCAGGCCTTCGGTATCAAGATCAACTCTTAATAGAAGGCTTAATGAAACTGAGGCTCAACAGTCGTAGCCTCACTCCGACGATCCTCAGAACCGCTCGTTTGGGAGTAAGCCTCCGATCTAAAGCATAGACGGAGCTCCTCCTCAGACTGTAGAAGATGATAATCGTCAACGGCTCTCCGCTAGACTCTTTCTCCTCTTCAACTCCATCGCCTCAGGTCTCCCACTCCCTACAATCTCAAATTGTTTTTTTTTCTTCCATTAAATTGTTCCTTCACTTCATTAAATTTTTCAAGTCAACTATGTTACTTGTTGAAGATGAGACGATACTTTGGATGTGTAGTTCATGTGCTGGATGATACTGCGTCTGCGTATGTCAATTAAAACGATCATCGCGTCTGTTGATGGACTGTATTTATACGAGCTAAATCTAATTTAGCCAAAGAAATGCCCTAGCATGTTCCTATTGCAGTGGTCTAATGAATGTTAAAGGTCTGCAAAAGGAATCATTCAATCATCTATTTGATTCGTTTGTCGTAAATTCCTATATAAAAATCGATTGATTCAGCTTCAGCTCATAACTTAACGTGATGGTCAGAATTGACAAAAAAATATCTTATTTGGCATGAAGGGATTCCAGATTTTTTTTTTTTTTTTTTTTTTTTTGCAGTTAAACAGATCCATAGGCTCTCTTTGGAACTCACAGATATATTTGTGTGCTTGTTCCACTTGCACCTCTCTAGCAAATACCTAGTTGAGGTCGATTTCAATGCTCAGTTATTACTAGATGCTTACAGATGATTTAATCCGATCCTGTTCTTCGAATAAATTCCTCTTTCCATATTCTGCATGAGTTATCGTTCCACATTACTAGATTGGTATGCTTTATGAAGATATATATCAGATGTCTTAATCTACATTCCTCATTGAAGCTTCTATATCGCAGGGCGCTGAGATCTTAAAGGCTTTAATAGAGCACCCTACTCTAATATCTGCCTCACGCTCATTCAAGGATATTCCAGAAAGGAAGTTCAGTGCCCTCCCCGAGGCTGATTCAGAGATATCTACCCACACAAAATGTGTTTATATCTTTCAAAGAGAATATGCTACGGTTGATCCTGCAGTAGTAGATGTATGTTAGTCTTGTTTCCTAGTGAATATGCTACGGTTCAACCATTTACTTAAAGTATCTATCCATATTCTGCAGTATTTAGTTCTACATTTACCAGAGATATAATAAATGTCTTCTCTTTGTTTGGCATCAAGTTTACTTTTGCATCTCAACTATGCTGCAGCTCGTTGGCACAGATGAGGCGACGACATGTGTGGGCATTGCCATCAGGAATCGGCAAACGGGAATGTAAGTGGTAGAGCTAGCCAAATTTCCAAGTTTGACTAGCACAGTTAAAATGCTTCTTGATCGCAGGACTTCTGTTGCTCATATGGACTCTCCAAATATTGTGGAGACTGGTTTGGTGCAAATGCTATCGCTGGTTGTTCATAATGATTTGAACGCTGAATTGGATGTATGGCTCTTTATGTTTCCGCGATAGAAAACTGATATCAATTTTCAGTTTTTCCGATGATTTTGCATAGACCATGATTATGGAAATGTAATGACTGCAGGTGCATCTGGTTGGTGGTTTCGAGGATATTTCTCCAAAAGTCTGAATAACAAAACGACCCTCTACTCTGTTAGTCATTTTTCAGACTAGGTTAAAGAATTATCAAGCTGAATGTGTTGAACTTTGTGTGTGTGCAGCACACTAGCAATATGTCTAGATCAGAAAGCAATGGAAAGCCAGAAGGTTATTCATTGCTTCTTTGTGTTAAAATTGTCGAGGCGTTGTGGAAGAGACAGGAGAAGTTTCATATCCAGACTTTCTTTGTGCTTGAGCAAAACACTAAAAGGGACTCTGAAGGAAATGCATTCCCATTTTTCCATGGCTTCCTGGTTAGTTAAAAACTCCTAGATCTTTCATTAGAAGCATACAAGTGAATAAAGCTTATTATTCTAAACAAAGCCATCTGTTGTGACAGTTTTTTTTAAATTTATTTCTTTAAGGTAGAAACATCTACTGGATATGTGTTCCCAGCCTGTTTTGATCGAACCTCTAGATGCCCAGATGAAATTGTTCGAAGAATTCGCGTTACTGCATGCCATGAGGATCCATTTTGGGAAGGGAAGTTGCTAGAAACATATGATACCTTGACCGACAAATTCACAATTGCTCCATGTTGTTGGTAAGAACATCTTTTGCACACCTTAAATCAAACGTCTTACATTGTTACATTTTGTTAACCAATATTTTCCTCAGAGGAAGTCCTAGATTTCAATAGCTTGGTAATTATGCTCTTTCATTACTTATGTAGGTCACGATATCAAGTCCGCGTTGCTTTGGCATTGTACAACCTCTCAGATTCTGAAATTCTTCTCTCGTGCTCTACTTCACCTTTGTCCGAAGGCCCAGATTTTGTGGAGAATATAAGAAGGTAAGTCTAAATCAAATATATCGTTACATATCCAGCACCTTTTATTACCTACATATATTTATAGACGGATTTTGAGTTTCGACAGTTACAATATAAACTGTACGATAGGAGATAAAACTTTTAAGATATGTCATATGACTGCTTGATATGGTATGGTTAGTAAGGTGTTACAGTATTTATACCTTACCAAAGACTGAACAAGCAATGTGCTAATCTCAGGCAATGGAATTATTTGATCAAGCACCCAAATTGGAAGGTGACGTTTCCAGAGAAGCGTTCCCGTGTTTTTGAGAGGATTAGCAGCGGAGAAGGTTGGAAGAGGTGCTGATCAACTTGAAAGGGTTCGTGTTGGTTTCTTCAGTTGTTCAAGTCTTATTCTACTGAAGATATCTGATTTTGAGGTAACAAAGCATTATGAACAAATATATTATCTCATGAACTTCATCCCAATTGAGTTTTCTACTTTATTATCAAATATCTTTATGCATTAGCCATTAGTGATGCTTATAAGAGTATAATAACAATTATAAAATACTCTTATAGGAACCGTTCCTTACGAGTACCTAAGCTTTTCCCCAGTAGCAATTGCAGACCCTCAAAGAGTTTGTGAATGTTAGGCCCGCCCAGCCCAATCAGAGTTATACTTATAACCCATTTGTTGACCGCACTATGACAAATGAAAATGCCTAGAAAAAAAAGAGCCGCTTGACTGAGTGACCACACATTAAAAATCAAAGCCCACTTCTTTCAATGTTGACGATTATATATTAGGGTTACTAACTAAAGTATACTTAAATTTTAAGTTTTACAAATTGCTATCCAAAATTCGGATATAAATTAAGTATATTCTCTTTTGACACATATACCTAGACAGATTCCTAAGAATTTAAAGGATTGTAATAAAATAATTTCGATTATACACTCAATCGAAATGTATAATTGGGCGTTTAATTGTAAATATTTCACTCTGCTGAGAATTCATTTTAAGTACACATGGACAACTTTATATTTAGGGCATTCTTAATCCCCAACCATATAATATATAAGCAGCCGAAAATTTTGTACGAGTGTTTGTATGGAAGGTGGAGGCTATAAACTGGCACAGTAGACGGACTTCCTTTTGGAGCCCAATAAGTGTCTTAGGCCCAAAAAGAACCGGCCCATTAAAATGCCCCAATATGAGGGTAGATGTCAAAGTGTTGCATAATTTTTCGTACCTAAAATAATAAAGCCGACTTGAGTCGTTTCGATCATCGTCTTCCTCACATTATATAAACAGAGTTAATCCACAGAGGCCGCGAAAGCCATAATAGGATCGTGATAAGGAAAAACGGGAAACAAGTATTGTAGAGAAGGAAGCGGACTTCTTCTTTATTTCAAAAAACCCTAATCAACCTCAATTTTTCTGGTTGTCACTTTGGACATAACTTTTTTTAATTTTCATGAAACTATGAATTATGTCATGGAGGGATGAGATTTAGATTTCTTCCCCCATCAACGATCCCTCTTCCTCTTCGTCCTGTTCCTCTTCCATGGCCAAACCCGATACCGCTCCCAAAACCAACCACCACCACCTAGCCGCCTGGGGCACGTTGGAGGAGCTCCTCCTCGCATGCGCCGTCAAGCGCCATGGCCTCCAGGCCTGGGACTCCGTCGCTATGGAGCTCCAGTCCCGGACCTCCCTCCCTCCGCCCCTCACCTCCCCCCACCACTGTGAGCTCAAGTACCGCGACCTCCGCCGCCGCTTCTCTTCTCTCCACGACGCCGCCGCCGCCACTACCGCCGCCTCAGGAGGCGATTCCGGCGACAAGGTCGATTCGATCCCCTGGCTTGAAGACCTACGCAAGCTACGTGTCGCCGAGCTCCGTCAAGGAATCCAGCAATCCGACGACTCCATCATGTAAATCTCTTCTCTACCGATCGATCTTTTTTTCCCCTGTTTTTGGTCGTTCGAGATCGACAGATTTCTACAGATGTTTTGCTTCTCCATATTCTGATCTGTGGATCTGAGAGTTAACCTTGTGTTTTGAACGCAGGTCTCTGCAGACGAAGGTGAAGGAATTGACGGAAGAGAGAGAGGAGAGTCTTAGGGAGGACCAGACGAGCCAACAGGAGCCAGATCTGCCGGAGGAATCTAAGGAGAACAGATCGGAAAACGACAACGGCGCCTCCGGCGGTCAGCCGCTCGTTTCCGTCCCGGAGAAGGCCGCGAGCGCCGCCGCCAAGTCAGCTGCGGGGGAGGAGGAGTCCGACCGCGAGAACCGGTCTGTTAACGGATCTAATTCGACCGGAGTGAAGAGCGAGAAAACCGGTCCGGAAGCAGAAGCAAAGGTAGAGGACGAAGATGAACCGGCACGGCCTCTCTCCGGGTCGGACAAAATGGATCGGGTCTCCAACGAGTCGAGGCCCGAGGGGATGGACTCGTACAACGGTAGCTCGGAGCCGAACCGGGGCCGGACGGTGGAGGAATCCGAGGAGCCATCGGAGTCGAAGGAGAACAGCAGTGACGTCCAGAGCTCCGCCAGCCTGACGAAGAAGAAGAAGAGGGGGAAGGGGCGGCGTCAGGTGGACGAAATATCTATCCCCGGTAGGGGCGGAGAGTCACCGGCGGCAGACGACGGCTCGCCGGCGGCCAATTTGGCGGGGACTAAACCGCAGCCGTTGGTTGATATATTGAAGATGATCCGTGCGCATGATAACAGCTCATTGTTCGAGCGACGGCTCTCCGTCCAGGTAAAATCAATAATTCTATTTTCCCAAAAATAAATTTATTTTCCACGTGGCAACTCATGCAAATTGGCGGTAAAAAAACTAAAATCTGAAAACTATTTTCTCGGAGAAAAAGAAAGTATCACGACAAAGGAGTTGTTTTTAAATATTTAATTTTTTTTTAAAGATTTGTAGTTTTTTCAAAAAGCTTTATATATATACTATTATATTTATTAATTATGTTACGGTCCACGTATTTCCTCTTTTTAAATTATTTAATATTTAATATATATTTATTCCACGTCTATAATGCCGTAAATGGGTTCTTAACAGTTATAACCTACGAAATAATTTACATAAAAGGTGTCAGTTTTGGGAATATATATTATGCTAAGCAAGACCGACTTTAATAATAGGAAGTTTTAATTTTCCACATTTAGCTTAGATAAAATATTATTATCTTGAAACGAAACACGGATCTGTCGTTTGACCGGTCCCTATTTCATCGAATGTTTAATTAAGCGGCCTCGCCTAGTTTTCCTATGGAAATATATCTACTTTTTTTTTTTCTCAATAAGAAGACAACGAAGAACATTAAGCAAAACCCCGATATTAAGTATTAGTATAAATTAATTAAATCAATTTGTAAAACGAATCCTCATTCTCATGAGGAAATAAGTTCAAATCTTACTGGAGACTCTCTTTAAACAAAATTTTAACCATAACACTTCTGTTTCCAATTTGCAAATTTTTTATTTTAGTAAAAAAAGTATTACCACAAATAGAGGAATTGTTTCTACCGAAAGAAAAACAGGTCATGTTCTTTTTTGATCGAGGAGAATTATTACTTGGTTTTCCCCTCTTATCCATTTTTATTTATTTTACATTTAAATTTCCTTTAGATTTAATCTTTACTATTGCTCTCATTTGATAATCTGATTTATATATATTTTAAATTTTTTTAGCTAAGCTTTATATTGTGTGTGCCTAGTGCGGCTATTTGAGGTCCACTCACATTTTTTTTATATATAATAATATAATAAATAAATAAATTTTAAAGTATGAACAGTTATTTGTTTGAAATAAAATTAAAAAGTATGAACAATTATTATTTTTATGGGTGACGTGGACCTTGATTTGCCTAGTAGAGTACACTCATAAAGTCATAACTAATCTCATTAATTAGTTTACAAGTTCGGTCTATGAACCAAAATGAAAATAGCAACCTTTAAAGAAGTGTGCAATTCTTGATCGGGCCCAAGCTCAGAATATTAAGGCCAGGCCGGATAATTAATTTGGGCCAGTCTCAACAATCAGTTTGGTCAAGCCCATTAACCAACATCCTTTTCTAATGTACAGGAAAAGGACAAGTACCAAAGCATAGTCCGACAACATATGGATCTCGAAACCATACACTCAAGACTCCAGAAAGGCTCCTACTCCACTTGCCTATTCTCCTTCTACCGTGACCTCCTCCTCCTCTTCGGCAACGCCCTCGTCTTCTACCCCAAGTCCTCGCCGGAGTCCATCGCCGCCCGTGAGCTCCACCGCCTCGTCTCCACTGAGATTCAGAAGAAAACCGCCCCGACCCGGACCAACGAAATCGAACCGTTTGCAAAACCCGACCCGGAAAGGCCCGACTCCCTTCTCCCAAAGCACAAGTCTGCAACCCCCATCGGAGTGTGCCGTAAACGCACCTCCATCACCGCTAAGCTGCCGGAAAAGAAGACGGCAACTCCGGTAGAGACGAAGCCGCCCGTAAAATCGTCCACATCGAGCGAGGACTTCATCAAGATAAAGGAGAAGTCGGTGACCGGAGCTAGGAGCTTGAGGCGGAGTAACACCAATGTCAAGAACAACTCCTCCTCCGGCGGCGGGAAGAAACCCGCCATTGCCGTCACCTCAGAACCCGTCGAGAACCCCGACCCGAAAAAAGGTGACGGGTCGGGATCTGGGTCCGGGTCGACTAAGAAGCGGAGTGCTGCGGATTTCTTGAAGAGGATTAAGCGGAATTCTCCGGCAGGGAAGTCGACTAAGGAGACTGAACCGGCTGATTCGAAGAACAGTAAGGGGAGTGGTGGCGTCAATGGTGGAAGCGAGACGAAGAAGAAGAAGACGACCGGGAAGGTGACGGAAGAGAAGGCTACGAAGGCCAGCAGTGGCGGCGGTAAAAATACTAGTAAGGAAGAAAGTGGAAGTCCCTCTAAGCGTAGTGTTGGCCGGCCACCCAAGAAGGGTGGAGGAGGAGGAGGAAATTCCGGTGCAGTCGGGGCCAAACGTGGCCGAGAATCATCCCCCAAGGAGGCTGCTGCAACTCCAACTCCAACTCCGGCAGCCATTAAGCGGCCGCGGAAACGGACTCGGAGGTGAAAACATGAGGAACACTTTTGCTTTCTTCGTAGCGTTGGGATTGATTTTGTATACTTGGTAGAAGAAGACGTAGTAATTAGTAGCAGTCAGTGGTTTGTGCCCCTTGGTTTCGTTTTCGACCATTTTGGTCCCAGTGTAATGATATTGTTACAAAATTGCTCTCCGAAACGACTCTTTCACCAACTTGGACACAATATATAGATTAGTTTGATACCCTAAATGGGGTAAAAGTAAAACAAAAGCATTGGAAGCAAGATGAAGATATATAGCTAGCAACTACTTGATGAGTACAGCTCGAAACCAGATCGTAATCTCTGTTAACATGTTGTCACCGGAAAACTTTTCTGGTTTCCGCTATCTGTCCGGTAACCGCCCTCTCTGGAACCGATCCCCTCTCCCATCTGTTTTTTTGACATAACCAAGAATAGTAATTATTGACAGTTAATAGCAGTTTGATAACACTTGCTATTCCCCAAATCATTGTTATGCTCAAGAAGAAATAACATATACAAATCAATACCTATGTTAAAGAAATCATACATTATCCCTTGCAATCAAACATGACGCTAATGGTGTAAAGATAAATTAGGTACTTCTAAGGCATAGATAAAATTTGACACTTTGGACCAAATCACAACACAATTTGCGTAAAGAATTAATTCATCATCATTCAGTAGGTTCGTTCGGATCGAGTTATGTGCTTACATCTTGTTACACTAGCTTATCAAACTTGCAACTTGTAAAAATCTTAGTGCCACATGGATTTTTTTAATGGTAATCACCAAACTGTAATTTTTTTGTATATATATATACAGTAGTTAAAACAGAAAATCTTACCATGATCCCCATCTGAAATATCTCCAAGCCTTGATATTGCATCGACAAGAGCATCTTCATGCTCCTGAAATTGATGAACAATAGACATTTTCAAACTTGCACATTACTGTCAGGTGAAAACCCGAATACTAAAAACAAAAGAATTGCTCTTACCTTAAGCATTTTCTTCGCTTCTTCAATTTCACGAGGATCAGCACGATTGCTAGTGAAGAACCTCTCCACCTTCAAAACCCAAATTATGATCATTAGTTACAAATTGATGAAAGAAGAAACAAAGTTTTCTTTTTTGGGGGTCTTGCTAACCTCTTCTATTAAAGTGTCTGTTCGGCGTAATCTAATATCTGGGACTGGAATCTTCTTGCCAGATCCATTTTGCATCGGAAAATGCTCCTTTTTAAATTTTGGTTTGGAGCTTTTTGGTACGACTTTTCCCGGGCCAGAAATGTTATCATGGGCAGGACCTGCTGCTGGTCTGTTCTTGACATGCCCTGATGCACCTTGACTCCCTCGCTGAAACATGGCTGGTTCTCCACCAGTCCATTGTATATCTTCAGGGGAAATCTACAATTTCACAATATTATAAGGAAAACTAAAAATATTATCTCCAAATTTTTTGTAATACCATCTCTCTATTTCTGAGACAAGATACTTTTGACCCTTGATAGCTGTGTCGGAAACTCACCACACTCAACTAGAACAGCAACTATGCAGATTATACGAAAAATAAACACAAACGATTTGTCTATTCGAGCTGAGTTTAAATTCCAATGGTTATAAAACTTCCGATACATAAACTGTGAACTTCTAGAAGTTCTTATAACGATCAAGAACTCAATAATGTCACCTCTTAATAAATTTTTTTTAAAAAAAACCAACATGTATTCACTATATGGTAAGAAAATGATCACCAACAGTGAAATTCATGCAACAAACGGTCATAGGGATATCAGATTTACCTCAGCAAGATTTACCCATTCCCATGTCTCAGTTGGAGTGCCTTTATCATATACCAAAGCATGTAATCCCTGTAATAGAATAATAAAATTGTCAGGCAAGTAATACTTGTGTTCGCTGTAGAACTATTTTAGTGTTTGATTATCAAAGAACATTTTCCTTTCTATAATGCATAGGAGGAAAAGTTAAAGATGTTCCAGAAAAACAACAACCAGCTCTGATCACATCAAAGCAATATCATGGTAATTGACATTCAGTTGGAATTCCATGAATCTGTCATTTACTTATAAACCTTTAGCATCAACTCTTTTACATCAGTTTCTGCTTTCAGCAACAAAACAAACCCGCTCTTGATCAAATGATTAACGAAATTACCATGTTATCCATGAAGCTTATGCAACCAAGCTACCACTTTAAGTAACACAATAAAGTTCCTTATCATCATGATTTTCTCACTGACTTGCATAAACGTCCTATATCTTTAATATAAAGGTCCAACTAGCAAAATCTCTACGTTCACATATGTCCTGAACACCTAAAAGACAGCACAAAGCACCCAATTTATGAATTCACGTCTTTCTGCGCAAGATTTTCCCTAATACATAGATCATGAATAAAAAAAACTTCTTTTAACTTCCACAATAAAGATTCAAAAATACCTCAACAGGGTTATAATCCTGTATAAAGGCTTCATAGAAGTGATTATCCTCAGGCCATCTAGTCCTCACTTTTTTCCCAATCAATGGATCAACACTTGCTTTTTCAGTAGGCTCGCTAGCGAGGGCACCACCAGATTTTCTGTCAATTGATCCCCTTCCATTTGTAGCTACGGGAGGATATTGACTTTGATTGGGCTTCATTGACGATGCACTGGGCAATACCTTTCCCTGCACAGTAATGGAACAGTAACCTAAGCATTTCAAAAAGTGTAATATTAAATCTTAATACAAAGACCAAACTGTCATCTTACAGAACTATGTTTTTTGCCCTTATTACTGCCTGGCACAGACCCTCGCTTAGCAGATGACAAAAATGGATGATGAGGCACATTTACAGCCTGTTGGTGAACAGGTGGAGGCGGGCCACCATGGGATTGTGAAGGTACTGGTTGGCTCGGTTTCTGTTTTTTCCGGGAGGCTGAGACAGATGGACTGGGCATTAGATCCTGAAAGCCTTGCCCAGAACTGGAAATTCCTTGCTGGACACCATTCCCTTGTCTCCACTCTCTACAAGAAGTACGAAACCTCAATGTTCAAAATATAGTCTAGAGTAAGAAAACTTCAAAGCTTCATCAAAAAAATCAACAGACCTTATTTTCCGTATAGCCTCATCTGCATTAACCTGAGATAGAAGTTCTTTGTGCTCCTCATTAGATAATCTCAGTTCTTTTCTAAGCTCTGTGATCACACTTTCCTTTTCCTGAAGAAAATAGTTGTCAAGTAGTGGTCACTTAAACGTGATCAAAGAAAGTTAAATGAATGCATTAGATTCAAAACGATAACAAAGAATATCCAACATACCCAAGTAATGGCATCAGCCTGAGCTTTAAAGGCTCTTAAGACGGAACTGTATGCTTCTCTCTCAAGTTGGTGAATTTGGGCTTCCATATCATTCTCGGCATACATCCGTGGGTAAGACGGCATTGAACCCCCAATTGCAGATCTTCCATTACCAGTAAAGCGGCCACCTCCTCGAGGTAGCCTATTTTTATGTGGCGGAGGAAGATCATCATCAGTACCTGCAAAGTACAATGCAGGATCAATCTGATTTCAGCTACAAGGATTAAAATTACAAGTAAGCAGCCTCAAAAGACATACATTTCCCATTTAGAGTTACAAAATGGATAATGAACAACATTATATATTACAAACCAGTATAGACTTTTGGACCCAAGTAAATTTCAAACCAATATCTGCTTTAGATTCAAAATGACTATTTGGTGTATGCTTAGGACTTGCATAGGGAAAAATGCATAAGATCATAACACTTCTCAGCTCAATTTTGGGTAACCTCCATTTGTCTCCTGACATCTTTAACCATCAATAGTGCAATACAAAGTGCAAATTCAACGTGAGTTTCCTACTTTTTGCCGCTCAAGACCAGTAAAGCGCCAATTTTAGCAAGATCGAAGTGAAAGGATATCCTAACGCGGACTGAAATAAGCAATGGCACATTGATCGACTGCTTCTTAATCCATCAGATTAAGAGGAAAATCGCAACTTTAAACTTTCATCTTAAGATGGCAACCCTAAATCACTGCTCCAGCATCAAAATTCAACCACGAGCCAAATCTCCAACCCAGGAAGCATGACCAATGCCGGAACCCTAGTGCAGAAAAAGCAAGAAACGTCCAGCAACAAGATTAAGTCGGATCGGCGAGAAGCAACTCACCGCTGCTATCAAACGACTCGTACTCCATTACTGCAATCCTGTGGAAGCTTCGAGAAAGGAAAGAGGAAGACCGGAGAGACACGGACCGAAGAAGAAGCTGGTAAGGTCAAAAATTGACTTGAAAATGCGAATCACAGAGTGACGTTCATTTGGAGGATTGGAATTGGAAGGGATTGCGATGGCGGAAGGCGTCGGAATGGAGGAGAATGGTCGATTCTTTGTCAGTTCAAATCCCGCCGTCGCAGCTGCATCTCCAGCTCCAACTTCAAGACCAACACCGAATAGAATATGATTTTGATGAACGGTAATTGAATCCATTTTTGGCCAAATTAATCCTTTTCTTTTTACAATTGATGAAAATGCAAGGTATTGTAAAACCGAAATATAGTGCTATTTATATTTCGGAAAAATTGTAAATTCTCCCCTAAACTTTAGTATTCCCCAAAAGATTTTTTTTTCTTCAAAAGTTCCCCATAAGTTATGCACTACAATTTCAGTAGGGGAGGTAATAAGTTTTGAGTTTTTCAACCAGACTTGTGGAGCACCATATTTTTTTTATTTATTGGATTAATGGTATTTTTGGTACCACATGTTTAAACAAAATTCAATGGTCATACCATTTTTTTTTTTATACCAATGGTTTCCAATTCAATGTTCTTACCATATTTTTTTTTTGTACTAATGGTTTCCATTTTGCACTGTTTTCATACATCTGTTAGTGCTCCGTAAAAAATGGTCGTTAAATCGCATGTGTCATGCACGTGAGCAGCCCATCACTTTCAATTTACTAAATTGAACAAAATTAAAAGTTTTGGGTTGCTCACGTGCATGGCACATGCCATTTAATGACCATTTTTTACGGAACACTAACAGAGGTATGAAAACGATGCAAAATGAAAACCGTTGGTACCAAATTGGTACAAAAAAAAACATATGGTATGAACAATGGATTTTGTGTAAATATGTGGTACCAAAAGTACCTTTAACCCTTTTTTATTACTAGGGTGAACTTAATTATAACATACGTAAAACCTTATGATTTTTCCACCATGCTTATGGAGCACCATGTTTGTGTTTTTTTATTATTATTATGGTGGACTTAATTGTAACATATGAAAAACTTTAAAAGTAAGAAAAAGTATGAATTTTTTTAACTACACCTAATATTTGTATCTATTAATATTATCAATTTCTCTATAAAGTTCATATTTAGGACAATAGAAAAATGTATAATAATAATAATAATAATAATAATAATAATAATAATAATAATAATAATAATAATAATAATAATAATAATATATTACACAAATATGGTGTGCTTGTGGAGCATAGTAGAAATACCCAAATTTTAACATTAAAGCGTTTTCAACGGATTCATACTTCATTCGTATTTGTATGTGAATATTAGGATTTTTCTACCATGCTTTTGGAGCAGCATGCTTTTGCTTTTTTTAATACCATGATGAACTTAATTGTAACATAAGTAAAACTTTAAAAGTATGAAAAAATATGATTTTTTTTAACTACACCTAAGATGTGTATCATACTATTAATAATATCAATTTCCCTATGGGGTTCACCTATTGTGCAATAGAAAAAGTAAAAAAATATAATGGCAAAAGCATGGTGCTCCAAGAGCATGATAGAAATGTCCTGAATATATTACAACTCATTTTACTAGTTCATCCATTAACAATTAAGTCAATATCTTAGTTATAAACTTTTTTTAATGAAGCCTTAATTTTTAAAATATTCTTAGCGTTTATCAATTAGGATATATCTTATTAGTATTGATACATGCTTATACATATGATAATAACATATTTGGTTCACGGATTAAGAGTAGAAATTTAATGTTTTTTTTTTCACAAACACAACCCAAACAAAATTCATTTATGTTCAATTCATGCTGAGTTATCAAGTTGTCGTAAAGGAAATATTATATAATGAATACATATATCTTGTAATATGTAGTAAAAAAATATCATGACTTGCACGAACTCATTATATGAATTGTGCAAATCTTTAATGTAGAATTGCAAACTCTCATAAATAGAATCTTCGTTGCAGTTTTTAAAATCTAGGGTTAAAATCTATTTCAGTAAAAGTTTATATTGGTGTTTTAATATCAAATTGTTAATATTAACAGTCACAAGATTCATTTTTGTTGCAAATCAGTTTTTCGTCCGATTTTGCAACTAACTTTAACTGAATAAGAGAAAACACGATTTTACCACTCACATTCCCCTCTCTACCCCTTCCTTTCTCACTTTTTAATCCGTCCACTGCCCAGTTCGGTTGCACCCAACTGCTTCGAGCTCTGATCGTGATAGGAGCTTTCTTTGTAGATAAATGTATGTAATTTGTAAGTTATTGAAAGAGAATGTATTAAGTATGAATGTTGTTGCTATTTGGTGTTTGAAACTCGTATTAGGTAGAGGGGTATTTCCATCATTTCAAGTTGGAACTTGATTTGGGAAAGAAAAAAAAGGCACGTTACATACACACTTTCATTTCGGGGGTAAATTTGGAATTTAAAATTTAATTGGGTCACTTGATAAATACGTGACCAACTTTTGTCAAATTTAACGGAGACACCTAAAAGAAACAAAAATGAAACTTAAAATAGTCGATATTAAAAATTTAACCCTAGACACCGAATTAAAACATGAGATAAACGTGAGGCTGTAAAATGTAAATAGACTAGTAACCCTAACATCTATTAATCGATGACAGTTTATTCAACATTCAAATTTAACATCACAACTATATCGTGTCGAGAAGCGTTTTGATACCTAAGAAAAATAAACTGAACTACTGTGGCAATAGTTTTGTTATGTACATACATGCACTAACTCGATCTCGTGATGGATGATTTCTCGTAGTAATAAGAAACAGACACGTCCGCAAGAAAAGTATTGAGATTTCAATTGTATTAGAGCATATGCGAGTTATGCTCATTAAGATAATTTTTGTAGTATACTCTTAAACCGCTCCAATTTAGGATTCTGTGAGAGTCATAGAAAGCTCCGATTGAAATTTTGTAGCTCCGACGAAACCCTTGACTTTTGCATCCATTGGCTTACTGTTGGTTACTCTGTATTGGATCTGTCTGCTTATTTTAATACCGTTATTGATTCTGTTGTCTTATCTCCTCTTGCTTTGAGCGAGGTGCCGATTCATTCAACCGCCGTTGAAGAAGATGGGAGAGAAGAATTTGGAATGGTCGATCCCGGTACCAAGCGTGCAGGAGCTGGTTAGGAACACGGATAACCTCGATTCAGTGCCGCCGCGCTACGTCTGGGACGAGGTTGAGGTCAACGGCGCTGCCGGAGCCTACAGTTTTCCCTGCATCGACATGGCCAAGCTACTCACCGACGGCGGCGACTCAGAGCTCCGTAAACTCCACCACGCCTGCAAAAATTGGGGCATCTTCCATGTAAATCGCAGATTTCCTCGACCTAAGTCTCCTTAATTTCTGTTTTTGATTCGAGTTTGAATCTATTTATCTGAAGGTATCAAACCACGGAATTGCAATCGAATTGATGGAAGAAGTGAAGGAAAGCATGAAGGAGTTCTTCGATCTGCCGTTGGAAGAGAAGAAGCTGTGGTCGCAGCGGCCGGGAAGCTTAGAAGGCTACGGCCAGGCGTTCGTGACCTCGGAGGATCAGAAACTGGAGTGGTGCGATATGATCTTCCTCAAGGCGTTGCCCTCCGAAGCTCAAAAACTCGATCTCTGGCCTCCGATTCTCAGGCAAGTGTTGATCAATAACCGTTGCAAAATCCGGCAGTTTCTTCTACTCTGAATTTGATCGCGATCTTATTTGTTGCTGTTAATCAATCAATAGGGGAGCTCTGGAGAAGTACAGTGAATCGACGAGGGAGGTTGCGGTTAAGCTGGTGAAGATGATAGCGACGGGATTGGGGATCAAAGAAAAAGAGAAGCACTACTGGGAAGCGTTCCGGGGAGGGAGCTATGATGTTCGGATGAACTGCTACCCGGTGTGTCCAGAACCGGAGCGAGTGATGGGGATCGCGGCGCATGCTGATATGTCCGGGATCACGACGTTGATGGAGTGTGGGGATGTGGCGGGGTTGCAGGTCCTTAAAGATGGAAAATGGGTGTTTGTTCCTCCGGTAGATGGAGCCATCGTCGTCAATCTTGGCCAGATCATGGAGGTAAGGGCTGAACTATCGGGACAAACGTTTATTTAACCAACTTTTTAAAAATTTGAACTTGTGAGGGAAAAACTTTGATATATTTGTTAGCTTTTGATGCTATTTTTTTTATATAGACTTTTCGTATTATATGTTTGTATTTTTTAGACTTTTGTGCATCCGTTCGTTAACTGTCAAGTTTGACTGTTAAATGTTTTTATTTTGTTCAATTTAGTTATCTCATTTATATACTTTATAGACCGATGAACTATCGGTACACACGTATATTTAACCAACTTTTTCAAAATTTGAACTTGTGAGTGAAAAACTTTGATATATTTGTTAGCTTTTGATGCTATTTTTTTTTTGTATAGGATTAATAACCTATGAAAAGTCTGAATTTTGACACATGTCAACCGGAGAGGTCTAAATTTTTAAAAATTAATTTGGAAAGTTTGAATTTTCAACTTTTTTTTATATAAGAGGTATCCGTCAATTTTTGCAGTTAAAACTGACAGAATTTGGTCACATGCTTAAATCTCGAAAATGCCATCCGACTAAAGTGTGTCCCTCACATGCTTGACCTGAAAAGACGAAAATGCCCCTTAAAAAACATTCTTCTTCGCCGGAAAACACCGCCGGTGATCGCCAAGGCCGCCCAAAGCTCCGATTAAAAGGGGTAAAAGTGTCATTTCACAGAGTTTTATTAAATTTAACCATAAAAATGGACGGAAAACTAAAGTTCAACAAAGTTGAAAATTCAGACTTTCCAAATTAACTTTTGAAAATTCAGACCTCTTCGGTTAACATTGGTCAAAATTCAGACCTTTCATAGGTTATTAACCCTTTTTTATATAAAATTTTCGTGTCATATGTTTGCATTTTTTAGACTTTAGTACATTCTTTAGTCAACCGTCAAGTTTGACCGAATGAACAAGTGCAGATAATCAGCAACGGGAACTACAGAGCACCGGATCATAGAGCAGTGGCAAACGCATACAAGGACAGGTTATCAATCGTTACGTTCTGCTACCCAGATGCGACCCTACAAATCGGACCTTCGAAAGAGGTGGTGAAATCAACAAGCAGCCCTCCGTTATACAAGACCGTCACCCTCCCCGACTACTTCCAACACTTCTACAATCGACCTCTCGATGTTCCGTTCCTCGATTCCTTAAAAATCTAGACTCTGTTTGATTTTGTGTCGTATATAATGGTTTGGACAATCCTCGATCATGTTACAAGCTAATGAGTTATGCCAAAATCCATTATAGGCCAAAATTTATATTTTGCACACGAGCTGCTGTTGTGTTTCCTTTGGTTGTTGTTTCAGACGTTGTTCTAGCAGGAGCTTTAACTGCTTTCCCTGCTCCTCGATCTTCAACTGCAGATCGTTCTGTACCTGAGATTACGATGAAACTGGTGTGATGATTAAGTTTATGATGTACCGCAAAACAAAAACTAAAAAGTCGAATTTGGACCTGCAATTGCTGGTGTAGCTGCATTTGGACGTCGAGCTGCATCCGGAATGTTTCTGCCAACTGCTTCCCACTATATTGTAGGATGATGCAAAACGCAGTATTAAGCTTTATTGTTTATGAATCAACAAAATTGACTTTTTTATTATAAGAAATTTTAACGATACGTATAATAACACTATTAAATGATGGGTTTCTAAGATTTTTTTTTTTTGGCCAAAGAAAAAAAAATTATCACATTATTGAGCTTTGGCCACTAAAACAATTTTTTTAAGACAATTTTGCTAAGTTTGAGTTTCTTAATATTGTTAGCACCATCAAATATTCGAGGAAATGCAGTCACATAGCTAGTCGTGTGATTAAACAATAAGTGGAAATTGATCTAAGGTGACGGAATGACCCTCATCAATTCATGGAATGCTTATCATGTTATGATAGAATTTTGTAATCTCGGTCATGTTATGTTGATGTTTATGAATGACTATGTGGATGATAATAATTCCATAATTTAGGTTAGTTTTTCGGATTTTCTTTAATCACATTCAAGCCATGTGATAAGGATGAAGACGCCATAGGACTTTTTGTGAAGTGCAATTTTTACTCTAAAATTTCCTACTAATGCCAAATTTGCCATTTAAAATTTTAATTGACATTTTTTATACTAATTATTTGCATTTAAATAAATTTCTACCATCTGAACATAATTTATGGTTTTGATGTGATTATTGTGTTCAAATTAGATGGAATATTTCACAAAATTAGCAATTTATTCACAAATAAAACTTAAACTACCACATTGTCCATAAAAACCAAAATTTTGATAATTAATCTATATTCATTAAGAAATTTTGAAGTTTTTAAACATGAAATAGATCGAATCGGTGACTTACGTTTTGAGGTCGATCAACGGCTTCTTGAGCTTCCCTTGTTTGGAATCGGAGACGAAGCGGGTAACACGGTACTTCTGCAAGTGGCTCTTGACATGATAGATGGTCAATCCTTCGACTCCCATGAGCCGAAGAATTCCTTTGGGAGTCGCCTCTGCAATTCTCCAACATTGATTAGTTAAATTCAATCCCCCAAGTTATATTTAGAGCCAAATGGACCCACCAACTTCATAATTCTTTCAACTAACTTACTGTCAGCTCCACCGAGAATTCCAACACATTCCGTGAACTTGTCGTGAAGATGTTGAGTCCACTTGATTCGGGACTTACTCGACACTACTGTTGCGTTATTTAGCCGATTAGACGAGTCATCACCCGTCTGAAATTAGTCGAATAATTATGCATTATAGAATGGATAAAAGGAACAAAGATAAATGAGTTGAATATATATATATAATTAGAGTTAAGAACCTATGAAAGGTCTGAAGTATCACCCATGTTAACGGGAGATGTCTGAAATTTAAAAAGTTAATAACAGAGGTCTGAAATTTCAATTTTGTTGATTTGAGGTTTTCCGTCCTTTTTTAGGGTTAAATTTAACAGAATTGTGTGAAATGACATTTTTGCCCCTTTAATATTTTGTTTTACTTAATAGTTTATTTAAGGAAATGTGAAATGACAATTTTACCCCTAAAGTCAAATTAAAACCACCCAACTCCGGCCACCGCCCACCCGACTCCAGCGACCCGACTCCGGCCACCACGGGGCCAAAAAGCTCCGATCGGAGCCAAAAAAGCTCCGATCGGAGCCAAAAAAGCTCCGGTCGGAGCCACAGAGCTCCTGTGGCTCCAATCGGAGCTTTTTTGGCCCCGATCGGAGTCCAATCGGGGCCGGTGGCTCCGATTTTGGCCCAATCGGAGCCTTGGTGGTGGTCGTTGGAGCCTTGGTGGTGGTCGCCGGAGTACGGTGGTGGTCGCCGGAGTACGGTGGTGGTCGCCGGAGTACGATTGGTGGTCGCCGGAGTACCGTGGTGGCTTCAAGGGCATTTTTGTTTTTTCACTCCATGCATGTAAGGGGCACACTTGATAGAAGGGCATTTTTGGAATTTTATTTAATTTCCGGTCACATGCCAAGCATGTGACCAACTTCCGTTAGTTTTAACGGAAAAAACTAACGGAGACCGTTGTTATCAACAAAACAGAAATTTCAGACCTCTGTTATTAACTTTTTAAATTTCAGACCTCTCCCGTTAACATGGGTGATAGTTCAGACCTTTCATAGGTTCTTAACCCTTTAAATTATTGAGATATCTAAAAGTAATTATAAAAAGTTAATAGTTGACATACTTAAAATGTAATTTTTCTTAAACACTACCAAAACAAAACTCATGTTGAAAATCATGTATGTATATTTCTAACCTTGTGATCTAGTCCACTGCTCATCGACACTGTAATTTCGACCGAAGAAGTCGGTGCGCCGATGTTCGCATGACAAGACAATGGGCAACAATGGTTTTGATCGCGGCCGAGGCTGACTAAGGAGGTCGGTGGCTCGGGTTCGAAGGTGATGCCGAGTCGAGGCGGATAGCTCCGAAGACGGGTCGTTGATCCGGCAACTCCATACATATCGGAGGACTCGAAATGAGATGTGGATGTTCAATTCTGTTCCTTTATTTATAAGCTCGATCGATACAATTATATAGAAAAAACTCAATTAAAATAAATGGATATATAGCCAGGGTATATAAACAAATCAATGCTGTCATTTTTCGACATACCTAATGCTTGCCTTTTTTGGGTTTTCAATTTTTTTCATGTGTTGAAATTATAGCGGTTAGAATCCATATTATTTTTTTTTTGACGTTTTAGAATTATTAAAGTTTTGATATTTTTATTATTTTTTTAAAGTAAGCAGAATTGTATTTTTGTTAAGCTATTGTTAAAAAAATAAGTGGAATTAACTAGAAGAAGAAGAACTATCGCCAAAAAAAAAACCTAGAGGGAGACATTATTAATATTGAGAAGAAGACAAAAAACAATTATTGTTTAATGCAGATAACAGATGACATTATTTCACTTTAATGAGGACATCATGATGATTGGCAAGATCATCACTTGTAGAGTTAAACATTAAAATCAGATTTTCCAATATGACTTTTAATAGATTGTTATTATATACTGATTATTCTATCGTAAATTAGGTGGGAATTTAATTTAGAGGCATTTGGAGAAGTACTCCAACGGCTGTTTTGTATCTATATATTTTTCATTGTAATATAGTAATATATTATTAATTAATGGCTATCTCGAGATGAATCCAAGCTTGTGACGTAAAAGTACAAGAAGAATGTTTACACTATACATGGCTGTAGGATAAAACAAAATGTTGACATGACTGGCTCCATCTATTTTTGTTATTGTTAATTTTCCAAGTATTTTTCAATGGCAGGGACGACTCTCTGAACCAACCGCATTAGCCTTTTTTCAAGGGTCAACTCAGCTCTATCCTTCTTTATTATTATATAGAGTTAATTTTATAGTTTAGTTACATTTACTAATATGATTATTTGGTACAAATATGACGATTACATTTTTATGAAATATCCAAATGTCCTTTCCATATTCATTTTTTTATCATGTTTTTCATTACGTTTTTTTGTCAAAATTATCAAGTTTTTTATAATTAACGGTCAACTCTAACGGTCAACTAACGGCCGGATCAAAAGTATACAATTGGCAAACGTATGGTACCAAAAATAGGCAAAACCAAACATGTAGTACCAAAAGCCAAAAGTGGGCAAACATAGGGTACCAAAAGACCTATAAACCCTTAATTTTTTTTAATTGATTTTTTAAAATAAAAAACAGAAACATGATAAATATATATGATGAAGAGCACGATGAACACTTGGATTAAACGAAGGTAATGGTAAAACCATCATTTTATAAGCATTTAATCACATTGGGCCAAACATAAGTGACTAAAGTGTAATATGTTCGATCCATTTAATCACATTTTGAAACGTAAATAACCAATCTATCACCTAAAAAACAAAAACAACCATTTTATTATAATTTTTTTTTGTCTTACCATTTAATTATATTGTGTAAACATAACTAACTAAACAATGTATTAGCTCTTATAAATATGCAGACTCATTCTGATAAGCAACTTTCAAACCGAACGGCATGTTCCAATCTGAACATGTGTCATTTCTATTATTATTATTATTATTAGTAGAAGTTTAGCATGGCAACCAAGTCAAGTCATTTTGGTATCATCGGAATTGGTCCAACTGGATAACCCCGGTCAGGCCACATGACCCAACAAACGTAACACAAAAGGCATTATCCGAACTTGGTCCGCTGCTTAGGAACAGAGTCAAGTCTTCTCAAACCAGAATGGTCCCATCGATGTTTTTTAGTAGTGTGTAAATGATCAGTGATCATTGCTCAAGAGACGATGCTTAAACCCGGCGGTTCCCTCTCCGACGATTAAGTCAGAGTCAAATTAGGGTAATAACAAGAGAACAAATGTCTAAGTAGAACTCAATTTGTTCTCTGTTATATGAACCTTACTGTCATCTCCTGCTTTGTTACCAACATTCCTTTTATAGGACAATTTGCAGTTATACAAATCACAAATCCGCGCAGTCTCCATCACAACAACCTTTAAAAAGCGTCTCACCAAACTCATTTTATCCAATATATATGTTTCATTATAAATAAAAAAAAATGCGGAGTAACCAAAACATAGATATATTGTGTCACTGAGTCGAGTTCAAGTTTAAAAACCTGCCCATCCAGCAGGCTGAGAAGCAGAAGAGTTGCCGACATTGGTCTTCAGCTCACCAAACCGCTGAGAAGCACCGTCTTCTTTGGTGGTCCTGGATATCTGCGAGCTGCTTCTGCTGGTTGGAGTTGCTGTGAAGCTCTCTGCTCCAAAGCCCCAACTGTCAAAGTCCGAAACCTGCTTACTATTCTGACTGCCACCGCTCCTAGTTTGAACTGATTCTTTGCTGCTTGCAAGAGGCTGCTGCGGCTGTGGCTTCGGTTCCTCAGGAAACGCCAGCCATGATTTTAACTCGGTGTTTGGTAAAGAGGTGTTTCCGCCGTATTTTTCTCGTTGCTACACAAGTAGCAAACAGAAAAGACATTAATAACAACGCCAATCAATAAAGCAACATGCAAACAAAGACAAATGACTAACCATGCATCTTCTCTCTTTTCAACTAGACTTAAAACCATACATCTTCCCGGTAAAGCATCCTAGGATTGTGTTTCACTTTGATTCTGATCTGTTACAGGTTTGTTAGGTGGTCTTGGTCGTAGTTGTTAATCTGATTCTGATACTGAACTACAACCAGACCACTTAAGAAACCTGTAACAGATCAGAATCAAAGTGAAACACAATCCTAGGATGCTTTACCCCCAAAGATGTATGCTTTACCAAGTCCTCTTCAAACAGGCAAAGATTTAAATTATAAATTGCTAACCAAATTTGGGAATAATGTGCTGGTTGATAGCTGTACTTTTTTTCTTTCTGCAACATTTAGCAAGCTATACTAACACATTAGTGCATTTTGCCAGCTCCATCTATTTTCTGTGGACAGAAAATCCAGTGTTGCATGTGTTATCCAGTCAGGGTACCAAGTATACATTTTCCGCTCAATGTTAACACAAAAATGAGGTAGAAAGTTGCATTTTAGTATTAGTTCAACCATTTTTTTATAAAAAAAAAAAGGAGTTCAGCTAGCAAGCAGTACACTGGCCGCAAGTCCTATGGGAGTCCAGACCTATAGCTGGAGATTATACGGGATCTTACCATGGTTGGAGGGGATGATTCAACTCTTGAAGCTTGGGTGGTCTTAATGGCATCAGTGTTGGGTGAAGGAGCTACTACAGCAGCAGCAAGAGCTTGCTTTAGTTCCTGTAATTCCTGCCTCTGAGATCTGCAGATGGCAGATAGCTTCTCGTACTTGGAAGTAATCTCGGACTTCTCCGCATTTGCTTGCTTCAGCTGTTCCTTTAGCTTCTCCACTTCAACCTCTAGAGCCTTGTCATCTTTGTTGCCAGAAGAGTTGAGCTTCACATTATCAAATTCAGCAACAAAGGTGCTGAAAGCCTCATCCTGGAATGCACTGCTGTTTGTGCTGCTGACGAGAGGTTGTGACACTTTCGGCCTTTCACTGCCATTTTCTGCATCTTTCTTGAAAAAGGTAATCCCAAAATCCTTGGCATGTGATTGTGGTTGGGTATTTCTTACACTAACGGGAGCTGGTTGATTATCTAGTTGGCTCCAGTCGATTTTGGTTACTCTATTGCTAGTTGATTCTTCATCGATTTTCGGGTATGCAGCAGTGTCTTCAGAAAATGTGGAGCTTTTTGCATGCTGAGTAGACCAGAAAGCACCAACCTGACCTGCACCTCCCCCTTTTGAAGGTTTCACTGGTTCATTGGCCAAGGGTGGGGGTGGCGGACTTCTATGTGGCACTGGAGATGCCTTATTTGCAGGCTTTGGGATACCTGCAGTAGTACATAGCTCTGTCAATAACTTCTAACCTTTATCGAACACAAAAATACCCTCCAAATGGGTCCTTCTTGGGTATATTTGGTGTTCACACCAGCCATGAGAATTGCCCATGTGTCCAGCAGTTTTATCTAGGAATGACTAAGCTTAAACCTAAATAGGACACCTGGCACGATCCTGTAGGTCCACTGAACAGACCGAACCTAACTGAGAAAATTTTCTTCTGAAAGGTAAACATCTTTGAGATATATCCAGCATATCCTGACTCGTTGTTAACCCTACTATGAAATATGATTATATGAACGAATTGCTTTAAGAAGTTCACATTTCTTTACCTTCGGGTGTATGTGGTGAAGGCATTTCTGGAGGCCGATCAGGCAGTGACTTCTGTACATTGACAGGTAATTGGTCATTTACACGAAACCAGACCTGCCAACATAGGGAGGAAATCCCAAAATCAGCAGTAAACACTGTTAGGACCTCTGCACAACAATCACATGGACAATAATTATCTAAAACTAACCTAATTTCATGGAGATGAATGGCCAATCAAGCAAAGCGGCTTGCCTGCGTGATGTCTGGTCTGGAAGCTGGAGATGATTGGAGCATGTCCTTGATTAGGTCCGTAATCACCGAGCTGTATTTCGGCATCTCTGGAATACGGTAATTCCCATTCAAGATTTGAAGCTTTGATTCTCCATCGAATGCAGATTTGAAGTAGCATATACGGAAGAGCAGGCAGCCAAGAGCCTGCGAGGAAAAAGTAACTTCAGTTCATCTTCCAATAGCACTCTGAGTAATTTCACTGAAAAGCAGTGTTAACTTACCCATATATCAACCTTCTCATTTATCAGCTCCCTCCGATATAGATCCCACATCTGGGTTCAAAATAATAGGAAAAGGCAGGATTAAATATGCTTGCCATTGATAAAAATAGTTTACTAAAAATATAATTCTCCATTCAACCTCAGGGGCCCTATATGCTGGTGTTGTGTACTTCCTGATGTTGTCCTCTTCTATACCCATTTCTTCAGGCCGCTCAAAGCGGCTGTGATTGGTGGATGTGCTTCCAAAATCACACAACTTCCATGACCCATCAGATCCCAGTAAAAGATTTTCAGCCTTCAGGTCTCTGTAAAGTGTTATTGAGCGTCAAAAAAGACATGCTTTCTTTTAAACCAAGGTGAGAATCATGTTGCCATACACTTCGAAAAGCCTAACGAATGTGATATTGAATAGAATGTCTCCATCGTAATAATTATCATGGCAGGATTAGAATATCTAGGATGATGCGCAAACCCCATCATAAATATCATGATGCGCAAGAATCAATTATCAACCCAACACAAATCTATTCAAGCAAAACACTTAAGATTAAGCATGCGTGGACATCTCAAACCAAATTGGAAACACTAGGTTTCAATCAGTCCATGCAAAAGCCAATGGCATCTGCCTCAATCCAACACTACCATCTTAGAATTCAAACTAAACTAGAGATAATTCTTTTAGTTCCTCCTGACCAACAAGCCACTACATTATAACTTCTTCAACTCTCAACCACTAATACATCAAGATTTTCCCTGAATAATAATCTCCCTGTATGATCTACACAAGTTAGAATGTGACTAAAGCTTGTTAGGCCAATTGTGATTAATTGCTATACTCCATATCCAACACAATAAACTTTTCAAAGTAACTTTGTACCATAATATCAGACTGTCCAACACAAAGAAAATTACTGTGCCTTGGAGAATCTAAAGGAGCCCTTCAGTGATTGCAGGGTCAGAAAGAAAAAAAGTTTAACTTACATTTACTAGAAATCCAATAACAGCATCTGCACAGAAAGCTTCACCTATTAAGTAATGATCTTTTCTAAACGAAAGCCCACATGATTATAAATATATTTAACTGTCTGTCCCACTATAACACTCAACATACCAAAACTTATCTTAAAAGATTAAGCTGCAGAGTGCCTGTGAATACAAGGGAATGAGAAGGCAAGAAAGCACTATTTGTTACCTGTGCGCAATGGGCGGAGACTGGCAGTGCATTGCAAATACTGCATTGCAGACATCCCTGAAGATCACAAGAATCTGTTTCTCATCAAAATATCCAGCACCCCTGCTCTCAAGTACACTAACCAGGGACTTCTCACAAAATTCCATCACAAGTAATGCTTCTTTTGTACGTCCCATGTCAAAAATAGTATTTGCATAAATAGTGACAACATTGGGATGCCCTTTGAGGGACTTCATCACAGAAATCTCCTTCATGACAATTTCCAGTGACTCCTCATCATTGCAGATCATATGCTTCAAAGCATACTGCTTAGACGGGTTTACAGCATCCCGAGCTAAGTACACACATGAGAATCCACCCTCAGCTATGGCATTTCTAACATGAATTTTAAGATTTCCAACATCTACAGCACGGCCTTCAAGTCCATTATGTTCTTTTTGCATGAAAGGTTTGAATCTCCACATGATTATGAGTGGCAAGGGGTTCGCTGCAGACAAAGTAGAAATGAAGGAGTAATTCTGTTAGCTGCTAGCTGCATTCCAGAAGAATTCTGATCAACCTTGAAGTCAAGCCACTACTACAACTTAGATAATACTAACAATTTCCTCACATGATCTAAAGAATAAACATTCTAGATATTATTGCAAATTAAGGCGTCTGATCTGAACAAGACAGTAGAAAAGAGCCAGCACAATAGCAAGGCAGCTACAAGGCCTTCCGGTTCTGGTCTGAAGATATAATGAACAACCAATTTGATCGGAGAATAGATCTATAAATGGAAAGCTAGTACATCCTGTTGAATGATAAAGCTGCCAAAAAACTAAACACTGAAACTCCTGACAGAATCAAAAATAGAAGAAGATTGCTAGGTTCGTTATCATCACAGCAATCAATTAAAAAGGGGCAGATCAATGGCCATAAGAAGAAAACACCAATGCCTTTATCTGGAGCCAACAGATCATCCATAAACTCAAAAGTTACCATTTAAGTGCGCACAATTCAACTGCAGCTACTTATGTCTTACTAAGCAGATCGGAAATTAGCTTGAGAAAACACAATCCGCAGATGTCAGCACAAAGACACAGATCGGAACGGTACCTGATTGCACGAAAATCTAAGCTCGGTCCAGATAGATCGAAGTTGATGAGAGTCGATAAGTGTCCGCGACTCTCCGTATAAAGCGGAGATCTGCGGGGGTGGGCTATTGAGCTCTTGTATCCTAATCGAGAGATGCCATTTCTATTTCTCTCTTGCTGCTGCGTCGCCCTCTGTTTCTGATCTTGCTGCCGCGTCGCCCTCGTCCGAGGCTTGGTTGGACTGGTAGCAGGTTTCAGGAAGGTAAGCAGAAGATGAAAGAAAATGCCGGTCTTTCTCTTCTCTCCTTTCTTTTCTTGGTGCCAGTATTATCATGGCATCGGCAATTGCCTTTAGGCAACGCGTTTTTCTTTTTCTTTCTTTCACCATGCAATTCTATTTTGTTGGTATATTTTTTTGCTTTTTATTTTTTTGGTATTGGTATTTAGTAGATCGTAATGTATGACTACAAAACCATAATACGAATACGTCACTCAGTTACTATGAATATGTGAGATTGTAATATTGTATAAATTACTATGGTTCCGTACTATTCTAATTTAGATATATAGTAGTAATATTATGTACATATTACATAGGTAACTAGGTTGCGTTTTATTTACGTGTTAGTTGAAAAAATCTTAACTATTGTTATAATTTCATCATCACATAAAAGTTGTACTTGTATATATTTATTGTTTTGGCCCAAAAAAAATATATATATATATATATTTATTGTGAAAAATATTTACATAAACTTACGTTAGAAAGGGTAACAAACTGATATGTGGTATCCATAATCGATAAGTTCTAATCTGTTTTAGATAAGTGTTAGTTTCTATTATTATGGAACTTCTTTACTTCATAAGAATTATAGCTGTAATATTTTTTTGTATTTTCTATTATATTATAGGTGAACATGTCCAACATAATAATAAAATTAACAAAAGCATACCGTTTTTAAAAAACATAAAATTAGAATACCGATATATACCTGTCATTATGGTCGACCCGTGGGTCAATATGCAATATGAACTCGATATGAAATTCATAATGTGTTAGGTTTTAGAATTCGAATACGACCTAGCGGGTCACCAGGTTAGCCTGTATGTTTCCCATTGGTCGTTACTTGTTGCTCTTCACATTCCATCTCTTTTCCATATTTGTTGTCTATCTCTTATATTTCTCCTAACTCGTTATTTGTTGCTCCATCCTAAAAGAACTCCATCCCATTGTCTATGTCAATAATTATATCCCCATCGTGGAGAATTCAATCTTCAATTTCGAGGCATCGGCTCAGACGTCGAGAATTAGAATACGTGAATCATAAATTATAATTGATGATTCTTTATGAGTGGTTTAGAATTGAACGCGGCTAAAATTTTCATTTTGCTGTTTTCGCTTACTATGAGTCGCGTCTGTATGAAGTCTGTAGTTTGATGAGTTGAGTTGTGACTATGTCTAGGTACCGCTCGAGTCTTTGAATTTGAGATGAAGAAAACTAGTTGAGAAAAAGTGATGACACTAGATTTCTAATTTGTTATTTATTTAATTTTACTTTTACGTTTGCTTTTAATATTTTATTATTAATATTATATATTTTATTTATTAATATTATATATTTTTCCCAGGTCAAATAAGAGTCAACCCGAACTAATTTGAACGCTAAAAGTTTGAACCCGAACTCAATTTCGGGTTCATTTTAAGTTGGGTTCAAAATTGATAGACCTGTACCGAGAATCACTCAATCTTTAATCAGAAGGATGGGCGCGGTTAACCGAACGATAATATCTATGGGTGTAATACTGAACCACACAGTACGTTAGGGTGCAAAATCTCCTAAAATCTATTACTTTTTAAATAAACCCTAATTTAATTTGCCGCACTCCCCCGCCATTATTCCAGCTTCCAGATCAGTAGACACCTCTCCTCTCCTCCACCGACGAGATGGCGGAAGAAGACGAAGTAGCCCCACCGCCGCCGGCTGTAGCTCGGACCTCTCAACCAGTGACGTGCCACGAGTGTGGAGTTAACCCTTCAAAGTATAAGTGCCCTGCATGCTCCGTCCGCTCTTGTAGTCTCCAGTGTGTCAATGCTCACAAGCAGCGCACCAGCTGCACAGGGAAGCGGAATCTGGCTCAACTTGTTCCTCTCTCACAGTTCGACGATAATCTCCTCATCTCTGGTACGATTATTGCGTCGACAAAGTTCTGTCATGAAATTCGAGTTGCGAATGCTTGATTTGGTTGTTTAAAGACGCCCCTGATTGGATTGATTTGACTGGATCATAGATTATAATATGCTTGAGGATGTGAAGAGGTTAGCTGATTCTGCCAAGAGAAGGAGAACTGAGATGTGTGGGTACTATCCTGGTTTCAAGTTACCGTATTGTCTCCTTGACCTTCAGAAAGCAGCTGCTAAAAGGAAAACGAAGCTCCTCTTTCTGCCCAGAGGCATGTCGAAAAGAGATAGAAATCGGTCTCGACTTGATAAAAGTAAAAGGTATTGCGTATCGGCCAAGATTGTTCTGTTCATCATAGCATTTATCTTCTCTAGTTGAGATTATTGATTCAAGCACGATGAACTATGGCGATTTGATGCTTCCTTTCTCAAAATTGATGGAGTTCTTCAATTACACCTTTTGGAACCCACCAAGGAGGGATTCTGTTATCCACCTATTTGCAGTAATTGAGCAAGATAAGAAGGTACTATATTTTGGGTCATTGTCTGACTGTTGTTTAACTTGATCAGGGCAATTTACTGGACGATTGAGTGGCGATTTCACTCGTCAAATGCTGTTCTATATGACCACGGGTGAGTAACATTATAACATTTCATCTAGAGGAAAGTTTATTCTCTAATGAAGAAATGTGTCATTCTTTCCAGATTGGCATTTGTAGATAGGGTACAGTGAATAAGTAGCTTTTAGCTGTGGTTGAGTAATAATGTCCGAGAAGCTGATTTACTGTTGTTTTGTCACAGAGTACATGAAGACACGGACCTTAGTACTGTAATTAGTAAACATCTCCAACCCGGTCCATGGCATCATCATCTGCGTCCATTCTGTGATGTGCAGATTGAGGATCTCAAGTTTTTTGTGCGTACATGTGCCATGGTATGTTTCTAGTTCTTATTTATTGTGATTTGATCTTTCATCATTATATGTTCTTTCACTGCAAATCCATTCATGCCTGGACAAACTTGTGAACATAATCTTTTGCTGCTTGATTATGTATTGAGCCAAGATGCAATGTATAGCAAATGCAATGTTTGAGGGAACTTCTGCATAAGCAACTACATTTTTAGGTTGTACATTTACCAATATGCTACATATTGACTTGAGAGAACCTGATCAAGTAATGCTTAACTAGAAAACATTCCGAGTAATTTAGCTTTGTCGAAGGTCATATCTTCGACTGAAACTGAATGTGTTGGTAATTCGGTATACTCTTCTTTATACACAAGATTTTATAGGATTTATTTATATGCTTTTCCACTCCTCATGGAAAAACTTATATATAATAAAACTGGAATGCAGGGTCCAAAGTCATCTTTTCAGGAACTCGACATAAACGCACCTCTAAGGAACCAACTTGCGAAACTTGTCATGTTGGAGTATCCTGTGATTTATGTCTTTCTTCCATCACACGAGTGTGATTTTGAAATTGTCAAAGCTGCCAATCCTGTCACTGATAATCGAGCAACTGCTAATGCTGCCATGGATGATAGCCCGAGCATGAAGGGTGTCTGCTTCAGGGAAGAGGAAATTCCAGACTCAGGTAACTTGGAACCCAAGGTTTATGACTTGATGACACATGCTAACTCAAATCCATCAAATGTGGCCCGGGTTGCAACTGGAGATCAGGTAGAACGAGGACACGAATTTGCTATGGATTTTGATTTCGATCAAGGACTGATGGATGTGTATTCGGACATCATTGCTCATTTAAATCCTGATGAGTTCCTTGATTTGGAAGGGGGGGCATGCTGGTGAATTGGAGGAAGGGGATATTGCCTAGTAAATCACAGATAAAACGATATAGAGAGTTCTGAGAAGTAATGTGAGGAAGTAAATAAATTTATACTAATCAAAATAATATATCATTTTAGAGCTCTAGAATTGTTGGTGTTAATTCTGTCGCAGCGGTGTTAATTCTCACACTTTAGAGCTCTAGAATTGTTGGTGACGGCCCAACAATGCATTGTGTGGCTAGTAGATTTGAAATTCTAAAATTATATTTTAAAATCTAACCATAATATGACGTATCAGTTTAACGCTTTGATCGTTTCAAATTCAAACTTTGAGAATGAAATCTTCATAATCAAATACTTTACTATTACGAGTTAAGTCGTTAAAAAGTAAGATTATTCTAAGAGTTTTCACCTAAAATATAATAATTTAATAAAGAGAACAGGTATTTTGGTCTAACATTTTTGATAATTTTTAGGTTTTGATCTAATATTTTTTTTGTCTAGTTTTAGTACCACATGTTTGACAATTTTTTGTTTTTGGTTCATCGGTTAGTTGACCGTCAATTTGACCGTAAATAGTCACGTGACTTGCAGATGTCTAGTCCCAATTTTTTATTTTGTTCAGTTTAGTCGTCAAATTTATTTTCTTAACTTTTTTATTTTTGCAATTTAGCCGTTAAACATTATCAACCGCACCATAGGACTAAATTAACATAGCCATAGTCCGACCCATGGCTAGGTCAATTACCCTAGGGTTGATAATGTTGAAGTGCTAAATTGAAAAAATAAAAAAAGTATCTAAATTTGAGGATTAAATTGCACAAAATAAAAATTTGGGGATATGTATGTGCAAGTCATGTGACTTTCGGTCAAATGGACGATCAACTAACTGATGTATCAAAAGTTAAAAGTTGTCAAATATATGGTACCAAAACTATGGAAAAAAAAATATTGAATTAAAATCTAAGAGTTGAAGATATTAGACAAAACGACTTCTTAACCACTTTATAAAACATCTGGAATATAGGGGGGGTTGAGTCATGAAAGTTAAAGCACACAAAGAAATAAAAAGGTAAAGGGACAATTATGAGGAGACCAAAACTTAGTGATAGGGAAGAGAGACACTCAAAGGTAGCCATCCATTTTCCCTCCCCACAAATAATGCAAAGGAGATGCCCCAACTTTAATGGACAAAGCTAACCCAACAGAGCAACCATATTAGGCACATTGAAACACTACAAACCAAAAACCCAATCAGAGTTAGTGATTGAGATTTGAGACTGCCATTGTGTCTTCTGTTCACAATTCACATGCAGAAGAGAGAAAATACATGCATACACAATAGAATATATATGCTAATTTCAGGAGAAAGAAAAAATAATATGTTAAAATGAGATAGATTCACTTCATATGAAACACTAACAAGTAAATTCGAGACAAAAATTATTCATACGGATTAAGGTTGTGAAATTTGGACAATCGGATAAATTGTAAGTTATTTTTTTTTTTTTTTTTAACAAACTCAGGTTTTGTTTATAAAAAATTTCTAATTCATTTATATATTCTATCCAACTTGGACATAATTGGCCACTTAACTTGCTTGCAAGTAATTGAAGAAAAAAAAAAAAAACTAAGCTGAAATAATTGAGTTGCACTTGAATTTATTAGATGTACATATTGTATATACATTGATAGGTACTCATACTTGTATAGATACATGGTACCTTAGGTTGACTTGCAGATCGAATTGACAAATTCACTTCCATTGTCACTTCGAATGACTTTAATGAATGCCCCAAACTGATTTCTGGCCATGGCAATAAAATTCCTTATATGAAGAGCAGCTTCACTCTTGTTCCTCAGCAAGAATACCCAAGTAGTCCTCGAATAGTCATCTAGTACAGTCAAAAAATACTGATAACCTCGTATGGTTTGAACCCTGTATGGACCCCATAAGTCCAAATGAATCAAATCAAATGGATTAGATGCATGAGAATCACTTGTGGGGAAAGGAAGACGAGTTTGCTTAGCCATTGAACATACAGTGCACTGTTTAATACAATCATTCGAATGACTGAAAGATAAACCCTGAATATGTCTTATTTGACTAACTGAAACATGTCCTAAACGCTGATGCCAAAGCCAAAAATCAGCTTTATTCAATGTGTTAACACTATATCTTCATTCACTCATCTCATTCTTCTTCTTTTTCTTCCATGAAGACGTCTTTGATCCCATAATGCTTCAGCAGAGCTATATGTTGATGTTTAACTAACGCTTTAGTTAGTAAATCAGCCAGTTGATTCTTCGAAGCTATGTAAACAACAACAACAGCACCAGTTTGCAAATGGTGTCTAGTAAAGTGGCAATCTAGTTTAATATGCTTTATTCGTTCGTGAAAGACAGGATTCCTTGCCATTTTGATTGCTGATTCACTGTCAGTATAGATTGGTACTGGTAACAAAGTCTGAATCTCAAGCTCTTTTAACAATCTACTAACCCAAAGAGCTTCAGCAACAGCAACTCTAAGACATCTGTATTCAGCCTCAGCACTTGACAAAGAGATCGTGTCTTGCTTCTTTACTTTCCATCCCACTGTGGCATTTCCAAGTCTTACACAGTATGTACTCAGAGATTTCCTACTGAAGGGACATGAAGCCCAATCAGAATCACAATACAAGGAGAGTTGAAGATCATTTGAAGCTGGAAACATCAAACCCTGTCCAGGACTCTGTTTTATGTATTTGATAACTTGTATAGCAGCAGCATAATGAGACTCTTTAGGATTGTCAACAGATTGACTGAGTCTTTGGACTGAGAAAGCAATATCTGGACGTGTCATGGTTAAGTATAGCAACTTACCAATTAGTCTCCTATATAACCCTGCATCTTGCAATGGAAGATCTCCAGAATTTGTGTTGGTTGCTTTGTCATATTCCTCAGTCGTGAGTTTGATATTGAACTCCATTGGGGTTTCAAATGGTTTAGCAGCTCCTAGACCTGCATCAGTGATTAGCTCCAATGCATACTTGCGTTGATTAATAACCAAACATGTAGATGATCTTGCTATCTCAAGATCCAATAAATATCTCAGATTACCCAAATCCTTCAATTTGAAGTGGTTTTGCAGCATAGACTTCAGTTGAGCAATCAGAGTAGAACATGACCCAGTAATCAAAAAATCATCTACGTAAATCAATAGGAACACTGTCTCTTTTCCTTGAGTCTTGCTAAATAAGGAATAGTCAGAGAGACTCTGAGTGTATCCATTGCGTATAAGAGTCTGTGTCAGCTTTATATTCCACTGTCTTGAGGCTTGTTTAAGCCCATACAGTGATTTTGTCAACTTGCAAACACGTCTAGCTGATCCCAACAGTGATATAGTTGCATCCTAACATGTAAATACTTAGTTGAATTATTTATATCATTCATATTTTATATCTTCTTATGGTTCAACCCTCCTCTCCACATTATAGAACTTAATAGAATTTCTTTAAATACTCATAACTTTTGTGTTTAAAGTTAGAATTTTTAATAATAATACACATGATAATTTTAAAATTTCGTGTATGAATTAGTTTTCTCGCTTTGGTAATGTAGAGTTTAGTTTGGCTAAAAAAATATGATGAGCCACATGATAATATATAGGACAATTACGTAATTTTAAGTAAAAAAAATTGTTTTTCTTTAATGATATGCAAACAATATAATCATTTCATTTCTGTCCAAATTTGACTGAAAGTTAGACAAGCCTGCCATTTTTCAACCAGCAAAATCAAAATTAGTAATTGTTAAAAAGTTCAGTAAGAATATTTTTGTACAAGTATCGGACTTTAAATTTCAAGTAATTTAACAATCAACCCTGTATAGATTATATTATTATTATTATTATTTATTATTATTATAACATTTGGGAAAATAGGAATATTAAATGCACATGGGGTGTGAAGGGGGGACAATACTCACATGAAGGAAACGTGGGACTTTCCCTTCCTTGCTACCCCTCTTCAAAACAGCTTCTGTTTGTGTTTGTGCTCTTCTCCTCCCCCTTCATTGAATGCAAATGGAAACCACTGTTTCTCATTAATTACGTTTACATTCTCTCTTATCTTATCTCATTATCCACTCTAATTGCCAAATAATATAATTAACTAACACTTAATTATATAATAATAATATAATATATAATATAATATAACTGATCAGTGCTTTACTATTTAATAAAAGATTTCAAATTTAAAACTCATCGAAGCTTAAGAATAGAAACATATTCATCACCAATAATTTACTTTTTGTGTGTGATAGAGATTATTATATGTATAGAATAAATATACACAAATAAATACCATTTTAAATATGTAACAAACATACTACGATGATGGATGGATCGGATAATGATTACTAACAATGCATATGATATGGCGGAGGAAATATTTCATGGTTGGGCCAGAAACTAGTGAGTGGGTCTCTTTTGCTCCATAACAACAGTAGAGAAGATAAACATTGGCCACTGCGCATTCAATACGTTGTCCACCATAGTTCTTTTTTTTCTGCATCCATAAATTATACTACTAGGATAATTTTTTTTTTATATGTAATATTATTTTTGCACTTTTGGGCCGGAAACATTAAATTTAAAATCTTTTAATGTAATATTTTTAAAGGGATTCAAACTTAATTTACCCCAAAAACACAATTCACTTATCGGTTAATCAAACCAACCTCCGTGATACTACTAAGAGAATCTGATCTAGCGTACGAACATTTCAAATGGAGTTTAGTGTAAGGTAATAATTAAATTGCTGGACACAAATAACGTGGTATTAATTAAATGTGCAAGTGGATGTCAGTGTGATAAGTTATATTTTATTTAGTGACTGCGAAATTCAGACTATATTTCATTAGTTTTTTTTTCCCTCATAGTGTTACAGGATAGCAATATTTATATTATATACTTACTTTAAATTTATAATAATTTTTGTTTGTATCGACTCCTGGCCAATAATAATCTTCGTGCTCGATGCTCGAACTTAAAATTCTAATTAATGAAATAACACTTAATCGCGTAAATAATAATTCAAGCAGTGTTTTGTTTTGTGTGTTTTTGCTCTTCCTTTGCCAAATTTCTTTTGAATAACTTGAGCATCTCTGCAACTTTTTCTTTTTTCAGCAACTTATTATTCCCTTGCATTTTTTATCCTTAAAAAATATATATACATTTGAGTATTTAAAATGAAACGCACCACCAATCACCATCATATAATAACATTTTGTATGGATGATAAAGTCACGTACCTAACAATTTGCAAAATTTTGAAAACGTTTTTTTTATGAATTCACTTTCGGCAAGTTATCTACGTACAAAGCACAATCACTTTCATTACCAAATAATAATCAACAAAAGCTAATTAATAATACCTTCTACTTTATTGCATGTGAAATACCATTTTTTCCCCATAATCATCATCATCAGCAATATAAAGAGTGAATTCAATACAAATCAAAATTATTTTATGTAAAACAAGCTTATTATGAGAGTTGCATTTTAATATGATCTCCTTAATTACAATGCGGAAAAAAAATTACCTCTTGTTTATGTAAAAAAAAAATCCCTTAAAATGGCAGCAATATCATTAAATAGTAGTTTGTATAGGAAAATAATGATCATTCCGATTCATAAGTTTAAGATCTATTAAGTCAGATGGATAATATAATTAAATACTCTAAAAATTTGTAAATATTACAATTAATGTAAGTAAGACACATTCAGAACATCTCGGATTTTGGATTTCGGATTTTTGTACCATGGTTCCCTTTGATATTGTAATCGGCAAAGAATATCCGAAAAATGCCCAAAATTAACGAAATATATACATCAATATTTGTTTTTATTATTATTATATGAAACAATATTCGTATTTCTTTGGAATTTTTGAGTATATAGATGATATGAACAGAAATGGTAGATGGATAGGATAGGATTGTCGAGTTGGATGTTTACTGACCAACTAATATTAATTTGTGTAATGTTAACTGTTTAGTGTGTATTAATAATACCAACTCCAAGTTTCAAGAATCACATGCATAAGGAATCCCTATGCTGCCAAAGGAATCTTTGTATAGAAGCTATGAGAAAAGATTAATTATTATGTAATTATGTACTAAGGATTAGGGGTGAAACCGGACCGGTCGGACCGGTTTTTTGCTTGTTTCGGTCGGATACCTAAATTTTCGGTCCGGTTTTTTTCTTTAAAAAAATCCGACAAAAAACCGTTCGAGGAAAAATAAACCGTCCATTAGTAGTACGGTTTTTTCTGTTCGGTTTAAACCGAAAATCCAATATTAGCAATTACCATTATAAATTCTTGTCATTTTCACGGACTATATCAAATCAAAATGATAAATTAATTCCATTATTAGAATTAAATAAATTATAAAATAAAAGTAGAAAAAATAATATTCAAAAGTGCCTCTTTTACAATTTATATTAACCTAATTAATTATTTATATTAATTAATATCAACTAATATAACATATATTATAGATATTTAATTAACATAACGGTCGGTTCGGTCCCCACGGTCCTTAAAGCTCAAAATCCGAAACGGTCCGAAAAACCGAACAAGAGAAAAAAAATCCGACCAAAAATCAAACCGAAAATTTCGGATTCGGTTTTTTCGGTCCGGAACGGTTCGGTTTTTACCGGTTTTTCGGACCAATTGGTTTCACCCCTACTAAGGATATGGATCTGTATTTTTACAATTTTTTTGCCCAATACTTAGATTTAAATAGGTAGCAAATAAATAATATGTTGCGATAGTAGAGGAATAAGTATAATCGATGATATATTAATCCTAATATTATTATCATCTGCCATTTTTTAAAGGAAATGAGATCTATATAAAATATCAAAATTGATATAGATTCCAACTAGAAGTCCGATGTATTCCGACAATGAGAGAATATATATATAATGAGAGAATATATATATGACCCAGAAGTTTATAATAATTACGAGTGAATGATCAAAGTATGCAGTTTCCAAAACTAATTTCCAAACTAGACTCGTTTAGCAACTAATTCTCAAAATAGGTCTTTTCATATTTTTAATAATATACCTTATTTACTTTACATCCTAAAGTTTACATTATGTTACAAATAAATTCTTAATCAAAATATAATACAAGAAAATTGAAAATTAAGAAAATTAAATGTATAAAAAAGTTAAAAAAAAAAAGGGAAAAAATTTATAAACTAATTAAATTATGAAAATACACATTAAAAATAATCAAACAAACAATTTTTTAGATTTTAATTTTAATTCTTAAAAAATGTTTAAAATTAAAGGATAATTTTAAAATAAATAATTTTTTAAACAACTTTATCTTGACAAAAAAAACAACTATATAATGATAAAATTAAAATTGATTCTATTGATTTTTCAAATTTAAATTAGTTTATCTATTTTTTCAGTCACTAATTTTATACATTTTTATAAATTTAACATGTTTTATTTAAGGTTTATGTACGTTTTCATTTTTATACTTTCTTACTTAAAAAATTACGAGTATTTAGTTTATTTACATGTTATATCACTGTTTTTTTAATATAATTTATATCTTTAGCATAATTTATTTTTAGAATTTTTTACAATTACTAGTTAATTTTAATTTTTAGTTTATAACTTTTACATATAATTAATTTATTTTTTCACATTTTTTTATATTTCTTGTATTATTTATCGTTTTAGGGTCAGTTGTAACAAAATATAAACTTTGGGATGTAAAATAAAAAATATAAATAATTTAAAAAATAGAAAAACCTAGTTTGGGAATTAGTTTCAGAATAAGCCTAGTTTAGGAATAAGTTTGACAATCAGACCTATTTTGGGAATTCTCTAAATCGGATGATACTGGAATCTCATAATCAGATTCTCTATCACCGTTCGAAAATTTTGCCCCTATAAATATTTGTTATTAATAATACGTACATTATCCAAATGATGTAAGTGAAAGTTTATGTCAGAATATAATTATTACTTCACTCTTTGCACATAAATTTTGTTTTACCGTAATTAATTAGTATAAAAATACATGCATTTTATTTTTCTCACATTAAATTACAAAATTATTGAAATACAAGATATCAATTTCATCTTAAATCTCTTCATAATTATTTTTACATGATAAATTTGCAAATTAGAGCATACTGACTCCTTATGATATTTACAATTTAAAATGATTATAATAAATATATACATTACAAATTTATATTAAATTATAATAAATAAATACATAGACATTTTTTTTTTTGGGTAAAAGACATAGACATTAATAGTACAGTACTACAATTATTTAAAGTTGTTGATCGTCTCCAATTGCATAAAAAATATATATATATCTAGCAATAATTAAGAAAATCGGTGCTAATTAAGGGACAAAGCTCACCTCACATTTTCCTTCAGAATATGTTTTTGTTATATATATATATATATATAAGAGAATAATGACAATCATTGAGAAGGATGTACTGCTAATTATGAGTTCGATACTCTTAACTAACAAATAATGTAGAGATGGTATACCTACTACTATATTGGGCTCCAATTTTGTTATTAAACTTATTTATTTTCCTAAAGTAGCTTATTGGTTAATTTTATGAAAATGTCTAATTCATAGACGGTAGCTTTCAAGTAATATATTTGTAGTACACTATATTTTATACAAATTTTTTTTAATCACTGCGCAATATATTAATAAACCCAAACCAAACAAACTGACTGATTACAGAACATAAGAATCCTGTAAATCCAAAACAAACGGGATAAACGGAGCTAACCAAGAACCAAAAAGCTGCAGAAACCTAGATTGTTTACAAAGAGAATCTGCAGACCTAACAAGAGATCTAGAAACCTTAAAAACATAGATCAGCACTGATCAACTAAAGTCTAAACATCCGATAGAACCCCAAATAACACAACGGGAGAACATCTAAACTGATTAAAAGCAGATAAAAGCAGTTTTGAATCTGTGAGTAAAATACAACCATAAAGCCCCAAACTTTTACTCAAAAACAGACCCAAACTGCAAGTAAAACATTCTGCTAACAACACATCAGAACCCGGGCAACTACGACAGACGCAGCCATTAATCTCCCATGTGGATCCAAAATGATAGCTGCTCCATATAAGACACCAGTCGAACTATGTACCGAACCATCCGAAACAATCTTCCATCGACCAGACGGAAATGTGGATTAGAAGCTAAGGAAGATCTGGAGGAGTTACCTTCATTGCCACGGTTGATAGACCCTGTTCCATTCAGAAATGTAACCGCATGATCAGTAACAAGTTGTTCAACTCTAACCATCTGTCTCATCCTGAAAATAAGTTCATTCCGAGTAATCCAGATAGACCATAAAATAATACATTTTAAGGGCAAATATTTCCGTAATGGCATATCCAAACCAGCAGCAGGACCCTTTTCCCATTTCAGCCAATCTAAAACATAAAAGATAGGTAATCTTGACGACTGAATCATAAAGGCAGAAGCATACCAAACCCTCTTTGCAAAATGACAAAACCACATAATATGATTCTATGGTTCATTTTCATCCACATAATAAACACATAAGATTAAAAGAAGGAATACGTTTACGAAGCTTAATACCCAACGTATACAATTTTTTTATTACAATATCGAACTAATATCTTAAATTTTAATTAATTAATTTTGTTTATAAATGATTTGAACTTTATATACATCTGAATTCATGCCAGGTGAAGTATAGATGTGGTGAACCGATCATGCAGGGTGAATAAGTTATGTCTTTAGCCTTTTATAAAATATAAATATATAAATATATATATATATATATATAATAATAATAATAATAATATTATTCATTTATTATTATATTTATGTATAAAAGTCATGTGTTTAGGCCGTATGGAAGGGAGCTGCTTCCAGCGTGGCAGTGGGAGACAGCTGGCAGTACGAATGGAGCCCTCACCAATAATAAAATAACTACAAATTCTTCGTAGGGTCTAGTTAGCTAGGACTTATCATGAAATGGCTGCAGCTCACATGAAACACAATGGCACAATTGTAATAAGTAGTGTCCGATTTAGCTGAAAAATTACAATATGCTCTTTAAAATGAAGTTAGTAATATTAATGAATATAGACAAATAGCATATAATTATTGTGTCTCTTTTAAATATATCATTAAAATATATAATAAACTAAGGGCATGTTTAAATTGCGGAATGAGCATAAAAATAAAAATAGGGAGGATGAAATTATAACGGTGATGTTTGGTTATTTATGTGTAAAATAAGAGGTCACAATTTATAATTTTGAGAGAATTGTTAATCTTGGTACAATCACAAAATGAACATTTCAATTTTTGATTGATCTGGAAATAATAATAAAAAGATAATTTTAAAATTACACTCTAACTGAAATTACAAATTATAGTTTATACATAACCTGATTTATTAATCACACACCGGACTCTTAATTCTTCGTATACACACCCGACCTTCCGCCGACATGCTGTCACGACGTCTCGTTCCGCATGCTATTTTCGTAGCCGTACCTGCTCGTTCCACTTGGTTCCGCTACCGCTTTTGCTGGTTCCACATCGATTGTCGTCGCTGGCCCACCCGACACCTGTCGCACGCTGCCGCCGGCCACCCGTCTGCTTGTCGTCGCTGCCGTACTCCGCCCGCCAGTTGTAGCCAACCACCGCAGCCGCCCTACGCTCGCCCTCAACCGTGGGCCCGTGGCTGCCCTCCAACCCGCTACCGCTTGCCCCCTTCATGCCGACCGTCGCCGCTCACTCCGACTTTTTCATATTTAATACTGTTAATTTGGCTAATATAGATAACAAAATGGTATATTTGACATTTGAAATTATTTATTTCATTTACCTGTAACATTATATCAACCAAATATTAAATTTAGAATTTTCATTTTATATCACTCATGTTAATCAAAAAATATCATATTAATATTACACATTCCTATTTCATATTTAATATTTCACGAACCAAACATGCCGAAATTTAATATATTTGCTTGGAAAGCTTTACGATTAAATATATGAAATTCATCCTAAAAAAAAAAGACAATCTCCCATTTATTTTTTAATACAATATTATTATTGTGTATTTTTAGGTGGAAAGTGGAAACGCTCGAACTCTTTAGTTTAGGTAGTACAAAAAAAATATATTAGAAAACATTATTACAAATGATAGCACTTAACATTTTTTTAAAAGTGGTATGCATTTATATTTCCACTATATATTATCTTCAAATAATATATATATATATGCATTTATATTATCTGACATATTAATGCAGAATAATATATGCATAATAAGTTTAAGTAAATTCATTAGAGTTCCAAAGTATAACTTAATTGAGTTTTTCCTTTTTTGCCAAAGAAACATGCGCGTTTCTTACGTGCTTCTAAACCCAAAAAACATTATTAATATTATTATTGTGCGAGTGATTTCGTTAATAAATAAATAAATAAAATTGAGGTGGGTGTGGGGGGTAATTGGGGTACAGCTGGCACTGGCAGCAAAACGACGCAACTGGTTCTCCTCATCTGATAGGTTCCAGCTGGTCAGACACATTATTATTTACGTATTGTAGCGAAATTCAAAATGCTATACTCCAATTACCAATTTACCCTTACGTGTAGCTTCTTTCTTATTGGCCGTCCGCTGTCCTTAGGTCAAACGTCAAATAAGAGTAGTGACTACGTTCTAACTTCTACCTCCCCTCCTCCCCGTACCTCACGTGAGTCGAACTTGAGATCCAGTTTCTTATCTAAATATAATATAATTAATATTAATATTATACCACGGCGCCGTGGTGGTCTAACGGTAAATAAGGCTTCCTCATATGTAGTTTGATTATGAGTTTCAAGTTAGAAATTTTTTGATAATCTGATTAAAACATAAATTCTGGTTGATTCACATTCCGCGTTAATATGAAGAGAATAGTATAATTGGATTTAACAGTTCGACTTCTTGACTATGCTGTTGATGGGGCTTCGTTGCTGGTCCAGTGCATGCACATGTTATTCACTAAGTCTGGTACGAAAAAACTCTAAATCGTGGGTAGAACAGTTCGAACGTTACGTAGCAGGATGAACCTAATCAACACTACTCTAAACTGTAATTTTTTTTTAATTGGTTTTGTGAATTTCATTTTCGAAAATTGTAATAAATATAATAATTTACTCGAAATTAAAAGTTTATGTAGTTATTTTAAATTTTAAAAAATTAATGTGATATATATAGAATCTTTTACTGTTTTACCATTACTTTTTTTCTTTATGCACGTATAAAAAATGTGTTCTCATCGTTGCTCCGCTTGACCAAAAGTGATAATTAATGAGAAAAAGGTATTAGTTTAAAAAAAATTAAGGAAGATTAAATTAATTTTGAAATAAGTATGTAAATGTAACTACAAGTCTACAACATATATTACAAACTAGTTGATAACGTTAACAGCGTAGTCTTTGTAGTTATTATTATGAATGAGACATTTCACAAAAAAAAAATTACGTTATTGGTTCTTCTAGGTAAAAAATTAGAGTTAAAATGAATATAATTAAATAGATGAACATGTTTTTAAAAAATATAAAATTATCTGTTTTTTTTCAGTTAAATATAATTATTAAAAATGGTCACGGGGTAGAATGGTCCAAGAGATATCTCCCCTTTTAATACGCGCAGAAATTCTAAGACTATCATACTTCGTTCCCGCCGCCTATTCTCCTCTGCTCCGCCATGTTTCCTCCTCCTTTCTTTCTCTCTCTAAAATATTAAAAAAAAAAAAAATCAAAACTTTCTTCCTTCATAAGCCATTAATCTCCTCTTGAGCTCCGCTCCTTCCTCATTGATCAGAGCACGCACAATCTCTGGACAGAGTAAACAAGCCAAGGAATAAGAAGAACAAGAAGCAGAATAGAGCTCTGCAACTACAGTCAAAACCAGCTACTCCATCAATGGCGAAGCCCAAGAAGAAGGTTTCATACATTTCGGTCCCATCACAGATAATCAACTCCCTCGAGTCCGCCTCCATTCATTCCCTCCTCATCTCCCCAAAGAAATCCTGTTCCAAGACTTTCAATCGCTTCTCCGCCATAAACTCTCTGAAGAACCCTAAGCTCTGGTTCTCCGCCCTCTTCCTCGTCGGCCTCCTCAGTATGCTCAGGGCCGGATTCAACCTCGACCGTCTGATCCCATTCCCCTCGCAGCCCTGCGCCCAATCCCCACCGTTGACCGCGTCCGATCAGATCTCTCTCGGAGCCGCTCCGGCAGTGGCTCCTGGCGGTAACCGGAACGCTTCGAGTGAGTACGCGGAGGGCGAGATTTGGAAGCAGCCGGACGGGATGGTGTACCGGCCGTGCCTTGATGTCAGCGAAGAGTATAGGAGAGGGACGGAGGTGGTCGTCAAGGACCGGCGGAAGTACCTGATCGTGGTGGTTGCCGGCGGCATGAATCAGCAGCGGAATCAGATCGTGGACGCCGTAGTGATCGCCAGGATTCTCGGCGCCGCCCTGGTTGTTCCAATCTTGCAAGTCAACGTCATCTGGGGCGACGAAAGGTATAATCTTTAGTTTCCTAATTTGGGCAGTTGATATTTCAAATTCAAATTGCTGCAACTTTAACTTAAACTGCATAATAGCCATTAGAGTAGTGATCGTTCCGCTGTTCAAGTTCAATTAGAGCTGACTAATTAAAGTATATTAGATTCCAAGTGTTTGATTGGTGAAGTAGTATCTAAGAATGGCTTTGATTGAAGTGTTCTTGAATCATCCCTATTCCTATCTTCATTGTGGAGCAGAATCTCAAGAAATATGTTCCTTAACGAACATTATACTAAGATATTCTTGCCTTGTTTGTGCAGTGCCCTCTATGATCAACATTATGATAAAATTGCAACTTTTATGATGTGGACTTCCATTCTAGCTTGTTTTTCTTTTGGGTGGCTTCTAAAAGAGGCATCTTTTAGAACTTGGTTCATTAAAGCATACACTAACTCGCTTCGTTTGATCTGTGCAGTGAGTTCCCGGATATATTTGACCTGGAACACTTCAAGAAAGTTCTTGAGAACGATGTGCGCATAGTCTCTTCACTGCCATCCACTCATATAATGACGAGGCCAGTGGAGGAGAAGCGAACTCCACTTCACGTGTCTCCAGAATGGATTCGATCCCGTTACCTCAAAAGGGTAAGCTTTCCTTCTTTGTAGAAATGTTTCTTTTTTTTTTGAGTTGCTATAGATGATAGAGATTTTAAACTTTTAATCCATAAATGAAGAACACAAAAGATTAGATAATGTTCAGTCTGCTCCTTCACATCATTGTCCCACAATATGTTCTTTCTGATCCTAAAACCTGAACTTGAATTGTGGACCTCAGAGCAATACTATCCATATAGTCCATACACACTATGAACAATTAATGATGTTTACCTTAAAATGTCTTAAGTATCGACAATTAATGACCTTACAGCTAATCAACTTTTATTTGAACATATGCAGCTCAATAGAGAAGGTGTCCTGCTTTTGCGTGGCTTAGACTCGAGGCTCTCAAAGGATCTTCCTTCAGATCTTCAGAAACTACGATGCAAGGTGGCCTTTAACGCGCTAAAGTTTGGTCCACCAATTCTGCAGCTTGGTAACAAGCTTGCAGATAGAATGAGCAGCAAAGGACCTTACCTTGCCTTACATCTACGAATGGAGAAAGATGTGTGGGTGAGGACCGGTTGCCTTCCCGGTCTAAGCCCCGAATATGATGAAATAGTTCATCAGGAGAGGAAACTCCGACCCGAACTCCTAACAGGTCGGAAAAACATGAGTTACCATGATAGGAAGCTTGCTGGTCTCTGCCCTTTGAATGCTTTGGAAGTTAGCAGGTACTCTTTGTTCAAAAAATTTAACTTTGAATACCATTTGATGAGATTCTTGGGTTGAAAAATCGTGTTTGCATGAAAAATATTTATTTCAAGTACGAGTTTCGCTCAAAGTTTCGCATTTTATAGCATTTTCTTTAATTTCTGTAGAGAAATGCATTATGTGCTAAACAAATCTTATTGTGTCAATATCATTTCAGTTGTCTCATTGTTTTTTTGCACAAATTGCGGTTTGCTGTATTAGAAATTGCCATCCTTGATCCATTTACTTACTAAAACAAAGCAAATTTGTATTTTTTGATCGGTAAATTGATGATTTTCGATTTTCTCAGGTTGATAAAGGCGCTTGGAGCCACGAAAAATGCTAGAATATACTGGGCAGGAGGGCAGCCACTGGGAGGTAAAGAGGCACTGCAGCCATTAACACGCGAATTCCCGCATTTCTACAATAAGGAAGATCTTGCCCGACCCGGTGAACTAGAACCTTTTGCAAAGAAAGCCTCGTCTTTAGCCGCACTGGACTACATTGTGTCCGAGAGGAGCGACGTCTTCATGCCTTCTCATGGTGGCAATATGGGCCATGCCCTTCAGGTACTACAACCCAAAAGCTCTACAATAATTGGGTCTTTCTATCAGCTTCACAATCACCATGCTTGTGGTATAGTTTTTGCATTTTTCTATTGACTTTACGGTGAACTCTAGAGGAAAATTGTTATTAGTAATAATGTGATGCAAATTTGAAGTGTAGCTTAAAAAAATATACTTTTAAAGTTTTACATATGTTACAATTAAGTCATCCCAGCAGTAAAAAGAGCAAAAACATGGTGCTTGTGAAGCAAATGCTAGAAAATCTCAAATAATCTGCTGTTTTTTTTTCTTTTTGAAATTTGTTGTAAAGGTTGTTTGTTCGAAAAATGCAGGGATCAAGGGCATTTGCAGGGTACAAGAAGTACATAACCCCGAACAAGAGACACATGCTTCCTTATTTCTTAGACTCGTCTTTGCCAGAACCCGAGTTTAACCGAATCATCAGAGACCTGCATCAAGAGTCGTTAGGGCAGCCCGACGCAAGGGCCATTGTGTCCGGGAAAGATGTGACCAAGTACCCTATCCGTGAATGTATGTGCAATACCACTTCCCACGCATGAAAACGAAAAGCTGAAGCGGGCAGATTGGAGTCGGAGGGCAATGATAATCGCGCGGTGGTGCCCTTAGGGTTTAGGGCACCACCCTCTTCTTAGTCATGGTTGTATAAAATAGTAAAAGCTTAGTAACACCACACTGCAGCATTCTTTCATTCTTTAGAAGAGATGGGTTAGGGTAGGGAACCGGATTTACTCGGGTATTCTTTTGTTATGCGATAATGTCATGAGATCACTGATGTACCACGTCTGAAATGTGTATATTCATTTACTGCCAATAATGAAGATCATATTTTACTGAAATTATGTGTAGCTATGTATAGCAGCAAACTGAGGGACTGCAGTTTCCTTCTGTTCAGTTTGCAATTCAACCGTTGAATTTAAATACTACTTCTACAAAACTGAAAATAGCCCCCTTACTGCTCAACTATTGTAAGACTGCCCCCGAAACTTAAGCTACGGCTATTAATAAACCCAAACATGGAAAGAACTAGCCCAAACCACCGCTACAAGGCCCAGACTCTATTACAGCCCAAGAACGGAAGCAACAACAAACTTAACAGAAATACTAAAGTATAGTAATTCTCTACACAAGGAAAGTTTATGATGTGGCTTGTAGACGGTTACTTATGTTGCTTAATGGTTACTTCCAAGTATTATTATTATGTTGATAACTTAGTTAATCGGTTAAATTTCCATCCAAAATTTCGTTAAATGGTGATATGACAATGTTACACAAGGAAAAAAAAAAGTGTAACATGATTGATTAAAAATGGGTTAAGAACCTATGGAAGATCTGAACTATCACCCATGTTAACGGGAGAGGTCTAAAATTTAAAAAGTTAATAACAGAGATTTGAAATTTCAATTTTGTTGATTTGAGATTTTCCGTCCATTTTTAGGGTTAAATTAAACAGAATTGTGTGAAATGACATTTTTGCCCCTTTAATATTTTGTTTTATTTAATATCTTATTTAATGAAATGTGAAATGACAATTTTACCCCTAAAGTCAAATTAAAACCACCCGGCCACCGCCACCCGACTCCGGCCACCACCACCCGACTCCGGCGACCACCACCTCGACTCCGACGACCACCACCTCGGCTCCGGCGACCCAACTCCGGCCACCACCTCGGCAAAAAAACTCCGATCTGGAGCTCTGTGGCCCCGACCAGAGCCACAGAGCTCCAGATCGGAGCTCTGTGGCTCCGACCAGAGCCACATAGCTCCGATCGGAGCCCAATTGGGGCCGGTGGCTCCGATTTGGGCCCAATCAGAGCCTTGGTGGTGGTCGCCGGAGTACGGTGGTAGTCGCCGGTGTACGGTGGTGGTCGCCGGAGTACGATTGGTGGTCGCCGGAGTACCGTGGTGGCTTCAAGGGTATTTTGGTCTTTTCACTCCAAGCATGTGAGGGGCACACTTGATAGAAGGACATTTTTAGAAATTTATTTTATTTCCGGTCACATGCCAAGCATGTGACCAACTTCCGTTAGTTTTAACGGAAAAAACTAACGGAGACCGCTGTTATCAACAAAACTGAAATTTCAGACCTCCGTTATTAACTTTTAAATTTCAGACCTCTCCCGTTAACATGTGTGATAGTTCAGACCTTTAATAGGTTCATAACCCATTAAAAAATTATTATTTAGTTACATTATATATTCTTTATCATCTTCATAGTATTTTTTATGTGTGCTAAAAAATTAGATATAACCTAGAATTCAATTTCTAGGTACGATTCAAACTTAAACAAATTTAGAGATTGAACCGAGCTTAACAATCAATTTTCAATATCGAATCCAGAAACGGGCCTTTGCGCTCAATTCAAACTCATTCTTTATTTATTTTAAACAAAAAATAAAGTTGCCGTAAATAATGAAGATCATATATATATATATAGAATAAAAGCCACATAAGTTTTTCATTCATTACGTCACTTTTCTAATATTTTTTTTGGCCAAGACGTCACTTTTCTATTAATTTCTATTAGTCCACATGAATTTTCTAAAACACCATTAAATATCCAAAGCTTTTTAAACAACTAACATAAATAAATGAATAGTAATTAAGATTATTTTTTTGGGTTTAATAATGTAATTAAGCTTTACGATGTTGATGTTAATACTATAGGAAGATACGAGGAAAATATATATCGACACGAGTCTTTTGAACTCTCGAATTTATAAATTTGGAATGTGAGTACGTGTCAATGTCTCCGCGTTTGTTCGACTTCATTGTCGATTTAGTTTAGTTTGACTAATAATAATTAAGGAGACCAGACATGGCCAAAAATAAATAAGGTGGCCTGTGATCAATAGTCATAGAAAAATGGTGGAATTTTTGTTAGCTTGTCTAAGAAGAAGCTTAGCAACCAAGAATGACCGTTAGAGAATATTTTTTATGTAATGTGATTATGATGTTTTGTTTGATAAACTGAATGATGTAATATAAGTTATATAATATGAATTTTATTTTAATATGAAATTACGACGTGTTATAAAAATTAGTCAAAACTTATGAATTTTCCCTTCCGTTATTATACGAGATTATATAAAAAAAATAGTTATAATGTGAAATTACGATTAATATATACTATTTTTAGATAGAATAAGGGGTATTATTAGTTTATAGTAGAGGTGGCAATCGGATCGTGTCGTGTCTATTCGTGTCGTGTTGCTAGTGACACGTGTGTCAACAGATCTCTCGTGTCAAAACAGATCACCTAAAATGTGTCGCAGGTTTTCCAAATACGAGAGTTGTCATGGCAGATCCCGTGTCACACGGGACACGACACGAGACACGAAATTTTCGTGTCAAAACAGATCTCGTGTTGACACGGAACTTGATGAAAACGAAAAACTCAATTTTTTTGTTTAAAAAAACATGAACTTTACTCTCGATAATCAACATGTTTTTCACTTTCCGGTTCAGCGAAATCTCACACCACCCCCGATATTATAGTTATACCCTCAGCGGCCTGTGACCGTGCCTCATCTCGAGAATTACAACTTCTTAAGGCACTCATTCTCCACTTACATTTTTTAGACCAAAATTTGTACAAATGCTAAGTAAATATACAATTACTAATCTTTATAAATAATAAATATTAAGTTTCAAATAAGTCGTGTCGATACGTGTTTATCGTGGACCTACAGATCAGATCTACATGGACATGCTTAAAAACGTGTCTAGTCGTGTCACAAATCTATCTGACACAGTCAGATTTTCGTGTAGATCAAGATACGAAAAAAAACAGGTCAGTGCCAGATCGTGTCGTGTCAGCAATTGCCACCCCTAGTTTATAGTCCTATTCCAGATGAATTAATATTATTATAATAATAAGTGACATTACCATTACATCACAATACTAAACACTATAATTTAATATTACTCATTAGTACACTACATTGCAAATTTGCAATATAGCCAAATATCGCAATTTAACATTGGTTTCCCGCGGGGTGGTCCTAGGGGGCCCTCGTCAGGAGGGCAGCCCATGTAGCATGTTTGCTCCACACCTAGATTAATCCCCACTTGCACCGGGTCAGCCCGTAAGGGGTAAATTGCCTAGTGGGGATTGAACCCCTAACATGTTATTACTTATAAGTATGCCATACCCCCCGAAAGCTTACCCTCGTCAATAGGCATAGACTATACAATTAAATATTGTGGTCTGCTAATGGCTAAAGAGAGTATTAAAGCTTAATTTTCTTTCATTGTAGACTTTCGAACTCTGGTTCAAGGATCATACATAAGTAAACTCACTTTACCAACTGACTGAAATAATATTGTTTTTGATTGAGTTATCAAATCACGCAAACTGAGCTAAAACATATAGTAGAAATAAAGACATTATTTATGTTCATATAATTTGACACGAAAATGAATTCAACATATATGATAAATTAACAAGATCGAATATGTCTAGATATCCGGAATTCTAATTGCAGATGGAGACCTGGGGTCGTCACTACAAACGGGAGATGTGTGAATGATGTGGGAAATAAGACACCACTATGGGAGCTCCTTTCGATGACGATTTCTTGCTCTTCTTCTTCTGCTGTTGGTCCGACTTTGAACAGCTTCCTATAATACTGTCATTTGAAACCTGTTTAGTATTCATGCCAAAGCAGTTAAGTATACGTGAAAACATTTTCAAATGCTTTCTAGGGAATTTAGGGTTTGTGCGGAGTGAAGGAAGATTTGTTGATGGATATTGGGTTTAGTGTGGAGCTAAGGAGCTCCATTTTATAGAGAAAAGAAGTAAGTCTACTACTTTGGTACAAGGAAAAATATATGAATTAAAACCGAAAAGGAATTAAGACCGTTGAAAAATAAATAAATAAATTATTATGATGTTGATATATTACTAGGGAGATACATGGAAAGTGTGTATTGCCACGAGTCTTCTTTTACCATTGTGTTTATAAATATGGAACGTTACTATCAGTCTAATTAATATTAGAGGAAATCGCCGCTTGGCCCTTCAGATTTCACGGGTTTTGACTAAATTTATCTTTTAATGTTTAATTCTTTATTTAGTTTTTTAGTTATATTTGTATTTCGATCACTTTTAAATGTGTATTTTACTTGGGCTTCTTTTGAACAAAAATAAACTGAATACTTTTTCAAATATCACTCTTAAAATTATATATTTCTTTTAGTATGTTACTAAGTTAGCATAATTTGTTTAGTGTTCGTTTGGAACACAATTATGGGTTTTCTTTCTATTTTTTTAAAATAATATACAATAGTAATTAATTATAGTTGGAACTTGCACTGCGAGAAGCGGTGGGCCTACACGGCTATACAATTACAACCCAAACCCAACGTCCTCCGGAAGCTTATTCAGTTATTTGATAGGAATATTTTGTTACGCCGCGTATTTGATGATATACTTACTAATCTCTTTACTAAATCTATTTTTGTATCAATTCTCACTTAGGTTTGTTACCTTAGATTTGTAAGTTAAAGTTTGTCATACCTTACTTGTTTAGTAAATGTTATTACTTAATCGGAGACAGGAACAGAGCTATAATCCACTTTTAATATTATACAATTTTAAATTTAAAAAATGACATTACTTAAAGTCTTATTTTTTTTTATTTTTTTTTAATAATTCTTTACTCGTACTTTAGTTTTCGCCCCAACCTTAAATTCATGCTTTTCATCCTTAGTCGGAGCTTTTCGTCACGGTATGACCCGGTTCTGATGATCGCTAGTAGTACATGCATATAAAATGTAGTATTTTTAAGAAACATATATAGCGCCGTGATGTTAAATTAAACATCTATATATATATATATATATATCCAAATTCTATTGTACATATACTTAGTTTAAAGCTTGATGAATCCAACAAATAAAGATATGGACTACAAACGCGAGATGTATGAATTAAGTGGGAAGTAAGACATGACTATAGGAGCTCCAGTACTGCCTTCTGACGAGGATGACTGATCCTTTGATTTCTTATTCTTGTTCTTTTGGTCCTCAAACTTCTTGGCAGGTGATGATCTTCCTTCTGCAATCATACCGTCGTTCGAAACTCGTGATGAAGGAGCCGCGGTGAAGCAGCTGCAGAATACACTAGAAAACATTATTATTGAAGAAATGAGTGCAGAGAAGATTATTATATATTATTATTTTGTGGATGACACTATATGGCGAAGTTAATAATAAGGATCTTCGTTTTATAGGGAAATGTTGATGAAGGTCATCTAGCTACTTGCACAACAAGGAAGATTCTTGATATAGGAAGACCACAAGAAACTTATCAAAAACATATATGTGGCCGATAATAATTGTTCCAACAAGATTATGACGTTGATGTTGATATATTTGATCGAATGATGCTATTAAGGAAGATCGTGATGGTTCATGAACCCAACATGTTGTTTGACCGTCGTGTTTTTAAACTTTCTTCGAATGACGTAAATTATACTGTCACTATAGTTGATATGAATTATTATATGTAAAATGCCATTCAGATAAAAACTTATACATTATAATAATAGTTATTTGTGTTTTACACATATTTTTTTTTATGAATATTATATATAATTAAATATATAATAATATTATAAAAATCATTGTCCCAAATTATATTTTTAAAAGACACATGTATACAATATATATATCATTTATGCATTTGTCTATGTTGCTAGCTAGAATAAAAGTCCGGTTGATCACGTCATAGGCTCGCCGATATCCCTCCCCATTCTTATTCTTTAGACTATTAAATCTACATCTCTATTTAATTAGAAAACACTAATAAAAGTAGAACACGGAATTATCAAAAGGGCCAACTGTATAAATATGTGGCGGCTCAGGAGGGGGATTTGACTCTCTCAACTCAGCAGACACAATTGATTCAACATACTAATACTAATTTAATAGTTGAGAGTGCCCCTACTGTACAATCTGACTTTTAAAGTTATAAGTTCAAACTTTCTAGATGATTTTTCTTGGGAAAAGGCTTTTCGATTTTAGGGTTAATGTGCCAGCTTCTTACACATAGTAGATTATTGGTGGTTTTACATTGCGAAATCAGTATTTACAATAATTTCAAATGTACATATTATATGAGAGTTCAAATATTGCGAACTGGATAAATAAAGTTGGCACTACTTGTTCCATTTTATTTTTTAAATACTATTTGTTTTTTATAGAAAAAAAAATACTATTATTAGATTGGAACTATATATATATTACAATTCGTATAGCTCTTGACCCGTTGGGAAATATTTACTTGATCTGTAAAATCCACATAATAAGTATACACTTTCATAGTGTTTCTACTTTATATATAGATGATGATGATGATGATAATAATTGCATTAGCTACGGCCTACGAAGATGCACGTGTTAATTTTTTTGGTAATTGAAGATACACGTGTTTCAATCCTAATAGATCGGATACAATCAACGCGATTAATTATTTTCCGTTACATTTCGATGAGGCTACGGTCACCCCATTAATTACCTCTGTGCTTTATCCGATGAACCTCTCTACATATATATATATGCTCAAAACACTACATAGTAAATAATGTTTGCACATCTGACGACACGTATGCATGACATCATCACTAAAAACACAAGAAATTACTAGAGACACGAAGAGTAGGAATTAACAGGGAAGTATGACACAACAATGGGAGTTCCTTTGCGTGCCGAACAAGATTGATCATCCTTCTTATTCTTCTTCATCTGGGTTTTGTCCGGTTTCTCCGACGACTTTGCTGTGTCGGAGACACGAGAGGCTGCCGGAGATGATGTGAAACAGCTCAGCATGCTTAATTAGTAATTAATATGGAATTATCTCTTAATTATATATCTCTTCTCTCGAAGCTGAAGAAATTAGAAGTAGAAGTTTAGGGTTTCGTATAAAGGTTGTGGTGTTTGTAGGTGTGGATTCAGGTTTGTGTATTTATAGGCAAGGAAAAGCAAATGCTTGCAGGGCACGGAGAAGACTAGCTAGAAGACAATAGTGGTTTGGGGACCATATTGACTAATTAATTCAAGTTTAATTAGTTAATTAATAACGTGCTCTTTTCAGTTGGAACTTGCACTGCAAGAACATGACCGGTGGGTGTGGCTACTTTGAATGAAGCAGCCGGACCTACAACTCGAAGAATGAAGTTCGGTCCAAATCTTTGATGAAGGGATGAAGCTAGATAAATTCTGTTTAGATGTAAGAATCTTAAAATTTATATATATATTTATTTATTCTGGTAACATAATTCTTTATTTTATATATATATATATATATTCAATTTGTTTAAACTAATATGCCAACATAATAAATATAATAATTGATCACTATAATTTCATTAAATAACACATTATTATTTATATTTATGTACGAAATCACTCACGACCACGACTGGTGATAACACCTTTTATCTATTTTTTTTTAATGAGAAACTTGATTTTGATTTTTGTATTGGTAGTACATGATATGGTAAATTTGTACACTTATGACTTATTATGTATACATGCTACAGTTTGCATTGGCCTAACCTATTACATTAATAATATGGATGATTTGAAATTGAAGTGAGTATACATGTAAATAATTGAGTTGAATGGGAGAGGACCATGTTAGAGAAGAAGAAAAAAATATTTAACATGGTTTACAGTTTGATGTATTAGATGTTTTGATTTAAACTTTCCTAAGCTTTAGAAAATATTAAAATATTCATAACTAATACAGTACTTACATCTTTCAGACTATTGCGAAATGCGAGTTAATAGTAGTTTACTTGTTAATTAAACAGATTTGCTAACGGTGGAGAAAAAATTGAGAAGAAAAAGAAAAGAACCCAGAAAAATATAAGTCCAATGAGAAAAGAATCAGAAAAGATTAGGGCCCATGGCCCATTCAACTAGAACCAGGTGGAAAATGGAAATTCGATGTTCATAGAATACAAATCAGGGACATTTCATTGATACAGCCAATGTTGTTAATAATGGAATATGGTATAGCGAGTCAGCGATTCATCATTTAATCCGTAGGTAGAGGTTTAAACACTGTTGGTAATCACGAAAATATAAATATTATATTTATGACCAACATTTACTTCTTACGGACTTACTTGGTGCGAGTGAGAATCAATCAAGATGTAAAGTAAACATTATAATTTTTACAATTTTAATATAATAAAATGATTTGGATTCCTTAATGGATTTTGGTCATGTTAATCTTAAAAGATCATATCATAATTTTAGGATTTTACTATCCTAATTAAGTGAAATGATCTTACGGTTTATAAGTTAATATAAAATCATCCATAAAAAGAAAGATGTTGAGAATTAGGTCTGAATTCAGCAAAATAACATATCTAGTATATATATTTACAAATTTAGTGTTTCAAATTTAAATTTTCTCATATTTAAAAATTATATTTTAAAGCTATTTTAAATGTTTATAGAATAAGTTATCTCTAAATATATTTTTCAATATTTATACTATTTACTTTTTATTAAATATTTATAATCTTTGTTGGAATAGAGTAACACATAGTCATATATATTCACATAAAAAATTACACAATTTATATTATTTTATTTTATATTTACTTAATAATAATAAAACTGCTTGATATTTATTTCGAATCTCACTTTGATTTTATAGTAGTTTAGATGCATTAATTTATATAATATATTATACAAAATTATATTTATATTATGTATATGTTAATTTTTAATTTTTTGTAGAATCTTAAACGCGTTCTGATTCTACAATGCTATCCGATCATACCTCGATCCTATCAACCATATTCCAACTGCTGCTTTGAGAAAACGCTTCCATCGGCAATTATCTATTATTGATCAATTCAGTTCATCAGTTGTCCAAGAATCTCATTACCCTAAGATGCCGCTGAAATTGGTCGATGCCACCGTCTCCAGCTTCGACGCTGCCTTCGAGAAGTTCAAGGCGGAGGCCCCCAAGCACAAGGTCAATCTCATCCTCTTCTTAGCCGACAAGGATCCCGCTACTTCCCAAAGCTGGTGCCCAGGTACTCGCTTCCGTTCTCCGCTTCTTGTGTTTCCAATTGATCGGAATTTCGAGGGGTTCGATTCATCGCCGTTTTGGTAGGGGATTAATTAGGACAGTGATGAATTTTTTTTTTTGGTTAAAGATGTCTGATACCAACTCCGAACTCAGAGTAGATTGATTGTTTTGCTGATGCTTTGTTAGCCTTGTTTTATTGAGGTTTCACTGATCCAGTCCGTATTTGCTGCATGATATCGATTGTACAGTACAGTGTAGGTTTCTGCTAAACAGTGTTGATTATTAAATTATTTGTTCATGATTTTCCTTTAAAACACTTCATTGGAGTGGTCAATGTATAGATTTCAAGGTTCTAGGACTACGAAACTGCATTTCAAAGTCCCAACTTCGTTCTGAAGTTGGTATTTTCGCTAATCTCTACACAAAATGGCTACCCGACATTTCTTAAGCTTCAAAATCTTATATGTTAGCATTATAGCCCATGCCCTAATTTGTTGATAGTTTTATCATAGGTGCACCTAATAGCTTGCAATTAGATAAATTATTTGATTAATTAGCATCCAAATTACATAGAATTGGCTGAGATTTTACACCTCGGCATCGACCCATCACAACTTATTGTCATGGGACTTTAGGAGTTACCTTCTACAAAGGGCTCTGTTTCTACTCTACTGGTTTTTATATTTTTCTCAAGGAACAATTAAACAAATTGAGAATCTAATTGTAAAAGCACTAATTTTAAGTCAATGCACACTATGTTTGTTGTGGCGATCGTTGTAAATCTTCATACTGATGTTTAAGATATGCAGCATGCTGTGTGGATCAAGTCTTTCAGTTTCTTTCGAAATTCCTTTATATATTGTTTGTATTGAGCTGCTGAGTTCTTATATATGTGCATCTTTCTACTTCGTCTATGTGCAGACTGTGTGAGAGCTGAACCAGTTATCTACAAGAAGCTCGAAGCGTCACCTGATGAGATCTCTCTTTTGTGTGCTTATGTTGGAGATAGACCCACATGGAGGACTCCTCAGCATCCATGGAGGATAGACCCTAAATTCAAGCTCACTGGAGTTCCAACGCTCATTCGCTGGGAAAACGATGCTGTGAAGGGCCGCCTTGAAGATCATGAAGCTCATATCGAACGCAAGATCGATTCCCTTGTTTTTGGAGATTAATCCTCATTTCCATTGCTTTGCCATCTCTTGAACTTGATCATTAATAAATGGCAAATGCTTGTGGTGGTGCAAGGGCTGTTTCTACATTTTGAATATGAAAGCAATGAAACTACATATTTTGTATACTGAACTTCTATTCTCTCTTTTTTTTTTGGATTGGATGGATAGACCAGCTACAACTCTTCAAGTTGCTTCACTTTGTTTCTTACTGGTACGGTACCTGAGCTCTTTTTTTCCATAGGTTTTTACACTCGACTGTAGGATTATTAGACATTAAAACTGGTTTAGATGAACCAAATTGTAATTGAACGAACCAGTCTTTATAGCTAATAAATAGTGCAGTTCGGGATGAATATATAGGGATCCTGAGCCAACCTTAGATAACAGTCGTTGCAGCGTGATGGGATAAAAAAAGCAAAAAATATTAGAATATTGAAAATTTGATGCAGGTTGAAGAAAAATCTCGATTTTTTCATTAATAATTCTACTGACTGCAAACGACGACTAATAGAGTCTTAAATACTGTAAACAGAAACCTTAAGCTTAGGAAAGACCCGAAAATAACGCAAATTCCGAACAAACCGAAATATTACAAAAAGACCCGGAAAAACACTAAAATGCGATTTTAACCGACTAAACGAAGCAATTTGGCCGAAAAGAGCATTTCGCTCTATGCACTGTTTCTGCATGAAAAACACTATTCGCACGCCAAAAGCCAACACTTAAAAGTTCGTGACCAGAAAATCGCATAATTCCTGAAATCGCAGAATTACTCAATTCCGCCCGCATCAACAGTTCTACTTGATATGGTTTAGAAGTTATGATCTTTTTTATAGTGCAGTACTTTGGGAAAAAAAAGGATTAGAACTTAAAAAAATCTCAATTATGTGTCATTTTGTTAATTATTATTTCATATTTAAAATTTTGATATTCGATGTTCTAACTATCATATTTGTTGTTTTTCGTTTTTTTTCCAACTGATTTTAAAGTTAAAATTGACGTTTTAAATGATAAAATTATTTTCTTTTTCACTTTTAAATGATAAAATTATTATCAGATTTGTTATTCCATAGTTTATTCTTTGATACTTACTTAAACAAGATATTTTTATTTAATAATTTTAAGATTAAAAAAAACCTGATAATGACATCGAATATCTAACATATTCGATGAAATGAACATTTAGGTGAGTCCTTAATATATATACACTATAAACACGAATGACGATTTAGGCCTTTTCTGCAAATTCAAGCTTAATTGATGATGGATTTACAGCCCATAGGTATAGAAGATAAGGCCTAGCCCAATTTAAGATCTCAAGCTCTAGGGTTTTCGGCAACAATACAAAAGCAGCAAGGTCGCCGTCTTCATTCTCTTCCACTCGGCATTGAAGGAGAAAACCAGAGTCTGCAATCAAGACTTTGAAGCAGAAATGACGCCGAAGCAGAAGAACCCCAGGGTCAGCCGCAATCCAGAGCTTATCCGCGGGATTGGTAAGTTCTCTAGGTCCAAGATGTACCACAAGAGAGGTCTCTGGGCCATTAAGGCCAAGAACGGCGGCGCTTTCCCCCGCCACGAAGTTCAGCCTAAGCCGGCGGCGCCAGCCGAGAAGGCTCCCAAGTTCTACCCAGCCGATGATGTGAAGAAGCCCCTCGTCAACAAGAGGAAGCCCAAGCCTACTAAGCTCAGGTCTGTATGAACAGATAGTTTGCTTCAATCTCATCTAGCTGAGTTTTCTAGTTCTGTGAATCTGCACCTGAGCAATTTTGTAATGTGTGTATCATGTTAGCGTCATCTCTTTTGTTAATACTTTTTTTTGTTCCTATAGCCTGTAGCTTTGTCCAATTTGATTGATTTTGAAGGTTTAACTGTTAGATCTTGATGTGCTAGTTGACTATGGTAATTGGTAGCAAATGAATGAACTTTTGATTGGACGGTATCATTATCGATTTATGCTTGCTAATGCAAAATCATGATTTTCGATTGGAATGCATGACTGTTTCTTTCTTGTTTATTGATTAGAGATAGAAATTGAGCTTTGATTCACCCAAATAGTCTGCATTGAATCTAAGAAATAATTTATCTGTTTAGGGCTAGCATCACTCCTGGAACTGTGCTCATTATCCTAGCTGGGAGGTTCAAGGGTAAGAGAGTTGTGTTTCTGAAGCAGCTCTCTTCTGGCACACTTTTGGTTACTGGTAAGCAATATTTTCATCATATAATCATTTATTGAGCTTGTCATTTTTCCCTAGTGTACTATACTTGATGGTGTTGGTAGACAATTTGTTCATCTTTTTAACAGTTGATCTAAAACCAATCTTTTGCAGGACCCTTCAAGATCAACGGTGTTCCTTTGAGGAGGGTGAACCAGTCCTATGTCATTGCCACATCCACCAAGATTGACATTTCCGGTGTTAATGTTGAGAAGTTTGATGACAAGTACTTCGCCAAGAAGGTCGAGAAGAAGAAGAAGAAGGGTGAGGGAGAGTTCTTTGAGGCCGAAAAGGAGGTCAGTATAGAATACATACCCTAAACTGACATGATTTGACTACAAACATCTAATTGGATGTCTAAACTTTTTTTTGTTGTGTCTCTAGGAGAAGAGTGTGGTATCACAAGAGAAGAAAGATGATCAGAAGGCAGTGGACGGTGCATTGATCAAAAACATCGAAGGAGTTGCGGATCTCAAGTCGTATCTATCTGCAAGGTTCTCTCTCAGGTCTGGAATGAAGCCTCATGAACTTATTTTCTAAAGTAAGATTGTTGTTTCGCATGGATTTGCTATTTGTGCTTCCTTTTGGACATGGTATGCGTGATAGGCAGCTAAATTTTGGTGTTAATGTAGCTGATGCTAAACAAATTGTCAGATTTGATTTTCAAGTGGACTCCTTTAGTTTGGATTTGACATCTGAGTTTTATATTGTTGATTGAGAGTATGGTCAGCTATATTCGTGACCTAATGAACATGCTTGATGGTTAGTAGGTCTATCACAACAATCCAAGTTCCAACTATGAATGAACTAATAATTTGTAACCTCCTAAACAGAAACATAGGCAATAAAACGTGGTAAACTACCTCATGTTTAGCTGAGGTTAGCTTTTGGTTTAGTTCATGTTCGCATTTGCTAATTAATCCTAAAAACAGTCCTAACTATATATCATATGGCTAAATAATGTTTCAGATTTAAAATGTTTATATTTAGTGTTTCAGTTATCATATTAGTTGATTTTTACTTTTTCTTCTCTTAAATTGACAAAATAAAAACATGTTATTTAAATGTTTTTTAAGTATCAAATAAGATTAAATCAGGAGAAAAGTCTGATACTTCTATCAGAAAAGTGAAAATAAATCTTTTATTGCTTAAAACTCAATTTTAACCTATATCAGTCTGAAAAAAAAGATAAACAAAACAAATTTGACATTTGGGATAGCGATTAATAACATAGTCAATAGTTGGTATTGTTTTTAGTTCAATTAACGGTTTCATAAGTTTGATTTTCTTAAAATAAATAAATAACAATATAATAAATCGAAGAACATGATTCAAATGATGAATAATATCAATTATATATGTCACATATAAATAACTAAACATTACAAACTTGAACAACATTGACAAATATAATTAACTAATACAAAATAACCATTGACAAATATCATAAAACTAGCATAGTAGGAAGTACTAGTCAATTCTTGCGGGGCAAGTGATGATCGCTCATCATCTTCAATAGCGCCTTCTCAAACTGGCTCCACCTCTGCTCTAGGGTTCCCAAATACCCGACCGATATCCTCACAAACCCGTCCGACATCCCTGTCACGACCTTCTCCTCTATCGTCAAACCCGAGCACGTCAGTAGGGTTTCATAGTGCCCTAGACTCGCAGCCATGAACGCAAATTGCGAGTAATTCTGCAGCAAGTACATAAGCTCGTTGGCCTTCTCAACGCTCCCCATGTCGACACCAATGAGCCCTCCGAACCCGTAACCCTTGTTAGCCATGGACTTGAGGAGCTCGTGCTGGGGGTGGTCCTCGAGACCCGGGTATATGACATTGACCCCCATCTTTTTAAGACGGGTTGCGAAAGTTAGGGCGCGTTTGCAGATCTCCTTCATTGTTAGGGTCAGGTGGGGGACCCGTTCCGATAGCTCGAAAGCGATCTTTGGGTTCATTGTGGGGCCGAGCAGTACTAACGGACCCTGGTCGGGGTCCATTAGCGAGTTTACGAACTCCGCTGTCCCGCATATCGCACCTATCATCAGGGACAAAGTCAGAAATTTTGTTCAGGGTCAAAATTTAAATTAGGAGCAAACAATACATGTAAAAAAATTTATGGGGAGGGCAAATATAAGATTTTGAAGATAAAATTGAGAAAAATTGCAAATTTTAAGATCAAAATTAGACATTATCAAAAGTTGATGGACAACAGAGTTGGGCAAAAAAATTGGTCTAATCGGACCGAACTTTTACTGATCTTGAACCTGTTCATACCGATTCCAAACATATTAGATCTAAAAATGGCGAAATAATACATAAAACCCTTAGTATACTTTTTGGAACTGATTTTGTACTAAATCGGAATTGACTTTTTTTTGTTTTTAAATTTAATGCAGACCTTCATTAAAAAAAAAAAAAAAAAAAAAAAAAATCGGACCGGTTCTGAACCAGTTACAAACCTACCAGTTTTTCTATAACAAACCAGTTCAAAGAAATTCGGTTCTCTTTAAACTGGAACTGTTTAAAACAGTTTCAGAGTGCACCGGTTTCATACCTAATCCTAAGGGTTATTTCCCTCTCAACTATTAATAACTCAGTCCTTGCCTAGGCTACAAGATAATTATTATTACTGTTTTCAAGATTGCTTTTATAATTACGTTTGGATAAAATGAAGTCGATTAAAATTTAAATCGATTTTTTAACAGTTAGTCAATGAGAGATAAAATATCAGATTTCATAATAGAAAATTATTGATTCTTACAGAAATCTCAATGTATTTAATCTAACTGATTGGGTAATGAGTTTCGGTCAATTCTATTTTAGCCAAACTCTATACAATTTTGAGTCGAAAGTTGTTCGAGCATTTTCAGTATGGTGTTTTAAAGTGGTAAACCTGCGATTATGTCGCCTGCACCGCTGATGAACTTGGACACGCTGTGTACGACCACGTCAGCACCGAGCCGAGCAGGGGACAGAATCATGGGTGCGAAGGTGTTGTCAACGAACACCGTCACACCCTTGTCATGTCCGATCCGGGCCAGCTCCGGTATGTCAGCCACCGTCATTATCGGGTTGGACATGGACTCGAAGTATAACACCTTGGTCTTACCCTCCACAATCGCCTCCCTCACCGCCACGTGGTCGCTTATGTCCACGAACGTCGTCGTTATGTTGCACAACCTCGGGATAAACTCGCTCAGCAGAGTCACACCCTCGCCGTATATCGAATCCGCTGCCACGATGTGGTCGCCGCTGCTGCATAATCGCAGCAGCACTGTCGATATCGCAGATATACCTGTTATAATCATTATAATTATTTATTTTCGCCAACATAATTATAATTATAATAGTCATTAACATGTGGATTTTGATATAATTAGCGTGCTTTTAAAGTTAATGATTAATTTGCAAATAATTAAGAAGGTCCTAGAAAAAAAATTATCAGTTTTTTTACAGTGTATTATAATATATTATGTGTGTAGATGATAACTTACTTGACACCATATCTAACTTGACATCCGTAAAAACCTAAAATTGCATTAAGAGTATCTTTAGCTGAAACGGCTCATTCGTTACCTATTTTAAAATTTTATTTATAGACATTGATTGCTTTCTATGAAGATTATATAATTTATGAATATTCCAACTATACATTTAAATTATATTGCTATTTTATTTTTCAAAAATAGAAAAAAAAGTATATGTTTTTTATAAATAAAACATAAAAAGATGTAAAAAAAATTAAATAAAAATAACTGAAAACACATAATGAAAAATGTTTTTTTTTAATAAAAACTTAATCTTTATTTGTATAATTTTTTTTTGAAAAAATATAATCGTATTTATTTGTATAAATTTTTTTATAAATTATTTTCCATTTTTTACATAAATTATTTACTTTTTGTTAATTTTTAAGAATAAAAACCAATAAAATCTAACGAATAAATTGGTTGAACTTACTATTTATAAGTTTTTTTTTAAAAAAAATATAAAATTATTATCAACCAATAGAGGTTTCCTTAATTAATTATTATAATTAGTATTAGTACCTTGCTCTTGAAATAATTAATTAATCAGCTAATAATAACAAAACTACAGGGTATACTAACCGCTAGCGGTGCAGTAAGCGGCCTCAGTGCCTTCAAGAGCCGCCATTTGGCGGCCAAGACTCATGACGGTTGGGTTGAAGTGGCGGCTGTAGAGGAAGAGTTCGTGTTCAGGGCCGAGCTCCCCCTCGAACATCTGTCGCATCGACTCCGACTCCAGTACCCTAAAGGTGGCGGAAGCCTCGATCGACACGTTTACGCCGCCATGCTCTCCAAAATCGTGCCTTGCATCGGCTAACGCAGTCGCTGGATCCTCCACGTCGATTTCGTCGGATCCCGGCCTGGCGGAGATAAGGATGCTTTGGGACCTTGTGAAACTCCTCCTCAGAGTTGGAGTTGGAGTTGGAGTTGCCATCAATATGATCAACCAGAGAAATAGAGAGCTAGCTAGTATGTTGAGGTGTGCAAGTAGCAGAGAGCTATGGAGTTTAGTATATATATAAACCAATACATATTTACCCGCATATTGCGCGAATTCGATAAGTTATAACATTATTTACTCGTATTTTTTTGTGAAAATTTTCAAAATCAGAGTAACATTAGTTATAAATTAATACTATTTGATTATGATATACAAGTGTAGAAAAATAAATATTGTTATAAATATAAAAAAAATAATTATTTCATAATAATAATTTTTTGTGCGTTTTAAAGTTAGTAAATATTAGTTTTGTGTCACTCACTCTTATAATTAGGGATTGCAACGGGTTACGTGGCCCCGCCAACCCGCGGGTCCCCGACCCGGTTTTTTCCCGCCGATCCGTGGGTCACGGGGCGAGTTCGGTGCGGGGCAGGGTGGACCCGGGGCGGTCCGGGTCTAGGGGCGTGGGGCCCCGCAGATCCGCCCCGAAGTTCCTAATATATATATATATTAATATGATGTAACATTTACTAAACAATATGGTTAGTACAATACCTATATAAATAACATGGACCAAATTATAAATAGATGTATATTTAGATTATTAGGATTTGTTAATTTAGATTTGGTGTGTGGATTTGAATTTGAATTTGTATTTTGTGATGAATTTGATGTGTTTGTTGTTTGTATTTGATTGGTATTAGATTTATAGTTTGAATTTATATATAATGTAATATTTTGGTAAAAAAAATTGTATTTAATATTGAAAAGTGAAAAAAAAAAAAAAAAAAAAAAAAAGTGTTCACACGGTGGGGTGGATCGGGCCCGCGGGTTGACCCGTGGAATTTTTTTCGCCTCGAGAGGTGCACTTGTCCGGGTCCGGATCAACCAGGCCGACTCGCGGGGCGGGTCTGGGGCAGCGAAAACCCGCCCCGACCCCTGTTGCCATCCCTAGTGTTCATACAATGTTGTGCAGATTCCATGTGAAAGGAAAAATGGATCATGATTGATTCTACAGCTATATGATATTTTCACTGAAAATTTAGTAGAAGAGCTGGCTAGGAGTTAGGACAAACTACAAATAGATATCGTGTATATATATATATATATATATAGGTTTTACTTATGCATGCATGCATTAGCATATATGGGAGAGATTACATAGTATTATATTACTGAAGTAATAAAGTTAAATTAATTAGTTTATATATAACTCCTACGATACTTTCTTTCATTATTTAAATGATTGAGATTCGACATTCCTCTAAATAAACACATGAAAAGGAGGGGAATAGTGATGCGATCATGAACAAATGAAATAATTATAAATCATCGTCTAAATAATAATGTATTACCCCACCTAACCTAACCGTTGACTCAATTATATATACAAATGCACATTAATTAGGTCATTCTTAATAATATGTGCAACTGAAGTGTCAGTGCCGAGGTGTATATGAGTATTAATAATCTTGGAAAGACATATACGGTATCGTCCTTTGAGATCATCTAAATAAATATTGATCATGTTGTAATATTTTTACCGGCTAGAGCTTTCTTGACTTTCATTTGGGAATAAAAAATACAATGGCAAGAATCTATTCATCGTGTTAAACAGCATCTTATCATTTAGTCATTCATAACTGAATTCGCTTAATTTATTAAGATACTCACGTTGATCAAACTCACGTCTAACATATTCATTGTCTAATTTAGGAGACCATGCATGAGGCATGCCTGTGTCTGAGCGAGCCCAATGCCATATGGCTCACTCTAGCTAATGGATCAAAACTTTAATTGTTTATTACTTAATTGGCCGAGCTAGCTAGGAGATCCGTCATGACTCATGCTCATGCTAGAAAATGTATTCAAGACTAAGTGAACATGCATAACATGGGACCGGGTCAAGACGACCCTTACAATTAGGCAATGTTATCAGAATCGGACCGGATCGACGGTCTAACCGGGTTCGGACCGGAACCGGAGGTCCTCCCGGTCCGGTTCAGTCATTTCCGGACAATGTTACTGAATCCGGTTCGATAGCGGTTTTATATCGAACCGGTCGTTTTTTAAGCGAACCGGCCGGTTTTTTACCGAGTTAGTAATTTATATTAGTGAACCGGTCTATTTTTAAAGAGAACCGGCCGGTTTAAGATCGAACCGGCCGGTTTTAGTGAAGAACCACTATGTAACTGAACCGGGCTCGGACCGGGTTCGGACCGGCGAACCGGGAACCGGTGGCCTTGCCGGTCCGATGGCCGGTCCGGTCCTGATAACACTGCAATTAGGTGAATTGAGTCATGTCTGACCGGCAAGTCATACTTTATATAGTTGATGCTTCAAATAATAATAATAATAATTGTGGTTAATGGTACTTTTGGTACCACATGTTTATACAAAATTCACTGTTCATACCATATGTTTTTTTGTGTACCAATTTGGTACCAACTATTTCCATTTTGTACATTTTTCATACCACCGTTAGTGTTCCGTAAAAAATGACCGTTAAATGGCATGTGTCATGCACGTGAGCAGTCCAAAACTTTCAATTTTGTTCAATTTAGTCATTCTATTACATCCCTAACTTTTATTTTGTTCAATTTAGTCCTAAAATTTCTAAATCAAACCCTTCACCCAAATTGACCTAGCCATGGGCTAGGTCCGACCCTAGGTCGGGGTCACCGGACCCAGGCGACCCTGACCCAGGGTCGGACCTAGCCCTAGGCTAGGTACGACTAGGTCAATTGGGACCTAGCCCCAACTTAACTCAACTGGGGCTAGGTCCCAATTGACCCACCTGGACCTAGCCTAGGGCTAGGTCCGACCCTGGGTCAGGGTCGCCTGGGTCCGGTGACCCCGACCTAGGGTCGGACCTAGCCCATGGCTAGGTCCGGCTAGATCAATTTGGGTGAAGGGTTTGGTTTTGAAAATTTAGGACTAAATTGAACAAAATAAAAGTTAGGTATGTATTAGAGGGACTAAATTGAATAAAACTGAAAGTTTTGGGCTGCTCACGTGCATGGCACATGCCATTTAACGGCCATTTTTTGACGGAACACTAACGGTGGTATGAAAATGGTACAAAATGGAAACCGTTTGTGCCAAATTGGTACCAAAAAAAAAACTTATGGTATGAACAGTGGATTTTGTGTAAATATGTGGTTCCAAAAGGACCTTTAACCCTAATAATTGAGTCTCTTCGAAGGTCAAATTAGTTAGTTAAGTATATTGGTTAACGAATTTATGAATCCAGTATTTCCGTTAACACAATGCACCCCAACGGGACACCCCTAAAATATATGGTTCTCATTATTACTATTTTTCCTATTTTGGAGTGTATTTATAAAAACATGTGATAGCAAAAAAAAAAAAAAAAAAAACATCTATTTTGTCATAATATTAATTATTTTGTAAATCATAATATTGTAAAATATATTATTACAGTATTGCAATCTAAAAAATATTATGATAAATAAATGTAAAAACAATAATATCTATAAATATTAAAGTAATATCCATATATATATATATATATATATATATATATATCAATGTGTATACTTCGCTCATTCTACTTTTTCCAATAAATTCAATTTAATTAATACGTAGCACAATGTATTATATATTTTTCATCTAAAATTACATAAAATTTATTTCATAATAACCAGGGGAATTATATAATTTATATAGATGCATGCAACGACAAGGTTGGAATTAGTACTAATATTTTAGGTCAATGGCGACGCGGGCCTAAAAGTTTTTTCATTAATGGGATAAACATACATAGCAATTTTTGTTTAAGCGACTTTAGTAATGCAAGGTGTATTTATTTATTTAGCATAAAAAACTGCTTAGATTAATTAATATAATATTGGTGGTCCTCTTCTTCATTTTATTGTCTCAATAAATGGATCTTAGGTCATTCATCTAATATATATATCTGTAACTCAAGTTGCATTAAGCAGAGACAAAAACTGCTTATATTAATAATTGGTGGTCCTCCTCTTCATTTCGTTAAATTACCCACTCACTGTCTCAAATCGCATATTAGGTCCTTAATAACATGTATTTAACTGATCTAGTGCCAGTGCTAAAAGTGTATTATCTTAGTAGGAAAAAAATAAATAAATAAAAAATCGGTGGCCATCAGAATGTGGACACATTTGACATGTCTTAAGAGATAATAATATTCACTTCTTTAATATATGCATTGGTAATTACATTTTGGTTATTTGTATTTGTCGATGTTACTTCTTAATTAGTTAAATTTACTAAAAGTGGCGTAACGGATGGGAAAAAAGTGTCATAAGTTCTTTGGTGCTTCATTAAATTCATATTTTCAATATATATATTAAAAAATCAAACCTACCAATGCATATTATGGGTTTTAAGAAAAAATTAAAAAACACATAAATTAAAATAACATATTTTTATTTGCATGTTACTTTTTTTGTTTGCACGACATTGTTACGGCAGAAAGATGGATGAAAAATTAGTGAAGTACCCATTTGACAAAATTTTAAAAGTGTAAGTACACTATTGGAAATCCCGAATTACCGAGTGAATTTAATTTAGTCGGTAAAAATTGATTGGTAAAACTATATTTATCAACCAAATTATATTTTGTCTGCAAAAAAAATTATTTGGCAGTAAAATTATACTCCGAGTAACTTTTGCCGATTTTTTTATTTTTTATTTATTTTTATAATAGGGTTAGTATTACCGATCAAAATCAGCAAACTTTTTACCGGCCAAAATTCTTCAGTCAGTAATAATTTCAAAATTCCACAAATCATTGCCGACTAATATTTTGAATTAAAAGGCAACATAATTTTTTTTAAAAAAAAGAAGTTATTAACAATGTATTCATTTCTTCGGGAGAAATTATTAGTTGGACCCAGTCCGCCACATCAGCGTATGGACCAACCAATGAATGAGCGACACGTAATAAATGTATAATAAATCAATAACTTTGAGTAACATGTGATTACAACCTATTAATTTCTCATTAATTAATCATACTTCATTTTTTTTCTTAAAACAATAATTTCTTTTAATAAATAAAAATATTTTTCTAATATACAAATATATAACGTGTCTCTAGTTTCTTATTTTATTTTGTTAAAACATTATTGGACATGGTGAACCCTAGAGGGTAACTGTCAGTTTGCCCTATAGGGTTCACCATGTCCAATTAGGTTTTAGAAAAAAAACCACAAACTAATGACACTCGTATTATATTTGTATATCAAAAAAATATTTTTTTTCATATATAAATATAATACAAGTGTCAGTTTGTGGTATTTTTTTTTCTAAAACCCTATTGGACATGGTGAACCCTAGAGGGCAAATTGACATTTATCCTCTAGGGTTCACCGTGTCCAATAGTGTTTTAGAAAAAAAATACGAATTTAGAGACACATTATATATTTGTATATTAGAAAATTATTTTTATTTGTTAAAAGAAATTATGGTTTTAGGAAAAAAAAATAAAGTATGATTAATTATGAGAAATTAATAGGTTGTAATCACATGTTACTCAAAGTTATTAATTTATTATACATTGATTACGTGTCGCTCATTCATTGGTTGGTCCATACGCTGATGTGGCGGACTGGGTCCAACTAATAATTTCTCTTTCTTCGGCGACGGTTGTGCTTTGTTTATTATTAAGAAAAAAAGGACATTTGGGCACGTATTGATAGTATCCTAATTTGGATGAGCTTGCTAGCCCACTCTTACTATCTAATACTGCTGATGAGGGATCATGTGAGTGGGATTTATATTTCTCATTCATATTCCTATCATAACTATCCGAATTCAATCGTCTGAAATAATTGGAAAAAAAATCTATCTGAAACAAAAATAACAAAGATTATTTTTTTTTTGTTATACAACATTTCTTCCGTAATTTTGGGCCGGAGCGGTTAAAGCCCTTTTTAATGTGGTGTATCCAGTGAAATTCGATATTAAATCGTTCATGAAAACACAACCCACTCTACCAATTGGTCCATCAATATTGGGTAACAAAGATTAATTAAGGACTTATGACCAATTTCACTTATAACAATTTTAATGTGTGCGCATGAGCAATTCGATGCAAACGAAAATTATATACTAAATTTTAACATTTAGGACACTTAATGTGAAAAAAAAAACTTAGATACATTGCAACAAATACAATTAATTATGTAAAATGCATCCACGATAGATGAAGCACCACATAACCCTAATTACTCAACAACATGTCCCATGCATTTCTTATTGGTGGAAAAACAAACATAACAAGCAACACAACACAACACCAAAAAAAAACAAAGTCCAACATAGTACTAATTAAGAAGACCACATAACAACTAATTAAGAAGACCACATAACAAGTCATTTCTTGTCAACCAACTGCATCTTCTCAAGCGCCTTCTCAAACTGGCTCCACCTCTGCTCTAGGGTTCCGATATACCCGACCGATATCCTGATCAACCCTTCCGATATCCCCGTCAGCGCCTTCTCCTCCTCATTAAGCTCGCTACTAGTACTACTCGCCGAGCACGACATTAGGGTTTCGTAGTACCCTAGACTCACCGCCATGAACCCGAACTGCGTATGATTCTGCAATAAGTACATTAGCTTGTTCGCCTTTGCTTCCGTCTCCATGTCGACACCGATCATTCCTCCGAACCCGTATCCCTTGTTAGCCATGGCCTTGAGGAGCTCGTGTTGCGGGTGGTCCTCTAGGCCCGGGTAAATGACCTTAATGCCCATGTTTTTTAGGCGTGTTGAAAAGGCTAGAGCACGTCTGCAGTGCTCCTTCATGCGCAAGCTCAGGTGGGGGATTCGTTCCGATAACTCGAAAGCGATCTTAGGGTTCATGGTAGGGCCGAGTAGTAGCAATGGACCCTGATGAAGGTCCATCAGTGAGTTCACGAAATCCGCCGTCCCACATACCGCACCTACCATTATTAGCCAAACAAGTCTTAATTAAAAAAATTGTCATATAAGAAAATAAATAAACTATAATTTTTTTTTAAATATTATAAGTACATGCAATAGTTTGTAGGAATGAAATTGCACATAGCTGAATTTTTTATGGAATAAAATAGCTAGACAAATTTTCATGAATGAACAAACTAGGTATCTCTGTCAATTATTTGACATTTAAAACGGAACTTGTCATATGTTATTCACGCAATCGACAAAATAGGTAATCTTAAAATGATTAATTGAGTAATGATAAGTTTAATGTTGAGTTATTTGTTTGAGTTTAAAATATATATATATATATATAAAAACAAGTGGTGTTCATGATGGTATTGCTTGCATGGTATTGATTTAAAGATGTGTTCACATGATTTAAAGATGTGTTTCAATCAATTATGTAGAAAGTGACAAATTCCGTCAAATTTTAACATTCAAACTAAACAGGGTACTAATTTAGTTATTCATTCACATAAACTGGCTAAATATCTCGTTTAAAAAAAAATTAGCTAATAATTGCATTTCGAATAAATGAAGTTCAGCTATTTGTTCGGTATTTACCAGTTATATTATTATTATTATATAAAACATTATTTTATTATTAAAATAAGAACACTACCTACATAATATATATAGTATAATAAAAGTATATATATATAATTAATATATATACCTGCAATTATGTCAGCTGCACCACTAATGAACTTAGACATGCTGTGTACGACCACGTCAGCGCCGAGGCGGGCCGGGGACAAGACCATGGGGGTGAAGGTGTTGTCCACGACCACCATCAAACCCTCTTTATGGGCGATTCGGGACAGTTTGGGGATGTTAGCCACCGTGAGTGTCGGGTTGGACATGGTCTCAAAGTAGAGCAATTTGGTCTTCCCCTCCACAATCGCCTCCCGTACTGCCACGTGGTCGGTTATGTCCACGAACGTGGTCGTTATGTTGCACACCCGTGGGAGGAACTCGCTTAGCAGCGCGTAGGTGCCGCCGTAAAGCGTGTGTGCTGCCACGATGTGGTCGCCGCTGCTGCATACTCGCATCATCACTGCCGATATCGCGGATATACCTATATATATATATATATATATATTTCAAAAACCAAACCAAACTTATTTGTTAAACCACCATTATTTTTATTATTAGGGTATTAGGGTTAAGAAGTAAAAACATTACCATTTATATGCTAATCGTTGTCTCATGTTTAAAATGTTGATATTCAGTGTCCCAATAATTAGATTTGTTGTTTTCCACTTTTACGAAGCATCAGATTTGTTTCTCATGCTTTAGGCTTATTTAATGCTTGATAAAAAATATTTTTTTATTTCGTCAATTTTAAGAAAAAAATGTGAAAATCAATAAATATGAGAGTTGGAACACCGAATATCAACACTTTAAATCTATGATAACAATTAGCAACATAACATATAATTACGACAACCTTTAGACTATTTTTTAGGTTCTTAACCGTTAAATTGTTACTTGTTCTAAACCCTAAACCCTAAGAACACAATAAGGGCCTGAATGTTTGCCCATGTTGCCAAAAGGGGTCTGAATTGAAAAAACGTATTATTAAGGGCCTGAATTTTGAGTTTTGTTGATAATCGAGTTTCCGTCCAAATTTTCTGTTAAATGTAACGGAAATACGTGAAATGACAAAATTACCCTTTTGCAATTATTATACAATTTATCAGTTTAATTAATGAAATGTGAAATGTCTAAAATACCCCTGCACACAAATTATGCCCTAAGGCCACCACGGCCACCGCCACCGACCACCACCCTAGCTCCGGCGACCACCACTCCAGCTCCGGCGACCACCACCCCAATTCCGGCGACCTCCGGCGACCCAAAAAGCTCCGATCGGAGCTCTGTGGCTCCGATTTGGGGCCACAGAGCTCCAGATCGGAGCTTTGTGGCCCCGAATCGGAGCTTTGGAGCTCCGATCGGAGCTCGCCGGAGGAGGTGGTGGTCGCCGGATGGGGTGGTGGTCGCCGGAGATGGGTGGTGGTCGCCGGAGCCGGGTGGTGGTGGTCGCCGGAGCTGTGGTGGCTTAAAGGGTATTTTCGTCTTTTTAGGTCAAACATGTGAGGGACACACTCAGGTCAAAGGGCATTTTCGGGTTTTCAAATTATTTTCGGTCACATGCTTGGCATGTGACCACTTTCCATCACTTTTAACAGAAAAAATAGACGGAGACCTCACTTATACACAAAACTCAAAAATTCAGGCCCTAAATAATACGTTTTTTGAATTCAGACCCTTTTTGGCAACATGGCAAACATTCAGGCCCCTATTGTGTTCTTAACCCTAATTAATACTACTTGGTAGTTGACTTCTGATGATGCCGACATTTGCTAGTAGTAATTAAGTTACTAGCTGAATTATTGCAAGACTTAGAACAATTTGTTTGACTTTACTATATTAACAATAAGCTAACTTCATCTAATGTGCTCTTAAATGAGGATAGGAAACTTTCATATTATTTGTTGTATAGTAAAAAATAAAAATTAAATTTGTTCTCTTGTTGTAAATCATTAGCTAAGTTTTGGAGAAATTCGAATTTTCATACGTACTGAACTTCTTAAAAGGTTGAAATTTACTAACTGAACTGTGGGATTTGTTACCTAAATTCAAATAAACCATAAATTAAAGTAAGTTTGAGTTGAGAGTATAAATATACCGCTAGCGGTGCAGTAAGCGGCCTCAGTGCCTTCAAGAGCGGCCATCTGACGGCCAAGACTCATGACGGTCGGGTTAAAGTGACGGCTGTAGATGAAGAAGTCGTGTTCAGGGCCGAGCTCCCCTTCGAACATCTGCCGCATCGACTCCGGCTCCAGCACCCGAAACGTGGCCGAAGCCTCGATCGACACGTTCACACCGCCGTGTTCTCCGAAATCGTGTCGTGCATCGGCTAACGCGGTGGCTGGATCCTCCACGTCGATTTCCTCGGATCCCTGCGGTTTCCTGGCGGAGATAAGGATGCTTTGTGTCCTTGTGAAACTCCTCCTCAGAGTTGGAGTTGGAGTTGCCATGATAGATGATAAGAGATGAAGAAGATAGTAATAATTAGGAGATTGAGTATTGTATGTTGATTAAGGTGAGGTATTAGCTATGGAGGCTTGTCTATATATAAGGCTTAACTGTAGTTATATGTAATTTCTGACTTTCCTAGCTGATTTTTTTTAATATTTTGCTAAATTATGTTTTACACATGTGTATAAATTGGTTGTTCTATAAATATTTTTGTCTGATTGAACGGAATGGTCACATAATGAAAATCTCATTTCTTCGACTATGGAAAATTTTATAAATTAACAATTTCTTCGCATGTGAAATTCGAGTTAGGGTCTTTCTACTATGCTCATGCTTGTGATACTATTTTTTTTTTTTTTTAAATTTCTATTGCTCTATAAGTGAACTCCATAGGGAAATTGATATTATTAATAGTATGATACAAATATTATGTGTAGTTAACAAAAAAATTTACCTTTATATTCTTTTAAAGTTTTATCTATATTATAATTAAGTCTATTCTAGTATAAAAAAAAACAAACAAACAAAGTGCTTCACAAGCACAATAAAAAAAATTCTACTGAAATTTATTTAAAAACTTCAGCTGCCAAAAAAACTAGCTAGTAGTTTGATAATAATCATAAAAATAAGGCAAGATTAATGGGTTAAAAAAAAATTTGTGGTAGAAGAAATTAGGGAAATGCTTGGGTTTCTTTGTGAGAGATGGTTTCTCGTAAATAAATTAGATTAGGGTTGTCAACGGGGCGGGTCGGGCGGTTATCGCTTGCTCCGTACCCGCTCCGCGGGTCGAGATGGTCGACCCGTACCCGCCCCCACAGAGTTCGCGGGGCGGGTCACCTATTAGTGGTACATAATATATTATTAGCAATTTAAACCCTAATTTCTATATTTATTATATACAAATTCAATTTAAAATTTAAATCACAAATAATAAATTTAAATCCAAATACAAATCACAAATCCTAATTATTTTAACTATGTATTATATTACCTATATAGTTTTATATAAATACGTGTCGTAATATATATATATATAAATTATTCACATACGATGCGGACGACCCCAAAACCGTACCCGCCCCACGGATCACGGATCGCGGGTCAACGAGTCAAAATCGGGGCGGAACCGCGGGTCACGGATTACCCGTTATATATGTAGGAGGGGTACGAGATTTCAGTTATACTTCATAACCTTGGGCATGAAGTGTGATTATGAGGGTATAATTGTAATACACTTGCATGAATTGTCCTACTCCCTCCCGAGGAACCCAATAGATTATAATAATAATAATAATCTTATTTTAAATGAGGGTGTTTTTTTTTTTGTTTTAACAAAGGAAGAGTTCATAGTTCATACAGTATTTATTTTATGCTATAGTCCATGTGAGAGGATATGCGTGCGGATCGTGATTTGATTCTACAGCTATGAGATGACTAAAATATATACACATACATGGATCCCGATCTGTGAAAGATATTACATGTTTACTTAAAGTGATATTTAGATATAATAATAATAATAATAATAATAATAATTTAACACTCAATTGAATTAACTTGTAAAACAAATTATGATTTTTATCGTTGAATTCGATGTCCAACCAGCTCATTTGAAGAATATATGTTTTAAGAGACTTTTAATTACGTAATTAGAAATCTCTTTAACATATATAATAGCGCACCCTATATTTAATTCAATGATTTTCATGCAAGAGAGGACAAAATGTTGGTACTTATTATTGAAGGTCCTACAAGTTAGGATTAGTTAGCTAGCTTTAATATAATTTTAGCACATGTATAAGTACAACTTGCAACAATAATTAAGACTAGTGAAGATTGTTAAATGTTAAAGTATGCCTGATTAAGATCATTAATTGTTTTAGTAATCATATATGATATATGACATGTTGAAACTTTTGTATGTTTGTCTTTTTGTCTTATATATATATGTGTATTATGCATAGTTAAGTAATCTGATTTTAGATATTGCAATCGGACATAAGATTAAATATATATGCCAATTCATTAAGTGTAGCTGTTCGTGGGTTCTAAGGGTCTTGTTTAATTGTGGCCAACAAAAATTCTCAATTAACAGCATCTTATCCAGTGAGTTGGATAATACTATGATATTTTTCATTTAGGTATAGTGTATTACGTTGTTTGTTGCAATCATATGTTTTTTTTATGTAATGTGTATTAGCTAATAATATGTTTGAATATATTTATTAACTAATACATTTTTATTAATTAATATTTATTAGTCTTACTTAATTGATAATGACTTTTAGCTCGAATTTGGTTCGGACTTTAATACTAACTATTATTTTTAAAAAGGTATATATATATATTTGGTAAAAAAAAATGTATATATATATATAGGAGTATTTATATATCTTTAATTTTAGTTACTTTATAAATACATATATTTAAATACATTTTTCATCCAAATATATATTATATTAAAATCACTACATATATTTTATCCAAACTTTATAATAGACAAAGACTCATCTAACACGTCAAAACAACATTTAAAAGTAGTCTTAATCATGAATGTGATGCATTACCCAATATGTGACTCAGTTTATACATATTTAATTAATAATATTTCACAACTATAAATAAGAACGGTTTTCATACAAGCTTATCTATTGATGATCTTTCTAATGAATATAATACTGACCGCGTTAGAATGAAGTTGAATATTTTTTTGATAAAAAAAAGTTTAATATTTTATTAATCACATTATTGATTGTAGTAATGTTTATGCTATAATGGTAAAATAAAATAATAATTCTTGTATATGTCCCTGCCTAAGTTTTTTATAAACAAGCTATCGTATTTTGTGTGTGGCAATTCTTGCGTAGTACGTCTTTGCTACTTATATTTTTTTATTAATTATTATTAAATTTAAATATCAATCAAATGAAATATTTGTGAATTCAAGCATGTTTAAAATGATATATATTATACATCAATTACATTGCGTTGAATTATTTTCTGCTTTATTTATTTGTGTGAGAAAAAAATGAAAAAAAATAAAAGAAATCTCTGATTGAAAAGGAAGAGATATTGAATAATATATAATTGCAAGAAATTAGACAACAGTGCATGCGTTGCACGTGTGGCGGTCGAAAGACAAATTAAAAAGTTGCAATGAGCCAACAATTTTAAAACTACAACTTAATTATTATTAAGTTAAATGTAATGGAAGCAGTTTTCCGATATCTTATTTATAGTATTTGTTTCAATTTCTGATATAAATGTTAAATTTTAAAGAAAAACATGCGCATATACACGCGTTCATAGAACACTTACTAAAAGCAAGATTCTCAAAGAAGACAATTCAATTAAAGTTCAAAATGTAGAAGTAAATAGTAATAGCCGATTAAAGGCGTAGGGAGAGGGCGACAAAAAAAAAAAAAAAACCCAAATTATGACATTTAGTTATAGGCTATGGTTCGACATTCATAAATCATAATGTTGAGTTGTACTGAAGATTTTTAAATGAAGGCTAACATCAATGAAGTATCCTTTTTTTCAAGACAAACCCGAAACTAATTCCCAAACTAGGCTTGTTCAGAAACTAATTTTCAAAATAGGTCTATTTATATTTTTAATAATAAATATTATTTACTTTACATCCTAAAGTTTACAATATGTTACAAATGAACCCTCAATCGAAATATAATACAATAATAAAAAAATTGAAAATTAAAAAGATTAAATGTATGAAAAAAAATTGATATTAAAAATAAATAATAAATTAAATGATTAAAATACACATTAAAAAATAATCAAACGAATATTTTACTGGTGTTTTTTAATTCTTAAAAATTATGTGAAATTAAAGGACAAAATTTACATATGAAAATAAATAAGTTTTGAAACAGCTTTATAATGGCAAAAAATAAAAATAAAAACTATATAATGATATAAAAACTATTCATCAAGAGTATGAAAATATATATATACAAACTAAAATTCATTCATAAATTTATTCTATGGATTTTTTTAAATTTAAATTATTTATCTGTTTTCTTCAGTCACTAATTTATAAATTTAACATGTTTTACTTAGGGTATATATACGCTTTCATTTTTGTATTTTCATAATTAAAAAAAAAATCATGAGTATTAGTTTATTTACATTTTATATCACATTTTTTATAATTTATATATTTAGCATAATTTATTTTTACAATTTTTTTCACTGTTGCTAATTTATTATTTTTTAGTTTTAACTTTTACATATAGTTACCTTTTTTTTCAATATTCTAATATATTTCTTGTATTATATTTCTGTTTAGGGGTTAATTGTGACAAAATATAAACTTTAGGATGTAAAGTAAAAAATATATCTGATTAAAAAAAATAAAAAAACCTATTTTGAGAATTAGTTTTTGAAGAAGCCTAATTTGGAAATAAGTTTGGCAAACAAACCTATTTTGGGAATTCACTCAAAAATGCTGGATAAAGTACATATAAAGTAATATATGATAACAAAGAAGTTGATAAAAATGTATGAGTTGATGAAGTCATTGGTAGAGCAGCTATAGAAACCAATAAAACATTTTAAGTCATGTTAATTAAATTAATTAGAATTAAACACAAAATATTCATTGGTAGAGCAACTGTAGAAACCAATAATACATTTGAAGTCATGCTAATTAAATTAATTCGAATTAAACATAAAATATAAAGTTTAAGAAATAATTTAGTTATTTATAAAATAAACATAAATATTTATTTAGATCTTATTATATTAATATATAATATACTCTTATAGATTAATAAATTTAATAAAGTCACACTATAATACACAATACAAAATATATTAACAGTACCATTTAATATTAAATTAATAACTCACGTTTTAAGTAATGTCACGTTAGGTCAATTTTCACTGCAAGTCTTTTCTTTTCGGGATAGAAGTTAAGGTGATTGAGACATGATCTCCTGGGTTATTAAGTGTCACTTTGATATTGTTTAAAATTAAAGAAAAATATGTAAAATATACAACATGTTTAAAACGATTGTTTTTTATACTAACATGTTTAGATAGTCTTTTTAATATGTTTTTATTCAAATTTCTAGAATATTTTTGTGTATTTTAAAAGTCTAACATATTTGAGAATAAAAGTTTAACATATTATTATTATTATTATTATTATTATTATTATTATCGAAACCTTCTTCTTTCGGCCAGTTTTTCGAACTTTCCCAATCGGATTAGGGTTTTCCAGAGGAGCTCTGTTCTAAAACCCCAGTCAACCCACCCACCGTCTAAACCTCCTTCTAGCCATCACCGTCTCCAACTGCTAGCTCTCTGGACTCTGCAGGCGCCAATGATTCCCTCTAATGGCGTGAAGCTCGTCCGCTGGTTCGAGCATCTGTCTCGCCATGGAGATTCCTTCCGCGCGGTAAATTTCCCCTTCTCTTTCATCCCTCAATTTTATGATTTCCCGTCTGTGTGTGGATTGTGAAACTCTTCTTCTTAAAGTTGCAGGTGTACGGATCCCTACGCAGAGAGGGCAGTAGAGGCTTTACAACCGGAGTTTGTGGCCCGGGCAGGATTCTGGGCAATGATTATATCTCATCGAGAGGTATCCAAATTATGCATTTATGGTTTCAGATTCGAGTAATTTATTATTGTGATCCAGATACTGGAAGTTCGAGCTGATTTGCCCGATAAATTAGCGAACAATGATGATAAACTGCTAAAGCACTTTCGTAATGCACGAAATATACGTGAATTATGATCCGAATAACTGATTTCGGTATTACTGGAAATTCAGGCTGGTTCGGCCGATTAAGTAGTGAAAAGTGATGATCAACTTACAAATCACTTATAAAAGGGACTACTTTTACCGAATTCACTAGAGTATAAGTGATTTTGTGATTCAGTTTTGTATATAACTTGATTTATTGATTTATATGTGTTGGAATGTACTCATTAATGGTCGCACAGGTGCAGGTGGTGTTAAAAGGCTCTTTCTTTTAGGGTCTACAAATGCTGGTTGGGGTGCAGTGAGACCAATTCATGGCACTGGTATAACATTTTTATCCATCCTGGTTTATTGGTCTCCATTGGTCAGTTTATGAGATTTTAAAGGGTTAAGAATCTAAAAACAGTCCCAACTATTGGCTATGTTGCTAATCGATGTTCCATATTTAAAATGTTGATATTCGGTGTTCTAACTATCAGATTAGTTGATTTCCACTATTTTCTCTTAAAATTGAAGAAACAAAAACATATTTTGTAAGCATTAAATACGCCTAAACCATGAGTAACTAATCTGATACTTAGGAAAAGTGGAAAAACATGTTTTGTTGCTCAAAATGGCAATTTTTATGTCAAAGTCAGTCGAAAAAGTGGAAAGCAACATATCTAATAGTTGAGACACCGAATATCAACATTTTAAATATGGGACATCGATTAGCAACATGACATATAGTTGGGACTGTCTTTAGGTTCTTAACCCGATTTGAAATCGTAAAAACTAGTTTAAAAATCAGCCTCTGGCATCTATTTGAGTTATTCCTGATAAGTGATAATGTGGTTATTTGACATCTACTGTTACTTATGGTGCAGCACCCATGGCTTCCAGAGATTATTATGATGTTCTTGGTGTCAGCAAGGGTGCAAGTTCATCCGAGCTCAAGAAAGCGTATTATGGGGTAGCTTCATGACCCATTTAGTATAATTGTTTCCAAAGTTTCCAATTTGGTTACATCCGGTATTCAAATTTTAGTTTTCTTCACCTCAGCTTGCCAAGCAACTGCACCCTGATACAAATAAAAGCGACCCTGAGGCTGAAAAGAAGTTTCAAGAAGTTTCTAAAGCATATGAGGTGTGTTCTTGCTTCTTAGTAAACTGGATTCTAAATATACAAGCATAGTGATGGAAAACGGAAATCAAATTACCGTATCTTCTTGACAAGAATTATGATTTATTATTGTCTAAAATGGCATCTACTGTTGTTTGAAGGTGTTGAAAGATGAGGAAAAGAGACAAATTTACGATCAGGTACTTATGTCAAGATCCGGGATCTTCTTTAACCTCTTCTTCTGAAGTATACATCAAGTTTCTTCTTATGTCCAATATCATAATCTAGGCAAAATTGTAAACAACTTGTAGGTTGGCCATGAAGCATTTGAACAAGACGGCCCGGCTTCTGGTCCTGGATTTCATGGATTTAACAATCCCTTTGAAGATATCTTCAATGGCGGCGGTGATGTAATTACCTCTATTATTAGCCGATACGTAGCATCCTTTTTTTCGTCCATATTAACTTATTTAATTCCTTATTCTGACAAAATTGCAGATATTCAATATGTTTAACCAAAGATTCGGTGGTCAAGACGTTAAGGTATTCATCCTTCATCATCTAATGATTTTTTTATTCATCTTTGAGTGGTTATTTGATGAAATTAACTTTAATATTCGTATATATACTTATTAAATGTTATGCCATGATATTATTAGGCTTCTCTTGAGCTATCCTTCATGGAAGCCATCAACGGCTGCAGCAAAACAATTACATTTCAAGCACCAGTGACCTGTCGAACTTGTGGTATGTCTTATCGTCTCTCTGGTTTTTTTTGGGTTACCCGATTGAGATTGGCAATAAAATTTTCAACTGTTGCAGCTGGAAGTGGTGTGCCACCTGGTACTAAACCTGAAACTTGTATACGCTGCAAGGGTGCCGGAGAGGTTAGCTTCTGCAAGAGTCTACTCGTTACTTGTGCCATTTTTAAAATTTTTTGTTTATAACTTGTGATTTTATTTATAATCCAGAAATTTATGCAAACTGGCATGTTCTCTGTTCGGCAAACCTGCACTGCATGTGGAGGTTCTGGAAAAATAGTAAAGGTATGTTCTTATCAATATCTCAGTCCACAATATTATTATTATAAAAGTTGATATTTATTTCCCTTTGTTCTTAAACAGTAAATAGCTAACTTGAAGTTGAAAAATCTGTTAAAAAAAAAAACTTGATTTGTTCATCTGGCTTTGTAATTGCTTGGCTTTCTCATGTGGTTGGTGCTGTTAATTTCAGAATTTCTGCAAGTCGTGTAAAGGAAAGAAAGTCGTTCTAGGATCGAAGACGACCAAAGTGAACATCGTGCCAGGTATCTTGTTTTTTTATGACCCCAAAACCCTAAACATGATAACAATCATCTTCATGGAGCAAGGATTTATATTGTAGGAATTAGTTTTTTTTTTTTGTTGCTTAGTGGAAGTTTGAATTATTGCAGGTGTAGATAACGATGAAACGATCCAAATTCGTGGAGCGGGTGGAGATGACCCAGAAGCTAATCAACCGGGTGATCTGTTTGTTGCTCTTAAGGTAGAATATTCATTCTTCTCACCTTGTCTTAAATTAAACTAATGTCTATTCAGGCTTCTTTTGAGATGTATATACATATGATTGAATTCCCATTTATCAAATTCGTAATGCAGGTTCGTGAAGATCCCATTTTCCGTAGAGAAGGTGCCGATATTCACGTAGATGCTGCTTTAACCGTCACTCAGGTAAAAACCCTAGTTCAAATATGCCTTGTCTTAGTTCAAATATTTTACCTAGTTTGCCTAACTTCAAATATGGCTTGTCTTATGAACAGGCAGTGTTGGGAGGAACAATCCGAGTTCCAACACTAACGGGAGATGTTGTCGTTAAGGTATGGCTCGGTTTACTTATCGTAAAGTTTGTATGCATCATCAGTCGAAAAATCAGTCATTTCTGAAGCCCCAACTAAAATCATGCTTTTATAGGTCAAACCCGGAACACAACCCGGTCAGAAGGTAGTTCTGAAGAAAAAAGGTAAGAATCATACTTTTTTTTCTCCTCTATAATATAAGTTGTTTTTGTCGAAGAAGATCATGACTCTAAAAATAATAATTGGGCAGGAATTAAGCCTCGACAGTCTTACATGTACGGTGATCAATTCGTGCACTTTAACGTCAGCATCCCTGCGTAAGTTACTGGTTTTAAGAACTGGATAAAGAAAATCATTTACCCAATCAATTTTTACGGCATTGAGACGAGAAATTACTTATTTTTACCGATACGTGTGTAGGAACCTAACTCCGAGACAGAAGGAGCTGATTGAGGAATTCGGTAAAGAAGAGCAAAGTGAAGATAGTAAGCCTGCTGCTGCAGCAGCAGGAGCCTCAAGATGATTAGTAGTAACTCTGCTCTCCTCTTTGAATGACCAAAGCTTGAATATTGGTCTTTGGCGATTTTTGTGTGTCGGATTGTTTTTACCTTCCCATTCTCTGTTGGTCACATGATATAATTATTTGTAGTGTTGATTAGTCTTAGGTCGAGATGAACTTGTTGTCTCTATAGTGTACATACATAAAGGCGGTTATTAAGCGCCTCCTATTGTTTGGCTTAGATGTAACGCCACAATTTGAATGTGGTATAATAATAAGAGATCTACATTCGACAATCGTGATGAATTGTAAGTTTAATCGCAAACTTTGTAATATCCCTTACAATTGTCTGTCACTTCAGTTGTGTTTGTATAAAGATGATACATTAAGCAATTTGCCTAGTATAGAAATTAGCAAATTCTTGGATTGAGATTGTCTAGAAGACTAGAACAAAATTTTCACCATATCCCTATTTACTTAACCTCTGACCAAGTTCTTCACCTTGTGGGCTTGATTCTAAACAAAAAGAGGAAAAGAAAAGCTTTGACAATATGGTATCCTGCTTGGACAAAGTAAAACCATGGATGGAGAATGTAGTAGTAATGTATTATATTATGAGAAATCACCTGAAACAGCAGAGTATTGAATTTGATGGAGAAAGGAGTAGATCTTCATGAGGATGAACAACAGCTGAAGGTTCCTTTCTGAGGTGCAGGCTCCTGTCCCGGAACAACGAGGTTGGTTCCTTGGAGAAGCGCGGAGTTCCCTGCAGATTCAGCTTCATTGGCAATGAGAGCCTTCTTGCTGACGATCCTGTAAATCTCTGTCAAGACTGTCACGAATGCTGATTCGACATTGACGGACTCGAGGGCTGATGTCTCCATGAAGAAGAGGTTTTCTTTCTCTGCAAATTCTTTGGCATCCTCAGTTGGCACAGCTCGCGTCTCCTCAAGATCGGTCTTGTTTCCAACAAGCATGATCACGATGTTCTTGTCTACATGTCCTCTAAGTTCTCCTAACCATCTGGCCACATGGTCGAAGCTTTGGCGATTGGTGATGTCGTACAGCAACATAGCTCCTACTGCACCTCTGTAGTACGCACTTGTAACAGCTCGATACCTATATAAAGATATCACAGCATGAAAAAAAACACCCGAGAAATGTAATGTAATTGTATCCAAATTGGGGTAGGAATTAGGAAGTTCTGTGGCATAAGAAAGCAAAGATATCGAGAAACAATAAGCTATATAATTTATGAGAAATACTTTACACCACTTGAATGAAATTCTGAACTCAGAACAATATTTACTATCCAAAGAAATCTTTAAATTAAGGAGCATTGTTGAACTACCATGCACTGAAACAGTAGACAGCCTCACATTCAAAGGAAGCAGATGGTTTTACAAGATAGTAGAACTAAATGCTTCAAGATTCAATGCACCTACTGTCAGCTTGAACAATCACAATTGGGCGATCCATAAGGGCAATTTCATCATATGATCATCTAATAAGCAGCAATATAGGCAACAATATTGGACCTGCCTTACTGTAAACTCGAACTATCAGAGCTGGGCGATCCATAAGGAGAATATCAGGCATATCAGGATCCAGAAGCAGTTGTTTCAACAGAATACGAGAACAAACAGGCGACAAGATTCAGTCCACTTTCCTGCCAACTAGAACAATCTGAGCTGAGTGATCCATAAGGAGACAATAAGTACATGATCATTTAGAAGTGGCAACAATAACTCATCGAAATTGTCTTCAAAACGGAATAGAAACTCTAATAGCCGAATACACCTCCATTCAATTTCAATTCTAGTTCGAGATTCAATCTAAAGTTTCAAGCTAATTTCATGGTCAATTCATCTCTTATTCAATTCCATTGTACAGAAAACCCAAGCAACAACAGCAGATCAGCAATCAATCCAGCTCTAAAACAGCTGTTGGTTGACTTAACGGAGTACCTTTCTTGACCGGCAGTGTCCCATATCTGCGCCTTGATGTTCTTGTTATCGATCGAGAGTGTCTTAGTCTGAAACTCAACTCCGATGGTTGCTTTGGAATCCATACTGAACTCGTTCCTCGAGAATCGCGCTAGCAGCTGCGACTTTCCCACAGCGGAGTCCCCGATTAAGACTACCTTGAAGACGTAGTCAATTGTCGTGTTGTAGCTCCCATATAGGTTGGCCATCTTTCCGATGGGTAGCGCCGAGATCGAAGCCGCCTGAACAGGAAGTCGAGGCGATTTTAACCCTAAGCCTCGATCGCCGGAGATGAAGAAGAAGGTAAACAGAGTTTACTTGGGGAGATTGATCCGTCGTTGAAAGTAGGGGAAATGAGTTGGAAGCAACTTTCTTGTGCGGGCTTTTTAAAACGGTCTTCCAGCAAATTTCACTCCATATACACCTGGGAATACACCTGGCGCATATACCTGGCGCATATACCTGGTGCATATACCTGGCGCATACACCTGGCTGACGTGGCCACATTATAAAAAAGGTAACTTTATTGAAGCAAGCAATAATGGTGCGGATACAAACGATGCACGTATGCTAAATATGATATTATAAATAAAACGCATTATATTTTTCAGTAACAAATTTTCATTTTAAAGCAAAATAGGATGATTTATGAGTTTTCCAGTTAAAATAGACAGATAAGAACACGTGTTTTGTCATTTAATTTTGACGGTTAAATTGAGAGAAAAATTCTTAAATTGCACTTACGATAAGTGAGGTATGACAAAATAAAAAAACTGTAAATCCGATTTTTAACCAACAAAATCAACACATTCCCATTGCCATCATTTTAGGTAGAGGTAGAGATAATATTGTCCGGTTAATCATTTTGGTCCTGCTTCTTAACTGAGTTGATCTATAATTATTGGATCAATTTATCATATTTATATATACAAGTAGTTTGGTATAAATATTTATGTTTGAATTTGACTAAAATGAAGTCGATTTATTTAAAAGAAAAATTTTCAGTTGCAACATTTTTCACTTTCAAAGTGAACCTTAAAATACTAAAATTAGATGAAATGTTTGACAGTCAACCCTAAATTTGGATTTAATGTACTTTTGGCAAAAAAAAAAAAAGGGTCAAAATTATAATATATTAAAAATACAAAAAAAAAAAAAAAAAAATATCGGCATGAGTTAATGTTACGTTTTGAGAAAGACGGTGGAAAAAAATACGTTGCATTAGCAATTATAGGGATTAGAATTTATCATGGATGTAGGATTTTGTTACATGGGGTATGTGGGCACAACCGATATCAGGATTTTGTTGCTTGGGCCATGTGTTAGTTTAGACTCAATTGACCTAGCCTAGACTCGATTGCCTAACAATTCGATATGATCAGTCATAGATCATGACGCAACATAAGTCTGAGCCAGCCGAACCAAAACTTGCAAAAGCCAATGTTTGTTTAACCACGATTAACCTAGTCATGGGTAGAACCATGCTCAAGACTGAGGCAACCAATAGAAGCCTACCCACAAAAACATCATATTTATGTTCAACACTCCAAAAACTAAAAGCAACAAATTTGTGTAGGTTATATGGCCATTTAAGCACAAATGAATTTGAAACACCAAAGATAAAGAGCACAAAGACAATCCTGATCGACGCAAAACCATATAAAAACATGATCCAGCAACAATTTTCAAAAGTTGATTGATTCTTAAACTACAAAAAAGATCAACTATGGCCAAATCGGAGTCTGGAGCAGACAAGTTAATCTTCCTCATCGATTACCTTAGTGCCAAGACCTTTGAGACCTTCAGGAGGGATCTCTGCGACAGTCACAAGGGAGTAGAACTCCTCCTTGGCATCCTCTTCATCGTTCCTCTTGCGTGCAATCCTCACACGAACTCTTCTGGGCACACTGCGGATACCACGGCTCCAGATTTGCTTGTTGAGCTTCACATCAACTCTGACATCGGTGGTGCCCATGGCCTTCTGCGCAAACTTCCTAATTTCCTTGATGGCCTTTGGTGCCTTCTTCTTGAATGTGCTATAACACAAGATAGATGCACAATTAGTCACACAGCAAGTATTACAGCATTGCAGTTCACTATATTGTCAATCATGACTTGTTAATTAAATCCTGCATCAATCGAGTATACTGCAACACAATTCAATTCAATCATATAGAAATTAACAAATATCATTCTTGTCCAATTATGAAGCTACATAAACTAGAAGCAGAAATGCATGTGGTGACATGCAGTTAATGGGACTAAAATGCAGAAAACCAATAATATAAATATAAATTATGAAATTTAGTCTAGGAAAAAGGGGTCCTAAATCAACAATTTTAAGCTATAAGATAAGACTCGATACAATTTGTCTAGTTCGTTTACTGCAGAGGCAAATCAAACTATTAGGGAGTAGTAGCTTGTTCATCAAAAAACGAGATATGAACAAAGAAACTGTCTATCTTTCACAGTAAAACAACTTAGCTAGTATTCTTTAAATGATTACTGACGTACTTCAAGATGCATGATTTCTTCTCATTATTAAACTAAAATTCGGACGATCAGGATTCAGCTGAAAATACCATTACTCTAGCATCAAGATCTGAGGACAGGTCAGTGTTAAGGGTTCAACTTCTTGGAGCTAAATACAAGGACTATCATGCAGTGTAGCAGTCTCTTGCAGAAACAAACATTACAAAGATAAATTATTGAACTTAGCCAAGGAAAATGGTCCCAAATCTACAATTTTAAGCTATAAGATAAGGACTCAAGAAAATTTGTCAAGTTAGTGTTACTGCAGAGACAAATCAAACTATTAGGAACTATGAAGAATGAAACTGACAATCTTTCACAGTAAAACACTAAGCTACTATTCTTCAAACGATCACTGAAGTACTTAAGAAGCATGATTTCTTCTCATTATTGAACCTAAATTCGGACTATCCGTATTCAGCTGAAGAACAATCAACTTTACCAAATACCATTACTTCAGCAGTATACAAACGCCGATATACAGAACATACAAACGCCGATACACAGAGCATACAAAGAGGAGGTACCGTACCATCCATGGAGACGCCTGTGGAGATTGACGGTGTACTCTCTGGTCACCACCTCCTCCTTCCTCCCTTTGCTCTTCCTGTCGGCCATTTCAGACTTCTGATCTCCGGTGACGGCAGCCGCAACAATTTAACTCTGCGTCTGCAAATGGAACCCTAAATTGTGAAGGAGCTGCTATATATATATAGAGGTTATGGATGGTGAAATTGCCCCGGGCTCAGGAAGAATCCACGGAAATGCCATCTCTTTTGGGCCCAACCGTCTATAACGAGCTTAATTTCATCGGCCTAAAAAAGTTAAAACTCTTTCTTAACAATTTTTTAACAAAAATATATGTTTGACATGGTTAATATTAAGTGTTTAACTTTAAACAACTTTTACACATTTAAATACACTTAGTTGTGATACACGAATAACCGAATAAACACGAATACACGACTTGTAGCAGCGTTACACTTTTGATATCTTCATTACTTATTCTTTAAGAATACTCATTCTTTATATTCTACATTTAGTTAAATCTTCAATCTCTCAAATATTCTAAACTTAAATAGATTATAGTTTTATTTACTTATTAAATATGCAACATAATGAGCGACATTTTAAAATTCAACATATTCAAGATAAGTTATAATGTGAGAAAAAAAACATCATTGGCGGATTCAGAATATTTATAATAGCGTATGTTAGTTAAAAAAAAATAAAATATTATATTTGTATATTTTTTTGGCCAGAATATTATAATTGTATTTATTGTGTAACTATATTTTATTGTTTAAAAAATTTGGTCTTTGATGTTAAAATATACAATATGTTTCAAAATAATAATAATTTATACTTCTTTTAATTATCTGTTTAAATTTGTCGTTAAATACTTTTCAAATGTATAAAGTTAACTGAGTAACTTTTAAAGTATAAAAACTTATTAAACCCTAATAGATTTTTTTTACGCTAGAACCCTAATTGATTATATCAATGTTTTAATTACACAACCGATTAAGGATTAGTTAAGTCATAACAGAGTCGAAATACTTTTATAAGTTGTAAGTTGTAACACTATTATATAATTTGTCATTATCCACTTAAGTTAAAAATTCCAAAATTTAAAAGTGATAACTTTTTTATGAATTGATTGAATAAAAGTATTACAAAATAATAATAATGAATTAGTGTATTATATAAAATAATGAGATAAATATTAGATTTCGGAAATATTTTGAATAAAGTTAGAATAAATAAATGCTGGATTAACATAAATAAAGTCATAAACGCATAAAACCGATAACGCTTGAATTGGCCGTCCTTCAATTTGCTCATCTTTCAAGTTTCAAGTTCGATCATGAGCATTCTCCAATTCTGAACTGCCAACTCTGTCTCAGCACACAAAGAATTCTTTTTGAGGAATTGTTTTTCGGTTGATCGTCATAGCCAAGGTAATTGATTTTACTACATATAATCAATGCAGGTTCTTTTCGACTCTAACATGTCCTTTTTTCACGCTCTAGGTTTTTTTTATAGGTACCGCTGAAATCGAAATCATACATGGTATCGTCTTCGTCACATTCCTTAGGAGTTAGAGTTGTTGTTTCTCTTAGTATTTAAGGTTTCGCGTGACTGATTAAGTGTCTAATTTGAAATACTGATTCAGTCAGGAAGAAAAGAAACAGTCTTGGATTTGGCTAAGTTCGTGGACAAGGGAGTTCAAGTCAAGCTTACTGGAGGCAGACAAGGTCTGATTCTTCCATTCTACTTTTCTGAGTAATTTCTGCGTTTACAATTCGATATGATCAGTCAATTTGGGCGATTCAACACATATAATAATGTAAGTTCGTGAATTTGCGTTTATTAATAGGTTTGCTGATTAGAAAATTGTGCTGATTGGAGAATTGCATTACCTCATTCTGTCGATACAGTGATTATTATGTTTGAGCTTCTGTGTTAACTCATGGAATTATTTTGTTAGATATTGTCTATGCATCAAATCTAGGCTAATTATCCTTAACTCCTGATATGCAATAAATTAGTCCATATTTTTTTAACATATGATAAGTGGATGATTCGGTAATAACCAGGTCGAGTACTTGGTGTGATGCAATTGATGTGAAAACATTTTCACAATAACTTTTGATTCCTAACTCTCTTTTATTAGGTCTTAAATCTTAATTCATTACAAGTTGGTTAATATTCACAGCATTTTAAATTTCACTTATGTATCTCTGAGCAAGTATAGAAGTGTGATACAAGAAGCTTGCTAGTAAACATAAAGCATATGCCTTTTCTTTCTAACTATGAATCTGAAGATTCTATCAATTCTTTCTGATTTGAGAAGTTATATCGCAGTTACTGGGACTCTGAAGGGATACGATCAGTTGCTTAACCTTGTCTTGGACGAGACTGTTGAGTTTCTAAGAGGTAAGGCCCTTGCATTGCCCTATGGACTGCAAATTTGTCTTGTTGTTCATATGAGCGTTAGGAAGCATAATTAAATGCAATTGTATTCTTCTCAATGATAAGAAAATTGAGATATTCAATAAGCAAAACAAATATGTAGTTGAACATTTCTATGAGTCTTTGGAAATTTTAAAGGAGATCTTAATTTGACTTCAAATTTATTTGGCAGATGCTGATGATCCTTTGAAGACCACTGACCAAACCAGGCGGCTTGGTTTAATTGTATGTTTTCTTCTGCACGACTGCTCCGTGTTCGTTTACATCACACGCTGAATAAAGTCTCCTTAACACACATTCTTATGAGAACAATACCTCTGCATAGTGTCCAGTTGATGACTCTGTTTCAAAGTCGGTGATAACTAATGTTGATCTTGTTGAAGGTTTGCCGGGGAACCGCTGTGATGCTTGTATCACCTACTGATGGCACAGATGAGATTGCAAATCCTTTCGTCCAACCAGATGGCGCCTAGACTCCATGGTTAGCTACCTTAACTTATAATCTCCTTGCCCTTATGTTAATTTCCCCCATTCGGGCTCACAAATTCTTATTTCAAGAACCGGATAAATCTATTCTTTCAATCCCATATCACCATCAAAGCTTGTTTCTTTGGCTTATAGGTTCAATTGATTATCTTCCAATGCTCGAAACTTTCATTTTGTCGACTTTGTATCCGGCTTTTAAACAAGGTTTGTGTTGGTGTTATGATGCAACATCTCCTATGAAACAGCACGGTGTTATGATGCAACATCTCTTTTGTTTTTTGTTTATACTAAGTCGGCTGTTTTTTTTTTTGTTCATTCCAGAACTCAAACCAGAAATATTTGGTTAAGAAACTGAACCGCGTAAATGGCTCAATAAGTCAACTGTCTCACAATCTTATAACAGTTTCTTAAAGTCTTAAGGATGAATTTTAGGTAATGAATTGACACCTCATTACCATGTTGGCGCATGAGGTAATGAATCTTTAGGCAATGAGAAGTTGGTGTTTTTTAGTATGAGAAATTATTGATTGTTACCGTTCCAACATGTGACAACTAGATGGTGGCCATCCATCCAATCACTTCTGCCACGTGTCCAGGGAATTGTTACTTTTTGTCAAATGTAGAAACGTTATTGGGTGGAGGGTCACCAACTCGTTGCCACCTGTTAGTATATATGTCCACCTCATTTCCATGTTGGCCCAATGAGATCCAGGCTGACATCTTCCTTCTAGAGAAATTCTTGGCTACAACTGATGCAACACGTGGAGCACATGTATTGCCTGGCAACCAATCAAAAGCTGACACGTGTCAGGTAATATCTGACACGTAGACAATTGTCAGTGATTGGTTGACGGGGCAATACGTGTGCTCCACGTGTTGCATACTTGTTGTAGCCAAGAATTTCTCTTTCCTTCTGAGAAATTTTTATATAACACGCAGTCACCACCAGTCAAATAGGTGGTGCACCTATGGATAGTAAAATTTTGACACATCGCGAAAAGTAGTAGTTATGTAGACACTTGTTTTAATTTTATTGGCCGGATGTTCACCACCTATTCGCCATGTGGTGGCTACTTTTTATCCAAGAAATTCTCCTTCTACATGTCAGCCACTGGCGGATGCATTAAAGATAATGTGGTTACGAACGTAACCACATTATCGAGTATTTTTATTGAGACCCTAGGTTTATTCTTGAAGAAAATTATACCCCCGATCCTTATTATTTTGTTGTAAGATCCACATTATTTTAGTGTGAGAGAATGAACCCTCATTAATAATTTGTAAGACATCATTATTATTTTGTAACATTATTATTCAATCCATTCAAAAATGTTCATCAATTTTAAATTTGGGGCTTTTCACTTAAATAGTATGTTTGTACGTTTTATTAATCATTACTCTTTTGTTAAACTATAAATTTTAGTTACTCTAACCTAATGTATTATAATATGAGGTTCAATAAGAACAAACAAATAAACCGTAAAATATGTTTGAAAAAGATGATTTTTAGTATTAATATGTTTTAAAATGCACAACATGTTTCAAAACAATGATAACTGATACTATTTTCAATCACTTGTCCAAATTTGTCGTCAAATGTGTTTTGTAATTAATATTTTGTAACACTATTATTCAATTCATTCGGAAAAAAGTTCATTAATTTTAAATTTGTGGCTTTTCACTTAATAGTATGTTTGTACGTTTTATTATTATCACTTGTTATAACTATAAATTTTAGTTACTCTAACCTAATGTATTACAATACGAGGTTCAATAAGAATAAATATATAAACCATAAAATATGTTTGAAAAAATGGTTTTTAGTACCAATATGTTTTAAAATATACAACATGTTTCAAAACAATGGTAATTGATACTATTTTCAATCACCCGTCCAATTTTGTCGTCAAATACGTTTTAAATTTATAAAATTAACCAAATACTTTTCTAAATATTTAAATCAAGATCTAATAACTTGTATAAGTGTTATAATAGTGTCTTGACTCGGTTGAGACTCAATTGACCCACAAATGGTTCTAGTCTAATTTGACTAAATTGTAACATTTGCACAAGCAAGTACGGTTTATTTGTGCTTATTAATATTGTTCATTTGAAAAGTATTTAATGATAATGTTGAATAAGTAGTTGAAGAAAGTACTAATTTTCATCGTTTTAAAACATGCATTTTTACCCAAAAAAACTTGAGAAAGTTGTTAATTAAAAAAAAAAAAAAAATTGCATAACGTAACCCATTACAAACCTTTTGGATCCGCCACTGATGTCAGCTGATTACTGTAAGATTTTCTCATTGGACGGCTTTTCTATTGCTGAAAGGTCGCAAGACAGAACATATTGCCTCGTCCTGGCGGGTTACACAAATATCAACTATCACGCGCTTGTCACTCGCGTGCAGCTTCGTAATCGCCCAATTTTTCTTTAAAAAATAATAATTAATAATAATGTCGTTGGCCCAAAAAATAATAAATAATGTCAAAAAAGATCATTCGTTCCCAGCCGTTGGATGATTTTCTATTTCTTCAATTATTAGTTACATATTTAACATTATCGTCGCCATTATTTTAACGCCGCGCAACCAACTCAACTCACATACGCAAAGGTACCCATCAGCCATCACGCCCACTTTGACAGCCTTTTTCCTGTACAACTTTAACACCGCCTAGGCCCTTACGTGGCACCACTTTATTGGTTAGGCCGCTGGTTCGACCGACAGTTCCTGGTCCAGACTAAATGTCAACAAACACCTACTATTCATCTCAAATTTACAGTGGATGCCATCGCAATTTGCAACGAAATAGATAATAGAAAAATAAAATTCGTGAAACTAACAAATCATTATCACACCACCTGCAAACCACAATAATCTATTAATTTTTTTCGATTATCCAAATAAATATATATATATAAAGAAAATAGAAATTAAAAAAAAAAATAGATAATTGATGATCGGACGCCAACGAGCACAAGGAAATTTGTTCATCTTTTGTTTCTGGAAATTTTTTTGTGTTTGACGGATCTTCTCTGTTGTTGATACATAAGGTGGTATCGCCATCGGAGGAGACGGCGAATACGGACTTCGATCTACGGGAAATTTCCAGATTCGTTGTGGATTTTTTTTTTTTTTGGTTCGTGGAAGAATTGATCAAACTCTAAGGATCTTCGCAGCCTTAACCACCGGATTCTCCCTCGCGATGGCTTCACGGCCAGCGGCCTTGTAGTCGTAGCTGCAATCGTGTCTATCGGTGTAGCGGTGTTCGGCGCAGAAAAGCTCGCCGCACCGACAACGGAATCCGGTGAGACCGACCTTTCTGCGGCATCCGGAGCACCGATTTACCTCTCTCCTCGCAGTTGACTCGACCGGAGGAGGTGATGGCTGAATCGGCTTCCGAGTCGTCGCCGGCTGCGTAATCATCCGCCTAGGGGAGGTGGATGAGGTAGATCTGGGGATCTTCTCGGCGGAGAAATTAAGGACCACAGCGGTCGAAGCTGCTGCTGCGGCGGCGGTTGTGGTGGAGGTGGATGAGGCTGAAGAAGAGGTGGCAGTTGTGGCGTTGAAACATTTCTGGCACATGTTGTTGGTGGCAGGGTTGCCGGTGACGCCGCAGTTGTTGGCGCAGAGAGACAAGGCCTCCGGAACCTTGAACTCTGTTTCTTCGTTTTCAGTTCTCTGAGCCATGGTATTTCTCAGATGCCGATCACGTAATCGGAGGAACTCCGGTGAGGGAGGGGGAGGGAGATAGGAAAATGGAGGATTTAAGAGAGAGAAAGGCGTGGATGAATGAACTGCGAAAAAGAGAGAGAAATGGGAATTTGAAGGAATCAAGAGGTCGGTAATGGCAATTGGCAATGGAATATGGGCCTCAAAGAGACGCGTCTCAAACTAATTGCTGGTTCTGTTTTGACGAGAATGCCCTCCTGACTATACTCGTTCTAGATTGCTGCCTTGCATCTGCTGCTAATTCTGCCAAACTATTTGCCAAAAAAAATACATAAAACAATGTTTCATTGAGAGTTTGCTAATTTAATAATAAAGATATATAATTTTGATCCATTAAATTAGACAATAACGCTTAACTAACCGGTAATTCTCAATTTTAAAATTGATGATTCTAAACTTTAAAATGGAGTAGATAAATTCATATTATTATATAATTTTATTTTTATACTTTATAAACATTTTAATTTGCTACTATAATATTTTTATTTTTAAATATTATAATCAAAATTAATTCATAAAAAAAAATTACAAATACTAAATGAACTGTTAATGTGAAAATATAAATTATTACATTTCAAATCACATTATTGTCATATATTTCTAATCTAATAAACAACAATATTTATATAATTTTAATATATTATAGCAACAAAATCTTTTAATATATATAAATATCCACAGTGTGAGATGAGTCTTCTTATATAAACTTTCATCGAAATAGAATCATGTACAGTGTGAGGTAAATAAGACTTTTTTATCTGGGTGAATAACTGATGATTTAAGGAAATACGTCAAAAATAAGAAATTCAGGATTAAAAAAATACAAATCTGTTTAGGCTCCTAACTAGACCAGTTCAAAACTCCGGGCAGCTAGTTGGGTTAGATTATGACATTTTCATTTGAAGGTTACTTGGTGATTATAATTCAATTTAAGTTAACTTTTTGTAAAAAATAAAACATTCGCTGTTTATTAGCAAATTAGTATGTTACAGGGCCAGGATTAATCAAAAGTAAAAAGCGATTTCGAATAAAATCTGTTTTTCTAATATAACAATTACTGATATTATACTAAACAAAGGTAATGTGGTTAAAAAAGTGATAATAAGTAATAACTTAATTGCAGAGCATCGTCACCTTTCTCTATGCTATAATATATATGCATCAATATCTATTATGAAAGTTCATTTTTAGTTTCCCAATACTAGTGGGTATTATATTAGTGTTCCAAGACTCTTAATCAAGATTTCAAGGTTGGACCAAGTTGAGCTTCCAGTTGCTTGGAAGTGGCCAAGTTGAAATTGAAGGATGTCCACAAGATGTATTAATTAATAATTGAAGTGTTATATGTCTGGTCTGTTTGAGCTCATATTGCCAACTTTTTTTGGGTGGTCGTCATCTCATACGGGCTCTATTACGAGATTATTTATTCATAGCATACGTAAGAATTAAAGCAGTTTTGTAAAAAAAAATCAATTTTTAAATTCTCATATGATTAAAGCACCAGTTTGTACCGCATAATATAGTCTCATGTTGAAGGAAGGCAACACGGCTTAATAATTGTGCCTCGTAATGTCAACAATTTTGTGCACAATACTTAATTTTTTTTAAAAATATTGTTATAGTAGTAAATATTTTTCTGGCCGATAATAAGTACATAAATATCAAGTATCTAAAAGTTAAAAAATGATATTAAGTCTTCCTTGTTTATATTGTTATTACATACATGTGAGGTAATTTTTTATTGGTGCAATTTGCTAAGACTTTTTGGTATCCAGAACTCCGTATCTTCGCCTAATTTTCACATGCAATGTTAATTACTGTTATTTCGTGAAAGTTCTAAAATGGTCCGAGCATTTTAATTATCTGTATGGAAAATTTAGATGAGTTATTTGGCTAACTCTCTCAAAATTTCAAATTGTATTGCAAATGTGATTTATTAATTAGTTAGTTCGATATTACTACAATACTAATTAGTTTTGACAACTACTTCAATAGTAATAATTGCGTTGAGTACTTATTTAGTCTCTCCAGCCTCATCAAAATTATAAGCAAGAGTCAACGGAGGCTATACCAGTAAGATTATTATAAATAACAATATTTTTTTGTCCTTTTCTAACTTAGTTATATGGCACGACACAACACATTCGTATAACTTGACCCCTATCTTACTACTCTTCATTATTATTTTTGTAAAGTAGTTTTTATTAAATAGGAAATTATTAATAATAAATAAGAAAAGAAGACGGATTGAGAGGATAGGGTAATATGGTAAATATGGCCTCAGTGGAGGGATGATGAAGACAAAAGAGGAGGGGGCTTGTCTTTTGTACAATACAATTGTTTCTGTTGATAGGCCGCCCCATATGACTGACCGTCACAACAACGAAAACCCCTTCCTCCCGTAACCCCACCACTAACGATAAATAAAATAAATTAGAAATGAGAAAAATCTTTTTGCTTTCCTTTTCTCAACTTTCCTTTCGCCAGGGTCGCTTTCGCCCACTCGCCGTGACGTGCACGAGTGACTCACGCGCGTCTCCGGCAGCTTTCCGGCCAGTGGCCCAGTCACTGATGATGACGCAGCAGCAGCAGCAGCATCCGGTTCAACTCAACCACACATGTCCCTTTCCTGCCAAAAAAATTAAAAGTATTTCAAGGATAGATATATTTTTTTTTTGCACCAAAAAATAAAAAGATTTTTTTTTTCTCAGGGTTATATATATATATAAACCATGGTTCAACTATTGTTTTGAACCACGTTTTTTTTAATCAGGTTGTATAACAAAACAATTTAGCGATTGAACTCTTAAATAGAGTTATTTTATTTAAAACCCGCTAAAAAAATTAAAAATAGAAAAATATTCATGTTAAACATTTACCACCCTATATAAGCTGACCGTTGCAAGCGGTAACTATTACAAATATAAAGCAAACATGTTATATGTAATGTATTTCTAACGTATCCCTAAAAGCATTCACAACGGTTTTCATCATTTATAATATTTAAAGGTGTCATATAAACGTTTACGTACATTTTAAGTAATACTTAAAGTCACAATTTAGTTAAATTATTTTTGCTCTTCAATTATTTTACTTTAATTATATTCCTTAAATATATTTTATTATTAAATATCTCAAAACTACCAATAATTATTAGCAATAATTATGAAATTTTACTTAATTTTGATTTAAAAATTAGGATATGTGATGATTTTTTATATAAAAAAAAAAAAAAAAACATGATGAGTACGGACAATATAATTATAAGGATATGTAAAGCCAGTGTGGAATGTGGATGCTTTAAGACACTGTTTAAAAAAAATCAATTTTTTTAGGGGTGAGTAGAAGTCCATTTGGACTGGTGCAGGACCGACCCGATAAAGACCGGTCCATTTTAAGACCAAGTCCATTGGACTTCCTTATCGGTTCTGGACTTGATTTGGTCCGAGACCGTTAAGGTCCATGGAGTCTAGGACCGAACCATTTTTTTTTTTATTTTATAAAGAAAGGCCCAAACTCTTAGATATCTCATTCATGTATAATATATTTTAAATATTATAATCAATTTTTGTTTTTTCTGAAAATTATAAAAATAGTGATTAAAAAAATAATCTCTATCGGTCCTAATAATCCTTATCGGTCTTAACGGTCCTGGACCAAGACCAAAGAAGTCGGGATCGTGTAAATATGTGCAAATATTTTTTAGAAATTAGAAAACAAACTTTTATAATTGCGGGAAAAATATAAACCCTAATAAATAAACTCCAAATATTATTTCCTTTTTAAAGAAAAATTACTTTTCTTAGTAAAAGCTTTTTTTTTTTTTTTTGCATAATTCTAAATCTTCTTAATGATTTTTTTTAATAAAATAAACAATATAACTTAAGTGTGAATTTAGAATTAACCTACTATTATGAATAGAACTTCTAAAAAAAGAAAATCATCGAGACGAATAACTTGGGCCTTGACGTCCAATTTTCTAAAGTTTGCGGTTTGAATTGCGTTTTTGTTTTCGTTATTTTTTACAAACTTCACAACAAAGGTCAAAGTTGAGTAACTTTAGGTACCAACTAAATTATTTTCTTTTAAAAAAAAAAAAACTATAAAGAGATTGATATTTTTTTTTTCGCTTATCTGAATTTCTATGGGCCTTAGCCTATATAGAATTCTCACTGTACCAAAAATAATCTTAAAAGAATCAGGCCCAATAATTTTCGGCCGAAAAGCCCAAAAATAATCTTCACAGATTTCTCTTGGTCTCCGACAAGACCGCCGCGTAGATGACACCCGCCGCCAGTCCCGCGGCGGAGGCACAAGACACAGAGCGTAACCGGACGAACAACAAATTAATGTTCTTCGCCACCTGAAGATTCATCTTCAGAATCTTCATCCGCCCTTCCTCCTCCATCTTCCTCCCGAAGAAGATCGGCCTCAGCCGCTGCCGCAGACTAAAAGCCAGATACATCGGGAACGCCACGGTCACCGCACAGCTCGCAGCTGCGGCGGAAACCTCGGTTGTGAGCGGAGGAGACGGCAGTTCCGCTATGCAGTGATAATAAACCCAACCTCCAAACCCGATCTGGACCACCCCCAGAGCCGCCGCCACGCGGCTGAGTCCGTACATCGTCCTTATCGTGTCGTCAACCACCTGCCTCGTCTCGTTGGCCAGAGGCGAGAGGTCCCTCTTCACCGTCCCGGGCGGCGCAATTTCCCAGTATGGAGAACTGGATGAGAAATTTCTAGGTTTCAATTTGAACGGCGGAATTGAGCCCAAAGTTTTGAAATTGGCGGCATTTTGATCCGAAATTGGGCTCTGAGAGATCGTCGAAGAAGAATAAGATGAAGAGAGGCGACGAAGGTCGATTCTGAAGAATTTCGAGCGGCAACAGCGGTGGAGCACGGCGGACATTTAGCCACGAAAGGCGACAGAGTTGGGAATGCAGAAGGGAGAACCTGTGGAGGATTGAAATAGCGGATGAACTTTGATGAAGGCCAAGGTGGCAGAGCCGCAAAACGCCGCAGCTGATTTGTTTGTCGAAGCTCAAAACTGCGGGCGATCAATTGATTACAGAGAGTGATTTTTTTTTTTCATGGGTCATCAATATATTAAAGATTAGAATTAGTTTAATAAATCTAATAGATAGTATTAATCTGATCTGAAATTTTATCACATCACAGGCCCTATTATTTATATCATCTAATTAATTTTGTGGTTTTTTTTTAATTTTTCTTAAATCAATTGGAACGGATGAATCCTAACATAAAAATATTAAATTTAAAAATGCGTATTAATATCTAAACGCTGAGACACAATCTATAGCATTAATAGTAAATAGGTGATCTAAATCTGAAATTTTAAAATATCTTTTTAAGTCAGCCGCATCTCAAAAAAAAAAAAAAACCTTATACTGTTATAAAATTATATATTATAGTAATAAAATAAATCATTAACCTACGCGGAATTATGGTTGAGAAAAATTAAGTATATCTATATATAGTTTAATTTAATTCTATTAATGAAGTGGAATTTAATTTCATTGTATTTTGAAATAAAATTGACGATTAAGTCACATATGGCACATATGGCGTTATCAGTAAAAAAAAAGTTCAAAAGCTCAATGTTGAGTTTAGAGACTTCAAAATTACTAATTGAGCTGTGAGAGATATTCTGAATTCAAGTGCTGACATAGTCCGATTGGTGAGAGCATGGCACAATTTGTAATTTCTGTAAATTTTAAGGGCATTTTTGTGTTATCTCACATTCGGAATCTCAAAACTATCGAAACATCTATCTTTTCTGTAACTAATTTTGCCACATTGATCCTCTAATAAGATTTAAGATATTCACATTAATCCTCTAATAAGAGTTAAGATCTTATAAGTATAATAGTGATGTACTGCTAATGATTACTCTTAAAACATTTATATTGATTTTTTTTTTCTCTTTGGTGGTATTTATTTAAATGATTTTTACTAGAATTTTTAAATTTATTTAATATAATCTTATTATTTGCAAAAAAATTATTTTCTTATTTTCATTTTTATTTCGTTGATTTCTCTATTGTAGTGCAATTTGTTTAATAAATTTGCTAGGATGCACCCCTTGCAACTTTTCTAGTATTACGATTCAATTTTTATTCGGCTTATAACTTTAAATAAACCGAAAACTGAAAGTGAATGAGAAAGATAAAAATACTTTTTGAGAAAAATTATACATTATACAATTATAAGATAATGAGAAATGAAGTATAATAATAATAAATACATAAATTTCAGATTATATTTGTATATTCAATATTAAAATATATACATATTATTTACCAAAAACTATTGATAATTTTGATATTAAAATAATACTACAAAAGTAAAGCATAAATATAAATAATTTTTAAAGTATAAAATAATAAAATTAATATTAATTATAACGAAACATATCAAAATATCGAAACAACTTCTAAGATGTAATAAGTAGTTTTAGATTTCTATTAGAACATTCATGTAAGCAAAAATATGATATAATATAAGCAGTGTAACATACAATCTAGGTGGATATATAATATAAGCATTTTTTTTCTTTTATTTTACTTATTTATCAACATTATAATTAAACTAATCAAAATTATATTATATATAAATATAGATATAGATAATGAAAATGAGAAACAACGTGATCTTTAAAATAAGCGCACACACAAAAACTTAAACTCATTGCATTAATTAAAAGGGAATTACAAGGGTCATATATATTATATAACGAGGCCATTATTTACTAGCCATATCTTACGCCCTTTATTTTTATGTTTATTATTTCAATAATAATAAGAGAGATCTACTGGAGGAAGTAGGAGACCAAGGACAGGAGGGATGCGCCGACGATGGACCCAATGACCGGCATTGTTGAAGCGGCGGCGCTAGTGGGACCCGCAGCTGGGGCCGCGTCGGGGGTGCCAGCTGCGGCGCCGGCGGCGGCGGGGGTGTCAGCGACGGGGCTGACAGCGGACTCTGCAGCCAACACTGCGCTGACGGAGGCGGCAGCGAAGATGACAGCGCAGGCGACCTTCTTCATCTTCATCGCCATTTTTATTTTATTTATTTAGTTTTGTTTTTTACTGCAGAAGAAAACCACACAAATAATTTATTGATTTACTGCAGCTTGAGGATTGCATTGGGAGATGAGGGAATTTATAGGTGAAAGTTTCTGTTGGATCTTGAAGGGTTCTTGTTTTTTGGCCCGACAAAATTGCCTTCTTCTTAGGGTTTGAATGGTGTTAGGATTTTGTTTACCCTAAATATATGGTTTTTGTTTTTAGCCTTTAAATATATGGTTTTATTTTTAGACTTTACACAAATTAATGACACTTTCCTCATAATCACTTTTCGTATCAAGTATAAACTATAAAGTGTTAATGATAAAAAATTTATAATTGTATTTTATGTTCATTTAGTATTATCCATACCACAAAATTGACCTTTATAAATCTTCTACCTTCCATATTACTACTACTATAACATTCTCTTCTTCTTCTTTTTTTTTTTTTTTAAATTATTATTATTACAAAAATGATACAAATATTCCGATTCTTATTATGTAACAAGAAGTTCCAATTGTGAGATAATAAAAATTTGCTCTAAAAGTTGACTGGATGGTTGTTTGATTTTTTCCTAAAATATAAAAATAGCAGTTTAAATTTTACATGTGTAATTCTGTTAAAATCTAAGTCTATCTTGGACTGAAAGTGCCGAGTTATATGCTCAACATGTAATGAAAAAAACATGGAAAATTTGGGCAAAAAAAACATGGAAAATTTCTAAGGAGAGTTGAATTAATTGATAGACGATGTTTAGGCAGTCGGACATAAATTACTACGTATTTCTTCATCACGTGAGTAATTCCATTTAAGAAATACATAAATCCTAACAGAGCTAGTAAAAATTGTACATGCATGCATGTGCAAGTAAAATATTCTAAAATCAAACTACAATTAACAATTTATTCAATATTATTTAGCAATTTGATGATTACAGTCTAGAGACTTACATAAAATACAACTATATATTAGGTTTTTAGAAAATAAATATTCAAAATTTTAACGGTAAGATACGGTTGAGACAAAAAGAGTGAAACATGGGATCTGAATTCATAATTTTAAAGCCTGAATACAAATATCCCATAAATAAGAGTTTTTAGAGTTTATCATACTCTATATGAGTAATATATATACAACCAACTCGTTAATTAAGTATTTGCAAATTTCTCTCATTTAAATTGTCTTTTTTTGTTTTTTTAAATTTCTATATGAGAATATCCATACTCATTAATTATTATTATTTTTTATGAATGACTTATTAAAATTAATTAAGTAGGTAACCGAAAATGAAGACAATAATTTTTTTTAGAGTTGGACTAAAATGATTAGGAGACTCAAATAGCTTGCACCTCCTCCTCCCTGTCCTCCCAGCTGTCCCACGCGTCATGGGCCCTACGCGCTTTCCCTTCCTCTCGCTCTACTCTATAAATACTCCTTCCCTCCCTTTCACAGTTTCACTAAATCAAATCATCAACAACCCTCCCTCAAATTATCGATCTTCTCACCATATCAATCTACCTCCGATCTCAGTTCCTTCAACAATGGCCGCTATTTCTTCGACCAAGTCCGCTGTTCTCATCTTCGTAGCCGCACTGGCAATCATGTCCTCTGTAGCTACTATCACCGTGTCTGCTCAGGACTTCGGCACCGCACCTGCACCCGCCCCTGCAAGCGGCGCTGCTTCCATCGGCTTCTCTGCAACCGTTCTCTGCTCCTCCTTGCTTTTCGCAGCAATCGCTCTGCTCAAACACTAACAACATTGTCTGAGAATGTCGGTGATGTAAATGTTTTTTTTTTTTTGGTTTGGTCGGATTCATTCTTTTGTTCTTCATTGTTGGTTTATTGGCTGAGTTCTGATTCATATCTTATAATAAAAAGAGATTTATTGAGTGAATTTCCTCTATCCCAAGTCCAAACACACCCTTAATTCAAAAACTTGCAAAGAAGAGTTTTACTTCAGCACCAAGAAACACCTTCTTATACAATAGGCCCCAACAAGGGCATTTGCCTGTACCATGTTTGTTGAACTAACATATATATTACATCACTGTATCTCGTGTCACTAATTATTCAAGCAATCCAACTTCACTTACAAATTTATGTACCTTGATTATGAAACAACACTATTTGACAGTAATATTTAACAGCTGAAATGGAACTGCATCCCAAGAAAATGAACACCATCTCCTCCATTATCTTTCCCAGTACCTCTATCCATCATCTTCATCATGTTTAGGGAAGGAAAGTGATTATTGTTGTTGATGTTCAAGAGGACGGCGGGAATGCCAGTTTTCTTCATCATCTTATTACTCTGTATATGCATCTTATTTTTTTGGTGCAACTCAACCAATTGAGTTGGTTTATCTTTTTCCCTTTTTTTGTAGTGATTTTGAGTATGTCCACAGATTCCGATGTCTTTACATTAGAAAATCTGCATCCAGAAACACAATTTACAAAATCAAGATGTGAAATTTATATCAAATCTAAAGAAGATGCAACAACACAGACAGCTAAAACCGAAAAAGGCTATTAATTGGCACAATATTATCGTGAAACTTACCATCTCTGTGGTATGCACAGTTTATCTGAGGCGCAAATTGCTGAGGAAGTCTGATAGCCTGAAGGTACAGAGAAGAGGAATTAATCAACAAATGAATATAAACTGAGGGCTTTTCTTGGAGATGAAAATAAATGAGAACTACAATGACCTTATGTTTTTAGCTATCACTGTTTCTCCATCTTCAGCGTTAAGATGGCGCAGAATTACTTCCTCAAGCCGTCCATCTCTGTAAGCATGCTGTGGAATGGTAGGATGCATAATTAGATGGACTGCCCGAGATTCAAAACATTACTATACAATCATGAAAGGCTATTGAAGGAAGGAACTGATGAACTTCAAATCCTGCTCGATATCAAGGGTGAATTGCTATTCTACATTTCTACTAATCTGAACTGCTATCACAAAAAAAAAAAAAACAAAACAAAAATTTTTGGCAATAAAATTTAAGGTAACAGACATTTTTTGGTGTCTATTACGGTTACCATATGGCATACAGGTCAGTTAAGATTATATATAATGGGTCATCATTTTAAACAAATATAGTTTATGTAAGCATGGTTTGCAAAGATCACTATTGGCAGTGAAGAAATTTAAATAAATAATTGCACACTAACCTTGTAGAAACAACTGGTCCCGAAAGGGCAACCACCATTTCCGAAATCAAAATGCTTACAGTCAATTGACCTGTCAAAAATGGACCAGCAAAATTCAATAACATCAGTTATATATGGTAATTAATTGCTTCAACTAAAGAAATCAAAGGATCCTTGATATGAAAGCTAGCAATGAGATCTAGAACTGTTCTCACAATGCCATGACCATTCATATTGGAATTGCAGCACGTGAATATAACAAACGTTTATGCAAGTTATGCATAAGTAAGATGTTCCAAATGACCGATCACTTACTTGAGTTTCGCCTTGTAAGTGTCAATGATTTCTTGCTTTTCTTCTTTTGAGGTATACCAAATCACACTTGGGATTATAAAATAGGATAGCTTGCGACAAATTGGACAGGCTCTCAAAGCATTCTTGACATCCATTCCAGGAGTTGGAGAGCTACTTCGCCAATTTCTTATACAAGTGATGCAGAAAGGATGATCACATTCCGATAGGATCCCGAACTTTCTCTCTGCAGCAGTCGGTTTTGAAAGGATCGATTCTAGACATACACTGCACTCTATGTCTTGACTAAGCTTCAATGCTTCAAGGTGTTTTTGCTTTTTTTCACACATAGCCGTATGTGCTTCCCTCTCTTGGGGTCTAAATGGATGCAAGCAATGTTTTCCACAGGTAGGGCACAAGTCTCCATGAATCTGAGTACATTTTTCTCCCTTAGGGCAATTACCCACAGCAGCAAATGAACAAATCGAACGTTCAGAAGATTCAACATTTCTAGACTCCACAACACCACCATCACCAAAATCGTCTTGCCGCTGAAAGGCATCCAAATTCCATGGAGGTGTTGTTGAAGGAATTAGAGATCTATAAGAAGTCAACTCTTCTTGACTGGGCAACAAGTCTGTTCCACTGGATGCAACTCTATTAGACGTATCTTGACGAACCAAATCGCTGACTAAGGATGAGCGAGCATTGGATGGTACTGATGGTGGACATGTCTGTGGCTGATGAGGTGCTTTAACATGTTCGTATCTACATCGGTTACCGTACAAGCAGCTACCTTTTTGATAGAAGGTGCATATCTGCAGAAAGAGAACCGATAAGAGTCATTATCAGGAATTGCTAATGCGTTCCTAATGGCTGAACAAATGACTGCACCAGATAATTACATTGTTGGCAGGTGTATTCCAGTCATGTGAGAACTCACAATATTCCCCTTTAAAACAAGCTCCATGAGCAAAGAACTTGCAAAGAACCCTGCAAGCAGTTCAAGTTATGAAAAAGCTACAAGGGTTCGCAATTTATCCAATATAAAGACATTTGAAGAAAATGGAACATGAAATGCAACTGTCAATCTATCTATCCTATGTGGAATTTTAGATCTAAAATGTACTTTCCCTAGCTTTTGAAAATCATTTCACCATTGAGGTTTTATATCATTTTCACAATTAGGATTCAAATTTCACACTGTATCATGCTGGGATTAGTTCCCTCCTGATTTTGTTTCCCTCCCACCAATTCGACTCACATGTAGGCCTTAAATGGATCATGCAACCCAACCATCATGAATGAAGATTGCAGAACCTTGTATACTAAGTCGTGGTTTCATCCCTAATGTGAAGATTTTCGCGTGACTAATCAGATCTTATAACTCCACACTCCAGCAAAATCAATTAAACCAAGAACAGAACCTTGGATCAAAAAGATCGAACACCAAATCATCTCCACATCCAAGACAAGAACCAACAACTAAGAACATACAAAAGAAGCACAGACACAGATGGTTTAATCGGACTAGAGCTTGTGAAGAACAAGAAGATGGAAATCCACGCACCTTTTAGACATGGAGATGCAAGGTACCGGCGGATTGATCAGAAGCTACGATTAACTGGAACTGGATTACGGTTATGTTCGAATCGAGAGCTCAATTTCAGAAAAGTTGGGAGTTTACTGATAATAGATGGAGAATTGACAACCAGAAGAAAAGAGGAAGAGACGGCAAAATCCGATTTAGCTCAACAGACGGCCGTCACTGTAGAGAGAGAAATTTTCGTTGCTTTATCGTCCAATTAATTTTCTCGGTGCAGTGCTCCGGATTTTGCTGCACCGAACATTTCTTCACCTTTATTACCACAAGTGAAAGTAATGGCCCCCTAACTTTTTATCTTACAGCTGACGGCACCCATAAAATACAGTAAACGAAAATGTGAATCGTTTTCTTCTTTTCACTTTGAGAAATGTTCCACTTGTTCCAATTGATTGATGAATTAGATAAGATTAGTAATTCTTAAATTATTTTCAATTGTTAAAATCACTTTGGTCTGATGTTTCAATACTTAAGTTTAACAAACACATAGTGATACAATGTGAAACAAGAGGGTGCTTTGCTATTTTTACAAATATTGGTTATTTAGTTGTAATATAAGATTTTTTTAAAAATTATAAGAAAAAACTATACTAAAAATTTACTTCATAGTTCAAACTATTAATAATAAATTAATAATATTAATTTCTTTATAGCTTCATCTTTATAACTATAAGAAAAAAAAAAGTACCACAAGAATTATAGTTGTGAAGCATAGTAAAAAAGTTGTGCAAAATAAACAAATTCACTCATGATTTTAATATGTATTATAGAAAATGTTGTATAATTTAATATATATTTTACTTAAAACAAATATTTATAAAGCTTGTAAAATACTTTTGTTATTTATTTATGATCCATCATATCTAGACATTAACATCTATCTAACCATCTATATTTTCGCAATTATTATTAATAATTTTTATCATAAATTAATCAAATAACAAAAAGGAAAATCTTTTGCAAATAGGACTATTCCAGAATTATTGACAAGAAAGCGAACAATCTATAACATTTTCGAAGTAAAGGACTAGATAATCACTTTCCAGTTTCCACTTTGAGAAACAGTGAAATGAATTATGAATGGATAATAAGGCAAAATAATTAACACGTGGCAGCATGATATTGGAGCATTTATCCTAAAAAGATTAATTAATGAATATACAAGGAAGCTCTGCCACACAGAATGTTCGTCCACTCCATTTCTTCACCATATCTCATTTCCATGGCTACCGTCTTCTCTCCCTCGGCCCTCCTCTCCTCCTCCGCCGCCGTCTCCACCTCCGCCGCCGTGCCCAAACCAATCGTACCGATCTCCATCAAGCCCCTCACCAGGAATCTCACCGCCGCTCTGGCAGCCACCGTGCTCGCCACCGCCGCGCTACCATCTCTAGCCGAAACCACCTACAGCGTCTATTACGGCACCGCCGCGAGCGCCGCCAACTACGGTGGCTACGGCGGCAACTCGAACAAGAAAGACTCGGCGGAGTACGTGTACGACGTGCCGGAAGGGTGGAAGGAGCGGCTGGTGTCGAAAATCGAGAAGGGAACCAACGGCACCGACAGCGAGTTCTACAACCCGAAGAAGAAGACGGAGAAGGAGTACCTGACGTACCTCGCCGGATACCGCCAGCTGGCGCCGAAGGACGTGATCCTCAACAACTTGGCCCTGTCCGACGTGGATCTGCAGGATCTGATCGCGAGCGCCGACAGCGTGACGTCGGAGGAGAAGAAAGACGAGAGAGGACAGATTTACTATGTGTATGAGATTGATGCTGCCGGAGGGCACGGGTTGATTTCCATCACGTGCGCGAATAATAAGTTGTATGCGCATTTCGTGAAGGCGCCGGCGCCGGAGTGGAGCCGCGACCAGGAGATTCTGAGGCATGTTCATGAGTCGTTTAAGACTGTCGGGTAGTAAACATTATTTTCTAAGTGTCGATTATGAGGGAAGACTTTGATTGGGAAGTGATTAATTTTACACTGAAATTGCAATTTTATGTGAAAGAAAATGTGCACCTTGTGCCTTGTGGCCTGTTTTTTTTGTTTTGTTTTTTTTAAGGTTGAAAGGTAAGATTAAACTTTTCCATAAGGTGGTGTTTAAATTATTAAATTGTTAAATGATTGCCTCAGCATATTATTGACATGTTCATTTTCACGCCCATTAGCATTGCTAGGGACATGGAAGATAGAAAAATATGGAGAGACTCGCCTTCAGGTATCCCTACTGTTGCATCTGTGCACAAAGCAATCATTGCTCACAAGTGCAATAGTAGTGACAATACCAGTAGAAATTGGAACTGGATATGGGCTTGCAAGACGATCCCTAGGATCCAGTTTTTCATATGGTTGTGTTGTCATGAGAAAATCTTCACAGCAAAACACTTGAGCGATAGATGTTTAAATATTAATCCCATATGTTCCCTCTATCAACAAGAAGATGAAGATATTTGTCATGTTCTTAGAGATTGTACTGTTGCTAGGAAAGTTTGGATGGAGATTGGAATTCCACACTCTATTCAAAACTTTTTCTCAGTTGATACTTTTCAATAGATGTTTGCAAATTGCAGGATCTCTGACATGCACAGCTCCAATGTAGAGTGGAAGAATATTTTTACAACTGCCATATGGGTTATTTGGAGGAATCGTAACTCTCTGTTATTCAATAAGCATGCATTTTCTCCTAACTTGGTTACCTTTATTGTGGAACAGGCGAAAGAAGTATCTGGTATCCTTAAAAAACCTAATTCTCTAATCTCGAAATCCACTATTCATGTCAAGTGGTGTCCACCTCCACATGGCTGGATAAAACTGAATACAGATGGGTCGGCCCTTGGCAACCCTGGACAAGCTGGAGGAGGGGGAATTCTTAGAAATGAATTTGGTGGTTGGATTAAAGGTTTTCAAAGGAGACTCGGGATCACTAATAGCCTCGTGGCGGAACTTTGGGCGTTGAGAGATGGCTTAACCGTGGCAACAAATCTAAACATTGACTCGGTCTATGTGGAAATGGATGCTAAGGAAGCTATTAACCTCATTGTCGAGGAGTCAAGTGAAGATAGACCTATAATGCCTTTAATTTGGGATTGCAGAAAACTTATGAAGTCTTTTCGAATATTAAAATCCAGGCATGTCTATCGTGAAGCAAACAAGGTTGCAGATCAACTAGCAAAGGAAGCAGCGAGGATGGAAGGATCATTCGTGATCATTAGTGAACTCCCTTCAAAACTTAAGCCGTTTATTTTGTACGATTGCTTAGGACAATCCCAAAATAGGGAAGTAGTTGCCTAATAGTTTCCTAATTTACAAAAAAAAATAATTGTTAACTGATATTTGTCAGTTAAAAAAAATTGATTTTTTTTTTTTTAATTCAAGTTTTATAGACAATTTTATTAGCTTTATTATTTGTTCCTAATTTTGATGCAATAATAAGTCGCATAATGAACAAAACCCAATAATTGCTAGATAATACTTGACAATTGAAGAGATTATTAGATATTTTACTGTTACTTGCTTAGCATTTTGTATTTTATTCAATATAATTGAAAATTCTAACAAAGCTAGCAGAATATGTATGTAAAATAACTAAATTAGTAAAATGTTGAAAAATAAAATGTTAATAACCTGTTAGCAAAACTCGTTTACGAGTGAGGGGTAAATATCATCTTTCGGAAAGCGACTACATGTTTGCGCCTCAAAATCAACATATTCGACGTTCTGTGTCCCGTATCATAATAATCGAATAAATATATGTCCCGTATAAGAAAATTCTTGTCGGATATATATTTTGTATGAAATGATTAATGCTTAATCAATATTCATAGTGAATAATACATGTTGGCTTGTCATATAACATTAACCTCCAAAAAGAACACCGGGATGAGATATACGTATCAATGCTAAAACTAAAAGAGTTTAGGTATCAATAGTACATATTAATTATTAAGTAATTATTAAGTGAAATATACGTATCAAATTTTCTTAAAGAAGTTTACAAGTTTATGTAAAAACTAGATAATTGATCCGCGCTTTGCGCGGAGTATAAAATTTATTTGATATAATAGTTTATAAATTTAAGTTGATAAAAAGTGAAAAATATTAAATGTCAATATATTAAAAAATTAATTAATCTTACACTTATAGATTGACTTGATTATTAAGATTAACTTATTGAGTAAATGAATATGTTTTTTATTTAATGATATTTAAAATAATTTTTAGGTTTTATAAGTTGTATTATTTATCATATATCAATTACTTATGATGAGACATTTATTATATATCAGTTACGTCAATTCAAATATTGTATTTCATTATAAAATAGCTAATGTATCAATAGTTATCACTATGAAAATACTTAAATATAATTAATTAATTTTTTTATGGTGAAAACATTACAATTTAATAAAAATATTATATATAGGACTAAAAATCTAAAAACGATATTTATATTTCATAAGTTTCTACCAATATGTTTTATGATATGCTTAACTACATTAAAGATTAAAAAAATTGCATTTATGCACAAATCGAAACGGCTGGTAGAAAAAAAACGGCTTGTAAGATGCTATGAGATGCTTTTGAGCAATTTCAAGCCATGAGAATAGTCTATGTGGAGATGTCAAATCATAGATGGTTAAAATAAATTTATGTGGACCAATAATATTAATTGTTTTTTACATGTAGATGATTCGTTTTCTTATGTGTCAACATGTTGTAAGTTTCATCCAAATTATATTATATATAGATTTTATGGTGAAAACATTACAATTTAATAAAAATATTATATATAGGACTAAAAATCTAAAAACGATATTTATATTTCATAAGTTTCTACCAATATGTTTTATGATATGCTTAACTACATTAAAGATTAAAAAAAATGCATTTATGCACAAATCGAAACGGCTGGTAGAAAAAAAAACGGCTTGTAAGATGCTATGAGATGCTTTTGAGCAATTTCAAGTCATGAGAATAGTCTATGTGGAGATGCCACATCATAGATGGTTAAAGTAAATTTATGTGGACCAATAATATTAATTGTTTTTTACATGTAGATGATTCAATTTCTTATGTGTCAACATGTTGTAAGTTTCATCCAAATTATATATAGATATAGATATATAAGAGTTAACAACTAAATTATTACATTAATTTTTAACCGCTTTACAATCTGCTTTAATGAGATCTAAAATTTTATTTATTTAAAATCCGTTGTTTAAAATTTTATTTGTAAACTAAATTGTTACATTCATTGTAATTACGTAAAATTATAACAGATGTCTAATTGAATGTATTTCGTTTTTCAGCTTATTGTCAAATTTATTTTAAATGCACGTTAAATAGATATCACGAGTTTGGCATATGATCATTTCCATATATTTTGACAGAAATGTAATGTAGATAATAATTTGGTTTGCAATTAAAACTTCAAGTAGCAAATTTTATAAAAGCAATATTGATGTAGCAATTTATAAATCGGATAAAGTTTAGGTATGAATGTGTAAATCGGTTAAAATGTAAATAACGTTTTGATTATTAACCCAAAATATAATTAATCAAGAAAGTTGAATTGCTCCCCAAGTCACTCACTATATAAAGACTGATTTACGCGCCTCTATCAGACACAGCCATATTCTTCAGTCTCCAACACAGCACGCGCAGAGAGCGAGCCTTCAGCTCCGGTGGCCGTCTTTTAGGTAGAATAGAACATCTTCCTCCACCTCCGTTCATCGTCTTCTTGCTGCGGACCTGAATTTTTTGCGTTGAGTCTGTACTGTGATTTTCTTACTTCCCATTTCAGTTACGACATTCACTGTACTATCGTTATTTTGTTGATTAGATTGATTATGAGCTCTGATTTATTTTATGGATCCAATTTACTATCTGTACTGTAAGAGCTGTAATTTGATTCAGTTGTACAGACCTGAATCATATATGTGAAGCTTTTCGTAGCATTGTCGAGTAGGGCTGTAGCTTCGGGCTGTAATTTTGTTTCTAGACTGGAAATTCTGGGATCAGACCAGTAAATCTGCATTTATTGCTCACTTTTGGATATTCATCGTTCCTACTACTTCTCTGTATCATAATTATTCGTAGTAATTTTTACTGATGATCGCACTTAATCTAGCATCGCTAATTGCTCCTGATGCAAGTTAAGTAAAAATTGATCTAGGTTTGCTTATGGTGAACTGATTTGTTACTTTGTTATTAGGGTTTGTTTGTTTGATGTGATAAGTATGTGCTACGATCTGCATTATTGTTTTTGATTCGTAATTCAGTGATTTTGCCAAACGAATCGGATTGGTCCTGGCATAACCAACAATTGAGATGAATCTCATTGAATTTTATGTGAATGTATGTTTTAGATCCGAACTTCGAGAAAGTACACTTGTAGGAAATTGAAGATGGCGGATCAACTACAGAACCCCTCTGTTGCTTAGAAAGGATTTTCTAGCTTTGATTTCTTGATGGGAGGAATCACACATGCCGTAGGCAAGACAGCTGCAGCTCCATATGAGCGCATCAAGCTTTTGATTCAGAACCAGGACGAAATGATCAAGTCTGGCAGGTTATCTAAACCGTACAAGGGCATTGGCCACTGCTACCAAAGAACTATTAAGGAACAGGGCTTTGGATCTCTATGGAAAGGAAACAAAGTCAATGTCATCCGTTACTTCCCGACAGAGGTTATATGTTGCTATCTTCTAATCACGGTTATTCGAATGCATCTGCTCTAAATAATAGCGGTTATATCTTGGCAGGCTTTGAACTTTGCTTTCAAGGATTACTTCAAGGGGCTATTTAACTTGGACAAGGACAAGGATGGCTACTGGAAGTGGTTTGCAGGTAACATAGGATCAGGAGGAGCTGCTGGTGCATCCTCCCTAGTCCCTTCTCTTTCTCTATTCCCTTGACTACGCCCGGACCCGTTTGGCCACTGATGCAAAGTTACGAAACAAGGTCGGAGATTTCCAGTTCGATGGATTGGTTGATGTTTACAAAAAGACACTCCGGTCAGACGGTGTTGCTGGGCTGTACCGCGGTTTCAACATCTCTTGTGTTGGAATCTTTGTGTACCGTGGTCTCTACTTCGGATTATACAACTCCTTAAAGCCTGTTCATTTGAGCAACACCCAGAAGGTTAGTGAATTCCTTCATTCTTTACAAAGACAAAAAATTGTTTTTTTTTTCCAGTGATTGAATGTGGGTTTCCTCAATTGGGATTTGCAGGAAAATTTATTTGCTAACTTAGCACTCGATTGGCTCGTTACCTACTGTGCTATACTTGGCTCATACCCAATTGACACCGTTCGGAGAAGAATGATGATGACATCTGGGGAAGCAGTCAAGTACAAAAGCTCGATCGATGCCTTCTCTCAGATACTGAAGAACGAGGGAGCCAAGTCGCTCTTCAAGGGTGCAGGTGCGAATATGCTTCGTGCTGTAGCAGGTGCTTCTGTACTTTATGGGTATGACAAGCTTCAGTTAATCGTGTTCGGCAAGAAGTATAGACCTAGCATTAATTAAATCGAAACAAATATAGCCGGATGTGGAGTTTGAGGTGCAGCTTTAGCCTTTAGGTTACTGTTTTTAGATACTGATGATGAAATCAAGAGAGTATGTTATTTTCACCTAGATTGCAAACTAAGTAACTGATGTCCTGGTAAATACAACTGGTCTTAAAACTACTAACACCACCAATTTTGATACATCAATAACACAAGGCTCTGGAATCAATAGAACAGCATTTTGCAATAAGGTTATTAGCACAACAAACCTAAGGATAGAAATCAGTGTTTTTAGCTAAGCAGAGTCTTGTAATCATGGAAAGAACAGACCATATCATATCGTGAAATCACTTAGGATGTCTAGATAGAGGGAAGGAAACTCTCTGTGGAGTAGTATTACTCTGAGAGGGTACCTCTGATGGAGGTGGTGGTGGGTTCGGAACCGGTTCGTTTCTTTCGTCATCCTCGGTTTCTTCAAGAGCTGCTGCCGACTGCCTCTTTGGAATCGCAAGCTGATAGTTCGGGCTGACCAATGTGTCCTGATCTGGCGGAAGTGGAATACCGGGCCCGGATATGGATTTCGGCAATGGAATCTTGTTCCTGCTTCTTGCTAGTTCCAGTAGCACCTGAGAGCAGATAGCATTGATAATCAATTGAATCGGAGACCAGAAAAGAGCAGTAAAAAAAGTTGCCTTAGATAAAGGAAATTCTAGAAAGTGTAAAATTCATAATGAAAGTGAAAAATGTTACAATTTTTAAGAAATATATGACCAAATGGAATAAGGGTTAAGAACCTAATTACAGTCTTAAGTTTGCACTATGTTGCTTTTACGTGTCTCGGGTTTAAATTGTTATTAATAAGGTGTCTCAGGTTTTGTTTATGTTGCTTTTTGGTTTTCTGTCCATTTTTTCTGTTAAATTTGACGGATTTTGGTTCAATGACTCCATAAATTCAATGATAAGAGCATTTAAAGAAGATAAAAGAACAAAATGACACTGATGTTTCCCTTTAACTCAATTTAACTTAACTGGCATAAATATACATGATTTCCTGTACCAAAATCCATCAACTTTAACAGAAAAAAACAAAAAAGAAACGAAAACGAAACATGGAACACATATTAGCAACGAAAAAGAAACCCGTGACACATATTAGCAACAATTTAAACCTCGACACTTAAAAGTAACATAGTGCAAGCCTAAGACTCTGATTAGATTCTTAATCCATGGAATAATCAACTCCTTAAATTGGAAAAGATAACATTTTTGCTATGAATTTCACTATAAGTTTCAATGAGTCTCCTCAACTGCTAAGTAATTTAAATCCTGAAACTGAGATTGTGGGAATACATTCCGAAACATCTCAAAAAACATAGCCAACTCAGTAAAAGCATATACCTCTCGAGGAGGCGGTTGTGAGAAGCTGAAGTTAACTTTAGACTGGATGGAAAGCTTGACATCATCACTGTCGATTGAACTCTTTCCGGCATGCTCGGAGTAGACCTGTGCATCACTGAGCACATCAACAACGTAGCGGTACCATAGCTCTAGGAATTGGTGTATCACACGAGGCTCATACTCCTCAACACCCATTGATTTTAGCAATGTTTTCACAATTTTAGCATCCCTTGGCAAATCCTCTTCTCTGTCTCCCATTTTTATTTACCACTCTGCTTCCTGAAACAATGCATACTCAAATTCGATACGGTGAGGTTCATAGTTCATTGAACTCAAGTCCAGAATAAAGACTGATCTCGAAAGTAATCGAAGAACTAAACACAAAATAAGGAAACAATTTAACCCAGTTTCACTGGAGTCACAATTCATAAGAATTGGGGAATTAGCATAAGCAGCAGCTAAAGGCACTGAATAATTTATTTCCCTTGGAATTCCAAACTCATCAACTGTATTAACGTAAAATAGAGAGAGTAAGATAATGAAAAAACTCTAGCAATAACGAGGGAAACAAAGTGATTGCAAATTCAACGTCGAATTGAGACCCAAATCAGAATGTAAGTCCATAATTAATAAGAATATACATAACAAATCAGTAGTTTTTACATAATAATTCAATAAATTACTATCATTTGAAGAGAATACCTCAATTTGATAAATTTCCCTAAAAATCCAAAATTAGGGTTTCGAATTTGGAAGCAATGACGCCGGCGAGGTGGGCTGGACTCCGGCGGCAAGGCGAGTTGGGCTGGAATCCGGCGGGCGAGGGGGCCGCAGGCCGGTCGAAGCAGCACCAGCAGACCACGACAACAGCAGCGGGCAGGCGGACTGGAGCGTGGTTGGGCGGGCGCAGCAGAGGAGAGGAGCGAAGAACAAGAAGGGAGCACACGGAGCAGCGTCGCGGACGAAAGAAACACAAAAATATTTATTTTAATCATTTTTTGTAGTTTTTTTTTTTTTTTTTTGTGTTGGCCAACATCATTTTTTGTAGTTAATTATAAATAAATAAAACATACTTTTTTTTTCAGTAAATTTCATTGATAAAATAATAATTACACAGAGAAATATATCAAACAAACAATGATTAGACTTGCAATTCGTGCAGGTTCGTATCGTGTCGTGTTCTGAGGGGTCAACCCAAACACGGCCCAATCCTAAAGCGTGCCAATTTGGTTCAGCACGAACACGACACGAGAAAAACACAACACGGCCAGACACGAAAAATTGACACGAAATATAGTAAATTGAATACAAAATTCTATAGAAAAACACGACACGACCCGTTCTAAGAATTAACCACTGCATGATCTTTTACCCCTCGGAGTATCCACGATACGACCGCGGTCGTATCTCATTTCCTTTCTCCATGTGGAGAAGCAGAGCATTTCTGTGGCACCCCCGAAGTGCGCTAGTTCTTCGCGGATATTCTATGGGCAGGGGTGTTTCGGTATACTAGTTTTATCCAACCCCTACCACTCAGAAATCTCTGCACCGGCCATGCGGTCATCTTTGTTTGTTTATGGAGTTGTGTGTTTCCGATTCTATTGTGGATCATGTCTGGTATCGCTTGGTGTGCAGGTCCTCTGTTAGCTATGTCGCTCTTGAGAGTGATTCTTCTACCCTCCGAAGGGCTTCGGGTGCTGCTGTATCAGTGGATTTCCTACTCCTCAAACTTCTATCATTTGCCTGGGGTCATCTCTACCGTTAAGCCGATCCAATGTTTTTGACTATCATTTGCATTTCTATTTCCTGCTCTGTCGTATTTACTTACGTTATTTTGTTAGTACATGCTCTACTAGTTCGGGTCTTGGGTGTTAACTAATCCCATCAGAGCAGGTATGCCCTATTTTGTACTGTGTAATCGTTCTTAATTCAATAAAGTTCGGCTTTGATAAAAAAAAATCACACATAACAATTTTTTAAGCTAAAATTTTAAAATTACTCAATATAGAGAGAGTTTAATCCAAACTTCATAAAGTACCATTACAAAAAGAGGTCATGCTAGTTTTAGATAGGTTTATATTAGTATAAATTATTATATATATACATATAATTATCGTGTCGGGCCGTGTCACCAATATCAAACACGAATACAACACAAATTTTTTTGACACGATTTGGCACGGCCCGATTTTGGCACGACACGAAAATGATTGACCCAATGCCGTAAATTTTCATGTCGTGTTCGTGTCGGCCATCGCACCGAGCACAAATTGCCAGCCCATCGTGATTCAAGAGACTAATCAATCCAAATATAAGTTTAATCGTTCTAATCTCAACTATCTTGGAAATTTAAGGTTGGTAATACCTCAAATGGTTTTAGGGAGGTGTATAGATAAACTACTAGCGTGTTCGAGCTTCCAAAAGAAAGCAATTGGATGATAAACACATCCATAAACTCGGGATACATAAAGAACTTGTTTTCTTTTTATATATGAGAATAGTTAGAACCAAAATAGAACTATTTAGAGCAATTACAAGTTATTTTTCTATGCTACCAAATATGTTTCCCCATACTTAATTGGAGCAACAACAAAGCTTGAACAAACCCAACACCAACTAGTGATAGTGGTTTGAGATGCAACCTGCTTACCTCCGACGCCGAGATCCAACCTTGATCTGACTAGCAAGTATTTAGATCTATCAAATCTGAGAGGTTCTCCCGTATATCTAAACAAGATTCGTCTAATTCAAAAGTTGTAGAGAGGTTCTACCGTAGATCTAAGCAAGATTTGTCTAATTCAAAAATTGTAGAGAGGTTGTCGTTGTTGATTGAATGTAAGAGCAAAATTATAATTTTTTTTAACTATTTAATCACATTAAATCAAACATATGCGATTAAACAAAATAAATTTAAATAATTTAATCACATTTTGAAACATATGTAACTGAAAAAAAAAAAATCAAGTTAAAAAATAACTATTGAATCACGTTGGATAAATATAAGTAATCAAATGACATCTTAACTTAACCCCAAATAAGTGAGTATAGTCAGTTTCTTTCAGTTTTACAGCTATTCTTTCAGTAAACCCGCCAAACCTGGATAAGCAATAGAGAGCCAACCCATTGTTCCCCAATTAATATAGTGTAACAATTGCTCAATTGATGCATTAATTAAATTAGAGTTTTCAAATTTAAATTTTGTTGAGTTCTACAAATAAACTAATATTTATCACTAATACTTTATTTTTTACGAGCTAATCTGAAAAAAAAAAAAAAAAAAAAAAACAGAAATAATCTCAGCTAAGCTTATGTGTTCCTTCCATATCTTTGTCTTTTGACCTGCTTTTGAAATTCATTGGAGTTGGAAAAACGACATAGGGACCCGACCAGACCGTATTCTTGGGACAGAGACCGTATTCTTGCAGAAGAGAAGAGAAGAATTCTTATTCTTTGCTTGCTTGTCGAGGAGGGAGGGCATATTATCCTTATCTTAGTCCTCAACTCTCTTTCTTATCCACCCTACCCTATTATTAAATAAAGTCCAACACTAGCCTTTTGCTTTATCATCGTAATGAGAATACTTCAACAATTCACTTTGTTTAAAAACAACAAGTAACGAATACGAATCTTGTTCTCAACAATACGGGAAAATTAGTACTTCAATCATATAGGTATAACTTTTAAGTGACTTCATTTATTATTAAAATAATAGCAATAATTAGTATTTTAGCTATTGTAAGTACTCTGTTATGTTTGTTTGGCATAAATTTATTTTTTAGTTATTTGTGGATAGAAAAATATTATGCGCGTACTGCATGTTTATTATTTTGTTAAACCAAATTAAATCAACAAAAGACCTATTCTATTATTACCAGTTATGTAATTTTCAGCAATGATAACAACTGAAACAGCGCCAAACTCAACTCTAGGAAGCAGACTTGTTAATTACCTGCTGACAAATTAGACTGAGCTAATAGTAATAGTAATAATTAGAGGAAATAAATTGGCGCAGTAAATAAAAGTGTATAAGAAATCAGCTTTGAGATTTCTTTCATAGCATATCGTTGCGCAGTAGAAGCAGCCAAAGTTATCGTCTGCTCTTCCCTATAGGCTATGGTAAAGTTGTAAGAGTAAATGCTGGCAAATGGGTAAAAGATAAGTTCAAAGTTTGCTATAGAGTATAGACCAAACTTTAGCTTCTTCAAAACACAGAAAATTATTCAGAATCGCAACTCAATACAGCGGGTTCATAGATAACTTCAACTATTCTATTTTTCAGCAGTATTTTTTTTTATTTAATGCAATTTAAATTGTTAATTTTATCTTCATTGACAAATGTAAGATTTTAAAATGCATTATAAAATTTCTTATCGTTAGATAGTATTATATTACTTAATGCACATAAATATACTTTATTTTATGTTATTATAGCAAACTATTTTATTATTTTAATATCAATAAATAATTTTTTTCTAAAGTATTTTCAAAGTTTGAGTATAGTATTTAAATAATCAAATAATTATATTTTTTGTGCGGACTTTTATTTACGAAATGTTTATATATATGTATATATATATATTATATACATGAAAAATATGAATGAGAATATATTTATAATATATGATATCATGCAGAATGCAACTACTTATACTAATTCAAAATATAATTTATCCACAACACGTAAATTAATAACAACTATGTAATATAAAATTTAATTTAAACAAAATTTGAGCTATATATATGCAACTCGTTATTTAATAAAATAAAATGTAGTTTCATAAATGGCTTTGGTGTGTGGCCAAAGAAAGTTGTTGGTGGACTTGTTTGGGAAAATAAGTCTTCTGTTAAATGGTAATAATGGTAGATCAACTTTTTCTTACCAATAAATATATCTCAAGTCCACCAGTTGGGTGAAGTAGTTGGCCGTTTGATCATTTCATTGTATATCACTGCAAAGTGCAATCACATTACGATGCATGTTTTTGTTTTTACTCCACTTGTAGTTTTAACCTCAACTATATATTATCCTTGTTAACTTGTAATTACTCCAACAATGTCATTGGTTGGGGGACCAACTATCTTGGATTGTTAGGCTAACCTCTTTCTGGGTCCTTCTCTTCTACTTTGTTTTATCTACTTTTTTACTCGGCATATGGTAGAGTATGTCACATTTAAGATTAAATAAGTTTGTTTCATTCATATATATATATATATATTTAAAAAAAACAATAAGACAAAATTCAATCTTCCAATACTGCAAAATGGCACAAATAAGCTTAACAAATCAATAAATATATCATATAATGAGTTATTTTTTTAATGATATATTATGTAATATGATGTAGTAATTGAGTACTTCTTCTATTAATTAAATATTTTAAGTTATTATTTCAAATACCTATGTGAAAGGAAAATTATTAATAACATGTGAATCAAGCATGTTATAGGTGCAACTCCTAATAGGTCAAGCCCTTTACACATGGAAAAAAACTATTTTTTTTTGCGCTGTAGATTATTATTTTTTATTTATTTTAATTTCCACGGGATGGTACTAGGTGGGACCTCATCTGTAGGGTAACACCCGTAGCATTCCTATGGTCACCGATGAGATTTGAATCACTGACATCTGGTTAATAGATAAAGTGCTGAACCGCTAGATCATATTACATGGTTTGGAACCATAAAATATAGTGTAGATTTATTGCTTCATTTTTTTTACATGATATATTAAGTTTAATACCAGTGTCGACAGTTTTATGATTTTCCACTTTGTGATACAAAAACAATTTTTTTTTTAGAGTTTAATTTAATATTAAGCTGCGTAAATGATGTATCTTTTACAATGTATAAATAAATAATGGTATAATATGTAGAGTTGGTAGGGAGGGGATAATGAAATGGAGTAATTTACAGTGGGTCTGTATTAAACATAGGTAACGTGTCTACAAACGCAGCATAAAGCGCCACCAAATATGCATCGGTTAGAGAGAGAAACTTGGATTAAGAGGATGAAAGGACAGAGAAACACAAAGACAAAATAACAAATAAAAAATTAGTGAGTGTAGTGTGGGAAAGGAGAGCAGCAGCAGAAACAGAAGAGCAAAGCACACTCTGCAAGACCACCACCACCACTTGCCTGCAACTGCAAAGCTAGTGTACGTCGTTACCTTTCACTTTCTGAGCTTTCTCTGGTCTCAAAGATGGCGATGGCAGCTTCGATTCGACGTGTCTGAGCTACTCAGCTGCCAATGTAAGTTCTTTCTCCGCCGTCTCGCGTTTCTTCTAGAATCTCACTCATTCTCTCCGATTCTTACCATTTCTCTTCCTGTCTCAGCTGCTGCGGACCTTCTCCGTCGTATTCCGGTGAATGCACGTCTCAATCCAGTGAAAATTTCGTCGCCGCCTGATGGTCCGGTGATTGCGGCGGAGAATCTCACGGCAATGTGATTCTGATTTTGCCTACAAGGTAGATGCTCCCGATAACCTCCCCTTCTAGCACAATCGAGACTCCGTTTTTATCTAAATGACGATATATATGGAACGATAAAGATGCTGAACTTTGAGGACTTCCGATCCGAGTTTATCAGTAGCAATGATGAGTTTCACGAGAGGCTGATTCAAGCAATATAAATTTATTTTATTATTTTTAACTTGGGATATAGGGAAGAGGTATTTAAAAAACGTGAAATGTTTATGCTGAAATTAGTACAAATCTGGATACTTAAATACTTCATCTTGGTGGTTCTAGTGGTTGTGGTCGCAAATTTTGGTTGCAGTCTCTCAGTACACTGTGACAGAGGCCCCCCAAGCTGTTCGTTGCTCAGTGTCAAGATTTGATACTACACACTGTAACCAAGTACACTGATGCTATCACTCGGGTACCCTTATCTGATTTCAATCAATGTTCAAACTGACCTTATAGAGGAAAATATTTGAGGGACCTGAATATTTTGGGGTCGTTTCCATGAATTTCATTGCTAGTCCAAACCTAGCTGCAAGGAAAAAGGGGAAAAACAGCACTAGGTGTGGTGGGGCCTTGTTTGAATAATACTGTTGAATGGTTAAGTCTGAATCCATTGCTTATACCTTTAGAAGCTGTTTGTAAGTCCATGACCAATTATGGTTTCCAACTTTCTATCTTATTCTCCTGTTTCACATTAACCAACATTGTTGTGAACATGTTTAGTACATTAATATCTATTAGTTATGGGCATTAATGAGCTCATACAGGTACAATTTTTGTTAAGCTTTGCTTTTATGTTCATAAATGAGTACAGTTTCTTGACTTTAATAACACTATCCTTCAATAGTTTCAATCACTCCTCTTTCTACCATTCAAGAAAACTGTTCTTTTCCACTCGTAGGGCCTTATTTTGGCTGTGTGACTGTTGATTGATTATGATTGAAGCTTCTGTGACATGGTCAAATCAAACCAACCCATTGACCAGTGATCTTCAAGTGTTCACATGCTTATATTGCAATCTCATCTTTTCTTGGGCTCCGAGCTTCTCTGTTTCCCTTTTCCCTAAGATATAGGAAAAAAGTGTAACTCTAGCTTCTTTTGAAGTAAGAATTTCCTGTATGGCCCCCCATTTTGAAGTTTTATCTCATTGCTTTATCCCATTCATATGATTTCATCAAGCATTCTATCCCTTTGCATTGTATTTACTGACTTTTTTCCTGTTTTATTGGATGATTGTGGTTCAGATACCATAGTTCAAGTCAAATTGGCATTTCGAGATGAATGGGAATGAACACATGGAGATACATTACATAAACACTGGATTTCCGTACTCTACTACAGAAAGTTTCATGGATTTCTTTGAAGGTCTTACACATGTACCAGCAAATTACACTAATTTTGCACCAATGCTTGATCAGGTTCGTTACTTCTTGACATTTATTGATCCATTGTGTTCATGATGTTTTTGTCTTGAAAACATGGTAGGTTATGTGATTCAGAGTTTATCATTTGATCTGGTCAAGCATGTCCAAGAAGTTCGTTATCATTGTGTTCCTTATTATGCACCAATTGTAGGGACTCATTTTAGGAGAGTATTCTTAAATTTATACTTTGTGGATTTATAAGAATACTGTTGAGTAGCCAAAATATTTGTAGGATTTGAAGTTACTGTATTAAGGCATAAAATAGTATTTACGTATTACATCCCTTAATTGTTGAGTATTACTTGGATCTCATCTTTACATGTTCAAGTCAGGGAGTGAAATATTGATATCTTGACATTAGATCAGAAGGTACTCACTCATTGAACAATAAAAGAAGACCCTTATATGTAGCTTGATTTGAACGAGCGAACACGGAGTTGAGTATTCAGTGTCCTGACAGTTCTGGCAGGGGCGACACCTCTTTGCCTTGTTGAACATAAAAATGACCATTAGAGAAATTGAGTTTATGTCCTTATTTTCAACACCTTATGTTAATTTTGTGACTTTGTGCAGGATAATGCTTACTGGTCCATGAATATGAATCCCTACAAGTTTGGGCCATCCGGCTACGGCAATACCTCCTTTTACTGCCCTTACGAGGTGAATGATATTCTCCCAAGAGTGGATTCTAGCAGGAGAGCCTGGGTTTACCCTACAAGTTCAACCATTTGCGTTGAAGAACCCATGGTAATAGCTCCTCGGTCAGGGGAAAACGCAATGATGGGTGGGGATGCTATTATTGAAGAGAGTGAGTTACTGTATAGTTTAAATGTTCTATCTTGTGAAGCTTACTTCCTGGTTCTGTTCCAACTGCAATTTGGTTGTGTTTCTAATTGTGATGACCTTTAATTACACCATAAAGTAGTTTCCAAGAACTCTTGCTGAGCAAGATATCAAAATCGGTCATGCTTGATTTAAAACCTGATGTTCTGAAGTTGGCATTCGTTTTATGTTGCAGGTAGCTCTGATAATCATAATGCGAGTCCACCAGAGGAATGTATAGCTGTGCAACCTGCTGAAGCATCTGTATGTACTTGGTCTTTTGAAGTTTTCCGTCTCTGGAAGTTTAGCTTGTTTGATTTCTCATTTGCACATGTTCCTAGATTATTACGTTATATTGGATATAGTTCTAACACTGAGGGTGGCCTGCTGTCTTTTTTTTTTTTTTTGCTGAATCCTGCTTAATAGTCTAGTACTGTTATTATTTAGTTAATTTTCAGAAACTAAGTATTTGATTAGATGCATTTCTGCATTAATATATCCCTAAAGTTGGTAAAGTATTCTCATATCTACACTTACTAATGCAGGTTGTTTGGCAAGACAATATCGATCCTGATAACATGACCTACGAGGTTTGTGTTCTTTTCTAGTTTATTCATCTTGAGTGCACTTGTGCAGCTTGTTCATTATTAGTCTGTTTACACTATTTCGTGCTGGATGATTTTTTTGCCATTTTCTTTGATGTGGAATCATCACTTAGGTTAGAATCGAGACCATGAAATAGCCTCTAGAGCTACAGACCAGTTACACCTACCCTTTTTGTTTTTCAGAATGGTAGATTTATCAAAATATTGGATAAGATGCATGCATATTTCTTTTAGTAGTTCAGTAAAGTTCACTAAACCATAAGACTTGAAATTTGAAGTTGCATTTCGGGATCAGTAGACTTTTGTTATATTTCAGATCAGATGTCAATGTGTTTTCAGTCATTCGATATGACTTGTTTATGTTATAACTTGTTGCATTTCCAGGAATTACTTGATCTGGGTGAAGCAGTTGGAACTCAAAGTCGAGGACTAAGTGAAGAACTCATCAGTCTTCTTCCAACTTATAAGTACAAGTTTGCTGACTTCTTTGCTAGAAAAAAGTTTGGGGAAAGGTTAGACACTCTGACATTTACAACTTAATAATCTTGCTAATAACTGGACAGTACCGTAAAGAATGAACCCGGCATATTTCACCTTTTGTCGAATAAAACCCTCACTTTTATTGTTTTTCATTACTAAAAGAAGGGGTAAAAAGATGCAATTGAAGCTCAACTCCACAAACCAAAAACAATCAATGTTCCAATAACTATTGGATCTTGCAGCACCTGCATAAATAGGTTCCAGTTATTTGGTTTCAAGAAGAGACAATTATGAATATAGAATAATCTTATTTGCAGATGCTGTTGCTTACAGACTTGATTTTTTTTTTGCAAACTGCAGGTGTGTGATCTGTCAAATGAAGTATAAAATCGGGGACAAGCAAATGAAGTTGCCATGTAAACATGGGTATCACAGTAAATGCATCAAGAAATGGCTCAGCATCAACAAGGTCAGTTAGTTTCTGCAGTTATTCTCCTTCATCACTGGCCACATTTTCGGTGTTGTTGTATTTAATTCTGTTTGGCTTCCTCTATCAGGTCTGCCCAGTTTGCAGTACTGAGGTATTTGGGGAGGAATCAAGGGATCATCATCATCAAGAAGAAGAAGAAGACTGCAAATAAATTGAAGATAAATTTTCGGGATATGGACCGGGTGCGTTCGTTCGTTCCACTAATTTTTAAGAGTTTTGCCTCTTACCCGGATCGAGGGATGGATTATTAGCTAGCAGCTCTACAGTGAATCAAGTTATTTTAGCTTAAGAAGTATAGGCTTTATTTATTTTATTTTTGTAGAAGAATTTGTAGATTTTTTTTTTTAAAAAAATTATCCCTAAAAAAAGTCTACTTTTAGAAGTGAAGGACTGATGATTATGAATATGGATGGATATCTATGTGGGATTCTGATGGAGGACGGGAGACATGACTGACTCGGTGTTTATTCTTCTCTGTTCCTGTTTCCTTGGACTCCATCAATGTGAGGTTAAGGTTATTGGCTTTGTTGCAGTGAAAATCGAACAGTAATTAGTTAAACTGTGTTATATTTATTACTAGAAAGTTACCGATGGTTAGATTTACTTATTCATTTAATCCAATATGTTTGACAATTTTTTGTTTTTGGTCGTATATTTTTTTTTTTTCCCCTAGTTTTGGTACCATATGTTTGAAAACTTTTGGTTTTTGGTCAATCCTTAGTTGACCGTCAGTTTGACCGTTAAATAGTCATGTGACTTGCAAATGCCTAGTTCCAAAATTTATTTTTGTTCAGTTTAGTCCACAAAATTATTGTTCTAACTTTTTATTTTTACAATTTAACCTCTAAACATTATCAACCGCACCCTAAGAGTAAATTGACCTAGCTATGGTCCGACCCATAGCTAGGTCGGACCATGGCTAGGGTCGCCGGACTTGGGTGACCCTAACCATGGTACGACCTAGCCATGGGTTGGGTCATTGTTAGGTCAATTTAGCATTTGGGTCCAATTGATCAAATTGGACCATTGGGCAAAATTGACCTAGCAGACCATGGCTACGTCGGACCATGGCTAGGGTCGTCGGACCTGGGCGACCATACCCATGGTCCGACCTAGCCATGGGCCGGACCATGGCTAGGTCAATTTAGTCCTAGGGTGCGGTTGATAATATTTAGGAGCTAAATTGCAAAAATAAAAAGTTAGGACAATAATTTTGAGGACTAAACTGAATAAATAAAATTTTGGGACTAGGCATGTGCAAGTCACATGACTATTTAACGGTCAAACTGACGGTCAACTAACGGATTGACGAAAAACCAAAAGTTTTCAAACATATGGTACCAAAACTAGGCAAAAAAAAAAAAGATATATGACCAAAACCCAAAAGTTGTCAAACATATTGGACCAAAAAACCTATTAACCCTTTAATATATCGTAGCAGTTTAGCACTTCATAGATTCTTAGGAAAAATAATTATGGTTGACACTTTTGTGAAGATTATCAAAGATACAGAGCAAACACCTAAAAACAAAAATTGTTTTTTTTTTTGTAATATTTATATTGCTTTTGCAATTTTTTTTTTTAGTTTTTATTATTGCTTTCGCAATTTCGGACCGGAAGTTTGAAGATTAAAACCCTCCAAAAAATTGGTAGATTCGCTTTTGTGCTCTTATTATCTTTCTCTTTTTCCAACTTTTTAATAAACAGAATACATTGATTACATGTGATACGATTATAAAAGGTATTCATGCATGAGACAGAGATATGAAATAGAGTTAGGAGACAGAAGAAGTGCATCCATCTTAAAAATAATGACAATTTTATGTACATGTTTGTAATACGCCCACCATATTACATTGAATAAAAAAACAAAACTATAAAATTATATAAATCCAACTTTCATACCAATCTTTTTTATTTTCAAAATAAATATAATAACTAATAATAAGTAAGGATAAATATAATAATAAATTTAAATAAAACTTTAAAGAGTGGAATGGAACCGTCAAAACTAAAAAGTGCAAGTAACCCGCTGCGATTTTTGAATGAAAATATATTTATAATTAATATTTTATTTCTTATCGGTACGGTTATAATTGGTCTAAGAATGAACGTGAGTCGAGGAGTTACTATTGCGAATACTAGTACTGTATGTTTGTCCAGAAATAAGTCCAGGGGAAAATTTCTCATGTCAATTCTCATTACTTTTGCCCAGAAAAAATTCTCATTACTTTGTACATAATTATTAATTATTATTTAATTATTTAAGAAAATAGAAGAACATGCAAGCTCCCAAATCCCAACGGTCAGAAAATGAATTGAGCGATAACGTTGGGTGCAGTGCACACTCCCTCCCTCCTTTCTCTCGTGCAACGGTTACATCTCCTTCCCTCCACCGTTTCACTCCAACACCCACCACTGCTCTCTTCTCCCTCTAACTTTAAGCTTCAATTCCGTCCTAGGGTTTCAGTTTTCCGTCCATCTCCGAACCTTCTTGACCTTTCTTTCTCCAGAGCCGCATGGAACCCGCCAAAATCGACTGGAAGAACCTGACCTGGGTGTTCGTTGAAGATGAGCGATACGAGCACATGAATGCTCCCAAATGGTTCGATCTCTCCGCCCCTGAGGACACCGTCGACGACGTCTCCTGGTTCTGCAGGCCTGGTAATTGATCGTCTCTTCTTTATCTATATGTCGTGGCAATTAATCTTGCGGTTCCGATCGTAATTGAATTTTTGTTACTCGCAGATTGCAATCATCCGCAGACAGCTGACGATTTCTTGAAATTAACACCGCCGTCTAAGGTATTGCATCTTTCTTCCGCCTCTCTCTCTGTAGTTGAGCTAGAGGAGAGGAGCTCTATGAATAGCAAGATCCAAGAAGCAATTATAGTAATGAGTGTTAACTAAGATTTTAGAGATAGATCAGCATTTCTTGATTGATTTCCATCGATTTCACCACCCTCCTTTCTCTTTCTGGGAATTCACTTAAATTTATGAATACCATCTTCTGATTCACAAAAAAAAGACTGCCAGTTACTTATGCTGATAGATGAAATTGAATAGTCTGGCATTCCTGAAAAATAGTAGATTAACGTTGCTTGATTGATTTTTATCGATTCCACAGCTCTCGATTCAGAATTCACTCATATTCGGGAATACCATCTTTTTGATTCTCAAAAGAAAGAGAAAAACTCCCAGTTAGTTAAGTTGATAGATGAAGTATGAACTGAATGGGATAAATTTGGAAAGTTTTCTTTCATAGTGATTAGGTATTAATTCATGATTGCTAATTGCTATACTTAGTGCTGTTTCTTTAACAATTTTGTTTTTCCGGCTGATTTTGATGATTTGCTTGTGCCAGAAACAAGCCAATGCCTACAAGACCCTTCTATTGGGTGAAATGAATTATCAAAGGTATTATTATCATCATTGTCAATTATCTTGATTGGTCTGAAGAGTTCAAAATTTAATAACTTTTCCGCTAAACTCATTATCCACATTCTATCTGTTCTTTCAGTGATTCAAGTATAAAGAAAACAAGAATCACTCCTAGCCCGATACGAATGGTTATTGAGGATAGTGAAAACCAGAACCCAAATCTTTCGACTCCACTGAATCACCATACCAGGACCCTGAAGGCAGCCATTAAATCAAGCGGTGAGAATGAAAACCCGAATTTGTCAACTCCGATGAATCCCCAAACCAGAACCCTGAAGGATGCCATAAAATCGAGCAGCGGCAAGAAGAAAGCAATGGATGAGGCTCCGAGGCTGAAGAGCACACTTTCAGCTAGGAATTTGTTTGGAGGGCACAATATTTTCAATCAGATAACTGAGTTTGTTGGTGAGTTGAAGAATAAATTGGCTTCAAAATCATTCAAGGAAAGAGGAGAAAACACGGAGCAGTTAAATGTAGAGAAGAAAGCTAATTATTTGAAGGAAGGTGAGGTTTTGGCTGAGAAGGAGTTGAAGCCATTGCTTCAAGTCAGTGAACCAAGATCCGACCGCTCTCCCTTCACCGTCGTCAAGGAGAAACATAAGCTTAAAAGGTAAATAACCGATTCGAACACGATTCAACTAAAAATGGAGCCAAAATCATGAATTTGAAAGTTAGTTGACAAAAGGAGTCATTTTTACCTGTAAAAATTGGATTTTATTTTGCAATGCACTTCTCTAAGTTCGTAATGACCAATAATTGTGGCAGTTGCTGATTGAAAATTCAGAACAATTAAGCAGCCAATGATTTATATTTGCAAAGTTTTTGTTGTTTGTTGTATAACGATGAATGAATTACTTTGTAGAAAATCAAACGATGGTGAAAATACTCCAATGTCTTTGAACATGGAAAAAGTGAGACCAAAGCGGCAGGAAGGTCTATTGCAAATTCGGACCTCTCCTCCAACTCCGCAGGGCTTTTCTGCTCCACGAGGTCCGGCAAGAACCACTCCTCAGAAAGCAACCAAATCAAAGCTCATGGTATGTTGTTCCCTTCTCTTAAAAATCAATGCAAAAATCTCAACTTAATCAAGTTTTTGCAAACCCAGTTGAGAATTTCAAAGGAAATCAATGTAAAAATCTTAACTTTATTACTTGATAGTAATTAATTTGATGAGTTTCTTAACAGGAGAGGCAAACCCTTCAAGAACTGAAACCGAGCAAGGCAGTGCAAGAGGACGATGAAGCTGAAAACAGAGCACCCCTCTCCAACTTCAACACAAAAGAAACAAAAGCACTTGATTTGTTTTGGTTACTGAAGCCGTGTGCTCCGACGAGCTGAAAGACGATACAATCCAGGACATGAAATAAAAATGTCGTATAGAGAAGGTGAAGAACAGTATACAAACTACCTGGGCGACCATTCTTTATTAGATTCTACCTAGTACTCCATTCTTTTATTCTTGATCCTTTATGTATTGTAATTCTGCAATCGCATCAACAGTAGTACGTAGTCCATTTCTTTGGTTCATGATTCTTTCTTGTTGATAAAGCTATCTGTGTACACAAACCTCAACCTTAATTGAATAATAAATTCATAAATGTTGCAGTATGTTATCAGCTTGGTTCTGGAAACTCTGGCTGTACATTTTTCATTTAAAAAAAAAAAAACTATTTTTCTCCTAATAAAAAAACTAAGGATACAAACTTTTCAATATCTTTCAACTAAACTGATAACTTGAGGTTAGATAATTGTAAAGTGAAGCATATGACTTATGATCATAAAACACAACAATCATACTTTTTTTGTTTCCCGCAGGTGTCCTACGGCCCCGTCATGCCGTAACAACCTTGATCTACATCTATAATAATGTGTACTAGGTTAGTCTAGTTTAGTTGTTCCGAGTCCAACTGGGTATTTTACTAATAATTTAAAGTAATTCCTTGCATTTGCACCTCTTGCAAATTGCAAAAAAAGTTTTATTGCAACTTGCAAGAGGCGCCAATGCAATGGATTATTTAAATTATCATCAATAAAATAACCAGTTGGATTCGGAACAGCTGCACTGATTCGGTGCGAGTGTTAAATAAATAAAGCTTGCTACACTGGATTTTTTTTTTCCTTAACACCTACCCAACGAGACAAATGGAATAGGCACGAGAGAAAAGTTTTGTTCTGCGAATGTTCATCCCACATTTCTCAAATATTAAAATTTCTCAAATATTAAAATGTTAACTAATTTAAAAAATTATCAAAATGTCCGTCGGGGCACTTTGAAAAAGCAGCGGCGGATGAACATTATCGTTATTTCCAACGGGAATTACAAACAAAACAGTGTCGGATGTGACAGAATTGTTCATCCGCCGCTCTTTCAAATAACGACAGACTTTAACTGCCGCTTTTTCAAAAAGTTCTAACGGACATTTTGGTATTTTGTTTTAATTAGTTTATATTTTAGTATTTAGAACATGTGAAATGACCATTTGGTAACAGATTCTGAGCTAACAAACCAGTCCCAACCCATTGACACCCCCAAATTAAAACCTTTATTTAATTATACATATGCCATGAACATGAAGTATGAAGGGGGTTCGTGCAACAAACAGTAACAGAAAAGATAGGATAAACATTGGTCCATTATTTAACCAATCTGTAAAGACACTCAAAAGAAAACATGGGGAAGGGCCATGCAGTTTACGATGTGTCACGAAATGCCAACGTCTCTCCTTCTCTTTCTTGTCTTCGTAGCCAAGTACTCCTTTAAAACCCTAGCTTGCTTCCTTCTGCCTCCACAAATACGTACACAAGGTTTTAGATTTTTATTTATTGGTTTTCTGGTATTAATTCAATATATATCCTGACAGCTGTGTGCATGTTATAGGATAAAGACGACAGAAAGGAACAGGGATAGGACCAACACCAAATACTGAGGTTGTCTTCAAGATCGAGCTTCTCAGACATGTTGAGTAGCTTGAGGTTTTCCTTGCGGACGGTTTGGTCCAGTCCTTCCACTTTTTCATCAAATTCTGGGCGTGTCTCTATCTCTCCACAAAGATTCCATACAAATAACGCATGTCGGCGATTATTCTGGGATTTGCCCACTCTAATTTTATTACTCTTCAAGAAAACGATGTGTTTCTTATCCGATATAATTATAATTAGGGTTAAAAATTTAAACAATACAGTATCAATTATAAGGCATGTTGCTAAATGTTAATAGCTTTTCTAAATTTTAAATGTTAATATTATGTGTCCCAACTACTAATTAAATTTGTTACTTTCCATTTATTTCCGACAGATTTTGGCTTTTTAAACAGTAAAAAGATGTTATTTCCTACTTTTTCAAAGTATCAAATTTGTTAATTATTGTTTAAGCTTATTTAATGCTTAAAAAACATATTTTTTTCCGTCTAGTTTAAGACAAAAAATTGGAAATCAACTAATTTGATACCTGAACAACAAAATTGGACAGCGATTAACAATTTGAGTTACTAAAAAAACAAAGTATACAACCCTAGATACGTTTCACAAACCAACATGAACCGGAAGATTAAGAGTTACACGTGAGTTGTGATCGTTTGTAATTGGGTGCATGGGATCTCTCGGCTTAGTTTATTACATTACATTAATATTTTTTTAAGGATATAAATGTGTCGTACCAATAATATTGACCGACGTACAGATCATTCAGTTGCTTGACAAAGCATGCAGCACTGCAGTCATGAAATTCTGGGTGTTTGACAGGACAGGGGTGGATCGGAAGAGTACTATAATCCGAGAGGAAAGGCTTACTAAATTGGTAACCCGGTTTCGCCCAAATCCGAGGCTTTTGGAGAGAGACGTCAGAATCAGAGAATTGAACTAGGCTGCAATTCCATGAAATCAATACATACATATATAATATATATGGAGTGTGTCCTAATCACAAGATAGTTTTTAGAATGATGATTTATATAATATATATATATTTTTGTATGGAAATTAATTATAATATTTATATATCATGGAGTATATATATTATATACAATGTATATGTATCATCCTTAAGCTATCTGGAGAGTTTCTTGAAAGGTAAGTGTACTGGGCAATGCACCGAAATTACAAGCCAACCATACATTCTTAATAATAATTAAAGAAACATGCATGTCTAACAAACTGATAAGTAAATGTTTGCTAATATGATAACTAAAAGTTAGAAGAACACATGAAGAAAGAAGCTCAATTCATTTACGGAGTCAGCCTGTAAGCTGTGGTTGAGATTACGTTGATGAAATATCAGTATATATATGCGCTAATTGTCTACTAAATCCGGTCGGGGAGACCTTCAAAATTAAACTGTGAGTATGACGTTTCGTACATTACGTATCATCATAAACGTTACTCAGGTCATTCAATGAATACAGTCAAAAAGAGCAACCGAAATAAATAATGTTCTAACGGAAGATAACCAACAGCTACAAAAGGTGTAGTCCCCATTCCATTTCCCAACATGTACACTACATATAGTTATTAACAAGAGGTAATGTTAAGTTAACCAAGATTGAGGACCAATACTGAAAAGCGAGACTAACTAATAAGCGAGTTTAAAAAAAATCTTGAGTTGGTAAAAGTGTGTCGTAATATCATAGATCTATTGTTTTTACTTTTACTAATAATAATAATTAATAAATATATTTATTACAATATATAAGTAGAAATAAATCTGTTTAATTATTTATTTATTTATGCTAGCAAGATCAGTTCCCTGTTCTTGCTTGATGTACACGTGTAATAGCAAGGGTTTGAACAAGAGAGAGAGGTATTATGTGAAACAGAAGCAAATAACTAGTTTGTCAAGTACAGACACACCATGATTACCTTATGAGTGAAGAAAACATGAAACCCTAAAGCAAAAAAAAAAAAAAAAAAAAAGGGACAACATTGAGTCAAACTTAAGATCAACATCTCTATCTCTCTCTTCTTAAGAGAGGAGTTAGTAAGGTCCCCCTCAATCCGTTTTTCCCACTCTTCCCCCTTCTCTTCCACTAATCATGTAACACATCACCCCATTGCCCCATCAAACCAGCTAATATTGTATTACAACTCAATTCTTAACAACCCTATCATAAATTCTCAAATTCCTAACTTATATATATAAGAATACAATATAAACTGTAACAATGTTGTAAAAAAAAAAGCGCCATAATATAACCTAAAAAAGTGTAAGTTATAAATAATCTTTTAAAGCTCTACGTCAATCAGTGAAAAATAAATACGTAATTTGAAAATGATCTATTATTTTTACATATAAAGTTATTTAAAATATGACTAATTAACGCTCTAAAATGACGTAATAATCTCTTTAAAAAAAGTTTTTTCTTACGGATGGTTCTAAGGGGTCCTCATCAGGAAGACAGCAGTCGTAGCATCTTTCCCACACCTAAATTAATCATCACTCGCGCATCAGGTCAACTTATAAAGACTAAATTGCTGACCATGGATATTTCTCCTGTAATATGATCTCAGCAGAGTTTGAACATTTTACATCTTGATTAAGGAGTGACGTACTAAACTACGATATTGAATGGTTAATAATCTCTTAACATTATATAGCTAGCTTTTTTTCATGGCAATATATATATGTATCCTCTCTCTAATGAGTGCATTAACCTAAATAAATGTAATTAATTAGTATATGCTGCATTACATCCGAGTTCTAAGCAAACCCCTCCACAACCATCGCCATCATCATCACCATTGCCACTCTTGGAAGCTTTCTTTCTTTATCTCTCTATCTTTTTCTCTCTCTCTCTTTGGAGCAAAACAACATAACATAGATGCCTCTTATATATATATATATATCCCCATCAATTCAAGATAGTTAGAGAGAACAAGGAAGAAAGAGCTAGAGCTAGCTAGGGATTTATATTAATTGTTCAAGTATGAGAAAACCAAGTGGTGATAATACTACAATGGGGAAGGTGGCAACCAACAAAGACAATGTAAAGCTGCGCAAGGGTTTGTGGTCTCCTGAGGAAGACGACAAGTTAATGAGGTACATGCTCACCAACGGCCAAGGTTGTTGGAGCGACATCGCTCGCAATGCCGGTCTCCTCCGCTGCGGCAAAAGCTGCCGCCTCCGTTGGATCAACTACCTCCGACCCGATCTCAAGCGCGGCGCCTTCTCTCCTCAAGAGGAAGAACTTATTGTTCATTTGCATACTATCCTTGGCAATAGGTATTTGCTTCTCTTCTAACTATCTTGAATTCATGGGAAATATTTAGCAATTTACTAGATGAATTTTGAATGTTTCGATAATTTGCTAGCTGAACTTATAAAAATTCGAATGATATGATGTTAAATCGGGATAGAATCACGGGCCATAATACAACTACCAAAATTACAAATGTTTACAAAGTTAAACTAGTATATATCTATCCATAATATTAATTACTTGTACTACAAGTTTCTCTACCTTTATTTTCTATCTTCAATACCGGCAGCTGATATCTTCTTATATCTTACAAATTTTCCTCAAAATTAGCTTACAATTTGCACAAAAAATCTAGAAAAGAAATCTAACCTGCAAGTTTCAACTCTAATTAACATGGTATTGTATATGTGATATCAATGCAGATGGTCTCAAATTGCTGCTCGTCTTCCCGGACGAACCGACAACGAAATCAAGAACTTCTGGAACTCGACCTTAAAGAAACGAATGAAGATCAACTCCGCCACGTCATCCCCGAACAACAGCGATTCGTCAGATGTCATAGGAGGAGGGAACACGATCCCGATACACGACCACGACCTCATAACTACATCCATTCAATTCCCAGCATTAATGCATCAACAAGATCATATGTTTGCCCTAACCAATCTCAACCCTTTACTAGTAGGTAACAATAATGTCCTAGGTGGCGCCGGGCCGACGTATTTCGATATCTCCGCAGCCTCGTGCATTGAACAGGCTGGGGGGTTCGGAGATGAGTACGGTTACGAATATGCGAAAATGGAGGAGCTAGGGCAAAATGATTTCTCTGTGCCTCTAGTTGCAAATAGTGGGAGCACAGCTGGGACTGAGGAGATGATCAGTAGTGAGTTTAATAATGTGAAAAGCAATGGCAGCTGTTTCTTCAATGATACTTGCTTCCAAAACACTGCTGCAGGTGTGGATCATCATTTGCACGGCCCAAGTAATTTGAGGAATATTGGAGATTGGGACTTTGAGGGTTTTATGGATGATATATCCTCCATTCCTTATCTCGATTTTTAATTCGAACCCGCTACTCGAATTTAATCTCTATCACCTTCTTCAATTTTTTATTTTTTATGGAGATATATATAGTTATAGGGATATACAATTTTTTTTAATGTTTAATTTTGAAAATGTTGTGAGTTGTTGAGTATGGAGGAAGGCAAAGGAGGTGTAGATGGAGTTTTGTGAATATGGAAGATATGCATGCATGCATGGTGGAGTCGTTGTGGAGAAGAAGAGGAGATTGTTAAAAGATCAAAATGTGAATATTTGGATATTCAGGGAATTTGTGGGAAGAGAATAAGGATTTGGGTTAATAATAATTAGTTGTTGGTCAAGTGTAGATTTCATGTACTGTAGAGGAATGTTGATAGTTTCAATAATGCTGTCGTGGAAAACTGGAGACTATATATCGTGAAATGTGAAAATATATATATATATACCTTGCATAAGAAGCAATTTCTCAATGTTAGGTTTGATTATATCTTTTATTTGACTTTGAAAGTCATTAGTTATATGCGGAATTTTATTCATATTATCAAAAAATCATATTCATTTTACTATTGATTAATAGTTATAGTATTTTATGTAAATTATTATAATTATAAATATAATATACTCACAGAAGCCAGAGTTGCAAATCTTCATGGACATCATTTTGAGTAAAAATTAGCACCCATTCAATTATTCAAACGTTCTGGAGTTATCAAGTTATTATTTTTTTCCTTCTGGGTTGTTAGCGAGATAATGGAAGGAAAAGGTTTGGGAGATAAAGTAGTGGAGGAAACTTGCGAAAGAAGCATCTGGTGAATACGGGTCGTCGTCGGTGAATATCTGCAACGATTGATGAAGGGCGTTTTGGTTATGTAGAACAAAGATGACTTGTGTTACAAGATATATAGCAGGGCCGGGTGTGTAATCTACTGAATGTAGACTTGAAGTCATTCAACTATGTATATATGAATAAACCTTCCTTGCTACTGTACTGTATGTAGAATGTAGATTGTTCTTCGAACCCCAAGTAACTGCACTTGGAAAAATAAGATAAAAAAGAACGTCGCCTGAGAGATTCGAACTCTCGCGGGGAAACCCCATGTACTTAGCAGGCACACGCCTTAACCACTCGGCCAAAGCGACTTATTTGCTATACGTATCCCTAATTGAATAACTTAAATATTGATGACAAGGATGGTCAAGAGACCAGAGAAGAGAGTTACTGCAAGTGTTTTGTTATAAAGTAGTAATTAAGTAGGCTTGGATACTACCATAGGCTAATATATGTTTGTTGGCAAATATTTTGTTATAGCTCGACTCATATATATATATATATATCTGTGCATATTGCTGCAATGCATGTGACTAATTATACAGTTTGTGTTCAAGTTTTATTAAGCACGTTGGTATTTTTTTGTATCAACTCTTGCGACCAAATCACAAAATGAAACATGTTGGATTGTGGATTTTTATGTGAAACATGTCGATTGGGGATTTCATTTGTGTATTCTAGTGGATGTGGATGCGCTCATTCAATTAATTCGGTGTTATAAATTAAAATGGTTTATATATCATACCAATATACAATTGCAGCATATATATCCTCCCTTATTTCTACAATTAGAACAAAAAAAAGCAGAGTCCATTTATTCATTCATAACAATTATTATTACATAATAATAATAAGTAGCAAGCTAGCTAGGTCTTAACATCAGTGCTGCCTCCTTTAATCAACTTGTTCACCATATACTTCAAACCCTTCTTTTTCTTCTTCTTCATCATCATCACCACCGGAGCTTCCTCTACCACCACCGCCTCCTTTAAAGTCTCTACCCGCACTCTCGCCCCCTCAGCCATCTCCTCCTCAATCTGCATACGAATCTACGTCGAATTATAACCAAAATAAACGACATCAAAATTCATACTATTATTATCATAATATATATATATATATACCTTAGCAATACGGTCCTCGATGTGGTCAAGTCGGTCAACTAGGGTTCCTTTGGCTTCAGTCTCCAAAATGGCAAGATCGATGGGACGGCAGTGTTTCTGCAACGCCTTCGGGGAGTAGTAATCCGCTGTGCTGACGCTAGACATCGATGCAGGTCCGTCCCTGCTGGACGGTGTGGATGCACCCGATGACGACACCGATGTCTTAGTAAATGATGATATGGTTTGGTCTCCTCTTCCTTTAATCTCCTCCAATTGCTTCAACTGTGTTTTTGCCATATATATATAAAAAAAAAATTATGATTTGGAAGGATATTATATATACTGAATGATTTGAAAATAATAAGTATATATTCTCTCTAGCTAGCCCTAAAATAGCTGCCTTATGTAAACAATATATATACCATGTGGTCTAAACGGTCAATTCTTGAGATAATGGGTTCCTCAGAAACAGCCATTGTTTTCTGCCTGCGAGATCTGAACTTCTGTGTTGTGCTTCTTAATTCTTCAACTTCTTCTTCTTTTAGCCCGGCCAACCAGAGAGAATAATACAACTGTTGGTTGTGTACGGTGGGTTTTATTGAGACGGCAATGAGAGGGGAGACACGTATGCAGATACGTGTCCACTCACTAAGCACTGGTGTCATATTCACGTGGCGGCGCCTCAGACGGTAAGAGAGAAGTATAATAATAACTACAATGTCGGTTTTGACCAAAAAAGACTACAATGTCGGAGATTCGTTATTTAGTGTTATATTTTTCCGTTGATGATGATAATGATAATGGTGGTGGTTGACGCGTGTATTCCCATGCAGATAATGGAATGTGAAATTAGTGATTATATATAAAAAAAAATATAAATTATTGCAGAAGAGGATAACTTCCGTGCAGTTTATTATCTATATGTTTATATTATTATTATTATTATATTGAGGAAAAGGGTGTATATATAATAATCTCCGAGGATAGAACTTGCATACACAGACTCGACTCGTGTTGGCTGTGCCGTTCTATGAACTAAGCCCGAATATCACACTGTCTAATCTAATTAGATCATTTTTCAAACTTATTTCCATTTTGAAATAAAGAAAAAAGAAAAACATGTTCCCATTTCAAATCAAGTTATAGATAAAGGATAAATCTTTAAAGTGTGAAATTTTTTGTGAAAAATCCATAGAAAGTTGTCAAGTAACACATGTCGAGTGAAGATTGTTCATAAAATGGAAATAGAATGTTATTATGCATTGCCATGTGGACCTAGAATTACTTTTTATGAATTTTTCACAATTTTTTTCACAGACTCTAGCATCACCCATAGATAAATAGACATGCACTAGAGGAGAAATTCTACAATACATCGGTCTTCACTCGTGACATTTATGTAGTGAACCTTCGACCAATTAAGAGTTGACATGTGACAGTATAATTAGGGTAAAGTACCAAATGTCAGCTTCTGATATCTACGTAACGTATTAGAACCGATGTATTCAAGAATTTCTCCTGGTAGCGGGTGTTTGTGGTGACTGAGAGTGAGAGGTCACAAGACCCAGAAGTGATACGATAAAAGCTTTTTTATTCCTTTATTTATTAACAGATTTATGTATGAGTGAGTCCACTCGTATTATTGTTGGGAGCTAATGATTACTTATTGTTGGATAAATACACATAACAAGAACTTAAAAAACATCACTTGTGAATTGATTCGACTAGCCCAACAAAGAGAATAGACTTTTTAAGGACTCACTTAATTAAACGGAATACAAAAAGTGAGTGAAATGTTAAAGTATATATAATAGAATACTAAACCGAATTTAAAGTGAATTATAGTATGTATATAATAGTCTTAATAATCAAATTGCTATCTAAACTTGGACTACTTTATAAATCGTTGTTTGTATTTTATTTTTTTTATAATTTATTATCTGACTTTCAATTTTTGTCAAATTATTATTTTTATTTCAATTTTCGTCGAATGGATCCAGATATAAATGGAAAGAGTTGCAATAAAATATCTTCAGTTGAATGCTCAATTGGAAGACACTTTAAAATGGGCGGGTTCAATGGAGTTTTCAATTGAAGGTATTTCTTTGCAATTATTTCAATTTATTTTTGAATTCATATTGAGTACACGTGAAAACACCACGCGTGGTGAAAATATGCTCATTTTACGTCCAAATTGACAGAAATAAAAAATGAGGTAGCAATTAATCGAAAATTAAGAGTTCTGGTAGTCAATTTTAAAAATTTAAAATTCAAATAGCAATTTATAAATTAGTCAAGGTCAAATAACAATTTGGTTATTAAACTTATATATTTTCTTGGACAATTATCTTACAAACTAGCTTTTGAAGATGAAAGTTAGATCTATAGACCCAATTTAGACAAAAGACATTTTCTCACCTTAAGATGACTCGAGTCTAAATCCTCATTATAAGTCCAAGTCTGTATTTCACACTTGCTCACAGTTATTAAATATTTCTTTTTGATATTTTTTTTTTGTCATGGTGTTTTTTTTGTCTAATTTTAGTGTCATATGTTTGCAGTTTTTTTAATTTTGGGTCGAACCGTTACATTTCGTCCATTTTTTTTATGTTAATTGACATGTGCAAGTCACGTGATCCATCCTAAAGTTTCAATTTTGTTCAAATTTGGGAGAATTGACACTCTAAACCTAGTTCAATTTGGACGAATTGAACTAGGTTTAATAGGTCAAATTTGGGGGAATTGACATCCTAAACCTAGTTCAATGGTCAATTCCCCAAAATTTGAACAAAATTGAAAGTTTAGGGTGGATCAAGTGACTTGCACATATCACTTAACGGAAAAAATGGACGGAATGTAACAGTCGGACTAAAACTAGAAAAATCCGCAAACATATGGTACCAAAATTAGACAAAAAAATAATATTATGGACCAAAACCCAAAAATGATCAAACATCACGGACTAAAACTTATTAACCCAATATATAATCGGGTATAACTTGTCGACTGTTAAGAACCAATCTTTAATAAAAATTGCTTAGCTATCACGGATTTTTCTACTATACTTTGGGAGTACCATGCTTTTGGTTTTATTAATACTATGGTGGACTTAATTGTAACATAACTAAAACTTTAAAAGTATGAATTTTTTTAACTACACAAGATGTGTATCATACCATTAATAAATCAATTTCCCTATGGGGTTCATATTTAGGGTAATAGAAAAATAAAAACATGGTGCTACCAAAGCATTGTAGAAAGATACAGCTATCAGTCACCCTTATCCTAAGCCAACCAGCACTGCAAACAAATCAAAGAATTGGACTTTCCCTTAAGCATAACCAAAACCGAATACAATTTCCACGAAACAAAACCACTGAAACAGGATCCACATCGCCAGACGCGACGCCGTAACTACACAAATTCTCTACTGTCCCTTTCACTACATACATATGTTATTATGTTTCTTTGCAAATATTACTAAACAATAATTCCCACGTAAACAATGAACAAACGAATCAGCAGTTTATTCCACACTCCTCCGCAGCCGGCCCCACGACCCGGGTCGTGAACGGGTCAACCCGGACCCACAGCAGCGAGAATATCGATGCGAGCAGAATCGACCACACGACAACAATCGTGGGTGTCCGGTTCTGCCTCCCCATGAGACCCTTGAGGAAGGGGTACAAGTGGACAATCACCCAGAAAGCAAAGAACAGCTTCCCAAAGAGTGGGCCCCACGACTGGTACCCGGAGTTGATACCGTACGAGATTCCGGCCACCACGCCGATGATATTGACGATGAGGAGGGTCATGGGAGGGATGAGGAGAGTGGTCCACTTGAACATGTAAAGCTCGGCAAAATCTCCGTCCTCATCGGAGGCCTTGGAGGTGACGGTGAAATTGGGGTCAATTCCGGCAATGACCTTGAGAAGACCCTGGAGGACGGCGAAGAAGTGAGCGGAGACACCACCGATGACCCAGAACTGCTCGTTTCTCCACCACTCGTCGATCCCGACTCCACTCCATCGCATTTCGAGGATACCCGTTGCGAAGATGGACAGAAAGAGGGAGATAAACCATATGCTTGCAAGGTTACTGATCTGCAAAGTGGGAGAGGACGAAGCCATGAATTATGTTCAGGGGCAAGAAATGAGTTAAGGGCAAATAACTATTATAAAAAGATTCAGGGGGCAAATATAAGATTTTAAAGAGCCAAATTGACAATAATTATAAATTCTATGGTTAAAATTGCACATCACAAAAAGTTGGAGGGACCAATTGCCCCCTCGTCTACGTCCCGGGGAGAAGAGTAGACAAAGTCATTAGTTAGGGGGAGTTTGGTTCGGTGTAATCTCATATTTAGATCTAAATACCAAATACAATAATCTAACATTATGCATAAGATATGACACTTGTCTATTTTCAAATTGTTCCTGATGTCTACAAAACACCAAATTGTCCCCCCAAACTTCAACTTAAGAGATTCTGAGTCCTCATTTGGTCACGAACCCAGACTAGGAGGTGCAGACTAAAGACCCACCTCTGGTCTAGGTTCGCGACTCAATTGAGAAACAATTTGAAAACCTTTAAGTGCCACGTCAGCATTTTCTGAGCAGTTTAAAACACACAAGGGTATTGTAAAAAGTTAGTGAAGAAGTACCTGCGGCATAATGAACTTGTTTGTGAGGAGACAGATAGCAGGCAAGGTACAGTACATCAGGAGAGGAATGGCGGTGATCGGATAAATTGTGGTGTTGACATAAGCAAACCTCTCAAGAAACTTGAGCCTTCCACCATACCCGTACCAGATCGGACAATGCCGACTCAGGAGAATTTCGACAGACCCTAGAGCCCACCGGAGCACTTGGTTGAGACGATCTGAAAGATTGATGGGAGCAGATCCCTTAAATGCAGGTCGCTTTGGCATGCAGTAGATTGATCGCCATCCACGGGCGTGCATCTTGAATCCTGTCAGAATATCTTCTGTGACCGAACCGTAAATCCAACCAATCTGCAATCAAAGGAGACATGATGACATCTGAGGTTAGTTTAAGATTATTGCATGGTTTTAGACCAATGAACCTAACCAATCATAAGGGTCTACTATAATCCTGCAAATTGCAAAATGTGAAACTCAGAGTAAAAGAGAGAACTTTTATTAAATTTGACATTTTGTTGATTGTTTTACTAAAGAATAGAGTGAAACTAGATAAAAAGATTGAATCTTTTCCATTTCAAGGCATACGTTTCTTAAAAATAACCTTTCCCCCACTAAAAAAAGGGAGCTTTTTTTCACATTCTCATTAAGTTTCACTATAAATTTGACATTTTGTAGATTTTAACAAATGTGTCTCATCTAAATCTATGATTATGATTTTGATTAAGACTAGCAAATATCTTTGCAGATGACATGGTATCAGATGGTTTGAAGTCAATTTTACACTAAACCTTAAACCAAGAGACCAAAGTAGTATGAAATAATGTACCTCCATTCCCCAGTCGGTTTTGTCCTCGTATCCACAACTGATAACATGAATAGCCTCCTTGAGTAGGTTTTCCGGAGTTGCAGACGGAGGAACGCCGCCATTCTCCATTAATGTAGAGGCAACAAACACAGCTGATTGCCCGAATCTCTTCTCCAAGCTCATTTGAGACATCAACAATGCCTTCTCATCATCGAATCCAGCACCTTTGAGAACAAAGAGAATATGAGATTGTGCCCAAAAAAAATTCAATGGAAAATTTGAAAACCGATGCCAATGCAATTTCGGAAGTGTTTATGCAAATACCTTCGACGCCCTCCTCTATATCCTCGAGACTAAAAATGGGTACTGTGGGGTCCACGTGTTTGCTAGACTTCTTCTTGTCCGAGCCCTTCTTACTTGATTTAGAACTCTTCTTCCGCGATCCACCACACAGAGATGACAGAAATCCTTCCCTCTTCCTCTTCGGCTTAACTGGAGGATCATAACCATACAAGGCTGTTCTATTGAAGACACATCCAGTACCCACATAGACGGGCCCTTGAATTCCGTCCAAACCTCTCAAGTTAATCTGTTGCAGTTCACAATAGACGGATTATTCAACAAAGAAAGAGAAGCAGAACTTAAAATCAGTTAAATTTATAATACTGAAGAAAAAGGGCTTACGTCGAAGAAGACAGTGTTTCGATTAGCATATCGATCGTTCTTATCAATACCATCGAATCTCTGAGGAAACTGCACGTAACAGACTTGTTTACCGAGATTAGGATCCATGAGGAAGCACATGGATTCCCTCAGAGCCTTGCTATTATTGATGTAGTGATCACAATCGACATTCAACAAGAAAGGTCCGTTTGTAAGAACAGCAGACACCCGAACCTGAACAAAGATAACTTTGTTTAGAAAACGAGATAAATGTAGAAGCAAAAGGAAATAAAGCCACATTTAAATAGTTATTATAACTTATTGGCCAATAAAAGAACTTACAAGAGAGTTCATAGCACCAGCTTTCTTGTGATGTTGGAAACCAGGACGTTTTTCACGAGAAACATATACCAAACGTGGCAGCTCGTTACCATCGTCATCAAGCCCTCCATTTTGCCCCAAGAAAACCTGCAAAAGATTTTACTTTGTTCACATTTCTTGCAAACCTAACTTAAATATGAGACTGCAAGTCTCTACTATATCTCAGTATCTTCCTCCTTTAACCAAAATGGAAGCAACAAATTAACTTTACAAAGATTTTCTTTTTACACTTTGTTTAAAGAAGAATGTTTTTTTTTCCTCTGCTAAACACACAATTTGTTACTGCTAAATACACAAAATGTAAAATAGTTCCACATCGATCAAAACTATAACGGCATGAGCAGTTTTCACCTTACAAGCTAGCTTTTTTGCTGGATCAAAGCCCACATTAAGGCAAAAAACAACTTCCAAAAACATGATATGACCCTAATCCATATTGTGGAAAAATTCTAACTCTAAATTTACCTGGATCATTCCAGGATGATCTCTGGTGTTGTTACCAGGCCAAGGGGTACCATCTTGCATTAACCATCCTTCCTCGGGGACCTTTGTTGCCTTAGCAACAAGTGCATTGATACGAACTTTGTACTCTTCATATTCTCTCTGTAACACAATAAAATCAATAAAGTCAAAAGGTTGTTGAGACAGAATGAACACATTTTCTGCTTTATCCTGAGAACTTGCCTTCATGGCTCTACGATCCTTGACAAATGAGGGATGCAGTGTATCCTTCAAATAATCAACTTTCTGAGTGAAGTACCACTCGGGTGCCCGAGGCTCAATGCTGTACTTTTTGGAGAACGGTACCCATTTTCTTGCAAATTCTGCTGTTTCAGATAGAGCTTCGAAAGTCAGCATGGCAGCTCCATCATCAGAGACATAGCAAGAGACCTTGTCAACTGGGTAGTCCACTGCAAGGATAGAAAGCACAGTATTGGCTGTCACGAGCGGAGGTTCTTTCATAGGATCCACTGTACTGACAAAGATGTCAACAGCAGCTAACTGTGATGGCTCTCCCTCTCGATCGTATCTGCAAAATAATATAAAATCAAACCACTTCCACTGGTATATACATATAATTATTTTTTCTTTTGGCCACTATATATATAGAGATGAAGATGAAATAGTTATTCTACCTCAGGGCTAGCCTGTCGAGGTAAGTTTCACGGTTCACAGGGAACCATTTTGGGAACTGATCGAGAATCCAGGAAATGGCAAACCAAATCTCACAAATCACAGATATTAACCAGAGAACATAGGCATTTGGGACAGGGTTTGTGATTCGATAATGCAAAAAAATGCACAGAATCACCAGACGCAAGACGATAACCATTCTGTAAGGGTTAATTCTAGATGATGGGATAGAAACCTTCCTTGAAAGTGGTTGCCGAGCTTCGTCATTCCTGCAAAAGAACGGGATTTCTACGAATATAAGATAAACATATTCAATGAAAAACAAAACAAGCTTCCCTAGCAAGATTATTTGCAGTTACGATTTATACTTACAGTAAAGCGTCGTCATTAAGTATATCAGTGCTGGCATCAATATCTGCACCTCCCCTCTCAGAAGCAGGGTGGCCTCTTTCTGATGCGGGGTTTCCAGTGCTCATAGGGATAACGTTTTTCTCCTGTTTCATTTTCCACCCATCAACTCTCTCCTTCCAAGCTACACTGCTCAACCCAGAAGAGCCAAATTCCCGAGAATCCACGACCCTTATGTTTCCTACAAATGAATAAGCAGTGTCAGAAAGAGAAAGAGATTGATTAGAATAAGGCATTCAAGGGAGGGAACGGATACCCTTCAAGCCACCAGCTTCAGGGGACGCCATAGAGAGACGTTCTGGTGAAGCAGCAGATAATTCCCCAGAAACCTGAAACCATTGCAACGTCAAGAGCATGTTCGGGTAAAGCTTTAAGAGATTTTAAAGTTGGTTTATCTTTATTATAGATCAATCAACCTCTTGTCCACTAGTGAGTCGAGGAATGTGGTTGTGAGGAACTTCTTTGTCATAACTAGGCGGAGGAACATCCTCGTTCTGTCCACCATATCTCGTGTGCCAACCCAACATGCGTTCGGATGTCTTCTGCTTCGGGTTTGTCTGTTCCAAGAAGCTGTCCTCATCCACATCAGCTTCTTCTCCATCTCCAATTATTGCAGGACTTCCTGAATCACAATCAAGACTAATGAATACAATATCTCAAAGGAAACGATGATTGTGAGCAAATCAGAGGATGGCATTGCAAGATCTATCATAAAAACAGAACACAATGTCCTTACATAATCGAGGTTGACTAAAACATAAGACATCTATGTTTGGGCAAACCTTTTTGTCTCTTGTATCTGGTTTTGCATTGAGGGCAAGATTGGTTACCATCCTTCCTTTCATACTCATAACAAGGTCTGCAGACCGGAAATGCGCAGACATTACAAGCAACGAACGGAGCTCCATCGGCGCCTTTTCCAACATTATCACCGCAAATCTGACAGGCTTGATTGCCAAGTGTCTTCATGGACTTCCCCTGATTAGATTCCAGATTTCAAAAAATTGAGATCTCTCATAAACAGTAAATACAACCGAAATCTTTAATTCTACTCCTAGACAGACATCGATAAGTCGATTACTTACCGCAGATTCACCTTCGGACTCCATACTAAGATCCTAGCAGCATACGCGTAAGATCAGGGGTGAGGGATCAGATCAGCCTATTCTGAGTAGTGAAGATCAATGAATTAAGTACACTAAGTCAACATTGGCAGTCAAAGGCAAGCAATTACATGAATAAACTACTAAAATTGAGCTAGCAAAAATTATTAAAAACATCGAAATCGTGTTTTTCTCATCAATTGAAGCCAGACAAGAGGGTTATACATAGACAACAAGCAAATCCGACATCATCAATAAATCAGTAGACCAGGATCCAGAAAGATCAAGTGTTTGAGAGGAAGAATCACCTTAAAAGCAGATCTCGGTACGAGATTGACCGAGAGACGAACCCAGAAATGGTGATTTACAACATCGGCAGCATTAGCTTCAGATCGATGCGCCGACAGTGAAGTCAGCGGCTAGAACTGATAAAGAAGCTCCCGCTCTCGTCCTCTCTCTCTCACTACACACACATCACATATATAAGAACAGATTTGATGAGAATAGAATAGAAGACTAGAAAAGTAGAAATAGCGAAATGATAATTATAGATGAGGACAGACTCCTTCTTCTCTCAATAAGTACCTCTCAAATAGCTGTTTCCTGCAATATTGTATTCCTGAGAAATTAATATAAAAATGATCTTTTTAGCACCGATGGTGACAGATCAGCTGTTAGAGCAAGAATGCCGCCGACACTCCCTAACCCAGCTAGATCCGAAATGTTTTACCTCCACGTCAATTACTAATTTTCAGTGTTACTGAATCAAGATTCAAGAAACGATTTTGATAGGTTGGGAGGGACATATAATTTAGACGAACACTTTACTCTGAAATTTGCGGTAAAATATGGATGATAGCAAGGTTGGGTGGAAAGTAGAAAGTAGGGCAGCCATGAAGTGAAACCAGCTGGACAAGATACGAAGAGTCCACAAACAGCAACTGGTTTGATTACTTACGTTTACGGTCTCGTAATCCGACACCGACACGTTATGACTGAATAATTGCTTTCAAGAAATCATGTCGTGGGCCGAAAGATGGGCCGAGATGGAGTAGGCCAATTTTGTTCCTGTCAGTGAGCCCTCGAGTCGAGTCGAATCTAGGGCTCGTATTGTTTCGTCTCATCTTGAGGTCTATGTCTCTGTTGATTCGCCGCTGCTGCGGAGATTGATTTGCACGAAGAGAGGAAATCATGGCGTCTCTAGGGTCTCTGAAGTCCCAAATATGGGACAGAGAAGAGAGGAAGCAGTGGGTTTCCTCTGGATCTTTCTCCATGCGTTGATCTCTCTGAAATTTCAGGCAGTTGTTGACGGAATCTTTTGCAGGCAGTACCAAGCGCACATTCGAGGACTCAATGCGTACGATCGACACAAGAAGTTCTTGAATGATTACGGTATGTAGCCGAATCTCCATTTCCTGATTGGTGAATGGAAAGCCCAAACTGAATGCTCATGTTTGTTGGCTCATGTAGTAAGCATTATTTGTATGGAAAGGTGCTTCTTTGGTTCTTTTTTCTATTATCTCTAAAAGAGAATGTTTTGGCCGAATAAGCAAGATGTGGATAGCAGAAGAAGCACAAATACTGAGCTGAATATTTGTGTTATACTGTTGTCCTATATCAAAAGGTTGATGAACAGTCCCCTGCAATGAGATAGATGCCTGGGGGCTACAGTCAGCCTCACATTTCTCCAATAAATTTACAAAACAACTATAACACCTGGAGATCTTTTGAATGATTGATAAAAAGCACATTAAGCAATACTTAATTTTTATTTTTATTTTCCTTGTGTGATGCTTATAGTAAGTGATTTGCATTGTCGTGTGCATTGTGCTGGGAACTGGCAAGCACCATTTAACAGATCTGTTAAATTATTCTGTAAACACCTGCTTTGGCGAATCTCCATCTGTATCTTTAGACCACCTGGGAAACAAACAATTCACATGAGTTACGTATTTCTTGATCAAGTGTAGTAGTTGGTGAGAAAAGAAAACTAATGCTCTCCACCGTACTTAATTGAAAAGCCTCTATTCAGAACTTCTAGTCCATTAAAAAGAACAGCAGTTAAAGATCTGATGTGTTCCTCTAAACCTGGAGCCAAGAAATTTGGGAATAGTGAGCTTATATTTGCAGGTTCACGGTATCCTACAAGAACTTAATGATAAACCACGCCTTTTAGTAGGATGACTGGGGACAGATCTATCAGAACAGTTTTAAATTTTTAGCAACTTGAAATATTGTCAGATACTCGTAATAATTCGTCTTGTTGGAAGAAATTACTGTTTCTGCTACTGATTTTTTTTGTTCTTTTACTTTTACATATTTACATGTAAATACAAGGCCCTAGCTTGGATGTTAACTTGGTATATACTTAACCTATATCTTGCTATTAAATGGATGATTTTTTTTTGCAGTTGACTTCTATGGCAAGGAAAAATCTCGCACTGTTACTTTGCCGGTTAGAACAGACCAGGATACTCTGAGAGAAGGATACAGGTTTGCTCTTTATCTATTTTCGTGGAGTTCTGCTTCTGTCATACTCTCTTATATTCTTTGTGCATTGATTTTTCATCCATATCAATATAAATGACGTGTATTGGTAAATTCTTTTTAATGTACATGAATCTTCTATATACATTTTTTTTCTGCCCGCATTCTGGAAATTCTTCTTACACATTTTTATCACTGTAATAATCAAGGTTTATACGAACTGAGGAAGATGATATCAATCCATCCTGGGAGCAAAGACTTGTGAAGCGCTATTACGACAAGCTCTTCAAAGAGTATTGCATAGCTGACATGACAAAGTACGAGAGTGGCAAGGTGGGTCATTTCTTTCTTCTAACACTAAAACCTGTGAATCTGTTGACATGCTGGAGAATTAACAGACTTCCTCTCTATAACTTTTTTTGCTTTCATTTCATTTAGATTGGACTAAGATGGAGGATAGAGAAAGAAGTCATATCGGGGAAAGGTAATTAAGCTCCCTAGCTAGAGGACCTACAGAAGTTGGTATTATTGACGAGTGCAACATTTATATTCTCCTCTGATTGTATTTCAAAGTGGCATAATTCGACGTGGGAGTAAAAAAATTCTTGAGATTTGACTTATCCATTGCCAGGGCAGTTCGTATGTGGTAACAAACACTGTGATGAAAGACAGGGTCTTGCAAGCTATGAGGTTGGTTTGTTTCTCAGTACTTACCTTCCACTCATTAGTATTGAAATTCTGGGTTTTTTTTTTCTTCTTAAATTAAATTAACCATTTCATTAAAAGTTTATTTAACAAAATAACCAATGATTTATAATTTACCAAAATAACAAACCATGCAGGTGCGTGGTTGGTTATTTCGGTCATAGAAAAAATTGTTGGGTGTTATTATTTAAGATAAAATCCCGAAATTCCTGAGTTGAATAAAAGAATCCCATGTCGAATGGCTGATTTGTGGTTGAAGCATCGTATGCCATATGCTTGTTAAGGCCGATTCCCGATTGAGCTTTTCTTCTGGCTGTTGTTCTTTAGGTAAATTTTTCTTACTTTGAAGCTGGGGAAAACAAGCAAGCCTTGGTGAAGCTGGTAACTTGTGAGAGGTCAGTGATAATAAACTATCTTCTTGATTAGAGATTTGACTGTGCTCTTGCTGATTGATTATATCTTTTGGGTGATTGGTTTAGATGTGCAGACAAGCTTAACTACAAAAAGCGAAAAGAAAAGGAAGAGTTGGAGACACGGGAGAAAGAACGACTAGAAAAATCTTCTAAACGTGATCACAAACGAAAGAGGTGTCAATAATATCAATGGCCTCACTTCTTCTGCTACTTCATACATACCATACAACACTCTAATAATGCATTATCATCTTTTACTGCTTCCAGGGACCGATCCAAAAGCGATGGTGATCGAGACAGTGGTGATGACTCAAGCAAAGAGAGAAGAAGAAAAGGTACTCGGTTTTTTTTTTAAACATTTTTTTTTACATTTTGCTAGTTGAATTTATACAAAGTTGCAATACACTACATCTGTCTAATTTGCTATTAAATAGTGACAAAAACGTAGACGTTGTTTGCTCACTTGCTATACTTAAACTTGTTTTTTGGGCGAATTGCCAACTCAACTTTGGGAAATTTAGCAACTTGCTTAAGAAAATTTGAACTTTAAGAAAATTGTAATTGTTAAGTTGAACTTTGAGGAGATTTTGCAATTTGCTAGCTGATGGCACATTTGCATCTCCATTTAACAGCAAACTAGACAAAACCAGACTATTGCAACTTTTGATTTGTGAATCTAGCAAATTGTACATTAAAAAAAAAAAAACTCAACTAAACATTATAAAAAATCCCGAAGTTCAAAAGTTTGCTAGCAAGTTGCTAAGTCATTATTTAAGGTCGCAATCTTGCTCTAAAGAAGAGTCTAGTGATTCGATATGCGATGTTTGGAGACTATCGAGTTATGTCTTATATGCTTCGTATTGTATACTTGCAGGGAAGAAAGCTTCGAGCGCAAGTTACCCGGATGATGAAGATAACTTTGACGAATACCTCGAGGGAATGTTCTTATGAATGTGTATCTTATCGATGATATGATGTACTTACTGAAATGATAAACAAAACACGATAGTCAAAGGATTTGGTTATGCTCGTGTACAGACAACTTGGTATATTCTGCAGTTACTTTAACTTAAAAAGTTTTTTTTTTTTTTTTGGTTTTCCGCGGGGTGGTCCTAGGGGGGGACCGTGTCAGCCGCACCGGGTCAGCCCGGGTCAGCCCGTAAGGGGTAAAGTGCTGGCCATGAACAATTTTCCATTCCATGGTCACTAGCGGGGTTTGAACCCCTGACCTCTGGTTAAGGGATGAGGCGCTGAACCACCACACCATTGTTAGGGGTGAAACCGGACCGGTCGGACCGGTTTTTCGCTTGGTTCGGTCGGTTATCCATATTTTCGGTCCGGTTTTTTTCCTTTAAAAAATTCGACCAAAAAACCGTATGATGAAAAATAAACCGTCCATTGGTAGTACGGTTTTTTCGGTTCGGTTTTCGGTTTAAACCGAAAATCCAAAATTAACAATCACCATTTAAAATTCTCATTATTTTCATGGAATTTATCAAACCGAAATGAAAAATAGCGTCAATTAATATAATTAAATAAATATAAAACAAAATTAGAAAAAATAATCTTCATAAGTGATTATTTTATAATTTTTGTTAACCTAATTAATTAATTATATTGATTAATATCAACTAATATAGTATATATTTTACATATTTAGTTAGCATAACGGTCGGTTCGGTCCCCATGGTCCTCAAATCTCAAAATCCGAACCGAAAAACCGAACTAGAGTAAAAAATCCGACCAAAAACCAAACAATATATTTCGTATTCGGTTTTTTCGGTCCGAACCGGTTCGGTTTTCACCGGTTTTTCGGACCAACCGGATTTTGGTTTCACCCCTAACATTGTTACATGGTTGAATGCAGCTTTATCGAACTCTAATCGGAAGCGTTCACTTAATTAATGCAAGTTGTTTGACTCCGCCACTTATATTAGAAGCATGTGGAGTTCATTTCAAATTCTTTGACTAGACCGGAACTTAACTAAACAAATTTTTATATTTCTCCTTTTATTATTTATAATATTAATTAATTAATAAATATAAATTAGATATTTAATCGTGCATAAGATTGAATTCTACTTAAATGAGAACGTCATAGCTCGTGGTTTGGACATAAATTTTGTTTTAAGTGAATGTTTAACAAAATATGTGTTATTATTAATTAAGTATAATTTATTATTAGAAAACTTTTCAATACAACTAAAACTTGTAAAAAAGTACATTAGAAAAAAGTTATAACTTATGATTTACTGATTTCTTGAATACAATACTCGGAACTGAATTTACCAAAAAACAAATTCAGAATTGAAAAGGCAATATATATATATATATAAAGAAATATATCTATATGTATCATTAATCAAATAACTAACTATAATATAATTTTATTTAATTTAATTAGGTGCATTTTTCTTCTGCGGTTTAGAGTTGCAGAATTATAGACGAAGTCCAAATATTTATACATTTGTTTTAAATATCTAAAATTATAGAGCTGTAAAATTGTAGATTGTTCCATATCCACATGGATGACGTGACAAAGTAATAGACAATTGCGTCGAGAAATTCCCGTTGATTTTTTTACCTCGTATTAATAATATCTGATTATGTAAAGTGACTTGTTTCATAAACACGGACAGAGAGAGTCAACCAAAGTTCGTCGTTTCCTTGTCTTGCCAATTTCTTTTTGACCGTGATGGCCAAAAACAAATTATCTTTGACCAAAAACAAAGTAGTTAAACGCTAATTCATTTGGAACCCATTTTAGAAACTGGATAATAGGTTTTGCCAAACTGCGCCTAATTTGTCAATTAATATAGACCATCCCATTTTTTGCATTCTTTTCGGGTAGCTTTTTTGGAGACATTATTTTGGCAGCCGCAGCTGAAAATGGAGAAGCTGGTGGAGGAGTCTTCTTCACCACCTTGTTGACAAAGAATAGACACGTGACGCACCATATTTCAGTTTAGCCCAACCCAATGCACTTGCGAAATACATTTTTTTTTTATCAACAATTAAATTTGTAATTTCAATTCTACATTTTAGATTGACTGGTTTTTTTCTATATTTCGCATTTATTTTTTTTCAACAATGTTTTAAAAATATCTATCATTTTCAGAAAATACGAAACAATAAAACCAAAATATATTAAAACTTTTTTTTTGCCACTATATTAAAACTTATTTAAAAAATTCATAAATATTCTAAAAAAATATCCAATTGTCTAATATTTTTTAAAAATTTCAAATAGAATTAAAATCATAAAAAAAAATTATTAGTGAACAAATAAAAAAATCACACATGAGTCTTGACCGGAGCCGTTTCCTTCAAATTATGGCTTGTACGTGTGAGGGTCTCAATAGACAAAATCTATAAATCAATTATATTTCATTTTATTGAACTTTTAATAAGTATATATATATATAAAGCGCTACATGCAACTATATACAGTGGGTTGTTTGTTTGACGCATTTAGAAGTCAATATATTATTAGAGGGAATGTCAAAGGAATTGAAAATAAGAGAGGACCAAACAAACCCTAATTAATAACTAGTAGAAGAGAAGAAGGTCATGCAATCTATGTTGGCAAACCAGCACCAGGAACTAACTTACAGCCAAACAGTTGAACAGCTTTATTTCTTAATAATTCTATTTAATTACTTAATCAAGTTGTTCAAAACCCACTTTCTATTCTCTCTAGGCTATTCATCCATACATAGAAGAAAAGGGCAAACAACCTTCTACTTTGTCTTCACCACTATAAATAAGGTACTAATTAGCTAAGTTTACTTAATATTCACACCAACAACACACATTCACCAATATCAAACACATAATCAAACTCGAAAACCCGCCAATCTTAATTTAAGCTATGGGTTTAGGGTTATCAATGAGCTTAACAGCTGCCATATTCATGATTTTCCAGCTCTTTTTCATAATGAGCTCCATTTGTGCAGCAAAGATCATCAATGTAGACAATTATGGAGCCCGAGGTGACGGAAAAGACGATTCTCAGGCATTTGCGAAAGCGTGGACTGCAGCTTGTGGTTCGGAAAATGCAGTCCTTGTTGTTCCAAAGAACAGAACATATCACCTCAACCCTATCACCTTCTCTGGTCCTTGCCAATCCAATTTCACATTTCGGGTATATATTACGCACGATACGTATTTTCAAAATTTTATTTATTGATTATATATAATGTCGGGTTTGATTGATTGATTATTTATGTGGTGATTAGGTTTCAGGAGTAATCAAAGCATCACCCAAGTTATCTGACTATGAAAAAGACACTAGACACTGGATTATGTTCAGAGACATTGATAACTTTACAGTTGATGGTGGTGGCAGAATCAATGGAAATGGAAGGAAATGGTGGCTTAGGTCTTGCAAAATCAACAAAGCCATGGTACTTATACATATAAGTGGTTTTTATATCATATAATACATACCTACACATATATATTGTGTAATATATATAAGTTAATGAATTCTAATTACTTGGTTCATTCTCTTGCATGAATGTGCAGCCATGCAAGTCAGCACCAACAGTAAGTTCTCTATCCTTTTAATTCCCTTCTAAAGTTTGTTATATAAATTTTTTTTACATATTTATGTCATTTGATCTTAATAATTCATTTTTCTTGTTTGAATATATATATAGGCTGTGACATTCTACAAGTGCAACAAATTGAGAGTAGCCAACATGATTATCCAAAATGCACAACAAATGCACCTTACCTTCCAAAAGTGCACCAATGTGTATGCTCTAAATTTGATCGTTTCAGCTCCTGCAAAAAGTCCAAACACCGATGGAATTCATATTACTGACACTGAAAATATACTTATCAAGAATTGCATCATTCGAACAGGTGAAGAAACACATACATACATCCATAATTTTATGTGATATATATATATATATATATATATATATATATATATATATATATATATATATATATATGTTTCTTACATTAGTAAAACAAAAATGACACCTCTAATGTTCTTCTTTTGGTTGGTTGTTGATTTCAGGAGATGATTGCATTTCGATAGTAGACGGTTCAAAGAACGTTCATGCAACCGATATCGTTTGTGGCCCGGGTCATGGGATCAGGTACGTCGACGATACATGCACGATGCAAGAAAAATAATAATTAATTTGATATAAAATCAACAAAATTTATATATATTTATATTTTCATGACTACATTAATCATATGTGCAGTATTGGAAGCCTAGGAGCAAATAACTCCGCAAACTACGTCTCAAACGTGCTAGTAAATCGAGCTATATTTTCAGGAACCACCAATGGTGTGAGAATCAAGACTTGGCAGGTAATTAATAATAATCTAGGGTTTACTCTATAATTAATTTTGTATATACATAATGATATAAACTAAATATCACATTGTAGTATTAATTTTTGCGGGTATTTATCAGGGAGGATCGGGGTATGCGAAAAACATCATATTCCAAAACATCTCGATGCGCAACGTAACCAACCCGATAATCATCGACCAGGACTATTGCGACCAAAAAGGGCCATGTAAAGAGCAGGTAATTTAATTAACCAAACCTAATATATACATGCATGAAACTAACTAATTAAACGAAATGCATGTATGATCAATATAATTATTATTGCATATGTTTAATTAATTATGTGTTAATTATATTAGGCATCGGCAGTGCAAGTGAGCAATGTGGTGTACAAGAACATTAGAGGAACAAGCGCATCAGAGGTTGCCGTAAAACTCGAATGCAGTAAGAGCCGACCTTGTAAAGGGATTCAGATGCGAGATATCAGCTTGTCGCGGGTCGGGTCGGTTGAAACCGCTAAGTCTTCTTTGGCTAATGTCAAGTTTACTGCAAATACAAATGTAGTTCTCAACTAGTTTATAAGTCTATGGTTAATTTGATTTGTTAGTTGGTTTATATTAAGATGTAACTTGTTTTCATTTCCTAGCTAGGGAGAAAAGCTCTCACCTTGTAGTCAACAAGGTTGAAGAGACACATTCCTTTGTTCCTTACATTTGGGTTTTAATTTATTTAAGTCATTTAATTATTCCAAAAGTATTGTATGATTGTAATATTCATGGGTTTATATATAAAATTATCAAAGTTACACTTCTAAGACATCGGATAAATTAATTTGAAGGATTTATTATTATGTTATCTTGAAAAAGTTTCTTACGGATATATCTACCTTTAATTTGTCTAGCTAGACAAATTAAAGGTAGATATATTGATTTTAGCCTTCCTATAGGAATAGGAAGGCTAAAATACTAGAATCTACACATATACTATTGACGGTTTAATTAATACAACTATCTATTGTGCATTATTTATTGTACAAGAGAGTCAAGAATTAAGTGTGAATTTATAATTGTTTCAATGCATCGTACGTGTGTGTACATACTTAAGTAATTATAAATAAATTTAAGGTATAATATATACATTGAATTGCGCTTAAACCATGCACTAAAACGAGTTGTTTTTTTATGAGCCAATCAACTTCAAATTTCACTAAAAATACACCTTTAGAGATTAAGTCTTTAATCGAATTCACAATTTCGAGTTGTATTTTTATAAGCTTTACTTCATGTGAAAGTGTGAATTATTTTAAAAGTTGGCACTAATGACACTTCACGGGAACAGAGACAAACTTGTAGACTAAAAGCTTGACACTGATGATACTGAATAATAATATTTGACTTGGTGCTTTGATGGATGTATGAAGATTTAAGATGGAACCCGGAGAAGAAGAGAGCATGTTCTTCGGTCAAATATAATCCTTTGACCAAAAGACGTCAACTAAACAATTTTTTTGGCCAATACCAACTCAACAATTTGGAAATTATTATTAAACTAAAAACAAATTACATATTTCATACGTTATTAAAATGGACAGTCAACAAGAGTCCGTTTTACGTTTTATATATTGTCGTGTCAATATGTCTTTGACCGAAAAAATTAATAATAATAATGGATTTGGAACCCAATTTTATTGATAATAGGTATTGCCAAACCGGGGCCAATTCATTAAGCAGTTTTGCTTAATTTCTCGTTAAACATTTCTTAATTGACTTTGCTTATCAAATGCATGCGCTCATATAGTCATATATAATTAAGTCAAATAGCTGAAATATAAATTCGTCAAAGGGTTTGAAAATAAGAGGACCAAAACAAACCCTTGGTCATGCAATCTACGTTGGCAAACTAGCACCACCACTATGGGTGAGCAATGGTCCACTAAGACCAAAACTAAGACCAAAACCGCCTTAGACCGAGTCTAAAAGACCAAATTCATTTTGGACCAAGACCATTGGTCCTTCTATTTTAGTCTTATTTGGTCATAGTCTTAATTGTGGTCCAAGACCGAAAAGATCATTAAGACCATTTAGGACCATTAAGATTATTTATTATTAAAAAAATTGAAAATAATAATAGTAAAAGAAATTAAATATATTTACTTTAGACAATAATATATTTTTTTATATATATAGTTTGACTGGTCAAAATTATTGCATAATTATTAGTCGTATCCTAATATAGGATTATATATTTTAAGGAATTTCTCTGTATATTAAGTTTCATTTTCAAGTTCTATATTTATATTTATTTTATGAAGAATTAACATATAATATATATAAAAAATAGATATGCATTTTTTATTGCCAAAATTGTATTCTACGATTTTAGTTTACACGTAAAGCCGATAGTAGACCTAATATAGATTTGAATCCAGGACGAAGTTAGAATATTTTTCCCGCGCCTAATTTATTTAGTTTATTTAAAGAAAGGCTTTTTGAAGCACCAACAAGTAGAAAAACCATTCGATGCGTAGTAATGGACTAACACGTTATTCTTGCGGATTCTTGTTATAAAATGTTGTGCTATTTACATCAACATCATTTGGAATCCTTATGTTTATATAATAATAATTATAATAAATTTCTCAATAATTATCCACAAGAAAAAATATTTAATAATTAGCTTCTCATTTCCTATACTCCACTATATTATATATAATTATAATAAGTGCATTTTCAATTTTTAATTTATGGTATGATTATTATAAAAATAATATTGTACAAATAAAAAAAATGGTCCTAATGGTCTGGACCAAAACCAGGACCAAAAAGACCAAGACCATTTTAAATTGTCCAAATGATCCTGGTTTGGTCCTGGACCATTTTCAAATGGTCTTCATGGTCTTGGTTGGTCCTAGACCAGGACCAGACCATGCTCAGCCCTGACCACGACCTAACTCGACCCAAATCAATTTAATGGCCAAAAAAACTAGCTAATATATATCTATATAAAATGACCAAAAACACAAATTTAATGTTTTCTTTACCACTAGCAAGGGTGTGATCTAGTGATTAAAAACGTTTACAACGTCATATCGCGATGATCTATTAGATCCCTCCTGGCCCACATACTCTCAGGCATATGAGGAGGCAAGCAAAATTGTGTTTAACGAGACAATTTATTAACTATATACTAGGCGGGATAGATTTAGTATCGATTACTAACTCATTCCTTATGATGAAAAAAAAATTAAAAAAAAATATTAGTTATAGAAACTGACAAGTAAATACCTTAAAAATTGATTCAATTTAATTATAATATCTGTTATATATTATGAAACATCCACACTTTTTTTCAAGTCTATATATTCAAATTTTGCATCACATTTAGTTATTATTATTATATTGCAGTGAAAGTCTCCTTGTAATTCCCTGACTATAAGCATTATAATTAGAAGCCATTTTCTTTGTTCAAACCCCCACTAACTCTCTAGCTATAGCTAGTCTCATAGTAGCAAATCCTCCACTTTGTGCCTTGTTCTGGTCCCTATAAATCAGGAACAAGCTAGCTAGGGTTGCTTCACAGAGAACTGTTTTAATTGCATCATGTGATAGTCTAGAAAGTTGGTGGAATACATACACACATATGAATATGACTTTAATGGGTTGGGCTCCATATATATACGGATTCTCTGCTCTACTATATTTTTGCAATTGTAGTGGCCCAAATGGGTGAGAAGTGTATTAAATAACATAGATATAGAGGCCCAAATTTATATATACATATATGTGTGTGGAAATATGATTTAAAAAAAAAATTTGACAAATAAATATAAAGGGATTGTAGTGCACTGCCGACTATAACATCATCCCGCTAAATAATGTTCAGGGCTCTCCTGCTAATATATTGATAATTTTTTAAAACTAAATTTGGTGAACAACCGGCGCACGTATTGACCCGTTAATGTAGTATCAACACCCCTAGTTCGTCTCATTATACCTATGTGGAATGTGAATCAGGCGAAATATAATACTAACTTAATTATTAAATCATCCTAATGTGACTCTCCGACAGTTTCAACCATGAGATTTTGAAGGCAAACTATATTAAGATTTGAGAGTAGACACCATTAATCACTATAAACACTACCACTGTTGGTGGGAATAGGATAATTATTTTTTATTGGAGGACAGTAATAAGTTGGTCCAAATATTATTATTTTTAAAATCAGATATTTTGGGTTGCTTTAATAAGCGTATATTCTCACAGTAGTCCTTGATGACACGTCAAAACCTTAAAGAAGAAGAGCTATCATTACAAAGTCTTCTCTTTTTTTCAGGATGATACTGATAGTCTGATACACCAATTTTCCGATGATAATACTAATAAAAAAAGAGTTTTGAACTTTTTGAAGCACGTATTATCAAAATTAAAACTATATATTTTTTTAAAAAAAATCATATGGCCTCCGACCGAATAAGAGGAGCCCTGACTTTGTATTTACTTTTAATATGATGATTTATGATAGTCGTCTAAAATCTAAATACTGTAATTCTTGTTATTTACTAAAATGGTGATATATACGCGGAGAATTCCAACTGTGGCACAGTGGTAGAAATTGTAATTTTTGTCAACTTTAATGGCACGTTTGAAGATCTTGCAGTTGGAGATTAATTGAACTATTAGCTTGGAAATATTTATCATTTTCTGTTACTTACCCAAAAAAAAACTTACCTGTCCCGCCCGAATATATTATAGATGACGAATAGGATGATTGTGGACAGAAACATTATTATGATGTCATTATTATATTTTTATAATGATTATGACCAGACGGAAGAATTATTGTTATTTTTATTATTAAAAAAACAGAAATATGTATGTATGAGTAGATATAGTTAATTAGTTAAAGTAGTTATTGAATGGTTGCGTCTTTTCAAACGGGGTGTCGGCAAACGTAGAGTCGGTTTTCTAACCGAATAAACAGAAAGACTGGAGAATCAAGAGTCGGCTTACTGTCGGGATTCGGAATCATCTGCTTAGAATAATTAATTAATGGTACATAGATGATGTCCACGTCGTCCCTCTTGATTTCAAATCTTTTTAGGAGAAATTAAAATTATTCCTTAGAGCATCTTTAATGATTATATATATATATATATATCTTAAATATGCCAAATAGAAGGTAACCCGTAAAAATAAGATTTTACCCTTTGGCTATTTAATTTGAGTAGGTGTGAAACTGTGAATACATGTGTTGGGGAACGTTTGAAAAAAAATTAAGGTGATGAGATCCATAATGTTTTGACCTCTTTTTTTTACTTGTCCCCTTCCTTATTTGGGTCGTCTCGGATGTTCGTACCTTACTTTTTAGTTTACCGTCTCTAGTACTTTGCAATATCAAACAATCTGTTATTTCTCTTTCGCATAATATGGTAACTATAGCAGTTAATATTGATGTAGTCGGAACTTGATTTTACCAGAATATCCCTATTTGGCTAAATCCATGGCATACGTTGTAATTATTTTGTGTTGCTGTTTTAAATATATTCTATCATTTCCAAAAAAAAATCCATAATGTTGGGTTGCGTTAGGGCTGGGTATGGTTCGGTTCTGGGCCGAACCGGTTCAGAACCGAACCGGAACCGGATTTTAGGTTCAGTTGGTTTTCTGTATCACGTAAGAAACGAACCACATTTTAGGTCCTAGAACCGAACCATAGCAAAACCGGTTCGAACCGATTTTGAACCTTTTTTTTCATTTTTTTTATAATTAAAATTCAAAATACACACCCAAGTTGATAATCCATAAGCAATAAAAATTTTGCAAAATACAAACTATAAACACAATTGATCGCTTCAGAGGAGAGAGTATCAAAGTCTAAATTAGAAACAATCTAAAATTATAAAAAAGTAAAATATTTAAAATATAAATATCGAGAATTTAAGCGACGTCAAGAGGCGTAGCTCAAACTTCAAAAGTGCAGCAAATCTCTGGTTGAAAATTTGTATATTAAGCGAGTTAATCTATCATCTCAGTTAAAATATAGAACTATTTATGAGTTAAGTTTCGAGTTCAAAACTGAACTCAATTGATTGTAGAACTGATCTGGGCTAACATAATATATAATAACTATATATAAGTAAACAAACCTGCTACGACCACCTATATATCCAGTATGAACCAAACTCAAATAGTGAAGGATCTACCTTATGGTGTAAACAAATCGAGCTACTCGTGAGCTTATCGAAATCGGCTTGGTCAATATTCAAATTCGACTCACTCGAGTCAAGTCGATCTTTTTCTGATATCGAGTCGAGTTCGAGTTCACTTGTACTCGACTCGAGAGGCTCGCGAGCCTAATCAAGTTTTTTTTTGCCTATTCGAGTCGAGTTCGAGTTTGAGTTTTTCAAGCTTTACGTAATAATATTATATATGTATATAATGAGTCGATGAAGAGTTCGAGCTCGAGCCAAAAGCCTAATCTAGTCGAGTTCGACCTCCAGCTAAGGTGCACCATTTATAATTTAATTGAATTTTTTAACCTTATCGAGCCGAACTCGAACATGTCAAGTATGGCACCGAGTCGAGCTCGAGCTTGAAAAATTAAGGCTCGGTCGAGTTCGAGCTCGAATAAACTGAGTCGAGTCGAGCTTGTCGGATACTCGGCTTGTCTATAGCTCTTTATTCTACAAAAAAAAAAGGATGCAAGAGTGTATTACTATCTAACAATTTAGGCTTTAGGTAACAAAAGTGGTTCTGAAAAACCGGTTCAGAACCGGTTCGAAACCTGTTTTGAACCAGTCAAAAACGGCTCCATATATTCCTTATCAAAACCGAACCATTTAAGAACCGGTTCAGTTAGAACCGGTTCGTATTGGTTCGGTTCCGGTTTGGTTCCGGTTTGGTTCGCCCGAACCGGTTTTTTTTCCCCAGCCCTAGGTTGCGTGAGGATGCATAACGTCTATCTTTGAAGAATGAAGCGGTTGTGAAAAAAAAAATGAAGCGGTGAATATTAAATGGAAAAATGAAGCGGTTATTAAAGTGAAGGATGGAAATGGTTGGCTGTGAAGAAACACAAAGATGAAGAAGTGTTGTGTTGATTCAGGGACGTATTTGATCATATCGGAAACTTACTTTAGATACATTATTTCATCATCTTCGTTTATTAGGGACCTATTCGTAATTGTCGATTTCCGATTAGTTAAGTCTGTTCAAGATCTCTTACTATGAATAGTAAGCTCGATGAATCTGAAGTTCTAATGATGAATATTGGAATTGAGCTTGAGAGATCCTTTGAATTAATTTTTTTTTGTGTGAATGAATTAATTTTAATATAGTATAAGATAGATAATAATAAAAAAAATTAATGAGTCTATTGTAAGCCATACTAATATAATTCAGTGTAAATTATGTCTCTATGTATTTATATAATAATAATAATAATAATAATAATAATATATAAAACATTGCTTCTATTGGGCGCTACTTGTCAGTTTTGTTTGTGGTGGTGTGGGGACTTTTAGATTATTGTTGTTATGCTGTTCTTAGTCAATTCTAGGAAGCAAAGGATTTATATTTGTTAAGAAACAACTGTCGGCATGTTTTGCGTTGGCTGTATTTAATGAAGAGGATGATCATAAGACATAATACAGGTCTAATCGATCAGACGACGTCGTATGTGGTGAGTTATTTGGTTACTTAATTATATGTCGTGACAAACTTTTAAATGATAGAGCATTCTACAGATATGAATATAACCGTACTTCCTCATGCATGCAAGTTAAATTATTTATCATGAACTAGGAAGACGTTTAAAGAGGTGCCTTTTAAAGCAAATTAAACTAGACTCTCCTTTAATTTGTAAGCTATTATTGTCACCTTAAGTTAACTCAAGCTTAATTACACCCAATTTTATCTTAATACACATTCAATATATTTTTAAACAACGTTTTAAACCGTACTGGCGGTCGGACCATGAATCGATCACACTAGTGATTCGGATCTAATAAAATATCGGAATGCACAACGAATTTGGTTCGAAAAAAGTGAAATCCGGATTGGGCCGGATAAACTGCTATTGATTTGTTGGTTCAAATGACAAAGGTAAATGAACTGGGCTGAGGCTGAAGGTTTAGAAAAGAAGATTGGACATGATTGTTTTTTTATGAACTCAGTAGAACTGAGTTAAACTGATAGGGAGATCTGGTCACATTGCCGGTCAATGTCCGAACTGGTTCTCAAAACATTGCTTTTAAAGGAATACAACATAATTAGTCTCTCAATTATATGGAGTTTGTCTTTTAGATACTAAAACTTTTTTATTAAAAAAAAATGGTTATCGTGATTAGTGCTCGATTGACCTAATTAGAGGGTTCGACTTGCTTGGACTTGTGCTCGACCGAGCCGGCACTGGCTTGGATCATGGTAAGTCATGAAGTACTCTTAATTAAAACTTTTTAAATGAGGTACTGAATATTAAATTAAAAAAAAATTAATGTATTAACAAAAATAGTAAGTGAAGTACTGATTAGGTTTAAACCCTACTTTTAATGAAAACCTATTATAACATAGTGACATAGTGACATGTGAATAATAAAAAGGAAAATAAAAAGTACTCTGTTTAATATTTAGATTGGTCCCCGTGTGTCTGATAAGAGTGATGGGGACCAATGTATATTTGATTGGAAGTATATATCGTGGAGGGGAAACAACCCTAATACATCACAATCTTAAAAAGGATTAATTAATATACCAATCAATTAAAGCAACTTATTTTTGTTTTACTCAACAATTAAAGAGCCGTCTTACAATGAAACAGAGGACTAGGATTCCATCAAAATTCAAAATCATCCTCAGTAATAATAATAATAATAATAATAATAATAATAATAATAATAATAATAATAATAATAATAATAAATTCATAAGTCACATAACAAGCAAGCATATGAATACATGATAGCCATTTTCTTTAAGAAATTCATCAAAACCCTAATAATAGGTAATATTTTGAATATTATCAGGTTTTACGTAACAGTTCAAGAGTTTTGAGAGAGTCGGTTTTACATCACATCAATTGATCAAATAATCGTGTCTACACATCACGTATAGTACTAGAGAGTATCGATTATTTAAAAGAGTTCACGACATATATGCATATAGGTTTCACTTTCATCATTTCTGGAGTTTTGATGGAATGATTGATTCATTTACCAATAACATGATCAATTCCATAGGTTAGAACTTACATTGAGTCTCTACGCCTATTTTTTCTCAATTTCTAAACCTCTGGTATTGCTAAAATATTTGACTAAGGATTGCCCATTTTTAATTCTTGAGTTTCTTTAAAATTTGAAAGTTGTCACTTAGTATTCTTTAAATTTTGAAAGTTGTCACTTAGTAGGTTTCATATCAAAGTTTAATCCAATTAAGTATGTAGCGTCTACTAATTATGTCATGTCCCCTTGTATTATGCGGAAATTGCTGAGTTCAATTAGATACATATAGATAACGATTTATATATATATATATTATTGAAAAATAGTATAGGTTTGTAAGCATTTTGATCTATGCGTATATTAAAGTGCTACCAAGTGGTAATTGATTGACCAAACCACGATCCGCTGAAAAACCCAATCACTACTAAATAAATAAATAGGGAAATTAAGTATGAAGATGATGCTCAAAAACCTACACACTAATTGGAGCTTATAATATATGGAGTGGGTGGGGATTGCAAAATATCGGCTACATAATAAATTCATAAAGGAGATCAAATAGAATCTCTCCAACTAAATTAACTTCCATTTTGAACTTGGCTTTCTCTCTTCTTTTCTTTGCGCGTTTATACTATAATAATGAACTTACTATAAAAAAATGTACATGTTATGTTTACCCAATTTTAAAATTTATAGCATTTTTTTTACGTTAATAAATAGTATAACAAGTATTTGCAGTAAATTTCAAAAAAAATCCTACTAAATGAAGATTTCGATATTTCCACACAAACACAAAATAATGGGTGGCGTTTAATTTGTTCGAAAATGTAATATTCAATTCATCATATCGTTCATATTCATCGCCAACTTCAAATATGTATATATAAATAAGGTATAATATCTTGGTGAATGAAACAATTAATGCGACAAAGGATACAAAGATATGTGTGGTGGTAATTGGACTACGTGCATGTTATATATAGGAATGGCAATTGATTGGCCATGCTTCTACACATACGCTTAGCTAGCTTTATAGGGGAAGGCCTTTCGTTAACCATGTCCAGTCAGCAAGAGGATCAGACAACCTAGCTAGCTATGTCGGACCCTAATCTATTTAACTAAACATCCTAACTAGGATCCTATATATAGCGTTGATCTATTTAGAAAACAGTACCAAGTTACTCGACAAAGGTAAAATTTAGTCAAGTGAATAATTCCTAGGGTTAATTATCAAATTCCCATGTGATATTTCAGTCAAATATATTGATTGTGAAGTATTTATAACATTTTACTATCTTAAATTTTAAATGTGTATAAATTACTAGCTCAGTTAATATTTTCGTGTGATTTAAGACTAAATGGACTACATGCTATTTGGATGGTCGAACAAATTGTTCGCTAGCTATTTTCTTCATCATATATTAGCAAGTGACCCATTATGTCTAAATTATTAGACGGACATTCTAACAGAGTTAACGATGTGTATAAAGATGTAGAACTTGAGCAACTAAAATAGTAAAGAAAAAATAATACAAATAACAATTTATTGGACTGCACAAACCTCAACTAGGAATTTGATAATTGACCCTAATTTGTAAAAATCGGGTTTTTCTTGCTATCTAGAATGGAACTATCTAGCTACACCATTCAACCGAACCTTATCCTTTTCAAAGCAGACTATATTTTTCTTTGTATCATTATATGCATTGATGTAATTAGTCATACATATGTAGATACATTCAAATATATATATATGATTTTGTATTTATTTAATTGTGGTTAGGTGTCCGGACTTATGTCATTCTCCTTGAATTATGAATAGAACATTATTCATTTTTTATGGGTCGGCAGACACGCAAGGACTTTATGCTTGTGGCCAAAATAAAAATTAAGATTCACGAAATTGATCCTAATAGACACCCAAGCTGTGGTGAATCTTAATTTAATTTTTGGCCAAAGTTGGTGAATTTTAATCATATAAGCAGCAAACAAGATATATGGTCAAATAGTAATATATTACCTGAATTTTTTTATATGGTGAATAGTTTGGTAACAAATTTATTTAATTGAACATATTTTTTAGATGGATTAGAACAAAATTGCAATATGTTAGCTCCGTCCATCATTCAGTTAATTCTAGACCGGAAAAGCACAAACTATTTAACGTTAAAAAAAATAAGCTAGCAATAATTTAATGTTGTAAAAGTTTATCTAGCAAACTGTTCATATATACCTTAAAGTTTCAGCTACGGAACTCTTCATGATACCTTAAAAAAAATAGTAACAACTTTGAGAATTAGATGTTATGTGGCGTGCATATACACGTTCTCGTTTAGAATTAACAAAAGTTGGATGAAGAACTGTTGGTTTGTATTAAACCAACTAGTAAACTATTTTAAAAATAGTTCAGCTAATAAAGTGTCTATATACCAATTCATGTAGTAAGTGGCATCAACTACCCAAAGGCCAATAAGTACTGTTTGGATCCTCCCAACGACGAAGTTCTCATCGTCTTCTTCCTGAGCGCTCTACTTTACTCGGCAACCCTAAAGCAAACCTGCACCATATACCAGTTGAATTGCCTATCTCTTTATCCCTCCTTCCTAATAGCAATAACTGCTAACCTCATCCCTATGCAACTTCAAGTTCCTGAATTGATACCACACCAGGCAGATATCCATCACGTCCACTGCTCCTCTAACCACCATTACTACACAGGTTGCTTTTGTGTTTTTCTTCATCTCTATAGTGCCTTCCTCCTCTTACTCACTCTGAGATGGTGTCTGAACTCCGGAATGATGGTGTTTTGGGTCACATCGGTGCAGACTCCATTTACTGCCATCCTTCTTTCCCAACTACCTTCACCGACGTCTCCCCCTCCATTCCCTTATCAACCTTCCCCAGCTAATTCACTCTCAACCTCTCTCTGTAAACTACCTTACTCCACCACCCAGAAACAACACCTTCACCACACCCCATAACCATTCCCTTCCAAGCTCCGCATGCTCGTCAAATCAATTGGAATGGAGATCGCCATTCCCGCGACGGATTCTCCTCTACTCGACGCCACCTAGAGTCGTATTCCCCCCCCCCCCCCCCCCCCCACCCTCAGTCGTCGCTCGTCCCACCTACCGACGTCGTTGCCTGTAAGCCCACCGACCCCTGCTCCGTCGTCTTTCCATTCCCACCCTAATTTCGCGACGCCGGCTGAGACCACCACCGACAAACCTAAATCACTACCTAACTGTCAACGCGGGCCAGAACTGACACAAGCCAAATCTACACTCCAACTACCAGCCCACCTTCCTTCAGTAGCCCAACTACCGGTCAAAACCCAACCCACTGGTCAACAAACCCAACCCAACTCAAATGCTTTCATACGGCCCTTACCACCCCAAAGCCCACTTAGCACACAACCCAACTCTTTCTCCTCAGTCAATAGCTTCCCCTCCCTAAACCATCTCTTGCGAACCAAACCGACACAAACCACCTCATCGAACCGGTTCAGTCCTCCCTCCAAACCCACTCCTTCTCAAACCGATTAAGCTAACCGAGCTAAACCGCCACTGTGGGACCTCATCAAAACCACGCCGGTCCGCATGGAAAATCAGAACCAACCACCCGGCCCACCCAGGGGCGAGCCCCAATTCCGACCACCTCCGGTCTACAACTCGACCTTGAACAGGATGCTGGCTGGGAAATTGGTAACCACGACTAGGCCACGCACCGATCTAGTTGATAAGCTGGCAACTGAAGGGTGGAAATTTAATCCTCCTCCGAGGGTTAATTACAGGACGGACAATTACTGGATTTTTGTCTTCCACGATGAGCTACACGTAGCTGAGGTAATGCTTAATGCACCCTATCAAATTGAAAATGCTCTGTTGGTCATGTTTGAGTGTAGAGAGTTTGGCATCCCTACCTCTTTTCCGATGAATGAGGTTGCAATGTGGATCGAACTTAGGAACTTGAACCCAAATGTTGCGTGCTTTGATTCGATTACTAGAATTGCTAGTACTGTTGGCACAGTTCTCCAAATTGAGCACTTAGATGCAATACTCACTGAACCCTATGTCATAGCTTATCCAAAGGTTAGGGTTGCCATTGACCTATACAATTCCGGGGGTAGTATTGACTGATACACCCTACACTGAAGCAATTACCATCCGTTACCGTGGGGTCATGCCTTGTGGTATATGCGGGTGCCTCGGACACAAGGTCATGGACTGTAACAGGTCGGTCGAGCAAGCTCTGGCCCTTATCTCGGCGATGCAAGCTAAGGTTAACTCTTTCTCGGGGATTACCTGCATGGAACAAACTGAGGAGTTTTTATACTCGCACAAAGCCAATCGAGGAACCGGGAGTCTATGCAAATGGATTAAATGGAATTTAGACGCACGTCTTAACACCCCGGATGGTAGGGAAGGGGAGCGGGCTAGGCCGCCAGGCTGGGGTTGACATCATCCAGGCAAACCCTAACAGGCCCCCTCAACCGAATTTCTTGACACACGATACCCAGGGGACACAAAAATATGATTTCGAGCAACGCGAGTGGCTGGAGCAGAACCGCATGCATCCTACACACACCCACAAGTTCCCGGCATCCCAATCAACTCACGGAGAATCTAGCTCTCAAACCGTGTCGGCACTGCTGATCTCATCCTCCAGTTCACTGATTTGGGATCCGTACGAACATGTTTATGGAGTGGTCCATCCAACCCTCACTGATTCCATGGAATTCCAAACCATTTATGGCAGCCATTTTGTACCAAAATGGATCGCGGTACCGGAGTTCACTGCTCCCTTCCTGGAGAATACACCACATGTCATCATCACCCCCCCCCCCCCCCCCCCCCGGCATCTCCTCTGACGGCATTAGCCGGGAAGCTATCAGCCCAACTGAACCCCACAGGTCCGGCACAATGTCTCACTCCGGACCTCATCTTCGACCCCATCATCCAAGAAGAGGAGGAGGAAGGTACTAAAGCACCGATGGATGGGGAGTTAGGGGAGGGCCCCCAACTATATCATCGGCCATGAAAGGAACCTCTGCATCTGGGATCCCTCATTGTACTAGACCAAGAAGACGAAGCCAGAAGCGGTCAGTTGGGGGAGGGCCCCCAACCGAACAGGAGGCCAGGGAAGGAACTTGTCTTTCCAACTCTCTTGAGGAGGATAACATTGAACCGCACAGGAAAAGGCCAAGGATTATCACTCAGGAGCCACATATGGAAAGGACAAACGAGCGCACTCGCCGCACTCCCAGGATGTCTGTGGGCCCGCGTCCGGCACACAAATTCCTGAACCGCAAACACCCCACCGGACCGAAAGACCATACTGAGGTACTACATTTACGTTCCCAGAACCATTGTTTTCACTTCCAAGTTAGTGATTATGTTGGATTCCATGCTGTATTTAGTACGGCCGACCCTAGCTGGGTTCGGTCGGAATCATTATGAGGATTCTAGCCTGGAACTGTCAAGGTGCGGGAAGCCTGTTGACAGTTCAACATATTGGGGTACTTCTTAGAATCCACAAACCAGACTTGCTATTCATTTCTGAGATCAAGAGCCAAGTACTTAGATTAAAAAGAACCGTTGATAGGGCTGGCCTGGTCAATCAAGTCTGTATAGATCCCGACAATACTAGGGGAGGTCTCCTTCTAGCCTGGAAAGACAGTTTTACGATTGATGTCCTAGGTAGTGACCCAAATTCCATCCACACTACGATTTCTGCTACCAATGCACCCACCCCTTGGGAGGCCTCCTTTGTCTATGCTCCTTCTAGACCTGAAGACCAGCCTCCCTTTTGGGAAAAGCTCCTACATTTCCGTAGCACTCGACATCTTGACAGTCCTTGGATGGTCATTGGAGACCTGAATGAAATTTGGGATTTCGACGAAAAGGAGAGTCGTATTCCCGCTTCAGCCTCTCGTATCCTTAGAGCTCACAGTTGGAGTGATTAAGCGGGACTGGCAGATTTGGGGTTCACTAGCCAACCATTCACTTGGACCAATAGGAGAACAGGAGAGGATAGGGTTAGAGAACGCCTCGACAGAGCTCTAGCCAACCCTGGCAACAAATTTTTCCACATGCCAAGGTCATCCACTTAGAAATGGTCGCCTCGGATCACTGCCCTATTATGCTAAATTCCACAACGGAGGCAACAAACGGTAACAAGCTCCGCCTATTCTGATTTGAAAATATGTGGCTCAGGCATCTATCCTTCCCCGATGTCCTCACTCAATTTTGGCGAAAAAGACAACAAGGCCCTCCACAACATTTGCTAAACCTGAACCTCACTAGGCTCAGATTTAAGCTAGTAGAGTGGAATCGCTCAACTTTTGGGCACATCGACCTACAAATCAAGGACACTCTGGTTAAGCTTGAGGAGGCGCAGAGAACGGATTCGGTGGACGGTACCACTGACCAACTGACCCTTTTTCTAAAAGAACTCTATCTTAACCAGGAAACAATGTGGAGGCAGAAATCGAGGCAACTTTGGTTAACAGAAGGTGATCGGAATACAAAGTTCTTTCATGCGTTCACTGTTGCCAGACGTAGAACAAATAGCCTTGACTGTATTTCCTTACCGGATGGCTCCCAATTAACCAACTCGGAAGATGTTGTAAACCATATCCTGGAGTACTACATCGACGTCTTCAAAGCAAGAGCTGATCTACCCTGCCCAACCATCCCAGCAAGAAATTGTCTGTCAATTCAAGAGGAGGCAGCACAGAATTTGGGTGCTCAACTTAGTCCCTCGAAATAATCGGGGTACTCAAGCAACTCAACCCGGACAAAGCCCCGGGGCCTGATGGATACCCGGCTAGATTCTTCCAACATACTTGGGAATCTACCAACCAAGAACTCTGCAAAGCGGTCACAAACTTCTTCATCAGCGGATCACTGAGCCAGACCATCAACTCAACTAATCTTGTTCTTATACCAAAAAAGGCCAACCCCCAAGAACTGAAAGATTGGCGGCCTATTGGGGTGTGCAACACAACTTACAAGGTCATCTCAAAGATTCTCACTAACCGGCTCAGAAAGGTGATTGCGAGATTGGTCTCCCCTTTCCAAACGGCATTCGTTCCAGGGAGGAGCATTACAAACAACACTCTACTAGCCCAGGAACTCCTGCATACCATTAAACAACGTCGTCAAGGCAGAAATGGTTTATTAGCATTGAAACTCGACATTAATAAAGCCTACGACCGAGTTGAGTGGGTTTTCTTAAAAGAAATACTGTCTAAGATGGCCTTCCCCACCAACTTCATCAATTGGATCATGGAATGCATCACCTCAGCCAGACTTAACGTAATCATAAATGGAAAACCTTCCCGGTACTTTAAACCAACAAGAGGCTTAAGGCAAGGTGATCCCCTATCACCCTACCTTTTCATACTTGTATCCCAAATGCTATCTCAGGAGTTGTCATCGGCCCAACTACAAGGAAGATTGAAAGGGATCAAACCAGGAAGACATACGCATGAATTATCCCATCTTCTATTAGCGGACGACAGCTTTCTCTTCCTGGAGACGACCTTAGAAAATGTTGCAAACCTGAAGCAAATCCTTGACGAATACCAGCACGAATCAGGCCAGCTAATAAATTACAGCAAATCCAGTATTCGTTTCAGCCCAAACGTCCCAAATGATTTGGGAATCCAAATTTCAAATTTACTAGGGGTCAGGGAGATGCTACCGGATGAACTATACCTGGGTCTACCCACAGACTGGGTGAAGCAAAAAAGCCAGATTGGGCAAACGCTTATCCAGCACACAACAGCAAGAATACAAGGATGGATGACAAAGTTGCTATCTCAAGCTGGGAAGGAAATCCTACTCAAATCCACAGCTGCCTCCATTCCTACCTACGTCATGTCATGCATCAATCTCACCAAGCAAACTTCAGCTAATCTGGAAAAACTGCATCGACATTTCTGGTGGAATTCTACAGAGGAGAAGAAAGGCATGGCTTGGATCAGTTGGGAGAAGTTGTGTAAATCCAAAAGGGATGGAGGCATTGGTTTCAGGAACATGAATGCCTTTAATATGGCCATACTTACTAAACAGGCCATGAGGGTAGTTGCCAATCAAGACTCCATGTGGGTCCAGTGCATTCGGAGTAAATACATGCGGCAGTCAACCTTCTTTACAGCCAAGGCTTACCCTCATCACTCACCAGTTTGGAGAACCCTGAACAAACTGCAGAGCTTACTCGAAAAGGGCGAAAGATGGCACGTAGGAGATGGAAAGAGCATAAATTTCTGGAGTGACCCTTGGGTACCAAATTTTGGACTCCTAAAGGACTGGGTTAACACCATTTCTCCCCCCTTAAGCAGAACACAATTAACAAACACGAAAGTCGACTGGTACATGGATAACCGTACCTGGTCCCTGGATAACCTACCTCAACAGTTACCACCCGTAATTAAAAGCGCCATCTCCCAGATTGAGCTCCCGATCTTCAACACCCCCGACCTCTTCCTCTGGCAACACAATGATTCAGGACTTTACTCAGTCAAGTCAGGATATCATTTCATTAAATCGCTACTCATCACAGAGCAGCAAGGGAATTCTGCCTCGACCTCTTCGATCGCTAGTTCTTCATTTTGGAATAAGCTTTGGAATGACAAACTTCTCCCCAAAGTTAGAATGTTCATCTGGAAAGGTTGCAACAACGGCTTGCCTCTTGGTCAAGCACTTCATAGGCGGATTCCATCCTTTAACCCCAAGTGCCACCTCTGTCATCACACCAGTGAGACATGTGACCACTTGATGTGGTTTTGCCCTTTTGCCCAGAGAATCTGGTTCGGATCGATCTTCGGAACAAGCACAGCAAACTCAAACTGCAAGTCTGTTTTGGAATGGCTCTTTAGTTATACGGGTAGTACAGCAGGTGTCTATCTAGAGGATATCCTTGTTAATAAGTGTTTAGTTATGTGGGGTGTTTGACTAGAACGCAATTCTACTATCTTTAGGCATAGAAGGCCTAGCCTAGAAAACACTTTAGGATGTATTCAGTCTGTTATTTCTGATAATTTTGATGTGTTTGTATGTAACCCAGGACATGGAGGCACCCCCTCCGTCCCCACCAGTGTAGATCTCAGGAGAAGACCGTCGTTACACACAAAGCCCTCTATAGTGTGTGACGGAGCAGTAAGGGCTGGGAAGTTCCTAGTTTTTTGAGGCGCAATTTTACTTGACGATAGTGGCAGAATCGTAGCGGCCTCCGTAGTTTCGGCGCCTGGAGATGACCCTCTTTTGGCGGAAGGATTAGCTGTTCGGGCAGGTTTACTGTTGGCTAGGTCACATCCGCAGGACTCTCACATCCTGTTCACAGATTCGACCAAGCTGCTAAAGCAGATTGAACTCTCTTCGACAGGTTGCAACCCTTCCTTGTTCGGCATCGTCCAGGATATCCAGTGTTTAATTTCATCTACTTCGTCTGTTATATATGCTGTACCTAGACTGCGGGTCTCTAAAGCACACAAACTTATTACTAGTGCTGTGAACTTGTCTGTAACAGGATCTTGGTTAACTCAGGACATTCCGTATTCATTACGGGTGGACTAAGTTGGCGTTTTATATATATTATGGATGTTTTAAGACAATAAAAAAATGTAGTAAGTGGCCGTTTAATTACCCAAATAAGATAATATAATTAATGATAAATATATATCGGATAAAATAAGTGGAAATTCAGGAGAAAAAAAAACATTTTTGGGGAAAAAAAATAACACAATTGGATTGGATACAAACTCAAGATTTGTTTTTATTTACTTGGATAAGATTCTTCCGAAAAAAAAACCTTAGCTAAAAAACTCTTCGAAAAAATAATAATGATGGATTAAAAAAAAAAATCTGCATGATTAGATAAGATGATGACACATCATTATTATTATCTTAAAAGAAAAGTACAAATTAGGTTTAGGAGGCTCAATAAGTTTTTTTAAAAGTTACCTTAAAGTTACAATATCTCATTGTACCTCACTCATGAATTATTTCAGAATAACAGATTACCCCTATATATTTTTTAGTTTGCCAATTATTAGCAACATATTTGGCCAAAAAAAAATTATTAGCAACATAAAAACAGATTTATATTATTAATGTTTTACCATCTAAATTTATTTCTAGATTTGTCCGTGGTTGCATGATAGGAAATTGAATTCCACCACATACAAGTAGTTGAAAATGCAAAGCAACAAATTCTCAAGGTCTATATCCCAAGTGGTCATTTCACATAGGTACAATCAATAAAAAGGACATAAACTAGGTGGACCATTCTCTCTCTGTAAACTTTACTTATTGTTTTTCTTTCTCAATTTAATTCAGGATTAATTGCAAAGTTTAAAAATAGAAAATAAAAAAAAAATCCTAAACTAAACTAAACTAAAGAGCGTTTCATAAAAATAAATCATTTACCCAAAGAAATAGATTTAAAAAAAAAATCCAAAAAATTGAACTTTCAAAAGCATACTATATATAGTAAAAACTGTCTTAATTTATCCATTATAGGTGATATAAATGGTACCTACATTTTAAAATGATAGGGAATTGGCAAATCAATATATCTTCCCTTGGTGGCAAAAAAAAAAAAAAAATAGCTTCACTTAAAAATACCTAGAACTGATCCGACTGTTGGTCCGATTTTTAAAACAATAATAATTATAACAAATTACTTCCCTATAATTAATACATCTGCATTTATTTCTGTCTTTACAAAAATCTCAAAGAGTCCTCCATAAAAGGGGATTGAAATGGATAATTGTTGTGCACTTCTCCAACACCAAGTGCCTGTCTAGGCAGACAAAAGGAAGGCAAAAGAGTTGGCCAATAAAAAGTGCCCATCTACAAACCTTCTCCCTGACCACCAACCAACCTCTTTCTCTCTCTCTCTCTAACAGAAGCTAGTTTGCTTAATCATGGAAGAAGGAAAACAAGAAGTAGATGCTCTCAAAACCTCAACTCCAAGGTTCAAAAGAGTATGTGTTTTCTGTGGGAGCAGAGTTGGCCACAAGCAATCATTCAGTGATGCAGCTCTTCAGCTTGGTAAACTGCTGGTTGGTAACATTCCTTTCTACATCTTTCACTTTTTTCGATTTTCGTATAAACCCTTATTTTAATACCTATCATGGTTAAAGTATATGAATAAGAACGTGTTTATCGTATTTCAGATAATAATTCTAGTTTGAATTGTTATTTCCAGACGATTACAAGATCTTTATATAATCGTATAACTTTAATGATAATTTTAATTATAAAACTTGATAATTGAATAAAACTCTTTCATAGTATCATCACAGGAAACTGTGTTTAATGACGAAATTAATATTTACATAAACTTTTTAAGTATATATAGATTACAAAATAGTAAACCACATCTTCATTAATAGTTAAGAATAGTTTTATTAATTGTCTAAGTTATATATATGTATATAATACCAGGTTGAGAGAGGCATAGACTTGGTTTATGGTGGAGGAAGTGTTGGTTTAATGGGTTTGATCTCTCAAACTGTCCATAATGGAGGCTGCCATGTTCTAGGGTATTCTTATTCTTCCTCATCTTCTTGTTCTATTATTTGCTTCACTTCCTTTTTACTTTGCAGATCTTTTCTTTTTAATTACTTCAATTTTTTTATTTTGGGTCTAGGGTGATTCCAAAAGCACTTTCATCACATGAGGTAAAGAGCAACTTTCACCTCACATGATCTAAAAGTTCAAATTGATAAGACATATAAAGTTGCGGTTGCGAGTTCTGATAGATGAATGTGTGGTTTCATTACAGATATCAGGACATACTAATGGAGAAGAGCGGAAAGTATTCGGCATGCATCAGAGAAAGTCGGAGATGGCCAAGCATGCGGATGCGTTTATCGCTTTACCGGGTAATCCATAAACCATTATTAACCAAGAAAATTACCTTCCCTTCATTGAGCATGATATACATGAGCCCATATATAAAATTAATAAATTTTGACACATATTTTAAAAAATTGTATAACCACAAATTTGTAAATTTGCATAACATATCATTTTGAATGGTATAGGTCAACATGGTCAATTCAGCTTAATGTCATACTCACTGAACATCTTATCATTCTTTAGTTATCAACACTTTAAAGAATCATATATAAGATATATTCAATGCAGGTGGTTATGGGACCATGGAAGAGCTACTCGAGATTATCAGCTGGTCTCAGCTCGGGATACATGATAAACCCGTAAGAACCGAATAATTTTTTAATTTTTTATATGCATATTATAGGCGAATGAGTGATTTAATATTGTCGAACATGCTAATTAAGACCGCAAAATTAACCTATAATATCATATGGAGCACACACAGGTGGGACTGTTGAATGTAGATGGGTATTATGACAGCTTATTAGCATTGTTTGATAAGGGTGTGGAAGAAGGTTTCATAGAGGATTCTGCAAGGCATATCTTGGTCTCAGCAACATCACCATCTGAACTCATGAAAAAACTTGAGGTACCCATTTTCTTTCTTTCCTTTAATCAATATAAATAAATAAATAATATTATATTATATATATTTTTTAAAAAAATTCATTACTTTAGAATATTATTTTATTAGTGGCTGGATGTTGCAGGAATATGAGGCAATTCATGATAGGGTAGCACCCAGACAAAGTTGGGAAGTGGACCAATTAACAGAGGCTACACAAAGTGGGGAAGCCATATGATTGATTACAAGTTATGTATAATAATTGATTTAGGGTTTTTAATCAAGCACTTTTTATCTCTCTCTGTATATATTTACATTTAAGAAATAATGATTAATGTATAATGTTCCCATTTTAATTATGAGAATATCTAATCTAATGAAATGATGCTTACAAAGTGATGGTCAAATCCTAGACCCTAATCACATTTTACTATAACAACTCAGGAAAGTTCTTATAATTCGAATTTATACGTTAATGTTTTCGAAATACTAGTTAATATACTTTCTTAAAATTATATGTTTACGAACAAAATATACTTCGATAGGTATATAACGAATGATACATCATATACTATGAAAGATATAATATATATTTCTTGCAGTATTTCAATAAAATCTTATACAATTAACTGTTCATCATGTCACATCTTACGGTTAAGTCTTAATCTCCCAAGTAGGTCCCATTACCAAATCCTAACAATATCCATTTGTCATTTGGCCATTGACGTATATATATTATGAGTAAAAAAGTAAAGTTATTTTACTTTTGGAAAGGTAAGGTTTTTTTTTTTTTTTTTTTTTTTTTTTCTCGTTTGGAAAGGTAAGGTAAAAGTGAATGAATGTGTACAGAAAAGCAGGGTTTGTTATTCTTCCAGATTATTATTATTATTATTATTATTATATTTAATAATAATTAGTTAAAAGGTTTTCTATCTCTTGCTTTTTCAAATTTCTAGTGTTGACTACTTATTACTTTATTATTTAATCGATATTTATATATAGTATAGTATATATAGATTCTAAATGTGTGGAGTGGATTGGGATGTTCTTTTATTTTTCAATGGATCTCTGTAGCAGTGGGCCCCTCTTTGCATAATTGAGTTCCTTGTGCACTCCAATTTGCAACTAACTTATATATTTTAAAATAAACTTCCAACCAACAATTGTGGTATTTAATTTTCTTTTTGTGAAACGTATTTAAATTTTTCTTTTTGTTAGAAAGCGTATTTAAATATACAAGAATTACCCAACCAGTAATTTTGGAGGTTTAAATTTGATTTTAAAGCCTCTAAATCAACCTTCCTCATGAAGTCCAAGATGAAACACCAAGAAATTCTACATTACAAAAACAATAAAATGTATTATTATGTTTTAGTAGGTAAAAAGAAAATATATTTTTTGGCCAGAGGTAAAAGGTAAAGAGTGTTGCTAAATCCTAAGAAAGTTAAAACTTTCATCGAAAGTTATTTTAGTGTCTAGCTGGCACATTGCTACTTGCACAACACTAAATGCGTTGGTTTCTCTCTCATGTTAAAAGTAACTTTCGGGGTAAAATTCACAAGGTATTTCACAGGTTAAAACATTATTGAAAGGTAAATAACAAACTAGCAAATGACATATAAACTGATATAAACATAATCAAGTAAGTATATTGGGATTGCAGCTAATACCAGCAGTGCAGGATACACATAGATCACCTCTTTCCAAGGTTAACAACAATTATTTCTCAGACTAGGTTTGGCAACAGAAGATGGTAAATAACCTAAAGCCACAGTATAAAAAGGCACTAATAAGATCAAAGGGGCATCTAATTAAGGGACATAAATCAGAAGCATTTCCTGTGAACGATAGAAGGTCCGGTTTCGTCGTAGTCACCCTTGGTTACATGTTGGTTCTGGGGGAAAACCACCTTGGCAAGTATGGCACCACCTATCCATGCTGAGTAAAGTGTCAAATTCTCTGGCATGTATTCTGGAGGCTGTGGTGTTTGTTAGGAGATAGATTAATTAATATCAGTATCACCTCAAGTACAAATATCAATCAATCAATGAAAAAGTTGACAACTTTAAACATTGGGTTAATAACCAAATTGCTACCTGAACTTTGGTCTGTTTACAAATTGATACCTCGACTTTTAATTTTGAAAATTAGCTACCTCAACTTTGAAATTCAGATCAAATCGCTACCTTAGTCAATTTTTTGTCAATTTAGACAGAATTGAACCACATGTGTTTTTTTCAAATATTTTTCTTCCAAAAATGCCCTCGTCTCTCTTCCTTGCCTCCTTGCGTGAACATACTTCACCATATTCTCTCAGTTATCATCATTGTTTTATTATTTTATTCTGTCGTAACTCGTATGTATATCTTCAATTCCAAAAGTTCAGACAAACTTCTACATTACTAATTAACAATTCCTCCATCAAAACAAGCTGCAGAATCTAAAAGTTGTTTTGCTGTTGTTTTGATGCAGTAATGGTGTTGTTTCATTGTTGTTTTTTTTTTTTTTTCGCTTTTGCTTATGCAATTTTTAGTTTGATTTTAATTATATTACGTTTATGTTATGTGTTATTTTGCTGTGTTATCTTGCTGCAGTAAATATGTTGTATCATTGCTGTTTTTTTTTTTCACTTTTCACTATTACGACGTTTACTTTTTTTGTTATTTTGTTGTTAAATCATAGCGAATATTTTTTCGTTATTCTGTTGTTCAATTTCTTCCAACGAAAGGGATCTGGGTATTTGTGGATCAAAGTCATAAAAAAGTAAAAAGTCCTTAAAATATAATACAAATTAAGTTAAATTCACTCCACCTACTAGCATTTTCAGCATTTGCACAAAAAGATAAAAGATAAGATAATAATAAGAGATAAAAGAGAAGTTGAAACACTTGAAAGAGACAACTTTGAATTTGTATCTATGTCTAGTATACTTGGAACTAACATCAAAACAATTTGAATTCCGTTATATTTTCATTAGGATATATATGACATTTGCAAATTCCATATATAATTTTCAGGTGAACAGAGCAAGTAGAGCGGCGAAGTTAACTTTTTTTATGGTGGAAAATTTAATTAGTAATATAGAAGTTTGTCTGAAATCTTGGAATTGAAGATATATATACGACATAGAAGAAAATAATAAAGCAAAGATGATAATGGAGAGAAGATGGTGAAGTATGTTCACGCAATGAGGCAATGAATAAAGACAAGGGCATTTTTGGAAGAAAAATATTTGAAAAAAACACATGAGGTTCAATTCTGTCTAAATTGACAAAAAATTGACTAAGGTAGCGATTTGACCTGAATTTCAAAGTTGAGGTAGCTAATTTTCAAAATCAAAAGTTAAGGTAGCGATTTGTAAACGGGCCAAATTTCAGGTAGCAATTTGGTTATTACCCTTAAACATTTGCTTAGCTCGATCCAACATTTTAATTTGTTTCTTATCCTCGAAAATCATTGACAAATGCATAAACTTGGATATCCCAGGAAGTTACTGAGTAAATCCATTAATTACCTTCACCAATGATGGCCGAATAGCAGATGAGCAAAAGTTGGATTCTTTCTGGAACCGATCTTCAAATCCTGAAAAAGTTTAGTCCCTTGAATATGCAGCTAAATGTACACAACCGTTACAAACAGAGAAAACAGCCCGTCGAGATTTTGTTTAACAATATCCTCAGCGATGTTACTTTTAAGGGTAAAAGAACTTGAAAAGATTTTTATTGAGACCAGTTCATCTGCAATTATAATAAAATATCGAAACACCCAAACATTCTGCAGACTACCATGGTGGTTTAGTACTGATTATATAAGCGAACATCATGTGCAGGCAATACTTTGATATATATATATAGTCCATACCTATCATAGAAGAAGTGGCACCACATAGGACGGTGTTTTCTAGAAGCACTTTGTGATTATCAGATGACACGGGTGTAACACTTCGAACTAGTTGCTCAACAATTCCATGCGACTCCAAATCCAATATTGATGGTTGAAACAGAGCCTCCCCGACAGTGTATTTCTCTTTTCCAATTCTAATGACCTGTATTGCGCCAATAGACATGAACCAAAAAATAGCCAGATATAAGAGACTAATTGAGACTCTTTCCACAGGTTGCTAACAATAACAGAGGTTGTTCCAACTTGAACTAAACTCTAGCCACAGAATAAGAAGTCGGTTGAGTCAATACTGCTTCAAAATCAATAAGAATCTCTGCTCGGCTTCTTTATGCATTACATGTCAAATTCTAAAGAGTGAGAGCAGTGGAAGTCTTATCTCTAAAGCACTCATTATTATAGGAGCCCCAGGGACAATTGGATTACAGGAAAAGCAGGCCGTAAATTGACGTACCTGCCCATCAGGAAGGGTATGTTTCTCCTCAGTACTACTAGATTTTAAGATCTTCCCATATGAAAATTCATCAGCAGCGCAACACGAGTACTTCTCTTTGATTTTCTCGACATCAGCTATGGTTAGATTGACCCCTGGGTTGGATTTGCTGAGTTCTTGCATGAGTAGCTTAGTCAAATCACTTCCTCCTAATTCTATTCTCCTTGATGCAATGTGTTGAACTGCACCTTCAATAACTGGAGCGATGTCTGGAAGAGAAATTCATGATACCGCATCATTCAAGAAGATACCTAATTCCAGTCATCTTCATATCTTATCGAGATCAGGAAAGAATCAAATGTTTAGAGCTGCTTTCCCCACTAAGATAAATTGTCAAGCATGACATCTTTGTGAGTATGAAATACACTAACTTTGAAGACGATACTGCAGGTTGCAATACCAAACCAGAGATATATACTTCTCACGAAATGAAAAGACCATTTTTGAGGTTATATCACAGTATCAATTGTATGAAGAACCTATGCAAATATTACACAAGAAACATGTTTTGCATAAATGTGAATATGCAACGTGATAGTAGTGGAGAAATTACCTATCTTCCCGTGACCGATATCAACTGTGCATCCTGATATACGCCCTACTGCATATAAAGATAATACAGCTTGCTCTGATGCATAGAAGCCAGAGACATTAAATGTTTCAAACATCAGTTGCACCAACTGTTCTCTCGATGCCTGAAGAAAGAAATACATATGAAGGGAATAAGGAACTATACCAATTTAGAAGAGATTACTTGTCCAAGTACCAGCTGAAGGTAGATACACTAAAATAGGAATGGACATTCTATTCTACTATAAAGAAAAGGAAACCTTCATCTTATGCATCCAAAATTAATAACTTTTTAGCTCCCAGGTAGTAGAATCACTAGACCCACCAAGCATCAACACAAAGAAATATAAAGAAATTAATCGTCTATTTTTTTTTTTCACCATGGCACTGGCTAGATAATCACCAGAAGTCTCTGTCAACAAATTTAGATCTAAATCTAATAGTATTTGAAATAAGGTAAGAGATATGTCCGTACAAGGTTTAGGGACCATACTAATCAAGTAATGGATAGGTAGGAGCTTTTACAAGTTAAAGTCGGAGAATTTGCTAACCTTGGGCGTACAGAGTGGATCTGTGAATAATATCTGCCCTTCATTCCCCAACTCCCATCCCAAGCCTGTATACAGGATATGATTTAGCAGATCTTCCATGGCATCCCAGTCCTTGACAATTCCTCGCACGACTGGATCAACAGAGACCTCTTCAAACAGTGAATCTGTAACTGACCCATCTTCAGGAACGCGTTTCATTTGTGTAGGGATGACCTGTTCATGCAATGCTCATTACTTCAACTAGTCTCAGTGTCCCTTTAATGCATCATTTTAAACTGATATCATCATCAATGTAAACGAATTTGCAAAAATTCTTCATTATGAAACCTATCAACTCCAAACATGATAAAGGTGCACATCAGTATCTGCTTCAACTTAATGTGTTGCCTAGTTGTTCAATCCAAATAGCTAACAAGCTCCCTAATGACAAAGGCACCAAATTGTGCTCTAATTATCCAAAGCATCTAAAACGAAAACGGCAAACTTTTCGATTTCTAAATATACAGAAGTGAAGATATCTCCAGCTTCAGCTTCCAGTAAAAAAACAATCAAGGCGGTCTCACAGTCACGAAAAACCCTAAACGGAAACATATACCTATGCAGACCTAAACTAATTTCGCAGGCAAAGAGATAGTACAAACAAGAACCTTAAACAAATTGCTATATTCATTACCATTGCCGGGTCCTGATCAGGAATTGCAGGACCTGCCTTAAGGAGCTTTGAACCAGCGTCCACCACCATCGCCTCCATAATTCACAACTAGAGAACTCTACAGAGGTGGAAAAAACACAGCAAGCGTGAACTGCAAACTCTCAGAGATGCAATTGCAAGCAAAAAGGCTCAAAGTCTAGGGTTTTAGGAGGCCTTCAAGCAAATGAGGAACCTTTGACAGGGAATAGACACTGCAGCTTGAAGTAGCCAATCAGTTCTTCGTCGGTGTTAAGAGCGCGATGTTAAGAGTTTGAAATCTCTGACATTGTCAAGAAGAAGAAACGTTGGTCTGAAAACTTTGAGCGAAAATGTACTCAACTCGGATTTTACCCTCAGCTACCCCCAACGAGATGCAAACTCCTGGAGCTCCTAGACCGCAACTGCCGATTCTCAATACAAGATTGTCATGCGAAAATAGCCGCCGAAAGTTGGTGCGAATATATTGCTTGGAACTATGCCATCGAAGTCCTTCCTTAGCAAAGTCGCATCAAATTTCGTATAAATTACACAGTGGGATTAATTAATTTCGATCACTATAAAAATGAAAGGGTGTTGCTACAACCTGTGAAATTTCAAAAGAAATTTTTATAGAAAGTGATATAGGGCCCCACCAAGCACCAATACATTTGTTCATTTACATTCTTTTTCTTACTTTTTATTGAAATTTCACAATAAATTTCACATTTTAAAGATTTACTCAAAATGAAAACATGGAATATTATGTAGTAATTTAATGCTTCAACCATAATTTGATATTTTTAGCTTAAAACTTGTCATAGTATTAATAATAATGAAAAATATTTATGAGTAACATTTTAATTCGGACTAATGTCATAGTATTAATAATGAAAAATATTTATGAGTAACATTTTAATTCGGACTAATCTACTGACTACTAGTACTAACATTCAAAATTCGTCAAATTCCTGAGAATGAAAATGTATTCATGGACAACACTTACGGACTAACCCAATGCTAGCGGCACTATATACAAGTCAAACCATCTAGCATTCAAAACTCGCCAAACCACTGGAAATTGAAAGATTTTCATGGTAACAACTTTATAAACTAATCCGCAGCTAGCATAATTATATACTAGGCTCTGTCATCTCTAAAACACCACATGAGTAACGGAACCGTAGTAAAAAATAGGTCCGGGAGAGATCTGAAGATTGGACCTTGTGAATTTGAGAGGTCTGAAGATTGAAATGGTGATAACTAAGGTCTGAAGTTTGGACTTTGTGATTTTTAGGTTTTCCGTCCAAATTTTCTGTCAAATTTAATAGAACCACGTGAAATGTCATATTTACCCCTGACAATATTTTAAACAAATTAAAGTTTAATTAATTGAACATGAAATGACAAAAATACCCCTTTCACTAATTAAAACATAACCCAACTCCGGCCACCACCCAACTCCGGCGACCAGCACTCACAGTCCGGCGACCACACCAAACTCCGACGACCGCCACGATTGGGCCCAAATCGAAGCAATCGGCCCCGATCAGAGCCACAGAGCTCCAGATCGGAGCTCTGTGGCCCCAGGTCGGAGCTTTGTGGGCCCAATCGGGGCCGCAGTTGTGCTCGCCGGAGTTGGGTGGTGGTCGTCGGAGCGGGTGGTGGTTGCCGGAGAAGAGTGGTGGTCGCCGGAGTTGGGTGGTGGTCGCCGGAGTTGGTGATGGCATTAAGGGCAATTTCGTCTTTTCATTTAAGCATGTGAGGTGGAAAAAGGGCATTTTTGGAATTTTATTTTATTTATGGTCACATGTCAAGCACATGACCAATTTCCGATAATTTTAACGGAAAAAACTAACGGAGACCTCTATTATTTACAAGTCAAAACTTCATACCTCTATTATCACCAATTTAAACTTCAGACCTCTCAAATTCACATGGCCCAAACTTCAGACCTCTCCCAGATTATTGACCCTAAAAAATATTAAAATGTTAGTTTTCAGATTCTTCATTGGACTTCAAATTATTATTTTAACTTTAGAATAGCATAACACCATTGAATAACATTCAATTTAACTCTAGCTAGCTCTTTTTAACATTTGAGAGATTTATTCAAAACTTCCAACAATATGAGAAGTTCAGACAGCAAAGGGAATTCAAATGCTAGCTACTACTACTCTATGAGACTATGACAACTATAGTACAACACTACACATTGTAGTCAAACCCAGTCCAAGTAGAAAGCTTGAGGGTTCATACCTTTCGCAGTTACAGATGATCCAAACTCGACAGACTACCGCTATTTCTACCCCAACTTTACATCTTCAACCGAAAGAACTAAAAAAGCACGACTTCTGCTGCAAATATCCGCCAAAGAATCGGTACATCTGCGGTTGCTATATCTATCTCACTGTCTAATAGGGAATTTCAGATCCACAAGGAGTCATTGGTGATGGTCTAGAGCATGGATCAGCAACGCAGCAGGAGCTCTACATACAATACCTGGCTTTTGAAACCCACCTAATTTGCAGTATCACGTCTTTGATCTCTTTTGCTTTTGAGAAACAAAACGAACGCCTTGCTTCCCTAGTTCTAGACTCTTCATTCTTCCATCATCAAGATCGACTGATAACATCGATGTGCCTTCAACCATGTCTGTGACTACTCCCTTGTGCCTGTAAAAGGAAATAAATGGGTAAACTTAGATCGCTTTCAAAACCAGATTTTTATTTAGAGGATGATTTTTCTTTTCAGAACACATCAAGTTCCTGTCAGAACATAAGAGCAATAATAATATAAAATGTGAACTTTGAGTGAAATTTAGTAAAAAAAAATCATACTAACTTTTTACCCCAAAACAATGAAAATATTGTTTTCCCACTTTATTACTAAATTTCCCTCTAAGTTGCACACATTTTAGAATTTTCCAGAAGAAAACTCACCAAGAATTGTCTGATGGCTGTTGAACTTCCACTCTCTTTCCAATGGCATCTTTACCCAGTTTCTTCAATATCCAGTTTGCATCCATGATTTCATCCAATAGATTGTCTTGGTGGCCTCGATTGCCATCTTCTTCTCCATCAGATGAAGTCTTGCCCCCAAGGGGAGATGGCCTCTTCCTTTTGGACCTCTGCCCCTTGATGGAACTCTTCTCTTCATCACGAAGAGGGAGCAGGGACGGCTGGTTTTCCCTGTTAATATTTTTAAATTTCAGTTTCAGCAACGGCTTGGAATCTTTTGGCGGCTCTAAAGTGGGTCCCGCATCATGGTCGTTGTTGATTGCACTGTCCACATCAGGCTTTCGTATTTGCTTCCCCAAAGATGACTTCCCCCGACTGTATGTCTGTATGGGAGGTGGAGGGTCAGATGATGCAGGCATACCTTCAGTGCTTCTTTTTCTGAACACTAGCCGCCGTTGATCAGGAGTATTAGTTTCAACATCAGCCGTGCCTTTCCCAGGTCTTGGGTTTACATCTGATGCCTCTGATCTAACTTTACCCAGCTTTATGATATTACCTTCTTTAGCCGCAGAGTTGACAACCTCTGATTTTCTTGATGAACCGACTCCTGCAAATAGCAGAAAATCCGAACGTTTACAGCACGGAACTTTTCAGATGAATATGCCCACCTAGAGCATTAGATTAACTCACAAGGAGATTGAGTACTTACCAGCATCTTCGTGTTTATCCACAATGGATTTATCATTGGCCCTCTGCTCAGTTATGTCTCCATTGCCTAATCATACATACAACATTTGATAAGTTGAAGAATCCAAAAGCAAAATAGTTGAAGGAGAGGAGATGCATGGTTGTTGGACCCCAAAAATAAATGGGTTGCTTCTCTCAAAAACATGGATTTTTCAGGACAAAAAAATGCTACAGTTTCCTAGCTAGATTAATCCACGTGTACATTTAAGTGTTTCCAGCTACATGGGAACCTCAGTAACAGCATTGTCTGTATTATGCCTCATAAGCAGGTGGCCGAAACGAAGAAAGTTGACATACCATTAGGGATCAGCAAATCATGTTCTTTTTGGCAGCTAGACCCATCAGAATGAGGGGTGGCAGCAGATTTATTTCGACCACCTAAATGGATAACCAACTTCTTTTCATTCACATTCTTGGGCTTCCCAGTATCAACTCCATCAGCATTGGTAGGTTTGTTGCTCTTAATATGAACAACTCTAGATTTCTTATCCTCTGCATCCCTGGAGATATCATCAATGAGCTTGTGCTTCAGAACCGCCGGCTGATTTACGGAACGTATCGGTATCCCTTCTGAAGGGTCAATATGCCCATCAAAAGAAGAAGAAACTTGGTCACTTTGAAGAAGTCGTGTTTCATTCTTGCCATCATCAATCAAGATAACTGTTGAGGATTCTGGCTCCATGGAAGATGCATGACGTTCATTTTTCTTAGATTTCTTTTTCTTTGAGCTTTTCTTCCCATCCTTGGCTTTTGTTGGAGATTTATCAATTAAACCTTTGAATGAAAGCTTCAATTGCCGCCCAGAGTCACTTTTCACTACAGCTGGACCATTTTCATCATCATCTGAATAGGGTGAGATATAGAATATCTCCTCTTGAGTAGGCAACCCAGCAGCAGCACGCAAGCTTGCAATAAGATCTCTATCAGCAGTATCTTTTCTTCTCCAGAGCTCTTGAACAGCATCTTCAAGATCCTTGACCTGGTAATAGTGAATTTCACTGAATAAAGTTAATCACAAAGTTCCTCAGTCATTTACAGGAATAAAATATATATATAGTCAAAACTTAACCTGGTAGCTCTCTCCGCGGCATGTTGCACATACATACTGAAGATTGTCATCAACTTGAAACTGATGATACTTCTCATCACTGTGAAACATGTAACACCTTAGTATTCGACTACTTTTGATATAATGACCTAAAACTATAACAATTTGAAATGAAATAGAAAATAAAGCCAAGAATGCACAGATGAAGCTCGGTTACAAGGCTACCATCATGTATTGCTAATTTAATCGCAGTACACTGTTCAGACTTCAGACAATAACTGCTAATTAAAATCTCGAAACCAATAAATCCAGCCTTAAACAGTTTAATGCCGGAAGAAGTAAAGACAATAATGAAAGTAACTATTTCAACCAATATAAATAGCAATAACAACTCGGTTCTTAAAACTAGAAGTAGAAGACCAAAAAAGTGAACCAATCTGAGTTACGTGATTGTGTTTTTCCAAAAGATGTACCTGATCCCATCACAATCAGTGTGCACCCAACGCTGGCAAAGATCACAACAGACCATTGGTGTTGCCTCTGAGTCTCTGTAGACCTGCAATATGATCAAGCTATCCAGTCAAGATATATAGAACATGGAAAAGATTTTTATTGTATTCCATATCGTCAAAAGATGAGTTTATTCAGACCATAAATTATACCTTTAAACAAACAGGGCAATAATTCCCCTTCACAAACAATCTTCCACATGCGTCACAACAAGTATATCCAAGAAACCACCTGGCATAAATGGAAAGATAGTCACTTTGAATCCTCAAATTATCACAAAAGAGATACTTAATTGCTCACGCGTATCCACAGAAAAAAAATATCAAATTAGAAACTCCCTCACAGTTCTACTCACAGAACCCGGAAAACTGCCCCTTGCATAAATTTCAAAAGCCCATCACCCCAAGAAAATCCAATTCCAAAATAGAAGAGGGAACTTCCAATGTGTGGGAACACAATGTTATGAAATGAATGATGGCCTTAGCCACCTAGACTAGGAGCTTCTGGATAGTGTCTTGTACAATAACTAATTGTAATGGAAGTACGACCATCATTGATGAATGAGAATGACACAGTACCTCACACTCAGGCCATTTCCAGGTACACTAGATGCACAACTGTGGCATTTGGTATGTTTAGGGCACAGATATGGTCCAGAGCTAACATTCTGCAATATCAACGACAAAAAAGAATCTTATCAGATAACCAATATTCCTTTGAATTTGATGCATGTAAACATACAAGTAAACACCAACCTTGTGAGGAGGATGCTGGCAGTAGCAATGATGCGCACCATCACATCTTTTGCAGAACATAAACTTTTTAGGATCCCCAGTTCGTCGGCATATCTTAAGTGAAAAAATATTGTAAAGGAAATGATCAGCAGTAAGCACTTATAACAACTAATAATAACAATCTAAAATGAATGAAGGGATAGATGACCATCTAACTGTGTAATCAAATTAACGTGGTGTAGCTACTGAAATGTCATGGACCAGGTAACATGAATATACATCAAGATGATTTCATATCTAACTAGCATCAATGTCATACTGAGACTAAAATGTTATCTAACATTGACACATCATATCCTCCCGTCAGTTAGATGTCAGCTATAAGTACTTGAAAGTAGACCCCAAAACCTTTCTTTACCTCACACATACGACAAGATGGACATGTCCATGAGCTCCAGTGAAAAAGATCTGCAACCATATAACCAAGCATGAATGAGAAACATTTACTTATCAAGCATGCACTGGTTCTCATATCACTAATCACGGATAGTACCCCTATTCTGAGACCAGTTCTTCAAGCAGCTCCTATGGTACTTCTTCCCACAGGTTTTACAAGGAAGCATCTTCTTTGCCCTCTCGCTCCCTTCGCTTTCTCCAAAGAGGCACATCCGACATAATATTTTGGAGTTGGACAGACCTTGTTCTTCGACAAGATCTCCAGATTGATCCTGCTAATGGAATTAATTAACAATATGCACACAAAAATATAATGCAAGTGTCCCGTATTATGAAAATGGCTGTCCATTCCCAACCATTCATTTGTAAAATCAACAATAATCAGATTTTGCATTCAAAAGTAGGCAGCACCAAGCAGTTCAACCAGAAATCTCTTCTTAAGAGACACTACAAGACTTTGGAAAGCTAACGCTGTATGTGATAGGTTCAGATTATACAACCATCCAATTCGAGCTTGCAAAAATTCACAAGAAACCTGAGGTGCAGGACCGTAGTCGAAGAAAACATCTCCAGTAAATAACACTAGAATAAGCTGAGCAGACAGATAATGTTCATTACTTTGAAACCAACATGCTCAAGTGACAACTACGTAGGCATTTAAAAAATGGAGCTAACCTCCAATTCCACTTCAAAACAGTGCAGTGACAGAAGGCAAAACTGACCAGCAGATCACCAGACTCAAAGCGCCGGGCATAATCTTCAGCAGCCTCCATAGCAGCAGCTGCCTTCTTCTGCAAAGCAACTCGCTTTGCCTGCGCTGACACAGCAGCCAACGCATCATCCCCTCCATCCAAGGCACCAAATGCATCCACAACCGCGGCAGGCGGCGGTGCAGGAAGCGGTGGAGGCTCAGCCTTAGGCACAGCTACCTGGACAGTCCCTGAAACCTCACTAACCCTAATCCCCCACGGATCTGTCAGGAACTCCTCGAGTGCCGAAACCTCAAGCAAGAAGTCGTCCCTTCGGAGAGTCCGCGGAAACCCTAGCGAACAATGGCAGATTCGGCGACTGCAGCAAAAACCATAATGAGAGGAAGCGCGAAAAAGAGAGATAGAAAGAGAAGGAAGACAGTAAACGTACCATGTAATTGGGCAAGCTACGTGAAATGCCATCGAATTTGGTTTTGAATTATTTTGATTTTCAGGCTGATGAATTCATAATTAGCGGATCGTTTCCTTCATTTCATATCACTTAATTTATTAATATTCTAATAATAAATAACTAACTATATCTAAATGAAAAGCCGAAAAGGTAGAGACGATATTTGATTTTTCCTAGTTTTTTCTTTTCCGGAAAACAGTTTTCGGAAAATAATCTCACCGGTTCTTCTGTAGCTCCGCTTCCTTGTCAAAAAACGCAAGGAGTTTAGGTAGAGCCAGGGATATGTCGCCACGTGTCGTAAGTTCAAGTTCTAAGTTCCCCCTGGGGAAATATTGTATGGTCCTATAAGTTTCGAGAAAACGCAACACTATGTCCGTTTTCGTTTAATTCTGAGGAAACCCCTACAACACGTGATTGACACATATGACTACATTTTTTTTACTAATTAAATTAAATATGCAACATCTTGAGATATTTTTCTAAACAATTTTAAAAAATACTACAAATTTTTTTAATGGAAAAACTCAGCTACCCGCTGCACCAATTGAAAAGTGCGCAGTCCTTGTACCTTTCTCATTAGAACAATGATACACGTGACGATATTGTTGTTCCGCCATGTTCCGAATTGTCAGAAGATGACACTGCTGTAATAATCATCAATTTTTAGGGCATTTTAAATACTCCTCACGGTCAACACTTGGAGGAACGTTTGTGTCGGAACTGGAATCATTTTCCTTCCTGTTAATTTAGTTTTACTTTTAAATTTAACAATGTAATATTATTAATTATTTTAATAAATTAAAAACTAATATAGAAACACTAACAAATTAACTATGTGTTGGATCAATGATCGTTAGGTCTTAATTTTCGGGAATGGATTTCAAGATCTCGCATTTAATTACTCTCTTAGGTGTCTATCTCGACATTACCGGGTACTTAGTTTCTTTGTGGAGCTTTGTGGCGTTAACTTTAAAATGAGGTGTGGATTTGCCCCTAATTCCAGTCCGGAATTTATGTTAGTAATTGATTATGGTAAATGTATGAAAATGCTTGAAGTTATTTATAGGGAAGTTGTACCGAATTTAAATGGCGGCTACCTTTTGGAAAGGGTTTCGTCCTGATTCGGCATAACCAGGTTGCCACCTGGTCATTCCTTAGAGATGGAAGTTTTCTTCTGGAGGTGGTGACAGGTAGGTCGCTGCCTCACTGTTTCTTAATATGAAAGGTTTTTTTTATGGCGGTGATGACAAGTAGGTTGCCACCTCGTCATTCATTAATACGAAATGTTTTCTTCTGTAGGTAGTGACAAGTAGGTTGTCACTTGGCATTTTTTCCTAAGATGAAGGGTTTCGTCATAAGTGATGGACTGATGGGTCGTCGCCTCTTCACATTTCTTAGAGGAAATGTTTTATCGAGAGATGTCACATTTTGCTCAGACGTCGTCTTGTATGCCGCCACTCCTTAAAATGAATATATCGCCTTTTCGTCTTTATCTTTTTGTTTCAGATCTAAATAGTTGTCAACCTTTACTTCGTTGTTCCGACTCTGATGGTCCCGACTTGCCAATTGTCGACGTTAGATTATCTTGAATCGTAACCCATCACTATGTTTATGATATGAAAGTCGTAATTCAATTATATTTATATAGTTGGCAAATATATATTATATATATCAAACGCAATAACATTTGGTCATAATTTCAATTTCTACTCACTCTATCTTAAAAAAAAGTATATAAAATAATTATGACCATTACCATATGTTTCCTTCTATTAGGTATCGAAATAGAAACAAACAAAAACCCTAAATCAAATTCTAACCATAACATTTACTAAATCTAATATTTTTTTAGTATATAAATAATTGAATTAAAATTCTAACTTCAGAAATATTTTTTAGTACTTTTATATTTATATTAGTTTTAATTTTAATTAAAATTGTTAATAATTTTTTTATTAAATTTGAACTAATAAAAAATAAAATAAAAAAGGGGGAAAGGACGCAAGGGCTAGTGTTTAGGGGTGTCAATGGGGCTCGGATTCCCTGACCCCGCGGTGCACCGCCCTCAAAATGCCACACGGAAGTTTTTACCGCAGTTTAGAGCAAGTTTGGTATAAAGAACCGTGGGGCAATGCAATAGGTAGTAAATGTATTGTTTAACCCCGAACTTCCGCCCCACGATTATATATGTAATTTTAGAAAACTATAGGGTCTTCATTTAATAATAAAAACTTAGTGAACGAACAAGTTATTGAAATAAGAAGTTAGATGGAATAATAATTTTGTTTCGTTTAGGTATAATTAAGTAGTTGTATTTGAATTATAAATGTATTTGCCTATATGCTACTTTTATAAATATTTAAAATAAAAATTCACTAATACAAATTTTAAAATAATTTTATTTACAAAATTGGCGGGGTGGGACAAAACCCTGTAAATATTCGGAGCAAATCTACCAAAACTTACGCCCCAAGACGGTTTTGGGGCAAATATGGTAGATGTAATAAGACTCATAGGGTGGGGATGGTATTGTCAACTTCCGGCCCGATCTACCTCATTGACATCCCTACTAGTAGTGTTGCACTAGGAAAGGGCGCAGCGTGCAGTTGCACTTTTTTTTTTTTTTATCAGGAATGGACACAGCCAAGCAAAATAATTTTTGAAGAAAAAAAAATCTTAGTATTTGTTTACAATATTTTTATTTTAGAAATAATTAGAAAAAATTTGTCGCACGACATCTTATCTTGGCCGTGAAACCAAAGCTTAAAGTACAAGTTATCTTCATTAAATATTAGAAATGAAGATGTTTACTATCATATGTTGTGTTACAGATCTATCCCTAAACTAGTCAAACCTGATTCAAACCCAAACTCTAAACCCTAATCGTTAGATTCTTGCTTGTATTTTACTGTATATAAATTAAAATACAGTTCCTACTTGTTAGTTCTACTCCTCTATAAACAAGGTCAGTTAGTTCCTATTATAACCATTTGTTGTACACGAAACTACTACAAATTAATCTCTCTACCATTTCCTCCTATAAATTGATAAATTCATTATCTTACATAATTGTAAAATCTTCATCAAGCCCTTCTAGTTCTCCCTTTAAACTCGGTTGTTGAATCACCAAAACTGATGTCATCACTGAGAAATCCGACCCCGACAGCACGTCCCCAACCGGACCGAGCTCCGGGCACTGTTCCAGGTCATTCATCCCCATCGTCAGGAACGAATTTACCCTATCGCCCTTACCCACGATGATCAACGAGTACTGCCCCTCCAAGGACTTGAGGGTCGAAAGCGTCTCTGAGGAATTCGCAAGGTGCTTCTCCATGTACGCCACGGGCCCACCCGCCACGTAGTTCTCGTAGAAAAACGCAAAGCACTCGTCGTCGAGCTTCATCTCTGCTTCCACCTCAGCAACCGTGTACCGGTAATTGTTGGGTCTTCGGTTGGAGATTTCGCTGCCCTTGTCTACCAAGAACCTTATCACGGTTAATTTGACGCCACGGTGGCAGGCCACCCGACCTGAGTATGCCAATGCTTCTCTATCGTCCTTGCCACCGATGAAGATGACTGCCACGGTGAAGGGCACAGTTTGTCTCGATAACTTCTCTATGGACCCGAATCCCCGATCCACAAGGATCCCCACGGAACAAGGAGCATGTCTCAACACCTATTGTAAAATGTAACAATGTTATGGCTTTTAGACTGTTAGTTATGGATTGAAATTGTCTTATATAGTAACCTAGTTTCTGGGTTGGGCTCTTAAAGTTCAATAATATGTAACAAATGTTACCAGAGTCAACCTTTAGATAAAACTCAAAGAATCGGTGAACGCTTAACGTAAAATAGAAAATCTGGTGATCTGGGGTCAGTGTCGTGTACAAACCGCACTTTTCCCAATATGGTTAGCTCTTGGTCTAGTCCATCAAACACAGCAGCATGCCGTTAAACTAACATGCAAATTCTACATAAACTTGTATTGCTATTTTCAGTTAGCAAAATTTCAAGGTAATACAACCTAAAAACTGTTCCAATTTTGACCCATGTGTCAGTTTTGTGTCTGATGTTGAATTTCAATGTCCCAATTTTTTGTGTTACTATTTGGTGTCTTCGTTAAATTTTGGTGTTAAGTTGAACATAATTTGGTCACATGATGGTCACGTGGGTGAACAATTTTCAGAATTCCAAAAATACCATTGACCAGAATTAAGGCTCCGGCCAATTCCAGCCAAACCCACCCGATTCCAGCCGATTACGGCCAAACTCATCCCGATTCCAGCCGATTCCCGGCTGATTACAGCCTATTCCAGCCTATAACGGCCGATTTAATAAATAGGCTATGGAGCGGGCAGGCTCAAACGAGGAAGCTGCACGATAAACTTCAGTAATAGATCTTTTCCATTGCAATAGGACAGGGAAAAGTAGGTTTACGATTGCTTCTCTTTATTCTTGCTAGCTTCGTCTAGACTAGGCTTCTTGTACCCGAGGAAGCTGCCCAATCTATACGATCACTGAAAGAATCGGGAAAGGGTTAAGCAGCTCCGATTTAGAATTTAGGGTTCCGGCCGATTGGAGGTGGGTGGCCGGAGTCGGGTGGGTGGCTGGAATCGGAGGCTTTAAAAAAAAAAGACAAAATAGTATTTTCAACTCAATCTGATAAAATTAACCACAAAATCTAACTGATACCCGGATCAAAATTGATACAGTTTTTACGTTCTATTCCAAATTTCAAACCCCTAAATTCAACTAGCAAGTTGCTACTTTTTTTTTTCTTTTCAGAATTGGAGATGATAGCGAAATAAATACCTTTCGATTTACGAATCTGAACCCCTGTTGTCCCTCATCCAACATTCCATCAGCTCGTTGGCTCTTGTGAAACGGCAACACAATGAGCGAAATCATCAATTCCTCAGCATGAGTGCATATATCCCGAGGCATTGCACTGAAGCCCGATAAAATGAGCATCCTTCTCAGTGAAATTCCACAACCGTTGTCCTTCTCAAAATTTTGTAAAGCATTGTTTATCTGATCTCTCATCTCTGTGACAGCCTTGTCACCCACAGTGACTTCATTGCCTTCCCTACGAACCACAGTGGGTGAAATTTTGTCAGTTAGCTCTATCAAGTCAGTGGCGTACACCACAATCCCGGGTTCAGCTGCTCCTCTGGATATCTCCATGAAATTAATGCTGGAAGACACGTTTTGAGGCCCGTGAAGGCACAAGAGCATTCGAAGCTCATTCACGGGATCTAGCCACTCAAGTGCCAATCGCTGAGTTGGAGAGCGTTTCCTTGCACGTCTGATGATGTTTGAAACCACAAATGGGGCTTGAACAAAAGTAAAGAAAATCACCAGAATCATCATGATGGATGTAGACTGAGATATCTTGTTCGTCTGCAAAAAAAAAATGTCAAGAAATGTTTACATTAAGATTGCATATTATGTTACAGATCATTCTACTTCTTTTCTTTCATTTTCTGTGTCATTTTTATTGAGAATGTAAATCACTTTTTCCTAAAAATGTAATTTTTTTCACTTTAATCCAAGTTTCACACTTTGTAGAATTTTATTAGTAGCAATGTTCTAAATGGGTCAATACCAACCATATACCTTAGCATGTGTCTGAGATGAAAACATAACTTTAGCATGAAATTATTCAAAATGCATACGTTGTTCAAGCAAGAAAGATATGGTTCTTACTTCTTTTGCAATAACAGCCAAGAATATGTGAAAATGGCCTTTGACAGTTAGAAGCAACCCAATCATAATCGAATCGGGCAAGTTAAACCCAAGGATTGCCCCAGATATGATGATCCCAACCATTTTCCCAAGCATGCATATTGCTAGGAGGATTAGAAATCTTGCCCATGTCATAAAATGAGCGGATTGAAACTCGCAAAATCTCACATTGTATCCCATCCAAACAAAGAATAACGGGTAATAGAGAAGAGCGAGCAAGCAATTGATCTTGCTAAGCAGCCATTTTGAGACTCGCCCTTCCCTGGGCAAGAAAACCGCAGCCATGAATGTGCTCAGGATCGGGGTGTAGCCCGACAACCACGAGGAACATGCTAGGAGCATAAAAGCTAGAGACAAGACCATATGCGACCCCTTCATAGGCTTCCCTTCAGGATTTTCGTTGTTCACCCAATTCAAGAAGAAAGGAGAAACGATCGCAGTAAATAAGGATTGGACAATCAAGGAAACACCCTGGATCACCATATTCTTGATGTGGCCCAAATCGCTAATCTCTTCATCTGGAAATGCGATGTAGCCAAGAGACATGATGAGAGTTGAGATAAAATCTGAATGCATTCCAGCAGCAATGACAAGCTGTCCTATGTCGGATTTTCCGACCTTTTGGCTTGTGATGATACGGGTAAGCAGTGGAGATGATGTCCCACACAAGGCAGTTGATAGGGAGATGGTTAATAGTATGCTTGGGACTTTGAAGAACCTGAATAAAGGGATCAGAGCTGTTGCAAGAATGAATGTGGATATCATTCCTGCATAAGCAACTTTTGCTGCACGGTTCGGCCACCGGAAAAGGACATAAGGGTCCATTTCTAGACCCAGCACGAACATGTACAACATCATACCAAATTTAGCTATCACATCCAATGTTTCTGGGATCGAAATAAGCCAGTCCCGCACTGCAGGAATGTTCCCCAATATTATCCCAAGCTGCACAAGATAAAGGAAAGTGAAATAATTCAAATTTTGTTTGGATGACTATGTGCATAATACATCAACTTTTAGTACAATCAAATGCAACGAAATGGTCATGGAATAAGAAAATGTGATGCAGATAAAAAAAAAAAATATATCATCAGAATCACCTGAAATTGTGTTCACTTTCAATTATATATTACAAAACTCGGGTTTTATCTCACAAAGGGGTCAAATTCTCATTGTATGTAAATATACAGTTTGTTGTATCAATATATCAAGTTCTTTAGTGGCAAAAAAAAAAAAAAAAAAAAAAAGGTTCTATCTTCATATTAACTTGTCATTAGCCTGTGATTTAGACAGCGAGTGGTCTTTTCCCTCACAATGTGTTTTTTCTGTGGCATTTCATCGAACATGTTGTGGTTGAGATTCTTTAAAGAAAAAAAAATGTTTGCGGGAAGAAAGGAAGCTTACTATGCTGTCGGAGGTGATTCTGGGCTGAAACCACGGCCTCAGGATATGGTGAAAGAGATTGCATAAGCAAATGAAGCCATAGATAACACCCACTCTGAGTCCCGCTTCGACGGCGTTCTGCCTGAGCCGTTTCTGGCACTCTAGATCAAATGCCGTCTCGGAATCGAAGATTCCCGTCATGTGATCCATTGTTGACAAAGGAGAAGTGGACAAGAAAATATATAAAAATTCGACCCTTTTAGCCGACGAAGACTTGCATTGAAAATTGCAAGTCTGGTTTCAATTTTGTCTTGAAATTGTTTTATTCTTCTGTTGTTGTTCATGCTGTGTTGGCAAAGAGAAGGATCTACCTTTGTTTTCCACCTATTTGCATGGGGGAATGGATGGTCTTAGTCACCTACCTTTGACCAAGTCTTACACCAAAAATTCCCTATAAATAAATACAACTAGTCAAATGTTAAACAATAAACAGTCTGCCTTCATTTGACAGTCAAGTGATAGATTGTACTACCTTTTTTAGATAGATTTAGATTAGATATTAAAACAATATAAAGAATAACTATATTTGAAGAATCTAAACAGATATGGTTTGATAATTTATCTTTTATTTTTTTACTTTTAGGTATCTAGTTCTACTAACGTAGAATCTTTAAAAAAATGTTATAACAAGAACTAAATGTTACGTACTTCAAAGATAAAAATAAATGTTAAATTCTAATTTATGAAACTGTTACGCATTTACTTATATATTTCTTTTTAACTAGATGCTAAAGTTATCCAAGTTGTATAATGATACCAAAAAGTCTTGAAATTTCAACTATTATTATAACAACATCGACATTAATCGTTGTTTTGCTTGATTAAACTGGATCTCCTAACAATCTATGGATTCGATCGACTCCACAATTGCCTTATTCCAGCCCAAAAGTCGATAGCTAACTCCATCCCATCTTCGATTGTTATGGCCTTCAACACTTACAAAATGAGACCTTCTATTGTAACCCCACAAGAAAACATTCAGTATTTCTAAATATAGCAGCAATAAACTTTCACTCCCAAAAGAATCATAGGGGACTTTTGTTGAAGTATGTCACTGTGATATTACCACATCAATATGCTTCCTTCAGTCCTGTTAATTTAGTGCACTCAAAGTGGTTGAAATGATATTGAGGCTGCATTACCTTGTATCAATCTTTTGGTCAATATCATAGTCTGAAGGTGATTGTATATGACAAACTTTGACCATGTCCTGGATGATGTATTATCTGAATCTTTCTCATAATAGTTCATAAGCACCAATCACAAATTTGAAGACACGTGGCACGAACAACAACCTTTGGAACTCGTTTTGGGAAAAGGTGATCTTTTTATTTTTGGTTTGATGATACATAGGGTTTTAAGAATTACAAACAGTACCAACTATATGTCATGTTACTAATCGTTAACCTAGATTTAAAATGTTGATATTCGGCGTCTCAACTATCAGATTGTTCGATTTCTATTCACTTAAAATTGACAAGAAAAAATATGTTGAGCATCAAATAAGCCTAAACCATGAGCTACAAATCTGATACTTCAGGAAAAGTGGAAAATAAGACGATTTTGCTGATGAAAACGTCAATTTTAAACTCATAATCAGTCTAAATAAGTGGAAATCAACCAATTTAATAGTTAAGACACCAAATATCAATATTTTGAGTTCTTAACCTAATAACTAAGTGTGGTTCGATAGGAAAAACCGTATATTGAACAATAAAAAACTTACTTGGTAATGTTACTTTTATATGACAGAATAGAAAGAGATGGAAGAAAATGTTACCATTATAACATTGGATACATATTTGTGTCTGTTCAGGCTATAGCGTACATGGGAGATGATTTCATGTTTCAATTATTTGAGAAGTACCGAGAGGCAATTGCAAGGGAGCTGAGGTTGCTTGCGAAAGACAACAAGGCTGTATACCAGAAGCATAAAGAGATCTATAAGGGACTGTTTGGCCCCAGGCCAGAACCCAAGCCTCAGAGAGCAGCTAATTAGTTAATCATCGTATGTCACTGGATCATATCACTGTTCTAAAGTCTCTTCAAGCGCGAAAGACAGAAAGACGAATAATTTGAGGTTCGTAATTCTTTAGTTTGCACCCAAAAGAAATTATATATGCTTTTTGCAGATGAGTGATTTGGTTAGTGTTTAAACTACTGCTACTATATCTATAATCTACACATTGTTATTGCTTGGGTTTGAAGTTACTATGAGGTTTGCTTGACTTAGCTGATAAGTCCTTTAAAGGTCACTTAGTCTAAAAATTGTAAATTAAAAGTATATTACATTTTCCATCCTTTCAGAAATTATACATTGGTGATAAAAGATAATGCATATCAGTGCCTTATGTTTTCTTTAAAAAATTTGGGTATTGTTTAATATAAATATATCCTATATGGATATTAATGTATTTCATATTGAAATAATAATGACCACCCATAGGTTTTCAGTGATTTGCTTAAAATTATTTTATAGTGAAATGATAATTAGTATCTAACAAACCAGTATTTTAAGTATTAGACTGTTGGTAATGCTACGTGAATAAAGAATATGAATATTACATAATAATACGAGGTTATTGTCGTCACTACTAGTTAAACATAAGAACCTGAATATTGCATAACGAGATGAAATTAAAAACGTTACTACCAGTTGATTCATTTATGTTTACTAATTGGCTAAAAGAAACTAAAAGAATAATAATGATTTTAGGGTTAAAGGTACTTTTGGTGCCACATGTTTGACCTGTGTAGGTTTTTGGTACCATATGTTTCATTTTGTAGGCTTTTAGTGCCATATGTTTGAGAGGTTGTATGTTTTTGGTATTTCCGTTAGTCAACAGTTAGTTTGACCGTTAAATACTTTTATTTTATTCAATTTAGTCATCAAATTTATATTTCTAAATTTAATATTTACAATTTAGTCCATATAGTTGCTCAAGTCACCGTCCAAGGCCGCCGACCACCACCCACCACCTCCAAGGCCGCCGACCGCCACAAAACGGGCCGGCCACCACCCCACGACTCCGGCCACCACCGATTGGGGCCGAAAACCACCCCAATTGGTGGTGGCTACAGCCCCAATCGGGGCCGGCCACCACCAGTGGTGGTGGCTACAGCCCCAATCGGGGTCGGCCACCACCAATTGGTGGTGGGTACAGCCCCAATCGGGGCCGGCCACCACCAATTGGTGGTGGGTACAGCCCCAATCGAGGCTGGCCACCTCCAACTGGGGCCGGCGGCCCCGATTGGAGCCCTCTGTGGCCCCAATCGGGACCGGCGGCCTCAATTGGTGGTGGCCGGCCCCGATTGGGGCTGTAGCCACCACCAATTGGGGTGGTTTTCGGCCCCAAGCGGTGGTGGCCGGTGCCGTGGGGTGGTGGCCGGCCCGTTTCGTGGCGGTTGGTGGCCTTGGAGGTGGTGGGTGGTGGCCGGCGGCAATGGACGTTGAGTTGAGCAAACAATAGGGATTAAATTGTAAATGTTAAATTTTAGAAATATAAATTTGAGGACTAAATTGAACAAAAAAAAGTATTTAACGGTCAAACTAACTGTTGACTAACGGAAATACCAAAAACATACAACCTCTCAAACATATAGCACCAAAAGTCTACAAAATAAAACATATAACACCAAAAACCTACACATACCAAAAGTACCTTTAACCCATGATTTTATTTTGTTATTATCCATGGACCATGGAGGACCATCTGCGACTTCTCTAGTCAAACATGGTGGGTCATCTGCCAGCCCGACCCAGCCCATTATAAACGGTAGGCCCAATAAATTGACCTATGACTGACTCATCCTAAAATGACTGTTCACACGTGCTATTTCGTACTATAAAATAGGCGCACGAGCGGGTGAGAGTTCGATGCCCCATATGATCATAGCCGTTCGCCTATCCCAATCCAACGGCAGATGTGAAGTACAAATCCAACCGATGCCGCTGATTCCTAATCTATAAAATTAGGCAAAATTAAAGATGTTGAAGTTTTTATTATAAACAAAAGTCACCCCAACTATACTACTATACACCAAACCAATTTAAAACAGGTTGACCAAATTGCAAGTTGTTCTAAACAAAACGAGCTTGATATTTGGTCACTTAATCACTTTCTTAATTACAATTAATAGTAAAACATAATAATATTATTAGGGTTAACAACCAAAACCCTTTCTAAACTTTGACATAATTACAAATTACTATTTAAACTTTATTTTTATAAAATTGACTACATGAACTTTCAATTTTCGAAAAAAACCGTACACCTTTACAACGTCAATTTGGATATAAAAATTCATATTTCGGCAACGTGTTGTCTTTTGATATGTACAAAAGATACACTAAACTGAAAGTATTGCATTGAAAATACACCACGTGGCAAAAACGTGTCACCGTGTCTTTTACTTCACCAAGTCCAACGGTATTTATAAATTGAGTATACAATTTAAGATATTTAACGAATCCATCTCATTTATACATAAAAGTTTTCACGTGGTAGAAACATGTTTATTTTATGTTAAATTTGATATAAATTATAATAAATATAGCAATTTGTTAAAAATATTGTAATTTGGTCAGAATTTAGATATCGATTTATATATTAGTTCTATTATTATAAGTTAAGAAAGTAGGGTAAGTTTGTTAGTCACTACGAGTTATTTTAATGAAAGTAGTTCGAGTGGATGCTTCTATATGATAATATGAGTAGCTAGCTACAACCAATGACCAGATTTTTTAAGTTAAGTATATGAAAGAAATTGATATTAATAATAGTGTGATACAAATTCTAGATGTAACTTTCTTTTTATTTTTAATACTTTTAAAGTTTTTACTTTTTTTTTTTACCAATTTGTATAGTTTTACTTATATTACAATTAAGTAAACCCTAATAATAAAAAGAAAACAAACATGATGCTTTTCACAATTATGATAAAGTCGGATTTTTCTAGTATGCTCTAAGAGCACCATGCTTTTAATTTTTTAATTATTATGATAGACTTAATTGTAACATTTGTAAAACTTTAAAAGTATGAACAAAAATATGAAAATTTTTAACCACACATAATATTTGCATTTTACTATTAATAATATCAATTTATATCTAGTGATCACCTTTAGAGTAATAAAAAAATATATAAAAAAAGTACAAAAAATATAATGCTCTCATAGAACATGATATAAATACCCTTAAAAGTCTCATGATCTTATAACAAAGTTTAAGTACAAGGATCAATGCAACAACAAGCAAAGTTCAAGAACTCGAATAAGGATGGAATAATTCGCATTGGGCGCACGATAGCAAATAGCCACAAAATGTCCCCCACGCATTCCGAAAGTCCAACTACTAGTGCGCAGAGCGCACTTTACGTATTCGAGTCGTCTTCCTCACTTGTCCCTCTCTCTCTCTCCTCCTCTTTCCTACTTTCTTTCTCCTCTGCTCCGCCAGTAGATAAATCTGCGTTGACTGAAGGACACTGCAACCGAATCACTTTCCCTTTTTTTCAATTTTTCTGTGTTGAAATTTCGAGTTTCCATGTTGTAGTTTGACTACACCTGATTCCGTCATTTTCGATCCCCAAATTTACCGCGACGAAGAAGCAACCAGCAGCCAAGCTAAACAAGCAAGCAACTTCCTCCATCCTCGATCCAGATTTCGTCATTTCTTCTCCTCCTCTCTCTCTCTGGTAAATTCCTCTCTCCAGCAATGTCTTAATTAATTTCAATATAGGTCAATGAGTAGGAACGTCATCTCAGAATCATCCACTGGCCTTTTCGACCTTTCCCTCTTTTAGCTTATTGTTCTTCTTCTTTTGTTCATTTCTCCCTGGTTTTGAAGATGTGTAAGATTGGGAGTTGGGTTTTCTCAGCTCTGTATTTCTGATGTCCAATCCCAATATTCATTTTTGTGTATTGGGGGAGTTAGATTGCTTTCTGAGTTAGACTATTGGAAGAACGAAATTTTTTTTTCTCCTTATCATCAGACAAATCATGATTGTGTGCAGAAATTAGGGTTTCTGAGCTAGATTTACTGTTCTGTTAATATTTTTTGCTTCTTTTTGATTTGTGGGTTCAGTGGCTTCGAAGTATGAAGAGATTGAGATCAAGCGATGATCTCGATTCTTACGGAGAGAAAAGCTTGAATCGCTCTTCCACGCACCGCAGCTTCTACTACAACAAATCCAACGAAGTTCTGCAGAAAGGTTTGCCTTCTTCTTCTTCATCTTCGCGCTATGATCGAGATCGGCCTGTAGATGATGAGAGCAGGGAGAGCTCGAGGATAGTGAGGAAGCGGCCTGACCATGATTTAGACGGAATTGATCGTAGGAAAAACTTAGGGTTTGATAGATATACAGAAAGGAAAGGGTATGGTGGTGATTGTGCTGATAGAGATGGATACAATGGATACCGAGGACTGATTCACCGAACAGAAAGCTTTTCGAGCTCCAAGAGGGAGTTTCCAAAAGGGTATAGATCTCAGAGGGATCGATCACGGCATGAAGGGAGTGTATCGTCATCTTCATGGCAGAGGATTGGAAGCATGGGGAGAGATTTCGATGAAAGCAGAGGAACCAGAGGTGGGTTTATGGAGGAAAGGGAGAGGAAGGGGTTGAGAGATGTTAGATCTCCTTCCTTGTCTGGAAGCGAGCAATCGAAGAAGGGTTTCAGAGATGGTAAGGCCAGAGATGTGGAGAGGGAGAAATCACCTAGTATGTCCAGAGGAGATTCAGGTAATGAATATCTTTCAAAATCGAGATCTCCATCAAACAGACTGATGGATAGGATAGTTAAGAGATCACCGAGTTGCTCTAGTGAACGGTCCAGGAGCGTAGAGCCAAAGAAAGCCGAGGATGCTCCTCTTGAAGGTGGTGGCCATAGCAGTGAAATGGAGGAAGGAGAGCTCGAACCCGAAGCCAAAGATGTGTCTAATCCCGATCCTGGAAAATGCACAGCAGGTAACATTGCTGCTGAGGGTGCTGATGGGGGTTCTAAGAATGAGGATCGTGTTGAAGCTGTGAAAGCTTTTGATAGTGAGGATATTGATAAGCCAAATGTTGATGTGGAAGGTAATAGTGCAGTGAAAGATGAAAAGGAAGTTCAAGATCGAGCTAGAGAAGATAACTCGAACAGTAGAAGTAGCAGCAGCAGTTGTGGCACTGAATCTGTAGCCAAAGAAGTATCTGCAGAGACAGTGATTAATGAAGCACCAGTTGAACAAGAACAGATTCAAACTGAACAGGTTAATGAAGCACCAACTGAACAAGAACAGGTTCAAACTGTACCTGTAGTCCCAGAAGAGAAGACGGTTCCCGAAATTCCCGTAGAGGACACAAATGCCCTCTTAAGGGAAGGCTCAACCCTTAATTTGATGGACAAGGGGAAGAGTGTTGCTGAACCAATGGATAATCCGGAATCTGCAGAAGTAGGTTCTTCAATTAAAGAAAATTCAAGAGATGTAATTTCTAAAAATGAAGTTTACATGGAAGGGCCGAGCTCAAGAGGGTTTGAATTGTTTTCAAGTTCCCCTGTACGAAAGCCTGAGAAGTCTGACCAGTCGGGCATGAAGAAGGAAGAAAGGCAGACTCTTGAGCCACTTGATCTGTCCCTTAGCTTACCAAATGTTCTATTACCAATTGGTGCTCAGGATACATTTGCAGCTCCTGGCTCACCAAGTCAAGCCAGGAGTGTGCAGTCTTGGTCGACTTTTCAGTCCAACTCGGAGGGTTTCTCCATGTCGATGTCATTTTCTGGGTCCCAGTCATATTTTCATAACCCTAGTTGTTCTCTGACTCAGAATTCAATGGACTACGAGCATTCTGTTGGAAAATCCGTTGGAAGCCGCCCGTTATTCCAAGGAGTAGACTGGGAGGCCCTCGCTCTGAACGATTTGAAGCCAAAGGAAGCTCCTTTGTACCAAAGAATCATGGCTAATGGTAATGGGTCCCACCAACCGGATTTAGGCGAAGCGGGTAGTTCGAATGATCAAATACTGAGGGCAGCTGAAGGAACCTCCAAGATTCCCAAATTACTAGAAAGACAACTGATTTTCAACAAACAGATTCAAGGGGGGCAATCAAAAGTTCATGAAGATGTGAAATCTCCTGCTCAAAGTGTCGGGTCTCATGAAATCAGTCCAAGCTACACTTTTGAAAGAAAAAGGTCAATGGCCAGGGAGAAGCATGGTATTGGTAGCAGCAGCAGCTTATACAGGAGTCCTAGCCAGAAGGAGGAACAAATTTGGTTTGGTGGGGCGGATTTTGTCGAGGCCATTGTTGAGAAAATAGTGAAGGAGCCAATTCTAGACATGACTCGGAAATTCCATGAAATGAGAGGAGATTTGGTAGCAAAATTGAAGGAGGGTGTTCGTGAGATTATGTTAAACTCTGATAAGCACGGACAACTTTTGGAATTTCAAAGATCTCTTCAAATTAGATCGGACATAACTAAAGACATGTTGCTGAATTCGCATAGAGCTCAGCTGGAAATCTTGGTTGCTTTGAAAACCGGTTTGGCAGAATATCTCCAGACACAGAGCAGCACTTCACCGTCTGATCTAGCTGAGATCTTCCTAAATCAACGGTGCAGAAACCTCAACTGCCGATACGCTCTCCCCGTGAATGATTGTGATTGCAAGGTTTGTGGGACCAAGAACGGATTTTGCAGCGACTGTATGTGCCTTGTGTGTTCCAGATTTGACATGGCATCGAACACATGTAAATGGGTCGGTTGTGATATCTGTCTCCATTGGTGCCACGTGGACTGTGCTTTACGGGAATCCCTCATTAGGAACGGACAGAGTGCAACCAGTGGACAAACCGAGATGCAGTTCCGTTGTAATGCCTGTGACCATCCTTCAGAGATGTTTGGTTTTGTGAAGGAGGTGTTCTTGAACTTTATAAGGGAATGGTCTGCTGAGAATCTCTCCAGAGAACTCGAATATGTGAAGAGGGTATTTCGTGGCAGCAAGGATATGAGAGGGCGGCGTCTTTTTGAAGTTGCTGATCAGTTGTTGGTGAGATTGGGGAACAAGAACAACCTTGTTGATGCACGGAACCTAATCGTGAATTTCTTTAATGGTAAGCTTCATAATCAACTAAAGATGATGTTTCAAATATCAAATATTGCCAACCTTGCTTGACTACAATATGCTCTGTTTTTATTGTTTTGCCTTATTTTCTGGGAAAAATGGTGTTTTTTTTCATCCTATGTTTCAAGAATAACACAACACTTCGGAAAATCTACATTTTTCTATATTTAACTAAAAGGTGGTGTATTCAACTTTTGTTTTTGAGTTAAAATTGAGACAAATGAAATTTTTTAGGACTATTGAATTATTTTTGAACTTTTTAACTGAATTTCGGATAGAAACTTGCAAGTTGAAGAACCAATCCTCAAATTGGTACAAAACACCTTTTGCCTTTAGTTCTACCAATTTTTTTGTCGAAATGTTGCTTCTGTATAAAGTTCTGGTTTTGGACTTTATGTTGGCATTTGGCATGATGATTATACAGTGATTATTCGAAGAAATTACTGCATTCACTGATTCAAACCTAAAAACGCATTATTTTTGACAAAATTTAAATTTTATGTTGGCACTACCACAGCTGATGTTAATGTTTTGGTTGGGCTGCTGAGATGAGGGTGTTAAATGTAATAAATACATGGATTATGAGATTTATGCAAGTTTCTGTATATTTATTGCATTTACAGTGTTCATTCTGATGGTTCTTACTGTAGTGCAACTAAAACTCGGTTTTTGATTTGCAGAAAGCGATTCTGTGAAATTTAGCAGCAGTCATCTCCCATCTGGTAGCTTGGATCAACCCAAAGTTACCATCACTGGAGTTACTAAGCAGCAAGAAATGCCACGGATGAAACTAACAATCCCGAGCTCCAGTATCGAAACTAACAACAAACCCATAATTGCAGACACGGAGTTGCCGAGGAGCACTAGTCAAAAACCGCTTTTTGACGAACTAGACAGTATTATCAGAATCAAGCAGGCAGAAGCCTCTATGTTCCAGTCCCGTGCTGACGATGCAAGGAGAGAAGCTGAGGGCCTGAAACGAATCGCTATTGCAAAGAACGAAAAGATTGAGGAGGAATATTTGGTGCGGGTTGCTAAGTTGCGTTTGGCAGAGGCCGAAGAGACGCGGAAACAGAAGTTTGAAGAGCTCCAGGGTCTGGAGCGCGCACATCGCGAGTACTTCAACATGAAAATCAGGATGGAGGCTGATATAAAGGAGATGTTTCTCAAAATGGAAGCCACCAAACGGAACCTTGCGATTTGATTCGGTTTCTTCTGCGGGGGTCGATGCAACGTTGGGGGTTTTAAATTAGATAAGTAGCATATTTTTCTGAATTAGCTTCTTCTTCAGCTAGCTTTTATTGTAATTTATTTTGTTCAGCTAACAAGATAAATCTGTACAATGGATGCAGTGTAGTCCATTATTATGATATAGAACATGCTCCTTGTATTTAAGCAAGATATATAAAATATTAGTCTATTTCCACAACATCACTTCTGGCTGCTGTTTTTAATAACCTTAACTACCAACACTGTAATCTTGTCTGTGAGAATAAATAGTATATGAAAAGATTTTGGGCTTAATGAAAGTTTTACTTGAGCTCCAAGCCTTGCCTGCTGCTACCACTGAAATTGCGATTTGTAATTTGGAGTTGAATCGGATATAGTGAAGTTTCATTAGTTAAATGAATAATCCATTAAACTAACTCATCATACTTAATTCATCCACGGTTCTTATGATATAAACTATGAATAATCCATTATTGGTTAAACCTGCAGAATTTTACAGAGAAAAAGCATATGCATCAATTATGTTTTGGGTTAAGAACCTATGAAAGGTCTAAACTATCACCCATGTTAACGGGAGAGGTCTGAAATTTAAAAAGTTAATAACAGAGGTCTGAAATTTCAATTTTGTTGATTTGAGGTTTTCCGTCCATTTTTAGGGTTAAATTTAACAGAATTGTGTGAAATAACGTTTTTGCCCCTTTAATATTTTGTTTTATTTAATATCTTATTTAAGAAAATGTGAAATAACAATTTTACTCCTAAAGTCAAATTAAAACCACCCAACCCCGGCCACCCGACTCCGGTCACCACCACCCGACTCCGGCGACCACCACCTCGACTCCGACGACCACCACCTCGGCTCCGGCGACCCAACTCCGGCCACCACCACCCGACTCCGGCGACCACCACCTCGACTCCGACGACCACCACCTCGGCTCCGGCGACCCAACTCCGGCCATCACCTCGGCAAAAAAGCTCCGATTGGAGCCAAAAAAGCTCCGATATGGCCCCGACCGGAGCCACAAAGCTCCGATATGGCCCCGACCGGAGCCACAAAGCTCCGATATGGCCCCGACCGGAGCCACAAAGCTCAAATCGGAGCTCCGATTTGGGTCCAATCGGAGCTTTGGTGGTGGTCGCCGGAGTACGGTGGTGGTCGCCGGAGTACGATTGGTGGTCGCCGGAGTACCCTGGTGGCTTCAAGGGCATTTTGGTATTTTCACTCCAAGCATGTGAGGGGCACACTTGATAGAAGGACATTTTTGGAAATTTATTTTATTTTCGGTCGCATGTGACCAACTTCCGTTAGTTTTAACGGAAAAAACTAACGGAGACCGTTTTTATCAACAAAACTGAAATTTCAGACCTCCATTATTAACTTTTTAAATTTCAGACCTCCAATATTAAAAAGTTCAAACCTCTCCCGTTAAAATGGGTGATAGTTCAGACTTTTTATAGGTTCTTAACCCTTATGTTTTTGTAGGCAAAGAGTCTTTATCAAGAATCGTATGTCTTGTTACTACAATCACAGAGCTGAATTCAAGAAAGGAAATGTAGTAGAAGACTGATAGAAAATTCAAGACTCATCGGATAATACTAATCAAACTGAAGCTCCAGTACCTTCTTATCTTTACATCAATAAGAAGCAAGATACATACAGATGATCCCATTCTGGTTAACACAAATGCATAATCACAAACACCTAATTCCGAAATCTAAACTTAGCATAACCACAAACACCATATCTCAATTATTCACTACTCGTCATCTGATTCCGCATCATCATCACTCAGGTCAACATCAGAATCACTTGATATATCGTTGGTCTCCTCATCCTCAGAGTCACTCAGTACAATCTTTGTTGTCAACTGCCTCCTTGCCCTCTGCGGCCTCGCCTTAGGAGCAGCAACCACTGCCACATCATCCTCCTCTTCTGCACCACTGTCAACTGAACCATCAGCATTCGAAGAAGAAGAAGTAGCGGTCTTACCAAGCACCGAACTGCTCTTCTTGTTGAACGGGGAAGCACGCATCCTCCTCACTTTCTTCTCAGGCGACACACCCGAGCTTTCACTAGCAGGCTTTAGCATCTCTGTCATCAGCTTCTGCCCAATACCAGATGCAGCCGCCTTGCTGGCAGGTCCCCTCTTCTTTGCAGTTCCGGCTGGCGGTTTTGCTGCCTTGGAGGCTGCTGCTGGTGGTTTCCTCCCCCCTTTCTTTCCGGCAGGAGGCTTTGCCACCTCCGCACTGCCCTCATCAGTATCTTCCATCTTCATCGATGGTACTTGGGATGTTTCCATAGCTGTGAAACAAAATATCAAGTTGCTGTTATTGATTGAAAACCCAAAAAAAAAAAACTTGTTTAAAAGAATTTTTGTGATCAATCAACTTACCTGCAGAATTTTCCGGTGTAGCATCAATGTTGTAGTTAGCAAATCGTTCTGCAAGTCGATCTGCAAGTCCCATCTCATCTTCTGAATCATCTTCTTCCACCAAAGGCTTTTTCTTTGGCTGTACAAAATTAATTAAAGAGTCAAAATTGCACCCTATTAGAGAATATATGATGTTCTAGAGCAAGAATATTAAAATTCCTTCTGCATTAGATAGATATAACACAAAGAGTTGGAAGGAATATGGGAGTGAGATCACCTTTGCAGCAGCAGGAGCCTTCCTAGGAGCTCGGCCTTTGGGTTTGCCAACTTTTGAATCAGCAGCAGCATTATCTGATGCCAAAATAAACATAAATTTGATTATAAGGGCACAGTAAAAATCATATGAAAATATATTATGCTTAATCAAAATAATAAACTTAAATCTCACAGCCTCACCTGCAGCAACTGAAGCTGTGGTCGTCGATGTCCCTTCCATGCTAACAACCACAGGCTCCACGCTCACAGCAGCCTTCTTCGTTGTTTTACGAGGGGCTTTTGGTGCTGGTGCTTTTCTAGAGGCCTTGCCAGGAGCAGCTTTGGCCTTCTGGGCCGCTACAAGCAATTTTTCAGCATCGCGTTTGTCTTGATCCTATAACCACGGCAATGAATTTTTTAGAGGAATGAAATGCATAAACAGAAAGATTGTCAGACTCAGATACATACATCAAGCTGAAGCTCCAAAGCCTCGAGATCTTTGTTCCATAAATCCTTGGGGGTAGATTTTTTAAAAGTATCGACTTTATCTAACAGCTCATCTCTCTCTGAACAAAGCTTCTGTATTTTCTCACGCGTCAGACTTGCAATGGACATTGACAGTAAGTAATCATAATCACTAGCCTCGGAATTCTCTTCTTCGACATCTGCATCAACCTCAGCAACTGCAGCCTCAAGGATCTTCACCTTTTTAGGGAAAGGAGTAAAGCCCTTCTGTTTAAGCTCTAGGACCAGATCAACTTTCTTCCGGTTGCTCACTATGATTTCACCTTCAACGACACCTAGGATAAATCTGACCCTGTTGTCTAATTTCGATAACTCTACTTCAAGATTGTCGAGCAGAGATTTCTGCAAACATTGATGAACCAAGAAATTAGCCTATCTGGTTATCAACATAGAGATATTAGTTTTTTTTTGAAAATGAGACAGAACTACATTTATCATCAATACCTTTCTCCTTTCATAATACTCAAGCCTTAGGTGAAAGAATTCCTCAAGAACTACAAAAAGATAAACAAACAGTTAATCACAGAGATTGTGGTGAAGCAGTATGTAGTTCTTCATCTATGCACGGGTGAAAATGCAAGTGGTGAAGCAGTATGTAGTTCTTCATCTATGCACGGGTGAAAATGCAACCGAACTTACTCTGTTCAGGAGTATCGTATTTCTTAATCTTGCCATTCGGGTCAAATAGGTGCATGTTGCAGGTACTCATGTTGTTTGTTAGCTTAAATTTCTTCAACAGACCTTCCTGCCTTGCCACCGCCATATTCTCTTCCGAGAGGATAACTTCAAAATCCACATCACCTTTGTCGTGCTGCATGAAATCCTGCATTTGGAACAATAATGTTCAAGTTATAAAGAGTCCACAACCTTAATGAAACAATAATTAATGCCTATGCAACAATAATTACCTTAATGAAACCTTCTTTACATAAAGATTCCAGAAATTCCTTATAATCTTGGGTCCACCTACGAAGTGGCAACTCTGTAATCCTGAGAGTTGTTTCATCAACTTCCTCGATGATCCCAGAGACAGTATAGGTATCCCCGGTTTCCTTTGTGGCAGTTTTTTGGATAGTTCCTTTGAATCCTCGGTACCAAGGATGCATGGGTTCCATCATCATCTCTCCATTCAACAGACGCCTCACATTAGAGATGATCTCTCTTGGGTTATAGTTGGGAATGTAAGTACTCCATCCTGTACCGATCCCCTCGCTCCCATTGACCAGAACTGTTGGGATTACAGGCATGTACCTAAATTCAAGATAATCATGAATCTAAAGATCAACTATTTGGGACACAGAATGTCGTGAAATAGAATCACAGTTGATTAACCAAAGAGTGGGATAAGTAAAGAGAATATTACCATTCAGGTTCAATAGACTGGCCATCATCATTTAAGTACCTAAGGAGGTTGTCATCATCCTTGGGGAACAGGAACCGTGTAATGGGTGAAAGGCTAGTGTATATGTACCTAGGGCTTGCAGCATCCTTCCCTCCCTGTTTGTCAGGAGCAAACACAATAATGAAAAAAGGTTGCAGAACAAAAAAAAAATAAGGGGGTCAAACTTCCAGACAAGTTGGGACAGGTTGTAATTTCCAGAAATTAATGTATCTTCTCCTCACCGTATTGCGAGTACCAAATTGTCCATTTGGTGAAAGGAGGTTGATGTTGTTGCTGCCAACAAAATCCTGAGCCATGCCAATAATAGTGCCAGCAAGACTCTGCTCACCATGATGATATGAAGAATGCTCCGACACATAACCAGAAAATTGAGCAACTTTAGCTTCTGTGACAAAGTTATTCCTTTTGAAAGAGCAATAAAGAATCTTTCTCTGCCCTGGCTTGAAGCCATCGACCATAGAAGGAATAGATCTTTTAAGATCTGCCAGTGAAAACCTTATGAGCTCTTTATTTATAAAATCGCTGTAGGAAATAAACTTCTCCTTCTGATCAAGGAAAGTAGCAGGCTGCAGAACAAATAAAAAAAGGGGGTCAAACTTCAAAATAATATGAACGCACTTCAAATTGAAATCTGAATTCAGAATATGATTTTGCTCACATCAACTTCTCGAAGCCAATTCTTTCTTGCTTCAATCTTCTTTTTACTGAATGCAAGTTCAATGAATTCACCATCTTTCTCGTCAGCCCAAAAAAAATCCTTCTTGTGAGTGTTAAGATCTTCGAAGTATTCCTGCCCTTCTTGTGATGTACTTGTTCCCAAACCCTAGAGGGAGACATCAATTATTTTTTTGACAGAATATTCAAAAAATTCATTCTCTCACAAATTACTCGAGCAGCCAACCTTATAATACTTGACAGACCAGGCACGTGGATTCGCTACGGTTTCCTTCCAGGACCGATATTCTGGCAGGGTGTAGAAGCTCAATACTTTCTTAGAACTTTTGTTGGTAGCCTGCAGCAGTTAGCGAACATGCATTTCAGATGAACTATGATATCTGTGTCTTAAAAAAGACAAGTATATGCAAAACTGCAGTGTGCGGTAAGACAAACCTTCACAATTGGAGTAATGAACTCAACCATGAATGACGGAATCTTCAATAATGATGGCCAGAATGAATGGATAAAATTGATCAACAACCCCTTGATATGAGAACCATCATCATCCTGCGTATAGTTGCACATGAAAAAACATCAATTAAAAGTTTAATGAAAGTAATGTTATTATGGGAATATCAAACCAAACTATGAAATGCACAAACAATTAAATAAAGGAACCTGATCTGTCATTATCATCAAGTGACCATATCTTAAAGAGTTGACACTTTCATAAGCTTTGTTTTGCTGAAGTCCTAGAATCTTCTTGATATTCTCAATTTCCGAGTTTCCCATGATTTGGCTGTGGCTGGCTTCACGTACATTAAGCAGCTTACCTTTCAAGGGAAATACACCATATTGTTCACGGCCAACAACTTTTAATCCTGCCATCTGCATCGGAAACATGGTTAAAAACTTATTTTCCCCTTGTTTATGTATATATATATATAGATATGTGAATGCAGCCAGTCTACACTTGGCCTAAAAAAAAGTTGTTTGTCTACAGGATTAAACATTATAACTTACTGCAAGGGCCTTAGCTGAGTCTCCTTCAGTTAAAATCAGAGTACATTTGTGTGAGTTCTTTCCACCAGCATCATTGGCATCCTCTAGTTTCGGGATTCCAGTTATCTTTTCTTTCTTCGCTCCGTCAGTTTTCTTCAAGTCCTTACTGAGCTTGAAATTAGCCCATAAAAGAAGATTCTCAACGATCCCAGACTTAGCCACTATATCAATGATGGGGTAAGTTTGATTAGAGGTCTGAGAAACTGTGATTCAACAAAGGTCGACCAACAATAGATAATACCAATATACCTCTCTGAAGAAACTTGTCTGAAACTTCACACTTAGATCCGAAGCTGCTCTGGCGAAGTGTCAAATTCTCCTTTGTTTGAGAGTCAAAAGCAGGATTGTCAATGAGAGCATTGACGAACACCCACAGATGATTCTTTACGGTATGTGCCTTAAGGCTAGCACTCTTGTTCTTCTTATTTACTATCGCCACAATGTGGTTGGCAATCTGATTAGTGACGTAATCAACATGAGTTCCACCCTTTATTGTTGCTATGCTGTTTACAAAGCTAACCTGGAAAATCATACACAAACAATTCTTCAGCTATCATACGTGCAGGAATGAAAGAATATGAAAGCAATAAAGCTACAATAATATTACTTGTACCTGCTGAAATTGTCCTTCGCTTAAACTTACACAGATTTCCCACCTTTCATTCACAGTCTCTTCAATCCTGAAAAAAAGAAAGTTATTGTGTCAGCAAGTGATGTTCAAATACTAGACAGGACAACAAATTTCCAAAAAATAACAAGAAAGACAAACCTTGGAAGGGGCTCAGCTTTGTTCTTCGAGGCTGAGCTGAGATATAAATCCACATAATCGATAAATGTTTTCACTGGAACTCGTTTCCCATTCAGCTCAACCTTTACAGACTTTCCAAGACACCCAGCCATGTCAATCACACGCTTCTTCATCAAAGCAACTACATCTTCTTCAAGGTGGGTCATGTTAAACTTGGACAAATCTGGTTTGAATGAAACCTTTGTCCAGTTGTCAGACTCCTTGCACTTTGTTACAGCAGGCTCCGATTTTTTTCCCATATTATTGGAGAAAACCTTCAATAAACATATAGAATTTCGTCCATCAGGCATAGATCAAGTTAAATGACAAAACTCTTCTAGAGAATCATTACAAACGTCTAAGTTATCATTACAGACAAACGTCTGGGACAGCTACCTAATCGGAGCAGGGGTAGTAGTTACCTGCTTGTACTTCCTTTGACGCTTTCCATCTGCTGTCTCTATGACAAACTCTGTTGAAAAAATGTTGGTTAGCTTGGCACCATAACCATTCCTACCACCAGTAGTCTTCTTAGTGGAATCGTCATAGTTGCTGCTGGTCAACAAATGGCCGAAAATAAGCTCCGGAACATACACCTGCTCCTCCTGGTGAATCTCCACAGGGACACCATCGCCATTGTTATAAACGGTGATAAAGTTCTGCTCCACGTCAATCGTAACCCTAAGAGCGTCCATCTTAGGGTCACGTTGCTTGTTATCAGCAGCATTTACTAAGATCTCGTCAAATATCTTATAGAGACCTGGAACATAGGTCACAGGACGTTGGACCATCTCGTCGTTCTCGTAGATCCAAAGAGTCTGAGTGTGCTTCTCAATAGATCCGATGTAGGTGTCCGGACGGAGCAGGATATGCTCCAACTGCGACTTTTTCTGATAGGTTTCTTCGATTGTTTTCCCTTGACCACCGGTGTTGACGTTGTTGCTACTCGTCAGGGGGAGCTTCTTGGTCGCCATGGCGAATGGATCGATCGGAGAAAAGATATTAGATTCCTTAGGGTTTTTCAGGTTCAGTTCTAGATGGAGGAGATGAGGTGAAGAGAGAAAGAGACACAGAGGCGGTGTCTGGACTGGATCTCGCCGAACACTGAACAGAAAGGAGTTTTGAAGGGAATGATACCTTTAAGAAAAGAGAGACTAACGTTATTTTTTCATTTGAATTTCAAATTTTTTTGGCCACTGAATTTTGAATTTGGGCGGTCAAATGCGAAATTTCAATCATTTCGAGAAGATTCTTCTAGGATGGTTTTGAATTATCTATGGGCTGTTTGCTATTTATATTTAATAAATAAATACCCAAACAGCCCATAGATACAATACCCAGCCCATAAATCTTTTTTTTTTTTTTTATATATATATAAAAGCATAACTAGAAACTATTAGAAACTACCCTAAGTCTAGGGCTGGCGATGGTGAGGGTATGGTGCGAATAGCACTAATACCATAACCATACCATATTTTTTTCACTCATACCATAACCATAACCACTGCGGTTATTATTCTTCATACCATAACCATAACCATGGTTTTTAACCACGATTAAACCATCTACACGTTTTTACGACTCTACACGCGTTTCTACCCGTTTCTACTCAGACAACGGTTTTGTTACGTTTTAACTCGTTTTTTAAGGTAAAACGTAAAAACGTGCGTTTTTACGACCTAGAAACGAGTTTTTAACTACATAGACCACGATTAAACCATTTAACCACAATTATTCAAACTAATACAACATCAATGTTTCATACGAAAAAAGTAAACATACATTCACTGTTTCATACACGAAATCTAAATTAAACATAACTTCATTGTTTCACTTAATTTAAAAAACACATCTTCAATCACCTATCACTTGCGATCCTCGATCCTCATTCGCAATCACTTTCAATCGTGGTTACCTAATAATAAGAAATATAGAAAAAAATTTGTGCATGGGAAAGGCAACGGTATAAGAATTATAATATTTGACTAATAATTACAGTATAGTAATAATGTATAAATATAACAATATAAGTATTAGTAATATATATAGAGGTGATGGTTATAACCGCGGTTATGGACTGAATACCATAACCATAACCCTAACCATTGCGGTTACAAGATTCATCACCATAACCGCCCCTCACCATAATGGTGCGGTTAACCATTGCGGTAAATGGTGCGAATAACCATAGTTATTTGATTTTCACTGCATCATTGCCTGCCTTAAGAAAATCATACAAAATAAAAGGCTTATTAATAATTAATTCAAGCGAGTTCGACCATATTTCCACTCTAAAAGAAAATTGTAGTCAACAATTGTGTTGACTGTGTGCACATGGCTTGGGGCCCTGGGCCCACTGGTGTCTGATTGATGGGCTCAATTTTTCATAAACAGTTATACTTTTCCTCAAAGCAGATAGATTGAGAGATATGTATCATCAACATTATCCATTGAATAACTATTTAATATGGCTAGTAGAGATGTTTAGGGGGCACGGGTCCGCAAGTATGGAGATGGTATAATATTGAAATTTAGCGGGGTAGATTCGGGTTTGGGGTTTCTTGGGTCACTGTTAGGGGTGTCAATGATCACGATTCATGAGTATTTGCCGATTTGTGGAGTTCCAACCCGCCGAACTGTAGGATATAGTACAGCTATACTTTCTCACGGGACAGTCGCGTTCGGATCTGGGGTCGCGGTGTCCTGCAAACCCGACCCATCCATTATATATATTTTATAAAATAATAGTTCTAATGCAACAAATACTCAACACTAATTACTTAAATATAAATGAAGGTTGCCCAATACTAGGGTTAGGTCTTAGTTTAGAAGTGATATTCTAATGTTAAAAAATTATAAGTGGATGTCTAAATATTCATGTTTTCGTGTTTTTATTGTGATGGATTTAATTGAAATTTGTGATGGATTTGATGTGATCGGTGTTTGTATTTTTACATTTTTTATTTAAATTTGAAGATTAATTTAGATATATACTTAAAAAGTTATAAATATAATTGTATGTTTGAGATTCACGGAGCAGACCCCACAAGTCGCCCATAATTTTTTTACAAATAATACATGCCCCGTAGGCTGTAAGATATTAATGAATGAGACGAGTATAAGCTTTACAAGTCAACCTATTGGGCCGGTCGGGCTGGCGAAACTCGCCCCGCCCCGCCCCATTACTGGTTAATGTATGCTTTTTTGACCAAGTGCATCTGCATGTAGAGTGATCGTCTATCGAAGATCCCAATTCCCACCCACACCGACACCTAGACGTGAATTATTTTAACCGCTAACAATAATTGTTTGTGTGGGAAAAAAAATGGTGTCTTTTTAATAAGAAGTTATAATCTGATTAAAATATTAATCCCATGTCTCATAGAGTGTGAATAAAATTTTCCAATTAGACCTAAAACCAAACTCGTTGATGTAGGGATAAACGGCTTAAGGGTAAAATTTTATGAAACCCGTACCTTTTTTTCGGTTTTAAAATAAACATATGAGTTATTGAAATATTCGGATTTGGAACTGATTTAGTGTATATATATATATATATATATATATAATTATTTTTAAGTTAAATTAATTTGTAAGGGATAAATCGTACATGATAAATAATGTTTCAATTCTAGCGTCGGCGTAACTATCAACATGAAGCACCAACTATGAACTAACCTATTAATACCGAACAGATTTATTTTCTTTTCTTAGTAGATGGGAACTTAAAAACGCAGGAATGGCAATTTAAGCAGCACGGTTTCCTGACATTATTAATTATATTTTTATTTATTAATTAATAATTAATAACAAATGCAAGTGCAACCTCCCACGCACTAAAAATGTCTCAATTGACGAGCAACCCACATGGATAGCGTCAGATTTTTCAATGCACTCCCTAAATTCAGCTGAAATTATTATATTATAACAAATGAATAGATAAGTTGAGATATTGTTGGGAACTACCAATATGATTTCATCTCAATAATTTCTTTTAATTGGGACCATGAGATTTCATGTTATTAGGTAAAAATACACATTTACTTGTTAGCAATAGGTACCACCGAATCAACTACCTTGCTAATTTTAACATGTTTACGCCACAATTAAAATTAACAAAGGCTTAATAGCAAGTCCTACATGCTATACCATTTACATCTTATCACTTCACATTAATAATAAACGTGATACGGATTTTGAGTCATATTATTATGTTGCATTTAAATTTACACAAATATATCAGAAAATAAATATATAATAGTAAACAAATTTAAATAGATAAATTATATATATTTTCAAAAAAATATTATATATTTTTTCAAAATTATTATACATAAATGACAAATTCTCTAAAATAAATAACCATTTACGAGTTGTAAAATATATATATTTTTTTGGCCATTAGTTGTAAAATATATTAAACAGGAATTTTCCCCAAAAATCTTCACATCCCTAAGTATATTCATAAAATCGACATAAAATTTAATTTGTATTATCATGCTATTATATGCTTCCAAACAGTTAATTTATTTTAGTTGGCAAAAAAAAAAACTGTTAATTTATTTATTTTTTTGTAACAATTTGTTTTTATTCAGTCTTGAATTTTTATTGTTAAATTGTGTGCTAAAAAATTCCAAGATGAAGAAGCCTTTCTTCTACCCAAAATATATATATATATATATATTGACATTTTTCCGATGCGATTCTAATAATATTTACCAAGCTAAAAATACTCAAAATTTAAATTCGTTTTTCCCATGAAAAAATACTCTATTATTAAATTATTTTTTAGATTCTAATATCTTTACCGGAAAAATTAGATTTTAAATGTATATGGGACGGGGTGGGTTTGGTCAAATTCAAGACGCGCCTTGCGAGTCAAAACATTTATCTTAGACCTGTCATATGTATCTCGTGGAGCGAGACCCTACAAGTCGTCTTGTGAATGACATAATCTATTATCACATATTACATAACCCTAACTTTACCATATTCAAATGCGACTTCAAATTCGAATCAACGAATCCAAATTCGAATACAAACGACCAAACACATCGCAAATTCGAATTATAAATTACAAATTTAACTCTAAATTCAAATATCAATCCAAATACAGATCACCAAACACGTCAAACTCATCATAAATCTGTTGTTTTAACTATATGTTATATTACATCTATAATTTTAAATAATTTACATATGATATATATATAAGATGCACGTGCGGGGGGAGGAGAGGTTCACGGGGGCTCGCGACAACAAATCCGGACCCGTCTCACATTCCATAGAACGTGGGTCTACGGGACGAATTCGGGGCGGGCCCGCGGGTACTTTAACTCATAGACACCTCTACTCCTAAGTTCAGCTATCGATATGTAACTTAGGAGCATTTTTTTTAGTTTTCAGAGTCTTAGGTTTGAAAAAACGTTTTTACTTATCATTTAGATATACATATATATATTCACATAGTTAGGGGATCCATCTAGATATGAACTTGTGCCAATCATGTTCACGTCCATGTTTGGGACAATTCCAGGCATGGGTGTGCGTGTGCCCTGTGGCTGACCAGCTACTCAATCAAAATTCTAAATTTTTCATAACTCAATTGGCTGAGTTAGGGGCTCCTCTTGAACAATGATCATAATATAATTAGTTTCCCAAACCAAGTAAACAGTATGGTTGGAGCTCGGGCCAACGCGAACTTCTAACTAGGTGAATCAACAATGATGTAAATGGGTCACGTATACCCGCTGACTCGCGAGGTCCCATTGACTCTCCGTGCCTCACATCAATTTTGACACATCGGCCCGTGTTTTATGGGATATAGGACGATTCCGAGTCTAGTTACCCACGGGACGGCGGTCCAGAGTCGCATGGCCCTTTAGACCCGCCGCCCCGTTTGTTTACTTGTTTTTACTGTGATGAATTTAATGTGCTTGGTAATTTAGAGTTGGAGTTGTATTTTGTGATGTATTTTATGTTTTTGGCGTTTGTATTTGGAATTAGATTTCTGATTTGAATATGGAGACTAATTTGGATATATAGTTGACAAGTGAAGAATGTAATAATATGTTTGAAAATCACGTGGCGTGACCACATAAGATTTTCTAACCCATAAAACTCGCCCCACGAGATATATAGAACATATACGAGTCGATTATATCGACCCTTTGGACATGTCTGGGGCTGGCAATACCCGTCCCGCTTAATTGAAACCCATATGTATCAAGTTATGTATTCTGATAAATAACATTTTTCTAATTTAAGATTCTTAAAACTCTAAAAAGAACTGAAATTCCTAAAGACCGCATGCTGATAATGAAATCTCATAAAATGTAATATTATGCTGATAATATCTATCTATATATAATATAATTTTGAAAAGTTTAAAAACATTTTGACAAATAAGCTTTTTAAGTAATTTTATCTTTCCTAATATCAAATTAATCATTTTTTATTGGTCCATGTCATGACATACCATAGTGAATCATAGGTGGCTTGCCACATGGTTTAGTTCTAAGTGCTCCAAAGATCCTCATTCACTCTCAAAGATGTTACAAAAGTTACAATTTTTTTTTGTAACATCACATATCTTTATTTCACATGCATAAGTTAAATAATATTGATTTTATGATTTTTTAAACTTTTTTATGAATTAATTTTCATAGAAGACTAAAATACATATTTCGGAAAATTAGTATGTGGATCTTTATTAATTTTATATTAACATTTTTATTATAAAATAGTCTATTGACTATATTTTCAGTATATTACATTTTTTTATTAAAATAATTAATATATCTACATGTTACTTTAATGTAATTTGGTATAACCACGTCCAAAGTATATAATTTATTATATATATAAAAAATATACCTATATTATTTTTCGTCATAATATTTAAATTATGAGAATTTTTTTATTTTATAAAATATATATAGGTAATACATTTGTAAGGAAGCATATAATGTTGACAATAAAGAAAATGATTTTTTTACTCAATTATGTTGGTCCAAATAGGATGTATATTTCACTTGCTTATGTGACATCATCTTTTTGTATATGTAGACACTTTAAAATTATTAAAACTTCCACATGCAATCTTGAAAGATATTATCATTTTTAGTGCGTTACTTTACAGTTAATAATAATAATAATAATAATTTGAAAAATAAATGTTTTGTTTATGCGTAATTTTTTTCATAGTCATTTTTCTCATGGCAGTTTCCTAAAATTTATTTAGTTGTATAAATATTGACAAAAAACTAATTTAATGAATAGAGGTATTTAATAATATTACAAATGTTAAATTGATCATATAATTAGAAAAAAAATGGTAGAAACGATTTATAACTAAGTCATTTAATTACATTTTCTCTAATTTCATTATTCTATAATTATTAATATGTACATTTTTTAAAATTATAATATATCTAAAGTGTTAGAATATGGTGACGTGGCACCGTAATAGGAGCTCGTTAATTAAGGGAATTACCTAAGTTAATTAGGTAATTGTCGATTTAGGTTAATTGGGCCAAACCCAATTAGTAATTGACAAGGGAGGCCCAAAATTGGGCTTCCCCCTTTAACATGCAATTCGGCCGGACTATAGTACCACATTGGTTGGAGTTGCCAAAAGGCAACTCCACCAATACTATATATAGGGGTGTCTGCTAAGGGTTTATTCACTCATTCATAATAACAATGATCTCCATTGAGAACAATTGTTTCCCTTAGTCTATATTTTCGGCACCATCATCATCAAGTCCGAGGTTCCATCTCCGTTGAAGAATCGATCAGAGGTCTTGTTGTGGAGCTACATCACGTGGGACTTCTTCTAACGAAGAACTTGCACGTAGTTCCGACCGGAGGATCAGAACTCCCTCCACATCGTTCTTGGGCAGGAAAGCTAAAATGTATGTGTACTAATTCCGCTACGTATATTAGATTTCTTGCTAGTACACGTTTAGCATTCCGTAGTATTACGTCCCCGTAATCCAACAGTGGTATCAGAGCCAGGTTTAGGAGTTCTTAAAATTTTGATAAACTGATGTTCTTGATGTTCATAAAAACTGAATTTTTTATGTTCATGAACACCATGAAGAATCCGAAATTTTTAAGTGGATTTCATGTGTTCGATCTTCAAAACCTTAAAATTTTCAAATTTACATGTTTTTCAAGATCAAAACCGAATTTTTCATGATAAATTCAAGTTTGATGTTCATGATCTTCAAGAACACCATGAGTTTTATCAAGAACACTATTTGGATTCTTGATCAAGGTATTATTTGATCCTAAAATTTGACAATTTTTCCAACTTTTTGTGTTTGTGCCGAAAACCCTAGGGGTGTTTTAGGTAAAAAAAAAATTAATTTTCTTGGTCACCAAGTTATTAAAATTTCGGCACAAATATTTTAATATATATGTTGCCAATTTTAAATTTTATTAATATGTAACTATATATCTATAAGTTGGAAAATATGGATAGGTTTATAATATAATATTGTAAAAGATATTAACTATCAATATATATAGTTAAAGATAGAGTTAATATATAGGGTTAAAGGTCCTTTTGGTACCACATGTTTGCAAAAATTACACTGTTTATACCACTAGTATTTTTTCGTACCGAATTGGTACCATATGTTTCCAAACCTTACTGTTTTGGTACCTCCGTTAGGGTTCTGTCAAAAACAGCTGTTAAATGGCATGTGCCATGCACTTGATCAGCCCAAAACTTTCAATTTTGTTACAATTTAGTCCATCTAATACATCCCTAACTTTTATTTTGTTCAATTTAGTCCTAAAACTTCAATACCAAACCATTTTCCCAAATTGACCTAGCCATGGGCTAGATCCGACCCTAGGTCATGGTCGCCGGACCCAGGCGACCCCGACCCAGGGTTGGACCTAGCCCTAGGCTAGGTCCGGCTAGGTCAATTGGGACCTAGCCCCAATTTAACTCAATTGGGGCTAGGTCCTAATTGACCTAGCCGGACCTAGCCTGGGGCTAGGTCCCAATTGACCTAGCCGGACCTAGCCTAGGGCTAGGTCCGACCCTAGGTCGGGGTTGGCTGGGTCCGGCGACCATGACCCAGGGTCGGACCTAGCCCATGGCTAGGTCCGGCAATGTCAATTTGGGGAAATGGTTTGATTTTGAAGTTTTAGGACTAAATTGAACAAAATAAAAGTTAAGGATGTATTAGATGGACTAAATTGTAACAAAATTGAAAGTTTTGGGCTGGTCACGTGCATGACACATGCCATTTAACGGCTGTTTTTGACGGAACCCTAACGGAGGTACCAAAACAGTAAGGTTTGGAAACATATGGTACCAATTCGGTACGAAAAAATACTAGTGGTATGAACAGTGTAATTTTTGCAAACATGTGGTACCAAAAGGACCTTTAACCCTAATATATATTGATAGATTTAATTACTATACAAGATTAAGAAAATATATTGTCTACATATTTTAATCCCTAAAAGATATATTTGACAATATATATATATATATATATATATATATATATATATATATATATATATATATATATATATATATAAGCATTATTGAAAATTATTTTACATAATTATTATTTTTTGAAGACTAAGTTGAGTATTTTAGTGGACTTTAAAACACCACTTAGCCCACAAGAGTAATTCGGCCGAACCCTAGGGTTATTGGGCAGGTCCAATTGCTAAAACGGAGCGGGCAAAACCAATCTTGGTTTTCTTAATCGGGTTGACCTAGTCGGGTCGGACCATAGTAACTAAATTAAACCTAACATAACCGGTTTTAAGTGATAAACCGAACCACTATCTTATTTTATTGAACCGTTTCGGACCAAACCGGAATTTTTAAAAACAGACCGAGTTGAACTAGATTTTAAAATTTGGACCGAACCTCTTTAAAATTTTCGGAAATTTCAAATTGTTCAATAAAATAGGATGTCAAATTTTAAATCCAAAATGCTTTCGAATTTTAAAATTAGCCTAAACAGTGCTCTTAGGGTTTGTGTTTTAATACACAGTTTCAATCAAAACCCTAATACCTGGTTTCGATTATGGGGATGGATCTCGGACTTGCATGTTTTTGGGACTGGATTAAATTAGTGGGCTGATTTGCAATTGTTTACTTTCTGCATCATATATTTTGATATAATTAGAACTGTCGTCTTGACTTAGTCAAGCTAGCTGGATATTATATTGCGAGCATTGAGCTCTGAGATTTAAATATATGGTTTGCGTAATAGGATAGACATGCTATGCTGATTGAAAGTGCCTAGAATCCATGTCTAGAAATTTGCATGATTGATTGTAAGCATGAATTTCAAAACAGCCCCTAATATTTTCAAAGCGTTTTATAAAACCAAAAATTCCAGTTGCCAATTATGCATGATGTGTGCGGATATTGAATGTTTTGACGCGTATGCTAGGATGTTCACAATAGAACGCATGTGATAATTTACTTTACGTAGAATTATGTATGCTAGGAACATTAGACGCATGACGCGTAAGCATGTTGTGTTCGATATTTATGGCATGGTATGATGATTTGCTAGATGTAGTATAATTATAAATATGCATGCGTAAATTATCGGATAATTTTACAAAATCATAAGGGCCTTGGGAAAGCCAAGATCATGTATGCTTACTTGAAAATTCTCGTTCCGGTAATTTGCAATAGAATAACCATTTTCAAAAGACTGATCTATTAGATTGAAAACGACAATAGTGTGAATTCTTTCACGACACCCCCTTTCTCGGTTTACTGAAGGTTGGTTTGGTTTAGTGACTGACGAATCACTATTCGTCATATTCCATCATAATAGATAATCCGATGTTTGCAATTCTGTCAAAATGTCTTCCTAAACTTTGCATGATTGTCAATGTGTTAATATAGATGACTGCGACTAGCAATGTCATTTCCCAGTTGAATAAGGGAATAAGATTGAATAGCGGTAATTATAAAATATGGAATAAACGAGTTAAGATGATAATCTCTGAAATAAGAGGTCTGGATCATTTGACCACAAAACAAACTAGGCCTGAGGGAGACCTCACAGATGAGCAAAAGAAGTTCTATGATGAATGGGATGTCAAGGATCATGATGTTCGTTCCACCTTGCTCTCTATGCTGGAAGACGAGATTCTCTATAGGTTTGACCATTTGGGGACTGCCAAGGACCTATGGGATGGTCTTAAGGCAACATTTGGTGTCTACACCATTGCCCAAAAGAGAGCATTAAACATTGCTCTTGACACCTATAAGAAGAATCTCAAGCATACGATAAAAGATCATTATTATGCATATGTGTAACTTGATCGCTGAGCTCAAGGAAGCAGGTGAAAACCTGTATGAGGAACAACAAATCAACTACATGATCCGCTCTTTACCCGACTCTTGGAATATCATGAAAATGAGCCTTACCCATGCTACCCATCTCGATACTCTCGAGAAGGTACAATTTCATCTTGAGCTGGAGGAAGATAGACTCAAGGCTGAAAAGTCTAGATCTGAAATGCATATTGCATCCTCCGCTCCAACCGAACAAAAGGGGAAGCGCAAGAGAAAGGGAAAAAGCTCTCAGAACAAAACTGAGAAGTTTGTGGCGAACAAATCCCAGAAGAAGTTTAAACGCAAACAACCTGGTGGTAAGAAAAAGCAAGCAAAGCAGACACGTAAAGAGGAAACTCGAACGTGTTTCAGGTGTGGCGTGAAAGGACACCTGACTAATGCTTGCACTAATCCTCATAAGGTACGTAAAGAGAAAAGATGATGAAAATCATTCATTCTCTTTTTGCTTCTAATCACTCGAGAGTAATTCATTTTCTTTTGAATTACAGAATCGAGAAACAGAAGCAACGACCTGATCGAGGATGCCCCAGAAGAATAAATATGAAATGAGAGATTCTTTATCTTTATATTTGCTAAAACTTCTACTTTTATTTCTGTTTGAAAATACTCTTAAATAAGTTTCTTGGTGGAACACATTATTTTCCGAGTATTTACTAATACTTGAATTGAGTATTGAATTTATCATCGTTCGTTTTTATCCTATTCACGCTATTCAACACATTGCTCAAGCATCCTTATTTGTTAAAGTACTCCATTATAACTTATATCCCAAATAATGTGCATGTTTAAAACCGATCTTGCTTTTAAATTTGGAGACTAAAACGATTCTCAAAACCACGATTTTTAACCGGGTATGCGCGTGGCGCATACCACCTCGAAGTCGGGACACATCGTTTTAGAACACGAATTTAATAATCAAGTATTTTTATGAATGCGGAATTTTCGTTTGTAATTCTTCAGATATAACTCATTGATAACTACTTAGATTTTATGTAAGCCTTCCAGCTACTACAATCTAATTAGAATATCAACCATGGCATTAAAAGCGATAGCTTAAGTACATGGTCCATAAGATAGATAAATTTATGGATACGTTAAATAAACGAAAAGAAGTAGTCGGTAAAACGACTCTCCCACCATTAGCCTTGAACGAAGAGTTTGGCTAAAAGCATTCATTAAACACTTCAAGAAACATAGTTCAAGAATTACATAATGTTAGAGTTGCACATTAATGGGGCATTACTCTCATAGTCAAAGGCAACGAACTTCTTTCGAGAAGTATCCCATCAAAAGAGATGTGTTAAACATCTTGATGTTCGTTCTTGAACCAGTGACGGTTCAGCAAGCAAAGGAAGGACCTCAAAACGAGGGAATAGAGGAAAACAATGGAGGATGAAATTGCCTAAACAAGAACTAATTCAGTTTTAGTCTTTAGTTGATTTATCTGTTAACCATAGAACTAGAAAGTGAAATCTTATAATTCACTTCTAGTGGAAATTTCAAGTGGTGCAAAACTCGAATAATTGCGAAAGGACATACCCAAATTCACGGAGTAAACTTTGATAAAGACGGACTCACCGACTATGCGTTACACCATAGTCAGGGCCGTCCTTGCCCATGACTGCAAGTCTCGAACTCGAGTATGCATCAAATGGACATGAAGACCAAACATCGCTAAGTAAAACTGGAGAAAGAGATCTATATGGAGCAGCCAGAGAGTTTCATTACTTCTGGCAAAGAACGCAAAGTTTACAAACTCCAAAAATCTATATATGGTCTTAAACAATCGTCTCGGCAATGGTATCGCAGATTCCACGAGGAAATCGTTGGAAACGGATTCGTGAATCTTCACAAGGATCCCTGCGTATACACTAAGACCTCCGGGTCTAAGTATGTCATCATAACACTATACGTGGATGATATACTCATTGCTGCGAACGATATGAGTTTCATGAATAAATCAAAGTCTTGGATAGCACCAGCATTCAAGATGAAAGACATGGGAGAGACCACGTACATCTTTGGCATCAAAATTGCTCGAGATCGTGCCGCTCGGAGATTATGTCTATCTCAGGAATCATATATCAACAAACTGTTGAAAAGATTCAGAATGCTGGATGCTAAACCCGTGGATACGCCGGTTGTGTTCGGGTGCGCGCTATTGAAGCGTGATGGCCTGAAAAAACCAGCAGGAGCGTGAACATATGAAGAATGCAGAGTATCTGAGCATGGTAGGGAGTCTAATGTACGTCATGCTCTGTACTCGTCTAGACATCTGTTACGCTGTGTGCCTTGTAGCAAGATTCCAATCAGATACTAGTTATCAACATCTAAAGGCCGTAAAACGAATTATCAGATATCTGAAAGGTATTGCCGACTACGTTATGTGCTATGAGGGCGATCGACTCGAATAGACCGGTTATAGTGACGCCGACCACGGTGGCGATCCGGATGATCGTAAGTCCACCACGGGAGGAGTTTTCCTCCTTACTAATTCTGTCATATCATGGGTATTGGGTAAGCAATAAGCAATCTTGTGTCGCGCTTTCCATTATGGAATCAGAATTCGTTACCCTCTCCAAAAACGCTCAAGAAGCGGTTTGGCTGAAAAGGCTTCGTACTGCATTAATTGGCACCGACAAGAAGAGTAAACATGTGAATGTGTACTCCGACAGTCAGGCGGTCATTGCGGTAGTTAAGAATCCAAAGTACCATAGTAAGAAAAAGCACATTGATGTGAAATAAAATTATGCTAAATATGTTCTGGAAGACAACATAATCGCTTTAAAATACTTGCCTACAGACAATATGGTCGCAGACCCTTTAACTAAGCCGTTACGTAGGGAGATTTTTTAAAAGCACGTAAAAAATGCTTGGATTACGTGGGGCTTAAACTGAGTGGCTTGTAAAAGTGATAACATTTTGACATTTGAAATTATGTTTCAATTGAATAAAAGAATTGCAATTTGAGTTTATGATTTATCGACGTCATACTAATTAACAACATCGGATTTTACGGTCTATAAACTAAGTTGTAGGAAGAAATAAAATTCTTCCACCAAAATTATGTCGAATGTGAACCTTGCCTCGTCACACAGGCACGATCATCTTGTAAGGAGAGAGGGAGCTCTACCATAACAAGATTGACTAAGAATCAGGGGGATAAACTTGATTAAACAAAACGATAGCATTGTCACGCTTAACATCATGACTTAATCTTCGTTTTACAAATCGCCGAGTTGGACTTTGTCCATCACTATATATCACATTCAAGGTCAGATGAGAGATTCTGCGATAGCATTATTGACATATCCCATCCCTGGCTTTACCAGGTGTGCTATCGACGCGTGCTTCATAATGCACGTGCCACGTTCGACCACGGGGTCATGCTCGGTTGTGCTAGCTAGAATCCTTGTGATTCAAAGGGCGCATACTTCTTCACCTTGAGCGTGTGATTGATCCCGGATGCCTTATGAAGAGACATCCAAAGTATCCTCACAGACTCAGAACTTATACCTAAGGTCTGGCTCAATGCTCGCTTCCCGGCGTACGAGCGTAGTGTCAAAGAAAACAGCCAAGTGATCACGTCTTGGAAACCGGTTGAGTCAGACTAAAGGTATAAGCGATGGGGATGATAAAGTTCACCTTTAATTCACCGACTCTCGTGTTCACTAGGTGACCGCCAACCGGATATTAGTTGAAGGTTGTTAACACTTGTACGGATGCCCTGGAGAAGTATTCATTTGTGGAAAACTGGGCAATTGGAGAATTAACAGTTGACCAAGGATACAATGCTGTACGTGTTTTATTTCAAACAGGTTTGGTTCATGAAAGGGAATCAACATTCGGCGGGCGCTACAATACTCCTAACAGATGAGTAGCACGATGCCCGTCGTATCCGCCGGTCGCACGGCAAGCCTCGTATGAACTATTCGGAGACGGAGACGAAGACTGAAATGTTAATACTATTGCGTAAACGTATAGATTAACGAGCACCCTCCCATTCCGGCGACGTGGCGCCGTAATAGGAGCCTGTTAATTAAGGGAATTACCTAAGTTAATTAGGTAATTGTCAATTTAGGTTAATTGGACCAAACCCAATTACTAATTGACAAGGGAGTCCCAAAATTAGGCCTCCCCCTTTAACATGCAATTCGGCCGGCCTATAGTACCACATTGGTTGGAGTTGCCTTTTGGCAACTCCACCAATACTATATATAGGAGTGTCTGCTAAGGGTTTATTCACTCATTCATAATAACAAGGATCTCCATTGAGAACACTTGTTTTCCTTAGTCTATATTTTCGGCACCATCATCATCAAGTCCGAGGTTCCATCTCCGTTGAAGAATCGATCAGAGGTCTTGTTGTGGAGCTACACCGCGTGGGACTTCTTCTAACGAAGAACTTGCACGTGGTTCCGACCGGAGGATCAGAACTCCCTCCACATCGTTCTTGGGCAGGAAAGTTAAAGGTATGTGTACTAATTCCTTTGCGTAGATTAGATTTCTTGCTAGTACACGTTTAGCATTCTGTAGTATTACGTCCCCGTAATCCAACATAAAGTTATAATAAAAATAAGCATAAAATATTTATACGCTAAGAAAAGTGTGAATATGTTACTTACTAATAATATTCATAATTAACTTCTTAATGATAGTGAAACAACTTTCTTTTATAATATATTACTTCATCATAACTTATGTAATAGTTATTTAGTTACTTATTAAAATACATATATTCAATTTAATTTTTGTGATAAATAAGATATAAATATAAAAACATAAAAGTTAAATTGAGCAGCTTTAATTAACAGCATATGTCAGTAAATTTATATATTATTGTTTTACAAACTCATACTAATTATTCATCAAATATATTAATTAATATATATATATATTCAATGTTATCTAAATAATAATTAATTAATTTTTATTAAATAAATTCCATTAATTAAAAAGTAATATATTTTGTGAATATATTTCATATATAAATTATTCTCTATTTTATGTATATATTATACATATATTTAATAAAAAATAAAAAAAAAATCATTATAATTTGTATTCACTTAATAAAACAATTTTTATAAAAATATAAAAATAATGAAATAAATTATGATGAAATTAAATTTATTATTTATTTACCCGCAAAGCGCGGGCCAACTACCTAGTTATGTAATACTTCCCTTTTCAAGACCTAAAAAATATTTTTATTAGACCGTTTGAGTAAAAACGAATTCTCCTTTTGTAAAATATATATGAAAGTAACCGGACTATTTTGAATTTGAACTATGTAAAAGTACATAAGACATGTTATGCGTGAGCTCATGCAAACTTGGGCAGATATATTTTTTTTTTAGATCAAAAACCGATCTTAATAAGTTTTTACTCTGTTTTACTGAAAAAAAAAATTTAACTCATATATATATATATATATATATATATATATATATATATATATATATATATATATATATATATATATATATATATATATATATATATATATATATATATATATATATATATATATCCAAAAAATTGATACTTATCTTAATTTTTATTTTTAAACAGTCAAAATATTCGTACTATTAAAAAATACACATGGAATTATTTATATTACAATTATACATTTTTTTGGCCAACTCAATTATACATTGATTGTGCATAAATAATTCTCCTACAAAATGTTCACATAATTAATTATAATATTTATCTTCATAGTTATTTTTTTTAATATTATTATTCGTTATAGGCATATAGACTCGATTTTTACGTAATTTTCCAAACTAATTCAAGATTAATTCGGAATGGTGTCGACACATTTTTCTTCGGATTCCCGGTTTTTTCCCTACGCTATTACAATTTACAAGTACACTCCCTAAAAAATTGTTATTTCTTATCTTTCATTCGCAGATCTCAAATGCAATTCATTGGATACGAATACGATCATACCTGCAGCGGTGATGAATAATGCAGATGAGTGGAAATATTACAAGAAAGCCACTGTCATAAGAGAGCACCAATTAAGGAGACTATTTCGGGTACATTTCGCTAATTTTTTCAGACAAGCAGACAAAATCTATAGGGTCGGTCGGTCCACTTTATTTCTTAATAATAATAATAATACGTGTGTTAGTTGATATCTTTAATTACAAAATGAAAATATTTATATAATTAAAAGGATCGTGGTCTCATTTTATATGATTAATTTATTATTTTATATTATGAGATTGTCATTTGAAGCTAATAACTTATGGAGTCTAAATAAAAATTAAACGTCAACAAGAACCATTATATATTTGTAAGCTAAGTATAAGTATGTATGTAATAGTACTTAGCGAACCTTCATCATACTTGATGATTTTATGATGTTTATTTTTATCATTTATATATATAATAATACGTGAGTTAACAAATACTCATCTTAGTAATAATCTAAGAATCTAATCTACTATGTAGGAACATACCTAGCGCATCTATAAGTAAATAACATTACTAATATTTTTCCTATTTAACTATTATTATTATTTTTAAAACTCGCATTTGATTAGCGTGATTTCTGCTTTAAAAAAATTCCAAATAAAAAAATAAGTAATATTTAATTAATCTGCGGCACTTGCCTCTATAAATGCACTTATCTATCCCCCATGTTCACTGAACTCACTGAAGAAGAAGAAACAATGGCAGCTCTGAACACTCTCTCCTTCATCTCCTTCCTGCTGCTCTCATCTTCTGCATTGGCACTTTCAGCTCCAGCTGCACCATTGGAAGGTATATATATTATTTATATAATATACAAGCAGCATTTCAAAGACCCAGTTTCTCATAATATTAAAAAAAAAATCTACTTTAATGTTCTTCGAATCTGCTTCTTCTTTAATTAATAATAATTAGGTCTGTTGAAGAATGGAAACTTCGAGATACCTCCAAAACCTACCGCCCTAAAAAAGACGGTGCTCAAGGGCAAGACCGCGCTCCCTGACTGGGAAATCACCGGCCTCGTCGAATACATCTCCGGCGGCCCCCAGCCCGGCGGGATGTTCTTCGCGGTGGCGCACGGCGTCCACGCCGTACGGCTGGGGAACGACGCGACGATATCGCAGACGGTGGCCGTGAAGGCGGGGTCGCTGTACGCGCTGACGTTCGGCGCGTCGAGGACGTGCGCGCAGGAGGAGTCGCTGAGGGTGTCGGTGGGGCCGAAGCAGACAGGGGAGCTTCCGCTGCAGACGTTGTACAGCAGCAATGGAGGGGATACATACGCCTGGGGTTTTAGGGCAACCTCGGATGTGGCTAAGGTTGTGTTCCATAACCCTGGTGTTCAGGAGGATCCGTCTTGCGGACCGCTCCTTGATGCCGTTGCTATCAAGGAGCTCTTCCCTCCAACACTCACTAAAGGTAATTAATTAATTGGGATACTTAATTAACTAGATCTAACATTAAATTTCTCGGATTTAAAATGTTAATATTCAATGATGATTGATTTACATTTTTTCCGGATAGATTTTGAGTTAAAAACATGTAATATCATAGTTGTTTATTGTTTATGTATATTTAATTAACAAAAAAAGAACATTGTTTATGTATATTTAATATTTAAAAAAACATGTTTTTTTCATTAATTTGAAGATAAAAAGGTGTAAATCAATCGATTGTTTAGTGGTAATCAAAATATTAATATTGCTTTACACTTTTTTCAATCAGTTTTGAGTTAAAATTGGTGTAAAAAAAATGTAATATCATTTTTTTTCATTGTTTAAGATAATTTAATACTTAAAAACATGTTTTTTCATCAAATTTAAGGAAAAAAAAAGTGTAAATCAACCGATCGATTATTGATAGTACATCATATTAATATTTTAAATTCAGAACGGTAATATTTTTTTTTGTCAATTTTAAGAGAAAGTGTACATCAACCGATTTGATAGATACCTAAAACATCAAAATTTGAAATATTGATGAACAATTAGCAACTTGACCTATAGCTTGATTGTTATTAGGTTCTTTAGCCCTTACTTGTAAGATAAAATATCATCTCAAACTAGCCAAAATTACTAATGTTTGGTTAATTACATTTGCAGGGAACCTAATCAAGAACTCGGGGTTCGAAGAGGGTCCACACCGGCTACTAAACTCGTCGAACGGTGTCCTCCTCCCACCAAAACAAGAAGACATCACCTCCCCACTACCCGGCTGGATCATCGAGTCCCTCAAGGCCGTCAAGTTCATCGACAAGGCCCACTTCAACATCCCCTTCGGCTCTGCAGCCGTGGAACTGGTGGCAGGAAGAGAAAGCGCCATTGCGCAGGTTATCCGAACCGTCCCTTCAAAATGCTACAGCCTGAGCTTCGCAATTGGGGACGCCAAAAACGGGTGCCACGGGGACATGATGGTGGAGGCTTTTGCTAGTAAGGAGACACTCAAGGTGCCCTTCAAGTCTCTAGGGAAGGGTGGGTTCAAGATTGCTACCCTTAAGTTTAAGGCTGTTGATGCGAGGACTAGGGTTACTTTCTTCAGCTCGTTTTATCACACTAGAGCCGATGATTTCGGGTCGCTTTGTGGGCCGGTGCTTGATGAAGTCAAGGTTACTCCTATCCACGCGTGTTAACAAAATCATTAAGGTGATGATGATGATATTTTAAAGGGAATTCTCATATAAAACCAAGATGGAGGTTGTTAGCTGTAATGGTTGTTTAGCTTTTTTCATGTATTTTGAAGAGAGGCACATGATCTGGTTTTATTATCTACTGCCTAATTATTAGCTATTAGTACAACGGTTGAAGTTTGTATCCATATGCATTTATCTATCCGTTTGTTTTGAGCTCAGCTCTAATTGTTAATGGTCCACAAACTTATAAACATTAAATCACACATACTTTTACCTATCAGTTTAAGTTTTTAGGACAATTATTCTTCAAATGATTGATTAGGAATTTTCCCATTGCGATTCTAGGAGAAGCCTTTGGAAGTTGCATGCTAAGGTTAAAGATACACAACTGTCAACTGCAAGCAAGGGGACCATCAGAGATTAGTTGCAGTCATATATCGCAAAACTAAGCTAGCATGATCTTTTCTTCATCCAAAAAAATTTAGGTAAATAGAAGATAAAGGATACTGAATAAGGATGTGCAGTCTTTCCCCACAATTTTCATTAGTATTTCATCACCAGCGCGATTAGAGCATTGGCTGAGGCGTTAGTAGCTAGCTCATACGTAAGCAAGACTCCTCTAGATAGATGATGTCCTCTGGGATGAAATTTCATGTATGGAGATAAATTGTAAACACGCCCTTTCAGAACCGTCCACATTGACCCTTCAGTTCGATGTTGTTTGACTTCGCTCATAGCAATGATCCATCTATTAGATTGACCCTTCAATCCTGAGACACAAAATAACCCAAATAAGGTATTTACCATCACAAAGAAAGTTGGGAATTTAAAAAAAAATAAAAAGTGATAGCATTATATTCTATTATATATCACGGATAAATTATAGTAATAGAATATCCAACTATAGTTTGATACGAGTTCAAGCCCCATTATGACAGTTTAATTCAATTACTGCAGAAAAATCATATCTTAATTAACAAGTACCTGCAAGATCAGGGTGTGTGCAGGTCAGCTAGAGCCAATCCATATGGCTCTATCCTTTTTCAAATGGAACTTTGGTCCTTGCTGATGCTTTCTTCAACTCTTTCCCATTTTTTACTGAAGTTGCAGCATTCTCGGCAGTGTTTTCTTTGGGCACTTGTTTTGGTACAGACCTATCAGTAACATTGAATGACAAAGAACCAACTGTAGCTTGCTTCGTTGAAGTGGGGTTTTCTTGTGCTTGATCCTTCCAGGTGAAACCTGCCGAGACATTATTCATTGATCCATCATTCAATCTTTATGCCATTGATATCTGAAGCAAGTTTCTTCCCCCCTGAAGTCATCTTCACAATTTGGTGAGGCCCCCTGCAAAGAAAATCATCCCCGGTATCTATTAGTATTGAAAGCTTGAAAATGAAAAACAAACTCATACCATTAAGTGAATCAATTGATTAAATTGTAGCTTATATATTACCTGATAATAATTTAACTTAGAAGAAAATTTGAAAAAGCGTCATACTTGATGAAAATAGCAAATATTACCACAAAGTACTGTAACACATATGTATTTGAAGTCTTGGATACTTTATTAAAAATGAAATCTACCTTGCTTAGCAAAAAAGAAACAGTTGAAGAGATTAAACTTGCCTGGCAAAAGGTGAAGCCATTGTCATTATCCATCTCAAGTTTGATTCCTAGACCGTTAGCCTGTTCACGAAGCTCAAATTAGACAAAATTATCAAATAAGTCATCAAGAGTGTAACAATCAACAAACATCAAAGGCAACAAAACCCAGATTAGATATTTAGAACTGCAACAAAACCCAGGTTACATTTTTTTTTTTAACATTAACTGGAGATTACGCAGCTACCACAAATTGTCTTAACCTAAGAAGCCTGGTTTGTCAGATAATTACACAATTCTGTGACTCAAAACGTAAAATTTGTACCCGAATCTTCCATTTCTACTTCCTGAATCTAAATATAGGTTAAACTAACATGATTAAGCAATAATAGGACAGCCAAACGAATCGGAAAGCAGAATGCATGCACTTCACCTCTGCCCTAGCAGGAGTTTGATCGCCAGCCAGCAAATATTGCAGCTAAAGGAAGGAGGCCGAGTTGGAGATAAAAATTTCCAATGAAATCCCGCAAGTTCCTCTGCAGCAGAAGCAATCGAATGAAAAGATGACGTTTTTCTGTTTATATGCTCTTCAATTCGAATCAAACTTGATCACAGCGTTGAAGAATATGAAACTAAATTACGCCAACGATGTTTGGGGATGAAGATGACGCCAACCAAATTTGAAGACCGTGACTTGTTTTCTTGGTCAATCGGTTCCCTTATCTCTTTTTCTTTTAAAAAACATTAATGATGATTAATAATAGGATTAATAACCATATCCTTAAGATTTGAAAATATTATGGAACCAAAAAAAAAAAAATTTACTATCAAAATTTTAGTTTATTTATAAAAAAATGATTATGTAATTTTTTTTATTTTCGAGCAAATTGGCATGTCTGTTATAATTTTCGACAAATTTGATAAGAACTAAGTAAACGCTGATTACATAGGTCTTTTAATGTGTACACAAAATTCGTTAAAAAATAAAATAACCGCAATAAAATATATTTAATTGAATGCTTTATTGAAAACACCGTTAGAATTGGGTGGATGAACATTGATTTTCCAATTTTTTTTTTTAATTTAATATCGAGACCATCTCGAATACACATCTAAAAACATCACATGACTAAAAATACTCATTTTCAGCCACGTTGGAAATTTAAATATAATATTTTTTTAAAAATAATAATAATAATAAAGATCGGGTACCGATTTGACTTTGTTAAAGTTCAGATAGCGACTTGGTTATTTAACACTTAACAATATAATAAAAACTAGTCATTGATTTGTGCGTTGCATGAGATTCTAAGCATATAAAAACTTTTGTTATAATATTACTAATTCGCAAACTCATTTTAAATTAATATATACATCATATTGTTTATTAATTTGTTATGGTAGTATTATATATATGTTATAAATATATGATGTCATTATAATTCATAAGTTGTTCATTTATACTTTCAAATAAATAATTTCATAGTTGATCAGCGTATAAAAAGTTATGACCTATTTAATTATGACATTCAAGGGAAAATAATTTTACACAATAATTAAAACCAAACAAATAAAAAAAATTACATATTCGAACTATAATATATTATTTAATTACGTGACGCCTTAAATTATTTGGATTTGTTTTGTAAAACTTAAATTCATTAATTTCGCCACTTGTAGTTTTTTTTATTTAATAAAGTAAAATTATTATTTTACAAATTATAATATATTTATTTAAATATGTTAAGCTTAGATTAATTAGCTTTTAAAGAAAAAAAACATAAATTCACTTATTCGGCGTATGTTATTTTTTAATTTAATCCAACCGAATTAATTAGTGATAATTATTTAGATTATAGAGTACACATCTACAACCTGGGCCCTAGTCGGCCGAAAACCTTGCCCTTTGCATGTTTAGGCTAGTAAACCAATAATCGAGTGTTGGGCTAGTAACCAAAGTATGGGCTCTCTGCTTCTTCTTTATCTCCTGGTGGGCTAATGGACTTTAATTTAGCTGTGTAATTTAGTTAGTTAAATTAATAATCATAATAATATTTACTTACTCTAAAAATAAATAAATTTGGGCGGGATCCAAATTCAGTATATCTTAAATAAAATTATCCAAGGTATCTGCATCTAAAACTGAATTATTAATATAAAATACATGGGTAAATTTGTGGTTTGGCCTTTTCTTTTTCTGAATTTTCTCCTACCATATTTAAATTCAATTCAATAAAAGGGAAATTTGATAAGAATCAAACTTAAACTTACCCCCATTCACGTTCTTATGCCAGCAATTCAACATTTTTTATTTAATCGGATATTCAGTGTTTGAGTTTTAAAAAAAAAAATATTCGCTAACAACATTTTACCTCTTATAAACTAACAATGTTAGCCGATAGAATATTTAGGAGTTAGGACGTATTATGATAATAAAAAGAAAAACATGTTTTTTTATGCATATATAGTTTTTATTTTTTATTTTTTGTTTTAGCGCCGCCAAAAAAAGATCAATTTTCCAGTACTACGCTTAAGATGATGTAATATACTAATATTACGCTTAGGTCTTTGTTGGAAGCTTATCATCCTCCATAGCATGAGATTACAATAAATCATGAAGATATACGTGCGTTTAGCACGAGTTATTATCAATTATGTATTAATTTGCACTTTGATATATGTCATGTTTACTAAACTCATAACTATGTATTTTGAATATTAGACAAATTCTTTTGGATATTACTAAATACTATCAATAATACAAGTATACCGTTGGCAATAATAATAATAATAATAATAATAATAATAATAATAATAATAATTTCAAGCGATGGACTCCGACCAACCAGGATCAACGTACAGATGGTGCGGACTGCGGATTTGATAAGTAAACCAATAATCTATTTCTTCCTTCTTACGGGGTGATCGACACTTGACAGACGGCTCTTTAGTTTATATACATACATGTTATTTTTACCTAATAAAAGATCTTGAAGTAGAATAAAAAATTGCAACATTTGAACTACCACACTGTCTTGTATTTGGCTTTTCAACCAAATTGAGGGGCAAAGTTGGGCGGCCACGTATGAAAAGCAAATCCCGCAACATGTATTTAATATTAGTCCACTTAGGGGATTATGATATAGTAGATTTACAAAAGTTATAAGACAACTAAATAATTTAAATTAATTTTTAAGTCATTAAATTATATATGTCGAGATTTGTAAAATAAGAATAAGATTTAATTATATTTTTCTATTTCAAAATTTAGCTCATTATCTCTTGTGATGTCAAAAAAAAAATGATTCGAATTGAAGTGGACTTCATTTAGTAAAATCCAAAAATCTAAACGTCATGAGTCGCACTCAATTGTAATTCCAGGCTGGTTTCTTTCCAGGAAAAAATGTAGGAGTTTAGGACGAAAAAAAATCAAATTTGAGAAACTAATTTCCCATCTGGCATGGCCAAAGGCTACTTATAAAAGGTAGGGACGTCACGTGGACGGATTCCGCAAACGCTTTTCCTCTGATTGCATACGCCAAAAGCTCACAGCAGCGATTCGGATCTCTGGCTGCTTTTCCTCAAGTACTCACTGCTCCAGCGTCCCCAAGCTTTGGTATCATCGCTGTCTCGCCTCGATCATCTTCACTTTGATGTACCGATCCCATCTTTCTTTCTCATTATTCCCAGCAAAGCATGCACTAGAAAGATCTTCTCCGGTTTCTTTTTGGAAAATGCATGCTTAGTGTGATTCGAGGATCTCATTGTTTGTTGGCATTTTTCTCTCTGTTTACCTAGATCTTTGGCCGTGATTGGCGATCCCGACATGTCGAAGACTAGCGCAATCGATCTGGCAACTAGACTCGGAGGAAAGATCGAAAAGGACGACGTTCTCTCTGCCGTTGATAGGTACAACACTCAATCGATTACTTGATTCTGCTATTTGATTGCTGGACTAGCTAGCCTTTCGGCCGTTTTTAGCAATGCCATGCAGCTGTTTCTCCCAACAACGGCGAGCTCGATTGGTGACATGCTGATTGGTGACGTTTGGCTCTTCTTCTTGTTTATATGATCTGCATTTATTGTTATTTCTGACGCATTGACTGAAAATGAAGCAAACATTCCGCAGCTACGTCAGATTGTGACGCATGGTTGTTTTTTGTACTAAATTATGCTAGACTGGTGATGATCTGTGGTGAAGCAATGAAGTTTTATGGTTCCTTATTTTTAAACGTTAACGGCTACAGAAGCAAAAGGATTGTGTCTTTTATTAATACCGGCTATAACACTTTGCCGTCTACCTACTCGCACTAGTTTATGGAACAATTATTCCAATCCACGAGTCAAAGTAGAGGGATCTACGTTACTGGAAGAGTCAACTTACTTATTGAACAAAGTCTTACGGTAATGAATGAACTAACAGCGTGAGTGTGACACTGACTGTAGAAACAGGTAGTTGTTGAATGGTGGTTGAGCTTTTTACTTCCATGTCTACAATATTTTATTTCTTCTTTTTTCTATTTCCTTGGCTAGCTGGCTATTTCATTAACCTTATGTTCTCGTTTTACTGATTATTGCTGGCGGTTTCCTTAATCATTTTCTTCTATTCTCGTTTGACTGTTGGGAATATTGTTTACTTCTGATAGCATTGTCGTAGAGAATGCACCAACAGTATCTGCCCCGTATTTATACATATAGACCATGCCTATGTATATAAAAAATTGAAAAGTTCCATTAAATTAGTATCAATAAATTGCATCTGTACCTTTATTATACTAAAACTTATAATTCTGTTGTGATATAGATGAAATTGGCTTGTTTAATCCCCATTCATTCTTGTTCCTGTATTTAGCTTAAAAGATTTCAATATCCAAGAAATATCATGTTTAGCCTTTACATTTTGCTTTAGCTTTTGAGGCAAAGGCAGATACTACGGGGATTTCAATTTTCATAAGCAGCTTCTTCAAAGCTTTTCCAAGGAGAAAAGTTGATTTCTTTTAACTTGTTGCTTAGTGCTAGTACGATCTGAAGATGATTATTACAACAACTTCTATTCCATTTTAATTTTTAGCAATCCTTGATTTGCTTAAGCATAATCTTTTATGGATATTGTTTGTGCTTTTTATACCTTGTTTCTCAACAGAAAATGTATTGTATATTTGTTCAGGTATGAGAAGTATCATGTTTTGCATGGAGGTGAAGAGGAGGATCGGAAATCCGGCTATTCTGACATGGTAAGTAGCTTGTGTTGGCTTCTGCATATTCAGTCAACTGAGATTGGGTCCAGTGCCAATCACTGGGACTTGTAAATTGATCCATCTCCTTTGTGGCCCATCCTGCTGATGATTAATCTGAATGTGAAAAATTCCTGCCATCTAATATGCATAATTTTAATTATTGCTATCTTACCTCAGGTGAATAAATACTATGATCTTGTTACTAGCTTCTATGAGTTTGGCTGGGGGGAGTCCTTTCATTTTGCTCCAAGGTGCTTTTTTTTCTTAATCCTTTTATTTATCGTTTGCGACATTCTGCACTTTGCTTTTCCCTACTGAGATAACAGAGTATAAAATTTATTTTAACTTGCAGATGGAAGGGGGAATCACTTCGAGAAAGCATTAAAAGGCACGAGCATTTTCTTGCTCTACAACTCGGCTTGAAACCAGGACAAAAGGTCTATTTAAATTATACAATGAACCCTAGAAAGTGGTGTCCAGTTTATTTGAGTCAAGCTGGCGACTAAACTTGGTTTTCTGTATTCATGGCTCAGGTATTGGATGTAGGCTGTGGAATTGGAGGACCACTAAGGGAAATTTCACGTTTCAGGTTCTCTATATCCGCAAGTACAATAAATCATTTATATATAACTATATATATCACTGTAATGGATATAAGCCTTTTCTATTATAACCTACGCCAACTAATTGACGGGCCGAAACTTGAGCATTAGTTCTTGTTATTGCATTGGACAATTTGACTGATTGCATTCACATATTTGTAGCTCCACGTCTGTTACAGGATTGAACAACAATGAGTACCAGATAACGAGGGGAAAGGTATCCTTCTCCACCTTCCCAAGTCTCTTAGAACTTTATATTACGCTTTTCAAGTCTTAACTAATTAGTGATCTGTCTTGGGTAGGAACTAAACCGTGTTGCAGGAGTGGACAAGACCTGCAACTTTATCAAGGTTAGTCAACTCCCTTATCAATAAAACAGATATTAGGAGTCATTGCTATATCATATTTAAAGATTAGCATTAACATTTATATATGAGCCTTGAAACTGGAGTGTTACTGTATTGTTCTATTCTATTTATTGGGGAAGGATATAAATAATTATGTCAGATATATGTTTCTTGAATAACACAGGCTGACTTTATGAAGATGCCAATTCCTGACAATACTTTTGATGCGGTCTACGCAATTGAAGCTACCTGCCACGCACCTGATGCTGTAAGTTATTCCCAATAAATTGAGCTACATCTAAATGAATCTAAATTAATATATATAGCAATTTATGCTAGGATTTTACTTCCCTTTTTCTGATCTTCCGCTGTGGTTGTATAGTATGGTTGCTACAAAGAGATTTACAGAGTGCTAAAACCTGGTCAATGCTTTGCTGCGTATGAATGGTGTATGACTGATTCTTTTGATCCCAGCAACAGCAATCACCAGAAAATCAAGGTCCTCCATCAGCGTATTTCTTTCCTATTTCAGTTCCGTTATCCCATCTCACTTAATAGTTACTAAAAAAATCAATCTGAAAAACCCCTTACAGGCTGAAATTGAGGTTGGAGATGGCCTGCCAGACATTAGATTGACTACCCAATGCATTGCAGCTCTAAAACAAGCTGGTTTTGAGGTAGTGTAGAGATCATATTTAAATCTACACTGAATGTTGGTGTTTTAATGCAACGGAAAGTAATGATGCAGTGTTTTCTTTCTGCTAGTTGTTATGGGAGAAAGATCTTGCTATAGATTCACCTGTCCCTTGGTACATTCCATTGGATAAAAGTCATTTCTCCTTGAGTAGCTTCCGTCTAACTGCTGTAGGACGTTTCATAACTAAAAACATGGTAAGCTTTTCCTAGTTGTATAAACCCTACTTTCATCGAGTCCCATTGCATTGACTGTGAAAACAGCAGTAACTAACTTAAATCTTGCCATTGCAGGTCAGGACTCTTGAGTACGTCGGTCTTGCCCCGAAGGGAAGCCAAAGGGTTCAAGATTTTCTGGAAAAGGCTGCAGAGGGATTAGTTGAAGGTGGAAAGTAAGATATCTTGGCCCTGAGAATCATAAGCAAGCTTAATAACAGGACTACATCCTCTCCTCTGCATGGACTTATAATTAGCTCCTAATGATACTTGTTCTGTTGATGTTATCTTTCAGGAAAGAGATATTCACGCCACTGTACTTCTTTGTGGCCCGGAAGCCTCTCAGTGAGAGTCAGTAACGTGTTGATGATTTGGTGCTGCATGGTATCTTTGGGATTGTGACTGGTTCGGGGTTTGGAAGTTTGACTAATAATATGGTTGATCAAGCAATAGTGATGTTTTCTCAGTTCAGTGTACCAGGTAACTCTCGTAGTTTCGTGCTAAGTAGATGGGGTTTAGTGCAAATTGCTGGACTAGTGTTTGTTTATCGCTGGTGGTTAGTCTCTGTTTACTGCTTTTCTTGTCTTTCAAGAAACAGCTTGCATTTACTGTAACGGTCGTCGTGATTCATTCAGGCAATTTAGCAATCTAGTGTGGTGTTTGTTCTCCTTCTATCTATTACACGGTTTTTGCAGTCATTCAGTTCATTTTTCTATGGAGAGATCAATATTCTAGATTAAAGAATGTTGCTGGGGGGGGGACTGCATGGGAAGTGAGGTTCCTAGAATTGCGGAGTTTAGGAGTAGAAAGTTTCCAAGTTGATGAGATAGCGTGGTAGTCAAAGATTGACTAGTCTAACTCTATTGCAATTGGAAGAGACTGGCTAAGAGCATCTATATGCTGGCCGAGTCTTGCAATCTTGTTCGCATTTGATGGGCTTTTTTAACAGACTGGTTTTATGGACTTGAGCAACTATTCCCTATTTATCTTGATTCAATGCTGAAGAAACGTATAATAATATATATAAATAAATAAAGTGCAGTCAGACTATTGCAGGCTGTATCCGGTCCGTGTTCTACCAATTGTGGACCTAATAATAATTAATACCAAATAGGTGTCAGACCGAACAGATCTCATTTTACTGCATAGCCGATTTCAGGGATCTAGAAGGCTTTATAGAAGGGATTAGCATATTACTTTTGGCTCATATATAACTTAAACGAGAGAAGTTTCTGCTAGTTTTGGTTCATACATAGCGTGAAATGCTAAGAAAGAAAAAAAAATGAAAAACTGTGAGAAAGGAATATATGGCGCGTGTATCCCATGCTATCTAAGTGTACAAAGTATAAACCAACCAATCAATTGATTTCATTTCACATTAAACATCAGACTTAACCCCCTTTTTTATCCCACACGATATCACAAAAGACACAATATAAGGATATCACCGCAACATGCTTGTATCACATTTAAATTAATCTTCACTTGTACTAAGTTAATCTGTTTGCTGCTTGTATCACATTTAAATTAATCTTCACTTGTACTAAGTTAATCTGTAAGGAGTTAAAGAGCTAACTCGATTGGAATTCTTAATCTTAGTTAAGGGGTTAAGTATTGTGTAAATGAACATTTCTCAATTTTCAAGATCTCAGTTAGATTTAAAACTCTAATCTCTTAATGGAACGCTAAACCATATTGAGATGGTTTTTCTTCTCGAACCCTACAGGTTACATTAACCATAACTTTGTACCTAGCTAGACGTAGTTGGTGTCCACCAAAATAACGAGTCGTTTGACATATCGGAAATATTATAAAATTCGAATAATGAAGTCCGAATAATATTAGATGCGATGAAAAAGAAAGCTTTGTAGTTTGTACTAATTTAAAATGGAAAACAAAAAACTGATAAAGGAACATATGGCGCGTGTATTCCATGCTATCTAATTCGTACAAACAATCAATTGATTTCATTTCACATTAAACCTCAACCATAACTTTGTACCTAGTTAGACGTAATTGGTCCACCAAATAAATGCGTAGTTTGGCATATCGGAAAAATTATAAAATTCGAATAATAAAGTCCGAATAATATTAGATGCAATGAAAACGAAAGCTTTGTACTATTCAAAGACTGCCTTATTGTAATAATTTCGTATTCGAATTATAGATCGAATTTGCTTACCTAACATATAAATAAATTTAAGCTAAACCTTATTTTCATATAGAAAGAACGAGGATTATTTTGGGGCATTTCTTAAGATAAATTTCAGTTTTTGAACTAATTCATTTACCTTGTGCTGATTTTTACAGGTTAATGTAAAAACACTCTTATAATATCTCTTGCATACATGAGTCTTCATGAGTTCATTCTTCCCCAGATTTCTTGGACCTTACCTTTCTCTTTCTTGGTTAGAGATTTTTCAATTTGGGTGTATCTGCCGATTTTTCTTGTAATTTTACTTTAATCGTTCAGTAAAAAACTAACCATATTTACGTTTACACCACAAATTCAATTTTAAACTGCTTCATTAATTATTGTTCTTTGAATTCATAACATTCGATTGGTGTCCAGAAAGTGCGGATCTCAACTCTAATAATAATATAAGGGTAAAAGGCAAAAGATTAAGCGCAATTGGTAAATTCAAATCAAGAACAACATAGCAATCATAATCCTGAATTTCCAATCCAATAGCGACAATAAGAGCAATGTATCCCGATTCATTTCTTCATTTGGTTGGCCGGGACGAACAAACAATCAAAGAGTATAAAGAAATAAATCTGCAGTGTCAGACGCACCGCCGCCAAACGCCGCCTTGTTACCGCATCCCTTCATCTGGACAGAGACTTGGCCGGCTCTGGTTAAATCGCCGCCGCCGTGGTGTTGGTGGTGGTGGTCGTCGGCGTTAGCCGGAGGGTGGTAGTACATCCGAGCCGTCTGAGGGCAGTGCGAGTGGAACCTCGCGGCGATCCTCACTCCGGCATCAAGCAGCTCCGCGTACTTCCCCATTCTCTATCTCTCTCTACAAAATTGATGAATCAAATTCTCTCCCTCTCAAAAAAATCTGGAAAAATGACGAACAATCGAACGAGAAGAGGAGAGAGAAAGTGATCGGTGCTAGAAGAAGAAGCCGCCGTCCCAAACGTCCCAAATGTAAGCACCCATGAAACGGAGATGGAGTGGTTTTGGCGTCTGTGTTAGGGTTTCTTATATAGCGGTGTCTTCCTCATCACCTTCTTTGAACCTGCCTCTCCGAGGATCTGAATTTCCGTATTTACCCCTCAACGTTTCAACTTTTTTCAGTTTCCTATCCCAATATTTCTTAGTTGTTTAATTTAATACTGAATTTTGGATTCTAATCGTAGTATATACTCTATAATAATGACACGTGGTAGGCAATTGAGTCGATCAATTTTATTGTATCGTGGTTAGATTAAAGGTACGGACCAACTTAAACTAATTGTTATTTTGAAGAAAAAAACAGCTAATTTCAACTTGCATTTCTGTAGGACAATCAATTGCAGCCTAAATTTGAAGAAGATTCTTTCCTTATTTAAAAGCAATGGATTTTTTTAAATTAAATAAATAAATGGAATTTATTCCAATTAACCTTCAGCGTGTTTGGTTCGTGGAATGAAAATAAGGAATAGGGAATGGTGAACAGGAATAGGAACTAGGAATATGTATGATGTTGTTTGGTTTACATGAGAAATATGGATTGAAGATTCCAAATCCAATGTTTGGTTTATAAAATATTGTAGTAAATGAATGGAATAAGTCATAATTGACATATATACCCTTTTGTTATTTTATTAATTAAATTATTATTATTAAACATGAAAGGGGAAAATCATATATTACACAAAAACTGGAAAAAATAATCTTCAAAAACGATTATTTTTTACAAAAATAATTATTCTTAACTGTTCCTTGATAGACTGACATGTTATTAGGGCTGGCAATTTGGGCCTGGCACGATGGGCCGATACGAACACGACACGAAAACTACGGGTTTGGGTTTGATATTGATGACACAGCACGACACATAACACGATATAGCACGAAGATTTTAAAATTTTACTTTAAAAATTTTTATATTTTATTTTTTATTCAATTTATTATAGGTTTTTCATGCTGATTTTTCATGTTGGACCGTGTTGGGCTGTGTTTGGGCTGATCCCCAGAACACGACACGAACACGCACGACCCGCACGAATTGCCAGCCCTACATGTTATCTATGACTGAAAAGAATACAAATATTAAAAAATAACAAATCAACTATATTCACAAACAATGTATATGAAAAAAAATAGCAATAAGAAACATTTTGCGTGAACAAATTATGTAAAAAATAGATTATATATGTAAACGACGAAACATATTGTAAGACAAATACTATAAAATACTTTAAAAACCAGATTAGGTACGTAAACGAAGAAATATATTGAAAGATACATGTGTAAAATACTTACAAACAATTCTACTCTACTAATCAATAATAGTAAGTAACAAACAATTGTCACAAACAACATATCGAGACTAATTAGATGATTGTAAACTATTATTTCTCTTATTTTTTATATCCAGATTAATAAGTACGAATAAAACAAGGCAAAGTTACTGGCAGACCGAGCAAAAAAACACAAAACAAAAAAGAACGCAACAAAACTTACTGTTTTATATAGGCAGACGCCGACGGGGCGGCAGTACGGCGACAACATGGCGGTGGCAGACAAGGCCAACTGCAGTCTGAAGCAGACAGTCGCATGCGCATGTAGAGTTGGAGATGTCGTTTTTTTTTTAATAATGGAGACACCGTTGCAAATTTGCAATATATAATAATAATTTAGGTTTAATTATAATAATGATGATAAACATGAAAATAAGAAAAGACACACTACGAAGGTTAAACTTGTATTTTTTTTTATTATTATTAATTTTAGAAAACATGGAATAGTCAATCCTAGGGGTTAGACTAGGATTAAGTATTCCATCAAAATTAGCAATTATGATTCCTTATTCCACAAATTAAATGAACCAAACACCATAATAGGAATACACATTCCTAATTCCTTATTCCATTCAATGAACCAAACATATTAGAGTTTAAATTATGCGTCCATGTAATTCATATTTCTTAGTTTATCTTACCTAACTGTATAATATGGTATAATGTTCATTATTTCATCCTTTATTATATTTTTTTTTATTTAAACTTCACCAAACCTTAAACCTTAAGAATGAAAAAAAAAAAAAAATTGTAACTAGTATTTTACTTTTTACTGATATGATATAATCATAGATTATTCAAGGCGTGAAACAAATATGTTTGTCACACCTAAGTTATTGGATCTAGTAATCCATTAATAATTTTAAAGAAACGTAGTCTAACAACTGAAGTTATTATTAGTATCGGTGTTCTGGTATATTGATTATAAGAGCTTTACTTTTATACAGTTTGGGCTTTAACCCAATGTTCAAAATTCTTAGAAGTCGCTTCGCGGTGATCTGATTAACATATCATGTTCCGCTTATCTCAAGTATTGTATCAAGCATAAAAGGAGATGAACAAAAACGTGACCAACAGATTGGCATCTTGACAATAATAATATGTTGGTGGTGCTACGCTGACGGACTAAGTTCATGGGCTGAATATTCGCTAAATCTTATCGAAAAAACCATAAATCATGAAAAACAGAGCATAAATATGACGTAACAATATAAGTTTTTTTTTTAAAAAAAAAAAAAAAAATTGAAGTTATTTTCGATTATTTAAAGTAATCTGATCAATTTGGCCAAAAATAAAAAAGAATCTGATCAATTAGATTGTACCATAAATAATCTCGTATATAGGATTCATGAATGTGACTGTGAAACTTAAAAATAAATCCTAGGAGATATCAAGAAATGCGCGTATGACTTTTGACAAATCAAATGTACATACAATAAAGTAATGGGTCGCCGCGTCCGTTTATATATATAAAGTTTAAACGTAAAAAGCGAATCCCGAACCCTGATTTTCCATATCTGCCCCTAAACTTGTCAAAATCTCTCCCAGTTGCCACCCTAAGGCATCTTCTTGACGTGCTATGGGAACCATCAACTAAATCTCATCACGGACCGTCACTAACTGATTAAGGGGGGGAACCGTGGCGTGATGGTAAAGTAAAGTAGTTGTCTCAATGTCGTACATCTTATAAATTATACATCCGATTCCTGTATCATGTATTTAAATTAGTGTTAATAACCCATTCGTTATTTGAATTTTAACTTAATTTTCGAATTTATTTTTAAAAATATAAAATTTATTACTTGAGCTTTTAATTTTCAGGTAAATTATCATTGTTGTTACACTAATGCTAAATTTACATAGTCATGTTCCGACCTGTGTCTATATCGGATCGGGGTTAGGGTCGCTCGGGTCCGGCGACTCTAGTCATGGTAATGCCTAGACATGGGTTGGACCATGACTAGATCAATTTAGTCATAATGTGTGGTTGAAAATGTTTAGGAGCTAAATTGCAAAAATAAAAAACTAGGACAGGAAAATTGAGGAATCAAAATTTAGACTAGACATGTGCAAGTTACGTGACTATTTAATGGTCAATTAATGGTTTGACCAAAAGTATATAATTGGCAAACGTATGATACTAAAAATAGGCAAAACCAAACATGTAATACCAAAAGTTTAAAGTTGACAAACATAGGTACCAAAAAACCTATAAACCTTTTAAAAAAAGCATACTTTAAATATGACAATCTTTTGATTTATATCTAAAATGAATTAAACAATCATAATAAATTAACAGAATTGCCGTAAACAATCTCAATTAGACGTCACAATTAGACCAACAAACGGCCAAATCCGACATAAAATTAACATATGTATCAAAACTATATTTTTTCCAAACGTTTGACACCAAAACTAGAAGGAAAAAAAACAAATGTTACAAAAAAGCAAAAATATCTTTTAACCCTTAATATTATGCAAAGTAAATTGCATATCTGTGTAGCTAGGCTAGGATATAATTTGGATGTGGACCAGAAGGCTAAATTCCATATTATGTCACAGCTGGCTGGCTTCTGTCTATTTGGCTCCTAATATCTCAACTGGCTATAAATGCGCGGCCATAAATCTCTTCCTCATAAACATTATTGGCTCTGCCTGTATTCCTGGCCAAACTAATAAAGTTCGGTGATTGATTGATTATTTGTGGGTTTTATATAAAGGTGACTTGTTTTAATTTCATAAAATGACCAGTTTTGGGTTGCCATTATTTCTCATGGTATGATCGAGAGACATATTTTCTATAAGTGAAGGCGTCAATTCAGTTAACCACACATGATAAATTTCGTCATATTTTAAAGTTAAATTGAACGCAGCTACTTAGTTGCGCATTCACAAACATCAAAGATTAATGTCATCTTCTTAAAAGATAACATAATTTTTTTTTATAAAAATAAAAGTGTAATATATATATATATACATAACATAAATTTAAATTGAAGTTAAAGTTCACGAAATGTGTAGCATTAGTAAAAATAAATAGAACAATATCATATTATATTTTCTGACCATTTTGGTGGGTGGATCTTTTTAGTTGACAAATTATATGAGGGAGAAGTGTTATTGATTAGGCCGAACCAACAAAAACCCAAGTAAATTCTTAAGTCTACTCTCTGCTGTTTAAGCCCGTTACTATTATTTTAGGGGCCTCTAGAACAATATGGGCCTATAGCCTTAACAATCATTCCACCGCTATCAATTGACGTACTCAGTCAATTTATCTCATTCGGAGTAAATATGTTATTTTAGGGTGTTTTACTTTTTACTACAAAGTGAAGAATCGAAATTTAATCCCTTAACTTCATTCTCAAAAGCATCATATTTATGAAGCATGATAAAAAATCCCTCGAATTTGCAGCTATTGAGTTATGATATAAAATAAATTAGGCTTTGTATAAATCTTCACGTGTTTATTCTAATGATTTCAAATTTATCTATATTTACGATCAATTGCATTTTAACCCAAACCGTTAGTCGTTTGGTTTACTGTTTGTTTCGGGGGAAAAGAACATATATTTAGTGCCTCAGGTTTACTCTATGTGTCACGTGATCAAATTATTAATATTTGGAATATTTGGTGTCCAAGTCTCAATTTTGTTGGGATTTGGTTTTCCGTCCAGTTTTGGGGTTAACTTTGACATATTTAGATGAAAAAACAATTTTGCCCCTTATACTTTTTTTTTTTGCAAAGTCACCCGTCCGATTCCAGCCACTTACATCTAATTCCTAGCCACCCACCTCCGATTCCAGCTACTCGCCTCTAATTCCGGGTTGACCCGATTTCGGCGATTCCGAACATTTTGAGGGTAATTTAGAACTTTTTAAATTTATTCGCATATGACCAGCACATGACAAGTTTATGTTAAATTTAACATTAAAATTTGACGGAGACTCCAAATATGAACAAGTTAAAACCTGATACAGTCGAAAGTAACAATTTAATAATAAGACACCAAATTGACATATGGGGTAAATCCGAAACACTAACGACATGTTTGGTTCATGGAATATGGAATAGGGAATAAGGAATAGGAATAAGGAATAGGAATAATGAATAAGGAATATAGAATATGGAATATGTAATATTAATATGATGTTGTTTGGTTGACTTGAAAAATATGGAATGATGATTCCAAATACTATGTTTGGTTGATAGAATGTTATAGGTAAAGGAACGGAATAAGCCCAAATTGACAAATATATCATTTTGCTATCTATATTAATCAAATTAAAATTAACAATATTAAAATTGAAAAACTCAAATTATACATGTATTATTAAACAAAAATTGTTTTTTTTTTTTAAATTATTATTCTTTTCCATAAACATTTTTTTAAATGGCGATTTAAATAAAATTTGAGAAAATTCACTATAACTAATATAATATATTTTAAAATAAAAATAATATGTTAATATAATATTTTAATATAGCAACAGGGAATCAGCAAGGCACGCGGCCATCAGAACAAAAGCAGCAGTAGTCACGAGGAGGTAGCTGCGTGAGAGATTAATATATAATGGTTACAATATAATTAAATTAGGTTAGAGTTAATATTGGTTTTTTATTGCTATATTTTATTTTAGAAAAGATTGAATACTTAAACCTAGGGGTAAGAGTAGGATTAACTATTACTTCAAAATTAGTAATTAGAAATCATAATTCTACAATAATAAAGTAATCAAACAACATAATATGGAATGGTAATTGCATATTCCCTATTTCATGGGTGAACAAACATGCTGTAAATAAGTTATTTACCCTTGATTCGGTCATGAAAACACTATAAACATGTTAAGTCAATGTGATATCTTGACCGCCTAATCAGTAACAAAGAAGCCAACCACCAAGAAGCACTAACTGAAACCTAGGGTCTTTTATTTGACCAATTTGAGAAAGATGAGGAAAACTTGGAGTCTACGGCACCCTACTAGATTATAGGAAGATCAACCAACACAACAAAGGGGCTGTTTGGCAAAAAGTTAAAATCTAATCTACAATGGAAGTTGAGACAATTGGAATATTTATCACGTGTGAAAGGAATTATGAAATGTGATTGAGGAAACAAATGTGAACCTTCTTTAGCCAATATAAGAAAAATTAGATTCTCTTTTCAGTCTAGTCTAACTCCAAAGTGTACAATAAATCTATTTTGAGTTTGACCCACTCAATCTATTCCATCTCTTAACGCATCAATGATATATATATATATAACTACTTAGTTATTGACGCGGAATTCTATTTATATAAAATTTAAATTCAAAATAATTATTCTTCTTTAGATGTCTGAATTGTAATTATTAAACGTTCGAATCTTCAGTTTCACCATATTATGTAGAACTCTCTCTTATTGTTCTAAATCTCATGTAGATGCTAAGAATATATGTCTCTGGCTAAATAATCAGGGACGAAGTCACTATACAATGTAAAATTTATACAATAAAAAAAGGGTTAAGATGGTTTTTTGCGTCGTACGTTTGACCAATATGTTGGCTTTAGATACTATATGTTTTATTTTGTAGGTTTTTGGTACGACGTATTTGCATTCCGTAGACTTTTGGTGCATCCGTTAATCAACTGTCGAGTTTGACCGTTAAATATTTTTATTTTGTTCAATTTAGTCATCCAATTTATACACCTAACTTTTGAATTTTGTAATGTAGTCCCTTAAAAAACACAACTGGACCCTAAGTCAATTTTATAATTGACCTAGTCATGGTGCTACCCATGGCTGGGTCAAGGGTCCAATTGTATTTTTGTAGGGTTTAAATTGCAAAATTAAAAAATCAGGTATATAAATTGGAATACTAAGCAAACAAAATAAAAGCATTTAATGGTTAAACTTGACACTTGATTAATAGATGCACAAAAAGTCTACAAAATGCAATCATATCGCCTAAAAACCTAAAAAAATAAAATATATAACATTATAAACGAATATTGATCAAACATATGACATAAAAAAATTGTTTAACCCATAAAAATATAATTATTGTCTATATAACATTGACTAAACATATGCCATAAAAACCCGTTTATAACCCATAAAAATGTAAGTATTGTCTATATAATTAGTTAAATTCTTATATTTATCTTATAAAATGTTGATATATTAATTATTTACTTTAACTCAATTATTACATTAGGAACAGAATCTCTAATTTTACCACGGTAAATAACTCTACAAAACCACGACGACTATTCAACAGTAGTATATTGAAGTATTGATTTAACTGAAGTGGAAAAATCTTTCCCTCACAATGTTGAATAAGTAATCCATCCAAATTCCAATCAATCATATATAGCAGAAAAGGAAGGAAAGGACGCGGATCAGTTTTTTCAAAGACAACCACCAAAGGGCATCATTAATTGCGGGTAACGCAATGCAACGGATAATTATTTTATTCTATGCATTGCGTGAATATTTTTAGATGTATATTCGAATTGTAATTTTTAGATGGGATGGTGGGTCACGTACCTTGCACATGTCATTTAACGGCTAAAACTAATGTATAATTAACGAATGTACTAAAAACATACTTTTTAGAAATGTTTGGTACAAAAAATAGACGAGAAAAAAAACATAAGATACCAAAAACAGATTTCGGTCAAACATATGGTACCAAAATTACCTTTAACCCTAAATTTTAATTGGGACTTGTACGTTTAAAATTAGTAAAAATAATGTTTGATAAGTCTCGCGAGTTTATTGAGCTAAGTATAATTATACTCAACTCACACAACTATACATATGTGTAATTCGAATCAAGTGTCAAGTTGATATTTTGGTGAACCTATTATAAAAAGTTGATGGTTAGCTTGACCCACTTACCAAAATAACCGACCCAATTGATGCGGATTCCGTTTCCATTGACTTTGGTTAGTTGGTTAAAGTGCCATCATTTTTATGCCCTTCAGGCCCAGATGATACACATGGCCTTCCCATCATGATATATAATGAAGTTGCACACACGGTTTGATTTAAAGACCATATTCACATGCATATTAATTGTCATACTCCTAATTTATTTAGTAGATTATTATTATTATTATACAGTTGGAACTTATTTAAACTTAATTTTTTTTAGTGGTTTGGTCTAAGTTAGTCACTACTTAATGGTTTAAGTTTCCAAAAGATTAGCTCGCCAAAAGATGGCAAGCTACTCTGACTGTTGGACTTAATTATAAATTAAAAAAATTAGATAAATGATAGTAACAATTACTATCATTTTAGAACATAAACTCATTTTAAGCAAACATGCTATATATGTTAACATTTTTTTCCCAACTTCATTATATTAAAGAAACAAGAGACTTTAATCAGTATTAGCGACGAGTAGAAGCACCGCAAACATTCGATTATATACATTTTAATACCATATATAATTGATTAGACACATTACACATATAATAAATTAAATATTCGTAAATTCAAATTTATGAGCGAAAGTGTAGTTAGATTAAGCAGTTTTAATTTTATCCCCAATTACTATATATCGCTTTCAATAGATTCTTTCGCATCATCAGAAAACGAAGTTTCGGATGACATTATTGATCGTGCACACACACACCACACTTATTACATATGTTCGATCTAAGATTACCACTGTTACTACTTACTATTTGTATAGGATCTGCATAATTTTCCTCGGTGGCCAACTTGAAGAAATTATTCATTGTATATATAATATGGTTACATCATTGATTTAAGTAATTATTATTATTATTATTATAAATAAATAGTATATATATATATATAGTGTTAAGTTATGGGATCTCAGTCAACGGGGTGTCGGCTTTAATCCCACTCCTTATAGGGGGGTGGTGCCTGGTGAACCCTCTCCGATGCCTAAGTCAGAACTATACTTCTAGAGAGATAAAGCTAGAGAGATGTCAGAGCTAAATTGTCCAAATAGCCAAGATGCCCAAATGAGTTGTGAAGGTGGGGTATTTATAGGCAACGGTGTCATTAAGGTGGCTTAATGACATCGTTAACCTCTAAACACAATTAATTAACCTTTAAGTATATAATTAAGACCTTAGGATTCGGAGGAGGTAGGCAGACTGGACCGAGCATGGGCGTCTGAGAGGGGTGTCGGGACCCTTGGGGGGGGAGGAATCCGACCCCCAAGGGTAGGGGTTGGGTGAGGGCACCCAACCCCTCCTAGGGAGGGTGGGGTTGGCCAACCCCATCCCTCCTAGGAGGGATCGGGTCAGCCGACCCGATCTCTCCTAGGAGAGATCGGGTCGGCTGACCCGATCTCTCCTAGGAGAGATCGGGTTGGTCCACCCGATCTCCCCTAGGGGAGATCGGGTTGGCTGACCCGATCTCCCCTAGGGGAGGTCGGGTGTGGCCACCCAACCTCACCTAGGTGAGTCCTTCGTTGTCGGACGGGCGCTTCGGCCCCGTCCGAGCCGTTGGTGTTCTCGCGAAGTGTCCGGGTTGAAGTTTCGATTTGCAATCATAAATGGGACGATAAAAATACAACGGTTCGGAGGTCAACGGGTTCAAATTGGGCGTATATCCATCACATGCCCCCGAGTCAACCAATGGCCTAACCCTTGATTGACTCTATTTTAGGATGGTATGACACGCGCAATTTGAAACCGGGATTTTACCTTCTTTGTCTGAATGCTTGCTTACCCTTGGATGAGTGCCTCTGACTCTGCCCCCTGTCTAATGAGATAGAGGAATTGTAAACGTCAGAACAGTACGGACGTGTGCCTAGGCACGCGTCCGTCTGAGGCGGGAGTAATAAACTTATCTCTGCTACAGGTGTATACTCAAAAAATACATACTTGCACCAGGGTGTGATACGAATGTAACTAAATAACTTACGCTTCCAATTTATGCCGGGATTTCATCTAAGTGAGGAAAAATTGATTTTGGCCAAAAATTTTCCTAAGTATGAAATGCTCAAAAATAAAACTAACTTGATAATTTTTCTAAGTATGAGAATATACTTAGCTATAGGTGAAAGAGATAAAAAAGATGATCTTTCCTTGACCCTTAGATTTTACTTAAGGCTAGATGGATGGTGGTGATTAAAACCCCTAAAAAACCCTATCATCCTTTTAACATAAAAGAGGAGAGTTAGAGAAATACCTCCAATAGTCACCATAGCCACCATAGCCACCATCTTTCTTTTTCCACTCACCCTTGGAGAGCAAGGCAAGTTTGAGAGCACCCCCAAGGTTAGGGCCGGCCGGAATTTCATCTAGGAGCCGAAATCCAGCCAGCCACCTAGTCGGAATCGACGACGGGAGGGGTCCCGGCCGGAGGCGACGACGCAGCTCCAGGCGGGTAGCAGCTGGTGGCGACGCGGAGACGGCGGGAGCTTGGCTGACGACGGCGAGGCACGGCGACGACGACGGAACGGCGTGGAGGATCGATCGGGGACGGCAACATTGGCCGGACATCACCGGCAGAGCACGGCGGGTGAGCGACTGAGCTTTTCTCCGGCGACGGCGACGGTGGGGCGAACTAGGTCATCTCCGGCGACGGCAAGGCTTAAATTCCGGCGAGGGGCTGATTTTCGGGCGTCTTCAAATTCGAAATCCGAGCCCGTTTACCATATCGGGTCGGGTTTCCCGAAGGTCCGCTCCTTTCCTTTTCGTTGCCGTACCAAATGTCGATTTTTGAATCGTTGATATTTGATTTCCGATGCTTGGTTGCCGATGTTTGATTAAATGTGGGATTGCCGTAGATAGCCGTTGGTAATTGTGGATTTTGGGGAAAAATGTTTGCCGGTCGTCCGGATATGGTTTCTTGTCCGATTGGGTTATCCCGGTCTTGAATTTGATGTCGTGCCGCCGTTGGTGTGTTAATCTTTGTTGGAGGGTATAATGGTAATTTTTCCAAAACCCGACCTTAGGCTTTGATAAAATTATTTGACTTGGTTGCTGTAGTGTTCTTGACTTGTGCTGACTATCTTTGCTGGGTGTCCTTGGATCTTTGATTGTTGTCGTTGATCGGGTGTCAGAGTATTTCCGGTTCCTCGGGAATTTCTCTTATCCTGATATCCGTCGTGTCGTGGCAGGTACTATACTCCTGGTGGTGTCCACGTACGCGGACTCTTCAGAGACGCCGTATTCTCCGAAGGATGAGTGAGTTCCCTTTTTCCTCTTCCTTTTCGGTCGCGTTGCTTCCTTTTCTATTGCTAGCTTAGTACTGTGGCCTTCATTGGGGTGTTAGTTGAAATTTGATTCGTGCTTTGGGGGTTTCCTGTTACCTTTGCCTTAGGTCTTGCTATCCTGTCAGAGAACCTTCTTACTAGGTCCGATTACAACGAACATGTCACTCTAGGGAACATCTGTCCCCTAGATGAGCCTCTGTATCCTTTTCTCCCCTCCTTGGGGAACACTCGAGCGACGGTGACGGAGCCTCCTATAGGGACGGTCGCCGTGTATCCCTCTCAGATCCGATTCGGGCTGAGACTGCCTTACTGTGACGAGCTTATAGAGTTGAGCAGGTTCTTCAGGATTTCTCCTGTGAACCTTGCCCCCAGTGCCCTCCGCGTCTGGGTGGGCTTCCGGGTATTGTGCCATTGGTACTCCTGGAAGTACTCTCTTACTCTATTCCGATGCTTCTATCGGTTTCAGTACCGGACGAGGGTGGGGTTTGCGAGTTTTGTAACTCGTCATCCGACTTTCAAAGATCCCCGATTCTCTGATTTTGGGTTGAGTGGGATCGAGTGGGATACCTCCCTCCGTTTCGTGACCCAGAGTGACAATTCGGCCAGTCACTGGGCTAAGCACTATTTCTTCATTACGGACCGGTACGTCACTTGGTCGGTCTTGAATGAGGATCGGTCCGATGGTTGGCCTGCTTTTGGAGAGTTCTCTTCGGATGATTTGAAGACTGTGAAGATTATTCACGAGAGCAACAGGACCCGGTCTTACTGCCCCGTGTCTCTAATAACTGAGACAGATCTTTATGAGGCCGGGATCAGTCTGACTCCTGACTCCGGGGGTTCGGTATGTCACTTGGTCTTTCCATCTTTATTTACCTTCTGCTTTTCCTTTGTAGGTTGGTTTCATGGAAAAACCTATAATATGCAGGGAGCCCCTGTTGATCTGAGCAAGAGGAAGGCTCCTTCCAGTTCTGCTTTGAAGAAATCCCCCCTGCCTGGGAAGAAGGCTGGAGCCTCTGGTATGCTATCTTCTATTTGCTTCTTTATGGTGTAACTTATGTTTTCCTTATCTTGTTTTTCTTACCTTGCTAGGGCGTTCCCCCTTGGTGACTGAGCGGGTCGTCTCCGTTGGCAGAGATTCTGGACCTTCCAAGTCCAAACCACGGCGATCTGACTCTGAGGCCGGGGCCTCGGCTGCTAAGAGAAAGAAGGCTGTGGATCCTGCTTCGCCCACTGCTCGTCCTCCGACCCTATCTCGTGATAAGGAGATGGTGGTCGAAGAGGTGCCTTCCCTAGCTGACAAAGGGAAGGGACCTGCTGGTGGTGGTTCCCCTGCCCCCCAGCCGAGGGCACGGTCCTCAGGTATGATCTCTACCTTATTACTGATCCTTCTATGTTTATACTATCCTTTGACTTGTTTTGCTTGTGTAGGTGGGCCTCCGACTTTAAGTCGGAAGGATTTCGTACGGCTGACTGATGAAGATGTTATTGGGTCTGAGTGGACTCCCTTCGCTGGTCTGAAGGAGTTCCACCTCGATAGCACTTCCTCTTTGCGGACTCCTGAGGTTGGTGTCCGCGTACTCCGCGGTGCCGTTCCCCCTGGGGATCGTGTTGCTCCACCCAAGTCTCCTGGGGAGACTCGGCGCTTTGTTCAAGGGGTACTTTCTCGTTATGCACCTGTAAGTTGTTCTTTGCTTTCCTCTTATTTCTTTCATAATGTCTATCTTTCGGTTATTCATCCCTTGTTTGAATTGTTAGGGCATATCTGACATGGTGAACATGTCCTCGCTCGTACTCGAGTTATCTGACGAGAGGAAGACCCTTGAAGACAGCCAGGTTTCTCTCAAGGCGGAGGTCGCCACTGCTGCCGAGAAGGCGCGTATATCTGATTTGAGACTGCAGGAGCTCCAGGATCAGGTGTCCTTGCTTGAGACCACTGTGGGCAGTTTGCGCCGGGAAGCTGAGGTTGCCGCATCTGTCCATTCTGAGGAGCTGCGGAGGTTGGAGACTAAGTGTCGGGCAGAGGAGAGGGCTGTCGCAGTATCTGAGTATAAAGCCTCCTCTGCCTTCACCGCCGATTATAGCACGCGTCTCACTCAGGAGATGAACCAGTTCGGTGAGTATCTGGTTGATCACATATATCGGATTGATCCTCAGTTCCCGTTTGGTGACCTTGGTGACTTTGGGCCATATGCCGCTGGCTACGCGACTGTTCTGGTGGGTCAGGCTGCTGTCGCAGACGAGGCTGCCCCAGCCCAGGTGGATGCTACACCTGTGGAGATTGGTACCTCAGATTCCTCTTCCTCATCTATTTCCGCTGGAGGTTCAGGTTCAGGTGGTGAGGGTGACTCCCCCGAGGCTTCTGACTGACTTGTTTATCTCATACTATCCTTGTATATATGACTACACTCCTTCTCCCCTTGCACGGGTTGAGTGTCTTTTGAGATTGTGATGGTATTTGTTGTTACTTTCCTTTGCCGCATTATGTTGTTGACTGCGTGGTTTGTTTGCCTTTATATTAGTGCTTCTCATGCTTTTGTATATATCTCTTCTCATGATGGCTCCCTATGCCTTGTGTATGGCTCTTTGGGTATGAACTCTTTACTTGGTGTGTTTCCTTTACTTATCCTTCTCTCGTGTTTTCCTTCGTGTCTTACCTGCCATTTCATAAAGAAAAAACATTACTTGTTCTTCACATTACTTTACTTAGAAATTTCTTTCTTATGTTACCCTTCTGAGTATGGTATCCTTCTGAGCATGGTATCCTTCTGAGCATGGTATCCTTTCAAACATGGTATCCTTTCAAACATGGTGTGATTATTTCTTCTGATACCCCTTACACGGTATACGTTGTACTGTTAGACCAAAGATACGCTCTTGGTGGGCGTCGAAATCTGTTCACGAGACAGGCTCTCGGACGGCACTTAACGTTTCGCAGGATAGGCTCCCGGAGGGCACAGGTTAGTCCACCAATACCATACCTTCTTGACGGGTGTCAAACTGTTCACGAGACAGGCTCTCGGACGGCACTTAACGTTTCACAGGATAGGCTCCCGGAGGGCTCAGGTTAGACCAAAGATACGCTCTTGGTGGGCGTCGAACTGGTAGTTTGAAATCTACCTCAAGATACGCTCTTGGGGGCGTCGAACTGGTAGTGTTTTTTCTACCTCAAGATACGCTCTTGGGGGCGTCGAATCTGGTGGGTTGCAAATCCACCTCAAGATACGCTCCTGGGGGCGTCGAATTCGTAGTTTTTGGAAACCACTCTCAAGATACGCTCTTGGTGCGTCGAAGTCGTAGTGTAATAACTACTCTCAAGATACGCTCTTGGGGGCGTCGAAGGTTGTAGTATGAACACTACTCTCAAGATACGCTCTTGGGGGCGTCGAAGTTCGTAGTTTTTGGAAACCACTCTCAAGATACGCTCTTGGTGCGTCGAAGGTCGTAGTATGAAAACTACTCTCAAGATACGCTCTTGGGGGCGTCGAATGTCGTAGTACGAAGACTACTCTCAAGATACGCTCTTGGGGGCGTCGAAAGTCGTAGTACGAAGACTACTCTCAAGATACGCTCTTGGGGGCGTCGAAGGTTGTTGATTTGAAGTCATATCTGTGTAAGGATAACTTGGTGATTGTAACATCACATTTACTGGTAAATACTTTTGAATAACTACTACTCTCTTAGGAGCATTCATGTTTTTGTACACTCGGGATGCCTTGGTGCACCAAGACATCCTTTGTAGGAAATGAAAGATAGTTGTAGAGTTGGAGTAACTTCGTGAGTTCTCCTTCTCAAGAGTTTTTTGAAAAGCTTGTAAAGCTAAAACATGCGAAATGCTAGATATGAAACTAAGGATATGGGGTGGCCACTGTGTCTGTTGCCACGTACTCCTTGAAGCTTCCATTGTAGATCATTTCTTCCACTTCCACCTTCAACACCATGCAGTTGTTGGTTTGATGCCCCCAGGTCCCATGGTACTCACACCAACCCTGTGCATCCTTACCAAGGAAGGCCTTGCCTTCCTCCCTGCATGCTGGCAGCTCTTGCTTGAGGCGCTTGTGGAAGATTTCTTCTATGCTGAGTGTGAGGGGTGTGAATGTGAAATTGACACCTCCTCCCAATGTGTCTGCTTCTCTTCCTTTCTCTGGAACTTCATCCAACTGTTCCACTTCTTGTTCAAACGCCCTATCCAGCCTTGTCTTGAGCTCTCTCATTGTGCTCGTCATTACCATTTCATAGAGCCCTCCATAGGCCTCGAATGAGCTTGGATGCATGTTTCTGATGAATGCTCTGACTGCTTCTCCCCTTGTGATGCCCATGTTGGCACCATAATGAAAGAATCTCTGGAAATAACTTGATATAGACTCCTGCGGCATTTGCTTAATATCATCTATGTAGCGAAAGCCTCTTAGGATGGAGTCCCTTGTCCTGCTCCCTATTATGGTGTCTGGCTGCCAAGGTATGGATGTCACCTTCACAGCCTTGCCCCTGTATCTCCTTGTAGGCACTGTTTGAAAAAACTGCCTGCTCAGGCGGAGTGTCACTCCACTCTTCCTCCTTCCTTGCCTTTGTCTCCCTCCCCTCTTTCTTTTATCCTGGTTGGCTCCTGCCATGACCACAGCCACTGTGTCTGTCCTGTGTGATCCGTGTCTCATTGAATTGACATAGCATTGTCTTGCAGTACGTTGATCACCCAAGACCTCTCCCACTCCGTTCTCCGTGATGTACTTCAGCTTCTGGTGAACAGTGGATGGCACTATTTCATATGGATTTATGGTTGTCCTTCCTAGGATCCCATTGTAGGCTCCCAGGCTCTCAACCACCAAGAAATTGACATTTACCTTCAGCTGGGTCCATCCTTGGCCCATGGTCACTGGCAATGTTATCATCCCCAGGGGGTAGCTTGTTGCCCCTGAGAAGCCAACTAGAGGGAAGTTGACCGGATTGATGTCTCCTTTGGTTTTCCCTATCTCTTCCAACACTCTCAGGCTTAGGAGGTCAGCTGAGCTGCCCCCATCCACCAAAATTCTCTTTACATCAAAATTATCAATATCTAAAGTAATAACTAGAGCATCATCGTGTGGAAAAACGATGTGGCTTTTGTCCTTCTCCGAGAACTCTATCTTCACTTCTTCTCCTTCTCTTGGTCTTTTCCTCCACCTTGGCACTGAGCTTAGCTTGGATGCATAGACTTCCCTTGCATTAGCAGTTGGGCCACCTGATGCTGCTCCTCCATGTATCATATTGATGACTCCTCTTTTGTTGGGTGGAGGGTTATAGTCTACCTTTTCCTTGCCCTTGTCTTTCTGTGGTGGCCCTAGCTGCATGCTATTGCCCCCATGGTCTACGAACTGCTTCAGCTCTCCCCTCTGGACGATGTTGTTTATGCTTAGCTTTAAGCTAAAGCATTCATTTGTGTCGTGACCATAAGCCTCGTGGTTATCACACCATCTATCCTTGTGATTTCCTACCATTGGGGCTCTCCACCTTGCAGGGGGTGACCATAGCTTTTGGTTCCGCATCTCTCTGAGTACGGTGGCTGGAGTGGCGTTCAGTGGGATGAACTTAATGACATTGATTTCTCTAGCCTTTAAGGGTTCACCCATTTGGTTTCTTTGCTGTGGCGGACGCCATTCCTGCTGCCTTGTATTCTGTGGGGGACGCCACTCTTGTTGCCTTGCTTGCTGCGGTGTCTGGGGTGGCTTTCCTTTGTTTGGCCTTTGATTATCTTCCTTAGCTGCCTGGATTTTGGCCTTCTTGCTTGCCCTGTGCCTCTCAAGGTCAATATGCGTTTTAACTCTCCCTGCAAGCTCCTCCAAGGTACTTGCTGGCTTTTTGGCCATCTTTTCAGCCAATGTTGACCCAAAGCGACCTAAGTTTCTGATAAAGGCTCTGATTATCTCCCCCTCAGTGATGTCTCCCTGGATGTCTGCGATATTCTGGTTGAACCTAGTGTAGTAGCTGGCCAGGGTTTCATCGTATTCTTGTTTTACATCATCAATGGAGCTTGTTCCCTTGAGGAGTTTCCTCTCCCCTAGGTATCTCTGCAGAAACTTAGCTTTTAGCTGCTCCCATGAGTGGATGCTCTCGGAGGGCAGGCTGAAGAACCAATGTGAGGCCACCCCTGATAGGGTGTTTGGGAAAAGGAGTGCCTTGTATCTTTCATCAGTGGTCCTCCCAAATAGGGAGGCCTCATGCTGCTGGATATGTTCTAGGGGGTCTCCCTTCCCATTATACTTTGCAATTTGCACTGTGTGCAGGGAGTCTGGCACTCTGTTCATCTCCAGTTCCCTTGTGAAAGGGTGGTTTGTCTTGTCACTTAGGCAATGCAGGCTGGGTTTCTTTGACTCATTCAGTTTCCGGGTTATCATAGCTTCTATTTCCTCCGGGGTGATCATCACCGCTGCCGGAGTATAACCTCTCTGATACTCATTGTAGTTGTAAACTGGGCTTACTGGGTTCCCTTGTCTTTGCTGGTATGGACTGTAGGTGTACCCTTGATACGCCTGCTGGGGTGCTTCATAGAAGTCCTGCCTCCTTGGAGGTCTTGCTTGTCTTTCCTCTCCCAGCGGGGTGTAAGCCCTGTTGCTCTGCTGTTGCCTAGGAGGCACAAATTCTTGCCTTCCCTCTGGGGGTGGCTCTTGGTGGTATCTTCTTTGTTCCTCTCGCTGCCCTGCTTGAGGGTGCGAGTAGTGCTCTTCTGCCGGGATCTGCTCCTCCTCATGAGCTTCAGTATAAGTCCCTTGGGTGTATGCCTGCCTTGCATATGCTGTGTGGGCGCGGTTGCCACCTCTTTGTGCTGGCATCCCATACGGGTACCCTTGGGGTTGCTCTTCATAATAGTATCCCTCAGGGGGTGCCGTGTTGTGGGAAGGCACTCCCTGTTGTCCTCTTGCTCTCTGTGGCCTTCTTGCCCGGGGGGTGGAGGCTGTGGAGGACTCAGCCCCAGCTGGGCGTGAAGGTCCTCCCTCCTGGTTGTTCTGTTGCTGAGGAGGTTGTGGTATTTCTTGGGGCTCTGAATGCATTGGCTGCTTCCCAGGGTCAGGCCGCCTCCCTGGAGGTATGGGTTCTCTTCTCCGCCCATTGCCCCCGGGTGGGTGTTGGGGCCTGGACACCCTACTGTTGGTCATAGCTCGTGTGATAGCCAGGCTTTCTGCTCGAAGCCTACAGACGGCGCCAAGTGTTAAGTTATGGGATCTCAGTCAACGGGGTGTCGGCTTTAATCCCACTCCTTATAGGGGGGTGGTGCCTGGTGAACCCTCTCCGATGCCTAAGTCAGAACTATACTTCTAGAGAGATAAAGCTAGAGAGATGTCAGAGCTAAATTGTCCAAATAGCCAAGATGCCCAAATGAGTTGTGAAGGTGGGGTATTTATAGGCAACGGTGTCATTAAGGTGGCTTAATGACATCGTTAACCTCTAAACACAATTAATTAACCTTTAAGTATATAATTAAGACCTTAGGATTCGGAGGAGGTAGGCAGACTGGACCGAGCATGGGCGTCTGAGAGGGGTGTCGGGACCCTTGGGGGGGGAGGAATCCGACCCCCAAGGGTAGGGGTTGGGTGAGGGCACCCAACCCCTCCTAGGGAGGGTGGGGTTGGCCAACCCCATCCCTCCTAGGAGGGATCGGGTCAGCCGACCCGATCTCTCCTAGGAGAGATCGGGTTGGCCAACCCGATCTCTCCTAGGAGAGATCGGGTTGGCCGACCCGATCTCTCCTAGGAGAGATCGGGTCGGCTGACCCGATCTCTCCTAGGAGAGATCGGGTTGGTCCACCCGATCTCCCCTAGGGGAGATCGGGTTGGCTGACCCGATCTCCCCTAGGGGAGGTCGGGTGTGGCCACCCAACCTCACCTAGGTGAGTCCTTCGTTGTCGGACGGGCGCTTCGGCCCCGTCCGAGCCGTTGGTGTTCTCGCGAAGTGTCCGGGTTGAAGTTTCGATTTGCAATCATAAATGGGACGATAAAAATACAACGGTTCGGAGGTCAACGGGTTCAAATTGGGCGTATATCCATCATATAGTATGATTGAAGTTAACTTAAGCTTTTTACCCAAAAACAAAAAAAGAAAAAGTTAACTTATATTAAGCCCATATATTTTTACTTTTAAATATAGATAGATATCATGGATAGCCAACTTAGTCTAAAATTTAGTGTTTATTTTTATTTATATACTTACACTTATTTTTATGTATTTTAAAGCAAAAATAGAGTCAACTATTATACAAACCAAATTTCTACATAAATTTCAATCAATCTACATATCGCCGACCATTATATATTTTTTTTAAATAGTTTATTTATGTTATTTTTTAATTTTTTTAGGATATTACTACTTATGTTATAATACCCGTTAATAGAGAGGCGGTTTTTGAAAATCATAACTTACGAAAACTATTGGAATTTGACTTACAAAAGTTAATCAAGCTCACTAAAAAATGCTAGTTTAATAGTGTTTACTTTTATATGCTTGATTTTGAAATTTTAGGTTCGAATCTCCTCATGAGAGTCACATCAACGTAGCCTAATTAAAATATTAAGTATCGCCTAACTTATATATCGCGTCAGATATAAGAGGGCATGAGTAGAACCGACTTTAACAATACGACGTTTTGATTATATTAAGCTGGGTGAGACTACATTGATGGAGTTAGTGCATCAGGTGATTGATTACTAAGTCTGATAAGAAAAAAAAACTCAGTTTGTAAACAGAAAAATCCAAACATTAAATAACAAAATGTGCATAAAATTGCCATTACTAACCCATTACTTTTAGCTAGAAAAGTCCACTAAAAAGAAAACTAACGGAAATTAACATACACTATCTAGAAATCTTATGCTCCATTATTCTTTTCTTATTTTGCTTTTTAAAAAAATATAAACATAGTAGAATTAATGCATCACCCTGTGATAGTAGCTTCATTTTATTCAACATCTTAGCCCTAAAGAGCTAGCTATAGCCTATATAAATGTGTTGTCCTTCTAATTATGTTTTATACACGTTCGTGTCATATTATGGTGTTGATTTATTAATGATCAACCCTACAAAGACGCATCGACAGAAGATTTTTTCTTGTTTCGTTTGTTAACTTTGGTGATGTTTTCAATTCAATTCTAAATTTAGAATTTTATTATTATATTCTAAAATGACGAGAGCCATCGCAAAACTGAAAATGGAAAATAAATAAATGAAATGACGAGAAACACTAATTTTGGCCAACATAAATCAAAGCTAATTAAATCTATCTAAAATTGGATGAACTGTACCATTAATTCTAAATAATCCACTGTCTCAAATAATTTAGCTAATAATATAAGTAACTTTGGGAAAATATTCCCAAACTTTTTTTCTCATCGGAAAATTCTTAAACTTCAAAAATCAATTTTATAGAATAGTACATGCCTAAACCCTAAACACTTAAAATCCATGTCATTAGATAATATATATATATATATATATATATATATATATATATATATATATATATATATATCATTAGATCGTATACATATATTATATTATTATTATTAAATGTTATTTTATTGTCTATATATGTACATTTTTTTTCTTTTATTTGGTGCTATCTCATATCATTTTAATAATCAAATATTTACGAAATTTTGATTTATAAATATTTTTAAATGATATTAATGTAATTTTTTTAGTAACATGAGAAATTATATACTTTAATATATATATTATTTTAAGTTTGCAAATATTATCATAATATTAATAAAAATATTATTTAAATAAAAAATAAAAAATATAGAAAAATAATAACTTACTTTAAATCAAACTCATTTTTTCACAAAAAAATTAGTAAAATTTAAATTTGGGGTATTATTTAGCACTTCATACATTAGGAAGTCTGTTTTCCCAAGCGATTAATTAGTAATATTAGTATCAACTACTAATATAATCTCTCGTAATTATACCGCTCAAGTAATAAAATTTTCCAAGAGCAAATCTTAACGAATATTAACAAAAAAGAAAAAAAGTCTCAACAGATTTTTTTTATTTTTATTTTATATATTCACATTGCTTTCGCAATTTCGGGGAGTGTTAAAGGTTAAAGTCCTTCCAAGGCGGTGTCGGCGAATTTCGATCTCAAGTCGCCCACGAAAACACAACTCGCTTAGTAAATCTTAACGAATTGCTATGCCAAATTAGCCGAATCGCAGTAGCCGTACGCCGATACACTGAATTCCCCAAATTACCCCTCTCGAGAGACTCATTTTCCTTTCACCCATTCATACCTTTTTCCTATGCAGGCACAGAAACTATATAAACCACCTCCCGCTTCTTCTGTCTCTCTCGCCACCGCAACTCATCGTCACCGTACCGCATCTATCTCTCTCTCTAGCGCCGTCCTACTCTCCGACGCTGGACCTCTCTCGACCTCTCTCTAACTCGAAGACACTCATGGAATCCCCCTCGCGGTCCTCCGTCATCATCATCGGCGCTGGTGTCTCCGGTACTGTATTTACTGCAGAAATCACGTACTCAGATTTCGTTTGAAGTGGTGTACGAGTTTCTTACATCACTAGAAGTTTTTCGTACTCTGTGAGTGCTGATGTTTGTTAATGTCAACGACGATGACTGTAGGTATATCGGCGGCGAAAGTTCTGGCGGAGAACGGAGTGGAGGACGTGGTGATATTGGAGGCGGCGGATCAAATCGGAGGCAGGATCCGGAAGGAGGATTTCGGCGGTGTTCCGGTCGAGCTTGGCGCTGGATGGATCGCTGGAGTTGGCGGAAAGACGCCAAATCCGGTTTGGGAACTGGCCGCTAAATCGGCGCTCCGAACTAAGTTCTCTGACTACAGCAATGCCCGATACAATATCTACGATCGAAGGTCCGTTAACGAGATTCACTATTCTGCGCAATTAGTTTTGACTAATTTTATCTGTCTGCCACTTCTCAACTAAATTAGCCGAAATTGAAGCGTCTCAAATTCGAATTTCCATGAATGTGGATTGCTCATGCTCTGCTTCACGTCTGCAGCGGCAAAATATTCCCGAGTGGAGTCGCTGCCGACTCGTATAAGAAGGCGGTGGATTCGGCTATTGAGAAATTGAGGAATCAGGAAGTTGATGACCTGCTCGAATTAGCTGAATCCTCTTCGTATGTGTTTAATTTCTTCTTCTTCTTCTTCTTCACCATTGGAATTGAAATCCTAAACTGTGGGTATGATTTGGTTATTCCAATGCTATATCTGTTCTTAATGTTTAGGACCCCCAAAACGCCAATTGAACTGGCCATAGACTTCATTCTTCATGATTTTGAGATGGCAGGTAAAGTTTTATCAACTGATTAAGCATGCTTAGATTTTCATTTGTGATATCTCAAAGATCTAATCAATTGTATGAAATTTCGTTTAGAGGTTGAGCCTATATCGACTTACACGGAGTTTGGTGAAAGCGAATATCTGGTGGCCGACGAGAGAGGATACGCGTTTCTGCTATACAAAATGGCTGAGGATTTCCTTTTCACCTCGGAGGGGAAGATTAAAGACGATCGTCTTCAACTCAACAAGGTAAACTATACATGACTTTTTTTGTTTTGTTTATTTTTTTGGGTTTGGCCAATCATCAACAGATAAAAACAAAATCATCGATTAAAAAATGTAGCAGAAAGTTTACAGAGAAATCTGAATTTCTGTTTTGTATGCATGCACGGTTCACTGCCTATCTATCTGTTGAGATTGATTGACCCACCTTTGGGAGTTTGCGGATAACGACGTGTCCTGGGCATGATTAATCCTTCTCTGTTATTATTATTATTTAACAGTATTGTTTTAATTGGACGTACGACATATAATTAAATCCGAGTCAACTGTTTTCAAAATGATGATTAATCTCTCTAATTAATAATTTATGATTATATTATTAGATTATGAATAGCAATCATATCCTTCCACATTTGCGTTGGCTTTATTAGATTTCTTTTCTAATGATGTCATTGCATCTACCACCGGTGTATATTGCATACCCGTGATGTGATGGAAAGCTATAGTATTAGAGAAAGACATTTTAAATGAAGGTTTCATAATATATTATACAAAAAAAAAAAAAAAAATCATTTGAGCTCACGATTATTGTGATCTCTGTTACTGTGGTTTTGTCAATCTTTCTGACACGACTAAGTAATATGGTGCTTACCAATCTGCCAATTTGTTCAGACCTAGTAAAGAACTTGGTTCTTCTTCTTCGTACCTCTGTCTCCACACACAATCAAGACCAACCCTATAGATAGGTCCCCATGATACAGTCACTAGTTGACCGAGGAAGGTTATGGAGTCCAATCATGTCATTTTTTTCCGATGAGAAAAAAAGTAACTCAATGAATCGTTCATAGTGCTGGCATAAAAAAAAATATATGATTTTGTAGCACCTACTGGATAGATCCCTGCACAGTGACTATCTGTAATCATAGATACAATAATACATCATCTAGTTAGTAGCTGGGGACGATTTCTCCAATTTGGACCTCCACGGCTACAGTGGCCATCAACCATGATGAACTGAGATGTCATATCAACACGAACAAAAAAGGGAAAAGAGAAAAGACTAGTCATTTTCTTCATTTAATGTCAGATTCCAGGTAGCACATGAATACAAAAAATCATATACAAATTAAAGCGAACCAAGTTGTCCATACTAGTGGTGAAACTAATATTCAGTGTCTACCTTATATGAACTCCCATTCCCATAAATGGGTACTGGGGTCCGAGCATCAGACACTTGCAGTTTTTGCTGTGGTTTCTTCAGTCATCTGTCTTTATGGTTGTCCTCGTATCCAGTACTTGAACCATCGAACTGCGTAGATCTTTTGGTTTGACTCTTAGATCGTCACCAAACTGCTGCTGCCTTGGACTCTGTGGATGATCCCTTCTTGGGGACGATTAAAATTTTGTCTTTATTTATTCATGGTTTTGGGGCAGGTTGTAAGGGAGATACAGCACTCGAGAAACGGCGTTACAGTGACAACGGAGGATGGTTCTGTCTACGAGGCTGACTATGTGATTTTGTCCGTTAGCATTGGTGTTCTTCAAAGCGACCTCATCTCATTCAGGCCACCCTTGCCGGTAAGATCACGATTCATGACCATTCACTAAAGTTAAGCTGAATCTGTTGCTAAATTTTCAAGCAAATAGGAGGGTAGGAGCTATGACCCTATGGAGGCAGATAATGGCCCACTATTTTAATACCATTTATTTTTATGTCAGTACTCAGGAGTAGCTAGCTAGGTGCCAATATTAAATAGACATCCTTGTTTATTGTCTCTAGACCCGGATTCGGTTTCTCAATGTATGTAATAATACCATGGTTGCATGACCACGGTATTACCACCCACTCTTTGTTAGACTAATAATTTGTTGGCTAGAAGTAGATCTGACTATTACTCTAATCAATTTGACTTTCCTGAGGGATGCCTTATCGTTTTAGGAATCAGAGACAAAGTGTCTTAACTTCCTATGGCTCAAATGGTGTAATAACACCGAAAATGAGCTTATCTTTACCATTATACACCAGAAATGTGTATAAAATGCATATTTCTTCCATCAGTGGCTCTATAGTATAACTACTTAGAATAATTAATGCAAACAGAGGTGGAAGATGGATGCAATTGAAGAGCTTGACGTAATAGTGTACACAAAAATCTTCCTCAAGTTTCCGTATATGTTCTGGCCATGTGGACCCGACAAAGAGTTCTTCATCTACGCCCACGAGAGGAGAGGCTACTACACGTTTTGGCAGGTTCAAACTCTTCCCTTAATTAATTTAATGTTAATTTAAATATTCCAGCCAGCTAACAGTTGTTTGATTTGATCTTGTTAGAGTGAATAAACATGGATAGGAACATTTAAAACCTCCAACTCATGAACTAGCCTTTGTTTCATTCATAATCTTATGGTTTTAGGAAATCCTTTGTGCTGCACTGCATTCAACGTTCATGTGTTGCTATGTTTGAATAGTAGATATCATTATGTTCGAATCTGGTAAAAACATATTGAAAGCTACTAATTGATAACTTCGTCGTGATGTTGATAATTTAGAAATTACCCTAGTTTTCCGCGGGAAACAAGATCATTATTGTGATATTTTTGCCTCAGATTTTGAGTTCATGTGGGCCGTGCTTTGATTTTGTTTTATTCAATACCTGTTCTAGATGTGCAATATATGTTTAAGTCCCTATCACTGAACATTAGCCGCCAGCCTCATGATACAATGACATAACTAATCAATCATGTCTAAATTGGTGATTTCGTTAGGCAATCAAGTAACCCATATTTTATAATTCTTCAAGTACCCCCAAATAGTTTCACTGAAACATGCATCTGGTTGCCTTGCTGAACTTAGCTACCTTCTAAAATCACCAAATTGTGTGCTGCTGTCATTTTCTAAGAGCTGTCTATTAGCATAGTAGACGGAAGAAATTCCTTGGTTTCAGCATTATTGAGCCCCTCGTGTAATTAAATATATAAGCACACGTTGCCATGTGGGATCTCATCATTAACAGATATTGTAATTAATCTGGGTAGATGCAAGAATCTAAGCAGTGCTCGTGTATGTAATATAATAAATATACACGGTGCTAACATGGTGGTTGTTTTGATCTGTACTGCTGCTACCTCATCAGCACATGGAAAATGCCTACTCTGGGTCAAACATCCTGGTTGTAACGTTGACTAACGAGGAATCCAAGCGTGTGGAGAATCAATCGGACCAAGACACCCTTAAGGAGGCTATGAGTGTGCTCCATGACATGTTCGGTCCCGATATACCGGACGCCTCCGATATCCTCGTTCCTCGCTGGTGGAACAATCGATTCCAGCGTGGCAGCTATAGCAATTACCCTATTGTGTCCTCCAATCATCAAGTTGTTCAAAACATCCAGGTATTGAACCGAAAAATTATATCTTTACGAACATAAAATTGTTAGCCCATTCATAAAATGTTACGACTCTGGTATAAAATGTGTCCCAACACGTACGGTCTATAGTTTTCTGAGTAAAGTAAGCTCATTTTGCAATCGTCCCAGTATTTACTGTATAAATTGTTGATCAACAGTATTTTTAAATGTAAAATTTTGCAGGCACCAGTAGGGCGAATCTTCTTCAGCGGTGAGCACACAAGCGAGAGATTTAGTGGTTATGTGCACGGTGGATACCTTGCAGGTGAAGAATCTAACATGTTGCAGAATATAGGGTTTAAGTGATTTGTGCAGGGGCTTATTTTCTCAACATCTTCATATACATATGCAGGCATTGATACCAGTGAAGCATTACTGGAAGAAATGAGGAAAGAGAATGGGAAGAATGATGCTCAAGGGTTCCTATTTGAACCATTGTTAGCTCGAACTGGGTCACTGTCGTTAGGTCAGAGCGATTCGGTTGGTGGAAATATCCACAAGTGCGATATCCCGACCCGGCTGCTTAAGCTTGGAATCCCAGAAGCCATATTATGACTAAATGGACGGCCGAGTAGGGAAGTAGCTTCTACAGGCCTAACTGCAAAGAGCAGTTGGGTCGAGATCGGATCTGATAGCTCGAGCTTCGGGTCACCACCATCCATGAAGTGAGTCACAGTAGGGAAATAGCAAGTGACATTTTTTATTGGTATAACACAGGGATTATTGGGGGTGGCTAAGGTAAGGTACAGCTGATGGTAGTTTGCATTAGTTTTTTGTTATGCCTCTAGGTGTTATTGTTCATAGAGATGGTGAACTTCAATTATAATTTGTTAAAATTGTTCATTTCAGTTACTAACATTGCCTATCTTTGTGTTGAAATAAAAACATAGTTGCTGTCAAGTGTAGTAGTATTTAGAGAGTATAGAGTTCTTGCATTCAATTCATACTGAACTATAACATAGAACGAAGAGTAATGCACAAGTCAATAGTAAGAGTATAAAAAAAAAAAAAAAAAAGGGACCATCAAAATAACAAAGAATGTTATTTTGATTAGCTCCTCCGCAAACTCTTATATTTCTAAAAGCTCCTTCAGCTCTCGACTTCTCGGGGTTGCCATCTGAGAATTCATCTATTTTGATTTTGCACCATCACATACGGGGTTTTCAAAATACAAAAATTTTAATTGTATTCTCCATTTCTTCCTCTTTTGTAGCACAAAGCGAGTTGCATGTATTAAAACAAAGGCAGGAAAGATTGTTTGTCAAAGTTGAACCCAACAAAACCTAATTGTTTATGTTTTTTCATATAGCATATGAAAATATAGTTTGTCAAAGTAATAGACTCTAATAAATGATGTCACTCTCCTTCCATTATCTTCTAGCCAAGTAGGAAGATCAGAGAAGAAAAATTAGGAGTGCTTACTCACACACATGTAACTTTAATGCAATCCGTCGGAACATGATTGTTGATTTCGTCCAAATCCTAACATATATCGCAATGTGAATCAACTCCATCACCTGTTCTTTTAATAAGAAGTTTCGTGGCAATTCGGTTGTTGGAGCACAACCACAATACATTTTTTATTTTTAGAATGAGTGTTCTATATCCATCTCCAACTCTTCCTTGGTTGGCTCTCTGTCACCTCAAAAGAGGTCTTTCTCAAGACATGGTAGGGAGAAGAGTGCAAATATTTCCAAATTAATGAGTCAGTTTTAGCACATGTGACTTTACAATACACACTAGATAAGAAGCATTAGAAATAACGTGAGGCCATGGCAAATGGTAAAAGATCAAGATTTCATCATTGATATGATGGGCATTCCAATTACTAAAACAATTTTTAAGGCTAGATTCTCTGAACCATATATTAATCCAAACATTCACCATTACCAATTGTCAAACCTATACCAAGATCAGGACTTCAAACCCCCTGTTTAATAATCTTTCAATTACAATAGCAATTGTAGTTTTTTAAATTCTTTTTTTTTTTGCTCTTGTGGATAGAAGTCCAAGTTGATCACTATAAGTTAATCCCCGATAAAAATTATCTAATAGGGCATTGTTTATTGAGACCATATAGTTAACACCTAAACCCCTTCTTCTTTAGAGCTAGTCCTTTTGTCACAATTTAGGAGATTTTTCCGCCTTTCATTCATTGACCCCCAAGAAAAATTTATTCTAAATTTATCATGCTCATTGCAAATAGAAATAGGTAAAGCAGTACGTTGGTAGGGATGGTTGGCATGACAAAATTGACGAGGATGGTATGACCAGCCATTAAGAGCATATTTAGCCATTGAGAGCATATTTGCTCTCCAACTTGAAAACTTATTTCTGACTTTGTCTATAATAAGTTTAAAGGACTACTTATTGGAGTTCGACAAGTCAAAAAGAAACTCAAATAAAATCTCAAATTTTCAGTTATGGAAATGTGAAAAGTTTGTTGCACAAGGTTTCTGGTATGTATGTCCATATTAGAAGAAATTATAATTACTGACTTAACACAATTTACCTTTTAACCAGAAATTGAACAGAATCTGCTAATCACTTTCATGATGATGCTAGTACAGTTAAATTAAGAAGCGCTTTCCAAAGAAGTGAGAAGCACAAGAAAATCTTTCTATAAATTTTAATACCACGCCAGTGACCTAAGCGAATCTATTCCTCAAAAATAAGACAGTTCTCATAGTTTTAATTATTTTTTTTGGGCCAAAAGTTCATAGTTTTAATTATTTGGGCCAAAAAACCAGTCATCACAGGCTATATTGTTCCTACACAATCCCAGCCCAATTTGCATCTATATTTTTGGGAAAGAAAATATTCGGCCGAAAAGGAAAAAAAAATGTCATCTTTAAGTAAAAGCCCGCCGGCCCGAACGGTGGCCACCTTTAGCTACTTCTAAACCCTGCTAAAACCCTAGGGAGTAGATACAGCACCGATTTCCAAATTCCAGTTTGATTGTTGAGGCGCGGAAGAAGATGATGGAGATGGAAGAAGACCAGAGAGACGTCAACAATGTCATGTGTCAATTGGCCGACCCGGAGGGAACTCCTCTTGGAGCTCCCATGTACCTCCCTCAGAACGCTGGGCCGCAGCAGCTTCAGCTAATTGTCAATAAGCTCCTCAACAATGTATTGCATATTTGCTTGAAAAATTCTTAATTCTTATGATTGGTTGATATTATAAGCGTTCTTAGTGTAAAGCTTGAAATTTGTAGAACTGGTTAATTTTGATATTTGGTAGATTCTTCTGAAAAGGTTTCACTTTCTTGGGTGTAGAAATTAGGGCAGAGGGACTTTCAGATAGGTGGCTTAAATTACAGTTTTAGTGGTGAGATTAAAATCAGATAGCAGAGAATAACGAATATGAAGAAAACTAGATTGTAGTCCCAAATTGCCCCTTATTCACTCGGTCGATGCTCTTGATGTAGTTTTTTTAGGTTGTAGTTGAATATTTTAGCTTTACTTTTCATGATATATATATAGTTTCTGCAGTGTATAAGGTTTGTAATCGGGTTTTCAAAACTGCATCTTATATGATGATAAATATTTTCACTTGAACTATTCAGGAGGAGAAGCTGCCATATGCTTTTTATATATCTGACCAGGAGCTTGTTGTGGCTCTTGAAGCCTACTTAGAGAAGAACAAAGGTTTGCTCCAGTAAACTGGACTGTATATCGTTGGTGGAATGGGAAAATCTAAAACTCACTCCTTACTCTTTGGTTGTTGGTTGCAGTTTCTGTCGAGAAGGTTCTGTCTATAGTTTATCAACCACAAGCTGTTTTTCGGATTCGTTCTGTTAATCGGTGTTCAGCAACTATTGCAGGTGTGTTATTAGCTATACTGGTTTCAGATTCCTAGCTGGGCATTGCACTACTTCATTATGAGTTTTCTTGCTTCAAGGATTTGAGTCTTTTGGATAAATGTATATCAAAATATGCACATTTGGCGATTGTAGCTCTAAGCTTTAGTTTTAATTGATATAAGTACTCCACCACCGTGTGATTTGGATAACTAGTAAGATTTTTAAAAACTTTATTTGTTTCTACAGGACATGCGGAAGCGGTTCTCTCAGTCGCCTTCAGTCCTGATGGGAAACACTTGGCTAGTGGTTCAGGTGATACAACAGTTCGCATGTGGGACCTGAACACTCAGACCCCAATGTTTACATGTACAGGTTGAACTACAAACTGTAAATATTGTTTCCCTATTATTTTAGCTTTAGCTGGAAACATTAGCATGATGAATTTATGTTGATAGTTTGAAAATTAGGGATTTGTTGAAATTGGACTTTCCTTTGATTAATGAAATTTGTGTTTAGTTTTTAGTATATATATCATTCTCACATCTATATAATTTCTTGTGAGACTGAAGCTATTGGTTATTATCTAATGTTCGACAGCACTTTTATTTAGGGCACAAAAATTGGGTTCTTTGTATTGCATGGTCTCCTGATGGTAAGCATCTTGTCAGTGGAAGCAAGGCTGGAGAACTTCAATGTTGGGACCCATTGACTGGGAAGCCATCAGGCAATCAACTCACTGTAAGATCCTTTCCTTGTTCTAAATTCTTCTTTGATTGATGATCGTCATTACTAGAGAAATTTTATATAACACTTTACTATTCCTTGTATGCTCATCATCATGTATCCTCTTTGTCTATTGTTTTGATAGAAATTTAATGTAATTAATTTTGTTCTTGTAGGGCCATAGGAAATGGATTACTGGTATATCTTGGGAACCAGTCCATCTCAGCTCTCCATGCCGTCGCTTTGTCAGTTCAAGCAAAGATGGCGATGCACGTATCTGGGATGTCACACTGAGAAAATCAGTCATTTGCTTAAGCGGCCATACACTTGCTGTGACATGTGTCAAATGGGGTGGCGATGGACTCATTTATACCGGGTATGCTCTTATTGACAAATTTGATAACCTTTAAGAACTATCTATCTTTTGGGTGGCATCTCAATCTGGTCATTGCAGGTCTCAAGATTGTACAATTAAAGTATGGGAAACTACCCAAGGAAAATTGATTCGGGAATTGAAGGTATTTAATTGCATGTATCTATACCACATGTGTAATGAATTATGTGATTAGACTTCGTAACATATTCATGCATATTTGTTCTGACAGGGTCACGGGCACTGGGTCAATTCACTTGCCTTAAGCACCGAATATGTTCTTAGAACTGGAGCTTTTGATCATACTCGGAAACAATATTCTTCTCCCGAGGAAATGAAGCAAGTAAATGCCTACTCTGTTTGTTGAAGAAAGTTGAAAAAAAAAAAACTTTCAGTAATTTCTTGCAACTTAACTCTTCATATTTTATCTTTGAATTTAGGTTGCTCTAGAAAGATACCAAAAGATGAAGGGCAACGCTCCTGAACGGTTGGTTTCAGGATCCGATGATTTCACCATGTTCCTCTGGGAGCCTCTTGTGGGTAAACAACCAAAAACCCGAATGACTGGTCACCAGCAGGTATAATATATATTGGTAATTTCAGCTTTGAATATCGTCTTCTTTATGTGATTCCCGCATTTGAATCTCGCATTGTCTGATTGCAGCTAGTGAACCATGCATGTTTCTCACCTGATGGACAATGGATTGCTAGTGCCTCGTTTGATAAGTCGGTGAAACTTTGGAATGGTATCACTGGGAAATTCGTTGCTGCTTTTCGAGGACATGTGGGTCCGGTTTATCAGATCAGGTTTGGTAATCAATCAGTCTTCATAACCATGTTTCTTCTTCGGGTTTTCGCTGACAGAGAATGTTGAATTGTGTATTTGTCTCACAGCTGGTCTGCAGACAGTAGGCTTCTTTTAAGTGGAAGTAAGGACTCCACTCTGAAGGTTAGTTGCCAAAATCATTAGTAAAAAATATCTCTGGAAAGGACTTGAATTGCCAAACTTTATTATGTGATTATGGATAATCAAACTCGGGTTACAATCATTCAGATATGGGACATCCGAACGAAGAAATTGAAACAAGACCTTCCCGGTCATGCAGATGAGGTATTTTTAGCATTTTGCTACAATTTTGTATGGAACTGGTTTCTTCTTGCTCCATTTGTTAGCACAATTTGGGCTGCAATTTATGCAGGTTTTTTCGGTTGATTGGAGTCCTGATGGTGAGAAAGTAGCTTCTGGTGGTAAAGATACGGTGCTGAAGCTCTGGATGGGTTAAGCTCAACTACACACCGAACCAACGATTTTGAATACATCTTGTGGAAAATTCTATAATATGGATAGATAGTTAAACTAAGTAGTAGAGTCGTGTGTCGTCATGAAGCTCCTTTCCTTGAGGCGTCCGAGCAAAAAATTTCCGATGCAATGTTTGTGTTTCTCATGATTTGGTAGATGATTTTGTTGAAGCTTGTGGATTGTATAATTAAGTTATGAAAAGATACAAAGAGAATTCAGTTCAAGTATGGTAATCCTCCATATTTTAATTTGGTTTGAAGAGGCCTTTGGCTCTTAGACTATTATGTTTTTAAGATTAAAAATGTTAATATTTGGTGTAACTTTCATATTCGTTGATTTTCATTCACTCTCAAAATTATGGAATAAAAAAGGGTCAATAACCTGGGAGAGGTCTGAAGATTGACCCTTGTGAATTTGAGAGGTCTGAAGATTGAAATGGTGATAACAGAGGTCTGAAGTTTCGACTTGTAGATAATAGAGATCTCCGTTAATTTTTTCCGTTAAAACTGACGGAAGTTGGTTATGTGCATAGCATGTGACCAAAAATAAAATAAATTTCCAAAAATACCCTTCTTGCATCTCACATGATTGAATGAAAAGATGAAAATGCCCTTAAGGCCACCACCCAACTCCGACGACCACCACTCACAGCTCCGGCGACCGCCACCCAACTCTGGCGACCACAACCCGACTCCGACGACCATCACCCAACTCCGGCGACCACAACCGCGGTCCCGATTGGGCCCAAATCGGAGCCACAAACAGAGCTCCAAATCGGAGCTCTGTGGCCCCAAATCGGAGGCACAGAGCTCCGATCGGGGCCACCGAGCTCCGATCGGAGCTTTGTGGCTCCGATTTGGGCCCAATCGGGGCCGGTGGCTCCGATTTGGGCCCAATTGGGGCCGTGGTGGCAGTCGTCGGAGTTTGGTGGCGGTCGTCGGAGTTGTGAGTGGTTGTTGCCGGAGTTGGGTGGTGGCCGGCCGGAGCCGTGGTGGTGGCCGGAGTTGGGTTAGGTTTAAATTATGGACAGGGGTATTTTTGTCATTTCATCTTTATATTAATTAAACTTTTTATTAATTCAAATATTACAAAATGATATTTTTGACATTTATGCGGTTCTGTTAAATTTAGCAGAAAATTTGGACGAAAAATCTAAAAATCACAAAGTCCAAACTTCAGACCTCAGTTATCACCATTTCAATCTTCAGACCTCTCGAATTCACAAGGGTCAATCTCCAGACCTCTCCCAGGTTATTGACCCATAAAAAAATATTTTTTAAACATCAAATAAACATAAATCAATAGTAACAAATTTTATACTTTGAAAAATAAGAAAACGTATTTTTTTTTCTTGAAATGTCAATTTTCAACCGAAAAAAATGAAATGTAATTTATATGATATTGGAGTCATTGAATATCAAGTTATTAACATTTTAACCCTAAAATCAATATAATAAAGTTTAGATGTTAAACAGAGAACATGTGCTGGATTTGAAGAAAGCTAATTTTCAAAATGGAGAGATTCATGATTTCTCTCCTTACGTGAAGTTCCGTTTCGCGGGACTTGAATTCGAAATCCAAAGGTCGAATCGTTACACCATCTTATAATGGTTATATGAGTGTTTGATTTTGAAAAGTTAGTTATTTTGGTAGTTTTACTTTTTTTTTGGCCAGTTGGTAGTATTACTTGAAGCTAGGTGCAAATGTTGGATCCACCTTATATATAATACAATTAGGAAAAATCACTAGACTTGCAGTACAATTCAAGCATGGGTTTCCTTGGGCTTGAAGAAACCTTTCTCTTCAAGACTCTCGACGGTGTCCCTTACACTAATCTCTAATGGAGTAAAACACACTCCTAACTCTTCCGCTTTCTCCTTCGACACACTATACATTTTGGATCCGAAGTAACTGTCATCTCCAACCCTGCAATAAATCCGACACAGTTCATTACATAAGATTTAGTTGTTGGAACAACTTGGATTGAAAAACAGATATTCTCGATTCATTGTCTATTCCTAAGTTCGGTTTAGAGGTTCAGCCCGAATTGGAATTCCAAACAAGCCTAAATAACCAATGTAAATATATAGCAGCTGCAACTTACTTGTCTGGTAGGGGCAGAGAAGGATACAAGCTGCGCAAAATCGCCAAAACATCGGAACTATGCACAACTTTGTTGACTAGACAGAATCTACCACTGGCTGAATGGTTTTCAAAGGCTAGAATATGTGCAGTTGCTACATCTCTAACATCCACATATCTATAACTTGAGTTATGATAAGTCTTAGTTCCTGCCCAAAAAAAAAAAAATAAAGGAAAAAAAGAATTTTTTTTCAAGAAAATGTATATATTTTGGAATGCATCAAAAGTATTAATTTTAAATAACATATATTCATATAAAAGTTCGGGTTTACGAAACATGTACCGTTTATGAGGTCCAAGATTATACCGACAGTGAGATTCACTATGGGCTGCAAGATGGGACCAATCACGAGTCCGGGATGTATGGTTACCAAATCGATCCCATTTGTTTGGGCATAGTCCCAGGCCTCCTTCTCTGCTAAAGTTTTGGAAAGCCTATACCAAAACTGCAAGATCACTTAGAATAATCGGAAAAGACATACTAAATTTTTTATTTTATAAAATAAATAAATAGGTTACCTTTGCAAACACTATAAACTTTCATTACAAAATATGATGTTTGCAACAAAATTTGATATTTGCAATTTTACTTAACAAGTTTGTAATTTGTCAGCAAAATCTATTCAGTATGGTTTTTGCAGTTAGTTCAAAGTTGGAATTTGGTTATTATAATCCTTGATACTTTGTTAACTATAAGTTACTAGATCACAGATCAAGATCTCCAACAAAAGAGTAAACCTTTGATTTCTCGCAGAAAACTGGGTCGGAAAACCAAGTCTCATCGACAACTACGTCAGACGTCAAAGGCTTTCCATTGTGTACCACTGCAGACATAGAAGAAGTCAAAACCATTCTCTTGATGGAAAAAACCTTTACACATGATCTAAGAACATTCAGTGTCCCTTTGACAGCAGGATCCAGAAGCTCAGTCTGTAATGTAATGTAACAAAATCAAGCTTTTGTTTAGATCTTACAAAAAAATCAAGCTTTTGTTAGATCTTACAAAAGAAGCCTTAGTTTAAAGAATACAGCTGAAAAACAGACACAGTTGAGAAATTTGGGAACCTGCGGATTGTGAACATGCTGAGAGAGATTAACTGGAGATGCAGTATGAAAGACACATTCACAGCCATCAACGGCCGAATCGAAAGACCCTTCTTCGGTCAATTCTGCTCTGAAAAGCTGAAGCCTCTCCTTGGCTCCATCAAGAGACAGTAGGTGTTGTGTTTTCAGGGGATCATCTGCAGATAGATAAACATTTACTGCTTGTAAATACTTGATATTCAAGTAAAACATGTCATACTGCTTAGATTTGAAGGCTATTGAGAGCAGAGAGGTCAACTACAAATGGATGAAGATTGTGTCTATTTTAAGATCAAGATTTGATTTTGGACATGCCCCAGTTGAGATTTTGCCTTGTTTTACTTATTTGATGTTTTCCAGAAGAGTTTGTAGGATCTCATTCATTGCCCAGAATAAGATATTACTGCAAAATGGAATCTTTTTCACTTTTAGAAACCCTACATAGTCTCACTCACTCAGTCCCTTTCTTTTTCTTTTGCATTAAACTTTTTCTTTAATATAATAACCTTGCAATTAGAACAACCCAGAAGTTGAAGATCACAAAACTGAAGTTTTTTTTTTTTTTTTGAAGATTGAACAGATTAAAGGAACGTTGACTTACTGAGGTTGCGAACAGTGGCTCGGACGGTGTAGCCACGGTCCAATAACAACTTGACGAGCCATGAAGCTATGTACCCAGAAGCTCCAGTGACACACACCACTCTCTCTGATATGTTGCTCATCATCTCTCTATCAATGTCTTAATGGTTTGTTCTCTCTGGAATGTAGAGCTAGAGGTAAGATCACTAGTTCACTACTGGTTACTTTTTTCTGGATAATATATATATATATATACATATAATAATAATAATATATATTATAAATAAAAATGAAAAAAGGAACCAAAATTTTCACTTTTGCTTTTTAAAATGTATGTGTATAAATAAATCAATATAATAAGATTACAAGCACATATATGCTGGGTCTGAAGAATTAGCCAAAGGTTTAATAACTATAATAAGATTTATTGACTTTCATATTTTTCTCTAAAAATTGACGAAACAAAAATGTATTTTTAAGGAAAAAATAAACTTAACCGATGAACAAATATGATACTTCAGAAAAATGGAAAACAACATGTTTTATGGTTTAAAACGTCATTTTTATACTTAAATCAGTCCAAATAGGTGAAAAACAACAAATCTAATAGCTGGACAGTAAATATCAGTATTTTAATTTTGGGACAACGCTTAGCAACATGTTGTATAGTTGAGACTGTTTTTAAGTTCTTTATCGTTTAAATTATATGGAACGTAGTATTAATTGGTTGATCATATTACTCTTGGTTCAATTTACAAAGTGTGGACCAAATTTGAAAATTTTCATTGTACAGTAAGAAACATCACTTATTTAACTTAGTTCGAGTAACACAAAACACATTCAAAGCGAACTCAATTCAAGCAGAATGTGAACATGCTCGTTCTGATATCACTGTTTGAATGAGGTTTATTCTTGAGCCAACCTTCCTACAATTTATAACTTTACAGTGAAAGCTTCAGCATGCTCTTAAACATATTTCATGAGTTGTGCTTAATTGGGTGTGAAGAAGCCTTTCGCCTTGAGAGATTCAACAGTGTCCCTTATACTGATCTCCAATGGAGTGAACTCCAATCCCAATTCCTTTGCTTTCTCCTTCGACACGCTAAACATAAACGAACCTAAGTAATTGTCATCTGTAACCCTGCATTTCAATCCAAACTCGAGTTTATCATCTAGCTAGTTACTCATTAATCCAACATGATATTGTATTGTCCAACTTACTTATCAGGTAGAGGCATTGAAGGGTACAAAGTGCGCAAAATTCCTAAAACCTCAACACAGTGTGCAACTTTATTGACTAGGCAGAATCTGCCACTCGCCGTCCGGTTTTCATAGGCTAGAATATGCGCAGTTGCTACATCTCTCACATCGACATATCTGTAAGTCGAGTTTGGATATGTCTTAGCTCCTGCAGAAAAAATCATCAATCCAGTCTGAAATTGCAAAAATAAGATTATATCATTTTTTTAGAAAATACCATTGAAGAGGTTCAGTATCATGCTGACACTCGTATTCAGAGTAGGCTGCAAGATTGGACCAATCACGAGTCCCGGATTTAAAGCTACCAAATCGATCCCATTTTCTTTTGCAAACTCCCAAGCTGCCTTCTCTGCTAGGGTTTTAGATAGCATATACCACAGCTGCAAGATCCCATTATCTAATTATACATGGCAAGGTAGAATATGCTGAAACCAGAATGTATATATTATCTTGCAGCATATCAGAGTTGATTGCATTTTATTAACAGGTATGTCAATTTACAAATGCAGTGCACAAATAAATAGATAAACGAACAAACCTTTGATTTCTCGCAAAAATCTGGGTCAGAAAACCAAGTCTCATCAACAACTACATCGGGCATTAGAGGTCTTCCATTGTATAAGACTGCAGCAATAGAAGAAGTCAAAACCACTCTCTTGATGGAAGAAACCTTTGCACATGATGTAAGAACATTGAGTGTTCCTTTGACAGCAGGATCAAGAAGCTCGGTTTGCGGATCGGAAACTGCAGACAGCAGAACTGGAGATGCAGTGTGGAAGACGCCTTCACAGCCATCAATGGCCGAATCGAAAGACCCTTCTTCTGTTAATTCTGCTCTCAAGAGATGGAGCCTCTCCTTGGCTCCATCAAGAGACAGTAAGTGTTGTGTTTTCTTTGGATCATCTGCCCATCAATAAAATTTTTTAGTGCTTGTACTAACTTGACATCTAAGTAAAACATATCTAAAGAGAATAGCAAATCAGAAATACAATTTCATAGGAGGAATGTCAAAAAATTTGCTTTACATTTGAAAAAATAGGGATAAAGGGGCAAATTATGGATTTATACTAATCCAGCTAACAAATTGCTTTATAGAAAAGCCTAATTAGCAACTATCCATACTATTACAAAATACTTAAAACACTATTCAATGTGGTGCCCTTTGCACAATTCAAATCTAATTGATGAAGTTAGCTACCCAGAACATTCGAGAATATCAAAACCCTAAATTGAACTTAGAAGTACTGACTGAGGTCGCGAACTGTGGCTCGGACAGTGTAGCCACGTTCCAATAACAACTTAACGAGCCATGAAGCGATGAATCCGGAAGCTCCGGTGACACACACCACCTTCTCTCCACTGCTGCTGCTCATGATGCTTCTGGAAATTAGGAGAAACGGATTTTTTTTGTGGAATGGACTATTCCTTATCCGATTCACCGCCAAATGGAAACGAAACTACATAAACTCCGGTGGTCCCCAGCCGGAGGCGACGCGTCGTGCGTGTATGGTCACAGTTTACTGCAGTCGCCCAATCCATTATATGCATGATATAGATTGGAAAAATTGAAATGTGAAACTTCAATTTTAAGATGAACAACGAGGATAAAACCAGAAGAAGGAAGAAGAATCAGTTGAAGAAAGTGACCAGCGAGGGCATTTCAGTTTTTTCAACTACAAGGGTAGTTCAGTAATTTCATGTGGGGGCAAAAAGGTCAAAAAATTTGGACCATTTCTCGATTTATGCGTGTCATCCTTGCGCAGGGGCCATGCTAATCTTCTCTGTATCGTTCCAATTTTATCGGATGTCCCCGAAGGGACAAGTTTCTATATTTTCCAGCTACATATAAAGTAGTTTGTTTCAATAGAAACTGGCGGTGTGGGAGAAATGCTATTCTTTTCCGTTTACTGGGCCGGAGACCCAGTCTTCTGTTCTTAATAAAAGACTTCTTTAGGCCTTGTCCAATAAAAAAGTTGGTAGTGGTCACTAATGACAATGTTCGGCCCAAATCAAATATTAAAATGTCTTTATATAATTTCTTTTTGCCAAAAAAATAATAACAAAATATCTATATATTTTATAAATAATTTGCCAACAAAAAGTCTATTTATTTATTACCATTTTTATACCCTTTTATCTATATTTTTTTTATATACAATTGCTTTCACAATTTCAGACCGGGAGCGTCAATGTTAAAGTCCTCCCAAATATGGCGTCTATAGTGAGATTCGACCCCAGACCGCCCATGTGAATGCAACTCGCTTTACCCTGGTCCAACTAAACTTAGGTAACAATCGTAGTATGCTTGCTCCACACCTAGACTAATCTCCACTCACACCTTCAAGTTTCCCTACTACGGTACCTGATTGAATATGATCTCCACCAGACATACGTAAGGCTTTAGCTAGTACAAGAAAGTGTATACCATGATTTTTCTGTCTATCAATAACTGCATGCATTGCACGGTGGATGTGAAGAAGTAAACTGTTATCTCGGCAATAATGAGCTAAGTTAGTATTTACAGTGAATCCCCTTGTCAAGTAGTCATGCATTACGATGGGAACTTCCAATTCTCTGGCAAATACAGCCGATCTCTGGTTAAAATATGAAGTGTTAAACCGCTACACCATATTATATAGTTACCATTTTATAGATAAAGTGTCAACCTTATGACCTTGTGAATTCGGCGGAAGACGATAATTCATTTTTTTTAAGATTTATAAACTGTTTCTGAATTATTAAGAGCATGAACATTATCTTCTTTTTCTATTCATAAATGATTATAGTATTAACTTAATTTAACCATTAATCATAAAATTTAAGAACTTCGTTGATGTCAAAATATATATTTTTAAAAATCTTATCATATTAATATATAATATACTCTCATATAGATTAATATAATAATAATAAAGTCACCTTACAATGTACATTACAACACTTATCAAACGTTGTAATCTGATATTACACTCTATATTACAATACAACCAAATACTGTAATCAAATGTTACATTATATAGTTAACATTATTTGTCATTTTACAAATTCAACGTTATGTCCATTCAAACGCTCATTTATATAAATAAAATTAAGGGGATGCTTCTAATCATAATAAAGGGAAAAAGTCATTAACTTCCTCAATATGGTATTATGTAATGTGGGACGCACCTCCCCGATCGTGTGGAGATGATCTATTTCTCTTTCTTGTTCATATATAGCATTGGCGGGTAGCGGATCTTGTTTATTTTCAAGCTCTCTGCAACTGCAATGGCGTTCTCCTGCTACTCACCCTCGGCATCGATGCTCTCCGTGTCCACACATTTCAATCGACCGTCAGCAGTGCGTCGTCGATTTCTGAATATCTCTGCATCCCTTAGCTCAGCACCGGCTTCGCCTGAATCATCATCGTCGAACCCGATAGGGACTGTACTCTCCACCAATCATCCGCCTAAGGCCTTCGCTGAATCCAGCAGGAAAAGTCACGATCCCAGCTCGAATTACTTGCTCGAGAGCCCTAACGGCAGTCCTTTCTCTCGGTTCATGCAGTCCGCGGAATCAACAATTGAAAGAGTGCGTTGCTGAAACTAAGCTCCATCGCATATTCGCATTCATAGATTTCTAATTAGTAGATAAGTATCAGTTTACATGTTGATCTTGATTCACTCAGTCACAGTTCATAGAGCGTGAAATTTCACCTTAGATTGATCGAGGACTGATACACTTTAGGCTTAGAGTATATATTATTTCGAGGACGCATAGGTGTGAATCCTCAGGGCTTTAGTGGTGTTTAATCCATGAACTCCTTTATTTAGAACAACAAAATGCGTCTTTTGGGATGCCAACTCTGAAAAGAGTACAATGGAGAGTTATCCCAATTCTAGCCCTTGTCTAGTGGTAGATGAGGATTGGAATGTAAACTTTCTCCATACTATATGAATGAAGAAATCTTGGAATCAGTGGCATGGGAGGGAGAGATCTCTTTTAGAAAGTACTGAATATGGAAATCTTGGTGCACTTGCATTTTGACAGAGATGTTATATTTCCTTTATAGAGTCCAACACTATACTAGTTTATGGATACTTCTGATGATGTATTTTTCTTTGTTACTGAGCAGACAATCTTTGATTTCCGATTCTTGGCGCTTTTGGCTGTTGGAGGTTCGCTGGCTGGTTCAGTCCTATGCTTCTTAAATGTACATTTATTTACTATCACAAAAAGCCTCTTTAAATCCATTCACTCTTCGATACATACTTATCATACAAATGCATTAATCATGTCCAATGTGTCGCGGTGATTCCGAGTTCTTAACATTACAGGGTAGTGTTTACATTATCGATGCCTACAAGGTTTATTGGACAAGTTGCGTTAAAGGAGTCCACACCGGAAAGATGGTTCTTCGTCTGGTTGAAGCAATTGGTGAGGTCCTGATGCACATAACTCTATTTACTCTTCCTCAGGCTCTGGTTTAGAACTGTTTCAGCATATTTGGGCATCTGCAGTTATATTGAACACTGCAGAACTATTGAAACTGGGAAAATCCACCTAATGCAGATGTCTATTTGGCTGGAACGGTGATGCTTATATTCGGAATGGGTCTATACGGATTGTTTATCAGCAACGCGTCCTCTGATGTTGAACCGTCTAAGGATCGTGCCCTCACGAGCTCCTCTCTGTTCGGAATGTTCACACTAAAGGCAACTTCTTGTATTCCTTGAATACTATAACTTGTCTTTGCAGGGAAAAGTGTTTGAATTTGATGATTGGTTTGCAGGAGAGGCCGAAATGGATGCAAATAAGATCTCTAGATGAGTTGAAGACGAAAGTTGGGCATGTGATAGTGATGATCTTGTTGGTGAAGATGTTCGAGAGGAGTAAAATGGTGACCATTGCGACGGGAATCGATCTATTGAGCTATTCGGTCTGCATTTTTTTGTCATCAGCTTCATTGTATATCCTGCATAATCTGCACAAGTCAGATTAGTTAGGTAATAAATCCACTCACTGAAGCTGATATGAGTGTTGTAATTAATAGCCAATACTCAGATGAGATACAAGCTGAGTAACTCACATGAATTGGGGTATCTTCACTGGATGCACTTCTATGCAATGTTTGATCTATTTGTTTAGATCAATGTCAGAGGTTCAAATTCCTGATTGTGTGAATGAAAAAATATTCAGCCACTCTTTTGTTTGGAGACTCTAAGACACTCTGTGGAAAAAAAAATGGAATCACGGAGCAATGAGAGTACTTTCATTTGATTTTGGTGATTGAACTCTCCAACATTATTTAATGCAGTGTGTAATGTTAAATTGCTACAATTATTATGTGTAATACTATTAACTATTAATATTGTCTAGCAAAAAAACTATTAATATTTAAAACAGAGGTGAGCAAAACTCAATTAGAAACGGAACCAAAACCGGATTAATGGGTCGACTTTGAAAAGTCATATATGTAAATAGGGTAGTAGACTTCAAACAACAAATTTTACTATCCTATAATATTGATTGAAACCGGAATCGATTATGTTTATAGTTCTTAATTATCACAACTTAGTACATCATATTTGTTCTTTTGTCCAACTAGTAGATCATATTTGTTTAACGTGAGGAAATTGAACCTTTTTCTGGATATTTATAAATACATTTATTTTTAGAAACTAAATTAAAATCTATCCAAAATTCAGTTAAATTTGGTGATATTATTATGACATAATGCCTATATACAGTGTAAATCATCTTTATATATACAGTGTAAATCTTATTATTGTGGGAATTAAATACCATGTTTCCTAATGTGCTACGGTAGAACGGTAAACACAGTTTACTCCCCACGCCACGAATACGAAGCCATAATATCGATTTTCCCGCCAAATCTCCACAATCTAGCTCTAGTTTATATTTACCTCCCCACGATGCCATAATTTCATTAAGGCAAGGGTTTCGATTTTCCAGTCTACCCAGTAACTACCCTAGGTTGGGAGTTCATGGACCATCGTCCAGCGAAACGCCCCAAACTCTTCAGGTATCCTCCTCCGATTGCTGATGATTTCACTTTTCATGCTTCATTCATAATTGTCGTCAAAACAATTTGCTTACGAGCTATTGCTTCTACCACTGCGATTTCACTGCTTCAGTCAAGCTGGGCATTTTCAGTTATCCTTGTTGTTGTTATACGTGGAAGATTTACGGGGTTCTCGGTACCATCAGAGGCCGAGAGTCGTTTCTTCTTTCTCGACAATGTGTAAAGTAGATCAAAATTCAAATTTTGGGTAGGCTTTTGATATCGGTATTGGGTTGATCAAGATTATCTCTCTGAGCAGTGGCGGATCCAGGAACCTAGCTAAGTGGGTTCCTGGTATGAATTTTTTGTAATGACAATATCTAATTATAAGTCGTTCAAATCGGGTCGGAACTCATAAAAAATCAATTATCGACCTTTATTTTTTGAAACGGGAGTTATCGTCTTTTTTGTTTGTTTGTTAATAACTAACTGACATTGTTAAATATAGAGCTACAAAAACATATATCCAAATCAAGTCTATTTCTCAATTGACCTCGCAAAGGGGTCCAATTTTTGATAAACTTATGGATTAAATTCTGTAAAGCAAAATAATAAGGCTGTATCAGAAGGACTAAATCATACAAAATAAAAACTTAGGAACGTGTCATGAAAAAGAGAGAAATTTTACTAATATACATTAATCTTAGAACTTTATTTAGTGTATAAAATAAGGGTATAAAAGTTTATAGCTTTAAACAATGTTATTTTCTAAATATTAACGCTTTTCGTCAAATTTTAAGAAAAAAATTGTTAGCAATAACAGTTGGAATTCGAACCATCGGCTCTGATATCACTTGTTAAGAATAAGACGTACACGCCTTAACCAGTCAGTCCATAAGCTCGACCTTGTGAGTGAAGCCTTCGGTATACTTTTATACATACTCAAACAAAAATTACAATAATTCATTTAAATTTTAAACGAGGCAATAGTAACTTTAATGCAAATAATGGGACAATCAGACAATTTTCCTTAATAAAATGACAATAAAAATAAAAAATTGCACAATAATACGAGATGTTGTTATACCATTTACGCATTTAATTAGTAAAAAATATGTCGGTATTTTCAAATACCGAAATTCATGGGCAAATGACGATTTTAGCGACAATGAGCCTCAGAATTAAGATAATAATAAGTCATAAGGTGTAGGAGTAATAAAATATGGGAAAACAATGGAGGTGTAAAAAAAAATTAAGTGGAAAAGGAAAAAAAAAATAGTTGGTGGTGTTCATAGAAAAAAAAAATAGTCTACAAAAGAAGTGGAAAAACAAAATGAAATTGGAGATGTCAAGAAATAAAGTGAAAATGAAAATATTTTTAAGAAAAAAATTAGTGATAAAGAAACTTAATTGGAGTTAGTGAGAATGTAAGATTGAATTTGAACCTAGGACCTCTCCAGAAAAGTAGTGAAAAAAGAAAACAAAATTGACTGTGTGTGATAGGATTCGAAAGTAGGACCTGATACATAAAAAGTGGCGCTCTACCAACAAGCTAGAAGTCAAAATATATTAAGCAGGTTCCTATTAATAATTTAACTGGGTTCCTTCAATAATTTTAATAGAAATATACATATATATGTATTAAAAAATATCGAACCAAGCGGTGTCCCGGGAACCCGCTTACAACACTACAGATCCGCCGCTGTCTCTGAGTGAAGAAGTGGTTAAAATAAGCAACTTGGTGCTTGGTTCCTGTTGCTTAATTTTCTAACAAGTACAAGCTTACTTTTTTTTTTTTTTTTTTTAAAAAACATTATGTTCTTTAGTTGAAAATAGCGCATTATTTCTTCTCAGGTTGTCATTTGCATAATTAGACCCTTATTTTTAACTATTACTTAAAGAATTCTGGAAAGTGATCATTAGTACGTATCCTACTCTGAAAAGCAATCTAGGAAATTCAGATTTTAGTTACTGTTGCACGAGTATTTCATTTATTTTCTCTCACATAATTTCGTATTGAAGTTTAACTTGTGAGTGTTAGCAGACTCTCAATCTGCATTTTTTTTAATCTTCGTTGGAGGTATCTTGGATGTTTCATCCAAGTGTTTCTGAGTTATTTGAGTATTCTGGATATACTCATTTATTTTGTGAATGTGGATATGTGTTTGGTAGTCTAAATTCGTAGAGTATAGCTATATTAGTTTCTCCGTACATTTTCAATATCTGGAAGTGACAGCAATTGGCTTTGCATCATACTTATTAACATGCAATTATCCTTTTTTTTGTTATTAACATAGATTCTACTCTCGGCAGGGGAGAAGATGATTATTTACCTGGCAACATCATTGAAGTCGAACTTCATAATTTTATGACTTTTGATCACTTGACATGCAAACCATGCTCGAGACTGAACCTTGTTATTGGTCCCAATGGTTCTGGAAAGAGTTCTCTTGTCTGTGCCATTGCTTTGGGTCTAGGGGGTGAGCCTCAGGTTAGTAACATTATTTGAAGCTGAAATTTAAAGATTGTTGTTTGCCCTGATAATATAGATGGTGGGATTTTGTGCCTCAGCTGCTAGGAAGAGCAACAAGTGTTGGAGCATACGTGAAGCGGGGAGAGGAATCTGGATACATAAAAATTTCCTTGAGAGGGGATACCGAGGATGAGCCACTTGTGATTACACGAAAAATAAACACCCTCAACAAGTCTGAGTGGGTGTTTAATGGTAAGAATGTCTCTATATTTTCTATTTGAAGTCTTATAAGTCTTTATATGGGCATACCATGAATCTATATATGCCTTGGCACACCATGACTATTTTCCTTTATATTTTCCCATTTCTTCTTAAATTTCCCCTACTTTTGAGAATGAGTAGCATCGTCTTGGCTGCATTCTTAATGAAAAATTTACCCTTTAACCTTAAAAAGTTGTATTGAAGTGTTTTGGTCTCTATGGCGTTACTCATATTGGATGAAAGTTAACATGTCAAGTCAGTCATACTGACTAGGCAACAAGAATGTTGTTGCTCCTTGCAGAATGAAGAGTGCTTGTGACTGTCTGTCTGTCCTTGGTGTTTGTACTTACACTGTTCAAATGTTTCTACACAGAGAGGATAATAGTATAATTACGTATAGCCTTGCACTTGGTGAATCTTGTGATAGGATTCTTTCCCATAGTTATCAGTTTTGTTAAATTATTACCATGATGTGATATAGAGTTTTTTTGGAGGAAAATTCAATACTTTGACTTGTGCACTGGGAGATAATTTAAGATTTACTTCATTCTAGAACATTCTCGAATCGTGCAGATGTGTATGCATTGTTTTATTTATAAGTTTTCCGTGACTGTGGCTACTAAATATTCAACCTTATTATGACCAGCATGGCTGAGTCATCAGTCATTGGACTTGTGTTGCAAGTCCTTTTGGGTATTTATATGTTCGCTTGCTCACAGATGTGGAAATAGCTTTCCTTGCCAAGGTTTTAGGATGTATTTGTTAATTCGTTTGGTTTTGTAGTAACATGCTTAATCTTGTTGTTTCTTTTATGGACTAAACTCAACGTGGAAGTTCAGCTATTAGCCAAATCTTGCTTATAAGCTCAATATTGTTATGCATCATTATGTTCTAGGGAGAACGGTACCTAAAAAGGATGTTGCTGAAGTTGTTCAGAGGTTCAACACTCAAGTCAATAACTTAACTCAAGTAAGTATTAGAGGCCGTTTGTGCTAATATTCTATCTAATTTCAGTTTTTTTTTTTTTAAAACCTAGGAATCGACATGTTAATAAAGATGCTGTACCGACGGTGTGACTGATTCAGCTTTCACTGTTTTGTTAGTATGACCACTGAAAGAAAGTAAACCTACACGATTGAATTAGTACATTTCTACTTCTTAGAAAGATTATGGTCCATGAAAGAAAAATCGACTTATAGGATCCATATTGGTTTTGAAATGTCCAACCTCCTACTATGGCTTACCATTGTTGTTATCTCCGGCTATGGTGATTCTTAAAAGCTTGCTTGTCATGAACTTGGATTTAAGATATCTGTAAATGTTGTCTCTGCTTTTGTTGTGGTAGACTGAAATAAGGAGAGACTTTACTGTTTGAGTGACATTTTATCACATTGAATTTTATGAAGTTATTAATTTATGTACTTTTTGGGTTCTTGGGCAGTTCTTACCTCAAGACAGAGTTTGTGAATTTGCTAAGTTAACTCCAGTGCAACTTCTGGAGGAGACTGAGAAGGCTGTTGGTGATCCTCAACTTCCTATAGACCATAGTGCTTTAGTGAAAAAGAGTCGTGAATTAAAGGATATTGTCCGGGTGAGTTAATAAAGGCCCTGTCTTAATTAGAAATTTCGATGCTGTATTTTCTTAATTGTTCAACTCTAACGTACAGTCTGTTGAGAGAAATGGAGAAACACTGAGTAATTTGGTGAGACAAAATGCTGAACAAGAGAAGGATGTGGAGCGTGTGAAGCAAAGAGATGAACTTCGTCTAAAGGTTTGTGCGCCCATTTGTGTAGTTCACTCATTGATTACTTGCTGTTTTTATGAATTTTTTTTTTTTTTTTTGCTGATAAAATTAATTCTCCATAATTACTTCCTTGTCTTCTCCTTGCAGGCTGAAAACATGAAGAAAATGTTGCCCTGGTTGAAGTATGATATGAAGAAAGCAGAGTACAAGAAGTCCGAAATGCAGGAATCTGATGCAAAGAAGAAGTTGGATAAAGCTGTGAAGACTCTAAATGATTCTAAAGCACCAATTGAGTATGTCTCTTCATTGAACTCCTTCCCTGATTTGTAATTGTGCGTCTGCGTGTTTTTCTATGTGTTCCTAATCCTATGTAACTCTTAATGTTTATATTTCGTAGAAATGTTCCTTCTTGTTAAAAGGTGTGTCTTTTGCATTGAAGCTAGGACATAACTCTATCTTTTTATAGTAGGCTCACTAGAAATATCCTATCAGAAATACGAAGTTTGTGAATATCTTAACATGGTGGATATTTCGAAGTATGAAACCCATACTATATGTAATTGTAGTTTTTCTGATTTATTTAGACTAAAATTGGCTTATGACTTATAGGGAGAAAAAGAAGGAGAAAGAGAATCTTGATTGTCGCCGTGGAAAACTTAAATCTCTTATGGATGGCAATGTTGAGAAGCGCAGAGCCACCTTGGATGAGGATAGCAATTTGGTATGATAGTCTATCTATCTTCCCGTTTCCTTTTTTCTTTTTCCAATTTTCTTTGATCCTCCACACAGTAATTTGAGCTAGAGATTTGTGAGATTTATATATCCAGTAATTCCTTCTTTTGTGATAGGATTGTCGTGGAATCACTCATTTGTTGTTGTAGACTGTCTTTGTATTTCTGAAAGTACTCTTTATACATCTATATGTACTTTTAGGATGTAAAAGTTAAAGGGAAGCAGAAAGAGATTGCGGATTTAAGGAACGAAAAAGCATCACTTCAACAAAGAATTGCAAAAGCTAAAGAAGAAGAAAACCTGCCTCCCTTTGAACCTCCAAAGGATGAATTAGTATGTTGTGCTGGCTTTGCTAATTTGACACCTTTGTCTAAAGCTAATTTGACACCCTTCTATTATTATTTTGATGATTTGATTCATTTCTAGTCTAGCAAGGTGAGGTTTCACAAACAGGGTAGGTGAAGTGTGTTGAATAAAGAACAGGATGGTGCCCTTTAAAGTTTAGCAATACAAATTCGAACGTTCTAAATAGAAACCAGTGGACAATGCATAGGTTCTGTTGAAACTAGTCTTTAATTTCCGTGTTGTTGAACCCTTGAAGTTCTTATGGAAATTACAGATCACTATCAAGGCCAAAAAGTGTTGGGAGAGAAAAAATGAAGAAGTTTATGTATCTCACCTTTCAAATGATGGCACGATTCTGATGTTTTTGGCTGAACTGTTCACTAGTTTATGTTAGTGATTGCTTAAATTAGTCTTTATCTTGAATATCGACTCTCTCTCTCTCTAAGCCAGTGTGTTTGCTTTTTCATAGAAAAGACTAGGTGAGTTGATCACAGAGGCACAGTCTTTGTCTGAGCAAAAGAGAATGGAGAAGTCAGATCTGGAAAAGGTCTTACACAAGCGAAATTTGGAACTGCAAGCTTGTAAGAAAAGGTTCGAATAAGCAAATCCCATTAATTTTCTTGTCAAAGATACAACTCTAAATATGTTATCTTATGCTTCTACAGGTTAAAAGAGATGGAGGGTAAAAAAAACAGACTGTTACATAACCTAAAAAATACTGGTGCTGACAAGATATATGATGCATACAATTGGCTGCAGGAGCACAGATCCGAACTAAAAAAGGAAGTATATGGTCCTGTACTGCTAGAGGTACGTATAATTGTTTCTTGCGTCTGAGAATCCATGCCATTATTGATCTGGATGGTATCCTCTGAGTTGCATTTTACTTGCATTCCCAGGTCAATATTTCCAATGAAGAACATGCTGATTTCTTGGAAGGTCAAATCTCCCGTTATTTCTGGAAGGTTTTATTTTTCCTTCCAATTTCTTGGTCAATATATTTCTGCTCCTAATTTTCAAGTTTCAAGAAATGAAATTTCTTCTCCAGAATTAGCGATGCTTTAATAGTAGAATAGTTTTATTTGGCCCATCTGTAACTTCTGTCCGTCATTTTTGCTCGGTTCATTTTGTTTACTAATTTGTCTGATTGCAGTCATTCATTACTCAAGATTCTGCGGATAGAGACTTTCTAGTTCAAAACCTGAAGTATTTTAATGTCCCTATTGTTAACTATGTGGGCGGCGTCAGACATCAGACAGAGACCCTTCAAATTTCGCAGCAGGTACGCGACAAATACTAGTTTGATGTTTTTAGATCCCTGAATTTTCTAAAGCTCCTTGTCTGTGTGTGTGTGTGTTTTCTCTCGAGCAGTCTAAGGAACTTGGCATCTATTCCCGGCTTGACCAAGTTTTTGATGCTCCTGATGCTGTCAAGGAGGTTATGATTGACCAGTTTGGACTGAAAAATTCCGTATGCATCTGTCCTATATTATACTACATTGATTTGCCTTCACTGAAGTATAGATGCTCACTTGCTCAGTGTGGTTTAATTATTATCTTTTCCCTGTTTAGTATATAGGTACAAGTGTAACTGATCAGAAAGCTGATGAGGTCTCCAGGCTAGGAATTAATGATTTTTGGACACCTGAAAATCATTATCGGTGGACGAAGTCTCGATATGGTGGCCATGTTTCAGGGAGTATGGCTACAGTGCAACGCTCCCGGCTGCTTTTGTGCAGTATGTTTTCCTATCTTGATTCATTGCTTTAAATTACTTCTTTTTTTCTATCCTTTTGTGGTGCTGATTGTTGTTAATCTAATTTCCTCTTACTAGGTTCTGATGTTCCAGAGGTTGATAAGCTCCATTGTGAGAAAAAGTATCTGGATAGATCAATTAGTACCATTGAGGAAAACCTCAGATCTATGCAGATTGAGTTAGCGCGTCTGGAAGATAAAGCGGCCAGTTATGAAACACAGCGGGTAAATAGAGCAAGGCGTCAATTTTTTATTTGTATATTGCAAGTGAACATTCATATTCGCGTGGACTGACATTCCATTCACTGTGTTATGGTCATCTTTTAGGAAGACATTCACGAGATTATTCGGGATTACAAGAATTAACGTCAGACAATTCTAAACAGTATAAGTAAGAAACGATATGTCATAGCATTTATCGGAAAAATGTCATCTCTATCAAGATACTATTGCTTTTGTTTTTTTGGTTTATTAGATCAGAAGAGAAAAAAGTTAGAATCTTTGGAGAGAGAAGACGATCCAGAAATTGCTATCATAAAGTTAAAGGATAAAGTTGCTGAACTTCTTGCTGAGCAGTGCAGAAATGCCCTCGATTTCAAGGTAAATTATGCAGGCTTGAGCTTTCTGCCTTTTCTAGTTGAAATGGGATATTCACAACTAATCCTGGTGATTGAGTCTGAAACAGCAAACGTGGAAATCATGGGTTTATTAGTTGGGTTGCACTAAATCCAAGTTAAAATGTGTTGATTGCATTTTATGCACATCTTGTATTCCTGTGCAGAAATTTCTTGTGGAGGCAGTTTGTCTTAAGAGAGAATTTGCTGAAAAACACATGGAGTTAATTGAATTTGACGCAAAGGTACTTGCTTTGACAAGCTCACTGTGTGGATTCTATTCACTCGTTGAACTAACTGGCTTGCTACTTTACTTTTTATCTATATGTGCAACAAATGCACCAATTTGTGGGACTATGTAAATTGTTTTGCTCAATTGGGCAATCAATATATATTGGGCAGAGCGAGAGACATTAAAGCAAAGACATCTATCTGTTTGCACTTACTGTCGCATCTGACTTCCTTCATCTAATTTAAGTGGTTCTGTTAATACAGAATGGAGGGCAGATTTAATTATTAAGATTATGACCATGAAACATCTGTGCTTGTTACTGGTAGTGGTGGTTTTGACTTTGGGATCGGCATTTCTTTTAATGGAGAAGGATGTCAATTAGTCAGATAGGGTAATATAGTGAATCACGTCAGGTAGTTCTAATTGAAGAGGATAATGTTGCTAACACAACGAATTTAGCTCTCCAGTTTAACAGTTACTGAAAATTCTAAAATGAACATTTTTCCTTGAAAGTAACAAATTTTAGTTGCTTAGTTCCATTGATTTTGCTGTGTACCTATGACGTCGTCTTCCATTCTATCTGCAGTGAACTCCTTGTTTAGTCCATCCCATTTCTTATTTTTTACTCTAATGATTTCAGATTAAAGAAATGGAGCTCGATCTTAAAGAGAAAAAGGAGGTGGTGGAGGAAGCGCTAAAACACTTTGATCACTGTGAGTGCCAAATGTTTATTTCATTTGAAAGAAGATTCTTAGTAGACAAACAAGTCCGATGCTGGCTAAAGAAAGAATTATTATTATGTTCTGGGTAGCCCTAAACATTACAGAAGATACCTATTAGCTGCTTATTTTAACTTTGTCTGTAACACAAAACAATTGGCTGCTGGGACCATGCCTTAGTTGAAACTTTCAAACGAACCGGTGCATCACTTGTTAAAAGCTCCATGTGACATTACTGTCTAGGAAGGATGTATTATAGTTAGAGAAGCTGAGGAACTAGTGATTTATGGCTAAGCTGTTTGACTAGCTTTTTCTCAATTATGATCTTCTGGTGTGGATCTCATTTATCAAATTAAAAAAAATGGTAAAGAGGGTTCTTTTAATTTGGTGCCTTTGGAGATGGAGGTTTAGATTGTAAATATGTATTTACTTTGTAGTTTGTACCGTACCATTAATCATGAGGTAGACAAGTCTAGCAATAAGAATGCATTCTTTGGAGATGTAAATATTCTTTGTGAATAAGATAGTGAATGGAGAATATGAAAATCGTTGCTTTCTTGGGAGCCTGTAAATTATATGTCTTTACGCACGAATACAATTCTCTGTTAAGCTGGTGTTTAGCGTGGAACCCAAACATATTTAAAGGGCGGGGAGGACACTTGCACCATGCTAATTGCTAGGTCCAGTTTGAGATTATTAAGTTTCAGCGACTTAAATCTGACGACATTTATCTGCACTACCAGGTCAAAAGGAAGTTGAAAATCATCGAAGACGTCTGAGAGCTGCTAAGGAGCATGCAGAGTCAATTGCAAGGTTAACTCCAGAACTTAAATCAGCTTTTCGTAAGGTGAGTATTGCTTTGACCTCTTTGTGCCTTTCCTTACAATATGACATGGATGCTATATTCTTTTGCTCCCATTATTGGAACCGGTATTGTTCGAGTTTTTTGGCAAATCTTATGTGCATAATTCGTAATAAGATGATTATACCAGAGTTTATGCAATTTATGCAGATGCCTACAACAATTGCAGAGTTGGAGGCTGAAATTCAAGATAATATATCTCAAGCCAATTCCATCATGTTTCTAAACCCGAACATATTAGCTGAATACGAGGACCGTCGGCGTAAGGCAAGTCTTGTTCTCAGTATCACATTTTATCAAAAGTTCTGTACAACCTTGGCTCAACTGCTATCATGTTGCAGATAGAAGAAATTGGAGCTACGCTTGAACGAAACAAAGCTACCCAAGATGCATGTTTAGCTGAAATTAATGCTCTGAAGGTGAGAAAATTCTAAATTTTTGTTAAAAAATAAATAAACTTATAATCTTTTTCTTGCCATTTGGTGTTCAGGGAAAATGGCTCCCGACTCTCAGGAACCTTGTAGCTCATATTAATGAGACTTTCAGTAGAAAATTTCAAGAGATGGCTGTTGCTGGTGAAGTAGCACTGGGTGTGATTTTTAATGCTTATACATATATATATTGTTGGTTTTTGCTGTAATGCTCGATTATGCATTTCTAACCTTAGTGCTAGTTCCTTTACAGATGAACATGGAACAGACTTTGACCAATATGGAATACTTATAAAAGTCAAGTTCAGGTATCTCTAACAGTCTATCTACAGTTTGAATTTTTCACAAAAGAAAATGTTAAATGCTAATGAGCTGTGCATATTCCAAGAATACCTTAACGCTTAAAAGAACAAAAGTGAGCTTATTTTGGTTGATTAATTATCTACATTAACGTTCTATAGGCAAACGGGACAGCTTCAGGTTCTCAACTTTTCATTATCATAATATCATATGAAAACGACGTTAATCTATTCATAATCTCATTTTATTTCCCCGAATGATAGTAGCGGTCAGTGTCGACTGTTCTGTATCTTGTTTTCTTACAAGACCTGACAAACTGCCCATTTAGGGTGGTTGATGAGATTAATCAAGGTTTGTTTAGTTTTCATTTCAGTGGTTGTTGCTGTTTAGCCGGATATTGTATTGTATTATGATATGTTGTTATTCGGGTAGGAATGGATCCCGTAAATGAAAGCAAGATGTTCCAGCAATTAGTCAGAGCTGCCAGCCAACCCAACACACCCCAGTAAGAACACACACATTATGATGTTCTCCTTATCTTAGTTCGATTTTACGGTTAACTATTTTTGTTAGTTTTTAAAACCCAGTTGTTTAATTGCAGGTGCTTTCTGCTAACTCCGAAGCTGTTATCGGATCTGGAATACAGCGAGGCATGCAGTGTCCTTAACATAATGAATGGGCCTTGGATACAGCAGCCTTCACAAGGTAGTTGTAGTCTAGTAGTCTAGTTGATCATTATTTTGTTGAGTATATAATAGATACAATGATGCAGAAGAGTGAAATGATGACCACATTATGACTATGTTGTTATTAATCAACATGGAGCAATGATGAATCTTGGAGGAGAACTGTCACGAGGTTTGCCGGAGAGAACCGGTGTTGAGCGGCAGAGTAGTTTCTTGTGATACAAGAAAGCCACAATACCAAGTCTTCTGCAGAATTCTAATTAAGTAGTTACTCTATACCCAGTACCTACTCTACTTATTACTGCCTTAAGATGAAACCTGCTATTTTATAACTACAAAAATGATGACAGTTGTGTCTTTTTATTCAGTTTGGGGCAAAGGTACTAAACCCCCTTGTTTTGTTTATAATATAATAATAAATAATATATGACGTCATCTAATTGCCATAATGTTACAAGTTCCTACTCGAACTTTGATCATTATTTCAACTTTCATAAGTAAAATCGTTAACATGATCTTTGATTTAATTATAAGTTACTATTTGAAAATATTTTGATGTAGTCTTGGTTGGCACCTATTTATTTTAACGGATGGACCAAAAAGTATACAACTAACTTAAAAAGATTAAAAAAAAATGATTTGTTAATAACTTAAAAAGATTATAGTGAATTCCTTAAATCAAACATTTCAATTTAATGTCCAAATAAAGGTGAATGCATTGGACGTTTAATTAAAAATATTTAGTTGTAGTCCTGGTTAGTGGTTGGCACATATTTATTTTATATATGTATATGTAAAAATTATAATGGATTACACGAAGCTAATTAACTCTTGCCATTTGAATATTAGTTTTTTTTTTTTTTCTTTCCAAAATTTGAATATTATAGTTAGCCAAAAAAATATCAGGAAGGTGACGATGGTGACGTGTTATGCAATCACCACGAGTCATATCTGAGAGCCTGACACGCGTAACGTGTGCTTCACCACCTGTCTGTCACCGCTTGAGCATCTCTATCTCTCTTACGCAGCATATATTTAAGCAAGTGCTAGCTAGATATATGTAATGTAGCTTACATCAGTGTTGTTCACAAGAAGAAGAATAATCAAGACAAGAAAGAAGAATGAACACAGCAAAGAACGCGGCGGCGTCAGCCAAGGAGGCAGCGGCTAATGTAGCGGCTTCCGCCAAATCCGGCATGGACAAAACCAAGGCTACCACTCAAGAGAAGGTACGTATTGAACTCTTAACTATACTAACCTGCCGGTGAGTTTACGTTGATGTTGCGTGTCTGGTTGCTCTTTGATCAGATAAAACTCAGATCATGAACATGATATACATTACCTAGGGGATGGGCTTAGGCCTAGAGTCGCAACTAATAGCCTATTTTTTTTCTTTAGCCAAAAAAATTGTATAGGAAGCTTATTCTTTTTATTAGCAAAAAAAATAATCGGACGTTAAAAATATTTATGACTAACATTTTATTTACTTTTACATGTTAATTCAGTGCAAGTTTACTGATTTGGTGCGAGTGATGCGGTTCGAGTTTAGATTATTGTTGCGGATTTATTTTTTAAAATATAGTTATAGTCTTATAGAGAGTATATAAATATATAAGTAGTATGTGGTGGAATGCATGGATGTAGGCGGAGAGGATGACAACCCGGAACCCGATGGAGAAAGCAATGGCGACAGAGAAGAAGCATGAGAGGATTGAAGAGGCTGAGCTTAACAAGCAAGCCCAAAAAGATCACAATGCTGCTGCAAAGCACCACACCGCCGCTGCAACCGGCCACGTGACAGGTGGCGGTGCTGCCAACTTTGCTCACGGCGCAGGTGGCAATTACAAGTAGCTACACTACCACATATTCACTTAATTAGTAGATCTAGTCTCTGCAGAACCGACACACCTTGCATGTTTTAAGCAACTGTCGTCTACTACTACCTATTTCCAATTCTCTGTCCCAGTTTGGTGTCATGATAATAAATACTTTAGACGGTCCAATTATAATATTAATTGTCTGTTCTTTCATTTTTGTTAGAGCATTAAATTGGGTTTAATAAATAAATGATAAAATGTCCATTTGCCCTAAAAGTGCTCTCAATACGCCGTTTAATTTAATAAACTCCTCCTGATTAGGAGGGTATAATTGAGATTCTAATTAAATAAACCATATATTTCAAAATTTGAAACTAAGGGTTGTGGGCTTCCACTAAAGAGGCAAAAGGCCCTCCAAAACTGCCACTAAAATAATTCTCGCTTTGCACTCACCTGGCTTGTTTGGTTAAAATTGCTTTTTCATATCGGGATGTAACATTTTTGAAAGTACTACATTTTTAAAGTCGATGTGGGACAACAAAAAACACGTGTCCTCCCCTTACTCCATGTTATTCTTCTTCTGCCCCTCTTTATCTCTATGTATGTGTATAGTATGTCGTATATTCTCCCTTTTGCTAAGTAAATAAATTCGGGGAATCTTGATTCAGGCCCATTCCAATCTAAAAGGTACTTGGAAATTCGAAAGCCTACTTTAATTATTTCTATCGCTTGAGGATATCTGTTGTAAATTGACATTATACGGATTGAGTGTTGGGTTTAAATGCAATTTTTTTTTAACACTTGTGCCCTGTAGTGCTAAACTACATTTCTAGTGTGACTTGACGAACACGCGTGTATTTTCTTTCACGAATCATTATCGTCAGCCACGAAGTCCCTCTCTTTGTATCACACATGTAGTTTTAGTTCTAAAAGATTTTAAATTTTATACTTTTGAAGTTTAGTGTTTGCTATATAATTTTGATACTAAAAGTTTAATTGTTTCAGTTTAGCATATTTTGAAGTTTTAATTAATATTTGTTATGTAATTTTCCAAAAAATTATTATAATTTCTAATTTCTATAATAGAGCATTAGTCAAATAGAACGTAAGCACCAGCTTAATAAATATAATACTAATTCTATAGTACTAGGGCATATTATTTTCTCACGGTTTGTTGGCGATCTAATTAGTCTGACAGAGACGAAAGGATGAGACGGATCCTAGTCATCCAAAACAGGTGGACTGGTCCACGTTAATACCTTCCATAATAATAATTGTAGAAACTAAACCATGTAACAATGGTGTGGTGGTTCAGCGCCTCATCAGGGGTTCAATCCCCGTTAGTGACCATGGAATGAACCTCTGGTTAAGGGATGAGGCGCTGAACCACCACACCATTGTTACATGGTTTTAGGTATTTATTATTACTAAGAAAAAGGCATTCTATAATTTCTATTGATAACTAGAAATAGTAAAATTATGAAGTTACCCCATTTACGTTTTATTTTAAAAAGAAAATAAAACTGTTCGAAAAATGGATGATAAAATTCATATTTTTTTTTATACATATATGTTATATATATTTATTAAAAACGAAAATTATTTTTTCTTTAAAAAGATACTTTCTCAGTATATTTTGTTCTGTATAAAATTATTTTATTTTTTAATCATTTTAAATAAATTTATAATCTTTTGTACCTTTTAAAATAAATTAAACAATATAATTTAAGAATGAAGTTTATATAATTATAAATCGATGTATGTAGAAAATAATTTACGCATAAAGTAATTGCTTTTGATATTTGAGGTGGAAACTGAACTATTGAACTTTAGGGCTCGACATACTTGGGACGTCGAAATGAAATAATTTGGCACCGAATGAGTCAAATCTCAATTATTTATCTATTTATTTTTCTCTCATATATTTTAAATATAATTTCAATAATTTTTTCATATCTCTGTTGTATTATATAATTCACTTTAAGTTTTTGAGTAATCTAGTTTGAAAATAAATTATAAATAACTATAATTTGTAAATTAATTTTGAAACTAAACATATTTTAAGAATTTACTCAGTTAAATATAGTTTTTTTTGGTAACGAGTTAAATATAGTTGTAGTCGATAGTTTGTTTTATTATGTTCTACTTAATAATAAGTCTAATTAATACAAATTGGCTTGCTTGAGCTGCTAATGATATTGTTACACAAGAGGGTTGTTACCTAGTAATAATCAATTGATGGGTAATACGACTCGAAAAAGAAATCCTACCCCAATAATCATCATTTGTCTTCATCATGCGTGATCAAGCCTCACAACATGTCCATGGGGATACGCAACTTATATGTGTACTTATCTCTTGCACTTGAATTTATACAATTCAAAATACCGAACATATCTATGGTTCTTACATGAATGAAAGCAACGTCTAATTCTTATCTCTAGCCGTGGCGGTCCCACATACAAATGCATTTATGAGGGAATTTCCAAACTAAGTTAGTTTGTGAAATTTATTCTTAGGCCTTACTACGGTGGTAATTTTGATAGCCAAAATTTAAAATGACTTTAATTTTGGCTAAATATGTCAACTATAAACAACAATTTGAAAGTCATTTTGACTTTTGATAAATTGTTATATCTAAATTTTGGTATCATTGATACCCAAAAAGTCATAATGGCTATCATAAAATTATGGTGGGCTCTATCATTTGAATCTCACACATGAGTGGATATAGATAAGGCTAGTAGTGGATATATATAAGGCTAGTAGAAAAGTGACAACGTATTAATGATATGGTAGAAGTAAAAACTATTTTATAGAATAAAAATAAGCGTCTCTAAACATTAATTATTATTAGTGAGAAAAAAAAACATTAATTGCCACAATAATAATTTTTATTTATTATTATTATTATTATTAATAAATTTACATAAAAACCAATAATTTTTGTAAATATAATAATAAATATTATATATTAAAATCAATAATAAATAAAAATAAAATTTTCATATACGATATAGCACAATTGTTATTAGTTTGTGATTTTTTTCTTAAAAACTTATTGCGTATGGTGAACTCTAGAATACAATTGATACTTGCCCTTTAGGATTCACCACGTTTAATAGGTATAAAAAAAATCACAAAACTCGTCACACACATGTATTATATTTGTACATTAAAAAATATTTATTTATAGTTGTTTTGTTTAAGAAAAAACATATTGTGTATAATATATTTTAAACGGTGATTTTATTCATTTTCATAATAATGAGTAGGGGTGTCAATGGGGCAGATCGGGGCAGATTCTGATAATACCATCCCCACCCCACGATCTTATTTCATCTACCATAATTGCCCCAAAACCGTCTTGGGGCGGAAGTACTTAATAGTTATGCCCCGCGGGGATATCCACGGTGCATTGCCCCGCCCCACCTACTTTGTTAATTAAAAATAATTTCTAAATTTGTATTAATAATATTTACTTAAATTTACATAAAAGAAGCAAAGTAAAATTGTAAAAGTTGCAAATAGGTATATACGTCTCTAATCCAACATAAAAACTAAAACATGTAAAAATTGAGCAAAATTATTATTATTATTTTTTTCCGATCAAAATTATTATTTCATGTAACTTATTATTTTAGATAACAAAATAGTTTACTAAGTTTCATCAACCACTAAAGAAATGTAAAAACAAAACTCCACAACGATATTATAATTAATTTTTTGTTACGACATCTTCTAAGACGCTCTATATTTTTACTTGGCTGTTAATGGAAAAAACTTCTATTATTATATAATGACCACATAATATTTCTAGTATTACACAATAACTCCTGAAGTTTTATAAAATTATATATACACCCCGGGGCGGAAGTTCGGGGCAAAACATCACATTTACCACCTATTGCCTTGCCCCACGATTCTTTCTACCAAATTTGCCCCATAATCCACGGTAGCAACTACCGCGGGGCATTTTTCGGTTGGTGCACCGCGGGGTTCGGATAATCCATGCCCCATTGACACCCCTAATAATGAGCGTAACCGAAATGGGTAGAATATGATGGAAAATGATTTTGGATATCTTAATTAAAATATTTTAATATACCTTAATATAATGATTGGTAAAAAAAAAATACATTAATATAATATTTCTTTTAGTAATTAATGTTTAGACTTTAGAAAGAAAATAATTAATAGACCCATTTTTATTCTCTATATTATAATTTTTACTTTTAACATATATTTAATGAGTTGTTAGTTTTCTATTAGCCGAGTTCATATCCCACGTAGCTAACTCGGTCTAAGTAATAATTTCTCTTATATAAACTTTAATGTATTTTCATTTGCGCATCTTATTAATATCTACAGGTTCCAGGTAGCTGATAAACCTCATTGAATTATTTTTTTCTCTAATATGAATACTAAAAGTTCATAGAAAATATTATTCGACTATTTACTTCATAAATATTAATAAAAGTAAAACATAAAATGTACTGACAACAAATAAAATTGACGAAAAATTAATTACCAAAAAAATGAAATACTTTTTATGGTATATAAAGATTTATTTAGTGAATTAGTTATGATTCAATAATGTATCACGTAACTTGAATCGGAATCAGAACCCGATTTTATTGTTATATATATATTTCATGAACCCTAATATATAACATCATACACATACACAGGCCGGAGATTCGAACTCAAATGGATATTTTGCTCACCCATACTTAATTATGTCTAAAATCCGAACCTGAATATGTATATATTATTATGAATTATTAATAATTTAATACTGACAAAATAATGTAATGTAAGTATTAAAAAATAGGAACTGGTTAATTAATTTAAATACAAAGCCGCCATGAAAGAAGGTTTACTTTTTTGGTAGTATATGAAATGAAAGAAGGTTAGTTAGTCCACGAGGCAGCTGGCAGCGGACACCTTGGCGAGCTAGAAAGATCCTGACCGTCCATTGCATATTCAAAGTCCAATTCCGTTTTACTTTTTTGACCTCTCCATTGTTATGTTATTATTTTATACACGTCAGCCACAATTGACAACGAACAACAAACTTCCGTTCGCTTTTTAATTACAGTTTACACGTGCGATTGTGTTTCTCTATGGACATATTTACAACAACGGTAAAGGGGGTCCATGAGGCATGAAATCAAAATCCTTATTTTAAATAAATATAATAAACGCTAAAATATGATTAAAATTTTAATACATGTCTCCTGATTTCTAATCAACTCTTTTAATAATAAAATATGCCATTTGCTTTTTTATATATTGTTTATGTTTATTGAACTGAAACTCCTTATAATTAAAGATAAATTGTTTTCTAATAATAATCAATTATATTATTTTTCTGTCAATAAAATAACAAATTATTATAAAATGATATCGTGGAGACAAACTATAATATAAAAAATGGAAGATGAGTGGACAAACCTTTTCCCACATTATTTTAAGGTTTATAAAAGTATACTTTTTAAAATAAAGGGTAATAAACTCGCAAACACTTAAAAAAGGTAAAATGGACTAAAGGAGATCCTTAACCCTCCCCTGATCTTTCAAATGATCGCAATTTATCCCTATCTTTGAAATGGACCGAATTTATTGTATAGTCAAACTTTGATGTAGACACGAAATCTATGGATTATCTCACGTTAGACATTATACTTAATTCTTAACTAATTAAGTTAACCCTAGAATACGATATTTCTTGACATTTAATTTGTTAATTACCATGCCTATATAATATGGACTGGACTTAAAAAAAAAAATCATTGTCACTATTTTCCCCGTTATAAATTAGCATGAATTAATCTAAAGACCGACTAGCGTAATGTAGAAGTAAGACCAAATGCACACCATTTTTTTTTTAATTTTTTTTCCCACGAAATGCACACCTTATTAGCATGTATTTTTTTTTTGGAAATATTAGCATGTGTTGCATAAGTAAATGCTATCATCGTGTGGGCCCTACTGAGGCAAGCTGCCACTGCAAAAGCTTTCCTCCAAAATAATACATCACCACCAACCAATAAAAAAAACATCATCCACAAACATCGCCGCCAGCCACCACATAGCAGCTCCAATATCCCACGACGCTCGTCTCCAGGCACAACCGCCGTCTTCCTTGCCGCCGCCGCCGTTGTTTTTACCGGAGACCGTCTTCTAAGCGGCACCATGGGCGCCGCTGACCCCGTACGACCTCAATTCCACCTGAGCTTCGCATTTCTACCGTTATTCCAGTCAATTTATCGAATTTTCTTGAAACTGCTCTCTGTTTCGTAGGTGGTAGAGAGAGAAAACGCAGAAGTTGAAGAAGAAGAAGAAGGTGGACGAAGAGGAAGAGGAGGAGCTCAGGAAAATGAGAAGATTCAGAGATCAGAGGGAAGTGATGAAGTGGGGGATTTGGAAAAAGGTGGAGTGGAGAATATTCAGAATGTTCATTATATGCAGCGAGAATACAACACCCATACCGCAATGTTGCAGAGATTGAACCCCACAAACCCTCTAAGGATCGCCATTAATGGCGGCCGAACCAGAGCGGCGGGGTCGACTCCTCCACAGCCTTCGATTCCTCGCTCTTCACCGCCTCAGCCGTCGATTCCTCGCTCTTCGCCTCCTCAGCCGTCGATTTCTCGCTCTACACCTTCTCGTTTCACGCCTCCTCAGCCTTCGATTCCTCGCTCTATTCCTACTGAACAAGTAAGCTCCACCTCAGTCTTTACAAAACAGCATGCTTTTTTGGGTAATTAGTTTAATTTGAGCTCTTACTCTTCCATGGCAGTGTTAACGGTTTTATAGAGAAAAATCCTTTCCAATTTTCGAAAATGAAACTGATGAAGATACCATTTATGCGTGGGGGTAGAAACTCTCTTTCCTGAAGAACATACAAAAAAGGCAAAAATCTCTTCTTGCTCAAGAGCCATAATCTGTAATGAAAAAGTTTTTTTTTTTTCTTGGATCTCGGTTTCTGCAGCCATATCTTAAGCATAACTTAAACTGATTATTCAATAGTCTGATGGTAGAAATCATCATCTTTCCTGAAGAACATGCCAAAAAAGAAAGTGCAGAAAGATTGGATTTTTCCTCATTATTTTCTATTCTGGATTTCTGCAGCCATCTCTAGCATCACTCAATTCGAGAGGCTACACCAACAGAATCTCCCTCTTCTTGTTCCTTGTCCACACAGTTGCTGCAATTGGACTAGTAGGGTTCCTCCTCTTCAAGGGAGTCCAAGGCCTTCTACAAGGATCAAGCAGCAGCATCAAAACAGAAGAGAAGAGGCTGCTCAAGTATTACCTCCCACAAGTAGAGGCCGCCTCACTCTTGAGCATCACCCTCGCCTTTGCATGGCAAAAAGCCGTGCGCCATTGGCCGATGCTAATGGTCCATGTAATTCTGTGGAGCAGCTTCTTAATGACTTTATCTGCAGGGATTCTCCTCATTTGCTTCCAAACCCCTTCGACCGATGGAGTCGGGGTTTGTGCAGTTGCATTTGCCATCTGCAATGGACTTTATGCTTGCTGGGTCTCGCCCCGAACCAAATTTTGCTGCAAAATTTTGGTAAAATCTCTCGAACCCACATCGAAATTCCCCGACTTGAACCAACCGACTTACTGTATGCTTGCTGCTGGGTTCCTATGGATGTCATTGTGGATCCTAGCTGTGTTTGGAGCACTTAATTTCTACTTCCCTCCGTTGGTCATCATTGCACTGGTTTTTAGCTTGGCTTGGACTACTGAAGTAATGAGGAATGTAGCTAACTTGACTGTAAGTAGAGTCATCTCTCTTTATTACCTCAGAGGAATGCAATCAAGCACCCATTTTTGCTTCCAAAGAGCTCTGACCCATAACCTCGGAAGTGCTTGCCTCGCCTCGCTCTTTGTTCCGGCTATTGAAGCTCTGAGGATTCTTGCAAGGGGGTTGAATCTCTTAGAGGGAGAAGATGAGTTCATGTTCTCTTGTGCGCATTGCTGCCTCAGAGTAATGAACTCGATCTTTGAGTACGGCAATGGCTGGGCCTTTGTGCAGGTACCTACGAATGTTCCCTGTTTTCTACAGCAACTTCATGAACAAGGCATTAAAATTTGTGTTTTTTTCTTCCAAGAACACAACTTCAGGAGCAGGGAATCTAAGTCATGAGGCTAAATACTATTGTAGTCTAAAGTTTATTCAAGATAGGGCTTGTATTGTTTACTCTCACTATTTATATAGAGGAATGAGAGCAAACTCAAACTAAATATCAAGATTTAGGGTGGCAAAACTTAAAAATTCTATTTTTGGGTTTGTAAATGAATGATTTTTCAATCCCAGTTGACTTCTGTCTAAACATTCGAACTGGATTTTTATCTTTCTACAGATAGCTGCATATGGGAAGGGATTTGTGAGAGCATCACAAGACACATGGCAGTTGTTTGAGCAACGAGACATGGTAACGATTGTAGACTCAGACATAACAAGCTCGATTTGCTTCCTAACTGGAGTCTGCAGTGGCTCCATCTGTGTCATTGTTGTGGCTGCTTGGACATACACTGTGCACAAGAGTTTCGTTGCCACCATTTCACTTCTCGCTTTCTTCATCGGATACCTAATGGTAAGTCACAACATCTATCCCTTCACCAAACCGTTTTTCGTTACATTTCAATGGTATTGGTAAATTTCTTTGAGAATGATAATTCTTGTAGTAACTTTTAAGATTTTCTGGAATTTAAATCTAAATACCACCTTAGAACTAAACAAAAACCTCACCTTATCTTGCAGATGACTTGCTAGAACTAGTTGCTTCTTTCACAAGAAAACGGTCTGTGTCTAATTTGACACAATCCCTATCGTTTTTACAAGGTTGGCAATATAAGCCTTTATTAAATGACCCACCAAGACAAAATATATAATAATTAAAAAAAATCCTTACTTTTTCAAATTAAGTTTAAAAAATTCAACTTTGTTTTAAAAGAGAAGTTGGCAAATGGAAAATTGCCAAAAAAATAGAAGTTTATTGAAAATAATGCAAGACCCTTATAAGTTAAGGGCAACTACTTTTTCAATCCCATTTCCACATCAACCATGTGGACAACTTGTAGTTATCTAATCTAAATCTAATCTCACCAAACCAATCATCTTCTTTTCTTCTAATATTCCTTGATGAACTGTTTTATGCAGACTAGGATTGCAATGGCACTGCCCCATGCTTGTGTGAGCTGTTACTATGTTTGCTATGCAGAAAACCCCGATAATCGACTCTTTGACAAGACAATTGAGGATCGGCAAACGATGATAAAGGCAGGGAGAGACGTGGTTGTGCCAACTCCGCGTGTTCCTCCTCGGTTCATAAGACGAGTTTAATGCAGCTGAGGTTTATCTATTAATGTACAGATTATTTGATGTGGGTATCTATTCAACCTCTTAACCTAATAGGTGTTGGGGCAATTCTTTTGTTGGGTATCTACTAAAACTGTAGCAGAGTACTGAATTTCAGTTTTGGTAATGTCTTCTCAATGTGTAGATTATTAGTGTTAGAATTAGCCTTGTAGATTAAGTTGTATGAATAATCTAGATTTGTGTAAGAATTAAAACAAGTTAATCTTCAGACTTTACTTGACTGATTTGCTATTTTTTTTTTGCCATGAACTGATTTGCTAATTAAAAACATGCAAGCTTGGGTTATAGAGATAGGTCAGATGAGAGCCCTTTAATGAGAGGTTTTTCATATTGGAGGGAAATGGAGAGCCCACTTATACGATTCTCATCCACAACACAAGGCTCCAAAAGGAAAAATACATCTTTTCTTTTATCTCTATCTATATATATTTGAATATTCTTTTTGGATATTCTGTTTCTTTTTCCACCTTAATATTAGTTATTATTATACACTATACAAAGTTTTTTTTTCATCTTTTGATGCAATATGTTTGATAAATGTCTGCGGGATGGTTTTATGAGTTATGGGAAGTGCTCGATTTTTTAACATTTTATTTATTAACAAGATGGTTTTAGGGGTTATTAGGAGTGCAACACGTGTAGTATGTTTGCTTTACATTTACATTAATTTTCATCTGTATCTGATCATCGTACTGATCATAAATACTTTTCTATTCATAGAATCTTAGCGAAATTTGAACTCATAATCTTTTAGTTATGGTTAAAGTTAATACAATATATTACATAGTTGGAAGTAAATATTGATGAGTAGTATAGACTATCATAGTATACTGGTTCAACACATCCCATTAACTAAGATATTAGGAGTTCAAACTGCACTAAACTTTATAAATGTAAAAGATTTATAACCAACATTTTAGGTATACTTACCAGGTAGGCCGCATTTTGTATTTTCATTGGTTAGTTAAGTTGGTTAAACAAATTTGGGCCCTTACCAGTTTCCAACAAAGTATAACCCAAAACTATTTTTAGATTTATATTTGGTACGAAACAGCCCAACTGATTGTTGGGCCGGCAAAACAAGTCGCCGCCGTCCGCCAGAACTTTGCCTTACGATGGTTTTCTGGTGGATGAGGATTGCCGGAGACCTCCACCGCCGAATCTCTTACCAGTGGAAAGATTTCGAGGATTTGCTCCGGAGCTCGGAGCTGATATGCGAGCTACGTCTGTCGGCGGCCAGCCGCCGGTGAGGAAGAGGACCCCTGTAGAGAAAGCAGCAGCGGGAACTATAAAGTTTCTCGACTACGAAGTCCTCAGCATAATCTTCTCCTTCCTCGATATCTTCGACCTCGTTCAATGCTCTGTCGTCTGCAAATTATGGTAAGCTCATTTGTGCTCCCAGTTTTCTGGAAAGAGTGCCTTCAGTTTGCTGTAATAACAATTAAATTGAACTTTAGGTCTACGATGTTAGTTTTCTTTATGGAATTCAAAACTGAACTATGATTACAATTGATAGTTCATCTTATTGTTGAGCTGCTTCCATTTTGCTGTCAGCTGTTAGAACCATTGGATTTTTAGTCTTTCATTTGAAATTGGACGACCACTAGAATTAGCAAAATTCAAATTTATTGATCAATATGAAATGTTAGTTCTTTTGGAAGTGAGTGTAGGAATTAGGAAGTAACTGCATTTTGGAGAGCAGTGAGGTGGGAAATGTTTTGATCAAATTTTACATGTAGCTCTGCTGAATTTACAAAGTAAATGGTGGTTTAAATATGAGAAAGATCATATTATCTATGTTATGTTACTTGATGTTGAAGGAACAATGTAATTGATGACTCGAAGCTACTAAGAGAATGTTGTCGCAAGCATTATGCAATGCGTGGAAGAGTTTCTGATGATCCAACTTTTAACAACACTTGGAGACTACGTGTAGAAGAGCTAGGCATGGAACGACATGCACAATTTCTTCGAGAAGGTCAAGTTGATATAAATCAGTGGAAGGGGCACTCGACAGGGTAAAATTTAAGATTGTTGTCTTCTTATTGCTGGTCTTTCAAAATTTATTGTATCTTTTCTAGATGAAGCTATGGTTAGTACTGGGGGGAGGAGACTATCATGAACGTTCCCATCCAAATCTAACTCTACCGTTCCTTTCCATCATCAGGGTTAGCCAATGTCGTATAAAGATGGGTTCAATTCTCACTGGTGTAGGTGATAAGGTAGTCTTCTGACTTGTCAAGCTTTTATCAGCATTTTTTCTTTCTTGTGATTGAACGATTTCCATATTTAAAGAGCTAATCATTCCTTTATCTCACATTTGCTTGATGTGTGCTTTCCTGTTATTGGCTTACAAAGAGCATGCTAATGTGGCATCAGGTTTTGCGTCTTTGGTCATCCGAAAATTACAAATGCCTTGGAGAATACACTGTTCCAGACAGGGTTTCTCTAGTCGACTATGATTTTGACGAAAGCAAGGTGATTTACTGCAAAAACCATTAATGCTACTTTTGAGTTATCTCATGGATATTTGAAGAATGTGAAGCTGAGTCTAGGAATAAAGTCTTCATCAGTTATGGGTTTTGTATCAGTATTATCCTTGGCAGAAATGAATGCATTTTTTTTCTTGTACTTACTTTTGGCTGCCCTAACTTTGGTTTACTATGTAGATAGTTGGGTTAATCGGTACCCGTTTATGCTTGTGGAGATCTAGTGGGCCGACAAGTATTTTCCCCTCACGTGAAGGCACCTTTCCAAAGGGTCTATGCATGCGGTGAGAAGGAAATGATTTTCCACACATCTTAGTTCTCCTTGCATGCTTCAGCCAATTTATAATTTCAAATAAGGAACTTGCTGTTGAATTAGATGCTCCCAACTGATGTTATTCCAATGTTTATGGTCTTCTTCCCTATTTCTGTGTTCCTTTACAGATACGTTGATCCTGAGGCAGTGATTGGGTGTGAGGATGGCTCTGTCCGTGTGTTTGATATGTACAGCAGGAAATGTTCCCGGGTCATAAGGTGCGGTTTTCATTTCTGTAGTTTTGAACCATAACAAAGCCATAGTTCTCATTTTTCTCGAATCTTGTCTGAATTTCAACATTTTCCTGTGCAATATTTGACATATGCTTGCCATTTGTGGCTCGAAACAAGCATGGTTTGCACGAGAAGACAAACACCCAGAAATTAATTAAAAAAAAAAAAGGTTGATACAGCAGTGACACTTTAAGGTCCATTAAGCATACAATAAGATGCATTTCTTAACACACATTCTATCGCACAAACACAATCATAGCACAGCATTAATATCCCTTCAGTGATGATTAATGCACATCTTCTCAATTGTTCTTTTGCTCTAGAATTTAAAAACTATTTTTTTTTTTAATAGTGAGGGTGAGCCTTATCCGTGCAGGGTTTCTAACCGACTAACTAAATGATGCATTTTTACAATCATTTAACTGCAGGATGCATTATGGACCTGTAACATGCTTATCTTTAAGTGAAGATCAGTTGATATTTAGTGGATCTTCCGCTGGTAGCATAACAGTATCTGGTCTTTCATCAAACGAAGAAGTAGCAAATCTACGGTCGACAGATCTTCTTAGAGGTCTTACTTTCTCAGCACTCTTCTTAGAACACCAAACTTATCATAGCATCTTGTTATGCATGAACATTTCCTTTGTGAAACAGGGATAAAGACACTGAGTTTCAACCCCCGATCCAACACGCTCTTTGCGGGATCAAGCACGGGACATGTATCTTGTTGGGACATAAGGTACCCACTTCAAAACTGATTCTAATCTCTTGTTCAACCGTGTTCGTTCATTGACTTGTTTTATTTCCGGGCAGAAAAATGAGAACTTTATGGGAGTTGAAGGTGTGCCCGAACGTGATTTATTCGTTAGGACACATGCAAAATGATAGAACTACGCTCGTAGTGGGAGGGATAGATGGCGTGTTGCGTGTTCTGGACCAGAACAGCGGTGCTGTCTTGTCGAGCTATGTTATCGACCACTCTGTTCTGCCATCAACTTCGTCGGGGAATGTAGAGAAGAGAAAGGGATTGAGGATGTCTGGTGATGTTGATATGGATAGCATTCCGAGGACTGCTCGGCCTCAGATTACTTCGGTTGCGGTCGGAATGGGTAAAGTTGTTACTGCACATAATTGGAAGAACATAAGGGTGTGGAAGTTCAGTACCTAAGGGTTGCGGAAACGATGGCCTAGCCGGTTCGACCTTCGGTCCGGTTCTGATAACACTGATTAGAGTTGATTTACTGTTGTGGCGTTGAGAGGATTGTGGAAAAGATGAAAATTGTTATGTTTATTGGTGTTCTCCCATACAACCTTCTATATTAATAGCTTGATTATAGTGTAAAATCATCATCATTATTCATTACAACATACACATTGTATGTTATTAAAATAATTAAAGTGATTATATAAAGTTGCAAAAAATTAAATTGGTTAAGAGTGGACCTAAAGCATAAAAGCAACCATAGAGCTTGGAGGAATAAGCCACGTGTTGAAAGTCACATTATGTGTGATAACTGATAAGTATATGTTTGACATTACAATAGTTGATTTTGTTAATAGGATAATAAAAAAAATACTACAATCTTATTACAATTTTAAGTGTCTTAAAAGAATTGATTGTACTATAATATAATAATAAATTTACAAAAATTTAAAATAAAATAAGTTTTTAATGAGAAATTACGGTTATGAAAATATGAGAAAATGTGATGATGAACACAAATTATAAATAATTTTTTTTAACTGAATTGACAATACAAACCCATCTTTATAACTCTTAAAGATGCAATTTTATTAACAAATACTATCATTTAAAAGAATATGAGCAATGATGATAAATATCATAAAATAAAACTTCATTTAACTAAAATCTCACGCAATGGATTTGAATGAGAATAGTCTATAACCAATAACATAGAAATAATGAGAGTATTATTTCTAGTTAATTTGCTTGCAATTGGACACCAAAAGCAAAAACCTAAACTTGCTCCTCCTCATATGTTGGTAGAAGAGTCCCGGAGAGGAAATGGGTAACAAGCGTAAGAGATCTCTCGGGTTGGTAGCTCGGAACTTGATGCCCCGCCCCTCTCACCGTCGCAAATGTCAATTCACCGTCGCCTTTATATACTTGCGAGAAGCCTCCTACTAATCCATCGACGTACCACGGATACCATGCAGTTGTTGTGGTGAGATTCATTGTGTTAATGGAATACTTAGTTGACGTCACAGGTACTACTCCATCTGTATCACCACTACACACATATATAGACAATTAATTAAAGGTCTCGGTTTCAAGTTATGGGAAACAAAAAAACTTCACTTCAGGTTCAAGTTTTGAGAAACGAAAAATCTTCACTTTGCCCATTACGATCGCTGACCCGATGTGAGTAGAGATTATTTTAGAGTAGAACCCTAGAAAACTCCACGGGAAACAAGAGGACAAAAAAACATTTTTCTAGCAAGGTTAAGGATTTAGGGTTTATGGTCGAGTTATGGGTAAGGAAAAATCTTCATTTACACATTATGGTCGCTAATGCAATACAAATGGAAATTATTCTAAAGCGGTCTAGGACATTTCGTGGGAAACCATATAAAAAAAACATATTTCTATTAATTAGCAATGTTAAGAATTTAGGGTTTATGGTCGAGTTATGGGTAAGGAAAAATCTTCACTTTACCCATAACGGTCGCTAACCATATACGAGGAGATTATTCTAGGATGGAACTTTAGACACTGATCAGTGGGAAACCAGATTGTTAAAAATAAAAATAAAAAAATGTCTATTAGCAAACAAGGTTAATTAGGCAGGAGTACCTGAAAATCCAAACCCTAAGACCATTGGACATGAATTCTTTGAGAAGGGGGATGGAAGTTGTAGGCTTATCGGTCCACGTGTAAAGCAAGCCAGAGCATGTTTCCCAATCGTAGCTCAATTTGGTTACGTTTGCATGAAGGGCTTCTTGCACTTCTGGTCTATTCATATATGCACGGACGTATATTTCATTGCACGGATCGATGTGCTTCACCTGCATGCATATACATGCACGTACGTAAATAAACATCAAAATGTTATTTTTCTTTATATATATAACCCAAAACCCTAATTAAACCCTAATAATAACAACTCACAGAAGCTTTCTTTGGTGTGGCTGTGAGGTAGTTGTCCTGACATGTAGGGTAATAGATGTTGTAAATGTCAAATGCAGTGATTATAGAAGACTGAGAAGTTGCATTGAGGCACTCAATTGATATGTTTGCATTTGGTCGGAAATCACATTCCGTTTGAATTACTTGATAAACTTCGTCCGAAATCACTGCATGTGTCCACGCGAAATCGTACATTCCCTTTTGATCCGTCTCGTAATTGATAACCGCATTGCCGATCTGAAATTTTTGAAATTAAATACATAAATGAGCCTTCACTTTTGAAAATGATAAAAACTATGCAAACTCTCATTTCTGAAATCGATGATTTAGCTGAAGCTTTCGCTATTGTTTTTGGTGTTGTCAGTATTTCTTTATTAGTATATATATAGGACACAACTAAGAAAACGCTAAACCCTAAACTATAAACACAACTCTAAGGAAGGTTTTTTAGTCAATACTCATATACAGTGTATTCTAGTTTATAGTAATAATAATAAGAAGTTGAGCGCTGTAAAGGTAAATTTTGGTAATTACCATGATGCCCTTGAGGTTAATGACTTCGTCCTTATTGACCCTTTTGTTCATGGCAAGAACAAAATGAGCGAGTTGAGGAACGTAATGGCCTGCATAGCTTTCACCAGTAATGTAAATTTCACGATCCTTATATTCTGGAAACCTCTGTAGCCAATTGCGTAGGAACCAGTAGTTGTCTGCTGCAGTTGTTCTGTCTCCATTTGATTGCATGTCAGACGTTGTGTTGGAATATGAAAAACCAACTCCCGCAGGAGATTCTAGGAACAAAACATTAGCAGCTGATCCAACCAAAAAAAAAAAAAAGAATTATTAGATTCATCAAGATGATGTTATTTTGTTTAATATTTGTTATATCTCGGGTTCAAATCCAACCCAACTTTAATAATGGAAAATATTAATATTTAACATTTTAAACTTTAATGACCGAATCGGCGTAAACGAAAATTATTATAGGGTGTGATAATCCAACTAGTAAGAAAAAAGAAAAAATAGATGATGACCTTAATTATGGGAAAAAAAAAGAAAGAAAGAGATAATATTTTATTACTTACCGTTATTCCAAGCAAATCTGTTTTTGAAAAGAGTTTTTCCATCACTAGAAACACGGAATGGTCCAAGTTCTTGCATTGCTCCAAAGGCCAAGGAAGAGCAGCCCGGACCTGAAAATCACATAAAATAATATATAAAGATTAATATTTATGAATAACGATATTAATAAGTGGATTACAGTTGAATTAGAATATAACAAACAAATACAAGGGTTATATATGTTAGTAAAAGCTTCCATCAATAGAATTCGCATTGAAAAAAAAGAAGAAAAATTATAAAAAATTTATTTTGTAAGAGATCTAATTTCTGTTTATATTGGTTATTAGTCATTAACTTTGATTATGATAGTTAATGTTAGGAAATTTTATATTATTGTACCTCCATTAAGCCAGAGAAGAAGAGGCAACTTCTCAGGCCTCTTATGCTTAGGTGCTTCAGTGAAGTAGTAGAAGAATGCACGACCATTCGAGTTGTCAACCGTGATATAACCCGAATACTGGTCGAAATTGACAGGTGGCTGTCCCGGCAGCTTCGTAATCTTGTCGGCCATCTTCAACCCTTGTTGGGGAGAAACCCTATTGCCGTAACCTCCATTGTTGCTCATAAGGTTTTCTTTGAGTAATGCCGCATTTATCGTGTGATCGAAGTCGTTGGTCGTATCGATACTCGCCGACGACCATTCAAAACGGTAATGTTTGTCGAGAAATTCGGCTTGTTTAGTGAGTCCATTGGCTCCTCTGAGTGTGAAGAGTGAAAGAAAGAGAAGCAATAATGTCCATCGGGGGATGAAACTGGTACCCATAGTTGTTTTAGGTTGGGTGGATAATTTAGGTTTGGATGAATTGGCTGGCTTTATATATACAACGAAAATAAATAATTAAATAGTTTTTTTTAATTAAAAAGAACAAAAATAAGCGTAAAATTCTCAATAACAGATGAGGTTTGATTTGTACGTATTGCATGGTAAAGATCTTAATATCAATTATATATTATATTATATATAAGATAAATAAATGCAATATAAACGGCATAATTGTGTGCAAGATTGCAATATCCTAAGCACTATATCTCCTAGAACTTATCCTTAAAACATATTATTTATTTATTTTCAAGGGGCTGTACTATTTTCAAGAGTACTTATAAATTAATGAGCTTACCGTACGGACTGGGGTCTTAATCTATTCATAGATAGTATCACGAAAGATGATCTAATTTTCAAAGAGTTTTAAGTAATTCGACGGCACTCTAATTTATACACTAGTTTTGTATGTAAGTCGAGAGGTGAAATTTTTCCAATAAAAGATATGATATTATATAAAATATTTAAATTTAATGTACACTTATTAATGTAATAAAAAAATAAATTAATCTATTACATAAATAAAAATCTACAAATTCAAATATGTCCTCACATGAAATTTGTCCTCATATAGAAAAAATGGCACCAATTCTGAAGTAAGCAGACCAAAAAACTTTCACGGCTCCACTGTACGTACCCTTTCATTCACAGCACTGCCTTTTCACATTTGATTCATGTACTTACTCTAAAATCTTCCTTTCATCGGCCGCTTCACCGTACGTACCAAGTCCCCTAACCATAAAATCCAACCGACTGTTATAGAGATTGGCGCCGCTACCGATTAATCAACCTCGCTCTCTTGTGGATGTCTAATAATACCATCGAAGGAACACCATAAGTACTACACCTTATCCTCTATTTGATTCTTGTTAGTCGATGGAGAATCAGAACAACCCTTGGATTTGAAAGGGAGGGTTGAAAATCCTGGAGGGCGTCTTCATCAACTTCTCTTTTGCTTGATTCGAAGGGCACTGCGTCAAGATTCCACCGGCTCTTGCGCTTTCGAATCCTCCGTGTTCCCTCGATCGGCAGTGCTGTTTTTGGTAGATAATGTGGTAAACCCAATTGGCTGACTATCGTTCATAGGGAAGCTTCTGGTCGTCTCGATTGTGAGTCGTACAGGGTTCTGAGATCGATGCTGATGAAGTCCAACCCCCTCATGTTGCTTTTATCATCATCGCGATCAATGTTGTATGCAATATGTCTCAGTCTGTTTGACGATGACCGCTCTCTTTTGCTTTGGTGGTAGTCCAGTGAATCCATGCATGAAATTACATATACACTTGTGCTCAAGGTTATTAAAGTGGCTGCAGTCATCAACATCTTCATTCCTGATAATATAATTGAGTTTACGATCATTGTCATGTAAGTGTCTTCTTATTTATTGATTCAAATTTCAAGCGCGCTTTTCTTAAGTTTAATCCTCACCTCACACAAAATAGAACTAATACTTGAGGAAAAAATATACTTATCATCTTATTATAGAGGTGTGTCGTTTTGGTGCCATTCATTTTTATTAATATTTGGTACATAATTTATTTGAGTGGGATGTTAATATGCATGCTCTAGACAGGGCGAGCCCTTGGCTTGCCAAACCCTAGATGATTTAAACTCTAAATTGCCCAAGGCTCAATTAGGCGAGCCATAATGTAAATTTATTTTCCTGAAACTTTAGTAACTTTATTACTCGTAAGATATATTTTAGGATGTAATTAATTGATACATAAATATAGGGGAAACTTGAGTAACGTATGTGTTTTACTTCCATTTTTCCGGGTAAAATGAACGAAAAACTCTTAAGTCACTTTAAATAAGTAATGTAACAAATATAAAAAAATTGAAATGTAAACAATGACAAGTATAATGCTACATGTTTGCATTGGAGGTCAGCAACACCAATGAATGAACCGAGCAAAGGTCATCACCAACATAAATGGTTCAATATGTTGGACCTCTATTTTAGAATGATTGAAGAAGATATTCAACAATATACCTAATTCTAAATTGGTAAATAACAATAACCATGGTTAACTGAATCATAAAAAATATTTAAGTGAGGTTGATAAATAGAAATAACAAACACGTGGTTTAGAAATATATCACAAACCACTTCAGTCTCATTATGAATTGAAATACTAAGACTTTGACAAAAAAAAAACACGATTAATGAGGAGTTGAAGTTTAATAAATAGTTATACACATTTTCACTTTCCATTCTTACTTAGGTAAATACAGGAAGCATAAATCCAAGTGAAGTACAATTTTGCATGTGCTGTGTGACTTTAGTTACATCCAAAACATCAATTTTGTCTGCTCTGTAGTAGTTATTTGTTTTAGATTAGACTTTATAGATTTTATTCTAAGTGTGAATTGTGAAATGTATTGACCGTTAGAGTCATATGCACGTGCAACGCGCGTGCTAATATTTCTAGTAAGAATAAATGTGTATATTTTTTACAGAGTCAATTATCAAATAATTAACTCAATTTAAGTGTTATGCAAACACTAAACATAAATAATTTTTTTATTTAAAAAAAAAATCAAATTTGAACAATTGATTTTTCATTAAAAGTGATGAAAATTGAACATGTAAAATCCATATACAATTCCATTTTGGCAAAAACTATGTTGATTTGTCCATTACGTGTTAATAATCATGATTTAATTCTATGTATTCGGTTAGTATAATTTTTTAATATAAAAATAAACATAGTTTGTACTTTAATATCTTTTGTAAAATGAATTTTATTTTTGCAAATAATAAGAGTTCGATTTTTTTTTTTTTCAATACACTCAAGGTTGGATTTTCATCAAATCAAAGACAAATCTCAGTAGAAAATGCAAATTAATATAACTATTATTATATTTAACAAAAAATAGCTATTATTATAATTTAAATTGAACTAAAATGTCATATAACGCGACGATCAATAACTAATATATATAAAGCTAATATTTCTAGCTGGATTGGACAGCAAACGCATAAAACATAAAATATGATGATCAAAGTCCGGCCGGTAGAGGCTTGCCAGAGAGGAAATGGCTAACAAGAGTAAGAGCCCTCTCGGGTTGGTAGCTCGGAACTTGATGCCCCGCCGCTCGAACCGTCGCAAAAGTCAGTTCCCCGTTGCCACTATATACTTGCGAGTAGCCTCCAACTTCTTCTTCAAGATACCACGGATACCATTCAGTCTTTGTTTTGAGTTTCATTGCGTCAATGGAATACCTTGTTGACGTAACTGGCACTCTTCCATCTGTATCACCACTGCACATACAACATATATATATGTCAAAAATAAATGAAGAATACACAATATTTGTGTATTTGATAATAGATGTCTCAACACGATAGCACGATTCACTGTTTCCTCCATTAAATAGAGATATCAGGTTTATATTTCAGAATTGAAAATTCTCAATGTACAAGAATTACCATTTTTCAAAATGATCTATTTTATTTTTGAAGCTAACAATTTAAGACTAGAGAATGTAGGACAAAATGATGGTCTACCCATTTTTCTTGATGTATTTTGTATGTATATATTACACATAAATTTAATAAACAATGGTATAAAATAGAGTTTAAATCCACCATTTTATTGGGCAAAAAACCGGGTTTTTCTACTATATACTCACTCTACAAACATTATGCTTTACAAACATTATGCTTTTGCCCTTTTTATTACTAGTTTGGACTTGGACTTAATTGTAACATATGTAAAACTTTAAAAGTATGAATTTTTTTAACTACGCCTAATATTTGCATCATACTATTAATAATATCAATTTCCATATAGGGTTCACCTTTAGGACAATAGGAAAATACTAAAAAAAATAAAAAAACCAAAAACATGGTGTTTGAAAGACCCAAAAAAACCTTGTTTACAAATCTTTATACAAGCATAATAGTTTTTAACTATTTAGTGAATCCCATTTGAAGAGAAAAAATTGAAAATCAACTAATTTAATATTCAGTATATAGAATATCAACATTTTAAACCTGAGACGGCAATTAAAAACAAAAACTATGGTTAAGGAAAGTACCTGAAAACCCAAACCCTAAGACCATTGGACATGAATTCTTTCAAAAGGGGGATAATGTTTGAAGCTGCATCAGTCCAATCCGTAAGCACATCGGAGCAGGGTTCCCAATCGTAACTCATTTTAGTTACATTTGCATGAAGGGCTTTTTGCACTTCTGGGGTATTCAGATATGCATACACGTAATAGTCACTGCATGGATCGAAATGCTTCGCCTGCATGCATGTACGTACGTACGAAAACATCAAAAAGTTGTTATACCTCAAAAAACCCTAGTTAAACCCTAATTAATAATAACTTACAGAAGCTTTCTTGGGTACGGCAGTGAGGTTTTCGTTGTGACATTTCGGGTAATAGATGTTGTAAATGTCAATTGCAGGGTGTATCTCCCAAGCCTCATCAGTTGCTTTTATGCATTCTGGTGAGATGTTCACTTGAGGATTGAAATCGCATGTCGCTTCGATTGCGTGATGAACTTCGTCCGATATCAGTGAGTGTGTCCAGAAGAATTCGTACATTCCCTTATCGTCCGTCTCGTCATTGATACAGGCATTACCGATCTGCAAATTGTTTAGGGGATATTATATAAAGAAGCTTAAAGTATAATTGAACATATTATATAAACTAATGGGTTGATATTTTTTTAGGGGAGCACATGTAATATACTTGTTTTACTTGCACAAAAAGTAGTCATAAATATTTGGGTTAAGAACCTAATGTAGTCCTAACTAAAGAATATCTTGCTAATTGTTGTCCAAACTTTAAAATGTTGATATTCGGTCAACCCAACTATCAATTTTATTGATTTCCACCTTTTTTTCAAACGATTTTGGCGTTAGAATTGCCGTTTTAAGGAACAAAACATGTTTTTGTATTTTAAAAAAGTATCAGATTTGATACTCATGGTTTATAATTATTTGATCCTTTTTAATGTCAAATGCTTATGTCTAATAACAAGAACTGCAACGTTGTGAAGGTTTTTAATTAGTACGTACCATGATGCCCTTGAGGTTAATGACATTGTCCTTGTTGACCCTCTTGTTCATGGCAAGTATAAAGTGAGACAGTTGAGGTACGTAATGGCCTGCATAGCTCTCACCAGCAATGTAGATTTCACGGTCCTTATATTCTGGAAACCTCTGCAACCAATTGCGTAGGAACCAGTAGTTGTCTGCGGCAGTTGTTCTGTCTCCATTTGATTTAACGTCGGACGTTGTATTGGAGTATGAGAAACCAACTCCCGCAGGAGATTCTACGAACAGCACATTAGCAGCTGATCCAACCCAAAAATAAAAATAAAAATTAAATTTCATAATTTTGTTAAGAGTTTGTTTCATATGATTAAATTAAATTAGATGGAGATGATTGGTGTTAATTAAAATATACCGTTATTCCAAGCATATCTATTCCTGAAAAGAGTCTTTCCATCACTGTGAACTCGGAATGGACCAAGTTCTTGCATTGCTCCATAGGCCAATGAAGAGCAACCAGGACCTGTAAATCATATCATATAATAAAAAACAAATATTTTATGAACTATAAAAGATAAATAGTAGATTATGAACAGAAAGTCAACTTGAATTAGAAAATAAAATAAAATTCCCAACTTCTATAATTTATTATGTTTATTTTTATTTTATAAGAGATGTAATTTTATTAGCTTTATAATTCACAAAAGTCATTAACTCAAAATTGTATTCGAATCGTACGTACAATAAGATTGTTGCTCCTATCCGATATATTCGGAACTAATAATAATAATATGCCTAATATATTTGTTGCCAATAGAATTCTCAAAAGTGATAGGCACAAATCACCTAATTAATAAACCAATAAATATTTAATTAAACAGAAAGTTGTTAAGTCGCTGCTTTACTAGTAGCGGATATTGTTATATGGTAACTATCAATTGGTTATATGAAGAAATAATAATCAATTCTACCAAACTAAGAAAGTACATATAAACACAATGCATAATATTCTCCTTGCCATAACTGCAAATCTAATTAAAAAAAATAAAAAATCACCATATTATACTACAAACCAAAATCAATTTGGTGTATAATTAACGCACGCATTAATTAATTAACAACTAGTATAGCTAGGGAAAAATACATGGAATGAAGTATTGTCTCCTCAACTTTTTGTAAGGTGCAATTTTAACTTAAAATTTGTAATGATTATCAGTTTAGCCCTTTAAAATTTTATATTTTTACCACTAAATATTTGTTATACTTGTTTTTACCCATAAATAATTTTATCATACCTCCATTAAGCCAGAGAAGAAGAGGCAACTTCTGAGGCCTCTTATGCTTAGGTGCTTCAGTGAAGTAGTAGAAGAAGGCACGGCCCTTCGACTTGTCGACCGTGATATAACCCGAATACTGGTCGAAATTGACACGTGGCTGTCCCGGAAGCTTCTTGATCTTGTCTGCCTTCTTCAAACCTTGTTGGGGAGAAACCCTATTGTTGCTGCTGTCAACAAAGTCTTGAAAGAATGTTTGCTCAATTGGGATCTCCAATTCGATGTTGCTCGTATCGATACTCGACGACCTTTTCGCACGTTGGAGTTTGTTGAGAGCATCGACTTGGTTTGTTAGGGAGTTGGCTTTGAGTGTAAAGAGTGAAAGAAGGAGAAGCAATGTGCATCGGAGGAAACTGGTCTCCATGGTTCTTTTCTTTGAGTTGGGTAATTTGGGTTTAGATGGATTGGCTAGTGCCTTTTTATATACAACGAAATAAGGAATATTTTTTTATTTAACAGAAAATAAAATCAGCGTGAAATTCTCTATATATTTACACAATCTCCTAAACTTTTTTTTTTCAAGATAGATAGTACACGAAAGATAAATTATTAATTGCAGGCCGTATCTTCTGTTCTTGGCAAATATATACAAGTAAAAAAATTACTTTTTATAAATAATATTATTATAATGAAAATAATATTAGCTAGGTATTTAATTATTATAACACATGCATATAACTAAAGATAAATTCACCTTAACTATAAAACCATACAATATAGGAGGAGTTGAAAAAAAAAAAAAAAATAATTAACTGAATGAACTAATGAAGCAGCCTATAATATGATTCCGGGAAAATAATATATATTTTAACATGATGTAAATTTTTAAGGTTAAGTTTAATTGCAGTGGAGTAAATGCAGTTGAACTTTTAATATTTATATATTTGTATAATGGTTGAAATATAATATTAAAATTTTCTCTTGAAATCTGGTGTAATATCTCCATTGATCTAATAGTTAGAAATTCGACTGCATTTAATTAAATTATAATTTTAAATTTCATATAAAAGATAACTACATGAGAGAATCTTTAATTTTTTTAAATATATAATCTATATAAATAGCATGCTATTATAAGTAATTATCATAAATTTATCTTAAGAAAAAATATTATCTTTTGTGCATATTTTTGGCCAATTTTGTGTATACTAGCTATTCAGATAAAAGAACTTATGGTAATATATTCCGAGAAAATAAAATAAAATATTGGCACGTACGTAGTTGGCAAACTTAAATTTTTATTTATAACTCAAAGTTATTATTTGATTGTGCTACGGCGCTACTTGAAATGTTATGTCTTGCACTCTTGCTAGATATAAGAAATCTTTAAGAAGTTCAGTTATAATTAGAAACTCTCTTTTGGCACCGCTTTGTGAGTGCATTGATGAATCCGGGTCAAACATGCAAATTCTATAGAATTTGGGGTGTGAATATACCCAACCGCCTTATTGTGTGATCGCCCGATTGATTAGAGTGTGCCGATTTGGAAACATGTGTAATTAAATGTTAACTTTTTTTGTGGAAAAATCGTAACGGCGTGCACTGATTAATTATTAATTTAATATCATAAAAGCATTCAAATAATATTATATATTATTACTTAAATCGTTTAACGTGTTTTTTATGTAAAATGTATAAAAACGTGTTATAATGGTTTTACATATCATTCCTTAAAAGTGGAACCTATCTATTTTTACGTAACATATTCCTTAAACTTAAGAAATGCACTATGTATTACGTAACCAAAGTTTAATTATAAATTAATTCATTTTATAATTAATACTAATATCTTATTGATGGTTGTTGGAAAATTTAATAATAAAATATATTTAAGTAATACGATTGCAGAACAAATATTATTTACGTGCGTCTTAATTTTACGTATTACTTAAAGTGTACATAAATGTTTACGTGACAAATTCAAAGAATATAATTTATGTAAAAGTATTGTAGATGCTCTAATCGGTGAGCTAGCAAAACATTTGGGCAACAAAATATGGTAATATAACAAATCTATATAACTGACCAAAAAAAAAGTTGGTAATTAATTAGTAGAGTGTACTATTATATGAATATGAAATGACTCAAAATCTAGTTGTCAAATATTAATATCTTGGTTGGATGTAGACATGTCAATTGCTCGAGTTGAAATTAACGACCACTTTTGGAATATCTTTTCGTGAAGCTTAAAGGAAAGGGAAGTGAGGATTGTAAATGAAGAAAAATCATACCTCACCCCACCTTCCTATATATATATCAAGTTATGCATTACCTCAATCATCCGACATTTATTTGGAAAGTCTTAGTGAACTAACTATTCAAAATCTAAAGAAATGTAGTTTTATTCGATTAACTCATGTAATGGTGCGTGTCACTTTCGACAATTTTGGAGATTTCAAATGAATTGTAAAGCTTTTAAACTCCTAATTATACACTGTTACGTAACTCTATCGACAGTTGTACATTTTAAGATATTTTCGGAAAGTGCATGTTTACTATAGAACATAATATTATCGTAAAGAGTGTATTTTTTAATGATATATATATTAACACACAAAGATATATTTGTTTACTTCCGTTACTAATATAAAGATTTTATTCCATATATATAGTTTTTCTATGTTAAGTATCATAATTAAGTAGTTTTAAGATTTTATTATACGGTTCCGATTTATAATAAATTTTTGTTTAAATGAAAAAACATACATAAAATAACTATTAGTAATATATAATATTATATATATCTATTTATGTACATTTTTATATTTATTTAAAAAAAATTAAGAATCATATATGTATTTTTTTAGTATATATATTAGTTATTTCGTGTGTGCGTTGCACGCGCGTGTTTTTAAAAATGTACATTACATAAATTTGTAATGTAATGATGTGCTAATGAAAAAAATTAAAATATAACAGTAAACATTATATTAAATATAATTCATTCTTTGTAAATGTAATAGATAACACATTCAAATCATTTTCAGCATTTTATCCGTTGTATGTTGACCCAGTACGAGAGTACTGTATATTATATTATGGGACACTACTCTCCTAATGGGGACGCATAAGAAGAGCCGCGAAAAAAAAAAAAACCTCATCGGCCTAGCTAGATCAGATGCATACATACATATATAAAATATAACTAATTACAACTTCATTATCATTTCATTTCATGCTTCAATATTATATAAATCACAAAAGAACTATACCAACAAATTGATGAATATAATCTCTACGAAGACTATAAAGGAATCGTAAGAACCCCTATTCGACTCTTCGGCATGCCAGACCCAATATATATAGTTCTTGCATACGAACCGTTGAAATACAAAACGAACATTATTGAAGATATATAGGATCATCAAAATGCAGGAAGAGGAGTCCCGGAGACAAAATGGCTAACAAGCGAAAGAGATCTCTTGGGTTGGTAACTCGGAACTTGATGCCCCGCCGCTCTCACCGTCGCAAATGTCAACTCCCCGTCCACTTCGCCTCTATATACTTGCGAGTAGCCACCCACTTCTTCATCAAGGAACCACGGATACCACGGAGTCGTCGTGGTAAGATTCATCGCGTCAATCGAATACCTAGTCGACGTAACGGGCACTCTTCCATCGGTATCCCCACTGCACATACAAAAAACCGCATATTATTTACATCAACCGACCATGCAATGTTTATCATGTGAATTACTCGTCATTCGACTATAACTTTGAAAATGTAGTTGCATAAATTACTATAGAGGGTATTTTTCAAGACACATTCACATGTCAGTCGCATAACGTGCATGCACATGAAGTAGCAACACTCTTAAATTAAAGATGTGAGATTTTAATTGAATGAGATTAGTACTTGAAAACCCAGACTCGTAGACCATCATCCATGAATTCTTTGATGAGGGAGATGGTACTAGTAGCGCTATCGGTCCACTCGACGAGAACCGCGGAGCACGGTTGCCAATCGTAGCTCATCTTGGTTACATTTGCATGGAGGGCTTTCTGCACGTCCGGCCGGTTCAAGTATGCGTACGTATAGTAATCGCTGCATGGATCGATCTGCTGCATCTGTAGATATTTACACAAAAATGTTAATAATAAGATGTACACGTTAACCAACTGACCCATAAATTCAAACTTATGAGTGAATACATTCAACACACTCTTCTTATATTAGAAAAAGCAATGACATGCATTATAAGGATCGAATTAGGGTTTCGAACTTACGGAAGATCTCTTCGGCGTGGCGGTTAGGTTTGAGTTGTGACATATAGGATAGTAGATGTTGTAAATGTCAATGCTTTGTACCGAATTCCAAGCCTCTTCGGTTGCGACTTGACACTTCTCGGAGACATTTACGTTCGGTCGGAAATCGCACTCGGTTTCGATTACGCGATGAACTTGGTCGGAATTCAGCGCGTGTGTCCAGAAGAAGTCGTACATTCCCTTTTGATCGGTCTCGTCGTTGATAACCGCGTTACCGATCTGTGCATTAATAATATCAATTGTTAATAACCAAAAATGTCATTTAACCATGTGCGTGATGACATTATTGTAACAAATTATAAAGTTATAATAATATGATAAAAGTTTATGGTGGCCTTTCTAGTTGACAGCTAAAAAGATTCTTCTATCTTGAGTAGGCATGATTAAGGACAACAAGAAAGATATGGAACTTTCCCCACCAAATGTTTTTAATAATTGTGTATAACTTAACCACTCCATAAACGCTTAGCAGTTAGAAATGATCATCATTTCAAGCACTGTTACAAAACCGGAGACTTTTATCACTCAATTAAAAGACTCTAGATTAATTTAAGAGTTAAGAATCTAAAAACAACTATAAGTTATATTATTAGTTGTTTTATCATATTTAAAATATTGATATTTGGTGTAAGATTGGTTGATTTCTAAAATTTTCTCTCTTCAGATTGATTAGAATAAAAATATATTTTTGATAACCAAATTTGATACTTCAAAAAGGTGGAAAACAACAATTTTTTTTTTTTGTTTAAAACGTCAATTTTAACACCAAAACCACTTGAAAAAAAGTGGAAAACGACAATTTTTTTTCTTCTTAAAATGTCAATTTTAACACCAACCAGTTGAAAAAAGTGGAAAGAAACAAATATAATAGATGATACAATGAATATCTGGGACAATGAGTAGCAACATGACATATAACTAAGACTGTTTTAGATTTTTAATCATTTATTTAAAGAAAAATATACTAAAATCTCTATTATTATTTTATAAGAGGCTCATTCACTCAAAATACTAGTCCATTAAAAAAATTATCAATCAAAACTCTAGATCAACCGCTGAAAACGCAAACAAGATAAGAATAAAAAGATTACCATGATGCCTTTGAGGTTAATGACATTGTTCTTATTGACCCTCTTGTTCATGGCAAGTACAAAGTGAGCCAGTTGAGGTACGTAATGTCCAGCATAGCTTTCGCCGGTGATGTACAAATCGCGATCCTTATACTCCGGAAACCTCTGCAGCCAATTTCGAAGGAACCAATAGTTGTCTGCAGCTGTTGTTCGGTCTCCGTTCGATTCTACATCGGACGATGTGTTGGAATACGAAAATCCGACTCCTGCCGGAGACTCTAGGAACAAGATATTTGCAGCTGATCCAAAAAATAAATAAAATGAGATTTTAATTAATTGATGTAATTTGATAGTGTTATGCTTAATTTTATGTTTATTTACCGTTATTCCAAGAAAATTTATTTCGGAAAAGAGTCTTTCCATCACTATGAACTCGGAATGGTCCGAGCTCTTGCATTGCTCCGTAGCCTAAGGAAGAGCAACCAGGACCTGAAAATCATATCGAAATATATATGAATTAATATAAGGTTAATAATTAATAACTGTCACAATTATAGATCATGTTGTTAATTATAATTCTAGATATAAAATGTTGATATTTGGTGCTCCAACTATCAGATTTGTTGTTTTTACTTTTTATCGACTATTTTTTGTGTTAAAGCTGATATTTTAAGCAACAAAAACACGTTGTTTTCAACTTTTCAGAAGTATCACATTTTGTGCTCATGATTTAGAATTATCTTATGCTTAAAAATTATATTTTTGTTACATCAATTTTAAGAGAAAAAAAGTGAAAATTAACTAAATTAGAACACTAAATATCAACATTTTAAATCTGGAATACCGATTAGTAATCGAGTTATATATAGTTTGACTTTTTTTAGACATTAAAGTTGACAAACTTTCTGATATATATTAGAAAAGAATACCTTATATATATATATATATATATATATAGAAAGTAGTTTCTAAAATTGAGAAAATTGTCAGTTAAGAACATAATGAATACCTCCATTAAGCCAGAGAACAAGAGGCAGATCATCAGAAGCCTTGGATTTGGGGGCCTCGACCAAGTAATAAAAGAAGGCACGGCCTTTCGACTTGTCGACCGTGACGTAACCCGAATACTGGTCGAAGTCGACCGCTGGCTGTCCCGGCAACCTCGTAATCTTGTCCTTCTTCTTCAACCCTTGTTGAGCTGAAACCCTAATATTATTACTGGTGTAACCTCCATTGCTGCTCTGGTCTTGGGCGAATAGTGAAACTCCGAAGGTGTTGGTGGTATCAACACGAGACGACTTTGATGACTTTGAGCGGTAAAGTTTGTTCAGAACTTCGCCTTGGTTGGTGAGTCCTCCGTGAGCTGATCTGAGCAGACACAGTGCAATAAGGAGGAAGAAGAAGAAGTTCTCCATTGTTGTTCTTCTTCCAAACAGCGAAGAGAAGAAGAAGGAGTTGGTTGGATTTGGATCTGGATTTTGGCTGGCGGGTTTTTATAAGCAACGGGTATTTAATTAAGAAGAAAAAAAAGAATATGTTTTATTTTTTAGTTAAGAAGAGAAACAACAGGGAAATTCTCATAAGGCAAAGTAGTGATTATGAATATTTTTCTATTAATATGGTCTTTAACGGAAAAATTAGATTCTGTCTGATTCACATAATGAGTCAAGTATAAGAGGACGTAAATAAAACTGAGTTTTAATGGACTGACATCTACTAAGCTGCTCATGGAGCTACGGTGAGGGGACTATTGTATGCGTTGATTGTTAGTAAGTAAGTCCGTTAAAAAAATCAAAGTTCATAAACAGGAAATTCTAAACATTATAAAGTGGGATGAGTCTAGGTTCTAAACATATTTACGAATTCAAAACATATTTACGAATTCAGACCACCTGCCCCTATTGTGCATCACCGTTAAGATCCTGAAAATTGTACGGGTGTAAATAATTTTGTGGTTTTTTTTTCTAAATATCTATTGCGATTGGTGAACTCTAAAAGAAAATATTAAATCTAAGAACATGTATTAAGATCTTAACGATGAAATATGTACTGGGACATAAAGAGTGAGGTAGGAGATGTAAATCCATAATTCACTATAGAAATATAAATTATAGCTACGAAGATCATTGGTCCTATATTCCTTTTTAGGTAATTGAATATTAACTCGATTGATGACAAAATTTTCGGTTCTTGACAGCCTTGCGTATATATACAATGTTAACTAAACAGATAATGACATGAAAACAAGGTCGTTTTAGCCGTCCAATAATTGATTCACAACTCATATTTATGAATATATCATAGTAATATTTTCTACGTATATGTTATTCTCTCTATTTTATTTTTGGTCCACGAATTTGTCGATTTATGCTTTAGGGTTGAATATAATTTGAGAGCATCTTCGAATTTCATGAAGTTTGGGGTTTGAGTTGTTATTAAACGTATGATTGTCCAATCCAAAATCAAAGCATGTTCTTCCATGTGATCCCCTTATTAAATAAGTGTTTGACGATTTGAGAACATGTGTAATTAATTTAGAAATCATATTTTCATGTATGTATTAATTAATTAACAAATATTAATCCTGGCGGTGAGCAGATAAATTATATATTGCGCTACATATGTCTAGAAGATATAGAAACATGACTAGTATAATTTGGTTAATTAATCATCAGATTCGCTAATTGATGTTTGTGCAGTCAAATAAATTGTTAGTTGTAATTTTTTTTAACATTTATTAGCTTAACTTTTAAATGTGGAGAAATTGCTAGTTTCATTATGACTTCCGTCTAATTTGGAAGTATTAGGTTACGTGTTGGATATACAATGAAAAAAATTCTTAAAATTTGTTTGATTGTACAAATATCAGCTAATAATTTATTAAACTGACTAAACATAAACTAGCAGTTTGTTTAATTGCTCAAACATTAGTTAACAACTTGCTAAAAAATAAACGAAATTCTTAATGAAACCAGCAATATATAATTTCCACACATGTAAATAAAAAGTTTAAAAAAAAAAAAAAAACAAACAAATTTCAGTAGTAATTTAGTTGTCATAAGATTATCCAAGATGATTGGTCCACAACACAAAACATTATCATTAATTAAAGTTCAAATACCAAGAAAAATCCGCGACTTTTATATGCAGCGCAGCCACGATGCCATTAATTAGTATAACCACGATCAGGTCATATCACTGGTATTATTTTTATTTTTATTATTATTAATTAATTAATATGATAAATGATGAAGCTGTGATCCAACACGACGCGATTTAGTTGAAATACAACACATCCCCGACCTCACTATCTATTTTAAGAACAAGTGCTAGAGAAACAAATCGCACGGAGAACGCACATGGAAAATTAATATTATTGCACATATACTCGTGATTAAATCATTCTATATTCGATTTTGACTTTAAAAAATGTTCGTATTGAACTCTTTACTTGATCAATCCAAACTAGAATTTAGATATACTCAATTTGAATTTACTCACAAGCCTCAATAAGTTGTCTCGACGTGAATTTACTCACGAGTGTCGGGCCTTAAAAACCATAATCCAAAATTCATTACGGTTTATATTTTTAAAGGGCCTGTCCACTTTATACGAGCTGAACTCGAGCCCAATCAATCTAGTCGGGTTCGAATCTAAAATTCTAATTCGATCGAGTTTGAACTTGAGTTATTTAAGCACGGTACGTCTTGGATTAAGTTTTTCTGAAAATGGTAAAAAGAATACTACTTATCGAAAATTCGATACCATTTTGGGCCTGAACCTATCGGTCCGTACTGGTCTTTATTAGCCCAAATATTGTGGGCCTAATAAGCCCAAAGTTTAGGATGTCGCCCTTCTCATCCACTTTTCCGTCCAAATTTAATATATATATATATATATATATGTAAAAAGTGTTGTGAAATTTCTATAGAAATTGCAACACTTCATTCACTTTCTTTTTTATACTTTTTCTTGAAATTTCACAGAAAATTTCACGTTTAGAAAGTTTACTCATAAAAAAAAGAATCGAAAACTTAACAATAACATAATAATACTTTTTCAAACATTGTAAAGAATAAATATTATTGTGCATCAAATATACATATTATTATTATTGTGCTCGTAAGTGCATCAAATATAGAGTACCCTAGTGCATTTCATTTCGTCAGGAAATGAGCAATTAATTAATTAATTTTACACATGAAATGACTAGTTCAATCGGAGGTATCGGCTTTGTGGAAGGGCTTCTTGGGAAGGGGAGTGTTGGAGAGGTAGTGGGTAAGAAGCGAAAAGGCTCTCCCCGGCTGATACGACGGCACCTGATGCCCCGCGTTTCTCACCGTTGCAAACGTTAAGTTCCCGATTCCCGCGTATTCTTCCACGTATCCTCCCACCTGTCCCATCAAACCGGTTCAGTCCAAATCGGTTCTAAACAGACAAAGTCTACAAAGAGTGAATCAACTCCAAGAATCAAGAACCTTTAATATACTTTTGTAAACTGGTTTTTGTACCGGACCGAAGTTGGTTTCGGACTGGTTTTTTATTTTTTTTAAATTAAGTGTAAGCCGTCATTAAAACGGTTCAGACCGAAATTGTTTTACAGAAAAACGGTCCATAGCCGGTTCAAAATAGACTAATTCTTTATGATAAACTAGTATAAAAAATGGTTCTTTTTTGGACTGGAACTGTTTAAAACAGTTCCGGTTCGAGTCAAAACCGATTATGCTCGGATCGGTTACATGTCCAACCCTAACTCTCACGGTTGACCAAAACTACATTGCATATCACTATGTCTTTGTCGGAATATGTATCATCACTCACTCTTATAATAAAGAAGATGTTATAAGTAAAATCGTACCTCGCCTTCATATTCCCAAGCATACAACGGGGTCTTGACAAACAAGTCCATTGACGTGATAGAGTTTCGAGTCGATAGGAAAGGCACCACTCCATCTGCATCACCACTTTAGGATGGTTGCACGTCGCGTGCTATAATTAAGTCAACATCAATTTATAAATACGGATTACGTAAGCGAAAATACGTACGGGATATAATTACCTGTAAATCCAAACTCTGAGGCCACAAAGGATTTGGCTTTGAATAAGGTATAGCACAGATGCAGGAGCCACCCCCCAATGGAGTTTACCATTGCAGTGTTGCCAATCAAACTTGCCTTTTTCTGCAGTTTCAATTGCATGCATCGCTTGTTGCACTTGAGGGTTATTTAAATACGCATGCACGTAAAACTTGCTGCATGGATCAAACTCCGTCTATCCATATACACAATATCAACAAACACATATTAATTCATTACTAGGCCGGTTAGATTAATAATTAGGGGCTAGCTAAAATGCAGTCGAGTTTATTTCAACTCCATTTCTCAACCGTTAGATCATGAGAGAGAATCAGTCAGTAACGGAAACTTACGGTATCCATCTTGGGTGTGGCGGTAACGCTCGGGGATTTGCATTGAGGGTAATAGATGTGGTAAAGATCAATAGAGTACTCAGTTAGGGCATCAATCTGTAATATTACATTTCTGCATGTTTCTGGATTCTGAGCATCCGGTATGAAACTACACCATTTATTCACTTGTTGGTGCAGTCGCTCCGGTATCAACCCGTGCGCCAAATAGTAGTCGTACTCACGTGGCTTATCGGTTAAGTCGTCCAGTACCGGGTTCCCCACCTGTAGTAGTATTTACAAACAATACATCACCCGATTAACTATAATACAGTCGAAATTGCATCTGTTAGATCATAAGAGATAATGCATCCGATTTCAAGAGAGATAATGAACATAATCATATCTCAACCGCTGCATGGATCTCGATGTGTCTGATATAACAGTTTGAAATTCGACAGTCAACTGTAATGTAGGAAAGTTAAAAGTATATTAATTAATTACATACGATGTACCCCTGTATGTCGATAATGTTTTCCTCCTTATTTTTATCGTTCATGTGGAGAATGAATTCAGTGAGTTGAGGGACGTAATGCCCTGCATAGCTCTCCCCAGAAAGGTACAGCTGGCGGTTGCGGTATTCTGGGAACCTTTCATACCAGTGTCGTAAAAACACGTAGTTGTCGACTTGTGCCCTAACGTCGTTGGATTTGATCATTTCTTCCGACGAGTTTGAGTGAGAGAACCCCACTCCTGCCGGAGACTCTAGGAACAACATGTTTGCAACTGCACCCAATATTACTTTTCGTCACATAATTAAACTGAATAACCAGCGCAGGCAATGATAACTGATATTATCTGCAGTTACCTCTATTCCAAGCATATTCGTTCCGGTAAAGTGTTTTTCCGTCACTCGCAACCCGAAAGGGTCCAACTTCTTGAAAACCTCCATAACCCAAAGAAGAGCATCCAGGACCTGAGACATTAGATGGGTGATTAAGGTTATGATGAGCATTTCTTGGGTGGCTTGGTGCCACCCACCTCTCTCACGTCATTCAGGAGAAATTATTCTATGGATCAGATTTATCATGTGATGTTGACATCGTACTCTTTAAATTAATGATTTTATGACACGTGGCAAGTGAGAGAGTGGTAGAGACACATTGTTAAGATTTATTGATTTGTAAGGTACCATATCAGCACCACGTAATAAATCTGTGTATTATGGAACCACATCAAGTGAATGGGAGAGGGGTGAGTTCCACTAACCGGTGGCACTAATGTTTTAGTCAATGGGATAGAGCTTAGTGCTGAATTTTTAAAAATAAATAAATAAAGATAGGGTCTGTGGTATATTTAAAAAATAAATATAATTTAGTATTATATTGTAAGCTATTCTTTAGTGTATATAAATAAACAAAGTAAAAGCTTGTAGCAAATAAACCATAGAAATACTTTTGCCAAAAAAAGAAAAAACCCTAGAAAGACATCAAAATGTTTGGAATGCCTATTGCTATGACTCGAATCCATATTCAATCATATTTCCTTTAGAAACACTTGATAATTCAATCCAATTTTTTTCCATTTTTTCATGTATAATAGTACAAAATGAAAGCTCATCTCTAAGTTGATTAATGATATATATATTATACGCAACCATCTATATATTGAAAATATACTCTTACCTCCATTGAGCCATAATATAAGAGGCAAAGTCTCCTTATTCTTCGGCGCCTCGACTAAATAATAAAAGAAGGACCGCCTCGTTTTTGCGCTGACCGTAATATAACCCCCGTACTGATCGAAATCGACCGGAGGCTGCCCCGGAAGCGCCTCAATCTTATCTCTCTGCCTCAAAAGATCTTCGGGGTGCTCGTATAATTCATTAAGCGCTCGGTTACGAAAATGTGCATGTACAGCTTCGAATTCATTGTCCTTGCATGTATCGGCTTTCGAGGTCTTGACACCGTTGAACCACCTTTCGCGATAGAACCGCCTTAGAACCGCGGCTTGATCGGAAAGGCCCAAATCCAACCGCAAACACAGTGAGAGAATGAAGAGGAATGTGGATGGTGGAAGGGCTATTGGAGAATAGCAATGGCTTCTTCTCCTATTCTCCATTATTGTGGGATTTTTGCTTCTCTGATGTGGAAGCGGATTTGGGCACGTTGAATCAACTATTTATGCTTAATTTTAGTTACTTTTCGCGATTCAATAGAAGTTGCTTACTAAAAAATAATTGGATAAACGATAAAATCTCTGTAAGAATGCATTGTGTGGTGGTCAACTTTTTTTCGGGGATTACGAGATTACCAGACAGATTGTTATTTTTCCCACCAAATATTTTCTCTATTTTTTAATATAAATTCTCTCGAATACTAAATATGGAAATTGGTCGCTTTCCTTCAACTTAATTTTCTTTGAATAACATCGTCCAAATAATCGGACCAATTAAGTAAAGAATATGAGCGGTTGGGCGCAAAACAAAATTAACTGCATTCTTTCGCCAAAAAAAACCTGCAACTCAATTTGTCTCCGCATAAGTGATAGAAATGGTTAAAAATGTTAGTGATAGTTTACTGATGAGTAAAAATGTTTAGTCTTATAATATTTGGTTTAAGAATTTCAAGTTCGAAATTTTTCAGGGGCGTTATTTTGTGGTGATCTTTTTTAAAAAATAGGTATCCAGGGCCGGCCTAAGGGTAAGGCAACTAAAGCAAGGGCTTTAGGCTCCGGGTTTTAAGAGGCCTCATATGTGGTAGTGACCTTTTATATTTTTTTTTTTTTGTTTTGGGTTGAATCTCTTATGTAATTAAGTTTATAATCGCAAAAATTAGCATAATCGAAAGCTAAAAAAAAATTAATAAAAGATTACATTTAATTATCAATTTAATGTTTGGACAAAAAAAATATTTCTAATAGAAAGGCTCCAAATTAAAATGTGACCTTAGGCCTCAACTTCTCTTAAGCCGGCCCTGTAGGTATCACCTAGTTTATATACCGCATTAGGTATATAAAGAGGCAATTAGCGAACTGAATTTAATGGGTCAGCATCTTGACTACATTAGGCTGATGTTGGAATTACTTTATAAGTTAATGCATGTGTTGCTTGTTTATTAAGTTTAATAAAATAATACTTTAGAGAATGAACATAAGAGAAAAAACATTACATTTAGAGTACTATTAATCTATTTCTTTAAATAAAATAAAAAAATTGCCTCCGAATAAATATGTCACAACTTGCTGCTTTGCCTTTAAAGCAAGCAAGCAACTAACTTCAGCAAGAACACAAGTGGGGGTGGAGCCCGATCTGAGCTGTCACATTAGAGACCGTTAAATCAGGAACAATACAGAAATTTAGAGAAAATAACCGTTGGTTGATTTGACCGCCGCGCGCCGGAATTCTTTGCCTGATAATATTTGCTAACCAACAACAAATTCATCTTTTTTTTTTTTAAAGAATCATCTAATTAAAGGTGTTTCTTTTGTGATATCGCACTATTTTGATGCAATGACCCGTCCATACACGTTACTTCCTCCACACTTTTCCCACCATTTGATATTTGTTTTCTTTTATTACTTAAATATTATTGTCATTGATTATCGTTATCATCTTAATCATGTTCTTCTTTCGTAAAGGTGCCACCCCATTTTTAAATGTTTTAAATTGTTTGTTTGAATTTTTAATTTTTGAGTAAATTGCTATATCAATTAAAATTTATGTCTAGCAGTGGTGATCTAGTGGTCAAGTGTGCTTACTCCCATGTGGTTTGGCTCATCGCGGTGACCTGTTTAAAAAATATCAGGTCCCGTCTGGTCCACACACCGCGTCAGGCATATGAAGAGGCGAGTAGAACCCAGACCGTGAGCAGAAGAGCTCGAACATTATGTAGCGGGATGGGTCTAGGGTCGCCACTACTAACTCATTCCTTTAATTTGGCAAAAAAAAAAAAATTATGTCAAATTGTGCAAAAAAATGAGTATATTTTGGTCACTTAAAATATTTTAATGGTACTAGAGATGTATTCACTAAGAAATTTAAAATATTGTATTGATATACTTTCAATCAAAAAACACATTCGTAATTGAAGAAAGTCAAATTGAACGTCCAATTGAAAATATTTTACTGCAATTCTTTTATTTAATATCTAATATATTTTATGTACACATCAGTATGCCCTACGTCTGAATCATAGTAAAAAATTTATCTGATTTGACGTAAATTAAAACATGTAAAATTTGCTAAAAAAATTAGAAATTTAAACAATTTATTAAAAAAAATAACAATTCAAAATTAAATTAAAATTTAGATAACCATTTGGTTATTACCTAGATTAGTGGGCGAATAGCACATGGAATGTAATGTGGCAGAAAGAATACGAGGTATTGTACATCCAGATATTGGGGGAAAAAAAGTATACTATAGTATAAATATAATATTCTACCATTTGAAATGGTCTGAAGCTCTGCTTCATTTGTAATTCTCTTCTATCCGTCATCAAGACAAATTCAAAGCCGTCTTCATTACTTCTTCTTCTACAACAAAATGGTCCTACTGGAAGAAACATTCATCAAACTCTACTCCAAAATGGAAGATCACCTCCATATCCACCACCACCACCACCACCACCACGACCCGCTTCTCGAATCCTTCATAGCCAAAATCTCCAGCAACTTGGATCGCCTGATCTCAACTCTGAACCCAGAATCGCAGTCCTTGCCTCTTCCATGGATTCTGAACTGTTTCAAGCTCCTGCCCTCCATGCACGGATCCTTCGCAGATCTAGCTGAAGATTTAGACTACAGATGGGATGATGATGATTCAGTGGAAGATTATCTTCAATACAGTTTGAACTTGCTTGATCTTTTCAATTCAATCAGCTCCGCTCTTTCCCATCTGAGTCAATCCCGAATCGTCCTCTCCCACGCGTTGGCCTTGTTTCAAGAAAATCCATCTTCTTTCGCCCTAGATCGATTCAAGCCGATTCCGCCACAGACCCACATCCGTGAATTCAGCAAAGATGATAAAAAACATTCCTTTTCTGGAAAAGAAGCTCCGATTTCGAAAGCTCCGATTGTGATGGAGAGTGTTGGCTTATGGGTTTCTGGGGTTGTTCTGTCTGCTTTGAGTGGAGACCCGAATCCTTACTCGGAGATGCGGAAATGGGCAGTCGGGTCGGAAATTGGTTCTTTGATTGATCTTGATTCGAGGGTCGAGGAGATAATGTTGCAGAAAGGTGGAGTCTTTGTGAGGGAGGTTGCAGAGATCAATGAGTCTGTTGGTGATCTTGCTTCTGCAATAGAAGGAGGTGAAGAAGAAGAGGCAAGTTGTAGAGCCAGTGAATTGGGGAGCAAGTTAGAGGGATTGGAGGTGATGGTGGAGGAGATGGGGAAAGAAGTTGATGGCATCTTCTCTGAAGTTATGAAAAGCAGAAATGAATTGATAGATTGCTTGAGAGTAGACAAGCAATCATGGAAGCAGCTTTGAACTTTCTACTGCATATATGCTTCAATAATTCAAATCCAGACTTGTGAAGAACAAACAATGGCATCACATGTAATTTTGTACAAACCAAATGCTATTTTTACTTCAATTTGGCAAGTCATTTCTGTATCTTTAGTTTGTTTCAAGTTTGAACTTTACATGGACAGGTCACAATGTAATTCATTTTCATCTTTTCCTTTGATACATTTCAATATATTTCAATATATATATTTTTTCAATTTACATGTTGCTAATTACTATACTAAATTTAAAATGTTAATATTCAGCGTACCAGATTAGATGATTTACAAATTTTTCTCTTAAAATTGACAAAACAAAATCAAATAAGCTTAAAACATAAGCAACAAATTTGATACTTCAAAAAAGTAAAAAACATATTTTATTGATTAAAATATTAATTTTAGCCCAAAATCAATTGAAAAACGTGTAAAGCAACAAATATTTAAGTTAGAACACCAAATATCAACATTTTAAATCTGGAATAACAATTAGCAACATAGTATATATATATATATAGTTGAGGCTGTTTTTAGATTCTTAACCCATGTTTTATCAATGCATATATATAAATCTCTTTTAAAGAACAAACTTCCCCTTGAAGATATCACAACATATAAACAACACTAAGATTGTGACTGTAGTTTTCCAGTTTCACTCACATAGTCACATTAGTAGATCATGATCAGCTTTCCTTTTTATTCTCCAATACAAAAATCTCACCACTACCAAGCAACATCATCTTCTTCTACTATTACACACCACAACATCTACAAACAGTCTGAACAATAAAAACATCCAAACCGATATTCATTTGAGCAATCGACCATGAACATGATATGTGTATGTGTTGAATAGAAATAACTACCTTGTACTGTGTGCCGTTATAAGAGGGTGTCGATGTTTAACGGGTAGGTCGGGAGACCACTTACTATTAAGTTTGCTTTATCGGTCTTCTTCTTGCACACATATATGAAGTGAGAGTCGGGATCTTCCATCACAAAACTCGGTAGAAGCAAACCCTTGTCCGTTAGAGGAACTGGTTCGAGTGGTGATCTCCCCAAGGGAGTGCCATCAACCTTCTTGAACCCCGGTCTAGCTGTAAAATGAAGGAAGATTAGTGTCCAAAACGGATCGTGTCTCTCTTAGGGATATTGATCAAATTAGTTACTAACAGGGTGCTACTTATTTATAAAAATAAAATACATAAGAAAAAGATTCATGGGCATGCCAAGGCATCTAACCAATTTTCTATTAACATGTCATCAGAAGTGTCAAAAAAAAAAACTTTTTGTTTGCTAAAATCAGAAGTGCCGGCTTAGAATGCTCTTCTATTCTTTTCCCTCTATAAACAATCAAAAGTTTTGGAGTGCAATCATCCTAGAAAGTTTATGCTTTCTTTTGTCAACCTACCTAACACAGGCTCTAAGCAGTGAACTAACCAAAATTTCCATGTTTAGTAAAATGTTTTTTTTACAAAATTTTTGTGTCCACCCGAAAAAGGACATTTTGGTCAATTAGGGACCAGTACTGAAAACATGAAAACTTCACATCCAGTTTTAACTGAAAAATGGATGGTGCAACAGTCTCCAAAGTTGGATTACCAATATGTCAAAACAAAAAGCAGTATGCAATCTCACTTTGTCTATTATAAAGAACCAAAACTTAGGCTTCAAAGTTCAAACATATTATGAGAAATTATTCGAAGAAATAGCACATACGTATAATGTATAGAAGAATCTGCCAATTGTACTCTGGTCGGTTCAAATGAGGCATCCTCACACTCGGATCGCCATATGTGATCTGCAATAAGCAATATAGGTAAGTACATTATGTATTCGAGGTTCAATAGCTAAAGAACATCAACAAGAGTGACTTCATATTTGGGCAGTTACCAACATATAGATCCCTCCGGGTTTCAGAAGCCTACAAGCAATGAACATGAAGATTAATTAATTGACAAAAACAGCAACTAGAAGAGAACAACTGCGGATAAATGAACAAATATGTCAGATGAATATAAGGTAGTGAATGACAAACCTGCTGACTTCACTCAGCATCCGAGCAGCGCTAATTGGTGCATCAGAGCCGCACTAACAAAACCATAAACACAATATCAACAATTTGATGTTTCATGAATTACAAAAATAAAATAAAATGATGCAGTGTAGTAGACTACCATCAATGAATCAAGAGTCCCTGGATCCAATTACAGCAACTCAGGACCGAAGATTTTATCAGGCAATGAATAAGAATTAGTAAGACATACACACAATCAGGTTAAACTTGAAAGTATTCTCTATATTAAAAGGAATACCTTTATCAATGACACCGTCAAACGACTCATTAGAGAAGAACCTCATGTCCCTAACATCCATCTGCATGTCTATTGAGCTTCATCAAGGGATAATAATGACTGAAGTTTGGGCCATTACAGATACAAAGGAGGAAGAGTATTAAAGTGTATGTTTTTTGCCTTTTAGCCAAAGGATACACTTTAGCTGAGGGATGCATTCATATTTTCTTCGCATCATGTCAATTGCCACCGATGAAATGTCCGTGTTCATGATATCTTGATACCCATCCTTCACCATGTCTTCTGAAATGACTGCAAAGTAGGATCAAGAATCTCCATTACAAAATATTTATTAATAATCAGCACAAACATAGTGAGCCAAATTAGCTGTCCTATCATAAAATGGAGTAAGTCCACTCGAAAAATAAGTTGGAAAGTGAAAATTCTAGTAATAGAAACTTCAAAACATACTCCAAAAACAATAAAATCCCCATCCTCTTTCTCCTTTTTACCTAAAATAATATGAATATATGAATTTAGAAATAATAACAGATTCACTTCGAACGAACTCCTAATCGTTGTGACTCAAGAAATGAACTCACTGTTTAAGGTTCTGTTTTTTTCTTGGCTGAGGCTCTGTTTCAAGAGTTAGAAGTTAGATGTCGGACATTTCGGTGTTGAAGACAACATTCTTTCCTTGTAAAATCCCTATGTTGATTTTTGTCTTTAAGATACATTTTTCAAACACTGAAATGGGAAAAAATGAAACTTTTTTCAATACAAGCCCTGGAAACAAGCTAAGGCTTCTTCACCTCATTTGAGCATCAACAGCGACAATGCCAAATAGCACATGCCCTAATTCCACAGCCCTAATTGAGCTTGTTCTAGTCTCCTCTTCTCCTAGATTCACGTCCTACTTCAGTAACCTAATATTCAACCGAATTCTATCACCAACTGAAGCAATTGTAGTTCAATCCCAACCAATTCAATTCTAAATCAACCACAAAATCCAAAATTGTAGTACAAAGAGGAATGATGACGTACGGGCGTTTCCGCAGCCAACCATGAGGATGCGAGAGGAGAAGTTAGGGAGGTGCATATGGATGAAGGGTCGGAGGGCAGAGTAACGTTGATACCAATCGAAGTTGCCAATCTCTGCCTCTTGAACGTATCGAGTGTCCCAGTACATGGCATCGCCATAGTTGTAGGAATTGCAGAACGAGACGTCCCTGTACATCTCGCCTCCCAGCTTCTGGTTATCCGTTGTTGTTGAGGGTGGTTGGTTGTTTCTTCAGTAAAGGCCTTCTTCACCTTCCTGGTTCGTGTTTCCTTTATATGATGGTGGTGGGTATGTGACGCAATTAGGCTGTGTGAATTGTGATTGTGGAGAATTTTGGGAAATTGGAAATCCACTGCTTTTTCTAAGTGTCCAATGATGTTTGTTTCGTCTATACTCCGTTGGTATAGACGACATAGGTTAGTTAGTATTAGGAACAACCGTTAGTTAGTTAACATAGACCGCGCTGCTACACCATGTGAAATTTCTATAAAAAGTGATATAATATCCCACCAAACATCAATATATAGGCTCATTTACTTTCCCTTTTTTACTTTCTATTAAAATTTTACAAGAAATTTCACATTTTAAAGATTTACTCTATTTTAGACAGATAGGAAAACTACTAACTTCGTCACAAAACTCTGAAGAAAAAAAAATTAGTATCTCAGGTTTATCTCATGTGTCAATTTGGGTGTCTCATGGTTAAATTGTTACTTTCAAGTTTCAACTGTCCAGGTTTCAACTTTGCTGCTATTTTGTGTCTCCGTCAAATTTTGAGGTTAAATTTAATAGAAATTGATCATGTGTTATTTACATGACTGAATAAATTTGAAAAATTCTAAATTGCCTCAAAGTATTCGGAATCGCCGAAATCGGGTCAACCCGAAATCAGACAAGTGGCATTAAAAAAATATATAAATGGCAAAATTGTATTTTTATCTTAATCTGTTAAAGTTAACCCCGAAATTAGACGAAAGACCAGATCGTAATAAAAATTGAACTTGAGATATTAAATATTAACAATTTAATCCTGAGACACTAAACTGATACATAGAGTAAACTTGAAATACTAAATAAGATCTTTAAAAAAAAATTATATTTGTGTTAGAGTATGTCAATTTTCCAATCGAGTAAATATGGTAGCTCCATATCCCGTTTTCTGTCATATCAACATCAATTAATCTTTGGGCAAATATAAAACATCAATAATTAATCAACACATTAAATAAATATAATTAATATAGTAAAAATGTCTAGAATTGTCTTTGAGGGCATATACTAATACATAACTAAAGAAATAATACATTAGCTAGTTTTGGTATTAGTATTAATTAATACTAATTTTTATAGAAAATTATATATTAATTAAATTTTTAAATAAATAATACATTAGCTAATACATAATGACCAGAATACTCATACTTTTATTTTTATAATATATATATTAATAACTTTGTCGACTTTGTACCGAACCCCAACGGGCTCGGGCGGGGTCCTACCGTGTTCGTGTGGGACTTATCGGGTTCGAATTTGACCTTGACGGATTCGAGTTGGGTCCTGGTGGATACGGTTCAGGATTAGGCCGTGTCCTAGCAGGTTCGACCCAGACTCCGTCGACCTTGGATTGTATTTTTAACTAATCAAAGTTACTTTTTGTATTTAAAAATAAAATAAAATTCATATGTAAGATTATAATATGATTTAAAAATGCATATATAAGTATTTTAATCTTTTAGCCATTTGTTTTAGTATATTCTAATACATTATTCGTCCAAATTAATATTAATTAAATATCGATTAGGATATCGTAATCACCGGTTAGATAATAATGCGATTAAACCATAATAGTTTTTTTTTTTTTTGTATATATTGTTCTAAAATTTGTACTAACCGAGCATATCTCAAATTATAGAAACCCACTTCAAACGGACTCTTTTTTTTTAGACTCGGGCTCACGCCATGAGTAAGTCAGAATTGTGGGCTTTATTTAAGGCAAAACCCGACAATAACTAACCCTTTTTCGGCCGAAGGCCTAACTGATGTTTGCGAGTACGAAATGAATTAGTTAAATACGGGGTGGCCTAACTGACCTTTGCGAGTACGAAACGAATTTAGCTGGATACGAGTGTTATCCTACTCTTAAAACTTTTTTTTTTTTTTGGGTACGAAAACCACTCAAATTGAAAACGCAAACGGTGTACAACTTTCTGGCGGGCACATAAGCAGCCCACGTTTGCATAATCATCGTCCCACATCAGCAACGTGTCACTCTACCCTTACTCGTAAGTGCTGCATGGAGTTGAACTGGACCGCTATATCACACTATACGTACATATTATATATATATAACACTTCCATTTCCATCACTAAAGAACTCTAGCTTGTTCTAATATAAATTATATAATAATGGGAAGTCGTAGCGATGCAGCAGAGGCAACAATTAATTATAACGGGGATGGTGACGGCGGCGGCGGCCAAGACCAGCCGCAGAGGCCGCCGCTGATGGCCCTGAACCACGTGTCACGGCTGTGCAGGTCGGTGAAGGAGTCGATGGAGTTCTATACTGATGTGCTTGGGTTTGTGGAGATGAAGCGGCCAGAAGCATTCGATTTCGAGGGAGCATGGCTGTTCAATTACGGCATCGGGATTCATCTGGTCCAGGCTCAGGACGAGGACCGGATTCCTCCAACGGATGATCCCGATCACTTGGACCCTATGGACAACCATATCTCCTTCCAGGTACTATATATAGGACTAATTCACAAATTATATTCACTTTTATATAATAATAATAATTAGGGGCTAAATATATGTATTATTGTTGATAATAATTTGCTGGCTATTTCAGTTTTCAAGTTCTAGCTAGGGGTAAAATACAATATATATATAATTGAAGGGTTTGTTTTACTATACTTCCAAAGCATTAGCCTCGATTATTAAGCTCGCTAGCAGAAGCATGCTAGAAAAACCCAAATAATAAATACACTTTTGAAAGAAAAATCACAATTGTTAACTCAATAAAATTTATCAAGTTTAATATATATATGGTTCGGCTAAAATGTGTCCGAATTCACAGTCCTTTCTGTGATTGATTATTAATAAGAGAATGAATCAGATTTTATAGATTCGACAGTTAATTAACTGTTGCACATATCTTAATTTGTATAATTTAATTGATGTATATTTAATTAGATATACAGTCGACTGCAATTTAGTCTCACCTATATATTTTTCATCTCCTAGAATTACATCTTAGATTCATGCCCAGAATAATCTCGGCTCATATTGGAGAATGAACCATTTCTTATTAATGAAATATTTTATCGGAAAAAAAGGTTTAATACGCAAGTGTAATATATATTACCACATGGGTGAATTTAAAGCTACTAAACTACTAATTAAGTTTATGATGGTGGAATAGTGCGACGACATGGAAGCAATATTAGAGAAGCTCAAGGCAAGGAAAATAAAGTACATAAAGAGGACGGTTGGGGACGGTGGTGATGATGCGAAGATCGATCAGTTATTCTTCAACGATCCAGATGGGTTCATGATTGAGATCTGCAACTGCGAGAACGTTAAGCTCGTCCCACAGGGCTCACTGGGGAAGATCAAGCTCCTCAACGATCGACACAACCCGCCAATCGAGTTGGACAACAATGATGGTCATAGTAAACAAGATTGAGATCTTGATCAACATCAAGATAGCAATGCATGCATGCATGTGCCTTTTCTTTATTTAATTAATTATGACATATATGAGTAATATATAATGAATGGTATCGTATCGTGTTCGAAAAATTCGAAAAATTCTTTACGTTAGTTCAGTGTTGTGATTCACTTAATCACAACTTATCCTTCTTAAATATATCTATGATATAACACATATTGATGGGTATACATCAATTGGACCTCGTATAGGTTCGATTTAGTCGTCACGTCGACCTAAGTTCGATTATAAATCGAAACATAGACATGAATACACCACCTACGGACGAAAATGGTCCGGACGGCGGCAAAACACCCGCCCGGACCACAACTAGTCCGGTCGGGAAGTGGCGAAGCATCCCGCATACGGCCCGACGTCCGGTTGACTATTACTCGGGCTATGCGTAGACGATCACTCCGACGATCGCTCCGAATATTTGTGTTCCGTATGAAATATTACGAGGACCCTACTAAATATCGTGGCCCCTCCGATGTCAAGCTCGTGATTTTTATAAATAGGATTTTATATCTCTCATACTTGATCTCACTTTTGAATGTTCTGACATATCTGGAACTTTATCTTTCTAAAATCGAATACTCAGTATCAGAGCGGGACGTTCCCTTTTTATAGGTTAACGAGAGGAAGAGCGAAAAGAGCAAAAGGTGAGCAAGACGAATAATCTCGACTCGAGAACACCGCCAAGACCGAGATCTCGATGCGCGACCGAGATCTCGATGCGCGTGATCCTCACATATATTTTTATCAAGAATATTAAAGTCAATCGAATTAATTAATTAATGAATTATATTACATATTATTATACAATATATATATATATATATATATATATATATATATATATATATATATATTAAATGAGCTCAATATACCAATGTGTTGTAATATGTTATTTAATGCACCACATATTTTATGTGTTGCACAATGTTTTTAGATACATTGTTCTGTTAAATTTTTATCTATTGCATAATGTTATAAGGTTGTTAGATGCATATTGTTATGTTAAATTTACTGTTTATTAAAAGACTGAGGAGCACTTGGTAACTTGAAACTGCCAACTAATTAATAGTAATGCAACGTGACAATATATAAATATTTAATATACATAATGTAAATAAAATTGCCAAAAAAAAATGAAAATATGAGAAAAAATTGAACATATTGAAAACTATTAATGTATTTTATAAATTGAAATTAATAATAAATTGATTATAAAGTTTCTCAATATATATATATATATATATATATATATATATATATTCTAAAACTTTTCAAAAGTAATAGTTACTGCAAAAATATCTATAAATACTAATAAAAAACATATTTTTGATTCGATATTCATAATTACTATATGATAATAATAATAATAAATATCATAATGATTAAAATAAAAGGCTTTTTGTAACCTAGTATGGAAATTATTATTATTATTATCAACTCATGTAATTATTTATTCAATTTATATTAATAGATATACATGTTTTATACCGTGTTCTGTTAAAAAAATTGATCAATTAAATAGTGGCAACAAAAATAATTTGATCAAATAAACATTAATATATTATATTGATAAGTATTTAAGATTATTATATTATATATACCATATTTAATTAAGAAATATATTTAATCTCCATGCTATGAGCAGATCCGTTATCTATTGTTTAAATATATCATTAAACCAAATCATCAAACATATATATGCGGGGACATGTATATTATTTTAGGTTTCGATATTATTTGGTTCTCTCAAGAATTCAGTTTTTTTTTTTAATCACATTACATTATTTTACACATGTCACCTTTTGATTGGAAGTGAAGTATAATGATATTATTTGTATCACCGCTAATAGTGTTGTCCAAATGTTTTCTTTACCCACTAAATTGGGTGTGTGATATTGTAGTTTTTCAATAAATTTTGTTACTAATAATATTTCTCTTTTTTTTTTGAAATTTTATTTACAAAAAAGCTAAAAAACATTCTTATAAAATTTAATATTCATTTTTTCTGAATTTTTATATTGATTTTTTCTGAACATTATTAAAAATTTAAATGGTCAAAATTTAATAATTCAAATTATATTTTTTTTTATATTGTATGCGAAATTACTTGAGTAATTTTTTTTTTTATAATATGACTAGTTAACTAGAAAATAAATTAAAAATAAACTATTTGTATTTATTTATATATTATATAAAAATTACATAAGTCCAAAATGTTATTATTTTATGTCTAAAGGCTTTGTCCAATTTTTTTTTTTCGCTCTCTTCTTTCACATATGAAGTTACTGAAAATTCAAAATTGAGCCAAAATGACTTGTGCTCTACGATCACAGAAATTCATAATATCAAAATTTCTTCGTAGAAGAAAATCCCTGCCATAATTTCATTGGTTGAGCAGCTTAAAAATCATCCTTATTCCTTCACATGTGCTGTAGAGAGAGAATACTATTCCGTCACCTTCTTTTAACGGTAACTCTTTTCTTTTTTCCACTAATCCTAACGGCAGCCCTTCTTCGTAAGGAAGAAAATAATAACGTGATATCTCCTCGACACAACCTTCATATCATTTCTGTCTCTCACATGAACCCTAGGAGATCCGATCACCCATTGCCGCGAATTCTCTGATCAGGGCATTGGAATTACAGTGTGCATATACTCCGATTCATCTGTCAATAGATACAATACAGGTTGATACGATCGAGGTCGAATTTGGTGATGGCGTCGATAAAGGGAGTGAGTAGATCGGCGTCTGTGGCGCTGGCGCCGGATGGCGGGTACATGGCTGCTGGGACGATGGCCGGCGCCGTTGATCTATCCTTCAGCTCTTCTGCCAGTCTTGAGATCTTCGAGCTTGATTTCCAGTCCGACGACAGCGATCTGAAGCTGGTCGCTGAGTCGCCGAGTTCCGAGCGGTTCAACCGCCTTACGTGGGGCAAGAACGGAACAGGATCCGATGAATTCTCTCTTGGATTGATCGCAGGTGGATTCGTTGATGGTAACATTGATGTCTGGAATCCCCGTTCCCTGATTCGGTAATTCAGCACTTTTGTTTTAATCTTGTTTGGATTGAAATGAGATCTGGTGAACACTTAGTTGGATCAGTGGTTCTGTGTTGCTTGGATGTAGTTCTGTTCTTTAGATATGAGACTTGGTGATTCAAAAGTTTGAGCCCATTAGGATATTGGCCTGAATGTATCAAGTAATGTGACAAGAGGGTGCAATTCATAAACTCCCTACTGTTCATGCCGACTACCCATCAAATCTTCTACTTGAATTGTCGATCTGAGACTGGTACTTGACTGCTCACTGCTGAGTGTCTTCTTTTCTTGATTTAAATGAAGTAAAATGATTTTGCTCGTTGCAAGGTCTGTTTATTGTTTACAGGTTTGAAAGAAAAGTATATGGGTTAATCTCAATTTTCCTATAAACAAAGTGGACTTGAATTTTTTCTCTTCACCGTGTTGGTTTCGTGAGTTTTAATTTTATTCTGGTTTGTCAGACTCTATCATGCAAATAAAAAAGTAAAAAATGTGACCTGGGTTCGTATCTCCTTCAACAATCGTACTTGTGATTGGCTATTTGCTCGATAAAGTGGTTAGTGTACGATTACAGAGATTGGTTTAACTTTTTTCCCTTTACTTTCAATTTTGATGAAGTGATCATCTAGCTTTCTCAGATATGTCTTTGGTAAAAAAGTATGAAGAATTGGAAACTCTAGATCCTCTTTTCATAACTTGCTCGTTATATTGTTTGTGAAATATTTCTGGGGTTTATTCATTTATTTCGTGTATAAATATAGTTCTTTTTGTTCTTTTGTTGGTGCAGTTCTGAGCCTGGCGACAAGTCACCTATAGCACATCTTTCCAGGCATAAAGGGCCAGTAAGCACTTGTTATATATGTTATTCTGTTAGTCACTCTTGCATCTCTTTGTTCTTATGGATCTTCCGCCATTCTTGCCTTCACTTTCAACCTAGGTGCGTGGTCTTGAATTTAATACGCACTCACCAAATCTGCTTGCTTCCGGGGCTGATGAAGGTGAAATATGCATCTGGGACTTGGCTAAGCCAGCACAACCTATTCATTTTCCTCCTCTCAGGGTACGCAGCTATACCAAGTGGAATACCTTTATGCATTATGTATTTTCCTTTTGCTCTGGTCTCAATATATAATACTTATCCAATTATCTTTCCTATTTGTTATTGTCAGTAGTACTTGTAAAGAAAATCGACTCAGTTGACCTTCTATTTATCTTTTTCTCAATTGCCCATAAAATGTTCTAATGTCTTCCTTCTATTAAATGAGATCCAAGCCTACTCTTTCTTGGCTCTTTTGGTACAACGCTCTCAATTTTCTCTATCAGTAGTATTCATCAACTTGACTTCCACTGTTCTCTTTTAACTTCTTGACATCCTTAGGTTGTTGGATGGTATTATACTGATGGATTGATATAGTTCTAGCAATTGTATCCTTTGGAACTTTTACCATCTCCTTTCACGAAAACATTATATACAGTGTTATGTTCCTCTTTTACAAAGTATAAAATAAATACTTCACGATATACCAGACACCTGACTCACTTACCATTCCCTTCTGCAGGGCAGTGGTGCTGCTGGACAAGGTGAAATATCGTATTTATCATGGAACAGCAAGGTTCACCATATTTTGGCATCAACTTCATATGATGGCACAACTTGTGAGTAAATAATATTACGGTACTAGTTTCTTCGCTTGTGTGATACTTGTAACCTATATTGATTAATTCCTTCTTTCAGTTGTATGGGACCTGAAGAAGCAAAAACCAGTAATAAGGTACTTTCTCTTCTAGTCAGATTGACTCATTTCGATATATGAGTAGATTATATACTTACATTATATGATTTTTTTTTTGTGAATGGCAGTTTTTCAGATTCAGTTAGAAGGAGATGCTCCGTTTTGCAGTGGAATCCTGATCTCGCAACTCAACTCGTTGTTGCATCAGATGAAGATGGTTCACCATCACTAAGGGTAAAACCTTTGTTTTGATAAATTTTTACTGGTTACAACTTCTTTGCCTATCTTAACGTACGTCAATTCTACGAGCAGCTTTGGGATATGCGGAATGTCATATCTCCAGTTAAAGAGTTTGTGGGGCACACCAGAGGTAGGCAACTTTAATTTCTGCTGTTAAACTTAGGATTACTGGATAATTACATGAAGGCATTCCCAACTTATTTTAGGAGAGCAAGTTGATTTACTAATTATGTGTTAGCTTGGGGTGCTCCGTCTGATTTCTAAATTGAGCATCATGTGTATATGAAGTTGCATCTGTGTTTGCCCAGGTGTTATTGCCATGGCTTGGTGTCCGACAGAGAGTTCCTACTTGGTCTCATGTGCTAAAGACAATCGCACTATTTGCTGGGATACCGTTAGTGGAGAGGTGTGAGAACATTTTTTTTTTTTTGCATTTCTCATTGTTTTTCCCTTGGAGTTATATTTTGCTACTAAAAAATGTGGATCTTATACGCTTCTCTCTAGGTTTCTCTAATTTCACTGCCGCATCTATGCAGATTGTTTCTGAATTACCAGCTGGCTCAAATTGGAACTTTGATGTGCATTGGTACCCAAAGATACCAGGTATCATATCAGCATCTTCGTTTGATGGAAAGATTGGCATCTACAACATTGAGGTAATTTCGCAATGTTCAGCCTATAAATTGATGCTACAGTTACTTTGTAATCTGTACTCATTCACTGTGCAAGATCGAAGGAAATATGTAATTATCATTTTCGCCTACTCTGCATCCACTTGAGAAGATTTTGGTACTGAAATGCTTGGAAATAATAAAATATGCTCTGCTAAGTAAGATGAACCTACTGAAATGGTTTCTGCTTTACAATCTCAAAATCTAAACATGCGCATAATATGTGTGATTAGTGAAAAAATGAACTCTCTTGTGCAAATAGGTGTCCCTTTTTGGTGGATTATTAGTTACATCTGATCTTTCAACTCTAATGGAAGTCCTAATAGTTTCATTGAGATATTGAAAAAAAACTAGTAATATTCTGAAGTTTTAGTGTTTGGTCCGATCAGTGGACTGCACTTCAAATTAGTAATTGGAGTGAGCCTAGGCTATGAATCGCAACCAGATAAGTTTCCTCAGATACTAGTATCAGGTACAACTGAACCTCTTTCCAGATAACCATGGATGTGGGTTAGCTGCAGTAGTTGCGTTTTGCAGCAGCTGATAGAATTGTGGTGAATGTGGAGCGGACATATGTTATGTCGACTCTTTGGTGGTTTTGCATGGAGAGCCAGGTAAGGGTTTTGACAGGGTTACACGTGGTGTATGAATAGGTCCGAAGAAATAGATGCAGCTGCTGCATTGGTGAATGCTGTCCTTTGTTTGCTGATCTTACATTAAAATTAGCATGGGCATATGCATGCATATATTTCAACCTGACTTAGACGTTTTGTTCATGGGACCTTAGCATTGTTACTCAAGATTTTTGTCTTGTCACTCTGTCATGTATCATATCTCATTTTTGTAGGGATCTAGACAACACAGCGCTGGGGAAAGCGATTTTCCTACCGGTAATGCGTGCACAGTTTATTCCCTCTTTATGAAAATGGCGATTCAATTTTTAATAAATTTGGTTGTTGATTTATTGAGAATCAAGATGCTATCAGTATTTGTTCTCTCACATAATGGTCTCTATTTAGTAACAAGTCCACTCAGATAATATGGTACTTCCATCATTAAATGGCCTTGATGTACATCTAAAGTTCTGACTGCAAACTGTAATAATATCAGTTGAGGAATTGAGTAATGGATTCACAACCCCAGGGATAAATGTTGCTCAGTAAATGTTGTCCAGTTCATTAGATGAAGTATATTAGCTTCTATATATTAAGAACGTGCATCCTTACATTTCTACTAGTTGAATATTTACTGTAGGTGAGCTTTTCTAGCTTCCATTTGATACTAATTTTGCTCTCTTATTTCATTAGCAGCAGCACCATTAAGAGCTCCAAAATGGTTGAAGCGTCCAGTGGGTGCATCTTTTGGTTTTGTAGGCAAGCTTATTTCTTTCCACCCGCGGGCATCTTCTGGAGGTGCTCCTGGTTCATCGGAGGTTTGCTCTTTTTGTGGTTTCTGAAGTTTTTGTTCAAACTCATTTTTCTTTGCTCTTCGTGTGGTTTGTGAACTTGTTGCTCAGATTCTTTTTATTAATTTCTTCTCTTTATCTTGTCAGATTGTTGTGCGTAGTGTAGTTACTGAACAAACATTGCTAAACCGTTCATCGGAATTTGAGGCGGCAATACAGAATGGGGAGAGAGCATCTCTCCGAGCTTTATGTGATAAGAAGCTTCAAGAATGCGAGTATGTTTGTCTAATAGGAGAGCTGTTTTTTCACTCTTGTTTTAACACGGGCTAACCAAATAGTACTTTGCAGATCTGTCGATGACAAAGAAACTTGGGGCTTCTTGAAGGTTTTACTAGAAGATGACGGGACAGCAAGGTCAAAGCTGCTTACACATCTAGGTTTCAGTTTGCCGGCAGAAACAAAAGATGATCTGCAAGAGCAGCAACTAACCCAACAAGTTGATGCCCTTGGCATTGAAGATTCAACGGAGAAAGCTGTATATGAGGAAGGCAACAACTCCGCCACGTTTCCTATTGATAATGGTGAAGATTTCTTTAACAATCTTCCAAGCCCCAAAGCTGATACCCCTGTAGCTAATACTACTAGTGAGAACTTTGGTACTGGAGATGCTGTCGCTGAACCACCCTCGGAAGATCAAGCAGATGTGTTGGAGGAGAGCACTGATCCATCGTTTGATGACGCTGTTCAACGTGCTTTGGTTGTTGGAGACTACAATGCAGCTGTATCCTTGTGCGTATCAGCAAATAAAATGGCTGATGCATTGGTTATTGCTAATGTTGGAGGTGAGTCATTATGGAAGAGTACACGCGACAAATATTTGAAGATGAGCCAGTCACCATATTTGAAGGTACTTGTTCAATCTTGATCGATTTATGAATTCTAAGATCTGATTGTAACTCCCAATTAAATGGTTGCTCTTGTTGACTGGATGCTCCTTTTCTTGTTTATTTACTCAAAAACTGGAAATTGGATTCGATTACAGAAAACATTATAATTATGTTGTCCTTTTATTGGATATGATAGAACTGTGACTTTTTAAGAATCCAAAATGCACATTTCTGTGGAGTTTCTTTTCTTTCGGCAATCGGCATTGATTGAATCTAATCGATGTCCAGTGATGAGATTGGCAAACAAATTGATTATTGGAAGCAATTTTTTGTAACTTTTTTGTGTAAATGTTTGAGGTGTTATCTTCTACATGCATACCTGTTTGTCTACTTATCTCTGCATGCGCAGGTGATGACCGTATAATACTGCCAGAAGCATGTAATAGGAATCATATATCTGCATGCTCCTCTATTTTTTTGGCTTAAGAGCAGCTTTGAAGCTTTCTATTATATTCCATCCAATTAACATTATTTTCCTGAATCTAATTTTGTAACACGCCTGCACTTGGGGAAAGGCAGTGATATTAGAGCTTGTACGAATTGTTTATATCGCTTATTTTGTCCTTTAGGTTGTTTCTGCAATGGTGAACAATGATCTTGAGAGCGTTGTGAAGACCAGGCCCCTGAAATCCTGGAAGGAAACACTTGCTCTTCTTTGTTCTGTAAGTCCTTAAACCAAAAGTTTTGGTCATTTTGAGGCTTAACTTATGTGTATTTCACCTATTCAGTTTATATACACATTATATGAAGCCATTTGAAAGGGAACTCCACTTTGATAATTTACCTAATAAGCCTAATATTATGTTCAGATATCCTTTAGCCAGTCTGTGACTCCTTTCAATGGAACTTTCGGATAATACTTATCTGCTTATTCTTTATAGCGATCACTTGATATCTCTTTTACAAAAATGATGATCTGATGTTCCCTTAATATTATCAAAACAGTTTGCTTCAGAAGGAGAATGGATTACGCTGTGCAATTCATTGGCATCGAAACTTCTTAGTTCTGGCAATACATCGGCTGCGACTCTCTGTTTCATCTGTGCTGGAAACATTGACAAAACAGTAGAGATTTGGTCAAGGAATCTGGCGGTTGAGCAGGGACAATCCTCTATGGATCTTCTTCAGGTGGTTATATATTTGTCGTGTTGGGCTTTTATTGCTTTTTTGGAGATTTGCACGATTGAGACATTTAAAATACTTTCATATCTTTTATTGTCTTAGGATCTAATGGAAAAGACTATTGTCCTTGCGTTGGCAAGTGGCGAAAGAAGATTTAGTGCTTCAGTGTGCAAACTTGTTGAGAGATATGCTGAGATTTTAGCAAGCCAGGGGCTCTTGAGGGCAGCAATGGAGTACTTGAAGCTTCTTGGCACAGAGGAACTATCCACTGAACTTGTAATATTGAAAGATCGAATTGCTTACTCCACTGAAGCAGGTATACTTGTAATTACATGGCTAAAATCATTGTTTGAGATGCACAAAAATGCATTGGAGGAAATACTGTTTGGGATCATTTCAGTCTGAACGTATGAGAGCAATATAAGCTTTGAATGGTATTTTAATAGAGGCTTTGATTTGTTGGGGTTGGTAGCTTCAGTTTAGTTTTTCGTATGTCGTTGAAGGATGGTTTCTATTCTACGAACAATAGGAAATGATCGTTTAGAGCCATTGATGTACATAACACTTTCATGCTTAAAACTTAATTGTGTTTACGAACATGCAATTCTTTTGGTAATATGGGAGTAATATTATCTGGGGGAATGTATATGCTGGTATTCTGTGCATTTTGGGATTTTTCGTTGAAGTTTCTATTGTCTTTGGGTACATACAAGTTAATTGGTACAATTATTAGTTTCTTGTATTTGTTGCAGAAAAAGAAACACCTGATTCTTCTACTTCAGTGTCTTGGCCACCACAGCAAAGTTCTGTCTCTGGTTATGAAGATAATTATCAGCAGTCCTACAGCCAACAATATATGGCAACTGACCCTGTTTCTAATCAATATCAGACTCCTGCTCAATATCAGCCAGCTGCAACCCCATCCCAAATGTATCAGCCGCCTACACCCCAGCAGCCTCAGATATATCAACCCACTGTGCCCCAACCTAGCATGTTTGTTCCATCTCAACCGGCTCAGGTTCTCCAGGTATTTCCAACTTCTCTCATCATAGGCAAATGATAATTACTTAAACTCATCATAGACATTTATGCTGTCATCTCTACAATTCTGCTTTCATCTGTATTTCTAAGTTTCCCACTCTTTTGTATGTCATTCCAGCCAAATTTCGCTGCGAGTCCTGCACCTCCACAGCCAACGGTAAGACCATTTGTGCCAGTAGCTGGTCCTGTGCTGAGAAATGCTGAGCAGTATCAGCAGCCCGCAGTCCCTAAACAGACACTGTCTTCTCAGCTATATCCTGTATGTAGTTACATAAATCTAGTGTTTCTTAATTTTCAAGAGCATCAAACTGTATCATACTACTATTACTAAGATCACATTTTCCTAACAGGGAAGTAACCCATCTTTCCAACCAATGGTGCCTCAAGTGGGCCCAGCTGGTCCTTTGCCAATACCAGCACTTCCTAACAATAGCATGCCACATGCTGCTGTTACTCCTAACCCCGCACCAATGGGATTTACACCGGCCAATCTCTCAGGAACTACTGCTCAACGATCCAGTGCCCCTCCGGCAGCTGTGGCTGCCCCACCACCCACGGTCCAGACTGCTGATACTAAAAATGTTCCTGGTAAATTTTCTCTTACAATGTCCATACTTTAAATGAGTCAATTACACAGTCTGTTTATTTACTTGTGTAAATGAATGATGTTTTGCTTCATCTCTTGTATGCACATGATCTTTTTTTTTTTAACAGAGAACCAGAAACCGGTGGTTGCAACCTTGGGGAGACTCTTCTACGAGACATCAGAAGCATTGGGAGGTGCACGTGCAAACCCTGTTAAGAAGCGGGAGATAGAAGACAACTCAAAGAAGATAGGTGCTTTGTTTGCAAAGCTAAACAGTGGAGATATATCCAAGAATGCTGCTGAAAAACTTGTACACCTCTGTCAAGCTCTAGACAAGGGCGATTATGCATCTGCCCTTCAAATACAGGTAAGTAATGGTAACTATCCATCCATCCAGTCCAGTGTGTGAAGTAGGTTATGAATTTGCAAAATTGTGTGTGTTGTTGTAGGTAATGCTTACGACTAGTGACTGGGATGAATGCAACTTCTGGTTAGCAACGCTGAAGCGGATGATAAAGACCAGGCAGAATGTGAGGCTATGATGGGGGGTTGTCAGGAAAGAGCCTTTGCTAGGTGTGTTGTGACCTTATGTGTTTTTTAAATATAGGAGCATTTTTTTATAAAATTTTCTCTTGGCTCCTACTTTTAAAACTGCAGCAGCTTCATTCAGGTTCCTTCGTCTTCTCTTCTGTAGAGTATCCTTTGGTCGTTGCGTTTCGCCTTTGAGGCGCACTCTACTGGGGAGAATAGCTTTCTGGTGGATCACAACAGTGGGAGTCGTTTTTTTTTGGGGGTTATGATTGAATTTCACATATTATATGTAGTAGTTGCATGAATTAAGGATGTAGATTTGACTTTCTTGGAAATTGTTTACACTACATTTTTGGATCCAAGTTTATGAATATGATAGGACTGTTGCTTTTGTGATATTGTTTTCGTTTTCATTGAGGAAAATCTTAGAGAGAACCTGTGCGGATTTGAGCTCAGACGTGTGCAAACAGGTCTGATCTGGGCTAGAACCACAACTAACAACTGGCTAAGGCTTATCGGACCCAAATGAAATGTGGCGTTCCCACGTTAAAGTATTATTTTTAAGTATACATATATTGGATGTGCCACTGACGGCATAGACATGGAATTAACGGAAGTGATGAGTTTGAAGATGAAATTGGAATTTGAGGACCAAAAAAGATGGGGATCTCGTCAACTTCAAAAGGCTAATTAATTATTATAGATTCTGCTTTGAATTGTGGACTTTTGGGTACAAATGGCTGAAGCCGAAGCACAAAAACTATATTATAATTTATACGCTTCTTTTGATGGACTTTTTCAAGCTTGTTATTATGTTAATCGTGGTTGAGCGTTTATTAGAACAGAATAATTTGTTATTTACTTATATTATATTATTACTATGTGTTGCACGGAATCTACTGAGATGAAATTTATGTTGTGCACACTCTTCACGCAGTATTTTATATTATTATTATTATTATTAATTAATATATTTATTATAAAAATATTTATTTTATTATTGACTAATTTATTATAATATTGTACATAAATTATAAAAATACGACGTCGTGTGGCATTCAAATTATGGCAAAAACAATGTCATTCAAAATATTTTAATCTCTACATTCATAAGAAAATTATATTCGTAAATCAGAATAGCGTAGAACAAATTACGACTGTTTGATGACGATATTCAATGATAAATAATATTATAGCAAAATAAAGAAAAATGATATATCTTTGTATAGATAAATATTATAAATTACCATATAATGACAAGGTAACTGACATGCCATGACACCCTCATTAATTTTAGTGCATTTTAAAGCTTATAATCGTCAATTTCACCACATATTACTATTTAATTTAATCTAGCAAAATCAAATCGAATTATAATTTTTTAGATTAAATTATTATTATTATTATTATTATTATTATTAACGGCTTTAAAAGGAAGAATGAATGACCCGTTAAGTTTTTCTCAGGCCAATACAAAGTATTCAATATAGTTACTTGTTGATCGAACTTTCCTTGAAGGTTCAATATATTATTATTCTTCTTTTAGGTGTATAGATAGATAGATTTCTCTAGATTTTGTTTGTTCTGACACAATAAGCACCGCAAGTACATTGGTATTGGTCACGGACTGAATTGTTGGTGACGACGAAACTTCAAATTCCAACCAACCCCTAACGACAAAGAAAGAAGCAACTTGTTAAGAAATCGAATTCAACGTGTCTTACTTTATTTTTACGAAATGCATCAAACAAGGAAATGAGAAAGTGACCGCCCTACCCTAACTTTAGCTAAACTCTAACTCAATGCAAATGGATGATATTTCGTGTGCAAACTCCATCTGGCACTGGCAGGCATATATGTGTTTGTTTGTCTCAATAAATATTCTTCTATCTTGATTGATATTTGATAATGATGCCTCATTTTCATCGGTCCCCACCAATCCATTCATTCACATTTATTTATTTATTTATTTATTTTAGTTTATAAGCCCTAGCTAAACTCGACACAATATATAATCTAGCTTTATCAACAACTGATTTTAACTCCCTCCCTAGTGTATCATATTTTGATGTTCACCATGAATAATTTTCTTTGTTTTTAGAAAAAAAAAATTATCATATTTATGCAAATTAGGGTTGATGGAAGTGAAACCATAAAAAAACATGAGATGGAAAAAAAGGTGGTGAGAAAAAGCATTAGTTCATATGTCTTGATTTTAAACTCCATCCGAACTTTGAGAATAAAAAAGCATTTAAAGTCTAAGCGCTTTTAGAGGGGCAAAGCACATGTCGCATGCCTTATAAAATACAACTTTCATCAGTCAATAATAGGTCTCCAGATCTATAAAAATAAAGTGAAAAAATTGAAATCTACTCCAAAAAAACATTATCCCTTAAAGTTAAGTACCTTTCAGAACATCCTTGTTGGCTTTTATTTTGTTGGGTTTTGTGATGAGGTGCACGGTATCTAACTTATTTTATTTATTCCATGCAAAAATCTTCTGATACAACTACTAATTAGTTGTTTTGCTAGCAAATAATAGAGATAGAAGAATTGGAAGTTCATTCGAGTCAATTTAATAAACACCATAAATACTTAAGGGGGCAACTTTATTATTATCCATTTTGTTGGACCGGACAGCAAATTTCGATGAGAATCCATTGAGATTTAGAGACGTTACTATTTTTTTTCTCTCCATTATCCTCCGTATCATATAAGCAAGGAAGAACATTAAATGAACATCAATTTTTTTAATAAAAAAATAAGTTGACCTTTTAAAAGTATAGTACACCACAATCATTCTGACATAATCTGATTTGGATACGTTTTTTAGGAGAAAAATACACATATCGAGAAGAAGAAATCAAAACGATACTATTAAATAAAAAATTTTTTTTTAATGCAATAATATGAATAAAATAAATTGATATTTTCTCATATTATAACATTATATTACTCAATACAAAAATACAATGAACAAACAATAATGGAGGTGCCATATTTAAAGCACCCATTTGATGGAAGGTATAGTAGGTAGCCATTAATTAATTGGATCATATGAAACTTGAGTTTGATTCCTCTTTCTTTTCTTTTTTTTAAATGTTAAAGTAGAGCAATTCATGATTCAACTACAAACCAAACTCAAATAAAGTAATCAATTTGATCTATCAATGAATAATATATATCTGTTTTAAGTTTGAACATCTCCATCTTTATTTGAACAATACTTGAATTCCATAAAACCAAGAAAAGAGAACCTCTAACAAAAGAGTACCAAAATTTGCATTAACAATTTCAACCAGAAACCTCATCAAATTACATATCTTTGCAGCATTGAGATGTCACATAGTCATCACACCCTAACTAGGGTTATGAATGAGACACCAGAGATGATTCTTCAATAAAACAAACAAGAACAATGCAAATGAAATCATCAACAATCTAAGTAAGTAACAACAGAGAAATGGAGAAAATAGCTGACCAGAAGATATCTACATTCATGAGGTTCCGTAGTCCCAAAGCTCCCAGTTATTCAACTTTCTGTAAAAGCCTCGCCTTTATTGATCATATTAGACGGTTTTTCTTTCTTGTTCGAAGAAGAGATTGCAGCATTGAGGTATCTCGAACTACCGAATCTTGAACTGAATGCTCGGTTCATCAAACTAGCCGCCTTATTAGGACTGCTCTTATCTGCAACACCACCCTGCACTTCCGATTCCTCATCAGCAGCATCGTTTGCCATCAAATCCATCAAATCTCGCCTAAACCCCAAATCCGAATAAACCCTCCTGGAATTCTTCATCACCGACTTACCTAAATCGGATCTTCCAACACCATTATTATCCCCTTCACCTTCAACTTTACTAGGGTTATCTTGATGATCATCATTGGATTTCAAACCCAATCGGGATTTCCTCGACTCCACAGGCCTCCCGACGGTCTCCACCATCAAGCACGGGTTGTTAAACCCGTTCCAGGAATGGAGAGGGACCAGTTTGGTCAATCCGGTCAACCATTCGACAATCTCCTTCATTGAAGGTCTCCTTTCTCTACAAGACCTAACACACTTTGCAGCCATGACTGCTAATTGTTTCCTCACAACAGGGTCTTTAGGAGGAGCAAGCCTGGGATCATAAACACAGAGAAGCTTCCCTTTACGGATCAGTGGAATCGACCAATCTACGATAGATGGGGGCGAATACCCGATATCAATTGCTTTTCTTCCACTTATAATCTCCAGTAACAATATCCCAAAACTGAACACATCAGTTTTAGTACTCAAATTATCAGGAGTCACATATAGTGGATCTAGATATCCGATTGTTCCGGCCGGTGGAGTCGATAAGAACCTTCCATCACTAGCATGGCATCTAAGAGCTAACCCAAAATCGCCTAACCTAGCATTGAAATTCCTATCAATCAGCACATTTGCAGATTTTATGTCCCTATGAATAATTGGGGGATTCTGGGCATGAAGCGTTTCCATGGCCTTGGCAATCTGCAGGGCCAACCTAATTCTCCGGCCCCAACTCAGAATTCGAGCATTAGAATGCAGAATTTCGTAGAGAGTACCATTGCTCATGAACTCAACCACCAGGATCCGATTTTTGGAGTCGCTGGAGAAGCCGACCAGATTGACCAACCTAGGGCTCTGGATCTTGGAGAGGATCTCGATCTCGTTATCGACTTCGGTGACCAATTCGAGTGCGGCCTTGGAAGGACGCTTGACGGCGACGTGGCGGCCCTTGAGGACGGCCTTGTAGACGTAGCCGTGGCTGCCTTTGCCGAGGAGCTTCTGGTCGGAGAAGCCATTGGTGGCGGCCTCGAGGTCTCTGTAGTGGAAATGCTCGATCTTTTGCTGCTGAGAAGTGGAGGAAGTGGTTGATGCGGCGTGGGAGGAGTTGGAGACGGAAACAGAGGAATCGGCTTTGCATGAGAGGTAACCCATTGAAGCTTTGGATGCTAGGAGCAGAGAGTTGGGTGATGGCTGCGAATCTTGCGGAAGGATTTATCGTTTGTCTGCAACTTTTTGTTGCATTGAATTGAAGGAGATACGTTGGCTGTATGACTCGAGTCCTGCACCGAATTGGAATCCCAATGTTTTGCGCCACTCAAGAAGACCCCACAGGCGCGTGTATACACGTGCTGTATATACTTATGAAAAATACTCAAGCTTACATTCGTAGAAATTAATAAACTGGATTATAATTAACTCCATAAATATGTGTGAATATGGCTCTCACTTTCGTGTGGAGAATGAGATATGATGTCGTCGTACTCATAATAACTTACTATATGACCATAAGTTCACACTAAGACCTATGAATAAGTTCAACTAATTTTAGGGTTAAGAATCTATAAGTTAATTAACAACAAATTTGATAGTCGGTTTCCAAATATCAACATTTTGAATATGTGATATCGATTAGCAACCCAGTCTATAATCGAGATTGTTTTTAAATTCTTTAACACTTATTTTAAGTAAGACGAAAGTTGGCAAAACTCAAGCAAGCTTACTTTTGCTTAAGACTTTAAAATTTAAACCCCAGTCTCACCTTGTTTCAAATGGGCGCATTGATTATAATGTTATCTACTGATGAAGTATAGAGTAGAGTGAGATGTCGCTGTTGATACACCTCATCGCCAAAATAGCACATACGTACCACATCGGGCGTCGGTCGCCATTTAATGAGCCAGTTAGAAATAAAAACAAAAGAAGAAAAGGGTAACTATTTTTTACTCGACCCATCTTTAAAAGGAAACTACGATATGCATTATGACAGTCTTTGCTTAAAGACGCATTCTATTCAACTTTACGCTTTAATAGACTTCATTTTAAATGCCAAAATGCAGCAGCAACTACTAGATAGCTAGCCACCTCAGGTATCCTAACCAAGAAAATATTGAAGAAGTATAAGAAATATGAGGACCATTTTGACTCTAGAATAAAGTTCAAAGTTTTGTATTTATTTATAATAGTAAGATAGTTTGGCCTTTTTTTTTTAATAGTTAGATAGTTGAATCTGTTTTATACATATAGTACCTATACAAATGTTTTAAGTTCCTTGAGCAGAGTTACCAAAAAAAAAAGTTCATTGAGCAGAAATGAAGTTATATAAAGGATGAGAATATTATTGCTTCTCTCATTTATGAGTTTTCTTAGATTTTAAGTATTTAACATGATATTAGAGCTAATCATGATCCGATTTCAGCTTTTCATCCCTTTGATTTGTTGAGTTATGGATCTGATTATGGATTGAGTCTAATTGTTGGGTCGACCAAAATTATTATGATTTATAAATTTATTCTCTGCCGTTATATATAGTGTTGTATTATCTAAAAGTGTAACCTCACTGATAATAAAAAATGTGAGCCTCCATTGCCTGTGGACTGTGGACATATACCGAACTGTCCAAATCACGTTAAATCTTGTGTTCTCTATTGCTTTCTTTCTTAGTAATTTTCGTGAGTGCTGAGAGAATCGATCCTAATACGATTTTGTCTTCTTCAATTGAGCTTAATTATCTTCATCTGAGTTTCATCTAATTCAGAATCTGAACTTCAAATTCAGAATTTGAGCTTTGACTTCTTCATTCTTTTCTTTTGATCGATAGTGAACACCTGCTTTAACAAGATAGTAACTCCCTTTGTGGTTGCTCATACTTCAATGATTCACACATCGTGATTCACTATCTATTTGCTTATAGGTGATTTGCACATCACAATTCATCTTCAATATTATGCATAGTTATATGGTGAGGGTACCACTAATACCATAATTATATATATATATTTTTTTTCACTCATACCATAATTATAACTATTGCGGTTAAAGTTCTTCATATCATAACCATAACAATGATTTTTCACCACAATCAAACTATTTAACCATAACCATTCAAACTAATTAAACTTCATTGTTTCATACAAGAAATTCAAATTAAACATACATGCATTGTTTCATACCCGAAATTCAAATTAAACATAATTTCATTATTTCAATTAATTAAACAACACTTCTTCAGTCGCCTACACTTGCGATCCTCAAAAGGGTGGCGAGGCAGCGAGTCTTGTCGGAGCAGAAGCTAATACATGATATGTTGTCTATTGATCTAAAGCTAGCGCATCGCATCTAATTGCAAATGAAGTGAACTGAGACTGTGAGTTTACAATATTAGGTTTTTCAAATTGGAATAGAATGAATAAAACCAGATATTTATGATGAAAAATCAACGGTCAAGATTGAATTGACGATTAAGACTGAACGAACAGTGGGAACTATGAATAAGATTTATAAGATTGGACTAATACTTATAGTATAATAATGTATATATATTAATAATATATATATATAGCAGTGATATTATAACCGCGGTTATAAACTTAATACAATAACTATGCATAACTATTATTGGTACAAAACTTATTATCAGAACCGTACCACACCATAATGGTACAGTAAATAGAGTGAAAAATCATGGTTAATTGATTTTCACTGCACCATCCTCTACCCTAATATTAGTGGATCCCTTATATATATATCCGTTGTGGGAAAAAATAGTATATACATTCCGTTGAAGTTCTATATATGTATTCTTTACCAATCTCTTACCTATCTACTACGTACACACAGAAGATATATATATACTATAGAATAATGAGAATTGTATTATTGATCGTATTTAGGATTCAGTACATGTACCTATATATATGAATGACTATATCTATAACAATATAATAAGAAACATAATCTGATAATATACTAAGAATATATCTATTCCTAATCTAGATATATTTATCTAAATATAATAAGATATATTTATCTATAATATATCTTATTTCCTTATATATCTTTATACCAATATAAAATGTGAGAGTTGTCCTCACCCCCAAAAGGCACCTCTTGAACATTTTTATTTTTATTTTATTATATATATATATATACGTGTTATATTTAGTTCCCCTATTTTTATAAAATGGCGATTTAGTCTTTTTATCTTTGAGACCCATCTATTTATCTTTACTATTTATTACTAAAAAAAACCATTTAAATACATTTTGTTATTTTTAGTTTTTTAGGTCTCTTAATTGGTAGGTTACCGTAGTTACTATTAATTTCTCCATCAAATATATATCAATTAGAGTCAACATGCATTTAATATGTGCAAATGTCAGGTAGATGCATTTTTCCATTCACTATATCACTGATTTGAGGATGTTCCACTTGTTAAAAATTTTGTATCAAATAAATTAGTCACTTGCTAACTCAAATAACATATCAAATATGGATCAAACGTGGTTCTTGAAGGTTGACTTTACATATAACATGTTACTCAATGTTTAATACTTATTGACTCGAATTATCGATTTAGTTATTGCGTTTGTAAATTCAATCATATTAGGTATCTCCTAATTGGTAGTTGAATAAATAGTTAAGTTGGATTCAAGTATAAACTTTAGACATTAGTGTTTTAAAAAATTGATGATTTAGTCCCTACAATATTTGAGTATTACTAAAAATTTCATTAGATAAATTGCATTAACTTTTTTTGTTAATGTCGCTGCTTAACTGACATGTTACATAATTATCATTAACTTATTAATACAATATACCTATAAATTTGAGCCACCCGTAAAGTATGATATGTACTCAACTCGTGCAAACTTCGAGTACATGTTGATATTTTTTTGTATCACATAGATCAGTCACTTGTCAAATCATATCAACTGTCAAAATATGGGTCAACCACGGTTCTTGAATTTTGACCTTTTATGGATAACCTGGTACTCATCGTCCAACATTTAGGTTCTTGAATGATTAATTTAGTTCTTCCGTCTGTCAATTAAATCAAATTGTGTACAACCTAATTAGTAGTTAAATAAGTAATTGACATAAAATCAAGTATAAACTTTAGATTTTAATGAATTGAAATTTCCTTTAGCATTAAATCAATTTTTGTTGGTATTATGATATAAAATTGCATGAAAAGTGTATAGTTACGTTTGTATAGGTCAAACTTCTCCACCGAAGACTCTAAGTGGTTAATTGCGGGCTTACATTCTTCACTTCTCAAGTTGATAAATTAGATACAACTTTGCCGTTAATAACTCACGTCATGCTCAATCCAACTCATTATTAGTTATAACAGTAAATTAGTATCGTAATTTAAAACAATAGTTAATTTTTTACTTAATTATCTTCTTCTATTTTTTCCCGTTTTGAATTACTTTGTGTCGGTCTTTTCAATCACAGATTCAATTCTTGCAACCCTTAAACTTGGTCATGTATTAATTACATATTATCATATTAGAAAACTGAAGATAAATTAGTTCGTAGAATTAGTTCGCTAACAGCGACTACGCTAGCTCTTAAAAATACAACCATGGAAGTAGATTGGGCATCAGCTCCACACGACATTCTTGAGTGTATCGTCACGAAACTCCGATCCATTGACGAGTACGTCCTGTTTGGTAGCGTTTGTCGTCCATGGCATGCTTTCCTTCACCACCATAAACCATGGCAAGATCTAGCCCTAACCCGACCACCACAATCACCTCTGTTGTTAATCCCCTCGGAGGACGGTCGCCGAGACATACGTAAATTGTACAACGTATTCGACGGCAAAACATACACCTTACCCCTCACCGTACATTACAACCAGAGATGCTGCGGATCGAGTCACGGCTGGTTAGCGATTTTCCGGCGAACGATGAGCGTAACCCTCGTAAACCCTACATCGGCCACTGAAAGACGCATCGTCCTTCCTCCGATCATGAAACGACCGAAATACGGCCAGATCACGAGCGACCGTTCGCTCACTTTCTATTGCTGGGTGGCGAAAGTTGTATTGTCCCATGATCCCGATCTTGTCCCTCCTCGAGATTGCGTGGTCGCGGTTATCGACAGTAATTGTCTAACCCTAGCTTTCATGCGGCTAAGCGATCAGCAATGGACATTTGTCGATGAGCAGTATTGTCTCCTCTGCGATGTCGTGTTTTGCAATGGTTTCCTTTACGCTGCCGATATATACGGAATGCTCATTAGAATCAACCTCGCCGGAGACAATAAAGTCGAGGTTGTCGTTCCAAAATTCTTCATGAGACAGAGTCAGAAGGTTTACACTGTTAAATCAATCATCAGCGGTGACATACTGCTCGTCCGACGATGGCTCGGCCATGATGAGGACACCGCGCTATTTACCAACGGATTTAGGGTTTATAAGTTAGTAGAATTAGGTGGTGTTTGGAAGTGGATTTTAGTGAAGAGATTGAAAGATGAGGTATTGTTTGTTGGGGATAATGAATCTATGTCTTATTCGTGCGGTGAGATTGGGAATAACTGTAAGCCAAACTGCATTTACTACACAGATGATTAGTTTGCTGATAGACATTATAGGGAACAAGGACCTAATGATCTGGGCGTCTACAATTTGGAAGATAGAAGCTTTGAGCCAATCTACCTTCTAAATCCTTGGGAGAAGAATTTTCCTCCATCTATATTTTTTGTGCCAAAATTATTTGGTAATGGTTGCTCCGCTTATTAGATCTTTGTACATTTTTTCTTTCTTGTTATTATTAGTTTGTTATCTGAATTAGTTATTTATCGTAATAAATAAATTTATTATTTGGCAATAAATGTGGTACTATTCTTAAAAAAAATGTTTATAACTTAAAAACAGTCTCAACTATCAAATATATATTATATGTTGCTAATGGTTGTTCAAGATTCAAAATGTTGATATTTAGTGTCCCAACTGTCAGATTTGTTGATTTTCATTTTTTTTTTCAATTGATGCTCGCGTTAAAATTGGTGTTTTAAACAACAAAAACATGTTATTTTCAAAGTATCAAATTTATTGCTTATGATTTAAGCTTATTTGATGATTAAAAAACATATGTTTTTGTTTCATCAATTTTAGGAAAAAAAATGATAAAAAACCAATCTAATAGTTGTTATACCGAATATCAATATTTTTAAATCTGGGACAACTATTAGCAACATGATCTATATTTGAGACTGTTTTTAGCTTCTTAACCTTTTTTTGGCAATGGTTCATGAAACATATATAAATGTGCTAACTGTGTTGTCTTACAATCCAGAACAAATAGTTGTTGTCTAATGGGTATATGAGTTTTGCTCGGCCTACTGTGAAATCTAACATAGTATTGGTTTTTTGTTTGGGACCAAATTTGTCCCCTATTTCCATCAGATTGAATCATCTCACGTAGATTTGTCCCCTATAGTTATGGATAATCTGTCTAATAAGCTGAGATTTGAATATAAACTCTCTTTAACAACACAAATTATTTGAGATCAAAGTCTATATAGATTCGGGTTGTGGTTATCATCTTACCAGAGGTGTGAAGTAAATTTCGAATCTTAGTCGTCATGGAGGAGAAGAATTTATACTCACAGTAAATGACATTGTTTACTATGTTGAGAAGGAAGACACTGTTTTCATAACAGTAGGAGTTGAGACATCGATCAAGCTCAATAGCGTTTATCATGTTCCCGCTTTAAAGAGAAATTTCTTTTCAGTGGCAAAGGCAATTGATTCAGGTATATACGTTTTATTTAGACCGAATGACGTGAAATTTCTCCAAAATGTTGAAATGATTATGATAGATATATTTTACATCGGTGAGCGAGTAGACGGCATGTATGTCATATTGACTTCAAGTAAGGAGATTTTTTTTTTTTTCTGAAGAAAGTTCTTAAAAAATGGAGAGTTTAAATCGTAAAGACGTCCATTGAGAAGTTAAAAATAAATAAGTGGTGACGCATAATCGGAAAAAATGATTATTAAGTTAGTTTTCAATTGGGATAAAAATTGTATTTAAGAAGAAATTAGTGAGAGGTTTACGACACGTTTGGTTCATGGAATTGGAATTGGAATAGGGAATAGTAATTACTATGATTGTGTTTGGTTCATTTATTGTGAGGAATAAGGATTCCTCAATTCTAATTTTGATGGAATGACTAATACTAACCTAACCCCTAGATTAAGTATTCCAAGTTTGAAGGAATTGAAAAAAAAACAAAAATTCAATTTTAACCTTTATCTAATTTGTGTATTATATATATTATATAATAAATTTTATTAAAAGTGATTATATTTTAATTTAATTAAGAATAATAAATTAATATATTATTTTTACTTTACATTTCTATTTTTTAAATAATCATTTTTTAAAAAATAAATATTTTTGTCAGTCTTCGTCCACCAACAGCTCGCCAACTGCCTTCCGCCGCTGCCCACCAACCGCTCGCCCATCGTCACCTGCTAACCATCCTCTCATCACCACCGTCGATGCACGCCTTGGCGACCACCGCCTGCCGCCGCTGCCCGCCAAATGGGCGACCGCTGCTCGCCAACCACCCGCCCGCCGTCGGCGCACGCCTTGCCGACCACCGCCTCCCGTCGATGCCCGCCAACCGGCTGACCGCTGCTCGCCAACCGCCCGCCCACCGCCGCTGCTCGCCAACTGCTGCCACCGCGTGCTAGCTCGACGTCGCTTGCCAACCACCGTCGTTCACTCGCCACCGCCGCTCGCTCACTATGATATCTCCATTATTTCATTTATGATTTGATTATTTCATGTTTAATATTGATAATTTGATTAATATATATGACAAAATGGTATAACTGTCAGTTTGGCTTATTCTATTCCTTTACCCATAACATTCTATGAACCAAACATTGGATTTGGAATCCTGATTCTCTATTCTTCATGTCAACCAAACAACATCATATTAATATTACATATTACTTATTCCCTATTCATATTCTCTATTCCTTATTTTATATTTCCTATTTCACGAACCAAACATGCCGTTAGTAATTTTATCACTTGACTCAAAAGATTATTAATTCAAGCAGGGCATATAAATATACTGTTAATGTTTATTTTGAAAAGATTAAAAGCTTTACAATTTGAACTTATTGTGGTAAAAGATGATAACCTATATATATAATGATTGTATGATTTACTTAGGGGGCGTTTGGATAAACGTAATGTAAAATTACTTGAAATGTGAGATTATAAGTAATGTGAGCTATGTAATGTAGTGTTAGATTGCAGTGTTTGATTGTCTTGTAATGTGGAATGTAATGTTAGATTACAGTGTTTGGTATGTGTTGTAATGTGACTTTATTAATACTAGATTAATCTATATGAGAGTATATTGTATCGAAATATGATATGATTTTAAAAAATATTTATTTTGACAACAACTAACTTCTTAAAGATTATGTGTGTGGTTAATACTATAGTCATTTATGAATTCTAAAGACTAAATATTTAAACTCAATATGCACAACTATTAAAATTCTATTAATTAAAACATTATATATAGTTTTATAAGATAACTTTCATAAAAAATGCAACGAAAAAGACTTACTCATTTTTACGAACATCATGTGCATTATTATTTATTATAATAATGAGTTATGGAGTTATAAAAAAAAAAAACTAACGATAATAATATTATTGTCATAATAACTATAGAGATAATACAAATATTTTATCTCATTAATAAATAATAATAAAATAATAACAGTCTATAATGTTAGATGTAATCTCACATTACATACGTTTTTTAATGTATTTTCACATTACGTGAATGAAGTTTGGACGTAATCTCATATTACAATAGACATTACATTACAATACATATTACGTCGTTTGAAAAAAAAAACATCGTAATGTGGATGTAATATGAGATTTACATTCCACATTACATCCATCCAAACACCCCCTTATAGCTTTAGTTAAGAAAGAAAATGATGATTATAAACCCTCTACCATATCTGAAATATGCATATTCTATCTTATTCGATCCCTATAGTGTATATCTATCGACATACTAATATATAATTTGTGCAGAGTTCTCACCTCAATGAGTACTTTTTGCACATTTTCATTTTATTAAGAAAAAAAATATTATATTTGGTTCATATATTTTTTTTATAAAATTAATAATTTAGTAATTTTCACATTTTCATTTTATTTAGACAAAAAAAAATCAAATTTAGTTCTTATATTTTTATAAAATTAATAATTTAGTCCTTACTATATTTGGGATACATATAATACTATTACTAAACCATTTATTTAAATTTCATTTTTTTAAGGTCACTTAATCTGCGCGTTCATACTCACCCGTTCAAATTTCGGGTACATGCATTTTTTTTATTCACCGAATTATAGAGATCAAATGATATATGTTTCGTCCGTTGAGAGTTTTGTAACACATAGATCAGTCACTTAAAAAATCATATAACAAGTCAAAATATGGGTCAAATATGGTTCTTAAATTTTGACTTTTTACATATAAGATATTCATCATCATCCAATATTTATGGATTCAAACTATTAATTTAGTTATTATGTTTGTCAATTCAATCACACATCAGCCTAATTATATAGTATAATTGTTGTAATTTCAAGTATACGATTTATATTTTTGTGGTTTAAATTTTTCTTTAATGTTAAATCAAATTTTGTTGGTATTATGGTATAAAATTACATGAAAAGTGTATAGTTACGTTAGTATATGTCAAACTTTTCCATCGATGACTCTAAAAGGTTAAGTACTAGTTTACATTCTTGACTCCTCAAGATGATGAGTTGGATACAGTTGAGTCGTCAATGACTCACGTAATGTTCGACCCAACTCATTGACAAATCTAACTGTAAGCTAACTTAGTACCATAACTGAAGTCAGTAGTTAACTCTATACTTAATTATCATTTTTTATTTCTCGCGTTTTGAATTACGTTGTGATGTTCTTCTCTATCAGATGGATTCGTTTCTTACAACGAATCAATTGCCCGTATTGAATTTTGATTAATTATAGATATTATTAATATATATATATATATATATATATTATTATCAATGCCGAAATTTTATTGAAATAAGAACGATTACAAACTAAACATTAGAAAATACCCGCTCTAGAGGGATTTGTTAACATCCAAATCCCGTTAAAGTAGAGCAGGTACTAACATGACAACAGAAGCAAAGATAACAGAGCAAGAAACATAAATATCAACGATGGTAAATAAACTAGAACACCAGATCGGCTTAACGGTAAAGATGGCCCCAGGCAAATGATATCAACTTGGTGGGGAGGAAACCAACTGATACAGCAACGAGTTCGGCCCTTCGGAGAGGGAATGAACTTCCCTCAAGGCTGACATGGCTAACAGAGGACCTGCGCAAAGCGATAACATACCGGACCCATAGTAAATCTGAAACACTAACCACTCCATAAACAAACAAATATGACCGCATGACTGGTGCAAAGATTTCTAATTGGTAGGGGCTGGACGAAGCCATCCTACATAAGTACCCATGCAGTGGAACATCCGCGGAGGATTAGCGCACGTCAGGGTGCCGTAGAAATACTCTGCTTCTTTGTTGGGAGAAGCGTTTGATGGGATACGACCGCGACCGCAGTCATATCTTGGGTACCCCGAAGGGTACATATCATGCAGTGGTTTGTGTGATGAACGGAGCGTAGGTTCTGACAAATTATGGATTCAACTAGAAGGGGTAGGTGGAGGAGGGTAGTGGGATGTACCGCCAAAATATAGTCAAGTTTAAGCTTAAAGCTTATAGCATCCACGACGACGAGTGGAGAGGCGAGGACGGCCGGCGATGAGAGAAGAATTCGTCCTAGGCGGAGCGTAGCGGAGTGACGGCGCGTGCACCGTGTGATGGCGCGTGACGACGCGTGGGTGGGCAGTTGCAGGATGGCGCGTGGCGACGCGTGTAGGCGTACGAATACGCGTGGAAGCGCTTGTGGTGGAGCGTGGGGTGGCGCGTGGTAGGGCTTATGGGCGCGTGGAGGTGCGCGGAAGCGCGTGGAGGTGCGCGGAAGCGCGTGATGGCGCGTGGGGAGGTGCACGGAAGTGCGTTATGGCGCGTGGTGGTGCGATGAGGCGTGTAATGGGCTCGCGATCAGTGCGTAGGGGGCGCGTCAGGGCAGAGGGCGTGGATGTTCGCGGGGTGGGTGGAAAGGCCCGACTGGGGTTTGGTGATGATGGGTGTGTTGCTTGTGGTGGTGGTTGATGGGGTATCGGGGGTTCTTCTGCGGGCTCGGGGGAGGTGGTGGTGTGCGCACTTCTGATGGGTTGCTCTTGTCTCTGAGACGTGGCTGTGTCGATGTTGGGGCGGTGGGGAGGAGAAGGGGGTAGCGGGCTCCCCGATTTGGGGAGGCGATGGCAGAATGTGGGGGTGAAGACGAGGTAAAATAAGGCCATCTGTGGTGGGAAGGCTTCTGGTTTTGGCTTAGTCGGCGGTTGGAGATGGAACTCCACTTTTACTTTGGCTTTAGTCGGAGTTGGTGCTCCGTAGTTGGCCCTGAAGAAATGTGTCAGGGCATTGACTTCCTTCCAAGAGAGGACAGTTAAGAGCTTCCAAATAGTGTCATTCTATTTGGCTCCCTTCCAAACCAATGTGTGATATTATTATATTAGAAACTTAAAATAAATTATGTATTTTGAAATTTAAATAATCGATGCGCATTAATAATTATGTATATATATACTAGAGAATTCTTGCACGGGCGTTGCACGTGCATCACATTAAGTACAATATAACACATAAAAACATATGATTTGATAGTATTGTATAAATAATATTGAACATTTTCTTAATAAAATACATCATAATTTACAAATCTAAACATTAGTAGAAGTGTTTAACCAATATGTTATTTAAGGATACACAGTATATAATAAGCATTTAATATCAAAAACTATTATAGCAGCTTTACTGTAATTGGCAGAGTTAAGTTGTTGCCTTTTGAAATGAAATGGAGATTACAGATGTATCCTATTACTCTTCTTGTTTACTACAATAACAATATATTATATGCACCTAAAAGTTCCAAGATGTAAAACTTATTGAAGAACTTGACATTGATATCGAGACCAGTATTTACTCCAATTTAAGGGTTAAGAACACAATAGGGGCCTGAATGTTTGCCCATATTGCCAAAAGGGGTCTGAATTGAAAAAAATGTATTATTAAGTGCCTGAATTTTGAGTTTTGTTGATAATCGAGTTTCCGTCCAAATTTGCTATTAAATGTAACGGGACCACGTGAAATGATAGAATTACCCTTTTGCAATTATTATTCAATTTATCAGTTTAATTAATGAAATATGAAATATTTAAAATACCCATGCACACTAATTATGCCCTTAAGGCCACCACGGCCACCGCCACCGACCACCACCCCAGCTCCGGCGACCACCACTCCAGCGACCACAACCCCAGCCCCGATCTGGAGCTCCGTGGCCCCGAATCGGAGCTCTGTGGCTCTGATTCGGGGCCACTGAGCTTTGTGGCTCCGATCGGAGCTTTTTTGGGTCGCCGGAGGGGGGTTAGGGTCGCCGGAGCTGGGGTGGTGGTGGTGGTCGCCGGAGATGGGTGGTGGTTGCCGGAGCCGGGTGGTGGTGGTCGCTGGAGCTGTGGTGGCTTAAAGGGTATTTTCGTCTTTTTAGGTCAAACATGTGAGGGACACACTTTGGTCAAATGGCATTTTCGGGTTTTCAAATTATTTTCGGTCACATGCTTGGCATGTGACCACTTTCCGTCACTTTTAACAGAAAAAATAGACGGAGACCTCACTTATCAACAAAACTCAAAATTCAGGCCCTTAATAATACGTTTTTTCAATTCAGACCCCTTTTGGCAATATGAGCAAACATTTAGGCCCCCTATTGTGTTCTTAACCCCCAGTTTAATATACATCCTTAGAGTTGAAGCCATCAAATACAGATGCATGCACCTGTGTATGTTAAGTTAACATGTAGTTGAATGTACTTGTAAAAATACAGTTGATTTCTTTGATATACTATTTACTAATAAACTTAAAATATTTGTTGTTACAAATAATGTAAGAACTGGTGATTCGGCGACACACACGTCAAAGGGACAATAAAACGACAATCATAAAAAGACATTGATTACAAAAGGAGACGATAATAGCGTATTGTGTTACCAGATATTGCACATGTGAGGTGTTAGGCGGACTATGGCATCGGCCATCGTCAGGGTGGCCGTTGCGAGAAGGACCCAATACACCCATGGTGTTTGGTAGTGTATCAATAATTAGAGGTGTCGTGACCCGTGGATTTAACCATGGCGGGTGGTTGCAGACCGGTGAAGCGTCATTGAACGGATTTTTTGTGGAATTTGCGGTGGAAAAATGGTACAAAATGACTTGGTCAAATAATGGTTACGGTGAGGTCTTTAGGGCGGTCGTCGAAATGTGAATTGCAATCAGGCCAAGGGGCACACTGTTGGCATCGCAAGAAATTGGATTGTTGCTTGACTCTTGACTTTGTCTGTCCAATTAAGCCCTTCAAAATTCAATTTAATCATGGTCAGCCATCCCAAATTGCCCAACCTTCTCAGCCCTTCAAAAGTAAATCGCTAGCTTCGCCATTTTCATGTATCGATGAACTTTCGAACACCGTCTTAATCCCTTCGGATTCGCTTCGCAGTCGAGCAGACTGAAGGTGGAGCAGACTTGTGTGGAACGGCGTTCAGCAGAATGAAGGTGGAGCAGATTTAGAGGAACCGTGAGAGCGGCGGACTTTTGTGGAGTGGTGTCGGCTAGTAAATAATGAAAACATGAGGGGTAATTTCGGATTTTCACATTTGGACGATTTTTTTTAGAAACTCTAATTTTTTAAATAGAGAGTGATATATATACCTTTTTATCCCACAGCGAATATATATATATATGTTCAAGCTCTATATATATATATATCATTACCAATATATCTTACCATATACCTACGTACAGAAGATAAACATTAATAGATAGTAGATACATACACCTTGTACGTACATAAGATCGATCTGATCTTCCTGGCCGGAGAAATTGATTCGTTAACATCGATTGAGCTCTTAAAAATACAACCATGGAAGTAGATTGGGCATCAGCTCCACAAGACATTCTTGAGTCATGTATCGTCACGAAACTCCGATCCATTGACGAGTACGTCCTGTTTGGTAGCGTTTGTCGTCCATGGCATGCTTTCCTTCATCACCATAAACCATGGCAAGATCTAGCCCTAACCCGACCACCACAATCACCTCTGTTGCTCGTCCCCTCAGAGGACGGCCGTCGAGATATACGTAAATTGTACAACGTATTCGACGGCAAAACATACACCTTACCCCTCACCGTACATTACAACCGAAGATGTTGTGGATCGAGTCAAGGCTGGTTAATAATTTTCCGGCGAACGATGAGCGTAACCCTCGTAAACCCTACATCGGCCACCGAAAAACGCATTGTCCTTCCTCCGATCATGAAACGACCAAAATACCGGATCACGAGCGACCGTCCGTTCACATTCTATTGCTGGGTGGCGAAAGTTGTATTGTCCCATGATCCCGATGTTGTCCCTCCTCGAGATTGCGTGGTCGCGGTTATCGAAAATTCATATTTAACCCTAGCGTTCATGAGGCTAAGCGATCGGCAATGGACATTTGTCGATACGCAGTATAGTCTACTCTGCGATGTTGTGTTTTACGATGGTTTCCTTTACGCGGCTGATTTATACGGAATGCTCATTAGAATCAACCTCGCTGCCGGAGACAATAAAGTCGAGGTTGTTGTTCCGAGATTCTTCGATGAACAGACTTATAAGGTTTACACTGTTAAATCAATCATCAGCGGTGACATATTGCTCGTCCGACGATGGGTCGGCCGTGATGAGAACCCCGACGCCCCACAACTCACCACTGGATTTAGGGTTTATAGGTTAGTAGAATTAGGGGGTGTTTGGAAGTGGATTGAAGTGAAGAGATTGAATGATGATGAGGTATTGTTTGTTGGGGATAATGAATCTCTGTCTTATTCGTGTGGTGAGAATGGGAGTAATTGTAAGCCAAACTGCATTTACTACACAGATGATTCCTTCGACGATGGACATTATAGGGAACAAGGACCTAATGATATGGGGGTGTACAATTTGGAATGCGCAAACTTTGAGCGGACATACATTCTAAATCCTTGGGAAAAGAATTTTCCTCCGCCTATATTTTTTGTGCCAAAATTATTATTTGGTAATGGTTCGTCAAAAAATATACGGATGTGCTGAGTTGTTATACACATCATTCTCTAATTTTCTTGCTATTATTAGTTTGTAATCTAGATTAGGTTTTTTTTGCAATAAATAAAATTATTATTTTGGCAAAAAAATGCGGTACTCAACTCCCTCAATTATTGGTCATGTGCTAATTGTTGTTCCAAATTTAAAAGTTGATATTAAGTGTCACAACTATTAGATTTATTTTTTTTTCTAATTTTCCGACCGATTTTGAAGTTAAAACTGGTGTTTTAAATAACAAACACATATTATATTCCACATTTTCGAAATATCATATTTATTCCTCATAATTTAAGCTTATTTAATCCTTAAAAAATATTTTATTTTGTCAATTTTAAGAAAAAAAAGTTGAATTCAACTAATCTGAAAGATGAGACACCAAATATCAACATTTTGAATCTTGGACATCGACTATAATTAAAACTGTTTTAGGCTTCTTAACCTTTTTGGCAATGGTCCGTCAAAATGCATATAAATAGATAGTTGATCTCTATTGACCATTTGAGTTTTGCTCAGCCTAGCATGAAATTTAACATGTACCATAAATCCACAATGCTCCCGTTGTTGACTCATTGTATCAGATTTGTCCCCTATACCATCTAATGGAACCAGCTCACTTACCAGATTTTTCCTCTATAGTGATGGATGATCTGTTCGATAAGTCTAAATTTGAACATAAACTCTCTTTTACAGTACAATACATTAGAGATTAATTCTATGTAGAAAAACCATAGCACAAGTATTCATTTGAGATTAATTTTTATATAAAAAATTATATGAAATCCTAATACTAAATATATATTGTCTAAAAACTATAACTTTATGAAATCTTAATTTGTCTAAAAACAGTACGTTATATGTTCTGCTTATGTTTATTTCGCTACAAAACACATTATTAATGTCATAAGTACTATTAAAGGTGTAAACAGATTACAGGGCCCGCAAACTTGTGCGTCCGTTTCGATTTTGCTCTGCGAATTTGCATTCCGCAGAATATGAGACGGTTTTAGATTTGGGTTGCTGCATTACATATGTATCTTTTCTTTTTATGTATAATATTGTATATAAAAAAAAATCACGCAATATAAACCGGCTAAATTCTTGTGATGAGTTAGTTGTGGGTAGATAATCGTCTTAAATTGCATGATCTTAAAAACAATATTTGATCAACAAACCCAGATGAATCCAAAAAGGACCCAAGTTCCAAAGAGACAAAAAAAGGACAACAATACACAGCATGATGGCCATTACGATGAGAAATTTTTGGATACCCATCCACCACCTGTCATATAGTTGGTGGACCTTCAGACACTAAATGCTTGACAAGTAGTAACTATTACTTCACGCCACTTGTCAAGCAATTAGTGGCTGAAGGTCCACTACGTGGTGGATGCGATGTTCTCCATTACAATATTGAGGCTGGTGCAACTTATGCAAGAAGAAATTCTCTACTACTAACAATATGATCCAGCATCAAAAGGATGCTCACAAGGAATGCAAGAATAAGTGCATGCACACCCAATGTAAACGAGTTTTCGAAAATTGTGAGGATGCAACAATTATAATCGACGACATAAATGAGTCGTTTTAAAATGTGAGGTTTGGCTTATGCTCTTTTGTAGTAGTAAGATCGGTTCTTATTACATCATGTCTAATTACTACGTGTATTTATCTTATTTGAAAACTTTCCTAATAGTATGTAATTGTTCTTTAGTTCTGAAATAGTGAAATTTTCTTTTTTTTTTACTTTGATTTGTTTGACACTTGCAAATTAAATATCCCAACAAACAAATTGAGACGAAACTACAACGGGCAAAGTTCCCCTTAACTTCATATGAAATATAATTTTTATCATAAAATTTGTTATTATTGTCAATTCAGCCCTTTAAAAATTTACATTTGCCCATAAAAATAAAATTATACAGATTATTTACTGATTTACCCTAACTTATATTATATATTAAATTACGTATAAAATAACATATAAGTTCTTTTCACAAAATTCCAACTCAAAGTGCGAGTTAATAGCTAAACAACATAATTTCACACACTTATATATAATCTCACGCAATATGCATCTCAATGACTAGTTGATCAGTGCTATAAATTTTAATCATCCTTCGATTTTTGCTTCAGTAAGTACACGAAAGTTGGCAAAACTCAAGCTTTTTTAAAACACTAATCTCATGACCACCTTCCAAAATGGCCACACTGATTACCACCGCACAGAGATGTCGCTGTTGAGATACACCTCGCCACCACCAAAATGGCACATTACGAATCGAGCGTCGGTCGCCATTTAATCGAGCGTTGGTCACCATTTCACTCGAAACGATAATAATAGGGGTCTTCTTCCTAAAGACTATTTAACTTTATAGTCACCGTGATGGACCACTAGATAGCAAACCGGTTTGGGGGCAAAGTTGACAAAAACTCTCTTTAACACAATTTATTATAGATTCAGGTTGCGGCCATCATCTTACCAGAGGTGTGAAGCAAATTTCGAATCTTTGTCATCGTGGAGGAGAAGAAGTTATACTCACGATAGATGACAATTTTCACCATATTGAGAAGGAAACATTATTTTATAAACAGTAGCGGACGAGGTATTGATTAAGCTCAATACCGTTTATCATGTTCCAGGTATGAAGAGAAATCTATTTTCAGTAGCAAATGCAATTGATTCAGATATGTAAATTTTATTTGGATCGAATGATGTGAAATTTCACTAAAAAGTTGAGATGATTAATATGGATGTATAATTTATATCGGTAGCGAGTAGACGACGTGTATGTTGTATTAGCTTCAAGTAAGGAAACATTTTCGAATAAAGTTTTTAGAAAAAGGGAGAGTTCAAATCCTCACAGAGATATCTATTGAGAAGCTAGTTAATGATAAACAAAATAGTGAAGCAATAATCAGAGAGATCGATTATTAAGTCACATAATGCCTCACGTAATCAGAATGATCGATTATCAATGACTCATGTAATGCTCGACCCAACTCATTGAAAGATCTAACTGTAAGGCTAACTTAGTACCATAGCTGAAAACAATAGTTAATTTTGTACTTAATTATTATCGTCTATTTCTCACGTTTAGAAATACGTTTTGTATCGTTCTTCTCTATCACATGGATTAATTTGTTTCTCACAATGAATCAATCTTGTCCGTATTGTATTTTGAATAATTATAGATAGTATCATACTAGAAACTAAAGTTAAGTTATGTATTTTAAAATTTAGATGATCAATGCGCGTGTAATTATGCGTAAATAATTAGTATATATATCTCGCTGTGAAAAAGAAAAAGTATATATATATATATATATATCCGATCTAGCTCTATATATATCCTTACCAATATCTTACCACATATACCTATCTACGTACAGAATATATACGTAGATAGATGCATACAACATGTATGGCCGGAGAATTTGATTCGTTAATATCGATTGAGCTCTTAAAAATACAACCATGGAAGTAGATTGGGCATCGGCTCCACGAGACATTCTTGAGTGTATCGTGAGCAAACTCCGATCCATTGACGAGTACATACTATTTGGTAGCATTTGTCGTCCATGGCATGCTTTCCTTCACCATCATAAACCATGGCAAGACCTAACCCTAGCCCGACCACCAAAATCACCTCTGTTGTTAATCCCCTCGGAGGACGGTCGCCGAGATATACGTAAATTGTACAACGTATTCGACGGCAAAACATACACCTTACCCCTCACCGTACGCTACAACCGGAGATGTTGCGGATCGAGTCACGGCTGGTTAGCGATTTTCCGGCGAACGATGAGCGTAACCCTCGTAAACCCTACATCGGCCACCGAAAGACGCATCGTTCTTCCTCCGATCATGAAACGACCGAAATGCAACATTACAAGCGACCGTCCATTCACTTTCTTTTGCCGGGTGGCGAAAGTTGTCTTGTCCCACGATCCTGATCTCATCCCTCCTCGAAATTGTGTGGTCGCAGTTATCGAAAATTTCTATTTAACCTTAGCGTTCATGCGGCTAAGCGATCGGCAATGGACGTTTGTCGATAAGCAGTATAGTCTCATTTGTGATATCTTGTTTTGCGATGGTCTCCTTTACGCTGCCGACTTATACGGAATGCTCATTAGAATCAACCTCGCCGGAGACAATAAAGTCGAGGTTGTCGTTCCGAGATTCTTCGATGAACAGACGTATAAGGTTTACACGGTTAAATCAATCAGCGGTGATATATTGCTTGTTCGACGATCGGTCGGTGATGAGAACCCCGATACTCCGCAATTCACCACCGGATTTGATGTTTATAGGTTAGTAGAAGCTGAGGATAAAGGAGGTGTTTGGGAGTGGATTGAAGTGAAGAGATTGAATGATGATGAGGTATTGTTTGTTGGGGATAATGAATCTATGTCTTATTCGTGTGGTGAGATTGGGAATAATTGTAAGCCAAACTGCATTTACTACACAGATGATTCGTTTGATGATGGACATTATAGGGATCAAGGACCTAATGATGTGGGCGTGTACAACTTGGAGGATAGGAGCTTTGAGCGTACCTACATTTTAAATCCTTGGGAAAATAATTTTCCTCCGCCCATATTTTTTGTGCCAAAATTATTATTTGGTATCTACTGATTTTTTAATGGTTCGTCTAAATGCATGTATTTATTTTTTTTAGTTTTGTTGTTATTATTATTTGTAATCCAGAACTAATTATTGTGTTTCAATAAATAAATTTATTATTTTGGGGAACTTTTTTGGTACAAATATAATTGTAAGGATATGAACCAGGTCGGCCACACTGAAAGCATATATACACAACTGTTAAATCCTTATTGTCTAGTTATTGAAACATCATATTTGTTAACATAGCACGCGTGAGAGCATGCTGAAGTTCTACCACTTTTTTTTGCCAGGAGTTTCTACATTGGTTAAAATGTGTTGGAGAGTACTTACCCATGTTGAGAAATGATTGACATATATGACTATTAGCCCTTTGGTTTTGCTTAGTCCAAATGAAATTTAATCTCTTTAGTTTTGCTCAGTTAATGCGAAATTTAACATAATATCAATATAAAATTTAACATTTTTAGTTTTGCTCAGTTAATGCGAAATTTAACATAATATCAGAATTTAATTCTAATTAATAATTCTACATTTGTGTACCTTTATTGACTCACACGTATTAGATTTAAATTTAACATAATATCAGAATTTAATTCTAATTAATAATTCTACATTTGTGTACCTTTATTGACTCACACGTATTAGATTTGTAGCTAAGCTTTGCGAAATTCCTTATATTTATCTCTTTTTCTATCGGATCCAATCAGCTCCACAACCAGTGATGGATAGTGCATTCGATGGACAAGACAAGATTTGAACTGAAGACTCTTTGACATTTTTTTGCCCTCTTCTCTATAATGTAAGAAAATCCATAGCTATCTGAAATCATAATAAATATACACTGCTTACAAATCCGCCCTTATTTGTTCTATGTTTATTTATTTTGCTAAAACACATTTTAATGTTGTATACACTATCATCAATGGGCAACAATGACTCATTATATATCTTTTGTTTTTTATTATATAACCATGAGGCTTCTAGCCAGCCGAATTTCAAATTTATGAAATCTAAATGAATAATTAAACATAACGATTAATATAGGGATATCTAATGTTATATTTATATATATTGTATAAAAAAGCCATGAAATATAAACCAGCTAAATTCGTTGTGGTAGATAAGTGTCTTGTATTGCATGATCTTCTAAATGAACAGTTATTATAAATACTATAGAACAATTTAGAATTTACACATTAAACCTAATCTTCCATCATTGTGACCACATATTCAACATGTCGAGCTCATCATCAACAAACCCAGAAAAGGATTCAAATTCCAAGGATACAAAGAAGGAGAACAATGCACAACACGGTGGATACTACGACATTGACGGTTGGTGCAACATATGCCAGAAGAAATCATCTAATACTAAAAATATGATCAAACACCAAAAGGATGCTCACAGCGAATACAAGAATAACTGCATGCACTCCCAATGCGAACGAGTTTTTAAAAGTCGAGAAGATGCAAAAGATCACTATAACCGTCGACATAAATGAGTCATGAACATCAAATTTGTTTCAAACTGTGAGGTTTGGTTTTTCTTCTCTATTGTAATATGTAGGGTTTGTTCAAATTACATCATATCTAGTTGCTACATGTATTTCTCGTTCTTCATAAACTTTTATGCAATTTGTTACTTTTGATTATGAAAGAGTAACGTTTTCTCTTTTACTTAGGCATGTTTGACACGTTGCAAATTAAATATCTCAACAATCTAGTTAAACTGGAAGTTACTAGCAGATGATAATTTTCACAATCATTCAACAATTATAGTAAATAAAAAACCTGACGAATATGAAATTTGTTTGGCCTAACTTTGAGTTCCTTCCACGCAATCATCGTCCTCTCAAGTCTCAAGGAGATAAGCAAGTACATACACTGTTTGGTAGTGTTTTTAGTCCATAATATGCATGCTTTCCTTGAGCAGCATAAACCATGACAATAGCAGCCCTAGCCCGCCCAAAACATAGAGTTTTAACAAATTTATCAAGTATATAACATATAAGTTCTTTTCGTATATTAATTCAAAACAGCTCGAGTTATTTTAACTAAATAAAATAAGTTCACACTTAAATATAAGGGTTAATAATAACCTATGAAAGGTCTGAATTTTGACCCATATTAACCGGAAATGTCTGAATTTTCAAAAGTTAATTTGGAATGTCTGAATTTTCAATTTTGTTGATATAAGAGGTCTACGTCAATTTTTGTCGTTAAAACTTACGGAATTTGGTCACATGCTTGGCAGCATGTGACCGGAAATAAACTTAAATTCCGAAAATGCCCTCCGACCAAAGTGTGCCCCTCACATGCTTGACCTGAAAAGACAAAAATGCCTCTTAAAGCAAAAAAAAAAAAACATTATTCTTCGCCAGTGACCGCCAAGGCCGCCCAAAGCTCCGAAAAAAATGGGTAAAAATATCATTTCACACAATTCTGTTAAATTTAACCCTAAAAATGGACGGAAAACCAAAGTTCAACAAAGTTAGAAAATTCAGACCTTTCAAATTAACTTTTGAAAATTTAGACTTCTCCGGTTAACATGGGTCAAAATTCAGACCTTTCATAGGTTATTAACCCTAAATATAATCTTGCACAATGAATAGTTAATTTAATCACGGCTTTAATCCTCCTTCGATAGCAACCGGTTTGGGGGGCAAAGTTGGTATTTCACATTCAATGTCCAACCTGAGGTCTTGGACCAGGATCAAGAATCTAGAACCACTGCTCTGTTCTGTTTCAACCAAGAAAATATGCATTTCGATTCCTACGACTATCAACCAATAATGCTCCTTCCTTCATCTTGAGGCAAGAGAACATGGGGGCAAATACTGATGAACATCCTCAAAAGGAAAAGAATTATAATGCAAATGCGAACCTTTAACACCATAAGATTCCTTTTGTTAATCAGATTTAATTTTAAGCAAGACTTATATTGTTGTGTTGACTAAGCATGAGCAGACCGATCGAAATGCAATACATTAATCACCAAATTTTTTGTTTTGGCCAGACATAAGTTAGTATTCTCCTAGGTTACACAGTAAATACAACAGCTTTCAATCTTAGAGATGATGCGTATCTAAGAAATGGGTGGTTTTGGCAAGTGGGGTGCCGAATCAAGAAACATGCAACTGCCAATCGATTTCCAGGTGACTGAAATCAGCTGCAGATTTGACTCTGTTCAGAGCAGCTTGTCTATGTTGAAGCAAAAAATATGAGTGATCATCTTCCTGCTTCCCCAAGTCATCGGTTGGCCTCTTACGGGGTAGTTTTTTTGAGATATTTTTCCATTTTGATTCAAATGAACACGCTGCACAATGAGGAAAGGAAGAAGAAGCATTTAGCTAATAGACATCAATAGCACAGAAATAGGTGTTTGTGAATGTCAGGCTCATGAATATTCAAACATCGTTGATTACTGTACAGATAACAATTTGGAGCCGTGAACTCTGCAAAAATCAATTTTGATAGAACATGTGGCGGCAAATTGGCAATACCTTCACTTTGATCACTGAAACCTCGAACGATGCATGCACAAATCCATGGCCTTCCAGCAGAGGATGCCTTTGCACCGCCTTTGAGCTCTCCATTATGCTGTCTCAACCTGCAATTTAGCTTTCCATCACAAATGTCAAATAACAAAGACAGACATCAATGATTTCCTTAATCCTCATTCCGAAGATGGCATCAAATATGTGCTACAATTCAAGTTAAATTCAAATTCCCAATCAAGGCATATCTCTATTCCTAGGTCCAAAAGTGCAATCGCCATGGAAATGAAGGCCAGTAGAGGCTAGCATACCAAAGTTCATCATTTTCAATGCCGATCACACTAAACACCAAACCCTAGGGCATCAAATGTCGTACAAATCTAAAACAGCCTTAAAATTGAAGCGAGCTACCAGAAACATACCGGCGAGTGAAATCGGTGGTAACTCCGACGTAAGTCTTGATGGGTGCGTTGGTGGAGAGGATGAGGTACACGCACCACGTTCTTAAATCCGAATTGGACGCGGCTTCTGGTTCCGGTTGCTGAGAAGCGGACAAACTGATCGGAGAAGGTGAGGAGGTAGACGAAATTGAAGGGATTTTGGATCTAGGGTTTTTGTTGTTTTTTAGGGAGCGAAATGTTCGACAGAGCGTCCTCTGTCTGGCCATGGCCGATGGGATTCGTATTGCTGATGCTCTCATCTCAGCTGGTCCCAACAGCTGACACATTCTTAACGATTTTTCGCGGGTGAATTCGCTCTGAAATTAATCTGAATAGTGGTAAAAATAAAGTTTTCACCGAGTCTCCTCGGACGAACCCAGAAATTTTGTTTCTGGAAAAAAAAAAATTAAATTATGGGCAAATAATTTATATAAAAAGAATTTAGGGGAGCAGATTAATTTTAAAAATTCAATTCGAATAAGAAATAATTAATTTTTAAAATCAAAATAATAATAAATCACTAAATTGTCTATAATAGCTTCGTCCCTAATTACTGATTTTATTCAATCAAACTCGATTTTGAAAATAAAAAATACATAAATGTTAAATAAAATGAAAATAATATTTATTTATCTATTTTTTTCTTTGCAACATTTAGCAACATTTTGAAATGAAACGTAAACAACTAATCATTAACGTAAAAAAAAAGAATTAATAAAAGAAAATTACATTATGTTATGCAAACATAAAAATTCGAATATGTTAGAGCATCCACAGTGGTATTACGTAAAGATTACGTAAACGTGGGTCCTACATGTTTATTTAAGTAAAGCAACAAAAACTATCTACAGTGGTTTTACATAGCATTTCTTAAAGATGGGACCCACACGTAAATTTATGTTTTTACATAAAGCATTCCTTAAATTTAAGTAATGCACTATGTATTACGTAACCAATTTTTTATTATAAATTAATTCATTTTATAATTAATGCTAATATCTTATTGGTGGTTGTTGGAAAATCTAATAATAAAATATATTTAAGGAATATGTTTAAGTAATACGATTGCAGAGAAAATATTTTTTACGTGTGTCTTAAATTTACGTATTACTTATAGTGTACATAAATGTCTACGTGGCAACTTCAAAAAATACATTTTATGTAAAACCATTGTGGATGCTCTTACTAACATTTATTTAAATAAAACCTTTATATGTCAGTGTGAACCATATAGAAGAAATGGTGCAAAAAATGTTATAAAATTACTAATTACTAGCCTTATATGAGATTTAAAATTTTATATTTGCCAAACAAGAGATCTCAAATCAATTCCCAAATAGCAAATAATAATAATACATCGATCTGGAGTGGAACTATACATTCAAGAGGTCACTTAACAACAACCTCTGGTTTCGTATACTAAACACCAAACCAATATTGGAGAATCTATCTACACAACCCAACTAATGTACAAACTAAAGCTTCAAAATCAGGCTTTTTTGAGCTTCACTTTTCCAATACTAGATTTAATGAAAGAGCTTATCTTTTCCATGAGGAGTGATCCCGAGCCGACGAACTTCACCTTGACCGATTTCTTCGCGCCTTCTCTAACAAACTCCAAGTCTCTTAGAACGCTATCAGCTTCATCGTCAGATCCGTCGAGCAGAGGCAATGTAATAAAACCCCCCGATTCTCGGTTCTTTATCCACCCCCGCAACAAATAGTTCACTACCTGCATTACAGATACAATGCAGGTTAAAATCTTAAAGTGATAGGAGAATGAGCAGTTAACCCCGATGGTTAAATTACCTCGGGAACTTCATCATGAGGGCAGTGACCAGCAGGGCTAATTTCGTAATAAGGCGATTCGGGGATCTGTCTTTTCACATCAAGTCCCCAAAGTGGTCTCACCCAAGGGTCTTCCTTCCCATACATGAGGCACACTGGCACGCCATTCGACCGACACCTATAAGAAACCAAACCATAATAGTTCAAAAACACCGAACACTAGAAACACGTTTTTTTTTGGGGGCCAAAAAACGTGTTTTTCAATGATCCAGAAATGCAGCAGCAGTTTACATGAATAAGGTCTCGTTGAAGGACAGTTGAGCGCGAGGAGCAAACATAATCGAGGCAAATGAGGCAGCAGCAGCAGGGTGCTGTGTGGTTTCCAGTATGCGAGAGAAGACTTTGTCGATGTTTGTTGAATGATCTGCATAAACCTGCTTAAGAATCTCGGCGATGCTTTTTGGGTCACTAATCTTCAGCCAACTACAATAGTTGAAGGAATGTTATAATTGGAAAAATAACAACAGATTGAAACTTGAAAGTTCTCAGCAACCGAAAAGTATCAAACTGCAATATGTTACAAAAAAAATTGATAATTGAACCTTATGTCCAATATATATCTGTCCAATAGTGTCGTTAAATATTTTTCAAACTTGCAAAATTAACCAAATACGTTACTTTTTTGTTCTCAGAACTGTGGTGTAAACATAATATAGCACTTACACAAGTTCTAGGAGCTTTCTAACTCTGAGAGGCAGTGGAAACGTTCCCGCCCATGGAAAAACTTTGGCTAGTCGTGGAGATTTGACGGGATTTGGAAGAAACCCCCAGAAAGGGGTTGCATTTAACAGTGTAATGCCCTTCACCAATTGTGGGTTGCTTGCTGCAAAGTACAATGCTACAAATCCTCCTAGTGAGTTCCCAACTATATAAACAGGTTCGCCTATGACCTGAACACAGAAAAAGTAATAAGTGGGTCATTCAATTGGCACAAATCAAGATTCTAAGACTCAACAACTATTGTTCATAAATTTTCATTAAATCATCTGTCTCATAAACTCGAACTTGTGAGTCAAGCCATGAATGCATGGTTAAATATGTTATCTCCACAATTAACAAGGTTGGGAAAAGTCCTTCACTCGTTGCATCTTCCATAGTCAATAGAAGATGTAATTCCTCAAGTAGAGGTAAGGCTCAGCAGAAACTAGACAGTGCAAGCTTAAAAGTTTTAGCTTTTTGAGCTGATAAAACTATTATGAACTACAAAGTGTGAAATTTAGTATGGAAATGGAATCTTTTCCATTTTGGGAACTCATCAACCCACTCAACCACTTTATATCTGAAATTGTAACTTCTTTTTCACTTACTATAGATTCACCGTAAATTTCACACTTTGTAGAACTTTCCAACTATTATTGAGATTCAACAAAGATGTACTCAAGTAGATTAGCAGTATGCAGAATTCTCTATCAGAGATGAACAGTAACATGATGTGAGAAACACGATAAAGGAGATGTATACCTCTTCAACAAAGTACTGAACTTGATCGCGCCATAAATCCATGGAGTAAACAAGTTCACTTGCCCAAGGTTCGGTTTCCTCCCCAAATCCCCACACAGAATTCTTCTTCAATGCTTCAGTTTCTGCCTCTGTTAGTGGGGTAGGGTCCTCATTAGGCAACGACCGACCCTGCCCGAGAAAATCAAGTGCCCAAACCCTAAAATCACGCCCAAGGTCCTTTAGCTGCTTCTCATAGTGAAACGAACCAACCCCAAAACCAGGAAGGAACAGCACTGCAGGAGATTTTACATTCTCCATCCCTGCTTTCTCATAATGCACATTCAATTTAGGCTTCCATTCCCAAAAACCACTGCTTATCGGAGCCCCAGAATCACCTTTCGGTTCATCGGGCAGTCCCGGAATCAAAACCTTACTCAGTGATTTCGCATCTTTTTTTAGAATTCCCGCATCTTCTTCACCAATCACATAGCTATCATAGCTTCCACTCAAGACCTCAAAAGTTGCCTTTCTTGAATCCTTCTCAACATTCAAGGCACTGTAATTTCTCTTGTTCTTGATATTTTTCGAGCCAAACCGACATATAGCTCGATATCGTAAAAACCCACTTCCTAAATCGATCCGAGCAAGTAAACTTCCACAGCTTTTACCATTGGAAAACTTTGATTTCCTCGAACCCGGGGTTTGAATCGAATTCCATCTAACAACCCGGCTGTAATTCGCAGAGTTGTAAGAAATAATTTCCATGCCCAGAGGTGTCTCGCTACTTTCAGAATTAACTTGACTAAGAAGAATTGCGATCAACTGTATATAATCCACAGAAATGGACAACAGATTCAATAACAGGCAGCTCTTTCTGACAACTAGCAATCAAAAGCTATGGATTGATAAATCTGGTATTGGAGATTTCAACAGAATTTGATTTGTCGCGAAGAGTAGAGTGAATAATATATATACCGTTAGTGTGCTGAGTGAAGTATCATCAAAGTATCGCCTGAGCTGGGCAATCTCCAAAGGTTTAGGAGACGTGATCAATTTTTACAATTATATAGTCAAAGAGAGAGATTGGTGTTGCTTGAAGGCTTCTTCTTCCTATTAGCGCCAGAAAAAACACAAAAAATCAAGAAATTTCGGTAAATGACGGTGACAACTGACAAATAACGAAAATCTGATTAGGAAAAAAAATCAAATATAATAAAAATTAATACAAGTTTTAGGTATTTCCCCATTTAGAAATTTAGAATATTTTTCTCCATAGCAACATTATTATGAAAACTTAATACGAAAAATAGCAAAAACAAAAATTAAAAACGTATATAACCAATAAAACGGTCTCAAACAAGGGCATGGAGTTGCCGCCATTAGGATTAAAAGACAATCTTCATACGTCGATGACTCGATGTTTTCGAACAACTTCATGCAGTACTGTAATTAATACGCTATACGAAATTGTTTGAAACAGTGGCGCATTGGTAACACATGATTTTCATTTTTTAAATAATTAATTATTTTTTGTAAATTTCTATATTCTTAAAATTTAATAAATCAATCAATTTACCATTTTCTAATATTTAAGAATATAAATTAATAAAAAATAGTTAAATATTATTTTAAAAATAATTACGTTTTATCCTGCACCTTTTATTTCAAATAGCTTCGTGTAATGCAATAATTATTGCACTATACAAAACCGTGGATTTTTCTACCATGCTTCAAGAGCACCATGTTTTTGTTTTTTTTATTACTAGGTGAACTTAATTGTAACATTTTGTAAAACTTTAAAAATATGAAAAATATTTTTAAAAAATCTAATATTTACATCATACTATTAATAATATCAATTTTCCTCTAGAGTTTACCTTTAGGGCAATAAAAAATACAAAAAAAAAATATCAAAAGCATGTACTCTTTAAACATAATGAAAAGATCCCAAAAGAGTTTGAAACATCAATGTAGGGAGATTGTCCTTTATATAATATGTATTAAAAAAATATTGTTATTTACGTAATTAGTTTTCATAATGTTTCTATTAAGGAAAAGAAAATCAGAAATAGTGTAACAGTCTTAACATTATTAAAGCCTCTTGGCAAAAAAAAAAACATTATTAAAGCCGAAAATTTATGGTGCCCCCGTACCCCAAAATTCGGATTCCAGCCCACCACGGTAGGGGTGTCAATGGGTGGAGTGAGTATCGCCAATTTTGTACTCATTTTGTACTCGCCCCGCGGTTTGACATGGTCAACCCGTATCTCGTAACCGTCCTATACATTTTCGAGGCGGACGGGTCGACTCGTGAATTCGCCCCACATGGGATGTAATTTATTATTTTAAATTTTAAATTTTAAATTCTATGTTTACCTTTACCATATTTAAATTTAACATCAAATTCGAATCAAACAAATTACAAATTTAACTCCAATCGAAATCATCAAACTCATTAGAATCATTGTTATTTTGACTGTATTATATTACCCATATAATTTTATATAATATACATATATTAAATGTATATGTAAAATGAATGTGCGGAGCGAAGTAACCGCAAACCCGAACCCTTTCCACATGTCATGGATCGGCGGATTGAAATCGGGGCTGGTACCCGTGATTCGTTCCATCGGTACACCACGGATGCCTCGTGCCGCCAGATTCTATCTGTACGTGTTAGAACTTAGAAGTAGAGTTTTACTCGCACGCACTATCAGTGGCATGGTTCAAGATTTTGTTGGCAGCAACAAAAACCTTTTTGTAACGATTGGAACATTAGGCACTCGCTATTTTATATCAAATCGGGCTAAATTAGACCCATTAAACTAAAGGCCCATTAAATACGGCCCACGAATCTGGGTTCCTTCAAAATATTAACGGGCTATTCCAAATACACTACAACAGGATTCCTTTTCCTTCTTTTATTTCACAAATAGAAAAACAGGACTCCTTTTTTCATGCACGTTCAGTAATCCAATAATAATCAGAGAGAAATATACAAATTTAAAGACACCACACACCAGAACCATACCGTACAGTTTTCATTTGGCAAATAATAATACCCCCTTTTAAATAATATATATATAATGAACAATTGTTGGCCTGGAGCCCTGGACGCACTAAAAATAAATTGTGATCACTGCCCATTCTCTGGCACATGTTTTATATATATATATATACTTGAAATTATGTTCTGGGGATATAATTTATGAAAATAAATAAAATGAGAAAATATATATATATATATATATATATAAATAAATAAAATGAGAAAATATATATATATATATATAATATAAAGAAAATGCATGCATCAGGCCAACAATACTGTCATACCGCAGTTATAATAATGTTTTATTTTGCATATAAAAATAATACGACAGAGACAAGAATCGACGATGACACATGGTTTTAAATAATAAATAATTAGAAAATTGGACCCTAGGTTGTGAAGATACAAGTATTCCTCCTTGTTTTTTCTGAAATGTCACAAACTTACCCTTCCCTAACCAAATTGTGAAAAATTATTGGTAAAGTGTGGAGTTTATTACACCAACATAATAGAAAATTGCCAAGTGTTTTAACTATCGTTCTTTTAGATTTTATTATCTTTAAGGTTTTAAAAAATAATAAACACACAACAAAATACTATGATACTTTGCAGATTTGTATTAGTTTGATATAATAAACATTATATATTTACAAAAGAATTCGCCGCAAATAGTCATTATGAATGGAAAATAGATTCAACCACTATAATCGAGTGCGACTTTTTATATTTTAAACCAAGTTTTGGGATTACTCTATACATTGAAAATTAAGAAAATATGTTAATATGTGTTTATGTTTTGTTTTTTCATTACTTTTCGTTTTCTGTTTTTTTTTTTAATGTTAAATTTGATGGATTTTTTTTTAATGTTAAATTTGATGGATTTTAGTTCAAAGACTCCATAAAATTTGGGTTTTTCTACCATACTTCTTAAGCACCATACTTTTACTTGTGTTACTATTAGGATGGACTTAATTGTAACATATGTAAAACTTTAAAAGTATGAATTTTTTAACTACACCTAATATTTGTATAATACTTTTAATAATATTAATTTTCTTAAGAGATTCACTTGTAGAGTAATAGAAAAATATTAAAAATAGTGTCACAAGCATAGTGCTTGTGAAGCATAGTAGAAAGACCCATAAAATTCAATTGCAAGAGGATTTAAAGAATATAAAAGAGCAAAATGACATTTCTGCTTCACATTAATTTATGTCGATTAATGTATATATACAGTAAAATTAAAGAATTTATGCAAAACTAAGGTTCAATTAAATTAATTGGCATAAATATACATAAATTAAAGAAAATTTGTATTCAAATCTATCAAATTTAATAGAAAAAGACGAACTTAAGTAACGAAAATGAAACATGTGACATTCTAACAACAATTTAAATCTATAATTCATAATGCAAACTTGAGACTGTTATTAGATTAGTTCTTAAATAAATTAGGTATATTATTTTGGGTAAACTATTCGATAGATAGTGATAGTAATTTAAGATATTAGTTTGTAGTCTGATCAATAAAATAAAAGACTGACCTCATAATTCAATTTTCGCACCGATTGATTGATTATTATTTAGTTTATTATTATTATATATATATAATATAAGGCAATATCTTGTCGGATCTTAAATTCTTTATTGATGTCTGACCGTTTTTAAAGTCCACTTGTCATGATCCCCTCCCGTAAAAAACAGAACATTATTATTCATTCAGATCAAGAAAATAATAATAATAATAATACTTGATTGATTAAATAAAGGAAACCGTTTTGAATAATTTTATAATAAAGGTGAGGAAAGAAGAGACAAAAATGGAACAGTGTCGAGTCACATCCACGACGGCCACAACTCACTGACTCGGACCCATATGGGTCGGACCCCATTGGCCCGACTAATCGGGTGTAGTATAGTATCACTATCACATGCCTTTCCTTTTTCATAGCGTGCGCCGTGCCGTGTGCACTACCATTTTTAAACCCCCTTTTTTTATTCAACAATCTTAATTTTATTATTAGCATTTAGCAGTAGTTGAAAAAATACATACTAAACTCTCTTTTTTATCCAATTTTAATTGGACTAACTAATAAAATAAGTTGCATTTTATAGACAAATCAAATTTAAATTCCGCTAAAAAAACTGTATTGGAAGTTTGGAACAAGTTTAACAGTAAATACTTCCAAGTTCCAACCCAAAATTGCAAAGCAATCATATATAATATAATAATAATAATATAATAAATGCAAATTATATGAATTACTCCACTAAAATGTGAAGAAAAATGTACACGTGTTAATCACGTGATATATTTTAACATAACGAATGGAGATATATAATTATAAACATAATTTTCATTAAATACATCATATTGATATAATATTTAATTTTAGTTACGTTTTAATTTAGTAAACTTAACGGAATTTGCACTTTTCCTAATTCATTTTTGAAAATTCATTTTTTTCCTATATATATAATAAAAAAGTTCTTCGCGTTATTTACTTTTTTTGGGGGCCAATCATTGTTTTATTTACTGAACATGCACAAAAACTCTATTAAGGTTTTGAAATCATTCCTAATTCGGAATCTGGACTATCAACTTGCACATTTACTATATATATATATATATATAACAACAATAAAATGATAGTTTCTAATAAGTAGCAAAAGTTATAATTATACAATTATGTTGGTGTAGAAGATATAATATTAGACTAAAATAATTAAAATCAAACTGAAAGTAACGAATATCTACACGAGTTATTCTCATGATGATCGTCCATCTTCATCTCATTGTCATCGATTTTGAAAGCCACCCAACTTATTAAATGTGTAGCTCTCATCTTGAAATCATTTTGGGTTAAACTTGCAAAAAGAAATCAAAGTTTGGGGGTGTGAACTGACCTTACTAAAGAAAAGTAGGATGCTGCAGCTGATGATGATGAGCAGCTCTGCTATACCATTAAAAAAGATCCTTTAATTTAGAGAGAAGGTGGGAACAAAATTTGTTGTGCTTCCTTGTGTGTACACAATGTCATATTAATTCAATCCCGATAGTTAGGTTGTAACATAAGAACTAGGGTTAATAACTAAGTTAGTAATGAATTTTGATTCAGTTACAAATTATTATTCAATTATTATTCAAACTTGTATTGGCAAAAAAAAATTATTATTCAAAGTTTAGTTTTTATTTTTAAACGAAGTTTCAGTATCAGAGCAAATTGATATATCTGTTTCAATTTTCGTGTTTCGATTTTCGTCAATTTGAATATAAAATGTTTATGTTCCGACCTCCACATGAGGTCTTTTTATGTGTACTCAATATGAATTCATGCGTAAATTGAAGTGATTGCATCGAAGTAACTTCAGTTGGAAATATGTTTAATTCTTTTAATTAATAACTGAATTCATATTGGTTACAGAAGAAAATACTACACATGACCGAAACATACTCATTTTATATCCAATTCAAAGAAAATAGAAACACATATAACAATTTGCTCAAAACTGAAAGTTCAGATAACCAATTTAAAAAAATTAAATCTTAGAAGCGATTTATAGATCAAAATTCAGGTAGCAATTGATTTATTGACTTTTTACTATTATATATGTTGACTCTGAACCATATATTTGAGAAGTTTGAGACGATTTCAGGACAAAGTTTTCTTGCTTTGGATTCAGTTAGCAGGAGAAAGACATCATGCAAACCCTAAAACACATAATAATAGGACACAATATAACCATGAACTTAGGATCATGTCTGATCAATCTATTAGAAAACAAACCAAAATTTCCCAAGAAAATCCTAAAATAATCAATTTTATAAAGACATCCAACGGTTCATTGTTTTATCATTTAATTAGATATAGGGTACAAATCTCGCGTCGAACTTTAAGAATGAAAAATTACATAACCAGAACTTTATTTATTAGTAGTTGATCCAGTGCGAATGAATATTATTTTAAGTGTGGTGAAATAATGCTACAAATGCTACTTTCGGTGGGGAATTGCCAATGACAGTGACGCCTCACAAAAAAATAAAAATAAAAAGACAATTAACTCTTAATTTCAGAACCTGAATCATTAAAATCAGAACGTACACGTACATAAATAGAAGATGCGGCGCCGAGTGGTATTTCGTCTTCGCAACATCTAGTCCCTTTATTATTTAGCAGAAACTATTTATAGTATATTAATCTCAAGATTCGAAATCATAAGAGAAGATTAATTCCATCTAGTTGCGGGCGGGGTTAAATAAGAGAATTTGAACTTTTACCCTCCCGTTTTTTTAAACTTCAATAGAACTCCACAATTATTTTTTAAATAAAAATATAAAATGAACCTCCATATTTTCTTACTTTTTAAATAATACACCTCCAGGCTCCAATTCCTATTTATTTCGAATTCTCTCACATATATCCCACCGCCATATGCTAAATTAAGAGTGTTTAGCAAATAAAGCGAGATTATTGTATAGTTAGTTAACGTTAATAAAGGAATGTAATGGCTCTAAATTATTACAAGATCGATGTTGCCGTATATAGACAAAAGTTTCATGATCTAAAAAAAAGTATTCACGTCTCAATCTTTCGGCCGACATGTTCCGATAAAGAAAGTTGTCTTCATTTCGTTACTACACCCCACTCGGTCGAGTTAGACTAACGTATCACTATCTAAGTTATAGCTATCTAGTGTGGTTGGTTACTATAAACATGCATAATTTGATACTCTCAGTATAATTAGCATATATAAAGTTGCAAACACTAGCTTTCTCTAATTTTGCTCTTAAAATGGTTATGAGAATTTTGCAGAAAATTTGCAATTTGTCAGTTGAATTTAAAGGAAAAATTGCTAGTTAAAATCCTAATAACACGTGATGAATACATGTACGTCTCCATTAGATATAACTAACAAATTACAACTTTATATAAGTTCAAACTTCGAATAGTCATTCGTCCAAAAATAAAAATCAACTAGTAAATTCAACCTATAGAATCAATTAGCAAATCGATAAATAACCCAATATGATATTTTCCGCATTTAGTATTTTTGACTGCAAGTAACTTAACCAATTAAACCAACATGTATGGTTAAATGTTCATATTCTGAAACAATGTAACCTAAGCAGATTATAATTCCGGTTATATATATATATATATATATATATATATATATATATATATATATATATATATATATATATATATATATATATATATATATATATATATATATATATATGAGCTGATTTTTTATTTTTATTTTCTACAGAGAATCTTCAATGTTACAGCCTAACATAATCTCCATTCGTAATAATTCATTTTTATTGAGTTTTGTGCTTATTTTAAATAATTTTTCATTCTCATTATTCAAACTGACTTTGATCTTAATACATCTAGTTAAGAAATAAAAGGCTGAATTATTACACTATATTTTTAAGAATCTAAATTTTAGGTCCATAAACCAAAAAGTCATTATTCATTATAAATATATTTTAATAATATATAGTTTAATATTATTACCCCTTAAGATAATATATATTCACACATATTATTCAAATACTTTTGTATGCATCTATTGTCTACTAGTAGTTTAATATAATGGTATAATTGGATTCAAGTGAATTGTTTTTCTTTTATGATGATGTTGCTTTTCCCATTGACTCGTGGGAAGTGAAAGGCTAAGTAGTGGCTAATCAAGTCCAAGAGTGCTTATAATAACAAACAATAAAAAAGTGGTTAAAAGGGTAAAAATAATGAAATCACTATTTTCAAGATTTATCGATACCTAAATTTTGATTTGATTACAAATTACTACTTAGACTTTGATTTTTTTTTTTAAAAAAAAATTGAATACTCGAGCTTTTAATTAATGAGCATATTGCTACACTTATTTCAATAAAAAAAAGTGGTTAAAAGGGTAAAATAATGAAATCACTATTTTCAAGATTTAATAATCAAATTGATACCTAAACTTTGATCCGATTACAAATTACTACTTGGACTTCGATTTTTTTTTTAAAAAAAAAATTGAATACTCGAGCTTTTAATTAATGAGCATATTACTACACTTGTTTCAATAAAAAAGCGGTTAAAAGGGTAAAAATAATGAAATCACTGTTTTCAAGATTTAATAATCAAATTGATACCTAAACTTTGATCCGATTACAAATTACTACTTGGACTTCGATTTTTTTTTTTTTAAAAAAAATTGAATACTCGAGCTTTTAATTAATGAGCATATTGCTACACTTGTTTCAATAAAAAAGTGGTTAAAAGGGTAAAAATAATGAAATCACTATTTTCAAGATTTAATAATCAAAATGATACCTAAACTCTGATCCGATTACAAATTACTACTTGGACTTCGATTTTTTTTTTTAAACAAATTGAATACTCGAGCTTTTAATTAATTAGCATATTACTACACTTGTTTCAATAAAAAAGTGGTTAAAAGGGTAAAAATAATGAAATCACTATTTTCAAGATTTAATAATCAAATTGATACCTAAACTTTGATCCGATTACAAATTACTACTTGGACTTCGATTATTTTTAAAAAAAAATTGAATACTCGAGCTTTTAATTAATGAGCATATTGCTACACTACACTTGTTTCAATAAAAAAGTGGTTAAAAGGGTAAAAATAATGAAATCACTATTTTCAAGATTTAATAATCAAATTGATACCTAAACTTTGATCCGATTACAAATTACTACTTGGATTTCGATTTTAAAAAAAAAAATTGAATACTCGAGCTTTTAATTAATGAGCATATTACTACACTTGTTTCAATAAAAAAGTGGTTAAAAGGGTAAAAATAATGAAATCACTATTTTCAAGATTTAATAATCAAATTGATACCTAAACTTTGATCAACTACAAATTACTACTTGGACTTTAATTTTTTTTTTTTTTTTTTAAATTGAATACCCGAGCTTTTAATTAATGAGCATATTGCTACACTTGTTACAATTTTTTTGTCAAATTAGATAGAAAGTGAGCATATTCCGACCACTCCGAGTCTTTTAGCGTGTACTCAATATGGATTCGGACATAAATTGAAAAGTTTGCGTCAAACTGTCTTCAATTGGATGCTTAATTGGACATCGGCACAATACCAGCAAAACATCTCAATTGTGCGTTCAGTTAAGACACGTTGATGCAATCATTTTAATATATGTCTAAATCCATATATGTATACATCAAAAGATATTACATGGCCGGATTATACTAATTTTCTATCCAATTTGACTGGAACTAAAGCAAACGTAGAAAGTTGCTAGAAAATTAAAAGTTCGGATAGTTGGTTTTAAAAAATCAAAATTCAGGTAGTAAAAATCAATCAATTTGGTTATTAACCCCTGTTTTCAGTGCAAAGATTTTCACATCTGTAACTTTTTTTATTACAAGGTAAAATTAGATGGAACACGACCATAAAAACGACGTGGCATTTTCACATACATTATTTGGGTTGTTGGAACTTGGAGGGTTAAAAAGATACATTAATTAGATTAGAAGTAGGAAACAGATAAGCTATCAATTCAATTGATTAGGAAAAAAAAAATGAATCACGTACTTATTGGTGTGGGGAAAAGACAATATCTTTGTCTTTTTGCCTCATTAATTGATTTTCAACATATATAAAACATATTTTAGGGAAGATGCTCTTAACCAATTTACATAAAAAGAAAATGAATGAAATACATCCTAAGAGCTGAGATTATAGTTATACGACAAAATGTCTTAATCCTGCTCTATATTATATATATATATATATATATATATGCTCTTAGCTAGACTGTAAAAAAAAAAAAAAAAACTCAATCACATTTATGGTCGGTCCACAGAATAGCGAATGATCAAATCATGTCCCAACGGAAGGTCCAAAAGGTTTTTATTAATTAATAAATTTAAAGGTCCCAAAAGAATTCAATTTTTTTAGAAAAGGAAAAATATAAAACTAAAATGCAACTAATGAATGGAATGCCCTTGATCCCTGGGAAGCACCCATGCATGCCCTTTTCTATTATTATTATATTAATTATATATATATATATAGTTTTTTTTTCTTTTTTTTTTCTCGTGAGTAGTCTTAGATGCCATTAAAAAAGCAATGCTAGTATAGTACTTATTCAGCATCTAAATTAATCTTCAATCGTCCTGAATGCTAACTATAAATATTTTTCATTTTTAGGACATCAACAGAGTTTAAACTACAAACCTCTTTGTTAAGGAGTGATAGGATAAATTACTATACATCTTTAATAAATGGTTTTATTATTATTATTATCTATTTAAAAGTTTAAAACATACATTGGAAAAATGCACCATATTTTTGTTAATTGCACTTTGTAATTTCAAGAGAGAATCATCAATTTGTGTAATTGACTGGTCAAACAAATTAATGTTGCACTACAATTATTATTATTATTAAAAATAAATGATTTAACATTATCACAAAAACAACATGAAGAGGGGAGGGTGTCTCGAATATCTCAACTGCAAACCAAACATAGATAATTTAGGAGACAGAGAACATTGCCATCCATTCCATTGGGTAATTAATTATCCTCATCACAAATTGAATGCCTTACCTATAAAATAAATATAAATATAAAAACTCATAATGCTCACCATGTGAAGAAAAATGCCCTTTTTTTCCTTTTTAGCTCCCACTTCTTTTTAAATTATTATAAAGCAAGCGTGATAAAAGAAGGCTCTAAAATTCATTTCCGGTACTCTAGCCTTTAATGTAAACAAGTACAGTAAAACTACAATTTTTGGAAATATATATTATAATATAATATCGACATTTTAATGAGAAAAAAAGTAATTCCTAAATTTTCTGCTTAACTTTTTGTTTTTTTGTTTATAAAACAAGATAAAAGAAAAGTTATGCAAAAGAGAAGGAAAAAACAATAGTGAAAGAGACTTGCCCCCACTGCTTTTGATAAAAAGATGCAATAAGGTAAGGAAATTAATTAATTAATTACAAAAGAAAAAGGAAGAGAAGCAAAAGGAAAGGCTCCATTTGATTTTTCTTTATCTTTTATCAGTGTTCATTATCGATTAGCAATAGCATCATTAATGGTTTCAAATAGGGTCTGACGGGTGTTTGTACAGATGTAATGGTGAATTGTAATATAAGTCCATTATAATATGAGATTGCATCCAAACTTTATTCACTGTTGGATGTAATGTAAAATTGCACAAAAATTTACGGTGTGTTTATTACTTTTTACTAATTTTTGTTTTGTTAATAAAAATTATTATTTGTTAAATAGATATAGTACTTTATATGATATTTATTATATAATTATTTTCCTATTTATTACTTATTTCATGATTTATATTATAATAATGTATAATGTAGATAATTCATACAAAGTGAGTAAACTTTTTTGCAAATTTTTTTATAAAAATTATCTTATAAAATTATAAAAAAGTTTCAATTAATAGCTATCCGAATTTAATTTTATATTTTAATATTTGATTTGTATAGTTCATAAATAGAAATATGTATTAAACACAAAACATAAAGTTTTAGTTTCTTTTCAAAATAAATACTCGTTTGAGTCTCATCATATTAATATGTATTATACTCTCATATAAAATAATATAATAATATTAAAGTCACATTACAATACACATTATAAAGCAAACCAAACATTACAATTTACCGTTACAGTCTATGTTATAACACAATCAAATATTGCAATTTAACATTACATTACACAGCTCACATTACTTGTAATTGTACATTTCAGATAATCTCACATTACATCCATCCAAACACCCCGTAAAAACATTTATCAAATGGTTTGAACTAATTTGCAGTCAAACACTAATTAACCGGTTGTAAATTAGACTATATTTTAATGAGAAAAAATTTAAAATACTGTGACAATATATATAACATAAAATATTGGTATGGATTGCGGAAGCTGTAATTCAAGCTCCCTATAGAATGTTGTTGCTTGTGTTGGACATTGACCTCTATACCCAAAAAAATGGCAGTATAATCTTATGACTAAAACACATTTTATGTTTAATAATGGATGGTTACAACCCTCCCTCCTTCAATATAAATTATAAATTACATACATCTATAATCGGAATGGGATAATTTGAATTGAAATTCTATAAAAAAAAAAAAAAGTATCTATTGAGTTTTTTGTTTGTTTCTGCAGTGTTCTAGGAGCGGCCATATCAAAAGAGAAAGACATGTAACATACTTACTGCACATCTAAAACAATCATCACTTGATCAGTTTCAGCCTGCAATGGCTAAGAAGGTTAGACATGAATATTTTTCAATTCTTAAATCCCCAGCAGGATTTAAACACAAAATCTCTAGTTAAAGAATGATGCACTGACTCGCAATACATGATTATTCTATCAAGACTTTAGTATTCAGATTTTGTATGAATTCTGATACGTATAAGGAAACGAGTTAATAAGTAAGTATTGATGTGAGGTTGTGTAACAGAATGATGAGAGACTCCAAGTGCAATAATAAAGGGATCTTTTAGTAACTTTATGCTACTATTTTAGCAAAGAAAAGATACCTGCTTTCTTTTCCCCCCCTCATATGTTATGATGAAATCCATCATTATAATGTCAATTATTTAAATGGGAAGGAACAAGGGTGAGCCCATTTTATGTGGGAGGGGAGAGCATATGTTGGTGGGGACATCAACAAAAGGTGCTCCCATTTTATGTGCTTAATAGAATACATATAGCGAAAGCAGCAAAACATCAAGTACGTTACCTGTATTCAAGGGATGCCAGTTGCCAATTTCCATGTCCACATTCGTCGGGTCGGGTCAGGTTTCTAGTTTGTATCCATTCTGATTTATTTCACAACATTTACATTGCCTGCATAGGAAGACATTGTATAGTCATAGTTCTCAATACTTAAATGTGCTGAACACTAGAATCGGGTTAACATATAGGGTTCGGGTTAACATATAGGGTTCGGCTAAATTGTAGTTAAACTTCTAATGCAATTAAATTTGAAGTCGTTAGATCAAAATAGAGAATGAATCAGATTTCAGTAGAGAAACTTAATCATACCTCAAGTGGATTGCAATTTACAGTCGATTGCATTTTAACCAACCACTCAGTTGTAACATATAATTACTTTCTATTGGCTAATTTTTACTAGCAGTTAGAGAAAGAGAGAGCACTCTTTTCCAAAAACACATAATTGCATCAATCAAAACACAATAAGCATCACTCCGTGGCTCATTGTCCATTTCCTAGCTAAATACATACATGTGTACAGACATTTTGGAAACAGGGAAATCAACAAGAAAATAAATGCCAGCAATTATTTAAGAAAATAAAAAGGCAAGGAAATGTACTGGAGAACTTAAATAGTGAACCTAGGAGGATTTGGTAAGGTTCAAACATTGTCTTGGATTAGGTAGTGATTCTTTTGATGTCTGTGGGTTTTTTAATAGTTTTTTTTTTTTCAAATACACTTCTATCAGTACAGTACTAGTGAATGCACTTAGAAAACTTTATCATTGTAGCTTTTTAGTAATTTAGTAATGGGCTAGGTAATCCAAAATTACATGTATTATGATCTCAATGGTTTTTAAATTGAATCATCAGGCCATTATTGAAACTTGAATCGGGACAGATCATTAATGGGCAAGATTACACCAAAAAACATATGAAATATTAGAATATGGTCAAGATTCAATAAAATATCTTATGAACTTTTCATATATTGATGTTGGAGATACCACTGCCCAACCCTAACTAAAATATTCCTTTATTGTGTATCAAACACTGTCTTACACGCTTATGCATTTTTTGTAGCAAACATCAAAATATTGAAGTTGTTTATGCTTATGCATTTTTTTCTCAGAATTTAGGACATGCATTTATGAAAGATAACTAAGCAATGGTTTCTTCATTCACATTTGCATTAACTAACCATAGAATTCGGCATGAATTTGTTGAAGTTGATATGTACAAAACGGTTTAAACTTTAATCTCATTGAGAATTATGCTAATGAAATGATAGTATGCAATTAAACATCTATAAGCCATGCATTAGTAAATCTAAACTTTTCTACAGTACCCCACAAGCGATGCAGTTTTAATAATTTACCATAATAGCAATTTACGTAGCGACTGATATACATGTATTGATGGCTTTTAATTTTTATTTATTTTCCGGAAATGGCTGAAACCCTGAGTTCTACTCGTACCTGCTAAAGGAGAAGCTTGTGCACTGACGTCTTCAATGCGGCAGTTGATAAATATGCTGTCCAAATCCAAGTTGATAAAGTAATGGTTCCTTCAGCAAGGACAAAGTCATCACCACATCAGAGCTGAATAAAGATTAGAGGAAATTCAGTGATCTAATCCACAAAATTTCAAATTTAACGTCACAAAAGTCCCTGAATTTTGTATTACAGAATGCCACTATCATTATGTGAAATTGTCATATAAGTAACTCTACTCATAGTCAGTTCAGGAATCATTTCCGTTAACCAACTTCAGGTTAAATCATTTGGATCCAGCAGTCAAGACACATGAAGGGGAAGCATAAATTCAACAAAGCCATAATAACACTCATCATAATCATATCATATCTTAATTAAGATTATAAGAGATTTCGTATATTAATAAAGATTAATTAGGGAAGAGAAAAAGAGAACGTGCACTATTTGAAGGCGTAGACGGTAGATCTGGATCGCCACACCCCAACTCCAACTCCTCCCCGCATAAACAAACACAGAGACAGACAGCCAGAAAGAGAGAGCCATCACTCTACCACAGTGGCCACTCCCTATCATCAATCAAAAGGTATTTTGTTTTTATATTTTCAAACCAGAAAGGTTCTCCTTCTCCCACATACATAGCATGCATAGCTCTCTAGTTCTTCCTTCTAAGTTCTAGTGAGAGAAAGTAAGTTTGAGTTGTTTTTTTTTACTTCTCCGTTTTCCGTTATCTTTTTTGGCGCAGCAGAAGCTGGGTGAAGCAACCGATGCTACTTCTGCTAGCTTCTTCTTTAACTAGCCTAGGAAGTAGGGCCTTGTTTGGCTTTTTTTTCCATTGAGGTTTTGACTGAGGAGTAAATTCAGGCAATTGTATTAATGACCCCCCTTCTCTGTTTTGTTCTTAACAGGTAGGAGCCAAGACCAGATTTTTTATTTACGGGTAAGAAGAACTAAGAAGAGAGAGAAGAAAAAAAAAACCTTTTTTTTTTCTGCTACTTTTTGCTTGCAATTTCAACTCAACCCCCTCAAAGTTTTAGCTTTAAGGTCTCTCTGCTTTTAATCCATCTCCACACGAGAGACAGGAGAGAGTGGAGAAAGAGAGCGAGTACTAGTCATTTTAACACTCTCTTTTCTTCTTCTTTTTGAGGTTTTCCTTTTCTTCCTAACCATCTTTCTTTGGTTCTTCCAGGGGCATGAAAAAGATGGAAACTTGAGTGATTACACATCATCGGAGGTTGGTGGTAGGTGGGGTTTCTGGTTGAGAAACAAGTTTTTACTAAGCTTTGGCTATCTCAAACTTCTTCTTCTTCAACTCAAGAAACAGAGCCTAGCAAAACAGAGCACGTTGGTTGGAAGTCTGTAGGTAGAATTTCAACCAACATGGATGGGTATGAAGCAACAAGGATGGTTCTGTCCAGAATCCAAAACATAGACCCAGAAAATGCCTCCAAAATCATGGGTCTGCTCCTAATCCAAGACCATGGTGAGAAGGATATGATAAGGCTTGCCTTTGGACCAGAGGCTCTACTCCACTCTGTTATTCTGAAAGCGAGGAAGGAGTTGGGGCTTCCTTCAAACTCCCCAACTACTCCCTCCACTCCTTCCTCTCAGTCCCCCTTCCACTCCTCCACCAACCCCGTCGCCATTTCCCGACAGAGCTCCGCTGCGTCCCGGCTTATGTGCTCCACAGGGGCAAGTTTCTCACCCACCAACATCTCCAGCCCTTCTTCCTCCGCTCTGTCAACTTGGGCTGCCTTGTCCGATCTCCAGAACAGAGAGGACCTAATCGACGCCAATGGCTTCGGGTCTTCTTCCTCAATTTACGGCAACGGAAGCAACGACTCCATGATTGATGAATTCCAGCTGCAGGACCAGCTCTCCTTCCTCAACGATGGGTCTCCTCACATGGGCCCCGCCAACCCCGACTTAATCTGCCCACCACCAGCTGATATGCTGTCCTCTCCGACTGCTTGGGGCGGACCTGTACACCGGAGGAGCTACTCTGTCAGCGATGCATGCTTGGGTTCTGAAGATCCCAGCTCAGGAATTGGTTGGAAGCCATGTCTGTACTATGCAAGAGGCTTCTGCAAAAACGGAAGCACCTGCAGGTTCTTGCATGGAGGCCCTGGTGACACCACGGCCGTCGACGGTGGAGCACCGGGCGTTGGGTCCCCCAGTAAGATGGATTTCATGGGTCAGTGCCATGAATTGCTCAGATCCAAGTCAACTCAGCAGCAGAGACTAGCAGCTGCTTCTCAGCTCTTGGGTTCAGCTACTTTTCCGTACTCACCCAAGTCCCTGAACTTACTTCTGCAACAGCAGCAAACTGATGCTCAGAGGTAAACAAACCTTAAACTAAGATTTAAAAAAAAAAACCTTAAACTTCTGCATGGAAAACCACTTCCTTTTTTCGGAAAATTATAATTTTCTTTTAAAAAAATAATAACTCATGCAGAGCTGCTGCTGCTGCGCTGATGATGGGCGAGGATATGTATAAATTTGGTCGGTCGAGGCTGGAAAGGAATGATTTTTCAATCAACGGCATGGTTAATCCAGCTTCAAGGCAGATTTACTTGACTTTTCCTGCTGACAGTACTTTCAGAGAAGAGGATGTCTCCAACTATTTCAGGTGCATGTTCATATACTGAGTTCATTTTGCAAGTAACAGTGATTTAGCGTTTAAAAAACTGCTTTTTTTACAACAAAAAAAAAAAGTCTTTTGTTGACTGTTGTTTGTGGTTTGGCCTGCTGTTATGTTATGAAGCATCTATGGACCTGTGCAAGATGTGAGGATTCCATACCAACAGAAGAGGATGTTTGGTTTCGTGACTTTTGTTTACCCAGACACAGTGAAGCTCATCTTGGCCAAAGGCAACCCTCACTTTGTATGTGATGCTAGAGTTCTTGTCAAGCCTTACAAGGAGAAGGGCAAAGTTCCAGACAAGTACAGGCACTCTCCCTCTCCCCTCTTTTTTCTCTCAAAGTCTTTGGTTGTGCCTTCAAGAAGGGCAACCTAATGGGTTTTCTTTTCTCTAATTGTTTTTGCAGGAAGTTGCAGCAACCTATGGAGAGGGGTGAGTTCTCACCATGTGGAACACCAACTGGGCTTGATTCAAGATGTGGAGGACCCTTTGATCTCCAGCTAGGTAAAAATCAGAGTCCTATGTTAGTGTTATTTTAGCAAATTTGACAACCTAATCATTATAATTGGATGTAAAACAGGGGCAAGGAGTTTTTACAATTCCCAGGATATGTTATGGAGGAGAAAAATGGAGCAAGAAGCAGATCTGCAGCAAGCAATTGAACTCCAAAGCCAAAGATTGATGAATTTGCAGCTTCTTGATGTTAAAAAGCATCACCACCACAGAGCACTTTCAACCGGGTCTCCTGTCCCCTCCCCAACTAGGCCATCAAACTTGTTTAACCAAGCCTACCATGGCTTTCTAGAGGGTAAGTCTAATCTCTGGGTTAATTTCTAATGTTTTTTTTTTTATTTAATAATATTTCGAGTTTAATTTAAGTTTCTAGCTGGCTCTAAAATTTGGGACTCTGTTGCAGAGAACGGAATGACCCCAATCCTCACTACAGGAAATGATTCAACCAACAAGGAAAGGATTGGTAGTGATAAAGGAAGCTATAATTCAGATGATGTTGACTTGCCTGAGAGGTAATTGATGGTGTTTTTGTTTTGGTAGTATTAATTTAATTTTACAGCTATTTTCATTAAATTTTAAAATAATTTACATGAATTGCAGTTTGGAGCATAATCTACCAGATAGTCCCTTTGCCTCCCCACTGAAAGACTCTACAGAGTATACTTATGCTTTCTCCAATAAGATGGCTGAGACTGAGGGGCATAATAAGGATGCTATCTCAGCATCTAACAATAACCTGGCAGCTGCTCCATCTATTAACCCAGCCACCTCAGCAGTGGACATGGCAGCCTGTAAACCGTTTAACTGCCAGATCCCAAGGTAAATATCTTTAACATTTACCATTAACACATCTCCTAAATATACATTCCTCATTAACCAATCTGTATCTTAATTCAGTCGATTTTCCTCCACCCATGGAGCCATTGGGATGTATGCGGGAGCTAGTGGACCAACGTATCCAGTCGGTGTATAGATTAGCTCAGGTATTGCATCCCCTCAGAAATATTAGTTTTTGCGGAATCCCCTCAGAAGTTAGCTCCTAGTGATTTCTGTGAAAATGTTTTTTTTGGGACTGATTGTGGTTGGGTCTTTAAGGGGATTTTTATTATGCATTATTCGCAGGAACAAGCTAATGACCAAAGCAACTGTTGGCATCAAATCTGATCAGATCTGTAGGGAATCAGCAATACCAGCAGGATACTACTTACTACCATACAAAAATGCATACTGAAGAAAAGGCAGTAAAGGAAGTGGGTCACCATTTTCTTTGGTTTATTATTTGTACTCTTTTATCACCACTTGTTTTCTCTTTTTTCTCTAGTAGTAGCCAGAGTAGGGAGTTTGGACCACAGGAAAAGTTTCACAGTAAAAAATCACAGGGCCATGTGTAGAATTAAGCATTAACTAGGGAGAAAGTGTAACGAGTCATCTTCTTCTCCTCACCTCACCTTCCCTTTTACAGCTGGTTAGGCTTCCTTTGAGGGAGCAGAGCAGTTCAGAACCCTAATTAGCATAGTCTATTAGTTCGTGTTTGCTAGGGAACAATCAAAAATCAGATCATGTACAGTGGATTCATCAGAATCAGATCAGAAGCCAGAAAAGCAGTGAAGAAGGCAGACATGTGTAACTACAAAGCTGATTTACTTCCCATAAACAGTAAAAGAGAAGGCTGGAGATGGAGAGGAGGATACGAAGATATATATGGTAAAAAAGTAAAACTAGTAAACTGAAAAGTACAACCGATATTGAGAAGAATGATATATTACGTTTATTAATTATTGTGGCTGTTGTTATTATTTATACACAGTAATGTCAAGTACTACTTATGTCATCAAAGAAACAAGGTAGTGAAAGATCAGCAAGAGAAAAAAGTTCTTTATCTATCTTACACAAGTGGCTCTATTTTATTTAATTATTTTTTCATCTCTCTAATCAGCAAGTTTGTGTCGTTTCCTTTAACTTTAGAAAAAGATTGTCTCTTTGTTGGCACATACAATATCTATCTCACTGTGCATATGTTTTTGTGGGGTCAATCTCCTTTTATTCTGCCATTCATGGTGGCCGGGGTCATTACAGTGATCTCACATGGGCAGCTGACAGTCGAGGGGTAGTGGGGTCTGAGTTATTTAACTATTTTGCCAGGTTGGGTGGGTCTACTCCTCCACCAACGCCCATGTGAAGGAGGTTGCTACTTTCTCTTTCACTGTAAAAACTATAAAACATACCACATGGTAAATAAAAAAAACATAAAACTGTCTTCAATCTTAGGGGTTTTGCTAAAGGACATGCACATATGTAAAAGTAGATGTTCTGCCACACTTATGAGAGCAGTGCACGGTGCAGGAATCTTTGGGTCCATTGAACTTTGTAAATTGTTCAATGGCTATCCCTAAACAATAGTTTGAAATTCAAAAAAAAAAACAAAAAATTGCAGGAACGATAACATGTCTCAAACCTACATGAATTAATGAGATTCTCTAAAGTTCTATGAAACGATAACATATTCAAGTTTTTAACTAAGTCTCTTGCACCCGACAAAAAAAAAACTATGTCTCAAACTTTTTTCTACATTTTAACCCAATGCCAAGGAATACCCCCTTCTCTTCCCCTTCTCTGGCCTTTTTGGTTTTAAAACTAACATTGGAGTATGCAATAAAAGCTAAAGTAAAGCGAAAGAAAAATGGAGGGAGACCAGGCTGGCAAGTTTGATAATAACCTAAAGTCTTATGCAATCCCTTGACAGGGGGAATATATATCATAAATATGTATATACATAGCATTATAGCTTTTGAAAGGTGGAAATTGATTATTCAAAGAAATGCATTCAATATTCAAACCCCCTTTGCATACTCTGTGAGGAGTTGATGATGCTCACAATTATTCTCAATTAATTAATGGTATAATAGTGATGATTAAGTTAAACAGAGCGCTGCAAACACTAAATTAAAATATCTGGAGAACTTATTCAAGCTCAACTCCAATATACAAAAAGGACTTGTTAAAGCTAAAATCCTAATTATAATGACTTTAATAAAGAGAATATAGAAGAAATCTATTTGATGATGGGTGTTGATGTTCATTTGACACTAGTGGGAATTTCAAAGGGGGACAGGTGGTGTCTCCCAATTGGAAGATGACGCTTTTTAGGGAGAAAAATATATGATTAGGGTTGCCACAATAATGGATCAGAGGATTATACCATCCATTTCTGTAGAGACTGATTAACTAATAGATAATGATCATGGTCCTATCAGATAGAGACGTTTTTGTCTCAACTAGGCGTATATATATAATAAATATACAAAATGAAGTTCTAATGCAGAGTCTCAATTGCTTACGGGTGTAAATAATCATGGTTCGGGTAAGGTTGGAGGGTCACATAACATTACATCTCAAGTGGTGTAAATTAAATTTTAGCTCTAATGCAAAAATATTATCACCAGAAACACTAAGGGCAAACAATCATTTATTTGAATACCCACTTAGGCAAATACTATGGTTAACTAGTTCATGGATTATTGGGGTCTTCATTGCCCCAGCGTTTACTTGGCGAAGCAAGTTCCTTGTTATCAGTTTAAAAAAAAAAAAAACAAACAAGACCACAAAATAAAAACAGCTAATTTCACATCACAGAAAAAAAGCTTTTGCAAGTAATCACTGACAATTCCAGAAAACTACATAAATAATGTGACAGCACTCAGCAGCCACATCATATATGCTTGGACCAAAAGAGAAACAACCCCAAATCTTACGCAATTATGCATAACATGCAGTTGAAGTTGGAAAGAGTCAAATACTGTAAAGAGAAGCAGCAATCTCAAAACACCAAATATACCTACATAATACCAGTGACTTATTCTTGTAACTCGTATTTATGGGCAAGCAGAGCTAATTCTCAAAGAGTTTGAAGACGTACCAAGCAGTTAGAGATCCATCATGATACTTGCAGAGGTATTGTTAATCATGTCTATGGAGTTCCAATTGGCTGTAGAAGTAAGTTGATGGCAAATTTGAGATGCTTCAATCCTGCTCCCAGGACTCGAGAGTAGATGTTACTCCAGTTCGACCAAGACATAACTCCAAACACTAAAACACAAAGAGTTATGTTTAGTTGCAATATTGAATAAAGAGAAGTAGATGAGATTATCTCACAAAGAGCAATGGACATGTCAATGCTGATAGGAGGTAACATTTTCAAAGTATTTTGTTCATAATTCTACATGAAAGAGACCTCATGGTTTTATTTTGCCAATATACTAATACAGATAATGAAGAGAGGGATATCTTGGCAGATCACTACTGAGATGAACGACATGTTCTTCTCTTTTACACCAATAACTTGCTTATCTATTCAGTGACAATGCTAATCTTGGGAAAGGAAACCCATGTTAGGACAACCTAATTCGGAATGTTTTATTCTGTATAACAGAAGAGACCTTGAATTTACAAAAGAAAACCAAACCAGTTAATTCATAACAGAAGAAAATTGTCTAAACAGAAAAGGAGGGAACAAATTTGCTATTGCAGGAGAAGATGAATACAACTTACTTGTATAGTAGACCCGATGGGATATTAAGTATAATTTTTCTACTCTGTTAGCAATTAAAATCCCTCTTGGCCTAAGGCGTAGATTCTGTATGCAGATAGTTATTATTATTTTTTTGGGCAAAATATGCAGATAGTTCAATGGCTGAATTCTAGCACTGTAACTCTGAACTAGAATACACTAGAAAGCTATAAGAAGACAACCCTGTCTTTATTAGAGCCTTACTTAGGATAATTATCTGAGTTTGTTATAGCTTGCTGAAAACGGCCACAAAGTCACAGGCAGTACTGACCAATGCAAATAACTACCACTACAATTTGGCAGCTTCAGACATTTAGGTCTAATATAAATACATTCCAAGTGTGATAGTGTGTAATAGATGAGTATGCATCCAGTCTCACAGTAATACTTTGTCAAAGCTTTCCATTATGCGTCGAAGTAACATAGCAACACTTCCCAGGACATTCTTAACATTGGGCAGCGCCCTTTTGGCAGTTCTCATGCAGATTGAAACAACATATTTGGGTTATCTTCCGTGGCGCACTTCCAGCCACGGCTGCTACAACTCAAGAAGCATGGTAACTATCACTGGACAACTTTGATGGTATTAACGGATTATCAAAGAGGAGCGAAGCATTAGGAAATTTATCAAAGGGACCTTGTAACATGTTCTGAACTCTCTTGGTTCTGATGTGACAGAGATGAAGGCTTACTAAATATACACTTACAATTAGAGGGCTGATAGTAATAATATCTCTATCTCTAACAATAATAATATCTCTATCTCTAACATATACCATGGACAGCAATATACTGGACCATGCACCATCACACTAGAAATAGCAAAGGGTCTTCTGAGTTAATGAATCGAAACAGATGAATTATTCAATGTATAAGAGTGAAGCTACAAGAAGTTAAAATTTGAAACTAGCAGGTTGGATATTACATCTCTTGACAAAGGAAAGATGTATAACTTTCTTCACTGCCAATAACTTGTAAAATTTTCCCAAGTTTTTGCCTATGTGCTTACTTGATTGAAAAGATTTGGAACATAAGGAGAAACTCAATCAAACTTGTGAGAATCCATGTCGTATCAACCAATATTTACTGATAAAAGGGGATAAATTTGCAAACTGAACTTCACGTAAACAGCCTCAGTAGATAAATAAGTTTATATGTAACGATATAGCAGCATAGATAGGAAGTTTTTTAAATTTAGATGATTGCCTGCAAAGGAAATTTAGGACCCGACTCATCAACGGGTTATTTGAAGTCTAGCGTATCAAAAAAACCAAGGCCACTAAACTATTGAAGCGAAAAATCACATAAACCATGCATTTCCATTTCAACTTCGTTCCATTGAATTCAAAGTTTCAAGCTCTCATCCTAAAGAAGCCCTCAATGGGGTCTATGTGACAAAAATATATAACTGAAGAACTGAACTCTGACATAAAACAAAGAAATCCAAGTTATACTACGCTCCCACCATGTGGTACAGACTGGTCTATACAATATGAACTACTAGGGTATATGGCACTTACAATACTGAAACATTGAAGAATTTCAGGGCACTTTGAGGCTCAAATTACATCTTAATACGTGAATGGATTAAAGGCACGATTCATTAAACACATTATCGTCATTTACATCCGCAGTCCTTGCTAGAGTTTTAGGCATCTAACTGACCCTAAAATGTGTTTCCTGGTTTGAACCTTTAATTGCCCTTCTCAGGTTGGGTGCAGGGACATGGGTTTCAAAATGAGGAAGAAATGGTAATGAAGGACGAACTTCTTCATTTCTAATTCAGTTATTAATCAAAAGTTAAACTAAAAACAGACTCAGATATGATAAGAACTCTCATTCAGAACCGAGTTCGGCACTCACAATTTCAAGATCCCAATTGTCTTGAAAGACGACGATACTTTCCGTTCTATATGACCAAGGGTTGAAGCTAAATAATTAACCGTTCAATGATACAGTCTCGTTGAGTCGTAAATCACAATCTTATAAACGAACTGTAACTAGTGTACTATCTGAGCATCACCAGATTCGTTTCATCAGGAGGCATGATCTCCGATTTCCATACAGTAGAGTTATCAGGGAATAATCTACACTACCTTGGTATCCCTGTTTCCATGGCATTATCAGTAAACCCAGCTCATAATCCTTGAACCCTCACTAACTGAAGTTCATTTGAAATGCATTATGCTATACTTGTACTTGGAAGGAAGCAATCTCCATTGAAGCAAAAATATGTTACAGACGTGTGTTTGTTGCCCAGCTAAGTTAACTGAAGCGGCATCCATGGATTCATCATAAAGTGAAAAGCTGGAAAGAAGCGAGGGAAACATACCATTGTGGAGTAACAGCTAAAGGAGGAGTCGGCGGCTCGTGTACTGAACCTTCTACATCCCTCACTTTTCTCCATCTACTTGTTTAACCTACAGATCATCGTCGTCCCCACGACGTGAATTCTACAGACATATATATCTCTCTTTGGCGCTCTCTTTCTTTCTCCCTCTGCGCTAATCTCTAGAAGAACAAGTCACGGGCCTTTGGGCCGTTAAGATAAATAAGCCTTCCGCTCTAAGTTGGCCCATTTAATATTAGGCTTGGTTTTGGAACTTGCTCAGAACCGCAAAACTCAAGGTCGGACTCAGCACATGCCTCGGTTCATCATGGAAAACCGATATTTCTGAAACAAACTGAATCTAACCATATATTATATATATATATAAAATAGTGATTCAATATAATTTTATATCAACTAAAATATAATTTTATATTAACTAAAACTTTCGAGTTCAAATCTAAATCGAATTTTAAGAATTATAAAAAATATTTATAGACGGCATGTCATTGTTTACGAATTGTGTGTGTATGAGTAATAATTTATTTTAATTTTCTCCCACCTAGTATAACACCTCGTAAGAAAATAAAACTTCAACCGAATGAAAAAGATGATAATGTTTTTTTTATTTTTATTAATCGTGTTGTTATTTGAATTTTAAATGTGGTGATTCATATTTTGTTGAGTGTGCTTCAACAATTAAATTGAGGGGAAATATATCTAATTTCCATGCCAATATTTAGTTCATCATGTTGTAAAATACATATTAAATTGCAAAATATATATCGACTTTGGACCAAAAGTGTCAAATTTATGCTCCAACGTCAAATTGTCACGTGCTTTCCTTTTTCCCGCTATAAGTCAGTTCAAGTCTAACAAAAGCCAATATTAGTCGAACATATTACACAAAAAAAACTATTTAACCCTTTTTTTATGATTAACATTATATTTTTTTTTACTTGTTTACCGGTGCAAGCGAGCTTATTCATAATGTGAATTGTACGGCTGTTGCCTAGAAGAAAAAGAAAGTATTTTCGTTAATTGGGCCAAAAAAAAGAAGTATATCTTCATTCAGGGCTGCAGGCCCAGTAGCATGCTCACTCTCCACTTTCCAGTCTTCCAGCATGTAGAGTTGACACGGCACGGCGGCCAAGTGGCCTTGATCGTGAAAGAAAAGTCCATCCCCCAGAGCCGATTTACTGGTCAGTCTAAAGGATCTGTAGCAAGATGCAGAGAGATCATCACGTTGTCTCTCCATCGATCGCAGGGGCCAATGGTGTGATTTTTCTACCTGGTGTAGTGGTGGTTCCGCATTCATGGTTATTGGTTACTGCTGATGAATCAGGTACACAAGTTCTTGTGTTCATTGTTATTACTGCAATCGTTACTTCTTCGTAGAAAAATCTGCTATTCTTTCGTGCTTTAGTCCCTGAGGGCAATGGAAATGCCATTGAGTAATTATGCGGGAAATGAGTGCTTCCTCGTGTTGAATTTAAGAAACTTGGAGCTAAAGCAAGATCGATGGCTACTTGGTGACTATCATTTTGTACTTGAAATCGAAACATGTAGTAGTAGTAGACCAATTTTATGACGGTACCATAAGATGAAATTCAAAGAATAAGCAATGCAGTGCAATCCTCGCTTTCCTTGTTCCTCGATTTTGCCTAGGTCAGTTGACAATGTAAGACAATATGAGTAGATTTCACCCTATACATGTGGTAGAAATTAGTTACTATCACAATTCACAACTAAGATATTCTCAAGGATTTTCATGTTGAAGTCTTTAGCAATCCTCATGTTTGAGATAGGAACTATGAATAGTAACTATTAATCTTGCACCCATATCTCTATAGCTCTACATTTTCTGATAAAAATACTGTGGAAAGGTATCATGTAGTCGTGTACACTGCAATTAGATATTGACATGAGAGAAACCACCACTTGTAGTAAGATTCTTTTCAAGATCTGTTGTAGCCTAGCTAGGTCTTATTGAGCATGTGATTGTTACTTGTGATTTTCAGTCTTCTCTTCAGAGTGCAGTCTGGGTTCTGACTCTACTGAGGTCAGTCAGTGACCTACTAATTATATTTTTGAACTTATATGCTTTTTGGTGGAGTAGCTGCTCTCTGATTTTCAAGCAGCATCTATGCTTGTTTCCAGTAAAGCAGCATAAGTTTTAGTGGATTTTTAGAATGACAAGTAGAAGTATATAAATTATAAAGTAACAGGTACCCATGGAAGAATTTGTCCTGGAACAAAGTTCAAGATTAAATATTTTCGTCTTTTAGTTGTTTCTTATCCAGTAATAAACTTTATGAGAGTTTTTTTCTACTCGTGTTTGTGCTTAGCTGTCTAAGAGGTGGGTCCTAGGGAATAATCTTATGTAGGCTTTGACATTCAGTTGGGCCGTTCCTTATTTTAGGAGTTTATATTCTTCTGGCAGTTTTGAGTGATCTCAAAATTAGATTTGAGCATTTGAATCCATTGCATTGAAATCTGACAGTACAAGAGCCCTCTTGCTTGAATAGAAACGCACCTATTATCTGCACCAGACCACACCATCCATGGACCCAACCAACCCATTAAGTCTAAATATTCATAAGTTTTCTTTTCTTCATTCTTTTGCCAATGTATCATGGCATGCTTGCTTTTGGTAAGGTTCATAGAGGTTTTCTGTTTGCATAAAGTGGCTCATTAAGTAACTCATCGAAGTTTCTGAAAACATATCCATAAAAACTTGAGTAACGGATGAAATATTTACTTAGAGACCCCTACATTAGTAGTAGATAAATTTTAAGAATGTAGATTGTGAGGCTAATGCTGTTCTGAAGGGCTAAATTAAATCAAGTGGTAGAAAACTTCAGCTGCCAAGTATGATACAATTGGTGGTTGATGGATTTTTCTCTGTTCTGATATCTTGAAGCTTTATGCAATGAACACCACTTTGACTGATATATGCATGCAATAAGCCATTTTGAAATGCCTTTTTTTTTTCTTGCTCTTATGTCTTCTAATAAGAGAAGACCTGTGGTTAAGATATTCATTTCAATGAGTAGGTTAAATTGGAGCCTCACTTTCAAAAGAGGCAGGTATGTGTATTTGAAAAACAAAAATTAGTATAGAGCTAGCTTGAGTTAATACTCTGTGCTTATCTTTTAAGTTTAAAGATAAGTCTTACTTCTAAAAGTTAACTTTCAGATCTGGAATCAACTACAAGTTTAGAAGGGTGTTGCTACAAACTGTGAAATTTCATGTGAAATTTCTATAGAAAGTGATATAGGGTCCCACCAAACACCAATACATTTGTTCATTTACTTTCTCTTTCTTACTTTCTATTGAAATTTCACAAGAAATTTCACATTTTAAAGATTTACTCCAGTTTAGAAGTTATCTTTATATGTCCTTTTTCAATCCTTATTTCTAAATCCAGAAAGAAATAACTATCGACCAGTAAACTTAACATTTTCCTATCTTTACACTTTTTTGGGGTCCCAACCCGCATCCAAGAGTCTTCCTTTGTCTGTTATCTATTGTATCTGATTATATTTAATAATAAAAATGATCATTGATGAGGTAGATTCACCTTGCATTGGTTTAATATTTAATGCCTAGAAAGATTTGAGGATTCTGCTTCCTAGAGATACAACTGATGTCATACGGCATGACATCAGTTCTATCTCTAGGAAGCAGAATTCTTAAATCTTTCTAGACCTGAAATATTAAACCAATTAAGGTGAATCTACCTCATCAACTCAGATCCTCCTCAGACATTTCAAATTTAATAGAAGGTAGGAGAAATAATTACATTAGTATAGCGTAAAATATACGGTATTAATAACCATTGTCCCCACATTTTGCAAGGTATGGTTTTACTATTCTTTTACAAAAGAAGGTTAATAATAAAAGAACAAATAAAAGGAAATGCAGGTCATGAAGCGTCACAAGTAGGGCACTGCCTTCTGAAATATTCGATGCCCGGGAGCAAGTATAGCAAAAGAGTCATAAGTAGATTTTCTCTGTACAAAGACTTCCCAGCTCCGTCCATAGTGGGCCTTCCAATCTTCCTGGTTAGTGTAGTGTGGAAGATATTGCTTCACTCCAATATTGGTTGTTGCACAAAAATCTAATATTCTTTTATTCTGAGATAGTATGTGTTCTAAACCATCAGTTCCTGTGGAAGACGGGACTGCGGAGGAAAGGAACGCCACCAGATAAAATATTTCTTCTTCTGGAATTACAGCAGAAGTTCTGTTATCCCACCTGTAGAATAAAATATTAACTAATCAGTCTTAGTCGGTTGCTTTTCAAAAATACAAAGAGGCAGATTGCTTGTCGCATAAGTAATTACTTTGTTTTGTTGACTGGGTAGATGAGGACGGGACCATTGCTTGTGTCTGTTAGGATTCTCCCAAAGACTTCTTCGGCGAATACGTGTATTTGGCTTTTTGGGACAAGAAGATTGAGCCATGGATGTGAGATTTCCCAAAGACCTTTAGACCGTAACTTGACCTCAGATACATGAACTCTGTCGAGGAACTCCATGTAGGAAACCTCTGATAAGAAAAGTGTCGATGAGATGTAACTTAACTGAGATAGCAGCATCTCAACTTCCTGAAAAAATAATAACTTATCATTTTTTAGTTCACCAATTCCAGTAGTAATCTACTCAAGTTGGGATAACAGAAGCAGAGGGCTACTCTACTTACCTCATCCACTTTAACTGCTTCATTGAACTTGAAGTACTTTGCCATTTCAAGACAGTAGAGGGTTATTCCATCTGATTTGAACTGGCTGGCTTGAAGAGGGTCTTGAGGACTAAAGGATGATCTCCAGTTGTTTAGGAGGCCTGTTCTGTTTATTATCACAAATCCTTCAATGTAGTCAAATGTGTTCTCTGCAGATATTAGATACTCTTGATCTCTGGTAAATGTATCGAAATCTGAGTACAATACTCGAACCCATTTCACCTGTGAGGAAGAGGAGTTCGTGTCAGAGTTTTACTTTCAACAGCAGAACAGTTGGAGAATATGCAAAACAAATTATGAACCACATGGTTTAGTAATGTGGTTTTGCTGTCTATACCTGTATAACACAGCTATGTACATGCGCCATAATATATATAGTGATGTTGTTTGCATTGCATGCGTGTAAGGGTATATCATTACCATATCCGGTGCTGGTTCCAGAGAAATTCTAACTTGGGTTATGATGCCAAATTGTCCAAGTCCTCCAAGAACGCCATGAAAGAGGTCTTCATTCTGCTTCTCAGAGCACTTCACCACCTCTCCCGTTCCTGCACAAAATTTTGGTACGGTTACTGACAATTCCATGCATCTACTAAGAGCGTAAAACCGAGACAAATTTATTTGCTTCCAGAACTACACTACCATGACTTCATTTATGAAATACTTTAATGCATTATATAGGCTAGTGAATAGCTCGTACGAAAGTTGGATTTTATTGTACCTGTAACAACCTCCAGCTGATGCACATTGCTGATCTGGGGTCCATGACGAAACGTCTGACCGCTTATTCCCGCATTTGATAGGGTTCCACCAACTGTAAGATGCAGATAGTCTGTCCATGATTTTGGTGCTAAACCATATTTCAGGCTTTCCCGGAGGATGTTTATCCACAAATCTCCTCCAGAAACATCCACATATGGGAATTTCCCGCCCTGGATGTGCATTACGGGACTCTGCAGTGATTCCATATTGATCACCACTCCTTGGAGGGTTTGTGCTTGGCCTTGAAGCGAGTGGCCATGGCCCCTTGCTGCAACTGTGAGTTCTGAAAATGGACCCATCTGCCATATATGTTTTACAGTGTGGGCTATATCAGAAACCGACTTGGGATACAACACAGCTAAAGGTAGAAAATGAAAGCGGTTCCCGAAATCTTTGGCTGCATGGTGAACCTCACTGAAACTGAGGTACCCTTCCAGGGGAATAGTTGATAGTGAAGAATGGATAATGGATATACAAAGAGCCTTTCTGAGTGCTATATGAGTTAGCAGCAATAGAAGGATGCTCCTTTTCACTAGAATGTTAGTCTGTCTGAGGAAACTATTATATGCTCTTCCCATCTTTTTTATTTTCAGTTCAACGAAGAAGCTGAAGATGGAACTTGGTTTCGTTGCTCAGATGAGAGTTGGAAAGCAAAAGGAGAGGTATGGAGAGAACCAAGGAAATGAAGACTTGAGAAGTGAATTTAAAGGTGAAAACTTGTGGGCGGAGTCAACCTATCTTCATTAGCAAAATACGTACGAAGACTGCCTGCTGTTGGTGGGAGTTTTTCAGGATTTTCCTTTTAGTTCTCTTTTTGGGCTCTTTCGTTCTAGAGAGAGAGAGAGAGAGAGAGAGAGAGAGGAAGAGACACATAAGCCAAGTTGATCAGAAAAAGTCACAGTAAGGAAAGATTGCACAAATCTCTGCACTTTTTTGAACAGTTGCAACCACAGTGCAGCCTTTTTTATTAAAGACAGTATGCTGCCAATGGTATCTTTCTTGTTAACGCCGTTTTACTTTTCCCATATTTAGTAAGCGGTACACTTGCAAGAAGAGGCTCCTCTTCTACCTTCTCTTGATAACCAGGCACGCCCTCTGTTTGGTTGAATGAATTCGGACGTAGTCAAGTTCTATTTCTAGATCCATTGTTGTACCACCACCCGAATACGAATACGTGGTGTAGGTATCCATTTTCTGATTTGATTAGATAGTGCATATAATTGAGCAGCAAGCCTTAAGACCAGCTGGGTCCATAAGGCACGTGAAGTTCTAGTTGCTAGTGTGCTCTGTGGGGGGGCTTTAGAGGGTTATGATTGGTTTTCTTTGGGACCCCTTTTGGCCCCTCTATGGGAGATTCAAGAATGACATTGGTTTGACAGCTTCCGTTGGAATTAGCCCCGGAAACACTAATAGTTCTTCTGTTCTTATGTGCTGCTCTAAGAGATTCATTTCCAGCAATTGGACAAGTTTGATTTGCAAATGATTATGTCTAGGTATTTTGATACTGCTTGCTGTTCAATTATTGCTTTTGATCCTGTTTTCTTCTCTATCGACAAATTGCTCAATAGAAATAATCAGAAAAATGTGTAGCTCCAATCTTACCACATCATCTCTTCTTCTCTTTAGGATTTCCAATCGGCCCTGTGTCGTGTGCACAACTTGCATTCTTGTTTGGATGAAAGGATTACCTGTACATTCTGTAGTCTCAACACCGGGTATGTGTAACACACCATTTTCTTTTCCCTTTATAACTGTTCTAAATCTTTCTTGCTAAGATAGTGACATCATATGAATGTTGCCACTGTTGAAGTAGTACTGCATATGTCTAGAGCCGCTGATGATGAAATATTGCCACTGGGTTTTGGTCATAACCTTAAATTTATGCCTCCTGCTCGTTCTAAAAGTTTTTTTCCAGGTTGTTTTTTACTAGTGTTAGTTTTTCTTTATGTTTTGGCTTCTACTGCAAGGTTGAGGATTCCTCTGACATTAACACACCAGACTGATCATTGTCTTTGTTCATACCACAGATGAAAAATTTCTCATTACATGGACTCATCTTGTCTAGGATTGAACAATAACTAACATTTCTTTACCATTGTGGTGTCTCCTAATCAGGATTCAACCTCAATTTTAATATTACACCCCCTATTCTATTTGAAATGGGGCACCACCTTCTTGTGTGAACTAACCAGGGGAGAATATATAGTCTTGCACTTCATCAGTGGTGATGAAGAACCTAATTTTTGCTGACATGCTTTCTGGAAGGAAACCGACTATTAAAATTCTTAAATCTAGATCAGTTCAGAGAGGTAATGATTCAGCTCAGAAAGCAACCCCCATTACACGTACATGACCTTCCCTATTGTGGGCCTCTAGTGTTCCCATGATGACATGTTTGTGGAACAGATAGATTAAAAGAATAAGTCAACAGTTATTCAACTGATTAATTACCTAAACAATTGTCATTCGAGGACCTAAAGGACGGTGAGGCAGGTCCCGCGGGCGGGAACCCTCTCAAGAACACACCCATAAATTCAGCATTGATACATGCCTTGTTGATATCGGGTCGGTATAACACCTATGATTGGCTTATTGAAGATTAACGATTAGGGGAACTGGTGAGACGACACGTCATCTTGTCTCTGTCTTAATTGCAGCTCCTGTCGTTAATCAAAAGGATTTGCTCTTAGATGGGTTGGTAGGATGCAAGATTGATTTAAGATTTGCAAAAAACACCTATGGGAGGATACATAATCATGCTTATCATGTTTCTTATCCCACTTTAATCAGCGACTGCTTGTCTCTTTCTTCTGCTAAAAATCTAGTAAAGTTATAGTTTTGTTTTCTTACTTTCGTATGTTTTTCCTGACACCCCTTCCTTTCAAAGTTCCCATGAGGTTAAAAAAAAAATTGCTCATGACATGTCTGAATGAGACAAGAAGATCAATCTAATCTGGTGAAGTGGCAATAGCTGAGCTTGGAATTGTTAGTGGTTGAGAACCAACCATGGATTTGCTATTCAAGCTTATTGTCGAATATGACCGACTTATCTTGCTGATACTTAATGGTTAAATATTTGGATCAACTACGGGTGAAGTTGTAATGTTAGAGCCTATGAAACACTTAGTTATAATCACTTAATTAAGTGGCAGGTCTTATTTCCAAAAAAAAAAAAATGTAGCTTAATCTGTTGGTGAAATAACATTTGAGTACTTAAAGTATGAAAAAAAGGAAAATGAGGTCCTTTTGTGTTATGGTGTGGGACAGAGAGTATGAACAGGAATCTATAAGGTGTAGGGACATAGAAGATTTAGGATTTGGTGTCTGTCTTGCTCACTCGGGTACAATACATGTATAGTTGCATGATTATCAACGCCAAAAGCAAAAGTTTGCTGCCAAATAGGAACTGTTTCTTTTGTGTCAACTTTAATTAATAGTTGCTGCCAAATCTTCAATTTTTATTTACATGGATCCACATCATAAATATAATAGGGTAAGAAATCACACACACAGAGCACTAAGTGTCATTAGTGGGCATGGGAATGAATGGACGAATATTGCACTTTACTAAAGGCAAATTTGGTGACTCCTTCATATGGAACAATGAAGATTAGAAAACCCATTTACAAAGAAAGCTAGAAACCCTCCTCTGAAGAATTCTTGCTCACATAATGAGTCTCGGTGAATAAGTTTAAGAATTTAAAAAAACTAAAAAGAATGCTTGTTCACAAGAAGGGTGAAGAGCAAATTGAGGAAGTACTTTATCTTTTGCAAATGAGCTTTTAGTATCACCATCCATAATGGAACATTGTACAAGTCTATCAATTTTTTTCTTTTTAGATTAGATATAGGTCCATAGCTTCTAATTCAATAGTAGATAATAATTCAAAATTTGCCAAATTTTGCCGACCACGCATATCAATATGAGATTTGGTTAATGATTAACCATAAAAGCATAATTAGTTCTTGAAATCATCATTTAAATATGTAGTGATTAAACATTGCTATATAGGAAATCACCCTATTTGATATTCTTTATTCTTATTGCTTTAGGCTGTATGAACATCTTCATGATCTTCTATTCAAGTAAAATCTGTGTTTGAATGAATGTACGTGCCTGGTAAACTTAATTGTTGACAATGTCATTATCCCACATAACCGTGTTAAACATGTTGCACATGTGGCTAATATGTAGTTGTCCACCTTGGCTAGTAACTTTTTTTTTGCCAAAAACCTTGGCTAGTAACTTCACACAGTAAAAAAATTGTTGGATCATTCAATACTGGAAAAATATTATTAAGGGTCAATAACTTGGGAGAGGTCTGAAGTTTGGCCCTTGTGAATTTGAAAGGTCTGAAGATTGAAATGGTGATAACAAAGGTCTGAAGTTTCGACTTGTAGATAATAGAGGTCTCCGTTAGATTTTTCCGTTAAAATTGACGGAAGTTGGTCATGTGCATCGCATGTGACCCGAAATAAAATAAAATTCCAAAAATACCCTTCTTGCATCTCACATGATTGAATGAAAAGACGAAAATGCCCTTAAGGCCACCACCCAACTCCAGCCACCACCACGGCTCCGGCCGGCCACCACCCAACTCCGGCGACCACCACTCACAACTCCGACGACCGCCACCCAACTCCGACGACCGCCACCACGGCCCAAATCGGAGCCACCGGCCCCGATTGGGCCCAAAAAGGAGCCACAAAGCTCCGATCGGAGCTCGGTGGCTCCGATCGGAGCTCGGTGGCTCTGATTTGGGGCCACAGAGCTCCAAATCGGAGCTCTGTGGCCCCAGATCGGAGCTCTGTGGCTCCGATCTGGGGCCACAGAGCTCCAAATCAGAGCTCTGTGGCTCCGATTTGGGGCCACAGAGCTCCAAATCGGAGCTCTGTGGCCCCAGATCGGAGCCACAGAGCTCCGATCGGAGCCACCGAGCTCCGATCGAAGCTTTGTGGCTCCGATTTGGGCCCAATCGGGGCCGGTGGCTCCGATTTGGGCCCAATTGAGGCCGTGGTGGCGGTCGTCGGAGAGGGTGGTGGCCGGCCGGAGAGGGTGGTGGTCGCCGGAGAGGGTGGTGGTCGCCGGAGAGGGTGGTGGTCGCCGGAGAGGGTGGTGGTCGCCGGAGAGGGTGGTGGCCGGCCGGAGCCGTGGTGGTGGTCGGAGTTGGGTTAGGTTTAAATTATGGACAGGGGTATTTTTGTCATTTCATCTTTATATTAATTAAAAATTTTATTAATTCAAATATTACAAAAGGGTATTTTTGACATTTCACACGGTTCTGTTAAATTTGACAGAAAATTTGGACGGAAAACCTAAAAATCACAAAGTCCAAACTTCAGACCTCAGTTATCACCATTTCAATCTTCAGACCTCTCAAATTAACAAGGGCCAAACTTCAGACCTCTCCCAGGTTATTGACCCTATTATTAATCACACTTATGTTTCTGGTGACTTGATTCCATCCTTGCAGTGTGGACCTAGAATGGGGCCTTCTCCTAGAGGAAGATGGAATCTCCAGTAAGGCAAATAATATACTGAGAATCAGAAAGGAATACACCAGAAGAGTATCTGAATTTGCACATGTTGTAAGTGCCCATACCTCATCTCTCTAGCTAGCCTGCCCATTTTTCTATTTATGTTTATTTTCTCTGCCACTAATCCGTTAACGGATATCGTAGCCCATCCCCAGATCTCTCTTTCCTTATTCTCTGAAGTCCCTCTCATGATAATACCATGCTTCTCAGATATTGTTGTTGGGAACAGATTCTGGTTAGCTTCTCTGTGTTTATTGCTGCTTTGACATGGGTTTTACCTTTTATTGCACAATGTAGGAAATGCTAAATGCCTTCATCTCTGTTGATGTAGTATAAGAGTGTGTCAGTGCCTTCACCCACGAGTTCTGATTTAAAGGACAGTTGATTAAGACACGTGTCATATTATTAACAATCTCAAGACTAGAAAATAATGGCCGGTAATTGAATGTTTCTAATATCCTATTCTAAGTTGAAGTGTTTGACTAGGAAGCCACTTTGCGTGTTGCTCTGTGATAACTAAATGTAGTGACTATGCTACTTTAGAACAGAACGCCAATTCTATGTTAAAATTTTATTTTTATTTTCAACTTGATGTCCTTACTCTAATTCTTGTCCTCACGAGACAAATTGTGGTTCGGTCTCTGTCTAGATATTGACAGACTGAATGTAGTAGTATTGTATTAAAAATGAAGTTGGTAGAATTAGTCCAAATTCATGGGTATGTGATTGTGAGTTGGTCATATCTATAAAATAATCTACTGATGCTGATTCATTGATATGCTTCATCATTATTATTATTATAATATAATATGTTTGTGACAATTTCATCTTGACTAATATTGTAAAGTCTGAAATTTCATGGTAAAACTTAGTGAAAGTGGGTGTATATTTTCCTGAAGAGGTAAGTATCTCGTTTTCTCACTAGATTTTGTTATATGTTTTTACAATTTTGTGAAATTTTTCTTAAATTTCCAATTGCATTTTAGCTATACAGGGAATGAATATCGTGTATAGTGAGTAATAATGAAGAAGGTGATGGTGGAAGTCACTCTCTACGAGTTCATGTGGAAGAAGCAATGAAGAAAAGGTGTAAGAAGTGATCCACAAGCTTCATTCAAATGGATGAGGTGTGTTTTCCTTTTAGACCATCAAAATCTCAATACATGTCGCATTGATCAGTAATTACGTATATCTCTATAGGTGGTTGATTATTATTTAATTAGGTAATTATTGCCAGTAAGTGCCAGATGTAGGACGGTAATTATTATTTTTTCATTACCTTTCATTTAAAGGATGTTGATTGTGTTTGATGTTGTACGAGAATGGTTATTTTATGAATGAATGAATGTTATAATGACCAAACTTTCTTTTTCTTTTTAATTTATAAAGATACAATCATGACAAGTGAAGTTACTAGCGAGAAGTGTCACTTTTTTAGCTTTAAAATTTAATTAATTTTGGTGCTTAAACCCCCTTTTATGTTGACATGTTGCAATACACGATTTTGGAGAATTCAAATCTGTAGATAAAACATGGCCAAAAAATAAAAAAAAATAAAATAAAAAAATCTGTAGATAATGTTATATTATTTTAGTGAATGTATGCGTACTTTCTTTTATTTGCGGTAAAATTATATTATTTGAATGTCTATAGTACATATCAGTTTACTAAAATTTAAAATATATTTTTATATTGAGTATTGCAATTATGTGTTTTTAAAGTATTCTAATTTATGTAATTTTTTTGATGTAAAAATAAAGTTGAATAGTTTTTAATTTTTTATGGCATAAGATATGATATTATTTTAAATTTTTGTATAAATAAGAATTTGAAGAAAAAAATATTATTTTAATTTATGTCGAATCAAATTAATATACAAACCGCAAGGTGAAATGCAAACCACTTTTCATAATTTAATAAAAAAGGATGATTAAATTGAACATGTTAATTATTAAATGAAAAAAAAATCCTGATTAAAGTTTTTTTTATATACATTTTATTAACTTAAGTTTATATAAATATAAATTGAGAATTTTGTTAGATTTCCATCTAATAGAGCACATGCCGAAAAAATAAATAACAATTTGTTTGACGGTTAAACATTAACTATCAAATTATTTGATTATCCACATATCAGTTAGCAATTTGTCGTGTTTTTATTCATTAATTATCTACTCGAAACATTACTCATTCCCAAATTAAATAGAAATCCTAACAAATCACACAATTTGTATACATATGAAATTAAGTTAACAAATGTTTAAAAAAAAAGTTTACTAGTAATTTGTTAAGTGACTAAGTATTAGTTAGCAATTTAAAAACTAACGCTAAATTTAACCTTGCAACTTGCAAGTATAAAGGGGGCAAATTAACTAAATTAATAAAAATATTGAAATTGGGGGACAGAATTAGGGCCGGCAATGGTGCGGTGAAAATCAAATAACCATGGTTATTCGCACTATTTACCGTAATGGTTAACCGTACTATTATGGTGAGGGACGGTTATGGTAATGAATCTTGTAATCGCAATGGTTATGGTTATGGTATTCAATTTATAACCGCGGTTATAACCATCATCTCTATATATGATATTAATATATTCTATCTATATATAATTCTTATTCTTTTCCCTTTCCCAACCACCATTTTTTTGCCGAGCAATTCCTAACATTCAATCTTGACCCTTTATTTTTTTTCCAAGCAATTTCCACCATTCAATTTCAGTCTAACCTAATTTGTAAAATCAGTCTCACTCTCACTATCAAATACTCAAACTCTCGTCCACTTGTTCATTTGTCTAGGTCAACTGACAAGTGAGAGTAATGTAGCAATCATATAAATATGCCTAATTTATGTCTATATTTCTTATTATTAGGTAACCACGATTGGAAGTGATGGCGAATGAGGATTGAAGATCGCAAGTGATAGACGATTAAAGATGTGTTTTTTTTAATAAAGTGAAACAATAAAATTATGTTTAATTTGAATTTCGTGTATGAAGCAATGAATGTATGTTTACTTTTCTTGTATGAAATAATGATGTTGTATTAGTTTGAATGATTGTGGTTAAATGGTTTAACCGTGGTGAAAAACCACGGTTATGGTTATGATATGAAGAATCATAACCACAGTGGTAATGATTATGGTATGAGTGAAAAAAAATATGATATGATTATGATATTAATGTTATTCGCACCGTACCCTCAACATCGACGGTCCCTAAACAGAATATACCACCGATCTCTATCATTACTTATGAGGATTATTACTAGGGTCGTAATAATTACAAGTATTTTTATAATTGTAGGATTGTGATATTACGTCACCAATGACAGTATCAGACACAGACACTTATGTATGTTCCATCACGATCCAACAGAACCAGCATGTCTCGGCTTTGTTTAAATTGGGTTCGTTAAGTTGACAAGTCCCGGTCGGACCATGCAACATGTTTCCTTACACCAACTTAATAGAAATCTCTTCAAATACTTGTGGCTATTTTTGTTGGCAAAATTATTACTTTTTTTCTATATATAATATTAAGTACTATTTATTTGATTTTATTATTATTAATTAATACCTGAATCACCATTTGAACTACGATCAATTACATTTCAAAATTGGTTGTATGGATTTTTAATTGCATATCAAATTGTTGTACCCGTTATAATTTACATCAATCTGGATATAAATGGGGCAAGCGTCGATGGTTTAGGTCTTATGATGCATATCAAAAATGAATTTGACAATATATTGAATATGATTGCAATGAAAAACATTCAATTTGACGATTGATTGAAATGCACCGTTAGAATTAGGTGGAGATCATGCCGAATGTCAAAATGAATATATTTCGTCGCGATCCTTTCATTTTCTCGACGAATCAATCATGGGTAGATATCAAAATATCTCATGTAGCTAGCACATGCTTATTTTTCTGTCTAGTTTAACATAAATTATAACGGCTATAGCAACTGTATCGTAAATTGAAAGTTCAATTAAATATTTTTGTAAAATTAAAATTTGAATAACAATTAATAAAGGTCAAAAAAAAGCCTGAGCAAAAGATCATTAAGACTAGGACAAGAGCCAATTAAGGCCGCACAGAGAAGATCATGCCCATTTTGGACTAAGTACATTGATCCTCGTTTTTTTGGTCATTTTTTATCTTGGTGTCGGTTTTGATCCAATAGCGAAAAGACCATTTAGACCAATACCATATCAAATTAATTTAGTGATTAAAAAAACTGAAAATAATAGAAAAAAACTGAAAATAATAGAAAAAAACTATTCTCTTGTGGATTCTTCTCAAGTTCATGGCAATGAGGCTATTTCACCCTCAATCTGTAATTTTATTCAGTTTCACCATCAAATTTCTCATACATTATATTTGATTTCATCTTTATGTTTTGACCGTCAAAGTTGATATAGCGTCTTTTTTTTCCCTGCGGGTTTGGTTCCAGGAGGGAACCCTTCAATAGGGGCAGCAGCAGGGGCGGAGGTATGTATGAGAATGGGGAGACATATGACCCCCATTAATACTAATTTTTTTTAATCATATATATATATATATATAGTAAGTTTGTTTTAAATTAAACAAATGAACCCCTAAAATTAGCCAAAAAAGAACCCCATAGCTCCAAAGGCCACGGCCCCAGCCCCCAAGGCCCAAGTTAACTTTTTCTTTTAATTATGACTTATTAAATTTCAATGACTTGTTAACTTTTAATATTTTTTATGTTGATGGTGAACCCCCAACTTTATATGCCTAGCTCCGCCACTGGGCAGCAGTCATAACATACCTGCTCTACCCTGATCTAATCCCTATACATACCATGTCAGTTTATAATGAGTAAAGTATTTGTTATATATTTCAATTTCTAGAGTCACTAACAGATTTGAACCCCTAACTTTTAATTAAGTAATAAAATATTAAACCACTGATATAGCATTTTAATTATTAACTCCTTTTATTATAATTGTTTTCCTTTCAAATAATTCTACCAGAATTTCCCCCCTTTAAATATCTATATATAAAATATTGTCGTTACTCCCTAATTCTATGAAAGTATGAATTCGGATTTGCGATGATGATAATTTTCTGAAAATTAATTATGAAGAAAAGGTTGTAAATACTATACAATAGGACAACGCCTCAACATTGACACGCCTCAACATATGAAAACGAATAAAAATTAGTTCTTTTGGTCCAACATGTTTTGACAATTTTTGAGTTTTGATCATATATTTTTTTTTTGCCTAGTTTTGGTACCATAAGTTTGAAAACTTTTGGTTTTTGGTCAATCCGTTAGTTGACCGTCAGTTTGACCGTTCAATAGTCATGTGACTTGCACATGCCTAGTCCCAAAATTTTATTTTTTTTTTCAATTTAGTCCTCAAAATTATCATCCTAACTTTTTATTTTTACAATTTAGCCCCTAAACATTATCAACCGCACCCTACGAGTAAATATGACCTAGCCATGGTCCGACCCATGGCTAGGTCGGACCATGGCTAGGGTCGCCGGACTTGGGTGACCCTAACCATGGTACGACCTAGCCATGGGTTGGGCCATGGTTAGGTCAATTTAGCATTTGGGTCCAACTGATCAAATTGGACCATTGGACAAAATTGACCTAGCCATGGTCCGACCCATGGCTACGTCGGACCATGGCTAGGGTCGCCGGACCTGGGCGACCATACCCATGGTCCGACCTAGCCATTGGCCGGACCATGGCTAGGTCAATTTAGTCCTAGGGTGCGGTTGATAATGTCTAGGGGCTAAATTGCAAAAATAAAAAGTCAGGACAATAATTTTAAGGACTAAACTGAATAAAATAAAATTTTGGGACTAGGCATGTGCAAGTCACATGACTATTTAACGGTCAAACTGACGGTCAACTAACGGATTGATAAAAAACCAAAAGTTTTCAAACATATGGTACCAAAACTAGGCAAAAAAAAGATATATGACCAACCCAAAAGTTGTCTAACATATTGGACCAGTGTTATCAGAACCGGACCGGGGCCTGAACCGGCAGGGCCACCGGTTCCCGGTTCGGCCGGTCGGACCCGGTCCGAACCGGGTCCGACCGGTTTTAGTAAAAAAAATGCAAATTTGCATATCCTCTTTGTAAGTTAACCCTTCTGTAGGTTTTAGTCCGGATCGGGGCCTGCCTCTCTATAAGTTTACCCTAAAAAAATTTTAAATTTTTTTTTTATTTTTTTTTAATTTTTTTTAATGAAAAGAGTCCGAACCGGTGAACCGCCCGGTTCGCCCAAAACCGGCCGGTTCGGTGAAAACCGGACTTCAGAACCGGGTTCGCTTACATCCTCCGGAAATAAGCAAACCGGACCGGTGAGGGGTCCGGTTCCGGTCCGACCGCGATCGGACCGCCGGTCCGGTCCGGTTCTGATAACACTGTATTGGACCAAAATACCTATTAACCCTAAAAGTAATTAGGTGAAAATGAAACAGAATCACACTAGCACGATGACAACTGTCTCCTTTTAATTTATAATAATTAATTTGAGAGAGCATGGCAATGACTGTAATTCTTCACACTTTTGAGGGGAAATAGTATTACCTCACAGTCGGAATACTTCCTGACTTCTCTGTCGGAATGAGAATCATTTCCGAATTAATTTAATTGTTATTAAATACAAATCAACTTAATCAGTCCATTTTGATTTGATCTGTTGAGTCGTCCAAATGGCTGCGTCTTAGAAGTTACGGATAATTCGGTTTTGACCATATCTCTCTCTAATTATGGTAAAACTTTATATTAACCTTTTTATAAATAGGGTTTCAATTTTATAAAGATATCAAAATTCAAGTTTATTACCGATCTTTTAATAGGATGAGTTGGTCCACTAATTTACACCGGACTTTAGGTTTATAGAACCCAATATGTGAGACTATAGATTTGCTTTGAGATCAAATGGTGTAAAAACGTTGATTTCAATACTTCTCCGCGTGCACAATAAGTAACTCTTTATATGAGACTGGTATATTATATCCTCACAATCTATCTCTCACGCTCATATTTTAGTTAATGTATACTCAATACCATTAATTTAGAACTAAGCTTGATACCATTTTAAATTTTATTATGTATTGAGCCGAGCCAAAATAAAATGAGCCAACTGATAGCTGGGATCACCACCGGAGCTCTGTCGCTCCGATCAGAGCCACAAAGCTCCGATCGGAGCTTTTTGGCTCCGAATAGAGTTTTTTCTGAGGTAGTGGCCGGAGTCGGGTCGCCGGAGCCGAGGTGGTGGTCGTCGGAGTCGAGTTGGTGGTCACCGGAGTCGGGTGGCGGTGGCCGGAGTCGGGTGGTTTTAAGGGTTTAGGGTTTAGGGGTAAAATTGTCATTTCACATTTCCTTAAATAAGATATTAAATAAAATAAAATATTAAAGGGGCAAAAATGTCATTTCATACAATTCTGTTAAATTTAACCCTAAAAATGGACGAAAAACCTCAAATTAACAAAATTGAAATTTCAGACCTCCATTATTAACTTTTTAAATTTCAGACCTCTCCCGTTAACATGGGTGATAGTTCAGACCTTTCATAGGTTCTTAACCCTAAAATATACTTCATCACTTGCTTATTTGCTACTTTAGAGCATCCACAATGATATTACTTAAATTGTATTCCTTAAAATTGTCACGTAGGATTTTATGTGTGGTTTTAAGGAATGGTAATACCTAAATAATAGTAGGTCCACAATGATTTTACTTAAACATTTCTTTATTATTAAATTTTAACTATCAATTTAAAAAGTAGTTAATAATTTCAATTTCCAAGCTTAATAATTGTGCTGTTTAAGTTATCTACATATATATATATACAACGTTGCTTAATATGTTGGCCAGAATAAATATACTTGATTATATGAATTTGTTCACAAACGCTATTGACCCCTCCGTTGCTCCACTCCTCGCCGACTAAAATGTTGTTTGTATATATACAATAGATTCATTTAACTATATATATATATATATATATATATATATATATTCAAAATTTATGCTATTGAGCAATATAATATATATATATAATAATTATAATATTCATTTATATATATAGTGTAGAGGAAATTAGGAAGATCAGTGGAAGTAAAAAGTGGGTTTGAAAAAACGAAAAGACTGAAATAAAAAGTTGGGCGGAAGGAATGGATGAAAAAGTGGGTTTGGAAAAAAAAAACTTAATAATTAATTTTATGTGATGACGTGTCAACATAAATCATTACTTAAATTTGAAGAATGTTTTATGTAAAAATATAAATTTATGTGTGGGTCCCATTTTTAATGAATGCTATGTAAAATCACTGTAGATAGTTTTTTTTCGCTTTACATAAATAAACACGTAGGATCCACGTTTACGTAATCCCTACGTAATACCACTGTGGATGCTCTTACATATCTTAAACGTATCAATTTTAGATTTTATTTATACTTTGATAGCTGATAGTTGAGATTATATCTTTAACCGGTTCAATTGAAGTATTTATTTAAAACAATTTGCAAAAACACATGCTCTCAAATCTTATATATAGAATATATATAGTTGTAAGATTATGACATTTAATTTGGTCCAAGTCCAATGAAGTCAATGGAGTTATTATGTGTGTCCGTTGTAAGAGCCATCGCTTTATGAAAGCAACACCTATTCATGGTGGAGAGTACCCACACATACCATAAACTCCCTTTCATTACTTGGATGGATCTTTTTAGCCGTTTCACTTTGACCTTTGACCCTCCTCCTAATTTATTGCATATCTTCATTCCTTGTATCCTAGACTAGACTAGGTTGCCATCAATTGGCAATATTATTTAGTCACATGAACCGAAATTCCAAGTTCGAAACCCCTTATATGTCATCTTACTGTGACTTGATTAAACAATCATGTCCCGACTGATTTACAACCCGTGTCAAATATATAAGGAGGTGAGTAGAACTGAATTTAAGAGACCGACATTTTGACTACATTAAGATGCTGGTGGGGTTACGTTGATAGGGTCAGTCCATACGATATTTGTTGCTAAGTCTGGTCGAAGAAAATTTCATATTATGTAGGAGAGCTCGAATATTATGTGCGAATGATCTAACCGGCCACTACCATGTGAAAAAAGGGTCATGGTCATGTAAAACTTCTCATTCAAATCAAGCAAGTTACTTCCTTTAGAAAAAAAAAAATCAAGCAAGCTACTTTCATAAATAAAACTATAGAGTTAATTTAGAACATAGAGTAACATGGGCTGAAGTAGGGGCTTTTCTTCCATAGTGGTCTTAAATTAAGGGCTTTCACTACTGACACTAGGCCCATTTCTGATCGCCTAGCTGAAGCCCAATATCAAAACGGGGCGGGCCACAAAGTAGCGCCGTTTCGTGTCCATCATCAGTTGAGCTGAAACCTTTGGACTTCCATTGGAACACTTCGAAGCTCCTTCTCTGTTCTTGTCCATCAAGCGTCATCGTCTACGCAATCCACCGCTCTAGAAAATCCAATTCAATTCCTGATCTAGCATTCCATTTGGAGATATAGGGAAGTTCTGCAGTTCTTGGCGGTGAGTTTCTTGCTCGGATGGCAATTGGTCGAGGTTGATTCAGTTTTGGGGTTTGGCGGAGTTGGAAATTTGCGCAGATGGGGAAGTGGAAGAATCGCCGTTCCACGGGACGGACGTATGATCCTCAACGTTATATGTACCAAGAGAATAGATATTATCCAGAACTTGATGGCCGTGGCGCTTCGCCTGGTAGGATTCTAATGTCTCTTTCTCTGTTTGTTTCAGTTCAATCTACAATTGCTGGTCCGGACGTGATGTCTTTCATCATCTGCTTAAAAATTGTTTTTGATTCATGGATTTTTCTGTAGTTTCATGAATGATTGTTGAAATCTTTTACAATAATTAGAAACGAATAGTGTGACAGTTTGATGTCATGTGAATACGTGATATGAGCTTGTACTAGTGTATGTTAATTGTTATGAAACTCGTATAGTTACACTGTTTTATTGGGTATGTACAAGGTTTTCTTTTTCTTGGTTGGAATCTATGTGAAGAACTTGCTTATTTTGTGTATGAGAAAATTGACATATTCAGCTGTTATTCTTGGTATCTGTAAATGCATTTGCCAATTGCTAAGTTGCTTTTGATGTTGCCTTCTTTATGATTCGGATTCAACTAACCAGAAGCCGGTTCTAGGTCACCACTATTTATGCCATAACTTACATGGAATAGTTGAAACAAGATTGAAAACACAATCTTCATTCAAGTTTTTGTATGTTACCCCAGAATTTGAGCTCCCTTCTTGCCAACGTGTGTATCTTCTTACCATCTCTTGTAGCATCTTAGATAGAAGTTTTCATAAGGGCAGTATGATTTTCTAGCTAATTGTGTTTCATAACAATATCCAGTATTCCAATTGGCTTGGCTCGTCTGCCTTTTTTCATATGAAAATTCTTAGGATGGATGTCACGGACGTCTAAATTTTTAATGGCGTCCCTTCATATGTGTTTGTTTTTTTTTTGTTCTCTGTCATTGAAGGTATTTCATGTACAGAGAAAACATCAGTACCTCTGTGTTACCCTGTCTGGATGGTTAACTTAAGATGTAGGTTACATATCTTAAGTCAGTTTATACTGTCTCAGACATTTTCAATACCCTTCCTCTATATTGAAATTTGAGGTTATATTGTATCCAACAAGTTTCTTGGCAGTTGTTTTCTTTTATCATGGGTCTATCTTTACTATCTGTTTCTTTTCTGGTTATGATCTGAGAATTTTTTATGAAGCCCATAATTATTTCTCACCCTAAATTAATTTCCTCTGCCATTTACAGACAATGTTCCACGGTGGGAGAAAGATTTCTGTTCATCAGTCGGATGTGTAGCATGGCGGAAGATTCTCTATACTCAGAAATTCATGTTTGGCCACGATTACGTAATCAACTGGGATGCCTCAGCAGGTGAAGAAGCATTGAAGAATGCAAAATCTCAGTTTCTGGCACAGGTAAATGGCAGACACTGCAGCATCTCCCAACCCGATCCAGATACGTACATTGAAAAAATAAATTGGGATCCCTATATTGATCCCGAACTTATAAAGGACCTTGATCGGGTATTCTTCAATCCGGATGAAGTCAACAAAGAAGAATCAGACTCTGATTCTTCTGCTAATTATAAATTGCCAGAAAACCCTAGCAACGAAAAAAATCCTTGGGAGATTAAGAGCACGGAGCATAATGTGGATTTGAGGGATAAAGCTATGATCTGTAAGTGGGGGACTAATTCTCCTGATGAGGCTAAACAAGATGAAGTTCTATCTTCTGCAAAATGGGGCAGTTCCGATAATGGCAAAGATCCCTGGGAGAGTCAAACACCCGAGCGGCGCAACGACTTGTGGGACAAGGCATTGAGGTGTAACTGGGGAGCTAACAGTGCTGCTGATAATAATCCATGGGAACAGAACAGTCGTGTTAGTGTGCAAAAGAATGACAAAACGTGGGAACAGAGTCGTCATGGATCCTGCTCGTTGAAGAACAACAACTGGGGTCGAGGATCTGAAACCAGCTCTTGGGGTCAGAATAAAGGAAACTCAAATTCATGGGAGGTGCATAACAATGGTCCAAATTATAGCAGGAGCAGCTTCAACAACAATGGTGATAGGAGGTTCGGGAATGACCGAAGGTGGAGAGAAGGTTTGGGCAGTTCTGGGTTTAGGAATCGTGGGTGTAGGAAGCGGGAGAGTTCATCGGGTTATAATGACGACTATCGAGACCGAGACAATGGTTATAGCTATAGGGGGAGAGCTAACAAGAGGGTTAGCTTTGCACCTTAGCAAGTAAAAGAAAGGTTTTTACTTTTTGATGATGATTATAAATATAGTTATGGGTTGGGAAATTTGGAGTATGCTTTATAAATACGGGGACACTTTTTGATTCGTTTTATTCCTTGGGGTGCATCTCTTGAACTCGGTTGCTTTTGCCAGGGGAGTTGAAATGTAGTGTACTGGTAAATGTATTATCTGATGATGAATTGTATCTCCGATTCTCCATTTTGTAAATGGATTCGGTTAAATTCTTGCATATAGGCCGGCTGTCAATTTATATCACGAAAAATCGTGCATGTGCTTAAATTTGACAGCACGCTCGCACGAACAAGATAGTACGACAATATTTTCACGTAGTGTTCGGGTTTATATCTCAAAATACGAACAGCACATATGTTTGCAAAGTTTTATAAATTAGGCCTAATTTTAAAATAATAAAACTTATAACATCGTGAATTTTATTATTATTTTTGTGATATTGTATCGTGTTATCATCCTAAGTAATCTTATTATTGTGCAAGCGTGTTGGACTGTTGGTTCTATTTAACGTAATACAAAAAAAAAAAAAAACCGTTTTATCATATTCATATTGTGTACTATTCGTGTTATGTGACATTGACTCGATTAAATTTTGTACATATTTTCACTCATATATCATAACTGTTGAGATTATATTTTTTAGTATCCTAATCTTAATAATAACTATGATTTTAACTATAATCAAAACAATATTTAATTGATCATTCAAACTAATACAACACCATTCTTTCATATAAGAAATTCAAATTAAACATAAATTCATTATTTCATACAAAAAATCCAAATTAAACATAACTTCATTATTTTACTATATTTATCATGGATGCAAAACTAATCACCATAACCGAACCACGTCATAATTGTGTGGTTAACCATAACGACAAATGATGCGAAAACCATGATGATTTGATATTCTCAGCATATATAGTTATTATATATATATATATATATATATTCCCATGCTGAAATTACAGTGGAAGTATTTGCATGGCACCTCAACGTGGAACTCAAACTATCGCAAAGCGATAGATTATGAAAGCAACCAAATCGCATAATTGTTTTCATCATTTAATCATATGTTTTATACTTAAAAACTGTTAAGATTTGTGAATAAAAAAATATTCATATTCAACAATTTACTTCGATATGATTATTTTAATTAATTTGAAGCAAATATATATTATAAAATATATATATTATAAGTATATTGCCTTCATATATATAATGACCTTTAGGACAACTGAAAAAAAAAACCTAGTAGCTTGCATATTCCCTCCAAAAAAAAGCTAGCTAGACAATGGAGATAACTCCAAACAAGCTTTACACTTTAAAAACCATACGTGTAAGTTTGAAACCCTAGCCCTCTTCTGATCACTAACCATGAGAAAACAAAACCTGTTTCTCCTCCACGTACTCCACATGCAAACCCTCAAACACCCTATATATTCTCCCAGCTTCCCATCACCTAAAACACCACACAACAATATCACACTCAAAAAACATACTATACGTAAGAAATTCTGGTTTGTGTAGTGACGTCATTAAGATGGCGAGAGTTTTTGCCCTAATGGCCGTTTTGGCGGTGTTTGTGGTGGCAGCTACGGCCACAAGATCGACGGTGACAACAGTTGAGATCGAAGATGATAACCAGATGCATGGAGGAGGAGGAAGATGCATGCAGCAAATGCAGATGGCCGGCGGTTTGAATAACTGCAGAATGTTCATGATGGACCAGGCCCGCTGTGGAGGCCGACGACGTGGCAGATGCCAGTTCGGTCAATGCGATGACGATGACAACCAGTACGAAACCGGCAGCATGAGGGGCGGCAGCGGTGGGTGCATGTCCATGCACTTCGAGCCGTGCTGTGATCAACTCAGACAGATGGATCAGCAATGCAGGTAAACTAGCTTCTATGAAATTTTAGATAAACCACTTAATCAACTGTCTTAAAACCTTACGGTTGGCCGATGAATATATAGTGACGGGTCTAGTATCCGCCACTAGATAATTAATGTATGATTTAATCATTATACTTCAATAACTTTTATAAGATATATATATTCTTTAACATCAAATTCTTCATAATTTATTATAGTTAGAGACGAAGCCATGATAGAATGAGGAGAGCAATTGCATTTCAAGTTTTTTATGATGTGCAATCTTTAATTATTTTGAAATTTATAATGAATTTTTTTATTTTTTTAATTTTACATGTGAGTCATTAAATTTTTTATACTATTTATTTGGTCTAACTTAACTATTGCTCTCTGAACAAAATATTTGGTTTCATCTTAATTATGGTCGTTGATGGATTATATATATAATTATATCAGGTGTGAGGGACTAAGACAGATGATGATGGGGCAAGGACAGCAAATGGAAGAGATGACCATGGTTGCTAGGAACCTTCCTCAAATGTGCGGCATGGGACCTCAGCATTGTGATATGATGCGCGGTCGTTTTGACTTCTGATCAGTTAATTAAACCCCTCACCTCACTCATACCCACCCAGCTATAATAAATCTAGCTAGCTAGTTAGTTAATTAGGGTACCAGCTTCACTAAATAAACGTCGTCACTCCACATTATCGTGTGGGATATCATGTAATCCAATAATGTACTACGTACTCTTGCTAGCTAGCTACCTTTTCCAATAAATGCACTTATCTTCTCGAGTATTCTTTTTCGCGGATACTTTTTACAAGGGTGCATATTAGAAGGGGCGTATTCAGGATTTACACATTCATATTATAAGCCAAAATGTAGTATAATACATTGATAATCATTGCAAAATAAAATAAATGCTATACTATATAATTGTTTCCTATAAGGTTTTATATATCTTTTGAAAACGATTCAAAATAGTATCATGCATTACTAACCTCTAAAGATATATCAGATTTTATGAAATTGACAAATAGTCGTTTAAGAGATCATCCTCATATTAGTCCGTACTAAAAATACTTAATAGTTAAGACTATTTTTAAAATATCTAAAAGAATTTTACATTAAAAATTGTGTCCCCATTTATACTGCATATATACACCATGTTAGAAGGACAACGCTGTTGAACTCCTAAAATGCACCATATTACATAGTCATCTTCTCTGAACTAATTCTTTTTTTTTATCCTTCCATATTGGAGTCGGAAACGTGTTTTGGGTAGGTTCCAAAAGTCATTTCTAAAATTATAGTAGGTTCTAGATAGTTCATTTTGATATTCTGTACGTAAAACTGATTCCAGTTCCAGATGGGTTGTGAGAACTGGTACGGATTATATTTGTTGTATATTATATATATTAATTATAATAGCTATTATAATTATTCAGCAATCGACAGCAGCTTTTAGCCTTTTATTACTAAAGGCTTTTAGAGTTAAGCCCACTACCCATGAAGCTTCTGTGCTTCAAAAGTCCAAAGTTTCGAGTCACAACCCATGAAAGCATGCACAATTGAAGTTAATTCACTTAATAATAAGTCGGGTTCTTAACAGATATCGAAACTAGGGCCGGCAATGGTGCGGTGAAAATCAAATAACCATGGTTATTCGCACCATTTACTGCAGTGGTTAACCGCACCATTATGATGAGGGGCGATTATGGTGATGAATTTTATAACCGCAATGGTTATGGTTATGGTATTCAGTCCTTAACCGCGGTTATAACCATCACCTCTATATATATAATATTAATATATATATTACTAATACTTATATATATATATATATATATATATATATATATATATATATATATATATATATATATATATATATATATATATATATGCATTATTATTATATAATTTAATTATTAGTCAAATATTATAATTATTATTCCATTCCCTTTCCCACTCACCATTTTTTTGTCTATATTTCTTATTATTAGGTAACCACGATTAGAAGTGATGGCGATGAGGATCGAGGATCGCAAGTGATAGGCGGTTGAAGATGTGTTTTTTTAATTAAGTGAAACAATGAAGTTATGTTTAATTTGGATTTCGTGTATGAAACAATGAATGTATGTTTACTTTTCTTGTATGAAACAATGATGTTGTATTAGTTTGAATGATTGTGGTTAAATGGTTTAATCGTGGTTAAAAACCATGGTTATGGTTATGGTATGAAGAATCATAACCGCAGTGGTTATAGTTATGGTTATGGTATGAGTGAAAAAAATATGATATGATTATGATATTAGTACTATTCGCACCATACCCTCACCATCGCCAGCCCTAATCGAAACCGATTGGTTCCAATTTGTACGACCGTGAAAAATTCTAATTCCGCATGGTAGGAATTAAGACTCATATAATAGGTTTCGGAAAAATAGGTTTCAGAAACACTCAAAATCTCACATGTTACTTGTAACCGCTCAATTTTAGTATCTATATTCCTACATGTTTGTTTGTACATGCACATACATTCTGCATGTCAATACATTTATCAGATTTAGCTTTTTTTTTTTTTTTTTTTTTTTTTTTTTTTTTTTTTTTCCAGTTATCAGGTTTAACTTACTAAACTCAATTGTGTTGAGGTATCCACGACAGTTAAAAGTAAAATACCACATCGATTGAGCATTATATAAGTAAGTGGGCTACTTCAGCTTATTATCAATTGATTTTAAAATAAAACACTCATTTGTATAAATGATTGTTATCTGTTGCTCCGTTAAGTTTGTCTCGACTCAATTTAAAATTGTTTTAGTATTATGTTAAATTGGCCAGTTTTATACTCACATGCTATGCATAGACGAGTTTGTAAGTAAATATCGAATAATGAATATCTCATTAAGAATTGTAAATTAGTATGTATCAGATTTCGGAATGGACAAACTCTCAATATTGAGCAACTGTCTGAAATTATTCAACCATACTTATTCAAAGACATTAAAAAACTAGATTTGCCAATTTCGGGCTATAGATATTAAGGAATGAAATTAAGAGTTGAGGAACTAAACTGTAGGATAGTCAAAATTTTGTAGTGAAAATGGGATTTCAGGGTTCATTAAAAAAATATTATTTTTCCTTCCCGTTTCGTTCGTTCCGTCTGTCTGCTGCTAATTGCTAGCTACTCTCTCCATCTCAACTCCGGTCGGCTCTGCTTCTCTAACTGCTCCTGTCCGCACCGCCGGCGCCTGCCCGTCTCGCCAGAGTTGGTTTCTCCGACTGCGCCTATAGCCCACCTCGCTCTGGACAGCCACCACTCCGACCCCAAATGGAAGAAACCATGATTTCAAATTTTTGGGGCTATTTTTCAAACTGAGGTAATTTCTCTTCAATTGCTAGTATTTTATTTGTGTTTAATTTTGTGATTATTAAGTATTTTCTGATTCATGGCAAAAAAAAAGTATTTTCTGAATAAATTTGGGGTTTTAGGGTTTAAATTGCTAATAGGTTTGAATTATTGTGATGAAATGTTATTTATTAGCTAATTTTTTATGGATTTTGGAGTTTTGATGCTTAAATTTTTCTTACGGAGTTGTATGCTTGAATTAGTTATGAGTTTAAAATAAATTGAAGTAATTTAGAGTACTATAGTTGATATTAGTCTTCATTTTATAGACGTTTGATGAACTATGTAGTTTTAGTCTCAAAATTATTCTTACGCTATGCTAATTGATGAATTTTTAGAAGTTCATAGTTAAGGATAGATTGATAGTTAATAGGTTAAATTTGGTGTTAGTATTTTGCTAGAGACATGGTGAATCTATTATGTCTCTGTGGCGGGAGAGTTACTCGTAAGAGAGGAGTTGTTGAGCTGCAAATGGCAATTCGAGGGTACGCTTAAAATTGGGTTTTTTTTTTTAAAAATATTCCCTTGCTTAGTTTGGCGATTGATTTACCAAAAAAAAAATCTTAGCAACATTCATTTCATGTCACTGATGGGCTTTACTATCCCGTCTGCAAAAACCCTTGGCTTCTGATTCCTTCCCTATGCTGCTGTTCAGCTATTTCCCTCAGTACTGAAATAATTTTCTGCATTTGGGATCTCTTACCACCGTCCAGCACCGCAGCATGATTGATTCCGAGGTACGAATTCTATACCCTTGTGGAATGAGCTAAGTGTGCTTCGTAGTGTTGGAGTTCTGTTTCAATAATCTATCACGTATTCAGTGAGAATTTGTTTGATCCCCAATTGTTTTTCTAGGGTTTACCTCGTGGAGTGGTAGAATTAAGTGCTTGACGAAATTTGTGAGTTAATAAATTTCAAATTGATAATTAACATTCTCCGTTGAGTTACCTAGAATCAAAGCCAACTATAGAGCCGTAAAGAATTCTCTTGGGAACACTTTTGTATACGAATGAATTGATATCTCAATGTCCTTTTGAGGTTTCATGATTGAGTTGGGTTTCTTAGATTAGAACTGAATTCCTGGAAGTGTAGGTGATAAAATAAACAAGAAAATGAGAATTTTTGGATTAAGGAAGAACAAGGAAGTTACATTTTATATTTCTACTTATTTGACTCTCCTATTTTTTTATTGTTATATATATTCTCTCTCGGCCTGCTTATTAATCTTGTTTAGGTACTTATTTCTTTTTGGTTCATTTACAGAAACAGAGGCCTAACAAGACCAGGAAGAGAACATGTCAGAGTCATCATCACTGAAAATCCAAATTTGTAATTTCGAATGCCTCCGAGCTCACCTCCTGGAAAACCCATCAAGCCGTACTTCTTCTATGGCCACAGGAGACCTTCCCAGAACCGACCCGTCGTTTATGGCGGCCTATTCACATCTCGCAAGACTCTCACTCCCCCAAACCCTAGCACCAGAAACAGTAAAGATCCCATCTTTGATCTCCAGAAGTGGGACCCACACACGCAGCTTCAAAACCGTTCCCAAGGCCCAAAAACCCCGTCGGAGACCGCCTTCGCCATCTCCAAGAGGCTCTCTCCTATTGCCCGGTTCATCACAGATGCATTCCGGAAGAATTCCAATCGGTGGGGGCCGCCTGTGGTTGCCGAGCTAAACAAGCTTCGACGCGTGACCCCAGACCTCGTGGCAGAGATCCTTAAGGTAGAGACCAACCCCAACATCGCCTCTAAGTTCTTTCATTGGGCAGGTAAGCAAAAGGGGTATAAGCATACTTTTGCAGCATACAATGCTTTCACTTATTGCTTGAATCGAAGCAATAAATTTCGGGCAGCTGACCAGATGCCTGAGTTAATGAAATCTCAGGGGAAGCCACCGTCTGAGCAGCAGTTTGAAATCCTGATTAGAATGCATATAGATGCCAAAAGAGGCGAACGGATTTTTTATGTGTATGAGAAGATGAAGAAACTCGAGGTAAAACCGCGGGTCTTTCTATATAATAGAATCATGGATGGGTTGGTGAAAACAGGTCATTTGGATAAGGCCTTATCGGTCTACAAGGATTTCAAGGATGATGGGCTGGTTGAAGACAGTGTCACATACACAACGTTGATGAAGGGGTTGTCGAAAGCTGGACGAATCGATGAAATGCTGGAAATACTGATGAAAATGCGGACAAACTTGTGTAAACCCGATATTTTCGCGTACACAGCATTGTTTAGATTATTGGTTTCAGAGGGGAACTTAGATGGGTGTTTAAGGGTTTGGGAGGAAATGAAGAGAGACAATGTTAAAGCAGATGTCATGGCTTATGGAACTTTAATTTTTGGATTTTGCAAGGGAAGGAGGGTAGATAAGGCTTTGGAGCTCTTCAAGGAAATGAAAAAGAGTAGCTTTTTGATCGATCGAAAGATTTATGGTATGTTAATAGAGGCATTTGTTGCAGATGGTAAGGTTGGGTTGGCTTGTGATATTTTCAAGGACTTGGTGGATTCAGGGTATAGAGCTGATTTGGGGATATATAACTCGCTGATTGAAGGATTATGCCGTGTGAAGCGAGTTGACAAGGCTCAGATGCTTTTTCAGGACTTGGTCCGAGAAGAAATTCAACCTGATTTTCTGTCAGTCAATCCTATGCTAGTTTTGTATGCAGAAATGAGGAACATGGATGGATTTATTAAATTGCTAGTCCAAATGCAGAATCTGGAGTTCTCTGTTCTGGACAATCTTTCAGAGTTTTTTGCTTCCTTGGTGAGCACGGAAGAGACGAACCGGATCATGATGGCTTTGCAGGTCTTTGAGGACTTAAAAGAAAAAGGCTATTGTAGTACATCAATTTACAATGTTATCATGGGGGCTTTGCATAAAATTGGGGAGGTTAAGAGGGTAATTTCTCTCTTCAATGAAATCAAGGACTCAAACTTCGAACCCGACTCCACAACCTACAGCCATGCGATAACATGTTTTGTTGAGGAGGATGCTGTTGAAGAAGCATGTACATGTTACAACAAGGTAATGGAAATGTCCTGTCTGCCATCCATCGACGCCTACTATTCTCTTGCTACAGGACTATGCAGAATCGGGGAGCTCAATGCAGCCACAATGCTCGTTCGTGATTGCTTGGGCAGTCTCCCCAGTGGCCCAATGGAATTCAAGTATTTCTTGACTATTATCCACACGTGTAAATCCGGTGATGCTGAGAAAGTAGTTGAAGTTCTTGAAGAGATGACTGAGCAAAACTGCCCTCCCTCCATCGTGGCATATTGTGCCATCATCTATGGCATGGCAAAGCACGGGACTATCGAAGAGGGGAGAAAGGTCTTTTCTAGTCTGAAGGACCGCAGGTTTTTAACAGAAGCTGACTGTATCTTGTATGACGACATGCTGATTGAGGAAACAAAGAAAAAGACAGCAGACTTAGTTCGGGTTGGATTGAAGTTCTTTGGTCTCGAATCTAAGTTGAGAAGAAAGGGTTTCAATCTATTGCCCGACTGAGGATATCGATCAGGTGCTTTCTAAACCGACAATTTTGCCCCTTCCTCCCTTGCTATAGACTTTATGTTTTGCTACGATATCATTGATATGTGCTAATTATTTCTGCAATAATAAAAAACTAAACTTTGGCTCAGATTTTTAGTGGGTTCTTTCCATGTTGACAGCTGAATTTAGGATTCCATATGTTGGATCATCAGTGATGAAAAAAAAATGAATTTTTTTGCCTCTTCTTGATTATGCATGCTACTGGTTTTTAGTGTTAAGATACAGAATATGAAACCAGTAAGCAATTCTAAGTGTCTTGCCTTTTCATTGGTCTCTTTTTGGCAATCCCTTTTTCATCATGGTGGTTACATGCACACGACATGGACGCGCATTGTGGTTGGTTTGAAATTGCAGGTGCTTGCTAATGATGGTAATATTCAATTTCTGCAGTGGAAGTCAAGTCAGATTACTACAGCTTAGGGTGTTATTATATTCAAGGGATTCATCAACTTTACTAAAAGGGTTATTCGTTCCTCCTAATGAAAATGAATTGCTTCATCTTTTTGAATGGTCCCCTAAGGCTGAGATGTAAAAGTGGAGTCCTGCTTTGGCAATTCCATGGAAGCATTCCTTTGAAGGTTTCTTTCTTTTTTTGTTGCTTTTTCATTTCATGGAGTTGTTTAAGGTCAAAAGCAGACAGTGGTCCTGTTTGGTCGAGATCCTGTCTCTCTGGAAACAACCTTGAAACCGACCAAAACCCGCATAAAGAATTTCTGACAAACTATCTACAAAATGTGAGTTTTAGTAGTTATAAAAGAAATTAACATTTGAGAAATAAGATGAAACAGTTCATAGTTTTCAGATGATGATGGTATTATTGAAATATTATATGTACTGCTTTTGTTATTATTAGTCTTACAAAAGATGCATCCCTCTTATCATATTATAGTATAATAATTATTTATATTATAAAAAGAAAAGTATGGTTAGCATTGCTTTTGGGTGGTTGTGTATTCTCTTCTTCCATATGAATCAATCAAGCAACTTCTCCAAAGGAAGCCAAGGAATGAAGCTTCCTTCCTTTCTTTCTCATGAAACAAACAAGGGAACAACTAAATAATGTCTAATACAATTGAAGCTTTGCAGTTGAACCACTGGATCAATTTCAGTAGTTAAAAATACTAAGTTTAGTTGTATTTAACATCATTTTAGCGGTTAAATATTGGGTTTGCCAAGTACAAAGTTCACAAAAAACGTGCTAAGTGTCATATTATTTTATTCTTTTTTTTCTTTCTAAAACCTTAAAAAAAAACTTTCAGAAAATGGTAATTAAGAATGCCTAGTGTATCCTAATTGGTTGAGGGTACACATCGACATTACCCAATTTTTTTCTCATTGTAGCTAATAGTTATAAAATAATTGGATTTTCACCGATTTGTGTTTATGTCTTAATTTTTTTTTAAATGATAAATTAAGCAGCTTTCCCTTCTAATGTCATTTTCTATTGGAGAGCTAACTTAGCATTAAAGCAAAGTATGTAGTACCCATTAAGGAATCTTTTCACAGTTTTTCTTGAACATTACAGAATCTTAACCGTCTGCAAACTTTATTTTTGCAGAAAGACAATTTCTACTGAATGACTTAAAGTATTGGTCATGAAGAATTTTCATTTCAAAAGATCAAATGCGAGACCGAGACTACACGTAGCGCTAAACTGCTTAGCTATTTTACAATTTATGGGGGACTCAGGGGATAGGACCTCCCAATTTGTCACTTCTTTTTTTTTTTTTTTTGCCAATTTGGCACTTTTTTTTTTGCCAATTTGGTATTTAGATGGTCTTAAATCTTGTTCTTATTTTTCCATTTTTGGCCGACATCTCTTATTCTTATTTAACTTATAAATAATGGGACCTCTCTTGGACACACAAGAGCTGATAATGCAACAACAACAACCAGAGGGAACATTACATTATCCATCATTATGCAGACAAAAAGAAACAATTTGCATGTCTTTTGATTGATGATACAAAATACAATATATCACACTAATTACATTTAGCTTAAACAAACAAAGAAATCACTGGTGTGCTTGGCAACTCTTCCATATTATATTATGTAAGCATTATGTATAGCTAAGAAAACTCAAACCCACAAACCAAATTTTCTCAAAAAGTGGAAGAAATAAATAAAGTAATCAAACAACCAAACCAAAGTATATGCTTTTCTCCTCTTCTAAGGTATCTTGTAAAGAACTATTGACAACTTGAATCTTGGAATCACTGCTTGGCCATGGTAAAAAAACTGAAGGAAGCAGCAGTATTGCACCATTCTTGTTTGTGTTAACACAAAAAAGAAGCTTCTTTTGTTGTTGTTGTAGTTTGTACTGAATCTGTGTTGTCTTCTATTGATGAATAGTTCTTGGGAACCCACCAAACCCTCAAGCTCTTATCAAGACTCCCACTGTAGAGCATGAACCCATCTCCCACGGCCACCGGAGAAGCTTGCAGACACTTCACCGGCCCTTCATGGCCTCTGATGGACCCCACCTTCGAAACCCTCCCAAACGCCTCCCTCTTCCAAACCCCAATACTCTTATCAGCAGAGCCACTGCAGAGAAACTCTCCCACAATCGAAAGACACAGAACAGCCATGTCGTGTGCTTTTCTCTCACTAACCAACTTCCAACTAACAAGCTCCCTGTTTCCCTCCCAACCCATTAAAAACCCGTCAGACCCGCCTCCGTAAACCCATTTCCCGTCGTCGGAAACCACCACGGCGTTCACCGAGACCCCGTCGTGGCCGGAGAGGATCCCCTTTAAAGAATGTGAAATGCTCTGTTTTTCCTCTGTTTTTCCCCAAGCTTTGATTTTTCCATCTGCAGAAGCAGAGTACACCACCCCTTTACAAGAAACCAATGCGTTGATTGCATCGTCGTGAGCTTTGATCGATTCGAGGCACTTCAAATCGGAGATTCGCCACACCTTGAGGGTCTTATCCCACGAGCCGGAGTAAATTAACCCATTGGAGATCGAAACAGCCAAGCAGGAAATACTGTCGGAATGCTCGATCCAGAGCTTCTTGTGGTGTCTCCTCGTTTGGACGTAGTTGCTCTGTTTCATGAACTTGCCAAGATAGTCTTTTTTCGTCGGGAGGGTGTCGAGAAGCCGGAAGACATTCTCGGACCTTCTGGAAACCTTCCAAACCCTAATCCTGCTGTCCTGGTGCGCGGAGAAGACCTTGTTCCCCACCGTCACCACCGCCTTCACCGACCCGTCTCCCTGCCCGAACTTGGTGAACATCCTTAGATCAGGCTGCTGCCATACAATGATGTCTTTTCCCTGTGAAGCGCTCAGTATGAACTCTCCGCAGAGAGCGAGGGAAGAAACGGAGCCGACGTGGCCGGACAAGACAGCCAGTGGTCGGAAGGATTTGTTTTGGCTGGGGAAAGCAGGGATTTTGTACTTCACTTCGACAAGATCGAATCTTTCTGAGTTTCCGAGGCTGTCGGTATCTTCTGCCTCGCTGCTGCTGCTTCGGCTGCTGTTTGTTGAGGAGTAGAGCAGCGGGACGGAGACTGTGAGCTCTGACGGTGGTGGGTTTTGTTGCCGGAACAGGGCCATTTGATGGTTTGGAGAAAAACAGAGACTCAGTTTCTTGATTTGTGGGGGTGTGGAGAGGATGGAGTTTTTCGGGGTTATGTCGAAAGAGAAGAAGAACGTTGGCCAACGGGAAAGAAATGAATAGTGGCAACACGACAATCATGCATTAGCCGGAGCCGAGGAGAGAGAGAGAAAGAAAGGGAGGGAATGAGGAAGAAGAAGAAGGAATTGTTGAAGGAAAAAAACAGAGCACCTAAAGGAGTTGGTTTTTGGAGGTTATTTAAATGAATAAGGGGGGGACGGTGTAACGGCTACTTTGACATGCATATGATATGACTTTATAGTTTTTTTTTTTTTTTTTGGTTTTAGGGCGCTCTCTCAAGTAGTGCACTCGCGTAAAATGAAGTATTCGTGACATGGTTAATTCACATTTAAACTAATTTGTACTGTTAGGAGATTAAGTTCTTGAACGGACATCTAGGTGTAAAGCAGGCCATCTAATAAATTTTTTTTTCAAGTGCCAATCTAAGACTCAATAAATATGTATTATTGAGAAAGGACGTAATTTTTTTGTATTGTGTTTCGTAATGTTATTATATTCATTATTATGGGACCTTTTATTATTATTATTATTTTTTGTATTTTAAATTCTATAAAACTTCGAGTTATATTATGAGTATATAAGTTATATATATGGTTGCACTTGCATGTGAAAGGGCATTTTGTTTCCTACAAGATTTGACAATCCAACCATTGCATGACAATTATTATACTTTGCCTTTTTTTTTTTCATATATTATTAATATTAATATTATTATTATTATAGGGAAAGCTAGTGGTTGATTCTTTTTTATTTTTTGTTGATTGATAGTGATTGAATTAAGTTGCGTGTATTTTGTCTAGGTAGTATCAAATTATTAGTTGCTGGGGAATACAATATATATGATTTACCGATCTAAACTAATTATATTGATATTTATTTTAGGAATTATAGTACACTAGTACGTTGTTATTGAAAATTTCTAAGCATGTAAAAATACAACTATATTTATAATAAAGTGAGAGTTCTCGGTATATTCCATTATTATTAGGGTCAATAACCTGGGAGAGGTCTGAAGTTTGGCCCTTGTGAATTTGAGAGGTCTGAAGTTTGAAATGGTGATAACAAAGGTCTGAAGTTTCGACTTGTAGATAATAGAGGTCTCCGTTAGTTTTTTCCGTTAAAACTGACGGAAGTTGGTCATGTGCATTGCATGTGACCAGAAATAAAAAAAATTCCAAAAATACCCTTCTTGCATCTCACATGATTGAATGAAAAGACGAAAATGCCCTTAAGGCCACCACCCAACTCCAGCCACCACCACGGCTCCGGCCGGCCACTACCCAACTCCGGCGACCACCACTCTCTCCGGCGACCACCACCCTCTCCGGCCGGCCACCACCCTCTCCGACGACCGCCACCACGGCCCCAATTGGGCCCAAATCGGAGCCACCGGCCCCGATTGGGCCCAAATCGGAGCCACAAAGCTCCGATCGGAGCTCGGTGGCTCCGATTTGGAGCTCTGTGGCCCCAAATCGGAGCCACAGAGCTCCGATCGGAGCCACCGAGCTCCAATCGGAGCTTTGTGGCTCCGATTTGGGCCCAATCGGGGCCGGTGGCTCCGATTTGGGCCCAATTGAGGCCGTGGTGGCGGTCGTCGGAGAGGGTGGTGGCCGGCCGGAGAGGGTGGTGGTCGCCGGAGAGGGTGGTGGCCGGCCGGAGCCGTGGTGGTGGTCGGAGTTGGGTTAGGTATGAACAGGGGTATTTTTGTCTTTTCATCTTTATATTAATTAAACTTTTTATTAATTCAAATATTACAAAAGGGTATTTTTGACATTTCACACGGTTCTGTTAAATTTGACAGAAAATTTGGACGGAAAACCTAAAAATCACAAAGTCCAAACTTCAGACCTCAGTTATCACCATTTCAATCTTCAGACCTCTTAAATTAACAAGGGTCAAACTTCAGACCTCTCCCAGGTTATTGACCCTTATTATTATTTAAAGATGAGGGAAACTTAATTTGTACATTGTTACAAATTAAGATAACCATTATTACTGCTTCATTATTATTTATATAAAGTTTCATTCCTCAGAAATCAGAAGTTAACCGAAATAAGTTAACGTCATACCTATGCATTAATCTTAGATATTCTGTTTTTTTTTAATAATTATTATTATATTATAATAATTAAGAAAAATATATTTTTTAAAAGTCCCAAGTTTCAACTATCAATCTATAACTTTTAGGCGATTCTGATTTTTGTCTTGCCAAAATATTAACTTGACAGAGAGATATACTGAATAATTATTTTCTAAAATTGTGTATCCAAAATGTTGATTTGGCATAATCATTAACTCAGATCAGCTCGCAGCAAACTGAAATTTGACTTGCCAACATTGTCTTACTGAAGAGTGATAAACTGGAATTTTTTTTGGACGCAGTAGCACAGCACATTGTCTTTCTCCGTCAAGACAAAAACTCAACTCTCTTTAGGATCTTAAGTTTTTTGCTTTTTCAAGTTTTAAGAGTTAGGAGTCTCATGTTCGAGAAATATTTTACATGTTCGAGAAATATTACTTATGTATCAGACGTGATTTGATTCACTTAGTTAGAGAACTGCATTGGCCCGAGTATGTATCAAACATGTTTTACATAATTTAGGAGACCATAGTTGAAACAACCTCATACTTAAGCAAGTCTTATAGCTCACCCTAACTAATCAAAACTCTAACTAACCAAAACTCTAAATCGGACATTGTTCCATTGACTTAACTAGGGTGCTCATCCTAACCCATTATCATGATATAAACGGCGGTCTTGGACTAATATAACCTTCTAGCTATGTGAATCATGTCTAACTGATAAATAATATATTTTGAACTTGAAACTCCTAGGACTTAAAAAAAAAATAATAATAACCTCCTAAAACTGAAAGTCACATAACATATTTCAACTTGCTAAAATGTAATATTCCCTAATAATTATAACAGTTTACGGGTTCATATGAATTATGAATACTTCCATTTTCATATTCCGACCACGCGCCGTCTAAAGATATACTTTGGCCGCCTGCCTAGTAGTATTAATTAATATCATATATATATATATATATATATTGATTGGTACAAAGGTGGTATCCATAACAAACCGAAATACAAGTCATTATTATAGGGGATATACGTACGTTATAAATATATATTAACATAAAATTATCAATTAGTGTAAGGGAATATATCACTAGTTCTTAATATACAAATTCAAATGTGATCCATGCATGCAAGGGTTTGAATTTTTCAAGTTGAAAGAGTTGTTTATATATATATTACGCGTATGGAATTAGATAAAGGGAAGTGGGATCGATCAAAAGTGAAATAGTACTTTAAATAAACTAGTGAAAATATGTATTCAATTGACCCATGAGTTAGGATTATTCACAATTGATTAATCTAAGCATTAGACCATAGCCAATATCCACAAATATGAAATATATTAGTCAAATAGGTTGTGCCGTATTAAAGTTGCTACTTATTTTATCGAAAAATATGTTGTTAATTTTGAAGGAGTAAAGCCTATATACAAGTTACAACTAAAAAAAACATTTACCCTACACTAATATTTTTTTTGTTTGCTAAATAGCCTTATAATAAAAGTAGCATTAACCACTAACGTTTTTATTTATTTATTTATTATTATACTATTTGTTTTCTAGATAACCATAGACTGGTAACCTGGTTTGATTACACTTCACTTCTATTCCAGAATTGCATACTAAACAAATTTTAAATTTTTTATTATAATAATTAATCATCTAATTTATTTAATAATCTATTTTTTAGTTCAACTTCCCCCCTAATTATTAAATTATTTACATCTAACCATAAATATTCCAATAAAAAGTTACCACGTGTAGTGCAGATGGCGGATTTGGTGGAGATAACCCAAAACCTTAAACTGCAAGAACCTCCCATAGTCTTCATCATATTCTAAAACAATAAATAATATTATCTTACTAATGTTATGGGTTAGGTTAGGTAAGTCATAATCCGAAATTCGTGTACACATGCAGCTACTTGCATCAAAACGACGACGCTACACAATCCAATCACACATTATATATTTGAGAATAAGCTAGAATAGTCACTATCAATTGCACTAAATATTAGGTCAAATGTCACATAGCTTGGACCTTACAAGTTTACAACAATTAGATTATAGACCATGGACTATACTTCATTTATTGCCATGCAATCAATTCTGAACTCAAAGATGAAGTAAACTTACCAAATGCGTATTGCGGGAACGGCATCTTAAATAGAAGATCACCACTGATACATCAGGATTCAACGCCAAAGTTGACATTTAAATTCATTGCAGCAAATTAAAATCCTTTGGCGAATGTTACACAATCAAACTCAAGTGTCCCAAGTCTCAGTTTGTGAAGTCCATACGACTTAAGACAAAATCCCCTTCAAAATCTGGAGAGATGAGTGAATTGGGTCAAGAAACTAAAGGAAGGGATAAAAAAATCATTTGAATCTAAGCAACCATACAGACCTGTTGGAAGAATTTTCTTGCAGCATGTGATGCAAAACAGGCCCATATGCATCTTTGTGTCGTGGACTCGGTGATCACTGGTTGAGGAAGTTAAAACATGAATGTGTGGAGAGTTTAATGCAGTAAGACTGAATAAAGAGTGCTTTGACTAGTTTGTTATGCATTTGCAATCTAAATATGCGAGGTTCGTAGTGTTTTACCTTTCAATGCCACTACATTGGATGATAAAACAAATCCATCAATGATGAATACCACAGAAGATGGAAATTCCCAGATCTGCAGATGTATGCAGACAGATTTCACTAGAGGTTGAACAAGTGAGTTTGGTTAAGGTGTTCAGATGTCATACCATCATGGCAAGCAGAAATATCTTCCATGAGCTCGAAATTAGGATTGCAAGGACAAGTTCTTTGCACCTACAGTTCAAAATACAATGGTGTCTATCCATCATAACTCTAAAAAGTAGCACCAAAATTGGAGAATTAAATCAATTCCACTTGTAAACTCTATATATGTAGACTATGTTTAGAGCTCTGCTATTTCATTTTACACTTAAGCTATATTGTATCTAAAAGTTTGAAAACCAACCCACTACACAGAACCACTGCCTAGTGCTGGCATTCTCTTACTAATATAATACACTTAAAAATTGAGTGTATTATTGAATTGCAATACTGAATTATAGGTACAGGTATTAGCTTACCTATACATGTTGACTCTGGTGAAGAGATAAGATCTTGTGACCACTAGAAGGATGGAGAAAAGGATGAGGTTCCCTACCAAGACATCCAATAATATCTACATTCAACAAAGTAAGCCATTTGTTAAATATCTATTGCTATTTACTCTATCAGAGTAGGTAAAGAAAGCAGACCTTTTCGCACATCCATATGAAAGAAGAGAAGCTCATTGAAGAGCCCCATCCTTCTTGAGCTGCTCCTAGAATTATTGACCTATCTTCAAATGATAAGGTAGACATACATACTACTTTTCCCTAATTACTATCTCCAATTAAAATGTGAAATTATCCTCGAGATCAAAGATACAAGCATCCAAAGAAAGAAAACAAAGTGCAGACTTCCACAGCAGCCCCTGCATAATTAAACCCTGAAGCTGAGAATTTTCCAGTTCTACTCAGTCAAATGTAAAAGCTATGAATTGAAGTTTGAACATTGTGACAATAGAACATGCTGATTAAATCATGTTGGCATGAGTTTAAATCCAAAAAAATTCGCTCGTTGTGTCTTGGCTCAGTCACACGATATCTCGAATCATACTCACACAATTGTTCAATTGAGCACTTATTTTTGGAAATAAAAACAGTTGAAATATCAAATGAAGCTACCAAGTAAAAAAGCATGTAATACCTGAGCATCTACTTTTGGTTGAAACATGATATTGTAGAGAAGATGCCGATATGCTTTAGGCTTGTGGAGAATCAAATCTATCATTAGAATCTGTAACCAAATAAACAGAAGCAGAAATCAAACACAACTAACGATAATCAAATCTTCGATGAACTATACACTAAGGAACTTCCAGCCATACCATGAGTTCGCATTCAATGTACTCATCAGCGGCCATTCTGCAGCGCTTCTGCAATCAATTCAGCGATAGATGTCACTTGTCAGGCGATCGACCAGCAAATCAGTTTGTGAATTGAGGTCAACTTACGCATTTCATGAGGCGAATGTTTCCAGGAGAATACTGGACGTACAGCGTCTTGATGCCATATCCACACTGCACGCATCGGTAGTCCGTCGCTTCAGTTTCCATTTGCTTTGCTTCGCTATTGTCCGAGAGACGGTGACGGAGGTTAGAGTTTACTGGCGAGCCACGGCGGAGGAATCGAATAGACGACGGGGCGGAGAATCAAGGCCCAACACGGTTCTTATTTCGACTTTTCAGCCTTTTGGGTTTTTTGTTTAATAAAAGCCTTATGGGTTTAAAACTGGGCTGAATGGCACTTTTTGTTTTTTCTAAAAGAAAAAATAAATTAAAATTCTCAAATATATACATATATTAGTTTTTTATTTTTTATTTTTATAAACTAAGTATTTCGTTTTTTTATTATTACACAAACTCTTAAAAACGTTTTTTTTCCTAATGAACTGTTAGAAATGTTGATTAGTAATATTATCATCCAATTTTCTATTAACTGAGTATGAATATGACCATTTGATTAACGTAACCGTTGGCAAAAAAAAGAAGAGAAGATTAACATGTGACCGATTCTAAGTGAAATTGCAATTTACTCAACAATCATCAATATCAAGTCTATGCAATTATTATTGATAAAAATAGGAACAAGATAACTCTTCAGGATTTTTTTTAAGTTATATTTTTTAGTAATTTATAAGTTAATATTATGTTAAATATGATCTATTATGTGTGATTTTTTTTATGTTTTCTAATTTATTATATTAATAACTATATACTTATGAATAATTATCGAACTAACTGTTGTTGGATTATAATCTATTATATATTCTGACTTTATTTACCTGTCCATGGGTTAGCATTTAATATTCTTTATTAATTTATTTTATAGTAGTACTTAATAAATTGTAATATTTGCATTTTTTTAATAAATACTGCTCTTCCATTACTAATTAATTATTAATATATGAAATTTGCGATGCTTTTTAGGTTAAACTCCGTGGGCGATAGCAAATGACAATTACTAGAATACAAAAAACATGTTCTGAAACAAACAGGTGAATCATTCCCTAGCATTAGCTTGTTGTGTTATATTACGCTCAATAGGGGTTATAAGATAATGAAATTTATAGTAAATTAATTAAACAATAAATATTAATTTTTTAGTGAATGTTTTTTTTTCGCAAGTGATCATAGGAGGATACATTTTCTTTCGACAGGGTGGTCTTGTGGAGAACTAATAAAGAATACAATATTTGTACTAGGTTTACTTCTTAGCTAATATTCACTCAGATTGACAAATTTTATAAGGGATAAAGTGTTGGTCATACGAATTTTTTCTTTCGAGAGTTTCTATAGCATGTTTGTTATATATCTAAATTAATATTCAAGCGTACCGAATCAATTCATAAAGGGTCAAGTTTTGAGCAGTATATTTTTCGATTTCCGTGGGAAAAAAAAATTGATTTCCAAAATTTTCATGTAACATGTTTGCTCTAACCTGGACTAATCTCCACTTACCTTGAATCAATTCGTAAAGTTAAATTACTAGTTATAAATATTCTTATATAAGAGAGTCTCATTGAAATTTAAACTCGTAACAACTAAATTTAGGGCAACGTGTTGAATTACGAGTACACTATATTTCATATTAAATGGTTTCAACAATTTTTTTATTCCGCCTTAATTAAAGTTTGAGAAGCACGAGTCCCGATTCCTGTAATTCCGTGTTGGTGTTAAATTAATGATATGATGTTTTGTCCCTCATCTCATCCGTGGTATGATATTCCATTGCAATACTAGATGCATATTTTCTAATATATATTATTATAAAATTTTCACTTTTATCTATATATATATATAATATACATAAAAGAGTTGTGGCTATTTAGCTATTTATTATAAAATGTTTCATTTAGAGCTTAGAATTATTAGACTGCCACATAACAAAACAGTAGAAATTTGGCCTAAAAACTCCAAAATTAATACTATCTATTTTTTTAGCAACGCGTTCCAAATTATTATCACAAAATAATATTTTAAATTGTTGGTAAGAATACAAAAATAATAAAATTCAAATTTATATTAAAAAGACATTTGATTGTAAAATAAATTTAGAATATAATTACTAATTCGACTGTTATAAAGAATAATCATTTTTAATCCCCTAAAAATGATTATTTTCCTAAAAATGATTATTCCATCCATCATTTCATATTCATTCTCTATTCAATTTATTAAACATCCCGATAATCTTGGTAATTTTGAATTTGTCCTATCAAGAAGGAGTTCCCATTTAATATTTCTAGAACATATATATTGCCAAGAAAAAATATGATATAATAGTTACAACTCTAGACCCATTATATTATATCATGTTCGGATTCTATTGTTTATTTAAAAACATATCATATATTTGAACAATAAACGGATACATTGTCGTGTAACGGATCAGAGAGAGTAATTTTTAGGAAAACTACAAAAGTTGTGCCCTTGAAAACACTTCCACAGAATTAACCTTGTTAGGACCGCCAAGGCCTCTTCTTCATGACAACAAGTTAGGTCTGATGACAACAATTGGGACAATTTATGTGTCTTTCCTTGGTGGTTACACCTACAAGCCAAATCTACAAAATTCCAAATCCATCCCCTTTCAAATATTGTCTGTAAATAATTTATTTCACCTTTCCACTTTATATATAAACAGTAGAACGAGTTACAAATTGTCCAAAAAAAATACAGCTAACAATTTATTTAAGTGCCTAAATATTGTTTATTAATATATTATTAACCCGTTTTAAGAAAGAAAAGAAAAAAAAAATAAAGCTCTTCCTCCCTGGAGTTTAAAGAGAGACGAAAGGAGTGCAGCCAAGAGTCCAGTGGTCAAGTTAAAGGTTGAATCCATTTTTTGGAAGTTTGCAGAAAGCTACGACTCAACGTGTCCTGATGCAAAGAAAGTACCTAGTGGCTCTGGTACAGAGTGTGTCGCGTGTGAGAGAAGATGGAGAATCCATACAAAACAAATAGAGATTTTGGAGGGACTGAGAGATTTTCCTTGCAATTCCCACTACCTTTCCACTACCCAACAACGCCATTCCTGTCTCTTCTGTTTTGTTACGACATGCTTGGATTCAATGCTCTTGTTGTACATCTACTATAATTCCATTTTCTGTCCACCTCTTATTCCCATCCACTCTACATCTAGACAAAACTAATCCATACACATATCAAATTCATTATTATTATTTTACTATTATTTTTACGCTTTAATCATTATTCCATCCGAGTCTACAAAATGAGGAATTTTTGTTAGTTTGAGTAATATCTATTTTGCATATTAAGACTTTTCAACTCCTCTTTTCTAATTACTAATCATGGAGTGTTACATTTTTCTTTTTAAATAATATGAGTGCGCTAACGTTTTCTCTTATCTTACTATTTGCACAACTGATTTCACGTAATTGTAACTTTTAAACTAAGACAACCCATGTAATTTGGTGCAGCGAATTATCATTTTGCCAACTAGGTATTTCGGTTTAAACTTTCAGAATGTAAAATGTTCACGGTCAGAACTTTAACTCTTATGAACTATCTTGATACGAGTGAGATTATTCTAAACTCGGACCAAGCATGTCAATGGTTGCTCTAATGAGGACTCCTTAGAATACCCGCAAAAAACTAACAAACAAAATTTTAATCTAAGACACGATTTATATAAGTGGAAACGGATCCTGGTACTAGCTGAACCGATTTGGATATGATGAAACCAGATAGAGTTGAAGGATGCGTTTTGTTTTGAGTTCCAAAGTAGAGATTAATAAGAAATTAAAAATATATTAGTTGGTGGAGAATGTACATTTACAGAGGTGGTGGAGTAGAGAAACAGAGGAGAGAGATGGCTCTGGATTTCATAAATTCCTTATTCCTCTGTTCCTAACAAAAGACAACAACGCCATAACGACAAACACAACCCCTTGTATTGTCTGTCGCCAAAAGGAGCCACGATAAAAGTCCTCCAGACAAGAGCCTCTTCTCTTATTGGCTGTCTCATTTAACCCTAGGATAGGACCCCTCCACGTAACTGTTGTTAAAGCTCTCATCCACACCAAAAGCTTTGCAATTTTTTTGGGGGTTTGCTTTGATTCATCACCAATTTCAAAACCCAGATGGGAATTTGAAGCTGCTGCTCCCATTCATCACATTCGAACTCGACAGACAAGCAAGAACGCCTTACCTGGTAATTTCGCTTACCTAATTGACAACCTCGAGTAAATGTATTTGCTTTTTGTTAAATTGTCGTAGTTCTTGTCTGGATGTTTGATTTTCCGTTGATCAAGTGTTTAGTATTTCTTGGCTTAGGGTTTCTGTCAAGCTCTACTTAGGTGGATATTCGAACTGTTCTTGCTCCACGTTTGAATCCTGATTGCGTTAATTTCATACCATTTGGTCATAAACTGCGGCTGCGTTTGTGAAAATCCAATTGAGTAATCTCAATCTCGAAAACCCTATTTCAAAATCAAGAAATCGACCTGATACCTGGTTTCGATATCGAAATTTGTCTGAAAAATGTTTTTTTAGCAGATCAGGATATTTCAGTGCAAATGGCAGGAATGGTGCAAGATGAAGGATCTTCATCAGTAACTTCATCCCCACTCCAGTACTTATCCTTGATGTCACTCTCCCCCGGGATCGGTTCGCCTTATCCATGGGCAGCAAGAGAGCTCAAATCCGAAGAAAGGGGCTTTTTTTTGCTCCACCACCTCCTTGTTTGTGCGAACCATGTCGCCTCGGGCAGCATCGAAAATGCCAACATTGCCCTCGAGCGGATCACCCTCCACGCCTCCCCCGACGGTGATGCGATGCAGCGGATCGCTGCCTACTTCACCGAAGCCCTAGCTGATCGCATCCTCAAGAGCTGGCCGGGACTTCACAAGGCCTTAAACTCCACCAAGATCTCTTCAGTTTCTGATCAAATCATTGTCCAAAAGCTCTTCTTTGAGCTCTGCCCATTCTTGAAACTATCCTATGTGGTCACCAACCAAGCCATATTGGAATCCATGGAAGGCGAAAAAGTTGTCCACATCATCGATCTCCACGCGTTTGAGCCCGCACAGTGGATCAATCTCCTCCAATCATTGAGCAGCCGGCCGGGGGGCCCACCGCACTTGAGAATCACCGGTATTCATGAGCAGAAAGAAGTTCTTGAGCAAATGGCGCTCCGATTGACCGAAGAAGCTGAGAAACTAGACATCCCGTTTCAGTTCAACCCCGTTGTGTCCAAACTCGAGAATCTCGACATAGAAAGCTTGCGTGTCAAGACTGGGGAGGCGGTGGCTATAAGCTCGGTTCTTCAGCTGCATTCCTTACTGGCCATTGATGATGAGATGCAGAGAAGCCCACCCAAGAACACGAACCCCAACAATAACTTGCAGAGGGTTCTTCAAATGAAGCAGAGGTCTTTAGGCGAGTGGCTCGAGAAAGATGTTGCCTACACGAGCCCGGACTCCGCATCTTCCCCCGTTTCATCGTCTCCTACAACCGGAACCTTCTTAGCCTCTCTATCCGGACTTTCCCCAAAAATAATGGTGATCACCGAGCAAGAGTCGAACCTAAACGGGTCAGGTCTAATGGACCGGGTTTTAGAAGCACTGAACTTCTACGCTGCGATTTTTGACTGTTTAGAGTCGACTAATCCGCGAGCCTCGTTTGAAAGGCAGAGGCTTGAGAAGATGCTCTTTGGTGAGGAAATCAAGAACATCATTGCTTGTGAGGGGATTGAGAGGAAAGAGAGACACGAAAAGCTCGAGAAGTGGGGGCAGAGGCTCGAGTTAAGTGGGTTTGGACGGGTTGCATTGAGTTACAGCGGGATGTTGCAGGCGGGGCGGTTGTTGCAGAGCTACGGGTTTGACGGGTACAACATTAAGGAAGACAATGGGTGTTTCTTTCTTTGTTGGCAAGAAAGACCGTTGTTTTCGGTCTCTGCGTGGAGGTGTAGGAGGTATGACTGATTTTTACGATGTCGGGTTGGTGTTATTTTGGTTAGTTTTTTGTTTGTGAATGTAAATTGAAGGTGGGTGTTTTGTTCTTACTGCTTGAGAAAAGAGTCAGAGGAAGATGTTCAAAAAGCAGGTGACTTTATTTGAATGTCTTGCTTCTGCATTTTCTCTTGTTGTTGTTCATAGGGTAACTAATATTACTGGTCTCTCTGTACTGAACTGATCTATGATCTCTCCTTTATGGGTTTTCATAGTCTTTTTTTTTGTAAGCGGCGCAGGTGACTTTATTTCAATGTCTTGCTTCTGCTTTATGATTCAGTTTATGATAGTTAAGTTATTCACATAGCTGCATTAGCATTACTTGTTCTTGTTTGTGTGTTTACGTTCTGCATTATAACACAATCTGAGATTACTTCAAAACGGGTGTAATGTGAAAAGATTACAGTTGAAATTACGAGGATTACTATTTTTTGTCCAACATATATGACAACTTTTGGATTTTTGTCCGATATTTTTTTTTTCCTAGTTTTGGTACTATATGTTTGACAACTTTTGGCTTTCGGTCCATCCATTAGTGACCTTCAGTTTGACCGTTAAATAGTCACGTGACTTGCACATGCTTAGCTCTAAATTTTTATTTTGTTCAGTTTAATCCTCAAATTTATTGTCCTAACTTTTTATATTTGCAATTTAGTCCTTAAACATTATCAACCGCACCCTATGACTAAATTGACCTAGTTATGGTCCGACTCATGGCTAGGGTCGTCGGACTTGGGCGACCCTAAACATGATCCGACCTAGCCATGCGCCGACTCTTACAATTAGATGGCTCCGTTTATTTGTTGGGTTAATTTGATTCTAGGGCTAGCAATTCGGGTTGGGCATGATGGGCACACGAACACGACACGAAAATTACGGGTTTGAAATTGATATTAGTGACACGGTACGACACGATATAACACGATGTTTTAAACTAAAATTATTATAAATAAAAAAAAAAATCCGCGGGGTGGTCCCCACCGGGTCAGCCCGTAAGGAGTTGGAGCGGATAAACCCGAATCCCTTTTGCTTTAATGCCGATTGTAAGACATCTTTTTTTTTTTATCATTTAAAATATAAGCTATTGTTACAGCACATTGTTGCACATTACAAACAATGTAACTTAATACACACAGTGTAATATTAAACTTCAAATTATAATTTTTGAATTAAAAAATTATACTCATGTAATCCGACATTAGTTTCCGCCAAACACCCTCTTCCATGATGATACAAAGATAAGAAGCACATAACTGAGTGTGTATGGAGTATGGTTGTATACAGATTGCTGATCAAATTAAAAGAATATGTTGTTCTATACTAATTTATATGATCTTCAGTTCATACCAAAACTGCAGAGTATAGAATCTCATTCCACGTGTCGGGTACTCAGGCGATGCACCAGTGGGTGCAGTCCATGCCCTTGAAAGCATTGTAGGAGTTCGGGTGCGCGTCTTTACGTAGCTGAGAAAGAGCCGTGATGTCCAGCAGATAAACTGGCTTTGTGATGCTACTCACCACCTCTTTCACCACATATGCTGCTTCTGGCAACCCGACCGAGTAAGTCGGGTCGCTAATCGGTTCGGTTTCTCTCGCACGGTTCCTTATGTCGGGTTCACCCCATTCCGTCCCACTAGTGTAGAACAACAAGACAATACCGAGTTAAATATATAACCATGTAATATGGTGTAGCGGTTCAGCGCTTTATCTTTTGATCAGATGTCAGGTTCAATCCCGCTAGTGATCATGGAAATTGAAAGATATTCATGGTCAGCACTTTATCCTTTAAAAGTTGACCCGATGCGAGCGGTGAAGATTAGTCTAGATGTGAATGAAACATTTTATAAGTGTTATTCTCCTGAATTTGTTGTGATTAGGGCTGGCAATGGTGAGGGTATGGTGCGAATAGCACTAATACCATAACCATACCATATTTTTTTCACTCATACCATAACCAAAACAATAACCACTGCGGTTATGATTCTTCATACCATAACCATAACCATAACCATGGTTTTTCACCACGGTTAAACCATTTAACCACAATCATTCAAACTAATACAACATCATTGTTTCATAAAATAAAAGTAAACATACATTCAGTTTCATACACGAAATCCAAATTAAACGTAACTTCATTGTTACACTAAATAATAAAAAAAAAAAAACATATTCAATCACTTATCACTTGCGATCATCGATCCTCATTCGCCATCACTTCCAATCGTGGTTACCTAATAATAAGAAATATAGACATAAATTAGGCATATTTATGTAATTGCTGAATTACTCTCACTTGTCAGTTGACCTAGGCAAATGAAGAAGTGAACGAGAGTTTGAGTCTCTGAGAGTGAGAGTGAGACTGAGTTTAACAAATTAAGTTAGATTGAAATTGAATGGTGGGAATCGCTTGGCAAAAAAATAAAGGGTCAAGATCGAATGTTAGGAATTGCTTGGCAAAAAAAATAGCGGGTGGGAAAGGGAACAGAATAAGAATTATAATATTTGACTAATAATGTATATATATATAATTATTAGTAATATATTTATATATATATAATATATTAATATTATATATATAGAGGTGATGGTTATAACCGCGGTTATAGACTGAATACCATCACCACAACCATAACCATTGCGGTTACAAGATTCATCACCATAACCGCCCCTCACCATAATGGTGCGGTTAACCATTGCGGTAAATGGTGCGAATAACCATGGTTATTTGATTTTCACCGCACTATTGCCGGCCCTAGTTGTGATTCGCACTCTGTGGCATGATATGTAAATTTTATCAAGTTTTTGGGCAAATTAATAGTGTCTTATAATAGGAATACGTAAGAATGTCAGTGTCAGAACAGATATCAATAGTGACGACTCTAGATTTCAACATTAAAAAAGGAGCTTACTTGTAGTGAGAGGTGGTAATTCCTTGATAGATGACCAGAGTTCGAGTCTCATCTACGTTGGAATCAACCCACTCGGCCCACGTTGTCAAAGCCTTACGAAACGCGACAATTCGATCCATGTCTTAGGCTAAATTAAATATATTTACTGTTACAAAACCCACTTCAACTTTAATAATATAATAGATATCTACTATATTATATTAATTCGGCATCGGAAGCCCTCTGACTGACACGTGTGCAATCCGCACAGTCAACGTTTTCTAATTTAATTGCACATCTATAAATTTAGATACAAAATATTGATTAGTTGTAAATTAAGAATAAATTTTATCTCCTATTTTGGTCTCTATGCAATTTAAAGAAACAAATTAATTAAAAGTTTCCTTTTAAATAGCAAATCTATACAGTTTGGTTCCGGAAGACCGTAGGCCGCCACGTAATCAGAAATTAAATAAACAATATATTAAGAACATACCCACAATATATTATAATAAGGGTATATAAGAATATATTATAATTGAAAATATATTATAATAAGGGTATATAATATAATAGATTATTATATATATACAAAATAAAGCAATATAACAAAATATATATTATATTAAAAATATAAAACAATATATATACAATATATTCTAATATAAATATGGTATAAGATCTTCATAGTTCTTTATACACAAAACCCTAGGGTTTCACATAACGTTAAGTTCTTTTCCATATTAGATGGTAAGGAGTGCACATAGATTATGGAGAATCTCGAGCTCAAGTACGTTACGAAGCACACCCATGATAGTTTGATGTTCTTTTTTCATCTTATTCAAGATAGTTTGTTGTTTAATCACTACGAGACATGATTTGAGTTTAGAAGGTCTTCTTAGTGGTTCGAGCAATTTAAATCTAAGGTAGGAAGCTCAAAATGTTTTGTTGAGGTCGTAGCACGAGGATAAGGTAAATAATTTTGTTGAGTCTTTCAATATTATTTCACTTTTAAGTTTAGAGATCTTCTAATAATTAATTATGTCAAAGTTGCAATAGATTTACTTAACAAATATCCAAGTTAATATTTGGACGAAATTTTATTTTCAGATAATTCGATCTAGACAAGAAGCCACAAATTCAGACTAGGAGGTAGAGCTTTGGATTGACTCGATGGTTTTCGAATAAGAGGAGCAAAATCAAAACGTTTATTGTCAAAAATCACCGCGGAGAGGTTAAGTATCTTTAATCTTACATGTAACTATTAAATATTATTTACTTACATATATATACCAACAATAAACACATATATTTTGTAAATTATATGTATATCATAAGTAGTCCAGGTATCAGGTTAGGGTTTCTTTTGTTGCGGTGAAAATTGAAGGCTACGATTTAGTGTACCAAACCAAGTCCGGAATGAAAACAACTAATAAGAATATGCAAGTACTAATTTCATTCCTATTACATTTCAATATGTAATACCTTAAATATATTTACCAGTTGTTCAATTGTTCTGTTGACCGTATGAATTGAAGGCACGACCAAAAGAGTGTATCAACATTATAAGGCCGTGGAGAATTGAATAATGTTTCGTCTTATATAGATAGTAATTAATATCAATGAAATTTGGTAAACTTAACTGATATCATATAATTAGCATACTTATGTACTTTTAGTACATGTTAATAATTGTTGTAATAACATCAATTGTCTTCGCCGAGTTTAATCAATTTGATTTAAATTTAAATTTTATTTGTGCTCTTAGAAAATACATATTTCTTTGGTAAATTAAAAATTATAAGTATTTCTTCTATCATGTTAATTCATATTGCGATACTACTACAAAAAAATATTGTGATGCAAAGTTCCTATATTGCATATTCTATCGGCCAAAAAAAATATTACATGTCCTATATTTGGCTAAAAATAATATTACATGTTTCATTATTAATTAATATTTTGTTATAGAGCATTACCGCAGCATGCGAATCATGGCATGCGAATAAAGTAATGTTATCCCGTTACTTTAGTTGACAACACGTGATGATAGACTTTTATCCATTTGCAGTCTTGAGATTCACATGATCAAGCAATTCTCTTTGTTATATAAAATATTAACAATATAATGTTAATGATTTCATTACTATAAAATATTTTAAATAATAATTAGTATTAAATACTTTTAAATTAAATTAACGCATTACTGTTAATTAATTTTCTAAAAAAAATATTAAATTCCAAATAATGTTGCATATGCAGTAAAATAGGATAATTTATTTTTTTTATTTGAATTTAATTTGGAAATTTTCTCCCGCGCGGTGCGCGGGATTTGTAGCTAGTATATATATAATTAAAAGTTGTCGAGTCTGAGGTATAGAATAATTAGGGGTGCAATATATTGAGTTGATCATTAGCTAATAAAAATATCAACTCAAGTATTGTCATGATTATTGAGTAATTAAAGGAATTCAATGAGCACAATCTAATCTATTATATAGTTTGTTGTTTTTTAGTCTAAATTCAAAACAATGGCTTGGAGCCAGTGTTATCAGAACCGGACCGGCGGCCCGACCGGGTTCGAACCGGAACCGGATGCCTCAACGGTTCGGTTCGAGTAAATCCGGAGGATTGAAACGAACCCGGTTTGAATTCCGGTTTTTCAGAGAACCGGCCGGTTCTGAGCAGACCGGGCGGTTCTCCAGTTCACCGGTTCTGAAATCCTGAACCTTTGGAACCATAGCTATCAGCACCAGAGCCACCGCACCGGCAGCCACCGCATGATAGATCTGCCTATCATGCTTCCATCGTCTGCCTATTCCGCTTCGGTCGGTGTTTTGGTGTTAATTTTCACCGATCTTTGCAATTTCAAGTGCAAGGCATCATACAGAAAGGAGACTTCCAATAATTTGACCTGAGGTGTGCGTTCTCGAAATCCAAGAACGTCGTCCTCATCAGCGGGAGTGGGGGTAACGGCCAGACGACATTGTCGGTGAGGACACGCCGCTGAAGCTGGCGCCGGATTCGCTGCTCCACTGACGAGCATAGACGGGGTTGTCGGTCCTCCGGCGGTACATGAGGGAGAAAGTTGGTGCTTGGTGGAGAAGGGGAATGAAAATGGAGATCTAGGGTTAGTGGAGGGTTAGTGAAGATGGTGATTTGTAGGCATAGCTAATTAGTCATAACCCGTGCAGAGAAGGAGACATAGATAATGGAGCTTGAAGAAAGGGTTTTAATGGAGTTGAATGTTGAAGGGAGGTTGAAGAAAGGGATAATGGAGCTAAGGACGTGGTGGTATTTGGACAGTGTTATCAGAACCGGACCAGACACCGAACCGGTGAGGGTGCCGGTTCCCGGTTCACCGGTCCGAACCCGGTTCGACTGGATCAGACAAGAAACAACATTGGCTCTACTTTATTCTCCTTTCAGTGGAAGGTTCCACGTTCCACCTCTCTTTTTCCCGAGCAAGAAGACGTTGGGTGCATAATTAAGAGATATAGAGATGATGGTGACCTGAAATGGCATTGATCTGAGACCATTGAAGCATATTCTGAGGACGGTGGTTCCCTTAGCTTGCTCCTTGAATCTTGATCATGAAGAAATGACCTGGCTCTACTTCACTCTTCTTCCACTCTCTTTCCCTCAATTCGAAACCCCACCCTTCCCCTTTCTTTAGATCCTCCCTTTAACCCTATTTCCTCACAGCTTGCATCCCATTCCCCATCTCTCTGCTGTTTCTTTACCGAAGTTAATTAGAAAATAGGGTTAAAGGTACTTTTCATACCACATGTTTGGCCGAATGTGGCTTTTGGTACCGGATGTTTGGTTTTGTATACTTTTGGTACCAAATGTCTGAAAAATGTAGTTTTTGGTACATCCGTTAGTTTTTTCCGTTAAATGACATGTGCAAGTCACGTGACCGACCCTAACGGAAAAAACTAACGGTCAACTAACGGATGTACCAAAAGCCACATTTTTTCAAACGTTTGGTACCAAAAGTATACAAAACCAAACATCCGGTACTAAAAACCACATTCGGCCAAACATGTGGTATGAAAATTACCTTTAACCCTTAGAAAATATAAATAGACAAAGATATTCATGGAGCAGAGCACCCAGATTTGTAAATTCGAGGATGAACTCATGGAGGACGGGCAGCTCGAGGTGGCGGAGGTCTGCGTCATCTGTGAGGCCGGCCGGGTACTTGAGGACAGCTCCGCAAGTCCCTGCCACCGCTCCGCAAAGAAAAAGGCAGATTGACGGAGAAGCGTCGCGTACGTAAAATGGGTGAGACGAAGCGCAGCGGAAGGTGAACGCGGGAAGGAGGAGAAGATAAAAGAGGAAGCGAAACGAGGCGGCTGGCGGGAAATTAAGCATGGAAGGAGCCATCCAAGACATTGCAGAGAACCATCTCCGAGCACCATCTCTTCCCTGTTATCTGTTTATTCTTGCGGCGGGTTGGCTGCTAGGGTTTTACCCCTTTTTTTTTTTTAATGCTTTTACTGATTCTTGGTACTGAACCGGCGGACCGCCCGGTCTGCTTAAAACCGGCCGGTTCGACTTAAAATCGGCTATAGAACCGGGTTCACTTACATCCTCTGAAATTATTCAAACCGGACCGTTGGAGGCACCGGTTCTGGTTCGAACCCGGTCGGACCGCCGGTCCGGTCCGGTTCTGATAACACTGTATTTGGTCCACACATAGTCCTGTGCCACACCAAACTCCAAATGTCTCGTGAGTGGATAGACTCAATTGACCGGTCGGACCAGGTTCGAACCGGGTCCGACCGTCCGAACCGGGAACCGGTGGCTTCGCCGGTTCGACCTCCGGTCCGGTCCTAATAACACTGCTTGGAGCCCAACCAAATTTCTATTACGTGTGTTACATTTAGATGGTTATTATTATTATTTGTTCACCCACATTTAAATAAAAAATTGAGAATATGGCATTATATTTGGCAAAGAAAAAAAGTACACTTTAATAGAAATTGGTTCTAAGAATTATTATGTTATAATAATATAAATATATTATTGTTAATTAATGTATTATAGTTATTGTAGGTAAATTATAAATATATGATATTATATGTCATTCAAAAAGTTTTCATATAAAAAAATACTTTATATTGAAGTATCGTAAAAAAAATTATAACTATTTAACTGCGATATTTAAGATTATGTAATATAATGTTATATAGTAAATAAATATAATTGTAGATATTAAAAATTATATAATAGAATTTAATGATATCAAGATGTGTATTAAAGCCCGGAACTGCTCCGGTTAAATTGAAGATGGGCCGGCCTCGATGAGCCCAAAATTCATTACACAGGCCATCAAATTCAAAGCTCTGTGGAGGCAACTTTGAATCGGTTTGGGCAGCCCTCCCTCATATGCTGCACGTGAGATCTCTCCTGCGATTTCTCTAGTCTAGTAGGTAGTAACCTTCCATCGTTTCTCGACCACAAGTGACTGTTCACCTCTGACCCGACACACCCCTTTCCGTCGATTGCTTCTCCCCAACTCGACAAATCGAGGTATAAGCGTTGAGTAACTATGGCAGTTCTCTTGGAGTCACTTATTTGAACAAATTGTAGCTGTTAATGCAGATGGATCATAGCTTTGCTGAAGAGCTTTACCCTGGAAGTAGTGTGCAGCCACCAAAATCAGATCCGAATTTGGATTCCGTTCCCAATGGTATTGCATCTTGTTCCATCTATTGGGGTTTTATGGCTTGTTTCAGGAATTTGAATCGTTACAGCTATTGATGTCGTCGTGTACTAATTAGCTTCAATCGAATATTGTTTCATTCTGTTCGACGTAAGTTGCAGCACTAGATATACTTAATCAGAAATGGTGTAGTAAATGTTGGCCTAATATAATGCACAATATTGCTATCAGACTGAAACTTGTTATTGAAGCACAATTTGTAATTGTATATTGCTCTTTTTTTATGACAAGCTGTGGCGAAATACCTCAACTTTGATAGTGATAGTGCTTATATGTATGAGACAATATTAATGTGAGAGGACTTCAAAAGTTCAAAGGAGAAACTTGTGGCAGAACAAGAGTGATTACATTGTTTTGCCTTGAGACAGCTACTTCTCCAGAAGTCTGCTATTCACTTATTAGAGGTCAAGTTTAACAAGCACAAGTAGTATGCGTTCAATGCCTTTAGCTTCAGTACTGAGTCGGGATTTGACAATCCCACCTTCATTGGAAGTGTAAGGGAGTGTATCTCCTGAAAATTGTTAGTCAATGGCTTCATAATGTCCTGATCATCTTGACGGATACATAATTAGATGGAAATCCACGCCTTTGCCTATGCAAGTTACAGTGCAACCCGACCAGAATCAGAACCTCTATTTTTAGCACTTCAAAGTTCATTTTTAGCTTATTAAATGTGTATTTTCTGGAATGTTGCATATTTTCTTTGTCATCAGTAGATGGAGATGATGTGTGGGGTGAAGATGGAGATGGAGATAATTTTGAATTTGAATCAAGGAGCAGATATCGCCATTTTGTCACAGTAAGAACACTCTCCACTCTGAGTACTTGTGTTTGCTTCAGTTTAAAGGTCAAAATTAATCTTCCTCTTGTTTGTTCTGCAGATTGGTTATCGTGACGGAGTCATAGCTGGGCAAGAGGCTTCTGCACAGGAAGGGTTTAATGTGGGCTTTAAGCAGTCTGTCCTTACAGGCTTCAACTGGGGCCTTGTTCGAGGTGTTACAAGGTAGGTAATCCATGACTAGTCCCAAAATTTGAAAATATTTCATTCTTCTTAGTTCTTTCTTTAAACCTGAGTAATGCTACAATATGATAAATTTTATAAGTAGCAGGTCTTTTACTTTTATCGAACCAACTTTTTCCTCAAAATATTAGTTTTTTTTTGCTTTTGCTTTTTTTTTTTTTTCAAATTCTCGCGAAGTGTCTCTTGTTATAGCATTTTCTTAATCTGTAGGCTATATATATAATTTCTTTGCCCATTTGCCACTGTGTTTTGTGTAGTGCACTGGCTTTCCTCCCTGATGAGTTGAGACAAAAGATTATTGAAACTCAAGAAACAAGAGACAAATTCCAGTGCTTACATGAATCGGTTCATTCTCTTTCGAGTTCAAATGCTTTTAAGGCCTTTGGTGACGATATCTCCTCTGGGAAAATAAACCTACCAAGTGAGGTTACTGAAGGGAGGTCGAATCAGAGCAGTGACCCAAGTTCAGAGTCCAGTCGTATTGAAAGTTATATTGGAGAATTTAAATCTCTGCTGCTTGAATCTCCCAAAATTGACACTAATCTCAGTGCATCATCGCCATCATCATTGCAGTGAGTCCATCTTCACATGAACATAATACACTTTAAAGTTTTACCTTGTTATATTACAATAGTATTGATGTATCCATCCATCAAAGCAGCAATCTTGTGGTACTAGTTTAACGTTATGAACTAGAAATTGTAAATGCTGGGTTCTTGAAATGAGATTTTTTGCTTGGATTATGCTCCTGTGGCTTGAAATGTTGATGTTTTTCCCTTCTGTTAGTTCATGTCATTGGTTTCATCTCACTGTTTGCTGTTATCACTTATCAGTAACTAGTTACAGCTGCTTATACAGAAAAATACAAATATATTACATATACAGACCCAACTAAGAAATTTACAAGCTTTAGTTATTTTTTTATCTGTTATCTTAGACACTGATAGTACTGATTAGGCATCATAAGTTACACTTAGAACTCAAGTTCATAGAACAACCTTACAGAGTTACAGACATACAATACAAACACACAAAACACACCCTTTTAGTATTACCTCAATCAAATAGTTCATCATAACTTCAAATCCCTTTTAGTCCATGCTTGATCGGGCTACGACTTTCAGCTACAAGCTTGAATTGCTGTGGGACTCATGAGGTGATGATTTGCAGTTGGACTCATGAGGTGATGATTATCCCACTTGCGAACCCTTTCAAATGCCTCCACCAGCAGCGCCACCTTCCGCTTCCTTGCAGACCCGAGCTTTGTTACAGTCCTCTGCAGGGCATAATCGACCATCCAATCCTCTGAATTCTTCCTGTCATCGATCTCCTGATGCTTGAGATCGACCTTCTCTGCATCTGGGTCTGGTACTATTGGAAGGTAGTTCGGGTCTCGGGGGTTGAACTCCTTTTCATCTTCTTCCTCTGCATATTCCCTGCACTTGTTTTTGCATATCGTGATCTTTGATGGATCGGGCACTTCTGGGCAGCTTCGTAGAGGTCGGGTATATGAGCTCTTTGGCTTTGCAATGGCGGAATCATCAATGGTGTCTTCTTCATTGCTATGTTCTTCTCTGTTTCTTGAATCAGTAGTCTGCTCTGTTTCTTGAATTATCATTAATTCCTCAGCAACAGCACCTTTTTCGACAGTGTCCAAATCATCTTGGTTCTCTTCAGCAGCAGAGCCATGAATATCTGCATTGATTGGAGCCTCGTCTGCTTCGATGACATTGTCGAATTGGTTCTCTTCAGCAGCAGTGCCTTGAAGATCTGCATTGATTGGAATCTCCTCTGCTTCGATGACATTGATCTCTTCATATGCTTCCTCTGTTTCCCATGTTTCATCTGCTTCACCTGTTTCTACCTCCTCTGTATCTGCTGCTTCAACCTCATCTTCAGAAAACTGATCATAGTTAAGACAATCAGACACTTGGCTCGATTCAGAAACCTCCGATTGCTGGTCTTCATCAGAATGAGCATCATCGGCTTCATCTTTTTCCATCAGATTGTTGTGCACATGTATGTTCAAGTTGATGGTGACAAAATTGAAGCATATCTCAACGTTCTTCAATTCCTTTTCATCTTCCTTCTCCATGGTGTACTCTGTTTCTCCATCAAGCTCTGCTTTAGAAGATTGAGCTTCATCCCACTCCATATTATCTACCAATTCCATAGAATTATCATCAATTACTTCAGCGAGTTCTTGAAATTCTGACTCATCAGGTTCTTTTTCTTCTTCAGCAGAAACAGAGCTCCCTGTTTCAACACTGACATTGTTGCTCTGTTCAACAGAGGGCTCTGTTTCTAAACAATCTTTACCATCATCACCTGCAGCATATACCTTGACGAAGAAATCGGTTTCATCATCAAGATCTTTCTTGGATCCATCAACATCAGTCCCTACTTTTTTACCAAGTTGTCTTTTTGGGCTCAAAGCCTCTGCTTTGAAACTTCTCTGCATCTTCATGGACCTTCTCCGAGCCGAGATGAAGCACTTGAGAGGAGGCAGAGGAGCGTGTCTATGTCCATTCAAAGAACAGTAAGTATACGGACAGACCTTCACTGCAGAAGTCCCCTCTGCCTCAGTAGCTCCGGCACTAAGCGTAAGGTATTGAGGGAACTTGGAGTCCTTGAGAGTAGATGAACATGTGGCTTTCTGAGACTCCATATCTGAGCAGAGAACAGCTTTGGAGCATTTCTTAGCTGATGCTGAGAGAGATGATCTTGCAGGCTTGAAGGTTGGAGTCCTTGTTAGGGTTCTTGTCAAGTTCAAACTCGACGATCTTTTCAGTGCTTTTATAGGAGTTTTAGTGTCTGGAGAGTTCATCTCTGACCCGGTTGAGCTTCTTCTTGTTCTTGGCTGGTAAGTTTCAAATGAGGGGAAAATGTCATATTCACAAGAAAACCTTTGTATTGCATTCATGAAGTTAAGTTTTTTTTTTTTAAACATTGGTTAGTTACCAAAAAGCAATATGAATGATTGCGTCTTAACAGAAAAATTAATGTAGTTTGCACTTTGCTGATCAGTTGAAACTCACTGTGAGTTTTGTTAAGAACAAAGAAGTTGAGTTTGTTTTTACAAAATGCTCAAAGTTCGTTTTTTTTTTTTTTTTAATAACAAATGGTATAACTGCAATCATCAGGCTAATACTAAGCATGGCAAGGTATAGATCTAACTGGATTCATATTACAAGTTGCTATTAACCAACAAAACAAGGTTGAGTTTTTGAAGCACTTACAGGTGAGAGCTCCTTCCTTGCATCAGAGCAGCTAGTGGACTTCATATAATTCGGAACACCATCACCGCTGCTCCTCACCGGAGTCTGCTTCTGTGGACTCGCCGGAGATTTAACACCATGAGGTGGCTGCGTGGGCGGCTTTCCAGGCTGTGGAATCTCCTTCCTGAAAGACGATGACTTGAGAGACTCAAGACCGGGGCGCTTGATCGACCCCGACTTCTTCATCTTCATCACTTTGAGATCAGCTCCTCTGGTTTTCCCATCTGGGTATTGAGGAGAAGGCGTTTTCGGGTTCGCCATGGATCCAGAAACCTGCTTCTCCTCTGCTTTTGTGGTGGTAGCTTGTATTCCAAGCTTTCTCTGAGCCTTCCTTTGTACCATTTCTAGAGGAAACTACTCTCTACAAGATTGAAGAAGAGGAGATTGGGATATTCTTGGATTTTTCTTTCCTTTGGTTGTGGTGGGAATTCAAGAACAAAAAGAAAGGTGGGATTTTTCTCTAGTGGGTTTTCTTTCTTCTTTTTGGTTTTTGATTTCTGAGGGGAGCCAAACAAGAAAATCAAGAAATGATTCTCTTTCTCTATCTAAAGGAAATGGGTTGTAATGCTTTTAGTGGGTGATGGTTTGTTGATTGAAGCTTGAATAAGGTTGAGAGAGGAATATGATGCAGACATGCACTAAAGTCTGAACTTTTATTATAGATTAGCTCTAGTAGGGACTTTATTTATTTATTTATTTTCATTAATATATTATTATTTGCTAGTTGAAAGGTTTGCCTTAGCAAGTAGCAATTGCATTATACATGTCTTAACTGTTGACAAGCTTTTCTCATCCATGCATGACTCAAAGTTAGGTTTGTTTGGCACTTCTTAAACACTACTTCTTGTGAAGTTACACAAATGCCCCTAGGTTAGGGAGCTTTATAAGGAAGGTGTGGGCGGTAGCACTACTTTGAAAAAGAAAACTCGTTGGTGGTCGGCGGTAGAGTGACCCACAAGAAAGGTGTTTTGTGGAGACAAAAAAACAGACGCTCCTTGCCCCTCAATAGTAGTCATTTTGCACGCACAATCTCCAATTTAATTATTATTATTATTATTATTATTATTTAAAAAAATAAAGAGAATATATTTCAAAAAAAATTCAACAATAATGGTAATTTAATGGCCCACTTTCTTTGAAGATAAACAATCCTTTTCTTTCTTTTCTGTTACGCCACCGGCCCTTCTTCAGCATTCGCTTTCAATTTGATTTGTTTTTTCGGCCTCGAATTGTCTTCATGCTGGATACGTGTAGTTGACATCTACTTTGTTATTAATTATTATCATCATCTAATTATCATTTTCTTTTTGTTAGGCTCTATCCCTTGATTAAGTATATTCTTAGAACCCAATTGGACTGTGCCCCCAAAAGACCCTAACCTGAGCCTGAAACCATCGAGCTTTCCAAAATTTAGGAACTAAATTATATAACAAAAGACTAAACTGAATAAAATAAAAATTAAATGAAAAATTATGTACTTAAAGAACAAAAATAACAATTCACTAATTGATAATACTCCAAAAAAAAAACATGATTTTTCAGAGTACAACTGCATATTCAAGCCATAAGAGCGCGAATCATCCGTACCGTACAGGCAATAAGATAAAACAGTCCAATTGCATGTTCATCATCAAACTCTAAACTCTAATAGTAGCTAGCTATCTGTGGCTTACATCTATATAATCATCACATAAATAAATAAAAGATCAAAAGGAATGCATGCAATATCCAGGCAGCTACTGAACCTTCGATTGTGCGCTGTGTCGCGCCTGAAGCTCGGATAATCCGTTAGCATCGGTCACTATTTCGCTTGCTTGATGATGAAATCACCTATCATTCCAATACTAACCAATTATATAAATGATCTTCAACGGATAACTCGCCCAAAAAATAGTATTCAGTTTTACAAGAATACGTACATACATACATACAAGTCACGAGACATCAGCATCATTCCCCGATGTACGTGCGCTTCTTTGATGTATTCATGTACGGTCTTATAACCCATTCAGTCTGTGCTTCGGTCTGGTCAACTGTTCCCAACTTCACCTGCAGGGAATCACCACAAAGCAAACCCACATAAGTGTACATAGCAAGAATATGTATTACAACTCATCAGTATTCAGCTTAAGCTATCAATATGTAATGTAAATTTTCAACTTTTAGTTAAATCATTATGTCTGAAAGCATCAATTCAGAAGGGAAGCTTGTGATGGTGTAAAGTTGCAAGAGTTAAACCCTGCAGAAGACTCGTGATGTTCAAAAATGCAAAATAACACTCCGATCTCTAAAGGAGAGCTGCTCCTAAACATAACCAATGCTTACCTAGATAATAATACTGAACGGATGCAAAAAATCCTTAAATGTTAAGATAAAGAGACATCACTCAACAATAAACGGATGCTTTCAGAATAATCGTTTTTTCTTGCTTAAGTTTTGGAGATGAAGCCTGATGTTTTGACAGAAATTTCTCTGGAACAGCTTCAGCTATACCAGGATCAAAGACCGGAGAAATATTACCTACTGAAAAGTGGCTATTATCACCACACATGGAATGACCTTTATTTAGTTTTAATCAGCAAAAGCACAAAAGTGTAGCATATAGACTACAAAACAGTACATACATACTGAACGGATGCAAAAACTCTAGCCATTTGTTGCAATTGGATAGACAAATAAAGTTAGTGAGGCTGTTATGTAGAGTACACAAAGAAAATTCACCATTTATATTATCCAAATTACCTGATAAAGGCGCAATTCAAATCGAGGGCCAATTTCCTTTAGTTCAAGGGACTTTGGACCCCCATGATTCTCATAAATATGATGCCTGCATGTTAAGCAACTATTAGTATAGGAAAAGAAAAAAAAAAAGGTTTCTTTTCAATTTAATTCTTTTATTAAAAACACTTTAACAGAATGTATTATTTCCCTTAAGCCAAAAAATTACCAGAATGTATTTATAACTCTACAAATAAGGTTTCTCCACTTGTACTGCTTTCCATCATCGATCTTAATACACACATTTCTTAAGAAGATAACTCATAAGTATTGTACATTACCAAGATAAATTATTGTATCCCACATACAGTAAAGTATAGATTACATGTACTTAATGCCTTTGTGATGCAGGCAAAATTTGCAAATGATTACTAAACTGCCAAACCTTGTACATTACTGATATACAGATAAATAAAAGAAAACAATACCTGAATGATATGTAATCAGACTTATTTGCGAAAGTCACAATGCGTTTGGTGTCAGGTTTGGGCACAGGAAAGAGATGCTTTAGAATGTTCGCAGTTCTCTGCCCCAACTGTAATAAGAGGAAAGTGCTTGTAAATAACAGCTCTAATGCATAGTCTTTCAGGTGAGTGGAAAGGCCACCCTGAAAGTAAAGCTTTCTTCTCTGTTTATTTAGAGAGAAATAGGAAGATAACAAAAGGCGGGAATCAATTTCATTTCTCAAAAGTAGTTTACAGATGCAGCTAGAGTTTGTATTTATAGACTCTAGGAATATAGAAATTACAGATAGATCCCTAAACTCGTAATTACTAACAGGTCCCTAAGCTTTAGCTACCTGACAGTACAGACCCTAAACTATGCTCCTTCAAATATCAGTACACATATATCTCTATCATTCCCCATGAGTCTTTGTTTTCTTTTGTGCAGAAAAAAAAATTTGACCAGGAAAGGTGCACAGCCATTTTTATCAAAAGGTTACAAGGTTACAGCAACACACTTGAATGTCAAGAAAAGGATTGATGTCTATTTCAAGGAGAAAACAAAACCAAATGACAAGAGAAGTGAGATTAAAAGAGAGCTGAATTCTTTTGAAGAAAAGGTAGCTGCAAGTTCCAAGTTTAAACCAAGAAGAAACACAAAACCAAAAGACCAAATCATGATGACACCACATACTTCTGTGAAGAGTCTGAATGAAATGAAGCAAGAAGAAAAATGCACATAAAAGCAGTCAAGAAGATTTGCAGTAGTTAGATCAGAAAATCTCACTGAAAATTATACAACGAGCTCACTCCTTTCTCAGATATCCTAGAGAAGAATTGACCAAGGAGCAGCAACCATTGAAGAAAAAGGGTGGCTTTCAGAGGAAAGGAAGAAAAAAAAAATAAAGGACAATTTAGAGAAACAACTTTGTAAAGAGCAATGAGAAAACAAGATCTTTGTGTAATATTTTTTTTTTTTTTTTTTTTATGATTCATGGAGAAGTCCCTGATTATCTTCTTTTTCTATAAAATGATAATCGAATATTACCCATCCATTTGATCATAAAGTGGAAACACATTGTGTTAGGAGAAGTCCATGATTATCTTCTTTTTCTATAAAATGATAATCGAATTTTGCCCATCCTTATTGAACACTGGTTTAAAACAAAGAATGAGAACCATTGCTCTATAGGTTCTTGGAAACGACCATGATTATCTTCTTTTTCTATAGGGTGATAATCGAATTTTGCTCATCCATTTGAACATTGCTGTTTTTCAGGAAAAGGAAATAAAGAAGGAAGAAAAGAAAAAGCCACCCAAATTCAATGAACTCACTAAACTAGACCAAAGCATTCACAGGCTTAAAAGGAAAGAACCAAGCTGTAGATTTAACAATCAGGAGAAAAAATGAAGCATAGTCAAACTGCAAATACTGAAATCCAAGCATTCTTGAACTTGCTGTGGCATAATCCCCATACTTATTTAAAACAGATATTAAACTTCTGAAGTCGTCATATGTAACTTGGTATTGAGTTTGGATTAAATCTTGATTGTAGGAAAGGAAAAAGCAGCAAAAACCATGATCATAAAAGAACTTTTGCAAAAACCATGATCAAAAACACCTCAGAAAACAGAGAGAAAATTACAATGAAACCTTTTGAAAACATTCAGTGTGTTGATAACCAAGAAAGATTTGAAAACCCGACTTGCTAAGTAAAACAAAGACCCAAATATAACCAACGATAGTGGGAAGTGGTACTGATAGAAAAGGAGCACATTACAGATTAGATTAAGCTCTCAGTTGTAACTAAAGTCTTCATGAGGTAGTTGAAGCAGTTCTCAAAAAGATCCACTCTTCTGAGTTTGTGTACTGATATTTGAAGGAGCATAGTTTAGGGTCTGTACTGTCAGGTAGCTAAAGCTTAGGGACCTGTTAGTAATTACGAGTTTAGGGATCTATCTGTAATTTCTATATTCCTAGAGTCTATAAATACAAACTCTAGCTGCATCTGTAAACTACTTTTGAGAAATGAAATTGATTCCCGCATTTTGTTATCTTCCTATTTCTCTCTAAATAAACAGAGAAGAAAGCTTTACTTTCACACCCACCAACTGAAAAAACTCATGATATAATGCATGGGAAGTAGCCAGTCCATGTGAGATTTTGATTTTAAAAAATATGATAAAAAATAAACTTAAATGACCTTGGTTGAGAAGTTGTCAAGAATAATATGCGGGTACGCCTCAGGCATTGTCCCTATTGCTTTCTTATCCTTGATATCATGCCTTGTGACCTACAGAAAGATATTGCACTATTACATTTACTCACAAAGTATGGAACAGAGTAAACAATAAGATGCCAAGGTACTTACCACATTGAGCAATCCAAAGTATGCAGTAGGACCATAAGGTAAATGGCTTATGATTAAACCATCTGGAACACCACGATGCTCATGAACCAGAATCACATCAGTGAAATCATGTGAGCGACATGTTTCAATAATTTCAGATATAACCTGCACAAATGGGAAGTATGAGTCTATATGAGCTCATCAAATATATCATATTTGTAGCTAGAAAAATAAAGAATGACTTGTATGCATAAAAAGCCTAGACATAAGATGAATGAAATGATCCACAACCTGACCACCACGATTCATCCGCTGCGCATTAGGGAATACAATTTTCAATTCCTGCAATGCAAGGTCATGAGATGAAACTGTTAATAGCCAGACAATCAAGCAGGATCCTTAAACATGAAATACACTAGCAAAAGGATGAACCACTCTATCCAACAAACCTTAACAAATTGAGTCAGAGGAGCACTCGGATCCCTAGAGGTTGTAATCAAAATCTTAGGATCTTTTTCTGCTGCCGTTGCATACTCATCATCTATGTGAGTTTTGGGGACTGCATTCATTACAGCACACGAAACAAACATTACGAGAATCAGTAATCAAGCAAGGTCTAGAATAAAAACTCATTATCTTCTCTCAGCTCCATTTTCTCAGCCGTTATTAGCAGTATAAACATTCATGAGACTCAAGAGTACCTGCAGTGTTGTCGTCCTCAAGGTTGATTTCCTGGCGAAGCGCCGCCTCTTCGTTCCTCAATTCAGTAGGAATAGGCTTACCCTCTGACAAAACATACCAGAAACCAAAAATCAGTACAGAATAAACGCCGAAGAAGATGACGCCATGAAACGCTGCAACAGGAGTAACATAGATGATGACCTTCTAACGCTTGCTTTATCTTCCGCTTCTTTTCGTAGAGCAGTCGCTCTTTGCCTTCGAGGTTTTTCCTGTACAAGTATTCTCTACGCAATCTGATGTTTCTCCGATACATCTCCGATCAACAGTAAGGTCAAGAAAGAGAACGAGGAGTGAGGGTAGCAGGACGGTAGGCACAGTAAGGAAGAAGAAGAAGGGGAATCACAAGTAGGGTTTTTTGTATCAGGAGGGTTTCTTCCCGAATGAAAAATCTTTTTTCGGGACCACTCTATGGAACGGCCGCTGTTTGATGCGGCCTAATTTCCACCAATCAGAGGCCTGTATTTAATGGCAAACTTGTAATTTCGTTTAAAAGAGAAAAAATGCGGTTTAGTGGTTCTTGTCACATCATATCACATCACTTAAGTGAATTAGACCACGGTTCGAAGATTTATCCAGACCGGATGTGAAGTTTGAACAGACGTTTGAATAAGATAAAGAAGATAAGCAGGAGAGAGGGACAGAATCTTCTTTTCCCTTTTCTTTAGATTATTTTTCAATAACCGTGCCAAAAAGTAAGAGAGATAAAGACTCTTCTTTACCCATTTATTTAATATATATATATATTTATATTTTCATGACTGTGCAAAAGTTATCTTACTATTTATTAACTGCATACGTAGTTCTATTCTAATATAATTATGTTCAAATTTACTAAATTCTCTTTTAAATCACCGATTCTAGCCAATAATTTTTTTCTATTCAGTTATATTGATGTATACCTTAGGCATTATTTGGATAAATATATATTAATAATATCAAGTTATTTTTTTCCAATTATTTTAGGGTATCAATTTATATGATTATTTTATATATTATAATAGTAATGATAAGGAATATAATATTAAAAAAATTCAACCACTAAGGCATAGTGGAAATACTAAACCCCTAGTCAAGTTTACTGTAAACCTTATCCATACCCTAAATGAAAACCACCACCAAAGTAAATAAAAAAATGACATTTAAATAATTAATTAATATTATGGAATATAATTCATGCACATAAAATAATTTTAGTTGCTACTGATTTCATATATCAATTGGAACAAATATAATAGAATTAAATATTAAATTTTAAAAAAATTCAACTACTAAGGCATAGTGGAAATACTAAACCCCTAGTCAAGTTTACTGTAAACCTTATCCATACCCTAAATGAAAACCACCACCAGAGTAAATAAAAAAATGACATTTAAATAATTAATTAATATTATGGAATATAATTCATGCACATAAAATAATTTTAGTTGCTACTGATTTCATATATCAATTGGAACAAATATAATAGAATTAAATATTAAATTTAAAAATATTCAACCACTAAGGCATAGTGGAAATACTAAACCCCTAGTCAAGTTTACTGTAAACCTTATCCATACCCTAAATGAAAACCACCACCAGAGTAAATAAAAAAAAATGGACATTTAAATAATTAATTTATATTATGGAATATAATTCATGCACATAAAATAATATTAGTTGCTACTGATTTCATATATCAATTGGAACAAATATAATAGAATTAAATATTAAATTTTAAAAAAATTCAACCACTAAGGCATAGTGGAAATACTAAACCCCTAGTCAAGTTTACTGTAAACCTTATCCATACCCTAAATGAAAACCACCACCAGAGTAAATCAAAAAATGGACATTTAAATAATTAATTAATATTATGGAATATAATTCATGCACATAAATTATTTTAGTTGCTACTGATTTCATATATCAATTGGAACAAATATAATATAATTAAATATTAAATTTTAAAAAAAATTCAACCACTAAGGTATAGTAGAAATACTAAACCCATAGTCAAGTTTACTGTAAACCTTATCCATACCCTAAATGAAAACCACCACCAGAGTAAATAAAAAAATGACATTTAAATAATTAATTAATATCATGGAATATAATTCATGCACATAAAATAATTTTAGTTGCTACTGATTTCATATATCAATTGGAACAAATATAATATAATTAAATATTAAATTTAAAAAAAAAATCAACCACTAAGGTATAGTAGAAATACTAAACCCATAGTCAAGTTTACTGTAAACCTTATCCATACCCTAAATGAAAACCACCACCAGAGTAAATAAAAAAATGACATTTAAATAATTAATTAATATCATGGAATATAATTCATGCACATAAAATAATTTTAGTTGCTACTGATTTCATATATCAATTGGAACAAATATAATAGAATTAAATATTAAATTAAAAAAAAATTCAACCACTAAGGCATAGTGGAAATACTAAACCCCTAGTCAAGTTTACTGTAAACCTTATCCATACCCTAAATGATAACCACCACCAGAGTAAATCAAAAAATTGACATTTAAATAATTAATTAATATTATGGAATATAATTCATGCACATAAATTATTTTAGTTGCTACTGATTTCATATATCAATTGGAACAAATATAATATAATTAAATATTAAATTTTAAAAAAAATTCAACCACTAAGGTATAGTAGAAATACTAAACCCATAGTCAAGTTTACTGTAAACCTTATCCATACCCTAAATGAAAACCACCACCAGAGTAAATAAAAAAATGACATTTAAATAATTAATTAATATCATGGAATATAATTCATGCACATAAAATAATTTTAGTTGCTACTGATTTCATATATCAATTGGAACAAATATAATAGAATTAAATATTAAATTAAAAAAAAATTCAACCACTAAGGCATAGTGGAAATACTAAACCCCTAGTCAAGTTTACTGTAAACCTTATCCATACCCTAAATGAAAACCACCACCAGAGTAAATCAAAAAATGGACATTTAAATAATTAATTAATATTATGGAATATAATTCATGCACATAAATTATTTTAGTTGCTACTGATTTCATATATCAATTGGAACAAATATAATATAATTACATTTTAAATTTTAAAAAAAATTCAACCACTAAGGTATAGTAGAAATACTAAACCCATAGTCAAGTTTACTGTAAACCTTATCCATACCCTAAATGAAAACCACCACCAGAGTAAATAAAAAAATGACATTTAAATAATTAATTAATATCATGGAATATAATTCATGCACATAAAATAATTTTAGTTGCTACTGATTTCATATATCAATTGGAACAAATATAATAGAATTAAATATTAAATTTTAAAAAAAAATTCAACCACTAAGGCATAGTGGAAATACTAAACCCCTACTCAAGTTACTGTAAACCTTATCCATACCCTAAATGAAAACCACCACCAGAGTAAATCAAAAAATGGACATTTAAATAATTAATTAATATTATGGAATATAATTCATGCACATAAATTATTTTAGTTGCTACTGATTTCATATATCAATTGGAACAAATATAATATAATTAAATTTTAAATTTTAAAAAAAATTCAACCACTAAGGTATAGTAGAAATACTAAACCCATAGTCAAGTTTACTGTAAACCTTATCCATACCCTAAATGAAAACCACCACCAGAGTAAATAAAAAAATGACATTTAAATAATTAATTAATATCATGGAATATAATTCATGCACATAAAATAATTTTAGTTGCTACTGATTTCATATATCAATTGGAACAAATATAATAGAATTAAATATTAAATTTAAAAAAAAAATTCAACCACTAAGGCATAGTGGAAATACTAAACCCCTACTCAAGTTTACTGTAAACCTTATCCATACCCTAAATGAAAACCACCACCAGAGTAAATAAAAAAATGACATTTAAATAATTAATTAATATTATGGAATATAATTCATGCACATAAAATAATTTTAGTTGCTACTGATTTCATATCAATTGGAACAAATATAATAGAATTAAATATTAAATTTTAAAAAAAATTCAACTACTAAGGCATAGTGGAAATACTAAACCCCTAGTCAAGTTTACCGTAAACCTTATCCATACCCTAAATGAAAACCACCACCAGAGTAAATAAAAAAATGGACATTTAAATAATTAATTAATATTATGGAATATAATTCATGCACATAAAATAATTTTAGTTGCTACTGATTTCATATATCAATTGGAACAAATATAATAGAATTAAATATTAAATATTAAAAAAATACAACCACTAAGGCATAGTGAAAATACTAAACCCCTAGTCAAGTTTACTATAAACCTTATCCATACCCTAAATGAAAACCACCACCAGAGTAAATAAAAAAAAAAATGGACATTTAAATAATTAATATTATGGAATATAATTAATGTACATAAAATAATTTTAGTTGCTACTGATTTCATATATCAATTGGAACAAACATAATATAATTAAATATTAAAGGTTTTCAGGTGCAGCCACTATTATGCTGTTGGGTCACAGTACATCCAAACAAATTTAACGGGAAATCCTAACGCTGTTAAACCGGAATTAATCGAACCAGACCAGACCGAAAATCATTAAACCAGATATTAAGAATAAAATATATTATTAATAGGCAGCATCAAACAGCGGCCGTTCCATAGAGTGGTCCCTTTTTTCGACCGAAGTCTCGTACTTTATTTTTTATTATTTACTTTTTTACCTAATAATTTTATTCTTTATTACTAGATTTTTTTTGGCAACCACACGAAACATCAGTTACATGATAATACTAAAATATGATAAACAAATCCTTTTTTTCGGGTAGTTTGCATATAACCTCAACTTCTAATAGGTTTTTGAACATTTAAACTTTTCGCAAATATCCCCTTAGGGGTTAATTATAGCTTCGAATAAATTATTTTGACGGTTCAACTGATTTTTTAAATATTTTACTTTACACGTGTATAAATTGTTATTTTTGTTCAAATTTGTGCCTTTTTAGACGGTACCACTAGCATGATAAAAAAAAATGCTAGCAATTTATTCGACATATTAAAATCAAATTGCTACATGAATTTTATAGATTTACACAAATTACTACAAAACTTTAAATATTAAAAAAAAAATAGTTATCTGAACTTTCAGTTTAAAAGTAAATTGATACATCTGTTTCAATTCACGTCAAATTGAATATAAAATTATCAAATTCTCGTCACATAGAGTCTTTTCATGTGTACTCAAGATAAATTCAAACATAAATCGAGAGTATTACAACAAAATTACTTCAATTAGATAGTCAATTGGACTTCCGTCCAATTCAAACACAGTATTTCTATTGAGTATCGAATTGAACATATTTCATTACAATACTTTCAATTTATATTTGAATCTATCTTGGTACCATAAAAATACCTCATGACAAAACTATGCTTATTTGTATCCAGTTTTACGGGAATTGATACAAAGATAGCAACTTACTCTAAAATTGAAAGTTCAAGTAGCCAATTAAAAATTTAAAGTTGAGATAGCGATTTATAAACTGGTCAAAGTCTGAATATCAATTTAGTTATTAACCCTTTATTCAACTGGTAAACATTTAACTAGCAATTTTCACGTTTTTATTCATCATATTACCCATTAAGTTAGACGGAAAATCTAAAACAATTTGTACACATGAGATTAAACTAGCAAAATGTAATCAGCAAACAATTTGTTTAGTTAGTTAATGCACAGGACAAATTTCCCGCCCATTAACACCACCAAAACCAATCAAAGCTCTCCAAAAAAAAATGTAGATGTTCATCACTTTTTTCTTAAGCTCCTCCAAACTAAGCATCTTTTAATACATCTCAAAACTCTCCACTCCAAATTCACAAAATTGGATCTACCATTTGGCAGTGTAACTATCACAATGTCCAATACGCGGGCTCCAAACTCCAAAGAGCAGCTCCTGCAATTACATTTTGCTTCATTAATTGCAATCTTAGGGATCCAAAGACAAAATTATGATTCTCAATATCAAAAGATGCAAAGACAATATACGGTGGTATCTGCAGAAACAAGGTACAACAAACAAATCCAGACCACAAGTACATGGTATATATTTCATCAGAAACTAGTCTAGGGTCTATAGATCCGCGAGTTAGGTAAAAGGATATCAAAGAATGTGAATCGTATGTATTCTATCATATATAAGTCAGAAGATAAAGCAAGGGGTAATCTATCTATCTATTCTAACTTACTTTCAGGTTTAAATAAAAAAATAGGACCTCTCTTCTGCAAGCAAAAGAATCTGATTCTTACAATGGTGAATGCAAGTGATATGCGGATATATAATCATGCATATTCATTAGCAAGCATTAGCGGCTGCATATGTCTATTATATCACGGATCATTCTTTCTTCTTTGGAATAATCAAGAGTAAGAGTGTAAAGTACTCACTCATATTCAGCAGTATTATTCAGACACCCGAAACAACTCTTTTCTGCACAACTAGATCAGCAGCAGAATAATATTCTGCAATAAGTCGGTACATGTATGATGGGTTGTGCCCTCCCCTGCAGCCAAATTAAAGTACGAGTCATTATAGGGTTGTTTCAGTTTGGCGAATAATGGAATGTTTTCACTTGATTCTGCAGAGTGAGTACTTACGTATCTGTGATAAAGAGACTGACAAGCTTTGGAGGAACATAATCGAATGTTGGATTGACGACATGAAGCAGTGGTGAACCCATGTCACTTCCATAGCCCATGCAATCTGAGAACTCTCCAAAATCAAGGAGCTCTGAAGGTGATCTCAACTCATTGAGTAGAACCTCTGGATTGTGTGGATACAAGGGGCACAACTGAATACAAAACAATGTGACTTAATAACAGAAATCGGAGAGCTAGAAATAGAGTAATCCTCATAAGAGAATGCAAGCCAAAATTTATAAGAACATCAGCACTACGCGAAATAATACTTTAAACAAACATAAGGAAAGTATATGTTCTTTTCGTTGAGAAATTAAAGATTTTTTTAGAGGCCGGAATCACTCTCTTGAGTAGTTCTTAATGAGCTAAACAAGATTACCCAACTAGGTTCATATCACTGCCACTCCACAGAAATATCCATTTTCCCAGTCTTTTAAAGAAAATCTTGACCTTCTGTTGACTGATAAAGTTGGACTTTGCTTCCGCTGCATCGACTGATCAGTCTCCTAAAATTAAGTGTTTGCTCTTACCTCAGAAAGATATGTTTATTAGGCTTCAATTAATACTAGCTCACATTTTTGTTTAGGAGCTCTCATTATTATCTACTAACATCCGAAAAAAAATTGATGCAGTGAAGTTGTTGGAATTGAGTCTATAATCGGAGCCTGAAAACGTCCCTGTGAGTGAGACAATGGCTAACTACAGGGTATTCAAACTACCCCTCCATGTAATCCACAGACTGGCGAGGTCAGCCATTAGGGGCAATTGGTCATTACATATGCATACCTCGTGCTAACAAACAAATAAAACTTCTGTCACCCTCAACGTTACCTTGTGACTTCCAGCAAGTACCACAAATGGAACAGCATGTCTTTGAGCTGCAAGTGCAAGCATATTTAGACCAACTGGTGCTATAACCCCGCCATTTGCCATCACAGCATGAGCCCCAACTATGACCTTTCAAAATAAGACAAATTTAAGTGAACCATAAATGATTGCTCAAGCAAAAACACAGAAAGATAAAAAGAAGACCAATAACCTACCATGTTTACTCGAGAAATCATAGCAAATACAGCAGAATCTGTAATCAGTGTGGTTTGTAAACCTCGCGATACTAATTCTTTGGCAAGAAGGTGTCCCTTGTACCTACATGAACCAAGGAGCAGAAAGAAAGAAATATTAATTCAAAAGATACATAATGTCGATAGCTGATTGAGGCCCTGCTAAACATACCTTGGAGCACCTTCTGCAACGAATACCCGAAATGATCGTTTCTTCTCCTTTGCAGCACAAAGGAATTCAAGCACTGTTCTCGAACTGCCTAGAGTAAGTATTACCTCACTGAAAATGCATAAATGGTTTGTTTAGTTTAACGGTTAGGACACTGGAAGCGATAAGCAACCTAACTGTACAAGCTGCAGGATTATTTAGAGGTGCAATCAAAGTTAGAGGAAACTTCTTATTGTATGTAGCCACAATCTGTGGATGCTAAAGTACATGGGAACTGGAAGCCCAATACACTTTATTAATTTCTTTTCTTTTGTTGTTCTACATGTGAGCAAGTACTATGAACCATATTGGATAAGCAATGAATGCCGCATGAACCCATAGCCTCTTCACTTGCAACCTTAATCTGACGTCATTTAGAGTGTTTCAACTGATCGAAGTATAGACTAAACATATTAGAAAACAACACTGAAATCCTGACCCTGAGGGTATCGTGTTATCAAACAGTATGGTGAAGAACTCTCCAGATGGGATCAAATGATGATTCAACTTTGCAAGTCATTTTCTGAAGGAGAGACTTCCAGGTAAGAGAATCTCATTACTTCTGTCAAATGGTAAATTCAAGGGAACCGCTTCTCTTTTGAATGAGGAAAAATTTGTGATAATAAACATAACCTAAATGATATGACAAAACGTGATAACCAGGTTCATAATAAGTGTTCTGCAATGCCTGAAATACATTACTATGAGCAGATAAACCCTAAGCCAAGAAAAGGTTGTGGGCCAGTCCAACTTAGAAAACCATGAAATCTTAAAAAAGGAAACTGGAATATGGTGAATAGTTAGACAAGTACTTGTGATGAATGTGCTCAACTGCTTGCTCTGCAATCTGCTCATGACATGTGTCAATATCTTCAATAAGCTCATTGACCGCTTCAATGACATCATGCTTCAGCTTTCGACTCCTTGAACTTTTATCAGCAGCTATGAATAAAATTAAACCAGCTGTTAAGCTCTCATTTTGAAATTTAACACATAGATATACTAAAACTTATAATATACACTGGAAAAAAAAAATCTACCAGACTTATTTGCATCAGTTTCAAGCATTGGATGAAAATACAAAACTGAAAGTATAGCTATTATCCCAAACATAAATGATAGAATTAGGTAATTGCGCTCACATTTACTCTTTCCTTCGGAATCACCCCCAGATGAAGAAGTATGGTGAACAGCAGCTGCTTCAGGCGCATCCTCAAGAAGAGTTTGCAATGAAGGTGGCCGCAAAGTGCTCCTTGAAGCAGCAGCAACAGCAGCGGCCGATAAAACTGGATGATCCTCTCGATCAGAATCAATGTCATCATCACTTGCAGCTGACAAGTTTATTCCCGCAACTGCAGCATTGGTGAGAGAAAGATCCTCTTCTCTAATAATATGCAAGGTACGTCTGACAATGTTACCAACAGCAAGCTCTGCATTCATATACATATATATGTACATATATCAATGTTTAATTGTTTATGAAAAGGAATAACCTTTTTTACAGCTAAAAGGAAACTCATATATAAGCATGATGAGTAAGCTTCGATGGGGAGACGTTCAGCAGATAGATAGAACCTAACAGTTCAAAATTTTCTTGACAAACTCAGTTATGATATAGACAGACAAAAAAGATAAACTATGATGACTGATCAAGCATGACAATTAGGAAATTGATCGTATTTGGTAACAATATTTAATATGCATTTTGCCAACAAAATTTGTAGGCAAGTCAGAGCTTGAGGTTAGCAAGTTAGAGAACATCATCCGATTGTAGCATATATTATCATGCATGAACAAGCTACCTTAAGAGTAGCACTTCAACTTATTGGCACATTGAAATCAAAAAGTTATTCAGCAAAACAACGGACAATACTATGTTAACAATCCCTAAAAGCAAAACAATTGCAGAAAAATCCACATACCAACAGGGTTAGCAGCAATCAGCTGCTCACCGATAGCCTTAACAGCATCAGTCAGAGCACCAGCCTGGTTAGTATACGGAATCCGCTGCGCTGAGATGACTGAACGAAGCAGTACAGCCGTCTGCCTCGCCGTAGCCTGCGAGCCTTCAATCTTACTGCATCCAAAGCAATAATTGAAACCTTAATTCCTCGAAATCGATTCATCGGTAAAACAAATTAAAAACCAGCGGTAATCTCACCGTTTCTTCAATTTGAACAGAAACTCATTCACGAGAGCCTGAACGTCCGGCATGATTCCAATCTCCTCCCTTCACCTGAACGCAATCACTCACTTTATACAGGGGAAAACACAACGTAGGCTACGCTCGCATTCCGTTCTACTTGAATTAGAGCATACTGTGCAGCAGAACTTGATAGAGAACTACAGAAAGAGAGAATTACAGTGAAGAAGCTCGCGGCAGCTTGATTCCGAACGACGGTGATTCTGATCCCTTAAAGCGTAGAGCTCGCGTCTGATACAAGCAGAGGAGCCAGTTGCAGAAGGGAAACCCTCTTGGTTCAATGGTGGTTGTGGTGGTAGAGCAGGAGGAGAAGCAAAAGAGCAGAAGAAACAGAAGAATAATGGTGGATGGAATCCAATCAATCAGCTAACGTGACGGACTGGGCCAAACAAGAAAAGCTAACGTGACGAAGCCCATGACTCGACTGGAGGGGGGAAGATAAACATGGCCTGAGCCCAATCTCTGGGTCGAGGACACGACCAGATATATTTTTTTATTTTATTTTTTGTAGAAAAGAACTTCTATTTCACAGATTTTACCCCAATGTTTTAGTATTCTTGTCAATTTTTCCCCAGTCCAACTTTTTTTTTTTTCCTGTTGATGATTCGAGAGGCTTATTGGATTTTTCTACCATGTTTTGGGAGCACCATGCTTTTGGTTTTTTTAATACTATGGTGGACTTAATTGTAACATAAGTAAAACTTTAAAAGTATGAAAAAATATGAATTTTTTTAACTACACCTAAGATGTGTATAATACTATTAATAATATCAATTTCTCTATGGGTTCACCTTTAGGGCAATAAAAAAATAAAAAATTTAATGGCAAAAACATAGTGCTCCAAGAGCAATGTCCGAGGGTAACACTATTTCCACAAGTGATCAATTTGTAAAGTATTAGTCATAAATATTTTTCAATTCCCGTTCTTACTAAGAACTATTATTAGTAGGGAAAATTTGTTACATTTAACTCAAAAATATTGTAATTAAATAATAAAACGTCTTCTATAAAATTTTAATTTATAAATGAACATTTTCACATGAAAATAAATGTGATAGCCTTTTGAAAATATCATATAATTTTTAATTTATATACACTATTATACTAAATTAATCAATATACACGTTTTATAAGTAAAAATGATACACAACTGTTATGGCCGTTAATAGTGGCTAGATTCAATTATATCTATAACTTATATATTTTATATTAGGAATAGTATTATTAGGATAAACAATATCTTTAGTTATAATTATATCTTTTAATATCTTAGTATATCCTTAGGGGTCATGTAATCCCTAAATATCTATATCTTATATCTTAGTATATCTTTTAGGATTCTTGTAATCCCTATATATAGGTTATTCTTATTAATGAAATAAAAAACTTCCAACAATTAATCTTAGTCTCCTAAAGAGATTAGGGTTGATTAGGAAGTAAGCTTTCTTATTTCCCTACATTCTTGTGTTCTTCGTGCTCTCAATATTCGGGCACGTATCATATTTGGTATCAGACCGACGATCCAATGGATCCGTGGAAGAGTTTGAACGAATTCAATAGGGAACGAGAGCTGCATTTTGACGTGATGGAGAAGAAGCTAGAAGAGTTGCGAGCGATCAATTGCTCACCAACAATTCAAAACAAATTTGACATAATAGAGAATATGCTAGAGGAGATAATAGCGATGGGTCGGCCGACGGCAGCAACGATTCTATCCGCTTCCGAGCTCCCAGTTAAGGAGGTGGCCGATATCGAAGAGTTGGTCGAGCGGATTGAAGAAGAGGACCTAGAGGAAACGCCACCTCTAGCTTCGGCACCAGAAACGATTGAGGTCATCATCGTCGAAGAGGTGGTCGATAAGGTGACCGAGGTGGATGAGGATGGCACTAAGATTACAGAGTTTATCGAGGGGACCATCGTCGGGGTCTCCACTCCTTCCACCGAACCCGAGAAACTGACCTTAGCAGAGTGGCTTATCCTGGTATCATCGCAGCAAGTGGTGCACGCCCAAAACGAAGCACGGGCCGAAGCGGTGGTGGAGGGAGACGTGAAGGCTGAACCACTAAAGGATCGAGCTGTGAATGTATGTGCCCTAACAGATGTATGGAAGTCTAAGGTTATTGCCGATGATGTAGAAAGATATAATTTTGAAAGAGATGATGGCATAAAAAAAGATGGTTATGCGGAGATACATGAAGATTCTGAAGATCTGAAGGGGGAGACGCCTCTGGAGACGCCTGTAGGGTTATTGGTTTCACCAATATCAGCGGAATCTCCTTATTATGATCGCTACATGGAGATATCTGCTCTGGAGTTAATTGGAGCTATTGTCGAGGGGGCACCAAAATATCATAACAGTGATGCTGGAATTTTTTGTGCGACTGCTGGGCACCAACTTGAATGGGCTCGAGGTCCAATTATTCTTCATGAACAAATTGGGCCAATAATATCAGGAGAAAATAGCTCATCCGTGAAAATAATGAAAAAGGGGATTGAAGTCAGCATACCACAGAAGCAGCGACTTAAACAGCGGACTCTCTTCCAATCCGAGAAATTGGTGGTGATAGTGGAGGCTCTTCCCGACGGCGTGGCGATCACGCCACATAATAAAGCTCATACCTATTCCGAGCCTTCCATAGTGGAGACTCGGGCCGAGCATGCAGCGTTGAAGGGTAGCGCGGAGGATCTGGCAGCAAAAGTGGTGGCATTCACAGGGGGGAGGCCGGTCGCCTCTATGGGGAAGTATGAGTTGCCCATGGTGGTGTCGACACGTTCGTTGGCCGCAAACTGCAAGGAGGACAGAATCGAGAACCAGGGTCGGCCTCCGGAAAAGAGTAATCTGTTTTTTCTTCTATATTGTGCCGATTGGAATGCTGATGCTGAAATTTGGCTTCTAGATGGAATTGGGATATACGGTCTGGGGAATTGGTCTATAGTTTATGAACAAATTGGAAAGCAATTTGACTTTTTGAAGGGTAAAGATGATGAACTCGAGCACAAGGAGTAGAGACTTGGAGATGAGTGGCTGAAGGGCATTAAGGGCAACACTGCAACCTTTCAGAAATTGGAGTCAATTAGTGATTCCGCAGGAGTTTCAGGAGTCAATATACATTGTTTACAGGAAGCATGGATGATGCCATTTGCCTTTTGTACTTGGGTAAAGAGAACGTGTGAATTTGCAGATCCCGTCAATGGGGAATCGATAAGAATTTTTCAGGATTTTGTGAAAAAGTTCAATATGGTGATCGTGAGTTCGATCCTTAAGCGAGACAATCAAATGAGCGATCAAGTCCAAGAGCTGAAGGGACCATGTATCATTCCTTCAAGAGCTGGGAGTTTAAATGAAGAAAATTGCTATTGATGAAGGGTCTGCCAATTACAAGCTTCGTGTGGAGGACCGAGAACAAGAGCTTGAGGACAAGCTCTTAGTCGAGGAGGGGAGTAATGTTATGGCCGTTAATAGTGGCTAGATTCAATTATATCTATAACTTATATATTTTATATTAGGAATAGTATTATTAGGATAAACAATATCTTTAGTTATAATTATATCTTTTAGTATCTTAGTATATGTAATCCCTAAATATCTATATTTTATATCTTAGTATATCTTTTAGGATTCTTGTAATCCCTATATATAGGTTATTCTTAATAATGAAATAAAAAACTTCCAACAATTAATCTTAGTCTCCTAAAGAGATTAGGGTTGATTAGGAAGTAAGCTTTCCTATTTCCCTACATTCTTGTGTTCTTCGTGCTCTCAATATTCGGGCACGTATCAACAACCTATCTAAATAACTAGACTAATCCTATCTAAATAACTAGACTAATCAGTAATAATGATGTACACAATAATATTTCTCTAAAGTACATATATACCGTTCCCATTTAGACTACTACTAGCCACTAATCCCGCACACCGCGCGGGAGAAAAATTCCAAATAAAAATAAAATTTAAAAAATTAAGTTATCTTAATTTATTGAATATACAACTATATATAGTTATTTGAAATTTTTAATATATTTTTTTATAGAAAATTAATTAATAATAATGCATTTATTTAATTAAAATATTCAATACTAATTATTATTTAATACATTTAATAGTAGTGAAATAATCAACGTTATATATTATTTTTATTATACCTACAACTGATATAATATAAAACTTAAAATTTTAATATCTACTCATTTTTGTTTGTTGATAATACACATATAGTTTGTTTATAATTTTATATATACTACTTACGTGGCGGCTGTGTATCATGATGACTCAGGATAAAACTAAATAAAAATAAATTATCAGAATTAACAAATCAAAACATTGTAATATTAATATAAAGTTAGAATTAGCAAATAATTTTCATATACTAAAGTAAAAAAAGATAATAATCTAATTCAAATGTCCATAACTATAAAAAAAAATAAAAAAAAAAAGAATAAATATATGAACAGCATAGAACAATATATATCTGAAAAAGAATATGATATTTCCAATCTAATAACTCCGAACTCTCCACCCGCATGTAAATAAACTTATAAATTTGTTTATTTCCCGATGAATAATCGATGATGCAATCAATCCACGACACCACTCCAATCTTCTCCTTAATCATATATGCTTAATACTCTCCAAACTGTAAGACAGCCCATTAGGATTATTTATACAAAATATTTTAACAAACTCGTACACGTAATGTTTTCAACTCCAAAGATGATAAAAATCTAGTTGTAAATCAATTAAGAAAGAACTAACTATTTTTATTAGGGGCTATAAATAGATTAATCAAATTATTAATAACGTAATCGACCAAAAAAATTCAAAGCAGAGAAAAATAAGCAAAAAATATGTATAATTAAATTATAAAAAATAATAATAAGAGAAGAAATGAGGAAGAAGTACTGAACAATTGAATTGTATTTTGGGAATTGCATGAGAAGTTAGATTGAAATTTGAATCTACAAAAACACAAAACAATCTCGTTGTTTTAACTTTCAACTCTAGTATTTAAAAATATATATATATACGGAATAAATTTTAAGTGCCATATTTTTTTTTTTGGCCGAGCAATATTTTTTTATTCTCAGTGGCAATATTTTGTTACTATAAAATGCTTAAACCTACGAAATATGCCGTCTTTAAAGGTTATATATAAATATTTACATATTTTAAATTAGTAAAAAAAAATAAAAACCCTAGAATTAATGTTGATCAGAAAATCAGACAATTCTAATTCTCAATTTACTATGCAAAAAGCATGTATTTTTTTTTATGAATTATATATATTGAGGAGGTAATTTAGACGATAAGTTTTTTTAGTTTTTTTTCTTCCTAAATGTGTTTTTTTTAATATTTGAAGATTTCATTTATGAACATATTTTATATAAATGTTTGGGTTGAATTATATGTATGAATAAGCTTCATTTTATTTATATTGCCTTATAAATATAAATTATTTAGATTACAACTGAAAATCAATTAATTCTAGTCATTTATGTGCATTGATAACGTGATATATTAAAAAATATGATAAGTTAAACTAATATATAGTTATAGACTTATAGTTAAAGACCATTTTCGTACAATACTCTAAATAAAAATTCATATACTTGAAAACTTATTGAGCTATCGGCTACATTATTTGTACATTTGTAACTAATTGCAATAATAATTTTTTTATAAGATACAAAAATATGCAAATTACGCTTTCAAATATAAAATATAAAAAAAAAAAAATATGAAAATATAGGTGTGATTATTAGTAACATACCTCATCTCGCCATAGCCAAATGAATTTTTGGATCATCTTGCTCTCGTTTTATGTTTCCAATGCATCATCTGCGACCTAAATTCGAAAAAAATATTAGAAAAAAATATAAGAAAAAAGTATTAGAATGTTAAAACAAAAAAGCATAAAAAACTGTAAAGTGAGTCATTAGCTGAATATTCATCAATTAAGCACAAACACAAAACAAAACCATGCATCTAAAGTACTTCAGTATACTTTAATTACGTATGAAAATAATCGTCATAGAGTTAAGATTGATTAACTTCATGCTAATTAACCAAACCTCCATCAATATGTATGTTGCTGACCATTGATGAAGAGGCGTACTGACGATTTATAAGTAGGGTTGGTCGATGAGCTACATTGCACTAAAAAAATTCATACAAATAGTAGAAAAAGAAAGGAATATACATTGACGATGACCACAACCCACAATTATGTATGCATAGCCAAAACAAAGAAGTTGAAGGATAATGGAGACATGAGCAACTTTTTTCCAGGCTTGCATCGAGTAATCTAGTAATTTATATATACTTGTCTAGGGTTTAGGCTTAATAATATTATTATACATAGTATATAAATAATTATATAATTTTTATTCTATTTTTACATAAAATATTGTGAAGTTTCCGTAAATTTTTATGATATATATTATTATATGTTTATATTTGAGGATGTAGAGGTTATATTTGTAGAGTAGATCCGGCCGTGGATTATTTTCTTCCTAAATTATATTGTTTGTGAGTTTTTTTATTCTATATATATATTGCTTACGTGGCGGACTATGGTCTTCCGGAACCAAACTGTATAGATTTACTAATTAAAAGGAAACTTTTAATTAATTAGTTTCTTTAAATTGCTCAGAGACCAAAATAGGAGATAAAAATACTTCCTAATTTCCAATCAATCAATATTATGTATCTAAATTTAGATAACCCCTATTAAATTCCGATTAAATTAGGAAACAGTCTATCCACGTGTCAGTCAGAGGGCTTCCGGTGCCGAATTAATATAATACTAGCCACTAACCCCGCGCACCGCGCGGGCAAACTTCCAAATAAAATTAAAAAAGTAAAAAAAATCAAATTATCTCAATTTATTAAATATATGAACGCTATTTGAAAATTTTATTCCATTTTGGATTGAAATTAATTAATAGTAATTCATAATATAATTAAAATATTTAATAGTAATTATTATATAAAATATTTCATAATACTGAAATAATCAATATTATATATAATTTTTATAAAGAAACTAATAAATAAAATAGAAAATTGAAGTAATAAAATTCTATTTAGCGTTATAAATAATTTGTAAAAATAAATTTGTTGTAATTGTATTTGAAAAATAATTTTTTATAGTATTTTTGTAGATATAATGTTTTGAAGTATATATAATGGTAAGTTTATGGAAGTTTAGAGTTTTAATAATAGAAGTATATTAGATCATTAATGTTTAACTTATTGAAATTAAAATGAATTAGAAGGTGAATCAAATTAATTTGTCAGAATTATAAATAATTACAATATATTGCAAATTACTACTCTAATAAGTAATAAGGAACGTGATCCAAATTATATTTTTTTAGACAAATCGTTCCATATTACGGAGTTTAATAATTTGTCAAAAAAGTAATTGCAGTGAATTAAGTTCAATACAAATGTATTCGACTCATGAGTCGGTGCGGGGACGATGTGGAGTCTCTCTGAAGCGTTGATGGAGGATATTAGTGTACCCCAATTACAACCTAAAAATGTGTATTAATAAATACTTTGTAAAAATAATATTTTTTTAGGAATATGATTATTTTTCATCACATCAATCATAAAAAAAATAACATAAATAATAACATGATGAACTTGATAGGTTCCCAACATCTTTCCTTCTTATTTAATTTGCAGCTTCAATATATCTGTCTCTAGTTATGTACATGAAGTGGTAAATTGTGTCGGACATGCTCTGCTTCGATTCAATTGCAACTCAGCTTAACCAGAGAATTAGAATTAGGGTTTTTCAAAATAATTAAAGAGATAAAAACAATAAATTATGGTCAGGTCGTCATCACCTTGAGTTTAAATGCTCCCACGACATAGGTAATGCGAAGCAATTCTTGGTTATAACTGAAATAGCACATGTGAAATGATTATTACTAGAATATATATATATATATATATATATATATATATATATATATATATTCAATTACCAAATTTAACGTACACAATTATGTACGTTAAATTTGGTAGTTATGTGTAAGATTAAATATACTTCATCTCTCTGCAGTGATATTTGACAATGTTTCGATTTTTTCCTTCCTTATTCGAACACTATTGATCCAATCTACATCCTAATATGAATATATGACTTCTTGTTCAGGTCGAATCACTCGAGAAAAAAATTACATCCAACAATTACTTCAAAATATATTTTCGTTAAGCGAATCAATTGCAATTTTGACATAATTAGAAGATTTCTAAGCTCAAAAGAAAAATTATATTCATAGACTCAACAAATTTACTTACCTTATTTATACTCACACGTTGACCTCAAAAGAGCCTTTTTGGACTACCCTCCCCCAACGAAGGTAAAATTCATCCAACAATTTCTTCAAAATATATTTTTGTTAAGCGAATCAATTGCAATTTTAACATAATTAGAAGATTTCTAAGCTCAAAAGAAAATTCATATTAAGAGAATTAACAGGATTACTTACCATATACTCACGCTTCGACCTCAAAATAGTCTTTTGGACTACCCTGCCCCAACTATGTCAAACGAATATGATAACTATCTAAAAACTAAGGCTTTATATTCACGTTGCAACTTCAAAAAATATTGGACGCTCGGCCCCAACAAAATATTAGACGAAGATGATAGCTAAGGTATGTATATATAAGCAATTAAATTGTGTATATAAATTTTAAAATAAATATATATGATTTATTATAATATGTTAAATACTTTATATTTGGAATGTTTTACTTAGTATTATTAGTTATTTGTGGAACTAATATATTAAGACTTTATATTTAGAATATTTTATTTGATTTTATTAGTTGTAATTTAGAAATGTAATAAACAACTAATCTATCAAAGCAATTTAGGAACGTAATTTTTTTTCATGTATTTAGGCTGGTGATTATTTGAAATATTTTATTTGAAATATAGTAAGACTTTAAATTTTGAATATTTTCTTTGATCTTATTAGTTGTAATATTTAGAAACGAAATAAACAACTATTCTATTAAATGCAATTGTTTAAGGACGTGGTTTTTGCCAAGTATTTAAGAACATGATTTTATAGTAAGACTTCATATTTGAAATATTTTATTTGATCTTATTACTTTTCTTATATGTTTAGCAAGTACATATCTCAACGAATTTATATTATATTCTCCTAATTATATTATTTAGTATTTAATAATTAATTTTCATTAGTTGTATTTTTTGCCGATTTTTTCATTAGTTATTAGGTACATATAATAATGACTTTCCTATATATACATTGCTTACGTGGCAACCTGTGGTCTTCCGGAGCCAAACTGTATAGATTTGCTATTTAAAAGGAAACTTTTAATTAATTTGTTTCTTTAAATTGCGTAGAGACCAAAATAGGAGATAAAAATATTTCTTAAATTTTAATCAATCAATATTATGTATCTAAATTTAGAGAACCCCTATTAAATTAGGCAACGCTGACTGGACAAACTGTCCACGTGTCAGTCAGAGGGCTTCCGATACCGAATTAATATAATACTAGCCACTAATCCCGCGCACCGCGCGGGTAACAAATAACAAAACAAATATATGTTACAATACTTCATTTATCCTTATTTCAAAATATAAAATTGTAATTTTTTTATAAAGTTAATATATTTTAAGTCAATTATGTGATTTATATAAGTTAAAATTTATTAATTTTTAAATGAGGTACTGAGACCACACCAAGCGAGTAAAAAAGTTATAATAAATATATTATTTTATATAATATAAAAAAAGAATTTAAAATTAAAAATAAAAAGGAAAATGGATTTAGTGAGATTTTTTTTGCCAAATTTAAATTAGATTTAAGAAATTAAAATTCATTAAATTTTTATAATAGACATTGACGAATTAATTATTTTAATCATTAATTATGTACTGCATAATTTTTTTTGTATGTATATGTATGTGTGGTTAAATAAACATACATAAATTATTTATATATTTGATTTTATATACAATTTTTTCCTGATATATATTTTATACTTAGATAGTTTTTTCTATAAAAATATATCTACATATATGTGATTATATATACATATTATTTATTTATTTATATATTTTATAAACGCGTATAAAAAAAACACACACACACATATATATATATATATATATATATATATATATATATATGATTTTTGTCCTAATTCAATTTCTTTATAATTTTGAATTTATAAATTAATTTTTTAAATATGTATAAATTTGTGTTAATGATAACGTGCCGTTTCACATAGATGGCGGCCTCGGAATCGTCACTATCGAATTGTACAAAGATATCATTTAAATAGAAAATTTTAACTATTTTATTCATGCAGATTTTAAAATATAATAGAAAAAATCATAAAATTTTCCGACTATATACTTTGATTTAAAAATCGCTTTTACATATGAAAAAAAAGACGTCGTAAAGAACTTTCTAATATCTTATAATATTTATTTATTATACATATAAGATTTATATAGATTTGAAAGGTCAATGATGCAACCTAACCTGCTAACACTAATATAAGTCCGCACATATAAAAGCTACTAATAATTTTTCAAGAGCCTATGCATATAGATACGTACATAACATATATAGGAAAATAGTTGAGGAATCGCACAGACCTAGAAAGTCGGTAAACACACGACTATATCCGAGAAACGGCCAACAGATTTACCGAAGAAAGTGATCCCCTAAGGAACCATTTATGAGGCAGTCTGCGAGATTGCGCCACATTGCCAGTATCTGAATGAGAATCCCCAAACACGAACAATTTCTTTGGTCGACGTAGTTCGTAGCTGACGTGGCCAGATTCATTTGTGGAAGCTTCCACACGCCGTAAGGCCACTCCGACGACGGAGAAGAACAACTTGGATGCCGTGCAAGATATGCAGACCACCCCCTTAAATTAGTATTTGAGATATATATATAGACAGAAAGGTTGTATTTATATAATCCACAACATGTATTCGATCAGTAAACTAATCGAATGTTATAACAATGCACAATACCCTAATCGCCATTAGAATTATCAAAATCTTAGATTGTTTCAAAGAGAACACACGGAACTAAACTAACCGGGCCATGTGAGTTGACGATGTTCAACCTGTTATAGTATCATAACAAATATTATCGTTTGTAGTGATCGCTTTCTTGTATCTTAAGCTAGAAACTACAATTTATAACAATAATCAATTTGTATTGTAATATACGAAGAAAAAAAAAACTGAAACAACTTATGCACTAACCTTATTAGTGATTGATGAGGAAAAAATAGAAGATGGAGGATGACGTCATGAGACCATAATTTAAGGATGATATTTATCACTTTTGAAGCAATTATTATTAAAAAAAATGTTTATCACTTTACAGGTTAGCCGATGAGACATCAAACACCACATACTTCATCTCTCTTTAGAAATAATCCGTATAATATCAACAACGCCAAGATTAATTTTTCATAATAAGCTCCTAATTAAATAACACAATCAATAAAAAAAATTACATAATATAATCCAAGCCCTTAAAAACTGCATGGCTGGCCGAGATTGACATTTAGTGCCATCTTCAACTTGAGTATGGTCCAAATAAGTTATGTATATCGACAACCTGATATGGATACTGGATAATTAAGCATAAGTGATGACCCCATCTTGATCAACAACGTATTATGCTTCCTAATGGCGACGATAGCATTCACGTTCTCGGCTACTATCATCGGCGCTTTTGTGGTGCGGTTCTGCATGTACATTGTTATATATATATATATATAGTGTTCTATCTAAAACCCTAGACATGGCTACGCTTACTAACATTTTTTAATTACTAAACTTTGTATGTGTTTATTTATGTACATATGTGTATATATTTATAAATTTAGTCAATATTAATTTTGTTATACTATATATAATATCAACTATATAAATACATTCTATATATTTTTAAGTTGGAAGGCCCTATAATAACAATATTATATATAAGGAAAATATTTTCTTATTTTATTATATGATATTTAATAAATTTTTTTGATAATTTACCGTTAAAACTTAAGCTTCTCTATAAACGTGGCTTGTTTGTTTGTTTGTTTTGTTTTTGTTTTTTTTTGGGTAAATGGCTTGTTGTTTATTATATTCTTCGTAGCTTTGAACGTATGTATATTTCCATGTTTGGTCCATTAGCTAGGTTATATATTTAATGTCGTTTAATATAATATAAAATATATTGCTTTATTATATTTACCGTTTTTATTATATTACTCTATATTTAAACCTTGCTTACGTGGCGGCCTATGGTCTTCCGGTACCAAACTGTATAGATTTACTGTTTATAAGGAAACTTTATTTAATTTGTTTCTATAAATTGCGTAGGGACTAAAATAGGAGATAAAAATACTTCTTAATTTTCAATCAATCAATATTATGTATCTAAATTTAGAGAACCCCTATTAAATTCCTATTAAATTAGGCAACATTAACTGCGTGGACTGTCCACGTGTCGACCAGAGGGCTTCCGGTGCCGAATTAATATAATATAATAGATATAACTACATTTGCCTCAAGAGACCAACAAGCTTGCTTATCAATATAACAATTGGTCCCCTGCCCTTTGAACATTTATTTATCTGATTCTGGTCACCGAATTTATTCTATCTCTACACAAGACAGGATACCGACCAAAACTAATGTTCTTTGCTGGGGGTGCTCTTTACATATATATCACATTTATGATTTAACACACATGGAGAAAGTATCACTAGTAACTTGACCCCCTAAATTCTCACAATGAGGATACAAGTGGTTGAACTGAGCTCGAGTCTTGACCCGAGAACTTCACTGGTCGAAGAAAAGGAGGCCGGTATGCATTCTTAGCCGTCTCGCAGTTCACTTCCAGCTGGCCACTCTTCTTGTCGAGTTCATCATTCTCCGTTACATTCTGCCGGCCAGATTGAAATAGAAAAAGCCTATCCTCAGTTTAAGTTGCATACCAGAAAAGTATGGTGTTTAACAATCATACATATACCAGAAAAGTTCACAAAGTAATTACCTGGACAGTATAACGGCAAAATGAAGGATAAAAACGCATCTTGCAGTACTTGTCAAACAGCAGCGAAAGTATAAGAAGCGGAACAGTGCAGATAGAAGCTGATGGCTTCGATTTCAACCCGAATATTCCAATCATGGTGACTTGCATTAGAATAATGGCAACAAGTATGTAGTGGTGGATGTAAGGCCAGTACTTCCCACACGTCTCATATACGATTTCATATACATCACCAATCTGTAAAACAAAAACAAGATATCATAAGCTTTCATTAATTAACCTCAGAATAGCAGAGCATAAATGTTTTAGAAGTGTCGGATAAGCAAGAACCTGATTTATGTACACAATGTAGCCTAAGCAGAAGTAGCAGATGAGAAATGGCAGTAACAATGGAGCAACTACTGAATACACCATCCCGATCAAGATCGCCAAAGAGACCACTGGAATGACACGGAAATAAGGTAAAGAGTAAAGGTAAGGTTTTTTCTCCTTTCTTCTGAAACAAGCAAGGGACTTCAAGGCATCCCAGATAAGAAACCCCGGCTGAAGTAATTCCAAGGAGAAGCCGGAGAGCCCATCAGTCAAAATGTATGTAGTAAAAAAATCTCCCTGTAAAAATCGTAAGTATATCAGTGAACTTAAAATAAGTCTCAAGTAGAGTAATGTTTCAGATGTCTCTAAATTACTTACTTGAGCAGAAACAGCACGAGCAAGGTGACTCGGGAAATGCTTTGGATGAAAAACTGATTCACCTATTTCCTCGAGCAAGGATCCCGAAAGTAAACTCAAGAAGAAGACATTGCCCACTAGGAAGTAGAAAACCATGTTGCAAGCTTTTAACTCTTGCTTACTCTTTGATATGGACCCAGATAGTTTAGCCATTCCAACCATTGCAAAGGGAACGATGTATATAAAACCGTTGAGAATGACACTTGGGAGATATCCTGTCATAACGGAGCTCAATCCCGGTCTGCAAAAAGAACCCATAAATAGAGCACAGATGGAAATTAAGTGTCCGTAAAATCAATTTATCTTAAAATTATTAAAGATGTTTTACACCCTGATCAGCTTATGATTTTAGATTGGATAAGAAACTCACTGTTATTTATCGTGATATCATGCCAAATGCAGCGACCATTTATTAACTTAGATGCGGCTATATACCATCATAGTTAACTTAAAATACTGAGAACAAATAGAGAGAGTTGGTATCTCTCTTACATCCTTCAGTGCAATTTAACTCCTTTTGTATTCCTTGCATGAACTTGTGGAACACTTGCAAAAAAACAAGAGGCTTACATCAACTGAACAGCCATGGCAGGAGGAAACCATTTCTTGAGCTTCTCGAACTTTGCTATTCCTTGGACAGCAGTTACAGGAACCGCAAAAAATACGGTCAGGAGAGACGCTGCAAGAATCACCAAGAACTTGTTAAGTGGCAGGATCCTATATGGAAGAGCTAGATTTCTCCATGATATATCCTGTGGTTCTGGAGCCATTTCTGTGGTATATAGCAGTGGATGCGGATGCTGCTGGGACTGTGCAGCTAATGAAGCACCCCACCGAGTTTTGAAGGTAACAAAGGCAACGGGTAACTCCTACAAGAATGAGAATAGTATAGAAATATGTAATTTAATCACTTTTTACTTATTAGGCTGCAACAAATAAGGTCAGACAAAGTACCTTCGGTTTTAGTTCACTTTCACTCTGCAACGTATGGATTTTGTGTGAAAGTTCCTGAAGCTTCTCCTCAAGCAATGCTATTTGGGTATTAACTTCCCGAGTTCCATTTGAAAGTAAGGGTTCCCGACCACGTTTTGTTGGACTTGATCTCTTTCTAAGGTCCTCTATATTCTTTTCTACTGATTTTACCTCATCCTACACCCGCATACATATGCTTGTGTCGTGAGACAGGAAAACATGCTTCAACTTCAAGAGCACAGAGAAATTAGAAAAGCACCCCAAATAAAAAAAACTTCTTACTAGTAGTTCCTGAATTTCGCGGCCATCATACAACATTTGATATGAATGATAAGTGTAGGGATGGTGTCTGGAGAAAAAACCATCAACACAACAACTTCGTGCCTTATGCTCCGGGCAGAGAGGAATTGCCCGAACCAAAATAGTGAACTGATCGGGTCGATGCCGTACATTTTGAAGCCGCTGAATCCTGATAATCAAGATCTCTTTATACTCCTGAACACGAATTCCAGCATTTAGATTAGCTTAATCACTGATTTCTAAAACCAAAATTACATGGGACACCAATAATTAACACTACCCACTTTCCTGGGTTGATGTTAGCCAAACAGACCTTGTATAACAGGTATAATCCATAGAAAGATATGAAACACAAGCAAACAAAATGCACCCAAAGCCTGAAAGACACAGGAAAGAAGCGATGTCAGTACAATATCAGCAAGGCCAGTGAGATAATTAAACATGATAGCAGATAACAAATATAGCCATCAACACTTAGTTGATAAAGCCAGATGGTGTTGCATAAGCTCTCATTTCCTTGCAATTTAAGTTAATGAATCCTCTAAATGAGTTTCATACACTAAATGATTCCGTTAAGACCTTATGCTATACCACGGTGAAAGATACTTAGTACTTTCGAATAGCTCTCAGTTACTACCTTAAGAGGTCAATATGCATAGCAATTAACATGTTCCCGAAAAATCCATGATTAAGTAGTTCGTGGCATAATCCTCCATCATAAATTCTCTTATTCTTCTCAAGGGTCAATAACTAACACTTTATGAAACCCAAAAGCCACTTAAATGGACTAATCTATAACCAACAAAATATTAGAATAACAACACGAACTACGCTGCTGTTGCAGGATATGATTCGGGGACAAATTATAATTTCAAAAATTCATTCAAGTTCGTATTGTTTGATCTTGCTGTTATTAACGTGATATGAAGTCGTTTACTCAATACATCAATCAGATACTTGCAAGAATATAGGTCAGTCTCGAGTCTCACCTGTTTGAGCCTCTTCGGACGTTTGAAATCGTAAATGCGTCCATGGAAGCAGAGCTCGGAGGAGAACCTTCCTGGCCATTGTAATTAACTGGGAGAAGAAGCACCACGCCAATGAGAGAGCAAACCACAAAAAATTTGATTCTGAAGAATCGAAACAAAATGTTTCAGAACTAGCCCCCACGCGCATGACCAAATCACTGAATCTGACCATCAAAATCAGGATTGCACGAGAGATCGGAAGAAACGAACTGATACTGACCCGAATTTGAAGAGTCTGATGACGATTAAAGCGTCGAGGCCGCTGGAGTCGAGAATCTCGTCCTCAGTGACGCGAAATGCCCTAGTGATCCAGGATATGGTAGGGGTGAAGCGACGGACGGTGAGATGAGGATCGAAAGGAATGCGGTGGCGCTGCGAGAGGCGGCGAGCGTAGTAAATGGGAGCGACAGATGGCTGCTTCTTGAAGATGGAGAATAGAGAGAGGACGACGAAGGCGAGACCAATGTTGATGCAGGCCGAAGCCAGAAGGCTGTGAGGATCCATCAACGAAGAAGAAGAAAGAAGATTGGGACTGTAGCAGAAAGAAGAGAGGGAGGGGGTGAGAGATAGCCAGTTTTGCCGCCTTTTGCTGGTTGGAGGTTTACGTGGCGGTTGTCGTGTCAAGTAAGAGACCGTTACGACAAAAACAAATATAAACAGAGGTTGAGAATTTGAGGATGCAAAATTAGCCCATTATAAATAATAAGACCATCATTGAGTTAATAAATCATTTGAGGACCAATCTGTGCTTCTGAATATATTTCAGAAAATTGGGAACGGACTAGAATATATTATTCAAGTACCAAACTTTATAAAGTTTGAAACCGACTTGAAATGATTTTGAAACGGAATTGAATTACTCAAATTTAATCTTTATATATATATATATATATATATCTCAAATTTCCTTTTATAGAAATTTTATACTGTAATTTTAAACATATAGCTATAATACTTCTTTCTTAATTTTGAATAAAATAATATTTTTTGTACTTTACTTTTATATATTTATTATTTATGTTTATATTTCTAAGCATATACATTTTTCTAATATTAATAGAATATTTCTATATTTATTCTCGGTATTTAAAATGTATAATTTTATTTTATTTTTTAAATAAACACGAGCTTGAATTGAATCCAACTCAAGGTTTCCTATACAAATGTGACCGTAGTACTAACTTCTCTAAAAGACGGAATTGAACCGAAATCAAACCAAATTGGTGGTTAAATAGAATGATGATTATACTACCATACTTATGTTGTATCGTATATAATTTATAAAAATCCGAGCTGAGATAATATATATATAACAAGTTCATAAAATTCACACACGTTGCCTCATGCAGCTGATAGCATAGAAAATGACTTTCGTGGGTGTATGAAACAAACTGTTTTTCCAATGCTTTTTTATGGAAGCTTCGTCTGTTCCGATGCCTTTAACACGAGCTTTTTGAATTTCATGTAAAATAAAGCGATGCAAATTCAATTAAATCTAAATAACTTTTTAAAGTAAATCTTCGCGTTAAAAAGATTTACTTTAAACTTCTAACTTCTTTCAAAATACAAAGTCAAACGTAAATGTGAAAATGAATTAGGTAAAAAAAATGGATTGTTGATGAATCTCAATCACGGTATGCGACTGAATTAACTTTATATTATAACAGACGTGCTTATTTGTAATATTATGTAAATATATAATGTTTCGACCGTGTTATGGCGGGCTTTCCGCCGGATAACTTGTCGAGGTCTTCTAGTTGGATGTGGGCTAAATCCGCCTTCTAGTGTCGCGCGCGGGCTTTAGCTTTGTCTTCCGAATGAGGGCAAGTCTCTCTGGGTCTCTAGCGGGACGTCCGTCGGCACCTGCAAAGGAGCGTTACCAAGCAGTCCCTGTGGAGAGGGGGGGGGGTGCTTGGCGTGCTCACTCCGACGTTCAACATCAGTAGTTTTTCTAGAGAGAGAAAGAGAGGGTTTTTAGAGAGAAGTCAGAGCTTTTTCCCGAGCTTGCCCAAAGTGATTTTGGAATGAATTGAATTGACTTGAAAATGTTCACCCCCAAGGTGGCTATTTATAGGCAACCTTGGACCGTAAACCGGTTTTGACCCGGTTCAATGTGGAAATGTGAACCGGGATGCACGGGTAAGCTTCGGGAAAAGGAGCTCTGACGTGCGTCTCAGGCGGCTGTCATGAACGGGACGCGCGCGCCTCTAAGACAAAGGTCTCGGACACACAGGAGTTAGTGTAAAAATCGGGTCTCCGTATGCGTCTGAGGTAAAATGGGGGGTGTGCGCGACACCCCCCGGGTGTGGGACTTACCCGGAATTCTGGGTAAGCCTAGGCCTACCCGGAATTTCCGGGTAAGCCTAGCTTACCCGGAAATTCCGGGTAAGCCAAGCTTACCCGGAATTCCGGGTAAGCTTAGCTTACCTGGGAATTCCGGGTAAGCTGGGGGCTTACCCGGAATTTCCGGGTAAGCTTAGCTTACCTGGGAATTCCGGGTAAGCTGGGGGCTTACCCGGAATTTTCCGGGTAGGCCTAGCTTACCCGGAAATTCCGGGTAAGCTAGGCTTACCCGGAAATTTCCGGGTAAGCCCCCCGGGGCGCCGGGCAAGTTTGCGACTTGCCCGGTTTACCCCGGTTAGCTCGAAATTGGGTATCCCGAAGGGCCTCGTGCGAATATGAGGTCCGAATAATTAAAACCGAGCCCGGATCACGCGTATGTCCATCACTTGCCCCCGAGTTGAACAACGGCTTGACCTTTGTTTAACTCTATTATAAGATAGGGAATATGCGTGATTCGGGCCGTTCGCTCACCTTGAGTTTTGACCTACCAAGGGTGGATGCGCGCGGCTCCGACAAATTCCTTGCCTTAGTTCTTGAGATGGTCGTGCTTGGTAACTGTATGAAGGGTTAGTAGCACAACAGACTACGAATAAAATGAACAGTGTGATTATTTGGAGAATTAAGGTGCGAGCACGCATGAAATTTTTTCGAGCTCGTACGATGAGCTAATAAATACGGAACGTTCATGATATGACTAAATGCATCAAAATAAATTATGCAAGTCTTGAAAAAATGTTTTTCATGTAGTGTGATAGTCTTTGGGAGCTAGTCGTCCGAGACGGTCGTCTTGACGGCGAGACGACGGTTTTGAGTGAATGAAATAGGGCCGAGTTTTGGAAAATCACATGCAACGGCCCTAATATGAAAAAATCATAAACTCAACGTTTTCAAAAAGTCGAGGGTGTTTGAAATGACTTAGTTAAAATTTGTTCAAGTCATTTGATAGTTAAAAACCCAAACCATCAACAACTTCAAAAAAATGAATGGTAGGTAGGGATATACCTCCTTGATGTATGGTACTTACCATGTTGTGTAGTCCCTTCTCCTCCATGATAGTTTATAAAACTATCAACTTTTGAATTGGCTATGGTGATAGTTTTGGAGGAGCTAAGGTAGGGATTTTAGGAACTCACTCTAGGGTGCAAGGGAGACCACATTCCGGCCAGCCACCACCAGGAGCACCACCGGCGACACCAGGGCGGCGCAGCGGCGGCGAGGCGGCGGCGGCAGCGGCGGGTCCGGCGGCTGCAGCGGGCGGCGGCTGCTCCTCTTCTTGGTTCGATTTTTGACTCGATTCGATCCGATTTCGAGTCCTTTTTGTCGAGCATCGATTGGTAACGTTCTCTACTCGCTTTTCTTGAGGTTGATTAGACCTATAGGGCTGCACATTTGAACCTCAATAAGGTGCCTTGTAGGTGTTTGATAAAATGCATGAGTGAAGTTTTTGCTTGATTTTCAATATTTGCTTTTGGCTAAGCTTTAGGTGTAAATAGATAGAGTTAGGGATAGGAAACTCCCTTTGTGAAGTGGCTCTTAGGTTTCGATCAACTGAGGGGAAATCGCGGGGGTTCGAAATCGGAGTTTTTCGAGCGATAAGCTTGACCCCTTGTTTCTTGATATGGATAACTTGAAATGATGTTTCCTATTGTGATAAAGCCCCCTTGATTGTTTGTGAGTGGATTGCCATGCCCCCGGAGCTTAGGTGAATGCTTGGTAGTTTGCCTTCGTTAGTGGCTTGGTTGACCCGAGTGTTTTTCGGGTTGTTCGGAGAGGGGTAAGTCCCTTCGTGGTGTGCAACGGGCTTGCTTGAGTGCATTTTAACTGGTTGTATGTGCCCCCGGAGCCTTGAGCCATTCTAAGGATGAAATTTGATCAAAAGGTGGTCGGATGGCATTTTGGTAATTATAACCAACTTTGTATGCCTTTGATTTCGTTATCTCTTGAATTTGTTGCTATGTAGAGGGCTTGAACACCTGTGACACATTGCACAAACATATGAAAATTTGGTTAGTAGGTGGCCTAGGCCTTTGATGAGCGTAAGGATTTTTTATTCCCGAGCGGGAGGGTCCCTAGCTGTTTGCATGCGGACAGTCGGTCCGTTAGGTTTTATGTCCTTATAAAGGATTTTGATGAGTGTGGTTGATGTGTTGCTTTAGTTATTGATTGAGTTGGTGTATGGTTTTTGCAGGGCTTAGTCGACTAGCTTGCAGGCGCCCGATTCTGATACTTAGGATATTCTCGGAAACTGTCATTCTCGAACCGCTGACATGAGTGAGTCTCCCGATTCCTTCCTTTGCACATATTACTTTTCTTGTGATGGTTTGGCGATAAGCGAGGACACCCCCCTTTTACTTCGACTCGATTTTCCCGGGACAGGTGTTAGCCACGAAGCCATCGCGATGACTCAGACCTATCCTCCCAACCGCATTACGACGGAGGAGTTTGTGGAGAGCGTAGATAAGTCAGGGGTCTGTCCTATTTCTGAAGCATACTTCCCATTTGACGTATGCAAAGAGGTCGAGGTTGGCTCAGTTACCGTCCCTCCTGCGGACTTAGATGTAGTGTACACTGGACAGATAGAGGAGGGTTTGCGTTTTCCTTACTGCAAGGATCTTGTCCGCTTGTGTCGTTATTTCCGTATCTCGCCCCTTAACCTCTCCCCTGCTGCTTTTCACGCGTGGACCTGTTTTCGCATTCAGTGTCAGAAGCACTCGTGGGCTTATTCCTTGATTCTCTTCCGTACCTTTTACCGTCTGGAGCGACGAGACAAATCTGGGTTGTCCACCTTCTGCAGTCGGTGGCCTTGCCTTTCCTCGTTCGATCTTGGGGGCGCCAAATGGAAACCGAGCGGGCGGTTTGCCACCCCTTATCCTCGCTCGCAGGAATGGCAAAATCACTATTTCTTTGTGAGCGACGTCGGGACCAAGTGGGAGACGTGTCATGTTCTGGAGCGTGACCCTGTTCCTTCCTTGTCCGAGTATACCCCTCAGGATGAGAAGGCCTTTCGCGAGATCTTTCGCGACAATCAGGCGGGGGTTATAGTCCCTTTGACTCAGGGTTCTGAAGAGGAGTTGCTTGCCGCAGGCATCATCGTTTCTTCTTCCCCGGGTGTCTTGGTATGCTTTCGAATTTTTATAACCTTGTTTTATGTTATCCTGTAGGTTGGTTTCTTAACAAGCAGCCGGCCTTGCAGACTGATGCTGCGCGGGGGCTCCCTGTTGCTGCTCCGGCCTCTGCTGACAGGTCTCGTCATGGGAGAGGAAAGGGACCTATGGGTAAAATACTTCTTCCTTCTTATCATTCTTGGCTGTATTCTGCTGCGCGAGGGCTCCCTGTAGTTCCAATATTTTCTTTTCCCTGTTTGTAGGTCGTATGCCTGCTGAGAGGGAGCGGGCGGAGCCCGTTACTGACTCTTCCCGGCGTCCTTCCACTAAAAGGACCGATGCTGCGGCGCGTGCCTCGGGCGATCCCAAGCGCTCGAGAGTTGAGGGGACGTCTGTTTTGCCTTCTCGTGATAAGAGGAAGCAAGTTGCTGAGCGCGTCCCTTCTGCCCCCGGGCCGAGGCATGGGACGGCGGACGAGGTCCTCCCAGGTTCACGCATGTCTTCGCGTGACAAGAGGAAACATGTTGGTGAGCGCGTCTCTCCTGTCGCTGAGCCGATGCATGCGATGGAAGGGGAGATTCTCCCTGTATCAGGTTTGTGAGATCTCTTTTTATGTACTTAGCATGCTTTGCTTGTATGATTGCTTATGTTTGTGCTTTGCAGATATCCCTCCACTTCCTTCGCTTCGTCGAAGTGATCTTGTTCGTCGTTTTGAACGTGACGTTACAGATGGTGTGTGGGTGCCTTATTCGGGTACGCGCCTTCGCTTTCCTAAGGATGCGTCCTTGAGCATTCCTGAAGTTGGCGTTCGGGTGGTGCAGAGGTCTGTTCCTCCTGCTGATCGGAAGGAGTGCCCCCCGAATTCTGCTAGTGCGCGCGCCTTTGTGGAGGAGAACATCGGTGTCTTCGCTCCGGTGAATGTTTATTCCTCTTGAAGTTGATTCATTCATTGTTGCGCTTGTTTTGATGATTGGGCTATTTTTGGTGTAGGTTAATGCTGATATTGCCAACTTATCATCTTTTGTCATCGAGTTATCCGATGAGAAGGATCAGCTTTTGGAGAGTCATGAGGAGCTGGTTAAGGAGCAAGTCTCTTTGACTGAGGATGCGAAAGGCCATGCTGGTGAGCTTCTCATACTAACTGAAGCGCTTGCCTCGAGTCAGTCTCGTGTTGCCGAGATCCAAGATCAGCTGTCTGCTGTGAGAGGTCGGATGACCCTTCGCGAGGGTGTGCGAGCTGCCGAGTTGCAAAAGGCGAGGGAGGATGGCATATCGGAAGGCAAGGCCGGCGCTTTTAAGCGGTACCCTCAGAGTGAGCCTTTCCTTTCTGCCGTTCAGGCGAGTTACGGATCTTTGAAGAAGGAGTTTCTTGATGACTTCGTTCCCCTGATGCATCGTCTTGCCCCCCATTTTCCATTTGAGAAGTTGGATACTCATGGTGTGATTGGTTTGAGCGATTTGGGGGGGGCTTCCACTCTTCAAGTGGAGGATACCATTAGTGCGGATGGTGAGCCGATGTTTAGCTTTGAGCGGGATGCTGATATCTTTGGTGATACTCCTGCCTGTGATCCCTTTGCTACTGATGACAGCGAGGTTGACGTGCGCCATCTCCTCGACTAGGTCGATATGGACTCTTTGTATGTTTGTTTCTTTGCATGCGTAGTATTTTGGCGAATGACTTGTTTAGAGCCTGCCTGTCGTTTTGGTGTTTGATTTTGCTATCGTAGACCTGTTTGGTTTTATATATATATATGCTTGTCATGAATACGTTAGATAGATGTGATATCTGAATATCTCCTTGTTATTTTAGTTATAATATAGGATAGTAAAGTGCGGGTAGATTAATACGTCCGACCTTTGCGTTTGTTTGTGAGGGAGGATTCCCAATGATCCGTTTATCCCTCGATTTTTGCAAGGATGTGAATAGATTAGTACGTTCACATCCTTGTAATATAGCGAAGTGTGGATAGATTAGTACGTCCGACACTTGCATTTGTTTGCGAGGGAGGATTCCCAATGATCCGTTTATCCCCCGATTTTTGCAAGGATGTGAATAGATTAGTACGCTCACATCCTTGTAATATAGCGAAGTGTGGATAGATTAGTACGTCCGACACTTGCATTTGTTTGCGAGGGAGGATTCCCAATGATCCGTTTATTCCCCGACTTTTGCAAGGATGTGAATAGATTAGTACGTTCACATCCTTGTAATATAGCGAAGTGTGGATAGATTAGTACGTCCGACACTTGCATTTGTTTGCGAGGGAGGATTCCCAATGATCCGTTTATCCCCCGATTTTTGCAAGGATGTGAATAGATTAGTACGCTCACATCCTTGTAATATAGCGAAGTGTGGATAGATTAGTACGTCCGACACTTGCATTTGTTTGCGAGGGAGGATTCCCAATGATCCGTTTATTCCCCGACTTTTGCAAGGATGTGAATAGATTGGTACGTTCACATCCTTGATGAGGATACTTCAACTCCTTGAATGCGTCGAGCGTCCTTTGTTTTGGTGTGAAGTGATGAGCCTTGTATTAGTTGGCATGTCGTCACTGTTGTTGTTTTGATGCCTTGGTTGTAAGCTTAGGCGTTGTATGTGAGTTAATAGTGTGCCTACAAGAGATATGAAATTTGTTAGACATAACTTCGTTTGATGCGTAAGTATGGAGTTACATATCTCCTTCTTTTGAAGTACTGAATACTAAAGAGCTTGATGCGACAGCCTTTAGTTTTATGGGTGGAACTTCTTCAGGTGCCCCCCACTGAAAGTGTTGGGCAATTCGTTCCCGTCCATATCTTGGATGCGGTAAGCGTTAATGTACGGAACCGCAACTATTTTGTAAGGGCCTTCCCATTTGGGGGACATCTTGTTGATCTGGTCCAAATGTGAGAATTCGTTTCTTCTCCAGACCATTTCTCCCACATGAAATTGTCGCGCCTTGACCTTTCTGTTGTAGTATCTGGATGTGGCTAAGCGCATCTTTGCTTGAACTTGTTCTGATTTCCATCTCCGTTCGTCTGCTAATTGAAGGTCAAGGCGTCTTTGTTCCTCATTGGCTTGGGGGTTAAAATGCGTCGTTCTGTATGAAGAGACGGCGATTTCGACAGGTGCTACTGCCTCGGTTCCGTAGACCAGGCTAAAGGGTGTTTCACCTGTTGACTCTTTGGGAGTTGTGCGCACAGCCCATAAAACACTGCTTAACTGGTCAACCCAACCTCCTTTTAGAGCATGAACTCTCTTTTTTAGTCCATCCAGGACTATCTTGTTTGCTGATTCAACCTGGCCGTTTGTCTGTGCGTGGTGCACTGATGCAAAACGGTGGTCTATCTTGAGACGTTTGCAGAAATTTTGCATATTTCCACTTCTGAATTGGGCACCATTGTCGCTAATGAGTATCTTCGGGACACCATAGCGAGCCACTATGTAGTTTCGGATAAAGTCCATGATTTGTGTGTCTGTAATGCGTGCTAGTGGCTTAGCCTCAATCCATTTTGAGAAGTAGTCGATTGCGACGACTATGAATTTTGCTTGGCCCTTTGACTTTGGGAGTGGGCCGATCAAGTCGATACCCCATTGTGCGAATGGCCATGCGCTTGCAATTGGGCTTAATTCTGCTGCTGGAGCTATGATGTTCCTTGAATATAGCTGGCATGCTTCGCATTCTGCCACCATGCTTGTTGCTTGAGCTCTCATTGTTGGCCAATAGTAGCCTAAGTTCAATGCTTTGCGGATCAACGCGCGAGCTCCTTCGTGTGAGGCAGCCATTCCTCCATGGAGTTCCTCTAGTACCGTTGTTCCTTCTGTGCTTGTGATGCACTTTAGGTAGGGTGTAGAATAACCCTTTCTGTAGAGCTGCCCTTCGATCAAGGCGTAGTTTATGGCTACCCTTTCGATCTTGTTTGCTTGAGTCTTGTCTCGTGGTAGGATCCCTCCAGCGAGGTATGCTTGGATTGGTGTCTTCCAAGTTTCTTCTTCGTCAATGGCCATTACCTCCAATTGGTCTATGACGGATATTATCCTGTTTTCCGCAAAGTGTGTCTTTTTGTCTTGTTCATTGCTTTGGGCATACTTGCTTAGGGCATCGGCCTCCTGGTTTTCTTCTCGTGGGACGGAAGTTATGTCGAAAGTTTTAAAACTTTCTACCAACTCTTTTGCTTGTGCCAAGTATCTCTGCATGTTTTCGGACTTTGCAGTGTATTCCCCTTTGACCTGGTTGACGACCAGTTGTGAGTCACACTTTACTCGCAAGTGTTCCACTCCAACACCTTTGGCTATCCTGAGGCCTGTTATGAGGGCTTCATATTCTGCCTCATTGTTTGTCGCTCTGAATGTTAAGTTCAAAGCGTACTTCAAGGGGTCCGAGCCGTCGGGTGGGATTAGTAGTAATCCTGCCCCCGCGCCTCCGGTGTTGGATGATCCGTCCGTGTACATTTCCCAAACTTCTGCGAGTGGGACATCTGTCTGGACTTCATCTTGTGGCTCGGGCTCTATCCCTGTGAATTCTGCTATGAAGTCTGCCAAAGCCTGCCCTTTGATGGCTGTTCGCGGAGCGAAATGAATGCGGAATTCACTTAGCTCTACAGACCACTTTGTCAATCTTCCTGACATGTTTGGTTTTGCAAGGATGTGCTTCAGAGGCTGGTCTGTCAGGACCGTTATTTCATGCGCGTGGAAGTAAGGCCTTAGCTTGCGCGCGGCTATCACGAGTGCGTACAAGTGTTTCTCGATTGGTACGTAATTGACTTCATACTTGGCCAGTGTTTTGCTTACGTAATAAACTGGGAGTTGGGCTCCTCCTTTTTCCTTTATTAGCACAGAGCTGACCGCCGTGTTACTAGTTGATATGTAGAGAAAGAGAGGTTCCCCTTGAAGTGGCTTTGCTAGTCTTGGGAGCGTCTTCAAGTGTTGTTTGAGTTGTTGGAATGCTTCTTCACAAGCATTTGTCCATTCAAACTTCTTGTTTGCGCGTAACACTTCGAAGAAAGGGAGGGCTCTGTCTCCAATTTTGGCTAGGAATCTGTTCAGGGCTGCGAGGCGCCCGTTGAGTTGTTGTACTTCTTTGTGCTTTGTTGGAGAGGCCATTTCTTCAATTGCCTTCACTTTCTCAGGGTTTGCTTCAATGCCCCTTTCGCTCACCATAAATCCAAGGATTTTGCCTGACCGCACCCCGAAAGCGCATTTTGCGGGGTTTAGTCTTATTTGATACTTTCGCATTCTCTCGAAGATTATGCGTAAGTCCTCTGCGTGATTCTTTCTTTTCTTGGATTTTACGACCATGTCATCCACGTACGCCTCCATTTTGTCGCCAATCAAATCTCCGAAAATGAGATTGACCATCCTTTGGTATGTTGCCCCTGCATTGATTAGCCCGAAAGGCATAACTTTGTAGTTATAGATTTCGCTGTCAGCGTAGAATGCCGTATGTGGGGCGTCTTGCCAAAACATCGGGATTTGGTTGTATCCTGTGTATGCATCCATAACTGTCATCAGTTCATGGCCCGCAGTTGCATCTACCAATTGATCAATTCGTGGAAGCGGGTATGAATCTTTTGGGCATGCATTGTTGAGGTCTCTGTAGTCGATGCACATTCTTGACTTGCCATTTGGCTTAGGCACAACTACAGGGTTGGCCACCCAAGTTTGATACTTGGATTCTTCAATGAAGCCTGCATCGAGCAGTCTGCTAACTTCCTCGCGAATGGCCAACTTCTTGTCCCCGCCTATCGCCCTTAGCTTTTGTTTCACCACTCGAGCATCTTTGTTGATGTTGAGTTTATGGCAAATGACATCTGGGCTTATTCCTGGCATGTCCTTTGGGGACCATGCGAATAAGTCCTTGTATTCTGCTAGGAGCGCTGTGACTTCAATCATTTCGTCTTTTGATAATGATGCTCCTACGCGCACCATTCTTTCTGGTTCATCGATTTTGAATTCGCGGAGTTCGTCCATCGCAGTAGGCCTCCCGTAGTCATCTCTTGGGTCTTCGTCGATGGTGGGTATTACTGGCATGTTTCCCACTTGGTTTTGTTGTAGCGCGACATTGTGGCATTCTCTTGCTACTTGTTGGCTTCCTCTAACTTCTCCCACACCTGCAATGGTTGGGAACTTGATCTTTAGGTGGGCCGTTGAAGGTACCATTCTCCATTCGTTCATCGTTGCATATCCGAGAATACCATTGTAGGCGTTTAATTTTTCGACAACTATGAAAAGTATGTCGATGTTCAGACGTCTTTCTCCTTCGCCCAAGGTTACTGGGAGGGTAATGGTGCCCAGCGGGTAGCTGGCATCTCCCATGAATCCCACTAGAGGTGAGTTCATTGTTTGTATGGCCTTCTTTCTTCCGAGTGCTAAGACAATGTCTTTTGTTAGCACGTTTGGGGCGGAGCCTCCATCTACGAGAATTCGCTTTATTTCCATGTCGTCAATAGTCATTTGGATGACTAAGGCGTCGTTGTGGGGGAACGTTATGTGTTCTTTGTCTTTGGCTGAGAAACCAATGACGTCTTCCATGATTGTGTCCTCCCTGTCTGGCTCCTGTGGTTTTTCACTCTCTCCGGCGGCGTACCTCTCCCTTGCGTAAGAGGTTTCGCCCCCTGCACTGAAGCCTCCGTGTATGGTGTATGTGTTATCCATCTTGCTTGTTCGTTTGAGTAACGCAGGCTTTTTGTTCGAAGCCCGCAGACGGCGCCAGTGTTTCGACCGTGTTATGGCGGGCTTTCCGCCGGATAACTTGTCGAGGTCTTCTAGTTGGATGTGGGCTAAATCCGCCTTCTAGTGTCGCGCGCGGGCTTTAGCTTTGTCTTCCGAATGAGGGCAAGTCTCTCTGGGTCTCTAGCGGGACGTCCGTCGGCACCTGCAAAGGAGCGTTACCAAGCAGTCCCTGTGGAGAGGGGGGGGGTGCTTGGCGTGCTCACTCCGACGTTCAACATCAGTAGTTTTTCTAGAGAGAGAAAGAGAGGGTTTTTAGAGAGAAGTCAGAGCTTTTTCCCGAGCTTGCCCAAAGTGATTTTGGAATGAATTGAATTGACTTGAAAATGTTCACCCCCAAGGTGGCTATTTATAGGCAACCTTGGACCGTAAACCGGTTTTGACCCGGTTCAATGTGGAAATGTGAACCGGGATGCACGGGTAAGCTTCGGGAAAAGGAGCTCTGACGTGCGTCTCAGGCGGCTGTCATGAACGGGACGCGCGCGCCTCTAAGACAAAGGTCTCGGACACACAGGAGTTAGTGTAAAAATCGGGTCTCCGTATGCGTCTGAGGTAAAATGGGGGGTGTGCGCGACACCCCCCGGGTGTGGGACTTACCCGGAATTCTGGGTAAGCCTAGGCCTACCCGGAATTCCGGGTAAGCTTAGGCTTACCCGGAAATTCCGGGTAAGCCAAGCTTACCCGGAATTCCGGGTAAGCTGGGGGCTTACCCGGAAATTTCCGGGTAAGCCCCCCGGGGCGCCGGGCAAGTTTGCGACTTGCCCGGTTTACCCCGGTTAGCTCGAAATTGGGTATCCCGAAGGGCCTCGTGCGAATATGAGGTCCGAATAATTAAAACCGAGCCCGGATCACGCGTATGTCCATCATATAATTCTAAGGTAAAATAAAAAGTTTGAACAACTTTTTTAAAATATACTTTTACTTTTTATTATATTTATGGTATATTGTTTTTTATTTATCATTTATAAAAAATAAATAAATGCCACTCTTTTCGGTGTTTATGATTTACTGGATTTTAAAGTTACTATAACTCATTCATTTTGCAACGTATATTACTTGGAACTAAATTACTATTTGGAACTTGGAAGTAGCTATTAATGGGTTCCATCATTGTCTAGGCGATACATGAATTTTACCGGATCGTGAGAAAATAGTCAAGTAACACCATCGAAAGTAAAATCCAGTTGATTTGGAAAAAACGCTATCGATCCGGTCTGAAACGAAAAAAACTGAACCAATAATATTCGGTTTGTATTTGGACGGATTTTTCTATTTTAATTTGCTTTTTTTTTTTTAAACTAGATTTTGAGCTTTAAGAACTGACTGTTTTGTTAATTATATATATATATAACACATATTATATTAGGTTCTATTAATCAAAATAATTAATTAATTAGTTCACTATAAATAAATTACAATTTTTGTTCATACTTTCATTTGTTTGTATTAATAAACGTTAGTTATCTTTTCAGTTTAATATTATCTATAAAAAAAATTGAACATTTCAAATGTTAATTTATTTTTGGATATTAAGTTTAAATCGAAAAATCGTACTTTAAATGCCCAGTTTATTTTTCCGTATCGGTTATTTTTATTGAAAAAAACAAACCATTATTATAAATACATGAATGAAATAAGTAAAAATCTGTCCAACCTAACTGCTTTCACTCCTAAGTAACACTAGCAGACATAAACGAGTGACTTCCCAAAATAGGCTTAGTTGCTAAACTTATTTTTAAACTAGGCTTCTTCAGAAACTAATTCTTAAAATAGATTTTTTATTTTTATTTTTTTAATCATTTATATTTTCGAATTTACACCCCAAAGTTTATATTTCGTTACAATTGATCCTAAACCGAAATATAATACAAGAAATATATGAAAAATTAAGAAAATTATATGTGAAAGTTATTAAAAAAATTAGTAATTGTGAACAAAAATTCTAAAAAAATATATGCTAAATATATAAATATAAAATATAAAAAAGCAGTGATTAAAACGTAAAGAAACTAAATACTCATGATTTTTGTAAGTATACAAATATAAAAGGAAAACATATATAAACGCTAACTAAAACATGTTCAATTTATAAAAATATATAAAATTAGTGAGTGAAAAAATAACAGATAAAATAATTTAAATTTAAAAAAAACAAAAGAATAAAATTAAGAGTGGATTTTAGCTAGTAATTTTTTTTTCATGCCCTTAGTGAATATTTATTATATCATTATATATTTGTTTCAAAACCTATTTATTTTTAAATTTTTTATTTTAATTTCACATTATTTATATTTTTAGAATTAAAATCTACAAAAAAAAATTGTTTGTTTGATTAATTTTTAATGTGCATTTTCATCATTTAATTAATTAATTAATTAATTTTTTTCCTTTTTTTTTTCATACATTTAATCTTCTTAATTTTTTTTTGTATTATATATTTCGTTGGTTCATTTGTAACATAATGTAAACTTTAGCATGCAAATTAAATAATATACATTACTAAAAAATAAAAAGACCTATTTTGATAATTAATTTCTAAAAAAGTCTAGTTTGAGAAATAGTTTGATGAATGAACCGAACCTACTTTGGGAATTCACTCTACATAAACCAACATCTTATATATATATATATATATATAATATATAATGATTGAGATATCATTATATTAGAATTAATGATTATTATTATGAGGTTCTGCTCTTTTTGAAGTCTCCATTTCCCCTCTTTTTCAGTTTATAATTATAATTAATAACCATTCTTTTTTGTGTCAACTGTCATGCTTTACATTTTTGTTTTTAATAATCCTTAAAGAGAACTGCTTCTTCATGAAGGAAGTTCCTTTTCCTTTTTTTCCCTTTTATATCTTAACATTAACATTAAGATGACATTAAATTAGTTGAACCAATCGATAAATATATTGCAATACTAAAAATAAACAAATTTGAATGATGCCAAAAATGCTATTCTGAAGGAATTCATAACTATCACACTTTTCTTACCCTAAATCGTGTCTTATTTTCATGATCTCGATACGTATTATTTGTATAATTAATTTTAGAGATTAAAAAAAAACTATTAAGAACTGGTGAGCTTATAAGAAAAATATTAAATCTAACATGTCAATATCACAATGGTGACATAAAATATGGGGTAGAAAAAGTGGAGTATATAATATGCATATGCATTAATCTTGAAGAGAATTTTAATCACAAAATGATCTCATCCTAACTTCTACGTCACCAAGTTTAAATCACACAATGGAAATTTTCACCTAAATAATAATTTTGTAATAGTTAAATGCGTAAATATCAAATTTATGATTTTGTTGATAAAAAATGCGACTCTCAGTTACGTACTAGACTTAATACAACTACCATTACTGTATGTATTCGGTTTATGAGTATTTAACGCAATTGAGTTAATAAAAAATAAAAACTTCATTTGTTAACAATAACTTAATTAACTTAATTTTTTATGAGTAATTAACTTATTTTTTAGCGTGTACATCGATATAAATACTTGGCCAGCAAAATTCGATATAAATACAAGCAAAATCCATAATTGATATATACTATCATCATATAAAATAACTCAAAACAACTTAACAAGTTTCCATCAATTTTATTTATGCACATACACAGAAAAAGTAAAGGATGATGGTTTGATGCCGCCTTCCTTTCCCTTTATTTTATCTCTGTATGTTCAACTTTAGATACTGATCAACCAATGCACATGTTGGAAAATAAACGAAAGAATAAAGGAATCATGAGCTTATAATATGTAATAATAACATAAATTCGAGTCGAAAGCATTAAATAATAACAATTCCCAAATTGACGTCTTCTAATATTTTTTTTACCACTTCTAATATTCTAATTATTACTTACTTTAATTAGATCCCTATTTTTAGTATCATCTTACTTAAAATATACATTGTTTCCTATTTTTTTTTTCTCACAATTAGTGTTCGCTTACCCTATGGATTCCATATTGTCAACCATCTTATAATATTTGCCCCATTTATTAAGTTTCTTTAACATATAACTTTATTTTTACACTTTAATTATTATATTAAAAAAAATTTGTTGTCGTGACATTACATAATAGAGACCTATTAAACAAGACAGGTATAATAGTACCATTATTGGCATTTATAGTTACATACATTTTTTAACTACACATTAACCACTTGTTTAGCATTATTAATTTACAAAGGATTAGGCTAAGTTGTACTTAATTACATTTATAATCGAATTCACAGTTATTATATCAAACAGCTCGAGATCTATTCAATGAATAAATGAGATTTGATTAACAGTAAAAAAAAACTAAAAGTAGTTCCCCGTGGGCGACCCGAGGTCGAAACCCGTCGGAGACGCCGCCTTGGGAGGACTTTAACCTTAACGCTCCAGGTCCGAACTTGCGAAAGTAATGTAAATATATATAAGAAAAAAACTAAACGTTACACCTAAAATTATTAACAGTAAAAAACAAAATTTATATTACGGTTGTTATTAGTTATCACTATCATGTGATATCATAATTTATGTCCATCGCGTGACACATTCTAGTGGTTGACCCAGGAAGCAGCCGTCTTACAGTTACATTCACATTTGATCAGTTTTGTCATAGTTGTAATTTGATCGGTTATACTTATTTTTAGAACACAAGATCGCGAAATTAACCCTTCTACTTTATCTTTATTACTTGTTTAGAGCATTGACCGTTTTACATTTATATTCGAAAAATGATCCTTTTTTATTATGGAACCTCGAATAATTGATTATTCAGTTAATTTTATAATTCTCTAAAGAAAAACGATAATTAAGTATCATCTCAGCAATAATGATAGATATTCCCGATACTAATTGGATTAATTGGCAAAGTGATTTGTATCTATAAGCAATAAGTTCAAATACTCGTAAAATTACCGCACTGGAAATGACTTTAACATTAAATGCAGTAAGCCGAAATTAAGTGATGGAAAATTTATTAACATATAATGGTCAAGTCTTCATAGTACAAGCCAATCCAGGAGGGACAATAATAATTAAGTAGTGGTTTAGACTTTAGTGGTCCAAAAACGTAACCCAGGTGGTTACGTGCCCGGTGCCTCCAGTCCTCTATTTAAATTTCCTCATGTAATATCTATCACAAACATTTGACATAAAAATATAGGTGCGTAAAAAAATAAATTTAACTTTATAAAACTTAGCAAACCGTAAACAATATTGATTTTTGTATTAAAAAGGTACATAAACCACACATATAAGAATCATATTTATGTTCATATTACATATATTTGACAAAATCGAAGAGTGAATGCCCAAAGTAAGCTATTCTTCGAAATTAATTCTCAAACTAGGCTTGTTCAAAATCTAATTTCCAAAATAGGTATATTCAGCTTTTTAGTAATATATATGTGTTATTTAATTTGGACTTTAAAATTTACATTATGTTACAAATGAACCCTCAACTGAAATATAATAACACAAGAAGAAAAAAATATTGAAAATTAAGAACATTAATGTATGAAAAAAAAATTAATTAAATGATGAAAATGCACATTAAAAAGTAATCAAACAAACAATTTTTTTTTTTTTTTGTAGATTTTAATTCTTAAAATATATGTTAAATTAAAGGAAATAAAATTAAATTTAAAAATAAATAAGTTTTGAAACAATTTTATATTGGCAAAAAAAAAAACTATATAATGATATAAAAATTATTCATCAAATTCAAGAGTACGAAAAAAAACATACAAACTTAAATTCATTCTTAAATTTATCTATTAATTTTTCAAATTTAAATTAGTTGATCGATTTCTTTCAGTCACTAATTTTATAAAGTTAACATGTTTTATTTAGGGTTTATGTACGCTTTCATTTTTTTTATTTTTATACTTAAAAAATCACGAGTATTTAGTTTATTTTTACATTTTATATGACAGTTTTTCTATAATTTATATCTTTAGCATATTTTATTTTTAGAATTTTTTCGGAATTATGAATCTATTATTTGTTAGTTTATAACTTTTACATATAATTATTTTATTTTTTTCAATATTTTTAAATATATTTCTTGTATTATATTTCGATTTAGGGTCATTGTAACAATATATAAAACCGGGGATATAAGTAAAAAAATATAATTAATAAAAAAAAAAAACATATTTTGAGAATTAGTTTATAAAGAAGCCTGAGTATAAATTTTACAGACGAACCTATTATGAGAATTCACTCAAAATCGAATTCATTATGTGAACGTTACATGTTCAATTTCTATCACCGTTTAATGGAAAAATCATAATTTGTATTTGTTATGTTTTATAAATCTGAGTTTTGTTTTTGAAAAAAAAAAAAAATCGATTTGTTTTTTTGTTAAACAGTCAAAAGTTGAATTTGTTTTTTTTTTCACTAACCTATTATATATTTATATTTATATTTAACTTATAAATAATTGCACATTCATATGAAAAGTTAGTTAGACAAGAATGTTTATATTTATAAATTATTTTTTTTAAAAAAATGTGATGCTGACGTGAATGTAAACACAAGAATAAAATGACGATATATATAGCATATGCATATAACATATACATACATACAGGGAGATGCAAACAAGAAGTTTGACTCCGTCCTCTTCCCTCTCCTCCTGTCAATTGTCATTACTCCATGGACGACGAAGCAGAAGCAGCAAGAATTTTTGAGTGCCTTTTATCCGCAGAGTCAGAGCAGACTGACGCTGACTCTTTTCACCACTGCCCTCCAGTTTTTCTCTAACTTTTACCTCCTATATTCCATCTCCATTGATCTCCGTCTCCATAAGAAGACGTCTGAGTAGCGTTCGCTACACTGCCACAGAAGAAACCGTCACCTCTGTTTCTTCTCCATTTTCATTGTATAACGCTGTCTCGGTCTTTGGATTTGGTCTCAGTCTCTGCTTTGTATTTCCCGTCCAATACGAAGCCGGAATTGGAGTTTAAATGCTGCTGATCGTTCCCATAACTCTCATCATTGATGTGATTGAGTGACTGGTGAAACTGATCGTTGTTGAGATGGATAAGCGGAGCTTCTCCGATCTCATCTCGGAGCTTCAAGCATCAGTCGATAATTTGGTGTTGCTAGCGAAGGCCTCTGAGAACGAGAGAGACGTCCTCTCTGATTTCGCACCTCTGCTGCAGAAATTCTCTCCAATTTTAGCCGATTTGATGGACCGCTGTAATGTCGATGACGGTAGCGTTACAGTCAGAAAGGCGGCGGAATCCCTAGAGAGAGAATTTCACCGCGCGGGGACGCTGATTAAGAACCCTAATTCAAGGAGCTTCGTGAAGCATATTGAAGATTTGACTCATGATCTTGGTAGGTCGTTAGGGCTTGTTCTCTTTGCTAGCCTTGACTTGCCCAAAGACACCAAGCACAAAATTGGTTCCTTGCACAAGGAACTGATGGGTGCCAATTTTGGTGCTAGTCAATTGACGACTGCAAGCCCGAGCACTGCCTCGCGGTTTAGTAGTGAAATAGAAATCGAGGAGGAGATGGAGATGGAAATCATAGAAGAAGAGAAGATTAATCTTGATAAAGACGATGTGGTTTTGCAGATCAAGTATGGTAATGATGACGAGCTCAAGCTTGCCATTTTCGAACTGCAAGATTTGGTTACCTGCAAGAAGGTAACTGATGAATGGATTATCGATCAAGCAGTAGTTTCTGTACTGGTTAATCGGTTGAGCTCGTGTAAGACAAACAGCCGCCTGAATTTGATCCAAATATTGAGAAATCTTGCTTCAGGAAACGTGCAACACAAGGTATTTGATGCTTTTTTTGAGTAGTTTTAAAATAAAGCATGCTCTAATTAGCATGTTGTTGGAATATTCTAATTATAGCAACAACAGTAAAAATGTATTATAGCTCTCTTTTCGGATTGCATCTTATTTGGATCCAGATTTGAGTCTAAGTTATCCATATTCCTGATAATTCTTATTGCTTGTTGTATCTATGTCTTGCTGATTTGTTCTTGGCAACACTGCAAAGAGTCATTTAGAAGAAACTTTGAACCTAATCACTGTTTTCTAGAAAAAGTAACTGTTTTTGCTTTCTTACCAAAATTATCTGAGTTTTCACACTTGGTAGAATTTTGAGTTGAGATATGTTTTGAAAGTAATGCAGAAGTAATTTGTACAGGAGAAAATGGCAGATGCTAATTCATTATCGGTGTTGGTGAGATCTCTGTCACGAGATGCAGACGAGAGATGGGAGGCGGTTGGGCTGCTACTTAGTCTCTCAGATCTCTCTACAGTTAGGCGGCGAATTGGGAGAATTCAAGGGTGTATCGTAATGTTGGTAGCAATTCTGAATGGGGATGAAGATCCAGTGGCATCTTGTGATGCTGCAAAAATGCTTAATGCTTTATCGAGCAATACCCAGAACGCACTTCATATGGCCGAAGCTGGATACTTCAAGCCACTGGTACAATACCTCAAGGAAGGTGAATTGCTTCTACTTTGTTAGCATTCTTGAATCGTTATTTCTAAAAAAGTTACTAATTCCTACATGATTGAACTCAACTAATTGTAGAAACTTTTGTTGACGAGTTAATAATAGAATAAGTAGGCCTGTCAATCGAGTCATCTTGAGGTATGCATATGTGCAAATTCAACCTGTATAAAGAAAAGCTCAGTTCTCCCATTATGAACTTAGCTAACCAAAATTTAATGTACAACTTAAGTTCCAAATCTATCAATTCTCTTAATAATATTTCAGGCCAAAAGTTTGCAGATTCCTATATGATTAATATGTTTTTTGAGGCTGTCTTGAAGAAAAGTTCAATTATTTGAAAAAAAAATCTCAGCCAGCTCAATCTGCAAAAATTTAAATATAGACATATCAATCCTTCAAATTGGATTTTGCCAAATTCTGCAGATTCCCATATTGATGAAACTGAATGCCTGTGTTTCAAATGTAGAACTCAGGTTCAAGATCAATCAATCACTCAAATCGGGTTTTAAGCCAAATCAATGGAGGGCAAAAATTCATTTTTCATTTCGATGAAGGTCCATGTTTCTCAACTGCTATTCTTGAAATGCTTTTCAGGCTCCGACATGAGCAAGATCCTTATGGCCACTGCGATCTCCAGAATGGAGCTCACCGACCAAAGCAAGGCCTCTCTTGGAGAAGACGGCGCCATCGACCCCTTAGTCCAAATGTTCAACGGTGGAAAGCTCGAAGCTAAGCTATCTTCTCTGAGCGCATTGCAAAACCTCTCCACCCTCACTGACAACATCAAAAGAATGGTCAGATCGGGAATCGTCACTCCCCTTCTGCAACTACTCTTCTCCGTCACCTCCGTCCTCATGACCCTCCGCGAACCCGCATCCTCCATCCTCGCCAAAATCGCCCAATCCGATCGCGTCCTCGTCAGCTCCGATGTAGCCCAGCAGATGCTCTCGCTTCTGAACTTCTCAAACCCTAAAATCCAGCACAACCTCTTAAACGCTCTCAACAGCATCTCCACGCATCCATCCGCGTCGAAGGTGAGGAGGAAGATGAAGGAGAACGGCGCAATTCAGCTCCTGCTGCCGTTTTTGACAGAAGGTAGCTCAAAGGTACGGACTTGTGCCCTAGATTTGCTCTACACTCTTTCGAAGGAATCATCAGACCAGCTAATGGAAGAGCTCGGGGAGATCCACATATGTAATATTGTTCGCTTAATATCGTCCTCATCAACGTCAGATAGTGAAAAATCTGCAGCTCTTGGGTTGCTCAGCAATCTACCAATTACTGACAAGAAAGCAACTTCTATCTTAAATCGAGCAGGGCTGCTTCCAGTTCTGATCTCGGAGATGAACTCCGGTCTTGGTGGACTGGATTCAAGTCTCGTGGAGAACATCGCAGGTGTCTTGATCCGATTCACAGTTCCTTCTGATAAGAAACTGCAGCTTCTTGCTGCTGAACTAGGTATCATTCCTCTGCTTGTGAAAACAATGGCTGCCGGGTCACCTCTCGCAAGATCCCGAGCCGCCATTTCCCTGACCCAACTGTCTGAGAATTCTGTCACTCTTTGTAAATCGAAGAAATCAAGGTGGATATGCATCCCACCTTCGCATGATTCAATCTGCGAGGTTCACAACAGCCATTGCATTGTCAAAAAAACATTTTGTTTGGTCAAATCGGGCGCTGTCCATCCGATGATCCAAACCCTAGAAGGGAAGGAGAGGACAGCGGACGAGTCTGTGTTAGACGCCATTGCTACTCTGTTGCAGGACGAGGTATGGGAGAATGGGAGTCATTTCTTGGCCAAGAAGGTACCGGGAGCCATACAAGCTATAGTAAAAGTTGTTGAATTGGGAACTGTTAAAGCTCAGGAAAGAGGTCTATGGATTCTGGAGAGGATATTTGGAATCGACGAATACAGGCAAGAGTTTGGCGATTCGGCTCGAGGGGTGGTTGTGGATTTAGCGCAGAGAGGGGATGTGAGGTTGAAGCCTTCTGTCTCGAAGTTACTGGCTCTACTTGAGATTGTGCAGGTTGAGTCAAGTTACTTCTAAGGAGTAAACTGTCAATAGTTTCTGAAATGGAAAAACTCATTACTTTCTTACAAAGTTAAGAGCTTAGGTTTTCACAGGTCATAGTAAGTTCTGTATCATTTTATTTTTTGATATGTCTATTTGCACAAATTCCACACAAAAAGCTAGATTGTTTTGTCTATTCAATCATTAGAATTGCATACAGGCTTGAGATTGGTGAAAGATGTCATTTTTGCTTATTTGATGATGAATTGATGGAATAGAAAGATTGCATTTTTCTCTATACATATAAATTGTGCAAATTATTGAAAGGGAATAAAGTGCGTTAACTATAATAGATGAAGCTGTTTTTGGTCGGTTTGTTAATTAAAAAAAAAAATTGTTTTGGTACATCTATGCTCATTTTTTTAAACATTTCATTACAGTAATCGGACATGTTGATAAGTAGTAGTACCATCTAACTTTTATAAAATCGGTCTCAAAACACGTTATCTTGCAATTAGGTGTCTTATTTTTTTTTTTTTTTTTAAATTCGATTAGCTGTATGAAGTATCATATTTGTTTTTTTTCAATTTTCCGTTCATAAATTGGCGTTAAACAGACGAAAAATCAAGTGATAGGATTTCGTTGCGTTTGAGTGTCTGACGTATTTGATTCGTTGTAATTGGTTGACCAACACATTAGATTTGTTGTCCAAAACCTATTACATGCGGATCACGTATTTGATTCCGTCCGTTTTAACACCTATTTAAGACGGAAAAGTAAAACAAACGAATCTGATACATCAGACAGTCAATCACAACAAAAAATGTTAATACATAATCGCTTCATGATGTATAAAAAAATAAATTGACACATAATCACAACATGATATATATATACTTGAAACAATTTAAGTTTCTTAACCTCATACATTGTACAAATAACTGTAACTAAAATAACACAAATGTCATTTACACATTTTCCCTTGAGGACACCAATTAGGCGCTTTCACCTTATTAAAAACCGAACATTACAATTACATCGTAAAACAAAGAACACCTACATTAAATTATCAGGAAATGATACAATTACAAGCAGCTGTAGCTGTAAGTAACTGGGGGACATTACATGACAACTACTATGTTACACAGAACAACAGGGTACAGACTGAAGAACTAGGACTGGCATTCAACTTGGAACCAGAAGAAGAGAGATGTCCGGGCATAAATAACCCGAACTTGCTGCAGTGTCAAGTCCCCGCTCGTCAATACAGCTTTAGCACCGCCTTCAATCCTAGTTCTGGAAACTGAGACACTATCAGATGATCCAGACTTGATTTGGGGACGGATCTCTGCTGTGCTAACAATCGGGTAAGAGAGATAATCGAGAGGGTTTGTCTCGCACTGAAGAAGACAATCATCGATGATGAGCCTGCCGCTCCTGTGCAGCAAACAACAACCCAGCTCTGCCTTCACTGTCAAATTTGAGAGCTTGCATGTGGATAGGAACTCCAATGCACTGCTCCAACATATATGAACACTTTCATCTAAACAGCATAAACTCAAACCTACTACAACAAAGCACATCTTCACCATCTATCTATCTTCTATAGACTAGGACCTCTCCATTAGGTCATCCATTTAATGGTCAGGATCTAATAGTGGGCAGGCACAAATGGATGGGTGAGAATGAGATTCTGTCACATCACCTGGTTTTTTAGGAGTTCTGCTATGCATAACCAAACATGTAGGTCATGTTGCTAAAACAGTCTCAACTATAGGTCATGTTGCTAATCGTTGTACTAGATTTAAATATTAATATTCAGTGTCTCAACTATTAGATTGGTTGATTTACATTTTTTTCTCTTAAAATTGAAGGTGGAAAAAACAAATATTTTAAGCATCAAATAAGTTTAACCATGAACAACAAATATTTTAAGCATCAAATAAGTTTAACCATGAACAACAAATCTAAATACTTTGGAAAAGTGGAAAACATGTTTTTGTCACTAAAAACACCAATTTTAACACTAAAGTCAGTAAAAAAAGTGGAAAACAACAAATCTGATAGTTGGGACACTGAATATCAACAATTTAAATATGGTACACCGAATTAGCAATATGACCTATAATTGGGACTATTTTTGGGTTGTTAACCCTATATTTTATACAATAGCATGAATTGCAACTTTTAAGACGGGTGTAGTTTTTGCTTTAAATTTGGTCTTGCATATCATTTTCCGTTAGTATATATATATTGCCCTGGCTTTTAGTGTCACAATCTCAACCATAGATCAAAATCTAAAATGAAATTCCGATAGTGAAATGGAGTAGGGTCATTTTTTAACCAAATGCATCTTCCTCTACTTATTGAGAAAATATGGGGTTCTTACTCAATGAATTAATATGGCTTCTCAAGTCCATGCTTCATCAGACTGGGGTCTAGGTGGCATCTAACTTGATCTATACTTCATATAGCAAAGCTTCGTGACAAACTTTTGTATCATTATCATAGTATTATCATAATAATATGAAAGGGAAAGTGAAAGTCATGCATACCTCTCTGAACCTCGTGAACAGATAAGTGTTGTATCATCCGGTAGCTTGCCGCCACCAATCTGATAAAGAAAGTTGTGGTAATACAATACCAGGATGGGAAAAAAAATACAGTTTCATTGTTCTTAGCATGATATTATGGTAGCAATAACATTTTGACCACCAATTTCTGCTAGGAAAGAAGGATTTAGCTAAAGAAATCCTTTATTCATAACCCATAAGGATTTAAAACCCAACCCACTTCTAGGTTTTTGCTAAATTTTGTACGATAACCAGGCATGGATATGACATATGAGTCGATCTAACAATGATTTCGGAGTCTTGTTTGAGCTAGTCCCATCAACCAACCACCCATAAACCAATAGAATATCCATGACAAACTCTCTCATGCAAGTATAAGTTGCATATGTTACCAAATGATCAGACTAAAGACATACCAAGCAAAGAGGCTTTTGTATTTGTATATTGGAGACAAGGTAGCTGTCACCAGGTGCAATCAGAATTGTGTCACCAGGCCTGAAAGGAGTAACCCATATCAAGTCTCCATAAGGGATAGTTCATAGTTTCTCAGTAACTCGACAAACCTTGCAGCAGAGACAGCTGATTCAATGTCAGCAAAAATGCCGGTTTCCGTTGGGTCTTTTAGAGATCGGTCCACTCGAAGCCATAAGCGAGGGTGGCAAGCCAAGTGACACCATCTGTGGCAAACGAGCGCGGTGTTATGCCTATCTGCAAACTCAGTAACAATTCGTGACGGAAATGGCGCAACCAGTGAATCATTACACTATTCATGCAGTACATACTATTTTCCATTTGGAATCTTTGTAACTTGATAGCAGAATTAGGAAAATTCAGCTAAAATACCAAGATAGGCAAAATTGGAGGCCTTAAATGACTCCTGTGATGTAGTAGGAAAACCAAAATATCTAAAACCAACTTATTTTGGATACTCATTTGCTCAAAACCACGGAAATGAATGTTCCAGGGGCAGAAAATCCAAATTCAAAGCAGCCAAAAAGCTCAATACATAGCTCATAGAAAGAGCGTGTCATGCAAATAATAATGAGAACATAAAAAACTGAAATTTCTATGGTAAAATTGATCAAGCTACTCAATCCCTAAAAAACCCTAATCCCAAATCAATGAATAAACCAACCGCCAAAAAAATTGGGAAATTTATCAACGAAGAGGGCTAGCAAGACCGAGCTTCAATCACAATCAAAGCGGGAGAAAGGTGAGGATATATAGGTTGAATAAATTACCAGGTAGCGGCGAGAGGAAGCTGAAAATGTGCATGAGGCAGCCGTCATCGAGATTGTTGATGAAAGCCGATTTGAGCTTCATCCTCTTAGCGTCTGAACATGGCCTTAAGGTTTGCTGCAACCCATCTTCCTCTGCAACTTCCATGAGAAGGAGGAAGGAACGTATCTGAGCTCCGAAGCAGCCGATCCCGACGACGCACGCAAACCCTCTGACTGAGACTAATGATCCATCAATGATCAAATGACTTCAGTACTTGATCATTGGTTGGCGAGTTCAACTCGCCGACTCAGCGAGTTGGTTTGTCGGTTCTTGATTCCCACAATTCCACTCCATTCGTTCGTCATCATCTATCTATCTCTATGGAGCGGCTAGGTCCAATAACCCCACTACTTGGGCTTTGGGCATCAAATATTTCTCTTGACGTTTGGGCCAAATTTTAGTTCCTTTATACAGTTTAAATGTTTATTATATAAGATTTTTTTTTATATATAATACTATATTACAAATATTAGTGCTGAATCCGGGACGGCTGAGTTTTTTAGAAAAAATACTTAAGATTTCCAAGTTTTTAGGCTCACTATCCATTAACCCGAGCACGAGTCCGAACACAAGGAAAATGTCCTCTCCAAGTCGGGAATTCGGGATAGGTTTGAGTCAACCCAGAATTTAAATAAAGATATGGATAAATCCTATTTCAAACAACCATAATTTTGAAAAGAAAAAAAAAATATTTCAAACACCACAATTTTTTTTTTTTTAAAAAAAACAATTTTAAACATCATCAAACTTAGAAAACTGCATTTCAAACTTGTCAGTCGATACAAACTTAGACTTTTCGGAATTTAGAGAAAAGTCTCACCCGACCTGACTCAATTATAATTTCGGGACGTGATCGGACTTTTCAGATCTTTTCTCCACTCTAACAAATATTAGGTTGACTTATTTTAATAGACTATACTTATGTATCATTCATTCCATTGGAGTCGGGTGGAACATGCGGCTCAGGCACACATATCATACTCGAATTGAGTATCATCATGTCTTGTAATATTTACAAAATGACAACATGTACGTGCGTAGACTGGAACGGTGTCCAGTATTTGCAACAATTTTTTGGATCAGTAGTAGAATAATGAATGTACTTTATTTAGAGGGTTAAGAACCTATGAAAGGTCTGAACTATCACCCATGTTAACGGGAGAGGTCTGAAATTTAAAAAGTTAATAACAGAGGTCTGAAATTTCAATTTTGTTGATTTGAGGTTTTCCGTCCATTTTTAGGGTTAAATTTAACAGAATTGTGTGAAATGACATTTTTGCCCCTTTAATATTTTGTTTTATTTAATATCTTATTTAAGGAAATGTGAAACGACAATTTTACCCCTAAAGTCAAATTAAAACCACCCAACTCCGGCCACCACCACCCGACTCCGGCCACCACCACCTCGGCTCCGGCGACCCGACTCCGGCCACCACCTCGGCAAAAAAGCTCCGATCGGGGTCAAAAAGCTCCGATCGGAGATCGGGGCCAAAAAAGCTCCGATCGGAGCTTTTTTGGCCCCGATCGGAGTCCAATCGGGGCCGGTGGCTCCGATCGGAGCCCAATCGGGGCCGTGGCTCCGATTTTGGCCCAATCGGAGCCTTGGTAGTGGTCGCCGGAGTACGGTGGTGGTCGCCGGAGTACGGTGGTGGTCGCCGGAGTACGGTGGTGGTCGCCGGAGTACGATTGGTGGTCGCCGGAGTACCGTGGTGGCTTCAAGGGCATTTTGGTCTTTTCACTCCATGCATGTGAGGGGCACACTTGATAGAAGGGCATTTTTGGAATTTTATTTAATTTCCGGTCACATGCCAAGCATGTGACCAACTTCCGTTAGTTTTAACGGAAAAAACTAACGGAGACCGCTGTTATCAACAAAACTGAAATTTCAGACCTCTGTTATTAACTTTTTAAATTTCAGACCTCTCCCGTTAACATGGGTGATAGTTCAGACCTTTCATAGGTTCTTAACCCTTATTTAGATTACAACTTCTTCTATACAGTTGATAATAAGTATGTTACATTATGATAAAATAGCTGACCATTACAATAACATAGCAGTTTAAATTTCCCATTAAAAAGTTGGAACGTTTTATTTATTGAAATCTCTCTTGGATAAAAAAAACAAGATCCATACATACATACATATTCAAATGTGAAAATACATACCATATCCATCAACCAACCCAAAATGGGAGGAAAAGGTAAGAAACATAATGAAACAAACGACATGAACAACAACAACAATAAGGGTAAGGGAAACATCACATCACGTCACGACTTGGTTCCGACAAATCATTCGCCCTTTGAAACAAGAGTAAGTAAGAAATCCTTGTAATTCCCTTTAGTTGTCTCTTCGATCTTGTCTACTAGGGACACCCCGTACGTGTCGACATACACTTCCTTGATCTCCTTGATATCTACATCGGCTCTACTCACAATGATTCTTGTAAGTGCCTTCTTCTGCTTCTTGTGTGCATCGCTCTTCAGTGAAATATCCAGAATCTGGTATAAAAAAAAACAAAAATACAGTTAGTGCAGGAATACAAACAACTAGAAACGAATTACTAACAGCAAATTAACACGGGCAACAAATTTGTAACGAATCCCACGGAATTAGAGCACAAAATTTGTGACCTCGGCAAACTATCGACGAATTACCATATATCAGCAACAGTCTACCATAAACTGTGACAGATCATTGTAAGTTCACGACAAATATATTATCATGAACTAGCAACTGATCATTGTTAACTAGCAACGGATTATTGTCAATTAGCGACGGATTATCATAACTAGCAATTGTTATTAGCCATCAATTACGGGTCATCATAAATTTACTTCAAACCACGTAATATGGTGCATCTATTCAGCGTTTCAAATCCATAAGAGTTGGAAAACCAAAAAAAAAAAAAAAATCGTCCAATCACCACTTATTAGCCACGAATAAGCAAAAATTAGCAACGAATCTGCAAATTAGCGGCAGATTAGATACGAAAAAACAGACGACTTCTAACCTGGCAGAAGTATTTTTCAGGAGTACACAAGCATTGAACTGTCTCCTGTAGCCTCAGATCATCACCAAGATCCTGAACCATAACCAAAACTCAGCAACTGAATATTGAAACCCAGAAAAAAAAAAACATGTAATCTTGCATACCTCATCGAGGCTTCGGCCAGTGGCCTCGGAGTAATACTTGAAGACAAGTTTGAGGTGGTTCCAGCTCCTTGTGGATAGTATTCCTACAACTTGTTCATCATCAATTAGCTTCTTCTTCTCGGAAATGGCGTGGTGAAGCACTTTTGCGTCTTTCTTTGCCGCGTCTTCCTTCGTCTTAGGCCCTTCGTATCTATAAGCACTCACTAGAGCCACTAGTAGCTGCTCAAACCACACACATAAAAAATATGTCAAAATATGTCTTTTCACATAAACACTGCAAATGCTTCTTCAAACCAATCAAAAATGTTGTTTTTTTTACCTTGCGGTCATCGCCAGCGGCGTGAGACGCGACATCTTCTTCAATGGAGTGGTCAAAGAGGGAGTGGTAAGCTCTTCTTGCTCCCAGGAGTTCGTCGGAGGACCGGGTGCATGCCACCTCCACAATCACACCATAAGATTCGGGGCCTTTTCTCAGCGCTTCCTTCACCAACCTCGCGTCTCTTTCCCATGGATGCATTGCCCATTGAACAATAGCATTCTGCAATTCACAGTCAATTCCAGTTTTAGATACAGTGGACTTGTTAAAATATAGGGTTAAGAATCTAAAAAACAGACTCAACTATAGGCAATGTTGCTAATAACTGTTCCAAATTTAAATTTTGATATTCCGTATCCCAACTATCAAATTAATTGATTTCCATTTTTTTTTTTGTCTTAAACATCAAATAAGACTTAATCATGAACAAGTATGATAATTCGAAAAAGTGGAATTCAACATGTTTTTGTTGTTTAAAACGCCAAACTCGTGCTTGAGGAGGTTTAGGTGGGGCAAGTCAAAATACTACCTTGAAACGCATGAACTCGTGCTTGAGGAGCTTGACTCTGTGGTCGTCCCATCTCTCAAAATGCCTCTCATCCTCCTTGAAGAAATTAGGACTCGATTTTCGGAAAGTTTGGCGCTTTTCCGGGTGTGAAGACCCCAGAATTGCGATCAGCGATCTCTCGTCCACTCCGTGACCTGAAAAAAAAACCCAGAATTTATCGGCAACATGATCATCAGTTAAAAAAACATGTTTTTCCTTTATTTTCAGACAAGAAAGATATGAAAAGACAACAAATTCCAGAAGAATCTTGACACGATGTTTTGAGGACTCCGAAAACGGCCAATTTCAGCCACCATCGGCGGCGGCTCGGTCCATTTCCAGTTCCGGTCCATTTCCAGTTCCGGCGAGGTAAATTAGCGAACAGTACCTGAGAAGGCTCTGGTGAGAGCATCCAATTCCTCGGGTTGCGCCATTGTTGATGATTCGATCGGATTGGTGATCCTGCTGACGGAGAAAGAAAGGTTACGACTTTGGACTACGTCTCGACTTCGGTGGTGCTGCTGTTTTGGTTCATCTGCGGATGCGTATTTATATGGTCCGACAAGGTCATTTATGTCTTTTTTTCAAACATCTTTCTGTTTCCCTTTCCCCACTTTTTAATTTTCCGTTTTTTTTTTTTTCTGTTTACGGAAACTTCCACCATCCTTAACTTTTACTTTGGGGCAACTTCAGCCCTGAACTTCTGAAGTTTCCAATGTTGCATCCATGGCTTGGCAAGTAGCTTCTTTATCCTCATCATATCTAATGCTAGCAATTTTTATTTTTTGGATTTTTTACGGTAAAAAGTGGGCTAGTAGTGGCGACCATATACCGATTCCGCTAGGTTATGTTCGAGCTCTTCTACTGACGATCTGAGGTTTTTTCGACCAGACTTAGTGAACAAACAACACATGTACTGATCCCCGTAAACAAAACCCCATTAGCAGCCTTAGTCAAGAAGTCGGTCCTTTAAGCTCCCGCCTCCTCATATGTCTGTCTCGGTATATAGATTAAGTAAAACCCATTTTTTAAACAGATCAATCCAAAGTGAACCCCCTGAGAAGTGTTGAAACTAAAACTTCAAAGTATTTTTTGAATTGAGTTACTGAAAAGGGGGATTTGCATCCTAGCCAAGGTACTAAACACCAAACTAGGTTAAACATGTACCAAAAAGTATCATTTAAATCTGCACCCCTTAATTAAGTCATTCAGAGACTCAAACCTTGTAGCACCGCAATTGACTATAAGGTTTACTTTATTTTTCGGGTTCTCCTTAGTGAGGGAGTTGAAATTTCTTATGTTTTGTTCATTTTTTCTTTATAAAAGTATGTACAAGTATTTAAAAGGTGTAATGCATTTAAGATACTCAATGTTGGTTGAACCGACTGATAAAACGATTTGCGATTCTCATAAATGAACAAAGTTTGAATCCAGCTAAAGATACTTTTTTTATAATGTTTTAACCTTAATGTTCCTGGTATATTGTATACCCAAAAGAAAATTAGGACGCAATGTAGCACATGGTTGAAGTTAAGAGTGCATCTGTGTAGTTTTTCATAAGTTTAGTGTAAAGGGCAGTTGAGAGAGAGTAGTAATTAATTATTAAGTTATGGATTTAACTGAAGCCTTACCAATAATTTGCCCTGTAGTGCACAAGAATTAACCATTGTAACAGAAATAAAACATACATTGCCAAAGTTAATGTTCTAGAAAGGCAGTTTTTTAGTTAATTGTATCATAGTATCCTACTTTAGCAAGTTCCATAGTTGGCAGTTGGCACACAAAACTTCCCTCATTCCACAGAATTCAATCTTCTCATGAATATCCTCATCAATTATCATTTTAATATATTCTAATAATTACGTAACGGGATGGGCGTAGTGTTGTCACTCCTAGCCAATTCTTTTGTTGGGAAAAAAAAAAAATCCAATGATCTCCTTTCTACGTACGAACTCGGGATTTGTAGAGGGGTAAAAGTTAAAATATAATCAAATAATTAAAGTAAAAAAAAATTAAAAAAACTATTAAAAAAAATTAAAAATCCGAGGGAACACACATAATCCGAGAATGTGCCAAAAGTTTGCTGTCCAGCATTGTACCTAAAGTTTGCGGACTGTGTGACATCAAAATGAATGCGTCCACACTTAAAATTTGTGATAAACGTGACACATGCACATGTGTTGTATAGTGTGGCAGATGAGGTAGACCATCAACCGTTTGCATAGTGTGAATTGTGAACTGTCCTCTGACTATTTTCAATGTATATATTTTATATAATATATTCGCGTACATAGATGATAACAATGAATCAAATCTAACCATTAGAATTAATTAACATAGACGTGCTTCCATGTGGGAAGAGAGATGATTGAAGAAGTCTATCAATCAAATATTAATTAGTCGATTGTGGTCCTGTCATTTAATAAAACTCTTAGGTATATATACGTTCCCATTTATTTACTTATTTGAAAACAGAGAATTGTTGCTTAGGTAGACAAATATTTGTGCTTAATTAATTTGTATGGTTATTATTGTTTAATCAGGATTTGGTTGAGTCAAACACAAGTCATCCAACACAATTCACAATATTCGCAATCGGGCCAAAAAAGCCTCCAAGTACTGAATGAATCCTATCATTTGCCTATAGATACATAATATTACGCGTCCGAGATTGCCCGAGGCAATTGCGCCCTTGAGGTCGTTTGGATGTAATGTGAGATTGCAAATAATGTAACTTACGTAATGTAATGTTAGGTTATAGTGTTTGCTTGTGCTGTAATGTGAAGTGTAATGTTAGATGACAGTATTTGACATGTGTTGTAATGTGCATTGTATTGTAACTTTATTGTCATTATATTAATATATGAGAGTATTATATATTAATATGATAAGATTTCAAAAAAAATATATATTTTGACAACAATGAACTTTTAAACTTTATGTTTTGTGTTAATACTATAATCATTTATAAACTCCAAAAACTAAATATTTAAACTCAATACGCATAACTATTAAAATTCTATTAATTAAAATATTTTCTATAGTTTTATAAGATAATTGTTAAAAAAAAAATTGCAACGAAAAAAACTTACTCATTTTATACAAACATCGTATGCATTATTCTTTATTATAATAATGAGTTATGAATTAGATAAAAAGTAAAAATTTATTATTATTATTATTTATAAAGATAATATAAAGTATTTCTTTATGAAATAAATAATAACACTCTGTAATGTTGGACGTGATCTCACATTACATTGAATTGAGTTTGGACGTAATCTCAGATTGCGACGCTTACATTACAATGCACATTACGTAGTTTGACAAACCAAGCAACGTAATGTAAATGTAATGTGAGACGTAATGTGAGATTACATCCCACATTGTAAAGTTGTGCAATTTTAATCATAAAATATCCACATACTTTTTTATTTAGTCGTTTATAATTTTTATTTATCATTTTTTTTATTTAATTGCATATGTTCTAATCCTTACACTTAACGAAGGCAATTCCTAAATTTGATCCCCACATCCAAGAACGAGAACAAGTTCAAGAGTTGTGTATATATAAACATCTGATTGCATTCTACCAATAAACATACTTGTTGTTGAAGTTTCTTTTATAAAAACACATAATAAATACATACATATACACACAAACATACTTATATTATTGTTGTATCTTATCAATCCAGATCATCGTCGAGAATTATAATTTAACAGTTATTGGACGCGTATTATATAAGGAAGAAATAATAATCGGAGCTAATCAATGATCAATCAATCAATAGATCAATATTAGTCAACGATATATATTAATCGTTAATTATTAAGTTTGTATGTGAGCATGGGGAACATGAGGGACGTGAAAGCAAACACTAGAGGTTCATGTTCCACGTGGCAGTATCTGTAGAAGTGTCTTTGCGACCTCACTGTGGTGGTCCAAATTGTGAAATTATTGATCTTATTTATTTTGGGTACATATGTAATAAGCTAATTTTATATTTAAAACAATCGTCATTCGCTAATTAACTCGTAAATGGTAACATGTCGATTAATAATATTTTTCAATTTTTATAAATTTAATAAGTTTTAAATCTGGTAGTTTTCAATGAATGAATCCCGTTTATAATTTTATATCATATATTTTATGAGAGTGATTTGAGAACTTTATCTGCGTACGCGCATTAATTATTGGACCGGCTAATAATATATTATTGTTCTCTCTATGATACAATCAATCATGCACGAGAGAAAAATAAAAACGTGTCTCCACTTATATATCTGCATGCACGTTCCCTTCACATGGGCGTCATAATTAAGTTGGTGCATGAGTAGTTGCTACGTACGGCTTTGTGGAAGTAAGTTTATGACGTGAGAGTAAGCAAGAGTTGAAAACCAATTAAACTCTTTTATAACATATATATATATATATATATTTACTAAGGAAAATGTTAAACGTTGTTCCAACAATTCTGAAATTTGAGTAAGTTTTATATATATATATGCTCTAAAAGTTTACAATAATTACAGCATATGTCACCGTTTCTGATTCATAATATATATAAATCGGATGCTCACTGTCGAAATGTGTATCAGGACACATTTTTACTAAACTCTTCTAAAATAAACTGAAACACAATATATACACAGCTTATCATTTTTTGTGATAAAAAAATAATGTGATATTAGTGGCGATCTAAGGTGAATCTTACTATGTAATATATTCAGACTCTCATGCTCACATTTTGAGTATTTTTCCAATCAGAATTAGTGAACACTCAATATATGAATTGACCCGGTTAGCGTAACCTAGCTACCAGCAGTCCAGTATAGTTAAGAGATCGTCACGTAAAATCTAGCTTTACTCGCCTCATTTTAAGCTTAATGCAGTATATAAACCAAGCGATGTCTGATATTTTAATCTAATCATCGTAAAGTTACTCTCTATAAGGTTTCGAACGTAAAACTTTAAAGCCAAATTAAGTAAAGGAAGTTCTTTTAACCATTATTATATATATCACCATTGCCAGTAATATAGTGGTATATATTATACGTAAATAATGAAGTTGGATTTCTCTACAAAGAACGTACATCTAGCCATCTACTCATAATTTCATAGAAAAGACGAGCTTTCAAAAGATAAAAAATTAATATTTATATATTATCAAATGAATACGATCACATGCAGACAAAATCTCAGTGTGTATAGATCAGTAGATGCTTGTGATAGTATTATAAAAAGAAAAGTCTTCTCGAATAAGAATGAAGCTTCCGAGTGACACATCAGACTGGATTATATTATTCGCGTATTAATATCTTGATAATTCATCATTATTATCTGGGAATTATTATTAATTAATTAAATTATACAAGCGTGGTACACATTCACAGCTTTCATTTAATTTATTATTAGCGATACAGTGTGGTCGGAAACAGTGTGGTCGGTATTTTTCTCTATAGGTTCTCCTATATACCAACTTTTAAAATAATTATCATTCTCATTGACATGATGAATAGGCAAAGTGTTAGGGTAAAGTGGTCAGAAAATTACGTATCAACTTTTATCATTTTATAAACTAATTAATATATAATATACCCGAGTAGACATGTCAAATGTCCGAAAATTATGTGTCCTTTGAATTTGCCCCGCAAATTAGGTTCAATCGACTATGCAATATGATGCTTAACACGCATAAGCTATTAAAGGACCAAATTCATTGATCTAAACAATGCCCCAAAGCTAGATATTCGGACAGAACTCCATATATTGATTTGTAACTACATTATTTTGCTCATCTCAAGTGGGAGGTAATAGATAATGGACCGCTTCTTCATTTGACCAGAGTTATCAGATTTAAACCCTCTTGTTTTTGGAAAAAAAATATATTTATAATCATCATTACTACTTATTTGTTACAATCTGATTTGAAGAATTGATAATTATTTTAAATATGAAATAAATATGTTATATTTTATTCCGGATGAAGACTTACTTGTTGTAAGACTAAGACATCATGTGAAAAGAAAAAAAAAAGTTACTTAATGGCAATATAAAACTAGATAAAATATTTAAAACAATATGAAACTTAGAGGTTAAGATTAAGACATTCGGCGGGGTTCGTGTCACTAATCCATCCATCCATATTTTTTATGTAATGATAATCACAGCAAATCAATGTATACTATCATTTTTTAATCAAAATGTACACTATATATATTAATTAATAATTAAAATATGAAGCTGCCAATGATCGGCCGAAGAACAGCTGTCAGTATGGCGGCATGGCCTATTCTTAATTACTATCAGACAAATCAAATCCGATCCCGGATTGTGCGTGCCTTGTTGTCCGTTTTGTCATTGTAGTCTGTAATATCGATAGTATACTTACTTTAAAATATTTTTTATGTATACTAAATTATTTTATTTTATTTAGTAATAAGTACTTATTGTGAATACTATATTTATATTTTAAAAGTTGACTATATTTGTAATCGGAGCTCTAATTATTGACATGTTGTCCAGATCATAAGCTTTGCTTGATCGTCACTCTTCTCATTTGTTTAATAACAAAAAAAGACCCTTCTTTTAAAAGAGACACGTGCTGAAATGTTGGACGGATAATTAATTAACAATGTATACATTGCTTTCACTAAGTTTTAATTTAGTGGCAAAAAAGATAAAAGTTTGCAATAATGCAGTCATTTTAAAAGTTTAGGGTGCAACTTTTGAATATCTTTTTTTCCCTCTTTAATTTACAACGCACGTTAAAAACGGGGAAGGGTATATGGGTCAGAAAAGCAAAATGTCTTCTTCCTTTCCAGCTAGGAATCTTTCAAGCTTAACTGATACCAACCGGAAACCAGAGTGGAGCCCTAGAGAGAGAAAAGGACAGGGAGGGACGAAACTGAAACCCTAACGGAAACTCACCTAAACTATTTCAGTTGATAAAGAGGGCAGCAATTCTGGCTCGTTTTATATCCTGCTGTTACTCTCCAGGGAAGTTCACAAACGACGGTGAAATGGCCACCCTCCGAGTGCCGGCAATCGTCCCCTCTCCTGCCGACGACTGCGAAAAGCTGAAGAAAGCTTTTCAAGGTCTGGATCATCTTACATAACTGCGACTTGACTTACCGATTATTGAATTTGAGCTGAAATTCTGTTTCTCTCGATTGACAGGATGGGGAACGGACGAGAAGGCAATCATTACGATCTTAGGGCATAGGAACGCGAACCAGAGGAAGACAATCAGGGAGACTTACGAGCAGCTTTACAATCGATCGCTAATTGCAGACCTGGATTCGGAACTTTCTGGTGATTTTGGAGTACGTTTTTCATTGACTTGATGAACTCTTTTTAAATTGCGATGATTATGAATCACGAGTAGCAAATGATTGATCTGGACGGAGAAGTGGAAAGCTTAATGAATAATCCAATTAAATCGGAGCAGACTCGGCTGTTTGCAATAGTTAAACACTTCCATTGAATTTAATTGATTTTATGCCGCAGATAATCAACGGGACTGAGATAATCTGCAGAAATTAGGTCTTTTCAGCCACGAACCTTTTGATTCTGGATATGCAAAATTGCAAAGGGATTTTCATCCCCATACTATTGAATCCTTAAAAAACTCAACTGATTTTCTCTCTTTTCGTGTAAACGTCAGAAAGCAGTGATCTTATGGACTTACGATCCAGCGGAGAGGGACGCCAGACTAGCAAAGAAGGCCTTGGAGACAAGGAGGAACGGCATTCAGTACCTGTACCCGATCATCGAGATAGCCTGCGCTTCATCTCCTCATCATCTGATTGCAGTGAGGCGGGCTTATTGTTCCCTTTACGACTGCTCTTTGGAAGAAGATATCGAGTCCGCCATTCCATGGCTCCTCGGGAAGGTAAAACGCGATATCCTCACTAAAAGATGGAACTTTCGTTGCTTAAAAATGGAAAATATGTTGCTAAAAGATGGAAATTCTCTGGCAGATCCTTGTTGGATTAGTAAGCGCCTACAGATATGATAAACAACGAGTAAGCACCGATGCAGCTAATGCAGAGGCGGCACTGCTGCATGAGGCAATCGAGAAGAAGCAGCTCGACCATGACCATGTTCTGTGGATTCTGGGAACCAGAAATTTCTTTCAACTAAGAGCAACTTTCGAGTTTTACAAGCAAAAATACGGAAATCCTATTGACGAGGTTCGCCGTTTGTTCATCTAATCTGTGTTTTAAACACCTTTGTTGATCGGGCTATTGTAACTCGAACATGGATTGATTTCATCGACAGGACATTAAGAAATGCGGTACGGGTGATCTCGAAAGTCTTCTGAGAGTGGTAATTTGCTGCTTAGACACCCCGGAGAAACATTTTGCTCAGGTAACACATTCCCTAAACCCTAAAGTTTGGTGAAAAGTGAATTGGAATGAAATTATAAAAAGATTGAGAATTATATTCCACAAATAGGCGCGAATTGATAACTTGTTATCTAAGTAAAATCCTACACAATCCATCTTTCGTAGCATACTAACAGCGTTTTAATAGGTGATAGGGAGCTCGATTATAGGGTTCGGAACAGATGAGGATTCATTGACCCGAGCAATCGTTACCCGAGCTGAAATAGACATGATGAACATTAGGGGAGAGTATTTCACGACGTACAACACTAGCATGGATAATGCAGTTATCGGAGACACGTCCGGAGATTACAAAAAGTTCTTGATGACGTTGCTTGGAGCCAAAGTTTGAGTCCTCCGTACCTTATGTTTGCTTGGAGCCAAAGATTGAGTCCTTACCTTATGTTTGCTTGTTCTTTTTACCCTTTGTTAAAAATCAAATCTGTAATCATGAACTACATGTACTATATTATCTTCCTTCATGTGAAATACAAACTATTGCATGTTAAGTGTTAACACAGCAACACTTAAGTCAAACATGAATTTCATCTATTTTTTTATGCACAAGTGAAGATATCGAGCTTAGGAAAACTTTGCTGAGCAATTCTGGGCAAAACTGAAGAGTATATAATAAAAGAATCATATTCTCATAAAGATCTTCGTTCAGGGTTCCGAATCGAGCTTAAATATGAATTAGCTTTCACCATCTTGGACTCGAGCACTAACCTTAGCAAAAGAATAGGATATGGTAGAAGCTACAATTCTTACCTACAGCTTAGGCATGCCCATCAAAATTATGTGCATCGAGCCAAGTAAGCATTCCATCCTTGGAGCCGATAATCTCGAGCTACCTCTACAGGATTTTCCGCCTTTATGATTCCACGGCCCACTATTATAATGTCACTGCCTCTCTCAAATATAACCTAAAAAAAAACGACAATCGGTTCTTCTTCCTCTAGACTTTCAAGCAAAAGGTTGGATACGCAAATGAAAGCAGTAACAGGACTTACCGAGTGTGGAGTGTTATACTGTTGTCCAAGATTATCTCCCCCGGTCACCAATTGAACACCTGGGGTGGCATGGATAAATGCTGGATTTATCGGTGGCCCTTGCCATGATGCTGGGTTTACCGAAATAAATCCAATCACAAAGTCGGAGTGGTCCTCTGCGATTTTAACAGCTGCTGCAGTGTAGTCTCCTGTGGCAAGGTTACCTGCAGAGCTCATCTCAGCTAGAAGCAATAGGCCTCTTCCTCGAGGCAAACCCTGCAAATGTTTTCCTTAATTTAGAAACATGTAATCTAGATTTTCGGAAAGAGTATATGTTGAGCAGAGCAGACCTTCAATTTCAGTCCATCAACGATGCCAGGGCCGGATATTATGTGGGCATTCGTTATATCAGCCCAATCTAGTATGTGGTATATACCTCTGCAAGAAAAACGTTAAAAGCTTCACAACAACTTCCCCAATAAAAGAAATCCTTGATGAATAAATAAGAAAACGGTTCTTACCCTTCGTATTGCATTGTCACCGTGTTACCAATATCAGCAAATTTACGATCTTCAAATATTAGAAAGTTATGCTTCTCTGCGATCTGCAAAATAATAAAATTATCACATCCAAGGTTCTCACCAGTTGAAGATTAATGAAGAGGTAAGGCATTATGCACCATAATAAAATATTTGAAGAAAAAAAATAGGGCATCACCGATTCGCAGACAAATATGAATAAAGAAAGATGATGTTAATGTTATATGATGTACCGTACCGAGCGCAGTTTTGAACCGAAATCTGGAGTGAAATCTGGCAATATGTCAACATGCGTTTTCAGTAAGCAGATTTCAGGACCAACCTGCAAATAAAATGGAAAATGGCTCACTAAAATGCTCCTTTAGCTTCTATACTAAAAGTAGCCGCACAAACGCACAAAACCATATTGGTCCAATTTGCAATATTTATATTTCTACTGGAAAGCTTATTCAAATAATAGACATATCTCACTTTATAATTTATATGACAATTACAGATCTACGGGACACGAAAATGTCTCGCTCTTCCCCCCAATCAGGAAGCATTATAGAGCTTTTCTAAGAATCCTGTTACTAAAGCCAAGCAAGTTATTTTTCAGCAGTAATTTTGCTTTTCCTCTAGACATCAGGTGAAACTGTTAAGATTATATGAGGAAAGAGACAAAAAAAAGAAAGAAAATTAATCTTTAAACCTGGAAAAAGCTCTCCCTTTTTGGTGATCATAAAGGCAATCTTAGTGTCTCATTATAAAAATTATATTCCGCAGTATATTCTGAGTATTATAATAGAATTATAGCACAGCAAAAGGAGACTAAACCAGATTGAGTTGGCATGTGACACAGCCATAACATTTGTGATTTGACTAATGAACACAGCTCTGATAGTATCAGCAAAGATACTGGAATAGAAGAATGGATCCAACAAAGCAGTAAGTAAGGTAGTGGTATAGAAAACTTCACCACGTGTTGATATCCAAAGCAAAATTGAAACTGGTCAATTGTCATATACAATGAGCTTGATTGATGGTGTACTTGGAGAGAGGAGCATGAGAAAAAATTTGACCTTGTAAGAGAAACATGTAAACCACTAAGGCTTGGATTTGTCAACTAGTAACTTTTTTTTTGTAATCCACATACTGGCTTTAGTTGAAGGGTTAAGAACTTCAAAGTAGTCCCAACTATTGGTCATGCTTATAATCGTTGTCCCAGATTTAAAATGTCGATATTCAATGTCTCAACTATATATTTGTTGCTTTTCACTTTTTCAACTGGCTTTAACGTTAAAATTGGCGTTTTAAGTAACACAAATATGTTGTTTTCCATTTTTCCGAAAGTATATGATTTGTTGCTCATGGTTTAGGCTTATTTGATGCTTTAAAAACATATTTTTGTTCCGTAATTTTAAGAGAAAAAAAGTAAAAATTAACCAATCTAATAACTGATACACCGAAATCAACATTTTAAATGTAGTACATCGATTGCCAATTAGCAACATGGCCTATAGTTGGGAATATTTTTAGTTTATTAACTCTTTAGTTCGATATAGTCATACTTATGACTCTCCCTAACATATATTCATGTAAAAATTAGTAACCAAACTCACTAACAGCATAGAGAGAAGACCCTAACCTTCTCAGCAATATCAAGCAGCTCAGCAGCAGTTCCCACATCAGCAGCAACACACAAATTACTTTCTTTTTGCATCATTATCTCAAACAACCTATTCCCTGTCACATTCTTGCACAACTTTGCTCTCTCACCATAATCCAAAACCCTAGCTTTCCCTTTCTTCTCCTTCAAAGGCACAGCCACCTTCTTATTCTCCTCCAAAAACTTCATCACCGTCGCCTCCATGTCTTCCCCTAGCTTTCCTTTCTCCTTCAAAATACTAATCATGTCTGTCAATTTAATAATCGCGTGCAATTTGATCCCATTGTCCTCCAAATTCTCCCTTCCTCCTTGCTCCCTGTCTATCAACACCACCGCATCGCTCACCTTCAACCCCGCAGCTCGTAGCGGAGCTGCCGTCTCCAGCACCGACGTGCCACTCGTCACCAAATCCTCAACAATCAAGCAAACTTGATCCTTGCTAAATTCACCTAATTAACCATCACCGAGCTAAAATTAAACCAAAATTAACGTACAATACTAGCTTTCGTAATTGAAGCAAACACATAAGCTTGATCAGGATATCCAGACCTTACCTTCGATAGCTTTGGAGGTACCGTAGTCTTTGATTTCCTTGCGCCGCATGAGCATAGGTATGTCATTGGAAACGGAGACGACCGTTGCGATGGGAAGCGCGGTGTACGGAACGCCGCAGACAAGGTCGAAGGAGACGGATGGGATGGAGGAGATTAGGGTTTGAGAGATGTCGCGGAGGATTGAGGGATGGGAGACTATGAGGCGGAGATCAATGTAGATAGGGGAAGATATGCCGGACTTGAGCTTAAAGTTGCCGAATTTGACGGCGGAGATGTCGTGGAGTTTCAGGACGAGGGACTCGAGGGACTGCGGCCGTGCGGAGGAGGCCATGGAGAGGTCCGAGAGCAGTGGTGATGGGTGGTTGAGATTCAGGGCGGAATTGTGAAGGGCTTTTACAGGGAAGCAGAGCGACTGTGTTCTTGGGAACACTGAGAGTGGAGAAAACATCTTCTTCGTCTGCTCTGGTAAAAGAAAACTCGCTTAGTCCGTCCTCAAATTAGGCCCGAGTGTGGACATGTGAGATTTTTCTTTTAAGATTGGGTCGGTTTTTTTTTTTTTGGCTTAAAATTCTAAAAGGTTCGATTCCGACCCGAATAGGGGTGAGTAAAACCCGAGTGGAATCCGAATTGGTCTATTTTTTTTGCCAAATGACTAAAAAAGTATTGTATGGGATCTAATAGTTGATAGATTATAAAATTCAAGAAATAACAAAATATAAATAGATGAACTATCAACAAAATATGTAACTTATGGACCCAGAAATCAGAAAATGAGTGCACTGTTTTGTATATATATACGTATTAAAATGATTATATACTATAAATTTCTTTTTGGCAAGTAGTTTATAAATTGAATGCAGTAGATCATGAATTATATTGTTTAATGAAAAAAAAAAACATATATACATTTTATAATTATTATCATTATAATTTTTACATTAGTAATATACATATATAAATGATTGAACAATTATCCAGAAGGCTACCTATTTATGTAAATGATAAAAAGAAACCATAGAAATTATATATAATATATATATTCCTTGTTTTTGGTAACTATATATATATATATATATATATATATATACTAGATTAATATCGATAATTTAAGTAAAACAAATGAGAACTAATAAATTTGGATTAGTAAAATTGAATATCTAAAAAATTCACATAAAAACTGAAAAATGATAATTTCAATATTAGTTATTATCATATAATTACTTTTAAATTATTTACTTAAAGACCAAGACTATATATAATAAAAATAAAAATAACTATAAGATTATTATAATATAGTAAAATAATATATAAGTTTTAAATTATAAAAAGGGGTACATATATCATATATGATACAACCATGGAGACAAAGTGTCTCCATTTATATGCATGAATCCACCCTACTGATTCAGTCAATGCGGTATAATGTCCTCCGGAATTTGGATCCAATATTTTAAAATTAATTTTTATTTCTAAGGATTGTGGATTTATATATATATATATATATATATATATATATATATATATATATGACTTTTTTTTTGGTAACGATATATATACGACTTAATCAATCTTAGTTCTTAAAATGAGGTTTTGTATGTTACTACAAACACGTCTGATTATAAATTATGTCATATAATGATTTCACAATGATAGGTTCACAATGATTAACGGATATAAAAAAAATATATTCATTTTATTATGATTCCTAAATAGAAAAGAGGAATTTTATTAAAAAAAAATCCGCAATATAGTTTAGAAATTTCACATCAACTAGGCAACTCCCGTAGTAAATTTGATTTACATCTAGACTATTTTTTTTTCTCTCTTTCAGTTTCAGTATTATTTTCAATAATAATATTAAAAAAACTGTGGATTTTATCTCTTTCTATTATTTATTTCATATAATTATTAATTATTAATTAATAATATATTAAAAAAAACAATAATAATACTTAGAAGTTTAAAGTATACAGAAAACTGGCTATCTGAAACAATCAGCAGCATGAGCATGATGAATCAGCCATGGCGGCAAAGAAATCCACCTATCGCTTTCGCCCCAACCGCTTTCTTCAAGTTCATGGCATCCACGTATATCATTTTATCTTTAAATCTCTGCCTAATTAACCTGATAATGACAACACATTCCTTTGTATATTCTGTTTCTTCAACAGCTCTTTCTTCACACAGTGACCAACTTCTTGTTAATTAGGTTTATCTATTCCGTAACCAATTCCTCTTCTTCTTGTTCCTCTGGGTTTTGCAAAAGTTTGCATTTGGCTCTCCGTCCGTCTCTTGATGAAATTCAGTCGACTCTGCGGTTCCTAATTTTGCTTCAATAAGCAAATTCACTAACTAAAGAGTCCGAGTTTGTAGACTACGATGGACAAGCCTGTTCCCGAGTTAGAGTCAGGTAAATTCCATTTTATTGATTTCTTCTGCAATTAATTGTTTCCTAAGCATGGGTTTAGGGTTTGATCAACAATAATTACAATCGGGCCATTTGAACATCCATCCTAGTAGAATGCTCCCTGTCGCAGTATTCGTTTACAATAGATGGAAGAGCACTGAGAAATTTTCCATATTTGATAATTTACAGAAACTCTACAAAATATGAAATTTGATTTCTTAGATAGTCTCCCCTTCTATGTAGACACTTGCGTTCTTTTGTTATAGAGACACGATTGAGTTTGTTGGGTTGTGGAAATCATTTTCCAGATAGGGATTTGACTGATGCAAGAAGAAGATTTAAGAATAACGTATATGCCTCAAGAGTCCACATTCAAATTCAGTAGTAAACCTACCATGTGTGGAAGGATTGAAATCATATAGATTATTCACCGGATTATTTGCAATTAATTTTGCCTCAGTGGTCATCGATGGACTGTTTTCTCCAGTACTTCAAGTTTTGTGCTTTTGCAATGCTTTTCATAGCATTTGCCTCGAAATAGTGGAGAAGCTTCTCGTCTAGTGCCTATAGCTTACATCAAATGTTTTTCATTTTCAGGATCTGGGTTTTCCTTGTTTGATCTCTTACATAAAGAAAGCCCGTCTTGGAGTTGCCATAATGGTAATTTTTCTTTCGGTACGTTTGAGCTAAACTCTAGCTGTGCTTTGATAGTTCATCCCAGTGGACAACAACAGTTGCATTGTGTTTGGTAAATTCTATTATAGTTATAGTACCAGCTTCGTGCAGAAGAATAGAATTTGGATTTGAGATATATTGTTCAATCCCACCCTTTCGTTGACTTATAAAGCAGATAAACTCTATTAATACATCACTTCATATCAATCAAGCCAGATTATACATCTCGATATTTTTTTCCTTTATTCAATGAACTTCGGTTACGTATCTGATGTATATTCATTCTTGCTGCTCATATCCAGGACCACAACAGAGGCTTGATAAACTCTTATCTAAGGCAGGAAACAAGACTTGTGCAGATTGTGGGTCCCCAGATCCAAAATGGGTGTAAGTATCATTACTGCATAGTCCATAATAAACTCTAATTCTTTTCCTTTTTTTGGAATATACACTTATCTCACCGTTATAATTTTTTTTTTATTTTTAAAAAACTTGGGTAACATTTTTTCATATTTGTCAGATCTTTGAGTGTGGGAGCATTCATATGCATCAAGTGTTCTGGAGTCCACAGAAGCCTCGGAGTGCATATCACAAAGGTGTAGTTACTGAACTTTAAAGTTTCTGATTAAACTGCAATTTTTCTTGAATTTTAGGCCTTGTTTACTCTAAAGTAAATGCCAGATTCACATAACGGTTCATTACAAACCTGATTTACTGAGTTTCAGTGGGAATTTAAGGGAAGTAAACTATTATATCGACTAAATTTGCTTACTGCTTTGTTGTGTCAGGTCTTTTCTGTTAAGTTAGATGAATGGACTCATGAACAAGTTAACTCCTTAGTCGATTTGGGAGGAAACACAGCAGTGAACTTAATATACGAGGCTTCCATTCCAGAAAACCTAAGAAAGCCGACTCCAGATTCATCTGTGGAGGAGCGCTCAGATTTTATCAGGTAATGCTCTTACTCCGTGAAGGATCAATACCGTGGCTTCATCAAAGTTAACCTTCACTGTCAAAAATCTTATTTTTACTGCTGTTAATATTGCTTTATTGACCAAATTGATAGCATTCTAGAGAAATTTTCTGTATTCAGGAGCAAATATGAGTTGCTGGAATTTGTGATGCCTGATGGAGAGCAACTGTTCTGTCCTTTCCCTGGTAACCACAAAAAATCAAACTCACTTTCATCAGTACACGAAAAGAAATACAGCTATAAACAAGCAGCAAAGCATCGACTTGGAATCTTTCAAAGCCGAGCCGTAAGAAAATATTCGGACCACAAAGGTTCTAAGAGGACGAACTCATTGGTAACTAACTATTTTCCACACTCTTTGCCACTGCTAACTCATTTTTTATTTTCTAGTTTTCCGGTTTCGTCCTTGCCCTGAGACTTACTTACTGTTGGGATTCAAACTGCAGGCAGGGATGATCGAATTTGTCGGGTTGATAAAGGTCAATGTGGTCAAAGGGACAAATCTAGCTATTCGAGATGTATTGAGTAGTGACCCTTATGTCGTACTCTCTTTGGGTGAACAAGTGAGCTCAATCAATTCTTTTTCAGTATGATTTACTTTTTTAGAGAAGAAAAATGAAATTTTGATTCATTTCTTCACATTCTATCCTTGATTAATATTTTGCAGTCCGTGAAAACACGGGTAATGAAGAACAACCTTAATCCAGTTTGGAACGAACAGCTTATGCTGTCGATTCCTGATGACGTTCCTCCTTTAAGATTGGTAAGTTCTTTAAAAATGGAATATTTTCCATTTTTCAGTCACATGTTTCGCATAAAGATCCAATTTTTATCACCACCATCTGTTAAACTTTCCAAATTCACTTTAAAGAATCGGTTTTATAGTTGTTATGTGATTGATTCTGGGTTCTGCAGGTTGTATACGACAAGGACAGATTCAAAGCCGATGATTTCATGGGAGCAGCTGAGATCGATATCCATCCCTTGCTCTGCACCGCTAGAGCAAACGAGAAATCAATTGGTAAAGAATCGATCATGCTCGGGAAATGGGTGGCGAGCAGAGATGATTCCATCATTAAACAAAGTTGTATCAGTTTGGTTGATGGCAAGGTCAGAGAGGAAATGACTCTGAGACTGCAGAATGTTGAGAGAGGAGAGCTTGATATTGAGCTTGAATGTGTTCCTTTGACTCAATAATCTTTAGTCCTTTTAGCTAAGTTAGTAGAATGGGTGCTGAGTGAACAAGTTGTTGAATCCCAATTGGTGGTGGCTAAGAACTTTATGGATCCCTATATACTACTGATTGTAAAGATCAATTTTTCATCATCTTAATCCTGATATGGGTGTTTTCTTACCCACAAAACTAATAATAACTACATATATGATCAGGAACAATGGTTAATGATCGATCCAGTTACAAGTCTCTACTCAATTTTAATTTTTTTGTAATTGACTATTTATGAGCAAATTATTATATCTGTTATAATTTCAATTAAATTGGATAAAAAATAAGTATTTTCCGGAAACATGAGGTCAAGTCTGTTGATATGTATAAATTCGATAATAAATTAAAGGGTTAAGAACACAATAGGGGCCTGAATGTTTGCCCATGTTGCCAAAAGGGGTCTGAATTGAAAAAACGTATTATTAAGGGCCTGAATTTTGAGTTTTGTGTTTTTTCAAGTCTCCGTCCAAATTTTCTGTTAAATCTAACAGATTCACGTGAAAAGACAAAAATACCCTTTTATAATTATTATACAATTTATCAATTTAATTAATAAAATGTGAAATGTCTAAAATACCCCTACACACTAATTATGCAATTAAGGCCACCACGCTCCGGCCACCGCCCGGCGACCACCACCCGGCTCCGGCGACCGCCATCGGCCTCCAGCGACCACCACCGGCCTCCGATCGGAGCCAAAAAAGCTCCGATCGGAGCTTTGGAGCTCCGGTCGGAGCTTTGGAGCTCCGGTCGGAGCCACAAAGCTCCGATCGGAGCTCTGTGGCTCCGATCGGGGCCACAGAGCTCCAGATCGGAGCTCTGTGGCTCCCGATCGGAGCCACAGGGCTCCAGATCGGAGCTCTGTGGCTCCCGATCGGAGCCACAGGGCTCCAGATCGGAGCTCTGTGGCTCCGATCGGGAGCCACAGAGCTCCGATCTGGAGCCCTGTGGCTCCGATCGGGAGCCACAGAGCTCCGATCTGGAGCTCTGTGGCCCCGATCGGAGCCACAGAGCTCCGATCGGAGCTTTGTGGCTCCGACCGGAGCTCCAAAGCTCCGATCGGAGCTTTTTTGGCTCCGATCGGAGCTTTTCGGTGGTCGCCGGAGGTCGGAGGTGGTCGCCGGAGGCCGGTGGTGGTCGCCGGAGGTCGGTGGTGGTCGCCGGAGTCGGGTGGTGGTGGTCGCCGGAAATGTGATGGCTTAAAGGGTATTTTCGTCATTTTAAGTCAAACCTATAAGAGACCCACTTTGGTCAAAGGGCATTTTCGGGTTTTCAAATTATTTTTGGTCACATGCTTGGCATGTGACCACTTTCCGTTACTTTTAACAGAAAATTTGGACGGAGACCTCACTTATACACAAAACTCAAAATTCAGGCCCTTAATAATACGTTTTTTCAATTCAGACCCCTTTTGGCAACATGGGCAAACATTCAGGCCCCTATTGTGTTCTTAACCCTAAGATTGCATTGAAAAAAATTCATTTGTACATTTATTCAATTTTAACGGTGTCTTCAATTGCGTTAATTAAATATATTTTTTCTACAATTTTTTCATTTCTTAGATACATTTGAAGTACACGTTAAAAAAAACTTCTTACACTTCATTTGACAAAAATCATAACAGAATTTAAAATTACTTTAGAAATGTTAATAACCAACGTGATTAAGCCTTAAGGATCAGAAAGGTAGAAAGAATTTAAAATAGACCAACCCCGTCATTGCCATTGCCCCATTGCCATTGCCATTTGCCAAGCCGCAGTCGGAGCTACCTCCCTCCGCCGCCGATCACTCTATTCTCCGCCTTCGTCTCCGTTGCCGCTGGCCGAAATCTTCTTCACTCTGTATCTCTGAGCTCCTACACTGATTCGCTCAGAACCCGTTGGCCACACCTCTTTTCGCGCCGCCGTCGCCGACCAGAACTCATCACTGCTTCACTAATGCGCCGCGCAACACTAATTTTCCATCACCGATTATCCGCATGGTTCCCTTGATGCCAAAACAATGGCTACCCCTCCGCAACTACCGAACTCCGAGCTCACCAAGCTTTTTGCCTCAACACTCGGATCGCCCACCCCCAAATTCGAGGCTCTAGCGCCATTAGCATCGCAGCTCACTCCCTCTGTCGTTCTCCCAATTTTCAAAACCCTAACCAAGAGCCTAACCCCTACCACTCTCCTCTCCTTCTTCAATTGGATCCGATTTCACTCCCCGCTTCTCTCCGCCTCGCCGCAAGTTCTCCTCTGTATCCTCCCTCCGTTCTTCTCCCACAACAAGTTCTCTGATGCCAAGTCCCTCCTCGTCTCCTTCATCGCCTCCGACCGCCAACAGCAGCTCCACCACCTCATCCTTCACCCTAGCTGCGTTGTCCCGCGGCCATCCAAGGCCCTGCTCGATACCTCTATCGGAGCCTATATCCAATGTGGCCGCCCACACCTCGCCACCCCTATCTTCTACAAGATGCGCCGCAATCGCCTCCTCCCCAATCTGGTCACCTTCAACAACCTCCTCAGTGCTCTGGTAAGAGACCCTTCCTCTCACTCCATATCCTTTGCTTACAAGGTGTTCGATGATGCGTTGAAGATAGGAATAGTCCCCAGCACAACCACTTTCAACATCTTGATTCATGGATTTTGCTTGGCTAGCAAGTTTGATGATGCAAAATCATTGCTTGATAAGATGGTGACGAAGTTTCAGTGTCCACCCGACCACATCACATATAACACAATTCTAGATGGGCTTTGCAAGAAGGGAATGTTGAATGAGGTTAGAGATATGTTAAAAGAGATGAAGGATCAGGGTCTGGTACCGAATCGGAACACATACAATTGCTTGGTTCACGGGTACTGCAAAATGGGTTGGCTAAAGGAAGCAGCCAAGGTGGTCGATTTAATGTCTCAGAACGATACAATGCCTGATATTTGGACTTACAACATGTTGATTAGTGGATTCTGCAAAGACGGCAAGATCAGTGATGCATTACGGCTCAAAGATGAGATGGGTAAACTGAAATTGTTGCCCGATGTTGTAACCTACAATACTTTGATTGATGGGTGCTTCGAATGGAAGCTGACCTCGGATGCACTGAAATTGATGGAGGAGATGGAGGAGAAAGGGGTGAAGCTGAATTCCATCACTTATAACATAAAGATAAAGTGGCTGTGCAAAGAAAAGAAAATGGATGAAGCAATTGCAGCTGTCAAGGAAATGAAGAAAAATGGATTCTTCCCTGATTCTGTCACGTACAACACTCTGTTGAATCATTACTGTAAGGCTGGGAAAATGGATGAAGCATTCAATATGATGAATGAAATGGGGAAAAGAGGGCTAAAAATGGATCAATTTACCCTAAACCCAGTTCTTCATACAATGTGTTTGGAGCAAAAGGTTGAAGATGCATATAAGCTGCTCTGTGATGCAGACAAACGCGGGTACTTAGTCGATGAGGTGAGTTATGGGACATTGATTGCGGGTTATTTCAAGCAGGAAAAACCCGACATGGGTATGCAATTATGGGAAGAGATGAAGGAAAAGAAGATCATTCCAACTGTTGTCACTTACAATTCGGTGATTGCAGGACTCTGTCAGTCTCGAAGAACTGATGAAGCTGTGGAGAAGCTGAACGAGCTTCTAGGGAGTAAGTTGTTTCCAGACGAAACCACATACAACACGATCCTCCATGGTTACTGCATGGAAGGGGAGGTTGAGAAAGCTTTCCAGTTTCACAACAAGATGGTGGAGAATTCATTCAAGCCCTCTGTTTTTAGTTACAACATTCTGTTGAATGGCCTTTGCAAAGAAGGATCTGTGGATAAGGCACTGAAGCTCTTCAACACTTGGAATTCGAAAGGGAAGCAGTGTGATGGAGTTACTTACAACACACTGATATGCTGTTTGTGTAAAGAGGAGAGATTTGAAGAGGCTTTGGATCTTCTCAAGGAGATGACTGATAAAAAGATTGCTCCTGATAATTATACATATAATGCTGCAATGTGGGTGTTGGGTGCACTGCCCGATTCGGGGAGGTTCCGTGAAGGGGAGGAGATTTTGTTGAAAATAATCGGAGACGTGAATGTTGGGGATTTCTTGATGCCCAAGAAAGCCGACGCATCTGCTGAAAAAGTGGATGAAACTGCGAAGTCGAGCTATATTGAGGAGTCGGAGAAGATAAATGAGTTGTGCTCACAAGATAGGTACAAAGATGCAATGGAAACTTTGAAGGGGTTGAATGAAAAGGGTATTGTTGTGAGTAAGTACACTTACATGAACTTGATGAATGGGCTGTTAAAAAGAAGAAAAAGCATCTCTAGGGTTGAAAGATAGTCTAGTTTTATTTCAAGTTTTTATCTTTTCTTTGGAGCCACCACTTATTTAGTGAAATCAATGGAACATCTTTTTTATATTTGGATTTGCTTAATTTGAGTTTAGAGATCATAATGAGGATTTAATTTGGGTATAACTACCAGATGATAAAAAAAAAAAATTGTGGAGAACGTTGTATTTTTTTACAATTGGGAAAGTTACATAATAGGTACCCATCGGCCATCTATAAAGTTGTATTTTGTAGTGATTTTTTTCTCTTTAAATAATTTGCATTTTAATTAGGCTACAAGTTTCTTTAATTAACTTCAATACTACCTAGGGCTGATAAAAAAAATATATCAAAATGCCGTAATTCAGAGAGCCGTTTTTTTTTTTTTTTTTTTTTTTTTTTTAAAGAATGGGTTAGTAGTGGCGACCTTAAACCCATCTTTAACCATGCTTTTTTTCCAGGGAAAATAACTTAATTAGTGTTTCAGGTTTATCACATGTGTGATGTGTCAGTTTGATGTCTCGAGATTAAATTGTTAATATTTGTTGTTCCGGGTTTCAATTTTTTGCGATTTGATTTTCCATCCGATTTTAGTGTTAGCTTTTACTGATTGAAATGAAAAGACAATTTTGCCCCTTATACATATATATATATATATATATATATATATATATATTGCAAAGCCACTTGTACGATTCCGACCACCCACAATCTGATTTCAAGCCACCCACCTCTGATTCCGGTCATCTACATCTGATTCTGAGCCAGCCACATCCGATTCCGGCCACCCACCTCCGAATTGAGGTCGAAGGCAATCTGAATCAGATCGAAACGACGACTGAAGTCGCCGGGAAAATCTGGAATCAGAGCAAAACGACGACAGAAGCCTAGTCGGAGTAGATTTGGAGACTTGTGGCGATGCTCTGGTGTGAGTTGTTGTTATTGGAGGACGGTGCAGTTAGAATGGGTCGTCGGCCACCAGATTGGAAGCGCGATCGGAGATGGCAGTGGTGCTCTATGTCTGCCGGATTGTGAAGATCTTTTGACCCGATTCCTGCCATATGGGGGTAATTTGGGCATTTAAAATTTTATTCGGTCATGTGACCAGCATGTGACCGAGTTCTGCTAAATTTAACCCCAAAAATTTGACGGATACACTAAATGACAATATAATTGAGACTGTTACAGTCGAAAATAACATTTTAATCCTGAAACACCAAACTGACACATGTGGTAAACCTGAGACACTAAATATATATATTTTTTTTAGTTTTGGTGTAAATTTCAGATTAGCCAAGTCTATTCCGAATTAAAAAAAAAAAAAAAAAAAAAAAGAGAGATTTTTTTTTTCTATAAACTTACTTCAGACTCAGAACATGAGTTAAAAGTCAATTTTAGAAGTTCTATTTTTTTTTTTTCCCAATACAAATTTTAACTATTTTGCATGGAATCATTGTATATTGCAGGGTGATCCATCATCAGGGGCGGACCTAGATAGAACCGAGGGTGTGCAGTCGCACCCGCTCAACTTTGTATAATTTTTATAAATTTAGTGTATATACTATTGAGTGCGTTAATTTTGCACCCTCTCAAAAAATGAATGTTGCACCCTCTCAAAAAATGAAATGTTGCACCCTGACCCCTCGCTTGTGGATGAGTCTCGCGATGTGTTCGGTAAAGAACAAATGGTTGTTGTCTTGCATTTTGTGAATGAAAAGGTCATATTGTGGAAAGATTCATTGGTGTTAAGCATGTTAGTGATACAATTGATATGTCTCTGAAAGTTTCATTAGAATCATTGCTTTGTAAATACGGCTTGATTTTTACAAGGGTACGGGGGCAAGGTTATGATAGTTCAGGTAACATGCAGGGTGCATTTAATGGACTAAAAGCTTTGATCATGCGGGAAAGCTCATCTGCTTTTTATGTGCATTGCTTTGCCCGTCAACTTCAACTAACTCTTGTTTGTGTAGCGAAAAATGAGATTCAAGTTGCTGTGCTTTTTAATTTAGTGGGAAATATAGTAAATATTGTGGGAGGTTCATGTAAGCGACTTGATATGCTTCAAGACATACAGATTGCTAAAGTAAGAGAAGCATTAGAGAAAGGGAAAATTCAAAGTGGACGAGGACTAAATCAAGAGACCGGTCTCAATAGGCATGGCGATACTCGTTGGGGAACACACTTCGGTACTCTCTTATGAGTCTACTACTCATGTTTTCTTCAGTTATTGATGTACTTGAAATTATTAAAGAAGATAGTGCAAGTTCAGGTCAAAGAGTAGAAGCAAATAGACTCTTAGAATCCAAGCAATCATTTGAATTTTTTTTCACATTGCATTTGATGAAGACCGTTTTAGGGATCATAAATGAATTATCACAGGCCTTGTAGAGGAAAGATCAAAATATTGTTAATGCGATAATGATGGTTGATGCTTCTAAGGAACGCTTGCAGGCCATGAGAGATGAAGGATGGGATGCTTTACTAATTGAAGTCTCCTTATTTTGTAAGGAACATGATATTGATGTTCCTAACATGAATGAATTATTTATATCTAAGGGGAGACGAAGATGTGAAGCTCAACAGATGCTTAATTTGGATTGATATCGCGCAGGTTTGTTCTATGTTGTTCTTGATAGGCAACTCCAAGAGTTAAATGCTCGGTTTAATGAGGTGAGTACAGAGTTTCTTATTTGCGTGGCATGTTTCAGTCCGGATAATAACTTTTCAGCATTTGACAATGACAAGTTGATACGTCTTGCTCAGTTTTATCCGTGTGAATTCTCTCGGATTGAGTTGATGACACTTGATAATCAACTTCAGGCGTACATTGTTAAGGTACGAAAAAGTGACAACTTTTGAAGGATAACGTCGATCTCTACCTTGGCAGAGAAGCTAGTTGTCACGAAGAGAAGTATATTCTATCCTCTGGTTTATTTGCTCTTGAAATTGGCGTTACTTTTACCCTTGACTACTACAACAGTAGAAAGAGCTTTCTCCGCTATGAAATTTGTGAAAACAAGACTTCAAAACCGAATGGGAGGTGATTTCATGAGTGATTTCTTGGTGACTTTCATTGAGAAAGATGTATTTGACTCCACTGATAATGAATATATTATGTTACATTTTCAAAGTATGAAAATTCGTAGGGGAATATTGTAATTAGTTGGTGTTTTACCTAAACAAATCTAGTTTATTTATTGGCTTTTTATTTATTATTACTATTTATATGCAACATTTTCTTTTTAAAAAAAATCGATCAATCATGCACCCCTAGTCCCGGGTCCTGGGTCCGCCACTGTACATCAGGCTTAACTACAAGGCTATATAGGTAGGTACGAGACAAGACTAAATGGTGGCCTAACCAGTCGCTAGTCCTTATAATAACTATTCTCACTTAACTATGCAACTGTGTAACGTTGAGTGCTTCATCTTTTAATTATAAGTCTTGATGGTTTAAACCTCTCTAAATCTTGCAAATGAATACATGAATCTCAGTTAATCTTTAACCGGCTGATTCGAATGAAAATTCAAGTATAGATTATTTATTTAGTAGCAGAAAAACCATTATTCATTATTCCGTATATATGTTGATGATAGCCCAACCCAACTTTCCCTAGCTAGTAGATTTCTCAATACAACATTTTGTATAATATAAATATTCTAGCATTCAACAATATCCTTCGTTACTAATTCAGTTCCTCAGCATTTTTCGCATATTTGCCAAACCCGACGAGTCTTCAGAATCACCCGTAACAACAGCAGGTGCGCCTAACGGGGTCAGATCTTCATCAATAATCTCATCGAATATGTCATTAACATCAGGCGCATCTGCTGGGCTAAAATCCGGTTCAAATTCAGTATCATCGATGATAATACCATCTGCATCAGGCGCATCTACTGGACTAAAATCCGGTTCAAATTCGCCATCATCGATGACGATACCATCCGCGTCAGGCGCGTCTGCTGGGCTAAAATCTCCTTGAAATTCGCTATCATCGAAGATGATGCCACCTGCCTTAAGTGCTTCTTCTGAGATATAATCATAATCAGAAGGCGGTTCTGCATGATCTACAATTGGAATGGGTACACGTACATCATTTGCAAGAGCAGTAGATAGCAATGGCATGATCATGACAGTTGCTACAAGGACACAAACTATGTTGCATTGTGCCATGGTGTTCGATTAATTAAGCACTAAACTTGGTTAATTAGAAGATGTTTATTGTTTGGAGGGATGATTGATGATAAAATGATCTATTGTTTATATATAGGGTGGAAATGGAGTAATTAAGACCTATAGTGCATTCGTTATTAAGTATTATTAAATACTAAAAAAACGTTTGGATTAATTAAAAGATGATTACCAGTTATTTGGATCTCTTCTTTCCAGATATTAATTGTTATGCTGGAGAATTAAAATAATTAGTTCAAATACTGTTTTTTATTAAATTAAATTATATTTTGTTATGCTTGTGAAAATTATTGAGATTTGATTACCATTCTGTTATGAGATTTTAAGTAGAACGTAAGATATTGGTTAAATATCAGATATATTGATTGATTTCCACATTCTTTAAAAATTAACAGAACAAAAATATATTTTTTAAGTATTAAATAAGTCTAAATCATGAGAAATAAATTTGATAAAAGTGAAAATTAATATATTTTTATCAGTTAAAACAATTTTAATGTCAAAATCAATCAACAAAAATGAAAAATAATTACAACTCTGATAATTGAGATACCAAATATAAATATTTTAAATTTGAGACATCGATTAATAATATAATATATAGTTGTGACTGTTTTTACGTTAAGTTATAGGGTTAGGTAGTTCTTAAAGGACAAGATCAAGCTGTGTGGTTAGACGGAAAGGTTCAACGTGAATGATTTCTTGTCGTACAAGAAACGGGGCTGAATTGTTACCTGATAAGGGTTAGTCAATTATGGGGCTGATTTAGGCTTCTGAGTCTACAACGACAACTACTATCACCTAGGCTACTTGCTTAGGCCATCGTGTGTCTCGCTGTTACGTCCCAAATTTGAACAATTGTCTACGCTAGCCAAACATAGTCTAATTGAATCTGTTATACTCATTTGGGTCAAGAAAATCAAAAATTACAGTTGAACTTGAATAATATTTCTCTTACTTATTAAGAATTCTAAGTTTCGCATTTTTAATAAATGTAGTACACAAATTTATGGGTACTACTTTCACGAAATCGATCTTGCATGGGAAAGAAAGTTTAGAGCTCAAGCATATTCGCTAGTGGCCGATTCGAAGTACTCTCAATTAAGGTGCTTCGATCTTCATCAGCTCCATTCGTGGCCCGGGATTTGACCCGTGGTGGACGCAGCAACAAGAAAAGGGAACAAAATGTCCCCTATATATATATATATATATAATAATAATAATAATAATAATAATAATTATATTACATATACATACTTATTAACCTTAAATGCGATAAAACGTACTCTAATGGTTTAAATTAATTTTTATCAAAATGATTTTGTAACTTTTGCTAAGTCATTTTTGAACACTCTGACAAGTTGTTAATTGAAATTTTTTGTACAAATTGCTCGCTTAGGTTTCGCTTTGTGGACAATTAACTAGTTTTTTTTTTTTTTATTTATAATAATTTGGTAACTCGGGTTTCACTTTGTAGAGAATTTGTGAACTCTTATTTCTCTTTGTGCACATTTTTTTTGCCACGCAAATATTCTATCTTTTATTCAAATATGCAAACAAGATTACAATAGATCAATAAAATAGAAACTAGAGGAGATGAGGTAACAACACCCAATCCACATGACACATCTCCTTTTCAAATTGCAAAGCAACCCAGTTAGCGCATCTATATGCGTTACTACGGACAAACTTCCAATATTTTCGAGGTAAAATATGAATAAAGTACTTGATGGAATTTACGATGTTCGTAATGCTCCAATCAGCTTGAACAGTTGGACCTTGAACATACACACCAGCCATCATCTTCAGCCTCATAGAAGACGTCGTTTTCACCAATATTCTGGTGACCCAATCATCCAAACAACCAAAAACGGTTAAGGAAGGCCTCCAAAAGCGAAATTCCACATATGATTTATAGATTCGAACCAGATCTTTCCTTAAACATTTAGTTCTACCAGATTTAAAAATTTACTTGTAGAAATAGAGGTCAAATCGTACTGATCGACTTTGAAAATTCATCTGGTACTACCAAGACCTTGAGTAAATGGTTGCTAGAGTCAAGAAATCCCATGACGGGAAGATGAAAAGTCTCCATGACGAGAAGACGAAAAACACCCAAGAAGGGAGGACGAAGAGGAAACTGCCGGAATCCTCCGCCGTGAACAAACGCCACATAACAAAAGTCTTATTAATAAAAAAAACATACAAAATAGAGAAACGTTATGCCTGGCGCGGCCGCTTAGACGACCGCGCCGGCAATTGAAGATTGCAAAGTTTGGCGGCTGCTAGATTTTTTTTTGGAGAGCAACCGTCAAAAGGCATAAATGGTAAAATAGAAAATTGTTCAAAAAATGAAACTCGAGCTAGTAAGGTGTCCATAAAAGAAAACCTGGGCTAGTAAATTGTCCACAAAACGGAATCTGAGCTAGCAATTGTAAAAAAAAAAAAATATCAACTATCGGTTTATCTATGAAGTGAAATCTAAGCTAAAAATTATCAATTTTTTTTTTAATGTAACAATTTGTCATAGTGCTCAAATATGAGCTAACAATTTGATGATTAGCAATATTTTTTACTAACAAATTGTGTAATATATTATAATAATATATAATATATCTTTATAAAATTTGCGATCATTATATTTTCCAATAATACATATTGTACCCAATTAATGTTCCCCATTACTAAATTTATGTCTCCGTGTCACTGAGTTTGTCCGAATTTTCCGCCGGAACCGAGAGAGCACATCGGAAATGAGAAGTGATACAAATTCCGACTTCCTGCACTGAAGTATTCCGATTTCAATCACAATCACACAATGTAAATTTGAGCAATTTTTAGGACATTTATTTGTCAGAACGTTTATCATATTGCATCGGAAACTGGCATTGGGCATAATTGATTAGTAGTCCACTCCTGTATTTCCCATCTCTAAGTATTAGGAGATAAATAAATACTCTAAATGTTTATAGTAATTACAAGTATGCAGGTGATTCGGAATCCAAATATTCCGATGGTGGGAATGTATATCACAACCCGGCATTGGGTGCTAATGTAATGATTTTGCTTTCATTCATATCATCTGTATTAATTCAAACATACATCTGACATTACATATTTACATTGTCATCAATAAAGGTGACAATTTTCCGAATCAAAGAACCCGAACAAGTTTCAGATATATGAGCTTTCGCCACTACACATGAATTTCATTAACATCGCCAAATTACTCGCTAGTTAGTTAATTAATTAGTAGTAATTGCATTCACTGCACCGAATCAACCCATTCTCATTACAGCACCAGCACCGCTTCAGTATCCCGTCGTCTTCATCAAACACTTTCCGGCTGCCACTGCAGTTAACGCACGGCATAAATCTGACGTCACCACATGACCGGCAAACAAACCCGGGAGCTCTCTTCGGAAAACTTTCCAGCATATCTGCTAACTCGCCTGTCTCGTGGAGCAGATTGATGACGTCAGCGCCGCCGAGATGCTCCCCTCTGATGAACACCTGCGGCAACGACACCTTTTTCTTCCCCAGCACGCTCAGCAGCTCTTTCCGGTAGGCCACGTCCAGCGACACGTCCCTCTCGTCGACCCCCAGCCTTAATCCCCGGAAAATCATCCTCACGGCGTAGCAATCCTCGAAGGTCCGGCGAACGCAGCGCAGGCTCGTGAAGTAGACCACGATCCGGTCCTCGGTGCCGGGTAATAGGATTGAGCTCTTGTGGAGGCTCGATTTAAGCTTGTATTCCGGTACGGATTTCGATCTGCCGTGCGTCGGCGACGGCGGTTTCGTTTTGGACGATTCGAACAAGCTACGGAGCTTGCTTACCTTGCTGACTTTTAGGGTTTCCGTTGGGCTGGCGGGTTTCTTGACCGGAGCAACGGGTAGGTCCGGGTTCATGGAGACAGAGCGGCCGAAGAAGGGGCGGTGGGGCTTGCCGGAGTAATCGCGATTGGGGGAGGGGTAATTAGGGTTGGCGATCGGCATTGATTGGGAATTTGGAAACCCTAGATTGATTGGGGGTTGGAATTAGGGTTAATTAGTTTGGGATCGAGGAGTTGAAAGGTTCGTCTGGATTGGGATTGGGATTGGGTCGTAAAGATTGAACTTGGGCAGCGATTTGTTGCGGCGGTTGGCCGAGAATGAAGGTGGCGGTGACTTGTGTGTATGAGGAGACGTGGCGGAGGAGGCCAAATCAAGAGCAGACAGATCGGAGACAGCTCGTCTGTTCTGTTCAACCCGAATAAACGATAAAAACCGCCCAAATAAACCGTCTGTTTTATTGTTTTCAAACCGCGTTAGTTGGCGGACAGAGGAAGAATGAATCTCCATATATGCACGTGCTGGAAAACTATTACCAGGGTCGAAACCGCGGCGGTTAGGAAGTTGCTGTCGTGTCAGCACTGTCAGGGGGCTGACAAATAAATCACGCACGTTGTATTTTGTAGATATGGATGGCTACACTAACACAACTCCGTTTGAACTTAGTTTTCGAGATTTTTTTTAATAAATTAAATAATATCGTACTTTGTAGTTTTTACTTTACAGAGCATTTGGCAAGCAAATGATAATAATAAACCGAAGTTTCATTAAGAGAATGTTTGCGGGAAAAAATGGTTTATGGTATATAAATATATTTTAAAATATACAATATATTTAAAAATAATAGTAATTAGTACTTTTTGTTAATTTTATATTTAAAATTGTTATTAAATAATTTTAAAATTACAAAATTAACAGAATTAAATTACAAAATTAATCACCCCTTACACTTTTTTCGAATTACTGCAAAATCAAAATTTTATAAAAGAATGAGGACAAAATTGCTTAAAATCAGAAGTTGAGGATTGAATAGCACAATAGGTATAAAGTTGGCAAACTTTTGGCCATATATACTGTCCAGTGTCTACTCCAGAAGCTTGAATGACTATGAAGTATGAACCAAGGTCTAATTTTGAAGTACCTAACAATTAGCTAAATCTTCTCTATTTGTCAAAATAAGAATCAGCGAATTCAATCAAGAGTAGCTAACGGCAGCTCGGCATCACCTACCGCGCCGAAAAAATGCCAGCTCGAGTCATGAAAAGCCGCAAAAAGATCCTCAGAAACAGCCGCAATCTTAAATTCATCTGCAAGCTTGCTAACAGCTACCACATTCTTAGCACAACGAAGAACAAGCGATCCCTTAAACCCAGAATTCTGAGCATACACCTCGAAGCTATTCCCAAACAGCGCGATCCGATCCAAGCACCGTTCTTTCCAATTCAATTCGATAAGGTTGTCGTATAACTCAGCCTCACAGTGCGGCATGAAGAAGAGAGTCGGTTTTTCGGCTTTCCTTCGGCCATGCTCATTGACTTTGAGAATGGAGCAGCCAAGAGATTCCAAGACTTGGGACTCAGTTGCAGAGAGGACTGGGTCGAAAACTTCGATTCCTCCGATCCAATTGAACTTCCTTTGAATTGATAGTGCGAGGCCGAGCTGCAGTCTTGGGGGTTCGTACAATTCGATGCTGCCGATTCCGTATACTACCATCTGAAATCTTGGTTCGGGTCCCAGAACCTTCTGGAAGGAACTGGAGATTTGTTGTTCTTCCATTTGTTCCATGAAGGTGCGGTAGAATTGAGAGGATTCGAGTCTTTTCATGGAAAGGTCGAGTTTTCGGGTCAATTTGGCAATCCTTTCGGGGTTGATTTCAGTATCAGATGGAGACCAAGGTAGTATTTCTTCTGGTGATTTAATAATTGATGGAAGATGTTCTTTCTTCTTGCCACGGCCACGCTGAACAACAGTCCATTCTTCATCAGAAGCAGCAGTCATTGGGATTGCAGTGTCGTCTCTTCTATTTTGACTGCTCATACATAGGAAGAAAGTAATGTCAGTCACATGAATGAGTTAATTAGGTAAAAAACGGAGTGCAATATTACAGTAGCTGAAATTACCAATAAAACCTAAGCATAAGTAAGGAGCTAATCAAATGGGGGGGTTTGGCCAAAAAAATAAAATCAAACAGGGGATATGCTACAAAATTGGAAATGCCTCAAGAATCGATATATGGAGGAAAAGAAAAAAGCATTATGCAGATCAGTAGAGGTATGAACTTAAGTGAAGTTGAGGCTATGAATTATATCACGCGAAATATGGTTAAAAAGGTTACGCGAAATTGAGGCTATGAAAGGATTTATTGACATTCAATTCTTTATGGAATGACAAATGCTATGATATACCATAATGCAACAAAAGGTGCAACTCATTTACATGATGAAGTAGGAAAATAAAGTACAGGAAAATATTCATGGGCAAGCTATTGTGAGCAGTAAGGTCCATTCATCTGTCTATATAATAGGAAGCATTACTATTCTAATTTGGCTAATTCTGCAGACGGTATTAATATATGTGAGATAATAGAGATCACTAGCCAATGACTCTATGTACAGCAAAGACATCATCAAATCTATTCTACAATTCTTCCTACCACGATGTCAAATTTATCAGTTAGAAATGAGACCCAACTTCATGTCTCCAAAAAGTTTCCTCTCCTCAGGATCATTTTGAGAGTAAAATCAAACGGTCAAAGAAACCTAAAGTTTACCTCAATGTTTATGGACTACCCAAATTGTGCATGCGTAATACAAAACTAAACCGAACTGGAGAAAACTATCAGAAGAGGGATCAAGGAGGTAAACCCTGCTGATAATCAGTCACCCATATCACTATCTCAGAGTGAGACAATGGCAGCAAGAATGGAAAACAAGTATGAACAGAATAATCTATAGCTGAGTCCTAATCCAATAATGTAGCGTCCTTTTAGGTGACTGTTGGTGGTGGATTTGCACATTCAGAAAAATAAGTGCAGTCAATGGTAGCAATGATATTTATACATAATTAGATACAAGCAAAGGCAGGCTAGTGATTCTAGTGGGAGATAGAAAATACAAAATTGACACGTTCAGAAACTACCATAGAAAATAAGTCTCAGTTCTTAGGCAGTGAGAGTGTAACATAGCTGTTCATAATGCATAGCTCAAAGAAGAGGAATTACCTTGATATATCTTCAGCTACTTGGCCTTCCACTAGTGGTTCACTAGGTTCTTGATGATGATTTGTGAGTTCAGGCTCAGAAGGCTGCTCCGAACTCGGACCCCGAGAGCCCAATCCTCGACCTTTACCCTTCCGCTTCATCTATTGCACTAGTGTTTCATTTGCCTGGTCTATATTTCATCTACTAGATCTTTGATTGCAGTCTTGTTGCGTCTATCTGCAAGCATGAAACGCAGAATCATAACCAATGAGCAAATGACAAAGGAAAGCAGATGAATCCGAAATAGTTTCAGCTTGATATAATTCTGAAACTCCAAAGAACCCCTAAATTTCAAAATCATAAGCACTTACAAACTTCGATTAAAGAATCAAGTTCTTTCCAAAGTAATGGAGTTTCATCCAATTCGATCGCAATGCTGAAGATGGAACTTGCAGAAATGAAGTTGACGGGAAAATGATTACCAGAATCTAGGGTTCGATTCTTTGTAGAAGACGGCTTGGTCGTTGTAGTCGGTTATCAGGGATTTTTATGGCAGCTAAACTTATAGAAGTGATATTTTTGTCCTCTACTTCGTTCTTCCGCTCATTTTTTTCCTAGCTGATAGGGGTGGGTATAAAAGCCCGGAACCCGAAACCGGGTAAACCCATTCCGAAAATTCCCGTCCGAAAATTCCCGTTTTAGGTATTGAGTTGAAAAGCCCGTTTATCTGAATCCGCCTGATTATTATTATTATTATTGGATGAAGTAGTAAAGTTGTATTTTAATTTGGTTAGAGTCTTTGAGGTTTGTTGAACCATGTATGCACGCAATGATGTTGTCTTTTGATTTGGTTAGAGACTTTGGTTGTGTAATGGATTGTTGTTAACTTATGTGTCTGAAATGGATGACTGGATGCACATGTTGGTGTATGAGGGTAAGATATTAGTCAAGAATCAATATGGTTATCTAATGTATAATCAAGGTTACTTAGAGCATCCACAAATGTTTTACATAAATTGTATTCTTTAAAGTTGCCACGTAGACATTTATGTACACTTTAAGTAATACGTAAATTTAAGACACACGTAAAAAATATTTTCTCTGCAATCCTATTACTTAAACATATTCCTTAAATATATTTTATTATTAAATTTTCCAACAACCACTAATAAGATATTAACATTAATTATAAAATGAATTAATTTATAATAAAAAATTGGTTACGTAATACATAGTGCATTACTTATATTTAAGGAATGATTTATGTAAAAACATAAATTTACGTGTGGGTCTCATCTTTAAGGAATGCTATGTAAAACCACTGTAGATAGTTTTTGTTGCTTTACTTAAATAAATATGTAGGACCCACGTTTACGTAATCTTTACGTAATACCACTGTGGATGCTCTTAGTCAAGATGTGAATGTGTGTGTAATTACTTAGTCAAGTTATGGTTTGCTTACAATTTTTTTTTAATTAACATAATAATCTGCAAATTTGCACAGAAAAATATTGCTAAGTTGTTAGTTTGGTCTAACCCGAAACCCGAGGTCGGGCGGGAATTTTTCTCATATTTTCCCGCCTGAGCCCGTACCCGAGTCTAAACACCCGAACTTTGGTGGGCGGAAACTATTCTTTAAATTTCCCGACCGAACCCGCCTTCGCCCACACCTACTAGCTGAGCTCGGATCGGACGGCTGGGCTTTTTTGTGAGAAAAAAGACCGAGACCGAAATTTCGGGCCTCACTAGCACGAGACCGAGAACAAGAACAACGAAAAATTCCCGAGAGATTCGAGATTTTGGAATGCATTCGAACTAGCCCGAAATTTAAACGAAAAACTAATTAAGAAGTGAAATTACGAGCTTAGACTATCCCGAAATTTAAACGTTAACCCTAAAGTCAGGACGATCTTTGGTCAAACCCTAAAGTCAGGACGGTCAGGACGATCGAGGTCGACTCTAGTTTCCTATGGTGTTATTTTAGAAGAGGTCCCATCAGAAGGGTAGTACTTCTAATTTACTTGTTCCACATTTAAACAAATCCTACTTGTATCGGGTCAGTCCATAATTAGTAAAATATTGGCCGTGAATATCTTTCAGTTCTCATGGTCACTAACGAATTTTAAATCTCTAATATCTCATTAATGAATTAAGTGCCGAACCATTGCATTATATTATTATATTACACGGTTAGTCTACATCCTTAATTAGTTTTAAAAATATATATATCTTTTAGTATTTTTATTATAAAGTTAAAATAAAAAGTATCCCTAGGGATTTACAGTGTTTCCCGGGATAAAAGAGAGTGGAATACTCATGACCTTATCGGGCTATTTTCCTGAATGTCAAAATCACTGCCGCCGCGGGCTGAGCCCACTACCTTCTACTTCAATTGTTAAAGCCTTTGATCACGCTCCCCGTCGATCCTTTCCCGCTCTTCTTCTCCGTCGACGGAATTGGGGTTTTAGGTTCTGAAGGCAGCTCGGAGCCCTCTTTTTCGACTTCTGAACTGGATAAGGAATCGTTCTCAGGATCTACTGTAGGACCCGCCATTTCTTCAAGATGATGTACGGAGATCCTCAACAGCAGCAGCATCACCAGCAGCCACCGCCCGGCGAGTTCCCAAGGGGCCCGCCGATGCCTCCGCCTATGATGCGTCAGCCTTCGGCGTCGTCCACTAACATAGGGCCGGAATACCACCACCCTTCCGGCCCTCCGCCCCTTCCTTACGAAGGTACACACTGTCAGTACTGCGATTGCCGTAGCTCACTCACTTTTCTCATTGAGTGTGTAAAATTGAGATGTCGAATGCTGTGACCTGTAGTTTATGAGGGTTGAATCCTATTTGTTGCTCAAAGAGACGAGCTTCGAATACGTGAAACGTAATATGATTGGTTTTGGGTGCTTTTGTTTATTACAGCTCTTGGTGACAACTTTGGGGCTAAAAGAATGAGAAAGCTTAACCAGAGGAAAACAGTTGACTACACGAGCACCGTCGTCCGATACATGCAGGTTGCTTCTTCAGATTCAATGCACATTTCTTTTTCATTCCGTTATCTCTATTATGTTATCTACTTTTTAATCACATCTGTTAATTCCCCATGGGAAATTGACTTTGACGTTGCCCCCCGAATGAATAGACAAAAAGACACCATGCTAGCATTTCTAATTAGAATTTTGAAACTTTACTATGAGCAATTTTTTGTACCTTTTAAAGATAGCTCTCATTTTCTTTTGCATTATGTGAATGGTTCATCTCATTTTGCAGGTTCGTATGTGGCAAAGGGATTCAAGGGATAGGACGACTTTGCAGCCTACTCCAGCAGCAGCCATTGATGTCAGTATGCAGATAACTACATACTTCCCTTGTAGTTTATATAGGTACTTAATCCAAAATTAAGACCATGTATCTAAAAAGTTTATTTGTAACTTTGTTTTAGATGTTACCAACCGTTGCATACTCAGATAATCCGTCCACAAGCTTTGCAGCAAAGTTTGGTCATTCCTCTATAAATAAGAATCGGTGTTCAATCAATCGGGTTCTGGTAAGACGACTCTCACTCCCATATGTTCATGAACTTTCATTTTGAGCCTTTGGTAACAGGATATATGTGTTTTTTCTGTTAAAACTTGGATATTGATGACATTTTGAGGCTTAACTAGTTGATGATTAGAAAATTGCTATGATAGAAGCTTCATGCTTTCAATTCAACTTTTAGCTTCTGGAATTTGGATGAGGCAGCTATAGATCACACCAATTAAAGTCAAACTGTTTGAATTCTTAACCATGAAGTTAGTGTTGCTAAAATGAACAATATTTATGTTATCTACTTTATCCTTTTTTATCACCTCTATCCAAACATCTTACCATATATATTTATATTTAAATCTTATTTGCTCCATGTCATGTGGTATTTTTTGTTTGATTTGGTATAACTGCAAAAGGGATTCATAGGTATGCTGATATAAACATTCACTCCCTCTTATGTAAATAAGAATCTTATTGTAAATGAAGTGGTTTTAAACTTGCAATGCTAGTAGCTTTTCTGTGCGATAAGCTTGTCATTTCTTTATCTTTTCTTAGTGGACTCCCACGGGAAGACGACTCATCACAGGTTCTCAAAGTGGTGAATTTACTCTCTGGAATGGCCAGTCCTTCAATTTCGAAATGATTCTTCAGGTATACTCTGCCTGGACATGTAGATTTTCATCTTGACCATTATATTATACTTTAGCCAAATACGTCATTATTGAATTCATCCATTCCTTTTCCCTTTTTTTCTCTCGAGTTCTCTCAAGCATTCCCTGTTTGTCATCAGAAGCTGCAAGCCTTACCCTATCTATTTCTTTTGCACTAAAATTTGATGAAAATGTTTGAAGTGCAACAATCTCTAATTTTTGTTAAGGGTCATGCCTTCATGGTTTCTAAGTGACTTAAGCTTCCTTTTTATACACATGTCCTGTAATAAAAGTATAGTGGTAGTCGGCCTTCCGTTTGTTTGTGGGTTTAAGATAGTTGAGTTGGTATTATAAGTGGTTCTTGGAACAATTTCTATACGGCAGGCTCATGATCAGGCAATCAGGTCTATGGTCTGGAGTCACAATGACAATTGGATGGTGTCTGGTGATGATGGAGGTTCTATAAAGTAAGCTTCTCCTAGCTAGATTATTTTAAGGATCCAATCTATGTATGTGCTTGATATTGTGATGACTTTGTTACAGGTATTGGCAGAATAATATGAACAACGTAAAGGCAAATAAATCTGCTCATAAAGAATCAGTTCGTGACTTAAGGTTGGTTAACTCTGTAGTTCTGTTTGTCTCCTCCTGGAAGCATTGTATAATGAAAATCTTTGAACAGCTTTTGTCGGACAGACTTGAAGTTCTGCTCCTGCTCTGATGACACTACTGTTAAGGTCTGGGACTTTGCTCGGTGCCAAGAAGAGCGTTCATTATCAGGTAATGTAGTATAAATCAGGAGCTGATGGTCTATGAGATATGGTTAATCTTGTTCATGTCTTAGATTTCACAGCTTTTATATTATTTTTTTTCATTCGATTGAGTTCGAAGTAGAGCATTCAGAATATGGTTACCTCTTCTGAGAAAGATTAAAAAGTATGACCTACACATGTGCTTTTAGGCTGCTAATGTGATTAAAGTCCATAACAATATATCTGATGTTTTATATCTCTTACACTAATACCCAAAGTAAACTAATTTTTGCTTTTGTCTTTGTGCTGGATTCAACCCAGGCAGGTCATGGTTGGGATGTCAAGAGTGTTGATTGGCATCCAACAAAATCCTTGTTAGTTTCAGGTTTTTCTCAGTTTTTCAATACCATCTCATTTCAGCTGATTTTCCTTGAGTGACTTTTATCTTATCATAATGCTTCTATTGCATTTCTTAGGTGGTAAGGACAACCTTGTGAAGCTTTGGGATGCTAAAAGTGGAAGAGAGCTTTCCTCTTTGTGAGTGCACTTTCTTCATTTGAGATTTACCAGTATTAGCTTTATTTTTCTCTGAATTTTAAATAATTTCCTTGGCTTTGCAGTCACGGTCACAAGAATACAGTGCTTTGTGTCAAGTGGAATCAGAATGGAAACTGGGTGCTAACTGCTTCCAAGGATCAAATTATCAAGGTTCTTGTTCTGCCCTGATCTCAAGCTATATTGTTCGATTCACCCACAAGTTCTGACTTAGTTTTAGACCATCCTAGTTTTTCCTTCCTAGAATTTTCTGCCTTTTAAGTTGGACTGCACATTGCAATTGCAGCTATACGACATCAGAGCGATGAAGGAGCTTGAATCTTTCCGTGGGCATCGAAAGGATGTTAACTGTGAGTACATATGGACAATAAGATGCAATTACTGTGGTATATTTATATGTTTTTGAAACTCTCAAGTTAGAGATTGCTACAGGAGTTCAAGTTTGCTGCTTATAACCAATCAGCCTGGAGTAGGGGCTTACAAACAAGACAAGTCTATATCAGTCCGAAATTTTAAGTGTAGTCAATTCATAAACCCATAACTTTGTTCTATCTTTTCTACTTTGATATAATTTTACTCAGTTAATTGGTGAGCATGCATGCAGTTACTACTACGATAGTATATAGAATCTGGTGGAATTCTTGAAGGATTGTTTTAGCAAATATGTTTCCCCTCCATCAGAAAAGTGCCCAAGTTAATATGTGATGTCAAGTTAATGGGACGCTGTTCGTATAGACTCTTTCCCATGCCTATTTTTCGTACGAGCCATATTCCTTCCTGAATTTGTTTTTTCCTTATGGATTTGGATGGAGGTTTCCTATGATACAGTAATAAGTCAACATGTATTTACGTTTTTAGACATGATGGTCATCCCCTCTTATAGTATGTTTGAGTCAGTATTTTTTTTATTTTTATAATAGTGCCTTTGTTTAAGTTACACTGATGATTCTTTTTGCTTTTTATTCCTTTAGCATTGGCTTGGCATCCATTCCATGAAGAATATTTTGTCAGTGGCAGTTACGATGGTTCCATCTTTCATTGGCTTGTCGGGTAAATCATGCTCTTTTTTGTTGCTCCAAATTATTCTCTTTGGAGATTCTTATTTGAAGTGTGAAGGAAGCATATATCTTTCTTTGTAGAAAAAGGGAAAAGCTCATTGTAGTGTATAAATATAATGATGTTTGTACATCTGTTTCGATTGTCCGAATATATTTAGGATTACAGCAGGACAACATGAGAAGGACAATTTAGTAATTTTGAAAGTTAAAGGACATAGTCATATGAATCAATTTCGACTGGTATAATCCTTAAAACTGGAATAATAGACACCTAAACTAAAAATATGCTCTTTCTATAATTAAAGATAGCTCTGACTGTGGATCAAAAGGATACTGCACATCTTGAAATAAAAAGGAACAAAACAAAAAACAAAATTCCCATCCGCAAGAACCCTGTGTTGGCTAGGTTAGAACAATACCACCTCTTATGTAACAATATTGTGCTCTCGATGGAATTACCTTGTTTGGTTCAGATTTTGCATCCATAAGGCATACCAGATACCACGTGTTCCACGCTAGAAGCAATGAGTTGGATATATCATAAAAGGATTTTTCCTACCCGACAATTTGAAGCTTTTCACAGCTCTGTTCTATTTGAGAGATTGTTTAAACATCTGACTAGTTTTGTATCGTAGTCATAAAGAAAAGTAGATTTGGTTATGGCTGTTGCATGTATCGTCCATTTGCTTATATTTTTCTAACGGCAAGAAATGATCCTGCAACAGGCATGAAACTCCCCAAGTTGAGGTGGCTAGTGCACATGATGGCAGTGTCTGGGACCTGGCATGGCATCCAATTGGTTATCTACTTTGCAGGTACACTGTCTAAATATGCATTTTTATTTGTTCAAATAGTCACCTACGATCAGAGATGTTGTGCTAATCCAATGCTTCATCTGTGTATCTTTTTGCTTGCAGTGGCAGCCACGACCACACAACCAAGTTTTGGTGCAGAAACAGGCCAGGTGATACAGCTCTGGATAAGTTCACTGCAGTCCCAAATCAAGGTTTTAACCTTTACTGAATCATCATCATTATGTCTGGACATTTCCTCCTCTATGCTTCTCAAGATTTTTTGGTTTGAGTTGGGTTACCAGGTTACGGTAATCAAAACCCTGCTCTTGGTGGTCGAATCCCTGGGACTTTCCCTATACTTGAAAGCCCAGCACCTCCCAGTCCATTTACTGGTGGACTGTCTCGAAATGAAGGAACCATACCTGGCATTGGAGCTGCAATGCCACTATCGATTCCGGGTCTTGATTTGCCCTCTCAAGGAGACCAAAAGCAGCCATTTCCAGGTTCAACGCCTTCAGGGGCTCCACCTCTGCCACCTGGACCACATCCCTCCCTTCTTTCTAGTCAGCAGCAGCATTTCCAACAAAATCCTCAGCAACACCAAGGATTTCCGCAGCAAATGGCTCCAATGTCAATGCCACCTCCAAATATGCAACAATTACAGCCTCCATCACATATGCCTTTGCATCCTCATCCTCACATGCCTCGTCCTCCGCAGCAGATGCCCCCACTTAACATGCCACCCCATCCTAATTCAATGCCTGGTGGTCCCTTGCCATCTGCGTCGCATCCAATGCAAATGCCTGGCCCTATGGTATGTCTGGTTTTGCAGCATTAAGAAGTCTGTCTGAATTTGATGTTCATTGCTAGGCGTGGGTAGTCTTTTATATTGGAAAATTCTACACAAGTATGAAATTTAGCATTAATCAGCAATTCAGCATTTTCTTTTTGGCTATACATGTTAATTTGAGGTACAACACAATATAAAAGACCACCCAGACCAGACCATCTCTAAAACAGCCATTGATTGCATTGTTAACTTCTCGCTCAGTGAAATTCATGAAAAAAATACATTTCTAGTTTAGGAAAAGTGATTGAGTAGATAGTCAACAGTTTCCGGAATAGTGAAAAAGTTTCACCATCTCACTGATGTCTGCTTTAGCTTGTTGCTTTTTAATAATTTTGCTTTTACTAACAACATTAAGATGAGATATGTTCGGCATCTTGATGATTATACGGAATGCAGGGATCAATGAACCAGATGGGGCCACAAGGACATTACATGGGAGGGATGAACCCGATGCAGCAGCAGCATTCAGGATCTATGCCCACAAGCGGTGCTCCTCCTTCAGGAGGTGGCTTTCCTAATATGCAAGGGGGGCCTCCTAATTCAAGCGGAAGCCAAATGTACCCTCCTCCTCAAGGCGGTCCACCGTTCAATCGACCACCACAAGGTGCTCAGATGCCAATGATGCCTGGAGGCTTCAATCCCTTTCAGCAGGTAATAACATATAGGGTTAATAACTAAAAAACTTTCAAATGTTTACCCTATGTTAAAGTTAGGTGTCTGAAGTTTCAAATGTTAAAGTGTAGTGTCCAAGGTTTCAATTGTTAAAATGTGGTGTCTCGGTGTGATTACTTTAGAGAAGTCAATTCCGATGAAACCGTCTGTCAAATTCGAGCTCCCATACACACTCCCTTTTCGTCATCTTGCCGGGACCGTCACCTAAGAAGTTGACCACATCCGCGCAAGTAAACATCGCTCTGTTGTTCTTGGAAAATGGCTCCACACCACTCTTCTAGAATTTTTTTTTTAATGTTCAATTTTTGAGTGAAATTTGACGATTTTGTGAAAAGTAAAGAGTGATAGATTATGAGTGGGTGAGTTGATAAAATGATTGAATAGAGATGAAAAGACGTGCAGAGACACCAAATTTCAACAAAATGAAACTTGGTACAGTTCATTTTAACATTTCAAACTTCAGACACCTAATTTTAACGGACAATTTTTTAGTTATTAACCCTAACATATATCATATAGCAAAATTCTAAGCTAGTTATATAACAGCTGCTGCTGTACTTCTCTGCCATTGTTCATCTTATAACACCTGGACATCGAAAAGTTAGTGTTCTTATTTTGATTTTTTTGGCGATGCAGTCAAGTGGGCAGCCGGGACTACCGCCACCACCACCAGGGCCGCCACCACATGGCCAACAACCTCAGCAATGAGAAAGCGGACGATGTTTCTTTATCAGTAGATCAAATTGAAGACTTATGCAAATCTGTCTCCCTAGTTTCTTCGGCCGTGTTTGTAATGTATGAGCTATTTTTCTGAGTGAATTGATGTGTAATCGATCTTTGCAGTGACTAGAAGAACGCGTTGTTGACTTAAAATGGATTTTTGGAGAAAAAGTAGATGCCTTGAAATCAAAGACATACCAGACATTCTTTGTCACTTCTGTTGGATGATGGCTGGCGTTTTCTTGATGTATACTTGTCGTAGTGTCAATACATTGACTTGTGAGAATATACCACAATTGGATGCTGCCCTACATATAATTTTTTCTTCTATATTTTTAATATAATCATCAAAATAGAATTTAAAAGAAAAACAAATATATATAGAACAAAATAGCAATGTATTCTATTCATTATTTGGCCATCTCGAAAATCAAAACTCAATCTCGTTTGACTCAAAGGCTTTGTAATATTTAATTATGTATTTACTGTAATCTTTTGACCATCTAAATTCTAAACAAATCCAAAAATTTATAGTAGATAACTGAATTATTATAAATATTATAGTAGATACATAATTAAATATTACAACGCCAATGAGTCAGACGCGGTTGAAGTTTTAATTTTCGAAATGACCAAATATGAATGGGATACATAAATTAATTTATATAATTATTTTTTAAATATAAAAGCGATTAAAAATATTCATATCCGACCATTAGAAATGTAATGTTCGGGTAGTAATCATTACCATATCCGGGTCAATTCGTTTCACCCATTTGGTATCAAAGGATTCTTTTTACACTTCTATACTAATTTTATTTTTTTAAACTATCCGAGTTGGAATTCTTCATTTCGAAAGGGTTGGAATAGCCATTTATCATTTTCTATTCCCCACTTCAAGGAATCAGCATAAAAACAACTATACACCGACAACTTTAACTTAAATTTGTTAGATCCGGATATTTCTTAGAATCTTTATCGGTCAGAATCAGAGAAGGATCTAATGGTAAGGATTTAATGGTTGATCGTTCAAGATTGCGATCTTAACGATCCTAACAAGATAGGCTTTCTTAAATTATTTATCTAATAAATTTATTTTAGGCTCGAACCTTTGCACTATTTATATCCTAGTCTGCTAAGTATAATGCTAATAAATATAAAGTTTAGTGAGAAAATAAAACGTCATAGGTCAAATTCGGTTTTTGTTAGCTCTTTCTGTCAAATGAAGAACTAAATTGACTTGGATTTAAATTTAGACAAAATTCTAGATATTACCATGATAATTTTAGAGTTAATACTTGGATAAAATTGATAATGATACTATACATAATTATTATTAGTTATAAGTTTGAACTTTGAACTAATTAAATCTTATTCAGTACCTTTTTGTTGAACTTAAATTATTATCTAAAAATTTATAACTTATTTAATGTTTAGAATATTTATTTATTACTATTTAGTGATTATACACTATATTATGTTGTTTATTTATAAAAAGTAGTATATTATTTTTAGGGGTTGGCTAATTTGTTGCCAAGTTTATTTAAACTTGAATTTCTGACCATTGGATCAGTGTTATCTGAACCGGACCGGACTGGCGGTCAGACCGGAACTGGACCCCTCCACAGTCCGGTTTGCTTATTTCCGGATGATGTAAGAGAACCCGGTTCTGAAGTCCGGTTTTTACCAAACCGGCCGATTTTGGGCGAACCGGGCGGTTCGCCGGTTCGGACTCCTTTCATTAAAAAAAAAAATTAGGGTTAACTTACAGAGAGGCAGGCCCCGGTCCGGACTAAAACCTACAGAAGGGTTAACTTACAAAGAGGCTCTTTAAATCTGTATTTTTTTAATAAAACTGGTCAGACCCGGTTCTGATCGGGTCCAACCGGCCGAACCGGCGAACCGGGAACCGGTGGCCCTGCCAGTTCAGGCCCCGGTCCGGTTCTGATAACACTGCATTGGATCAACACATTTAAAACTCTTACTGTGCAATAAAATTTTGTAGGATTTTACAATCCGATTTTAGTCTCCACCGATCCAAGCTAGATTCTCAATCAACAACTTCTTTTAAGTATTATCTTAACACTCCAACAACTACCTAAAGTCCGTTTTTCAGGTCGGTCGCCAAATTTACCGGGGAAGTCACCGGTGACCACTTCTGGTTGGACTACTTTGGTAGCTCTATGAACTCAATTGGATTGAGAGGCTCTATTGCTGGATATGGGATAATCATTTTATTCTCTAATTCTTAGTTTAATTGAAACTATGAAGAATTTAAATTAATATAGCAGGTATCTAAAATGAAATTCCGAATTGATTATATTCATTGCAAGAATAATTCTTTGAACAAAAATCATAAGCTTGTATCATCATCATCAGTTGATACAAGCAAACATCTTCATCTACTATTTGCTAATCCACTAGCACTAATCTTCAAACTACATCACAACGTTGCAGTAGTCTGATCTAGTCCTGTTCTCTCCGACCACCCCTCTTCCATGGCTTCTCTCTTCCAATAATCGCGGCCTGAGTTTCTTCACATCCGATAGTCGAACCGGCTTAAGAAAGAACTCTTCTGCTCCATCTTTCAAGCATCTGAAATCAATACAATCATCATCAGTTTCAACAACCAAATTTCATTGGAGCAAAAAAACTTTATTTTTTCAACTTACTGGTTGATTCGGGACGGGACGTTTTCCGACGACATTATAAAGACTGGTATGTCTCTGCAAGATTTGGATCCCTGCATATCGAAGTGAATATACCCATTAAGCAAGGCAAAAGAAATTGAGGTTTCTTCGAAAGGAAGTTGCCAAATTTAGGAAAGGAAATTAATTAGTGGATTGATTCGGTCGCATTACCTTGATTCTTCGCATGAGATCGTAACCTGTCATTCCAGGCATGAAGTAATCCGTGATGATCAAATTAACTTCTGAATGCTGCAACAAGAACAAATCAATCCAGACGATGAGATAATCGAAAATGGAATCCGGAATCTATTTTTGGAGTGATTTGAGCTTCGAATTGAGGATCTTACATTACTGTTGCAGCTGGATGAGACGGATGGGGTTTCTGCATCGTCCTCGAGCTCTTCTCCATTTAAACCAAGAAATTCCAGAGCCTTGCTCCCGGAATCTACTGCTGTTACTGTTGAAATAATAGACGGAATCGAAATTAACAAACAGAGTAATCCAGATAAAAATCAGCATCCGAAATCTAAACCCTAGGTGATGAACATATGAGTTAATTATTATTTACCTTGAAAAGAAGAGGTTTTGAGGAGGCGCTCAATCAATTTCCGATCGATTATGCTGTCGTCGACGGCAAGAACATGGAACTGCGTCTCCGCTGCCACTCCCATTTCGAATCCGAAGAAAGGTGAGTAGTGACGATTGAGGAGGAAGAAGAAAAGATGGAGAATGAAGGTTGAATTGAACTGCGGAAGATATGGAGATAAATACAAGGGAGGGGGAAATCTTGACAGTTTGGAAAGCAAGATCCTCGCGGATTTCTAAAGAATCTTCAAGATTTTGTCTCAGCTTTGAATTGAATGTGTGATCGAGGAAGATGTTGTCTGACCCAACATTATTATTATTATAATTAACACACAATATCGAGGAAGATTTTCTTCCTACTTGTGTAAGTAAGTACCAGGAAACTTAATTTGGTAAGTAAACAATAATAATAATAATATAATAATAAACGGATAAATTACACAACTAAGAGTAATCTAAAGTATTATAATTGGTAATTTTAGACGCATCAAAATTATAAATTACGATAACTATTTGTCTATTAATTTTTTTAATACATTACCTTTTATTTATTATACTTTTATGTGTCTCAACTCTAACGTGTGATTATTCGATTCACCAGCAAGGGCTCTTATTTGTCCGAGTCTATGTCAAACTTTGATTGCCTTGTATCACCGGTGAATATATGAATTTTTATAATGGGACAGTTTGAGGAAAAAAAAATTGCAAATTTTTTTTTGGCCACCAATTGAAAAATACATAAAGTCACACTATCTATTAGTTTGTAAAGTATTACGTATTTTGAAAAAAAAAAAAAAAATACTACTATCAATAGGATCGTTCATGATCGCGATTCTAACAATACTAGCAATATCCTATTTAAAATAGAATTTTTATTATTATTTATCTACTAATTACAACTTTTAGGCCCAATAGTTCATTGATTTGTACCTATCTATACTCTAGTCGACAAAGTTAATGATAAACAAATAAATATAAAGTTTAATGGGTAAACATAACCTAAGAGGTCAGATTGCGTTATACTTATTTCTTCGTCGTCAAATGATGAACTAAGTTGGTTTGAAGTTGAAGTTAGATGAAATCCAAATATCACGGATGTTGGTGATTTCAGAGTTGATGAATACCTGGATAGAGTTGATGATGATTAGGGATGGCAACGGGTCGCGGGTACCCGCTGACCCGCGGGTACCCGACCCGAAATTGACCCGCTGACCCGTGGGTCACGGGGCGGGTTCGGGTCGTAATTGACCCGGGGCGGGGCGGGTCCGGGTCTATGGTCGCGGGGCCCCGTAGACCCGCCCCGTGATACTTATATATAATAAATATATATTATTGTTCATTTAATATGTGACCAATATAGTACTTCCATAAATAACAAGGGACAAAATTGAAATAAATAAACTTCCTCTTAGGGTTTGACAGAATTAATCCCTCCTAGCAGCCCGCAGCCATCTACACAGATCTCCTTTCTTTTTCTTTTTGGCCAAGCAGCTTCTTCTCTATCTCCTCTTCATCTTCTTCCCTCCAGACGGCTGATGGTGACAGACCACTTACCAGACCTCGCGCTCGCCCTAGATCGACTTCGCCATCGACCTCTCCTCGACCCAGACGGCTGACGGACCAGACCTCGCCCTCCCGCTCTCCCTCGACCTCGCGCTCGCCCTCGACCTAGCGGCGACCAGACCTTGACCCAGACCATGCCCTCGTGCTCGCACTCTACCTAGCCCTCGCATCTATCGCCACCCACCACATCCAGACTCCAGCGACACTATGAATCAGTTTGTATATGTTTTTTTTTTTGGCAGAATCGGTAAATTGGATAGGGTTTATTCAACACGGGGCGGGTCGGGGCCCCGCGGGTCGACCCACTGGGCATTTTTATCCCAGCTGACCCGCCCCGCGAGGTACATGAGGCGGGTCCGGGTCTGTCAGGCCGACCCGCGGGGCGGGTCCGGGACTGGAGATACCCGCCCCGATCCGCCCCGTTGCCATCCATAATGATGATATTATAAATAATTGTTATTAGTTATAAGTTTGAACTTTGAACTAATTAAATGTTATTTAATATTATTTTTTTGTTGAACTTAAATGTTTATTTATAAATTTATAGCTTAAATTTGATGTTTAGAAAGCTTTTAATTACTATTTTGGTGATTTTATATTATTTTATGTTGTTTATTCATTAAAAAATAATATATTATTTTATTATGAAATAATTAATAACATTTTGTAGGATCTTACGATCCCCGATCCTACCATCCACACATCCAATTTAGGATTCTGATCCTTACAACCTTGATTGTTTAAACACAGTGAGCTTCAACTCTATTTAATAGAAGTTAACATTTTTTTTTTCATTTTAAAAATGTGTCACTAGGAGTAGAACTATGTCGCCATAGGCACAGACCAAGATAAACTCTCTAATTAGGTGAATCGAGTCATACATCAATTTATAATGACACTTCAAATAATTAAAATATCTAAATTAAAAAAATGAAATATTAATAGTTATTAAGATACTAAAAATGTAATTTTCTATATTAAGAATGCATAAGAGAGAAATTATATGTTTTGTAAATGTAACTTCCAGTTATAATTAAGTGTGCACATTATCCAAAAAAATTAATGGCGCACGGCCACAGATAAGAAATTCAATTAAAATATGTTGCCAAGTTTATCAATAAAAATGTAGTTTTTAAATGAAAATAATTATGCATATATATAATATAATTTCCTTTTAATTAATGTACGAGAAAGACACCAATAAACTTATTAAATTGAAGTCCCGTAAAATAAAATTTATAAAATTAAAGACAGCAATATTAATAATATATTATTCAACCAAATCATTGAAGCTTCCGACAATATATTTTGTGGATAATGTATATTATATAACTGTCTAATTGACTCTTGATAAGGGCAGAAGGCAACTGTTTAGCTTCAGTTGGAGTCATCTAGAACCGAGCGGCCTTTCAATCGTTATGAGGAGGAGGCTACAGTGTTGTTTAATTTTAAAGGATCCCACATAACTCGGTAACATGATCTTATTATTTAATTTACAAATATTGCACCATAAACCAAAATCAAGTTTTTAATTATTATTTTATTTTAATTTTTTAATCCATGTATGCTCTTGTTAACGAGTATATTTGGAGGGATATAATCACATGTATTATATCATCAGTAATTGTAGATGCTTTAGGATATTTTATTACTTAATTTATTATGTGGCATAAATAACAATTCTAAACCTGTAATGCATAAAAAACTTTGTTAAATTTATTAATGCACATTTATAACTTTTATTTAATACAATTTATAATTTTGGTGTCATCATTAAAAAGTTATAACATTTTTTTTACTATACTTCAAGCTACGAGTATGAACTGTTAAAAATATATATATAAATATTTCTTATAACACATCATACCAATCAAATATAAGGTGAATATACTTTTCATAAAAAAAAGGCGAATATACTTTGTTTTAGACTTTTAGTATATTCATTAAAAATAATTTCCTCCACTATTTTAATATAAGCTTTTATTGAAATTAAAATTTTATAATATTTATGAAATATAATAAGTATAATATATATAAAGTGTGGGTTAATTAGGACCGAGTGTTAAAATCAAGTGTACATCTTAATAATTCGAACTTTATTTCTGTCTAGAAACCACAATCCACAATCATCGGTGGCAAAATAAAGTAAATCAAATCTTCATTGGTTTTGGTTATATATATAGCATTATTTTCATAATTATTACTTTCGCTTTATAATAATCACTTTTTTTAGAGTTTATAATAGTTACTGTAGATAAATATATTCGGTCTCCCCGTACATGTTTCCGTTTTTGGACAAATACCACCTCTCTGGCTCTCTTTTATGTTTCACGTGGTAGAAAAGATACAAAGGCCTGTTAAAGTAAAAATCAGAGAATATATATATAGGAATGTGATCATCAAATCTTAAGAATATCTTTGATTTATGAGAAAGCCAAATGGTATTAATTATTGTATTGCAATCGTAATAAATATAGCAATAAAATCCCGTATTAAATGATCGTGTCGCGTGTCATGAACTCATGATCATCGTAATAATAAGAAATAATAAGAAGAATGCCGTGCATGAGAAAATAGATAGTGGGTGCGTGGGTGGTGCGTGGTGTTATATAAAATTAAAAGACTTGCCTAAAAAATATATTATTAAATTTCTATCTATTTATCTATAATATAAATTGTGGTGTACGGTATACCAAACACCTCTAAACTTTAATAGGCGGTGGTTGAACTTGGCTCTTCGCGTAAATTTACGATATGTTCGGTGCATACATTATAAATTTCCTATAGAGAATAAAGAAGGGTTAAAGGTCCAATAAAAGTATGAACATTTTTTTTTAAATCATATTATAAAACACTAACGACATATTTGGTAAATGAAAGCATAATATGAAATAAAGAATAGAGAATAAGAAGACATATTTGGTAATGAAAACATAATATAAAATAAGGAATAGAGAATGATGAATGTAATAGAATATGGTTGAGACAATGATGAAATAGTCATGCTTAGGGTTAGTAATTGCTATTCATTATAAAATAAGGTATATGGTTTTATCATTTGATGGGTCTAATTAACTTAGTATAAAAAGCTCGTTTCACTAGACAGAAACTTAATTATGTTTAAACAGTATTCGGAAAATATTTCTAGGTCGAGCGTATACTTCACGTGCTATATACGTACTTGCAGTCGAGTCTTCTTAGTAATAATATAGTATATAAAAAATAAATAGGATACACGACATCTAGAAGCTATACTAATGCAATTTCTGCGTCAATGGCACGACCTTTCTTCATAGAGGAAGAATTATTAGTCATCATATGAAAAGTTGGTTGTGTGTTGACGAGCCCGCCGTCGAGAACGACAAGTTGGTACTTGGTAGTATTTATATTCATCTATATTTTCCGTCAATATTTATTGTTCCACTTAAGAAAACCGGTGAGATAATTATATTTGGTTAAAAAGTTCATAATATATATTATATGTTTTAGGGCTTGGCTAATTTGTTGTCGTTTATTTAAACTTAAATTTATAACCATTAGATCAAAGCATCGAAATTCGTGCATACTTCATCTCTTTCTTATTTTTCAGCTGAGAGAGTATTAAAGGTGTTGATCCAATAGACATAAATTCAAGTTTAAATAAACTTGACAACAAATTAGCCGGCCCCTATGTTTTAAAATCAAATATGTACATGAAATAGCACGTGTTTTTATAAATTGGTACATGAAATGTATTTTTTTGACATTTAGATATCTAAAAAGTCTATTTTGTTGCACCAATAAGAACTATATCCCAATCGACCTAGCCCGAATCGAGCCAATGACTAGGTCAGACCATAACTAAGCCTGTATGACCTAGAGAAATCCAACCATGGTTTGACATATTCATGGAGTTAAGATGAACTAGGTCACTTGAGATCTAAGTTCGATTGGATTCCAATCGGACTTAGGTCCCAATTGACATAGTCCGGTAGAACCAACTACTTGGTCTGACCATGTGTATGTTCACCTAACTCAGGTTATCCAAACATGAACGAACCTAGCTCTGAGCTCAACTCGGGCTACGTCAATTGAATTGAAAAAATAAGTTGCAACTCTTAAATAAGAATCGAATTTAGTTTCCCCTAAAGAGTTCTATTAAAATTTCAGAGATTATTTTAAGAGTAACACTATCATTTAAAAATTACAAAATAAAACTTATCACTTTTTCTTGTTACACTACAATATAACATGTTTTTTGTGATAGACTTTATGGTCACAAAAGTCCAAAAAATAGTCGCTAAAAGAATCAGTGGCCGAAATAAAGTTTGTCACTGGGTGGTCACAAAAAAGTCCATTGCTAAATGTTTTAGTGACCAAAATATAAATATTCACAAAATATTAATAGATTTTGTGACTAATATGAATAGCCATAACATTTACGGGCGGATGCAATATATTATTTAGTGCATATATATTGATAATTTTGTATTTTTATATTTCTAAATTAAATTTATTAATTTTTAAATTAAAAAGAGAGAAAAAAAAATTAAAATATCAAAGGAACTTTCACGAATTACTATTTTGATTAAAATACACTATAGATGCTTCCATAATTTGGATTAGCTACCAACATATAATAATTCGTATATACATTACATATACAATGAATATGAACAAGATAAAAATCTCTATACAACTCATTGAGAGTGTGATCTTGCAAGATCCATGTACTCAGTATACATAGTAAAAAAAGAAAAAGAGAATACAAATTTACGTTGATAGACAAACTATTTATGTAGTAAACACAAAAGGGAGAAAATAATAACTAGAATAGCTTATATATGTCTTCTCGGCATTGCTTTCGTATATCTCTTCATTCCATATATATTATTTGATGGGTGTCCTGCAATATAATCACATAAAAAGCATTTAGCTTTCAGTTGAAAAGCTTTTCTACATATTTTCCATGAAATACGCAGAAGCGATGGAAATCATGAGAAAAAAGGTAGTAATTGAAAAGTGAAAAATCTAGTTAGCTTTCCACGAAATAAAGAGAAAGGAGATGAGTTTGAGAATTACAAGATTTTCAATTTTCAAAAGCATGGGAATCATACCTTAGTGCTGCTGACAATGGAGTTTATCTACCCTTCGACTGACATATCTCCTACACCAAATCAGAAATTTGAAGAAATCAGATGTTAGATTAGGAGGAACTAAAGTTTTTTTTCTTCTGTGTACATATAACTCTCGATAGAAACTGCAAGTAATTTATAATTAATAGAGAAGTGTGTAAATAGTTTTACTTTAAATATTACGTGGGAGAAATTTTAGGAATATATGAAGATAATCCATAACAACCTTTTGGAAGTTACTTGAGATTACCTCGAGATTTGTGCGTCCCACTTTCTTTTACTCTCCTAATCTCCTTTCACCATCACTCCCGTTGACAATTCTTTATCCTTCCATTTTTTTTTCCTTCTTCAATTTTTTCCACTCTCTCATCTCATATCAACTCCTCTCCTCTTTTACTTTATTTTCTTTATTATTATTATTATAAATATGAGAAAAATTGTATTTTAAGTTATTAACAAACAATGCATATCATTCTAAAGAAAATAAGACATATTCCTTGAAAAACATATCCATTGATAAAAGAAAAGAATTGGCAAAGTAATAATATAATAAACAGTTTAAATGTTTAAACTTAATATAAGTGAACATATAATTTTTGTAATACTATTTTGAAAGTTAAATATATAAATATTAACTTTATAAACTTAGTACCACATTAGCACATATTACTATCACTTGCGAAATGCTTTTTTTTTTTAAGAATTTAGTTAGTTTTAGGGGTATAGACTTTAGGTAAATTTAAAGGTTTTTTTCTTTCTAAAAACTCATTGAGTTGGATAACTGTTAATCTAGGAGGTCAAAATAATCTTTATTTTATAAGTTGTTCTTTCAACTTGTTATTTAATTTATTTAGGTATCTAGTTTTTTTTAGCCAAGATTTAGTTATATAGAAGTTATCTAATCACTTATTTCTCATGTTATTAATTACATGTTTATTAATTCTTTCGTTACTTTTACTTTTATCTACTAATAACAATAATATATTATATAATATTAAAATTAATTATAAAGAGAGATCTTTTATTATTTCATATATAGAGTCAATCGTATTATTGTTTTGATATTATTTTGCGTCAAAATTGTTAACCGTATAACTATTAGTGAAATGCAATATAATGTAATATACCACTTAAATAGTTGAACATCGATTATTTTAATAGTAAGATAAATAAACAAATTAAGATTTTCTTTTTTTTAGCAACTAAATATTATTTATTCATATGACCAAAAAAATGTATATTATTTTTTGATTTTTTTTTCAAAAAACGTAGAGAGGTAGTGACTAATATTTATTTGTCACTTTATAATTAGTCACTAATATGTTTTAGTGACCAAATATTATACTTTGTCACTAATTACTAATGTTTTAGTGACTGTTTATATTTTGGTCACACAATATTTATCACAAAAAATATGTTTTCTTGTAGTGTTAGAGTTAGTTAGTTCATGCTTGAATATTCAGATAAATTACTAGTTGAAATTTTTATTTTGTTGAAAAATTATTAAATTAGGTTCCGATTTGTAGACAATTTGATAGGTTAGATTTTGCTTATAGACAAATTCTTAGTTGCAAATTGTCCACAAAAGAAAACATGAGTTAGCAAATTATATAAAGCGAAGCTTGAACTAATAAATTTTATCCAAATAAAATTTCAGGTGATAATTTTCAAAAAACTTTAGCTACAATTCAGTAAAGTGCCCAAACATGAACTAAGTTTTTTTTTGGTCTCTTTGAACTAAGTTTTGTTAAACTAAAAAAAACTTGAGTTCCATAATCCATCAGCATTTTTTTTTAGTTTTTTAGTTTTTGTTTCCTGCCCGAGAAAATGGAAATGACGATCCATTGGATCGGCCAATGGGCTGACGTGTGACTCGCTCCGAGTCCATGGCCACGGCTACCACAGCAGGAACATCACCGCCGTGGCCAGGCCACGCTGCTTGACTTGAATCTTCAGTAAGCCCATAATTGGAAACGAAATATTGGAATCTCATCCCGTCCCACCAGCGTGCAGGACTGCACTTACCTCTTCGCTCACTTGCTTAGTGAATCCGAAACTAAAGCTGACTCTTGGGTGGATAACTTCTCATTGAGATCTATTATTCAAGGTCCCTTAACTGTTGAGGACTTTAACATCAAAGTAAAGGATGTACTAAATGATGATGGGAGTTGGGATCTCTCTAAACTCTCAAATCTCAATGGAACTTCCTGTTATATTGCTAGTAGAATTGTTGCAACTCCTATTAGCATTACGAGTGATAAATCTGATAAGGGTATTTGGATGGGCTCTCCTTCTGGTATCCCAACTGTTGTTGCAGTCCACAAAAGTCTAATTTTGCAAAAAAGTTCGAATATAGCGGAAGACCAAAATTGGAAGTGGATTTGGGAGTGTGAAACTACTCCCCGGATCCAATTCTTTATTTCGCTTTGTGTCCACAAAAGGATATTTACAGCACAACATCTCCATCATCGGGGGTTGAATGTGAACCCTATATGCTCATTATGTGACCACGATGAAGAAGATATTACTCACGTTTTGAGGGATTGCTAAGTGGCAAGGAAAATTTGGTTGGATATTGGTATTCCTACCTCAATTCAGACGTGGTTCACTGAAGATTACATTGAGTGGTTGATGAATAACTGTAGAAGTATGATCATACATAGCTCGAGTCTCCTTTGGAAGGATGTATTTATGACAGCTATTTCGTTTATCTGGAGGAATCGTAATTCCTTACTATTTAATTCTAAGATCTTTACTTCTAACATGGTTGATGTTGTTGTGACTAATGCTAGGGACATTGCTACTTCATTTGCAAAACAAACCTCTCCGAGAGCAACCTCAACCATTCAAGTTAGATGGTGCCCTCCTCCCCATGGGTGGGTTAAATTGAACACGGATGGATCAGCTATTGGAAACCCAAGCCAAGCGGGTGGAGGAGGAATTATTCGTAATAGTTTTGGTGAATGGATAGGTGGCTTCCAAAGAAGATTGGGAATTACTAATAGTCTCGTGGCAGAGCTTTGGGCTCTACGAGATGGGTTAAGTTTGGCTTTGAACATGAACATTGAATATGTCTATGTGGATATGGATGTTAAGGAAGCCATAAACTTAATTATTGACGGCTATTCTGATGATCGTTATCTAACACCACTTCTTTTGGATTGCAAGAACCTTTCAAAAGTGTTCAAAAGATACAAGATCCGACATGCCTAGTAGCGGACTACCTAGCTAAGGAAGCAGCTAATATGAAGGCAAACTTCATGAACATTGTGGTTCCTCCATCTAGATTAACTTATGTATTGTTATATGACTGTTTAGGTCTAGAATAGTGTAGCTTATTGTTTAGTTTTAGTTTGTCTTTATTTAAAAAAAAAAATAAAAAAAAAATGCGTCTCGATGAATATTTCTGTACTCGTCTCCGCTGCCATAGTCCTCGTCCTCGCAGCTCTGTCGGTTCCGCTTCTCAACTCCTACTGTAAGTCATTCATTCATCTATGCGCGTGAGCATCAGTTTCCTCGTTATTGAGCTTGGTCACGGTGGCAGGCTGGTCAAATATCCGCTCACTATTGTCATTCACGACGGTTTCTCCGGTGGCTGATTTGATTGTGAGAAACGCCACGATATACACCAGCGATGCTTCTCTTCCCTTCGCTGACTCCATGGCCATTCGCAGTGGCAGGATCCTCCGCGTCGGCTCCTATTCCTCTCTCCAGGTTCTTGCAGTTTCGCTGCTGCGGCTTATCTACTTTGTTTCTTCTATATATTTTTAGTTACCTATATTACTTGCATGTTGTTGATTTCTTAATTTGCAATGATCCTCATCATATTGCATAGCATTATTTGACTTCATTAATATTCTTCTGATGTTAATTTTACAATTAAGATTAGCTTTCCAGTTAAAGTGATGATTTTTGTTGAAAACCTTCAACCACAGATTGATACTGGTTTGTCTGCTATTACTGCAGAACTTGCTTCCTCATGGGACTAAAGAGGTGGACCTTGGAGGAAAAGTTGTGGTTCCTGGATTCATTGATTCACATGTGCACTTGATATTTGGAGGACTTCAGGTCCAAAGGCATTACTATTGCTCAATTGCCTCTAGTTCTGAGATTTTGGTTGGATTGTCATAAAGATGTCCTATAAGAATATTATATGGTTTAGTTTATACTTTATACTCTACTTCTTGAATGCTGTGCCCCCTAATGATACTGCCTTTCTTCAATCATGGGCTGCTGCCTTTTGTAAACCTGCGTATTCTGTAACTCCACTTGATTATCTCTCTAAAACGTTTTTGTACGATATATAGATGGTCCGAGTGAAACTACGTGGCGTTACCCAGCAAGATGAGTTTGTGAGAAGAGTCAAAGAAGCATCAAACAGTAAGTTTTACTTCACTCTCTTTCAGTTTGAAGTGGCATTTATCACTATAATTCTGGCATTGTTTCCAAACAAATATCGGTTAAGCGGTTATTTTTGCAAGCCCATCAAAAACAAAAATCCCAACCATATCCAGGTTGACTCCCTGTACTTCTGCGGACAATATGTTGGAAGCTATCTGGTTAAAATTTATATACCTTTAGGCCAGTTAACTTGCTTTACGAGCCTAAATTCAATGAGTGATCTTATTCATCTAATTCTGCATCAAAGCCAATGCTCAACTTCCTATTCCTGGCTGATATGGTAATCTCCATGTTGTTTCTACTTTCTAGTGCTAAGCTTGCAAAATATTAAGGTAAAGCAGCTAACTCTGATAGTTTATACAGCTGGTGGATTTTTAGATACCCATTTCAAAAAGAGGCTGGTGAGTTTGCAGCTAACGGAAGTTCTATGAAATGAGTAAAGGTGGAATGACTGCTGGTTTACTCAGTGTTGTCAAAAGAAATAGGCGCCTTGAGGCGACGAGGCCAAATATCGCCTCAAATTTGAGGCGCTAGCCTCATCGAAAAAGACGACAGTAATTAAATTGCAGAACTTGTATGCAAATATCATATGTAAAATACTAAAGCTGAAAATTCTAACCATATATAGCTTTTACTAGTAGTCTAGCATACCAAAATATCAAGTCTCATTATCTAAATTCTAAAAGAGGCGTCAATTAATATCTAGTTCTAGTAGCTAGCTAATAATCTCCATCACTCTCATCAACATACAAATCTTCATCCCCATTATCTGATTTGTAAATCTCTTCTTCATCTGTCTCATACTCATCTATAACCTCCATCTCCTCAAAAGTATCCATAGACACTCTTTTCTTTTACCTTTGGACTTGGAACTAGTCTTGGAAGTGGTACCACGAGCACTAACAGTAGAAGGTCCAGAAATGTCGGACAATCTATGTTTTCGAGCTTGCTTCCTAATTTCTCTAGCTGGCTCTTCAGCTCCAGATGCTGCGCCTACCATACCCATGTTAACCTTGTCTCACTTCCAATTTGATCCTCATCATCACTAAAAATAAATGCATCATTTTCTGCATCTTCATCCTCCAACTCGCCAAAATCTTCCAACCACTCATTACTTTCATCAATATCATCTAAAGTAATTTTACCACCAGCTTCAAGTTTATCATAGCGTGCCTTTAAAGATTGGTTATGCTTTACAAAAACCAAATCATTTAAAGTCTTAGCTAGCAACTTGTTTCTTCTAGGAGTATGGAGCTGAATAAAAAACGAGTAAAGTTAGCATGAGTAATTATCAATTGCACAAAGAAAAGTACAAAAAATTAATTTATATTATTAAAATTACCTGCTCAAATGCACTTCAATTGCGCTCACACCCCGAAGCACTACATGTGAGGCTTAAGATCTTGATAGCAAGTTTTTGTAAATGTGGAGCACTTGACCCAAAAAGAGACCACTGTTCAACTGCAAAATTGAAAATATGAAACAAATAAATTTCAGGTTTGAATTCTTTATATAATATACAATATAATAATAAAAGTAACCAAATTAAACAAAACATTACCTTTTTTTATTTCTTGTGTTACAGCAAGATCTATTGCAAATAAATCTTTAGCCTCCTTGTATATCTTCAACTCGTCCAAGATAAGTGTTTGCTCATACTTATCTTTAACCAACCTTTGCACGCATTGATAAAATCATTGCATAATCTCATTATCAAATTGCATATTTGGATTTGAATAAAAGTACTCCGGGTTCAAAAAATGACATGCATTATGCAATAATAATATTTAGTAAAAAATGCATGCATTATGCAATAATAATAGGGTTAATAATATATAGTCAAAAACACATGCATTTTTGACTAAATATTATTATTGCATAATGCATGTCATTTTTTGAACCCGAAGTACTTTTATTCAAATCCAAATATACAATTTGATAATGAGATTATGCAAGGATTTTATCAATGCGTGCAAATGTTGGTTAAAGATAAACCTGAGCAAACTTTTTATCTTGGATGAGTTGAAGATATACAAGGAGGCTAAAGATTTATTTGCTATAGATTTTGCTGTGAACACAAGAGATAAAAAACCACCAGGTAATGTTTGTTTAATTTGGTTATTTTTATTATTATTATATTGTATATTATATAGTGAATTCAAGCCTGAAATTTATTTGTTTCATATTTGCAATTTTGCAGCTGAATGGTGGTCTCTTTTTGGGTCAAGTGCTCCACATTTGCAAAAACTTGCTATCAAGATCTTAAGCCTCACATGTAGTGCTTCAGGGTGTGAGCGCAATTGAAGTGTATTTGAGCAGGTAATTTTAATAGATAAATTATTTTTGTGTAATTTTCTTTGTGCAATTGACAATTACTCATGCTAACTTTACTCGTTTTTTATTCAGCTCCATATTCCTACAAGAAACAAGTTGCTAGCTAAGACTTTAAATGATTTGGTTTTTGTAAAGTATACACAATCTTTAAAGGCGCGCTACGATAAACTTGAAGCTGGTGGTAAAATTACTTTGAATAATATTGATGAAAGTAATGAGTGGTTGGAAGATTTTGGCGAGTTGAAGGATGAAGATGCAGAGAATGATGCATTTATTTTTAGTGATGATGAGGATCAAATCGGAAATGAGACAAGGTTAACATGGGGTATGGTAGGCGTGGCATCTGGAGCCGAAGAGCCAGGTAGAGAAGTTAGGAAACAAGCTCGTAAACATAGATTGTCCGACATTTCTAGACCTTCTACTGTTAGTGCCTCAAGGCGCTTTTTTCTTTTAACAACACTGTAGGATCAGCCAGCAACAACACAGGATCAGATCAGTAAACAACAATAAAATTTACACAGAAATCAGGATCAGCCAACAACAACAAAATTTATACAGATCAGCCAGCAACAGCATTACAGCACAGGTTCAGATCAGCCAAAACATAAAAGCAATTTGATAGTGCAAAAACATAAAATCCTTGTAGGAAACTAGGAATTATGAAAAAGAAGGAATACTGTAATATATGCATCAGCAGAAAATTATAAATTGAAAGAAGAAGAACTAAGAAGGAAGATGAAGACAGAAAACTACTAACCTGGAGAGTGGAGATGAAGACAGGAACAGAGATGAACTTCAACAGCAAAGGGGACTTCAAGTCTTCAACAGAGTTTTCACATTAGAGTTCTCTTGATGTGAAGAAAATAGGAAGAAGAAGAAGAGTCTGTGTCTCTGCTCTGTGATACGTAATAAAAATAGAGGTGCCGCCGTCCATATAGACAGACGCAAGAAGACAAACCGTTTTCTGTTTTTTTTTTTTTTTTTAATTTCTTAATATTTAACCTAATATTACAGAGTTGGGCGGGCCCAGTGGACAAACCACTGAGGCGTCGTCAGAGGCGGACGCCCTAGCGCCTGGGCGCCTCCGACGAAAGGCGCGCCTCCCACCGCCCTAGTGAAATTCGCCGCCCCTTCCATGCCTAGGCCGGAAAACGCCTCAGGCGAGCGCCCGGGGCGCCCGCCTTTGACTAACACTGGGTTTACTGATAGTATTTATCCTACTTTTAGGTGTAATATCATTTTATCCTAATGACAAGTGGACCTTCTTTCCCTGGAAAAAAAAAAGAAAAAAGAAACACACATTAGGCTTGCAACCTGGTTCTTGGATTTTGGGCGGTGGATGGAACAATGATCTATGGGGTGGAGAGCTGCCGCAAGCATCATGGATTGATGAATTTACACCTGATAATCCTGTAAGATAACGGTGTTGCCTGTAAACATGCATATTATCTTACTCAATCGTAACTGTAGAAATCTTGATATGAAGGTCTGGTTAACAAGGATGGATGGTCACATGGGCTTGGCAAATTCAGTGGCATTAAAGATGTCTGGCATCACAGAAGGGTCAGAGGATCCAAGAGGAGGAACTATCATAAGAAATCCTACAGTAATGTTGATCATTTATTTAGTTTCTATTAAAGATGGCATATGTAATGTTCAGAGCTGGCTGGTGTACTTGACTTGATCTAACAATACGGAAACCATCCTTTTAGATTATCTCTTTACATTATATGGAGTCTTCTATAGGCTTATTACTAGGGTAATATCAACGGTTCTTATCCAGTAGAAAACCTCGTTTTGACATTATTAATCATTGGTAATATCCTAAATGAAAAAAGATAATCGCTGATATTCTGGAGACACTGTCGATATAAATTTTCTGTTTGAACATTTTTGGCATGGTGTAGTTCAAAAATTAGTAGCTGAGACAAGATTATCCTAATGCAGATCCTAGTGGACTCTTGATTGATTCTGCAATGAAGCTTCTTCTACCATCGATACCTGAGGTTTCTGTGGATGATAGAAGGATGCTCTTCTAAGAGCCAGCCAATATGCTTTAACTAGGGGTTTGACGACTGTCGTTGATGTTGGAAGATACTTCCCTGGGGCTGGGACAAAGTTATCTTGGGAAGATTTATCAGGTTCATGAAGAAAATAGTGATAGGACCTGAGACCTGATTGTTCTTATATTGCCAACTGATTCTTTCTAGCGGTTGCTTCTATTATTAATTTGCTGAGAATTGCAAAGTTGCAGTCTTATGCACGAATACATTAGCAGTTTTTTCCACTCCAGAAAAATTTGTGAAGCTGGTCATCTTGATCAAAATAATTTTGTTACTTTTGTAGATGTCTAGCAATGGGCGGATTCTTCGGGGAAGATGATCATTAGGGTTTGCCTATTTTTCCTAATGGAGACATGGTCACATTTAGTTGTACGCTACAATCAAGAAAATTTGTCTTGCTTGTATCTCTTTTATACTGCTCTCTTTCACAGGATGCTATGAAGAAAAACACGTATTAGGGGAAATGAGCTGTGAAGATACCTCTTGTCTGGAAATATAGAAACTTTTGGATGTTCTATGTTGAAGCTCAGCTGCAATTTTGCAAGAGATCTTTCATTGGTCTGTTAGAAATTTTATCCAGTTCTTGGAGATGATGTTTTAATATCCCGGGAAATGTATACAATGATCTTCTAGTAAATCCAGATACATGCCTGTTCTCCATTTATTTTCTTGCTGCTTTTCTAGTTCAAGTCATAGCAGAACTAGTCCTCAGCTCATAATAGTGGACTGCTTATTGTTTAGGAGCTGACTCAAAAAATTGGTCCTGTCATGAGCAAGTGGATTTACTTGGGCGGCATCAAGGCGTTCGTTGATGGATCTTTAGTGTCTAATAGTGCACTCTTTGATGAGGTCAGCATAAACTCCGACATAGATAAGATTTTGCAGGATATAGAGATCTATAATGGGTTTTTGTATTCTTGGTACAGCCCTTTTTTACTGATATAGAATTGTTCCTTTTTATAGCCTTATGCTGATGATCCTCTAAATCATGGCTTGCTCGTGACCGATACTGAAATGCTTCTCAATATGACAGCAGCAGCAGATAAACACGGCCTCCAAGTAAGTAGTTTCTCATCTTTTTTACGTGGTATTTATCAATCGATGGTAACATTTTTGGAAAATTCAGGTCTCTATGCATGCAGTTGGTGATAGAGCGAATAGCTTGGTCCTGGACATCTATGAATCAGTTGCATCCACCAATGGAGCAAGGATCGAAGATTCAGGGTAAGCTACAACACCGCACGTAAATGTTCCTCTAGACTAAAATCTTGTCTCAGAATCAATTCTCCTGATTGTTTATGCACATTTATTTTTCCAGATTGAAGACGCGCAACATTTGGCGCCTGAAACAGTAGCTCGGTTTGGAAAACAAGGAGTAATTGCTTCAGTTCAGGTTGGTCCTATTTTCCTTTGCAGGTTCCAGTCAAACTAGTCTTTTCCAGTAAGTCTTATTTTGAATAGCTAGCTCGGGGAGCATACTTCCAAATCATGTTTTTTCTGCTTGCTTTACTGCACCCTAATTGAATTTAAATGATGACCTGAAATGTTTGAATACTATTGCCATATTTCCAGTGATGCAACTAGAGCCTTTATATAAACCAAATTCTCTGTGCTACATAATTGTTCAACTCCATTATGGCTGCTCATTGCTTTTTGTAATAGCCAGACCATTTGCTAGATGATGCTGGTTCTGCAGCTACAAAACTCGGCAAGGACAGAGCTGATGGAAGCTCTTACTTGTTTCACTCACTTCTAGTAAACGGTGCAAAATTGGCATTCGGCTCTGATTGGCCCGTAAGATTCATTATTACATTTCAGCACTACTTTAATCTCCATGAGAGCATAAATGATAATCTTTTGCAAAATTACGGTGATGAATTGATCGATTTAGGTGGTTGAGGTTGACCCTCTAAACAGCATCAAGACAGCAATGAAAAGGATACCACCCGGTTGGATTCCATCCGAACGACTCTCACTCACAGAGGCCTTAGATGAATGGTATCACCTTGCCACTGCAGATACACGATTTCAGCTGCATACTCGTGCTTCCTAGACCATGAGCTGGGCTCTCTATCTGTTGGTAAGATGGCGGATTTTGTGGTACTTTCAACCGAATCATGGGAAAACTTCGCAGCAGATGAGTCGGCCTCTGTGGTTGCAACATATGTTGGTGGCATCAAAGCCTACCCGTAAAAACTCCAACTCGACCTCTCACAGGTATGTATGTTTGGTACCTCTTTTGTAGAGAAAGCATCTTCAGTAGTTGTACATGAAGCATATTGCTTGGCAGCTAAGTTTGTGAACACTTATTAATGTGATATTTTTAGTGGAATTCAAACTTAGTTTGTCAATAAATATCATAACTCATTTTACTAGTTGATATAACTAATACTACGGTATAATATAATGTATAACACAAACTGAAATTAAAAATAATAAATTATTATCATAAAAACATTTTCACCATTGTCATTGGCAGGTTTTTAAAGCAATGCCGTATTTTTTTTATTTTTTGGCAACATATAGATTAAATGAGAGCTTATAAATTCACTTAGTTGGAGAAGCCACTTTAAACGTTTTTAAAATGATATAGAATACTATTATTTTTTTAGGAATTTTTTTACTTTAAATAAGGGGAAAATGTGAGAAATGGGGAAATTATATCTAAGGGAACTGATATATCTAAAATCTAGGGATACTCTTCATAGGGCCTACATTTTATGGCCCTCTTTTATCTCTCTGGATCTACTACTCTACTAGGCTAACCTATCCCCTATAGTCTTCTTTTTCTTTTTATGGTTTCCCCCTATAGTCTATATAACCTAAACCCTAGTCTATTTTACTATTCCTTCGCCTACTAATGGAGAGATTCTATTAAAAAAAAAACCCCAAAAGGTTATATTCATTTATATCCACAATTTTTTATTTTAATAAAAGCGATGTCTTCATCATTGAGTTAAAAAGGTATCACACTTATGTGAATAATAACTATGTGTATCACGCTTTTTTTTTTTATAATAGTTATGAACAGAAAATTTTGTTTTAAATTAATGTTATGAAAGAATATATGTTCTCATTAAAAAAACTTTCACATTTATTTTACATAAAAAATTAATATATAATAATAATGTGTTGGATTATGATACTCAAAATAATGATAAATTATAATAAATATATTTATAGATATTATAGCAAAAAAAATTTAGTAAAATAAAATAAAATATGTATATATATATATAATTAATAACACAATATTATTTAATGTTAAGAAAATATGTAGTCACCTTTTATAGTTTCAGAATTACTGCTAAAAAAACTTTATAATTAAGTTCAACTATTAAAATTATAAGGTATATTATCATCTGACTTAGTAAATCATCATAAATAATTATGTTTCATTAGACTAGATTGGCATTGTCTTAAAAAAATTACTTCAGCTAGTATTAATCGTGGAATTAAGGTACATATATATAAAATAAAGTTTTGGGTACACAATAAGGCTGATAATTAGTACATGCTCCCAAAACAGGTCTAATCGTCAAACTTATTCCCAAACTAGGCTCCTTCTGAAACTAATTCCCAAACTAGGTTTTTTTATTTTTTTAATCATTTATATTTTTTTTTTACATCCCAAAGTTTATATTTTGTTACAATTGACCCTAAACCGATAAATAATACAAGAAATATAAAAAAAAATGTGAAAAAATAAAGTAATTATATGTAAAAGTTATAAACTAAAAAAAAAACTAGTAATTGTAAAAAAATCTAAAAATAAATTATGCTAAAGATATAAATTATATTAAAAATACAGTGATATAACATGTAAATAAACTAAATACTCGTAATTTTTTAAGTATGAAAGTATAAAAATGAAAACGTACATAAACCCTAAATAAAACATGTTAAATTTATAAAAATGTATAAAATTAGTGACTGAAAAAATAGATAAACTAATTTAAATTTGAAAAATCAATAGAATAAATTTTAATTTCACACTCTTGATGAATAATTTTATCATTATATAGTTGTTTTATTTTTTGCCAAGATAAAGTTGTTTAAAAAATTATTTATTTTTAAATTTTAAATTTATCCTTTAATTTTAAACATTTTTTAAGAATTAAAATTAAAATCTAAAAATTTGTTTGTTTGATTATTTTTAATGTGTATTTTCATAATTTAATTAGTTTAGAATTTTTTTCCCCATTTTTTACTTTTTCATACATTTAATTTTCAATTTTCTTGTATTATATTTTGATTAATGATTCATTTGTAACCTAATGTAAACTTTAGGATGTAAAGTAAATAATGTACATTATTAAAAATATAAAAAGACCTATTTTAGGAATTAGTTTCTGAACGAGCCTAGTTTGGAAATTAGTTTCGAAAACTGACATACTTTGGTCATTCACTCACCAAAACGTCTAATATAGCCATTTCACCCGAATCAAACACGAAATAGCATGAAATGATTAATCCAAATTCCTAGTTTTTCGTTATCTTATATCGTGATAAAATTGTCAGTAGTATGAAACAGTATCCATATTGAAAATGCAGGGTAACTATTGCAAGCAAGTAATGTAGAAGGATGATTGTACAATTTTTCCATTAAAAAAACGATAGTGGACTTGTACCAGAAGTGAGACTGTGAGAGAGACATGGTGCTCTGTTCTGCTCTCGTCCTTCTTCTTCCACCACCACTCTACTCTGTAGTTTACCAAAAACAGAGCCATTGAATTGAAAAACCAAAGCTTCAGTTTTAGTATATACATATACAATGAATACATACATCTTTGTCATTTTCAGTAGCTCCTCAATCTAGCTTCTGCATCTCCATACCTGAATTGAGTTTAGAACTTGAGAGTTGAGACCTCTCACTCTCTCTCTTACATCGAGAAGATTCTCCCTTCCGTTACTTCCGCTTTCTTCCAGAAAGCTCTACGAACCACCGTGCATGGCGGCCACCCACCACCACCACTTCAATTACTTGCCCTCTACGGCGGGAGCTTCCGCCTCCGACCAGCTCAGCATGTTCAGTCTTCACGATGTCGTCTTCATCGCGCCTCCTTCCATGCACCAGCAGAACCCGCTGACCCCCTCTTCCGCCCACGCCGGAGCCGACCACCACCCGTCATCCTCCGCCGCGCTCGGCGTCGGGGTCAGCATATTCCCCCTCCTGGCCGCCACGCAGTGTGTAGCGAACAGCAACGCCGTCGAAGTCGTTGGCAACGACCAGCAGGGATCGAATTTCTTGAGAATGCGCGATGATCCGAGTTTGGCGAAGAACAACATCGCCGGAATCGGCACCGACGGCGGCGGCAGCTTGAAGGTTTGTCGTGATTGCGGGAATCGGGCCAAGATGGAGTGTGGGTTTAGGAGGTGCAGAACTTGCTGTAAGAGCGGAGGCTACAATTGCGCCACTCACGTGAAGAGCACTTGGGTTCCGGCCGCCAGGAGGAGGGAGCGTCAGGTGGCTATCACCTTCGGCGGCGGTGAATGTTTGTCTTCTGGGTCGTCTTCCGGCGGGCCTAAGAAGCAGCGAGCTGAAATTGGGTCATCACAGAACGCAAACACCAATGCTTCTTCTACCTCTAATTCCGCCGCCCCTAGAAGCTACCACGCCACCCCTTTCCGACAAGGTTTCTCTTTCACTCTCTAGAAATTAGAAAATGCATGTGAAATCACTTCCCAATTCTTCAATTTCAAGCTTATAATATAGAATTATGCTCTAAATAGTGCCAAAAATCTCATCTTGGTTATATAATATCGAAGATTTAATGTTAAACTGCGTATTTTATGGTCGGTCTAACTTCATATCTTGTACTAAGATTTTGGATAATGATCTTAGTTTTTGTGGGTTAAATTGCTTGCTGTATATATATGTATGTCCTCGTTTAACTTTGAAGGTTTAAAAACTTTAGATTTCCTAAAAAAGTTTAAATTTTGAACATTCAGATGCGAGTTTCAAGCAATCTTTGCCACGGCAAGTTCGAGCTCCGGCAATATTCCGGTGCATTCAAGTCACTGCAATTAGTGACGACTCAGCCGAAGTGGCTTACCAAGCTACCGTTAGCATCAGCGGCCATGTATTCAAGGGATACCTCTACGATCAAGGCTCTCGTGCAAAGAATTCGGTTTCTTGCACTTCACATATTCGATTCGAACAAGGAAATGACAATGTTAACCCCGCAGATGCATTTGCTGGCGCAGATTGATTGAAATTTGAAGGTACCTTTTTGTTTTATTTTTCTGAATTTTGCTTACGTTGTTACTTGGAGTGCAAGTAATTGATATGAATTTGTTGCATTTGGGATCAGTTTTTTTCTTTCACAGTTATGGATAGAAAACAAGATTCAAATGTTTGTGAGGAAAAGGACAACCTTTGTGGATGCCACTGAGACGAGTTTTGCCATTTTCTGTTGTTTTCATGGAAAAAGAGGAAAAGGTTGTCTCGATTATTAAAGAGACATAGTTTTCTGTTGTTCTCTTCTCTGCTTTAGTGAAGCCTCCTTGTTTTATTACCTTCATGTTGGTAATTGGCATTTTCTTCTTCTCATGAAACTTCTCCCAAGTATCTTTCTTTGCCCACCATTTTCATTTTCCAAAAAACCAAGTTTTTCCATAAAAACAAGTTTTATAAATTTATCTTGTTTATTTATAAATTGAAGGGTTACGATTTAAGATCCTATAAACAATCCCAAATGTATCTCATCTAATTGTTTTCCTAGATTTAAAATGTTAATATCTAGGTCTCAATTATCAGATATGTTGTTTTTTACCTTTTTTTCCGACTGATTTTGACGTTAAAATTGACCTTTTAAGCAACAAAAAGTATGTTGGTTCCAAATTTTTGAAATACCATTTGTTTAGACTTTTTCGAAGTATCTGATTTGTTTTTCATGGATTAAGCTTATCTAATGCTTAATTTTTTATCACTCAATTTTAAGAGGAAAATGTGTAAATCAACCAAATTGTTGGGACTGTTTTCATGTTCTTAACCCTAAATTATATGGAGTTTCGGATCTTGAAATTCTAGCCTTGTATCATTACTCTTTCAAATTACAAGTTCGTTAAGAAGTGAGATTCATGCATATGCATTTTGTCGAGCTCGATATAATTGGATATCTAACTTTCTCAATCGAAACTGCAGGTGAAGATTGAGTTAAGGGTAGAAGGAATCGACGATTTCGTGAAGAATAGCCGATCAAAAGAAAGAGTAGGAAATTTGTTGTTAGATATGGGTGCAATCTTAATTAGATATAGAGTTTAGTAATAAGGGACATAATTAAGTAGGACACTCATATCTGTATTCATGCAGAAATCTGTATGGGTTCATTACTTACTACTAAAACTTTCATCTGTTATTATTATTATGACATTGGATGATAGTAGATAGATAAAACTATATAGCTTTACTTTAGTTACACAAAGTGACCTCCTATCAGAATTGGCCTCATACATTGACGAGCTTGAAATTATGCCCCAGGCCCTACCTTCGATATTTAGTGGAAACCATGTCTACAAATAGTCAACTTAATATGGTGTAGTATGCGATTTAGCGTTTAATTCCTTAATCAGATGTCTTGTGTTTAAACTCCATTGACCGGTTGACCCTAGGAATGGAAAAGTATCCATGGTTACCCGTACGATCATATTTGATTTCGAGTGAGAATTATTTTATGTATAGAGTAAGTATGTTCCGACTTACAAGTAACAATAAAAAAAAAAATAGAAAATTGTTCATGACCAGTACTTTACCCCCTTACGGGCTGACCCGGTGCGAGTGAGGATTAGTCTAGGTGTGGAGCACGCATGCTACGGGTGCTGGCTGTTGCCCTCTTGATTAGTGCCCTTAGAATCACCCCGGAGGAAGAAAAAAAAAATGCAAGCGGGTGTCTTTGATATCAGTTCAATCTTTAATGAATAAAGCGATTAATAAATGATTGGCCAAAAAAGAAAAAGTGATTACTAAATGTGTTTCGGTTGTAATGTATAAAGTACTTACTATTGTTTTTAGAGTGAAGTTTGAATCGAGAACAGTCAAATCCTTGAATATTTTATTATTTAATATGTATGAGATTAAAGACAAGACATGCTAAGCACAATACATAAGACAACTTTCATTCATTAGTTCGCTGTACATCTGTATTTTGACTTCCTCAGACCAACCCCAAATCCCCACTTTTTTTTGGGAACAAAAAAATTCTGGGTTGCCAAAACAAAAATTAACCCCTCCAAATTGGTTGGTGCATTTTACTTACAAACCAAATTTGGGCCTTAATAATCTATGCCATGTCCTTTGAGTCTCCATCTATGGAGTCACCAAAAATTAGCAAACGCCATTGCCATGCCCACAAAATCATTGACCCGACCCGACATGTTAGTTATCGTCGATGAAAGCTTTAAATATGAAGTCCCGAAAGCGTCTTGCGTATTGCTTCGGGTCGACTGCTGAAATCGAGGACACATCGTATTGGATCGCTTTATAAACGTGCTCGAGCTTCTTGGTGATGTCGTAGTCTTGCAGGATGTCTATTATACCGAAGTACATGATAATGTCACACATCTCACCGGTTTTTTCTCCGACCGAGTCAAAGTCGGTTCTTCTGATGGTTCGTTCCGCTCGAGCCGGCATGTTCATACCCAACTTGATCGAAGCCCACCTGTTAATATCTTCGTAATTTTTTTATTTTTTTTTTAATATAAATTGTTTCAACTTCAATTCTTGCCCTATTTCTTTTTAAAAAAAATCTCACTTCGTCCCTGTCTATCAATAAAGGGTCAGAGCTGTTACCTTGCAGGATCCAAAAGATGCCGATCCATTGTGATGCTCGAATTGTAATAACCTGGACCATCTAAACCGGCATTCTCGTTCCCTGAACACAACAAATAACTCGATAAATCCGCAAGAACGAACCCACTTCCAAATTCAATGCCAAGAACATGAACACGAAATCGAACCGATAGGTTGAGATTGAGGCGCGCAAGGCTCGGGTACTAAGCAATCCCTGCTATTTGATACTTGCCTGAAATGAACTCCAACCAGAAGACTGTAATCCATAATCTTCTCTTGTTCCAGAAACTCGCAATCTCTTTCAACTTGTCTGCAATAAAAAAAGAGTTATTTTTCGATCGGTTTGTAAAAACCATATCGAAATATCGACTGTGAGAGAAGATCGATTAACCTGGAGAACTCCTGAAACTGCGCCTTCTGTAATCTAAACACAAAGTTGAGGTCAAGATCTTTAAGGGTCGTGCCTGTATCTACTTCTGCTTCGGGTTTAGAGGTCGTGCGGCCCTGTGAAGAGCCTTTTAAGTCGAACCGTCTGTGGATTGTGTACTCCGAACAGCACAAGTTTCCCATGATCACGAACCGAACCTTCTTCTGAGATCCAGTTAGTTTCACGCAGTGCAGGCCGAAGAACTTGGTGACGAGTGTGTTCTCAAATGCCCGGACGTGGTTGTAATATGCAGGCAACATCCTCAGAAGCACCTGCATTGTGGTTTTTTCGCAAAAAGTTACGATTTTTTAATCAAGAAGTGTTCGATATCGCTTCATCTGCACCATTTTGTATACAGGGCCAAAAAGTGAGCTTTTTATATATTTTTTTTTACCTTGACTTCGGCTTTCTTGAGGGTCTTGATCATGTATTTATCGTCATCGGTCAAGTAGAAGAAGCTTCCGCTTTTTCCGGGAGACGATAGCTCTCGAAGAGGATCGTCGTTCCCGCACAAAGAGATCATGTAATCTGCAGCATCCACTTTGAACAATTTCCTTAGTGTCCTGCAATTAATATGCCAAAACCAACTGCATCAGCACAACTAGATGAACAATATCCCAATTCCTGACCATTGATATCTAAAAAGCTGCAAAAATTGAAATTGACAAGAACCCGTCTCAGTAATCGACAAAAAGAACGAGAATTTAAGGCAAAGTTGTTCTTGATAAGGCATCTGACCTGAAAACAACAGGGCAATAATCCTTCCACTTAAACTCCGACGATTGGTGAGGCGGAGTGTGTTTCGATTCTTCAGTAGGAAACTTTGTCCAGATCTTCTCTTTCGGATCGAAAGCCGAAGCCTTCAGATCGAAAGATGTTGCCGGAGGAGCTCTTGCAACAGAATGTCTGCATCTCAAAAATGTAAAAGTAAAAAGTTGTTATTGAGTTCATGAAAAAAAAAAAAAACTTCATTCATTAAAGAAAAAAAAAACTTCAAAAATACCAAACCAGAATGAGCATTAAGTTAGCTACCTGATTCCTAACTGCAGACTGAGCATCAAATCATAACTCTTATGACCCTTTGAAATAATCTCCCCTTGCCTCTTCTCTAACTGCTGACAGCTCAACTGCTGCTGCCTCGGCGAACCCGAACTCGAACCCAGATCCTCCAGACTCCTTAAACACTCTTCATCATCACCATTTCCATTCTGGCTATCACTGTTTCCATCAGAATCCCAGTTATACACCCTTCCATTATCTGCAGATATTGGCCTTATTTTCCCAATATTCGACACCGACAACGCCACCTTCTCACCATTCGAAATCTTCATATCACTCAAATCAAAAGCAAACAGTTTCTGCCAGTCGAAGTTATCGAAACCAATGCCTCCAGTTAGACCAGACGGATAATAAGTCTCACTTTGTTGTTCACCCTTGCCCCAAACACCGACGTAGAAGCTTCCATCTGCCCGTTGGAAGGTTCCGCCCCCCTTTGGCAACCCGTCTTCCCAAAACCCGGTGTATCGGTTCCCGTTGCTCCACACCATCGCCCCATTACCGTTGATCGTCCCGTTAGTCCATTCACCAATGTAATGGTTCTCATTCTTCCACTGGTACCTAAAGATTCGAACTTTAATCAAATCACAACCCCGATTCGACAAAAAAAACATGATAAACGATTGAAGAAACCGACAAAGATCGAATTTTTAGTACCAAGAACACCTAAAGATTCGAAATTTAATCAAAATCCTACCACGATCACATAATCATAACCCCGATTCGACAAAAAACAGGAAAAACGATCGGAGAACCCGAAAAAGATGAAATTTTTAGTACCAAGAACAGACCTGCCATGCCCATGCTGCACCCCAAGCTGCCACTCACCGTCATAGTAGTCGCCATTAGGGTAGTTTTTGGTCCCTTGACCGTGCTTCAAGTTGTTAGACCACTGCCCTTTATATGTATCGCCAAACGGACCTGTATAAGACCCAATGCCCTCCATATTCCCGTCTTTGAACTCGCCTTCGTAGGTGGCGCCGCTCGGCCAGCAGAACTTGCCACTCCCCGTCGTCGTCCCTTTCCACCACTCCCCGACGTACATACACCCATCGGTCCATAGATACTTGCCGTAGCCGTGGGGGAGGTCGCCGACCCACTGGCCGGTGTAGAAATCTCCGGTGTTGAGGACCCTTTCGGCGTGGTAGACCTCGCCGTCGCCGGAGCTGGGTCCGACGTCGCCGTCGACCGACATTGTGCTGTGGGCTCTTCGCTGTGATTTCTTCTCTCTGCTCATCGGCAACGTTCTGCCACTGTTACATTCATTCCTTCTGTCTGTGCGATTAATAAAACCAAACTGGAACTCTGTTTCCGAAACTAGCCCGACATCGGCGGAGATGGAGTGAAATCGCAGACCCAATTCTTTCTGAGATTAAAAAAAGCAACAAATTTATGAAATGGTTTTTTTTTTTTTCCTGCTGTTGCCGGAACCGGAAGGATTGATTTCAGAAGAAAGGAAATCAGGGTTTGTTTAGTTGGGTTGGAAAGGGTTTGTTTAGTTGGGTTGGAATTAATGAATGACTATGTCTCTCGGTTTCCTATCAAAAAGTATGCTCTTCCTATTCTTTATGCTTGAGATTTCTCTGCTCAAGTCTTCTTCCAGAACGGTGATAGTAATTGTAATTGAGAGGGAGAACCAGAATAATAGCAATTCGGTATTTGGATTCTCTGTGAATTAGCCCATAGCCTGACATTTGAAACAACGAGAGAGAGAAAATAATGGTGGTGCTGTTTATGTTTTCGTCATTTTGGCTTGACCAGCATCATCAAAATTTCATTTTATTTTGGATTTTATTTTATTTTTTGTATATAATTTTAGAGTTCAATTCAATTTTTAAAAATAATTTTATAAATAAAATATATCATTTATAATTTTAAAATTGTAATAAATAAACTATAATTAACAGAATTATAATCTTCCACCATAATTAATTATTATGGAGTTTTATATATATAATAATTTAATAATGTTCATAGATAGATTTAGTCCTGGATTAAACAAAACAAAACATGGTCACGAATGTCCTGACATTTAATCGAGTCAATCAAAGAAGTTGGGCTCACATATCATATCTGGTTTAGTGGTGTATATTATTATTTATGTTTCTCATCAACTACCTATACAAGACAAGGTTTTGTTGTCAGATTATTAAATATATTAAAGCTATTTTACCCATTAATTACTCTTATAATCCCTACTTGTTTTACATAACCTTTTTTCTTAATTTTTTTGCATTACCTCTAATCAATTTCTAATGACTTAACATCGGCCTGGTTGGTCTAGTGATTAAAATCTTTATTTTCATGTAGTTTGATTCTGGAATTCCAAATTCGATACATCTTGATGAGTAATTTCGATGTGACTTAATTAAAATATAAGGTGGTCCATATATTAGGTCCAATATCTTTATTAAACTATAATGTTGGTAAATCTACATTGACTAGTCAGTGTATGCGCTCTGGTAAGTCTAATCGATAGTTGGTAGAGCTACATTAACTAATTACTGCATGCGTTGTTTGTTCACTAAAACTAATCAAAAGAAACTCATGACGTGATTAATATTTATGCCTTAAGTTTGCCAATACCAATACGAGCTCATTCCTCAGTTTCTACTTAATATGTGAATAACGATCCCTTTATTTTCCTCGAGGTGGTACTAAGTGGGACCTAACCAAGAGAGCAACACTCGTAGCATATTTGCTCCACGCTCCACGTTTAGATTAATCATCACTCGAACAGGGTCAGCCTGTAAGAAGTATTGTGCTGACCATAAATATTTTTTCATTCTTATAGTCACTACCACGATTGAACCTCTAACCTATGGTTAGAACATGAAATGGAAATGAAAGTATTCAACATATTCTTATTTATAATTTAACCGGCACAATCGAATTCTAAGTGGGATTCCACTTTTGCTATTATATATAGGTTCTACGCTTATTAATGAGGCAAATTAGAGACCACATAAACGGTTGTCTAAATTAATATGGAACATTCTCGTTGATATGCTTATGTTGTTAATAATGTGAAATAATTGTGTCAACATTTTTCAATAATTAGTATGTCATGATTTAAATACAATAAATATTGGAATAATAACATAATAAATTTATATATAATTCGTGGTTCATTGGCTTTAGACATGGTAGATCGTGGCCAAACATTCCCACCATACTTTTACGTGTGGTTCGGTTTGATCAATCTGCATAAATAAAGTTGTGGAATATATTCCAATCTTTCTATTCCAGACATGTAATACATATACAAGTCTTATACTTATTAAGAACCTAAGTCCATTAGACTGGTGTTCAAATCAAAAGTTGAAACTCTTTTAAAGTGCAATATTATCGTAGCGGTCCATACAAACAACTAATATTGAATCTTTCACCATGCAGATAAAACAGGTCTTGTAAGTTCCAAAACTCACTATATCATCTATTATTTTCTGCTAATAAGGTATTCCCACGTCCATATTCTATATTAAATTCTCTATGAAACCGAGATGGTAAACTTTCAGAAAATTCGTATCGGTTCTGTTATAATTTCTTAGGGCCTCGCATGGAACTAGTTCAACACTGGTCTAACCAATTCTTGTACAAAAAGAGAAAGTTTTATTTTTGGTATCACTTTATTGCTGGAAATTGGTTTGTTTGGAATTGATTCGGAACTATTTTGCACAAAAAAAACAAAACAAAACAAAAACAGTTTTATCAGGAATCGATCTGAATATGACCATTTTTATGAAGATTTACAAAAAAAAAAAAAAAAATCAAAACTAGTTCTGATCCGGCTCAATTAAAATTCAGTTCCGATCCAAAACATAATTAGTTCCACATAAATGTAATAACGATTCTTACTACTGATTCACTTTTTATAGACTTGTTCAATTTAGATCTGTTCCGAACATGACCGGTTCCAAACGATCAGGTTCCAAACCAATTTTTATTTCCAACTCTAAAATTTGTAGCACATCAAAAAAGTCCGACCAAATTTCTTTGATAACCCAAGTCCAACCAAACCTTTGTAAAAACATTGCACTCGAGATATGAGGCATCTTGTTTGGTCCTAAGAGTTTGGGCCCAAAGCCCATAGAGACCCCTGATAAATTGTGATTATAGGCTTATAGCCCAACCAAACCAAAAGAATAGTGTTATACCGCGATATCTTCTAACATTACTACATTAGTATGCAAAGTATTAAGGATTAACATGTATTTTGCTCCATGATGTTTTTTTTTACTTAGTTTTAGTCTCATATGTTTGCATATTTTTCTAGTTTTGGTATTTCTGTTACATTTCGTTCATATTTTCCGTTAAGTAACATGTGCAAGTCACGTGATCCACCCTAAAATTTTAATTTTGTTCAATCTTTAGTCCCTCTAATACTTCCTAACTCTTTTTTAGTTCAATTTAGTCCCAACTTTTAAAATTGACCTCAAATTGGACAACTAGGTCCAATTGACCTAGCCCTGGGCTAGCCCAGAGCTGTGTCCGACCACGGTCGGGGTCGCCGGACCCAGGCGACCCCAACTGGGATCGACCCAACCCTGGGTTAGCCCAGGATTGGTCCAATTGGACCTAGTCCAATTGAGGGTGAGTTGACTCCAAAACTAAAAAAATATGCAAATATATGAGACCAAAATTAGACAAAAAAAAAAAAGCAACATGAACCAAAACTCAAAAGTCGTCGACCAAAAACCTATTAACCCAAGTATTAATGTTTAGTATATGAGGCCAAATTTATTTGCTACAAGAGCCTATAACATGATAGCGTGAAACCAATTACGTACGTAAATTATTTATATATTTCTTACGTAAATTGAACACAATAATTTTAGATAATGCTGAGATACACAATTTGTCATCAACCCTTAATTTATTTTCTTATTTTTCTGTAAAAAAATTATTTTCTCAATCCTAGAGAGAGAATGATAAGTTCTAGAAGGACATATCCATCATTAAAGAAAGTCGCCGGCTGAACTTTTTTTAAAGCTTCTTCCCTAAACCGCGGCTGATCCACTCCATATGTCCATACTATATTTTATTATTATTATTATTATAATTTAAAAATGACGCAATGGTCATAGTCAAGGCCCAAGGGCTTTGTTCTATTATTATTATTATTTCACTTATTGAAAATAAAGTAGTTTTATACTTGGCTCTACCTCATTGATCATTTATTTAATTGTGATCAATTATTTTCATCATTGTAATTGTGGAACAAAAGGCATAACTTGAAATTTTACACATACCTGGGAGACTACACGCTACTGCTTTTTATTTACTAAATAAATTAAAATGTCTCCAGAGTTACTCCCAGAACTTTGTAAGTACGGTAATTAATCCCAACGTTTTTATTATAGTTGTGATGAAACTTGATGAAATTGAAACGTAACCAATCATCTATCGATACGTGAAAAAGAGATGCCACTTATAATATTATTAACCAAATATTAAGTGGACGTATTGTTATTTTATTATTTAGCAACTAATTTCTTTTACAAAATTGATAAATTTCTTTTTTACAAGCACCGTTTTTGTTTATTAATGAGAACGGAATAACAGCTCTTCACAAAAGAATGAATAACCAATTAATTATATAGCATGGTACATAGGATGTTATGCAAAAATTGACTGACTACTCATGGTGATTGTGATCGGTTGAATGCGTCATAATGTAGGAAAGTAAAAAGAAAGAAAATTCTACCATGTCGTATGATTCAATTTAGAAATATGATATTTTATTTAAAAATCACTCAAACTAATTACATAAGGAAAACCATTTGAATAAGGATCAAGATAAATATAGCATCCCTCTAAAATTTTCTACTTGATTTGAAATGTTGTTTTTCAAAATGCACTTTTATATATATTTTTATACTTCTTGTGCTAATGAAATGAAATTATATATTTTTGTGAGGCTGATTTTTTAATAAAAAATGATTTTATATGCATATATCGAAATGAATGACCACAAAAATGTTCAAATAAATTTTTTTACTGATAATTTAATTGATTTTCCGTAAATCAGCTATATAATTAACAATTTATTCCAAGTATCTTGTTTGTTCCAATGATTACTTAAACAATTTTTTGGTATTATAAAGAAGTGAATAAAATCAAACTTTAGAATAAAAGGCTTCAAAATGAATTTGGACAACTATCGATCATTACACTTCCGTCTATCCAATAGAACTTTTTCGTTCTTTTAAATATCTGATGATTTCGGGATTGGTCAGGAAGAAAGGAAGTAATTTTTTTTATTGGTCAGGAAGAAAGGAAGGTCAGATAAAGCCTCTTTTTCTCTCTCTCTACGTATGGAAGAAAAAAAGAAAAAACAAAACAAAACTACATCGGCCTATCGGAGATCTCGGTCAGTTCAGTTGATGTTCATGTCAGTCAGGTCAGGCAGCCGCCTACGAATATATTTTTAGGGAAAAATAAAAAAACCAGCCTCCTTAGAATTATTGGTCTAAGTTAAGTCTCTTTTATATTATTTGTTAGATTTGTTAGATTATTATTTATGTTAGAACATATAAAATTGGTTCATTGTGTAATATGATGAAATAATTCAATGCGCCACCCATAATCAATCAAGACAATAGAAATTTTGTGAATGAAAAATGTTCATATTTACATTATTACATCTTATGAACTTGATCTGATACAAGTAAAAATTAGATTAAATGTATAACAAAAATTCTATCAATGTTGTCTTCTGGATGTTCCTTGACACCGCATTTTTATGAGTGTTATCCTCATGATGAGGTCTCTTACGACCACCTCGCGAAAAACAAAAATATTAATATAAATATTGATTCAAACATATCGTGATTCTTCACTTGGATGTTTTCAGTTTGGGCTTTAAAAATATAAAACTATTTATGATCAACACCTAATTTCTTATTAGCTGAACTCAGGGACGAAGCTAGAAATTCCGTTCGGAGGGGGTAAGAATTAAGTTGGGGTCAAATAACAAGTATAAAAAAATTTCAGAGTGGGCAAACGTAAGATTTTAATGGGAAAAAATGATGACAATAACAAATTTTAATGTAAAAATACAAATTGCAAAAATTTGAGGAGGGGCACACTACACTCTTGCTTCGCCCCCGGCTGAACTAATGATGTCAACATAAATTATTTTTAGACACGAAATATATAACACATAAAATATATTTTATACATAACATTGACTTAAAATTATATTTGGTATATAAGTTTGTATCTTTTTAGATCTATATATCAATTTTGAAATTAAAATCTTATTTCAATAGAAATGAACTTTCGGACCTACAATTAAATGTCAATAATTTTTAATAGAAATGAACTTTAGGACCTACATTTATTTCAATTAATTATAAGTTTCACTCGTCCTAAAATAAACTAGGTGCTGGCCCCGCGCTACGCGCGGGGTGACATACTAAGTCGTATACGTTTACATATATGTAAAAAATTTGAAATTATATTTCAAGGCGATTTATAACGATAGTTCATAAAATAATATTGACAAAACTTATTACTGTCAATCTCTTGTTTGTATAGTACTGCAAACTAAGAAATAACCCTAAATAAAAAGTTAAAGAATTAGAATAGCTAATACCAATTGTTGTAGTGCCTTTTGAATCAGATTAACTAATGTCTCGTAACTATTCTAAAGTTGAGCGGAAATACAGATCAAAACATGGATAACGGAGAGAGTTCAGGGTATTCCCATGAATCAGTAACGACGAAAACAAAGATACCAAGGAGCTGTGGTAAAGGCAATTCATGGGTCGAAGCGGATAAAGGTCATCCTTAATATAATATATGTTCAAAAATATTCCTTGTAGAAATCCAGATTACCAATAATCTTCCAAAGGTCTTCTCTTGTCAAATGTGGAGAATATAGTAGATCATAACCAAACTCCATACTGATTTTTTCCACGTTACCTCAACTACATGGCTTAAAAGCTAGCATCCACCAGCTTCCTCCTGCAAAAATTCCACATGGAGATGATTTATTAAAAAAAAGTATTTTTACACACAACATTTGAGTAGAGGCAGCTCCATACAACACAATTATGTCCCTCAAAATCCTAATCCAATCTCCGATCTTCACATTTCGTAGCGTTGGAGTAGAATCTTAATAATGCAGCTGAGTTTATAATCATGATATGTTTGCGTAAATGAACCTACGTGTCTGAAGAATTACTGAGACACAATCTAGAGTAAAGCAGACCCCATGAAAAATAAAACATTTGATTCATTCATATTGATAAGCTAGTAATACCACTCATATCCCACTTAAACTCAAGAGCAGCAAGTTGCCAGTAAGAGAAAGGAACATTAAAAGACCACTGATTCAACATAAGAACTTCAATAACAAAAAAATTAGAACATTTGATATGGTAATTGTTACCTAGAAAATTGCAGTAGACTACAACTCTATCAAGTTTCCAACATATTGTCACATAAAGCAATCAACAGGTTTTTCAAGCAATGAAAGGATAAGCATGACTGATTGCAAGTCACAACAATGAGAATATGATCCTAGAATGTATAATTATATTTTCACAAAAAATTAAGCAGTAGACAGATTCTGTAAATTCTACAGACTTGTGTACATTCAATGATTCATTAGAGAATATGGAAAGTCTACTCACCTTCACAATGTCTCCAACCTGCCAACTTCTTTCAAGGAATAAGGCTCCAGTATCAGTCTTGGAATATTGAAAAGAGAATGTAATTTCAAAAAATTCAACGGATGAATGAGATGAAGCAGCTTATAGAAAATGTTTTAAGAGCACATTCTATTTGAGAAGGTGAAGCACGTAATTTCACTGCATTCTTTAATTATCATATTCGGAAAAACATATCATGAATATTGTTTCCTTAGATTACATCAGAAGAAATGGAGAGAATAAATGCTCTATTTGAGCATTATTACATACACTTTTGAATAAATATCAATATTTGTGAATGTTTTACCAAAAGCAATGCAGATTCATCAATATTTATGATCATTACAAAAGCAATGTAGATTCATCTTTTGCATCTACTTGAAGAAGACGAACTTGTTCATAAGAAAATACGGGAAACCATGCATTGCTACTTTGCTACCAGATTCTAGAGCCTTTTATTTTCCAATATCATGAACCACAACAAAGTTGCCTACACAATCATAATAATCAAGTAAAGTAATTAATTATGTTCATCATTCCTAAACTAAAAGAATTTTATAGAAGTCTATCTCTTTTGGTCCACCTAAGCTTCTGAAACTTGGAAGGAAACATAGCTGGACGTTCATGACCATTTGCATATATCACCTAATCAATATATTATTATTAGGTATATATATGCATTCAAGGGACATACAATGCAGAACCTCAATCTAACAAAACAATCAACACCAATGGGGAACATAATTTACCTTGAATATTTACCATGCAGTGAAGAAGACCTTCCTAATATATGCAGCTCAGATGTACACTGTTGTGCAAGAGCCTAAACAACATACAAATAGATGTTCCAATTTATTTAATTGTTCAATAAACAGTGAAAACATGGAATGGCAAAAGTTTCTTACGATGAGATCATCGAGGTCTTCATTCATCTGTCTTTCTTATGGAACTGCATCTTCACCACCACTCATGCTCTCATTGGCTTTCTCTAGAAGTACCCCTTGCAATGATTTTAAGGACTCATTGTGTAATATGATCTCGAAATATCCCAGCTAGATTTGTACATCAAAAGCAATCAGATCGACCTTTGTTTTTCAGAATAACCATTGAAGAACTTCTAAAAGCATAGTTAATAAGATGATGATTTTGTTCGGATAAAGTAGGTAATATTATGATACACCTCAAGCATTAGCTGACAGAAGACTATCTACAACTTTTGAAGCTCTGAAAGTATACTATCTTCAAAATTCCATGTCATGTTGTGGGATTCCTTCAGTTAAACAACCAAAGAGAGAAGTTAGTTCAAATATACATCAAGTACAAAAAGAATCACCTAAAACTCAATCGGACAATCAATTCACCTTCCTTAGCAGTTACCTCAAACTCTGCGTAAAAATGCAGGGTACTCCAATTAATTGGAACAAAGAATTGAGCTTCGGCGATTCCAATAATTTCGACCTGCTGTCATGAAACACCAGTAAATTAGGGTAATTGGCGATCACGATCAAGAGTAATTAGGGTTCTAATCAATCGGAAAATCAGTTCACCTTCCCGTAAGCGGCCTCGCCGAAGTTGTAATTAGCTATTCACCTTCCCGTAAACGACTACAGAGGAAGAAATTATGGAAATAGGTCACTAACTTCCGTCATCTACTTCTCGATCGTCTCCATGCCTGAAGAATAGGAAGAGCTGGGGAGGGGTGACGACTGGGGGCGCTTCAGCTTCTCGATCGTCTCCACGCCTGAAGAAGAGGAAGAGCTGGGGGAGGGGTGACGATTGGGGCCTCGACATCTTGTAGATAGCTTCTCTGGACTACGGGTTGAGAAACGACGGCCTGGAGGGATGTGAATAGTGAGGGATGTGAAGAGGGTAGGGTAAATGCCACAATTCATTCATAAGTGCGGTCTGAGGAGAAGGGGAGGACCGAATTGCAAGTGATGGATAAACAGCGTACTCACCACGCGCGAGTTAGAATGTTAACTGACGTGGCATGCTCAGAATAGACCAAATTTGCTGACATGGTGTGCTCTAGTTAGCTCATTATCTCTCCTGTTAACTTATTATATATATAGATGTTTGTTTCCCTCAAATATTGTCACCGTTTCATTTCCACCTAATATTTTTTTTTTTTTGCCAAATTTCCACCTAATATTAGGAATTAGAAATTTAGGAAGTTGGCCAAAAAAGAAATTTAGGATATGCTTTTTTTATTTCTTTTTTCCCCTAAATTTATCTTTTAATATTTTTGTGTAAGTATATTGAGGTTATAAATTATAATATATATGGACTTTTCTCCTCTATAGTCTATACCATCTATATATATATACGTCTCCAACCAGCTTCTCTTCATTCACCAACCACAATCCACTCCATTCTTTTCTAGCTCAGCTCTAAAGTTTCAGAGACTCTCCATTTCAATGGCGTCACTAAAACCTATTAAGATCGCCGCCATCTCCGGTTCTATCCGTAAAGGTTCCTACAATCACGGACTCATTCGTGCTGGTACGGTTGACCGATCTACTTTCGCTAATTCAGTAATTTCTCTCTGTGTACTAATCCGTTGATCGACGTCTTTTGTTGTTATCAGCGATTGAAATCAGCCAGGAGGCGCTGAGCGGCGTGGAGATCGAGTTCGTTGACATCTCTGACTTGCCGATGATCAACACTGACCTCGAAAGCGGCGGCAAGTACCCGAAGCCGGTGGAAGAGGTCCGTCAGAAGGTTCTCCGTGCCGACGCCATCCTATTCGCTTCTCCGGAATACAATTTCTCCGTTGCTGGTAAAGTTCTTTATTGGTCAACTACATTTGAGTCCATACTTGACTGATTCTGATTTATGATACTCAGCGCGATTCTAATCTTCGATAAAAATCATTTTCAAATCTAGGGTTCATATAAATCCAAAAATAGTGATAAAGCATATAGGTGAAGGAAGTGCGGATTCATGGTATTAGGAAAACTTTTACTCAGTGGAATCTACAGATTCAATTTTCTTTTCATATTCATGTACTGAGTGGCTTGTTATGTTGAATCGGAGAACCATAAACAAAATCAAATGAAACTACATCTCCTGGATGCTGATCTAGTCAAATTTCATTCCCAAATTGATGAAGTATTAGAATCTGGGCTCGACTGTTGTGGTCTACTGAAGAAAAGAACTTCAGTTTGATGGATAGGAGAACTTTTGTTCATTGAGACAAGAATGTACAAGAAGAAACATCTCAAGATTGTAATTAGTAATTACAACAGCATCTATCTGCAATCTCTCAGCAGTATTCCTGGTGGCCTACATAGCATCTATCTGCAATCTCTCAGCAGTATTCCTGGTAGCCTACAAAGCATAGATGATCAATTCAGATATCTCGGCTTCTCAATATAAACAGCATAAACTTGACAACTTTGCCTGTTTCTGTTCTGAAATGCTCATCCTTCTTGTTGGCTGTAATTACTAATTACAATAGCATCTATCTGCAATCTCTCAGCAGTATGCCTGGTAGCCTACATTGCATAGATGATCGATTCCGATATCTCGGCTGCTCAATTTGATAAATTGACAATTCTTTGCCTGTTTCTGTTCTGAAATGTTTGTTCATCCCTGTTTCTTTGCGATTTCAGCGCCTCTGAAGAACGCGATCGACTGGGCATCTAGGCCACCAAATGTGTGGGCAGGAAAGCCTGCCGCAATCATCAGTGCCGGAGGAGGCTTCGGTGGTGGACGATCACACTACCACCTCCGCCAAATCGGAGTGTTCCTGGATCTCCACTTCATCAACAAGCCCGAGTTTACAGTGTGCGCATTTGCCCCTCCTGCAAAGTTCGATGCTGATGGCAACTTGATTGATCTCGGCACCAAAGAGAAGCTAAAGGCTGTCCTTCTTTCTCTACAGCAATTCACACTAAGACTCGGCAGTAACTAAGCAGAATCGACATCGATTAGTTGATCAATAAAACACACTGTCTTATTTCTCCATCTTATAGCAGAATACAGAATTCTTGGTCTATTATGAGCATTGTATTGTTGTTGTTTTCATGTTGTGTCATATTTGCTGTAATGTCATCGTATACTTGTGAAGTGTCTGTCTTGTATCGACTGTCTATCGTATTAATAAATTTTAGTGTGTTGTGTTTTTGAAATGTTACGAGTTTGCACGGCATGGTCGATTTTTCACAATCTGGAAATGCCTTTAGGCTTTATTCTTAGACTCCTATGACCCTAAATTGCATAAGCATTAGTATTGCAAAAATTTTGAGTCTGTCCAAAAAGGAAGATTCTAGATACTTTGCAAGTTAAGGTTGTATCTTTTGAAAGTTAAGATTGTAGATTCATTCTCAATCTGCTGATAATTACGATTATAGGGTTTACCTAGGAGCTTTTGACGGAATTATTATTATAAGTCGAATGAATTCTGCTATGAATACAGTCCAGATACACATAATGTTGGACATTTGAACGTTTGGATGTTAGTCATAGTCTACATCGGGTGCATTTGGATTAATTAATTAATGAAACAAATAAAATGTGATGATTCCTGTCATCTTCAATTAATCAACGGTTACGTGGCAAACAAAATTTTATCAATGGTTATGTTAATGGTACTACCGATTGAAAGGAATCACACAAATTTTGCGGATTTAGATTTCTTACTCCACTTTTTTTTTTTTTTTTTTATCTTAAATTGTATTTTGTTGTTAAGATTTTGACATATGTCCTTAAGTTTAATATTTTCATTTTAGGGATCATCAATCTCAATAAGATTTTAGAAAAAAAAAACACAAAATTAATTACATCCGGACACTTGTCAAGATCTTAACAGTGAAGTACGATATGAGGTAGAAAGAGTGGGGTAAGATCTGTACCGGAATTTCGTAGGTGTTCATTAAGAAACAGTTGTCTTGATGTGAGAAAATTAATGTGAATTGCCCATTTTACCCTCTCCGTTAAAATAAATGAATCATATACATATATTAGTGGATTTAATTTCCGGTAGCTTAAAATTTTTAATTATAATATTGACTTTTTAATAATTTTATGTAATACATAATTTAAGTTTATTATTATTAGGCTATTTTCTTGTATTAATTTTGTATCGTTTTCAGAATCTACATAATGAAGTTTTATAAGGTTCTACTTCTACCCAAAAAAAAATTATAAAGGGATTCCAAGTTTCCAACCATGTGAATTGTCCCTTCTATACTCTGACGCAAACAAAGACCAAATGATATGCTATTGGTCTAATTCCTCACCTTAAACTTTTAATAAAGTATTAAATTTAAATATGTATATTATAAAACTTCCTCTTTTATGATTTTATCTCATAATAATAATAATAATAATAATAATAATAATAATAATAATAATATTTACACAAATGAAAACAATTATATTTTGAAATCACGTCGTCCCAAACTAAAGGTATATATGGCTTTAAGCTGTCAAATTCCTAGGCTCACAAATACCGCTATATAGTAGTTAATAATTTTAATTTTTTTTTTTTTCTGAAAAATAAGTGCAATTAAATCTCCAAGTTCCGACATTTTAGTCTTAATCACGCTAACAAATTTTCAACCACCCAATTAATTCTTATGTAAAGAAATATAATTAGGCTCATCAAATAATATAATGACACTTTGGCAAAAATATATATATATATATATACTGACACTTGACAAACATGTATCTCTGAAGTTTAATACTAATTTTGGAGTTTCTGATGGCAAATGCGTATGAATACAATCAATTTTTATGTTTACAAATATATTTGTATACTATAGTATTTTCTAATCTTAAATGTTGTATTTAAAAGGTTAAAATGATTTTTAGCCAAAGTAAATACTCATTAATACGTTGCCAAAAAAAACTCATTAATATTGTTCATTATGCTTACAGATATGCCCCACTCATCATGCTCCAGTGTCGCACCGTTAAGATATTGACACGTATTCTGAGTGTAATTAATTTTGAATTTTTTTCTAAAACTCTATTGGGATTGGTGAACTATAAAATGAAAATATTAAATCTAAGTACACGTGTTAATATCTTAACGGTGAGACACAGTCCGAGACATAAATGGTGGGACAAGTGATCTGAATCCTACAAATATACGGTAAAATTTAAGCATGTAAATTTGCAAATGAGCTGGGGTGGAATCAACATAAACTCAGATCAATATAAGAAAACTTCAGCTCAATCCAAACAAATATATCTATCTATTACATCTTTAAAAGTGGGAGTGGCCCTCACCTCACCCCCAAATGGTGTCAATAGACTCCCAAATGGTGCCAATAGATTCAAGCATCACGTCTGTATAAATGTGTACCTGATCAGGCACGAGTCTACGACCTTTTCAAGAGATGCGTTGACTGCAAACCCACCTCCATCAAGTGCCATTTCAAATGAATATATATTTAAAGTTCTGCTAATAATTTTACGAACTATTGCCGATGTAGTGGTGGTCATACTTGGATAGTAGTTTAACCAAATTATCCACGCATGCAGAACACTGTTTCATCGTCCTCAAACACGTAACACCCAACTTCCTGCTGGCCATGATCGACGATCTCCTTGACAAATGACAATACGGGAACCGGGATGTGTCTTCTGATATGCCAGTTGGCGGATAACAGTCTTCAGCGTGTAGATCCGGCAGGCTGTCGAGGAAGGCGACCACGCGGGTGGAGTTGGGGTACCGGCGGGGAAAATAGGCGAATAAGGAGCCGAGAAAAGATGGCATCCGCCGCTTGCCGCCTCGTCTTCTTCACCACCGTCGCCAGTGACCAATGTGATATGCGGGACTGTGGAGAGTGGGGGTAGCGGAGTGTGAAACCAATGTGGATCTGCGGGACTGTGGAACTGGAGAGTGGGGGTTGCGGATCGAGTGTGAAATGGAAACATCGTCTAACCAAATGTATGGTGGTGAGTATCATTAGTTCAGTTAACTGCTAATACTCAGTAGTTTTTTTTTTTGCCAAGCATAATGGTTTTTTACATCATTTTTATATTTTTTAAATTGGCGAATAAAGAGTTATATTTATTATATATACACTTTAAATAGTTTTATTTAAAATTATTCATTAAATATGTTTTATTATTAAACTCTTCGACAACACTATTAGTATTAAGCTTTAGTTCTTATTTAACTATTGAGTTATGTTCTATCAGTTGGATGAAGACGGTGTGAACTGTATTGAGTGGTTGAAGAGTTTACATAAATCGGTTAATTTTATCATTGTTTCATGTTATATTATGGCTTCTAAGTCTTTTATATTCGTGCCACATGAGTTTTATTTTGACTTCTTGTAAGGAAGTTTGTGCTAAGCTTATCATCCTACTTTTTTTTCTGGTAAATTCATCATACTTTATAATATAATATACATACATAATTTTGTATTAGAACATCTCTTTTATGTTTGTTTAACTTGTAGAATTTTCATGTTATAATACTTTTATATAGGTTAATTATCGTTTTGTATTTTTTCTTTCTAATTATAACAATTAGTATATTATATTTTACCAAATTCAACTGTTTTCTAATTTTCTTTGGCTTCTTATTTGTCTTTCGAAACAACTTATAAAAAAATTATAAATGATCGTCGCGCGTGTACCGCATGCGCCATCTCCTAGTATATTATATATATATGAGTTGAGCTCAAATCCAGCCATTTTCTATTTGGGTTTCCGGCTGAGTTTAGATCGGTCGAACCGAATTCTATTAGTAGAATTCATATGAGCCCCAATTGACGGTTCTAATTAAATCTCTTTTGTTCTCTCTTAAAATGCAGTTGTTAGATGAAATAAATCAGATTTAGAATAAATAAACTTGATTAAATCTCAAACGTTACACATATTATCGATATACTGCCAAATTTAACGACTGCAAATTTGATGTACTGCCAAATATAATGACTGCAAATTCAAATATATTCACATTGCTTGCAGTCTTAACCTTTTCTTAGTGTGGCCATAATTTAGTCATGAACAATATACAAATGTATGGTGGAACTTTAGCTCAACTCTTTAGTGGATTCTCTCTCTATATGAACAATATATGATTAATAACTAGTAAAATGTTGACAACCCTATACAAAGCTTAAATATTAAATTTAGTATTTCCACATAATAATTAATAAGTTATTTGAGGCAAAATTGAACTTGATCAATTAATACGACAAAAGATGAGATAAAGCTATTATTAGTTTGAGCTGTACTAACCTACTCCTTTATATTATTATTATTATTATTATTATTATTATTATTAGAGCATCCACAGTGGTTTTACATAAATTGTATTCTTTAAAGTTGCCACGTAAACATTTATGTACACTTTAAGTAATACGTAAATTTAAGACACACGTAAAAAATATTTTCTCTGCAATCGTATTACTTAAACATATTCATTAAATATATTTTATTATTAAATTTTCCAACAACCACCAATAAGATATTAATATTAATTATAAAATGAATTAAATTATAATAAAAAATTGGTTACGTAATACATAGTGCATTACTTAAATTTAAGAAATGCTTTATGTAAAAACATAAATTTACGTGCGGGTCCCATCTTTAAGGAATGCTATGTAAAACCACTGTAGATAGTTTTTGTTGCTTTACTTAAATAAACATGTAGGACCCACGTTTACGTAATCTTTACGTAATACCATTGTGGATGCTCTTATTATTATTATTATCGTGAAAATGAAAGGATGTAATTTCCTCTGGTTATTTTTATATTATTTATAAAAAGAAAAAGGAAAAGATATAACAATGATTCTATTTAGTGGAATTAATTATTTATTTAAGAAAAGCCGCCATTAGTGTTTCTATCTTTTTTATGAATAAAATAAAATTATAATTCTTTTACATTTACAATTACAATAGGGTGAACTTTGATTCTTAAAATTCGTCACACTGGTTAGTGGTTACTTCACAACGGAAAAAAAAAAAAAAAAAGTTAAAAAGTATTTGTACGTAGATATTATTTGTTATATATATATAACCTTCACTTTTGACAAGAACAAAGGCTGACAAACAAAAGTTTATGATGACTCGGTTAAATCATATTGGAGCGAATATTAATGTATCTCTATTCTCTAGTCGTGTACATGGATTCTTATATTTATTAATTAACCTTTTTTTCAATTTTTTAGATTATAAATTTTATTTTATTAAAAAAACTCACTAAAGACGACCATGGCTCATAGAACACGACTTTAGGAATCTTTTTGTTTGGTATTAAAGACTTTAATAAAATTAGATTTACAAAGTTAGCCGCCCACAGTACATCATCAGCATTTTCTCGACAAGGTTATCGTCAATCATCAGTACATCATCAGCATTTTCTCGACAAGGTTATCGTCAATCATCATAAATTAAGTTTACTATTAATAAATATATGACTCTACATCTAGAATTTATCACTCATTTTTTAGATAATCATTATAATTATTATCAGAATTTCAGCAAAATTTGAATTTGAAACCTCAGATTAAAATATAAAATTAGTATATCGTATTACATGATTACATCAATACTTCTTTATTATTATTTCTCACTTTATCCTAATTATTTGCTAATTATATATTATATAAATTAGTGCTAGACCCATGAACGGAGGGCATGATATGAAGAGTGAGTGAATAGAGTGATAGACCGATTTACTTTTTATATTGCATCATTTTTGTATTGAAATACGGGATTTAATTTTCATTTGTATATATTATTATTATTATATGCATTATTATATCTATATAAATTATTAGATACTTGCTCTCGCTACACGCAAGCATGTGGTGTTATTATGAGTATGACAAATGGTAATCAAGCCGACTCTGAGGACGATATGAAGACATTATCAACTTACAATACAAGAATAAAAATTCATTAAAAAATTAAATTAAACTATGTAACATAATTTTATAACAAACTTATATTGCATCATTTTAATCTTTAATGCGGAATTTAAATTTCACTTATATATATTATTATTATTATTATTATATTATCTGCATTATTATATCTATATAAATATTATATTATATTTAAATAGTAGTTTGACTCTCTCTTATACGTGAGTTTGCCCCTACTTATATATATATATACACACCTCCTCTGCTTCGATAATTAACTAGCTCTCCTTCCAATTCTAGTTTGCCCTAGCTAACTTCCGAGCTTCAAAATTTGCTTCAATGGCGGCATCAACACCGATCATCAAAATCGCTGCACTCTCAGGATCCATACGCAAAGCCTCCTGGCACGACGGCCTCATTCGCGCCGGTAACTCTAATAATTCCATTCACCGACGACTGTAATGTAGAGAAAATGTTAATTAACTGATGATTAATTATTTATAGATCTAATCTGTTAATGTTGTTAGCTTTGGCGATTAGCAAGGAGTCGATGCAGGGAGTGGAAATTGAACATATCGACCTCTCAGCTCTGCCGATGATCAACACTGACCTGGAAGAAGTAGGCGGCAAGTTTCCCGAACAGGTCGAAGAGCTCCGGCAGAAGGTTCTACATGCCGATGCCGTTCTATTTGCTTCTCCTGAATATAATTACTCCGTTTGCGTAAGTCGTGACGGTTCCCGCGACCAAGGAAGCTCGAGTCGATGCTAGTAATTGTTTTTAGAGTTCAGAATGATTATTTCAAACCAGTCATATTGAATATTCAGGGTTAAGAATCTAAAAACAGTTCCAACCGGTTGTTACATATTTAAAATATTAATATTCACTATAAAAATATTATTTTATTAGTTGATTTTCGCTTTTTTTCTTCTAGTATTTAAAAAAACATGTCTTTAAGCAACCAATAAACTTAACCACAAGAAACATTTGGAAAAGTGGGACACAACATGTTTTTGTTATCAATCGGTAAAAGTGTAAAGCAACAAAACTGATAGTTGGTGTGCTGAATATCAACATTTTAACGAATAGTAACATTATCTATAGTTGAAACTGTTTTTACTTTTTTTGTTCTTAACCTGAAGATTTATCGAATTTTTCTGAGTACCTTATTTTTTTTGTCAACTTGCAATTTTGGTACTCGACTTTAAAAAAAGAAGTCATCGCTGTTGCTTGTTATGTTATGCAAGTCATCTATTTCTAAATACCCATGAATAACCTTGATATAATTGGTTTTGAATTTCAATTTTCGACAATTTCAGCGCCGCTGAAGAACGCGATTGATTGGGCATCACGACCACCAAACGTGTGGGCAGGCAAGGCTGCCGCTGTAATAAGCGCCGGAGGTAATAATGGAGGGGGAAGATCACAATACCACCTGCGTCAGATCGGAGTGTTTCTCGATCTCCACTTCATCAATAAGCCCGAGTTCGTCGTCTATGCATACCAGCCACCCGCTAAGTTCAATGAACAAGGCGACTTGATCGATGCCGAGACCAAGGAGAGGCTCAAGTGTCTTCTTCTTTCACTGCAGCAGTTTACTTTGCAACTTGCATAGTGTTGATTGAATGTACCACCACCAATATTGCAAGATGTTCCTTTTCACTTCTTTTTCATTGTGTCAGTTGTACGTAATAAGTTAAAAAGTAACTGAGAAAGGCTACGGTTGTATGGTTATTGCATGAATAATATGTAGTTGGGCTGTTGTTAGTTTATGGACTCTTTGATTCACGTAGAGGAAATAAGGATTTGAACCAATCATCCACCCCAGAGATTTTCTTTTTATAAAAGACGGCTTAATGGATTTGATTCAAGTGGCCGGGGACAGGCTGAAAGGAGCCCATTAAAGGCATTAACTTGATCCATCATCCTTAAAATAATAAATACTCCACTGTTCTATAATAATTTACTACTGTAATTAGCATGCATAAGTTAATTTTTTTTTTTAATATATACAACTGTTTCCGCAATTTTGGGTCGGGAGCGGTAATGTTAAAACCCTTTACGAGGTGACGTTTACAGCGGGATTCAACCTCGAATCGCCCATGTAAACGCAACTTGTTTTACCAATTAGTTCAACCAACCTTGGATATGTACAGTTAATTTGATCCATCCATCCATCCCGCTATCGTATTGTCTTGTACAACCTGCTGCCTTGATACTCTATATTGTGCATAAATACATAACATATATTATTATTGTTAATTACGTGTATTAATTAGATACCCATAGACGAGGGAGGGTAATCGAATATTATTAAGGTTCTCTGATTGGGTCAAAGATTGAGGGGAACCCGTGAAGAAGAAATCGTGCACTGTCCCCTATGCTTAGCCTTACAAGAAAAGGAAAAGTCAGTCACCTCACCTCATCTCATGATTCTCATCAGACTATAAGGATAAGAAAACAGACAATACAAAACAACAAGAACAACATTAATATTTCTCGTCTTTTCTGTTAATTTGTACCATTCACAAATGTTGTACACTCCTCTCTATGAATATAGTATATCTTGTAGTATATTCTATGAAATAATACATCTATTTTGAGTTTAAATTTAGATTAGAGAAATTTTATTTGTAGATTACTAATTATTTTTTATAGATAAAAAATAATAAAATTTACTAATGTATTATTTAAGTTTTATTAGTTTTTTAATATATATATATATATAAATTTCTTTTTAAAATTTCCATTTTTTTATTGACTCCAATATTTATAATCCAAGACTATATAGCTTCTACCAAAAAAATCTAAGATACTAAGACCATATGAAATAATTAATATTTCATATGATCTGAGATTTCATTTTTCTGCTCTGCGACCAGAAAGAGATCACATGAATCAGATAAACTTTTATCCTTCTTTTTTAATCCTTTTTGTGCATCACCGACACTAGTCAATAATCCATATAAGAATGTTTTGTATAAAAAATTACTGGGATACACCCTCAGTTTTCAATTTAGAGTACCTTTTACCCTCAAAATCTAAATTTGTAACGGTGCACTCTCATCAGTCATCAATCATTTATTATACTTGTACCATTGATATTTTTTTCAAGTATTACCCTGCTTGATTAATTATACATTTTTGAGAAAATAAAAAATTTCATAGAAGAAAAAAGTTCAAACTTAAAAAATCTAGGTTTATATATTCTGATCACAATAGTCATATCAACTTTTTTTTCGTGCGGAATATTCTTTTAGGAAGCTCATCCGGAATGCAACAGCACGCTTATTTTCATGTTTAAAGTAATTTTTATTTTTACCATACAAGTAAGTCTATATAAGAGATAATTAAAGTAATTAATGACGCTCTTTTTAAATTATGCTTATTTGAATTTAACATCTCTTATATTAAGAATGAAGTTGCTGAACCGCTAAAAAAATCGTTTATGAATCAAATCTCTAATTGAAGCAAAATAATCTAAAAAAATTATTTATTTTGAGACGTTATTACATGAACTAATTAAATATAATTAATTTTTTAATAATTATTTTAATACCTCCAAAGTTTGATAACCATTACTGATTTTATATATTCCTTACAAATGGTTAAAGTTAATTGATTAAGTCATTTTTAGACCAAAAATTAATACCTCTCGTATAAAGTGGATCTACTTTTGCAGTTTAATTAATCCTCTTCAATAATTATAATGTCAATATGAAATGATAAAGTAGAGAAAGATCTGATTTGGAATCAAAAGCATCACGCACTATTCACACATGATCAAACGTAAACTTGCATAATAAATACGACAATAATAGAAATCGAAATAATTAACTAAGTCTTCTTTTCGCAGGCTGGCAAGTGGGGATGCTTCCCACTGCGGGACAGGTTACGTGCTTCCCCATCATATACTACACTCTACAATTCATAATACACCACCATATATGTCATACACCTGACTTTGCGTACATTAATCAACTGATAAACAAGTTCGAATTTATCAGCAAAGGATTTTGGTATTTTTTATTTATGTTTTCAAAATTTCCAGCAAATTAATATGTATAACAGTATTTTAGCAATTTACAACAATTGCTTAATATCGGATAACAATATCTCTATTTAATTGACAATAAATATTTTAGTAGAGTCGTGCTTGCGCGTTTTAACCCATATTTAAAGTTCAATTAATTTCCTCTATTTAAGTGACTTTTTTTTTGGCCATCCTCTATTTAAATGACTTACTCATTAACTTAAGTTAATATTTTTTTTGTTTATTTATATTACAGTTCCATAACGGTTGAGGTGTCGTTGGACCGGACAGCTTTCAGGTTCGTCCACCCGCCATTTTTTTTTCTTGTTTTTTTTTCTTGTTTTTTTGTTTTTTTGACAAATCCACCCGCCGATTAGGTTATGAAAAAATAGTGAATTTTCTTAAAGATAAAATTGAACAGAAATTATAAAAAATAATAATTTAATTAGAGTTTATAAAATCATATAAATATATACTTATAATATTTTAATAAATATAAAATTAAAAAATAAATATAATAAATTGAAGATAGATTATTGGAGTATCCCATTTTTTCTTTATACATTCTATAATAGCTAATTTTTCTATCACGGCGTATTTTTTCAAACCTTATTTATAAAGTTATGTAAAATTTGTCAATTTGATTTTTAATTTCAATTTCTTTTAGAACGAAAATCTACAAGCATGTTTGTCATTTTATTTTTTATATGAATTTCATAGTTAATTTTAAATTATTTTCATATTTAGTTTTTTATTTTCTTCGATTTAATTTTTAAAATTTTCTCCTTATTTAAATAATCTATCCAATATCTATAACTCAACTTAATCATTAATGGGGTAATAACTCTCTATTTTAATAACTAAAAAGCACTCATTTCTTACCCGTAATTAACAGACGTGATTATTCTTTATAGGGATGCGCGTCATTGCTATGCATATGCAATATGCATTTCCGTAGCTTCTTCTTCTTTACGTCGTCGTTTATATATAGTTGATTGATGATCTACTCGTCTGACAATTGACATTATACAATGAATTTCGATTAGTGGGAATGACTTTTGGAAGAGATTAGCGCATGGATCAACAACAAAAAAATTTACAGTCACAAAAAGCAAGTGAATAGTAATGAATAAATAAAATAGTCAAATATGAAGACAAATATTATCAGATAGATGGTAGCAAACAACAAATACACGTATCAAATAATTTATATCCAATATATAATTTGAGTTAGGTCTCTGCCTTCAAAAGTTACTTACATTTTAAAAGGTTTTACACGTACCTTTCAAAAGTTATATACTTTGAATTAATTTTGGCCGGTTTGAATTAATTTTTGTTATCAAACCGAATTAGATTAAATCTTATCAAACCGGCACAATCTATATATATATATATATAGACTTTGAGCAGAATTATAAACACCTTAAAGTTAGAGAATAATTTATCCACAGTGAGTGCTATACGGACTGGGCAAAGAGTGGACAGCAAACTAGAACTCGCTAGCTAGAGTTATGATGAAAACCACATGAACAAAAGGGGATTACTTTACCTCACGGCACCCACTCTATATATATGTATTTTATTAATGGCATGCCCATATATGACCGACATTCCCCATCCATGAATTAATGCTATATATATATATAAGCATGCATGACTTCAAATTACTCTCTAAGGCAAACTATATCTACTAGTAATATGTTGCACCCTAAATAAACCCTAGATAGTACAGTATATAATATTGTTAGCACGAATATTAACACATTAATTAAGATACGGTGAATTGCTTCCCTTTTATATCAAGTAACTCATTTTTATCTATATATGGAATTATTAAGTTTCTTAAGAGAAGATTTTCCCCCATATATGGATTAGATGCGACTTTAATTATAGAGATATATATCTAAAGAGATTTTCTTTTATTAGATTGTTCTAAAAGTAAAAGGTACCTTTAGCCTCGGTCTCCGGTTTTTTGTGGTGCCTCCACTCCACTCTATACTCTATATAGTGTGTTTTAGAAGAAAAGAAGAAGAATTATATTGATATATATATTCTCATGTGTATAATCCAACTATTTCATAAATGTATTCAACCTGCTCTTTATAAATATTTTAACCTTCTTTATATATAATGAGGTTCAGTCGGCTCACTTCAGCATTGATCTCACCACATCTCAGTCTAGAACATGATCTTATATAGGAGTATTTTTAACTTTTAAATAGAAGAGTCTGGAATCAAAACTACAAGCTTTGATAACATGTTCAAAATAAAGCATGCAAATTAACAACGTTTCGATACGCTCTTATATATATATTTCAATAATTTCACTAAAATACCACACTCCACACTTAAAATTATATTCACTTAGAATAAAGTACTAATTATATATATATATATATATATATATATTTGAAATTAAAATCTTAAATTAAGAGAAAAAGAAACAATGCTAAACGTTACGCCGTATTAGATGATTCTTCCTCCTAGCTAGTTTATTTATATAAACAAGCATTTCTCAGTCTCACTTCACAGTAGAGCCCAGCCACGCGGAAACCAGAGAGCAAACTCACCTCCCAACAATGACAGATTCCCAAAAAATGGCTCCCCTTCTCCTTATACTCACCCTTCTTCTTCTCTCATCACCTTCTTCTTCATTAGCGCAGCAGAACCTCTGCAACGCGCCAGATCAGGGCTCAACCCTCAAAGTATTCCACGTGTCGAGCCCTTGTTCCCCCTTCTTCAAGCAGCAGCAGCGCCTCTCATGGGAGGACTCCGTCCTGCAGATGCAGCAAAAGGACGCCGCCCGCCTCGGATTCCTGTCCAGCCTCGTCGCCGGAAGGTCCGTCGTCCCGATCGCCTCCGGCCGCCAGATCATGCAGAGCCCCACCTACATTGTGAGGGTCAAGGTTGGGACGCCGCCGCAGAGCTTGCTCATGGCGCTTGATACCAGCAGTGACACGGCGTGGGTCCCATGCGACGGCTGCGTTGGCTGCGCTTCGACCACCGTGTTTAACTCCAATAAGAGCACCACCTTCAAGCCCATTGGCTGTAAAGCCACTCAGTGTCAACAGGTAACTATCAGATCTGTTGAGTAATTATTGATACAGTTGTTTTGCTTGTTAGTTTACTGTGATATTTTTTTTAGGAAGAAAAACTTCAGCTCAGAGTATGATTTTAACTTTAATTAATGAATGGAAAAAAAAACTTTAATTAATGAATACATGCAGCGTTTCAATATTTCATATTTTTAACTAAAATTTTGGGTTTGAATTCCGTATATGTCCGAAATAGAAATATTCATGACTAATCTGCTACAACATCTACAACATCCCTCAAAAGATAATAAATAAATAAATGTTTTGCATCAAAAGAAAAGGAAATTAACTATACAAAAGTAATTAAGGGACCACGACTAAAATGGGGTTGATATCTGATTTAAAGACATGTCTCGTTGAATTCGGAAACAAAAGCAATTTTCAAATGTATATATGTTAGACAAGATAAGTACTCATTGAGTCATTGTGGTAGTTTAATTAAATGCAAATTATATAATTAGTAGGCAGTTAGAAAAAGTTTAAATGTTGAATTTTTAAAATAATTAACATCCTGAAGTCTTTTTTTTAAATAATAATAATATTAATTTGTTAACCATATATACTAATATCTAGAGTTCATGTATAATTAGAAAGTTTCTATTCAAATTTTAAACCGATCAACAATAATATTTTTGGAAAAAAAAATAATCATAATAGTGAAGGAAGGTGTAATTTATTTATGAGGGTGAATCCCACGCGCCAAAAGGCGTTCAATAAGTGTACAGGTTTGGGGACAAGTACTCTGTTCTCCCGTGAATCGTGATTGTCTCGAACTCAATGTTTTAATCTTTTCCGTCACTCCAATCCCAATGACTCGCTGACAGTGCGCGTGTGATTCCACCACCACCGCTCTACTGTGACTCTGAGCAGCTGCCGTACGAGGACAAAAGCTCAGAGCCTGAAACTGTTCCCTCATTTGGAAAGTTTTCCAACTTTGCTTCTGAACCTGACTCCCATTCACGTGATACTTGCAGGTACCTAACCCCACTTGCAGCAGCGGCGCGTGCACTTTCAACACATCCTACGGCAGCTCCACCGTCGCCGCAAACCTCTCAACCGACACATTCAAGCTGTCGACCGACCCGATCCCTAACTACACATTCGCCTGCATTGTGAAGGCCACCGGGAGCTCGGTCCCACCGCAGGGCCTCCTAGGTCTCGGCCGGGGCCCGCTGTCCCTGTTGTCCCAGACGCAAAGCCTATATAAGTCTACGTTCTCGTACTGCCTCCCAAGCTTCAAATCCCCCAACTTCTCGGGTACCCTAAGGCTCGGTCCCGTGGCTCAGGCGCCACGGATAACGTACACCCCTCTACTTAAGAACCCTAAGAGATCGTCCCTCTACTATGTCAATCTAGTCGGGATCAGGGTCGGCCGTAAGACCGTGGTTATACCTCCAAGTGCACTAGCATTCGACCCGACTACTGGGGCGGGAACTGTATTCGACTCTGGTATTTTTCTCTCTTTTGCTATGATTTATAAAGATTAACAATTTTCAAAAGCGTAGTTAGGAATGAAGTTAGAAATTTATAAAGTGGATAGATAAGAATATATTTCAAAAAAGTGGATATAAACATGTTTTTGTTGCTTAAAATGTCTATTTAAATGACAAAATTAGTAGAAAAAAGTGAAACCCAACAAATTTTAGTTGATGCATCGAATATTAACATTTTAAATCTCTAACAGCGATTAGCAACATGCTCTATAACTGAAACTGATTTCAGGTACGGTCTTCACCCGGCTAGCCAAACCGGTGTACACCGCGGTTAGAGACGAGTTCCGAAAGCAGGTCAATGGTGCAAACATCACCTCCTTGGGTGGGTTCGACACATGCTACACCGTGCCGATTGTCGCACCCAACTTGACCTTCATGTTCAAGGGCTTGAACATGACCCTGTCGGACGACAACTTATTGATCCATAGCACGGCCGGTTCAACATCGTGCCTGGCCATGGCAGCTTCCCCGGACAACTTCAACTCGGTGCTGAACGTGATTGCCAACATGCAGCAACAGAACCACCGAGTGCTCATCGACGTGCCCAACTCCAGGCTCGGTGTCCGGGCCGAGAAGTGCACTTAATTAGCTAGCTAGCTACACCACTTCCCTGAAGGGCTTGAGTTATGAATATGCTGCTATGGTTTAATAGGTGTGTTCTGTTGTTTTGATTAGTCCACTTGCTTAATTATGAGGTGCTTTTAGTGTTACTATGATGGGGTTTTAGTAAGGATTTGGGTTTCTGGAGTTTTTAATTAGCGAATGTTGGAAATGGATGTGGAAGAACATTTTGAAGCATGAGTTGAATGAGCTATATGATGCCAGATTAATAATATCACAAGTTCTGGTTTTATTAGTCTTTTAAAAGGGGATCTCAAACTAATTATAAATCGAGGTACCGTTTATCATGTGATATTTCCTTTTAAAAATCTATTGATCTGGTTGAACTCTGTTGACAAATTATACGTACCTATAAGATAAATAAAACACGTTTTAGATTGTGAGGAGTATGAAATGATTATTATTATTTATTTTTTTGGTAAATAAGGAGTATGAAATGATTCCTCCCATGTAATCGTGATAAGCCCATTGGGTCAGTGCATTATCAAATTTTTGCACCACCCAAATTAAGTCTATTTTTTTAAAATTAATCCAAAACTTGAAAACAACAAGCAAATAGAATTTAGTCTCTTATCTGGGCTCAACTCAAGAGATTAAGGATCCAACTAAATTTTAGTCGGATTAGAGTTGACAACAAGCCATGCTATAGGCTATGCATTTCAGATAAAATATAGCCTATATCATTCCGCTCTCTTAAACTGCAACTTACAGTTGTTAGTTGTTACATCAAGAGATAATAAATTAAAATTTAAGAGAAAAAAAATAATCGATCTTAGTCGTTACACAGGTCCTGATGTGTTTAATTTAAGATCGTAAATTCAACTGTAATTGCGACTTAGAAGCTAGTTTAATTTATTAACTTTGGAAAATGAACAGTAAATATGTGGAAATACTTTGACAGAAAAGTATAAATGAAATTACTTTCAAGAGAGGAAAATGTGAATAATTCAGGTGTAAATTGATTTTTCCCTTAAAAGAAAATTATACCGAGATGGAGATCTTGATATTTACAACTTACGGAAGAATAAGACTTCTTCTCTGTTATAAAATTATACCTACTCTTGTCTTGTTTGTCCCGCCAAGTACCAAGGTTGCTACCAAGAAAATTACTACGAGAATGGGACCAAGAGATATATATGTCACATAAATATACGTTCCATAATAAATAATCATAGTATATGCGGAAACTCTAAATATTGTTTTTTTTTTTTTTTTTTTTTTTTTTGTAAAAATAGAGATTACAAAGAAGAAAAACAATAACTAAAAGACTGGAGCTAGGCTCCGGCTGAGATAGTCCTAGGTTCCGCAACACCAATACTATCTTTTAACAACGGCCAAAGAATATGGCTTGGAGAACTTATATGGACATCGAAAGCTGCTTCTTGATCCACTGCCTTCTTTGCCAAGCTATCCGCTACACCATTTGCTTCGCGAAAGACATGTCGAAACTTGTACCTTCTAAATGTGATCAACAACTTCCTGCAATCATCAATAATGGGATTCAAAAGTAAATTCTCATAATTCTCATCACTTACCATTCTATGAGCTTCCAATGCATCAGTTTCTATATGAAGTGACTTAATGTTCAAGTGCCTGGCTAGAAGGAGACCATCTCTAAGGGCCCAAAGTTCGGCTAGTAGACTATGAGACGTTCCAAGTTTTCTAGAATAACTACTTGTCCAATCACCCCATTGATCCCTAATCACGCCTCTTGCCCCTGCAGGTCCGGGATTACCCCTAGCAGAACCATCTGAGTTTAGTTTAAACCATCCTGGGTCCGGAGCTTTCCAAGCAATCATTGTAATCTGTTTAGGAATCCTACTATTTCCCTTAGTAACAACCCTAGAAAACTCTCTAGCCTGAGACAAAATAAAGAGAGGCATATCAGTAGAAATAGAACACTTATTAAAGAGCCACGAGTTCCGCTCTTTCCAAATTGTCCAAAGGGAGAATGTGAATAATGTACTCCAATCAATGCCTGAATTGTGTGATAGTGTGGATCTGCAATTCAAAAGTAACCAGTTAGATAACGTAGTGCAAAAGAAGTCCGAATCGGGGATTGGGACCCCCAATGATCTCCAAATGGTTTTTGCTTTGGGACAATCTCGGAGAATGTGTAGAGTGTCTTCAATAGCCATAAAGCATTGGGGGTAGGGATGGCAACGGGTCTCGGGGCCCCGCTGACCCGCGGGGCCCCGACCCGGTTTTGACCCGAGGACCCGCCGACCCGCGGGTCACGGGTCGGGTTCGGGTCGGGTCGGACCCGGGTCGGGTCCGGGTCTAGGGGCACGGGGCCCCGTTGACCCGCCCCGAAATGTCTATGTATATATTTTTTACTTTTTTTTTTTAATGTTAATATAATGTAACATTTACTAAACAATATGGTTAATATAGTACCTATATAAATAATATGGACCAAATTATAAATAGATGTATATTTAGATTATTAGGATTTGTTAATTTTGATTTGGTATTCAGATTTGAATTTGTATTTGGTGATGAATTTGATGTGTTTGTATTTGATTGATGTTAGATTTATGGTTTGAATTTACATATAATGTAATATTTTGGCAAAAAAAATTGTATTTAATATTGAGAAGTGAAAAAAACAAAAAAAAAAATTGTTCACGTCGGGTCGGGTCGGGGCCCCGCGGGTCGACCCGCGGGATTTTTGACCCGACCCGACCCGACCCGGGAGGTACACTTACCCGGGTCCGGGTCAGCCAGGCTGACCCGCGGGGCGGGTCCGGGGCTGCGAAAACCCGCCCCGACCCGCCCCGTTGCCATCCCTAATTGGGGGCACCATGGATCAACGTTGCACCTCCTATGCCAAAATAGGCTAGTCGAACATATTTTGTCATGGTTTGAAAGCCAAACAAAAGTTTGGATTTTTGGGAGGGTATTAGTTTTCCAAATCCAACTCCATTGAGAACCATGATCATCATTGAGGACTTGCAGATAACAGAGTAAACAAATTTTACTGATGGTTTTCCATTAGGGAGAGTTTCCAAGTTAACTTATCCCCACCACACAAAATGAAAGAGATATTGTCTGGAAAAAAGATAATATCTTATAGTAACATAATATTTAAATAAATATATTCTAGTTTAATTTTTAAAAAAAATATTATATAATATTTATTTGATTCTTTCAAATAATTCAATAGTTTCATTCTTAGTCCTCTTTGACAAGTAGAAGACAGCCTCACCACTTCAATTGTTTTGGAAATGTTTGTCTACCCTCTTAGCATTGTTATTAAATATATATATAAAATAAACAAAAGCCTCGTTTGTTATTTGATGTTTAGACTATACAAAAAAAATTAGCTGATGATGTTTGATAATAAAAATAAAAGTATTAGCTATTTTTATTCATCGCGTGCCTAATAAATACTATTAAATTAGATAAATATATTAATAGAGATAATGATTTTTATACGTGAAAAACCTAAAATTAAAATTAGTAATACGAAATTAATTAAGAATTAATTTGATTAATTAACCTAGAATAAATGGAAAAAATACAAGTTAGGTGGATAACCTTTTGACATTGTAAGAAGAAGAGGCGCTTCCTGTTTTGCCCCTACCATTTTCTTGAAACTTCAGAGTCAATGAGATCACCCAAACCCCAAAAGTCAAGTTACCTCCTTCTTCTTCGTCTCGTACATATGCGTAGGGCGGTGTACGGATTCGATTCATAGGTTGCGTAGAATTGGAAGCTAGCAGCTATGGAGGTCAAGCGCAGAACGGCCAAATCTCTGGTGGTGAAGCTCAGCTCCGTCTCAGAGCAGACCCGCTACGAATCCCTGTGCGAGCTGCGGCTGCTCACCAAACACGACGCCGACAGCCGTCCTCTCATAGCCGAATCCGGTGCCATCCCTTACCTCTCCGAGACTCTCTACTCCGCCGCACCGGAGGCCCAGGAGAACGCCGCCGCAGCTCTTCTTAACCTTTCAATCACCGCTAAGGAGCCACTCATGGCCACGCGCGGCCTCCTCGACGCGCTTTCCCACATCCTCAGCCGCCATAACTCCTCCTCCACCCCCGCCGCCGCTGTCCAATCCGCCGCAGCCGTCATCCACAGCCTTCTCATCGTCGACGCCTACCGCCCCATCATCGGCTCCAAGCGCGACATCATCTACGCCCTAATCGACATCGTCAAGATCCCCAATTCACCGCCGCGATCGATCAAGGACGCGCTGAAGGCGCTCTTCGGGATCTCCCTCCACCCGCTCAACCGCCCCACCGTGATCCAGCTCGGCGCCGTCGCGCCTCTCTTCGGCCTCATCCTGAAGGACGGCCGCGTAGGGATCGTGGAAGACGCTACGGCGGTTATCGCCCAGATCGCCGGCTGCGAGGAGTCCGAGGAGGCGTTTCGAAACGTTTCGGGGATCAACGTCCTGGTGGATCTGCTCGACGTTTCGACGGGATCGAGCTTGAGGATAAAGGAGAACGCCGTTTCGGCTCTGTTGAATCTCGCCAGGTGCAGCGGTCAGAGGGTGGTGGAGGACGTTAAAGCTATCGGGGGAGCGGCCGTGGACGGGATCAGCGACGTGGCCGAGAATGGGACCCACAAAGGAAAGAGCAAGGCGGCGGCGCTGCTGGGGTTGATCGGCTCTCCAGCACATCATCATCGTGATGACAGCGATGTGTCCATCAGTAGGGACCTATTTCCCGGTCCTGCGCAGAGGATTGACTATTTACTCCATCGATCTTCTTAATTAAACTAGAGATGCAATGTTTGTATAATTGTGTGGGTGAATCTTGAGCTTTCATGTGGAGTAAATACACTGACAGTTGAAATTGTACTGAACATTATGTTTTTTTTTAGAATATAAAATAAAATATTTATTCCGTAATTTTAAACAGAGAACATTCGGTTATGAGTCATTTTTATTGTACACAATAGTTTTTGCAAATACAAAAACAAAGCAGGTCGAACCTTAAACAGTTGTTATCTGTCTTGATGGTTTATTACTATACGTATTAACTAAATATAGTACCATAATATGCTAATACATGTATAGTGAATTCAACCGAAATCAACATCACTACAAAAGTAAGCTCAAACGTTAGTGTGGTCGGTAAAACAAACTTAATTAAGCAAAGTAAATGTTGTATAAATAAACTATAAAGCGTGCCTGCATCACCTTTCTACACTTTTGCGGTTGTGGTCATACGAACCATATAATGATTTACTACTTGTTGGATCACGGTGGAACTCCGGTACGGACTTTGACGGCAATCCTAGCTCCTTTGCTCCACGCAATCCTGCAAGAGGGGATAGAGGGCATTGGCCCAGAATCCCTCTCCGATGCTTAACGTAAGTATGGCGATCAACAGAATAGGCAAGCAATCTTAGTGTGTGTAAAAACGTAACCCTAATCTGGGATAACTTCCCTCCTTTTATAGAGGAAAAGTTACCCCAGTTACCTGGCTAGGCCGTTGGATCGTGATCCGTTATCCCACATATTTCGCCGTGTATCTGGCCATGTATCTCGTGCGGTTATTCGCATCCCCCAAATCTCGCCCATTATGCCACTACTGTAATCGTGGCGAGATTTCCGGGATTGTGCTTTTACTAGCGAGCCTCGATCGTTATCGGAGGCTCCCAAGTTAAGTCGTTTAAGGATTCGGTTTCGGGGAGTGGCTTCAACTCCCATATCGGGACCGACTACGTCCAGGTCCGATATTTTCAATGCCCTCCCCTATCGGGGCCATACTTGCTCGGGGTCTTTCGATGTCGGAGCCTCCTTCTGTCGGAGCCCTTAGCCCTCCAGCTCCTAGCCCAACGGGCCTAAATGCCGTTTGTCAATCGTTAAGGGGCCTAACGGCCTCCGCCGGGGCCCATCATCTGCCCCCAAGACGTGAGGGACTTTTAGTGCGTCGCGTCTTCCAACATCGGGCTTTTCGTATTTTTATCGGAGGCCTTTGTGTGGAATGTCGGAGGCCATTGCCTTGATCTTTTCGAGATCTTCTGGGATCTTGTTTGTACTCAAAAGGATTTCTTGATCGGACCAGCATTTAATGCTGATGGGAGATGAGGGAACGTTTCGGGCTCTGCACGCTTATCTGCTGGAAAAGCACTTGGATGGTCATGATTGAGTCGTTTTGAGTCCCGTGGCTTTGATTGCCCGCCTCTTCAGCTCCTTTTTGTTCCTTATAAAACCTTAACCCTAGGCACTGTTTCACCTTTCTTTTACCTCTCCTTCTTTGTGATCCTAGAGCTCTGATTCTCCAAATTTCAAGTTTTCACCGGCGATTCAGGTTTTTACCAGGGTTTCAGGCACTTCAAGCTTCTCCGATCAGGACTCAGTCACTATGTCTGGTAAGATTCTTCCTTTTATTGTTCCTTTCCTTTTCGTCTTTGTTTTCCTTTAGGCTTCAATTTTGTCCTTCTTTCCTTCCTTCGACGATTTTTCAGCCGAGGGATCTGCTACTGTTGGCCAACCCTTCATCTTCAAGTACCTCAAGAACACCCTCGCCCCCATTAGCTTTGATAGGGCCCTTAGAGAGTGTGGCATTTTTGAATCCTCCTTCGGAGCCCGTTACCCCTATGACAAATTTGATTCCCGTGATCCTGAGGTTACGCTCCCCAAAGGAGATGAGGTCTTCATCTCCCCAGGGCAGATCAGTGCAGGAATTCGACTGCCCTTCTGTCCGAGTTGGGTTGAGTTGTGCAATCATTACAAGACGTACCCTACGACCTTCTCTCCACACGCAATCCGTACATGGATTGCTTTCCAAGTGTGGTGTGACATTAATAGGGAAGACTGGAGCTATTCCCTGGAGCTTTGGCGGGTTTTGTACAAGATGACCTGCAACAAGGATGGAATCTGCTCCTTCACCCCCCGCCAGCCCGAGGGGACCGAGGAGCAGTATAGGGAGCTAGGCTGGGACAAGAAGACGTCCTGGAGGCCCTGCAAGGAACGGGCCATCATCTCTGACAAGGGGAATGATAATGCTAACTGGAAGGGGCAGTATTTCTTCATCCAGCCTGGTCCCATCGAGTGGCCGAAGACTGTCGTGGAGGCTGATCCCCCCGTGCCTTTTCGTTCGTGGTCGGAACAGACCAAGAGAGCCTTGATGCTTATCCAGGCTCGCCGCTGGGAGAAGGGTTACCAACCCTTTGAAGCTACCTCCGTCACCGACCAGCAGCGACTCAAAGTTGGGGTTATGCTGATCGACCCTACTTCCGGAGGAAAAATTCGCGACGGTGTTTCCAATGTAATTCTCTGGGTAATTTTCTAATTGTTTCTTTTTCACTGCTTACAGCTCCTCGAACATCGCTGACTGCCCGTCTATTTCAGGAGGACACCGATGCCTCCCACTCACTGAAGCGTAAGAAGAAATCTTCCCACCGGAAGATTTCTGCCCCGTCGGGGCCATCCAAGAAGAGGGCGAGGACCTCGGAGGCTCCCAGGTCTGCCCCCACCTCCGAGGGGCGGACTAATGCAGACGTGGTCAGGACCGCCTTCGGCGTTCGCTCCGAAAAAGAAGGTAAGGCAGTTTTTCGTGCTATAAAGAGATATAGGGAGTTAGTACCTCAGGATCTTCAGGCCTCCGATATGGAAGGACGAGTTAGGGATGTCAAGAATATCCTTCGAGGGGAGACTCCGCATGTCCTCGAAGCGGGCTATTATGATTTTTTCGGCAAGGAGAGATATATGGAGCGTCGTCTAATCTGGCACACCGATATCAAACTAATCCCTCGATTTATTCGCCCCGCTGCAGGTCCTGCGGACGTCGCCCCTGCTATGCCTGCCTCAGACTCCGCGCCTGCAGTGGAGCCGGTGGTAGAAGATACCCCGACGGAAGCTCGGGGTGAGTTTGGTCGGGTGACCAGTCTGGAGGACTCCCCTTCTGATGACCGAGCTGAGGAGGAAGGTCTCACCCTCCGAGGGAAGTCGAGGCTGACTCCCGTGAAGTCATCTGGTGGGAAGGCTTCTCCACTTCCTACCACGCCAGCGTCGTCCTCCGCCCCGCCATCTTCGCCACCACCATCTTCGCCAGCTAGGGGTGCAACCCCCGAAGCTCGAGTGAGTGAGGAGGCTGAAGAGCCTCGCCTGGTAGTACCCCCGTTCCCTTTGGACGGGGACTACTATCGGGCCTTCTCTTCGGACCAGGGCTCCGAGCCTTGGAGACCGGTGGAGTCCCTCCAGGGGGTCCCTCTACATCGGGGGTGCCAGGAGAAGAACCTGGCCTTGCACTTGGTGTCGGGTTCGGTTCCGCCCTCTTTGAGGCGTCCCCTTTCTCTGGAAGGGGACGACATCGATGCTGATATTCGGGCGATGGCTGTTCGTCGGGTAGAGGTAAATGAATTTTTCTTTTGTTCATCTGGGGGCGTTCCGATTTATGAGTACTAAGCTACTTTTTCTTTTCAGGAAATCGCGGACCAGGATCGTTGCTTCGGCTACATCCTGTCTTTGCGAGAGGCTTTGGAGCGAGAGCGGGTCCACTCCAACCTCGAGAGCCTGACCAAGCTCCAGGAGGACCTAGCTGCCTCCGAGGCGTCAAGGCTCAAGGCGGAAGAGGAGAAAAGGCGGGTCGAAGAGAGTTGGCAGCGGGCCAGAGAGGTTGGTCAGCAGGCCGAGGAGGGCAGGATTAAGCTTGCTGGAGAGGTTCAATCTCAGCAGAGACAGATTCTAAGTCTTGAGAGTTCGCTCAAGCGGGAGCAGGAGGCGGCCATGGCGGATCGGGGCCAGTTTGCTTTCGAGAAGGCAGCATTGCAGGAAACTGCGGAGCGGCTGAAGCTCGAGAAGCAGAGGGCCATCGCGGAGCTAGAAGAGGCAAGGGCGGATCACTCCGCCCAATTAACAAACGCGAAGGTCCAAGGCCGCGAGGAGTACCGAAGCTCGGAGGACTTCAAGGAGGATGCGGCGAAGCATTGTCAAGAAGACCTACAGAACGCCATCCTCGATATTGTTGAAGAGCTCAATGAGACTTATGGGGACTCCATCGACTTGAGAAAGTCCAAGACTCTTGGCCCAGCCGCAGAAGCGTATTTCGACCTTCCTTCCGAAAGCTCCTCCGAAGACGCCGATGAGTCTGCCCCTCCAAAGCCTTCCGAAGATTCAGCCCCTGGTGTTTAAAATTTAAGTCCTTGTGCTTCTTTTTTATTATCCTTTTTGTACCGAACCTTTTGGGCCTTCGAGCCTTCTAAGAATGTTTTCTTTTTCGGTTATGCTCCCCGTGACTCTCTTATCGGATCCTAAGGCCTTCGGTTGTCTCACGACGCTTTTAAAAGCGAACCTTAAAGGCTTAAGGACATTTCGGACGTCCAATGACGCTTTTTTAATCGAACCTTAATAACTTGGGATTTTTCGGACGTCCAATGACGCTTTTTAATCGGACCTTAATAACTTAAGGATTTTTCGGACGTCCAATGACGCTTTTTAATCGGACCTTAAAGACTTAAGGATTTTCGGACGTCCAATGACGCTTTTTAATCGGACCTTAAAGACTTAAGGATTTTCGGACGTCCAATGACGCTTTTTAATCGGACCTTAAAGACTTAAGGATTTTCGGACGTCCAATGACGCTTTTTAATCGGACCTTAATAACTTAAGGATTTTTCGGACGTCCAATGACGCTTTTTAATCGGACCTTAAAGACTTAAGGATTTTCGGACGTCCAATGACGCTTTTTAATCGGACCTTAATAACTTAAGGATTTTTCGGACGTCCAATGACGCTTTTTAATCGGACCTTAAAGACTTAAGGATTTTCGGACGTCCAATGACGCTTTTTAATCGGACCTTAATAACTTAAGGATTTTTCGGACGTCCAATGACGCTTTTTAATCGGACCTTAAAGACTTAAGGATTTTCGGACGTCCAATGACGCTTTTTAATCGGACCTTAAAGACTTAAGGATTTTCGGACGTCCAATGACGCTTTTTAATCGGACCTTAATAACTTAAGGATTTTTCGGACGTCCAATGACGCTTTTTAATCGGACCTTAAAGACTTAAGGATTTTCGGACGTCCAATGACGCTTTTTAATCGGACCTTAAAGACTTAAGGATTTTCGGACGTCCAATGACGCTTTTTAATGTATCGAGAACAACTCAGGAACACTTTGATCAGAAGTAACCTCTTTATTGATTGATGTCTTTAACATAGCATGCACCACTCAGGGCGACTTAATTACATCTTCGCGCCTCTACGGGCGACTTATTTGTCAAACATGGCATTTCTTCGATAGGGCGATTAATTCCTCAGCTTGATCCTCGGATAGGGCGGATCCGATCTTTACCCTCCTCTCGGGTCCATCTATCTCGACTTCTTTTAGGTCCTCCATGGAGGCGGGACGCCCAAACTCCTCTCGAGGATCAGTGTCTGTTTGGAGAACCGACATGGCCTCCTTTCTTGATCTTCTCGTAGCGTTGACGTAGCATCGTCTCGACGCCACCTGGTCGCCTTTCACTTCGCCGACCCCATTCTCAGTCGGGAACTTCAGTTTCTGATGGACAGTCGAGGCCACTGCCATCAGTGGGTTGATAGTGGTTCTTCCAATGATCGCGTTGTACGTCCCTGTGGATTCGACCACCACGAACTCCACATCTTTCTTCTCCATCTTCCAGCCACTGCCAAACCACACGGGTAGCGTAATAACCCCCAATGGATAAGAGGTTGTGCCGCAAAATCCTACCATCGGGAAGTTAACCTCCCGCAAATCTTTCTTCTTCTTCCCCATCTGCTCCAGGGCGTCGGAGAAGAGGATGTCGGAGGAGCTTCCTCCATCAATGAGGATCCTCTTCACTTCGAATCCTCCTACATCCAGTGTTACTACCAGGGCATCCTCGTGGGGGGTCTCTACTCCCTCCAGATCCTTCGCCGAGAAGGTGATCTCCATCTCCTCCTTCGGGGTCCACGACCGAGATCTTTTTCCCAAAACCACTGCGACTGGCACTTGGTTGGCATAACGCTCCCGAGAAGACGATGTGTCTCCCCCTGCGGCGAACCCTCCGTGGATCACATTGATAACCCTCTTCTGTCGGAGTCCTGGTGGGCCTTCCGAAGGCTCGGCGTCGGACCTCCTCTTCCTTGGGGACCTCGATCGAGACTTGGACCTTGACCGAGATCGGGAACGGGGCTTGCAGCGCGAGTCTCCCACGAACTCCTTCAGCTTACCCCTCTGGATAAGTTTCTCTATTTCCTTCTTCAGCTCCCGACATTGGTCAGTGTCGTGACCAGAGGCCCGATGGAATCGGCAGTAACAGTCGGCGCGGGAGCCCAACTTTTCTCCGTCCTTCTTCTTGGGGAAACGAGCGAGGCCTTGCTTCTCCATCACTGCTAAGACCTCCTTCAAAGGTCTGTTGAGAGGGGTAAACTCTTCCTTCTGACTGTCCCTCCTGCTCGGACGCTTATCCTCCCTCCGATCAGAACGTCCTCGACTCCGACTACCCTCGGAGTTATCCTTCTTGTGCCGGTTGTCCAATGGTTCGAACAGCTGCTTTCCTTCGCGCCCCTTGGGAGGAGCTAATTCTCCGGCAGCGATCTTCGACTCTTGGACGTCGATTTGCTGTTTTACTCTCGCCTGGAGCGCCTCCATGTTCCAGACATTTTTGGCCGCGATGCTGTGCAGTAAGTCGGAACCGTAAGGGGGTTTAAGGTTCTTCAGGAAGGTACGGATGGCCTCGCCCTCCGATATTTCCTCATCCAGCTCAGTCATGCCAGCTGTATAACGTTGATAATATTGTGCCAACGACTCGTCAGGCCTCTGAATCACCTCATGCAGGGTCCGAACGCTTTTTAACAGCCGTCGACGCCCTTGGTACTGGGCGATGAATCGCTGATGCATATCCTTCCAGCAGGTGATACATCCAGTGGGCAGACTGTAGAACCACGTCATCGCCTTCTCCCCGAGTGTGCTTGGGAACAGGGCGCAGATAACATCCTCATCCGGGGTCCTACCCATGCATGCTGTCAAGTGCTTTTGTACGTGGCGAACCGGGTCTGCGTCCCCATCGTACTCGTCTATCTTCGGGATGCCCAAACCTGGAGGGGCCAGGGTATGAATCAGCCTGGGCACGAAGGGATGGGTTTCCTGACTTCCCAGCTCCGACATCATGGGCTTCTGGTCTCCCATGCAGATACCCACAATTCTCACCACCTGGTCGGCAGTGAGGGGACCATTCAGGGGAATGGTCCTTTGTTGCACTGGCCCCGGTCCATCGACCACAAAATTCTCCGCCGGTGCTGGATTGGGGGGAATAGGTTGTTCCCTTAACGGAGGAGGTGGAGGCAAATTGTCATCCCCCTGCCTTCTGGGATTGTCTCGCCGCGGAGGGAGCGGTGGTAAATCAGCCTGCCTTCTGGCAGCTTCTCTTCGGTCTAGGAGGGCCTCCATGGCCTCCATGAATAGGGGCATGGCCTCCGCCACTACCCTGGCCAACTCTGGATTCGGGGAAGGTGCTTCGTTCCGGCGAGTGCTGTCGCCCTCATCTCTCAGATCCTGATGCTGGGCAGCATCCTCGGGAGGATTGCTAGCGGCCGGTACCTGCTTGCCTGAACGCTGCGGTCTGTTGCCAGCCATGATAAGGAATCAAAGGAAAGCAAACTTACTTTTTGGCTTTTTGTTGCGTTTCCCACAGACGGCGCCAATGTTGGATCACGGTGGAACTCCGGTACGGACTTTGACGGCAATCCTAGCTCCTTTGCTCCACGCAATCCTGCAAGAGGGGATAGAGGGCATTGGCCCAGAATCCCTCTCCGATGCTTAACGTAAGTATGGCGATCAACAGAATAGGCAAGCAATCTTAGTGTGTGTAAAAACGTAACCCTAATCTGGGATAACTTCCCTCCTTTTATAGAGGAAAAGTTACCCCAGTTACCTGGCTAGGCCGTTGGATCGTGATCCGTTATCCCACATATTTCGCCGTGTATCTGGCCATGTATCTCGTGCGGTTATTCGCATCCCCCAAATCTCGCCCATTATGCCACTACTGTAATCGTGGCGAGATTTCCGGGATTGTGCTTTTACTAGCGAGCCTCGATCGTTATCGGAGGCTCCCAAGTTAAGTCGTTTAAGGATTCGGTTTCGGGGAGTGGCTTCAACTCCCATATCGGGACCGACTACGTCCAGGTCCGATATTTTCAATGCCCTCCCCTATCGGGGCCATACTTGCTCGGGGTCTTTCGATGTCGGAGCCTCCTTCTGTCGGAGCCCTTAGCCCTCCAGCTCCTAGCCCAACGGGCCTAAATGCCGTTTGTCAATCGTTAAGGGGCCTAACGGCCTCCGCCGGGGCCCATCACTACTTTTGATTGTTTAAGTCAGTACCGTTCTTTTAATATCATTTACAAGTCTTCTAGAAAATATGTCTCCGAAGTTCATTAAAAAAAAAATAAAAAAAAATTAATGGGTAGTATTATGATTCTAGTTTTAACCCGCTACGTAATGTTCGAGTGCTTACTCACAGTCATCCATTTTTTCTTACCTGGCTTTGTAAACAACCAGCGCATGTACTAATTTCCGTCAATGTAGCCACACTAGTATCCTAGTATATATAGTCAATGGCCGATCTGTTAAGCTTAGTTCTAATCGCCTCTTTTTATGTCTGGTGTGATATGTAGGCTAGGCGGGGCCTATTATTTTAATCATGTCACTGCTAAGTAAGTCCCGAGAGATTTCAAACTAGAAACTTCAATACCAAACCATATAAGAGTAAACACTCTTCACTATTAAGCACTACAAGAAATCTAGTCGTGTGTGATTGATATATTACTAAGGGAATGATTTCTAACAAAAAGTTTGGTTAGAAACTTACGTGAAAAATCTCAACCTTAACTTATGCTCTTCAATTTCACATACCACCTGTCTATAATGGACCTGAGCCGCACCGTTGCAGAGCCAAGTCGTCGCTATCCTGATTTGAATTTCGCATTTAGGGTTTTTTGTTTTATTTTCTGTATTTTTACGGATGGACCAGCGTATTCCCGGTCCAACCCACTTTCTTTTCCATAAATTGAGTGTAGTGTGCATTTCGGACTTTTACTTGAATTAGACTGTTCATATAGCCGGTTTTATGATCTAACATAGTCATACCGCCGATCCGGTCCGGTTTTCAAAACACTAAATTTTTTATGACTCCTAAAAAAATGGATGGTGGTGGTGATGAAACGGTTTCAACTTTCAAGTGGAGTGGGTGTGGGACAGACCCACGTGAGTGTCCCACCACACACACCACCTTTGACGGTGGTGGTGGGTTTTGTTGTTGGCTTCGTATCAACGCAAATAACCAAAGCATTCCATAAATAAGACCAACATAAAATATATATCCACAAAACCCCTTTCTTATCAAAACTTAAATTTCCTTTTATGCATGCACCACTAAAAAGCATGTAAAAGTAAAGCGTGGTGATGAGGTTACACTATGATTTACTCATTTGACAAAATTGAACCACGCTCCTTTCCCTACCCTCCACTCTATGCTTTTGTAAATGTGCATTATATGGGTCGTCCAAACAATTCAATGTTCACGATTGCGACATTTATGGATAATGGGTCCGTTTTTTTCATCAACTATGCTTCGACTTAACTAAATAAGGGAAACCACAACTCCTAAACGTAACTAAAACCACAACCCTAAAAATTAGGGTTAAGAACACAATAGGGGCCTGAATGTTTGCCCATGTTGCCAAAAGGGGTCTGAATTGAAAAAACGTATTATTAGGGGCCTGAATTTTGAGTTTTGTGTATAATTGAGGTCTCCGTCTATTTTTTCTGTTAAAAGTGACGGAAAGTGGTCACATGCTTGGCATGTGACCAAAAATAATTTGAAAACCCGAAATGCCCTTTGACCAAAGTGTGTCTCTCATATGTTTGACCTAAAATGACGAAAATACCCTTTAAGCCACCACAACTCCGGCGACCACCACCACCCGACTCCGGCGACCACCACCGGCCTCCGACGACCACCACCGACCACCACCGGCCTCCGGCGACCACCACCGACCTCCGGCGACGACCGAAAAGCTCCGATCGGAGCTTCGGAGCTCCGGTCGGAGCCACAAAGCTCCGATCGGAGCTCTGTGGCTCACGATCGGAGCCCTGTGGCCCCAATCGGAGCTTTTATGGCTCCGATCGGAGCTTCGGAGCTCCAATCGGAGCTATTTTGGCTCCGATCGGAGGCCGGTGGTGGTCGCCGGTGGCGGTCGCCGGAGGCCGGTGGTGGTCGCCGGAGCCGGGTGGTGGTCGCCGGGTGGTGGCCTTAAGGGCATAATTAGTGTGTAGGGGTATTTTAGACATTTCACAGTTTATTAATTAAATTGATAAATTGTATAATAATTACAAAATGGTATTTTTGTCTTTTCACGCTCCGATCGGAGGCCGGTGGTGGTCGCCGGTGGCGGTCGCCGGAGGCCGGTGGTGGTCGCCGGAGCCGGGTGGTGGTCGCCGGGTGGTGGCCTTAAGGGCATAATTAGTGTGTAGGGGTATTTTAGACATTTCACAGTTTATTAATTAAATTGATAAATTGTATAATAATTACAAAATGGTATTTTTGTCTTTTCACGTGATTCTGTTAGATTTAACAGAAAATTTGGACGGAGACTTGAAAAAACACAAAACTCAAAATTCAGGCCCTTAATAATACGTTTTTTCAATTCAGACCCCTTTTGGCAACATTGGCAAATATTCAGACCCATATTGTGTTCTTAACCCTAAAAATTATGTTCGGATGATAATACGAAACAGGATATTATATATGTACATTTTGAGTCATGTACGTACAACATCACACCTGACACCGTATTGTAAGTATGATAGAGTTGTGATGTCAAAACTATATTTTGAATGCTTTTTAAATAAATTTTAGAACTAACAAGTATGAAGAAAAAAAAAAAAAAAAATCCCTAAATACATGCACATATATACAACATGAAGTGTTTTGTAATTTGTATTAAATGAAGAGAAGATACACAACCACAGACTTTATTAGTAGTTCACTCTCACCTTTCTTTTGTTTGTTTTGGGAAGCAATAATGCTAGTGGTTCTATCTCCCTTTCCATGGTTGGCCACTAATTCAATACTCTATAGCCTTTTTGCTTTACCTTTCTCCGTAAAAATGCTAGTGGTTGTCTCATTCTCCTTTCCTTCACAACATCTTTGTCCTTCCATCCACCACTCCCACTGTCTTGATGTTAGCAGCTAACAATACTAAGCTAATTAGCCACACAACTTCTTCTTCTTCATCATCTTCTCCTTCTTAGTGTAATTGTTTGTATTATGGGGAGAAGAAGACATGGACAAGGACACTTCTTCTTACCAAGATCACCACTCACTTAACTCCCTTCCCTCCGACTCCCCTCGCAAATCCCCCGCCGTCGCCGGAGACAGACTCAAAAGAGATGAATGGAGCGAGGGAGCTGTCTCCGCACTTCTCGAGGCCTACGAGTCCAAGTGGATCCTCCGCAACAGAGCCAAGCTCAAGGGCCATGACTGGGAGGACGTTGCCCGCTCCGTCTCCTCACGCGCCAACTCCACCCGCTCCCCCAAGACCCAGACTCAGTGCAAGAACAAGATCGAGTCCATGAAGAAGCGATACCGCTCCGAATCCGCCGCCACCGACGGCTCCTCCTGGCCTCTCTACCCCCGCCTTGACTTGCTGCTGCGAGGAAGCGCCGCCGTTGCCCAGACTCTCCCACCACATCCACCGCCGCAGCATGTCTCAACCGTGCCTCCGAATTTACAGCTGTTGGATCCACCGCCGCTGCTGCAACCGCCGGTGGCTCTTCCTCTTCAAATTACTCTTCCGCCTCCTCCGCCGCCTCCACTGATCGGGATCCCACAGAATTCTCACGGATCGAACGGGATTGACAGAGCAGCGGTCAAGGTCAGAAACTTAACCTAATTCAAAATTATCCTCCAATTTCTAGGGTTTAGACTAGGTGCTATGTTTCTAACAGAAAGACGGAGTGGATGCGAAGCACAACTCGCCGGAGACGGACAGCAGCACGCCGGCGCTGTACAGCGAGAAATCGGACCATAAGTCAAAGAAGGTGAAGACGAAGGGGACGATGAAGAGCAAGAAGAAGATGAAGAAGGGCGGAGGGGAGGAGTGGGAGATAGCGGAGAGCATACGGTGGCTGGCGGAGGCGATCGTAAGGTCGGAGCAGTCAAGGATGGAGACGATGAAGGAGGTGGAGAAGATGAGGATCGAGGCGGAGGCCAAGAGAGGGGAGATGGATCTCAAGAGGACTGAGATCATTGCTAATACACAGTTGGAGATTGCTAGGATTTTCGCTGCTGGTAATTCCAAGGGAGCCGCCATTGTTGATCCTTCGTTAAGGATTGGAAGGAACTGAAGAAAGAGGTTTAGGCCATTGATGGAGTGTGAGCAGTCGGTCAAAACTGTGCCGTTTTGGTGTAAACCTGCTGCACACTGTTTAAGTGTTCAGTATATAGCTGCTAGTAAAGAACAACCTAATGGAAGCAGGGAAGGAACTGAAGAAGATTGTGAACTTCTCTGGATAATCAAATCAACCATGTAATAATTAATTAGCTAATTGAAGTGTATTTAACTTAGAATTTTGCTTAATTGCATCTCTATCTTGTGGAGGATAATAATAGAATTCTTCAAGAATCCTTTTGGAAATAGAAGATTAATCTATGCATATTTACCAAGCCTGTGTCAAACTGTCAATGCGCATGATATGATCTACCAGGTTGTCATAAATACTTTATGATCTACCAGGTTGTCATAAATACTTTATTCGTTAATGATGGGTTCCGATGTAATCGTTAGCCCCGTTAACAGCCAATGGACGGCGAGTAGGTCCAATGGGCCTTGTGAAAGCCTGGAAGGCCCAGAGGCCCAGTACGAAGGGTCTCGACTTAAGCGGTCCCGACATCAGAGCTGAATGCTCCCGACAAGAAGCCTCTGAGTAGGCCCCGATATGCCTTAGTAAAGGCCACGACGCGCCTTAGTAAACCGATATTATAGCCCCGCAGAGGCTGGACCTGTCCCGTAGAGACTGAAGGTCCTGGGTGGTGATCTAGAACGAGACAACTCTGGAGTCCCCGACAGGAGTCGAGACTTGTGATCAGAGGATAAAGACCGAGAAACCCGCCTACTAGATAGAGTAGTGGGAGACGGTTAAAGATATAGATAAGTCCCCCGAGATACGCAGGGCGTGCCCGAGATACGCGGAAGTATGGGCAAGATACGCGGAGCGTGGGGCGAGATATACGGAATCCCAACCGAGATACGCGGAATCGTGGCGAGATACACGGAATCATGGGCAAAACGGCCAATCACGGTCACAGGTAACTGAGTAACTTCCCCTCCTATATAAAGGAGGAAGTTACCTCAGAAAACCATCATCTGATGCTCTCTAATACGCACTTAGAATACTGCTGCCACCCCATTGATTGTATACTCATTTAAGCATCGGAGAGGGATTCTGGGTCACCACCCAGGTCATCCCCTTTTGCAGGATTACGCGGAGCTCAGGAGTCCAAGCTTTCCGTCAAGGACATAACGGAGCTTCGCCCGTGATCCAATATTGGCGCCGTCTGTGGGAAACGTACGAAAAGTCAAGATAGTTTCTACCAGATCAATGGCCGGTGGTGGCAAGAAGAAGCAGGTTCAGGCTGGCAGTTCTCGTCCCGCAGGAACTGTGAACTCCCCGTTGCTAGAACGTGTTGCTGAACAAGGTGAGAACCCTGCTCTTTCCCAGACAGGGGGGCAGGGTGATGGTTATGAGGTCTCAGTCCGAGACACGGAGATGAACAGGCAAGATATCCCACGAAGGGAGGAGGATGAGGCTCCCCCGAACCCGGTGGGCCATAGAGGAGAAAGAGTCCCGTGAAGGGAAGAAGGGTCGTCTTCAAACTCGGAGTTAGCCAAGGCAGTAGCAGATGCTATGCCCATGTTCTTGGCTGCCATGGAGGCCTTGCTGGACAAGAGAGAGGCTGCCAAGAGGACAGAGGAGTTGCCTCCGCGAGAAGAGCTACCTCCACCCCCTCCGAGGGTGGTACCAGAAGAACAGGAGGTTCAGGAGGTTCCGCCCAGGAGCAAGGGTAAAGAACCAGCTCACCTGGAGAAGTTCGTGGTCGACGGCCCAGGACCAGTGCAAAATAGGACCATTCCCCTGAATGGCCCCATCACCCCCGATCAGGTGGTGAAAATCGTCAGCATCTGCATGGGTGATCAGAAGCAGATGACATCGGAGCTGAGGGATCGGTCCAGTCATCCTTTCGTTCCGCGGCTGATAGATACCGTTGCCCCGCCCGGGCTAGGTATTCCGACCATCAAGAAGTACGATGGTGAAGGGGATCCAGTCCGCCATGTTCAGAGGCATGTCCAGGCCTGCATGGGTAGGACTTCAAACGACGATCACATATGCTCACTGTTCCCGATCACCCTGGGAGAAAGGGCCATGACCTGGTTTTTCATCCTCCCACCAGGATGCATCACGTGCTGGGCGAACATGCACGATCGGTTTATCAAGCAATATCAGGGCCGTAGGCGCCTCCTCAAGAGTGTAAGGTCCCTGACCCAGGTGGTGCAGAGACCCGACGAATCGTTGGCATACTACTACCAACGGTTCACTGCGAGTGCCGCGGAGATCGATGAAGAAATATCGGTGGGTGAGACCATCCGTACTTTCCTGCAGAACTTTAGCGCTCCATACGGTTCCGACCTGATGCACAGCGTAGCCGCGAAGGCTGTGTGGAGTATGGAGGCCCTGCAAGCAAGGGTAAAACAGCAAATCGACGTCCAGGAGTCGAAGATTGCTGCCGGAGAGCTTGATCCTCCGAAGTCGGGAAGGGGAAAGCCATCGTCTAAGTTGTCAGATGATCGCAAGAGGAGCGACAAATCGGAGGGAAGTAGAAGCCGTGGTCGCCCCGAGAAAAGAGAGGACAAGCGTCCCCCGAGGAAGGATAATCGAGAAGGTCGGGCTGTTCCCATCAATAGCTCGATGACTTCTGTGATGGACCGACAGGGTCTCGCCCGATACCCTCCGAGAAAAGAAGGCGAATTCCTAGGAGGCCGCCCTGACCGTTACTGTCGCTACCATCGGGCCAATGGTCACGACACTGAAAACTGTCGGGAGCTGAAGAAGGAGATAGAGAAGCTGATCCAGAAGGGGAAGCTTAAGGAGTTCGTCGGAAGGGGAAGATGCCGATCCCGTTCCAAAAGTCGGTCGCGATCCCGTTCCAAGTCCCGTGATCGATCCCCGAAGAAGAAGAAGGTGGAGTCGGAACCTTCAGGTTCAGGTGCCCGTAAGGAGAGGCGGGGAACTATCAACGTCATCCACGGAGGAATGGTGGCGGGAGGTGATACCTCTGCTTCTCGGGAGAATTACGCTTCCCGCATATCTGCCGTGGTGGTGCTACGCAAAAGGTCCCGGTCGTGGACCCTGAAGGAGGAAATGGTGATCTCTTTCTCGGCGGAAGATCTAGTAGGCATGGAGAGCCCTCACGACGATGCCTTGGTCGTGACCCTGGACGTGGATGGATTCGAGATGAAGCGGATCCTGATAGATGGAGGGAGTTCCTCCGATGTCCTTTTCATGGACGCTCTGGAAGCCATGGGAAAGACGAAAAAGGACCTGACACAGGTGGACTTCCCGATGGTGGGATTCTCTGGTTCCACCTCTTACCCGTTGGGAATGATTACCTTACCGGTGGAGTTTGGTAGTGGTTGGAAGATGGAGAAGCGAAACGTAGATTTCGTCGTAGTGGAGTCTGCGGGGGCATACAACGCTATTATCGGGAGGACCACTATCAACCCTCTCATGGCAGTCGCCTCGACGGTCCACCAGAAGATGAAGTTCCCGACTGACAACGGAGTCGGAGAGGTCAAGGGTGACCTGGTGGCATCGCGAAAATGCTATGTTAACGCTACCCGAAGGAGAAGGAGGGAAGCCATGACCGTCCTTCAGACTGATGCCGATCCTCGAGAGGAGTATGGGCGTCCCGCCCCCATGGAAGTTCTGAAGGAGGTTGAGATTGATGGGCCTCAGAGGAAGGTGAAGATCGGGTCTGCTTTGTCGGAGGAAAGAGCCCGAGAGTTGATCAAGCTCCTGAAAGAGTTTAAGGAGCTGTTTACCTGGTCCCCGAGTGATATGCCAGGAATCAGCCCCGACGTGATAGTGCACGAACTGAAGGTAGATCCCGCGATCAAGCCTATCGCGCAGAGAAGGCGTCCGATGGGCGCGGACAAGAGGATCGCGATCCAGCAAGAGGTGGGTAGACTGCTCGACGCTGGATTTATCAAAGAGCTCCGATTCCAGACTTGGGTTGCTAACCCAGTCCTAGTGCGAAAAAGTAACGGGAAGTGGCGGATGTGTGTCGATTTCCGCGACTTGAACAAGGCCTGCCCGAAGGACTGCTACCCGCTTCCGAGGATTGACCAGTTGGTGGATGCCACATCGGAACATGAGCTGCTGAGCTTCATGGATGCCTATTCCGGTTACAACCAGATCAAGATGGCGAAGGAGGATGCCCCCCATACGGCTTTCTATGCCGACAGTGACGTCTACCACTACGACGTGATGCCCTTCGGATTGATCAATGCCGGAGCAACTTACCAGCGGATGGTGAACAAGTTGTTCGGAGACATGTTGGGGAAAACCATGGAGGCGTATGTGGATGACATGCTGGTGAAGTCCCGACAGGCAGGAGACCATGTCCAGAACTTGGCGGCGGCGTTTGAGCGGATGAAGTTCCATCAGGTTCGGCTGAACCCCGACAAATGTGCTTTCGGGGTGAACTCGGGAAAGTTCCTAGGATTCATGGTGAGCCAGAGAGGAATCGAGGTGAACCCTGAGAAGCTGCGAGCAATCGAGAAGATGCAGTCCCCGAAGACTCATCGGGAGGTTCAGGTGCTGAACGGCCGGTTGGCCGCGATGAATCGATTCCTATCCAAGGCAAGTGACCGAGCCATGCCATTTTTTGATGTGCTGAGGGCCCACAAGAAGTTCGAATGGTCCGATAAATGCGAGGATGCGTTCCAGGCACTCAAGCAGCACCTCCGCACCCTTCCGCCGTTGGCGAAACCAGTCCCAGGCGAGCCGCTTTATCTCTATTTGACTGTTTCTGATGTGGCTGTTAGTTCTGTTTTGATTAAGATTGTCAAGGGAAACCAAGTGCCCGTCTATTATGTAAGCAAGGCGTTTGCCAAGTCTGAAATAAATTATCCCGCTATTGAGAAGTATCTCTTTGCGTTGATTATTGCCGCTCGAAAGCTACGACCTTACTTCCATGCCCATGAAGTCACGGTATTGACTAATCAGCCCCTGAAGCACTTTTTGAACCGACCGGAGGCGTCGGGAAGACTGGTGAAATTGGCCATCGAGCTGACGGAGTTCCGTATTCATTTCGCTCCGAGAACTGCTATTAAGGGCCAGGCATTGGCAGATTTTATAGCTGAGTCTACGGCACCCGATCTGGAAGTAACGGGTCCCGCAGAGGGGGCAACCATGGAAGAGGTCCCAATAACAGAACAGCCAAATGAGGAGAACACCTGGGAGATGTACACTGATGGTTCATCGAGTGTAGAAGGCTCGGGGGCAGGATTCGTATTGATACCGCCCGGTGGAGGCGAGCCCCTGCGATATGCCTTGGCGTTGACGTTCAAAGCCACCAACAATGAAGCGGAATACGAGGCTCTCATCACGGGCCTCAAGATTGCCAAGGGTACGGGGGTCGACCATCTAAAGGTGAAGTGTGATGCCAACTTGGTTGTAAACCAAGTCCAGGGGAACTATGAAGCTAGGAGCCCGACAATGAAGAAGTATTTGCACGAGGTGCAGACTTTGAAGGGAAGCTTCAAAAGCTTCGACATCGAGGCGATCCCGAGGGAAGAAAACGCGGAAGCAGATGCCTTAAGCAAGTTTGCTCTGGGAGTGGCCCCCGAGGAGAATCGGAAGGTACATTTCCTAGAGAAGGTGATTATCTCAAACATTGATCCAGCAGAGATCTGCGCTATTGAGACAGGATCGAAGGAAGAAGAGAAGCCCAATTGGATGACCCCGATGGTCACATACCTGGCTACGGGGGCACTTCCCGATGACAAGGTGGCAGCTGTCAGGTTGCGTCGGATTGCGGACAACTACGCGATGGTGGACAACCAGTTATACAAAAAAGGGTATGTAAAGCCTTTCTTAAAATGCGTGGCAGAACCCGACACGAATCAGATCCTGAGGGAACTACATGAGGGAGTCGCGGCCTGTCACGAAGGGGCCCGATCTCTTGTGAGGAAGGCGCTGAACTTGGGCTACTATTGGCCTTCGATGAACAAGGAGGCGACAGCAATGGTCCGATCCTGTGATGCATGCCAGAGGTACGCTCCAAATATCGTGGCTCCCGCCGCAGACTTAATGCCCATCAGGAGTGCATGGCCCTTCGCGCAATGGGGGATTGACTTGGTGGGACCTCTTCCCCAAGCGAAAGGTCAGTGCAAGTATTTGCTCGTGGCCATTGATTACTTCTCAAAGTGGATAGAGGCTAAGGCATTGGCCAGGACGACGGGGCAGCAGATCCTCAAGTTCCTTCAAACTCAGATCATATCCCGGTATGGGGTCCCTCGAGTATTGATTAGCGACAACGGCCCTCCGTTTAATGGGGCTCAGTTGAAGGAGTACCTGGAGGAGTTGAACATCGAACATCGGACCGCTTCAGTCCGCCATGCTCAGACCAATGGCCAAGTAGAATCAGCCAACAAAATCGTGATGGATGGCTTGAAGAAGAGAGTCTACGCCTTGCAGGGCCATTGGCTGGATGAGCTCGAGAACGTGCTGTGGGCTGTTAGAACAACACCCAAGCAATCAACGGGGGAAACTCCGTTTGGCCTGGTCTATGGCACAGAGGCGGTTGCTCCCGTGGAGATAGCGGTGGCGTCCCATCGCGCAAAATACTACGAGCCTCTGACAAACGAGGAAATGAGACGTCTAGACTTAGACTTACTCGAGGAAAAGAGATGGAAGGCTGATGAAGTCCAGGCTCGGATGCGTTTGGCAACAGCCCGATATTACAATCGACGTGTCAAGTCCCGACAATTCTTCGTGGGAGAACTTGTCTGGCGGAGGAACGAGTTCGTTCATCAAGATCGGATCAACAAGTTATCACCGAAATGGGAGGGACCTTACAAGATCGTAGGGATGCCAGCACCCAATGCATACAAACTAGAGGACCTTGATGGCAAGACGTTGAAGCATTCCTTCAGTGGCGAACACTTGAAGAAGTATCATGTTTGATATTAAGTCGCCGCGAATGGCGCAAGTTATCTATCAATCCGATGTAAGCAAAGCTTTGAATTATCAATAAAAGAAGTTGCTTCCGATCAAATTATTTTAGATTTATTTTAATTGTTAGTAAGACGTCCTGAAGGGCGCGACGAAAAGCCTTCCGAGGTACAATAAAAAGCCTTACGAGGTATGCGTAAGTCGTCTATATGATGCGGCCAAAAAGCCTTATCAGGTACGGACAAAAGCCCTACGGGGTACAAGTAAGTCGTCTTTATGATGCAACCAAAAGCCTAGGTACGAAAAGGCCCTGATGGGTCCGCGTAAGTCGTCTATATGATGCGGCCAAAAGCCTTAACGGGTATGAAAAAGCCTTAACAGGTCCGCGTAAGTCGTCTATAGAATGCGGCCAAAAGCCTTAACAGGTACGAAAAAAGCCCTTAAAGGGTACGATTAAAGTCGTCTGATTTGGCGCGGTAAAAGCCCCAAGGGGTGTGAAAAACCATCTTGAAAGGTGTGAAAAATGGCCTTGCAAGCCAGGGATGAGAAACCTTAAGTGGTGAAGTCCCGATTGGACGAGAAACCTTAAGTGGTGAAGTCCCGATTGGACGAGAAACCTTAAGTAGTGAAGTCCCGATTGGACGAGAAGCCTTAAGTGGTGAAGTCCCGATTAGACGAGAAACCGTAAGTGGTGAAGTTTCGATAGGATGAAAAGCCTTAAGTGGTAAAGTCCCGATTCTATTTGAAACCTTAAGTGGTGAAGTCCCGAGTAAAGCGTCGGAAGGACGTATGGAGTCATCTCAAATGGTGCATCGGAACGTTCTGAGTAACGAATTTAAAGCCGCTTTAGATAAGCGCAAACGATTATCGAGACCAAAACAGATGACAGAAATCCCTTATATAAAGGCTCAAAGGCCTAGGAGTTCGGATACAAAAAACGAAGGAGAAAGACTACAAGGACTAAAAAGATGTAACATTAGACTTGGTCCTTGTTGGAAGATGGATCCTCAGCAGCATCGGAGGGAGCAAGGTTCGGAGGAGTCTGGGCAGAAGGCTCCGCAGCTGGCAGAGTCGGGTCCACGGTAGCGGCCTCTTCACTCTCCGCGGGGAGGTTGAAGTACTTCTCCGCGACGGGGGCGAGAGTCTCGGACTTCGTGAGTCGATGGAATCCGGGTAGGTTGTATAGAGCTCTTCGACGGCGTTGTATAAAACATCCTCCATCTCGGACTTGCAGAACTCTACAGCAGCCACCTTGAATTCTTCAGAATTCCGATACTCCGCGCGGCCCTGCAGGCGGCCCTCCTCGAGGCCTTGAGCCTTTGCCTCAGACAGCTTCGCAGAGAACTCAGCCCTCTCGGCCTCAAACTTCGCCTTGGCCTCCGCGAGAAGATCCGCGAAGACGTCCTTCTCGTGAATGAGCTGCCTCTTCTCCGCCTCATTCCGCTGCTGCTCCACCTGGACCATCTTCCGCTCCCGACGCATGACAGCCTCATGATCTTGAACCTGCTTGAGCAGGCCCGAAGCCATGTCGTCGAGGAGACCCTTCTCCTTGGCCATCTTGTTCTTGGCCGCCACCGCCTCGTCGAGCTCCACCTGAAGCTTGGCTAACGCATCAGGGTCCGACTTAGCTTCAGCCTCCTCCAAAGCACTCTTCAGAGCTAAGGCGATGGCGAAACAACGCTGCTGGTCCGCAGTTTCCTAAGGCGAAGGGAAAAGAGATTAGAATTCGATGGTCGAAAGCAGAAATAAGGAAGATAACAAACAAAGGTAAAGTATTACCTCCATACGACGGACGGCCATGGAGCGGAACTCCTCTTCGATGTCCTCCCGCGTCAAGCAAAGCGGCTGTCTCAAAGAGGGAGGAATTGACCCTGCCAGCAGATGCAGGGCCAAGTCAGGCTGAAGATTATCCCGTCGAATTGAAAACCCTTGGAGGGATTCGATCGGACGCCAGGGAACCGTCGCCTGGTCGGGGGTGTAAATCTTGTAAACATCATCCATCGGAAGACGAGGGATAACCTCGGCATCATCGGTGGGAGGAGCTACCTCAGCCGGAGGAAGCTCAGGAGTAGGAGTGCGGACCTCGGGAGGAGGACTCCGGGACACGTCCCTCACAGCAGGCCTCAGACTCCTTGGCCCCGACCTTCCGCGGGGAAGCAGGCCACCCTCGTCAGGCCCTTCGACGGAAGGAGAGGCCTCCAAATTAGTCACCCGGCGGAACTGAGCATCCGCCGGGACATCCTCCAGCATCGGTTCTTGCGGAGCCGCAGTCTCCGCTGGAGTGGCAACCTTCGTCGGAACAGGAGTCTCCGATGGACATGCGGTGGCAGGACGAACATATTCAGGAAGAATGCCGCCAGGACACCAGAGAATTTGGCGTTCGACATACTGGTCTTTCCCAAAGAAGTTGTAATATCCCGCCTTGAGAACGCGGGGGACTTTTCCTTGAAGGATGTATTTAATTTCCCGAACTCGCGATTCCCGATCAGCGGGGATAAACTCATTGGGAACCAACTTCTTATATCTTTTAATTGCACGACGAACGCGCTTACCTTCCTCGACGGTAGTGGCCCCGAAGGCCCGATCTATCTCCTCCCTCCTGGCCTTCTTGGCCACGACCGGCTCTTCGGTCGGAGGAGCAGCAGACAGAGGAGTGGAAGAGGAAGCGCCTTTCTTCACCAACTTTCGCTTACGCTTGGAGCCACTCTGGACGGCATCAGTCTCGCCCTGCTTCATAATGAGATGAGTCAGCAGAGAAGCCTTCTTGGCTGCAAAAGTAAAAGACAAGATGGTTAGAAGTGTTACCCAGACGACCAAATCTTTGGAAACAGAGTCGAGGAGTCGGACTCCGATAAAAATCAAGTCCTTCTCCTGGAGCTTGTTGGCGTCGAGGGGTATGAAGTTGTCTCCCCAACGGTAGAGCTGAACCATTTGAAGAGTGTTGATGTCATCCTCGGTGTAATCCAGAAGCTTGGGGGCAGGGTCCGCCACAACCTCCCATTGAGGCCAGGGGACGGAGCTGTGTTGGACGAAGAAGTAATACTTCTTCCATCCGCTGTTGTCAGACCCCGAGTCACGAATCAGCACCCGATCCTTGTGGAACTTCCAAGTTTCGCTATCCCAGCCGAAACGTGAAAGTTGCTCCTTTGTCCACTTGGGGAGTCGGGGGGAGAAGGAGCAGACGCCAGCCTTGTTGCATTTCATACCATAGAAGGTGCGGAAGAGTATTAGACTGTACGTCCACTGCTGGCGGTGGCATAGGAGTTGGAAGGCATTCCACACGCGGATGGCGTGTGGAGAGAAGGTACAAGGGTGCGTTCTGTAGAAGTTGCACATCTCCACCAAATTTCCGCAGAAGGGGAACCGAATCCCCGCGCTTATTTGTCCGGCGGAGAAGAACACTTCCCCCTCCCGAGGACGCGTAACGATGTGCTTCCTTCTGACGGCAGGCTGAGACTCATACGGGGAAACGAGGTTCCCAATCTGAGGTGATACACCCCTCTCTAAGGGCAACCTCGTATGAGGTCTCGGAAATCTCATTGACAGCAAGTTCGAAAGTGAAAGGAGCCCTAGCCTCAGAACTAGCTTCGTCTAAAACGGTTACGAACAAGAAGATTTGAGAAAAAAAGAGCAAACATTAGTAAACCATGGAAACATAGAAGAAAGTCCTTACCAGACATGATGGGTGATCGGTGAGGAAAGGCGAAGGAAGATCGGAAGGGCTGAAGGCCTTGGATCACTTGAACAGCAGGAAGAACTTGGAGGAGAAGCTTCGAATGCAGGAACAGCAGAAATCAAGAGAGTGCAGAAGAAGTGAACAATGCCAGGGTTTTAGCTTTTATAAGCAAAAAGATAACTGAAGGGACTTAATCTTGACCGTTGAAGATGAAACGATGCGATCGTGGTCGTTGATATCGAGGAGACGGTACGGAAGAGACGTGGTGACGTCATAAACGCTTTTTCAGAAAGTAGCAGACACGCCGATTCAAGCGTTGTTTCATAATCCCTAGCATTTAATGCTGCAATAACCGAGGAGTCGCCTCGGGTTTGACAACTGTCCACAGAATCCAGTGGGCCCAAGGTAATCATGAGTGAGAAACTCTGTCATACAGCAATTGCGTTCAAGGCAAGAGCCTCCGATGGAGATATCAGAAGACCTCGAGATAAAGGCCTCCGACAATGAGGTTGGAAAGGTTGGAGCTGGAAGACATGACGAACTAAAAGTCCCCCATGTCTTGGGGGCAAATGATGGGTTCCGATGTAATCGTTAGCCCCGTTAACAGCCAATGGACGGCGAGTAGGTCCAATGGGCCTCGTGAAAGCCTGGATGGCCCAGAGGCCCAGTACGAAGGGTCTCGACTTAAGCGGTCCCGACATCAGAGCTGAATGCTCCCGACATCAGAGCTGAATGCTCCCGACATCAGAGTTGAATGCTCCCGACATCAGAGCTGAATGCTCCCGACAAGAAGCCTCTGAGTAGGCCCCGATATGTCTTAGTAAAGGCCACGACGCGCCTTAGTAAAGGCCCCGATATTATAGCCCCGCAGAGGCTGGACCTGTCCCGTAGAGACTGAAGGTCCTGGGTGGTGATCTAGAACGAGACAACTCTGGAGTCCCCGACAGGAGTCGAGACTTGTGATCAGAGGATAAAGACCGAGAAACCCGCCTACTAGATAGAGTAGTGGGATACGGTTAAAGATATAGATAAGTCCCCCGAGATACGCAGGGCGTGCCCGAGATACGCGGAAGTATGGGCAAGATACGCGGAGCGTGGGGCGAGATATACGGAATCCCAACCGAGATACGCGGAATCGTGGCGAGATACACGGAATCATGGGCAAAACGGCCAATCACGGTCACAGGTAACTGAGTAACTTCCCCTCCTATATAAATGAGGAAGTTACCTCAGAAAACCATCATCTGATGCTCTCTAATACGCACTTAGAATACTGCTGCCACCCCATTGATTGTATACTCATTTAAGCATCGGAGAGGGATTCTGGGTCACCACCCAGGTCATCCCCTTTTGCAGGATTACGCGGAGAGTCCAAGCTTTCCGTCAAGGACGTAACGGAGCTTCGCCCGTGATCCAACAGTTACAAACTACTTTAGTGTTTAGCGTTGGCGATGAAAGACTATGCCTATCGTGGGGCGACCCACGGAGCCCGCTCAGCTCTACGTGATAAAATGAGCGAACCCGCAAAGCGGTTGCGTGACTAGTCAAACTCGACTTGCCTGCTCCATTGACGTCCTATTACAATCTAATATATTTGGGACATTATATGTTGATAATTTGGTTGTTCCTCTTTTAATATGGATGCTATATTAGAAACTCTAGGGCACGATCATATCAGATAATTAATTATAGTAGTACTAGTGTATCAAATAATGTCAAAAGCGAAACTTGTTTGGAAATCCCGAAAGTTTGTTACTAAGTTATAATAAATTAAAAAAGCACTGTTAGAACTCTCCCGTTTATGAGAGAAGTTCAAGGCGGCGATAACCTCACCGTCGACGAGTTTTGGTGCTCCATCACCAACCCCAACCCAAAAACAAACCCTAACTAACATTTAGCAAACTGAAGAACACCCATCTACCCATCCTACAGCAATCCCCAAAAACTAGCATTTCTTCTCCTTTCCAGCTGAGTTCGGACGCAAATCCATCGACTGCAATAACTCCATTCAACTGAGTTTTGCTTTTCCCTCTGCAACTATACCCACAGCCATTCTTGTTCAAAATTTTGCTTTTCTCCCTGCAACTTGCTGTCACAACTACCAGTCCAAGCCGAAAATATGGACGACTCCCCTAACTCAGCTTCCTCTGTCAGCAAACCTGTTCATCCTCCAAGCTTTTTCTCCCCTAATCATCACACTAGTCACATCCCAATGGCCAACATTAATGAGAGGAAGCTCAATCTCGATACAAGCAGCAGAAATCCTAGCTTAAATCAACCGAAGCACAAGGAAGCCCTCACACTTCCTCATAAACTAATACCACTAAAACCAAAGTCCAAACCACCAGACAAACGGACAAGTTTTCCGGCGAAATCATCGGAAGCGTCGCACAGTAAACTCCCGACGAAGCAGGAGAGGCATGACGTGCAAACCTTGAGGGATACGGGTTCGTCGTACCGACACACATCCTCTCCTAGCAACCCCGTTTCGTCCCATCCTGCCGTTGTATCGTGGATTTCCCCCCTGGTGGCCAAAAGAGATCGCCGGCGTCTCTCAGACATGAAGAGGAGAGGAAGCTCTTTCTTCCCTCTCTGGTGACTGTGGAACGCAGCCAAAAGATAAAGCCCAGCCCACAGAGCTCAGCAGCCCAACCCAAGCCTCGCAGTCTGTCCGGACCCGACCCGAAGCTCAACCCAATTGCGATACTAGCCCATCACCAGCACAGACAACCGTCCGGCCCACTTTTTGCCAGGCTAAACCCAGCCGGCCCAGAGGCCCAAACATCCAGCCAGACAACCCATAACCGTGAGTCCCTCAACCGGTTGGAAGCAAACCGGTTTTGTGCTAAACCGCCACTCTGGGATTATATTCAGACCAAACCGGAGTCAATGGAGCCGAACCACACTCATCAAAACCAAGCCCATCCCATGAACAGAACCGGCAATCAACCAATCTCCCTAAACCCCCTAAACCGCATGCTTGTTGGAAAAATGCACTCGGCCACACCTCCGAGACTAGACTTGGTTAATCGCCTTGTGGAGTCGTGGAATCTTAACCCACCACCGAGGGTCAATTTCCGACACGACCAATACTGGACTTTCGTCTTCCATGAGGAACTGCACCTAAGGGAGGTACTCATTAACTCCCCATTTATTGTAGGAAATGGTTTAGGCCTACTTGTAATGTTTGAGTGTAGAGATTTCGGTATACCTACTACTTTCCCAATGAATGAGGTGCCTATGTGGATAGAGTTAAGGGGAATGAACCCAAATATTGTCTGTTTTGAAAGCATCATGAGAGTAGCTGGGGTTGTAGGACAGGTTATTCAAATAGAACATCTGACGGCAATCTTAAATGAACCTTTCGCAATAGCCTACCCGAAAGTCCAGGTCCAAATGGACTTGCAGCGTGCTGCGGTCCCAGGTATAAAGCTCCTTGACTCCCCCTTTCCGGGCCCCATATACATTCGTTATCGAGGTGGCCTACCGTGTAACCGATGCGGATGCCTTGGACACAACACGTCCGACTGCAAGCGTACACAAAAAGATGCGACTGCTCTCATCATGGACATGCAAACCCGGGTTCAAAAGCACCCAAACATTTTGGTTCTAGGTGCGGAGGGCCAACCGTGGTATGTATCCAAGCTCAACAGAGGAACGGGACAATTGTGCCGATGGATAACCTGGGCGGACGAGAGACAATTTAACACCCCTGCAGGAAGAGAGAGGGAACTCCTTGATAAACCGTTTGAAACTCCCAATCAGTCACTATCCGACTCCACACACTCAGTACAAGGGGCACAACAAGTACCGGTGAACCCCCCACAGGAATCCGCCGGGTTACGCACCTCTATTGCCTCCGAAAGAGACTGGGTATTGAAAAATAGAGCAGATCGAGCAGCACAAAACCATTGGATCAAGCAAAAAATCCAGGAGTACCAGGAGTCCTTATTCCCGGGTCTAACCGAACCCTCTGCGCCATTGGACCTAAATGTGGCAACCCCGATGAATCCGCACTATCCACAGCTGGAGAGTATGAACTGGGACCCAATGGGGCAGATCTCGGATACGGCCATAACAGTCTTTGATGAGCCAGCTCCGCTACTAGGCGTCTGTCAGACCCTCTCAGAATACCAGGCTTTCTCAGATTCGAGTACCACTATGCCAGACTCCTCACTACATGCTAGTATTACCCCACCAGCTTCACCTTTGTCCATCCTGGCAGGAAGGCTTTCTACTCAGTGGCAAATAAACCAAACCCCACCTTTTATTTACGAACCGGAAGACCACCTGGGTCTGGGGGAATCTGGAACTAACACCGTTGGAGCACCGATGGATAGGCAGTTGGGAGAGGGCTCCCAACTACGTCATCGGCCAGGAAAGGAACCTATGTATCCGGCAGGAGCAGGTGTAGTCACAAACAAAGACGAAACAGAGATCAGGAGGTTGGGAGAGGGCCCCCAACTGACTCTCCCGTACCCACTACCCAAAGGAGGCATTATCATTAAGGAGTTGGAAACGGAAGACCTCACCCCCCCCCCCCCCCCCAAGAAAAGACTTCGGATTTGCAGCATGGAACCCATAGAGATACCACCCCCAAAGAAGAGCGTAAGCCGCAAGCCGAGGATAGCCATTGGTCCTCGCCCTGCACGCCATTACAAGGATCGCAAAAGGGCGGCCAAGCTCACCAGAGTTGACGAGGTACTCCCACTATCACCCCAACCATTGAACCTTTATTTTCGCTTGCTTTCTAGTGATTGTACGGGGACTCCACACAATGACAGTACGGCAGGCCCTCGTGGGGCCGTGCCGGAATCATCATGAAAATATTAGCATGGAACTGTCAAGGAGCTGGGAACCTACTGACAGTTCGTCATTTAAATACCCTGATAAAGATCCACAAACCAGATATCTGTTTCATCTCGGAAATAAAAAGCCAGCTAGCTAGACTTTGTAGCACATTATCCTCCTGTGGTTTAGGGAACAGTTTCTCTGTCAAGCCTCAGGACACAAGGGGGGGCCTACTCTTAGTCTGGAAGGATTCCATTAGGTTAGATATTCTAAATAGCGACCTATATGTGATCCATGCACAGATCCTAAATCCACAACTAAATCCTATCTGGGAGTCCTCCTTTATATACGCCCCCCCCAAAGTCGGAAGACAGACCTGAGTTCTGGGAGCAACTTTTATCATTTAGGGAACTTCGCAATTCCCCACTAGGATGGTTAGCCATTGGGGATTTCAACGACGTGTGGGAGTTTGAAGAAAAAGAAAGCCGTATACCAGCATCAGCAGCACGTATACTAAGAGCACATAACTGGAGTAACAGGGCAAACCTGCTGGATTTGGGTTACACGGGGCAACCATTTACGTGGTCAAACCGTAGAACCGGTGAGGAGAGAGTAAGAGAACGTCTGGACAGGGCATTGGCAGATACACTCTGGCATACCCGCTTCCCTCGCGCAAAGGTGGTACACCTAGAGATGATAGCCTCGGATCATTGTCCTATCATCCTTTCAACGAATGACTCTACGCCAAACCCAAATCAAAACCGGCATTTCCACTTCGAATCAATGTGGCTCAGGCACACCAACTTCCCAGAGATGCTTCGGCAGAATTGGCCTATAAATCCCCATAGCCAAGCCCAAGTACACTTACTTAATAACCTCAGAAACCTAACCCGAAAACTCAAACAGTGGAACAGGACCACCTTCGGACACATTGACTCCCAGATTAGGTCACAATTGCAGAAGCTAAATTCAGCACAGCAATATGATGGTCCCTCATTTCAGGCAGATGAAGCCACAGCGGCTCTGGAAGATTTATACCTTAATCAGGAAATCATGTGGAGACAGAAGTCTAGACAGACGTGGCTGGAACAAGGTGATAGAAATACAAAGTTTTTCCACGCATACTCGGTTGCAAGAAGGCGTAAAAATAACTTAGATACCATTGCACTACCGGATGGTAACATACTGTCAGACCAGACAGAAATACAACGCCATGTTCAACAATACTACCGAGAGGTGTTTACAGCGAGGAGTGTCATACCTATTCTAAATATCCCCCCACGAGCTAGGCTAACGATCCACCCTTTGGGAAAAGCAAGCCTTGAGGCTCAGGTAACACACTTGGAAATAACAAAAGCCATGGCTCAATTACAGCCAGATAAAGCACCGGGCCCCGATGGTTTCCCCCCCAGATTTTTTCAACATACTTGGGACGTCACAGGCAGAGAAGTATCTGAGGCAGTATTTGAATTCTTCAGATCCGGGAAGATGGAAAAACAAATAAATGCCACAAAGATTGTACTCATCCCTAAAAAAGATAACCCCAGGGATTACAGGACTGGCGCCCTATTGGTCTGTGTAATACCACATACAAGGTCATCTCGAAAATCCTCGCCAACAGGATGCGATCAGTAATTGCCAAGCTAGTATCGCCTTTTCAAACAGCTTTCGTCCCGGGAAGGAGCATAACGGATAACACACTTCTAGCACAAGAGCTGTTGCATACGATCAAGCAGAGACGGAGGGGAAAAAAAGGACTCTTTGCACTTAAGCTGGACATGACAAAAGCATACGACAGAGTCGAATGGCCTTTCCTGAGAAACATTCTACAAAACATGAACTTCCCGCAACGTTTCATAGAATGGATTATGGAGTGTGTCTCGACATCCACTCTTAATTTATCAATCAACGGGAAACCAACTGAAGACTTCTCACCATCGAGAGGGCTAAGACAAGGAGACCCACTGTCCCCGTATCTATTCATCCTGGTCTCACAAATGATGTCACAGGAATTATCTTTAGCCCAATCTGAAGGGAAGATCAAGGGCATCAAACCAGGAAAGTTCACCCAGGAAATATCCCATCTACTATTCGCAGATGATAGTTTCCTGTTTCTTGAGGCAACACTAACCAATGCGACACAACTGAAGCTCCTACTAGAAGAATATCAGAAAGAGTCAGGCCAACTCATCAACTACAGCAAGTCCAGCATTCGATTTAGCCCAAATGTCTCAGAAGATACAACAAACCAGATCGCTCAACTGTTGGGGGTACGTATAATGATGCCGTCTGAGATATATCTGGGGCTACCGGTGGACTGGGCAAAGCAAAAAAGACAAGTGGGAGAAAATCTGATTCAACGCACAACATCCAGGATTCAAGGATGGATGACCAAGCTACTGTCCCCGGCCGGTAGAGAGATCCTACTGAAAGCCACAGCAGCCTCAATCCCAAGTTATGTTATGTCCTGCATGAACCTCTCAAAAAAGACCACGGCCAATCTCGAGAGACTCCACAGACAATTCTGGTGGAACCAAGATGCGGGGAAAAGAGGAATCATTTGGATTGCATGGGATAAATTATGTCGCTCAAAGAATGACGGGGGTCTAGGATTTCGTGACATGAATGCTTTTAACCTGGCACTACTCACGAAACAGGCAAATAGAATCGTCACGAATAAAGAATCGATATGGGTAAATTGTATCAGGGACAAATACCTAAGAAACGAGTCTTTCTTCACAGCCAAGGTACAATCATATCATTCCCCGGTCTGGAGAACAATTGCAAAAACCAGAGTGTTCCTATGCAAAGGAGGGAGATGGCATATAGGTGTTGGTAACACCACTTGCTTCTGGACCGACCCCTGGGTCCCAAATATGGGTCTACTAAAGGACTGGGTGGCTGTCACGAACTCGCCAGGAACAACGCAACCCCCCATCAATATCAAGGTCTCCCATTTCATCCTAAACGGCACATGGAACACGGAAATCCTATCACAAACGATGATACCACGGATGATCAAAGATTTAATCCAGACCATCCCCTTACCTCTCTTTGATACCGAGGACAAATTCCTGTGGCTACACAATAAATCCGGAAACTACTCTGTCAAATCAGGGTACCACTTCATAAAAACACTGCTCAACTCAGAGCAGCAGGGGATACTTCCGTCAACCTCTTCGTCTGTTAGTCCGTCTCTTTGGAAAGACATTTGGAAAGCCAAACTATTACCAAAAATTCGGATGTTCGTCTGGAAGGGGTTCAACAATGGCCTGGCCCTTGGGCAAGCCATACACAAACGAGTTCCCTCCTTCAATCCAAGGTGTCCCTTCTGTAGCCATTATACAGAAGACTGGGAGCACTTAATGTGGAAATGCCAATTCGCTCAAAGAATTTGGTTCGGCTCAACCTTCGGAACAAATGCGGATCGCCAACCAAGATCCACAATCAAAGAATGGCTATTCCCTAGCACCCAATCTGGTCTTAGTGTCACCATCTTAAATGAACTCTTTGTATTCAAATGTATAGTGTTGTGGGGTATATGGGTAGAACGTAATGCAGTTATCTTTAGGAACAAAACTCCGAACCCTCTGTCCACCCTTCAGTTCATAGGAGTTGTAACTAACGATAATCATATTGCCAATGTCTGTAATTCAGGAACAGGAAGAGACACCACAATCCCCACCAGTGGCAGGTTGAGGACCAGCGTACCAACACCATTGCATAGGAGGCCCAATGTACTATGCGATGGGGCAGTAAGGGCCAGCAGGAACTTAGTTTTTGGAGGCGCTATTTTGGTAGATGTATCCTTTAGAATTATTGCGGCCTCGGTAGTATCGGCTACTGGAGATGATCCCATTTTGGCGGAAGGTTTAGCTTGCAGGGCAGGACTACTGTTAGCACAGTCGTTTCCACAAGACACCATTACGGTGGCTACAGACTCGACAAATTTGCTGTATCAGATTGATGCCTCTTCTATAAGCTGTAACTCATCTGTCTTCGGCATCGTCCAGGATATCCAACATCTTTTAAATATTATTCCGGCTGTTATTTATCATGTACCTAGAATCTATGTATCCCGCGCACATAATCTTGTTAAACGTGCGGCGGATCTATCTGTAACAGGATCTTGGGCTGCTTCTGACATACCGTCTTCGTTACGGGAAAGTTAGAAGCGTCTACTTTGGTTTTATTATTATAATATAATGCGGCAAGTTATAATAAAAAAAAAAAAACTTGTTTGAAAATAGTAGTACTTAGATGTGCGACTTTTTGAAAATTTATCATGTCAGTACTGTACTTATTTTTTTTTCACTAAAAAAATTGATCACGGCGAGATGGATGGATGTTGTTGGTTTTGTTTGGGTCCTGAAAGTGGAAGTTACTTCCAATCCAACTTCCAACCACACCAGGCCCATTTATTGAGCCAACCACCTATTTTGGCCCATATTTCTCTTCAAGCCTCTTATATATATAGGTAGTAAGCCCACCCACGATCAGTGCTCTCCTATTTAAACTTTCCACGTTTAACCAACGGCCAATTGCCTAATTGGTGTCTTTTTAGAGTGGTAAGAATAATTGTTACCTTAACTATATAGTTACCGAGATACGTGGTGTGTTTGAAGGATTCTAACTTCATTCGCCTATAAAAAAAAGGGTTAAATGATATTTTCATACAATATGTTTGATCGAATATAACTTTTGGTACAAAATATTTTTTTATATACTTTTGGTACTAGATGTTTGAAAAATTGTGACTTTTGATACATCTGTTAGTTTTGGCCGTTAAAGTTAAAGTGCAAAAGTGCAAGATTGCTTTCACAACACACTAATCTCAGATTTCTTTTTGTTTCAGAAAAAAAAAATCAATAAAACATCTTAAAACTCTAGTGAGTACTCCGAGGGTCGGTAATGAAAGGTGGACTTTTCCGGTATGCTCCAGAATACTACTGGAGCCATTTAGGGTGCAATCGAAGTCAGTAAAAAGCGAAAGGATCGGTTTGCAATACATTCGGTCAGCTCTTTTTAAAAAGTAAATATAGCAGTTAGGTTTAGGCGACAGTTGGTAACGTAAAGGTGCAAGATTGCCAAGGTAGAAAGATGAGGGTGCATTTTTGCAATATCGTCGAAGATTCTGGCGAGATAACATTCATTTCATGTGTATAATAAAACAAATCCAAATACAGTGTGTTAGACGAAACATAATCTACCGAATCAGATACATACATTAACAAGATTCTCTGCACATTCTTCTATCATATATATCTCAATAAAAAATTCGAAATATAAAATACAAAACTCTTATAGATCCGTAAATATTACGCATCTCTTCAGTTTCTTTTAATCGCATTCGTATTTTCCAAAGAGAAATGATATAAATACCGACCGAAAGTTAATTAAAATTACAGCTCATAATACCATTCACTCTCATTCGGATTTTGGCGGCACGTGAAGATCCGACTACGTATCATTTCTCTTTTCCGAAATCTAATATTCGGATCTTCTATCATTAGTGTGCATATGAAGCGTCACTTCGGCAAACCCTACTACACGGCGATGCTCACCACGGCGTTCGATGAGGTAGGAGAGAAAGCCAGGAACATGAGAGCCGCCATAATCCCGACCGGAAAGAAGAGTAGCAGCAATGGGGGCGGCGGAAGCGGCGGCAGCACCAGTGGCAGAACCACCATGAACGCCGCTAAAGCCGCCAGTGTGATAACCATTCCGACGGAGCTCATCGATCCCTTTGCCTTGCTACTGATGAATCCGATCTCGCTCTTGCTGTACCTGTGATTTGATCTTCTCCTATCATACATATCTCGCGGTGGTTGCGGCGGAGTTAACGGTGGCGTTCGGTGCTGGTAACGGTCAGAGTTTTTAAGTCGGAATGTGGGTGAGGCTTTTTGAAGCTCAGTATAAGAGAGATAGGTTTATATAGGGCGAGTGAGAAATGGGTACCTGTGTCCCCATATTTCTTGGACTAATAAAAATAATTATTAAATTGTAAAGTATATTAATTAATTATATATATGTTAGCCATACTAATACGTATCCTATTTATATCATATGCTTTTTCGTGGTATGGTTCTAGTGTGGCCAATTATAGTGTAATTATTTTATATTTAAAATAAATTTTACTCGCGAATCAATCCGTAAATGATAAATTATTTATTATAAATATATATTTTTATTTTTAAAATATCCTTTAAGGTTCCAACATCGTAATTAAACAATGACGTCTTAAACGCCACTACACCATATTAGATAGTTATATCATTTACTTTATTTCTATTAAAACCTTTTTTTATACTAGTGTAAATTTTGAGTTATTTAATTGAGGATCTCATTATATTATCTCAAATATCCAGCGTACATGACTTGATTTGTTTTTTAAAAAGGTATGCATGGGCTCATATAATATGTCCCTTTCCTTTCATAGATAATAAATTAAATTAAACACCAAGTTGGTAGGATACGTTTAGTATGATTCGTCCTATACAACAAATAAACTAATAAGATTTCTAGAGATTACATCAACAGACTACTACGATACAAATAATCAGGAAAAATGCGAATGTGAAAGATAGAAAATGTTCAAAAAGTTCAATGATGATATATATGCTACCGACGTGGCATTATCAAATAAATAATGATAAACTTAGTAACAATACAATGATGAAAATACTATAAAGGGTTTGGGTTTAGCAATTAACCCTATCCGAAAAAAGGATTAGTTTGAGTTTAAGACGGAAATTAAAAATAGTCTAATTGCAGAATTTTACACGCACCACTTTGCCTCTTTTTGTGAGCGTACTTTAGTTGAATCAGTCGAATTGAAATGACTGCTGCATTGATTACCTTATCACGAATCTTACTAATCCGATTATTAGCTAGCTTACTAATCCTTCTTAGAAATAGAAAGGAAAGTCATTGACAACCACGAAATTAGCTAAGATAGAATTAGTGCTAATCTAATAGCGGAATTTCAGCTTAATATTAGCGGTCGATAATCTTGATATATATACATATACCAATTATGAAATCTGATAGCTAAAAAATTGGTAGCTAAACTCTAATGTGAGGACCACCACCTTACACTGTATGTGCACATTTAGTATGCATGGACAGAATATACTTTTAAGAACAACATACGTGAATACTAGGGGCGGGTTTAATGAGAGACAAAATATGCCCATTGTCTATGAAATATATTGTATGTATATTTTCTATAAATATAATGATAACATATAAAATGTAAAATATGAGATTTGTACCTTATTATTTTTATTTTATATTTTTAAAGTATGTATAGCGAACTTCCATTTGAAAAATTCCGAATTAGTTATATTATTATAACACTATCATGTACAAGAAATAAATTCTCAAGAGGATTATTTAATTGGCTAATAGATTTGGTGTGTTATGGTACAAAGTAAACGTGCCCTTAATTTAATTAGTATTTAGCAGAGGCGTAATCTTTTTCTAATTTCCCCTCAAACCACCAGCTAGCTGCCAGGAAAGCACTAACACATTCCAAATAAATTCACGTAGCAAAATGGAATATAAAAATGGGGGCAGAAATGCCCCATTTGACTGTCTCTCTCTCTGTCCCAATTCAGTGCATGCAGGGCAGAGCGGTAAAGGCAAGCCAGAAAAGATTTGATTCAGTGTAAAGGAATGAATGAATGAATATCAGTGAAGTATTTAATTAAAGCTGCAACCACAACCAAATGTCATGAGTACTCTTCAACCCTACCAATCCTCCTTATAAATGGAAAAATAGTGATTCTATAGCATGCGAACAAGCTTTGCAAAACAAAAAAATATTTTATTATTCAATAATGTAGGGTGAGCTCGGAAAAACGGGGGAATTTTTTAGAAAAATGTCTTTAGCCCTAATTGTTGGGATTTTTCACTACTGTCCCTATCCCTAGCTCTAAGTTAAATATTTGAAAAAGTACGTATTTGATCGAGACTTTCAAATTCGGGACGGGCTAGGGACAATCCTAGTTTACACCTAAAATTGAAAATAAACCTTAATATTTTCAACTTAAAATACAAATTCAAGTTCAATCATTCATTAAGTTCACGAACACATACATCGGGAGTGGGCTGTGGGCTGTGTCTACGCTAGTAATACTTACTAATTAGACTACATGTTTATTTTACTTTATTTTATAGTCCTTTAGTTTAAGTATAATTAGATTATTTAAGTTGTAAAATGTTGAATTAGGGTAAACAACTATGGACATTCGACGAGACTGTTTTAAAAAAGCCATAGCCCTAGCCCTGCCCCTAGTTGAGAGTAAACGCGCTCGGACCCAATTTCGGGACGGGCTTTTCGGGATGGGCTCGGGCGGGTTCATCGGAAATTCGGGTTTGTCGGGATTTATGCTCCGCCCTAGATTAATCCGTGTAAATAGAGATTATTCTAGACTTGTAGAAAGCAAGTTATGAGTGCTATTTCACAGGTTGAATGTCCCCATGGAAAAAAAAAATGCAACCACATGTAATATTGTAATATAATGTAGCGATTCAATACCTTTTTTATATGTCGGGTTTACGGTTTAAGCCCCAACGGAGACCCGTGTGAATAATAAAATAAAAAAGTATTCAAAGCTGCAAAACAATAATAATAATTATAATAAGATTGAAGATCATATATGCAGAGATATGGGCACATATATATAGTGCATGGATCCTTTCCATTGCTTTATTTTCTCTTCCAAAGAGTTGAACCGTATATACTGCAAGTTGATATCCTGATCACTATCTCTCTATAGTCTAATGTTATCGACTATCTCTCTATAGTCTATACAGTACACACAGTTAGTTTAGTTTTGTGATATTGATTGAATTCTTTATTGTTGGTGGGGGTGGCAGTGCAATGTATCTGTGCCATTTTGGGAAAGACAACAAAGAACCACTAACTAGGCTTCTTGACTTATGGGGAGGGAAGGGAAGAGGGGTAATTTATATTTTATATATGAGTTTTGAGGACTCCAATGTGGATTTCTTTTTTTTTTTTTTTTTTTGTGTTGAATGGATGGAAGAAGAAGTTAGTTTCACTTTCACGTTGAATAAATATTCGGTCTATTCAATTCTTGATCTTTCCTCCCTCTTTTATTCTAACATCTTGGATTTTATTGGGGAGTCTGCCATTATTATTAATGAATAAAATGCATTTGATGAAGATCTTGGATTCTGAGATAAGTTACTTTTGTTGTTCATCACGATGCTACTTTAACTTTGACCAAATTAAAATTATTATTCAAATTAATTATAAAAAAAAGAAGTTAAATTAGCTATTTGAATTTTAATTTTCGAATAATTTATGTAAATTCTATTACCATAAAGTTTAACACTATAAAAAAATTGATATTATTAATAGTATGATACAAATAATATGTTTAGTTAAAAGGTTCCATACTTTTAAAGTTTTAACTATGTTACAATTAAGTTCACCATAATAATAAAATATATATATATATATATATATATATATATATATATATATATATATATAGTCAGGGACGAAGCCAGGATTAAAAGTGAGAGGGGGCAAGACGTGTATAATTTTTTTTCTAAACAAAAATAGACTACTAAGATGCATATGAATACGACTGTTAATTAGAATGTGATTAAGTTGTAAACAATTTTTACCATTGTTCTCGTCGAGAAATATAATTTTTTACTTGAAATTCATTATATATCTATGAACTTTATCTTAAACTTATTGAAAAATTAATTAATTGATTTTTTAGCAAAGACAATTGAAACAATTAATGTAGTAGTTATCAAAAAATTGATTAATACTTACGAAAATAAATGTAATAATTATTTAAATAAACATAAAGTATAAATTGACATATAATACATTATAGTGATTAATAATAAAATTACTAACAACCTACTATTATACCTAAACTCAGAATATTATCGGCCTATCTAAAGAACTCAAACCAACGTTTCGGCCTATTCTATTCAACCCAGTTTAACATAATAATAATCTATGAAAAGAAAAATCAGCCTACTCTAAAACTCGTTTCAAATCCAAAAGATGATCAACTTATTCAAGCTTACTCTACAGAAACAATACATGTAGTCATTAGAATAGTTTTTTATTAAAGCATTTGCCTATCTAAAGCTAAACCCTATAACACTTGAGGAGGGGAGCCACACTTTCCTCTTTCCTATACATATTGTTTTTCCTTCATTCTTCTTCTATGTTCCGCATCTCAATCTTCTTCTTCCAATGTAAGATATAGACATCTATATATTCTACCATAAATCAACTTTCTATCGCTAATTAAAAGCAGCAGATTGATTGAAGAAATAGACATCTATCTACCCTAAATCCAATTTCTATCCCTAATTAAAAGCAGCAGATTGGTTCAGAAGCTAGAGTGCATGCATGGTTGGTTTGGTATTGGGTACCTCTTCTCCTTCCTGAAGCTGATCTTAGGTAGAAATTTCGGAATAATTGGATCTGAAGTTGAAAATGGTATGTATTGACACTTGAATCTTGAAGAATTTTGGCTTTGCTGCAACTACAAGACAAAGGCGTTTGAAGTTTTTGTGTGTGTAATAGCTATAAGATTTTTTTATTTTTTATTTTGTTTTATTTTTTAAATTTGGACAAACTCTCTTCTAATTGAGGAAGTAATGGCGGGAGATATTACAATTATGTGGATTTTGTATTCCAAAATAGTGTTCTTGAATCAATGGGGCAAATTAGTATTACAAATGGGGCAATCTAAATATCCAGGGGGGGCAAAAGTGAATATTGGTATATTAGTATGGACCATTACTAATAGTTGCTTAAATCCCAGAGGGGGCAACTGCCCCCGCTCGACCCTGGGTAGCTTCGTACATGTATATAGTGTTTCACAAACATGGTAGAAACACCCGTTTCTACTACCTTAAATTTAATACCAACACCTCTTTCTAAACCAAAAACCTTCTTAGATATTGTAAAAAAAAAAACTTATTAAATAATATTGAGCTAATACCACATTACCAAATATATATGAGTAACTCTTTAAAATGTGAAATTTCTTGTGAAATTTCAATAGAAAGTAGGAAAGATAATGTAAATGAACAAATGAACAATATATATGCATATTAACTTACTGTCGAGGTTAAAGTCACCCAAGAGTGAGTTATTGCTTTTTTTATTTTATTTTTTTAAAAATTAATGTGATAGTAATAACGACTTTAGATACATTTCAATACGTAATGTTCGGTCTCTTTATGTTTATTTATGAACATATTAAATGTTTAAACCATCAGCGCATCCACTAACTCTATTCAAATTTATTTAATTATTTAAATAAAAATTAGCTACTCAAATTTGGACTCCACGACTATAAATGAAATTTACTTTTAGGAGAAATTTAATAATAATGAGTAAAAAAAGTGTATATATCATATATGCCTCTGTATCATTACCTTGAATTTAATCCTAACATAATTTTTTCTAAACCTAAAAACTTTTTTAGATATTGGCAAAAAAAACTTATTAAATAATATTGAGCTCATACCACATTACCTAATATGCATATTAACTTACTGTCGAGGTTAAAGTCACCAAGAGTGAGTTATTGTTTTTTCTTTTTTAAATAAAAAAGGAAAGTGATAGTAATGGTTATCATCTTGTTAGGTAATGTTCGGTTTCTAGTGTTTTTATGAAATATTAAAAGTTTAAACAATCAATGTATCCACTGACCATTTTAATATAGCACCACTAACAACCTAATATAGTCAATATGTCGACCTGTTAGATCTAAAATCTTCATTTTCTTAAGGAAATTATTAAAGAATTTGAACACGTAACCTCGAAACCAAATTATATAAACGCATTCAATCACCGGAGCACTTGTGTAGTGGAAGGTGGTAGAGTGAGTTTTATTTGGCTGGAAGAGAAAAAAAAAAAAAGTTAATTAGTCAAATACGTTCCCATGTTTTGAATTTTTGATATGTTGTATAATGCACTTTCTGTTACTCAAATGCACTATTATATTTTGAAATATCGTTAAATGCACCATTTTATCAATCTATTGTTAAATTTAATGTAAAATTGTTACGATGCACATGTTACTGATGTAAATTGACAACAAAACTCTATAATAATGTCATATGGAAATTAAAAAAATATATAATAAACAAAAAATTAAAATATATTCGACCTTAGTAACATGTAATCGTCATCATTTGTTACATAATATTTAATAATGTACATCTAACAATATTTCAAAATATAATAATACATTTAGCAATAATAAAAAAAAATTGGTACATCTAACAACATGACCGAAATACAGTGGTACACTTTACCAATTAACCCAATAAATAATGCACTACTACATTTACTTTTACTCAAAAAATGAATAGTGTCAAATAACGAACGAATCTGTTGGGCCTTAGTAGGCCCTCACTTGACCCAAACCCACGTGTGTTTGACCACCTTTCTTCTCCTTGATCCGCTCTCTCCGCCTCTTTTTCTCCTGTAACTAATTGCTCTTTCTGTTTCACAACCTCCTCTTTTCTTCTCCAAAATAGAACGATCCAAACCAAACCCTAGATTGTGTTTCTTTTCCTTCGTATGATGTTCAGTAGGGCTGATTGCAAACAGTAGGAGATAAAGCAAGCCTTGGCTGCAGCAGGTCTCGATTTGTCATCATTAAATGCAAACATGATGATTGGATTGAGAGAAAAGGATTAATTGATCCATACATAGGTTCGATTCAAAATTTCATTTCAGTGATGTGTGATTTGGTGGCCCGCACGGGTCGGCATCAGCAGCGGTATGAGGCTGGTTGTCGCCTTGTCGCCGGGTATGTAAATCTTATACATTAGCATTAATAATCTGTTTAAGCTTGCGTGTATCATGTTCATTTGTTGGAATTTATTGATTATCGATCGAATTGTCAATTGACTTAAGACTTTATGATGATTTGGTTGTTTTCTGATGTCGTTGTCAATCTCGTATTGGTGTATTAGTGCTCTTTTCTGTCATTGTCTACCATGTAGCAGATTGAATTCTCTCATATTGATAGATACTTGGGGGTTAACATTTCGTTGAGTAAATCATTAATCTCAACGAATGTCTCGAGTCTGATTTCAAGCTTGTTTTCTCACCAATAATTACCTACAATTTCTATTTTAATTTTTTTATTTCGCATTAGTGCCTCATTGATGATATTTATTAACCAAAATATAACTGGCAATTAATAGTTCTACTTAAATGGTTGGCGATTGTGAATTTGATTTTAAATTGTAATATCTGGAAAAGATGCTTTTTCATTCCTCAGCTAGAAATTTCATGTTTTGTTCTTCTCATGCCAATTTTGAATAGAGTTTATCATACTAATTTAGTACATATTATTCTCCTTTTTTTTTGTATGCGGATCTCATTTTTTTTCTTATTGTTATACTAATTTAGAATATGGTTTTATTGTCTGTTCAGGTGTATTCCATTTAGGTATATATCAAGTGATGATGGGGAGAAGACTATTGAGGTGCTTATGATCAATTCGACAAGTGGACCTGGTCTTTTATTTCCAAAGGTATATCTTTTTTTTACCTGTGATGTTAGTTTGTTTTGTTATTTATGAACATACTGTTCTTAGTTTTACTTACTATTCTCAGTTATGCAGTTATGCTTTTCATTGAACTACTTAATGCATAATGCATAACAATTGTTGCAGTATGAGCATGTGATCTTTTTATAATTTAAAATCTGATAAGCAGATCTTAATATTGTGTGTGTAGATGTTTATTTTCTGTAGCTATACGCCTAAAACAGACGTAAAACTTCAACGTAATATTGTTGCATCTGGTGATATCCATCGTGCTTACTTATATAGAATATCATTGCTTATTTCTTTATATTTAGGACGTTAACAAACTTGATCACTTTGTTGAAGTAATTTTCGCCACTGAGTTGTGTTGTTGCTTGTAATATTAATGCAAATGCATGTACTTGATCACTCTGTAGAGCTTACTTATTAAATAGATACTGAATATATCTCAATTATGTGTGAAAGTTCATGCTTGCCAAGATTGTTTGGGAATCACGACTAATTCTATAAAAGAGTCAGTGGACTAACCAAATCACAGCCAATTATATCATGGTGGTCATTCTTTTGAAAACATTTTTTAATAAATGAAAATATAAGATATGGGTCTTTTTATTAATATATGATAAAAGGCTAGGTTAAATTTACACTGCAGGGAGGTTGGGAGAATGATGAAACAGTGGAACAAGCTGCTGCTAGAGAGGCTATTGAGGAAGCTGGAGTAAAAGGAGATTTGAAGGTGAATTCAGTTCATCTTATTCTCTAATAGTATTTCAATTCTTGAATGGTTTCAATAACATTCCTTTATAGAATCATGCTATGTTCTGTTTTATGAATGAATTGTGCTTGTTTTCAGGATCTTCTAGGGTATTATGACTTCAAAAGTAAGACTCACCAAGATGAGTTTTGTCCGGATGGTTTGTGTAAAGCAGCAATGTTTCCGCTGTTTGTGACAGAGGAGCTAGACTCATGGCCGGAGCAAAGCGTCCGGAATAGGACTTGGCTCACCATCCCTGAAGCCACTAAGAGATGCCGCCACCCTTGGATGAGAGAAGCCCTAGAGGATGGATTCTTGAAATGGCACGCTAGCTACATAAGCTCTGGCTACGACAACCCTAGTCCTTAATTGGTAGTTCTAGATCAATTCGACGTAAACCTAAAATCCAACTGTTCAAAATTCATTTTTGTTTTACGGCTGATAAATTTCAATTGTTCAAATTTCAATTTGGTTTTAGGGCAGATAAATCTCAATTGCCAAAGAGTAACTAATCCCATTTTTATGTAGCAAGACTCATTTTTTTTTTTTTCTCCAATGCAATGCTACAAGTATGAGCAACTTAAGAATGACCTCACCTATAACCTATCTTCATCTATTTAACTCGCGAGTAATTATCTTCAATTCTGTATTTACATGTTCGGATTTTGACTCGGGTTCTTTCATCACGACTCCGACGGGCAATGAATAAATTCCACATTATTACATATATGAATGTGTGTTTATATGAACTATTTCACTAAACTGAAGGCTGCGTCTGATTTTCAACTGTAATCACAGAATGCAAGCTTGAACCCTCTGGAATTCCCAATGGAGGATCTTTACAATCACAATTATCCACTTTGAAAAGCTCCCACTCTTTTATTCCGCACTTCTCCAACGCACCTCTCAATCTCCCACTCTCAGTTTCGTTCGGGTTTTGACCGTCAGGACTGGCGAGCACTGCCCCGGTATAGGCCTGACCGGCTGCCCGAGCTGCCCCACTGTAATGGAACAATCCCCAGCTAAGGTCATCGGCCACATCCACAATCGTCCAGAACTCCTTCGACACAACCCCATTATCCAACACACTGAAGTAGAAGGTTGCAGGTACCTTGTCCCGTTTAACCCGGTACTTCCGCCTTCTCCACACTGTCTGTCCATCTAGGGTTTTCACCTAGAATAGAGAATCTGTTAAGCAAGTAAATGTGGTTGTGTAAAAAAGGTAGAACAAAAAAGCGACGATTTACCAACCATACCTGAAAAACAGGCTCATACCAAAACGACCCTTTTGCCTTTCCCCGATAGAACAACTGATACTGACACGGGAACTGATCGTACGCCGGGTTTTGACCCGCCACAACCCGCCAACTCCATTCAAGGTTTCCCAACCAACCCACAAACAGATCCTCAGCAATCTCATGTGTCATGTCTACCCCACGAAAACTAACCATGGGAGGAACGTATGGCTTCTGGGGAATCTCGGCATCCAATTCTAGACAATTATGCTTCTGCAGAACACATAAGGAAAAAGCTTCAAGATACGGGCTCTCGTACGATGCAATGCACCGATAGTTGCACACTTGATCCACGGGGCTGCACTGATTTAGGCACTGCAGAGCTTTCCTACAATTAGGATCCAACAGACAGTTGAGTATCTGAGGGCCACAGTTCTTCACCATGCAGTTCAGTGTAGAAAATCCTTTGCTTCTTAGGTTTTTCAGGATCGGGACGGGTCGGATGTAAGCATTGATGATAACCAAGAGACAGAATCTAATGTCATCGGAGTTGCGCCGCATCCATGCCTCAGACACGGTTCGAACAACCTCTGCAGATTCCTTGGTTTCCTTCAACTGAGAGTTTCCAAACAGGTTTGAGAAAATACTAGCATTGGAGTGCTCCGTTTGAACAATGGAGCCACCGAGTTTGTTTCTAAAGCTCGGGGATGAGTCGAAGCAGACTACGTTTGGTACGTTCTTGCTGTTTTCCTCAATCCATTGGATTGATTCTTGCCTGGTGACAGCAACGATAACCAATATATCTGCTTTCTCCAATTCAGTTTGAATATTCATTGTTGTTTCGTCATCGAGGCATGAATTGTCCGTAAATACGTACATATCAAACGAAGCATCCACCCATTTCAGTCTATCTGCCTGCTCAGAACAACAAAATGTGGAAAACGATTCATTTGGCAGTGCTAAAACTAAAACCCTCTGGACAAGAACTGCATATCAGCTGATTTACGAAATTCAACTGGCGGACAACTTACAGTGTGGCGCAAGACATCTATCCACGGTGCGGAATTCAAGGGGCTGACGCTGCCTTCTCCGACGACCGACACTATCCTCACCGGTGGGGAAATCACCTCCGTCGCTTCCTTCTTCGTTTTCTCTGAAACCGCTGCTGCCGTAAACGCCGGACGGGAAGGGAGTTCCCGGCGGAAGAGCGAGGAAAATGTGAAGCGGCCAGGTTGAGGTTGTCCCCGGCGGTGGAAGGATTGTGAAGTGGCCGCCGTGGAGGTGGGGATGAATCTGAGCTGCGGACGGAAGCCGGTGACGGGAAGTTTCACCGACATGGCTGTCCAGGGACCAGATGAGTGATCTTCTGGAGGAAGGAAGGAGAGAGTTCTCCAACTCTATCGAACTTCATTCATTTTACACCTCAGAGGGCTGTAGAGTGCAACAGTGGAGAGAGTTTTTCTTCCTTAGAGCATCCAGTGGTATTACGTAAAGATTACGTAAACGTGGGTCCTACATATTTATTTAAGTAAAGCAACAAAAACTATCCACAGTGGTTTTACATAGCATTCCTTAAAGATGGGACCCACACGTAAATTTATGTTTTTACATAAAACATTCCTTAAATTTAAGTAATGCACTATGTATTACGTAACCAATTTTTTTATTATAAATTAATTCATATTATAATTAATGCTAATATCTTATTGGTGGTTGTTGGAAAATTTAATAATAAAATATATTTAAGGAATATGTTTAAGTAATACGATTGCAGAGAAAATATTTTTTACGTGTCTTAAATTTACGTATTACTTAAATTGTACATAAATGTCTACGTGGCAACTTTAAAGAATACAATTTATGTAAAACCAATGTGGATGCTCTTAGAGCATCCACAATGGCTTTACATAAATTGTATTCTTTAAAGTTGCCATGTAGACATTTATGTACACTTTAAGTAATATGTAAAGTTAAAACGCACATAAAAAATATTTTCTCTTCAATCGTATTACTTAAACATATTCCTTAAATATATTTTATTATTAAATTTTCCAACAACCACCAATAAGATATTGGCATTAATTATAAAATGAATTAATTTATAATAAAAAATTGGTTACGTAATACATAGTGCATACTTAAATTTAAGGAATGCTTTATGTAAAAACATAAATTTACGTGTGGGTCCCATATTTAAGGAATACTATGTAAAACCACTGTAGATAGTTTTTATTGCTTTACTTAAATAAACATGTAGGACCCACATTTACGTAATCTTTACGTAATACCACTGTGGATGCTCTTAAGAAAATTATGTAATTACTTAAATTATTTTTTTAGATTAATAATAGTTACGTTATTAATCAGTGTTATCAGAACCGGACCGGGGCCTGAACCGGCAGGGCCACCGGTTCCCGGTTCGGCCGGTCGGACCCGGTCCGAACCGGGTCCGACGGTTTTAATTAAAAAATGCAGATTTGCATATCCTCTTTGTTAGTTAACCGTTCTGTAGGTTTTAGTCCGGACCGGGGCCTGCCTCTCTATAAGTTTACCCTAATTTTTTTTTTTTTTAAATGAAAAGAGTCCGAACCGGCCGGTTCGCCCAAAACCGGCCGGTTCGGTGAAAACCGGACTTCAGAACCGGGTTCGCTTACATCCTCCGGAAATAAGCGAACCGGACCGTTGAGGGGTCCGGTTCCGGTCCGGTCCGGTTCTGATAACACTGTTATTAATTGTTATTTTATATTTAAAATGTTAATATTCAGTAGACAATTATCAAAATTTATTAATTTCTAATTTTTTTCCGATTGATTTGGGTATTAAAATTTGTATTTTAAATAGCAAAAATATTCATTGGCAAAAAAAAAGTAACAATTTTTTTTTTTACTTTTTTGATATATCATATTTCTTTCTCCTAGTTTAGACTTATTTGATATTTAAAAAACATTTTTTAGTTTTGTAAATTTTAAAAGAAAAGTAAAAATTAACAAATCTAATAGTTGAGATACCGAATATCAATATTTTAAATCCGAGATATCAATTAGGCTATTTTTAGATTCTTTACCCTATTTTGTAACGATTAATACATTAACACTCATCGGAGACGTCATCTAAAAACGGTTTTAAGTTTGACGCTCTCAATTTAAAACTGTGAATAAAAAAAACCAAGTGTTAATGTGGTTGAATTCATTGTATTTTTTAGGGTTAACATGTGTTTTGGTTCATGACGTTTGATGACTTTGGGTTTAGGTCCATGATATTTTTTTTTCCTAATTTTAGTCTTATATGTTTGCATATTTTTCTAGTTTTGGTCTTTCTATTACATTCCGTCCATATTTTCCGTTAAGTAACATATGCAAGTCACGTGATCCACCATAAACTTTTAATTTTATTCAATTTAGTCCCGCTAATATTTCCTTAACTTTTTTTTTGTCCAATTTAGTTCCAAAATTTAAAAATTGACCCCAAATTGGAAAACTATATCCAATTGACCTAGTCCAGTTTTCCCCAAATTGGACCCCAGGGCTAGGTCAATTTGACCTAGTTGTCCAATTTGGGGTCAATTTTAAAACTTTGCGATTAAATTGAATAAAAAAGTTAGTAAAGTATTAGATGGACTAAATTGAACAAAATTAAAAGTTTATGATGGATCACGTGACTTGCACATGTTACTTAACGGAAAATATGGACGAAATATAACGGAAATACCAAAACTAGAAAAATATACAAACATATGAGACCAAAACTAGGCAAAAAAAACATCATGGACTAAAACTCAATAGTCAAATGTCACATCATGGACTAAAACACCTGTTGACCCTATTTTTTATTCATCCTTAGCTGAAAATGTCACATGCATCATAAAGACTTCATATTTGCCGAATTGCATGCCATAGGTCGCGAATTCTGACCAAGTCCATCGAGCCAGAAGTTGTTTGCCTTTAAAAAATACATAAAGATTGAAGGAAGCTTTAGAAGTTGTGAAGTAAAACCAAAAAATCCAACAAACTACAAATACATAATCATCATATAAAGGTCCAACCAATTTTGTACAAACACCAACAACAATACATATATATACCTAAAAAAACTCGAATAATATCAATATGCTCAACTAAAGATAATCAGTATCAGTCAAAGTACAATCTCCCTGCTACAGCAAGTAAACCTCCCTCCTGCATCACCATCTTCAACTCTCCCATAATCATTCACCTTACAACTCGGTTCGGTCGACCCAGAATCCACTCAACTGTCATGATCGAACCAAAGCGGAGATTCACATCGTATAATGAACCGTACTAACCCGGATTTCAATCATCGAGAACGATATCAGCAGGGTCCCCGATCCATGGCCGACCTTCCCTCCACTGAAACCTAATCCTCAACTTCCCATTCGCATCGACACCGACCACCTGTCCTTTACTCGCGTGGGTCTCCATTCCCCAGCCCCATCGTGGGGTAGCCAAGCCGTCCTTAATCTTAACCTTGTCCCCGACCCTGAACCGCCTCACCTTCTCCATCTCGTGTGGTTTACATATCCAGAGCTTGTCGATGAAGCAAAACGAAACCCAAAGGTCCGATTCGTCGATTCGGTGGACCACCCCGATGCTCGAGTGGTTCACGTCTCCCCAATGGTGGGTCGGGACCGAGACCGATTCCTTGACCTTGACCCAGTCTCCGATCCGAATCTCTTCTTCTTCGACAACCGCCACCTCTGACGGGTCCACCATCCACACCTTGGAGCCAACCGGGGTGTATATTCGGAGCTTGGCATCGGCATCAATGGCGGAGATGGTCCCCACACTCATGTGGTTGTGGCCCGACCACCCGAACCGCGGTTGCTTCACGGTCGGTTTTACTCTGACCCGGTTTCCGACAATGAGCCGGTCTGATTTTTCGAGGGATGAAGTGGGACCCACCCACGGTTCCTGCTCCCCGCAGAATCCGACGTAAGTGGACCCGTCCCATTCGTCTTCTACATAACCCAGTGCCTGAACAATCCCGACGCTACCGGGTCCCACGGATTTCCACATGGCGGCGTCTTGTTTGAGTCTCACCCACTCGCCCACTTCGTAAACTTGTTCTATCACGAGATCTGCAGGGTCGGCTCTCCACAGCCCGGGCAAGCCCGAGAATGCGACTCTCAGTTCGCCGTCAGCATGGACACTGGTGATGACCCCTCGTGATTCGGGCCGGGCCCCTCGCCATCCCCATCTCGGTTCGGAGAGTCCGGGCCGGAACCGAACGTGCTGGCCCACTTTGTAGCTAGGGACCTTTTCGACATCGGTGTAGTGGGTAGGGATTTTACCTTTGCGGAAACAGCAGGCGAGTTCAAGGTTACTAAAATCTTGAACACTGTGGACAACAGCGAGGGCGTCTTTTCCTATGTTGTTCCAGTCGTAACTTGGGCGGGTCCCGAAGCTCGGTTTGGAGCGCACCCAGTCACCGACTTCGAATCCTGGAAGCTGTTCGGCATCTCCGGGAGAAACTTTCCACAAGCTCTGCCGACCAGCCACCTTAACCTGCAACGATTTCGTCAAACAGTTAGTAAAATATTATTTATTGGGTTAAAAATGTAATCACAGTCCCAATTTTAACAACAAAAAACAAACGGACAGAAAATAAAAAAATAACGAAAACGAAACCTGAGACATCTATTAGCAACAATTTAAACTGGAGCACATAAAAGCAACATGGTGCAAGCTTGGGACTGTGATTAAGTTCTTAACCATATATTATTTCCATCCATACACAATCAATCTGTAATAGATGGTGTGATATACTCACATTGAGAGCTCCATCCATGTCAATCTTCACAATTTTGCCGATAGTAGCAGGTGTTTCATTCGACCACCCGAGCCGAGGTTGAGCTGACTTCATACGAATCTCTTGCCCTACTTCAAATGGAGGGACCTTCTCCACATCAGTGACCGAGCAGCTAAACGACTTGCTTCTGAAGCAGAACCCAACTCCCATGTCCCCATCCTCCTCTAAACTATGAATTATACCAATGCTAGTTCGAGTAATGTCCTCCCACCCGTATTTTGGCGATGGCACGGATGACTTCACCCGAACCCAGTCTCCAACCTGACAGGAAAAACAAAATAAAAAATATATCAGCCCATGTCTCCGATCTCTAAGTATGGAACTACTCTAGTATGCTTGTTGAGCATCTCTGTTTTGCCATTTTTACTATCAGGGTGGATTTAACTTTTAAGGGTTAAGAACCTAAAAATAATCTCATCTATAGATCATGATCATGTTGCTAATCAGTGTCCCAAGTTTAAAATGTTGATATGCAGTGTTCAAACTATCATATATTACCACTTTTTTTCTCTTAAATTTCACGGAACAAAAACATATTTTTTATGCATCAAATAAGCATAAACCATAAGCAACAAATCTGATACTTCGGAAAAGTAGAAAACAACATGTTTTAGTTACTTCATACGCCAATTTTAACGCCAAAATCAGTCAAAAAGTGTAAAACAACAAATCTGATAATTGAGACGCCGAATATCAAAATTTTATATCTGGGACAGCGATTAGCAACGTGACCTATAGTTGAGACTGTTTTTAGGTTTTTAATCCTGGATTTAACTGTAATTGTTTTTAAAGTTTGTCAATTGTCCAACGGATGCCACCAATCTATTTTAGGGTAGTGGAAAATAGGAGGAAAACAAAAGTATCCCAAGCACAGTGCTTAAAAAGCAGACTACAAATATCCCTAAACTTGAGCCACATTAAAAGGTAATTGACATATTACCTTAAAGTCTTCCACTTTTTCCATGTCGGATGGATCAGCCTTCCATGTTATGCTGCGATTCGGTATTTCGATTATCAAGAGTCCATCACTTTCTATCTCATTAATTTTACCAACACTATGATGGGTTTCCCCACCCCATGCGTATCTAGGTTCTGCAACTGACCGTTTCACACAAACTCGGTCCCCAATCTGCACCGTCATAAGAAGAGAAAAAATTCCCATGATTCAGTAAGTAAACCAAGCCTGCATTAAAACGGGAAAAAAGTACGAAAAGAAAAGGTTTTTTTTAATACCTTAAAGGGGATAACATGCTCAACCTCCTCAGGCTCACAATGCCATCTATGGTTAAGGTAGCTTATTTCCAGCATTAAACTACTGTCTGGTCTAATACAATATACTATACCGATGCTGCCTGGTGTAACCAAACCTAATCCATGCTTTGCTGTTGTAAGAGTGGGACGAATCCGAACCCAGTCCCCAACCTTGAATTCTTCGACTCGTTCCATTTCAGCAGGATCAGCTTTCCATCCCCTAGAAGCTCCAGGATACCCAACACGCAGGATACCATCATCATCTACACAAAGAACAGTTCCAATGCTCTCTCGTGACTGCCCACGCCACCCAAACCTGAGCACCACGAGATATATTTGTGTATCAGCTATCATGAATAGAGTAAACACGGGTAATAACACTGAAAATTATATCCGAGGCAAAAATAGTCTGAGATCATAGAAAAGCTGGTTTATAGCTTGTGAGAATGGTGAGGTTGCAAAGTATTTTACTTGAATATCTTTGAGCGACTAATTTGCTACAAAATTTATTATTTTAAAATAGAAAAATTGCTATTTTCTATCCATCCATTTCAAGAAGGGAAAATGTTACAAATTCCGAACAGAGATTCCGAACAGTTCCGAGTAGAGTGATAGTGGCATGCTATGTAATATTTTGCAACTTGCTGGATAAATTAGTTACCCACACAATTCAGAACATATCGGACTCTCTGTTCGGAATTTGTATCAATTCCCTTCAAGAAGATAGATAAAATTGGTAACCAGATCTATCCACAATACAAAATTATGTTTGTGTGAAATAAAGGTGTGTCCCAAAAAATCTTGCTTTTTACTCTGAGCCAAAAAAAAATAATTTTACCCTTTTTCCTTTTCTTTATACATATATATATTTAATAACTTGTTAAATACTGAAAATATTAATCAGCAAACAAGAGCAACCAGACCTGGGCTCTTTAACATCATCTCTGATTTTCACATGCTGTCCTCTGTCCAACGGTATCACTTTTACAACTTCACTTGCCAATACACGAGCCTCTCCAGAGCAAAATGACACAATGATATTGTCTCCATCAATAACATTTTGTACAAAGCCAACGCTCTTGTGGTTTGCTTCTTGCCACCCGTAAGTAGGATTTGAGATACTTCTTTTGAATTTCACCCAATCTCCCATTTCATACCTAAATAAATATTATAGAGGACAACATTAAGAAAAGTACCAAAATACATTAGAATTCCAGCGGTGTAACAAATTCAAGCTGCAATCTTTCTTACACTGTGGGTGATAGATGAATTCCCCTATTACTCAGAGCTTCCATGAGATCTTCTGTAATCCACTCACGGGGTAACGCCTCCATGAAGTCACGTAATGTCTTACCACTGAAACCATGAGCTAAGCTAATTTAGTAAGAAAAATAAGGAACCTTCAAATATTAACATTTCATCCGCCTCTATCAAAATAAAGTAGTTCCAGATTTAGATTTTCGATCAGGCAAACAAATGCAGTTCTGTGCATGATGCAAAAAGTTTGAAAAGCACAACAAAAATCCAGACATAGACGAGAGCAAAAAAAAATTAAAAAAATCAAGGGCCTCCAGTGTATTTAAATCATCGACATGAAAAATAAACCAAATGTAGAAATATGTCCCTTTGCAAACAAATGCTTGACAATGGTTGTGTTCTCAGGAATAAAGAAACAACGACTTTCAAGAATTTATCATCAAGTCCTGCTATCCGAATTTTAAACAACAGTCTACATAACTAAAACTGAAAAGAAAAAAGAAAACAAAGTTCACGTGCTAAAAGAGGAAATCAGTGAGCTCTTGCCTGTGATTTCTTGCTTCAACATCAGCATCTGGTTTCCCAAGCATTATCATAAGCCATACAAGATTTTCTCTTATCATTTTTGCCGATTCAGCAGCTATATGAAATGCATTATCACCTTCATCATCCTGATTCAAACAATAGTGGTCGAGCAAATTAGAGATTGCAAGCAAGATCAGGTTACTCTAAACTTTTGCAGTGGCAAGTCTGGCAAATCAAGATACAAGCTTAACTTGCAAAGCACGGTTAACAAGAATAAAATATAGATAATCAAGATATGTGGAGAGGAATCCAAAGAACCTGCAAGTTACAATTTGCTCCAGCCAACAGCAGCAACTCAATACAAGCCTTTGCTCCACGGAGCAATGCCACGTGAAGAGGTATTGCCTTATGGACATTCCAGGTGTTCACATCAACACCAGCAGCAAGAATAATCTAACACAAATATCAGTTGAGTAAGTTGGACTAGTATTTTACACTATCCAGAGGATATCGGATCAAATAGTTAAGTTTCTAACATCACCTTCACCAACTCAACATCATCAGCCATTGCTGCAGTATGCAGAGCTGTTTGACCATTGGTATCTTCAGCAGATGGGTCAGCACCAGCAGCAAGCAATATCCGCACTAGCTCTCTACCCTCTGCAACACGTGAGTAGCAAGTGATAACACGATCCACTAAACTTACATGGCCCCCAATAACTGATTATGATAGGAAATCCAGATGGTAGAGCATGAAGTCATAGTACAATACTATGTGATCACAAAAGCAATAATATCTTTATTGAGAAGAGATAATAAAAAGAGAAGCGCGTAGATCTATGTCAAGAAAACAAGGATGGAACAGACAACAGGTCTTATCTTAAATAAAAATAAAACAATATTTTGGCATTACCAATTTCATGGTCTTTTTTCAAAGCAGCTGCCATACATAAAGCAGTCCCATCAGGGCTTGAGATATTGATCGCATTAGCTATGTCTTCAGCGTTTGCAACTTCTACCCATCGTCTCACCACAGTGACATTATATGTGGCAACACAAGAGTGCAGAGGTCTGTGTCATAAGAAAGTACAGCTCAACAAACTAGAAAAACACAGGAAAAGGCTGAATAAAACAGACATGAGCCATAGAAAGAAGTACCACTAACAAATTAGAAACACAAGAAAAGGATGAGCATGTTATACTTCAATAGCATATGGCTCCACATTATCAATAAGAAATCCATGCTACTACTAGTTTATCACACCTAGATTTTGGCAATTGTGAATTGTAATACTTAAGGATGGAAAAAAAAAAAATGTTCACTCACGTCATTTCTTTTGAGTTCCTAATGGACATTGACTGACATCCACCATTTTCTAAGATCACAACAGCACAATCTGTATATTTTTTGGCAACTGCTCGGTGTAAAACGGATTCACCTTCATCATCAACAGCATTGGGGTCAGCTCCAGCCAAAAGCAATTCCTGTCATAGTTAAATTTCAGTAAATTCCTAAATATTGCAAGTGTAACCAAATTAAGTAGTTGAAGACTTACACGCATGCAATCGGGTTGACCATGATAGGCACATACATGGGCAACAGATGGCCCCAAGCCATCCCTCAACCTAGATCTAACATTAGCATTTCTTCTAATAAGTGCACGGACACATTCTGGGGATCCTGCTGCTAAAGCAAAAACAAGAGGAGGATCTCTATCTTTGTCTAGAACATCTACATTTGCCTCCCTATGCTCCAAAATGGCTTCTACCAGTTCTACACTACCACGTCTACATGCCAAGTGAAGAGCAGTTTGACCTTCGGCATTTTGCGCCTCTAAAAGCGAAGATAATGAATTCTTGATTTTTCCTGATGTAGCCGAAGCAAGCAACTTTCTGCAAGAAATAAATAAAAATGAGTTACTCAATACTTACATAGCGGAAGCAAGTAAGTAGATAAGGATTCAGACTAACCTAACAGCACTACTATTGCCCTCTAACACAAGCCTATGAAGAAGGCTATAATTATCTTGAACAACCTCGCGAATGGAACCGGTTGGTATATCTACTGTGTTTGATCCAGGACGTTTGGGTAAATCAGCATAAGCACATGCACTGAAAGGATGAAAATACACATCAGAAAAATACTAGAAAAAAAAGCATGTGTTGCATTTCTTACTTGATTATCATCAATGCATCTATGCAATCAGTATCAACAAAAAAAATCAGAATAACAAAAATTCTTACTTCTCGGGACTTGTTGGGGGACTACGTGGTATTTCTTGCAAATGTCGCAAAAATATGCCCAACATTGAGCTAAACGATGGCCTTTTGGCTGCCTTAAACTGCAAGCAGTCACCAATCATCTTCCACAAATCTCTAGGTATTCCAACCCCAACAACACTAGCATATTGTGGAGGCAATCTCCCAGACTTGACAACAGCACGATAGATTTCTTCCGCGCTAAGACCAGCCCACCTACGCAAGTGTTCAACTTTAATTAGTTGTGGAACTAGTCAAATAAAAATGTAGAGGCACCAATTAAATCAACATACGGCGTAGAACCAGTGCACATTTCCACCAATGTACAACCAAAACTCCAAGCATCAGATTCTGGTGATATTCCAATAGCATCATCCCAAAACTTTAATGCTTTTTTCACAGGCTCCCAAGCCTCAGGTGCAGCATGTTGTGGGCTAAGCATCGTGCAGTCCATACAAGAATGAGCTCTTGTGGAATCACATTCTGACCGAGCTTTCCTACATACAGGTTTCTTCAAAATTGCAGCAAGTCCATAATCAGATACCACCGCATGTCCAGAGTCATCCAGTAGCAGATTGGATGGCTTTAAATTCATACAAACTACTCCAGCTGCATGGAGCTCAGCCACACCTCGTGCAATATCCGCACCATATCTATAAAGGCATACATGTATTTATGTCAAGAATAAGACAAAGTTTCCATCAATTATAAGCTACAAACTTTAGCAATTAACCGTGTTGATTAGCATTGATTTTTTCATAAGTAGCACATATGATTCTTTTGGTTTGCAAGAATAAAAATGTCAAGATAGAATATTGTTGTTAGTTCTGAAGAGCGAGATTAGTCTTTATTACAGTTCTACACTTCCATTATCAATATCAAAGTTCTACACTTCCATTATCAATCAACTAAATCCTCAATAAAACAACATCAAATGAAAGCTTCAAATGAAACCCCAGCAGCGGGATACTATGCACAGGTTTTCTTTTGCTTGCCGAGCTTGATTGGAGTACTAAACTACTCAATGTCCATCATATAACACCAAAGATGCTCTTTTCAATGAGTTATAGGATCTCTGCCTAGTACTAGTAAAAACACATACCTTCCGGAATCAAATCAAAATTTATAAGAAAGGACTTCCTTAGAAAAATAAAAACAATATTAGCAAGAACCTCAATATCTGTTCCAGAGTAAGCCTGCCCTCATTACGCTGCATCTCGGATTGCACGGATCCATAACACCTATCCATTACCAGGCACAAAGTACCATCTTCCCCTTTCACAGCTCCATGGTAAGTGCAGACATTTCTACACCACATTGAACTGCGTCTCAAGTTCTCAAGCTGATTTTGCATCCAATCGATATCCGTGGACCATTCCTCCACAATTGTAACCTTCTTCACAGCTACACGGTGCTTGCACCGCCCTCCTCCTGCCCCAACCATAGCTGCCCACACTTCAACTCCAGTTCGTCTCCCCTCCCCAATCTTCTTCAGAAACTTCATCTCTGGATGTGCTCCCAGTTCCATCCTCGCCCCGCATCCTGAAATCGATGCCTGGATTTCAAGATTAGAAATATTCACAATTGGAACAAGAATCAAAAGAAGTTGCAGAAGTTGCAAATTTTGGAACTTACACGCAACCCAATTTTGATTAAGAATCTACACATGATTTGAGCTGCTACGACCTAAATTAAGATTAGACTATGAACTTGAAGCTCACCTGGGAGCTTCGCTTCGGCCTCAAGTCCTCATCTTCGTCCTCATCCGCATCATCATCAGTGTATTCAGCATCAAAATTAGAATTCGAGTTATCGTCGATGAGGCCGACAACAGTGTAGTTCTTGCGGAGCGCGTGGACAGAGTTGCCGACAAGCGAGGTGGTTCGGCACCTGGGACAAGGCAGATTGATGTCGGTCGATGCAGCAAACATACGGGAGAGACACTCTCTGCAGAATCCATGGCCGCATTGGAGCAGGAGAGGAACTCTATCTTCTTCGTTGTACCTCGACTGACACACCGAACAGTAAGGGACCCTCATTTCCACCATCAAGCTCTCACTTTTACCGGAACTCTGACCCAATAGAGTGAAATAAGCCGGAACCCGCGAAGAGCAGCAAGTGTCAGACGAGCTGGCACCGATTCAGATAGATCAAAATTGAAGAGCTCGGCAGATCCATGGAGGAAATGATGATCAATCGAGTAAATCAGCAGAGAAAGGGGTATAGAGAGAGAAAGATGAGGGTTTTTATTGAGAGATGAACCCAAAAAATCGATTTTTTTTTTCCTTAAATTATTTGTTGGTGGTGGTGTTGTTGAATGTTGATGTTTGTTGGGCATTTTCTTTCTTTCCCCATTCTTCAGATTTTCAAAGGTAGGCTGCTTGTTCCTTGCGTGAGTCCACACCGCGCATCTCCCGGTTTTATTCTTTTGGAGGACTGTCGTTGCACCCCAAACTTTACAACATGTCACATGTGTATCAATATTGAAAAAACTTCAGGGTTGTATCTCTAATAGTGAAAACGTCGCATTGTTGACTATCCCAAAAACATGAAGAGGTGAAGAGAGTTGTTGTCTTTAAGATGGGCTCAAACAAAGCTCATGTTCCGAATGGTATGCCTGTGGCTTTCTATAAGCTTGGAACTTCATAGAAAGAATGATGTAAAGATGATATAAAATTTCTTCTGAAGTGGTTATCTCCTTAAACAGTTGAATCATACTTTCATTTCCTTAGATCTCATATCTCTGAAGCCTGCTAGGTTCAGAATTTCATACTGATATCACTCTGCAATTTATGCTACAAAGTTCTTAAGTTGCTAACCAACAAACTTCTCCCATTAATGAAGAGACCCATCTCTCCTGTTCAGGTCGTGATTGTCTCAGGTAGAAGTTTTACTGATAACACTATTATTGCAAAGGAGGTTGTGCATTATATGTCGAGAAATAAAGGTAAATAAGGGGTGTTGACGGTAAAAAATAATTTGGTCAAGGCTTATGACAATGTTGAATGTAACTTTGAATTCACTGTTTTGAAGTGTTTTGGTTTTGAAGACGGATTTATCAACATAATAAATGAATGTGTTACTATGGTCTCGTACTTTACTTTGATCAATGGAACTCATTCGTAGAGAATATTGCCACAACGAGGTCTTAGCAAGGAGAGCATATCTCGTCGTACTTGTTCATAACGTGTACTGAAGTGCTCCCAAGATTAATCATGCGTCCAATTGTTTACTGGGGATATGAAGGGGATCAAAATCCCCCCCCCCCCCAAATGTGAGGTACGCAAATGATCTCATCAATTTCGCCACGGCTACTTCCTCAATGCTGAAGTCATTCAAGAAGGCTTGTAATTATTTGAAGATTAGAGCAGCCAACAAACAAGCAGAAGTCTGGTATATTCCTAGTATAAATACTTTTTGAATTGTCAAGAGGAACATCAAGGAAATTATAAACCTCAAAAGTTTAAAGAAGAAATTTGTATATCTTGTCCACCCTTTCATTTAAAAAGGGATCAAGTTGAAAGTCTCTCAATTCATCATTGACAAGTTGATCCCGCGTTATCAGGTTGGAAAATAAATATCTTATCTTTTGCGGGGAGACTTGTCTTACTCAGTCAGTCATTCAAACTATTCTCACTTACTCTATGCTAACTCACAAGCTCTCGGTTTCACTATGTGATGATGTTGACAAGATCTCTACGGGATTCTGGTGGGGAAAAGTGAAGACAAAACAATATCAATCTACTACATGGGATGAAGTTGTATATAGGTCTCTAAGAAATTTGGCGGGCTAGGATTTAAGAAAGCTGGAGATTACAACTTACCCTTGCTTGGTAAACCCCGTGGGCGGAGCTCCTGAGGACCAAGTATTGCAGAAGAACTCATTTTCTCAAGCTCAAGCAAAAAAAAAAAAAAAAAAAAAAAAAAAAAAAGACGACTCTCCTATTTGGAAGGTCATCATTTACGAGCGTCATATGATCGAGCTTGATATATGCTACAAAGTTAGTGATTGTCAATCTATTAATATTTGGAAGGACCCTTTGTTACCAAACCACAAAACTATACAACCGAAGGTGGTCGACCAAACTATTGCAACAAGAGTTATTAAACCTAGTTGAGTTCACGAACTCATTTCTAGGATAACCACTTATGGAGATGGGATCGTATTGATACTTGGTTCGAGCCCGACACTGCCCAAATGATCAAGAAAGTCCATTTACTGTTTACTTCTACCAAAGATAAGGTGATTTGGGTCCCTCAAAGGAAGGGATCAACAAGTGGCGTCAGGCTACCTTATTCTCATGCGAAACAAAAGGGACTCTGAACGGCTAGTTGAAGATCCTCTAAAGTTTTGGCAACTCAACATACAAAATTGACCCAATATGTTCTTATGCAGATTACACTCGAATTGTTTGCCCACCATGTCTACTAGCAACAATGAAGAAGATGGGGTGCATGCCCCATTAAGATGTCAACATGCTAGGTTAGTTTGGAGACATTTGTGGGGCATCAATATTGTAAACTCGACTGGAGTATGGATCAAAGCATTCGAGTGATAATCGATCATTCAGGGATTGAAATCCCGATAGATAAGAAGAGATGGATTCAGAGTCTCGATGTGTTTGGCGTTATACAAGATTTGGAAATGGAGAAAAAAAGTATCTAGAGGTAAACGACAAATGAATCTGGGGCAAATGATTCAAAATGTACAAAGGGATATTATGGAGATCCTAACAATCAGAAGAGAGGTAATGGTCCCTACATAAACATCTCTTGGCCTTCGCTCTCCTTCGATCTGGCGGCCACACTAGAGAATTGGGTGAAGATCAATTTTGATGCTAGCTTCAAGAATGGTTCATCTTTTGTTGCGGTGTTTTTTTCGCAATCATCTAGGTTTTGTCATGGATGCAACTATTGGCTTAGGTTATGATGTCTCTGCTGTTCAGGCGCAGGCCAGAGCTGCCTGTCTTGCTATATTCTTAGCCTCTAACAACATTTACTTTTCTTCCACCCTTAAAGGATATAACTTGGAGGTAATCAACATGCTTAATGATTCAAACCCTTTTTTTTTTGGGGAACTTGAAAAATGTATTATGGATATTAAGAAGATAGTACGCCTGTATCAGACTTGGTCCGCTTATGACCTTAGAGGGGCCAACAAAGTGGCACATTAGTTAGCAAAGAACAGTAATACTAATCTACATGTACATTATGTATATGCTGATTTCTTTTGAGTGGCTGGACTTCCGATGAATACTCATAAGGGTTAATTACCAAAAAGCAAACCCAACTTTAATCAATTTGTAAAAAACGAACTCAACTTTATTTTCTAGCAAATAACAAACCAAACTTTCACGAAATTTACAAAATGCAAACTTAGTATTTTTGTTGTTAAGATCGCACATAATTCGACTATTTTAACGGAATAAAAAATTATAATGATCAAATTGCTCACCTCGTTGTTTACAGTTTGCTCTTATTCTTTAAAATCATACATTAGTTTTTACTTTTCTTGAACTTTTACTTCGGAGTATAAATTACACTTTGCTACAATCCTTTTTGAAGACCAAAATATTTGAAGATAGAAGGAGCAAATCGGTCATTATAATTTTTTGCTGCGTTAAAATTGTCAAATTTTGTATATCTTAACGATAAAAAGACAAGTTTGTATTTTACAAATTTCTTGATAGTTTGGTTTGTTCTTTGCGAAAAAATAAAATAACATTTAAAAAAAAAAATTGGCTAAAGTTGGATTTGTTTTTTAATAATTAACTATACTCATAATATTGTTAGTACTGACTGGATTTGCACTATTTCTATAGTAGATCATCGTGCTATAGTAACATGCCCTTTCTTTATCACACTTCTAAACCCTAATTACAAAAGTAATAAAAACAAAAAAATGAGTATGGCAAAAAAAAAGTGATTTGTATAAGTAGTATTTTTTTTAATAAACCTAATAATCCTATGAAAGTAATCAATAATTACCTCTAAAATGCTATTTTTTACTTTTTCATTTTTTAATTTACTAGTTATTAACGCGTGCGTTGCACGCGTATAAATCATCTAAGTTTCAAAATATATAATTTATCTTCAGTTTTCTAATATGTAATTAATACCTTATGGGTGGCTCAAATTTATAGGTATATTGTATTAATAAGTTAATGATAATTATGTAACATGTCAGTTAAGCGACATTAACAAAAAAGTTAATGCAATTTATCTCCATAAAATTTTATGTAATACTCAAATATTGTAGGGACTAAATCATCAATTTTTTAAAACACTAATGTCTAAAGTTTATACTTGAATTCAACTTAACTATTTATTCAACTACCAATCAGGAGATACCTAATATGATTGAATTTACAAACGCAAGAACTAAATCGATATATAGTTCGAGTCAATCAGTATTAAACATTGAGTAACATGTTTGATCCATATTTGATATGTTATTTGAGTTAGCAAGTGACTAATTTATGTGATACGTAAATGTTAACAAGCGGAACATCCCCAAATCGGTGATATAGTGAATGGAAAAATGCATCTAACTGACATTTGCACCTATTAAACGCATGTTGACTCTATTTGATATGTATATTTGATGGACAAATTAATAATAACTACGGTGACCTACCAATTAAGCGACTAAAAAACTAAAAATAACAAAACGTAATTAAATGGTTTTTTTAGTAATAGTAAAGATAAATAGATGGGTCTCAAAGATACTAAGACTAAATCGCCAATTTTTTAAAAATAGGGGAACTAAATATTACACGTATATAATAAAATAAAAAATATGGGAACTAAATATAGCATATAAATATATATAATAAAATAAAATAAAATAAAAAATGTTTAAGAGGTACCTTTTGGGGTGAGGACAACTCTCACATTTTATATTGGAATAAAGATATATCACCTTCGTCATTATAAGAAGGCGCAAAAAAAAAGAAGGCATTATAAGAGTTCAAATCCAACGAAAAAAATCATATTTTTTATTTAAACTCGTAGTTTAACATGTCACTCATTAATTAAAAGGGTTAATAACTAAAAAACTGTCCAAGGTTTACCCTATGTTAAAATTAGGTGTCTGAAGTTTGAAATGTTAAAATGGACTGTCCCAAGTTTCATTTTTGTTGAAATTTGGTGTCTCGGTGTGATTACTTTAGAGAAGTCAATTCCGACGAAACCGTCTGTCAAATTCGAACTCTCATACACACTCCCATCTCGTCATCTTGCCGGGACCGTCACCTAAAAAGTTGGTCACATCCGGGCAAGTAAATCTCGCTATATTGTCATTGGAAAATGGCTCTACACCACTCTTCTAGAAACTTTTTTTTTTTAATGTTCAATTTTTAAGTGAAATTTGACGATTTTGTGAAAAGTAAAGAGTGATAGATTATGAGTGGGTTGGTGGGTTGATGAAAATGATGGAATGAAGATGAAAAGACGCACAAAGACACCAAATTTCAACAAAAATGAAACTTGGGACAGTCTATTTTAACATTTCAAACTTCAGACACCTAATTTTAACATAAGGTAAACCTTGGACAGTTTTTTAGTTATTAAACCTAATTAAAAAGTTGGTATTTCAATCCCACTGAGAGTTTGAAAAAAAAAAAATACTAATAATGATCACTTTATTTATTGTGTAGTGGTTGGTGCTAGTGATAATTTGCATAGAACACAACTACACAAGCATACCCGCAGAAAAAAATATCGCCATTTTACATTTAAAGGCAATCTATAACTATTAAATTAAATACATAAAATGTTACTATCTGGTTTAAAAAAAAAAAAAAAAAATTTATGTGCGCGTAGCGCGTGGTGCATTGTTCTAAGGAAAGAAAGAAAGGTCCTAACTTTTCTCTTGGTAAAAAGTCATCGCCATTTAGAAAAGTTGAACGAAAAGAAAAAAACAAGACCGTCCGTGTTCGTCCGGACTCCGGAGATTGGGATGAAGCAGAATGTCACTCTCAGTCTCTCCGACTTTCTTACCCCTCTTCTTGTCAGCAGTAATTCATCATCATCATCAGCGTCATTAATCAAAAGCAGCAGTACCACAATAATCAGCTAACGTCGATATCGCAGGTGGGTTTTCACGGCTCAAGCTCTCCCTTTACTGTTTCAGTGTATGAACTTGGAAAGGAGGCGAATTTTGATCTTCACACCTGAAATCTTGAGACCCTGCAGTGTCTGCTTTAGTTTTAGAATCTGGGTTTTCTGATTTTTTTTTTTTAATTGTTATCGTGGACTGTATCGTCACTAAGACTGCGTTATTTCGTGAGAGTCGCTCGTTTTGAGCTTGCTATGCGGATTTACCAACTGGGTAAGTTTTGAAAAAGTTAAGGTTTCTTTCATCGATCTGGGTTTTTATGCTCGATCTCAATAAATGTCCTAGTTTATATTTTGAGAGTTGTTTGATTTGTTGAAAGCTAATCTTGTTTGGTTATTCTCGATTTGGAGCCCTTTCTGTTTTTCCTGGTATTTTCCATGATATACACGGAAGATGCCAAAATTGACGTAATTACTCAACTTTGGCGGACCGCTTTCAATGGGTTTTGTTGATTTAACCCGTTCTTTAGTCATTCTTCACGAACTGATTCTGCGTTGAGTTGATAGGAGTTGTGTCAGGGAGAGACGGACAAAATTGGGAGTGCTTCGGTTCAGTTTGAGCTATTTAATGATCATAATGTTAATACTTTTGTTCCCTTTGATTGAGATTGATTCTAGCCGTGCCATTTTCTAGCTTAATAAGAGAAGTTAATGATGGTGGTCTGTCAAATGTAGAACATTGCTGACTGCTGTCAAAATGAAAATGAAAATGGTCTTTTGAATGGGATTGCCAAGTTTTCATTTGTTTTTGTAGCTGATGCATAGTAAATTCTATTTGAATCAAAGTTATCCTCTCCAAAGATTTAAACCCCGAGCCCATGAATTCCCCATTAGCCGGTTAGGCATAGGTTTTGTCTAGGTGGTTGGCCCAAACACGAGGGAATTCCAGACTGGAAAAAGGAACCCCTGTTCAGGTAGGTTTTTGTGGGGGAATCATATCGATTTCCACCTGTGGACCAATCCCTAGTCTCGGAAGTGAAGAGTTCTTTGTTAAATCTGATCATTTTTTAAAGGCCAAGGAGATGCATGGAGAAGCTAAAATAAAACATACTAAGTAGGATATCTCGAACTCCTATTGCTAAATGCTAATAGTTAAATCATTTGGTTATAGATACGAGCGTGTCTAATATGGGGCCTTTTGTTTGAATTGTCTTTTGGTCTGATTGATTTTGATTACTTCTTCTGGTTATGGAAAATTATCATGTTTTTACTTCACGTCACCTCATATATATGATTTTATGAAATTTGACTGAAACCGTGTAGTATATCTGTCGTCTTTCTATTCAGCTCGAGTCTCAGTTGGCGCAGTTGCAAAGGAGTAAACCATCAAATTTGGTTACTGTACCCAGCAATAACACTATACTATATAGAGAACTGGGGTGAGTCCAGCATGGCCGATGCTAGTCCAAGGACTGATATATCAACTGATGACACCGATGAAAAGAATCAGAGGGTGAACCCACTCTCCTTTGTTTTTAGCATTTTATTATCAGGAGGATCGAGGAATTTGGTTAAACCATGAAATGCAACTCAAAACTCAACTTTGTTGTTCCGAAATGCAAATTCAATATATTATTCTGGCCTTGTGATTTTATTATTGTTTTTTTTGTAAAATAGTATATGATTGTATGTGAAAGATACTTCATATGTGCAGTTTGGTAGAGGTAAAGAGTTAACAATGGCTGCTTCTGATTCCAGCGACAGATCGAAGGACAAGTCTGATCAGAAGGTTATCACACTAGCTATATCTTATCTGATTAATTCTTTTTTAATTTTCATTTATATTATATATATTCTGATTGTTTCTACTTCCTTTATAATGTGTAGAGTCTACGTAGGCTTGCTCAAAACCGTGAAGCAGCAAGAAAGAGCCGTCTAAGGAAGAAAGTATGTGCTTCCTAATACTTAATTTTGATTTAGATACACTATTTTCTTCTTTGCATCCACCTTCTGTTTTTGGGGGTCAGAATGCTGAAGCGCATTTAAATGTGCAATAGGCATATGTACAACAACTGGAGAGCAGTCGCTTGAAGCTAACCCAACTTGAACAGGAACTCCAGCGAGCAAGACAACAGGTAAGGTTGAAGTTTTCTTTTAGCAAGAACAAACAAAAAGATGTCGTGTGAAGTGAAAAGAAGAATCTTTTAAAGATTCCCACGTTGGAAGCTAGAATTAAGATGCTACGATAATGTCAACTGCATATAATATTGACTCATCTAGCTTTTGATCCCACATAAAGGATATGTGAAAGGCATTTTTATTTTACAATTTACACCTAACACTCTCTGGATTATACGGCTAAGCTTTAGGGTATAATAGTCCATACTTATATAGGTCAGGCTTAGTTTGCTTTCTCTATCGTAAAACTTACATTAGTTTGCTTTATGTTGGCTGTTATCAATATGTTGTCCTATCCTCTAAGCTCTAACATATGTTCACTGTTTTTTAGGGGGTATTTATTTCAAGCGGCTCTGGAGACCGGGGTAATTCAATTGGCGGAAATGGTATTCTTCTTGTCAATCTATGATAAATAACTTTTGGATGTAATGTTGTTTGAAATTATGAGAAGATTGAGAGCGAAACCTTATTTGCCAATTGTTGCCTTGCTGTAGGAGCTATGGCATTTGATGCAGAATATGCTCGTTGGGTGGAAGATCAGAACCGTCAAATCAACGAGCTGAGAGCTGCAGTGAATGCCCATGCAAGTGACACCGAACTCCGAATCATAGTCGATGGTGTCATGGCCCATTATGATGAGGTTTTCAGGTTGAAAGGCAACGCAGCAAAGAACGATGTTTTTCACTTGTTGTCTGGCATGTGGAAAACACCTGCCGAGCGGTGCTTCTTGTGGCTTGGCGGTTTTCGTCCTTCCGAGCTCCTCAAGGTGAACCTCTGCTACCATTCTTATCATCATTTTCATTCTAAAAAAAGGCACCTTAAAAAAGGGTTAAGAACCTAAAAACAGTCTCAATTATAGGTCATGTTGCTTATCGCTGTCCCGGATTTAAAATGTTAGATATTCAGTGTCCCAATTATCAGATTGACTGATTTTCACTTTTTTTTTATTATTAAGAAAAGGGTTAGTTACAATAGAACTTGCAACCTCACGGACTCAACATCAGAAACACTTTCGAGTTTGAGAACTTATTTTGCAGCTTCTGATGACCCAACTGGAGCCTCTGACGGAGCAGCAGCTAGCGAACATCGGAAATCTGCAACAGTCATCCCAACAGGCAGAAGACGCGCTGTCTCAGGGGATGGAGGCATTGCAGCAATCCTTGTCAGAGACATTGTCAAGTGGGTCCCTCGGATCATCGGGTTCTTCAGGGGATGTGGCAAACTACATGGGCCAAATGGCCATGGCCATGGGAAAGCTCGGGACTCTCGAAGGCTTTATCCACCAGGTACATATCGTCATTAACCTCTACCAAATTTTAGTGTTTTTAAATATTGGTTAAAGAATCACCTAAAAATGAACCAAAAAAAAAAAAAATTGGTACAATTGAAATAATAACAATTGCTTAATACTAGGAACGTTGATATAGTATATCTGATTTGCCAACGAGAATTTGTTAGCCGGGTCACAAAAATTTGTGGCTTCCATTGTTCGTTCAGTTTGATGAGCTAAAACCGGTATCTGCTATTCATGTTTGCTTACTAGGCTGATAATTTGAGGCAGCAGACGCTGCAGCAAATGCAGCGAATACTGACGACCCGTCAATCAGCTCGAGCGCTCCTTGCCATACATGATTATTTCTCTAGACTACGAGCTCTTAGTTCGTTGTGGCTTGCTCGTCCCCGAGAATGAGGTCCCGATCCAGCCGGTTTGAGGTGTACATTACTAATTATGTGATTGCAGGGATTGATGAAGAAGCTGCATATGTACCATAACTGCTAGATATGATGAATTTAGAAAAAAAAGTTGCAGTTCATAGCTGTGTTGTATTGTGTGTACCAATTGTTATCATCATAGAACTGATTCTTTTTCTTTTTGTCACAGTGATAGACTGAGTTAATTAGCTTCCACATTTCATATTCAACTGGAAGAATAATTGTCCAGTGAATTTCAAAGAAAGTCCTTGGTGTTTGCATTCTAAAATTTTCTATTATTCGGTAAAGTTGTTTTTGGTCTATATTTTGGGCCAAAAGTGTTATGGTGAAAACCTTCTACGTTATACAACACTAGGGACTTTTCAGTTATATAACACTCATAACATGTTTGCTGTATACATTTATACTAGCCTTCAGCTGCATTGGGTTAGTCTATAAAAGGTTTAGTCTGTAAAAGGTAAGTGGTGATCATAAACAATTCTATATTCCCAAGGTTTCAGCAGAATTTGAAACCTTGTCCTCTTGTCTAAGTCTTATCACCAAGTTGATATAGAGGGATTGATTGATACTGCACTGACTGATGATTAAGGGCATATAACTGGGGACAACTTCATGGGTTAATAATGAAATTGTTATTTGAAATTTGACCAATTTATAAATTATTATCATTTTTAAATTGACTACCGAACTTTTAATCTTCGAGCAAATTGCTACATCTGTTTCAATTTCCGTCAAACTGGATAGAAATTGAGCATGTTTATGTCACATGTGGTCTCTTCATATATACCTAAAATGAATTCATATATAAATTGAAAGAACTACAACAAAGATGTTCAATTGAAAGACACCGTTTGAATTGGGCGGAAGTCCAGTAGAGCATCCAATTGAAGGAAATACTTTCAATTTATGTTTAAATCCATTTTCGTACAAATAAAAATGTTTCACGTGACAAGGACATGCTCATTTTTTTTTTTTTCAAATTTGACGATAATTAAAGAAGTTATAACAATCTGCTCGAAAATTGAAAGTTCGAGTAGCTAATTTAAAAAATAATAATTTAAAATGTAGTTACAATTTTGTAGTTGAGTTAAAATGAATTTTGATTATGAAGAACTATTTTTGCAATAAACCAAAATAGTGGTGTTATTTCTGTTCCCTCCCGTTCAGGGTAGGGTTTTTCGTGGGTTTAAGACTGCAAGTGCAAAGTGAAACGCACGCGCGCGCGCACACACACACACAACACCGTCGTTGTATCAAAGCTTCTTCATTCTTAGTCGCTGCTTGCCTCCCGTTCTACTCAATTCGATTCACCATCATGGCGAAGAACCCAGAGCAAGACATCCCTGAGCTCGACCATGAATCCGAAGGAGATTTCGAAGAAGAAGATGAAGAGAACGGGGATTGGGATGATTGGAATGATTGGAATGCCGAAGACGGAGAAGATGAATCAAGCTCAGACCTTCTATGCTTGTTCTGTGACACCAAGTTCACTTCTTGTGATTCACTCTTCGATCATTGCAGTTCAGGCCACCACTTCAATTTCTCCAAAATCAAGAATGTACTTGGCTTGGACTTCTACGGCTCTTTCAAGCTCATTAACTATGTCCGATCTCAGGTCAACTTCAATCCTGAGGATTTTTGTTCCTATATATTTTCTGTTCTGGATGCAGCATTTGAACGAAAGTTTGACCTTTTTGTATATCGGCTAACTGGAGTTTACTGGTTCTGCGTATTTTCGAAATTGAGCTGAAAGAAGAATAATCACTTCAATCGAAAGTTGTTGGTGGTATAAGTTTGATGTTGGTAACTGATGTAATAGAAGCACCTATGCTGCGAATTTTGAAGAAGCTAGTGAACAATGGCTTGCCCTAGTATAAAGACTAAAGCACATCTAGAGCCAATTTTGAACGATGTTTTTAGTATAAACTCAACATAATTGTGTTGAATGTGTTCTCAAATGCAAGGTTTTTGACCAAGAATATTACACGGACCTGATGTTATTTGACACCCCCCTCTTTACATGCTAGGTGGCAGCAAACAGATGCTGGAGCTGTGGTCATAGCTGTGCATCAACTGAGGATTTAAGGATCCATTTACACGAAACTGAAGATTTTGCAGATATCAAGACTCTTATAGACAATGATAAGTACTTGAAGCCTTTCCTTCAAGAGGACCCGCTCTTATACAGCTTTGATGAAGATGAAGCTGGGGAGGGTGATTATCCGGTGCTAGTTGATGGAGATGACCTTGTCAAAGATTTTAAAAATCGCGTTGGAATAAACGGAGATAGCCAAGATCCTATCGAGAAGTTAGCATCTGTCTCAAAACCCAATACTAATGTGAATGGATTAAAGGAGATTGTCTCTGGATCCACTAGTAGTGTGGATGCTGGAGGTTCGCATAATAATGCAACAGTCAATGGTACGGATGAAAGGACACAACTCGATTCTAATGGAAGCTATGAAGATCATAAGCAACTGAAGAATTGTTTCAAAAATGTTGCTGCAAATAATATCCGGAAAGTGAACGAGGGTTATTTTGGTGCATACAGCTCATATGGCATCCATAGGGAGATGCTCAGCGACAAGGTTTGTCCCTATGCAGACACCATACATTTTATTACAAGTAGAACTGTTGAGTGTGAAAACCAAAGTACAAGTTTTTGCTAAACCATTGTTGACATCATTCATTATGTTGGAACACGGTAGGTGAGGATGGATGCCTATAGCCAAGCCCTATTGAAAAACCCCTCCCTTATTAATGGTGCAGTTGTCATGGATGTAGGCTGTGGAACTGGGATATTGAGGTATGAAATAAAACACAGTTGATCTTTTGTTATACCATTTTTTTGGTAGTTGTGTAACTCAATATCATATGAATCAACTCTCTGTCACTTTTGACAATAAGGAGACCGTGTGCTGCAATAATATATTCTTCATTATTTAAGTTTAAAAATGACAATGGCGTAGCTATGTCTTACTCCTTTGTCACCGTGATAGCTTATTTGCTGCTCAAGCTGGGGCCTCAAAGGTTATTGCAGTTGAGGCTAGTCAAAAGATGGCAGCTGTAGCTTCTCAGGTGAAGTATCTGCTCTTACCTCTCTTTGATCCCTCAAATTAGTGGACTTAATTTTCATATATGATTGCTCCTTCTTGGTGCTGTGAATATATATATATTGTTGATTAAATTTAAAATGAAAAATTATTGTTTACATGACCCTCTTCAATTCATACAAATTGTAGATTGCAAAAGTCAATGGCCTCTTGTTTAGCAATCAAAGCAATGGTCCAGTGGAAGTAGTTAATGGTATGGTTGAAGAGTTGGACAAAACCATTCAACTTCAACCTCACAGTGTCGACGTATTAGTGAGTGAATGGATGGGATACTGTTTGCTTTACGAGACAATGCTGAGCTCTGTGCTTTATGCACGGGACCGATGGTTGAAGCCAGGAGGCGCCATCCTTCCTGACACTGCAACTATTGTAAGTTCCCCATTTACTTAATTACTCGAAACTTAATAATATTTCCATTTGCTTGTTTGGCCGCGAGTATCCACAATCTTAATCTTGGAATTTACGGCGTTTTCTTCCTCAGTATGCTGCTGGGTTCGGAAAAGGTGGTACCAGTCTTCCGTTCTGGGAAAATGTGTTTGGATATGATATGTCTTGCATCGGCAAGGAAATTGTTGAAGATGCTGCACAGGGTCCAATCGTCGATATTATGAGTGATAAAGATTTAGTGACCAATGCTGCCATTCTTCAGGTCAGCATTGTGTTCTTATAATTCCAAAATTTGGTGCTCTAATGTGAAAAGTAGTGATTTTTTATATTTTTTTCAATTCCTGTGTTGCTGACTTTGGAAAAAGTTTCCTTTTTTTTGGGCATCTTATAATTATACAGTTAATGTAAATTTACACAGTTTTCCAATAATTTTACTTTTCCAAATATTGATAAAGTTCTTCTTTTTCTAGACTTTTGACCTATTGACCATGAAACCCGACGAAGTGGACTTCACTGCAACTGTCGAGTTGGAACCGAGTTCAGCTAGCAAGGCAACCTCGTGCCATGGAGTGGTTCTGTGGTTCGACACTGGTTTCACAACCAGATTCTGCAAAGAAACACCGACTGTCTTGTCCACGTCTCCATACACTCCTCCAACTCACTGGTCGCAGACTATCTTGACCTTCAGGGATCCTATCTCACTGTCACCCAACAGGGCCGATTCCGACATTTCACCATCGGGGCTTGAAGCTGAGGACAGCCCTGCTGAGAAAATCCATCTGAGAATCAGCATTGCACGGTCTACACAACATCGTAGCATTGACATATCAATGGAGGCGACCTGCATTTGTGGTGGTGGTAAGAAGAGGACTTACCCAGGTCAAATATTTAACTTATCTTAGGGTTCTTTGAGTTGAAATGACAAGAGGAAGGAAAATGAACAAGTTTTGATCTATGTATCATCATCACATTAATGTATCGATGGATCAGCTGTTTGATTTAAGAGATTTTGCTTATATGGATACCTTATTATCTCGAATGGTAAAAACCTAAAAACAGTTCTCAACTACAGGTTAATTGTTGTAACATATTTAAAATGTTAATATTCGTTATTCCAACTAGTAGAACTATGAGCAATAAATCTGAAAGAGTAGAAAATATATTTTGTTGTTTACAACACCAAAACCAGTCTCATTGTGGAAACCAACAAATCTAATAGTTGATACAGTACAAAATATAAACGTTTTAAATCTTTTTAGGTTCTTACCCTAGTTTCAGACTAATTTTAGAATGCATATTAGTTGTAGATGTTAGTGTTACAATACTTTCAGATCATCTGAATATTCAGATAACACGGTTCATTGTAAACATAATCAATAGATCAGAATTTTGTATTTGTCCACACAAAATTGATACCATTCTATTCTACAAGCATGGAAGCACTCCTTTTACATATAGGAGAAGCAACAAAATTGCAACAAGACCAAACAATTATATCATCTGCCAACCCTACAGCCCCTTGCACTCCACCTCGACCGATCGACAACATTTCAAAGCATCGTCATCTTTATCACCCGCCATTGCAGGCTAACTCATCATTCCAATACGAACAAAACAGTGAAGAATCAATCAAGCACCAACTCCACTGCTTAACTGAAGGGTCATTTTGATGTTCATGGCAGCTAGCTCAGCAGCCAAGTACCTAAACACATAGGGCATTGCCACTGTCTCCATCCCTTTACTAGATTGGCAAGAATGACACATAACCTTCTTAGGCGCCCGAGCAGGCGGGAGCCCACCAACCTGTCTTACTAACCGCTTTTGGGGTTGAACAAATGTTGTTGTCAGGATCCCCCCACACAGAGAACACACATCAGCTATGTGGTAGTCAGAACATGTATGGAGCCTATCGTGCAGTAAGTAAGCCGCCCCGTGAGCAAGCATCGAGTCTCGCTCCATTTCACCAAAACGGATACCTCCACCCCGCTTTCTTCCTTTGATTGGTTGTCGAGTCACCTGGTCCATTGTCCCGGTAGATCGAACCTGCATATGGTTATCCAATTTTTTTTTCAATCTAGTGATGAACATATACCTCTACCATATACGTAATCCAGATTTTTATATACCCAAATGACCGTCAGATTTTCGTGTATGCCAGGATCATTTAGCTACAAGAAGCATATAAAAAAGATTTTTTTTTAGAGTGAAGAGCAGAAAATAGGAGATCGATTCTTGCCTGGAACTTGTCGGAAACCATGTGCCTCAAACGTTGATAATACACGGGGCCGATGAATATCTCACATGTGAGTTCTGTCCCATAGAAGCCACTGTATAATACCTCAACGCCGTGGTAATTAAATCCCTTGGCTCGTAATTTGGCACCAATCTGATCAACAAGTGACTCGTTAGAATCAGACCCTTCTTTTCCATCAGCGCCTTTTACTGAGCCTGCAAATGGAGTCGCCTCAACAAATTCACCATTTAAGCTCCCCACCTGCAAAGTACGGTAAATCATCTGGAATAAGCACTTTCTGTGATACTGTTACCTCAGAATAAGGATTTAAGTACATACCTTTGCAGCAACAGACTCTAAAAGCATAGCAATGGTCATTCTAGAAGGAAATGCGTGTGGGTTAATGATCAAATCAGGACGCATTCCTGTTACTCCTGAAAAAGGCATATCGATATCTGGCCATAACTGCGAGCAAACACCTTTTTGTCCATGCCTACTACTGAATTTGTCACCAATTACGGGATTTCTGGGATGCCGAAAACGTATATTCGCCTATCCAGAAACAAAGAAGTGAAAAATAAACTTAGTGTTTTAAATGGAATAAATTCAAGTAATTGAAATGATGAATGAATATATCATAAGTTACATATAATTATTTACTTGCCTGATCAGAAAAGTACAATTGGCATGACTAATATGTTCTAAATTATTAAGAAAATAATGCGGCTACAAACTAACCTTTTGAAGATTATTCTTCTTATTTTTCACATCAACAGCAACGAAGTCCACATAAACAGACTCTGTGCCTTTCTTCACAAGGTTTTTGGTGGTATTGGTGTCCTCATTATAGACAGTACAGTAGGGATCCCCGGGATGTAGCATCTGAAAAGTATGTCCTCTTAAGTTAATTATCAAATAGAACCAAAACAACAACAAAAAGCAGCAATAAGGACGGCAGAAGCTCCCAACCTGGCCAACAAAAGGAAGTCCGTCAGAATCAATATGAGCATGACTTGATTTATCAAGAACACTTCTTCTAAACGACTTCTTTGGCCGCTCTGTTCTGCTGCCTTGCTCAGCCAAGTCAATGGTTTCTGTCTGCATTCATAATTTGAATTTAAATTCAATTAAGAAACACCCCTGAAAAAATTCCTATTGATGCAAAACGTAAAGATCAAAACTCAAAAAAAAAAAAAAATTAAAGAAAAAGGTTCTAATCATATTCAATTGTGCATAAATATTGAGCATTTCATAGTATGTAGAGCTGATGGACTTATAAAAAAAATGTTAAATAGAAAAATGGACCTGGTAAATCTGTCCATGGAACATCCCTCGTTCTACTGCTGATTTGTTCAAGATCATAGCGTCCTCCATGTCGTACCTGAGAGTAGGAGATCAGAAGGGAAGCCCAAAAGGTATACGACAATAATACAATGAAACAATCAAATTACCCAGAATAAGCCAGCACAGCAACAATTGCGTTTGTCCCTGTTGGGAACTCATCCACGCAGAAGTCTGTATATGTCTTAGTACGTACTATGGGAGTTTGAGGAGTCTGAAAGAACACCAAAGAGTAGGCTTTACATCAATAGGGACCAAGTGCATAAAAACTGAACAATTTACAGTTGCTGAAACTTGGAAACATTTTTTCTGGAAGGATTGCAATACATTCCAAGTGGCTCAAATCCAAAAGGATTATAGAAACAAAAGAGCAAACCTGAAGATGATACATCTTTTGATCTGCACGGTAGCGAATAGCCTGTGAAGAGAAGGCCATCGTTTGCTTTGCCATCTAGAATTAGTATAAAATATAAAAAAAATAAGGAAATGAGAATTAAGCAAAATCGCCAAGGATAACCAATATTTCATAGGAAGTATGTCTATTTATTTATTAAAATACAATAATGGAGAAAAAGCAACCTGACACTGGTACATATTTCGAGGACTCTGATTATGGTCTGACCAAGGTGTGAGATTAGCAACCACACTAAGCATTACTGTTGGATGAATCTCTTCATGAGTTGCAGGAAATTCACTTCGTCTTCCACCATCTCCACCATCAGGACATCTAATTTCCATAAAGACCTAAAGGAGGTTTGAGAAAGAAACTGTTAATACCTATATATATAATTAGGGACTAATGATTAATGAACCAATCATAGTGCAGCGGGGATCCTTTAGTAACCTGCTCAAAGGGACCAATGAGCTCAATATTCTGACTTCCATCAGTATTTATAAGATTCTTCACTGGCCGTATGAATCTTGAGGGATTTGTGAAGAGATACAGGCCAGGATATGCTCCCCCGTAACTAACAGGAACATATCCTACCTCCAGATCGTCAGGAATCTGCAATAATTTCATTATATCAATGAGTGAGAAATGTAGGGGACTAGCTGAGGTATGATGACAGACCCCAAAAAAGACATACCGACGAAGTAGCAGACAGTTTCAACCTTCGAAGATGACTGACGATGTTCTCAACTTCAGAAGACGTGACATAACCAACAACACGCCCATCCAGAAGAACCGAGAGGACTTCTGGTGGACCAGCTTGCACAAGTTTTGGCAGTGAAGTTGCCATTCCAACCTCAACAAGAACTTTCAAAATAGATCTTTTTATATCAAAGAAATCCCTGATACCTCCTTTTGAATCGAAATAGGATGTGATCCCTAACACAAATGAACCAACATAGTTGTAATTAGTTCACAGTTACTAAAGAGTAATAATGAAGTATTTGAAAGAGTAAAAGTTAATACACCGGTACGTTGATTCTTCAGCTGATTTTAATCAATCTCATAGAATAAATCCAAAATAGAACGAGGTTGTAACGTGAATAGTTGAACATATGGCTAGAAAAACTTTTTTCCAACGAGCAAAATGAATAAAAAAATTCCTTCCAGAAGGGCATTGAATGCATATTTATTCAAGTCAAACATAAGTATCAAAATCTTCAGCTTAGGCAAACTGCTCTTGTTTCAATGCAAGATCCAATATCACTACTGCCTACATGATGCAGATGCCAGGAACTGCCACCCTTGAAAAATATTTTACTGGTCTGGATAGATTTTATAACATAAATTTTCCTACTACAGTGATGAAAGGTACTTACGGCAGGTACGCGCCATATGATTCAGCAAACCACAAGGTTCACCATCAGGTGTGTGCACTGGACACATGAAACCCCAAGATCTGCAGATTAAGATTAAATAGTTAACTAGGAAAACATAGAAGGAACATTATAAATAGAAACTTCCCATGATGGCAGACTACTTACTCAGGCAACAACTTTCTGACACTCGTGGTCCGCAACCCAGCAAATGATGCTCCTCGATGTACAGCACGGAAATGGGAAATAAAGCGAAGGAAGTTGAGCCTCTCCGCTTGCACTGTGTAACCTGCTCTCTAGCAAAACATAATAGAGCTTATTAGTTGGCTTCTCAATTCATGCAGCCAAAGTAGTAAATGAAGAATCAATACCATACAAGGATCTCTTATCTCAAACATGTGATGAAAAGAACCCATCTAAAATAAAGGCTGTATATAAGTACCTGCTGCAAATCTAAACCAGTTTGTGTGACCAGCCTTCCAGTTTTTAACAAGTTCTCTATTGCTGTACCAATCTGCCTCCTAGGGTTCTTCTCCATGACTTTCTTCACATCTTGTACTGGAAGAGGTACACGAAACAAGTAAATAGTGAGCACCTAGGCAATAAGACTATCCTTTGGGACAAGTTTTCCTAGTGTGCATTTCTGATTCAAAAGAAACAAATATGACCACTCAGATTCAAAAGCACATTAGGTCCGCCCAACTCCGGTGTTAATTAGGCGCTCGTAACAAGGATTGTTTTAAATAGAAAATTAAGTATTTTCCCATGTAAAATGCAAGGATTGTTGTAAAACACACCAAGAGCGAGTCCACTCATTTTTTTTTCTAAAAAAGAGCAACATAATAATTTTATTTTATAAATAAAATAAAAGTAAAACAAAATGATTCAGGACAATGAACTGACATTACCTATATACCTACTTGAGTTAAGTTGGATAATAAGGAGTTTTATGAGTGAAATTTAGAGCAAAAGGAGATTGGAGAGATAAAACAAGATACAACTTATATTGCCTCAAAGAAAGAAGTATACTTACAACTGCAGAAGTCAAATTTTTTGCTTGGCTTGTTGATCTCATCTTCCAGAAGTTTTTTACCCTTTTCTAGCCACTCCTCAAGTTTTTCCTAGGGACAGAAACAAATGAAAAATAAGTATAGAAACTCAGTAGAGAATTACAACAGTACAAAGACCAAGTCCATATCATGTTTGCACCATTAGCAGTAACTAGTAGCACATAAGATTAGGCATCAAATTTCTGACAGAAGGCAAAAGGAATGCGGCACATAATAGAAGGCTGTTAGCTAATGTTCTCCATCCTTCTAAAATAAATCTCACTGCTGAGTAAAACATGTAAGGCTTGAGTTAACACTTAACATCACAAGTCACAGCCCACATAATGAACAAATAAATGCAGTTCAGACAGCCTACCTTCAGATAAATAGTAATCAGGTGACCAGGAAGTAAAACTTCTTGATTCTGTAAAGAATCGGGATTGTCCGGAACAGAAGTTTGATCAATGAGGGAAAACAGTTTCTGCACCATAAAACTGCAGCAAGAACAATGAGAGAATAATGACATTTCTCCTTCCACGACAAGAAATGAGAAAACAGAGAGCTCTTTAGGACAACTGACAGAGAATCTACAAGTGGCAACTCACATGAGCAGATTGAATTTATCCTCATTTTTATCAAGGTGCACAAAGATATACTTGCTCAGAACAGCATCAGCAACCTAGTAATAAAGTGAAAGGGAAGGGAGTGAGAGGTCACAAGCATGAAAAGAAGGCCACGTCAAAATCAATCACGGGGAACATAAAAGCTATAAGAACACTTACAACAGAGTAACTTTCTTTTTCCAGTCCAGCCATGAGGAGCTGAAAGTGCTCGCCTGAGTATAAGCAAAAGGTCAATAAATAACTACAAACATAAAAATGGAACAAATGTTCTGATTAATAGTAGCTGAAAGGAGAGTAGGAGTGACAACTGCCAAGTACCCAGATGTTGTTTGCACTGATTGCGAGTGAAAAGGCCCAAATCTCTAAGTTCATCAAGAATGATCTTCGCCCTCTCTCCCACAAGCTGAGTGCCAACCGCACCCCTCACCCTCCCATGTTTCTCACTGTAGCAACTAGTAAGACTAGCATATATTTCGTGATCAGAGGTATCGATAAGTGCCTGTAATTGCAGCCGAGAAAACAATCAACAGCGATAAATCAGCAGTAAAAGTTGCCACAGGAAGTGAAGGCATCCAAAAAAGTGACTCTCCAACTATTTGAGGAAAGTATGAAGGGCAAAAGGGAAAATAACAGATCACGACCTTCAAAACAACTCCAACAGGAAGCAAGTACTCCCTACCCTGAATCCTGCAAAATGAATACCGGAGGTGAGTTTACTCAAACTTCATGTATGAATGGTTTTAAACCAGTTCTCCTCTTTCCATTTTCTGACTCTGCAGCCAGCTTGACCTAAGAAGTATATTTCCAATTCCAAAAATACAAATATTTAGTACTTTACAGATTCTTGTTTTAACTTGTAATATGAAAATATAATGAGTTATTCAAGAAGACAGTTCTCTTCTTTCCTTTCCACTTCAATTGAAAGTGGGGGGAACCTTAAGAGCTTCAGATTCAATAGTTAGTTATTTATTTCGTAAAACTAAAGAAATAGAATATTCAGCTACTAAGTGGGTAAAACAAATGTCCGTAGAATTCTTTTCCTGAAAATAGGAAATTGAGAGGACTATTTTAATAGAAAACACAAGAGACTCTTACCAAACCCCGAGTCTAGCACTTCCATTCTGAAGATAATACAACTTCACTGAGACAGATGACTGATCTTCTCTGACACATCTAAACACAAATAGGAGAAGACAACCAAAAGTTAGAACCCTGAAGCTAGACCAATTAGACAATACTGGCAAGGAGTCACACAAGCAAATGAATAAGTAACTGGTGAAGAACCACAATAAGTGAATAACAAAAAAGGCATCTTCTTAAAGTCCACAAACTAAAAGCATTGATGCAAAATGAGAAAATTAAACATATCATTAATTACTTATAAGGATTTCATTTATACAGAGAGAAATAGAGAACCTTATTACAACTGCTTTGTCAGTGTATCCTTCTCGCCTGTCACGAAATGAGTTCCGGACCATGCTCATCGGCTGAAATTAACATTGTTAATTCAGATACAAGTGTGGAAAAAAAATTGCAAAATGTTATGATTGCTATCCAAGATACATTTGTAAATTCATTGACATTTACTTTCCTTCTACATAAGAAGTAATCTTTCACAAACATCTATGGCTCAATTGTTCAAAAATTTCTTAGCAGAATTTCAACTTACATAGTTACGCTTCGGCAAAATCAGAAGACGGACAACTCTCTCAAGGCCATTCAAAATAAAGTAGCTGCATAAGGAGTTAACAGGACAAAATAGGTTATTCCAATATGAATAATTTCATACTCAACCAAAAATATTTGTATATACCTAATCATAGACACATACTATCACTAAATTGGACTAGAAATAGTATCGAGAACTCACCCACCCATCTCTGAAGCCTCCTCTTTGCAAGCTACCAGCTTTTGAGGGCTTGCACCATTTAAATGGCAAAGTTTTGACTGCATTACTCCAACACATCAATAATAAAGATTTGATTCAAATAATACGAACTATCAACCAAAAAGGCAACTATTAAAAGGATTTTCTATGCAATGACTCAAAAACTTTCTTAGCATACGGCAAAACTGGCTATGGACAAGGATTCAATTCACTATATGATACAAGCACACTAGACAAGAGGGCCTGTAGCAACAATAACAAATATTCTCACCAAGGCTAAAAAAATCCAAGAACTGACCTTTAACATAATAGGGAAATTCCCGAACTCCACATTCTCTCGTATATCTGGTCCACCATCATATTGAAAGATCATCTCAGCATAGAACTTCGCCGAGTAAGAAATTTTTGCTTGTCTACACTATAACATTTACATAGACAAAAACAAAAGCTGGGGTCAACACAAACGTCACAATAAAACAGAATCAACAGGAGAAACGGCAAACTCTGTTACCTCATAAGGAAGCAGGGGATCACGAATTCTTCCTGAAGAACCTCCTTCCTTCAGGGGTTGGTGTATCTCGGGCTTGCCTAGCCTAAGTATAACATTGGTCAAGGTAAAACCTTGAGGCAACCAGAATGAAGTAAACGTATCTAAAATTTATTTTTCCAAGTTTAGGTGCCAAAATGAGTGAGATTCTAAACATCGAAAACATTATGCACACTTAGGAACTTAGAGAGTCCCTCACTGCTAGCTATATCAAGATTCAACTAAGTTGGATCGTAAGGCCGAATTTTTAAAATTCCACAGCTGAACTTGAACAACGTCCATAGTTAGTCTAGCTGTGCCACACGAATAATAGCGAAAATAACTATTTCAATACAGTGAAAGAAGATAAACAAAAATGGCGGGAAGAAACATTAGCGAACTGTAAAAAAGGATATTCCTAAGCTTCTTGTTGGTGGATGGATCGAAAATCTCGACGGGCTTGACTCGTTCGAGCATTTTTTCCAGACCAGCTTCCACCAAGTAATCAAACGACTCTATATGGTGGCTGAAGAGTTCGCGGAGGTTGTCATAGTTCGGCGTTGCGCCGGGTTTGTAGCTGGCCATGTTGCAGCTCACGGAGGTTGCACAATACCTTCGTCCCTTCCAAGTGTCGTCTGAAGTTGCTGCCGGTGGGAGGGTTTAGGACAGGTTTTGCCGCAGTTGCATTGAATTTGCCGATTGATATCGTAAGTTGTCAAGGGTTTTCTTTCGTTTCTGGTCCAATGGTAGATGGGCTTGGGCTCAAAAGAATTGGAGTTTTTTAGCAACTTGTTCTTGAAAAAAAAAAAAACTGGTATTTATATGGGTAGAAACTCGAATATGAGAAATCAATTATTTTGGTTCTAATCTTGAATTATTTACGGTTAATTTACGTATAAGAGGAAATCTAAACTTGTATATATCAAATCTTACGAAATTGATTTCCTCTTATTCTGATGTCCTATAGGATCATCCCGCAATTAAAGAAAAAATTAGTTATTGAATCATGCGTTTAAATACGATTTATTATCTCCAAGACGCAAACTAAGCACAATTAGTTGGACCAACTGGTAAAACGAAACGATTTGTTTTTTAGGGGCGACTTAATGAATTCCGCTAGAGACGTCACGAGGGCTTTAACTTTAACACTCTCGGTCCGAAATTGCGAAAGTAAAATTGTATAAAGAAAAATAAGTTGTTACAATTAACATGACCTATAGTTAGTTTTTAGTTCTTAACCCTTGAATTTTCCGATTTCTCTTCGGTTACCAGATTTACATAAGGGGCATCAATTTATACTATACCTATATACAAACTTTACTACATACTGTCAATAATAATAATTATCCATTAATAAATCCGAATTCCCACACCCACAACTTCAAATTGTCAAAAAATTGTTGCATTAGACATGAAATTGCACAGACTATCTCACATTACAGAACATGACACCAACTGAAAATAACTTCAGATCATGCATCAACAAAGGTGGATGGATAACTGAAGCACATCGAACCGAATAGAACAATATTCCAACTATTTCTGCAAGACAACAATGCAAAACTATACGTAAGAACATCAAATGAGTTGGAATTCCTTTTGTGAGAGGATCAACTTTGTTTTGCCTGCTGCTGCGTTGGGAGGTAGATTTTGAACTCTGGAGGCAGTTCCTCCTCAGAGTAGAGTCGATCGGCAAAGTATACTCTCCTGAGGCGGCAGTTAGCGTGCACCTGAACTCTCAAAGTTTCAACGTAGTTGGTCCCGTATGCTCTCCGTGTGAAATCAGCCAAATTCAGCTGTATCTGATTCCATCCTTCATCCATCTTCAGTGGCATGGTGCATATATATGGCTTCACCCTAGTCATAGACTGCCATCCCACAGAAAACACTAATCAAGCTCCAGAATTTGCTTTGTTTGTCAATGAGTCGTGCAACAGTGCAGAAATGTTCTAAAAATCAATATTAACTTATGAACCAATGATGCTTAATTTAACAGCTAGATACTTATCCATCATTTGACACGGATAAGTTCATAGGCAATCTTGATATGAAAAAACATAATCTCCAATACCCATTACTCGGGATATTAGTTACATCAGGTCATAATGTCTCTGGCAATTCAACTAGTGGGTTTATGGATCAATTGCAATTATCAATTCAATTTTATGGTGAAGAACAAGACTACATTGGTTAAGTATCTAAACTATCACAGAAACCATTAATGTGTCAAATCCAATTCAAACCGGCACACTATAGGAAGAAAGCAACAAACGGATAGGGACAAAAAAAGGGAAGACTTACAGACTTGAAAATTAGAAGATCTGAAGCGCCTCCTCACATTCTTGTCGTCCAGCACTTGAATCTCAAAAGTGAAATACTTTTTAAGATTCTTTACAATCAAAACCAAGAATGGCAGTTTAATACCGAGAGTAGCGGCTGGATCAGCTGGGCATGTTATGTAGGTGGACTGTACATTTGAGCCAACTATTTCTAGGACATTCGATTGAATGTCTTCATCTTGAGGTCTTTTAACATGCCCATTTACCACTGCAAGCAAAAGATGCCACCATATATTAGCAAAATTTCAGCCCTATGCATCCCTAAAATCTTACATTATGCATGAGCAAAAGCCTGCTAAGAACCGCAAATGACGAACAAGCATTGCATTTCTACCAGTTCAGATAAGTACATAAGAGGAGGATAGCTCCTAAATAGTGAAATTGGACAGCAGGTGGATCACTTACCTTCTTTATCCCATATCTGCAAAGGTTTGCTCCTGTTGAAAAAATACGAACTTCTAATAAGGACACGAGCTAGAGAAGACAGATTAATCAAAACTACTCGATTCATCGTGGATGGAGACAGAGTTTTGCTTGGACATACCCAAGACTGTACAGAATGGACAAAAATCCGGATTGGAATGTGTTCTTGAACATTCTTCTCTTCAGAACCAAAGCTAGGTCACCTGAGATACATCGATTGCAAGGTCCATATAAAACCGCAAGGATCAAACCAACAACTTCTATCAAACTCGACGGCAATAGTCTAAACTATCAAGTTCAATATTTGCATCAAAATTACGCATGAACAGGCACTTCCAGTTTCTCTTCCGATTCTGCTACATGTTTATTCTTTTCAAGATCGCAATCATAAAGGAAATAGGGGAAGAATACCTCGCCTGAGCTAGAATGGTTGTCGGTGTCGTCGGGCTAAAGTCGTTGTCTTCTCTTCCCTCAGAGAAGAAGAACGAAAGGGTTTCTTTCTGACCCAGAAGAACTCGTCAAGATTTGGGCCCAAGCTTATTATCTGGGCCCAATCATCATACAGAGTGGCCCATTGATTTATATAATTTATCTCCTACGCCAGGCTGAAACGCCAGAAAGGACTATGGTCTATGAAATATGAACACTTGAATAGGTCGATAAATAGGTTCGCCAATTAATTAGAGTATCCTCTAAGTGGTAAAATATTTATGAAACACTTAAAAGACTGATCTAGTGTAATTAACAATTATTTTAATTGTGCAATAAGTATAGTATAAATGTACTGCCCTTAAACATGCTTACTGGAATAGTCGCATAAAAAAATGAAAACAAAATGACAATGTTACAATAAAGACGAAGTCATAATGAAAAGAGGGAGGCCAATTTTCTGTAATGTACAATTTTTTATTCTAAAATTTTTATAATTATTGTCATTTTAATTTTTAAAATCTTACAAATGTCCCCTAATTTTTTTATACTAATTATTAACTTAATTCTTACCTAACTAAAGAGAATTTCTAGCTGCGTTCATGATTACAATTGCATCTTTGAGATATATCATTTCGTTATGTATAAACGATGAAATTCCATTGATAAGTATATCTGCCAATGTATGTCTCCCTCATGGTTTAAAAATTAAAAATTCGTTTTAATGGAACATTTATATATATTTGAATAAATAAAGCTTCAGATTTTTTAATCCATTATATTTATATATATGGCAATGGCAGTAATTTACAACTTATAATATTTACAAAGTAAATAATTAAATAGCCTCTAAATAGAATTTCTCTCCCTGCGATGAAGGAATTGATCGTTTACATCCAATTTAAGTGTACAATTTTACAAAACAAAACCCAGCCAAGTTCAGTTTGACCTAAGATTTTGGGCATAAAAACCGGATTATAACCAAATTAGACCCCAAGGAGGTGGTCAAGGTTAGGTCCGAGCCCTAAATAGGTCCGATCGACATGAGTACAAAGACTACAACTGCAAAACTTGTTTGCAATAGAATATCAATCCACCACTTTATACAAATATATATATATATATATCAATCTACCTGTTGACCTCCTCCATCTAACGACTACCTATTTTTTTGGCCAAATACTACCTACTTAGTACTTAGTATTAGATAGAAGAATAATAAAAATAAAAATATTTTGGCTATCCAGGTTACGGAAAAGTAAACACTATTGGTCGAAAGACATGCACAACATGTATGTCATATGAGAGACTAGAAACGTACGTGCAATCCACAAACACACCCTCTCCATATACTAGTCTTCCCAGAAGACTAGTATTAGTATTGCACTACACAGTCCAGTTGCTGTCATTCATTTCTCCACCATGTCTGCACAGCGGCTCCCGCCTCCACCGTCTTCATCCGCATCGCCTCAACTTCCCCCACCGCCCCGAACCCCACGGATAATCCCCTCCTCATCTCCCACCTCCGGCCACACCACCCCTTCCCCGAACCGCTCACATGCCGATCGAAAGAGGGACAAGAAAGAGAAGAAGAAGAAGAACTCCAAATCCTCCAAGTTCTTCCGCAAGTTTCGTTCCGTCTTCCACTCATTCCCCATCATCAACCCTTCTTCCTGCAAAATCCCCGTCTCCCTCTCCCTCCACGGGACCCGCCCCAACCATGACGGTCACGTCCACGGTGGGACCCGTGTCACCGGGACACTGTTTGGTCACAGAAAGACGAGGATCAACCTCGCTATACAGGAGTCCCCGAGGAGCGTTCCAATGGTCGTGCTCGAGCTCGCGGTCCCCACAGGGAAGTTGCTTCAAGACATGGGGGCGGGGCTCGTGAGGATTGCGCTTGAGTGCGAGAAGAAGCATCCTTCGGAGAAGACTAAGTTGATGGATGAGGCCATATGGACAATGTACACTAATGGACGGAAAGTCGGGTATGCAGTGCGGCGGGACCCGACTGAGGATGACCTCAGCGTGATGCAGACACTCCATGCGGTGTCTATGGGGGCGGGTGTCCTGCCCAGCGGAGATGCGGATCTTCCGGATGGGGAAATGACCTACATGAGAGCGCAGTTTGAGCGGGTTGTGGGGTCTAAGGACTCGGAGACTTATTACATGCTGAACCCGGATGTGAACGGTGGGCCTGAACTCAGCATCTTCTTCGTCAGGGTTTGATCAGATGGTGCAAGTTGGTCTAAGGACTCAGAGACTTATTCCATGATGAAACCCGGAAGTGAACGGTGGGCCCGACCGAGCTCAGCATCTTCTTCGTGAGGGTCTGAACAAGCTGTGGAGAAAGAAGAACCACCAATGTCAAGTTGTGTAACTAAGCTACTAACATTGTACACAATTCTTTCTAGATGTTCCATTTTTCTGACAATTGCTGTGCTGCTGGAGTGTAAGCTGTTCATGTAGAGACTATATATATCCAAAAGGGAGTAAACCCACCACTAACAGATACAGATTACTAATAATCATTGCATTGTTAGAGTTAGCTTGACGAATTTAGTTGTCTTCACCACAATTATGAATCGGTTACATACAACATCGGGGATTCACGTCACAACCTGGCTTGGGTCGAGACCTGTAAACAAATGCCAGCTAAATTTTCGGAAACCTATGGGGGTGTGTTTAACAAAAAAAAAAAAATGCTGAGTTGATGCTTCAATCAATCCTATTAAGCTGGAAGACATAACTATAAGTACCTGATTTGTCATGGTAGTAGCAATGACAATGGATAACTCTAGCTTGGCAGAGGCTGAAGCTTGCCCACATATAAGCTCTCTATGATCCAGCTTATTGGCTGAAATGAGAGGTACATGTAAATAAAAGCAAGGAAATGAATCATGAAATTCAACCCTATAATCGATAAGAGTACGGACCATTATGGGTATATTCCTCTCCCTGGCACACTGTGTCAAGTGGCGAGATGGCTTGCTTTCGTACTCAGTTATAATAATTCCAAGAGACATTTTCTTGTTGTCAAGACTTCGGATCAATGGTTGAAGGGTTTTAAAGGCCTGCCCTCCTCCGTGCTGTCCAACAAAGATATAGATTGGTGAGCTCAAACCCATATAGAAATGAAGAAGTTCACTTAAAAGCCTAAGAGAAAGATTCTTAAAAGCCTAAGAGAAAGATTCGAGATGTCACTTACATTGATAATGCTTATGAATTTGGCATAGAAGCTACACTTCCCGTGAAGCATGATTCCTACTTGCTCAAATATACGTTTAGTCTGATTTCGAGAAATTGTCTCTTCAGTGGCATAATTAACAAGAGGAGCTTGATTTGGTATAACCATATATCTACAAAAGCACAGTAGTTAGTGTGTCTCATCAGTAAGTGAGTCTCATTAACAAATCAAATGTTTGAAACAGAACAGCAAAAGGTAACTTACTTTTCAGGTGGTATAGTGGAACCAGCTGCGATTGAATCTGTAAGCCAGATGAATTTAAGGATAACGGTACGAACTGCACATCCGTACAAAAACTTGGCCGTCTTTACCTGAAATAAACAGGAATTCAACAACGGTTTAGCCTGAACATGCTTTACGTTCTACCAAAAGATAGAAGCTCTAAACTAATTGAATCTTTCAACTTTGCTCAGAGAAAAGCACACTTAACGACTAGCACGATAACTAGTGCCACTTGGTTAGCTCCTTGATTAAGTATCATTTGAAATAAAAACTGTGAATGAGAAAAACAATCAACACCACTTGGGTACCTTTATGATTATTAATAATATTCTTTCCAAGAACCTTACCTTTTTTGAAGATATAACAACAGGTAAAGGAGAATCCGCACTTCTTTTACTCTTTGACTTGATAGAAGGAATGTCCAAGAGGACGGTGCCACCATGTCTCTGGATCAATCCTTCAATTTCTTTTTCCTTGTTTCTTGAAAATCCAGTAATCAAGAATTCCACACCCTGAAAAATCAATTTGCTCCTACTATTGGTGCATCTTGTGAGATTTTGCCTGCACTGAGTTTCCAACTCCAAGCTGGGGTATCCTGACTTTTTATTGGATCCGGCTGCTACACCTGCAAATTATATTAATGGATTTGTTGATAATGAACCTTCTAAGGAAAAGGGGGAAAGGGAAATTATGAGGCGTCACATTACAACTAACATGCAGAATGAGCTTACCTTTTTTCAGAGAAGATTTTAAGTTCCTTATGGCCATGTCCTTATGTAGAATAGTGCTGGCTTCTGCAAAACGTACTTTCTTTTTCCCAGGCACTTGGTTCTCAATTGTTTTCTGACCCTCGAGGTGTTTATTCTGTAAAATGCTTCTCTCTTGAACCTTATCCGCGTTAGCTGGTAAGACAAACCCTTGATCACTTTCGGTGGAATTTTCTGCTGGAAACTTGGGAACCTGAATTCGACACTTTTTTCTAGGACCGAAAATGAGAGGCAACCTTCTTTTAGCTGGTGACTGAAGCAGGAGTGCCCCTGCGCCTTTCATATATTCAACTGTTCTCTTTTCAACAGCCATTTCTTTGTTGTTCTGCTTTACATTTCTGCTACCATATTTTTTCCCATTCTTTCTAACAGCATACATAGATATAGATATTGCTGATGTCAGTCCAGAAGATGTACTGCAAGATCTGGTACAATTTCTGTAAGCATGTGATGCTATAATTCTTCTATTAAGATTGGCAAGAGAGGATGAATCGACTTTGCTTCCAAAGTGGGCCAATCCTTCAGGTAAGAAGGAACTATAATTCTTTAAAGAGGACAGCTGCCTCTTAACTGTAGGCTGAGAATCATCGTCTTTTACAGATAGATTAGTCTGAAGGTTGATGATCATCTCTTGATCAGATGTTTCACACAAGTTTGGCAGTCCAAGACACAATGCTGGGCTGCTGCTCTTCTCAGCAGCATCTTCAACACTTTGACGCCGTACCTGGAGGGATTCAGGATCTTCTACAGAAATACTGCATGGGACAATAGAGCAGAGAGGATCCACCAATGATAAACTTGAAGATAAGACAACCTCCTCAGAGAATAGTCCGCCATCACTCGGCTTGTCACATGAACTATTAGACGGTATATTTGATTGTGAAGCCATCTCAGTCCTCTTGGTTTCATGCTCCTGTACGACTGAATTTTCATCTGGAGCAATATCTACAGATTCGGACAGAAAGCTCGTCTCGCCTCTGAAAAGATTTGCAAAGCTTCTATGCTCCTTAGGTTTCACAGTAGCATTCTCTACTTCCTTTCAACAAAAAAATAAATAGTCAATTCACAAGCAAGGCAAGGAAGAAAAAGCATTAATAGAAGATAATTAGAAGCAAAGGGTCCTTCTTGTGCGCTATATTAAGTAATTGAAAGTTGAACATTTGAAACATCAGTCATAACACCGAAGGAGGATCAATAGATACACCTAGGGTCCTAGAAAAGGTGAAAACTCCAGCAGTTATTTATCAATATCCTAGTAAGCATTCCAATCTTGGCCAAAAATAAAAAAGTAAATTCCAACGAACCATATGGAGGATGGATGTGTGATATCATTAAAAGGAAAGAGATTATGAAATTACAAAGGAAAACATGAAAACCTCAGCAGGTGTTTGTACCTTTGACCAACCACCTAACCAGCGACTCTTGAATCTCTTCGCCGTAGCATAGTTTGGTTCATCTATTACTGATAGAGAGAGCAGGGAGTTAGTTGAATCACCAAATTTCGAACTTCAAACAAAAGTAGACAAAAAAAAGGAGATGCCTAAATTTTTCCTTACATTGATGACAAGTAGTAAATTTTAAGTCAGAATGAGGCAGATTCGTAGTCTCCGCCAACTCCATCAAACCAACTCTCTGAAATCAGTTTATGATTCTTAATACAGAGTGTAAGAATTTGGCATGCTCAACGGAATAGAATGGATAATTCTTATAACTAGAAAAAAAAAAAAAAAAAAAAAAATCAAATATTTGAAGAAACCAATTACTGAAACCAACAAAGAGTTACCTTTTCTTTCGTTAAAGAGCGTGAAATTTTCTCAGGTGATTGATGCAGGAGTCTATCAGCACAGATTGACAGATTGGAAATGGATGGATTTGGAGTCACATACACTGGAACGTTATCATGCACATCAGTGTCATCTACCATGGGTTCTAACGGTAAGTGCTCATCTAACGGCCTATGCCCATCAAGATCTTCATCTAGTTGATTTGGTGGATGAACAGAAGATGTACCAACTCTATCATCCTTTTTTTCTTCAGCTTGAGAACCCATTATGTGGCCTTCATGATCTACTACGGCCGGAGTTTCTTTGACTACAGAAACATCAAAGTCAATACTATCCGAATCATCATAGTCATCAGTACTAGACAGACCTACATCTTTGAAAGCATCCATCATTGTGAAATTGTCCATTTCTAAAGGAAAACACTCCTCAAAAGTATGTTCAGTTCTGTTATCAACCGTATCTTGCAGCCTTTCTAACCGTGCTTGCTTCACACGAAGGGCAATTTCAACAACAGTTGGCATTGCTAAATATTCCAAAGCCGGTTCACTCTCTACAAGTTCATTTATTAGCACTGCTTCAGATGCTGCAATAGAGAACTCAACTGCATCATCAACTTCAGCTTCTTCAAAATATCTATAGTTTTGCTTTTCTTCACCCCAACTTGTTCTATCGATTTCATCAGGCTCAGCTGTAGTTTCAGATATTGAACTTGGAGAACATTTAACCGACTGAATCAATGCCTGAGATGCACCAGGAACTTGGCTTTTTATGCACACCAGATCACTGTCCGACGAAAATTTTAAATTGAAATGGAGCACCTAGACAGCCAAGGTAGTTATAATGCAACTTAGTGAATCTCAAAGGATAATGTAGAACAGGAAATAATGTACTTAACAAGCAATTCATCCTCACATAAAAACCTATCCAATTGAACACTGAAGTATGAAAAACTCAAAACAGTGAGCTAGTAGGCTAATTGCACCTGATCAATCACGTACAAAACCACGAAATCTTTCAAATATAACTCGACTAGTTGGTATAAATGGAAAGTAGACATATCAAAGAAGACAGATTTACTCATACTTAAACTTAATTGCTTACACAGTGCACGTTTCGTGCAGTCTTGAACTGTTACAGAACAACTAATAATCCAAGGATAAGAAAATAAACAGGAACAATCTTGAATGGACCACTTTGGAGTGGATCAATGCAAGAGACAAGCCAAGTCTGGCTTTTTGTAATTGTGATTCAGAAACTTACATTTCCAGTAGATTGAGCAACATTTATGGGCGAATTACTTTCTCCAGACCAATGTAATCGGCAATTATTATATCCAACTCCATCCCTATCTGACAGATCAACATCGTTATCCTCGCTCTCTCTGTGCCGAAAGACAGCCACTTCCTGACCATAGTTAAGAATATTATCAGTTAAACGGCCCCAGCGATGCAAAATGTTACTCATATAACCAATCCATACAAATAAAAGTGATGAAGTTATAATATTAAATCACATTTTCACCCACAAATTCCAGCTTACAAAAAATTGTCTTATTTCACAAGGTTCAAGAGCCTGATTTTGAATTGCATCAGGCGAAACATCACATCACTATCATTGTGACGTATACCCAAAGATTATTCATTCAGTAACAATTAACTACACATAAGTTCAAAGAAGCAAGCAAACCTTCGAAGACCGATCATCATCGGTCCATTCTATCTGATTCAGATTAAACTGCAGCCAATCGGGGAGCCAAGCTAGGTCCTGAAATTGAAATTAGACGATTAATAACAGGGTAAAAGGACGAAAATCAATCCCAAATGATTGTTGAAGGACATAAAGGAATCGTCGTAAAGAAGCGGAAGGAGGTCACTACTTCAGAGAACTGAGGATAGCGAAACCCTAAGCTCGCCATTGAATCCACTTCAGTGACTTGCTACTTGTTATGCTCGCGTAAAGAGCGATAGAGAGAGAGAGAGTTTACCACCAAAAAAAAGACACCTAACAAGAGGCGGAGGAGTTCGCGCCAAAAAAAATCATGACACCTAACAGGCTAACAAGAGAACGAGAAGGTTCCTTTTTTTTACTTGATAAATTTTCTACATGTGAAATTTTTGGTCATAGGTAGGGATAGCAACGGGTCTCGGAGCCCCGAAGCAGGGCCCGACCCGGTTTTGACCCACCGAGAGACCCCGGACCCCGTAGACCCGCCCCGAAATTCATATATATATAATATATATTTTTTTATTTTTTTTATTTTATGTTAATATGATCTAACATTTACTAAACAATATGGTTAATATAGTACATATATAAATAACATGGACCAAATTACAAATAGAAGTATATTTAGATTATTAGGATTTGTTAATTTGGTGTTTGGATTTGAATTTGTATTTGTAATGAATTTGATGTGTTTATTGTTTATATTTGATTGGTGTTAGATTTATATTTGAATTTATATATAATGTAATATTTTGACAAAAAAAATTGTATTTAATATTGAAAAGTGAAAAAAATAAATAAATAAATAAAAATTGTTCACATGGCGGGGCGGGTCGGGGCCCCGCGGGTCGACCCGCGGGATTGTTGACCCGACCCGACCCGCCCCGAAAGGGCCATTTGGCCGGGGCCGGGTCAGCCAGGCCGACCCGCGGGGCGGGTCCGGGGCTGCGAAAACTCGCCCGACCCGCCCCGTTGCCATCCCTAGTCATTGGTGGGCCCTAAACCACTTTTTATAGAAGTTTCACACCCTATTTCACAGTTTGTATCACCACTCTTTTTACTTTTTAGTCCTCAAACCAACTTACACTTACTTATATAGCAATTTTATCGTAAACTTTAATTTTAAAGAAATTCAGTTCTCAATCTTTTATTCCAAACAAAATCAAGTACTCACTGTTATTTCCGATAGTTTGAGTGACGTGGGCATGATATGGATCCATTCATCAAAGAAGGGCACGTATCAGAAGATGACACGTGTCCTTTCAGCATCCACTGAATCATCAACGACGAACCATAGAAATTCCGCTGAAAAAAAACTAGAAACCAGAGATTGGACGCTGATGATGATGGCTTGTGCTTCGCCGGCTCTGATGAACGCCATGATATCCGCAAATGGCTCCATCTTTAACCCTTCGCCGAGGTTTTTCTCCAGCAGACAGCAACTAGCACTGAAGACGCATCCAGCTAAGCTCTTCAAGGTAAGAGCTTCGGCTGCCGACGATGCGGATTGCAACGAAGAAGAGTGCGCGCCGGAGAAGGAGGTAATGATGATGTTCATTCACGTTTTTTGTCGTATAAAAACTTGAAGCTGTTGATGATTATATCGATTGTTGAATGTTAGACTATGGTAGGTTTTCTGGTTTAATTTCTAGCTTGAATCCTAGCTCGATTTTCTCTACGGTAGTTACAGCGCCAATTCTTCATGTCAATTCAATAATCAGTGATTCAACTGTAATTCAGTGCCGCGCTACTCGGTCTTTTCTCGAAATAGGAGTTAGAATCTCCTCGCTGAAAATAACGAATTACTTCGGGTAAGCAGACCTGAGGGAAGTTTTGGGGGTCAAACCGGGAGAAAAATTGACGGCATTTGTGAGGGAGAGGGAAGAATTAGAGAAGGCACACCAACACACAATGAATTACAATTGGTAATTCATAATCATCTGACACTACTACTAACTAGTAGTTTTCAAGGTGCCATTTTTTGTGCTCGAGTTAATGATCTAGTTATTCAAGTGTCATGGTGGGGGGCTCTTCATTTCTCAGTGTTAAGGTTTTGAAATTAAGTTCTTTCTTCATAAATTTTATGATCATAAAGCAGTGTGGTATGGATATGAAGAGTGATGTTAGATATTTCATGGGTGCATGTAATGATTTCATTAACAGGTAGGAAAGGTGAGCATGGAGTGGCTAGCTGGAGACAAGACCAAGGTGTTGGGCACATTTCCTCCTACAAAGAAAGGGTGGACGGGCTATATTGAGAAGGACACCGCTGGGCAAACCAACGTATACTCGGTCGAGGTTCGTTTCTTTACTTTTTTGCTCAGCTTTGAACTGTGTCTTCTGCTATTTCTACTTGCTTCCCAGTACATGGCTCTTATATTTTGAATGTCTTGTTGCAATTACTGTATTGTTTTACTAGTAAAAACTTACAATGAAAACTCCAGATTCTGCTAAGTGCAATAAATTGTAGTAGATAGCTATTAGGGTCAATAACCTGGGAGAGGTCTGAAGTTTGGCCCTTGTGAATTTGAGAGGTCTGAAGATTGAAATGGTGATAACAAAGGTCTGAAGTTTCGACTTGTAGATAATAGAGGTCTCCGTTAGATTTTTCCGTTAAAACTGACGGAAGTTGGTCATGTGCATTGCATGTGACCCGAAATAAAATAAAATTCAAAAAATACCATTCTTGCATCTGACATGATTGAATGAAAAGATGAAAATGCCCTTAAGGCCACCACCCAACTCCAGCCACCACCACGGCTCCGGCCGGCCACCACCCAACTCCGGCGACCACCACTCACAACTCCGACGACCGCCACCCAACTCCGACGACCGCCCCCAAACTCCGACGACCGCCACCACGGCCCAAATCGGAGCCACCGGCCCCGATTGGGCCCAAAAAGGAGCCACAAAGCTCCGATCGGAGCTCTGTGGCTCCGATTTGGGGCCACAGAGCTCCAAATCGGAGCTCTGTGGCCCCAGATCGGAGCTCTGTGGCTCCGATTTGGGCCCAATTGGGGCCGTGGTGGCGGTCGTCGGAGAGGGTGGTGGCCGGCCGGAGAGGGTGGTGGTCGCCGGAGAGGGTGGTGGCCGGAGCCGTGGTGGTGGTCGGAGTTGGGTTAGGTTTAATTTATGGACAGGGGTATTTTTGTCATTTCATCTTTTCATTAATTAAACTTTTTATTAATTCAAATATTACAAAAGGGTATTTTTGACATTTCACACGGTTCTGTTAAATTTGACAGAAAATTTGGACGGAAAACCTAAAAATCACAAAGTCCAAACTTCAGACCTCAGTTATCACCATTTCAATCTTCAGACCTCTCAAATTAACAAGGGTCAAACTTCAAATCTCTCCCAGGTTATTGACCCTAGCTATTATGCTGCTGCTTAGCTAGATTCTGTCCTCTGGATTTCTATGGAGACACACAAGGGTAGTATTAACATCTTCAAAGTAAAGTCATCTCTTATTGATATTTCTCCTAATTCAAATATTGCTCCATTCCCTGATTCTTTAATTGCATTTGCTGCAATCTTCAGCCCACAGTGTACATTTCAGAGAGTGTGATAAGCTCTGGAACAGCAGGTTCTTCATCAGACGGTGCAGAGAACACAGCAGCATTAGTTGGTGGATTCGCCCTAATCGCTGTTGCTGCTGCTTCCTCCATTCTCCTCCAGGTGGGAAAGAATGAAGCCCAAGTCCAGACCATCTCTTACTCCGGTCCTTCTCTCAGTTACTACATTGACAAGTTCAAGCCGCTAGAGATTGTTCCGGTATCAGCCCCGAGCCTAGTAGACGAGGAGCCAGTAGCTTCTATCCCTGAGCTTGAAGTCCCTGAGGTTCAAGCTGCACCTGAGGTTCAGCCCGAGGCTTCGACCTAAATACAAAATAGTTGTCATTTTCCACTGAGGATCTGATGAATATGTATGTATACTGCAGCTTGTACATGTGCAATATATACCCAGATGAGTTAATTGATTTTAAGTAGTACCATAGTCAATTGCAGTTGATAGGCCATTCTGCAAATCCCCTTAATTTCAGTTGCTAATCATTGTTCGTGATGATATTTATAAGGGTTAAAAGAACCTACAAACAATCTTAACTATATGTCATGTTATTAATCGTTGTCTAGATTTAAAATGTTGATATTAATGTCTTAATTATCAAATTAGTTAGTTTCCACTTTTTTTCAACTTAATTTTGCGTTAAAATTGATGTTTTGACAATCAAAAAAATGATTTCCAGTTTTTTAAAGTAAAAATTTGTTGATTATGATGCAATCTTATTTGATGCTTAGAGCATCCACATTGGTATTACATAGGGATTACATAAAGGTTGGTCCTACATGTTATGTTTTTGTATGTAAAGTGGAAAAATATGTTGCAGTAGTTTTATATAGCAATTCTTAAAAATTGGACTCACATGTTTTATTCCTTTACTTCAAATTTATTACTCTCTTTTTTATTCCAAAACTAGCGATTCTGGACAGTTTTCTTCGTTTTTTTTTTTCTTTTCAAATCAGCGGACAACTTCCCTTTTTTTTTTTTTTGACGGCGATTCCTGACGAATGTATATATATATATATAAAGACCGGGAATATTTTAGTAGCTTTATATATATATATAACGAACGAGAATTCTTTAGTAGTTTTTTCTTTCCCGGACGCTCGAGCATTTTAAATTTAAGTTGATTTTTTTTAATTTATTTATGAAATTATGTTATATGATTTTAATTTATTTGGTTTACAAAAAAAAATCACTCTTTTTCAGTAAGCTCCATTCTTGTATCATTCTCGGGGTTGGGTCGATCACGGTCTTGTATCACCGTTGGAATTTTGTTAATCATCATTATTTATGACATCATTGTTTATGACATCATTGTAACAATTTGACCATGAAACTATGTGTACGCACATAGTGCGAACTGGGTCTAGTATATATAAATGAATATATTTAACGAATATATATGTATATAAATGAATATGTAATAATTGAAACTTTAATTGTAATTATTTTTAAAATTGGTTGTTAAAATTTTATAATAAAATATCCTCCGTTGTTTATTAACTCTTATTATAATTCACAGTCATTAATAGGAAGATTACAACTCCGAGACACCATTTCATTTTGGCAGTTGCCGCGATTCCATGGATTATACCTATTTGTACAAAGTAAAACCATTGTATACCTACTATTATGTCAACATTAGTAAGTTTATATATTTTTTAAACACACACAAAAAGTTTACGTGACACTTTTAAGTAAAGCAAAATATTGTTTTAGATCAGCCCGTAAGAGGTAAAGTGCTAGTCATGAACAATTTTACATTCTCATGGGCACTAGCGGGGTTTGAACCCCTGACATCTGGTTAAGAGATGAACGGAGTTTGAATCTCTGACCTCTAGTTAAGGATGAGACACTGAACCACCCTACAATTGTTACATGGCTTAAAGCAAAATATCGTGGATGCTCTAAAAAAAACAACGATTTACCTAGATGTTGGCAAGAAAAAATGTAGGATTGTAGTAGGTAGGAAGAGAGTACGACCATATTCATTTCATTATGAAAACATTATATTCAATCAATGGGCTCGGCAATATTGAATTGCATGGACATGCTTCATTATTGACAGGTCCTACTTTTTATGATGGGTTGGGCTAAATTGTGGTTGTAATCAAATTCTAAGCCATTAAATTATGCACATAGAAAATTGTGTAATCGTTAATATTTAATTGAGATTTTCTCACCTGAAATATAATTTATTTTCTCATATAATATAACAGTTACAAACTCGACCGTACTCTCGAATGCATTTTAGCCTAATCCCGTTTATAAAATGTTTCATTTCGTTAAAACGGATACCCTCCCAATGATATTGTAGTGAGGAATAAGAGCATTTGGTTGAAGATAGGAGATAGCGATAGATCAACTAACTAATAAAAGAATCCAATCCCCCGACCTGATCAATTATATGAGAATCAGAATATAACGAAGACAAGTCAAATCGCTAGCACCACCAACATGTGGAACTCATGCGTATGTCTGAATGTATTACATATATTAAATAAATATAATTCTACTTAATTAAATTAAACAGTTAAACATAATAAAATTAATAAATTTTATTTTATAAATTTATTTTAGAGCTTATAAAATCAAATGCGTGTGTGTGTTATGTTATGTGTAATAAATTGTGATTCTGATTTTTAAAACATACCATATTAATTAGTGTAATTTATAATATTTTTATATAATCTTAATAACTAAAATATAGGTATTATTTTTTATTTATTATAATTATAATGTTACGTTTGAATATTTTAATTTAAAAAAAATAACTTTTTATATGTTACTTTATTATAAATGATTTTTTTCATGTTAAATTAGATATAAAGACCATCTAAATGACATATGATATCACGTATTTATAATTTAGTTATACAACTAATAAAATTAATAAACAATAAAATGTATATGTTCTTTTAAATATATTAATTTTAAAAAATAACAATAATTACAAAGTACAAGATAATAGTATTATTATATAGTTTTTCATTATAAAAAATAGCGGTTAAATAACTCGTTATCATCTTAAATATACGGAGAGTCGTACGTAGAAATCGACAATAGTGACTTTCTAACACATTGTTCCCCATTGTCGTTACATCATTATTAATTTTCGTCTAAAATATAAGTCTTCTAAGATAACTTGTATATTAATGAATATGGCTATGGATAAAAAAATAATAATTTAGAAACAAGACGGGAATTCTCTATAAAGACACAACTGGCTATTTGAAATGTAGCCCCATGTAGGCATGTAGCGCTGTTTGGTAGTGCATTTGTTTTGGGTATGAAATGTTCAAATCAAATGATCATCTCTATATCTATAACAGCTACTGTGAGATCAATTGAAAACGATTCCAAATCACAATTCAATAGTAGATATGATGTCAGGATTTATTTTTGTTTAAACGATTATTATTGAATTTAGGGCAATAATTGATATAAAAAAAGTGTGGAGATAAGTATAATTTTAAAAGATTATTAATTAAAAATAATTAATAAAGTATAAAATATACGAATTACGAAAAGTCGAGCGAATTCCCCGGCGGCCACAGCGGCTCCATCTCTGATTAGGTATATATATATATATATATATATATATATATTATAAAAAGTCAAGTCTTTTGATTAAGACAAAAGTAAGTTGATTATATATATACTGACTCCACTCTTTTGATGCGAAGTTTACGATTTATTAGAATACTAATAATAATAAATTTCAATTTAATTGCCAAATTCTCCATGTACAATTTCGATACAACTTCATACAGAAAACAAGTCATCTAGCTCTTTATAGTCAACACTGAATTATCGTTGAACTTTCCATAAGAGACGTTTTTCATTAACTCATAATTAACTGTACTAATAACTCGGTCCTATTCCTATATTACCTCAAACTTAACTTTTTACCTTTTTCAGAAAAGCATGCAAGTTTATTCCAGGTTATTACAATTTAATTTAAAATAGAAGACGCTGGTAGTAACATGGAGCAAACATTCACTTCGGAATTCGGATTCACCAATAAAATTAATAATTAGTATGGAATTATATACCAATTTCATTATATGACTCCACACTGAAATTTAATATATAAATTTTATTTTTATGTGCATTTTTTTTTTAAATTATTTATCGCTTCTAAAATCCACAGGTGTTTTTCCAGGGTAGATTAATCTACCTAATCTCTAATCATTGAAGGAAATACAAAGATATCAGTTTTAATAGAAATTTCCTCGGTCATCACTGTCCATGTCATCATTTTCTCTCTATATAGGGACGTGGTGACCCAGGGTCACCGAGTAAAATATCTATATAAGTAGACAACCTTATATGTCATCAAAACCCACCACACCACTAAATCATACATCTCAGTTTATACTTTCACATCTTATCTTAGAGAGAAAAAAGAGAGTATCAATATTAACTAGCCATCCATTATATATTAACTAATATGGTGGTCGAGAAGCGAGTCGTCGAGGAGGTCTCCGGTTGGCTCCGAATCTTCGACGACGGAACCGTCGACCGTTCATGGACCGGACCGCCCGAGGTCGAGTTCATGGCCGAACCCGTTCCGCCCCATGAGGAATTTATCGACGGAGTTGCTACCCGCGATATTCTTATCGACGATAAATCAGGGCTCAGCGTTCGAGTTTACATGCCCGACCTCCCCGAAAACCATAGCGAAAAGCTACCCATCATCGTCCATTTCCACGGGGGCGGGTTTTGCATCAGCCGTGCCGATTGGTTCATGTACTACAATATTTACACCAAGCTAGCCCGTCGGGCTCGAGCCATATGTGTGTCGGTTTACCTCCGGCTAGCTCCCGAGAACCGGCTCCCTGCCGCGGTTGATGACGCATTTTCGGCTCTAACGTGGCTCGGGAGCGTGGCCCGGGGCGAGTCGACCGAACCGTGGATACAAACCCACGGGGACTTCGCTAGGGTTTTCCTTATCGGGGATAGTTCCGGAGGGAACCTTGTTCATGAAGTGGCGGTTCGGGCGGGAAATTACAATAAACCCGCGGGGCTAGACCTAGCCGGGGCAATCCCGATCCATCCGGGTTTTGTCCGGTCGGTTCGGAGCAGGTCCGAGATGGAGCAGCCGCAGTCCCCGTTTCTAACCCTAGACATGCTAGACAAGTTCCTAAGTCTGAGCTTACCCGTGGGTTCGGACAAGGATCACCCGATAACGTGCCCGATGGGTCGGGCCGGGCCGGCGCTCGGTGGGTTAAAGCTGCCGCCGTTTCTGTTGTGTTTAGCGGAGAAGGATTTGATATGGGACACAGAGATGGAATACTATGAGGCTATGAAAAATGCAGGCAAGGATGTGGAGTTGTTCGTTAGCAATGGAATGATGCATAGCTTTTACCTCAACAAGCTCGCTATCGATTCCGACCATGAAACGGCGACTGAAACCGACCGACTTTTCTCAAGAATCGTCGACTTCATTCATCAACATTGAATCTGCAGTTTACTTTAATTAAATCGTATTTTGTTTTTGTATGTTTGATGGAAGCGTATGTGGTGTGATGAATTTTATTATATATATATATATATATATATGGGTTTCTAAGCTTTTGTTATATAATAAATTAATAATAATAACAATCTATATATATCTATTATATTATATTAATTCGGTATCGGAAGCCCTATGGTCGACACGTGGACAGTCCACGCAGTCAATGTTTCCTTATTTAATCGGAATTTAATAGGGGTTCTCTAAATTTAGATACATAATATTGATTGTTTGAAAATTAAGAAGTATTCTTATTACCTATTTTGGTCTCTGCGCAATTTATAGAAACAAATTAATTAAAAGTTTCCATTTAAATAGTAAATCTATACAGTTTGGCTCCGGAAGACCATAGGCTGCCACATAAGCACAATATATATAGAATAATAATTAATAAACAATATAATATACAATTTTTTAAATTAAATATAGAGATGAATCTAAAATTTAAGTTACGTTTAGAATAATTCTTTATTTAAACCAATATTATATATATTATTTAAAAAGTATACTACCCTAAATAATATGTATATATTATATCATTACCATACTTTACTATCGTAATTAATATATATAGTGTAGAAAATTCTAACTTTCAACAAAGCTGTAGCTAGCCTCCGGCAAAAAAAAAATCTAGCTAGCCATGTGATGTTTTTTCAATCTATGTGTTATTTGCTGTATGAAGTTGGAATCATTATGCCACATCCAAAGTGAAGGTTAACCTATCACGGTCGGAGTCGAGATCAACCTTAACACAAATTCCAAGCACGGAGTTTCTTTGTTGTGAGTGTCCGGCTTCTTCACTCACGAAGGATTATGGTGAGTAGCACGTTGGGGTTCTTTGTTCTTTATTTTTGTTTTATTTGTCACTCATCTATATTTATATATTAATATTCCTCCTTTCTCGAACTTTAACGGTTTAACTTCGAAGTTCGAACATGTACTCTCTTACAAGCAATTTCAACACATGCATTACATTAATGCGACACTCCATGAAATCATATGAATTCCCACAAATTATCATACATTATTTGTAGGTTTTTTTTAAATGAATAATCTCATATTTTTTAAGAAAATTCTTAAATTGGTTTGTCTCACTTTATGTGTGTATTCTATAATCGGAATTGATTCCCGTTCCGATATTGGCGTTCCTCCATGTGCCGATATCTGAGTAAATATAGATATGCCATTAAAGTTGTTGTTAATTACGTATGTGCCACTTAGACACATTCGGAACAAAGAGAAACATAGATTTCGGCACGTGTATCATTGCTCTTCTATAATTTATATTATGTCACTTTGTTACTTTTATAAATACATTATTTCTAGGTTTTTTTAAATGAATAATCTCATATTTTTTAAGAAAATTCTCAAATTGGTTTGTCTCACTTTATGTGTGTATTATATAATTTATATTATGTCACTTTGCTACTTCTATAAGAAGATGATTTATATATATTCGAAAGTTTATTGTTTAGACATGATGAGAACGTGATTAATTGCTTTGATTACTATAATGGTGTAGGCAACTTTGTTATGTCAACGATAGTGGAAAAGATAAAATCAGGTACCATAATCAATTCTATGATTTTTTTTTTCATATGAATTTTTTTTTTAATTCTCATAATTAGCATGTATTGCTTTATGTGATATATACCATCTCACTTTGCTGCTTTAATAAGAAGATATTTTTAAACTGGAAGTTTATTGTTTACACATGAGAACGTAACTGAATACGCTATTGTACCTTGATGGTCCAAACAACTTTGTTTAAGCTAAAGATAGTGAAAAATAAAATATATTTAAAAAGTTCATATGCATAAGTTCATTAGTTTTTTATAGAAAAAACAACATTTCTCTAATTATGATGGTGTAGGAAACTTTATCGTGGCAAAAATAAAATCAGGTACCATGAATCAATTCTATAAAAAATTTAATGAAGACAAATATAATAGTGAAATTGATGAAGGATGAAGAGGGTACGAGAGTACGTATTTTTCTTTAAAAATAAAATAGAATATATTATTATTTAAATTATTTTAAAAATTAGTTTATTTCATGAAATATAATTTTACCAAAATATTTCATTTTAAAATTAAAAAATGATAACTTATAAATCTTATAATTACAAGAAAAAAATACAATAATTTTATAAAATAATTTTATTTTAAAATTAGGATAAATAATATTTAACATATTTTAGTTTCAATTGTATTACCCAAGCATCACATAGTTGTTTTGTCATTTCTTAATTTAATTGTAGCTAATATTCTATAGATTATCTCCTTCACGATTAAAACCTAAAAATTTATTTATAAAAAAAAAAAAAAAAAAAAATTGTATGTGTAATGTGTATCTCTAATTAGAAAAGTATATGCACTATACAGTAACATTGTTTTAATACAGAAAAAAATATTATTTGATTTAAAATAGTGTTTTATAGAAATATGTTTTATATGGATATATATTAATATATAAACAAATAAATTTACATTTTTTTATAAAAATATTTAATTTTTTTATTGTCTTTTTTTATTTTGATATTATTTTACCCGCGCGGTGCGCGGGTGTTAGTAGCTAGTATAATATAATTCTAAAAGGTTTATTGTCATTCTGACAAATAATTAAACTCATTGTCTATATGTACAAACTCTATAATCTTATTGGTCCACGTCGATAACCATTTATCTCATATAGTATGTTATTGTCCACATAAGAAGCTCTTCTTGCTTGGATGAGCTCCAAGCTCTATTATTCACCGATAGGAAACGTTTTATTTTTCATAACAAGTAACAATTAGCGTTAAAAACAATATCTTTTAGCGTTAAAAAAGAACCTAAGGCTAAAACAATACGGCTACACCTTCATTACCTAGAACAATACAACTACACCTTCAAATACTAATCTCCCGCCGCCGACAGAACTAGCAGTCATTCCCCGCCTGGCTCCTCATCTTCACCGGTGTCCGTGCTATCACCCTTGAAGACTCTGCCTCCACTGGAGGCCCTCCAGTATCTCCTCCACCCCCATGCGGTGATTATGCCACCGACGACAACGTACTGCGAAACCGATTCAACATTCTTTCCTCCTATCAATAATGGCGAGGTGGTGATGAATCAGTGCTCCGTATGCAGAAGAAAGGTCAGTCCATCTTCCTTTTCTCTATTTAAAAGCAAATATTAAACATATAGATTGCAAATTCACAGAAACTGATGGATGCGTAGATATGGATTTAGGGCCACTTCTATATTCGAAAGTTGATTGAGGAAGGGACGCGATCGATACCCTTCTCTACAGCAACTCAATGTAATCATTTTTTTTCCCTAAACAATTAGACCTAAGCTTATACCATCATCATGAATTATTCCATACCGTTTAAGATTATTCTAATTGATAAATTATCTTATAAATGGAAGTCTATTACCTAATTCGTGTGTTATTGATTACAATTATATATAGAAAAATATTATAAAATTATTGCATTCTAAATTGGTAAACAAAATTAATATGTTCCATAATTGTTCGTGTGTGATTAATTGCAATTATATATATAGATAAAAAAAGTTTAATAAAAATTACTGCATTCTAAATCTGAAAATATGATTAATTTGTTCCATAATAGTTGATCGATCGAAGTTAATGATACATTCTAAATCTAGAAACGAATTTCATCCATAATATATTGACATTTTATTGATATGTTTATCGCAACTGGAGTTATTGTGGATCTTAAGATTAAGAGGGTAAAGCCAATGTGTGAAAATTGTTAGAAGTTGCACATGCAACCCATGATTGTGAGAATATTAAAATGCATATATACTAACAATGCATATTGGATTGAAGAGACATGCGTACATAATATAAGTATATAACAATGACTTTGAAAAAACGTTATAAAACTGATAAAATGTAATACAATTATTTAATTATGAGAAAATATTAGCAATTCTACCAACAAAATAATCAATTGTGCAAAATGAGAACAAAAACAAAAAAGAAATACAAACTCAATAAAATATCAATAATTTTATTTAAAAAATTAGTATTCGCGCAACGCGCGGGGTAACTATCTAGTATATAATAATAATAATAATAATAATAATAATAATAATAATAATAATAATAATAATAAATTCGCGAAGGCTGTGAGGGCTGGGATACGATTTATTTTAAACGTTTAGAATATAGTGTAATGATTTAATAGTTTATCGATTAATTAAAAGTTTTATAAGAAGTATTTTACAATTTATTGCTCACAAATTGACATGTGTGTAATAATTATTTTAGTTATGGAAATATTAGAAACATTACTTTCATCATCTATCCTATAAGACACGCCGTGGAAGAAAAAAAAAAATCAAGCCGGTAGCTAATGTGATGACTGACGAGTCACGACAGACGTACAACAATAATTCGGTAAAAGTTTATAGACAACAATGTTTTACAAGTACAAGATTATAATAATAAGAGGCGAAAAGACGAAGCCGCCCCACTAAGGTTTTATATAATATGGTGCACATGGAGTGCTTGCATGGTGGCCTATGATGTGGGCGTAACCGATTAATTGAATTCTGTAATTTTTAATTTCGGACTTTCAATTGTCGAATTTTAGTGCGTGAATAGTGGTTTTTGAGCGGAAATGACATTTAGATTAAAAGTCGCCACTGTGCCGTGTATTGGTTGATTTTTGGCCAAATTGCATTTTAATGTTATTTTTCGGTTTATTTTGTTGTTATTTTCGGGTTATTTCCTAGGATTAGGTTTCCGTTTAGAGTATTTAAAACAATAGTAACCGTCGTTTACATTCAGTTTTTTTACATTCAATTTTATGATATATGAGAAAATCAATATTTTTCCTCAATTCTGCGTTTGATTTCGTTGTTCTTTCGACTTTTACGCATCTATCCCATCACGCTACATGAGCCTGCCCATGAGTGACCACTGACCAGTGACATGGCCAAATCATTGTTTAGGTAGGACACTTATAATCTACATTAATAATTTTGTTCACAAATTTTTTTTGAAATATGAAAATATAATCTTATCTCATATTATATTTGTTCATTTTGTATTATTTATCTACATGGTTTTGATAAATTAGCATATCAATTGAGAGTCACATGACCACTTAATAAGAAAAAATCGATAGTAATTAACGAAGAAAAATAAAAACATTCACAAAAAAACATAAGAGAAGTTCATATCACACGAAAATTATTATAGTATCTTCCGAACATATCATCCAAAGTTAAGGTATCATTCGAAGTTCGAACTATGAACCCTTAATTTTAAGAGTTTTTTACTAATATATGCCTATATGAACAACCAAATACAAATATAGACTATATGAACAATTAATTACAAAAATAGGTCAAACCGAGATGTGACATCTCGGTAAGGGTTTTTAAATCCTAACCGAGATGTCAAATCTCGGTTTCGGAAAAAAAAAAAAAAAAAAAAAAAAAAAAAAAACGGAAAATCTGGTTTTTTTCTCTGGCAATTTTTTTTTTTTTTCTAAACCGAGATGTGACATCTCGATTTGACCTATTTTTATAATTAATTATTCAAGTAGTCTCTATATTGTATTTAGTTGTTCATATAGGCATATATATCAGTCAAAAACTTTAATTTTAATCTAAACTTAACTATAAAACAAAACAAGAAACACTTCACATTTTTGGACTCAGATATGGTTGGACTCAGATTCAAGCCCAAATATGGGCCTTTCTATATAATTATAAAGTGGCCCAAGGCCCGTATATGTCTTCGTTATCACTTCACCTTCGGCCCAAAAAGAGTAATGTTCGTGGGCCCTAACTGCAGAAACACTTCACATTTTCTCTGGGCCATGCAAGATTTTTCATATGGGATTGGACTTGTGAGAAGATTAACGAATGGAAAAAAAAAAAAAAAAAAAAACATATGAGAAGATCATATGTCATACGAAAATTCTTATAGTATCTTCCGAACATATGACCCAAACTAAAGGTATCATTCGAACTATGGACCCTTAATTTTAAAATAAACTTAACTAGAAAACAAAACATGAAAAAAAAAAAAGTATGAAGATTATATATGGATTACCAAAAATGCTCCTTACTTCGACGCGTTTTGTACGAAATTTATTTAAATGAAAAACATACTGTAACAGTTAATAACTACTCCATCATTATTAAGTGACCATCCTAATCTTTCTAATACTAGTTAATGATCTGTGTGTTGCACGAAATTTTACTTAAATAAAAATTATATTATAATATTATTAACTTACATTTTGTACGAAATTTTATTTAAAGTAATATATTTAAATAATATATGTATGTTATTAATTTTTGTATAGTAATATATGTTTGTCAGAAATATCTAATATATCATTAGAAAATTATTTACATCTAATTTCGCATAATAAAACCTATTCATAAATAAAATTACCGTATAAAAAAATAATTATGGCTATATTAAAAAATAGACAATACTATATTAAATAAAAGTTATATAATAATAATAATAATAATAATAATAATAAAATTATTTAACAAAATGAGTTATTCTTGTTCATTTTATAGCTCAGAATCGTCGATTATACTATTTGACATAAACTACGCAATTAGAATAAGAAACTCTAAAATCAATTTTAATTCTGATACAAAATTTACTATGTATCAGTATTTAATTTAATTTAGCATAGTACGCGAATGTGTTGATTACTTTGAAATAAAATATATTCTGGAATTGAAACACTAAACAATGTTCTTTTTTCATGGATAGACAATGCAAAAATTATTAAGGTGTAGTGTGCTTGGTCAGATGCCATATGATCGATATCATGCACCAGCATTATTTTGTCTATTGGCAACGTCATGCTAATTTATATGGATGAGGCTTCTTCAAATAGTATCTTGGATATATATAGTATACTACCAAAAAAAAGTATCTCGAGAGATTCACTTTTATTTATTTATATAATAATATATAACTTGGTCTAAATATGATGTTATTAAATATAGTTGTGACTTGCTGTTTTCTTAAAAAATATAGTTGCAAATTAATTTACTGTAATATATTATAGAGTTGGACAAATTGATGGGTTTTATTTAATAGCTGAAATTTACATGCATATGTTAGCCGACCATATCTATTCTAAAGAAGGTGTTCAGATATTTTCCTTAATTATGCATCACTTAAGAGATAAGGATGGATAGCCATTACTAAATATATATTTCAAATTTAACCATCAGAGTCATTATAATATTTTTTTAAATCATATTATACTATTTAGATGGAAACATTAATGTGGCAAAAAATGGGAACATTAGTGGCTTAGATGTGCCTATGAAGTCGTATCGTAATGATAAACTAAAATCATTATTGGATGTGTCTCTTATGTAGAGTGACAAAGTTAATTATTATTAATAATAATAACTAGTTACGCCTAAATCTATCTAACTATATGTATAAGGAATTGTTACTGGATTTCCATGCAGAAATTCAAGCCAACTTAATTTGTTTCATAGTGGACAACTTATTAGGCAGTCTTGTCCATATTTACAAAATATTGGTTGTTATAATAAGTGAACGAGATTTGCATCCTATAATATTTTTGTATATATTTAATAATTGAGTCAGTTGGAAATAATGCATTAATAAATGCAGGGTTAGTTCACTTAATATATATATATATATATAGATCTACCGCTCCAAATTGCGGTATCTTTAATCATACTTAAATTTATAAAATATAATAGTACGTAAATAAAAATAAACAATTACATCTATACACATTTTAATAATAGTATTATATTGTCTATATATTATTTTTTAAATTTGCTACTTGTCATTACATAATTACCGAGTAGAAGTTTGTGTTTTTGGATATCACATTATTAGGAGCTTACTTATCCAACCGCCCCGATATTTGCTTTACTATTCCTCTTCGAAAAAAGAAAAAGAATTTAATTAACATCTTATTTATATATAGGATATCACTTAAATAATATTGATTTTGCATAATATAATATAATATGATATAATATAATATAATATACAAAATTCATAATTAAAAATTAATGATTTGAAATGAGAAAGGAATAATATATGTTAAAGAAAATGACGGATAGATTTAAAAAGGAGAGTAAGATATCGATGCCATTGATGCTAATGCTAATGATACGTTGTCTCGTATGAGCGAGACATACAAGCGCAAGTTGGGCACTAACTCCATTTGACATATACGTTCGTACAACACATACTGTAATTTCACTTGGCCAATCCACTAAAAAAAACTTAATAAAGAGAGTTTAATTATTTCTAACGGGTCAATCATGGCCGGGTCGTGAATAATCAATTAAAACACAGCCTGCTAATTCTACCGGGTCAATCTATTCCAAACCCGTCACCAAATTGATCGGGTCGACATGCATCACTCATTGATCTGTATCACTGTATGACCCTATCATGGGTAAACGGGTTGCATCACGGATCAATAAATGAAATCCAAACCCAGTTTATTTTTTTTTTATTTTATATATACAGCTTGTGTGGAAACGACCAAGGCATAGCAAAACCTTTGACCCAAACACGACCCATCTACGACTCACAGAGAAATCAAGTGGAAATACATTCGAGTTTTATTTTAGCCGAACCCATTATATGATGCCGTCCTTAAGTTTTTTTTTTTTGGTCCGGGTCAGCCCGTAAGGGCCTATAGTGCTGGCCATGAACAATTTTTCATTTTCATGGTCACTAACGGGGATTGAACCCCTAACATCTGGTTAATTGATAAGGCACTGAACCTCCACATCATTGTTACATGGTTTTCTTTTAAGGTGAATAGAGTTGGACGTGTTTTAGCCAGCCTATTTTAATTTTGACACAACAATCTTTTGCCTAACGGTTTTCTTCTTCCTAAAAAATCAAGTAATTATTGTGATTCTTCTTGCATTACCTTCGTATACATTTATGGGAAAAATTTGTGGATAGCGGACGATTCAATATGGGTAATCTTTATTATTCAAATTCTGTGATAATCATATCAACTTCTTATTATATATTTTTGTCTTATCATATTCCTTAAAGCTAGTGCAGGGTACAATGTGCAATGATAAGGAAGTTATTTGATTTTATATTTAGATTCTAAAATTAATATATATATTAAATGGGGAAAATGTGCATCCTTTCTTAAAGCAATAAAAAATAGTTTATATAACTAAAAAAGGATGAAAAAAATAATAATAGATTAGTTTTTATTCTAAGAAAAAGAATGAGATAGTAGTGGTCATCCTAAATTCATCTCGCTATATAATGTGTTCTAATTTTTTTGTCAGGTCAACATAATCTCACTAGCATCCTAGTAAAGTCAATAAGTCGATTTGTTAAGTCCAGTTATATACTCGTCTTCTCTAAAGCCCGACGTAGTATGTGAGCCACTCAAATAAGCCTGATATTTTATTAGGTCACCGCAAAAGGTTTTAAATCCGAGTTTAACCATATGAAGTAAGCGATGACTACTACTCTCCGTGGTAATAATAAATTAATTTAAGAAGATCATCGAATTAATAAAAGGATAATGCATGCATCACATAATATTCTAGCTTTGCTAGATACGAATTTTAGGCCATCTACAACACTACACACAAGTTTCACAAAGGAAAAGGAGAGTCGAGCACCATATTGCGCACATTTTGCTAGCCGTTTATGATTCTTCGACTTGTTGGTTCAATTATAATTGCAACATTTATCACCTATTTGAACATAATATTTGTCCTGAAATTTTAAATAGATTTTTCTAAACACGATTTTAAAAATAATTAATTTTGAGTCATAATACACTACAAGAAAACAGGGCATCACCAACAGATGACTTTCCAACAGACTGATTCTGTTGGAAATTTCCAACAGATTTCCGACAGCTTCCAACGGATCTTATTTTATAGATTACCAACGGAATTTCCAACGGATTTTTCCAACAAACCCCATTCGGTTGGAAATCTGTTGGAATACTAAGATTTCCGACAGATTTTCCAACGAAAACAATGTTGTTGGAAATTTGCAACAACTTTTCAATGTATATTTAAATATATTTTTTTGTTAAAGAAAATATATGCATAAATAAAACATATTCCTTGTATGAAAGAATTGAACTCATGGCGTTTGAGTTATTCAATGTATATGCTAACAACTTAGTTAAATACGTGTCTTGTCTTGACGCACTGAATAAGTCGACGTATGGTGAACTTCTTAACTCTTTCTATAGAAGCATGGATCTAACAACGTGAGCTAACTTGTTTTTTTTTCTTATGTTTTTTCTGATTTAGTTATTTACTAGTTATTTGCCCTGCTCATTGCGCGAGATTCGGTATTTTCTGTAATAGTTATTTATGTACTTTTATGTTATTTCTAGAATGAAATGAAATGATAGAATCTGTAAAGATTGTTTATACTGATGCATGACACAAAAATATTTTAGTAACATGAGTGTAGCCAATGTGGAAGCTAAAGTTATCCTCATGGGAGTTCAACTTGCGGTGAATAACGAATGACAATCGGTAATTATAGAATCTGATTCGTAGTATGTAATCAACCGTATCCGGGGGACCGCAACGACCGGCGATTGGAAGCTAAGTAACATAGTGTCTACCATTCGAAGACTTGCTCAACAAGTACTCGATATCCCATGGTGTTTTGCTCGGCGAAGCGCAAATAGGTTCACTTTGCAATCCAGAAGTAGATATGCCCGACTAATTGGGTTTCCGAACCCCATCTTCTTTTTTTTCTATGATGTTATTATCTATCTATATATAATATAATTCTGAAAGATTCTTTATATTTTCGACAAGTACTAAAACGTACTGATTACATGTCAAAATAATATAATTCTATTTGTCCACCTAAACTTACATTCTCTCCTCATTGACATACAATGTCATGTAGACTAATCTAAGTGTTTAGATTACCTCCAAGTTTTCTTATTTCATCTTGAGAGTCGTTACATATTTTTGATCCGTTTCGTTTCTCTAACTAATTAGATGAATAGAAATCAAAAAAAAAAAATAACTAATTTGATGAAGAAAATCCACTCAAACTTTTTTTTAAAGTTACTCTGGGTAACTTTTTTTAATAAAATTATGTTAGTATTAAGATTATGCAACTAATTAAGATTTGCATACGACTTTCATTAAAAAAAAAAATCAATAAATATTATAATATACACATTTTTAATGGTAAGAGTTAGCATTTTTCACATCTACTTAAAAATGTGAGAAAAAATGTATCTAGTATACGTATATATAAATTTTTTATAGATTAACAAAATAGAATTACAAATGTTACAAAATAAAATTACTAATAATCATCATGATCTTGATGATGAAAAATATCACCATCAAAGTTGTTGCATGAATTAGATGGTGAGTCGAGATTGGGAGTGGAATGTGTTGATCTATATTTTGTCTGGTTCTGAAGCTGCTAATAAGAAATCAGTGTAGAATCAGTGTATCAGCAAGATGAATAAATATTTTATATTGCAACTATTAAAATTTCGGTGTACAAGAAAAATATTACTTCACTTGCTAAAAAAATCAGCAAAAAACGTTCGAATTAATTTTTTTTAAGTATTTCAAGATATTTAATTTTTTTAGTAAGTATTTATTTGTTTTACCATTTCATGGTTTGTAATTGGAATACCTAAAAAAATTGTAATTTCATAGACATAAACCTACTAACAGTTAAAACATTTGTTCGCAAGTTAAGTATTGCATATACATCTTAAATGTGAAGTAGTGTTTTTTGTTTCCATAGAGGGTCACATCAGGAAGGCATCACCCATAGCATGGTTGCCCTACACCCTAAAATAATATTCACTCTCACCGGGTCAAATCGTCATGGGTATAGTGTTGTCCAAGAATATTTTTTCATTTACAGAATCTCAGCCGGGTTTGAACCCTGACCTTTTGTTAAAGCGTGATGTGTTGAACCATGTGTAATAATGTTTCATTTGCATTAAATAGATTATTTCAAATAAAAAAGACTAATAAAATTATTAATATCCAACTTCGCATTTTTAGAATCCAAACAATTATATATACAAAGTACTTACCGCGCAACGTGCGGGTATACTAACTAGCTAGACTGTAATACGGACTAAATTTGCTATTATATAGTAAAAAAATTATTCATAGCAAAAAAAAAAAAAAAAACTAATAAAAATAAGCTGCCAGCCCAAAAATTTGGGCCTAGAAGCCTATCTAAATGTATAACCCTAATTTCTCACCCCACACTCCAATTTTCACGCCTCTTTCTTTCCTCTGCATACAGCTGCCCCTTCACCTTCCCTCTTATTTGTTCATCCTCATCCCGCTCAAGGTAGAAGCATCGTGCAACAGTTACGCCACGGGCCACCACGTCCACGCCTGCCGGCTCCAGATACTCCAAATACAGTCGGCGGCCTCCCACCAACTTCAAGCCAGCAACTCTACTCGGCCCCTCCGGCCGTTTTCGCCTCGAGCTTTACCTCCGGCCGCCTCCGCCCCTACCGAGTGGAGATGAAACGGTTGCTTGAACGCATCCGATTTTGAGATCTGTTCCTCCTTCGGCCGAGTGGAGATGCTAAGGGAATCTCCACCTTCTCTTATGCTCAGGTCTGTTACTCCGACCATCTAATATGCATTATACATGGAGGTTTTGCAAACTGTAAACAGGGCAGCTCCTTCGATCATTTAAATTTTAATTGGAAAACAAAGAGCTGGGGTGGAATACGAAGAGGCGGGAATTGGAAAGGTTTTTGGGGCTGAGAGACACATTGGTATACAGATCTGATCGTAGGTAAGCCAGATCTAAGGGTGAGTTATCCTCTCGCCAGATTTCTTTGGTAGGTTTTCTTCTCCCTCAGCTCCTGGTTAAATTCTGTCTTTAATTTCCTGATTTAGTCTTGATTGATTGATTTTTTTTCATGAATGTATGTACAACTTCTTCTTTTTTCATACGTAATCATTATACATTTGTTCAGACACTACAAAAAAACCATCGTTTAAACTTATACAACTTCTATTTTCATAGTCCCGGTGTGGTACGACTGGAGTTGGAACGAAATTACTTGTGCCACCCCACTCACTGCTTGCTTCAGAAAAGCCTCACTGCATAAAAGGGTTATTGCTTAAATTAATAGCCTTCCTAAATTTGGTTCACCCCTGTCGCCGAGGTTATCTCCCTCACTTTTCTATATATAATTGATTCATTTCCTGTTTCTGTTTGCAAACAAATGTGTTTGCACTACAAGATGATGAATAGAAATTCTGCAATTTAGGGGTCAATATAACATGTTGTGACGATTTATAGGCTCTATGCTTTAAAGCTGCAATTTTTTCACCATTTTACTAAATTTATGGACTTTACCCAGTTTAGATGTTGAAGATGCAAACTTGTGCTCATAATTGAACAGTACATTTCCATTTCCATTTCCATTTCCATTTCCATTTCCATTTCCATTTCAGCTGCTTATCAAGATTTTCTATCACTTTTGATTTTACTATAACTAGTAAGCTAATGTTATTTGTTATCCGATGTATGTTACCATTCAGCTGGTTCCTCTCTGCAGTCATGCAACATAATTAGCTGTTTCGCACCCTCTTTTCACGTCTGTGGTGTCAAACTCGGACCTGGTCGAGTTTAGCACCTTTTCGGGATCTGATTCTTGGATCCAAGAGATCTACCTTTTACCAGCTTTCTTGTTTCAAATTTGGGTTAATATCATTTTGATGAATTACTCGTGTCAGGCCGATAGGTGGTGGTCGAATAATGAATGATTTTTCGGGTTTTTAAAGGGTCTTTCATAAAGAGGTTTGTCTATCTTCATCCGCAATCTGGTTGTTAAATATTTAGATGTTTATTTAGAATAGAACAAATGGTATTTACAATTAGAAACAACTTTTTAGAATTTAAAATTTTGTGAACTGATTATTTTTTCTATTTTCTTGTTTTTTATGTTAATTTAATTTTCTCTGATTTTAGTATCACGTCCTAGTAAATGGGGTAAATTTCTTACTGGTGAGTATGATGTTTATTGATTTTTGAACTATTTTTTTTAATTGCAAGTGTGAATGGGATGAGAAAATTAAATAGTTCCAAATCATTGCGTCCTTTTTCTTGAAGTATAGGTAAGATTTCAGATAAAAAAAAAAGTATAGGTAAGAGCATTAGAGGAAAAAATTAGTTCTTTTCAAGGTTGTCATGCTTAACTTTTTAGCATATTAACGTTTATGGAGAATTTGGGTATGAAAACTAAATTAAAGTTGTAAGATCTCTATTTTAGCTATTCCAATGTAATTTTTACTATATATATAATTTAAGGACTTCTTATTTAACCTATTCTTTTATTAGGTGATCCGGGCTTGGTCAGAATTCCTTGTAATCCTTACAATGTAAGTATGGTTTCTTATATTATAACTGTTTATTCCACGTTGGTATTTCTTGCTTCTTATTGCTGCTGCTTGCTATTGCTGTTGCTGTTGCTGCTTGTTGCTTGCTGCTTGCTGTTGCTCCTTGCTGCTTGCTGCTTGCTGTTGCTCCTTGCTGCTTGCTGTTGCTCCTTGCTGTTGCTCCTTGCTGGTTGTTGTTGCTGCTTGCTGGTTGTTGTTGCTGTTGCTGCTGTTGCTGCTGTTGCTGGTTGTTGCTGCTGTTGCTGCTTGCTGCTTGCTGCTTGCTGGTTGTTGTTGCTGCTTGCTGGTTGTTGTTGCTGCTGTTGCTGCTTGCTGTTGTCGCTTACGGTATTTCTTACTTGCTTCTTTTGCAGCTGGCTGTTTGCATCTAAGGCTGATGACTCATTTCATCTTCCAACTGGCTGCCTTTGACAACACTGGTTGAAGATTAGGAGTTGTGTATAATTCACTTGTCTTTTTTATTGTTTTAGCTTATTTGTATTAGCTAAATCTAATATGCTTTGATAATGCATCTAACAATTATTTTGTGAGATGCTTGAGTTGGTGAACAAACTGTATAAATATATGCTATTCAATATTTGGTTGGATAATGAATGCATAATGAATTGTTTGTTGATTGAACATTGTGTTGGAAAAATTGTATGGTACAAAAAGGCCTTCGATGATCCTTTTGCGACATATAAAACATTTGGTCGTCGTAGGGTCTTTGGCGATATAACTCATTTTGTCGCTGAAGACCCTTTGGCGACGTAATCTATTAAGTCGTCGAAGGGTCTTCAGCAACCTAATCGATTATGTCGCCGAAAGGTTTTCAGCGACGTTATCGATTAGGTCGCCGAAGTGCCTTCAGCGACGTTATCAATTACGTCGCCGAAGGGCCTTCAGCGACGTAATCGATTACGTCGCTGAAGGCCCTTCAGCGACGTAATTGATAACGTCACTGAAGGCACTTCGGCAACGTAATCGATTACGTCGCTGAAGGCCCCTCAGCGACGTAAAAAATCACTATAGCTAGTGGCATTGGCTGGAAATTCCAACTATTTAATTATTTAAGTGGTCGGTTACGTCGGTATGATAAATAGTATTCGAACGTCGAAGCCGCGTATATGCATCATGCATGAGCATTGATTCTATACTCTTTTTTTTAGTATTATTATCATTACTTTATTTTATTGAGATATGATGCATTTTGAATCAACAGTATATATATTAATGATAATTTCTTGTATTATATAATATATTAAAAAATATCCAAGAAGTTAACAAAAATATCTTCGAGAAATCGAATAAAGTTAATTACTAGTGAAAGGATGAGATTAGATATTATTCTTTAATTATATTCATAAATTAATTAAATTAGTTAATGGTTATAGCATATTACTAGTGATGTTATATTTACAGGTCAATGTATGTGTTAGTTGCTTACTAAATCTGGTAAAAAAAAACTCTAGCGTGAGCATGAGAGCCCAAACATCACGTAGCATGATAGATATAGGGTCGTCACTAGAATATTCAATTTTTTTTAGCAAAAAAAAAAAAAAAAGCAAAAAATAGTGTTTTTTTTCTTCACTTAAAAAATTAGTTAATTATATAATTCAAATATAGGCGGGCGGGCGCATGCATGCAGTACGGAGAAAAAAAACCGTGATTCACATTTGGGGAGGCTGCCCGTGGAAGCAAAGGACCGAAGTGTTTGGAAACAAACAGAATCAGAATCAGAATCTATGTCGTTTCATTCATTTGACATTCTATCTCTATCTTCATAATTATTCTGAACTCTTAATATTTACCAAAATTTAGGCATATTTAATTCTATCGATTGGACTTTACCTAATGCATTGTCCAATTTCTATATGTCTCCATTTATTCTCCTCCTGCTATAAATAAATAAAGTAATAAAGTCGAAGGAAAAGTCATACATGTGTATTCCAATTATATTATCTTCTCGATACGGAAAAGTTTCACGAGAACAGAAAACATAGCCTATTTTGCATTAAGGATAAAAATCTAAATAAATATAATCGATCCGGTTTGATTAAATTAGATCAATAACGTGTGGTGAAACCCATTTTTTTAGGTTTACATCAAATAATCAATTATATATAGATCCAAATGCGTATTATTATGCTACGTGGCATAATATGCAGTTGTAAGCTGTAAAATGCACTTGAAAAATTCACTTTATTAAATAATATTATATAATTTTGATAGCTATATATATATATATATTCTTTTACTTACTATAATATTGACTATGGTAATAAAAGAGTCGAGGTGAAAGTTTTATAATGAACATGATATCATATATTTATAATTAGGGAAAATAACTTATTTACTATCTCAAGTTTGCCTCATGTTTCAGTTTGGTGTCTGACGTTTAAATTGAGTGTCTCAGGTTTCATTTTGGTTGAAATTTGGTGTCTCAGTGTGATTATTTTAGAAAAGTCAATCCCGACGAAACCGACTGTCATATTCGAGCTCCCAAGCATGCTCCCTTCTCGTCACTTTGTCGGGACCATCACCTAAGAAGTTGGCCGCATTTGCCCAAGTAAATCAAGCGTTGTTGTCGCTCGAAATCGCTCTGCTAGATTTTTTTTTTTTTTAATGTTCAACTTTTGGGTGAAATTTGATGATTTTGTGAAAAGTAAAAAGTGATGGATTATAAGTGGGTGAGTCAGCTGATGGAAATGGTTGAAAGAAGAGGAAAAGAAGGGCGGAGACACCAAATTTTAATAAAAATGAAACTTGGGACAGTCCATATCAACATTTTAATCCTGAGACACAAAACTGAAACATGAGGTAAACCTGAAACACTAAATAGGTTCTTTTCCCTTATAATTAATTTATATTATTGTAAAAAAATAATCAATGATAAAGTGCATATATTATTTTAATATATATTAATTTAAGAACAAATTCTCATGTAAAAATAGGAATATTAATGTTGACATTATAATATAATGTTCATTTAAATAAAATTATAGTTAAGTAATACGCGAATCAGTGACTAATGCATAATAATTAATGTTAATTCTTAAAAATTAAAGAAAAAATAGTTAAGAATGTAATGTGTGCCATTATATATATAAAAAAACTTCATACCTTTTTAAATTTCAAATCATCACTCGCCCGACTCCTTATTTAACTATGTAATATGATGTAATGACTCAACACACTTCATGTTAGAGATTTAAATCCCGCTGATATCTTAAGAATGGAAAAATATTTATATCAATACTTTACTCATTACAGGCTGACTCAATGTGAGTAATAATTAGTTTAGACGTGGAGTAGGAATGTTTATTATGACATGTATTGTCCTTTTTATAAACCCCTACTAGAATGACCACACAGGAAACCAAAATAAACTCCTTATTTTGTATAAAACATTTACTCGGTATATATATCATTTCTCATAATTATAATAATAATAATAACTTAAATGAAACTTTATTTCATTCAATATTATATATGGAGGGCAAAATGAAAAGTCGATCATATATATATACGTACCACGCACCATTAAATTGGTCCCAGCAATACGGACTCGTTTAGCTGCATGCAAGTGGGACTCAAAGAGAAATTTAACAGTTTTGGTTAATTTTTAAGAACGATTAGGACTTATATAGTTGGTGTATTTTTATAATAAAATATAAAAAGTAAAATCCATAAATGTAGAGCTCTATATAAAATAAATAAATCAAATAAAACAAGAGACACACCATGACACCAACCAGAAGTATCCACGTTATCACTCCCCCCGATTGGACAAGGGTTAGTGGTTTATTCATCAGCACCACTTAAATTCTTCCTTTTTCCTACGAATAATAATAATAATTCATTTATGGTTTTCCTTTTGTAACGTAGTATAATTAACATTAGCTTACGGATTACAAACTTTGTGTGCAGATTCAGTGACATATCGTGTGAGTACGTACACTTGATTAATTTATCGTGCCACATTTATATAAGATATGAACACTTGATAAACTTATCGGTTCATATTAATTATAGCTCATTAGAATTTAGACATATACAACACTAGAAAACTTTTCGCACATATTCGACGTATTATCATGTGGCATTGTATATGTTGCCGTCGTTGAAGTAAGTATAATATTACTATAAATGAACCGTCACCATATATATTGAGAGTATCAGATTCGATATAATCCACATATATAGGCATAGTTTTCAGTTGCAAGAGAGAGTATCACCAAGTGTGAAAGTATCTTTGTTGCGGAGTATGAATCGTATACGTCACAGATTATTCCGCCACGTTAATAACGAATTCAAAAACATATCTGTTCAGTTCAGGTGTGTTAGGCATTGGGAATATTGTACTGTTTAACCTGTCTATTTGATGTGGTACTATTTATTTATATGCAAAATCTTTAAATTTCCTCGTTACGTACATGTAAGTCTATTATTACACGCTCCTAATTATTAAGGAGAAGTCTAATTTTTACTGCATCAAACCTCCATGCTAGGACCCTGCATTATTATTTACTCATATAGATGTAAATTCCAACCCTTTCTCTTTGTCCACAATTTTATTACTAGTACTAGTACAGTAGTACTAGTATATAATTATTCAGTTGAGGAAAAGAAAACTTAGATTAATTATTATGGGATTCCTCAGATTAGTATTACAGTGAGAAACAGAACAAGCTAGGTCCCTTCATTAATTAATATTAATACAATATTAGCTCCCGATGTTTAACCACACCGAAGCTCCACCACCGATAAAAAGAAGACAAAAAAAGATGGAAAAAAAAAAAAAACACGGAGGGGTGGGGATATTTGGAAAACCAAAAAGGTAATACATTATACATGGGGAGAAAAGACAAAAATACCCATCCCTCCCAATTCTTCTATTCCTTGGCCATTTGGCTAGCCTTCTTGGGCGATTCCGGGCTAGGCATGCTTATAATAACGGCTGAGGAGAGTTTGGTGGCCTCTATCTCCTCCATCGCGTTCCCGCTAGTCTCGTTGCATTTCACGACTTCAGGAATTTCCCGTAATAGCCTCCGCTCTTCTTGCCTCTCCTTGTGCTTTCCCCACAGGACGGAGTAGAGCCCGATCACTATCAGCACCGATCCGAGTACTCTGTAATTTTGCACAAGTATGTAGGGGTTAGTTGAATTTTTTTAGCAAAACCGAAGGGCGCATTTGGTATTTCACATTATATTAATATCTTTCTTAATTAGTTGTAGAAGAAGATGCTACACGTACGAGTATGTATATATCCTAGTAGCTAGAGAAAGCATATATGCTATAGCTAGCTACTCCGAGGAATGTATAAGTTCCAACTTTTAAGTATAGAATACGTTAGAAAGTGAAATGGCAAAATTACCCTCCAAGGAAGATCTTTTCTGCTAGGATGAAAGAACCCATTATAGCGACGACGATCATCATCAATGGGCTGAAGGCAGTTGCAAAAACAGGTCCTCTCTTCTTGATCACCAGTCCTTGTACATAGTATGAGATGCTCGACGTCACGATTCCCTAAAAAAATTAAATTTTGTTACTAACCCGACTAAGAAAGCTTGATTATATATATATATATATATATATATATATATATATACTAGACAACAGCACACGCAACGAATAAAATGTATATAAGTTAATTAATTACCGCGTAGGCGGCAGCAAGGAGGTTCATGTCCCAACCGATCTGCCAGACACCCGGCTTGTGCTCCATGGCGAATGTCACGGCAATCGCTTGAAGAGTCCCGACAAAGCATATCAACGATGTTAGGGAGAGCTGGTGGTTCCGGTATGTCTCCAAGGCTTTGGTCTGTCAAGAGAAAAACACGAAACTAATTAATCTTGGTCGGTCGAAAATTATTCGTAACGGTAAATTCAACTATATATATGTGACTTACTTGAAGGACAAACAACGAGGCCCATGCGAGGGTGGCGATGATGAGGAGGATAGAGCCGAGAAACCACTCTTTGTCGCCGGTACCGGTCGTGTCGGTCACATACGATTTGCGAGGGTGGATGTATTTTGACCATAGCATCTCCACGACCGGGCCTTTGTAAAGCGTCATTAACATTGCACCGGCCACCGTCACTACCGTCCCGATTACTTTTGCTTGGCACTTCACTTTCTTCAAATCTAATTTCTCCATCCTATATGACACAAATTCTAGTAATTAATGGACTAATTTTGGGTCAATATATATACGCACATGCATGCATGCATATATTATACGTTAATAATTATGTTTTTTTTTTATGGATTATATGGTAGTTACCGGAATATGACGGCCATGACGAATGTCATTGCAGGCAGCATGTTACTCATCGCGCATGAGAAGGTCGGAGAAGTGAACTTCAGCCCCGCATAGTAGAAGTTTTGGTCGATCACTGGTCTGTATATACGTTGTTATAACCAAAATGAGCTCTATATCACGTTTAATTAACCTTTAACATGTATAGTTAAATTATGGGCGCATTGTGTACTTACCCAAGAAGAGCTAACACGAATATTTGCATGAAAACGGGGAAAGTAATTTTGGGTTGCTTTTTCCTGCATGCCCAGAAAAAAATAACAATTATTAGATAGAAACCCTAATTATAAAGCCATGCATGATATAAAGATGAAGCCACTTTCGTTTGTCTTTTTTCTCCATAACTTAACCAATCATATTTTTTTTTGCCAAAATAACTTAACCAATCATATACGGGACAAAAAGGCATAAATTTTGTTTGTGCAAGAATTGAACTAGGATCAAATAATCAGTGTAAAAAAATTTCAATGGCAAATAGAAGATTTTAGAGAGTCAAACTAAATTTTTTTTACAAATTTAACTTTTCTTCGTCCTTAAATCATATATATACCTCTCGAAAATGAGGGCGAAAGGGGCGATAACGGCGGTGGCAAAGGCGTGGCGGTAAACCACGAGAACGTAGTGGCTCATGCCACGGTTGAGGGACACTTTGGTAATAATGTTCATGCCGGCATAGCCGAACTGAAGCGAGATCATGGCAAAGTAGGGTTTCGAGTTCTCGAGGAACTTGCTGCATTTGAGCTTATCCATCTCTGTGTTTTTCTAGTGTGTGTATGTGTTGTTTAGGGTTTAAGATAGAGAAGGAGGGAGATAGCAAGATAGAGAGGACTAGAAGGAGAGATATATGTTGATAATTGAGAGAGGGCTCAAGTGGTATTTGTTCCCTAGGGGAGAAGAGATGCAAGCTCTCTTTTTATAAGGGTTTTTGGGTGGGACTGTACTTAGCTTAGTGTGGTAGCTAATTTTTAGAAGTGGAATCCTATGGAATATATTGTTTAAAAAAATAATTAATTAAGAAAAAGAAAAAAAGAAAAAGAAAAAAGAAAATGAATTATCCGTTTAATTATAAGAAAGAAGATAACTAGGTGGACTACGCGTGGAGAAGAGGTTATAATGTTGCCGTGAGTGAAGAAGCTGAGTCAGGCAGCAAATTGATGGTGGCGTAAGCTGATTCCCACTTCCAATTTAAATTTATTTATTAAATATTTTATTATTTCAAAATAATATAATAGGAAATAGTAAATGAGAAATACCATGCAATTGATCATCTGCCCATCGATGATTCTCTCTACTGTTCAGGTAGTGGCTGTCCTTTATTAATTACATCATCATCAAATGTTATGGATTTAATTTTAAACATTTAAACCACCGTCCTCAATACATAGTTTTGACCTAGTTGTTAAGAGTGTATACTTCTTTTATATAGTTTTACTTTGAAGTCTAGATCTGATATCATTCGAAGAGCCGCCTTACGGTAACCTGATTAAAATAGCAGCCGGGTATAAAATGACTAAACAATTCGACTTCTTAACTATACTAGACAGCTGGTAAAGCTACGTTAACGTGATAAGTACATACGTTGGTTTAGGTAGATTCACAGCTACTAGTCTATTCATTTTCTTAAAAATAGTAAAATTGAGTTTAGTTTTAGACTAATTTTTTTCTCTCGTTAGTTTTAGACTACTTATTCGTATATAGGTAGTAGAAATAAATTTTTACATGCATTAATTAATAAACATTTCGCTCATGGGCGTAAATAATGAATTGTGTTGAAATACATTAGGCCGACCCGATAATTTGGTCAGGGTAACATATAATATGATTATATGAATGTGTTTTTTGATATTACTAGTTAACTTAGTATATGTGATGCTTTAATATAGATTTTTTTTACATCTTAACAATATTGCATAGTAATTGTATTTTCTATGACACTCCACACTTTAATAGACCAACAATCATATGAGTTTTAGAAAGAAAATCTTCTTTAGCTTATAAAGAAAGCAATGCACACAGTTCATAAGCTAGATGCATGTTAGTAAAACTATGAGTGGATCACCTATGTAAAATTCCATAATACCATATATATATCACAATTTGTGCCACAATATACATATCACATAGTGTGTACACACATAATGAACGGGACGGGGATCTAATAATCAGCTGCAATCATCTCACCAGATTCGCCACCATTATCATTTGCCAGGTAAAATCGAATCCCAACTGACAGGAAAATAATAATATTACTTTTTATTATTCAAAGAGTTATATAAATATAAACAAAACGTAAGAAACAAAAGCCAACCGACATAAATAGAGAGAAATTAATTATAACCAAAAATAGAGAAATGAAACACATGGATTCCTTTTCTTCTTCTAAGAAACATATGATCTTTTTAAATAATAATAATTATTAGCAGTAGAGTTTATTTATGGCATCATATATATTTTGGGTGCTTCACGAATGTGATGATCATATATATATACTAACTAGTTACTTGTAAAGTGCACGAAATTTTAGTTACCATTTGCTTTTTGCATGAAATTTTGTATTTAAATTAAAATATTGGGTTAATAACTAAAAAACTGTCTAAGGTTTACCATGTGTTAAAATTAGGTGTCTGAAGTTTCAAATGTTAAAATTTAGTGTCCAAGGTTTCAATTTTGTTAAAATGTGGTGTCTTGGTGTAATTACTTTAGAGAAGTCAATTCCGACGAAACCGTCTTTCAAATTCGAGCTCCCATACACACTCCCTTCTAATCATCTTGCCGAGACCGTCACCTAAGAAGTTGGTCACATCCGCGCGAGTAAATCTCGCTCTGTTGTCCTTGAAAAATGACTCCACACCACTCTTTTAGAAACTTTTTTTTAATGTTCAATTTTTTGGTGAAATTTGACGATTTTGTGAAAAGTAAAGAGTGGTGGATTATGAGTGGGTGGGTGGGTTGATGAAAATGGTTGAATGGAGATGAAAAGACGCGCAGAGACATCAAATTTCAACAAAAATGAAACTTGGGACAATTCATTTTAACATTTGAAACTTCAGACACCTAATTTTAACATAGGGTAAACCTTGAACAGTTTTTTAGTTATTAACCCTAAAATATTTAAAATCTATAATTTTTTAATTTCAATTAATTTTTATACTAGTATAAATAAATTACAAATTTATAATATCATATATGTCACTATAAGCTTTTGATGTCAACTCTTACAAAGAAAAAAAGTTTATAAATCCGAACGAGTACAGTAAAAAAGTTGTGTTTATTTTATTACAATACTTAAAATATCAAAATATTATACTAATATTAATAAAAATTAATAAATATATCTCGATGTATTAAATATATACTATTATATATATATATATATATATATATATATATATATATATATATATATATATATATATATATATATATATATATATATATATATATATATATACACATTAAAAAATATTCTATGATTCTATAAATTTAACTTTTTATACTTTTTAAAGCAAATAATCGCAGGTTGAACATTAACTATAATTTTATTATTAACATTTTACAAATATTTATGAATCTTCGTCCCTCTTCTTAACTAAGTACTATTGTGCAAGGATAAAAGAAAAAAAAAATACGTGGCTCTTCTTAACTAAATGCAAATCACCATGTGACGAGGGAGACAATATTAGATGATTGCTGGCGTGTATACCATTTTGCACCGTTGGTCAAACACAAAAAAGTATACCATTTTGCAGCGTTTCACTTAAAACGAATCGACCAGGCATTAAAAATGGAATGTCTTCCAAATTATGTTTGCTATTTTTGAAGTAAAAAAAAAAAAAAAAATTAAAGCAAGCTGTTTGCTCTTTGCTCTTCCTTTAACTCCTTTTTAAAATAGAGGTTGAAATGTGGGGCTTTTTTGCCATTTTATTTTTCCTTTATCAAAACTTAACTGTAGTGTTTTTTCTCTATGCGGAATGTCCGGTGGCCCACTAAAATAGTAGCATTCGTGGTGTCAGTTTTATACTAATTTTTACACGCAGCAAATTATTCTTTAAGATCGGCCAAAAAAAATTATTCTTTTAAGAAATAAAATGTAAACTTTTCATATTTTATTTTGTAAAGTTTTGAACTTGGAATTTTAAATTAATAAATAAAGTGCTAAATCATTATTATACCATATCACATTACATATTACTTAACTAATGTTCAAGACCAGGTTTAAGGTTGGGAGTCGGGACACATAATAATGATATGTCGTTTTAGTATATATAACATAGTCGTACTATACAGTCTATTGATATACGATATTTCTCAGTCAATTTATCCTTTTTTTCTACTATTGGTAGGTAGAAATTATTGGGAAAATAAATTTAAATGCTGACTACTATATATGTTGGAATCATTATAATGATAAGAATGATTTACGATGTAATAATCAGCATTAATTAAGGAAAAGGTAAAGCGACAAAAATGCAACCTGACGATGTATCATTCTCAGTCACAGTCCACAGTTGTTGGGAGCGTTGGGATTTGCGAGGAGACGGATGGAGGGACATTTTTTGTTTTTATATTTTGGAGAAAACATAATATTTTTTCTATTTAAATATTCATACTCCCTTATGGCTTATTGTTTTTAAATTATTATTATTAGGGAAGTTAAATAAAAGATGGATATATATATATTATCCAATAAAAATAAAATGATAGTAGGAAAATTGAACCGACTGTGAATTATCTAATCCGATATATGGAATATCGAATTAGCCTGATTTTGATGTGTGTATTTGATTTTCAAGTTAATGGAGATATATATGTTCTTGCTCGTTAAAGAGTTTTTCTAACACTTTGTAACAATTTCATTATTAAGGATATAAAAAAATCACAGTACAATGTATATATATTTTTTTGTTTTTTGGCCAATGAAGATTTTTTTTTTTTTTTTTGTCTAGGGCCCTCATCAGAAGGGCAGCACCCGTAGCATGCTTGCTCCACACCTAGATTAGCGGAGATTGAACCCCTGACGTCTGGATAAGGGATGATGCACTGAACCACCACACCATTGGTTGTTGGTTGTTACATGGTTATGGATAAACTTTCAACTCTCTGTTAGTCTACTAGTTTTGAGATGTTTGACCATGTGGTTTACTAGCTGTATTTTTTTTTTTTAATAAGTAGGTAAAAATATCAGGAAAAAAATTTATTAGAATCTTATGTTATGAAATATTGATATATATATTTTGAATTAGTTAAACTCTGCCAGATCGGTCAATGGATGAACCAGTTCAAGATGTTCAACCACAGTTTTCATAAAACGTAAAAAAAAAAAAAACACATGTAAAATATTTGAACAAGTCTAAAATGAATTTTTAGTTTTTTTCGTGTGAAATATAAATATAATTTTTCAAATAAAGTAAACTCGGTCCGATTTCGGTCAACAGTTCAGTGGTTCGAGATTTTCGACCACATATTTTACCAAAGGGTAATAAAAAAACATGGAAAAATCGTAAAGATTCAAAATGTTTTTTTTTATATTTATATGAAATATTAATAGTCTTTTTGAATTATTTAGACTCGGCCACCTTTAAGTCAATGATTCGAGATGTTAAACCACAGTAGAGCATTCAACATTGAACAAAAATTTGAAGGACAACTCTTCCGTATAATATTTTATTTTGTTATTTTATATTGAAGATGACCAAATTTTTTGACCAATTCCTTCAATGAGTGGTTCACTAATATTTCACACCCCATTATTAATATATCAATATTTTATGTTATCTCTAATTGTCTTATTTAGTTAATATTTTTGTTAAGTATTAATTTTATTAATATAAAAAAACATGTAGGGCCAACTTGGAGTTGAAAATGGTAAACACCATAGAATAGTAATAGACATCTTCAAGACATTTTTCATTCGTATGATTTCTTGACAAGATGAAGCTGATGTAGCATAAAGTGGAATAAGAGTTAAAATTGTGCCTTAAAAATGCTCTTAGGGGCGTTTGGATGGACGTAATGTGAGATTACTTGAAATGTGAGATTACTTGTAATGTTCTGAACCAATAGGTTGGTTCGTAATCAACAGTGTAATATACAATGTAATGTTAGACTACAGTGTTTGGTTGTGCTATAATGTGGAGTGTAATGTCATATTACAATGTTTGATATGGTTTGTAATGTACATTGTAATGTGATTTACTTATTATTATAATAGTAATCTATTTGAAAATATGTTATATCTTAATATGATAAATTTGAAAATATTAGAGCTAATTATTACTTGCTATTAGAATTCTATTACTTAAAACATATTATACAATCTAATTATGAAATAACAAGTTCAATAAAAAAGAATTACACAAGAGAATTTCATTTTGTACTCATATTGTACACATTGTTTTTTATTTTATTTTTATAATAAGTGAGTAATGAAATGAATCAAAGATAGATCTAACACGATTTCAGTGAATAATGGAGTAGAAAGATTAGTTAATACTGTAAATGAAGATTAAAACCATTACTTAGTCGCAACTCTTAATTGTGATGGAGATGCAACTTTTGACCGTGGTGACATTAGAATTTAGATAATACATAGTAGAAGTTATATACTTCTACTTTCTTAATTATTAAAAAAAAATTCTTTATCGATGGTAAATTTTTTTATCTCTTTCTACAAATTAAAAATAATTAGTGGAAATAAATAAAGAAAATAAAATAAAAAGAGTTAGTGGAGATAAATAAAGAAATAAAAATGTGGAAGAAAGTAATAAAATAATAAATATTCTGTAATGTTCGATGTAATCTCACATTACATTAAAAAAAAAAAGACATAATCTTACTTTACATCAATATGGGAAGTCAACGGGTTTTCATGGGTTTTGACCAATCCGTGGTAATCTCAGATTACACGGATATTACATTAGGTATTTTAGTCTGTCAAACAGCATAATGTTGATGTAATATAGAATGTAATCTGAGAATACACTCTACGTTACATCCGTCTAAACAATAAACTTCTAATTTAATTAACATACCCTCATGATCCATGAACAGTATTTTCCGCAAACCCGAACAACTGTCCCTTGAATTATTAATTAGTGTAGATCTCCTTTATATAATGGAACGGGCCTCTTTATGGCACTTTAATTATAGGGGTTCCCTAGGCACATAGCCTTTAACAATAGTAGTAGAAACTTTAATCAAGGTACCATATATAGCACAAACGTGATTAAAAAGAACTTGTGTTTTCACTAACTATTTTCGTACTGTATTAAAATTGTGTTAAACTTTTTCGTGTCATATAAATATACGTGTGTAGTAACATCAACACATATGCTTTATAACATGACGAGTCGATTAATATTGATGTGCAAATGTCGTAGTGACACGTTTCATATCAATTACTACTCTTATTTACCAAACAACAAACAAAGGAGACATCACACCACTTTAAACTAGCTATATATTTGACTATTGGGTCGGGTGATGAAATTATTATTATTATTATTATTATTATTATTATTATTATTATTATTATTATTATTATTATTATTATTATTATTATTATTATTATTTTGCCAAAGATGAAATTATCTACCCTGAAATCTACCCGGAATTAGCTTTATAAGGGCATGATCGGGTAGAGCTTTTATTAACATAGTAGAGTCAGAGAAAAAAAAAATTCAGAAATCTATTTAACTGGTTCCAATTCTCTGGTCTGGTCCAAGCGTTAATATATTTACAACGAATTCGGAACTATTTGTATAATAATATATACATATAATTTTCATATTTCTAGTGCTATAATGAACCCCTTAAATCTAGAGTGAACCCTTTAAATACAGGGTAAGGTCCTAAAATCTCTAAAATTGCATTGAATACGAAACCCCTAACTCGTATATTTTATTTTATAATCAAGGTTAGCTTAGTTAAAACTCACTTCAACTTTTCTTTTTTGGGCCAAACTCCTTTCACCTTTAAATTTAAATAAATGTATATAAATATAATAATATATTTTACGTGTAGGGCTTCCATTTATATCGTAATAGTATATTGTACGTATAGGGTTCCCATATGCATGCATGCTTTAATATTTCTTTTTTTCTTCCACAACTTGTTTCTTCGACAGAGCAAAACCTAAAAGCTAGAAACAACGTCCAAGAATAGCACACAACAGTCTTCCTTTAAAATGATTGTCCTTAGCGACGAGAAAAGCATTCATAATTGTAGTGGCGATATTTAAATATAACTTATCTTAATGTATTTGAAACTCCTTTCTTGACCAGAAATTAAAGCAGCTGTCCATTTAGCTATTATTATTGAGTTGATTGATCTCCATGCAATTATATTTTCCCCCGGGTGATCTAGGGGTCCATCAGGACGGAATCATCTGTAATATACTTGCTACATATCTTGACTAATTATTATACAGACTGAGTCATTCTGTAAAATGTGAACTGTTCCTTATAAATATTTTCAATTTTCAAAGTCCCATCGAGATTTCAACATCTAACTTTTAGTTAATAGATGAAACGATGAACCGGACGTTAATCTCCATACAAAGTTGTGGTCAAAGATATATATGAAAGTGTCTTGCTGAGGTAGCTACTCCAACTTATGAATCTTTTAAGTGAAAGGAGTGCAATTATCCCATTCGATGCTTTTCATTACTTTTGCTCTACAATGCTTGTTTCTTTTGTTGCATGGCACTGCATGCTAGCTTGCTTCTGTTTTATATATTGAGAAATTAAAGCACAACCCTTTTCTCAATTTGCACGGTTGGGTTGGCCATTCGAGTCAAAGAAAAATCGCATCATATATTTATATATATACTAGGTGACCTAAATATTCATAAACCAATGATTATATACACCATCAATGGGACGTGCAATCTCAATCGTTTCACAGAATTCGATTCACTTTTTTATTTTCAAAAATAAATTATTTTATTTATGACTTTAAGTTTAATTGTGATCCCCTTATTTCATTTACAATGGAAAGTGAATCATATGGCCGTTTTCACGCCGGATTAATTAGGTTTTAATCATTAGCAAGAATAATTGATGGAATTTGATTTTAAAACTTCAAAAGAAATGGGTTGAAATTTTTTGGGTTTGATCATGTGGTAAAATTAATGTTGTGTACTAGGATAAAAATAGTATAGCAGGTAAAAACACAAAAAACTGTCGCCGTTTGCAAGGGCAGACGGTTACTGTCGGCCGCATTTGTTACTTTCTTTTTCAAATTAATTATATGTTTAATTATTACATATATATTTATTGTATGTTATGCTGATTTTTTAATTAATTTGACAAAATACTTAGTTGCGTTTAACTTTGTTTTTTATTTAAAAAAAATACACCACTTTAGTGAATTATTGAAAAGCTTCGTGTGAGTGGGCACCGTAAAGGCGTAAACGTCATACGGTGATGTTGACGACGGAGAACTTGGTTGCTAAGCCAGTCATGCTTTTAAATTATCATCACTAATTAATTGGAATTAACGACTGTTTTTTGTGGAGATTGATTAATAATTATTATTTGTTTAATGAGAATTCCATCTTTTGGTATGATAATAATAAACAAAGTAATATATAAATAAACAAATGAATAAATGTAAGCATGTAATATTATATATCATGTATCTTCAATCAATATCCAAGCTAGCGAAGCACCTTGAGTAAAATAAGACTATACTAAATATCAATATTAAGGATTTTGCTAAGTAATGATAGATAAAGTAATTTAAAAAGGAAAATTTTTATTCTTCATTTTTATTTCCATATTTACCTTTCATAGCACTAAAAAAAAATCTAGGATTAATTACCTATAGTCGAATTTGTGTGGAAATGGATTTATACAGCTAATCTGTGTGGAATTTCCGCCCCACAGAAAATTCATGTATATACTCGTTTTGCCATGAATTCACGTAAAAGTAGTCCTTCACAGAAGGGTCATCTGTGTTTTGCCAAAAAAAAAACAGAAGGGTCATCTGTTTATTCATTTTATTTAATAGCTAAATTGTCAGTGTCTTCACTATTTAAGGTCTTCTCTACTTCTTTGTTTATTATTGTCTTATGGAACCAATAATTTCATAGTAGAAAAATAGTATTATTAATACATGTGGAGTTGTCAATGAAGTGGAATACACATAGAACTGCATACCAAATGGTAAAACAAAAGCTAATCCATGTGAAAAAAGACTTCCAAAGTAGATCATAAGTGAAGCACTATAGTAATTTTAAAATAGGATACTTAATTATACTGAGAAAAATATTAACCAGATTACTTAAATAATTGTCTTATAGACTGACTAATCCAATGCAAGTTATTTTAAATGTTAGAGTGAAACAAACATACTACGATAACTACACTCTTGATTCATTCATGAGCACATAAAACCCTAAATTTGAAAAGATAAGTCCATTTCACATGCTATTGAAAATTAGTTTTAGTTTTAATTTTTTTTTTTTTTTGGGATTTCATATCATCACATATATGCTGATAATGAAGAAGGTTTCATCCAAACAGCTACAGTTTCAGAGATCCAATGAATGAAGTTGCGTTGTAAGAAAACGAAAAGAAATAAAAGAAATATAGAGGGAATTAAAGGTATATGGATGCATGCGGCAACTATAAAACACGTGTAGTGATGTGCTACCAACCACAAACCCTCACGGTTTCTTCTTCTTCTTCTTCCTCTTTTATTGGATATTCTAGATTCTGAATCTAATCCCTGATTCCTATTCGAAAAGCAAGACATGCCTAACCCGCAACTCTATTCTTTATCTCCTAACCATGATCAACTAAGGCATCCGAAAATGATAAAAGTTCCAATTTTAGTGTTCTTACATATTCCAACTAAGAGAGGGCGAGTATTTGTCCAAAAAACTAGATCTAATTACATCTATTGCCACTCCTTCACAATCGGATTCACTCCTTCACAATCGGATTCAGTGGGAACTCCTCAAGTCGGATTGTCTATCACTACTTAGGCCCCTCAATTTTCGTGATATGTAACTTTAATTATAAATGTTGTGATTTTTTTAAATTTGATTCTTTAAAAACTTAATTTTGCCCTCTAATTTTTTACATAAATTGTTTTATTTACTCCTAATTCAATTCTTGTCAGTGTAATAAAATTTCTAACTTCCTCCTGCTCCTAAGAAAAACATTTTTTTCTTTCACACATGTAAACTACTAAAATTCAAAATTGTAAACTACTAAAATTCAACATCATTTCTTCTATTGAATCTGACAACTGATACGGAAACAAACTTGGGCTTGGCCCAATTATATTATTGTTTAAACATTCAAATTATATCACCGCTAGAATTTATTGGTAGAAAGTCGAGAAATTTCACCCACTGGGCTTACTGGGTCAACTTGTAAGCCCAGCCCAAGAAACTGCACATCCTGAAACACCACCATAGGCTCTCAAGCTTAAAATTCTTAATCTCCAAAAAAAAAAAAAACTTATTTAACTGTGGTAAAATAAGAAACACAAAGGAAAAACAAAACTCTAATATGAATAATTGCTTTTAACTCTAAAATTAACACTTTACTCTTTATGGTTACTGATAGACCTGGTAATTGGTATGAGTTAGGATTAATCTCCCTTTTAATGGCCATTTGGGACTCCCTAATGGAATGGTTTTTGTTCTTCATTGCTGATGCTGAAGTAGGCACCAAGTAAAGGGGTTGCAAAACAGCACCATCATCACCCTTTTGTCAGAGAAGCAAAATTCCATCCTTTTTCCCTGCCTTGCTAAAGTCTACAAATGACATGGATGGAAGACTTAATTGTTACATCTCACCTACTCAGGTTCTCAGGCTCACTCACTACAACTGATGGTGTTAGCAAATAAAATTAATTAAGAATAAAGAACAAACAAACCTAGAGTTCACTCACTACTTCAGCCAGTAGCTCAGAACAACAATTTTGCCTATCGGGTTCTCTGATTCCAATCCCGACACTATTTCTTTATCCGTTAAGTGCCTTCATTAATTGATTGATGTTTCTTTTTTCTTCAACATTCTGCATCGTAGTCTTCTTCATCCTCATCGATCCTTTTGGTGAGGTAGACAAGTTGAAGAGGGTCGATTGCCATCTTGTCCATCTCGGAGAGGGACCAACCCGGGTATTCTTCATGCTTGGTCTCAGTTGTCTGTGCTTCTGATGAAGCATTTGCATCTTGAATCATTGTCCCTCCTTCATTCTCTGCAACTCCTGTGTTTAGGTCAAAATGCTGAGCCACAGGACATGGGTTATTATCTGAGGATTGCTTGGCAGTGTCTTTTGACCCAGAGACATCCTTATTGACATGTTGCAAAGATGTTTGAGGCTCAGAATCAATGGTTTCTTTTTCTATAGCCCGACCACCTCGGCCACGGCCTCTTCCCCGACCACGGCCTCTTCCTCTGCCGTTACTGCTCACATGGTTCATCTCATGCTGCTCCAAATCAACAAATATAAAGATTACTCTCTTTGAATACTTTTTGATGGGAAAATCCTAATTTCATTAAGTTTAGAGCTATCCTCTCAAAACAATCAAGGAGTGTTTAGTATGCATAGAATAGAAGGGAGGGAGGCATATTACCACTCTACTTCTCTTAATTTCTTCATCAAGATCATTACTATTGTTACCGATTGCTTTCCTGGATCATCACATTGTTATTTGTTAGTGTTAGTTCCATTAGGAAGAAGAGTAAGGGAAAAGATAGAATAGAAGATTCTGTTTGCTCCTTAATACCTTCTCCTGGACATCATCCTATCATCAGAAGATGCATCGGGGTGGCCATGACTATAGTCGGGTACCCTTCTGACAATATCCCTCAGGAAATCAAACGCGTTGTAACTCTGGACGCAATGTTTTCTGCCGTTAGAGGATTTTGTGGGAAAGATTAGTGATCATAAATAAACCATTGTTCGAGTGGAGACTCAGTTATTAACCAATCGGATCAAAAAGTGAATGGAGAAACACACAATCTGTTATTGGGAAGACTGGAATTTTTATTACTTACAGGTGAAGGGAACTCATAGTCTTGGCTCCTCTTTGTAGGGTTATCTCATAGGTACGGTCGCAAAGGTCTTGCAAGAACAATTCCAAAGCTTTAGCTGCAATAAAGAGACCCGTAAGCAAAACAATATTTAATGAAGATCAGTGGCTAAAGCATCCATACTTACAGACTAAAACTGGAACAGCTAAAGCAATCTTCCCCACATCCTCATCTGCTTGCATTATCTTCTTAATTCGTGCCTAAAATGTTAGTAGAATCCATCAGAAACGAAGTCTCAACTCCGAAAATAACAACATTATGAGGACTCAGTCGTCTCTGTTATCAGCAGAACATGATTTTCTATGTCAATATATTAAAAGGATCCGGGTTTGTGTAAAACTAGACTATCACTGGCCACTGCTTATACTTATACGGTTAACTGCATTCACCCAATGACAAACAGAAACAGAAAATCACGAATGGAGAAAATCAATTCAGATAAGAGTGATGATAATCCAATAGGAAGAGACTCAATCTGCGATCAGCCAATCACCAATCTGAGAGTAGATGCAAACAGATTTTAGCAGAAGATTTCTCCCTGCTAAATCCAATTATCACGAATTTGCATCAGACCAGTGATCTGCGATCAGCCGACCACCAATCTGAGATTAGATGCAAACGGATTTTAGCAGAAGATTTCTCCTTGCAAAATCCAGTTATCACGAATTTACATGATTACATCAGACCAACGACATCAGGAAACACGTAAATTAACAGCTAATCAAACTGTGATCAAGAAAATGAAACAGACCAAATAATTGCGAATCAACAGATGAACTAGTTATTTCCATGGATCTAAAAGTCAGTTTAAATTCCTCACCAACGCATATCTCAAGCAAAAATCATGGAAACGACAAAAAAAAAAAAAAAAAAAAAATCGACGAGTATTCAGCTTTGAAGGTCAAAATGAAACTTACAGCCGGAAATCGGGTATCGAGCTTCTTCCTCATAGCGTCAACTTGGCAGCATTAAACAGAACTGCAGCTTCTTCTCCACGATCGTGGAAAAACGAAGATGATCGGATCTCTGGGATAGAAAGCGTGCCATTTAACAATTGATTGATCACGGAAATGAATGAGGATCATGCAACAGCAACCAAGGCTATCACAGATCCGAACAGGAATTAGCCCCAGGAGAAACCGCGGTTGTTTCAACTTTGAACGCAAAATCCGTTTCTACAGTTCAGCAATTTCCTATTTTACTATTTATCTATTCAATAAATTGCGAATCTATCCTTACAGTTTAGATATTTCAAGTTTAACCGCGTAACTCTCAAATTAGTGACTCGTTTCCTTGTTAAAATTAGATCACTGTTCATAAAATAAAATATGAGTAATACATGTTTGTGTCTGATAATATTATGTTAGAATAAATTTTTAATTTTTTTATAACGAGCAAATTACTAACTAAAATTTGGTCAAAATAAAAATGACTAACTAATTTTTCCATCTAACAAAATAAGTAACTTAATAAAGCAATGTTATTATTTATTTATTTACTAAAGCACAATATTATTGTACAGTAGGTCCGTCATTTTTTAGTCCGATCCGACATTGACTCACTCAGTTCATGGTCTGAAAAATAAGAGTTCTGTTACTTTGGGGCTTAACCAAAAAATACTGTTGAATTCGGATCCTAATACTGGATTTGAAGCTGGTGATCCAAGATATAAATATAATGGAAGGAAAAAGATATGCGTTCCGACTTTGGAATTCCGAGATGTTCCGACCATTAAGTAAGATAAAAAAGCAACAAAAATTTATTTTTATTACAGTGATGTCGCTGTGAGACAAAATGAAATTTCGACATTCCGATATGTGTATCAAGGCTATTATATGATGATTATTGACAAGGTTATTATATGATGATTATTGATGCTGAAATTTTCGGTAACCCGTAGGGTTGAATTATGGGTTTGACCCGCGATCCGTTCTTATGTTCTGGTCAAGTTTGGATTAGTCTCATGGATTGGTAACTATACCCGGCGATGACCCAAACCGCATGTTCCGGATTGACAGGCAGGCTATAGAGTGAGCATTCATGCAGACTCTCTATATAAATTACTTAGCTACTCAATATGCCTACTTTCTTTCCTATGCATGTATCAAACGAACTACTCAATTAATCAATCATTCATTCATATGGAGACTAAAATCAAAACAAACCAACTGCAGCGTATATGTAGCTAATTAAGAAACATGAGTATATACTAAATCCTCCTCATCGAACGAACATAGTGAAGAACAGCTCATCCTTGTTCCTTTCAGTCAACTTAAACCTGCACTTATCTCCTTCACTAAGACCAGCTTCCGTATGGAAAGTGTGCCACCCTGCATTAGAGAACTCACCTCTCCTTTCATTTTCGCGATACAGAATCTGCATCGGCCATGCCTTTCTCGATCCCACCGGTCGAATCCACACATTCCACGGAGCATCCTCCTTCAAGTTATTCGCCTCCATGAACTTGTGAGGTATAGTCTGTCAACCAAAATTACCAATGAATTCAAGTTTGGTTAGTATATAATTAAGATTATATTACCGAATTCATTCTCAACAAATTCGAGTATATGAGATTTTACATATACATATATCATCAAAATGCTTACCACTCTTGATTTGCGCTTTAGATAGGATGGCCGCATTTTTAGATGAAATGAGATAATCCTCGGTGTAGCCTTTGCTGCTGCATTATGAATCAATGGTATGAATGATGAATATCTATATGTAGCATAGAATTAATTTTAAGGGTTAAGAATTTTTGTTGTTTAAAACACCAAAATAAGTCGATAGTAAAAAATCGGATGGTTGAAACACAGAATATCAATATTTTAAATATGAGACAGTTAGTAATATAAGTTATAATTGAAGCAGTTTTTAGGCTAAGTAAACTTAAACCACAACCTGAGGTTCTGTTTGATCTCGGAAATCGGGTCTTCTTTGCTTGAAGATTAGCATTGGGCATGGATGGCAGATTCCGCAGATGTTCATCAGCATCATACTCAATCTCAATAGGATTGGCTGAAGTACCACATACACCTGAGTTGGCAAATATTAAATCTTCATCTTCCACTTTAGATGTAGAATCTGCAAATTGAAAGATGTCCTAATAAATCAACCAATCAAGCTAGACAATGCCGAATTCATGATTTCTCAAAATAGTGTTCACCACTGAGAAAAAGTATACGTTTTAAGCATAATATTTTAAAAAAATTTCTTTTTTTTTTGCCAATATATTTCAGATTTAATACCATATAAAATAGCTAGTGACAAAATGCTCCTATTATAAACAGTGCATTCTGCCTAATTGTGATCATATATAATTCAAAGACGGGCGACTAACCTGAGTCGAAGCTGGTATTTTCCTCATCATCTGCAGACGTCTCAACGGAGGGGACGGGAAGTTCGCGCGGAGGATAACTGATCTCCGCCGATGTGATATCGAAGATGACGACAATGAAAACAGATGGTTGGCCTTCAGATCTGAACATCACTAAGGACCCAACACCAATGGAGTAATGCTTCATAAAGTCTTGCAATCCATGTCCCAATAAGACTACTGAAGACCCGTGGTCGGGCTTTTCGAGTTTGATAGACCATGTATCTCTGGTCGGAACCACGAGCAGCACATCAGAGCCCGAGAGAGTGAGTTCACCGTACTCACGGACGAACTTGGTTGGTAGTTGCTGAAATTAACGAACGAAAGGTCATTCATTTGTCGGAATGAATCCATTTTTTGTCACTAAGAACAGAGACTAAGACACAATGTGCAATTTACACTCTAAAACTTGTAATTATTGTCCCTTTGACATTTTAAATCTTATCTTTGCCCCTAATTTTTTTTATAGTAGTTATTTGATGTTAATTCAGTTCTTGCACTGAACAGATCAGAAATTCTGGCTACGTTCCCAAGTAAAATTAATGGAGAAGAAGTGAAGAAACACTTACAAGCTTGCCGAGTTGAAGTATCTGATCTGAAATGATTTGGAAGAAATGAGGCGGCGACTCAGCTGCAGGCTCGTCGTCCATGTTCATTGTTTCGCAGAGAGCTTCACTTCACGGCGCAGGGAAATTAATATTTGTGGTTCTTGTTGATATGTGGCATCTGTTTCAGTGTATTGTTTCTCCTCCCTTTATTGACTGCTTTTACTCTGTTGCAAATGCACATATAGAAACTCTGCTGCAGTTTGTGTTTGTACGTTGTAGTAGGTTAACAGGTACGTACTGTCTGTTTAATTTTCATGCAAAGAAAGCATGCCTGGCCCCAGATCCTTTGGAGAAAGCCCAATGGAAGACTGCTGCAGACAGTGTTGCCTAGACAGCTAGGGGGTGTAAACGAGTCAAGCTATTCGTGAGTTACTCGAAATCGGCTCGGTCGATATTCGAATTCGACTTGCGAAATTTCGAGTCAAGCTCTAGTCGAGCTTTTTTTGAAGCCGAGTCGAGTTCGAGTTCATTAGTACTCGACTCGAGAGGTTCGCGAGCCTAATCGATCTTTTTTCTTTTGTCTATTCGAGTCGAGTTCGAGTCCGAGCTCGAGATTTTCGAGCTATAAATAATAATATTATATATGTATATATTGAGTTCATGTCGAGTTCGAGCTCGAGCCAAAATCCTAATCGAATCGAGTTTGAGCTCGAGCTAAGGTGCGTCGTTTACGATTTAATTGAAAAAAATAATTTTATCGAGTCGAGTATGACACCGAGTCGAGTTCGAGCTCGAAAAATTAAGGCTCGGCCGAGTTCGAGCTCGAGTAAAATGAGTCGAGTCGAGTCGAGCTTGCTAGATACTCGGACCGGTTCGAACCAGTTCATTCCGGTCGGAGTAGAAATCGGACACCCAACCGTTTCGGTGTCAGTTCCGGCTCTGACAACGCTGCTTGGGCTTTGTCTTTTGCATATTTTCTATTGGAACTTGATAAGTGGCTGTTTCTATGGCTGAGCAGGAAAACCCGAAAGCCCGAAAGCCCGAAAAACCCGTCCCGAGCCGTCCCAAAAAACCCGGTCCCGAATAGACCCGAGCCCGAGCGGGCGGGACTTTTATTTTCAATTCGGGCTCGGGCTCGGGCTTTTGTGCCAAAATCCCGAAAAGCCCGAGTCCGTCCCGATTTTTTTTAATACTATATAAATATATATACTTATATATTCCCCACTAACTATAGTTAGTATCTAACCATCTTCCTCCATATTCGATTTTTTTTTTTTTTTTTTCAGATTTTTTGTTAAAACTAGCCCGAGTCCCGAAGTCCCGGCTCGGGCGGGCCATTTTCCTCATTTTCGGGCTCGGGCTAAAAATTAGTGTCCCGAAAATTTCGGGCTCGGGCTCAGGTAAAAGCCCGCCCGTCCCGGCCCGAGCTCACCCCTAGCTGTTTCTTCGCATGATAAAACTAAAAAATATTTTCGGAATTTTTAAATATTTTATTTCGTTGAATTTTAATGGAAAATTAGTAATGTTTACGTGTTTAAAATATAAATAGGTATATAATACCCACAAAAAAATTGCAAATATAAATGAATGATATTTTTCTCGTACGATTACATAAACTAGATCGAATAGGATTTTATTTTTGGTACTCCTTTTTATTTTTTTCCCACTTGCCTCACTTGAGTCACTTTGGCATTCTGGCAGTCACGCAAGTTAGAGTTAGACTATATTCAGTTCTATGTCCAACGAGTATAGGAAAAAAAAAAGTTCAATACGAAGACTAGCCCAAATTTCTCAATATTGCAATAAAGCCCATTTTCTGACATGTATGATGTATATATCCATTATATGTGTATATACACATTATGTAACAACTATATCTGAGCTCAAAGAAATATACTACATATGAATATTTAATTTAAAAACATTATAAAACATCACTAGGAAAATATTGAAAAAAATTCACGAATATTCTTACATATATAATTTACAGCTATGCCTGCTTCTGTTATAATTTTCGTGACTCAACCGCTACGTTTCCGTATAGGTACGGAAAACAATTGGTTGAAAATAATATAATTTCTTTACTCTATTAGTTATTGTTAATTTCTATTATGTCCAAGATCTTAAGAGGAAATGACAGAAAATACATATGTTAGATTACGTCCCGATATGATTCGTAATCTTGGATTACTTCTTCCATGTAATAATAAAGAAAAACTTAATAATGGCATGATTTTTATTTTTAATCCCTGAGATTAAAAAAATATATATATATCTCAGAGGTTAATTAGAAAATTCCTTAAAGCCATCGTAAAAGATTGGCTGAAAAATATATAGTTATACTAGATCACTTATAACTAACACTTTACCCCTTATAAGTTGACTTAATATGAGTAGAAATTAGTCTAGCCATGGAGTAAGTATGCTACATGCACTGCCCTCCAGATATGATAAAATTAAATTACAAAACCACTCATACATATAAAAAAACAAAATAAAACTAAACAAAATTAAGTTATTTATTTATTTAAAAAACATTCTAAATTAAATTTGCTTTTATTAAGTACTAATTAAATATTTATTTAACTATATATTTATTATTATATAAATACAGAACAACTATATACACGTATATGTGATATTTATAGTTAAAACTTAAAATTAATACAATAAATAATATATAACATTTCTATTACACTCTTTTCTATGTTTAGCTTAGAGAATTAAAAACTCAATGAACACTTAATTCTCTTTTATATATATTAATATTATATCTACAGAAATTATATAAATTTGATCGTTGCAATTACCCACCCTCATGTGAACATGAATCCGCACATATTCCTATTTATTGTTACAAAATTATATATTAAGTGATAAAGTGTAGCTATATAAAATTGTATTTTTTTTTTTTTTTTTTTGGTGAAAGATGAATGTTATTAAAATCAAACCGCGCAAACAGATGAAAGTAAAAACATATACAACAATGACGACGGAATACATGGGCATAACCAAGTTTCCGTAACAATGTTAGTCATTGTTGTATAACACAAGTAAAAGAACCGAACAACACAAGACTTAAGCAACTTACAGAAAAGAAGCACAGTCAACAACAACAGATACAAAGTAAATGAGACAAAACTAAGACAGGAAGGAATAAAAGTTGTAGAGGACGACGTCAGCCGATTTAGCAAAACGATCAGAAATGATCGAGCCAACAACAGCCATGCCCGACAAACAGTAATTTCCACCCAAGTCAAGTCATTATTAACGGTAGCACAAGAACTAGATCCTGCGGTTGTGGTGCAACTAGTGTGGGAGCTTAAACAAACAGTAATACCACCGGTCCTGTCAACACACAAGTAAAGCCGCATGATGGAGGGAAGTATGGTAGAGATTCCTCCGAGGTAGGCCAGGTAAAAACCCAGTCTACCGGGGCAACTCTGTTCGAGGAACATCCTAAAAGGACTAGCGCACGAATAGGGAGCTAGGGGAAAGCTCTGCTTCTCTCTAAGGAGAAGTAGTTTACAATAACAATGCCCGAACAAAACCGGAACAAAGTTCGAAATATGGCAGTGAAGCATGCGACCACCTGTGTGAAAAAAGGATAGGTGTATGTGTTTATCATTGTTTCCAACCAGAAGAGGAATATGGTGGCGATGTGGGGAAAATACCTCCACTAACAAACGTCGTCTGAGTTTAGATCTGTGCACACAATCGTCTCCAAAAAACCTATCCCGGTCTTCCGACCAAATCAGACTATTGGCCAGAATAACCGTGTCAAAAAAATCGGGCCCTTGAAACAGGTCAGACCAACCATTATTGATATTAATGTTCAATTTGTGTGGCCCATATTGACAAATAACCAAGCAAAGGGGTCTGATGCACACGTTTCCTTTTAGGCCCATGAGATAGCAACTTACCTTCATCCTAGGGTTTTCCTTTCTGACAACATGAGGAGTCACCACCAGGTTGGAGTGACGTAAGTGTTTGGGTTGTGGGTTGCTCCAGTGAATTCCAGACGTATCAGCGACCGACAAGAGGTGAAGACGGCTGTTCAGGGACTGGATGTTGTTGCCTCTCTTTACACTGCGTTGTCCGCGAGATTGAAGGCAGAAAGGATGAGCAGACCCGACAAAGCTCATCGTCGTGATCCTGGCAGGCTTGTGACGGGACAACGGTGGCTCTGGTTTAAGCTGTTGTCGGAGGTGATTGCAAGCTTTACCTATCGACTGTCGTAGGAGATATTTCAGATGTGAACTGACCAGAGCAGGGATGAATATAGCGTGAGAACTACTACGAGTCCTTGTACCGATACCCGTGCGAGGGAAACTCTGGTCTGCCACTATGGTGGCCAGTTCATCCATGGTGGCCGATATGTGAAACGATGGTAGTAAGGGGAAGCATTTAGATAGAGAAAAAGAAGCTTGACCTTGAGTAAATCTCCACCGTTGCCATGGAAGCTTCAAAATAGAACAAGATGTTGAGGGGGCAAATAGTAATAGGGTAAATTGGTGTTCATGTTGGCAAATCCCCAAAGGGGAGAGAACCAGAGAGAAAACCCTCATACAGGGGAAACCTCTCCAGGAAGTTCTTTTATATAAAATTGTATTTTTTTTTTTTTGGTGAAGATGAATTTATTAAAATCAAACCGCACAAACAAACAAAATAAAATACAGAAAGAGCAACGACATCGGAATACAAGGGCATAACCAAGTTTCCGTAACAAGGATAGTCATTGCCGTAAAGCACAAGCTAAAGTACTGAATAAAACAAGATTGTAGCAACTTACAGATAAGAGACACAATCAAAAACAACAAAGGAGACAAAGTAAAAGTGACAACACCAAGCAAGGAAGGAACAAATGTTGTAGAGGACGACGTCAGTTGATTCAGCAAAACGATCAGAAATAATCGAGCTAACAGCAGCCATGCCCGACAAGCAGTAACTTCCACCCAAGTCAAGTCATTATTAACGATATCAGAAGAAACGGATGTTGCGGTTGTGTTGCAACCAGTGTGGGAACTTAAACAAACAGTAATACCACCAGTCATATCAATACACAAGTAAAGTCGCAAGCTGGGGGGGAGTATGGTAGAGAGTCCTCCGAGGTAGCCCGGGTATAAACCCAGTCCACCGGTGCAAATCTTTTCGCGGAACATCCTAAAAGGACTAGCGCACGAATAGGGTGCCAGAGGATAACTCTGCTTCTCTCTAAGGATAAGTAGTTTACTAGAACAATGCCCGATTAAAACCAAAACAATGATCAAAAAACGGCACTGAAGCATGCGACCACTTGTGTGAAAAAAGGATAGGTGTATGTGTTTATTTTCATTACCAACCGGAAGAGGAATATGGTAGTGAGGTGGAGAAAAAACCTCCACTAAAAAACGTCGTCTGAGTTTGAACCGGTGAACACAGTCGTCCCCAAAATAGTTTCCTCGAACTGTCGACCAAACGACCTCCTTGGTGGATGTGAGAAATGACAATGAGAAAGTTGTCCCAAAACCCAGATCAAGTCCAGCAGTGTTGAAATAAATCAACAAATTAGATTGCCCATAAGGACCTAGGCCCACCATAATTAAAAAGCCCAAGAATAAAATACAAACCCACTGTGTAAGGTAAGGTCGTGGCTTATACTTAGCCGTCACCATCTTTATTCTGCGTGAGGGAGTAGGTGACTCATCAGCAGTTGTCACCATCGGCACCAGGTTGTTTACAGACTGTTTAATCAGATTCACCGACGGTAAGGCAACGTTAGACACCGTCACCGAATTCTGGCACGGTGGTGGACACACTCGCGGACTATGCTGACCGTGAAGATAGTCTGATTCGGAAGATAAGGCGGGCAGAAGGAGAAGACAACGATCGTGGTATTTTGGAAATCCGGTGCCGGAGTGTGATGGAGAAGGGGTTTGCCGGCTAAGAAACTCATTAAAACTTGTGGATGGTGGGCGATTGTCGAGGAGTACGCCATGCCGTATTGGCCGAAAAGAATTGGAACGACGGCGTGGGGGAAGATAAAACAGAGGCGCCGTGAGGAGGAAAGACGAACTAAATCGTTTGAGTGCATCTCCTGGACGATTGTATCTCTTAGCAGAACCCGAAGTGGCATCGTTTTTCAGTTGGTGCTGGGTCGAGTACAACTCGAGGTGACGGAGGCCGAAGAGTCGGCTGCAACGCCCCTGGATGACTGATGATGATGGGGCGATTGCTCCATAGTGAGGTACATGTTCCGACTCGAGACTGAATCGGAGGCGTCTGGCACGGAGGCTCGGCCGTGAGCGTCCGAGGTAAAAGATACCAGAACTATGTCGAATCCCTGTACCGATACCTGGTGTTCCTATCCCCGTCCGAGCAAATTCCAATGGAGGTCGAGTTTCAGTTATACCTCTCGTAGTGAGCGGTGAAGCTTCATGGTGCAGAAAGGTAAATATTTGATCTGAGCAAGATTTCGACCGATGGGGGAGCAACTTAGATGCAGACCAAGACGTTAATGGGGTAATTGTAAAAGGTTGAAATTGGGGTAACGATTTGGAAGGGGGAATCGAGGGTAATAGATGAAAGGGCATGAAATGGGTATGAAGATGAGGAAGGTGGAAGGAAACCCTCAGAGGGTTTTCCTCTTCCAAAAGCTTCCTTGGGAGAAAACCTCCAAGGGAGGGTTTTCCCAGTCCTTCCTTTTCTCTAAAAGTGTATTATTATCCGTTATTATATACACTATTTTTATAAATAAAATAAGTTATATGGTTGGGCTTGCAGCTACCTCCCTTGTATGTGGGTTCGCTAGTGGACCTTATTTTTATAACAAATATTGATATTGATCTAGACCCCTTACTTATATGTGTGTTTGCTATTGGGCCTTATTATAACAAAGAATAATCTCGCTCTAGAAAATAAGTCGGGCCCTTAACTCAAGCTGGGATATTAACGCGTGGAATGTTTTTCATTTCTTACTAAGATACCTACTCCTTTTAATATATATATATATATATATATATATATATATATATATATATATATATATATATATATATATATATATATATATATAATGTTTATACATATTACTGGTTATAGCTTATATATTTAGTTAGGGTCTCGTCCTGATCCAAGTTTCAGGCCTATCTATGTAGTTTAGCAGATCATTTGTAGATGAATCTGAGCCTGGACAAACTCACATTTTAGCCTAACCGATAAAAAATTTAAATTGATTATGATTGATGATTATGAGGTTCGTATTGACCTAGACTTATATTTCATGCAATTTTTTGTCCAAGATAAGATGACCATCTTTGATACGATTCAAGTAATACAATATTTTTAACTAGGTGAATCGAATTATAACTAACTTATAATTACACTTCGGATAGTTAAAGCTCCAAATAATATTAGTAATAAAAGCTTATGCTTCTAAAAGTCGCATGGGAATAGTTGAAATATTGATCTTCATCAAGAAAAGGTTCGGTCCAGAATTAATTGAAGTCGACTTGGCGATAATCTCATAATTTTTTTTGGCCGAAGCGATAATCATAATTAGGTTACCTAAAATGCACAAGTATCTAACCAGTGAGGCACACTGTAAAATGACCATGTTTGGTATTAGATAATTGTGTCATAAGTTGCCAACAAGCATTTGCTTTACTTCCTTTTAAGTTTTAATTCCCGTTATATGACAATAATTGTCGTTTCATATTTTACTTCCTTTTTTTTTTTTTTTTTTTTTTTCTCATTGTCTAAATCTAAACAAATAGAATCATGTTTAATTAACTTAGATAATAAATTCTAGAGCTTCTTGTCATAGACACTTAAATGCATATTACTCTATTATGCGTGGTACAACCGATAATTCTAAACTTTAAAATGTAACAGAAAAGTTCATTTTTTGTAATAGAAAAATTCGAATCATTGAATAATATTATATATATTTTTTCTACAGTACTCTGATTTATAAATAATTTTTTTTTATGTGAAAATAAAGATGAAAAACTCAAGACTATATGTATGATATCTTTTATATATATATATATATATATATATATATATATATATATATTTTTTGCCAAGGATAATATATCTCACTTATGCACATATAACAAATTAAACTAACACTAAAATGCACACATATTCTTTTATCACTATTACAATTAGAATCAGGCGCAACGTGCATTTGAGAATTTTCATTTGAGTAGAATCACGCGCTATAAAAAAATTGGTTTTGAATTATGGATATTATTTTGGCAAAAAAATTATGGGCATTTAATCTCTCAGAAACCCTAACAGTAATTTCCCTTCCATGTCTAACACCACTACAACTAGTATAAATCTGATACTAATCTAACCAATCTCTTCACACCAAACTCATTCCAATCATCAAACCTTGTCTGTGATAATCAAATCACCATGGAACAAGTTTTGAAAGCGAAATCCAGATCCTCAAAAGCTTCTCCTCTCTTCCTCCTCCTTCCTCCATTGTTTCCGACGAGAGCTCCAGCCATGGCTCTGACGTCAGCAGGAAGAGGAAGAGGAGATCAGAAGAAGGAGAAAACAATGGTGCCATTGTAGGAGAAACCCCAACGAACCCCTCATCCGGTCCGACCCGGACGAACCAGTCCGGTTCGTCCGGTGTCCGCAGGGACGAATCTACTTTATAAATTACAGGGTCATGGGACACCGCTTAACTCGACCGAGATATAGTGAAAAATTAGTAATTACGAATAAGAACCCCACATAAAAATTGAAAATGACCAATATAAAAAATAAAAATAAAATTAATTTCAAATAATGGTTAGTAGTCTAGTTGGTTTAGTGTGTGTATTTTTATTGCTCCATCGTTCAAATCTCACTCTCCTCATTATTTTTACCGTATTTAATGTTTTGTCTTTCTTCATTTATTATATTAGATCTTAATCTAAGTTTTTTTTTTTTTTTAATTCTCTTCGAGCTATTCTTTTTCTTTTATGGTTATTATTTCTTTTCATGCGTCATTGACAAATCTTGCACACAATTTTGTAAGTCTTTTTTTTTACAACAAAAACATTATTAATTTTTATTCATCTCATTCCAATTGATTGTTACTTTCTTTGAAAGACCATGAATAATTGTAATTTTTGTGATGTTCAATATATTTGTATTGGATATTATTGATGTTTTAATTATTTATTTATTTTTAATTTAGGTATATATATAATTGTACTATAACAATTTCTTTACGATTTTTTTAGCTTGACCCGAAATTATATTTGATCCGACCATTTTTTTTCTATAGAAAAATTATTGTGCACCCACTGATCCTTGGGTCCTGAATTCGTCACTGGGCGTCCGTAGCAATCCGCCGGCTAAGGTTTACTTCTACAAAACCTGCGGTCAAGAGTACGAGTCGTACCCGCTCTGGGTGGGCACCAAAATGTGCACAAGGCGCAAAAGGACCTTGAAAAGATAGAAAAGAAATTGTTGTACGGACTGGTTACGGGCTCTTTACAAACCGGTTACGGACCAGTTCGCTACAATCCTCCCTTGTACCATTACGGACCGTCCATGGAGAGATTGTATGGGATCCCTCAGCCATTTGTGGCTCCTAGGGTCCTGGCCCATGGCCCACCCGGTTTTATCGGGGAATGGCCGGTCCCTGGTTGGGGAAGTGAACGTATTTACTACCCTAATGATGTTTATGGTTCATATTATGGAGGGGAGTACAGTACTAGTAATTAGGGCCGGCAATGGTGAAAATCAAATAACGTTGTTCACACCATTTACCGCAATGGTTAGCCGCCACCATTGTGGTGAGGTATGATTATGGTGGTGAGTTTTGTACCCATAATGGTTATGATTATGGTTATGTTATTGAATCTATTACTGTCGAAGTTCTGCTCTTACTGCATCCGAAAATCTTGTCTGCTGTTTCGAATTTTCTGCTCTCATATTTACTACAGTCAACTGCTCTCGGGTTTTTATTCCAGTTCTGTGATTAAGTTCAGCTTTTTATTTTCATATCCAGATCTCACATTCTCTTTTGAGTTCAGGTATTGTTCGGTTCGGTTGACCGAATTGTGTGCACGATTCGGGTCAATGACACTGTTGTATCCTGGGAGGTGATCGTCCCTTGTGTTAAACCTCGTTGCATAGCCTGAGGGTGAGGTGGGGCGAAATTGCTTTAAGGAGAGCGTGGTCAGCACGTGCCTCAGTAAAAATTCGACTTTCCCATTCGATCTACGGATCGCTAATTTCAGTTTTCGTAACATACATATTACTAGTTAATTGTATGTAGGTTGCCGAATAAAAAAATTAAATGGACGTTTGTCCTACATATTTTAGAATTACTGTTTTACCCCTGTATCGACCACGTTTTTCCAACATCTCTCAATAATTTATTTTTTTTCCCAAAAATATCTCAAGATTAACTCGTTCATTTCTACAACGTACGTCCTCCATAGAATTCCGAGGATGACTATGTTGCACGCTAATATACTATGCTTTTGAACTATGTATTTTCATATATAGAAATTTACTATATATATTGTTTCGACCAGGTTATTGCGGGTTGCCCGCTGAATAACTCGTCGAAGTCTTTGGGTTGGGTGCGAGACAAGTCCGTTCTCTAAAGTCGCGTGCGGGCCTTAGCTTCGTCTTCTGAACGGCGGTAAGTCCTTTGGGCTCTCTGGAAGATCTTCTGTCTGCACCTGCGAAAGGAGCATTACCAAGCAGTCCCCATGGAGAGGGGGGGTGCTTGGTGCGCTCGCTCCGACGATCAACATTAGTCGGCTTCTAGAGAGAGAAAGAGAGGGTTTTCTAGAGAGAGGTCAGAGCTTTTCCCATTCTCCCCCAAAGTGACTTAAAAATGACTTGAAAATGTTTACCCCCAAGGTGGCTATTTATAGGCAACCTTGGACCGTAAACCGGTTTTGACCCGGTTCGATGTGGAAATGTGAACCGAGATGCAGGGGAGAGCTTTGGGAAAAGGACTCTGACGCGCGTCTCAGGCGGCTGTCACGAGCGGGACGCGCGCGCCTTTGAAACATAGGTCTCGGACACATAGGAGTTAGTTAAAAATCGAGTCTCCTATACGTTCGGGACGAAATGGGGGGTGTACGCGACACCCCCCGGGTGTTGAGCTTACCCGGAATTTCTGGGTAAGCTGGGGCTTACCCGGAATTTCCGGCTCCGGGTAAGCCCCCCGGGGATGTCGGGCAAGTTCGCGACTTGCCCGGTTTCCCCCGGTTAGCTCGAAATTGGGGAATCGTAAAGGGTCTTGCGCGTGTATGAGGTCCGAATAATTAAGACCGAGCCCGAATCATGCGTATATCCATCACTTGCCCCCGAGTTAAATAACGGCTTGACCTTTGTTTAACTCTATTCTAAGATAGGGTATACGCGTGATTCGGGTCGTCTGCTCACCTTGAGTTTTGACCTACCAAGGGTGGATACGCGCGGCTCAGGCGAATTCCACGTCTTAGTTTTTTGAGGTGGTCATGCTTGACAACTGCACAAAGGGTTAGTAGCACAACGGACTACAAGTAATATGGAAAATGTGATTGTTTGGAGAATTAAGGCGCGAGCGCACATGAAATCTTTCGGGTTTGCAAGGTGATCAAATAAACATGGAATGCTCTTGTTACGACTAATTGTACCAAAATGATAATAAATCATGAAAATTTTGGCAAAACGTTTTTCATGCAGTATGATGGTTTCCGGGGGCCCGTTGTCCGAAACGGCCGTCTTGACGGCGAGGCGACGGTTTTAGTGAATGATGCAATGCCGGGTTTGGAAAATCACATGAGCCGGGCGTAATACGAAAAATCATAAACATAGCGTTTTCAAAAAGTTGAAACCATTTGAAATGACTTAGTTAAATTTAGCTAAGTCATTTGATGGTGAAAACCCAAGCTATCAACAATTTTAAAAAATGAAGGGTGGATGAGAGTATACCTCTTGGATGTATGGTACTTACTATGTTGTGTAGTCCACCTCCTTCATGATAGTTTATAAAACTATCAACATTTGAATTGGTTGTGGTGAGAGTTTTGGAGGGGCTAAGGTAGTGATTTTAGGAATTCACTTTAGGGTGCTAGTGAGACCCCATTTCGGCCGGCCACCACCAGGAGTACCACCGGCGAGGTCAGGGCGGCCCAGCGGCGGCGAGGCGGCGGCGACAGCGGCGGGAGCGGCGGCGGTAGCGGACGGCGGCTGTACCATTCGCGGGTCGATTTCGAGCTCGATTCGACCCGTTTTCGAGTCCTTCTTGTCGAGCATCGATTGGTAACGTCCTCCCCTCCCTTTTCTTGATGCTAATTAGACCTTTAGGGCTGCACATTTTGAATTTCAATAAGGTGCATGGTAGGTGTTCGATGAAATGCCTAAGTGAAATTTTGGCTTGATTTTCAAAATTCGTTTTTGGCTAAGCTCTAAATGTAGATAGATAGAGTTAAGGATAGTGAACTCCCTTTGTGAAGAGGTCCCTAGGTTCCGACCAACCGAGGGGGAATCGTGGAGGTTCAAAATCGGACTTATTCGAGCGAAAAGTTCGACTCTTTGTATCTTGATGTGGGCGGCTTGATATGATGTCCCCTATTGTGATAATGCCCCCTTGATTGTTTGTGAGTGGATAGCCATGCCCCCGGAGTTTAGATGATTGCTTGGTAGTTCGCGTTCATTAGTGGCTTAGTTGACCCGAGTGTTCCTCGGATTGCTCGGGGAAGAGTAAGTCTCCCCGTGACATGTAATAGGCTTGCTTAAGTGCATTTGACCTGCTTGTATGTGCCCCCGGAGCCTTGAGCCGTTTTGGGGATAAAATTTGATCGAAATTTGGTCGGATGGCATTTTGGTAATTATAACCAACTTTGCATGTCTTTGATTTCTTTAGCTCTTGAACTTGTCGCTTTGTAGAGCGCTTGAATACCTGTGTCATATTGCGCAAATGTATGAAAATTTGATTAGTAGGTGGCCTAGGCCTTTGATGAGCGTAAGGATTTTCGACTCCCGAGCGGGAGGGTCCCTACTCCCTAGCTGTTTGCTCGCGGACAGTTGGTCCGTTGGGTTGGATATCCTTGCAAAGGACTTTGATGAATGTGGTTGATGTGTTGCCTTGGTTTTTGATTGAGTTGTGTACGGTTTTTGCAGGGCTTGGTTGACGGGCTTGCAGGCGCGCGACTTTGATACTTAGAAATTTTCTCAGAAACTGTCACTCCCGAACTGCTGAAATGAGTGAGTCTCCCGATCCCCTTCTTTGCACATATTATTTTTCTTATGATGGTTTGGAGATAAGCGAGGACACCCCCCTTTTACTTCGACTCGATTTTCCCGGGACAGGTGCTAGCCATGAAGCCATTGCGATGACTCAGACCTATCCTCCCAATCGTATTACGACTGAGGAGTTTGTGGAGAGCGTAGATAAGTCGGGGGTCTGTCCTCTTTCTGAAGCGTTCTTCCCGTTTGACGTATGTAAAGATGTCGAGGTTGGCTCGGTTACCGTCCCTCCTGTGGACCTAGATGTAGTTTACACGGGACAGATAGAGGAGGGTTTGCGTTTTCCTTACTGCAGGGATCTTGTCCGCTTATGTCGTTACTTCCGCATCTCGCCCCTTAATCTCTCCCCTGCTGCTTTTCACGCGTGGACCTGTTTTCGCATTCAGTGTCACAAGCACTCATGGGCTTATTCCTTGATTCTCTTCCGGACCTTCTACCGCCTGGAGCGACGAGACAAATCGGGGTTGTCCACCTTCTGCAGTCGGTGGCCTTGCCTTTCCTCTTTTGACCTTGGGGGCGCCAAGTGGAAGCCGAGCGGGCGGTTCGCCACCCCTTACCCTCGTTCCCAGGAATGGCAAAATCATTATTTCTTTGTGAGCGACGTCGGGACTAAGTGGGAGACGTGTCATGTCTTGGAGCGTGATCCTGTTCCTTCCTTATCCGAGTATACCCCTCAGGATGAGAAGGCCTTTCGCGAGATCTTTCGCGACAATCAGGTGGGGGTTATAGTCCCTTTGACTCAGGGTTCTGAAGAGGAGTTGTTTGCCGCAGGCATCATCGTATCTTCTTCCCCGGGTGTCTTGGTATGCCTTCGAATTTTTATAACCTTGTCTTATGTTATTCTGTAGGTTGGTTTCTTAACAAGCAGCCGGCCTTGCAGACTGATGTTGCGTGAGGGCTCCCTGTTGCTGCTCCGGCCCCTGCTGACGGGTCTCGTCATGGGCGAGGAAAAGGACCTATGGGTAGGGTACTTCTCCCTTTTTATCGTTTTCGGCTGTATTCTGTTTGTAGTTCCAATGTTTTCTTTTTCCTGCTTGTAGGTCGTACGTCTGCTGAGAGGGAGCGGGCGGAACCCGTTGTTGACTCTTCTCGGCGCCCCTCCACTAAGAGGACCGATGTTGCGGCGCGTGCCTCGGGTGATCCCAAGCGCTCGAGAGTTGAGGGGACGTCTGTCTTGCCTTCTCGTGATAAGAGGAAGCAAGTTGCCGAGCGCGTTCCTCCTGCCCCCGGGCCGAGGCATGGGACGGCGGACGAGGTCCCCCGTATGTCTTCACGTGACAAGAGGAAGCATGTTGGTGAGCGCGTCCCTCCTGTCCCCGAGCCGATGCATGTGACGGCAGAGGAGGTTCTCCCTGTATCAGGTGTGCGAAATCTCTTTTTATGTACTTAGCATATTTTGCTTGTATGGTTGCTTATGTTTGTGCTTTGCAGATATCCCTCCACTTCCTTCGCTTCGCAGAAGTGATCTTGTTCGTCGCTTTGAACGTGACGTCACAGATGGTGTGTGGGTGCCCTATTCGGGTACGCGCCTTAGTTTTCCTAAGGATGCGTCCTTGAGCATTCCTGAAGTTGGCGTTCGGGTGGTGCAGAGGTCTGTTCCTCCTGCAGACCGGAAGGAGTGCCCCCCGAATTCTGCTAGTGCGCGCGCCTTCGTGGAGGAGAACATCGGGGTCTTCGCTCCGGTGAATGTTTATTCTTCTTAGAATTGATTCGTTCAATGTTGCACTTGTTTTGATAGTTATACTCGTTTTGATGCAGGTTAATGCTGATATTGCCAACTTATCATCTTTTGTTATCGAGCTGTCTGATGAGAAGGATCAGCTTCTGGAGAGCCATGAGGAGCTAGTTAAAGAGCAAGTCTCTTTGACTGAGGATGCGAAAAGCCATGCTGGTGAGCTTCTCATACTATCTGAAGCGCTTGCCTCGAGTCAGGCTCGCGTTGCCGAGATCCGAGATCAGTTGTCTGCTGTGAAAGGACGGATGGCCCTTCGGGAGGGGGTGCGGGCTGCCGAGTTGCAAAAGGCGAGGGAGGACGGCATTTCGGAAGGCAAGGTCGGCGCTTTTAAGCGGTATCCTCAAAGTGAGCCTTTCTTTTCCGCCGTTCAGGCGAGTTATGAGTCTTTGAAGAAGGAGTTTCTTGATGACTTCGTTCCCCTAATGCATCGTCTTGCCCCCCATTTTCCCTTTGAGAAATTGGATGCTCCTGGTTTGATTGGTTTGAGTGATTTGGGGGGGGGGGCTTCCACTCTTCAGGTGGAGGACACCATTAGTGCAGATGGTGAGCCGATGTTTAGCTTTGAGCGGGATGCTGATATCTTTGGTGATACCCCTGCCTGTGATCCCTTTGCGACTGAGGACTGCGATGTTGATGTGCGCCATCTCCTTGACTAGGTCAATATGGACCCTTTTTGTGTTTGTTTGTTCCTTTGCATGCGTAGTATTTTGGCGAAGGACTTGTTTAGGGCTTGCCTGTCGTTTGATGTTTGGATTTGCTATCGTAGACCTGTTTGATCTTATATATATATGCTTGACATGAATGCATTAGATAGATGTGATAACTGAATTTCTCCTTGTTATTTTAGTTATAACATAGGATAGTAAAGTGCGGATAGATTAGTACGTCCGACCCTTGCATTTGTTTGCGAGGGAGGATTCCTAATGATTCGCTTGTCCCCCGATTTTTTGCAAGGATGTGAATAGATTAGTACGTTCACATCCTTGTATTGTGGCGAAGTGTGGATAGATTAGTACGTCCGACACTTGCATTTGTTTGCGAGGGAGGATTCCTAATGATCCGCTTATCCCCCGACTTTTTGCAAGGATGTGAATAGATTAGTACGTTCACATCCTTGTATTGTGGCGAAGTGTGGATAGATTAGTACGTCCGACACTTGCATTTGTTTGCGAGGGAGGATTCCTAGTGATCCGCTTATCCCCCGACTTTTTGCAAGGATGTGAATAGATTAGTACGTTCACATCCTTGTATTGTGGCGAAGTGTGGATAGATTAGTACGTCCGACACTTGCATTTGTTTGCGAGGGAGGATTCCTAATGATCCGCTTATCCCCCGACTTTTTGCAAGGATGTGAATAGATTAGTACGTTCACATCCTTGATGAAGATATTTCAACTCCTTGTATGCGTCGAACGTCCTTTGCTTTGGTTTGTAGTGATGAGCCTTGTATGGGTTGGCTTGTTGTCACTGTTGTTGTTTTGATGCCTTGGTTGTAAGCTTGGGCGTTGTATCGCGGGTTAATAGTGTGCCTACAAGAGACATTAATTTTGTTAGACATAACTTCATTTGATACGCTAGTATGGAGTTACACATCTCCTTCTTTTGAAGTAATGAGTACTAAAGAGCTTGATACGACAGCTTTTAGTTTTATGGTTTCCTTTCTTGTTTATGCATGGAACTTCTTCAAATGTCCCCCACTGAAAGTGTTAGGCAATTCGTTCCCGTCAACATCTTGGATGCGGTATGCATTAATGTATGGAACCGCTACTATCTTGTAGGGGCCTTCCCACTTGGGGGACATCTTGTTGATTTGGTCCAAGTGTGAGAATTCGTTTCTTCTCCAGACCATTTCTCCCACGTGGAATTGTCGCGCCTTGACCTTTCTGTTGTAGTATCTGGATGTGGCTAGGCGCATCTTTGCTTGAACTTGTTCTGATTTCCATCTTTGTTCGTCTGTTAACTGAAGGTCGAGGCGTCTTTCTTCCTCATTGGCTTGGGGGTCAAAATGCGTCGTTCTGTATGAAGAGACGGCGATTTCGACAGGTGCCACTGCCTCGGTTCCATAGACTAGGCTGAAGGGTGTTTCACCTGTTGATTCTTTGGGTGTTGTGCGCACAGCCCATAAAACACTGCTTAGCTGGTCCACCCAACCTCCTTTCAGAGCATGGACTCTCTTTTTTAGTCCATCCAGGACTATCTTGTTTGCTGACTCGACCTGGCCGTTTGTCTGTGCGTGGTGCACTGATGCAAAACGGTGGTCTATCTTGAGACGTTCGCAGAAATTTTGCATATTTCCACTTCTGAATTGGGCACCATTGTCGCTAATGAGTATCTTCGGGACACCATAGCGAGCCACTATGTAGTTTCGGATGAAGTCCATGATTTGTGTGTCTGTGATGCGCGCTAGTGGCTTAGCCTCAATCCACTTTGAGAAGTAGTCGATTGCGACGACTATGAATTTTGCTTGGCCCTTTGATTTTGGGAGTGGACCTATCAAGTCAATGCCCCATTGTGCGAATGGCCATGCGCTTGCAATTGGACTTAATTCTGCTGCTGGAGCTGTGATGTTCCTTGAATATAGCTGGCATGCTTCGCATTCTGCCACCATGTTCGTTGCTTGAGCTCTCATTGTTGGCCAATAGTAGCCCAAGTTCAATGCTTTGCGGATCAACGCGCGAGCTCCTTTGTGAGAGGCAGACATTCCTCCATGGAGTTCTTCTAGTACCGTTGTTCCTTCTGTGCTTGTGATACACTTTAGGTAGGGTGTAGAATAACCCTTTCTGTAGAGCTGTCCCTCGATCAAGGCGTAGTTTACGGCTACCCTTTCGATCTTGCTTGCTTGAGTTTTGTCTCGCGGTAGGGTCCCTCCTGCGAGGTATGCTTGGATTGGTGTCATCCAAGTTTCCTCTTCGTCAATGGCCATTACTTCGAATTGGTCTATGACGGATATTATCCTGTTTTCCACAAAGTGTGTTTCTTTGCCTTGTTCATTGTTTTGGGCATACTTGCTTAGAGCATCGGCCTCCTGGTTTTCTTCTCGTGGGACGGAAGTTATGTCGAAAGTTTTGAAACTTTCTACCAACTCCTTTGCTTGTGTCAAGTATTTCTGCATGTTTTCGGACTTTGCAGTGTACTCTCCTTTGACCTGGTTGACAACCAGTTGTGAATCACACTTTACTCGTAAGTGTTCAACCCCAACTCCTTTGGCTATCCTGAGGCCTGTTATCAGTGCCTCATATTCTGCCTCATTGTTCGTCGCTCTGAATGTCAAATTCAAAGCGTACTTCAAGGGGTCTGAGCCGTCGGGTGGGATTAGTAGTAATCCTGCCCCCGCGCCTCCGGTGTTGGATGATCCGTCCGTGTACATTTCCCAAACTTCTGTGGGTGAGACATTTGTTTGGACTTCAATTTGTGGCTCGGGCTCGAGTCCTGTGAACTCTGCTATGAAGTCTGCCAAGGCCTGCCCTTTGATGGCTGTCCGTGGAGCGAAATGAATGCGGAATTCACTTAACTCTACAGACCACTTCGTCAATCTCCCTGACATGTTTGGTTTTGCAAGGATGTGCTTCAAAGGCTGGTCTGTGAGGACCGTTATTTCATGCGCGTGGAAGTAAGGCCTTAGCTTGCGTGCGGCTATCACAAGCGCGTACAAGTGCTTCTCAATTGGTACGTAATTGACTTCATACTTGGCCAGTGTTTTGCTCACGTAATAGACCGGGAGTTGCGCCCCTCCTTTTTCTTTTATTAGTACAGAGCTAACTTCCGTGTTGCTAGTTGATATGTAGAGAAAAAGAGGCTCCCCTTGAAGTGGCTTTGCTAGTCTTGGAAGCGTCTTCAAGTGTTGTTTGAGTTGTTGGAAGGCTTCTTCACAGACATTTGTCCATTCGAATTTCTTGTTCGCGCGTAGCACTTCGAAGAAAGGGAGTGCTCTGTCTCCGATTTTGGCCAGGAATCTGTTCAGGGCTGCGAGGCGCCCGTTGAGCTGTTGTACTTCTTTGTGCTTTGTTGGAGAGGCCATTTCTTCAATTGCCTTCACCTTGTCGGGGTTTGCTTCAATGCCCCTTTCGCTCACCATAAATCCAAGTATTTTTCCTGACCGTACCCCGAAAGCGCACTTTGCGGGATTTAGTCTTATTTGGTACTTGCGCATTCTCTCGAAGATTATGCGTAGGTCATCTGCGTGGTTTTTTCTTTTCTTGGATTTTACGACCATATCATCCACGTACGCCTCCATTTTGTCGCCAATCAGATCTCCGAAAATGAGATTGACCATCCTTTGGTAGGTTGCCCCCGCATTGATTAACCCGAAAGGCATAACTTTGTAGTTATAAATCTCGCTGTCAGCGTAGAATGCCGTATGTGGGGCGTCCTGCCAAAACATTGGGATTTGGTTGTATCCTGTGTATGCATCCATAACTGTCATCAGTTCATGGCCCGCAGTTGCATCTACCAATTGATCAATTCGTGGGAGCGGATATGAATCTTTTGGGCATGCGTTGTTGAGGTCTCTGTAGTCGATGCACATTCTTGACTTGCCATTTGGTTTAGGAACAACTACAGGGTTGGCTACCCAAGTTTGATATTTGGATTCTTCAATGAAACCTGCATCAAGTAGTCTGCTAACTTCCTCGCGAATGGCCAACTTCTTGTCTCCTCCTATCGACCTTAGTTTTTGTTTCACTACTCGAGCATCTTTGTTGATGTTGAGTTTATGGCAAATGACATCTGGGCTTATTCCTGGCATGTCCTTTGGGGACCATGCGAATAAGTCTTTGTATTCTGTTAGGAGCGCTGTGATTTCAATCACTTCGTCTTCTGATAATGATGCTCCTACGCGCACCATTCTTTCTGGCTCATCGATTTTGAATTCACGGAGTTCGTCCATCGCTGTAGGCCTCCCGTAGTCATCTCTTGGGTCTTCGTCGATGGTGGGTATTACTGGCATGTTTCCCCACAGACGGCGCCAAGTGTTTCGACCAGGTTATTGCGGGTTGCCCGCTGAATAACTCGTCGAAGTCTTTGGGTTGGGTGCGAGCCAAGTCCGTTCTCTAAAGTCGCGTGCGGGCCTTAGCTTCGTCTTCTGAACGGCGGTAAGTCCTTTGGGCTCTCTGGAAGATCGTCTGTCTGCACCTGCGAAAGGAGCATTACCAAGCAGTCCCCATGGAGAGGGGGGGGGGGGGGGGGTGCTTGGTGCGCTCGCTCCGACGATCAACATTAGTCGGCTTCTAGAGAGAGAAAGAGAGGGTTTTCTAGAGAGAGGTCAGAGCTTTTCCCATTCTCCCCCAAAGTGACTTAAAAATGACTTGAAAATGTTTACCCCCAAGGTGGCTATTTATAGGCAACCTTGGACCGTAAACCGGTTTTGACCCGGTTCGATGTGGAAATGTGAACCGGGATGCAGGGGAGAGCTTTGGGAAAAGGACTCTGACGCGCGTCTCAGGCGGCTGTCACGAGCGGGACGCGCGCGCCTTTGAAACATAGGTCTCGGACACATAGGAGTTAGTTAAAAATCGAGTCTCCTATACGTTCGGGACGAAATGGGGGGTGTATGCGACACCCCCCGGGTGTTGAGCTTACCCGGAATTTTCCGGGTAAGCCCCCCGGGGATGTCGGGCAAGTTCGCGACTTGCCCGGTTTCCCCCGGTTAGCTCGAAATTGGGGAATCGTAAAGGGTCTTGCGCGTGTATGAGGTCCGAATAATTAAGACCGAGCCCGAATCATGCGTATATCCATCATATATTATAATTTAAGAGCTATGCATATACAATTTTAATAGAGGCTGGAGATTTATTATTCTTTCATAATATCTGATTACAGTTAATTGCACTAGGTCGGTTCAATCGATTAAGACACGAGTCTAAGTGTACTCTTCATGGCTCGACATCAATTCATACTTGCACTAGTTTAAACAACCCCGAGGGAGATGGAACTTAAACTTAATTATCGGTCGGATTTATTCTACTGATGAATGTTTGGATTGTTGTATCTAACATTAATAAGATCAGTTTGAATGAATGCTAACCTATGTAATTGGTTTGGGTTGAATGCTTGAAAACCCATATTTAAAAATGTACAACTACAATGTCGATATAATTATTTATAAATTGTAATAGAATGAAACTCAAATGATCAAACCTATGACTGAATGAGTTTAAACACTGCACCATCTTAAAATTCTCCATGATAAACATTTTCATTTCTTAATGTTTTATTGGAACATTATTTTTTAATTGGTATTAACTTTTTTACCTGCCTTTTACTACTGAAAAAAATAACTTAAAATAAACTAACCGAATGAGGCTTTGGAATGAATATTCCACCAAAAATTTATTTGCTGCAATAGATTTATTCTATTTTATACCGAAGGTAAGTATCATTTTTATTCGTATAAAAATGCTAGATATTTTCCCAAATAATTTGGTACTCCATACTTAAATTTAAATAACATAAAAATATTAAATTCTCGAGATTTCCAACCGGTATTGTATAATATAACACAGTACGTATCAATATTCTAGTAATATATAATAAATATTATATATAATGTTATTATGTATACTCAACTTGCTTATACGGTTCGAAATGATAATTTTCCAGAGTCACGTTTAACTCTGCCGTTTTTACTTAAACACACGCAGCTAAAACCCGACTAATATGACATGATCTTCTTGATTTACTATCAAGATTTACTGCAATTACAAAGTTGGTTGATAAATTAATTTAGATTGTGTTTTATATGGTAAATGAAATCCACACATATATAGCTGTAAATATATAGTGTGTTTGTATACTCAACCTCCTTATACAGGTTCGAAATGATAATTTTCCAGAGTCACGTTAAAAACATTTGTATATTTGCCCATAGAAAATTACCGTGCAATGTGGAAATAATAATAATTAATTTCCCGTCTAGTTAATAAGGGACGAAATTAGGATTTTTATTCAGGGTAAGAATTGAATTAGCATGGCCAAAACGTAAGATTCAGATAGTAAATGTAAGATGTTAAATGGCCAAATAAAAAAAAATTATAATTTTTAAAGTCAAAATTATACACCCCCAAAGTCCCATTATGCCTTGATAGCTTCGTCTCTACGTCTAGCTCTCATCGAATATAACTCCGTTGTTTTTACTTTAACGCGCAGTTAAAACCAGACTTATGGACATACATGATCTTGAATTACTATCAAGATTTAATGTAATTACAAAGTTAATTAATTAATTCATTTAGATTGTGTGTCATATATGGTAAGATAAATTCACACATATATAGCTGTAAATTTGTGATCAGTTTAATTATATTGGCTTAATTGGTGTCTTAATTTAGAAAAATGTCAGAAATAAGTAGAAACAATGATGTTGTTGCCTTAATTGAGCAAATTGTGTGAATACATGCCAATTACACATTACTTTGCTTCCTTAATTTATATGGTAGAGTCCAACTTTGAGTGAACAATGTCTCTGAACCAAAAGGTTGAGATAATCTCTAATAATGCAATCCCTTGTCATAGCCCCTCAATCTTTTGAATATGGAAACAATTTTCCTTCCATTAATTAGTGGCTTAATCTTTGGTAGGTCATAGTGTATAAATACATGATACCTCAAGCAATGTTTTGATCATCATATCATCTTCAATATATTACATAATAATAATAAAAATGGTAGGAGGTGTTGAGTCAAACCCTAATCCTAATCCTTCTCCGAGTCGTCCTCCTAGCCTCCATTCCTCGGTCGAGTTAGAGGACTCGAATGGAGGCCAAGGAAGGACCGATCGTGATGTGAAGAAGAAGCGAAAGATTGATGAATTAGAGGACACTGCCCAAGAACCCGAAGTCGAAACCCTAGAAGGCTCAAGCCATGGGCTCGGGAACGGTAGTTCTTCGAACGCGGTTCAAAGGGCTTTCAAGTGCAACTTCTGCCACAGAGAGTTCACAACCCCACAGGCGCTCGGTGGGCACCAAAACGCGCATAAGATGGACCGAGCATTGATGAAGCAGCAGCGAGAAATCGAAGGGATGAACCCTCATTTCCTACCGTATTACCATCCCTATAATTACTACAATGCCATGTCTAGTAGGTCTATGTATGAGCCCCTTAAGGGCATAGTGCCTAATAATCGGTCGATTTACGAACCATTTAAGGCTGCACCCTTCGGGCTTCAAGTGGACCCGAATCGGTCCATGTATGAACCATTTAAGGGCACATCTCTTGTGGATCCATCAATCCCTCACCTGAATTGGGGCACTATGCCCTACCCCAATAGGGCATATAACCTCTCTAGGTTAAGGCAAGGGATGCAAATAATGGGGGGTCTAAATCAAACACGTCCCTTATTTCCGACGGGAGCGACACATAAGCGTAGTTTCGAGTTGGGGGAACATTCTGGTGGTGGTGTGGTCTCTCCTAGTGATCAAACTGACATGCCCTTAGCTAAGGCGCCATTACAGGTCTCAACAAATACTCCTCCTCATGAGAACAAGGATCCACAAGAACTTGATCTATCTCTAAAGCTTTAATTTAATTAGTTTTATTTATATATGTTGTATTTTACAGCTGCAAACATTTGTTTCAGTTTCAGTTTCATTTGATTGATTGTGTGCTTGTGTATTTTGTTTTTCTTTTTAATTAATGTTTGACATATAAATTTGAATTTAGTTTTATGTTTTAATTTTTTCTTTGTTCCAAATAGATAGATATTCATTATTCTCTGTCCAAATATATGCATCTGTTTTGCTAATTTTTCAATAGAAAACCTCAATTATAATAACTAATTATTCATGATATATCACAAAATTTCTGCATAGAGAAATATATATATATATATATTCTAGAGAACTATCTGTAGTGCATTAAGAGGCTGGGTCCGACTAGGTCAATTGAGTTCGATTTTTAAGTTTTATGATTAAATTAAACAAAATAAAGTTAGAAATATATTTGAAAGACTAAATTGAATAAAATCAAAGTTTAGGGTCGGTCACGTAATTTGCACATATTATTTAACAGCAAAACTAATGGCCAACTAATGTATGTACCAAAAACTACATCATACGTTTGGTACTAAAAGTATACAAAATTAAACATATGATACTAAAAACCACGTTCGGTCAAACATGTGCCGTGAAAAGTACATTTTAACTGTAAATAATATTATACTTACGATGTCACAACTCACGATCCAAGTAATAACTTTTCATAAAAGTTTTATTTTGTTGGTTGGTTTGATGAAGCGGTGGTTTCTGATTTGTTCAAAGTCAACGTCCAAAGCCGCTTAGTTTGTGGTTTTCATCAAATCAAGCCCTCTGAGTAAAAAAAGTATATCTAACCAAATTCAATGCTCTCCACGAAAAATAATTTGGCCAGACGGACATTAATATAAAATAAATACTGGAGTCTAGCAAAATACTAATAATGAGTTGTACTTTTTTTTAAAAAAAAATTGTATTTTTTTAATAAATATAAAAAATAATGTGGAATCGTGCTGACGGTTCAACCATGCTAAGTTAGATATATTTTGCTGGTGTATTATATTGTCAGCCTAAAAGAAGTTAATTTTTGCTGAAAAGTATTTGGGAAACTAATATATATATATATATATATATATATATATATATATATATATATATATGCTAAATGAGCTAATCGAAATCGTAAAAATTCACAAAATTACATATTTTAATATTCTCTATATTAAAACATCACTCTGTCCTGTGAAACAGAGGTGTACTTTACAATTTTAAATTCCATTTAAATTTAAATAGTTTCGGGTAATTGCAATTAACCGTAGATGGAATCGAATTACTACTGTTAAATTAAAGCATCTTTTCATTAAAATCTAATATTTTTTTCATAATCTAATTACCATAAAATCGACAGTATTTTAACCAATCCATTCCCAAATTATCCACCGTCATTTGTCTCGGTTACGTCGGCGGAGCGTTCGATTTGAAGGAACCGAGCTACATTACCGCGGATAAAAAAGAACGCAATTTTCCCGCTAGATCCTAAATTTAGTGTATTTTAAAAAAGTAAATAGAAAGAAAAAAAAACTAGGGGCTCTATCTACACCACACGTTTAGATCCACTTCAATTATTAATTCCTAAAAAAATTAAGTAATTAAATAAAATAAAAAATAAAACGCCGACACATACATAAAAAAAACACGAACGAACGATCCAGAAGGAGAGACAGCAACATAAACGAAGTCATACCCTCACAATTCAGAGTACCATCTCATCAACATCATCGTTATCTGTCGTCGCGTTTCCTGTCCAGGTCCGTACCTCATCTCATCAATCAGTCAGATCTGTCAGATCTCATAATCTATCTCAAATTCACGTTATTGAATCACCTTCTTGATCCGTTTCTGTCTGTATTTTCTCTTCTTTGTTTTGAATTAGCGTGATCCAGATCGTGTACGTTGATCCATTGTTTATTTTCTCAAACCTAGTAATCATTTTGGTGTTCAAGATCTAGGATCTCGTATGCTGTTCTGTCTGGTAGAATTTCGTGTCTGCGTTTGAGCTCGGTGCTGTTTTTTACCTTCTAATTTTAGATCTTTGCTCAATTCTGTGTTTTAATTGTTGAATTTTGGTCTGTTCTAATTGTCTGTTGTATCATAGCTTGGTTGCGATGTTCTATGTTGTTTGTGTGTTTGATTGGAGGAGTCAATGTCGTATGAATGGAACCAGATCATGAGATTGTTTCACTTGATGTCGGGATCGATCTATTTTCGTAAATAGTGATGATCAGGATTCATTGTTCTGAATCTTCATTTGCACCTTACGGATCCGATGAAGTCGTTTGATCTTGCAGTGTAAAACTACAATCCATTCGCATTCAATCGTCATTTCTATTCTAAACCCGACATGAAATCTGTCCAATTATGTCTGTACGAGGTTCCATAGATCATTTCTGGATCCTTTGATATTGACTGATATTGTTGTTGGTTTTGGTTGTACTACTGCTAATGTTCTTTGCCCTACCGAATCTTCCATTTTCGTGATCTACATGTCGGTTCAGGATCATAATTGATCAACGATTGTAAAATTCTGCAGGAGATCGATTTAGCTGCTCCATTACCTTAAACAATGTCTCCTGCATCAAAATCCAAGACCAAATCCAAGGAGAAGTCAGCCACTAAGGCAGCCACCAAGGAGCAAAAAGGCGGTGGTGGATCGAAACCTTCTTCATCAAGCACCCGAAACAGCACCACTGCATCAAGCACTTACGATCCCATTTCCGGAACATTCCACTCCCTAGAGACCTCACCGATCGCCTCGTCACCGCCGCCGCACAAAAACGGCAGTTTCCTAGATGACACCACCGATGAGCACGTAACTAGTCCACACGGCACCGTGTCGGAGTACGACACGATATCCAACAACGGGAGCTGCTCCGGAGAGTCCGAGGACAACAACAAAGACAAGGTCCAAAGTTCCACGCTGCCCCGAGAAACTGTCCCTAGCGACCGAAGAGAGAAGATTCGTCTCAAGAACGAGAAGAAGCATCAGCGGCAGAGGGAGAGGCGAGCCCAGGAACTACACGAGCGGTGCTGCGGCTACTTGATGTCTCGTAAATTGGAGTCGTTGTCGCAGCAGCTCGTGAACATGGGGTTCTCCTCCGAGAGAGCGACCTTGGCTCTGATACTAAACGAGGGCAGGGTTGAGGACTCCGTTTCGTGGCTATTCGAGGGTAACGAGGACATCTGCCATGACAGTGACAGGGACAAGAGCCAAGATTGTTTGAAGATCGACATCACCGAAGAGCTGTCTCGGGTGGGTGAGCTCGAGGCGAAGTACAAGTGTTCGAAGCAGGAGGTGGAGCGAGCTGTTGTTGGTAGTGAAGGCGATTTGGCGAAGGCCGAGGAATCCCTTCGAGTGCAAAAACTAGAATCGGCATCGAAATCAGAACCGATTAACGAATCGAGGCTGCAACAACAAGAGAAGGGTAATGCATATTATTAGAGAATAAATATATTAAAACATATTTTTTTTTCATTTCTAATATAACTTTATCACAAAATATTTTTTTTAATATATTTATTATTCCTTTAATAATGCAGTGGTCATTGCTCAAAGAAGAAGTGAAAGGGATTTCAACTATAGCAGATCAGACCCAGGGTTGCATCCTTTTAAGCCTAATCAGAACCTGAACTCTAGTCCTAACCCGAACTTGCTGGTCTCACGAACCGACAAGAGGTGGTCAGGTGCCGTGCCAACCCAACCCACGATGGCGAAGAATGAGGCTTACCGAACCATCGGTGTGGAGAAAACCAATCAGCACATCGGGCTGAGGGAGCCCGTGATAATGATGCAACGGCCCCAGCCCGGTAGACCAAGTACGAGCCCAAATCCTACATTTGGCTCGACCGGGTTCTATCAGAGTAACCCATCAGGGGTCGAGATTTTGAGATCGAATATGAAGTTACTCCATTCCCAGAGACTAGGAGTGCTCGGCCCAGAGAGTCAGACCTCCGAGCCGTTCTACCACCACTCTTCAATTACACCACATGAGCAGCATTCATGGAACGGTTCGGGCCGGGCTCATTCGCTCGCAGCACCACCACCGTCTCTCGGGCTATTCTCTAGTTGGAGATCGGAAGGGAATTTCGGGCCGGGTTCGCAAATAGATTGGAGCACGGGTGGCTTAATGCAAGAGTTCGACTACAACGCCATTGATTGGACGTTGGACACTAGTTTAACGTCTTCGGCAAAGTCGAACGGGCTTCTGCTCGGGCTTTCTTCGTTGTTGAGGAACGGGCCGGTGGCTGAAACCACCACGAGGGGTCGGTTCACAGGGTGGCAGGAGAGTGGTGTGGGGCCGGAAACGGCTTCTGTGGGGCCGTACGAGTGGACGTCTCCGTTTGCGGGGAGGGACATATTCAGCCTGCCAAGGCAATTTGTTACATCGCCATCTCCATAGTGGTGATGGCATAGAAGATATATATTTGATCGATATTGTTATATTTGTTTCATCACGTGTGTTGTTTAATGCCAAATATAAGAAATCATTTTTAGTATTCTACCGTTTCTTCATTTGCATTACAACATCACTCTCCCTTAGTCAGGGCATCCATCGATGTGGATGTGGTCTCAAAAGACAAGGTTAATCTCCTAAAATAAATATATTAAGGTATTCCAAATAATAGCCATCCAAAATGCAAAATAGTTGTCGGCAACACTGGATCCCACATTCATTATTAGATTCAATACTATTAGGAAATATCCTAGGGTACCAATAATAAATTTTTTTAAATGCGGTTTCATACACGTAGCATACTTGCTAGTTCTACGTGGCCCTATTCAGAAGGGTATAAATAAACCGTAAGGTAAGACGTTAGTCATGAGTATTTTTTCATTGTCTTAGTTACCGGGGATTGAATCTTCTAATTAAGGATGAAATGTTGAATCAGCACATCATATTATATGGTTTTGCTCTCTCAATTTTTTATAATGTTTAAGTTTGCTTTTGAAAGTTATAATTTTTTTCGGCCAAAAAAGAAAGTTATAATTTTTTTCAATTTAATATCTTAAAATCTTATATTTGTCCAATAAACTTTTTTTACATAAATAGTTTAGCCATAATTCAATTGTTCTCCACTAAACAAAATTTATGAATTCTTCCATAATTTCAATCATCAAGGACTCGTAGACCTGAACAATTCAATTTGTGATGTTATGTGAGTTTAAAATTGCGGACATAATCTAAATTTGATCAGTCTGGAGTCTCTGGATCTGTATTTGAATATAGGATGGACTTAGTTGTCAAATCTAGTCAAGTTGGCTTGCCTCTTAACTTGGATGGGATACACAAGCGAGAGGCGACCAGCCTGGGCCATGTGCCCAAAAAAGGGAAATTATGTGAACCAAATGAAAAAACGTAATTTATTTGATACGTGAGTCTCTTAATATGATACTTTACAAAATAAATAAATAAATAACTACTACTGTAGGTAAAATGGAGTAAATAACTAAAATATATTATTTTACGAATAAAAATAAAATATAAATTAATTAAATATTTTTTTATAAAAATTATCATTTAATCACGTTTATTTTCTATTATGTTTGACTAAAATTTTAGAATTATATTCACATACTGAAATAATAATAATTTGGATTTAAATAAATTCTAAATTCATTTTAAATTTTAAAAGTAGCAAATTTTAGCATCTTTTTTCTAATTTAATCAACCATGATTAATTTTTTTAAGAGACGCCTTATGGTTAGATATTTATTGTACTATACAAAGAGTGCTGCTGGAAACTAAGAAACTAACCGTGAAACATCCACGTGGCTTAATCAGGACCGTATATAGCTCAATCGTAATTAGAGGGCTCTGATTGAATCACAAAAGAAAAATGATAGAAACTGAGATTTTTATGCCGAAATATCCCGTGAAAGTGAATTGGTCCCACATATGTTTCGGAAACATCATTTCAGTTTTTTCTCTCTCCAATTTATTTGAGTATCTTCCTAATATACCCTTATACTAATCCGATTCCACTATATTCCTCTTCGTACCAAATAGTGATAGTTGTCTCTACTCTTGACAAATATATTTTAAGATAAAAAATGTCTACTATATATTGCACTCAAAAAATTTATCTACTTTATATAGTCTTTAAATAATATACAAATTCAACTAAACTTAAAATTTTAAAATAATTTATTTTTAGAAAGAACGAGTAAAATAAACTTGGACAAAAATTACATGTATTTTATATTAATAGGTCACTCTGCTATCTTACACCCCAAAACATTAAAATAATAACAAATAAGTTTGATAATTTGTTGCTTAATGTTAACAAATTGACATATTAATATTTGATATTGATGTGTTAATTCCTTTGATTTACACGTCAAAATTCACTGTTAGTTGATTCCAAATAATTATTCAAACATGCATGTAGATTCTAACCACTATTAATATATATTATGTAAATTTCAATCAAAAAATTATTAGTATGATTAAACTACCGTTGAACGTAATTCTTATTAATTTTTCACCCATTATATTTAGTTCTTTATACAATTTTATGAAGTATATTTTTCTAAATTCATTTTGTAGATTTTGTGTTTTGTATTTAATTTTTTCTATAAACTTGAGATCTTTCTAGGATATTTTCAAGGGTTTTAAAAATCTAAATTGGAGGTTATGTATAGACTTTTGGTATTTAGAAATTAAGATTTAGAATAATACTCATTTTTTTCCACTAATAATACTATTATATTTTGTCAAACTAATAATACTAGGTAGATCAACAAATTTATAAGAATTTTTTTTTATGAAGAATTTATAAGAATAACTACTTATTTTTCTATATTCGTTAAAAGAATTAAGCAAGCAAATAGTTATCTTATCTATTTAATATAATAATAAATAAAATTCAATAAATTGAATAACCTAAATAAATTTCTATGAAGTTGGTCAGCAAGGTTGAATTGGTGGGTGGCTCAGAATTATAAAGGGAGAGGAGGGAATAAAAAAGGGTATTTATGGAATAAAAAATAGATGAAAGAATGCTTTGAACGAAAACAAAATTTGGTGATTTCTTCAGTGGAGCCCACCTACTTTCGGTGAAGATTTCACGGATTTTTTCTCAGTTTCTAGCGGTGCTCATCACAAAAGGCTTAGTTGCGTTGGGAAAATTGGACTGGAACTCTTTTAAACCGTTATAATCCACATGTAACAGTTTTTTTTTTTTTTTTTTTTTTTTTTTTTTTTTTTTTTTTTTTCGCAATCCTAACCCTTTTTATGGACCTTTCTACAATGTTTTTGGAGCACCATGCTTTTGCCACTAATTTTTTTATTTTTCTATTGCCCTAAAGGTGAACTCCATAGGGAAATTGATATTATTAATAGTATGATACACATCTTAGGTGTAGTTAAAAAAATTCATACTTTTTCATACTTTTAAAGTTTTAGTTATGTTACAATTAAGTCCGCTATAGTATTAAAAAAAACCAAAAGCATGGTGCTCCCAAAGCATATTAGAAAAATCCTGAACAATCCCCTTTTTATGGTGTTTTGCATTAAAATTTAGGGTTAATAACTAAAAAACTGTCCAAGGTTTACTCTTTGTTAAAATTAGGTGTCTGAAGTTTGAAATGTTAAAATGGACTGTCCCAAGTTTCATTTTTATTGAAATTTGGTGTCTCAGTGTGATTACTTTAGAGAAGTCAATTCCGACGAAACTGTCTGTCAAATTCGAGCTCTCATACACTCTCTGCTCGTCATCTTGCCGGGACCGTTACCTAAAAAGTTGGTCACATCCGGGCAAGTTAATCTCGCTCTATTGTCCTTGGAAAATGGCTCCACACCACTCTTCTAGAAACTTTTTTTTTAATGTTCAATTTTTAGGTGAAATTTGATGATTTTGTAAAAAGTAAATAGTGATGGATTATGTGTGGGTTGGTGGGTTGATGGAAATGATTGAATGAAGACGAAAAGACGCACAAAGACACCGAATTTCAACAAAAATGAAACTTGGGACAGTCCATTTTAACATTTCAAACTTCAGACACCTAATTTTAACATAGGGTAAACCTTGTACAGTTTTTTAGTTATACAACAAAAATATCAGTTCCAAAATGGGTTATGCTGCAATATAGAACTGATTCCGCAAAAGTATACTCACGTTTCTTGATATTGTGGTTTATTCTTTTAAACATAGTATGTTTGAAACCGATTTCGATCAGAGCGATTATGGATCGGTCTGGCCCGATCCAGTCTAACCAGTTTTAATGCCCAATGTTAATAAGAAGAGCAGAGACCGGAATCATTATTTCAAACTATTTAGAATACATTTATTTTTTGCCAAAAAAAAACTATTTAGAATTCGAACTGAAATGTGCGAACCAACTATAAGCATAAGCGTTACCAAAAAAAACTAGAAGCATAAGCAATCTCAGTTCCTCCTTAAGTATTATGTGAACAAACTTAATGTTAAATTTGTTAATGATTGAAAAAGTAAACTTTAATTTTATTCGACTTTAATTTCGCCGACCTGTGATGAATTTGCCTAGTAACAACTAACAACGAACGGCTCGGAGTTTTCACTATTGTGTTGAAACTTCCTCCCTCACGCGGTTCAAATCGTCGTCTCTCCTCGTCTCTTTGTCTGGTCAAATCTCAATCTCAATCACACGAAATCCTTTCCTTCGAAGGCAAATTCCACCTCCTTCCTCAATCTCCAGAATCTCGATCGAAAACCAAGAAGATCGTCAAGAACCGCATCAATGGTGCCGGCGTCGTCGCAGAATCCGCAGGTGACGCAGCAATTCCTCAACTCCGTCCTGTCCCAGCGCGGCCCCTCCGCTCTCCCCTACTCCGAGGATACCAAGTGGCTGATCCGCCAGCACCTCGTCTCCCTAACCACCGCGTACCCCTCCCTTATCCCCAAGACCGCCTCCTTCACCCACAACGACGGCCGCACCGTAAACCTCCTCCAGGCCGAGGGCACCGTCCCGATGCCCTTCCAGGGCGTCACATACAATATCCCCGTCATCATCTGGCTCATGGAGACCTATCCACGCCATCCCCCCTGCGTCTACGTCAATCCCACCCGCGACATGGTCATCAAGCGGCCCCATCCCGTCGTCAACCCCTCTGGCCTCGTCTCCGCCCCTTACCTCCAGAATTGGGTTCACCCTAGCTCCAACCTCGTAGATCTCGTTCGCCATCTCAGCTCCGTCTTCGGTCGCGATCCTCCGTTATACTCCCAGCGCCGCCCTACTGCTTCTCCTCCTCCTCCGCCAAACCCTAATCCTACACCTCCCAGCCCTAGCCCTGGTCCCAATTTCGGCCTAACCCCCCACCCTAGCCAGAACTACGGGATTCCTCCGCACCGAATCCCGCCATCTCCGTACGGTTCCGGCGCTGGATCTCAGCGCGTCCAGACTGAGGATCCCACCGAGGTCTTCAAGCGAAACGCTGTTAATAAGCTCGTGGATATGGCCCACAGTGACATTGCTGGCCTCAGGAAGGGAAGGGAGGCTGAAATGGAGGGTCTGTTTAATGCCCAGGCAGTGCTGAGGCAGAGGGAGGAGCATCTGAATAGAGGTTTGAAGGAGATGCTAGACGAAAAGGAAGGATTAGAACAGCAGCTGCAGATGGTGCTGATGAACGGAGACATACTGGAAAATTGGTTGAGGGAGAATGAAGGAAAATCCAAGGCGGCCACCTCCTTGGACGTGGATGAAGCTTTCGAATGTGCTGATCCTCTATCAAAACAGATGCTTGATTGCACAGCATCAGATTTGGCAATCGAAGATGTGGTCTACTCAATGGATAAGGCTCTGCAGGACGGGGCCATTCCATTCGATCAGTACTTGCGGAATGTGAGGTTGCTGTCTCGGGAGCAGTTCTTTCACCGTGCCACGGGGATTAAGATCAGGGCAGTGCAGATGCAGGCTCAGGTTGCAAACATGGCTGCCAGGGCTCCTCACTATGTCTCCTAAAAAATGGTATCTTTCAAAAATCACGCCTTTATACATGGTTCTGGGATCTTGATCATATGTTGTGTATTGAATAACGGATGGGAATGAATCAGATGTGTGAAAATTTAATTGGTTCTAATGGAGAAGGTTGATTTTTTTGATGATTGTGAATACAATCCTTTTGCCATAAATTCTTTCATTTTGATAACTGATACTATCTGTGGTTTCTTTTATCTGGTTTAGGTTGTCTATGTTGTGTAGAGATTGATTATTCCTCAGTTACTCAGAATCCATAGAAGAGATTTTACTGCATAGTATAATACAACCGTAGTTATATTTATGTCAATGTGAACAGTTGAAGCCAGTTTAATTTCTTTGCAGTTACTTGGTTAAGATGCTAAGGGGGTAATTTATAATTGGTAGTGATACCGATCGGAGTAGTGTTGCTACTGAGATTTCCTGGATAATTCAGCTGCCTTCAATGCAATTGAATCATTCATATGACATGAATATGCTTAGTTAGAGTCTCTGTTGTTCCTCAAGTAAGAAGCTGTTTACCATTAACCAATCCGCTGCGTATAACATTTCCTTTTCTCCAGATTGATTGATAGAATGCAAATATGCCTGTTGTAATAATAGATGGAATTGGAAGTAGCTTGCTCATGCATGCTACATATACAGAGCTTCATATGCAGATTGATTGATAGATAGTTGTTTGTTTCTTAAACTCCCTGCCTTTGATAATAAGCCTTATCCTATCCTCCTTCATAATTGGGATCTTTCTTCTGAGAAATTGATTCATATGGTGTCAGCTTCTAGAAGTTTTTTCTTATAAATAACTTCTAGAAGTTACAATTTTTTTTAATCAGTATTATACATTTGTCAGAGAACAAACATGTCCGTTTTTGTTTTCTCCTGGTAGGTAAGCTGCCTTGATTTATTGATACCCTCAAAGTAAAAAGAGTCCAATTATAGTGTTATTATTATTACAAATGAAAAATCAAAGACAATGAAAAGAAAGTCCGATAAGAATAAATTTCTCATTCTAGATATAGATGGTAGATATATTAGATTGCAATTTGCAGAGCAGATGTAGCAGAAGAGTTCAGTTGCTGCTAGGCGCTCTTAAAATGGAAAGTTTGGAGAAGATCTGTATAAGTATATGACAACTCCACAGTCCATATTATTGCCAATTAATTTGGTTTTTTTTTTTTTTTTACTATGTTAAAATGAAATCAACTGTAAATCGATTTTTCAGCCTTATTATGTAAGATAATGTATCTGCAGCGACTCGATAACAGCTGAGAATATAGAAGCTTAGAAGAAAGAGTAATTCCACCATCTTCGGACTGTAATTATGTAGAAAGAGACGAGGGTTTGAGGGAGGGGAAAAGATGGAGATTCCGCCATCCTCCAATTTGTGAGTAAACAACAAAGTTGAATATAATTACAGCATGCCACTGCAAAAATTCAGACTGTTTGGATTCCGACAGCTGGAATTTGTATCATGACTCTTGTGGGAGATCATTGTTCGAGATGTGCATCGGTTCCATCATTTTAAGGACGGCTAGTCATTTTAAGGACGGCTAGTGTTCTTGTGGAGACTATTTGTGAAGAATAAAGATAAACATTCCGAGAACCCCATTACGAGAAGTTCCAAATGTGTGTAAACATAAAAATGTCATTGAAGTTGGGGTTTATAATTGATTACTTAGCTGCCACCGTAATGCCACCGTGAGACAAAATGACATTTCGAATGTCAGAATGTTTATCACGGCTCATTTGTGAAAGAGTGTGTTGGGATCAAGTTGACGTGACCTTGAGCTTCTGGTAATGGACTTCGAGATCTCGCAAGTAGCTAGCTCCTTTAGGTGTCTATCTCGACATTGGGGTGCTTAGTTTCTTTAGGGTGCTTAAGATAGGCGAAGACCTGAAAATGAGTGGGATTAGGGATGGCAACGGGTGTCGGGGCCCCGCTGACCCGCGGGGTTCCGACCCAGTTTTGACCCGCCGACCCGCGGGTCACGGGGCAGGTTCGGGTTGGGTCGGGCTCGGGACAGGGCGGGTCCGGGTCTAGGGCCGCGGGGCCCGTTGACCCGCCACGAATTTCTAATATATATATATATATATATATATTTATGTTAATATAGTGTAACATTTACTAAACAATATGGTTAATATAGTACATATATAAATAACATGGACTAAATCATAAATAGATGTATATTTAGATTATTAGGATTAGTTAATTTGGATTTGGTGTTTGGATTTAAATTTGTATTTTGTGATGAATTTGATGTGTTTGTTGTTTGTATTTGATTGATGTTAGATTTATGGTTTGAATTTATATACAATGTAATATTTTGTAAAAAAAATATTGTATTTAATAATGATAAATAAAAAAAAAATAAAAATTATTCACACGGCAGGGCGGGTCGGGGCCTCGCGGATTTGTGACCCGCCCCGACCCGGGAGGAACAATTTCTCGGGTCCGGGTCAGCCAGGCTGACCCGTGGGGCGGGTCCGGGGCTACGAAAACCCGCCCCGACCCGCCCCGTTGCCATCCCTAGTGGGGATGGCCCCTGATTCCACTCTGAAACTTAAGTCAGTAATGGAATTTATGAGAGAATACTGTAAAAGTATATGAATGTAGATTATAAATTATTGAAAGTGCCTCCCTATTTATAGGGGAGGAGTACCGACTTTAAGTGGAGGCTACCATCTTGGGAGGGTTTCTGTCCAGAGTCGGTCTAAACAGGTGACAAGTAGGTCGCCACCTCATCTTTCCTTAGCTAGGAAGGTTTTCCTCTGGTGGTTGAAGCAGGTGACAAGTAGGTCGCCACCTGTCCTTTCCTTAAGAGGAAATGTTTCTTCAGCGAGTAGGTGACAAGTAGGTCGTCACCTGTCCATTTCCTTAAGAGTAAGGTTTTCTCAATAGTACTTAGTTGCCGACTCGACTCATACCTTAAGAGGAAGAGTTCTGAGTGGTCCCGTCGCCATTCTTTAATAGTCGTCTTGAGAGTCGACCTTCTTCTATACTGTTGTTGGCCATTTATTCTTATATTCTCATTCCGAACATGAATAGTCGTTGACTTATATTTTTGGAGTCTCGACTTGGATGTTCTCGACTTTCCTTAGTCTATCCTCAATAATCGTAACCCAACAGAGTGTACATTAATTTTGTACACAGTTTGGGGGCTTAAATCCAACTGAGTTAAATCGAGTCACTTTTAAAAGTTGTAGGATCAATTTGTAATATCTACATTTCGGTTACCAATTTGAATATACTTATTATTTTGTGTTTTTTTGGTGCGGGTAGGATCGTTACTTTAAACAAGTTACTCATATAGGATCGTTACTTCAAACAAATTGCTCATATATGTGAAGAAGATTATCGAGATTTATTTGAGTGCAATGTCATGCTCATTAGAATATAATCGTAAAATACCCTCGAAGAGCGGTCCCTCATGAAAATCCTAAACCGCTCTGTTTTTTTGGGTTAAGATTCATTTGTTAAAGTTCACAAGCAATGCGGTAGTCTGCCCTACCCATACACGATCTAAGTATTCTGCAAGCTGAACCTGATTTGAATTATTTTACTCGAATTCGACTGAGTCCGAACTTTTCATGCTCGAGTTTGGCTCGGTGTTATACTTAATGAATTAGAGCTCAACTTGCCAAACTTATTTTTTTTTTTAGTTAAATTATAAATGATGCGCCTTAATTTAAGTCTGAAGTCGAATTCCATTTGATAATTGTTTTTGAAAGACTTAAAATCTTACGGGTCCAGAGTTTATGGATATTGGATTGAATATATATATAATTCGAACTTGTAGGTATTTTGGACATTTCATTAAAATATAACTGAAATTATAAAGCATATGTTTAAAATAAATAATCATATTGATAAACTTAAATAACCAAACTATTTATTGACCCAAATAATATACAATGATCTCTTAAAGATTACGTTTTTTTAAAAAAAAAAATTGAGTCTAAAATAAAATTTATGTAGTGTGATGTGTATAAACACGGTTAATCCACGTTCTGATGTGAATGGATTTATTTTAAAATCCGCAACGGATATGGACCAAATAAAAATTTTATTAAAAAAATGAACCTATTTAATGTCCTAGGTTTACCCCATGTGTCAGTTTGATATCTCGAGATTAAAATGTTATTTTCAACTGTCTCGGGTTTCAGTTATGTTGCTATTTAATGTCTCCATTAAATTTTAGGGTTAAATTTGACATAACTCGGTTATGTGACTAGCACGTGACCGAATAAAAATTAAAATGGCCGAATCCCTATGTGGTCGGAAAACTATTTATCACCGTCGCATCCTCGTACTTGAAGGCTTCCCGATCAGTGGCGGCGCCGAGTTTGTACCGCCGCAGGTACTTCGTATCGACGTTTCTGGTGAGGATCTCGGCGAGGATCCGCTCCTGCACGGCGTCGCCGTTGTGTGTCATCTCCTCGATGAACAGTGCCTTCTCGTCCTTGTCGCACTTCGTTGGGCCCAGGGAGATGAGGGGACGGAGTTAAACAAGTTTTTCCATTCGATTCCGACCTCGATTCAGAGGTGGGTGGCCGAAATCGGAGGTGGCTGGCTCGAAATCAGAAGTGGGCGGCTAGAATCAAAGGTAGGTGGCCGGGATCGGACGGGTGGCTTTGCAAAAAAATAAAATGTAAGGGGCAAAATTGTTTTTTTCATCTCCATCTGTTAAAGTTAACCTCAAAATTAGACACCAACTGAGACACCAAATATTAATAATTTAATACTGAGACACCAAACTGACACATGAGATAAATTTAAGACATAAATATATATATTTTTTTTTTCTAACAAGATATAGTTTGGAACAGTTTGGGACTCTTGCAAGGGATGGTTCCTCCAAATATATTTTACAATTATACCCTCTTAATTATAATTCGTTTGTATTGTAGCTTAAATATACATATGTGGTTTGGATAGCGTATATGAAGTGGGTTTAACAACATTGGTATCTCTAGTCCCACATCGTTGGTTTATTTCATGACGTATATGTATAATAGTCTCCTCCTTTCTCTCTAACATCCAACTTCCTCCTTTCTAAAATATACTCTCTTTTTTTTTTTTAACGTTCTAAAATATAATACTCCTTCAACCGTAACTGTTGTTTCGGTTTTAATCCATCTTTCCACCAATAAATTTTAATCTATACTTAGTTTTTGAATTATAAACTCATGTTATTAAGAGCATCCACAATGGTTTTACATAAATTGTATTCTTTAAAGTTGACACGTAGACATTTATGTACACTTTAAGTAATACATAAATTTAAGACACACGTAAAAAATATTTTCTCTGCAATCGTATTACTTAAACATATTCCTTAAATATATTTTATTATTAAATTTTCTAACAACCACCAATAAGATATTAGCATTAATTATAAAATGAATTAATTTATAATAAAAAATTGGTTACGTAATACATAGTGCATTACTTAAATTTAAGGAATGCTTTATGTAAAAACATAAATTTACGTGTGGGTCCCATCTTTAAGGATTGCTATGTAAAACCATTGTAGATAGTTTTTGTTGCTTTACTTAAATAAACATGTAGGACCCACGTTTACGTAATATTTACGTAATACCATTGTGGATGCTCTAATGGATCTTTCTATTCAGCCCCTGAGATTTTTAATCTCATGCTGATGTGGCAAGCCACGTAAGATAGATAAATTCATAATAGGAAAGAGAAAAAAAAAATACAATATCTAGAAGAAATTTCGGTTAGATCAAGATGTGAATGTGTGATCGAATAATAATCATATTTTGATTTAAAAATCAGATTATCTTAACAATCCATAATAACTAACTAATTACGTATTAATTTGCAATTTCTGAACAATTAACCCTAAATCAAATTAAACCTACGCTATATGCCTTATTAAGTTTCAAACCCTTCAATGCTACAGATCTATCAATTATTATTATTATTACTATTATTATTATTATTATTATACAAATAATTACATATTTAAAAATGGTTATTATTATAAAGTTGAAAACATTATAGTAAGGGGAGTGTATCAAAATGATGTAATATGTTCGACCACTATTGTAAAAGATGTGATATGTTTCATAATATAATATGTTTCGTTTTGGTTGTTTTAGATAAAGTTCAATAAAGTATGTCTAATGGAAGATGATGTGTCTGATGGAAAGAAGACATGGCGAATCAATAATTGTTATTATTTTGAACAAAATATATAAAAAAACATATAATAAATTAAAAATAGGGAAAATATATAATAAATAAAATCAGAAAAATATAAGATTTTTCTTTTAATAAAATAATTTACTTAAAATGTAACAAATAATAACAGTAAAACAAATTAATTTACTTAAACAGTAAAAAATCAGGTTTTTACATTTTTTAAGTTTTCTCTTCCTATTTTAAAAACATTATTACTCTTATTATACATAATAACCAATCGTGTGTTGTCACGTCATGAAAATTTGTACAATCAACAAAGTTAACTGAAGTTTTAACGGAAAATTAACAGTTTAATCTAAAACCACTGCTTTAAAACATGTTAGATCTAAAAACACGTCCGGAAACATGTTACATCTAAAAATATTTTAGCCAAACATATGACATTTTTTTAATAATTTTCCTTTATATAATAAGCATAAAATATATGTGGCAAAATACATAAAATATCATATAAAATGCCTAATAATATATATTGGTCTTTAAAATGTCAAATATAACATAAATTATTATGAACAAGTAACATGCTATTAAATAAATGCTAACTTCGTGCACCGCGCGTAAAAGAAAACCGAACTAAAAAATTGAGTTAAGCATTGAAAAAAAAAGTTAAAATGTAAAATTCTTGAAATTGGATTTGAGAAAAACTAATTTTGAAAAACATTCATAATTATAATATTGAAAAATTTATATATTTTAACCATCAACCTAAAAAACTGAAATATACAGGTATTAAATTATATTTATGTAGTATGGCAAAATAAACTTTTATAGTATATATATTTTGCATATACTTAGATTTAATATTATGATTACGTATAATATATATATTTGGTTGTACTAAGTTTTTATATTTATATCGTGATTATATATATATATATTATATTTACGTAGTTGGTCGTATTAATTTTATATATATATATATATATATATATATATATATATATTATTTGTTATAAAAAAAACTTATTGTTATCAGAATAGATTTTTTTGTTTATATTAGAGAAAAACTTATTATTGAATTAATGTATAGTAAGAATATAATATATGTGAAAAAAACATAAAATATGCATAAGCTTTTAGGGCGTCACAATTACTATGGTGGAAACAATTTAGTATTTAGGCCTTAGGGTTGATTAATTTTAATTGTTCAGAACTTGCTGTTTGATATTTCGTCCTTCGTTAATTTGAAATTCTAGGTTAGCCTTAAATTTTCTTTATCACATTCACATATAGGTGGATTTTCCTACCCGGACCGGCCACGACCCGCTTATCTAACAAATCTTCTTCTAGATAAATATATTTATTTTTTCTTCTTTCTATTATAAATTCATCACTCCTATGTGGCTTGCCACATCATCATAAGATAAAAAATCTCAGAGTCTCAATAGAATGATCCTGTTATTAATGGTGAACCTCTATTTAAAATTTTATTATGATATTATGAATATGATACAGTCATATTGGTGTATATATGTATTTTAACATATACACTGAAGTTGAGCTAATTGATTTTTAAATTAAAAAAAAATATATTGTTTAATAATTTTAAAAACTTCGTAAAGTAAGAGATACTATTGATAGTTTGTAATAAATATCACGGTAAATTTCAAAATCAGAAGGCAGGTTTGATCACGGTAAAAAAATTATGGTTGGTTTAAGGGTTTCATTAAGATGAAAACATTATAGTTTACTCAATATCTAAACTAATCACCACTCGCATTAGGCCCACTCATAATGGCTAAGTTGATGATTATAAATATTTCTTCATTCACATAATCACAGGTATCAATGAAGTTTAAATAGGGGTGACAATTCGTACTATCGCGTGTGTCAGAAGTCGTGTTAGACCTACTGAACACGAACATGCTTGGTTAGCTTATCGTGCAACATTTTACTAACACGAACACGACACTGAATTTTTCGTGCGTGTTTGTGTCGTGCTATCGTGTTTTGTTAAGTTATTCAACTGTAATGTCTATACGAAATATTTACGCAAAAAAAAAAATAATTAACATCATATTGCAAAAAAAAAAAAACTATGAATCGATATGTCAGTATTTCTAAGTTTGTAATATATCCGATAAATCTAAAAGTTAAACCACTTATTAGAACTTTAAATATATTAAATTATATTTTTTTTCAAAAAATTACTCAAGAGTTAAACTTAGTAGTATAATTTTATCGTGTTATCATGCGTGTCGTGTTGTGATACATAAAACGAACACGACACGAATATTATTTCGTGCTATCGTGTTATCTTTGTCATATCCTTGCAATAACACAATTTTTCCGTGCGTGTTCGTATCGTGTTATCGTGTCGTATCACAAATTGTCAGCCTTAGTTTTAACCCATGTCCACATAGTTAAAGAGTGACGTATTGAACGATTACACCACATTGCATCTAGGGGTTGCAATTTATGCGTTCGTGAATGCTATTATGCATGTCAATAATCGTGTCCGGTTAAAATTACTAAACAAAAACACACACAGTACGTTTATCGTACCACATTTTACAAGCGCAAACACGACATATAATTTTTTACACGTCATATCGTGCATGACAATAATTGTGTTGTGTTGAACTCACTGAACATGAATACGCACAATAAGCTTATCGTGCCACGTTTTACAAACACGAACATGAAAAATAATTTTTCGTGCATGTGCATCTTGCTATCGTATTGTATTTTAAGTTATTCCGTTGTACTTATACATCTGTATACAAGATTTTTAATCAAAATTAAAAAAAAAAATTAATGAACTTCATCAATCAAAAACTATAAATTAATATGTCAGTATTTGTAAATTCATAATAGGATTGACAAAAACCACTAGTTGGAGCTTTAAAAGTTATTTATAAGATTTATAAAAAAAAAAACTAAAAAATTAGATTTAATAGAACTATTTTATCATGCTATTGTGTGTCATGTTATGATTATATGCACGAATACGACACAGAGATTATATCATGATAGTCGTTTTATCATTATTATAAACTTGTATAAACACATTTTATTTCCATACATATTTATGTTGTAATATCGTGCTGTTTATAAATTTAAGCGATACATGAATTTTTTTTTTTTGGTAGAGGTCATACATGATTAACTCGATAGAGATTCATTCATTCAGATTTCAGATCTGTTAAATTGTCATTCAAACTAGTATCCTTTCTGACGGAATCCGAGGCATTTTATCTTGAGCGATTCTCTGCCGTCGATTGTTTTTGTAATCAACGGTGGAAACATATCAAATGAGGAAGCCCTGGATCACTGTCACTTACCGTCGATTCTTGTCACATCCAACGGTAAAAACCTGTCCTTTTTTTCCGCGCTCAATCACCCAACTCTGACCCAAAATTCGAAACAACTTTTACTATTTAAGCTTGCTTTGGAATCCCTCATAGTTCACAGTCCAGTAAAAAAACAATTCTCTCCATCCAAACCCCTAATTTAAATTTCTGAACAAAATGTCTGGTCGTGGTAAAGGAGGAAAGGGCCTTGGCAAGGGCGGTGCGAAGCGGCACAGGAAGGTTCTCCGTGACAACATCCAGGGCATCACCAAACCTGCGATTCGCCGCCTTGCTCGCCGCGGTGGAGTCAAGCGCATCAGCGGTCTCATCTACGAGGAGACCCGTGGTGTCCTCAAGATCTTCCTCGAGAACGTCATCAGAGACGCCGTCACCTACACTGAGCACGCCCGCCGCAAGACCGTCACGGCAATGGACGTCGTGTATGCACTTAAGCGCCAAGGGAGGACTCTGTACGGTTTCGGCGGTTGATTTGCTATTACCAGAGTTTCCTTGTTCTTCCCGCCGTTCTCGTGGTTCATTTAGGGTTTATCGTTTAATCGAATGTTGCAGAGTAGTCAAGATATGTAAATGGCGACTGTTTCTGAATCCGGATCGAATTGCAGTTTATTGTTTGCTGTTCATGATTTACAAATCTGAATTGTATACAATGAGATATTTACCGAATGAATTCTTTCTATCCTAAACTGAATCTGGAAATATGTTCAGCTGTAATGTATGATTCTAAATGTATTGAGCTTTTCTTCGATCGCTGTATATTCCTTTGCAGATTATACAGTGATCTGACATCAATCTTCCAATAACGCTTCCTTCCTCAATTGTAAAACCTCTGCTCTGCTTGTTCCAAAGATGAAGTGCGTAAGTTTTTTGGCTTAGCTGAAGAAGCTTAGCTTCCACCCATTTCCGATCTGCTCTGTTCTCCGGCTGCTTAAACATCCCTCTGATTCTTGTCCAGTCGACAGGATAAAATGCCAACGGCGGCAGCACCGTGAAGTTTTCTCTTTCTCCGGCTGACCTCTGGACCCTGTCGATCACTCTGGACACAAGATACGGCCCGTTGTGGCCCCACTTGCTGCCGTCAAAGGTGAGGGCGAACTCCTCCATGAACATGTACAGAAGCGGGTGGCCGGCGTCGAACACCATCACCGCATTGTTGATTCTCGACCAATTTCCAGATGCTAAATCCACGCTCTGAGCTCCGATGGTGTTCCTCAACCCGCTGAAATCATTGAGAACGATGATATCGTTGTCCAGATACACGCCGCCGTATTTGTACAGTATCGCGAGTCTGATTAGATTGGAGAGGTTCTGAGCCAACGGGATCTCTCCTGGATCTGTATTCCCACTCCTGATGTCGCTCAGCCAAGATTCCGCCGGAGTCTTCCCGAAGACAGAGTTCAGATCCGGCGCGGCGGCGAGTATTTTGAATCCGCGGTCGACGAGAGGTTTTATGATCTTGGCGCCTTTTCTTGAATCCAGACTTCTTGATATGATGAGCAGGCATCCTCGAGGATGCGTCTTGAAGAGAGTCTCAATAGCCAGCATCTCCCTGGACCCGAAGATTCCGGCGGGGAGAATCCAGGTCATGAAGAAGTTCAAATCGCAATGGTTGTTATCGAAGAATTGACGCAGACGAGAGTGGAACTGTGAGTCGGAATCGAATATGTGGAAGTCGGAGAGCTTCGACTGCAGCCACGCTATACGGTCCTCGCCGGTGAGGTTGACCGGAGGACGTGTGACCTTATCCTCGAGTTCTTCGTCGGATGGTTCGAATTCCGGCGACACCTCGACGGATCGGAGCTCCAAGAAGCGGGTGAGTATGGGACGGAGAAGCCGGTTATTTGCTGTTTCGTCGCAGAAGCCGGTGAGGGAAGAGCGAGAAAGTTGCCAGTGAGAGTAGAGAATGAAGAAGAAAGTGGCGGTGGCGGCGACGACGGCAAAGAAGGGCGTTCTGACCCGGCGTATGGAACGATGAAGTAGTAGCGTAGGCATTGGAGGAGGGAGGAGAATCAGAGAGCCCAATCAATGGCGACGGCAGTGCTCAGAAACAGAACAGAGGTGAGGGCAGTCACCGACGAGAAGGGGTCACTTTACCTAATATGATGCTCTCCTTCAAAAGTCCAAACGAAATGACAAGAAAGAAAGGAGGGAATCATAGTCACTGTTTTGGAACTTTCTTTATAGTTTGACATTATTTTAATTAAAAGTTATGACCGGTATAGCCGCCGATGGCCGAAAGAAGAAAGACAATGAATTTTATAAGATGCACTCTTAACTTTAGTCGTTGGGTAACATGCACCCAGAACTTTATCACATTATAAACTCTTACCTCTAAAATCAAAATTGAATTATGTGAATGTGTAGTTTGTTAGCTGATTTTTTTTAAAAAATTATTAGCTAAATTACTATAACATACAGTTAGTTCCGTTAAGTAAATAAAAATTTAGAATAAAATTTTAGAATGATACATATTATACAAAAAAATATATATAGGTTTAATATATAATCCAAAATTAATTATTTAAAAGTTTATGTTTTATAATTTTTTATTTTTTGTTTTGTTTTTTTGTATTTTTTAGTTGATTTCTTTATATATTTCTGAACATGTATTATCTGAAAATTTAATTTTATATAAAATCTCATAATACTATATTATTATAGTAAAAAATTATGGCGTTTTTAACAACTTTTTAAAATACTTTTTATATTACCGGAAAGATGAACGGAGTTAAGTTTTTTTTGAACAATACCGATCATGATTTTGTATGAGTTCAAGGACCAAACGGGACTTAAACCATACAATGTGAAAGAAAGAGATCCATGTAATAAGACGAAACCAACCTCCTAGAATAAATGTATGTTTTGATGACACTACTTGTGACATAGGAGTCGGAGAATGTAATAAAAAATAATTATTCAAATTAAAATTGCTGATAACAATGTAGCATTACATTACATTACATTACATCAAAGTCGATAATGAAGGATTATCAAACCGTCAGCTTAATGTTTGTTAAAACCATTTCCCAGAACCATCTGCACTACTAAACTGATATGTCAACAAACACCTCGCAATATTCATCTGACAGCTCCGACTCCAATATCCTCAACAAATTCACCAGCAGAAGATGAACTTGCATTGCTTCTTGTGGTAACAGGAGATTCTGCATCACTTTTCTGATGATCTTTTTTGGACCCGAACCTCACACTGCGTAATTTTTCATTTACACTTGATGAAATGTCCTGCACAATATATACACTGATTTATATACAGTAAGAAAAATGATACATGATAAGATAACATACAATTACTGAAACTCACTCACCATATGCCTCATTGCCATATCGAGAGATTTCTTAGACAGAGATCTTCCAAAACCCGACGACTTATCGATGGATGAGGAGAATTTCCCATCAGTAACCTGGTGATAGCTGCCCTGATCCGGCCGTGCTAACTTTCTCATGTTTACTATTCTTTCCACCATTTGTGTCCCCATAAGTACTGGATTCACATCCTCACTACTCCCATTACCATTTCCATTCGAATGTCTCCTGCTCCTCCCATTTGACAAACATCTCTCACTACTTCCACTTGATGCCCTTCTTCTCGAACTTGCTTCAGCAACCAATGACTGAGAGTAGCTGGCTCGAACCTTGGAGGCAGAAACTGGTCTAGTTTCTTTCTTTGGGTTCAAATTCTTGGTAGGATCATAAGGTTTCAGCACGGTGGTCGTTTTTGAGGCAGTTGACCTGGATTTGCTTGCTGAAGAAGACCGAGCCGGAGGAGCTGATACGATCTTGGCTGTTGTGGACCTCACAGTAGGTGTTGAAGATCGCGATGTTGGTCGAGTAGTGGGGCCCATAGGCTTAGTGCAAGGCCAAGTTATCCGAGAGGGCTGCTTGTATGTTGATGCAGCAGCTAACATGGGTTGTCTAGGTGTTGAAGAAGCCCTTCGGCGAGTTGATGTCAGTGGCTCTGAGGAAGATGGTTTTTTCTTAACAGCAGCAGCATCACCATAAGAAACCTGGGTCTTCTTTGTTGCAACAACTTCAATGTCAACATTTTCAACATCCTGAATAAATACCAAAGTATCATGTCAGGTTCTTCACTTAACAGACAAGAAATAACCAATTTTGGTTACAGAATCTATATATCTCTCACCAAGGATGTCAAAGCTGTGGGACGGTCGTGGTTTTTCATAATAATGCCATTTTGTTCCGACTTGCAAGGAGGGAAAATGGTATTTCTTGGTGGTGAGAGAAGCCTGCACATATGAGGGATATACCTTATTATATTTTCATGAGGAATGTAAGAGACAATAAAAAACATATGATGAACAGAACACAAGATTGAGCAAGTTCCCACCAATCATCAAGTTAAAAACAGCATCACGTAATGAATAAGTCGGTTTCATAAAAAGAAAAAAAAAACCTTTGCTTATAAACCAAACTACTTTCTCAATTCTACTTGGAACTTATTGCAAAGAGATGGTTAGTTAGTTATACTGCAGAACTTGGGAAGCACGAGAAATGGATATAGATATACAAGGAACGCTTTCAACCCAAGCTTTTCCTTCCCGAAAAGGAATATAAACAAGAGACACTAAAAAACCTAATTAACATAACATCTTCTTGGCCAAAAAAAAAAAGTAACATAACATCTTGAGCAACATACATAATAATGTTAGAACAGTGAAATCATAACTTCTGTTGTCCCAGCAAAATACAGACGATGAAAATAAATCACTTGGTGAGCTCCATTCTTGAATCATCTTTTACTTTAAAAAACAATACAACTCCATCCAGAATAAAACTCAAAACACCAACCATTAATCATAAAACTGGTGGCATGTACTAAGGTTCGATCAGTAATTCATTTCTATCCAACAATAAAAAGAAAAACAATCTTATTATCTAAGTGCTTCCTGATTAGAAAATATTAGCACAATTAGACAAAAGTACTTCTGAAAGCTTAGTGGTCACAGATAAAGACAGAGACCATACCAATCGAAATCAGTTCTATCATTTTCGGAATCCAAAAATTCATCTCTGATAGCAGGTGGCACTGCTATCGCCTTGGATATAGGAGAGCCTAAAGGATTACACCCTGCATCAACCAACAACAAGAAACTCCAAGCTAAGTAAGATTTTCATAAAATCAGAACCAGAAAGCAATGGAATATAATATCACCTACCCAGTGGAGCATCAAGCTCATCTGAGCTAGCAATTAGGTGACCACCATTGCTCTCATTTTCCTGCTCTCCTATTCGCAACTTGAGAAATAGAGCCAACTCTTCATCTCTTTCCTTCACCATCATCGCTGAGCTTCTGGCCAAGAGCTAAGCATCAATCAAATGCTAAATATAGCTAGGATCCATCAGCCACCGCATTCAATATTACTAAGAAAAGCAACCGATTGACAGTACTTATGAAAAAAATTGAAACATTGGATAATCATGAAGTAGCAAAAAAAAAAAAAAAATCAGGATCTCAGTCGAGGACTGAAAACAATCTCGATCCAATCCAGCGGAAGAAGATCTAACGTTACCTAGTTCGTCAGCTGATAAATGAAGCTAAAGGAAAGAAAGCCAAGCGAGAAACTTACAGGTGAAGCGATGAGATTGTGTGTAGTTGTACTACTGTATTTGATTCCTTCGAAAGTGCGCTCTTCGTCTTTGGAACGATCTTCGTTAAAGAGACGAACCAGAGTGTTATTTGAATGAGCTCCATGATGCTTTGCTTGCTGATCTGGATTTCCCATTAAAGACCTCAAATGTTAGGCAAATTACATGAAAGAACAACTTAGAGTAGGGAGCCTGCGAAGGGTAGTTTGGTAACTCCATTCTTAAATAAAAGAGAAAATTATGCTTGTCAGCACATGCAGAGAGACAGTTAGACTCCTTGACTATTGGCTGCGAACCCAATAATAATAATAAATAATAGATTGAACAGTGTATTAAATAAAGTTGTTCGGTTTTGAATTTTCACTATTTATTAATTCATTCTTAAAATTCAAACTTGAACAACACAATAATAATAATATAGCCTTTCTCAGACTTAAGTTAGGAAAAGAAAAAAAAAAATGTGGCTTCATTAAAAGATGTTTTTTTATTGGGATCTACTGCCATCCAACGGTTGTTTTCCTTCGAAAGTAGTTTGCTTCTATGTTTTTTTTTTTTCAAACATACTTATTTCACACACAAATTAATCGCGTCGAATTAGCTTATAAAAAGTAAAACACTAATTATAAATATTTTTTCATTCTAGTTATCTAAACAACCTCAATGGCAAATACAATCTGAATTTATAGACTATTTTTGTTCAAAAGAATTTACGAGGAGATAATTAATTTGTCTCTGAGAATCATAAACTATGATTTTTACTCAGACTACCCTTTATAAGTTATATGAAATGATTAAAAAAAGGGCTTTGCTAGAAAGTGTGAAAAAAAGTGTGAAAAAACCATAGAAAGTTAACAATTGCCACATGGCAATGCATTGCATGATTCTCTTTCCAATTTATGTCAAATTGTTAACTGACATGTGGCAGTTGTTAACTTTCTATGGTTTTTTCACTCTTTTTTTCACACTTTAAGGAATTACTCTTAAAAAAATTATTGGAAGATCATAAAGTATGAATTTTGGTTAAGGTTGTCGGCTACCTTGATTAGGGTTCAATCATGGTTGAACTTCTGTTCTCATTAATTTGTGCGGATTGCCTTTCATGATGAGCTTTTATTAATGAGGAAAGAGTTTTTGACCAAATTAGATCTAAACAAACAACCAAATACCAATATAGAACACATAAAAAATATTTTACAAATCTAGGCCTAGTTTTTTACTAAAATAGATCTAAATAAACAACTAAATACCAATATAGACCACATAAAAAATGTTTTACAAATCTAGGCCTAGTTTTGAGTTTTTTTACCAAAATAGACCTCAATAAAGAACCAAATACCAATATAGGCCAACTGAATTTTTTTTTTACAATTTTCCGGGAAAAAATATATTGGTTGGCCGGATTGCCCCAACCGACAAAGTATGTTTTGCGTTTATTTTTTTTAATAGAAATTGTAAAAGTTAATGATTTTGTAATTTTGTTTCTAAAAAGCTATTGGACATGATAAACTCTAGAGGGCACAGTTACACATTTATCTTCTAGGGTTCCCATGTCCAATAGGTTTTTAGAAAAAAAAAAAAAAAATTATTCTGCGAAATGTCAATTTTCTCTCTCGGTTCATCATGTTTAATAGATTTTTAGAAGAAAAAAAATTACAATACCATTAGTTTTTACAAAATCTGTTAAAAAAACAAAAACAGGAAAAAAAAAAAAAGCGAAAAAAAAAAGAAAAACATACTTGGCCGGGTTGCCCCAACCCGGCCAACCAATTTTTTTCGGCACGTAAAAAAAAATATCAATTGCCCAACCCGGTCAGGCCTAGATTTGTAAAACATTTTTTATGTGACCTATTTTGGTATTTGATTTTTTATTTAGGTCTATTTTGGTCAAAAACTCTAAACTAGGCCTAGATTTGTAAAACATTTTTTATGAGGGCTATATTGGTATTTGGTTGTTTATTTAGATCTAATTTGGTGAAAAACTCATGAGGAAAGCTGTTGTTATTGGGTTTTATTGGTTCATTGAAGAGATTGGACCAATTAAATATCAACGGACCTAGAGTTGTTATTCTGTTATTATTAGGCCCATTCATATTTAAATAGTCCGGCCCCAATAAATCAATGGCCTAATAACATCCTTGCTCTTTAAATTAAAAACAACCGTCGTCTCTACTTGTGAGAGGTTTTCCTTTAGTCTTTCTATCTTATCTCCCATTCTCATGCACTTCTAATCTAAAGGTAATCACCACCTATTCCACTCTTTATAGTGTTTCACTTTGTGATTTAATAAGTGTCTTTATATTTAATATATTTCTTTTAGAATTCACCAATTCCAATAGAGTTTAAAAAAAAACCACAAAATTAATTATAACAAGTACATGTGTCAACAGTAGGACACAATCTGGGATAAGAATAGTGGATCGGGTGATGTAGATCCCTTCTTTTAGAACCATCTTAAATTGTAGGATGTCCAAAATGCATTTTTTTGTATTGTTCCTCAACTGCTAGAGTCCCTACTAGCCAATGCTGCAAAATTCTGACCCACTTGAGTTGAAAAGGTGCTCTTATTAGCAGCATCACTTGGTAGTAGACTCATCTTTCTTGAATGATTGAATCTCTTCCGTTTCCTCTGTTTCAGTTTCCCCAACACACAGATTTCAATAGAAAGCATTTCATCATGAATATGAATCAATTTCGGGATAGAGGATTCCGGAAAAGTTATATCAAATTATTAATTACACATATAAACTCGTCATTCACTTAAGACTTTAAGGTTTAAGGAGAACAGACGGACGATGTCACAAACCTGAATGATCTTGATCAATGAGGACATCCGTGGGGACCTTGAGGTTTAAAAGACGAGTATTCCATCCAGCTTCAACCAACTGTTCAATGAACTCCCCAAACCTGTTGTCGGTCTCTACTAGGCTCTCCCTCACTAGGTCATGAACATCGCGACCATCATCCCAGTGCCTATACAACCAATACGCCTGCCAAACACTCCTTAAGACTGTTAAGCTCGTGGCTCCAACCTGCAATGGATTCATAATTCAAATTTGATTCGACTAAACACATGCCTCAACCTAAACACAACAGAGAAATTCAGGCAAAAGAACGCACCTTGAAGGCAACAAAAACCTCAAAGTCAAGATGACTATGCTTTTGGTCCACTGAAAGAAGATATTTTTCGTTGGAGTATAAATTCAGTAGTTCCTTGGCCTGATTAATATGAATGAAAGGAACAAACTTGAGTCCTAGAACTGATTGCAAGCTGAAGATCATTCATTCCTTCCTGCAATAATATTTCTAAAAAAATAGGGAACTGCACTGCAAAGTGGGAGGCTGCATTTACCGCATAAACATATTTCTCCTTCTCGCCCAGCAATATCTTTTCAAAAGACACTCCAAAACTGATTTTTGGCTTCAGAAACTTCTCCCATACTAATATATTCTCTCTCTTATTACAAACATCGCATCCTACAACAAACGGAGAAGGCGAAGAGCTTTAGTTATGCAATCAACCAGACTCTGTCAGAAGCCTCTTAAGAGTGTATCCACTCATTTACCTGGAACAGTCGACTTTATCACATGTGAATCTACTAGTATTCGAGCACGTTTGAGATTTATCTGCATTGCAAGGAGAGTAAACAGAGTATAGAAATCAAACACGTGGGAGAAGCTCCTGTCTTAAGCCAAGAGTAACTGTGGTGCTCAATTCCAAAAATTGAACATAGACATAAAAACCAGTACAACCGGTTAAAAAACTATGTTTATCCAGAAAGATGGATAATTTTATCGGGGGAAATACAAAAATTTCAGTTTGGTAAGTTGGCATGGAGGGCCAGGCAATCTACATGGCTGAACATGGTAGCTAATACTTAATTGCAGCATATAAGGCTAAGGGGATGAACGAAGAACTGCACAAGTTGAAACGTTTATTTAATTTTATTTTTGGTACAAAGTTTGTTGAAATGGTTAAACAGTACTAATTAAGACCCAGGGGTGCATGCATTCTTCCTCTTACCGTGTTGAACTGCAAGACTGACAAAGACTGGTACCGTAACCAAAGGTGGATAAGCCTCATGGTCATCCATGTAAACGTCAACAAAGGGTAAGATTTGATAATACCAGGAGCATCCTGCGATAATGATTGCGAGATCAATTTTGCTGGTAAGTGTGCAATCTTAAGAAAGCAATTGTTGAAGAATTAACACAGACCAAGATTAGTATGCCCAAAGAGAGGCCAAACAGTTGAGCTGCTACTTCCCAAACTTCCTCCTGAAAATACTCTTTGAATTCCATCATTGGAGGTTGATTTCAGAACGCATAAACCACATTAATATATATTATATATACACATATATAGAATGATCCAGAGGAACTAGTAAATCAACACACCTTTGCTGCGACCTCTCCTAGATTTCCTGCGATAGCAAAATGACTTTGAATAACCCGGAAAGATGGGTCTTTTAGCCCCCGTGCTACAGCCTGTTACACCGATTCAGTGATATGTGGTGACAGTCGATACTAGCAGTTGGTGTTTTAGAAGATATAGTCAATGACGATATCAAACTTTGCCTTAACTAGAATTAGTCTGCGTGAACACTCTTATCTCTGAAGGGCTGTTCATAAAGCTAAGGGAAATGGTGGAAAACAGCATCATATTACTTGAACGCTGGCCATTATGCTACTTTGAGCCATCTAGAGGTTCTATACAGGTGAATTAAGTTACTCAAACAGTCATACTCGTAAGAATTGGGGTACCCGTCCGTATTTGAATCCATTTAAGAGCGGAAAGAAAATCTTCCATACTAATTTTGAATTCGATTCATTTTGTTCCTGCCCTCGCCAGACTTCAAACTCACTAACCCAAGGATTTTTTTGCTCTGACAACTATAATTACCTTCCTTACAAAGTCTTTAGATCTTCTGTAATCTGTATCTATCCAAAGACCTCGTAGTCAACCATGAGTTGCATAAGATGTTAATGATCAGACCACAACCATGAAATGTTGGCAGCCCAACAAAATGAACTTCATTTTGCAGATTACAAAACCAAAATAACTGATATGAGGTATCAGTTAAAGTCTTTTCTGGATGTACGCACCTTGGCTAAATTTCCAAGAGATGCCAACAGTAAGAAGGAGGATGGATATAATGGTGTAGTTAAGTCAAAGATGCTGCCTAACACAAGAAAGATTAAGTAGTCAGTATATCCATTTCCGTGCCCAAATGTAACGATAACTTCAACTTTTTACCTTCCAGCGCTGCCAATAAAGTCAGCATACATTCGCCATTGCTTTGGATCATCATCAAATAGATTTCCAAATCTTCCACCTGCATGAGAAACAAGAACAGACATCAAGACTAACTACACATCAGGGTGGGGGGTAAAAAACTTATGTTCTTTTATAGTGTCTAACCAATCAGTAGACGCCCAACAGCTCCAATGCCATCTTTCGAGACCCATCTGGAGATAAAAAATAACAGATAGATTTTTTTAAAAGATGCGTACATGATTTATAAGATAATGACTCAGAGCTTAAAGGGATATATGCATGCTGACAGCCGATTTAATTTTCTGCCTTTGCAGCAAGGACATACAGAGCAAGTGAAGCAAACTTTTGCTGAATGATGTTAAAGCTTAAAATTCACAATGTCCAGCAAAAAACCACCTGATAGCAGCAGCAGAGGCAGCGGCAGAGGCAGCAGCGCTGGTGCCAGAGAAAGAGCCTATACCAACAGCCTGCACCAGTGATTCAACCAGCAAGTAAAGACTCAGTACTTGGAACAACTCAAACAACGAGATTAAACGAATGAACTACAGCCGAATAAAAATCCGTCAACATACTTTTAGGAGACTTGATGTCACTAACACATGGCAGATCCATCCAGTAACATTTGTAGGGAACTGTAGCAGCATGTATTCCAGGTAATCATCTGAAACAGAACCTGCATTGGAGGGGTTGAGAAAAGAGCCAGTAAGTTACACATTATACTCAAATAAAATAAATGTGTAGCCTTGACACCACAGCTATTATTGCTCTTTTCTACTCCACTAGAGAAATGAAAAGATTAATAACCCCATGACACTTGTGTTTGTTAACAATATGTTGATTCAGAAGAATAACCAAATCAACTTCATTACATACAGGAAGGAATACAAATGACATGCTTACCAGGGAAGCCAGCAGGTAAAATAAATTCCTTAACAGAATCTGGAAGCCAGGATAAGTCTGAATCCGACAAGTCAAATTTGTTGGAACTACTACTTTTAGGACTATGTAGTTCATGGAGAGTAGTTTGCGCCCACGAGTCCTCATGCAGCACATACCTGATTGTTGCCATAATCAGCTCATATTAAGGAACAGTCAGTGACCACATCAAATATTACAGGCAGGATTATAGTGGAGAATTCGAATTGAATAAAATTAAATACCATCACTTAATAACAATTAACCCTAGTAGACATACCTCCTAGAACTTCCCAACCTAATTTAGAGATGTTGATTTCTACACTACACTTCCAGCAAATAAAACTTGTATGGCCATTGACTAATCAATAAGGAACATAAGAGCAGTTCTACAAATTTGGAGAGCTATCAACTAAGATGAACTAGATTAAACCTAAAAGATCATAAAGAGTGAATGAAAAACCTCCTAACAGTGCCATCGCCATATCTCTCCACCAACACCAAATCCTGTCCTGCCTGACCCCTGCTAGACAACGAAGGTAAACAGAATACTCTATTTAGCGCTAACTGGATGAGTAAATTGAAGGCAAGAGAGACATCAAGCTGAACCGAAATTCACAAAGAATGAAGGAAATTTGAAGTGCACCTGCCACTAATTGTCTGTTCACTATCATCTTCTTCTTCTTCAGCAGTTGATCGGGATTTTGAAGGAGGTACGCAGAGCCATTGCAGGTTTCGCGGCCGTCTGGAGGAGTAGCTGAGAAAAGGACCGTGGCAAGGAAAGGAGACTTGCAGAGCATGCATCGCTTTGTTTCCTCTACACCTTTTCTTTCTCTCTCAGAGCAGAGTGGAGAACTGAACTGAGTCGTACCCAATCCGATTCAACGCAGATCACGTGCACCGCTACCTGCCTCACTATTACACAGTATTATACTTTATTATGCTATTTTATTTTATTTTCTTTAAATTTAAATAAATATAATTCTGTTTGGTTATTGTAATGTTGGGAGTAAGAGAAAATAAACAATATGTATAGCCAATTAGGTGAGGATCCGAAAAATTAATAATGGGTTCGATATTAAAAAAAAAACATTTGTTTACTTATCAATCTATTACTTATTATAATTTAAATAACAATTATAATAGTGACTTTACGTATTATTACATTAATTCAATTCCGAATGTATTCGAAAAAAAAAATCCGAATGTATTAAGTAAAACACAATATTTATTTAAGTCAAAATGTATATAAGACTTATAAAATCAAATCGATCAAATCAAATGAATAAATTTAAAGCAAAATGTACCTAAGACGTACAAACTTAAAAAATCTAATCGATCGTCTTAAAATAAGTCGTTAATTAATGACCTACTGGAAATTGTGTACTATGGTAAGTGTAGAAGAAAAGACATAGGGATAAAAGACAGCGACACGCGATAAAGAGCAATATAAATGATTAGTAATTATATATAATTTTTTTTTTCAAGTAATTAGTTTTTTTTTCAACTAATTAGGTTTTGTATTAATTTGTTTCAGAGAAAACAAATAAAAGGATTCTCGGGCCCGGGCAGGTAGTTAATGGACTATTTTAATATATTTGGGCCATATATTGACATGTCGCTTAGGCCTTAGGCTTACTAATGTTCACTGAAAAATTTAGGTTGCATTATCAAATTCATAGCCGAACTTTGTGTATTTAGATAGATAGTAGTCAGTAGATAGATACAAATTTGTATTTAGATAGATAGTAGATAGATACGAAGTTTTTTTTTTTGCTAGACAATCTGTTAGTTTAGATTTTACTTGTGTAAAAATTGTTAACTCCAAAAATTATGTATCTGAATGGAATTGATCACGTAATTAAAAAAAAAAAAAAATAGAAAACTGATCTAACATGACAGCAATTGTGACAAAGTAAATATTTATTATTTCTGAGCAGATATCATCACAAATTAAAAAACCATAACACAAAAGTAGCCATGCACACAAACTTGATATATATATATCCTTAATTAAATAGAGAAGGTAGTCTTGTTCGAGCTCAAGAACCAAAGATTAGGGCAGAAAAGTGGGGTTCCGCAGGCTGCAATGCATCATCACACACTCTTTACCATTTAAGCAACCAAATCAAAGAATAGCAATTGCCTCATATCCAATCTCTCCCAGATTAATCTCCCAACAAAGCAAAGCCCTCATTGTAATTCCTTTCCGGATTGCGCTCCATCTGCATTAATTAAGTCATATTAATAATATTAGGGTTTGCGCCATCAAATAATTCCATATCTACATACTCTCATATATAGTCGGAATTTGTCGACGCGTCACTTGTAACTTTCTGAGCAGCTAGCTAGCTTTAGCTACGTACCTGTGTTAAGCAGATGATGAGAATCCATTAGAGGTTGATGATTGGAGGTCCATGGATTTAATAAGTGGAGTCTTTTGGACGAAGAAGCAAGCTCCAATCACAACGTAGCTCAGCAGCAGAACCAGTCCTTTCATGTAATGTGATGTTCCGTCCTGTCGAGACCAATCGTTTTTGTTCGTTCAAATTATATATATGTGAAATAAATGATAGTACGCAACAACTGAACATTGTAATATTTATACCAACTTTTAGGGCATTTCTCCTTCATCTCTCATTCGATTGTATAATTGTAAGATGACAAATCATTCCATATATACATATATATTTTATAGTTATAGTTTATTTAATAAAAGTACCTGAAGGGTGAAGGCTGTAAGGATGATGGCAAGTGCAAGCGACCCCGTTTCAAGGAGGTTGAAGTTAAGATCCATATCGATGCCTAGTATCCAAGAAACTAATATGCACAAAGGAACCTGCACCATATCCACGTTATTTAATTACTTACTTTCAAATGAATTTCATATATATAATTATAATGTCTGTTTGTTTGTTAGTATTAAAATCAATGCTCACTCACCACAAACATTTGGATTTGGCACGCTGATCCCAAAGCAACACCCAAGGATATGTCCTGCATATTTACTCAGACATTAGTTACTCATCATCACAACAGAACAGAAAGAACACGTGTACTCCTCTTCTAGCTTCCCGACAGACAACTAATGTACAAATTTCCAACAACAACAAAAAACTAATGAACAAATAATATAATATATGTATTATTATTAAAGTTAATAAATAAATAATATATATGTAGTGTACGTACAAGCTTGTTCTTGAAGGCAAATATGACAGCACCAGCATGTTCAGCTGCATTCCCCACAATTGGCAACAGTATTATGCTGAGGAAGCTTACGGACAAACCCCATGAATCCGATGCTGACTGTCATTTTTAATTCATTTTTATTATTATTTAAATGTCAATATATATAGATCATCATACATATATATATATATATACACACAATAAATAATGTTCAAATAGTTATAATAATGAATGAATGAAAAAATTAAAAAAAGGTAGTTACGAACCTCAATTGTATTGACAACATACTCAGATAACAAAGCAATGACAAGGGTCATCCCAATCAACCAAGCAAAGCCGCTCCAGAACCCGATCACGGGTGCCTCATCTGACACCGTGTCACTCTCAGAGTCCTGTAATTCATTAACAGTTATATATACAACTATATATCAGATGTAGCTAGCTACAACTGTTATTATATAGTTACGTACGTACCTCCTCGGCTTCAAAGAATTGGCGGTGAGTGAAGAGCTGGAAGATGATGTAGACTATGTAGGCGATAAGCATGACAATGCTGCTGGCCCGAGAGAGGGCGAGTGTTGGGGCGGCTGTGATTGTGGCGGACCCACCTCCGGCGACTCTGAACAGCAATGGAAGTACGTGGCATAGTAGCCCCAGAAGGAGCATGATGGAGTTCACATCTGCTTGTTTCTGTTCAACATTTTATTTAATTAATAATATTTTATGTATATATATATACATATATATGTATGTATGGTAAGAATTGATGGTTAAATAATGAATAAAAAGTTACCCTGTCGTATTTCTGCTCACTTCTGATGTTGGCGATGCCGCCGCAGAGCAGGGATGTGCCGAGTACAAGGAGAAGGTTTGATAAGACGGAACCCAATAGAGAATACTTTACCACTTCTATCTTCATTTGGGAAAGTGCAAATATTGCTATTATCAGCTCTGTTGCATTTCCGCATGTTGCATTCAGCAGTCCTCCCACTGCAAGTGTCCAAACAACAAAACCCACAATTTTAATTAAATAATAATGTATACACCGATAGTTAACATTTTTTTTTTCAAAAAAAATAATAGTAATGGGATCTTAAACTAATTCCGCTAGGAAATATTCGAATTTATTATGCTCACAATTTGGAGTTTTCCGACCAGACTTATTAAACAATCATCACATGCAATAGTAATTATGTCAATATAGTTATATCAATAGTATAGTATAATTAAGAGGTCAATCGGTTAAACCCGTCACTATTTTTTTTTTTTCTATCATCCCACCTTTACCTAATTTCTTGTAAAATTAATTTTTTTTCTTGGTTTTATTTTTTTTGTTTGTAATATAAGTATATATATTATATAACTCTTCCTCAGAAAGGAAGAGCTATTTATTTCTCCTTCTTATACAAGGCACTTGAGATTCCAAAACATGTATAGTTTAAGATAGAATTTTGATTACCTGTGGGGCCAGTGAAATAAGCGATTTGCCTGCACTCACCAAAACAAAAAGATAATTAATTATTTAAGCAAATTCATTCAAAAATTATTATTTATTAGAAAAATAAATAATTGGCAAAAAAAATTAGAAAATAAATAACAGAAAGCTTTAATTGATTATTATAATATATCGTCTTACTCTGTCAAGAAGCTGACACGCTCAGCAAGTGGAGTGAGGCCAAGCAAGCTCAGTGCAAAAATCCATGGCTGAACCCACCACAAAGTATTAATTACTATTATTAAATAAATATGCAACGAATTAATAAAATAACTGAACACTAGTTTAAATTATAGGGAAGACAAAAATCCGTAGCAGGAAATCTTATAACTCTATACATAATAATAGTTTAATGATAAAATCTGTACTTTTTTCAGCTAAGGATATAGTCATATAATATGAAACCCTAAACAAAAGTCAATTTGTTTATTAATAGTACATCAAATTAAGTCAAACGTCTTGTAGTAATATTAGCAAACCCTAATTAATTAAAAACTTGTAGCTAGCTAGGGAGAAATGACTAATAGATGGTAATGGGCTTACTCGACCGAAACCGTATATTTCAGCGACGATAGCGAGAGGGATAGCCGGGAAGAGGATGGCGAGCTTGGTTCCTAAGATGACCTCCTGGAGATTTGCGAGGAACTGTCGGAGAAGGCGACATGGAACCTTCGAGACTATGACGAGCTCCGACTTCTTCCTCAGAGACGAGGAAGACATGTTATGCGCTGTCCGGCTAATATGGTGGTGTCTGAGTGTTTCCTTGTTGGGGGGCCCCTTGATCGTGTTCCCGCCGCCGTTCTCCATGGCGGAAGCTTCGTTATTCGAAGAAGCCATTAATTTTGTTATTCTTGTTGTACTGTACTGTACGTACGTGTAGTGAAGAAGAAGAAGAGAAGAAGGGATGGAGAGTATGAAGAGGTACGGGTGCAATATATAGAGACGAATTTTTGAATCTTCCTCGAAGTTTCCTTGTTTTTGGTATTTTCTAGTTTCTGATACAGAGCGAAACCCTAAAAAACAAAAAAGCTGGGTTTTTTTTTTGGCCAATACAAAAACTGGGTTTTACTTTTTACTTCTGCTACACAAAAACCAAAACCTATAAAACGGTCTCTGTTAACGTCATTAGTGTCCTACATGCATGCTATAAACCTCCCACGCAATTTTACTCATAAATGGTAGTATAAAAGTGTGTCGACATCTTCACCCACAAATTCGAATTTAAGAAACAGTTGGTTAAGATATAAGTCAATTATTAACATAGTATCAGAGCGCACTTCTTCTATAGATAGTATAAGAGTATGCCAATATGTTTATCCACAAATTTGATTTATGAAACAGTTGGTCGACGCACGTATTATTATTAACATAGTAACATAGCGCACTTGTTCTATTATTAAGATTGTATATCAGAGTTTGAAACTCATTATATTGTAAGACCCAATTGAGGTCGGCCAATGTGGCGTATTATGTTGTTTAGACTCATATGAGATCAGTCGAGGTGGTCATGACTTAAAAACTCGACATGAATGAGGTCAAGGCCGAGGTGGCCGGGAGGATGTTAATATGTACGCAATATAAGAGTGCGCTGAATGCCTTTATATATGACCGACAAGTTCGGACTTATGAGACAGTTTGTTAATGCGCGCGTCTTATTCTTATAATACGCGAGACTTTTAGCTTTAAAGATTTTGTCTAAAATGTAATTTTGTGTATAAGAAAATAATCTCCCACATGACGCTGCGTGTTGAACGCTAGCTAGGCGACGTCTTTAATCCGATATTCATTTTTGAGATAGAAAACCCAAGACCTTAAGCTCGCGAGTCCACAACTTTTTGTGGGTAAAACTACATTCAAAGGTTTATTATCAAATGAAAATTTAATTAAATTGAAGTTTAATTAACTTGATGTAGTAGATTTTCGAACTTCCATACTCCAATATAATACTTATACTTACGTTTCTAAAAATCTTAAAGTAAATGTGTGATTTACTCTTTATATTTCGAACGGACTAAACACACATCAAACAAAGAGCACCGCTATATAGATAATCTCAAGCACAACCCACGTATCATGAAAAGAGACTCAACAGAACATGGAGAAGCTAGTTCTGCAGATCTTCTATTGACGTGCATATCATTACAAATACATTAAAAAAAAATACATAAATTACTTGTCTTCATATATACTTTTTTTTTTGTTGCCAAGTTTTACTTGTCTTTATACGATACCTCAAAATGTCACATACTTGCCATTATATATTCAGTTGAGTGTGACCAAACAAATGCGGCTCACATGATCTTCCAGAACGACAAACCCTAGCTTATCTAGCTCGAAGAGGGTGTACGGCTCTTCATTGACGTACCGGAAGTTTCTAGGAAGCTCTCTTCTTTTGTTCTCTTATTATGATATAGCTTCGATCATCATCATCAACTAGACTGAATATACGTTTATGATCCGGCTCTCAATGTCGGTTAATAATGACGGTATTCTACCCATATCTAGCTAGGAATAGATAGATACGTATATATAACATATTTATCTATTCTCAGATTCAATTTTATCATATAGTCTTTTTTAGAGCTTTCATCTCTATTTTATTATTATTTACGAAACTACATGATAAACCATATGATGAATTGCAGATAAATGTTCTATATAATTATGGACGGAACAGTTCAACTTTTAATAAGCATATATATATATGATGTGTAATTTTAATAAGTATAATAATTCTTAATATGACTCTTTTAATATATTTTGGTTCATTGATTATTTGACTCTTTAACTTAATTTTTACCTCGTAAATAAAAATCATGACTTCATCCCTAATACACTAGGGGTTGTTGATAAAATAAAATACTGGAATGGTTACACATTCCTATCTATTCTAAAGACATATATAATTATGTTCGTTTAAGTATATAATGCTACATTTTTAAATCTATTTATAATTGTTGAGATTTATAATTAATTTATTGGCTAAAAACTTTATTCTTTTGCAACTTACCATGACTAAATAAAGTTCTATTATTTCATTAAAAAGGAAAGCAGAAACACTAACTAATAAGACGCAAAGGGACTGACTATAAATAGATATTCTTACCTTCCTAAGTTAGAAAAAAATTTGGTTCTGTGCGCGAGTTAGGATAACCAATTTTCTCTCTAACTGTAACATAACATCACGCAAACATGCATATTCTGTGACTACTATTCCCTTCATCAATTAATTCCAGTAGCGCAGGTATTATTTTCAACGCCCAAACGTATCCTCTTCTTCTTTAGGTACTTATATACACAATTGATATATATTACTGATGTTATTTAAATACGTTCGTTCATTATTATATATATTTGATGGATTTGTGACATGTTATATCTATACCAATTCGTTGAATGTTTGTATGGTGATGAAAATGGAATGATAGGATAGTTATAGAACTAACTACCTTAATTTAGTATTTGTCATAAAAAAAAACTACCTTAATTTAGAGCATAATTAATAGCATGTTTTTTAAGACATTAATTACTACCATGCTAATGCAACCAAACAAACAAAAAAAGAGCTGTCCAATTGTTCCTCACTACTTTTGTTTCTCGAAACTACATAAATGCCCGGTAGAACTATTATTAATGTTTGTTGTCCGTCGCATTGAATGTCCAATGCTTATTATTGCACATAGCGTGCAACATCTATATATAAATACAATAACGCAATTTAGTAATAAAAATGCTAACTAAAATAAGGTGATTAATACAATAGTGCAAAAAACTATTTTTTAATTTTTAAGGTGATTAAAATAACTGATCTTTGTTTTAATAATATATGCTTTAATTAAATGCTTCTAATTTATTCTCTCTTAGCATAAGCGATCTTTGACTTTATATATATATATATATAGAATGAAATAGAAAACTTAGAATAAGAATTTATTTCTAATTTGAGAAATGATTTCTTTGCATGTTTACCGCCAATCTTCGGGTTAATTGTCTTGCTACCTCACGTTTGAACACTCAGACAAATTGTTAACTGAAGTTTTTTGTTTGATAATAATTTGCTAGCTCAGGTTTCACCATAGACAAATTACTAACTCAAGTTTCGTTTTGTGGATGAATTGCTAGCTCAAGTTTCGTTTGTGAAAAAAAAACATTAGCTAGCAAATTTTACACAGAGTAAAACATAGTCTAGCAATTTATTCAAAATAAAACTTCAACTAGCCGTTTGTAAAAATAAAATAAATCCAACTAGCAATTGTACAAGGAATTTTGTAACTAACCCGCAAAAGTTTTTATAATCCCTGCTTCCCTTCACTAATACTAACTATATATATATATATATTAATTTTTCTAAGGATAATTAGTTTACACAAATTCTATTATTGCCAAAATGTTTTTATTTAGGGATTGAAATCTTTTAAGTATTTGGAATAATAATGTTTTACAAATTAATATCTGATAATTTATTTCGTGCCTTTTATGTACGTAACACCGTTTTGCAATCAAGTAACTAGCTCTTTTACAAAACAAGATTGTAAAAAAAAAAAGTGCAGTAGCTAAAAGTAAAAAGAAAAAATCTCAAATATCAAACTAATGAAATGAACCATCCATGTTTTATGAGTGCCCATCAACATAAGTAGCTATAGGTACTATGTATATGAATGTAAAACAAGAGAGTGGTGTGTGTAGGCCACAATATAGATATCATGTGAAGATTAGAGATGAAGGATGCTTCGTTGAAGCTTCCTTAACAACGAGAGTAGTGAAGACATATGTAACAACATTATTGATAAGGATCCAAATTCTGAATGTCCGTCCAGAAAGCTGGTCAGGGAATTGATAGAGCCCCACATATACATAGACCACAAGAATATTAACGCCGTATCAATGTCGTTCCGATCCTATCCTCCACCTAGCTGGGACCACCGACAACGGAAGGGAACTAACTGGTTAGAGAAGGGATCCGGGATTAATTATGATGCGGTTTATAATTTCATTCATTAATCAAAAGTGTCGGAAGTTAAATATTTTTAGTTTTTGGATTGAAAAAGTATTCTGAAATTAATCTATATGTGATTGTGAAGTAAACATATTACATGTCACCCATATGCTTTTTGTCCGTCTGTTCGAGCTAATGGGGCACTAAGTCCAGCTCATTACATAAATTCAGTGACTACTAAAAGCAATGAACAATAGGTGAAACGGAACAGTAAGTTTAGACCTATTACGTACGTAAATTTTAGGGTTAAGAACACAATAGGGGCCTGAATGTTTGGCCATGTTGCCAAAAGGGGTCTGAATTGAAAAAACGTATTATTAAGGGCCTGAATTTTGAGTTTTGTATATAAGTGAGGTCTCCGTCTATTTTTCTGTTAAAAGTGACGGAAAGTGGTCACATGCTTGGCATGTGACCGAAAATAATTTGAAAACCCGAAAATACCCTTTGACCAATGTGTCTCCCTCACATGTTTGACCTAAAAAGACGAAAATACCCTTTAAGCCACCACAGCTCCGGCGACTACCACCACCCAGCTTCGGCGACCACCACCCATCTCCGGCGACCACCACCCCCTCCGGTGACCCAAAAAAGCTCCGATCGGAGCTTTTTTGGGTCGCCGGAGGGGGGTTTTGGTCGCCGGAGGTGGGGTGGTGGTCGCCGGAGCTGGGGTGGTGGTCGCCGGAGCTGGGGTGGTGGTCGCCAGAGCTGGAGTGGTGGTCGCCGGAGCTGGGGTGGTGGTCGCCGGAGCTGGTGGTGGTCGCCGGAGCTGGTGGTGGTTGGTGGCGGTGGCCTTTGGGCATAATTAGTGTGTAGGGGTATTTTAGACATTTCACATTTCATTAATTAAACTGATAAATTGTATAATAATTGCAAAAAGGTAATTATGTCATTTCACGTGTTTCCGTTATATTTAACGGCAAATTTGGACGGAAACTCGATTATCAACAAAACTCAAAATTCAAGCCCTTAATAATACGTTTTTTCAATTCAGACCCCTTTTGGCAACATGAGCAAACATTCAGGCCCCTATTGTGTTCTTAACCCTAAATTTTACAACATAAAATCAATTTCAACTATAGGTCATGTTGCTAATTAATGGCTCATATTTAAAATGCTGATATTCGGTGTCCTAACTATAATATTAGTTGATTAATTTTGTTCTCTTAAATTCGACAAAACAAAACATATTGTAACAAATCTGATGCTTCGAAAAAAGTGAAAACCAACAATTTTTTATTCTTTTTGACCGGTGATAAAGAATGGGTGGCGACCCTAGACCCATCCCACTACGTAATGTTCGAGCTTTTCTTCTTACGGTCTGGGTTTTTTCCGATCAGACTTAACGAGCAACCATCGCATGTACTGACCACGTCAACGTAGCTCCACCAGTAGCTTAGTATAGTCAAAAGATCAGCCCGTACCCAGTTCTACTCGCCTCCTCTTATGCACATTGGAGCCAAACCACATACATGGAAGTAAGCGCTATTAATCACTAGACCACCACTGTTGGTGGTCAATTTTTTGTTATTTAAAACATTAATTTCAACGCCAAAATCAATAAAAAAAAAGGTGAAAACAACAAAGTTAAGAATACCAAATATTAACATTTTAAATCTGAAAAAAAAGGATCAAGCAACATGAACTATAGTTACAAAATTTTTTTATGTTCTTAACCCTAAGTCCAATGCGCTTTCATACATAAATCCACTATTTCAATCTATGAGACTTTACTTTAGGGGGGAAAAAATATAAGAGAGTTTACTCATTTGTGGACTCCTACGTGCGTGTATGCACGTTACGAAGTTCGTGTTTCATTTGTATCCTCATGCATATGCCATGCAGTTATGCACCTTCTATGAACCTTCCGGCTCTATATATATGTCCCATAACCTTTCGGCTTGGTAACAACAGACAAAAACATACTAGTACATTATACAATACAAAAAAAATAAAAAATCATGTTCATGCTAATATTGAAACTTAGTAACTGCAAAGGCCGAACCTAGTTATTGGGGTGGGGTGTGATGCAGTAAACACGAGAGTCGATATGTTTAACCACAAGTCCAGCTTCCTCGCATCCACCGAAGAAGAGCGACTCATCTTCCTTGCCGATTCTACGTCTCCAGCTCATCAGAAATGCTGGCCGCCCCAATCCCGCAACTGAACAACGTCAACCTCGTGAATTCATAAATCTCAATCCCGTAACTACATATATGTAAAATGAACAAAGAGACACATTTACCATTATTGTCAATCTGTACGGCCCCTAGATTCGTTGATTTTGGTTTGTAGTTCTTCAACAGGAAGCATAGAGTTTTTATCAACTGCGGATACTGCTTCACGTCTACAATAGTAAATATGTTGAAATCAAATAAACATAAGCAAGTTAAAGCGTGACCTACTACATCTCTGTACCATTTTCTAGATAAATTTTTAAGTTTACGATAATGATCTGCAATTGCATATAACTAACTATTTGATAGTCTCCTTAATCCTGTTAGTGAGTACTACTTCTAGGCTAACGAGTTCTTCAGAAAGGCGTAGCAATCAAGGCAAAAATAAAAAATAAAAATCAGTAATCAAAAGATATCAAGAACTTACACAACAAAATATCACTAGCGATTATCAAGTCCCAGTTCGGGTCTGCATTTGGAAAGGTCTCTCCCCATGAATCTGAAAATATAAGATAAACTATCAACTTCAAGTAGCATATACATAAAATACAAACAAAAATGCAGTTACATTGAACCCTCTCCTTTCCAATACACCAAATTGAAGCACCGAATGTTTAACTATATTTTAGTGGAAAGTACAATCTGTGCAGGCAATTGAACACACTTCGCAAATTTTTAAAGTTGGTAATAAATACTGTTATATGAGATATTAAACACTGACTATGAGATGAGTTTTTGTTGGAGTAGACGATAATGAAGGAGGGACTCACGCTTTATGTGAGGAAGGGCAGGCGTAATTCCATTTAAGTGGCAGTTATATGCAATATTTTCTTCAATCTCCACGTCATTATAGTCTGATGTCGTAATGTCAAGCTGATACGACTTCCGAAGAAAGATTGCAAGAGCTCCTGTCCCACTGCCAACAGTTTGAATTTGAAATAGAAAACATATGAGGATCAGACCTAACATGAGTAAATAAAGAAAAACAGCGTTATAAATGGAGGCCATTAGTTCCTCCAACAATAAAAGCCATATATACTAAATGATGAGAAAGCAACCACTACTCTACTAGAGAAGCAAATTCAACTAGTGTACTCTGTGGCTGATGATTAATGTAGTTGTAAAAGATAGACAGAGAGCCAGTGTATCTACTGGAAGAGCATCCCGTACCTTCCCAACTCAATGATGTGGCGTCCTTCTATAAACGAAACGTGTTGAACTAACCACTCTGCAAATGCAAATGTTCCAGGCCACAGTAGATTAGCATTCAGCTGGTGAAATGAAAATTCTCGAATGAGCAGCTCCTGAATAAAGCAGAGAGAGAGAGACAAACAGAAGTTCAAGAATATGACGATTAACAGTGCAGAGAAGCAGAATTCCAAGAGAGAACTTGTACAGCTGCAAATGCCATAAAACCATGATCACACCAAAACTTTCCACATGAACATAATAACTTTTCTACCAAAAATGGAGTTTTGATGTCATGGGTGCAACTACGACCACAGTTGAAAAATTGTGGTGCAAGACTTTCCCGCATAATGCTGAAAACAATTCTACTGAAGATGTAGTAACAATACTTGCCGATACTTTAAGCACTTATTGTTAGGTCCAATATTTCAACTTGTAAGAGAATTTTGCATACAACAATATATTACCCTTATAAAGCCATCTAAAACGAATACAAAGATATAACTTCATCCGAGGTACAGCTTTCCCTCCAAAGCCTCAAAATTTGGAAGGTAAACTGCAAGTCTTTTTTTTTTTTTTTCAAGGGAATGGAATCCTGAATTTCTTTCTACTTGCTTCACATTATAACATTTTCCTTCCCATTCTCTAAATTACCCTTCAAATACTTGTACCCCAAAGTCCAAACAATGGACTAAGCAGATATTTCAAGAGCAAAAGCAATCCCCCGTTGAAAGAAACCCTAGATAAATTGAGACCATGATCTACTGCATATATATGTGTATGAGTCAAATAGAATAGTATGAAGCAATGATAGCAGGAATGGGAACTAGCTACAAATGGATAGAGAAAATGCCAGCAGGAAACCGATACCATTCCAGGAAACTGATGCATCCTCTCCACGTAGTTCTCATGGCTCTCGGCCTTTTCCTCGTCTACAACCAAAAAGATAGTCGCGGTTCAAGAATATAACAATAAAGAAACAAAATCACAGAGACAGTGAGAGAGTACCAGAGGAGGAATCATCCTGATCGGCGAATAGAGAAGACGGGGAGAAGAGAGCTATGTCCATCGGGTTTCTGCTTCTTTTGAACCTGGAAGAATCGACGACGGCGGGAACTTTAGGGCGGCGAATCTACTTCACTTCTGGCGGCTGCGGCCGTGTCGATAGAGAACAAAAAATAATGGAATAGTGAATTTGTCCTGAGCTTTTCACTTTTCGGATGTTTGGTCATTAAACTTGTCTTCGTCTTCTAGTCCGACTCTAAACCTCCATCCAGCACCATCGGAACGGAATCCGTATCATCACACTTTATAGTTTATACAATGTCTTTATATATATAATTTGGTGAGTATACACTATATAGTATATGGAAAAAGATATACAATCCGACATTAAGGAGCCGAGATGTTCCGACTATGTGTTGAAAACAAAATGCCCTAAATTTTAGCATTTATTACGATGCTGCCCCTGTAAAAGGAAATCAGCATTCCGACATTCCGAGATCGGAATATGTATCATCTCTCATATAGTATATACTTATTCCTTATTATCTATCTATTTAATAATCAAGTTATGATCTCGCATTTTCATTCATGATATGCTTTCGGTTATGTGTTCTGTTTAGACTTTAGAGAGCCGGTTCAGTTCCGTTAACCAGTTAATAACATCCAGAATGATTTTATATGAATCGTATTCTTTAAACTTGTCACGTAGATATTTATGTACAATTTAAGTAATACGTAAAGTTAAAATACACATAACATTTGCTCTCCAATCGGTTTACTTAACTATATTTCTTAAATATATTTTATTATTAAAACTTTTAATAACCACTAATAAAATATTAACATTAATTATAAAATAAATTCATTAGTAATAAAAATTAGTTATACATTACATAGTGCATTCTTTAAATTTAAAAAATATAGATGAGTCCCACTTAATTATATCGCGTTTTTATACAATATATATGTTGAACTCAAACTGATTCACTAGCAAACAATTCTAAAAGATTTTAATAGTGCAATTCCAGGATCGAGGTAAAAAAACCGAACTGAACTGTTATAGTTCAGTGCAATTTTAAACCGGTTCAATGCTGAACCGAACTTTGCCCAAGCCTACTTGTGTATATATAACTGAGCAAACATTGCTAATTACCCTAGCAAGTTAGCTAGTCCAACGATCATTTAATTTACACATGCAGTCTGATTGTCTGAGACTAGCTCTTTATTTTGTTTCCTGTCATCAAGAGTTATTGATGGGAGGATTCTTCACCAAACTCTATTGGCATTGATTCCCAATGTAGGCTTGGTTCCCATTGTGCATCTTTCAGTACTTTAAGAATCTCCTCCACCACAATGTTGCTCCCTTCTGAAGATAAATGAATTCCATCCCTGCATGTAGATAGATAATTTACGGTTACGTTTTTGTCGAACCCTAAAATAAATTTAGTTAAGGAAGACATATCGATCGGCGACTCACGTAAAGCATTTGACCTTCCAGTCATGTCTTCGCTGTAACGCTGTCCACAAATCGATCCCTTCCACCTTCATCTCCTTACATAGCTCCAGGCACGCTTCCGAGTATACTCTGCACAACTCATTTGTTCGGGGCATCTCTTCATCAAACTCTATCAAATCCCTACATGCATACCATATATACAATACATGCATAAGAAACGAAACAACACCCTCAGAATAATACATCATCATGAATTAAGCTGAATTAGCACTACCTAAGCATTTTGCGGATTTGCTCCTCGTTCACAGGCGGGGCACTCAAGAATATGAGTCGGGTCTTCTCTGAGAGGCTCTGCCAAGAATTAGTTACTCAATATTTAGTTAAAGCTGTTGTGTTTAATTAGCATTATTTGAACATATAATCAAATGGGAAATTCAAACTTCACGAATATTCTGGTCTTTTGGTTAATTTTACGCACCTTGAGATGCAAAGCAATCTTTCTCATGTTCTCAATGTATTCAGGAAGTGGAACATGAGGACCGAGCCCACTCGGATGAGGACGCATAGAATCATTGCCTCCCAAATATACTATTACTAGTGAAGGTTGCACTGCTGCATCCTAACTCAACAATTAAATCCAACACAAAAGCTAGAGCAATAAGTAAAATGAATGAAAGAAAAGAAATAATCTTGCTAAAAAGTGCAAGACTGAACAGTGTTATATCTATCAAATCAAACTGCAGGCTGCCATTGGCAAATGAAAAGGCTATCAATATACTTCTGACTGCTTTAGAATAGTACCTGAAACTGACTAAACATATTTGCTTGGGAAATGGCAAACAAATTGACAATCTTTTGGTAATTTTACGAAAAGTAGCCTTAACGGGAAGGCATAAGGCATTAGCTAAATAGCGAATCAGAAGGTACTATATACCTTGGGGAATACTGTGTCCATGACTTGTAGCGCACGTCTGGAGTTCCATCCCGAGTATCCTCGCAGAAATATGTCTGCCTGATGAACCCAATTTCACTTGATGACGTATTAGTTAGTCCATTGGATCAATAACAGCAAGTTAATTATAACTCGTTTCGGTTAAAGTAGTTAATCAAGCTTCAAAGTAGTACAAATAGAGTGAATAGTTGACCCATTTCCACGGCAATTTCCTCCATAAGTACAGGGCATCAAAAGATTCGACGAGAAATCAGGTTCAACGTACAGTATCATTCTGTACGTAACTAACAAAGAAGATAAGGTGGATCCCACCGTTATAACTGGAAATCGCGAGGATTGAACTTGAAATCACAGTGGCTGTAAATTCTGATAAGTGATACCAATTAATAATGTTAAACCAACTATTCTGCTAAAGGAGTTTGTATTTATCTCCTTAGCTTATGGTAAACCCTAAATCAATATCCAAAACAGTAATATCAAATTACCAGAAATGTAAGATGATCGGAATCAAGAAATGAAAACAGAGAGATGGATGAGTTAACGACCTTGCGAGCGTAGAGGTCGGCTAAAGTAGCACCCCAGCCTTGGTTGCTGTAGCTGAACTGCACGATTGATGAACCGAAGAGCACGAACTGAGGACGTACCGGACCTACCATATCTCTGTCTCTTCAGTCTTCTCTTTAGTCTCCCCAAAAAAAAGTCTTCTCTTTAATGATTATCGATGAATGTTGAATCATGAAGAAGAGGGATAATTCTTTGACAGAGAGAATAACAGAAAGAGGCGGATTGCCCAAAGTGGGATAGAATCTTCTTGGGCTATCGTTGCCTCTCTCTTTGTTGTGGGCTCCCCACTGCAAGCAGGAAAGTACAGGGCCTGGCTCGAGAATCTCTCCAAACTTTAGGCCCGTAACTTCCCCGTAGTACCACTTTCAAATGTTTTTTATATTTATTTTACTAATTACCAAAAAAAAAAATTACTAAGAAAATCTCTTTCTAATATTAACATAAAAGTATTAAAAAAAATTAATAATTCTTCTCTCAATTCTAAATATTTCTAATTTTTTTAAATAAGTCATATTTTTTTGGAATTGGTCCGTAACTATTTTAAACAATTTCAGACTAAATAGAATTTTTTTTTTTTGGTTTAGTATAGAAAAATTAGTATATTTGGAATCAGTTTCGGAAATGTTTTGCCACAAATAGATCTGGATTGGTCTAGAATAGGTACGGGCCTTTTTTTTTTCAATTTACACTTTTAAAATAAAAATAATAATAATTCCAAGACCAAGTCAAAAAAAATTATGTTTCGAAACAAAACAGGTTCCACAAGCTTATCTATTTGGATCCGGTCAGATCATACAGTTTTTTTTGCCCAACAGAAGTGTTGTATGCATTACAAGAAATCTAGTCGTTTGTGAATGATTTATTTGTAAGTGACATATAACTTTATTTGTGAGAGAATATTGGAAATCTCTTACAAATACAACATTCAAAAAAATTCCAAATGAATGAGTCCTAACAAAAAGTTTTCCTAGAATTTTGTATGACAAAATCCCTTACAAATTTTGAGTTTTGTAAAAAATCTCCCTCGAAATTTAATAAATCAATTGCAAACTCATATAATTTATGAGGAATTACTTCCCTTGAAAAAAAATATCATCACAAATTACCAATTTTCTTGTACTTGTGAAAATTTATTGCAAACAACTAGATTTCTTACTATAGGGATAAATATCAAAACCCCACGAACCAGAAGGTGATGATGTACTTTGAAATTGTTTATTTTTAAAAGTTTAACTACTAACTCATAATAATAAGTTTTGTTAAGAATGCGACGCGCGTCTTGACTAAATGTTCCGTAAGCTTAAATTTTGGATGAAAGCATTCAGTACACTTTTATACATACTTTAACATTATCCTAGTCACATCGGCCTTGATCACCATTAGGTCGATATTATAAGTTTTGTTAGACGCCGCTAAAAAAAACTCAAGGTCGCCAACCAACAAGTCGGAACCTTTAAAAGTCACATACCCAAAGTCGACGACTAACGAGGTTGAAGATAAGGAGACGAATAAAAAAGGTCGGCGACTCTATTATAAGGGTCAACGCCAGGTACGTTAATGACAATACATAAAGAGTACGATGCCCCTCGCTAAAACCCATCCTCTTAAGGAAAGTGGAGAGGCGACACCTTACTTCCTCACCATCAGAAGTATCATTTCATCATAAGGAAAGATGGGGTGGTGACCTACTTGTCATCAGCGCCAGATGAAACCTTTCCTCCTAAGGAAATATGAGGTGGTGACCTACTTTTCATCACCGTTAGAATACACATTTCCTCCTAAGGAAACATTCCCTCTTAAGAAAAGGCACGCTAACGAGCTGCTTATGCCGCCTATGAAAGGGAAGGAGCTGGCAACCTACTTGTCACCTATTTCAACGCCACAAGAGAAAACCCTCTCCCAAGGGTCAAACAGCCATCTAAAGTCGGTATCTCTTAGCATATAAATACCAAGTATTTTCTATTACACATGATCCATTACTGACTTAAGTTTCAGAGTGGAATATATAAGGGGCAAATCCCCACTCCTCTTTTAGGTCCTTGCCACCAGCTCGAAGAAGAAACTAAGTACCCGTTCAAGGTCATAAAGATACCCGAAGGGACGATCAAGGCAATATCCTGAAAGTTCACTCCTGAGGCATGCCAGACAAAACTCGATTCAACAAGTTTCAGCTCGGTCATCTCAGCCTTGGGTCCAAACATAATGAGCTTCAACTACGTAACATCGACCTTTAATAAGAGGTTTTTACATATATTTTTTTTTTCTAGTTTAAATTTGGTGTCACCTGGACTATATCTCGTGTGTCTTGATAGCATGTTAAAAAATAAGACGTACGCCTAACTGCATGGATCCGGTAGCGATTGGTCGTAAACTGATCTTTATTTGGAGTGGAGGCTTCTCTAACAAAGACACGTGAATCCTGATGGATGAGAACGAGAGTGACACTCATAACAAAGTTGGAAACCATAACTAGTGGGAAGTTCCTTTCCAATGCTAAAGCTTCAGTTCCTCACTGGTTGGCTTCCAATTCCAACTTCCACATGTATCATTCAATAATAATAAAATAATAATAACTCATCCACTATCTACCATGTTTCTCCATGTGATTGGTTGATTCGTCAGTGTAATCTGATCATGCCTCATGTTACCAAAATGCTATTATTTAGTGATTTGGACGATTTGTCAGTGTAATCTAATCAATGCAGGTATAAGATTAGTTTAGTTGTAAAGTAAGCATATTACATATAATCTTAAGAATTTAAGATGTGGATCCCTTTTAGATTATTTCGTGTGAAATTATTTATATATATATATATATTTCGATTAAATGTACTGACGTGGAGCTGATATTGTTGTTGATATGGCGATGATGTTGCTCTAGTTTTTTTTTTTTTTTTAAGTATAGCTATTTTTATTCTATTTTTATGATACTGGTTTGTCACTTGATGTGCCGATTACGTAAACATTTAATAGAATAAAAATTTAACGGATGACAAAAAAAAAAAAAACCAAGTATACATACACATAATATAACACACAATTCTCTCTCTCTCTCTCTCTCTTTTTTTTTTTAATATTAAAAACACCCAATTCAACCACACTAATCAATCACATGGGTTTAATATAGTATGCTATATTGGACCGCTTGAAAAAGTTGATTCTGGACCCGTCCATTTATATTGTTGGGAGAAAGAGGATCCGTACACGTGAAAGAATATACACAATAGGATTTATTTTGGACCATATACTTTACGGAAAGTACATACCTACACATTCGCTTATATTTTTTTTCTTCTTTTTTTCGCCAATGATTAATTTTTTTAATCAATTTGAGAATATAAAACAAATTTCTCAAATCACGCTTCCTTTCAAGGTTCAACCAACGTACAACTCGATCGACTCATATAGAACACGTGTTGTGCATTCTTCATTATTTTTGTAATGATTTGATTTACTAAATATGCTTAAACTTAATTTATCTATAGGTCAGGTTGAATTTTCCATACTAGTGAAATATTATTGTCCGTCTAAAGTTGTATTTGCTATATATAATATGACGCGGACAATAAAGATAAGTAATTATAGCATTATTATATCTAAAGTTTGCATATCTCTATATTATTAAAATCTTGCGAAATTCATCGTCAACTTACATTTTTTGGTAACATGCATGAATGAAAAGTGATGTGATGCTGATAAATGACATTAAAAAAAAATATAGAAGTGGTAGCCGGCGGCCTTAGGCGACGACTTTAGAAAAAAATAGGGACTAAATTGTAAATATTAAATTTTATAAATATAAATCTAAGGGCTAAATTTAACAAAATAAAAGTATTTAACGGTCAAACTAACTGTTGACTGACGGGAGCACACAAAAATTACAACCTCTCAAACATATGACACAAACAACCTACAAAACTAAACATATAGCACCAAAACCTACACTAATCAAACATGTGACATAAAAAATACATTTAACCGTTTGCATATCTCTATATTATTAAAATCTTGCGAAATTCATCGTCCACTTACATTTTTTGGTAACATGCATGAATGAAAAGTGATGTGATGCTGATAAATGACATAAAAATATATAGAAGAATGTTTAAAAAGTAACATTAATTTTGGGTAAAAATACTAAAAATATATATATATATATATATATATATATCATATAAGTATGAAAAATTAACAAACATAAGTATACAATTTAGATGAAAAACATAAAATGTTTAAATAAAAATGGAAAAACCAATGGAAAATGTATATTTTTTTAAAATAAATATAAACTAAATTGGAACTGAAAAAAAAAAAGGTGATAATCTAAAGAAGTGTAATTCTTCTAACTTAAGTCAATGACTTGTAGTAAAATCGGCAATTTGGAGGTTTAAAATTAATTCTCGAGTTTCTGGACTCAAATTTCAATTTGTTTTGCCAGGTAACGGTTTTATAAGACACCTAAAAATTCACATTATTAAATACTATTATGTCAAATTCATTAGAGCGATTTTAATTGTTCTCCGACGATAATAATTATTGTCATCAGTAAATAAACAAATAATTTAACCTTAGTTTAAAGGACAATGTTAAAGTATGAATGAGAAAAAGTCCAAAACACATTTATTTATTAGCTTATAAATCAGTTTATTTATTAAAACACATTTCTTATTCTTCAAAGTAACTACCGTCTCACGTTTATTTAATGGAATATTAACAGTGGAAGTTTTATCTGACGTTCAGAACTCGTGGTAAATGGTAAATGATGACTTATTTATCTTAACTGACGTTGTAAGTTGTAATATTAGAAGAGAAATATATATAGTTCCATATATTAATATTATACCCAAGTTTTGATAAATCCATTCCACTAGAATTACAATCTGAAATTTCATGAGCGTGATCACCATGCATTCATCTTACACACTTTTGACAAGAGACAATCTCTAGATTTTAATTATAAAAATACGCAATAAGCTCCAATTAACCTTATAAATTAAAAGCAACTTCTAACAGGCCAAACTAGACATTATTATTTTATTTCCTAAATCATCATCATGCAAAATAACACCGACAACTACGTGTACTTGAATGTGGATATATAAATTACTACACGTGACACATATGCATGTTGTGCCTTATATTACGTCGAATGTTGAATCATGTGGGTGATTTTAGAGATTCAACTTGTGATTTCCCCATAGGACCCTTGGTTCTTATGTAGCGCCTATATTCGTCGAATGTCATGGGTGGGTATAAGGCCGGTCGATCCGCACTCACCAACTCCTTGGCCGGCTGGATCACCGTATCGCCCTTCGGGTTATAGAACATGGCTAGTGAAACCCGTTCTTTCGCCGAGTTCACGATTACTCTGTGCTCCACACTCTTATAGTTCGCATTGCTAATAACCTGTCATCGAACAATAAATCACGTCTTCACTTATTATTTTCAAATTAGAACAGTTTGTTAAGTAATCGGTCTGAAATTTTATAAATTTAGATTTGATTGCTTTCGCTTATATTAGCGATTATTTTAAAATTTTAGAACAGTTAATTAAGTAATTGGTTTGAAATTTCACGAACCTGGATTTGATCGCCTATGTTAACGATGAAAGCATTGGGGACTGGGTTAACGGTGAGCCAGGTGGCGCCTCTACGGACTTGGAGACCGGCGACATTCTCGTCGGGGAGGAGGAGGGTTAACCCGCCGGGATCGGAGTGGGAAGAGAGGCCGAGTGTAAGATCCGGCTGGGGGCATTTAGGGTAGAAATTCACGCGCAAGCACGCGCCGACATCATCGCCGAAAGACTTGTGTAGGAAATCTTGGTTTAGTCCAAGGTTTGTCGACAACATCTGCATCAGCTTCCCGCATAGCTCCACCACTTGTTTGCTGTACTCACCTATCAGTTCCCTGCATGCATGTACTGTTAATTCTTTTATTTTTTTTACACATTTTAATTTCCACTTTTTCATAAATGCCAAAAAAAAAACAATCATTAATATGTCGAAATGTGAAAATTCAAACAATATCCAGATTAAGAATTAAAAACAGTCTCAACTATATAACTATATAATGTTGATAATCTGGAAAGATTGTTTTTTTAAAAAAAAATTAATTTTAGCCTTAAAATTAGCATTTAAAACAAAAAAAGATTAATATTTTTTACTTTTTCAAAGTACATTTATTATGATTTGCTTATTTGATATTTAAAAAACATGCATGTTTTCATTCTATCAAAGAGAAAAAAGTTATCATTAACCAATTTGATATTAATTATCGCACTAAATATCAATATTTAAATTTAAAACAGAGATTAGTAACATACATTTAAAATTTTATTTTTTATTCTTATTTACCCTAAATTAATTAGGTATTATTTTAATTTCTAAAAGCTAGATAATGTTTTAATCCTAGAGTTCTAATAAAAAAACACTTGACTGCTACACTATATTTATATTTGACAGATGTTTTTTACTATAATATATATATGAAGAAAAAGCTGGGCGTTGTGTTGTCATCATTTGTCGGGATAAAATAGATTATCAGAGCAGGAGACATTCTTTGTACGATCGATCTACTGCTAAAAAAAAATCAACTGTGTCTTGATAGGGAATTCCACATCCACGAGTCTAGTCGTTATCTATTAGTCGGAACAGCTAGCACATATTCATTTTCTTTTTCTAAAAAAAAATATCCACTTCATGATTGAGTCTTTCCAGCACGTGTCCAACGTGGCCGACATCTTAATATTCAAATCATTAAAGTAGTAATAATAAAAGGAGTAAAGATTCATTTCCTACACTTCCGTGGTTTATATAGTAAAGTCAGTCCCCCACAATAATATAGTTAACGAAGCTGGTTGCCCATTCTTGTGGAAATTATATTATTTAAATATATTTTTTCTAGAGAACATTATTCATCGTTATCCATTTTGCAACACCATGCCAGTCCTTTCTCGCCGGCCGGCTTATCTATATGCTCTAGTTATTGTCCAATTAATTTTATCAATTTGCATAGTTTTCCAGTTCTTCACTCATTATTTCAAGTTCTGATGAAACTCTAATTTCTGATGAAACTTTCGGAATTGTTATTGACACTCTAATTTTACTCCGCGGGAAACAATAAAAACGAATTCAGTTGTGATCGAACATTGAGTACCAATTTCACTACTATTAGCAAATTCCTTTTTATTTATCAAAAACTAGTCAAATTGAAACTAAATAATTAGTTATATGGCAGAACTTTATTTTTAAATTAATATATTAAACGAATATGTTTATTTTTTATTTTGTTATAATGATAAACGTAATATATACAATATTTTATGCATTAAAGAACTCTTCACCTCTATTTTCAATAAAAAAATTATTTTGGTAAGTAAATGTACCGTTAAAAGGTTATATCTTTTTTATTACAATTTTAAAAATTATATATAGTATAGTAAAACCAAATTAAAAAGAAACTGCAACCACAAACATCAAAACTGTATATAATATTATTTAATAAATTAAATTTTTTACTTAACACAAAAAATTGTTATATATTGCTTGGTGGTGACGTTACCTGCAGAGTGGAGGATGGGCGGGCCATTTGGCCGTGTTACGGAGAGACTCAGGCAAGTAATTGAGGAAATAATAATCGCTCCAATCCAATATGGCTCCTTTCTCGACCCCAAGCCGGCTGCCGTAGCCTTCGTACGTGCACGGCGAGTTAGCGTACGGCTGCTTAACCTCCATGGGGAGGTGAAAGAAGTCACGCCACGCCTCACGCGTCTCCTTCATCAGCGCGTGGCAAACCCCGTGGTTAACCACCTGAAAGAAGCCCCACTCGCGACAGGCTTCCTCCACGCGCGCCATCGCCGCCGCTCTCACCTGTACATCTTTGCTCACCACCTCCAGCAGGTCGATCACCGGAATATTGCTGTTCACCTCCCCGATAACCCGGGCTGGCCGGTCGGAGAGTGGTTTCACGTAGCGGTCAGGGATGGAGCGGAGGCCACTCTCCGACAGGGATTGGACCCTCACCACTGGCTCCGGCCACCTCATCATCATTTTTTATATATAATAATAATTTAGCTGGCAAAAGAATATGGGGTAGTGAATGAAATAAGCACGTGGGAATTTAGATATTCTAGAGAGAGATGGAGATATTATTGTTGTAAGAAAGATAGTGAGTGTGAGAATAAGTGTGCTAGGGTATGGAATTATATAAAGAGTGGAGAAGATAGGAGAGGAGGAAACGACAGAGCTGAGGCTCATCCTATTGCATGCCCATTTCGGCGCCGTGATAGAATTGAGTTCTTTCCTGCTGCAGCAGCAACATGTACAGATCACAATACCTACCATTAATTAATACCCACTATCTCACAATCTTTAACGTTTTAATTTACGTGGTTCGGTTAAGATGGAATCGACTATAAATGTAGTTTGATTTGCAGAGACAACGGATCAGTTTGTATTAAAAAAAATTAATTAGATGTCAACTGTTAGATAAATATTGATGTGTCTAGTCTAATGACTGTAAATTTGATTGGATTTACAATTGACTATAATTTAGTCAAACTCGGATAAATTATAATCTTTATAATATTATACCATTTTCGGTCTAGAAGTAGAAGAAGAAGATACATAAAGCGTAATTTAAAAGTTAACTATATTATATCAGAAATGTTTTTTTCATGTGATTGGCTTCATGCGACTACCATGCGTATGTGTCTAAAGCAAAACCACCCTTAATTATTCCATTAATTACTACCGTTGCCATTGTGAGTGCTTTGCATGCTGCTGTCGCATGTTACGTTGTAGCAACTCTCATATTATATATTTTAGAAAATGGAAGTTTGTTCTTCTTTGAGTTTATTTTTTTTTTATTTTATGTTTTGGACGTCTATTGGAAGAATATACACCCATAACATGTTTATTTTATATATTTAACTCGCATTAGTATGGGTGAAGCTATGAATTTTGTTCATGTGAGGCAATAATTTAACTAGGGAAAAAATATATGTAAAAACATTCCATGGAGTAAATGCAAGATTTTAAAGGACTAATCGAAAAAAAAAAATTAGTAATTTTCAAGGTTAAACTTACAATTAAAAAATTGAGGTGACAATTCTCCCTTAGAGCATTTCCAATAGCAAGTGCCTAGTGCCTCCACATCAGCAGCCACGTCACTGCCAAATCATCAAAGTGGCACTGCTACAGTATTTGCTATAGTAAATGACACTGTAAAATTGGCACTCTCTCCAGTAGTGGAGGCCAAGTTCCACTTCTACATTGGGACCCACATAATTTCATAATTCAAATATAATTTTTGCATTATATATCATTATATATAAATTATATATTCATATTTTTTTACAAATACGGACATGAATAAATAATGAGATTCAAGTATTAGATGTTTTAATTAAAAAAAATAGGGAAAATATATACAAAATTATAAAAATGTAATTGAATTTTTTAATAAAAATTTACATTCTATAGGAATAAGAAAATAACCGGTCCGGTCGGTTCGGAACTGGTATAGACTGGACCGGTTCCAAACAGACCAATTATGCGAGAGGAGAACCAGACCAAAAACCAGTAATATACTTCTAAAAAAATTGATTTTTAACTGGACCATACTGTTTTGAACTGGTTTTTAACTGGATCAGTTTTGTCGGAGGATCGGTTTTTTGTTTTTTTTTGTTTAATTAGGGTAAATTTGTATAGGAAAATGGGTCGGACCAGTTTTGAACCGAACCATACTTTTTTTACAGTTCCAGTCCAAAATCGGTCCAGAATTTTTAGTGCTAATTTCAAATTCAGTCCAGACCGGACCATACTGTTTTAATTAGTACAAATCCAGTTCGGAACATATTCAGGCCCGACCGGTTCGTGCATATCCATAGTTCTCTATTGTCAATTCATTGAAATAATTATATGTTACTTAACCAAGGTAAAATTACTATTAGGTGCAGTCCCCATGCGGCATGCATAATGATTGATAAGTATAATTGTTGATATAATAATATTGATCAATCAAATTCATTGAATCTATTATTTCACCATAATCAGTGTATATCTGTTATACGTTGATTGACATATCTTAATTCAACATCATCAACATATTCACGTTTATGTACATCCATGATCATATTAGTAAATCGATTATTGCATTAATCATGTGTTTTTATATATGATTTCCAAATTATGTAAATTAGAAATATATTATATATACATCATTCTAAAAGTATAATTTTTATAATAATTTATCGTAAAGATGTATTTCTTTCATATAATAATATAATATAATATAATACGTAAAATATATAAAAATATATATGCATTAAAATAATATAATATTTTGTAGTAATTATTTTCCATATTTAATAATTTGAAATGTTATACTATTTCAAAATTTAGAATTAACGGTTATTCAACATGGTAACATATAAACAAATTAGATATGGAAATTTCGAAATTGATTCAAAGTTAAAAGTAGTAATTTTGGTTCGTGTCGTTATTTATGTTACATAATATTCAAAATGACTGATTACGGCTCTTGCCTATCTGACTTAGCGTAACCGAATATATATACAATCAAATAGATGAGCAACACAATCGAATAAAATAATATTAAAAAGTTGGCACCGACATGAACAGTAACTTGGGAGTTCCTACTAGTAGGCACTGTCCCACTTCACTATTCACTCAATAATGGCAAAACAGTAATATTAGTAATCCTAGTCACGTCTAGTGGCGCCTAGTCAGCGTCCAGTGGCAAAAACTGGAACTAGGCACTCCCATTTTGGAAGAAGGCACTCCTATTGAAAATGCAAGTGCCTATTTAATCATTACCAGTAGGGACCAACAGTAAATGACACTAGGCACTCTCTACAATAATAAATTTACAACATGGAACTAGACACTAGGCACTACTATTGGAAGTGCTCTTATACCTTTATAGCACCAACTTGAAACTCGAAATCCAAGAATGAATTGATAAAACATTACATTATATACTCCATTGTCGTATATAATTGTTTTAAGATTTTGAAATGGAAGCAAAAACATTGGAGCTAGCTAGTACGCACACTTTAATATTGTGTTTGGTAAGCAGTACGAGCGCTGTTGGGAGAACAGGAAAGTCCATTATATAAAAGTTGGGCCATGAGAATTAAAGTCAGTGTAAGTAGTGCACGTGAAGATATATATGTATAAGATGTGATAAATATGCCATAAAAACTTGTCACGACAACATCTTTTCTTACTATAGTTTAACCTTATGTGTCGGCAGAACGTACGATTATAATTAAGCACATCTAGATAAATATTGGTCTGAATGCACCCCCCAAATATATTATATTTGGCCACATTTGTTTTGTAAGCCCCCACGTTGTTTGTTACGCCTACATTGTTTGGCCGCATTTTTCTTATTTCATCGACTTATTTGAAAATAAAAAATTAAAAAATATTTAGTGTCTGAATTGGACCCTCATCATCTTTTTGTATAATTAGTTAGCTAGCTAGGGCCGTGAGTGAGCTTGTACTTGTACTCAGATCGTTTCAGATAATATTTGAATTTGTCTTGCTAAATTTTAAGCGCAAATAATTTTTTTTAGTACATCGAATATGAGTTCATTTATACTCGTCGAGAGACTCACGAATGTATTCAAGTTTTTTTTTTTAAACCAAAAAATAGTCGAGAGCTTTATATATATATATTCTATTCAATACCCACGAACTATAGAGTCCTATCTAATCCTAAGTCTTAGAAAAACAACTATCGGGTCGAGTTCACCTAGTTAATATGCATTATTTATGATTTAATTGAACAAATTTATGCTTGGGAGCAGAGTTGTGCCGATTTTGAATTTGTCGAGTATGACACCAAGTCGGTCTCAAACTTAAAGAAATCAGACTCAGTCGAATTCGAGCTCAAATAAAATATTTTAAATTGAGTTTTCCAAATACTCGGCTCGGATTAACTCGTTTAGACTCTAGATGTGACTCCCTCTAAATTATTGGACATCTAGTCTCAACACTGGAGAAGAGAAGAAACCTTGTAAGAATGCTTACGAGCTAACATCGTTGAGGCCTTGAGGGGTCATGGGCCGTCTATCATCTAGCTTTTCATATAGTCATCTTTGTTGAATAGATCCTATCTTGGCCCAATGGACTTTTCTGTTTGCTCTATTGACATGGGCCCAAAGTTCGTTGACTATATAGAGCTAGAAGATGATCCTGCAGCATCTCGTTTAGTATTCCATCGAGATTAATTAAGCCTGTCAGTTTTTACCTAACCGTGGACAAGGACAACCTGGTATGGATTGGGTTCAAATCGGAGATTTTTCTATCCAAACAGGTCATTTTGATCCACCTTATCAAACCCATCCAAACGATGATGGGTTGAGTTTTAATTTTTAATCTTTGAGTCATCCTATTGGCCCATCAAAAAATTTACACTATATATGTAAATTTTGTGATTATTTATATTGTAATTTTACAATGATTAAAACAAATAATTCTCATACAAAATATGTACATTATCAATTATATAGTTTATCCCCAATATTAACTTTTTAAAGGCTACTACTGTCAATTATATGGGCGGTATCAGTTTTTTTTTTTTTTTTTTAATGAGCCCGGATTTTAATTTAGATATAGGTTTTCACAATGGGTCAGAACTGTTTTTGAATTTCGAGTCTTCGGTATGTAAGTTTAGGGTTAAGAACCTATGAAAGGTCTCCCATGTTAACGGGAGAGGTCTGAAATTTAAAAAGTTAATAACAGAGGTCTGAAATTTCAGTTTTGTTGATAACAGCGGTCTCCGTTAGTTTTTTCCGTTAAAACTAACGGAAGTTGGTCACATGCTTGGCATGTGACCGGAAATAAAATAAATTTCCAAAAATGCCCTTATATCAAATGTGCCTCACATGTTGGAGTGAAAAGACCAAAATACCCTTGAAGCCACCACGGTACTCCGGCGACCACCAATCGTACCCCGGCGACCACCACCGTACTCCGGCGACCACCACCAAGGCTCCGATTGGGCCCAAATCGGAGCCACCGGCCCCGATTGGGCTCCGATCGGAGCCAAATAACTCCGATCGGAGCTTTGTGGCTCTGGTCGGAGCCACAGAGCTCCGATCAGAGCTTTTTTGCTGAGGTGGTGGCCGGAGTCGGGTCCCGGAGCCGAGGTGGTGGTCGCCGGAGTCGGGTGGTGGTGGCCGGAGTCGGGTGGCTGTGGCCGGAGTTGGGTAGTTTTAATTTGACTTTAGGGGTAAAATTGTCATTTCACACAATTCGGTTAAATTTAACCCTAAAAATGGACGGAAAACCTCGAATCAACAAAATTGAAATTTCAGACCTCTGTTATTAACTTTTTAAATTTCAGACCTCGCCCGTTAACATAGGTGATAGTTCAGACCTTTTAATAATAAGTTATATATATATATATATATCACAATGTTACTATTGACCGACACCTAGGCTACATACACTGCAAAACCCTGTGTAAGTTCTGGATCACGTACGTAGATGCAGAGAATTCGGCCAATCCTTTTTCACACTGACTGACATTATCCTCAATTCTCATTGTAATTTCTCGGAAAGAGAAAACGTGATGCAACTGCAACTACACTGTCATCTAAAAGTCGCCAAAAGACGACGCGTCTGTCCGAACATACTCGTACGTACGACGACGACGACGACCAAGTCAAACGTTTGATTAACTATCCAAATGAAAAGCCCCTTCGCTAATTAAGTGGAAGAAGATCACCGACCAACTGTTGGATGATAATGGCTAGGATTCTCTGCTCAATCAACACGCATATTTCTTCATACTCCGATGACAAGCCCTCATCTTCTTTGACTCCGAATCCATTGTTGCTGTTGATATCTTCTTCTGTTAAGTTGCATACGTGATCAATAGCAGCCGCTACACTGTAGTTGTGTGTAATTTCTGGACTGTCGATTTTTTCGCTCCTTTCCTTAACGCGTTCCGTGGCGATTGCTTGTGTCTTCGGCGGTGAAGAGCAGCCGTTGACGACCCTCCAGCTTGTTGAACTCGAGTTTCTAAGATAAATCCTCATGTTCTCTGCAGTATATGTATGTGAAATTAATGCAAACTCATTTGAAACCCTGAAGATTACAAAAACTCTCTATTTATAATGCAACGGCCACGTACCAAGACACTATACATGCAATCTATAAGGCTAAAGAATTATTATTAATATTTAAAATGAAGCAAATATATCAATTTTTTATACCCAAATAGGTACATTATGGAAACAAAATACGAAAATGGAAGTATTTATCTATCTAACAAACACTAATGCCTTGTAAAGAAATTGTTGTGTAATAACAGCATCTGATCCTACGCCATTATTACTCAATTGTAATACTAAAGCTACTATATTGTTAGACGATAGATAAATAATTTTTCCACCATGCTATTTCTCGTATTTTGTTTCTATAATGTTACTAAATAGGTTAAAAATTAAAATGTATCTAGTCAATTTGTATTTTGTAGTATCAAATTATATATAGTCTTATTTTTGTTTCACTAACTTATTGTTGTACTACTATATTCATTATGTTTTTAAAGGCAAAACAAGATAAATGGAGTTACTAACTCGTGCATATGCAATATAATAGATGATATATATTTGGGTTAAACATGATCGGAGGAAAAAAAAGAAGATGATGATAAACTAGTTAGGGTAAACTTAATATATAAGAATGCCAAACTCACCTGGGCTAGAATTTGCTTGACTACTATAGTAGGCATAGTTGTGAAGATGATGATCAAGAGCTGAGATCTCGTCGAATCGCTTTTGCTTAGATTTGGTGCTGTTTTTGGTAATGGAGTTAGATTGAGCTACCACTTCCCTGTGATCATGTATCAATCTCCCTGCTGCAGCTCTCCGCTTACAATTATCATCCTTCTTCTTACTCTTACTACCATTATAATTATATTCCCTCTCCACCTCCTGATTTGCACGTCCACCATTTTTAACCACCGGCTCCTTATTCCTCAACTTGGAATTTACCACCACCTTTTTCTTCTTCTTCTTCTTCTCATCATCTCTTAATAATTTACCATCATTCTTCTTCTTCTTCTGTAAATTTAACTCTTTATTACCTGCATTTTTACTACTTCCCTTATACTTACTATTACTACCGCTACTGCTGCTATTTGGCACTCCAAGACTGGACGATGATGACTCCGCGGCCATGGCCAGCTCATCCAGATACAGTACGAGGAGGTCTTCGTCGTCGTCCTGCTGTTTCTGCTGACGTGGCACGACAACCTCCCGGAACGACACCGATGTCCGAACCCGCCGATGGTGTTGGTGTTCGACAGTGCCGGTAATGAGGTAATCCATGAAATTGACGGAGCGGCTCCGGGGGACTGTATCAACCTCCGGCCGCCGCCGTGTGGTGAAATCGGGTAATGTTTCCAACCCCATCAACCTCGCCACGATTCCGGGTTTCTCATCAACTGAGGATGACACGTCAGCTAACAGTACCGGACGAGGAGGATGAGTTTTGTTGGAGGAGGGTGGTGCTGACGATGCATGGTCGAGCTCTGACGACGTCGGGTGCGTGGGGACGCCGTTACTGCAGAGGAGGCGGTGGAGAATGGCGGAGAAGCACCCAGAGTCGTCGTCGTTGCGGTTTGGTGACGGAGGAGGAGGGGCCATGGATGGAGAGATGATACACACAGAAACAACTGCTGATTGTTGAGAGAATTAAAAGGGAGTTTTGAATTGGTGGTATTGTGAAAACTGAAATGGAGTGGAATGAATTATTGGGCGGGGAGGTGATAGCGACTGTAGTTGAATATATGGTCGCTTTTGCAGACAGCGTAATGGTCTTCCAATTCACATTACTGGAACCACTTCCAGTCAACCTAGCTAGCTAGCTAGTCCTCGTTGACCAAAAATTCTAATGGGGTCTGAAGTTTGGCCCTTGTGAATTTGAGAGGTCTGAAGTTTGAAATGGTGATAACAAAGGTCTGAAGTTTGGACTTGTAGATAATAGAGGTCTCCGTTAGTTTTTTCCGTTAAAACTGACGGAAGTTGGTCATGTGCATTGCATGTGACCAGAAATAAAAAAAAAATTCCAAAAATACCCTTCTTGCATCTCACATGATTCAATGAAAAGACGAAAATGCCCTTAAGGCCACCACCCAACTCCAGCCACCACCACGGCTCCGGCCGGCCACTACCCAACTCCGGCGACCACCACTCTCTCCGGCGACCACCACCCTCTCCGGCGACCACCACCCTCTCCGACGATTGGGCCCAAATCGGAGCCACAAAGCTCCGATCGGAGCTCGGTGGCTCCGATCGGAGCTCTGTGGCTCCGATTTGGGGCCACAGAGCTCCGATTTGGAGCTCTGTGGCTCCGATCTGGGGCCACAGAGCTCCGATTTGGAGCTCTGTGGCCCCAAATCGGAGCCACAGAGCTCCGATCGGAGCCACCGAGCTCCGATCGGAGCTTTGTGGCTCCGATTTGGGCCCAATCGGGGCCGGTGGCTCCGATTTGGGCCCAATTGAGGCCGTGGTGGCAGTCGTCGGAGAGGGTGGTGGCCGGCCGGAGAGGGTGGTGGTCGCCGGAGAGGGTGGTGGTCGCCGGAGAGGGTGGTGGCCGGCCGGAGCCGTGGTGGTGGTCGGAGTTGGGTTAGGTTTAATTATGGACAGGGGTACTTTTGTCATTTCATCTTTATATTAATTAAACTTTTTATTAATTCAAATATTACAAAAGGGTATTTTTGACATTTCACACGGTTCTGTTAAATTTGACAGAAAATTTGGACGGAAAACCTAAAAATCACAAAGTCCAAACTTCAGACCTCAGTTATCACCATTTCAATCTTCAGACCTCTCAAATTAACAAGGGTCAAACTTCAGACCTCTCCCAGGTTATTGACCCATTCTAATGTCATCTTTCTGGATGATAAAAAATTTAAAAGATTCACTGATCAATTTTTTTTTCAAAAGATTTAAAACTTGGCCCATATATAAGATGTAAAATAAATAGGTAATTTTAAATGATGTTTCCAAAAAGTAGCAAATACATACAGGGTTAATAACTAAAAAACTGTCCAATGTTTACCTTATGTTAAAATTAGGTGTCTGAAGTTTGAAATGTTAAAATGGGCTGTCCCAAGTTTCATTTTTGTTAAATTTTGGTGTCTCGGTGTGATTACTTTAGAGAAGTCAATTCCGACGAAACCGTCTGTCAAATTCGAGCTCTCATACACACTCCCTTCTCGTCATCTTGCCGGGACCGTCACCTAAAAAGTTGCTCACATCCGGGCAAGTAAATCTCGCTCTATTGTTCCTGGAAAATGGCTCTACACCACTCTTCTAGAAACTTTTTTTTTAATGTTCAATTTTTAGGTGAAATTTGACGATTTTGTAAAAAGTAAAGAGTGATAGATTATGAGTGGGTTGGTGGGTTTATGAAAATGATGAAATGAAGATGAAAATACGCACAAAGACACCAGATTTCAACAAAAATGAATCTTGGGACAGTCCATTTTAACATTTCAAACTTCAGACACCTAATTTTAACATAAGGTAAACCTTGGACACTTTTTTAGTTATTAACCCATACATTAAATATAACATCAGTAGGATTTCTTAAAATACATACCTAGTGTCGGATGTAGTCTAATTAGATAGTAGGTCTCAGTTGATCTAACGGATTTAGAATATTGATTGGATCCGTATCTAGATTTGAGCGGCCCTAACTAGAGTCGGGCCCAGTCGAGTCGAGATTAGTGCTAGGTCCGACTCAGTTAGGGCCATTAAGGCCAGGCGACCCTAACAAGGGCCGGACATAGTGTTGTGATTTACTTATGCTAGATTTACCGAGCTAAGAGTCCGACTGGAAAAATGTAGGTTTAAATTATAAAAAAATAGTTCAAGATATATTAGAAGGACCCAATTGAACAAAATAAAAGTTGGAGAGCACGTGCAGATAACATGTCTCAAATGTGTTGTAAAAAAAATATACCAAAAATATGTATACTAAAAAATAACATATAGTTCAAACATATATTAAAATAACTACTATTAACCCTATAACTAATATAAAACGTAGTATTCCAACTGAATTACTTATTTATGTTGTTTTTAAAATTTATCTTTTAAATTTTATTTTTCTAAGTTTTCTGTATATGTGTTAAAGCATTTCAACTTTTTAATCATTTTTTAAAGTTTTTCTTTTATATTGGAACCAAAATTGTTCGGAAAATAATCATTAATAAGGATAAAATTAGAATATTTGTTCAAAGTTTAGGGGTTATTAGCTTGCCGACACGAGGGGAACTGCCTTCTACAATCTACATTAATATATTAGACCCATATCATATTCATAGCATAATGTATTGGAAATAAAATAAGGAAACACAGTGCCACGCGCTATTTATAAATGCAGTTTTTTTAGGATGCCGTGAGGGTGATCGTGGTCACAAAAACACTATGTTTGCTTTATTTAAAGTGTTGATCATTAAAAAAGGGATTATAATGAAGTTAGAACCCAATATTTCTGTGGGTTAATTAATTATCAAATTACTAGCCAAATTTTACATGAATATGCAAATTGCTAGTTAAACTTTTTTTTGTAGTAACTTACTAGCTGAATTTTCTATATTATGCAAAAAGCTAGCTCCGTCAATTTTTCCGTTAGTCTTGGATGGAAAATACTTTAAAAAATTGCTAAAACACTCTAAAGTTTTGATATAATAATATAAAGACATGATATTTTATATAAAATCAAATTTCTAATAATACATGTTAAGAAATATATTAAATAAAAAACGTAGCTTAAAAAATACAAAAATTATAATTTATTCAAATAATTTTAAAAATTCTATAAGACATAAACTTTTAAAAAAAAATATATATTTAATTTTAATTTTTTGAACTTTGGGGGTTATATATTTAAAGTATATTTTTTTGTATAATATATATCATTCTAAATTTTATTAGAGATTCATATTTGCTTTTATATAAAGTTTGAGGTTATTTTAGAATAATAGTAGAACTTTAGGGTAATTTAGTAGTTTTAGAAAATATATTCCATCCATAATTAGCGGATAATTTGACGGAGCTAGCAATTTTCACATCAGCAAAAATTTGGCTTGCAATTTACTAAAAAAATAAGTTTGGCTAGCAAATTGCACTTTCATATAAATATAAAGTTTGGATTGCAATTTGATAATTAACCCTATTTGTATTTAAAGGATAAAATACTAAACTGCAATATAAGCTATAAATGCAGCTTATTTCTTTATTTTTTGCCAAAAAAAAAACTGCATTTATTTAATGTTATATATTTTTTTTTTGTATTACTAGTTCTTACTACAATATCCCGGGTCAACTTAGCGTCATGGAATATTTGTATAAGCAAACCGTGTATTGTATGACGCAGGAGCATCTTTATACTAGTTGTTAATTTTCTCTCTTTTTTTATTATATTATATATAAAAACAAAAACAAAAATGGTGCGTTATTAATTAGCTTGGATATCTAATTAGTAGTTACGTCAACCACGGTGAGATAGTTGTTGGATTGAACAGTAAGCAGCGGTCAGTGGGGAGTGGCTAATAGTGGGAATCTTTACTTGGCTATTAGTCAGCTCATTCATTAATTAAACATCTCGAGTTTAATGTTGATTTATTAGAAAGATGTTTCGCAATATATATTGGTGCACATTTTTTACCAATTAATAATTAACTAGTCTAATTAGGATAATGCTTCACTTGGGTACACAATTATATAGGCAAATATGTTACGTACCAAACAAAACGGTATGAATGATCAAGCCTCATCAAAGTAATGAAAAAAGAATGTAGACAGACGTATCCAAGCTAGAACATATCAAAAAATTTACAATATCTAAAATCTAATTAAGTTTCATGCATTTATTTCATAATATAACAATTGCAAATTCGATTGCATTTGTAGATTGCATTTTAACCAAGCCCAAAAGAAGTATAATAATAAAACAAATAAATAAATATAGTTTGGCACCAATTACAACATTAAACTCGAGTTGTAAATACAGTCCGCAATGGCACAATCAATTACTCTATAAGCGCAATGAAGTGGAGCAATAGGTATTTGTTTTTGAAATGCTTCTTCTAGAAGAAGCTGAATGCTTAAATGGACCATCACATTGTATCTTTGTGCGTACAGTGTCATATATGCCACCATTTTTTATTTCGATTCTCCATTGTCTTCGCCAGCTCACTTGCTAATGATGCAAAATCTTCAGCTCCGCTTTGCAACTCTGCTGTGCGCCTACTGATTCTCTGATACATACAGCATTAACAAATACCACCAGTTTTTATCAGTTCACCAGTCCTTATACACAGATTCATTCATTTCTAGTGCCACGAGACAAACTTCTACATATATAAATACGCCATCATCATAATTCAAGAAACCGGAAAACCGTAGGAGATAGATGTCGTTACCTCGAGCTTTTCCTGTCTTTCCATAAGCTTGTTTTTTGCATCCGCAGCTGCAGAAGAGGCATCCTGAAACAAAATCCAGTGAGCTACTAATCTAATAAGAGTGATTAAAATGTGAATGTAGCGTATGAACTAGCTAGATAGTGCTATTACCCCGGCTTTTCTATATTTAGCTTTAATTTCTTCCAGAGTTCTAACCCTCGGTTCAGATCCATCTGTTGAGCTCCCAAATAGCTTATCCCGGTCTGATAATTTCGCTGCACCAAATCAACAACCACATTTAATAACCATAATATAATTGGAGCATGTGAATACACGGAAATCGGGGTTTCTTTTGAGAATTTAATAAGCGCACCATCGTTCCGGTCTTCACGCTTTTGGAACGGAGCAGATGTGATCGGTACGGGATCATCTAATTCGATGTCATCTTACCAACAAAAGAGAATATCATCAGTATACAAGAAGACATTGATAAAGAATAAGTACAGAAAAATGGTAAAGAGTCCTACCTATGTCAAGCTCCACTACATAATCATCAATATTTACAGATGGACTCGTATTGTCTGGATTGAGTGTGATAATTCGTGATGGATCCGAGAATGGGGGTTTTGAGAATAAGGCATCCAAATGAGCGGAACTCAGTTTAGGACGACTATCGTGGAATGCTTTCCCTCCTTTAATGCCTTTAACAATGCCCTCGATAATACCTGGTACAGAAGCCTGGAGTAGAGCAGCAATAGCTAGAATAAGGAAAAATCAATCAAAAGCCTAATCATATGGACTATGCATGAGCCTCAGTTGTTTGTATGCATAAACCTGTTTTTTCTTGGGAGATGCGGAGTGATTGATTGCAGCATCAGCAGCAGCAGCCAGAACTTTGTCATGCAAACATGGCAAAGCTTCCACCATTCTATAAAAACGTCAGTTGATAAGAGCAATTTGCTTTAATTCTAAAGATAATCACCGACATGTATCTGGGGCAAAAAATAAAAATTACGATGTATATTTGTACTAGGAGCGACCAAAGGGTGTACCTGGAATTGGCTTGACCAGCTGCCATGGATATGAATGCCCATTCACCTCCACTAACCTACAACCATCACACGAAAACCTAGACATCAATACACTAGGGGCAAAGAACTATCTACTGATCCTATATAGGTGCATGATGTGCCCTAATATTATGAAGAAGAAACTCTAATATAATACAGAATAACCATTGGCCAACTACATATTTCATAATTTTTACTTAAAAAACAGAAGTTAGAAAACTGAGTCAATACCATGGCTATATGCTCCCCATCTGAACTCATTGTTGCTTCAATTTTTGCCTTGAAATTCCATCTCAAAATTGACATCAAAGAGCTTTCGCTCACCAAATGCAGATCTGGCAAAGATCTGAGCAAACGTGATCCATCAAAACCAAAACAGGCAAATTTCCCCTAAAAATATTCGATCCCATCTTCATCCTTAAGAAAAGCATTACATCGGTAATTTTTGGTTAATTGATGATGAACAGTAACCTGAGAAAGAAATTTATACGGTAGATAGCACAACTGGAATTTAATGAAAATGTCATTTTCACCTTATTTCTATATCTCCTGTCTGGTACAACAAAACCAGCCCACAAGCTTTCCCGTCTTTCTCAAATGTTGAGGTCCAACAGCACGGTTTTGCATGTTTCACTTTGAGAATTGCTTTATCATTACCCTAACAGACCTACCAGTTAGGTGGAACATGGAAATCATGAAAGAAAATAGTGAAGCTAGTAATGAACCAACCTGAATGACAGCTTTAATGGAGTACAGACGCAACGAATCCTCAAAGCAGATCAAGACATGAGTATCCAGTAAACTATCTTCAAAATGTGCCACATGAGTTCTTTCTAGCACAGGTTCCTTCACAGAAGCATCCTCAGACAACTGCTTTGATAAAGCTGAAGGGCTGTCCTCTGTTAGAATAAATAGATTGTAGTTACAGATTCACCGTAACGTTTGGAACTAACTTTTATTGACTTGTCTAATGCATGTAGAAATTGCACATTTGCACTTGCCTATAACATACATGGAAACTGGCCTTAATTTCTTTTTCAGATGCAGCGAATGTGATGTTCCGATGTTTGATGTGCTACCATCAACTATGAACACTTCCGCGTCCTTGGTTAAAACAAACAGAATTGCATCTCCAACAGTTACTTGAACTTTATTCTCCAGATGCTTTGGGCTCTTTAGAAAAGGTTGCATGTTCGAATATGACTTCCAAGACATTGAAATTACAGGAGATTTAAAACCATTTGAGGAATCTGAGGAGAAGATAACTGACAATGAGCTCATGTCAAGTACATTCACCTGAAAAGTATCGTTGTTTAGAAGCAGCCAAAGGAAATGGAAAAACATAACACAACAAAACAGAAGTTCCTACAAATTATACCAAACAACCCATGTTCAATAGTAACATGAGCCAACTACAGCAGTATATATTCACACACTGACCCTCCATACATGCTCCCAAGAGACTTTATAATACAAGCTAGAACAGAACTAGACTGAATTTATAGAAAATAAACAAGTTAACAGTTTTTAGCTGCTATGTTGGAGTGAAAAATTGCTAGGACATGAGAGTTGTCCTGAAATTCTATTCATTGTTGTTTGCACACAAATGTTAATTAGAAAATCTTATATGGTAGGAGATCACGCCAAATTAACTTTATCTAGAAGACATTGGTGAATAGAAAAAGATCATTCTGCTCACTTGGCCGCATTGAAATCCAACTGCTAGTTTGGTTCCATCATCAGAAAACAGTAATGCTTGAACTGGAGAATTAAGGAGGGCGAACACAGCTTTACAGTCTGGGGCCTTTCCAGGAGGCAGGGAATGTACTGTAACAAGTTCAAACTATGTAAGTTGGTAATCATATTATCATAATCCACATAATTAATGAACACTTGCATTCTAACTGTGACCAAGAACCAAATATTCTCAATCAGTCAAGGCTACAAGATGCAAGTTGAATTCAATAATCGCAAACTCTAGTCCAAACACAATTAGCTTTTGGTCTAATGCAGTGTTTGTCATATCTGAAGTAAAAGTAAGGATAATTTTCTCATTTAATTACAACAGCTACATTAATATATTATGATATTTATGTTTGGTTGAAACAATTAAGCAATTTCATAGCCCAAAGGATATTAACACTGCACTATGTGAAATAGATCATGAAAAAGTAGCCTAATTTCAGCTCTAAGGAAGTTAAACTTTCACCTGAACAAATTATATCGGTTCAACTCTTTGGTGTCCAATACGAAATCTTTCACAAGGACAGGAAGCCATAAGAAGTATAAAACACATAGAACATGTCTTACAAGGGTCTCCCCCTTTCATTAACACAAGATTCCTATTTTTTTACAGCCAAAATAGGATACTGGAGAGGAGCATGAAAGGATTTGATAGTGCATAAACCTACCTTCCTGTTTGGAGCTTGTTACTAAGTTGAAGCTTGAACTGTCCACACGTTTGTTGAGACTATAAATGTAAATCTAGACAAGAGAAAAACATAAGTCCTTTTACATCACTGGATCAAGGGATTCAAAACTAATATGTACTGGCTAGAATATTTTTCGTACCAATCCATGATCATTGCCAACAGCCAAACTTAGAGTAGTGACACAAAAGTCTAGAGATGACACTGGAGCACTTGAATCGGTCTCTTGTATTCCTGGAACCTGACTTCAGAAGCTTCAACTTAGGATATATTTCATCTAAAAAGTGGTGAAGTAAATTCCCCCTTTCACTACTAACCTTGCGTTGCAAGAGGAAAATAGAAGATAGCAGTGAGTAAGTTGCATCCCAAATCTGTACAGATCCATCTTTATAACCTGATATATATAATCTCTCAATCCCATTCTCTTTACTGGTAGAGAATTGGCTGGGAACACCCCCAGTCAATGGCCACTTGGTACCACCATGTTCTGTACTTGCCGGAACTGGAAATGTCTAGCCCATCAAAAAGGCAAAAGTCGGAAGAGCAATTAACACAAAGTAACCACCATATATGCCATTATATGTCCAGCACAATAGAAATACAATACCTCCCACAGAACCCTTGAGGATAACTGGACTAGCTTTGCAGCAGTCATGATTGGATGGAGTGTTGGTATGACAGCTGTGTACTCAAGAGATGGAATGCACTGTTTACTTTCTTCTTGACACATTAAGCTCGAAAGGCAGCTATCATCATACAAGTGCAACTTCCCTGTGTTTGTCAAGACAAAAATATCAAGGTTGGGATTGTTCCCAGTTGTCCCTAAACTTGGTAATAAAATCATATCTGCGAACGATTCAGCTAATGCAATGTCCACCCGCCCGATGCATCTCAAAGCCCCAGATGACCATTCAAGATTTAAAACCTGCATTAAAAATACTATACATTTAATGCTAGCAGTTTGAGTTATATCATGTTAAGCAGACTTTTAATTCATGTCAATTTGCATTCCAATGTAATTAGTTTTAGCGGTAATGTATACTTCTTCTAATATTCAAAGTTCAAACGAACCTTCTTTTCAAAAAGTAATGTTCCATCATAAGGAACTGCCAAAATAAGATGGATATGATAACTATCAAACTTCTCACCGTCAAATGTTCTTCCGATCCTACTTGATCACCGCCATAAATGAAAAGCAAGCCATGAGAATTGTTCCGTGATTTCCTTACTGAGGACCACTGCAATACAACAACAGGGAGTCTCCTTTCTGCATTGGACAATTGTAGTCTGACAACATTGCTTGATGGTGGGTTAGCTGGTAGTTCTTTGCTAGAGGTTGCACATGATGTATCCCAGAATAGTATATCTCCATCAACATATCCCACTGCAAGAATTGACCCGTCAAGAGATGCCCAACAAAGAGCACTTATCTCTTTCTCCCCCAGATATTGCTCAGATGTACTATTCTCTATCTGACTTGCAGGATCAACATTTCCATCTTTCAGTTGTAGATCTTTACCACCTCCAGTGAAAATAATCCGAGCTTCAGAAACATCCCATAGGATTAGCAGTCCATTCTCATATGCAATAAGTAATCTGCAAAGTTCCATGATACTAAGTTAGACCGAGTAACAAGTGTATTCTCATCTTACAATATAAACATAAGACTACAATCACACTACGTGTAACACTTGGACCAGCCACAGAGCACGCTTGCTAAGTTGTACCATATCGCACATAAATCAATAACATGGCTAGTGTAAACAAAATGGTTTAAATAACTACCCTTACAAGTTAGAAGGTTGGTCTTTCTATCCTTATAATGTTTATCTTTAAGGGATTGGTCCAACTTTTTACACGGATTCAGAATCAAATCCAAGCCATGCTAGCTACAGGTGTGCACATGACCCAAATGGACATTGAGTCAAGATGCCACATTAGATCTAAAACGGCACCACATAAGGGGGAGCGTTTAGCTGCACCAATGCAATAAACAGTAACCTACTTGGTCTGCATAAAATGGACCCGCTTTACAAAGTTGATCTTTAAGAGATTGCTTACGTGTTTAAAATGTTGATTGCACCAAACTTCAAAAAGACTCCCGAAATGGCAGATCAAAGAGATCAGTAAAACAGAAAGCCTCTAACCAACCACTCCGCTAAATAATAGATTAGAAAACAACAGCTGATACCTGAAGGCTGAGGCCTAACATTATTTTTTTTTCTTTTTTTTTTTCCGAAAATGTCTATTATATTGACTATACGCTCTAACCTGTACGCCCTAAAGCCCAATAAAATGGAGTTTGCTTAACAGTTAACACTAGAAAATTATTTGATATTTGGCCTCAAACCTGAGAAGCATCTGAAGTAATAAAAGTAGTCAGGTACTAGAGTCCTAAGTCTTTGGTATGATGATCATCAATCATAGTAAGTTAACAAAGAGGTCGATCATGTCATGCAACTCACGAGCTCCATTTCAACTTCACATTTGGACCCACAGTAATAGAAAAAAAAAATACAAAATCAAAGATATCATGCTACGTTCAGCTGGATGAAAAAAAAAAGAGTAGTGATGAATACTCAAAGCATATATAGGAGGGGCTATTAGCAAAATCATAGTTAGATTCACAGGAACACTTCCAGAATGGAGAAGAGACGATAAGAAACTATATATATACCTATTCCCTGATGAGCAGGGTTGGTAGAGAACTCCAACAATGGGTTGATGGCCAAGAGATTGAAGCCCAGCAACTTCTGCGGCAATGAGAGTAGAATGGAAACTGAGATAATGTGTAAGGCAATTTCAATAGTTCAACGTCTTCATAAACCCACTATCTCAAGAGTTGTTGAATTCACAATAAATTAAAATGAACTACTACCATTTATCTAAAAGAATGAGTCATTACCGCCTATTTGACTTGCAGGTATCTGATATGGCAAGTTTAACAATTTTTCACCCTCAGCATCATATTTGAGCACTGAAACCAAACCACACTCGTCGCCAACATAACTGCAAAGTTTATGAGCAAAAGAGTATTAGTATGAACTTAGAAGTTTAGAATAGTGTAAAGACAGAAAAATATTGGTGTCTTACATGAAGCCGGAGCCATCAATTACAGAAAATGCTGTGATATTTGATTCCCACTGTGTGAAAGAAACTAAAGTCCTTTTCTCCAGATCCCAAACCTTCAAACAGTTACGAAAGATATAAAGCAATAGTCTCTAGTAAAACTGAAGCAGATCATAAGATTACAAACAAATAACTTACCTGGATATAATTATCATTTGAGACGCTGACTATGAAACCTTGGTTTTGGATAAACTGCAATTGGAGAAGGATTATTCAGCACTCAAATGAAATCTAAGCAGTATCCAAGTAGTGGCACGTAAATGCAAAACAATCTTAGCTCTAGACTGAAGCAACAGCAATCTAAGATTCAGTTCACCTTTCAAACTAATAATAAGCTTCTATTATTATTATCACTTGCTTGGTGGTATTGCAGGATAAGTAATTGTAACTATATATATATAAGCAAAATCACCTCCAAGTGTTTAAAAGGCAGCTGCTTTGGGGATATGAGAAGCCCTTCAATGCCATCACCACCGATAAGTTTAATTCGGCCATCTCTGAAAGTAATGGATGTAGTCAGAACCGAGAAGAGTGGTCTATCTACTTTTGATTCAAATTACATAAATGAAATTGTTGAGTGACATGCATCAATCACGAGTCAAAGATGCAGAGTTTTGACTCACAATGTTCCGATTGCCAAAAGTTGCTGGATTGGATCAACAGAGAGAACTGATGCCGTGGATGGGATACCATAATGAACATAAACTTGGAAATCTATATCCTTGTTCTCCAACCTACCTCGTGGCACATTTTGCTGCAATATACATTACATTCACATCTGAATGAACAAACTCTACCATAATGAAAATTCTGCTCATCAGGAGACGAGTACAGACTTCGTTATGGATACTAAACGATTTGGCGGATGTTCACAACACTCATTTTTCTACTTACTCATACAAAAGTCAACCATGAATTTTATGTCCATTCGTCTCACTTCAGCTACTGAGAAATAAGCTAGCACATTAACATGATTACATTTTAAGTCGATTCTCCGATCAACATCACCACATACGAGATAGAATCGTAGAAAGAACAACTGAAGTTCTAAGCATATAGCTACCAGCATTCATTTCTAAATAAGATACATCACGAATCCACCAGAAATTCAAAATCCGAGTCGAGATAGTTAAAATCATAGCAGCTGAAGAAGGGGAAGATCGGATATAGCTAAAAACGAATTGGAATTAAGCTTGAAAATCAATCAAGAACCTGAGAATGGTGTATGGCCTTCTCCAATAGCCGCTTCGCGAACATGACGAATCGTGCAAGCAAGCGACTCGAAAGGTTGCCGTCTTGTAGACGGATGACTCGGTCGTTTTCTTCGTCTAAATGATTGAATCAATGAAATTACATGAAAATTTTGGCAAACAAAATGAATGATATGAAATTGAATTAAATTCGTTGGTAAAAGTAAAACTGTAAAACAATAAGGGAGTGTTTGGATGGATATAATATGTGATGTAATTTCACATTACGTCTCACATCACATCAACATTAATGTGCACTGTAATGTAATGTCTATTGTGATCTCATATTACGTCCAAACTTCATTCATTGTAATGTGAGATTACATCAAAAAACGGATGTAATGTGAGATTACGTCCAACATTACGGAGTGTTATTATCTTATTATTATCTATTAAATAGATAAAATACTTTGTATTATCATTATAGTTTATTATGATAATAATTTTGTTATTATTAGTAGTTTTTTTTTGTTTTTTTTAATCTACCTTATAACTCATTATTATAATAAATAATAATGCACGTGATGTTCGTATAAAATGAGTAAAGTCTTTTCAATATATTTTTTTTTTATGAAAATTATCTTATAAAACTACATATAATGTTTTAACTATTAGAATTTTAATAGTTGTGTATATTGAGTTTACATTTTTTTTTTAGAATTCATAAATGACTATAGTATTAACCACAAAATATAAACTTTAAGAAGTTAGTTGTTGTCCAAATATACTTTCTTTTATAAATCTTATCATATTAAGATATAATATACTATCTATAAATTAATATAATAATAATAATAATGTCACATTACAATGCACATTACAATACATACCAAAGACTGTAATCTAATAATACACTCCACATTACACTCTAATAAAACGGTTCTGAAAGCCGACCCTAAAACTATTTTGAAACTGAAATTTTATTTTTTATTAGATTTGTATGTCTGGACCAGTCCGGAGCATTCCCAAAGTGTTTTTGCACTTAAAAACATTTTGGGCGAAAGCTGTGGAGTGTTTGGTAACACGTTCAAAGTGTTTTTCTTTCAAAGCACTGCTTTCTGAAAGTCATTTTTTCAAAGCAGCTGGAGTACTGCTTTCTAAAAGCCACTTTATGGAAAAGCAGTTTTGTCATGTTTTTATATTTCATTTTTACCCTTAAAAACATTTTGTAAATCATAAACTACCCTTAAATAAAATCAACATATTTATAAAACTTAACCATTAACATTGCTTTTTTCTTATAAAATTTAATATTTGTATATAAACAAATGCTTAGTAAATTAAAAACTTACTTTATTATTTTGTACTATAATATCTATATATATTTGTTATTGCAATATAAAATATTTATAATAACGTAGAAATATCGGAGAAATGTTTATTGTTAAAATTTTATATATATATATATATATATTTTATATAATATGTATATCAAGTATATTAATTAATTAAATAGTTTAAACATATATATGCATATTTATGTGCATATAAGTCAATATATAAGCACTAATATTGAATTAGTAAATAAACAGTTTGAAAATTTATATTCGACAACACTCTAATATGGTTGTAAACGAGCCGAGTCGAGTATCTTTCAAGCTCAACTCGACTCGATTAAAAAGTACCGATCTAGAAATTGGTCGAGCTCAAATTTTAAAAACTCGAACTCGCATCCAAGCTCGACATAATCAAACTAGCTAGTTTGATTATGTCGAGCTTGGATGCGAGTTCGAGCTTAGTAATCTTATTATACATCACAATAAGTTAGCATTTCTCATGACTAACCGACTCGACTTGAAAAATCATTGTACATCACAATAAGATAATCAAGCTCTACTCGACAATAACTCAGATAAATTATGTATATTATAAAGCTTGATTAGAATCGCGAGTACTTCGAGTCGAGTATTATCAGTTGAGGTCGACTTGACATACTAAACAACTCAACTCGAGCTTTTCCCGACTAAAAAAAAATCGATTTTTTTTTTTTGTCCATGAAAATTTTCCGATTCGAATTCGAGTATTAACCAAGTCGATTCCAAGTAGGCTCGTGACTCCGAAATTTAATGTTTATTAAACTTTATTTTGTGCAATTTAATTATGACAAGTTTTTTTTTTTTTAACATATATACAAGATGAATAAACTTTATTGTATAAATATTTTAAAAAAATAACATATTGGTTAATTAACATATATAGTACAATGTAATACTATTTAATTAACATATAATATAACTAATAATTAAATACATAGTCAAAGTAAATTTTAAGTTAAAATATGTTACCAAACACATATTTGGAAAAAACACTTTTTAAGGTAAGTTTAAAATGTTACTCTTCCAAACATTGATTGCATTATCTTAATCCACTTTTTCCTAATCTACTTTAATAAAAGTAATTTTTTAAAGTAAAAATACTACCAAACTCACAATTAGTATTTAACAATAATACTTGTGATTAAGAGATCTAAAATTGATTTTAAACTTTATAATTATCAACATTGTCACATATTATTATATAATTTACTCAATCAGGATTATATATATTATTTTAAAAATTTGCATCAATTTATTTGACTCGATTTTTTCCGCACAAGAGTGTCCTACGACTAGGAGAGTCTCCATTACGATGTCAGCAAATGTAGTATGATACTTAGTTCATCGTTTCATTTATTAAAACCAGATGTCAGATGTTTAAACCCCGATAATGACCATATAAATAAACAAATATTCATGATCGGTACTTTATTTCTTACGGACTCACCTGATGTGAACGAATATTAGTCTAATGCGAAGCAAGTATGGTCCGAGGCGACTCCCTCTTAAGAGTACTCTTAGCATGATCGGAAAAAAAAAAATCGTTACTTCCTTTTTTTTTTTTGGTAAACGTTACTTCCTTCACTATTGAACAATTAGTATTATTGGACCGTACCTAAATAGTTCATACCTCAATAGCTTCACTTTATGTGTGTCCAACTCTAAACGCTCTTTTTTTTGGGCCAAACACTATACGCTCTTTCGGCCCAAAGAAAACTCTAGTCTCTAATTTTCTTTTGGCCCAATAGTCTCTACACTATATTAATGAGAAAATGCTCGATGTCATTAGCCAGGTTAGGGTTGAGAGGGGACGCCATAGAAAACAGAGAGAGTGAGAAGGGTTGAGTTCAAGTACTGGAAGCGGCAATTACAGTGTTCAACATGTGGATAAAGAAAAATACGCTGAGCGATTAGATCGTGATGCTCGCAAATTCAATAGTTTTCAATCTGAATTGAATCGTGTAATTGCTGCTCGTCTTCACTTCTCTCTTCTTACCCATCTCTGGCTTGGTGTTCTAGCCTCTAGCTAACCTTGCCTCATGATGGTGAAATTTTGTAATCTGAAGGCAAAATCTTCCACATTTCATTAGGTGTCCGTGGAATTGTTATTATTAATTGTCTACCGAATCGAACTCCTTTTGAATCTGAATCTTAATTAGCTGGAGTCTGCCGAGGATTTTGAAGCGTGTTCTTGTTTGGATGGTCTATTTCTTGATTTTGGAAAAAGCTTATTTATTTCTATTTCGCAAAAAAAAAAAAAAAAGCTTATTTGCTTCTATCTTAATTTCCCCTCTTACTTATAGATTTTTTTCAATTATAATTTGTTTTCCTATTTTTCAAATGAAAATTATATTCTCCCAATTGTAAAATCACCTTAGATAAGAAATCTGTATTTGTTTAGATGCAAGGGTGTAATTTTTTTTAAAAACATAAAATATATATATATATATATACAATGTATTGAGTACAAAATTGAAAACTTCTACTATCTAAATAAATACAATTAAGTCAGGTAATTTTAAAGTTTAGAGACAAATGTAGAGTTTATATTTGTAATATATTCAATCAAACTAAATATATATAGGTGTAAAAACTAAAAACTAGGGAAATATAATTTATGAGTACAAAATTCATTACCGTAATCGTATCGTACCATAATGTTGCAGTTAATCTTATAATGATAGTGTGAAAAACATAGTTATTGATTTTTTACCGCATCATTGCCTGCTCCAATAAAAATAGAGTTAGACACATGAAATGAGATCTTCAAGTAAGGTAGATGTAAGCTCTTCAGCTATAATGCTCATAATAATAATGAATAAAATGAGTGAAAATGTCAATCCAACCATGCACATATCTTTAGCTTCACTCTTACTCAAAATTAACCCCTCTCCTTATTGCACCAACCACCAAATCATTACAACCTATGTACTATATTACAGTTGGTGTCTTAAATTACCCTTTTTTCTGCTGTATTGTTTCTTGCCTAATTGGCAAAAATGAAGACCGTAGGAGGACGCCTACTCTTCTCCTTGGTCATTGTTCTGATCTGCAGTGTTACGTTCATGGCTCTGTTTTATGCTGTTAACATGGGTTTTCTATCTTCCACCTCTTTCCTCAAATTGGTGCCATGCTCCAAAAAAGATGCTTCAATGAAGCTCAGTAAGTCGGTGCAATTTGTATGTGTTTTGATTCATTACTTCACAGTGACTGTGATTATTATTGCAGAAAAGAGAATTGACGCAGAAGATGAGATTGATGACAGGTTCGAGTTTCATCAAGAAGAGTGCAATTCAGTGTCAAGTGGGAAGTGGGTGTTTAATAGCTCACAAAAGCCTCTCTACACAGACTGGACATGCCCTTATCTTGAGAAGCAAGTAACTTGCTCCCTAAATGGCCGTCCCGACTCCGGCTACCTTCAATGGGAGTGGCGTCCTAAGGATTGCTTCTTGCCTAAGTAAATATTCATATTTCAGAATGAAGCATATGATAAGTTGTGCAGAAATCACATACATCCATGATCAGTAATATAGGTCATGTTGCTAATCGATGTTAAGGTTTAAAATGTTGATATTCAGTGTCTCAACTATCATATTTGTTGCTTTTCATATTTTCCCCAATTGATTTATCTTAACTTAAATAGATTGTTTTTACATTTCCAATGTATCAAATTTGTTGCTTATGGTTTAGATTGTTTGATGCTTAAAAGAACAAGTGTTTGTTCCATCTTTTAAGAGAAAAAATGGAAATCAACCAATCTGATAGTTGACAACCGAATATCAATAGTTTAAATCTACGACAACGAATAAAAACACAACTTATAGTTATGACTGTTGTTTGTAGGTTCTTAACCCTTGTTTTTTCTTAAGTGAAGATTTGAACCGAAAAAGGCTTTGGAGAAAATTCGAGGGAAGAGGATGATGTTCGTGGGTGATTCGCTTCAGAGAGGGCAGTGGCAGTCTATGGTGTGTATGGTGGAATTCGTAATACCCGAAAAGTACAAGTCTATGCACAGGAATGCCTCACATTATGTATTTAGAGCCAAGGTAACGTGAGCAACAAGTCATCATGTATTAAATGTATATAGTAAGCATTAATCGAGTCGATCATATAGGAATACAATGCAAGCATAGAGTTCTACTGGGCTCCATACCTTGTGGAGTCGAATTCAGACGAGCACATCATCGGAGATGCAAACAAGAGGATATTGCGGGTGGATTCAGTGTCAAAGCACGCCCAGTATTGGAGAGATGTTGATATTCTCATCTTCAACTCTTTCATCTGGTGGATGAACGGACCCCTCATCAAGTCTCTGTATGTACTGTACTATAGTGATAGATATTTCTACAAGTTAATTTATAGTATAAACATACATATAAGTTATAAAGCTCAGAACCAACTCGAAAATCTAATTAACCTAATTAATGGGTTGTGAGTTTTTTAGAAAATGTAGGACACGTCACACACTATCAGTATCATGCTCTGATGACTCAGTTAAAAGGGACACAAGATTGGGAAGTCGGGTGAATAAGCTAGATTATGGTAGAGATAGTGTGTTTTGTCTCACATTAACTAGGAAACGTGGATTGGTTTATATATAAGAAGGAAAAACCTGCAACAGAATAGTCTATGCTTTTGGATTGGTTTTAATAATCTAAAAACACTCCCAACTATAAGTCATCTTGCTAATCGTTATTTTAGATTTAAAATGTTGATATTCGGTGTCTTTACTATCAGATTGGATGATTTCTAATTTTTCACTCTTACAGAACAAAAAAAAAACGAGTATCAAATAAGCCTAAAACATGAACAACAAATCTCATATTTCGGAAAATAACATGCTTTTATTGCTTAATACATCAATTTTAACGTCAAAATCAGTCGGAAAAACAATAAATTTGATACTTGGGACTGTTTTTAGGTTCTTAGCCCTTTGGATTGAGAATGCACTTAGTTGCATATACTGCCACTATACTCCTTTCAAGTTTAAAGTATTAAGAAAGCATGAATCTTCTGTTGTGACAACTAATTACTAAGCTAGGCAGGTGGGGTAATGGTAATGGTAATGGTAATGGAGAAGAAGGGTATGAGGAAATCGAAAGGCCTGTTGCTTACAGGATGGGTCTAAGAACATGGGCAAATTGGCTCGACTCGAACCTTGATCCCAACAAGACCCGAGTCTTCTTCACCACCATGTCTCCCGTCCATATGAGGAGCGCAGATTGGAAGAACAAGAATGGGATCAAATGCTACAACGAGACGAAGCCGGTAACCAAGCTAGTTAAAAACCGAATGCGGTGGAGCAGCGGCGGCGGTTACAGTCATAGAATGACGGACATTATTGCAGGCACGTACGGATCTAGTATAGGATAAGGGGCAAAATTGTAAACCTCAACTTTTTGTGATGTGCAATTTTTACTCTGAAATTTGTAAATATTGCATGTTTTGCCCTTTAAAACCTTACGTTTGCTCTGGATTTTTTTTATACTAGTTAGTTGTCGTCGTTGAAAAAATCTTATGGTTTCATCCCTGGTTGCAGGTGTGGTGAAGAAGATGAAGACAAAGGTGACTTTGCTTAATATTACGGAAATGTCCGAGTACAGACCCGACGCCCACACCTCGGTTTACTCTGATAATGATGGTGGCAACCTCCTGAGCAGTGTCAAGAAAGCCGATCCCCGACGATATGCCGATTGCATACACTGGTGCTTGCCTGGACTACCCGATACATGGAACCACATTCTCTATGCATATTTATAGTTCACTGCATTGATTTGCTAAATGATGCAATCGCCTATAGAGATACATACAGTAATACACTATTACACGTTTTTTGTATATTTCAACCGTCGGGATGGTAATTATATAAAGGGCTTGGCTATAATCAAGTCGACTGAAAAAATCAGTCGAGTTAAGAATGAAGATCTGTTAATTTTCCGTAACTCACTTCTTTTTCTCTCTGTCAAATTCACGTCCCAACTCCCAAGTCTCCTATGTTTACCTATTTATTATTTTCTTTACTCTTCTCTCTCCTCTCTCTCTTCTCACTATTTTTTTTCTTTATTAATTATTATTACTAAACAGCACACGTTTTTTTGCAAAAAAAAAAAACAACATACGTTAATTTCTATGTTTTTTTTACAATAGCATTACTCTAATTGGCCAACAACAATAGTATTATGCAATAATAATATTTTAAAGTATTAAACTTAATTTGTTGTATTATTTAACTAAGTTGGTAGTCATATAAATAAATATGATTTTGCTTTATTAAATTAGATAATTATACGTAGTAAAATCAACCATTTTAATATTTAAAATAAATTCTAAAGTTTATAGCCTTATATGTGTAGTATTCTGATACGAAGTAAATCATCGACTGAGCTTTAAAATACATCAGTAAAATCTATGTCACTAAATAATATTATTAGATTTTAATATCTAAAAATATATTTATTTCTTTTAATTTATTATAATTTATTAAATATTGAATATCGTAATCAAATACTCATAACTTGAAAATAGATATTATAATGTATAAATAATATTATTTGATTACGATATTCAACAGTAAATATAGTAAATTAAAGAAAATAAATATATTTATATATTTTACAGTCAAATAATATTATTTAGTGAATGAATTTATATATAGTGTTCTTTAAAGTTGAGAATTATAAATTGTACTTCGTAGCACAATACTAAACATTTGAGGCTATAAACTTTACAATTTATTTTAAACATTAAAATTGTTAATTTCACTATCGAATTTAGTCAAGCAACATTATATTTCGACTACCAACTTAGTTAAATAATTCAAAAAATTAAGTTTAAATTTCAAAATATTACTATTGAATAATACTATTATTGTTGGTCAAAATATAATTGAAAAATGATGTGTGTTGATAATAAAGTAAACAAAAATATTTAAAAAAAAAACAAAACAAAACAAAATTGAGAGAGATTAAAATATTATTATTGAATAATACTATTATTGTTGGTCAAAATATATAATTGAAAAAAATGTGTGTCGATAATAAAGTAAAAAAAAATATTTAAAAAAAAAAAGTAAAAACAAAATTGAGAGAGAGAGAGAGATGAGAGAGAAGAGATAAGAGAGATGTGTAAGGTAAAAGAAAAATAACGGGAAGTGACGGAGAGACAAGTGAGTGAGAGAAGAGTGTAGCGGATCTCGAGGTTTCTTTAATCCAATGGTTCAGAATTCGACTGATTTCTCAATCGACTTAATTATAGCTGTTCCCTTATATAAATTTTGGGATGGTTCAAGGCCGGTGTGAATTAAACAAGCCCGGCTCATATGGGCCTTTTTTTTAAGATTTAAACTCGGACTTAGGCCATGAGTTAATAGTTAATAACCGGTAAGACTTAAAGATAAATTTTCTTTTGAAACTTTTTAAAAGAGATAGTTTTGTATTTATGTAGTTAATGCAAATTTATATTTAAATACTTACTTTCAGCTATTTTTAATTAAATATAACAAATTATTATATGATAAAAATGGTAATCTAATTTAAAGAAATATAATTCTGATTGATTATAGTAAATAATAGCACTAAGTTTTAAAATTAGCAATAATGATACGGTTCCGACACCTAGGTTTCGAAAACTTCCGACTATGAGAGGAATTATATTTGCCAAGAGTTGTTTAAAATTACACCACATGCCATAGTGACTACATTCGGAGATTTTCTGAATCTAGGTTTTAGACAGTTTCTGGCATTAAATAAGGAATATTGAGCCACCGTCATGTAGAACTAGGGATGGCAACGGGTATCGGGGCCCCGCTGACCCGCGGGGCCCCGACCCGGATTTGACCCGAGGACCCGCCGACCCGCGGGCCACGGGTCGGGTTCGGGGCGGGTCGGACCCGGGTCGGGTCCGGGTCTAGGGACACGGGGCCCCGTTGACCCGCCCCGAAATGTCTATGTATATATTTTTTACTTTTTTTTTTTTTTAATGTTAATATAATGTAACATTTACTAAACAATATGGTTAATATAGTACCTATATAAATAACATGGACCAAATTATAAATAGATGTATATTTAGATTATTAGGATTTGTTAATTTTGATTTGGTATTCGGATTTGAATTTGTATTTGGTGATGAATTTGATGTGTTTGTATTTGATTGATGTTAGATTTATGGTTTGAATTTACATATAACGTAATATTTTGGCAAAAAAAATTGTATTTAATATTGAGAAGTGAAAAAAAAAAAAAAAATTGTTCACGTCGGGTCGGGTCGGGGCCCCGCGGGTCGACCCGCGGGATTTTTGACCCGACCCGACCCGACCCGGGAGGTACACCTACCCGGGTCCGGGTCAGCCAGGCTGACCCGCGGGGCGGGTCCGGGGCTGCGAAAACCCGCCCCGACCCGCCCCGTTGCCATCCCTATGTAGAACAATCAGTAATTCATAGTTTTAAAATCCATAAAAAAAGCATCATACAATAAATATATAATAAATTTTCATAATTTTATTTCTTTTCTTTAGTTACTACCATACCATATTAGTATTTGTACTTATTTTTGGCCAAATAAAGAGTCATATTTAATTTCATGATACTCTAATTTATAAATATATTTTTTAATGTGAAAGTAAAAGAGAATACATTATGAATGAAATGTGATATCATATATTTTCAACTTATGTATAATACACTATAACAAATTATTTAATAATGAGATTCATCTGTTATTTTTAATATATATTATTTAAAAAAACTCTATATATGCTTGAGTTAATGATATTTTAATATAAATGTTCATCTGAATGATTCCTACGTAAAGCGTAGATAAAAAACTTGATTGCAAAATTTATGTTGCGATAGTATAGGATAATGCTTTAATGATAATGCTTTGCTATGATTAGATTAAACAGTTGAGACTTATCTTCAACATAATTAATGTGAAACAAATGAGAACATAAATAAACATATATAACAACAAATGCGTAGTGCTTTATCATGTCATCTCATAATTAATAATAGTTATAATTTATATTTATTGAGACTTTAAGAATTAATTTAATCTATATTATAAATTTTAAAAGAAAGATAATAACAGAGTGAATGTGGTGGAGCTGAGGATTTTATTTTTACATTAATCGATGCATTTATGACAATTGAGCTAAGGGTTTTGTAGTCATTAACTCCATAACATTAATTGCACTAGGGAGCTGGGGTTTTTAAGTTGCAATTAATCACAAATTAAAATTTAGCTGATTTATAAATGTTCAAGATTTACAATTAATCGCAATTAAAATTTCAGATCGTTTAAAATTCAATGTATGCAATTAATCGCAATTAAAATTTCTCTGATTTCGAAACTTTAAAGATTCAATGTATGCACTTAATCGCAATTAAAATTTCGGACCGTTCAAGATTCAATTTATGTAATTAATCGAAATTAAAATTTCGCTGATTTTTAAGAGACGTTTGACGCGGAGCCGGCGAACGAAGATACCAGGCGGTACGGGCGGATGACAGTCTCAGTGGCAGGGCCATCTCGATATCACCGGTGGTCATCGAAGCCATATATATTGAAGAACAGATGCTTGACACGGATGCGACGACCAAAGTAGCATGCGGTACAGACATCTAAAATTTATTTGTGAATTTGCGCAATGGTATTTTATGGTTCAAAATTTTCAGTATTTCGTTACTTTTTCAAATTTTAGATTGATATTTTATTTAAATATAGGGTTTCAACATATTACAAATAGCTAGTATAAATTTCATCGAATATTAGTTTGTTAATTATACATATTTGGTTAGTCACCGCACGATGCGCGGGAAATGCACCTAAGTTATGAAGTAAATAAGTTACAATCTGCTCTTCTATAAACCACTAAAAAAACATATATTATAGATAGTGTGTGGGAGGCAATGGAAGACCAATTCCAAAGCCGAAGCAAAACATCCTCGCTTCGGCCCAAGCAAACTCGCTCACCAACCCCCGTTCTTTCTTATATGCAACTTCTCCAGTTCTTTTCCATCTTCTTCATTAATTTAAATATAATGTGGTCTTCTTCTTCTAGGCCAGCGGTGCCTCCGTTAAGATGCAAAGCCTCCTATCCGAGTCCGTTGACCACCACTTCGCAGTGGCGGCTCCTCGCCGGTTCAAAACAGAAGAAGAAGACATATCTGGGATTCCGGTCAAAAACCCGGCCGGAGCCATCAAAACGGGTCGGATCCGGAGAGATGAAGAGGCGCAGAATTCCGCACGTGATCGAATGTACGGCGGAAGGGGTGGAGAGAGGAGGACTATTCTTCGTGGCTGAAGAAAAAAGCAGTGCGGTGCCGGAGAGGTTGAAGGTGGTGGCGTTAATGGCGTGCGCCATGTGTCTATGTAACGCCGACCGGGTGGTGATGTCTGTCGCCGTCGTACCGCTCGCCGCTAAAAATGGTTGGTCCAGCTCTTTCTTGGGCATTGTCCAGGTATATATCATATTTTCCGTACCCATTTTAATTACTTCACCGCCTTTCTTAATTTCTCATCTCTTCTTTAATTTACCTACGTAACGTACGTACCTTCTCAAGTTTTCGTGATAATCTCTTTAATAAAAAACTTGCAAATTATGATTATGATCTATAAATACAGAATCTAAATCTGAAGCAGCAGACAAAATCGTACTAAGTCTGCAACTTTCGAAGATAATAATATAATAATAATAATTATTATTATTAAAAAAAACATATAGCGGAGCACCACATGGTAAATATCTCTATTTAGTTTTTTGAAGTGAAATCTCTGTAAATGCTTATTTTATAAATAGACTAAATCAGATTAACACCACGTTATTCTGTAAGAGTAAATGATTTAAACCTTTTCTATTCTAACTTCCCAATGGGATTCAGAGCTTTATCTAGTTAACGGATGCAAAATTGAACTACTGCACTTATTATATCATGTATTTAATTAATTAGTTAGTTTTTTTTTTCTTAGTATTTAGTTAGTTAGTTGCTCATATGGGCAGATATATTTGGCACGAGAATAGCAGCTATTCGGTAAGCTAAGACTGAAAAGGGGTAGGTGAGGCTATTATGCTGATTAATTAATTAACAATAGTATGATATATATTTTTTGTTTTACTTGGATTAATTAGTTTTTTTTTTGTGTTGGCCAAATGGATTAATTAGTTTATTATGTGTATATAATAAGCCATTAGTCTATTTATTTATATATTTTCTAGCGATATGAATTTACCCCCAAAAAATTGAACCGTTCATATACTTTGTAGGCAGTGACAGTTTTGTTTTTAATTATCATCATTTTATAAAATCACTGGGCAAATCGAGGGAAATGGTGGACGACAAGTAAGGGAATGAATTGAGAACCATAATGTTTTTATAACATTATTAATAACTAATGACCAAATTAAAAAGGAGTTTCTAAATATTTCCTTTTTTGGCATCTCATTATATAACAGAAAAAAAGGAATGAAATAATAAGTGGTAAAGTAGTCTTTTGTCCATGAAATTTTAATTCACCACATAAAATATTACTGTTAGATAATATTAAGGAGACTCAAATAAATAATGTTTGGTGGGTCTTTAAATATTATCCCTATTAATTTCATCTGGTCATTTCAAATAGTCTTGTTTAGGGTTGGTGGATATGCTAAAAACTTGTGTGATGACCCCCGCCACCTGCCTTTAGGGTTGGTCGCGAGACTCGAGAGACGGTCAAAGTTTATCAGTAAAGAATATGTATCCTAAAGTTTATGTTTCAACTTTTAAGTTTTCACTTAAGTTTTTTTTTTTCTTAATAAATAATTTGCCCAAACAAAAATATATGTTTTAACATTCAGGTTTACACGAGGGGGTGACTCATCTTTGTTTAGAACTTCAGATGCACAGTGATGAACGGCTTAGGTGGAGTTACGTGGCATCACCAACATCATGGACTCTGAAATAGAATGCTTAATTGCCAATTTGCTACTAACATTAGTTAGTCAAACTTTTGAAAAATGTGCAATTAATAGCTGAAATTTAAGAAAAAATATAATAATTTATTAAATGAACCTTTGATTGTATTTACAAATTGCTAGCAGTTGAATGCTCAGAAAATCTACAATTTACTCTTTTTTTTTCTTTTCTTTTTTTTTTCCAAAATACAATTTACTAACTGAGTTATGATAATACGTGTGAACATTAAATTAAATAGAGTTAGCAAAATGGAACTTGCATATTACTAAACAGTTACATCATTTATGTTTTAATAATGACTTTTTTGAACTCCAGAAATGTATTATGTATCACTTTACCTAATTTTTGTTTCTCCGTCCATTATTTTTAAAGGAATGTAAGTTCGGTGTATTAGAGATCAATTTTTTTTATTTATAATTGGCCTCCACATTTTAGTATTATATTACTTAAAATTAAAATAAACGGAAAAGACCCACAAACTTTAAATAATTCAATTCAAATTAAGAAACACCTACAAAGCAACTTTCAGCCCACAGTACTAAAACTTCGTTTGTTATATATAATTTTTTAGTGCGAAAATGTTAAAAAAAATAAAACTTACGCCGTTCATTCCCCTGTTACTTAATAATAATTAGTCAATTGACTTGTTGAAATTTTACATAATATTAAAGCATGCTATCTACGATTTAGTAAATTAAGTTTCAATAAATATATATATAATTAAAAAGTTTCACGAGTTAGTAAACTCTTTGCACGGGCACTAGTAAAAAATTATCTCTTAAGAGCTTCCTTTATCACTTTTAGAAATCTCTATGTTTTATTTTTTAAAGTCTCAAATTTAAAAAGTGTTATTTATATATGATTCGAATCATCTACTAATAATAACTCTACTTGTCCCAAAGCATGTGCAAGCACATTCACAAGGTTTAGTATACTAAACCTTGTGAATATGTTTAGGACAAAACATGTAAGGATGGTCCCACTATTTGTCACGATTCAGTTGATCGAGTTAAAGGCCCACCTGACCTAGGCTAGGCTTATGATATAAATAGTCTTCCATACAATATGAATAAGTTTGACACGGCAATAGTCCAAATGAAATAAATCAAATCACCTCTAATGAGTAAATAAAACTTTTCGAACAAGAAACTGTTAAAAATCATACCGTAATTATAATTGAGTCGATAATGTTCAAATATAAAGAAATTAATATATCGTTTGGTGTAGGACCTGCTGAGATGTCAGCAGCTGAAAATAGACACTCAACCATCTTCCCATCCCCCGTCTTAATTTGTGGCGGCCTATGTACTGTACTGTCCCCTAAATTTTAAGGAAAATCCACAAATAAAAAAGTTGGTGAGATTCAGGAGTCGTGGTGGATGGATGACTTAGATAATTATTGTTTTTCTCCCCCCTTAAAGAAAATAATATATAATATATAATATCCCTAAATTTAACCACTAAGTAAGTTGTTTAGTTTCCTCTAAAGTAAGTTTGAGATATTTGGAAGTTTTCATTTGTTTAAGATTCTCCTTCAACTATTGGATAGAAGTCGGTGTCAACCCACCCCACTCACAACCGGACCTAGCTCAATATTATGGTACAATGGTAAATAGAATAAAATTCATTTTAGCTACTTAAACTTTCAACTTGTACCAAATAATTGCTACTTAAAAAAAACGTTTGAGGGCCTAATTTTATTTACCTATTATTGTAACATATTTAGATGTTTCCGTTAAGCAATTCATTTTTATATATTGTTACAATCTAGTAAAAAAAATTAAATAGACAGCAATAAATAAACAAAATATCTAATAATACAAACATTTAAAACATAGAGCAACAACACAAAAATTAAAAAAACAAATTCAAATATCAATATGTTAAATGTGAAAAGTAAAAACTCACATTCTCCAAATATATACTATTAACATATGTTAAATTCAAGTACCAATATACATGACAGAGCTATTAAGGACTGATAGGTCAATTATCTCATCAATTTTTAGTGATGTTTAATTTAAACTTAAAAAGTGTAATTTTTTAGTTTTTACATCGAATTTTTTCTCTATTTCATTTCTTGCCCCTTAACAAAAATTCTAGCTTCGTTCTTGCCTCATTTTATACGCAATATTTGGATGCAGTCATCGTTTCTGTGGGGATACATATTATCTTCAGTGATAGGAGGAGCACTAGTAGATAAATACGGAGGGAAGCGAGTAATGGCATGGGGTGTAGCCCTATGGTCGTTTGCCACCCTGCTAACCCCAATCGCTGCCAACCATTCCACGGTCGCCCTCTTAGCGGTCCGCGCGTTTTTCGGACTCGCGGAAGGAGTTGCTCTTCCGTCCATGACCACACTATCATCCAAGTGGTTCCCAAGTCACGGGAGATCGAGTGCCGTCGCATTATCCATGGCCGGGTTTCATATGGGAAACGTTGCCGGATTCATACTCACTCCGGTGATGATGACGTCACTTAACGTTGCCGCTCCTTTCGTTCTGTTCTCGTCGCTCGGGATGTTATGGGTGATGAGATGGGGAGGCACGAGCGATCCCAGCCACCAAAAATCGGAGCTCCAACAAATGCCGTCCTCTTCTCCGGCGACGACTCTCGGCCATCTTCTGTCTAAAATGCCAACATGGGCTATCATCTTTGCCAACATGATCAACAACTGGGTACGTAGTAACTTTTATACATACAATCAGCTACGGAGGTATTAAAATTTAAAGGGTTACTGAATTTTTAGTTACATGTAATTTTGACATTAAAAGTTGGTAATTTTTCTCGATTCAGTCTTTTTAAAATCTTACATTTACTATTTGACTTTTTTATATTAATTATTTATCACTAGTTCAATTCTTATCCTTCAACAAAATTAAGCATTCAGTAACTAATTTTGCTTGCTATGGAATATCGTTTGCAGGGATATTTCGTGCTTCTTTCATGGATGCCTGTTTACTTCAAAACCGTAAGTAGTTTAACTTATGAGTTAATCATCAAATTTCTACCTGATGCTCGGGAAATCAAATAAATTGATAGTTGAAGTATGTTTTTGAATATTTTGCTAGCTTAGATGTATGACTCGTGTGTACTGTACTGACCACATCATTTCTGTCTATTTTGGACGAAAACACCCACGTAATGAAAAAAATAGCTAACAATTTGTTCGACCTTACAAACATTATTTAGCAATTTAATGAATTTTTATTCATCACGTGTTACACATAACCCATTCAATTTAAATTATACAGAAATTCTAACGGAACTACCAATTTAAACACATTTGAAATTTAAACTTTCATTGTATATTTATTTTTAAAAAGTTTCAACTAATCGGGCAAACTTCCGCTACCAATTTAGTAACCAAAATACATGGCTTCATTATTTTGTTTCCGTCATTAATTAATTAATACAATTATTCACGCTCAAACAATTTTTTGTGTTAATAAGGTGTTTAACGTCAACTTAAAGCAAGCGGCGTGGTTCAGTGCGGTTCCATGGGGTACGATGGCGGTCTCCGGCTACATCGCGGGTGCTTTATCAGACCGTATGATCAGAGCCGGTTACTCTTTGACTCGCGTTCGTAAAATCATGCAGGTTCGTAATCAGCAAACTAACTTGATCCTCTATATTAATTAATTATATGTGGATGATAATTAAGTAGAAGAAGATTATTATTAACTGATGTAATGAATGTAGACGATAGGTTTCATCGGACCTGCGATAGCGTTGCTGTGCTTAAACTATGCCAAGTCACCCATCGCTGCAGTTCTATGTATGACAACAGCCTTAAGCTTGAGCTCCTTCAGCCAGGCCGGCTTCCTCGTCAACATTCACGTATGTATTCATTCATTCATTAACACTTAATTAATAGGTTGGATGAATGAATATACCACATATTTGAAGCATATGATCAATTGGTATAACTCAAAATTTGTTGGTGTCACATGTTTTGAAAATTTTAACAATTTCGTACATCTTTTAAATTTTCGGATCACTAAAACTATTATTAAAAAAATACTAAACATTTGGTACCATCAGATTTATTAACCCATTAATTTTTTATTAATTAATCTTGCTCGGTGTCATTGTTTGTTACTCATTAGGACATTGCTCCACAGTGTGCTGGATTCCTCCACGGTATGTTGATTTATATGTTCATCATCTTGCTATCTTACTGAATGAACGAATGAATCAGTTTTGAAGTGTTTAATTATGATTGCAGGCATTGCGAATTCAGCAGGGACATTTGCGGCAATAATAAGCACAATTGGTACGGGATATTTCGTGCAGTGGCTGGGATCTTTCCAGGGATTTCTAATGCTCACATCGGCTCTTTACTTCATCGCTGCCGTATTCTGGAACATCTACGCTACCGGAGATCGAGTGTTCTAATAATACTTTTCGAGGATTTATGTTACTTAATTCATCTGTATGTCGGATAATTACTACAGCCTCGGCAATTTTATGTACAGCTCCGCATGCATCTCTTTTATTCTTTCTCATTCAGACCAACTGTATATTCTTTTTAAGTAAATGTAACTCTAAGAAAGGGGATCTGTGAAATACACTATTGTGGTAATGATATGGTCGAAATGTCGGATTTTGGTGCGCGAATATAAATTTTCATACGGAAACTGCAGTTTAAGCAATACCCATGACGTCATGAAGTATGATGTTTTTAGACCAAATTCCTTCATCCAGATATTCAAAACCACAGGTTTATGTTTTGTAGGTTCTTTTTGCAATTTGTCGGTTTTATTAGGACCTATTTGTTAAATTTGAATTTATTATAGGATTAGTGTTTTATTTTCAATATTTAAACTATTTTTAGCTGTCTTTATCATTCAGTATTGATTAAATCGAGATTTTTCTCAATCACGTGTCGAATTCTCGGTATTTTGCAGAATCAAAGAGTTTTTGTACATTCTATCCCTTCGGTCCCATCAAGCTGCATCAGGTAGCTATTGCAGCTATATTACAATACCCAAGCTTCGATCAACTAAACCACCATCTGCTCTTAATTACATTAATCCTTCACTTAACAAATCAAGTCCTCAGAGCAAGAGTAGAAATTCCAAGCCAAGCGTTCCTCATAAATACATTACAAAAATATATTTTGAATAGCAATCAAATACGGGAGTTAGTTGGCATAAAGCCGTTGTTGATTCATTACATTTGAAGACTTACTATTATCATTCCTCGCCTCGTTCACGTGCAATGGAAGCAGAAAGAATACCGAGATCCCGATTCAACAGTGTCATTGCAGATTCGCATTCCGATATTATTCTTGCAACTGATGACGGTTCACTGCTAGCTGTTGTCTCAGACAACCCAACAGCCAATGCTGCGTAGGAATCTCGTAGATTCCTCAAGTTACCCAGAAACTGCACCAAACCGAGCCTCCCTTCAACTTCAATACATACACACATACATATAAAGGAAAGCAACCATATATGTTTAAAGAGATCCCGACCTTTAAAAGCAACTTATATGCCTCGAGTAACCGATTGGCAGCTGGTCCGAACCCATGAAGTTGGGGGACTTCCATCATGTGAGTCCACGGACGGATTTCCTAAGAAAACCAACAGAGCCTGATCAATTATGTCAAAATGGAGTACAGAGATACACTAAGAGCCGATAAGGCAAGCCGAAACCTTTGTGTATATGATGTTGAATGTTCTTGCAGTTTCCAGAAAGGATTCTAAATGTGCTCGCAGCTGGGTTTCCGCCTCTCCGTATTCTTCATCCGGATTGTAAGAATGCTGGTTACCAAGAACAGCACAAATACACAAAGCAATCAAACCAAAAATCAGATCAGATGATGAGTTGGTTTAAAGTGGATTAGTTAGCAAAACCAAATAGGGATGATGTTTCACCTTTGATGCTAAATCATCGACTTTCTGTTGCAGATTCATAAGTATTTTTGATTGCTCCGAAAGCTTCGACTCCAGCTCAGAAACATCTGGTCTGCATATAATTTTCATCTAAAATAAGAAATATCTTCTTAAGAAAGAAATCAGCAAGTTGGAAGTCAAGTTTAAGAACCTCCTCATATTCAAGGAGAACAGATAAATAAAATGCGGGAACAAGAGAAAGCTAACGAGATAATCAATGGGAAAAAGAAAGGAGATGTTCCTACAGTGGATAAATGGACTGAATCTGCACATCTGCAGGGAAGAGCTTACACTCCTCGGAGAATATTTGAGCTTGTTTCTCTGCTATTGCATCTATCAGCTGTATATCTTTTGCTGCTTGCTCATCGACACTGCAACATACAATATGAAGAAACTCACTTCAGTAGTAAATTTTAGGAGAAGAAAGAAGGGTCAGACCAATAGTAATCCAATCCAACAAGAAAGCTATTAAGGGCCAGCAGGCATCACTATTTTCCTCAACAGCTAGTAAATTTTCAATCAAATTGAACTATGAGTATCTGAATATTGAAACACAATTAAGCATCTTCAACCTCCAGTCAGGATTATCAGCACAAATGCTTGCCTCCACGAGGTCTAAAATAAGTCGAAGCATTTCCGTACGATCATCATAGCTACCTCGTCCCTGCAATGAAAGGATATAATTGACAATTGTTCTGTTTACAACAATAATGCACATTTCAGAAATGTTTTTAGTTCACTGTTAGCTTATCAAACAACCATAATCCAAAACTGAGCCTAAGTTCATATGAAACTAGTTAAATAAACTATTCAAAACCACCTACTTTTAGAATTCATAACAGCATATGCATATGTTGCAATGACATCTTAGATCTTTGCAAAACTAAGGCAAGCATAGAGGAACTAGAGTCCAATGAAGAATAAGAAGAAAATACAGAATATCAATGGGTGGTTTCATAGACAAAGTAGAGTATTTATTGGTGCATTAAGACGTGCATTCACTATGTACAAATAGTCATAAGTTTTACCTAACATTCAATGAGCATTCTGTCATGCTAATAATTGGAGGATAAAAAGTAAATGACCTCATCAATTGGAAATTTAAACAGAATCACAGTGCTGGTGCTTATCAAACGAAGGAAAAGATTTACCTGTATTGCTTCTGTATCAATACTTGTCGTGATCCCCAGAAACTTTGCTATCTCTGCCAAGTCTGAGGAATCATAACAATAAATATCAAAGAAAGATATCATAAGGTAAAAAATAAAAAAAATAAAAAAATCATGATGTGCAAAGCAGTTTTATCAGCAGGAATGCTATCCTAAGACCTGTATTAAAAGTTAATCAACTAGCATTATACTTGATTAATGGGGAATAACCATGTCTATAGAAGGAAATAAAGTATTATGGAAAGTGGTGCATATAGCATTAGATTAGACTGTAAAGCAAGAGCACGTACATTGGATACGAGAAGTCTCTTCGTCACGATCCATGGCATCTCCTTGAAGGTTTTGCTGTGAGAAAGGGGACTTGTCGCCCAAGAGCCTGAAATACACCGGAAGAGTGAAGGAATGTCAACTTTTACACACATTACTCAGTTTGCTTCATTTTATGCATAGTTTACATTTATGCTTGGATATATTGGTATAGATAGAGAAAGAGAGATACTTGAAGAAAAGCCACTCAAGAAGGGCATAACGTTCCATCCCGGCATAGAGAAGAGACTGAGCAGGAGCGTTTGCTCTAGGATAACTCAGCACTGCCAATTTTCGCTGGATTTCTTCCATTTGTTTCGAAGCCATTATCTCTTATCTGAGATTGAACCATCAAATGAAATGAACTCAATCATTATGGTATTCAACCCATGAAAGTTTGAAACAGAAACGACCAAGAAACAAGTAGGAAAGCAGCAAGAGTTAAATAAAGGTAAGCAGTTAGATTGTGGATTGGCAGTGTCTCCTTTTCCAGCAAGCATATGAATAAGTATGCCCAATAGATAACTGATCGCTACAAGTAGTAGTGAGGAGCAAAATTGTGAGAAGCAGCTGAAAGAAGTCAAGAACTAGGAACCTCACCAGCATATTCGATTGACTAGAATCAACTGAACAAGTAGAAATGAGAGAACATCTACACCATTATGCCATGAGCAAAATAAATACATACTAAGCAGATGGATCAATTGCACGAAAGAAATCAATTGGAGAGGGAGTTAATCTAAAGCAAGCAGACATGAATGTTGCTAAACAGAAAAATACATCACCTTTTCAACTCCAATCGGCCGGCCAGAAAATCCCACCTAACTACCAGACTGAAACAAGAGAGGAGAGGAGAGGAGGCGCCCGAGAGACACGCGCAGCGGCTCCTTCCCGCAAATTGCAGTCCAATGTACCTTTTTTCTTCTTGATCTCTTCTTCAACTAGCTGCTGCTACATTACCATCGACAACGCAGAAATTTGAACATAATTTTTAAGATTTGGTAATGAATCTAGAGGTTGAATATTGAACGAAACGGAATCAGGGAGGATTGATGTGTGATTACTAACTACTAATTAGGGTTTTCACTCGGAGGGAGAAGAGAATAAGCGATACTATCTGAAAAAGTTATCAGAACCAGAACGGAGGTCCGATCGGGTCTAAGCGCGAGCTGGTCATGCAAACGGTCTGCTCTACTTTCAAAGGCAGGAATGCACAGCGGACCCCGTCCGATAAGCAAAATCCAGCCGCTTTCAATAATCGTTGTGTTTATTAGCTCGCTGTTTATTAGCTCGAGGCTGAGCCTAATAAAAAAAGTTCCGTCCTGAGTCGGGTTTCAAGACGAGAGACTAGTCTGAAATTTAAATAAAATTCTATTTCAAACAAAAGAAAACATGAAAAACACTATTTCATGATTCATTTCAGCAGTATCAAGATCTAAACACCATTAGCAAAATTATGGCCGGTTATTAAGCATACCATAATTATATTATATTTTTTACGCTATATGCATAACTATTATGAATACATTTTTTAGTACCATAACTAGTGATTTTTCACCACAGATTTATCATTTTTTTTAACCATATTGTATGTATAACCAATAACCATATTAATATTTCATAAACTATTACAATAATCCGAAACAAAATCCAACTAAAAATTTAAATGTTATTCAAATTCAACATACAAGAAATCCAATATGATACGATACTAACAGAACTTTAAAGTTAAATTAATATTATAACACCTACATTAACCTTTATATATTGCTTAATTAAACTGAATTTCCTCATTCATCATCATTCTCTGTCATATTTTTATGCTACAAAACCGTGTTTTTGCAGGAAATCTTGATTCTGAGCAAGGTGAACCACTGGGCTTTTTTTTCTTCTTTTTTTTTTTCGCCGAAGGGTCATTGGGCTTTTTTTTGCCCAATGCTCATAGGCATAAGCACCGTGCTCTTTGATTTGGAAATTTCTAATTCCTCCGCCATACACCGTCCGTCCTTGCTTGCGCTTCACTATCCGACTCCCAGTACTGCTACTCCAACCCAACCATGGCAGAGGCGGCAGAGCAAACTGTGAAATTCAACGGTGAGCTACTCCTCTAGTTTAATGCCTGGCTGTCTTGTTCGCTCTACCTGTTGGCTATTGGACTTTTTTTTGTTTTGTTTTCTCCAATTTTCCTATCTTGGAAGTCTTGAGAATGGAATTGGCGCGAATTCCACTCTCTTGTTACGTACAATGGTTTCAACTCTGTTCTGATTACTCTGTTATGTGACAATGTCTGTTTTGATTACTCTGTTATGTGACAATGTCTGTTTTGATTACTCTGTTCTGTCCTGCTCCATCGCAGAGAACATACTGCAGCAACTCAAAGACGGAACTGCCCATTTCGAGCTGTTACCATCCGCTGCTTCGGTTTCAACTCCAGAGTGGCCCTTGTTCTTGTCCGCAGGCAAAAACCACAAATTTTTCGCCAGAATTGCCTCCTCCCAAGTGTAACATTCAGCTCAAAAGACAGATTGTTAAAACTTAAACCCTAAAAGTTTCGGCAATAAAACTTCTTACTTGTTTGTTTGGTTTATCGTAGAGGCGGAGGAAAATCACCGGCAATGAAGAAAGTTGAGCAATATTCTGTTAAAAAAGTTACTGGTGATGGACGCTGTCTCTTCCGAGCTCTGGTAATAATTTTTCTCACAATCCATCTCATTTTGTGCTTGCTCCTTTCTTGCTTTCTTAAAAATGCAGAAAAACAAAAAATGCAACTCAGATAGTAGCGCTTAACAGCAGCTGAATGTTTAACAGTTTAGCTTCTTCAAAAACATAAAAAATCAGCCTTGTATTTCCTATTATTTTTTATCAGTTGAGATAACTTTTAGTCAGAATTACTACTTCCGAGGAAGATCAAGAATTTGTAACTTTTCAAAGAGGCTAATTCTCTTCTTGAATAACTTTTTCACTTAAGCAATCCAATTGAACAGTGAGTTAGCTTGAAAAGATTGATAACCTTAGTGAAATGGTTGAAATGGATACACTTTTGTTTCCTCACTAGTATGTCAGGGGTTGACTTGTTGAGCTTAGTTTGTAATTGTTTTCATGGGAATTCTCATGTATTTTTACTCCGAGTTCGTGCATTTAGTGCAAGAAAGATATGTGCTGTTATTGTACATGTACATGCCAAAAAATGTTTTAGCTTCCACGTTCAATTGATAGAGGCAATTATTTTTCCTTTTTGTTTACAACTCTTTCTTCTCGATATGCTACTCTGGTCTTGATCAATTAGACTTTCGCATATTTGAAATAGGCCAAAGGCATGGCCTACAATAAAGGCGTCCCTCTTAATCCACGGGAAGAGAGAGAAGATGCAGGTAATCCTTTGTAGTTCCTTTTACTATATGTAATTGATTAAGTATTTTTCACTTGATTTATAGAAAACTCTCATAATCACATTCGTAAGTGTCTTTCTACTATGCACGTTCATGAAGTACACAGCTTCATATTTGGCTCAACTGTTGTTCCTAGTCTCAGAAGTTGTGGACATTATATCTGCCTGTGTTTTAGTTTCTTGTCCGTAAGCCAGATTAAATAGTTCCTTGAGCTACTAAGGAATGTTACTTTTCTGCTTTCCTAGTTCATACAACGTGTACTTGATATATATTAACAGAAGTCATAAGCAAGAAAGGTTTGCACTTCTGAACACCATTGTAGTGTATTTTGTTATACTTTTTTACTTATTTATATTGCTAGACTAGAAATACAAGTCTTCCTTCATTTTGTGCCTTGAAAACAACTAAGATGAAACTGCTAGTTAAGAATTTCCATCCTCGGCCTTTGATTTGAACATTTCATTAGCTATTCTATATTCATAGTTCGGTAAATGGGTGGGAGTTGGGGGCAGTTTATTGCTGCATCGTTCTTGAAGTTATAAAAACTTGTATATTAATATGAGGGTTGATATAAAAGTGCAGATGAATTACGAATGGCTGTGAAAGAAATTATCTGTGATAGCAGTGAAGATCGTAGTCAGTACGAAGAAGCAATAATCGCAATCACAGTTGATCAGTCTTTGAAACGGTACGTGATATTTTCATATTACATATTCACTATAATATATTGCTGTTTGTCCTCAAAGAAGTTGGGTATATTTGCAGTTACTGCCAAAGGATTCAGCAATCTGATTTCTGGGGAGGGGAGTCAGAGCTACTGGTATCAATCATTTGCTTAGTTGTGCTTCACTTCACATACATAGCATATTCATTCAGATGAAGTAACAAACTGACACTCTTACCGGTCTACGCAGGTTATCTCAAGATTGATTAAGCAGCCAATAACTGTATATATCCCGGAGCATGAGGTACACTTACTTCCTTAAGCGTAAATAATGCAGTATGCGATTCCAGTTCCTGCCAAATTCGTTATTGCAATTTATCTGCCTCAACTAGACATGGTTTTGTAATTTGTGTACACAGTGAATGTTAGGTTTTATTTTTCTACCAATCTGCAGCATGCATATGGTGGACGGGGTTCGGGTTTCATTCCAATTGCTGAGTATGGAACCGAGTTTTGCAAGGGTTGGCGAAAAGACAAAGCCAGGAAAGTGGTGAGACTCCTCTATAGCGGCAGAAACCATTATGATCTGCTCGTCTGATGATGCGCGCTAAAATTACGGCCACTGCTCATCTTTCTTATTTCGAATTATGAAACTGATCACAAATTTGGTTTAAATACGAAGACTGAAGGAAAATAGAAGGGATTTGGATTCTAACTAGCTGTCTGTCTGATGCTCAAATCTTTATTATGATTCAAATAATTGTGTGTAATGGTGGCCACGGTCTTGTAATACATGTCATCCAGCCTGGTAGGATTAAGATGTAGTAGATGCACGAGTTCAGGGGCTTTCTGCACTGCTGGTAAAAGTTGTGTCGTTTTTGCTGTTTTTCCAAGCCCTCATTACTCTCCGTTTTAGGTGGGTCTTCTATAATGTTTTAAGAGTCCTATGTTTTAGTATTTTTTTTGTATTTTTCTATTGTCATAAAGATGAACCATAAAAGGAAGTTGATATTATTAATAGTACAATGCAAATATTATGTGTTGTACACCATCTAACTAGACCATATTACATGCTATCTAATTTTTAGTAAAAATCAAAATAATAATAAACATATTCTTTATATAATATATATTGTATTTTTTTTGTTAACTGAGTAATTTTTTCATCAAAAAGTTGAATGTGGATTATACAAGATATCGTTTCGAATTAAAGAATTAAAAGAGGGTGACAGCTTAAGAATTCAATTATGACTTCTAGTTTGAATAACGATCTAAGCTTTTCTCAAAATCAAACTCTAACTTACAAATAGTATTTGATAACCATTTGATATTTGGTTATTATATTTAAAACAAGGTTTAAAACAAAACCATTAGTCGACCACCGAGTGATAGTTCTTTTAATAGTAAATCAATATAATAAATATTCATATTTCATATATGTAAAAAAATTATAGTTTACGGATTAATTATTTTTAGACTTTTAATATATTATAATTATAATTAATGAAGGATTTACTATTATTGTTATTTTATGCTATAGAAATGCAACTGAAAATGAACCAAGTATGAAAACAGTACGGTTAGTGAAATGCATTATTAAAAAGAGTGAAGATTGTGAAACGATCTAGTTTACTTGCTAATTAGATAATTTTTATGAACCGGGTGCATTTACAGACCATGAAAAGCTTGGGGTGCATTGAAGATTATAATAACTGAATGTAATAACGTACTTTCTCGTTCTCTTTGCTGTTCTCATTCCATCCATCGCGTCAGAATAAGCTCACCAATCCATTACTTCTGCTCTATATAACTATCCAAGATTTCTAGGGTTTATCTTCTGTAAATCACTGTTCGGTGTTAATCGACGGATTGGACAATTGGCAATGGAAGGGGCCTGCAATGGAGGTATGCTGTACCACGAGGTTCAAGAATCGAAGCTCTGCGCTGTTCACTGCGTCAACACTGTCCTCCAAGGCCCGTTCTTCTCCGAGTTCGATTTGGCAGCTCTCGCTTCCGATCTTGACAGCAAGGAGCGCCAGATGATGATGGAAGGAGTCCGTAACGCCGCGTATTCCGCTGACGGAGACTTCCTTAGTCAGGAATCGCACAATGTCTCACTAGACGGCGATTTCAGTATCCAGGTAAGCTTTCTGCTTCACCTCCTCTCCCATAAGCCGGTGAACTCATTCCTTATATAGGAAGATTTGTGAATTAGTCAGCTTTCATCAGGGCATGTAATTTTCCAATGACTCGAGCTTCTTTAAGTTGAATACGTCACGTTACGGAGCTTTCGTTGATTATCACGAATTTTTTGGATACGTCTTGTTCTCCGAGCTTTCTTTGGTTGCTGGCAAAATAGTTTGGTTGATTTCGCTGCTCCATGTAGATACATTTTAAACTAAGTAGTAAGAACTAAGAAGTAGAAAGATATAGGCAATCCAACCTTGCTGTGGTTTCTTTTGTATGCCAACATATCCAGTTGAATTAATGAACACGTATTGCAGTTAGCCGTGCATGTTTAGGAAATGATAAAAATGAAATTTTGTAAAGAATTTCAGTTAGCATTTACAAGCTAGATGCTATGCTGGTAACATTTTCCAACATGTTTATTGGTTCATGATACCACTTAGCACTCTACCTTTTATAGAGTCAAACTAATAGGTTCTCAAGACTAACCTAATATGAGGCAGCTTATGCTGCAACCCGGTTAGCACTCCGTTAAGTGGCATCTTGTGGCAGTATGGGTTACATTGTAGTGACATAACCATGTGTTACGTCTATATCACTTCATACCTCAATAGTCAAGGAGATGAAGTGGCTGCTCAGAGAGCTCATTGGGAGGATGAATTGCTTATTATATAGGACTTGAAATAATATATCAGGTGTCGCAACCTCTTCTTTGGGCATCAGAACAAGTGACAAGTATGGTCTTGAAATCCTAAGGAGGAACAACTAGGAGATATATTTGCTATGGTTCCTTGAACAAGTAGAATGTGAAGTGGTTATAATGACGTTTGTGTTATTAGGATGAGAATACATTATTTCAAGTTTGTTCATATGTTCACTTTGAAGGTTAGTTTGTAATCCCACATATTTGGGAATAGGGTTAATTATCAAAATGGTAGTTGATGTTTGGGCAGTTGAAAAAATTGCTAGCTATTTTCTTCACCGTGTGTTGAGCGTGCGGGTGATTCCATCCAAGAAAGACAGATTCTGAAGGATCAAGCGAACTATAAGGGTGTGATAGCAGAGGTAGCAAAATGTTCAAAACAAAATTCAGCTACCAATTTGATATTTAACCCTTGGAATACTATCAGGCCAAAGATCCTAATTCACCGTAAATGTTGTCTCTCTGAGAATTCTTTGATCTTCTTTAATCTAAGATGGAAGATTTTATTTAAATAAAAAGTTGAATAAACTAATGAGAATGCAGTGGACCTATAAGTTATATATGAGTTGTGATAAATACCCTTTTAACCCAAATTCCATAGTTATGCAGTTGTGCACTTGTGCATGCATATTTTAGAAGAGCCACTTGAACCGGAATAAAATGAACGAATCATGTTCCATGTTGATTTATTGCTGAAAGCTTGGTTTCCTGTTCTTCTGGTTCATTCTCCACCAATGCATGAATAATGGTGTCTGTTTTTGTCTGAGTTCCATTTGAAGGGCTCTATTTGTTGAACATACATAATCAATGCCTCTTCAATCTGTGTCACAATCTTCAGAAAAAGTGGACCTGCCACTGTCGTCATAAACTATAAACTTTAAGCTCTGTTGTTTCCGAAGCTGCTAAACTTGACAGTCAGTTTTGATGTATGCCAGTGGAACACCATGAATTTATACTGCCTTGCAAGACTCTACTGATCAAATGTTTCCATAATTAGCATATAACTCGTAGCTGCTCTGAAGCTATAGTTGGATATGGCATAAATTGATTGGTGCTCATATGATCTTCACCAGACACCTCCAACGCTTCCTTCCCCCTTCCCTCTTCTGTATAGTAGTCATCACCTATTACAATTGGTTTTCCATTGAGCAAGAGCTCATAATGCTGTTTCATGTCCTGGTGTAAGCAATAAGCATACGTGTTATGGGTCTTGAAAACAGTAACAACTAATTTATCTAAGAACTAGATAATTGAAATAACATAACTGAAATAAATAACTTTTCTGCTTATATTCTTATTCAATAACTGCGTCCATTATATAGGAATAGGATTAGACCAGTACAATCTAAATAGATAGGATATTCTAATGGATAACAATACGAAATATAATATATAATCTTATCACTAATAATAAATCTAACATTATCACTAATTGGATAATTATATCCCTAACTATGATGTTAGAAAATGATACCCGACCTTATTCAATGTGCTGATGTATGTCTAGCAGAGCTGATAGCCTTACTTTGTTAGGACAGACAGTAGAGATAGTATTTTATCAAAAATAAGAAATCATTTTCTTTGTGCAGGTTTTGCAAAGGGCTTTGGAAGTATGGGATCTGCAAGTGATTCCATCAAACTCACCAGCAGCTGAGACGGCACAGTATGATCCAGCAAACGAGAGTGCATTTATATGCCATCTGCAAGACCATTGGTTCTGCATAAGGAAGGTGAATGGGGAGTGGTATAACTTTGATAGCCTCTATGCTGCTCCTCAGCATCTTTCCAAATTTTATCTTTCGGCTTACCTAGACTCTCTGAAAGGCTTCGGATGGAGCATCTTCATAGTCAGAGGCAACTTCCCGAGGGAATGCCCTATATCTTCTGCAGAAGCTCCTAGCAGCTACGGACAGTGGCTTTCTCCTGATGATGCAAAGAGGATATCAACGTCGTCCTCTAATCAGACGTGGGCCCCACCTGCCCCTCCTCCTAGGAGTACGACGAGTGAGCAGCAGAATTATAGGACAGCTTCCGAGATGGAGGATGAGGATTTGAGGGCTGCCATTGCTGCAAGCTTGATGGATACCGGATCAAGCAATCCCACTGCTACGACCACTACTACTACTACTACTACACAAGGTGGAACCACTATTGCTGGTGATGGTGGAAGTGGAGCAGAAACCGAGGAACGCAGAAGCAGAAGGAGTGCTGCTGAAGCTGCGGTTGCTGCTGCTGAGGAGCGCAGAAGAAGAAGCAGTGCTGTTGAAGCTGCTGCTGCTGAGGAGAGTGGAAGCAGAAGTGGTGCTGTTGAAGCAGTTGCTGCTGCAGGAACAGATAGCCAAGATGGACAAAAAAAATGAGTGAAGAGAAAACCACAGAAATGCTTGATTTTTCATTCATACTTTGCATAAAACACACTGCACAAATGTTGTTTTACTACTGTTGACTTGAGTTTGTACCCCAACTCTCCTTTAATAATTATCTCAATTTTACACGTCTTAACTTTTTTTTGCTCTGGATTTTGTAATGTCTTTTGTTCTGCTGGATGGAACTTGAAGGAAGCATAAGTGATCGGATGGTTTTTTTTTTCTAAATAAAAGGAATTGGGTTGTAGTGGCGATTTTAGATATATCAAGCTACATAATATTTGAGTTATTACGTTCGTTTGTTAGTATCTTTATTATACATAGAAGTGAGCTTGGGCGGGATTTTCTAAAAAAAAAAATTGCAAAAACCTAATTTTTGGGCTCTCTAACTCAAATCCTGCCAATTTTACAGAAAAAGTCATGCCCGCATGGACTTCTGTAATTCGAACCAGCCTCGGTCTAGCCTGAAATTTACACTAAAACAAAAAAACACATATCATTACTTTGCTTCAAATTTTCTAACGCACATCAAATTTTTATATAAATATCAAATGCTCACATAATTAGAAATTTCATACAAACATCAAGTTCTACAAATTCGGAATTAAGATAAACTAAAATTGAGTTAAGATAATTAATACTAGGAGTTGAGGCTATTTACAAATTTGAGAGGAGACGAGAATTTCCGAATTTTGCCTAAAAAATACAAGCCCAAGCATATTGAGGAAAAGTCTACCCTATTCATGCACAATTTCAAAACGGACTATTCGGAATGAATATTTTAAAATGGAGACTCGAAATTTCAAGCTCTTCCAATTTTTCACGGCCCTAATCCTAATCATACATACACGTGATTTGATGGTTAAATTTTCTTTGTTTTTATTAATTTTTTATTTAATATGTATAATAATTAAAGTATTAAAATACAACTCCTTAAGTTATATATATAATAACTAAAATTATAAACTCTGGTGAAAAGAAATCATATATATATTAAATACAAATGAAAAGAATTAATATCTTGTAGAGTTTTATAAAGGAAATCAAAATTTTATAGATTTGGAAAATAATGTATAATTTGTAATAATAAAAAAAGGTAACTATAGATGACATCAAAATTAAAAGAAAATGGTAACATCTTATTGGTGCTCTCTGTACTTTTGCTGAATTACTCTATGACTATCCTTCCACTACTTTAGGTATCCGTCCATGCTGAAGAACCAACTTTATCATATCCTTCTTTCTCGATCAAAAGTTTTAATTACAGTACTATAACTTTATTCCCCTCCTTTTGGAAAGAATGTGATAGCAAAGTCCCACTTATTTTATACATACCTATAAACTCGTACAACTTATATATTATTATTATACTAAAAGATAGATAGTCGTATTTTTGTAAATTTTGTCCGGTGCATGCGTTAAAAAAATATCATTAGTGGTGCTATAATAATACGCATTCGAGAGTTTGAGACTAGAAACACTAAACTTAAATTTAAACTTTAGAACAATCAACTTTATCGATCACATACTATTTATCTCTAATTTAATCTATTATATTTCTTTAGATTTAGATTGAAAAATATACAATTAGTAAGCACTTGACTGTACTTATAGTAAGCACTTGACATTTTAATTATGAATGTCTTTCCATATATAGTTCTTGATGGCTCTGACATTTAGCACTCACGCCTCGCCACTTGTAGTCGGCACAAAATAAAACAAGAGAAAAAGTAAATATAATTAATGTTTCATACATAAATCTCAACATGTTTAATCTAACGGCGGGAGAATCGACTTAATTTATAGTTGAATTTTTTATTTTGGTCACACCTTAAATAATATAAATTCGTTTAAATATAATAACAGCTATCTATGTGACACCTTTTGCTTCGATACTCAATAGTCGAAAATTGACCGGTTAAGTATATATATATATTAAAAGAAGTAGCTAAAGTAGAACAAAGATTAATGCGAAGGTTACTCCAAGGTCATGTGTTCATCAAAAACTCAAACACAAGATGATTCAGAAAAGGACAAAAGATAGAGAGATGGCAGTGATCAGTGGCATTGGGGACATAATCTTGATCTAATTAAACTTCAAGGAAATTTCTCACGGAAGAAAATAAACGAGAATTGGGGGGGAATCACGATGTTATACTAGGATGCTTCAAATAAGAAATTAGATGTTTAAATTATGTTAAAGATCTTGATAATGATATTCATGGTTAACACACTTACACACTTACGGGCTAATCCGATATAAGTGGTGATTAATCTGGTGTGGAACAAACATATTACGAATATTATTATCTTGATGTCACAGTAGGACCACCGTTTTTCTAAAATGTTATATTAGAAGTGACAATTCGAACTATCGTGCGTCGTATTGTGTGCCAATAATTTTACTGTGTAAAACTTACTAAATATAAATACGCACGATAAACTTTTCATACCATATTTTACAAATACGAATGTACATATTCGTATTATGTAATCATGTTGGGTTAAGTATATATATATATTGACAGTAGTATGCTTTTGGTTGGGGGAATCTGGTTCCTCTAAAAGTTGGGACTGAAAAGAAGATTCTACTTCCACCAACACTAGATGCTTAACATCATCACAGCTTAATTACAGAGTACCAAACAAACCCTAGCATAGCTAGCTAGCTAATGTGTGAATGAATCCAAAGTCCGTACCGCGGAGTTATTATACAGTGCAGTGGCAGTGCATCACATGAAAAGGTAAAGTCTCTGGTCTAACTCCGTGGCGTATCATTCACGGGGTTGATTACTTTTTATCCATCCAAGTTAATTAATTAATTAACTAAACCCCACCACCACCCTGTTTCCTTTCCTCTTCTAATAATGAAGTAATTTATTAATTCAAGTATAATAATTATTTATTTATATCCAATTTACCTTCTCCATGACTCTATCCCCTTTTCCTTATTAGTCATTATTCCTTATTTTACGCATAATAATTTAAATATAAATTTTTATTTTAATAGTTATTGACTTAAAAAAAATAAAAAGTTACTGACATAGATGTGAGTAGGGCTGACGATGGTGAAGGTATGATAAGGGTACCACTAATACCATAACCATATTATATTTTTTTTCCACTCATACCATAATCATAATCATTTTGGTTATGGTTCTTTGTACTAACTAGAACCATGGTTTTTCACAACGATCAAACCAATTAACCATAACCATTCAAACTAATAAGAGACTATTGTTTCATACAATAAATCCATATTAAACATACATTCATTGTTTTATACACGAAATCCAAATTAAATATAATTTCATTGTTTCACTTAATTAAACGACACTTCTTCAGACGCCTATCACTTGCGATCCTCAACAGGACGGCGAGGCAGAGAGGCTTGTCGAAGCAGAAGCTAATGCATGATATGTTGTCGACTTACCTAGGGCTAGCGCAACACAGCTAATTGAAATGAAGTGAACTGAGATTGTGAGATTTTACAATTGTAGGTTTTTCAGATGAGAGTGAAATGAATATACCAGATATTTATGATGAAAAATCAATGGTCAAAATTGAATGGACGATTTGGACTGAATAAATAGTAGGGACTGTGAATAAGAATTATAAGATTGGATTAATACTTATAATATAATAATTTATATATATATATATGTATATATATATTAGTAATATATATATATTAATATTATATATATATATATATATATATAGCAGTGATGGTTATAACCGCGGTTATAGATTTAATAACCATTATGGGTACAAAACTTATCACCGTAACCACACCACACTATAATAGTGCGATTAACCATTGCGGTAAATGATGCGAAAAGTCATAGTTATTTAATTTTCACCGCACCATTGTCGTGAGACATCTTAATATCACGTTCAATCCATCTCGATTATATTTACATTTATAAATTACCAAAGAATGCATAAACTTCTTTTATTTTTTTCGTACGGTGTTTTATTTCAGGGACCATCAAAAGTGCACTTTTTCTAATCTATTTACTCTACTTCCAAAATAATTATAACTAATATTTGGTCAATTAGTAATAGATAAACTATTAATCGTGGATTTTTATTTTTTTTCATTTATAGGATTCGACTGGATTCAGACCCGATACCTCTAGTGAAACAACTAATCGGATCAAATTACACAATATGGTTAATGCATTAACAGATGCTCTTTCCAAATGTAGAACGAAGAAGAAACATGGACAGGGAGAGGTTTTCAGCAAAAAAAAAAAAAAAAAAAAAAAAAAGAGAGAGGAGAGGAGAGGGAATAGCATCTTTGCAAATTGCAAAAGGACATGAAGAAAGAGCTAAGAATGCACCGACTCCTTCATCATCATCGCACACAAGATTTTGACTTTTTTTTGGAATTAAATTAATAATAATAATAAAAAAAACCTCTGCACTTTTGTGATTGACCACGTAGTGTTCGTAACGTGCTGTCGGGATAGATTAATTATATATATGTTCGCTGCAAGATCTATACTCTAATTTGGGAAGAACAAAAATTATTAGTTGTAAGTAGTATAAGTACTTCCCTTTTATATATTTTCTATTTATTATTAAATACAACAGTTGCGCGAAAACATTCTGATGTGTTTTGGTATAAACTAATATAATGGAAATTAATGTTACACAAAGAACATATGTTTTCTTTTAATTCAGACAGAAAATCAGACTATGGAATTGAATTTAATGTATGCAATGGGAAAACCACATAAACAATTCATTTTTTTTTTATTAATAATAACGGAATAGTTGTTAACTTATATCTAGAAGACTAGAGCTCAGCTTTTCTGCTCTCCATAAAAAATTAATTACTAAATTGCAACAACTAGAAATGTTTGGTACTTGAAAGTTATAATAAATTTCTCAGGTGTCAATTTAAACTGTGGTTTTTTAAAGTATAAATTCAAAAAATATTTCTGACTTACCAATTTATCCGGGACCGGTTTCTCGAAGCTAGTTATATATATGATCCTGATATAGAAGATTTATGGCTAGTTTTGAAGCCCCTAGATATTTTATTTTGGGATACAGCCCATCCATGCATAATATTTGCTAACTGCCAGGGCTGAGAGATTGGTGCAATTAATGTTTGGTACATATATGGTTGAGTTGGTCAGTCACTACAGTTTGATTTTGCATGTAGATGTAGGTAATGCTACCACCATGGACCATGCATAGATGGCGTATATATATAGTCTCTCTCATTTATTAACTATTTTATTTTCAGATGGGTCTATTAGCTAGGTGTGAGTGTGAGACTCTATAATAAAAACAATTCGGATCGATTTAGTCCGTAAGAATCAAAGCGTTAAAATATGGATATTATTTTTATTCACAAGGTTTAAATGGTATTGAATAGCCTAAAACCTCTAATTAATTATAAAATGCTGAACTAATACTAACTATATATAAACTGCTTCTCTATATATATTAGGGTGGGCGCGGGTGAGCTCGGTTGTTTTGTTTTTTATTTTTGTTCTTTTAAGAATAAAATCCACTCATAAATTCTCGAGTTTTTTTTATTTTATTTTCCAACTCGGTTTTAAACCAATTAGCGCATATATATATATATATATCCCCCAAACATATGAAATTTATGTTAATTTTGCTAACTATTATATATAATCGGATAAAATGTTCACACCATTAAAATAAGTACACACAAAATGATCTATATCGTAGGCTTTAAAGTTTATATTATAATTTTACATTGATTATACACAAAATATTATCATATAAAATATTTAAAAAGTTTATTATACAATTTATCTCAAGTATTAATTTTTTAAGGGTTATGGTTTGTTGTAAGCAGGCGGGAACAGTTTTTTCAAATTACCCAAGACGAGCTCTGATTTTAACTTGAAATAAGTTTTTTAGGACGCATTGGAACGATTTTCATCGGGTTTCGTTCCCCGTTTTTTGTACGCACCCCTAATATGCTGTGCTAATCATATAACCAAACTAACCACCTTTTCAGGGCGGCAAATCATGCGAGGTAACTTACTGCTATTGGTGAATCTAATTGTAACATATATTCAAATTTGACTCGCTAATTTTCGAATTAAATCAAATTATTTTTTAGATCGAGTTGAGTACAAGAGTTCATTTATATTCACTTCACGAGCTTAATTAAACATGTTTTTTTTGTCAAAAGACTAGTCGAGCTCAAACTTATTCAAGTTTTATACAATATTATATATAGGGTTAATAACTAAAAAACTGTCCAAGGTTTACCTCATGTTAAAATTAGGTGTCTGAAGTTTGAAATGTTAAAATGGACTGTCACAAGTTTCATTTTTGTTGAAATTTGGTGTCTTTATGCGTCTTTTCATCTTCATTCCATCATTTTCATCAACCCACCAACCCACTCATAATCCATCACTCTTTAATTTTCACAAAATCGTCAAATTTCACCTAAAAATTGAACATTAAAAAAAAGTTTCTAGAAGAGTGGTGTAGAGCCATTTTCCAAGGAAAATAGAGCGAGATTTACTTGCCCGGATGTGACCAACTTTTTTGGTGACGATTCCGGCAAAATGACGAGAAGGGAGTGTGTATGAGAGCTCGAATTTGACAGACAGTTTCGTCGGAATTGACTTCTCTAAAGTAATCACAACGAGACACCAAATTTCAACAAAAATGAAACTTGGGACAGTCCATTTTAACATTTCAAACTTCAGACACCTAATTTTAACATAGGGTAAACCTTGGACAGTTTTTTAGTTATTAACCCTTATATATATTTACACACTAGCTAATGAGTCATATTTAAACTCGAATTAAAGTACACAATTTTTAATTTAATTGAACAATTTTAAATTTGAGTCGAGTCGAGCTCAAACTCGAAAAATACAATTTAGACATAAACGAATTCGAACTCTTTTCAATCAAAAAAAAAAGAATTCGAACTCAAATTTAATAAAATAAGTCGGATCAAGCTTCACAAAATGTTAGACTCAGTTCGATTTGACCCGTAACTGCTACTGCTACTGTGTTGTGTTATTATTGCGTCACAATATTGCATATTGTCCAACAAACTGTCTTACTCTTCCAGTTACCAATAATAGTTGTCTGATAGATAGTCAGTCTGATACCGCTCAGTAAGTTAACATGTCTTTTATAGTACTTTTTGTCGCCACTTGACACTGAAATATAAAAGGATTTTCGTATTATTATTATCATTATTATTGAATAGATGGTAAAGAATTAAGAAGTGTAATTCGATCAAATTATACTTTGTTAATTACACTTAGATGTAGTGTTTATAAAGGTTCTATATATAACTCAAAATATTAACAAATATATAAAATTGTACTCACATTACTCATCAGCCACCTAAATATTTATAGTCATATTAGAGTTTTTGACCAAAATAGGGCTAAATTGACAACTAAATACAAATATAGGCTAGAAAAAAATTAATGATAAATTTAGGCCTGGCCGGGTTCCCCCAACCCGGCCAATGAAAAAAAAAAAAAAAAATTTTAATGCTTGGCCGGGTTCTGGGGACCCGGCCAAGTGAGTTCGAATTTCGAACTCACTTGGCCGGGTCCCCAGAACCCGGCCAACAGTTTATCTTTTTTTTTTTTTTAATTTATTTATTTAAGTCAAATTTAAAAAAAAAAAAAATTTAACCCATTATTTATTTCTCTATATATACAACCTTAACTATTTAACTCACGACCAATACGCGTAATCAAGGCTCATGGACCAATACGGGCGGAACCGATTAGAGTTCGAAGTTTTTTGACCGTGAATAGTGTTTTTCGGGCGGACGTTCGGATTTTGGCACGTGAATAGTGTTTTTCGATCGAAAACGGGTTTCCGGTTCAAAGTCACAGCCACGCCGTGAAATATGCTCCTTTTTGGCCAAATTCCATCATCTGAGGCCTCAAAATCGCGTTTTATGTTATATCGATATAACATAAAACGCGATTTTGAGGCCTCAGATGATGGAATTTGGCCAAAAAGGAGCGTATTCCACGGCGTGGCTGTGACTTTGAACCGGAAACCCGTTTTCGATCGAAAAACACTATTCACGTGCCAAAATCCGAACGTCCGCCCGAAAAACACTATTCACGGACAAAAAACTTCGAACTCTAATCGGTTCCGCCCGTATTGGTCCATGAGCCTTGATTACGCGTATTGGTCGTGAGTTAAATAGTTAAGGTTGTATATATAGAGAAATAAATAATGGGTTAAATTTTTTTTTTTTTTAATTTGACTTAAATAAATAATTTTTTTTTAAAAAAAAAAAAAAGATAAACTGTTGGCCGGGTTCTGGGGACCCGGCCAAGCATTAATTTTTTTTTTTTTTTCTTTGGCCGGGTTCCCCCAACCCGGCTAGGCCTAAATTTATCATTAATTTTTTTTCTAGCCTATATTTGTATTTGGTTGTCAATTTAGCCCTATTTTGGTCAAAAACTCGTCTTATTATGCAAAATAAGATGCATGAATCTTAGGCAATTTGGTGTTACGTAATGAACATTAGGAGAATTTTTATGAGATTGTGAGTTAAATTATAATATCAATATAATATGGAGTTTAATGTTATAACACAAAAATAAAAAAATATAATGTTAAATTACAATATACAAAATATAATATTTTGATAAAATGTGCCAATAATAACTTAAAATATTTTAATGTTAAAAACAATTAGTGGTTATAATAGTTGATAGTACTTGAATATTTTATATTTAAAACTAATATAAAAATAATAACACATACTATTCACGAAACGGCCATCCAGTCTAATTCAAATATAATCTCACATTATTAACTGTTTGATTTGGCAGGTTCTCTCTAACCACTAATTGTTACATTATAGACTCGCGTTTAAGGCTGAATTTCTAAATCAGGCTTACTTTCAAAATTAATTTGCAAACGATTTTTATTTTCAGAAGTTAATTTCCAAATTAGACTTTTTTATTAGTCAAAATAATTTATATCTTTTACTTTACACCGGTATAAATGAACCTAAATCATAATAGAATACAAAGAAGATATGTAAGAAAATGTTGAAATATTAAGGAGATTAGATGTAGAGATATAAAATTAATACATAAATTGATAATTGATAGTCAAATTGCTAAATATAATTTATAAAAATTATTATTAAAACTATATAATTTTTTTTTAAAATTATGAAAATATAAAGATTGCACATTGATCTAAAAGAAAACATCTATATAAAATTTATAAAAATCATATAAAATTAGTGATTAGAAAAAAAAAACCTAACATAAAATAAAAAATCAAACAAACAAATTGAAAAATGGATTTTAGTTAGTATTTTTGTTATTTCATAATTTTAAATGAATAGTTTTGTATGATATTATATTTTTCTCAAACCCGATTTATTTATATTTTTAAATGTTATCTTTTAATTCCAATATTTAAAAAATAAATAAAATCTACAATAATGTATGTCTTAATTTTTATGTGAATTTTCATTATTCATTTAAAAAAATCAGTTATTCAGTTTTAGATTTCTTACATTTTATTTTTTCAAAATTTTCCTGATCATTTTTTATTATATTTTGTCTTAGGCTCATTTGGAACATAATATAATTTTTTGGTTGCAAATTAAAAATTAAAGATGATTAAAAAATAAGAAAACATAATTTTAAATTTTTTAGTATTTAGTATTTAGAGGAGTATAATTTGTGAATTAATTTGAAATAAGCCTATTTTAAGAATTCAGCCCACAGTAAAAGACTAATAATATCTAATATATTACATCGTTTTGATTGTGAAATTGTGTGACATAAATGTGAAAATACGACTCAGATTACAGTGAGCGTGCCCAACACTTATTTATTGTGTTCAGGTTAAGATTCTGAAGACTGAAACCCTCTTTACAGCTTTGGGAAAAAAATCAATCATTTATTGCATCTATTTATGACATACTGACCTGCACAATTAGATAAAAGTCCTACCTAAAAACACTATCGTAATTGCTACGGTGAACTGCAAATCCCGATAGCTCATAGTAGTCATATTCATCATATACAGTTAATAACGGGTGAATGACTATTACCTTTTTTTTTCATTATGTATTATATATATCGGATTCTAACAATAATTTCACATTGCTTCAAATTACCTCATAAAAAAGTAAAATATTTGTCATGAATACTTTTTATTTCAAAATCTCATCCAGAATTTATGAAAAGAAATTCTTTTATATGTTAATTTAATAACAGATTGATATAGTTAATATATGGTCAGAGAGCATATTGGTAGTGAGGAGTGTTGGTTTGGTGAGCTGTGCTTCTGTGCATCTCTCTTTAAATGCATTTAATTTATATTTAGTTTATTTACACTTCACATGGCTTCCTCAAGGCCTCAACACTCATAAAGCTTTCCATTAAAAAAAAAATCTCATAAAGCTAACTACTTAATATTATGATAGGAACGTAACAGTTTATCGTTTCAAAAATGGAAAATATCATGATTAAGTATTTTATAAGTGAAGTATATGTAAAATAATTTTCACAAAAAAAAAAATATATATATATAATAATAAAACAACGCGCGAAAAAAAACTCTCATAAAGCTCACTTCCCTCCATCTTTGTTACCTTCTTCTTCTCCTTGTTCATTTCCACATCACATAGATATGAAACTCAGTCTCTGCAACACATAACAATGAGCCTTGATATTACACTTCACCTGCAACCTCTTCTTCTTCTTCTTGGTTTCTTCCTTGTACTAAACAATAATGCTATAATTCCATCCCTCGGCCTTACAGTCGATGGAGTTCTACTCCTCTCCTTCCGATACTCCATCGTCGACGATCCATTAAACACCCTACAGACCTGGAACTACAACGACCAGACTCCCTGCTACTGGCGAGGAATCACTTGCGGCCTCCCCGGCAACTCCTCCGCCGACTACCGCGTCGTCGGAATCTCCCTACCCGACTCCCAGCTCGCCGGAACCATCCCCTCCGACTTGGGCATGATCGAGCTCCTACGCACCCTTGATTTATCCAACAATTCCCTCAACGGCTCCATTCCGACGTCCCTTTTCACCGCCGCCGGCGATCTCCGCTTCCTCGACCTCTCCAACAACCGGATCTCCGGTGAGTTAAACGACGCCGTCGCGAACCTCACTAATCTCCAGCTCCTTAACCTTTCCGACAACGCCCTGACGGGGAATTTGCCGCCAAACCTCGGCGCGCCGCCGAATCTCACCGTCGTTTCTCTACGTAACAACTATTTTTCCGGCGAAGTTCCCGCCGGCTTCGCTTCTGTCAGAGTATTGGATCTGTCGTCGAACCTGATCAACGGTTCGCTTCCGCGTGATTTCGGCGGCGACAGTCTTAGTTACCTCAACCTCTCCCACAACCGCATCTCCGGGCAAATTCCACCGGAGTTCTCCAAAAGTTTCCCGGGTAATGCAACACTTGATCTCTCCTCAAACAACCTCACCGGAGAAATCCCGCAGTCATCTGCTTTCCTGAACCAGGATTCCGGCGCGTTCTCCGGAAACCCCAATCTCTGCGGTATCCCGACGAGAAACCCGTGCCCGATCCCGTCGTTCCCGTCTTCTCTCCCTAACGTATCTTCTCCGACCAACTCACCTCCAGCAATCGCCGCTATACCAAAGACAATAGATTCAACGCCGGAGAGCGGTAACCCCGGACATTCGTCGAAAAATAATAAGAACCAGCCCAAACTCCGGTCCGGGGCCATAATCGCCATCGTGGTCGGAGATCTCGCCGGAATAGGGATTATTGCAATGGTGTTCCTCTACGTGTACCACCTCAAGAAAAAGAAGAAGAGTAGCGGAGCAGTGAGGAAGGAGGAAAAATCTGCCGTCGGGAAAGACACGTGGTCTTCAACCTCGTCGGAGTCTCGCGGCTTCACGAGGTGGTCGTGTCTGAGGAAAGCAGTGATCGAGGAGGACAGCTCGGACGACACAACCGCCTCCGACAGCGACAAAGAAGATGGCCACCGTGCCGGATCGACGGAGCCGTACAAGGAGGGGACGCTGGTGACCATGGACGGTGGAGGAGATCAGAAGCCGCTGGAGATGGACTCACTCCTTAAGGCGTCGGCTTACATCTTAGGGGCCACCGGTTCGAGCATATTGTACAAGGCGGTTCTGGAGGATGGAACCGTTCTAGCGGTTCGAAGGATCGGGGAGAGCAGTCTGGACCGGTTCAAAGACTTCGAGAACAAGGTCCGGTCTGTTGCCAAGCTTGTCCACCCGAACTTGGTCCGGGTCAAGGGGTTCTATTGGGGCGCCGATGAGAAGCTCATTATTTACGACTTCGTCCCCAATGGCAGTCTCGCCAATGCTCGATACAGTAACTTCTCTTACTCTTTTAATTTTGCATAATAATTATTATAACTTTTCTAAAATCTTAAGGTATTATATTTTTTAAAAAATGAATACAAATGAATGTTGGGTTCGGGTTCGGGTTCGGACCGAGGTATGAAATTAGGCCGGTTTGGTGCATGGTAGGATGGGGAGTAGCTAATGTGCGCTGGGGGTGGTGGTGGAGGGAAAGGGGTTAGGTTAGGTGCAACCGAAGCTTTGTTGTTTAATGCGGAAAGAAAAGTCAACTGTCGGACAGGCTGGGTCGTGTTACGGGGTGAAGGAAATAAATACAGATAATAACTACTAGATAAGAGAGTAGTGATAGCTATTTACGTACGTTACTCTCTTCCTCATTAGAAAACGAATATTTTTTTTTTCTTTTTTTGGCCATCATTAGAAAACGAATTCACTAGCTTTCTTTTTAAGTCAACTCCGTTGACCATGCAGATAACTCTATTTCCAATTCCTGAAATTCCTCATGGCCAAAAAAAAAAAAAAATTCCTGAAATTCCTCTTGCCTTAAAAGAAATTATTATTCCAGAAATTCCTCATTTGTTACTTTATTTTATTATATGGTGCAGTTTAGTGCGCAGATGTACTAATTGACATTCAGCAATTTCTTTACACTCACTTATTCAGCTTTCCACTGTTTGATTTTGTATTTATGAGAATTGAAAACTAGTAACGATTTTCACTGATTTTAAAGATTGTCAAGAACATAGAAAATGTGACAATCCGCATAAAGATAAATAATTACATATCTCGGTGGTATATGAACAGTATACACCCTTCCTGTCATACAAGTAAAAGGATCCACACCTTTTGAGTTTTGAGAGGAAAGGGTAAACTGTTTATATACCTCCGTGGTACAGAATAATCGCTCATATATACAATGTTAGAGTTTGACTCAGTAAATTCACTGATTGAGTCACTACTCAACCACTTCTTAAACCTATTGATAATTTTTATAAATTTTTTGCCGGGTGTTTTAGGGTTCTATCATGAAAGCATTATATGTAGTATAATTTTTCTAGATTTGAAATAATTAACTCTCGCACATGGTGAGTCCATAAGGAATAAACTGTTATTTATGAATGTTTATTCTTTCAAAAACCTTAGCGATGTTTGAATTCAAATTTCTGATTAATAGATGAAATACTAAACTGTTACATAACATTAGACGACTAAACCTACCGAGTTTGGTTATGGTAAATTCTCATTATATCATAGGCATGAATCCTGGAAAGATTACAATGTTTTTCTAAAATTTTGGGCATCCACGACTCCACGTCATGGATAGTTTGTCAGCCAACTAGCAGCAGCAAAACACCTAACTGCCATACATATACATTCCAGATAATAATAACAACTACTAAAGGATACCTTAATTAATACATTGATGGAATAGGTCGGATTTGCTTGCATTATTATGATGATTAATTATTTCTACATCATTCTTCCATTTATATTTATTTTAAGTTTCAACTAATTTGGTTTGTAGGAAAAGTGGGATCGTCACCTTGCCATTATCTTCCATGGGAGGCCCGACTAAAGATAGCGAAAGGAATAGTCCGAGGCCTAACCTACCTCCACGACAAAAAACACGTCCACGGCAACCTTAAACCCTCCAACATCCTCTTAGGCACCGACATGGACCCAAAAATCGGTGATTTCGGCCTCGAACGCCTCATCATCGGTGATACTAGCTATAAAGCAGGTGTCTCTGCTCGAAATTTCGGAAGCAAACGGTCCACCGCCTCCCGGGACAGCTTCCAGGACACTGTAGCTGGCCCGGGTGGGCTTGGTCCTAGTCCTAGCCCGAGCCCTAGCTCAGTCGGGGGCATATCGCCGTACTATGCCCCCGAGTCACTGAGGACCCTGAAGCCGAACCCTAAGTGGGATGTGTATTCGTTCGGGGTGATCTTGTTGGAGTTGTTGTCGGGAAAAGTGATCGTCGTAGATGAGTTAGGGCAAGGGAACGGGGTTATGGTCGACGACCATAGCCGAGCCATGAGGATGGCTGACGTGTCGATTAGGCCGGAGTTGGAGGGGAAAGAAGATGCGTTATTAGCGTGCTTTAAGCTGGGGTTCAGTTGTGCATCGCCAATCCCTCAAAAGAGACCTTCCATTAAAGAAGCTCTTCATGTTCTTGAGAAAATCACTTCTTCTTCCTCATCATCTTCTTCATACTATTTTGGTGCTCAATAATTGTGATGATGTGTTGTTGTTGTAGCTAGCCTAGCTATAGAGGAATATAATGTGTATCTACGGATGAATGGTTGACCCTTGACATATTGTATTTTTTTCCTTGTCGAACTTGCGTGACTATTATCAATATTCAATGATTATGAACATCCCATACATTAGATTATGAAGTCACCGGTTCTGTTTAGCTCCGCGGCAATGGATATCTGCAATAAGGAATAATGTTGGTTTCGGGTTTAGTAATAAATATACGTTGAACTTACTATTTGTTATAGGGATTCTAACCGCCATTTGCTTTGGTGACTATTTGTTGGTAATAGCAACTCTTGACCTAGCTAGCTATCACCGGCCGAGAATGGCGGTTATTGATGACAAATAGGGACTGGATTTGATATCAACTAGGACGTGACTAGCTACATAAGTATATCGCCACCTGACATTAATGAAAAATAGCTCGTTGTATATTGATGACAAGTAAATTCCACCTTATTTTAAGAATAATCAACACCGACTTTCTTATCTCCAGAAATAATCGCTGAATTTATCATCTCAAATGATAGTCGGACTTTCTTATCTAAAATAGTTGATACTTTTTTCTCTTTATCTTCTAAAATAGTCAATTTCTATTTTTTTACAATGATAATGTTCTACTTATTTGATGTGATATGGTCTCTGGTAGACTGGTACTCATTTAAAAAAAATTAACTTGTAATCAATGGCATTGACTATTTAAAAATCATCTATTATATCAATTATCGCCAATGGATGTGTTGGTTATATAATCAAGCGTCGAAAATAATAATAATAAAATTAAGGGTTAAAGGTACTTTTGATACCACATGTTTGACCGAATGTGGCTTTTAGTACTGGATGTTTAGTTTTGTATACTTTTGGTACCAAATGTTTGAAAAAATGTGGCTTTTGGTACATCCGTTAGTTGGCCGTTAGTTTTAGCCGTTAAATGACATGTACAAGTCACGTGATCGACTCTAAACTTTTAATTTTGTTCAATTTATTCCCTCAAATATATTCCTAACTTTTATTTTGTTTAACTTAGTCATAACACTTCAAAATCGGACTCAATTAAACCAATCGAATTCAATTGACATAGCCCCATTTGGGTCAAATTTACCCAATTGGAGATAGGTCCCAATTGGGTTCGATTTTGAAGCTTTAGGACTAAATTAAATAAAAGTTATGAATATATTTGAGGGACTAAATTGAACAAAATTAAAAGTTTAGAGTCGATCACGTGACTTGCACATGTCATTTAACGGCCAAAACTAACGGCCAACCAACGGATGTACCAAAAGCCACATTTTTTCAAACGTTTGGTACCAAAAGTACACAAAACTAAACATCTAGTACTAAAAGTCACATTCGGTTAAACATGTGGTATGAAAATATCTTTAACCCTAAAATTAAAAGAACTAACACCATCCATCTATGATGAATGAATGAACTGACACAAGGCCTGCTGCCACTTTGGTTAGTTTGGTTGGCTCCTTACAGGGGCGGACCTAGGTAGAGTCGAGGGTGTGCAGTCGCACCCGCTCAACTTTGTATAATTTTTATAAATTTAGTGTATATACTATTGAGTGCGTTAATTTTGCACTATCTCAAAAATGAATGTTGCACCTCTCATAAAATGAAATATTGCACCCTTGACCTTCACTTAAATATAGATATTACATATTACTATTTACCTTATTATTATTATTATTATTATCATTATTATATATATAGACTATAAAATGTATGTAGAAGTATATACCTAAAAAAACTATATCTATATTCGTGTGAATTCTCTCGGATTGAGTTTATGGCACTTGATAATCAACTTCAGGCGTACATTGTTGAGTTACGAAAAAGTGACGACTTTTCAAGGATAACATCGATATCGACCTTGGTAGAGAAGCTAGTTGTCACAAAGAGAATGTGCTATCCTCTGGTTTATTTGCTCTTGAAGTTGGTGTTACTTTTACCCGTGGCTATTACAATAGTAGAAAGAGCTTTCTCCGCTAAGGAATTTGTGAAAACAATACTTCAAAAGCGAATGGGAGATGATTTCATGTGTGATTGCTTGGTGACTTTCATTAAGAAATATGTATTTAACTCCATTGATAATGAATCTGTTATGTTACATTTTTAAAGTATAAAAACTCGTAGGGGAATATTGTAATTAGTTTGTGTTTTACCTTAATGAATCTAGTTTATTATTGACTTTCTATTTATTATTACTATTTATATGCAACATTCTCTTAAAAAAATTCGATCAATCTTGCACCCCTAGTTCCGGGTCTGGGTTCGCCACTGGCTCCTTATAAAGATATATATAATTGCTTGACCCACGCATGTATCTGCTGCAATCTACACATAATAAGACACATAACCTGAATAGATATTATTATTAGTTAAAGCCTTAAAGGTGATTGATTTTTTTTGAATTATTAGTGTTATTCAAAGACAGCAGCTTCATGCATCCCATCAAGACTTTATTGCTGGAAATCCTGCGCAATTCATTTCCTTACCTTCCAAAATTAAAATACACATATAGATATATATAGATAGACAAAGCGGACCAGCAGGTACTGTATGTCTATTTTGTCCAGATTCCCATATAGTTGCTATTGATATTTGGTGTCTACGTTAAATTTTGGGTTAAGTTAAACAGAATCTGGTCACGTGGGTTTTCAAAATTTCAAAAATATACATGACAGAATTAGGTTTCCGGTCGATTCCGGCCAAACCCACCCCGATTTCGGCCGACTCCGACCGATTCTCGGCCGATACCGACCGATTGGAGGTGGATGGCCGGAGTCGGGGAGGGTGGCCGGAATCGGAGGCTTTAAAAAAAAAAGCAAAATAGTATTTTCAACTCAATCTTTTAAAATTAACCACAAAAGTTAATGGAAAACCAAATAGCAACAATACTAAAAATTGGGACACCAAATATCAACAGCTTAAAATTGAGACACCAAATTAACACTCGGAAAAAATTGGGACAATTTTTAGGCTATATATTCCCTATTGATGATGATTATATGAATAACAAGCTAGAAACAAATGCTCAACTGTCGGTCGCAGTGTCAAATATTGACACGTTCTCTAGCTATTGAGATTTCAAGTTATTTATTTACAATACATACATACTGCAAAATTTAAAAATAAAATAATAATATTTTCAAAATTTTGGATTTTAGTACAGTTTTATGTAATACTATTTTATTTAAAAGCTAATATTTAGTAGGGTTAGTTACCAAGTTGTTGTCTAAAGCTTTCTTGACAAATTTTGCTACTCAATTTGTTTGACCATTCATTTTGAAAGACCTAATTTGATAAATTGCATATCGGATTCGCGGTCAGAATCCCGCCCAGGCCTGGCCCGTGGACACCCTTACGGCCTTACTAATCTGCCTGTCTTCTTCTACAGTATCGTCTTCGTCAGTCGTGTCGTGATAACGGCCAAACCCTAAATCAGTAAATCTTAATTCTAAAAGCACCCCGAGTCTGTACCTTGGGACGATTGCTTGCTCACTGAGCTTTCCTTCTCTTCCACCAGTTCAGCAACAGCAGTTATAATCACTATAGTTATACTATAGCTGCCCCCTCTCCTATCCTGATGGAACAGCAACTGCTCGCCACGGATAAACAGGTACCTCAGAGAACTCACTTGTTAATTGCGTTGGTATGTTAGTAAGGATGATGAAGCTTATGCGTCTCTACTAGTTTGGTTCGGTTTGAAAATGAACCATATTCTAATTACTTCATCCTCCTGGTGGACGAATGATTCTCTTATTCTTGAATTTGTAATTGGACTATTTGTATAGACTATAGCGACGTTGCTGTTTCAGACTTTATATTTACTCCTATGCTAGTGGTCAGTGAAATGATTTGTATCTGAGGAGCTTTGATGGACTGCATATATCATATTATCATTGCTATGCTCTTTAGTTCTGTTACCTGTACAGAGTCTACATTTCAGTTTTAGCTGATAAGCCAAACTAGTGAGCTAAAATGTTAAAGTAGAACAACCTAGGAAACTTATCAATCTGATCCAGAATTTCCTTGCTTGACGCACCAACCCATCGATCTTATATTTGCTGAAAAAAAGTTTGTTCTTATTGAAGAATAATTCTAGGTGGCTTTATCATATAGGTTTATGTTTCACTAATGGTTCATAATTTTTTGTGAATCCCTTTCGCTCGGCCATCTGAAAGAAATTGAGTGTTTGTTGGTATAGGATACTTTAATTTTAATCGAAAAGTCCTGTCTGCAACCATCTTTGTTTTTTTTTTTTTTAGAAAAAAAACAGCAAATAGCTATTAAATACATTATTTTAGTGAAATGGTACATTTGATAGGTTTCAAAATAAGATGGAACATTTGATGTTACGTCTTTATGTTACTGATCCTCTTGTTTGTTCCATTTGTGGCAGGTTCTAGTTGAAATTGTCAAATTGGCTCAAAAACGAGGAATAAAAGGTACAAAAGGAACTTGGAAAGACTTTTTGAATGTGTATGATAGAAAATTCGGGGCTTGTGTAAGCGATCCTTCTAAAAGGCCCATTGATGTGCTTGTTGCTTTCCTGATGACATTTACCAATGAGCATTGTTCTCAGGTAATTATTTATCTACTGAGGGTGTTTTTCGGTTAATTTTTTAACATCACGATGATCTGTATAATGCCAATCCATTATTGCGTCTTTTCAGTTTTTGGCTAGAGTTATTCAGTGTCATTCCAATCGTAAGATAGTGGAGCAGCTAAAGCAGGAATCTCCAGATAATGAGTGTCTTGAGCAGGTGTGTTATTTATTCAATGTGGCTTGGTGCTTTGCCATTTTCCCCAAATGATATTCTGTTGGTTCCCGAATAATGGCACATTTGCTATCTTGTTGTCTAAAAAGATAAACACTTAGCAGCTCAGGAGGATATGATTGTATTTTTTTGTAAATAGGACATCAGCATCAGGATTTAACAATTTGTTTCTTCTATCCATCCTCTTCTTTAAACTTATGTGTGTTTTTATCAGGTGCATTTTTATATCAATACATGTAACTTATCCATGCCTTATATATCATATATGTACCTATGATACGACATTTAGATGATTTTTCAATTTTTAGCTACAGCTAGTTTGTGCTTACTTGATGGGTATACTGTATTTGATTCTGCATTGGTGAAATATTTGTGTCACTTCTTGGCTCTTGCTAAAAGTGCCAAGTCATTGACATGGCATTTTTTTTATTAATTAATTGTTAACCATTAAAATGTCATTTTTTATTATTATTGTTAACCATTAAAACTAATAATATAGTTTTTCCTTTTGTATGACATTTACTTTCCCGCCATATGTTGATTGTATAATTCGTGCCAACTTGGCTTGTCTATGCAGAGACTCGTCCGTCTAACTCTTGAGCATCCTCAATATCCAATAGACTATTCCTTTCCCTCCTTCAGTGAGGTATGTTGCCAATCTAACTCTGAAGTAATACATTAATGATGGTGTCAAACATAGAGAAATGCCATGTTGACAATTATGTTTTGGGGTACTAGTTGATGTATCTCCTACTGCTATGCTTCCGCCAAGCTTCCAATTTGCTTTTTTATGGTGCCTTCAAGTAGCTTAGAAAGACTTGCTAAAAGTTTGTTGGAGTGCATATTTAGGTCAATACAGAATGAGTTCTATTAGTGAATCAAATGAAAGGGGAACCAATGAAACCATTACTGTTCAATGAGATGGGTTGAAAATCACTCGTCTTGTTAGCTAATTTTTTCCCCTCTCCTAAGGAAGTAATCTAGTGTCCTGTAAAAAAAAATAGGTATCTTTTTGTTCTCATGCTTGTCTTTCCTTATATCCTTTGTTTTAATACGTAATAAGAAGTGCAGGATTGGGTAGTAACAAGACTCTCTAAAAAGTCAAAGTTGATGAGACAAACTGCAATGGTAGCTGTTGACTGTGAGATGGTTCTTTGCGAGGATGGCAGTGAAGCTTTAGTGAGAGTTTGTGTTGTGGATCGTGATTTACAGGTACATATTCCGCTAGTAATTCTGATTTGGTGCTGGAGCATTACTTAAAAATTCCTTTCTAGAATCTATATGATTCAGTTGATTACTGTAACAAGTTGAATATTGCTCAGTTGACATGCTATAGCTCTATCACTAGGATGACCTAGCTACATTGAACTCTCCATTAGAGAGAGTTTGTTCTGTTCTGCCTTTATTTTGCATTTAGAAAATCAGTCATAGGTTTATTGATATATGATAAGGAGGAATTCAGATTTTTCTAGATGGTTCATTTGCAAATTGATTAGATGTACTGTGTTTTTTATGTTTTTCGAATCTTGAAATCTGCAGATCAAACTTAATGAGTATGTAAACCCTGGAAAAGCTATTTCTGATTATAGAAGTGAGATTACTGGTGTTACTGCTAGTGACTTGAAAGGAGTTACGTCCTCCCTGTCTGACATACAGGTAGTTTTTTTGTATATATATGTTTTTGTATCCTTATTATTGATCTAAGTCCCTTATGTTTTCCAAAGAAATTTCGTACCATTACTTGGTTTATGTTCTGCAGAAATCCTTGAAGAAAATCCTGTCACATGGAACTATTTTAGTTGGTCACAGTCTAAACTGTGACCTGCAAGGTATGTTTATTTTTGGAATTTGATATTAGGATCAGTTTTGCAGCGTTTTTGTTTCTTGACATGAATTTTATGCCCTTGTTTTGTCTCAGCATTGAAGTTGGATCATGCAAGAGTAATAGACACCTCATATATCTTCAAGTACTCGAATGGACATACCCAGCGAAAACCTTCTTTGAATAATTTATGCAAGGCAAGTCACTATTGGATTTCATGTAATCATTATAATGTTATATATCCATATGAAATCTACTTATGGACTTAGGTTTGTTAGTTGAAGATGTGATGGAATACTAATTTACTGAGGACGACTGCTTTTGCTCTTCTTGGCTTTGCTTCAGCTAGTTTTGGGATGCGAAGTTAGGAAGGAAGGAGCACCTCATAATTGTGTAGATGATGCCCGAGCAGCAATGAAGCTCGTCCTAGCAGTAGTTGAGCGTGGAGCTCCTGATGATATGCTATCTATTCAAGAGGATGTAAGTTAGTTGGTCAGCGTCTGTTTGTTTGTCTTTTCTGGTGGCTGAGAATCTGTTGGATGATTTTCTTTTTTGCCGTTTGTAGGTGCCGGATTCTGAAACAGCAAAGCTTTTCATTCACAGAATACCAATTAATGTACGAGTTGAAGAACTGCACCGAGCAATTTCTGGGGACTTCACAGTAGAATCAAAGGTATGATGACAAAAATTCTGTTTTAATTCCACTGTCATCTACTACTAGAAATGCTCCTGATATAATTTTTTCCTTTAGAAAAAAAAAAAAAAAAAGAGGACTCATGATGATGCATATCATCAGAATTCAGAACTGTGTTTGTTATTGGTATTAATAAATAATAAATGTCGGTTTGGTGCAGCCACCGAGATATGCAGATGCAGTTAACTATTCAGCTTTGGCAATCTTTGGGAGCCCTGAAAAAGCGGATCAAGCTTTTGATAGTATAAAAGGCAGCTTGGAAAGGGTGCTTCTTCCCCACTTGTTCTTCTGCTAAACCTATCATCATCTTCTTCTTTGATAGCTATATAAATGAACTATGAATTCTACTCCTTCCTTTGTTTGGTCTTTTGAAGTAGGCGATAAATTGGTGCTGTCTTGTGTGTTCAAATTTCAGGACTCGTATGGACGGTCGCAGAAACTCACTACACTTACACTCAGTAATGGACGAACTGCTGAGATATATGTTCGAAAGATGGATACAGATGCTGCTTCTTTACTAAAGAAAAGAGCTGCGGCCTCTGAAACTGCAGATGAGTTAACTGTTACCAAGAAACAGAAAACTGAGGACGGCGCTGAAAATCATGTGGAAGAGATTGAGAGATTGAAACAAGAGCTGCAGCAAAAGGATAATCAACATAAAAAAGAGATGGAAGTGTTGAAGAAGGAGGTTGCTGCAAAGGATATGCAGATCTCTGTTCTGCATAAGATGGTGGCGCAGCTCAAGGAAAGACAAGAAAAGATGAAGAAAAAAGGCATGTTGCAATAAATAGTATCTCGACGATTTTTCTTCGGTATCAAGTGTTGATCATCAAACTCATCCACACAATCACAATGTCTTTGGTCTCCGATGGGGACTCTTATTGATTTGGGAGTGAAGGGATGACGTGGAGTGAATCGAGTTTTGGGCACTGCAGAGGCGAGTTTTGCAAGCAGCATTGGTTTTGCCTTTCCGGGTTTTGCAGAGATTGTTAGATTCTAATCTATCTTAAATTTTTGTTCATTGTAAGAATGTAAGTTGTATAATGCCCGTTTCCTCTAATTAGGCAGATTGGCAACATCATCTATGTTGATTATTGACCTTAATATGTACTTTGGATTGTTAAAAACATTAGCATGAATTATGTTTTCTTTCGTCCAGTCTATCTCATTTTAAGTATGTATTTGCAACATATCAAAGGGCAGTGATTAATTTACTATGTCATTTTAATTTTTATACATTTATTTGTGTACATTCAACATAGAATATATTTTAATATGTGATGGTATAATAAAATAGTTGTAACTAAGATACTTGGACTTACAAGTGGCTTTGTATAAAGGTAGATGTGAAAGAACGATTTTTAATGAGCAAATATGAAATGGTTTGAGGCTAATTCTCGAAATATATGGTTAAGTTAGTGATTGTTAGTTTATATAAGACCAATAATATGGGTTTTTTTAAGTGTGAGTATGTCTTCTTCTTTGGCCGAAGTATCTATTAATCTTATTAATATAGTTTCACTTTCACCATCAGTTTATATTTAAGAAATTGAAATTTTAAGTTCAATTTTATTCACATACTCTTATATTTAAAGCGTATATGTGCCTGTAAGAACCTGATATTTTTATTAGGTTATCGAAATGAAGAATCAGAGCTAAACACATGGGCTGACCTCATTTACATAGTTTCATCATCAGCGTAGTATTATTAAGAAATTGATATGGCAAATTTAGTTCAATTCGTCGTATCTTATGTGTGACATTTTAATTAAATTATCAAACTAGACAGAACCAAGCACTTTCCGAATTTAGAGATTTAGACGGAAAAGAAATATAGAGAAAACAAATAGCGCGGATAGACGACACTCCCTTGTTGGGGGGGACACAGCAAAAATATCAAGAAACTTAAATAGGTGGACCCCAGCGATGGAGACCGCCGCCGCTGCAACGGAGGATCTCGCCTCCTCCTCCTCCCCTTCCGCCTCCACCCCCGCTGGGTACGCAACCGTTGAAAGATGGATCTACGCCATGTGGCGCCACCATCAACATCTGATGGACAAGTTCGTCCCGTACGTCAAGTACCGTTGGATCGCCGTCCTAGCCATCGCCTTCATCTACTTCGTCCGCGTCCTATGGGTTCAGGGCTTCCACGTCGTCACCTATGCTGTTGGAATCTACGTGCTAAATCTCCTCATCGGGTTCCTCTCCCCGCAGGTGGATCCGGAGATCCAGAACGGTCCCATCCTCCCGACTCGAGGATCCGATGAATTCCGACCATTCGTCCGACGCGTCCCTGAGTTCAAGTTCTGGTACGGGATCAATCTAATCCCTCTTTTGCATTTATTCCTTGCTAGATGAAGAGCTTTGTCTTGTGTTCTAATGAGGAATTAAGATACTTCTACGGCATCCAGTGAACTATTTTACCATGATTAGGCTTCACATGTGGAAGTTCTGCATTTTCTAGGATTAAAAAAATTGAATCGTACTTGCATTTTCATGAGGAAATGGAATTTTTTTCTAGTTGAGTTGGGTTTTAAAATATTTTATTTTTCAGAATATATAGTTCTTCTAGCATCTAGAATGTTTAGGATTGAGAAAGTTGTGATGAAAATCAAGGGGTGGCTATAATTTCAATATCATTTTAAGTTATAACTCCTTTTAGTCTTTGGATTGGATGAGATTTGAGAAATGATAGAGCCTGTATTCATCTGTAATATCATTCATCAAGAGTTTGTCTAACATTTCCTTAAAGTGTGATAAGAAGCACTGGTCTCTTCATTTGGTACTGGGCAACTTTGCTTTTTGTGCAAAAAAACGCAGTAATAGGCTATAGCACCCAAGATAGTCGAAATCCTCATCGTGCTGGATCAGGCTAAGTGTAGATCATGGATTAGAGATAACATGAGAACTAGAAGTAGTGTCTAGTTACTTGAAACAGCGATTTGATTATGTTAATTAAAGTGAATAACACCGGTTAGTGAACACTTGACAATAGTAAGTACTTTTTGCTTTTGCTTCCGTTGCAAGTGAGATGAGATCCGACCATTCGTCCGACGCGTCCCTGAGTTCAAGTTCTGGTACGGGATCAATCTAATCCCTCTTTTGCATTTATTCCTTGCTAGATGAAGAGCTTTGTCTTGTGTTCTAATGAGGAATTAAGATACTTCTACGGCATCCAGTGAACTATTTTACCATGATTAGGCTTCACATGTGGAAGTTCTGCATTTTCTAGGATTAAAAAAATTGAATCGTACTTGCATTTTCATGAGGAAATGGAATTTTTTTCTAGTTGAGTTGGGTTTTAAAATATTTTATTTTTCAGAATATATAGTTCTTCTAGCATCTAGAATGTTTAGGATTGAGAAAGTTGTGATGAAAATCAAGGGGTGGCTATAATTTCAATATCATTTTAAGTTATAACTCCTTTTAGTCTTTGGATTGGATGAGATTTGAGAAATGATAGAGCCTGTATTCATCTGTAATATCATTCATCAAGAGTTTGTCTAACATTTCCTTAAAGTGTGATAAGAAGCACTGGTCTCTTCATTTGGTACTGGGCAACTTTGCTTTTTGTGCAAAAAAACGCAGTAATAGGCTATAGCACCCAAGATAGTCGAAATCCTCATCGTGCTGGATCAGGCTAAGTGTAGATCATGGATTAGAGATAACATGAGAACTAGAAGTAGTGTCTAGTTACTTGAAACAGCGATTTGATTATGTTAATTAAAGTGAATAACACCGGTTAGTGAACACTTGACAATAGTAAGTACTTTTTGCTTTTGCTTCCGTTGCAAGTGAGATGAGATCACAGACTTTTGCAGAGAATTTTTTTACACATTTAGGATATTGCACTAATTGTGCAGATGAACCTTGCTTTGTGCATAAATTGCAATTCACAACAATTGCTTTGTGATGTTCTCTTTTTGTTGGATTATATACCATACTAACTCGGAAGTATATTCTTTCATTGATTGAAGGTTATCGGTGACACATGCATTCTTGATTGCATTTGTAATGACATTCTTCCCCATCTTTGACGTGCCCGTGTTCTGGCCAATACTACTTTTCTACTGGATAGTGTTGTTTACTGCTACTATGAGGAGGCAGATTACACATATGATCAAGTACAAATATGTGCCATTTACTTTCGGGAAGCAGGTACGAATGGTTGCTGATCTTGCTTTCTCATTTCATCCCTTAAATATAGAGTAAATCTTTAAAAAATGAAGTGTTCTAGCATCACTTATATATATATAAGGCTGGAGTCTCATCTTTTGATTTTTTTTTATTTTTTTTCTGTGGTGTTTTTCTTTTTAGAGATATGGAAAGAGAGCAGCAGCTTCTTCAGTTGAAACAGCAGAACTTCTAAGAGCTTAAGTAGCCAAATCTTTAGTGGCTGTCATTTCAGTTTTTCCCTGGTTAAGGGAAGCCATGTAATGTAACAAAATGCATATTTTTTGAGAACTAATTATTACATGACAAATTATCCACTTCCATTAGTCAATTGAAGCTTAAATTTTATTTTATTTTGCTGGAAAGTTTCATGAAAGTGAAGTGTTAAATTATTTATGAATATTTTTATATTTCTAACGTTCAGACGATAATAAGATTTAGGGTTAAGAATCTAACTGTCTGAAATTTGCTTTATGTGAGATTTTAGTGTCTGAAGTTTAAATTGTTGTTATTCTGTCTGAAGTTTCAATTGTTGTTATTCTGTCTGAAGTTTCAATTTTGTTGAAATTTGCTGTCTCCGTTCAAATTTGCTGTTAAAATTGACAGAACTTGGTCATGTGCTTGTCACATGACTAGATTAAAAAAAAATTCTAAAATTGCCCATAGTTGGGTGGTGGTCGGCCGGAGTTGGGTGGTGGCCGGAGTAACATAAAAGTATCAGGACAATTTTAACTTTTCACATAATTCTGTCAAATTGAACAGAAAAAAAATGGACGCAAAATCAAATTTCAACGAGTAAATTTTCTACCTGTGAAATTTCCAGTGAAATTTTAAGAGAAAGTATGAAAGAGAATGTAATGGAACAAATGTATAGGTCATTGGTGGGGCCTTAAACCACTTTCTATAGAAATTTCACGCCATATTTCAACAAAGTTAGAAACTTCATATTGCCGATATTAATAATTTAAATTGCAACACCAAAATATCATATAAAACAAACATCAAATATTAAAAATTTATAGCTAATGAATGAATTAGATTATTTTATAACCAAATCCAAGTAATTATGATTATAATATTTTCCCACGTGATGAAAACATAGCAAGAAGACAATGATTAAATATAAGATGATTACTTGTCAACGATGTTGGTTGATGATAATTAGAGAGGAACAGTAGCTGTAAAGTAATATCTAATTGGTCATGCTAGAAAAATGGAACTAATTGTTTAATGAGCAACTCGATAGATGAATTGTATAATGAATGAAAAATAATACAGTAATGCAAGCTTACAATATTTTTTGGGCAATGCCAGGCATATACATAATGAAATCTAAACATTAAATATAACTGTTGATCAATGTATGATTAAAATTTAAGCATTACCCAATATTATCATAAGTTCGAAGTTGGGAATAAGTTCGAAGTTGGGAGTGGAAGCTTTCATTCTTTAATTCTTTAAACTAATTATTTTCTAAATGGGATAAATACATCTCTCCATTAAGGCGATGTTTCCAAATAAGAGTTTCATGATGATATTTATAAATAATATTTACTTGTGAATGAATGAAGATCTCCCTCTTTAAATAATGTCCACGAATAACATTTTACACCGAACTCAGCACTTGGTCGGTCTATATGCTCTAATAACATATGCACATTAACAACTTTCTCATAATAAAATATTATAATTATATTAATGGTCAACTGAGTTCAGAGCTCCATATTTTGACGTTCACACGTAGAAATTATTAACTCTTGGTGCACGTCTTTTCTGTATTTTGCTGGCTTCAATTTTGTATTGAGGGTATCAAATTACATTGTATTAGATTAGAGAGGTCCAACATTATTAATAACCATCTTTTACTTGTGGAGAAAGGGATTAGAGCCATATCCTCTTACATTTTTTCTTCCAATCAATTAATTTTTTTTTCTGGGGCCAAATACAGGCAATATGCGCATTGATTATTATTATTTATTATTCAAACTTTTAAAAAAAGATTAAGCAAATACATCATAAATGTGTTTCTTTTTATTTTCCTTCCTAAATTCCTAATCCTAGTCTATTTAAGTCTTTATAATCAGGGTTTAATGAAAGAGATGAATCATTCAAAAAGCTAACAAGTCTTTCTCCATCATACTCAATCAAAAATGGTTGCCGTCTACAACAGAGAGTTGCTGAGTTGGTACCTCATCACCCTCAAGCTCCGAGAAACAGTCGAGTCTGGTCTCCCTAAATCTTCCGATGGATCCGCCGCTGACCAGGTCGTCCTTCCGCCGGCCCAGCAAACTCGGCAGCCACAACACATGTACAGACAGCTCCAGTTACCATCATCGTCCTCTTTCCAGCCCCTCAGCATCGAGGTTCCGATCAGCAATGGCTGCGCTGACAATAATCCATTCGAGAAAGCAACCCCTACAATCGACACCGCCAGCAAGCTCAAGTCGCCGGCGTCGGAATGGACGATCTCGATCAAGGACAGGCTGGAGCAGGCCTACCAGGACGATATGGCGTGCTCCTGGACCAAATATTCCATCTACCGCATCCCGCACTACCTCAAGGACGGCGAGGACAAGGCCTACATTCCTCAAATCGTCTCCCTCGGGCCGTACCACCACGGCAAGCGGCGGCTCCGCCAGATGGACCGCCACAAGTGGCGGGCGGTTCAGCATATCCTGAAGCGTAATGACCACGACATCAGCCTCTACCTGGACGCTGCCCGCGAGATGGAGGAGAGGGCAAGGTCCTGCTACGAAGGGCAAATCGGTCTCAGTAGCAATGAGTTTGTTGAAATGATGGTTCTCGATTGCAGCTTCGTTCTGGAGCTCTTCAGGGGAGTAGCAGAGGGGTTTCCTCAACTTGGATACCCGCGAAACGATCCTATATTCTCGATGCGCGGATCGATGCACAGCATACAGAGGGATATGATCATGTTGGAGAATCAACTCCCTCTTTTCCTCCTTGATCGGCTCCTAGGGATCCAATTCGGAGATCCAGACCTCAAGGGCCTCGTCTCCAGGTACGCTATACGCTTCTTCGATCCGTTAATGCCGACGGACGAACCGATGAGCAAAGCTGATCGGAACAAGATGGAGTCCCTTGGGAACGGCTTCGATCCGCTCGGCGACCAGCGAGGCCTCCACTGCCTCGACGTCTTCCGTCGGAGCCTGCTGTCGACCGGGCCCCAGGGTCCGAATCCTAGGACCTGGATGAAGCGGTGGTCAAACGCCCATCGCGTGGTGGACAAGCGCCGCCAGCAACTAATCCACTGCGCAACGGAGCTGAGAGATTCAGGCATCAAGTTCCGGAAGCGAAAGACGGATCGATTCTGGGACGTTAAATTCAAGGACGGCGTGCTTCGGATCCCGCGGCTGCTGATTCACGACGGAACGAGATCTCTGTTCCTCAATCTCATCGCCTTCGAGCAGTCACACTTCGATTGCTCCAATTACATAACGTCGTACGTCATCTTCATGGACAACCTCATAAATTCTCCGGCGGATGTGGCATACCTTCACTACTGCGGGATCATCGAGCACTGGCTAGGGAGCGACACGGAGGTGGCGGATCTGTTCAATCGGCTGTGTCAGGAGGTGGTGTTCGACATCAACGACAGTTACCTGTCGCCGCTATCGGTGGACATGAATCGGTACTATGATTACAGATGGAATACATGGAGGGCGAGCTTGAAGCACAACTACTTCAACAATCCTTGGGCGATTCTGTCCTTCGCTGCGGCGGTGGTGCTGCTGTTGCTTACCTTTGCACAGACCTTCTACGGAATTTATGGCTATTACAGACCTCCCTCTTAATTCAGACCTCTCATTTTCTCTATTGTAAGATTTGATTGGCAGCAGAAACAATACTACCGAGATTTAGGGTTTGGAATTTGTTAATTCGATTTATTTTGCAATCGGAGTGCAATGTGTTGTTCTTTTTGGCTCTGCAAATCGTTTCCAATTGAATTTTTGAGTGTGCGTGTTTAAGTATATGGTAAAAAAAGATTTGGATATGTCGTGTGTTTTATTTCTAGCCGTATTAAAGCATGCAAATTCAAATTTTGGGAAAGAAGTTGGAAAGTTGTAAACCTCCCAACAAAAGGCTGGCTGGGGTTAGCCATGAAAACCTATGAGAACTGAGAAGTGAACTAATTGGAGACCATTATGAACCCGTCCTGAATGGTCCGGACCGATCTAATCTAAATAACTCTGAGTTGACTAACTCTAACCAAAAAACCTTAGCTTAAACTTTGGGAACTTGGTTTATGTTAGTCTCGACTCTTAATGAAGTTTAAATTTTGAAGAATACCAAGTTTCAGTGGAATTAGAACTTGCTGATGTTAGTTATTATAGTTTTCTTAAAAAAGAAAAAGGATTTCCATGTAAAATTCGAACTAACCCGAAACCAAATCGAACCCACACAATCCCATTTCGGGCGGGTTTTCTTCCATCGAACTCGGACAATGAGCTAGGAAACCCAAAAGTTTTGGCTTAGGACTTTCTTTTTAAATGCCCACCTAGCCCGTTCCAAAGTCAGGCCCAACTATAAACCGATGTTCTCCACAACATAGATGGGCCTGTTTGATCTATCTATAAGTAAAAAATGACTCATAGAAGGTACCATATTTTTTTACGAGGTGTTCTAGGGCTCGGTCGTGTTCAAAAGGGCAAAATGTCACAAAGCATGTTTACTTCGCACCTAAAGAATTTACTCTCTTACTTAGTCGGTCCGTGATGGGCCCCGGCTAAGGCCGTTAGGCCCCTTAACGATTGACAAACGGCGACTAGGCCCGTTGGGCTAGGAGCTGGGTTGCTGGAAGGCTAAGGGCTCCGACGGACGGAGGCCCCGACATGGAATAGCCCCGAGTGAGTATAGCCTCGATAGGGGAAAGCCCCGAAGATATCGGACCTGGACGTGGTCGGTCCCGATATGGGAGTTGACACCACTCCCCGACAGAGAATCCTCAATGATGCAACTTGGGAGTCTCCGATAATGATCGAGACTCGCCAGTAAGAGCACAATCCCGGAAATCTCGCTATGATTACAGTAGTGATATAGTGGGCGAGATATGTGGGATACGCATAACTGTACAGATACGTGGCGAGATATGTGGGACAGTGGATCACAATCCAACCGCCTAATCAGGTAACTGGGATAGCCTTCCCCCTATAAAAGGAGGGAAGTTATCCCAAGTTAAGGTTACGTTTTTACACACATACACATACTGCTTGCTTGCCCTGTTGATCACCGTACTTACGTTAAGCATCGGAGAGGGATTCTGGGCCACCGCCCTCTATTCCCCTTCTGCAGGATTGTGAGGAGCTAAGGAATCCGTCACCGTAACCGGAGCTCCTGCCGTGATCCAACATTGGCGCCGTCTGTGGGAATCGCAACAAAAAGCCAAAGTAAGTTTGCTTCCCTTTGACTCCATACCATGGCTGGCAACAGGCCGCAACGATCAGGCAAGCAGGTGCAGACCACCAGCAATCCCCCTGAGGATGATACACAGCATCAGGATCTGAGAGACGATGGTGACAGCACTCACCGAGATGACACCACCAGGGAGGTTGTTCCCCCGCGAAGAGAAACCAGGTCGATGACCAGGAACGAGCTCCCCGGTGGATCCAGGAACGAGGCGCCTTCCCAGAGCCCAGAGCTGGCCAGGGTAGTGGCAGAGGCCATGCCCCTATTCATGGAGGCCATGGAGGCCCTCTTAGACCGAAGAGAGGCTGCCAGAAGGCAGGCCGTAGATCTACCGCCGCTCCCTCCGCGGCGAGATGCTTCCAGAAGGCAGGTGGACGACAATCTGCCGCCACCTCCCCCGTTGAGGGAACAGCCCGTTCCCCCCAGGCATCCGAATCCAGCACCGGCGGAGAATTTTGTGGTCGATGGACCAGGGCCAGTACAGCAAAGGACTATTCCCCTGAATGGTCCCCTCACTGCTGATCAGGTGGTGAAGATTGTGGGTATTTGCATGGGAGATCAGAAGCCCATGATGTCGGAGTTGAGGAGTCGGGAGACCCATCCCTTCGTTCCCAGGCTGATCAATACCCTGGCCCCTCCAGGCTTGGGTATCCCGAAGATAGAGGAGTACGACGGGGACGCGGACCCGGTCCGCCACGTACAGAAGCACCTGACAGCGTGCATGGGCAGGACCCCAGATGAGGATGTTATCTGCACGTTGTTCCCGAGTACCTTGGGAGAGAAGGCTTTGACATGGTTCTACAGTCTGCCCACCGGATGCATAACATGTTGGGAGGATATGCATCAGCGATTCATCGCCCAGTACCAAGGGCGTCGACGGCTGCTGAAGAGTGTTTGGACCCTGCATGAGGTGGTCCAGAGTCCCGACGAATCGCTGGCCCAATACTACCAGCGTTACACGGCTGGCATGACCGAGCTGGATGAGGAGATATCGGAGGGCGAGGCCGTCCGTACCTTCTTGAAAAACCTCAATCCCCCATACGGCTCCGACTTACTGCACAGCGTCGCGGCCAAAAACGTCTGGAGCATGGAGGCGCTTCAGGCGAGGGTGAAACAGCAAATCGACGTCCAAGAGTCGAAGATCGCTGCCGGAGAGTTGGCTCCTCCCAAGGGGCGCGGAGGAAAGCAGTTGTTCAAACCATTGGACAACCAAAACAAGAAGGATAGCTCCGAGAGTAGTCGGAGTCGTGGACGCCCTGATCGAAGGGAGTATAGGCGTCCGACAAAGAGAGACAGTCAGAGGGAGGAGTTTACCCCCCTCAACAGGCCTTTGAGAGAGGTCTTGGCCGTAATGGAGAGGCAAGGCCTCGCTCGTTTCCCCAAAAAGAAGGAAGGCGAAAAGTTGGGCTCCCGCACCGACCGTTACTGCCGATTCCATCGGGCCACTGGTCACGACACTGACCAGTGTCGGGAGCTGAAGAAGGAAGTAGAGAAGCTTATCCAGAGGGGTAAGCTGAAGGAGTTCGTGGGGGATTCGCGCTGCAAGCCCCATTCCCGATCTCGGTCGAGATCCAAATCTCGATCGAGGTCCCCAAGGAAGAGAAGGTCCGAAGCGGAGCCTTCGGAGGGCCCATCAGGGTCCCGACAGAAGAGGGTCATTAATGTGATCCATGGAGGGTTCGCTGCGGGAGGAGACACATCGTCTTCTCGGGAGCGTTACGCCAACCAGGTGCCCGTAGCAGTGGCCTTGGGAAAAAGGTCCCGGTCATGGACCTCGAAGGAGGAAATGGAGATTACCTTCTCGGTGAAGGATCTGGAGGGAGTAGAGACCCCCCACGAGGATGCCCTAGTCGTGACACTGAATGTAGGTGGATTCGAAATGAAGAGGATCCTCATTGATGGAGGAAGCTCCTCCGACATCCTCTTCTCCGACGCCCTGGAGCAGATGGGGAAGAAGAAGAAAGACTTACGAGAGCTTAACTTCCCGATGGTAGGATTTTGCGGCACAACCTCTTATCCGTTGGGGGTTATTACGCTGCCCGTGTGGTTCGGCAGTGGCTGGAAAATGGAGAAGAAAGATGTGGAATTCGTGGTGGTCGAATCCACAGGGACGTACAATGCGATTATTGGGAGAACCACCATCAACCCGCTGATGGCAGTGGCCTCGACTGTCCATCAGAAAATGAAGTTCCCGACTGAGAATGGGGTCGGTGAAGTAAAAGGCGACCAGGTGGCATCGAGACGGTGTTATGTCAACGCCACAAGGAGATCGAGGAGGGAGGCTATGTCGGTTCTCCAGACAGACACTGATCCTCGAGAGGAATTTGGGCGCCCCACCCCCATGGAGGACCTAAAAGAAGTCGAGATAGATGGGCCCGAGAGGAGGGTAAAGATCGGATCCGCCCTAACCGAGGAAAGGGCTCAGGAGTTGATCGTGCTCTTGAAAGAATTCAAGGAGTTGTTTGCCTGGTCCCCGAGCGATATGCCAGGAATCAGCCGTGACGTGATCGAGCATGAACTGAATATCGACCCTACGATCAAGCCGATCGCGCAGAAGAGACGTCCGATGGGGACAGACAAGAGGATCGCAATCCAGCAGGAGGTTGGCAGGTTGCTCGACGCTGGGTTCATTAGGGAGATCCGATTCCAGACTTGGGTCGCCAACCCAGTGCTGGTGAGGAAAAGTAACGGGAAGTGGCGGATGTGTGTCGACTTCCGCGACCTGAACAAGGCTTGCCCGAAGGACTGTTATCCGCTCCCGCGGATCGACCAATTGGTGGATGCTACATCGGGGCATGAGCTGCTAAGCTTTATGGATGCTTATTCTGGTTATAACCAGATAAAGATGGCGAAAAAGGATGCCCCACACACCGCCTTCTACGCTGACAGTGAAGTCTTCCAGTACGATGTCATGCCTTTCGGCCTGGTGAATGCGGGGGCGACCTATCAGAGAATGGTGAAGAGGTTGTTCGGGGATATGCTTGGAAGTACCATGGAAGCCTATGTAGATGACATGCTGGTGAAGTCCCGACGAGCATCGGACCACGTTGGTAACTTGGCAATGGCCTTCGAGAGGATGAGGCTCCACTAAGTCCGCCTGAATCCAGCCAAATGTGCCTTCGGAGTACATTCAGGGAAGTTCTTAGGCTTCATGGTGAGCCAGAGGGGGATCGAGGTGAATCCCGAAAAACTAAGGGCGATAGAGGAGATGCAGTCCCCGACAAACCATAGGGAGGTGCAAGTGCTGAACGGTCGACTGGCTTCGATGAATCGCTTCCTATCCAAGGCAAGCGACCGGGCGATGCCATTTTTCAATGTGCTGAGGGCCAACCGACAGTTCGAATGGACCGCCGAATGTGAGGAGGCGTTCCAAGCGCTCAAACAACATCTCCGCACCCTCCCACCACTAGCAAAGCCAGTTCCAGGCGAGCCGCTCTATCTTTACTTGGCTGTTTCTTCGTTTGCAATAAGCTCTGTCTTAGTTAAAGCTGTCGAGGGCAATCAAATCCCCGTCTATTATGTAAGCAAGGCGTTTGCCAAGAGTGAAATGAATTACCCTCCGATTGAGAAGTACCTCTTTGCGTTGATTATTACCGCTAGAAAGTTACGGCCTTACTTCCATGCACATGAAATTACGGTGTTGACTGATCAGCCATTGAAACACTTCTTGAACCGGCCTGATGCGTCGGGGAGACTAGTAAAGTGGGCCGTGGAACTTAGCGAGTTTCGGATTCATTTCGCTCCGAGAACAGCTATCAAAGGGCAGGCATTGGCCGACTTTATAGTTGAATCTACTGTTCCCGATCCTGAAGCAACGGAAACAGTAGAGGGGGCAACCGGGAATACTGAAGAGGTCCCGACGGCGGAGCAGTCGGAACAGCCAAATAAGGAGAACACCTGGGAGTTGTACACGGATGGCTCCTCAAGCTACGGGGGCACCGGCTAAGGCCGTTAGGCCCCTTAACGATTGACAAACGGCGACTAGGCCCGTTGGGCTAGGAGCTGGGTTGCTGGAAGGCTAAGGGCTCCGACGGACGGAGGCCCCGACATGGAATAGCCCCGAGTGAGTATAGCCTCGATAGGGGAAAGCCCCGAAGATATCGGACCTGGACGTGGTCGGTCCCGATATGGGAGTTGACACCACTCCCCGACAGAGAATCCTCAATGATGCAACTTGGGAGTCTCCGATAATGATCGAGACTCGCCAGTAAGAGCACAATCCCGGAAATCTCGCTATGATTACAGTAGTGATATAGTGGGCGAGATATGTGGGATACGCATAACTGTACAGATACGTGGCGAGATATACGGCGAGATATGTGGGACAGTGGATCACAATCCAACCGCCTAATCAGGTAACTGGGATAGCCTTCCCCCTATAAAAGGAGGGAAGTTATCCCAAGTTAAGGTTACGTTTTTACACACATACACATACTGCTTGCTTGCCCTGTTGATCACCGTACTTACGTTAAGCATCGGAGAGGGATTCTGGGCCACCGCCCTCTATTCCCCTTCTGCAGGATTGCGAGGAGCTAAGGAATCCGTCACCGTAACCGGAGCTCCTGCCGTGATCCAACAGTCCGTAAGAGACAAAATACTAGTAATGAATATTTTTCTTTCTAAAGGTTCAATAGAAATTTAAACCCGACACAATTAATAAAAAACTGAAGTATTGAATCATTGCACAATATTATATTGTTATCAATTTCATATACTATTAGTAATAACTCAACTACTTTTTTTTATCAACACCAAATGCCCGTAAAAACTAAATTAGCTGCAAACTTAACATAAGAATGTAAAGTAACGAGGCAAAAGACAACGTTATGACTGATAGTAAATATGTTAAAACACAAGAACATGCTAACAACAACAAATACCCCAAATACAGAACAGTTATTTTTACATTATAGTATTGTAATTTTTTTCTCTTTAATAATATCGGGCTTTCTATAAATAAAAAACTACTTTTTGATCAGATGGATATTCATCCTAAACTTAATTCACACCTCACCAACAAAACAACAATAGTATAACCAACCAACTTTCAAACCCAACCATCTAATATGAGAAAATAGTTATGTATTTAAAAATTCGTTTTTAAGTTGTAGAAATACACGTTTTTACTTCTTTATTATAAAAAATGAGTTAAAACCTAATAGTCGTTTCTGAGTAGAAATAGGTGTAAAGTCATAAAAACAAGTAGAAATGTAAGTTTCTACCGTTTTTAGATTTTTTTACCATTATTTTTTTTTGCCAAATTTTACCATTATTTACTTCAAAAACAAAAACAAATCTAATAAATTTTGTCAAAACCACAAAATATCGACCAAACCCACGAGAGTTTTTACATAGATTGTCATTTGTGGCTCAAATCATTTTCTGTTGAGGTAAAACTTATTATTATTTCATTCAAATTCAATATCCATTAATCATTTAATAATACATAGAGTTTTATAAGACCCTATCAACATCTCTTTCTCTTTTACCTTTCTCAATCTTTAAAATACAATTGAGATATGAGCCCACACTACATTTACCCGTCAGTTTTTCTCACTGTTAGGTTATGAGATCTAGGTCAACGGGGTGTCGGCTTTGATCTCACTCCTTACGGGGGATGTGTATGATCCGATGTTCCTGAGCTGCTCTGCCTTAGTCTATCTTCTCCTTTCCTTCCTTCCTTCCTCTGCTTCTTCTCTCCTTCTACCCTGCAGAAGGGGCAATACCAGACACGGAGGAGGGGGGGGTGGTGCCTGGTGAACCCTCTCCGATGCCTAAGTCAGAACTATATTTCTAGAGAGATAAAGCTAGAGAGATGTCAGAGCTAAAATGTCCAAATGGCCAAGATCCTCAAATGAGTTGTGAAGGTGGGGTATTTATAGGCAACGGTGTCATTAAGGTGGCTTAATGACATCGTTAGCCTTTAAACACAATTAATTAACCTTTAAGCACATAATTAAGACCTTAGGATTCGGAGGAGGTAGGCGGAGTGGACCGAGCATGGGAGTCCGAATGTGGTGTCGGGACCCTTGGGGGGGGAGAAATCCGACCCCCAAGGGTAGGGGTTGGGTGAGGACACCCAACCCCTCCTAGGGAGGGTGGGGTTGGCCAACCCCATCCCTCCTAGGAGGGATCGGGTTGGCCGACCCGATCTCTCCTAGGAGAGATCGGGTTGGCCAACCCGATCTCTCCTAGGAGAGATCGGGTTGGCCGACCCGATCTCTCTTAGGAGAGATCGGGTTGGCCAACCCGATCTCCCCTAGGGGAGGTCGGGTGTGGCCACCCAACCTCACCTAGGTGAGTTCGCCTATGTCGGACGGGCGCTTCGGCCCCGTCCGAGCCGTCGATGTTCTCGCGAAGTGTCCGGGTTGAAGTTTCGATTTACGATTGGCGATGGGACGATAAAAATACAACGGTTTGGAAGTCAACAGGTTCAAATTGGGCGTATATCCATCACATGCCCCCGAGTCAACCAATGGCCTAACCCTTGATTGACTCTATTTTAGGATGGTATGACACGCGCAATTTGAAACCGGGGTTTTACCTTCTTTGTCTGAATGCTTGCTTACCCGTGGATACGTGCCTCTGACTCTGCCCCCCTGTCTACTGAGATAGAGGAATTGTAAACGTCAGAGTAGCACGGACGTGTGCCTAGGCACGCGTCCGTCTGAGGTGGGAGTAATAAACTTATCTCTGCTACAGGTGTACACTCAAAAAATACAAACTTGCACAGGGGTGTGATACGAATGCAACTAAATGACTTGTGCTCCAAATTCGTGCCGGGATTTCATCTAAGTGAGGGGAAATTTTAATTTTGGCCAAAAATTTTCCTAAGTATGGAATGCTCAAAAATAAAATTATCTTGATAATTTTTCTAAGTATGGGAATATATTTAGCTATATTGGAGAGGGACAAAAATGATGACTTTTCCTTGGCCTTTAGATTTTACTTAAGGAGAGATGGATGGTGGTGATTGAAACCCCTAAAAAACCCTATCATCCTTTTAACATAAAAGAGGAGATTTAGAAAAATACCTCCAAGAGTCACCCTAGCCACTATCTTCCTTCTTCACTTACCCTTGGAGAGCAAGAAAGGTTGGAGAGCACCCCCAAGGTAAGGGCCGGCCAAAATTCCGGTGGGCACCTGAAATTCCGGCCAGCATCTTGATCGGGACGGCGACGAGGAAGACAAGCCCAGCCGAGGACGAGGGCTCGACTTCAGGCGGACAGCGGCTGCCGGCGGTGCTGGGTACGGCGGAGGCGACAGAGGCCGTTGTTCCCGACGGCGAGGAGGTCCACCACTTCGACGGACGGCCACAGCGGCGGGACGGGCGGAGACGGACGTGGCTCGACTCCGGCGGCGGAAAAATCGAAGCTCCGGCGGCGAGGGAATCACAGCTCCGGCGAGGACCTGATTTCCGGCAACGTTCAAATTTGAATTCCGGACCCGTTTATCACATCGGGTCGGGTTTTCCGAAGGTCCGCTCTTTTCCTTTCCATTACCGCGTAAAAAGTTGATTTTTGAATCGTTGATATTTGATTGCCGATGCTTGATTGCCGATGCTTGATTGCCGAAATTTGATTGAATGTGGGATTGCCGTAGATAGCCGTTGGTAGTTGTAGATTTTGGGGAAAAATGTTTGCCGGTCGTCCGGATATGGTTTCTTGTCCGATTGGGCTATCCCGGTCTTGAATTTGATGTCGTGCCGCCGTTGGTGTGTTAATCTTTGTTGGAGGGTATAATGGTAGTTTTTTCCAAAACCCGACCTTAGGCTTGGATAAAACTATTCAACTTGGTTGTCGTGGTGTGCTTGACTCATGTTGACTATCTTTGCTGGGTGTCTTTGGATCTTTGATTGTTGTCGTTGGTTGGGTGTCGGAGTATTTCCGGTTCTTCGGAAATTTTCCTTGTCTTGATATTTGTCGTGTCGTGGCAGGTACTATACTCCTGGTGGTGTCCACGTACGCAGACTCTTCAGAGACGCCGTATTCTCCGAAGGATGAGTGAGTTCCTCTTTCTCTTCCTCTTCGGTCGCGTTACTTTCTTTCCTATTGCTAGCTTGGTATCGTGACCTTCATTGGGGTGTTAGTCGAAATTTGATTCGTGCCTTGGGGTTTCCTGCTATCTTTGCCTTAGGTCTTGCTATTCTGTCAGAGAACCATATCACTAGGTCCGATTACAACGAACATGTTACCCTAGGAGATATCAGTCCCCTAGATGAGCCTCTGTATCCTTTTCTCCCCTCCTTGGGGAATACTCGCGGGACGGTGACGGAGCCTTCTATAGGGAAGGTCGCCGTGTACCCCTCTCAGATCCGATTTGGGCTGAGGCTGCCTTACTGTGACGAGCTTATAGAGTTGGGCAGGTTCTTCAGGATTTCTCCTGTGAACCTTGCCCCCAGTGCCCTCCGTGTCTGGGTGGGCTTCCGGGTATTGTGCCATTGGTACTCCTGGAAGTACTCTCTCGTTCTATTCCGATGCTTCTATCGGTTCCAGTACCGGACGAGGGTGGGGTTTGCGAGTTTCGTAACTCGCCATCCGACCTTCAAAGATCCCCGATTTTCTGACTTCGGGTTGAGTGGGATCGAGTGGGATACCTCCCTCCGTTTCGTGACCCAGATTGACAATTCGGCCAGTCACTGGGCTAAGCATTACTTCTTCATTACGGACCGATACGTCACTTGGTCGGTCTTGAATGAGGATCGGTCCGATGGTTGGCCTGCTTTTGGAGAGTTCTCTTCGGATGATTTGAAGACTATGAAGATCATTCACGAGAGCAACAAGACCCGGTCTTACTGCCCCGTGTCTTTAATAACTGAGACGGATCTTTACGAGGCCGGGATCAGTCTGACTCCTGACTCCGGGGGCTCGGTATGTCACTTGGTCTTTCCATCTTTATTTACCTTCTGCTCTTCCTTTGTAGGTTGGTTTCATGGAAAAACCTATAACATGCAGGGAGCCCCTGTTGATCTGAGCAAGAGGAAGGCTCCTTCTAGTTCTGCTTTGAAGAAATCCCCCCTGCCTGGGAAGAAGGCTGGGGCCTCTGGTATGCTTTCTCCTATTTGCTTCTTTATGATGTAACTTATGTTTTCCTTATCTTGTTTTTCTTACCTTGCTAGTGCGCTCCCCCTTGGTGACTGAGAGGGTCGTCTCCGTTGGCAGAGATTCTGGACCTTCCAAGTCCAAGCCGCGGCGATCTGATTCTGAGGCCGGGGCCTCGGCTGCTAAGAGGAAGAAGGCTGTGGATCCTGCTTCGCCTACTGCTCGTCCTCCGACCCTATCTCGTGATAAGGAGATGGTGGTCGAAGAGGTGCCTTCCCTGGCTGACAAAGGGAAGCGACCTGCTGGTGGTGGTTCCCCTGCCCCCCAGCCGAGGGCACGGTCCTCAGGTATGATCTCTACCTTGTGCTGATCCTTGTATGTTTATACTCTCCTTTGACTTGCTTTGCTTGTGTAGGTGGGCCTCCGACTTTAAGTCGGAAGGATTTCGCACGGCTCACTGATGAAGATGTTATTGGGTCTGAGTGGACCCCCTTCGCTGGTCTGAAGGAGTTCCACCTCGATAGCACTTCCTCTTTGCGGACTCCTGAGGTTGGTGTCCGCGTACTCCGCGGTGCCGTTCCCCCTGGGGATCGTGTTGCTCCGCCCAAGTCTCCTGGGGAGACTCGGCGCTTTGTTCAAGGGGTACTTTCTCGTTATGCACCTGTAGGTTGTTCTTTGCTTTCCTCTTATTTCTTTCATAATGTCTATCTTTCGGTTATTCATCCCTTGTTTGAATTGTTAGGGCATATCTGACATGGTGAACATGTCCTCGCTCGTGCTCGAGTTATCTGACGAGAGGAAGACCCTTGAGGACAGCCAGGTTTCTCTCAAGGCGGAGGTCGCCACTGCTGCCGAGAAGGCGCGTATATCTGATTTGAGGCTACAGGAGCTCCAGGGCCAGGTGTCCTTGCTTGAAGCCACTGTGGGCAGTTTGCGTCGGGAAGCTGAGGTTGCTGCGTCGCTTCATTCTGAGGAGCTGCGGAGGTTGGAGACTAAGTGTCGGGCGGAGGAGAGGGCTGTCGCGGTATCTGAGTACAAGGCCTCCTCTGCCTTCACCGCCGATTATAGCACGCGTCTCACCCAGGAGATGAACCAGTTCGGTGAGTATCTGGTTGATCACATATACCGGATTGATCCTCAGTTCCCCTTTGGCGACCTTGGTGACTTTGGGCCATATGCCACTGGCTATGCGACTGTTCTGATGGGTCAGGCTGCCGTTGCAGACGAGCCTGCCCCTGCCCAGGTGGATGCTACACCTGTGGAGATTGGTACCTCAGACTCCTCCTCTTCATCCATTTCCGCTGGCGGTTCAGCTTCAGGGGGTGAGGGTGACTCCCCCGAAGGTTCTGACTGACGTGTTTATCTCATGCTATCCTTGTATATAATTACACTCCTTCTCCCCTTGTATGGGTTGAGTGTCCTTTGAGATTGTGATGGTGTTTGTTGTTACTTTCCTTTGCCACATTGTGTTTGTTGACTACGTGGTTCGTTTGCCTTTACATTAGTGCTTCTCATGTTTTTATATATATCTCTTCTCATGATGGCTCCCTATGCCTTGTGTATGTCTCTTTGGGTATGGACTCTTTCCTTGGTGTGTTTCCTTTACTTATCCTTCTTTCGTGCTTTCCTTCATGTCTTACCTGCCATTTCATAAAGAAAAACATTACTTGTTCTTCACATTACTTTACTTAGAAATTTCTTTCCCATGGTATCCTTCTGAGCATGGTATCCTTCTAAGAATGGTATCCTTCTAAACATGGTGTGATGATCTCTTCTGATACCCCTTACACGGTATACGTTGTACTGTTAGACCAAAGATACGCTCTTGGTGGGCGTCGAAATCTTTTCACGAGACAGGCTCTCGGACGGCACTTAACGTTTCACAGGATAGGCTCCCGGAGGGCACAGGTTAGTCCACCGATACCTTCTTGACGGGTGTCAAATCTGTTCACGAGACAGGCTCTCGGACGGCACTTAACGTTTCACAGGATAGGCTCCCGGAGGGCTCAGGTTAGACCAAAGATACGCTCTTGGTGGGCGTCGAACTGGTAGTTTGAAATCTACCTCAAGATACGCTCTTGGGGGCGTCGAACTGGTAGTGTTTTTTCTACCTCAAGATACGCTCTTGGGGGCGTCGAATCTGGTAGGTTGCAAATCTACCTCAAGATACGCTCCTGGGGGCGTCGAAATCGTAGTTTTTGGAAACCACTCTCAAGATACGCTCTTGGTGCGTCGAATTCGTAGTGTAATAACTACTCTCAAGATACGCTCTTGGGGGCGTCGAAGGTCGTAGTATGAACACTACTCTCAAGATACGCTCCTGGGGGCGTCGAAGTTCGTAGTTTTTGGAAACCACTCTCAAGATACGCTCTTGGTGCGTCGAAGGTCGTAGTGTAATAACTACTCTCAAGATACGCTCTTGGGGGCGTCGAAGGGCGTAGTATGAACACTACTCTCAACATACGCTCTTGGGGGCGTCGAATGTCGTAGTATGAAAACTACTCTCAAGATACGCTCTTGGGGGCGTCGAATGTCGTAGTATGAAAACTACTCTCAAGATACGCTCTTGGGGGCGTCGAACCTGTCATTGACTTGAAGTCATATCTGTGTAAGGATAACTTCGTGGTTATACCACTGCATTCACTGGAAAATACTTTTGAGTAACTACTACTCCCTTAGGAGCATTCATGTTTTTGTACACTTGGGATGCCTTGGTGCACCAAGACATCCTTTGTAGGAATGAAAGATAGTTGTAGAGTTGGAGGAACTTCGTGAGTTCTCCTTCTCCAAAGTTGTTTTTTTGAAAAGCTTGTAGAGGTGAAACATGCAAAGTGCTAGATATGAAAACTAAGGATATGGGGTGGCCATTGCGTCTGTTGCCACGTACTCCTTGAAGCCTCCATTGTAAATTATTTCTTCCACTTCCACCTTCAACACCATGCAGTCATTGGTTTGATGCCCCCAGGTCTCATGGTATTCACACCAACCCTGTGCATCTCTTCCTAGGAAGGCCTTGCCTTCCTCCCTACATGTTGGTAGCTCTTGCTTGAGGTGCTTGTGGAAAATTTCTTCTATGTTGAGTGTGAGGGGTGTGAATGTGAAATTGACACCTCCTCCCAATGTGTCTGTTTCTCTTCCTCTTTCTGGAACTTCATCCAACTGTTCCGCCTCTTGTTCAAATGCCTTGTCCAGCTTCGCCTTGAGCTCTCTCATTGTGCTCGTCATGACCATCTCATAGAGCCCTCCATAGGCCTCGAATGAACTTGGATGCATGTTTCTGATGAATGCTCTGACTGCTTCTCCCCTTGTGATGTCCATGTTGGCACCATAATCAAAGAATCTCTGGAAATAGCTTGATATAGACTCCTGCGGCATTTGCTTGATATCATCTATGTAGCGGAAGCCTTTTAGGATGGAGTTCTTTGTCCTGTTCCCTATTATGGTGTCTGGCTGCCAAGGTATGGATGTCACCTTCACAGCCTTGCTCCTGTGTCTCCTTGTAGGCATTGTTTGAAAAAACTGCCTGCTCAAACGGAGTGTTACTCCACTCTTCCTCCTTCTTTGTCTTTGTCTCCTTCCCCTCCTTCTTCTGTCCTGGTTGGCCCCTACCATGACTACAGCCACTGTATCTGTCCCGTGTGATCCACGTCTCATTGAGTTGACGTAGCATTGCCTTGCGGTGCGTTGATCACCCAGGACCTCTCCAACCCCGTTCTCCGTGATGTACTTCAACTTCTGGTGAACAGTGGATGGCACTATTTCATATGGGTTTATGGTTGTCCTTCCTAGGATCCCATTGTAGGCTCCCAGGGTTTCAACCACCAAGAAATTGACATTTATCTTCAGCTGGGTCCATCCTTGGCCCATGGTCACTGGTAGGGTTATCATTCCCAGGGGGTAACTTGTTGCCCCTGAGAAGCCAACTAGAGGGAAGTTGACCGGTTTGATGTCTGCTTTGGTTTTCCCTATCTCTTCCAACACTCTCAGGCTTAGGAGGTCAGCTGAGCTGCCCCCATCCACCAAAATTCTTTTTACATCAAAATTGTCAATATCTAAAGTGATAACTAGAGCATCGTCATGTGGAAAGACGATGTGGCTCTTGTCCTTCTCCGAGAACTCGATCTTCACTTCTTCTCCTTCTCTTGGCCTTTTTCTCCACCTTGGCACTGAGCTTAGCTTCGATGCATAGACCTCTCTTGCGTTAGTCGTTGGGCCACCTGATGCTGCTCCTCCATGTATCATGTTAATGACTCCTCTTTTGTTGGGTGGAGGGTTATGGTCTACCTTTCCCTTGCCCTTGTCTTTCTGTGGTGGCCCCAGTTGCATACTATTGCCCCCATGGTCTACGAATTGCTTCAGTTCTCCCCTCTGGACGATGTTGTTTATGCTTAGCTTTAAGCTAAAGCATTCATTTGTGTCGTGACCATAAGCCTCGTGGTTGTCACACCATCTATCCTTGTGATTTCCTACCATTGGGGCTCTCCACCTTGCAGGGGGTGACCAAAGCTTTTGATTCCGCATCTCTCTAAGTACGGTGGCTGGAGTGGCGTTCAGTGGGATGAACTTAATGACGTTTATTTCTCTGGCCTTTAAGGGTTCACCCATTTGGTTTCTTTGCTGTGGTGGACGCCACTCCTGCTGTGGCGGACGCCACTCCTGCTGCCTTGCATGCTGTGGTGCCTGGGGTGGCTTTCCTTTGTTTGGCCTTTGAGTATCCTCCTTGGCTGCCTGAATTTTGGCCTTCTTGCTTGCCCTGTGCCTCTCAAGGTCAATATGCGTTTTAACTCTCCCTGCAAGCTCTTCCAAGGTGCTTGCTGGCTTTTTGGCCATCTTTTCAGCCAATGTTGACCCAAAGCGACCTAAGTTTCTGATAAAGGCTCGGATTATCTCCCCTTCAGTGATGTCTCCCTGGATGTCTGCAATATTCTGGTTGAACCTAGTGTAGTAGCTGGCCAGGGTTTCATCGTATTCTTGTTTTACGTCATCAATGGAGCCTGTTCCCTTGAGGAGTTTCCTCTCCCCTAGGTATCTCTGCAGAAACTTAGCTTTTAGCTGCTCCCATGAGTGGATGCTCTCAGAGGGCAGGCTGAAGAACCAATGTGAGGCCACCCCTGATAGGGTGTTTGGGAAAAGGAGTGCCTTGTATCTTTCATCAGTTGTCCTCCCGAATAGAGAGGCCTCATGCTGTTGGATATGCTCTAGGGGGTCTCCTTTCCCATTGTACTTTGCAATTTGCACAGTGTGCAGGGAGTCTGGCACCCTGTTCATCTCCAGCTCCTTTGTGAAAGGGTGGTTCGTCTTGTCAGTTAGACAATGCAGGCTGGGTTTCTTTGACTCATTCAATTTCCGGGTTATCATGGCTTCTATCTCCTCCGGGGTGATCACTACCTGTGCCGGAGTATAATCCCTCTGATATCCATTGTAGTTGTAGACTGGGCTTACTGGGTTCCCTTGTCCCTGCTGGTATGGACTGTAGGTGTACTCTTGATACGCCTGCTGGGGTGCTTCATAGAAGTCCTGCCTCCTTGGAGGTCTTGCTTGTCTTTCCTCCCCAAGCGGGGTGTAAGCCCTGTTGTTCTGCTGTTGCCTAGGAGGCACGAATTGTTGCCTTCCCTCTGGGGGTGGCTCCTGGTAATATCTTCTTTGCTCCTCTCGCTGCCCTGCTCGAGGGTGCGAGTAGTGCTCTTCTGTCGGGGTCTGTTCCTCCTCATGAGCTTCAGTGTAAGTCCCTTGGGTGTATGCCGGCCTTGCATATGCTGTGTGGGCGCGGTTATCATCTCTTTGTTCCGGCATCCCATATGGGTACCTTTGTGGTTGCTCCTCATAATAGTATCCCTCAGGGGGTGCCGTGTTGTGGGAAGGCATTCCCTGTTGTCCTCTTGCTCTCTGTGGCCTTCTTGCCCGGGGGGTGGAGGCTGTGGAGGACTCAGCCCCAGCTGGGCGTGAAGGTCCTCCCTCCTGGTTGTTCTGTTGCTGAGGAGGTTGTGGTATTTCTTGGGGCTCTGGATGCATTGGCTGCTTCCCAGGGTCAGGCCGCCTCCCTGGAGGTATGGGTTCTCTTCTCCGCCCATTGCCCCCGGGTGGGTGTTGGGGCCTGGACACCCTACTGTTCGTCATAGCTCGTGTAATAGCCAGGCTTTCTGTCCGAAGCCCACTGACGGCGCCAAGTGTTAGGTTATGAGATCTAGGTCAACGGGGTGTCGGCTTTGATCTCACTCCTTACGGGGGATGTGTATGATCCGATGTTCCTGAGCTGCTCTGCCTTAGTCTATCTTCTCCTTTCCTTCCTTCCTTCCTCTGCTTCTTCTCTCCTTCTACCCTGCAGAAGGGGCAATACCAGACACGGAGGAGGGGGGGGGGGGGGGTGGTGCCTGGTGAACCCTCTCCGATGCCTAAGTCAGAACTATATTTCTAGAGAGATAAAGCTAGAGAGATGTCAGAGCTAAAATGTCCAAATGGCCAAGATCCTCAAATGAGTTGTGAAGGTGGGGTATTTATAGGCAACGGTGTCATTAAGGTGGCTTAATGACATCGTTAGCCTTTAAACACAATTAATTAACCTTTAAGCACATAATTAAGACCTTAGGATTCGGAGGAGGTAGGCGGAGTGGACCGAGCATGGGAGTCCGAATGTGGTGTCGGGACCCTTGGGGGGGGAGAAATCCGACCCCCAAGGGTAGGGGTTGGGTGAGGACACCCAACCCCTCCTAGGGAGGGTGGGGTTGGCCAACCCCATCCCTCCTAGGAGGGATCGGGTTGGCCGACCCGATCTCTCCTAGGAGAGATCGGGTTGGCCAACCCGATCTCCCCTAGGGGAGATCGGGTCGGCTGACCCGATCTCCCCTAGGGGAGGTCGGGTGTGGCCACCCAACCTCACCTAGGTGAGTTCGCCTATGTCGGACGGGCGCTTCGGCCCCGTCCGAGCCGTCGATGTTCTCGCGAAGTGTCCGGGTTGAAGTTTCGATTTACGATTGGCGATGGGACGATAAAAATACAACGGTTTGGAAGTCAACAGGTTCAAATTGGGCGTATATCCATCACTCACAGTTCCACAACAATTGCTCACCATGACGACTGAGCTAACTACTGATGGACCCATAACTTCTATTGGAAAAAAAATATTATCAATATTAATGAGTATATTTACTATTTTTGCATTTATTACACATATGTATATTTATACTTTTCATTGCTAATATAATTTTAGAATATAGGTCGAAACTTACGTTTCTACATACCGTCTTTACATCATGATTTTACCTAACATTTCTCATCTCTACCTAGAACTCGTTTTTTATTGTATATGATAAGAGTTCAATGCTTCACCCTTAACTAAAGATTTCAAATTTAAAAGTCTTCGTAGCTATATGAATAGAAATATATTCGTGACCAACATATTATCCCTTACAGATTAACCTTAATGCGAGTTAGATTATTAAAAGTGTATAGTAAGCATGTTACAACTTAGATGTACCACCCTCCAAATTATGACCCCTAGGAAGAAAAAAAAAATCAAACATTTCAAGGTCGGTTTTGAATCTTCATCGTCTATATAGACGAGGGCTCACCCCATCTATAATTTTCCCACCAAACCTTCATCATATTTTAGAATTGACTTCAAGGCGTACTTCACTTTATTTGTTGTTGGCACAAAAGACACACTACTCAATGCCAAAATGAAGAGAAAAGCTAAATTCTTTATTAAGAAACAAATAAGGCGACGCAATTGTTCTGGATGTGGGATATGACAACATATTTACAAATTAAACAAGCTTAACCAACTAATTAAGAATACAACACCATAATAATAATAATTAAACACTTGGCTTTTTTTCCTTCCTTAACCTCCTCTTAGGCACTGCTGAAGTATCCTTCTTCTTGAATATTGGTAACCGGGTTAGGGCTAGTTTTCACGGGGTAAGATGCTTCCATAGCAATACCACACTTACCAAAGAAATTCTTAACCACATTACGCTCCATCTTAATATACCCGTTCTCGCCCCACCCCGATCCCCACGAGTTTCGCACCAACCAGTAATCGACCCCGTTATGGCTCCCATACCCGACCGCAATCACACCGTGATCCAACGCGGTCCCACACTCCCCCGTGAAAACTCCGGAATCGTAGAGTTGGAATTCTCTCCCACTGGCTTCGATCGCAACACTTACGGGCTGACGAGACACCGCCTTCTTAAGGGCCCGCTCGTCGAATGCCGGAACATCCTCGTACCCATCGATCGTCACGACTTGGGTGGCAGGCCCGGAGAGTTTGCAAGTTCCGTCGATGCCCTTGTAAGGGTATTCGGCTTCGGTCTCGATTCCACCGTTGTCGATGATGAATTGGAAGGCGTAGTCCATGAGACCGCCGTTGCAGCCGGAGTCGTATGAGCGGTCACAGTCGACCAGTTCTTGCTCCGACAGCGAGGTGAGCTTTCCGGTCACGATCTTGTTGATTCCTTCCACGGCGCCGATTGTGGAGAAGGCCCAGCAGCTTCCTGTAAATTATATTTTAATATATGCTGATTAAGTTATATTAAGAATAGATATATTTTTAATACATTCACTTTACATTATATAAACTATTATAGGATATATGATCTAGACTCAGAAGTTGTTAAATCAATTTTTTAAGAATTTCATAATAGTGTATAAAATAAATTATTTAATAGAATCAAGTTAATACCAGTTTATTTAGTTATTTCAAATTTATATAAATGATGACTAAATAAAAATATATCAACTTAACAATAAAATGACTAAATAAAATGATGACTATCTTTACTTAAATATTATTATGCTTGGTTAAATTAGATTATAAGATAACTACGTTAAAAAAATTCAATAATATATTAGATACTAACAAATAAATAAATACTATACTCTATATTTATAATTTACATATACTATTATAATAATAATTTGATTAAAAAAAACAAATTTTACATATAAATTCTCACATGCAGATTAATAACTATTTTAATATAAATTCGTATTTAAATAAAGCTGTCACGAGTTGATGATTATTAATGTAAAAATAGTAACAGGGGACCATATGGCATGGCATCAAAATCGTTGGCATGTGAGAAAGAAACAAAAGTTGTATTAAATATTGTCATTGTCTTATGTTTATTTTAAGGAGGCCCCACCAAGTCTAACTAAGTAACTACCATTCCTTTTTCAGACAAACGGCCAGTCAAAGCCCTCTCCTAACCGCATTCCAAATGAGAAACAAGTCGAATACGTTATAATGTCTATTATAGTGGTCAATAATATTTTTAAAATTTTAAAATCTCAGCAAGTTTGAACGTCTAACCACTGTAATGAGCTATAGATTTAATTAGAACAAATCGATCTTAAAATATCTGATAATCACACATGTAAATTGCAAATTATATTATGCAAAGTATGAAAGAATGCATACATAATAATCATATTAAGCTCTTTAACATGACAAATTAGAGACAAATCAAGATAAATTTTTGCTTAAATATATTTTTGGAGTCATATCAAGAAAAAAAATAGTTCCGATTTTTTAAGAACTTGAAGTTTGATTTTTATTTTTTAAATAATTAAAATGAGAAAAAGAAAGTAAAGGAGGAATTTAATTTACCGCACTGTCCTTGGTCTTTGACCTCATTGACCGCGCCCAAAGATCTCCAATCGACGGCGGCGGGGAGCCGATCTCCGGCCCGGAAAACGTAGCGGTTGCTGGGGGACTTAGCCTTCATGAGCCTCCGCTTAGGGTCCGACCTGGTTCCGAGGAACATCCTCCGGTACTCCTCGTTGCTCAAATCGGCGAACTTGTTCAACCCTAACTTGTACGTTTTGTTCTCGCCGGAGTTATTATTATGTTCGTCGATGAACTTCAAGTTGTCCTTGAAGATGTCGAATCTCGCCTCCTTCTCTCCGAGCGCGTTGTAGGCCTTGCCGTGGTGGGCCAGCCACGACTCGTAGAGATCGGCCACCTCTTCGTTGGTACGGTGGGTTGCAGCGGACAAGGCGATGAAGGAGATGAGGACGAAGAGGATAGACCAGAGGCGAGGAGTCGCCATTTTTGGCTTGCTGAAGAAGAAAGGTAGCTAGCTAGCTATAGGAGAAAGTGAGTAGTAGAGATGATGAAGAAGTGGAAGAGCAGGGGAGTTTATAAAACAAGTGTAAATTCATTTTTAATTCCATCAAATCTAATCATTCCAATGAAAACTTGTCAAGTTGATCAACTTTATTACTTTTGCATATATATATATCACTTTTTTCTATACGATATAATTTGTTTTAAAAAAAATCTTATACTTTGAGATACAAACTTGTAAAAATTAGAAATATTACAATCTATAGCTTAATTAAGGAAATGGCTAGTAGTAACAGCCCAGTTCAGAAGCTCTGGCTACGAATGTCATCACTAGATTAACTCAGTTTAACAGCTTATATTTTTTAAAGTTGAATAGAGAAAAAGAGAAATAGATATTTGTTGGATCACGGTGGAACTCCGGTACGGACTTTGACGGCAATCCTAGCTCCTTTGCTCCACGCAATCCTGCAAGAGGGGAGTAGAGGGCAGTGGCCCAGAATCCCTCTCCGATGTTTAACGTAAGTATGGCAGTCAACAAGGCAAGCAAGCAGTATTTTGTGTATGTAAAACGTAACCCTAATCTGGAATAACTTCCCTCCTTTTATAGAGGAAAGGCTATCCCAGTTACCTGATTAGGCGGTTGGATTGTGATCCACTATCCCACATATCTCGCCGTATATCTTGCTACGTATCTTGTACAGTTATTCGTATCCCACATATCTCGCCCATTATACCACTACTGTAATCATGGCGAGATTTCCGGGATTGTGCTCTTACTGGCGAGTCTCGATCATTATCGGAGACTCCCAAGTTACATCGTTGAGGATTCGGTGTCGGGGAGTGGTGTCAACTCCCATATCGGGACCGACTACGTCCAAGTCCGATATCTTCGGGGCTCTTCCCTATCGGAGCCATACTTGCTCGGGGCCATTCAATGTCGGGGCCTCCTTCCGTCGGAGCCCTTAGCCTTCCAGCAGCCCAGCTCCTAGCTCACCAGGCCTAGTCGCCGTTTGCCAATCGTTAAGGGGCCTAACGGCCTTCGCCGGGGCCCATCATTTGCCCCCAAGACGTGAGGGACTTATAGTGCGTCGCGTCTTTTAATATCGGACCCCTCCACATCCCAGTCGGGGGTCTTTATTTGAAACGTTGGAGGCCATTGCCTTACTTTTGTCGGAGGCCTTTGCCTTGGATCTCTTCAAGATCCTTTGGGATCCTACTTGGATTCGAGGGGGTTTCTTGATCAGACCAGCATTAAATGCTGATAGGAAGTGAAGGAACGTTTCGGGTTCCGCGCGCCTGCTTTCTGAAAAAGCACTTTTCAACCGCCCCGGTACGTCATTACTCTTGTCTTATCTGTCCCATGCGTCCTGACGGTTCAGATTAAAACCGTTTCGCCTTCTTTGAATTAACGCGTTTTCCTTTGGACGATTCTGATTGAGTGGTTTTGAATTCTACGGTTCAGATTGCCCACCCCTTCAGTTCTCCTTCATTCTCTTATAAAACCCTAACCCCAAACACTGTTTCACCTTTCTTTTACCTCTTCTTCTCTGCGATCCCAAGAGCTTTGATTCTCCAGATTTCGAGTTTTCACCGGCGCTTCAAGCACTTCAAATTTTTCCGATCAAGCCTTCAGTCACTATGTCTGGTAAGATTCTTCTCCTTATTATTCTTTTCCTTTTCATCTTTGATCTTCTTAGGTTTCAATTTTTCCCTCCTTCCTTCCCTCGACGATTTTCAGCCGAGGGATCTGCCACTGTTGGGCCACCTTTCGTCTTCAAGTATCTCAAGAACTTGCTTGCGCCTATTAACTACGATAGGGCTTGTATAGAGTGTGGTATCTTCGAATCCTCCTTCGGGGCCCGCTATCCCTACGAGCAATCCCAGTTCAGTCCTCGTGACGCTCGGATTACGCTCCCCAAAGGAGATGAGGTGTTCATCTCCCCAGGGCAAATTCGTGCGGGAATCCGACTCCCTTTCTGTCCGAGTTGGGTGGAGCTGTGCAACCATTACAAGACTTACCCCACGACCTTCTCCCCACACGCAATCCGTACATGGATTGCCTTCCAAGTGTGGTGTGATATCAACAAAGAAGATTGGAGCTACACTCTGGAGCTTTGGCGGGTCCTCTACAAGATGACCTGTAATAAGGATGGTATCTGCTCCTTCACCCCCCGCCAACCCGAGGGGACCGACGAGCAGTATAAGGAGCTGGGCTGGGATAGGAAGGTGTCCTGGAGGATTTGCAAGGAACGGGCCATCATCCATGATAAGGGGCATGACAATGCCAATTGGAAAGAACAATATTTCTTCATCAAGCCTGGTCCCATCGAGTGGCCGAAGACCGTCGTGGAGGCTGATCCTCCTGTGCCTTTCCGTTCGTGGTCGGAGCAGACCAAGAGGGCCTTGATGCTTATCCAGGCCCGTCGCTGGGAGGAGGGGTATCAGCCCTTCGAGGCCACTTCTGTCACCGACCAACAGCGGATCAAAATTTCCATTATGCTGATTGATCCCAAGGCCGGGGGAAAAATTCATGATGGCGTTTCCAATGTAATTCTCTGGGTAATCTTCTAATTATTTCTTGTTTCCACTGCTTATAGCCCCTCGATCATCGCTGACCGCCCATCTGTTTCAGGAGGATACCGATGCCTCCCATTCGCTGAAGCGCAAGAAGAAGTCCTCCCATCGAAAGACTTCTGCCACGTCGGTGCCGTCTCGGAAGAAGGCGAAGACCTCCGAGGCCCCAGGGTCTGCCCCCACCTCCGAGGGGCGGACTAATACGGATGTGGTCAGGGCCGCCTTCAACGTCCGCTCCGAAAAGGAAGGTAAGGAAGTTTTTCGTGCTATAAAGAGATATAGAGAGTTGGTACCTCAAGACCTTCAAGCCTCCGATATGGAAGGGCGGATTAGGGATGTCAGGAATATCCTCCGAGGGGAAACTCCACATGTTCTCGAAGCGGGTTATTACGACTTTTTTGGCCAAGAGAGATATATGGAGCGTTGTTTAATTTGGCACACCGATATCAATTTACTTCCTCACCTTATTCGCCCCGCTGCAGGTCCCGCGGACGTCGCCCCTGCTGTACCTGCCTCAGACCCCGCGCCTGCAGCGGAGCCGGTGGTGGAAGATGCCCCAACGGAAGCCCGTGGCGAATTCGGTCGGGTGACCAGCTTGGAGGACTCCCCCTCCGAGGATCAAGCTGAGGAGGAAGGCCTAATCCTCCGAGGAAAGTCGAGGTCGACTCCTGCTAAGTCGCCTGGCAGGAAGACGTCTCCACTCCCCATCACGCCACCATCGTCACCCGCACCGCCATCGTCACCAGTTAGGGGCGCGACCCCCGAAGCCCGAATAAGTGAAGATGGGGGGGCTCGCCTGGTAGTTCCTCCATTCCCCTTGGATGGAGACTACTACCAGGCCTTCTCTTCGGACCAGAGCGCCGAGCCTTGGAGACCGGTGGAGTCCCTTCGGGGGATTCCTCTACATCGGGGGTGTCAGGAGAAGAACCTGGCCTTGCACTTGGTGTCGGGCTCGATCCCGCCCTCACTGAGGCGCCCCCTCTCTCTGGAAGGGGAGGACATCGAGGCGGACATCCGGCAAATGGCCGTCCGTTGGATAGAGGTAGGTACACTTTGTTTTTATTCATCTGGAAGTATTTCGACTTTTAAATACTAAGCTATATTTTGCCCTCAGGAAATGGCGGACCAGGATCGTTGCTTCGGCTACATCCTGTCTATGCGGGAGGCTTTGGAGCAAGAACGGGCCAACTCCAACCTCGAGAGCTTGACCAAGCTCCAGGAGGACCTAGCTGCCTCCGAGGCGTCAAGGCTCCGAGCGGAGGAGGGTAAAAAGCGGGCCGAAGAAGGTTGGCAGCGGGCCGAGGAAGTTCGGCAGCAGGCTGAGGAGGGTAGGCAGCAGGCCGTGATGGGCCCCGGCGAAGGCCGTCAAAGGCCCCTTAACGATTGGCAAACGGCGACTAGGCCTGGTGGGCTAGGAGCTGGGCTGCTGGAAGGCTAAGGTCTCCGACGGAAGGAGGCCCCGACATTGAATGACCCCGAGCAGGTATGGCTCCGATAGGGAAGAGCCCCGAAGATATCGGACCTGGACGTAGTCGGTCCCGATATGGGAGTTGATACCACTCCCCGACACCGAATCCTCAACGATGTAACTTGGGAGTCTCCGATAATGATCGAGACTCGCCAGTAAGAGCACAATCCCGGAAATCTCGCCATGATCACAGTAGTGGTATAATGGGCGAGATATGTGGGATACGAATAACTGTACAAGATACGTGGCAAGATATACGGCGAGATATGTGGGATAGTGGATCACAATCCAACCGCCTAATCAGGTAACTGGGATAGCCTTTCCTCTATAAAAGGAGGGAAGTTATTCCAGATTAGGGTTACGTTTTTTGACATACACACAAATACTGCTTGCTTGATCTGTTGACCACCGTACTTACGTTAAGCATCGGAGAGGGATTCTGGGCCACCGCCCTCTATTCCCCTTCTGCAGGATTGCGAGGAGCTAAGGAATCCGTCACCGTAACCGGAGTTCCCGCCGTGATCCATTCGATGGGAGGACTTCTTCATGATCGGGTTCTTTGCTCCATATTGCCCCCGGACCTGATTTACAATCAGACTTGCATCACACTTCACCCGCAAATGTTCAATTCCAGTGCCTTTTGCGATTTTCAGCCCCGTTATGAGGGCTTCATACTCCGCCTCGTTATTGGTGGCTCTAAATGTCAGGGCCAATGCATATCGAAGTGGCTCCGCCCCGCCTGGCGGAATCAATACGAACCCCGCACCCGATCCGTCCGAGCTTGAGGAGCCATCCGTGTACAACTCCCAGGTGTTCTCCTTATTTGGCTGTTCCGACTGCCCTGCCGTCGGGGCCTCTTCAGTATTCCCGGTTGCCCCCTCTACTGTTTCCGTTGCTTCAGGATCGGGAATAGTAGATTCAACTATAAAGTCGGCCAATGCCTGCCCTTTGATAGCTGTTCTCGGAGCGAAATGAATTCGAAACTCGCTAAGTTCCACGGCCCACTTTACTAGTCTCCCCGACGCATCGGGCCGGTTCAAGAAGTGTTTCAATGGCTGATCAGTCAACACCGTAATTTCATGCGCATGGAAGTAGGGCCGTAACTTTCGAGCAGTAATAATCAACGCAAAGAGGTACTTCTCAATCGGAGGGTAATTCATTTCACTCTTGGCAAACGCCTTGCTTACATAATAGACAGGAATCTGATTGCCCTCGACAGCTTTAACTAGAACAGAGCTTATTGCAAACGAAGAAATAGCCAAATAAAGATAGAGCGGCTCGCCTGGCGCTGGCTTCGCAAGTGGCGGGAGGTCGCGGAGATGTTGTTTGAGCGCTTGGAACGCCTCCTCACATTCAGCAGTCCATTCGAACTGTCGGTTGGCTCTTAACACACTGAAAAATGGCATCGACCGATCGCTGGCCTTGGATAAGAAGCGATTCATCGAAGCCAGCCGACCGTTCAGCACCTGCACCTCCCTATGATTGGTCGGGGACTGCATCTCCTCTATCGCCCTTAGTTTTTCGGGATTCACCTCGATCCCTCTCTGGCTCACCATGAAGCCTAAGAACTTCCCGGAATGGACTCCGAAAGCACATTTGGCTGGATTCAGGCGGACCTGGTGGAGCTTCATCCTCTCGAAGGCCATTGCCAAGTTGCCAACGTGGTCTGATGCTCGTCGGGACTTCACCAGCATGTCATCTACATAGGCTTCCATGGTACTCCCAATCATGTCCCCGAACAGCTTGTTCACCATCCTCTGGTATGTCGCCCCCGCATTCACCAGGCCGAAAGGCATGACGTCGTACTGGAAGACTTCACTGTCAGCGTAAAAGGCGGTATGTGGGGCATCCTTTTTCGCCATCTTTATCTGGTTATAACCAGAATAAGCATCCATAAAGCTTAGCAGCTCATGCCCCGATGTAGCATCCACCAGTTGGTCGATCCGAGGGAGTGGATAACAGTCCTTCGGGCAAGCCTTGTTTAAGTCGCGGAAGTCGACACACATCCGCCACTTCCCGTTGCTCTTCCTCACCAGCACTGGGTTGGCTACCCAAGTCTGGCATCGGATCTCCCTAATGAACCCAGCGTCGAGCAATCTGCCAACCTCCTGCTGGATTGCAATCCTCTTGTCTGTTCCCATCGGACGTCTCTTCTGTGCGATCGGCTTGATCGTGGGGTCGATATTCAATTCATGCTCGATCACTTCCCGACTGATTCCTGGCATATCGCTCGGAGACCAGGCAAATAACTCCTTTAATTCCTTCAATAGGGCGATCAACTCCTGAGCTTTTTCCTCGGATAGGGCGGATCCGATCTTTACCCTCCTCTCGGGTCCATCTATCTCGACTTCTTTTAGGTCCTCCATGGGGGCGGGACGCCCAAACTCCTCTCGAGGATCAGTGTCTGTTTGGAGAACCGACATAGCCTCCTTCCTTGATCTTCTCGTGGCGTTGACATAGCATCGTCTCGACGCCACCTGGTCGCCTTTCACTTCGCCGACCCCATTCTCAGTCGGGAACTTCAGTTTCTGATGGACAGTTGAGGCTACTGCCATCAGCGGGTTGATAGTGGTTCTTCCAATGATCGCATTGTACGTCCCTGTGGATTCGACCACCACGAACTCCACATCTCTCTTCTCCATCTTCCAGCCACTTCCGAACCACACGGGCAGCGTAATGACCCCCAATGGATAAGAGGTTGTGCCGCAAAATCCTACCATCGGGAAGCTAACCTCTCGTAAGTCTTTCTTCTTTTTCCCCATCTGCTCCAGGGCGTCGGAGAAGAGGATGTCGGAGGAGCTTCCTCCATCGATGAGGATCCTCCTCATGTCGAATCCCCCTACGTCCAATGTCACTACTAGAGCATCCTCGTGGGGGGTCTCTACTCCCTCCAGATCCTTCGCCGAGAAGGTGATCTCCATCTCCTCCTTCGGGGTCCACGACCGAGATCTTTTTCCCAAAACCACTGCGACTGGCACTTGGTTGGCATAACGCTCCCGAGAAGACGATGTGTCTCCCCCTGCAGCGAACCCTCCATGGATCACATTAATAATCCTCTTCTGTCGGGACCCTGATGGGCCCTCCGAAGGCTCTGCGTCGGACCTCCTCTTCCTTGGGGACCTCGATCGAGATTTGGACCTTGACCGAGATCGGGAACGGGGCTTGCAGCGCGAGTCTCCCACGAACTCCTTCAGCTTACCCCTCTGGATAAGCTTCTCTATTTCCTTCTTCAGCTCCCGACACTGGTCAGTGTCGTGACCAGAGGCCCGATGGAATCGGCAGTAACGGTCGGTGCGGGAGCCCAACTTTTCTCCTTCCTTCTTCTTGGGGAAACGAGCGAGGCCTTGCTTCTCCATTACCGCCAAGACCTCTTTCAAAGGCCTGTTGAGGGGGGTAAACTCCTCCCTCTGACTGTCCCTCTTGGTCGGACGCCTATCCTCCCTCCGATCGGAGCGTCCACGACTCCGACTACCCTCGGAGCTATCCTTCCTGTGTCGGTTGTCCAATGGTTTGAACAACTGCTTTCCTTCGCGCCCCTTGGGAGGAGCCAATTCTCCGGCAGCGATCTTCGACTCTTGGACGTCGATTTGCAGTTTTACCCTCGCCTGGAGTGCCTCCATGTTCCAGACTTTTTTGGCCGCGACGTTGTGAAGTAAGTCGGAGCCGTAGGGGGGATTGAGGTTTTTCAGGAAGGTACGGATGGCCCCGCCCTCCGATATCTCCTCATCCAGCTCGGTCATACCAGCCGTGTAACGCTGGTAGTATTGGGCCAGCGATTCATCGGGCCTCTGGACCACCTCATGCAGGGTCCGAACACTCTTCAGCAGCCGTCGACGCCCTTGGTACTGGGCGATGAATCGCTGATGCATATCCTTCCAACAGGTTATACATCCAGTGGGCAGACTGTAGAACCATGTCATCGCCTTCTCTCCCAAGGTACTCGGGAACAACGCACAGATAACATCCTCATCTGGGGTCCTGCCCATGCACGCTGTCAGGTGCTTCTGCACGTGGCGAACCGGGTCCGCGACCCCGTCGTACTCGTCTATCTTCGGGATACCCAAGCCTGGAGGGGCCAGGGTATGGATCAATCTGGGAACGAAAGGATGGGTCTCCTGACTCCCCAATTCCGACATCATGGGCTTCTGATCTCCCATGCAAATACCCACAATCTTCACCACCTGATCAGCAGTGAGGGGACCATTCAGGGGAATAGTCCTTTGTTGCACTGGCCCTGGTCCATCGACCACGAAATTCTCCGCCGGTGCTGGATTAGGGGGAATGGGCTGTTCCCTCAACGGAGGGGGTGGTGGTAGGTTGTCGTCTACCTGCCTTCTGGGCGCATCTCGTCGCGGAGGGAGCGGCGGTAGATCGGTCTGCCTTCTAGCAGCTTCTCTTCGGTCTAGGAGGGCCTCCATGGCCTCCATGAATAGGGGCATGGCCTCTGCCACTACCCTGGCCAGCTCTGGATTCTGGGAAGGTGTCTCGTTTCTGGATCCACCAGGGGGGTTGTTCCTTCGCGCGATGTCGTCTCGGCGAGTGCTGTCACCATCATCTCTCAAGTCCTGATGCTGGGTAGCATCCTCAGGGGGATAGCTGGTGGCCGGCACCTGCTTGCCTGAACGCTGCGGTCTGTTGCCTGCCATGGTATGGAATCAGAGGGAAGCAAACTTACTTTTGGCTTTTTGTTGCTTTCCCACAGACGGCGCCAATGTTGGATCACGGTGGAACTCCGGTACGGACTTTGACGGCAATCCTAGCTCCTTTGCTCCACGCAATCCTGCAAGAGGGGAGTAGAGGGCAGTGGCCCAGAATCCCTCTCCGATGTTTAACGTAAGTATGGCAGTCAACAAGGCAAGCAAGCAGTATTTTGTGTATGTAAAACGTAACCCTAATCTGGAATAACTTCCCTCCTTTTATAGAGGAAAGGCTATCCCAGTTACCTGATTAGGCGGTTGGATTGTGATCCACTATCCCACATATCTCGCCGTATATCTTGCTACGTATCTTGTACAGTTATTCGTATCCCACATATCTCGCCCATTATACCACTACTGTAATCATGGCGAGATTTCCGGGATTGTGCTCTTACTGGCGAGTCTCGATCATTATCGGAGACTCCCAAGTTACATCGTTGAGGATTCGGTGTCGGGGAGTGGTGTCAACTCCCATATCGGGACCGTCTACGTCCAGGTCCGATATCTTCGGGGCTCTTCCCTATCGGAGCCATACTTGCTCGGGGCCATTCAATGTCGGGGCCTCCTTCCGTCGGAGCCCTTAGCCTTCCAGCAGCCCAGCTCCTAGCTCACCAGGCCTAGTCGCCGTTTGCCAATCGTTAAGGGGCCTAACGGCCTTCGCCGGGGCCATCAATATTGAACATAATAGTACTCCTCTTATTTAAATAATTTTCATATCACTTATTTCTGATTGATTTGATACAATTAATGATGCAGAAAAATAATACGAATTTGTCCTTATCCCTTAATTTCTAAGAAGTGTGATCGTCCCCGTTGGTTTATCGCTTCAAGGAATCTCCCTCGAGAAAGAATAATAAAGAAGAGTTATGGGCAAAAGAAAAGAGATGATTGATTGTAACTGACCTGAGGGGGAGAGGCATTTAGTTGGAATTCGTCATTTTTTCTGGAATAATAATATATGCACTGTTTGAAAGGTAGATAGATAGATAGGTAGGTAGATGATTCATTTCTCACCTCACCTCATTCACAACTTCAACAAATACAATAAATTATAGCAGTTCTTCTAGGACTTAAGACTTAACTGCATGTTTGTTTTGTTTAATAATCAAGATATATATACATTTAGATTATAAATTTAAAATTATCATGAAAAATCATATTTATTTCACGGTCGGAATGAAATCTTAAATCTTAATTTCAAATGGGTTGAAATAATAATTCTGATCTCTACCCTAGAATGGTTATTTTTTTACTTCGGAAAATATTCATTCTGGATGATGCAAGTGAACAAAAGAAACATAACCTTATGACTCTGGTAGGCCACTTTTGAGACCACTGTGAATAGAAGTCAAGACGAATTATTTTATTTTTTTTCGCGGGGTAGTTTTTGGTGGGTATATCAGAAGGAGAACACTCGTAGTCGTAGTGTGCTTGCTCCAAGTCGACGATTTTATGTATAAAGACAACACCACTATGAGATTAAATAAACGACAGGAATAGAGGCATTCCCTAAAAGAAAACCATTCCTCATAAGGAATATGAGTGACGATCAACTTTCTATTGCCTAGAAAAAATAAATCATTCCGACTAACTAAGAAGATGTGGCGACCATCTAACTACCGCACTAGAAAAAAAAACATTCTTCCTAAGGAATATGAGGTGGTCACCTACTTAAACCGACACAAGGTAAACCTTCCATAGTAAAGCATCAACTGCCATGTGGTCGGTTTACAATATCTATAAATAATAATACAATTACATTCATTTAACAAGATTCCTAATATATTTCTACTACATTTCCAACTTAAGATTCATAGTGGAATTTAGGGGCAGAACTAACATTTTCCTTTTTACAGATTCCAATTTGATAGGTGCTAAGGAGCATCAAGTAACCTCACACTCACAAATACAAACTTATTAGGCGAGACCCGATATGCCGATATCCATTAAGATCCAATAGCCACTACCTCAACTAACCCAAAACTCATCAGACGCCAACAACAACCTCTGGTCATGTGGCTCCTATCGGAGTCAAAAGGCTCATAATCAGAGCTTTCCAGCCTGATTAGGAAAAAATCTTGGGTAGCACCGACCAAGTGCTATCCCTCACTCTCTCACATGTTGTAAAGTGGGACCAAGCCAATTGGGTCCCACATTACATATCATGTGAGAGCATGAAGGGTCGGTGGCTTGGTGCTACCCAATAAAAGCTCCATGATTGGAGGCCATATAAAAGAAGAACTCGTAATATGGTAAAATAACTTTGGAGTAACATAACCTTATGATGTTCGAATGTAAATGTCCTGATTTGAAGTCCCAATTTTTTGTGTTGAATTTCAACATTTTATTTTATTATAATGGTGAAATTAAAACTAATGGTAGAATTCATCACGCATGCATGACGAATCTTAATAAATAGTGTACGTGTACATACATAATTTTGCCGTTGGATTACAAAAGTCTGACTTAGCTTAGAGTAAACTCTTTCAGTCTCGGCTGGGTGTTGACTTGAAATTTTCATCTCCATAAAGATCTTTAACTATTTTGGCATGATCTAAAAGAGAAAATAGTCGGGATTTTTCTACTTATTTTATTCTGAAACTTAAATTAGTATAGTATTGTGGTAACTGGTAGTGATAATCTTAATGAAATGAGTTTACTATTTATAGGGGTCTTAAACCATCATACAAGGGAACGATTAAAAAAAAACCATCATACAAGGATGGTGTCCTCCCTTATGATTAGTTCACAAGGGTGGTGATCCCATTTCTCTCATTAGTGGAGATGGGGACAATATGTCAATAGGTGACGAGAAATTATTGGGTAGCTCGGAGCTAACAGGTGTAAGCCACGTGGTGGCACTTCGTCCAATAAGAAGATAACACGTGTATAATTGCAGCTTTTTGAACAGAAAGAATAAGGTTGCAGAGACACATGTCAGCTTTTGCTTTGACAAAGAGCCACCACATTGGTTCCATCTGTTACCGCCGAGGCAACTAATAATTTCTCACAGGTGACACCTCTACTTCTTTAGGAGAAAATGTTCTCTTCTAAGTAGTTGATAAACAGATTGCAACATCTTCTTCCTTAGATGAATAGATTTATTCTAAATAATGTGACAAGCAGGTTGCCACATTTTCTTCCTTAGAATGAATGATTTTTTTCTTTCTAAATAGGTAACAAGCAAGTTGCCACTTGGTGTTGATGATAGTCGATGCCGACTTTCTTTTCTATGAGGTGCCGACTTTAATGGTCTCGACTTTGGTGTCTTGAAGGTTGACGACTTTTTGGTGACGCCTTGACCTGAATAGTGACGTCTTCAAAGTGAAGCCTTTTTGGGGGAAAATGTACACCCGCGGTATAATCATATTTGATAAAATCACGAGCGGCCAATACATCAAAATAAATAAATAAATCTATATATATATATATATATATATATATATATATATATATATATATATATAATGCAATGTCGCCTTCTAGTATGCATGTTACCATTGAATGAATTATAGATATTCATTCATTCATGATTATCTATTTATCTATTCCGGAAAACGTTATCTATTCTGATCCATTGATCATGTATTCTCTCATGATGAGTTGGTTCCATACGTGAAGGAAACGTGTTCAACTCCACCACACATAAAACATACATATATAATATGTTTTTTTTTTCAATATTTTATTTATAAACTAGAATTATCGAATTGAAATTGCGTATAAACTTTGGTAATAAAAAGAAATTTCATGATTAAGTTTACTATTTATTTGTTGATCCAATACAAGCAGAGAGATTATAGTAATATCTAATATTTAAGAAACCAAAATATAAATATATATATATACGTCTCTCTAGTCTTTTGTGATAGGAAATGACCAATCCCCCTCCGATCCATAACGTCCACACTTGTTTGCTTCACTATCCAATCGAATCTAATCTAATCGCCGTTCCGACAAATATAGCCGCACTTTCTAGATCTAACAATAAGATGGATTCATTTTGATAAACTCATTTTGAGCTATCAAGTTGCATATTGCAATCCGAGCCATGGCTACAAGTAGGCTTGGGAATTAAAACCGGCCCGCCCTAAATGGAAACTGGTCAGAACCGGACCGCTTAGAACCGGTCCAATCGGGACCGGTTTTAAACAGATCAAGTTTATAAAGAATAAATTAGTATCAAGACCCGTAAGTATACTTTTATGAATTGGTTCTTTAAATGACCCAAACCGATTTTGATCAACATACATAATACAGTAGAGAATGGTTCGAAACCGAACATGAACTGTTTGTTTGTTTGTTTTTTTTTTTTTTTTAAAACCAGTATCTAATCAGTTTCCAAATAGACTAGTTCTTACAGGAGGATAAGCAATACCAAAAAAAAAAAAAAAAAGTCAAACTCTGAACCGGTTCCATAGCCAACCTTAGCTACAAGACCAAACTTACGGCGAAAGTTATTCTAGACAAGCGGACAAGGTCCGAATGGACAGAAATGTAAAAATGATCGACCAAAGTCACTCTTTAAAATGCATCTTTATATTTTAGTGATAATAATATGAAAATTCAGTTGTATACTATTATATGAATTATATTCGCTCTTCTTATTAAAACTGCCCATCTTGTATGTATGTATATCCGCTATGCATGTGACTTGACAGAATAACACGACACGAACATGCACGAAAAAATCGTATTGTGTAAGGATATGAAAAAACGGTACAACCATATAATTTACGTATCGTGTTCGTGTTTATGTATCACAACACGACACACGATAAAGTTATGCTATTAAGTTTAACTTTGAAGTATTTTTTTTAAAAAAATAATATTATTTAATAACTTTTAAAACTCCATTAAGTGGTTTAACTTTTAGAGTTTATAACATATATTACAAATTTAGTAATAATGACATATTAATTTATAATATTTTGCTTTATGAAATTAATTATTTTGATTTTTGTTTAAAGATCTCGTATAGACATGTAGAATTGAATAACTCAACACAATACGATAGCACGACACGAACATGCACAAAAAATTATGTGATGTGTTCATGTTTGTAAAACGTATTAGGATAAGCTTACCGTGCGTGTTCGTGTTCAGTAGGATTAACACGACACGACTACTTGACTACTGTCACGCACAATAACACCAGTTATGACTCTAATCAAGACCATCAAATGAATCAATGTCTTTCATTCACACTCAAACTTCCTGGGAAGCACAGTAGCGCAGCCAGTTATGTAAATTGCTTTGTTCCCAACATATTATTATTGTAAGGCAGGTGAAGATGATTGATTGAAGGTGTGCCAACCTACCAAATTATGCAATCAGTTACAAACTGGGCCTTTTTTTATTTTGGTCGAGGCAGACTGGGCCTTAAATAACCATTAACCTTATATTACTTTTGGGTCGTGCCACTCCAAAGGCCGTAACGTGTCGTGTTTTTTCTCTTGTAATGTTTCTTGTCAAAGTTGTATCGTTCGGGTCGTGCTGAGTGTATTTCGTGTTCCGATAGCACAATCTTGTGCGTGTTCGTGTTGACCGGTTAGATTAGAACACCATACAAATTCAGCATGACCTAAACACGAAACAATATGCACGATTTGTATTCAATTTTTTTTTTTAAGTTCTTTTTTTTTTCTTGTATTTTTTTTTTAAATTAGATAAAATAAATATTGAATTTATCCTACTTTACTAACTTATATATTTTTGTTTTCTTGACATCACTAGCAATGAAATCCAATTTTTTTTGGGCAGTGAATGAAATTCAATTTATACCCGCATCTTATCAATAATTTTTTTACTTATTTTTTCTTTAAATTCACATTTTACTTGCATACTAAGTACTAACATAAGCGTAATAAATAAATGACTGCTATTTTTGGCATCAACTTTGTTGTTATCTCATTTCTTTCTTTATTTTATTTTAGCGAGTAATTAGTGGAGCATTTCAAGTCATGTTTTTTTGCGTCTGATAATATATATACATTAAATTAAAACGAGACATGCCAAGTTTATAATAAAATAAAGGGTTAATTAGCCAACTGCACTTATATGTTTTAGTCATATTGCTAAATGCACTCGTATGTTTTTTTCATGTTGCTATATGCACCGATATGTATTTCTTTGTTGCTCAATACACTTTTAGTCTAAGTTCCGTTTATTTTTGTCGTTAGTTATTTGCGTGTACTCACATGCAAACATTTTTGTAATTAAAAAAATAAATGATTTTGCTAATGACAAATATTCAATCCTCATCTTCTACGGTCGTGATGAAATTAATTACCCTAAACCTAAACATCTGCAGACACACTTCTTTGTATCGCTACTCGTCTTTACTGCGTTGTCGTGTATATTCGTGGTTGGTCTTCTGCTACTCGCACATCGCGGTGATTGATCGTCATCGCGGTGGTTGGTTGTCGTGGGTGCATGTGTGACGCATATGTATTTAACTAACGGTGTTAGAGCTTCAGGTGCATTAACCAACATAGCAAAACGTATGGGTGCATTCGCTTACATGTGCGGTGGAAAAACGTATGGGTGCATTGAGCTAATTAACCCTACAATAAACTTATACAATAATTTAATAAACTTCTCAAGTTATATTGTGCTGAGTTTTTTTCTCGTGACGTATTCATATCAAACATTATAGGTATTGTTAGATTACGATTCAAGATAATCTAAGGTCGACAACTAGCAAGTCGGTACCATCAAAGACGAAACCACGAAGTAAAATTCGACGATCATTTAGGTCTGAAATAAAGAGATCAAGATAAAAGATCGACACATCATTTTCAACGGATGACAACAACCAAGACGACATCCGAGCAAAGGGAGACACCTCTCGACAAAACACTTCCTCTTAAGGAATGGGAGGAGGCGACGACTCAGCACTCATGAAGAAACTCTTCCTCTTAAGGAATAAGAACCAGGTGGCAACCTAGTTGTCACCACCTCTCTGAAGAAACCTTCCTCCCTAAGGAATGGTGAGGTGGCGAGCAGCTTATGCAGACTATGTCAAACCTCTTCTTAAGGAACAATGAGGTGACGACCTGCTTGTCACCTGCTTCCGCCGACTCGGAAAGAAACCCCTTCCAAATGGTAGCCGTTGTTGGGTTACGATTCAAGATAATATGAGGTCGACAAATTATTAGTCGGGACCATCAAAGTCGAGACTCCAAAATATGAGTCGACGACTACTTATGTCCAGGATGAAGAAATGAAGACAAATAGTCGACACTCACTTTTGAGGATGTCGATAACCCAAACGACATTTGAAGGATGATGACACGACTCGATAAAGGCTCCCCCTCTTAAGGCATGAGTCGAGTCGGCAGCTAAACCTTGTCAAGAAAACTCTTATTCTTAAGGAATGAGTCCAAGTGGCGACCTGCTTGCCACCGCCTCTGTGAAGAAACCCTCATTCCAAGGAATGGTGAGGTGGAAACCTGATTGTCACATTCTTTTACCGCCATGATGAAACCTTCTTTCCTAAGGAATTGTGAGGTGACAACTCGTTTGTCACTTGCTTGTGCCAACTCTGGAAAGAAACCCTTCCAAAAGGGTAACCGCCATATATATTCGGTAAACTTCCCCTATAAATACCCTTGAGTATTTTCATTATTTACATACAATTTACATTATTATTCTCATAATTCATTACTAACTTAAACTTCGGAGTGGAATCGGGCGAAAATTCCCACCCCTTTTTAGGTTGATGCCACTAAAACTCCACTAAGGAAACTAAGTAACCTGTGAGGTCGAATTAGACACCAAAGAGAGTAACACAAGGCGATATCCTGAAATGCATTTTCGAAAGCTATGGCCAAGAAACAGTAATCCAACATTTGGCGTCGTCTGTGGGAAGGTTGATAAAAAAAGACATGGCCCCGTTTAAGAATAAGTCGAAGGGAGTAACGACTGCTGTATAAGAGGTCGTGAAATCTCAAAAAAATCCTACTAACTCCAGACAAGATGATGAAGAAGATAGATGAGAGCCTCCTCCGAAAATAGTGGCACCACTATTGAGGAATAACACCATCACTCTGAGCCACCCCCTATACCTAGCAGAGGCAAGGGTGGCTTATGTGACTATTCCACGAGAAGTGCTTGCAACATTTACGGCATTTTGGAATCAAGCTCATGCGGGTTCATAATGTCGACAACTAGAAATAAATTAGGCGTCTAAGACAAAAAAAAAAAGTCCTTAACGGAATTGATTGTCGACAGTATGAACTCAAGATGGTCATAACACATAGGTTCGTTGACAACTCTAAAGAAGGTAGGCGTCAAAGACAAAAAAAAGTCCTTAATGGAATCGATTATCGACACTATGAACCCAAAATAGCCATAACACCTAGGTTCGTCGACAAATCCAAAAAAGTTAGGCGTCGAAGACAAAAGAAAATCATTAACGAAATCAATTTTCGACACTATGAACCCAAAATGGTCATTACACCTAGGTTCGTTTACAACACGAAAGAAGTTAGGCGTCGAAGAAAATAAAAAAAAAAATCCTTAACAGAATTGAATGTCGACACTATGAGCCAAAAATGCTCATAACACCTAGGTTCGTCGACAACTCGAAAGAAGTTAGGCGTCGCAGACAAAAAAAAAGTCCTTAACGGAATCGATTGTCGACATTATGAACCTTAAATGGTCATAACACCTAGGTTCATCGACAACTCGAAAGAATTTAGGCGTCGAAGAAAAAAAAGTCTTTAACAGAATCGATTGTCGACACTATGAACTCAAAATTGTCACAACACCTAGGTTCGTCAACAACTCGAAAGAAGTTAGGCGTCGAAGACAAAAAAAAAAAGTCATTGACGTAATCGATTGTCACTATGAACCCAAAATGGTCATAACACCTAGGTTCGTCGACAACTCGAAAGAAGTTAGGTGTCGAAGACAAAAAAAAAAAGTCCTTAACATAATCGATTGTTGACACTATGAACCCGAAATGGTCATAACACCTAGGTTTGTCGACAACTCGAAATAAGTTAGGCGTCGATGACAAGAAAAGTCCTTAACAGAATGGATTGACGACACTATGAACTCAAAATGGTCATAACACCTAGATTCGTCGACAATTCGAAAGAAGTTAGGCGTCGAAGACAAAAATTCGTTAATAGAATCGACTGTCGACATTATAAACCTAAAATGGTCATAACACCTAGGTTCGTCGATAATTCGACAGATGTTAGGCAGCGATAACAATGAAGCCTAAAACATAATCGTTTGTCAGTCTTATAAGCTAGAAGGGTCATAAAACCTAACGCTTGGCGACGACATGAAAAGAAGATAGACGTTGTCCTTAAAGACTTAGGGAAAAGTAATCGTTACCTTAATAAGTTAGAAATATGAAAATGTCTAAAGCTTGGTGACGACTCCAACAAGATTATCGAACATGATGAGCAAAGAATAGAGAAGACAAATTGTCAAAAAAGATTCACTTCATTGATAAACTATAGTTTACTATAAGAAAATAAAATTACAAAGACATCTAATGCTTAGGCATTGCCTTCAGAGTCGTCATCTTCGACTGCTTTGGCCTTAAGGTACTGCTGGAGAAGGGCAAACTTCTTAAAATCGAAATCCGGATGAAGAGCTTTGATGTCCTTTATCACTGACTCGAAAGAAGAAAGTGCCATATCTGAAGTAGCTTAAGTGGCATCCTACTGAAACTGAGGACTGGTTTCATAAACGGCAACAGCCTTCTCCATTGCAACTTTGAGCCCATCTGTCTCAGCCTTTAGAGCCTCAGCTTCCCCCCGAATGAGATCCACTTCGGCGTGAATGATGTCATTATCTTTAACCAGCTTCTCTTGGAGTTGGCAGAACTCCTCATTGAAAATGAGGGAAGCCATCAAAGTTTTTTGCAGTCTTGAAGCCCATTCTTCGTACCGGCGACAACCTCATTCATGCGAACAATGTCGTTCTTTAGCTGAACAACCTCTTCTCGGAGGCGTTGCTTCTCTCCTTCATTTACTTCAGACTGGAATTCGTGAAGTCTCTTTCTGGCAGAAGATAACTCCTTTAGAAGATCGAGGACTAACTGGGAAAAATTGAAGGGATTCTCGGGACGCCTATCAAGCAAATACATACCGTTAGCGAAAGGCCGACAACTTGAAGAATGAAAAAGGTCCAAAATGTCATCCTTACCTTAGTTTGCCTTTGCAGAATGCCGCGGGTAGCCCTATCTACCTCGTTGGCATCCATCTTCAACGAGATCGATCATGATGAGGAACTGATGCATTCAGAAGATGAGCGGCTAGATCGCGATTGGCGATTGAATGATATTCTTTCAGTAGATACCCTATGAAAGAAGATAGAGGATTGCAGTCAGCATCCCCAACATGATCTTTTGAAGATGGAGAAGCATCCTCCAGTTGAAAGAAGGACCATCTAACCTCAAGCCCGTCATTTCTTAAGGATTTGAAGTTCCAGGCACGTTTTTGCCTCTCCAATCGCCACCTACATAAATAAAGATAAAAATGAGAAAGGAAAACCTCGTATTTAGAAAAGTAAATAAGAGTTGAAGAAGAATCTATACCTTCGGCGGCAAGGGAAAAACTTAAATTAACAATAGGATTGATGTTATCGGGAAGATCAGAGGTGGGATCTTTCATAACGACCTTTGACCTCTTGGAAGCCTTGGTAAGTTTGGCATCACCTTTCTAGAGGAAGAATCGCGATGGGCGGATCTCTTTGTCCTCATCTTGGGTGTCTTCTCTGTTGGCTCCTCATTGACAGCGGTAGCCCCGGCAACCAAAGGGACAACATGTGACGTCTCAGGAATGTCTTCAGCAGCACTTGTCGTCGAGACAGTAGCCAGGGGATCCTTAGGCAGAGAAACTCCAGTTGCTGCATACTCATGAGCACGAAAAATCTTCTTAAAAAAATACACATAAAGAAAAGGGTTAAATGTACTTTTCATACCACATGTTTGACCAAATGTGGCTTTTAGTACTAGATGTTTAGTTTTGTATACTTTTGGTACCAAACGTTTGAAAAAATGTGGCTTTTGGTACATCCGTTAGTTGTCCGTTGTTTTGGCCGTTAAATGACATGTGCAAGTCACGTGATCGACTCTAAACTTTTAATTTTGTTCAGTTTAGTCCCTCAAATACATTCCTAACTTATATTTTGTTTAACTTAGTCATAACACTTCAAAACCGGACTCAATTAAACCAATCAAATTCAATTGACATAGCCCCATTTGGGTCAAATTTACCCAATTGGGGATAGGTCCCAATTGGGTTCGATTTTGAAGTTTTAGGACTAAATTAAATAAAATAAAAGTTATGAATATATTTGAGGGACTATATTGAACAAAATTAAAAGTTTAGAGTCGATCACGTGACTTGCACATGTTATTTAACGGCCAAAACTAACAGTCAACTAATGGATGTACCAAAAACCTCCTTTTTTCAAACGTTTGGTACCAAAAGTATACAAAACTAAACATTCAGTACTAAAAGCCACATTCAGTCAAACATGTGATATGAAAAGTACCTTTAACCCTAAAGAAAAAAAAACTTTAAAAGCAAGCGTAGAAAACATAATTACCCAGCTAAGAGGAATTTCACCCAGGCGGGTAAGAATGCCAGCTTGAATAAGGGCACTCTTGATGGTGTCGTCGAAAAAATGCCAATGATCAAAGCCTCTGGTAAGATCAGCATGAATCTTCCCTACCACTGAGAACTGTTCATCAGACAATCCCCTAGTGAAGGCGGGACGTCTGTACCGATAAGCGAAACGATTGGCCAAGTTACACCGACCCGAAAAATAAATACTAGTATTTTCAATTGGAATTAAGGGACTTCAACCCTCATACTAAAGCCCTGTTGAATTTCTAAGAAAAGGCTTGTCGCATTTGGGCCATCGGGGTTTAAGGGCGAAAACCCATTTATCGTTTCCTTTCAGACAATAAAAGCATCGGAAGACCTGGAGAAAGTAACGCAAGATTCGGGCGTCGCATAGGCAATGAAAACCCACCCAAAAGCGGATGACGTTTACCGAAAGCTGGCATAGGTGAATCCCATAGGGTTCACAAATCTTCAAAAGATCAAGGCAAAGAGGTAATCGAAGCCTCGCATCGATCTACTTGGTATAAATAGTGACCTCCCATGACAAGAGAAAATGTTGTTCATGGAGGGCGCCGCCATATCTACGCCCCTCCTCATCAGTAAGATTGTCAGGGTCCCCATCTTTATAAAAGCTTGACCCGAGAGTTTGTTTCTCTTAGGGTTTGAAGGGGCGGGAGGAAAGAAGGCTTAAAAGTTACCTGGAGGAATACCAGACGCCATGGGAGTTTTTGAAAAAATATTTGAGAAAAGACGCCTCTTGAAGGGGATCTTGTGGACCAGAAGTGGCGACTCCAGCAAGGATTCTATCCTCCGGAGAACACGAACGTGGTGATTTGGGATTGATAAAGTATGCATTATACTTGTTCGCCAGAGTGAAAATTCGAGAGCAATAGAGCAAGTGAAGGGGGATAGAAAGTGAACTCCGGTATTTATACTAGAGATAAACCGCCAAATACTAGTCTTTCCAATCACTGCACCAATGAGAAGACACCTCTGGTAAAACTTCTTCATGAATATTCTCAAAAAAGTTACCGTTGGAGACTCTGCATTCGAAAGGAGGCGAATCTTGAGCTCACACTGACATCACAGCGGTCGCAAAGTCAGAAGGAACTGTAGACGCCTCGACATTTGAATAAAGATACTGCCAGCAGATCTTAAAATGATAGAATGATACTCGACCTAAGTATTTTCCCTCATTAAAATAAGGTCAACGAATCAGGTATCGGGGGCAAGTGTTGGGTTACGATTCAAGATAATCTAAGGTCGACAAGTAGCAAATCAGGACCATCAAAGTCGGAACCACGAAGTAAAAGTCGACGACCATTTAGGTCTGAAATAAATTGATAAAGACAAAAGATTGACACATCTTTTTCAAGGTATGGCGACAACCAAAATGACATCCGAGCAAAATGCGGAACCTCTCGAAAAAATCCTTCCTCTTAAAGAATGGGGGGAGGCGACGACCCAACACTTATGAAGAAACTCTTCCTCTTAATGAATAAGAGCCAGGTGGCAACCTACTTGTCACCACCTCTCTGAAGAAACCGTCATCCCTAAGGAATGATGAGGTGGCGAGCAGCTTATGACAATTATATCAAACATCTCCTCTTAAGGAACAACGAGGTGGCAGTCTGCTTGTCAGATGCTTCTGCCGACTAAGGAAGAAATTCCTTCCAAAGTGTAGCCGCGATTTAAAGTCGGTAAAACGTCCATATAAATACCCTCAAGTATTTTCATCATATACATTATTATTCTAATAATTCATTGTTGACTTAAGCTTCATAGTATAATCATTGGAAAAATCCCCACCCCTTTCAGGTTAACGCCACAAAGCTCCACAAATGAAACTAAGTACCCGGTAAGGTCGAGATAGACACCCAAGAGAACAAACTAAGGCGACTTCCTGAAATTCATTCTTGAAAGCTAGTGTCTTGTGATCATTGATCCAACAAGCATGATTCCCTTTCGTACCGTATTCGCACTAACCTATCATAACACGATACGAACTTACCACGACATATCCCACACGAATTTCCAAACCTACTCCTTACTTAATTTTTAAAAGCTACAAATGAAATTCAAATTGCGATATATTTTATACTTTTTTTTTTGTTCACATTTTAGTTGCCTACTAACCTCAATGAAATAAATATGATACAACATTTTCGCCATGCACTTTTGTGCTTATCTCCATTCAAGTTTTTTCATATCTGCAAGTGATTGAACGTACCTTCTAAGTCACGTTTCTTGTGCCTTATTGTGATAGTAATTTAATTATAACGAGTCATGCCAAGTTTATAATATAATAATCTTGTATTGGTTTTTGGTTGTGCCATTTTCGGGTCATACCATATCGTGTTCGGGTCAAGTCTCATAAATGTCATTTCATATCGTATTCGCTATGGCACATCAGAACATGAAATGATCTCAGCACAACACGACATATCCCACACAAACTTCCAACCCTACTCCATACTAAATATATAATATGAAGCAGTGTTATCAGAACAGGACCGGGTGTCTGACCGGCCAGGGCACCGGTTCCCGGCTCTCCCGGTTCTCCCGGTTCGGACCCGGTCCTACCGGTCTAATAAAAAACTCTAGTGTTCTGCAAAGAAAAATACAATCTTACAATAAAAGGCAAGTTTCTCTTTTGGGCCTAGCTCCTTTTTTTTCCTTAAAGCCCATTTCCCTAATGATTCAACCTACCCAAAGTTAACCCTCCCGTAGCTCCAACTTTTCACCACCCGTGAAAACTGAACACAATGTACGGGAGGACTGTGATGTCCTTTGTTGCATCTTTTCACACCCAAACCAAATACTATAATAATAATGACTAAAAATTCAGGAAGGAAAGTTGAGAATGATATATAGTTGATATCACCAACCAATTTCCTCTTCAGGGTGGAAATCATATAAGTGAAACCACATATCTTCTCCCCATCAATGAACTTATTTCCATACTTCGGCTCAAGTGAATCTGATTCCACATTGCAAGGCGTATTGTATGTTTTCACAAGTCCAAAGCTAAACCCCATAAGAAAAATAATCACTCAAGGATAAAAAAAAAAATGGTAGCACAGACCTAAACATTCAATATCAAACTCACTAATTAACGTCCTGGAACTTTAACGTCCTGGAACTTTACAGTAGCACCATCAGCTATTGTAAAATAGTGCCCATCTTGACTCAGTACTTGTAATATAGCGCCCAAAATGAATTTTGTATCCCCAACTTACCCCTCTGTTCTTCAATTTTGCTACGAACAACCACTCACAAAGTACGGCTGCTTGATGCCCCTCGTCGGTTCGCTGGTATCAGATCTAAAGGAGACGAAGCTACCAGATACAACTACCACTGCTACTTAGTGTTATCAGAACCGGACCGGGCTGACGTTCCAATCGGTTCGAACCGAAACCGTACCCTTAGACGGTCTGGTTCAATTAAAAGTCTAGGATGTAAGCGAACCTAGTCCAAACTCCCAGTTTTTAGTGAACCTGCCGGTTCTGGACGAACTGACTAGTTCTCTGGTCCTCTGTTTCATGGTGGGAGGAACAGATATGAGCAAGTCTATCGTCATTCACTAAACTTATCTAAGCAAGAACGGCCTAGGCGTTTCCATCGGTATCACTACACCAACCCTCCACATTTTTTTTCTCGGTACCGACCCTCCACATCAAATGTCTCACTCTGCTTTTATATTCTTTATTTCGGTCGTGAATCTCAGATATGTGAGGGTCTCCTTTAAATTTGAGATAAAGAGCAAACAAAATCGACTAGAGGATTTCTCCGACGGATTTCATAAAGAGCTTAGTTGACATCGACAATTCTGAGCAAATCGCTGGGATTTCACGTGTGGTCGTCTTGAAGATTCCGAGCAAGTCGTCGGGAGAGGATGAGAGTGAGAGTGGGAAGATAATAAAAAGAAAGATGAGGGGATAAATCTCCACTCCCTCACTTCCGTTGCGTGTTGTGGCTTCCCTGTTTAGGGAAGATCAGGTCTCGATTTCTTCAAGAGGGGATGGGAAGTGAGAGGCTAAGTACTGGGAAAGGAAAAAAAATTAAAGAGGGAAGATAGATAGGGAAAATAGGCAGCTTAGGAAGGAGTAAAGAAGAAGACGGGAATAGTCACATGATTATGGTAAAGAATAAGATGGGTAAAACGGTCGGACCAGATTCGAACCGTGTGAACAGGAAATCGAAGCCTTTTCCGGTTTGATATCTGGTCCTGATAACACTGCTACTGCTTATCCTCGCCCTTTTCTCATTCCCTTCCCTCTCATCCATTTCCCCTTCCCCTCTCATCCCTCACTTTTCCTCTCCTTCCTCTTTCTCCTCCCCTCTGAAGTTTTAGACTGAAGTTGAACTGAGTGATTGATTTATTTTTTTTACTCTGAAATGGCGAACCGCCCAGTCCGCTCAGAACCAGTTGGTTCGACAAAAAATCGGCTATCGAACCGGGTTCGTCTACATCCTCCTGATTTTCTCGAACCGGACTGTTGGAGGCACCTGTTTCGATTCGAATCTGGTGTTACCGTCGTCCAGTTAATGATAACACTGTTCTGAAGTATAGATAAAATACATATTAAAATTCTCATAATTTATTTACTCTTAACTTGCCAATGAAATTCAATTTATCACGTTAATTTTTTGCTTAGTTTTTCTTCAAGTTTGCATCTTCTTTGCATACTAACGTCAATGAAATAAATAAACTACCACATTTTTCGCCATGCACTTTTGTTCTTATCTTATTTCAATTATTTATATTAGTGAGTAATTGGTATAACCTTTTGAAGCATATTTTATGCGTATTATAATAGATATCTATTAAATTATGAGTCATGCCATGTTTATAATAAAATAAGATTGTATAATAAACTAATAAACTTCTCAAGTTGTGTTGTGCTGAGTTTTTTTCTCGTATCGTGTTTGTATCAAACCTCATATGCACAATTTCCTTTCATTTTATATTCACGTCGACCTGTTAGAACACGATACGAACCTGATACGACATATCCTACACAAATTTCCAAGCCTATTCACTACTTAATTTTTAAAAGCTACAAATGAGATTCAAATTACATTGTAACACACTTTATTTTATGCTTATTTTTTCTTTTGGTTCACATTTTAGTTGCCTACTTAACGTCAATGAAATAATATGATACCCAATTTTCTTCATGAACTTTTATACTTATCTCCATTTCAATTTTACATATCGCAAGTGATTGACCGTACTTTCACAGTCATGTTTCTTGTGCCTTACGATGGATACTAATTTAATTAAAATGAATATGGCAAGTTTACAATATAATAATCTTGTATTGTTTTTCGTTCCTGCCATTTTTGAGTTATACCATGTCGTATTTGGGTCAAATTCTTAGACATGATCTCATTTTGCGCCAACACATCAGAACACGAAATGAACTCATCACAATACGATACATCCATAGGAATTGCCAACCTTACTACATACTAAATATATATTCAAAAGTATAGATAAAATATATATCAAATTGCTCCTAATTTACTTTTATTATTTTTAAAAATAGATGCCGATTAAATTCAAAGTACAACGTAATATACTTCATCACATCAATTTTGTAGGCTTTTTTTTCTTCTTTAGGTTCACAATTTTAGTCGCTTAATTACTAATGTTACTAACTAAACAGGACATCACATTTTTCGACACGCAATTTTGTGTTTATCTTCATTTCAATTCTTCATATTTTTTATTGATTGGTTGAACATTTTTAGCCGTGTTTCTTGTGTCTTATAGTAGATATTAATTGAATTTAAACAAGTTATGTCATGTTTATAATAAACTAAACATATAATATTTTTGGTCATGTCATTTTTCATACCTTATTTTTTTTCTCGTGTTCATGTCAAACCCCACAAACACGATCTCCTTTTGTGCTGTATTCACGCTGATCCATTAGAACACGATATGAATTCAGCACAACACAAACAAAACATAACCCACACGAATTGTCAACATTACTCCCCTACTCAATTTTTAAAAAACCAGATAAAAACATATTAATATTCTCCTAATTTACTTGTTTTCTTATTACTGGGTTAGTAATGAAATTCAAACTAGATACATATGTTCACATTAATTTTCATGCTTATAGTTTATTTCTTGAACTTCACGATTTAGTTGTTTACCAACGTCAATGAAAATAACCGTATTTTTCGACATGTACTTTTGATCTTATCATCATTTCAGTTTCTCATATCAGTAATTGATTGGTCCAACCTTTCGAGTCTTAATGAAATTTGGTTTCCATCTTCAAATTCTTTATATTTATATGAATGTAAGTTTGAAGAATAGCAAGAAATCAATATTAGACTATATGTGTGTTTGGCCAAAAAAAAATATAGAGTATTTGTGAGATATCTTGCCAAAAAAATGGAGTATAGGGGTGAATTAAAGAGCATTATTTGTGGGTTGAAACTTGAAAGTGTGAAGTAATATATAATATCAGCGGGTGGGACCACATCGGAGCAACATTTTGACCAGAGACACTACAGACCAGAAACAGAGACAGACAGAGGTCTTTCTTTTTCTTTTCTTTAGACTCTTTACCTCTCTCACCTTCCCCCATCTGTTATTGTTACTTTGGATGGTGTTGCAGCTATGGCTGTTGAACTCATGCTCCGCCACAGAACCGACGCCTTCACCGCCAAGATGGAGGAAACCGCCGTCAAGGAAGCAGCCTCCGGCCTCGAGAGCGTCGAGAAGCTCATTAACCTCCTCTCTCACTCCCAACATCCCGGCACCGGCAGCTCTTCCTCCAAATCTGACGCGGCGGCGTCGACGGATTACAACGCGGTCGCTGACGTCGCCGTCTCCAAGTTCCGGCGGGTGATTTCCCTCCTCGGCAGGACCAGGACCGGCCACGCCCGGTTCCGGAGGGCCCCTCTTCCTCCCTGCCTGAAACCAGATACCCCGATCCGCGAGGAGAAAATCTACTACGCGACCCCGATCCAGCAGATTCCTCCTCCGCCGCCGCGGAGAGACCACCACCCGGCGTCGTGCACCACCACAATCAATTTCTCCGCTTACGCACCGGGTCAGCAGGGTGGGTCGTCTTCGTTCCTGACCGGCGGCGAGCCGGAGGCGAAGGTCCTGCCGTTAAGCGCCGGCTTCCATATCACTGACCTGTCGAGGATTCCCAAGGTGGGTAAGCCGCCGCTTTCGTCGTCGGCGTCGTTCAAGAGGAAGTGCAGCTCCGACAACCTCGGATCCGTCAAATGCCACGGCGGCGAAAATTCCAGCCGCTGCCATTGCAGCAGCTCCAAAAAGAGGTAATTCATCAATTAATTAATTAATTACACAGATCCATTGATAATATGAGTTGATTGATCATCAGCCGGAAGATGAAAATGAGGAGGGTAGTGAGAGTTCAGGCGATAAGCTTAAAAATGGCGGATATTCCAACGGATGAATTTTCATGGAGGAAGTACGGACAGAAGCCCATTAAAGGATCCCCTCACCCAAGGTACGTTAAGCATTGACTGTTGAGTCAACTGGGTTGTTGATAATGATTCCGCCATTAATATAGCTTCGCCGTTGACTCTTGGTCAACGCCACCTGTGTTTGAAAATCAGGGGATACTACAAGTGCAGCAGCGTAAGGGGATGTCCGGCGAGGAAGCATGTGGAGAGAGCCGTTGATGATCCGGCGATGCTGGTGGTTACTTATGAGGGAGATCACAGCCACTCCATTGCCGTCGCTGATTCTGCTAATCTTATTCTCGAGTCTTCTTGATTGAGTTACGGTAGTAGCCTAGATAGTGGTCGATCGTAGTAATTACATACATATATATATAATCTATATATAGGTTGTAATAGAGAGAGAGAGAGTTACATTTGGTGTTGAAACTTGAAAGACAAAGGAGATTTGGTCGCTCCAGAATTTCGTTGGTTGTACAATTGTCAATGTGATTTCTCCTAAATGGAATTGCCATCACCATATTTATATATTTTACATAAATTTAAATAGAAATTAAAAAGACTGAGTTAGTGATGTGGATTCTTGTGGACTTTAATAGATGGGTTTATTGTCGGGGTCAATTTCAACGTTCCATTTTTCCGGCTTATTCAATGGCAGTATCCAACTAAGTCTTTGCTTTATTTGTACTAGAAAGGGACAGTTCACTTCAGAGTTTTACCTCAGTGACTCAGACATGAATATTTGAAAAAATATATATAACTTAACTGCTCAGTGCTACCTACTCTTAAAAAAAACAACCATTACATATTAACCAATGGTCGGTTTATTGGCGATAGTCAAGTTATTTATGAGTTACTTGAGATGAGCTCATTATTAGTATTAAGACTAAATTTCACTTGAGAAGCTCCCAAACCTATTAAATTTTATTTTTCCAAAATTTTATTTAATTGAATTGTACTTTGTATAATATATATGCAATGTCCAATAACTAAGGCTTATAAAATCTTAAGTATTTCGAAATCAATTATTAGGTTGACGTTGAAGGTGTATCATTATAATTTATTTGAACAATTTTAAATTTGTCGTTCTTGAACTCGTCGAGTATGTACAATGAGCTTGAAAAAATCAAACTCTTGAGTTCGAGTAAAATGATTCTAGTCGAGTTTATGATATACTCAACTCCACTCATTTACACCTCCTACTCCTGACCGGCTATTGCCTACCGCACACAAAAAAAACTATCGAGTTTCGTCGGATCATGAACTGTAGGTATCAGTAAGGGTGAGCTTGGGCTGACCAGGCAGGCCTTTCCTAAAAAAAAGTTCGAGTTCAAAATTTTCAAGCTCTCTAACTTATGTTCCGAACCCAAGTCAAATTCAAGAAAAAAAATCGGTATTCTCGGACTTTTGTAATTCGGGACGGGTTCGGCCTACCCGACATTTACACAAATTCACATATCATTACCATTCTTCAAGTTTTCTAACACGCATCAAATTCTCTATACACATTAAATTCTCATACAAATATCAAATTCTACGATTTTAAAGTTAAGATAAGATAATTAAAGTAAGAGATTAATCGTAAATTCGAACGAAACTTTTTTAAGACAAGCTCCTCAAGTTTTTTGTACAGTCATATGTATCGGTAACTTTAGTGAATAATAATTGATATATATAACGACATTTAAGATAAATAAATAAATAAAGAAAAAAACTGGTAGAATTAATGAGAACCATGGTCAAACAGGATGAATCGAGAACCTATGGAGTGTGGCCTACTAAGCATTATCGATTGAACATCCAAATTCACAAATTCTGAAAAGAAAAGGACAGTAGTTAATGGGCCGGCCATATAAGCTTGATGACCTAACTCCTAAATTCAAGACGTATTCAGCTCACGCCGGTCCATGTAAGATTAGAAGGGATTAAGACATATTTTTAGGAGCCTTTTTTAGGGAACTTGGATTTGCAGTGAACTTGGACTGATTCACATCACTTGTGTTAGGCTGTTTACCCAGCTAACTCGGCTATTTTAACACAATGTCTACTTTGATGCATTGGACAGGAGAAATTCTTCCCTAGCACCGAGCCAACACGTGGCTCGGTGCTGGTGGCCCTTCACCTAATGAAAATGTGATAAGTGGCACAAAATTTCTGACACCAGTCCACGTGTCAATATTCCATTGGATATAGGGGTAACAGATCGGAGCCATCTGTTGGCTCCGATCCAGGGAAGAATTTCTCATTGGACAGATACATACATATAGGACATCATTATATTCGCAATTTATTAATATCGTGTCACGTGATTCTCCGTTGAGTGAATATTGGGATTACCTAAAATTGGTTAGCCTTTCATTTCATTAGGTTTCCGTTGGAGAATATTGGCATTTTACTCGCCGCACTTCATTAAGGGTAGGCGGACTTTGTTGATGTTGTGGTCGGCCTTAGAGTCAGTGATCCGCGAGGCTGGCTTTGTTGATGTTCAACCATGTATGGTAGTTGATGGATCACGCGCGTCGAGTCCTGGTCTTGGCGGTGTTCTTGAGTCGAGATTGTTCGTCTTATTCGTCTTTTGCTTTTCTCGATCTTCCTCTCATTAACCTGCAAAAAGGGAAAGCCGATGGGATGTCTGACGAACCCAATGAGTATCCGATTTTAGATAGAGAAAATTTTAGAGAGGGGTTAGAGCATTCAAAATGAGATCAAGTATCAAATGAGAAATATGATGTCATATATTTATAGAGATCATGAGCTTAACATCGGAGGGGCCTACAGTATTTGGTAGGACCCGCGTAATATTTCATACGGATACGGAAATTCAGAGTGACTGTCATGCACGTAGCCCGGGTAATGGTCACCCGGGCGTCGGGGCCGAACGCGAGAGCGCGTCGGCCCCCTTCCGACCGGACTAGTCCGGTCGGAAACCTTTTGGATGGACTAGTGCGTTTCGGGTCTCGGTCACTCAATCATCAAGTTTCGGTTTCCAACCGTGTTTGGAGTCGACGTGGTGACTAAGTCAAGCCTAAGTGAGGTCCAATTGAGTGTATATACATTAGTACTAACTGAACATCAAGCATACATATAACATTTTCATATCGTGGTAAGTAATTGCCATAGACATTAGTCGATGCAATTCCAGAAACTGGTGTATTTGGTTCGAGGTAATAATGTACGTTGAATATGTAATATGGAGTCGGTAGAGAGGTATGTGCAATAATAGGGTGACAAACGTCATCTAATTATTGAGTATTTTTAATAGGATTCTACGTTTATTTTATTTTATTTTTTAAAAAAATATACCACGGACACCATTATTTTAGTATAAGATCTCATTATTATTTCGGGGGGGGGGGGGGGGAACTCACCAATTTTAAGGTTTGAACTTAAAGAGTACGGCTGTAAATTTTATCATTTGCATCTCTTTGGCTGACTATGAACTGTATTTGCTCTAATTTTATGACCTATGTGAGGTCCAATATGGAAAATTATTTAAATGATATTATATGTTTGAAAAAATGATATTCGTACTAATACGTTTTAAATGTACAGGTGTATCAAAATAATGGTGATTTATATTTCTTTCAACATCCCGTCCAAAATTGTCGCCAAATACATTTTAAGTTTACAAGTTAACCGAATACTTTTATAAATATAAGAATCAAGACCTAATAACTTATAATACTATTACAACTCGATTAATACTCAATTGATCCACAATCGGTTGTTCCGATTTGACTCAATTGTAACATTTGTATAAAAAATTATGACTTATTTGTGATACTTTGAAGACGATTTAGTTGATTTTGTACATTTGAAATGTATTTAACGACAATTTTGAATAGATAATTGAAGGATATATCGATTATCATTGTTTTGAAATATATATTTTTTAAAATGTTAGTGCAAATAAAACATATTTTTCTAACATGTATATCTTTTATATATTTTTCGAAAGTATATTAAACCTTCGAAATTTTTTGTGGCATAATAACCCATTATCAACATTCTGCTCCGCCACACTATGGAATACAAATTTCTTTGTTTAGCTGTACTTTAAATCTGTATCATATTCCATTACACACTTCCATTAAACCTCAATCTGTAATAGTTATATATTATTACATATGCCACAAAAATAGTGAATATGAATGAATATGTAATAGTTTTTTTACAAGTTTCCATTTAACCTAAAAATAGCATATATATTAAACTTAATTTCTAAAAAAAAGGTTATATTTTATATTTTTAAATGAAAAAGAAAAAAAGGAAGATTGGATTTGGTTGGGTCCAATTGATCTATATATGATCTAATAATTAGGTCAATTAGACCCAGCCAGGGTCTGTTGCTAGCTGGATTTGATTGGGCCTAGATCGATCCAATTTATTCGTTTTTTTTAAGAAGTTTATAAATAAATTTCTAAATAAGTTTTTTATAAAAAAAAAAACTGTTTGCATAATTTTTAGAATTTAATTAATTTTTTATTGTAATTACTAAAATTCAAAATTTTTTTGAAAATTATGCATATTTTTAAAATTAATTTTTTTCTCATATTATAATGAAAGTTTAGTATAGTAATGACATTTCTATCATCTCTGTTTCATTCCTTTCACTTAATTTAACGTCTAAAAAATAGAGTTAAAATAAATTAATCTCATTTTAACTTCGCATAAACTCATTATATTTATATAATATATCTATCGTCTAAATTAATGTCCACTACTTAAAGATGAAGCGATGATAGTTGTTCCTCAACTATTCAAATCTTCCTTGTTATTTCTTTTTTATAAGATTTGTCAATGAGGTACCAATTAGATAATTTTCAAAAACAATATATATATAAGCGTAAATCCCGTCCACCACCGCCAGCTGCTCCAGAACAATTTGGTACCGTTAGTTGGAAAGGGGGACTCAACGATTGTTGGTGCTTTGGTTGTGGAGGTTATAATATAATAATATTACCCGATATATAAGCAGCATTGACATTTTCCACTATTATTATTCTTATTATCACCAATTAATCAACTATACACCCCCAAGTTAAGCAGGAAATCCTACACATGGCATACAGATGATCAATTGTATTATATTATTTAACTCATAAGATCAAATATAACTTATAAGATCCAGTGTTTAATTTTTTTTAATAGTGTGATAAACATTTTATACTTTCTTTCTTTCAATACAAATTGCATAAGAAAATACACACTCGTATCACTCGCACAACTCAGACTTTTACGTAGGATTAACCATTCTTGATCCATCAAATTTACGAAGAGAATACAAGGCTGACCTAACCCATGTTCGACCCAACTCATTAATCTATATCGACAGGTCTAATTATTAACTAGTATACAAATATATAAACGCGCGGGTGCGCAAAATTACGCAGTCGATTTTTTCGTCGTATTGGCGCAGAAGTGGAACGTGTCGGGGCGAGCTTTCTCAATGACGAAATGTGCAACCATATCGTTGGAGTCGACCAAGTTTTCTCTACACAAAAATTCGCGGCCACAAATCTTCTCAACGTCACGATAATAATCGTGCAATAATACGTGTGTCCTAGGGTTTCCGCCCTTCTTGCTCCGAGCAAGGACACCGGCCGTGAAAATGGCCGACATTCTCCCGGGAGCGTCTGCCCAGTCGCCTCTCGGACCGTCTACGAGTATAACGTCCCAATCGAGTTCGTACACTAAGTTGGGAAGGTCGTTGATACCGAGCTTGCAGTCTGAGAATAATAGGTTTTGCACCGGCCTGCACTCGTTTGTAATCTGGTGTTTGGCTGATGAGATTAGCTCACTCATTTCACTTACTTTGGTTGTGTACTGCACATCGAATGCCTCGATCTCTGGATGCTGCTCCTCTACATACGCAGCATAGTATCTGACATGATTTACCCCGGGGTAAAAATTAAATTATGGATAAATAAGTAAAGTAAATATATAATTTAGATATAGGGTAAACGTAAGATTGTAGAATTTTAAGAGGTTAAATTGAAAATATGTAAAAAAAAATAGACATCGTAAGTTAAGAGGTTAGATTGCGACGTCATATAGCTTGTAAATTTGTTTTAATGATACAATTTTGTTGAAGTATAAATAAGAGTATTCCGTAGACAATCCAGCTACAAATTCGAGTTTTTGAGATAATTGAATATAAAACACACGTTTTTATGTTAGCATCGTATTAGAGTTTGCAAGTTGCATATAAATTGTCTTTTCACCCGTAATATTGTAAATTGTATAAATAAAGATAATATTAAATATATTTATTTACATAATCGAGTTTATAACAGTTGATTAAGATATGTGTTTTATTCTTAACATGATATCAATTTTTTTTATAAATTTAAATTTATGATACAATTAGTTAAGACATGCATGTGTTTGATGATAATATTCCATCTTGTTATATATATATAGCGATTACTTAAAAGATAAATCAAGAGAAGAACGATCATCCATGAATAAGACGTAGTAACTAGTAACACACGTTTGTAAACTTTCATTTTCATTCAACAACTATAGGGAAAATGTAATATCCGATTCTAAATCCAGAAATATAAAGAATAATAATAATATCTCACTTTTCAGCACATTGCGATAATTATATGTGATTCCACCTCGTCACTAAAGACAAATTCGTTGACCCAAAATAACGCCCAAACATATGAATGGCAAAAAAATCCGTCCTTCGATTCTAATTAGAGATTTTAAATGATTCAATTTGAGTGGTTTTTTTAAACATTAGTACTTTACTTTTTATAAAAGTAAAAAGATGCGAGTAAATATTATTATAAGGCATATACTTATAAGTTATAACTAGGGACAGAGACAATGTGGCCTAGAGATGCAATCGCGTAATTCAACTTTTCATGACGTACATTTTCTACTTAAACAATATAGATAATCTCGATTTAAATTTTACATTTATCTTCTAAAATATTTGTATATTAATTATTTCAATTCTTACCCCTTAAATCAAATATCTGGGCTGGTCCCTATTTAGAACGTCCCGCAAAAAAGAAAAAAAAAAGTTTTGCAACATTATTGTAATTATGTACCTGTTCTCGTCGATGAAGATGGTTCGGCCATTATGGTTGAGCGCCTTCCAGAGAAGGGTCTCGTGGGTGAGACCAAATACGAGCAAGTTGCAGGGGGCAACGCATTTCCTCAACACGTCGGAAATCATCTTCAAGTCGCCGTGCGACATGTGGTAACTGTCGTTTGACTTCGATGCGTAGTGAAGAAGGGTGTTGACCACGCCGGCCGGCAGTGGCTCCGCCGTCATGAGCTTGGGAGCGGCGGCGGAGGCGGCTTTGGAGGTGACCGCAGGGTCGCGGGTGTAGATGAGGGTGACGAGGAAGGCGAGGGTGAAGAAGGAGACGAGTGCCAGCAGCCACAGTCGGTTGGACGGTGACGACGATGATGAGCCGGCGGTTGCCGGTTTCTGGAGATTATACGGGTGGAGAAGTATGAGCTTTGTGTTGCTCTTCATCTTCTGCTTCTAGAGGGAGAGAGAGAGATGAAGTGGTTTCGGAATTCGTCGGGTCTTCTTTTTGAAGGACGGACAAGATTCTGAATCTCTCTCTCGCTCTCTTCTCCTCACTATAATAATAAGAGAGAAAAGGTGGGATTTTATTAATTCATTTAGGGTTAGTTAAAGTTCGGTCATTCGAATAAATTTTAAATTAAGTTATTGGCCAAATAAATAAATTTTAAGTTAGAAGTTTTCTTGAATAATTTATTAAATTAAAATTCTAACAGGTATTCCTTCTATAATTGGTTACTTGTATCACACGTAATTAATTAATTATTTATTTATTTATGAAAATGACATAATTTACATAGTCATTTATAACTATACACATACCGAAATTACAAAATTTCATTATAAAAAATAAAAAAACATTTCAATAAACACTTTTTCCGTGAGGGCAATTAGTATTTTACCTCTATTTTCCATATTATTTTACCTCTATTTTCCATATTTTCATAAGGAGTTGGCTAAAATGCAGTCGAGTTTATTTCAACTCGATTTATCGGCCGTTAGATCATGAGAGAGAATCAATCAGAATTCAGGAGAGATAAAAAGTGTTCTTTACACATACATAATCTGATGGCTGAGAAATCGAGTTGAAATAAACTTGAGTTTATTTTAGCCAAACCCTTTTCTTAATTACGTGATAGTTGTGTGACCAATTTCATGTAAATTAGACATAATATTTGTCATAGCTGGCAATCTGTCCACAAACAAAACATAAGTTAGCAAATTGTAAATAAATTAAAAAAAAACTAGCAATTTGTCCAAATACATATACATTAACCAGAAAAAAAAAAAAAAAAACTTGTATCCCGTTGGGTAGTCCTAGAGGGTCCACATTAGGAGGGCAGTTCATGTAGCATGCTTGCTCCACATCTAGAATAATCGCTACTTGTATCGGGCCAGTCCGTAAGGATCCCACGTCAAGAGGATAACACGTGTAGCATGCTTGCTCCACACTTAGATTAATCTCCACACGCATCGGGTCAATCCTAAAAAAGTAAAATACTAGTCATAGATATTCACGCATGCTCATAATCTCAACGGGATTTGAACATCTAATATCTTAGTTAAGAGATAATGTGTTGAATCGTACACCATATTTTAAACTAGCCTTTTGGTTAGTAGCCAATTATTTGTTTATTTATTTAGTGAGTCAGATGTTAAGCTGTCTGTTCCTTTCCTTCCACCAATGAGAAGGGTCAATTGTTATACTAAACGTTTGGAATAAAAATATTTTACGCCACCGACGAAGCAATAGAGAGCAAGATTAAAGGTTACATAACTAATGTCACGGTCTGCAATAATAATAAAGAGAGACAAAAGAGAACGTGAATGAAGGAATCCAACCATTTTGACGTACGTATTCTATTTTTAGATTCTACTATAAAAAGTAATAATTATAGCTATAGGAAGGTCGGTCTAATTAAATTATGTTTATTTAAAATCTTATATCTTAAAATATTAATTCGAGTTGGCCAAAAAAATTAATTCGAGCCATAAATGTCAAAATTCGGTATTTTTGGAATTTTAGAATTAATTTTGGAGCTTGTGGGTTCAAATCCATAACTTCATCACGTATCACATTTGATAATTATGGTGCACTAAAACCCACAAAAGAATGCACCGTAGTCTAGGGTTGTCAAAGGTGCGGGTTGGGGCGGGTATCGCTTGCCCCGTACCCGCCCCGCGGGTCGAGATGGTCGACCCGTACCCGCCTCACACAGTTCGCAGTGCAGGGCGGGTCGACCCGCGGGTCGCCTATTAGTGGTACATAATATATTATTAGCAATTTATTTCCTAAATTCTATATTTACCATATACAAATTTAATTTAAAATTTAAATTACAAATAATAAATAACTTCAAATCCAAATACAAGTCACAAATCCTAATTATTTTAACTATGTATTATATTACCTATATAGTTTTATATAAATATGTGTAATATATATATAAATTATCCACATACGGGGCGGGGCGGGTCAACGGGGCGACCCAAAACCGTACCCGTCCCACGGGTCACGGATCGCGGGCCAACGGGTCAAATCGGGGCGGGGCCCCGCGGGTCACAGATTACCCGTGACCCGTTGCCACTCCTACCGTAGTCTGTATCTATTTATTTATTTTCCTTTTTCCCGTTTAATTAATTATTATACCATTCAATTTCCAAGTAATATTCTACAGTGGGTGTTGTTAATTTTGTAGTATTAAATCTAATTTTAAAACAAATTGGTATCAAAGTTATTATATACATCAAGTTGTTAGTCAGAAAAAGGGTATATTTCACCTATGTGAAGTCTTTTTAACATATAGCCGAGATATAGAATGGTGCGGTGACTGGACTGGAGCTGGTGGGAGAAGGTATTTGGCTCATTTCATTTGCGTAGCTGCTAGAAGAGCAGTAGAGTAGAGTAGAGTAGATAATATTGGTAGCAGCGACCCCATAACTAATTGCAAGCCACAAGTCGCTTTTCCTTGTCCGTTTCTTCCCCCAGTTCTTAAGAAAACTCTCCTTCCTACAACATACATCATAATAAACTAATTAATATTCTTGTCCTCATTTTTATTAACTTATTACTATCTATTATTAAGTCCATTTTAGTTTAAGTTGGTGGCTTTTGAGAGAGACAACTTACCTAAAGTCAGATTCTAGTGGAATATATAACAAGACACCCATTGAATTAGGATTTTTTTTTTCTTTCCTTTTAAAGTTGTTTGTTAAATACGAAAATATTAATAAATGTAACATAATTGCGTATATAGCTAATGGGTCACTTTAAAAAAGCGAAGAGATGACGCCATGCCGACTAAAATGTTACACGTATGCAGCTATTTATTCCATCCCAGACATGTCAGCTTGCCGTACTTTTAAAGAGCCCCGATGGTTATGACGTAATTATGTTACTTATGTTAATATTTTCGTATTTAGTTACTGTCAAATTGCTGAGAAAAAAAAATTCATCCAACTAGCTTGTGCTTTCACTTATTAATTATTATTATTTTCTTATATATATATATATATATATATATATTATAATAGAAATATAGAGTTATATATATTTACGTTCCCTATTAGAATAATAATATGATTTTGTCCAGTTAGCAGATGATAATGACCCATCGCGAGAAAGTTATTGATAATGGCAATTAACTTAGAGGGGACTAATTTCAAGGAGGCTGATGAAGATGAAGTGAAGAAATATATATATATACCAATTTCTCCAACTTTATAAAACTAAGCTAGGCAGAAATATTTTAAAAATAGTAAAATACCCCATCACCATTTTAAAATGCTAATAAAATGATATATGATAGTTTTTTTTTTCCCGAAATTCCAATGGACGTATCACCACCGACTCCGAACAAGTAATAATGCACTTATAAATTTGGTCGGATTGCAGGCTCTCATGATGCCCTTATTCCTTTAAAAAAATTATAATTGTCGGAAATATTTTACAAATTATATGTTCATTATTAAATATCTTTTGTTAGTTTGCTAAACTTTTTTTCCAACTTTATATAATTATTTAGTAAACATTTTTTAATTTTATTTTATGAATTAAAATATACGTTACGACCCCTAATTTTGTAGGACATATAGCTACAACTTACAAATTTGGTAATGAGACTTTTTAACGTATTTTATAACTTTAGAACTGGTCATAAAAGAGATATTTCATGGCTGTGTGTATATAATGCGAATTCATCTTAAAAGCTCCCAACATTGCCGATAGAGTAAATTGTTATTATCTAGATGGTTGCAATCTTTATCATTTTTAAACTGACATTCAAAATGACAAATATTTGGGGGCCGGGGTTTAGGGTAGCAACTATAGAATTTTGAGTAGTAAATTTGTTTACAGCTGAAGTTGAGGGATGCGCCGAGTCTTTCCTCCTAGAAGTCAACGATGTGCTTTTTCGCGTGACCCTTCTTGATAGACTGAAACATTTTGGGCCGAATATGGGCCGGATCATCATGATGAGCTTCAATTGTTAGAACTAGAAAGTTATGGTGTGCAGCCCATTAGCCCATTACCTGTGCGCAACTGCCAACTAGGTAGATTTTTGCTAAAGCATATACATGTAGCACCTCTAATAATTTTTTCTTCTAATAATCTACTGCAACTACCAGAGATCAAGGATTAATTTATGGTCTGGCAACATGAATTTTCTGTAATTTTTTTGAAAAATTTCTCGATGGATTAGTCAATTGAAAGAAATATAGACTTTTACTGCGGGAATTACAAATAAATAGTACCAGCTTAATTAAAGGATTATGGAAAGGAATATTACATTTTTAGTATCTAAAGTAAACTATTGCTCTATAATATTTAGTAATTTAATTTTTTTTCTTTTAAGTGTCTCAACTATTACCTAAATAGGGGCTTTCATTGGTTTGAGCTCATGCTAAACTTGAAATCTAGTATGGAATACCATATCTAGCACTAGCTCGGGTAAGAGCATGCCCTCTAGATCACCAACTGAGTTATGACCAATCAAGAGTTTTTATCACTCAATGTAAGTTAGGGGCTGAACCGGGCTCAAGGCGGAGGCACTATTTATAATGAGAGCTAAATGTCCATTTTTAGTGACTTACATGTATTTTATATATAGATAGATATAACAACTTATTGTATAAAAGGTGGGTTTGAACCATTATTTTTTATTCAAATGTATCAATTTTCTTAGTAGTGAATCACATTTGAGAAACTTTACTGAGTGTATCCCGAAGGTGTACTTCGCTGGATTTAGGCGTACATTATTCTGGCGCATTCTTTGAAACACCGCGCCTATGTCCCTTACATAGCTCTCTTTTACCTTCGACTTCACAATCATTTCATCGACATATACTTCCATTTTTTGCCTATCATATATCCAAAAAAAAATTGTTGATCAATCTTTGGTAGGTGACCCCTGCATTTACGAGGCGAAAGGCATCACTTTGTAGTGGCAGACATCACTGTTTGCAAAGAAAGCGGTGTGCAGAGTGTCTTCTAGTGACATTTTGATCTGGTTATATCAGGCATCCATGAAACTCATTAACTCGTGGCCAGATGTTGCATCTACCAACTGGTCTATCCTCGGGAGGGGATATGAGTCTTTGGGGCATGCATTGTTGAGGTCCTGATAAACCACACACATTCTCCATTTTTCATTTGACTTTTTAAATAGTACTAGATTTTCTACCTAGGTTGGAACCTAATCTCTTTTACGAAGCCTGTTCAATTAGTTTTCCAACCTCCTATCAAATGGTTATTGTTATCTCTCATTGCCTTCTTTTTGTGCAATTGGGCTCTTCGATGTTTTAATGTTTAGTTTGTGGGATATTACATTTTCACTAACCCCTAGCATGTCACTTGGTGATCAAGCGAATAGGTCTTTGAATTCTTTAAATATGTCAATTAGGGCGTTTGTTTCCTCCTCCGAGAGTGAATCCCCAATTTTAACTTTTCTCTCTGGTTCATCGATTTGTACCTCCTTTAATTCTTCTATGGGTGATGGTCTCCCGTATTCTTCTCTTGGGTCAACATCTATTGAGAGTATGTCGATGTTGGACTCCTTATCGTCGCCTTGTACTGTGTTGGAGTAGAATTACTTTGCCCCGTGTTGGTCACTTTGTACCTCTCATACCCCCGTGTTGATTGGGAACTTCGGTTTCTAATATATAGTTGATGGAATGATCTTGTGGTAGTTTATCGTTGTACGTCCTAATATTTCATTATATGTATCTAATTTCTCCACTACTAGGAAGGTAGGGTTAAAGTGCAACTCTTTCTATCTCGTGCCTAATGTAACTGGGAGCACAATCATCCATTTAAGGTATATTGCCTCCATTGCGAAATTTATCAAAGGTAAGTATATCTGCTTCAGATATTTACATTTTTTCCTAACTCCTTTTACACCTTTTTTGGAAGAATGTCTATTGCACTACCCTCATTTACGAGTATTCTCTTGAAGCAAAAATTGTTTATTTTCATTGTGATGTGTAAAGCATCCTCATGTGGAAACACTATATGTTCCATGTATTTCTTTGAAAGTTGTATTATGTCATCCCTCATCGGGGTGATTACCTCTACTTTGTGGGTTGCTTATGAAGTGCATATACTTCTCTTGCACTATTTGTAGTTCCTCCCGCTGCTAAGTCTCCATAGATTACATTAGCCTTAGCCATTAGTCTCAAAGATGGTGAGCTGTGACTATTCGGTCGAATCACAACAGAGTAGCTCGATCGCCGTTAGTCAACTTCCTTCACTCCGTCTAGCTAAGCTCTTCAAACGTGACCTGCAGAAGGGGTAGCCGGAGGTGGCCCGACGAACCCTCTCTGATGCTCAAGTCAATACCCGAGTACGAAGAGTAGAGCAATACAATATAATGGAGTCTAAGTGATTAACCTTCATATGACAGAGATGTGGAGATATTTGTAGGGATGCGTGCCTTTTAATCACGGGTATGTGTTAACCCGTGATAGAATTATCTTATTCCATGATTGTAAACTTACCATTCGGGGGTAGGCTGGTGATGATCTGAAACAGGAAGACCTGGGAGTGTGTTCCTAAGTAACAATGCAATGATGTCTCTCTTAAGTAGGAGGATACGTCCTAAATAGAAGCAGATGAGGATGCATGCGTATGAAGAGATGTACATAACGAGGTCCTTCCACATGGAGAATAGTAGGGTGTCCTTGAATAAGGTCGACCCCCAAATTCGGACCCAAGCGTGTGGAGTGCCGCACCGGGCTAAGACAGGACTGAACGTCATCTTAAGATGACGCTTTGTCCTGTTAAGCCTTGGCCAGACACCACCTTGAGGTGCAGTCCGGTCCAGGACTTGGTCGGACTCCACTTCAAGGTGGAGTCCAATCCAGATTTTAGGCGGGATCAGGGGTTTTTGGTGGCGTCTTTTCTTCTTAAGGCTTGGCCCAATTTTATTAGCTTTAACGTGTGGGCAATTTGTTATGTTAGTGTCGCAATTGGGCGTATATCCATCAGATAACACATTTCGAATAGTTGAAACACCTAAAAGTTTAAAAAAAATTAATATACTAAAAAGTCAATAATCGATATTTGATGTAATAAAATTTTCCCTTATGAGTATAAAGCTAAGGGATGCAGATCCTCTGACTCTTTCCTCCTACCCCAGATCGTGACCCAACGTTGTGATCTTGATACATGTCTCTGGTGTAATTATTTTTCTCTATTTTTTTCTTCTGAAAATCTATTGTGATTGATGAATCCTAAAATGAAAATATTATAAATGAGGAAATGTGTCAAGATCACAACGATAGTGTACGATCTATGTTATGAATAGTGGGGCATGTGATCATTATCAAAGATAAATATTAGTGTAGATCCTTGTTTGGAAATTTGACATTTACATGGATAGTTGTAATTTTTTGTGTTTAATTTATTAAAATTGTAATCTTGTGAAAAAAAAAAATTGAGTTAAGACACGACAAAATATGATTATTTTAATGGGATTACTACTAGCTCAATATAGGATATATTTTTTTCCAGCTCAATATAGGATGTTAGAGCATTTATAAAGGTAAAGATTATTTTAGCTTTCATTTGAAGCTACATAACGCTAACTTATTAATATGTGATAAAAATGTTAAATTTACTTTAAATATCTAATCTACTTTAATGGTAAATACATTTAAAAAAAAGTCAATAAACCATGAAGTTGTAGTAAATAAGTAAAATAATATTGGAGAGATAGTAAAAAGTTTCAAATATCTATAGACAACCTAAATGATAAAGAATAAATATGTATGAAGACAGTTAGTGAAAAATACAAAAAAAAATGTCTCTCATTTTATATTTACACATATGTATCTACTAAAATTTGCGCATTATAAGTGCAATTACTAGAGATTTTTTTTTTATTTACTTCAAACCTGCTTGTTAAATAATATATATATTTTTATTTTTCTTTACTTCAAACCTGCTTGTTAAATATATATGAAAACCAAAGCTCTAAATATTGACTCCCCCATCCCCAACCCCAACCCGTACATAAGCAAAAGTAATAACCTTAAGGTGATGGCGGCCAGAGATTGTGTCGGTGAAGATAGTTTTTGTATATATATTGCCTTCATTTTCAGCTTTTAATATATCTCTTCTTCTCATCATGGAATTCAACGTGTAGCCCTCCTCCTAAATTTTTATTTTTATTTTTTTTATTATTATTTTTTTCTGTTTGTGTATGAATCCGTATTGGGACAAAGGACAAAGTACAATAATCTCTATTTAGATTAATATTTATTTATTTATATAGGATCAACTTATAAAAATTAAAGTATTAATAATAATTATTTTCAAAATTTCAGCTCATTTTAAAATTTAAATATTTAATTAATAAATAAAGTGTTGCACAATATTACACCATCAACTATGATCTCCTCACCTATTATTAACCTTAATAACCCCACCTCATGAATTAAATTAGTTCTCCACCATGCTATGATGCTATATTGTATTTTATTATTTGTACCTCTCCCGTGATTAGAAGGATTAACAAGCTTTTCTTTTCTCCGACCTTCTTCACCTGAGACGATGAAGAAGGAGCCCGTCGACATGGATGATGGAGTCGGGTGTACGGCTGCGATGAACAAGTCGGCCGTGGCTGAGATCATACAGAGGCCGTACAAAGGGATAAGGATGAGAAAGTGGGGCAAGTGGGTGGCCGAGATTCGGGAACCTAACAAGCGATCGAGGATCTGGCTCGGCTCCTACTCCACCGCCATGGCCGCCGCCAGGGCTTACGACACGGCGGTATTCTACCTCCGTGGCCCGTCCGCAAGGGTTAACTTCCCAGAGCTCCTTGCCGCGGAGTGCGCCGCCACCGCCCGCAGCGATCTTTCGGCTGCCTTCATAAGGCGGAAGGCGGCCGAGGTTGGCGCCAGCGTCGACGCCGCGCTGAACCGGGCGGCGGCAAAAGGTGGCGCGGATGGGCTCAGGTCTTGCGGCAGCGCGTTTCTACAAAGTCAGAGAGTGGACTTGAACAAGTTGCCGGAACCGGAGGATTCGGACTGCGAGTTCGGATCAGAGAATTCTTAGCAGGCCGGGCACGCCACGTCAGCATACACCTTGTTTTGGATGACGTGGCGTGCCGAATGAAGCGGGATAAATATTGGTCCAGACTGTTTTATGGCGCGGAAGCTAAAATGCGCATGGTGGGAAAATGATGAATTGGACACCTGCCGCATGGTGGGCAGCATTTATTTTCAGTACTTGGTTATTATATTGTTATTGTTATTATTATTGTTAGTTTCTTCAGCTATAAACTTTTTATATAGTTTGGAAATGAGATTATGAAATTTTGATATTATTTATTAGTCATTAACTCAGCGTTGCAGGGAGTTTACTCGTATGAAATTAAAATTTAGATTAACTTATCTATATTCATTTTTTAAATGAATATACAATGCCATAACATTGTTGATTAATTTTTATAACAATGGTGATTCATTGTTACAGTGGTAATTATATATATATTTCATTCGGAAATTTTTTATCTTTATTTTAACTTAAAAAATATTCATAAATTACAGCACCGTTAAAGAAAAATATAGTTATTTGATTACAATATTTATGCATCGATAATATTATCGTAAATTAAATGAATTTTTTTTTTTACATAGATTAAAGTTTAAAATATTAAATAATGATGTAGAAGCGTTGATTATAAAGCATTTTATAGTTTAAATTTCATTTTAAAATAAAGTTTAACTTCACCAAGTTCACCCTATTTTATATTTTTAATCAAACAAAATCACAATTCCTTAGAATAGAGAATTAACGGGTAAATCAGTCCAATTTCCAATCATATAATTGTTTTTTAATTTACTTTTTTAGTAAATATTAAATTGACTTCATTTAGTCAATAAAACATTTTTTTTTTTTGTGTCATCATCATTCAACATGTATTGAACGGTTACCACTTACCATTTGATTTTCCCATGATAAATGATGATGACAAAAAAATAGAAAGAGGGGACTATGTGGATGCCATGCCGATGGTAGGGATAATGATGATGACAATGATTGATGGTAGTGGATGTGCAAGTAGATCCACCTTTTCTATCTTTCTCAATTTATATATATATAAAAATTTCGGAGTTAAAATACTATTGAACTTCAAAAGTATTAAAGTATTAGATTGATTTTCTTAACACTCACAAACAATTAAGAAAAAAAATAATAGAGAATATAAAATTTAACGTGGTTTAGTCAATTCGACATACATCCACAGACAATGGCGGGTGATGATTTATTGACTAGCTTTAGGGTTACACTTTACAGAGAATACAACGCTATAAATAACTGCAAAGAATAAACCTAATAACTCGGGTTGGCCTAAACAATTCGTCCAAATTTGTTGAATCGGGATTCATAACTCAACTTTTTCTCCTACTTGGATGTTGATTCAATCTTCCAAGTAAGCTTCATTCTTCCAAAAGAATTTTTCTTCAACTTCACCATCTTTCCAGCCAATCACATGCAACCCTCATAGGAAGGTAATGCCGCCACAAAAGTCAGTTCATACACTCTTATAAATAGTAAGACACATTAATTTACAAGATTACTACATTCAAAATACTTATACTAACTTAAGCTTCAAAATGGAATCAGAGAAACAACCCCGTCTTTCTCAGGTCTCGCTTAAAGCATTCCCGCCAAGAAGAACAAGTTAGCTCACAGAGTTTCAAACTTCAGAGATGCCCATGCTAGAACCAGAAGATACTTCATACATGCTTATTCAGATTTTGACGATCCAATAATAGTCAACTTTTTCTGTTCATTACCTGAGGCAGAACACATAAGTATGCATGATCCTGTTGGTGAACTTGTTTGGTTAAAATCTTTACTTTCTGAGTTATGATTTGTTTCTGATAAACCGGTTATATTGCACTGTGATAATAAGACACCAATTGAGATGGAAAATAATCATATTTTTTACGAACGAACTAAACACATTGAGGTTGATTGCCACTTTTTCAGAGATCAGGTTGCTACAGGTTTTATCAAGCTGAGGCATTTGAGGTCAACAAACCAACTAACTGATATTTTTACAAAGGCACTCTTGAAGGCAGAGCATCGACGTTTGCTATAGAAGATGAAGATGGTGAACCTTTTTCCAGCAAAGTTCAGCTTGAGGCGAAGTATTGGAGCTCAGCCCGATCAACTTGGTTTGAGTCCGTTTAGGCCTAATTATATGTTCTGGGTCGGGTCTGCTAGTTGGGCTTATGTAATCTGAAATTTATTTATTGTTTGAGGACTTATATTGTACTCTTTATTTTGTTTGGGTTGTTTGTTCCTTCCCTATAAAAATTACGATGTAATTTTTAAATTAATAACTAAAAAACTGTCCAAGGTTTACCGTATGTTAAAATTAGGTGTCTGAAGTTTGAAATGTTAAAATGGACTGTCCCAAGTTTCATTTTTATTGAAATTTGGTGTCTTTGTGCGTCTTTTCATCTTCATTCCATCAACCCACCAACCCACCAACCCACTCATAATCCATCACTCTTCACTTTTCACAAAATCGTCAAATTTCACCTAAAAATTGAGCATTAAAAAAAAGTTTCTAGAAGAGTGGTGTAGAGCCATTTTCCAAGAACAATAGAGCGAGATTTACTTGCCTAGATGTGACCAACTTTTTAGGTGACGGTCCCGGCAAGATAACGAGAAGGGAGTGTGTATGAGAGCTCGAATTTGACAGACTGTTTCGTCGGAATTGACTTCTCTAAAGTAATCACACAGAGACACCAAATTTCAACAAAAATGAAACTTGGGACAGTCCATTTTAACCTTTCAAACTTCAGACACCTAATTTTAACATAGGGTAAACTTTGGACAGTTTTTTAGTTATTAACTCTTTTAAATATTTTAATTGGGTTTCCTATTTAAGGGTAAGGAATACTAAGTGAATGAACTATTCTTGTAATCCCTTAATATATTGCTCTATTAATAACTGTCAGTAGATAGATGTCCCAGCCGAGTCGTATTTTTGCTTAACCCGATGCGAAATACGATAGTTTTTACTAAATGAAATCAGATGAATCGCGACACTAAATACCACTAGTTATGATCGATGTTGATAATACTACAACCCTAGAGAGCATTAAAAATGTTAATGATTCTGAAAGATATAAACATAAATAATAATTTTTTAAAAAATATATTATTTAGAATTATTAAATAATTATAAATATATATATAATATAATTTCAATAAAACCTCTACAATTTTGATACATAAGCTTTTGAGTTGCTTTGTTGTACAAATGAAATGTTTTCATTCGATATTAACATTTTTATGTTACATTTGATTAATTAGAATTGTCATTACAACCCATAAATTTCTTCGAAAACACCATATTCCTTCTTACGAACCGTTATATTTCATTAAACAGTTATATTAACATTTTTCAATATTAATAATTTGTGTCTTCGCTCAATCTATTCAATTTAACCACATTTTTCATATTATATGTTGGATTACGGGGCTAAATACTACGGAAACTTAAATACGGTACATGCTAGTAATCACGATTACGCAGCGGAAGATGTGCACATACCTTACTCGCTTTCCGTAGTCCCAAGATCTTGCCAATGAGGTTCTCGATCCACCAGACATAACCTTAGAAGTTCTTGTTAAGGAAACCCTACGCGGTATAGTCTCCACAACAAAGCCTCTTATCGATTCTTGACAGGGACAGATCTTCAGAGTGTTTGCTAAAAGCAAATTGGCACACCCTTGGTGTAGGAGGTGGTTCGGCCGAAATATGAGAGTTTATGGAGGATGGTTTTCTCTTAAATTACCACAAATGAGGAATTAGAGTTCAACATAATAAAACCCCTAACACTTCCTATTTATAGGAGGAGTAAAGTGGACAAAAGTTCACTTTGCCCACACCTAAAATCCGGTCGGCCATAGTGTATATGGGAGGCCCAATTCTGGGCATCTCATGTCAATTGAGATTTGGGTCTAGCCAAATTTTCTTAATGTGACATTTACCCAATTGTCTCATGTAACAATATACATATTAATGGGCTTCCATGACGCCCAATCACCATATGCTAACATTATATAGGTATCGGCTTTATGTATAGATGTAAATAGTATTAGATAAAATAAACCATCAGATGAAAAAAAATATGGATTCTCTTTAGAAAAAGAACGATAAACATTCTGTGGAACCTTTTAATTATGTGTTATGTCTTTAGAATTTAATTATTTTCAACAACTTATATTCACTCTAATTATTTTTGTTAGAAAAAATATAATCATTCTTTCTTATATGTTTACTTAAATATAGTATCAAGCAAAAAAGATCATAGGACTTAATGTATATGGTGTCCACAATTATATTGTTGATCACTTAACATTACTATGTAGATTTCTACATTCAGATTTCTTCAAAGCGCCATATTCATTCTTACGAACAGTTATATTTCACGTTACATTTAATTTTACCATCACATTTTAACATTGACAATTTGATGTGCAGAGATCACTGGTAGCCGCTTTATATATATATATATATATATATATATATAGAGCACTGATAAACGTTCTGAATCCCAATTCCGTCCAGTTCCGAATCAAGACCCAATGGCATGTGAAGTAATTATTGCAAACTTCCAGTCCATTTATGTTGAAGACACAGCTCGGAATTAGTCGGAACACAATTTCGGATTTTATATCATTTAGTATTACATAAAATAAAAAAAATTAGTATGGATTCATTTTAGAAAAAAAAAATACTAATCACCATTATATGGAACCATTTAATTACATTTTCTATCTTTAGAATTTAACTATGTTCAACCACTAATGTTTACTCCAATTTTTTTAGAAAAAATATAGTCATTCTTACCTTATATGTTTACTTAAAACTAGTATATGCAAAATATATCATACAACTTAATACAATTTAATGCTCATGGTGTCCAACTATATTATTGAACGGGGTCAAGCGGATTATGCCTCATGATGATTTGTTTACAAAGTCAATGCATTATATTTTATATAATGATACTAAATCATGATAATCTATAGAATTAAAAACATGATTTATTTAATGAAGAATCCAAGATAGCGGTCAGGTTAATCCGTGCATGAATTATGAAGAAATATATCATTTTATAAAAAAAATGAGGATGTTTAGAACTCAATCTAAAAATTAATACACATGGTTAAGTTAATTTGTAAAAATATGTTGGTAAATATTTAGTTTACACAATATATAAAAAATTAGCATAAATTTTTTATAATAAATAAATAATATTTTTCTTTCAAGTATATGTGTTTTTGTTCAAAGCAGTATCTCATTATTCTTACATTTTTTATTAATAAAATAATTTTTCGATTATTTGCATCTTTTAAATTGATTTTTGCTTTTTGTAGTAACAGCTTCTAACTTAATCAAATTATAATCAGACATTACAAACATATATATAACTACTAATATCAGTGCAAAGCACGGGTGAAGTACCTAGTTTTTATATAATACAGAAATTTACGAACCGTTAATTTTGATTTTAATATAGAGTGATGTACAAAGAAAACACAATATTATTACAAAGGAAAAACGAATCCTACTTTACTCGAAGGACGGTCGAAGACTCGAAGTGGATATATTTTCTCAAGTGGATACAGTATAAATAATAAAGAAGTAAAAAGTATAGTCCGAGTAAAAGAAGAAATCATTGAAGACCGACCGAGTTATTCCGACAACCTTTTCCTTTTGGTCTGGTCAAAGAGAGATTCTTGGACGAGGCTAGTAACCACTATTGGACTCCTCACACTATATTTACCACTTTCATCTCCCCAAACTATAGACCCGTAAATAACATCCTCTTTCAATATCCTCCCACCTTCCAAGCTAACTTTATAGCTCAATTTTTGGTACTTTTCCCTAAACAATAGCTTCCATGGCTCCACCCTCACCTTCAACCCCTCCAACCCGGTAACTCTCGCCGTATAACTCGACCTCGCATCCCCGACATTCGTCACCACCCTTGTAAATTCTTTCACAAACGTTGCACCCGAACCCGACACTTCTCGGTTGAAGTACGCGATAAAAGACGGGTAATTTAAGTCTGAAGAACTGTTCTTACAATCGGGGACGGAATTCTTCGTGATGACTTTGATTTGCGTCGGTGTGTACTTCATTGCGCATAGGAGGTTTACGTAGTCTTGTGTGGTGGTGTCGTAGATAAGCCCCGGGTTGAGTGCCCGATTGGGGTCCACATGGCCCGAGCCCATTGCTAGTGGGCTAGCCGGAAGGTTCGTGCTGGCTGCATCTTTGATGGGTGTTTGTGTGTTGTCGAGAGAAAACGCGGTGGTCATTAGGGCTGACCTAATCGCCGCCGGGCTCCACGTCGGGTGCACTGCCTTGACCAGGGCAGCCGATCCCGCCACGTGAGGACTTGCCATGGATGTGCCCGTCATGAGGTTGAACGCGCTAAAAAGCGGGCCCGACCTCGACTACACGAAAATCAACAATTCGTGAATGGAAATTTTCTAAGAGATTTATTAAGTTTTAAGAAAAATGGCCAACTCTTTGGAATATTGTATCTGAAATGGATTTTTAACATTTTGATTATTTCTCGAATAAATAAATCTTTCACAAATAATTAGATTTCTTAAAATACTCACCTCAGCAACTGAGCTCTTCGGAGGCCACGAAGCTAGAACCAACGTGCCCGGGGCCGAAATGTCGGGTTTTAGGACATTAGGGCAACTCAAGAACGGTCCGCGCGAGCTATAACCTTCCACCGTCGGTGCCGGTCTCATCCCAACGCTTGTCTTCCGAAACTCGAGCTTCCCTAATTTCGGAGAAGTCCCGTTTCCTTGTAAATAGTCTAATAGAGTTTTTCCGTTGCTTTGGGTGACGAACGCTGCCGGAAACGAGCTTCTCGTATAGAATTCCGACAATATCGTGTCGGTGATGAAAACGGCGGCAGTGACTCTAGCAGAAACGGCATTGTCGATTTGAGACGTGATGCCCAAGTTTTCTCGGTCACGACATACTACTAGCTTGTCTCTTACTTGCTCCAACTTAACGATGTTATCGCATGAATCCATCGACACGATGCCTAGCGACGAATTAAGAGGCTTTCCCGGGTATAGAGATGCAAAGGTGATATCCACACCGTTGCTAAGACTTAGAACTCCATAGAATTCACGGTCGACGGTGCTCGCTCCAACCGTCAGAAGCCATGGCGCGCCGTTGATTATGCTCCAAGGTAACGGTCCATCGTTACCTGCCGAGGCCACGACCAATATTTGCTTCTCCACGGCTGAAAAAGTCGCAACTGCGATAGGATCGTCGTGTAAATAAGAGTCCTCGAGGCTAAACCCTAGCGATAGCGACAAAATGTCGACCCCGTCTTCGATAGCTTGATCTATTGCCGCCACGACATCCGAAGCGTAAACCCCGTGGGTCCACACAGCCTTGTACATGGCTATTCGAGCGTGGGGCGCTACTCCTTTAGCCGTCCCCGAGGCGTAGTTAAAGTACGAAGCGCCACTAACAAAGTTCCCCGCCGCGGTGGACGACGTGTGGGTCCCGTGGCCACTTGTGTCCCGGGAAGAGTCCATCGAAAGGGTTACATTCGGGGTATTCGCTAGTAAACCCTTTCCGAAAAACCGAGCTCCGATGATCTTGTTATTGCACATGGACGGGTTGAACCCGGGTCCCGACGCGCAATAACCTTTCCATCTCGGCGGGATGGGGCCCACACCTCGGTCACTGAAGCTCGGGTGCTCGGGCCAAATACCGGTATCGACAAACCCGATGATGATGTCTTGTCCATACCCCGAAGCGGGCCATGCCCCGGTAGTTGGGCTCAAGCCGAGGGACTCGGGTGTGTGGGTAGTGTGGAGCTTGAGGGGACGGTCCGGGATCGCAGAAACGAATCCCGGGGACTTTCGAAGGGAATCGAGCTCGGAGTCGGTGAGAATGGCGGTGAAGCCATGGAAGGAGTTGGTATAGGTATAGAGAAGGTTGTTGTTGGTGTGGGAAACAGAGGAGAGGGTGGATAAGTACCATGAATGGTGGTCGGAGAACAATCTGGGCATTGACATTGTATCCATGTGGATAATATACGTCCGAGTTAGTGCAGAGACATGAAAAGATGTGAAGATTGCGAGACAAATGGTGATTGTCAGAGGCAGAGTAGCAGCCATGGCTAGTTAGGTTGATTCTGTGTAGATGAACAGAGTAAGTTTAGGGTTTCTTCTTCCTATATATGTATGTTTTTATGTAGTCAGTCTGGCACCTTTACTAAAAGAATGTCCAGGAAGTGGGTTTCTCTTTTTCATTCTTTACAATCATTATTTTACATGAATAAAAAAGAGGAGAAAATGCTGTCTAGAAAAGGGTTTCTCTAAAGAGTAGAACTTGCCAACTCTAACACGATTTTGATTATGTAAGGCTTTGAACATCATTATATCATAGTGTTGTTAATTAAGAACTTGCTATCTGAATTTAATGGGTATGGACCAATGTTTTGAAAATCGGACTGGACTGGATCGGGTCGTGAATCGATCGCAATGGCACTCCGGTGTAGCAAGAGATTAGAATTTGCAGTAAACTCGGTTCGAGAACAAAACCAGATTGGATCGAATAAACCGATGTAGTTCGCCAGTTCAAATAACAAAATAATCTGAATTGGACGGGGTTTGAAGATTTAGAAATGGAGATTGGGTCGTGCTTTTGTTTTATTAAAATCGATCAGACTAAGAATCAACTACCTTGTCGGTTTAAGGCCCGATCCATTTTTAAATTTTTTTAAAAAAATTTGTATGGATGATTTTAGCTGATTTTTTTTTTAAACCTGTGAGTTACGTTTAATTTGCTATTAAGAGGGGTGTTTGGATGGATAATCTCACATTACGTCTCACATTACATTGTTTGGTTTGTCAAACGACATAACGTGCATTGTAATGTCCATTGTAATTTGAGATTACGTCCAAACTTCATTCAACACAATGTGAGATTACCTCCAAAAACGAGTGTAATGTGAGATTACCTCCAACATTACTGATTGTTATTATTTTATTATTATTTATTAAATAGATAAAATACTTTATATTGTCTTTATCATTTATTATGATAATTATAGTTATTATTATTAGCTTTTTTTTTTACTTCATATCTCATTATTATAATAAATAATAATGCACATGATGTTCGCATAAAATAAGTAAAGTCTTTTTCGTTATATTTTTTATGAAAATATCTTATAAAACTATATATAATGTTTTAATCAATAGAATTTTAATAGTTATACATATTGAGTTTAAATATTTAGTTTTTAGATTCATAGATAACTATAGTATTAATCACAAGATATAAAGTTTAAAAAGTTAGTAATCGTCAAAGTATATATTCTTTTAAATTTTTGTCATATTAAGATATAATATACTCTCATATAAATTAATATAATAACAATAAATTGACATTACAATGCACAATACAGCACATACTAAACAACGTAATTTAACATTTGCACTATATATTACAGCACAACCAAACACTTTAATCTAACAATACATTGCGTAACTCACATTACTTGTAATCTCACATTACGTCCATCCAAACGCCCCTAAATGATGATAGAAATCTACTTGTTATTTGTTATTCATGCGCGTTTATGTAAATTACTAGCTGAACTAATTTGAAATATTTGCATTTGCTATAAGAACTTTTCAGTAAATTTACAATTTAGTGTCTGAATTATGATGACGCTGTTGAAGTCACCGTTTGAACTCCACCGTTAGTTGTCCCACACCGGTGGTGTGTGGAATAATAGAGCACTATATAAACAAGTGGGCTACCTCCTCGTATCACCAATTGGTTTTAGAATGGAACCCCCACTTGTGAAATTAGTTGTTCTATATTAGCCCGTTGGGTTTGAATCGGCATAACGTGGAATTTAACATACGCATGTATGTCCCGTCACTATTTAAGAGCAATCTAACCGAGCTAGCGAATTTCAACTTTACATAAGTTAAAAGTATCAATTTGTACATTAAAAAAAACAAAAACAAAACAAAAACAGGTCAGATAGCAAATTATCCGGACTTCAAAGTTGGGCTAGTAGAGAAAGTATATGTTATTATTATATGGACTTTGTGTACATTCTTATTATTGTAAGAAGTTGTACAGTGCATGTAGTTGCATGGTGACATTATTGAATACGGGCATATATATATATATAGGCTATAGCTTTGTCCTTAGTTTATGAGTGAATTTGCCTTTCTTTATTTGGGTGTCTGGTTTGGTTGGTGAGCATACAAAGGGGGCAGGCTGTTCAAATGCTTTATAATATTTGGCAACCCAATCATGCCTATCTTTACAAGCTTCCATTTGGGATGGATTTCCATTGCATTGCATCTTTCTTAGTCCATAAGCAACTTAGACTTGAAATCCTACACTTACTGCAAATATTTTACTATAAATAATCATCAGATTCAAAAAAAGGAATTCAAATTTCAAACCATTTTTTTTCTCCCTCTAAAAATCATTACTCCTCATTTTTCATTCTACGTAATTTAGTTCATATTCCCGTTCAATTAATCAAATATGCATTTGACGTTCTTTCACAACCCCATTTATCTATAATATCCCTAATCTTTTGCATTTTAGTGTTATTTGTAAAAATAAAGTAGGAATTCAGAATTATGAAAAAGAAAAATGATTAAAAATAAACTTAAAAAAGGAACTCGAACAATTTTTTAACGTCCATGATTATGCCGCATTTCGCATTCTATGTACCTATTCCATATACCAATTCATATTCAATTAACCAAATATACAATTAGCGAGCAGATGAAACTTTAAACCATGTAATATACTGTATTACAACAATTAATCACTATCCAGTGGTCTTGGATTTAAGCTTTAAAATTTTAAAAAACACTCATAACGATCACTTTTCACATTAACAACCTACCCGATGCGGCCGGACATTATTTTATGGGTTGGTTCTTAGTTTACCAGAAAATTGTATCTCTCCTGCCTTCCCTTAAAAAAACATTCAATCAAGAACCAGAACCAAGAACAAGTAGATGCATGCTTATTAAAAGAGAAAACCCAAACACAAGAGACTGATCAAACATGTAAGGTCCAAATCGAACGTGTGGATTCATTAATATATATAGGTTCTGTCCTGTTTCTTTATTACGAAATCAGAACATTTAGATATTACTAAGATGTTAATGTATCCAAGAATAGAATAAGTAAATGGGGAAACTAACTTACACACCATCTCCCTTGGCATATCATATCATTTATTTCTTACTACTGGGAACAACCCATCATCCCCAAAGTTTGCACCTTTCGTGTTAATTTGCAGCGGTTTCTCAGCCTGTCACAGACAACAAGACTATGAAGATCTGCATATTTAAGTACCAAAACATAGTGAGTACAGAATCAGACCTCGAAGCGGGTCTTCGCTCTTTGTAATAGGCGATTGAGAACTGAATGGAAGTGAAAGTGTTTCTCTTGCTCCTACATTGAGCTCTATGACGTTACAAAAGAGACGAGTGAGAACTATCGGGAATGGTAGTGTCGAAAAGAGATGAAGCTAAGCGTGGAATATACCCGATTTAGGTAAAGGATACGAAGCATGATTATCGAAAATACTAGATTCTGAATTAATATTCGACTGTTGAGTTCTCCCCGCGTCGTCTCTGCAAATCTCCTGCATTTCCCAACCAAAAGTTAGTTTTTTTTTAACCAAAAGTTAGTTAGTTTGAGGCAAAACTCCACCAACTGCGAAAAATAAAATTAACTACCTCGGAATCGAAATGCAAATGGAAGGGTCGAGCTGGAGGGTGATTCTGACTCGAAGAATTATACCCAAACGGGGAATCGGAGGTGAATATATGCGGAATGGGTGGTTCGGGGCGTCGTTCAAGAAGATCAAACAGAGTTTGTGAATGTGTGATCTCTTGATGAAGAGTTTGCTGCAAATGATCATTGTTGTCTTCTTCACCCAACAGTGCTCTCATCTGGGCAGGGTGAGCTTGAATCCCAGGCATGCACATCGGGTGCAAGCTCAATCCGTTCCTCATCGATAACATCTGCACCGACACAATTCGTTATAAAATAACAGACGATTGTTTTTCGGGTTAGTTGGGATTCATAATTAACTAGAATACAGACCTGAACTTGGAGCTGAAGCTGCTTAAGGTACTCAATGGCCTCATCGAGCATCGATGCCTTATCAGTCTTTTCAAAAAAGTAATCATAATCAAATCAATAAAGGTTGAGCTGAGATGAAGATCAAATCAAACATACAGAGAGATTACCTTGTTAGAATTCGGAATTAAACTCTGTAATGCTTTCATTTTCTCATTAATCCGACTCCGCCTCCTCTGCAAACCCCAAAAAACACATACATCAAGAATAAGAGAGACAATTTCCATACATATTGGCATAAAACATGAACTATGAAGACCATACTCATAGCAGAACAGAAATATCAGGTTAAATATGGAGGAGCAAGTTAAAAGAAGCAACCTTTTCCGATAAGTTATGAACTTCAGCAGTTCGGCTTCTCTTGGATGAGATGCGAGAGGTATTCGGTTTTGCAGGAACTTCCTCAAGCAAGGCCTCCAAACCCTCCTGCATTTTGTTAAACAATATTTAACCCACCATACACATCTGTACCAATACTGCATTCAGTCCCAAGCGAGTAAAAACTATGAAGAATAAGACATGCATCTTAATCAAATCTCTCGTACAGTCGAACTTATGAATAAAGATATTTGAAACATTATTATTATTATTCATACTTGATCAAAGAAATTCAAGAATTTTGTCCTCCAAAAGTGAAGCCTCAGCTTAAAAAAGCTTCTTTTTTTACTGTAGAGTACAGAGACTAGTCAAATCAACAAGATTCATCTTTATGGCCCCGACACTCCACGAATGTCTCAGCCAGCCGTCAATAACAACACTCTAATTTTAACCTAGCAACTTTCTACTGAACTGAACAATTTTAAAAACAGCAACTTGAAATACCCATTCTTGTTTTCTCGTCAGATATGAACTAATACTGAAGAACATTCAACTATATTTCAATCTGGGTCCTCTATATATATATCTCTATCAACTTGAAGCAAGAGGGTGGTTGCGATTCATAAGGGACCAAACAGAGTTTCTTTGCGGCAGAAGTCTATTGCTATCCTTGAAAAGGGTCATAGTGGACCACCACAACATTCTTAGGAAACAAAAGCAAAAGCGATGCAGAATTTTTTTAATCATAAAGAATTTATGATAATAATATTATATCAGTGAAAGGGAATGAAGAATCTCTAACTAATAAAGTAGATTATCAAACAAAACATATGTTGTTGGTTTGCAATATTAAACTGGGAATCAGTCACTAGTCTATTAGTATTACCTCGCTCTCACAGTCGTACTCATCCGCCTCCTCGTTCTCGCTGGCCCCCACCGAGGAGGAGGACGGCGCGTGAGACGCACGCGCCGATGCGGCGGCGTAGGAGAAGGAGGGATCGATTCCGGACGGCAAGATCCCGTCCGCGGAGGTATGCGGCGGAGGGATGTGGTGGAAGAATGGGTGTTGGGGGAGTGAAGAATTAGGTGGTGCAGAATTAGAAGGAGGCGAGGAGGAAGAGGAGGCGGAGGAACGGAGGAGGAAGTGGTGGAGGAAGAGAGAGATCTCGTCGGGTGGGTTGGAGGAGGAACAGCTGGCTTTCTCCTCCATTCTTTCTTTGTTTTTTCTCAGCTGCAGCAGCTGCCGTTTGAATGGAGTCTCATGGTTGGTTATGGTTATTGGAGATGGGTGCTGCTAGTTGCTACTGCTGTTGTCACAGTTTGCTGCTTTTCCTCTAGCTCCCTTTTCTATTTTATTATTATTATTATTATTAAATAAATAATAACTAAAACCAACCACAACTAGGGCCGGCAATGGTGCGGTAAAAATCAAATAATCATGGTTATTCGCATCATTTACTGCAATGGTTAACCGCACCATTATGGTGAGGGGCGGCTATGGTGATGAATCTTGTAACCGCAATGGTTATGGTTGTGGTTATGATATTCAGTCTATAACCGCGGTTATAACCATCACCTCTATATATATATATATATATATATATATATATATATATATATATATATATATATATATATATATATTACTAATACCTATATTATTATATATATACATTATTATTCAAATATTATAATTCTTATTCCGTTCCCTTTCCCACCCGCCATTTTTTTGTCAATATTTCTTATTATTAGGTAAACACGATTGTATGTGATGGCGAATGAGGATCGATGATCGCAAGTGATAGCCAATTGAAGATGTGTTTTTTTAATTGAGTAAAACAATGAAGTTATGTTTAATTTGAATTTCGTGTATGAAACAATGAATGTGTATTTACTTTTCTTGTATGAAACAATGATGTTGTATTAGTTTGAATGATTGTGGTTAAATGGTTTAATCGTGGTTAAAAACCACGGTTATGGTTATGGTTATGGTATGAAGAATCATAACCGCAGTGGTTATGGTTATGGTTATGGTATGAGTGAAATAAATATGGTATGGTTAGTATTAGTGCTATTCGCACCATACCCTCACCATCGCCAGCCCTAACCACAACTATGGAGAGACATCGAGACTTTTAAGCTCGAGTACCTCCTTTCAATAATAATAATAATAGAAATTATCATGACCATCTAACGCGGAGCAAAGTTCCGAACAGCCCTAAACATCGAGAAGATTGACTCCAGTCCGTCCTCAAATCGTATTCGGAAACTGATAGCCATTCTGAATCAGTGAGTGTTAGAAATACCCTAACGACATGTTTGGTTCAAGGATTTGGAATCAGAATTGGGAATGGGTAATCCTATGATGTTGTTTGGTTCTTAAATTATGTGGAATAAGCATTCCTAATTCCCAATTTTGAGGGAATACTTAATCAGTGGGTGTTAGAAATACCCTAATGTTTGTAAAAATTACAACCACGGTCACTAAGACATATTCGGAATATCTCGGTTTGCCAATTTCGGAATTTATATCATATCTCATCGTGTTCGCGTGCAATTAGATGATATTTTTTTTTCCTGCAATGAGGGATTTATGGGGTAAGATCTCGAGTGTGGTTCAAGCCTGTCTAAGTTTAACTCGTAGATCCTAAGTTTTTTTTTGTGTAGAAAAGGAACAATACTAGAATGAAAGTTTGCACCGATTAAACGTGAATCGGTCCAACCAATATTTAAAAAACACTAGGTGGCTGGTGAGACATCTAATCAATTCGAGCTCGTAGGTACCCACAATATCTTCCATAGTATGAAATCGAGTTTCTTTCGGAGGAACACAAATATGTAACAAAATTAGTTTCTCCATGAACCCCAATTCTAGCCATAACGCCTGCGAACGAATTAGTTTCCCGATAGACATGACTAAGCTTGTACCTACCCAATTGGAGTAAGAGGCTCCTACAATAAAAAATAAATAAAAATCGAAAGACATAAGTTTTAATTTGGATGAGGAACTATCCGAGATAAGTTGTTGAGCGGTCAATAGATCACTCTCAACATGCAGGGATTCAATTCTCGAGTCAAGAGTAAGAGAAATCTCATCTCAGATAGCCTAAACCCCGGCAATAAAGCTATCTGCAACCCCAAGTTCCTAAAAAAATCATGAAATTCAATTCTCGTTAGAGTCACAAATTGCTTCCCCTGCACTCGCTTTCCCTTTCCCCGGGTTACCTTGGGAAGCACCATCCGTGTTGAGCTTCTTCCACCAATAATTCGGTGGCAGCCATCTCACATGGATTATAGATAGGGGCGGCAAGACATCATTGTTTGCCATAACATCCTGCAAATATTTAGCTTGAGAAAAGAGACATTAAACACATTGTTAGAAGATGTAATCCATTTGAAGGCACAAGCATTTATATTCTTCTAAATGTTCCAATGACAATAGGAAAACAAGGTTCTCCAATCAACACCTTGCACAAACATATATTTTTTAGTTCAATTAACTTAATCCAATCGTTTAAAGGGAGTCCCAAGGTAGCCTTTAACTTTTTGGAACCTAACAATTTGTCCACAAAAGCCTTGCAGGTGAACAACCTCTAACAATATGGTCAAAGTTTCAACATCAACAGAGCACACAAGGCACACAAAGTTGATGTTCCACCTCTACGGTTAAGAAAACAGAGGTAGCTAGACAACCCCTAAAGCCAAACTAAATAAAGTACTGTATCCAGGAGTGGTAGGGATCTTCCAGATCCAGCCCCAATTGAGGTTGGATGAGGAAGCAGAGTTTGGAAGGGTGCTTCATATGTTGATGCATTGGTGAAGTTTTCTGACTTGAGAAGTCTCCAAATACAAGTGTCTTACAATTTATTGAACAAACAACCTGAAATGCTTCTAATATATAAATTATGTCAGCATAGAGAATAATATAAAGAGCCTCTAAATTCCAGTTTTCATTATGAAAAACATCATTGACTTTTCAATCATGAGCCAGAAGTGGGTCATGCATATACTGTATCAAGGGCTTATTATTGACATAAATATCACCCCACAAGTTAATGTCATTACCATTTACAACCATCCACCCTTGTCTCAATTGGAGGGTATTTAAACATTCTTGAAAAGCCATCTAATCATAGATCCTAAGTTAGAACTTAGGTATAGTCGTACTTAATTTGTAGAAGTTTAGATATTTGTATGAGAACTGCTTGATCTGTAGAACTTTAGGATACTTGATGTTTGTATTGGAAAACTTCTTTTTTTTTTTTTTTGCCAACTATTGGAAAACTTGAAAATATAAAATGATAATGATGTATTTTATTGTTATTTTTTACTTTTAAGTGTAAGTTTTGGATAGTCCGAGCCTATCCTAGAATGCATAAATCTGCATCAAGTGTGCCTTTTTCGTAGACTCGAGCTCGAATCATGAGTTAGTAAACCCAAAAGTTTGGCCTATTGGTATTTAGAAAAGTTTGATCGTTTGGCCAGTATCAGCTCTAAAGGGGGTTTATATGGAGGGTTAAATTATGAATTTTGACCAAAACTATCGCAATCTTATATTATAATGCAATTCACATCATAGGGATTCACATTATATTATTTAGTTTTTCAAAAAACGTAATATTTAGAGCACTTCTAATGGTGAGTTGCTAGATCCTCCACTTCATATGCCACGTCACTGCCAACTCATCAAAGTAGGTAAATGCTACAGTGAAATGTGAATTCTCTCTAGTGGTGGAGACCTAGTTCCACTTCCAAAATGAGACCCCACATAATTTTATACTCACAATATAATTTTTTGTACAAAAAACTCAATAGATAAATTAAATATTTATATTTTGGCATTCAAATAATTATATAAAAAGTCACGAACATAAATTATGAATAAGCACGTAATTTTGTTAAATATGATTGTCATAATTTAAAAATCATATTACAGAAAAATATAAATAATATGTTAAATTTATGAACTAAAAAAATGAACACGTATATATTTGAGACAATATATAATTAGCACATGGATACTAAAATCCAATAGATGTTTGATCAAATTTTTTTAAGCGTTATATATAAATTAAATATTCATATTTTTAAAAATACAGACATGAACAAATCAATGAATGAGATTCAGGTGTTAGGCTGAAATAATTAAAATAAATTTGGAAAAAATATGTACAAAATCATAAAAAAAACGTAATTGATTGTTTAACGAAATTTACATTTTTTATGAATTCGTCAAAGTTTCAATTTTGGATCAAATATTTGGGTTCCAACTTTGACCAACGTGTGTTGTTAATTATCTCAAAATTCGAAAGTCGGCGTCGTTAGGGTTAGTTCAATTATTAATGTACTATACATTTAAAAGTAATTACGACTATTTTGGTATTAAAAAAATTTGTATAAAAACGAATATAATATATAAATGAGCACACAATTTTTTTTAAATAATGATTTAATAATTTAAAAATTACATTACAAAAAATATAAAAACAATACATTAAAGTTGCCAACTAAAATAAAAATTAACATATATATATATATATGAGACTACATAGAATTGTCGCACACATTACTAAATTGCCAGAGATGTTCGACCAAATAGTCTCGTAATCTTTTATGTTTCTCTTTATCGCGTAATTGGATATCATTTTTGATATTCATTTGATACGAGATTGGAGGTCTTGTGCTCACCTCTGGTTAGGGATGGCAACGGGTCTCGGGGCCCCGCGGGTCAGCGGGGCCCCGACCCGGTTTTGACCCGCCGACCCGTGGGTCACGGGTCGGGTCGGGGCGGGTCCGGGTCTAAAGACCCGGGGCCCCGTAGACTCGCCCCGAAATGCATATATATATAATATTTTTATTTTATTTTATGTTAATATGATTTAACATTTACTAAACAATATGGTTAATATAGTACATATATAAATAACATGGATCAAATTACAAATCGAAGTATATTTAGATTATTAGGATTTGTTAATTTGGTGTTTGGATTTGAATTTGTATTTGTAATGAATTTGATGTGTTTATTGTTTATATTTGATTGGTGTTAGATTTATGTTTTGAATTTATATATAATGTAATATTTTGACAAAAAAATTGTATTTAATATTGAAAAGTGAAAAAAACAAAAAAAAAATTGTTCACATGGCGGGGCGGGGCGGGGCCCCGCGGGTCGACCCACGGGATTGTTGACCCGACCCGACCCAACCCGAAAGGGCCATTTGGCCGGGGCCGGGTCAGCCAGGCCGACCCGCGGGGCGGATCTGGGGCTGCGAAAACCCGCCCCGTTGCCATCCCTACCTCTGGTAGAGATATGCCTTCAGCAATATCATCATAATTGAATACTTATTCATATTTATATATAATATAATAAGTAGATTATATATAAATATATATGCATTGAATTAAAATAATGTTGTTTAGTAAAAAAAATTATTTCACGTTTAATAATATGAAATTCTATACTATTTTTCAAAATTTAGAATTAAGGTTGTGTTACATGGTAAAATATAAACAAATTGAATTTGAAAACTCTGAAATTGATTCGAATTTAAAAAGTAGTAATTTTGGTTCGTGTCATTATTTAACTTACTTAATATTAAAAATAACCTATTACGACTCGTGTCATTACCCGACTTAGTGTAGCATAATTATACATAAATATATATATAATCCAAAAGAGAAGCAAAACAATTGAATAAAATAATATTAACAAGTAGGAACCGACATGAACAGTAACGTGGGAGTTCCTACTAGTAGAAACTGTCCCACTTCACTATTCACTTTATAATGGCAAAACGGTAATATTTGTTGTCCCAGTCACGCCTAGTGGCGTCTAGTCAGCGTCCAGTGGCAAATCTAGGAACTAGGAACTCCCATTTTGGAAGAAGAAACTCCCATTGGAAAGTCTAATTCCTATTTAATCATTATCGGTGGGAACCAACAGTAAGTGGAACTAGGAACTAGAAACTCTCTACAATGATAAATTTACAACATGAAACTAGAAACTAGGAACTACTATAAGTATATCTCTGGCAATTAGGATTTAGAATATAAGCCAATTATATCTTAAAATTAAATTAGTTTTGATTTTTATGAGAATTAGACTTTGTGCATTAAAAGTGTTTTAATTTAATTTACTAAAGTAAAATGAATCCTCGCTTAGGAGGTATTTGGATGGATGTAATTTGAGATGTAATCTCACATTACGTCCTACATTACATCCATATTACGTCGTTTGACAAACAAACAATGTAATGTGCAGTGTAATGTGAAGTCCATTGTAATATGAAATTACGTCTAATCTCCATTCAATGTAATGTGAGGTTACATCAAAAAACGAATGTAATGTGCGATTACATCAAATATTACGGAGTGTTTATTATTTTATTATTATTTATTAAATAGACAAAATACTTTATATTATCTTTATCGTTTATTATGATGATAATTTTATTATTAGCTTTTTATTTTTTTTATTTACTTCATAAATCATTATTATAATAAATAATAATGCACATGATGTTCATATAAAATGAGTAAAGTCTTTTCGGTTGCATTTTTTTATGAAAATTATATTATAAACTATATATAATGTTTTAATTAACATAATTTTAATATTTATGCGTATTGAGTTTAAATATTTAGTTTTTAAAATTTATAAATGACTATAGTATTAACCACAAAATATAAAGATTTAAAAGAATACATATATTAATATGATAATATTTAAAAGAATATATACTTTGACAATAACTAATTTCTTAAAATTTATATTTTGTGGTTTAATACTATAGTCATCTATCAATTTTAAAAACTAAATATTTAAAATCAATGCGCATAACTATTAAAATTCTATTAATTAAAACATTATATATAGTTTTATAATTTTCATAAAAATGCAACCGAAAAGACTACTCATTTTATACGAACATCATGTGCATTATTATTTATAATAATAATGAGTTATGAAGTAAATAAAAATAAAGCTAATAATAATAATATTATCATCATGATAAATAATAAAGAGAATATAAAATATTTTCTCTATTTAATAAATAATAATAAAATAATAACGCTCCGTAATGTTTGACGTAATCTCACGTTACACCCGTTTCAGATGTAATCTCACATTAGGTTGAATGCAGTTTTGACGTAATCTCATATTACAATGGACATTACATTACAATGCACATTACATCGTTTGATAAGTCAAACAACGTAACAGATGTATGTGTAACGTAATGTGAGATTACATCTTACATTACATCAATCCAAACACCCGTTTTTAACAACTTATATTCTATACACGATTACGGATATTTCATCATTGACACATTTTAACACTTCCCATCATATTTTAAGAGAATAAAAATATGCAATTACAATTTACACATATATATATAAGGGCCATAATTGAAAACAACGAACAAATTTTTTTTTTTTTTATAGAAACAAACAACTTAAAATGGGGAATTTATCATTTTCCAACTAATATGAAAGTAGAATTGGAGGTAATATTATTTTGGTTAATGAGGTGGTATATTAATTCACTGAGAAAATACACACTAAATATAAACTTTGATCGCACAATATTACTAAGCGTATTGTTTTTTATTTTCCACAGGGTGGTCTTAGGGCAGCATATATAGCATGCTTAATCCATACTTAAACCAATTTTCATTCGCACGGGTCAGTCATTAAGGAGTTAAGTGAAGTGTTTGGCATAAATATTTTTTCTTCTCATGGTAGCGAGGATTGAACCCTGATCTCTGGTTAATGGAGACAACGTTGAATTATTATACATATTACATAGCTTACTAAGCTTATTGTTGTTTGAAGAGAAAATGGTTAGGGAGAACCCACCTTACTTCTAATAGATTGTAAATTATATACCAATTTATTAAATAAATTAAAATACTTTTACATTTAAAAAAAATCGAAAATTATTTATCTAAACAATTTATGACCCAAGGATTTATGTTTGCCTTTAAAGAAATTATTTTCGCTTTTTGCAATATTTCATTTATTTTATAAAACTATTTAATTTACTTTTCTATTTTTCTTATAAAATTTATTATTGTTTTTAAGAACAAAAGTCAAAACAGAAAATATAACTTATGAATGAAGTAAAATAATCCTAAATTGCAATATTTAAAAAATAATAAATTATTTCCATCCATAATTTCTTAAGTGCAAATATAAAAATAATGGAAGAAAAACAGAATTGCATTATGCAAAATACGTGGCACTTTTTAATTCGTTTGATGTCAATGTCCTACATCCGGACCACCGTAGGATCGGAGTCGCCATCATCAGGACGTCATGAGCCGATCGTATCAAGTCGAACACGGCAATAGTGGGATAAATAATTAGATGTTGACGTGTCATTTGGATAGGGTGCCTCGACAAACGCACCCGTACTGCTTTCGTTACATCCTCTGCTTTTGTTAGCTGTTTGACTTTATAGTTGATTTATTTTCAATTACATCTAACTAATTTTCAACTGCTAAAACCTGAGAAATAATCAGTGAAACTTTTACCGAAAGTATGGGTGGGCTCCACTAAAAGTAATCAAATCTTACTTCCGCATAAAACATATTTTATATTCCGAAGATACCCTTGTTTTTCTGCCCTCTTTCTAATTCTAAGCCACTAATAGCACGTGGGAGCTATCCATCTTAAAAAACAATTTGCTTAACCAGATTCCATATCATTCACAGCATTAATAAATAAGATTAAATAACAATTTATTGGAATAATTACCAAATATAGAAAAATAGGTAGTTAAATTTTTCTAGTATTATTAGTTTGCCAAAAAAAAAGTACTCTTATTATTAGTGAAAAAAACTAGTATTATTATAAACAATACAAATTTAATACAGCTTATTTATTTTTATGCAGTACGAATATACACTTTATTATTAACAATAAAATTAAATATAGCTTATTTATTCTAGAATAATTACCTTATTATCCGCGGATAAATCAGTTTGGCCCTGTTTGGCAACAAATGTGTTATCAATGTCTTTGTAGGAGTCTAAGTTATTCTCATTGTAGATGTGGAGGTAACGGTAGATGAGGTGTCTCTATTGAGGCATGCCCAATACCTTTACTCGTGCTCCATATGGATTCGGAGATTGAAGATTAGTCTCTTAGGACTTGGTTTAAGGTGTCAAGCTACCCGACATGGGGTAGGTGCAAATGGGCCCGCGACCCGGGTGGGGGAACCCGCCCGTCTAATACAATCCGAGTGAATCCAATCCACTCGGATTCGCTGATCCGAGTGGAATGGATCCATTCAGATCGGGCCGATCCATGTGGGTCTCCTCCACTCGGATCGGGCTGATCTGAGTGGGGTTGGTCCACTCGGATCAATTCGGATTCAGGTGGACATATCCACTCAAATCGTTTTCCCGACCCGGGTGATTTGGTCTACTCGGGTCGATTAGTTCGATTGGGTCATCTTTTGTATGTGTAAGTATCTTTCGATGTTCGAATTCGTACATTTTCATAGTTCGATCTGATAGTGTTGTTGAGTCGCTAAATTGACAGTTCAGTTTCTTCATTGGGCATATTCATCAATAAGTATATTGTGGGAATCAACACATCAATATCAATAATATCAATAGGTCGATTTGTTGACATCAAACAACAAAATATTAAATTTAATTAATTTTTTATTCAAAGTCTTGTGGGTGTAAGGAAACGGGGTGACCTATCATCATATAAAAGATGTGTAATTTTTGTTCAAAAAATATTTTACTCGTTCTTCCAGAAATAAATTATTTTATAATTTTAAGTTTAGTTGAGTTTTTATATTATTTAAAGACTTTTTTTGGGTGCAATATATATTAGACCTTTTTATCCTAAAAAAAATATATATAGTAGAGACTAGAGACTAGAGACTACCAACTATCACTATTTGTTGTCTTGTAAGTTGTAAGTTGTGTAACTAAGAGGAATAATTGCCAAAAAAAAAAAAAAAAAACTAAGAGGAATAAAGTGGAATGAGACGAATAGAAGGGTAGGAGGGTATAGCAGGAAGAGACTCCAATAAATTGGAGAGAGAAACAACATATGTGGGACCTTCTCACTTTCACGGGATGTTTTGGCAGAAAAATCTCAGTTTCTATCATTTTTCTATTATTATTATTAAAAGGGTTAAAAGGTACTTCCATATAACATGTTTAACTGAATATGACTTTTGGTATAAAATGTATTTTTTTTTTGTATACTTTAAGTATCACTCGTTTAAAATTTGATTGATGGTTTTTTGTCAACCGTTAGTTAACAGTTAGTTTTGATTATTAAATATCACGTGCAAGTTACGTAATCTACCATAGGTCAATAGAAGTCTAAGATAAACCATGAGAAATAGATTCAGCAATAGATCTCTAACTCTCCTCTTGAAGAGGAACAAAAAAAGCAACACTCAAACTTGGTAATGGCTCTCAATAGAATGCTTCTAACATGTGTATAACTGTCGTTTAATTCTAACAAGAATGGAATCAACTTATGTTTTTCTTTGTTAGCAGCAATTAAAGCATTATCAACAACACATTGTAACACTAATTCGTCAATCGCATCCAAAGCATCACATAACTGCTTCATTCTAGCAAAAAAAACTATGTGATTGAGATAGTACCTTAAGATGCTCTTGTTAGAAAATTGGGCTTAAATAAAAATTATGTTTGGACTAGTTTTTGGACAACTCTTATTTGTGCCCAATTTTTATATTGAGCCCAACTTTTTTCTCAAGCCCAAATTTTTTATGTGAATGGAATTGGTGAAGATGTTTGTACCACATCAAATAGCTCACATCTCCTCCTGTCTTCTCCTCTCATATATAAAGAAGTCTCTCCCTTCTCTTCTTTTGCACAACTTAGAAAATGTGATTTCTTCATTTTGATTGAGTATCCAATATTTCAGAATCCATATTTTTTGGAATTCAAGTTATATTTTCTCATCATTTGTTCTTCGTGTTGACGAATTGCAGAGTTCTTCCTAGATTGATTTCGACTTATGTCGCATTCGACTATTTTTATCTCTAGCCATTGTCGTCAGCTTTCCTGTCCTTTGTTTGAGTTCATGTATTGAGTTCGGTTCGGTCGAGCGTGTTGCGTGCATAACAAGATTCGATGACACAGTTGAATCCTGGTAGGTGATCGCCCCATGTTTAAACCTCTTTGCATAACATGAGGGGGAGGTGGGACAAAATTGCCTTAAGGAGACCGTGATCCGCATGAGTCTTAGTATAAAAAATATTTATTCGTTTTTGTGTCGATTTTACGTATAATTTCGGATTAGCATATTTTTTGCATGATAATTGGAGTAATTACTTGTAAGTAACCGAAATTTGACTAATTGCAATTTAGTCATTGAATTTTAGAATATTGCATTTTGGTCATCGAACTTTGTAAATTTGAATATTTACCCTCATTATTTCCAACAATCTTAAGGCAAATTCGTTTGTTGGTTTTTACAAAAGGTGCTTAATTGAATTTTGAGATTCAATTTTTGGAGAAAAATAATTATTTATTATCTAAGTTCACAAATAGTGCCAAACCACAATGTGGAGAATGTAAACATGCTCGAGAAGAGAGCATATCTGACCGGAAAAATCGCGAAGGCCATTTAGGCCACCGAGACTAGTATAGTCGTTAAAACCGTTAAGGTTGTTAGGACGTTGATATCCCTAAGTCGTTGAGACTACTATGACAGATCGAGATTGTCAAGGTTGTTGAACCTATTAAAGCATCCGAAATTGAAATGTTCGCTAAGGTGATCACTAGATCCACTTTAGCCGTTGAGGCTCATGAGGTCGTTGAATCCATTGTTGAAAATGAGATTAAAAAATCAGTTAAAGTCGATTTAGTATATATGACAATTGTTATGGAAATTTTATATCCATGTCTAAACACTGATTATTACATTTAGCATGTATGTAAGTATGAATCAACGTATCGATTGCACAACCTTGAACCTTGGCACGTATGTATGTCGTGACGTTTGTATACGGGAGTTAGCCCCGTGTGCGTCTGATTTTGGTAAACCGAAGTTAACCGTGTCCATGTTTATTTAATGTTTAACAAAAAAAAATTAGTTATTTGATTTTTGTAACTGAAGTAATTAAACTTAGTTACTGAAATCAGTAATTCAAATTGATTTTTAAATTTTAGTAATCTGAATTTGATGTCTCATATTACTATTGTGGGGTCGGGTACGAAATAATCGGACTTCTAAAAAACTCCAAGGAGTTGGTCATAAATTCAATGTTTGAACGCTACTTAATGAGACTGTAGCTAACACTTGGCGGACAACTCTAAAAATGGGAAAGACATCAATTTTCTCGATGTGATCTATATAAATGCTATCATTCTGCGAGTTATACTATAGCAGATGCTGGCGCAATGATTATCGGGATTGGACACTCGTCTAGGCCGTCGTCTATGAATCCGAGAAATTCGCTGAGACTTACTTCAGAAGTTGAAGTCAAATGATGGAATTCTTTTTGACAAAATCTGAAAATAAATAAATAAATAATGAAGATGAAGTGTCCCTGTTGGGAACACTCGAATTTGTCTAAAGAGTTGTACATTAAATACAGATAGACGACAACTTCAACTGAGATGAAATGAGTTTATTTTATGTCTTTTTTTGGTCGTAGTGCCTGAAGATGCATGAATAAAAATGTTTTGTATTGGTCGTTGTGCCTAAAGTGAACATGAAATAAGAATGTTCCTTCTTGTGCTGAATTTTGGCACAATAAATTAGAACATGTTAATTATGATACCTTGCGTAGGTTATCTAACATGGTTCATATTCCTAAATTCAAAATAGATCAAGAACTTAAATGTGAAGTTTGCGTTGAAGCGAAACTTACTCGGTCGAAAGGATTTCTCAACTTCTTGGTCTAATACATAGCAATGTTTGTGACTTTAAATATGTCCAAACACGAGGTTGAAAATAACTACTTCATTACTTTCGTAGATGATAGTATTAAATATTGCTATGTATACTTGATGAAGGGAAAAGATGTATAAATAATTTAAACAAATTCATAGTTTACTAACAAAAACTTGAGTTTCAACTAAATAAGATATTAACTGTTTTCGCACTGAGAAATGCGGCAACAATGATTCTCTGTTTAGAGAATTTTTACTTAAACACGATTTAATCCGTTAAGTTATTGCACCGCATAAAATTCCGATTGAGTTGAGTCGCGGTTTCGATCCCACCCGACAACGTTTTACGGATTAGTTTTAGTATATTTTTATGATATTTAATTTTGGACTAATTAGTATTAATAACGTTTCCGACGGTCAATGTTTTGGCTTAGTGGGTGAAATGGTTGTCATTATGTATGTATTAGATACCACGGTCTTTACTTCATAATATTTCGGGTAATTTTGACACTTGAGGTGCAACGGGCCAGTGTCGTTTATTGGTCTGAGGGACATACAGTTTTGAGAAACGCAACGGTCTAATGACTGAATTTGATCTCATATTGGTTTAAGGAAAATTTTGATATTTTGACAATTTGAGGACCTATATTGATAAAATGATGATCCGAGGATCAATGATGATGTGGTTGAGAGCTAGTAATATCTTCACACCCAACTCGTGTGTTAACACGTTAAATTTTTCTGGAAGAAATTAAAATAATGTGGTTGAATCGTGTTTATTTTAGAATTATGATTAATATGGGGTAGCTATTTTAACTAGGAATTACATTTTGAATAAGGTACCCCATAAGAAGGAAGATAAAACTAAGTTTGAGTTGTGCCTTCGAATGTGGGGTGTCTTGCTAAAATTTATATACCTTTATGGAAAAGGTGCACACATGCCCTAAACTGTCGATCGCATTTCATAGGGTATGCTCAGAACATTAAAGTGTATCAATTTCTCGTAATTGAATTAAAAGTGTCGGATATACACAAAGATATGTTAATGCAATCAAGAAATGCATTTTTCTTTGGAAAAATGTATTTCTGGTTAATTCTAGAGGAGAGACAAGTTCTTCGAGACAAGCATATGAGACTATAGATTAAAAATAGTCTATACTAGGGCTGAAAGTAAAACCCGGCGAGACCGAAAAACCGCAAAAAACCGAACCGGACTTGTTCGAAAAAACCGGACCGTATATAGACCGTTTGTTATGTGGTCGGATTTTTTTGGTATCATTCGGTTTTTCAGTTCGGTTCGGTCCTCATGTCTTAAAAACCGTGGAGACCGAACTAGACCGAAGTTATTCAATAATATAATATAATATGATATATATTTTATATCATATTAAGATAACTTAAAATTTTTCTTAAGGAAATCAAATATCTTCTCTTTTTATTAATTTTGGAACTTTTAGTATATTCTATAAGTATTAGTTGTATGAAATTTTGTATAGTATTTTACATAATTTTTGTTTAGTATTCTAAAATTGGAGAAATTTTAAATATTGATTATTACGTTCGGATTTTCGGTTAAAACCGAAAACCGTACTAAACATGGACGGATTATTTTTTTCCATATGGATTTTTGGTCGGATTTTTTTGTTGAAAAAATCCGGTCCGAATAAATCGGACTCCGACCGAAATAGCTAAAAAACCGGTCCGACCGAACCGGTTTCACCCCTAGTCTATACCAAGAACATGAAGAACATGTCGATGTCGAGCCCATGAGAAGTTAAAGGGCGAGGACTGGAAAATCCTATGGTCTAGATTTTTTGACATATATGCTTGAAGCATTTTCTGACCTATGTGCTTGATGCTGAACCTCAGACTTACCACGAAACATTAAACTCTTTTGAGAGACCTTTATGAAAAGAGGCAATAAATAGTGAAATTAAATCCATCTTGCAAAACCATACTTGGGAGCTAGTGTATCTTCCGCCCAGAAGCAAAACGCTAGGCTACAAGTGGATATTCAAACGTAAAACAAAAGAAGATTGGTCATTTGATAATTACAAATACCGACTTGTCATCAAGGATTATAGAGAAAATGAAGGGACTAGATTATTTTTTATAAATATTCTCCTGTAACCAGAATTACTTTCATAAGGAAGGATGGTACAGTGGTACTTGCTATTGCAGCTTTGCAAAATCTAGTAGTACATCAAATGGAAGTGGAAAACAACTTTATTGAATGGAGATTTAGATGATGAAATCTACATTTAACAACCCGAGGGTTTCTCTGCGCGAGGACAGAAAAAGAAAGTCGGTAAGCTAGTCAAATTTCTGTACGATTTAAAAACAGGCGCCTAATCAGTGACTTTATAAATTTGACAGCGTTTTATTGGAGAAATGTTTCAAAATAAATAAGTATGACAAACATTTTACGTTGATGACATGCTTATCATTGGAAATAAAGATGAGATGGTCCAGTTAACTGGACATATGTTGAATTTGAGTATCGACTTGAAAGACATGGGTCTTGCCGATGTGATCTTTGGAATTAAAACTCACGTGATCGTCAGAATGTCTCATTCTTAGTCGAACTCACTATATCGACAAGATATTAGATAACTTCAATGAAATTTACAAGAACGAAGTTAGTATTCTAAATATACGAGTAAAGATTTGTTCAAGAACAAATGCGAATGTTTTTTTTTTTTTTTTCGAAATAGACACTACCACTCTGAGTATGAGTGGTTACGTTTTCACCTTATGAGGTGCAACAATGTCTTAGATGATCCTTAAAACAAACAGTCATAGCCAGATCGACTATTATGTCTGAGTTATTGCACTGAAGAAATGTGTCGAAGAGGCAGAATGTCTATGCCATTTTCTCGAGGATTTTACTAATTGGCCAAAACTTGTGTTAATGCAAATATTGATGAGTTTTTCTTGGTTTAATCCAAATAAAATCCAATCTAATGAAAGGTTTAAGATTTTATTTAGGAGACAAGGTTAAAGCGGAAATAAGTGGTGCACCCCCATTTGGCCTGAAAACCTTTGTTAAAGGTTGGGAAATGAGACACTCTGCGAACCTGTTGTCCACACAAGAATCAACCTAAATTTAATTGTTGGATTGAACAAAAATTATTCATGCAAGAAATGATAGTCTGAGGACTGTGATGGTTTTAGAACATTGATGCAACGTTGCGATAATCAATCTGTATAACACAATATAATTTGTATAATGGAATGTTTAGACATATATGTGTTAGACATTATAATTCCATTAAATAGTTTCTCTCAAATATGTTTATTGTGCCTGATGTAGTAAAGTCGGCAGATAAATAGCGGATCTGCTACCCGAAATGGTTAAAGAGTGAGCTATTTGGTCAAACATCGAAGAGAATGTGGCTAAGCCCGTGTAGGAAACACTCTTGAGAAGAAAAATCCAACCATGCTGACTGGAGATCCCAAGATCTTGATTCAATGAGACAACCTAATCACAATAGTGAGTGTGGTCACTGTGGGGGTCAAACCCCGAGCCCATTCCCACGATGAGAAACAGTGATGGAGATTAAGGTTAATCTTATACCTTTGTTGATATTCAAGCATCGCTTAAACCAAACATAGTAATGTAAATTAATTAATTGAGATAACATATTAAGCAAAGTTTTTAATGATTCGTAATGGGGGAGTCGTGATGATGCTCTTGAGACGTAGAATCACCTATGCGAGTGAGAAGTGAGGCCGCTTCGAAAGGAATTGTTGAGGGCACAATTCTTAGAAATGCTTACAGAACCAGACGAGTTATCCATGGCCTACAGATCACAAGGCGTGAACCGAGCTTACTAGGAAGGTACATGTGTGGGTTATGTCGTCATTTACACCAACGACTGTCAGTTCAAGGACATCGTGTCTATAGACCTGTCAGTAGAGAAGGCATGATCTCACAAGGGATATATTCAATGGGTTACCCACATCTATCCTTTGCAGGTATTGGCCGTTGAACTCAAAATTCGTGTCTTAAATTTAAATTTCCACTCACGTGGGAGATTGTTAGAAATTTGGGCTTTATTTTAATGAAAATTATGTTTGGGCTAGTTTTTGGACAACTCTTATTTGTGCCCAATTTATAGATTTAGCTCAACTCTTTTCTCAAGTCCAAATTTTTTTTATTAATGGAATTGGTGAAGATGTTTGTACCACATGAATAGCTCACCTTTCATCCTCCCTTCTCCTATCCTATATAAATGAGTCTCCCCCTTCTCATTTTTTGTACAACTTAGAAAATGTGATCTCTTCATTTGGTTGAGTATCCAATATATTCGGAATCCTTATTTTTTGGAATCCAAGTTATATTTTCTCTTCCTATGTTCTTCGTGTTGACAAATTGCAGAGTTCTTCCTAGGTTGATTTCGACTTATGTCGCGTTCGACCTTTCTAGTTATTTTTATCTATAGCCGTTGTCGTCGGCTTTTCCATCCTTTGTTTGAGTTCATGTATTGAGTTAAGTTCGGTCGAGTGTGTTGCGTGCATAACACGATTCGATGACAGTGTTGAATCCTAGGAGGTGACTGCCCCATTTTTAAACCTCTTTGCATAACCCGAGGGTGAGGTGGGACGAAATTGCCTTAAGGAGACCGTGATTTGTCTGGGTCTCAGTATAAAAAATACATATTCGTTTTTGTTCGATTTTACGTATAATTTCGGATTAGCATATTTCTTACATGATAATTGGAGTGATTACTTGTAAGTAGCCGAAATTTGACTAATTGTAATTTAGTCATTGAATTTTAGAATATTGCATTTTGGTTCTCGAACTTTGTAAGTTTGTATATATACCCTCATTATGTCCAACAGTTCTTTAATCTCTCGAGTTAATTGAAAGATCGGAGTTCTATCCACCTTATCAAACATCTCATTGAGATCGTCCATATCGATTGAGCTGTGGGATTATAAAGAAAACTACTCACGAGATCCTTTGAAACAGAATTTCTCAACCAAGTTTTAACAATGTCATTGTCTCGATCCCACTTTATCCTATGTGCAACTGGAGTTGAGTCCATTAAACATGATCCATCAATAAAACATAGCTTATTCTTGACCAATAATTCTTCCTTAATCGATGTGTTCCACGTGTAATAATTGCTTAATCCAATTAGCTGAAATAGAATCTGTTGAGTTCCTATAATATCTACAAGATGTAAATAGAATGAATCTTCAGCAGCTGGAACAGGAGGATGATTCTTTGCCATGAATCCTGGAAAAAATCACCCAAATTCCCACTTTTTGAAATTCAAACCCAAAAACAATGGAAAAATTCGTCCAGAACTCAAAATACCCAAATATGCATCTCTCAGATGCGCCATTTCGGCTCAACGGTCAAAATATATGACCGTTGACCGGCGAATATGGCGCATCTCTCAGATGCGCCCTAAAAATGGCGCATCTGAGAGATGCACCATTTGACTCAACGGTCATATTTTGACCGTTGATCGGCGAAAATGACGCATATCTCAGATGCGCCCTAAAAATGGCGAATCTGAGAGATGCGACGTTGGGTATTTTGAGTTATGGACCAAGTTTCCTCTTGTTTTGGTGTTTGAGTTTCAAAAAGTGGATATTTGGGTGATTTTTCCTGAACCCCGAATGAAATCGATAAGATCTTCAAGACTTTGAACTGAATTTGAACTAAAATCGGTTTGCAACTCGCAAATTGGTCTAAATTTGAACTAGAAATCGGTCTGCAAATGGATCAATACATCATATTACACGGTAAATAGTGATGTTTGTTCTTCAATGCTACTAAGTTCTAATAAATCGAACCGAATGGGTGTTTAAGGATGGCCAAATCCCAAATTATCTAAGTGTATATATTATATATATAAAGCTTCGAGTGTATATACATGGGCTTTTGAGTGAAGTCGAGTCATGGCCACTTAAGACAAAGTCCACACAGAAGAAAGCCTAAAAAGTAAAACGAATCCAACCTAACAGGCCCACTTTTACGTAGCACTAAGTGGAGGAATCAGAATATTGTGAAACCTGTCGGGTAGAAATAGACATCATGCTCATCGTACATATATACATCTTAAAAAACATGTAAAAGTCCTGTAACATGTGCAGACACGAAGTCAATATTTATTTTTAAGAATGGAAATAATTAAATTGTAGATAAATAATAAAAAAATAGGTGGGCAAGTGTAAAATATTTAAAAATGGAATTTATAATAATTACATTTCTCTGGTCAAATGTGAATGTACATAATACAACGAGTGAAATGTGAATGTACATAATACAACAGAGTGATAAAGTGTTAAGTTAATTATATATCTTTGTATGTATAGAACATATAATACATTTTAGTATAAAATATGATTTTTTTTAAACTCTTAAAAAGCCAAATCCTGCTTAACACGTCTATTCTTGAATATTCATCTAGATTCGCAGCCACATATAGCAGCATTACCACACAAGACTATGAGTCAATAATAAACCAGAAATGTACAGCGAAGGGCAACAACACTTGCACTGTTTCTAACTAATAAATGTTATTTTGGGTTTGATTCGTAGCATAATGAACTCGAATAAATGGGTTCAACTCGGGGTTGAGTCAAAACTTAACCCTAGACAGAAGTCACAGGACAACTTTGTTTCACTTTCGTCTCTTTTTCTGTCTCCGTTTTTTTTTTCTTTTTTTATATAATTAATTCTGCAATTTCGAGCCGAGAATGTTAAAATTAAATTCTCCTTAAAATGACGTCTATAGCGAGATTCAAACTCGAATCACCCCTATAAACATGAACTCACTTTACCGGTTATGTCTCCGTATTAATCACCGATTCTACAGTAGAGTAGAGTATAGGGTTAGTAATTAGTGAACTAAAATTTATTAATTAATCATTAAATAATGTCTTCGTCCTCTCTGTCTCTGTCCTTTGTAAAAACTGGGGTAAATTGATTAGTCAGTCAGTCTCGTAATACTAGTTATATTCTGACTCCTCTGATTCAAAAGACACTTTTTGATTGCGACAAATCATCCCCATCCCCCCTTCTTATATTTCCAAAGCCAACTCAACTTTCTCCTAAGTAATAATTATTATTTACAATCTTGGCAAAAAAAAAAAAAATTTATTAATTTGTCCAAACTTATTATTATAATATTTACTTGTGTAATCATCCTTTTATTTAATTATACTTGGTTAAATATAAGTGACTAAATATTAAAAGTTTAGGTTATTTAATTATTTTTTAAAACGCAAGTAACTAAACTATCACGTCAAAAAAATAGTAATTATTTAATCATAATGTACAAATATAAGTACTTAAATAATGTATTAACCCTTTTTATTACTAAGTATGTGAACGTGGTATGAGAAAAAAAAAACTAATGATGGGAAGTTGGGAACGAGGTTATCACCAATATTTAACGAATGGTTAATTATCAAATTGCTAGCTGAACTTTAGGTGAATGTGCAATTTGCTAGCTAGATTATTTTTTGTAGTAAAATGCTAGCCGAACTTTTCGTAATATATTCAATTTGCTAGCTCCGCCAGCTTTTTCGTTAATTATTGACGAAATATATTGTCTTAAAATACTAAAAGTACCCTTAAGTTCTACTATGATTCTAAAATAACCTCTAACTTTTACATAAAAGTAAATATAAATATCGAATAAACTTAAGAATAATATATAATATACAAAAAAAAGTTAAATATATAACCCCAAATTACAAAATTAAATTTAAATATTTTTATAAGTTTATGTCTATAGAATATTTTTTTAAAAAAGTAATAGATTATTTTTTTGTATTTTTAAGTTATATTTTTTCTTTTATATATTTTTTAACGTGTATTATTTGAAAATGTAATTTTATATTAAACGTCATATCATTATATTATCATAGTAAAACTTTATGGTGTTTTAACAAATTTTGAAAGTATTTTCGGTGCAATGCTAAGAGAAAGATGAAAATAGTTAGTTTTTTTGCACAAAATATAAAGTTCAGCTATTAATTTATTAAAAAAAAAAGTCTGGCTACTAATTATACATTCATCTAAAGTTTAGCAAATGGTTTGGTAATTAACCCTTAAGAAAATATTACTGTGCAGCCAACATATAGAATTATAGACCCAATAGGAGCTAGGAAGTAGAAAGACAACCTTTGGAAAAACCGAAAGGTCTTTTCATAACTAGCTAGCCCTAGCTAGTTAGTCATCAATAGATAATAATAAAATTACGCTTTACTTAAAATGTTATATTATAAGTTATATGAAATATATAATATAATGTTAGATTTTGTTTTATTGTTATGTAATGAGGAGTGTTAGATTACTGTTTCGTATATTTGTAGTGTATATTGTAATGTGATTTTATTATTTATATTAATTTATATGATAGTATTCTATATATATCATAATATGATAAGATTTAAACAAATTTTTATTTTGACAGCAAATAAATTATTTTTTAAACTTTATATTTTTTGTTAATATTTGTAATCTATTCATGAATTATATTAAAAAAAATTAAATAGTAAAACTAAACTCAGATAACTATTAAAATTCTATTAATTGAGACATTTTGTACAGTTGTAAAAGATAATTTTCATATAAAAAATGTCACAATTTTTTTTTTATTACAATTCGCGCCTACCGCCGCCGCTCGTTCCGGCTTTTTCATGTTTAATATTGGGGTTAATAACCTATGATATGTCTGAAGTTTGATCCATGTTAACCGAAGAGTTCTGAAGTTTCAAAAGTTAATATGGAAGGTCTGAAATTTCAACTTGAAAATTGGTTTTCCGTCCATTTTTATGGTTAAATTTAACATAATGGTCTGAAATGAGACTTTTGTCCCTTTTAATATTTTGTTTTATTTAATACTTTATATGAAGAAATGTGAAATGACAAAATTACCCCTGAAGTCAAATTAAGAATTGAGTCCCTATTTTTTATTTTGTTCAATTTAGTCCTCAAATTTATATTCTTAAGTTTTGATTTTTACAACTGAGTCTCTATTGTTTTCTCCGTCACCGCACAAGTCCACCGGCCACCACCCGAGGACGACGACCACCACCCAAGGCCGACGACGACCACGAAACGGGCCGGCCACCACCAAATCGTGGCCGGCGGCCACCCGGCCACCACCCCGATTGGTGGTGGCCGCCACCCAATCGGGGCCAGCAGCCCCAATTGGGGCCAGCAGCTACCGATTGGGGCCGGCCACCACCCCAATAGGCGGTGGCTGCCACTCCAGTCGGGGTCAGCATCCCTAATTGGGGCTGGCAGCCACTGATTGGGGCCGGTCACCACCTAAACATTGTTAATATATATAGCAAGATGGTATATACGTTAATTTGACTGTATTCTTCGTTTACCTATAAGATTCTATTAACCAAATATTGAATTTGAAATTTTCATTCGATATACTCGTGTCAACGGGTAATCCTAGGTTGAACCCATTAACTATTCCTTATTTCTTATTCTACGAAATAAATATATTATAATACCTAGTATTTTAACTCTTACAGCGTTCTCCTCTCGACTACTCATCCTCTTGACTACTCATATAAGATATGATTATTCCACGAAAAAAATTAAATTAAAACCGACCATATATCCTTAAAAGTTACACCAACTATCGTAATCCCATCAACAACGTGGAGTATTTCTTTTAATGATTCATCGTAATCTTTTAACTAGATGATTATGCAGCATAAATCGGAACCTGGCCCGATTCTGATGGGACCGACAGCTCAAATCGAAACCTAAACCGGACAAATGTTTAATAGAGTTTAAATATTTTAAGTAAAACCCTTAAATCTAGACCGAATCTGAAAATAGTAAATAGGTTCTAACAAAACCGACAAATTGCAAATATGACCTAAAGAAGCATAAACTGCAAGTTTGACACTTTAGATGAAAGAATTTGCCTGAAAAACATCGTACTCCAGCTATGGGTATCGCTCAGAGCGTCGTTTCCACGTAAAAAGCTCTATACGCGTGCCAAAATCCTATACTTTAAAATTCGTTGACTAGTTTGATCCCAAATTCAGACATTTCCTGGGACACAATCAAAGAGACCGCGTCCCAAATTAATAGGGATTAACTCTGTTTGCCGTCACATGCCGCAGCCAATGGCTAATTTATAATTACTTTTTTTTAGTGTGCTAATTTGTCAATAGTTTCTATAAATGTGGCAATTCTGAAAAAAAATTCCTTATCTATCTAAATTATAAGTTATTCTCATCATCGATCTTCTTTAGTCTTTACTAGTCTAGCTAGTCATTAATTTGTTACGAGGGCCTAGCTAGCTAATAATGAAGGAGATTAGTATTAACATGATGAACAGCTTTGTTGTTGTAGATTAGAGCCAGTGCGGCTGAGGTGGCAGTGGTTGTTGGGTGGAGATGTGCTGTCGGAATCCTGATGATGCTGCGGCAGCAGAAGTTGCATAGAGATGATGATGAGGAGCACCTGATAATTGCCACTTTTTCTGCTTATTATTGCCTGCTGCTCTTACTCCATCACTGCTGCTTCCAAACTGTACTCATTTTTATCAAATTCAATTATAACACATATTATTTACTTTTCCCAGATTTTTTTCCTAAAGAAAACAATATTATCTTTTTTATATAGGGTTAATTATCAAATTATTAACTAAATTTAGATGAATGTGTAAATTGCTAGCCGTACTTTTTTTTGTAGCAAATTACCAGCTGAACTTTCTATATTATGTAAAAAAAATTAGATTCGTCTATCTTTCCGCTAGCTTTGGAAAAAAAATACTTTAAAAAAAAAACTAGCTTCGTCCATCACCCTAAAGTTTTAGTTCAATAATATAATGACATGATGATTTATATAAAATCAAAATTTCAAATAATACATTTTAAGAAATATATAAAAGAAAAAATTGTAGCTTAAAAATACAAAGTCTTAGTTTATTAAATAAATATTTTAAAACAATTATATAAGAGATAAACTTTTAAAAACATTTAATTTTATTTTTTGAACTTTGAGAGTTATATATTTAACTTATATATATATATATTTTTGTATAATATGTATCATTCTAAAATTTTATTTGAGATTTACATTTTCTTTTCTATAAAATGAGGTTATTTTATAATCATAGTAGAACTTTAGGGTACTTTTAGTAATTTAAAAAAAAATCATACATTCATAATTAACGAAAATTGACGGAGCTAACAAATTGCATAAATATTAGTAAAAATTTGGCTAGCAAATTACACATTAGTAAAAGTTCAGCTAGCAATTTAAAATTTAAATAATCAAATATTTTCTAAAACTTTTGTTGAGCGTCATTTTTAATATTTCAACATATAACATAACTAACTATTCTAAACTTTAAATTGTATAAAAAAAATTCATATCATTAAATAAAAATACATTATTAAAGTAATGGAAGAGGAAAGGATTTACTTTGGATGGAGTGATGAATGTGTAGCTGCTGCTATTACTAGTGCCCAAGCTCAAATCCAGGTTGTGTTCTCCACCAGCTGATGAGGATTCTTCTGCCAATAAATCACCACCCACTCATTACTAATTTATTCATACAAACAAACATGTAAGATTTTAATAATAATAATAATAATAATAATTACAAATTACCACAAGGTGTCGAAGTTAGCTCCTTCTCGTAGGTGCTTGTATCAAAGTTTGTCACCGCATCCTTCCCGTTACACTTAATAGCAGCCTTATCATATGCCCTAATTTAATTAACTCCCACCAAATCATTTTATTAATTACAAATAAAAATATTTAATCTTTAGTATAATTATAATAATTGAACTATATATATATCATCTAACCTCGCGGCTTCAGTCTCTGTATCGAACAATCCTAGGTAAACATACCTGTAAATAAAAAATACATCATCAACTAATGGGACAACCTGAGGAAAAACAAACACAATTCATGCAAAAGAGACTAGCTATGAGTTTGATTTATTAATTAATTACTTTTTGCCAAGAAATTGACCCATTCGAGCCTCCCATCGACCACATTTGTGCAAGGTGACACCACGATATTTTGAGCTTCCTCTAGGAAACCCGGTGCTTTGCCGACGAAGTATGTGTACAAACTCTTCTTTCGTTAAATTCGACATCTTCTACACATAAATAATTTATATATGCATTCACCAGTTATTACCCAAATAGAAAAATAACATAACATATATATGGTACATATTCAGATAATACAATTATTTATTACCTGTTCCATGTCTTCTTTGTAGTCTTCAATCTTGAAATTAATGTCTGCCTTTACTCCCCGAAACTTGATAGCTGCTCTATCGTAAGCCCTGCAACATATCATTTCATTTTAACCCATTATCAACATTATTATTCATCATTTCATTCTTCTCCCACCAAAAAATAATTTATACTTTATACTATTATTGTTATAATTATTATTTTTATATGATATTTACTAGCTATATATAAAAAATATGATGATAATCATTTTCTCACCGAGCAGCTGCATGAGCAGTGTCAAATCCACCTGAACAGACACACAACAGAACCACAAAATCAGACCAATGCCATATATATATATATATATATATATATATATATATATATATATATATATATATATATATATATATATATATATATATTATGGGAAATTAAAGAATTAATTTATTTTGACATGAATAAAAATAGGTCGAATTTCAAGAGTATACCCAGATAAACTTGCTTGCCGCAATCCCTACAGAATAAATTTACAAAGTAATTAAAACAAAATATTTTTTTGAGTAATTAAAATATAAATGGCTGAATGATAATAATAAATAACGGTAGCTAAAAGACTGACCAAATATGAGACTCCCATCTCCCAGTTCGTCTGTAGAAGGTGACACCGCGGTACTGTGAGCTCCTCGACCGTGGGCCCCGCCTGCTCTTCTTCATCATCATCAGCTGCGACGTGTCGGAAGGCGAGGATCCAAGGCGGGACGTCGAGCCGGAAGAGTGGCAGAAACTCACATCGACCCACTGGGCGCGTGGGAAGCCGGAGACCCCTATCTCGCCGCCGCCACCATCCTCCGGGAAAAACTGGATTGTCACCGGTGGTGGGTCGAACCCGAAAACCAGGCTACCTCCCCGCTTCCTCAAGGTTGCCGTGGTGAGGTCAACTTCATCCTCTTCGTCGGAAACGGCGGAATACTCCTCGTCTCTGGTGGTCGGATCCGGCGAGTCGTTGAGATCCCACATTTTCTTTTCCTGAGGGAGAAAAACTTGAAGTAACAGTTCTCTTCTATTCATCAACCTTCTCTCTCTCTCTTCAAAGCAAAGAAAGAAAATGAAACCTAGGACTACAAGTCAGCTAGTGAAGGAGAGAAAGAGGGTAAGTAGGTGTTTGGATGGATGTAACGTGAGATAAAAAATAATGTGATTTATATAATGAAATATTAGATTACAGTGTTTGGTGTGAGTTGTAATGTGTATTGTAATGTAACTTTATTATTATTATATTAATCTATATGAAAACGTATGATTCGTATCTTGAAATGATATAAGATTTAAAAGAATATATATTTAATATATTAAAAATAAAGTCACATTACATTACACATTACAAATAAAAAGAAATAGTGTAATCTAACATTACACTTCATACTACAGCAGAATCAAATAATGCAATCTCATATTAAATTACTTAGCTCGCGTAATTTGTCTCATATTTCAATTAATTTCACGTTAGGTCCGAAAAAATATCCCCAAATTGCAAACAAAAATAGGAGTTTAAAGAAGTTCATGTAATCATTTCTCTCCAAGTAGCTTGATTAGCCGTTGCAAAAAGAAAAAAAAGTAGATTAATTAGCTGAATAAAGGTTAATTAAGTCGAACTACTCATGATCTAATCGAATTCGACTCATTCTTTTTTCAAATTTAATTCAAAATTGTTCAAGTCTAGCTTTCTTTTTTATTTTTTATTTCAAATCGAGTTCAAACTTGATAATACTCTATTCGAACCATTTACGAGTGTAAACGAACCATGCATACAATATAAATATAAGCCCGTTGCGTTTAAGTCGAATGGAACTCGATTTTTGTGATCCTAATAAATTCTAATTATTGTGACATATTTTAACTAATTTCGGATAAACATCAATTTATTTATAAGTTCTAACTCTCAATTGCTTAATATAATATTTTTATTTATAAATTAAAGTAGAAAAAAACTTGATATTCACCTATTTTAGCCTGTGTGCTATATTTGTGAAGTTTTGGGGGGTCAAAAACAAAATTTCCCAATAGCAGCAATAATATTCAGTTTGGTGATATGAATAAGGATGCATAATTAGTTTTGTAGGTGGGAGAAGGGTGATAAGGAATTGATGACAAACATCATTCTATGCACAATTTGATGTACGTAGTTTACTTTTGAGATTTTTCTAAATAGTTGGTTAGATTAATCATAAACTTATTTCCCTGTCAGACCTCCCAACTAACTATCTATCTTAAACTTGGATTTACTTCAAAAAAAATGCAACATTAAGTAATGGTCCTTAACCAAAAAAGCAATATTATATAGAAAATAATAAAGAAGGTGGTGGTAGATGTCACAAACAATAAATATGAAATAGCTAACCATTTAATATAGTGAAACCATTCTTCCCTTTTCTAGATATATCGAAATTTAAAATTTCCAAAATATGCGAATGAAAAATATTCATAACTAATGCAACATCCTTTATGCGCTTATCTGGTGTAGTCTGATAATTTGTGACATGACACAATATCACGACACGAACGGAAAAACTTTATTCGTGCTAGAATATGACATAACGATAACATGATAGTACGAACACGAATACAACAATATAACTTTTGCGTTGTGTTCTTGTTTATGTATCACAACACAACACGCACGATAGCACGATAAAATTGAGCTACTAAGTTTAACTCTTGAATAATTTTTTGAAAATATATATTATTTAATAGCTTTTAAAACTCCAATAAGTGGTTTAAATTTTAGAGTTTATCAAATATATTACAAACTTAGGAATACTTACATTAATTCATAATTTTTTGCTATGTTAAGTTAATTATTTTTATTTTTTGCTTAAAAATCTCGTAGAGATTGAATAACTTAACACAACAAGATAGCACGACACAAACAAAAATTATGTGTCGTGTTCGTGTTAGTAAAATGTGGCACGATAAATTTACCGTACGTATTCGTATTAAGTAGGTTTATCACGACACGACTTTTGACACACACAATAATAGAATGCACAATATTACAAATTACCACCTTAATCTGGTGCTAACATTGATTATACTAAATATATGCATTGTTTCATTTTCATAATGTAAGTAAGAAAAAAAATGTTTGTGGTTAAATTTGGTGCAGATGAATTGAAGGGAAGATGAGAGACGCAAAATGGAATCACAATATAATTAGCATGAAAAGAAAAATCTTTCTAGAAAAGTCCAATCCAATAGTACTGGAACTGGAAGAGGGCCATCAATGGTTTTCACTTTCAATCCAACTTGTAAGTTGTAACCAGTAACTTTCCCATTCTATTCATACCTCGAATTTCGGCCCGGCCCAACCCACCTCCCTAGGCGTAATTGGTGAAAGAAATCTAATTAGGGGCTTCATTGAAGTGGGAATGGTACGTGAAAATCAAGAGCCAATAAGAATTTTTTTTTTCTGATGTGGCACAAAATTAGCAGCCTAATTAATACCCTAATTGCATCTAATATAATATTTAGCAGCCTAATTTTTTTATTTAGCAGCCTAATTAATACCCTAATTGCATCTAATATAATAATTTAGCAGCCTAATTAATACCCTAATTGTATCCAAATTATATATAACTACTAGATACGCGCGTGCGTGTTGTTTTTGTGGATATAATGACATTATAGACCTATTCGATAATTATTTAAGGTCACCATCGGTCTGACTCCGAAGATGATACGAGAATATAACGGTATTTTCTTACACAGTTAGATTAAACTATTTAACATAATGTTATAATAAATATTAAATTTTTACAAAAATATAAAGTAAAAAGCTCGAGGGACTGAATAACATTGTGTTAAATAGTTTAATTTAAATGTGTAAGAAAATACGATTATATTCTTGTATCATTTTCGGAGTCAGGCCGATGGTGACCTTAAATAATTATTGAATCGGTCTAATTATGTCATTACATCATTCCTACAAAAACAACACGCACGCGCGTAGCGCATGTACATATATAGTATACGCATTAGAGAAATCCATTGAGTAGATTCAAAAATGTCAATTTAATATTGTTTAGGATTGTAGACATATGGGTATGGTCTTTTATTATAATTATTTTAACTACAAAAAGTTGGTTTTTTCTACTTTTTTGCAATAACTTTATGATGTTATATAATAATAAATTATTTACCAAACAAAATTACTTCTACCTTTTTTTCTCTCGGTCCATCTAGAATTTATTTTAAAATTTTAGATTATATTTAAACTTGATATAATTTTTTTTTCACAATTTAAGTTAATTTTAATATTCGAACCGTTTAATATAATTAAGTATTAAGAGAGTAACAAACACTTTATTAGCATAGATGGTAAAGATGTGTGGCTTTTATGCATTAAATCATAGGTTCGATTCTTTGTAGTAACAATTTGTAATGTTTTTTCTTCAAATATTTAGAAATAATAAATTACTACAAAACACTAAGTTAACTGATTACATTAATTAATTCAACTAATATTCAGAAGGGTATTTGTGTAAAACCAAGTTCTGCCATAGTAATATAGATAATCATATAAAAATTTGGCGGTTACAAAATGGCATTTGGATATTATATAATAGATATATATATATATGAATTTTTATATTAATTATTTACCATAATTGTATCCAAATAATATATAATATAAATAGATAGATTATGTGCTGACCTCGCGCTACACGCAAATTGACATGTTAAGCTGTACATATTTACATATACATAAAGTAAAAACCTAATTTATAGATAAATCTATACCCCACACTTCAGACAACTAAAAGAATATGCTAATAGAATTACAACTATATATTATTAGATCACCCTCCTAAACTAATTAGAGTTTGTCTAATATCCCAACTCCACTCTTTAATCTCCATCCCATTCCAACTATAACTGCAACTGATGATCGATCATCTACCGCAACATGCTGATTTTTGTGAAGCCTCTACACCTCCACCTGCCAAGTTTAATAGACCCACAAATTAAAAAATCGAAAGAGGCAATCATTACCCATATCACTTTTCTTTTTCATTTTCCTAAGAGCAGTTCCAATGATACTACCTAGTTTCATGTTGTAAATTTATTATTGTATAGAGTTCCTAAATCCTAGTTCTATTTACTGTTGGTTCCTACTAGTAATGATTAAATAGGAACTTGACTTTCCAATGAGAGTTCTTTGTTCCAAAATAGGAGTTCCTAGTTCCTAAATTTGCCACTGGACGCTGACTAGGCGCCACTAGGCGTGACTGTGACAACAAATATTACCGTTTTGCCATTATAAAGTAAATAGTGAAGTGTGACAGTTCCTACTAGTAGGAACTCCTACGTTACTGTTCATGTCGGTTCCTACTTGTTAATATTATTGTATTTAATTGTTTTACTTCTCTTTTGGATTATATATATATATATATATATATATATATATATATATATATATATATATATATATAATTATGCTACGCTAAGTCGGATAATGACACGAGCCGTAATAGATCGTTTTTAATATTAAATAAGTTAAATACTTAATTAATGACACGAACCAAAATTACTACTTTTAAACTTCGAATCAATTTCAGAGTTTTCAGATTCAATTTGATTATATTTTACCATGTAACACAACCTCAATTCTAAATTTTGAAAAATAGTATAGAATTTCATATTATTAAATGTGATATTTTTTTTTTAATAAATAATATTTTTTTAATGCATATATATTTATATATAATCTACTTATTATATTATATATAAATATGATGAAGTATTCAATTATGATGATATTGCTGAAGGCATATCTCTGCTAGAAGTGAGCACAACACCTCCAATCTCGTATCAAATGTATATCGAAAATAATATCCAACTAAGCGATAAAGAGAAACATAAAAGATTACAAGACGTTTTGGTCGAAGATATCTGGCAATTTAGTAATGTGTGCGACAATTCTATGTAGTCTCATGTATATATATATATATGTGTGTGTGTGTGTGTGTTAATTTTTATTTTAGTTGGCAACTTTAATGTATTGTTTTTAAATTTTTTGTAATTCAATCATTATTTAAAAAACAATTGTGTGCTCATTTATATATTATATTCGTTTTTATACAATTTTTTTAAATACCAAAATAATTGTAATTACTTTTAAATGTATAGTACGTAAATAATTGAACTAACCCTAACGACGCCGACTTTCGAATAAATTTTGTTTAACAATCAATTACATTTATATGGTTTGTACACATTTTTTCCAATTTTATTTTAATTAATTCAGTCTAACACTTGAATCTCATTCATTGGTTTGTTCATGTCTGTATTTTTAAAAATATTAATATTTAATTTATATATAATGCTTAAAAAAAATAGTCAAACATCTATTAGATTTTAGTATTCATGTGCTAATTCTATGTTGTATAAAATATATATGTGTTCATTCTTTTAGTTGACAAATTTAACATATTATTTGTATTTTTATGTAATATGATTTTTAAATATGACAATCATATTTAAAAAAATTACGTGCTTATTTATATATTATGATCGTGACTTTTTATTAATTATTTGAATACCAAAATATAAATATTTAATTTATCTATAGAGTTTTTTGTACAAAAAATTATATTATGAGTATAGAATTATGTGGGTCCCAATTCGAATGTGGAACTAGGTCTCCACCACTGGAGAGAGTTCCCATTATACTGTAGCATTTACTGTAGCAGTTCCTACTTTAATGAGTTGGCAGTGACGTGTTGGGTGAGGTGGAGGAACTAGGAACTCACCATTAGAAGTGCTCTAATTGGCCTTGAGAGAGAAAACGAGTATACCCTTTTGCTTGAGAAATTATTGAATAGCACGTGTTGCATTTTGAATGGGTGAAGTGCCACCAGGTGGCGAACACGTGTTAGAACCGTGCTATTCAATAATTTCTCCTTTTGCTTTTATCCATGTCAGTTTTGTTGCATGTCAGCATCTCGCTGATTTTATCGGACACATGTTGTTCAATGTTCAAAATCCATTTACTGATGTATGTACAATTCAAGACACCGCATCTCTTAGCATCGATTGGTTGCATCTGTTGCAGGTATCAGCTAGGGATGGCAACGGGGCGGGTCGGGGCGGGTTTTCGCAGCCCCGGACCCGGGTAAGTGTACCTCCCGGGTCGGGTCGGATCAAAAATCCCACGGACCCGCGGGGCCCCGACCCGACCCGACGTGAACAATTTTTTTTTTGTTTTTTTTTGTTTTTTTTTTTTTCACTTCTCAATATTAAATACAATTTTTTTTTGCCAAAATATTACGTTATATGTAAATTCAAACCATAAATCTAACATCAATCAAATACAAACACATCAAATTCATCACCAAATACAAATTCAAATCCGAATATCAAATCAAAATTAACAAATCCTAATAATCTAAATATACATCTATTTATAATTTGGTCCATGTTATTTATATAGGTACTATATTAACCATATTGTTTAGTAAATGTTACATTATATTAACATTAAAAAAAAAAGGTAAAAAAATATATACATAGACATTTCGGGGCGGGTCAACGGGGCCCCGTGTCCCTAGACCCGGACCCGACCCGACCCGGGTCCGACCCGCCCCGAACCCGACCCGTGACCCGCGACCCGTTGCCATCCCACCGTATCACTGGCACCAACATCATTGGAGCACACAGAAACAACTGCCATATAAATGACGTCATGGTGATTGGTGCCTCATGAGAATTGGTTCCGACAATGCGGTATTTTTTGTTACAGCTCTGTAGCAGTTGTTTGTGCATAAGCTGCATAAATGACTGGTGCTCCTAAAAAGCATGTTGCTTCAACCATCAACTCTAGGTTTGCAACAAAAAAACACAAGTAGATATGGTTATCCTCACAGATGCTGCAACATGTAAAATCTCTCACTTTCGACAGAACTTTGTAAAGCGTATTAAAATTAAATAACAATTTTTTTTGGCATGTTTAAAAGGAGATACAATCCTTAGATCAAGGACTACAATAGTGCCTACCATCAAGAAAGAAAAGAGTTGCACACATTTCTAACTTCATTATATGTATTGACACCTTCTGTTAAAAATAGCTAATCTAATATATTGAAAACGCAGTTATCGTCTAATGCAGGATTAATAAAATGGTATTGATATTTAGTCAGAGAATAAGAGGCACAGATTCGTGTCTATTCACATCAAGCGCAATCAATTATTGTTGAGCCTTACCAAGAAGTATTTGGGAACATTTCTACCACCCAGTGTGTTGGATTCGATCTCCGAGAAGGACTTGAACTCGACCGTTGATTTGTCCGTTTTTGATACCTTGAAGTGAATTTCAGCTCAAACACCGCACCTGATACCTGCACAAAGGAATGAACCGGGGTGGCTCCGGTGATCCCCTCTGATGCTTAAGTCAGTCTTCAGAAAATAAAGTCTAAGAACTGAAGTAAGTATTGTAATATGAACGAGTGTCTAAAAATGAGAAAATATGTTGAGCTATATTTATAGAAAGTGGCGAATATAGAAACCGGTTTAAGAATTTATGATGCACCGAGTCTCCTTGTGTAGAAAGTTGTCTATGCATACTTTCCTTATGTGGGGGCTCACCAATTTTAGACTAAGTCAATGAAACTTCGTCACTTTTTTATTCGGAGAAGATAGGGGGCTGGCCAATTATATTGAAGTGGAGATTAGTTTTAGTATTAAGGATAGGAATCGACATTCTCCTTGTGAGGAGAGGTCGACCCCTTCTCCTTGTGGAAATGAGTCGATCCTCCTTCCATAAGAAAAGGGACGAGAAGTCGTCCTTATCTTTATAGGAGAGGGACGATCCCCCTCCTTACGGAGAGGGGACGACACATCAGATGGGGATCATCCCCATTCCTATGGAGATATATCAGTTTAATGCGTATTGATTTAATGCGTGGACGTATATCAGTTTCATATCAATTTTACGGTGCAAGTAATTATCTTATAAAGATTCGCAAAAGTTTTATTTTTAAATAATTATTTTTGAACTTTTTTTGTTTGGTACTCCAAAACAATACAACCCTATTTATTATATTTATATTCACGCAATACAACCCTATTTATATTTCTTTAATATAATAAAATATATTTCTTTATTATCTTATTTTATTATATTGCTCTATATTTTCTTATAAAACAATATATATAATAGAATAATATATATTGCTTTACATATTTTAATATAAGAAAATATATTTCTTATATGTTTTATCACGCTCTATATTGATTCCCCTATTTATTTATATTTTAATATAATAAATATATTTTAAAAACTGTTTGTCCGTTCTATATGTTTTTGATAATGTCCCGTTCTATATTGGTTGTCTGTTTTATATATTATTTGTCCATATTTATTGTCATTCATATTCAGTTATTAATTATTTATATATGTTGCTTACGTGACAGACTATGAGTCTTCCGCAGTCAAACTGTATAAATAATAAATTTAAATGTAAACTTTTTATGATTTGATTCTTTATTTTGCGTAGAGACTAAAATATGAGATAAAAATATTTCTTAATCTGCAATCGATCAATATTTTGTATCTAAATTTATAGACCTTCAATTAAATTCCAATTAAATTAGAGAACTCTGATTGGGCAAAACGCCCACGTGTCAGCTAGAGAGACCCTCAGCAGCCGAATTAATATAATAGATTATAGATATATATATCACATATTTTTAACTTTTTACGCTTTTTTTATGTTAATGGTAAAAAAAAAACAAATATTTATTTTACATGAATGAATTATAAATAAAAAGCTAACACGAAACACAACTTTATAATATTTTAGAAAACACAAAGTATCTGAAATTCGCGCTTATTACTCATTTTTTTCATTCACATTTGATGACTAACAATATCTTATTTTTCAGAAATAAAAAGGAAATATTTTATTTAAAAAATTCACATAAATTACTCATATCAAACTTTTAACATTAACTTCGGTTTATTCTATGTATAATTAAGCAACAATACATATACATCGTTGCAATTCATGTACTAGTTATTACAAATCCATAAATATATATATGCACGTCATAGAGCGTGGTAATTGGACAAGCATCTCGACATAGGAGAAGGGCTTTAGATAGATGATCTACCAACGAGAGAGGAGCCGTACTCTGGTTTTAAGAATCGATGGAAGAGGGATTTAAACTTTTGCATCTCATTTGGCGGGAGAGCCACCAGGACATTGACTTGGTTATAATCAACAGTAACGGTGTGATCATCAGGGAAGAGAAGGATAATGTTCTTACGGGGGTGATAAACCAGGGGGCAGCTGTATCGAGGCGTGCCCCAGGGGTACGCAACTTGAGTGAACCCTAGCCTCCACCACGATGACAGCAAAAACTCCCCATTTGGGAACCCATTGTGCAGCGAGTGTATGAATGACCTTGCGTATTCATCGCTTATCCTGCTTAATCCTGCTGTCACCAGCTCCACCAGCCGATCCAACGGCGCTTCCTCCAGCTCTTTGCACGACGTCGTTGCGTATGCAGCCAACACTGCGTTGCCTGTGAATGTGCTGGGCAGTGCCGGACTCAACTTTGACCTGATGTCCACTGCGTATAACAGAGTTGATAACCTCTCGCCGGTCTCAGTACCTGCTTAGTGTATAATTCGTTCCACATTTATAAAAAAATATGAGCATGATATATATAAGAAAAAAATTACACAATTGATTAGCTTACGGTTTTGGGGTTAGATATATGCAGTTTTGCATAAATATATGCTAAAAAAACATTGTGCTAAACAAAGAATATATGCTAAAAAGACATTGTGCTAAACAAGACTGATAGTCATACCGGTTCGGACCGTGTACCGTCCACACAAGCGGTACGATTTTATTAAAATAGTAAAAAAAAAACACAATGAAGCTGGCCAATTACCTGGATCTGCAGATGACAAGGCCTTGCAGCGCCATATGTGTGCAGTGACAACATTGAAGCTAGTGGCACGAGCAGCAGGGTTGCCACGTGTCTGTTTCTTGAGGTAGGCAATGTCAGAAGACGACAGAGGAAAGATGGCGAAGTCAAGCTGCTGAGTTGTGTAGTCAAAGACCATGTTCTCATTAGAGGGGAGTTGGTCCAGTTTCAGCAACTCCGGGTGAGGAAAGGAGACACGTGGCGGAGATCTAGCGGCCAGCAGCTCCCGATCGTTGCAGGGTTGGAACAAAAGAGGCTTGCCTGCAGCAACAGCGCCGAGGTTGTCCAAAAACATCTTTAAGCACAGCCCATCGCCGATTGCATGGTTGGCCGACACCCCCATTGCAAATCCCCCGCACTTGAATGACGTCACCTTTTGGTCCAAAACAACATTACATAAAATATTTATTTATATATAAAAGTATTAATTATCAAATTATGTTTGATTCAGAAAGAAATTGTTTACTAAAGTTTGTTCTTTCAATATTTTGCTAGCTAGAGTATTGTATGCATAGAAATTAATCACTTCTATTAGAATTTGTCTATTGTGTTCGGAATGAGCCATATGTATCAATCATGTGAGAAAAAAAAACACAGCAAATTACCATATGATATTCCGGCAGTTAGAACAAATTGATAAATAGCTAATATTTTGGGAAATTGTATAAATTATTTAGTTATTTTCTTCATCATATTCAAGAGCTAATTATCCAAAAAAGTTAATAAGCATTTGTTTTGGTGTCTAAATTTCTGTAGGTATTTGTTACTTAATGGATCAACAATTAAACCGCTACATTGAATTAATTCGAGCCAATTCACATGGATTAAATTCCTACATATATGCTTTCCTTATTCGAGCCAATTCGGGAATAGTATCCTGTCGCTAAAGGGGCTTTTAGCGACAGAAATTTCATTCCGTCGCTAATAATCTGTTATTAATATCTCTTTTTCTAGTAGTCTTATATAACTAGCATTTTCAGATCGACCATTCCATAATATATATACCTGAAAAATGCACAATGGTTGATCGTCGGAATCGAGCGTGGCGATTTTCATAGTGACGAGCTGCTCAAAAGCAGGATTCGGATAAACTAGACTACCGATATCGTCCAACGCATAATCGCTAGCTGCCGATACAAAGCCGATACCTGCAGAGTTACAATCAAACTCGAGCCTCTTGGTCGAGTTGTTGAGCCTAATCCTCCCGGAAAGGAAGTCATAGGGCACTAAGATCTCCGATAGGGCTGCTCTTAGCTTTTGCGCGACAACATCGGGAGGGAAGTCGGTTTTTGGGTCGAAGAAATGGATGGTTTGGACGTCAAAATTTAGTATTTGGTCGATGTTGGATAGGAACATGTTTCTGCGAGGGACCGGCTTGGCTGGATACACTAGTGTGGCGTCGTGGATGGTCACTCTGAGATCGGAGATTGGTGTTTTGGGGAGGGGACTCATTTGCGCAGCTTGCACGATCGACGTCGTAGGAAGTAGCAATGCGTTGTATGTTCAAAAGTGAAGTGAAATGCTCAGTATCCCCAAGTACATGCGTATGTACTTATAGGGTTATTCGATGGATCTTGTGATTCTTTGTCCACTCTCTCTACTCAAAACGTAATTAACAGTTAAAATTTTGAAACGTGTTCTAAAATTTAATATTTTCATTTTAGGGTTCACCAATTTAAATAGAGTTTAAAAAAAAAAACCACAAAATTAATAACATCAGGACACTTGTCAAGATCTTAACGGTAAAATACGATTTGAAACATAAAGAGTGAGACGTGAGATCTGTATCCCTAAAAAGCCCAAACATGCACTATTTATTTATTTTAATTAATTAATAGGGTAGGTACACCGCAAAAGTATCAACTGACCAACACCACATTGATACCGATCGAACCCAATGGATCAAAGTGGCCATAAACGAAAGTTCGGGAACTAAAGATTCAAAAGTGAATCATATAATATGGTAGATAGGGATCATCGGTGGTTCCGGGTTCTCTATAATTTTTTATATAAATAAATAACACTGTGACTGAAAAATGGTTCATAATATTTATTACTCGAAACCCTTTAGAATAAAAAAGTTTAAGAATCAATTGGTTCGGGTACTCGTTAAGGAACTATTTACTTATTTTTTTTCTTCAAAATAATTCATCCGGTTCTAGTTCTAGGTACCCAGTTGAAACTGAAACCTGGGTTCTGGATACCCTATTTCGAAACTAAAACATGTACATATTTATCTATAAAAACATTCCAAAATTTTCCACAAATAAGAATCTCAAATCTTACAATCATACAACAATCATAAAAGCAACCAACAATTAGGGTAGGGTAGGGTTACTATTTTTTTAATACATATACACTAAACCAGTTCTGGGTATTTTGCACCAGATGCTTATCTCGAAATCGAAAACACCGGTTTCTAGATTTTTACTCCAGAACCATCCCAGTCTCCCAGGATCATTTACTTTTACTCATAACCGCCTCAAAGGTCTGGTTCTGGTTCGATTTCAGGTCCAACCAGGTATTTTGCTCACCCCTTACAATGGATTCAACACTTTATCTCGTAACTAAAGGTTTCATGAATTATAACTGGTCGGGTTCTAAAAATGGAAATATTCATCGGCTGAACTTTACCATTTACGAGTTGTTCTAAGTGCAAATGAAGATTATTCTAAACGTGAAGTAACCATGCTACTGATGTTGTCATTCTCATAGGCCGAACACCTCACAAGTAAAAGTAAGAGAGTCCGAAAGTCATGGACTAAACTCATTATAAATGAAAACATTAGGACTAGTTCACTACAAATAAAAATTCAAGGACTAAAATCACCATAGAAATAAACACTACAAGAAAATTGGTAATTTGTGACGACTTTTTTTCAAGGGAGCAATCCCTCCTAAATTATAATTATTTTAAGGGAATTAATATATTTTGAGGAAAATTTCTTACAAAGACTCAAAATTTTGTACGTATTTTTCACGGTGTTAGTCAAGCTTTTAGTTAAGATTAATTCCCTTATAATTTTTTTTGAATGTTGTATTTATAAGAGTATTCCCTTACAAATAAGATTATATATCATCACGAATAAATCTGTCACAAACAACTAGATTTTTTGTAGTGAAATCAGACGACCAATTTGAAGATATCCTAAATTAAGCAAGATATATATAACAATTTTCAGAAGGTAGTAATTGCTACCTGAACTATACATAAATGTTCAATTCCATCGGTTGCCCGATTTTTATTTTATTTTTAGAATTTAGTAGTTGAACTTTCAATATTGTAACTAGTAAATAATAATAAATAAAATGATAAAAGTACCCACACATAGCAATTCGATAAAGTCGGACTGTGTCATGTAAATGGCTTTAAAATTGGAAACAATTACTATGGTTTGCCACTGTGTTTTATTCGAAACCTTTTCAATTACTGTGAGAGTACTTTAAAAATGAGGCACTACTGATCTAGTTTTTAACCCTAAACCGATCAGATCAGTTAATTAGGTTAACAGAACCAGATCTAAATTGGTATATATGGCTAGGGTGAGCAATAAGTCCATTTGGACCCTAATTATAATTATAATTATAATTAATTAACTAATTAAAAATACACACAATGAAGTTTTTGTAAGAATCGTATTAATTATTATATATATATATAATAATAATGGGCTGAGGTACGATGATGCTTTCCATCATCATTCACCAGCTGGCCTAATTAGTGTTAGTGTACACAACTATCTTTTCTATTCTCTGTAATGGTAGATTGGGGGTGTGCAGCTAACCATACACCTTTTTTAGTAGAAAAAGCTCTTCTGTCTGAAAACGATTACGAAAGTATAGTTTAAAGAAATTCTCTTCTAATCAGACGGGGTTTGCATATGTTGTAAAAGTTTTAATTTCTCAAAGATGAAGACAATATATAATAAGACGGGATTGTTGTAGAACTCCTATTCTGGCTATAGCATTCGTAACACAATTAACCTCTTAGTAGACATGCTTATATTTGCATCTTCTGAACTAAAGCAAGAGATCCATACAATTCAAAATAATATACATAAATTTCAAATTGATATCCACAGTATCCAATATAAATTGTTGGACAATCAGAACATCTGTTTCGATATGTATAAACATAATCTCACGTTGAAGAGCAAGAGAAAGGCCACCCCTGAATGCGCATAATTCAGCAAGCAAACTGTTATCAATGCCTAAATCAAGGGAGAAACTCGAGATCCACTTTCCATTGTAATTTCGGATAACTCCACCAGCTCCAGCTTTCCCAGGTTCCTCTGCAACGATCCATCAGTATTAAGTTTCACACATCCAAACTCGGGTGGAATCCACTTCATAGTCAGTACTTTGGGAGACTGTTTCTCCATAGCATCCTGGAAATATCTAGCTTGCACAATGGAGACACTAAAGACGTCATTAGTAGCAGGGGCACATCGAAATATAAAAACATTTCTACTTTTCTAAATATTCTAGACGCAATAACAAAAAATAGTTATCCAATCAACACCATGTACAAATGTATCATTCAAAGTGCAATTAAACTTTATGCACTCTCCCAAAGGAAGATTATTAGAAGCAAGAGAGGGGCCCGGGATAGGAAAAATTGTCCCACAATTTTTTTGTAGGACTACAATCTCGGAGTATTTGGTTAACGTCCTCAACCTCATTAGAGAAAATCTGACAAACATGAGAAATATTGCACCTCATTCAGTTAAGGAGTAATGTGGTAGCAAGTCTTCCCCTAAATCAAAGCCAAATAAAATATTGTATCAGCGGTACAGCTGGAATTCGCCAAATCAAAATCCACAAATAGGCATTATAAGAGATAGCACAATCAGCAAGGACATCATAGGTAGAGGCATTAGAGAAAACTCATATCGGGAGTCTCCATATTGGAGTATCTTGCATATGTCGGATTGTGTTACCAATGCTCTTGATAACATCAACAACATCGGTTGAGAGGTTCACAGAAAGAGAGCTCCCAGGTTCCAATCACCATTTTGAAATATGTCTCCAACTTTTAAAAAAAGTTATTGATCAAACAGCGGACCTGGCACAACTGATCTAAGTGGGTTATTTTCCAACCAAATATCATCCAAAAATTGGATAGAATTACCTTTGGGAACTGACCAACCTATCCCCAGTCAAATTGCAAGGAGTGCGGTTATAAGGAAAGTTCATTTGTCCCTCAATTTTTTTTTGCCACCATTTGTCCCTCAAATTGGTTGTTAAGTAACTTTGACCATGTAGCATCCACAATTCTAAGTCTCCAACCAAGTCCGCAATGAGGGCTTTATTTCTCAATTCAGAGGAACAAATGTCTAGTCCTCATAATTTCAACGGTTTAGTAACTTCATCCCAATTAACAAAGTGTATTTTTTTTCATATGTACTCCCCCAAAAAAATCTCAAATGAATTTATCAAGGTAATTAAAAACCTTTTAGGTGAGCATAGTGCATTACATGTAATAGGACGAGATAAAAGACATAATAGATTTAACCAGGGTAACTCTATCAGTCATGGAGAGCAGATTAGACCTCCAACATGTTAGTTTAGCTCTAACCTTATCAAAGATAAAGTCAAAGAGACTAACTTTAGCATTTGAACTATTGAGTGGAAAACCAAGGTAATACACGAAGTCTGAAACCTCTCTAACATTAAGAATATTAGACTTCTTGATTTGTGGTGTCATGACTTCTTGATTGGTTCACACAGACGACGTCAAATTTTGGATCAAGATTGTTCGGCTAAACTTGTATTGGACTTCTCCTGGTCTCGTCTTCACGTCTTTGGGTCTTTTGGGCGTTGGTGGTCGTTAGATCCTCACGACGTGAGTATTTGGCGAGGACCTGAGAAAGGGGTGGGGATTGGGCCCTTGATTCCACTCCGGAACTTAAGTCAGTATATGTATATCAGTTGTAGAAAAAATGTGTAAGGAATGTAAACATCTTACTATTTATAGAGATTTGATGAACCGACTTCTGTGGCGGCTGTCCTTTCTCTGACTGGTCACTTTAGGGTGGTGGCCGCCATTTTTTTATTGGATGAGGAGGTCGGTGGCGAGTCAGCTGATTGCAAGCAGGTTGCCACCTTACCTTACCTTACCTTACCTCACCGGATGAAGGGTTTCCTCTCAGCATGTCGCCACCTTGCTATGACTTAGGAGGAAGGGTTTTCTCTTAGCAGGTGAAAAGCTGGTCGAAACCTCACATTGCCTTTTAGGATGAATGATTTCCTCTTAGAAGGTGACAAACAGGTCGACATCTCGTTGTTCCTTAAGAGGAGAGGTTTCTCTGTAGTTGGAGTCGATTTCTAGGGCGCTGCCTTTTATCGCGTAACTGCTGAACTTGTGTATTTATCTTCTTACATAGATCTTTTTATGTCTTCGAATTTTGTTTTCGACATTGGGGTCTCCGACATTATGCTTTTTCGATTATGAATCTTATTTCATGCGGGGTCTACCATCGATCATGACATAATACAGATCTTAGCTGACAGAGGCTTATTGATCGAAACTTCACATATTGAGAAAAATGTATGTGAAAGATGTACAACCAATAAGTCCACTCGCAAACCTTTTGGTACCGAAAGCAGGTCCAAATTTCCATTACATCTTATCCATTCAGATATATGCGACCCATGAATGTCGCCTCTAAAAGTGGAGCGCAATATTTAATTACATTTACTGATGACTACTCTCGTTACTGAACTACTTACATGATTTCTCATAAATCTGATGCACTCTGCTTCAAGAAGTATTTGAACATCGTAGAGAATTAGTTGGACCGGAAGGTTAAAACCCTTCGAGCAGACAGAGAACGTGAATACACCTCCACTGCGTTTATCGATATATGTAATGAAAGAGGAATTATACATCACTTTACGATTCACTATACACCGCAGCAAAACTGTGTTGAAGAACGCCGCAATCGCACACTCCTTAACATGATTAGAAAAATGTTGTCGCGAGCTCGACTTTTCTTCTCCTTTTGGAGCGATGCATTATTGACTGACTTACATGTTAAATCGGTTTCCCTCAAAATCGGTGGAAACAACTCCCTATGAGTTTTGGATCGAGCGAAAACTCACTACAAGAAATTCCTCAATTTGTGAGGGTAGATTTTTTGAGGGATTTTCGAAAATCCCTCAAAAATATCATCTAGTGAGGGATTTTGTGAGAGACATGTTTCTAGCAAATAGACCCGCCAGAAAATTTTCGGTTTTATAGGGAAATCCCTTACTAACGTTTGTGAGGAATTTCCCTCGAAAAATCTGTATTAAACCTTCTAAAAATCCAATCCCTCAAAAAATATGTAGGGATTTTGTTAGAGTTTTCGGTGATAAATTACAAAGGGATTTTCTAAGTATCCATATTCAAAGGGTTTTTTGAGAGAATTGTAAGGATCTGAGTTCATTACTTACAAAGGGATTTTGTGAGGAATTATATTCTAAGGATTTGTGAGAGATTTTGTAAGGGATTTTTAAAATATATATTAATATAATATTATATATATATATATATATATATTGAATTAATATTAGTAACACATATATATAATGCAGAAATATGATATCATATAAAACTTCAAAGATTACATAATCAAGTGCAAAGATAACATACAAACAAAAGCATTAAATACCAAAAACTCTAAATAACAAAATAACACCATTAAAGATAGTATAGTCATTACTCAAAATCATATCACCATTCTAGAATTATCTAACTTCTTTGCATAATCAATTGCTCAAAATCTCATTCCATTCCAGAATCATACTGCAAAAAAAAAAAAAAAATACATAATCAGTTAGTGTGCAGATTTAGTAAGCAGATCATAATAACTGCCTTCACACAGCTTTCACTTACAATACCTCCTTACATTTGCATTTTGCACCATTTCAGATCAGTGCAGCAACAACAAAACAATATATACATACATAAACCTAAAATACATTGATTATGTTCTAATTGGTGTTTTGCAGGAGTTTACCTTGGATATTAGGCCTGCAAGTTTTGCAGGCCTCTCACTCCACCACAACGATAACTGTTCTATAGTCTTCCCGTACTTTCAACCATATGACCATGTCATTCTAAGAACAAACTGCATAAATTGAATATTAAGTGAAGTGAGTAATCATTTGTAGTAAATTTATAAATAACTTTCACATATCATTCATGATTATAGCTTGGCCAACCAAATTACTTTCACATTTTAAACAAATATTCACCTGCAAAGATGAAATCCCACCACAATTCTTCAAAAAGTTACACTCGGTGAACATTTTAAGTTTAGGCACAGTATCTACGTGTCCATCCTAAAATGTCAAAATGGAAGGAAATTCAGGTGCATAAAGATGGAGTGGGGGTTAAACTATATCATCTTGAAAGTTGACATATAGGGTTCCTTTATTAGTTCCAAGGATGAACTTGCATCAGACAAATGAACAATAAAAGTCCCGTATATTTAGCTAAGACGGATAATCCTGCCTGCACAAGTTTCATAAATAATCTTCATCAAGTGAATGAATAGTTAAGATTCTACCACATAATAACACAGACTATAATCTGTTTTACTTTTCAGATTTCAACTACACGTACCTTAAATGGTGCACATATGTCAATGAACACAGACTATAGTCTGTTTTAGGCTTTCTACTTTCTCGAGGATGACAAAGACACTGAGATTGCCCAAGCAGCAACAACTGTAATATAATAACAAAAGTGACAGAGCGTAAGACTTGGTAGAGAAGAACACAACACCACAAATTATAATCTTAAGCTACTTGCAAAACTGAAATCAAAATACTTGATGTTGATCACAAGGACGAAATGAAATGAGTGAAGGAAAATAAACAAATCTTGTAATAAGACAACATTAGGCTTCATTCTTTCTCGAGGATGGCCAAAACACTGAGATTGGTCAAGCAAAAAATGTAATATAATAGTTAGACATGTAGTAGCAATGACGTGTAACAACATTTTCAAACAGATTTACTATTTATAATGAGGTTTTGGAAGAAAAAAATCATTCTCACCAGAAACTGAGATGACAGGTGCAAATCAGCTTGAAAACAACAGTGCTATTGAACATAAATCAGCATTTGATATGATCATCTTCATCTGCGGAAATCAAATTTTAAGCTAGCTAGTACTTACAATTGGAAAAATATATCGAAAAATACATACATTCGAGCCCTGATCTTAATTCAAATGCAACTTAAACTAAGTAGCAGATCATCGATACTAGAATTGAATCGAAATCGAGACTGCAATCGATATATCCATATATAACACCTCAGCAATCGGAGATTTTTTACCTCATCAAATAAAGCGGTGGCTATTGCAGTTTCTTCACTGCACGCCTTGCTTGTACACAGAGGAATTTCATCAAATTGACTGGTGGGAAGCTTCCCCGATATTGCCCCGACGAAGAGGTCGATCATGCCGGAGTTGGAGTCCACTTGCATCGCCTTCACCGAAAACCAGACGAACAGCTTCTTGGCATGAATCCCACACACGTCGGACACGGCACCATCCTTAATCATCCCTTTGAGAGTCTTGTTGTAGTAAGAGATTATCAAATGCAGGTCCAATTGCACGTAGCAGGCGAATTCCGGGTGTATCTCGATGGAAGAAAGAGAGAGATATGGCGATTTTAGGGTAGATGAATGGTAGTGAATAGACTGAATTGGGGAACTTACGTTAAAAGTGGGAGAGAAGGATGAAATGACTAAATTGCCCATTATAAGAGAAGTTAGAAAGGGTATGTGGAAGTGGAAAGTATGGGCAAAGAGAGAGAAATAATCTACAGAATGACAAAATGACCTTTTATTATTTTTATATTAATTAACTTTTAAAGTCTAGTTCCCAGTTCCGTAATATATTTAAATTTATTATTATTATTATTATTATTATATTGTATTTTCAACGGAAATGCCTCGCAAATATAATTTTTTTTGTAAGGAGCTATAAATCCCTCACAAAATTTCATATTATTATAAGGTGATTAGTAAGAGATTTTCCCCCAAAAAAATGTATTTACGAAATCTCTAGTTAAAAGCCTTTATTATTCCTTAGAAATTTTTCACTAACAAAACCCTTGGTATTTTATTTTGGAAAATTAAAATAGTAAGAGATTTTCCTTGAAAAATATTTATCTCACTAATTCCTAATAAATCCCTTACAAAATGTAATAAAAATTGAGGGATTAATTCCCTAAAAAACTATCTGTCACAAATGACAGATTTTCTTGTAGTGACTCGACTTCTCCAACCTACGCCTTTGGGGCTATGGGGCCTATACAGATATCACTAACTGTCGTTATGGCAAGTTAGGTGAAAGAAGACATAAGAATATCTTTATAAGATACTCTGAAACCTCAAGAGGTTTTGTATTTATAAGCGCTCAAGACAACGGAAGTGTTACAGAACATGAGTCTCACGGCGTGGTTTTCTCATAAAACAATTTCTAAAGGCTAGTGACATAAAACAAAGTGAAATCATCACTATATTAGAAGATTTAGATGAACCATGAATTTGATGGCTTAGCAAATAAAAATCATGACGACCAAGATAATGACGATACGGTTGCTGGTTTAGAACCGAACTTAGTCGCAAATTACTCTAACTCCACGACCAAGTGGGAGTACATCCGCCCAGATGCCTGCCAATATCAAATCACATACATCGTTACCTCACGCACCTGAGGAGTCCGAGCTCCCGAGACGTACATGTACTCGGTAAAATATATGTATGAATGGGCAAAACGCACGGGTAAGCTTACCCGTGTAATTGGGACCTCGGGGGTCCATTTGGTCTGCATGGTCTGGACCAAACAATGCGGATCTGTGGATAATGTCCGGTTTTGCTGAACCAGAGTATGAACCTTGCGTATCTGTGGATCAGTGCGTTTAATTGAACGTTCGGGTCGCTTTGAACCCGCACGATCTTTACGTGCGTATATATGGGTGTGTTTTTCTGAGAAATAAATTTACCTCAAGTACTTTAGTCGAATTTTCTCCCTACTTGACGCGTAGTCGAGTCGTTCTGTTGTCAAGCCATTCTGTTAATGTCGTAATTTGGCGTATATCCATCAATATGTTTTACATGAATGTATTATTATTATAAATAAAAAGCTAACACAAATCGCAACTTTAGTTATAATATTTTATTAAACACAAAGTATATCATTATATGTAATCGTGCTCAGTACTTTTTTTTTTTTTTTTCCCTTCGTGTATATATATACTAGTTATTTCGGCACGTGCAAAGCACGTGCATGTGCATATATTTTTTATTTAAATTATTTATTTCAGCTAGTAGGGAACATTGTCTACAAAACGGGATTGGACATGGTATGGGAAGAATATACAGTAAAAGGATAGACATCCTTCTTCGCGGCAAATCATATCCCAGCATCATATAAACACATTGATATCATGCCAAAAGAAATAGTTGGTAAAAAGTAGAAGGCACGCTTTAATCTAAAAGTAATCTATAAGAGAAAGTCAGACACCATTAACCCAAACATATTAAAGCGAGGTATACTCAAACTGAGAAACGCTATAATAATAATGGTAGCTTGTATGGTAGCAACAGTCACCTCATAAGGGTTTAATTAAAAAAAATGAATCAAGCGTAGAACAATGCAAAACTCACCAAACATGGAATATACAATTTGAATGTCATGCTCCCATTGTAGTTGAATACCATGCTGCTAAGTATAACCTGTAATAGATTGATGTTGTAGAGGTTTAGTTGGTATTAGTTTTATACAAAAAAGAGTTTACACTCAAAACAAAGAAGATATAATCAGGAAAGGGGCATAATTACATTGCATAGCGCCATTCAGATGTTCGATTCCATCCGCATCCTGGTGATAAAACATAAAAGTGTATCATGAAGCTTAAACCTATTGTATCTTCATTAAGAATAGTGAAGTATGCATTATCGTAAAAATTATATGCCTCTTCTAGGTATACTTTACTTTAGTTAGCAAATATTACAAATACATGCTGCAATATCAATTTAATATATTTCTCAATGAAAGAGATTATAAGTAGTAATATATAATACATTGATATTGTCTCTCTAATTTGATTGAGTTCTGTCTTCAGTTGCAACTAAAGATTCATCATCTATAGCATTATGTAATTTACATTAAATTACAAAAAAAAAATTAAGGACCTGTAAGCGCCTAACAAATGTAAAAAATGATGACCACGGCAATAAGAGCTTACAACCCATCATCAGTGTCATCAGCATCTCATTTTACTTATGAAATAAACGAAGAACAAGGGATCTCTCATCAATCGTTAGTGGCTATGACTTTGCAGATGAGTATAACTCGCTGCAGATTCCGAAAAAGAAAGAAAGAAAGAATGAACAACCACATACTTTTGTCTTATCTGATTGTAGAAAGTTTTTGGTCGTCTACATAGCTTCTGTAAAATGAGAGCTTCTGTAAAATGAGAAATAAGAGACTTGCTGGTAAGGACATTTAGGTGGTCGTGGGAAGGGATTTTGGTGTAAATGTATGTACCCGTGCTGCCATATGCTTCCACAAAGAATCCAATTGGAAAATATGGTCGGTTGTACCCACGATCATTTCGAGATTGGAGCTTAGATTCCTTTGATCAGCAGCAGTAGTAGTAACAAATCAATTTGGTGTCTGCAAAACACTTCATTATAGATAGATAGAAGAATTCTTAATCAAACAATTAACCTAAAGTCTAAAACTTGTAAATGAATAAATGCAATTTTCATGGTGCAAAAAGTTTTCACATTTAATTGATATATACATATATCATTGTTACTTAAGTGATTGGTCAAACGAGTGGTCAAAAACCCGCCATGAGAACCGGCAAGTACGACTATCTTCGAAAGATTTGTATTTCGTAAGTTAATCAAATGATCAATTTCTAACTGCTATGACCGCATTAGTGACATCCTGCATATCACATTAATAGGAGACAATTAAGCTCTCCTAGGTTGAAAGTATATCTTTATCTCCCTAGAAATTGAGGATATAAAATGAGCAATATATACAAATTAAAAAAAAAAAATCAATTTAAAAAGCCCAAAGAACCAAAATGTGTATTCATAGCAACATCAAATCAACTAAACATATAATTTTGTCTAGCACTTGTAAGGTATAAATAACTATCGACGCCATCACCTCTGAAAAGTGCCTACTAATTCATACTATTCTTCCTCCAAATGAAGAACGAAATCATACAGATGATAATTAATTACGGATATGTGCCATCTAGCATGGGGGAACATATATTGTTATATGAACCCTATAACAGTATAACCATAAGCACTCATGTATACATTCACTACATTAACTTAACCATACTTGTAACTGTCTTCTTAGGATATTCTATATTGTATGATGACTTCAGTAAATTGGCAAGAACCAATTAATTAATTAATTTTATAAATTGGAAGTTCTCATAATACATTAACATGTGAAACTGAGACCGATTTACATGAGGAGCGTCTATTGCAAGTGCAAGTCGGTCTAAACTCACAACGTTACATGTTCTTTTTTTAAACTCGCTGGTGTTAGAGGAGAGTGGCGAAACAATAATTGTTACTGTATCCACTAATGGAGGAAGAGACCCCCAGAAAACAAATTAAGGGATTAGGAAAAATAATTTCTAATGATCGTGAAAAGAAACTGAACGACATTATTCTTGCTGAGCTCTACGCTACGTAATACCAAAGGCTAGATCACGAGGAAGAATTTGTCCTGCAAAACCGAATTATGAGTCTAACATGTTATAGTATGAATAAAAGTATACCGAAGGCCTTTACTCAAAAGTTCGAGCTTATGGGCTGATTGGTTAAGGCGTACGTCTTATTCCTAACAAGTGGTATCGGAGCCGATGGTTCGAATCCCGGCGGTGACATTTTAAGGAAAAAATGTCGGAAAACCCCCCTTGGAAGGCTAGGTTGGCCGGGCAGAAAGCCCATGTGTACGGACCAAGTAAAGAGTCCGGGTGTAAACCGATGTTTGCAAACATCAGTTTAAGGGAGGGTGTTAGAGAATGAATAAGAGTATACCGAAGGCCTTCACTCACAAGTTCGAGCTTATGGGCTGATTGGTTAAGGCATACGTCTTATTCCTAACTAGTGGTATAAGAGCCGATGGTTCGAATCTCGGCGGTGACATTTTAAGAAAAAAATGTTGAAGACCCCTCTTGGAAGGCCAGGTTGGCCGGGCAGAAAGCCCATGTGTACGGACCAAGTAAGGAGTCCAGTGTAAACCGATGTTTGCAAACATCAGTTTAAGGGAGGGTGTTATAGTATGAATAAAAGTATACCGAAGGCCTTTACTCAAAAGTTCGAGCTTATGGGCTGATTGGTTAAGGCGTACGTCTTATTCCTAACAAGTGGTAAACATGGGCTTTTACTTGGCCACCTCGGCCCTCCAGGAGGTTCAACACCCTCCATAACTGTGTTTGCAAACAACAGTTTACACCAGACCTCTCACTAGGCCCGTGCCCATCAACCCGGCCACTCCGACCGTACCCATGACTTCAACCCGCCCCATATTGGCCGGTATACTCTTATTCATTCTCTAACATAACATGCCTGAGAAGACAGAGAATATCACAGTTGAACGCCAAAACCGATTACAATTTTCATATTATAAAACAACCCGACATAAAAGGAAAGATCGGCTCTCTGATGGGAGAAAGTCAACCGAATTGGATGCAACGCAGCAACTGAGTAGAAACGTCGAATTGGAATAGGCGCAACAGAAGCAAAGTTTATATGCAACTTCCACTGTAAGATAAGGAACGATGTAGACCTGTGGAAAATTGATGTAGGCTTTCTTCTTCTTCGGGTCGAGCGGTTATGCTTTCTGGCTAGTAGGACTCCAGCGGCGCTGCGGTTGAATGCGGGCAAGTGGTGAGCAACAGTCAATCAGAATGAGCAATCCATAGCGGAGGTAACGGACAGTCAGGCTTCTCATTCGCCTTCTTGGTGAAGGCCCGAAGGGGACCTCGTCACTAATGTGTCGAAATTTTCTTTTTTGCTCAAAATAGTTTGGGATTGCCGTTTCAATCCGATTTGTTTATCCGGTAATGTCTGGCCGGCTGGTTCGGTGGAAAATAGTACCAGTTGGTTGAAAGGCACCTTTGGGGTGAGGACAACCTTTATTTTTAATATTGGTAAAAAGATATAAATGACTAACTGTCGCACGTCAGATCCGGCCAACCGCTCTCGGAAATGAGCGGGTTTTCAAAATGTTATTTGTTGGATCGGCGAACGGCGGGGTCGGTCAAATATGGAAATACCAACCGAACCGTGGAAAATAGAAAGAGTCGCCACCGATTAATTAAAGGCTAATCGGAATCCTAAAGTTGCCTAGGGTACATGATACTAACATCCTAGGGCTTGAAATGGTCTGCGTCCAGAGGTTCGGGTTCGGGGATTTGATTACGTATTAAAAGCTCGCAAGCTAGAAATCCGCCCTTTCGGTACTTTGGCTTGTCTTGTCTTGTTTAATGTTTCACTAAAATATTCATTTTGAGAGTTGAACTGCAAGTATCAAAAAGTTTATGGCCGAGTTGCAATCATCAAGAAATTCATGGCCAATTTGCAATTATCGAAAAGTTCATGGCTGAACTGAAAATAATTTTGGAAGCATGTTAAAATGACCATGAACTTCTCTGTACTAATTTTTAACACTTAACAGCGTTCTGAGATATATAAGTAATATAAACACATATAAAACTTATAGAAAATGAGAAATATGCAATATGTACATATATAAAACTTAAAGGTAATATAAATGACAATTAAGTGAAATAAACAAATATAAGACTTAATAATGTATAAACATATAAGTAAATGATAATAAGTAATATAATATATATAAAACTTATATATAATATAAATGACAAATAAGTAAAACAGATATATATAAAACTTGTAGATAATAGAAATACGTAATATGTATATATATAGTGCGAAATAAAATAACGGAAAATAAATAAAACGCTACATTGAAAGCGATGGGTCTTTAACCAACTTGCACTTTATTTATGCTTGGAATGTAAATACAACTTTTGATTAAGTGGTACTTACATTGGGTTGTTTCCGGGTAAAATGCCGTGACGCGTGGAACCGAACCGCGAATTATCGAGTACCGAGCTGACTATCACTCACTAACTCGCTAACTGAATTACTCACTTGCGTTCACTATTTTTCACTTACTCTCACTTAACTCCTCTATCCCTTTCTCTATTCACTTCATATTCCCTCCCCATTTTTTTTATTATATTTATGTTGCAACTTGGCTAGCTACTTGCATGGTTAGTGGATGGGTTGCTCTTGCAGAAGATATGGAGGATGGGGTGATGGGATTGCATGGCAGAGGCTACGTGGCCTTCCATAGGCCAAGTACCCCTTTTTTTTTCTTTTTTACTAATATTCATATATATAAATATATATATGTGATACTACACCTAGCCTAATTAACGTTTTTTTTTTTATAATAATAGTTATAATAATATTAGTAATATTTTACTATTATTTTTTGGATTTTCTACTACTCAATTATTCCCGACTCGGTTCCACACGTCGCGGTATTTTTCGACCCCTGTCCAAAATCAGGTGTTTACAGTTGCCCCTCTTTGAGCATGCATTCATGGATGTGGTCCAATGAACGTATGTTCAAAGACAAACAACTGATTTTGGGTTTTCCCGGCTAACTAAATATAGTGCATACAAGATAAAACATACAACTTTCGGAAACTAGACACCTATAGGTCCCGATCGTTGGCGGTGACTTGCGGAGCTGAACACCTAAAGGCTCCGTTCGTCGGGTTGTGACTCTCGGAATGCTGGATGACCACAGGTCCCGATTGTCGGTGGTGACTTGCGGAGCTGAACACCTAAAGGCTCCGTTCGTCGAGTTGTGACTCTCGGAATGCTGGATGACCACAGGTTCCGATTGCCGGTGATGACTTGCGGAGCTGAACACCTAAAAGCTCCGTTCGTCTGGTTGTGACTCTCAGGATGCTGGATGACCACAGGTCCCGATTGTCGGTGGTGACTTGCGGAGCTGAACACCTAAAGGCTCCGTTTGTCGGGTTGTGGCTCTCGGAATGCTGGATGACCACAGGTCCTGATTATCGGTGGTGACTTGCGGAGCTGAACACCTAAAGGCTCCGTCCGTCGGGTTGTGACTCTCGGAATGCTGGATGACCACAGGTTCCGATTGTCGGTGATGCCAGCATTGGGGCGGCTATGTGAATGCACGTCTTGGATAGCGGTGCCTGCATTGGTGCGGCAATGAGGTTTGACTTGTAGGAACAGACTGTAACAGTCTTACTCGTCTTTGGAAGGCGGCTTGCGGGAGCAGGCTGTAACAGTCCCGCTTGCCGTGAGGTTGACTTGTAGGAAAAGAATGTAACGGTCCTACTCGTCCTTGATGGGTGACTTGCGAGAGCAGACTGTAACAGTCCCGCTTGTCGATTCCGTATAACTCTGGGAAGCTAGACATTTGAAAGGCTCATTCTTGACAAATGAATTCTTTTTTCCAGCGACGTGCTGTGTTTTTCTCTCCCTTTTTTTTTTGCTTTCTTTTTTTTTTTTTTTTTTTTTTTTTGCTTTTTTTTTTTGCTTTTTTTTTTTTTTTTTTTTTTTCTTGGATTTCTCTCCTTTTGCTACGATCATTTTTTTGATCGCACCTCTCAGTTCCCCTAATTTTTGCCTAGGCCGCCCTTTCGGGTTTTCAACCTAGCGAGGATTTTATTTCCTCTCCTTTTGCCATGATCGCCCTTTTGAGGGATTTTCAATCACGCCCTTCTTCCCTAAATTTTGCCTAAACCGCCCTTTCGGGTTTTCAGTTTAGCGGGAATTTTCTCTCAAACTTGGAAGTTTTTTTTTTTTTTTTTTTTAAATGGTACTTCCTTGAAATGCGACTTACGAGAATAGATTGTGACGGTCCTGCTTGCCGACCTTGCATAGCTTTGGCTGGATGAACATGAGAATGCCCCATTCTTTGGTGAATGAACTTCCTTCAGCGATGTGCTGCATATTGTTTTTCGCTTCATTGCTGAGATATCCAGTTGATGCTGCTTTTGTCGAGCCTTTTATGCTTGTATTCCTAAGCGGGGTTGACTGAAAATAATCTCTTGATTGAGTTAATTTTAGAGCATTTAGTTGTCCGCCCGCCTAGGTGCATCTCTATGAGCTGGTAGGGGCAGCTCAGACAATGTTGATCATTGCGATTCTTCATCGCTACCTGGTGACAATTACATTTGTCCGCAAAAATTTCTTTTTTTTTTTCTCTCTCGGATTTCTCTCCTTTTGCTACGATCATTTTTTTTTATCGCACCTCTCGGTTCCCCTAATTTTTGCCTAAGCCGCCCTTTCGGGTTTTCAACCTAGCGGGGATTTTATTTTCTCTCCTTTTGCCATGATCGCCCTTTTGAGGGATTTTCAATCACGCCCCTCTTCCCTAAATTTTGCCTAAACCACCCTTTCGGGTTTTCAGTTTAGCGGGAATTTTCTCTCAAAATCAAAAGCTTGTTTTCTGGTTGCAAGCTCTTTCAAGGATAATATTTCTTGAGTGCATCCTTGTTTATTGGACTAGGGAGTTCTTGCCCATCCATGTCAGTAATGATCATGGCTCCCCCACTGAAGACTTCTTTAACGACATACGGTCCTTCGTACTTTGGAACGAACTTGCCTCGAGAATCTGGATTGACTCGGAGGATTTTCCGAAGGACTAGATCGCCTGCTTGTAAATCCCTAGGACGCACTTTCTTGTTGAATGCTCGAACCATGCGCTTCTGGTACAGCTGCCCATGGCATAGTGCGGTGAGCCGCTTCTCATCAATGAGGTTTAATTGCTCATATCGGTGCTCCGCCCATACAGACTCGTCCATTTCTGACTCGGCGAGGATCCTAGCTGACGGGATCTCCACTTCAATCGGCAGCACAGCTTCTGTCCCGTAAACAAGGGAAAATGGAGTTGCCCCGGTTGACGTTCGAATAGAGGTTCTGTAAGCCATGAGCGCCCAAGGTAACTTATCATGCCAGTCCTTGTAATTGACTGTCATTTTCTCAATGATCTTCTTGATGTTTTTGTTTGCTGCCTCTACCGCACCATTCATCTGTGGACGATACGGAGACGAGTTCCTATGCTTGATCTTGAACTGGTCACACAAGTCACCGATCAGTTTATTATTCAGGTTCTTGGCATTGTCAGAGATGATTGACTCTGGTACTCCATAACGCGCGATAATGTCCCGCTTGATGAAACGTTCAACGGCTTTTGCCGTAACCGATGCTAGGCTAATGGCTTCGACCCACTTGGTGAAGTAGTCGATGGCCACCAATATGAATCGGTGACCGTTGGATGCCTTTGGAGAGATCATACCAATCACGTCGATGCCCCACATTGAAAAAGGCCATGGAGATGTCATGGGGTAAAGCTCATGAGGTGGTGCGTGAATTTGGTCCGCGTATACTTGGCAGAGGTGACAATGTCTGACATGCTCAATGCAATCAGTTATCATGGTAGACCAGAAATAACCGAGTCTCATTATCTTTTTTGACAACATCCGCCCGTTCATGTGTGATCCACAGTTACCTTCGTGAATCTCTTCCATCAGGTGTTGAGCTTCCTTTGCATCCACGCATCTCAAAAGAGTGTCATCAAATGACCTTCTATATAAGGTTGGACCACTGAGGAAATAATTGCAAGCCATCCGTTGTACCACCTTTCGATCGTTCCTCGTGGCACTTTCTGGGAACTCTCCAGTTTCCAAATATCTTTTTATATCAGCAAACCAGGGCTGGCCGTCTGACTCTCCCACGACGCAGCAATAAGCTGGAAGCTCATTGATCCTGACTTCTAGAGGTAATATTTGGTTCCCCGGAGAGACTGTAACCATTGATGCGAGTGTTGCCAATGCGTCTGCGAACTGGTTCTTGTTTCTCGGTGTATGGGTAAAAGTGATATCTTCAAATTCCTCTGCAAGATCCTCAAGGTACTTGTGGTATGGTTGGAGTTTGGAATCTCTTGTTTGCCATTCTCCGGTCGTCTGGAGGATAATTAGCATAGAGTCTCCAAAAACTTCTAACTTCCTAACTTCGAGGTCTGCTGCCGCGCGCAAGCCGAGAATGCAAGCTTCGTATTCTGCCATGTTGTTTGTGCAGTGGAAGGTAACTTTGGCCGCCACAGGAAAGTGCTGACCTTTCGGTGAGATCAACACTGCTCCAATACCTCCCCCGACTGAGTTCACAGCTCCGTCAAAATACATCTTCCAATTTGGGTTCACATCAACATCCTCATCTACCTGCATAATCTCCCCATCTGGAAATTCAGAGTTGATCAGGTGATCATCCTCTATAGGGAACTCCGCTAAATGATCAGCTATCGCTTGTCCCTTCACTGAAATTCGAGGTACGAACTGTATGTCATACTCAGATAGCTGTACCTGCCACTTGGCGACATTTTTGGTCCACGATGGCTTTTCTAGGAGGTATCTTACTGGATCCATCTTTGAGTACAAGTGTATGGTATAGTACAACGTGTATTGGCGAAGTCGTTGCATTACCCACACAAGTGCACAACATATCCTCTCCACTTCCGGGTACTTTGCTTCGCCTTCGGTGAACTTCTTACTCAAGTAGTAGATGGCGTGTTCTACCTTCCCAGATACATCGAGTTGCCCCAACATGCACCCCAATGAGCCTTGACGCACAGTCAAGTACATAATAAGTGGTCGCCCTGGTATTGGTGGCACAAGGACGGGTGGGTTTACTAGGTAAGTCTTGATGGACGCCAGGGCATTCTGACATTCTTCATCCCAAATTATTCGAGCATTCTTGCGTAAGAGACGAAATAAAGGTTGGCATTTGACCGTCATATTTGCAATGAAACGTGCGATATAATTCAAGCGGCCTAACAGGCTTCGGACTTCCTTGACAGTCGATGGAGGGCGTAGTTCTTGTATCGCCTTAACTTTATCGGGGTCTACCTCGATTCCCTTCTCGCTGACAATAAAGCCCAATAATTTGCCTGACGTGGCTCCAAATGTGCACTTAGCTGGATTTAAACGCAACTTGTACTTCTTGAGCCTTTCAAATAACATGCGCAAATTGACTAGGTGATCTTCACCTTCTCGAGACTTCGCGATCATATCATCCACGTACACCTCGATCTGCTTGTGCATCATGTCATGGAATAACGTCACCATGGCCCTCTGATAGGTTGCCCCTGCATTCTTCAATCCGAAAGGCATTACCTTGTAACAGAACGTCCCCCACATGGTGATGAATGCCGTTTTTGACTTATCTTCCTCGGACATTCTGATCTGGTTGTATCCTGAGAACCCGTCCATGAACGAGAACATCGTGTGGCGTGCCGTGCTGTCGACCAACATGTCAATGTGGGGCAAGGGAAAGTTGTCCTTCGGACTGGCTTTGTTGAGGTCCCGATAATCGACGCAGACTCGGACTCGGCCATCCTTCTTCGGCACGGGAACAATGTTTGCTACCCACTCAGAATAATTGCATACCTCTAGAAACCCGGCATCGATTTGCTTGATGACTTCCTCCTTAATCTTGAGGATCAGATCAGGACTTTGTCGCCGTAGGTGCTGTCTCTTGGGTCGGAAGTTCACTGTGTCAAGCGGTAAGATATGCTCCACAATTGACGGGTCGAGGCCTGGCATATCAGCGTATGACCAGGCAAAAATCTCCTGGTACTCCTTCAGTAAGTCGATCATCTGAGTCCTTTGATCCGGGGTTAGACTCGTCCCGATTTTTAACTCGCGTGGTTCTTCGAGCGTCCCAATGCTTATGGTTTCAGTGACTTCTGTCGTCAGGATTCTCTCTCCCTCGTACTTATCCCATCCTTCTTTGATTTCTTCAGAGATGCTATCCTCACCAGATCCTTCCCCGTGAGGTATAGATCTGGATTCGGCGAAGGTTTCATTGCACAATATTGAATCATTTCGCCATTTTTGTTCTCGAGATGCATTGTTCCTATAGAAGAAGCAGAGAGGAGGTTGGTATTAGGGGCAGAAGCATTTAAAATGAGAATATACAACATTGCAATCATGACGAATAACAAAAGGAGGGATTCATTTAATATTTTCATGACAACTTTCCCTTTTCCTAAAACGCGGGGCTTATAACATATGCCCCACGCGGAATACATTCATTTTTAAAAGGTCTTACTCATTACTAAGAGAAAGTGCATAAACAGGCATTGTCATCCAGTTGGTGATACTCTCCCCACTGGATAATGGACGGACGAAAGTGCCTGGAGGGACCTCATCGATTAAGGCTCCAATAGTAACAGCAGTTGAAAACAGGCTTGACAAGCCAGTGTTATCGTCGAGATCTTCGGTCTGGATAACTCGCGGTGGACCAGGAAATGTCACCGTGAGGGGAGGGAACTCCAATGGTTTTGAAATTCCGGTCAAATGCTTCTTCCGGGCAACTTCGTAGTCCTTGGAGCTGGGGTGGAAGCCTAAACCAAAAGTGCCTTTGTTTTTCTTTGGAGCTATGGGGGAGACGATACCCTGATTACGGATTCCCAAGCCGCGCCCCAAGATGAAATTATTGTTCAACATGATCTTCCCTACCATCAGCTCGGCTTTGACTGGTGCTGGCTCTCCCCAATCCCTGATCACAGAGACAAGCTCGAAGGCATGGAATGAGAGCGGGTCATTTCCCTCGACACTGATGAAGGGAACAGCAGTCTCTTTATAAATGTTGTAATCCTCATCCCCATCGACTATAACCAGACGACCCTCTGAGATGAATTTCATCTTCTGATGCAAAGTAGAAGGCACTGCTCCTGCGGCATGTATCCAAGGTCTTCCCAAAAGTAGGCTGAACACTCCCGGGATGTCCATGACTTTGAAGGGCACATTGAACACACACGGACCCACTTCCAACTGCAAGTCGATCTCTCCTGGAACTTCCCTGACGCTACCGTCAAAGGCTCGGACAATACTCTTGGTTGGGCGGATGAGCGATGAATCGACTTTCATTTGTTGAAGGGTAGATAATGGACAAACGTTCAGGGCCGAACCGTTGTCAATCATTACCCTCGAAAGCACGTATCCTCTACTTTTGCACACGACGTGGAGGGCTTTGACGTGATCCTGCCCATCAGATCCTAACTCCTCGTCCCCGAAAGCGATTTGCCCTGAAAAGACTGAACCAACGAGGTTTTCCACCTGGCGTGCCGAAATTTCTTTCGGTACAAGAGCCTCCTTCAAGACGTTCAGTAATGCTTCCCGATGTGGCTCGGAACTCAAAAGGAGAGCAAGCAAAGAAATTTGTGCCGGAGTTTTACGTAGCTGGTCAACCACCTTGTACTCGGCCTCTTTCACAATCCTCATGAAGGCAGCGGCTTCCTCTTCAGTCACACTCCTTTTTTGGGACCCTTCCGGCTCCTTTTCTTTGATTGGGTTCTCTGGCTGGACATAACAACGTCCTGATCGAGTCATAGTGAAGACTCCTTCCTCCTTCGTTGGTCTAGTTGTGTGACCCCCATAATTCCATGGCACCCTCTTATCACTCTCGTACCTGAAGGGAGCTGGTCCTTGTGGCACGTAATCAATGACCAGGGGAGTAATCATCGAAACGTAATCCTTTGGTACCTCAATATCTCTAGAAATATCTGGGAACAACTCTTCCCCCAAATTGATCATATTGACCGAGCCGGAAGCATGGTTAGGAAGTGGATTGGTGTTGACATTCGGTGGTGGGACGGCATTCAAGATCAGGTACTTGTGGTCGATGAGGTCCTGAATTCGGTGCTTAAGGCGAGGGCAATTGTTTGTGTCATGCCCTGGTGCTCCCATGTGATACTCGCACTTCGCATTTGGCTCATTGTTGGGGATCCTTGTCTCGGAGCTTAGAACTTCAGGACCTATGAGCCCCTCAACCAATGCCCTCTTATACACCTCAATTAGAGGTATCGGTAGTGGAGTGAACTGTCGTAGTTCTCGGAATCTCTTTTGGTATCCACCTCGGTTGGGGGGATCCTGGGGGTTAGGCTGAGAGCCTGCCCCTTGCGGTGCTCGAGGAGCTTGAGGAGCCGGGGCCACTGGTGGTGGTTGGTACTGCTGATATGGAGCAACATATGGGGCCTGGTAAGGATTCGGATAAACCGCGCCTATTGTTGGTCCAGGTTTCTTGGTGTTAGTTTTCTTGAGATCACTCGCAATTTTGTGTGGGTCCTCAATCTTCCCTGATCGAAGTCCCCGTTCGATCAATTTGCCAGTCATGATGAGATTTGAAAATTCTGCCGCAGTCTGGCTCATCATTTGCGTGTAGTATATACCCTTTAGAGTGCTGATGAATATCGGGACCGCCTCGTTCTGCTCGAGAGGTGGGTTCATGCAATTGGCCTTTCCTCGCCATTCTGTCGCATAATCCTTGAATGACTGGCCCTCTTTCATTTCCATTGCTTGAAGATCTAGTCGGGTTGGAGCATTATCCAAGTTATGCTTGTACTGGCGATGGAATAGCTTGGCTAGCTGCTCCATGTTAGGGACTTGTTCCGTTTTTAATCCGGCAAACCAGACAAGGGCTTCCCCTCTTAGACTCTCTTGGAAGGTCTGGACCATTAACTTGGTATATTGTTGGTATGGAGACATCTTTGCCATGTAAATCTTGAGGTGGACCACCGGGTGTCCAGTCCCATCGTACTTTTCAAAATCTGGCACTTTGAACTTATCAGGCATCGGGACTTCTTGGAATAGGGCCAGATCCAAAAGGTTGAGGTCCCCTAGTCGGTCCGTTCCCTGGATGGACCTCATTTTTTCCTCGATTTGCTTTAGGCGCTTGTCCTGCTCAGATTCGACAGGGATGATGGCAATGGAGTTTGCATTCCCAGATGCATTATCTGGGAGGCCATATGGGGCTGGTGGAGCTTGGTTGATGTGAACATATGTGGGTGGTGGAGCTTGGTCGGGATGGCCATATATGGGTGGTGGAGCTTGGTTAGGATTGCTATGGAGTGGAATCTGGCCCAGCTGGTCATGGATAAGAGGCTCAGTTTGATCGGGGACTACGTGAACCGGGGGTGGGACCTGATCAGGGACAAGATTGTTCCTTATCTGAGGGGCCGCAGATAGTGGCACAACTCGAGAGGTCGATGCCGGGGAGATCGTGGCAGGGTTGTGAGGGCCAAAGAGGGCCAGAAGACGCTCGACTTGGGTGGCCATGCTATTGATGGACTGTTCCGTGCGTGCGTTCATGGCTTGCATGGTTTGCTCTAGCTGGACGATCCTTTCTTCATTCCCTTGAGGTGGCGGGGCTAAAGGATGATGCACGGGCTCTGGGAATCCCGGTGGATGACCTTGGTTCTGTTGCTCCATCCGTTCCTTTTGAACAAAACCACGAGTGCGTATAGGACTTGTCCTTGCCAGATGTATCTACATTAAACAAACACAAGAGTAAGAGCATCGAAGACATAGTAAATTATGCATGTTTTGTTTTGAAAATTCTGCATGTCTGTTCATTCCATTTATAGACTTCGATTACATAGAAAGTGTACAAAAAATGGTATTTCTCAAAAGATTTAATCAATCGAAGTCTAATTCTAGAGATGTTTCACGCGGTCTTGCAGCTCATTGAGTGCATCTGTTGCTTGTTCCTTGGTTCGAATGAAGGTCGAGGTTATACATTTTGAGAATCTTTTCACTCTCCTCGTCCTTCGTTTGAACTTATCAAGGGTGCCACTCAATGCAGCTACTCTGTCCTTGCATTTTTCCCAAGCCTGGTCTCGATTTTTGACTTTACGTTGGGCACATAGCAGTTCGTCGTGGAGTCGTTGTATCTCTTTCTCGAGCCTAGACTTCTCTTTTTCCCAAGTGACGCTCTGTACTCCCTCGCTTGATTTCACACTTGCACGTATCCCATCATAATGTGCATGTTGTTGCTTGACTCTGTCCCCAACTATTTCCTCCAAGTTCAAAGGCATGGGAGTCGAGTAGAATACGTGTATATACTCCGTCATCGCACGGTATTCATTCTCCTTGGCCGTGGGGGATTCTGTTGCCTTTATGGAAAGTAGGACTCGACTTTCCCAGTCGTTATTCACCTGTCGAACTAAGTCACGGGTGGGGTTCGCAATGCCCATTTGATTATGCCACTTGTGCATTCTCGGGGGCACGTGAACATGTAGTGGAATATCTTGGAACCCACCGAATTGTCGAATAACTCGAAAAGGATAGGTAGTCGCTTCACCTCGATGACTAAGAAGTGGAACTCCCTCGAAAGTTTTGCACCTAAGGATCGTGGGACGGTGAACGGGTAACCATCGTGCCGTCCATAAAATATCCTTATGTGTTAGTTTTGAAATGTGAACTTTCCAATCGAGAGCTTTCCAATTCTCAGTTTCAAAAAGTGATCTACCTAACATTCTTGAAATAACCTTTTTGTCCCCTAAAAAACTTGCCCGGGGAAAGTTCGCGCCAAATTTTTTCATATGGCTCAAAAACCAAATTTGAAGTAAAGCGGGACTTGCTCTCAGTTCTCCTTTTCCGTTGGTTTTTAAAATGTTTAGAGACGTAATGGTCTCAGCAAGTAATGCTACCACAAAACTTTTACCTTCCACCACTTGAAGGACGACTTTGGCCAAGGCCGAGTCAATTAGACCATTAGAAAAGGGGAACAAGAGTGTACCCAAAATAAGTAAAATGAAAGCGTGACATCTCCCCTGGGCATTGGTTTTATCGGCAATTCGGTGCTCGATCCAGTATACCAAAAGTTCAATGGATAGGCCGTGCCCCCCATTTAATCTGAGCTCGGTGGACATTTTACTCGTTGTGACTTTGAACAATTTGGCTAGGGTACTGTCCTCGCCCCTTTGTTGGAGATCGGGCTGGATGATTCCGTGGTCCCATTCTACCCCTTGAACGAGCTGACGATATTCTTCGAGCGTAGGCGAAAGTTCATTGCCATTAATTACAAAGACAGCTTTTCCTATGTCCCAAAAATCAGACAACGCATCAAGGAGGGACCAGTTGACTTTGTAGTTAGCCAGCTCGTGAACTTCACCGATTTTTTCACTCACGTACTTTTGGTCTTCTTTTGTCATGGCTTTCCATATTCGACTGATCTCGACCTTGGGTGGTTGTATGGCTTTGGTGCGAGGGCAGTGGTTCGACTGCCTCATCCTTACCGAAGAGGACACGTGAACCTCCCTAAAATTAAATGAAATGAACAGACCTTTTTATTTTTGAAATTTATGATGCAATGCAGGTACTGGAAAGTAAATATTCCATTATGATTTGTGTTACATTTACAGGGCTTCGGGAACATGAAATAAAATACAAGGGCCCATCCTATACATGTCATAAACTAAGGCCAAAAAGAAAAGAAAAGAAAAAAAACCCAAACATAAAGACACACAGCTGGCAGGAGGTTATGTGGCGTGTGGTATTTGTTCTAGAAGGATGGATTTCTAGGTTCTCGAACAAAAGATGAAACCTTACTTCTATAGAGAATCACCTCTATAGAAGATCATCGGCTCAGTCATTTTTGTTGAGTTGAGTTTTTTAGGTGCGTGCCGGCGGTCCAACCGCTCCGGGCGCATTCCCCTACTAAACTCCCTAAGCTCTTTAAAATACTCCAGGACCGAGTGGGTGATAGTAACCAGTGTGGTGTGTGTGCAAGACAAATTAAAGTACTCAAAACATGAGATTAAAAGCTGCACACACGAACAAACTGTCAAAACGGATATGGCAGAAATTTGCGTTTAAACAAGAAAAGACAAACATAACAAGCCTAAACCCTCTTAAATGTAGGTCCCCAGCAGAGTCGCCAAAATGTCGCACGTCGGATCCGGCCAACCGCTCTCGGAAATGAGCGGGTTTTCAAAATGTTATTTGTTGGATCGGCGAACGGCGGGGTCGGTCAAATATGGAAATACCAACCGAACCGTGGAAAATAGAAAGAGTCGCCACCGATTAATTAAAGGCTAATCGGAATCCTAAAGTTGCCTAGGGTACATGATACTAACATCCTAGGGCTTGAAATGGTCTGCGTCCAGAGGTTCGGGTTCGGGGATTTGATTACGTATTAAAAGCTCGCAAGCTAGAAATCCGCCCTTTCGGTACTTTGGCTTGTCTTGTCTTGTTTAATGTTTCACTAAAATATTCATTTTGAGAGTTGAACTGCAAGTATCAAAAAGTTTATGGCCGAGTTGCAATCATCAAGAAATTCATGGCCAATTTGCAATTATCGAAAAGTTCATGGCTGAACTGAAAATAATTTTGGAAGCATGTTAAAATGACCATGAACTTCTCTGTACTAATTTTTAACACTTAACAGCGTTCTGAGATATATAAGTAATATAAACACATATAAAACTTATAGAAAATGAGAAATATGCAATATGTACATATATAAAACTTAAAGGTAATATAAATGACAATTAAGTGAAATAAACAAATATAAGACTTAATAATGTATAAACATATAAGTAAATGATAATAAGTAATATAATATATATAAAACTTATATATAATATAAATGACAAATAAGTAAAACAGATATATATAAAACTTGTAGATAATAGAAATACGTAATATGTATATATATAGTGCGAAATAAAATAACGGAAAATAAATAAAACGCTACATTGAAAGCGATGGGTCTTTAACCAACTTGCACTTTATTTATGCTTGGAATGTAAATACAACTTTTGATTAAGTGGTACTTACATTGGGTTGTTTCCGGGTAAAATGCCGTGACGCGTGGAACCGAACCGCGAATTATCGAGTACCGAGCTGACTATCACTCACTAACTCGCTAACTGAATTACTCACTTGCGTTCACTATTTTTCACTTACTCTCACTTAACTCCTCTATCCCTTTCTCTATTCACTTCATATTCCCTCCCCATTTTTTTTATTATATTTATGTTGCAACTTGGCTAGCTACTTGCATGGTTAGTGGATGGGTTGCTCTTGCAGAAGATATGGAGGATGGGGTGATGGGATTGCATGGCAGAGGCTACGTGGCCTTCCATAGGCCAAGTACCCCTTTTTTTTTCTTTTTTACTAATATTCATATATATAAATATATATATGTGATACTACACCTAGCCTAATTAACGTTTTTTTTTTATAATAATAGTTATAATAATATTAGTAATATTTTACTATTATTTTTTGGATTTTCTACTACTCAATTATTCCCGACTCGGTTCCACACGTCGCGGTATTTTTCGACCCCTGTCCAAAATCAGGTGTTTACACTAACGATGTCTCATTTTTCAAAAATAGTAAAGAAATAGTTGATTTAAAAAATTCACAGAAATTACTCATAACAAACTTTTATAATTAAATTCGATTAATTTTACATATAATTGAGCAACAACTAATACATAAACATTGATGCAATTCATGTGTATATATATATATGTTACAGTGCGGTAACTAGATGGTATATATGAAATAACAGCCAGCAGCTGGCCTTATAAATTATTGCATGCGCTAAGCCAACATCAACACGTGACACAAATAGTTGGTTACCCTTTAACCAGTCACTTTCTGCCACATAACTATGTATCAGTCACTTTTTGCCACGTATTACAAAGCGACTAGCTGGAGTGGCACCAGTTGAGAAATTATTCACTACCTCGGTGCTAACACGTGGCACCGAGGTGGTGGACCTTCACTCAATTAAAGACTGACATCTGGCACACTCTATCCACAACTTGGCCACGTGTCAGCTCACGATAGGACGAAGTTCCACCACCTCGGTGCCACGTGTTAGCACCGAGGTAGTGAATAATTTCTCGGCACCAGTTACTTGCCACTTATTGTCTCGGTAGTAAGTAATAATAATTTTTCATGCATGAACACATAGATATTGACATATATATTGCGCATGTATTGATTTACGTATATATAGCCATGTATAAATATACGAAATGCAATTTAGCGCGATGAGATATATATAATCACTCTGGTTTTAAGAATCGATGGAAGAGGGATTTGAATTTTTGCATCTCATTTGGCGGGAGAGCCACCAGGACATTGACTTGGTTATTATCAGCGGTAATAGTGTGATCATCTGGGAAGAGAAGGATAATGTCCTTACGGTGATAAACCAGCGGGCAGCTGTATCGAGGCGTGCCCCAGGGGTACGCAACTTGAGTGAACCCTAGTCTCCACCACGACGACAGTAAGAACTCTCCGTTAGGGAACCCCTTGTGCAGCTCTCCCCAGTCTATGGCTGACCTGGCGTATTCATCGCTCATCCTGCTTGATCCTGCGGTCACCAGCTCCACCAGCCGATCCAACGGTCCTTCCTCCAGCTCTTTGCACGACGCCGTTGCATATGCAGTCAACACTGCGTTGCCTGTGAATGTGTTGGGTAGGGCCGGACTCAACTTTGACCTGATGTCCACTGCGTATAGCAGAGTTGACAACCTCTCCCCGGTCTCGGTACCTGCTTAGTGTATAATTTGTTCCACATTTATGAGAAAACATTTGCATGATATATAAGAAAAAAATTATAATTGAGTAGTTTACTGTGTAAGATGGATGGATATATAAGCGGATTTGCTAAATATGTGCTCACAAAATCATTGTTTTAAACCGAATAGCTGGTTGGGCCGGGTCGGACTGTAGACCGGTCTCACAAAATGTCCGGTTATTGTTAAATAGTAGAAAAAAAATAAACTCGATATGATAGGTGAAAAACGAATTAGGCCGGATAAAACAATATTAATTTGCCAGTTCACTAAATAAATAAAAACTTAAATGTGCTAGGCCCGCAGGTTGTAAATGAAGATTGAACTATAGACTTATTTTTTTGCTGGAACCAGTCGAACTGGGTGGGACTTAATCGAATCGGTTAGCTCGAAATCAGCTACCATACAGGTTCAATGTCCGATCTTATTTTTAAAACATTACATAAAAAAAAAACTATAAACTCCTTAATGGTATTAGATTCTAAATAGCTTTATCGACTGCACAAATCTTGGACTCACACGATTAACAAATTTTTTTTGCGCAACACAAAACCTACCAACTAAAGTCTTAAAAGTAGCCTATTTGTTTATATTGTAGTACTCGTCTCAAATATGCTAACACCAACTGATGTGGTATTAAAAAAATTAGTCGAACGTTAGATTTTTCAATTGGATATAATTTTTTTTTATGTTTTGTAAGCTCTAAACTTATAGCCATTATTTGTTATGTATGTATATATATAATGATGATTTCCTCCCTTAATAAAATTACCTGGATCTGCGGATGACAAGGCCTTGCAGCGCCATATGTGTGCGGTGACAACATTGAAGCTAGTGGCACGAGCAGCAGGGTTACCACGTGTCTGTTTTTTAAGGTAGGCAATGTCAGAAGCCGACAAAGGAAAGATGGTGAAGTCAAGCTGCTGAGTTGTGTTGTCAAACACCATGTTCTCATTAGAGGGGAGTTGGTCGAGTTTCAGCAACTCCGGGTGAGGAAAGGAGACACGTGGCGGAGATCTAGTGGCCAGCAGCTCTCGGTCGTTGCATGGTTGGAACAAAAGAGGCTTGCCAGCAGCAACAGCGCCGAGATTGTCCAAAAACATCTTGAAGCTCAGCCCATCGAAAGTTGCATGGTTGGTCGACACTCCCATTGCAAATCCCCCGCACTTGAATGACGTCACCTTTTGGTCCATAACATCACATCGAATATTATATATAAATTAAGGAAATCTATTCTTTAATTTAAAGTTTAAATTTGGATTAAATTAGAAAATGTTAGGTTAAGTTTTTTTTTTTTTTAGATTTTGCATGGGTAGAAAATTTGCTTACTCTATGGAGAGTATAGGTCACGTGAAAAATGTGAAAACCCAACAAATTACTACTAGATGATCGGGTAATTCAACAAATTAATAATTTATATTTGTACAATCAAACAAAATCTCTATACTTTTTTTAACTATGTGAAACTCACCTGATTAATTCAATTTGTATTAGATAAAATAATTGACAAAATTAACAATTTGTTCATACGCGAAATATAAATTACTAAATTATCTTTAAAAAATATAAACTAACAATTTATATAAGTATCTATACATCAATTACAGCTAGAAATTTGATAATTAATAACTATATAATGTTGACACGTGTTAATTTATTTTAACTGCAATTAAATATATATATATTTTGATATTTTAGCTAGCGGTATAATTAATTAATCCCAGTCCACATATATCTTCCGTACACCTCCATTTTCGGTCACATTAAATTTTGGTGTCTGTAATAATGAGGTTAGCAGAGGTAGCATTGTGTTACTATCAACCATTAATTAAGTTCGGCAAAAAGAAAAAAAACATTAATTAAGCGCAATGATAATACAATGCAAAATGACTAAACTTTCTCACTGATTTCCTTTTAACAATTTTTTAGTAAGTTTTATATGAGATAGTAATATTCGTCGTGTTGTGTTGTGCTTAATAACCCAAAGAAGATTACCACCAATAGTCTCAAATCCAAATATTTTTTAGAAGTTCTACGTAAACAATCAATTCAATTTTTTTAATTATATTCTGTAATTAAGTTAGTGTTGGATTTTGGCTATTTTTTAATAAAGTTGGTTTTGGGCTGGTTTTTGGACTAATGGTTTAAGCCCAATTTTTAAATTAAGCCCAACTATTTTAGCCCAAATTTGAGTGAATGGAATTGTGAAAAACATTTTGTACCACATCGAATAGATGAGCTCTCCTCCTCCCTTCTCTTCTCCTATATAAAGGAGTCTTCCTCTTCACTTTTTTAGTAGAAGAAAATGAGATCTCTTCCTTTTAGTTGAGTATCCAATATTTTCGGAATCCATATTTTTGGAATCCAAGTTATTTTTCTCCTCCTCTGTTCTTCGTGTTGACGAATTGCAGAGTTCTTCTTAGGTTGATTTCGACTTATGTCGTGTTCAACCTTTCTAGTTGTTTTTAGCCGTTGTCGTCGGCATTTCTGTTCTTTGTTTGAGTTCAGGTATTGGGTTCGGTTCGGTCGAGCGTGTTGCATGCATAACACGATTCGATGACACTGTTGAATCCTGGGAGGTGATCGCCCCTTGTATAAACCCCTTTGCATAACCCGAGGGTGGGGAGGGGCGAAATTGCCTTAAGGAGACTGTGATTAGCACGGGCCTCAGTATACAAATACGTATTCGTTTTCGTGTCGAAGTATACGTACAATTTCGGTGTTGCCTATATCTTGCATGTTAATTGGAGGAATTACTTGTAAGTAACCGAGATTTGATTAATTGCATTTTGGTCCATGGACTTTATAAATTTGCATATTTACCCTCAATAATTCCAACAATCTTAAGGCAATTTCATTTGTTGGTTTTATGAGAGGATGCTTAATTGAATTTTGAGATTCAATTTTTTGGAGAAAATTATTTATTCTCTAAAGTTCACAAATATTGTCGAACAATGATATTGTTGAGAATGTGAACATGCTCGAGAGCACATGCGACTGATAAAATCACTAAGGCCATTTAGGCCCTCGAGACTGATAAAGTCGTCAAAAGCCGTTGAGGCTATTAGGACCGTTGAGGTCACTAAGTCGTTGAGACTATTATGACCAATCGAGATGGTCAAGGTTATTGAGTTTGTTTGATAAGGAGGCTTTGGTCACTTGACCCAATTTAGCCGTTGAGGCCTATGGGGTCGTTGAATCCATTGTTGAAAATTGGATTAAGAAATCGGTTAAAACCAATTGAGTGTGTATGACAACTGTTATGGAATTTTATTTCCTTGTCTAAACACTGAGTATTACATTTGATATAAATGTACGTGTGAATCAACGAATCGATTGTACACACCTAAACCTTGGCACGTATGTATGCCGCGATAAATGTACATGAGTGTTTACTCAGAAGGTTAGCTCCGTGTGAGTCTGGTTTTGTTAAAACCGAATTTAACCGTGTCCAGGTTTATTTTCTGTCCAACATAAGGAAAAAAAAAAATTGATTTTTGTAATTGAAGTGATGAAACTTAATTACTGAAATCAGATATTCAAATCGTTATTTGAATTTCAGTAATCCGAATTTGAGGTTCCGGATTAATTACTATTGTGGGGTCGGGTACCAAATACTCGGACTTCTAATAAATCTAAGGGGGTTGGTCATAAGTCCAATGTTTGAACGCTACTCAATGAGAATGTAGCTATCACTTGGCAAACAACTCTAAAATTGAGAAAGACTACAAGCTTCTCGATGTGGTCTATAAATACGATTATTCTGCGAGTTATGATATCGCAGATGCCGGCGCGGGGTTGGACACTCGTCTAGGATACCGTCTATGTTGCCGGAAAGTCGCCGAGACTTACTTCATAAGTTGAAGTCATAAGATGGAATTTTTTTTTGACAAAATCTGGAAATAAAAAAAAAAAAAAAAATGAGGAGGTAGCATCCATGTTGGGAGCACTCGAAATCGTCAAAAGAACTGTACGTTAAATACGGATAGACGACAAATTTGATTGAGATGAAGTTGAATTACTTCAAGTGAAATGGCCGTAGTGCCTAAAGTGAACGTGAAATAAGAATGTTCCTTATTGTGCTGAATTTGTGGCACAATAATTTAGAACATGTTAATTACGATACCTTGCGGAGGTTATCTAACATGGTTCATATTCCTAAATCAAAATAGATCAAGAATTTAAATGTGAAGTTTGCGTTGAAACGAAACTTATTCGGTCGAAAGGATTACCGAACTTCTTGTTCTAAATACATAGCTATGTTTGCGACTTAATATATGTCCAAACGCGATGCGAAAAATAAGTACTTCATTACGTTCGTAGATGATAGTACGAAATATTGCTATGTATACTTGATGAAGGAAAAGATGAAACAATTAACAAATTCATGGTTTACAAACAAAAACTTGAATTTCAACTATTAATTGTTTTCGCAATGAGAAATGCGGCAACGATTATTCTCTGTTTAGAGAATGTTGACTTAAACACGATTTAATCGGTGAAGTCATTGCACACCGCATAAAACCCCGATGGAGTTGGGTTGCGGGTTCGATCCAACCGGGCAACGTTTTAATGTTTATTTTGGACTAATTAGTATTAATAACGTTGTCGACGGTCAAGGTTTTGGCTTAGTGGGTGAATGGATTGTCATTAGGCATGCATTAGATAAAAATATGAAAATGTTGTTTTGGCACTTGCGGTGCAACAGGTTGAGGCCTTTTATTGGTCTGAGGATCATACCGTTTGAGAAACGCAACGGTCTGAAAAAAAAAATGTTGATATGTTAATGGTCTGAGGATCTACAACGATAAAAAGATGATCCGAGGATCAATGATGATGTGGTTGAGAATTAGTAATAACTTCATACCCAACTCGTGTGTTAACACATCACATTTTTCTTGTAGAAATTAAAATAGTATGGTTGAGACCATGTTTGTTTTAGGGCTGTGACGGGGTAGCTATTTTAACTAGCAATTACCTTTTGAATAAGGTACCCCATAAGAAGGAAGGTAAAACTCTGTTTGAGTTGTGCTTTCGAATGTGGGGGGTGTCTTGCTAAAATTTATGATACCTCTACGGAAAAGACGCATACATGCCCTAAACTGTTGATTGCATTTTCATAGGGTATGCTCAGAACAGTAATGAGTATCGGTTTCTTCTATTTGAATCGAAAGTGTCGGATATACACAGATATACGTTAATGTAATCAAGAAATGCATTTTTCTTTGGAAAATGTATTTTTGGCTAAGCCTAGAGGAGAGGCAAGCATATGAGACTATAGAGGAAAATAGTCAAGACCGAGAACATGGAGGGCATGTTGAGGTCGAGACCGAGGTTGAAACCCAGGTTGAGCCCATAATGAGTAAATGGCGAGGATTGAAAAAATCCCATGGTCCATTTTTTCTGACCTATATGCTTGAAGCCGAACCTTAGACTTACCACGAAGCCGTGAACTCTTCTGAGAGACCTCCATGAAAAGAGGCAATCAATAGTGAAATTGAGTCCATCTTGCAGAACCACACTTGGGAGCTGGTGGATCTTCCGCTCGGAGACAAACCGTTAGGCTACAAGTGGATATTCAAACATAAAATGAAAGAAGATGGATCAATTGATAATTACAAAGCCCGACTTGTCATAAAAGATTATAGACAAAAGGAATGGTGGAATTATTTTTGATACATATTCTCCAGTAACTAGAATCACATTCATAAGGATGGTGCTTGCGATTGCAGCCTTGCAAATTCTAGAAGTACATCAAATGGATGGGAAAACAACTTTCATACATGGAGATTTAGAGGAAGAAATCTACATGGAACAACCTGAGGGTTTCTCTGCGCGAGAGCAGAAAAAGAAAGTTTGTAAGCTTGTCAAATCTATGTATAGTCTTAGACAGATGCCTAGACAATGGCTTTATAAATTTGACAGCATTTTATTGGAGAAATGTTTCAAAATAAATAAGTATGAAAAACGTTTTACGTTGATGACATACTAATCGTTGGAAATAACGATGAGGTGGTCCGGTCCACGGGACCTATGTTGAATTTGAGTATTGACTTGAAAGACATGGATCTTGCCGATGTGATCTTTGGATTAAAACTCATTAGATCATCAGAAGGTCTCATTCTAAATCAAACTCATATATTGACAAGTATTTGGATAAATTCAACAAAGATGACAAGAACGAGGTCAGTACTCCAATAGATACGAGTAAGTAATTTAAAGAATAAGGGAGAATGATTGTCCCAAATTGAGTACGCTCGGATTATTAGAAGTGACATGTACTTAATGTCATGCACTAGACCAGATATCGCTCACGTTGTAAGTGTATTGAATCGATATACGAGCAACCCTAGTGTTGTCCACTAGAACGGGGTAATCAGGGTACTTAGGTATCTGAGACATATTCGTAATCATGGTCTACACAAAGAGATATCCTTATGTGATAGAATGTTATATCCGATTAGACACTACCACCTTGAGTATAAGGGGTTACGTATTCACCTTACGAGGTGGAACAGTGTCGTAGAAAATCCTCAAAACAAACAGTCATAGCCAGATCGACGATCAAGTCTGTGTTATTGTACTGGAGAAATGTGTCGAAGATGCAGAATGGCTATGTCATTTTCTTGAGGATTTTACTAATTGGCAAAAACCTGTGTTAGTGCAAAGATTGATGGTTTGTTTTGGTTTAATCCAAATTAAATCCAATCTAATGAAATGTTGAAGATTTTCTTTAAGAGACAAGGTTAAAACAGAAATAAGTGGTGCACCCCCCATTTGGCATGAAAACCTTTGTTAAAGGTTGGGAAATGGGATACTTTGCGAAGCTGTTGTTCACAAAAGAATCAATCTAAATTTAGATGTTGGATTAACAAAATTATTCCTGCAGGAAATGATAGTCTGAGGACTTTGTTGGTTTCAGAACATTGATGCAACGTTGCGACGATCAATCTGTATAACACAGTATAACCTGCATAATGGAATGTTTAGACATATACGTCATAATTCCATTAGACAGTTGCTCTCAAATATATTTATTGTGTCCGATATCGTAAAGTCGGCAGATAAATAGCGGATCCGCTACCCGAAAGGGTTAACCAGAGAGTTATTTGGCCAAGCGTCGAAAGGAATGGGGCTAAAGCCCGTCGAGGAAACACTCTTGAGATGGAAAACCCAACCATGATGACTGGAGATCCCAAGAACTTGGTTCAATGGGACAACCTAATCACAAGAGTGAGTTTTGTCACTGTGGGGGTCAAACCCCAAAGCCCATTCCTATGATGCAAACAGTGATGGAGAAGAGGTTAAGCTTTTGCTGGTGTTGATCTTATAACAGTAATTGGAAATTACTTAATCAAGGTCATTTTCACACAAAGCTTTTAATGATTCGTAAGGAGAACTCAGAGTCGTGAAGATGCTCTTGAGACATAGAATCACCTATGCGAGTGAGAAGTGGGGCCGCTTCGAAAGGAATTGTTGAGGGCGCAATTTTTAGAAACGCTTGCAGAACCAGGCGAGTGATCCAGGGCCTAGGGATCACAGGGCGTGAACCGAACTATACTAGGAAGGTACCTGTGTGGGTTATGTCGTCATCTACACCAACGACAGTCGGTTCAAGGACATCGCGTCTACCGATCAGTCAGTAGAGAAGGCATGATCTCACAAGGGATAGGTTCAAAGGGGTCACCCCTACCTATCCTTTGCAGGTATTGACCGTTGAACTCAAATTTCGTGTCTAGATTTCCAATTTCCATTCATGTGGGGGATTGTTGGATTTTGGCTATTTTTTAATAAAGTTGGTTTTGGGCTGGTTTTTGGACTAATGGTTTAAGCCCAATTTTTAAATTAAGCCCAACTATTTTAGCCCAAATTTGAGTGAATGGAATTGTGAAAAACATTTTGTACCACATCGAATAGATGAGCTCTCCTCCTCCCTTCTCTTCTCCTATATAAAGGAGTCTTCCTCTTCACTTTTTTAGTAGAAGAAAATGAGATCTCTTCCTTTTAGTTGAGTATCCAATATTTTCGGAATCCATATTTTTGGAATCCAAGTTATTTTTCTCCTCCTCTGTTCTTCGTGTTGACGAATTGCAGAGTTCTTCTTAGGTTGATTTCGACTTATGTCGTGTTCAACCTTTCTAGTTGTTTTTAGCCGTTGTCGTCGGCATTTCTGTTCTTTGTTTGAGTTCAGGTATTGGGTTCGGTTCGGTCGAGCGTGTTGCATGCATAACACGATTCGATGACACTGTTGAATCCTGGGAGGTGATCGCCCCTTGTATAAACCCCTTTGCATAACCCGAGGGTGGGGAGGGGCGAAATTGCCTTAAGGAGACTGTGATTAGCACGGGCCTCAGTATACAAATACGTATTCGTTTTCGTGTCGAAGTATACGTACAATTTCGGTGTTGCCTATATCTTGCATGTTAATTGGAGGAATTACTTGTAAGTAACCGAGATTTGATTAATTGCATTTTGGTCCATGGACTTTATAAATTTGCATATTTACCCTCAATAATTCCAACAGTTAGATTATTATTTTTTTTTTAAATCGCAAAAAAGTCATAAATTTATTAGAAAATCCTAAAAAACATTTATAATAATATTTTCAAAATTAAACTTACAAATATAAAGAAAAAAAAAATCTTAAAAGAAAAATCTAATCTTCGAGATTTCATTTTAATAAAAATGTAATTTTTTAAAAATATATATATCATACTTATTGCTTGATATATACCATCGACGATATGTATATTGCTTGATCGATAATGAAATATAGTAATAAATATACATGCATAGTATGCGTAAATGAGTGCGGCGAGGGTATGTGCTTCACTGATTGCATCTACGCTCATGAAATTCCACCATCACATTAAAAGGATGATGGATAGGGGCGGGCGCCATAAATGTAAACATGTGTTAGCTTTTACTTATTTCTTAAACTTCATATAATAATAAATGATTAAAGTTTACATCACAATTAAATTAAATTGTTTAGGCTCAAATAATAGTTTGAATAATCTTATGTTTCAACCTAGCTAACATGTGCCCCTAGGTTTATCATATATAAGCTTTGGTGCACTACTAGTGTCTTTGTGTGATTTTGTTCTATTTTTCGTGGGGTGTCTTAGTTGTCTATTCGAATGGCAACACCTTTAAATATATATGATATACATATCAGCTAATTTGAATAGGATGTGTGTCTTAATCAACTGTTTTATAAGTCTGAATGTATGGGTAAAAACATTTAGCACACTTTTAAACTATATATTAACATCCTTCCGGGCACCTCGGCCTTTGACCTCATTCGAGCATCCGTCGACAAAAGGATCACCCTAAGATGATCATCGCGTGGCTATTGAACGAATCAAATCAGATGGTTCTATTTCTCAATCTTTCTGTTTTTCAGCATGGCCACCTTGGTCGACCTCAATCGAGTCAAACTAAACATCATGGACCACCTCGTCCGACCTCAATTGGGTCTAACATAATGGACTTCAGATTCTATATAATAGGAGGTTAACATTTTTTTCATTTAAAACGGCATCACCAGAAATCGAACCCGTCCGCTCTGATATAATGTGAATAAGACGTGCACCTTAACCAACTGTCCTATATAAATCTGAACTTATGGATGAATGCTTTTAGCACATTTTATACTATATGTCAACATGTCAGCCTATAATGATAAAGTGTTAATTATTAATAATTTTTTATTTTTGAGCTTATGAAATTTGAACTGAAATTCTGATTAATCAATAAAACGCTAAACCGCTATATTGAAGTAATTCACATGGATTAAATTCAACATATATGTTTCCCTTGTTATAACTAAAACTTTCAGATCAAACCATTCCTTAAACAATACCTGAAAAATGCACAATGGTTGGTCGTCGGAATCGAGTGTGGCGATTTGCTTAGTGACAAGCTGCTCAAAAGCAGGATTCGGGTAAACTAGACTGCCGATATCGTCCAACGCGTAATCGCTGGCCGCCGATACAAAGCCGATACCCGCTGAATTACAATCAAACTCGAGCCTCTTGGCCAAGTCATTGAGCCTAATCCTCCCGGAAAGGAAGTCATACGGCACTAAGATCTCCGATAGGGCTGTTCTTAGCTTTTGCGTGACAACCTCGGGAGGGAAGTCGATTTTCGGGTCGAAGAAATGGATGGTTTGGACGTCGAAATTTAGTACTTGGTCAATGTTGGACAGGAACATGTTTCTGTGAGGGACCGGCTTGGCTGGATACAGGAGTGTGGTGTCGTGGATGGTCACTTTGAGATCGGTGATTAGTGTTTTGGGGAGGGAACCCATTTGTGCAGCTTGTACGACGTCGTGGGTATAGTAGCAATGCAATTGAATGTTGAAGTGAAGTGGTCACTGTGGCCAAGTAATATGTGCATGTACTTATAGGGTTAGATTGGATGATGGATCTTGTGATTCGTTCTTTAGTTTTACCCTCCTGCAAAAAGGTGGCCGGACCGGGCAATATTTAATTAATTAATTAATAGTGTAGGACCGGTAGGTACAACGCAAAGTATCAACTGACCAACACCACACTGACACCACACCCGGGGGATCAAAGTCTCCATAAACGAAAGTTTGGGAATAAAGACTCAAAAGTGAACCATCTTAGTAAAGTGGATTCAACAGTTGATATCTTAATTAAACGTTGTGGAGATCAAAACTCAATGAAATGCTAGAAATGAAAAGTATTTATAAGCATCCACAATAGTTTTACATAAATTGTATTATTTAAAGTTGCCACGTAGACATTTATGTACACTTTAAGTAATACGTAAATTTAAGACACACGTAAAAAATATTTTCTCTGCAATCGTATTACTTAAACATGTTCCTTAAATATATTTTATTATTAAAATTTCCAACAATCACCAATAAGATATTAGTATTAATTATAAAATGAATTAATTTATAATAAAAAATTGGTTACGTAATACATAATGCATTACTTAAATTTAAGGAATGCTTTATGTAAAAACATAAATTTACGTTTGGGTCCTATCTTTAAGGAATGCTATGTAAAACCACTGTAGATAGTTTTTGTTGCTTTACTTAAATAAACATGTAGGACCCACGTTTACGTAATCTTTACGTAATACCAATGTGGATGCTCTTACCAAATAACATCAATACAAGTGAGAATTATTGAGCAAACCCACATGTAAAAAAAGAGAGACGGAAAGTCATGGACTAAAATCACCATAAATGAAACATAAGGACTAGCATCACTACAAATAAAAGTACAAGGGCTAAAATCACCATAAAAATAAATTGGTGAAACAATTTGAGGATATCATAATTTAAACCGGATATAACAATGGATATAAATATATATGGTTACTTACCGTTCTTTTTTTTTTGGGCCAGTGCTACTTACCGATTTGCTAACTGAAAATGTACAATTTAGCGTTTGATAATTGATACGTATACATAACAGAAATATGGATCATAGGTATTGTTAATTATTAATTATATTATAAGAATAAAAGTAGGAAAAGTGATAAAAGTACCCACAATATTAATTCAATAAAGTTGGACTGTGTGTGTCTTTTATGTAAATGGTTTTAAAACTGAAATCAATTACTATGGGTTTGCCAATTGCCACTTCTTTATTCGAAACCATTCGTGATGTTGAGTTTGAAATGTCTATCATCAGTAATTTAAAAATAAGGCACAACTGACCTAGTTTTTTTTAACCCTAAACCGATCCGATAAGTAATTAGTTAATAGGATCAAATCTAAATCGGTACATACGGCCAACCAAATTGACCCGTCACCAAACCTTCCCAAATTAAAGGTATCCAAGGTTTTCTTAACCAACATGGAAATACTAAAAACTGCAATCAGACTAAAAACTGCAATCCCTCTGTAACAATATGAATTTGGAATAAGCCTAAGCAATCGTACAAAACGTAATATTCTAGTTTTCTAGGGAGATTATGCAAAGTAGTAAAAGTTTCGCTCATCTTCACAGCTTCATTTGCTAAGTTGTCCGTAATTTTGTTCGCTTCTTTAAAGATGCGTCTTAACTTAAAGCGCTCAAATGACAATAGTAATTTCTTACAATCCAAAATTAAAAACATTAGTAGTTATTAGTACTTTATTCTCAATTGATTCTTAAAAAATGAGATTAATTACATCATTAGCATACATCTGTGCAAAAATCAATTTTATGGACAGATTCCCAACCGGCTAGGCGGCTACACCGGAATCTACTTATTCTTTATCAATTTGATATTTACTAACAAAATAAACACAAAATAAAATACTTTATCTATTAAATAAAAATAAATTTATAAACAATTTATAATTTAATCTAAATATTATATTACATTTGTCTTTAAATGCAAATAATAAAGTTTGATAATAATTTGAATTTTTCTACCATGCTCTAAGAGCATTATGCTTTTGGTTTTTTTATTACAAATGTGGACTTAATTATAACATATGTAAAACTTTAAAGGTATGAAAAAATATGAATTTTTTTAACCACACCTAATATTTGCATCATACTATTAATAATATCAACTTCCATTTAGGATTCACATTTAAAATACAAAAAAATATATCAAAAACATGGTGCTCTTGGAGCATGATATGATTAAACTAAAATTCACATTATATGACATATTATATTATTTAGTTTTCTAAATAATATAATATGAATGTAATATAAGATATAATGTCATATTAAATCCCGCGTTACATATATCCAAATTGCTTTTTTCATATATTGACATGTACGGTATATAGGGCCGGCAATGGTGCGGTGAAAATCAAATAACCATGGTTATTCGCACCATTTACCGCAATGGTTAACCGCACCATTATGGTGAGGGGCGGTTATGGTGATGAATCTTGTAACCGCAATGGTTATGGTTGTGGTTATGGTATTCAGTCTATAACCGCGGTTATAACCATCACCTCTATATATATAATATTAATATATATATATATATATATATATATATTACTAACACCTATATTGTTATATATATATATACATTATTATTATACTTTAATTATTATTTAAATATTATAATTCTTATTATTAGGTAACCACGATTGGAAGTGATGACGAATGAGAATCGATGATCGCAAGTGATAGCCAATTGAAGATGTGTTTTTTTAATTGAGTTAAACAATGAAGTTATGTTTAATTTGGATTTCATGTATGAAACAATGTTGTTGTATTAGTTTGAATGATTGTGGTTAAATGGTTTAATCGTGGTTAAAAACCATGGTTATGGTGATGGTATGAAGAATCATAACCGCAGTGGTTATGGTTATGGTATGAGTGAAAAAAATATGGTATGGTTATGGTATTAGTGCTATTCGCACCATACCCTCACCATCGCCAGCCCTAACGGTATATCCACTCGGAGACAATGAGGTTTGGTAAATTTGATTTTGATAGTCAGTAAGGTTGGTGCTGAAAACTAATGTGTTTCGACCAAATAATATTAATAATGTGTGTGTCAAGTCAAGCAAGCGAATAGACCCATGAAATAAATTAAAATCGTTTGCACCACCAGCCAAGTCAGTATCTCCTTTTCTAGGGAAATAATTTAAGGGTTAACTTAATTATAAATTACTGTCCGTTTTTTTTTTTTTCAAATTAGCTACCTAAACTTTTTAATTTTTAAGCAAATTGCTATATCCGTTTGAATTTCCATCAAATTGGACAGAAAACGAGCACGTTTCGGCCATATGAGGTATTTTCAATGTGTACTTGAGATGAATTTATACATAAATTGAAATGATTGTAATGAAATATCTTCAGCTGGACGCTCAATTGAAAGACACTCTTGGAACTGTGTGGAGATCCAATTGAGTGTCCAATTGAATCTATTTCGCTGCAATTCTTCCATTTATATCACACACAAAAAATCTCATGTGGACAGGGCATGCTTTTTATCTGTCTAATTTAACTGAAATTGAAACTAGGCAACAATATGCTCATAAATTGAAAGTTTGGATAACTAATTTAAAAAAATTCCAGAGTAGCAATTTGGTTGTTAGTTCTAATTTTAATCAAGTCTGATAGAATTTCCAACTTAGGACCCAAAACAAATCATATAAAAATAATAAAAAGTAAGCGCGCATAACCACAGATCAGAAGTGGCGGTGGTATGTAACATCTTTATCATAATTAATTAATTGGAAATACGCACGATGAAGTTGTTCTATTCTAACTCAAGTATTGATTATTGTATAATAATGGGCATGAGGTACGATATGCTTTCCATCTTCATTCACCAGCTGGCCTAATTAGTGTACACAAGACACAGCTATCTCTTCTTCTGTAATGGTAGATTGAGGCTGTGCAGTGCAGCTAACATACAAACCTTGTTAATTAATGTAAGTAGTTGAGACTTTTTATTAATTCTTTTTTTTTAGCCGATAAAGTAGTTGAGTGTCGACTCAAACAGTTTTTGTGCGATGCTCAGTCAGCGCATTATTTAAAACACCAGGAATCAAAATTTGTTCCTTGAGCATCATCACATCATTTCAATTGTTTTAGCAAGACTTCTTTAACACTACGTACGAACCGGAATAAGTGCCGAAAAGGTAAGTATGTGGTTGCCGCCACTGAGCTGCAACGGCGGCCCCACCTGTAGTGAAGCCCAGTGTTATCAGAACCGGAACGAGTATCAGACTATTAAAAGTACCGATTCCGATTTGAAACCGGTCGGACCGTCGGTCCGGTCCATTTCTAATAACACTGGTGAAGCCACGACCTTCATAGCCTTGACTTTCATGGCAAAGTCAGATCACTTACCTACTATTTTTACCTCATATCGTGTTTCACTGTTAAAATGTTGACATAGATATTTAGATTTAATATTTACTTTTTATGATTCACCAATCTCAATTTTTTTTTAAAAAAAAAAATATACAAAATTAATGACACCGAATAGATATGTCAAGATCACAACGGCAGGATCTTAAACAGGAAATGAGTAGCTAGCTAAAAGGACGGCTGAAGGTTCTGTAGATAGAAAATCAATTTTCGATTCTTGCCCCACTAGGCACTAATTGTCATTTGGGCCATTGGGCCTGTCTTTTTCTTTTCTGGAATTGGGCCATAATTTGCATGCTACTATACATTCTTAGTTTCTTACATATATTTTACCCAAAAATAAAAATAGTTTCTTACATATACATCCAATTTATTTTTCTTTTTTGCGGATGGAGAATAAAAAATATATATCCAATATATATTAGGGTCTTGGCAAATAATAATAATAATAATAATAATAATAATAATAATAATAATAATAATAATAATAATAATAATAATAATAATAATAATAACCAAATGGCTACCTAATCTTTATCATATTTACAATTCGCTACCAAAACTTTGAATTTTTATAATTAACTATATAAACTTTTAATTTCCGAGAAAATTGATTCCCCTTTATAATTTCCATCAAATAGACATATAATGAGTATTTTTTTTTCGAAACATGAGATCTTTTGATGTGTACCCAGTATGGATTTACTGATAAATTGAAATTATTGTTTCGAAATACTTTCAATTAGACACTCAATGTAGAAGTAAAGTCAGAATTTAGTGGAGGTCCAATTGAATGTATTTTGCTGTAATCTTTCAATTTATTAACGAATTAGTACACATTAAGATACTTCATGTGGCAGGCATATACTTCTTTCTGTTTTATTTATGAGAATTATAACTTATCAAATTGCACAAAATTTGAAAGTACAAGTATCCAAATTTATAAAATAAAAGTTTAAGTAGCATTTTTTAGTGGTTTGGTTTTTAACCTTTTCAAACACGTAGTCCAACCGGAGGAACCAAACCAGTACAATACCGGTTTAGCGTTCGGTATTGTTCCGATGACACTGATTTGAACCATAAAGAAAGATGTACGAAGTATTTATGCATGATTCTTGACCAAAAAAGTATTTATGCATGAGATTAGTGTGTGCAGATTCTCTACTATAGATAAATATACTAGTTATTAACTCCGCATTCGTACGATTTTTGTTTGGCTATATTCATGATATCTCTTATTTAAATAAAAATTTATATTATACTGTTATTAACTTGCCTTCTATATAATATAATTTGTTCTTAAATAAATATATATTAAAAGAAGTTTCATGTAATAAATAAACCTTAATCTTATATTTACGATCGAGTCTGATTTTTACATTCGTGTGTGCACCTTAATAACATTGTAAAATTCATGATATATATATACTCAAATATGAACCACAATTTTTGGCCAAAAAAATTATGAACCACAATAAATACATAAGAAATTAAATAAATGTAATTATAAGATGATGAGTAAAATACTTTAATAACAATATGATATCCATCCCTAAAAATCTTGGTCATGGATATGGTGGCCACTATATTTTCTTATCAAGGGATCACCTTGAGAGTCACTAAAAAAACATATATTAAAAAAAATAATCGTAACTCCACACAAATATATATATATGGTTCTTTGAATTCGGAGAAGAAGATATGATTTTTTTTTAATATCAGTATAAACCTATAGTAGACATATATGATATTATGTTGTACAAAAATTTCGAATGGCTGGATATGATTATGTTGAATATTTTTTTATAACGGAAATATCATAACTTTACAAAGTAAAATAATAAATAACAAATGTAAGGTTTACCCTTTCTGTTATACTACAATTTCATATCTCATCCTTTCCATGATAACCTGGCCAAAAAGAATTCATCTACATAAGGGTTAAAGGGTCTTTTCGTGCCATAAGATTAATCAGTGTTGATTTTTGGTGTTATAATTTTTTTTTTAAACTTTTGGTGCCATATGTTTAAAAGGTTGAATGTTTTTTGTGGTTTAGTTAGTCAACAGTTGACTAACGGTTTCTGATCATAGAGCCAACTAACTGTTAACTAACGGAAAACAAAAAATATACAACCTCTCAAACATACGACACCAAAAGTTTACAGTGGTTAAACGTATGACACAAAAAGCTAACAGTGGTTAAACATATGACAACCTCCATAATATCTGTTTGTTTAAGGGGCAAATGAAATATGTTTATTCATATTTATCATGCTTAATAGCATCCACAATGATAATCATAGTATATAGTATTACTTAAATGTAGGTTTAACATATTTTTTATATAAAATGTAAAATAAAAAAAAAAAAAAAAAAACGCTCAACATGGTTTTACATAGAATTTCTTGAAAGTAGGATCCACCTATTTTTACATAATTTATTCTTTAAATTTAAGGAATGCACTGTGTATTACATATCAATTTTTAATTATAAATTAATTAATTTTATAATTAGTGTTAATATCTTACTGGTGATTGATGAAAAATTTAATGATAAAATATATTTAAGAAATATATTATTGTTATATGCTCGTTCCAACTCTCAACTCTTTTTTCTAGGTTCATATAGCAAATTTATGTGTCTCTTATCTTTACGTATTACTTAAAATGTACATAAATGTCTACCCGACAACTTTAAAGAATACAATTTATGTACAACTATTGTGGATGTTATCACTAACAATTTATGCATTTACATTATTATTATTTTTTTTTAAAAAGTATTCGTGAATGGCGCGGACCGTAACCAATAATTATTACTAAATTATTGTTTAAACCTAATCTAAAGAAGTAAAACTCTACTTAAGGAAATTAACAATTCAAAATAAAAATAGGAGCTTATGGCAACAACATGAGTTTTTTTACCAAAATATGGCTAAATGGACAACCAAATACAAATATAGGCTAGAAAAATAATTATTGACAAATATAGGGCTGGCCGGGTTCCCCCAACCCGGCCAAAGAAAAAAAAAAAAAAAAAACTTCAATGCTTGGCTGGGTCCCCAGAACCCGGCCAACTGTTTATCTTTTTTTTTTTTTTTTTTAATTTATTTATTTAAGACAAATTTAAAAAAAAAACCATTATTTATTTCTCTATATATACAACCTTAACTATTTAACTCATGGCCAATACGGGTAGTCAAGGCTCATGGACCAATACGGGCAGAACCGATTAGAGTTCGAAGATTTTTTGCACGTGAATAGTGTTTTTCGATCGAAAACGGGTTTCCGGTTCAAAATCACAGCTACGCTGTGTAATACGCTCTTTTTTGGCCAAATACCATCATCTGAAGCCTCAAAATCGCGTTTTATGTTATTTCGGGAGTTTTTGCCGTTTTCAATATATTCGGGACTTGTTCGTTATTTTGCCTCAAAATCGCGTTTTATGTTATTTCGGGAGTTTTTGCCGTTTTGATTGAACCCCGTTTTCGATCGAAAAGCACTATTCACGTGCCAAAATCCGAACGTCCGCCCGAAAAACACTATTCACGGTAAAAAGTCTTCGAACTCTAATCGGTTCCGCCCGTATTGGTCCATGAGCCTTGACTCCCGTATTGGCCATGAGTTAGATAGTTAAGGTTGTATATATAGAGAAATAAATAATGGGTTTTTTTTTAAATTTGTCTTAAATAAATAAATTAAAAAAAAAAAAAAAAAAAAAAAGATAAACAGTTGGCCGGGTCCCCAGAACCCGGCCAAGCATTGAAGTTTTTTTTTTTTTTTCTTTGGCCGGGTTCCCCCAACCCGGCCAGCCCTATATTTGTCAATAATTATTTTTCTAGCTTATATTTGTATTTGGTTGTCCATGTAGCCCTATTTTGGTAAAAAAAAACTCCAACAACAAAGGATATTGATCTATAAACTAAAAAAGAAATAATTATGGTATTAAAGAATATTATTTAATTATAATGTTTTTAAATATATTTGTTTAGTTTAAATATTATGATATTTTTTATGTAAAAAATAGTGAAAACCTTCTTCGTATATTTCTAATTTATATATACAATTATAATACAATAATAAATAATCAAATAAAATAATATTTGTGCAAAACATGACTGGTATTTATTATTTATAATAATTAAGTATCGAATCTTTCAAATGTTTAAAATTTGATTGACCTAATTTTACAGTGAAAAAAAAAAAAAACTATTTTACCATAAAAATGAATCTTATCTTAGAGTTACCGGACTACACGAGTATGTTGGAACCATTCATACACGTGTTGAACGTAACGATGAGGGTATTTAATTTTTGGCGCGTAAATTTTTCACCGCGTTTTTTTGTGAAACGTTTGCACCGCGTTTGAAGGAAGGTAGTAGTATGTGAAGTGTGAACATATATGGTTTCTTACATTATTAAATTTTCCAAAAAAAAAAAAAATATGGCAGTAGCCAAAATAAAATAGTAACGACAAAATATTCCAACAAAAAATGAAAACCTCCCCAACTAAAAATCTTGATCCTCTATCCACACGTGCTGAGTATTTTTCATTTTTATTATTATTGTCATCATTACTCACATCACATGTGATTATATGCATGTAAAATCAAAAGATATTATAATATGAAATAAATATATCCATATTGGTAGATAAATATATAATAATATAATTTCTAGCTTCAGTATATAAACTTGATTGTGGTCTTCCACTTTCCAACCCTCTTCTCCAAGAAACCGAGAGAAGAGATCAAAACGCAACAGCTATGGTCAGCGAAGACTCACTCAGCATGGAGTGGACCAGAGGCGGCGAAATCGGCTGCGGAAGTTTCTCTTCGATCAATCTCGCCATTCTAGGCAAGAACAACCTCCCTCACCTGCCGCCCTTGATGGCCGTCAAGTCCGCCGTCCTGAGTGACTCCGACACGCTCCGCAACGAGATTCAAGTGCTGAGTCAACTCGCCGACTGTCCTCATGTCATCCGCTGCTTCGGCGACCAAGTCCGAGTCGAGAACGGCATGCAGACGTATAATCTATTTCTCGAGTACGCCTCCGGCGGTAGCCTGGCTAATGAGATCAAGGCACGTGGCGGCCGACTGCCAGAGTCCGACGTCAGACGACACACGCGAACCGTCCTCGAAGGTCTTGCCGGAATCCACTCCAGAGGGTTCGTACACTGCGACATCAAGGTCCAGAACATCCTCGTCTTCCACGGCTGCGGCGGCGCGGAGGTCAAAATCGCCGATTTTGGCTTGTCGAAAAAGGTTGGCGCCGTACAGCTGTCCGGAGACGGTCGATTCGAGTTGAGGGGAACGCCGCTGTACATGTCGCCGGAGTCCGTCAACGACAATGAATACGAGGCACCGTCTGATGTTTGGGCGCTCGGGTGTGCGGTGACGGAGATGTCCACGGGAAAGGCCGCCTGGAGCAACGCGCCGCCCTTGAACGTGTACACGCTGATGATGAAGATCGCGGAGGGTGACGAGATCCCGGAAATACCGGACAATCTCTCCGACGACGGCAAGGATTTTCTGTCCAAGTGCTTCGTGAAAGATCCGAAGAAGAGATGGACGGCGGAGATGCTACTCAGCCACCCGTTCGTCGCCGCCGGTAACGAATTTCAGAGGAAACTTATAATCGAAACTTCTCCGAGATGCCACTTGGATTTCTCGAGTTGGGACTCGTCCAAATACACGCCGCATTCGTTGGCAACGACTACTCCGGCGACTTCTTGGCATCAAGAACAGAGCAAATTCAGCTTTGGACATGGTGACGATGATGTTTTCGACAGCGACTGTTATTGTGACGCTCCGACGAGGATTCAAAGCCTAGCCACCGTAGCGGTGATTCCCAAATGGGCGGAAGATTCAGAATGTTGGATCCAAGTCCGATGAAGAAGATTGATTCTTTGTTGACTTTACACTTGTCAATTAGTCTAGTTGACTTTAATTCAAATCTTATACCACGATTTATTATTCATTCATTCATTATAGTCTGTACATAATGAGTTAAATGAAAAGGTCAGAAGTTTTATTGATGATCCCAGGAAGTAGATAAAATCCTTGTTTTGAAGACGAGGTCAACGGCGGTTGAACCAGATCAGACCGTGATTTGGCCACACAAGCAGTTCGATTCAAATATATTAGTAGAATGTTCAATGAATCGAATTTGATTGGTCAAAATTGGTTCGACCAAATTAAATCTCATCAAATAAAAAAAAATGGAATAGCTTGTGTGTGGATGTTTATAAATGAAGATTGGAGTGAGTTTATTTTTTGCAAGAATTGACAATAACTTGTGAAAGTTAAGATTGATCACAAGTTTTAAAAATACTTTGAAAGTCCAACACGTTAAATTTTAATTAAAATGAAGTTTAAACTCTGCGTTGTAGAGATTTGAACATGCGGCTCTGATATAATGTGAAAGTTAAGACCGATCACTTAACAAATTGTCGTAAAACCTTAAAATAATAGATGAATGTGTGGTTTAGTTTTTATACATAATATTTTATCAAAACGTTGAATCAAACTTCTCAGCTATAAAACTTGGGTTGATATTTAAGTATCTATTTGACTAAAAATAAATCAAAGTAAGTGTATACAGTTTCCATGTGTCAGATCTAATAATCGAGTAATTGAAAATAGTTTTTTTTTTATTATTATATAATGTACTATTATTTTTTACGATATACTTTCGGCGGCCTTTGCGTGCAAGTTGATGAAGAGAGCACTGAATTTCGGTTGGACACTGAAAGGGTGTCTCGGAGCAGAGCAGACTAATGCAGCAGTTAAATCAATCAAATGAAGCACTACCTCGTATCTGTTGCGTGTTTGGTTTTGTTGATGGACGGTCGCTAAATTCGATTAATTAAAATAATAATGATTTTTATGTGCAAAATTGAATTCATACGATTTTTGTGAGGAAATTTCGTCAGCAGCCAGAATTGATATCATGTTATTATGTTAGCTGGGTTCAATGCTTCTTTGTTTTTTATTGAGTGGAGAATTTGGCAACTTGGGAAGGCGGCTCTGTATCGCCACCACTTGACTTGACCAAATAGTCTTCTCATTATTTCATTCAATGGATTCAGAAATAAAGAGAGATTAGCTATTATTATTATTATTTATTGCATATGGGGGTCGGCTCGATCGGGTTTAGGTGGGTCGTTTAAAAATACGTAGTCACGGACAAAATTGCCGATGCAACTAAATATTTTTAGATTTTAAGTTGCTGGTTGGAATTTAGGGTTTCGTCGGATATATTATTACCTGAAATTCTTATTTGAAAATTTTATTTTGCTACCATTATTTGTCCCATTGTGTATAAGTGATCCATTCCATTTTTCGTCTGTTTTCGATGGAATTTTGCAAATGTATGGCACACAATTTTTAAATTTGCGGAAATTTACAAATAAATAAAATATACACATTGATCGTATGTTTCAATGTGTACGTTGCTAGTTGATGTATGTTTTAATGTGCAGATTATTAGCTGAACGTTGTTGAACTATATAAAATGGTAGCTAGAATTTGTTTTAGCGTGTTCATTTTGCTAGTCAAATTTTGAGGGAATAAATATGTTATTACTACGAATTCGGAAAGTACATGTCACACACATAACATTTTTCGTCCAAAACAGACGGAAAATAAAATACAATGAAACTACCTAATTATATAGTCAGTGCGATTGAGTTAGTTTTTTATTCAAAGAAAAAAGTTCAACTAGTAATTTAAACCACCTGTCAAACTCTAGCTGCTAATAATTTGGTAGTTAACCATTTCATATATAAATAAATAAATAATGAATTAATTAATTAAGAAAATTTTAGGATAGAGATAAGCTAAAGGGCACTGCTAGATAACTGCGTGAACTATATGCGATTAAGTATGGTTATATATAGATGAATGAAGTATCGTTACGTGAATGAGAGAAACTTGTATTATTAGTTAGTTCCCCGTCCATTACAAACTTGTAAGATATATATACTATAGGATGAATACGTTGAATTCAATCTTCTTATTCCAAGGAGGACGGAAAGAGGCTTGACGTGGGTCAATTTTTGTGTAATATATAACGCAGTCGAATAAGATTATTGGGTCAGCTTTTGCCACCTAGCAGTAGGCTTGCATGTAGCAGATAGACATGTGAATTAGATACTTTGAATCCACAATTGGAGAATACATTCTTCAAATAGTCTTTTCTTTTTGGTAATGTTAGTTGGAAGGCCACAATAATAATGCATGCAAACTAAAGGGGTTAATCGCCAAATTGACCCTGTAATAGAAGCTATTTACAAAGGTGCCATCTAAATAAAATTTAGTACAAAAACGTCTCAATACACTACTATCAGTAACTAATAATACACTACTGAGAGTAGTGTTTTATTAGAGTCACTAATGACCCTAAAAATCGGTCTGACTGGGTTTTTTGAATACACTATTGCCAATTGTGTATTCCCGGTCCCCCGTAAAGGGGACACTTTAGCGTATTCCCCCACCCGGGGAGACGGATTAACATTATAACAATAATTTTCCACATAATATATAACAAATTATGTAGGCAAACATGTATGGAAATATAGACCAATTATCTATACGAGCAGGGAATGTGAATGTCACTGAGTCTAGTTGTCCCCCCTTTATAAGAACTGTGAATGTCAGACCGAATTTTAGGGTCATTAGTGATCCTAATAATACACTAATCTAATAGTGTATTATTAGTATGAATACACTACTCCGAGTAGTGTAGTGAGATGTTTTTGTAATAAATTTTCTCTAAAGGGCACATTTGTTAATAACTTCTACTACAGGGTCAATTTGAAAAAAAAAAATTGTTACTAATTACGTATGTGGTTTTAAATTTCATCAAGGTGCCAATTCTTAAAAATGAAAAAAAAAAAAAATATTCAATACTTTACATGTTACGGACTGATTTAGTAATAGTAATAATAATTATTTTAAGTGTTAGAGTAATTAAGCATACTACAAAATTTTGACTTCCTAATGTTGCCCCCTAAACTAAAACACCCCGGAAAAGAACAAAAATATTGACCTTTGTATAAGTATAGTGTTGACTTATAGTTGGATTGCCCTTGCCCCAATATATATATATAAACATGTAAATCATCCGAATTGCAAGCCTACTTCGGCCGAAATTTGATTAAGAGCTTTGGTCCTCATGCTGACTTTATTTATTAAATAAAATTATTTATAATGTTCCTTCCAGAGAGGATCGGAGGCAAACAAACTTTGACCAATTAAGTAGAGCTGTAATCTATTTTTTTTTTCTAGATAGAAATGTGAATATGGGACACATTCTTTCATGTTCAAGATATCCTAGTATATATATATATATATAGAAAGAAGTAGTCGTGTTTTTTTTTCACGTGTTCAAATTGGATCCAATTTGAACACGTGAAAAAAAAAAAACACGACCACTTCTTTCTCTCTCTCGATGTGTCTGCTCATCATATTGTTGAGGCTTTTGACAGTGACTTAGAATTTTCTCTATAATTTAATTTTCATATTTTCCACACCATCCATCAAATTCTCTGTTCGAGATACACGCGATCTCTCTATACATATGACAACTGTAATGGACCCGATTGAATAGTAGATTCATTCATGGGTTTCAAACACGTAACACTCGTCGATAGATGGATTGTTAAATAGCATAGGTTGAAATATAAAAACACCATGACAAAAAAAGGTCGAAATAAAAACATACCATGGTTTTTTTGAAGTAATTAAGTCTGGCAACATCCTAAGAAGAGTATTATGAAATTAATAATTAATTGAAAATTAAAAATATCATGGCAAAAAAAATACAAATATCTAAGAGTAGAATGAAAATAATAATAATAATTGAAATATTAAAGCACCATGTAAAAAATACAAACAAACATCTAATAGTGAATAATTAATGGAAAAATAAAAACACAATGGGAAAAAACATCTAAGAATAATAATTATACAAAAAATTAAGAGTAGAATGAAAATAATAATAATAATTTAAATATAAAAATACAAACATCAAATAGTAAGAGTAAATAATTAATTGAAAAATAAAAACACCATGGAAAAAATAAACATTAAAACGATATAATGATATAAACACACACCTGGTGGGAAATGGAAAAAAAAACCATGGAAAAAATATCTAAGAATGATAATTATACAAAATATTAAGAATAGAATGAAAATAATAATAATTTAAATATAAAAATAAAAACATCTAAGATTAAGAGTAAATAATTAACTGAAAAATCAAAACACTATGACAAAAATAAATATAAAACAAAATGAATAATATAAACACACACCTTGTGGGAATAATTAATGGAAAAATAAAAATACTATATACAAAAAATAAAAGGTAGAATACAAATAAACATAATAATTTAAATATATATCTACTATATTATATTAATTCGGTATCGGAAGCCCTCTGGTCGACACGTGGACAGTCCACGCAGTCACTGTTTCCTAATTTAATCGGAATTTAACAGGGGTTCTCTAAATTTAGATACATAATATTGATTGATTGAAAATTAAGAAGTATTTTTATTTCCTATTTTGGTCTCTACGCAATTTATAGAAACAAATTAATTAAAAGTTTCATTTTCAATAGTAAATCTATACAGTTTGGTTCCGGAAGACCGTAGACCGCCACATAAGCAATATATATAATATTAATAAATATAAACAAATTATTAAAAGGCAACGTGATTAATATCAAAGATTACTCTAATATATTATATATTTATGACTGTTAAAAAATGTTTTCGGCAAGAATATAATAATATAATATATAAAACACGTAAAGAAAGCAGATATATTGGAAGAAAACGGAAGATGCTATATATATATATGTTGATATTTATTTATAGTTGTAATAAATATATAGTATTGGCAAAAAAAAAAGTAATAAACATATATAGTGAAGACTGAGGAGTTATGTTTAGGGTTTCATTATGTATATATTAATGCGTAAAGGTGTGCCGATTTATTATGGTGGTGGAGAGTCAATCTACTATCTATTATATTAATTCGGCATCGGAAGCCCTTTGGCTGACACGTGGACAGTTTGTCCAGTCAGCGTTGCCTAATTTAATCGGAAATTAATAGGTGTTCTCTAAATTTAGATATATAATATTGATTGGTTGAAAATTAAGAAGTGTTTTTATTTCCTATTTAGGTCTCTACGCAATTTAAAGAAACAAATTAATTAAAGTTTCCTTTTAAATAGTAAATAGATACAGTTTAGTACCGGAAGACCGTAGGCCGCCATGTAAGCAATAGATATATAGAATTAAATAAATTTATACTATACTCATGTATTATATATTATGATACTATATTAATAAATTAAAATAAAAAACCAGCGCCACGATTGATTAGTATGGCAACATTGTCTTATATTTTTTCTTAATACGTTTGTTTAATAATAGAAAGAGAATTTTTAGAATATATAGTTGGCCTCTTTCCATGAAATGTATGTATATAGTGCTTATTAATTAATATGCTATATATACATAACATTCTACGAATTGGTTATTTTGCTGATTTGCAAAATTGGAGAATAATAGGTTAAAAATAGAATTGCTGAATTAATATGTATAATATTATAGGTACTAAATAACGTTAATGTATATTGAATAATCAATTTATACAATACGTATAAAGACAATAATGAAAACAATATATATATAGATTGGCATCTTTCTATGAGAACTCATAATATACACAAATAAATAGAGAATGGTTTCATGGCTTCGTATGAAAGAGATAGATGTATTATAATAAGTCTAGCTTATGTATAATATATGTTGTTATTGATTGTTAATAAATTTTTACATGTTTTATTTTTTACATGCAATTTTTACGAGTTTGGATTATATTGTGTATTTTTTTTTTTTTATTGATTGTGTTATTTACACAGTTTATTATGAAAATTTAGTCATAATTTCGTTGTTATCATACAGATTGCTTCTGAAAATAGTTGAAAGATAAAGTGCTTGAGATCTCATTGGTTGAACTGTAAGGTCATTATCCTTAAAGTTATGGTCTTATGACGTCGCCATCCATCTTCTATTATTTTCCTCACTGATCACCAATGTAAGGTTACTAACAATGTAAGGTTACTAAGGTTAGTGCATCATCAAGTTAATTCATTTTTTTTCATACATATTTTTTTTTGGCCAACTTTTTTTTTTTCATATATTACAATATAAATTTTGACTATTGTTATAAATTGCAGTTTCTAGCTTACGATACAATAAATCGGTCACTACAAATAGATTATTTTCGCTATGACACTACAACAAGCCAAGTATCGTCAACTCACCACAACTGGCTCGGTTAGTTTAGTTCCGTGTTCTCTCTGAAACATTCTAAGCTTCAGATTATTCGGATGGCAATTATGGTATAAGATGTAGATAATGAATGAGAAATAAGTTATTGTCACTAGGATGTTCATGAAGAACGAACACCCCAATTATTTATTTGCAAATTTCACATTGCTATAGTGTTGAAATTTCCATATCCGCTTTCGTAGGAATGATCATTTACTTCTATTTCTTTCTTTCTTTCTAAAACCATAATCAATTGAAAAATTTCAATAATTGATGATGAGGTTGGATAATTTTCCTTTTTTTTTTTATCAAGTTATTACATTTTATTGATTCACGAATCCATCGAATTTGATGGAGAGAAATAGTAGGAATTATTTTATTTTACAATGCTATTATTATTTCCAAGTAGATAATAAAGATTTTTCTAAATGGCGTGTTTAAAGAAATCTCCTTCAACTCAATGTTATGATTTTTTTCCACCGATTTTGTCTGACGGTGATTTTTGTTTACATTATCGAAAGAAAAAAAAAATAGAGAGACTTGTGGACGACAACCATCAAAGTTTGTGGATACTTTTGTGAAAAATAAATTGATAATTACCAACATATGGAAAAAAATTTAAGTTAGTATATTCATTTTTAAGGGCTTTCATATACTTTTTACTTACACATGTATAATTAACAATATTTAGAATTTTCTATCAATATTTCATACATTAAAAAAACACGAAACTCTTATTATTTTATATAATTATATGAATCATTTCATTGCGTTTTTACGTGCGTAAATATTTTCAAATATGAAAATTTAAATTTTGTCTACATATTCTTAATCTATAATAATATATACAAAGATGATACCTTAGATGTGTATATTACTTTTTTTTAATATACATGCCATGCATGAGAGAATGGAGATGAGCATACAAGCACCTATGAGCATATTTTACTCCTAAAATAAACGAGAACGAGTTACGTGCTTCAAACTTTCATTTTAATTATTAAATTCTGGATGTATATTGTTCACTTAAAAGGCAATGTCTACTGATGGTGATGAAATGATGAAATTCGTGATTAATCAATCTGTTGAAAAAACAAACCGAAGAAAATGCCAAGAAATGTTATCCAGACAACTGCATCAAAGAGGTTTTCTGAAAATATTAATTTAGTTTTGAAATTACTGTTTTTATTAGTTGAATTTTCATTTTTATCTGTTTCTTTTGGTATTTCTGTATTACATGTATATTGTTTAGCTTTCGTGCATTTAATTAATGTTGTACTACATTGGATCAACATACGCATGTTGTTTAGTTATGTCTTATTTGTCGATTTAATAAATTTGTGCTACATTGAATCAACGTAAGCATTTTGTTTAGCTATGTTTTATTTGTCTTATGTAGTATTGTATGATAATAAATTTAATGAACTTATGTCTTCTTTAAATTATATATTTCAGGCCAACTATAAAAATATAATATAAATTTTATATGTATTTCAAAATTTTAGGTTAATGGTTAAAATAGTTAAATTTATAAATATTATATCTATGAAAATTCTAAAATTATTTTTATTTCTCAAATTCAATTACAATGAGTTTATTTAAAAACTTATTTGTAATGCTAAACACAATTTTTTTACTTCGATTTTTCTATTATATTAGTTTAGTCTTATAAAAATGATATATATTAATATTTTAAATATTAATTAGTATTAAATACTTCAATTAAACTATGTATTACTATTACTTAATTTCTATTAAAAAAAATCAAAATTTCAAATAATGTTGCATATTCAATAAATTAAGATTTTTTATTTAAATTTTTTTCCCGCGCGGTGCGCGGGGTTAGTGGCTAGTATATATATATATATACAAACATCTAAGACTAAGATAATTAAATGAAAAATAAAAACACCATGGAAAAAATAAACTTAAAACGTAATTAATAAAGTAATCACACACCTGGTGGGACTCGAACCCACAATCGCTTGATTAGAAGTCAAACGCCTTATCCATTAGGCCACTGGTGCTATTTTGTTATAATTTAAAAAAGTACATATTTATTAAAATGTAAATAGTAACTTAAATATAAAATTACAAATGTATAAGAGTAAATAATTAATTAAAAAAAATAAAAAACCGTGAAAAAAAATATAAAACAGTAACAATAATAATAATTGAAACATAAATACAAACATTTCAGAGTTGAATTAAAATAATAACTAAAATACAAACAAACCCTGGGAGACTCGAATCCACACTGACTTGATTAAAAATCAAATGTCTAAATCATTAGGCCACAAATGCTTTAGAATTATTGAAGAAGAGTACACTTATTTTATAAAATCTTCCGGCTTAAAATTACGATTTTTTTATTATTAAATAGAAGCATATAATGAAAATAATAATAATTGAAATATAAAATACGGTCTTCAACCAACAAGCCTCTTAATAAGTAAGTCAAACAACTTATCCATTAAGTCTTATATAATTTAAATGATCATTAAACAGGAGTGAAATATCCCAACTCGAAATTATAGAAACAATATTGAGAAAAAAAAAATGTTCTTTATATTTGGGTCAGTCCATCAGCCACATGCCGAGCAAACTTATTAAATTATCGTTTAATTTTTATATATGGTGGCGCACCGTCTGGCACTTGAATACACAATCACTTAATTATTAGAAATCAAATGTCTAATTCTTAAGTTATAGATGTTTCAGATGATTATCAAATAAGAGTGCTCTTATTTCATGGCATCTCCCAACCGTTGGTGTTTAGAGCTGTCTCGTAGTGCCAAACCTTCAACAAATCCGCATGAGCACGAACGTGACAAAAATATGAGAAGATGTAGAACATCATGAAGTATATAAAAGCAGGGCTGGACATGGTTCGGTAGATGAACCGGTTCATAATTGAATCGGAACATAATTTTAGGTCGATTTCATGTACTTGACAAGAATCTAACCAGATTTTAGACCTGGAACTGAACCATAGAAAAATCGGTTCGGAACCGATTGTGAACAAGGTTTTTTTTCCTTTTTTACTGAAATTTAAAATACACACCAAAAAATTTGTCCGATAGACATCCCATTGCTAATAGATAAGACCTTCATCCCCTTCATAAGGGAACAAATCTATAGATACATTATCAATAGAAATCTCATTTTGCTTCTACCCTTTTCCTGTTAAGCTGATCACCGATCAAGTAAAATAAAATCATGAACATGTAGTTGGCAATCTAGTTGGAAATCTAGTTGGCAACCTAGTGAAATAAAAACATGAAAATCTAGTTGGCAACCTACACAAACATGAAAATGTAGTAAAAAAATTGTATCTCCCAATTTAAATTTTAAACAACGCATTCATATTCGCGCACACTGAATCTAAATCAACTTTGCATCTATAAATTGCTACTTTGCATATAAAATCATATAACAGCCAACAAAAAATATATATAAGGGTTAATAACTTAGGAAATATCTGGATTTTGTTCAATGTTAACCGGATATGTCTGAATTTTCAAATGTTGATTTGAGAGGTCTAAGGTTTCAACTTTATGGATATACGAGGTCTCCGTTAAAACTAACGGAACTTGGTCACATGCTTCACATGTGACCAGAAATAAAATTAAATTCTCAAAATCCCTTCTATCAAGTGTGCCCCTCACATGCTTGAAGTGAAAAGACAAAAATGCTCTTAAAGCCACCACGACTCCGGCCACCACCACCCCGGCTCTGGCGACCACCACCGCGGCGACCACCACCCCAGCTCCAGCGACCACCACCCAACTCCAGCGACCGCCATCACGGCTCCGATTGGACCCAAATCGGAGCCACAAAGCTCCGACTAGAGCCACATAGCTCCGATCGGAGTTTTGTGGCTCCGACCAGAGCCACAGAGCTCCGATTTGGGCCCAATCAGGGCCGGTGGCTCCGATTTGGGCCTAATCGGAGCCGTGGTGGTGGTCGCCGGAGCCGAGGTGGTGGTCGCCGGAGTCGGGTGGTGGTCGCCGGAGTCGGGGTGGTGGTGGTCGGAGCCGGGTGGTTTTAATTTGACTTCAGGAGTAATTTTGTCATTTCCATTTCCTCAAATAAAATATTAAATAAAACAAAATATTAAAAGGGGCAAGAATGTCATTTCACACAATTCTGTTAAATTTCGGAAAACCTTAAATCAACAAAGTTAAAATTTCAGATCTTTCAAATTAACTTTTGAAAATTGGGCAAAATTCAGACATTTTTAGAAATATATCGTCTTACTATCTAGCCTACATCAGTTGAAGAAATCGCTAAAATTAAATATATAATCTATGGAGTTGAACAATTAAAGGCCAACAGATGAAATCCAATATTAAGATGCTTGAAAGCGAAACCCTTAACCATAAAAGACGAGATCTTCGACTCTTACCGTTATAAATCAGTGGGGAAAATTACTTTGTTATAACTCAATCTTATACATCAGTGGGGGCAATTACTCCCTGAGTAAGAAAATTGTGAGCAATCCAGAGAGAATCAGGTCTGCTACATAGTGTTAACCTGGTCAAACAATTTCCTATGGGATTTACTATCCATAATAATAATTACAATAAGCAACGTAACATATATATATATAACTGACTGAGGATAGGCTACATAAATCTGTCTACATGGTCGCAATTGACGGCCCCGAAATTGAATCTGTACCGGGACTGCGGTGCTACAAAGAATTGCGACGCAAGCAACTAGGAAGGAATTTAATGCGTCTGGCAGGTCGGTTGGAGAAGGAGTGATGATCAAGTTGTGAAGCTGAGCCTCTCATTGTTTGTGCCTTCATTTCGGCCTTTCTTAGCTTCTTCATGATCCTGTCCATTGATGATGATCTCTTCTTTTCCAGTTTCATCTGTTATCATCATTATTATGACCACAAACACCCATCAGTTCAGCACATAATAAAACAAGCTTAGCTTCTTGGGCATTAGTCGCAAGTATAAGGGTTCATTATCAAATTGCTAGCTGATGCTTGGGTAATCGAACAAATTGCTAGCTGTAGTTTGTTTTTTTTACCACATTTTGGACAGTATGGGTGAACTGCTCCAAATATCAGCTAGGAATTTGTTCGATTGTCCAAACTTTAACTAGCAATTTGAACATACTCATGAGATTATTATTTCAGCTAGCAAATTGATAATTAACCCCCAAGTATAAAGATATCATCATCCATGTTTCATTCAAATCAGCTGCACTTCTCAGTAACCACCATCTTATCTTACTTCCAACTTTACGGCTTTGTTGGTAATTTGCTGAAAGGTTTAGAATCTACAAATAGTCTCAACAATAGGTCACATTACTAATCGCTTCCCAAATTCAGAATGTTGATATTCAGTGTCTGAACTATCAGATTAGTCGATTTCCACTTTTTTCTTTTAAAATTGTCATAACAAAAACAGGTTCTTTTAAAAGTGGAAAGCAAGATGTTTTTGTTGCTTAAAACGCCAATTCTAATGAAAAAAACAGCCGAAAAAAGTGGAAAGCAACAAGTATGATAGTTGGGACAAAATATCAACATTTTAAATCTGAAACACCGATTAGCAACATGACCTATAGTTAGGACTGTTTTTAGGTTCTTAACCCTATATATTATGGAAAATAATGCAGCACTTCTCAGAAGGGCAAGCAAATGGAAGGAAGAGTATATATAGAAAATAAACAGACCTCTAGCTTCCTTATAGATGCCTCAGCCTTGGCTCTCTGTAGGTTTTCCCAGGCAGCGATCTTTGCTTCTTCTCTTTGAGACCTGCATCATCTCATAATTAAGTCCATATCTATTCATAAGGCTTAAACTAGACAAAAACATTTGTAATAAGGATTGAGAACATTAAAAAAGATAGAGTTACCTGGACATGTTCTTGGCAGCCTCCCAACAAGAGCCTTGTTGGTTGACGCCATTAGTGCTATCAACACCAATCCAACCCTTCTTGGCGATTCTAGCAGCATGTCTTTTGGACCAACTAATCACATTCGACGACCTTTTATCAATTAATACATCCCGAACTTCCAACTTAGCAGGAGGAGAGAAGGATGCTCTTGCTTTTGGGGAAGAGCAGATGCTGCTGCTCTTTGGGGGGCTCATCTGTGTTGCCATATCCCTTCGCGACACTGCGCGTGAAACCCCACTTTCCAATTCCTCTCCACTATCATACTGCTTCTCATCTACAATCAAATTTTCAAAACATTACAAAGTAATGACTTGAAAGTTAGCTCTTATTTAGTTACAAATTTACTAAGGTCCGATGACAAAAGACGGGCTTATTTCATCTGCAAGTTATGAAAGCACTTTAGGGTAGCATTTTTCGACTTCTTCATTATGAAAAAGAACAAAAATAACAAAACGCTAACCATCAAATGAAAACTCGAATTTCTGCTCCCAACCCAATAGTTGAAACTAATTTTCTTTTTACATGAGTTATCAAAGATTTAAGCTACTAAACAATATATAGCCAACTATAACCAAATCAAACAAGATTTAGCTCCAGTATATTCATCGAATCGAGTCCTCAAGCAACTTAGTTGCATTTCCTTACCAATCCATACTACTAAGAAATCCTTCTACAGAATTACAGAAATCATCCATATTCAGTTTTTTTTTTTTTTTTGGCATGAATCATCAAACATTTAAGCTACTAAACAATATATAACCAACTATAAACAAATCAAACAAGCTTTATATGCAGTATATTTATCAAAATCGAATCAAGTCCTCAATATGATAAAAAAAAAGAAAAAAGAATCAAGTCCTCAAGCAACTTAGCTGCATTTTCATACCACTACAACTAAGATTTCCTTCTACAGAATTACAGAAATCATCCATCTTCAGTGATAACCAGCATTCTATTTCTACTTGTACAGATCACACAGCAGGACATGTATGTCAGTTACTGCTTCAAACTCGTCATCTCCAATTAAAGGCAGCTAAATCATCATATAACAAAGCATACCTGACGATCTATACCCTTGTGATGCTGCAGCTGCTGCATCGCGGTAATTCACGACCTGAGAGTTAGAATGGCTGGCGCTGCTCACATTGCCGCCACCGACGCAGCTCAACAGAGCTTCGTCGGCCACAATGACACCGGTAGAGAACGGCGAACCCACCATGAAAGACGGAGAGAAATTCCCGTATCCATATCCGTCGGGCTGGCCCAAAGGCCCGCTCTTTGACTTGGGTCGATTACTGTAACTGTTCCTCTGCTGAAGAAACTGCGAGTTCTTGTAAGGCCCGGACACTGGACTGCAAATCCAGCGCTCGGCATCTTCCCACTTGGAAGGGACGGTCCTGCCGCTGTTGAAGGGCGAGAAGGGAGGAGGAAGAGACGGAGGAGGGGTTCTTCCGCCGTGGAGGCGCCGCGGGTGTGCTGTAGCCGTGGAAGGAACTCGGTCGGAGCTCCAGCCGTCGGGGATGGTAGCGGTTCTGGTGGCAAGCTTCCGATTGGCGTTCTCTGGGCTGGAAAGCTCGTCGCCATTTTTCTTCATCGTGTAGTTCGTCTTTGTTGTTGAAAGGAGGTCTTGTAATTCCTTTAGTCTGAAGTCTGAACTGTAAGAAAGAAGCTTCTGCCTGTGTAAACACCGCCCTACACAAGAATTTCCCCTTATTTTTTATTTTATATTATCAACAATATATACAAACCCTGTAATATAATACATTGCCGGTTATGCTCGTCATTTTTTAACTTATATATGTATCTCAACTCTCAAGCTTAGATACCGCCGGAGCTCTGAAAATAAATGCCCATGTGGGTGAAGTGTAGACTGTGTAGTCAGCTTTTCCACGTATGAAATATGCAAATGGGACCAGCTAAAATGTGCATTTTAACTTTATAAAGTGCAAATATACTTACTTGAATGTGTAGTTATTAGATATTAAATTTCAAGATTTGTACATCCACTTTTAAACTATAATAATATATAATATATCTTAATATTATAAATTCAACCGCTATAAATTTGAATATATTTTGTTCTAGTTTTATTTAAGTATAAATTTGAGCCAAGATATACGATAATTGAATTGGTTTTACTTTTTATTAATATAAATATATAAGGGTCGATTAAAATTAAATCGACTGGAATTCAAGTTGATTTTTTATCATTAGATTATAAGAGAAAACTGAATTTTATAACTAACAAACAAAATAATTAATTTTTTTTTTTGTACAAATTTCGATATATACTTTACGGCTGAAAAACTTAAATTATAATAGATTAAAATCCCGACTCTAAAATATATATATTGGCAATCAAGCCATGGGTGGTGGTAGAGGAACAGCAGACAAATTAACCACAAAACTGTCATTCATACAGTCAGTGGGGACTTATGTGTGTTTTTTTACAGTAGTGTTTCAACTTCCATTCATCAGCTAGCTAGCTAGAGACGAGTAGAGTAGAGGGTGGACCAGAAGAGTTAATTGAAGAGAATAATAGTGCCAAAATGAAAGAATTAGATGGCGACAAATCTTGAATTAAACAATATTTATCGATTTCTATGGTTTCAAAAACCATTGTCAGAAGAGATGTGTTTTTTTTGCTATAAATAAATAAAATGTATTTAAGGAAAATTTGGTTGCCGTCCTGCTCAGCTCAGTCACTCCAAGTCCAGGCAGACAAGGCAGCGTGGGTACATGGGCCAGCCGTCTGTACGTATATGTATGTTCCCACCGCTCCCTATGTTATTAGTTATTACCTTTAAAAAAAAAAAAGGAAATTGAGAATTGAATAAAAACTTTCACAAGGTTTTAAGATTACATTGATTACAGAGTAAGCAACAATCTCAGTTTTAAAGTTTAATGCCAATCTCTCTCGATTAAGATGAGTAATATAAATCTGCAGCATTGATGGAAGACGGTACCGGGTTTCACCAAACTTCCCAACTCGGTTTCACCCGTCAAATGTAATTGAGTTTGGCTCGGACAAGAAAGTAAGATAATGATTCTTACAAAATTCATGTTCCAATCATCTTCATAAGATCTTGATTCTCGTCTATTAGAAAACTGCATTATGTTTGTTAATCTGCAGGCGATGTTCCAGGTTTAAGTGGTGGGATCTCTTCCGACACCTTCGGGAAATGAAACAGTGGAATGAATTCTCCAGGCAGCATAGATATATTGGGTTGAAGGTACTTTTCATTCTACATGTTTGACCGAATTTGGTTTTAGTACTGAATGTTTAGTTTTGTATACTTTTGATACCAAACGTTTGAAAAAATGTGGCTTTTGGTACATCCGTTAGTTGGCCGTTAGATTTGTTCGTTAAATGACATGTGCAAGTCACGTGATCGACTCTAAACTTTTAATTTTGTTCAATTTAGTCCCTCAAATATATTTCTAACTTTTATTTTGTAACTTAGTCATAACACTTCAAAATCGAACCCAATTGGGACCTATCCACTATTGGGTAAATTTGACCCAAATGGGGCTATGTCAATTGAATTCAATTGGTTTAATTGGGTCCGATTTTGAAGTGTTAAGACTAAGTTAAACAAAATAAAAGTTAGAAATATATTTGAGGGACTAAATTGAACAAAATTAAAAGTTTAGAGTCGATCACGTGACTTGCACATGTCATTTAACGTCCAAAACTAACAGCCAACTAACGGATGTACCAAAAGCCACACTTTTTCAAACGTTTGGTACAAAAAATATACAAAACTAAACATCCAGTACTAAAAGTCACATTCGATCAAACATGTGGTATGAAAAGTACCTTTAACCCTATATATATTTTAGACAGAAAAGGAAGAAGAAACCGGACATTGATATGATTGAGTTGGTTAGCAAGCAGAGCAGTTCAATTTTTGCTGCATTTCTTGAACATATATATAGGGTTGATAGATTGTTCTACTGAAATTCTCACACTTTCTCTATTCTATCTATGACTGTATGTAATGTAAAAAAAACAAAATCTTCTATTTTTCAAGAAAAAAAAAAAAGTTGATTGAGTTTGAACATAATACAATCGAATTTGCAGCCATTAGAACAACAGATGATGAATCATATGTTAGGGGGGAGAGAAATGTAATCAAATCTTGATGTGCATGATCTAACAGCTACAAATTCAACTGCATTTGCAATCAACTGTAATTTAGCCGAATCCAAGTTGGTGGCCTACAACTACAAATTCAATTGCATTGCAATTAGCCGAATCCAAGTTGGTGATCTAACATCTACAAACTCAGCTGCATTCTAGAACAAAACTGCACATGCTAAATATACAGTTGACATAATTTATATATGCATTCATAGAAAGAGCATGGGAATGAAGAGACTGACTAGATTAGAAGGAGCAGTGATCTTTCAATAGCTGTCTAGCAAGATCGTGGGCTCCACTTTTCTTGTAAATGAGATGCAAGTTGAAAGCAGCTTCTCTCCGAAGATCGCAGTAGCCTGGCTCCATCGCCTCCACGGGGACCACCGGACTCTCATTCATAAGCTTCGGGATCGGGTAATCCTTCACCCTACTTGTTATTACCTTCTCGTAGTAACTTGCTGCTAAAGTTACCAGCCCCATATGATGGAATGCTCGCCCTATGTTGTACATTGCTTCCTGCAACACCCACACACCAACTCCCATTCATAAACATGAAACATATAATATTTTCAGTATTTGTTAAAAAAAATTCTTTAAAAAAACAAAAACCTGGCTGTTATCAGTAAGCTTCAAATTGTTGTAAAGAAATGCCAACCCCTGGGTAATGCACTGTTGCTTGGAGTGAAGTCTATGGCTTTGGGATAAGTTAAGGAGAGAAGTACCTGAAAATAGAAGAAGCACAACCATAAATCTCCTATAAAGGACGAGTTCCTTATTTACTGAACTAGTCGTGGCCTACACTTAACCCCTTACGAGCTGACCCGGTTCGAGAGTAGATTATTGTAAGGGTTGACACTTAGGACAACCCATGAGACACCAAAAAAATAATAATAATATTAAAAGTGTGTTATTAATTACCAGCACATAGATTGATTAAGGGACTGTGGGGCCAATGTTTGTATGCTTCCAGGTATTCCCTTGTAGCATCCTGATAATGGCTAATTCTATTAAACTGATGGCCACTGATTAGGATTGGCGGTACGGTGTCTGTGTATTTTGCACGATGGAGACGTAACGACTTTGAATACTTGGGCCATTCATTCAATCTGCAATTATTACATTCAAATTATCAGTCTATTCTATTCCCAGACTATGAACAGCATCTAGATTTACAGTTTCTGCATACCCAAAAATCACTTTGTAGTAGCAATTCCAGGCAGCAAGACTGTAGGGATGCCTCTGAACAAATTGTTTGACAAGTACTACTGCATGCTTCGGGTCTGTCGTGTCATATGCTGCCTCTGGAATGAATATTATGGACGGAATTAGTTTATGGCAATTTTACTTCTGTATAAAATGCAAGGAAACTTACTTGCTCCAAGGGAATTAAGCTCGTGCTGCATCTCTGATGGAAGTTCCTTCTCTGCTAATCTCAAAGTAAGATTGATAATATCCAAGGATTCCCAGTGCCTTTTCAAGGACGCCAATGCCTTGCACAACTATCACCAATGAAGATTGATTACTTATTATGCTACAGCAGATGATGATATATAAAAATGAAAAATGTGTCCAGATTATACTAAGCAAGAAGATATATTGTCAATAAGAAACCCGGAACTAACATCTATTATCAGACTCTGACACTCCTCATCTTTCCAAACAAGGTGCAAGGGAGGTTCTCTACTTTTCTCTGGCTCGAGATTTTCCTGGAAAAGAACACGCATTATGTAAGTATAATAAACAAGATACAATAAGACACTAAAATTGATCTTTTCCAAAATACGGAACATCATACCTGCTGCTCGTCCTCAGAATCATCACTTTCCCAATCAATTCCAGACATCATAAAGGCAGCTCTTCTTTCCTCTTTCAATTCTTCCCTCTTTTGGAGTAACCTTCTCGCTCTATTTGCCTTCAATCTGATACAAACCGCCCATAACAGTCATATACGGTTGGCATATAAATCAGACCTAATACCTTATATCGCTGATCCATATATACACTCTAGCATGTTTAAAATTTAAATATACCATAAAGCAGCATAACAGACAAAAAGGAAATAAAAATCTGCATTTTTTTTTGTAGCAGTACACTTACAAAGTTGAGGTACAAGCAACTGGTCTGAATCCCGAAAATATATTATCAGCTTGCTGATCATGTAGAACCTCAAGCCTCTTCTGGAGCTCACTTTTGGTTAATTTCTTCTTTTTGCTTGATGATAAATCACGTCTTTTTTTACGTCTCTGAAATATATATATGAAAACAGCATGAGGTGCATAGATAAAGCAGATAAAGCAAATTATCCAGATAAGGCTCACCTTTTTTCGAACTGCTTCGATGAATAGTGACTCACGAACTAATGGGCAGATGACATCAACAAACTCTCCAATCATACCTTTTTCTCTATAAACCTTGCAGAGCATCAACTTAACTTTTTCATGCTCCCACCATGGCTTAAGATTATTTTGATTTGTGTCCCTTGATACTAGAGATAGGAAAAAACAATAAAGGAATATGAATAATTGGCCTTACAGTTACAGGTACACAACTTTGTAGGAAAAGAAACCCATAACAGATTACCAGGATTATCAGGAGGAGATAATACAGAGATAGCTTCTTCATCTTTGTTTTCTTCGAGAAGGAGGGAAGCTAACGTTATGCGGGCAACAACATTGTCCTCAAATACTTGCAAGCCTGTATTTAAATGCAAACAGTTGTTGAGCTAATAGTAAATAGTAACTTGTTCTTTTCAGCTGAATAAAAATAACTTTATTCCAAGGCATTTGGTTTGGTACCTTAAGAACCCTACTACCCATACCAAAACAAGACAGAGAAACACAGTAGAATGAACATATTGAAAACTTTAATTCAACGAGCAGAAAACTTATATAGATTCTCTAAGTACAGATCATGTGCACTTTAAGTTTGAAATAAGAAGCATATACCCTTGTAGAAAGACAAAATCGCTTCCGTCCTCCTCTCTAAGCGTAGATAACATTGAGCAGCCTTCAGCTATAAAAAGAAATGTGAAAGAGAAGTGAGAAAAATGAAATGCAATGCAAACACTTAACCAATAACCATAATTTTCTTACTATTTGTGGCCAGTATGAAACTGAAAAGCATGGATCTTAGTATCAGATTGCTTGGTTTTCAACTAGAAAATGGAATCAAACATGTCCAGAGAAAAGCAATTTCCAATTAGATTTCATTTTCTTTATGAATATTTGATACTGTTTGATTAGAACCCAGTTAAACGAACACCGAGCAGCATCAACTGATCGATAAATGGCACAAAAACAATAAACTTTATCCCAACAGTAATATGATAAAAGTTCATACCACTTTTCAGTTCTTTCGTATGCTTTCATTTTCTCAATCCTAATTCATCAGGAAAACGTCTGAAATGGGAATCAGGCATGACCATAATATAGCAATTTTGGATTCTACTTCATCTTCTCTAAGAATATCTGATCAAGTTCTTCTATCATAACCTAGCAACAAACATCTATCCTTTTTTTGCTGTCTATAAACCTTTGATAAGTTTAATAACAATAATAAAAAGGTTTAGTCCATAAAATATTTTTATTTTTATGCACCATTGGTAATTTTCCTACAAAATAGCAATATCCACAGCAACAGCATTGCGACAAAATACAGAATTGAGCCATTTCATAGTACCACGTTACAACAATCCCAAGAAATGTCCCATTGTACACTGACTGTGTATGAAGTAATAGATTTATTCGCTTTATCAGAAAAAGTATGAAGGAATAATTCAGCATAAGAAAAGTGACTTACATTGGCTTCACCACTACCTTCCAACATGAGATAATATTTTAAAGCAGAGTCATAATCCTCGATGCTCAGGTATGAATCTGCTACTTCAGAAATCAGGCCAGCATTTGAATTCCTGTTCTCTTGTCGCAGGACACCGAAAAAGGACTATAACACAGGTAGTTAGTACTAGACAATTACAAAGCTCAACAAATTTAGAGAAAGTTTTAACATTGACCGCTCCAGCAAAACTGCAAAACCTAATATTTCTAACTAAAAAATCAATCCACCATACCATCAAATTAATAATGTTAATGTCTTTATCATAGAGGAGTGAGGAACAGCTTCTAAGTTCAAATAAAAATATCATAAAAAGAAAACTATATCGGAGGATTTAACGTATCATAAGGCATCCTACCAACGAGTAACATATATGATTAGAAATTATTGAACTACCATGCGGAAGAATGCTTCAAAACCAGCATCAACTTTCCAACAAAGAGATTGCAAAGTTTGATCTCCATGCATAAAATGAATATACATGTGGTCAGAATGACAGAGAGCAGTATAATCCAATCAAGAAGAACATATGGGAAAAAAGAAGAAGCAAGAAGCACATGTCATCATTCAATTATCGAATTAAATCATCTTGAAGTGATGCCTCAACCACTTGCTAAAATCAGTGGAAAATAATTCCAAAAGGTATAACTAAATCTAACAAAGGAACATTCATGAATAAGAGGTGACATCAATGTGCAATACTTACCTCAGCTTTTTCCATATTTCCGAGCTGAAGGTGGCAAATTCCTTCCTTGACGATCAAATTCAAAGGGAGATTGGTTCTGAAGTTTTCATGCTGAATAAGCTTAAGAGCCTTCTCATGTGCATTATTTTCCATGTATATTGTGGCAAGCAGATCAATTACACTTGAATCGGCTTCAAGTGAATAATTATTAATGTATTCCTCCAAGATACTAATAGCACGCTCATGTTGAGCACACTTTACGTACAACTGAAAGAGAACCAGAGAACATTAGAACAATAATAATAGCCCAGGAAAACCATGATATATCAGAGACGACACCGTTCTCAAAATCAGCAATCAAAACACCTCAACTATGTTATATGTGACAGCGAGAGAGTTATCAACTGATTTTATTTGTTTTTCCAAAAAATAAACGACGCCAATAGCACTAAGAGACTCTGAGAAAGACAGGATTTACAAAATAAGGTAAAGAAACAATCATATATACGAATATCAACAGCATCAAAATGAGTAAACTTGTTTGAATCACCACATCTTGGAAACCAAAAGTAAAACATCCAGAACCAACAGTCCAGAAGAGTTGAGATTGGGATTTCCTGTCCAACTTGGTATTCCACTATACAATTAAACTTCTACAAAAATTGCCTCTCTACTAAACGACCAAACGGGAAAACCTAGTCAGTCACTAACTAGGCATCGTTCTATTCATTTTCTAAAATCTTAAATAAACGTAAGACCAAATAAGAGCATCAAAACAGGAAGCAAAACTACATTTTCAGTTATGGGTTTTGATTCAATATAATATTTTCCAACAAAAGCATAACTTGCAACCAGCCAAGGAACAAAATATAAAGCTCGTGAGAGAAAGCAAACCTTTGCAGCAGTCTTCAAAGCTTCAACATTGGGTGGACAAACTTTTTGTATCTGATCATATGCCTCTGCTGCTCTTTGATGATCTCCGATCTCCAAGTAAATGGATGCAAGTTGAAATCGTAAAGGTATATCATCTGGATCGGCTGTAATGGCCTTGGAAAGACAATACTTCGCTTGACCAGAGTTTCCTTGCTTTCTGGATTCATTAACACAAAGCAGTTCATGTATGACTTCTCATTCGAATGTTTATAAAATACACATAATGGAAATAGTCGTAAGGCACTGATGAAATTAGTAGCTACGAAGTGCTCAGGGTTACAAGACTTTTGTAGAAAATAATAAAAAATAAAGCAGACACCCTAAACTTTGTATCACTAGAATATTGAGTTGAGTTCATTGACAAAAACTAAGTGGGACTAAAAAATAGACACTATGCGTGACAATACATAAGTGAAGATTTTTCTTTTCGCATGATTTGTTAGTCCATTCTAGCATGATATGAAATGCAGCTGAAATGAGGGAGGGTGTAGAGGGGATAACCACACATGAGGTGGAGAATCTCCTGCTGTAACTGAGTAGCTGTGAAACTGTAACTCTAGATATAATAGAGAGGAACTTACATGGACCAAGTATAGAGCAGTTTCCACAATGCAGAATCTTTTGGAGCAAGGCGTGCTGCAATCATATAAAAATCCATTGCCTTTTTTTCATTTTTCAGAGCAGTATAAATAAGTCCAAGTGTATGATATGAATCTGGCAAGTTGGGTGCTTGCCGGACAACCTCTTTTAACACACTTATGGCCTGGATCAAACACAAGAACAGTCACAAGAGACGTTACAGATGATAAAAACTAAAGAGAGTTTGTTCGTCATTACAAAAGAAAAGATTACATGAATGTAACTATAAACTTTGTACTAGCGAATAATAGGTAGGCAGACGACCAAATCAGTTTCAGTTAAGCCTGATTTATGCACACAGCTATCTAATCCAAGTCTAAATATCAAGTTTGGAAAAAGGACAATGCAATTATGGGACTACAAAAAGTTTCCATATGTCTAATAAGATAAATATTTTATGGCTTACATGCGTGATAAAATATAACATTTCATAACCATATGATATAGCCACAATGTACAACTGCAGTCTCAACTGATTGCTTCATACACTCAGGCTAATGCATGAGCAAGTACGAGTAGTTCCGGAACATACCTCTTTATAACGGCCACGTGAATAGTGAATAGTTGCATCACCAAGCATTCTACTAATTTCAGGATTTAGCTTATTCCGTGTTCCCTTCCGCCTACCTCTTCTTCGATTCTACGTAAATTAAGTTGGCAATAACACAATCAGCAGAAAAGCACCTACTCACATATCGATTATATAGTGCATAGGACCTTTTCAATAAAACAAAAGCAGTAACATATCACTTCCAAATAAAGATTGCCAAGCCCGTGTCACTCTAAGAAAACCAAAGAACATTTTCATGGAGCATATAATGAGTGTACAACAGTAATTGCAAAGACAATACCATGAGTCCATGATCAACATGTTTAGGCAATGTTAAAATTGATATAAGTGATATGAGCTTAGCTTTTACCCAATAGCTTAAGGTGATAGGTTACTAGAACCTTCGCACCTAATTTGAAGCTATCCAACAACTGCTCAGATGTGCAAACTTTAATGCTCATATTTCATTCATGCATGGTCTTTAACAAGTTGGTACCTACCTAACATGAGGGGGCATTTGCATTCTTGATACCAAGGGTCGACCCAGAGGATAGACCTTAACACGTGCATCTATATGAGTCTGAAATTAGGTTCTGATGCCATGTTAAAATGAACAGACTATTCACAAGTGACCTAAGCTAAGCCTAATATCTAACCAAAAAGCTTATGCTTATAGGTGGCTAGAACCTTCACACTTCAATTCCACACTCTCTCTTTTCCTAATCAATGTGGGAATGCAGCATGTTACAACGCTAAGATAACAATGTCATCCCTATATAAATTATAAAATATTACATCTCATCGAGCTAACTTGGAAGAGGTAAGGTATTATGTTATTGACTAAAGAATTACCGAATCCGTAGGAAATCATTGCATGTTACTTAGTTAAGTCTTAAAACACACTAGCATCAGCTTGATGTCAAAATTGATTTCCAGCAACCTTCAGTTTTTCAGTCCAGTCCCAATTCGGACAAGAACATTGAAATGTGCACAATCCTAAGCAAATATGCAAGATCTAACATGCTTTCCATTCCCTAAATTTTTATCTTCTTAAATTCGCCAAAGGAATTACCTTTCTCGATTTTCTACGAAGACCGTAGTTCATGGCTTCCATAATCTCTTCCATAGTCGCACCAGCGTTATCATCCAACCTCGGTTTTTTAGTAGACCCTTCACCATCCCTGTATGGAAAAAATTTGAGACAGTGAGATACATATTACAGAACAGAATCAGATAGACATGATCAAAAAAGTTCCATCATACTTTCGGGAATTCACAAGAGCTTTTCGCTTCTTGTCAGCCAATGCTTCATACTCAAGGCGCTCAAAACGTTCATACGGTTGCAGTCCAGATGCATCTTCATTCACAAAATCTAAAGGATCCATTCCACTTTCAAACCTGAAAGCATACTCTTCTTCCTCATCCTCTTCGTCATCTATCTCAGTTTCTTCCTCAACACCATCCTCTCCTACATCGTCTAGATGATCTTCTTCCTCAAGCTCCCTTGGACTAGTTACTTCCTGCATGGCTACAAACCAAAGACGATAACGAGGTTTAGAAGGAAATTAGCACATGGTGCCTATTCAAGTTGCTTTGTGTTACGAGACCAATATAGTATAGGGTTTTTATTAGTAAGGTTTAATAGTCTAGAGGTCTATTTGAGTTAAGAAGTAGATGAGGGTTAAAAATAAAATAGTATTATAGCTAAATATTTTTATATATGTAAGGAATTGTAAACAGAAGGGGAATTAATGATGAAATAAAATCTATCTTCAGCTGCTGCCTTCCTTTGTGAATTCTCAGTATTCCTCTAATCAACCTCGTTATATTCTCTATCATCGATTAGGTCAAACCTATCATCGATAAGGTCAGACCTATCTCGAGTGGACAAGGTTGTGGTCGCCATTGAAGATATAGCAAAATCCAATACTACTCAAGAGTGCAGCAGCTACCATCAAATACACCAGAATTTTCTAATGGGCATTTTTACAAACACCTTGTGGGCACAAATTTATGGTTCAAATCCTTAATAATCAACCGGCAGCCCCACACAATAACGCAGCAGCATATAGAGATACAGTGAGTACAAATAGAGTACCGGTGATATAGCAGCGATCGATAATTACTCAACCCAGATAGAGGCGCAGATTACAGGAGTATTGCAGCAGAGAAATTGACAGCAGCAGAACAGCGAAGCGGCAGAGGAGGTTGGTGGAGGGTAGAGGTGACACCGTCGTCGGTCGGAGCAAGAGGCGGCGGCGCGGTGGTAGAACCGTAGTAGAGAAGGAGAACAGAGGGTTTGAACCGTGTCCGTAGTAGAGAAGGAGAACAGAGAGTTTCGTTTCTAATTCCTGCAATTGGAGTCATTAAAAAAATGGAAGGATCGGGTTAAAATATATATGATCGGTTCTATATTCAATTAAATCGGTTTGGGTAAACCAATATTTTTTTAAAAAAAAAGTAAACCAATATTATTAGGTACAATTTTGGAACCATGTAACAATGGTTTGGTGGTTCAGCGCCTTATCCCTTAATCAGAAATCAGGGGTTCAATTCCCGCTAGTGATCATGAGAATGAAAAATTGTTCATGGCCAGCACTTTACGGGCTGACCCGATATTAGTCTAGCTGTGGCGCAAGTAATATCATTCTTAGTTTCACCAAAATATATATATATATCATTCTTAGTTATCTAGCTGATTAAATGAGATAGAATCTACCAGGTGAATAACTAAGAATGACATTTTACTAAACTCTAACCTTCCAGGAAATAAATTTATTTTGTTCCCCTGAACAGATACCATGTAGAAGACAACCCCAACAAGTAAATAATGGACTTTAAAGCAACTAAACAAATTAAAGACTAATAATATTAAAACATTTGAAACTATATCATCATCTTAGCATTTGATGAATAATCCAGATAAACAAACAGGGCATGTATAGTAACTGAAGCCCGACGCTTTGCAATACGTACAAGTACTGATGTAACTTATACGATATTTAGCAACATTGTATTATTCAGATGGTTCAGTATAATTATTGTGAAACAAATAAAGTTGTTGATCAACTTGTCAAGGGGATCATTTCATTGTTTTAGAAGAACCTCCAATATATCTACGATATTTGTTCATGTTTGATTTTCTAAGTCTTTCGGATCAAGAATTTTGGATTTTTATACGAACTGTAGTTCTTATTTCCCAAAAAAAAAATGTACGAGTAGATATAAATAGCATGTTGCCTTGAAATTTGGATATTAAAAAGTCAAGAGTTAACTGAGCACATCTTGAGCAAAACAAAAAAAACTCAGCTTATAAAGACATCACTTGGAAAGAGTGTAGTATAATGGAAAACATAAAACTATGGTTTTAGATAAATCATCTGTCAAAGTATCAACTTAACCTTTTGTTATTAGATATGAACTGAATATACTTGTATATTAGAAAATATGGTCAAGCTCAGGTTATGATTATGACACATGATAAGTTGATTATTAGAGATCAACTATCAAAGCTTTCTCTTCTTCTTCATTGACATTATAATTGAAGGTCCAATATAATATATTCTCTGCAACATGTTATTGAGATGGCCCGGTCCATATGCGGTTTGTTTATGCAAAGATAAGATACTTATTCGACCGGTTTATTCTGATCTAATTTCTTCGGTGGCTGGTTGATTCCGGTTTGACGGACTAAAAATGTACCCTTTGAATAAGATGTGTCTTCGGGGGTGATGACCCAACACATAATATTGATAAGTGGTGTTTTTGGGGTTAGGGTCACACATACTTTTATAAATAGATAGATAGTAGATATATAAATTATACAATTATAAAAGTGAATATACTATTAGGTTGGGTTCATGTAGGTTTTGTAAATAGTAAAAGTCGCCTATAAATTATAGGGGTTTTCGATTTTTTTAATCTAGGACGAGCTCGGTTTAATATATATATGGAAATGCGTATTATAAATAAATTAATATATGTACTAAAAAATATAAAATTTATGTTCATTTTTTAACCCAATTAACATATTTATGTTATTTTTTATTAAATCGGACAAAATATTTACACCATTAAAAAAGGTGCACATGAATTTATTTTAAGGATTATTATTTGTTGTAAAAGAACGGGTCGGATTTGTTTTTTTTTTTAGGTTTCCAAAATGAGCTCGTGTTTTAACCCAGGACGGATTTTTTTTTGGAACGGGTCTGTTAATATGTAGTATAATAATGTGGTGAATACATTCACCACAAATTTGGACTTATGAGACAGTTGGTTAAGGCGCACGTTTATTCTTAATATTGTATCAAAACGCACATGTTCTATTCCTGGTAAAGTCTTTTTAAATGAAAAAAAAAAAAAAAATGTTACCTCCTATTAAATAGAGTTTGAAGCCTATTATGTTTAGACTCAATTGAGGTCGGACGAGGTGGCCAAATATCTTTAGTTAGACCCAATTGATGTTGTCTGAGGTGGCCGAGCTGAAAAATCGATCCGAATGAGATCAAGGCCGAGGTAGTCGAGATGGTGTTAATATGTAGTGTAAGAGTGTATTGAATATCTCCATCCACAAGTTCAGACTTATAAGACAATTGATTAAGGCGTACGTACGGTCACGATAGTTTTCCTCTGGATTTTTATCCACTATTTTGTATGCACACCCATATATATATTATAATAGAACCAATGGGCTCATCCTAACCTAAAAAAAATATGAGAAAAAAATAATTATTCACTAGGTTATATTACAATATCAAGCCCTTATAGCTCAGTGGTAGAGCGTCAGTCTTGTAAACTGAAGGTCCGTAGTTCAATCCTGGGTGAGGGCATTTTTGTTGGTACAATTACAAACAATCAACTAAATGTTAAATTTGAAATATATATATATAGATAAAAGCTAAATTTGATATGTATTGAGAGAGAGTTGCTACAATCATTTCAAAGCATCCATACTTTTTTGTAGATATATTAAGATTTTATTATTTAAAAGTGGCTCGGTGCAGTTTCGGGTCGGACTCATTGCCGGTTCGATTTGATTTAAAAGACCAATAAGTAGATGAATCTGGTTCATTGAGCGATTTTGAGCGAACTGGCGGTCCACCTGTATTACTGCTCCTTCTGCAACCTGTCTTCCTATGCAATACAAGCTGTCTTCCTCCATTAATGGGGCACCTCTTAAGAGATTCCAAGAGAGAGCCCTCGAAGTCGAAGGCAATCCTTTGACCGTAGAGAGGTGTGTTGACAAACTATCAAAAGTAGTAGAGGTAATTAGTTCTAACTTCTGATCCCTAATAATCCGCGAAGGCAGACAATCATTAAGTTCTTGCAAAATGTCATCTTTCTTTCATTTTCATTGCCACTTTCGCTGATTTCACCATTTCCAGTCGAAATTTTATAGAAATTCATTAATAATTCTCTCTTGTTTGCCATTTCAGCAACAAACACCAGAAAAATGTTTCTGCACCCGAAGAACATGATCGCTATCAAGCTTTTCAATGTTTGAGCCGTCTATTAGAACCACACGCTTAGGTTTTAGTAACTTGACAAATTCTCTAAGCGGGTGTTCACTATACGGAACAATATAAATCTCAAACGAATCTTTAGTTTTCACTGCGAACTCCTCTCGCTTCACCTTGTATGTTCATGTAGTGGGAACAAACCAGGCAACTTTATTAAATCCCCATCTCCACCATGATCTCCTTCATCTTAACAAATTAGGTCTAAATATGGACAAGTTTCACCTTGACACATTCCATCCAGCATGTAATGAACTTTCATTTCCACTATTTTCTAAGAGAGATCCCTCTAAGTCGAAGCAAAATCTCCAAACCCTAAAATGATCCTCTGTCTTGTCCTCTTCTCTGGAAGGGGAAAGTGGATGGATGGAGCCGAAAAGGTTAGAGGGAGCGGACCGCAGTCGACTCGGGTCTAGGATTGCTTATAGTTGTTGACAGAAACAGAGGACCGTGTTGTTTTCCGGGTTTGACCCGTTTTCAACCCGATATGTATAATATTAGCCAACTCTAATCGGGTTAGAAATGAAATATACAAATTGTATAATAGTCCCTCCAAAAATTTTGGGTTTGTGTCTCTCTCTCATTGTGTGTGGACCCCATTAGTAAAAGCACCACTACTTTTAAATCGTTGTAGGCATTCCGGTATTAAGATAGTGAACCCCAATTTGTTAAATTTTTACTTGTAAATGTTACATATTTTTAAATTTATGTTTATTACCATATATGTTTACTCCATTTTTCTATAAGTAATAGGGTAGTGAACCCGATTATTTAACTATGGCTCTGCCATCGTATGTATGTATAGTTGACAATTCGCATTACAATAATTTAATGAGATTCATTAAGGCCTTCTACTATGACTATGAATTTTGATAGTTGAAATGACTTTATTTTGGCTAAACATATCAACTATAAACAACAATTTTATAGCTATTTTGGCTTTGATCAAATTGTACTACCTGAATTTAGGTATCATTAATAGGAAAAATCACTAAACTACCCACATTTTAGAACTCAAACACAAAAACAAGGGAAAACGAGTTTCCGGAACCATAATCACCACTAGCGCATCTCGGAAATGCGCCAGAAACATGGCACATCTGCCAAATGCGCCACATTTAATACATGGCGCATTTCCCAGATGCGCCACAATTAATAAGCATTAATTACCCGTTTTTCAAATTAATTCACTAAAATAGTGCTACAAACTAGAATCGAACCCAGACCACCTAGGTGATAGACATGAATACTGACCACTACACTACAATGTCTTTTGTTGAAAACTTATTAAACTTTTTATATTTAATGTTAGTTTAACGACCAAAATATCGTCACTGAGAATTTAACACTAGTCACCCGCATGATAGGCAAAAATTCTTACCACTACACTACAATGACTTTTGTTGATAATTAATTAAAATTAGTATATTTATTTGTCTATGTAGTTTTATTTATTGTTTTGTGATAATACATTGTTTAGTTACATACAATTGCACCATGTGACCGAATGATTAATTTTTTTGAAGTGATTAATGGTTACATACATTTCAGAATATGAGAGAATCGTTCAAACTTATTTTATTTAATAATTTATATTTAATCAAATGTGATTGAATTTTACAAAATAACTAAACATAGGTAGGGGTTGAATTTTACTAAAATCGTTATTTAACTAAAATTCAATCACATCTGATTAAACATAAATTATTAAATAAAATAAGTTTAAACGATTATGTCATATTCTAAAATGTATGTAACCATTAATCACTTTAAAAAAGTAATCATTCGGTCACATGGTGCAAATGTAGGCAACTAAACAATGTATTAACACAAAAAAAAAAAAAAAAAATTACATAGACAAATAAATATACAAAGTTTAATTAATTATCAACAAAAATCATTGTAGTGTAGTGGTAAGAATTTGTGCCTATCATGCGGGTGACTAGTGTTAAATTCTCAGTGACGATATTTTGGTCGTTAAACTAACATTAAATATAAAAAGTTTAATAAGTTCTCAACAAAAGACATTGTAGTGTAGTGGTCAGTATTCATGTTTATCACCTAGGTGGCCTGGGTTCGATTCTAGTTTGTAGCACTATTTTAGTGAATTAATTTGAAAAACGGGTAATTAATGCTTATTAATTGTGGCGCATCTGGGAAATGCGCCATGTATTAAATGTGGCGCATTTCCGAAATGCGCTAGTAGTGATTATGGTTCCGGGAACTCGTTTTCCCTTATTTTTGTGTTTGAGTTCTAAAATAATGTTGGGCTCCATCAGTTGTTGAGAGTACATGGTTGGACAAAAGGCCGAACGAAGCAGCCATATTTTCTTTTTGGCCTATTTTTTTATTTTTATTTATTGTTATTTAAATAAAGAATTCGAAAAAAAAGTCCATAAAAGTCAGAAAAATTAGAAAATATATGAAAAATTAAAGGAAATATTTTTATTTTTTGTTTCTATTATGTGTTCTTTTTGTGTTTTCATTATGTGTTCTTTTTGTGTATTTTGGGGTTTTCAGGGTTTTTTTAGTGTATTTTGTGTGTATTCGTGAAATAAATTAACTTATGTTGTGTTTTATGGTTTTTCAGTGATAATATACATACTTTTAATTTGTATAAACAAATAGAATATTGAAATATAGTCAATATTTATCTTAAATTATAGAGTTTTTTAAATATAATAACTATTAGTATAATTTTCATAAAAGTTTTAATATTAAATTATAAGTCACTTAATTCATAATAGACATAATATAATTGGATAGAAAATCCCGATTTCCAAATTCGAGTATCAACACTATAGTGAAACTTATACCCACAATATACTATTCACACACACAAAATGACTTTTGGTTATCAAATTTTGACTTTGCCATACTAGAAGGCCTAAGCACCGACCGACACAATACTATTCTTTTTTCCTCGTACAAAAGCGACGATAAATGTATCTAAAATGAAGTCGCCTATAATTCAAGTTGATTTTCAGTCGTTAAATTAAGCACATCGTAATTTGTATAAACAATATTAATTATTTTTATTTATCTCTTAAAAAATCCGATATATTATCTCTTGTAATGGCTGAGAACTCGACTTGAATTACACTTAATTTCATTTTAGTCGAGTATTTAAAATATTGCGCTAATTAATTATTCTCTAAGTTATGATTCATTTGTTTATTTGGTTGGACTCTTCGAAGACTAGCTCAATTATATGTCACTCCTTATCTGCTAGAGTATTCAGTAATGATGAATGGAATTCCACCTACAATGATATAATGATCTCTCTAGTCTCTACTCTATCTACAATGAATTTTAGCGATGCATTGTCGTTTTTTTTGTTTGCCAACCAATGCAATGAAGTTGTGACTGACATCTTGTATAGATCATTTAAAGGAGATTTATCCAAATTGCATTTGCAGCAACTGTTGAAATAGCTATTGGATTGAAAATAATTTCATTAATAATAATAATATTGTATAAATAAATAAATCAAGTAATATCAATTAATCAAATTTGTTGAATTGTTTGAAAAATACATGAAAAATAAAATAAAATTTCTACTGGAATTTATATTATTATTTTTTGCCACGAATGTTGTTTTACTTTTTTTTCCATGAACAGAATAATTTAGCACTACCCAAAAAATGGGTGGTGAATTATTAGTTGTCAAGATGAAACGATAACAAAATAAGTCAAGAAACTGCTCATTTTGGTGAGCGGAGAAAAAGCAAACCACAAAAAAAGTCACAGCATGGACCATATCATTTAGTTATTACGTTACAATATTGCAGTGTAGATAGTACACAGTAGTGTTTAAAAGGCATCCAATAAGTCAAGAACGATAACTGCTGAGACAATGGTACCTCATCTTGGGTTAATAATAGCAAATTCTCTATTTAAATTCTGATCGTTTTTGTCACCTCAAGTCTGAACGATTATCCTCACTTAGTTCAACTTAGTCTTACTAAGTCTATTGTCCGCACTTGGACCTAAAATGAGGAATTCCCTGTTAAACTCATCTGTCGCTCCAAATATTATTGTTCTTAGTGATCTGGTACACAATACGAGGTATTACAGTTTTATAGATTGTTATTAAATTTTAGTTTTAAAATTTTGCTGCCCTTCAATTTTAGAGAAAAGTACTTGTATCACATCGACAGTTAAAACGGGATGGAAAACATCATGTCGTTCATATGACATTTTCCACTATGTTTACCTAAAAAATAAATTTGTTACTTGAACTTTGATGATTTTACAAATCGTATCAAACTTGTTTTTATTTGCTATTTTTTATTTAGACAACATAAACTACATTCGATACTTGACGTGACATATCTTAATGTTTTTGATGATAGAAGTGATGAATGTAGTATTTTGTGTGTGTAAAATCAAAGTTTAAAAAATTAAAACTCGAATAATAACCATTACAAAACTTCATATAGCATTTTAGTTATTAAAGTGAAATGGGCCCCATTGGCCACTAGTTGCTAGTTTGATAAATTATGGCTGGATCTAAATCTATACAAGTTATTTTAACAGAACTTCAACTTGTGTCCGTCTGTTTTTCCAACTTTTGTGTTGCAGTTCAAAGACAAGAGTGGACACTTGATAGATAGGATGGCTACGAAAGATAACTACTTCTCTCTTTGTTTACTTGTCTCAGGAAGCTGCCAACACCACTGTTTTTTTATCCCCACTCACATCACATGACCCCAACCACATTCAACTTCAAGACCAACCTAATTTATAATCCAGTACAGACATGTATAATAAGCATTAATTTAAATTTAAATATGTAATGTAACGAACCCCACGAGACCATCAGATAGTACTAACTCCACTGTAGTAGTGCATATACATGAATATTATACAATAATCCAACATATATACTATTGATTAGTAAGTGCATGTGCATGCATGAATTATTATTATATAATGTTCCAGAATAATGCGTAAGAATTATTATAAACCTAATGTTCTTGGATATTTAGAAGCATAATTGAAACGACATTCTTGGGTCAGTACAACACATTGTGCGAAGACAACACGTACAAATGACAAGGTACCTCGATATATTATTCATATATATAGTTAGTTTTCATCACGTAACATAATAATAATAATAATAATTTATTATTATTATTATTATTATTTGGCCAAAGTATTTTTTCCAAAGTATTATATACATAATTTTTTTTTTTCCATTTTTCAATGGTGCGAGTTTGACAGACGATATTTATAACGACACCATAAACATTCCCCACATTTTATATCCATAACTGTTCATATAATCGCGTTCTTTAAGTGTGGATATCCACATTTTGAGATATTCGTAAATTATTTTCTAGTAAGTATGTTAATTAAATTTTGGACTGTTAGTTTAAATAAATAGAAAATATAAAACATTCTAATTTCAACATAATTCCAATTAATCGAAGTCCAACAGTACACCCAAAATAAGTTCATATATACTACGCAAAAACTTTTCAAACTTTAACAATTATTACTACATTATAATTTACAAAACAATAATAACTACAGACAAAAGTCTATAAGTGGCTTGGTTGTGATGAAATATGAGCGGGGTAAGAGATTTAAAAAAAAAAAAATAAACGTGAAGACCAAATTACAGGTGAAATCAAATTCAACAGACAAGCAAAAAAACAGCAGCTCACTCCCAAGGCAACAACACGCTTTAGGCAGGCAGGACGGAGGAGAACATGTGTAAGATTTGTGAGAGAGCCCCCACAAAAAATACACATTTGCTCCCTCCAACCGACATTACCATTATTTCTTTGTCACTTACTTTACTATTAAGTAATACAAATCAACATTTTGACAGAATCAACTCTTTTTCAACATATATAATAATAATAATAATATAAATAAATGGAAGCATGCTAGTTTCTACAGCTCCAAGCTCTGCCTCACTAATTTAAACTTGACATGCCCCAAAAAATTTAAAATTGAAATTTAAATGGTAGGGCTCAACTAAAATACAATCGAATTTCCTAAATCGATTTAATTTATATCAATTCTAAATTGTACGGTTAAAATCATTAAAAACTAATTTGCTTATTGAACGAGAATTGATTCTAAATCAATTCGATTAAGTTTAGTTACAATCTAATTCATATAATCGATTTTAATATCTAATCTTAAGTTGTAGTCGTTAAATCTGCATACACATTGATCTCAATTCTACCAAACTCTAAAGTGTATCTAGACAACAACTTTTATTTTCAAAATTTTGCACCCTGATTTATATAAACTCAAATTCCACACTTTTTAGCACAGTTGATTTATTTATTTATCTACTAAACACTAGGTATTGTAAATTTACAGAGTGAAGGTACAAAAGTATAACAATTAACAAACACAATCTCCAAAGAGAGGTGATAAATTTCCAACACTCTAGCACCAAGATGTTACGATCTCACCATAATGTCTGCAAAGTGCATAGTAGTTATTCTCGGAACATCTTCGCATTGGAGCGTTGGAATAAGAAAATTCTTAGGTGTTTACACCAAACCATTATTATAATGATAAGTGTATTTGCTCCCACCATGGGTTCATTCTTAGAGTTTTAAAAAAACAACCAATAAAAGTGTGATACTTTTCATTATAATATTGGCTTGGTGTTACACCAAGCCTACAAGAATTGCCAGTTGGAATGTTTTATCATTTCCGATCTCGAAACGGATACTACGACCGGGAAACCGGTTGAGCCAGTTTCCCGAGTCTCTCCACCTGCAGGGGCGAAAGCTGCTTCAAACCGTGTCTCCTCTCCTTCCTTGTCGTGCACGGTCGAAAATCAAACCCGAATGCGTCTGAAACATCGTCCGAGGTCCATCCTGCCTTCCGCAGCGAGTCCGAAAACCGATCCACCTTCAGGAGAAGCGCATCTAGAACTGCTTCGTTATCGAGCACAACCATCTCGCCGTCAAACAACCTCGAAGCTGGCACTTGCACAATTTCCAACACGTCCGATTCGCTCCAACCACCTTGTCTTAACACCGACCCTATTTCCCCCATGTACTCTTCAACCCATTTGGGATTCTCCACCACGATCCTCCTCGGCATATCGTTGTTCCTGATGCAATGCCGCAAATTAGATTCAAGACGACGTTTTAGGTGAATTCACATGACAATAAACTGATTTATCTAAAATTTCACATGATATCAGAACGCGTAAATTTAAAATTCGTAGAGGTCTAATTAAAACTAAACATATATATATAGTTAAAAAGTTTCGTATGGTTAGTTTTTAAATGTTTTGGCTCACACACGCACATGAAATTTTTAAATATAATAATTAAACCGCGCATTCAACTATAGCGACCAAGTGGTTGTGATACCTGTCGGGTGATAATGAGTACGAGGAGTTTCTTCGACGCCGGTCGATGGCAGCATCGCTCCAGAAGTCAACCCACCGCGGCGGTTTGGCGGCGGTTGAAGCTGCGTCAGAGTTCCTGCGTGAGATATCCGAAATCGACCCGATTGATTTTGATTTCTCTTCTGTGGAAAAAGTGAAGCTTGCTTTCGGGTCGGGTTGGTCAATGTGGAAGAGTGACTCACGCTCGAAATAGTCTGAAATATCCGACCCGCAGCAGAAAACGCTGTTCTCATCAACGTAGAAAACTGGGTTTCCGGCCAAGCACGGGTTGCAGGGGACGTAGCAGCGGTTAAAGATCGGAATGAGAAGCGGCGCTCTCTTCAGCGCATTTCTCGCGACCCGCAGCGCCTTCTCGGGTTCAGACGGTCTCGGGCCCCACGATCTGTACCACAGAGCGTCGCCGGTGACCTGGAAGGTGATAGCCGCCAGGGGAAGCTCCATGGAGGCGCGGAGGCGGTTGCGGGCTACTCCGACGGCCCGCCAGTCGGGGAAGCCGGGACCGACGGGCAAGCCGGCGGAGAGGATTGCGCGGAGGTCCGGCGGGAATGAGAATCCGAACTCGGCCTCAGTTAGGGCAAACTCTATGTCTGTCAGTCCGGGTCGGACTTCGATGCCGGAATTGCGTAAATGGCCAATAACTTGGGCGGCAAGGGAAGAGAATGAGAAGAGGCCGTTTCGGGTGGCGGAAGCAGTTGGAGTTGCAGCGGCTCGAGCAGAGAGGCGTCGGAGACCTGCTACGTGAGCCGGGGTAAGACCGGTCATTCTACTGTCGACATCGACCATAATTATTGGCAGTTGAAGAGAGGCGAAGAGCCGAAGACAGAGAGAATGGAATTCCGAAGCGCCGAAACTTTGAGTTTGAGGAACAAGAGAGTGAGAAGTCGTTGAACTGAATCGTTATCTTATAGCAGCTGTCAGAGTGTTGAAGAAAGTAGAGCCCGCCAAATGTAGCAGAGCAGTTCCGACATATCAGACCGATCAAACATTGAACCGTTAAGAATCTCGGTCCCGTTTAACGCTTTTGATGCGGTTCATCTAATTGAACCATCTGTTCACCAAAAATATATTAAAAATTATATATATGTCTAAACTCTAAACAAGTGTAAATACTCTTTAATTTGGCAAAATCAGAAAAATCAAACTTTAATCAATGATACGTCAACAAATTTAATAAATTTGTGAAAAATACAAGTTTAATAAGTTATGTTAAAAAAGTAATGTGGGAAAACTAAAAAATTTAAAATTTAAATTTCATAAGAATGTGTCAAATATTTTATTATGTTCATTTTTATAAAAATATGTTATAATTTATCATAATAATATTTAGTTTCGAATATCGTAGTTAAAGAGAAATAATGTTATTTACGGTACTCTATTTAAGAAATTATTTTTTCAGTTGAAACTAAAAATGGAAACATTATAAACGGCAAACATCATATATTTACAACTAGGTATATCATTATAACAAGTTAATTACCCAGAGGATTTTGAGCACCCCTAATGACCGGTCCAAAGATGGAGTTCTCTACCTCTATAAATACTTGCATGCATTTTACTTTCCATACACTTCAGTTACTCTCCATACTTAGTTACATATATTTGCTCTCTATAGTGATCACTCTCCTAACTTGATCGTCGGAGACACCTCTGACAATCCCGTTTTACAGGTCATCGAAGTACAGAAGCTATTAAATCACTACGACAGTTAACTTGATCGTCGGAGACACCTCTGACAATCCCGTTTTACAGGTCATCGAAGTACAGAACCTATAAAATCAATTTACAAGACGAATTTGTGCGCAAATAGTATTATAATCTAAGCTCTAAAATGTTAATTACCAAACATGTCCACAGTAAAAGATTTATTAACTTAAAAAACAATCTACTATCTAGAGTCTAAATTCTTGGTGGGGGGGTGGAACAATTGCTCCTATAAAAAGAGTTCATTACTCTATAGTTGGGCCAAATTTAAGATGCATATTGATATTTGAAAAGATCTATCTTGCTAAAGCCCAGGTATGTCCAATTGCCAATAGAGTAAGTACGATGCATCTATTCTTATGCAAAACACGCCAATCAATATAATGGTGTAACACCACCACAACATTTTTATTCAATGGTGACAATAATAATATACTAAGCCCAAAAGAGAAAAGTGAAGAAACGAAGGTTCAGGAAGTAATGGAAGGATAAGTATGCTTGCTGTCCGAATACACGAAGGTACCCCAAATTAAGAACTTTCTTTGACTTTGCAACTGCGATCCGTCTGACCGGTGGACCCACTTTAATTTCATTCAAGTTAGATGCATACGAGTTACGACTTGTAATTTCACGGATCAATCCGTTTGATCCGTGAATATCTACGGACATTTAAAATCTAATAATTACTTTTCTTTTTAGGGTTAAGAAGTAAAACCTTATAAACTAGTATGAAGTTTGCTCTATTTTATTTTAAAATTTGGTGTCTGAAATTTCAAATGTTAAAATGAAATGTTTTAGGGTTCAATTTTGTTGAAATTTGGTGTCCCCTTCTAAATTTGTCGTTAAATATGACAAAACTTTGTTACGTGATTGTCAAGTGATACTGTTGAAAAATTAATCCAAAAAATGCATTTCCTTGTCAGTGTGCCCCTCACTTGCCACGGGAAAATGTCGAAACTAACTATGTGTCCTAAATACCAAATTCTTCGCACATTTTTATTTTAATTTGAAACTAGGAGTATTTTCGTCATTTCATATTTCATCAAATAAGTTATTTAAATGAACAAAATAGTATAAGAGACAATTTTGTCAGTTCGCATCATTCAGTCAAACTTGACAGCAAATTTGAATGAAAAACCAAATTTCAATAAAATTGAAACTTCAGACACTCGATTTTAACATTTGAAATTATAGACACCAAATTTCAATAGCAAACTTCAGACAAGTTTATAAATTCTTAATTAAAAAAAAAATTAGCATAATTTCATTCGTATTAATCAACCGTTCATAAATCATAATTCCGAGTCAAACTATACTCCCTTTATATCCAAATCATCCCCCTTCCAAGCGTTTTGTATATATCCAACTAACCTAATACTACTAGATTAGATTAGACCAAGACAGTTGAGCTCATCACAAAATCTATATTGTATATATATTGTAAAAACCCTAGAACTCCGATGAACTATACCCCATTCAGTGGGCGCTACTAATCGTATTCTCGCGGCAGCTGGCGCGTCGGTGTTTACTACTTCTTCAAGCGTGATGATGCGTATCTTCAAATCAACAGCACAAGGACAAAAGGAGAACTATAAAAATAGCAGAGGGACTAAATATCTAACTAACTAAAGTAGGAGCACCTTGTGTGGAATATAGAAAGAGCAAAGTGGGAAAGGGTGTGAAACCCACGCTTTTCGTTTTCAGTTCTTAATTAATTAATTAATTAATCATCAATTGTCTGCCTATCAAATGCGATGGAAGCTTCCTTCAAGAAACGACCAAGAAAATCCTCCACCTTTCTCTTTAGAAAATTCCCATCTCTCTCATCATTTTCTCCATCAAAGAAAAGAAAACAACACACAAGAAGATGACTCTGGTTTCTTGAAAATTCTCTTCCATTCTAACCAAATACCCATACGTATTATTATTTTACTATATTTATTTAAAACAAATACGGATGAAAACGTCCAGAAAAAAATAAAATAATATAGATAGACATGATGAAAAGAAGGAAGAACGTTCCCAAGAAAGTAAATATGTTGTTATAAATAATATTTGTAATAATAATATAATAATAATAAAAAATGGGATGGAATTGGTACGTCATGGGCGGCATCCTAGTCTTCAATTATGTACGCCTTACACTACATGTTATTACATCTTGTATAGTTTATAGGTTAATCCACTATAGTAATTAATAATTTCGAGTTTAAATCTTGTTAAGTTTTAAAAATAAAAAACAAATTGCATAATCCATATTTTACTTTTTTGGGCAGACTCAAAATATATATGAAGACGTTAAATAGGGTATTGTATAGTTATGTTTTACAAGCTAACTCGGTATGAGTTTACATCATTATAATTAGTGTCCTCCATACTTAATTTCTCATCTGCCTTTATTTTCTTGTATAATCTCTCTTTTTTCTGTTTGGAAGAAGCTAGAAGACTTTTCAAGTGAGTGGAGAAGACGGAATAAATATATTGACAATCGATCGGCATTCTGTATTTCTCTCTCTTAAGAATTCTAGAACCAACTACAACTACTGACAGAAGAAGTTCCTTCCTATATACAGAGAAGAGAAGCTTCCCAGCACGTAATTGATCGCGATTCCCAGAGGTAACAATAGGACGGACGTTATTATGTTCATCTCAATCACACTTCTCTAGCATCTGATGGAATCGGAGAGATCGGCGGTTCCGTCCTCGATTTGCCTCTGCGGCTTCTATTGCTGGGGCTGGGAATTCTTGACGGCTCTATTGCTCTTCAGTTGCTGTTGAGATCGATTGAAATCCTCTCGTAATAAAAGCATCGTCGATTAGGAGTAATTGAACCGGAAATTGAAGATCGCGATCGACGTATATACAACTAATTGAAAGAGAGAGAGATGACGCAGAGCCAGAGATCGGTGCCGGCGCCGTTCCTGACGAAGACGTTCCAGCTGGTGGACGATCCGAGCAGCGACGAAGTAATATCGTGGAATGAAGAGGGGACGACTTTCGTGGTGTGGAAGACGGCGGAGTTTGCGAAGGATCTCCTTCCAAACTACTTTAAGCACAATAACTTCTCCAGTTTCGTTCGCCAACTTAACACCTACGTAAGTAACTCCTACCTGACTTTTATTACCTAGCTTAGCTACCAGGCTCATCCTCGTCAATTTTTACGTTTCTGGAAAATGTTGCCCCGCATTAGAAATTTGGTTGATACATAAAAACTTCTAACTATTCACAAATACTTTAGAATATCAATAATTTGTTTAAGCTTTCTTTATTTGCGTTCGACGGTATGATTGCTTTGTTCATATGTGATTTTTAGTTATCTAATCTATGTTTGCTAATTTTGAACAACTGTTTACACTGAGATAAAATATCTCAAATACCATTTGTAAATTCTTCTTTAACATGTTATTTATCTTATCATTCGTACTCATTATCAAATTCATCAAATTTTACCTTAAAAGATTGCTTTTATATAATATTTTTTAAAAAACAAACATCGGATTCAGATCCTTGCAGCTGCTGGGACTGAATTCGATTCAATAGCATCTTATGAATCATAATTGAAATCTACCTGCAGCTTATAGTCCAATTGCGAAACCTAGCCGCGTTTAGGTTTTGATTTTGAAAAAGAAAATTGAACTATTAGAATATTTTTCCTGAATTTAATGAAATTTTTGATAAAAAAAAATTACTTAAAAATGTAAGAATAAAATCCACCATTGTATAACTATTTATAAATTTAAACTATTTAATCACATCATGCAATATATGTTTATTTAGTCACATAAAATAATTATGTGATTTAATGACATTGTACAAACGTATCACATAGTATAATCTATAATTTAACTATGTATTTAATATTCTAAACAGACCAGGTAAGAGTACTGAATTGTTTGAAGAAGTATTTCGGGTTTAACGTATCGGGCCGAAGCAAATTCAATCTGTGAACAAATATTTTCACAAGGGATGTTACGTCTCAAAATCAAAGAACTAGTTTTTTTTTTCTTTTTCTTTTATGTACAAGAACTAGTCTACTTTTCCTTATGTTGTACGGTGGAATTTTAGTCCTCGCCGATAATAGTAGTACAAGGCCTATCCACCAATAAGTTGCTAAATTTTTATTTAAGAGGTCAGAACAACGGGTCAACATCGGCAGAATCTGTAAAGTTAGGGAGGAAGCGACAAATAATAAAATTTAAAGGGTTAATTAATCGTTTTTCATTCATCTTAATAAAAAAAGTAAACAATAATACATAACAATTAAATCTACAGATGGATTCATAAAGTCAGTTTATGCATGCATTCTTAATCAGGAAGTCAAAAAAGTGGTTGTTAGTGGAAACAACCTTCCTTCCTCTGTTTTCTATCGTCTTAAATTAGTAGGTATGAAATAGATCGATTGAAGACGACAACAGGTCCACATCTACCGCCTAACTGCGGCTCCTTTTAGACTATATTACCCTTCTCTTTAGCTAGAAAACTAAGGATCCGAACTTTAAAACGGTGTTTAGTAATAAATAGAAAAATAATAATAGTTAACACTTTAAATCTTAAATTTAGCAAAATAAAAATAAATTTTAAATCTTAATGACGGTCTCTTTTACCGTCAAAATGCATCATTTATCAAGATTTACGGCAGATGGCTCCCGATAAATATATTAGTATATATATACTACTAATAAGAAGCGTAAGAGCATTCACATCTCACAATGATATTATTAAAATTGTTACGTAGACATTTATAAATATTTTACGTTTTTTACGTAAAGTTAAGTCACATAAATAATATTGGCTTTATAATAGTTTTACTTAATTATATTTTTTAGATATATTTTATTATTAAATTAAATTTTCAGCAACCATAACTAAGATATTGTTATCAATAATACAATGAATTAATTTTATATAATACATAGTGCATTTCTTAAATTTAAAGAATATATTTTGAAAAAATAGGTGGATTTCACTTTTAAAAAAACTATGTGTAGAATTTTTTTTTTTTTTTTTTTACACTTTACATTCAAAATAATATTAAAACTACATTTAAGCAAAACTATGCAATACAGTTGTAGATGCTCTAAGAGCATCCACAATGGTATTACGTAAAGATTACGTGGGCCCTACATGTTTATTTAAGTAAAGCAACAAAAACTATCTACAGTGGTTTTACATAGCATTCCTTAAAGATGGGACCCACACGTAAATTTATGTTTTTACATAAAGCATTCCTTAAATTTAAGTAATGCACTATGTATTACGTAACCAATTTTTTATTATAAATTAATTCATTTTATAATTAATGCTAATATCTTATTGGTGGTTGTTGGAAAATCTAATAATAAAATATATTTAAGGAATATGTTTAAGTAATACGATTGCAGAGAAAATATTTTTTACGTGTGTCTTAAATTTACGTATTACTTAAAGTGTGCATAAATGTCTACGTGGCAACTTTAAAGAATACAATTTATGTAAAATCATTCTGGATGCTCTAACTAACTTCAAGCGCAACACGTACGTATAATATATATGCTGGTAGATCATACACATCTATACTTATATAGAAAGAACGTTGATTGTTTTTCTCTATCTAGATAGAAATCTGATAATTAGTCGGTTTTATTCAGGGATTTCGGAAAATTGTGCCCGATAAATGGGAATTCGCCAACGACAACTTCAAACGGGGACACAAGGAGCTCCTCTGCGAAATCCACCGTCGCAAAAACGCTCTAGTCCCACCACCACCAGCTGCAGTACTCACGGGCGAAAAATCGGGGGCTTCACTATCCAACTCAGGCGACGAACTGGGGTCCAACTCCACGTCATCTCAGGAGTCTAAGAACCCGGGGTCGCTGGATACTCCCCAGTTCGCAGACCTAACCGACGAGAACCAGAAGCTTAAGAAAGAGAAGGAGCTCCTGAGCAGCGAGCTCGCTCGGATGAAGAAGCAGTGCGATGAGCTAGTGTCATTTCTTACTGAGTACCTCAATGTAGATCGGAAGCAGGTTAATCGCATTATGCAGCAGGGTGGTCCGGTTGTGGAAGAAGAGGGAGAGGGGGAGAGGTTGAAGCTGTTTGGTGTATGGCTGGAAGGGAAGGGTGATGATATGAATAACAACAAGAAGAAAAGGCCCAGGGAGTTAGAGTTGTTGCCGCATCATCACCATCACCCTCCTTTAAAAAGCAGTAAGGTCTGCAACTGAGGACGGCTCGGTAGGGATGTCAAATGGCCGGAAAGAAAGAAATAAATTACGTCTAAAGTTAATTATGACTACGACGATGATAGAGTTCGGAGCATACACGGTAAAAATGTCGTGTGTGATGATATGTTAATTTCGAATACTGATGGTGGAGGGAAGAAGATTGATTGGCTTTCCATCATTTTTAGTTTATTTAGGGAGAATGAATGAGGAAGAAAATAAAACACTCATATCTTTCCCTTTTGTAGATAGATAGATAGATTATAAGATGATATTACATGGCAGCTGGAGAAGATCAAAGGCAAATGGGTCTTCTTGCTGCAAATGTGTGTACTTACCACAATTAAAGCAATGTATGGAATGATCACTATTTTATCTATTACCAGTATGGTTTGAAGTGAATGATCAAATAACTTCTAGATAATGTTTTCTCCTGGAGTTAACTTATTATATTATCCCCAACATCTAATTACAATATTGTGACACTTACGTTAAGGTTATTCAAAGATTGAAAGCTTTAAGCTTAGTATCACAAGTATAGAGCTTTGTCACTCCCAGTAAAATAGCTTTGTTGATCTATTACGCTCAACATCATTCTCAAAGCACAACTCGTATTACACATACGAACACAAGGTACTTCGTTTACATTCTGAACGGGTCGTCTTTAAGGAATCTTGTTCTTGTTCTTCAGCTGCATTTTGATATACTCTAGTCATAAATAAAAGAGTAACATTAACTCACAAGTCATTAATAAAAGAGTAACATTAACTCACAAGTCCAGAAGGTGTCGAAAGACGTGCAACCCCTTAACTAACCGACGATAACCGGCTATATATTATTAGACTACATCCTAAGTAATGAAGGCTTCTGCAGTCTCTTATGGTCATTATTCTACTAACTCTCCCTGAAAAGAAACGTTATTTTAGTAGTACTTGAATTCACACCATTTTGAGCCAAAGATTCACATACCAATCAAAACGTCCGCAAAGTTTGCATTATCGGCAAAAGTAACAAATGTGTCGACTAAAAGTTAACTTTCATCTAAAACCACTATTTTAAAAATATTATTTTTAAGATTGGCAAAAAAAAAAAAACATATTATTTTAAAGAAAAAAACATGTAAAACATCTTAAAAATATGTTAGATAAACATTTTACACCTTTTCATATTTTTCCAATTGTCGATAACCAACAATTTAATAAATATCTCCAATTAGTCCGCCTCCCCGGTGAAAATGGCCGTCTTCTCAAACACTGCTTTACTCTCTCCACTCTTGCCCTCTACGGCGTCTTATTCTTCTTATCCTCAATTATACTGTCCTCCGTTGAGATCCTTCTCAAAGAATCGATCCGTAGCTCGCTGTTCCTCGCATCAATCATCTTCCATGGAGGCCCATAGCGGTAAATTCCTGGAATTCCCCTACGTCTCGGCTCCGCACAGGGCACTGATGTTGGATCTCTTATCGGCGGTTGAGAGTCGACTGGAGGATCAGCTTCATCCATGCACTCTTCCGCCGGATCTGCAGTATTATGAGAACCAGGCATCTACTGCTCGGGGCTCTCTCTATGTCAGGCGCGGCGTCGATTCATCTCCGGTCACTTCTCTCTTTCTTCATAATTATTAATTTTTTGGCCAATTGATAATTATTAATTACTACTGTAACATTGTTAATTTTTTTTTACCCTACGTCTTGCACACGGCACAAGCTAGTAGTAAATTCTCAAACAATAAAATAACTGAGAATAGTTTTAAATTTTAATAGAAGATTAATTTGAATAATAGTTTCTGTAACCAGTCTAGTTTATGCAATTTGGTCTGGTTTGTTGAGTTGAGTATATTTATGATTGCTTTGTGCTTGACAATTTGGGTGGTTTTTAATTTTTACATTAAACTTGAACATCCGCCACATATATGAAATCTTAAACGGAGCACTTGACGAATTGTCTAAACTCTAAAGTAATATTTAAAGATGTAATTTAATTTAATAAATATAATTAATTTGAACTTTTAACTTGGTTTTACGGAAATTTGGATCTGCTAGGCTTTATAATTGTTATATATTAGTTATCGATCCGTTCTTGTATGAAATTTTACGTATATGAAATTTTATGTTATAATGTTATCGACTTGCAAAAATTCTTTTTAAATTAATAAAAGAGTATATTTATCTTACTATTGATTAATTAAGCATATGTAACTTTAGATTATAATGTCATTAATTTGCGAAAATTCATTTTGTAAATTAATATATTAAAAAAGTATATATTTATCTTATTATTGAATAATTTATTATAATAATGTACATAAATTAGAAATATATAATTTTTCATATCTATTTTTCCATTAAAAAATATGTTTGCAAATTATGGTATGATTACTATATTTAAGAGTAAATAAAAAAAGAAATATAATTTTGTAGAGATTGAAATTAGAAAATATTATTTAATAAATAGGGTCATGTAAGTTGATAATGTGCTCGTTCAATTGATGCATTCTAAAAATTAAATTCACCGGTTTCATTACATTTTTTTTAAAAAAAAATTAATCGAGCAGAACAAAGCATAATTATAATTCTTTTATATAAAAACCATGCTTTACATATCATCACACCATATATGGAATGAGTTAATGATTTTGTTAAGTGTTGTTACAGGTAGATTTCATACTAGGGAGTTGGCTAAACTGTGACCTCCCCACCGGCGGTTCACTAAACATCACAAGCCTCTCCGGCTACCTCAACTCCTCCACCGACGCCCCGAATTTCCTCTTCGAGCTCATCCGCAGCAGCCCTACCTCCTTCATCCTCATCATCGACCTCACCCCTCGGAAAGACCTCGTCACCTCCCCGGACTACCTCAAGACCTTCTACGAGGACACCCTCTTAGATTCCCACCGACAAGCCCTCGACACCAAGTTATTCCCGGAAGCACGTCCCTACTTCTCGTCTTCACTATACCTCCGGTCTGCTGTGTCACCGGCGGCTGTGATGTTTAAGGTGGAGACGGAACGAGCGGAGGAGGTGATTGAGGGGGAGGTATTATTAGAGAATAAAATATATTATGAATTAATATATTTATATTCTGATTTCGGGTTTGTTAATTTATAATATATTTTATTCCCTAATAGGTATCCGGGGTTGCGAAGGAAGTGGTGGGTGTTTGGTTGGAAAAGTGTGTTTTTGGGGAGAAGAGGGAGATGGATGAGGTTGAGAGAGGTGGTTTGGTGGAGAGGGATGGAATTACGAGGAGGAAGACGATCGAGATTGATTTGGCTTCCAATTTTCCGAGGTTGTTCGGTCCTGAGATTGCTGATAGAGTTGTGGGAGTCTTGAGGGAGATGTATGGAGTATGATATTGATATCTAATTTTATTAATTAATTAATATATATGATACTAATCAACTATTATAGCAATTTAACTATCATTATATATATATATATATATATATATATATATATATACTTGTTTGTATTAAGGGTTCATAACCAAATTGCTTATTGAATTTGACCAAAAAAAAAAAATTATTATTCCAACTTTTAATTTCCGAGCAAATTGTTAGATATGTTTTAGGGTTAACAGGTCTTTTATTCTACGTTTGACGACTTTTGAGTTTTGGTTCATGCTGTTTTTTTTTTCCTAATTTTGGTCACATATGTTTGCATATTTTTCTAGTTTTGGTATCAACTCGCCCCCTGGGCTAGCCTAGGGCTAAGTCGATCCCTGTTGGGATCGTCTGGGTCCGGCGACCCCGACCGTGGTCGGACACAGCCCAGGGCTAGGTCAATTGGATCTAGTTATCCAATTTGAGGTCAAATTTAAAAATTTGTGACTAATTTGAACAAAAAAAAAAGAGTTAGGGAAGTATTAGAGGGACTAAAAATTAATCAAAATTAAAAGTTTATGGTGGATCACGTGATTTGCACATGTTACATAACGAAAAATATGGACGGAATGTAACAGAAAGACCAAAACTAGAAAAATATGCAAACATATAAGACCAAAACTAAGAAAAAAAAACATTATGGACCAAAATCCAAAAGTCGTCAAACATTATGGACCAAAAGACCTGACCCTATGTTTTAATTTCACTCAATTAGACGATAAATGAGCATGTTTCCGCCATGTTAAATTTTTCAATCTATCAAGATAGATTCAGACTTAAATTAAAAGAATTACAACGTTTAATTGGAATCTCAATTAAATTGCACAGTTGGAATTATGTGAATATCCAATTGAGCGTCCAATTGAATTTATTTTGATGTAATCATTTCAATATGACATATCTATCTTGGGTACTATATACATGAAAAGAAAAAAAAAAAAAAAAAAAAAAAAACTCACATAGCTAGAACTTGTTCATTTTATGTCTAATTTGATAAAAATCGAAACATATATAACAGTTTACTCGAAAATAAAAAATTCGAGTAACCAATTAAAAAAAATTAAAATTTGAATAGTAATTTATAGCTAGCTTAAAGTTTAGATAGCAATTTAATTATTAACCATGTATTAATCGATGAGTTGAGTTGAACATTTGAATTATTTAAACTAAACTCGTACCCGACTTATGGTTCAATCTGTATGACCCATGCATGCAACAGTAATTGTTTTTCATGCAATGTATACGAAATTCACTAACCATTGGTTATGTAAAAGTATCAAATTAAATATTGTTTTTTCGATAAAATAGATTGAATAGGTGCAAGTAGAAAAATATGCATTAATAGTGCAGACTGCAGAGTGCAGACACACTTCATATTGATATTATATTGTAAATAGATATATACACTATTTATATATATATATTATTAAAAAGAATACAAGTTGGCCAAAAAAAAAAATATTTACACAAAAAAAAAACAAAAACAAAAAAGAGGTATGTACACTTTAGTCTGTACTCCACAATAAAAGCCCCGAATAAATTCACTCCCTCTATCATAGTATTACAAAGAAGCAGCAGCAGTAGCAGCTATTATTTATCTCTCATCTGTTTCATTTCCTTATTCAACAATTATAACCAGCACTGAATCTTCTTCTCATTATCAACATGACAATCAATGGAAGAAAAATAAGGAAACCACCAGCAGGATGATGATAAACCTTCTACTTTGTCGGTCGTCGGGCGAGTTTCCTGTGATGTGTTGATACACTAGATTAGTAAATGCATACAAAAAAAAAAAAAAAGATTGTGGTGTTGGTTGGTGTTTCGAAGCAATAACAGGTAGTGAAATGGTTGAGAGTATTGACCTAAGACAACCATTGGATATAGTTGGTTTGTTTGGTTACCAAAGGGTATTTGTTGGTTCGATATGTTACCGAATGGGAGGTAATCGTTTTTTATGTTCCACTCGAAATCCCAGTGCTTTTGCTCGTTCTTGATTGTCCAATACGACCACCCAAACGACGCCTTGCCGTACACTTCAAGTTGGGCCTTTCCAAACTCATTGTACTCCGCTTCAGAAGAAGCATTCCCCGCATCCCATTCATTCGTCCACTCTCCTGAGTAATTTACAGTGATCAATATATATGCAAATATTAATCACGTGTTAGAACGGTGTGTACACCAAACCAATTGAAAGATTATCTGGGAGATGTTTTTTATTTGCATTCACGCCTTTTGGAAAAAGCCGCTAAATAATAACCAGTAGGATAGTTTTACGCACCGATGAAAAGGAGGGGGCCATTTGCAGCATTCAACGTCTGCAACTGTGTCTGTCTGTTCTTGTATATGAAGTCTATGTTATCTGCAGGGCTCATATTGGAGAAATAGGTATCAAAGAGATTGTAGTAATGAAGATCCACCACCACGTTGTGGGAGCCGATGTTTGCTTCGTAGAGCTCTGTAGGATCCGCATTCCCGATTCTCTGACAGAATATTACGTATGCACTTGAAGAATACTTTCTCACAATCTCATAACCTTGCTTGTAATAGTTAACGAGCGTATCAAGGGTAACTGCAGCAGCTGATGGCTCGTTCAAGAGCTCTATTCCAAGGAGTGCCGGGTGTTTTCCATACCTGTTGAATTTCACATAGTATCAGAACACGCAGGTTTGAATCACCGCAGCGCCAAGTTTCACATGATGTACCTTTAAAATGTTTCACCAGCGCAATTTGTGAAAATAATAATAATAATAATAATTTGTCTCTACATCACCAACAAGGCATACCTTTTAGCAAGAAAATCTATAACACTCAAGGATTTAGAGATGTAATCCGGTGAAGTGGGCCAGTTAGTCCAACCATCTCGACTAGCACTATGCTCCATACCGTTTTGTGAGCCCGGAGCTGCATGAAGGTCAATTATGCACTTTATGTTATAGTCTCTGCACCACGATTACTAATCAGTTTTTTTCTGGAAGAAATGCTACAACCACAACAACAACAATACAGAGTAAGATACGGAAAATACAACACGTACAGTGCCCAGGTGAAGGCATTATCCAAAGCACCTAAACTGCCACCGACAAATGGAGCTGGAGGGTCGGGATCAAAAGCAATCCACCACCCAACTGGAATCCTTACTGCGTTTATCCCGTGTCTGTACAGAAAAGCAAAATCTTCTATCGTAATAAAACTGTTCCTATGATTCTGCAGTTTGTCATGTCAGAAAACTTAATTAGACTGAAGAAAACATAACATAGTATGCTTTATTTATAATAGTACCACGAACCTGGAAAACCTCTGTTGCTTCTTTTAGACTGTATCCATTGGCAAGTTGGTAATCTCCATGAAGATCATTTGCTGCAATTGTCATTATAAACGTTGCAGAGTTGTCATCCCATCCCGGGGTCCCTGGAAAGTCTGCTGTGAGCTCATTTCCTTCAGTTGCCTAAACAGTAGATTATCTTTTTTTAATTATCTCACTTCATTGAAGATATCCTCTGATTATTAATGAATTTTTGGTAAACGCTAAAACCCGTGCAAATTAAGAGAAACCTGTGCCATTACTTCAAAATCACATATTTACGGTTAAGCTCACTCTGAAAATCACAACATTTCTTGAACGGGTTCTCAGGATACGTCCAGTAGCAAAGCTTTCACAATTTCTGCTGTGCAATCCTATGTAATTCCATAGTCTCCATATTGAACTTTTCAAATTCATATCTCAATTTTACTGTAAATTGATGCAAGTCACTGCTACCTGTAGATAAATCCCGTTTGAGAGTTTTAAGTGGACTCTGTTGTTGTTTCTTTCAAAGTAAAATATCTCATTTGTTGATGGGGACCCTGCTGTGGCTGCAACTGAGCACCCTTGACCATTGCATGACCAAAATTGACCAAGATTAGAACGCAGCTGAAACTCCGACATTGAAACTCTCCATAACTGCGGATCATCAAGAATGTTAATTGATTATATACCATTATACTATGCCCCTTAGTTAAAAATACATCATAGCATGATAAGATGTCGCTAAAACAGCTAAAAGGCCGAGAACACAATGAAAGTCATGATTCATGTCAAAGCAAACTACTCAGCTCTAGCAAGGTTACAACTCATTAGCAGCATTTTTACGCTGAAGTCATTAAATGTGACTTACTGTGAAAGTCTCCCATGCAGATGCAGTATCTCTACTGACTGTAACAGCCGAGCCACCACCATTTTCGGCACAAACATACTTCTGTGAAGAAACCGACTTAAGTTGGATTTTTGTTCCGTCCTGCATTCCGCCAATTAAACTGAAATTAGCAGCTAGAAATAGATTCTGAGAAAAACTAAACAAATTTCTAAACTTGCAGAAAAAATTGAACTTTAAGCTCACCAGCATATCTCCATTGGGGATACCATCAAAAAGAGATGGCTTGATCCAACCTTCTACAACGAGCCAACCCCCCAAATTTACTGCCCTCACTTTTCCATCCCCACGAATTCCATCCACTATATATATATCACCAACCGCAATATTTATAACTTTTTTTTTAAGTTAAAAAATTTCAAGGATGAACAGCATAAACAAAGAAATGCTACTACCTGAAAATGCAGTGGGAAGGAGAACCCAGCAGAAGAGCTGAAATGCAAACACCCATTTGTGCATAACAGGTTCCATAAACAATGCAGATTGCAGAGATCAACAGAATCCAAAATCTAAAGATAATTTATCCATCTGAAGAAATCCCATTAAACGTTGAAAAGAATTTTGGTCGATTGGTGAAGACCATTCTCTGTAATTCCTTCCTTATCAGTCGGTTATTCCCAAATTGAAACTTGCAATGGCAACCAAGTACAAAAGTAGTAGATCTCCATATCGCCGCCTTTTTAGGGTTTAGTAATCAATACCTTGATTTCAGCAAGCATCTCAAGTCAAGACAGAAGGAAACCCATTTAAAATTAGTACGGAGGTTAAAGAAATTGCTGTCTAGATTCTGGAGAATATAAAAGAATTCGAAGAAAAGGTGCATTTAAAGAAAAGTGGGAAAGAGGACAAGGACCTTGCTTTGAAGTTTACCAAACAAAGATTTTGCTTTGAAATGGAGGGATTTTGATTGGCGGATGGGGTGGAACTTGTTACAGAAAGGCAACGCTTTCTGTTTTTGAATAAAAAGAACTGGAAGACAATTTGATTTTAGTATAGTGGACAATATGTTAAAGCAAGTTGAGATGATCGAACCAAACGATCGCCACAACCTTATCCCAAAGTCATTTTTTTTTATTTATTTATCAGATTTTGGTCTATGATATTTGACGACTTTTAGATCTTGATCTATGATGTTTATTTTTGCTTAGTTTTGGTCACATATGTTTGCATATTTTTATAGTTTTGGTCTTTCTATACATTCCGTCCATATTTTCCATTAAGTAACATGTGCAAGTCATGTGATCTACCCTAAACTTTTAATTTTGTTCAATTTAGTCCCTCTAATACTTACCTAACTTTTTTTTGGTTCAATTTAGTCCCAAAGTTTTAAAACTGACTCCAAATTAGACAACTACGTCCAATTGATCTAGCCCCGGGCTGGGTTCGACCACGGTCGGGGTCACCTGGGTCCGGCGACCCCGACCGTGGTCTGACCTAGCCCTGGGCTAGCCCGAGGCTAGGTCAATTGGACTTAGTTGTCCAATTTGGGGTCAGTTTTAAAATTTTGGACTAAATTGAACAAAAAAAGTTAGGGAAGTATTAGAGGGACTAAATTGAACAAAATAAGAGTTCAGGGTGGATCACATGACTTGCACATGTTACTTAACGGAAAATATGGACGGAATGTAACAGAAAGACCAAAACTAGAAAAATATGCAAACATATGTGACCAAAACTATGCAAAAATAAACATCATGAACCAAAACTCAAAAGTCGTCAAACATCATGGACCAAAATACATGTTAACCTTTTTTTTTTAACCAGAGTCATGTTCAGTCAACATCTTTTCCAATTTTGGGCGATTACTTGTAAATCTTTTTAAATTTAAAAAGTATTTTATAACAATTGTGAAGAAATGAATGATCATCGAAATACCAACTATTATAATTTTGCAACGAATTGAAATATTCACAAATGAAAACATTAAATGACCATTTCACCATTTTCAAAATTTGCCATATATATAAATGCTTTACAATTTCCACCGGTGTAACTAACCTGAGATTGGATGGACCTTTCTACTATTTTTTACGATTTTTTTTAGTAAGACTAATAATATTAAAATCATAGTGATTACCAAAAAATAAAAAAACAGTTACGTCGATATCTTTATATAAATTTAAGTGTTTGTATAAATAGTGTAGCTACTAACATAACAATGGGAGTCAAAGCTACAAAGTGTGACATTACTATACAGCTAGTAATTATTTCTTAGCTAAAAGTATTATATTTAAATATATTAATTATTGGTGAAAAATAAAAATATTTATTGTCAGTAATTTATTATTTATTAGCTAATTTAATACGAGCAGTAATATTTTAGAGTGGAGCAAACAGATTTATTATGAGCTATGATTATTATAAATACGGGCCCTTGGGCCTTAGCACACCCCGTACAAAAATGTTTGAAGACATTGCGTCATCTTCGTCGTATCACAAATGGGCTTTCTAGTATCCTTTCCTTTTACTATTTTTTGCTCAAGTGGGCTTACTAATACTTGGGCTATGTCAATTCTGGTAGTCTTAAAAAAGGTAATAATAATAATGATAAGAATTAATTAATTAAAAAATAATAATAATCTGGTTTTCTGAAAGTCTAGGCTCTTTACCCTAGATTAGAAAGAAATTTCTAAAAAAAAAGTTTACCAAGAAAATATCAGAAAAAAAGTTAATCAGTTTGATTAGACTTGGTGGTCTACTTTACTAGCTAGATTGCAACTTTGATAGATTTTCGTAATCACTGTTTTCTTATCATTTTTCTTAAACCTTCCAAATTGGAATTTTCTGCGGATGCAAAGCATCTTACCACTATTGGAATAATGGAGGATTAATTAATTCGTCTAAACCATAATCATTTTACTGATTATTATATAGCGTTTAACTAAATTATACACGTATACGCATCTCATTTGATTAATATTTTGACTGCCATGTTTATTTAATAAGATTTGGAAAAATTCAAAGTGGGCACACAGTTAGATAGAGTGTAATGTCTAAACAAGCGAAATGTCTTTTTTTTTCTTCAAATAAATTTATTAGAATTATTATTAATAATATATATAAATTTCAGATTCGCTATAAAATTTTAAAAAAACTTTAATTAATAATTATAAATAAATAAATGTATTAAATCTCTTATTAATCATCTATAATATTAGCATAATTAATTAAATAAATTTAAATTCTATGTTATATATATACCAATAAAATATGTCTATTTTAAAATTAATTAAATTTTAGCAGATTATCTTAAATTGGATACATTTACTATTACTGTAATGTTAATTAGGGCTCATTATCTTATTATCGTTTTCTTTACAATGATGATTAATTGTTATAGTTTATAAATATATATAAATCACTCAAAAAGTTTTGATCTCTAACATAGAAAAATGTATTTTATTAATTAAAGTAAAATAGAAAAAGTTGTGGTTTTTGATCTGGATTAATAATTAAATTGCTACATAAACTTTGATCAATTTACAAATTTCTAACTGAAAATTTATTTTTTATTTAAAAAAAAATTAATATACGAACTTTTAATTTCTGAGCAAATTGGTACCTCTGTTTCAATTACTGTCAAATTGGATAGAAAACGAGCACGTTTCCGCCACACGGTGTCATTTCATGTGTATTCAAAATGTTCAAATAAAAATTGAAAGTACAACGAAATATGTTCGATTGGATGCTTAAATGGACTTTCCTCAATTTGAACGATGTCTTTAAATTGAGCATCAAATTGAAGGTATTTTGTTGCAATTCTTTCAATGTATATCTGAAACCATCTTGTGTACAAATGAAAAGACCCGACGTGGCGGAACATGTTCAGTTTCTGTCCAGTTTGACGAAAATTAAAAAATAGATAGCAATTTGCTCGGAAAATGAAAGTCTGATTACCGGTTAAAAATAAATAAAAAACATCAAGTAGCGATTTGTAAATTAATTAAAGTTTAGGTAGCAAATATTTACTAACCCTATTTGATTATGATATTTAATAATATTATTGAAAATTAAAAGAAATAAATATCTTTATATACATTAAAATTATTTGATATTGTTTAAAATAATTTTTCTTATGTGCTATAAAACACAGAATCGCTGGTTGTGCCACATATTATAAAAACGTATTTAAGACTAGAAATTTTAGAAATTAATTTTAAACTTTTAAATTGCTGGTTCCACCATGTATAGTTATCTAATTTAATTGAGTAAGATTATTTAATAAAAATGGATTTTTCTAATACTTCTTAAATATTAAAATTAATAATTATACTACATGGTACGATTAAAAATTAAAACTAATTATAAATCTAACAGAATTTATATCGCACCATTATCTAATTTATTTAAACAAAATAAAATCTCTTTAGATTGATATGATGGTTCCGATGCTACGGTCTAATTTTATTATGTTATATCTTTCGTGTTCTTGAGAAACTCAATAGTTTATGTTAGTGGCAAAGATAAAAAAAAAACTCTATAGTTTTCTTGCCGAATAAGAAAATAGATAGCGTCAATTTCTAAAGAAGTTTCAGGAAACAAGATCAAGTAAAACAAAAAAAATCTATTTATTTCCTTCTTTCGGAGAGGAGTTGTAAAGTGAGTCTGAAAAAATAACATTTTGATCCACTTTTATAATAATTTCTACCTATATCGATAAAGTATTAATTAAGAATATTTTTTCATTATTATAATTCCGATAGAGCTTAATCTTGATAAATGAAATGATGGACTGTTATGCGTATTACATGTTAACAAAATGCTCTAAAGTTTTTGAAATTTGAAGTACATATATTTGCACAATTTGTTATTTAAAAGACAATCTTTTGACTTTTGAATATTCAAAAATGTTGGAACTTTTTTAGTTTTATTATATCCAATTTTTTTTTTTTTTTTTTTTTATCATCATTGTTATCAATGTTTTTTTTTACTAATGATTAAAAAAAGTGCAACAATAAAAGAAATGTAACAAAAAAAATAGTTAATACAAACATACAAAAGTTGGTGTCGAATGTCAATTGGGCCAACAGAAAAGCGAATTGCTATTTTTAAAGTTCGGAATTTATTGAGACATTATGTTTTTAAAAAAATATTTTAACATCTAAATATTCGGATTCAAAATTGCAAAATCTATATATTGTATATAAATAAATAAAAAATTAATTTAGCCATATCATTATTATATACGCCAAATTCCTCGCCTACCTCCATTACCTTGATGTGATAATGACAATTTGAGCTATTATTATTTATATATAATATAAATAAGAGAAATAGGAGATGCTAATCTTTTCTGATTGTAACGTAAGTTAGATTGATTGTGAACAAAGTGGTGATCTGGTAAATAATAGTCAATAGTGGCACTATCATTCCTCTTAGCGTTCGTTTAGTCAACTATTTTCTTTTTACGTACGGTTTAATTTGAGTCCGTCCAATTGACCCCCACTATTTGAAACTATTTTAAGTTTTTACATATTGGTTAAAATTGAACGAATAAAGTTTTGAGACATATTGGTTAAAATTGAACGAATAAAGTTTTGAGGGTTATTAATTTGAGATGAAATACATAGTATCGGTTTTCTATGCATGTAAAAGATTTTATATGATGTATGTGTATGTATTTACGTAGCATCTTTATTTGGTATCGTATCAACACGTCACAATCATAAATATGGAATGCGCCAATAGGAATACAAGGAAGGCTTGTCATTTTGTGGGGGGAAATGTCAGCACACGGCTTGACATTATGTAACGGTAATGGAGTACCTCGTGTGCATGTGTTGGTGTTGAAATATTTGATTCATAATTTGGTTTTCCCCAAAAATAATTAAATGTGTAATCTTTTCTAGATGTCATTGACTTTATAAAGAACTAGAATTTCCTTGTGCCTTCTTACTCTACGTAACAAACATATTTTTTTCACGGGTGTCTTGTAGCCAATCACTAGAATATAGCTCGTACCCTCCATATTAAAAATAATATATGCTCGCGTCTGATCAGTACTTAAAGGATACAGTGCTCCTATCTTTGAATTTTTTCTTTTCATAGACTCGATGGAATTTGAATATAAAACTTTCAACTAATAGATGAATCAATGAACATATACATTAATTGTAGTATTTTTGCACTCCATATCAAGAATAATCACCGTTTGCGTCGGGTCAGTTCTAAAATGGTAGAATACCGGTTATGGGTAATTGCCCCCTAATTTTTCATGATTTGCAATTTTTATTTTAAAATTCGTAATTATTGTTAATTTGACAATTTAAAACCTTACATTTGACACTCTGAAAAATTTTATACTATATTTTGCCTTTAACATTCTCACCCTTGAACAGAGTTTCTGATTTCGTCAGTGACACTGGCCATGATTAAATAGATAAAGCGTTGAATGAATATTGACGAATCTAGTATAAAACGCTGGGAAACAATCGTCCCCATCAACTTTTTCTAATGTGCAATTTTTCTCTAAAATTTATAATTATTGTCAGTTTGACACTTTAAAAATTTACACTTGCCCTCCGATTTTTTTTTTTTTACTAGTTAGCTATCACTTATTCAAATTTTGCCCTTTTGAAAAAATTTCTAGCTCTGTCCCTATAAACGGATAAACCATATTACATGGATTACAATATATCATAGACCTTACAAATTTCTTCCATTCCATTGTTCTCATCTTCTTCTCTCGCCTATATAACCAACACTTGTTTTTGCAGCTCTCGCTCTTCTACTGTAAACTACTCAATGGCCTTAGAAGCTGACATTGCCTTTTCTTATCCTCATTATTATTCAAGTTACACCAATAACAATTTGTACGGCTACGATGAGGAAATGGAAATCGAACCGGCTCACATCCCATCATCGTCGCTTCTTCTACCCGAAAACTACGGTGTAGTTGATCAAAACTCATCGTCGTCACCCGAGAACAACTATTTCAACAACAGCGGTGGTGGTGGTGGTGATGAGGGATTAGGGTTTGCTCCGGTGATGGGAACCGGAAGAAGAAGAAAAAGGAGAGGCGCGATAGCGGTGAAGAACAACGAGGAGGTGGAGAATCAGAGGATGACGCACATTGCGGTGGAGAGAAATCGGAGGAAGCAGATGAATCAATATCTTGCTGTGCTTCGATCCATGATGCCCCCTTCATACGCTCACAGGGTATGTATGTATGTAGTAATCTCTCTTATGCTAAAAATATATGCTCGCAACTAGTTAACTTTAAATGATAAAGTGTCGGTTTTTAAATTTTTAGAGTTCGGGTAGTGTTTTTAAACTTGTATAACAACTTAGTGAATTTTTTTTTTTTTTTGATATATTTACATTGCTTAGTGGAATATTAGTTGTACAATTTATACTTTTTTTTTTTCGCTACTGAAATTTCGGAAATTACAGACAATTTCGTCGGTAAATCAGGTATTTTCGATAGTGTTGTGTTTTAGGACAAGTGTAAAAATTACTCTCGTGGAATATTTTTCTGCACATTTTTGGATTGAAAGTTAGCTCATCAACCTTGCTTGCATCTGCGTGTGAATGCTAAGTTTATAAATAATTAACCTAGAAAAAGTAAAAAAAAAAACAAAAAAAAAAAAAACAAAATTGGAATGAAGAAATTAAATATCTAATTGCATTTTATTTAACTTTTATAAATTATTTCTATAAGGTACTAGGAATCTTTCACTTGTAAAAAGGTTGGTTGTAACTTATATATAATCAAGTTTTTTTTTCTCCAAGCTTATAAGTTATAACCAAGTTAACAACCAGTAAAAACACACTTAATTATGTTTCTGTTTCCACCTGAAGTATAACTCTAAAGAACACGGAAACCCAACTGCAGACAATAATAATTGTAAATGAACTACTTTTACAATTTATTTTGGCCAACTACTTTGGATGTACAGTAGTTTGAATACAAATCATATTCTCCCCTCTTTCTATATCATATTGTGTTTCATTATTGTAATCTTAATACGTGTAAATTTTCTTTCTAAGTTCACTAATTTTTATAAATTTTTAAGAAAAAAAATATAAAATTAATTACATCAAGCATACATATCAAGATCACAACGGTAAAATACGATTTGAGATATATAGAGTGGGACAAGTGATTTGAATCTAACTACTTTTTATTAGTATTATAATTTTTGTATGATTGCACTGGAGATAATATTAGCATTGAAGTGTATGATTGCATTATAGATATATATATTTATATTGAGCTAATAGATACAAAGTATATATATATATATATATATATATATATATATTGCACATAACATCAATCTGTTATATATAGATATGGATAATATCTACAATAATATATATATAATGCAATCATACAAGATATAATTGATCCTGCTTTTTTTTTTTTTTTAATGTGTTTAACTTGAACATTATTGTGGTAATAATTAAGCAGGGAGACCAGGCATCAATAGTAGGAGGAGCAATCAATTTCGTTAAGGAGCTTGAGCAGCTCCTTCATTCCCTCAAGGCTCAGAAACACAACAACTCTACTTCTTCATCTTCAGCTAACAACAACAATTATAACAATAATAATGTCGTTTCCGACTTCTTCACCTTTCCTCAGTACTCGACGACGACGACGACGACTTCAGCTCGTCCCAATTACTACCATAACCCGACAATCATGATACCGGAAAAATCTAGTGACGCAGTGGCTGATGTAGAGGTCAGCATGGTGGATGGCCATGCTAACATTAAGGTTTTGTCAAGAAAACAACCTAAACATTTGTTGAATATGGTGGTGGGAATGCAATCTCTTTCTCTCAACATCTTACACCTCAATCTCACAACTTTTGGTCACATGGTTCTCTACTCATTCAGCGTCAAGGTGTGTACTGATTTCTTTATTTATAATAATATTTATAAAAAAATGATTTAGTATTTATTACTAACGACATTGATCGAAAACAGGTTGATGAAAACTGTGAGCTGTCTTCTGTAAATGAGATAGCTGCTGCTGTGTATGAAATGGTGGAGAGAATCCAAGAGGAGAATTGTCCTGTCGTTAATTAGTGTGTGATTTTATTAAATTATTATATTTAATAACTAAGAGTTTACCCGATGTATGGATGATCTCATCAATAAAGAGTGTTTTTTTCTTCTTCTTCTTCAAATTATTATTATTATTATTATTATTATTATTATTATATGAAGGAGAGAACTTAGTAGAAGTTAATCATATTTTGTCTGCATTGGCTCCAGGAACTTGTGGGCTAGGCTAGAAATGGACTTCTCCCGATGTGAAAGTTTTTTTTTTTGGTAAACCGATGTGAAAGCTTTGATATATATAAATAATATAATTGTACCATCTTATATAACATTTTCAACTTTAAAAAAAAAAATTACTAATACTAATATACTAATAATATAATATAGTTTTTCTTTTAGAAATTCTTGAATGACTCGCAGTCACCCCCTGTCCAATAGGTGGTACACCTTTAACTAACGAAATTATAACATGTATCTTACAATTTATACCATATGTCAAACAATCAATGATTAAAGGTGTATCACTTATTGGACATGTGGCGACCTGCGAGCCATTCAATAATTTCTCGTCACTATAAGAAAATTGGCAATTTGTGACGACACTTTTTTTAAGGGAATCAATTCCCTCACAAATTATAAGAATTTTCTAGGCATTTATTATGTTTTGAGAGATTTTAAAGGGATTTTCAAGGAATTTTCTGGCCAAGCTCTTTGTTAGGAGTCATTCTCTTACAAAATTTTTGAATGTTGTACTTCTAAGGGATTTTCATAATTCCCTTACAAATAATGTTATACGTCCCTCACAAACAAATCACTCACAAACGACTAGGATTTATTGTAGTGCGTTTTTTTGTGTATTTAGTAAATTGTAGCTGTAGAAAAGGAAAAACTTAGAAGTAAAAAACACATAATATCCTTCTTATATTTACAATGGGCTTTCTTAAAAATGACAGAAAGTTCACTGACCAACCAAATAAAATTGGGTTTCATTTGCAGATTATAAGCGATAATTTTATATGAGGCCCCTGATCCAGTAGCAATAAAGAAAGTCCGTCCTTGTACTATTGCTGATGCGGGTCCAAAGAAACCAGACATGATGCTAATGGGCCGGCCATACATAAGTATCAATATTTACTTATGTATAATATAAAATAAATAGTGGGCCTAACCTTAATTACGCGTAAAGTTTGCTTGATTAGCTATATAGCTTGCTTGATTCCAATATATCTCCAAATTTTTACGAACATAAATTAGTTATAAATTATTGTTGCTATGCATAATATTTGAAATTGAAGTGTACGTGTATGTATGTCTCTATATAGATATGGACGTTCTTCATATATTTTTCTACAGATATCCTAAATGTCATAGTCTATATAATCACCGTACCGCATCTAATCAGTTTGTATGAAGAAAATGCTGGCTATAAATTTATTTATTTTTAATTTTTAAAACTCAAATAAAAATTTTAAAACTAAAATTTCTTTGATTAAAAAATTAAATTCTGAATAGATCACCCAGTAGATTATACGTATCTTTGACACAAGATTTCTTTTTTTCCAAACATCAAGATGAGATTGCGATATATTATATATGGGTAAATCCTTAAAGTGTGAAATTTTTAGTGAAAAATCCATAGAAAGTTGTCAGGTAACACATGTCAAATGATGATTGTTCACAAAATAGAAAGAGAATGTTGTTAGGTATTGCCATGTGGATCTGAAGTGCTTTCTATGGATTTTTCACAGTTTTTTTCACATGCTCTAGCATCACCCATTATATATAATATATATTTAATAATAATAAAAGTTGATTATCAAGCAACACTCCACACGTGTGGGTTGACTGACTGTGTTTTCCTTTTAGGGCAATTAATAATAATATTAACTAACAGTAGTGTTGTATTTAAATGGAAATTAAAGGAGGAAGTATAGTATAGTACAGGTACACTACGTAGTTTGAAAAGGTAAAAATATATAAAAAATAAATCGTGGCAACTACTACGGCTGCGTGATAGATAGATGTACCGTATATATATTACCTTGTATAAATAAATATGAGCAAGCAGAGGTAGCTGCGCAAATATATATACTTTAGAAATTAAATTAATGGGGAATCATGATGATTTGTGGGAGCACCGGCGGCGGTGTGAGCAGCATCCAGAGCAAATATATATACTTTAGAAATTAAATTAATGGGGAATCATGATGATTTGTGGGAGCACCGGCGGCGGTGTGAGCAGCATCCAGAGCTCCTGCCAATTCCGGGAGTTTGCTCCTCCTGTTTAAGAGAGAAGCTTCAAGATCTGTTTATCGATTCCGACAATAGGTTTTCATGCTCTTCCTCGTTTCACACCTCCTCCTCATCTAATTTCTCCGACAACGGGTGGTCATCGCCGCCGCTCGGCGAGATCACCACCGGCGGAACGGATCGGCGGCGGATGCGGCGGTGTTTCGGTCGGTGAGCGTTGGGAATCACGGAGGAGGGTTGAGGAAGAGCAGATCTGTGGCGTTTGTGGCTAGGACCAGATCGTCCGCCGGAGATCAGACGTCGAAGAAGAAGAAGAGAAGGTTTTGGTCGAAGCTCATTCACTTCAAGTCTAAACCTAGAGATCATCATCATCCTGCTGCCGATATCTACTAAGTATAATTAAGAATGTGTCTAATGCCAAGATTGGGTTTATGTGACGACAGTTTATAAGAAACACTTCTTATTTTTAACATGGTATCGGAATTCAGACGGTGATGAATAATACGTGTGCCTTGTTACACAGCTCGAACCGATTGATTTGTGAGCAAGCAAGCTAGCTAGGACGTGTTTGGGTGATTTGTGTTTTCCATAATCAGATCAGAATTTTTGTTATGTTTTCTTTTTTAAATCCAACAAGAATGATCATCATCTTCTTCTTCTTCTACATGTTTTTGTTTATCAACAAATGTATATAACATGTTTGGTGTTCTTAATCCGAGCTCTCCCTAGGTACTGGTTTAGTTTCATCAATGTTATGTTGGTGTGTGTACTAATAAATAAATGTTAAAGCCAACGGCGCATGGGCCTACCCAAGCCGGGCTGAGGGTCCGACGACTAATAGCTTTACCCGCAGGTTGTCTTTTTCGATACAAGCACGTAGCGATTCAGCATTTCATTTATTAATTAGAGATTTCAGACTTATGAGAACAAAATTATATTTATGAACAACACATTGCTCTTTATTGACTGACTCATGTGTAACTGGAAATTATTTTTAGTGTGAATTAAACATGTTAAAGTGTTGTACTTCTGATCTAATGCGGTCCTAAGTCATTTCACGGGAACCAAATAAAAAAAATACGGTTTTGCCGTACGTAATATGCCAATAGTATGTAGCAACGGAAAGTGATCAATGTTAGATATTAAGCTAACATGGAGATTATGATAAACCTCAAGTTGGTAGGTGATGATTTATCATATATTTCCCTACACGGTTGAGCTGAAATATTTTGAAGGTTTATTCCATTAAATTTTAAAGATGTAGATCTGAATATGCGCGTTCTAAAATTAGGGTTAATAACTAAAAAACTGTCCAAGGTTTACCCTATGTTAAAATTAGGTGTCTGAAGTTTGAAATGTTAAAATGGAGTGTCCCAAGTTTCATTTTTGTTGAAATTTGGTGTCTCGGTGTGATTACTTTAGAGAAGCCAATTCCGACGAAACCGTTTGTCAAATTCGAGCTCTCATACACATTCCCTTCTCGTCATCTTGCCGGGACCGTCACCTAAAAAGTTGGTCACATCCGGAAAAGTAAATCTCGCTCTATTGTCCTTGGAAAATGGCTCACACCACTCTTCCAGAAACTTTTTTTTTAATATTCAATTTTTAGGTGAAATTTGACGATTTTGTGAAAAGTAAAGAGTGATTGATTATGATTGGGTTGGTGGGTTGATTAAAATGATTGAATGGAGATGAAAATACGCACAAAGACACCAAATTTCAACAAAAATGAAACTTGGGACAGTCCATTTTAACATTTCAAACTTCAGACACCTAATTTTAACATAGAGTAAACCTTGGACAGTTTTTTAGTTATTAACCCCTAAAATTATGTAAAGTTTTAGACTAATTAGTTAATAACAAGTGTTCTAAATTTCAACATTGTATTCTGCTTCATAATTATATAACTAAGTTGAGAAATATGTACACGGGATCCGTAACTTGAGTTTGTGCTTAACGTATTGGAACTGTCCCATAAAACAATATATCCCACATGTGTATAATATAATATAATATAATATAATATAATATAATATAATATAATATAATATAATATAATATAATATATACTACAACATTAAAGATTGGGAAAATATTTCATTGTGGTGCTATTTTGACCTAAATAAGAAGTCATTCACGAACGCAAAACCTCTGCGGTCAAAGAATGATGTCTACGTATAGATATCTCTATCAGTCCATATGTAAGATAATCAGACTTCTTCAACAGGGTTGTTATCCATCATGCTCACACGGTCGGTCTTATATATTAATAAATTCCGTCTCCTTGTACAATTATTAGTTAACAATAAACTGGTAAATTAAATGCATGAGCCGTTGGGACGTATCTATCCTATACTTATTCACTTCTATTTTAATCAACCATAAGAATTATTTTTTTGCAACTAGTTGTGACTATTAACTAATTCAGCTACGTAATATTCAAATTTTTATGCTCATAGAGTCACGGTATAAACCTATATACGAAGAACTTTAGTGAATAATCATGGCATGTAGTAACCCGTCAATGTAGCCAACAAGCAGTATAGTATAGTTAAAGACCGGCCTATTAAGACCAATTATATTACTGCGAGGCGACTCCCCGAGTAAACATTCTTAACCACTAAACCACCAATGCTAAAATGTAAACCCAACTAAATTAACAGTGGTGATCTAGTTGTTAAAACACTTATCCCATGTAGTTTGACTCCGAAGTCCCATATTTGAAACTCACCTCTCTGTGTCCTCACCAGGTTCCGTCTAATCCAAATATCGCGTCAAGAATAAGATAAGACAAGTAGAACTAAACTTAACTAAGCTGGTCATGGAGCTATATTGATGAGGCCACTGGATACACTAATTGTTCACTAAGTCTGGTCGGAAAAAAACATCATACCATGAAAAACGAACACCCGAACATTATGTAGCAAAATGGATCTCAAGTCGCCACTACCAGCCCATTCCAAAATAAAAACAAAATTAAATTACCAAAGGAGAACACTTCTTTTTACCAAGAACTCTCCTTATCCTCATAGTAAATCCATAAAAAACGTAGATGCTCGACTGGATCGGCCAAATGGTGAAATAAGCTGTAATTTACATGTCCCAGAGGAAGTAGTTCTTTTCAATACATCAAGAAAGCAATAATTTGAACAGGAAAAGTTGGCAGTTTATTAACCCTATTACATACGACAGATATAATATTTAGTACAAGAAATAAAAGGACAAAGTTGTATAATAACAGAAATGAATGAATGTATCATCATCCTGTTCCACTATTCTGTGCACAAAGTAACTTTCTTTGTTTTTTTCACCAGATGATCAATAAAGAGGATGATTAGTCTCTACTTTACAGTTTACATGCACCAGCAAGACAGAGACCTACCTCCAATTAAACTCACAAAGACAAGGCTCCAAGCTGCTGCAAAATTCTTTCTACTATACAACTAATTAAGGGCAAGGAAATAAGGACAAACAACAAAAAACAGGAATGCTGCTGCTTCAGTAGATTGTGGTTTTTCTTTCTCGTGATTAATTAGTAGTATGGAAGGAAGCAATGAACAAGTAAGTATAAGGAGCAGTTGCTTTGTTGCTTACTATCGATAAGGTGGCCCTGTCCTCATGGCTTCTGACCTGTCATCCTCGCTGTCACTGTAGGCCTCCTCGTGGTCTAAAGACGGCCGCTTTAGCCTCTGGAAGATTTCATCAAGTGACTCATGGGATGAGACCCGAGACCCGTGAAGATTAGGTGGTTCCTGAGCTGCTGCTGTTTGACGCAGAGGAATGAATCCCTTTGTTCCCAGGTTTGCCTTGAAGCTCTGGAATCCCATCTTCATCGACTCCCACTTTGAGGCTATGCCCGAAGCTTGGCCCCCACCCATGGTGCCACCAGTGCTCGACCCGTCCAATAACGAAACCTTAGCAGAGGAAATAATGTTGTTTTTCTCACCCGGAAGAGGGGGTTTGGATGAATGTCTGCTCTCTTCTCTAAGGGCTGCATATTTGCTGCTCATTGCTTCTTTGCTGCTAGCGTATTTCTGACCTCTTGAACTTTTCGACGAACCACCTTCAATTGGAGTGGTTTCATGGAGTAAAGATGTGTCAGCCACTTTCAGTTCCAATGCTGTTCGCTCCTACAATTGCACGTGTGAATCCATGTTAAGTTGAGACACACCCATAGCATAGATGCACCCAGACCAATGATTGTAAAATTCTCTAACTTCTACTTCAACATCAATCTAGCCAGACAAATCAGAACTAAGAAACATACAATATTATCCTGTCATTAACTAAAACATTCAAATGGTTCGGAAAAAAAAAAAAAAAAAAAAAAAAAATTGAAAATAACCCTTAGTAATAATCAGGGAAAATCTAGTTCATCTACACAATGATTTGAATAAAATAAGCTTCTTCTTCTACCAGTCATTTATCAAATAGATGTTGTGTTGCCCTGTTTTCATTAACATGTGCCAAAGAGCATGTGCTTCAATAATTTCCTTGAGGCACATGATCGCGCAGCTGAATTACTTTTTAAAATCCCTAATTGCTGGCAGGCTTATGGTATTATTGTCTTTCTTTCTTATCTTTACTTTTTTAAAGGGTTAAGAACTTACAAACTATCTGAAGTTTGCACTATGTTAGATTTTGGTGTCTGAAATTTAAATTGTTGATATTGACTGTTTGAAGTTTCAACTTTGTTGAAATTTGGTGTCTCCGTCTAAATTTGCGTAAAAATTGACAGAATTTGGTCATGTACTTGTCACATGACCTGATAAAAAAAATAATACCAAAATTGCCCCTAAGGTGGTGGCCGGCCGGAGTAGGGCGGTGGCCGGCTGGAGTAGGGTGGTGGCCGGCCGGAGTTGGGTGGTGGCTGGCCGGAGTTGGGTGGTGGTCGGAGTAAACATAAAAATATCAGGGGCAATTTCGATTTTTCACACAATTCTGTTAAATTTGACAGCAAAAATGGACGGAAAACCAAATTTTAACAAAGTTGAAACTTCAGACAGCGAATATCAACAATTTAAACTTCAGACACCAAAATCTCACATAGGTCAAACCTCATAATGTTTATAGGATCTTAACCCTTTTTTTAATACTAAAGAGTTTTTTAGTATCATTTGTCCACTTGGTAGTCAGAAGCTGGTTCCAATATCTGTCAGATCACTACTTACTTTGCCAGTAATACCAGACTCGACATCAGAGCCGTTGAAGTTCCTCGCCAGAGGAATAACATGCTCACCAACTTTCCGTCCTTCCTCCAGCCAAGCTCTTTCTGCAAAAAGACATGATTGAAACAGTCGGTCATTCACATCCCCAAGATAATAAAGAAATGTACATGCAAATGCCAGAATGCATATAGCCAAAAAAAAAAAATGACTCTGCCGTCTACCCACCCTTCTGAAGAATAATCATCCCTGATGGATCAAAACCATCTGTATCCTCTGCCTCACTTCGAACCAAAAACCTCTTCCAGCTCCCAAAGAAATTGATGATGCGGTCGAAGAAATTGCTAGCAACCAATATTGTATACACAACCATAAAAAGAGGATAAATTCTGTTGAACCCTTTCCCGAAAAATGGCACAGCAGCATCGATGTTTCCCATCCGCTGCAACAGGATGAGACACCCTGAATAAGATAATCTTATAAGGAATGTATAAAGTGAGATTTGTTTAGTGTTACGATCGATTTTAATTACTGCAACCCCAAAGATATATAGGAGAATCATTATTGCACATGCTATGCTTCACAGAATAAGGTTCCTTTCGAAGTAGCTAACTCCAACTTAAAAACTTCCTATCAATATTAATCAATAAGAATATCCAACTTGTAAACGAAAATCAGAAGCATATTTCAGATTGAGATCCTCATTTGACGGTATCAGGTGAAAGGAACCATACAGTACTTGAGCAATATGTTGTTTACGTATTAACTTCAAATATCACAATAACACTGATCAGATAGGGAATGGGAATTAGGGTTTAGTTATATTAATCAGTCTTAGGATTCCTGCAACTACGTGTTAAAATTAAGACCTCTTTAGAAACTTCAAAAAATAAGTATTTTGAAATAGGGATAATCACCTTCTCAAATATAGTAACATCCTCTTTTGTTTTACCAAGTTGAATAAGGTTCAGAAAGTTATACGATATCGGCGCAGCATATCGAGCAACCATCCTGTAAAAAGAATCTTAGTGAAGCTCCTAGTTCATCAGAAGTCAAATAGCAATCCCCAAGTAGAAAAGGTTGCAGAAACTTACGAGCATATCATAAGCAAATTCACAGAACTAGTCTGCCTTGGTGTTAATGAGTAGAACATCAACATTCCTATTTTGAACAAGGAATAGTATGTGCAAACACACATATACATCAATGGTATAAAAGCAAGAACCTGATAAAAAAGGGACGCTGTCAGCAGATAAATCCATAAGGGAAATAGAACAGAAGATAAAGGAGGGCAACACATTAGGCTTTATGTACGTTTTTTCCCAAAGAAAGTGTTCTTCTACATAGATACTTGATTAGTGAGTAATAAATTGTATGAGAGACGCTTCCACTCAGCAGTACTTTAACCCACTCTCAGTTCTAAAACTCTTGAATTTATTTAGTTACTTAATCTGACGCATGACCCTCGCAATTTATCAATTAACTTCTTTTAAAATTATATCTTATATATATATATCTTGTAATTCATTCTTCTATCCAATCTAATAAAAAATAGTTTTTATTGATTCACCTTGATTTAATTGTTCAGTTTGAACTCGAAAGTTTAATGTCGATTTAATGCTTAATATAATAATTATTTTTTCAAAGCAATCCCTTACAACCAACCTATAATAATCAATCAATGTTCAAATATTACTATATTAGTAAACTTTAACTCTCTTCTCTAACCCTCCAGAAAGGGAAGAAAGAAAAAACATGTTTCCATTCAGAGGTATGTTTCTACTTTTAAGTACATGACATATGCTTGAAGATGTGATTTAGGTATGAGGCGAGCTCTATCAAGATCATTAGTCAGGAACTAGACTATTAAAATGCATAAAGCATAAGACGACTAAACAATGGTTTCGGTTTCTGAGTGTAAGGTAACCTGAACAAGCATCTCCTGTTTTCCAACTGATTTGATGAGAATAGAGAAAAGCGAGAGATCAACTCCACGAGGAAGCAGAGTAGCCTCTGCAAGAAGAATTGCTACTGAGATCACACCAAGTATGATAGCTAACCCCTTCTTGAGTTGCTTCCGGAGAATGCAACGCCACAAAAATTCTGCAAAAACGTGCATAAGACAAACATCGATATCAAAACAACTAACATGTACTAGCATACCTGCTAAATCACTTAAGTCTACATAGTTGAAATGTTTAGAAACACAACAGAGAAAATAAATATAAAAGTGCAGACAACATACTAGAACAGCAATAAGAACATGAACTCCTCGTATCGCTCAACTTCACACATTACTACTTTCAGGGGAAAACAAACATACAAATCTTTTTGTATATTTTCAGTTAATTACCTAGAGAGAACGAAAAGAAATTGTCTGTTCAGCAGGTGGAGTTCTAGTTTCTGAGAAATTGAATTGGTAAGTCCCCAAAATACAGCACAGCCTAAGCTAAAGCACTACAACATAAACATAAAATACAAAAGTATACCCATCTTAACGGCTGAAACAGCAGTATTTCATAATTGTGGGAAGTTAACACTAGGTAAAGAGAAACAAACTTAATTAGCAATTATATGCGGGCCTGCTAAAACTGAAAATCATGGGAACTTCTCACTAAAAAAACATACAATCTTTTTGTATATTTTCAGTTAATTTCCTAATTACCTAGAGAGAACGAAAAAGAAATTGTCTGTTCAGCAGGTGGAGTTCTAGCTTCCGAGAAATTGAACTGGTAAGTCCCCAAAATACAGCCTAAGCTAAAGAACTACAGCATAAACATATAATACAAAAGTATACCCATCTTAACTGCTGAACCAGCAGTATTTCATAATTGTGGGAAGTTAACACTAGGTAAAGAGAAACAAACTTAATTAGCAATTATATGTGGGCCTGCTAAAACTGAATGGGGACTTCTCACTTTTATTTGTCTTAGGAATGAAATTATCACTGGCGATTTGGCCGTAGCAACAAGACTTTTCTGCTAAATTAGTAGTAAAACAAAATAAGGTATGTTTTTTTTTAAAAAAAAAAAGGTGGTAAGTCATTAACATATTCAGACATTACCAGTCTCAAGACAAAATAAAAGATTCAATGGAATCAGAAGCTAAAAGAGAAAAGGTAGGTCTCATAAATTACCGAGAGTGTCAAGAAAAGGAGCCAATCTTCCCGTTCGAGGTGCTCGGAGACTTGATATATACTGCCTGAAGGGAGAGTATAACTGTTTTTAGCCGGACCGTTAGGAGAACATGCAAATATTTCCCAACATATTAGTGTACCAGATATCAAGAGACTATTCAGATGAACAGTGGTTCAGTCTGCAAACCAAACCTCATAATTCATATACAAACCTATTATAAAATCTGCAATTACTCTACGTTTAAGAGTCCTCCATTGATTAAAAAAGAGTGAGTTAATGAATACAGGTAGGAAAGGTCATCCATCAACATATCTGCTTAAGCTTTTAGCCTGGATATGGATCTAGATTACTTGTAAAACCCACAATTATATTCAAAGAAATGATTGAAATTCCGATATTAAGCCTCCGACAGATTCGGACTGTGTCTGCAATAGTGCAATCAAATCAGTCATAAAGTTGAAAGTAATTACTCGGTGTGCCATTGAGTTTGCTTTCGGAACGTGGGATGACAAGAAGTCGGAATATCTATCATTACACTTATATTTAACATGGTATCAGAGTTAAGGGCCGGGCCCATGCAGACGCACTACACCAGACAAATTGTCAAAGGTGCAGATAATCTACAACTTATGCTATAGGTTAGTGTTGTCGGGCTCATCTGAGGTCCATGTGTGGACCAAGCATGGTATCAAGAATAAAGGTGTATCTCCAGTTAAGTTCCGATCAGTGTTAAAGGTCACATAAACAGGAAAGAGGAAAGAAAAAAAATGTCAAGACGTCAAGTCCATGTTGAACATGAGGGAGGGAGTTATGGGCCTCACATTGATTAGAGAAGGAGAGTTAATGCATCATACAAGTCGGAAGCTTTCTACAAATTTATCAACTTAAACTTTTGGGCAGGTAAATGTTTGGATCAATTGTAAGGCTCGTCAATATATTTAACCATCCGTAGGGCAAGACTTACTAAAAATAAGGAGAAAAAAATGCACAAGGGAAAAATAAAGACAAGATTGGCGGTATGATCATTACCATCCAGTTGCATCTCGACGTTCATAATTCTTTATCACATCTTCAAGTTCAAGTGCTTCCAGTATATAAGTCATATACTCACTGAAGAATATAAGAAGGAATTAAGATGCAATTTTAAACAGCAAATACCCAAATAAAAGGAATGGATATTCTTCTAAAAAAACAAAAGAAGAATATAAAAAGTAACACATGACTATTATTTCATTTTTATACGAATGACTACTGGCTAGTGATCCACCAAGATTGTGCAAGATGTCCAAAACAGTGCAAAGTAGCAAAAGATGTAGATAAACGTTGGTGCTTTATTCATGAAGAAAGTTGAACTTATTCCATGTGTTCTCCCAAAAAGAAATTATACAGGACTAGCCATGTTCCATCAAAAGACATAGATGAACTTGTATGGGCAGTATATGAGACTAGACACGTTCCACCAAAGCGGCCTAACATTTGATAATGATATGCAAACACCCATTTATGTCTCCAACGCAACAGAGGTGACTCAACTTTATCTAGCTGTTAAAAACTGAACACAACCCCCCCCCCCCCCCTCTAATCTCTATTAAGCTCTAATGACGCACTATCTAGTGCTAAGAAACATGAATATGTAGGCGTCAAAATGCAACAGTCAATAAACGAAGATTATTTCATCAAACAACTTCTTATTGTCTCAAAGTCAAATGATCTAGAGTTCTCATTTATGATATCCATGTGATTTAAGAAAATTTCGATTTCCTTTTGGCTTTAGAATAGAATAAGACAAGACCATAAGTCAGAAGCAAAAACCTTTTATATCGGTAGTATTCCTCTCTGGCTCCCCGTAGATGGCGCCTAAGGGTTGCCATTGACTTTTCATCTGTATCATAGTCCATATCATTTTCTCCTAATCTCCCACCTTGAGGTTTGAAGGATGGATCTTCTCTAAACTGAAAAAGGAAAATCTTAATATCAGTGGTCAATAAACAATAAATTGAAATTATTTTTTGTCATTTAAGCAAAGAATCACCATCTGGCTTAGCATGCTGTCAATAACGTCCATATAAGGTCTCAATGGATCACGCTTGGACATCTGAGTGGAAGTTGCTTGAGCTACCTATTGAAAAAAAAAAAAACAATTGGTTAAGGGGATCCAAACAAGAACAACTGAGCAAAACAATCAATGTCAATAATATTGCAAATGCCGCTTTGGAAATTGCAATAGAGTGAATACCGGAACCACTTACTACTATAGCATTAGATAGCTCTTGATGAGCATCATCAAGCTTAACTGCCATCTTCGCTATTTTATGCGACAGAACTTTTTGACGGGTTGTCCAATCTGAATATGTCCACATGCTCTTGGGGATCTCACTTAAGCCAAATCCGAGAAGAAATGCACCAGTAACGAGCCCAAAAGTGTTTGAGCAAGCCATAGCAAAACCAAGAATACTTCCTTCCCTGTCAGTCAGCAGAAGAAACGTATATATATGACAAAATACTCCAGGATAATGCATAAATTAAATTCAGCTCCTCAAGAGGGGGGAGGGGGAGTATCTAACTTAAGCCGGATAACTTATTAAACCGAGAAACATCACACAAACATTAAAAAAAAATTGCTCGAATCACAAAAACATCAATTTGGAGCAACAATGTTTGGCATGTTCATTGTTTTCTAGCTTGTAAAACATATTGTATAGAAAGAGATCGCCAATGCCACTGATTTCCTCCCTCAAAAGTGAAACAGAAAGAAGAATATAATCATGCCGTTTAATATCAGTTAGCCTAATGAAGGCACCACAACCCCCAAATGAACCCCACAGGACACACTCCTTCACACCTTTTTATCCTTTAACCCTTCCATTGTCATATTTAGATTTTAGACTATCAAGAGGCCAACCTATTAGTTTGCGAGTGCACAAGATTTGCCATGAATACACTAAGGCAACTATAACAAACTGGAACTGATGTTGAAAATACTTGTATTATACAGGATACAAAAAAAAAACTATATTCCCACCAGTAAATACTTGGGGTCTATCCATAACTTGTACCACAAATACATGCTCTTCTTCTCAAAATTTAGAAAAATGAAGTGATCAACCAATAACACAAAATATTCATGATAAGGAAAGAGTTTGGACTTTTGGGACTATAGAATGAAAAGATAAGCAATAGTTTTCCTGTAAAAGATTATACTGAGATAAACCAAGAGCTCACCATTTATTGTGCATCATGATGAGAAGAATAAGACCAAACAGAGCAATAGATCCAACAATGAGATAGAAAACTAAGTTCACATGTACGCTAGTCTTCAATCTTTCCTTCATGCTAAAATCTCCTGCATCTTCAAAACCCTGAATGAGGGGAACCACGGCCCTGCACAGAGATGTAAAATTGCTCAAATGCATCAATGTGCTTGCATCTGCCATCTGATATTGGATATCATTGTGGCATCACAGATCAAGCAATATCACACAAAGAGAGATATCTATAATTACAGACATTCTATTTTTAACTAATAAAAAAAATCCTACATGAGAAAACCATCTAAACGTGGAGAAAACTAGCTATGAATATATTGGATAGTTCATGAACACCTTTTGCTCGGCAGGGATACGCCGAGAGTGATTTAATCAAACCAGACATTCACGCATGGGTCTGCCAGGATAAAAACCAGTTGCCCTTCTGGCTTCTTTGTGGATTCTGTTTTGCTTTTGGTGATGTAATTATGATTTGGTTACATTGTCTAAAGTCTAAACTCTAAAGAGCAGTTTTATTAATTTGTTTATAAGCCTCACTCTTTCATGGCAATCTTTATGTTGTTAGTTATGATGCTTGTAATTTGTAGACGAACAAAGAACAGTGATTCAAACAATCATGTTATCTGATTTAAGATCAGAAAAAAAATTAATGCACAATATACTATGAATTCCATGCGAAAATCCAACCTTCGCTGCATAATACAGTAGATACTGCCTACTATATAGTGTCACATCATGTGGCAATTGCTTAATGAAAAAGTTCATGTAAAAAGCATACCAAGTTAGCAAAAACGTACTCCAGTAAGACCAGCTCCACATAAAAGAAATGCCTCCACTTCCATGATGGATAATAGTCTGGATAAAAAGAAATGATCTCAGTAACCAAGTCAATTAAGGCAACAACACCTTCAGCTTATCTTTGCAAATTAAACTTTTTTAAGTAAAATCATTCAACTTCACCAACAAATAAGCTGTACCGTCCTATTTCAAGCAAAATAGGTATCAATTAAGTAAATCTTGGGGAAGGTAATAACTCACTAGTACCCAGCAGATACCAAGTATGACAACCTAAAGTTGACAATTTAACCCATAGACTTGTGCTCGGTAAGCTTACACTCGTAACACTACATAAAGAATGCTGATGGATCCTCTATAGGTATAACATGTAGAAGAAACAAGAGGACCTTGGCAGAGAGATTATCAAAGAGAAGTTCCCAAGAATCCAGACCAGCTATCTAGATTTTTGAAACATCCTGTTGAACTTGGAAGAACGATGAGAATATGCTATGTTGTTTAAAGTCTAATGTGGGCTGCTTTCCTTATTATCTTGTAAACAAGTCATCCAGATTAGTGAAGAAACTGGAGATCATGGAAGTTGACTAAACAACAACATAATAAGTAATGATTATCTCTATCATATGATTATGTTCCATTCTCATCTCTCTGCTTCTCCCCTTCTACTTTTCTCCTTCTCTATTCTATTAACCACTCAACATCTGCACATTTTACTTCCACTCCACAGATTAATCTTAGGAAGCAAGTGAACTTGTATGGTCAGACCATTGCCTAGGCCTAATTGAACAACTTAACAACAAAGTTTACTGATAGAAGGGCTAGCAGATACAAAAGAAACCATAGCTTCGTATTCAAATCCAAAATGTCAAATATTTCACAGCAAAAAGATCCAGTATAATTTAAGACTACTTTTACCCATTAGTACTGACCAATTTCCTGATACACCAAACAATTTTGACAATTCTTAACCGTCAAGGAAAATATATATAGCCTACATAAAACTTTATGGCTTCTTCACCATGGGGTTGTTCATAGTTAATATTGATTATTGAATCAATTAAAGCTTTGATCTGTCCAGCAATGCCATCATCCCAAACACTAAACAGACATAAGCAGAACTACAGACGCAAGTGAAACTCAGCTTGCTTACCAGGAAAAAAACTCGGTTCATTAAGAAGAATTACGAAAAGAACATGCAATGAACCAATTAAGTCAATAACAACATCTGCAAATCCTTGATCATAAGAACAAATTGCTCCGGGACAAGACTACATGAACTAACTAATGCCGAGCAAAAACTTTCGCCGGCGATTCTGCCGTCAATACATGCTAAAACTCGGGTCCCTTGACCACATCGGCCCAAAATATGATCCGAAGGGAAAGGTCAAGCGTACCGTCCAGATGTCGGCGGGGACGAGGATGATAATGGATATAGAGCAGAACCAGGTATAGCCGACGGTGAATAAGACGTAGCGAGGGACTTCCGGTCCTGCGAAGTATCTTAGTGTGAGTATCACCATGCCCAGGGTCAAGGGCAGGGAGATCAGGTAAAACACCAACATCTCTTCTTCACTCCGGAAGCAATCTATGTGCAAATGACGGAGAAGCCCTCTCTCTCTCACTCTCTGAATCGAACGTAGAGATGAGGAGGAGAGCGGCGATCGGTGACGTTAGAAGTAGAAGACGCTACGTTCTCCGGCGAGAAAGAGCTGACGCCAGGACTTAATTCATTCTCTAGTGAAAACGCAAAACAATGCCGAGGGAGAGACAAGGGAACGACGACCGAAATCCAATACTCGACGGTATTCCAATACTTGGCGGGCCCAACTATTTTTCTTGGAACGGAATATGAATTTATTTGCTTGCGTATCTATTTTTTAATAAAATCATCAACACTAAATTGTATTATTTAAACTTGTTACGTAGATATTTTATGTATACTTTAATACGTAAAGTTAAGATATACATAAATAATATTTGTTCTTCAATCGTTTTACTTAATTATATTCTTTAAATATATTTTATTATTAAATTTTTAACAATCACCAATAAGATATTAGCATTAATTATAAAATGAATTAATTTATAATAAAAAAATTGGTTACGTAATACATAGTGAATTTCTTAAATTTAAAGAATATGTTAGGTAAAAAAAGTATGTCCCATTTTTAAGGAATGGTATGTAAAACCATTGTAACACATTTTTATATAATTTACATAAAATATATGTTTAACCAACATTTAAATAATATTATGTAATCTCATTCTGAATGCTCTTACTATTGTAAAAAAAATAGTTATCACAAATCATGGTTTTTTTTTTTTGCCAAAAATCACAAATCATGGTTCAAAAGTCGAAAAATGCGCAAGTATACTAGAAAGAAAAATCAAATTCAAAAAATTAGTAAAATGAGTTCATGACAAATTTAGTTTGAAATCTAACTTCTTTTTTAAATAATTTTAATATTAATATATTTAATATGAAATTGCGAAATCAATCATATATATATACATACAGAAAGAACAAACAAAATATGATTAAAATTGTACCGGAAGAAATATACTTTTTCTAGTTTTTCCATAGATTAGATAATACTTAAATTTAGGGGAAAAAAAAAAAGATAATCTACTATATTATATTAATTCGGCATCGGAAGCCCTCTGTCTGACACGTGGACAGTCTGCGCAGTCACTGTTTCCTAATTTAATCGAAAATTAATAGGGGTTCTCTAAATTTAGATACATAATATTGATTGGCTGAAAATTAAGAAGTATTTTTATTTCTTATTTTGATCTCTACACAATTTATGGAAACAAATTAATTAAAAGTTTCCATTTAAATTCATTATCTATACAGTATGGTTCCGGAAGACCATAGACCGCCACGTAAACAATACATATATAGAATAATAAAAAATATATATTACGTTCTATAAATCAATACATAAACCAACCTATCGGCTTACTATAATAAAATTGATGAAACAAGATTTAATTAATATTATATATAAAGAAGATGGCAACAATATAATATTATTATGTATTCAACGTAAACTAACTAATTTTAACAATATAAGTATTAATATATAAATATGTATGTAGATAAAAAATTAATGATCAAACAAAATTTATTTAACAATATTATATGTAAAAGATAAAGAATATGGCAACAATATAATATTATTGTACATTGAACGTAAACTAATTACTAATTTAGCAATATAATTAATATACAAACATGTATCTAGATAATACAACGATCGGTCTCTAAATATATAATACTAATAACATGCATCAATTACATAATAATGGTAAAACAAAGAAGACAAATTAGGTACATGATGAGGTTTTCGACTAGGATCTTCTTAGCTGCCGTTTAACAAAAGGATCTTCTTGATTTATTTTTTTTTGGTGTTCCATCTCTATATATATGCTCAGATATGGACAACAATAGAATAGATGTTTGTGTGTTATATGATCTCAACAAATTAAGGTACATGTAGTGATCTTTAATTGATTCTGAGTTGGGCACATTGTTTTAACTACATTATTGTTGAATTATTATTATTATTATTATTATTTTTTTTTTTTGGCAGGCTATGGGTCAATGTTTCTCATATTTATAATCATGCTATTGAATCCAACTCATCTTGCTATTGTGATGGTGTCATATGGTGACAATATACAACTGCAAGAAGGTTTCATTGGGCATACAAAGCAAAGAAATATGACGGTTAATGTCTCGCGATCCTATACACTCTGTAGTATATGGTGATCAGTTGGGTGAGAAGAGCTCTGGTTTTTCGGATTCACCTCTACCTTTTCCGGCGACCCCATGTTCTGCCGATCGCAACTCTTCCTTTTCGCCGAAGCCAGAGAATAAGAGCTCGAGAAAGGGTATGTTGTTAGATTTTGAAACTCAACTAATCTAATTCACTGTTCGTATAATCTCGATGCATGGTCGTCTCTTATTTTCCTCAATTTTGCGTCATATTAATTTAAATGTTGATTTGCTTAGATATGATTTTGGTTGGAACCGGACTGATAATAGCTTGATGTTGTTTTGTGAGAGTCGAGGGAGATGCCGACTTCTTGCACCAAGAAGATACGTGATATCAGGTATAAAGAAAGTAGTGATCTCGTTGAAAATCATGAATGCTATCTATGGTGGTCATACTAATTACTTACTTAGTTGACTTACTTGCAGACCAAGTAATCTGTATATATACCTATTCTCCAACTGTGAAGAAGCGATATACACCAACTATGTTTGAGAAAATGTGGATCATCACTGTTGAGGAACTAACTCATGGTTACTTGACATACCTTCGAGAAATTAGGTTATACATACCTTCCATGAACTAACTATGTAAGTACTATATAAATAAATTATCGTGTGACGGTGTATATCTCAAGATTCAATGTCACTTGCATGATCAATCAGCAAACATGCAATATGCTGATAAAAATGTATGATTTAATTGGCATAAGTGCAGTCTATGATGTGAACTCTAGCCAAGTATTGGTAAAAAGAAACCCGATTAATTTTTTCTTACAAGTTTGTTTTTCATAGTTAGCCAGCTTTAAATATTATTATAAATTTATTATCTTTGTCGTCTTGATGTTATTTTATGATTTCTTTAATTTTCTTTTAGCCATTTTTTCCATATCCAAATTTTACATAAATTTATCTAAATTAAATTATCACGTCATTTAAATAATACACTAGAAATTAAATTATTAAACCAAATTGACCTTGGCGATCAAATTATTCCCACTGAATCTACCACAAGATTTTTTTCCCCTTAAATCAATTTGTGTCTACTGTCTTATTTGCCTTTTTTTGGTAGCTTTATTATATATGCTTCTATTATGTTATTTACATATGTCACTAATTACTTAAAGAATAAGAACCAAAAGTCATTATTTAATTGATGTTAGGTACTTTTAATCAAAGATAATGGTACTGCTGTTTATTCAATTGACTGACCATATTTTTTTCCATGATTCATTGTCAATTGCTTAAACAGCAGTACTATTTACTTAAAAATATGGTCAGTTAATAAAGTATTCACACCTTTTAACAATGAATCATGGAAAAAAATTGTATTCGTCGTGGATTGTTTTTAACTTTTCTTTTACAAAAATATTGTTTGATAATTTTAGATTTATAGTAGTTTAAATTTCACATTAAAATTATCTGAATATGTACTTTATGAGTTCTTTGTCGGTTTTAGTATTATGTTAAAATTAAAATTAAATGGTATTTATAAATGAATTATTTTTTTATCATATTATAGTCTCTATAAAATAAATAAACTCTCTACATAAATAAAGAATTAAAAGTTTCTATTTAAATGATATATCTATACGGTATATATATGAAGTCTTTTAAAATGGCCAAATAGTCGTTCTATTTTTAATTAAACAATATATGAAAATATTGGCGAACCAACAATATATATATATATATAACACACTACATTATATAAAATGAAATATATGTACTTAATATAAAAATTTATTACGATCAACTATATATATAGTACATAAATATAATATAAATGATATAAAAACTTACCAAGGCCAACTATATAAATAATCACAATATACAAGCCTATATAAATATATCATATATATATATATATATAAATATTACTACGACAACTACATATATAAGATAAAATCTATTTATATTACAATTTTTTTAGGTAAATAATTAAAATATATACATTTTTTAATATTTTATATGTATAAAAATATTCAAATTACTGTTATCACTCAAATCCAAATTTAATGGTTCTATTTTTTTTAATGCTAAACTTCATATTTTTAAGTTCAATTTCTTACCCGCGCGGTGCGCGGGGTTAGTGGCTAGTATATATATATATATAAATATAAAAATATATTAACGTTCTAAGTTTAGTAATAAAAAAAATTAGTATTAAACGTAGGTACGATATAGGGTTTTAGTTAGAAACATTATATATATATATATATATATATATATATATATATATATATATATATATATATATATATATATAATATGACAATCGTTGCACGAAGGCATTAACTAGACAATCGGTGCTATGCATTTACAAATAACCCACGATAAGCTCAAAACATATCTACTATATTATATTAATTCAGTACCGGAAGCCCTATGAATGACACGTGGGCGGTTCTTACAGTCAGCGTTTTAATCGGCATTTAATTGGAGATTTATAAATTTAGACATAAAATATTGATTTATTGTAAATTAAGAAGTATTTTTATCTCCTATTTTGGTCTCTGCGCAATTTAAAGAAACAAAATAATTAAAAATTTCCTTTTAAATAGTAAATCTATTCAGTTTGGTTCCGGAAAGATCATTGACCGCCACGTAAGCAGTAATTAATAACTGAATTTGAATAACAATAAAAGTAAATAAATTAAAATAGTTTAATACACGAACACCTAAATAATGGAAATTCATATATATCAAAGCAACGAAAGAGTATATATATCTATAATCTTCTATTATTATAGATAGTTCACGTTATATGAACTTCGTATCAATTCGGCTAATACACTCAAAATATTTAATAAATATATAATATCTTTAATTAGCTTCTTTCTAATTTTTGAAATTAAGAATAATGAGATAATACACTATATATATACAACTAAACCTAAAACCCACTCACGCTGCATCAAGCTAACCCACCACCGTGAGGTCCATGACACCCGTCTCAATTTTCTTTTACTAGACTGCATTACTTTTATTCTAAATTCTCAGATTATTCAAAAACAAAAAATGAACGGTGTGACGAATTCTGCAGTTTATAAGGGTGTTGGAGAATGAGCTGATTGAAGTTAAAAAAGACAATAAAATATTCATCCAAAACTCTTTGAAAGTAAGTCGGGTTTTTCAATATTGGTTAATTCTTGGGTATGTAAAAGACATTCTTAATCTTGCATCATAACATGGAGATTACAATGATATTGTGAATGGATGGAATGCGACTCCTTAGTATTCACTCTTATCATTCTCCATCTCTGTTAATTATAGTTTTACCGGTTATTTTAGTATATTATTATAGATACAGTCGATAACTAAAATTCATTGTTGTGATGGTGTGGTGTATTACAATATTTTTATAGTTGTGGTATCGCATGTTGTTCCGTTACCTTTATGGTTTTTATTTTCTAACAAATGTTTTCTTTTATCGAATTTAGGGCGGAGAAACTGATGCTAATCAAAATACGAAAATGACTAAAAGAAAAAGAAAACAATAAGTCTGGTCGTAATAAAGTGATCGACTTGGTGGATGACAATTAAGAAGACTTGAGTATAGAAGAAATACATGCTTTCCTATACATCAAAGTTATCAAGGTTAGTGCAACTAATAGCCTAATTCTCGGACCTTAGTTGATATATATTATGTGGTTAATATCATATTTAGATTTTAAAATTCCATGTCATCATTGACATCAAAAATTCATACGTAATCTTACCCTCCGCTTTAGGGTTCCACTTATAGTATGTTTAACGTGGTAATCCACGGGGAATTATTGTTGTGGGTGGTATTTAGTAAGAACATGCAAAGGTAGGTCAGAAATATGAAGAAATCATAACACAACTTGGTTATGATTTCTTTTTTCGTTATATTAATACACGATTATTAGTTATTTCATTCTTTAGTTTTTTTTTCCATTATTCTTTAATTTTATTCTTTTTTACTTCAAATTCTGTAGTTTTATTTAAACTTGATAATTAACATGATTTTATATATGTGTAATTATGAAATAGGCAGACAAGCACAATGTTAAGGAGTTAATTTAAGGTCGATCAATGTCATACATAGAGAGTAAGCATATATAACTACTTATTAATTTAACTATGTAGTTTTCATTATTACATGTTTTGTCTTCTCCCAATGCTTCCCTATAGGTTTGTCATTGTAACTCGCAGGGTTCTTTAGGTCTAGAGCAGTTGAGATACATGAAGAAAATGGGTTCCATATTTAGATTCTATTCCTCTATATGTTTCCTTAAGGGTTTTATATTACATACTCAACTACACATTCTAATATTCTTTAAAAAAAACTTCACATGTTAATGTCTTATGCACTAAAATGTATTGGAAGAATATCGACCTGGCAACAAGAACATGGTTAATTTACGTAGGCGTTTTCTCGAATCAGCGTTTCCTAATGTATGTATGTATTGTATCTAAATTTATACGTGTTAATTTATTTATTTTTACTCATAAATATATTTCACAAGTCAATAAAATAATAATAAACCTCCAACTTATTACTGAATTTTTAATATGGATACTAACAAGTTTGAATTTATGCACGGATTAAAAAATAAAAGGAAAAATAATTGTATTATAGATTTGGTATTTCTTTTATCTAATAGTATAATATTGTGTTGATTAAGAAAAAAATTATGAATACTTCTAAAATGGTATATATATGTTTAATAATTTTTTATATTCAGTATTTGTTCAATTATATATATTATATTATATATATATGCGAAAAGATAATATAGAATTAGGTTAATGTTTAAAATACTTAAAAGATTTAATATTATATCTTTGAAAATCTTAAAATTATTTTTATTTTTTAAATCCAGATTCAACGATTTTATTTTTTTCTAACTTTTTTTAATGCTAAATACAATTTTCTTACTTTGATTTTCTATTATTAGTTAAAGTCTTATAAAAATAATCTATAATGTTGATTAATTTCACTATCATGAAATATTTTAAATAAGAATTTGTATTAAATACTTTAATTAAACTAATGTATTACTATTAATTAATTTCTATAAAAAAATATTTTAAAATTTATAAATAACGTTCCATATTAAAAAAAAGTTAAGATAAATTAGCTTTATAATTTTATTTTTATTTTACCCGCGCGGTGCGCGGGGTTAGTGGCTAGTACTATCTATTCCATCAAGAACTTCTTAGCTTAAAATTCATTGCAATGACGTGCGTAAAATTCGTTGGAGCCTTTAAATTGAGAATCTAATCAATCATGTACAGCGAAATCAACAACTTTAAACACTTTAGGGAGCTAATTAAAAAAAAAAAAAACATTCCTTTTATGGGCATTTTGAATACTTAAGTATCAGAATAAACATTTTTAACCTCAAATTTCTCTAGCGCACAGACAGACCATTTTCAAACGTAATGCATCTGAACCCAAATTTGGACAAGTTCCCTCAAAAGGAAAACGAACTAATCAATTATACTTTAAATATTCGGCCAAAAAAAAATTATACTTTAAATAATGTAAAATCCAAAAGAAGAAAAAGAGTAAAGGTGTCGACAGAAGCTTCTTGCATCAAATTAGAAATCATCCACGTGAAAGGGAAAAAAAGAGTTAAGAGCACTTCCAATGTTATTAGTTCCTAGTTTCAAATTTACAAATTTGTAATGGGAAAAAAAGAGTTAAGAGCAGCACTTCCAATGTTATTAGTTCCTAGTTTCAAATTTGTAATGGTAGGGAGTTTCTAATTTTTAGTTCCACTTATTGATGGTTCCTACTTATAATGATTAAATAGAAATTTTGCATTCTAATGGAAATTCCTAGTTCCAAAATTAGAGTTCCTAGTTTCTAGATTTGTTCCTGGACGCTGACTAGGCGTGACTATAATTACTAATATTACCGTTTTGTCATTATCAATTGAATAGTGAAGTGGGACAGTTCCTACTAGTAGAAACTCTCATGTTACTGTTCATATCGGTTCCTACTCTTTAATACTATTTTATTCAATTATTTCTTTATTATTATTATTATTATATATATATATATATATATATATATATATATATATATATTATGCTACGCTGAGTCGGACAATGACACGAGTCGTAGTAGGTCGTTTTTAATATTAAATAAGTTAAATAATGATACAAAGCAAAATTACTACTTTTTAACTTCGAATCAATTTCAGAGTTTTCATACTCAATTTGTTTATATTTTACCATGTAACACAACCGTCAATTCTAAATTTTGAAAAATAGTATAGAATTTCATATTATGAAACGTGAAATAATTATTTTATTAAAAAATATTATATTATTTTAATGCGTATATATTTATATATAATCTACTTACTATATTATATATTATTATTATTATATAAAAGGAATATTTTTTTTTTATTATAATACATTGTATAAAAATAATATTTTTTGGATGATATACAATATATTTTTGTTTTATATACATTAAAATCATTAGTAAAAACACATGAGGACTTCACATTTAACCGATTTACTACTATGTATCTAATTTAATGTGCATAAACGTGATTCTGCTAACGACGATGAATCAAGACATGTCAATCGATGAATAACAGATATACACTGATATAATGAAATAATATCGATTCAATTAATTTAATTAATCACAATTATTATATCAATAATTATATTTATCTCATCATGCCCGCTGAGTAAAGACTGCACCTATCAGTAATATTAAAGTAGTTAAGTAGCGTATAATTATTGAAAAGATTCAACACTTTAAAGTTATATTTGATTCTTCCATAGTGAATTATCAAATCAAACTGGCAAAAAAAGATTTAAAACGATTTGGTCGAACATCTCTACCAATTTAGTATGTGTGTGACAATTCTATATAGTCTCAGTATCATATACATATATATTAATTTATATTTTAATTGGCAATTTTAATGTATTATTTTTATATTTGTTTGTAATGTAATTTTTAAATTATTGCAATCATTATTTTTAAAAACTTATGTGCTCATTTATATATTATATTTGTTTTTATACAATTTTTAAATACCAATGAGTCGTAATTACTTTTAAATGTATATTACGAAATAATTGAACTAACCTAACAACGTCGACTTTCAAATTTTGGGATAATTAACAACACACGTCGGTCAAAGGTGGAACCCAAATATTTGATCTAAAATTGAAACTTTGACGAATTCATAAAAAAAGTTAAGTTTTGTTAAACAATCAATTACTTTTTTATGATTTTGTACAAATTTTTTCCAAGATTATTTTAATTAATTCAGTCTAACACTTGAATCACATTCATTGGTTTGTTCATGTCCGTATTTTTAAAAATATGAATATTTAATTTATATATAATGCTTTAAAAAAATTTGGTCGAACATCTATTGGATTTTAATATGCATGCGCTAATTCTATGTTGTCTCAAATATATATATATGTTCATTTTTAGTTTACAAATTTAACATATTATTTGTATTTTCTGTAATATGATTTTTAAATTATGACAATCATATTTAACAAAATTATGTGCTTATTTATAAATTATGTTCGTAACTTTTTATAATTTTTTAAATACCAAAATATAAATATTTAATTTATCTATATAGTTTTTTGTACAAAAAGTTATATTGTGAGTATAGAATTATGTGGTCCCAGTTTGGAAGTGGAACTAGGTCTCCACCACTGGAGAGAGTTCCTATTTTACTGTAGCATTTACTGTAGCGGAACGGCTGGCTGACTGTAGCGGAACGGCTGGCGGCGAATGTTGAGCCGCCGGTGGGGGAAGAGAGTGCTGGCTTACGGCGGCTACAGACGTCTCTTACATCTTTTTAATTGAGGGTTTTCGTCGATTATTATTTGCTTCTGTCCGAATTCTACTAAACTCAACTAGCTGAACTACCGACAATGGGCTTTGAAGTTGGGCCTTATATGCATTTATCCACTCTTAGTTTCACGTTTGCCCAATCTTTGCATGTATCCACTATTTAACAACTTACCCCGCACTTCGCGGGATACAGTTAAATTTTTCCTTATGTTGAAGAAATTCATAGTTATAATTTTGGTCAATTTTAACTTATTAACTATTTGTAATTATTAGTGTTTTGTATATCACTCCGCGCGTCGCGCGGGGAATGTATCCTAATTATAGAAAATTATTCATATGATATATGTTAATTTATACCTTATGTAGGATCTTACGATCCACAATCTGATCCCACGAATGATCTGATCCTATCATAAAACGATCCTGGTTAGGATCTCGATCCTAACAACCTTGTGGACCTCTGTGACAGCTCAAAATCTTCCCCCTTCATTAATACTCCGGGACCATCGTGCCCAGAACACAGAGGTTTGTTGGGTGTATGACGCTCCAGGACTACACTAAATAGCACAGTGGTTGCTAATTGACTCCGCGGGGCGGGGCGGGGCGGGCTGCAGTGAGATATGTCAAATGGCCTGAGTTCACCCAAAAAAAGTCAGTACACTTCGTTCTTTCTTCTCTGTCTCTCTCGCCGCCACTGTGGATCCCCAATTATATTATTCCGTTGACAGCATAAATCCACACTACACTAACTACCCACCTACCTCCACGACCCGACCTCTCTCTATCGCCAGCCAACTCATTTTCCGATGTCTGCTTGAACCATTGCACCGCCATGTCGTCGGAGAAGGACGTCGTCTGGAGGACCTTCCGGGGCCTGGTGGAGAACGCCGACCGGAAGTTTGCCCGCGTCCGCGACCTCCCACCGCACTGCCCGGCCTCCGCGGAGGTCGGTCACTGCTTCCACAAGGCGTTTAAGTCATACATGCGCCTTTGGAAGTACCAGCAGGTTAAACGGTCTAAGCTGCTGGAGGCTGGACTGAAACGGTGGGAGATCGGGGAGATCGCCAGCCGAATTGGGCAGCTCTACTTCAGTCAGTACATGAGGACCAGCGAGGCGAGGTTTCTGGTGGAGGCGTACGTGTTCTACCAGGCGATAATGAGCAGGAAGTACTTTGAGGGCACTAAGGTAAAGGATCTAGGGGTTAGGGCTAAGGAGTTGAGGTTCTATGCCAGGTTCTTGCAGGTGGCTCTGATTTTGAACCATGTGGACACTGTGAAACTGCTAATGGAGAGCTTCAAGGCGGTTGTTGACGACTGCAAGGTCACTTTTCGGGTAAATTATCTTCCTACTTTAGTTCATCTTTGTGTGTCAAAAGAATTGAAGCAGAACTCCTAATTGCGGGTGCTACATATAATTTTGTCAAATGGATTTCAGTCAAATGTTCACTTTTTTCTAGGTACGACCATCATAATCCTGTACATTCAAACTAGAATCAACTTATACTAATGTAGATAATAGAAATTTTAGAACCGATTTGCAGAAGAGATTCATGATTGCTAGAATTTGGAAATGGGTAAACAAAAGAAACTCAAATACTTATATCCAACTATGAAACATAATTATTACCTACGAATTTGCAAATGAGTTTATTTAATTACTTAAAAAAGGTTTAAAAGGAAAATAAGATCAACCTGTGGGTCATGTCTGTGGAGCCTCCTTCTCTTGTTGAATTGTTCACTATTTTGTTTGTTCGGATTGTTTTAGCTGAATTCTTGCTCACAAAAAAATGTTCGTGTTGAATATAATATCATTGAAGTCCGCCATTTGGTGGATTCTGGAATTATTCTGAACAGGACACATTCTTGGACAGAAGCATCAATTGAATACTCTTTCCAGGGACCAACATTCTATGAAGGTTTTCCTGCTATGATGGAACCATGGGGGAGTTCCCTTATGGCTGTGAAGTTTCTCAGTCAATTTGGTCATATAAATATAACGTGTTTAAAAAAATACTCCTTAGGCCTAACTGTATGTACTTATGTGTTTGAGTGCTTTTGTCCTCCCTTACATTTCAGTTTCATCCATGAAATTAGTAAGCATCATCTTAAAGAACGGCATAGAATGGAGGTTTTGGAATTGAGACTTCTTAAGTTGCTTCTGCAATAATGAAATTATTTATGTTTTTCTTTCTTTTTTTCTTCTAGATTCAACTCCACGTGCCTTTGGCTATAATCTAAAATTTTATTATTAAGCATTACTAGTCTTGGGAAGAATAACCTTTTAAAATACTTTCCGCGAAACATCATCACCAACTTACTTTTTAAATGGCAGCTTAAACAAGTTCTCTCTCTCAGTGGAAACCTTTCTGGTGAAGTGGCGCTATATGTTCATTTTGCCAATCTTATGGATGTGATGATGTTGGTGTAAACCAATGATAGTGTGGTCAGTATATTTTGCCTGAAGGTGGATTTGTCCTTACTCTTACCAGGAAACAAATTTTAAAGAGTGGAGGATAGTGGTGCAAGAAATTGTCCGCTTTATGGACGTTGTAACTTCTTACAGTTGTGTTCGGCCTCTACGCTATTGTGCTACCTTAGACAACCACCCAATTTCATCTCCTTATGTTACCCGCTTCCATGCGAAAAAGGTTATGAAATTTAAAGACGCAGTGTTGGCAAGCTACCACCGAAACGAGGTGAGATTTACTTCCACGCAGTAATTTTATGTTATTTTATTTAATGAAATCCTTCTGACTAATACAGAATCCATTTACTCAGGTAAAGTTCGCAGAACTTACCCTTGACAACTATAGAATGCTGCAATGTCTAGAATGGGAGCCAAGTGGAACATTCTACAGGAAGCACCTTGCTGAATCAAATGAGAATGGTGGTGTTGGTCATTCGGGAACTTCAGGGTTTATTGATATGAATTTGACTATGGACATGACTGATACATCCTTGCCTCCAAATCCAAGAAAGGCTATTCTCTATCGTCCAAGTGTTACACATTTGTTAGCTGTAGGTTCTGACTGCTTTAGTATATTATTGTATGCATGCTCCATTTCACATTCATGCTTAACAAATAGCCTATAACAAATCTTTTTGATACCATCCAGTATTGCATAACAAATTTTTAATGGGCAGGTTATTGCTACAGTGTGTGAGGGTCTTCAGCCAGAGAGTATTGTCGTGCTCTACCTTTCAGCTCCAGGTTCGATTTTAAAAAAAAACTCTGGTTGTTTGAAAGTGAATCTTATGGTTGTTCTGTCATTATTGTGACTTGTGAGTGACGTTTGCTGCATCAATTCCAGGAAAAACCACCCAATATAGTTCTTCTCAAACGGAGAGCTCAGGAGATTCATTAAAGTCTTCGAAAAGCAAAAGCAAATCAGAGATCTCCCAAGACCAAAATTACTCTACTTCCGAATTTCATGTTGAAGGCCAGAAAAACTCGGGCAACTACTATAACAGTTGTCTATGGTTTGGTCCCAAGGGGAGTAGTGGTAGGTGGACTTCCTATGCTGTCTCCTCCAAAAGTGATCCACTAAGACTAACCCTTTTTTTTTTCATTGAATGCATATTCTCATTTTGTTAGAAGATGTTGATCTTCAGCTTCGGTATTTTCACTTTTCAGGTGCAAATACTCTTTTCCCTGCTGATATAATTCCTTTTACGAGGAACCCCCTTTTTCTGATTATTGACAGTGAGAATAGCCATGCATTCAAGGCAGGTTTGTCAGAACTTTTGCATAGTTTTGAAATCTAAGATAGTTGTGGGTCTAAAAGCAGTAGTTTATTTTTGCTGCTATGACCAATTGTGCTCGTACTAATAGATGACTAATGAGAGGTAATGGGTATAAAATACCAGAGACAATGTAACATGATAGATGCACTGATTAGCCTTTTTGACAAGTATAGAATTGCTAGGAGCTATCAGCTATGCCCTTTCATTATGAGGATTGTTGTACTATTTCATGTAGCATATTTTGTTTTTATATTTTCTCTGTCGAAGTTTAACAAGTTGATTTTATTGTTTCCAGGTCATTCATGGTGCGGAAAGGGGAGAACGAGCGGCCCTGTTTCTTTCACCGTTAAGATCGGCCTATAGGAACCTTATGGATAGTTCTGCTAAAGCAGAAAAAGGAAGTCAATTTACCTTCTTCCTAACTTCTCCTGTACCAGCATTTTTACAGTTGTTGGGGCTCAGTACTAATGCGGTAATTTTTCACCGGTAATTATAGTCTCTATTTACTTAACCATCAGGTAGAGTTTCTTAACACCGTCTTTCTTGCTAGGATTTCAATGAAGCTGAAAACATGCTATCCACTGCCTTCTCCGGGTGGGAAGTGATCCTCTGTACTGCGACCGACCTTGATCTAGTTTGGGCTCAAGTTCTGTCTGATCCATTTATTCGCCGACTCATATTGAGGTAACAAATCCCTCCTTCCACCTTTTAGTACCTATATATCAAGGAACTGTTTGAGAACCGATAAAATTTCATTATGCAATTGCTGCTTAGAGCTGAAGTAGTTTCCTGTGCCTCATATAAAATGTTCAGATTCATATTTTGTCGTGCGGTCCTATACTTCTTCTGCACTCCGGAAAACAGTGAACAGTATCTGCCCCTTTGCTTACCTGAGCTTCCTCATTCTTTCTCTCCAAAATCCGAGCCAGTACGCTCTGTAGTTGTTCAAATTACGAATCACTTTGGTGTAAACGATTATTTCCACTTGAGGAATCCGTAGCGGGAGGCTACATGACTGTAAATTAGCATATGGGCTGAGGGTTCCCATGGAGGAGTTGGAACTGATCCATTCCTGCAAAGAGAAAAAGATACATACAAACTTAGCTCCTACAGGTGAAGATGAAACAAGCACTGCTAGCCATGAATTTGGATTATTTTCTTTAAATATTTATTGGAGTAAATACTTCCTGTTGTTATTCTTGGTACCTATATGCATAGTGTGTGTATGTGTGTGTATTCAGTTAGATGTGTGGCTCATGTATTTTTTATAGTTAGGTTCTCCTTGTCAAGATGTCTATGTAGAAGAAAGGCAATAGTGAAGCTAGATTTAGATATTCTAGTGGTGGATGAGTTAGTTGTGTTATTATCATGAGGGAAAGGAACCACATTGATGATTTGCCAATATATGATGTATCAATATTTTTTATTAATTTGTTACAGTGCTTCGTAAGTTAGATATAAGGTTTTCATCTCTTTTAATATAGAACAAATCTATTAATTATATTATCTTATAAATAGTTATTATAATAATAAATTAAAGAATAAATCTTATATATATATACCTTTACAGAGCGACATTTTATACCCTAGTTTAACAAGGCAATAGAATACAATTTTTGTATCTGTTTTTGTCATCATTTGTATTTTGGAGTGAATGACCAAACTAGGTCACTTCTCGAAACTAATTCCCAAAATAGGTCTCTTCATATTTTTAATAATATCTATTATTTATTTTGCATCCTAAAGTTTACATTGTGTTACAAATGAACCCTCATCGTTATATAATACAAGAAAAAAATTGAAAATTAAGAAAATTAAATATATGAAAAACATAAAAATAAAAATGGAAATAAAAAAATAATTAATTAATGAAATGATAAAAAAATACACATTAAAAAATAATCAAACATACATTTTTTGTAGCTTTTAATTTTTAAAAAATATATGAAATTAAAGGATACAATTTTCATATAAAAATAAATAAGTTTTTAAACAACTTTATATTGGCAAGAAAAAAAAACATATAATGGTGTAAAAAATATACATCAAGAGTATGAAAAAAAAAAAAATATATACAAACTGAATTCATTCTTAAATTTATTCTATTGATTTTTCAAATTTAAATTAGTTTTTTTATTTTTATTCAGTCACTAATTTTATAAATTTAACATGTTTTACTTAGGGTTGATGTACACTTTCATTTTTATATTTCCATACTTAAAAAAATCACGAGTATTTAGTTTCTTTACATTTTATATCACAACTTTTTTTTTATAATTTATATCCTTTAGCATAATTTAAAAACGTTTTTTTTTCACAATTAATAATTTATTATTTTTTTATTTTTAACTTTTACATATAACTACCTTATATTTTCAATTTTTCTAACATATTTCTTGTATTATTTCGGTTTAGGGTCAATTGTAACAAAATATAAACTTAGGGATGTAAAGTAAAAAATATATCTAATTAAAAATAAAAGAAAAACCTATTTTGGGAATTAGTTTTAAAAGAAGCCTAATTTAGAAATAATATTAGAAATAAGTTTGGCCAAACAACCTATTATGTAAATTTACTCTTGTATTTTGTGTCAGTTTACTTCAACCAATCAGAAGGTTGAATGAATGCTTGATGATCCGTGTGTTAAAATGATCACTCATCTCAGCCGTCCACTCTAGGTAAAGAAACACAAAATCAACACCTTTTAACCGTACGATCCATTTACAGAAAACACACGGATAGCTAATCTAACCCATCCGATCCACCACCATAATTTTGTCCATGGATTGTATAAATATAGATTGACCTCTTTAATTCCTAAACTTTGGCCTTCGTTTCATAGAGACAGACGACGTTTGAAGAATTTCGAGGTTCGTTTCTAATTTCTTACTATAGATTCTCGTCCTAGTTTAGATCTCGTGATTTCGTTAATGCTATTGATTGAAGAAGCTTACTGTTTGAACGATTATCGTCAGCACTCGGATCGGTTATATTCATTTTGGTGTTAGGGTTTCTTCATTTATATAAGTTTTTACTACCTGGTCAATATATGTCATATGAATGTTGAGATTTGCTGTGGCCTGGTTAGAATTAGGAATCGCTGAAAGAGTGAATCCATTCGTTGATGATTTTTTAGGGCTTAGAAGACTTCAAACTTCCTATTGATGAATTCTTGTAATTGCAGATGGCTCGTACCAAGCAAACTGCCCGCAAGTCTACAGGAGGTAAGGCTCCCAGGAAGCAGCTTGCTACAAAGGTATTACGGCTCCTTTTTGTTCACTGTCTATAAATTGATGATTGACTTCATTAATTGATCTATGGTTATCTATTGCCTTCATGTTTTGTTCTCTGTCTATAAATTGATGATTGACTTCATTGATTGTACTTTTACTGTGCGTGACAATGCTATATAAAAAATAGTGTTTATCGTCATTAAATTATCGATAGATCATATTTTAGGAAGCAAGAGAAGTTATTTTCATTGACACGCACTGCAATTGACTTTAATAAGGAATGTCTGTTTCTTCTTTTTCATAAAGATGTCAATTAACTTGGACTCTGGTACTGAGGTGTATTATAGATGAGTCCCTTATGTTTAAGTGCGAGGTGACAACTCTGGTTACTTAGCCTCTTGTTGGTGGGAGATTTGAATAACATTTAGGGTGATCCTGATCATTCTGGAATTTTTTGAACTTTAAACAGTAAAATGAATAAGATTAACTACAATTTGATGTTTGCAATTGTGTGCATTCTACTTGTAAAAGAGAATAATAATCAAATGCTTGTCATCACTCTCAATTGTTATTCCAGAAGAATATGATCTGTATTCTGCTGTCTTCCCTAATTTTGAATATACACAACTGATTCATGTGCTTAAACAAATTAATTTGCTGTAGGCTGCACGTAAGTCTGCCCCAACAACAGGAGGAGTTAAGAAGCCTCATCGTTACCGTCCCGGAACTGTTGCTCTTCGGTAAGTGAATGGTTGTTTATGTAGTTGCCTGTTTACAATATGTTGTGACCATTATTTGATTTTGTAAAAAAAATGTTTGAACAGTGAAATCCGCAAGTACCAGAAGAGCACTGAGCTCCTAATCAGGAAGCTTCCATTCCAGAGGCTTGTCCGTGAAATTGCTCAGGATTTCAAGGTATGTGGTGCTATGCAGTTTGAATATGCTGCATTTGCATACGTTAATACTAAAACACTAACACAATAAAACTTGAATTTTATTTGCAGACTGATTTGCGTTTCCAGAGCCATGCTGTGTTGGCACTCCAGGAAGCAGCTGAAGCATACTTAGTTGGGTTGTTTGAGGACACCAACCTTTGCGCCATCCACGCAAAGCGTGTAACCATCATGCCAAAGGATATTCAGCTCGCAAGGAGGATTCGTGGTGAGCGTGCTTAAGTAGCTGTAGTCGCCTCAGCGTAATCGGAAGCTTGAAAAAAGTGTAGGGCTTTAGTGTTTGTTCTGTTAAATTACTGAGCAGTCTGGTAGTAGGAGTTTGGGTTGGTGGTGTGCAAAAGTAATTTGTGTTTTCTACCTTTTGTTCCTGAATAGAAGACTCGTATGGATGTATTAATCTTCTGGTGCTGCACATTTGAATCTTAGTAAAGCTTGATCATAACTCTTATGTTTATATATATTTTGAAAGTGGTAAACTTGTCAACTTGTTTTTACGGTACCTTGAAGAAATATTGGAACTCTGTGGTAAAATTATTCTCAATTGACTTAAATCTATCGACCCTTCTACCAAAATTTTAAGGATTCGCAGAGATTCATTTCTTTCAAACCCTGAAAATAAACCCTTAAACTAAGGTCTCTTAAGAAAAACCATTTTTTGAGGAGTTTAAATCTCAACGAAGAACCAAAAGAGGCCCAATGAATGTGTGCTGCTGTGCAAGCATCCGAAGGGTAAAAAGGTCATTTCAAGCAGGGTCATTTATGCGTGTCATCCTTGCGCAGGGGCTATGCTAATCTTCTCTGTATCGTTCCAATTTTATCGGATGTCCCCGAAGGAACAATAGTTTAGTGGCCTTGTTCTGTTCATATACTTGCTGTCTATCTCCTGATGCACGATGTGGGATAAATAATGTTACTTGAGCTCAAATATTGGGCCGCAGACCCATCTGTCTCTCCTTAACTTGCCTTTAGTTGGATACTGCTTAACATGCAGGTTCGAATCCTCCTCTTTTCTATCTTAAATTATTATCTGTTGTTCATAAAACAATAAAACCCCCGTCTCAGCCGCGGCCTAAAACGAAAAACAGTAGACACATAAAATAAGAATAGCTTAATCTGATTTTATCAGACAAATTAATGATAATAATATATTTAAAAATGATAAATAAGATTAAGTCAATTAAAAAATAAATTTATTATTATTATCTTTTTAATTAAGCAATTTAACTTAGTTTTTTTAGGTTTTATTATTTGTCATATGTATAAAATATTAGTTAATTGTTTCATTAATTTACTTGGTGTTTTTAACTGCAACTATGTTGAGGTTATGTACTCAATAAGCTAACAATTAGTTGATTCTGACAGCTGCTCAAATCTCAAACAAACTCATTCGATTTAACAAGCAAGTAAAAGTAGGTAGTCCGTATTACTCAAATATATGTTTTCATCTCTACCTATATTACATCAACAATAATAATACATCAATCAAACAAACATTTTAAGTTCATAAAAGAAACACGGCACTTGATGAAATTGATAGATATGACGGGGCTGAAAAATTATATTTCCGCTCTTCCCAAAACAAAATGATAATAATTGGCCATCGAAAATAATAACATCTCAAGAAGAACAGCATGCTAAGTTGGTCTTAGCTGGAATTTCCTGAGCAGGTCCAGGAATGATGATCTTCTTGCCAGCAGCAAGAGACGCAGGTGGGTTTCCATTCTCGGCAGCAGCTACAAGATTCTTCCTGTTTACGATATTGAATATCTCACTTAACACGGTTGTGAAAGCCGATTCGACATTGGTGGCATTCAAGGCGGAGGTTTCCAGGAAGAAGAGCCCTTCCTTCTCAGCAAACTCCTTGGCGTCTTCCATGGGGACTGCTCGTTGGTTTTCCAGGTCGGACTTGTTGCCAACCAACATGATGACGATGTTTTTGTCAGCGTGGCTTCGCAATTCTTCCAGCCAACGTGGGATGTGATCGAAGCTCGGTCTACGGGTTATGTCATACACTAGCATTGCCCCCACTGCTCCTCGGTAGTATGCACTTGTTACTGCTCTGTACCTGTAGTAAGACACCAAACTCATGTGTGAAAATGCACGGAATTAGCATAAGTTTGCAATTAAGGCTTTAAATGACCGACTGTGTAGTAGCGTCAATGAGACGAATACTTTAGACTTTTTAGCGAGCTATGTAATCTGCAGCAGCATCCTACAGTTCTAGTTGGCTGATTAAGATAACATACAAAGCAACAGCTCTTGGTAGTGGACTGGAAACTTGGGTTGATAAAAATGGAGATGGATCAATGCTTGCATAATAACATATCAAATGTTCATTCATACAATTCTATGTATTTCTGTAGAAATAAGGGGCACACATCGAGAGTTGTGACACAGTTGGTAGCTTGTAGGGCTCATAACCAAATACTGGCTGAGTTATGGCCCCTTAAAACTGAGGAGGAGCTGCATTTTACAGTTTCAGCTAATAGATGAAGCTAACCTGACATACTTTATAGTTTATACAAGGTAACAGCCAAGTCTTGTCCTCATCTTCAACCCTTTTTTTTTTTCTATTTTATTTTAATTAAGGCATGCTTATATTATGATTAACTAGGCAACAAGATGGTGCAGAATGTACAAAGCAGAGAAAAAGAGACAGAAGATGCACATACTACATATAATATTCATGGTTAGTAAACTGAGCGAAAAAGTGGTACTAACTTGAGATCCTCATATGCCAATTGAATTTATGATTTATGAAATAAACAATTCAGATGATGATAGAATAGGGTGTAACATTTTCCTCAATTTTAAGGGGCCGGCCGACAAATGCAAACAGGGTTGAGGGATGAGTCTATTACCTTACGATAATGCACTACTATTCCAATTTAAAGAACAAACATTTGTTGTTCAAAACTATTAGAATCCAGATCTTGCTAAGAATATGTACATTACACAAACTTCAAGCATATTGAAAATCTATATGGACTCAATTTGTTTCGATGACTTATGATATTGAACGTCTTCTCTTTTACCCTTGTTAGCGGTTTCCAAAATTCAACGAATCATCAACATAATAAACATCGTATTACAGCTGAAAATAGATCCAAGTAGCTATTGTAAGCTATTTGCTCTTTTATATTGTATTTCCTAGCAAAGTTTCTATACAGGCAAGTTGGCCAATGATCAACTGCTAACGCAAATTAAAGATCATTTCTCTTTCCAGAGCTCAATTTGTTTCGTCATCCGAATTTATAGCCAACAAGAAAACAAAGAGAGATATATCAGAGACTTATACTGAGTCACTTCAAACTACAGTTTCCTTAGTGGCATCTGATTCGTGAAGTAAGCAACTAAGTCAAAGTATAGTCAAACACTTACACTAAATCAGTCAAGTGGAAGCAAGATCTAGTCAAATATCACCAAGGAAAACAAAATCAGAGTGCAAAATCAAAGAAGAGATGGAGAGCAGGTCACCTTTCTTGACCAGCAGTGTCCCAGATCTGAGCTTTGACGCTCTTGTGCTCGATTAACAGAGTCCGAGTCTGGAACTCGACGCCGATCGTGGATTTGGAGTCGAGGCTGAACTCGTTGCGAGCGAATCGAGAGAGTATCTGCGATTTACCGACGGCGGAGTCGCCGATCAGCACTACCTTGAAGACATAGTCCACCTTCTGGCTCGCGTCTCCGTATCCACTCGCCATTGTAAGTGCAGTCAGCTACTCGATTATACGACTATCGCTCGCCAAGATCTTGGACTGTATACTTGTTTTCGCAAATCGCTCCGCTATACTCTAGAGAGAGAGAGATACAAGTAAAGAAGTGGAACAGCTCTGGGTCTGTACGTGATTTTGGTTTGCTTACAGACAGAGTGTGCCGGAAGAAAATGGAGGAAAGAAAAAAGGAAGCGGCTGCTAGCACTCTAGCAGAGCTCATAATTTTTAATTTCGATTTTTATTTTATTTATTTGTTATTTTGATTTATTTAATCTAATGTAAGAATTTTTATTTTACTTAATTAAGTTAAAATGGTTTCCAAACATGAGGCCAGTGTTATCAGAACCGGACCGGGGCCTGAACCGGCAGGGCCACCGGTTCCTGGTTCGGCCGGTCGGACCCAGTCCGAACCGGGTCCGACCGGTTTTAATAAAAAAAATGCAGATTTGTAGAGCCTCTTTGTATGTTAACCCTTCTGTAGGTTTTAGTCCGGCCCGGGGCCTGCCTCTCAGTAAGTTAACCCTAAATTTTTTTTTTATTATTATTATTTTTTTAATGAAAGGAGTCCGAACAGGCCGGTTCGGTGAAAACCGGACTTCAGAACCGGGTTCGCTTACATCCTCCGGAAATAAGCAAACCGGACCGTGGAGGGGTCTGGTTCCGGTCCGACCGCGGTCGGACCGCCGGTCCGGTTCTGATAATACTGCATGAGGCATATAAGGCTGGCAAATTATCAGTAGTTTCTCATTTTTCTTCATATATATATTCAGCACAAAGTACAAAGTGCGAGTAATTATGCTATTAATTAATATGTAGTAAACACATTTTTATGATAATATAGTTATATTTTTGTCAAAGTTATCGAAACCGCAATTAAAGGTGTGTATGTTTTTTTTTTTTTTTTGGTTTCCCGCGGGGTGATCCTAGCCAGGTGGGCTCCCATCAGGAGGACAGCACCCGTAGCATGCTTGCTCCAACCTAGACTAGGTGTGTATGTTTTTGTTAGTTAGACTTTTGTTGTTAGTAATTGGTACAAAAACTATTATAATTGTTCCTGGTGGGGTAGATGGGACAATTTGATGTGCTAAATATTAGAATTTCAATTTGATGCAGCGTGATGGGGATAGATGGGACAAAACCTCGTTGATTCAAGGGGAATGCCGATAATTTGTTGGATAGAGGCGCAAGAATTCGTTGATTCAGAAGAATACCGAAAAATTGACGCAGGGTTGAGGAAAACCTCGATTTTTCATTAATAATCTCAAAAACTGAATGTAAAATTCGTCTAACAGAGTTTAAATAGCTAAATCGAAAACCCTAATTCTAAGATATATCCAAAATAAAACTGAAAAATTGCAAAAAGACCCAAAAAAACACAAAACTACAAATTTAACCCTCTAAACGATAGAATTTGGCCTCCGGACGTCGGATTCCATGGCAAAGCAATTTAGTGCCAATAAAATTTCTTAGAGTGTATAGAAAATATAAATCAATTAGTTGGCAACGAATATAATAAGGAATTGAATGAGATATTCACCAAGAATTAGTTACTTGCTTTGTTAAATATGTATATATATCAAACATCAGTTTAATAAGAGTAATATCATCTTGAGTTCCTAATAAGAACACTCTAAGAAATAAATCGAGTTTGATGATAAAATCAAACATAATTGAAGTCCCAATACATCTGTTGTGAGCTCATGAACGTTTAAACACTTAACTTTTTTAAATACTATTTTAATTTTACAAATTCTTTATATTCCCATTTTTTCATGCTTAAATAGCTAATTTTTTAATTTACCTTACCAAGAACGGAACTTGGACCGATTAAACAGTTCCACTGCAGTTCCAAACTGATTCGTGGCTGAACCGGTTCATGCACAACCCTAGTCATTGGTCAACCACCAAGTGATTTGTCTCCTCCTTATGGTTGCTAGAAAAAAAAACAGAACATTGATAAATGTTAACAGACGAGACATTAGCTTGTTGAAATAAATTGCATGAACTCGTATCTCCATTTATTTATTTTATACCAATATTATCTAAATTCGTTAGAAGCATACATAATGAATTCACTGTTAATATTTTTGTCTAATTAGCATTTCTTTCATCGTGTTTGAATAGAAAAAAAAAAAAAAACTTTTTACTTATTACACGCCACATTTGTCGGTAAACTAACAGAATTTCACTATCTTTCTATAGAAATTTGTTTCACTATAAATTCTCATATCTTTTCTCCCACGACAATAAGGTAAGAAGAGTTCTATAATCATAAATAAGAGAAAATAACTAAAACACAAGATCGGAAGGCAGAAACGATGAAAGATAAGACAATAATGACAGCCAAGAAACTTGTCATCTACGTTGCGATCATTTCCATGGTTTTGATATATTCAACCCAAATTTCGGCAACGGGAGAGGAGGAATTTGATAGATGGGTGAACGACTGTGTGGAGAGTCGCATGCAGCACGAACCTGGGCCAGCTGAGGCTTTCAAACCTTGGTGTCAGGAACAATGTTTAAAATGGTTTCCAAACATGAGAGGTGCATAAGACTGGTAGATCATCAGTACATAAGAACTGATCATCAAGTTTCTCATTTTTCTTCCTATAAATATTCAGCACGAAGTGCGAGTAATTATGCTATTAATTAATATGTAGTACACACATTTCTATGATAATAATAGTTATCTTTTTGCCATAGTTATCAAATTTATACCGCGATTATAGGGGTGTATGTTTTTGTTAGTTAAACTTTTGTTGTTAATAATATTCTAATTGTTCCTGGTGGGGTAGATCTAAATTCATTTTTCCGTCATATGTGAATTGAAAAATATATTGTACGTCCTATGTTCTTTAATGCGCTACATATTAGAATTTCAATTTGATGCAGCGTGATGGGGATAGATGGGACAAAACCTCGTTGATTCAAGGGGAATGCCGATAATTTGTTGGATAGAGGCGCAAGAATTCGTTGATTCAGAAGAATACCGAAAAATTGACGCAGGGTTGAGGAAAACCTCGATTTTTCATTAATAATCTCAAAAACTGAATGTAAAATTCGTCTAACAGAGTTTAAATAGCTAAATCGAAAACCCTAATTCTAAGATATATCCAAAATAAAACTGAAAAATTGCAAAAAGACCCAAAAAAACACAAAACTACAAATTTAACCCTCTAAACGATAGAATTTGGCCTCCGGACGTCGGATTCCATGGCAAAGCAATGGATCTTGATTAGAATAGTGTTTCTGCATGAAAAACTCTATCCGTTTGCCAAAATACGACACTTGAAAGTTCAAGGTTCGAAAATCGCAGAATTAATCAGTCCCGACCGCATCACTATTTTTTATGAATAACCAAACACTGAGTGGTTCAAATTTGAAACTTAATGATGCGGGTGGAACCGGTTAATTCCACAATTTCGAGAATTATGTGATTTTAGTTCCGGACTTTCAAGTGTCGGATTTTGGCGTGTGAATAGTGTTTTTCATGTGTAAACGACGTCTAGATCAAATATCACAACTATGATGTGATATGCGCTACTTTCGGTCAAAATCCATCGTTTCGAGGGATAAAATCACATTTTAATGTTATTTCGGGTTATTTTTGTAATTTTCGGTTTATTTGTACTTGGTTGCTATTTTCGGGTTATTTCCTAAGGTTAGGATTTCTGTTTACAGTACTTAACACACTAATAGGGGTGTGGTTAATACAATAAAATCGTCGTTTGCACTCAGTTTATGATATATGAAAAAAAAAAAAAAGGTTTTATTCAAACCCTGTGTCTGATTTCGTTATTCTTTGAACTTTCGATTTCTGTGCATATATCTCACATCACACTGCATCACTAAAAGGGATCAAGGATTTGATTCTAACAAAAACAATTGAATTTTGAAGATGAAAAGACTAATAAAGATGGGTTTGAAGATGATGGTGAAAATAATGAAAAATGCACGTTTAACAAAAAAAAATGTATGAAATGTTAACAGATTATTCATATAGAAACATTTTGAAACTAAAGTAACAATTCCTTTTTTTTTTTTTTAGAAAAAGAGCAATCCAGATGTCATCCCTCTAGATTCAGATTTAAACCCAAAAGGGTTCAGGGGTTAGGTATATATATACTTATTTAGTTCATGGTTTGATTTGTTGTGCATTTCAAAAGTTTGATTTTTGACAATGGTTGGGTCCATGATATGGTTGTTGTTCTATCTATCAACTCTTTATGATTCTTCAATAAGATGGTATTCAAATAATAAATACTGGTGAAATTTGCAAGAAAGTTGCGTTGCTTTGAATCATTCACTTTGAATAACTATTGCTTCGTATGAAACACGTTATTAGAGAGGCCGATAGATAGTTAGATAGTGTAGGTTTAGGAGATTGAGACTACATGATGCGATATTTTTTTTTTCTCAACATACTTATATGTATTTTATATAGAAATAATATGTCAAAAACAACTGAAAATAGGTAAGAAAATCTATACGGAGACCACTCTTAAGTCTTTTTACTTTCGGATGACCATATATTGTAATTTTACCAATTTGCCATTTGATTGTCATATTAGTTAAGAACGCGTGCGTTGCACGCGCATCAATCATTTAAATTTCCAGATATATAATATATCTTAAGTTTACTAATATTTATAATTAATCAAAGTAAAATATGGGCGAGTTGATTCGTTGTGAGAAACGAATCTATGTGATAGAGAAGAGCGACATAACGTAATTCAAAACATGAGAAAGAGAAGTGGATAATTAAGTAAAAAGTTAACTAATGTCTTCAGTTACGGTACTAAGTTAGTCTTGTAGTTAGATATATAAATTAGTTGGGTCGAGCATTACGTTGGTCATTAATGGCTCAATTGTATCTAACTCATCAACTTGCAGTGTCAATAATGTAAACTTGTTCTTAACTACTTAGAGTCATCAATGGACAAATTTGACCTATACAAACGTAATTATATACAATATCACAATACCAACAAAATTTGATTTAACAAATAAAGATAAAATTAAATCACAAAAATATAAAGTTTAGACTTGTATTTACAAAAACATTTAGTTAACATTAATTAGGTTGTACACAATGTGATTGGATTAACAATTAGAAGAACTAAATTAATAGTTTGAGTCCATAAATATTGGACGATGAGTAAAATGTTATTTATACGAGAACTTCAAGAACCACATTTCACCCATATTTTGACTTGTTATATATATAGTTTGGTAAGTGGCTGATCTATGTGATAGAAAAATCTCAACAGCCGGAACATATATCACTCGATCTATATAATTCGTTGAATAATTTTTTTTACATGTATTCGAAATTTTATCCGAAATTTGAACGGAACGAGTATGATAGGGCTGACTTAAATTGATATGAATATTGGATTGTAAGTTAATTATAATTACTATGACATGCCGACTAAGCGACCTTAAAAAAATAACAAAATTTAAATAATGATTTAGTAATAATATTAAATATAAATAAATGTTTCTCAAATATAGTAATGAATAAATTATTAATTTTATAAAATATAGGAATTAAATATAATAGATTTTTTGTTAATAAAATGAAAAGGTGTCAAAGATGACTATTGGGGGTGAGGACCCAACACAAATAATATATTGGTATATAGATAATATGTCAAAAACAACTGAAAATAGGTAAGAAAATCTATACGGAGACCACTCTTAAGTCTTTTTACTTTCGGATGACCATATATTGTAATTTTACCAATTTGCCATTTGATTGTCATATTGGTTTTTTAATCGATAACTTAAAAAAAATGGCATTTAAAACAAAAATAGTTTTTGAAAAAGAAAATCCCAAGAGGTCGTGTTTCCCTAATATAATATATTATTATTATTACTATAAAATACATCCCATGCACAACATGCGTAGAAATGCACTTAGAAATTACACACAACCCTTACTCCACCCAACTGATGAACTGTTAATCTTCTGATCATCTATGACTATCAACAAAGAAAACTATGAGTGAATTCCCAAACTAGGTTCCTTCTTCAAACTATTTCCCAGACTAGGCTCTTTCAGAAACTAATTCCCAAAATAGGTCTTTTTATTTTTTTAGTAATGTATATTATTTAATTTGAATCCTAAAGTTTACAATATGTTACAAATGACCCTAAATAAAAATATAATAAAAACAATTAAAATTTAAGAAGATTAAATGTATGAAAAAATAAAAATTAACTAATTAAATGTTGAAAATGCACATTAAAAAATAATCAAACAAACAAATTTTGTATATTTTAATTCTAAAAAAATATGTGAAATTAAAAAAAAAAAGTTAAAAATAAATAAATATTGAAAAAAAATATATATAATGATATACAAATTATATTCATTAAGAGTATGCAAAAAAAAAAAAAAAACACTAACTAAAATCCATTCTTAAATTTATTTTTTTGATTTTTTAAATTTAAATTAGTTTATCCGTTATTTTTTCATTCGCTAATTTTATATATTTTTATAAATTTAACATATTTTATTTAGGGTTTATATTTTTATACTTAAAAAAATGTCTAGTAATTGTGAAAAAAAATTCTAAAAATAAAACAGTGATATAAAACGTAAAGAAACTACATACTCGTGAATTTTTTAAGTATAAAAATATAAACTCTAAATAAAATATGTTAAATTTATAAAAAATATAAAATTAGCGAATGAAAAAATAACGGATAAACTAATTTAAATTAAAAAAAAAAAAAAATTAAGAGTGGATTTTAGTTAGTATTTTTTTAATGCATACTCTTAATCAATATAATTTGTATATCATTACACATTTTTTTTTCAAAATTTATTTATTTTTATTTTTTTAAGTTTCACATATTTCTTTTAGAATTAAAACCTACAAATTATTTGTTTGATTATTTTTTCAACATTTAATTAATTAATTTTTATTTTTTCATACATTTAATCTTTTTAAATTTCAATTTTTTTATTATATTTTTCTTTAGGGTTCATTTGTAACATATTGTAAACTTTAGGATTCAAATTAAATAATATACATTACTAGAAAAATGAAAAGACCTATTTTGGGAATTAGTTTCTGAAAGAGCCTAATTTGGGAAATAGTTTGGTGAATGAACCTAGTTTGGGAATTCACTCGAAAACTATAGCCTTAGCTTTATGGCCGACTGCAAAGCCCGATGTTGCTGCTACCTGAAAAGGTCCCAAAAGTAAATATATATAATTTCCCTTTGGGGCGACTGTATCGTATAAAAGACAACAATTAAAGAGAATCTCACATAGCAGTAAGTGCTTTTATAACATTTCCGGTTGTAACTTTAAAACAAAACCGATGCAAGATTAATTAAAAATCATCAATAAAATGTGCATAGTCAACAATAATGTAGGAGGCAATTGTTGAGAAGGCAACCATGGGAATTAATTGTGGGCAAATGATCCATGCATCCACCACCAAACGTTCAATAAAATTGTATAAAGAAGGCAAGCATAGGAATTAACTGTGGGTAACTGTTTTCAAGTAAAATTAGTTAAGTAGCGAATTGTATCAACGGTGAGAGAAACCTACCGGGATGATGGAAGTAGGCGTCAAACTTTGGAATATGCATCATCAACAGATGAAAACGGTGGTTAACACACGATTGGCAACCCGAGGCACAATTAAGCAGTCAGACTGAATGGATTGTGAACACGATACATGAAATAATCCGTCGGACTGAGTGGATTTGACGGATATTTGTGGGTAGAAAGCCATTGATCAACCTGCAAAAAGTAAAGCCTGAAAATTGGGGTATGAAAGTAGAATTCAGTCAGTACTGGTGCTGTTGGTGGAACAGAGGAGCGGTAATAATAAAATAGAGTTTAGAAGTGAAACAACAAGGCAACTGGTGGTTGGAGGTGAATTCCCGTAATGGGTTGGTTTGCCAAACTTATTCCCAAATTAGGCTTCTTTCGAAACTAATTTTCAAAATAGATTTTTTTATTTTTTTTAATTAAATATATTTTTTACTTTACATCCCAAAGTTTATATTTTGTTACAATTGACCCCTAAACCGAAATAATACAAGAAATATGTTAGAAAAATTGAAAAAATAAAGTAATTATATGTAAAAGTTAAAAACTAAAAAATAATTTATTATTAATTATGGAAAATTTGTGAAAATAAATTATGCTAAAGGATATAAATTATAAAAAAAATTGTGATATAAAATGTAAAGAAACTAAATACTCGTGATTTTTTAAGTATGAAAATATAAAAATGAAAGCGTACATAAACCCTAAGTAAAACAAGTAAAACATGTTAAATTTATAAAATTAGTGACTGAAAAAAAACAGAAAAACTAATTTAAATTTGAAAAATCAATAGAATAAATTTAAGAATGGATTCATTTTGTATATATTTTTTTTTTCATACTCTTGATGAATAGTTTTTATATCATTATATGTTGTTTTTCTTGCCAATATAAAGTTGTTTAAAAACTTATTTATTTTTATATGTAAATTGTATCCTTTAATTTCATATATTTTTTAAAAATTAAAAGTTACAAAAAATGTTTGTTTGATTATTTTTTAATGTGTATTTTTTTTATCATTATATTAATTAATTATTTTTTATTTCCATTTTTATATTTTTCATATATTTAATTTTCTTAATTTTCAATTTTTTTCTTGTATTATATTACGATTAAGGGTTCGTTTGTAACAAAATGTAAACTTTAGGATGCAAAATAAATAATATATATTATTAAAAATATGAAGAGACCTATTTTGGGAATTAGTTTCTGAACAAGCCTAGTTTGGGAATTAGTTTCGAGAAGTGACCTAGTTTGGTCATTCACTCAGGATGAAACATGGTGACTTTTGGTTTGAAACGGAAGGCAACCCGTTGGTGGTGAGACCATTAGATTGTAGATAGATAATTAATTAATATAGTAGAAGTCTTTTGGGAAGGAGCCCCGAAAGGTTATATATAAGTGGTGTTGTTTTAGTGTGAGGACACCCCAAACATTTAATATAGGTAGTAGAAGTAGATTATTATAATTTTTAAAATGTTTTATGTATTAAAGTAATTTTGCTTCTTTTTTATTATAATTTTATGGATTTTTTTGTTATTTTTTAGAACAAAATAAAACAATATTTTGTTTGCCGAAAGAAAAGGAATGTCCTAATGTGGCGACCTAATGACATCCCCTACGTAACATTCAGACTCTTTTATTATTTTGTGAGCATGTCATTTGAAAATTCAATGCATTCACTTACCCAATCAGCGTAGCACCATCAACAACCTAGTATAATTAAAATGTTGACATATTAGACACAAGTCTTTTTTTTCAAGATAAATTATTTTAATCGAGTCACCGGGAAACAATGTAACTTTGTGGTAAAATATAAATAGTTATAAATTATATAAATTGTGATATTTAAACACCAATGCTTGGTCTTCAAATATAATTATTACCTAATAAATAAATAAATGTTTTTTTTTTTTTAAATTTTCGCAGGGTGGTCTTAGGATTAGGAGGGACCCTCATCAGGAGGGCATCACTCGTAGCATGCTTGCTCCACAACTAAATTAATTACACTCGCACAAGGTGCGTCCGTAATGGGTAAAGTGTTGACCATAAATATCTTTCTATTCTTATGGTCACTAGTAGAGTTTGAATCCTTAACCTATGGTTAAAGGATGAAACGTTGGACTGCTACACCATATTACATGCTTTGGTGGACCGCTACACCATATTGGAGCTGAATTTGGTGTTGTACCAAAACCCCGAGAATCCAGTTCTTTATCTGGTTGTGTCACCATATAAATTTTTTTACTGCTAAACATCTGAATAGAAGGGGTCTAAATGTTGATCCTTGTGTGCGATATGTGGACAAGAGGAAGAAGATGAAATCCACGTTCTCAGGGACTGCAACTGTAAAGAAAATTTGGACAAATTTGTGAGCTACCATTATTTATTTATCCAGGTTTTTTCTCACATGACTTTAACGTGTGACTTTCTAGTATCTGCGTGGCTTTTTCAAATCACAATATCGGGTTAGAGTGGAGATTTATCTTCAGTACTGCAATTTGGACAAATTGAAAAAATAGGAACTCCACCTTGTTTGAAAGAGTGGCGTTATCTCAAAATATATATGCATTTATTTTAGCTCAGGCAACTGAGCTTACTATTACTCTTGCGAAATCCAACCAGTTGAGGAGCACTATCACGGTTCATGTTAAGTGGTCTGCTCCCCATAATGATTGGATTAAACTAAACACATATGGATATGCATTTGATTACCCAGGACCCCGTAGGTGGAGGAGTGTTGAGAAATGAACATGGAAGTTGGATATGTGTGTTTCAAAGGAAGTTTTGACCAATAATAGTTTAATTGCTGAGTTGTGAGCTTAAAAAGACGACTTAATCTTATCCCAAAATTTGTCCTTAAAATGGATTTTTGTAGAGATGGATGTTAAGGAGGCAGTAAATCCCATCTCTGAAGAATCGATTGAGGATAGACCACTAATACCTTTAATTTTGGATTACATTAAATTGGTTTTGTCGGTTTGAACGTTTCAAGTTAAGACACATTTTTATGAAAGCGTACAAGATTGCAGACTACTTAGCAAATGATAATGTGAAGATGAACGAAACTTTTGTTACTTTATATAATCTCCCTAGACAGCTAGATTATTACGTTTTGCACTATCCCAGATTTAAATTATTACAGACCGATGGCAGTTGTTTTAATTTTTCCATATATTTACCAAAAAAATAAAGGTTGGGATTGGGATTAGACGCACACCTATATGGTAAAAGTTGAGGTACTAAAATGTTAGTCTCCTAAAATATAATCCCAATTCAAGAGGTGAGAGCCCGGGTCCACCACCCTCTCAGTGGTACAGTGCACCGGGAGCACAAGATAGGAAGTATCCCCTCGCGCCAAACATTGAACTCATCGCCGAAGCGAAGGTTTTTGTTCTCTCTTCACTCTCCCTGGCTGGCATGATTTGAATGAAATCCCCATTTTGCAGTTGAAGAAATGGAAGTCGTGTCCGTACATCCATCGGAACCCTAACCCTTCCGGATTCTCCCAACTAAAATTGCCATGTCTCTCTCCTTAACACTTCAATGCAGAAACATCTCGTCCAACCGATCCGACGTTACCCTTCACTTCCCCAAGCTCTCGCCTCTGAAAAGCCCTAATTTCCCTCTTCCACTTGCCAGTTGCAGCTCCCACATTGTGCTACACCGAGGTTCACTTAAGTTACCCCGCGGTTTGAGTACAGTTAATAACCTCCGGTACCGATTCCGAGCGCACTCCTCGGATGGCACTGTATTTGGGGACAATCTTGCTGATTCTGGTTTCAGGTTGGATTCTTTTCTTTCGGCTATCGAATCCATATGCCTGGTTTCATCAGCTGTTATCTCGGCCCTGTTTGCGGTGAGGAGGTCTATTTTTGGGGGATTGAGGGATAGGGTTTTGGTGTGGGTGGTACTGGTAATGGTGTGCGGAGTTGCAGCTGGGTCGTGGATTAGGGGTCGGCAATGGAGGAGATTCTTTTGCCAATCCGTCAAAACAGGTGGAAGGGACTTGAATTTGGTAGAGCGAGTGGAGAAATTGGAAGAGGACTTGAGGAGCTCTGCATCAATGATTCAGACGCTATCGAGGCAGCTTGAGAAGTTGGGTATTAGGTTTAGGGTTACTAGGAAAACGCTCAAGGACCCTATAGCTCAGGTAAAGCGTTTTTCTCCTTAATTGTTTATTTTCTGGTTCTGTATTTACGTCAATCCAAACTGGAACTCTTAGACTTTATGTGCTTAATTCTGGATCCAATGTTAATTTGGACTATCTATTGGACAACTACAGCAACACACACTAATTTGAATGCAATGTTCTATCTGGGGATTAAGAAGTCAGAATGATAACGTAATTTAGAGCAAGTGTGGAGTTTGGGAGTTCTTTGGGAAGCAAAGTCTATTATAATAAGTAAAGAGCGGACAAGACAATAACTTGGTGCAGCCGTGCAGATATATCACAATTTACTGTTGACGAAGTTGAATAGGCCAGCAAGTTATTCAGGGGAAGCTAGTAGAATAGAGTTATGTCATTGATGATTATATAACGAACTACGTATGGACGAACATTTCTTTCTCAATTATAGGATATATTTTGACCGGTCGTATAGGGATTTTCTGTTGAGTGTTGACGGAATAAACTCATTATTCTGTAGAGTGGTCACCTTGTGCGAATAGAATACTCTTCACGCGCTTTATACATATTTGAATTTGTTAGGTTATATGAAACAACTTTATTTTCTGGTCTTGCCAGATATATATATATATATATATATATATATATATATATATATATATATATATATATATATATATATATTTATCTAGACCTGGCATGCTTCAATTCTCATGGAGGAGATTCATGTCTGTATCTGTAAAAGATGAAGGACTTAACTGTTTCATTTTACCGGATCTTATTCAAAAAATTTGCTTAATTTGTAATAAGCATATGAAACTTAAAGAGGTTTTCATGAAGGTGTATGTCCAAGAGAGTCACTAGAACCATTTATATCAATGTAAGCAAAGCTGTAGAGGCAACCAGTCCAGCAGATCCTAGTTTCTGAATAATGTCAACTATTAAACTAAACTAGATGCTGTTAAATAACTGGAAGAGAACAAAGTCATGGTTATTCAGCTTGCTTTATCTAGATCTGTTTGCAGTGCCTAATGTTACATTTTTGGCCAGAAGGACCTAATCTAACATTGAATCCCCTTTATTTTGTATTGACCAAGACTGCAGCACTATCTCAAAAGAATTCAGAGGCTACTCGTGCATTAGCAGTACAAGAGGATATTCTTGAGAAGGAGCTTGGCGAAATTCAGAAGGTTTTGCTTGCTATGCAGGTAGCTCCTGTAAAATTGTCTACCCTTTTATAGAATAATAATGCAAACATGAACAATCATAAACTAATTGATTATGAATGTAGCTGAAGATCAAGAACTGAACTGCTGATACAATAAAACAGTGGTATTTGTTATCTTTAAGATGTTTCCATTGTCTCAAACCTTTAGTTTGATAACCGCTTAGGCGCTTATAAACTATTTCTTATGCCAGTTTGGCCTCCATGTATTCTTATGTATGTATTGCTATAAAAGAAATCTAGCTGATTTCTCTTGTTCCTTCAAAGCATTCAATTTGTCGAGTAACCATTTTGAATACCACCTGCAAGAGCACACCATCTTTTTTATTTTTGTGCGTAAAGTCATACAGGCCTAGTCAATGTTCAACAGGACTTTTTAGTCTTCATTATTTTTTGAAACGAGCGATATTACGTGTCTCAGATGGCTCATGCATATTTGACTGGAGACTTTGTCTTGTAGGAGCAACAGCAGAAACAACTGGAGTTGATTCTTGCAATAGCTAAGGCCGGAAAGCTATGGGATAGTGAACCAAAGCCCTCCACTGCTGAAAAAGAAACGAAAACACACAACTTGATTGACGATGGAAAGCCAATAGATACCGTTCAAAAAACCGTCCGGCCATCAAAGAAAGAGAGGGCATAGATTTGAAGAAGCAGAGATGTGCAGATTTATCTCCTTTGGATAGGACAAGCCATACAATGGTATAGCATAATAAAATTTGCTTATACAGTGAGTGAGTGAGTTGGTTTCCTTCTTGAGCTGTGTTGTCTGTCTGGTGAGTGATATATAAATCAGACTCAATATAGTTGTTGTAACTTTAGAAGTGGGGGGGCATTTGGTTCTTGGATCAAATTATCTTTTGTCTTTACTAAATTGTGAAGTGAATGTTATCGATGTGGAAGCTTTGATTTGATTTCATAAAATTGCAGTAGACAAAAATATTAGATGTTGAGCAAATGGACGTTTTGACATAGTGAAGAAGAAGGCGAGAAGGTGACGTCATGTGAAGGTATGGTAACAATGTATTACTAGGTGTTTGCCCCGATATTTTTTGTAATAGTTATTTGTGTTTATGTTACATTAGGGTCAATAACCTGGGAGAGGTATGAAGATTGTCCATTGTGAATTTGAGAGGTCTGAAAATTGAAATGGTGATAACAGAGGTCTGAAGTTTCGACTTGTAGATAATAGAGGTCTCCGTTAGTTTTTTCTGTTAAAACTGACGGAAATAAAATTAAATTCCAAAAATACCCTTCTTGCATCTCACATGCTTGAATGAAAAGACGAAAATGCCCTTAAGGCCACCACCCAACTCCGGCGACCACAACCCGACTCCGACGACCACCACCCAACTCCGGCGACCACAACCGCGGTCCCGGTTGGGCCCAATCGGGACCGGTGGTTCTAATTGGGCCCAAATCGGAGCCACAAAGCTTGTGTAAATGTAGTTATTAATTTAGTTGCTTATGTAAATTTTCTATTTATATTAATTAGGGAAAAGAATACATTTAGTGTCTCGGGTTTACTCCATGTGTCAGTTTAGTTTCTCATGATTAAATTGTTAATATTTGGTGTCTCAGGTTTTAATTCTGTTGCGATTTGGTTTTCCGTCCAATTTTGGGGTTAATTTTGACAAATTGAGATAAAAATATAATTTTGCCCTTTATACTTTTTTTTTTTTTCAAAGCCACCCGTCTGATTCCGGCCACCCACTTCTGATTTAGGGTTGACCCGATTTTGGAGATTCCAAGCAATTTAGGGATAATTTAGGAATTTTCAAATTTATTCGGTCATGTGACCAGCATATGACTAGTTTCTGTTAAATTAAACCCAAAATTTGACGGAGATGTAAAGTACTGTATTTCTGTCAATTAATTAAAGTTGTGAGCAGATAACAAGCTAATTGGTAATTATTAATGGATACAGCCGATGCTGATGATCTGGGGTTTTCTACCATGCTTTGGGAGCACCATGCTTTTGGTTTTTTTAATACTATGGTGGACTTAATTGTAACATAAGTAAAACTTTAAAAGTATGAAAAAATATGAATTTTTTTAACTACACCTAAGATGTGTATCATACTATTAATAATATCAATTTTCCTATGGGGTTCACCTTTAGGGCAATAGAAAAAAAAAAAAAAAAATTAGTGGCAAAAGCATGGTGCTCCCAAAGCATGGTAGAAAGCAGAATATGATAGGGTATTCCCGATTGAGTTGGCTCACAGACTAAAAAGGCACAATATGGGGGAGAATGAGGACTATAATAATAATAACCAAAAGATTGAGGTGGTTATAATTAAGGACGCCGGCCATGCTATCAATGCCGAGAAGCCAAAGGAGATGTCTCACCATATCACTGCTTACCTTATCAACTTCATCAACCAACCAAGCCTATACCAAAAAGATTGACTAGCAACGCAACTCCCATATTATTAATTAATTAATGTTTAAAGGACCAAAATAAAAGTTTGAATCGTTGGTTAATTAATTCATTAGTTTGCACTTTGTATAAATCTCTTTAATTTTATCAAAATTATAAATTGATGTTTATATTAGGTGGTGTTTAATTTGATTCAATGTTTCATGAAAAAAAAATAATAATAATAATAATGTCAATAGCCAATTAAAATGCAGGCGGATGAGATGACGAAATTTTAGAATGCTAAGAGAGAGATCGTCCAAGTTATTATATTATATAGATATAGATAAAATACTTCATTGTCTTGATATTTCTTTCTAAACCGACTGTTAATCAAGTAATTCAAGCTTAATTATATAAAATTTTATATATAATAATATCTAACTCAGTTACTGTTTGTTTTCAGTTTTCATATTCAATCATCATGATGACCAATTACTAAAATAAATAATATTGTTAATTTTATCTCTTTAAGTTATATATATATTATTTATTCTTATTTTGGTTGAATATATTATTTATTCTCTATTTAAAATATTAATATTTATTATATACTATAATTTTTGTTAATATTTTCAAGTTTTTTATATAACTTTTCATGATCAATACAATTATACAATTATTGATTAGATTATTATATTTTCACTTAAATAAATTAAAAACGTCTAATGTATAATATTTTAATCATATATACTAATTAAAGTTTTTCAAATCATTTAAACATTAAATGTAAAAGTTATGCTTAAAGATATCTAAATAATATCTAAAAAATCAGTCATTATTTTTATTTATGGTATAGAATTATGTAAAAATAAATGAATGCATTTTTAGTCAATGGACCGGGAGTGCCTAGCTAGGAAAGCAAAATACAGCCATCTATCTAGAAGGTCGTGTCCAATATTTTACTGACGCATGTAGCGGAACCTTTTTCATTAAATTGCACATTCTTCTTGGTGTGGTGTATCATATATCATCATCATATTTCATTTGATTTAGGCGTTCTCTTCTGAAATATGGGCAAGTGTTTTAGTTTAGTACCGGTTGTGAATTGGAGCTTACGGCGGTCGTTTCACCGGGCGGGTCTAAAGCCGATCAGCACCGACCTCGGCAACGGGACGGTGATGCATTGTTGGGTACCCGAATCACCGGACCCATCAAAACCCGATTTGATCCTCATTCATGGAGTTGGAGCCAACGCGCTTTGGATTTGGAACGGGTTCGTGGGTCCACTGGTCGGGAGTTTCAATGTTTATGCTCCGGATCTTGTCTTCCTTGGTGATTCCTACACTTCCCGACCGGACCGGTCCGAGCACTTCCAAGCCGAATGCGTCATGGCTCTCATGGACTCGCTTGCTGTCTCCAGGTTTATTTGATTTAGAAAATTCTATTTTAAGATTTCCTCTTTTATGTGCTATATTTTTCAAAAAAAACAACGTAACTCAATAAGTAGCTAGTTTACAATTATGGTTAGTTTACAAGTAAATATACTAAACGTGATTGGATAAATGTGTTAATTCCTATTCCATATCATACACCACATGAAAACCATGCTAAAATAGTGTTCAGCGCTTTCTCCATTACCATATATTTCGAGTTTTAGCCTAGGACTGTAAAATTTACAGGATGAACATTTTACAAGTTGATCCGCATATACTCATAATAATTAGAATTGTTTAGACATTTGATCGATTGTATTCGTGTTAAACAAATAAGATCATTTCGTGTCATAAATTGTCAACCCTGCTCTAAAATAATACAAGTGCTCTCTTGATGTACGACTAGGACCAAGCCGTTGAAAAACAAAATTAGCTTAATTTAATGTTATGGATGGTCTAAAGTCTTAGGTTCAAAACCCTCAGGGGCGTCACCTCGCGGTGACCTGTTTAAAAAATATCAGGTCTCGTTTGGTCCACACACCGCGTCAGGTATATGAGGAAGCGGTTAGAACTGGGTACGAGCCGACATCTTGACTATACTAGACTACTGGTGGGACTACGTTGACGATGCCAGTGCATGCGCTCGCTAAGTCTGGTTGGAAAGAAACTCAAACCGTGAGTAGAAGAGCTCGAACATTGCATAACGGAATAGGCCTATGATCGACACTAGTAGCCATTCTTTTAAAATGGCAAAAAAAATATTATGGATGGATGTGGCAGCCACTGATAGAGCCATATATAAAGGGACCAGGGGCAATTTAGCGATGTTGCCCTTCAACTTTTGATGATCTACAATTTTTACATTAAAATTTGTAATTATTATCATTTTAATCTTTTGAAATTTTATGTTTGTCCCTTTAAATATTTGTATACTAATTATTTGTCCTAATTTAATTTTTATCTCTAAACATAATTCTTGACTTCGTCACTGCAGCATGACAGTGGTGGGGCTAAGCTACGGTGGGTTTGTGGCATACTCCATGGCGGCAAAGTGGCCGGAAAGGGTTGAGAGGTTGGTGTTGTGTTGTGCTGGTGTGGCAATGGAGGATAAAGACATGGAGGAATCTGGGTTGTTGAAGATGAAGAGTGTTGCAGAAACAGTGGAGATTCTGTTTCCTACGTCAATAGGGAAGATGAAGGAGACGCTGCAGTTGGTTTATCACAAACCTCCTAAGAGGATGATGCCTTCTTGCTTTATTCAAGATTTTATTGATGTAAAATATAATTATAACTTCATAATTTAATTTTTACAAGTGCACGTATTAATTTTTAATTGCGTATTAATTAAGGTTTGGGCATGCAGGAGATAAGTACACGGGATATTGAAGAGAAGATAGAGGTGATAAAGGAATTACGCAACAATAGAACACTATCCAACCTTCCTAAGATTACCCAGGCAGGTTTTTATACGATTAATTAATTACATATTAAATTACTTATGTTTTGTTTGTTAATATTATTTTTTTGGTTAAAACATGGGCGGTGCCGCGGTATGGTTACTTCTATTTCAAAATGTTACTTTTCTATTTATATTAATTAACTATGATTGTGTTTAAAAGTGACATGGTTAACTATTATTTTTATTTATGGTATAAAATTATTTTAAATATTTCTAAATAAATGAATGCATTTTTAGTCATCATTAATAATTATATTAAAGTTGTGAGAAGCTAGCTAATTGGTAATTATTAATGGATACAGCCGATGCTGATGATCTGGGGAGAATATGATGAGGTATTCCCAATTGAGTTGGCTCACAGACTTAAGAGGCACAATATGGAAGAGAATGAGGACTATAATGATAATAACCAAAAGATTGAGGTGGTTATAATTAAGGACGCCGGCCATGCTATCAACGCCGAGAAGCCGAAGGAGATGTCTCACCATCTCACTGCTTACCTTATCAACTCAACCAACCAAGCCTATACCAAAAAGATTGACTAGTTGCGCAACTCCTATTATATTATTAATTAATTAATGTTTAAGGACCAAAATAAAAGTTTGAATCAGGTTAATTAATTAATTAGTTTCCACTTTGTATAATAAATCACCCACTACATTTCCATTCTCTTTAATTATATCAAATGTATAAATTGATGTTTATATTAGGTGGTGTTTGATTCAATGTTTTAGTATTAATTAATATAATAATTAACATACGTACGTATAATTGACATTACCATGTGTTTGGTTTGTTGGAAAAAAAATGTTTGGTTAGAATGTTAGGTTGTATTTGTTAACACGTCGTATACTAGTTAATAATGCAAATACGTATTAATTAATGTCACCTTTCACATAATAATAATTAATATAAGTATCGGCCAAAGAAAAAAAAAACCAAAGAAGTATCGGCCAAAAAAAGACAAACCAAAGAAGTAACTCGAGACCAAATCAGGCAACCAAAAATAATTTTTTTATAGAAAAAACTTAATAATAATAATAAGTAAAAAAAACTATGTTGAATTTTAATGCAACGGCTAGAATTAATATATTGTACAATTTTCTAAGCAAAAGAAGTTTTAGCAATATATATATACTTACATTACAAGAAAATTAATAATTTTTGACGAGTTTTTTTTAAGGGAATCAATCTCTCATTAATTATTAAATTTTTTAAAAAATTATTATGTTTTGAGATAAATTCTTTACGAAACTCAATTTTTTTAAGGAATTTCCACGAAAGTTTCTTGACAAGCTTTTTTCCATATCAACCCGTGGCGGGTTCAGCTCTGGCGATACCCACCCCGTTGACACTCATACTTGGTGCTAATGGGATTAATGTGGAGCAAACATGGGATGTGTGGGGCTCTTCTGGGACTGCGTATCAGGAAAAAAAACTACTAAGAATAAGTTCCCGATTGATCTAGCCGGACCTAGCCTAGGCCTAGGTCTGACTCTTGGTCCAATGATCTCGATCCAGGGTCAGGCCTAGCCCTGTGCGAGGTCCGGCTAGGTTAATTGAGTTCTATTGGGTTCGATTGAGTTCGATTTTAAAATTTTAGGATTAAATTAAACAAAATAAAAGTTAAAGACGTATTAGATTGACTAAATTGAACAAAATCGAAAGTTTAGAGTTTGTCACGTGACTTGCACGTGCCATTTAACGGCAAAAAAACTAACAGTCAACTAACGAATGTACCAAAAGCCAACAAAGTTCAAACGTTTGGTATCAAAAGTTTATAAAAACACATCTTATACCAAAAGCCATATTCGGTTAAACATGTTATATGAAAAATACATTTAGCTATTAACCAGTAAGTAAATCAAACGCCAAACACCCGTTGTTGTTGCTTATCCGGCAAGCTAATTAAGGGTGTTAATTAATTTGGAAGAGAGTCAAGCAGAATAAGCTTAAAGTGCTTCAACATCTCCTTTGGCTTTTCCACGTTTAATGCATGCCCAGCATCCTTTATGATCACCAATTCCACCTGTTCGTTCCCCTCCAAATGCCTATATATACATATACAATAGTAATAAATGATCAATCTGATAACTTATAATAACACAGGCAATTACACATCTTTAACTTTTTGTGATATGCAACTATTTTTCATTTAATTTGTAATTACTATCATTTTAAAATCTTGTATTTACTTTCCAATTTTTTTATTGTAATTATTTATTATAACTCAATTCTTGTGTCTAAACTGAATTTATGACTTCGTCCTTATTCATTATCTACCATGCTAATTAATGTACAAGTATAAGAACAACAACCAACCTCTTTAATCGATGAGCTAACTCGATCGGGAAAATCTGATCATATTCTCCCCATATCATCGTCGTCGGCTGCATAACCGAAATTAAGGTGGAAATTATTAGCAACTCACCGATTGAATTTTAGCTTTTTGAACAATTTACTAGCTGAATATTTTTTGGAATGAATTGATAGCGTTATATCAAGTTCCATCTAATTTGCTGTTAAACGTAGAAGAAAACGTATATTGTTTATTGTCTTACTCTAATTTTCGTACAAATTGCAATCCAAAACCTTTCGAAATTAGTTGAATTTTATGAAAATATGCAATTTACTAACTGAATTTTGATAACACGTGATGTATATGTACATATTTACATCAGCATTTAATATTAAATTAGACAACACTTGCGAATGACAACTTTACATAAGTTCAATTAATTAACAATTTATCTAAATAAAAAAAAGCTGAGCTACCAAATTTTATTTTTTTGCTAGAAGCAAAATCGTACTAACGTTTAAAGTTCAACTAGTGAGAGATAATTAACCTGCGTTTATTTCATGAAATAGAGATATATATAGATAGACTAGAAAAACCTGGGATATCTTGGGAACATTTGTGAGACTTCTGTTCTTGTGTAACTCATGGATCAGCTCTGTCTTTTCTTTGTAGTGGCCTTCGAACATGGCCTACAACATCATAAATTCATAATTATATTAACATATATAGTTAAGAACCTAAAAAAAAAATATTAACTGTTAATTGATGTTCACGCTTTAAAATGTCTATATGTGATTTTGTTAATCGGTGTTTCATATTTAAAATGTTAATATTCAGTATTCCAACAATCTGATTGGTTAGTTTTCATTTTTTTAATACTAATTTTTACATTTAAAGCAGCAAAAAATTATATTTTCTAATTTGTTATGTATTAAATTTGTTTTTCATGGTTTAAACTTATTTATTACTTAAAAATATATTTTCATTTCTTTCATTTTAAGAGGAACAAAAAAAAAGTGAAAATCAACATATCCAACAGTTTGGACTTTAGACACAGAATATTAATATTTTAAATATGAATCTACGTTAGCAACATGATTGAAACCATTAGAAAATAATATAAGAATTAGTTAGATGGTTAATTAAGAATTAAATACTTACATCGATAAGGTCCTGAGCTATAAAAGGAGGCAAGCTTTTGGGTGGTTTGTGAAATACCAAACCAAGCATTTCTTTGACCTTAAGTGGAGTTGTCGGAAACAGTGTCTCCACGGCGGCGTCTGAGCTCTTGACTTTAAGCAGGCCATCCTCGGCCATGTCCTTGTCCTCCATTGCCACACCTGAACAGCACAACACCAATCTTTCTACTTGCTCTGGGAACTGTGCTGCCATGGAGTAGGCCACTATCCCTCCATAGCTAAACCCAACCACACTCATCCTGTTCATAATATATATCCACTCTAAAACTTTATTATTATAATATACTTTTATTATGTATTTACTAAAAAAATAGAATAGATAAATTATTTAACCAAAAAATAAAAGTTAAATAATTAGAATTTGACATTATCATAAACAAAATGAGTTTTGGAATGTAAGTAAAACTCTATATATACATACATAAGATAGCGGAAAAAGATCTGCCTCACTCTATTTGTTTCAGACTGTGTCTCACCGTTAAGATCTTGACACGCCTACTGAGTGTAATTAATTTTGTAATTTTTTTTCTTTCTAAAATCCTAATGGGATTAGTGAACCTTAAAAGAAAAATATTAAATATAAAAACATGGATTAAGATCTTAACGGTGAGGTACGATCTGAAGCATAAATGGTGGGGCAATTGATTTAAATCCTCCATGTAAAAGTCAAAACACAATGTGGTTTAGGGGTGGCAACGGGTCACGGGTAATCCGTGACCCGCGGAGCCCCGCCCGATTTTGACCCGTTGACCCGCGATCCGTGACCCGTGGGACGGGTACGGTTTTGGGGTCGCCCCGCCCCGTTGACCCGCCCCGCCCCGTATGTGGATGATTTATATATATATTACATGTATTTATATAAAATTATATAGGTAATATAATACATAGTTAAAATAATTAGGATTTTTTACTTGTATTTGGATTTGAAGTTAAATTTATTATTTGTGATTTAAGTTTTAAATTGAATTTGTATATGGTAAATATAGAAATTTAGGGTTTAAATTGCTAATATATATTATGTAACACTAATAGGTGACCCGCGGGTCGACCCGCCCCGCGAACTGTGTGGGGCGGGTACGGGTCGACCATCTCGACCCGCGGGGCGGGTACGGGGCAAGCGATACCCGCCCGACCCGCCCCGTTGACAACCCTAATGTGGTTTATGCCTTTATGGTAGTAGCTAGGGTTATTATTTAATTATTTACATAATTTTTTAGTAGGTATATAGTTTTTTTTTGGGTAGATAGTAGGTATATGGTTGAACTTCAATACTAACGCTTCAAAAAGCATTGAAATTCTACTAATTTTACATTATTTTTTAAATTTTGGCAAAAAAAATTATTTTTAAATTTAATTAATTAGAAAAACCTAACATTTTTTAATTGTAAAATGAATAAAAAAGTTAATTAAATTAACTAAACAAAGGGCTTAGCTAAGAGTAGCGTGCGTGGTTAGCGCCCTTAGTTAAATTTTTTAATAATATATAGTCCCAATTTAATTACTCTAAATATTCATGATTGTTTTGAAAGAAATGATTTAAGACGGGTTCGGCTAAAATAAACTCGATTTTATTTCAACTTGATTTCTCAGTCATTGGATTATTTATGTGTAAGAAACATTTTTTATGTCTCCTGAATTATGATCGATCCTCTTTCATGATCTAACATATGAAAAATCGAGTTGAAATATAAACTCGACTGCATTATAGCCAACCCATTTAAGCCGCACATATGTACGTACCTGGTGACACCATGCGCCTCCATCATTGCCCCGACGGCTCGAGCCTGAAACTGCTCGGACCGTTCGGGTCGGGTCGTGTATGAGCCGCCGAAGAAGACAAGGTCAGGAACATAAACATTGTACCTTGGTGCTAGCAAAGGGATGTAGCTGTTCCACTCCCACAGCGCACTGCCCCCGACCCCGTGGATTAGGACCACATCTGGCTTGGTCGGGTCCCGACACTTCGGGACCCAGCAGTGCATGCTCGTGCCGTCACCCAACTCGGTTGTCGTTGACTTCAGACCCGATCGCCTGAACGAACGGCGAAAAAACCAGTTCATTGTTGCAGTGAAGCTGAAGCACTTCCCCATGTTATTGATGAATGAATGAATGAAGTACCAATATTTGTTCAGGCAAGGAAAGTATGAAATATATATATTTAGGAAGTGAGTATTTGTCGCAAAACTCCAACTTAAGACTTCATTTATATATGATGATTCATGTTTAAGAAACTTGCTGGCATATAAATGAAGCTTCGAATTTGGTAGGGTTGGTGAAGAAAATGTCAATGCAAGAGAAATTATTTTATGGAATATCATTAATCGTGATTTGTTTGGAATAATGTTCGGTGGCCAATGGCCATCCAGGCTGAAATATAAAAAGGAAAAAAAGTTAGTAGTTGCCATTTATATTTAGGAAAAAAAAATTAGTTAATTAAGAGGTATTTAATTCTCTAAATAGATCTATTTAGCGACGTGATCATTTGGTCTTCTTTTGACCTACTCAATAAATAGATTTTTTTTCTGATATTAATGCCGCAAATATATAGATAATAGAGGGATAGCCTAGGACAGCCATAGCGAAGACGGAATGCCCTAGTTCCGATTACAGACAGGTTCGCCGCAGAAGACGAGAGTTAATATGTGTGCTTTAGATACCCTAGACAACATATATAAAAGCCGAAAGTAAACGGAGTAAATGCTGGATATCCTGGATGACGCCAAACACAGAAGGGTTGCAGCCTGTAGAGGAGGAGTTTATCTGATTGAGCAGATTGGTCGAGTCCGTAAACAGTATGTGGTTGTCCTGAGAATGTGACCGAACCAACAGGAAACCTGTCATGCATGCTAAACCTTCCGCTAAAAGAGAGTCATCACCAAGTGCCGAAACTACGGATTACGTGTGATGTGAAACATGAACATAGTGAGGGTCCATTTTCCTATGCTTTATATATTGTAATTGTACCGCGTTTATTATATATTTTGTTACAAATAGAACTGTACTGTGATTTATATTTATAAAGACTTCGATATGGATGGTCAAATCTATCTTAAATGTGACCCTCCTCTAGTGGTGTTATCTTGAGACCCGCTCAATTAATAAAAATTAAAGTTAAACCTAGACACTTGACTATAGGTTTGATGAGCCCAACCCTAAAACGAGAAAATAATCCATCAGATCTGACTAGGTTAAACAGAACACGCGCCTTGGTAGTCGAATTAATGTTAGAGTATAATATTTGTTGGGATATGATTTAGAATGAAAAAGTAAAGACAAATAGTCGATATTCGCTTTTAAGGATGTCTACAACCCAGACGACATTTGAAGGATGATGACAAGTTTCGATAAAGACTCCCCCTTTAATGCACGAATCGAGTTGTCAGGCGAACCTTATCAAGAAAACTCTTCTTCTTAAGGAAAGGGTGCAGGTGGGGATTTGCTTGCCACCGCCTCTCCGAAAAAACCTTCTCTCGAAAGAATTGTGAGGTGGCGACCTGCTTGTCCCACCCATTTTCAGGTTGACGCCACCGAAACTCCACAAAGGAAACTAAGTACCCTGTGAGGTCGAGATGGACACCTAATATAATAATAAATGTGATATCCTGAATCCATTCCCGAAAACCAAGAAACTTTGATCCCAACAATATTAATAAAGTGTGATTTTCTTAAAGAAAAGTTATTAAAAAAATGGTTTCTTGCTTATATGATCATACTTCATTGTTAAAAAATACAAAAATAATAACACAGATCTTTAATTAAGATGAGTATATACATAAGACATCAATTTGCAATAATGACAATCAATTTTCCCATTCAGAAGAAGCTACGTTTTATAACTGACGGAGAATTATATATTATATATATATATGTAAGGTTTAACATGCATGCATGCCATACAATACAATATAGCTAATTTATTTAGTTATATTACGTAGGTCTGATGATCCTATATGTTTTAGGAGAAGCGAAATCTTTGACAGTATGTAGTTGAGAAACAGCTTCATCAACAGTAAATCTGCTAACCCTAGTCGTCATTTTCCAATTACTCATCAGTTGTAATTGGTCTTCTTCATGTTCATCATCAGCAAGTAAATGAGGTGGCACTGGCGTCTCCAAATTTTCTTCTTCAATGTTGAACTCATAGTCCAGGTAGTTGGCGCCAGCCATAGCTAGAGCTTCTATCGACATTTATATTATTCTTGCTCCTTTTTTGTTTTTTTTGTCTATTTAGGGTTACGTATAAATTCTACTACGAGTACCGTATATATAATATACACCTAAGCGTAGCTAAGGTCAACAAGGAAGAAAAGTAGGAAGCAAAAGTTGTTTCTTGCCTTGCCATTTTACGGCATCACGGGTTCCTTAACTTTCATATATTAGCTACCATTTATATATATATATATATATATATATATATATATATATATATATATATATATATATATATATATATATATATATATATCATACTCGTGAGCAACACCAGACTTGTCTTGAAACTTGACAGATTTATATTGTATATATATATGACAATAATTAATTTTGTAACAGAATTACTTCTTTTATATATATATATATATATATATATATATATATATATATATATATATATATATATATATATATATACATCACCATTAGTAGATTTTGAATTTGACTTCAGCCATTAATGCACATGTACGTACGTACGTACTTCAACGCTTTCACATTGCCGCCGGCGCCAAAGTACAAACGTCATCTCCGACGCTAGCTATACACGTCATCTCCGACGCCAAAAAACTGCTCAAGCTCGACCTTAAGGTTGATGCTTCTTTAAATTTAACTACACGCTTTGGTGTAGGAAATTAAAGTTTTATATATATTTTAATAAGAGATTTCAGATTCAAACTTGGATAAAAAAATTGTCATATTCAGACAAATTTTAAATTTAGGAGCAAATTTGAAACTTTTTCAAACTTAGGGGTTTATTTGGAATTTCTGAAAATTAATATATTGACTTAAATATTTCAGGAACCAATTGGAAAATAAATCAAACTTAAGGACCTTATTGCAAATTTCAAAAATTCCAATTAACCTAAAAAAATTCCAACATGCAAAAACACCCACATAGTCTACACATGCTCAATTCTAGTGCGTAAGCGTAACTGATTAATTGAAATCTATCGGAACTAAAATATAATTTCTATATTATATTCATCATGAATTATAAGAACATCATAAACAAGTAGAAATTAACAATGATTTAATTCAGTTCTAATTTTAAGAAACCCTTCAAATCCATTTTAGCCCCAAAAATCAATTTTTCAATTAATCCAAAATCGTAGATTACTTCCATCCCAAGTAACAAACTACCAAGGTAAAAAATCAATATTTTTCGTGCGTACACATTAAAGATTTAATCTTTCACGTGAACGGAAAAATGCTCATAATTAATATTTTACTTATTAATTATAGGCTAACCTGGTATGAGTATATATTATTCTTATTTTGGAATAAGTATGGTACAGGTGCCCCTATTGTGTGGGTCTTTATAGTTAGGGCACTGGTGGATCTTAAGTATGGTATCTTTGTCGGTTTCTTCGATCCCGCCTAAGTCAGCACCTGCAGGAGTTATGCCCCCACGATTCTACTTTGAAACTTAAATTAGTATAGTGATATTGAGTAAATGTGAATCGTTATAATGAATGCATGAAGCTTAGTATTTATAGTTGTCTTTATTATATATGGGGCAATGACCTCCTTATTATGACAGGTTGATAGGGTGTAGACGACTTTTTCTTATTGTTGAGATGGACACGAGGTGATAAGCAGATCGTCATCTCTTATTTTTTTTAAAAAGAAAATTTTACTTCAAGTAGGTGACAAGTATGGGTGAGCTGGATGGGCCTTTTTCGAGAAAAATACCGAAGTCCGAATTTTCAGGATCTCTCATTCATGTCTCGAGCCCACGTCCAAGTTTAGGGAAAAGACCCGCAAGCCTCAGGCTTTTGTAATTTGTGACGTGCTTAGGACAACTGAATTTACATAAACTTAAAAACACACAAAATTACATACTGATTTTTTTTCTAACACACGTCAAGTTTCTATACACACCTCGAATTATACAGATATTAAGTTTTATAAATTAAGAGTTGTAGAATTATAACTCTGAATTTATAAAACTTAATATTTGTATAATGTTGATATCGCAAGTTGCCCATTATTCTTTCTTAAGAAAAAAAAAACTTTCTTTAAATATGATGTCTCTTTATGATATTTTAGCCAACGCCATTTCTCAAGCATATTTTATGTATTTAGTTTTTAGAAGTGAGTATGAATATTGGACGGCGCATTACTACTATTCGAATAAATTTCTTTTAGCTGTAGCCTTGTCGAGGATATTTATTTTTCATAGGGACAATGTGGGAAAAAAATTCTACAAAATATATTAAATTTCAAGATAACATAATAATAATTAATTATTTTTTTAGTAAAGAATAAACATATAAATTATTAAATTATAATGGCAGTTGTGTCGGCAAAGTTTTTGGGCCCTTAAGCCCAAAAAATTATCGGAAAAATTAAGACCAATTGTACGTGAATTGGACCGACTATAATTGGTTCTATATTTGGGGTACTTTCGGTGCCACATATTTAATATGTGTAGGTTTTTGGTGCTATGTGTTTCATTTTGTAGGCTTTTGGTGCCATATGTTTGAGAGTTGTATGTTTTGGGTATTTCCGTTAGTCAACAGTTAGTTTGACCGTTAAATACTTTTATTTTGTTCAATTTAGTCCTCAAATTTTTATTTCTAAAATTTAATATTTACAATTTAGTCCCTATTGTTTGCTCAAGTCACCGTCCAAGGCCGCCGGCCACCACCCACCACCTCCAAGGCCTCCGACCGCCACGAAACGGGCTCGTCACCACCCCACGGCACCGGCCACCACCGCTTGGGGCCGAAAACCACCCCAATTGGTGGTGTCGGCCCCAATTGAGGTGGTGCCACCACGACACGTTGATCAATCATCTAATGTCTTTAGTTAATTAAGATAGTGTAAAAGTAATAATTTTTTGGTCAAACTAATTAATAAGATATTATATTGACTCTCCTAATTATTTTTTGGATTCAGCTCGGGTCAATTAACTGAATTATAATGTTGATGTGGGGTTTAGAAGCCGGCCAAGTTTGATTCATCAACCGAAGGGCCCAACTAAATTAAACTAGTCATTACAAAAATGGCCAGATTTGACCATTGCATCCATTATTTTGACCGTAAATTTCTTAAATAAACATGTGATGTAACCCCACGACTATTCAAACTTAACTTTGATCATCATATTTTCCAGTTCCACCATTGCTCTCAACAAAAAGAAAATCAGAAGCACAATATATTCTCTGTAAATGTCAACAGTAAGTGTAAGTAAGTAAACCAATATGAATAAGCAACAACACCAACAACAACAAACAATCTGAAGGAAGCAAAACTAAACTATTGACAACCTAATTTACACAAGACATATAAATGATGCTCCATGCACCTGAATAAGGTCACATACCCGAATGTCCCGTGTTGCCTTTCCCACCTCCAGTACCATTAAGCAATGCAAAGACATCTTGAAAACTATAGCTATCAACAGTATTGAATCCATCAAGTAATCCGTCGAAGAAATTATTATCAGATGTCTTGACCGTGAATTCATCATCTTTCATGATCAAATCAACCTCCTTGATGCTCTCTTCTGCAACTTGAGTTGCTGCAACTTCGTTCACTATCTTATCGTCATCATCATCATTTACACTAACAGCGGGCATATGCCCCTCAAATAGAGCCATGTGCCCAAACAACTTATCTTTCCTGGAGAAGCTGGTGCCACAGGAGCATTTCCACTTTGACTCCCCACAGTGCTTCAAATGGCTCTTCAAATCTGCCAACACAGAGAAGCTCTTCTTGTTGCATCTGTTACATGAGTACATTTTAGGGCAGTGGCTTCTCTTGAAGTGATTCTTCACACAAATTACTGACTTCAGGGGACGGAACTTCTTGTGTGCTTTGTTCCTGTTGCACCTGTCCAAACTTAATTAGTCAAACATTTTAAACAACAAATGCATCTACATACATTATGATATGCAATGTAATAAGATATTCACCACCAACACTGTAAATTTCCAGTCCAAGATCGCCATAACTTAATCAAAGACCAATTCTTTTTACAATGAACAAGCAGATTATCATTTCACAACTACAATATCGTTGCTAATTGAATCAATGTACACATTTTTAAGCAACCAAAGATCTGCTGATGATATCTAACAGGGTATTTGATGATGGTTGAAGTACTATATGCATTCTCATAATCTAAGCCAAACATCATGGCAGAAAATAGCAGTTCCGATTCCTACCAAAAACGGGAACCTGAATACAAGAAACTAGCCTGCCAAAAAGATGAAGACTTATCTGTGCCAAAATTTCACTCAATCAAATTTCATGTATACAATAATCTGAACAGTTAATCCAGCAGCAACAGCAGCAGTAGCCAATAAAATCTATGCTGAACATCTATGATACAGAAAACATCTACCTGCATAACTGAACTGAACTAACTTTCAATACCTAACACCTAAGCAGCTGTACATGCAACAGTTGATTGGAGATTATTCTATCCCTCAAAAAATGAGATTTCTGAATCAATAATAGTAGTACCCTTCGTAAGGGCATGAAAATCTCGTCTTCTTCGCCATTGAAGTTTCGGTGCCCCGATTCTCAGGCTTAGCCAGCGCTTCGGGAGTTTTGAATTGGTTTCCATGGGCGCGCATGTGCATCCTCAGATTAGCGTCCCTCTTGAATCCCTTTCCACAAATATCGCAGAAATGAATGTGCTCCGCAAGTAGCTCCACCGAATCTAACTCAACAATCTGACAATCGAGGTCCAAATCGTCTTTCTCGTCCTTCATCAGATCGACAATACCTTGGTCTACTTTCGGATCACCGACCGGGTAATTCCGCTGTGGCACATCCATGGGAAACTTCTGATTTCCAGACTCTAATATCGCCGTCTCAGTCGGTTGGTCGCCTTGGACCGTGTTCTGCTGAGTGCAGGCGAGCAGAGCAGCGCCGTTGACGATAATCTGGTGGATCGCAGTTACCATCTCCGACGAGACCACGTCCATCTGGTCTTTGCTGAGGAGAGTATTACTGTCGAGAGACTGCGACAGGAACTGCTGCACCGAGTCCATTCTCATGCGGACAGTTGAGAGATTGAGGAGCGGCACACGAGGGTCAGCACCGGAGACAGGGGCGGAGGAGGAGCTGGAGGCTGAGGGACCGCAGCCGCCACCGAGTCCCGCCGTGAACTGGCGGGGATCGCCGGAGTGCGCCATTTGATGAGGGTTCGGTATGGTGGGCTAAGATATGTAAAGGGATGGGGGTTTGAAAGTTCTTTGCCGTCGGATACTGGCTGTGTATCGATTTTGACTTTTTTTTTTTGTACTTTTCGGAATTTGGGGTCGGATTGGGCCCACCGGAAAGAACACACGCACTTCGGACGCACACGTGGCAGCAGGTGTTCAATTATCCTCGGAATTCTAGCTAAACGCAACTTCGTCCTCAAACTTAGAAGTAAACTGCTTTAATCCTTGAATTCTCATACTTTACTTTGTTGAGCCAAATGTTATAACTCAAAATACATACATATTGTATGTTGCACCACAATATTTTGAATTTTTCTAGGTGCATTACTCTATTAGTTTATTATTAATTAAACTTTATGTTAAAAATACCGACGAAGCACACATGACTTATATAAAACTGCCAAGACAATAAAATTAAAAAAAATATATAATAAACTAAAATAAAAAAAACTAAATAAATAACAAAGAGCCAAGGTTACAAATTCCTAGTCCAATTGGCTCAAACAAGAGGCCCTATCTTAGGTCGGACCCAACCCAAAAAGAGCCGACAATTGCTGAATTGGTCATAATGTAGTTAGGGCTCTTCATTTTTTTTGAATTTGCATTTTTATTTTTTAGTACGCAAAAAAAAATTATTTGAATTTATTTTTCATTTTATATACTTAATTTTTGTAATATTACTTGTACATATTTAAAATATTTTCACTTTTTATAGTGCTTTTCCTATTTTTACTTTAATTTATTTATTACATGCATTGACGTAGCTTACTAATTGTCCTACATCAGCAAAATAAAAAAGGAACACATTTAACATCTGAAATGGATAAATTTTTATCGACATTATACAACAAAGCAGTACATAAAATATGATCAGAAGGAAAGAAGATGGTGCACTGAACCAATTTACTATTATCGGATTGAATTAGACAAAATCTATAGATATACATATTAGTAAGAGAGAAACAAGAATGCGAGTAGACTACTTAAGAACTAACTCTTCAAGTCTGACAATGCTTCTCTTGTGGCAGCTGAGATGACGGCGTCCGAAGCATTTGGCAAATAATAGTACTTCCCTGCATATAACATCAGGAACAGTTATTTCCATAACTAACACAAGGAAAATGGAAAATATCAGTGACCAAAAACCCTACCTTGGGCAACTCTAGCTATCTCCTTAGCGAATCCAGTCGACACAAATTTGTTCTCCGTGTCGATTACCAGGAGAGACATCCCGGCCTTGTATATTTTCCCAGCTACCTCAAGAATTTCATCCTTAATAGTTGGAAATGAAACAAAATGTCGGCTTTTCTCCTCAAGCGCGATAAGGTAGTGAGCACGAAAAAGGGATTGGTGTCTGAGTTTACCTTTAATTCTTTATTTGAAGGCCTGGGAGCATCCTTGGCAGCAGCAGCAGCTTCGGGATCTGTGGATCGTTTCAGTGATATGTTGGCTCTACCATCAGTTAACACCACTATCATCACACGCCCAACATCGCCGCTCTTCTCTGCATTAAGACCCACCCTAACAGCCTGCATCCACACCCCACTATCCAACTTATTCTTAAATCATCTTCATCAAAATCAGTTTTTCTTTAACAAAAATAATATAAATTAGTATTAGTGTCTATCTTGTGTCTGTAAGTAGATTGCATGATGCACATAAATGGAGGAGAGGGGCAGTTCTCAATGACTTACTTGCTTGGATGCAAAACAAAATCTGGTTTCTACTGCTTTTACCTACCGTGGTAAGGCCGTGAGCTAGTGGTGACCCTCCACCACAAGGGAGTCTCTCAAGACGTTTCCTTGCCATTGCAATTGACCTTGATGGGGAAGGAGAACTTCTGCAGAATCTCCACGGAAAGGGATGATTGAAACCTATGGCAGAAACATAATTTAAGTTTCATGTACCAGAAAAGTTTAATTAGTTAGTGGTTGCCAAAACAAGAATAAGACAGCACTAACTTATATAGGAATGAAAAATGACAAGCAATACAAGACGACTAAGATTCTAGAAGACAACAACTGATATCTTTTGCAAACTCTAGTGCTTTCTAGCATGTAGGATGACACAGAGTTGCTCATAAATGTAACTACTCTGTCATCACTTGGATGATTGATGATAGAAGAGAACTCCCTTGACCCAACTTTCTAACTGTAGAGCCTCACTTAATGTTCAATACCAATAAGCAAGTACTTATTATTCTCTGCCACGCTTATTCTCAAACATGATGAGAACAATCTTTATGAAGAGTAGTAATTGCTTGAAATAATCAATCCTTCCAAGCAGTCGTGCGAAACAACCTAAAATGACTAGCTAAGAACACAATAGGGGCCTGAATGTTTGCCCATGTTGTCAAAAGGGGTCTGAATTGAAAAAACGTATTATTAAGGGCCTGAATTTTGAGTTTTGTGTATAAGTGAGGTCTCCGTCTATTTTTTCTGTTAAAAGTGACGGAAAGTGGTCACATGCCAAGCATGTGACCGAAAATAATTTGAAAACCCGAAAATGCCCTTTGAACTGAGTGTGTCCCTTACATGTTTGACCTAAAAAGACGAAAATACCCTTTAAGCCACCACAGCTCCGGCGACCACCACCACCCGGCACCGGCGACCACCACCCATCTCCGGCGACCACCACCCCCTCCGGCGACCACCACCCCCTCCGGCGACCAAAAAAGCTCCGATCGGAGCCAAAAAGCTCCGATCGGAGCTCCAAAGCTCCGATTCGGGGCCACAGAGCTCCGATCGGAGCTCCGTGGCTCCGATTCGGGGCCACGAAGCTCCGATCTGGAGCTCTGTGGCCCCAAATCGGAGCCACCGAGCTCCGATCGGAGCTTTTTGGCTCCGATCGGAGCTTTTAGGGTCGCCGGAGGTCGCCGGAATTGGGGTGGTTGTCGCCGGAGCTGGAGTGGTGGTCGCCGGAGCTAGGGTGGTGGTCGGTGGCGGTGGCCTTAGGGCATAATTAGTATGCAGGGGTATTTTAGACATTTCACATTTCATTAATTAAACTGATAAATTGTATAATAATTGCAAAAGGGTAATTTTGTCATTTCACGTATTTCCGTTACATTTAACAGCAAATTTGGACGGAAACTCGATTATCAACAAAACTCAAAATTCAGGCCCTTAATAATACGTTTTTTCAATTCAGACCCCTTTTTGCAACATGGGCAAACATTCGGGCCCCTATTGTGTTCTTAACCCTTTAATATGTTTCACCTGATCTCTGCTCGTGTAGCTCTCTGCAAGTAATTTAAGTGCAGCACCTTTGGCATTCTGCATCCGGTTTAATGCCATGCTACCACTTGCATCAACAACAAATATGACCTGCCAATAAAAGTATTATATTGACCTTTGATACAGGAGCATAAAATCATTGATTATTGTGTTGTATAATCTTAGTTGTTACAATCCTGGGCACTCATAAATAATAGTTTGAATGTTACCATTTATAGATGACATTCCAATTTCCAGAAATTCGATTTAAGAGTGACTGATGATGGAGCTAGCAAACGTTAACTCAAATAGAGAATAAGAGCTCCTTAGGATTAAAATATTGCAAATGTACAAGGCAAGGAGGTATCTGATTAGTACCAATGCACCAGCTTTCCTAGCCATTCTCTTTGCCCTCATATCACTTTTTTCAACAAAAACTTTCCTAACTTTTAGAACGTCCATTTCCCGCCGCAACTTCTGATACGGGGCAGCTGCTCTTAGGGTTGCATCAACAGCCAATCTTTTCACAGGACCCTGGAATCAGTGGTCAAATTTGTATCAGGCAATAAGGCATGCTTTCAGAAAGCTTAATTGAACTGCCAATTTTTCTCTTTCATTAAGGAACACGCTAAGTTCATGTGCTTTACCTCAGTCAGTAAAAGCACGGTCAACAAAATGTTCCTCCAGAAACATTTGTATGGAACAAATATAATAAAGCAATATTACAGAACAAAATAATGCATTTGATTAATAAATTATATCTTCTAGGTGCCTATTAATGGAACTATTACCTTCATTATTAAAAAGTCATAAAGAACAAGACTAAAAACTAGCTGAAGTTTCAACGTTTGGGGAACTTGTAAAATATGCATCACTAACCTTTGGAAGCATGGGCTTAATGTACCGGCCTCTATCCTCTGAGAATATAACATTCTTTGCCCTTCCAGCTTTGCCTTTGCGTCTCTGTGCTTGCTGTGCAAAGAATAGGAGTTTCTCATCCACCAAACCACCTTCAGCATCAAAGATGAACTCCTCAGGTATTTGGTCTTGCTGCTGCTCATTCTCGTCCTCCTTATCATCCTGTATAAAGAGTTTATGAGCAATGAGTAACAAGTGGGAAGGCAAGCAATAGCATGTAAATTAAACTAGGCTACTATGCAGACAAACCTCTTGATCCTCTTCCTCGTCCTTCTCCTCCTCGTCCTCTTCATTTTGGTCCTCCCCAGAATTGTCACTTTTTGGAGGGGGTGGAGGGGGAGGAGGCTGTTGGTTCTGTTCCTCCGGTGGCCTCTCAACTAGGATTGAACGGGGAAGAATGACTAGTTCTACCTGTATGAAACAATATTTATTTGTAGAGATAGGATACTCACAATAACAACAATAGATGCTGCCAAATCTTGACCAGCCTGTCAAAAGGGCATCATTTTTTGTCTATGGTAACATTAAGTTCCTTTTCCAAATAGCTTAAAAATAAACATGTCATCGACGCACAACAATGAGTTATACTAATGCTACTTGATGAACTACTTAAATTGGGTTTGCGAACCAAGTTAAAATCCTATGTTAATTTCCCAAATAGATGGTCTTCATCTGAAGGTCAGAGTAATTTTCTTGTGAAACTAATATCACAGCTTGCAAGATTTTTCACTAGAAGAAAACTCAACTGCTTTTTTAAGATCGTCCACACCGACTTTTTCACGCCCCTCTAGAGCAGCTAAACATTTCGCAACACGTTCAGCATATAGTTCAGCTCTGTGTCCCTGCAGTTCAGGAATATTAGTCATAATGCTCAAATGAACGCATTAGACACGTTCACAGTAATTTACAATTTTAGGCAGCCAAAAATATAGCAATATGACAATGCTTATTCGATCAACAAAACTTAATACAAGTGAAAATGTGTACATTGTAACTAATATAAAATAACTGATGGGCATGCCTTATCATGTGATCAAAATCAGAATACTTACTAGACCCCTTGACATAAGCTTACAGTCAATTGCTAGAAAACAGCAACTCCAGTTATACAAAAGCGGAAAGTCAGGATAGAGGGAGGAATGTTGTGGGATATATTCATTGTAATAACTTAAGAAGTAAAGTTAGGATGCTGTCCGCATCACTTTTACTCTTACGTTCTACTAGAAGTATAAGAGTCGTGATGTAAGAACCTGGCAACCACCTCGAATAGCTTCCGTAACGAGGTACTTCAGCTGATCTCTGCTGATGGTAACATCTTTCAGATATTCCCTGGACAAAATGATCTGTGATGCACACCAGATTAGAATATTGGTTACCAGTTAAATCACTAAGGCAATAGGTTTAGCAGCTTCAAAAGATAAGAAGAGACTGTACAAGGTGAATTACTTGTTTCTGCTTTCGTAAGTCTAAACAAGAATTTCCATGGTCTTAGAGTTACAAGAACCGGAAAGGCGTGTCGTATAAGTATAGTAGGGATTCCATCCACTTATCAACTTAAACTTTCTGTTGGATACGGGTTTATCACTTTTAAGCTCATGCATCAAAACCTTGTCTCATGGTTCGTGTGGATGTACCACGCCAGACCCACTTGCAAATAATCAGCAGTTTGTAACTTGTATCAAGGTTTGATGGCGTTGGGATCATGTTAAGGTCTTTTTGTGGAGAGTGCAAATACACAAAGTCCACACTATTGTAAAGCCATGGGCCAACATGCGTGTGAAAAGAAAAAAATCAATTTCACATAACAAGTGATGGTGAGTGTTAAAGTTCCATGAGAGAGAGCAATTGGGCTGGATGCATGAATCATTTTTAAGCCCCGCCATTACCTAGGAAAAAAAGGCCATATGCATATAACGAAGAACCATAAGACTGAATTACTTGGGATGCCTATGGATAATCTAACAAACGGAATGTCCAAGAGCTTGCAGGAAATTTGCATAAGCATAATGTAAATGCATATCCATGAAAGCTGTGTTGCTCTTTTACATAGTTACCTGCGTCTTTGCATAGTTAGTCATTCAGTTTCCTCTGTAGCATTTTTTAAACATTAGATTTAATGCATATCCATGAAATATCTGTTGCTCTTTTATGTAGTTACCTGCGTCTTGGCAGAGTCAGTGCCTTCCTCAACCGTTCTGAAAACATCACTACTGCACTCCTGAAACTTGGTTGCAATTTCAACAGCAGAAACACGATCTTCGAAAGTCATTGGAAGATCTGCACTGCAGCAGAAGTATGTCATTAGACAAGAAAAAGGGAAAGCATATAGAGGACTAAGTACACGGTATATACCTCAAGTTAATTGCAATACGGTCCAAGAGATGTTCACGTACAGCACCCTCTTCTGGGTTATAAGTGGCAATCAAAAGTGGCTTGCATGGATGTTTAAAGCTGATCCCCTCTCGCTCAACAGTATTTACTCCTTCAGTCAACACGTTGAGAAGCAAATTACTGATACCCTCATCCAAAAGATTGATTTCATCAACGTATAGAACTCCTCGATGAGCCTCAGCAAGAAGGCCAGGTTGGAAAACAGTGGTTCCAGTCTTAACAGATTCCTCAACATCAACAGAACCAAGGAGTCTATCCTCTGTCACCCCAAGTGGAATCTGCAGTTCTCAAGTCAGAGGTAAAATCACTAGGAGACAATCTCAAGTTTAGACTCTTAACATGTAGAATACCTGAACAAAAGGAGATCTCACGATCTGAGTCTTAATGTTGCCAGCTGAGTCAAACTGTAGCTTTTGAGCAAGTCGGTCTTCCCACCTTCCAAAAGGAAAAGTACATATCATATTGAAGAGATAATACACGCAGGTTTATTACCCTCCACCAGACAGACTAGTACTTTATATTACTCTGAGCAGCTTATATAATCTACTACTCCCACCACAGGCCACATAGACAGAAATTTAAATGAGAAGAAATTGCAGATTATGTATACTATTACTTCTATCCTAGTGTGGTGCTACAGCTTACACCCTAAACAACCGACATGAATTTTCTTTTGGAAATAATCCAATAAACCAGCTGTATTCAAAAGTTTGGCTCAGACAAGGGCAGCATTTTCCATAGCTTAAGCCTTAAGCTATATAACAGAGCAAATAGTAAGTTCCATAAATTATCAAAATTTACTCAGCATCACTAAGCTCACATGGCCACTATAACAATGAAAACAAAAATAATTCATAGCAATTAGCAACATTGTTAAAATCAAGTCTTTCACATGGAAGAAGGTATATTTACTCTTCTGGGCAGGCTGGATCTGCATTTGCCATTGAACCAACAACTACTTCAATGGGAGGTAAAACTGCATGTAGTCCACGAGCCATCACTGTCTTGGCTGTTCCTCGTTTCCCAGAGATAGCGATCCCTCCAATCTCACGGTCAGTCGCCCCAAGCAGCAGAGCAGTTTTAATAGCATCCTGCATGACACAAATTAGAATACAGCAGAAGCTTAGGGACAGTTTTCTTTGAATAGTTACTATAGTAACATAGAAATGGATATAAATTCATCATTGTGAATTTATCAGGGGTTCCATTCTAGAGAAAATCAAAGTAGCTGAACAATTCGAGAAATGACACCAGCTACATAAGCTATATGCCTATATCTAGCAAAGCCAAATTGCAAATTCCATTCCACCGATTATTACAAGCGTAGATTCCACACTGAGGATTTTTTTTCCTCAACAGTCCTACAAGCATCAATCATAAAAAATGACAATTCCATAATTATAGCGCACAGAACTTTATGAGCTACCAGTTTACCTCAGCATTATCAAATCAAATGCCAGAGGAGAAGATAGAGACTAATAGTGAAGTTTTTACCTGTCCAACGACCGCAGCCAACGGGAAGAACTGTCTTCCATAGGAAGTGAGGCGGGCAGGCTCATCGTCTACAGAGACCAACGAACCGTTGCCGGTGTCGACGGCGACATTGTGCACAACGCAAAAGCGGCCACGAGGTCGGCGCTTCGACTTCTTCAAGAACGCAATGGGAGGCGTTGGGAGTATGAAGGAAGGAAGTAGGGGGGAACGGAGGCGAGACAAGGATGGAGATGGATGAGCAGTTGGTGAGAAAGCCATTGAAAGAGATGCAGTGGTGCTCACTTATCTGCTGCTACTTGAGCTTTATGATCTTTATCTGGTAAGAGAGTTGAATTGTTGATGGAAGGTAGTGCTCTCCAAAATCGCGGCATATCCAGTCTCGATCATAAATCCTAGCCAATGGCGTTGCTTGACGACTTGATGAACTAGGCTAAAAAACTACGCTAGTACTATACATTACACTATTTGATAATTAAATGAATTATATCTTGAAAGCATTTCCATCTCCTAAAAAGTTAAAACGGAAGATTAGGTAACCAGTTAAAAAAATATTAAAATTTGGATAGTAATTATTGGTCAAAATCCAGGTTGCCATATTGTTATTAACCTTATCTATAATTATTTTCTAAGAGGTTTTATTTCTTAAAGACAATTCTTTATCGGATCTTATAATATTTGAAGAGTTACTTAAAAGTTTTAAATTTTACGTTTCTACATTTTCCTTGTGTAACTTCAACCACAGTCGGAATTTATTTCCTGGAAAAAAAAATGAAGAAAAATACTGAAAAGGTGAAAAAGTAAGCTTTTTCCCAAGATCGAACCAAAACGAGACAAAAAAAATTCGGAGAGAACGATGAAATGCAGCGATGAATGCGAAGGGATCAGTTATTGCTGTCTCTCTCAGATCATCGACTAGTCTGCTCCGCAGCAACTACTACTCCCGAATAAATTCCGTTTACCTCTGTCGTCTTCAAGAGTTCAAGCTCCACTTGTCTTCTTCCGATCCCAGTCACTATAATTCCCAACCGTCATGATCTCAAATCTCCCACATTTTTCAAGAACACGTCAATAAAGTCTTTGTCATCAACGGCGATGCGCGGGCTAGATTCCCAGTTTAACAGCCTTATCAAATCTGAGCCGTCGGATCCCTATTTCGTCCCGGGCGGCTTGTTTCTTGACGAGCCGCTCTGTTCATCTGCTTCCTGTGCTTCTTTTGTCGCCTTCACGCATGGGAAAAGTTATTCGGCGGAGAAATTGGTGTCGGGTTGTTCCAAAAGAGTGAGCTTTGGGTCTGTAAAAGCAGGACATGGGGGGTTTGGAAATGGAGTGTTCTTGTCTGTAAGTTTGTCTGTGAATGGTAATGGGGAAGGGTGTTTTGGGGACTCTGGAAACTTATTGGGGGAGAGTGAGGAGGTGGAGCCAGAGAAGGAGAAGAAGAAGGAGAAGTTGGGATCAGGTGCCTTGAATACAACCAAGCATCTCTGGGCTGGTGCTGTTGCTGCTATGGTCTCAAGGTGATGAATTGTTTGAATAATATGTAGTTATTGTATCATTATTTTGTGTTTTGCCTCTCATATGTTGGTGATCATGGAGCCCTAAATTTGTACACCATTAATAACTAGCCATCAAGATGGATCACACCCTAAGATGTAGAAAATTTGCTGCTTTTGATAAAAAATAAATTGTTGATGACTAAATCTTGAAGTTGAATGGGTCCACGGTTTGGAAAATAGTGGTAAGAAAGAAGAAGGTGCAAGGGTAGGAGGTTTCTTTTTCATTTAGGCATTGAAACACAAGCTTATCGAAAATTGGTGGACTTTTCTCTACATTGTTTTGGTTTATTATCATTCCTCATTCCTTTGTAAATGCTTAACTAATGATAATGATATCCTTACCTTTTAACATTCATAGAACAAAAAAAGAAGATAAAATGAAATTTTCCAGAATTTTCTTGGTTAATAGTCGGATGTTCATCAATATGCATCTTGGTAATATGACCATATCTGTTTCTAAAATTTTCACTTCATTAGACTAGTACATGTGTATATGGATCATAGCAACTCAAACCTAGCTCAGGCCAGTATTCGTTTGAGAATGTCATACATTATGCGATTTAGTGTAATATGGGTGATCATATAGAGTGCAACTTTACGGTTCTTCTCTTAGTATTGTGAATGATGTTGATTATTCTTTACTGCTATGTGTAACAGAACCTTTGTTGCCCCTCTTGAGAGATTAAAGTTAGAATATATTGTGCGTGGGGAACAGAAGAACCTTGTTGAGCTCATCAAGACGATTGCAGTTACACAAGGGATCAGAGGATTTTGGAAAGGCAACTTTGTGAACATCCTCCGCACAGCTCCATTTAAGGCCATTAACTTTTATGCATATGATACATATAGAAGCCAACTGTTGAAGTGGTCCGGGAATGAAGAGACCACTCATTTAGAGAGGTTTGTTGCTGGTGCTGCTGCAGGAATTACGGCTACACTCTTATGCTTGCCAATGGACACGGTATGTGCGCTCTGGATTTCTTTTTCCTTTTCACAAGGTATACTAATACTTAGCTCAATCTCATATTATGATCTTTATGGCAAACTAGTGTGTCATCATTTATCATTGCAACAATGTGCAGTTAGAGATGCAGAGTTAACGTTGTAAAATGGAAAAACCTCTAAAAACCTCGAGGTTGAATTTTGTGTGGATGCAGTTTAATATTACTATAGGTCTGACACACGCTAAGCGTGAATATCAACATTTTAAATCTGGGACAGCGATTAGTAACATAGCCTATAGTTGAGACTCTTTTTAGGTTCTTAACCCTAGAGTTTATTACTACCGCATGCTTTACAAAATGGTATACGGGTGAAGACGTGGTTTGATACTGTTTTTCAACCACTTCTTCCGAATGATATTGTAATGCTCTTTTTTATTTTCTATTCCAATGAATGTTTACTAGATTAGGACAAGGATGGTGGCTCCTGGTGGGGAAGCATTAGGAGGAATCATCGGTACATTCCAACACATGGTTCATACAGAAGGGTTCTTTTCCCTATACAAGGGTTTAGTGCCCTCCATCATAGCCATGGCGCCTTCCGGTGCAGTTTTCTATGGAGTTTACGATATTCTGAAATCAACGTATCTTCACACACCCCAAGGAAGGAAGAGACTCGAGTACATGAAACAACAGCAGGAGGGTCAGAAGTTGAACGCCATGGAACAACTGGAGTTGGGGACTGTCAGGACATTGCTGTACGGTGCAATTGCCGGTGTGTGTTCTGAAGCAGCCACTTACCCGTTTGAAGTCGTGAGGAGACAGCTTCAGATGCAAGTAAGGACCACAAAGTTGAGTCCTTTGGCAACTTGCCTTAAGGTGGTGGAGCATGGTGGTATTCCTGCCCTTTATGCTGGGTTGACACCCAGTTTATTGCAGGTACATCCATTTCTATTTTAAGGTTTAATAGGTCTGATACTGCCACATGTTTGGACCATTGTGTCTCTAATGGTGTCATCTGTTAGTTTTCCGTCATGGTCACGGGCCGACACTTAACTGAAGAAAGGGTTAAGCACCTATGAAAGGTCTGAACTATCACCCATGTTAACGGGAGAGGTCTGAAATTTAAAAAGTTAATAACAGAGGTCTGAAATTTCAATTTTGTTGATTTGAGGTTTTCCGTCCATTTTTAGGGTTAAATTTAACAGAAATGTGTGAAATGACATTTTTGCCCCTTTAATATTTTGTTTTATTTAATATCTTATTTAAGGAAATGTGAAATGACAATTTTACCCCTAATGTCAAATTAAAACCACCCAACTCCGGCCACCACCACCCGACTCCGGCCACCACCACCCGACTCCGGCGACCACCACCTCGACTCCGACGACCACCACCTCGGCTCCGGCGACCCGACTCCGGCCACCACCTCGGCAAAAAAGCTCCGATCGGGGCAAAAAAACTCCGATCGGGGCCAAAAAAGCTCCGATCGGAGCCAAAAAAGCTCCGATCGGAGCCAAAAAAGCTCTGATCTGGAGCTCTGTGGCTCCGGCCGGGGCCACAGAGCTCCGATCTGGAGCTCTCTGGCCCCGACCGGAGCCACAGAGCTCCAGATCGGAGCTCTGTGGCCCCGGCCAGCTCTGTGGCTCCGACCAGAGCCACAAAGCTCCGATCGGAGCTTTTTGGCTCCGAGCGGAGCTTTTTTGGCCCCGATCGGAGTCCAATCGGGGCCGGTGGCTCTGATCGGAGCTCAATCGGGGCCGGTGGCTCCGATCGGAGCCCAATCGGGGCCGGTGGCTCCGATTTTGGCCCAATCGGAGCCTTGGTGGTGGTCGCCGGAGTACGGTGGTGGTCGCCGGAGTACCGTGGTGGCTTCAAGGGCATTTTGGTCTTTTCACTTCATGCATGTGAGGGGCACACTTGATAGAAGGGCATTTTTGGAATTTTATTTAATTTCTGGTCACATGCCAAGCATGTGACCAACTTCCGTTAATTTTAACGGAAAAAACTAACGGAGACCGCTGTTATCAACAAAACAGAAATTTCAGACCTCTGTTATTAACTTTTTAAATTTCAGACTTCTCCCGTTAACATGGGTGATAGTTCAGACCTTTCATAGGTTCTTAACCCCTGAAGAAACTGACTGTAGACTAACTGATGACACCAGCAGTACAAAAAATACGCACCATCGATTTTTTTATGAAAAAAAAACTTGTCGTACCAGTTGGCCCAAACACGTGGCATAGACCTATTAACCCTTAATTTAACCTTACCATTCCAAAAATAGAAGTTAAAGAAAAGCTATCCTTCCTATATTGTTCATTGTGTATGATTTGGTTTGCGCAGGTTTTGCCTTCTGCTGCCATAAGTTACTTTGTGTATGAATGCATGAAGATCATTCTCAAAGTAGAATCCTCATAGATTCGAACTCAGGTTCCCTCTCAGTTTCAGTTGGAGATGGATGTGGCTCAATTACTTGGAGAATAAGAAATATGTAGTCGCCTTGCTGTTGTTGTGTATTTGATACTTGTGACACAAGTTTTCTGTTTTTATAAAGTGGATGGAGTTTTTCTTTTTTAGACTCTTCGCCTTGTTTGTTCACCATCTTTGAAGTAACTCCGAGGACAGATTTATACAGCATCCAACAACAAGCAGTAAAAGTAGTTAAATAATGACACGAACACTTTCATATTGCCGTGCCCTAACCTGTATTCTTTACGGAAACTCGTTTACTTGGCTACTAATTTATGCGAGTGGGTAGCTAGGATCTTAACAAAAGCATCAAGATAGACTAAAAGAACACTTTGGTTCCATAAATTGCCAAATGCATTTGATGCTATAAATAACTATTCTGTCTTCCTCTGTAAACAGAAAAAAAAAAAAAAAAAGTAAATTTCTCACACAAAACAATAGACAAGACTGTTTTCATTCTTCATCTTCTCCCCCTTGTTATTCCATAAAACTCCAAAAAGGGCAGAGAACTGTACATGGAATTGGAACATCATCATCATCATCTCCCTTCTTCTATCACTCACAAAACAAGCCAATCAATCTTCACAACCTCCCATCTCACTCTGTAACTCAAAACCTATTTATGGTTTCCTTTCACCATTGGAGATGGATAATTGGAAGTATGAGAGCAGCAGAACCATGATTGATGGGTACAAATATAACGACAAGTAGAAGAAGTAAAACGGTTCGCGCGGTTAAAAATGTCTTTTTTTTTACCTAACAATATTCCGAGCCCAATATTATGTCTTCATCTTCCTCTTTCTTCTCAACTAGTGTTGTTACTGCTGCTACTGTTCCCAATGAGTCTCTCATAGAACAAGATGTAGCCGTGATCCGTGTTGCTCGAATATTCCTGTGCCGACCCGAAGAATGTCTGCACAGCTGATTCATCAATCATCTCTACATTTTCGTCATCAAAGAATAACCAGTGGTTGTGACTCTTCACAAGACTCACATAGTGCCCGTGGTTGGGCCCACTCCCTACATGCACAACCACTGCAAACAGGGAATATTCAGCGTCTGCATCTTCCACTGAGTTTATTAGCTTCAGTTCGAGGGGAAACACAACCCGGTAAGACAACTTCTTGTTCCGGCCCAACTGCTCAATGTATTTGAACCGCTTTAGATGAATCACCAGGATTTGAGGTGGCTTCTTGATCTTCATCCTTTTTTGCGCCTCTTGCAAACTGCAGAGACATCCACCATCATCACTTAATAAAGCTTCATACTTATCACAACTAAAAATTAAAGCCAAAACTGAAGAGTTTTCCCAAAACTTTCCATGATGGATATATAGCCTTAACTTTGTCTCGAGACTATTCATTCACTTAAAAAAAAAAAGTGTAAGGTTCACAAACCTGCAGCACTTGTCACAGAAAAACTTGTCCTCAGCATTCAAAGTTTCTGTTGAGCTGAAGTTCTTCAGACAGCTTGTGATTGAGCTGTTCTGTTCAATATCAAGGCTCAAGTCGAAGAATGTTTCATCTCTTGCTGTCACCGTCTCACACCGCAGACACCTCGTTTCGTTCGTAAGAATTCCCTGAGCCATAAACAATACATATCTGTAACTTTATGAAAGCTAAACTAAAAGAATATAGGTACACCATTCACAATCCATAGCTCCACTTTCGTAAATAAGAAAAAAGATAGAACAATATTGTCTGTAGGAACACATATTTCAGAATATAATTTATTTGTTGCAGATTTTAGAGTAAATGACATAATCAGATAATTCATCAGGCAAAAAGCTCACCTGGAAATTTTTATGCACCCACGTAACTAGCGGTTCTTTGTGGACACCATTAGCTTGAGCGCTCTTTGGTCCGTTGACAGACTTCTCAGGAGGAGATGAAGATTCTGCCTCATTCTTTGCAGCCTGGGACTCTTTCTCCAGTATATCCACAAGTTCATTGAGTAGAAAATTTAAGAATTCATGAGCATCCTAAGAAAAGAAGAAGAAGAAACGTGCTAGTTAATCCATCCAAACATTCTGCCTTTAATCTATCAGAGATTACATAAGCCATATTAAGTTGCAAAAACACACTTCTTGGCCTAAAAAGAGGCATCTGCTTCGATAAAGTCCGTTAATTAGGATAACATTTTTATCCCTTAAGAGAGAGAGATCAAGAATTCTCGCTATTTATTAGAGGAATGGACCCCTAATTAATGGGTCAAGGTTAAACCAGTCCATGATAAATGCAGCATAACGAAAAAGATCAGCCCAAGGCTTGTATCTGCAAGCAACTCAAGTTACTTGAGTCGAGGCATCCCTGAAACACCTACTTACCCAGCACTTTGACAGAGTTCATAGTTTCACACACAGCAAGGGTTCAGGCTTAGCCCATGTAAAATGAATCAACATATATCAAACAAGCTTTTGTCTCAACATTAAAATGTAGCCATCGTTAACCTCTGTTTGTTTCTCTAGGATATTATATTATATTGTGTATCCTAGTTAAGCAATAACTGAGACAGCGAATCAAACAAGACCTTGCCAAACTATCTTCAATCCTTAATTTTCAGAATGGGATACTGATACATAAAGAAAGTATGGATTCTGTACTTCTCTTCACCATCCATGTTCATTTCCGTCATGCAGTTGAAATTGAAGCGAGTAACACGAAGTCCATAAAAAAAAAAACACCCATTTTGGCATATTATGTACATATTACATAAAAGTCATATATGAAAGTACAGAGGTAGTTGTAGTTCCAACAATGTCAAGCCTAAAGGACCAGTATCCGGATGAAAATAAAACTTCAAGCCACACATGAGAGTAATACCTGGTGCATGTAGCTGCGGAAAAGCTCGTTCTGTTTTTTTAATCGTTGAACAAATCGTTTTGGAGCAATAACACCTGTTTTCTTCTTTTGAGAACTAATCTGCAAAAAGAAAATAATCAAACATCAGCTTCAGCATCGCAGTTGAACAGAAAAAAATAGTGGTGAAAGCAACGAATGTATCAACAAGCAATGAACCAAGGAGGACTGAAGAGATACAACTTTTATACAAATAACTCCACCCAAGTACTTCATGCACCACAGAAACCAGAATGAACAAAAAGAGAGTTCCTATAAACCAGAAGGAATAAAAAGAGAGTTCATATAAACTGGCAGGAATAAAAAAGAGAGTTCATATAAACCAGCAGGAAGTACAAACACTAGAATTGTATAATGACCAAGGTAAATATATATATTATGGCCAATATTTCACATGTTCCACTCTTTTGGGCAAAATCAAGACGACATTCACCTCAAACATCTTTCTTTTTTTTCTTTTTTCAAGAAAAATGACCATTCATTCTGAATCTGAACAGACTGTTCATTAATGGAGTGACAATGTCTATACACCATCAACTACAGATTAAATGAAGCTAGCAAAAGCTGCAACCATCCAGTATCATACTAAAATATGCCACAACACGATAAACCACACTAATATGAATTTATCTGCAACACAGATGATCACTCTGTAATGTGAAAAGAAATTTACATGACATACTAAGAATTTAATATTGCTCAACCTGGAGTTACAAAGACCTAATACCTAAGTGTCCAATACAATATGGATGCTTAGCTCAAATCTCAAAAATCCAATAAATATTTAAGCTATAGATGCCTAATCCTTAAAGCAAAAACCAAAACTGAATGGAAAGCAAACATTAATTCTACTATGACAATAAGTCTAGGAATATAAACTTTCAAAACTAAACGAGAAACCTGATGTACAAACTCCATTTTCCAAATAAATAAGATTGTACTTGTAAAGGAAAAGGATATGATGCAATGTCCAAAAGCAAAGGATGAGAGTCATCCTTTTCACAGTTAGCACCTGGCTAAACAAGTCTGCTAGGCATGTCAAGAGATTATCTTCTGCATCTCCACCATTTTTGTTGTTTGAATAGTAATCTAGAAGCTGTTCGCGAAAAGGAACACAAAAGTAAAGTGCCTGCACCAGAAAAATATGTCAAATATTGCATTGATACAAGAGAAATCAATGATCAAACTAATGGTAAAAATACCCAAAAAATATTCATTCTAGAGCACATAAAACAGAGTGGTGAATGAACAATAAAATAAGCTAGTGCAAATCACTCAATGTGAATAAAGCATACAATATATACATATATTATGAACTTTTATAAGGTGAAGTTGGCTTTATCTATGAGCAAAGCAAGGAAAATGAATTCCACATTGTGACGCATGATACATTGCAATAGTCAACCTCCATCAGGAACATGATCGCTCGGTCTTCTTTAAGCAAATAAAAGACTAGTACATTTAGGAAGTCACAACCGATCAGAAAGCTACCAAGCTACGGATTTTTTTTTGGAAAACTACCAAGCTAACATTGCGATGATAAAAAAAATACTAGTAATACAGCGAAATTCTTTATGGACATGATAAATCCGACATCAGCACTACTGAAGTAAACAGTCTGGAATTCAATAGAAACGATTAGATATTCCCAATTCAACATCGAGAAAAAAAAAACAATTGGGAACAGCATCCGGCAGGAACCAAAGAGCACTTAAAACGAAGTCATCCATCCAAAGGTATAGGGAAGATTGAGTTGATAAGAACCTGCAAAACGCTATTACAGTAGCAGGTATTGCCGAAATTCTCGAGGCCAAAGTAGCGCTCGCCTTCGGGGAACTGGTCACCGAGCGCCTTCTCAAGTTTAGAGCCGGCAGCACCCATCGGAGCACGAAGCGAAGTAGCAGATTGAACTGGAAGACAGATGAGTTAGTCAGATCTTGGGTGGCACCGATTCAGCTCAGAGATTCCTGTCCGGTTGCAGAAGGACTAGAGGATCAGCAAAATTCGCTGGGCACTGATTGATGGCGATTGATGATTTTTTTGTTCGAGGGGTGTTGTAGTCTGAGGAGGAGAAATTTGGCGAATGAGGGTTTTCTTTTCCACGAAGGAGACGAAGAAAATTAAGCTGAGAAAATCGGCATTCCACAATAATAAAAACAATTAGTAATTCGGATAAAAATATTCCCATCGATTGTCATTTTTTTATTGTTAATTAAAAATTATTATTGTAGCTTCTATCTTTTGTACTGAGGGTTGGTAATTAAATTGATACCTAAATTTTGACTAATTTATAAATAATTATATGAATTTTAATTTTTTAAAATGGTGTTTAAATTTTTAATTTTTAAGCAAATTGTTACATTTGTTTCAATTTCCGTTAAATTATATAGAAATTGAGTATGTTCCGTAGAATCTTTTAATGTGTATATCAGATGAATTCAAATATAAATTAAAAAAATTGTAAGAAAATACATTTAATTTGATGTTCAACTGAAAGGCGTCGTACGTCTAATTGAGCATTCAATTAAAGGTATTTCGTTGTAACACTTTCAATTTGTATTTGAATTTATCTTGGGTGAACGTGAAAAGACCCATCGTGGCACGAACATGTTCATTTTCTATTCAGTTTAACGGGAATTGAAACAGGATTAGCAATTTATTTGGAAATTGAAACTTCATATAACCAAATTTAAAATTAAAGTTCGAGTAGCAACTAGTAATTTAATCAAAGTTCAGGTAACAATTTAATTATTATGATACAAATTCTGATAGAAAAAATCTAGGGTTAACATGTCTTTTGGTCAAACATGTTTGACAACTTTTGGGTTTTGATCCAGCATTTTTTTTTTTTTTTGCCTAGTTTTGGTACCATATGTTTGAAAACTTTTGGCTTTTTGTCCATCCTTTAATTAACCATCAGATTGACCGTTAAATAGTCACGTGACTTGCACATGCCTAGTAAAAAAAATTATTTTGTTTCGTTTAGTTCTCAAATTTATTGTCCTTTTATTTTTGCAATTTAACATTTAAGCATTATCAACCGCACCCTAGGGTCGGACAATGACTAAGTCAATTTAGTCCTATGGTGCGGTTGATAATGTTTAATGGCTAAATTGCAAAAATAAAAAATTGGGACAGTAAATTTGATGACTAAGCTGAAAACAATAAAAAAAATTGACTAGGCATGTGCAAGTCACGTGACTATTTCACGGTCAAACTGACGGTCAACTAACGGATTGACCAAAAGCCAAAAGTTTTCAAACATATGGTACCAAAACTAGACAAAAAAAAGATGTTGGACCAAAACCCAAAAGTTGGACAAAAAGACATGTTAATCTATAACATTATGAATGTGTTTGGATAGTATGGCTTTTAATTTAATTTATATATTTACTTTTTAACCGTTTAAAGTGTCTCGCAGAGGCAAAATACTTCAGAAAATTAGGGGGTGTTTGGATGGATGTAATCTCAAATTACGTCACACATTTCATCAATATTACGTTGTTTGGTTTGCCCGGTGACGTAATGTGCATTGTAATCTGAGATAATGCCCAAATTCATTCAATGTAATGTGAGATTATATATAAAAAAAAAAAAATAAAAAAAAAACAGATGTAATGTGAAATTACGTAAAAATTACGGAGTGTTATTATTTTATTATTATTTATTAAATAAATAAGATATTTTGTATTATCGATAATATGATAATAATATTCCTATTATTAATAGTTTTTTATATACTTAATACCTCATTATTATAATAATAAATAATAATGTACATGATGTTCGTATAAAATGAGTTAGTCTTTTTCGTTACATTTTTTTGAATGAAACTATCTTATAAAACTAAATATAATCTTTTAATTAATAGAATTTTAGTAGCTGTGCATATTGATAATAGTTATTCTTTAGAATTCATAAATGACTATAGTATTAACCACACGCATTATCTTTAAGAAGTTAGTTGTTGTCCAAATATATATTATTTTAAATATTATCATATTAAGATATAATATACTCTCATATAGATTAATATAATAATAATAAATTCACATTACAATGCACATTATAACACACAGCAAATAATGTAATCTAACATTAAGTTCCACATTACAACACAGTCAAACACTGTAATCTAACATTATATTACGTAGCTCACATTAGTTGTAATATTACATTTCAAGTAATTTCATATTATGTCCATCCAAACGCCCCTAATGGTAGACTCTAAACATTTCCAATGTTTTTTATTGTCTTTTTATTTAGGTAATAAAAAAAATTATTTACACCCTGAAATATATGAATTTGAATGGCCGTAGGAATGACGATATATATATATATATGATAAAACATGTGAATAAAGTCTAAGTGAATGATATATTTTAAAGTAAACATGTCAATAAAGTTTAAGTGAATGATAAAACACTCTGTTTTAGTTATACATTAACCTTTGTATATATCTTCGTCAAAAAAAAAAACCTTTGTATATATCAAGCCGTAATTTCAGTTTTTTTTATTTATCCACATCACATACTTTACTTTTTATACTTAGATTTTGTATTATTGTTATGATCTCGATACGTATGTTCAGTGTAATTAATTTTATTAAATTTACTAAAAATCTATTAGAACTACTAAACATTAAAAAAAGGGTTAAGAACACAATAGGGGCCTGAATGTTTGCCCATGTCGCCAAAAAGGGTCTGAATTGAAAAAACGTATTATTAAGGGCCTGAATTTTGATTTTTGTTGATGATCGAGTTTCCGTCCAAATTTGCTGTTAAATGTAACATAAACACGTGAAATGACAAAATTACCCTTTTGCAATTATTATACAATTTATCAGTTTAATTAATGAAAGGTGAAATGTCTAAAATGCCCCTGCACACTACACGGCCACCGCCACCGACCACCACCCCAGCTTCGGCGACCACCACTCCAGCTCCGGCGACCACCACCCCAGCTCCGGCGACCACCACCCCAGCTTCGGCGACCCAAAAAAGCTCCGATCGGAGCTTTTTTGGGTCGCCGGAGGGAGGTTAGGGTTGCCGGAGATGGGTGGTGGTCGTCGGAGATGGGTGGTGGTCGCCGGAGCCGGGTGGTGGTGGTCGCCGGAGCTGTGGTGGCTTAAAGGGTATTTTCGTCTTTGTAGGTCAAATATGTGAGGGACACACTATGGTCAAAGGGCATTTTCGGGTTTTCAAATTATTTTCGGTCACATGCTTGACATGTGACCACTTTCCGTCACTTTTAACAGAAAAAATAGATGGAGATCTCACTTGTACAAAAAACTCAAAATTCAGACCCTTAATAATACATTTTTTCAATTCAGACCCCTTTTGACAAATGGGCAAACATTCATGCCCCTATTGTGTTCTAAACCCTTAAAAAAAATTAATACAACTTAAAATAATGGGAGAATAAGGAAGAAGAAGATGCCAAGTTATAATTGAATTGATTTTACTTTAAATAATAAAATAATAGAACTTAAAATGTTTATAAACTTTACAATTTATGATGTATGGAGTTTGCTTTGCTGTGTTAGCTTAGTTACCTTTGCTATTCGGAAACTTGAAATCATTTTCAGTTGGCTTTACAATACTCTCAATTATTTTACTTTAATTTTAAAAATATTATTTTACATGTTTAGGTTTTTGAATTTAAATAGCAAATTTGTTGTACAAAAGTCATTACAGATTCATCTGCATCACTTGTTATAAAAGACCATCATCTTGCGTTTATTACAAGTTATATGCCCCTCGTATTCGGATTGATTCGGACCATGAATTCGGTCTTGGTAACGTAACTCTTTCCGCGGTCATTTCAGCTTCTCGATCTCCTCTGATCGCCAGCCAGTTCGCCACATATCCGACCTCAAGCGTTCTTACCTCTTACAGTAGAAAATCAGGCAACCTCGCCGTTGCCGGCTATCTCAGTTTGGTTGAAGGATGTGGCTTCTGGTTCTTTCTTCTGTACTTGTGATCTGGGTAGCATCTCTTTGCAAGATCCTCCACTTGTCTTCTTCATCTTCAAAACTTGAATTTCTGAGTAGAGGTGCGTCAAGAATTCAGATTTCTCCATTTTGATAGAGCACCATTATCTCTATCGTTGTTGATTCAGTTTTCGTTGTTAAACCTTAGGTGGGGAATTGAAGAAGAAAAATGTCCTGCTAGTGGTCGCTCATCCCGATGACGAATCCATGTAAATGTTTCTGATATCTATGTTTGGTGTATTATTCAATTATCGGAGGTGTTAGCGATATTGGATCGAATCACCGCTTATATTGTTCGAGACTCTTGATATATATAATTGTCAAATCCCACAACTCTATTATCAAGATTGCCATGTATGTTCTCCATTCAGCTGATAAAATATATCAGGTTTGCTGAATTTTGCATCTTGGTGAATTATGCAGGTTCTTTTCACCAATGATTGGCTATGTTATTTCGAAAGGACATAATCTTCACATTTTGTGCTTATCAGTTGGTAATGCTCTTCTAGTGCCCTAACTTAGAGTCATTTGGTCTGAATACTACATGAAGAATATAAACTAGATGACGGAACAGGAAGACCCAGGATGTAGAAGATCCACTTGTGTGGTACTTCATTCTATGATATATATAAGATCCACCTGTATAGATAATTTGAGCAGTGAATTAGTCTTTTGAGTGCATAAGGTGGCACCTAGTCTTTTTGATCTAGTGCAAGCTTGGGGAGCTCGATGCGCTCGGTAAACAAAACTAAACAAACCCCAGTCTTAACAAGTTTGTCATCATCTAATCATGAGGGTTTTGATCCTAGAAATTGAATGATCTCCACATTTCAACTTGAAATTTAGGTATTGTTATAGCATCTTTGCTATTTTTCTTCACAATTTCGCCTGTGTTAATTTTAGGTAACATTGATAGCCTTGGGAATGTGAGGAAAGAAGAGCTATACCAAGCTTGTGTGGTCCTCAAGGTGTGTTTTAACATCTCGGAGATACACTAGTTTTTAAATTTGTTCGATTTTATAGTTAAACTTGCCATTTTCAGGTGCCACTTCAGCAAGTGAAGATTTTGGACCACCCAGAATTACAGGTCTTACGCACCAACAATTTTCGAAGCCACTGTCTATTCATGCTTTGAAACTACTATAGCTTGAAGCATCTATAATTTGACAATTGATTATTAGGATGGATTTGGCAAAGTTTGGAGCCATAGCTTACTGTCGAAGATAATTCATGATGAAATTATTGATCACCTGATTGATGTGGTAAGTCTCGAGTTTAAGCTTTGACTCAAGTCACAATTTTTGTGCATGAAAAAAACTTATGTCTACTTTTTAGTTGTAAACGCACTTTAAGTCTCATTTTCCTCTTTTCTTACGTCTTCTATGGAACTCTTAAGCGCTTTTGCATCCTAGTTCAGCCCCTTACTTAGCATTAGTCTCTTTCTACAGCTTATAGTATAACATTTGCACATTTTTCAGATTATTACTTTTGATAACTATGGGGTTTCGGGTCACTGTAACCACCGGGATGTGCATCACGCAGTACGGTAAGTATAAAATATTTTGCTCGTTTCCAATGCAAAGTTGCTTCCAGTATGTGTTTAGGTTTCTTTCAGAAATCGAGGCGTCAACTCTTTTTCAAGTTCTGATATCATATGGACAATTTACAGTTGAATCAACATTATTATTCGAGCCTCTGATGCAATGATCTTCAAATCTTTCTCAATCATTTTTTTGTTATCTTAATCAATAAGATCAAGGAATATAATCTCTAGCGACTTACAATTTCCTTTTTCTTTTGCTGCCATAATGTAAGAGCAGAAAGCTCCAGCACGACATGTCGGAAAGAGATATTGAAGCCTGGGAACTAGTACATTTCATTCTCTCATATCATCCATCTTTTTTACACAATTCTAATGCTATGGAAGTAAATAAAAAAAAAAATCACATTTATAAAGTATAGATATATATATCTTTGCACTTCATCCAAAAGGCAAAAATTCGTCGATTTTTGGTATCCTGATTCAAGTTATATTGATTTTCATAGGTGAGTACAAGTATATTTCGCAAATACATTGGGCCTTTAGATATATGGGTGTCCAGCTTATTTGCATCGTGCCATCCGAGCAAATCAGTTCATTGCTTGGTCAGTGATCAACCTTGGAAAAGCTACCATGCGATGGCTCGGCACGCTAGTCAGTGGGTTTGGTATGTCTCCTTTATAACTGTTATTAAGTTCAATGAATTCAAAACGCTTGAACCACCCATATCTCTTTCCACATCTGGTTCTGAAATTTTCGACATTTCTGTACGGCTTAACAAAGCTTGATGATGATGATCATAAAGATGATACCTTTCTCATGAATGGTTGAAAATCAGCAGCATTTTGCATTTATTCCGCAGAAGTTTGTAAAAAAATGATGTTTTTCTTGGTACTGCTGAATGGTTGCAGGTTCCGGAAACTGTTTGTGACATTTTCCAGCTACACGTATATGAACGAGCTTCGAAGAATTACTGATTGAAAGCTTCATATGAAGAAAAACCCATGTCTAACATGAAGGAGGCCCTTAATGCCATTAATAGTATGTTCAGTGAGCCAATAGACATTGTTCAAGGGATTGCAATGCGCCCAAGCAAAGGAAAGTTTGATGTCTAACAATGGATTCACATTGTTTGTTGATGAAAATTTAGAGAAGCATCACATTGGAGAATACTCCTCAGTGCTGAATCAAAGACCTCAAACAAACCAGATTCAGCAGCAAGAACAACCACTTGAAATTTACATGGATGATGAATTAAGACAACGATAGAGCTGCTTTTGTGTTCACTTGTCCTAAGGATGTTTCTCCTGAAAGTTGTGATAGACCGAATGCTCAACATTCATTTAGAGAAGACACAGTTGTGTGTAAATTTGTTTAGGTGAAGCTTCTTCCCACAGGTAAGTGTGTTCAGCAGAAATCTTCTGGTAAAGTAAAAGAAGGTGACTTGTATGAACCAACTGTGTTTACAAAAGAAGCCTTGGATGATATAAACCAACTCTTCAGCATGCCAATATAGTTGATCTCTAGATAGTTGAAATTTGCATTGGTGTCTGGAGGATTGGTGCATTGCCCAGGTGTTGTGTGAGATCTAGTTTGTTGGTGTAAGGGTATGATTCTCTGGATCATATTTGATCCCTGTTTATGTAATACCAGGTTTTTTGGATCATATTTGTTGATATGATGATTGTATCATTTCAATATGGATTATCCCAACTGTATCAAACTATTTGTTTGGTAACTTAATAATGAATTGTTTTTTTTTCATATATATAGATAGATTAGAAAGAAAAAAAAAAAATCATATTCAATTTTGGAAAATTATGCATTTTTTTATGTTTCCTCTATAGTTTATATCAATTCTCACTAAAAAAGATGCCAGAAATTAGTCCTAAGAAATTCTTGGATCAAGTCTATTATATTTTTTTAGTATATTCGTACCGACTAAACATCATATATCATATACATATATAAATACGATTATCTTACAATTGTTTAACGATTTATTTTGTTTATTTTTATTGTATTTAGAGCCAAGAATCGCTTATCGTGTTAGATTTCAAAATAATAGCGATTTTGTCAATTGTTATCGTGTAATTTAATAAAAAATTCATAATAGCATTTAAATATGCAAAATACTCTCAAGTCTGGCAGCAATTTATATGCTAATCCAAGAATTTAAAAGTGGAACCTACTTTTTTTTATTTATATATATATATATATATATACAATTTTTTTTATTATACATGTATAAGATCGATTTTACAAATTTGGGTTGAAAGTTTTAATGTTAAATTCCTTCCAAAACGGCGTTTCAATTGAGGGTGGGCGCGAATAGGCTCGGTTGAGTTTTTTAAAGAATAAAAAAATAATTCACCTATAAATTTTTGGATTTTTCGGGTTTTTTATCATCTGGTTCGGGCAGCTCGATTTCTGAATCAGTTAGCACAAATATGAATATGCATATTATAGATAAATCTATATATATCTTAAAAAATATGAAATTTATGTCGATTTTTAAATTAATTAATACATTTATGTTATTTTTTAAAAATTGAACAAATTATTCACCCCATTATGAAATTATTTATATCATAATTTTACATTGATTATACACAAAAAAGTTATCATACAAAATGTCTACATCGTTAATTGATTATCTACATCGTTAATTGATTATACTATTTGTAAGAATTTTTTTTTTTAAATAATCTAACTATTTCCGCATTTTTAGGGAACGTTAAAACTCTTTCGATAGCGCCTCCAAGCTTAGGCGGAATTCGACATCGGATCGCTTTTAAAGACAACTTGATTTACGGTCGGTCCAACCAACTTGTATTACTTGTGAGAAGTTGAATGAATGAATTTTTTTTTTTTTTTTTGAATGAATGAATCTTTGGTTTCTTTCAACTTTCAAAGAATTGCCAATTTACAGACAACCCTTATCTTCCTAGCTAATCGACCTTATCTTCGTATAAAGAAAACCTCCTGAATTCCCCCCACCAACTTCCAACTTCTTCTTCTTCTTCTTCTTCTTCTATCCTGCTTAGATAGAGTAAGCGCTTCTGAGAAAGCGAAAATGTTGGGCATCTCCATTGCCTCTCCAACAAACCTAACCTTCCCCCCAAACAGAGCCCTCACCAAGTCCTCTTTCACCGGCGTAAGTATCCAGCACCTATGCCCCGTCCGTACCCTCAAGCCGGCGAATTTGCGGGCGAGGAATTCGTCGCCGTCCTCGTCTGTTGTCATGATGGCCAAAAAAGACGAGGAATTGAAGGAGATAAGGACTAAGACCACCGACCAGATCAATGACGAAGTTGTTGACTTGAAGGGGGAGCTCTTCATGCTCCGGCTCCAGAAATCCGCCCGGAATGAGTTCAAATCCAGCGACTTCCGCCGCATGCGCAAGACGGTAACCGCCTTCCATTACTTAACTGCTCAGAATACCTAATTGACTTTTCTTGCTGATGCCTGAGCTAAACTAACCACATTAACAGTATCTGGAAATTATTAGTTCTGGCGTACATTTACTTTACTTCTTGTTTGGTTGATGATTCATTCTTTCAAATCTTTGCTATGCTGAAAGTGTAATTACAGTGTAAATGTTAGGGGTTAACTTTAAAACTAATATTTAGCATACATTGTATACTTTAAGTGACTGATAAAATCCTGTTTAATGAGTCCAGTAAATTATTAGGTATAAACATAATGAGGTTATCAAATTCAAATGTATGTTCTTGATGCCAGATAGCTCTGCTGAGTTGCCAATTAAGTCATTCAATACCACTTATTGTCAAGAGTCAAATAAACTAAAAACATTACCAACTATATGTCATCTTGCTAATTGCTGTCCCAGATTTTCGATGTCTCAACTATAAGATTGGTTAATTTCCTTTTTTTTTTAAATCTTAAAATTGACAAAACAAAAACAAATTTTTTAAACATCAAATAAGCCTAAACCATGAGCAACAATTTTGTTTCTTGAAACACTAATTTTAACGTCAAAACCAATCGGAAAAAATGGAAAGTAGCAAATCTGATAATTGAGACACCGAATATCAACATTTTAAATTATGGACAACGATCAACAACATGAACTACATAACATAGTTGGGACTATTTTTAGGTTCTTAACCCCCCTATTGTCAAATCTATCTGGATTAGTAATACAATGCAGTAGTTTGTGTTCCAATGGGGAAAGGGAAAATATATGCTTTTAGTTTAGGATACTGGAGTTGGTTAGTCAAGAAATGTTTTGTGATCCTTATAATGACTTGGGTCAGTCCTTAGGCATAGTTAACTAAACAGAAGCCGAAACTGCAAGCAGGATGAGCAAATGCCTCTTGGAAGCCCATTTCAATCACCAATTGCACCCTTAAAATAGACAATCATAAGCCTGATTAATGTTAAAGCATCCTTAATAATGTAAACCGCCTAGCTAGGAGGTAAAAACTTTTTTTGATTAGATTAGGATGAAGATGATTTTAGTGTATTTCGATTTAGCTAAATCCGTGCATCAGGTGGAGCTACAAAAAGGCATTTATTTTCCCTGTTGCTGTTAAATATAAGTGTTAATGGTATAAGTGGTGATGAGGATGGATGATTGAGCAGGTTGCGCGGTTGCTGACAGTTAAGCGTGAAAGGGAGATAGAGGAAGGAATCAAGAAGAGGTTATCGAGGAAGCTCGACAAGCAATGGAAGCGGAGCATCGTGGTAAGACCACCTCCATCACTGAAGAAGCTCATGGAAGAAGAGGCTGCTGAAGAAGCTGCTGCTGCTGCTGCTTCTGCTTCTTCTGACTCTCCTGCTGCATGATCATTTTTTGTTATTAATTAATGTAGAAGAAGAAGAAGAAGAAACCATTTGGGTTTGGATAAATACTACTGCTTTTGTGAATTGCTTACTTGGGAGTTTTCATGCATCGGCATTCATTCGTAGAGTTTGTCTGGTCCCCCATTTTGAAGCCAACATGATTCATTTTTACCAATTCACACCTTTAAGGTTAATAATCAAATTGCTACCTTCACCAGCATTAGTGGTTAATAATGTTTATCGCGTAAATTATTCATTAAGTTTGGTATGAAAAAACTCAAACTATGAACATGAGAGTCCGAACATTACGTAGCAGATGATAATATGATTGTCACTGCATGAACTTTAATCAAATGACAAACCAGTATTAGTGCTCTAACTGTTTAATATAAGCTACATAATCTATCAATTTCTAAATAAATTGCTACATTCAGTATAATTTAAGTCAAATAATATAGTTATTTGATAGAAAAGAGCATTTGTTAGTTATTTGATAGAAAAGAGCATTTGTTAGTTACCGAAGGTTTTCAATGTTTATCCAAGATGTATTCGGTAATAAATTGAAATGATTGTATAAAGTACTTTTAACTTTTTGCAAAAAAAAAAAGTTACTTTTAACTGGATGTTAAGTTGAACTTTCACCCAATAATAACCGTGTATTTTAATTAAGCGTCTATTTAATACATTTCTTTGCAATTATTTTAGGGTTAAACGGTTTTTGTGTGATAAGTTTGCATTTTGTAGATTTTTTGTGCATCTGTTAGTCATCAGTTAAATTTGACCGTTAAATAGTTTTATTTTATTCAATTTAGTCCCTAATCTTATTCCGGCCACCGCCCAAATATTCCGCCACCACACAAGGCCGCTGGAACCCTCACAAGGCCGGTGGCCACCATCCAAGCCCACCGGTGACCACCAATCTTGGCCGGACGGCTCTGATTAGAGCCGCCTGGCCCCGATTGGGCTACCAATGGCCCAGATCGGAGCCATTAGTAGACTTGGATGGTGGTCGGCGGCCTTGTGTGGGTTCTGGCGGCCTTGTGTGGTGGCCGGAATATTTGAGCGGTGACCAGAAAAAGATTAGGGACTAAATTGAATAAAATAAAACTATTTAACGGTCAAACTTAACTGTTGACTAACGGGTGCACCAAAAGTCTACAAAATGCAAATATATGACACCAAAAGCCTACAAAATAAAACATATGGCACTTAAAGTCAACAATGGTCAAACATATGACACCGACAAACTCTTTAACCCATTATTTTAATATTTTGGTGAATCCATCTTGGGTAAAAATTAAACGACTTCACGTGGTGAGTACATGCTCTATATCTATTCAGTTTGACGAAAATTATAAAGAATGTAGTAATTTTTTCGGAATTAAAAATCCATGTACACAATTTTAAAAAATCAAAATTTGAGTAGGGATTTAGGGTATGATCAAAATCAAAATTTAGATAGATGTAGGTAACTTCGCAAACCGTCCACCTGTCTACCAACAACAAGTACTACTATATAATTGGCGTTTTCAAATTCCAGTCCAAATCCAAATATTGAAACGAAAATGATTGAAGTTCCGACGTTTAAGTTCCTCCATGTTCCGATTGAGTATGAGTTATATTATGCCGTTGAAGTTGCTCAAAATTACAACCATGCCATGCACTTAGAAATCGGAACACGACGGAACGAATTATCGGAACGTGTATCAGTGTTCATATTGAAAAAGGCCGACCTCAAATGTGGTTGCATTCATCTTAGCCATCCGCTTAACATGACTATTGATCCCTGACCTGTTAACAACCCTACATACATAGAATGTCCCCTCAAAATTACGTCCTACCTTTATCAAGATCAGGTCACTTTTCTTATGCTCAATCTTTGATGAAAAGCCAGTTATCACCACTGAATGAATGGCTGCATCTTTTTTAAAGGAAAATAAAATAAAATAAAAAACAATTTGTGGATGGATTGATCTGTTAGCAGGAACTTCAACTTTCTATTGATGTTGTTATGTGTCTCGCAATAAAGGAGCAACATGCCCCCCCACTCCATTAATTTCCTTCCACTCCATTAACTTCCTTTAAATTATTCCAAGTTGGCAATTATTTTCTTTCTATAGGGTTAAAGTTGTCAAAATATATCTAATCTAATGGTTCAAAATTGTTGGTTAATAATAGTTGTCTTCTTATTTCTTCTTTAGCAGTAATTGTTGGACAAAAGATAACTCTGTTGATGTTGGTGAGTCAGTAATCATTCTAGAGATTGAAGGTTGGGAAAATCTCCTCCATAACCTGAGATCTCAGTGTCATTTTGCAACATTATTCCTTTTGCAATATTTCATCTGAAGAAGACAACTCACTCATTCACTCACTGCATGTATTTCATTCAATTATTATGCAATGACTGGCTGGATGGTTGTTGCATTAATGTCTGTGTGCGTTGCATACTCTTAAACCACACAATCAACCCCAAACATCACCTCAATTACCCCGTCCGATATCAACCTCAAATATTCCTTAACCACACTGTCATCTTAATAAATTCAACACCAATATACCATATTCAATGCTGTTGATGGAATGAATACCAAATACTTCTTAGTCCATGTCTGTGTGGAGGAATTTTGACTGTAATTTGTGAACTTCTACTTAAGTCTAGTCTCTACCCTACCATATACTATCAAACAGTTTCCAACCACAAGCTTCCTTCTAAGACATTACTACATTAGCAGCAGTTTTTGCTTCTCTTCCTCTATATTTTCTCATTAACTATAAAGGGAACAGAAGATCCACATTATTATGAACAAAGCTAGCAGCTTACCACTCATCATGGCTTCACAAAGCTCCCATGGCACCGATCACAATCAAGCCCGAGATCAAAGCATTGTGGTTCCTCCCAAACTCCTCAGTGCCGTACCTGACAATTCACACGAGACCGAACTATCATGGTATAGCATCCTTAACACTATATGCATCAAAGACCAAAACATAATATACATGATGATAATGTTCTCGCTATTTATTTACCTTGATCATTTTCAGGTTAGCGAATTCTCAAATTCCACCAGATGTGTCCGTTCAATTGGAGGGTATGACTTTTAATGTCCACAAGGTAACTAATCACCCAAAACACTTCACTAGTAATTTGTCTTGAACCTTCTTTGATTTGGTTTTTCGGTATGAGTTTCTGCTGATTCGACCACGTGTACTCTTTGTTTGTTCTTCTAGTATCCATTGATATCCAAGTGTGGATATGTGAGGCAGTTGGATTTTCAGCAGTCGAAAAATGTGGCAGACAACTTGAAGCTAGTAAATTTCCCAGGAGGATCAGACACGTTCAAGATCATTCTCAAATTCTGCTACGGCCTCCCCGTGGATTTGACTCCCGAAAACATTGCTCCCCTGAGATGTGCATCGGAGTATCTGGAGATGTCTGAAGAAATTGATGAAGGAAACCTAATCGCAAAAACCGAAACTTTCATCACCTTCGTCGTCCTCTCCTCTTGGAAGGACACCATCACGGTCCTCAAGTCCTGCGAAACCCTATCTCCATGGTCCGAGAATCTCCAAATCGTCAGAAGATGTTGCGACTCCATCGCGTGGAAGATCTCCAGAGATCACAGCACGGATCACGAGACAGTTCAGGCAGATGATGGGTTGAGGATTGACGAAGTGGCCAATCTCCGAATCGATCAATTCCTGAGGATCGTGGCTGCAATTAGGGCACGCGGAACGAGACAGGACGTCATCGGGCGATGCATCATGAATTACGTCGAGAATCGCTTCCCAATCGGCAGCCTCGAATTGGAAGGGCTACGAGGTTACGGTTACGGGAAGAACGAACTGCAGCTGAGTTTATCGCGGGATGAAGGTGGCGTTGGTGGTCTCTGCAACGCTGCCAAGGAGCAGAGGACGGTGATTGAGAGCTTAATAAGCATTTTACCTGCTCAGATCGATGCAGTTCCGTGCAAGTTCCTGTTGAGGATGTTAAGAGTGGCGATTCTGTGCTCGGTGACACCGGCTTTGATCTCCGAGCTGGAGAAGAGGATCGGGATGGTGTTGTATGATGCCAGTGTTAACGATCTTCTCATTCCTTGTTACAAAATTGGCGTGGATCAAGCAAAAACAATCGACGGATACCGCGGTTCGTCCTCGGAACAATCAACGATGCACGATGTAGATGTGGTGCAGAGGATATTGGAGTACTTCATCATGCATGAGCAGCAACAGCAGCAGATGACAATGTCAGGACGATACAGCAACGTGAGCAAGCTCCTGGATAGTTATTTGGTGGCGGTGGCGAGAGATCCCAACCTTTCGATCATCAAGTTTCAGGTATTGGCGGAGTCTTTGCCGGAGAAGGTTCGAGCATGCGATGATGGACTTTATCGAGCCATCGATACATACTTCAAGGTTACACCAATCTTAAGCTTTTCGTCTTCATAATATATTTGTGTGTGGCATATTAGGGCTAATACGTTTAAGCATTGTTTTTTTCGGGGTTAAGTCTGAACTATCACCCATATTACCCATATTAACGGGAGATGTCTGAAATTTAAAAAGTTAATAACGGAGGTCTGAAATTTCAATTTTGTTGATATGAGGTTTTCCGTCCATTTTTAGGGTTAAATTTAACAGAATTGTATGAAATGACATTTTTGCCCATTTAATATTTTGTTTTATTTAATATCTTATTTAAGGAAATGTGAAATGACAATTTTACCCCTAAAGTCAAATTAAAACCACCCAACTCCGTCCACCGCCACCCGACTCCGGCCACCACCACCCGACTCCGGCGACCACAACCTCGACTCCGACGACCACCACCTCGGCTCCGGCGACCCGACTCCGGCCACCACCTCAGCAAAAAAGCTCCGATCGGAGCTTTGTGGCTCTGGTCGGAGCATGGAGCTCTGTGGCTCTGGTCGGGGCCACAGAGCTCCGGTCGGAGCTTTTTGGCTCCGATCGGAGCCCAATCGGGGCTGGTGGCTCCGATTTGGGCCCAATCGGAGCCTTGGTGGTGGTCGCCGGAGTACGGTTGGTGGCCGCCGGAGTACGGTGGTGGTCGCCGGAGCTGGGTTGGTGGAGCCATGGTGGCTTCAGGGGCATTTTGGTCTTTTCACTTCAAGCATGTGAGGGGCACACTTGATAGAAGGGCATTTTTGGAAATTTATTTTATTTCCGGTCACATGCCAAGCATGTGACCAACTTCCGTTAGTTTTAACGGAAAAAACTAACAGAGACCGCTGTTATCAACAAAACTGAAATTTCAGACCTCCGTTATTAACTTTTTAAATTTCAGACATCTCCGTTAACATGGGTGATAGTTCAGACCTTTCATAGGTTCTTAACCCTTTTTTTCGTCAAAACCGAATCATATGTCGAACCGTAATCCGATTACACAAATGAATATTAGTTGAGTAAATCTTTAAAATGTGAAATTTTTAGTTAAAAATCCATAGAAAGTTGTCAAGTATTACCATAACATATTAGTTTGAACTTTTATTTTATTTTATTGAAATGGTTTAACTGCATCAGAAACCAACCACCTTGCCACTTCAAATTCTGTTGATTTTCAAAACATTGGGTTCAAATGATCTTATGTTTGATCATTATGTTTAATTCATGTGATTATATGATATACCAAAAAAATAAATTGGGCATAATCATATATGTTATTTCAAAATGTGGTTTAACTTTAATGGCGAGCATGAGTAGTACATGACAACTATTTTTGTTTGTAGTCACGTGATTAGTACATTATTATTATTATATATCAAGTCAGTAACATTAACACGATGTAGGTATATAAAAATATAATATATTAACAATATATAAATATTACATGAGTATTAAATTCAAACAATAATTTATAAAATCTGAAAAGGAAATGTATAAGTATATTTTTTGAAGTTGGGAAATAATTTTGAAAAATCCCAATATATATAATTTATAAAGTGACGGTGAAAAGTTAATAATTAAGGTTATGAAAAAATGTTTATATTGCAAAGGAAGATGATAATTAAATTCAGAGTAAAATAAATAAATTTACAATCTTAAATTTAGTTTCTTAAAAGTTAAAAAAAAAAAACGTGTTTAAAAAATAGAGGGACCAATGTGTCAATCTACCATTGGTTAGTAAGATGGACCCAATCAAAAGCCAAGTTCTTAACTTGGTCGAACGTTAGTATCATGTTTGTTTGTAAGAATACATAGTGAATATAAATTATGATAATGAAGTTGTATAATTGCAAATCAGATTTAAAATAGAATGCAAATATATATTTACAATCTAATAAATCTACTTAATATATACACATACAGACCCATCCTTCATTGTCGGAACATGATCGGAAACGGCTATGCAAAATCATGAAGTGCGAAAAGCTTTCGCTCGACGCATGTATGCACGCCGCACAAAACGACCGGTTACCCTTACGAACCATCATTCAGGTGAGGCGTCTATTATTTTCTATACTCTTAACGAATAATATTCATGTAACTTAAAAAAAAAATAAAAAAATTATAGGTGCTATTTTCGGAGCAACTAAAGATGAGGAGTGCCATGAAGGGGCAAGAATTAGGCAGTAGTAGCGGCAACACTTCCCCGAACAAGGCGGCTACCGACATAGAGATTAAGGCCCTGCGATCGGAACTCGAGAATGTAAAGGTGAAGATGACGGAGCTACAAACCGATTACATCGAACTTCAACGAGAGTACGAAAAGCTAAGTGGAAATAAGCAGAGGAGAGTCTCGGCATTGGTAATTTCGGGATGGAGGAAGATTAAGAACTCGTTCCATGTCAAAGTCGAGGGAGATTACGACAATAATGCGCAACCACCGGTGGCCGTCAGCCCCACCACGGATCGGGTCGGGTGTAAAACTAGCCTTAGGCGGAGGCAATCTATCTCCTAGCCTAGCCTAATTAGTTTGAAAATAAATAGTACTTTGCATTGTAATAACGTTTTCTATATATTGTAATGATTTTTGGAATATGATAACGCGGGAAGTACATGCGATTATGCGAAAGGTCATGTGAGTGAGGCCGCGGTTATGTGGAATATATTGGACTAAAATTCTCAACTTTGGGAGTCATTTTGGCAACTCAAGAAACTTTGGGACTAAATGTTTGATTTAATAATTTTTTTGGCCAACGAAATTAATCTAATTGGAAACGCCCAAAAAAAGCCAGCAACCAGATCCCGTGAACTCGGGGCACAAAATACTTAGTAAATATTGTCTTTTTCAGGGAATCTCAAATGGCCCGTTTTGGAAAAAACAATATTTTCATTTGGCCAAAGGAAAAAAAATATTTACTTTGTATATTTTTTTTATATTTCTACCGCGCATGTGGTACTTTTTGTTTTTTTTTTTAATATTTTTTTTATCTATATTATAATTAAGTCATTTCTAGTTATAAAAACGAAAAGTAAAGAGCACAGCAGTATAACATACTGCTCATAAAGCAGAGGAAAAATCCCTATATTTTTAGTGGTTCAACCTTTAAGGCTTTATTTGTAAAAAAAAAAAAAAAAAACTTTTAAGGCTTTAAGCCTTTAACTAAGAGATTTGAGCTATACAATTCAGACCCTGAGAAAATAAAAGCAGAAAATGATGCGGGAATAAATTCATATTCAAGAAGCTTAATTAAAGAAAGTTTAAGATCAAATAAAGGCAAAATATTTCTAAAGTATATATATATTAATAAACTCAAGGTTGGTTGGACCAATTGGTAAACCGAGTTGTGTTCCCTGTGGGCGACCGAGGTCGAAACCCGCCAGAGACGCCGCCTTGGGAGGATTTTAACATTAACGCTTCCGGTCCGAACTTGTGAAAGCAATGTAAATATATTAATAAAAGTATATATTTTTAATATATATATATATATATATATAGTCTATATAATAGTTTATCATTTATTTTATCTAGATCTAGTATTATAGTTTGTAAATATTAATTTACATATATTTTTATACTATTAATTATATTTAAGAGACATCATTTTGTTTTTAAGTACTAATCTTTAAAGTTTAAACCCTAGTTAGTTTGGTAATTTAAGAAAGAGAATCTACGAAAAGCTGTCAGAATCAATCAACGGTCTTGATTAAAGGGTTGTCTGCTAGGCTGCTGCTACTACATACAAACAAAATCCGCTCTCCACTCAGCAGCCTTCACAGCCACCTTCCCCATTTCCCCCTCCACGAAAGTTCAGAGCCAGAGATTGAGAGAGAGGAGATAGATAGATAGAGAGAGAGACGCCATGTGCGGAATACTCGCCGTCTTCGGCTGCATTGACAATTCTCAGGCAAAGCGTTCCCGTATCATCGAACTCTCTCGAAGGTCTGGTTTCCCCTCCGTTCTTCTTTTCTGCATTGCGATTCCGGCGTTTGTTGCAACAGGGGTCGTTAATTGATGCATGGCTGCTGAAACTTGGGCGCTTCTTGATTGTTCTCATCAGTCAATGCCTGATATAATTTTTTATTCTCTGCTTCCTGCATGTTCTATGTTATGCTGAGCTACTGGATGTCATGATGATAGATTAGTTGGATGAAATAGGAGAAATTTCCAACTTTTTAAGAGGGGAAAAGTTGAAGATGCTGTGAATCAATGATTAGGGAACCTAATGATCTATTTTTCGTAATTCTAAAACAGAACAGAGTAAAGACGATTGAATAGTGATCGTGCAGTTGCTAAGCCTGATTACATTGAAGAGTTTCCTTGTGATTGAGCCTTGAGGTGCCTCACGTGGCCATTTTGTCTCGACATTTTTTTATGTCTAAGCTTTATTCTTATCTCGTGTTTAAGTTTTGTCTCAAACTCTTCTTGTGTGTGTTCAAGTTTTGTCTCTTTTCTTGTCTTGAGTCTGTTAGTTCTCCCTTTGAGTTTCTTTTAGCTTAAGCTCTTGACTTCACGCTTCTATTGATGTAGGTTGCGCCATAGAGGTCCAGACTGGAGTGGCTTGCACTGTCATGAGGACTGTTATCTGGCTCATCAGAGATTAGCTATTGTAGATCCTGCTTCAGGAGATCAACCTCTGTATAATGAGGACAAAACTATTGTTGTCACAGTATGTCTGCCATGAACCAGTACTTTAATCTTGATTTTGAGATAATTTGAGCTTTCAATAATATTCTTGATCTAGTAAAAGTAACCTAGTGTGTAGTCAAAAATGTTTGTTAGTTTAATTGGTAACACTGTAGTTTGTCCCTTTCAGTGCATTCGACCATTTGTCAGTGTGCTTGATGCTTTTTAATTTAACTTGTATTAGTACTAGTAGAAATTGGTGTCCAAAGTCAAAGACCAAACTCCTTGTGCTAGATAAGGAAATATACTATTTATCAGTAATAAAATTTGTCTTTGGGCATGAAATTTTTATTTGAAGGTTCTAGGTTATTGACTTGAAAAATTATGTAATGCATTGACAATAATCTATAGGTTATTAAGTGATTTATTCAGTACATGAGGTTGAGAAATGTATTGAAACTTGAAAGGGTAAAAGTTTAGGTGAACTTTTGAATATCTGACTCTAACTTACTGCTTATTGTTTTTAAGGTCAATGGGGAGATCTACAACCATAAAGCTTTGAAAGAGAAGCTGAAGAACCATCAGTTCCGAACAGGAAGTGACTGTGAAGTCATTGCACATCTTGTAAGCTTCACATCGTTATTTACTATTACCATCTTAATGATGTGAATACATTGGGAATGAAATCTCATAATCATATCAATAGATGCAATTCTATAGCTTCATATCAGGAAGTATTTGAAAGTCCATAATGGATTATATCCTGCTGGGTGGATTGTGAGTTAAAGTCTGTTTGATAAACTTCAACCTAATATGATATATTCAGTTTAAGTCAATCTAACCTCTTTATTTATTATGATTCTTGTAGTATGAAGAACATGGAGAAGAATTTGTGGATATGCTGGATGGCATGTTCTCCTTTGTGCTTCTTGACACTCGTGACAAGAGTTTCATAGCTGCTCGGGATGCTATTGGCATAACACCACTTTACATTGGATGGGGTCTTGATGGTACGTGGTTTTTTATACCTACAATCAAGTGACATAATAAAAGGCAAGTTGCAATAACCCAAAAAAGAAAGATTTAAGAACTAACTGAAATGGACTTGAACTGACCTATATGCATTATTTTTCTGACTTGCTGAACAGGGACATAACTCTACATTGCTGATATTAGTTCTTATGCCCATAATCCATAACAAAGTTGAACCGGGCTGTTAACTTGGTCTCTTTTACTGTGCAGGCTCTGTCTGGTTTGCATCAGAAATGAAAGCGCTGAGTGATGACTGTGAAAGGTTCATATCATTTCCTCCAGGCCACATATATTCTAGCAAACAAGGTTTATATGACTATTTATTTTTATATTTATCCAAGTTTCCTAATATATTAATTAAAAAGTCGTGATACATCTTTCTGATGTTAATAGAGAGAGTAATGACTGTGGTAATTGCTGATGTATGTGCTAGGAAAATAATAAATATATTCTCTAAAATTTTGTGCTTGGGTTTCTTATCTCTGGTCCATGTATGCACTACCTCATCTTCCCATAAAACAAATTCGCAGGAGGGCTTAGACGTTGGTACAACCCTCCATGGTACTCAGAGCAGATACCATCAACTCCATATGATCCCCTTGTCCTCCGTACAGCCTTTGAGAAGGCAAGCTCTTGATTGTTAATTTAATTGATGATTATGCAAGATCGTCGCTTGCTCTTCCCATTATTAAATGTATTGACTGTTATTGTTTTATGATGTGATGTGTTCAGGCTGTGAAGAAGAGACTCATGACGGATGTTCCATTTGGTGTACTTCTCTCTGGAGGTTTGGACTCGTCACTTGTTGCAGCAGTAGCTCAACGCCACTTGGCTGATTCTGAAGCTGCCTGTCAGTGGGGTTCGCAGTTGCACTCCTTTTGTGTTGGCTTGAAGGTTTAATCCACAAACTTCATATTTTCATATCCTTAGAACATCCACAAATGTCGCTCAATATATCTATCCATCTATGTACCGTTTTCCTTTTCATAAAGAGCTTCACTTTTTTTGGTCCTAATTTCTCTTTTACCTCATATATGCAGGGTTCACCTGATTTGAAAGCAGGAAGAGAGGTTGCAGATTATCTTGGAACCCGTCACCACGAATTTCACTTTACAGTTCAGGTATGCATCTCACCTCCCGGGAAAAATAATATATGTGGAAAAATAATATATGTGTATCAGTCTGTATTCGTGTTAATGTACTTTAATTGTTGCCATCAGGAAGGACTAGATGCTCTTGAGGAAGTCATTTACCATGTTGAGACATATGACGTGACCACCATCAGGGCCAGCACCCCGATGTTCCTTATGTCAAGAAAAATAAAATCATTGGGTGTAAAGATGGTTATATCTGGGGAAGGGTCGGATGAAATTTTCGGAGGCTACTTGTACTTTCATAAAGCACCTAACAAGGTGGAGCTTCATGAAGAAACTTGCAGAAAGGTATCCTTCTTCAAATGCACGGTTGTCAAAACTCAAAGATATACTGCTCTTTATAATCCTCATCTTATTACTGATTACTGATTTATAATTGAACAGATTAAAGCTCTTCACCTGTATGATTGCTTGAGGGCGAATAAGTCCACTTCAGCATGGGGTGTTGAGGCACGTGTTCCATTTTTAGATAAAGAATTCCTTAACATTGCGATGGACATTGATCCAGAGTGGAAAATGGTAAGGGTCTCTCTTTGTATATATATATGATGGTTTCAACTAGTAAAACTTATAATTTTTTTTTGCCAAAGTAGTAAACCTTAAATTGCAGGCATGGGAAGTTCTTCAATTGAGTTATTTCTAGTTTACTTGGTAGATTTGTGTGAATTTAAGTAGAAGCATATTTGTATTGCTGTGTAATCACAGATCAGGCCTGATCTTGGAAGGATTGAAAAGTGGATCCTGCGCAATGCATTCGATGATGAGCAAAACCCTTATCTTCCAAAGGTACGATGCAGCTTAGGTTTTCTTTATTATTTTTTGTTTTGGAGAAATGCCTTCAGAATATAATCATGGTGTTTGTTTCTGGTTTGTCAGCACATATTGTACCGACAAAAAGAGCAGTTCAGTGATGGTGTAGGATACAGTTGGATTGATGGCTTGAAAGATCATGCGAATCAGCATGTATGGTGCCCCTCCAAACCTCATTTATTACTACTATACTCAGTTTGTTTCTAAGAAAGTATTTAGATTTAATAAAACTGTCACTTTTGGTACTAATTGCAGGTTACAGATGCAATGCTACTGAACGCAAGCTTTGTTTACCCAGAAAACACTCCAACCACTAAGGAAGCCTACTATTACCGATCTATTTTTGAAAAGTTTTTCCCTAAGGTATTATAAGAACCCAACCAAGCCAAGTAATCCTCGACATGAACATTTTTTTTGTCTGGTCAGTTGTTTATATGATTTTTTTGGTTGGTGTACAGAATGCTGCAAGAGCCACGGTTCCTGGAGGACCGAGTGTGGCTTGCAGTACTGCAAAAGCTGTTGAATGGGATGCAGCATGGTTGAAGAATCCCGACCCTTCAGGCCGTGCAGCACTGGGCGTTCATGATGCTGCCTATGATGAAGCTCCAGCAGCTGAATCCAAGACTGCAATTTCTGCTACAGCTAGCAATGGATCTCATTGACAATAGAATGGAAGGTAGGTAAAGTGGTTTCAAAATTGACCTGGGTTTGCAGCAAAACAGTGAAAAAAATTGCAAACTTTGGTAACACCTCTGCATTTGTGTTCTGTTTGGCAACAAAGAAGGGTGCTTGTTAAATAAGTTTGGGTTAGTTGATTTCGCTCTTATTCAGTAGATGGGTTTGTTTTAGGGGACTCCAGAGGTTGTTTTTGTAATGCAGAATGTTTAATTGGATATTGCTTGAATTCATTTTTCTGTTTCACATTTAAAATGGTGTGCACTGGCAGTCTTTATTGCCTATTTCTCAAAGATGGTTTATGATGGATATACGCATGATTCGGGCTCGGTTTTAAATTATTCGGACCTCGTACACGCACGTAAGACCCACTACGAAACCCAATTTCGAGCTAACCCGGGGAAACCGGGCAAGTCGCAAATTTGCCCGGAATTCCGGGTAAGCTTTGCACCTCGGGGGTGTCGCGCACACCCCCTTTTTTGTCCTGGATGTATACGGAGACCCGATTTTCAACTAACTCCTATACGTCGGGACCCCCCGTTACAAGGCGCGCGCGTCCCGCTCGTGACAGCCGCCTGAGACGCGCGTCAGAGTCCTCTTCTCAAAGCTCTCCCCTGCATCCCGGTTCACATTTCCACATTGAACCGGGTCAAAACCGGCTTACGGTCCAAGTTTGCCTATAAATAGCCACCTTGGGGGTAAACATAAAAAAAAATCACTTTGGGTGAGAATTAAGAAAAACTCTGACCTCTCTCTAAACTTTCTCTCTCTAGAACTGTCTAATGTTGATCGTCGGAGTGAGCGCACCAAGCACCCCCCTCTCCACGGGGGTTGCTCGGTAATGCTCCTCTCGCAGGTACGGACAGACAGTCAGCGAGAGAGCCCGAAGGACTTAGTGCGATTGTTAAGACGAAGGCAAAGGCCCGTGGACGACCCTAGGAGACGGACTTGGCCCAGACAAGCTCGCACCCAACCCGAAGACATCGACGAGTTACTCAGCGGACAGCCCGCGTTAACTTGGTCGAAACACTTGGCGCCGTCTGTGGGAAACGCAACGACAAGTCATGGCGTACCACTGTTATTCTAAGATCATCAGTTTACAAGATTTGGGAGAGCCGTGTGAAGCGTGTACACCTCCTACCAAACACGCACATCTGCGAAGCGCGTGCACCTCCTACCAAACGCGCGTGCATCGACGCTCTAAGAGGAGGAGTAACACCTCTCGCTCAGAAACTAAGTATAGTAGCAGCGGACACTAGGTGCAGCACTGCGCGCACAGCATCGCACGCACGTACACGTCGACATGGCAATGTGAGATCTACCACCTCGCATACGAAGAACCTAACAGATACACTAAGTGGCTATCATGTCCACGCATCTCGAAGTAGCGGTCGCTAGACACACTCTACCCCGGGGAAAATAAAGTAGCGGTCGCTAGACACACTCTACCTTGGGGAAAACCAAGTAGCGGTCGCTAGACACACTCTACCTTGGGGAAAGCCAAGTAGCGGTCGCAGAATGCACTCTACCTTGAAAACGCCAGGTAGCGGCAGCAACATGGATAGGCAGTCGCCTCGCCGACCTTTGACCGACGCCATGGAAGGACACGTCGCCTCGCCGACCTCTGGCCTTCTCCCTACCTCGGAAACATCAAGTAGCTGTCGCTGAATGCACCCAACTTAGGAACAACCAAGTAGCAGTCATGGAATGCACCCAACTTTGGAACAACCAAGTAGCAGTCGTGGAATGCACCCAACTTTGAAAAAACCAAGTAGCAGTCATGGAACACACCCTACTTCGGAAGATCCCAGTAACCATCGACATGGGAGACAACTACATATCTACGAGACTCGTTAGTCTCTACTTATCACATAGCGAACACCCCACGAGGGGGGCAACCCCCTGTACATATCAACCACTATGACGACACCTACTCTACGTCGACATCAAGCCTATAGTGACAACATGCATGGCAACAGACAAGGAAAAAATTCTAAGTGTTGGAACATGCGCGCACATACAAGCGCACACATACAAGCGCACACATACTCAGCTAGCACGCATATGGATGGTAGTATGGTCATGAAAGAAAGAGCCAATCAAGGAACATTTTCTAAGTGTTCCACCATGTCAGCAGTCGACATGTGACGAGGTGTCGACTATCAAGGAACATTTTCTAAGTGTTCCACCATGTCAGCAGTCGACTTATGACGAGGTGTCGACTATCAAAGGATGTTTTCTAAGTGTTCCACTTTGGCAGCAGTCGACATATGACAAAGTGTCGACCATCAAGAAATACTTTCTAAGTATTTTCCTATGACGGCAATCAACGACAGTCGACAAAGATCAAATAACGACAACCATGGTAACGAGTCATTAGGCTAGCGCTATCACGTCACTACAAGCACCTCTACTCCGGGGGCAATACTATATCAACAAGGGCCTCGTCTCTCGACATATACGTTGCGAACATACTCTGTTCGTCAACGACGCGGCAGATGCATCACACCTCGCAAGCTTAGGACCCGCGCGTCCGTGATACACGCTCCCTCATAAGTGTGTGGGTAACCCTTTACCTGTCTCTATTTTTTCTAAGTCTTTTAGTACATGACTATGCATCCTTTACACATACGTCATACACACGTCATCGTCATGCATTGCACACATCCATGATTTACATATTACACGTACATGAGTTAATTGTCGTCATATCATTTATTCATGCTATGATTTATATTTCCGTCATTGCATGATCAATTGCATGACAGTACGTTGTTATCTTCTTATTACAACACTTACTATTTTCTAGACTCATTTTTAGCAATCATGACTACATGCTATGCGCATATAATCTAGCGCGCACTATGTCATCTCAAAATGCATGATTCATGTTTTTTATTATTACATGATTATTTTCATGATTCAATTATTGATTATGTGCTCACATCATTTATATCATGTCATCACATTCATGTTAACATCATAAACCATGATTGCACATATTCATGAGAATTATTGCTTAAGTCCATCACATGTGATTTCCAAACCCGACATTATTTCATTTACTAAAACCGTCGTCTCGCCGTCAAGACGGCCGTCTCGGACGACGGGCTCCCGAAAACCATCATATTGCATGAAAAATATTTTATCAAAACTTTCATGATTTATTATCATTTTGATACAATTAGTTGTGGCATGAACGTTCCGTATTTATTTGATCATCTTACAAACCCGAAAAATTTCATGTGCGCTCACGCCTTACTTCTTCCAAAATCACATTTATCATATTACTTGTAGTCCGTTGTGCTACTAACCCTTTGCGCAGTTGTCAAGCATGACCATCTAAAAAAACTAAGGCAAGGAGCTCGTCTGAGCCGCGCGTATCCACCCTTGGTAAGTCAAGACCCAAGGTGAGCAGACGACCCGAATCACGCGTACACCCTATCTTAAAATAGAGTTAAATAAAGGTCAAGCCATTATTTAACTCGGGGGCAAGTGATGGATATACGCATGATTCGGGCTCGGTTTTAAATTATTCGGACCTCGTACACGCACGTAAGACCCACTACGAAACCCAATTTCGAGCTAACCCGGGGAAACCGGGCAAGTCGCAAACTTGCCCGGCGCCTCTGGGGGGCTTACCCGGAAAATTCCGGGTAAGCCTAGGCTTGCCCGGAATTCCGGGTAAGCTTTGCACCCCGGGGGTGTCGCGCACACCCCCTTTTTTGTCCTGGATGTATACGGAGACCCGATTTTCAACTAACTCCTATACGTCGGGGACCCCCCGTTACAAGGCGCGCGCGTCCCGCTCGTGACAGCCGCCTGAGACGCGCGTCAGAGTCCTCTTCTCAAAGCTCTCCCCTGCATCCCGGTTCACATTTCCACATTGAACCGGGTCAAAACCGGCTTACGGTCCAAGGTTGCCTATAAATAGCCACCTTGGGGGTAAACATAAAAAAAAGTCACTTTGGGTGAGATTTAAGAAAAGCTCTGACCTCTCTCTAAACTTTCCCTCTCTAGAACTGTCTAATGTTGATCGTCGGAGTGAGCGCACCAAGCACCCTCCCTCTCCACGGGGGCTGCTCGGTAATGCTCCTCTCTCGGTCAGCGAGAGAGCCCGAAGGACTTAGTGCGATTGTGAAGACGAAGGCAAAGGCCCGTGCACGACCCTAGGAGACGGACTTGGCCCAGACAAGCTCGCACCCAACCCGAAGACATCGACGAGTTACTCAGCGGACAGCCCGCGTTAACTTGGTCGAAACAGTTTATGAGGATTCTTTAACACTGATTGACTGGGGATGGAATCAAACAAATTATAAATTAATGCATATAGAAAAAAAAGTTGGTAACAAACTTTATGGTTATATAATTATGATTATCGTAGAAAATTGGGAAATAACTTATTATCTCAAAAAAGTTAGGGTTAATTACAATATTTATTTTGTAGTTTTTTAAAGGTTTTTTAGAAGAGCTTTTCATTTTTCTTTTCTTGATTTTTTTTTTACATTAGAAAAATATATGTAAGGGTATTTAATTTTTTTTTTTAAATCACTTTACAGTTCCATTAAAATTGGCTATCCAAACTTTAGAATTTTAATTTTTTAAAATTGACTACCCAAACTTTTATTTTTTTAATTAATTGTTATCTCTGTATCAATTTCTGTCAAATTGGATAGAAATTGAGCATGTTTTTGCCGCGTGGAGTGTTTTCATTTGTACTTAAGATGTATTCATAAATTGAAAGAATTTCAACAAAACATTCAATTGGATGCTCAACAAAAATGCATTGTTCGAATCGAGCAAAAGTCCAATTGAACATCCAATTGAAGGTATTTCATTGCAATACTCTCAACTTATGTTTGAATTCATCTTTTGTACACATAAAAATACTCAACGTGGCAAAAACATGTTCATTTTTTTTTTTCAAATTTGACAGGAATCGAAACAGATATAACAATTTCTATAAAATTAAAAGTTCAAGTGATTTGTAAATTAGTCAAAGTCTGAATAACAATTTGGTTATTAATCCATTTTAGTATTAACGTTTTTAACAAACTAAACATTGTGTGTATTCAGGATTGTATGAGTGTGCATCCAAACAATGCATTATATCTTGGTACACTGTTACTCTAATCCTTTGGAGTAAATTTTCTACCAGTGAAATTTCAAGAGAAAGTATGAAAGAGATGTAATGGAACAAATGTATTGGGCATTGGTGGGACCCTAAACCACTTTCTATAGAAATTTCACAGTTTCTATCACCACTCAATCCTTAGTCAATATGTATTTTAGCTTAATTTTTTGTACAGGCGCTTTTTAAAATTAATTTTAATATTCGGAATCATTGATTTCTCCTCGTGTAATTAGTAATTACCTTGACATATCAATCGAACTAATATTTCTTTATATATAATTGTTGTTCATCAATATATATATAAGAGATTCGGTTTCATCCACCTAATTAAGACTAATTAATAACTAACTGGGAAACAAACAAAAAAAAGCCTCTAAAACAGAGCCGCAACAGCAAAAGCATCGTAGTAGTCCTCGCAACTATGAACATACAGATCTTGACAATCCTTGCATTTGCACTCACCCGCCTTCTTCTTCAACCTTCCATTTCTCGAAACCCTAGAATTATTAGAAACCCTAAAATTATCAGAAACCTTCACCCCTACGCAAATCGACGGCGGCACCAAATTCACGCCCTCATCATCATCACAATCCACCCACTCCTCCAATTCCATCTTAGGAGATTCAAACACTCTTCTCCACGGAACCTCAGCTCGTCCCACCACCTTGGATTTCTTCGATAGCAGCCTTCTCGACCTCTGCCTCAGCTCGAACACCACCGATGCTTCTTCCATGACGGCCGCAATGGATTCCGCTGCGCCGTTGCATTCTATAGAGAAAGTTTCGTTCCAAGAACAGGTAGGAGATGATGATTTGATCTCTTTTGTGTTGAGTGTGCATCGGCTGTTTTTGGAGAACGAGAGATAGAATCTTACGAAAAGGTCGGATTTTGGTGGAGACTTTTCGATGTTCTTGGCTTGGAGGATTGTTAATTCGCAGGTGAATGAGGAAAGGTTCTTAGCCGCCGCCATTGTTGTTACTAAAGAGTGAGATTTGAGTGTTTACAGAGAAGAGAAGGTTTATTATGTTTATATGATGATGATATTTAGATGGTTCTGGCTTTGAATGAAGCGAAGGTTGGTTTTATATGAGGGAGTGGAGGAAGGGAAAGGCCATTTATCTTATTGTTAAATATTTTTTAATAAAATATTGATAACTTAGTGATACAACTGATTCTAAGAATCTGATCGCAAATATAATTTATGAGATTCAGATCACAATTCTTTTCTTCATATATATATATATAAAATAATATCACTAAGATACCCTTTTAAGGAGCAATCTCCGTTGATGGAAAAATAACTTTGAAATCTAACTCTATAAACTAAATATATTATATTTAGGTTTTATGACTTAACTAAATGTAGTCGACTTTAAATATAGTCGCATTTTTAGTTGGTAAATCATGAGAAAATGTATTAGATTTTATTAAAGAATCTTAATCAGACCTTAGTTGTCACACATATTTTAGTGTGCATTATCTAACGACAAGGCGACAAGGAGTTCAACTGTTTTTGTCGACTGCAATATAGTCCACCCTAACTCAGTAACCTTGTTAATTATTACTATATTATCATTACACTAGCCACTAACCCCGCGCACCGCGCGGGAAAATTTCAAATAAAACTTAAATAAAAATATATATTTCTTAATATGTTGAATATGCAATATTATTTGAAAATGTTATTATATTTTTTGGATAGAAATTAATTAATAGTAATGCATTGGATTAATTAAAATATTTAGTTATATCATTTTTATAATTGTGTTTAGCGTTTAAAAAAATTAATTAGTTGAAATTGGATTTGAGAAATAAAAATAATTTGAGGATTTTCATAGATATAATATTTAAAAATTTAACTATTTAAACCATTAACCTACCGCGCTAGGAAAAATTTCTTATAAAATAAAAATAAAAATAATTAAGTTTTCTTGATTTTGAATATGCAAAATTATTTGAAAATTCTAATATATTTTTCAATAGAAATTAATTAATGGTAATGCATTAGTTTAACTAAAGTACTAAACACTAATTATTATTTAAAACATTTCATAATACTGAAATAATTAACATTATATATCATTTTTATAAGACTCTAACTAAGATTATAATAGAAAATGGAAGTAAGAAAATGTATGTAATATATTTATTTAGTAGATTGTAGTAAGTTTTTTATATTATATTATATTTAATGTATTTCATATTTATGGTGTATACAACATTTTAATAGATATACTCAACAAATTCTTCTACAACATAAGACATTAGAAGAAATTTATCATATCTCTAAACGAATCTAAAAATATTGACTATGTACACAACAAAAATATAAAAGAGAAATCATATATTGAAATTGGTTATTAAATTCCCTCAAAATTTAGTAAATAAATAGTCATGAATATTATATTAAATATTAATGGATTGTTAAGATACGACAATGTTCTAGACGATAGCATTCTTACTTTGTCCACCTTGTATCAAAGTCATATATTTTAAAGGTAACAATTTATAGGAAAAAAATATGTGTAATATTACATGAAGTAATTACTCTCATGATGTTTGGCCAAAAAGATTACTCTCATGATGCTTTATTATACATATGTAACGATATATATATATATATATACTATCTTTAATATAATTACAATTATAAAAAAAAAAACAAAAAAACAAAAAAAAAACACGGCGTAGCCCCTATATATTGAAATGCTACTATTTTATTAAGGGTAAATAATTTTTTGTGATATTATGTTTTAGAAAAAAAATTTAACAATTTAAATTTAAATTTAAATTTAATATAATAACAATTATAAATAGCAAACATACCTTACCAGTAGGTCAATAAGGAAATTAATTACCTTTAACTCCAACCCGTTGATGTTGGCTGATTATTTTTCAAAGCTGCACTCTTAGACGTAGTCGGATAGGTCGAAAGTTCTTTTTGTTACCTTAAAAATTGTACTATTAGATGATTTCATATGCAAAGAGTCGAAACAACTTCAAGTAGCAAAGAAAAATATCAGAAAAAAGGAATCACTCACACAACATGTACAATCGTATGCAAGTTTCGGGAAGAATATAAACTATTTAGGATGATCATCCAAATAAAAATAGAAATTTATTGCATATAAAGACGAACCTTAATAGTGTTATTAAAGACATAAAAAGAATTCATAGCCTCGATATTTTCTTCTTGCTAAAGTCCATTCCTCCTCTTGATTCACACTGCTGTATTTGTTTTGGTCTCCCGGTTCATGGCCAAAATTTAAGGATTTCACGATTGCAATAATAAACACAAAGTATATATCAATGGAAAAAATTATAGGGTTAATAACTAAAAAACTGTCCAAGGTTTACCCTATCTTAAAATTAGGTGTCTGAAGTTTGAAATGTAAAAATGGACTGTCCCAAGTTTCATTTTTGTTGAAATTTGGTGTCTTTGTGCGTCTTTTCATCTTCATTCCATCATTTTCATCAACCCACCAACCCACTCATAATCCATCACTCTTTACTTTTCACAAAATCGTCAAATTTCACCTAAAAATTGAACATTAAAAAAAAAGTTTCTAGAAGAGTGGTGTAGAGCCATTTTCCAAGGACAATAGAGCGAGATTTACTTGCCCGGATGTGACCAACTTTTTAGGTGAGGGTCCCGGCAAGATGACGAGAAGGGAGTGTGTATGAGAGCTCGAATTTGACAAAGGGTTTCGTCGGAATTGACTTCTCTAAAGTAATCACACCGAGACACCAAATTTCAACAAAAATGAAACTTGGGATAGTCCATTTTAACATTTCAAACTTCAGACACCTAATTTTAACATAGGGTAAACCTTGGACAGTTTTTTAGTTATTAACCCAAAATTATAATACCTTACCGCATGTTAACTTAATTGGATTGATCTTTATGAGTTGAATCGACTTTTTGTATTATTATCTCCCTCTGTGCATTAATATAATTTAGTAAATAATCTTAACTTTTAATAGCACCGATATCTTATACATATTGGAAAAAAATTGAGAATAATTAGAATAGAGTGAAAAAAATAATAAAGGAAATTGTAAACCATCCTCTTGAGTCTTGATGGCTTCGAAAATTCTAAACAATAAATGATATCGTACTTTTTCATATACATTATAAAGAAGCTATAAAACACATGTAAATAGAAAATTAGTGGAACTATCAAATTTAACAATGTTAAAACAATATTAGATGAATCAAATTATCCGCTATATTACGTATAAGCAAAAAATGACGAACACTAACCACCACAGGAATCCCTCGGTCACAAGGGTGTTGAGATTGAACTCTTACATCTTGGAAGTGAACGACTGATGAGCAAGTTCACTTTGGGGGATAGAGAAAATATTTTAGCTGTAAATCTCGTCTTACACTATGTTTGATTATGAGAATATATGTTTGATGATATATTTTAGCCGTAACTTCTTGTATCAGTTTGATTATATATATATTTGGCAATACTTTGTTTATATAATATATATATTTTATTACCATAAACCTTGTCTTATACAGCACGGTAATGTGTATGGATCAATTTTTTCTTTCGAATACATCATAATTAATTATACTGAAGTATTGACTTAATTAAAATATATCCTCTTAATTAGGATATCGTATATACACATGCATCTGCATCGTTGTAAAAATTAGTATGAATCATCCTGAATTAAATTAAATTAAATTAACGAAAAAAATATAATATTTCCCTAAATATTTATCTCCTAATCTCTACCGCTTATTATATATATTAAATACACACTCATAAACTTATTATTGCACTTCCCAAAACCCTAGCTTATAGATATTCAATAACTTATTAAATCTTTGGAAAAAAATAAATTATTAAATATCAACGTGATTATCTATCCATATATAGATATATAATAACTTAAATATTAATTTTACCTATATATATGTTGCTTACGTGGCGGCCTACGGTCTCCCGTAACCAAACTGTATCGATAATGAATATAAATGGAAACTTATATTTAATATGTTTCTTTATTTTGCACAGAAGCTAAAATAGGAGATAAAAATACTTCTTAAATTACATCAAATCAATATTTTGTATCTAAATTTTACAGCCCCTATTAAATGTCAACTAAATTAGACAACGCTGACTGGACAAACCGTCCACGTGTCAGTCAGAGGGCTTCCGATGCCGAATTAATATAATATAGTAGATTATGATTATGAGGAAGAAAAAAAAAATCGAATTTTGAGTATCTCACTAAAAATAATATTATTTTTTTTTTACAAAAACGTGTGAACTTCGTGTAACATGATAAATTATAAATTATGTTAATTGTTATGTTCAAAAGTGATGAAAGTAGTAAATTTGATATCCATGTAATATATTTTAACTAAAGTATGTAAATATTCCATCAACGTCACTTTAAAATACATGGTAGAATAGTTATAATGTGTGCAATTCCCCTCACCTTTTAGTGGAAAAATTAATGTAGTTTACATTTAGTATTCGGTTGACAAATCTTTTCTTCTATCAAGAAAGAAAGTTTAATTTATAGGAAAAGAACTTATTTGGTGTGGTTTACCTCATATGTCAGTTTGGTGTCTAAAAAAATTGTTAATATTTGGTGTCCCAGGTTTCAGTTTTGTTGCGATTTGGTTTTTCGTCCATTTTTTGAGTTAAATTTGACAGAGACAGATGAAAAGACTATTTTGCCCCTTATACTTTTTATTATTTGCAAAGTCATTCGTCTGATTTCGGCCACCTACATCCGATTCCGGTACACCCACTTCCGATTTCGGCCACCCACCTCCGATTCCAGTCTCCCACACTAGTATTTCGGCCACCCACCCTAATATTCCGGACGTACAACAGAAACAGATGAAGATTGGAGCATTTGTTGGTTTGTGGAGAGTAATCAACGATACATATACATAAATGAACAGAGCTGAAACAAAATAGGAGCATTTGTTGGTTTGTGGAGATAGATCGATGCTTACTCAAATGTTAAATTACTGGCTACAACAAAATGAAAATCCTCTGCACTGAGGAAGGATAAGGCGGCAACAGTGGAGCTGCTAGGGCGGCGGTTGGATCTGCTAGAGTGGGGTAAAGTGACCTAATTCCGGCAATGGGGTAATTTGGTCATTTTCAAATTTATTTGGTCATGTGCTGGTCACATGACCGAGTTCTGTCAAATTTAATGTCCAAATTTGACGGAGATATCAAATGACAACATAATTTAATACTGGGACACCAAATATTAACAAAAAAAAATTAGACACCAAATTACATATGAGTTAAATCTGAGACACAAAATATGTTATTAAGTTAGTAATAAATAACATTTGAGGTTTGAGTATCATGACACACTTTGATGATCTGGGCCTATAGGGTTGATCCGCATGCTAATTAAGCTTCCATAATTATTCCATTATCGGCACTCAACAGATACTTCACAAATAATGGTGATCGAGGGGATTATGGATTCACCACTACGATTTTCTCACAATTAGGATTATTATATGCATAATATAATATCGGAACAAATCTATTGAAGTATAAAGAGGGATCAATGCATTATCGTGTTTTAAGTTTAATTTATTATGTTAATTTAGTAAACCAACCTTTGTGATTATGAAGGGTTAATGTATTCATTCATTCCTGCGTGAAAGAATACTATTGTTAGGCACTTTTCATAATTATTATTATTATTTACTATACTATTGGTGTAGCGTTAGGCATAAAGTAGTGGCTGGCACTAGCTCTCTCATATATATAATCCTAATAATTAAAGAAATTCAGAAATCACAAACTAGATAAACCTTAGTCGACACAAGTTCCACTAAGCTTAACTAGTTGGTAATTCCATGATTATAATTAATTAATATAATTATAGAAAATCAAGGAAAGCACTACAAAGTAAATCATGGCCTTTTATGTTAGATTGGATTCTTCAGGACTGGAGATTGTCTTTGATCCTTTCAAGATCTCCAAAGGTTGCAACACCACTAGCTAGTTAAAACCTTTTTTTTTTAATAATTAAAAAAAGTAAATATAAACGTGGGAGTGGTACACTTGGAAGAAACTATTATTTGCCATTGACGTTCTTTTTATCGGAAAAAAAGGTGGCAACTTTGACTAGTTAGCCATCTCTGCTATATAATGTTTTGCTTTACAAGCACATTTTAATTAAACTTCGTATTAAGTTGAGTCAAGTCTAATATTATGCACTATTTTTTAAGTTACATAGTTTTCTATTTTTTTTTTTGCCAAAAAAAATTAGTTCTCTATTTTTAGAATCTGTTATTTTGAGAAATTAAACTATTATTTTTTCATACAAAATACTTGACTTTATGGGCATGCTCCAGTTTTTTAAATTGAACTAACATGTTGGTTTATACAAGGATACATTTTATTCTTGTTTGGATGTCTAACTTCACATAGGGCACTTGTGTCATGGTCATTTTCCCTTTTTACATCCATGTGCACGTCAACCAATATACGTATTTTGAACTTATATGACTGAGACCTAAATATTTTGAAATTGGTCATTGACCCTTTAATGTATAGACATTTTTCTAACACCCAAACAATTTTCAATTGATACCTAAAGTTTGATTGGACCTTTGATTTTAATTTTAAGTACTAAATTTAAAAAAAAAAAAAAATTAGAAGACTATTAACAGTAGTTAGTAGTCATGTGCAAGTCACGTGATTATTTTATAAAAAAAATTAACAGTCACTAATATATATATACACTAAAATACAACACATATCTTAAACGTGCTGCAAAAAATAATAATTGTGGACGTGGGTTTATACAGTAGTTATGAAGGCCTTAATTAGGGTGCAATTAGCGAATGAATTATAGAGTAGTTATAAATTACTCGGCTATTGCCTATTGGTAACCCTGGCCTAGCTGGGAGGGGGTATCCTAACTCCTAAGAAATGAATTTGGTGATTAGATAACATGCCTTTACTAACAACTTTGTTGTTGCTGAACTTTTAGCTCTTAGGGATTTATTAATTTTAGCTAAAAATTTAAATATAGATTTAATCTATATTGAAATGGATACTAAAAAAAGTAATCAATCTCATTGCTAGAGAGAATGTGAACGAAATATCTCTAACGTCTTTAATTATTTATTGCAGGATATTAATCCAAGCATTCCGAAGATACAAATTGTATCACATTTTAAAAAGGGTTAAGAACCTATGAAATGTCTGAACTATCACCCATGTTAACGGGAGATGTCTGAAATATAAAAAGTTAATAACAGAGGTCTGAAATTTCAGTTTTGTTGATAACAGCGGTCTCCGTTAGTTTTTTCCGTTAAAACTAACGGAAGTTGGTCACATGCTTGGCATGTGACCGGAAATTAAATAAAATTCCGAAAATGCCCTTCTATCAAGTGTGCCCCTCACATGCATGGAGTGAAAAGACCAAAATGCCCTTGAAGCCACCACGGTACTCCGGCGACCACCAATCGTACTTCGGCGACCACCAATCGTACTCCGGCGACCACCACCGTACTCCGGCGACCACCACCGTACTCCGGCAACCACCACCAAGGCTCTGATTGGGACAAAATCGGAGCCACCGGCCCCGATTGGGCTCCGATCGGAGCCACCGGCCCCGATTGAGCTCCGATCGGGGCCAAAAAAGCTCCGATCGGAGCTTTTTTGGCTCCGATCGGAGCTTTTTTGGCTCCGATCGGAGCTTTTTGGCCCCGATCGGAGCTTTTTGGCCCCGATCGGAGCTTTTTTGCCCCGATCGGAGCTTTTTTGCCGAGGTGGTGGCCGGAGTCGGGTCGCCGGAGCCGAGGTGGTGGTCGTCGGAGTCGAGGTGGTGGTCGCCGGAGTCGGGTGGTGGTGGCCGGAGTTGGGTGGTTTTAATTTTACTTTAGGGGTAAAATTGTCATTTCACATTTCCTTAAATAAGATATTAAATAAAACAAAATATTAAAGGGGCAAAAATGTCATTTCACAGAATTCTGTTAAATTTAACCCTAAAAATGGACGGAAAACCTCAAATCAACAAAATTGAAATTTCAGACCTCTGTTATTAACTTTTTAAATTTCAGACCTCTCCCGTTAACATGGGTAATAGTTCAGACCTTTCATAGGTTCTTAACCCTTTTAAAAAAGGTTAACAAGACTGCAGATGGACTCTCTAAGCGGCTATTAATATGAAACAAGCTGTAAAACCTTGCACTCCCCTAAGAGTATGTGCACTAATTTGTTTTATGATTTAGGTGGAGGTTGAAAATCACATTGTTAATGACTAATAATTTGAGTTTTTTTTCCCTCTCTTTTTTTACCAAAAAAATAGAAAAAGTTAGTGAGTGCCCAAAATTTATAGTGCTACTTTGTCACTTTACCACTCATTTCGGCCGTTGTAGTTTCACTTTCAATAATCAACTTGAAGTAGAAAAAGGATTTTCAATAAATAAAAGGGTTAAAGGTCTTTAGATACCACATGATGACTTTTTTTTTTTTTTTTTTTTTTAATTCTTTTGTTGCAATGTATTTAGACTTTTGACTCATTCGTTAGTTGAACGCTAATTTTAATCGTTAAATGATATGTGCAAATTAAATAATTTGTCATATACTTTTTATTTTGTTCTATTTAGTTAATCTATTGCATTCCTAATTTTTTTTTTTTTCAATTTAATTTTGAACTCCAAACTGAACCTAGCCGGGACTAGGTTTGAAAACCCTTTTAACCCTAAAGAATCTAAAGCTACGGAACACTCTAGTTTAATCTGCAGTTGACTACTGATGTAATTAATAAAATATTTCATTGACCTGAAGTCTGCTTCTTAGGCTAATTTTCTGTTTCTTTCTACATATTAAAGTTCACCATTTAGCTAAGGAGTGCAACATTAAAGAAATGAATAGCAAGAAACTAACTTTTATACAAACACAAAAAAAGAACCAAATGGCTCAAAATCCAAAACCCATCAAGGTTTCTATGTACTTTACACACACAACCTCCTTTTTCATTCAACAAGAAAGCACAGCAACGACCCTTCACACTCAATGCCACTCTCACAAACACAACCGCAGAAAAATACTAAAATCTCGAGTAAAAAATGTTCCAGAAAGAAAGCTCTACCTGGTTGAATGAATATCTTCCCATCCATTATCTGCTTGCTCATCTGAAGGGCAATGAATGTAGTTTAATGCAAGTTGGCTCCTTCCATTACATTACAGCCTTTCCTCAGCTCTCATCAGACTTCTTCTCCCGCGAGCTGCAAATTTTGTGCAGGCTTTATGTCTGTAACATCTTATGGTTCCAATATATATAAATTCAGAATTCAACTAGCATGCAGTGCAGAGTAGAGGAGCATGAATCAACAGTGGTTTTCTAACTAGAATGTGTATAGGGTTGATGATTTACGAAGATTACCTTTTCTTTTAGGTATACTATCAATTCCCTCATCCTCATTCTTCCACTCGCTATCATTATCATCCTCCTCATCTTCACCCATTCCGTCCCTTCCATCATTACCAATATCACTTTCACTGGCTGTCTCCCATTCCGAATCATCACTATGTTGTCCATAACCATCATGACCATCTCCCTCGCAATGAATACCACCATGTTTGACAGCTGCCTCTCTAAACAGCCAAGCTGCACGCATTTGCTTCTTCACCAACCTTTCAGCATAATCAGGAACCTTGTTTTGCCTCAGAGAGAGATCCGGGTCATTTGACTGTGAGCACTCGTTTATGAAAAGAATCGCATCCAATAAACTCTCCTTTGCCAACCCAAGCATGTCGTATGCTTGAGCTCTCCTCCAGAGGCTTTTAGCATGGCGGTTCACAGGATTGTGTAGACAAAGAGCTCGTGTGGCATCACTTATGGCAGCTAAGGGTTGCTGCAGAAGAAGGTTGCACTGTGCTCGGTTACTGTAAAGTACAACTCTTTCCTTTTTAGATCTCATTGGGCAAAGGGACAATGCTTCAGAGTACTTTGATGCTGCTCCTGCTATGTTTCCTGATGAGAAGAGAGAATTGCCTTCGAGCTTCACCACAAGTGCTGCTGCTTGCTTTATATGGAGATCCTCCTTTGGCATATTCTTTTCCCATTTCAATCTCGTTCGGCAACTTATAAGTTCTTCTACTTGATCTTTTGAACGGCTGCTAAGAGAACTACGGCTTGACGCTTGTGATTGAATGCATTCTTCAAGGACACTGACAATGGAGTCCCCTAGCTTTTTCTGATCACCAAGAGTGTTAATGTCTGCGAGATCTACTAGTGCTGGTACTGTTTTATCAACCACCTGAATGAAAAGAGCTCACCGCTAATTCAGTAAAAATATGTTTTTTTTTTTCCCCCTAAAGTAACCCAGCCATATTTATTCTAGCATTTATAAGAAGTATGATCAATTTCTCAGAAAACCCCTTGGAAGTATCTTAATTTCATTACAGTGGAGCTTAGGGCAGATTGGAAAAACCATCATCTTAAAACACAAAAGACTCTTTTTCTTCAACTGTGTACATATAAAACTAAATAAAGAACAAATGGTAGACTTCTTAAAAAAATGGGGATTCAAACTTTATAGTTTACATCTTAGTTTGTACAATATAAATAAATTATACTCATATAATAAATAATGGCAAGACATTTTTGTCTCACATTTTGTAAATTGGCTCCGCCATTGATAACACTGGAAGCGCAGGTTAATCAACAACATAGTGTGAGTAACACCAGAGCGTGATAAAAAAAAGTTTTGGTTAAGAATATCATTAAAGGAAACACATGGAAGTAACCAATTAGTCCCAAACTTCCAGCAGAACTTCGCAGATCATAACATTTATGAAGCTAATAAGACTATATGGAGAAAAATAAACATCAACATTTGTCTTGAGCAATATACAATTACCTTATGACAGGTACTTGAGTCCTGAAGAAGCCAAACGAGACAATCTATAGCCATATATTGCCAATCATCAGAGGAACGAGCAATGTTGCACAGAGCTTCTACTATACCAGGACAATTTGCAACAGGTGCCCGACCAAGTTTATGGTGACAAATTGTCCTCAGCAGACCAATACCAGCAGGCGAATTTTCATTAACAAGTCCACCCCACATTCCTGGAAGCTTTACTAGAAACTCAGGCTTGCAAATTGTGGGAAGAAATTCGGGTTTGAAAGCAAAGCAGTTGATGAGCTGAAGAGACCAACACTGTAACTGACTAGCCCATTCCTCTGCCTTTCGGGACTCCATCTCAACACCACCCATGCCTCGAGTAAGGAGATCACAGTGATAACTGAGTCTCCTATCAGCAAATTGGTAAAAATGTGAGTAAACTATTTCTAGAGAACTCATTGCCAACTGAATAGATAGCTCGAGAATTTCACCATGACTTGCCACGGACTGGAAAGTGCTAGCATATGTTGCTAAGTGCCCTAGAGCTCTCACAGCTACTCTCTGTTCAACCCAGGTCAATCTTCCTCGTAAGAGCTCTATCAATGGCGGGATCACCCCAGCATGAACAGCTCTCTCTGCAAACTCTTCCATGTTCATAGTGTATGATCCAATTATATGAGCTGCATAATACGGAATATAGATATTCTGGTCATGTGAAAGCCACCGCCGATTCTTCAGACCCTTCCAAATAAGTGCAGCCATGCACTCGAATATTCCCAATTCGATAAACTCTGGATCATTAGGGTGAGCCATAGCAGTGTTCCAAAGACCACTAATGGGGAGGACCTGACCATCATCATCTTGTGAAGGAAGTTCTCTGAAGAATTTGAGGATACTTGCTCTACGCTTATTAGGGTTGCCTTCCTTCATGACACAAAAGAAGCATCCAGGGTATGGACAGTCTGCGGTAGCTTTTTCCATGATTAGATTACCCAATTACTTGTTAGAGCATTTGTTGTTCCTTATTGGTGAGGGATCACTTCAAATGACTTGTGTGACTCATCACTGCACCAGAGGAATACACTAGCTTAGCATTTTGAAAGACAAGGAATAGAAACAGCAGGACAAAATTCTGTGCTTAGAAAAGAAAATGTTGCAGATTTCAGATAACAACCAACACTCAGCAAAGTCGAACTAACAAGGCAAAAACAAAGAATGGGATATATAAATACTCAATTCCTTCCTAATGGCAAATTCCTTTACCAAATTATTATTACCGGAGAAACTAAAGAGATACACAAATGGGGACTGAATAGTTGAATTGGGGTTTTACTGAAATCAATAACGATTAGCAAGTTCTTCCTTCTTCGACTATGGAAATAATTATTCCCATCAAATTATCTAATTTATTGGCAAAGTTTGTAAGAAATTTGACATTTTAAGGCCCGCTAGAATTTATGTGCAAGTCTTCAGTATTAACGGACAAACTGCTCCTACCATTTGACGTGGACAGTTATGGCCTCTTTGTAAGGAATTGGTATTCAAATCACTGTATTCAATCGAATCAAAACAATAAATAGATTGGTTACCGCTCAATTACCCAACTATGGTGGCTTAAGACATTGAATCAACAAAAGAGAGAGACACAGATCTAAAGCAAAAGGCTACAGACCTAGCTTAGCTGACACATTCCGAAGCAGATAGACTGAACAATTCGATGGGATCTAGACCCTAATATGCTGCACCGAAGTACATAAAATTGACTGTAGAAAAACATAGCATACACTTTGATGATCAAGACGGAGAAACCGAATCCAAATGTAGTCCAGTAACCCTCACCAGTCAGCAATTCACAGCTAAACCCATACCAGAAACAACTTTAGAAGCAGTTAAGGGCGAAAAAGATTAGGTTTAAATTGACCTGAGAGTTGGAGGAAATGGCAAAAGAGACATACCTCATTCGAAGCGGAGAGAGATAACGAATGTGGACGGAATCTAATTCTCAGCCGCCGCAGCTGCAGAAGAGTAGAAGGCTGACTGCGTATATGGAAAGAGAGACGACAATGGAAGAAGCACAGTGAAATGACAGTGGCGGGGAGACGGGACGAGGAGGAGACGGAATGAGCCAGAGAAGTGGCGTAGAAGAATAATACTTGTATAGTTGTATGTCTCAGACAGTAGAGCCAGGGGGATCCCATTACCATTATTACAGGAGAGTCGAGTTTCAAAAAAAGGACATTAGTTTTCACGCGCTAAAACTCCACGTGTCCTCACGCGCAGAGTCTCTTTATTTTTCGGCTTTGTCGGAGGAGAATGATTGTTTTCGTCGATGGGTTTGCCTTTTCCATCGTTTATTATTATTATTATTATTATTATTATTATTATTATTATTATTATCATCAGGAAAAAATGGCCAACTTCAAATATCGTATGGGTTGTTGCGTCCGGATGAACTAAGTCGTGGGGACGCGTCTATTCGCGTGGTTGTGCGGGCCTTTGTAACCCTTCCGTTGGGAGGAGGTTGGGCCACTGACGAGTGTTCAGGCTTGCTCCCGTATGAGGATTATGTCACGGTACGGCTGTGACTCGGCAAGGTTGTGACCCGGCGATGTTGTGACCCGGCAAGGTTGTGACCCGGCAAGGTTGTGACCCGACAAGGTTGTGATTCGGAAAGGTTGTGACTCGGGCGTCGGATCCTGCACAAAGGACCAATGCTAGCACGGAGAGGGGGGTGGTGCTAGCGGAGCCCTCTCCGATGCTTAAGTCACTATAGTGGCAAAAAGGTAATTTCTAGAGAGAGAGAGTTTCTAGAGAGAAGTCAGAGCTCAAAATACCAAAGTTGGGCAAATGAGAGAATGTGTGAAAATGGGTGGCCAAGACCTCCTATTTATAGGCTTTCTTGGGACCGGACCCGGTTTTAGAGCGGTTTGATGACGGTTCAAGATCATGCGGTAACCGTCATCCATATTGGTAATGTGCGAACTTGACTTCTCTACACGCAACGGTAATCGCGGATACGGTAGTCGCGCGATACTCGTAAGGTAATCCGGACCTCGTCGAATTTGGGCAATTCGGCGAGGTCCGAAATGTTTACCGAGATGTCTCGTCCGTGGGAGATGTTTTTAAACCGAGATGTAATTTTCGACACGTTTACGAGGCCCGAAATGTAAACACGAACCCGAATTGAACATTTATCCATCACTTGCCCCCGAGTCAAGTAACGGTTTAAAACCTTTCTTGACTCTATTTTAAGTTAGGATATTTGTCCAATTTGAGTTTGACGCTAACCTTTCGGTTTTGATCGTTGATCGGACGCAAGCATCTTGATTTCGTCCGTCGCTTGATTTTCCGGCCGAATGGCTTTGTTTCCTATCATCATGATTAGTGCAATATGAAATGTATATGTGGGAATATGATTATCGTCGGAGACATGAGCAAACGGTAATGCGCTATGCGAACATGTATCTATCCATATGCGTACATAAGTAATAGTCATGGCAAGATTGTAATTACGCAATGCAAGAAGTAGAAATCGTACGCTTCTAAAATGACTAAGTGATTACCGAATCATGAATCATGTGATTGCAACATACGTGAATAGTAATGGATTTGATATGTGCAATGTTTAGACATGCATAGGAGTAGATATTTTAAGAGGAGAGGGTAGAGTATACCATAGGGGTTTAGTCTTGAGTGTAGGTAAACTAATCCTTTGATCCTTATCCACAAAGCATCTCTTTGGGATTAGTAAATACACACATCCCCATTTATCCTTCCAGCATCCTAGGAATTCATCATTCCACTCCCTTTGTAGGTAATTCATTCATCCTTTCCCGAAATTGCTTTTGTGTGCAAAATTTCTTTGCCGTCGTGGAGCTTAGATACGTTTTGACAGTTTCGAGTCTGATTTTTGGCTTTTTTTTGGAAGTTGACACCACCATTCGACTCGGTTCGTCGCAAGGATTCCAGCGCCGCCTTCGAAGCCGCCAGAAGCCACCGCACGCGCCCTCACGCGCCGCCGCAAGTGGAGCGGCTTCGCCGGCGCGTGTGGCCCACGCGCCGCCTTCCCGGGCTCGCCTCGTTTCGGTCCACACCTTTCCGGAATCGTCTCGACGAGGGGAGTCCATTGGAATACCTTTCGTCACGTTTTGAGGTACTTTGGAAACTCGAATTCTTAGGACAGCTTCGACTTGAATGTCGATGTCACCGTGTTGTTGTTTGTTTAAGTCATTTTTCGTTGTCGATATGTGGGACTGCTTGTTGATGTTTATACGTCGAGTAATTGCTGATTGATTGCCATCATTATCGTCGTTTGTCCATAATTTAGGCGATTTTCCATTTCCATGGGTGTTTTGATGTAGAATTCCCCGTATCTTCGCGTAGAAGCTTTTTAGTCGATATGCATGATTTTCCTTCTTGGTGGGTTTTTGGTTGACGGGGATTGCCCAATAACTTTAGGCGTAGTCACTAGTCGTCCTGACGCCTTAGAGAAAAATTTCCCTTAAGCGTTGCCACGTTCGAATCTTACGGCTTGTCGCGTTAATTCCACCGTTTGCATGATAGCTCCTTAAGACGTTAGTCCTTTCTATGGTACATACCAACTTTACTATGTGCGTGGAACTTGGCTACGTGCGTTGACTTTTGATACGCGCGTTGACTTTGATACGCGCATTGATGTTGATACGCGCGTTGATGTTGATACGCGCGTTGATGTTGATACGCGCGTTGATGTTGATACGCGCGTTGATGTTGATACGCGCGTTGATGTTGATAGTTGAGCGTCAGGTATAGACTGTTGGTTATTACCTGCAAGTATGCTAAAACACTTAGGAAATATTTAAACGATATCTAATGCTTGTTACCATAGATGTCGTTGTATGAGCTTTGTCGATGAGCTTCGTAGGTGTGCTTAGGGGGCATAGCTACTCGTTGTATGCAATCCATCTTTGTTGACATGTATGTGCGTACATGGCAATACTTAGAAAATATTCTCCCCTTGTCGACATGCATCCTCGTCGACATGCATGTACGTACATGGAAACACTTAGAAAATATTCTCCTCTTGTCGACATGCATCATTGTCGACATGCATGTACGTTCATGGAAACACTTAGAAAATATTTTCTCCTTGTCGACATGCATCCTCGTCGACATGTATGTACGTACATGGAAATATGATACGCGCGTTAACTTTGATACGCGCATTGATGTTGATATGCGCGTTAACCTTGATACGCGCGTTGATGTTGATATGCGCGTTAACCTTGATACGCGCATTGATGTTGATACGCGTGTTAACCTTGTTACGCGCGTTGATGTTGATATGCGCGTTAACCTTGATACGCGCATTGATGTTGATACGCGCGTTAACCTTGATACGCGTGTTGATGTTGATATGCGCGTTAACCTTGATACGCGCATTGATGTTGATACGCGCGTTAACCTTGATACGCGCATTGATGTTGATACGCGCGTTGACCTTGATACGCGCATTGATGTTGATACGCGCGTTAACCTTGATACGCATATTGATGTTGATACGCGCGTTGACCTTGATACGCGCATTGATGTTGATACGCGCGTTAACTTTGATACGCGCGTTGATGTCGATATGCGCGTTAACCTTGATACGCGCATTGATGTTGATACGCGTGTTAACTTTGATACGCGCGTTGATGTTGATATGCGCGTTAACCTTGATACGCGCATTGATGTTGATACGCGCGTTAACTTTGATACGCGCGTTGATGTTGATACGCGCGTTAACCTTGATACGCGCATTGATCTGTTGATGAGGTTGCCCCCCTTGCTCGATGCTTGTTACTTGTTGCATGAAGACTAATAAGTCTTGTATGGAGCGTTTGTTGCATAAGTGCATGAACAAGTGTTGGTGCGTGTTTGCACACTGACTGGATTGTTGATAGCACTTTCGAGGATATCGTTGGCTTGCAGTTTCTGTTCTTAGCATAATTCTCGGAAGATCCGACGCAGGGGCGCGTTCCTCGAGCGATCCTTAGTTCTTTATGCTGAGCATGACCGTGCTAACTCTTTCTTGTGATAAGAGAAATAGAGTTGAGGGTTGTGTAGTGGCGTCTTCTGCCCCCCGGTCGAGGGACCGGCCCAAGGAGGAGCGTTACTCCTACTGAGATAAGTGTTTGTTGATTGCTGATTGTCGCCCTTATGTTGAAGAGCTATGTTGTGTTGAATGTTGAAACAATCATTCTTGCATTTGTTGTTGATATTATGAACTCTTTGCCATAAGCCCTTAGAGATGATGTAGACTCTTGGTTGCTGTTGGGCTATTTGCTTCCAGCATGTTGAACCCTTTGTGAATGGGTTGATGTTGACAATTCTTTGTTCATGCTTTTGCTTGCATGTTATTTCGTCACCTGGACCTGTTTTCAATAGTAATTATGTGATAACTTGTTAGTAATATTTCATACCTTGAGTTATCTATGTTGTCCATATGCTTTGGACTTGAGAGATAGGATATATATCCTTAAATGATGAACATGATGTCCGTAGTTGCGACTATATGTCGCGCATTGTTAAATGTTGTGATCGCCCCTCTTGGCTAGACTCCAAGGCATGGCGAGATGGGTAGAGCATAGGATGTTGCGACTTGCGCACTATAGGTTTTGTTTGGAGATGACGGTGGCAATTTCTGCTTGTTCCGCCGAGTCTGCGTTTTTTGAATGTGGATGACTAGTATCGTAGACATAGTCCCTGCAGTCGTGACCGATAGCCACTTCCTGATTGATAAGTTGAGATGCTCTCCTGATTGCTTGCCTGATGCATTATGCATATTTCCCTTCTTTCCTGAATAGCTTGCCGCTATATGTGTATCAACCTGCCGAGTATTTTTGCGTATAGCAATATATCTCAACAAGTAGTGTATTTGAAAAGTGTTATCTTGGCTAAGCAAGATACTAGTTTATACCGTCTCTTAGTTCCACTCTAAGGCGACGTTGTACAAGACTCGACTTGTAAATTTTATGAGTTTTAAACATGGTGCGCACCTGCCAGCGTGTATCAACCCGCGTTGGGGAAGCATACGTAAAAACATTTTAGTATTTGAGAGTTGTTATCTTGGCTAAGCAAGATACTAGTTTATACAGTCTCTTAGTTCCACTCTAAGGCGACGTTGTACAAGACTTGACTTGTAAATTTTATGAGTTTTAAACAGGGAGCGCACCTGCCAGCGTGTATCAACCCGCGTTGGGGAAGCATATGTAAGAACATTATTTGAGAGGAGTTATCTTGGCTAAGCAAGATACTAGTTTATACCGTCTCTTAGTTCCACTCTAAGGCGACGTTGTACAAGACTCGACTTGTAAATTTTATGAGTTTTAAACAGGGAGCGCACCTGCCAGCGTGTATCAACCCGCGTTGGGGAAGCATACGTAAGAGTATTATTTGAGAGGAGTTATCTTGGCTAAGCAAGATACTAGTTTATACCGTCTCTTAGTTCCACTCTAAGGCGACGTTGTACAAGTCTCGACTTGTAAATTTTATGAGTTTTAAACAGGGAGCGCACCTGCCAGCGTGTATCAACCCGCGTTGGGGAAGCATACGTAAGAACATTTTTGTTTTTGAAGAAGCATTTTGTGAACCCTAAAAGGCTTGTTGATAAAATATTTGAGAAAATATTTTGGCATTGAATGTGATACATCCAAAAAACCGTGTTGATAAATTTTTTTGGAAAGGTGTTTGATACATAAAATATTTGATAAAATATTTGGTAAAATGTTTGAAAAAATATTTGTGATACATGATTCCTGCGTCCAGGGACCATGTAACACTTTTTTTTTAGAATATGAATTGTGATGCATGCTTTCTGCGTCCAGGAACCATGCAACACGGTTTGAAAATCTGTAGTACGGAATTGTCATCTTAACCAGAGGACTTTTGCCGTATAAAACGAACCCTGATGGCGTTCGTAATATGGGAATGCCGACTAGACAGAGGACATTCGCCATAAAGAGTGCACCCTGAACCGGATATACGCACTTGTTATAGAGTGGGGTCGTTGTCTAAACAGAGAACTTCCGTCACTTAAGGGGTGATCAGCCCCGTATGCCTTGGCGTTATTCCAAGGTATTTTAGTAGTAGGTCTTGGTGTTAATCCGAGACATTGCTTGAAGCTGACGCCCTGAATAGTCGCCATTTTGATAGTAGGTCTTGGTGTTAATCCAAGACATTGCTTGTAGTTGACGTCCTGGATAGCCGTCGTTTTGATAATAGGTCTTGGTGTTAATCCAAGATATTGCTTGTAGTTGACGTCTTGAATAGCCGTCGTTTTGATAATAGGTCTTGGTGTTAATCCAAGATATTGCTTGTAGTTGACGTCCTGAATAGCCGTCGTTTTGATAATAGGTCTTGGTGTTAATCCAAGATATTGCTTGTAGTTGACGTCTTGAATAGCCGTCGTTTTGATAATAGGTCTTGGTGTTAATCCAAGATATTGCTTGTAGTTGACGTCTTGAATAGCCGTCGTTTTGATAATAGGTCTTGGTGTTAATCCAAGATATTGCTTGTAATTGACGTCCTGAATAGCCGTCATTTTGATAGTAAATCCGCAGGTTGTCATTGCGGGATATAAGTTGATTGTGCACATAGCTTGATGGCTTTGTGTTGCCGGCACCTTCTTGAGATAGACGCCTGTATTATGAATGGAGAAATAAACTCCTTGTTGGTGTAGATGATAGATATGTTGGTGTTGTATACCATAAGTCCCTCCTTGAACACAATGTGTAGCTTGTATTGTTGAAGTAGATTTTTGTGCACAGGTTACTACTTGGTGTAATGCCTGAGTAGTAATCGTAGTGTAGCATGTACTTCCAAGTTTTTGATTCCATGATGACGCCTTTCGATGTAGTCGTCAATATGAGTAGGTTGTTGTTGATGGTAAGCGTTGACATAACGCGTAATAGATTTTGCTTGCACATGTCATAATTTCTTGGATTATTGAAGTAGATAATAGGCGCGTAGTTTTGTTGCTTCGCGTTTAATCCAAAAAATAGCGTGCAAGAGATAAGTGTGTACCTACAAACGTAGATTGACTTTATTAGATACTTGCGCGTATTTACATTGATTATACTAGAAATAGTAGGCATGCGCAAAGTAATTTAAAAGATAGTTGTTTCTCCCGTTTCATTATAGCTGTCTTGATGACGATGTTGCGGAGTCGGTTGCAACAAATCGCCTTAATGCCCCTAATGCGATGCACTCTTCAATTTCCTGCCTTAGTGGTAGACACATGTTTGTGTTGTGCCCCCAAGTTTTATGGTACTTGCACCATTCTCTGATGTTGTTGCCCAAGAAAGCTGTCTCCGGGGCAAGCGGACTTGGGAGCTTGTTTTCCAGCAGGTTGACGTAAATGTCTTCGGCCACCGTGTTTAGCGGTGTGAAGATGTTGTTGATATCAAAGCTTGCGTCTTCCTGGTTGTTCGTCTCTGCTCGAACTCCTTTGTCCCAACTCAGTTCTTGCTCGCATAAGACTGCCGTCTCCAGCTTATCCTTTAGATCCGCCATGGTTTTTGTTGTTTGCCATCCATGAGTTCGTCCAAAGAGAAGGAAAGATTTGGCGTTCATGTTTGCATAGAACACGCTTATCACTTCTTCTCTTGTTGCTTTCGCGGTTGAGGCGTTGAAGGCAAATTGATGAAGTATTCCATGATTGGCTCATCTTCTCCCTGCTTAACGAGCCAAATCTGGTGCCATGGTGAGAACTGGATGCTTTCTTGCGGGTTCCAAACTGTAATGGCTTGTTCCATTATTTGCTTCTTTCTTTCATCGACAACTTTCTGCCTCTTGAAGGAATTTATCATAGCCACATGGTATTGGTGTTTTGCTCTCAAGGCATTGACGTAACAACGCCTTGCGGTTATCTGATCACCAAGCACTTCCCCAATCCCATGTTCTGTCGGGAACTTCATCTTTTGGTGTACGGTGGAGGGCACGATCACATAGGGATTGATCGTTGTTCGTCCCAAGATTCCGTTGTAGGCTCCGAGAGATTCTACAACTACGAAAGTGACGTTGATATGCAATGCTCTCCACCCCTGGCCAAGGATGACAGGAAGTGTGATTGTACCCAGGGGTTGTGTAGCTGCTCCTGCGAAGCTGACTAATGAGAAGGTTCTTGGGGACAAGTCCTTGACAGATTTTCCTAGTTGCTCCAGGACTCTGACGTGTAGAATATCAGCAGAACTTCCGCCATCCACAAGAATTCTTTTCACATCGTACCCGTCAATGTCCATAGTAATGACTAAAGCATCATCGTGGGGGTAAACGATATGCTTTAAGTCTTCCCTGGAGAATTGGATGACTGCGTCTTCTTGCTCGGGTTGTTTGCGCTTTCCGTATTTCGGCAGTGTTGCTGCTTGGGATGCATAAATGTCCCGAGCATTAGATACGTGTCCTCCGGCGGCAGGCCCTCCGTGTATAACATTGATTACACCTCGCTTGGCTGGCGGAGGATTGTCATTGACCTTCTCTTTTCCTTTGTTTCTTTTTGACGACTCTGGTTGAGCCTTTCCCGGGGGGTTGTTGCCCTGATCAACAAATTGCTTCAATTCGCCCTTGAGGACGAAATTGTTGATTCGGAAGTGTAGACTGACGCAGCTATCGGTCTCGTGGCCGAAGACTTCGTGGTTTTCACACCACTTGTCCTTGTCTCTTCCCAATGGACCTTTCCTGAAGTTGTTTGGCTCCTTCCACATATTCGCGTCTTTCATTTCTTTCAAAATTACAGAAAGCGGGGCATTCAGAGGGATGCAGTCGGCAAGATTTACTTCCTTTGGCTTCTGAAAATCCTCTTGGAAAGGTCTTTTCGGTTGAGATTGCCAATGTCTTCCTTGTTGACCACTTGAATGTAGTTTTGGTTGGTTCTGCTTTGGATTATCTTTCGCCTTGGCTGCAGCGATTTTTGCCTTGTTCTGGCTTCTGAACCTTTCAAGGTCTATGTACTCCTTAACTCTTGCGGCTAATTCTTCCATGGATTCCGCTGGGCGTTTTGCCATTTTCTCAGCTAGGGCATTCCCTCTTCGTCCGAGATTTCGAATGAATGCTCGAACGATTTCTCCTTCATTCAGGTTCCCCTGAATGTCAGAAATGTTCTGATTGAAGCGGACGTAGTAGTCGGCCAGGGACTCTTCGTTTTGTTGTTGGACGTCGTCCAAAGCGTTTTCCCCTTTTAACAACGTGCGCTCGCCCATGTACCGCTGAATGAACTTGGCCTTTAGGTCCGCCCATGAAGTAATACTTCCGCATGGCAGTGAGAAGAACCAGTGCGCTGCAGATCCGGCAAGAGTCTGGGACGCGACTGTTCACCAAATGGTCTGCGAATGGGTGAGACGCCCTTTCTTCAAGAGCGTGCATTCCTTTCATTTTTGTCTCCCTCATCTTCTTCTCTACCAATTCTTCTAACATCTCAGCGGTAAATCCTTTTACCGGTTCAGCATAACCTGTTGAAGGATTTTGCTGACCATTGTTGCGGTAGATGTCAGATTGATCCCTGCTTGTGGCCTGACAAGGATCGTCTCTTGTTGGTTGCTGTGGGTGGTAGAATGGGGGCTGCCTTTCGTTCCTCCACTGTTGGGCTCCTTGGAAAGGAGTGTATGACTGTGCAGGTTCATATCTTGCTTGTTGGTGTCCGCCCTGGAAGGGATTGCCATAGCGAGTAGTGTCTTGCGACATCTCTCTTGCTGGCGCAGCATACTGTTGGTTGGCCGGAGGTGGCTGAGCTGCGTATCCTTGGTTTTTTAGAGACTCGCGGAATGCGAGTAACTCTTCCAGCGCTGCCATCATTGCTGGAGTAACGGTGGGCATCGGGTTTGCCCCCGATCTTTGTTCACCTTGCGGCATCTCCGTTTGGGATTCATCCTCGTGCATTTCTGGCTCGAAACCAGGTGGATGTGCGTGGTGTTTGTCTTTTGGCTCTCTGTGCTGTGCGTTGGGCACATTGTCAGTCGGTATGGATGAAGCTATGGAAGTAGCTCTTGGGATGTGGGAGGGTCCCGACTGGCTCCCAGCTGGAGCTTGGCCTCCTGCTCTTTTGTTTGCCGGGGATTTCTTGGGACGCCCTGGCCTTTTCCTTGGGTTTTTCACCTCTTCGGGAGGGTTGTAATCACTCGCCATGACTTCTGCGGTATGGTAGCTTGTTGTTCGAATCACGTAGACGGCGCCAATGTTGCGTCCGGATGAACTAAGTCGTGGGGACGCGTCTATTCGCGTGGTTGTGCGGGCCTTTGTAAACCTTCCGTTGGGAGGAGGTTGGGCCACTGACGAGTGTTCAGGCTTGCTCCCGTATGAGGATTATGTCACGGTACGGCTGTGACTCGGCAAGGTTGTGACCCGGCGAGGTTGTGACCCGGCAAGGTTGTGACCCGGCAAGGTTGTGATTCGGAAAGGTTGTGACTCGGGCGTCGGATCCTGCACAAAGGACCAATGCTAGCACGGAGAGGGGGGGTGGTGCTAGCGGAGCCCTCCCCGATGCTTAAGTCACTATAGTGGCAAAAAGGTAATTTCTAGAGAGAGAGAGTTTCTAGAGAGAAGTCAGAGCTCAAAATACCAAAGTTGGGCAAATGAGAGAATGTGTGAAAATGGGTGGCCAAGACCTCCTATTTATAGGCTTTCTTGGGACCGGACCCGGTTTTAGAGCGGTTTGATGACGGTTCAAGATCATGTGGTAACCGTCATCCATATTGGTAATGTGCGAACTTGACTTCTCTACACGCAACGGTAATCGCGGATACGGTAGTCGCGCGATACTCGTAAGGTAATCCGGATGTCCGGGTTGCTATGCAACCCGGAGGTCCGGTCCGGACGCGCGTAAAGACGCTTCCGGACCGTTTTGATACCGTGGGAGATGTTTTTAAACCGAGATGTAATTTTCGACACGTTTACGAGGCCCGAAATGTAAACACGAACCCGAATTGGACATTTATCCATCATGGGTTATATAGCAAAAACAAAATATTGTATCGGTTTGATTGGAAATGACTCTATAACCACTTGTAAAGTGGCGGTGTTCTAATGATTGAGCTTGTTCATTTTTATACTATTGGTTTCGGGGTTATGGGCAAACGGTCGGCATTGTGCTACTATGAGCTGACTTGTAAATGAACATCCGAATTCAAACATTATTTAAGATGTAGAATTGTCACTATTAATTTATTTTTATTTTTTACTGCAGCCCTAAAAGTCTGGATTCATGCTGCTATGTGATGGCTCGCAAATGAACAAACAAAAAAAATAAAAAAATAAAAAAAATCAGAACATTATATATATAACGAGGTAAATTTAGTAAGAATGGGCCGGGGGTTGAAAAAGGGCACGACGGGCCGGCCTCGTGCCCGTTAAAATCATTCATAAGGTAAAGGAACACCCTGGCCTAACGGGCCGGCCTCGTGCCCTTTTTCAGCCACAGGCTCGCAGCAATTTTTTCTTTGGAATCCCTTCTTCAGTGCAGTGCTCCATCAATTCTCACCTTCCAATATTGGATTGGGCTAAGGTTTGTGCTATTGGATGGGCATTTTGAAAAAAAAAATTGTATAATATGAATCGAGCGGCCATTAATAAAAACGAGCGGCAAACATCTAATATGAACGGCTTGTTATTGGCAAGATGTAACACAGAGCCCAAGTTATGGTAGAAATATTATTAGTCTGATTTTTACTAAAAATGTCCAATCATTTAAATTTTAAAGTAAGTTATAAAAAAAAATTGGATGGCAGATTATTTTTTATTACAAAATTAATTTCGCATTAGGATTCGAACTTACGTTTTATTAGTTGGTTCTTAAAATATCGGTTACTAGGGATAATCAGGTAATTTCATTCCTATATTTAATTTAAGTAATATATAAATTGATAAATGTTTGAATTCACGCGGTACCGCCGCGCTAGCAACTATGAGGAGATGCTGCAGGAAGCTACTGCTTTTCGGAAATTCACCACTCCTCAGATCAGCAACACTGCAACATCCAAGCCACCTCAACCCTAACGATCCAATCCTTAAAATCTCCATCGAAGAAGGGTTCCCGTTGCATCATCGTGCTTTTTCCGCAGTGCCGCGATCCATCTTCATATTGAACCAGAAGATATCCCACCTCATTCGAGCCGGTCGTCTCCCTGAAGCTCGATCCCTTTTCGATAAGTCGGAGCTCAGGAATACGGTGACCTGGAATTCGATTATCACCGGTTACGTTAAGAGGAGAGATATCAGTAATGCCCGCAAGCTGTTCGACGAAATGCCCGAGAGGGATGTCACGTCGTGGAACCTGATGATTTCTGGTTACATGTCGTCTTATGGGTTTGCTAAGGAAGGGAGGCGCTTGTTCGAAGAAATGCCTACACGGGACTGCGTCTCCTGGAACACCATGATTAGCGGATACGCCAAGAACGGAATGATGGATGAGGCATTACGTCTGTTTAAAAGTATGCCCGAAAGTGAAATGAATGTTGTTTCGTGGAACTCAATGGTTTCTGGCTATTTGTCGAACCGTGATGTGGCACGTGCAGTTGAGTTCTTCAAGCAGATGCCTGAGCGAGATGCAGCTTCTCTCAGTGCCCTCGTTTCGGGTCTGATTCAAAATGGTGAATTAGATGAAGCTGCAAGGTTTTTGCACGAACACGATGGTAGCAAAGCAGACATTCTTCATGCTTATAATACCTTGATTGCTGGATATGGTCAGAGAGGACATGTGGAAGAAGCTCGGCGCCTCTTTGATGAAATCCCAGTCGGAAATGGCCGTAACGGTGTGTTTGAGAGAAACTTAGTGTCTTGGAACACCATGGTCATGTGTTACATCAAGGCCGGAGATGTGCCATCTGCTAGAAGAATCTTCGATGAGATGCCAGAGCGCGATAATATCTCATGGAACACCATGATAAGTGGCTACGCCCTACAAGCATCTAATATGGAAGAGGCCTCAAAACTCTTCCACGAAATGCCTAATCCCGATACTCTCTCATGGAACTCAATGGTGTCAGGGTATGCCGAATGTGGCGACTTGGAACATGCTTTAGAATTCTTCGAAAAGATGCCTCAAAAGAACCATGTCTCATGGAATTCCATGATCGCAGCATATGAGAAAAATGAAGACTTTAAGGGAGCAATCAAGATGTTCATTCAAATGCTGACTGCTGGAAAGATACCCGATCGGCACACTTTATCTTCCGTCCTTGCTGTCTGCACTGGACTAGTTGATCTGCATCTGGGTCTTCAAATCCATCAGCTTGTTGCGAAAAGTGTGATTGCAGATGTCCCAATCAAGAACTCTCTAATTACAATGTATTCTCGATGTGGAGCTATAACTGAGGCTAGAACCATATTCGACGAAGTAAAACTATCGAAAGATGTTATCTCATGGAACGCAATGATTGGAGGATACGCATCCCATGGTTTAGCTTCCGAGGCCCTAAAAGTTTTCAACTTGATGAAAAACCTCGAAGTGAGACCTACTTATATAACATTTGTTTCGGTTTTGAGTTGCTGTGCTCATGCTGGACTTGTGGAAGAAGGGAAGAGGCATTTCGACTCAATGGCTACAGAATACGGCATTGAACCGACAGTTGAGCACTATGCATCTCTCGTGGACATTGTGGGAAAACACGGTGAGCTAAATGAGGCGATGGGGATTATAAGGCAAATGCCATTCGAGGCAGATAAAGCGGTGTGGGGTGCTTTACTCGGTGCGTGTAGACTGCATAACGATGTGGAGTTGGGTCATGTGGCTGCTGAAGCGCTGATGAAACTTGAACCCGAAAGCTCGGCCCCGTATGTGATGCTCTACAATATGTATGCAGATGCTGGGCAGTGGGATGCAGCGTCTCAAATCCGAGAGGTTATGGACAAGCGCGACATTAGGAAGCATACCGGGCATAGTCGGACTAGCTAGTTTATGATCTTTCTATGCTGCAATACTAACTTATTTTGCTTGATTTGGTGAGTTGATTCACTGATTTGATTTATATACAACTTATTCAAATCCGAAAATTGAGCAAGATGGCCGGAATGCTTTAGCTGCAATTTTTTTCTAGAGCATAAAAGAGAAAAACAAAAAATTGGGGTGAGAGAGGCTCGAACTCTCGACCTCAGGATTTCTCTTTAGCTATGAGACCTACGCGCTAGCCAACTGCGCCACCACCCCAGATGTTTGTTTATTACCAACTTTACCTTTATATAATTTTATACCAAAATCTCTGTACCAGACTTCAATAGACAGGCATGCTGTATTTACCTTGTGCAAGTAATTTGTTATTATTAGAGTAGCACGTCTCTAAGAAAATCTCGTATATATCTTCCTATAGATCGTCATCATAAAAATAACTGAATTTATTATATTGATGTTATAATAATATTAGACGACACGAGCCACATGAAAATGGGAAAAGCACATACGTCAAAGGACAGCGAGATCTACCAAAAAAAAGGACAGTAAGACGTAGACCTTAATAATTAAAAATAAATTAAACAAACCCAAACGACAGTGATATGTAATTAAGGTGGAAGTGTCGGTGGCGCGTAGAGTCACGTCCCCCAGCTTCCGCCACGCAGAGGCCACATGCATGCAGCAGCAGCAGACCCCGTCGGTGGCATAATAAATGTCTTCTTTGGATCTTGGTAACAATAGATCAGAAGGATTTAAGGTTTCGCATATACAAATTAACAATGTTAAATTTAAAAATAATTTTCACTCACATCAAATTGGTTAATAAAATGTAAAATGCTAACTATACATATTTTTATATTTTTAGAATTCAAGCAAAGATTATATCTGAAATTTCATATTAAAAGCAAAACATTGAATCGTTGTACAATATTATATAGTTATTATTATATTAGTATATATCTGGATGTTGCTGTTAGTCATTGCCTGTTAAATCGCTTAATTTAGAGTAGTTATTTACCTGACGAGATGAACTTAATAAAGTCAATATATACTTATCTCATGTTATTAAATCATCACGTACTGAAAGAAAGATACTTCCATTTTCTATTCTTCTTACGTATAGATGCTATTTACAGATCTCTATGTGTGTTTATTGATTATTAAATTAAAGTATTATAATAGTCAATAAAACTAACCTTAGTAGAATCTTCTCACATAAACATTATTTTATTTTGAGTTCGAGCAATACCAAAATTGTTACAATTGTTAATATATATATATATATATATATATATGAACCCAAAAATTTAATGGTTGAGTACTTCATTTATCAATAAAGATGTTTTATGTTTGATGATGATTTCTTTCTAATTATAAATAAATATTTATAGCTAGTATTTTAGTTTTTATAAATTAATTTAGTACTAAAAAAGAGTATAATTGTGATACGATCGACTTATGGATGTTGCCCTCTGCGAAAATTAAGTAATGAGTATTATTATTATTGTTTTTTAAGACGTGACCACCTAATCAGCTCATATAAGCTAAGGTATGAAAAATACTGCTGTGGCACCGAGCCACCAGATGGTGGCTCGGTCTGTCTCACAAGAAGGTGAGAGTGGGACCCAATGTTGGGCCTCACTCTCCACCTCTCGTAAGAGTGGACTGAGCCACTATCTAGTGGCTCGGCGCCACTTAATAACCTCGCTAAGATGTACCATATAGGTTTCTGTTAGTTTATAATTAGTAGTTGGTGCGGTTAAAACATTTTGAAACATCAGGGTGCAAAATATACTTATGGCTAGTTGTATAGGACTAAGTGAATCACGCTATTTCTGAACTACTCAGTTAAAACTCAAATTCGATGTATACACAATTATGAGTCGAGCTTTTTGGTTTGTTAAGTCGAATTCGATATTAACAATATTCAGATGGAATTATTCACAAAACTAAACGAGTTAGATTTTTGTAAACGCGAGTTGAGTCAACTTATTATGAGTCGAGTCGAGTCAACATCAGATAACTCAAACTTCATACTCTTTAGTTTTAGCACGATATTTTAAGTGTCGCGTGTTTAATTTTTATCACCCAAGGCTTGTTGAAACTAAATTATGACAAAGCGGAATGCAAGTGCTGAAATATTTCTATTGATTGGTCGTATCATATATGTTAATTAAGTCTTGACATCCAATTATTTCAATTTCGGTTATCCGAAAGAAATCTTATATATCAATCTAAAAGAGATGGGCAGTCAAAATAATATATTGAACCAAAAGTATAATGGAAATTTACGTCGAGTATGTCGAATTTAAATACAACAAGAGGTCGAATTTCAAAATTTAAATCCAACCAAATTGAGTACTTTTGTCGAATCTAGCTTTGCAGATTATTGGATCGATCGATAGGGCAGGGTGCACGTGATAAATATATACTTTTCATTCCTCACTTTTTCTGGCCAAATCAATCATCATTCACTAAAGATTTCCCCACTAGGAAAAAATCGCGTACGTTAACAACTAACACGTCCTGGAAGTCCACACATCAGCTTATTGCATCTTTCTTCAAAAAAATACGACCAGCATACATTGATCGGCTATTCGGCTTACACCGATTCCATATCACATAATTATTTCGAGGATTATAACAATTTCCCCCCAAAATTATACATCATCATATCATAATAATACCTAACAATAATTAAATAGAACAAAATAAAAAGAAATTTCTTTATAATAATTAATATCATAATATAATTTTCTAACTCTTTTTGCCCTCTTCACCGTCTTCCTCCAAATAGGCTTTCTTCCTCCTCTCCGCCTGAGCCAACAGGCTAATCAGGAGAAAACACGCGGCGTAGACGCCGTGCACTTTCCAATTGGTCTTCGGCGGCTGGCGGAGCACCACGCGGTGGAAGACCGCCACGTAGTAATGGAGCCCGACGGCGTAACCGACGAATGTCTGGGCAAGGCCCAAGAACTTGCTGCTCAACGCCGTATCCGTGGAGAAGACGAGCACCAGATACATCAGCAGCATCAGCAGGTACAGTACGTATCCCAGCGTCTGCATCACCTGTACACATACGTAAGTCGACGCCGACGTCGCGTAGAAGAATTTGAGCGGCTCTAGCCCCGTCGCCAGCGACGAGAGGCAGAGGATGGAGAAGTATATGGAAAGGTATATCTGGATGAAGATGATAAGCTTTTGGAGAGAGAAGAAAGCCTTGATTCTATTGAAGATGAGAGACACCAGGAGGAAGGGGACGACGATGAACGCGAAGCAGACGAACGACGCAATTGTCGGCGCGTACTTGTTGCCGACGTAGGGCTTGAATCCCTTGGTCATCTGCTTGTTGGCTTGCGTGATGTAAGCCTTGGATTGTGTGGAGATTCTCTCCAGGTCGGGAATTAGGGTTTTCTGGAACCTGGTTGGGAGGTCCCTGAATTCCGATACCAGATCGTCATCGTCTTCCTCGTCGATCCAAGACGGCTGCTTCTGTTTGATCTTAGGCGGCTGCTGCTTCTTTTCGATTTTGGATTCGTTCTGGTCTGATGATGATTTCTTGGTTGCTGCGGTGGTGGTCTTGTTCTTGACCGCCGATTTGATCAGATCTAGGTTTTTCTTCGTTAGAGAAGCAATTTTGGTGGAGTTGGAAGGCTTGGAGGTGGTGGAATTGAGCTTCTTCAACTTGGAAGTGGAATTAAGCTTCTTGAGTTGAGCAGCAATGGTAGTAGTAGAAGTTGCTGCTGTCTTAGTGGAATTGGTGGGTTTGAGAAGCTTCGTTTGGTTTTTGGAGGATGATGATTTGAGCAATTTGGTCTGGTTCTTGGATGAATTTAGAACAGTGTTGGGTTTTGTGAGCTTGGTTTGGTTCTTAAGGGACTGGGGTTTCTTCTTAGGCAAAACTGGTTCTTCTTCATCCTCATCCAGTATCTCCAACATTCTCCTAATACTACTACTACTACCAGTAATCTCCTTCCTTTGAGCCAGAGATGCCTCGGAGCCGCCATTACAGAGCTGTGGTGAAGCAAAGAAAAACAGAGCAACAACTAGGGATAATAGCAGTACCTTCTTCCTGGGGCAGTAGAACAAGTACATGAGTGGAGCCATTTCTGACAAACAAGAGATTCAAAGCTGTGACACTTGAAGAAGAAGAAGAATACAGTGGGATTTATGAATTTGATGAATCTAAAGAGGGAAGGGAGTGGATCTGAAATAATGAATGGGTATGATGAAGCTAAAGTGGGAGCAGGAGGGAGTAAGTAATATATAGAAACAAGTAGGGAGCAGTAAAGATGTGTGACATTGATGTTAGATCAGAGTCACATGGCGCAACTACAACTAGGGTTTTCCCACTCTTATTTCTTTGCTTTCCTCCTCACTTCAGTTTACTCACTCACTATTCGAATTTCGAGTCGGTCTATAATTTATAATGGATAAATTATTCTTTATGATATATTTTTTCATTTTCAGAGCTTGAATCAAAGACTATTATGGCGGATTTGTAATAGATAAATTTTTGTTCATTAATATTTTTTCATGATCGGAGTTTGTATCAAAGATGATTAATAAATGAAACGTTCAACTATGCAGCATTGTACATATTTAGGTGGGGACAGCAGTATGAGGATACTTCTACAAATCTAATCTAAATTATATATTGGGATCTACTCTAATTAGTAAAATAGTATATATACATTATTATTATAATTATAAACTAATAAAAAGCGTTGAAACTAAGAATACCAAAATGTGCCATTAGTTCTTGCGTTTAGACTGGAGGTAGATTGGAATAATAAGTGGACGCATAAATCAATACAAGATTTTGTTTTCCAGCCAACCGACGACTCAAAAGTCCAAGTCTAACTAAACCAGATAAACGCGCAATTGTACATAGATACTACTATTTTTGTTGTTTTGCATGAGTCGATGATTAGTCATACCTAGTGTGTAGTGACAGTGACGAAGCCATTGACGGTTGATAGTTTTTTTTTTTTTTTTTGCCAAAGGTTGATAGGGACAGTTGTTCGAGTTTGAAATGTGACAAAATAGTAAGATAATAACCGGGTCTTCTGAAAAATAAATTATTTACATTGGAGCTTTGATCATCTATCAAGAGCAGAGATCCTAGTATAGACAGCGACAATGATGTCGCACGTTTTAAGATTAGATTGTAAAACAACATAATTTGTATAACATAAAATATAAAAGATGGAATTACCCCCATAAGTTAGAGGGGGTTAATTAGATCCAACACGAATTATTTTCAAAGTCCAAATAAGAACAACAGATTCAATTCAATTAAGTTGGATTAAACTAGTCGGAACAATTGTCGAATTTAATGGCATGATAGTATATATATATATAGTTCAACCTTTTAAAATCTTACATGATGTTTTGTAGTTGCTTAACCATGCTTTCATTCTTGCCCCACTTCTGTCTTAATTGTAAAATCCTAGCTTCATTCATAGAGAATGGGCCCACTTCTCGCTGCTTAATAGGGCCGTGGGATGGATGGGCCTATTAAGGAGTGGAAGGTGGTACCCTTACTTAAAAGGTGGGTGTGAAAAATACTGCTCCACTTTGTTTTGTTTTGGGCCATTTAACTGCTTCATTTTGTTTGATACACTACTTTTATATGAGAACACATAAACAGTTATAGATTTTTTTTTTTTTTTTTTTTTATGAAAAACAGTCATCGATAACTATTAGGTAGCATAATTCCAAATGGGATAAGATATTTTCTATTATTCCTTCTTATTCTTTATTGAAGCTTAATTATTTTTAAAACAAATAAAAAATAATATAGCAAGTGCAAAAAAAAAGAGTTATAACTTTCAGTGGTGAGTGGTACGATTCAATTCAAAGTTTGATTGTATCACATAGCTTTATAAGTTGTATTAGAGTTATAGTCGAATCCACCATCAATAACTCTTTAGTGATGTAACAATGTTGTTTAGTTTTGGTTCAATGTTGATGTAACAATGTCAAGTGAGTAAAACAAGTGATACACTAGTGAATATATATTATTTTAATTATATTCATGGTTGTGTTCTTCTTTCAAATTTAGATTTTATATTTAAAGCGATTAAATAATTGATCGGGAGGATGAATCTCTGCCAAGTCAATGTAATAGCACATATATTTCATATCCAAATTAAATTGATTATCATTCGCATTAGGTCACTTTGTAAAATCCAGAAGTGAACGTATATTTGGTCTCATAATAATAAATACAATGGGACGAGTGGAGATGTTGTTCTTCTATGTGAAGTAATATATATTAATATATTAAGGGTCGTCGTGGTGGAGAGGAGCAAACATGTCCTTGGTCAACCAATCGAACGTGGCTCCACGACATTCATCCTAGCTCTCAACGCAGCTTATAAGGAAGATCGAAATATTATGTGATATGTCCAAGTAACAGCCAGCCAGCAATTTATTTTTCATAACCACGTAGTGCCGGAAGCAAAAGTACAACTATATCTCCTATTCTAGTATAAAATTGATAGGTTAATAACTAAAAAACTGTTTAAGGTTTACCCTATGTTAAAAGTAGGTGTCTGAAGTTTGAAATGTTAAAATATAGTGTCCAATGTTTCAATTTTGTTAAAATGTGGTGTCTCGGTGTGATTACTTTAGAGAAATCAATTCCGAGGAAACCGATTGTCAAATTCGAGCTCCCATACACACTCCATTATCGTCATCTTACCTGGACCGTCACCTAAGAAGCTGACCACATCCGCGCAAATAAATACTGCTCCGTTGTCGTTGAAAATCGCTCCACACGACTCTGTTAGAAACCTTTTCTTTTGGATTTTCAACTTTTGGGTGAAATTTGACGATTTTGTGAAATGTAAGGAGTGATGGATTATGAGTGTGTGAGTTAGTTGATGAAAATGATTGAAGGGGGTGAAAAGAAGCGCAGAGAAACCAAATTACAAAATGAAACATGAGACAATCCATTTTAACATTTCAAACTTCAGACACCTGCTTTTAACGTATGGTAAATCTAGGACAATTTTTTAATGGGATAAGGGTTTCTTTGGTACCACTTCTTTTTTTTTGTACACTTTTGGTACCAACGTTTTCCATTTTGTACCTTTTTGGTACCTCCGTTAGAATTCCGTCCAAAATGGCCGTTAAACCCCCATGTGAGCTGCACGTGACCAAAAAGTAAATTTGGCTGGACGGATTTACCCTTAGGGATAAATGTTCATTTGGTACCACTTCTTTGGGCAAAATCCACTTTTGGTACCACTTTTTTTTTTTTTTTTTTTTGTATATATACTTTGTTTTGCAGTCGGTAAACCTTATATTAATTACAGAACTTCCATTATCTTCATACAGCTCTTCCTTAGACTCTTCTTTTGTGTACTTTTTGTCTGACACATTCGAAGAAATTTATATGTCGTTGTAAAAACCAATATTGTAATGTATGTATGTATGTTTCATGTATCAGTTGATATATGATAATAATGCGGTGCATAGTATGATAGATATGTTTGTAAGTATTAGAATTTCGTGCAATATATAAGAAAATTATTTGTTCGTGGCGTTGAAATTAACTTTTTGTATTGTGAAAAGTATCACTATGAATTTAATAACGTTTTCTATAAACACAAATAGATATGTCATTCCTTACCACTCTAGAATAAACATTTCGACACTCTGCAACAATAATATAAACTTTTAAAGATGCGACGTTTCCTTTTGTTAGATCGAAAATATAAGTTGCAACATTACTAAGTAGGGCTCTGAACAAAGTTGGAAATGTATATATGGGACAATTCTATATCGAATCCATATAAACCCGACAGCAAAACAAAGCAAATATATAAAAAAAAAAAAAAAAAAAAGTGGTACCAAAAGTGGATTTTGCCCAAAGAAGTGGTACCAAATGAACATTTATCCCTAAGGGTAAATCCGTCCAGCCAAATTTATTTTTTGGTCATGTGCAGCTCACATGGGGGTTTAACGGCAATTTTGGATGGAATTCTAACGGAGGTACCAAAAAGGTACAAAATGGAAAACGTTGGTACCAAAAGTGTAAAAAAAAAAAAAAAAAGTGGTACCAAAAGTGGATTCTGCCCAAAGAAGTGGTACCAAAGGAACCCTTATCCCTTTTTTAATTATTAACCCTATATTTTAAAAATAGTTTGACACTATTTTGAAATTCTTTAACCCATAAATTAATCATGTATTTGAGAAAACAAAATATAAAGTTGTTCCCTCCGGTCCAGATTAATCATCATGCAACCAACCGTACTTAGACCTAGAAAGGAAAAATAAAAATAAAAAATGAAACAGCTGTGCATCATTGTTGGCTGTCCAACTTGAGCAACTAAACATCACCGATGGGAGATTCTGTGCATTTATTCATCAATTCAAACACTCCCTACTTCTAAATTCCTGCTGACCCCTCTTCTCCCGACAAATTCAATCTCGCTCCCGCCGGAAATGGCAAGAAGGGATTTGTCGCCGGAGAAGTTACCTTCCGGCTGCGGTTTATTCAACATTATATTCCGAAACCGCGTGTTTTGGCTCCGAAGAAGCTCCTCCTCCGCTAGCAGCACCACCTCTTCATCAATCCCATCTCCAAGATCAATTCCATCTCCAAGATCAATCCCGAAACCTAACTCCGGCAAGTCTCCGAGAACTCCGGCGAGCTTTAGGAGGAAGAATAAAGACGGGATTACGAATCACCAGAGAACTTTCTCAACCGCCTCAAGTACCGGATCGGAAGTACCGCTCAGGCCTTCGGCTCCTCCGAAACACCGAGCCACGAATTCGGAGAGCAAGCTTGTTTCTTTGGATCCAAGCAAAGAACGGAAAGTGCCGAGAGGAGCGATCGGTATTTCCGGTGAGTTGGAGAGCATGATTGCGGAACAACAGAAACTTTCATCCAGGAATGCCACGTTACTTGGCAACTTAGGCAACTTGCGACAGCCCCCGACCAACAACCTTAATCCTGGTACTAATTATATCACTTATTGACGAGAGCTTTTATTCGAAGGAAATAAGCGTATTTGTAAGGAAATTAATATTGATATTTTCTTATAAATATTGGGTTACAAAAGGGTTGCTAATATTATTCAAAGTTGTGATGAAAGACCTTTAAAAGGTTTTTGTTATTTCTTTTTAAGGTTAATTACCAGCTATCTATTATTTAGATTTTAGAGTAATCAAACAAATTATTTGCAGAGCTTTGTTTTTGAGCATCTTCTTTGATCAGCTACTTTATTTGTACAGTTTTTAGCTCTGTTAGAAATTCGTTTTTTTTTTTAAACGGAATTATCCATGTGATGGGCACATGATAATTAAAATGATTTTAAATTTGTTTGACTTCTCAAACATCACGTAACAATTTATTCGACAGCGCAAACTCATTTTACAATTTGCAGCGCTTTTGTTCATCACGTGTTGAGCACACTGACACATTCCATTCGAATTAAATTAAAATGTTAATGGAACTAGAAATTTGTATATATGCAAAATTTGAATAATTAATTTAAAAAAAAAAAAAAAAACTTCAACTAACAATTTGCTCAACTTTCCAAATATTATGGATTTTTAACCATTCTTAAACTGTAGTGTTTACATGGAATTTTTATTAAAACTGTATAAAAAAAAACAACAACAACAATAATAACAATTTCATTCGCAAATTATTGTTTTATTGGTAGTGAACGGCCATTACTCGAGCAAGGCCATGCGGAGAGATCAAGAGCATATAGTGAAGAAACCTAAAGGAGATGAATATGACGAGGTGAAGAAGAAGAAGGCGCCTGCGAATGCATTCTCTAGGGCTTTGTCGACACGTATGGATCCGGAGACGCTGAAGATAATGGGGAACGAAGATTACAAGAATGGCAGGTTTGAGGAAGCATTGTCATTGTATGATGCTGCTATCTCTATTGATCCCAATAAGGCATCGTATCGGAGTAATAGGAGTGCAGCGCTTACGGCGTTGGGCCGCTTACTCGAGGCGGTTTTCGAATGTAGAGAGGCTATTCAGATCGATCCTCATTACCACCGAGCTCATAGTCGCTTGGCCACTTTGTACTTAAGGTAATAAATAGTATAGTGGATCTAATTTTTGTTGTCCAATATATGGATCCATCCTTGTTAATCAGCTGAACTTTCACCAACTTATAAATAATCAGTATTTGAGTTTCAATAGAGAATAAATTGTCACATATATTATAATCTCCGTCAAATTGAACGGAAAAGCTACATATGCTAGTCAGGTAAAGCTGGGTCATTTGACATATAATGGACTTAGTAAAAAATTGAAAGTTGGAATAGCTTAAATTGACACTTTCATATTGGGTACACGTTAAGAGACTTCACATGGTCATTTTTTCTTTCTAATTTCATTGAAATTACAACACATATAACAATTTAGTCAGCATTTGCAAGTTTATGTAGAAATTTCTTGTTTTAGTTTTTTAAGACAAAGTTTAGCTACCAATTTGTAATCGGTCAAAATTCAGGTAGCGATTTGGTTATTTACTCTACAAGCAATAATAATTTACTAGGTGAACTTTTTGTTGTGCATAAACATTTAGCTAAACTTATATAATGTTGCAATTATATTATGTGTAATTTATTGTTAAATAAGCTACCAAATTACTAACTAGTTATATGGTGATGGCAGATTAGGGGAGGCGGAAAAGGCAATATATCACTACAAACAAGCAGGATCCGAAGCTGATCCAGAGGACATCTCCAAAGCCAAGAATCTACAGACACATCTAAGCAAATGCACCGAAGCTCGAAATCTAAGAGATGTTCACGCTTTGATCAGAGAAACTGGACGTGCTATTTCAGTTGGTGCAGATTCAGCTCCTCAGCTATATGCATTGCAAGCCGAGGCATTGCTCAAGCTACGTAGACACCAAGATGCTGACGAGGCAATGGCTAAGTGCCCGAGCTTCGATGTCGATGACTGCACCAAGTTCTTCGGTCCCGTCGGTAATGCCAACATACTCATGGTTCGGGCTCAGGTCGACATTGCTGCTGGCAGGTGATCTTTTGGTGACATATGTTTGATCAAAATTGACTTTCGATCCATAACTCTCTTTTTTTTTAGACTTTTGCTGTATCCGTTAAATATGTCCATTAAGTAGTAGTATGTGGGCGGCACATGACCTCTTATATTTTTTATTGTTCAATTTAATCTCTCTAATACATCTTTTTTTTTTGTTTAATTTATTTATAAAATTTTCAAATTGAACCACACAACTCGGTGGACTTAGCCCAGAACTATCCTTGTACATATCATTGAGGCTTTTTTAATAACAAAATTGAGACATTTACCCCTATATTGGTAGCTCCATTTCTGGTACTAGCTGCATTTTTAGAGTTTGGACGACTTTTTTTAAGACAACTTGCTAATGAATTTAGATAAAATTGCAATTTGCTAATTTTATTTAGATTGATGTTAAATGTACACATCACATGTCATCGGAATTTAGGTAATTAACTAATTGAATTTTTTTTTACCAAAATTTAACTAACAATACAAATTTCTCTAAACTCCACTTAGCAATAATACATAACATGTAATTGTACATTAGATACTAGATAGCAATAATGTGTATTGAGTTTATACAAGTTTATTGACGCGGGGTTGATGATGAACAGATTTGAGGAAGCTGTGGAGGCGGGTGAACGTGCATTGGGGTTAGACCCGAGCAACAAAGAAGTAAGCGTGGTGGCGAAGCGAGCTCGATTTGTGGCTGAGACTCGGTTGAGAGGGAACGACTTGTTTAGGGCAGGGAAGTTCGGCGAGGCTTGTATTGCTTACGGGGAGGGACTACAATACGTGCCGTTCAACTCGGTCTTGCTTTGCAATCGAGCCGCTTGTCAAGTCAAGCTTTGCTACTTTGACAAAGCCGTTGAGGATTGCACGGTTGCTCTCGGTGTTCGACCATCGTATACCAAGGCTAGACTCAGAAGAGCTGATTGCTATGCCAAGGTAATTCCATTATTTCATTCCTTTTTCATGCTATTTGTTTATCTAACCTATTTTTCTAATTTAGTTGGTTCCGTCCCGTCTGCTGCGCTGTAAGCGCATCGATTATCTTAATTTTAAGATATATATATAAAATGTCTACTAAATTATCTAGTATCAAAATGTTTAAAACTATGCGTAATATATCTAAGCAAGTTAAATAATGCGAGAGACTTGTTTATGTGGTCAGTTATAAATTAAAGGGTGCTGCTACACCATGCGAAGCTCCTGTGTAAGTAGGGTTTGGGCATGGATCTTGTTCTGGGTGTACCGCATTTTTTTTATATTGGTTTATCCTAAAAAAATTGGTATTTTTAGAACTGATTATGGACCTGTTCATAATTGGTTTGCGAAAAACATCTCTGGTTCAGTTCCGAACCGATTTTAATGAAAGTTTGCAATAAATTTAAAAAAACGCTTCCGATCCAGTATAGAATTAGTTCTACAATAGTATTTTACAGTTTTTAGTACTGATTCACTCTTTGTAAATTCGGTCTGTATGAAATCGGACCGGCCTGAATCAGTTTCGAACGGCCTGGTTTTGAACTGGTCTAGTCGAACCAACTTTTTAATGTCCAACCTATGTGCACGTATCATGCACAATGACATTAAAGTAACTAATGTAACTATTGAGGGCATATCTGTTTCAAGATACCATTCACGATTAAAATTTACAGTACCAAACTAATGATATATATTAATATATATGTACATGAGTGTTGGAATTAAGATTAGATTGAATGATTATGCAGCTACAGCAGTGGGAAAACTCGAAACGGGACTACCAGGTGTTAGCTACTGAAATGCCTGCAGACGAAGAAGTGAAACAAGCATTGTTAGAGCTACAAGCTCATCTAAACGGAGAAGAAGATAAGGCGAAAGAGTAATAGCAGCCAAAAGATATGGTAATTAGCACGTATCATCCTTTGAAATGAAATTTTGAATTGTTCAATCACTCAAAACTTAATTGTGCATATAGATACATTTTCTTAATTCTAGTGTGCTAGTAGAGTGAGTTTTGTATACAAAATGTCTTGATATATATATATAATATTTTAAAATAAAAAGCGTTTTAGGATAATTAGTTGAAAATATATGTTTAAAAGTAGGTTGAAAACAAAATTGCACAAAAAATATAATGTAAATTGATGGTTATTGCAAGTATTAATTAGGGTGGGGTTAAAATACAACTGCAAATAAAGTTGCATTGTCAGCCGTTAGATCATGGATATCAAAATATGTGTAATAAATATGATTAATATCTTCTCTTCTAAAAATATGATACATTTTCTATACTGATTCATTGCCGCCAATTCGACTGTATTTACAATCAACTGTAATTTAATCCAGCCTATGGACGAAACTATTAAGGGTTGATGGGGCGATTCCCTCCTTAACGTTTTGGCGACGCGTAGTTTTGACTCTAAAATTTTTTATTTTTTTTTCTCGTTTTGATTCTTTAAAATCTTGCATTTATCTCATTTTTTTTTTTTTTTATTAATTTACCCCTAATTCAATTTTTCCATTTGACTTCGTCCCTGCTAAGCCATCTTAAAATTATATATAGAGAGCATGCTTAGAGTATTTCAATTAGCCTTTGCATATGGAGGTCATTATCAAAAGGACTAAAATAAATTTGTTACGGTATGTGTTTACAAAAATAAATCTCAGGGTGGCTTGTGAATTTAAATTTGTATAGATGGGCCGGCTTAAGAAGAATGCGGGCTTTCAGAGGCTTTAGGCCCTTAATATCGGGGCCGGAAGTTAACTTTTTTTAAACTTATATATATTTATGGGCCTGTCTTATTTTGCGAATTTGGGCCTAGTTAGCTGTATGAATTGAAGAATAGTGAAAGACCATGGTTCTGTTACAATCAATGTTTTATGTTTGAAAAACGAAGAAAATGCGGTCGCCCGTAGTGTTATGTAACAAGTCTAATAATATACAAGTGATGGCCCCAATATTTTCTGGCCTCCGCAACTAATGAGTCGCAAGACAACTAAGCACTCACAAGATCGAAACTGGCATTTTTTAATCATCAAATTTATGAGTCGGTTACGGGTACCGAACCCCATCATCAACTTATATTGGTAGGTCTACTAGTTAGTAAGTGTTGTACATCAACAATTGATATCAAATTTATTACGAGACAACCAAACCTAAAGTACATGTATTAAGACAACGAAGACAATGAGTCTGTATATAGTTAAGACAAAAGAAACAAAAATGGAAGTTTACTCGAACGTTCCTATGGGTTGAACGATCGGATAAGCTAAACTGTAAAGTGCATTTCAAAGTTGAGAAATTATACGGTGTAGCGCGGTCCATCGCTTAATTCGTTAGTAATGACTAGTCGGAAAAGTACTAATAAGAATTTTCATTTTGCAAAAAAAAAAAAAAAAAAAAAAAAGGCTAATAATGACGATTCTAAACTCATTTGGTTACATAATATTCAAACTTTTATGTTCACAGTCTGAGCTTTCTCTTATCAGACTTAGTGAACAACCAACTCATTAATGACCTCGTTAACGTAGCCTTACCAACAACCTAGTATACTCAATAAATAACCCTGTGGAAAAAATAATAAAAATAATTTTTATTTTGCCAAAAAAATGGAATTGTCTATGTAGTGGAGAATTTAGGCCCATCCCGAGAGATAATGTTCGAATTTTTTTACTTACAGTCAGATGTTTTTTTAACCTGACTTAGTGAACAACTAATACATGCAATGACCTTGTTAATGTAACCCTATTAACAACATAGTATTATCAAGAAGCCGGCTTGTTAAGCCTAGTTTTATTCTCCTTCTTATATGTCTAAAGCAGTGTATGGGCAGGCGGAACCTGTTTTTTAAACAGGTCTTTGTGAAATGATGCCCTTAAAGGGATTTGAGATTTCAAAGCCAAATTATATGAAATTAGGCATTCTTAACGACTAAACTATCACTGCTGGTGGTATTAATATGAAATTAGGTAATTATTGTATACTACAATGATATGTATAAGGATTATATACCGATTTGATGTGTCATAACACCGATAATTTGCTTACACTGGATCCGGATAAATCAGTTTGCTTGGTGCATTAAAAAAGGGCTTCAATAATCACTTTCACTGTTTCACATGGTTAATATCCTAAGATCCGACATTTTATATGCGGTATGAAGAGATGTATGGACTCTCCCTTATGGATCATCTAGAAATATTATGGAGTATATAAGGCGTTATATTTTCAATATTGTTATTAGAGCACTTACGTTTAAATCCGATAATGCTTATGAAAAATTTAAACCTCTCATTAAGAAGGCAGATGGTCAACCTGAAGCCAATGGTGAAATCAAGTGAGAAATCTGGTGATGCTTATCTTCAAGAGGATACCGATTGTAACAATTCACAAGTTGAAGTTTATAGATAGTCGACCGAGGATCTGTCTAAATATCACATAACATCAGAGCTTTTTAAGTTAATTGGTCAAATATATATTATTGCACCTTTATTATACTATACTACATTACGCGTAGCAGCGTTATGTTATGACAACAAGAACCAAAATCTAAACACGACAACAATTTCACACGCATAGCAGAGACATTATCAAACTGAAGATCCATAAAACTAGGAATTATCCCGAATGCAACGGCCTTCTACATGTCAGACGTCCGACCCGAATTCCCACTGACCCGACCCGCCGCATGATTGTTAGCCTCAGGGCAATAGTTCCTAACAGCCGTAAGCTCGTAGGGTGGCGTATCGTCCGCCAACCACTGCTCCACCGTAAACTGCTGCTGATAGCAACCGCCATGCGGGCCCGTGGATGTCACCTCAACGTAGTTACAGTACCAGCCGTGGTGTGGGCCCGACCCGTCCGAGGTGAGGTTCATGGCGCATATGGGCCCGCTAAGGCACCGGCCCCGACCGCTGAAAATGTCGAGGTTTCCTCTCTCGTAGTAGTTGTGACCGGGCTCCATCAGGCCGCCAAATGCTTCGAGATCCGGGATGTCGACCGAATCGCCAGCTGGCGTGTAGAGGTTGACGCCGATGATGGAATCGGTTCCGCCCTTGATGATCGTGCCGGTCCTGACGTACACGGTGTACACGCACTCATTTTCGTCCTGCAATGAATAATTGTTGAAGATTAGATAGAAATTAAATGATGAGATTGGAAAGTTAGAATTGGAGGTTGAGGAGAGTTACGGATTTGGCGATGGTGGCGAAAAGAGGGAGGAGGATGATGAAGATGGAGATAATGGTGTTATTGAGGCGCGTCATCGTTTCTGTCCGTGATGAATGAGAGATTGTAGCGCTTGTTATATAGGACATGGCATGAGAGGATCAGGATACAGATCGCATACCACCGCACTCTTTAAATTTAATATTTTATTATTTTTACGGTTCACTAATTTAAATAGTTTTTTTTTTTAAGAAAATTACACCAATTACACATATTGATATTAAAACGATAATACACGATCTGTGATAGAAAGAGTGAGATAATTAATCTAGATCTTCCAGAGATCAAAATGAGATGCACGAAACTTGTTTATATTAATATGTTAGGAGCATGGGAAGAATTCAGAAACTCTACTGAGAGATAATAAACAAGACATTAGCGAATAGTTAGTAAAACAATTAGACACAAATGTAACATTTAAAAAGCCAAATTAATAATAATTATAAAATTTAAGTCAAAATTGCATATTACAAAAATTTAAGAGGTTATTAGCTATATATGATAGAAAAATAAATTATACGCTTTTAAGCTCTATCGAGTATTTTGAGAAAAAAAAAGAAGGTTATAACGAGCATTTGAGAAATGAGAATAGGCCCAAGTGGTCTGGTTGGCATGTTAACAGTACACTACTTAATAGTGTGGGCTGAGTGGATTCGGGGTCAGCTTGAGCTTAGACAGTTCTAAAGAATTTCAATGAACTACAAAAAGGTTCGGGCTTAGATTCAGTCTTTCTAATTCTAAGTGGGTTTCGGTTGAATTCAATACTTCTTTAGATTATTGTATATTTAAGTGCAAACAATAGAATACAAAATTCAAAACTGAGTCTTTACGTAAAATTCCTCAATAAACTGCAATATAAGACCATCTGAAGGTTTTGAACCATACAAGGTGTAATTAATTTTACAGTACTTTATTTTGGAAATATATTTAGGATTTTAATTATTTTCAAAAGCTTACCATACTAATCGTTGTTTTTGAACCTTATCCTTAAGAACATTTTTATAAAAAGATAAAAAAAAAACAAATGATTTTAAATAGAAGGAAATTAATTTCTAAATTATTTGAAGACAGTAAATTGAGAGGCACTTTCATATTAGGCAATGCCAGCTTTAAATTGATAGCCATAATATAGGGGTAACTAATAATTAACTAGCCAAAATCCTAAACATGGAAATAAACTAAACACAGTTACAAGTTTTAATGGAAAGGTTAAAGTTTGCATGAATAGGGTAATTGTAGTATTTTAAACTAAAACTAAAATAATTAATAATGGTCTAAGTAAATTAATTTACCAGTCAATTTTATTTATGATTTTGTTAGAGGCATAATAGGTAGATAATAATCATAAAATATTGCAGAATTATTATATACGATAAAACTAATGATTCTACCATATGACTCAAATTTTTATTAAGTTGCTATATAAAGTGGCCACACCTTTTTTTTTCCCCACTGCCACCCTTTTAAGTATTTGAAGAGAGTAACGTAACTAATCAGTTCTCAATTTTATTACTGTAAGTTTTAACACTGAAGTTTGAACACTTGGTTTTAAATGTGGACCGAAACAGACTGTTGTTGTTTGGTAAATGGGCCCTTAATGATCTGAAAGTGAGCTGCGGGCTGACTTTGAGAGTTAGTGTGACCCGTCCAAACCAGCAGATCTAATGGGAACATTTGGCCCAAAAATTGAAATATTTGGGAAGCGTTTAAAAAACATTAAATTCATGAGAATGCATGTAAACATGCGGTAAACGTTGGGGGCGCACATGCAAATGCATATTTAATTTATTCATTTTCGTGTATAAAAGAGAATTTATCTTCATTAGAATAAAACAGGCGCATAAATAAGAGGCACATTAATAATAATAATTATTATCTATTATATATAGTTTAATTGGCCGATTAATATTTTAGGACGATTTTAATAAATAAATAAATAAAAAAGAAAGAAAAAAGCAGTAGCCAAGTGAGCAAGGTTTTAATGCAAAAGTATGTTGGATTAAAGCAAGAAAACTTTTAAAAGGGTTTCAAACAGTTCAAAAGCAATGAAGAACAAGAAAATGGAGGCCGACTACAAAATTATGTAATTAAACTTAGACATATAAAAGTACCCTTTAATGAAAACAAGAGTGCATCGATCTAACTTTTTTCTACATGCTCTTATTTTTCTAATTAATAAAAGAGGGCTAACGGATGTCGTGTTAAAGTTCACATTGGGCCGAGTCAATCCCAAAGAGCCAACATAGAGCAATCATTTTCACAAGTGTGTTCCATCTTAAAACCAATGGTTAATAGGAGAGGGTGTAACCCACTTGCTTATATAGTGCTCTATTATTCCACACACCACCGGTGTGAGACAACTCACGGTGCAACAATCAAACGGTGACTTCAACATGTCCACTGATTTTTTTTTTTTTTTTTTAAGGGTGATCACTCCGATGCCGACTCCATAATTAGAATTAGAGCTCTCCATCAATTTCGTTTAGTTTTGTTTTGCATTGCGATTCTCCAATTTAATTTAGTTTTGCATTGTTTAAAGACATTGTTACAATGTGCGAGTATCAGTGTATATGCGGTATTGCGGTTGTGGTGGTCGTTTCACTTTCACGTGACTCCCAGTCCCAATCTCTTTGTTTTTTTAGCTTATTTCTCTTCGAACACCAATTTAGAGAATCTGTCGCCAGCTCCATTACAATCATATAATGTATACTTGAAAACAGATTCACTTAAGTGCTTGGTGTATGAGCTGGTTCCACAATCTATTTATTAGTTCTTTTCTTAGTTTAATTAATTAATAATACTAATTAATAGCCTTACGTAAATATAGATTATTGACCCACACATTTGTTTTGTCCAAGAAAACTTTATTCATGTGATCAAGTCCACCAAAAGTACTCTACCAAGTAATTAGTATCAATTATGTTCCCAATAATTTATGGCTGGAAATATCAAAATGTTTGATGATAACTAACACACTTTTATATCTTTGCATTAACTAATAATTGAATGCGTTTGGTAGTCAATACTGTCAGAGGAGTCTGACTGACAACGGCAGGAAGGTGCCCAATTTTTACAAATTGGCAGCAGTTTGGTTTGCTCCCCATAACAATGGCGTCTGGGTTACATGTGCTTCCATGTGATCTTGGAGTTAGCCACATAAATTCTCGTGGTATCCTATGTCAGACTATAGAATAATTTGTGTTCTCATTAAATCAATCAATTCAATTCGTAAAAATTAAATTATTTATTATAAATAAATTTTCATTTAAAGAGTTTGAGAGAGTTTAAACCCAAACATCTAATTAATTAAACAATAAAATGCTGAATTTTTATCCATATTATTATATAGTTTTTATATATAATAATATATACATGAATATGCAGTTAGTAGTTACAGTTACAGTACAGAGAGACGAGCACCACCTTGTACAGTGTCTGGACCTGAATGCAGGGACCGGTAAATAGAATAGGGGGAGCGAGACTCCATGTTTTCTCTCTTTATGAAGTCGAACTAACTAACCAACCAACAAAGCATGGAGAATCTGACACGGCCAATATAATGCATGCAGCTAGCTCAGCTGCATCTACTGTTATTAAGTGGTCCATAAAATCATCGTCCAATCATAATTGTGTCTGGGTTTGAACACTCAACAATATGTTCAATATTAAACTACTTTTAAATTTATTCAACATTATTATATATATATATTGACTGATCAGGTAGCACTATAGCTACATTAATTATTTTTGAAAATAGTAGTTATAGATGGTGCCATTATGCGTTACCCCCCTAGGTTCACTTTTTCTGGTATAAACAACAAACAATATATATTAGATATATTAATAAATGCTAAGGTTGGGTGTGGTGGCAGAAGTGGTGTTAAGACCGACCATATTTTAAAGGGGATGGAAAGACACATCATACAGTATTTTATTGGAACATCAAATTCTAGCTGAAATTTGAGCGATTGAAAAAATTACTAATTAATTTTTTTTATATAATTTGTTAGTTTAGATTTTGTTTGTGAATAAATTGTTATTTTTGTCAAATGAACGAAATTGGTCATAGTGCTTTCACATGATTAAAAAGAATTTGAAAACTGACTAAAAATAATGAAATTACCAAATGTAATCATTTATAAGTATCCACATAATCGAAATTACAATGTTCTATACTAATATGTGAATCAAGAAGCATTGCAAGAGTAACCTTTTTCATGAGGGTATTCGGTCATTTTTAACCACATGACTAATTTTGTCCAGATTAGACGGAATATTTGACGGAATTAGTGATTTGTCCACAAAAGAAACATGAGTTAGTAAATTAAAAAAAAAAAAAAAAAACTTATGCTAACAATTTATTAAGTAGCTACCATTTTGCCATAATGTCCTGAGGATGAGTCTGATCAGATAACACCGTTTGTATTGACATTTTAAAATAAACCATTTGTATATTTTTAATATTTTTTAAAGGAATTCTCATTAAGTTTTTGCGAGGACACCAATTGACACTATGGGGGCTTGTGGTTCAAGTTATTTTTTCACAAGATTTCTTTCAGCGAAAATCCAAATTTAATTTCCAAAGGCCGGATTTGAGGGCATTGAAGTATGAAGCCACTTATTAGCAGGATTCCTAGATCCGCTACTAAGTCCACACATTTACTTACTTAACATCTAGCTAGCTAAAACAACTCTATATTTCAAAGTAGGCTGGCTATGCATATTGTATAATATAATGTAAAAAAGAGTAAAGCAATATCCAACTAGCTAGCAAAGTGGTATTGGAGCCAGGAGAAGCACGCGAAAGTGAATGTGCAGCTATCTCTATCAGTTGCTTTCTTTCTTTGGCTTCAATAATTGTAGATTTACAGAGGACTTAGTTTATTTCAGTTAAGGCACCAATGATGGGAACGTACCTAGTGGACTCCATCTTTACACGTCCTAAAGAAGTTGGAAGTTGTCAAAACTTGGAGTCATGTTATTGTACCTATATATATTTCGAGAAATTATTGATGATATCGAGCTAGTACATGTAAGAGAGATGGTGTCCCTCCAATCATTCAATTTATAACACGTGTTCATGTGTCAGTCAGTTTCTTCCAAGTGTAAAAAAATTAATTTATAACTAAATGGGTATGATTTTTCTAACGACTCGGAGCCAATCAATAATTTCTTTTATATTTACTATCCGAAATTCCACGTGGATTTCTCTCTTTTAACTATTGTTTTTTCCTTTGCTTCACATCAAACCCTACTTTTAAGTGGATTCCAACTCCTCAATTCACCCATTAGATTCTTGGTGGGTTTCTCTTTCAATAACCAAATAAAGGTCACATACATACACATTCTTCTTCCTTAGTCCTTTCACCAATTCATCCCAAACAAACAAAATATTATAACAAGTCTCTAATTATTAAACACCGACTTCATTGCACATGTTATGTGGTGTTTGGTAATCATCAATATTTATTTCGAATGTCGAGTCAAGCGGTGGTATATTTCGAATGTCGACTTCATTAAACACGGACTTTTCATTGCAATTATTGCTAAAGATATATATATATATATATATATATATATATATATATATATATATGGGTTTGGTAATCATCAATATTTATTTCGAATGCAATTAGGATTCACAGTTCAATTCCCGTAATCAATGGATGAAGAACGAAGCTTTAATAAACGTAAACATAGTGCTGCATAAGAAAAATGAGGTAGATGAATCAAAAGTTAGTTTCATGTACGTACGAATATACATAAACATATGAGATCTTCCTTCACTATTATTAATAATGATGATTGATCATATAATAACTACATGAAAAAAGACAAATTAGATAAGATTTTTCTTTCACATATCCTCGAAAAAGTTAAATCCCATTCATTTATGAGGTGGGGATACTTCAAATCCAAGCACCCAATGGGGTATAGTCATCTCCTTCTCTATTCACCAACTAATAAAATATCTATGCTCCACCCTAGTCTAGACTAGCTAGCTAGGGTTTTCTAGTGTGTATACATATATATAGTATAAACTTAGGTAATGTTAACCATATATAATATAGTGTAGTCGTTGCACATTATCAAGGAAGTCGGAGATTCACATTCTATTAAGACTGTGATAATGAAAAAATATTTATACCTGATATCAATCTAGATGTGAAGCAGGCAGACTACGACTGGTGTCGCCCTCATTATAGGCCACGAGATCACCTTGCAAAAAAAAAAAAAAAAACTAACTTAGACAGTTTTTTTTTCCATAGCTCATAAGAGTTAAAGTGATTACCATGAATATTTCTTAATCCTTCCATTTCCAAGGTTTCAGTATGATATGCACTTAACATATTGGTTAATTAAAAATGTGCTGAATCACTATACTTGAACTGATTCAATCTTAGTGTTTGAAAAAAAAAAAAACTTATGTGGTGGGGTTTCCAAGATTTACCGCGCTTATAATTATCACCCTCATGGCTCATGTGGTGTTCATGTTTCTTTTATTTAGTACATCGATCGGCGCAGCTTTCTTTGGTATGTCCATACAAAACAGTATCTTGGTCAAACGTTTGATCCTAGCTACAATATAATTGGTTCCATATATAATTTTTTTTTCTCTCTATCTACATGCATTTAAATATTATTGGTGCACGTAGGTGTCGAATCATCTTCAACTATATATATATAATAATTGTGAACAACAGAAGCATTTGATTAAACAATATTATATATATAAGTCGAACCATATCAATTATTTTCACATTGTCTCCGGAAAAGGGTGTATATGGATTCATGGTGTGTTTGAAAGCAGACATATGCCCCTAATTAATTAACTAGCTAGTTGCAGCTTCATGGTGCATGAAAACATGTTACTTAATTACTCGTGATATAATTGTTACAATTCCATTTATTATTACACCTAGCTAGCTAGATGTAGAGTAATTAGTTTTCAAATTGATTAGCTAAATTCTGGCACTTATACAAATTGCTAATTGAATATTATTTTTTCATACAGTTTGTTAATTCAGTTTTCATTTGTGGTCAAATTGCTAGTTCTATCAAATATTCCATCTAATTTGAACGAAATTGATCACGTGACTGCACGTGATTAAAATAAACCCGAGAAATTAAACTGACTTAAAATGATGGAATTTTCCTATTCCTGATACACATCTCATTCATAATCATCCACATAACATACATGATAAACATTTCAAGAATCACATTTTCTGTGATGGCAGTTCCGCCATTTTAGGTCAATTCCCTAATTTTTCTTTAATCATGTGCAAGTCACGCGGACTATTTAACAGAGCTAACAATTTATCAATAAGCAAAATCTGAGATTGCAATTTCTCAACAATAATAAAACTCAGCTTGTGATTTCTCCGAGTGTCCAAAGTTTAGCTAGGGGCGCATGAGTACAATCTCCTTGTTGTTTTCAGAGAAAGACCAGAAATAGGGTTTCTAGCATACTATGCAACATTTAAAGGAATCTTGTTTGTTATAACTAGGAATCAATTATTGAGCCAAATCAAGTATGTAATTATATTGGCTTCACTATTAAGCAAGAATCTTTGCAGATACCTGCGACATTGTGAGCTAGCTAGGTTGAGCATGTTATCTCCACTACTTTACAAATTATTAAAGCATTTTCAATTCACACAAAGGACTTGCAACTCATCATATTGTTTCATTGGTTAAAAGTATGACAAAAACTTCCACTCATAAATTCAACATTTTTAAACTTAATGTTGTTCGCAAACATTAATAAGATCGGAAAGTGTTGAAGTTAAACAAATGTCAATTTGCAAAAAAATCGAGTTTATTGAAAACTTGGAAAAAAGTGTCCTTTTTTGATTTGGTAAAATATATATGCAGATTCTTTATGTGAAAGATAAAAACTCTATTGGTAATTTAGTTATATTAATTAGTAGGAAAACAACATAAATTGTCCCTGAACTTTACTCATTTTTCTGTCTCTGTCCTTGAACTTTATTTTTTTCTATTCATGTACTTGAACTCGTCAAATCCATTCTGTTATAGTCCCGTCGTTAAATTTTTATTGTTAATTATGGTGATTAGACACTAATTAAGCAAAAAATATTGACATGGACAAGCTGGCGTGTCATTGTTTATGGCCACATCATGTTTCGTGCCTTCCAATTTCATTTTCTTTTATTTTTTTTCTTTATTTACTTATTCATTTATTTATTTTTTAGTTATTGATATATATTAAAAAATTATGATGTGACCCTAAACATGCCATGTCAGCTTATCCATGTTATCAATTTTTCGTCTAATTAGCGCATTATCACCACAACTAAAAATAAAAATTTAACAACAGGACTATAACTGAATGAATTTTATGAGTTCAAGTACCTCAATAGAAAAAATTAAAGTTCAAGGACATATATAGAAAAATGTGCAAAGTTCAAGGACCATTTATGTTATTTTCCCTTAATTAGTTGGTCAAAAGTGAATGCACTTTGGTGGTTCCATTATTCTGTAGAGGGCTATTTTAGTAAAATAATGATCATAGGATCATGATTCATTCAAGGAAAACCCATTTGGCATTTGGTGATCTATTCTAGCAAAGAGATTATTGGTCAGTAGCGTTATATTATGATGAACTCGCACTATATATAAATGCAAAGCTACAAACTAATAACATCATATGCATAATTTGGTACATTTCAGTCGATAATAACTTTTACCTTAAAAAATCAGTGATTGGTAGAAAAGGTAGTGGGTCCATAAAAAAGTCTAATCCTACCGGTGACGAAGGTTTCAACTTTTAAGGGTTGTTTGAATGGCCAGTTGCTCTCCATCAATTTTCGGTAGTGTGTATTTTAACTATAAAAATATATAATTATTTTTTTCCGTTAATCACGTCGATTTTTAAAAAAAAAAAACGATTACAAGCTACAACTAAGAAAATAATCGCTCTGGAGGGACTGGAAAACATCCAAATCCCGAACAAGTAGAGCAAGTACAAACGAAAAAACGAAAACAAAAATAGCAAAGGAAGAAACAGAATTACAACAGGAAGTGGGTAAACTAGAACATCATATCGGCTTAATGGTAAAGATGACCCCATGCAAAGGATAGCAGCTTGGTGAGGAGGATACCAACTGATACAATGACCTATTCAGCCCTTCGGAGAAGAAAAGAACCTCCCTCAAGGCCGACAAGGCTAACAGAAGACCTGCACAACAAGCGGTACCAGACAGGACTGACAATAAATCAGAAACACAAACGACTCCACTAACACACAAAGATGATCGCATGACTGGTGTAGAGATTTCTAATTTGTAGGGTCTGGACGAAACAAGGTTAACTAAGCGGCCCAGCTAGTGGAACATCCGCGAATGACTAGCGCACGTGGGGGTGCTAAATACTCTCATTCTCCGTTAGGAGAAGGGTCTAAAGATGGGATACGGCCGAAGTCGTATCTTGGTTACCCCGAAGGGTAAATATCATGAAGTGGTTTGTGTGATGAACGAAGCGTTGGTACTGACGAACTATGGATTCAACTGGAAGGGGTAGGTGGAGGAGATTAAAGGTTAAATATGAATTTTTTTTACTACACCTAATATTTGCATCATACTATTAATAATATCAATTTCCCTCTAGGGTTCACCTTTAATACAAAAAAAAAAAAAAAAAAAACATGGTGCTCTTGGAGCATGATAGAAAGATCCATAATATGTATACAGAGAAGTCTCAGTGTGACTCATTGGATTGATAATGAATATGAGCATTCAACGTTGTCCGCTTCTCTGAATATTTATTTATGAGTTTGCTGCCAACTAAATTTGATCTTTTTATTATGCTCCAAAAAATACCATATTTGTAGTAGGTTTTTTTTTCTTAAACATTTTTTTATTGTGTTAAAGGTGAAACCCTATATGAAAATTGATATTATTAATAATATGATATAAATATTATGTGTAGTTAAAAAAATTTCATATTTTTTCATAATTTTAAAGTTTTACATATGTTACAAATTAAATTCACCCTAGTAGTAAAAAAAGAAAAAACATGGTGTTCCACAAATAAGGTAGAAAATCTCACATAGTCTCTAGACACAATTTATAAATTTTGGTCCCATATTTCATTTCTATTGTGTACATCCTAATTTCATTAACTTGAGAGTGTATGGATAGGGTTAAAGTGAAGAGAAAAAAAAATTGAAGAGAGACAAATAATTAAAAGTTACTTGCAGCATTAAGATGACATAAAGTTACAAACTTTGGACCATCCCAGGTGAATACAAAAGAGTTACACATATATATACTTCTTCTTCTTCTTCTTCTTCTTGTTTTTGTTTTTAATAATAATAATATTAGCTTACTAATTTCTTCTTAAATGATTAAACAAGAAGAGTACGTAGAGAGCTCTCATAATTAGGCCCTATGCACAAGTTGATGCATGATTAATAAAAATGTTACGATAATTCGGATTTCTTTCCAGTGCCCTGCATTTCTTCTCTACATCCAACTGCGCCCTCTCACAGACGGCCGCTTCCAGTCTACCAGACGTTGCAAAAAGTCCATAACCTAAATAATAAGATCAAGTATATACATGAGTTTATATATATTTTTAATAATAATAATATAATATGATGAACTAATAACATAACTAAACACATTTCATTTCTTTAATAATTACTATAATATAATATACTTCATGTACTTGCCTCAGCTGGTTCTTGTAGGGAATAAGATGCACTTGTGTCCTTGGGGAATTTAGACACTAGAATTCCGAAACCTTGTTCTCTGTCTCTTAATATCTGATTTCAAATAAACAACAATTACCATGTAATTAAGGCACTGAAAACAACATTTCATAACTTGCAAATGAAGAGCCATTATGTATACCTTGAACGCGTCTTCGTCAGTCCGGTCATCTCCGATGTAGACAGGGAAAACGTCGGTGCAGTTAGCATATCCTATTCGATTCGGAAAGATACATATGTTATCGGCTTAATAATCAAATGTATAATTTTTTATGAGTAGCTATCATCTTTTTTAAAAATAGAACTCACCGAGTGACTCTAGCAAGAACTCAAGGGCCTTGCCCTTGTCCCATTTAATAGTTGGTCGGATTTCTAGCACCTGCAAATAAACAAAAAGAGTTGTTCTGAAAGTGAGACATATATTTCGCTTATACCCACATATATACTGTACTAAAATGTCATATTGAACAATATCATCATATATATATAGAAAAAGAATAGATATACAAATTGATAAAAATATTTGATTTGAGCAGTGACGGATCTAGAAATTTTATAACGGGATTCGGGGCAGCTCATGTACCTTTCTTCCCTGAGTTAGTCGGAGGTCGGGATAGTCCTTGAGCACGGACTTCACTTGTTGTGCTAGGTCACTCCATTTCTGCATCATTCTTAGTTAATTAGTACCTCTGTAACAAACAATATGAAGAAGAAGAAGAAGAAGAAGAAGAATGATAATGATTTCGAAACAATTAGAATTAGTATAGTACCTTTTCATCAACACAGCGGAAATGCACAGATAAGCAGAACTTGTTGTTCTCCACCTTAGACCCAGGGATGGATTTTATTTCCTCCATTAATTTTTTGTAAACCTATAATCAATATATATATATATATATATATATATATATATATATACTATCACTACCAGAAACAGAAACAAAAACTTTTTAAAAAAAATGACGTGGGGATCAAGCTATCTAACTAACCTCATCGATCATGGGAAGAAACTCACTAGCTGGTTGGAAGAGAACACCCTGCTGAAGAAAATAAAGAAAACAGAATCAAAATAAGAACAAGAAGAGATCAATAACTTTACACCACTCACTTAATCAATGATCAACTCTAAAGTTGGTGCTTTTTTTTCGCGGGCCGGTCATATGGGTCATCGAGAGGGCATCACATGTAACATGTTTGTTCCACACTTAAATTAATCATCACTCACATCGGGTCAGCTTGTAAGGAATGGTTATAGGGGGGCCATCATGAGGGAACCACCCGTAGCACGTTTGCTTCACGCCTAAACTAATTTTCACTCGCACCGGATCAGGTTCTAAAGTGTAAAATGCTGGTAATGAATATTTTTATATTTTCAGTGTCTCAACACGGTTTAAATCTATAATTTTTAATTAAGGAATGAAGCGTTAAACCATCATTATATATAGTTGCAGTTGAGGCTCTTTATTTCTATAGTCTCTTACTTGAAAAAAGAAGAAGCATAATTTCACTACTTTATATATATATTTGGGTTTGTAATGACAGATGAGTGCAGTTGGAGGAGCACTGCAGTGCAGCAGCAGCATTGGCAAGCACTTACTTTCTTGTATCGTGAACCTTTTGCTGGGCCTTTAATGTCCATTCCATGGCTTCCAGCATAGTACAACTCTGCTAATCTTACAAATTTATACACCTAATAATAATAATGAACCCACAAATTAGTTTATCATGAAATCCAAAACAACAACATGAATTAGGAGAAGGGAACCAAAAGAATGTACCTTGTCTCTGCATCTCCCACTCACAATTGCAGTTGGGAAACATTTCCCAAGTTTCTTCACAGTTGCTCTCATCTGATAAAATATATATAATGTTACCTCAGTAACGACCAACTTGACCAACTGTCAAAAGTAGGGTTTGATATTATGATATGTTGAGCAACAATGGTCAAGGAAATGAAAAGTAGACCTTATCGGACATGAAAGCTCTGTCGGGGTCATCGACTATAGGCGATAGAGTTCCATCGTAATCCAAGAACATTACTATCTGCTTCCCTTTGGAGGCCTCTGTTATCTGCTCAAACATCTCCAGAGCTGATGGATGATGAACCTGTATGTATTTTTTTTTTAAAAAAAAACGTACTTAAGTGTTATTTTTAACACAGTGAGCGTTCTAGCTGATGACAGATCCTAGAATAATCCTTATTTCCACTGAATTGGTAGTTAATGGTCCAAATGTTGGTCATAACTATTTTTCCATCATGATGAGTGCTTTGGAACACGAGAGTTATTATTATCCGGGACATAGCTACATTGAGACGGTGAGGCAATTATCTCTCTAAACTTTTTGTTATGTTCAATTTTTAATCAGAAATTTATAATTATTGTTAGTTTGGCTAGTTAAATTCTTACATTTGCTTCCTACAATTTTTTAATACCCGACTTAGTTCTTACCGGCTGAATAGAAAGTTTGTTCTTCCGCGTACTATGTAATATATTTTTCAATTCTTAAGACTCAGGCGTGTTTTGACCCGAAACCTCTGGTTAAAAGTTCAGTTGCACCATATATAATTATGTTTAAATGGATATTAAGAAGTTGCAACTCACCATCCAAGAAGAATGGTGATCATCATCTTCATGCTCAAGGGAAGGGAATGCCTTTACATGGGTGGGAGAAGAGGCTTTCATTGAATCCAGCCACGCATTGATCCTCTGAGCTCCATTGATGTCCACATCTTTGAGAAACTTCTTCCTGGAAACGCTGAAATGGCCACCGCTCGGCGCCATTGGCGGCTTTTGATTGAAGATCTGCTCCGTTACACCCATATCTACTGCCACATTTTCCTTGGTCATATCGTAAATCTTGCAAAATCAAGGTTTATACAATATCAATACACGCTCTATATATATATATATATATATATTCTTCTGCAAACAGTAAAATTACGTATAATTTTTAAGTATATATATATATATATACCTTGAGATTGGGAAACAAAAAAACAGAGCACTCTGTTTCTTCTTCTTCTTTGTTGTGGGAGATTTAGATTCGATGGTGAGAGATGAGATTGAGTCAAAGCTGCGATTGCGAAACGGAACGGAAATGATAAAGATTTGTTTAGAGAGAGAGAGAGAAGAATGGTGCGTTAATAATGAGAGGTTGGAATAGAGAAGAAGGGTGAAGGTGAGAGAGACAGAGGCCCATACCGGAGAATTTATAGGGCAAAACAGACACTAACCGACGACCTACTGCCTCCCAAGTCCCAACTCCTTAGGTGGGCCCTTCATAAAGTTGCGTTAGGGTGGGACCCACACCTCCAGAATCTCAATTGGGTCCCACACCCACGAATGGCTTTTCTCTTCCCCTCGCCGTCACCGTAACAGACAACCAGACTCCACGTCGGTCAGCCATTTGCAGTATTTATTATCTCACTCTGGTTTGCTTCAATAATTATAGAAGAAGTAGATAATTGTATTATTAACTTGTTTTAAGTTGAGTAGTATATGTATTTATATATAATACATTATTAATTTAATAAAGAAAGAAAAAATAATAAAATATTAAAAATATATATATATATATATATTTAATTTAACTTAATTAGAGATATAATAAAATATTTCATAATATATTTTATTTCCCAATACACTTCCACAAGACGGGCGTTCAAAAATGTCATCTTAATATGAAGAATTTCAATAAACATCTGAATAGTCCATTAGTCATCCACCGATGTCTGGAGAGGTTCAGTCGACAACGGTGAAAGCTCGGAAATGTCCAGTCGGCAACGGCGAAAAGCCCGGAGATGTCGAGTCGGCATGGCATTAGCCCGGAGATGTCCAGTCGGCACGGCGGTAGCCCGGAGATGTTCATTCGGCACGGCGGTAGCCCGGAGATGTCCATTCGGCATGACAGAAGCCCGGAGAGGTCCAGACGGTAACGGCGGAAGAAGAATGAAGGCGGACATGACAATAGTAGGGACCATCGGTGTGGTGGCATCGTCAGTTGATCCTAAATCAGAGGACCGACGTAGAAGTCGTCAACACGGAAGCAGTGATTTATTGTCTTATTCGAAAGAAACAAAAATTAAGATAAAAATAGGGGAGGCCGGCATGACAACTGCATAGCAGACGGCGATGCCGACTGCCCCTGGACAGCATCGATGGTGGGTGACGGGCCGACGACTTGTAAGTTATACTCGTTGGAGCTAGAAAGACTTTGATACCTTATAGAAAAACGAGAATTGTACTATTATCTTGTTTTATGATTGAGTGCATGTATCTATGTATAGATAGAATACTAAATCTAATAACAATATAATAATGAAATATATAATAATAAGATATTAGAAATATATCTAATACTAATATAACTCAATCAGAAACATAATAAAATATATGAATTCCTAATATATTTTATTCCCTAATAATTGTAACGTTTGTATATTTGATTGCTTAGTTGTAATATTTTGAAAAATAATCAGTTAAAATTGTGCATTTAAAATGTATTTAGCAACAGTTTAGCACGAAAGTACTAATTATTATCTCTTTGAATATTAAAACATATTGTTCATTCTAAAATAGGGTTAAAGGTACTTTTCATACCACATGTTTGACCGAATGTGGCTTTTAGTACTGGATGTTTAGTTTTGTATACTTTTGGTACCAAACGTTTGAAAAATGTGGCTTTTGGTACATCCGTTAGTTGGCCGTTAGTTTTGGCCTTTAAATGACATGTGCAAGTCACGTGATTGACTCTAAACTTTTAATTTTGTTCAATTTAGTCCCTCAAATACATTCATAACTTTTATTTTGTTTAATTTAGTCATAAAGCTTCAAAATCGAACCCAATTGGGACCTATCTCCAATTGGGTAAATTTGACCCAAATGGGGCTATGTCAATTGAATTTGATTGGTTTAATTGGGTCCGATTTTGAAGTGTTATGACTTTGTTAAACAAAATAAAAGTTAGGAATATATTTGAGGGACTAAATTGAACAAAATTAAAAGTTTAGAGTCGATCATGTGACTTGCACATGTCATTTAACGGCCAAAACTAATGGCCAACTAACGAATGTACAAAAGCCACATTTTTTCAAACGTTTGGTACCAAAAGTATACAAAACTAAACATCCAGTACTAAAAGCCACATTCGGTCAAACATGTGGTATGAAAAGTACATTTAACCCTTCTAAAATATATATAAGTACTAAAAACCATCATTTCAATCGTGCTGTATGTTTTATATAATTTTTCTGATGAAATGCAGTTAGTTATATATCAATTTTTCGCAATTTTTTTACATATTTTTACATAGCGTTTGTTCATTATAGACACCATAAATCATAGTGTAGCCATTATAAACACACCAGATCCGCCACTAATTGCAAAATATGAGACTTCTATGATTGTGTCACATCGGTTGTATGATAACTAATATTGTGGTGTTTAACTACCATAATTAGTTAATTACTCATATAACTAATGTACTATAAATCTTATTCTTTGTAAATATTATAAACCAGAACACAGTGGCATATGAAAATATTGTATTTCTACGTGGCATTGCTATGGATTTATGAGGTTTTATTCCATGGCACTGCTGTACCACGTTCTACCCCTTATCTCTCTCACAAATGGTGGGACCCAGTTTATACTGGGTCCCACACCTTGTGAGAGGGCTAAGGGACAGCAGCTGGTACATCGGTGCCATTGAAAATTTTTTCTGGATTTATTAACCCTTCTGCAAATTATATTGTATGTTTCTTTTAGTATTCTACTTTTAGGAGGGCCGGGATAGAACTTTTTTAAGGGAGACCGATGACTTTTGCAGGTCTGTACAAACTACAAACTACCCCACGGTGTCGTCTGATTCGTGAGATGTATAGTGTGAATGGTATGGCAATGACAAATTCTAAAATTAGTTCTACGGAGTGCAATTAAATATAGTTACACAAATTGGTAAAACTTGTGATTTAAGTAATGCAATTATTCCAAATTATCATTTATATATATACTAGTTACTAACGTGTGTGTTGCACGCGCATAAATCGTGTAAGTTTCAAAATACATAATTTATCTTCAGTTTTCTAATATGATAATATGTAATTAATACATGACCAAGTTTAGGGGTTGCGAGAAATGAATCTGTAATCGAAAAGAACGACACAAAGTAATTCAAAACGGGAAAAATAGAATAGGATAATTAAGTAAAAAATTAACTATTATTTTAAATTACGATACTAATTTACTGTTATAACTAATAATGAGTTGGATTGAGCATGACGTGAGTTATTAACGACAAAGTTGTATCTAATTTATCAACTTGAGGAGTGAAGAATGTAAGCCCGCAATTAACTACTTAGAGTCATCGGTGGAGCAGTTTGACCTATATCAATGTAACTATACACTTTCCATGCAATTTTATATCATAATACCAACAAAAAATGATTTAATACTAAAGGAAATTTCAATTAATTAAAATCTAAAGTTTATACTTGATTTTATGTCAATTACTTATTTAACTACTAATTAGGTTGTACACAATTTGATTTAATTGACAGACGGAATAACTAAATTAATGATTCGAGACCATAAATGTTGGTCGATGAGTATCATGTTATCCGTAAAAGGTCCAAATTCAAGAACGTGGTTGACCCATATTTTGACAATTGATATGATTTGACAAATGACTGATCTATGTGATACAAAAAAATCTCAACATGTACTCGAAGTTTACACAAGTTGAGTACATATCATACTTTATGGGTGGCTCAAATTTATAGGTATATTGTATTAATAAGTTAATGATAATTGTGTAACATGTCAGTTAAGCGACCTTAACAAAAAAGTTAATACAATTTATCTGATGAAATTTTTAGTAATACTCAAACATTGTTGGGACTTGGGACTAAATCATCAATTTTTTTAAAACACTAATGTCAAAAGTTTATACTTGAATTCAACTTAACTATTTATATGATTGAATCTACAAACGCAGAACTAAATCGATAGTTCGAGTCAATAAGTATTAAACATCGAGTAACATGTTATATGTAAAGTCAAGCTTCAATAACCATGTTTGATCCATATTTGATACGTTATTTGAGTTAGCAAGTGGCTAATTTATTTGATACAAAAATGTTAACAAGCGGAACATCCCCAAATCAGTGATATAGTGAATGGAAAGATGCATCTACCTGACATTTGCACCTATTAAATGCATGTTGACTCTTATTGATATGTATATTTGATGGAGAAATTAATAATAACTAAGGTGACCTACCAATTAAGCGACCTAAAAAATTAAAATAACAAAATGTAATTAAATGTTTTTTAGTAATAGTAAAGATAATTTTATAAAAATAGGGGAACTAAATATAACACGTATATATATATATATATATATATATATATATAATAAAATAAAAATGTTCAAGAGGTACCTTTGGGGTGAGGACAACTCTCACATTTTGTATTGGTATATAAAGATATAAATTAAAAGTGATTGATATTTAAAGAAATTTCTAAATTGTTTTTTTTATATAGAAAAATGAATTAATGCTAGAAACAAAAGTTGAACCCATTTAAAACGAATTGGTTCAGCCGAAATCCAAACAAATTAACTACTACACCTAATTAAACGGGGCTTGCAAGCTCCACTATATCTTTTAGGATACAAAGTCGAGTTTCACTCGGAGGCGTGTTATGTATTACAAAACTGAATTGTTTGTGTACTTTTATCCTTGCTAGTGTATCCGCAACCCCATTCGCTTCTTGGTAAATGTGTCTGAGTTTGTATCTCCTAAATCGAAATAATAAGTTCCTGCAATCTAAAATGATAGATTTTAATTTCAAATTAGGGAAAGAACTATCAGAAATTTTTGAATTGGTGTACCAATCCTACCTTATTATTGGCGGGAATAAAAATCTACTTAGAATATGATAATATACCAACAGGTTACGGGTTCCCGACTAGCCAGTTGGATTGGATCCTATTAAAAAAATATGTAAAATAAATAATAAAATTCTACACATATTTATTTTCTATTCTTTATTTTACAATAATAAAATGTTATATATAAATATATAATAATAAGAATTAAAAATTAACAATTTAAAAATAATATTAAAAATCAAACAATGATTAAAATTTTATATATGAAATATTAATATTTATTTCTTAAAAACATATTCAGTTTTGGTTCCAATACATTCTTTTGTTATTGATATTGAAATCGAGATTTCAATATTTATTTGTAATCCCTACCCTAGTGCCAATCTACCATATATATATATATGTTATTGGATCAAAATGAACATTTTGCTCAACCCTACCCGGTTCCATCTCGTGCCTTTCCACCATAAGATGGTTTTTCTTAATAAAAAAAAAGCCCTCTCAGGCCCAACAAAATATATATATATATTTCATTTCGCTCTTAAAGTTTGTGCTCTCTTTAAGTTTACCCCTCAAAGTTATTTTTTTTTTCTGGATTCCCCCTTAAAAGTTTCTCAGATTTTTTTTTTTTTCCGGACATCCCTCTCTCTTAGGGGTGTAATCGAGCCGAGTCGAGTATCTGGCAAGCTCGACTCAACTCTTCTCATTTTACTCGAGTTCGAGCTCGAATTCGACCGAGCCAAACATTTTCAAGCTCGAGCACGACTCGGTGTGATACTCCACAAGTTCGAGATCGGCAAATTATACATTGTTTAATTAATTAAATTATAGATGGCGCACCTTAACTCGAGCTCGAACTCGACTCAATTAGTCTTTTGGTTCGAACTCGACTCAATTAGCATTTTGGCTCGAACTAGACTTGAACTCAATATATATAAACATATATAATATTATTATGTAAAGCTCAAAAAACTCGAGCTCGAATAGTCAAAACAAAAAAGTTCAATTAGGCTTGCGAACCTCTCGAGTCGAGTACCAGTGAACTCGAATCAGTATCAGGAAAAGCTCAACTCGAGCTCGACTCAAAATTTAGTCAGTCGAATCCGAATATCGTCTGAGGTGGTCTCAAGTAGCTCAGTCATAGGTGTATTCATCAAAAGGAGAGTACTCGTAGCATGCTTGATTCATATGTATAATAATCTCCACACCCACCGAGTAAGCCTATAAAAGATAAGGCGATGGTTATAATTTTTTTTTATTCTCAACGGTCAATGAGGTTTGACCATGCGACTTATAATTAAAAGATGAAGCGCTGAAATGTTACACATTATCAGATAGCTAACACTACAGAAAAATTGGTAATTTGTGACGGCATTATTTTAAGGGAATCAAATCCGTCACAAATTATAAGCATTTTCTAAGGATTTATTATATTTTGAGGGAAATTTCTTACAAAACTCAGAATTTTTGTAAGAATTTTCAAGGAAGTTTCTAGTCAAATTTTTTATTAAAAATTATTCACTTAAAAATTTTGAATGTTGTATTAAAAGATTTTCACAATTACTTTAAAAATAAGATTATATATTTCCCGCAAATAAATTTTTCACAAATGACTATGATTTCTCATATATGCCCCAGTCAACATTTTTACCAAATCAAATGGAAAAAAGCTTTAACCTAATGGGTGCGCATTGTCCTATTCATCAACAAGGCTTCCACATCTTTCTTTAACAACTTCCGGGGGTATATATTTGTCTGCCCTAAATATAGCTAGATGGTATATATAGATCGTTTCCATTGGTGTTATAATGTTATACGTTTTGGAGGTTGCTCAACAATTTTTATTTTTTTATTTGTTTCCAAACATAAGTTAAAATCTTGTCGAATAGTATTCGTTACATATCTCAAGGAAACATGGAATATTTAGTAAAAAAGTACATGTATTCCTTTAAAGGAACATTGTAAAGAAATCTAGCTTTTGTGATAACGTCATTGTGTGCTCATTTCACCAAAATATTTTCTCAATAATTTCTACTTAATTCATTATCAAATTACTATTAGCAAAAAAAATATTATCAGTTACTTAAATATACATTATATACCACACGTCTCCATATTTCGTTTTAGTATTAGAACATTGATTCCATAATTAAACATGTCTATATATATACCCATTATGAGTCTGTAAATATATATATATATGAATGTACCGTTTGTCGCATGTGAATATTTGTACAATGGCGTGGTCGGAATATCAACTTTTTTTTTTCCTACAAGCTCTTTAATTTGTTCACTACCGTCTTTATCAATAATATATGTTATACCAAGAAAGTGAAACTCCAGAATAACCTGTACCGTCACTAGTTGGGTCGATTTTATTTCCGCAATAACAATATTCTCACTTTAAAAGATGTCTTGTCTTGTGTGTAAAATAGTGGTGGTCGAAACAGCACTTGCCCCATTTAAGTATCCTTAAAATGGTAAAACTATTTAGTGGGAGAATATATAAATTGTGCTTTATTCTTCAAGGAGTAGATACATATATAACATGCAAACGTAACAAAAATGACAAGAATCCTGGACGTGGGTGGGGATGTGTTCTTGAGACAACGTACGAGACCGGTTTCAACTAGGTTCCTGCAACAACTTGAACATCACGGTGAGTCACTTCGCTTAAAACTAATTAAAGTATCAAGTCTTATTTGGCATATATATAGTCTCAAACATAGAAGGAGACAAGTAGAAATAGACTTAACACGTCAGTTTATTTAACTATACTAGATTATTAATATGAATATGTTAATGGAACCAGTACATGCACTAATTGTTCTCTAAATCTGGTCGGAAAAAAATTATAGTGTAAGAGAGTTTATATATTATATAGCGAGATAAATTTAAAATTTCTACTAATAACCCAACTTTTAAATAAAATAAAATATGACAACTGATTAATTAGAATAGAAGACTACATATGTATGTACAATAATGGAGAGAATCTCGAAATTGATTAGGCAAACGTTTGGTGACTTGGAGACCAAGACTTGTGACCCTTCTTCTAAATTAATTACGAGAAGATTCTCTATGAGTCAACATAGAGAATTTGACCGGATGAATCGATCGCATGCGTTCCGTTCACAATTATTTGTCTGCGTAATTAAAAAACAAAGAGATTCTTTCTTCATCAGATTTAATATTGATCAGTCCTCCACGAATAAATTAGTGTGAATTTGGCGTATAATATTAAAAAAAAACTTATTAATTTTGTATATACATTGTTTGATTCTATTGATTTTAAGTGTTTTTTAGCTTGTTGTCCAACAATTTCATTTATTTTTACAATTGTACAATTTTTTTTTCTAGCTTTGAGGTTGTCATTCTGTGTTATATCTACGTCGGTGTTGCGTGTCTTTTGTATTCTTCTCTTTTTTTCCGGTCAAACCGAACATGTTGTTTTCATATATAGGTACATACACTATCTAGTCCAAACCCACTTTCGATGTCTCCATATGTATTAGCCCTAGCTAAATCCTAATAATATATAATTCACATATATATATATATATATATATATATAGACGTGACAACATTATGGAGATTTGTCCTGCATTAAAAAAAATGAAAAATAAGTAACCTTATATAAATACCGAAAGTTTTTTTTGCCAAATATAAGTTCCGAAAGTTCAAAAAACATGGGCCTTCGGGAAAACAATTAGCTTTCAAGGTGCTGAATTAATTATGGCAAAAAAAAGTTGCTGAAAATAATTAATTAATTAATGTGTAAGTAGTTATTAATGATCTTATTAAGAAAAAATAAGTAGTCATTAAATTATTATTTTTTCGGTTGGCAAAAAATAATTAAATTATTATTTATTCTTCCAAAATTAATTTTTTTTTTTGGCCAACTCTTCCAAAATTAATTAAATGACTAACTAATATAAAAAGTGATCCCGTCTTCTTCGCCTAAATCAACGGTCGGATTTGTGGTTTTCCTTTAGGAGTGTTCGTCCGAGGCCATTAGATTCTGTGGATAAGTATTCTTCTAGTCTTCTGTGCGTATATTCCCATTCCGTGTCAATTGTCATCATCATTTAATAAATATACTTAACTTAACACTATGATTTAAATCAGTATTTTATAATAAGTAGCCAAAACTGAAGGTTATTTGATTGTATCTTTTACAAAATAAAATTTAATCTTCATATTGAAAAGGGTCCCTATTAAAATTAATGTGTGAAGATTCAACAAAAAAATATCCAATGTGAAGAAGTTTTTAGCAAATTATAAAATGTAGTTTGTAGAAGTTGTTTTCGGTCAGATATGACTAAAAACACTTCGGAAATCAGAAAAATCTTATTTAATATTATTCCAAAATTTATGTTGACAAAACGAATCTAATTACAAGCAAAGAGGAACAATCTTAGTCATATTTTTCTAGTCCTGCTTTCAATGAAGTAGTCACTTAACTTCCTTGAAGAACATGTTCTTTCGAGGAAAGTGGGACAAAAAAATAAAGAATTTGAGACAATATAAAATAAGGAAAGTTGGTGATATAATTTTGATATGACATGAAATTATATATATCAAATATTGCTAACAAAAAATCATTACTTATAAATTTTATTATTTTACTTTTTAAGATATATTGTTTGATTTCAAAAATTAACAAAAAATAGAAAATGAAAATTTTGTACTATACTGTTATTTCTTGTGAATGAGAATCGTGTAATATGCTGTAATAGTCATCGCTTTATTTTTTAACGAAATTTTCAAGTTTAAATATTATTGAGACTGTGAATGAAAATATTTTTCTGATCAACATTTTACCATTTACGTACAATACTACAATGTACAATACAATGTGAATGAAAATTAATTTTTACCAACTAAACATATGTAATTTAGACAGGATTTTGGTGCTTTGGTGACCACTCTAGGGTCTAGGCTCTAGAGTATGTAGCTCTTCTCTCTGCATATGGTCACTAGTATTTGGTTCATGAACCCTTCCTCTTTCTTTTTAATGTAAAATAGTCGTATGTATCAGTGTATCACCCTATAGTAGAGTATCTCCCATGCATGTTTTTATATAATATATGTATATTATATATTACCTAATATTCGTATATATTACATACAATAAGAGGAATAGAATGGTCTAAAAGCGCACCCTCTTGAAAATAATTAATATTGGTTAGTCCCACCTTTGGATTTGCGTTTGTATATTGTATGTACGTATCTTTGTCGTATTGTACGAGGAGGTGCAGGCCACCTTTAATTATTTTTCTCTACTATACATGCATGCATTATTATTAGTTATTAAGTAAATAACTTTTAACTATATATATTCTGCTGAATACCTAAATGCATTTTGTTATATATATATATATATACATTGAATAGGTGCAGATAATAATATGATTTGATTACTGCATCTTATAGCGTATGTGATAAGCGTTAGACCGAAGGCTTCTCTTGGTAGCAATGTTGAAGAGCGAACCAAAGAAAATGTATAAATGACAACTGACAATAAATAAGGGATTCGATGCCTCAAACCCATAGTAAGGGAGTTGGACCAGCTGATTAATTAAGGTGGGATTGACTGACATTTTGGTAATTACTTTTTGTGATTTCTGATAATTACTATGATAATATAATTAATAGGGATTGATTACAAATTGATAGTTAATATTTGGACAGTTGAAACAAGTTGTTATTTTAAGTTTTTTTCAATCACTTTGCTAAGTTTACATATGTTCAAATTGCTAGTCCCTCCGTTTGATTTGTACATAATGTGCAACACTATACGTAATAAACAAAAGCACGTTAAATTGCTATTTAATGTTAGGGTATAGAAAATTACTATTTGATATCCAATAAGTCGAACTAACTGCAAGCTAATAATTGGTCTGTTGAACAAACTACTCATTATTTTCTTTCATCACGTTCCAAAATAGACATAATTAAATCCTAACCAAACCAACAATTTACACACATGTGTGAAATTAAAACTAACAAAATATTTTAAAAACTTAAACAACAATTTATTAAGCTCCTCAAAACTAAATTCAAATATAGTTCCAGACACGTATTTAATTTTTTTTAATCATAGTGCTTATGATTTGAAATTGCAGAACAATTTTAAGAAAATATAATTACCGTATGAAGACAAGAGACCCACACGTGCAGGTCCCTTTTTGACCATGTGATGATATACACGTGGTGCTTCCTAGTGGAGAGTAGGATGGACATGTGGGTCCCTGCATGAAGCAACCACATGCTTGAAGGAACAAGCACACGACCTTGCTCGGCGGAATAAAGCCGGCTGCGCGGCCTTCCCCACACCATGTGGCAAATATTACCTTATTAGCTGCAAATACCACATAATATTTTGTCTCAATTTTTACTCAATAGGAAAATATAGATATGTAATTGTAAGAAAGTTGAAATTTAGCTCCAGTAGAAAGTAGTTTGAAAAATATAGATAGTTAAAATTATTATGTATGACATCAAACCGCATTTATAACGTGTGCAATAGGTACTTTTACATTATCCTACTAATAATAGTATCATATCTAATATATGAAAAGATTTAAACGTTTACCAAAAAAAAAAAAAAAGATTTAAACATAATATAAATTAATGAACTACTTAATTATTATATTATTAATTTTATTTATTATGGAACTTAGTTGAGTCATGTAAGTGTATTTGCTCTGTTTCCTCCAACGGATAATGGAGCTTTATAAGGAGACTTAACCCAAATCAAGATTGAAAAATATTCATAACCATTTGTTTCACCTTTTAAGTGTTGACTATTCTAAATATGGGGCAAAACATATTATGTGTTGTTCACAATGTGAGCTGATATTATTATAAATGTGAGACAAATATATTACATGTGTTGCTCTCCTGACAATGCGATCTGATATTATTTTCGACTGATCGAAGCGATATAATTAAGTTTCGACTGATTCCGACTTTGAGGGTCTCCTTAAATGCCCTAAAATGTTAACAAAATTACACATACTACCACTATGAGATCGGAACACACTGACTGATGCTGAAAATCTCTATCATCACTCGAGAAAAAATCGGGTTTGGCAAAAAGAATAATCGGGACTCGGACCAGTACAATTCCTTGGGCCATATTTAATGCCTTTCTCCTCGGAAGCCTCCAGGGTCTAAGCCATCTGCAAAACGACTGGTCCAATGGGTCTGTCCAAAGTGGGCTCAATTGTTTACACCAGCCCACTCTACTTAAGCTCAAGATGCGCTTTCACTTTTTAATATTTTTTACTGAATTCCTTCTAATTAGAGTGCTTTAGTTTTTTTTCTTTGGAAAAATGAAAACATTGCACGAATTCATTTGTTCCATAATAAATAATGCACCCACAAGCTTCACTACTCAGTTTTCATGCATGATATAATTCGAGTTTAATCGAGCCTAGATTGAGAGCTCAGTCGAGCACATAATTTGAGTCAAATTAAAACCTTATAGTCCAACTTCGAAAGATCTTGAGTTCGATTTAATTGACCAGCAGACTTATACTCGATTCTTTTATACCTCTAAGAGAGTTTGAATATAAAACATATAATTAAAGAATAAAACAACGTTCAACTCCTACAATTATATCTCATGGTTAAACAAATTCGATTGAGCCACTACTTTATTTTCGTTTGAGCTAAAGCAAAAAATGAGCCAATATTTTTCAAACACATCCGAACATTTTCATACTTTTGCATTTCAACACTTTCCTCGTACGTACTAGGTAGATACCAGACTTTAAAAAAAAAAAAAAAGCAAAAAAGAGTACGTTAATTAAATATATTTATTATTCAATAAGGTTTCATAATTCGTTTGATAAATTGTCTCAACCCCAAAACTACGGAAGCTAAATGAGCTTGATTCGAGTTAACAACCGACTCTTCTCTTCTTGGTTGATGATATCATGAAACAAGACGCGTTAGACTCTAACCGACTGACTATGCAAGTTTTTCATATTAAAGTAGTAATATTTTACACATGTTAGGTTTTTTCTTTTAAAAGAAAATAAATTTTTTCGGTCGTATTTTTTTTTCTAAATTTTAAAGGTTGAAATTCATTTCAAATAATTTGAATTATTTTTAATAAATTTATCAATTCATTTTTGTTATTTTAATTAAAATATAATAAAATAAAAAATATTACTTAATTGGTAATGCATGCGGAAACAATAATAAAATCATGATCTTTAGTAATTTAAAGAGAATTTATGTAATCTATATAAATGAAAAATGCACTTAGAACTTTTCTCAACGATATATTTTTTTTAAAAATATAAAGAACCGTTTTATGCACAATTTGAATGGTTTATTTGATCACACGTGAATTAGATGACCAATTTGTAATATTTTACAATAAAATGCAACAAGAAACACATGTAATAACATTCAATGTATGTGCTAAAAGTGCAACATTGTGAAACTAAATTTATTAACAACTATTATCCCTGCAACATATTCTTGCACTTTGCATATACATACAAATACACCAATTAAGAGTTGAATAGGTGTCTCTCATGCATGCAGTGGCACGTGTCTACATGTTATAATATATTTCCCGCCCGTCCTTTCACTTTTCGTCAGAATCATGAATTTCCTCTATTTCTAACGTCACGAACCCCATTGAGCATTGAAGCTCCCATTGACTGATGATGAAGAGAAATTAATTAAGCTTTCCTTCGTTGAACGGACCTCCTTTTAAATTTCTCCCACCGCCCTGAAACCCGAAACCCTAAACTCTAAAACCTAAACCCTATAAATACGGCGCATAGTTAGTCGTGCGTTGGAATTCATACATTAGATGGTAACAATTAGCGAAGATCCGCCGATGAGTCCCGACAGTGACAACATGGAAGGAAATTTCGAAGAAGGAGAAGAAGAGGTAGAACAGATCAGCTATGACGAGCTGAAGAAGCGAATGTGGAAAGATGGGGTGAGGATGAAGGAGTTCAAAGCCGAACGCGAGCAACGTAACCCGGTTGCCGGAAAAACCGCTGCATCCGGCAGCTCGTCTTCCTCTGTCATTATCCGGAGAGATGCGTCTCGGAGAAAGAAGATGGCACGAGCTCAGGACTCGATTCTCAAGTACATGGTAAAGATCATGGAAGTCTGTAACGGCCAAGGCTTTGTCTACGGTATGTTTGTTAATTACTATTCCATCTCACGGAGTTTAGAGGATTATGAAGATCTAAGCTAAGAAAACTCATATACACAACTTATGAAGCTAGTTGTAAGTCTTTTAATCATATAAATAATTGTTTCAAGTATGAATAAGAGCTCGTTGAAGGTTTTACTCACAAATTTGAGTTGAGATAGTCAATTACAGTGCAGGTTTTATTTTGGATATAGAGTATCAGACTGTGCAGATTCAACACTGGTAATACCATTTAAACCTCCCATAAAAGTGCTAAAGTACTTATGTGTCCATAGAAATAACCGTTGTAAAAAACTTAACTGTTGTTCATAGGAAGAATATCAGTTTAAACCTGACTTTCCTAGGAAGGGGAAGGATCTTAAAGTACAAATAAGAGTGCGTACCGAATGTTATTACTCATAAAGTTTGAATTTATAAGACAATTAGTTAAAATAGGATGAAACCATCATTGGACGATGGGTAAATTGTCCTATTAACTTTTTGTGATATGAATTTTTTACTTTAAAATTTGTAATTATTGTCAATTTAAACTTTTACATTTATCCTAAAATATTTGTATACTAGCTACTTGCCCGTAACTCAATTCTTGCTATTAACTGAATTTCTGACTTTGTCCCTAGTTAAGATGTGCGTCTTATTAATTATTAATTGTTTCAATTCTTATTATCTAGTCCGTGTGTAGAACAAACCTAACTGTATCTATTTTTCATGTTATTGATAGATTATTATTGGCTATATTAACCCTAAATTTGTTCAACGAGATTAATTAAATAGTTTGAGGTTTGAATGGATCCGAGGAGAAATTCTTGGTTGCCTCAGATCCAACACGTAGATGACAGTTGGTGGCAATTCATCCACACAAAACGTGACACCTGTTAAAATTGAGAGAGACACTGCAGCTTTCAGCAAAAACGAGAACGATTAGTGACACGTGTCATGTTTTCTGTGGTTGAAGAGCCACCAAGTGACATCCACGTGTTGGGTCCGAGGCAACTAAGAAACTAGCCAGGGTTCGGTGGGTCCCATCAGGATTACAAGCACGAGAGTCATGGAAAAAAGCGCGAGCTTGAGAAATTTTATAGAAATGAAGATTTTAACTATTTTCCTGTCATATGAATTTTATTTCATAGGATGTGTACTATGATCAGGTATCGTTCCCGAAAAAGGAAAGCCTGTCACCGGTTCCTCCGACAGCCTCCGAGAATGGTGGAAGGAGAGTGCCTGCTTTGACCAAAACGCCCCTCCCGCGGTCAAAGACTACCTCACGGCCATCAAGGTGAGCAGACCGGAGGACGTGGCGGCGACTCTGATGCATCTTCTCCACGACCTCCAAGACACAACCCTAGGCTCACTTCTCTCCGCTCTCATCCAGCACTGCGTCCCTCCCCAGCGCAAGTTCCCGCTCGAAAAGGGCCTAGCGCCGCCGTGGTGGCCCGTCGGCGACGAGCTCTGGTGGGGCCAGCAGGGGATGGCTCATGAGCAGGGCGCGCCGCCGTACAAGAAGCCCCACGACCTGAAAAAGGCGTGGAAGGTCACCGTCCTCGCCGCCGTGATAAAGCACATGTCTACCGATATGGGCCACGTGCGGCGGCTGGTGACGCAGTCAAAGTCTCTGCAAGACAAGATGACGTCTAAAGAGAGTATCATCTGGTCAAACGTGGTCAACCAGGAAGAGCTCCTTTGTCAACAGTATGCTAAGAGCCTTACCATCTCGTCTCTTGAAGACGATGAAGAAGACAGTACTGAAATCGAAACGGCCGATCCGAAGAGGAAGCGGGTGGCTGATCAGTCGTCGAGCTCCGACGATGCCACCATCTACAAATATCGTCCGATGAGTGATCATGGATTTTTCGACAAGAATATTTACGACAGCGTTATGGACGTACCGGTTCAGTTTGTTCCGGCTGGGTTTCTTCACGGCAGTGGTGGGTCCTCATCGACGTCATCTCTGTTCTTACCGGATTGGTCGCCGGAAGGTTCTAGCGGCCACAGCGGCGAGAACTTCTGGAGGGGCGGGATCGAGGATATGGTGATGGGAACCGATGTATTTGAGCAGATCCACCGAGACAGCACTGTTGACTTAAATCCGAACCAGAACCCGAACCCGGACGAGGCCGAGTGGTTAGGTTTAGGTCACGAGCACGGAGAAACTTCGGTCTGGGACCTTAAGTATGAAGATATAGATGATGACTAGCTAGCTCATGCTAGGTTAATTAAGAAAGAATGATGAACTAAATTATTATTGATAAACATGATGAAAAACCCTAATTAAAGGTAGTTGTTTTACTAGTATTATTTTTCCTCTCATCATATAATATACAAATTGTATTTGATTTGAAGCAATAAGTAATTTAATATCAGAATAAATAAGTTGTTTTCCTTAGTAATATACTTCTTGTATATATATACAAAATGACAGTTATTTACAGAGACAACCTTAATTAGTTCCTTATCTTGCAGGATAGGAACCCTAGCTATATATACAGTATTATTACTTCACTACGAAAGGAAATTGATTCAGTTGGGTTTAGTTAAATCAAAATCAATACTCAATGTAGTGAATCTGAGGGATGCAATCCAGGTAGTCCAACCTAGCGTTTGAGCATGTATAGCGTTTCCGGAACTTCATAGTCTTCTTGTTTCCGGTCTCGACGTCCACCAAGAAAATCGAACACACCGGCCTGTGATCCGAGAATCTAGATTCTCCTCGGACGTAGGATAATTGTTCTATTCCATTTCCTCGCCATAATACACGGTCGCACCTGAAGAAAATGACCATTAACAAACAAACTAAGCATAAAATCGTGTTACAGGTGCTGCTTTCCTGATAAACCCCTAAAATACTCTGCAATAAACTAAAATTAAAAACGTTTTGAAGTGAGGCGTTACCAGGCAGGAGTGCGACGTTTCTTCTTAGACTTGACGGTTTCTCCGACATATGAATCGGAATTAAGAGCATACTTATACGTTGGAGCAAAAAAAACCTTCCCCTCTGAGAACCCCTCAAAAACCCTACCAGCTGCTCTCTCTATATTTAGCTGATCTTTCTCAAGCAATCTATCCCATTCTCTATTCTCCATTAAAAGCATGGTGTCCTCATAACTGAGGGATAGCCTGTAATTCAAGTCTCCGAGCCACATAACTCGGTCGTGATCCACAACTTTTTCGGGTTCCAGACGGCACGAGTCCTTGCAAATCTTTGCAAAGTGTATGGTCTTGAGTATTTGTACCACGTCTTGATTCCGCTTAAGCTCGTCACCTTCCTTCTCCCCGGCTGCTAGGTGGCTGCAGATGAAGCAGAAGCTGGTTTTGTACAATGACATGCTCATTGATATGCAACCCTGTCATTGGAAAAATATTTAGTTAATTTTGTAAATTAAAAAAAAAAAATTAACAACAGTTTTGGACAGAAACTGTGGGAAGTACTGAATACTGTCGTTTTAATTCAAGTCAAGTCAGACCACAGATGTGTTAAAGACATGAATAGACTAATTCAGCACTTACTTTGTTTCTAAGGCAACCCATGATCCCTCTCCATACACTTAATTTTGTAAATTCGAAAAGTATTTAACAGCAGTTTTAAACGGAAACTGACGGAAGTACTGATTACTATCGTTTTGGTTCAAGTCAAGCCAGACCACAAATGTGTAAAAGACATGAATAGACTAGACTAATTCTAACACTTACTTTGTTTCCAAGGCAACCCATGATTCCTCTCCCCACAGTGCAAACCCTAAGATGGCCGATGTGTTCAACCAGTTCACTCCGAACCCAAACCGTAAGGAACAACCCGACCATTTGCTTGCTCGCGATAAGCTTAAAGCGTAGTCCATCAGTTGGTGACGTGGGAGAGATGAGTTCATCGAGCATTTCATATCCACCGTTCTCTATCAACCCCCGCTCATTCATCGGGCAGTTGCACGCCTTGAGACTGACCTTATCAGGCATCAGGTTTCGGCTCAGGGCTTTTACGGATGGCTTGTCGTGCAAGTTAGTAGAGTTGGGCGATTTCAGCCCGTGGCTCAACTCTAGGTCTCTGTTTAGCGTTTGATTTATCACCATTAGCCATTTAGCCGCATGTTCATTGTCTTCGTTACCTCCTAGCACGTTCCCTGCATTTAGCGGGACAATTTCCTGAAACCTAGAGACACAACACAATCATCCATTGTGTTACGAAGATACTTTAGTGGAGAATTAATATATGGGTGTTAAGAAACTAAAAATATGTTGATAATAATTGTTGTCCTAAATTTGATTTCTAATTTTTTTAATTTTCACTTTTTTTTTAATCTAATTGACGGAAAAACATGTTTTTAAGATCAAATAAGCCTAAACCATGAGCAACGAATATAATATATTTTGAAAAAGTGGAAAGCATATTTTTCTTGCTAAACGTCAATTTTTAACGCTAAAATTAGTAGAAAAAAGTGAAAGCAACAAATTTGATAGATGGAACGACTAATATTAATATTTTAAATTTGAGACAGAGATTAGCACCTTGTCTTATATATTTGGGACTATCTATATATATATATATTGTCTACTAATTAGTACATACCCTAGAACATATATATCTGAAGACCCTTCGTCTTGGAGAAAGTCTTCAATGTTAATGCTATTGTCTGGGATTCTCCCTCCAACATTCCATGTTCCGACATACATCCTACAATTAAACATGTCTTAGTATTTGGTGTTTTATGATTACTGAAGATTAAAAACATGTAATTAGAGCATGCAAATAAGTTTTTCCGTACCGGCATTCTTTTTCTTTCGCGGCATTCGCAGGCTCCAACGATACGTCTAAGGTTGATAAGTTTAGACTTTCAATCCTCGCGTTAGATGGTCGTTCTAGGATCATAAAAAGACAACAATTGTTAATATTTCATGACACACACGAAACTATATATATAACTAGCTACGTTATAAGGAAGTGAGTGAAGTGAATATATACTTATACTGGCTTGAAATGTATCTCTACTTGACTGGTGTAAGCTTTGGTTCCACATTTGAGGGCGCCTACCTGTAAGGCCAAAGCTCAGTCATCCGCGAAAAATTTAAGAAAAATCAAGCAAGGCGATACGGGTTTATATTCGTCGTCGAACAAAAAAAAAACTATTTAGGTCTTCATCAAGTATGATTCTCGTAATTTTAAAGAAAAGATCTAGAAGGTAGGTTAGCTACCAAAATCTCACTACGTACTGAAGATATTCTCAACATAGGAACGTGGCCTAATGAGCTATTTGTCACATGTATGCAATGGGGAATCATCATTTATTAAGTATGTAGCAAGTACAAAATATATCAACGTTGACAATGTGAGTTTGAAACTAACTAAGCTAAATATTGCCCGATTATGTGAGGATTGCATGACAAATTCCAGAAAATTTTAACGTGAAATTGGACAAGTATACTGTAGTTACTCATTCACAAAATTAAAAAAGATCTTGTTGCATTTTCGACTAAAGTTCAGGTAGCTAGACCCCATTTTTGTCATATACTCGGTACTATAAAAAAAAACTTAGGGATGAAGTTGTTCATTCCTTACAAGTTTGGGACCAAAATGAATTGAAAGGGAAACATACCGGAGGAGCTCTTCTTGATAACCGCCGAGGGCTCCATCAACGCTCTTCTCCGAGAAGAAATCCTATCCATCACAATGATTCCATCCGATTCCTCATTATGAACATCCACGTCATCGGCATTCACCTTCACGGTGTGCTTGGAACCGAATATTTTCGGAATGAACGACTTCAAATCATAGAGTTAAGTTATAATTAGAACCATGAAAAAACCATGTATGCGTGTATCCATGAAGAACACAATGAATGTATAATTTTATTTTATTTTGGATAAGAAAACACAATGCATAAAAATTACCCGTTTCTTCTTTTCGATCCTTCCGGCAGCGATCGAAGTGTCATACTTGGTTTTCGTCATAATATTGATTATTGGTGTAGTGATATTCGAAGAAGCTTTGAGAAGGGGTTCATTGGGTTAATACTACTTAAAAGAAGAAAGAAAGTAGAAGGAGAAATTCATTGGGGTACGCGTGAAATTAAGGGGTAGGTAAAATTAGCTGCGATTGTGTGATGTTTAATCTGAGAGAAGTGAATATTCAGATATTAGCGCCGTTCCGGTGAATTTCTGGTACTTAGTTTAAGAGCCTAAACACAACCATTCATAACCTTCCACTGGTTTTCTGGTTCTAAAAGGCTAATAATTTAGCAAATTTAGTTAACTAATAATTATTTTACTATAGAAAGGAGAACATACTAATAACTAATGTTATACGTGGTGATTTCTTTATTAATTAAATGAATGTCACTTATATCACACTATATATGGGTGCATATGGTCAATTAGATGCATTTAATTATATATATAAGTATTGAGTTTCTTTTATAAGATTGCTTTTATAGTTTTAGGTTGAGCAATGGCAGATTTATATATGAGAATGAGCGATTAAAGGTCCCCATTTTTATGATTTACAATTTTACAATATGTATTCGATATATAAATTTTATATAAAGTAGAAAGTTTGAACCCTATTTTACAAATTTTTATTTAAATATATAGTTTTTTTTATTTTAATTTAGCGAACCTAATTCGCAAAATTATAAATTCACCGGAGAACATTAAAATTAAATACCTTGAAACCTTGAATAATTTGTTAAGATTTATTTTTCTTTACCAAAATAGTATTTTGATATAGTCTTTAGTCCTTCCAAACTTATTTAGACCACATTCAATTCCAACGGCATCTATCAATTGAGCGTTTAATTGAGCATTTAATTGAAAATATTTTTTTCAAATCCTTTTAATTTTATAGGGAATTCACATTCACATAAAAAATCGTATGTGGCCAGTATTGGCTTTATTTATGTCCAATTTAATAGATATTATCACGAATATATCAATTTTCTTGGAAATTAAAAGTTTATATGATAAATAAAAAAAAATTAAAGTCTAGATAACAATTTATAATTTGATCAAAGTTCAGTTATATTATTAACTCTTAAGCTAATAATAAGAATGGTTTATAGGTCTTTTGGTACCCTATGTTTGCTCACTTTTGGCTTTTGGTACCACCTGTTTGGTTTTGCCTATTTTTGGTACCATACGTTTTCCATTTGTATACTTTTGGTCCGACTGTTAGTTGACCGTTAGAGTTGACCGTTAAATAGTCACGTGCCTTGCACATGCCTAGCCCCAAATTTTGATTTTGTTCAGTTTAGTCCTAAAACTTTTTTTCCTAACTTTTTATTTTTGCAATTTTGCCCTTAAACATTTTCAACCGCACCTTAGGACTAAATTGACCTAGTCATGGTCGAACCCATGGCTAGGGTCACCGGACCCGCGAGACCCTAACCATGGTCCGACTTAGCCATGGGTCGGACCATGGCTAGGTCAATTTAGCATTAGGGTCCAATTGGGTCAATTGGACCCAATTGTTAAATTGACCTAGCCATGGTCCGACCCATGGCTAGATCGAACCATGGCTAGGGTCGCCAGACCCGAGCGACCCTAACCATGGTCTGACCTAGTAATGGGTCGGACCATGGCTAACTAGGTCAATTTAGCATTAGGGTCCAATTGGGTCAATTGGACCCAATTGCTAAATTGACCTAGCCATGGTCCGAACCATGGCTAGGTAGCGATGACTATGGCTAGGTAGGACCATGACTAGGGTCGCCGGACCCGGGTGACCTTAACCATGTCCGACCTAGCCATGGGTCGAATCATGGCTATGTCAATTTAGTTTTATGGTGCGGTTGAAAATGATTAAGAGCTAAATTGCAAAAGTAAAAAGTTAGGACAAAAAGTTTGAGGACTAAACTGAACAAAATCAAAATTTGGGGCTAGACATGTGCAAGTCATGTGACTATTTAACGGTCAACTCTAACAGTCAACTAACGGTCGGACCAAAAGTATACAATTGGCAAACGTATGGTATCAAAAATAGGCAAAACCAAACATGTGGTACCAAAAGCTAACAAAAAAAAAAAGCTAAAAGCATACCAAACCATAGATTATTAGATTACCAGATGTAAGTTGTCTCAGTCCTCCTTGCCTCGCATTAAACAAACAATATCGGGCGAGATTGTATATATATATCTTACACATAAAAAAACATACGTACAAACACTACATTAATTAATGCCTAAAGACAACACAACTTTTTCGGAAGAAAAAAAAAGATGCATATATAATACAATTTCTTAGATTCCTACATGCCACCAGCTGAGACATATATCTATAATAATATTAATAGAAATTACATTCCAGATAATCGATCACCCATGATTTGATTAAGAAGTACATAATCTACTTGTACTCCAAAATCATGTTGTTCTCAGGAGCCAAGCCGACACAAGCCCTCAGAATGTTCTCCAGCATAGCTCTCTGCTTCGACAGCGCGTTCACCACTGGTGTACCTGGCGGAACCTGTTTTTTATTTTTTAATCACTTCCATTAGATTATTTATTGTATCCCCAAATTAATTGATTAATTAATTAAATATGCAAAAGAATGAAGATGGTAGTAGCTAGATACTTACAAGTGGGGCTTTTGTGAGGTAACTGAGGATGGTAGCCACTGGGTGGAAAGAATGGAACTTCCCCTGTCCATTTATATATAGTTAGATTAGATAGATTCGATACAAGTGACCATTTATATTATTAATAATATAAAAAATAAAATAAAAACCAATAGAGATCTGTTGATATTTTAGTATTTCTTTCTAATATTTGGTATTACTTATCCGAAGTATTAGTTATAATTACACGTGTTGAACTGTGTCAGTCTAATAGGTGATTATATCAACTGAGTCATAAAAGATATAGAGTTTGATCGGTAAGTGTACGCTAGACGGCTCTCTCTGATCTATACTCGAATCAGACATGATCTCCAATACTAAGTATCCTAACTAGCTATGTGAATCAAATCATGAAATACCGATAATTTAACACTTTAGATAAGTGATGCCCCAGATATATTAAAAAAAAAAATTAAAATATACCAAATAGACAAACTGTATAAGTGAGTTACTGATTAAGTTTTAATTATTATCTTTAATAAAACAATAATGGTTGAATTATGAGTACCTCTCCGTGAGCTTTGAGTTGGATTCTAGTGGTGAGCTCGGCCAAGAGGACCAAATCTAGAATTATGGGTGCGGCCAAGAGGGAATCCTCGCAGGTGTTATGGAGGACGATGGTGTTGGTCCCACCCATGAATATCTCCGACGTGTACTCGTCCATTGCTCTCTTGCTGTCTCCCACATAAGGCACATACTATATATACAAACCAAACATCGTCGATTAAGAGTAAATCTTAATTAATTACGTTTTGTTAGGAAATGGGCCGTACTGATCTATGTTTGTGCTTTATTGCCAAACGATGTATGTTTCTGTTTTGATAAAAGTTGTTGATTTTGTAACAATTTCAATTTGATGCACATTTTGCATTTCAACTTTGTAATTACATGTTAAACACTGAAATTTGACTAGCTAGCTGCGGTTTATTTTACTTTGGAAATTAATGTAGTTTCATCATGTATTTCTAACATGTTTTTGAAGTAGTTAATTAATACGGTTTACGTACCTTAATGACGACAACATGGTCAGGATGCTCCCCGGGTTGATACAAGATGCCATTGCTGGAAACCATGTCATCAACCACGTTGCTCTTGGATATCTCTTTCGACCGAAATGTTTGAGGAGCCGACAGGTTCATACCGTCGTTGTTGCCCAGGTGGTTGTAGCTCACGATAGATGTTGGCTGCAGTATATAGTACAAATCATCAGATCCTCTCATATATGCATTCTTAATTTATCAATCAATAATAAATAAAGTCCGACTAAAATGCAGGCAAATGTATTTGCAGTCAAATTTACGGTCTTGAATCAAACACATTGAAATATATGTATTGAGAGAATTTGATTAAATTTTACTTTGTAAAATTTGAATTATTCTAACTTCTGATTATTTAATGAATGTATTCAAATGTATAAATATATAATATATGAGTAAATCTTTAAAATGTGAAATTTCATGTGAAATTTCTTGTGAAAGTAAGAAAGAGAAAGTAAATGAACAAATGTATTGGTGCTTGGTGGGTCCCTATATCACTTTCTATAGAAATTTCACAGAAAATTTCACAGGTTCTAGCAACACCCATAATATATACCTTGATTCCAGCACCAACAAGAAAATCCACCAGTACAGATTTCATCTTTGTCTGTCCACTCTTGAAGTCATCCCCACCGATCAAGCAATTTTTTTCAATAGCCAACTCAATCAACCCTGCATTTTTTCTTCTTTCAAATTTTTAAACTATATATATATATATATATAGAAGCTCACAATATAATATACTATTATAAGTTAATTACAAAAAATACTACCCGAATTTCGAGACACTTGATATTAACATTTTATATCTGAAACATGAATTAGCACGCACATGACATGACTTATAACTAAGACTATTTTTAGGTTATTTAACCCTATATATTATATAATAGAGAACTAAAATGAGAATAATTAATATACCTGGGACAAAGGTGTTCTGAGGGCTGCCATTGATAAAAGGAACACTCTCAAGCACACAAGCAATAGCATATAGAGTCGAAGGAGAGATCTCAGACTCATCCCTATCCACAGAACCCAAAAGATTCTCCTTGGTATCATTTAAACCCGCCACAACACTGCTATACCTCTCCGTATTACCCGTCCACAGCACCACCACCTTATCCACCTTATTCTTCTCCTTAAACTCCCTCATATCTTTCATCACCTGCTCGACCTGTTCCTTCTTCGTGCCACGCATCACGTTGTTGGCACGTGACCCCTGGTTCGCCGCGATGAAATCCGGGTCGTAAATCCCGGGAAGCGGGACCATGTTCTCCATGTAAGGGCGAAGCTGCTTCTGGAGGTCGATGTCGAGGACCTTGGCCCGAACCATGGCGTCGGCGAGGTTGGTACTGCTTATGTCCCAACCGCCGAACACGATGGAGTCGGGGTCCACCATGGGGATTAGGCTCTTGAAGGGTGCGTAGATCTCTTCGCCGTTGTAGGATCCGACCCGGATTGAGGAGGCTTGGGTCAAGGATCCCAAGTAGTTGGCTTGCTGCACCTTGTCCTTGGTCGCCCAAGAGATTCCTCTGTTTTGAAACAAATTATATAAGTATAATTCTACTTCACTAATAATCACTACAAAAAGAACGGTAATTTGTATTTTTTTTCCAACTAAAACCATCATTTGCAAATTATATCAGAGGATTTATTAAGTTTCGAAGAATTTTTTTTATAAAATTCAAAATTTTATAAATATTTTTCTCACAAGTTTTAGCCACATCTTTTTCTTATGAGGCAAATAAATCTCTCTCATGGAGGCTAGATTTTTTAGTAGTGAATTTTGAAGTTTAAAATATTAAAAATCTAATTTATTTTAATAAAAAAAATATATTTTTTTTCATTATGGTAGTCAAATTTCTGAACTTTTTCACGTAAAATAAATTTTCAAATAATATGTGACACAAAATATATAATTTTTATTTATATTATATAATATATAAAAATATATGTAAAATTATTTAGATTGGGATAAGGTATCATCAAGAATAACAACTATATATATATTGTTGTCCGAGTAAAATAATATACCACATAATAGTAAGCAATTTTTTTATACATAAAAAAAAAAAATAAAAAAATTCTCATGATAAAAGCTATAGCTTGTATCATAGGTTGGATCCGAATTAGTTATAGGGTCATGTCTATATTTTCCACATTTTCTAGTACCTTAATTCAAAACAAATTTTATCTAGTTCGAATTAATAATTATTATAATATATAGGTTGTAAATAAGAAATGATTAAAGTACTGACTCTCTGTTGGCGATGACACCGGCCGTGAGAGTCGAACCGTTGTTTCCTCCCCACCCGACCAACATCACACTGTGTTTAGTCAAATGTTTATTAGATATAATAATAATAATAAATGACAAAAAAAAGTTAAATTAAATTAGTGAATTTACCCAAGTTTGGGAACACGGATGTCGGTTTTGAAGTGGTACTGAACGGTCTTGGGCTTGACAGTCCACTGATAGCCGCAGCCATTGATGTTCTCATGGACAACGTCGGTTGTTGAATAACTGTAGATTGACTGAATCTCTGTGTCGGTGTAGGTAACATTGGGGCTCTCCACCTTGAACTTCTCGATGAACATTTCTACGACGTCGTCTCTTGTGTGTTACTTTCTCAGTTAATTTGGTGAGTTACATTTAAATCAGATGGAGTAGGAGAAGGAGTTTATATAGAAGATTCCAGTGCCCTATAGGAAGAGACACGTGACGAGTGCCAAGTGAGAAGGATGTGACCGCTGCCACGGTGGCATTGTTCCGTCGGAAGCTCCGCCGTGGATGGATTGGATTATATATGTGTGGTTGGTTAGGTGAATTTATTAATCGTCTAATGGCTACCATCTTGCATGCTTAGTAACAATGAACCCATAATTATGAAGTAGTACGTAGTTTAGTAGTTGGTTTATAGTTTTCGGATTTGATTTCGGAAATAGAAAAATATTTATGGTTATTAATTTACTCATGCATGTTTGATTGAATATGATTTTAGTGTGGAGCAACTTTTTGGCATACAAGACTGTTTCAGCAATATCGAACTAGGAGTTTTAAAGTTATAACCATTTTTTAAAGTCGCGGCTTCTTCAGCGGGATCCGCACTCTAGAAATTAGTAAAGTCACGTCAATCACCCAGCGGCACCACAGGTAAGATAAAGAGGTGAAAACGAGCGAGTCCAGCTGAGTATCTGTCAATTTCGTCTCGATTAGAAAGTATCATCTCGGACGATCTCAAAATTTTAAAGCTCGAACTCGGCTCGCTTCTAAACTCGACATAGTCGAGCACGACTCGATTCGTAAGGTCATAATATATCACGTTAAGTTAGCATTTTTTTTTAAAATATTACTCGACTTGACTCGTAAACTTAATTATTATACATCAAATAAGTTAGTATTTCTCATGACTATAATAATAATTGAGCTCGATTCGGGTGAATTATGTTAAATAAAGCTCAATTATGCTCGCGAGTACTTCAAGTTGAATTTAGCAAACTTAACCCCGACAACTTAAAAAGCTTGATATGACGGACTAAAAAAGTCAATTCAACTCGAAATTTTTAAAAAACAAATACGAGTTTTAATCAAATAACTTTCAAATAGATTACAAACAGGTTGACGCATTTACACATCTAGCGTTAGGATAGTGTATAATAAATGTCGTTGGGAGTTAATTGTATCGAGTGCATCGGGTGGAAGGGTAAGGTAGCTAAGCTAGGGAAAACTCTCGAATCTCTTCCAAGTGGCACATTATGACACTGCCATCAACTGGCCGAAATCCGCTAAGCCGCGGACATGAGCCAGCACCCCGTTTGGCCACGCAATGGCGCCATATGTAATTTGCGCTACTAATTACGCTGTGAATGTGCATCTCTTTTGGCCTTTCTAAAACACGTGGCATCAGGACGACTTGTGCGAATTCTTGTGGTGATGAGGAGTCGTGAAGTTAGGAATTTTGTCCCGAGTAAAAACTGAAGTACGAGGTCAATACTCAATGTAAAAAAAGTTTTATGGCAAATATAAGATTTTAAATAGTCAAATTGAGAATACTATAATTTTTAAAATCAAAATTAAACAGTATCGTTGAGAGCAGTAATTATCTTAAGAGGACATATCATATGTTCCACTATTTATGTTTCTAGATTGTACCTTATTGTTAAGATATTAATATGTGTACTGAGTGTAATTAATTTTATATGTTTTTTTAATCTATTGGAAATAGTGAATACTAGAACGTAAATATTAAATTTAAAAATACGATCTTAATGGTAATGCACACACAGTGGGACGGGAGATTCGAATCCACCCCTTCAACCCCGCTGAATGGTTTCGTGTATGGTAATCAGCATATTAATGGCGGTGGCTTGTGATTTAATTTGATAATTACCCAAGGCTGACGTGGCTCTTTTTCCCTTCTGATAGGAAAAAAAGTACAGATTTCGGTTTTTTAATGCAAAATTACTTTTCATGATTTTGAATCAGAAGTGTTCAAAGTTAACTATTTTTAGTGAGACAGTTACGTTACCAATGAAATTCAAAGTGGCATGTTCCACGTAACGTGATTAACGACCTTTAACTGCAATGTGGGCCTTTCCAACTACCGGCCGGTCTCAAGACTAGTTCACTAATCTCATAGACGGGGCAATATTTTTATCTTTTTGTAGTAAATAATGATTGATTAATGATATCTATTTATCAATATATAAACGGATTCATCATATAGACTATTAATGGACAGCGTAAATATGGACAATCGAGAACGAACTAAGACATGAAAGAAACTGATTTCTCCGGATGTTTCATTAACTAACCGTCTGTGACACTAGAATGTAATTTATCTTAGTGCGGCATGTGATACCCGTTACCCACCACCTGAAATAAATAAATAATAATAATAAGCACGGATAAATTGATGCATGTTATAGCATGCAGATAGTCAGTTAGTCACATGTAGTGGGGTCGCCAAGTTTCCTTAAAACATCATGTGAGAAAAGAAAGGTAGGTATGTGTCCTCTCCAAAGTTGTCTAGTGTTTTCTTATATCTCACTACGAATATATAGTTAGTTGACACCAATAATTGTACCAATTGGCACGTCCCTCCCACCAACTTACATTATTATTATAGTTGGCCAAAACTTTATTTGTCTGCTTCTCGCATCTTTTCACAACCTGATATGATATTTATCTATATTGTGTTAGTTAATTAGTTGGGTTAGTTAAATACATGTTCGATATATATATAAGAAAGAGATAGTAGTGGCAACCCGATCCATCCCATTACGTAATGTTTGAGTTATACTGTTTATTTTATGATATTTTTCCGATCAAACTTAACAAATAATCAACACATACAATGGCCTCAACAACATAACTCTACTAGCAATATTTGTATAGTCAAGATGCCGATACGTTAAACTCAGTTCTACTCAGACTCCACTTATACTTAACGCGATATGTGAACCACGCGACCCGATCCATCCACGATGAGTTTCGTTTTAATGTCAAACCACATGAGAGTAAACGATCTTGACCATTAGATCAGCAAAGTGGTAGTTATCTATGTTAATAATTCTTCTAAAATTATCGGATTATAGAGTGCTCACCAAAGTGCCTGATGGGCCCCGGCGAAGGCCGTTAGGCCCCTTAACGATTAGCAAACGGCGATTAGACCCGTTGGGCTAGGAGCTGGGCTGCTGGAAGGATAAGGGCTCCGACGGAAGGAGGTCCCGACATTGAATAGCCCCGAGCAAGTATGGCTCCGATAGGGGAGAGCCCCGAAGACATCGGACCTGGACGTAGTCGGTCCCGATGTGGGAGTTGACACCACTCCCCGACACCGAATCCTCAATGATGTAACTTGGGAGTCTCCGATAATGATCGAGACTCGCCAGTAAGAGCACAATCCCGGAAATCTCGCCACGATTACAGTAGTGGTATAATGGGCGAGATATATGGGATACGAATAACTGTGCAAGATACGTGGCAAGATATACGGCGAGATACGTGGGATAGTGGATCACAATCCAACTGCCCAATCAGGTAACTGGGATAGCCTTTCCTCTATAAAAGGAGGGAAGTTATTCCAGATTAGGGTTACGCTTTATACATACACAAATATTGCTTGCTTGCTCTGTGGCCGCCGTACTTACGTTAATCATCGGAGAGGGATTCTGGGCCACTGCCCTCTATTCCCCTTCTGCAGGATTGCGAGGAGCTAAGGAATCTGTCACCGTAACCGGAGCTCCTGCCGTGATCCAACATTGGCGCCGTCTGTGGGAACGCAACAAAAAGCCAAAAAGTAAGTTTGCTTCCCTCTGATTTCATTCCATGGCTGGCAACAGATCGCAACGTTCAGGCAAGCAAGTACCGGCCACCAGCAATCCCCCTGAGGATGTTGCCCAGCATCAGGATCTGGGAGATGAGGGTGACAGCACTCGCCGGAACGAAGCACCTTCCCAGAATCCGGAGCTAGCCAGGGTAGTGGCAGAGGCCATGCCCCTATTCATGGAGGCCATGGAGGCCCTCCTAGACCGAAGAGAAGCTGCTAGAAGGCAGGCAGATCTCCCGCCGCTCCCTCCGCGGCGAGACGCCCCCAGAAGACAGGTGGACGACAACCTGCCGCCACCCCCTCCGTTGAGGGAACAACCCATTCCCCCTCATCCAGCACCGGCGGAGAATTTTGTGGTCGATGGACCAGGGCCAGTACAACAAAGGACTATTCCCCTGAATGGTCCCCTCACTGCCAACCAGGTAGTAAAGATCGTGGGTATCTGCATGGGAGATCAGAAGCCCATGATGTCGGAATTGGGGAGTCAGGAGACCCATCCTTTCCACTACAAGAAAAATGAATTGTTGCGACGTTAGAATTAACTTGTCGTGACGCTAAATTGTGTCGCTATGTAGATAACGACGCTTGTAGCGACGCAAATTGATATGTCGTGTCTGATCACCGTCGTAATAATCTCTGCGACGCTTTAGAGCAGCGTCGTTAAACTCTTATAAAGGTGACACTTGTTTGCGTCATTAGTAAATTTAACTGGCGACACTACGAAGTGTCGTTATAATGGGTTTTATTGCCACATTGTAAAGCGTCGCCAGATTATGTTAATTGTTACGTTCTGAAGCGTCGCCACATGATATTGACTACAACGCTTAGAAGCGTCGACACATGATACAAAATACAACACTCAGAAGCGTCGCCATATGATGCAAACCACAACGCACAATAGGGTCGCTATGTGATGCAAATTGCTACGGTTAGAAGCGTCGCGACATGATGCACATTGTGATGCTTGAAAGCGTCGTGATTTATTTTAAAACGACTAAAAAAAACGTCGCAATGATATTTAATATCAACATATGAAGCGTCATTAAGAAATGGAGAATAATACACATTTTGCATTTACTAATAAAAAACTAGAATATTCAAAGCACTCAATAATAATAATAATAATACATAAGATAATCATATATGTTTAATTTTTTAGCATAAAAGTATATTATATATTCCTTAAACACTGAGTAGCACCACATACAAGATAAAGTACTTAAAGATATAGTAATTGTAATGCTTACACTCACATGATAGAGTACTTAACATAGAACCATGCATTACATCATATATAGTAACTTGTTACTCTTTGATCGTAAAAAATATCACCATCCATTTCCCCCTTCAATTATTCAATCTGTAAGGTGTAAAAGAGCAAATGTATTAACAATTGTGTTAAATAAAAGAGCATGCATTTTACACTAAATAAAACCAAGAATATGATTGTGTTTTTTACACAATGAATAAGATGCTTCAGAATAAGCTTTGACAAAATTTTAATTCAAAGAGAGAGACGTACCCATTTGTTAACCCTCCTAAGACATGATTCACCACCATAAGTGAAGGCTCTATAACACTACTTCTGATGAGTTCTGCACCAAAGAAACCAACTCAGCGAAAATTGTACACAAAAATTGCAGCTCTAAACAAAGCCATGACTAATCAATTCAGAGAAAAATTGCAGCTCAACTAGTGGTAAAATGTATCAATATGAGATAAATTAAGCAGCCATAATCATCTCAAAATAAATAATAACGATAGGAAAAGCACTTCGACATACGACAACCAAGAAAACAATGTTTATGCGCCTAAAGGAAGAAAATGAACAATTGCTGATGTTTTGCTTTTTCAAAGGTTGCAAAAGTAACCAAACATATGCAAGTCTACTATCAAGATCTCTCATAAGGCATGCACTTTCAAAGGCTTTAGAAACCATTCATAAAAAAAAAAAACATACCATAAACAACTTTCAAACTCTTAAAATTTACCAAACTATAATTGTTAAATACTACCATTTACTAATCAGCAAGAAGTGTACCTCTTCATGCATTGTTGTTAACTCCCGTGAATGATGCATCTCCTGCCATATAATAAAATAAACTAAACACATCAGAATGGAAACTAGGGCTAAATTAGCAAAGTTGAAGCAAACAGTTTGAGGTCTAACCTGTATGAAATCCCATAGAAAAAAACATTAAACGAAACTCTGCTCGTGCATCCTCCAAAGCCTTTTCATGAGCAACTCGAGCCTCCTCTCTAGCAACTCGGGTCTCCTCTCGAGCCAAGCGAGCTTCCTCTTCATTTCGAATCATGAGAGCTGTCATTTCATTCATCACTGTCTCACACTCTTTAACTTTCACCTGATAATCCCTAATTATAGACTCATAACGCTCTTCAGAACCATTGCTACTTGAGGAGCCTCCAAAATAATTCAGCTCATTTAACTCGGAGGTGGTTACTCCAGATCCGTAACCTCTTGCTCGACCAAACTTATCGACACCAACAACCTCATTGTAAACCTCATTCTCCAAGGCTAATTTCTCGACTTCAGTCATATTAGGTCTAGAACGCACAACCAAGAGTTCTAAAGCTTCCTCCTGCAAAAAAAAAAAAAAAAAAAAAAAAAAAATCAGAGATGCTAAATAATGATCACAGCAATCTAAATGTCATAATTTATTTGAATTAGAAAATACCATAATTCGTTCAGTAGCTTCATTTACAAAGCTTCCGTTTGCATGCTTATATTCGATAGCGAAAGCTTCCAAACGGGATGGAGATCTGTTATGTTCCTGATGCTGCAACAAAAAAACAAATTTAAAGAAGATAAACTATATATTCAGTAAGATTACATTAAAATTTAGCTTCACAGTTGCAGCCCCCTATCCATATTTTTAAAAAGAGTTCATTCGTTTAAGATAACTTACAAATCGATACTCACGCTCCGCAAAACTTGTAGAGCCTGATGCGTGAAGTGTGCGCACGTTATTACGAGCTTCTTTTCCTGCTTTAGAAGCTTTCTAAAAATAAAAATAAATAAATGAATTATCAGGTTTGGTAAACCAAGTTCTTATGAAGATGATCAAATCCAAAATATAGTTTTTAAGTACCTCACTTTCGATGGAACTCCAATAAATCACCAGCTCCTTCCATTGATAGTCAAATACATCTTCAGGGACATTACCAATAATCTCTTCCAAGGGACGCTCTGGTAAGAAATACTTCTTCTTCAAATGATGCTTATAATTCTTCCACTTGTTTCCAACAGATGCCAATATCCTCTTTCTGACTAGGTGACAATTACGTATAGTGAAAAACCTCTGCATATATGATAAGCAAAATTATGTTTAAATCAGTCAAGTAACTTTCAGTCTAGTAACTTTTCAGTTTTCCAATAAAAAAATTAGCAGAAGAGATTAGCACACAGTACCTGGACATTTTGCAAAATCTCAACTCTATATGAAATATGAACTTTCTTCCAGCTCTTAAAGTTTAATGGACATAAGTTGCCTTTTCGGGCTACACTACCAAGAAAATCTGCTAGGATGGATGACCCTTTTCCATTTGCTCGCCCAAGTTTGTCGAAGCCAACCTTAATCTTGTAACCTTCCTTAAGACCCCACACATCTGCTGCATGGTTTGCCTTCCTCTGTCTCCGAACTTCAAAATGACAGAGTGAGAATGTGTGCTAAATGACAAGCAACAACTAGTTCATAAACACAAATCACAGATTACTGAAACATCAGTGGACTTATCTACTTGAAATGAAACAATAGTGTTTGAAAAATTGAGTTTGTGCTAAAAGAAGACTAAGAAAGTCTAATTTTGTTGCATAGAATCAGCTAAGGGAGCAAGATTAAACAAATAAGGAATTTTGTAAGAGAAAACAACATAAAACAATATAGAGAATAAAACCTGTTTTACAACATAATCAGTTGCTTTGACATCCAAAATATATCGGTATAAAAAAAAGGATTTCTCATCAACAAAAGCAGGCAGAGATTGCATCTAAAAGAAGTTTATTCATGATTTGTAAGAAAACGAGTGGTTATTATCTATGATTTTGTATGAGATCTGGTTTTTTTATATGATGCAGAAGAGTTTTCATTCTAAACCATTCCAGAATACCAAAACTAAATATATATGAACTAAGGGAAAGGGGAAAAAATGCTTTTAGAGAAGATCTGATGCATCAATCCCTCAGTTCATGATTTCCTTTTGTAATTCATCTATCATTATCTCTATCACTGTTTAATGACACAAGAAAGCTTGCCTTTAATATATTTTATAAAGCATGAATGGATCATCTGAAACCTTGGATTTCACAAGGTCATTTGGACAATTAAACAAACAACTTGTGTGCATTCTCAAATGTATAAATGTAGATACAAAAGAGAGAACCATTCTATGACCTTGTTGATGACTTTGTATATAACAAGTTAATATTGCATGCTCGTAATCTCTTCGTCTAATAAGCAAACACTGGATATGCAGCAAAATACACCTTCGTACTTACATGGAGTGATCCGGTTGGAGGACGATCCCGCAGAAAGATGGCGTTACAAGATATGCAGAGGGGACGAAGATGGGAGCGCCGATTTGCGAGGGAGCATCGATCAGCCAGGGAGCGCTTGATAGGGACTGAACTTGTTTAGATTGCCTGATGGTAAATTGTGAAAGTGGCGTTTGGAAGGGGCTGAATGTGTTTGGCCGAGAAGGTACTAACCGAGTGGTGATAGATATATATTGACTATACTATTTTTTTTCATAAAAAAAAATACTATTTAGACTTATCACATAATCCAAAAATTGGGAATTTTTTACAAATAAAACAAATTTCATTTCTTCTATATTGATAGCTATAGTTAAAGATTTATGTAGGATCGACACTTGTAAGCGTCAATATAAAAAGAGTGTTTAGATTATTACGACGCTTCAGTACGTCAACTAAATTAGAATGTACCGACGCTTTGAAAAGCGTCACAACACTACAAAATCACTCGACGCTAGGTCGAAGTGTCACAAAAAAAAAGTAACACTAATTTAGTCGACTTTTTAAAGCGTCACCTATATCAAAACATAACGACGCTTCAAAAAACGTCAACATAATATAAAAACAAACAACGCTAGGTCGAAGCGTCACCAAATAAAGATTTATTCGACGCCCGAAAGTGTCGCCTATATCAAAACATAACGACGCTTAAAAAAGCGTCAACATAATAAAAAGACAAACGACGCTACTACGAAGCGTCGTCGAATTTCAATACAACTAAAATATTTACGACGCTTGAGCAAGCGTCGTCTTTGAAGTGTCACCTAAATCATATTTTCTTGTAGTGTTCGTTCCCAGGTTGATCCATACCTTGGCCCCTCCAGGCTTGGGTATCCCGAAGATAGACGAGTACGATGGGGTCGCGGACCCGGTTCGCCATGTGCAGAAGCACCTAACAGCGTGCATGGGCAGGACCCCTGATGAGGATGTTATCTGTGCGTTGTTCCCGAGCACCTTGGGAGAGAAGGCGATGACATGGTTTTACAGTCTGCCCACCGGATGTATAACCTGTTGGAAGGACATGCATCAGCGATTCATCGCCCAGTACCAAGGGCGTCGACGGCTGCTGAAGAGTGTTCGGACCCTGCATGAGGTGGTTCAGAGGCCTGACGAATCGCTGGCCCAATACTACCAGCGTTACACTGCTGGTATGACCGAGCTAGATGAGGAGATATCGGAGGGCGAGGCCATCCGCACCTTCATAAAAAACCTCAATCCCCCCTACGGCTCCGACTTACTTCACAGTGTCGCAGCCAAAAAAGTCTGGAACATGGAGGCACTCCAGGCGAGAGTAAAACAGCAAATCGACGTCCAAGAGTCGAAGATCGCTGCCGGAGAATTGGCTCCTCCTAAGGGGCACGAAGGAAAGCAGTTGTTCAAACCATTGGACAACCGACACAGGAAGGATGGCTCCGAGGGTAGTCGGAGTCGTGGACGCTCCGATCGGAGGGAGGATAGGCGTCCGACCAAGAGGGACAATCAGAGGGAGGAGTTTACCCCCCTCAACAGGCCTTTAAAAGAGGTCTTGGCGGTAATGGAGAAGCAAGGCCTCGCTCGTTTCCCCAAGAAGAAGGAAGGAGAAAAGTTGGGCTCCCGCACCGACCGTTACTGCCGATTCCATCGGGCCTCCGGTCACGACACTGACCAGTGTCGGGAGCTGAAGAAGGAAATAGAAAAGCTTATCCAGAGGGGTAAGCTGAAGGAGTTCGTGGGAGACTCGCGCTGCAAGCCCCGCTCACGATCTCGGTCAAGGTCTAAATCTCGATCGAGGTCCCCCAGGAAGAGGAGGTCCGACGCAGAGCCTTCGGAGGGCCCATCCGGGTCCAGACAGAAGAGGATTATTAATGTGATCCATGGAGGGTTCGCTGCAGGAGGAGACACATCGTCTTCTCGGGAGCGTTATGCCAACCAAGTGCCAGTCGCAGTGGTTCTGGGAAAGAGGTCACGGTCGTGGACCCCGAAGGAGAAGATGGAGATCACCTTCTCGGCGAAGGATCTAGAGGGAGTAGAGATCCCCCACGAGGATGCCCTAGTAGTAACAGTGGATGTAGGAGGATTCGAAGTGAAGAGGATCCTCATTGATGGAGGAAGCTCCTCCGACATCCTCTTCTCCGACGCCCTGGAGCAGATGGGGAAGAAGAAGAAAGATTTGCGGGAGGTCAATTTTCCGATGGTAGGTTTTTGCGGCACAACCTCTTATCCATTGGGGGTTATTACGCTGCCTGTATGGTTCGGCAGTGGCTGGAAGATGGAGAAGAGAGATGTGGAGTTCGTGGTGGTCGAATCCACAGGGACGTACAATGCGATCATTGGAAGAACCACTATCAACCCACTGATGGCAGTAGCCTCGACTGTCCATCAGAAACTGAAGTTCCCGACTGAGAATGGGGTCGGCGAAGTGAAAGGCGACCAGGTGGCGTCGAGACGATGCTATGTCAACGCCACGAGAAGATCGAGGAAGGAGGCTATGTCGGTTCTCCAAACAGACGCTGACCCTCGAGAAGAGTTTGGGCGTCCCGCCCCCATGGAGGACCTGAAAGAAGTCGAGATAGATGGACCCGAGAGGAGGGTAAAGATCGGATCCGCCCTATCCGAGGAAAGAGCTCAGGAGTTGATCGCCCTATTGAAAGAGTTCAAGGAATTATTTGCCTGGTCTCCGAGCGATATGCCAGGAATCAGTCGGGACGTGATCGAGCATGAACTGAACATCGACCCCACGGTCAAGCCGATCACACAGAAGAGACGCCCGATGGGAACAGACAAGAGGATTGCAATCCAGCAGGAGGTTGGCAGACTACTCGATGCTGGATTCATTAGGGAGATCCGATTCCAAACCTGGGTAGCCAACCCAGTACTAGTGAGGAAGAGCAACGGGAAGTGGCGAATGTGTGTCGACTTCCGTGATTTAAACAAGGCCTGCCCGAAGGACTGTTATCCACTCCCTCGGATCGACCAACTGGTGGACGCTACATCGGGGCATGAGCTGTTAAGCTTTATGGATGCTTATTCCGGTTATAACCAGATCAAGATGGCGAAAAAGGATGCCCCACATACCGCCTTTTACGCCGATAGTGAAGTCTTCCAATATGACGTCATGCCTTTCGGCCTGGTGAATGCGGGGGCGACATACCAGAGAATGGTGAACAAGCTATTCGGGGACATGATTGGGAGTACCATGGAAGCCTATGTAGATGACATGCTAGTGAAGTCCCGACGAGCATCAGACCACGTGGGCAACTTGGCAATGGCCTTCGAGAGGATGAAGCTCCACCAGGTCCGCCTGAATCCAGCCAAATGTGCTTTCGGAGTCCACTCCGGGAAGTTCCTAGGCTTCATGGTGAGCCAGAGGGGGATCGAGGTGAATCCCGAGAAACTAAGGGCGATAGAAGAGATGCAGTCCCCGACCAACCATAGGGAGGTGCAAGTGTTGAACGGTCGGCTGGCTTCGATGAATCGCTTCTTATCCAAGGCCAGCGACCGGTCGATGCCATTTTTCAATGTGTTAAGAGCCAACCGACAGTTCGAATGGACTACTGAATGTGAGGCGGCGTTCCAAGCACTCAAACAACATCTCCGCGACCTCCCACCACTTGCGAAGCCGGCTCCAGGCGAGCCACTCTATCTTTATTTGGCTATTTCTTCGTTTGCAATAAGCTCTGTTCTAGTTAAAGCTGTCGAGGGCAGTCAGATTCCTGTCTATTATGTAAGCAAGGCGTTTGCCAAGAGTGAAATGAATTATCCTCCGATTGAGAAGTACCTCTTTGCGTTGATTATTACCGCTCGAAAGTTACGGCCCTACTTCCATGCGCATGAAATTACGGTGCTAACTGACCAGCCATTGAAACACTTCTTGAACCGGCCCGACGCGTCGGGGAGACTAGTAAAGTGGGCCGTGGAACTTAGTGAGTTTCGAATTCATTTCGCTCCGAGAACAGCTATCAAAGGGCAGGCATTGGCCGACTTTATAGTTGAATCTACTATTCCCGATCCTGAAGCAACGGAAACAGTAGAGGGGGCAACCGGGAATACTGAAGAGACCCCGGCGGCAGGGCAGTCGGAACAGCCAAATAAAGAGAACACCTGGGAGTTGTACACGGATGGCTCCTCAAGCTCGGACGGATCGGGTGCGGGGTTCGTATTGATTCCGCCAGGCGGGGCGGAGCCACTTCGATATGCATTGGCCCTAACATTTAGAGCCACCAATAACGAAGCGGAATATGAGGCTCTCATAACGGGGCTGAAAATCGCAAAGGGCACCGGAATTAAACATTTGAAGGTGAAGTGTGATGCTAGCCTGATTGTAAATCAGGTTCGCGGGCAGTATGGAGCAAAGAATCCGGTCATGAAGAAATATCTTCAAGAAGCTAGGACCTTGAAGGAAAGCTTCAAAAGCTTTGATATCGAGGCGATTTCCAGGGAAGAGAATGTGGAGGCTGATGCCTTGAGCAAATATGCCTTGGGGGCACCTTTGGAAGAGAGTCGGAAGGTACACTTCTTGGAGAAGGTGATTCTATCGACCACCGATCCGTTGGAGGTGTGCGCTATCGGGACAGGGGCAGAGAAGGAATCCACTTGGATGACCCCGATAATTGTGTACTTAACGACGGGGGCACTTCCTGAAGATAAAGTGGCAGCGGAGCGACTGCGACGAATGTCAATTAATTACGCGATGGTGGACAACCAGTTATACAAAAAGGGTCTGCTTTCGACGCCCTTCTTGAAATGCGTGGCCGAACCCGATACGACTCGGATTCTGAGAGAATTGCATGAAGGAGTCGCAGCCTGTCACGAAGGCGCTCGATCTATCCTGAGGAAGGCGTTGAACTTGGGATATTATTGGCCTACGATGAATAAGGAAGCAACGGCGCTTGTTCGATCCTGTAACGCGTGTCAAAGATATGCCTCGAATATCACAGCTCCCGCCGCTGATTTGATGCCCATCGGGAGTGCTTGGCCCTTCGCACAGTGGGGCATCGACCTGGTGGGACCCCTTCCGAAAGCAAAGAGCCAGTGCACACATCTGCTGGTCGCGATCGACTACTTCTCGAAGTGGATCGAGGCTAAGCCGCTAGCCAAAACAACAGCAGGACATATCATTAAGTTCCTTCAGACCCGAATTTTGTCGAGATATGGGGTGCCGAAGGTGATCATCAGTGACAATGGTCCTCCGTTTAATGGGGCCCAGTTGGAGAGGTTCCTAGACGAGTTCGGTATCGAGCATCGAACAGCATCCGTCCACCACGCTCAGACCAATGGGCAGGTAGAGGCGGCCAACAAAATCGTGATGGAGGGCTTGAAGAAAAGGGTCTACGCTTTGGATGGAAAATGGCTGGACGAACTGGAGAACGTGTTGTGGGCGGTCCGAACGACACCCAAGCGGTCAACAGGTGAAACCCCGTTCGCACTTGTTTACGGAACAGAGGCGGTCGCTCCCGTGGAAATCGCGGTGCGTCCCATCGAACCAGCAGCTATGAGCCCTCGACGAGTCCAGGAAGAGCCAGAATAGGACCTTTGACGAATGACGAAACAAGGCGCCTGGAGTTGTCCCTGCTAGAGGAAAAACGGCTGGAGGCCGACATAGCGCAAGCTCGGATGCGTTTGGCGACGGCCAGGTACTACAATCGGAAGGTCAAGTCACGACAGTTCTACACAGGAGAACTGGTCCTACGACGGAACGAATTCGCCCTACAAGATCGGATCAACAAGATGTCCCCGAAATGGGAAGGGCCTTACAAGATCGTAGGCATGCCGGCCCCGAACGCTTACAAGTTAGAAGATCCCGACGGCAAGGTTTTAAGAAACACCTTTAGCGGCGAACATCTGAAGAAGTGCCATGTTTGACGAATAAGTCGCCCGTGGAGGCGCGAAGATGTAATTAAGTCGCCCTGAGTGGTGCATGCTATGTTAAAGACATCAATCAATAAAGAAGTTACTTCTGATCAAAGTATTCCTGAGTTGTTCTCGATACATTTAAAAAGCGTCATTGGACGTCCGAAAATCCTTAAGTTTTTAAGGTCCGATTAAAAAGCGTCATTGGACGTCCGAAAATCCTTAAGTTTTTAAGGTCCGATTAAAAAGCGTCATTGGACGTCCGAAAATCCTTAAGTTTTTAAGGTTCGATTAAAAAGCGTCATTGGACGTCCGAAAATCCTTAAGTTTTTAAGGTCCGATTAAAAAGCGTCATTGGACGTCCGAAAATCCCTAAGTTTTTAAGGTCCGATTAAAAAGCGTCATTGGACGTCCGAAAATCCTTAAGTTTTTAAGGTTCGATTAAAAAGCGTCATTGGACGTCCGAAAATCCTTAAGTTTTTAAGGTCCGATTAAAAAGCGTCATTGGACGTCCGAAAATCCTTAAGTTTTTAAGGTCCGATTAAAAAGCGTCATTGGACGTCCGAAAATCCTTAAGTTTTTAAGGTTCGATTAAAAAGCGTCATTGGACGTCCGAAAATCCTTAAGTTTTTAAGGTTCGATTAAAAAGCGTCGTTGGACGTCCGAAAGCCTTAAGGTCCTCAGGACCCGATAGAAGAGCCACGAAGAACATAATCGAAAAAGATAGTAATAAAAGGCTCGAAAGCCTAAGAGGTTCGATACAAAGGAGATAAATGAGGAAGGAGTATGAGGACTTAAGATCTAGCAAATTAAACTCGGTCCTCGGGCGCTGAATCTTCAGAAGGCTTTGGAGGGGCAGGCTCGGAGGGATCGGTAGGAGGCTCGTCGGCGTCTTCGGAGGAGCTCTCCGACGGGAGGCTGAGGTACGTCTCTGCGGCTAGGCCGAGAGTCTTGGACTTCCTCAAGTCGATAGAGTCCCCGTAAGTTTCATTAAGCTCTTCGACAATATCAAGGATGGCATTCTGCAAATCCTCCTGACAATGTCTTGCCGCGTCTGCTTTGAAGTCCTCCGAGCTCCGATATTCTTCAAGGGCCCGGACCTTCGCGTTTGTTATTTGGGCGGGATAATCCGCCCTCGCCTCCTCTAGCTCCGCAATGGCCCTCTGCTTCTCAAGCTTCAGCCGCTCAGCAGTTTCTTGCAACGCTGCCTTATCAAAGGCAGCCTGGCTCCGATCCGCCAGGGCAGCTTGTTGCTCCCGCTTAAGCGAGCTCTCAAGACTTAGAATCTGCCTGTGTTGGGATTGAGCCTCTTGAGCAAGCTTGGCCCTGACTTCCTCGGCTCGCTGCCTTTCCTCCTCAGCCTGTCGCCTAACCTCTTCGACCCGCTCTTCGGCTCGCTGCCTTTCCTCCTCAGCCTGTCGCCTAAGCTCTTCGACCCGCTCTTCGGCTCGCTTTTTGCCCTCCTCCGCTCGAAGCCTCGACGCCTCGGAGGCAGCTAAGTCCTCCTGAAGCTTGGTCAAGCTCTCGAGGTTGGAGTTGGCCCGTTCTCGCTCCAAAGCCTCCCGAAGAGACAAGATGTAGCCAAAACAGCGATCCTGGTCCGCCATTTCCTGAGGGCAAGGTATAGCTTAATATTTAAAAAGTCGGAGTACTCCCAGATGAATAAAAACAAAGTGTACTTACCTCTATCCGACGGATGGCCATCGCCCGGATATCCGCCTCGATGTCCTCCCCTTCCAGAGAGAGAGGGCGCCTCAGTGAAGGCGGGACCGAGCCCGACACCAAGTGCAAGGCCAGGTTCCTCTCCTGACACCCCCGATATAGAGGAATCCCCCGAAGGGACTCCACTGGTCTCCAAGGCTCGGCGCCCTGGTCCGAAGAAAAGGCTTGGTAGTAGTCTCCATCCAAGGGGAATGGAGGTACTACCAGGCGAACCCCTCTATCTCCTTCACTTACTTGGGCTTCAGGGGTCCCACCTCTAACTGGCGAAGATGGCGGAGCGGATGAAGATGGTGGCGTGACGGGAAGTGGAGACGTCTCCCTACCAGGTGACTTAGCAGGAGTCGACCTCGATTTTCCTTGGAGGGTCAGGTCTTCCTCCTCAGCACGATCATCGGAGGGGGAGTCCTCCAAGCTGGTCACCCGACCAAATTCACCACGGGCCTCTGTTGGGACATCTTCCACCACCGACTCCACTGCAGGCGCGGAGTCCGAGGCAGGTGCAGCAGGGGCGACGTCCGCGGAACCTGCAGCGGGGCGAATAAGTCGAGGAATTAATTTGATATCGGTATGCCAAATTAAACAACGCTCCATATATTTCTCTTTGCCGAAAAAGTCGTAACAACCCGCTTCGAGGACGTGTGGAATTTCCCCTCGAAGGATATTTTTGACATCCCTGACCCGTCCTTTCATGTCGGAGGCTTGAAGGTCTTGAGGTACCAACTCCCTATACCTTTTTATAGCACGAAAAACTTCCTTACCTTCCTTTTCGGAGCGGACGTTGAAGGCGGTCTTGACCACATCCACATTAGTCCGCCCCTCGGAGGTGGGGGCAGATACGGAAGCCTCGGAGGTCTTCGCCTTCTTCCGAGAGGGTCCCGATTGGGCAGAAGCCTTCCGATGGGAGGGCTTCTTCTTGCGCTTCAGGGAGTGGGAGGCATCGGTATCCTCCTGAAACAGACGGATGGTCAGCGATGTTCGAGGGGCTGTAAACAATGGAAACAAGAAATAATTAGAAGATTACCCAGAGAATTACATTGGAAACACCATCATGAACTTTCCCCCCAGCCTTGGGATCAATCAGCATAATCCCAATTTCAATCCGCTGCTGATCAGTGACAGAAGTGGCCTCGAAGGGTTGGTAACCCTCCTCCCAACGACGGGCCTGGATAAGCATCAGGGCCCTCTTGGTCTGCTCCGACCATGAACGGAAAGGCACGGGGGGATCAGCTTCCACGGTGGTCCTCGGCCACTCGATGGGACCAGGCTGGATGAAGAAGTATTGCTCCTTCCAGTTAGCATTATCGTTCCCCTTATCGGAGATGACGGCCCGTTCCTTGCAAATCTTCCAGGACACCTTCTTGTCCCAGCCCATCTCCCTATACTGCTCATCGGTCCCTTCGGGTTGGCGGGGGGAAAAGGAGCAGATTCCGTCCTTGTTGCAGGTCATCTTGTAAAGAACCCGCCAGAGCTCCAGGGAATAGCTCCAGTCCTCCTTATTGATATCACACCACACTTGGAAGGCAATCCATGTACGGATTGCATGTGGAGAGAAGGTCGTGGGGTACGTCTTATAGTGGTTGCACAGCTCCACCCAACTTGGGCAGAAAGGAAGTCGAATTCCTGCACGAATCTGCCCTGGGGAGATAAACACCTCGTCCCCTTTGGGGAGCGTAATCTGGGCCTCGCGAGAATTGAACTGCTCATAGGGGTAGCGGGCCCCGAAGGAGGATTCAAAGATGCCGCACTCCATACAGGCCCTATCGAAGCTAATAGGTGCAAGCGTGTTCTTGAGATACTTGAAGACGAAAGGTTGGCCAACAGTAGCAGATCCCTCGGCTGAAAATCGTCGAGGGAAGGAAGGAGGGGAAAATTGAAGCCTAAGAAAACCAAAGATGAAAGAGAAAAGAGCAATAAGGTGAAGAACCTTACCAGACATGGTGGTTGAAGTGATCGCGATCGGAAAATCTGGAAGCTGGAAACGCCGGTAAAACCCTGAAGTGATCGTGATCGGAAAATTTGGAAGCTGGAAACGCCGGGGAAACCTTGGAGTGATCGTGATCGGAAAATCTGGATGCTGAAAACGCCGATAAAACCTTGAAGTAAGAAGAATTAGGGTTCTTGGGATCGCAGAGAAGAAGAAGTAAGGGAAAAGTAAAACAAGGTCTGGATTTAGGGTTTTATAAGGGAAGGAAAAGGAAACTGAAGAGGCGGGCAATCTGAGCCACAGAATTCAAAACGATTCGATCGTGAGCGTCCAAGGGGGGAAACGTGCCAATTCGACGAAGGCGAAACGGTTTCAATTTGAACCGTCAGGACGCATGGGACAGATAAGACAAGAGTAATGACGTACCGGGTGGTTGAAAAGCGCTTTTTCAGAAAGCAGGCATGCGAAACCCGAAACGTTCCTTCACCTCCTATCAGCATTTAATGCTGGTCTGATCAAGAAAACCCCTCGAATTCAAGCAGGATCCCAAAGGATCTTAAAGAGATCCAAGGCAAAGGCCTCCGACAGAAGTAGGGCAATGGCCTCCGACGTCTCAAACAAAGACCCCCGACTGGGATGTAGAAGAGTCCGATACTGAAAGACGCGACGCACTATAAGTCCCTCACGCCTTGGGGTCAAATGATGGGCCCCGGCGAAGGCCGTTAGGCCCCTTAACGATTAGCAAACGGCGATTAGACCCGTTGGGCTAGGAGCTGGGCTGCTGGAAGGATAAGGGCTCCGACGGAAGGAGGTCCCGACATTGAATAGCCCCGAGCAAGTATGGCTCCGATAGGGGAGAGCCCCGAAGACATCGGACCTGGACGTAGTCGGTCCCGATGTGGGAGTTGACACCACTCCCCGACACCGAATCCTCAATGATGTAACTTGGGAGTCTCCGATAATGATCGAGACTCGCCAGTAAGAGCACAATCCCGGAAATCTCGCCACGATTACAGTAGTGGTATAATGGGCGAGATATATGGGATACGAATAACTGTGCAAGATACGTGGCAAGATATACGGCGAGATACGTGGGATAGTGGATCACAATCCAACTGCCCAATCAGGTAACTGGGATAGCCTTTCCTCTATAAAAGGAGGGAAGTTATTCCAGATTAGGGTTACGCTTTATACATACACAAATATTGCTTGCTTGCTCTGTGGCCGCCGTACTTACGTTAATCATCGGAGAGGGATTCTGGGCCACTGCCCTCTATTCCCCTTCTGCAGGATTGCGAGGAGCTAAGGAATCCGTCACCGTAACCGGAGCTCCTGCCGTGATCCAACAGTGCCATCTTTTGAATTAATTCATTTGTGATCGCCAAAATGAATTAAAAACTATGGTATTATTGCCGCGCAGAGCGCAGGGTGATTCCGTGTATATTATAAATAATATTATATTATCATGTATTAAATAAAAATATATATTTAAAAAAAAATTATGATTTTTATTAAATCAAATAACAAATTATGTTAACAAAAAAAAAGTCCAGTCCTGTTTAAACAAAGTCTACCACGATATTTACCTACAACAATAATTATTATTGTAAAGCACATTTCAATTTATTCCTAATAACATCCAGAAAAGAAAAGATCCATCGTCTATCTGATTGATTGATTAACTAATTTTTACATGTGCATACATATAAGAGAGAAAAAAAAAAGATGAAGAGGCATGGAAAAAAAAATGAAAAATATGTTTTTGGTGCTTACGCTTTGGTCGCTTTCATGTTATTCACACGATTATCATCCAACCGGTGACTTGAAGATTCCTTCAAGGGCGATGATGATTGAGGCGGCCCTTTCTTCACCGCACCGCCCCTCCTCTTAACGGCCAACAACATCATTGTTTATATATGAATAGAAGAAGTAACCCTAAACGCTACGAGAATTGAAGAATTCGAATTTAATGCATGTTTTGTTTTTCCAGTTTCATTGAATGTTGTATGACATCTTTGATTCACGATCCATCAATTGATGTGAAACTCTTCGATTGACGACATATGCAATAATGGAAACGGCTGAACCAAAAAACCTCGAAATTAAAGACAAATATTTAAAGCTCATGATAGATGTGTAGAAATCAACCCCCAACTTCAAAATTGCAAGGCTTTAAATTTGAGACCCTCGCCTCATTATTCACATCTTGAAAATTGCAACTTAAATCCCTCAACTCCTCATTCACTTTGTTATTATCTTTCATTCAAAATTTATATAGTATATAGATGATTATATATATATATATATAAATATTGTTGGAAAAAAATAAAATAAATTATTTAGGTTCAATGTATTAGATGGTTCATGTACTTAGAGTTACAATGTATTTAGATTAAACTAAAGTCATGCATTTAAAATTACAAGGCATCATCTAGGTGTCTTTTCTATAAATGCATGACTCTAGTCTCATCCAAATACATTGTAACTGTAAACACCCGATTTTGGACAGGGGTCGAAAAATACCGTGACGCGTGGAACCGAACCGGAAATAATCGAGCAATTAGAAAAACCCAAAAAAATAGTAAAATATTATTAGTATTAGTATATTTAGGAAAAACAACAAAAAATTATTATTACTAATATATATATATATTTAAAAAAAAAAAAAAAGAACATGGCCAATGAAAGGCCACGTCCCACTCCCTATCTCCACACATTGCTTTCACACACCCCTATGCTCTCTGTACCTATCTATGGGTACCCATACTCACCCATGCAGCTTGCAAGTTATATTTATCTAATAAACAAATAAAAAAATTCAGCCCAACATCTCCTATAAATAGGGGACGGTGACCAAGGCAAAATGGGGGGACTCAGTATTACAAAAAAATATCACAGAGTCTCAGTGAGAGTGTAATCCATATATTGCTCGGTAATTTGTGGTTTGTTTCCACACGTCACGGCATTTTACCCGGAAATAACCCAATGTAAGTACCGCTTAATCAAAAGTTGTATTTACATTCCAAGCATAAATAAAGTGCAAGTTGGTTAAAGACCCATCGCTTTCAATGTAGCGTTTTATTTATTTTCCGTTCTTTCATTTTGCACTATATATATATATATATACATATTACGTATTTCTATTATATACAAGTTTTATATATAATTGTTTTACTTATTTGTCATTTATATTAAATATAAGTTTTATATATATTATATTATTTATTGTCATTTACTTATATGTTTATACATTATTAAGTCACATATCTGTTCATTTCAATTATTTGTCATTTATATTACCTTTAAGTTTTATATATGTACATATTGCATCATTTTCATATTTTATCTATAAGTTTTACATGTCTTCGTATTACTTGTTTGTCTCAAAACCTTATTAAGTCTTGAAAATCGGTCCAGTGAAGTTCGTGGTCATTTTAACATGTTTTAAAAGTTGTTTACAGTTCAACCCCGAACTTTGCCGACTGTTACATTTTAACCCAGGATTTTTCCTAGCGTCCCCAAATCTTTGTTAATTGTTACAAATCATTCCATGAAGTTCAATGGCCATTTGAACACATTTTAAAAGTCATCTTCAGTTCATCCATGAAATTTTTGATGATTACATTTCGGCCCCTGAACATTTTGATAATTGCAAATTGGCCATTCATTTCCTGATAATTACAACTCGGCCATGAACTTTTGATAATTGCAATTCAGCTCTCAAAACGGATATTTTTTTGTGAAAAATTAAACAAGACAAGACAAGCCAAAGTACCGAAAGGGCGGATTTTTAGCTTGCGAGCTTTTAATACGTAATCAAACCCCCGGACCCGAACCTCTGGACGCAGACCATTCAAAGCCCTAGGATGTTAGTATCATGTACCCTAGGCAACTCTAGGATTCCGATTAGCCTTTAATTAATCGGTGGCGACTCTTTCTATTTTCCCCGGTTCGGTTGATATTTCCATAATCGACCGAACCCGCCGTTCGCCGATCCAAATAACACATTTTTAAAACCCGCTCTATTTCCGAGAGCGCTGGCCGGAATCGACGTGCGACATTTTGGCGACTCTGCTGGGGATTTCCATTCAGAGGGTTTAGGCTTGTTGTGTTTGTCTTACATTGTTTAATTGAATTTTCTACCATATCTGTTTTGACCGTTTGTTCGTGTGTGCAGCTTCTGATCTCATATTTTGAGTGTTTTAAATCGCTTTTGCACACACACCACATTCAGTTACTATTCCTCGCCAAAAAAAAAAACAATGGCATATAGAAACATAGGGGGTTGAGTAAGAGAATACGGCCAGTAGCGGTCACAACCGCCGGCACGTCTCCGAAAGCCCAACTCGATGATCGAAAAGGGCCCGCGATCCCCTTAACGGGGTAGGGTACCTTTCGATTCGAGAACCTTTAGAAACTCACCTTGATAGAGCAAAGCCCCACACGGTGCATAGCCATCAACCAGTCGTATTAATTCCAGATATGCTATTTTGCATTTTTTCTTTATCCTGGTCTGATGTATAGGGGGGGCATCCAGAAGCTCGCACACTTTTCTAAAATAGTCAAGGGGCATCCACAAGTCTGTATATCTCTCTTGATGCATTGGTTTGAGAAGGTAATGAACAAATTGTTGTATATTTGCTGGTGTACACGAATAAGGTATTTTATTTCATGTACTGCATCACGAATTTCAAAGCTATCAAAGCCATCAATTGGGTCGGTTTTTAGGTCATGGGTTATTTATTCTCCATTAAGTAAGGATTATTTGCCTAGGCATCATGATAAGGACCGTGAATTCAATTTGCAAAAAAAAAAAAAGACTTGAGGAATATGATTTTTCAAATGACTCATTTTTATGAGACCCTAAAATACTCCTCAATGTTTTAATTTCAAGAGTTTTAAAATCTAGAAATTCACGGTTGTTGTCTCGATTTTGCCAAGCCAGAGGTAGCTAAGTCATGTTTGTGCCCAATTTAAGCGGTCGATCGTCGGCCCGACAAATCAAACACCTGGTTTTAAAAAAAAAATCTCGGGAAGCATCAAAATTCAGAACCTCAGGGACTGACATTAATTGAATGAGAAGCAAATCGGGTGTAAAAAAAAAAAAAAAAAAAAAAAAACTAATGGGTTAAGGGTTGGAAAATGAATAACCCGCGACTTAATTCTCCAAATTTTTTTTAAAACATTGAGGATCATAATCGGCATAATTGATGGTTGTATTTTCCAAATCATGCATCATTATTGCGTATTCTCTATTCTAATTGCCAGTTTTTTTTCACAGGTACAACTGGCGCAAACAAGCCCTAAACTTACTGTGTGATCTCGCTCGAATGGAACAAATGGGGCAACTAAAAAGAGTCATTCGCCAGGGTTCCTAACTAATGTGATATCCAAAGGCTCCACCACCTCGAGAAAATGAAGAAAGGATTGTCCATCTAAAAGGGACCATGCGAGCCACAACCTTCCGAACGGAACAATCCATCTTCGACGTGGCCTCCTAGTTCAAGCGTCTTGTCGCTAATGCCCAAGCATTCATGGTTGTCGCAATCTCCCAGACTCAACATCTCAAGTACAGTTGGCGCGAACAAGCCCCAAACATATTCGCAATTCCGTTCGAATGGAACAAAATGGGCAATCAAACCAGAGTCCTCCGCCATGGTTCTGAACCCATGTGATGTCCAGCGCCTCCGCCACCTCAAGAAAATGAAGAGGGGATCTGGGAGATGGGATCACCCAAAAAGGAACATTTCCTTGCCGACATGACCTTATAAGTCAGGCGTATCATCGTTTTTTTTTTCAGTGCCCAGGCAGTCATGGCACCTGCAGTCTCCCAACATCTGGCGCAAACAAGCCCCAAACATACTCGTGACTTCGTTCGAATAGAACAAATGGGGCAACCAAACCAGAGCTCGCCATGGTTTCAAACTCATGTGATATATGACGACTCGACCACCTTGAATAAAGAGATGATCATTCAGCTAAGGGGGGTCTTGCGAGCTAAGATCACCAAAACAGAACAATCCATCACCAACATGGCCTCCTACGTCGGGCATCTCGTCGCTTTTCAGTGCTTAAACTATCATGGTCGCCACAGTCTCCCAAAATTCAACATCTCGAGACGAGAATCCACCAGCGACCTTAATATAATTGATGGCTTATTTTCGTAATCATGCATCAATGTTTTGTATTTTTGCATTCTAATTGGCATTTTTTACAGGTACATCTAGTGCAAGAAAGCTCCATACGTACATGTGATTTCATTCAAACAGAACAAATGAAGCAAGATGAGAAGATTCCTCCATTTGGGTTCCTAAAACCCATAAGATGTCTAACAGCTTCATCACCTCGATAAGAGACGATCATCCATCAAGAGGGTGCCAGGCATGCTATGATCACCAGAAGGAAAAAATCACTCGCTAGCATGACCTCCGAAATCGAGCAGCTCATCGCTTTTCAGCGCCCAACAGTCATGGCCGCCGCAGTCTCCTAGACTTCGACATTTCGAGCGCGCCTCAACTTGCGATCTCAGCATAATTGATGACTATATTTTCAAAATATTCCATCATTATTGTGAATTTTCAATTCTAATTGTCGTCTTCTTACAGGTACTTCTGGCGCGGCAAGCTACCTCAAGCATTCATGGCCTCGATCGGAACGTCGAGTGGGGTAATTCTATTTCCCCCCGTTTACAGAACAGAAGCCTGTCATAAATTGGAGTTGGAATATTTTCTCACTTGGTTCCTCGTTAAGAAAAAATGAACGAATCTGAGTGAGCGAAGCAAATGCATGAGCCATCAAGCCTCATTGACAAAAAGGGCTAACCGCACTATGCCACATGCACCTTTACCAGAAGCGCATGGTTCGAGCGCTCAACAAAGGAAGCACGCTCCAGAGAATCACACCAAGCGACCTAGTCCTTCAGAAATTCCCCCGAGCCAATCCAGATTCTCGGGGCAAGTTCATCCGCAACTATAAAGGACCATGAGTCGATATTAAAAAGCTTAGTGGAGGAGCCACGATCATCACTGACATGGACGCACAAAGACTCCCTAGTCCAGTCAACATGGACGATGTCAAAAAGTATTATCCTTGAAAGAGCTTGCAACCAGAATGCGAGTTTTCGGATTTTGAGAGAAAATTCCCGCTAAACTGAAAACCCGAAAGGGCGGTTTAGGCAAAATTTAGGGAAGAGGGGCGTGATCGAAAATCCCTCAAAAGGGCGATCATGGCAAAAGGAGAGGAAATAAAATCCCCGCTAGGTTGAAAACCCGAAAGGGCGGCCTAGGCAAAAATTAGGGGAACCGAGAGGTGCGATCGAAAAAATGATCGTAGTAAAAGGAGAGAAATCCGAGAGAAAATCAAAAGAGAAAAAAAGAAAAAAGAAAATCAGAAGAAAGAAAAAAGAAAAAGAAAGAAAAAAAGAAATTTTTGTGGACAACTGTAATTGTCACCAGGTAGCGATGAAGAATCACAATGATCAACATTGTCTGAGATGCCCTTACCAGCTCACAGAGATGCACCTAGGCGGGCGGACAACTAAATGCTCTAAAATTAACTCAATCAAGAGATGATTTTCAGTCAACCCCGCGAGGAATACAAGCATAAAAGGCTCGACAAAAGCAGCATCAACTGGATATCTCAGCAATGAAGCGAAAAACAATATGCAGCACGACGCTGAAGGAAGTTCATTCATCAAAGAATGGGGCATTCTCATGTCCATCTAGCCAAAGCTATGCAAGGTCGGCAAGCAGGACCGTCACAATCTGTTCTCGTAAGATGCATTTCGAGGAAGTACCATTTTTGAAAGAAAAAAAAAGCTTCCAAATTTTGAGAGAAAATTCCCGCTAAACTGAAAATCCGAAAGGGCGGTTTAGGCAAAATTTAGGGAAGAGGGGCGTGATTGAAAATCCCTCAAAAGGGCGATCATGGCAAAAGGAGAGAAATCCGAGAGAAAAAAGAAAAAAAGAGAGAAAAAAGAAAAAAAAAAGAAGAAAAAAAAATGAGAAGAAAGAAATTTTTGTGGACAACTGTAATTGTCACCAGGTAGCGATGAAGAATCACAATGATCAACATTGTCAGAGCTGCCCCTACCAGCTCACAGAGATGCACCTAGGCGGGCGGACAACTAAATGCTCTAAAATTAACTCAATCAAGAGATGATTTTCAGTCAACCCCGCTAGGAATACAAGCATAAAGGCTCCACAAAAGCAGCATCATCATCAATTGGATAGCTCATCGAAAAACAATATGCAGCACATCGCTGAAGAAAGTTCGTTCATCAAAGAATGGGGCATTCTCATGTCCATCCAACCAAAGCTATGCAAAGTTGGCAAGCGGGACTGTTACAATCTGTTCTCGTAAGTCGCATTTCGAGGAAGTACCATTTTTGAAAGAAAAAAAAAAAAAAAAGCTTCCAAATTTTGAGAGAAAATTCCCGCTAAACTGAAAACCCGAAAGGGCGGTTTAGGCAAAATTTAGGGAAGAGGGGCGTGATTGAAAATCCCTCAAAAGGGCGATCATGGCTGTCGCACGTCGATTCCGGCCAGCGCTCTCGGAAATAGAGCGGGTTTTAAAAATGTGTTATTTGGATCGGCGAACGGCGGGTTCGGTCGATTATGGAAATATCAACCGAACCGGGGAAAATAGAAAGAGTCGCCACCGATTAATTAAAGGCTAATCGGAATCCTAGAGTTGCCTAGGGTACATGATACTAACATCCTAGGGCTTTGAATGGTCTGCGTCCAGAGGTTCGGGTCCGGGGGTTTGATTACGTATTAAAAGCTCGCAAGCTAAAAATCCGCCCTTTCGGTACTTTGGCTTGTCTTGTCTTGTTTAATTTTTCACAAAAAAATATCCGTTTTGAGAGCTGAATTGCAATTATCAAAAGTTCATGGCCGAGTTGTAATTATCAGGAAATGAATGGCCAATTTGCAATTATCAAAATGTTCAGGGGCCGAAATGTAATCATCAAAAATTTCATGGATGAACTGAAGATGACTTTTAAAATGTGTTCAAATGGCCATTGAACTTCATGGAATGATTTGTAACAATTAACAAAGATTTGGGGACGCTAGGAAAAATCCTGGGTTAAAATGTAACAGTCGGCAAAGTTCGGGGTTGAACTGTAAACAACTTTTAAAACATGTTAAAATGACCACGAACTTCACTGGACCGATTTTCAAGACTTAATAAGGTTTTGAGACAAACAAGTAATACGAAGACATGTAAAACTTATAGATAAAATATGAAAATGATGCAATATGTACATATATAAAACTTAAAGGTAATATAAATGACAAATAATTGAAATGAACAGATATGTGACTTAATAATGTATAAACATATAAGTAAATGACAATAAATAATATAATATATATAAAACTTATATTTAATATAAATGACAAATAAGTAAAACAATTATATATAAAACTTGTATATAATAGAAATACGTAATATGTATATATATATATATATAGTGCAAAATGAAAGAACGGAAAATAAATAAAACGCTACATTGAAAGCGATGGGTCTTTAACCAACTTGCACTTTATTTATGCTTGGAATGTAAATACAACTTTTGATTAAGCGGTACTTACATTGGGTTATTTCCGGGTAAAATGCCGTGACGTGTGGAAACAAACCACAAATTACCGAGCAATATATGGATTACACTCTCACTGAGACTCTGTGATATTTTTTTGTAATACTGAGTCCCCCTGATAATGTCGACTTCCTCTCTATTTATAGAGGAAAAACTGATTATTTTTTAATATAGAATTGTCACTTGCAGCATGGGGAGAGTAGATAGGTAGGTTAGTGTGTATGGATGGGGTGAGTGGACACTGGACAGCATAAGGATGGGTGGGTGACTGGAGCAACGTGGCCTTCTTAAGGCCAAGCTTTTTTTTTTTTTTTTTTTTTTTTTTTTTTTAATATCACATATATATATATATATATATATATATATATATATATATATATATATATATATATATATATATATATATATATATATGATACTATACTAACAAGATTTTAATGCTCTTTTTGGTTTTTTTTTTCTAATCGCTCGAATTTACCCGTTTCGGTTCCACGCGTTACGGTATTTTTGACCCCTGTCCAAAATCAGGTGTTTACAATGGCAAAAGGAGAGGAAATAAAATCCCCGCTAGGTTGAAAACCCGAAAGGGCGACCTAGGCAAAAATTAGGGGAAATGAGAGGTGCGATCAAAAAGTGATCGTAGCAAAAGGATAGAAATCCGAGAGAAAAAAAAAAGCAAAAAAAAAAAAAAAGAGTTCATTTTTCAAGGGCGTTCAAATGCCTAACTTCCCAGAGATATACGGAATCGGCAAGCGAGACTGTTGCAGTCTGCTCTCGCAAGTCACCTATCATGGACGAGTAGGACTGTTACAGTCTGTTCCTACAAGTCAAACCTCATTGCCGCACCAATGCAGGCACCGCTATCCAAGACATGGATTCACATAGCAGCCCCAATGCTGGCACCACTGACAATCGGGACCTGTGGTCATCCAGCATTCCGAGAGTCACAACCCGACGAACGGAGCCTTTAGGTGTTCAGCTCCGCAAGTCACCACCGACAATCGGAATCTGTGGTCATCCAGCATTCCGAGAGTCACAACCCGACGAACGGAGCCTTTAGGTGTTCAGCTCCGCAAGTCACCGCCGACAATCGGAACCTGTGGTCATCCAGCATTCCAAGAGTCACAACCCGACGAACGGAGCCTTTAGGCGTTCAGCTCCGCAAGTCACCACCGACAATCGGGACCTGTGGTCATCCAGCATTCCGAGAGTCACAACCCGACAAACGGAGCCTTTAGGTGTTCAGCTCCGCAAGTCACCACCGACAATCGGAATCTGTGGTCATCCAGCATTCCGAGAGTCACAACCCGACGAACGGAGCCTTTAGGTGTTCAGCTCCGCAAGTCACCGCCGACAATCGGAACCTGTGGTCATCCAGCATTCCAAGAGTCACAACCCGACGAACGGAGCCTTTAGGTGTTCAGCTCCGCAAGTCACCACCGACAATCGGGACCTGTGGTCATCCAGCATTCCGAGAGTCACAACCCGACAAACGGAGCCTTTAGGTGTTTAGCTCCGCAAGTCATCACCGACAATCGGAATCTGTGGTCATCCAGCATTCCGAGAGTCACAACCCGACGAACGGAGCCTTTAGGTGTTCAGCTCCGCAAGTCACCGCCGACAATCGGAACCTGTGGTCATCCAGCATTCCAAGAGTCACAACCCGACGAACGGAGCCTTTAGGTGTTCAGCTCCGCAAGTCACCACCGACAATCAGGACCTGTGGTCATCCAGCATTCCGAGAGTCACAACCCGACAAACGGAGCCTTTAGGTGTTCAGCTACGCAAGTCACCGCCAACGATCGGGACCTATAGGTGTCTAGTTTCCGAAAGTTGTATGTTTTATATTGTACGCACTGTAATTAGTTAGCTGGGAAGACCCAAAATCAGTTGTTTGTCTTTGAACATACGTTCATTGGACCACATCCATGAACGCATGCTCAAAGAGGGGCAACTGTAAACACCCGATTTTGGACAGGGGTCGAAAAATACCGTGACGCGTGGAACCGAACCGGAAATAATCGAGCAATTAGAAAAACCCAAAAAAATAGTAAAATATTATTAGTATTAGTATATTTAGGAAAAACAACAAAAAATTATTATTACTAATATATATATATATTTAAAAAAAAAAAAAAAAAACATGGCCAATGAAAGGCCACGTCCCACTCCCTATCTCCACACATTGCTTTCACACACCCCTATGCTCTCTGTACCTATCTATGGGTACCCATACTCACCCATGCAGCTTGCAAGTTATATTTATCTAATAAACAAATAAAAAAATTCAGCCCAACATCTCCTATAAATAGGGGACGGTGACCAAGGCAAAATGGGGGGACTCAGTATTACAAAAAAATATCACAGAGTCTCAGTGAGAGTGTAATCCATATATTGCTCGGTAATTTGTGGTTTGTTTCCACACGTCACGGCATTTTACCCGGAAATAACCCAATGTAAGTACCGCTTAATCAAAAGTTGTATTTACATTCCAAGCATAAATAAAGTGCAAGTTGGTTAAAGACCCATCGCTTTCAATGTAGCGTTTTATTTATTTTCCGTTCTTTCATTTTGCACTATATATATATATATATACATATTACGTATTTCTATTATATACAAGTTTTATATATAATTGTTTTACTTATTTGTCATTTATATTAAATATAAGTTTTATATATATTATATTATTTATTGTCATTTACTTATATGTTTATACATTATTAAGTCACATATCTGTTCATTTCAATTATTTGTCATTTATATTACCTTTAAGTTTTATATATGTACATATTGCATCATTTTCATATTTTATCTATAAGTTTTACATGTCTTCGTATTACTTGTTTGTCTCAAAACCTTATTAAGTCTTGAAAATCGGTCCAGTGAAGTTCGTGGTCATTTTAACATGTTTTAAAAGTTGTTTACAGTTCAACCCCGAACTTTGCCGACTGTTACATTTTAACCCAGGATTTTTCCTAGCGTCCCCAAATCTTTGTTAATTGTTACAAATCATTCCATGAAGTTCAATGGCCATTTGAACACATTTTAAAAGTCATCTTCAGTTCATCCATGAAATTTTTGATGATTACATTTCGGCCCCTGAACATTTTGATAATTGCAAATTGGCCATTCATTTCCTGATAATTACAACTCGGCCATGAACTTTTGATAATTGCAATTCAGCTCTCAAAACGGATATTTTTTTGTGAAAAATTAAACAAGACAAGACAAGCCAAAGTACCGAAAGGGCGGATTTTTAGCTTGCGAGCTTTTAATACGTAATCAAACCCCCGGACCCGAACCTCTGGACGCAGACCATTCAAAGCCCTAGGATGTTAGTATCATGTACCCTAGGCAACTCTAGGATTCCGATTAGCCTTTAATTAATCGGTGGCGACTCTTTCTATTTTCCCCGGTTCGGTTGATATTTCCATAATCGACCGAACCCGCCGTTCGCCGATCCAAATAACACATTTTTAAAACCCGCTCTATTTCCGAGAGCGCTGGCCGGAATCGACGTGCGACAGTAACCATCTAATACATTGAATTTATACAAGATTATTTTATTTTTCTAATATATATATATAGTAAAAGATCACCTGATCAAAAGAGGAAATGTGATATAATTTATTTATTTATTTATTTATAGAATGAATAAGCTATATATATTATTATTGGAATACAATGATCCTCCATTTTGTTATCCAAAATATATCATATAATATTAGGACTCCGAATCGGACATATCTGAGTAAATGATGCATGGAGATCGATCTATCTATCTAAGCAAAGAATGGGAATGCTTGAGTAAGTTGGCGATGGGTTGGCTCCCTTGCTGAGCTTTACACAGAAGATTCTTAACTCTCTCTGTCATCTGTCAATTAAACAAAACCTAATATATATAAGATATCACCTCATTCTCTGCTATTCAACAAATAATTTGGTCGGTAAAATTTATAACGGTTGGTCAAGTGATTCGTCAAATTATTTTATATGTGATCTCAAAATTCATAGGTTTACATGTTTGAATCACCCCAGTGTCAGATTAAAATCTCAACTTAAATAAAGTTTCACGTGTGATTAATTTTCAAAATATTTCGGCCCACGATAAAAGAAAATGTTAAAATATAAGAAATTAAAAAATAAACCATGCATTATTTATCAATCAACTTAAAATTTTAGTACATTTAGTGATCTAAATTGTTTCCAATTATAATTAAAAATAATTAGTTGGTAGCTAACCTTTCCGAGACTTGCCCTAGAATAGGGTACTGCCCTCTGATGCGACGACGACCCACAGATGGAGGTAAATGGAGGAGATTTACGAGCGGAGGGTTCAGAATATTCCGACGATCTTCCGACAAGCTTCCCGTGGTTGCTTTTGCTTCGAGTTATGACTGTGGATGACGGCTGCCATTTACCTTCCAGTACTCTAGGTAGACTTGATTCCTAAGACACATTGGTGATCCAGATATTTAAATGACATGTTTGTGTGCATATGATCTTATATGATACCTTATCTTATTTGTCCCCAAGTGAGACTCATATGTCTTGAACATGTGTCAATTTGTTTGTTTGACCTGAGAGACTAAGTTTGACCTGAGCGAATTCCTTGGCTCGGTTAATTGACCGAGTTAGAGTTTTGAAATGCCAATTTGAGCTAATTAACCTAATAGTTAGCTAATCCTAATTAATTACTTACCAAGAAAAGCACGGTAGCGCAGTGCTTGACCACCTCCAGATTCATTCGTACATCGTCCAGACTCCTATAATTAACCCATTCATTACGTACGTTAGTTGCAGCAAAAAAAAAAAAAAAATTGCGTACGTTAGTTAGCAGTACACTTTGTGTAAAAAAAATAGAGTTACTTACCAAATTTCTAGTTCATATTTAGGCATTCGACAAATTGTTATCTTAAAATAATAATAATAAAAAAAAAAAAGGAACAAAATTTGTAGCTTACACCGGGGTAATCGGACAAATTGCTATGCGAAGTTTTGTCTTCGACAATTTGCTAGCTCAAGTTTTGCTTTGTGGATAATTTTTTATCTCAGATTTTCTTTTGTGTACAATTTGCTAAAATAAATTTTGCACACGCGAAACTTAAGCTAGCAATGTATCCATAAAGTGAAACATAAGCTAATAAATTGTCAAAAAAAGAATACTTTAGCTAACAATATATCCGAGTGCTCAAATTTGAGATACCAATTTGATAATAAATCTGAAAATAGCATACACATTGGCATGCATGCAGGAACATATATATCGAATAATATACCTGTGCTTCTGCTGTCCAAGCCCAAAATAAGCAGCTAACGACTCCATCTGCATATCAATCAAACAATGCAAGATTTGGACACACGCTTTATAATCCATATCCATATCAAGATTAAAGATTTTATATAAGGTTTACTTGATCATACATAACAATTAATATAACCTACATACGTAGTGGCGAATCTAGGAACCCAGCTAAGTGGCTGGGTTCCTGTTACGAACCTACGATCTTTTTTTTAACAGCATGAAACGACTCATGTCTATGTTATTTCGGTTCGCTTTTTTTGTTTTTTTAAACATATCCTTAATAACATTTTTAGAATAAATACGTACCTTCATGTTACCAGCTCGACGTCCAAATTTCTGGGTCAAGACACCTAAAGAATCGATCATACCGACCGGTTGCGGTGGATCCCTATTGATTTGAGCAAACGCTTCCTTGATACGCACGCAATCAAATCGCTGAATATTGTGGCCTGCCCAAATCCGATTATTCAACATGTCGAATATCTTATCAGCCACTTCCTCCAACAAGGGTGCACCGGCCACCGCACCGCGTGTGATTCCGTCCTTGCGACCCGACCTCACTGACACGATCGATAGGTCTTTAGGCCTTATCAATGTGGTGTAACTTTCAAGCTCCACCAGCTTCCATGGACACACCACAATGGCCCCAAACTCAAGCACATTGAAACCCTGCCCGGGTTTCTTCGGTACCGTTGTTTCGAGGTCGAAGAAAACGATTTCTATATTCGAGCTAGAATAATCTTCCATTTTGAGGTGAGATTAATGGTAAGGTTCGTGGGGTTTTTTTTTGTATCGGTCGATATGGGGTCGGGTTGCAATGCTAGGTATAATGTGTTTTATAGTTGGATGGAATTAAAGGAGGAGAGAATTGTTAATTGCTTGCAACAGGAGATTGATTTTCTTGTAGTTCAAGTTTGTGAAGGGCAAAGAGGGTCCGTAGCTTGTTGGAGGATATATGGGTTTGTACAAGACAGGACTATACTTTATATTTGGGAAGGGAATATTAATAAGACATCACCTTTTTCGACCGTTGGGATATGCAAGAGAATATAATGGTGTTCAACCTTTGAAAGAAAAGCGGTTTGCCTAAAAGGGGAGAAGTCCTAAAGATTGGGTTGATGATTTTGAAGAACAACTGATTCCAGTTCCCATCAATTACACAACGTGTGGTTTCTTCTGAACCGGTTTAGATTGGTGTGGAAGTTGGCAATATTATCCCTACCTTATGGGGTTGTTGCATATGTCATATTTGCCCTAAAACCATCTTAGGACGGAAGTCTTGGATAGATTAGTCCATCTATATCCGCAAGCTCTGTAAAGCATTTTTAAAAATAACAAATATTTTTTAAATTTAAATTAATAAACATTTATTTAAATTTTCATAAAAGTTGGCGATAGTAAATACCAAATGGTTAATTATTTAATTGCTAGCTAAAATTTACATGAATGTGCAAATTGCTAATCATACTTTATTTTGTAGCAAATTGCTAGCTGAAACTTTCTATATTGTGCAAAAAGTTAGCTCCGTTCATTTTTCTATTAACCTTGGACGGAAAATACTTTCTAAAATTGCTAAAAGCATCATAAAGTTTTACTATATTAATATAATGGCATGATGTTTATATAAAGTCAAATTTTCAAATAATATATATGAAGAAATATATAAAAGAAAAAATGTCGCTTAAAAATACAAAATAAAAATAAAAATTATAAGGCATAAACTTTAAAATATATTTAATTTTTGAACATTGGGTTATATTCAACTTATAACTTTTTGTCTAATGTGTAGAGTTCTAATTTTATTTGAGATTTATATTTGCTTTAGGTTATTATAGAATTATAGTAAAACTTTAGGGTATTTTTAGTAATTTTAAAAAGTATATTCCGTCCATAATGAACGGAAAAACTGACGAAGGTAGCAAATTGCAGATTAGCAAAAATTCAGCTAACAATTTGCAATAAAAATAAATTCAACTAGCAAACTTTTAGCTAACAACTTGATAATTAACCCAATACCAAAATATGTTTCTAATTCCACGCACTACTAAAATTCGTACTCCACTGAACAAGCTATCCACCTTCTATCTATCCTATAGAGGCCCATAACATAGTTATGTTTCAATGTTTTGTATTGCTATTTTTCAACCATACGTTATTAAATTTTTTTTGCCAACGTTATTAAATTATTATTAATCACGCATTTAGTTAACCAATTCACGCTAATCACAACAATTTGTTCTAGTCGGGCGCACGACGCCCACCCACTGGTGTGTCAGTGTGTCACATGGAGAACTTAATTAATTAATTTCAACATTAACCTTCAACTGCTGATCAGAACATAAAATAATAATTACTGACCTTATGCACTGTTTCATTTTCGACTCAATGATCAAACTCAAACCTGTATACTTTGAAATAAAACAAAATCATCATCATCATCATCATCATCAGACCAAAACTTCAATAAATCGTTAGTATTAACTTGTCAAGTGTACGGACTTAAGAAACCGGTTCCAGAACCCATCTTTCTTATCCACCACCACCTGAACATCCACAGGCTCCTTGAAGTTGGCTTTCTCAGAAAGCTCTTCAAATGCACCCACCAGATTCTGAAGCCTCGCCACAAACTCGATCAGAAGAGAAGTAAACGTCGCTAACGACAGAGAACTCGCACTTTCATACACCACATTCAGTTCTTGTTCTAACGGGTCGTTGATAACTGAGTTTGCACCGAAAGATAGTTGCGGCCAAGAAGGCAAACGCCTTCTCATACTATCAGACGATGCTGATAAAGACTCAACAGGTGGTGGATCGATGATGATCACGCTCGGGGTATGAGAATCCGACATATCACTTAAGGACGATATCACAACGGGTATATGTTCATCTGCATCGTGGATAATAGTGTTCTCTGAATCAGCGAGTTCCTTGTTCTTCTTCTCCTGCTGCTGCTGCTGCTGTTGAAAAAATCCCCAACTCTCGGAATTTACCAAGATGTATGAATTTCGGTCGATCTTTTTTTGAAGTTCTTCGGCTGCTTGGTGCACTTGTAGCAGTATGTCTCCTCCACTGCTTAACCTTTCCATTTTCTCTACTTTGGAACCGAGTTCCCGCAGTACTTTTGCTCCTTCGATTCCTACTCTTTGAAGCTCGTCCCGGAAAACCAGCCTCTTCTCTTCCGGTGCCTGCATTTTTAATACCATCTTACATATTAGATTAGATTTGACATTATTTTTTCAGAATATTTGTTATCTCATTGTCATCTATATATAGTTAAGTTTTGCTATATATGTATTTCATAAGCTTGAATCAATAATAATGATCATATTATGCGATTCAGCATGTAAAGAATGACCTGTATTTCGGAAAGAATGCAACCGTGCATGGCCATGACCATGAAAGCACAATGCCTGAGAGCTCCACTGACTTTGACATAGTTTATCCAAGGATAGTTGAATGTCTTGTAAGGTCCATGGGGTGGTTCCCAAATCGCAAACTCTTGCTGTTATAGTACGAAAGTGGTGCACAAGAAATTATAAGAAACTCATCATATGTATGCATTTTGTGAATTAAACATCTCCTGTATATATACATTCATACTAGTGAATCTTCTTGATTAGTTGATTGTACTGCTGATCTGTAGCCACTGTATACAGGGTCATCAGCAGCCTGGTAGGTAAGAATCTTGGAAGGAATTCTATCATATCCCACACACTGCAAGTAGTTGTTGACACATCCTAAAATGCAGGAAAATGAAAAAAAAAAAAAAAAAAAAGTTCATTCAATATCCAATAAACGATAATTTTGAAAAAAAATATTTCCCCTTACATGCGGACCTGGTACGAGTGGATGCTAGAAAAAAAAATATTACCTTCTAATGATGTAGCGACCCCACCAAAGTTTTTCGCAACCAATTTGTGGAGATCTTCCCCTGCCCAGATTGGGTATATAAATATATTTATTGCGAAACCAATTGCGGCACCAATGCCAATCAGCAGCAGCCTGTAAAATGCCACCTTGAAGAATGTTGTTGAAGTCCCGGATACCATGACAGTGCAGTATGTCAATAGAAACACCCGAAACCCGTATTCATAGGGCTTCATTGTTGGGTACAATTTGACATAACTAGCAACAAATCCTGAAGAATGATCAACAAGCTCTGCTATTAGGTATAGAAAAACATAACTGAGCATTTTTTCCCGGGTAAAAAAATATATCAGATGATTCATATATTCACTGACCTGCTAAGAAGATGCTGAAAACAATCAGAACCTCCTCGAACCTGCCCATAACTGTTGATAGCTCAGCAAGTCCGAGAGCAAGCCCACCCGCAGAAAAAGTTCCCAAAGCTCGATTAAACCCCTTACTTAGAGTTGCACCTATGTATCAGAGATCCAACATAAACTCAACAAATATAAGGGACAGAATTTTGCAGAAAATTCTACTGATTGTTCCAGCAAGACTATATAGGATATATAATACAATGTTGATTATATTATTGATACTGAACTTTTTTGCATTCATTCAGTTAAGGTACTTAGTTGTAACTAATGCAAAGATAATAATATACCACCATAAAGCATTCGTATCAATTAAGTAAGCCTGCTAGATAGAAATAAAGCAAAAAAAGATGTAATTCTATTCTCTTTTAATGATTAGTGTAGAAGATATGAGTGAAGGCATTGATATATAGGACGGACTTACCTACGGTGTATTCAAAAACAACGACGACAGTTAGAATAGCCCAGATGGAGTACTGACTGACTTCCTGAAGGCCTTCTTTGAAGAAGACGACCAAAGACACAAGTGCTAAGGCCATTCCCATCTTGACTCCAAAGATAACTTTTCTGGGATCGGAGCGTCCCATTTCCACCAACTTAACCGTGAAATCTTGCAACCCGTTCCAGAATTTGATGATTCCATCACTTAATGATCGAAACCACCGCCCTTTGACTTCAGTGAAGCTACCTTGAGAGTTGAACCCGAATTCCGAGTAGCCGGGCTTGTTAAGTAAACTCTCTCTACCTCTGTCTAAAAAGCTCTTATCTAAAAAGCTCTTATCTAAAAAGCTTTGCCTAGTAAATGATCCAGCTTTTGCCATTTACAAACAAAACCAATCTGCAGCACAAAAAGAAGATCAACAACAATGAATTGAGTTTATCCACCTAAGATTTATTCCACTACCAACGGTTAGTAACTGCAAGAGTTTCAAAACTGTGAATATGCAGACCGACCTATGATTTAATTCAAGAAAGATATCCAAGACTGCAACTTTATTATACACAAAAAATACTGCAACTGTGATGCTATCCAATATCCATCATGTTCAATAAAGTTTTTTTTTTTTTTTTTTTTTGGTGTAAATGTTCAATAAAGCTAAAGAGGCAGAGTTGAGTTGAGAGCAGCTTACCTAAAGCTTGAAGCGCCAACCAAAAACACACACACAGAAGATGCGACGCCCAGATTAGGATTAAATGAAGATCACAGCAGCTGCACCTCTTAGTTATAAAGACAAAGAAATATCCAGACAGATTTATGAGTGATATAAAGAAAAAAGGGGATAGGTGGATTAGAAACTGAAGTAATAAATGCAAGTAGGGATAAATTCGGAAAGGGATAGAATATAGATATAGCTCAAATTGGCAAGACAATGAATTGTTCTTGATAAAAGACAAGTTTGAAAGGTGGTTGGCGGGACTGGTTAGTAGATGCAACTGGGGCACCATTAACCCAGCAGAAATGATTGTGGGCCCCACAGTTTTGTGAGATATGGCTCATGCTGCAACGGTCTTATGTAAGGAGCACAACATAGTATTTGACTGTTAGGATTAGGAAGGATCATATGCAAAGGATCCAGACTATTCTGGGTTTTGTAGGAATATTGCTACGTGTATGTATCAGATTGTTTTTCCGTTAAAAAAAAACAAAGATTGTTTATATATACCTTAACATAATAATAATAATCAATGGGAAATGAAGATGACTTAATTATACTTTCTAAACGTCACAACTCACATTCTAGAACTATTCTCATTTTATGCCAAAAAAATTTAACAAAAAAAAAATAATAATAAATTTGTACAATGGAAAACCAATCCTTTTGGAGTTCTTTTCTTTTTAGAAAAAAGAAACAATGTTTTATAAAAATACATATATTATTTTTGTTTGTGTAAAAAAAACATTTTAAAATATGACTTTTCTTTTTCCTTTTAAGAATAAAGTAAAACAATGACTTAAGGGGTAAAATATAAATAGTTATACATTATGATCCTTAAAAAATAAAATAAATAAGTGGCTTTCCGCATAGAATTTTCCGCATATTATTATTGAACATTATTTATGGCCTACTCCTTGCCTCCTCAAATGATTAATCCTTGTATTATCTAAGTTTCTTTCAACTTAATTTCTCAGCCATCAAATTATATTATTATGCATGTGTAAAAAATATGTTTTATCTCTCCTGAATTCTGATTGATTCTCTCTCATGATCTAATGAATAATCTAACGACTGAGAAATCGAATTGAAATAAACTCGACTTGTCATTCTGTTTTCATCTCCACCTTAATAGGGCGTTTGGATGGACGTAAGGTGAGATTACTTGAAATGTAAGATTACAAGTAATGTGAGCTGTAATATGAGATTAATTGAAATGTTAGATTACAGTGTTTGATTGTGCTGTAATGTGGAGTGTAATGTTAGATTACAGTGTTTGTTATGTGTTGTAATGTGACTTTATTATTATTATATTAATTTATAGAGAGTATATTATATCTTAATATGATAAGTTTAAAAAAGAAAATATATTTTGAGAACAACTAACTTCTTAAAGTTTATGTTTTGTGGTTAATACTATAGTCATTTATGAATTTTAAAATAAAATATGTAAACTCAATATGCACAACTATTAAAATTCTAATAGTTAAAACATTATATGTAGTTTTATAAGATAATTTTCATAAAAAATGCATTGAAAAGACTTTACTCATTTTATACAAACATCATGTGCATTATTATTTATTATAATAATGAGTTATGAAGTAGATAAAAAAAAAAAAAAAAACTACTAATAATAACAAAATTATTATCATAATAAGCTATAATGATAATATAAAGTAATTATTTATTTAATAAATAATAAAAAAAATAATAGCACTCCGTAATGTTAGACGTAATCTCACATTACATCCGTTTTTTGATGCAATCTCACATTACGTTGAATTGAGTTTAGACATAATCTGAGATTACAATGGACATTACATTACATTGCACATTACGTTTGACAAACCAAACAACGTAATATTAATATAATGTGGGACGTAATGTGAGATTACATTCCACATTACATCCATCTAAAGACCCCTAAATGTTTTTACCAAATCGTCATCGCTGATTGTAATGTTATACATAGTTGATCGTGACAGTTTACAACCTCAGATCGAGGATATATATATATATATATACTCAACAACTCATGGGTGGCCAGGCCGGTGAGCAATGACTAATTTAACCAAATAACAAATGGACGCGTGGTGCCATGGACACTGCTCTACTACTCTAATAAACAAATTATCTGTAATATTGCTAAATCGGATACTTCATCATTCATAGAGAAGGCCAACATCATGTGTATAATATAAATATATATTGATGGGAGGAGAATCTCCTCCCTTCAGTCCTCTTATCAGTTGCGTTGCGTCAGATACTTAGTGCTGTTTTTATAAGGAGTTTAAATTGGACTTTACTTTCTTATCTTATATTAAACAATTATATTTATATTTATTTAAGTTAAATAATAACATGTCTCAAAATATGCAATTATAGAGATTCAATAACCATTTTAATAAAAAAGAATATGCATATATTATCTAAATAATATATTAATTAAATAAAAAAAAAATCAGCTTAAAGTGCATGTTAATAACTATTATAATATAAATTTCCATAAAGAATAACTTTGTTAGAATTATTAGAGTTTAACTTCTTCTTTTTTTGTTAGAATAATTATAGTTTAACTTGTTTACCCAAGAAAAAAATCTCAATTCTTCAACAAATGGACAACTTTTCGAGATTACGACTCCTACTTGATATGAAATCACATTGTTCTATCGTCATCATGCAGAAGAACAAAGCCAGCCTTCAATTATTGAGGACAAAAATCCCTCCACCTCTTAACCATGAATGGACAACAGATCCAACATCGTACACCAGAGATAAGGAGATGTGATATGATTCAACCACATTTTTTCAATATGTTATCTTAAAGCCTTTAATTAATCTATTTAATGTCTGAAACAAGTCAATTACAGGCAGGCAGGCAGGCTAATTTCAAGGATTTGCATAAATAAATTCTTGCAGTCAGACATATCCATAACTACCACCTTAATTTTAAGAAATCATAACAGCAGTACAACATCATGTTGCATTAGGTACATACATAATAAGTTAGTGTTGATTTGTTTCAACCAGGCAAGCACACATACGAAGTCTGCAGAACACCAATGAAGTAGACATGAAATTCTAACCTCGGTTTTTGCAAAATGTCACCTTGAAGTTGAACTCCTTAGCAGCTCTACTATGCTCCAGTAAAATTGTCTCCCCTGCATGATGTGAATTGGCTTCAAGAAAGGCTTGCCATCCCCGACACAGCTTACCTCTTCCCTGGGTTGTATATATCAGCTGCACAGTCCACAACTTCTGCATATATGTCAGTGTTACATCCCGGCAACATCCTTCCTTTCCTTTCATCTTGGCCTTCTCTAAGAATGTCCTCGATATATTCTGCAAAATCACACAATTAAGATTATATATAATGAATAAATGACGTTCTCTTTGTTTGTTAAAGAAACATACCACGCTTCCGGACTTCATGAACCCTCCAAGCATTGGGATGCAAATGTACGGGTAGTACTTGGATTTAAATTCCTTGTGTTCTACAAAAGCTGGGTGTTTAGATCTTGAAACCTGAGATACTTCATCATTTTCAAGGTACTCCCTCTCCATCCCTATATCATCAAATATCCTAACTTGGAAGCTCGAGTTCCCCAGGAACTTAAAAGCTAAAAGATGCCCTGAAGTGACAGAGTATTTAAACAAAAACTCATCGAAACCTTTACCAAACCAAAGTGTCTGGTTTTCTTCACAAAGTTCTACTCTTGATGCTTCATGATTTTGGACCTTGAGATTGACCAAGTGATATAACTCTTTCTTGTATCTCTTCAAGAAGATTCCCGGAATTTCCTGATAGTAAGAGACAGAACATGGACCTCGGGTTATACGACGTAAAGGTGAAATTTTACTAGTTTGAGAGTTAAAGAGTACGCATGGCTATTATATTACCGACCGTATATATTTATATATACATCAAGGAAACAATCAACTGGAAACTATCACATCGATCAATATTCCATAAGAAAAAATCTACTGGAACCAAGTGTCTGATTGGGGACCAAAGTGGAATAGAATTACGAAAATGGGTTTCATGCACAAGACAATTATGAACTAATGTTCAGGCAGGGACGAATCTACATAGTGCATTACGGGGTCACGGGACACCGCTTAACTCGACTGAGCTAGAGCAAAAAAAATTAGCAATTAACGATAAGGACCCCGTATAAAAATTGCAAAGGACCCCATATAAAAATTACAAACTAAACTAATGACATATAATGCTCAGTAGTCTAGTTGGTTTTGCACGCATAAATTAATTACTCCATCCCTGGTTCAAGTCTCAACATCCACACTACTGCATGTATTTATATATATTATTAATCTTCTTCATCTTATGCTACTTTTTAGTTTTAAACTAGAATTTAAAAAAAAAAAAAAACTTTTAAATATTTTTCTAATGTGTTTTATATTTGTTTTTCCCAATGACATTATACTTGCTTTTAATCTACATAGTGCATTACGGGGTCACGGGACACCGCTTAACTCGACTGAGCTAGAGCAAAAAAATTAGCAATTAACGATAAGGACCCCGTATAAAAATTGCAAAGGACCCCATATAAAAATTACAAACTAAACTAATGACATATAATGCTCAGTAGTCTAGTTGGTTTTGCACGCATAAATTAATTACTCCATCCCTGGTTCAAGTCTCAACATCCACACTATTGCATGTATTTATATATATTATTAATCTTCTTCATCTTATGCTACTTTTTAGTTTTAAACTAGAATTTTAAAAAAAAAAAAAAAAACTTTTAAATATTTTTCTAATGTGTTTTATATTTGTTTTTCCCAATGACATTATACTTGCTTTTAATCTATTTTTTTAAAAATATGTATTTATTGTATAGTCTATTTCATCATATGTCACATTTTCAGTTTTAAACTATAATTAAATCATATCTTTATTGTTTAATATTATTTTACCGTATTTAATATTTGTTTTTCTCTCAATATCATTATACTAGGTTTTGATCTAAGTGTTTATTTAATATTTATTAATTGTCATTTATTCTTCTCTTAAAACTATTATTTTTCTTTTATGTCTCGTTTCTCTTCATGTATCATTGAAAATATTTTTTACAATTTTGCAAGTCTTTTTTTTCATTTAAACAAAAATATCATTAATTTTTATTTATTTCATTACAATTATTTTTCATTTCTTTGTTTGATCAGGAATAATTATAATTGTTGTTATGTTCTTTATGTTTGTATTGGATATTATCAAGTTTGGAGTTTTTTTATTCATTATGAGTACATATATAGTTGTAGTTTAACAATTTTATTACGATTTTTTAGTTCGACCCGAAATTATATTTGATCCGACCGATTTTTACCTATAGAAAATTTATTGTGCACCCACTAATCCCTGGGTCCTGGATTCGTCACTGTGTTCAGGTAAATTGCAAGATAAGAACTTCTTGTCAGGTTTCCACAACTTCAAACTGCAAATTTCAGTCTTTTAGAGAATTCAGAATGTACAGATAATAACTTAATATACACTCTCAGCTTTAGTGGAAATGCAAACCAACATCAACTGGGAGCCAAAATGATCATAGCAATAGAAATTGATTTTGGATTTCATAAGGCTGACACAAACAGGGTAAGCTAATAGACGGCATCTGCATTTCCAATCGTAAAAGTTTCTCTCTACATCATATTTCAAGTCTCCCTAACTGTAAATTCATCAATAGGGCAGAGGATAGGAATGGTCGATGTGACATTCACCGGCGAAAACCACTCTTCACCATCGATTTCTAGAGCAAAATACTTAAAATACTATACACATACAGGAGGGAAGCCAAGAGCAGACTTACCAACTTTCCATTTTGGATTGCAGCAGGTAGTACGGGCATAAAGAAATGGGGTTCTTCTGCATAATAGAAGCTCTCCAAAGGCTGTTTAGGTTCTCTTTTGTGAAGTGAGGAAGAAGCCATGGGAAGCAAGCTCTTTTCCTGTGATGGAAAACCAAATAGGAATTATTCACAGATTTGTAATAGACATGTCTGGAAACAAATTTCAGTTTAGCCACAAAACTTGCTGAGAAATATTGAAATTCTCCATTTACTAGGCTAAACAATATTGAATTCAGTATATCCCACCAGTCACAAACAGAACCACCTTCACTGCGTTTACTAAATAAATTATGATGTCTTAACAGCAGCCAGAATTAGCAGCAGCTAAATCTTCTAAACTAATTACAGTCAGGCCAGATCGTTTTGTCTAGTTTGAAAGCATCCTTAGCCAGTTTGATAAGAAACCCAACACGTAGCATGTTCAGAAGTCTTCAGCAGCGTCTGAAAACTTAAATTTTATAGACGATGATGAACTACGAAATGTTTGAAGTTAGAGAAAATATCCCTTCAAATAAATGAAGCTTCAGAGCTCAAAATTCATACCTGGATCAAGATGAATTTTTATCCAACTCCGTCCTCCGGTTAAGATAAGGTTCCTAAAGTATCCAGAAATCGTGTAAACGCGAGGCGAACGGAAAATCTGATAAAACCCTAGAAATTGAAGAAGGAAACAGCTCCCATAGACTAGTCGAGTAGCAAAACCAAACTGGTGGAGCCCGTGAGTAAATGGGGAGAACTTGGTGTCGCTGTACATTGCCTATTTCTTCACACTGCTTTGAAATTGGTGTAAGAAAATAATAGCACGTAAAAGGGGAATTCTAAAGGAGAATTTTCTGGATCAAATGAACGAATGTTTTTTAAACCGAGTCCCGTGCTGATCACGGTCTCCTTAAGACAATTTCGCCCCCTCACCGACTCATCGGTTGTGCTAGAGGATAAACATGGGCGATTGTCTCCCAGGATAAAACGGCATTCCAGTGCGAGCTAGCACGAAGCCCCACCAGTCGAACAGAACCTTGCCTGAACTCCACCAGAACAGGACTTGTGGTCAAAACGACCTAGAAACCTATCGACATCATAAGAGAAAGGATTCGAACAATTTCGATTGTCTTGAAAATAGAGAATAGAAACTCTCTATTTATAGGGAGGTGGAAGCCTGTATTAATGACATCACAATAAATAAAATTAAATGTCCCTATTAATGAATCCGTTATGGATCATTAATTCGTCAAATTCAACGAATCTGGACGAAGACGGGACTACTCTGGCCGGGTGTATTAAGAACTACAATTTCCCATTCACCCGATCAGAAAAATAGTCATGTCAAAAATACATTTTTCCAACAATCCCCCACATGAATGGAAATTCAAAGAGTACCTAGACGAACTTCTAGACTCAAGAATAGTGGAGCTCAACGGTCAATACCTGCAAAGAATAGGTAGGGGTAACCCCTTTGAACCTATCCCTTGTGAGATCATGCCTTCTCTACTGACTGGTCGGTAGACGCGATGTCCTTGAACCGACTGTCGTTGGTGTAAATGACGACATAACCCACACAGATACCTTCCTAGCCTTGGTTCTGTTCTCGCCCTGTGATCCGGTAAGGCCATGGAACACGCGCCTGGTTCTGCAAGCGTTTCTAAGAATTGCGCCCTCAACAATTCCTTTCGAAGCGGCCCCACTTCTCACTCGCATAGGTGATTCTATGTCTCACGAGCATCATCACGACTCTGAGCTCTCCTTACGAATCATTAAAAACTTTGCTTAATATGTGATCTCAAATAAGTAATTCGCATTATAATGCACGGTTTAACTGATACTTGAGGATCATTTAACGCAAAATCTTAACCTCATCTCCATCACTGTTTCTCATCATAGGAATGTACCCGAGGGTAAAGACCCCCCACAGTGATCACACCCACTCTTGTGATTAGGTTGTCCCATTGAACCAAGTTCTTGGGATCTCCAGTCATCATGGTTGGGTTTTCCTTCTCAAGAGTGTTTCCTTCATGGGCATAAGTCACATTCCCTTCAATGATTTATCAACTCGCTCTCTTTAACCTTAAAGGTTAGCGGATCCGCATTTATAATACGCCATCATTGAACTTCGCAAAGTCACTGATAAAATTCAACTGAGAGCAGTTGTTAAGCCGTGTATTTTATCCCGTTTGACTACAAAAATTTATACTTACACGCTTTTATGAGGCACTCTCATATTCAATTGTAAATGCGAAGGTTTTCTACCTTGCACAATTTATGAAGAGTTCTCAAATATTATTCGGGGTACCTTAATAAAGGAATCTACTATTTAAAGCTACCCCCCACATTGACCGTGGCTCCAAAACAAATATGGTCTCAACCACATTATTTTAATTTCTTCCATAAAATTTTAACGTGTTAACACACGAGTTGGGTATGAGGTTATTACAAACACTCAATCACCACAACATTGATCCTCAGATCATTATTCATTAACATAAGTCCTCAGACCTTCATTTATTATCATCGGTCATCATTGCATGTTATAGTCATTTCGAATGACTTTCTCCATCATCGTCCTCCATATTTTCCGACACCTTCGGCTACGATGGTTTAGCTTCAACACTTCATCATCCAAACACCACCATGTCGTGCCGCTCATATGGACGTCATTACACATGCAAACCAAAAAACACACATAGTCAATTAGTTTTAAACAACCAAAATTTAAGGACTAATATTCACTTGATTTCAATTAAGGATCAAAGTGTTACATTAGTTTAAGAAATTTTGGTTCGTAAAAACCATCACCTTTTAAAAGGATCAAAATTTCTAAACTTAAAATAATGACAAAAAATCAATCTGTCCCAGCTACACACTTGGACTAAACCAAAATTTATTTCAAAACCAAGACCGAATTAATTTGGAATCTACAAGTTCCAACTAATTTAGTCAGAGCCTAAACCAATTAAACAAATCGGCCCGCTTCTAACTTATTAAAATAGTCTCAAAGCCTAAGGCTGAAAAACTAAAAAAAAAGGAATTAATCCGCATTCGATCCTGTGACCTTTGGACTTCAATCTCAGTGATACCAAGTCCAACCTAGCAATCAATAGACCAATGATTTATTGTGGTAATTATTTACAATAAATAAATTATCAATACATTTAAAGGCCAAAATAAATTGTGAAACGTCATCACCGGATCCGGGTTTAATTGACCCGATAACTTCATCTCCTTCACCCGACTGAAGGAGAAAACCGTCTGCCATTGAAGCACAAGCTTCTTATGAAACTGTCACACAACCATGGACTATCATCCACTGATTTTGGACGGAAACAAACAACCATTGATAGTCACGGTGGAACCCGAAGCTACGAATGAAGCCCTGACAACCATAGCCAAAGCTCGATCCTTCAAGTAGCATAGGTGCTAGCGGAAATCCATCGATCTTCCAACTGAAAAATTCTTCAAATAATTTAGGCCATCGCTGGACTCGATTCAGAGAGCTTCACCCTATAAAGACGCATATTCCAACCCGTGAACCACTCAACAGAAAGAAGCCAGTGTGAGGGAGTCGGTCCTGTGACTTCCAGCTGTCTTAAAGACCAAAGTTTCACCTGCTAAATAGTCAGCCACAATCGGTTATACGTTATATAGGCAATATTTTTTTTAATTCAACACATTAAACGCCATTAATAAAAATAACCGAAGTTCCAAAACTAGGATGGCAATACTTCCACACGCGAACACCCAGCATATACACACTCCAGGTCGATCTGGACTTCTCATCTTCTCCCCCCGAAATAGGTTGAAGCGTAATCACTCAGTGGCCATTTGTCCATGCCGTGCGGAAACTTATTCTTTGCTCGGAGACTTGCGTTATTCCAGCCTTACGTCTGTTGTCGGACACAACTATCCCGGAGCAACACGTGGCCACAGCCACACACTCGAAGCGGAGGCATTCGTCGACTCGAATCGACAGCAGCCATGATCCACTGCGAATAAAGATAGTTGGAATGTACATATGCATATAACGACAATAAACATTGTCAGTTCTTTTCCAATAACTATATATATATATATATATATATATATAATATAATATAATAATATATAACATCCAAAATATCATATAAATCATTCATAGTACACATAGCAGGTTCTCATGAAAATTCTTTTTACATGATAAAAAAAAAATGGTGAAAAACCATTATCGTGAAAAAACTTTTTTTTTTTCTTTCTTTTCTAAACCAAACAAACAACGCGGAGATCAACAAAACGTCCTTGATCGTTGTTAATCCAATATTCGTTCGTCTTCCCAGAAAATTAATCTCCTCTAAAATACCGAAATTGTCTTAAGATTGTAACAAAATATTAGCACGTAAAAGGGGAATTCTAAAGGAGAATTTTCTGGATCAAATGAACGAATGTTTTTTAAACCGAGTCCCGTGCTGATCACGGTCTCCTTAAGACAATTTCGCCCCCTCACCGACTCATCGGTTGTGCTAGAGGATAAACATGGGCGATTGTCTCCCAGGATAAAACGGCATTCCAGTGCGAGCTAGCACGAAGCCCCACCAGTCGAACAGAACCTTGCCTGAACTCCACCAGAACAGGACTTGTGGTCAAAACGACCTAGAAACCTATCGACATCATAAGAGAAAGGATTCGAACAATTTCGATTGTCTTGAAAATAGAGAATAGAAACTCTCTATTTATAGGGAGGTGGAAGCCTGTATTAATGACATCACAATAAATAAAATTAAATGTCCCTATTAATGAATCCGTTATGGATCATTAATTCGTCAAATTCAACGAATCTGGACGAAGACGGGACTACTCTGGCCGGGTGTATTAAGAACTACAATTTCCCATTCACCCGATCAGAAAAATAGTCATGTCAAAAATACATTTTTCCAACAATTGGAACAGGAGGTCTATTTGCCATTAAAGGAAGGAAGGTCGCTCTGAAATTATTAGTTTTGAACTAACAAAATTATGAGCTCTGCAATTACTTTGAGGTATTACTTCAATTATCAGCTCTGCAATATTGAACTAACAAAGTATTCAAATAATTACTTTAGTTTAATTTTTCTGAATACCCCAATTTTCCCAATTTTTGTTAGCAATTTGATAAATAACTCATTTTAATGCTCACTCTTGTATAGTTTGACTCCGGTCACGAGTTTGAATTATTTGGATAACTTGATTAAAAATAATTTCTTCCAGAAAGGAAGACTCTGGACCTAACAGCATGTTTGGTTCATGGAATGAGAATAGGGAATAAGGAATAGGAATAGGAATTAGGAATATGTATGATGTTGTTTGGTTGACATGAGAAATTTGGAATGAGGATTCCAAATCCAATGTTTGGTTGATAAAATATTGGAGTAAATGAATGGAATAAGTCATAATTGACATATATACCCTTTTGTTATTTTATTAATTAAATTATTATTATTAAACATGAAAAGGGAAAATCATATATTATTAAACGAAAACTGAAAAAAAAAAAAAAAAAAAAAAAATTCTTCAAAAATGATTATTTTTTTACAAAAACAATTATTGTTAACAATCCCTTGATAGACTGACATGTTATCTATGACTGAAAATAATACAAATATTAAAAAAATAACAAATCAACTATATTCACAAACAATGTATATGAAAAAAAAATAGCAACAAGAAACATTTTGCGTGAACAGGTTACGTAAAAAATAGATTATATCTGTAAACGACGAAACATATTGTAAGACACAGACTATAAAATACTTTAAAAACCATATTAGGCACGTAAACGAAGAAATATATTGTAAGATACATGTGTAAAATACTTACAAACAATTCTACTCTAGTGATCAATAATAGTAAATAACAAACAATTGTCACAAACAACATATCGAGACTAATTATATGATTGTAAACTATTATTTCTCTTCTTTTTTTTTCTGTCCAGATTAATAAGTACGAAGAAAACAAGGCAAAGTTACTGTTTTTATTAAGTACGAAGCAGATCGAGCAAAAAAAACACACAAAACAAAAAAGAACGCAGCAAAACTTACTGTTTTATATAAGCAGACGCCGACGGGGCGGTGGCAGTCAAAGCCAACTGCAGTCTGAAGCAGACACTCGTATGCGCATGTAGAGTTGGAGATGTCGTTTATATATATAATGGAGACACCGTTGCAAATTTGCAATATATAATAATAATTTAGGTTTAATTATAATAATGATGATAAATCTAAAAATAACGGAAGATAAGAAAAGACACTTTACGAAGGTTAAACTTGTATTTTCTTTTTTATTATTAATTTTAGAAAGCATGGAATAGTCAATCCTAGGGGTTAGGCTAGGATTAAGTATTCCATCAAAATTAGCAATTAGGATTCCTTATTCCACAAATTAAATGAACCAAACACCATAATTGGAATACACATTCCTAATTCCTTATTTCATTCCATGAACCAAACATGGTGTAAGAGACTGACTTATTAACACTAAGTGAAAGGATAATATATGTGTTGGTTATTTAAATAGATGATATGCTTACCAAGGTTGTTAGGATCACGATCCGGATCATAGGATGAGGGCAAATCGATCAGAATCCCTCATAGGATCTCTATCAATGATGATTGGAGTAGGATCTAGAGCTGGATCGTAGGATCGTTCAGCATCGCAATCCTAACGATCCGAGCAAGATCCATTTTAAAATGATTTTTTTAATTATTTTACCAACTAATTACAATTTTAAGCCTAATAGTCACTGATTTGTACATATATATACCCTAGACAGCAAAGTATGAAGATAAAGTTTAATGGGTAATAAAACAACATAAGTCAGATTCTGTTTTTCTTAGTTCTTCCTTATCAAAGCAAGAACTAATGTCGGTTTGACTTGAATTTAGATGAAATTTCAATATTACACATGGTGATAATTTTGGAATTGATAAGAAGACTTGAATAGAATTAATGATGATGTTAAAGATAATTATTATTAGTTATAAATTTGAATTTTGAACTAATTCAAGATCATTTAGTATTTTATTCTTTGAATTCAAATGATTCTTTAGAAACTTAATGTAATGCTTAGAATGACTTTGAATACTATTTTGGCGATTTGATATTATATAGGTTATTTATTCACTAAAGTTTAATATATTCATCTAATTGTAAAATGTTGTAGGATCTTATGACCCGATCCAACCCTCCACCGATCCAAATTAGGATCTCGATCATAACAACCTTGATGCTCACAAATAAACATAAGAGTCCAAATTTTACGTAGCTGGTCGTTACTACTAGCCTATTATTTTTTTCTATAAAAATGAATATGCTTTACCAAAAAAAGGTATACGTCTGTAATCTGTATTCACATGCTACGTATAAATAAATAAATGATTCCAAAAATCATGGAACTAATCCCTTTATCATTTCTACGCATCAAACAGGAGTAATTATTATTGAACAAGTTCCACAGACTGCCTGGCCGTGTCAAACAATGAAAACTAGAACCATCTAATCAATTTGATTCAACATTCACAAAGATAGCATTCTACAGAAATAAATACTTGAACAACAACATGCTTGCCTCTCCTGCCTGGCTTTAAACATGGACAGGGAGCTTGAGATCAGCAAGAGCTTTCTTGATGCTTTCAGCTGCTGTTTGAAGCTCAGAGAGCGCAGCTGCATACGAAATCCTAATGCAAGTATCTTCTCCAAATGCATCTCCCGGAACCAAAGCTACCTGTTAATTAATACATACAACATTATTCCTAAGATGATAATATCTGTGTTCTCTTTTGGAGAAAAGAAAGTTACTTGACTCTATTCTATCATGCAGCAGTACTGAGACCATACCTTAGCCTTATCCAACAAGTATCTGCAGAGAGACTCGGACCCGTCAATTACACCAAAACCTTCAGCTTCAGCTCCATAGTAACAGCTAAAATCAATGAAAAGGTAGAAAGCTCCCTGCATTCATTTTAAAATGACACAACTACCTTATATTCAATTCAGATGCCGAGGAATATACAACAACAATTTGATATATTTGAAAAATTACCTTGGGTTCTGAAATTTTTACACCTTTCAACTCGCCAAAGGTTTTAACTAAGTAATCTCGTCGTTCTCTGAAGGCTTTGACCATTGTAGCAACAGCTTCCCCACCAGCATAGCCCAACCCAAGTGCAGCAACTGCTGCTTTTTGCGATATACTGCTGGCACCAGAAGTGAACTGGAATACCATGTAATGCAAAATCAGCCACTTCTCATTCATTACATCTGATGGCAAATGCTATCTAGGAAACTTATTTGATAAATAATTATTGATAAAAAAAATCGTAGACAAACGGAAATCTCTAGACTAATTGTTGTATATTATATGATTATGTTTTTGTACCTGGCTCTGGATCTTCCCACATGCAGTAATGAAGTGTTTTGGACCAGCAACGTATCCAAGCCGCCACCCAGTCATTGCAAAGGCCTATAGATAAAACGCATGTTAGCATTTATCCTACTTAACTCACACAAAAAGCCACTACACATTGGACAATATATAAGCCTCATTTGCAGATATTGATATTGTAAAAGTGTTACCTTAGAGAAACCATTTACTGTCAAGGTCCTCTCCCACATGCCAGGTAAAGATGCAAAGCTCGTGTGTTTAGCTGGAGCGTAAATTATGTGCTCATATATTTCATCAGATATTACCTGAAAGAGCAACAATAATAAAGTATCCTAATTAGCGTTTTAATACACCTTAGTACTTGGTACTATGCATTTGACAATGGAAAGTGGATATAGATTAGATTTTCTGCGGGATAAGATTGGAGGTTAAACGGAAATACAGTCTATATCGTTACTAGCAAATGCAGCATTAAGAGCAAGAACTGAAATTGAGTCCACTGTACCAATAAGCGAGGGTGCTTGGCAACTACTTTTGCAATCTCTTCAAGAACTTCCCTTGGATAGACAGATCCTGTAGGGTTAGATGGTGAACAAAGGATGAGCAGTCTTGATTTTTCGGTGAGGACAGATTCTAGGACCTCTGCGTTCATTATGAAGTCCTCGGAGATATGAGTTTGAGGGATAACTGGTTTTGCATCAGCAAGTCTGGCAATTTCCGGGTAACTCACCCAATAGGGGGCAGGTATAATAACCTGAGGCAAGTAATAAAGTTTGTAATTGTTCAGAATCAGATAGAGGTGAATCCAGCTAGAATTGAAATTGTGAGAATTAGACTCCCAAAAGTGAAGATATCAATGTATGTTATAGTGGGAAGTAAAATTACTTCAAATTACAACAAGTAGTACTTCAACAAGTTAACCAATAGATAAACGAATAAAGCTACTAGAAAAAAAATCTGCTAAGAAATTTGCATGAAAAATTATTGCATATTAATAACATATTCTTGTTTCTAAGATCAAAAGGAATCTGATCACCTTAATCATACACTTCTCCAACACTTACGAAATTTGTGATAGTTTATATCTAACAGTTTCTAGAGATCTTTCTGATTGTCTCTTGCAACTTAAAGAGTTGTTTAGAACGAACCAGAGAAAAATTTAAAGCTGAAACTCAAACTAGATCAGCAAGTATCATAGAATGATTAGAGTAAATTGTTTATGTAACTATACCTCATCTCCTGGAGAACATACTGCCATAACTGCTTGAACAATGCTCTGCTTGGCTCCATTACTAATTACAATTTGATCTGGTGTATATGTAATTCCATTCTCCTCTACATTAAAAAGAAACAAGTATATGAGTCATGCATGGATAAAACCCTTTGAAGTAAGAGTTATACTAAATAGATCAAATTTGTCAGATTAAGAAAACAAGAGCACATCAGATACCTTCCAGCTTCTGACAAATTGCTTTCCGAAGTTCCAGAGTCCCCGCATTTGGTGTATACCTTGTATAACCTTCCCGGATCGCATTTATCCCAGCCTTCATTAAGATGAGAAGATAAAGTAAACAAACAAGCATAAGCTCTAAAATAATGAATTACTGAAGCATCATGCGAAAGCTCAAGATAGAATCAGCAGCTACATAAATGAATGCAACTGTTTCTTATATATTTGAAATCAGCACTGCAATCAAAAGATTTTAAGTGAGCAAACCTCTGCTATAACAGCAGGAGTATCAAAATCAGGTTCTCCAGCTGCTAGTCGGATAACAGGTACACCAGCTTGTACAAGAGCAGAGGCCTGATCACTTATGGCCACTGTCTTTGAAGGCTTCACAGAATTTACTCGAGGACTAAGCGTTTGATCAACGTTCATATCGACAGCACCGTTCAGCCCTTCGGCCACTGCAGCAATTTTGGGCAGTTGTACTTGCCTAGTATATTCCACTAATCTGACAGAACAATTAAACAGTATGTCAATAATCAACACCCTGATTACCTTGAAGAAGAAATAAACAAAGATCTAACGGTAAAGGAAATAAAAATCATAACTTAAAAAGATATTCCAACATGAAAGAAGTTGGAACTGCACTATAACAAAGTTGTATCCAGCTTCTACAAGAGGCATAACAAGAACAATTTGTGTTAAAACTAGCTTTTCTCAGTCCAGGTATCGTAGAAGTGTAAAGGCCTTGATGCTTTGCAACATTACAAAATGAAGAAAAATAGAAGTAACCACGATAAATAAATCTGATATATGTTAATCCCTTCAAGAATTCTCTTTGCTTTAGCGATTAAATCTAAGAGGATCATCCTTAACCATTTGTTTTAACTCACTTTCACCGGGTATTGTGATATCTACCACTGACAGAACTATTGTATAAACAACATGTCACAGGTCTCACTTCATTCATGCAGTTACAAATAAAGATCTAGTTTCTGAGATGAACAGAATAAGAAATCATGTTGATGCTCCCCACGACCTAATCTAGAACGAAACTTAAAAGCATACTGAAATACTGGTACAGGACCAGAACAATAATATAAAATTTGGGACAATTTCAGGTAAAGATGAGAAGTTTACTTGAAGGAGCGGTTGTTGGAAGGGAAAGAAACGGCGATTGGTGGAGTGAAATGGCAGAAGCTCAAAGCTCGGTCCTTGGCAGTAATGCGAGAAGGTGCAAATGCGATGCCGGAGGAAGCCGCCATGGAGAGTTAGGTGGAGGTAGAGCCGATTTGTCCAAGATTCCTACAATAAAGGTCTCCGACAAAAGTGGGTACGACGAAGATTCATTGGTAGGTAGATTTATATATACCAGCCACTGCACTGCGGTTGGTGGAGTGGATGGGTAGACGTAGAACAGAAGATTAGAACAACTGAAGAGGTTGTTGAGACTTGAGATGAGACCACATGGAGCGCACCAAATTTGAAGCCCGGCTCCGAACAGGTGGAAACTGGAACCAACGGGGCTCATATAGGTGGCCTGTTTCGGTAAAATAAAATAATGTTTTTCACTTAATTTTCTTGTTTTTCCATTAAATCTAGATTATCTTTTTTTTAGTAATTTAACTATCCTATTAATGACACATTCAATATATATTTACTTAGGATATTGTTATTATTATTATTCTGCCTGTTTTTTCTGTTAAATTTAAAAGGTTAGGGTATGTATTTTTTTTTTCAAATCATGTATATTTATGTCTAAACTGAACATCAATTTTGTATGAAATTTTAATTTTACTGTATGTACATACTAACTAACATAAATTAAAGAGAAGTATAAGTGCTCCTTGTTATTTTATACTCTTTAAATGCTCTTGTTGTTAAATTTTATGGAGTTATAAACCATCGTCAAATTTAACATAAAAAAGGCAGAAAACCAAAAAGTATCGAAAACGAAATACTAGTCTATTGGTATTGTCAAGAATAAGACGCGCACATTAATCAATTGTTCGATAAGTCCGAACTTGTGAGTGAAGGCATTGGACACGTTCTTATTCATATTTTAACATCCACCCTACTGATGCGCTCTGATACCAAGTCAAGAATAAGACTCGCGTCTTAACCAACTGTCCCATAAGTCCGAACTTGTAAGTGAAGACGTTGGTCACGTTCTTACTCAACCAGAGTTCAAACTATGCTAGGTCGAACCCAAACCGGTTTGGACCTAATCCCGAATTCGTTGGGTCAATTGCGCTAAGGTCAACCCGGACTTTTAACAAATGAGCGAACAAATTGTTATACCAGTCTATAACAGGGGAGTCGCAGAACGAATGTCGTCATCGCCTGAGGAGGAGAGGGGATTTGATCAAGGTGTATGGGAGAGTAATGTTGATTCTAGTGTGGGTTTCCTTTGGCAAAAAAAAGGTTTAGAATTTTTCTTTAATCCTTGAAATAAGATTATCAAACCAAAATAATGAAAAGCTAAACATTCTTTGAACAAACATATCATCATCAGTTCACTCATTCTCTCCCTTCACTACACCACAATCTTGAGAAGAAAATCTCATAATCACCCATTTCCCATATATATATTGAGCAATTCAATAAGAGAGCTCGGATCGAATCGGTATATCAATATTGATTCGATCCGAGCTCTTGGAATTAGAATAAGTTCGGCAGCGGATCACGAAATCTTGGCGATCTTCTCATATATATGAGGCCAACATAGTCTGATGGCCTCCCTCTAATATTAGTCTTCATCTTACAGCAGCCGCCTGTTGGTACGAGAGGCCATCAAACAATCATGTAAGCAATGAGCATCTCACATGATTCGGATTCGGAGCAGTAACATTTAATCTACTGAAGGCATTACGACATAGAAATCGAAGAAGACTGAACAGTTGGAAGAACAAAACCTAAAATATTTATCATAAACATTTGATCTATTCCTACCCAACCAAAGCAAACACACTTCTCAAATGAAAATAGCCTTGTTAAGTAAACCTCTCCCTATTGGCATTAAATTCAAGCATGGGGTTGTTTCACTTTCACAAATATGAAAATCATCATAAAATCAATCAAGTATTCAACATTTTGCTGAGAATATACTTCTTGTAATAGAAACAACATAATACATCAGTGTAACCCAAAAAGCACAAAAAGAAGGCAAATTCATTAAAGCTACCTCATATACGAGTAGACGAAGCATCAAAATCATCAGGGGCAACCCGTGCGATCCAACTACTCAAAGTCTTCTTGGTCTCCGAATGATTAACGTAAGCCAATTCATACATGCTGCAAAGGTTCACCACAAGAGTCTCATTCAGTGTCACCGTAGGAACCCTCTCCAGAGAATTCTCCAACACCTTGATGGAATCTGACAAATCCCTCAAATACATCAAGCAGATTGCTTTGTTGTTAATGGCCACCATATCCATCTGATCCCTCTCAATGCACTCCTCATATTCCCTCACAGCAGATACATAGTCTTTGGCAACCAAGTATACCAATGCCTTGTTCCTGTTCACAAGATTCTTCAATTCAATGTTCCCTTCGTTGTCCATTCCCTCGACTTTACCAAACGAGCTCTTCGCCCCCTCCAAGTCTCCAATTTGCAATTGGATGTAACCAAGCTTCGACAGTAATGGCGCATCTAGACCTAAACAGTCTCTACTCAACATATCCCTAATCAAATCCAAACAAACACCAAATTCTTTGTGGATAAGATGGTCACCGATTATTGTGTTGATCACTACAACTTCCCTCCTTTTCCACGCATCCAGTGACTCTTGACTGCATTTCGTTTCCTTCTTGGTGCGGACAAAGTCGAGCAACACGTACAATCTATCTAAACCCTCCCTGCGCTGATTCAGTTTCAGCGGGATCACACAATGCAGCCACCGGAGGGAAAACGGGACCATGGATCCAGACCTTTCGGGGTACACGTTAGGGTATGATTCGTACTTGTAATCGGGGCTATCGAGGTCCTGGAGGGATTCGAGCTCGATGTTGGCATCGGTGAAGCGGCGGAGCTTGGAGAGGGCGAGGACGTTGAAGGAGAGGTAGGTGAGGTGATGGTGAGGCTGCTGAAGAAGAGAGAGGGATCGGGCTCGAGCTACCTTGTCGAGGATGGATCGCCACGAACCGCGCGTGGCGAGGTCCTGAAGGGAGGTGAGATCGGGGGAGAGGTCGTCCAGAGAAGCGAAGGGGTGAGACAAGGGGTCGATGTGAGCCGCCGTCTCAGATGAGCTCTGATCCGTTGCCATACTGCTGCGGCGGCGAATCGGCCGAGTTCGTGGAAGTTGGAAGGATTTGACGGAAGTCTTCCGATGGGTGTCGTTAGCTGAGAAACAGTTCCTTCCTGAACACTTTGCAGTCTAAGACTACCCAACATTTGGGCTTATCATGACCAGAATAGCCCGACAAGTACAGGCCCAAAATAGACTGCAAATTAGTTAAATGGGCTTTTTAAACAAAAATCTGTATTTGTGCTGTTATAGTGAAATCAGTCAGTCTCAAACAGTATTTGTATGTTTTTCCTAATAATTTAATGAGAGATAATTATTGGTTATAGTGAAAACTGAAAAGTTCTACTTCTATTAAACCTTTAAACCAAACAGAAATATTCCAGTCATTTCATCCAGACTTGCATTATGTTTGTTTTTAGGTGTCTAAGTTTAAATTATTATTAATAAGTGTTATATGTTTCGTTTTCATTGCTAATAAGTATTACAAGTTTCGTTTTCTTTGCTTTTTTTATTTTTCGTCTATTTTTTTTTAATAAATTTGAAGGATTTGTGTATGAGTTTCTTTTTTCAATTTATGTATATTTATGCCAATTAAGTTAAATTAAACCTCGGATTTGCATTAATTCTTTAATTTCACTATACAAACACGCTAATTAACATAAATTAAAAGGAAACATAATTTTCGTTTTACTATTTTTTTCGTTTTTAAATGTTCTTAGTGTTGAATTTTATGAACTATTGAACCAAAATCAACAAATGTAACTCAAAAAAACAGACAAAATACACAAAATCAATGAAATCGAGATATGGAGCACCAATAATTTACGTTTGGGACACATAAAAGCAACATAGTGCAACAAGTGATTAGATGTTTAACTCTAATATCAATCTACTGGATCATCGAACAGAAGGCATCGGAATTTTCAACCAAAGTTTCTATGAAAATCCCTAGTCTTATTATGATTGATATATAATAAATAGCACATAGCACATATAGTAGAAGCATAAGGCAGAACCAGAACATGCATGTACAAAATTTCCATGTGAAAATGTGTGATTTGTTTCTCTGTGCATCCGTTACTACGATACAACAATATACATTACATAATTATTAGCATATATTGTCGTATATATGGATGATGGCCAGAATCCCACGTCCATGCATGTGAATTGTGACCTGATCATGTTCTCGTACAGTCGTACTTATGTATGATGAAGGAGGTAATATTATTGGGCTCAGAATAAAAAGATTTCCTTCTCAGTGGAGTTAACTCATAATAAAATGATTATAGTATTTGAACTTTCATTACAGTATTTAACACAGTTCATCATATACGGTCAGAGTATAATTAATGGTTAAAAACTTTAAAGTGATTCGAATATACGTCATAACTATAGTTAGATGTCTCGATTTTTTTTTTTTTTTTTTTTTTTTTGTAAATGTCTTTTCGGCGAATTAAATTTGTTGCGTTTTACTTTTCGGTATAAAATCAGCACTAAAAATGTGTGAATAAATCATGTGACATGCTTTTTTTAACAAATTAAATGCGTCGGATGGTAGAGTGAAATGCAACAAATATGATATTTAGGACACCTAATCGCAATAAAGAAACTGGGACATCTAATAACATGTTATATACTTGACACTGTTTTAAGTTCTTAACCCTATTTTAAGAGTGTATGGAAATTTTATAAAATAATAATATTTACAATAAAATAAAATAAAAACCTGTAAAAAAGTTGCTTAATGTCAAGGGTACTTTTTTTATTAGACATTATAATAATTTCTGTATGTATCAGCTCATATGTAAAGAGTAAAGTATTCATCATAAATATATTTTTTTTTTCAATGCTCAGATGAAGTTTGAATTCGAGATTTTTATTGCTATTAATTAAGCTATGTTATACTTGGCCAAAAAAAAAATTAAGCTATGTTATAGAAGACTTGGTATATATATATATATATGAAGTACAGTATAAGGAGATAATATATATAAATAGTGTACGTAGATAGAAAAAAAAAATGTCTATCCCTAAATATTATATCGATCCTAATATCTAGGTATATTACTAATGTGGAGTTTTTTCTCCCCTTCTTGAACAATTTTTTTGCCATCGGCTTGACCAAATTTGTTTATTTTTCATAAAAAATTATTTTTTTCATTCCATATATGTGTAATAACGAAATCTATTTTTTTTTCAAAAGAAAAAATGTACAATATTTTTTTTTAAGGTTTAGGTTTAAACTGATTTTTTTAAAAGTTTCTCAATGAGTTGCTATTAAGTCCTCTTGTATCATATTAAAAAAAAATAAAAATCCTCTTATATCATAATTTTGGACGCTTGTGATCATGCATTGGTATTTTTTTTTTTTGGCCAACTTTTGCGTTGGTATTTAATAATTAATAATGGTAACATTGTAGCTCGACAAACGATGGCAATGTGAAGAGTTAGTTAAACATTATATAGAGAATTACACTTAAGTATATTAGAACAGCACAATATAATTATATTAAAATAGTACAATTTAGTAGCAACTATACGTATGCTATGCTGGTGTCTGGACTCTGGTGGTAGGGGGAAAAAAGACTATTTTATTCGTGATTGTGGGAAGTTATATAAAGAAAAGCCATATTTCTATATAATTAGTGATATATACATGTATATTGCACAATCATTTATAATAATTTTATATATTTATTTATATTGAATATATAAAGAATATTGTCCAATATTTACGAATAATATTTATTAATTAAATAGTTAAAAATACATAGTAGAATAAGTAGAATAAATAAATAATGGTTAAAATTCACATGATTATTCGAAAAAAAAAAAAACAATTCCATAAAAAATAGCAGAGTACGAAAGTTAAACATTCATAATTGTAAAACCGGTTATTATTAGTCGAACTGATTATTTTCACTTATAAATATTATCAGTGAAAAAAAAAACAATTCCATAAAAAATAGCAGAGTACGAAAGTTAAAACATTCATAAATGTAAAACTGGTTATTATTAGTCGAACTGATTATTTTCACTTATAATAAATATTATCAGTGAAAGTGCATAAGTATGGATGGTTTATGAGTATTTTGATAGAGCCCTTCAAATTTACTTATTGTTTTTCTAAGATTAGTCAAATTCCTAGGTACATGTAAAATTAAGACCTACAATTGTTAATTCGCATAATTCATAAAACCGACATTACTGTAGTAGGTATTGGATATCGTAGAACATGATAACATTTGTGTGATCCTCAGTATTTATCATATAACCAGAGCATGGGTACTTAAAGAAAGAAGGCTCGAAAAAATAAAAGACGGTATTGTTTGCACATCAACGTTATTACAGTATTTAAAAAGATATAGTATGGAAAGAAGACATATATACATGATATATTCATTGATTGATAAGTGTATACGTGATTGAAAATTAAATGAGTTGATTAAAGAAGTATTTGACAAAACAATTAGAGGGCGTTTGGATGGACGTAATGTGAGATTACTTGAAATGTGAGATTACAAGTAATGTGAGTTGTAATGTGAGATTATTGAAATGTTAGATTACAGTGTTTGGTATGTGTTGTAATGTAATGTGACTTTATTATTATATTAATTTATAGAGAGTATATTATATCTTAATATGATAATATTTAAAATATATATATATATATATATATATATATATATATTGACAACAAGTAACTTCTTAAAAGTTTATGTCTTGTGTTTAATATTATAGTCATTTATGAATTCTAAAAATAAAATATGTAAACTCAATATGTACAACTATTAAAATTCTAATAGTTAAAACATTATATGTAGTTTTATAAGATGATTTTCATAAAAAAAAAAAATTCATTGAAAAGACTTTACTCATTTTATACGAACATCATGTGCATTATTATTTATTATAATAATGAGTTATGAAGTAGATAAAAAAAAAATTTATTAATAATAACAAAATTAGTATCATAATAGGCTATAATGATAATACAAAGTATTTTGTCTATTTAATAAATACTAATAAAATAATAACACTCTGTAATGTTGGACGTAATCTCACATTACATTCGTTTTTGGATGTAATCTCACTTTACGTTGAATGGAGTTTGGACGTAATATGAGATTACAATGGACATTACATTACAATGCACATTACGTCGTTTGGCAAACCAAATAACGTAATGTTGATGTAATGTGGGACGTAATGTGGAATTACATCCCACATTACATCCATCCAAACACTCCCTTACGTGAACAAATATATTGATTTAGCATCTTACACTGAAATTTAACACGTGAATTAAATAGAAGAGATTGCTTACATAAGTAAGAGTGGTTATTATTATAACTTATAAGTGTCTTCTCACACAGTGTAATTGACAGCTTTACGGTGAGTGCCGCCGAACGGTGAAATCAACAAAACAATTTTTTTTAAGCATTAGCACAGTGTTTGCGATGATCTCTATAAAGTATAAACAATAAAGCCGAGCCTTGGCAATTAGTAGTTTGCTAGCATATAGGAGTGAAAGAATGCAACAACTCCAATAAATTGAAATCAATAAATAATTGGAACACAATAAATTTGCAAGATGGAAGTAACAGATAGATTAGGTAAAGGCGATATGCATGGAGAAAAATGAAGTCAAGGTTTAATCTATCATTTTTCAAAAGACAAATTCTTCATGGGCAAAATGTGTAGGTCCTAGCTTGAGCGTCGCAACTCAAGCACGGCTGTGTAGCGATGGTTTTTTCAATTCTTGAAAAGATTAGTGGAAGAATAAACTTTTATATATATATCATGATTTAATTCATTTCTTGTTGTATGTGACAATCCTTATTGTGAGGCCTAGAGTAAATGAGACTAATTACAATTGTAATTAAAAATTGTTTATATTTAGAAGAATATAATAAAAGATATGTTATTTTGTGGTGAATAATAATATATAACAATTAATTATTATTATTATAAATGTAATTAATAATAATCAATTATATATCAAAGATTTGTGTCATTTAATGGTGAGGACCACTTACACTAGTACACGTCACTATATATTAATTAAGTATACGTAATTACGGTCAAGTATACATCAAAGAGTTGTATTTCTTGGTTGTAAGGACCACGCACACTTTTATATTAGAGATAAATATACTTTTTATACTTTAATCGGAATCCACTTTTTCATACCACTTGATTTTTTTTAGGTACATTTTTTGTACCAACCGTTTGCATCCATATTTTGGCCGTTAAGAGTCACGTGTCGTGCACGTGAGTGTCCTAAACTTTTGATTTTGTGCAATTTAGTCCCTCTGCATAAAATTTCAAAATCGAACCCTTGTCTAAATTGATCTAGCCGAACCTATCCCAAAAATTTTAGGGGCACTCACGTGCATGACTAGGGGTGGCAACGGGTCACGGGTAATCCGTGACCCGCGGGGCCCCGCCCCGATTTTGACCCGTTGATCCGCGATCCGTGACCCGTGGGGCGGGTACGGTTTTGGGGTCGTCCCGCCCCGTTGATCCGCCCCGCCCCGTATGTGGATAATTTATATATATATTACACATATTTATATAAAACTATATAGGTAATATAATACATAGTTAAAATAATTAGGATTTGTGACTTGTATTTGGATTTGAAGTTAAATTTATTATTTGTGATTTAAATTTTAAATTGAATTTGTATATAGTAAATATATAATTTAGGGTTTAAATAGCTAATAATATATAATATACCACTAATAGGTGACCCGCGGGTCGACCCGCCCCGCCCCGTGAACTGTGTGGGGCGGGTACGGATCGACCATCTCGACCCGCGGGGCGGGTACGGGGCAAGCGATACCCGCCCCGACCCGCCCCGTTGACATCCCTATGCATGACACGTAACTCTTAACGGCCAAAATAGACGGAACTTTAATGGATGTACTAAAATGGTACAAAATGAAAACGGTTGGTACAAAAAATGTACAAAAAAAAGTGATATGAAAAGTGAATTACGGTCAAACAAGTGGTATGCAAAGTACATTTTTCATTTATATTAAGTATAGATAAGTATAGATATACTTTGAATCAGGAAGATGTAATTATTCTTAATTTTATCTTTTAAAATTTTGCATTTACCACTTATTTTTTATATTGATTAACATACTCGTTCTATACCTAGACTAATTTTTACTCGCTCCATGTCAAGATTAATTCTCACTCACATCAGAGTCCTCCGGTAAGAGATAAATGTTGGCCCTAAATATTTTTTCATTCTCATAATCACTCACTGATAAAGTTTAAACATAGTTAATAAATGAAGCATTTGAGCGCTACATTATATATGATATCACCCTTAACATACATTTGAAGTATATATATAAAGTTGATAGAAAGATTCTGATTTGTTACTGAATTTTGGTTGAATTTATATAGTACTTTGTCAAAAGAGGACCATGTTCACATGCTGCTTAGACCGAAAAAGGAAAAAGCAAATTAACGCGGTATCAGGAGATGTCCTTTGAACTTATAATCTAAATTATTTATTATTATATATAAATGGATAGACGATAATGATAGAAATAGAACAAGGAAACCAGACAAGTTGCAGTAAGTTGAAATAGAAAAAGTCCAAGCATTCATGACGGAGCGCACTATGGTATTGGTGGGGAAAACCAGGTTATTAAATATATTATTATATATTAGATCTTAACATTATTATATGTTTCTCGGGTTGATCTATTGGTTCATCAAAGAATAGTGCATGTAATTAATAAAGTGTGTAATTAATAAAGTGTCGATCATATAAATTAATGTTTTGATAAGATTTTAAATTAAATAAATTCTAAATAATAAATGAAGCATTATTCTGCTGAGAAATCATTGAATATAACGTTATTAATATATGAGATATTCACTTGGTAACTTTCATCCAATCAAAAAATGATATGTATCACTTAAAAAAAAGACATCCATCACTTTTTTTAAAGGCATGTATATATGCATTACTTTTTGTCCAGTGCCACGTGTTACTTTTTAATTAGATAACAAATCAATTAAGTGGATACTTTATGATGACATATATCGATCGATATATTCAATAATTTGTGATTAATTGTTATACTATACTATATTACATGATTATATATTATTATAGCTTAAATAATTATTTACATATTTAATAAAGTAAAATAAGATTGGCCGACTATTCCAAAGCAGCGAAGTTTGACGTTTCCAGTCTAGCTACTATTAGTATAGTTAGAAAGACAGCTTTCTTCCCATGCATATATAATATCATTAACTAGCACCTCACACGATACTTCCATCTCCTATTATTTAATCATTTCTTGGCCGTTAATATAAGATGATCTGTTGAGTTGCAGGCGACAAAGTACCAGTTTTGAGACTTTGGTTTTTTGACACAGAAAAGAAATGAAGGCAATAATATTGAAGCTTCTCTTTGCGATTTGCATTATAGGCGGCCGGGTAACGGATGGAACAAGAGTCCGTCACTACAAATGGGAGCTCAAGTACGAGTACAAAGCCCAGGATTGCTTCAACAAGCTCGTCATTACAATCAACGGACGAACCCCCGGCCCCACCGTTCGGGCTCAGCAAGGCGACACCATCGTTGTCGAGCTCACCAATAGCTTGGTCACCGAAAATACGGCCATCCACTGGCATGGAATCCGTCAGGTACGCAATTTCAACAGTAATTCCTCATTTTGTTAACCTGGATAAAGGAAAACGGGTTCAATTATGTTGTATTGGGTTAGTGGGGACACAATTACTCGTGTTTGAAGCGTTATAATTAATGACTGCAAATTAATTATGTTGGTGGTTTAATGAAGATCGGATCACCATGGAGCGACGGAACGGAAGGTGTTACGCAATGTCCAATTCTCCCCGGCGACACTTTCACCTACCGGTTTGTTGTCGACAGGGTAAGTTTGTTTCTATGGTTATTAGACCCATGTCGGGATAGAACTTACCGTCGTCACTAATAGCTGATCATTCCTTTTAAGGCGGTCTCAAAATTTAAGATTTTTGTCTATTGACTCAAAAAATAGACAATAATTCTTATGAGACAGTTGTTTAAAATGCACATCTTATTATTTTTATCGAAAATTTGCAGGCTGGGACATATTTATACCATGCACACTACGGAATGCAGAGGGAAGCCGGGTTATACGGGTCGATCCGAGTTTCGGTTCCTGACGGGGTGGAAGAGCCGTTCCGATATGACTACGACCGGAGCATCATCCTCAACGATTGGTATCATAAGAGCACGTATGAGCAAATGGTTGGCTTGTCTTCCGACCCATTTGTTTGGGTCGGAGAACCTCAGGTTAGTTTAATTTTATGTTGACGGGGTCAGTGTAATTTTGAGCGACCTCCCTTTTGATTATTAATAATGTAAAATTGCAATTTTCAGTCATTGCTGATACAAGGACGAGGAAGATTCAACTGCTCCAAACTGACTGTTTCTGGTGTGTGCAATGCAACAAATCCTCAATGTTCGCCTTATTTCTCAACTGTTGTTCCCGGAAAGACGTATCGATTGAGAGTAGCGAGCGTAACGGCTCTCTCTGCTTTAAACTTCCAGATAGAGGTATATATATATTCACTAAACCCCCTATATCAACTTTGCTCGTTTTACCAAACCCGCTATATCAACTTTAATCATGATCTATCGTTAATATAATCGTTTGCTTGGATTTTTTTTCTTCTTGTAACTTCGATTATTTGTTTTTTTTTTTCTTTTGAATTTCACTACATTAACTAGCGACAAATTCAGAATATTTATTTATAAATAGTATACCTTATTCATATTAAAAAAATACGAAGACTGAACATATATATAATTAATTTTTATTAAAATACAACAACCGCATTTCATAGTGTACGCCAAAAGAGTGATAAATTATTAAGATTGATGACTTTTTTATTTCGAAAGGATCAGTAGTATCTTGAGTTGAATAGGGGGTGAGTATACTTCCCTTCAAAAATAAAGGTTAAGATTTAATAAGAATGGAGAATGGAGTGATCAAATGTCTCCATTCTCTCTAATAATGCCAATAAACTGAACTTTTAATTTTAAACAAAAGGACTACATACGTCAAAAATAGGACAATGTCATGTGTATTGCTGACATGACATTTTTTCCATGTGAATTGATTGAATTTACAGACTGAAAAAACAAGTATCTACCTAAACTTTAACTACATTTGCAAAATTGCTACCTAACCTTTTTTTATTTAAAAAATAGTCATAATTATTTCATTACCTTAACTTTAGACTAAAAATTTACCTCTATCACATGTCACGTAAGCAGCCACAAAGTCAGTAATTTTCTTCAGAGATGTGGTAAGAATTGAACTTCGTATCATCAGAAAGAAACTAATAATTTAAACTAAAAAAATTCAAATAACAAGTGTAAACTTTTAAATTGGAAATAATTATACTTTTTAAACGTCATTACCTCGTCCCGTATGATTTTATAGGTGCACGTGAGTTACACACATTGTTTTTACAAAAAAAACATAATAGAGATATTTTTTTTGTTGTCTTAAATTGAAGTTGTAGTAGTGAAATTTAAAAAATGCAAATTATAATTTTTAAAACGATCAAAATCCACATAACGATTCAGTTACTAGGCCATTCTTTACATGATATTATTGAACATGAAATCTCCCTACACTTAAAAAGGAGAATTTACTTTAATCTAACTAACTTTATTTTTGGTACTATTTGTTCACATAGGGACACAACATGACCGTAGTTGAAGCAGATGGACACTACGTTGAGCCGTTCACAGTGAGTAACCTCTTCATATACTCCGGCGAGACCTATTCCGTCCTAATAAACGCCGATCAAAATCCTTCAAGAAATTACTGGATGGTAACTTCTGTGGTGGGCCGTAACTCAACCACACCACCGGGCTTGGGCCACTTCAACTACTACCCTAACCACCCGAAGAGGCCACCGCCCACCAATCCACCTCCGACGCCGATTTGGAATGACGTATATTCGAGGGTTTCCCAGAGCCGCGCAGTAAAAGCACACGTGGACCACATTATCCCTCCTCCGACAACGTCGGATCGGGAAGTCGTGTTCCTAAATACGCAAAACAAGATAAATGGATTCTTCCGGTGGTCGGTGAATAACATGTCGTTCACTCTGCCGCATACGCCGTATCTGATCGCTCTCAAAGAAGGTAAATAATTAAATACAGACTCCTCATACATTATGTAGCGGAATTCGCTATAATCTGCATTATAATTCATTCATTTGTTGTCATAAAATAATAATCTAGAATTACCACTTTGGCAAAAAGAAAATAATAATTAAGAATTGCCCTCATTTATAACTTTTTGAATGTTGGCCTTATGCATTTTTCATTTTTAGTTCTAAATAATATATTTATTCTCAAAATTAGACTTTCAAAAATCTTAAATCTACTACCTAAAATATTTCGGTTTGGATTATTCGATCCTGATCTAATTATTGTCCCACGCGTAAAATCCTAGCTTCCTCCCTTATTATTTACTACATATTTCATTTTCGAAACAGTTATTAGTATCATGTATAAATTAATAATAAAATATGAATTATACACGTTTTTTAGTTTCTCACACGGGCCCTCATCCTATATAACAATCATAATATATTTGTTCCGCACCTCGAAAGTTTACTCAAGTATTAACACTATTTTAGAGTAAAAAATAGATTATTTTTTTCCACTTGGTAAAAAAATGTCTATAATAACTACACAAAATTTAGCATATTTTTCGAACATTGGTTTAGTTATGGTTAAATTTGTAGTTAAATTATGAAAAATAATAATTAATTAAATTTCAAGAGTATTTTGTACAAATCTTAATATAATAGTTATAAATCTGATTGCATTATTATTTAACAACGTATTATTAATTCTCTAATTCACCATTGTGTTCAGAAAATGCACGGCGCCACCACCACCTGTTCGACCAAAATCCGCCGCCGGAGAAGTTCGATTTATCCTCCTACGACATCTACAACGTCGCAAACAACACGAACGCCACCTCAACCAACGCCATCTACCACCTTAACTTCAACTCCACGGTGGACATCATCCTACAGAACGCCAACACCATGTCTCTCAACAACAGCGAGACCCATCCCTGGCACCTCCACGGCCACGATTTCTGGGTCCTTGCTTACGGCGACGGAAAATTCGACCCGGAAACCGACCCGAAAGGGTACAACCTGGTGGACCCCATCATGAAGAACACGGTGGCGGTTCACCCCTACGGGTGGACGGCGCTGAGGTTCGTGGCGGATAACCCCGGGGTATGGGCCTTCCACTGCCACATCGAGGCGCATTTCTACATGGGCATGGGTGTTGTGTTTGAGGAAGGTATCGACAAGGTTGAGAAGCTGCCGGCGTCGATTAAGGGATGCGGCGCCACCAGAGGGCTCTGACGATCGCCGCCGTAGATTGGAATTTGGACCGGACCAGTTAGCTAGAAGTAGACCTCCTTTGTTAATAATTCTAATAGGTGGTTAAAATGATTCTTATTTTATTACGTAATGATATTATTATAGAACGGATTTTCTTTTTGGCCATATAGAGATTAATTATTAAAGAATTGAATTGAGTGTGTATTAATTATTCTTTCTCTGTTCATTAATTATTAATTAATATAATAGTATAATGTTGATGACTTTGATGCAGAGTAGCACAAGCTGATATTTATTATTTATTTTTATTGTTAATTATCAAATTGATTGTCACTAAAAGAAAAAAAAAATCGAAATCGGTCGGAAAGCTGCCGGAGATGGCATTTTATGTCCGTTGTCTGTCAGATATGGCTTGTGGTAAAAATGATAGTCGGAACTCAGTCGGAAACGTTCCTAACATGCACAATTGGTCGGAAAACTTTACATACGAGAAATATTCGTAGGAAGATGAAGGTACATTAAATCTGTAGTAAAATTTCCCTGATATATAGATTGCCGCAGATGTTTGGGTGGTTGTGTTGTCGCCCTCTGGAGTCTAACTGGCTAATGCTAAAGCTTTCTTAGGGACCTGCAAACAGTTAGTACCGAATATGCATGTTTAGTAGCTGAGTTTTGGTTTCCGACGAAAGTCTTTAGAATACCATTAGACATAGGGGTGAAACCGGTCCGGTCGGTTCAGATTTTCACTCTATTCGGTCGGAGACCGTTATTTTCAGTCCGGATATTTTAAACAAAAAAAACCAACCGAAAATCCGTTTAGTTAAAAATAAACCATCCAAAATGAATACGGATTTTCGGTCTGGACTTTCGGTTTTAAACCGAAAATCCGAAAATTAAATTAAGCAAAATAAAAAACACATTACATACTCGGATTTATCCCAAACAAAACAAAACAAAAACAAAAATCTGAATGATAATTCTTAACAAAACAACAACAAAGTCATTAAATTTAGATAAGATAAGATAAAAATCATGCAAATTCCTTAACAAAAGAAGACTTCATCCAGCAACAAAACCCAACTAATTATAATCCTTCCAAGACTTCATCCTTAGAAAAAAGAAAAAAAAGAACAAAACCCAACTAAATAATCCTTATTGGAACAAAAGTGAACATGCTTATCACGTCCATTTCAGCTGCCAATGCCACTGTCAAGTTTTGCCAACAAGAAACCTAAAAATACAGAAACTTAATTACTCAGAAATTACATGAAATTATATGTTGTCTAAATCCACATAATTAGTACACAAAAACTTACTTCAACTGGAGAATAATCAATCATCAACAACAATCCATGCTGGTGGAGTTTCTGAACTCATTATACCTGTTTCATAGAAGTTTCAACATTTTAAGTTATTAACATAAAAACTAAAGTTTACAAATAATATAAGAGTACAATAAAAATCTGTAATTTACCTTCCATTTTTTCAATTTCCTGAAGGTATTCTTCAAGATCAATTGAACTTGGAGGACTTCTTAACCAATCTTTTGTGCATATTAAGGCCTCCACCATAAGTGGACTAAGAGAGCTGCGAAACTCATCAAGAACTCGACCTCCGGTGCTAAAAGCACTCTCTGAAGCTACGGTAGAAATAGGAATTGCTAACACATCTCGAGCCATTCTGGATAGACAAGGGAATCTACCTCCATTCAACCTCCACCACTTCAAAATATCAAAGTTAGTTACATAAACTTCACAAGTTTCAGCCAAATATTTTTCCAATTCAGTTTTCTCTTCAGTTTGAGTGCCAGTTTCACTCATAAACTTCATTGTCAGGAAGTCTGCAGCATGCATCAAACCTGATTTTGTTGAAGACACGGGCATGTCACCTTTTTCCTTGCTAGGCTGATCTCTTGCTGAACCCGATGATGGAATTTTGTATTCTTCAAACAGATTACTTAATGTATCACGAACTTCAGACTTTAATTCTGTTGCTACATCTTCAGGATAGCAAGCATTGATCAACCATTCAACATATCTCAATTTGTGCCTAGGGTCAAGTATCACTGCTATAAACAAAAGCTGATTGAGACTACAAATGTTTCCAAAGTACTTCAAATACTTCTCCCTCATGTTTCTAGCCATTTTCCGAATTCGTATATCATTATCCCTACAATACTCATCAATTATCATGGCAATTGCAAAAACTTCTACCATATAGATATTGCAAGTAATATAGGCCGAACCTGATATACGCTTAGTTGCGTCGTAAAACAACTCCAGAAAGGGCAACATATCTGCTGCATGATCCCAATCTTCCTCCCTCGGCAATGCTTTGGACTTTGAAAGCTCTTCTCTGTATTTTTTATTTTTCATCTCCATCATAGAAAAAGCACGACGAAACTTTAAAGCTGCTTTTAACATCAAGAAGGTTGAATTCCACCTAGTATCCACATCCATACACAACAAACTTTTTTCTTCTATCTTTTCAGCCTCAATCACACTTTTAAAACAAAGTAACCTTGCTGGGGAACTCCTCACATGTTTAACAGCAGAACGAATTCTAAAAATTGCAGAATTCATTTCTTTTAAACCTTCACGCACAATTAAATTAAAAATATGTGCACAACATCTAACTTGAAGAAATTGACCATTCAACACAGAAGAATTCCAAAGTGCAAACATTTTCCTCAAGTAATCAATTGCAAGATCATTTGAACTAGCATTATCAACTGTGACTGTCATCACTTTCTTTATTCCCCAACTAATCAATCACAATTCAATGACACTGCTAATTACATCACCCGTATGGTTAGGAATTTGACAAAAGTTCAGAATTTTTTTATGCAACACCCAACAATCATCAATGTAATGTGCAGTAAGACACATGTAATTCAAATTCTGGCAAGATGTCCAACAATCTGTCGTTAAACTGACTCTGTGAGAATTTTTAGAAAGTACTTCCTTCAAAGCAGCCTTTTCATCCAGAAACAATTTAAACGCATCTTTTGCTACTGTGATGCGTGAAGGACAATGAAACTTAGGGTTCAAATATTTTGTAAAACGATGAAATGCAGGATGATCAACCGTTCTAAAAGGGAGCTCCATATCAATAATCATTCTAGCAAGTTCAATTCGAGCAACTGCTAATTCAAACTTTGGCACACTATCGGCTGATTCAGGCACAAATGGCAAAGTCTTTTGTTTCTTATCCTTCTTTTGAAAAGGATACTTTTTGCATCTTTCTAAATGGTTAAATAAACAACTTGTACCATTCGCAGTAGCAGCACGTAATTTCTTACCACAATATTTGCACCAAGCAAAATTAGGGTCATCTTTATCCTTTGTGAAATGATCCCAAGCCTCAGACCGTAACTTGCTATCAGCTGCAGAAGAGCTAGAACGCTTTTGACGACGTTTATGACTTGGTGGTTTAGCAGAGGGTGCGTGAGACTACTGTCTGCTCTCTCAATATACTCAAAAGTGCATGCGAGTCCCCGGAGGGTGATTCAGTATGCAATACTTTGAGAATGCATGTTCCCGTACCTGCCCTTTTCTGTATATCGCCTTAATGACAAAATCATTGTTGTTAAGGTTATGAAAGGAACAGTACAACGACTTTTTTTAAAAGTACGAGCAAAATCTGATTCACCCCATTCTCTTTCACCGGACATGAAACAGAATCAGGTAATTCGGGTTTTGCCCGTTCATGAACAAAGCGATTGTACTAATAAAAGAATTTATGCATCTCATTTTTGATTACTTTGTACATAAATTAGAAATATATATTACATGTATTGGAAAGTTCTTCACATCTACTTTAATACCAAAAAAATCAATTATAAACAGGGTACCGATTCTTTTATGTCTATTTAATTACGATATTCCAGAATAGATAATATTATAGTAAATAAAAGTAAACAATATATAATATTATTTAGTAACTGATGTGGGCAAAGTATCGGATTTGGGCGTGCGAGTACACTTTTCCATGCAGAAACGGCAGTCTAAGCAAGACCTATAGTAACTACGGGGTTTGACATTTTTTTGGTCAAATTCCTTTGTCTAGATGGCCAAATTTGCAGTTTATGTTTCTTTTGGTCTTTTTTATAATTTGTCAGTTTTGTTTGGCGCTTTATTGCTAATTTCAGATTTTGTCCTAGGTTTATGGTTTTAGATTTTTCTATTTAAACTTTTTTAGCCGTCATTTACATTCATTTTATTGATATATGAAAAAAAATCGAGGTTTTCCTCAACCTTGCGTCAAATTTTCGGTATTCTTCTGAATCAACGACTTCTTGTGCCTCTATCCAACGAATTCTCGGCATTCCCTTTCGAATCAACGAGTTTTTGTTCCATCTATCCTCATCACGCTGCATCAGATTGGTACCAAAGCCGAAGGTCCTGCACGATGTTGTTCCTTGATTGGCTAGCACCAGATCGTACCAGGATTGCGACTGTTCTTGATAATCCAATTTATGACGAGTATGTTGACGATGATGACGTCACAGCGATGATCGACCATCACTCCACCTTCCATGATCCTGGATTTATCCTTTCCCACCGCCAGGAGCGACTTCGAAGGCCTCTTGACCTCCGATTTCGGGTACAAGCCACAAGGGAAATCGACCCCAACATCGACACCAAGACCACACTCGAACACCGCTTCACGTGAAATTTTTTATGATTTTGTGGCTGAGTGTGTTCTTCTTCTTGCTTCCTATTACTGGCATTCGTTGCGCAAGATTCAATGGCGAATATTCTCTTCCCGGAGAGAATGATGTGGGCAAAGTTTCGGATTTGGGCGTGCGAGTACACTTTTCCATGTGGAAATGGAGATATAAGCAAGACCCATAGGGTTTGACGTTTTTTGGCAAAATTCTTTCGTCTAGATGGCTAAATTTGCAATTTTATGTTTCTTTCGTTCTTTTTTATAATTTGTCAGTTTTGGTTGTCGCTTTATTGCTAATTTCGGATTTTTTTTCCTAGGCTTAGGGTTTTAGATTTTTCTATTTAACTTCTGTTAGCCGTAATTTACATGCAGTTATTGATATATAAAAAAAAATCGAGGTTTTCCTCAACCCTGCGTCAAATTTTCGGTATTGTTCTGAATCAACGAATTTTTGCGCCTCTATCCAACGAATTCTCGGCATTTCCTTTCGAATCAACGAGTTTTTGTTCCATCTATCCCCATCATACTGCATTTTTAACATAGATTTTTCTATTGTATTTTAAAGTTTACACAACATAATACAATAATACACATATATTTAAAACCATAAACTGTAGAATTAATTTTAAAACTCAAATCTATTTGCTTCGCCACATGTTATTATCTAATTTGTTTGATTAAATTAGATATAGTAATATGTTATAAATTAAAAGGTAAGTTCATAATTTTCTTTGTTAATTATTGTCAAGTGTATTGCAAATGCATTATTTTGATGTATTGTTATTCACTTACCTTAAAATATTTAGTAACTTCTTAATTTAAAGTATTATTTTTTATTTTGGTTTTAATTAATATATATATGTATATTATTAAAAATACAATTATAAAAGGTAAACATACCTAATAAATTTTTTTTTTTTTTAAAAAGGTAATAGTTGTGACAATAGTTTACTTGACACAATTTTAAACAATTATTCAGTTTGTAAATACGATGCAAAAATTTATTTAATAAAATGATAATAAAAGCAAATAACAATCTTATAGCCAATTTTGTAGGTTGTGAAGGTGTTTGGATGGATGTAACGTGAGATGCAATCTTACATATTTATCACATTACATTCACTTTACGTCATTTGCAAACCAAACAATGTAACACCCATTGTAAGTTAGTTGTTCTCAAAATAAATATTTATTTTAATATGATCTTATTAAGATTGCAAATTAATATAACAATAATAAAGTCACATTACAATGCACATTACAAAGTATACCAAACGCTGTAATTTAACGTTACACTCCATATTACATCACAACCAAACATTTCAATATAACAATATATTGTTTATCTCACATTTCAAGTAATCTCACTTTACATCCCACATTACATCAACATTACGTCGTTTGACAAACCAAACAATGTAAAGTGCATTGCAATGTGAAGTCTATTGTATTATGAGATTACGTCCAAACTTCATTCATTGTAGTATGCGATTACATCAAAAAACAGATGTTATGTGATATTACATAGTATTTATTATTTTATTGTTATTTAGAAAATAGATAAAGTTGTTCTTTTTATTCCACTATTATTACTATCTTTTTTTTATCTACTTTATGACCGGTTATTATAATAAAAAATCATGCAAAAGATGTTCATACAAAATGAGTAAATTTTTTTAGGACATTTTTTTATTAAAAAAAATCTTATAAAACTATAAAAAAATGTTTAAAAATGAAATTTTAATAACTATGCAAATTTAGTTTTAATATTTGGTTTTTATGGTTCATTAATATAATATGTGTATTAAACACAAATTATAAAGTTTACTTAAGATGTAAGTTAGTTATTCTCGAAATAAATATTCATTTAAATCGTATTATAATAAGATATAATATACTATCATATACATTAGTATAATAATAATAAAATCACATTACAAAACATACCAAACATTGTAATATAACGTTACCTTACATAATACATCACAGCCTAACACTGCAATCTGATATTTCATTACTTATACCACTTTACTTATAATCTCACATTTCAAATAATTTCATGTTACGTCCATCCAAACGTCCCATAGTGTAATCATATAATTATGAACTAAATTGAGGTTATGTAACATGTGGAGTTTTAAACACACGTGTATATATATATATATATCATTAACTAAAACTTTGTGTTAGATTATTTCTATTCAGATGAAAACGTATGTGATAATATCATTGATTAATGTCTTTTGTATTAACTCATTTTTAAATTATTTTATTAAAAAAACACATGCATTTTATTTTATTAGAAATATATGATGTCATATGCCATTCATAAGATTTTCACATCTTTCATATGAAAAAAATTGTTCGTAAATCAGAATAACGTACAAAAAGCTATAACTCTTTAACTATGGTTTAACAGTAAATAATATTACGGTAACTTAAAATAAAAATATATTTATACACATTAAAATCATATAATATTATTTAATGTTGTGGATTAACATATTGTATTTTAAAGCTCAGAAATCGATAGTTATGCCACGTTGCATAATAATACGTATTCGTCGCTTTAAGTTCTAAAAATTTAGTTATAAAATATAAGATTTGACGATTTTACCGCGTGCCATTATTTTACCGCGTATCCATGTATATACATTTCATAAATTTTCAAACTTATGTCTATATTTAAATAAATAAATAAATAAATATATATATATATATATATATATATATAGGGAAGTATTTTTGTATATATATATATATATTTTTTTTTTTATGATTTTGTATCCATGTAGTGAAATGGAGGGTTAGTGACACCACCCACCCCCTTAAGTCCCCTATATAAAGAGAGGCCTAGGTTGAGTCTTAGAAACCATCCCTCCTCACATTTCTCATTTCCTATACATTATTAGTCTTTAGAGAGTGACCTAGCTAGCTAGCTAATATAATGGCTGAACAAGGTGCACCCAAGAAAACCCGAGGCCGGCAGAAGATCGAGATCAAGCCAATCGTCGCAAACGACACTCGTCTTGTGACCTTCTCGAAACGCAAGGCCGGGGTCTTCAAGAAAGCCACCGAGCTCTCCAACCTATGCGGTGCCGACGTGGGTGTCGTCATTTTCTCACCCGCGGGTAAGGCATTCGCATTCGGCAGCCCGTCCATCGAGCAAGTCAGCAACCGGTTCCTCAATAAGGAGCCGGTCGTTGCTCCCCAGGTCAATATCGGTCCAAATATTGACCGCATCATGGAGGCTCACCGGAAGGTGAGGCTGGAGAACCTTAGCAACCGCCACAATGAGCTGAAGGAGCGGCTCCAGGCTGCTAAAGCCAAGAATATGTTTCTGAAGAGGATAACGGACGCTGTCCAGCGTGGCAACGCGGCTAACAATGTCGAACCGGAGTGGTGGGAGGTGGCTGTTGACCAGCCCTCGTATGGTCAACTTGCCAACATGGCTGCTAGGTCGGATAATTTCTATGATTCTCTCACCAACTATCTGGCCAACAATTAATGGGTCGTGTCGGGTCGGATCCGGGTTCGGCGAATGGTGTGGCTTGGTGCGCCTTAATTAATTAATTAGGGTTTCCATGTATCGTCCATGCATGAGATCTTGTTAACCATATCGTAGGATTGGGATCCATTTATGTTTTTTTTTTAATATTAGATTGAATAAGGAAGTTGCAAAATTTGTATCAACAAATTATTTGCTAATAAAACGAAATTGAAGCTTATAATTCTTAGGTCTCGGCCACATGAATTATTGATAAACTTTTCGATTCGTTTTATCGATATCGTGTTATTTACTTTATTATGTGTAGATTTAGTCATTTCTAATAACTTGTCTCTTGTTGGCATAATAATAATAATAACTTGTCTCTTCCATCGGCCAAAAATATAGAAAATAATTTGGTTATTCAAATTGCAGGTGATTTTATTTTCATCATCAACAATAACTATTATTATTATTAAGAAATTGGCTTGCACTCTATGCAGTTAATATTTATTCATTTTAACATCTATTATATACAATGAAATTTGGCCCGCGTCATAGAGATAAAAATAGTTTGTGGTAATTAATTGTTGTTGATATTCATCATTTAAAAAAAAAGACACTACTTGACACGTATTTAATACAGATAAATATTGCCCATTATAATCGACTGTTCTTGATATCTATTATTTACAAAGAAATTTGACATGTACTTATATGTATGAATATTGTCTATTATAATTAATTGCTCTTAATATTTATTATGACCCTTGTTTATTATAATTTATTGTTGTTGATATTTATTATATAAAAATTTGCCACGTATTTTACATAGATAAATATTGCCTATTATAATCGATTGCTGTTGACAACTATTAAATATAAAGAAATTTGGCACGTACTTAACACAAATAAATATTTCCTATTATAATCGGATGCTCTTGACATCTATTATATACAAAGAAATTTGGCACGTACTTATATAGATGAATACTGTCTATTGTAACTGATTGCTCTTGACATCTATTATACATACAAAGAAGTCGTCGCATACTTATATGATATTTATAGTTTATTCTGCTATTATTAATATTATCTATTTGTTTTTAATGTATTTTATTTACTTATTATTATGATAAAGAATAATGCACATAATATTCGTACAAAATGAGTAAAGTCTGTTTTAAAACATTTTTATGAAAAAAATTCATATAAAACTATACAAAATGTTTCAATTAATAGAATTTTAATAGCTATAATAATTTGGTTTTAATATTTAAAACTATTATATATAAAGAAATTTGGCACGTAATTAACACTGATAAATATTTCCTATTATAACCAATTTATTTTGACATCTATTATATACAAAGAAATTTAGCACATACTTAAATGGATGAATACAGTCTGTTATAATCGAATGCTCTTGACATTTATTATATGCAAAGAAATTTGGCCCGTGTTACACATATAAAATTGTCTATCAGGATTCAGGATTGATTGTGTTGATATTTATTGTATAAAAAGAAATTATCACATACTTTACACGGATAAATATTGCCTACTATAATCGATTGTTGTTACATCTATTAGATTAAAAAAAAAAAATGGCACGTACTCAACATAGATAAATATTTCCTATTATAATCGATTGTTCTAGACATCTATTATATAAAAAGAAATTTGGCACGTACTTTACACAAATAAATATTACCTATTATAATCAATTGCTCTTGACTTCTATTATATACAAATAAATTTAGCTCGCACTTTACATAAATAAATATTACCCATTATAACTGTTGATATCGACATCTATTATATACTAATAAATTTGACACGTATTTTACACATTTAAATATATATATATATATATATATATATTTATATAATTATTATTTGTAGACCATTCACTACTTTTCGTAAATCACTTGTAAAATTTGATAAATTACCAAATTATTATACTAAAAAATAGATTTAAAAAAATGAAAATTGAATTTCACAATAAATATATAAAAAAATATATGATACTTTTTAAAAACTATTTTTTTATAAAATAAAACTCCATAAAGTTTGATTTTCTGTCAAGAAAAATATACTTTTGCTATATATATTTTCATTTGTTTAATTTTTACGTATCTATATCAGGATTGATTGTTGTTGATATTTATTGTATAAAAAGAAATTACCACATACTTTACACGGATAAATATTGCCTATTAGAATCTATTGTTGTTGACATCTATTCGATACAAAAAAAAAAATGGCACGTACTTAACACATATAAATATCTTATATTATAATCGATTGTTCTAGACATCTATTATATACAAAGAAATTTGGCACGTACTTTAAACAGATAATATTACCTATTATAATCGATTTTAGACATCTATTATATACAAAGAATTTTGTCACGTAATTTATACAAATAAATATTACCTATTATAATCGATTGCTCTTGACTTCTATTATATATAAAGAAATTTAGCTCGCACTTTACACAAATAAATATTGCCTACAATAACTGTTGATAATTGATATTGACATCTACTATATACTAATAAATTTGGCACGTATTTTACACATTTAAATATATATATTTATATAATTATTATTTGTAGACCATTCACAACTTTTCGTAAAATTCTACTAAGTTACCAAATTATTATACTAAAAAATAGATTTTAAAAAAATGAAATTAAATTTCACAATAAATATATACAAAAATATATGATACTTTTTAAAAACATTTTTTTATAAAATAAAAATCCATAAAGTTTGTCAAGAAAAATATACTTTTGTTATATATATTTTCATTTGTTTAATTTTTACGTATCTATATCAGGATTGATTGTTGTTGATATTTATTGTATAAACAGAAATTACCACATACTTTACACGGATAAATATTGCATATTAGAATCTATTATTGTTGACATCTATTCGATACAAAAAAAAAAAAAATTAGCACGTACTTAACACAGATAAATATTTCCTATTATAATCGATTGTTCTAGACATCTATTATATACAAAGAAATTTGGCACGTACTTTAAACAGATAAATATTACCTATTATAATTGATTATTTTAGACATCTATTATATACAAAGAAATTTGTCACGTACTTTATACAAATAAATATTACCTATTATAATCGATTGCTCTTGACTTCTATTATATACAAAGAAATTTAGCTCGCACTTTACACAAATATATATTGCCTACTATAACTGTTGATAATTGATATTGACATCTATTATATACTAATAAATTTGGCACGTATTTTACACATTTAAATATATATTTATATAATTATTATTTGTAGACCATTCACAACTTTTCGCAAATCACATATTGTAAATTCTACTAAGTTACCAAATTATTATACTAAAAAAGAGATTTTAAAAAAATGAAAATTAAATTTCACAATAAATATATACAAAAATATATGATACTTTTAAAAAAAAATTTGTTTTTATAAAATAAAACTCCATAAAGTTCGATTTTCTGTCAAGAAAAATATACTTTTGTTATATATATTTTCATTTGTTCAATTTTTACGTATCTATATCAGGATTGATTGTTGTTGATATTTATTGGATAAAAAGAAATTACCACATACTTTACACGGATAAATATTGCATATTAGAATCTATTGTTGTTGACATCTATTCGATACAAAAAAAAAAAAAAAAAAAAAACGGGCACGTACTTAACACAGATAAATATTATAATCGATTGTTCTAGACATCTATTATATACATAGAAATTTGGCACGTACTTTAAACAGATAAATATTACCTATTATAATCGATTATTTTAGACATCTATTATATACAAAAAAAAATTTGTCACGTACTTTATACAAATAAATATTACCTATTATAATCGATTGCTCTTGACTTCTATTATATACAAAGAAATTTAGCTCGCACTTTACACAAATAAATATTACCTACTATAACTGTTGATAATTGATATTGACATTTATTATATACTAATAAATTTGGCACGTATTTTACACATTTAAATATATATTTATATAATTATTATTTGTAGACCATTCACAACTTTTCGTAAATCACATATTGTAAATTCTACTAAGTTACCAAATTATTATACTAAAAAATAGATTTAAAAAAATTGAAAATTAAATTTCACAATAAATATATACAAAAATATATGATACTTTTTAAAAACTTTTTTTAATAAAATAAAACTCCATAAAGTTTGATTTTCTGTCAAGAAAAATTTACTTTTGTTATATATATTTTCTTTTGTTTAATTTTTACGTATCATTTTATCCTAAATCCTTTTATGATATTTTTATAAATTTATAATTTCTTTTGCTAATTAAAAAAATATAACTTAAAAGTAAAGTTAAAATAAATATAAATGTAAACTGTATTGAGTGGTTTAGGGATAGAATTTCCCAATTACATTATTTTCCCAAGTGCTTACATATTAAGCTACGATTAGAATAAGATATTGGTAAAATTGACTCGTTATGTTGTCCAAGATATTAGTAAAATTGACAATTGATTGTTTCATCAAGGTCCCATGGTCTAGCGGTTAGGACATCAGACTCTGAATCTGGTAACCCGAGTTCAATTCTCGGTGGGACCTTATTATTGATTTTTTCCATCCCCAAGTCGAATATTGATATCAACTGGTTTCCTGCAATTCAACTAAAGCGTGACGCTTCTTCCTTGATCTCGCTGGTTTGTAAACTGACGACACTTTCGTAATGATGACCTAGGCATGTTTATAACGCCCACAAACCGAGGGACTATCCCACTAAGCTCAACCAACAATCCCTAACTATAAACTCGTTTTCTCACTTGAATCTAGAAAACGAGGAATTTTCGCTAAATCATGCTTGACCGCGGCGAAGAAAACGAGGAATTTTCGCTAAATCATGCTTGACCGCGGCGACTGTCCTCACTACCTCAACACAGCGTAACATAACTCATTCACTTGACCTGAAAATGAGGAATTCATGTTGGACTTAAGTAGTTTTGCTTATTAAGACTCCAAATTTCTTATTTCCAACCGATACATAAGCATATGGTGTATTATATATAGCCCATTCCCTTAATACCAAGAATCCAATGCTATAAAATTGTTATAATAATGCAAAAATGTGCCAATCACCGAATCAAGTAAACCAACCAAATAAGTTAGATAGCTAGCTATTATACAATTCTCAATTGAGAGAGGTGCTGGTTGATTCTTGTAAACCCTAATTCTAACTTTACAGCAAGTAATATAATACAGAAAGCCCTTTTTTTATCTGATATTAGTCCGATGTATTACGTGACTCGTACCCCATCTACCTTCTTTCCCGTGCTCTATCGTCGACAACAAAATACTCAAAATCAGCTGAGCATCTTCTGGGGATGCCAGTTCCAGATCTGTCTGAAAGAGTGGGAGTGTGGTAGGAGTGTGCCATTTCCCCACTTTGAGTTTATGATGTTGCTGCTTTTGCCTCAGTAGTAACCCATCTGAAGTGCTAGCACTTCCAACAATATGGACGGTGGTATCATCAGCATCACAGTGAATCACACTGTCAAGGTAGATTTCGGATTCTATAACCCACTCGGGATTTGCGGCAATGCCTTGGAAGTCGGGCTTATCAAAGTCAACTAAACTAGAACACCTCACAACTATAATCAGTCTCTGTGTGATGACCACGAATTTGCCGGCTTCTTTCAGGGCTTTGCAGCTCACTAGCACTTGATCCTCTTCATCATGCACGGATCTGATTAGATTGGTGCTGCTGTTATGGCTACAAGTAGCTGCTTCCACAAGGACACAAGTCCCGATTGCTTCTTCCCACAAATAAGGCTTCAGGGGGAGATGTGGTCTCAGAGGCCTCGGCAGCCGAACCCTAAGTCTCCTTCCTCCCATTTGGTGGTGGTGTTTGCTTCGGTTTCTGATGCTCTGAGCAGTTTTACCAGTTACTTCTAGAATACTAGCAGCCGGTCTTGCCACAAGTCCTGTAAGTCCCATCGCCATTCCTGCAGTTACACAAGAAGAAAAGAATTGACAAACTTTGCAACACACAATGAACTATTTTATTGCATTTATTATAGGCCATGTTTCTAATCGATGTACCAGATTCAAAATGTTGATATGCAGTGTCCAAACTATCAAATTTGTTACTTTTCACTTAGTTCGACTGATTTTGGCATTAAATTTGGCGGTTTAAGCAAAAAAACATGTTTTCTACTTTTCTGAAGTATCAGATTTGTTGCTCGTAGTTTAGGCTTATTTGATGTTAAAAATATGTTTTTGTTCCGTCAATTTTAAGAGAAAAAAGTGGAAATCAACCAATTTGATAGCTGGGACACCGAATATCAACATTTTAAATCTGGGACAGCGATTAGCAACATGACCTATAATTAAGACTGTTTTTAGGTCTTAACCCTTTATAGTTTATCATATTGCTTACCTGAGAGGACTCCAGGTAGGCCGTGTTTCTCCGCTCCTCTAATTGGGGATTGCAGCAGTCCAGTGAGTCCCTACACCAGCGTATTTCGAGTTCAGACCTACTTGCCCATTCAATGACAAGTGCCCGGCATTATGGGAAAAAGTATAAATAATCTTGCATACGTACCTCTAAGACCTCGTTTATCACCCCATGACTTGATGAACCGGCACCTCTCTGTTGCTGCTCCTTTCTAGCAGCTGCTTGCTCGTCAAAAGTAAGAGCAACAATGCCCTGGGGACCGAACAACATATCAGTCACAAGTATTATTATAAATTTACCACAGAACCATCCATGTATATATATGTGGGTGTTACAAATATACCACATTTATTTACCTTTTGAGCAGCTTTTGTGAACTGAGAGGTAGCATCACTCAGCGCATACACTGTGCTACTTAAGAGACTTGTAGTTCCTTTTGCCATACCTCTGACAAGCCCGGCAGGACTCTACACAGACAGAAAGAACAATCTGCATTATATATATATATAACAACTAACAAAAACCAAATTATGTATGTACCTGCAAAATATGCGTAGTAGGAACAGATACAAAATCCTTGATCCCAAGTCCTAAGCTTCTTGCGAATCCCATGGGATTACCAATAACACCAGCAGATCCAAGTACCTGGAAGATGGTATAAACTTTAAAGCGAGTCAAAACTTAAGTGAGATGGAATATACGACAAAACAAAGAAATATCATACACCACAGTACAAATTGCATATTTTAACCACTCAATTATTTAAGAAAGATTATGACATAAAAAATGAACTCATCCACTTTGTGTTAAGGTAACTACCACTTAACCAATAACTCATTCCCAGAATGTGCAACAAGCCTACAAGTATGATACACAGCAGTGTATCATAGATATAAGACAGACATCATTTTTACTGATGCTCTTTGTTACCTTATACATCTCATGCAGAAGCTGGCGGCTATAATGTCGAATCAGAACCTCCTGAATGGATTCCCAACCAGCCATCTGATGAGATATTGTAAGCTGCTTGAGATATATTCGTGCTCCTTCAATATCAGCTAGTGCCATCAAGCCTCTCTGAAATAGCCATCCAAGGATCAGAACATTGCTAGACAAGTATGAGCAAACTCAGCAAATCCCAATACTAGATATACTGTATTGGAAACACGACACATGAAGGCCAAATGTGTCATGAATCTTGCAATATTAGATGTTAACTACAGAGCTCCAAAAGATGTAGACCAAAAAAATAGAAGCATAGCATCAATCTCCTAAACAGGAAACAGTATTATGATAATTTAACAACAGGAAAAACTAAGGCTTGCTATAACAGTAATATTATTTTTAATTGAACTAACAGGATTGCGAAACAAAACATTAATCTAAAATTTACATGGAATATGACATTTTACATACATGCATGAGAGACTCGCCGGATAATGGGATCCCAAATCCAACCATCCATGGTGAACTACAGAAGCTGCAAGATCAATAGTAAAGATACATCAGAACTTCCTTTGTTGAAATGGTAATAATATCATTAAATTGGCACTAACAAGATGAAGGATTAAAAAAAAATGGGGTAAAAGAAAGTAAAGAATTGACATAAAGATTTTACAGTGAAACCAACCATCCATTCCGCCAGAGAAACTGCAATACTATCAGAAAAGCTGATATCAACTGTCAAGACACATCAGAGCCGAGCGAAACAAAAACCAAGTCAAAATTACCTTAAACTAAACTTTATGGGAGCCAAATCAATTAATTCCACATAAATCTTCTTCTGCCTTCTCGCCAAATGGCAAATTTGCTGCCAAGGTGCACCAATCGGAATCACAGTAGGTAGTGCCAAACAGTTTCCAAGACCTCCATTCGCCATTGACCTTCTTAAATCTGGTTGAGGTGGACGTGAATCTTCTAAGGGGACCATATCATAGAAAAATGGTGTAACTTTTGGATCTAAAACTGGCAGTCCTCCACTCTCAAATCTTAAATAGATTGTTCTTAGTAGTTCTGAAACATGAGAGGCTACTTCCTGTTCAAGCTCAAGGTGAAACTCTGCAACTCTGCAAGATAAGGAAATTCTTTAAATTGTCATGAGCAAGAAAGGGGATTTACAGATAATCTAAGGAGATTATACCTTAAGATTATATATTCAAATGAAATCAACGATACATCTTTCTTCCTCCACTTTCCCACAGCCAGGCAGATCACAGATTCACAAGAGCTGTCAGAATGAATTTGCAATTCCTCACATTTATTTTGATATCCATCGTCGTGATCTTTTGATCTACTTCTACGTTCACCATCAAATGACAAGATTACTGGATACTGTTCAACACGTAGCAGGTTGTCTATTTGCAAGGATGACAGCTGAAATGAGACATTCTGCTGATCTACACTCTGGAGTATATCAATCGTCAAGCCTTTTGCACAGGCAAACAGCAATTCCTTCAAAAATTTAAACGACGTCAGAAATTATTACTATTATTATTGTTATCTGAATGGTAGATGTATTAGTTTCATTAATACGGCTCCAAGAAAGTGTAGGATGTACAGAAAAGGAGAAACCGGGAAAGGAGCAAAATATGTCAAGAGGTCTCATGCACACACTAGGTAGATGATATTTTCAGGGGGGTTACTAAATTCCATTCTTGATTCATACCTGTGGAATAGAATTAATCAGAGAGACGCCAATATATGGAATACTAATTGAAAGTTTCTCATTATAGTCCAAAAAGCTCTGTCGTTTCTGCTGAGGCTTATTCTTCTTTGCAGTTGAACTTATACTTGGGTCCTTCATGTCTTTGTATACATGATAACTCGAATCAACAACTCGTAGCACCTGAATTCAAATAACAGCTATAAGAGTTTGGTATGAGACATGAAGATGAATGAGAAAATCTATAGATAAAAGAATTTCACCTTTGTAGCACCTTCAGCATGGACACATACAAGCAACATCCTTTCAGGCTTCTGAAGAGAAAAAAAAACGCCGGCAGTGTCATCAATAATTTATGATGTTGGGCTACAAGCCACTATTAGTTACCTCCTTTTATAACTCAGGCTTCTAGAAAAAACATGAACAGCCACAATTAACATCTTTCTATTGCTACAGCACTGACTATTCGACCTGGCAGACATGTTTAAATGGACTCCACTCAAGCACTAAACATAAACAACACCTAGCGGGGAAGTGACAATGCATAGACGTAATTACTTTAACACATTTCATTCATGGATTTAGAAGACACAGCGCCACTAACTGGTTCCTCAAAATAAATATGAAAAGATAATGCACCGAAAAATAGACAGCAAATTTTTCAAGTAAGCTGGATATATAATCAGTACAAATGGATGGATACATGCCACCACGCTGATGAATTTATCCACAGATAAGTCTAAGACAATAGTAATAATAATAATAATAATAATAATAATAATAATAATAATATATAAGAAAAAGAGCTATTAGAATCCACAGCACTTTATCAGAGTTACTGCCACCTTATTTAAAATAAAATGATCAACCAGGAAAAGAGGGAGATAAAAAGAACCACTGAAGAAAATGAACCGTCAAACCACACAAGGAACATCAGTCGGAGATAGAAACTGATCTTCAGTACTTTGAGCAAAACTGAGACAACGTCCTGCAGAAACTACACTTTATGCATTGCCCACTATGTTTGAAACCAAAGAATTTTCAGACAAACAAAATCTGTTCAATTTTTCTAGTCACCGTAGCAACTACTCATGGTTTTCAGACATATACAGAAGAAAGGCGAAAGATACCTCTGAAGTTGCAGGCAACTGCACGTTCATGCTCTCATTAACATCATCAAGAGCGTAAGATCCTAGAACACGCTCGCCAGGCACCTAATATTAGAAATTGATACGCAAGCTATTAGAAAAATTATACGTTTTGCTAAATTCAAATATGAATTTTATAAGAGCTCCGGGTGCATATCTAACCCTATATGATAGTAGCCAGTAGGTGAAACCGTCCTACTTAAATTGCACAAACTGTCACTTCTTGAACACCTATCCCTTTCTTTCATGTGCCCGTGACCATGAACTAGTCGAAACTTAATACGAGGTACAGGTGCAGGTGCTTACACTCTCAACACTTGAGCTTGGTCCATAGACAAGCCTATCAAGCCCAATAATACCCACCTATAACAAGGGTTGCAGACTTCTGCAACCCCAGGACAGTGAGTATGACGTGATGTGTTCACGTGAGCTTGAAATCAAGCCTCAAAACCATTTTGAGTTTACATATTACGCTTTATTAGTAATATATGAGCCTATATAGAACCTAAAAGTTAAAGTTAATAGGTTGGTGAAAGTAGAGACCCTCTTACTAATATTTACACTTTGTAATTTTCTTTTTCCGATCATGTCCTACTCCAACACTTATTGTCTTTCACCTTAAAGTGGAAAGAAGGAGCTCACCTCAAGTACAAGACGGTGTGGATAGGATGGCTCATCCCATGCATAAGGACAAGACTGGTATGAGTGAAGTATAGTTTCAAAATTTTCACATTTCAGCTGATAGATGCGTAACCTCTGAAAATCACAAAAATGGACAATGTTACCAACTTGAGTAACACAAAGAAAGATTTATACTAAGCTCAAGTATGAGTAGCAAGATTCTTTACTAGACTGGTGCATTTTCATGGTTTTAGTTGACATTTTGGCAATATTTGTACACTAAAGTCGAATTTCATATATTTGTTGCTACAAATAAGAAAAGCCCCTTTCCAGAAAAGAGCACAGATTGGCATAATCCCAAGTGTTTTGTATACAACACCGAAATGATTAACTAGGTTGGTTTAGTTGGAAAAAAAAAAAAAAAAACTTACGGGAACAGATTGACTTTCTGTAAAGCACATACCTCCTTGGAGAAATTCTCTACTCTGTACGGCATATAGCCTGAATCATCATTCGATAACAAAATTAAGTTTGTCCCAGAGTTCCCACGAAGGCTAGCAACAATTTGTTCATCTCTGATGGATACATCAGCATACTGAACTTCAACACGTATCATATTCAGCGCTCCAGATATATAATTCCGCATCTTCACCTGAGTATCACCTAGAAGATCTGGCAGGAAGCTGCCTGACCATTGCCATCCAGGTTCACTATAACAAATAGAAACCAGCAAGTCCCTGGAGCAGATAGATATTATTTAGTCAGGCAGAACCAGGTTTGCAATTTATGAATCAAATATCAATAGGATGATTTAAAATCATCAATCAAGTTCTGTTAAGGATCAGACATTTATAATGCTTAGGCATATATGAAACCTTCTATTACATAAACTCCCAATATCATACAAACATTAGTGGAAAATATACTTATTTTAAAGGTTTTCTTTGATGTTAAACACTGCAGGAAATTGATAAGGCACTCCAGCTATATCCAGCAGCTATTGTCTTTTCTTCAATAAATGACAAAGTACCCATACACGAAACTGTCCTTAGAAGGATTACAGGATTGCAACGATTGCGAAATTCTAATTCTACTTCAGTTCATATTATCCCTTTGTATTGCATAACAAGGTATATAGACAACTCTGCAGCAGCAGCATGTTAATATACAGGTATTATCAGCCTAATGAATACAAACTGTAAGGACATAGATTTATTTCAAGAAAAACTATGTTTTAACCAAAGCAGTTAATCAGTACACCTTTATTATGGTTGATTAACTTGATTTAGAATACCTTTTCGTATCTTTCCACTGAAGAGTCGTATGTTGACCCACGCCCAGATAGAAGACAGAGTCAGTACCCTTCTGCTTGTAACATAATTCCCTCCCACAAGCATTGCTTATAACAAATCTGCAATAAAATAGGCTGGTTATTGCAAAAGGAATCTGATAAACTGAATCTCTTATGGAGAAACTTTTTTCACCTTGGCTGGAAGGAAATGGCTCTAGTCCGACCAGAAAATGGCTCAGAAAGCGCTGAAGAAGTCACTGACACTACATATGCAGCACTCTGAATAGCTTGCGGAACAAGAATACTTATTGAACCACTAGCAGGATCAAGAGGGAATGGATCTGACCATGCAATACGTTGCTGTATACCTCTGCCAAGTTCTGGTAAGTTCCTTCTTACTCTTACCATATTATCACCTGCGTGGGAACTGAAACAAGGCGAATATGAAAAGGCCCTAACCCTTGCATGTCCCTCATCTAGCATATTTGAGTCCCTCAATTCTGGTAGATTAATTAGATGCCTTCCCTTATCAGATGTAGTTCGTCCATCTTCCAAATTTCCCTGGTATGATTTACCACTGGAGGAAGAGGGTGCAATCAATGGCAACCCTTTCACTATCCTAGATGAGAACATTGAGCCATTTGGAGTATGATGCTGATGACTATAAATACGGGAAGCAAAGCCATTTTTTTCTTGATTAGAAGATATTAAGCTGAGACCATCCATTTTTACTTGAGCAAGCTCTTCCCCCACTAAATCGTAGCATGATGACATAGTGTATACACTATCTGTTAACTCACTGGCAGAGTCAGAAATGTCAAGTGCAAAACCTAAGCAATTGTACAACAGAAAAGGAACATAGATGAAGAGTTCCCGTGCCCCAGAAAAGGCATCCATTCTTTTCTCCAGAGTAACATGTATTGGACCTAGCATTGAGAAAAAAAATTATTTCAACTATATAGGGAAACTCATAGACAAGATACCAAACCATGGATATGGTTCATTACCATTAGCTGTATCGGGATCTAAAACCAATATCTCCGAGAGGGTAAAGTTAGTCCCAGAAAATTTGGCAGATGTTTTGAATGTTTCCGCATGAGGAAATCTAGAGACAGCTAATTTGTACCCTGGCATATTAAACTCAAGGCCCATATCATGTGAAGGATCAATCTGATGAAAGGATGTGTCCACCTGAGTAAATTTGCTGTATTAGTAACTATTCAGCATTGTTGGTGTTATCCATGCTTAGAGGGATAGACTAGAGTGGCATGATTCAAATGTTTCATTATGATAAGAGATCACAAACCTCGGAGAGCAAGGTAGGATGTTTGACTCCGCCACATTCAATGATCAATGAAACAGCCTCCGGAAGATAATTGTGAATAACTAAAGGAGTGCTCAAGGCCAATTGATATAAGAATCTCTTTGAAACTTCTGGGACAAGTGACAACACATTAGATTTATCAACAAAACTATTTGGACTTCGGAGCATTGTTTGTAAACTCACCATTCTTTGATTTCGCTAACGAGGGCAAAGAGATTCTCTTTACAGATGTACAACATCGGAAAGGATCACCCCTTAAATGAGAAGGGTAGCAAACAAAAGAGCGGAGGAATCCATTCTTGATGTCTTGTGACAAAACAGTCCGGAGATTGTGAGCCTCACTCCATACATAAGAATTCCCCTGAGGACGCAACCGCACACGACCAGACTCGGCCAAGTGCAAAGGAAGTGGAAATTGCTGGCTGGGGTTAATTGGATCCAAAACCTGAGTAAAAGTAGGGCTTTATAATTTAGAAACATGGGTATATGGGTTGTCAAGAGAATTCGTATTGTTTGAATAACAATTTACCTTCGGAGACACGCCAAATGGAATATCGAAACGCAGCTCCAGTGGCATGGGGGTTTCATTCAAAACTATGACCTGATAATGTCAAATGCGCTCAAGCAAATGGAGAGAGATTAATCCAGTAAGTAGAATAGAAGGAAGCAACATACCGTTGAGTACAATTTTATTAATTTGCTGAACCGCTGAACAGAAACGTCGAAAACAACAGGGACGACAAAACCCTTTCCTGTATTATCACGTTCTTCAGGACTGCTCATAAGTCTTGAAGTACTCCGAGTTCTCTCAAGTCTCTCTCCAGTTGATGCTTTTGAGAAGTCTACCTCAAAATAGCTAACTCCAACAAGATCCATTGAAATAGGTTCAGAGGCACTCGATGTTCCATCAAGCTGGATTATGATATGACGGTGAGAGGTCCCGTTAAATTGCTTCTCATTTAACCTATCAGAAGAGGACGCAGGTCTAAAACGATGAAGCTGTTCCTCTGGGGTCTGACTGATAAAAATTGGAGTAGAAGAGCCTGGTTCCACATAATTCCAATCTTTCAATTCTTTATGAGGAAATTCATTGAGATTCGCTGGCCCAAGAAAGGTGCAGTATGCTAAAGACAAGGAGGTCAGGTTCTGAATAACATAAGGAGCGTCTCTTCCAGTAGGAATATTTTGAGTAACCAGAGGATTAAAGAAAGTTGAGCTTTTAGAAATCCCATTTGATCTCATTAGTCCCCAGGCATCCTTCATCATCTCTGTGGTCCTGCAAACACACTAACAAAGCAAAAGAAGGAATGGATGATAAAACACACAACACCCAAAGTGGAATTACAAAACACGTTATTCATAATAGGCACGTTAAAGTACAGTTATAGCCCAACAGCATACATGAAACCTAAAAACTTGAAAGAAAAATATAAAAAGGATATCACCATTTCACAATGGCGTCTTCTCATAGTGAAAGTATATATATATATATCTTTTTAATGTAAAAAGATAGATATCATCATTAATAAAATGCACAAAGAGGGTGCTACTAATTTACAAAATTGGTGGAGACACCAGTTTTCCATTATTACCAGAGTTCTATTTCTTCTTACTGATACAAATTATCAAGCAAATCTTGACACTCCATATCACAACTTTGCAACTAGCATGTACTTAATCTGGGGTTATCCATATTAATCTAACTAACCGACATACACGAATGGGTTTATTTCACATATATGTGACTAAAGTAGGCATGAGTGTTACAATCAACCTTGAAGGAGTGGTTATCCAGACCACGAGGCGAGCTTTTACCACCCAATGTAGCACAAGTCTAAATGCATTATCTAAAGAAGTGAAGCTAGAGAAGATTTATTATTAAGCAATAGCATGTTAATATTTCAGAAGGAAATTTAGCTCCAAAAAATGGTTTCAGGAATTTTCTCTCAAGGTTGAAATACCATGTAAAACTAATAGATAGTACAGCATGACATTTGTTATTTCGCTGTACGAACAAATAGCAGTGATTCTTGTAGACCATAATAGCTAGGTACTTGCCTCAAAGAAAGATTCTGTGACATTTAGATTGAGTTGTGCCACTGATTTGAGATAGATTTCTGTGACGATCGAGCTCTTTAGAAGGACACTTATCTCACGCTTCCTAGTGATACAGATAAGAAAATTCCACGGCTCTATAAATGGCTCCCATGTCACCTGCAAAGCAGTTTACACAGGCTGAATTTAATGACACGAATCATGACGTCATGTTACAGCAAAAGAATTTACCTTGTGAATATTATTATAATTGACTTGAAGATCACTTGCAACTGAGCTCTCCAACAGTGTTTCACTTGCTTTTGCATGTATAACGAAATTCCTTAAAAGAACTTCTAGAAGAGGTCCACCGCAGCTCAACTGCATTAAATAAGATGAAGTCAATAAGAAATGGATAAGTATTTAAAATGGTAGTAGCTCAGAATGGAGAACACCATTTGCTAGCAAATGTGGTTATTTGCAAAACTACCACCTTTGCAACTACCAAAGGTATTTTCTGGAACAATTATGCAGATGTCGGGTATTTATTGCCCCATTGACATCACTGACCACATATAAGCCTAACCCAACTTTGTATGACATGAACTTCTACCAATTAACGAGCAAAAAAAAAAGTTCGACCAATAACCATTATATTTATATATATATATAATTTAAAAGATTAAACGTCATATCATCTTACCAAGCTTCCAATTTTTCTATCTATGCCTATAGCTTATTCAGGAAATGGAAGTTACCTAAACAAAAAGAGACAAGGAAAAGAATAATAACCTAATAAAATTTTAAGCTAATAGACAAGAAAACGAACATACCCTTCCATCAGTTAACAGTAGAGAAACCTTCCTAAAGTTCAATCTACAATCAATTCTGCCAATGGAAATTTGAGAGGATCCTTGTCCTGGAAAATTCAGCTCAATATCATGCCAGAAGGAAAACACTTGATGTGACAAGCTGACATCTACATGATCACACTGCATCTCTGTAGCGACGTGCAAAATCTCTGTTTGATTATTGCAAATTTCTGCTTCCAAAGTCACTTCTACTATCTGGCATAATGGCCAAGAGCTAAGTGATTTCTCTTTCCTGACGGCTACATCAGCAGTTATTTTCTCTATGCAAGTTTTTATTCTGGAACTTCTCTCAGTAAGAAAGAATTCAGTGCTTCTGCTACACATCGACACTGAAACAAATTTACGGTGTTTCCCTACTAACACGTCAGGTGAAACATCTAGATGACCAGCTTGTTGAAAGACAGGCTCCCCTTGATTCTGCAACGGAAAAGGACAACGGCACATAACACCCATGTCTCTGAATCTCATTACAAGCACAGAATTATCCTCCTTTCCGCTAATTGACGTGTTATCTGGTAAAGGTAAAGATGAAGTTCTGGAAGCAGTATCACTGTTGCGAGGTATAGAACCAACAGTAGCACTTGATAGTGGTCCTATATCGACAGTCTTGGCCTCCCCTCCAGCAAAATCTACTGCAGCAAGGACCTTCATCCAATCTGGAAATTCAAGCCAAATCTCAAGAGAGGGGAGGAAAACTGATACCTCATTCTTAAGAAGATCTACCACTGAAAATGTAATCTCAAGAACTGTTGTGGTGAAGCAAGTGGCAGAGCATCTAGCCAAGATGAGAGAACTATATGAGGAATGTAGGGCAAATGAAGTGAACGTCAACTTCATGGACTGAGGTATGTCATTTTTCAATGACACAGAACAGGTCAATTGCATCTCAGCAATTGCCACAGATTCTACAATCATTGAATCTTGCACGGACTGATTTAACTTCACTGTCAGCAAATTAGCAGATAATAAAACCTCTGTGTACGCTGACTTTGAATCATTTGACAACGAAGAACCTATCTTGTGGGACATAATTGCACCAAGAGGTTGCAATATTTTGCCAGTGTAACCCTTGGATTTATCTTCAACAGAAGAAATTTCATCAATGGCATAACTTAACGCTTCAAGTCCATCAAAAAGATACCTGTCTGACAAAAGAAAAAAAAAGGATATCAATGAAAAATAAAAGGAAAATGCACCCAGAACACCACCGAGATAAATTGTTACACTGTCCTATATTACCATTGACAACAAGTTCGCAATGATCGACCTTTCCCATTATACAAGTAGGAGTGACGAAACTATCTGTAGATGAAACCGGTATCCTCACCCAAATGTCAGCATCAAGTGATGCAATCAATGTGAAACTCCTAATCCCAGCCTCTTGAGATATTTGTAAACCAATATCTTCATCTTTACGCATCAACAGTGAAAGGGATAATTTTCTTCCAAATATATTCAAACAGTTGCTTCTCTTTGCAAGTTTATTCTCTTGCACTGAACATGCAGCAGGAATGCTCTCAAGTAGACCATTTAAAGAGTCAAGTATAAAACTCAAATGCAGTTGTGGAATATCAACCTTTAAGAACTGAAAGCCTCCCATTTCTGTGGGGACAAAAAGATCAGAGTCCAGTACTTCCACTTTATAGATTAGAAAGACCTGTTTGTCACTGTCAACATGTTTAATTTCTTTAAGCTGTTCCGTTAACTCTGGAATCCAATCCGGTAGTGAAAAGTAACCAATGAGGATAGCCAAATACTCAGGGGGTAAAATGCAACATACATGCTGAATGCCTATGCTTACTTCTGTCTGAGGATTCACAGAAGACTTCTGATTCCTTACACGCACATTTAGAATTGGAGGATAATCCTCTGATGCGGGCCCCCAAAGAAAATCATGCAATCTCCGAGTCCACCATGATGATGTGAGGACCAGTCCTTTTGTAGAACACATAATATCCACATAATCATTGCAAATGAGAGCTCTTGATTGGACAATAGGCAGGGTGATTATTCCAAGAGTGCATGAGTGATCATGGAAATGCACCCGGATTCCGTGTAGATCCAAGTCAAAATGGAACAACTCACTATCTTTAGTTTCAAGTACTGGAAATACATTCTCATTCAATGTGGACTTCAATGATGAAGAAAAACAAGAAATTACTTCCTCTTTTATGGTTGACTGGTCTCCTGTTTTTCTCTGCCTTGTTTTAACATGCTTTCGCCAATCAGGAAAGTACAGGAGAGAACTCTCAAGACTACTTAGACAACCAGAATTATGGACAGACACAAAAGGAAAGTGACCAAGAGAGATGCTTGGACACTGAGAGGATCCAGGTTCCAAGAAATTTGAGAATCCAAACTTTCCGTTACCAAATTCAGCAACATCTAATGGCGTTCTTTCGTCTTCAAGGTGGATAGAGGAGTTCCCAGCTTCCGGTCTATCATACTTGGCTAATTGGTCAAAGAGACTTACCAGCAAGCTTATGACAAAAGGATAGCAATGGAGGTCACCGTTATTCAAGTTTATCATACATCTGCCGGGACCAGAATCACTACATCTAGAAGCTTCATAACGAACAAGAAGACATTCAGGAACTTTGTCTGTGTCATTGTTTTGATCAACCGAGTAGTTCTCCCTGCCTGTATCATCAGATCGATCACCAGAATTGGTAGTTAATGTAGGGCCGAACAAGCATAAAGTCAGGGCATCTCTTTTGTCCTTCTGAGGGTAACATATTATCTTTATTGCCTTTGTTGACATCCAGCAGTTTGAAAAATCAGTAAACTTACACCTGCAAAACGTGTTGATAGAACGTAGGTAAGTTCATTGCTTGTAGGTAGTCCAGACGAGAATATGTCTAACAAAATTGAACACAGCCAACGAATTGCATATTAAGCTCCGGTTAGAGAAACACGTCCCAGACCAGGCAGGGTGATCATAACAGGGAAGGTTTGTCGTCATTCTGATGTGATGCAACCTCATTCAGGTTATCCCACTTCAGACTGAAAGTGTGTTCAAACCTACCCAACCTCATCATCACACCCCGCGAAAAGCTAATCCGACAGTGCTAGTCCAAGATTTTAAGGATCCACAATTGTTTTAAGTCCTACAAATACTCATCCATTCATCAATGGTAATAAGTATTTTAAGCTCAGGTCACATACTGAAATGAGATTCCAATACACATTAATACATGCATCTAAAAATAAACTTGAAAATAAGAAATATACCTGGCATCAATCTCACTCATTGAGAGCATGCATGAGGTGCTATTGACTCCATTCTCAAAGTCAACATGTATCTCTGCCTGATCCAAATTTGCAGTAAGAGAAAAACCCAGTAACGTATTGCTTGCATGATTTAACATTTTGCCAACTGGATTCGAGCTTCTATGTGATACAGAACCAAACTTCTGGTGCACACCATCTAGATAACAGATCAAGTCCATAGCAGCGGCATAAATGGATGGCGAAAAGTGCACAAGAAAAGTGGAGGCAGTTATATTAACCTGAAATTATCATGAGAGATAAATTAGCAACATGAAATAATAGACTTACCATTTGCATTTAAGGCAATCAACATGCAGTTTCTTTGTAATAACAAAGAAACATTAATATGGACTTTTGGCTCTTTACAGTCTTGAAAAAAATAAAAAAATAAAAACTTCTCCATATCGATTTTCAACCACAACAAATTTTGAAGATCATCTAGCGTATTTTGAATTTCTTTTATTTTCATTCACACAAATAGTAAAAGCATAGCCTAAGGCTAGAAACAACACAATTTTTTTTCTAGCAGTCGGATGACAGCATGTTTGGACTTCCTTTAATAGAAACATACTACGAACAGTAGCAGGAACCAATAAAGTGACAGAGGTCGTGAATATGGATATTTCAAATACGTTCACCAGATACTAGTCTATCACTCTATTATAGAGAATTGCATATTGCCTCAGCATTTGCAATCAATAGCATAAGAATCACATGTTATATTGGGTTATTTTGTATCAATTTGGTCTAATATGCTATAACATCTTATATCTACATATAGATCACCTCCAACTGTTTTGGTATTGAATCTATTGATTCATCTGGAATGATGCAAAATGCCAACATAAGGTTAGCAGAGAACTTCTCCAATACTGGTAAAGGTTGGTGATATAAAGCCCCAACAATCTCCACCTGCACCAGCATAGAACATATTCACAATGTTGAAGAAAACACCAGTTTATATAACTTACAATTAGAGAGCTGTTATTCCTTGACACTTCTAGGGTTGAGTAGAGACTTGTATATATAGTGTAGCTCCTTATCCTTAATGATAGTAATAATATCTCTATCTCTAACAATAATAATATCTCTATCTCTAACACTCCCCCTCAAGCTGGAGCATACATATCATGTGCACCAAGCTTGCTACAAATATACTGACTCCGAGAACCACCAAGGGCTTTAGTGAGAATATCAGCTAGTTGATTACTAGAACTAACAGATTCGGTGGCAATTATCTTGGAGACGATCTTCTCGCGGATAAAATGGCAGTCGACTTCTATATGTTTGGTTCTCTCATGGAAGACTGGATTTGAGGCTATGTGTAGAGCTGCTTGGTTATCACAATAAAGTTTCATTGGTTTATTATCTCCAATCCTCAACTCTTGAAGAAGTTGTTTGACCCAAAGAAGCTCACATGTACCAACTGCCATGGCCCTGTACTCTGCTTCAGCACTAGAACGAGCAACAACGTTCTGTTTCTTACTTTTCCACGATATTAGATTTCCTCCGAGAAAGACACAATAACCAGACGTAGACCTTCTGTCTACTGGACAACCTGCCCAATCAGCATCAGTGTAAGCCACCACTTCAGTGTTTCCTTTATCTTTATATATCAACCCTTGACCTGGAGCCTTCTTGACATACCGAAGTATTCGCATCACCGCCTGCCAGTGTTCAGCACAGGGAGATTGCATGAATTGGCTGACCACCCCTACTGCAAACGAGATGTCTGGTCTAGTGATAGTGAGATACACCAATTTTCCCACCAACCTTCTATATCTTTCAGGGTTATCAAATAACTCCCCCTGATTCGGAAGTAGTTTACTATTCGGATCCATGGGACTATCAACAGGCCTACAATCCAACATGCCTGTTTCTTCCAGAATATCTAGTGCATATTTCCTTTGAGAAATGCAAATATCATTCGTTGATTGAGCAACTTCAATTCCAAGAAAATATTTAAGACTCCCTAAATCCTTGGTCTGGAAGTGACTAAATAAGTGCGTCTTCAGCTGTTTAATCTTCTCATGATCGCTCCCAGTAATAATAATGTCATCGACATAGACGATTAGATACACGCAGAGACCAGAAGAAAAGTGTGAGTAGAAGACAGAGTGGTCAGTTTCACTACGACTCATCCCAAATTTCTGAATAACAGAGCTGAATTTTCCAAACCAGGCCCGTGGTGATTGCTTGAGTCCATATAAAGAGCGATGCAGCTTACAAACAAGTCCTGACTCCCCCTGAGCAACAAATCCAGGTGGTTGCTCCATATAAATCTCTTCTTCAAGCTCTCCATGAAGGAATGCGTTTTTAATATCTAACTGATGCAACGGCCAATGCTGGATAGCTGCAATAGAGAGAAGTAACCGTACAGAAGGAATCTTTGCTACGGGAGAAAACGTATCCCCATAATCTAGACCATAAACTTGAGTATAGCCTTTGGCCACAAGACGTGCTTTAAGGCGGTCAATTTGACCATCAGCTCCAACTTTGATAGCAAACACCCATCTACAGCCAACAGTTTTCTTTTCTGGCGGCAATCGGACCAAATCCCATGTACCACTTTGCTCCAAGGCCTGCATCTCGTCAATCATGGCTTGCTTCCATCCGGGATGAGCAAGCGCCTCACGAACAGTTTTGGGAATAGAAACGGAAGACAATGATGAAACAAAGGCAAAGTGGGATGGAGAAAGCCGATGAAAACTCAAAAAATTATAAATAGGATGAGTGTTACGAGTGGATCTACTTCCCTTTCGAAGTGCAATGGGCAACTCTTCGGATGAGTCAGGTTGGTCTGTAGTCGGTTCAGACACTCCAAATGGAGTAGGAACTGTAGAGGTCTCTATTGCAGTAGACTGTCTCTGTCGACGTTGATATTGAAGAAGAGGCGGTGGATCAACTGATGAAGATGGAACTTCTATCACAACGGAAGGAGATTGTGGAGCCTCTGACACAAGTGGAGGAGAGGAACGCATTTCTGACTCAATCGGAGGAGATGGAGTTTGTATCGGAAATGATGGTGGACTCAGGATAGGAAGTGATAACACATCCAGTGTAGATGATGACTCGGCTATGGAATGAGGGAAATATGGCGTGTCTTCAAAAAATGTGACATCCGCAGACATATAGTATCGGTTCTTGACCGGAGAATAACAACGATATCCTTTCTGCAACCTGGAATATCCTAAAAAAATGCACTTGATGGCACGTGCAGCAAGTTTGTCAAGTCCTGGAGAAAGATCATGAACAAAGCAGGTAGACCCAAAGACAAGGGGGTTCACATGAAATAATGGTTCCTTGGGAAACAAAATAGAGTATGGAATTTTATTACCAAGGGAAGACGAAGGCATTCTATTTATCAAATGACAAGCTGTTAAAACAGCATCACCCCAATAGCGGACTGGCACATTTTCATGGAGTAATAATGTGCGAGCAGTGTCAATTAGATGCCTATTTTTCCGTTCGGCAATACCATTTTGCTGCGGTGTATGAGGACATGTGGACTGATGTAGAATTCCATGTTGACTCAGAAATGATGAAAACGTTCCCGAGAAATATTCTCTTGCATTATCACTGCGAAGAATTTTGACTTTTTTACCAAACTGTGTCTGAATTTCAGCAAAAAATGACTGGAATATTGGAAATAGCTCGGAACGTTCTTTCATTAAATATATCCAAGTGCAACGGGAGAACTCATCAATGAAAGTGACGAAGTACTTATACCCTGCAGAGGTAGGTACACGACTAGGACCCCAAATATCGGAGTGTATAACAGAAAAAGGAGAATTGACCCTGGTTTCACCATGACTTCTGAAGCTAGATCGAATATGTTTCCCGAGTTGACATGATTCACATTGTAGTGTTTTGAGCTTATCCAATTTGGGAACCATTTGCTGAAGTTTGGACAAACTGGGATGACCAAGACGATCGTGAAGAAGGTTTGGAGACTCTGCAGCACAAATAATTGAGGATGACTTAAGGTAGTAAAGTCCTCCTGATTCATATCCCACAGCAATTGTTCGTCCGGTACTATGTTCACGTATAACAAGTGAGTCTTTACTGAAGGTTATTGAACAATTGAATGAACGTACCAGTTTGCTGACAGAGATGAGGTTGAAGGGACAACCAGGGATGTATAAAACAGACTCCAAGGATAGAGAATGCATTGGTGAGACTGTACCAATTCCCTTGGGAGTAACTATAGAGCCATTTGCAAGAGTAATTTGATGACTAGAGTTTAATGGAGATATAGCGTCAAAAGAGGAAAGGTTACCCGTAATGTGGTCTGAAGCACCTGAATCAATAATCCATAGATTTTGAGTATTACCAGACTGGGAGATGCAAGCGGTAGAACTAGTAGTTGCAGATGCTTGAACTTGTGTTCCCTTAGTTTTCTTAAACTCCATAAACCTACTATATTCCGTTGCAGAAACAGTGATGTATTTTGTTGGAGACATGACGACGAAATCCAACCAGATGACTTTGAACTGGAACAACTAAGCAATTTTTTTTTTTTTTCTCGGATCCTTTACGGAACACTGTAGTATTGAGGATTTGACTAAGCCTATGGATGAAGGCACTGACAGCAGCGGCGAGTGAGGTGGAAACTGGCGAAAGGTACTGGAATGAAGTCAGACGATGCTGGCGACTTGAACGGCGGAGGCGCGGCGGCAAACGGCGGCCGGATAGGTGGCGCGTGGCAGCGCGTGTGGAGGAAGACGGCGCCGGAGGAACACTGGTTGCGACTGCCGGCAGCTTCTGAGGTGACTAGTGATGTCAATTTTGAAAGATTAACCCTAATTTCAAAAGGGTTCTATCGGACTGAAGGAGGAACTTGGCAGCTCCGGGAGAAATAATGAACCTAGGTTAGACTTTAGACTTTAGGTCACTAGCAGCCAAAGGACGTCTTCTCTTTAATTAAAACACAACTACCAAACAGTAATCGAGGACCCAACGGAATTTCCAGCAACGAAACCAGCAAATTAAATGCACCGAATTGAGTACCAGACAAATTACCCACGATATATTTTGGGGATTAATCTAATGTTACCAGTAGAGGGTCACGATGAGTCTCACGATGGAGCAGCACAGCTTCTTTAACACGACCAGTACCAGTAGAGGGTCACGATGGTGATTGGATAAAACAGTACGACAAAAGAAATTATGCTCGTTGGAGTAGATGCTCTGATACCAACTTACAATTAGAGAGCTGTTATTCCTTGACACTTCTAGGGTTGAGTAGAGACTTGTATATATAGTGTAGCTCCTTATCCTTAATGATAGTAATAATATCTCTATCTCTAACAATAATAATATCTCTATCTCTAACAATATAAAATTTAAATATAAATGTAATATGTAATAGAAAAAATGTGAAAAACAAAGACTATAATCAAACCTGAAAATCTGTGACTTTGACACTGAAATGATCGTAGAGATCCTGAAGTTGTAGCTGTTCTGCATTAGAAACTACAAACCCATTCTGATGAGATGACTGATCTTGCCCAAAGTGGGATGTAATAGCAAATGCTTTAAACCCCAAAACCTGCCACCATAAGAAGGTTAGGCATGTACAATGTGCAGACTTTGCTAGATAAAAATCAAGCATGGTATGAACAAACGAAGACGCTGAGTAGAGGATTCCCTAAAATAACCAATTAGTTCACAAAGTAACTATGTGTTTCTAGCTTTTAAAAATTTCAAAAATCCTCCCGTCAATAAGACGAGTATTTAAATATAGGTAACCATCACACATGGAGCTCTTTCAGTTCATCACATGGACATGGGATTTGACACATGTACGTACATTTTAAAACAACAAAACAAAAAAATACCGAAAACAGAGTCCCAGGTGACTCATAACTAAAACCTGCAAAATCAGATTGAGCATCATAGCATCTGATCTGCACGTCTAAGCGGCTAAATTGCTAACCAGAGAAAACCTCAACAGGAGCCCGAAAAAACAACAGAAGACATAAGATGAAACATCTAGCCGATGAATGAGAGGCATTTCCATAAAAATCGAGTCAAACATGTCAAAGTAATTACCATTTCTGAGTACTCTAAGGTTGAATTAGTCCAAGGAACGCTTATCAAAACGTCATTGATATTGATATCCCATGCTATTCTGCCACGAGTAGAGAGAACATACCTACAAATAAAACACGGGGATCAACATTTACAATCATTATATGTTATAAAAAGAAGGGTTAATAACCTATGAAAGGTCTGAATTTTGACCCATGTTAACTGGAGAGGTCTGAATTTTCAAAAGTTAATTTGGAAGGTCTGAATTTTCAACTTTGTTGATATAAGAGGTATCCGTCAATTTTTGCAGTTAAAACTGACGGAATTTTGGCATGTGACCAGAAATAAACTTAAATACCGAAAATGCCCTCCAACCAAAGTGTGCCCCTCACATGCTTGACCTGAAAAGACGAAAATGTCCCTTAAAGCAAAAAAAAAAAAAGAGCATTCTTCTTCGCTGGAAAACACCGCCGGTGACCGCCAAGGCCGCCCAAAGCTCCGGAAAAAAGGGGTAAAAGTGTCATTTCACACAATTATGTTAAATTTAACCTTAAAAATGGACGGAAAACCAAAGTTCAACAAAGTTGAAAATTCAGACCTTCCAAATTAACTATTGAAAATTCAGACATCTCCGGTTAACATGGGTCAAAATTCAGACCTTTCATAGGTTATTAACCCTAAAAAGAATCTATCCTCAATAAAAATCTTGGCCAAAAGAAAATCCTCAATAAATGAGAAAATGAATATCTCATGGATCTATTAACATATTGAAGCATCACAGTAACACCCACTTTAATGAATATCAGCAATTTTATGCTACGAAATTAAATAGCACGTCACAATAAAGACATTCATTTTCTTTGGAGGATCTGATAAAGCTAAAACAGGAGTGACTCAGGAAACATATCAACATGCATAACAACAATCTGAGAATCCTCTAAGTGGTAGCGTATGTGCAGGCCCCAGGCTAGCAAAAAAATAACCACAGCATCCTTCTCCTTGCCAACTCCTGACTTCTGATATGTGTCGAATTAGAATTTGAATAAAACCCTAACTTTTAGTTATTTTCACATAACCATTCTTTTTACTGAAATAGATACAACCACCTATTCCACTACTATTCTTTGTGGCATAAACCTTGAGGGGATACACACAGAAGCTATCCATGATCTTTATTACCAGTACACCTCATCCTCACTTCAACCACACACCTCATCCTTACTTCACACACCTCATGTTTGAACGAAGCTCTTATACTACAACAAATCTCGACCATGGTTTAGTTTTTCTTCATTGGCAGCAACAAGCATAAGTTATTAAGTTTCCATGCTAAACAGTGAATGTAAGAGGACTTAATTGCTCCAGCAACAGGTGATTGAGTTCTAGATATTAGTGAATTAACACCTTTATAATGGTTCTTAAAAGCAAATGAATAACATCTTATCAAGCAATGAGAGAACTCACTTTGATTTAGACAATAACCGAGCACTGTTACTCCTAATACCATTCAGCGAAGAGACAACCTGGATTAATGGAGTAAACATCAGTGATATAAAACTAAAGTAAAGACCACCTTCTACTTTTACTATTTTTACTTGAAACTTTAGCATCGACTAACGAATCAATTGACTCCATGAAAAGAAGGATCATCAGCAAAAACAAGAAAAGGAACTATCTAGAAACATTCTAAAGCAACCTCTTTTTTTTTTGCTCGGAATCTAAAGCAACCTGACATACCCCGAGTCTAAACAAAATGATACATGCAGTGAAAGAGATTATTTCAGGAATGTCAATGAAGTAAGTAATTAGTACAAAATTGAAAGCGAAACCAGCAAGCAATCTAGAGCTTACTCTTTTATGTTGAAACTCAACAGACTGTAGCACATCGTAAAACGTCACAATATTCATAAAGAATTCACTATCATAAGACACTCTGAGTGGTTCAATTGCAATCTGAACATAGGTCAAAATGGAACAATTAGCTTCAGTCTCTGAAAATTGAAATATGAGATTCCAATTGTATTTGAAGCAACTCCATACTTTCAATGAAACTTGAACATCTTGGCTGGATGTGAGGTCCACCTGGATCCTACAGCTTGGGTTTGATGTATCCTGTCCATATCCACCATTAAAGCACTCAGGACTAGATATGGATATGAGAGGGAGGGAGAGAAGGAGTTCTTACCTTCTGCATGAGTAAAATGACCTTTTCGTATTGAGGATAGGTCACCTCGATTGAGTTGATGACTGTAGTAACTGAAGATGTTTCATCCCAAATCTTATACTCTACAGAAGCTTCGTTAAAAAGAAACTTAGCAATATCATTCCTGGATTCCCTGCAGATAGCAAGCGACATAGCAATAAAATAAGAATGATACGACTAAAAACATTTCTAAGATGATACTACATATACTTCGTTAAAAAGAAACTTTTTAAACACTGAATATGACCTCAATGCATGTGCAAAGTCAACATTAGAATCAATAGTTTGACTAAATAATTGTTTGTAGCATCCAATGAGCTTTAAGAACAAACAAATAAACCAACAAGTAATATACACGTACATGCTACGGAAAGTTGCTGAAGTATCATGAATGCTGAACTTGACACCACACCTACATAATCTGTCCGTAGAACGAGCTCCATTAATTAGAGGTGGTGGCTGAAACTCTGTTGCTTCATATATGTCCTGGAAAACAAAGTTTCTCAAAAAGATGATAGATAAGGTTGTACACCCACAAAAATGTGATGATCTCTACAGTTTTCAAAGGGAAAATCTCCATATATTGAAATCTGAAATTACAGTGTTTAGCTATGCAAGAAGTTCCTGCCATATAAAAAACATTCCGATTGTATTTGACCAAGCATAAGAAATAGTAACCAAACAGGAAGAACCGTGGTGGGAGGGAAGAAAGGACAAGATGCAAGAAGCAATGGAGAGATATGAAGAAAAAATTAAGTCAAGACATATCCTGCTCAAACAATTGATCTCCCCCTTCCCCTCTTTCTTTTCATCTGTCGTAAAAGGTAACCTAGTACTGAAACAACTTAGATTTATCAAAAGAAACCCAATTATCTTGTATTACCAACATTTCCATCTTAATTAAAGGTACCAAAAGGGTACTTAGACTAATTCATAAACTTACCTTGATTACTTCATCTGAAACGACGCCTGAAAATTGACTAGAATCTTCAGTACCTCCAGCACCAAGCATACCACGCGACAGCCAGTTTAGCCATCCACGTGGCTTGCTGGAAGATTGCTCCGAATTCCGCGACTTCTCAAGGCCATTTAATGATGAATCACCATCAGTAGGAGTGACCAAAAGCTCCTGTACAACCAAAATAGGCAACAGAACTTTATCAAAAACTGGGTAAAACTAGAAATGAGCCAAGCACAAGAATGTAGAACCATATGTTCCACCAATGGGAAGAAAACTACACTACGGAAAGAAACTAACTATATATCTTCAGTATCTATCAGATCATGCTGTAGCTACGTAAGATTATATATGTGCAGTATATTTTAACAGTTAATGCAATGGCAAAGATAAAGGAGAACTTGAAGGTGGTTTGACTAGGCAAACACTGAACAAAGAAACCTTACCTCCAGTTCATGTTCAGCAACTGAACGGTAATTTATAATGTCATCTATATCAGATTCCTTTTCCATTTGCTCCAGCTGTTGAATAATATTTTCTTCAACCGACTGCCAGAAATGGTTAATGAGTGATTTGAATTAAAACTGGAGGAAAAAAAAGAAGAGAAGAGAGCAATCCATTGAATGTATCGGCCTAGTTTATCAGGACAAAGACTTCTCTTGATATCCTATGCTCAGAAAAAATATTAGGACGTAACCTATTCTTCATAGAACTTGAAACGCCCAGGTTTCTGATCATCCCCGTACCAGAATCAAACAGCAGGTTTAAGGAGTTGAAAGGAACTAGAAGAAGATCCGCAAATTCATATATCACGAACAGATACATAGTAAACATTAAGATAACCACAAGCTTACCAGCATGTTTGGCCCATATTCAACTGTAAAACTTAAGCTAACAAGTCATAGAAATCACACTTATATTCATGTGTTTCCCATTTCTTTTTAGATAGGAGACTCAACCCCCATATTTATATGAAAGTGAACTGTATAACAAAATCCTTCATGTTCATGTAACCTAAATAACTTGTCCAGGGTTAACTGCAAGGTCATGACACAGCATGGAGCGCGTCCCACGTGCTTACTGGGAGTCTGGGACTGAAGCCTAGCCCTATATAGGACATTAATTCAAATTTACACAAAGAGCTTGACTGGACGCACGGTCTAGAATACACATCCACACGGGCTAGAGGGTCTAATATGATGTTAGACTAAAAATCCGACAAGAAAGTTGGCTCATCTTCACAACAAGAACTAAGATTATACGTGCTAGAATCCTTACCCTTATACCAATACCAATTCCAAAATATAATCAATACTCCTTGACTTCTTAAAAATACTACCGAAGAGACCATAAAAACACTGATCCAACAAGTTCAGCTATAAAACATATTTATGATTTTCAGAGTGACTAGTATGTATCACCTGATCTTGTCTAAGGAAAAGAAGTTTCTGCTTGTACAGATCAACATACTGCCGGCGGGAGCTTCTGTAACAAGAAAAGGATAAGCATCATCCAGCAGATCAATTTCAATCGGTCGAGAAATGTTAGGTTCATCTAATTAGACATATAGTCATAACGCGGCCAAAAAAAAGACAGAGTTCATAACATAATGCGCATAAACATTGACATTTGATGGTGCTAGAAATGAGTCAGGAGCAGTTCAATTGAAATATTACTGAAATAACATAAATAGATTCGGAAGTGTTTTTCTTTTAGTGCTTTTTATGATGTGGGAATCGAGCCCTTTGGTCCGACTAATTCGTGTAGGCACACTCTTCCAGCCTGTTAGGTCGAACCAGAGCATACCCCCTACACAATTTAGTTCATGCAGCTGATGGAATCAAACAAAGAACCTAAGGTCGATTAAAAATTAGATAAACTGATTTTGCAGCCTTATTCTTCTTTTTGAATTTGAATGTTAAAGGTTAATAGTTTCATTAGAAATGCACTAAGAGAGTGCACCTACACACGAAAGACGGGGAAATATATAAACCCAAAAATTGTACAAACATATTAGTAATGCAAAAAAATGCAGAATGAAAACATAATCATAGGAACTTACAGTCTTTCTCCAAAATATCGCCATGAAGATTTTTTTAATGATCTTCGTACATCTGATAAGACGGATTCTTGGGCATAGCGCCACCAAAGTTTTTGCCAATTTGTAGATTTACTGGATAAAGGACTGCTCCAGGGACGATAACGCCCATATCTACATTGACAAACACAACGGGATCATACCTTTTTTTATTTTTGTAACAAAATGTAAGTCCTAATTTCCGGGTCATGCAAAAAGAAAAGGTAACTATGCATGATAACAGTTATATGATATCACAAAACCACGCAAGAGCCTGAAACAATTTAAACCCCTCAGTTTGATCCACCAATCTGTCCAGTGCCCATATACAACTTTACTTCAGCATCACAAATGTCATATCAGCAAGTATAGTCCCAACTATTCATATATATCTAACAGATGAATTCCAACAAAAAATCCCATCTATGACTCACAATATCATCTGCCACCACCACTGCTACTCACCCAGATTTTCTTCCCATTCTTGGAGACGGTAATGTGAAAAACTAAATAGAAGAGGCATACGACTCTTACCAAATAAAAGAAACCCTTACTCAAGCCTATTTCCTACCATAGAAAGGCAAAAAGAATATTTAACTCTTCACAAAATGCACAACAGAGATTGTAAGCTTTTCTACCGCTGCCTAACTAGGTGCCCAGGAAAAGGGGAAAAAAATGTACATCTATCATATGATAAAACTGTGGTGATCCCCATCAAATAGATGACTTCAACATGCTCTTAAAGCCAACTATGGATCGTGGCCTTGGATTATTTCCTTAAATACTATTCAAAGTAAAGAAGAAATTAAACAGAGCATAGCACAAATGACAGATATACTTCTCTCTAATTTGAGATATGCACAATTTGTCCCATATCAGCAAAATCTGACGCAGCTGAACTTCATCCACAGCTATCACCTGACAATTAAAAGAATATTTCAACAATCACTGTTAAATTGACCAGATCAATGTTAACTTTCAGAGGATCAACACATACCATATCACTAATTTCAGCAGTGACAGAAAACTGTGGTGCATCATCATCAATACTCCCAGACCTATCAACCTAAAACCAAAAGAAGAAACAATTCACAGCCTGTGAAAACTGGGATGATAAAGACCTTCAAATAAAATATTGAAGTAGAAAAATATTGTTTCCAATCTTGGACAAATATAACAGACTAAATATCACATTTAGCATATATGCAGCACGATGAAATGTAGATGACCAGGACAATCAGGTAGTCCCTTGTAACAAGATTAAAGAGCTGCCATGGGTGAAATATTGTGATTGCAGTATAGGTGTGTAAGAATATCTATCATTCAAACTCTCTAGGACTTAGGAGCCTTTGGTTTTTCATAATACTACAGCTTCAGATGGTACTACAGTATAGAGAAACATAAAAAAGTAGAAAAATACTGGAGTAACTAATCCGTCTTTAATAAAATCAGAGATCTCCCGGAAACAGAAATTTCCAATCAATGTCGATAAGCAACACAATCTAGTATCTGTGACCCTTAAAACATAAAAGCCTCATATTCAAAGGTTAAAATAAAAGTAATAATTAATGGTCAAGAACTCAAAGCAAGACCCTAAACCCTAAACTCCAACCAGATACAAATCGCATGTCATGTACTGTATTTGCAAATTAAACATTGTGCGACATATCTAATTTGTTAACATACCACTGGACGTCACAAGCAATATCGTTAATCTTGAGTCCTTGAACATTTTTTCTACTTTGTTATATGCACAATGGAAGGGTCAAACCGTCAGAGTACTCTACAATTTCTATTTTTAGAGTTACAGTTACTATTGTATTTAATAGTTAACATCCACTCAAACTTACATTAAAATTTGTTATCATGTGCGAGATAAATCAGGCGTCAAAATAAGATACGCTTTAAAAAGGATAATGTATCATACCCTAAAGTCTATTCAGCAATTCAAAACTCTTCTTTACCGAACAAGAATGAAAATGAAGAAAGGAATTGCACTTCACACTAGTCAAACTGTCACGAGAAACTGCATTTTTTGTTCCAGACGAGTAAAGATCAAATCCAATTAAAACCTGAAGGTGGGTCCACACAATACAAGATATCAAGAATAAAAAAATAAAATAAAAAAAATAAAAAAATAAAAAAACTAATGTAAAATTTGAATTGTCACACGTGCCAAACCTATCATATCCAAAATCATCATTATATTCCATCCCAAAATGACAAATAATTATTAAATAAGTTGCTAAAGATATATTCACAGGAATACAAGAAACAAAAATACATATATGTATTGTCACATGCATGACAAACCAATAATATCCTAGAACATCCAATCTAGCCTCTTTCCAAATTTTACCATAAAGACAGACACTTATGAAAATAGTAGCTAAGCAGTTTACATACCAGAAGGGAGACATAGACATCCATAGGTTCCAGAATGTGATTGTTGGAATTTCCTTCATGTCGTCCATTTCTCGGACTCTGAAATTCTCCTACACTATCTGCACTCAAGCTAGAAGATCCATTTGAAGAGCTGCAATAGATTGCAAAACCAGCTATCTCTACTGCCTTGCTGACCACACCTCTAGTACTAGAAAGAAAACCAATATGAGAAAAATTACAATTATGACATAAGGAAAAACCAAATACAAGTATTAAAACTAATAATCACAACCATAATAGTAATAGTGATAATAATGATTTATTTTCCGAATTTCTTTTTCATCTTTTATCAAGACTCCAACAATCCTTACTCATAAGGATACCACGCTTTATATCATTCTTTCCTTCTCCATATTTTCCAATTATGTAACCTGATACTTTCTATCTTCATCTTATAATCTTCAAGGTCTTTGCTCTTCATCTTCCAATCCCAAATATTGGAACTAAACATCCACCAATACAAGCAAAACAATATTTCTGCAAACTAATGGAACTTGGCCCAAATTTCTCATGACCCGTTGGTAAAACTGTTGATTGCAGAAGCTAAATTAAGACTCACTTATGTATGAAATTGCGTACTTTACATAAGATTTTTTTTTGCCACCTTTACATATGAATATAAAATAAAATTTGTTGTAAATTAATTAATTATATTATAATATGTAAACATTCAAATTCATATATTGCCTTTATATAGTTAACACTAAATTTATCATTTTTTTTTGGGGGAAATGGTATTTTACCCCATATGTTTGCCCGGTGTGAGGATTGCCCCTTCTGTGTTTTTTACTAAAATATCCCCTACAAGTTTCCGGAGACGAAAATGCCACCAACGCCCCCTTTTGAAAATTTCTGTAAACAATTCTGTTAATAATTCTAAGAAATTACAACATGGTTCTCCAATTTTTTTTGTTTCAATTTTAACAAAAACAAAATTGTTGGTTAAGTTGATTCCAAATCCACATGGGGCTCAGTTGAGTCCCAACCATGGCTACCTGGTCTTGGTCGAGACCCGGACCAGATGGTCCTTGGTTGGGGCTCAATTCATCCCCGACTTGGGCCACCTTGTCCTGGTTGACACCAGGAAAAGCCCCGGATCGGGTGGTCTCTGATTGGAGCTCAAACAAACCCCCACGGGACCTACTATTTTTTTCTTTGTTAAAACTGAAACAAAAGAAAGTTTTCAAGGACATTCTGTAAATTTTTTAAATACCTAACAGATTTTTTACAGAAACTTCCAAAAGGAGGTAGTGGTAAATATTTTCAAAACTTGAGGATTTTTTAGCAGAAAACATAAATGGGGCACTCCTCGCATTGGCGAAACCATATGGGACCAAAAAAACATTGTTACCCTGTATTTACAGAGTGACTTACAGAACTACTCCAACGAACATTTCTCATTTTTCTTTCTCATAAGAGATAATGGAAATTATGGTGAAGAAGGTCTTGGCTGTAAGGTTACGAAAAACAGGAGTTCATAATGAATTTCCAAATTTGACAGTTCAATTCTAAAAGGTGAAGTTAACTTCCAAGTCAAGTAGTTATTTTTGGATTTGGATAGAAACAACAAATACAGACTCACAAACTTAACTTCCATTAAAAAGTATATGTTATCTCCGGAGTTGAAAGGGGGAAAAGTACATGCCTCGAACAAATCGTATGTCAGGCTTTCCAATTACATATAGAACCATATGCTTTGAAAGTTAAATTAACGTAAAAAAATACCTAGATGTTGTTTGCTTCATGACTGTCAAGCTAGAGAACTTTAAACCAAGAATAATATCCACCTGTAATCACAAAACTGAAAAGGAATGAATTCAATCTATTGCAACATAAAAAGTGAGCAGCACATAAACAAAGGTTGCACTTCATAAGGTTTACATTTTGTTAATGAAAATTTATTTACCGTCGAATTGAAAAATTACTGTTTTGTACACTGTCTTTTTTTGGCCACGTACACTTAGTTAACAATTTAAACTTAAAGACATGGACAATATGAGCACCCAGTTATTGACATGAAATAAAACTACTGAAACTGCTGTACATGTCCACAGCAACCACATACCTATTAGAAAATTTTAGCAGTATGTTTTATATAACCAAACCTATACTCTACAACAGTCGGTCATTTATTTCATATATATTGAGATTCAATATTTGAGTATAGTTGCTCAAATCAAATCTTCTGCATCGTAGGCACATAATGTTGGCAGATTTCAGCAGCACAGTATTTGTATAAATATTTCAGCAGTTGAAAAGAGGAAAAAACCAGCTGGTTAAAACTGTTGCAAGGCAAGTGAAAATTTGATGGCAAGCATCTTCTGCAAAAACTTACTGGATCTGCCTGTGAGCCATAGTGTAGATCGCGGTATAAGATATGGAAGTTTCTAATGGACACTTGAATGCTGTCAAGTATCTGATCATAACACAATGAACCGATATTAGCACTAGAACCACTTCGTCTTCAATAAGATACAATTTGAAATGTACTTTCTCATACAAGCTTGCTAACCGCAAAGATGATAAATGGGAAGTAAGCAATGATATTCTTACCTTTGCGGTGATATATGAAATAAATGACTTTCCTGATTTATTAGCTGCACAAAAAATAATAGCGGTTACAGCTCTGGTGAATAATAAGCAAACGTTGTTATCTGCACCTACCGCAGAAGGTGAACTATATAAGAATTGCAACTTGCTGGAAAATCCAATCAAGCAAATACTATGGGATACTTAACCGAGCCATTAGAACTTTAGACAGAGAACCGAAAATCTTGAATCAGCCTATTTGGGACACTTAATTGCAACAGGCCAAAAATCTTGCCTTGCCAAGGTTCCCCATTATCTCAAATAAAAAAGAGCTTGTAAAGAAAAGAACGTAAATCTTGTAGATGGTTGTGGACATTGTAAAACTTGAAAATTAGTTTTAGATCACGAAGAAAGAACAAATATATTTAGAGAAGCAAGAGACTTCAAGTTAGAATAATAAAGCCCATTCCCACATAGCAAAATAGCAGAGATACAAGTGCATACGCTGATTCTTTTATCCTTCCATGGATTCCTTTTCGAAATAGGGGACAATGGGTAAAGAGCACTATACAGGAAGCACCCTTTACAGTCTTAATATAACTTGCAAGCGAAAAAGATACTTCAGGAAAGGAAATCAAGCAGCTGACCTGAGACACGTCTTGATAGCTTTGCAAGCTCAGCAGTTACAAGCTTGGCCTTCTTCGCAGCATATTCTCTTTTATCAACAGCTTCAGGACACCACTGGAATCACAAAACCAATGCTAAGTGATCTAATGCCTGAAGAATTACCACACATTATTGGAAAAACTCTAATCCAACAGTGTGCTTTCAGTTTAGTACTATGCATAAACACCAGCAGAACTGTCCTCTCCTAACATATAGTCAGATAATAGAAAAATGCAGTTCTGATGATCAAATGTGATCACGAAGAGAAAATTTGAAGTACCTCTTCCTCATCTCTTTGAGAGGCACTAATAAAAACGTCCTCTAAGATTATTATTATGGGATCCCAACCCAGCTTCTTCCATGGGATTCTGATGCTTAGCCGGCCGACTCGTCCTTCCCTAAGAGCAAAAGGCAACTGAAGGTAATCGAAAGCTTCAAGTATAAGCTCCACATTCTCCAATAGCACTTCTTCATTCCAAATAGTTATCTTCAGCTGCTCTTTCTGAAAATCTTTTACGTAGCTGCCAAGATAACCCTGAAGCAACTGGCTCACCAGTCCTTCAAACATCCTCGCTCTGACAAAATTTCACATAATCCCTTGGGATACGATACACAGAATCAAAGAACCTACAGCTGCAACCGTTACCCCATGCCGCAGCCGAATATTCTTCATGTTCCTCCGCAGCTCAGATGAACGTCGTCGTCGAGTAGTCCTTAATTGTTGTGGAGGTTCCAAAGGCGAACGAAGATGATCAGCGGAGATCGTCTCTTCCACAGCCGTGCAGTCGCAGCTTCATGCGGTGGCGATTAGGCCCAGTGATGCGGACAGCGTCGATGAGGTTGTGCTTTCAAGCCAAGCTGAAGGTGTCAGAAGAAGTCCGTCTTGTTCTATCGGCTGTACTGAAAGGACGCGACTGACTTTGTTACGGAGATGGAAGCTATCGTGTCTGTGACTCTGCTCTGCTGCCAGGAGACTAAGAACGCAGCCGTGGTTCGGAAGTTCCAGAACCCTGGTGGGTTGACCCGAATTGACAGGTCTAGTTTGGATCCACTTTGATCGAAAATTCTGGACCGGACCCATGTAGGCAATGATTCTTTTCAAAGTGGGGCTCAATCATCATAAATAATAAATATAAGAACTAGGCCGATAAATAAATAAATAAATAAATAAATAAATAAATAAGAACTGGCCTTATTATATTTATATATATGGATCCATTATCAAGTTACTCGAGAACGGTGGGAGGGTTCGGCGGGCCCTCAAACTCAAAGCCTTGGTTTTTTAAATTGTGCTCGGTCTCGGTTTAAACTAATTCCAAACACATTTATTATTTCAACAACTTTAATTAAAGCCACATTAAACAAAATTCGTTATACGAGTCAAAGATTTAAAAAAAAAAAAAAAAATATGACGTAACTCCAAACTCTAATTACATTCAAAAAACAATTTCATACATAGTCCATAAAAGTTCGATCAACAATATATTACACAATTCAAAAACCAAAACTCAAATAACACATAAATTTACTATTCAAATTTTCAAATATCAAATTTAAGCATCCAATGTCTAATCATTCGTTAAATTTTGCACATCTTATATACATCTAAAAGATAAATCAAAGACATCAAGCCAATATAAATGTCAACAACATGCATTATGAACCTACCGCCTTCATTTTCCGTCGATATATTATTGTTTTAATTAATATTAATATTTAACATATTATATTATATTATATTATATTATATTATATTATATTATAAAGAAGAAGAAGACTGGACTATATGAACATCTGTATTTGAAATTCTATCCCTAATCATCATGGAATAGTTGGTGGAGCTTGGAAGAAAAGATACAAGGTTGGTGAGTTTATTATTTATTTAAAAAAAAAAAAAAAAGAAGGTTTATTCTTCCTTTTGTCGTGCTTTCAACATCTTGTTTGTTTGCAATGGAGCAAAGCGATCAATGCTTGCTCGATTCCTCCATCCTTTGTATGATTGGAGTCAAATTGATACGAAATTTTCTTAATTTAAACCTATTGGAAACGCGTATGATTGGAGCCAAATTGATACGAAGTTTTCTTAATTTAATCCTATTGAAAACGCAAGGGTTTTTTTCTCTGTGTGTTTGCTTCACAATTATAATTAATAACAGATTTATTTTTTAATTATAATAATCATCACTCACACAAATCTGTATTATAAGAAGTAAAGTGTTAATCAATAATATTTTTTAATTATTATTAAGATTTCAATATGGTTTAAAACCAAAGACTTCTAATTAAAAAATAAATCTTAAACACCATATTATATGTACACAACTAGATAACATATATATCATTTTTCAGGAAATAATAATTAAGAAACGCCTTATTTAGGAAAAAAAAAATACATGAAAATGATTGAAGTGCTAAACTATATATATATTTGTCAAGGAAACGCTACTATGTATATAACCAAATCATGACGAAACAATATAAGGCTATTGGTATCATCAATTAACAAAATTGCAACCTTCTACTTTCAGAATATTTTATGTTTTAATTGTTTTCAAATTTTAATGAAATTTCCTGCTAAATGTATTTATATTTTATTATAAGTTACAATTAGTTGATTGTACAAATCGACAAAAAAAACGGCTATGTGGAAAAGGGTCTTGCGCTGTACATTATTTTTAGATTAACAACCTATGAAAAGTCTGAACTATCACCTATGTAACGGGAGAGGTCTGAAATTTAAAAAGTTAATAACGGAGGTCTGGAATTTCAGTTTTGTTGATAACAGCGGTCTCCGTTAGTTTTTTCCGTTAAAACTAACGGAAGTTGGTCACATGCTTGGCATGTGACCGGAAATAAAATAAATTTCCAAAAATGCCCTTCTATCAAGTGTGCCCCTCACATGCTTGGAGTGAAAAGACCAAAATGCCCTTGAAGCCACCACGGTACTCCGGCGACCACCAATCGTACTCCGGCGACCACCACCGTACTCCGGCGACCACCACCAAGGCTCCGATTGGGCTCCGATCGGAGCTTTTTTTCGAGGTGGTGGCCGGAGTTGGGTCGCCGGAGCCGAGGTGGTGGTCGTCGGAGTCGAGGTGGTGTTCGCCGGAGTCGGGTGGTGGTGGCCGGAGTCGGGTGGCGGTGGCCGGGGTCGGGTGGTTTTAATTTGACTTTAGGGGTAAAATTGTCATTTCACATTTCCTTAAATAAGATATTAAATAAAACAAAATATTAAAGGGGCAAAAATGTCATTTCACACAATTCTGTTAAATTTAACCCTAGAAATGGACGGAAAACCTCAAATCAACAAAATTGAAATTTCAGACCTCTGTTTTTAACTTTTTAAATTTCAGACATCTCTCATTAACATGGGTGATAGTTCAGACCTTTCATAGGTTCTTAACCCTTATTTTTATTATAGGAGTTGACTAATTTGATGTCATGTTTATTTAAATTTGATTTTCTGATTATTGAATCAACACCATTAAATCTCTCTCAGCTGAAAGAAGAAAGATATAATGTTTGCACGAATTTCGATGCTTTAATCCAATGGTCAGAAATTTAAATTTAAATTTAAATAAACTTGACAATAAATTAGCAAACTCTTTATTATTATATATATATGATGATGATAATATACTGCTTATTATTCGATGGTTGGTCCCGTCGCGGTAGGTTAAGGTTGTTGCACGAAGGAAACAAAAACACCAATTCAGTTATGTTTGCACATGTTTTTATATGTTATGAAGCTTTAAGGCTAGCCGCTAGTCTTCTTCGTACATATACGTACCGCTGCGTCAAATCAACACCGTCGAGTAATTAGAAAATCACTTACTAATGATAATAATCATGCAGAATGACATATCGGTTCAGCGTTAACTACTCTTTTAAGATGTATTGGATTTAAAACTTTAGAAATAGATGAATATTATTTAACTTTTACGGATTGACCCGATGAGATTATATATAAATTATTTTAGTTGTGGAACAATCATTCAAATAAATGGTGATTTTCACCTAATGTACCCAGAACAGTCCGTATTTAAGAAAGAAAAACTAATAATTCTGATGGTGTCACATGTTTGAACCATGGGATCTAATGATACAACAAGTTTTTAGGGTCTTTCTATCATGCTTGTGGAGCATCATTTTTGTGCTTTTTTTATTACTATGGTGGACTTGATTGTAACATATGTAAAACTTTAAAAATATGAAAACGTTGAATTTTTTAACTACACCTAATATTTGTATTATACTATTAATAATATCAATTTCTCTATAGAATTTATATTTAGAATTAAAAAAAAAAAAAAAAAAAAAAACTACCACAAGCATGGTGCTTGTGGAGCATGGTAGAAAGACCCAAGTTTTTGGTATTCGATATTGATGTTTCAAAATATTGTTTGATTATGTCAAACATAAACAAATGACAATTTGTCATTCCTTTATGATCTTATTAACAAAACAGTTAAAATTTTGTTTGAAAGAAATGTAGAAAAAAAATATACATTAATTATGTGAACAATAGAATAATTTTGAAATTTTAAAAAAGTTTAAATTACATTTTACATTTTACTAGAATTATTCGAAAGTTTTTTTAAAAAAACAAATATGCATTTTCTACATTTTTTAAAGAAATTAAATTTAGCTATTTTGTTAATTAACAAATCATAAGGGAATGGCAGAATCATCCCTTTTTTTTCGATTCAACACTTATCAGACAACAATTTAAAAGATGAGACACTATTAGATAATAACAAAATAATTATACTATTGGATCAAATTATCCAAACATATGACACCATTATTGTCATAGGAACTATTTAGGCAAGAAAATAATATATAGCGTCAAACCGTACTCGTCATATATATAAATTAACCACACCGTGCGTAGCACCATGCATCGCCATAAACAACATTAATTAATTAACAACCCGGCCGATGGAATAGCAAAACTTTGAGATTTGGTATATACATAGTAATTACATAATGGAACAAGCATTTGGGTTATCGTCACTGAACATTTGCATGTCGAAGCTGGTGTCTTGTTGTTCACCACCGTACTTGGCCACGGGATCCACTCTCCTGACGTAGCCTGGAGGGGCTTTTTTGTCATAAGACTGAGCCGCGTAGGGGTGTGCCACTAGATTGTAGGGTACGTACGGCCATATCTCCGCCTTCTTCCCCGTCGATTTCGCCTTCTTCAGCACCTTGTTTGCTTCCACGTACCCTGTCACCGTTACCTTTTGTTGCTTCTTGTTCACCTCTACGGACTTCACTCCTACATATATATATGGACAAATGTAAAATTTTGATTAGAGACTCAATAAAAGTTACCAAGCTTAAAGTCGAATTCAGTTGAGCTTAAACTTTTAAAACTTGAATCAGGTTCATTCTCAAGAGTTCGACAAAATCAAGTTTGACTCGACTCAACTTGATATCAATACATTGGTTTAAGTTTGTAAATAGTTTGACATGAATATTACAAAGCTTGAATTCAAATCAACGGACAAAAAGCTCAGCTCGACTAAAAGAAATTCGAGTCAAATTCGAGTTTTTGAGTGTGTTAGCTTGAGTTAGTGATTATAAATGTAAAGACGTACCGCTTAAAGAGGAGAGAGCATTCTTGACCTTGAGGACGCAGCCATCACAATCCATCCTCACCTTCAACTCCACAGAGTTGAGCGGCTTCTTCCTCTTCCTATGGCTATGGCTACTACTCATCAAATCCGACAAGTATTCCATTGTCCCTGCAACTCCCATTCTAACAAAACCCTAAATTTAAAATAATGCGAAGAAGATGATGAAATGAAGTTTTTCTGCTTTTCTTTTATTTAGACTGCTCTGCTCTGCTCTGTTCTGAGGTTTTACAGAGACAGACTCTTATATAATATAATTGCAGCAGCCTCTCTTCGCCAGCCATGCACATTCTCATCAGGTTTCCCAACAGAAGGAAAATAAGTGGGCCCCACGCAAAAACTGATATTTTTCTAGCTGTGAAAGCAAATTTAGTGTTTAATAATATTAAATCCAGAAATCATAATTAGGGGTGACGGGGTTAAATAAAAATGTTAGTTAGTTTATAGTAATAGTAATCATAAAATGGGGTCCCTCAATTTTCAGTTTCATAATGATATTAATGGACATCGAATCTGAAACAGAATGGCGCGTAATATAATACATCTTTGATGCGTCTTATAGTTATTAATTAGATTTATTTATTTTTTTGGCCAATTATAGTTATTAGATTTGACAATATATTTCTAGCAATAACCGATGTATTATAATAAATAATCGATAATAAAATATGTATATTTTATAATATAGTAATTTTAAAAGTGAGTTTATTAAATATAAGATACGAATTAATAATATTGTAACATACATTCTTATCGAAGCAAAATCCAACGTCCACAGCATTGCGCATGAAAATGAAGAGTTAGGGGCAAAAGTGAAGACGGTGATATTTAAAAAAAAAAAACTTTAAAAGAGGCCGCCTGTATTGTCTACCAACTGGAAGTGGCAACCCCCGAAGAGAAGGAAAGCTTAGACGCGGTTGGTTGGTTGGTTAGCCGCGGAAACAGCTGTGACATGGGAAGTCTCATGATCACGAGAGTATCGCACAAGTCGATGCTCCCCAATCATTTCCATGACTTATATATAAATATTATTATATAATGGCCAAATGTCATTTTGTAACCGTCAAATTATTATCTATATTACTAAGGTAAAACTTGGTTTTACACAAATACCTTCTGAATATTAGCTGAATTGATTAATGTAATCAATTAACGTAGGGTTTTGTAGTAATTTATTATTTATAAATATTTGAAGAAAAAACATTACAAATTGTCACTACAAAGAATCAAACTTATGATTTAATGCATAAAAGCCACACATCTTTACCATCTATGCTAATAAAGTATTTACTACTCTCTTAATACTTAATTGTATTAAACAGTTCGAATACTAAAATTAACTTAAATTGTGAAAAAAAAAAATTTATCTCAAGTTTAAATATAATCTAAAAATTTAAAATAAATTCTAGATGGACCGAGAGAAAAAAAAAATTCATCAGAATCGCATGATGATCATGTTTTGAAATTTAACTAACAATATTAATGTATTTCTAATGCATATCGTTGTAAGTTCATGATGATACGTTAAGAACCAATATTATTAATACATTTTCACGAATAAATGTTATGATACAAATCATGATTTATTGTTGAAAAGTGGTTCTTTGATTTTCCTTTTCCACTTATAGCGTATTTTTATTATTTCAAAAAAATTTAATTGATTTTGAATAGTGACATAAATATTAGCCCTACTATTATGTGCATATACATCTACAATTGCAAAATATAATCAAATTAACTTTTTCTTAATTGGCTTAAGTGGTTTTTCCTAATGTGTATATTAATATTAAATATACTGGTATATGCTAGAAGTGTGCGTATTGTCGTCTTGGGACATAATGAGTCTGGCTTTATGAAATTACAAATGCATCATTAGCTCTGATAATATAAGAATAGAACTTGATTAAAAAAAAATCACGCACCAATGGATTTTTTGTTGTTCAACGAAAAATGAGCAAAAACATATACCCACCTGCGATTTAATGCATAAAAGTCATACGTCTTTACCATATATATATGCTAATAAACTGTTGTTACTATCTTAATACTTAATTGTATTAACTGGTTCCGAATACTGAAATTCACTTAAATTGTGAAAAAAAATAAAATATTATATCAAGTTTAAAAATAATATAAAAATTTAAAATAAATACTAGATGGACCGAGAGAAAAAATTATCGGAATCGCATGATCATGTTTGGAAATTTAACTACTAATATTAATGTATTTCTAATGCATATCGTTGTAAGCTCATGATGATACGTTAATAGCCAATAATATTAATATATTTTCACGAATATATGTTATGATACAAAGTATGATTTATTGTTGAAAATTGGTTCTTTCATTTGTTTTTCCACTTTTAGCGTATTTTTATTATTTCAAAAAAACTTAGTTAATTTTGAATAGTCATAACTAAATTGGCCCTACTATTATGTGCATATAAATCTACAATTGCAAAATATAATCAAATTAACTTTTTCTTAATTGGCTTAAGTGGTTTTTCCTAATATGTATATTAAATATACTGGTATATGCTAGAAGTGTGCGCATTGTCGTCTTGAGACATAATGAGTCCGGCTTTAAAGAACTACAAATTGCATTATTAGCTCTGATAATATAAGACCAAAACCTGATTAAAAAAAATCACCTACCAAAGGGCTCTCAGTTGTTCAACGAAAAAGAAGCAAAAACACATTAAATGATTCTTAGTCTCTCGACCATTATTATAATTTTTAAACAATTTGTTCAAAACTTTATATAATATGTTATATTTTACATAAATTAAGTCAATTTTTTTTGCAATGCTCACGTATGTCTACAATCATAAACAAAAGTAAATTGATATTTTAATCCACTTAAGTGGATTTCCTTAATGCTTATACTAGATACCTGCGCGCGCTACGCGCGTGCGGGTTGTCTTCATGAGAGTGTTGTAATGACATCATTAGAATGACTCCGAGAATGATACAAGATCGGCTCGATTCCTAGGATGATACAAGAACATAACCGTATTTTCTTAAAAAAATTCAATAAAACTATGTAACATACTGTTATAATGAAAATAATAATAAAAAAAAAAATCTAAAAAATTTAAAGTAAAATGCTCGAGGGACCGGGAGCTCTATAGTGAATGTTCTTGCTCCCGATCCCTCGAGCATTTTACTTTAAATTTTTTAGATTTTTTTTTTTATTTTTTATTTTCATTATAACAGTATGTTACATAGTTTTATTGAATTTTTTTAAGAAAATACGGTTATGTTCTTGTATCATCCTAGGAAGCGAGCCGATCTTGTATCATTCTCGGAGTCATTCTAATGATGTCATTACAACACTCTCATGAAGACAACCCGCACGCGCGTAGCGCGCGCAGGTATCTAGTATAATATAATAGTTATTAAGAGCATTTTCAATTGTTTATCTAGGACCTTTATATTATGCTTTGCACTTTTTTTGGGTTATATTATTTTTAGGGTTAAAGTTTTTTTCTTTTTTGTCATATGTTTGGTCAATGTTGGTTTTTAGTGTCATATGTTATATTTTGTAAACTTTTGGTGCCATATGTTTGCATTTTGTAGGTTTTTGATGTATCAGTTAGTTAACAGTTAAGTTTGACTGTTAAATACTTTTATTTTCTTCAATTTAGTCCTTAATTTATTTTCATAACTTTTAATTTTTACAATTTAGCCCCCAAAATTTAGAAATTAGACGTAGGTCGAAATTGACCGAGCCAGAGTCCGACCCATGGCTGGGTCGGACCCTGGCTGGGTTTCCCAGGCCTAGGCGACCCTAGTCAGGGTCAGACCCAGTCGTGGGTCGAACCCTAGTTGGGTCAATTTGACCCAATCGGACCCTTGGGTCAAATTGACCCAGCCAGGGTCCGACCCACAGCTGGGTCCGACCCTGGCTAGGGTCGCCCAGGTCTGGGTAACCTAGCCAGGGTCCGACCCAGCCGTGCGTCGGACTCTGGCTCAGTCAATTTCGACTTGTCCGATTTCTAAACTTTGGGGGCTAAATTGTAAAAATTAAAAGTTATGAATATAAATTGGATGACTAAATTGAACAAAATAAAAACATTTAACGGTCAAACTTAACCGTTGACTAACAGATGCACCAAAAACCTACAAAATACAAACATATGTCACCAAAAACCTACAAAATCAAAAATATGACACCAAAAACCAACATTGACCAAACATATGGCACCAAAAGACTCTTTAACCCTTATTTTTATTACTATAAAATTGAATCTCAGAAAAAATTGACATTATTGATGATATAATGTAAATAATATTATTACTTTAAAAAATTATTAAGTCCACCTTAATAATAAAAGTATTAAAAATCAATTTATTATTAAAAAATTAACATTACTTAAGTGTACATAAATTATGCTGACTCAAAAAATGTCTAATATTTTGTCAGGTTGTACAGTAAATGCAATATTAAGATTAAAAGGCAGCAGAAAAATTGGTCATTAAGCAATATATTATTGTAATAATAATTAATAAAATAAAGTAAAAGTCACATATTTTTAAATTATTATTATAGTTTACAAACAAATTCCCTTACAACACAATAACTATTATAGATAGCATAGCATGTGTATTAAGTGAATAAACTAGTTCGTAATAGTTGCAACTTCTATGTAACCTACTGAATTAGTAGATATAGAAACTCGTAAACAGCTCACAAGCCTTGAAATTGAGCTAGAAAACCGCTGATCATCTCACAATAATAATAATAAAAGAAATGATAGACGCACAAATTCAGCTGGATTCTTCTTCATTTCATGTCCACTAAGTCCAACAAATAGAAGCAAAGAATAACAGTAGGCTACAAAAAGAATACAGTGACATGGTAATTTACATTTTATATAGCAACCACTATCTTCACAACAAAGAGGACGAATAAATAATACACAACCTCCACGTCCAGCTGCCTAGAAACATACAAGAATATACACCAACAAACATACATACATGATTGTATCATCCATCCACGACCCCAAAAATTAGTCATAACACAGCAGAAATGAATCCCACATCTTCATTCCTTAGACATGGCAATTATTTGGTATCCAGTGTTGTAGCATTATTCGACCATCGGAACTCAATCTCCAAATTCCTCGACGGTCCGCTTTTGCTCTCTGGCAACAACGTATACTCGCCCTCAACTGATCCCAGCATCACAACCCGGTCAATTTGAATCGTTACTTTCCCGAACGAACTCTGTTTGCATTAGAATCGTGTAGTAAGAATTTAGAAACACGGCGACTGCCGACTTGGTAAATTACTGTCATGAAAGAAACAGTTCATAAAAATGGAAACTTACTTTTCCCATTTTACTCTTGTTCTTGCAAGATATGTGAAGCTTCTGTCCTTTTGGAGGGCTTTCAAATGACCAGAAGAAGCCCTCATCCCATTCCGGGTTTGGACCCGTTGATACGACCTGAATACACCACAAAAGTTAATTGGAATTTCACAACATTGTAAGAGAAATCTTGATGTTCGATCTATCTATATCGACACTATTGAAATAATAGTAATAAAAATACCTTAGTTTCCTTCGGAGGGGTGTTGCCGAGAGTAAGTTTGCAAAACACGCTGGGGTTACCCACGGACTGCTTCATGTTATTCCCGCGCTTGATAATGACAACCAATGTCCCAGGCAAGCACTGTAATAAGAATTCTGCCTTTTCCTGGAACCGGGGTGGGCCCGACTGAATCAAGTACTGCAGTACGGGGATTGCATCTGCAGCAGAACCTGCCTGATCTTTCGAGATGTCGGGCCCACAAGCTGACCATGCTTGCCTCAGTAAGGCTAGTCCATCCAAAGCAGCTTCCTGAGATGCCTCAGATCCTGTCTTCAGAGCCGCCACCAGGTGAGGAATACTCAGAGTAGCGGGTTCTGATGCTCGTAACCTTGGGAAGTTGCCAAACAGTGCATTTAGAGCTTTCAGGTACTCCTCGTTCACAGTTCCAGTTGCCCATAACTCTTTCGCAATTGCAGCTGCATAAACAAGAAAGGCATTTGAACGAATAAAGGTAAGTACCGCTCTATTTAAGCAGTAGAATACTAAGTTAAGTTCTAAGAAAATTTGAAATTTTTATTCACCTGTTATTGCCCTCACTGTTTCGCTAGAAGCATACTCTTGGATGGTGTGGTTAGAAAAGAGAAGCTTCACAAACATCGCTGCCTGAACTGAGGTTTCGGGGTCGCTTGACCCGATCAAATCCAGCACGACTTGAACACCACCAGCCTCTGCAACAGCTCTTCTGTTAGACCGACTGCACATTACTAAGTTCTGCAGAGCACATATCGCGACAACTTTCATCTCTTCTGTAGGCTGGTCTTCAAGAACGTTTACTAGTGCACGGCAAGCTGAAACGGCATCTGCATTTCGTGCGAGACCTTCATTCTGGAAAATATTGCCAAGAGCAAGAGTTGCAAGAAGTCTTGATTGCTGATTTTGAGTTTGTGGGTCAAGAAGGTATTGGGATAAGGGCAGGATTGCAGATTTAGTGGCTTTTGATTCTCTGATCTTCACATTATTCAGCAACACTTCCAGCAATCTTGTAGCTGTTTCTTCACACTGGTGAGCCCCAACTAGTTCCAAAAGGGCCTCTATAGCGCCACTTTCAGCCATTGCCTCAACAGTAGTTGAATCGTCGCTTTCCAGGACTAGAAGTGCATTTAATGCCCCACTTACTGTTTTTTCGATGCCTGAATGAAGCAGTCTGACCAACACTGCAACAGGTACCTCCAGATAAAACTCCGAGCTGAATTGCAGAATACGGGTCAAAACAGAAGCTGCAGATTCCCATAGAGCTTGTGGAAGCATAGGGTCAGTTTGCAGTATCACTTTTGATAGCTCTGTTACTCCGCCCTCTTTTGCTATCTCATTTGCCCATATCAGAGATAAGCTTTCAAGAGCCTTAACAGCTCTCTCCTGCAATAACTGGAATCCCGAAGCAAGAACTCGAACGAGAGGACTAATTAACTGTTCAGTAGTAGGGTCCTTCTGAAGACGATCTTCGAGGAGGAGATATGAGAGGAGCTCAGCTGCGAGCTGTTGCACAGCTGGTACTGGAGAGTCGAGTAATGGGATGAGACGTTCCATTACTTGGTTAGATGTCAAGACAGAGTCAGCCCGGCACTGAGAATGCTCCAAGATGTTAACCAGAACCTGCAACATGCTGACCTGAGTGTCAGGCCCAAACTCCGACCTTGGCAACAACTGGAAAAGTGGCACCACGATTTTAGCAGCAGAGGGGCCTTTCGCTATAGCTGCATTGTTGGTCAAAATTCTAAGCAGTTCTGCAAAAGCAGTACATAGAAAATCGGGGGCCTCGTGGAGTATGTCAAGTACGCTTTCAATAACTCCTGCTTTCACCATGTCCATCTTACAAGCAGGTCTGTGTTTCCCTAACTCCATAAGAGCTCTAGAAATAGCTTCATGAAGCAAGAAGTTCCTGCCAAAGAGGAGGCCAACAAGAGGGACAACTGCTCCACGGACAGCTACCTGTTCTGCAAGCTGCTCATCTTCAACAAGCTTCCCCAATGCACGGACAACAGACTGCTGAGCAGGACTGAATTCGGCAACAAGAAGAGAAACCAAAGGCTCAACACAGCGTGCAGCAGCAGCTGTGGACCGAACTTTAACACTTCCAAAAAGAACATAGCAGAGCTCAGCAGCATCACCCTTCAACTCCATTGAACAATTTGAAGAGAGAATCCTGCAGAGAACATCCACAGCATTCAGCTCCACATCAGCAACGGCGAGGGCTTTTGATGGGTTTTCGCTCAATAATCTAACCAAAGCAGCTATAGCCGCATGCTGCTCCCGCTCCAAACCGGTGCTAAGCATTTCCACCAATGGTTGCACAGCTTGCCGAGACATGTCAGCATTCCTGATATGGTCAGCAGAGAACAAGCACTCTAGAGCCTTGGCAGCACTGTGACGCGCTCCTCTTCCACCTAGACGTAAAACTGCAAATAGTTGACCAACGGCACCAAATGCAGATTCATGTTTCCGGATTTCAGCAGTGTCAAACAGGATCCCGAGCAGATTAGTTGCGGCTTCTTCAGTCGCATCCTGAGGACCTAAAGAAAGATATTTGGTCAACCCTTCTAGAGCGCCCGCTTCAACCATTGAGACCTTGTTCGAGGGGCAGTCATTTGCAAGCTGAATCAGAAGACCAAGCGCGAGATAAGGTGCACCAGGGCGTTCGGGAATTGGCTTCAACAAATCAACAAGGGCAGGTATTGCTTTCCGGGAAGTGGCCCCGACCCTTATATCTTCAACCCGGAACAATCTCTCAAGGGCAGTTTCTTCTGGATTAGGCATCAAAACAAATTCCTCTGAGAGTTGAAGAAGATGGCATATATCTACTTCAGCACAGCCAAGCAGAGCAATGAGGCCACCAGCTGCGCCAGAATTTGCAACAGCAAGTAGTGTACCGCGGCTTCCATTGCAAACTAAGCTGGATATACCCTGAGCAGCAAAATATTTGTTTGCTGGCTCCTCTGACTTCAACAAATTTGCCAATAATGGAATTGCTTTCATGGCTCCATCTCCTCTTATGATATCTCTTTCTTGAAATAAAATTGCCAGAAGTAAGGCACTAATCCATATGCTGCTGTCTTCTGTGTAATCAATCTACATGAATTATCACCAGGTTACAAAAGGCTTCTTGTTCTATAACTTCCTAACATCGAGACAGAAAGAAAATAAAAGTAATGTCGAGAACAAATTCAATACCTGAGCATACTGTACTGAATAATGTGAAATTTTGTCAGTGAGAACTTCAACAGCTCCAGCCTCCATGATTAGAATTCTGATCTTTTCGTCACGGCTTGCAAGAATTGATAGTAGCCATATAGCCAAGTTAGGCCCAGAAACTACTGCAGTGACTGTCTTATCTGAGTCAGTCTTCCCTGTTTCTTCTGAAGAGTGCCTGGAAATACTTATGGACTCGTTGTCATGAGTAACCTGGCTAACCATAGAAGATTCTGCAGAATCAATTATGGTTACAAGGGACTGAACGAGGTGAGCACACAAGTTAGAATGGGTTAGATCCTCCACTACTCTTTGGTAATTGACCTTTGCAGCACAAACGAGCAAGGCCGTCCCCCCAATTTTAACTTTCGGATTTTTGCAACTGACTATTCTTGTAGCAACTGATGAAGTGCATCCAGAAGCCATAGCAATTGTCTCTCCTAAAATAACAGATTGATCTCGGCAAAGCCTTGATAATACTTCGATAGCTTTATCCTGAAGCGAGGGTTCTGCATCTGCAATGGACAGAACTATCGGGGGAATGCTTTCTGGAGATTCAGTTAAAACTGCCCATGTAGGTTTTAGGTGTCCACTGCCACCAGTCCGACAAAGGATAGCAAGTGCATCAAGCGCCTCTGAGATGGCATCTGCATTGGAATTAGCAGACTCAAGGAGAGTAACCAATGCAAGAACTGTTCCAGAACGATTGATATAATCAGTTAAGGCAGCATCAGTTTGCCTAGAGCGAAGCAGCCTTGCAATTGCAGCAGCTGCACCGGTCTTTCCAGCAATTGTGCCTTCACGCAAGACCCTTGTAGCAGGCATTATTATTTCTTCGGCAACTGCTTTCTCTGAAACTTCACCATCTAAGATAAGATTTGCCAGAGCACATACAGCCAGCTCTGCAACCTCCAAATTCAAGGAGTTGGCCAATCCAACTAAAGGCGTCAAGGCATTTTTGGCAATTGCAGCTACATCTTTGTTTGCCTTAATTGAAAGAAAAAGCGCAGCAAGGCAACGGGATGACTCCACCAAGATGCTCTCGTATTCAACATTTAACAGCTTCAAGGCAGACCAAAGGGTTTTCACAGCAATGCTACTTTCACGCAAATCCTTTCTGTGGTTGAAGATCCCTGCTAGAGCAGACGCTGACTTAGCTTGAGTTTCTTCCTTGGTGGAGCTCAATAATTTTATTATCGTCTCAATTGCATCATTGGCTGCACTGCCTTCACGCAATATTTCAGCGCGAGGAGCAATAGAAAGCATGCTTCTCAGTGCATCCAAAACATATGTTTTAGATTCTGGAAGCTCACTAGTTAGTAATGCTGTTAGCTGGCTTATCGTTGCTGTATCTGATTTGTTAATCAGATGGTTCAGAGTTTTGGCAGCTATTTCTTTCCCATTTGCGCTCCCATTTTTCAGTAGCCAAAGCAAAGCAGGAACAGCATCAGCGCTTTCAACACATGCACGTATATCTTCACTATGATTACAGAGGTTCCTGAGAATCAATGCCGAGTCTTCCTTGGCTTTGACAGACCCTATCTCCAGAATTTGAACAAGTGGAGGAATTCCACCTGCCGCTGTTATTGCCCATTTACTTTCATCATTCTCATTAGAGAGTAGGGAAAGTAATGCAACCGCACATTCTTGCTGTTGTTCTGAAGACAACCCAAGAAGAGAGATCAACATTTGCACACCTTCACGCCCCTGAAGAGCACGCCACAGACTGCCTTCATTGTTACAAAGTGCAAGCAGTGCTTTTAATAGCTCATCCTGCACTTCATTTGCCGCCATTGTGATCAAACCAACTAGCAGCCGTTTTGCATCAGAATTCCCAAGTTTAGCAGAAAGCATGGAATTCCCATACAAGCTGGCAAGTGCTTCTATCGTGCGCTCCTGCACAAGCACCGGTAGGCCAGAGTTGAGCTGGTTAATTAACATTTCCTCAACAAACTGAGGATCTGATGCCCGTGTACTTTCTGCTTTGCTGTCATAGATCATAAGAGCTGAAGCTAAGGCTCCTAATGTATCAGCAGCCTGGGCTGGTGAAGCGCAGGACTCGAGACTTTGACCGAGGCTTGAAATGACATATGATAAACCACCCGAGATGTTAGCAAGAGCACACATAGCGTTCTCCTGCAACGCTTGAGCATGTTCACCCTGCATGAACTCTTTCGAGGGAGCAATTGTAGCGTTGATGAGAGAAGGAATCCCGTTACAGCTAGCAATTTTTTGTCTTGCTTCTTTAGACTGTGCAGAGAGAGATTTAAGGGCATTTGCTGCTTCTGCTCTCACTGAAGCTTCATTTCCAGGCCCCAATAATTTGAGGAGCAGTTTTGTGGTATCAGCAGCCAAGACTCTCGGGCAAACAGATCCATCTTCCATAATCAAACAGGCAAGAAGAAAGCACACATTAGCTTGTGTGCTTGCTTGTCCAGATGTAAGCAGCTTCACCAGAATGTCCACTCCCCCCGCCTGTATGGTTGCAGGCCAAAACCCTTCTGTGCTGCCTGAGAGGTTCCTTAAAGCTCCAGTCAACAAACTATCAACTAAGTTTCCCGCTTTAAGTTGTCCCCACAACACTGGCACAACACCTTCTGTGGAGAAGATTTTTGATCCAACATGATCCTTAGCTCCACCTTGAGACACCGCATAAATGGTCTTTGCAGCAGCAGTTTGACCTTCTGCAGAGCTGGACTTGAGGAGACCAAGCAAGGGAGGGATGCATCCTCCCAAGAGAACTTTTACTCGTAGTTCATTTTCTTTACAGAGGGACCCTAACACCGTAGCGGCCTTTATCTTTACTCCCAGTGATCCGGAACGGAGCAGCGAAACGAGCACAGGTACAGCCTGAGAATGGGATCCAACAGCACTGAAGGCATTTTCACGTGTATCAATCAGTTCCAGCAGCTGCTTCAGTGATTGCTCTCTCTCTTGTGCAGAAGAGGAAGGCTGCCGCAACTGCTCAATACATTGTGCAACACTGGCCAGTGTTCCATCAGAATCTTCCATGCTATTGGTACGATCTCTGCAAATATACAAATTTAAGATCATCATCTTTTCTGAACAGTGAGCATATACAAATAACAAAGAATCTGCATCCAAATGGAGAGCGCTTTCCCAAACAAGCAAGTAGATGCTAGTTAGAAGTGATCACCAATACCTTTTTAAAGGAATACATCACATGCTTCTGACTTAACTATTTGACCTAAGTAACTAAGTTGCATGAAATTAAGTGTGTTCAATTTTTTCGGGGATTTCGGCCAAAAACTTTGCGGGGCAGAACCCATTGGGACATGCAATTAGACTTTCCATCAAGATGCTTTCAATTGGTGGAAGCAGAATCAGTACAATATCTTCAGCGAGAAATTTGAACAGCACAAGAAGAGAGTAATGTTTCACATTCCATGTACAGAAAAAATTAATGTACTAGACTAGCAACACTATAGATAAAGAGTGATAAGAACTGCTTGATGGAAGCTCAGGATAGCAACAATCAACTAACAACAAACGAAACCAGCTGCATATACTTTCCGGTAGTGCGTGTAGAGAAATCAAGTAGAGAAGAATATATTTTTTAATAAATTGACTTAAAGCCTTTGCTAACCTCAAGCCAATTTTTACTACTGGATATGGAGTAGAGGGCTCCGAGTCTTGATGTTTTCCATCTCCATTCCGTTCCTGTAAACAATTTCAGAATAAGTAAGAAATGACCAGTGCAAAACAACTGCAGAATTATTTAGAGCTACATTTCACTAAAAGCGTGACATAGAAGCATGGAGCCATGAATAACACAATATAGAAATATAGACCTTTTGAAATAACTAAAAGTTCCGAAAACACATTTAACAGGTCAAAAACAACAGCTTTAGACTTCAGTAATACGTGCATATATTAACGAAAATACTTGAGTTTCCATGGATCTCCAGGATTTTATCAAGTATAAGAAAAGTACAAACTTATTAACATCACGCAGTTTCTTGTTGTATTAATTTTATTGATACTAAAAGAGAGAGAAGGATCAAGCATATAACAGAGTCAAAATTGCTTAGAGTTATTAGCAAATAGAGTTATTAGCAAATAGAGATCATGCAATGTCTTGGGTTAGACCCCTGACCATGAGAATCTAATTCAGCAATATCAAGTGGCAGATTGAACTGAGACTGGAAATTGAGGGTTCCACTAATCTACCTAGGGGCCCTTCTTTTTCTGGAATAATATTAATATGTCACATCACCTTAGACATCATTATTGGCTTGGACACATTACTATCAACTATAGATCACAACTCACAAGACAACCAACCGTGAGTATTAGAGAAATCTAAGCTGCCAGTACTTACTGCATTATTAGTGGCATAACCACTGCTATTGCTAGTGGAGAACCTCCAAGCCATGGTAGCCGCCATCCTTACTTCACTTTACTTGAGTCTGGACAGAGTCAACTCAGATTCTCGCCCCTCTCCAGATCTACCTCTCATGCGCAATCTATGGATATAAAATCCTGCAATTCAACAAATATTAACCAAAATTGAAATTCAACACATCACAGCCATAGATCAGATATGTCAACTTCGGCTCCAATTGAAATAAAGAAAACCGCAAACTGAGGTAAACTGCATCACTCAGCTTATCAATGGAAGAAGTAGAATAAGTGAAAAGAAGAATAGTTTAGATTGAATAAGTGATTGTAAACTGAAATCAAGAAATGTGCAATTATGCAAGCAGACAAGCAAGCTCAAAGAAACATAACCGAACAAAATCTAGAGCTTAGATGTGGAAGAAACGACAATGGCTATAATGAATGTAAACCGCCACAAATGCAGAGAAGAGGAGCAAGAACCGACCTTCTTCCGAGAGACAGGAGAGAGGGAGAGAAGCAGAAATGGATTTCGTAGAGAAGAAGGGAGCATCAAAGAGATGGGAGGGAAGTGCGATTCGCAACAGAAATGATATTAGTAACTTAATTAATTATGGTAATGGCGTTCGGCTTTTTTTCATATATATATATATACATGGCGTGTATGTATTTATTGACAGAGAGAGACTAACTGGAGAAAATATATAGAAATGAAAGGGAGAGAGTGAAGGTGAAGCTCCAGCTCTACTCCAGTCCAGACTCTAGAATCGACATGGCAGCTCAGCTGGACCACCGACAGTTTAGCGCTAGAGAAAATCTATACGGCTCGGCTCAGCTTGGCTTGGCTCGGCTTTTGGAGACTTAATTTATACCACCAAATATGCGAATTTTTTTAACCAAATATCTAATTTTTATAACTCAAATACACAAAAAAACGATAGGTGCGTTTGGTTCAACAATATATCTTGTAATTTAACTCTGAAACGCGCTAAGCATATGGTGCATTTTCCAGTAGCGCCACATTACTTTGTTTTTAGGGTTTAGAAGTTAATCGATTGATTAGCATTAATTAGGTAATTAATCCATAGCGCCACATTACTTTGTTTTTAGGGTTAGAAGTTAATCGATTGATTAGCATTAATTAGGTAATTAATCCATAGCGCTATACGCTGTGATACAACTCCGAGTAGCGCTACGACACTATCTATTAACAGATATTGTAATTTAAACACTATATTTACATATTGTAATTTTAATAATTTACATACTGTAATTTTTTTTGTCAAACATTTTAAAAAATGATATTTTTTTCAAATCATGTGTTTTAACTTTTAGGTACCCGAAACCATTTTTACTAGTCTCGTGTATGTGGCCATGTTAGACCTCGGTTGTAACACGTTCAAAAAAACAATTATAGTATGTAAATCATTAAAATTACAGTATGTAAATATAGTGTTAAAATTACAGAGAGTAGCGCTACTCGGAGTTGCACCACGACGTTAATGTCTTATCTGACAACAACTAACAGTCATAAATGTCACTGTTAGCCATAACGCTATTCGGAGTAGCGATATGGATTAATTACATAATTAATGTTAATTTATCGATTAACTCATGAACCATCAAAATGAGGTCATGCGCGTAGCGCTATTCGGAGATGAGTTACAAAGTATTTTAGGAACCAAACTCAGCTGTCATTATATGTGTATTTGAGTATAAAAACTAGCTATTAGGGTAAAAAATTCAAATATGCGTTTAAAGCGAATCCAAATTGCATGAGGTGTGAGATAAATTGACTAACTATTTAATTATACACTGATTTTCCATATTATTTAACAGACATGTCATTTTTATATATTAATTATGATATTGTATATTACTGTTAAACTAGGACTAAGCAAAACTTTTGAGTCTGAAATTCAAAAAAGCATAAATTGTGTTCGAAACTTTGTGTGTGAAACTTTTCCTCTAAATTCGAATTCGGGCTTGGATTTTATAGGTAAAATTTCGATAGTCACATTCCGAATTTAAAACTAATATTAATTCCTAGTGTTGGTTATCTTAGCTTAAATTTAATTATTTAACTTCGAAATGGTAGAATTTGATGTTTGTACGAGAATTTAATGTTAGTACGCAAACTTGATATGTTAGAAAATTTGAACAACAATAATGTTTTTTTTTTTTTGGTGTAAATTTTGAACTAACTCAAAGCCGTCTTAAATTATAAAAGCTAGAGGCAGACATATTTTTTTCTCTAAAGAAAAGGAATAGGTTATTAGTGGCGGCCCTATACCCATCCTGCTACATAATGTTCGAGCTCTCGTGCTCACGGGTCGACCTGTGCCCAGTTCTACTCGTCTCCTCATATGCATGAGGCGGTGTGTAGGCGATGCGGGACCTGATATTTTATAAATATGTCACCGCAAGGTGACGCCCCTTAAGGGTTTTGAACCTGAGACCTCTGAGCCAAACCATATAAGAGTAAACGCTCTTAACTACTAGACCACCCCTGCCGATGGTAACTCGAAATATAAGTTAGAAAGTCTGAAAAATCAAATTTAAACGTTTTTGGGAAAAGAACCTATTTAGTGTCTCAAGTTTACATCATGTTTCAGTTTGGTGTCTGACGCGTACTTATACTGTCCAAAGTTTGAATAGTGTTACTATTTGGTGTCTCCGTCAAATTTTGACGTTAAATTTAACAGAATTCGGTCATGTGACCAACACATGACCAAATAAAATTGAAAATCCCCAAATTCCCCCTAAACCCTAAATCAAGTCAGCTGCTCCCACCGCCGGAACCCTAAATCGGCAGGAACCCTAAATTGGTCGGAATCCTAAATTGGCCGGAATCGGGCCGGAATAGGCAGTAATTGGCTGTAGTCCGGCCGTAATCGACTGTGATCGGCCGTAATCCGGCCGTAATCGGCCGGACCCTAAATCATAAATCAGGTCAGCTGCTCTTCACCGCCGGAACCCTAAATCGGCCGAAATCGACTGGAATTGGGGCGTAGTTGGCTGGAATCGGGCCGAAATCATCTCGTTTAGAGGTGGGTGGCCGGAATTGGAGTTGGGTGGGTTTGAATCGGAAGTGGGTGGTGGTGGGTGGGTCCGAATCGAAGGTGGGTGGCCGAAATCAGAGGTGGGTGGCCGAAATCGGGTTTAGGGGCAGTATTGTATTTTCATATAAGTCTGTTAAACTTAACACCTAAATTTAACAGAAAACCAAATTGCAACGCTATTCAAACTTAGGACATTCCATATCAACACTTTAATTCCGAGACACCAAACTGAAACATGAGGTAAACCTGACACACTAAATATATTCTTTTCTCAACATTTTTTTCAGAAAAATCCTGCCGTCCAAGTTCACTCCTAGTCAAACTAATAACATCTAATAATATCTAGTAATGAAGTTTTAATGGAAACATGGCAGCTCCAATCCTAGTTAAGCCCAGCCAAGCCGAGCCAAGACTTGATCAGTAGTAGTGTAGTACTATACCGACGGAGTCAAATATATTTCTCTCTCTAGTTGGCAAAATTCAATTATGCATGCGAACCATTGCATATGCACAATATGTTTCTCTTTGGGGCTCAGACTTGTTCAGCAAATGTGAGGTTTGTTCCTCAAACTTCAATTTCTTTTAGTTCAATCCTCGAAACTTTATCAATATTTTATCTTTCATCTCTCCATTAATATTAAGGGTTAATTATCAGATTGTCAATTTTATTTGGACAATTGAACAAATTAGTAGCTTAATTTTTTACTTTTTCAATTATAAACATGTGTACAAAGTGTCAACTCCTTTATGATTTCCATTTAATTTGGACGAAAACTAGTCATATGCTAGCCATACGATGAATAAATAATTAGCAAGTTGTTTGACTACTCAAACAATAGCAAATAATTTGTTTGACTGGTCAAATATCAATTAATAATTTATTCGATTGTCCAAACATAAGATATCAACCTGTCTCATTTTTATATATCAAGTGATTTGTTCCATTCAAATTAGACGAAAATTATAACGAAGTTAGCAATTTATACACATGAAACTCCAGCAAAAACCACATAATATTTTTTTTGGTTTCCCGCGGGGTGGTCCTAGGGGGGCCCTCATCAGGAGGGCAGCACCCGTAGCATGCTTGCTCCACACCTAGACTAATCCCCACTCGCACCGGGTCAGCCCGTAAGGGGTAAAGTGCTGGCCATGAACAATTTTCCATTCCCATGGTCACTAGCGGGGATTGAACCCCTGACCTCTGGTTAAGGGATGAGGTGCTGAACCACCACACCATTGTTACATAATATGATGTAGCGGTTACATCCCTTACAGAGTTCAGGGGTTCAATCCTCATTAGTGACCGCATGAATGGAAAGATATTCATGACTAGCACTTTACCCCTTAAGGGCATCCACACTAGTTTTACATAAAATGTATTATTTGAAATTGACACATAGACATTTATGTACACTTTAAGTAATACGTAAAGTTAAGACACACGTAAATAATATTTGCTCTACAATAGTTTACTTAACTATATTCCTTAAATATATTTGATTATTAAATTTCACAACAACCACAAATAAGATACTAGCATTAATTATAAAATGAATTAATTTATAATTAAAAATTAGTTATGTAACATAGAACATTCTTTAAATTTAAATAATATGTTATGGAATGCTATGTAAAAATATTGTAGAGCATTTTTTACACTTTACATAAAAAATATGTTAAACCTACATTTAAGTAGTAATACTATGTAATACCATTGTTGATGCTCTAAGGATTAACCCGGTGTGAATGTGGATATGCTATGGGTGCTTCCTTCCAGATGGGCCCCTTCTAAAACCACCGGGCGAAAAAAAAAAAAAAAAATCGAGCAATTTTTTTTTTTTTTTTCAAAAAATAATTTCAGGTTCCATTGACACATGCCAGGGCTACAAGACAAACTTAACTAAGTAGGAGGAACCACGGAATCTTTGCCGTAATTACCGAGCAAGTAGAATGTCATTATCATAATTCCGAGTCTCCAACGGACAAGAAGGTTAGGTGTTCTTTCGCAGCAACTTTCCAATGCTCAACGGCTTAATATGACAATTTAGAAAGATGTAGACATGCAATACAACGACTTATATAGTGAACATGCCAGTAGTGTATTTATTGATTTCAAAAACGACTCGGAAAGTAAATCCCGAGACAATGTTGATTATGCAAATCAACGTTACGACTTTATTACACAGCTCAAATTTCTCTATAAAAAGGAGGTTCTTGATGTCCAACAAGTTCCTCCTCACCAAAAATTAACCGGTTTAATGTTGCACCGCTTAAATATGTATTTCTCAATTTGATCCTTTGTTGTTTGTTTTGTTCCTTAAAACCAAACACACCAAAAACGACACGAAATAGGAGCCTTACGTGAGACTGACAGAAGTGGCGTAAGATTCAAGCAGAGTCAGGGCTTGCTCGGCAATGGCCCGGTTCCTCACTTGCTTCACCCATGAATGGATAATATCTGCAGCTTGGCTTCCTTTGGATCCCTCTTCAAGAGCATCAGCTGCTTCAGCAAGTTTTCCTTCTGCTAAGTAGTTCTCCACTCTACTGATGACGGATTCAATTCCTTCACCAGAAGGGTCCACCTTCTTAAACTGCAGAAAGTTTAAAGGCCAATTTGTAATCAGTTTCCAAATATATCTGTGAAGATCGGTGGTATTCTCTAGTGTTTTACCTTTAACCAGGAAGCTATGGATGCTAAAGAATGTGCTAATATGCCCCCGCCTCCAGGTGGGATTAGGCTGTAGTGTTGCAATGTCCCTTTGATGGTATCAAACTGCAGATGAATTTGGGAAACAAACAATAAAATAATCTAAAACCAATTAAAGTTATCAAATTTACCATAAAGCAACATGGACCAAACCAAGCATCGGCTTTTTAAGATTTTACGATATCGGTTTGCTGTGGAATTGTTCCGTCAATCAAGATATTTTAATCACGCAGGAGAAAAAGCAAATATTTATAAATTTCATGAAAAGTAAATGTTTAGTGCTTTTGGTTATCTTACCTGCTGGCTCAGCTGCAGTACGCTTTCTGTTCCATGGGCAATTGTTTCTTCAGGAAGGGACGACAAGACCAAATCCAAAATCGAATCTTTGTCGATTCCATGTAGATAAGTCTGCAAGGCTTCAATTTCTGCCTTAATCGGAAGTCCTTTTGAAAGAGCATCTTCTAATGCAAGTGCTCCCTGAAGGAATCACACATGGGGATGGTTATTCCGTGTTACGAAAACTGATGCCACTTTTATACTAATAGAAAAATAGTAAATAAATCTTACTAATGCAAGTTTATGAACAGAATGACTTTGTCGAGTCTCTTCAGATCGAGCATAGAATGCCATGCACAAAGCATTTATCTGCAGATGAAAACTAAAATTATATCAACTGTGAAAAATCCATGATATTCCTATAGGATCTAGTCAGTTTCAGCTATAGCTTATAGGTGCTTGGAAGCTCCACTCAACATCTAGTAAATATCATACATGAAGATTGGCTTCAGCCATCTTTTCAATTTGAGAAGCCTTCTCACGTGCAATTGCAGCAGATAACTCTGCTTTAGCCAATTCATCCACTTTGTTCAGTTTCAGTTCTGCTTCTCTCTCCTGGGATTGATTGACAAGGCACATCAGTTAATGATTAAATCTCAAGAAAAGTAATGGAAACTGGAAGTATATACTAGCTATACCTTCTCTTCCAACTCCATCTTATGCTTCTCCTCTAGCTTATGTTGAAGAGACTTTACAGCAGCTACTGCTTTAGCCCTCTCTCTTTTTAGTTCCTACATGAAATGGAAAAAGCTAAAAAGGATTGCCCCTAGTTCATACCTAATGATAAACAATAAATAGTTTCCTCATCCTGCTTCAATGCATATTTTTTTCTTTAATAACTTTTGTCACACGGAGGTCCAATACTACAAGATGTTGCTTATTTTATTAAATCACTGTGGCACGTTGACGGTACTATGACTGTTAAATCATTCCATCAAAATGCAATCATATGGAACAACACTGCCGGAAACTGGAAATATTCGGATGAACCGGAGACAAGTCAGAACCAATACTTAGTTTGATCAGAAAATAAATCTTGTTTGTAGGCCAATTATTACTTAACCGTACTTCTTAACAAAAGAAATATTGAAGCATCTGTACTAATTAATTTAAGCATCTACACTCAAAATAGACATAAGTCCTCAAATATGCTGCGATAATGCATTATAAGATCAGTCATATATGATATGGTAAAGTACACTGATAGAAACACAAAACGAGGCAACAAAAATAGCATACCTTATCTAGCAATGCTGCCTCTTCTGCATGCATAAGTTCTCTAGCAATTGCATCCTTCAATTCTTTCTCATATTTCTCCTAGAGAAGAGAAAGGTAATGACTCAAGGTTTGACATTAAATAAACTTATCATACAAGAACTAAGAGACTAAAAATTATGTTCTCTAAACCTTCATTGCTCTTTTTTCTTCTGCAAATGTACGAGCATCCAGCTCAGCTTGTCTAACTTCAGCAGCATGAATGGCTTGTAAGAAATCTAGAATCAACTTTCCATCCTTGGTTACTACAGCATCATTCAACTCCTCGATCCCACTGACAAAAACTTTCTATTTAAAAAAAAAAACATGTTAACATCCTAACTAATGTATGTATACAGATGATAAAGCCTAACAAATAGCACCTCTCTTTCGGTATGATCTTCTGCAGAAACTGAAGGTATCTCATCATCCTTATCCTCAAGATGATACGCATCCAGAAGAGAGGGTGCAGAATTATGTGGATCCTACAAAAGAGAAGAATCAGAGGAGTTACACCTGATTAACTTTGTGTCATGCAATTCCTTAATTACTGTAGTTACAGGTTGCAAGAGTGATGCACTTCCAAAATCTAAAAATGGTTGTTAATCACTTACTTAGATGTATTGCTTACACACCAGAAGCATCTCAAGACCCAACACCGAAGTAGCACAACAAATACCAGCTAGAATATAAAATTTAGACGCACTAATTTCTGAGCAAAATGCTGCTAAATAACAAACCTAGGATAGGGGCACTTACAGCCCCAGTGTAGCTAAACCACCAATCTTGCTGATGATAAATGAAACTAATTCATGGATTTTATAATCAAGATATAGTGGTACCTCTTTTTTGTCTTCTGCAGCAAGATATGAATCAGTCAACACTGTCTTAACTGCACTATCGCCAGCAACCACATTACTTGAGCTTAATATTTGAGATGTTTCCACTTCCTCATCTGGTTGCTTAGTAGCAACAGCATCTGGGATTTTTGTTTGAGGACTCTCCTCTGATGATCTTCCAGAATCTGCTTTCTGATATGCTGTAGGAGCCTCTGATGATAATCCAGAATTCGCACTTTGATCTGCATTGGGCGCCTCTGATGGTATTCCAGAATCCGCACTTTGATCATTCGTAGGCAGGCTGATGTTTGATGCGTTTTCATGATCCAAAACCGTATGTTGTTCTTTTGAGACTACAAATTTGGCTTGTTCTTGAGGCTGGATTTCATGCTGGACGTCATTTGATGATTCAGAACTAGGGTAAGTTGAAGAGCTTTCCACCTTTCTTTCCTCACTGTCAGTGTCAAGATTCAATTCCTTAGGCAGTTTTGTTATTGCTGGAACTTTATCCTCCAGAACATTCTGCAAAGGCTTTACGTCTCGAAGAACAGGGATCTGGCTTTTGTTGTCATGACCAATCACTTTAAGAGGATCAGGCTTTTCTTTATTAACAAATTGATCTAGATAGCCTGTTTGATAAGCTACCCCAGCCGCAGCACCAACAGCAATACTTCCAATAAGAACTTTTGGGAAAGAACTCCCAGAATCTGGTGGTTTCACGTTTGTATTGGGTTTTGCAGATGCATTTCGTGGAGATGCAGATGAAAATTCCTTTCTCGAAGGGTGACGGCAAAATTTCTGCTACAAAATTGAAGTAACACAGAAAGAATGTGAATTGGTTCTTTACATTAAGTAAGAACTTAATCTCCTGTTACAAAGCCGACGAGAAATATCGTCTAAAAAGAAAAGGACAAGTAAATGATGCCTAAAGCAATACTAAAACACCAGGAAAACTAAGAGGACACATGTCCAGTTGCCAGCTCAGGTGCATCTACATATATCAATTAAGCAAGATCCTATTCTAGGTATCGCCTGAGAGCGACCAACACAAAAGAGTTCAAACTGTCCATTTACCAATTTTACAATTAAGCAGTGAAACAACAAAATTAATAGGAAAAATCTAAAAAGCACTTATTATTATTTCTTCTCAATTATGAGGGTCATGTTGAATGGAAGACTCATTGCAGAACTTGGAGCTAAGGAATATTTGTATGGCAGAGATAAATCAAATCCATAAAAAATTGCAGTATTCCGATATTATGTACTAAACAAGTAAACCTCCATGCTTCTTTTTCATAATGTCTTTGATACCTAAACAGAAAACCAGTTTCCTAAGAAAGCATAATGCCATACCAGAAAAATGGAACTTTCCTATCAAAGAAACTGAGGCAGTACCAAGTGGCTACATCAGAGGGAATGGATGCACTCTATACTTAGTACCATTTCATTAAGGACCAACGAAGAAAAAATAATGTGGAGATTCTCGACGAGAGATATTATGTGAATGCAAACTGCTTAATCAAAAGGGTCTACTTCATTTACCTGTCTGACAATTTGTCCAGAGAATCTTCTACTGGAACTCCGAGAAGACAGTTCCAGAATCGTCCTGCGAAACCATTGATAAGATCAACCGAGAAACCCTCAATGTAGCTAAAATCAATAGAAACTGGTAAGAAAAATTGGCTAATCCAGCTAGTTACTCCGTCACAAAAGCTAGAAGGCTACTAAAACAGACAAATAGTCAAGAGCGAGGAGACTGAACAATGAAAAACTAAGAGGAATCGAGTTGCTACTTCAAATCCTCAGACGAGACTAACCTGATCATCTTTGTCAATCGACGGAATTCAGATTACCATACCGTGCTCCGAATCGATGATCGACTTCCGGTTGTAGTGCAGAGGCCAGAAGCCAGAGATGGGAAGGACGGGAAAGAGGTAAAGTTAGGGCTTTTTAATGGGCCTCCGTTCTGGTTTAAGGCTTTTTAGTGAGCTGGGCTAATCCCAATTCTCTTCCGCTTCGTCCTCAGTTTCTTACACCAGGCTTCCTGAACAAGCTGTCTGTCTCTCAGTTCTTCCATTTTCAAAATTCGAAAGTCTTTGCATCTCATCTTCGTGCCCTGGAACTGGAAGCTAACCGCGCAAACAGTAGACAAGAAAGATCACTTCAATCGCGTGTCTCCAGAAGAACAACCACTCGGTATATCCCGCGCTTCGTCTTCTTTCTCCAATTTCTCAAGTTTGATGTAAACGTTCTTGTGTTCTCCTCCGAGCAAGATGATTTTTCGTCTTTTCCAGATTTTACTGATTCCCAATCTGTTCGATTGTTTGTTTAGGTTTCTTTATATGCGATTTTGGATAATTATTTTGTTCATCGTTCATGTGGATGTCCCTCCCTAGTCCCTATGCAGTATGCCCTATTCTCTTGAGTTTGAACTGGGTTCCATTCTGGCTAAGTAAAATATGATTAGTATCTAAAATAGCATGTCTAGTCTATGTGGATGTTAAATCGAACAAATAATGTCTATTACTTTGGCATTTCTTCATTCTTGGCATTGTTCCTTTAGGTTGTTGGGCTTCATGCCCTCTTTGTGGCACATAGTTTCAGTTTATCTTCGTTTTTTGCTGCTGCTAAAGAGTCAGAGTTGCTTTCTTTCAAATGGTACCTGCTTTGCATCGGTATAACTGGTGATGATAGAAGTTGAAACTTAATGATGATACTTCTTTCAACGTTCTTCATAGAATGCTACTCAAAACGAGGACATTATTCTGTCAATGATTTTGCTTAGGTATCCTGTGTAATGTGTATATTATTAGCAATTGATTGCTTACGCTACTAAAATGGTTGGGGCAGAACCTTGGCGCTCTCCAGCCTTCATTTTATAGATTTGAAAAGAGAGGAAAGGGGAACTAGCAAAAAAAATCACCATTTTGTGTTATATGTGAGTGTTCAAAATATGGGGTAACCTACACATATTTTATAAGACCCTGACTGAGAATTGTTGCCTGCTTTAAAGAATTGATTCAAAAATGTATTGTTGATTGAATAGGGTCTACAAGTCTGGTTATATAGTCTGTGGCCTGTGGGTATATTCTGATTGATTGTTAAATGCTCCTTTCCTACCAAGTAATGTTCGGTTCTATTGACAACGTGACATGTTTGCTAACCCTGTTGTGCTTGTGCAGCATCATATCATGGCAACCAAATCAGGAAACATGAAGGGCTTCTACAAGCAAAAGAAGGCAACTAAATCTGCCAAGGACACGAACAAAAAATCACCAGCTCATGCAATGGCGTTTGGATCAAATGTTACTCAACCTCCAGCACTCATATCCCATGGCTCTCCAGATTTAAAAGGTCTCTACTCTCTCTATCTCTTCATTGCATCAGTTATAGAGCTGATGGCACTGTACAAAATTCATTCAAATAGAGTTTGAAATGTTTAGTTTCTAAATGGGTGATGAACACGTGGTTAGATAATTATGATGAGCACGAGGAAGTATTGAGGCAATTCGACATGGACATGACCTATGGACCGTGCATTGGAATGAGCCGACTGGAGCGGTGGGAGCGTGCTCAGAAACTTGGAAAAAACCCTCCCAAAGAGGTGGAGGCACTGCTGAAAAGAGAGAAGGTGGGTGCTGCAGAATGCTTGTGGGAAGGCCGTGTTTAATTCTCTGCTCAATACTCTAGAGAGTAGTTATCAATCCTTAGGCTGTTGTAGTATCTTATCTTACTATTTTCTCAAAAGAAGGGAACTGCTTGTTGCTCTGTTATGCTGTGTTTGTATTGTTGTCTGTTTCCATTTGCTTATGTGTTCGAGTCACGAGTCTATTGTTTGTAGACACTAACTAGACTGATGAGTGATGATGTCGTGGTGGAGACACTATCAAGTCAAGTGTGAAGCATATGTTAACGTTGGGGAGTTGGTGCTCCATTACTTGCTTTCTGAGATTAGTATTTTGAGCAACAATTGATTAGATTATATTATATTATATTATATTATTATTAGTAAGATAAAATGTAAAGTTGTTCAGAGTAGAATTATTGGGTATTCTTATAGTGAAATTATCAATTAACAAGGTGGCGAACGCATGCTGCGACAGATAAAAAATTGAGCGCGTAACAATTAGTTTAAAAATAATTGAGCCGACTTTCGTAAAAAAAAATAGTAGAGAATAGAGATCATCAATAAATGCACAAACAAATGTTTCGCTCATTATCCAAAGGATATAATCATAAAATTAGGCTCGCTGTATTTTTTCTAATTTCTTTTGTGAATAATAGAAATCTTCCATATTTACAGTTTTATTTATAATTTTCAGAATTTAATTAATTTTAATATATTTAATTGACTAAAATTTAAAAAAAAAAAATTCAAAATTATTCTTCAATTTTTTTAACGTATGAATTAATAAAGCCATAAGGAATACAAAATCGACATTTTTTAATTATTATGTTCAACAGGACAAACATTTTAAATAAGAGAACTAATTGGATAACAAAAATAACTAACTGACGCATTAAAAAAAATTCTTATTAATTATATATATATGTATATAATTAAAATTCAATATTTTACAAATAATAAATTAATTTTTTCCACTAATTAATAAGTATTATAATTTTATTGAATATATTATTTTACTTAACATCCGCCGCTCAGGAAAGTAACATGCGGGTTTATTTTAGGAAGAAAATACTAGACTGATTTTTTTTTTGGCCAAAAAAAAAATACTAGACTGATTGATTTGTTTGTAATTGGATCCAAATCTGAAGATTTTGAATCCCTCGTTTTCGTCTTTCCTTCACGCCGTCGTGCTTCTGTTTTCACCATCTGAAACCCTATCAACGATTTCTCTTACTTCTTGTTTTCGATTCGTTCTTTCATCGCTTCGTCTGCATTGCCTTTATCGACATCCGCTGCGTCAGATTTGCTTCGGTAGTTCTCTCTCCTTGTGAATAGGGTTTTATCTTTGAGAAATATGAGCTGGTGGCGGTCTTCAGAATATTGAGCTTGGCTCTAGGGGTTTTCTTTCTTCTCTTTTGCTTTTGGGTCGTTTCTGTGACGGTGAGATATGAATAGTGTCTTCAGTGAGCAAATTCTTGCGGACAAGCTCTCCAAGCTCAACCGCACTCAGCAGTGTATTGAAAGTAATAATTGATTCTAACTCTCATGTTTCTTTTCCAATTCATGTTAATTCTTGCTGGTATGTCTCAATTTGTTTGTTTGAAGATGGCTTGATTGTTGAATTTGCAAATAGTGAGGAGATCTGGTGAATTGCATAATCATATTCATTCTCTAGATGCTATTTTATTTTTCCAGTTCTTGATCTCTTAGCTAACAGTCCAGCTTGGATATGAATGTGTGGCATAAGTTGAAACCAGTATATCTTTCAATTATGCAGTATTTTTGTGCCTATTGACATCTTAGGATAATTTGTTACATAAATAAATGACAGTTGTTTTTCATATATCATTGTGAATGTTGAGCTTTTAGAGATGAATTGGGACGGAATACTTAGAGAAAATTAGGAAGACATCTTGTCTTGGGGATATGAACTGGAAGAAACTTGCTTTCAATCTTTCCGCTCAATGCTTTGGATTGAATGGATTCTAACATGGAAGAAGACTCTATGGATGGATTTTACATCTAACCCTAAATTGTTTGTCAGTGCAATCTGTTATGAGGATTCTCTTTTCTATTGCATTTGGAAGCTATGAATTGATCTTAATTACTTTATCATCATTGTTCAACAGCTCTGTCCCATTGGTGTATCTTTCACCGGAGTAAAGCTGAGCTTGTGGTCACGACATGGGAAAAACAATTCCACAAGTCAGAGGTGTCCCAGAAAGTTCTCCTAGTATATCTTGCTAATGATATTCTTCAGAACGGTAAACGTAAAGGGAATGAATTTGTGACGGAGTTCTGGAAGGTTCTTCCCGCAGCTCTTAAGGATCTTGCTCAGAATGGCGATGAAAGTGGAAAGAAAGCTGTCACTAGATTGGTATATCTCTTCTTCAATAGCTGTTTATCTCTGTTGAAAATTTGATATGTTTGTAGATAATTGCAGCTCAAGTTCCTTGCCATTTTCCCTTACTAATAAATATTGAGGAACAAACTGTAACATAGTCTACATAGATGGCTCATCTAGTTTATCTCTTTTAGGTTGACATATGGGAAGAAAGAAGAATTTTTGGCTCTCGTGCTCAGAGCCTCAAAGATTTAATGCTTGGGGAAGAGCTGCCTCCCCCATTGGAATTGAATAAAAAGCGTCAACGTCCTGTCAGAATTGCAAAACGGGATTCACGCTCCATTAGAACGGTTAGAATGAAATCTTAACCATCATTCCCTTACAAAAGCTGCATTTTTTTTACTGGGTTTCTTTACCCAAACGTTGCTGAAATGTCTTGCCATGATTTTCTATCTTATTTCAGAAATTGACAATCGGAAGCGCAGCTGAGAAGATAGTGTCGGCTTTTCACTCGGTACTTAGTGAGCACCCCAATGAAGATTCAGATATGAGCAACTGTCAGTCTGCTGTTCACCGAGTAAGGAAGATGGAGAAAGATTTTGATATCGTTTGTGCATATGGTAATAAGTCTATTCATTAGTTCCTTTTCAAATGTCCTCGGAAAGGGGCTAAAGGATCTCAAAATGCATGTTATAACTTTTTATTTTTTTTCAGCCAAGAATCCAAAGCGGAAAGATCTGGCAAAAGAACTCGAAGGTGAAGAAAATTGCTTAAAGGAGTGCATTGAGAAACTTAAATCAGTTGAAGCTACCAGAGCAGCACTCGTATCTCAACTGAAAGAAGCACTTAATGAACAGGTAAGAACATTCTTGTAAATGCTATTGAACATAGTGAGCCAAAATTGAAGAAGTAACAAATGTTTGTATAAAAACTCGTTAGGTAATGATAGAGTCAGCGAGGTGACTAATGCTTTTTTGCACCCTTCAATGGTTCCAGTCTAGGTTAGGCCGAACCTGTAACTTGTACTAAACACATTCTATGTTAATCCCATCTGGTTTTGTGGTGCTCACTAGTCTTCTTCCTAATCTTCAGGAATCGATGCTGGAGAACGTGCGTACCCAGATGCAGGTACATACATAACTCACTCTCCACCCAGATTATGAATCTCGAACTTCCATTTTAACCTTTTTGCAATATTTACATTTATAGGTCGCCCAGGCACAAGCAGAAGATGCAGGAAACATGAGGAGACAACTTTGCGATGAAAATTACGTAGCGAATGGAAAAGGGGGACAGACATCATCCAGGAAGACAACAGCAGCCGAGATTGCAGATAAGCTGCTAGCCGCTTCGTCCAGTTCCCAGTTCATTATGACTTCTGTCCTCTCTTCTTTAGCAGCTGAAGAGGCGAAAAATGCAGGTTTTACCTTACCATCTTCATCTTCTTCAGCCCCGACTACTCCCTTTGTAGAGAAGAACTCTACTGAATCAGCAGCAGCTTTCAGGCCGACCACGCCACTGACCACATCGTACCAATCCATGGCTTTGCCACCACAACAAACTCAAACTCAAACTCAGCAGCAATATCCTCCTCTGCTCTCGACACAACCAGCCACGACCTATCTTCACCAGCCGAGCTACGGGTTCAATTTCTCCCCCGCCATGTCAGCAACGCATCCCCCAGCACCACATTTGGTGGGTCCCGTCCCATTGGCTCAGGTGCAGTCGCTTCCCATGATTCAGCAACAGGCACCACCGGCTGCCCCGAGTTTCCAGCCTGTTCAGCCGCCTGGAATGTTGTACTATACTACTAACTTGTATCCTTCGCGTTGAGGTTAGCATCGTCTGTTAATTTATAGTGATTGGTTGTTGCAAGTGATTTTCTCGGAATAGTTAGGCTGCTTTGTTGTGAGATGTTTCCTCTTTAGTTGATAACCCAGTTACATAGCTATGCATATATCTATTTGGGTCATGATATCCATGAACGGGGGTGAATTAGGTTTGTGAATTAATTTCGTATTTGTGTATTGTGGCTTGGATTTGATTCTAGCGACGGGTCTCAAATACGTGTTCCAAAATTTAGGCAGTGCATGTGAACTGCATATGTTAGGATTCTGTTAAATCAGGGTGTACGCGTTTATATAATATAAACTTATAAAAAAGTAGATTTCGTGGTATGAACTTTAGTGTAAATAGATGATGACTCACTCAATTCGATATAGACGATTAATTAAACATATCGCGCTAAGAATAACTAAACTTAATGGGCGGTGCTGGTAGGGTACGTCTGATGGGTCAATTTATGCGTTTTGTTCACGAATCTGATCAATACAAGCAAAGCTCGAATGTTATGTAGTGGAATGGGCCGTGTAAGTTTGTAATCTATTCCTTTTAGAAAAATGATGACTAAGATTTATAAATGCTGTTAATAGAAAATTTATAATAAATACTATTAATTGAATTTTTTAGATCGTAAAGTCTTCCAAGTATAGTGGCTATTGTCTAAAGTATTTACCGCATTTCATAACTATATAATCACTGATAATTTTAAAAAGGCACCAGAATATGATGAAGGCTCCTCGAGAGAGAACCCTTGAACCATGGGGGTGAAACTACCCAAAAAAGTAAAGTTCAGGGTGCAAGTTTATATTCCCCTTCAAGAAGTAACTTGTTTATTCAATCAGTCCTGGTCAAAGTATCAAGTAAGCTCCAGTTTTCCATACGAACAACAAGAAGATGAGATGAAATATTGTGGTTAATGCTATAAGGCCTCCGTTAAACCGTGTGGAAAATTTGATTACACCCAAATATTTCGACAGACCTGTATGCCGGTTCAAATCTCTCTCTGATTTTCTTAGTACTTGGGTTTTGATTTTAATAATACATGTATTTTGCATACCATCCCGTTTGCATTTATATTACGGTGGTTAAAAATTTGTGGTTAGCTACCAAATATTAAAAGGAATAGACCTAAAATCTGATAGCCGTTAAATTTTAGGTTATGTCGAACGTAATCGAATCATATGATAGTCACGTGATGAACAATTTTTAAAATTCCAAAAATACCAACTAGAATTAGGGTTCCGACCAAACCCACCCAATTACGGCCTATTGCGGCCAAGCACACCCCTATTCCGGCCGATTCCCGAAGTCGAGCACACCCCTATTCCGGCCGATTCCCGAAGTCGAGGTGGGTGGCTGGAGTCGGGGGCTTTAAAAAAAAACAAACAAAATAGTCTATTTAACTCAATCCGTTAAAAATTAAGACACCAAATCAACCGTTTAAAATAGAGATACCAAATTGACACTCGGTCAAAATTGACACAGTTTTGACACAGTTTTTAGGTTCTATTCTAATATTAAATATGTGAGTGAGCATTTTAAAAAAAAAAAAAAATAAATAAAAAGATGAGATGATATTTACTATAACTTTTTTACCACCAAAAGCAAAATACGAAATACATTTACGATTATATTTACGAAATTGGAAGGGAAGGTGGGAAATTAATAAAAACTAAGCAGAGAAGAAGCCATGGGAGGCAGCAAGGCTTAATTGGGAGTGAGGCTCCAACACCCTCTTAAATGAAGAAGAAGAATTCTCCACGGGCGGGCCGATGATCTTGCCCTTGATGGTGACCGCCATTTGAGAAGCACACTGAGCCATTTCTTGAACCAGAAGCAGCTGAGGTTGCTGTTGATTTGCGGCGGCCATGGATTTCTTGACTCTCCTCTCATACTCCTCTGCCACCAGCATAGCTATGTCCGCCATTTCTCTCTGTTAATTTTGATTTGATTGATGTTTGGATAAGAGAATACTGCAACATGGACGATTATTTATACATGCGGTTTGGGTCGGCTTCTTCTTTTTATGGATAAGGCTTCAAGGTTTTCTTTAATATAATAATAATAATTTATTTTGGCTTGTCTTGGTTTGGTGGTAATAATGGTTTGCCCAAAAAGTAATACTTTTGCTTTTTTTTTTATTAAATTATAAATAAAGTAATAACCTTGGGTTTTAGTTTTGGTTAGGTGGTTTTCTTTGGGGTTCTTGCACTTTCTATGGATATGTATTCTACTTCTCATATATGTTAAAAATATTGACTCTCTCAATTTATGCAAACTTTATTTTATAAAATTAATATGTATATTAAAATAACATATGATTGTTATTGTTGATTAATTTGTCATAACATAAATTAGATATATATGATTTCATATATATTTTGGAAAGTTTTCACTTTTAATTTCGTATTGAAAAACTCGTTTAAAATTATAAATATTTAATTACGGTATCTAAAAATAAAATATATAGTAAATTAATATAAATAAATTAATCTATGTTATTCATTAAAATTATAAATACTATTAATGACGTCAATTTTAATAAATTTTAATGTTTAGAATTAACATGGATGACATTTTGGCAATGCTGAACCAACTTTAGAATTCATTTTACAATATAAATTCACTAATTTTACTAATTTTTTAAATTTAATCTAATTAAATCAAACGTAATTATAATTGTTTAAAATATATATACTTACTTGTGATCGGAAAATTCTTATGTATACTTTGTGTGTTTACATCAAATTAATGTTATTTTATAATAAGTGTCTCGCATTTATTTGATGTTTTTCCTAAATCCCTAATAATAATAATAATAATAAATGTGAGGACAAGGAATAACATGCGGGTGCTATCAGTAAGCACGAATATTTCAAGCACTTCACAGAAAAAAAAAAAAAAAAAAAAAAAAAAAAAACTCCATATTCACCTCATTTCATACAACTTACAATTTTCGGTGCTAATTCGTGGTCCGCAAGCTAAGATTAATTATTCCTTTATTAATTTAATTCTTAATTTTGGCAAAAAAAATGCTTTTAATATTTGTAGAATATAATATATAATGGTCGGCAGTTACTTATCCAAAACGTCATCGAGGACTTCTCTTTACATTATTATTATTAATTATTAAAAATACAGATCTAAAGAAGAAATCTGCCGATGCTTTATTTATATTCTGGTTAATTGTTAATATATTATTCAATTTCAAAGAGTAATTTGATTTCATCAAGGTTTTCGGTGACTCGAGAGTCACCGGTTCGATCGAATGGCCTATGGCTTCACAATATTTGCGGCGGCCCACAGTAATCGGGATGGTTTTGCTAGAAAGTGTGAAAAAAAGTGTGAAAAATCCATAGAAAGTTAACAACTGCTACATGACAATGCATTACATGATTCTCTTTCCAATTTATGTCAAATTGTTAACTGACATGTGACAGTTGTTAACTTTCTATGGTTTTTTCACTCTTTTTTTCACACTTTAAGGAATTACTCTTTCGCAAATTAGCTTTGGTTCTTCTAATTGGCTTGGTTTACACAGCTTTGCGACCACGACGTATTTTATGGGTTTTCTAATAAATTTATGTTTATCTAATAATAAAATAATAAACAATATGAGTTAAGAATAATGTGGGAATAATAATTAGTGGTCTAAAAAATTAGTGCTCTACAAATAAAAATTCTTAAAAAATTATGCACGGAGAAAACAATTTATAAAGCGATCTTATCTTAACTACCAACGTTGGTGGTTTAAATTTTTATTTAGGGTTACAACTTACAAGTTATAGCTATGGTCAAACTACACATTATTACACGAACTTTAATGTTTTAAAATTTATTATTAAAACTTTTAATTTTTGAATAATTTGCTAAATTCATTACAAAATTTGTCAAAATTAACATTAAATGAACATAATCGACTGTGTGGAGTTTTATGTTTACTTGAAATAAATTTAAATAAGGGTTAATAACTAAAAAACTGTCCAACGTTTACCTTATGTTAAAATTAGGTGTCTGAAGTTTGAAATGTTAAAATGGACTGTCTCAAGTTTCATTTTTGTTGAAATTTGGTGTCTCGGTGTGATTACTTTAGAGAAGTCAATTCCGATGAAACCGTATGTCAAATTCGAGCTCTCATACACACTCCCTTCTCGTCATCTTGCCGGGACCGTCATCTAAAAAGTTGGTCACATCCGGGCAAGTAAATCCCGCTCTATTGTCCTTGAAAAATGGTTCTACACCACTCTTCTAGAAACTTTTTTTTTAATGTTCAATTTTTAGATGAAATTTGACGATTTTATGAAAAGTAAAGAGTGATGGATTATGAGTGGGTTGGTGTGTTGATGAAAATGATGGAATGAAGATGAAAATACGCACAAAGACACCAAATTTCAACAAAAATGAAACTTGGGACAGTCCATTTTAACATTTCAAACTTCAGATACCTAATTTTAATATAGGGTAAACCTTGAACAGTTTTTTAGTTATTAACCCTTTAAATAATTATAACGAAATACATTTGCGGCTCGTTCTATTAAAAGACAGCGTTAAAATCGGTTGGAGATTCATAGATGGTATTTCGCTATAATTATTATAATTTATTGTCACATCTATCTCATCTACGTATTAAAAGAAACCATGTGACTGAAACATATTTATTTTAATTCTAATTAGACAAAAATTGTAACAATTTATTAAAAAATTAAAATTTAACCAATGAAACGAGTGCAAATTGTGAAGATCTATCAGACACGTGGTGTGCTGTCAGGAAACACACAGCTTCCCCACGCCAAGTGGCTAAAATCGTCCTTTTCCACAAGGTTCAATTTCAACCGTCAAACGTCGCCGTTTATTTATTCAAATACACTGAAGTCTCTCCTTATAACGAAACTACATGCCACTTGTCCCACGCGGGCCGGGATAAGAATTCGAAATAAAATAAACAATTCGGATAAATAACTGATTTATCCTAATTTATGAAATTGGATTGATGACAAAATCATACTATTTGTGTAGAATAATTAGGTTTTACCTCAACACTTCAAAAGCACAACGGCAGACTCCGTATCACATGTAGAGGTAATCTAGAGGTAATTAATTAGTAGAGTAGCATCTCTAGTACGATTCCTCCACCCTCAACTAATATACAATCACAGTTAGCCGTAAGATGTAAACCATATTAAGTCTAAGTCCAATTCATTCTGCCAACTTTCCTGTACAGATAAAATATTGAGTCCAAGTTCAATGCATTTTGGCAACTTTCTTTTTGGTTGCAAAGTCGGTGAAATTTTATTTAATTTTACAATTGATGCTTGCTTGCCAACTTATTTGGCGACATGACAGCCACACCCCCCCGTGATCAAGTTCACAACTTCACATGTTATGTTTTTCGTTTATCTAGACAGAATATTCTCTTTTATTAAGGTGGTGGGATCCAAACCTAATCTATTTATTTTCAATTTTTGATATTTTTTTATAACTAACTTTCTTTATAAAAACAATCATACCTTTTTAAAGAAAATATATCAATAAACACAGAGATTGACTACAAAATCTACCTATGTTAAAAAAATGTTATTTTGATTTTACAATTTATTATAAAAATAATTCCTAAAGAGAAAAAACTAAAAAAAAAGTAAAATTATATATGATTATTTATGCCATTATCTCATTGCAAATTCCCAAAAGGCCAAATGTCATATATTAGTGCCGGAAGATTTTTTAATTTTTTTTTCTAGTATAATAATGAAAGAAAACATACAGTTAGTTATTCCGTTTAAACTCTACAACAGCTGAGCAGAATCTGTTTATAGAAGGCCGAGAGACTTCAGCTGCTGTACGTGCTCGGCTGGAAGAGGCGGGGGTGTCCAATCTAATCCTGTCATCTCACCATCAACATCCTCAACCACATATTCCTGATACCATCAAATTAATCCACAATGAGAAACAAAAACAACAGACTTTCTAGTATATACTGTTGTTGCTCACTTTAGTTAGCATCCTTTTGGCCAGAATGTGATAGTGTCTTTGCCATATTCGCTGTCCAACCATGGTGGCGACAAGAACGCTATAGAATATCCCGATCACGGTAAATAGTCCGAGAACAACCAAGGCCATGATGAGCAACAGCGGCAATCCTGCTTCACCAGCTCCACTTAAGCATCCACATTCTGTAGCTGTACTTGCACAACCCTCAAAGCATGCTGTGCAATCTGTCCACATGCATAATGTTCCTGGTAGATGACAGTCCGCGCAAACCCTACCAACCAAACCGTTACATTATTCTACTTCTCCCTTTTCCTTGTCAATAACAGTTTGTTAGTTAGTTAGTTACTCAAAAGAGTTCGAACTATCATTTTAAGCTGATCTGATTCCCGAGATGCTGCTAAACCCAGAATGATCATACCGAAAGGTAATGGTAATAGACATGCAACTAGGGGGGCAATTCAAGAACCCAATGAAGGAAAAGTACTGAATTGTGATCCTAAGAAATATATTAGGAGGCAATGAGGGGACTTTGATGAGGGATATCTATCAAGACTCAAATAAGACTTAGGAGTTAAGAAGGGTTCCGCTACCAAACAATTTAAGCCTATTGGTATGCACATGGCTAACAATTTAATAGCCTAATTGACTAGTAAGAACATTTCAAAAGAGACTCACTCATGGCGTAACAAAAAATTTGAGATGTGATCTGTATGAAGAATGATTACTATTCCATATATGAAAAATGGCTGCTATATAGAACTAAGAAAGGTCAAATGGGGAATAGATTCATTTTGGCAGAAGAAAAAGCAGGAGAGGACAGGAAATTATCATGTCAAGTTTAAATTTACTTCAAGGAGAGCATCTAAGAAGCTCCTTGAGGTGATTTTGTCAAATGATGGCAGATACACATTCCCTAGCAATAGATTTCTAAATGGACCAACGTAGGTTGGTTACAGCTGACTCTATGGGGATAGAAGCAGTGCATGCTTGCGGAAAACAGAGAGTTACAATTCTGTATCTAAAAACTGTATGATTTCCTGAATGTATCATTCAAATAATAGTCTTACCCAGGATGACAGCAACATAGGCATATCTCTCGACAAGGCTGAGCTAAATCATTGCGCACTCTCCTGTCATAACAAGTGATAAAACATCCAGACAGCCCCAGCAAAGCAAAGAATAATAATGCGCCTGCCCAATTTGATAATGAAGGTTACTTAGTAAAGACATTCTCGAGCACTAAAAGGGAAAAACTAAAGCAAACAGTAGAAGATTTTAATCTCTACTTCAAAAGAAGAATCAATATTAAATGCTTTTATGAGGTGTCAAGAATAGTATTGATAGAATTCATTCTCACATCTCGGAGTTAGTCGACTTTAATTTTCTGTTTCACCTTGACGAAAGACTTTAAAGTTTAAACTATGGAACTAAAATAAACAGGTGATTGTGAAGAGTACAAATTTCCCTCCATTAAAGGACCTACTATCTAGCGTCAATGTAAGAACCTGAAGACTGAGAAACCTTGAGATACATTGTTCTTGAAAAGAAGATATAAGCAGTATGTGTGTATGCTACAAGTGGATATACATACCACAGATGTAGTAAAAACTCCGCTTGCTATCAAAATTCCATGCATGGAGAAGCCAATGTTGCTGATATCCATCTATAAAATAAACTAAATAGGCAAGAGAAGCAATTACCTGCAATGAATTAAGAGAGAGATTAGATAGAAGAGAAACAATCATCAGTGATAAACATGTCCAACCATCTAGTACAGCACACTTGAGATTCCCGACAAAAATAAAACCATTTTCCAGAATATCCAATGTGTTAGAATTTGAAAGTGCTAGAAGTAACATTAGTAGTTTTCCTAAAAGGTATATATACACACACAGTAACCACTGTGAGCAAGGGGACTAGTATATACTTGAAAAGGAAAGTTATACTTGGAAAGTAAGACTGCAAATTCAGGAGGATAATAGAAGGGGAAGATGACCTACAAGCTGAACAGCCAGAAATATGAATAATATATCTCTGGTTACAAAGAATCGAAACTTTAAGGTCCGCCACTTCCTATCAGCCGCAACATGAACCCTCAAATGGTAAGGCGCCTTACAAGTTGTACAATGTGCAAATGCAAACCCTTCCTGCAAAATAAAAATAGAGTGATGATATAAATTGAGTACACAACAATGGAGTAGAAGTGGAGGCGGTTTGAACTCGCCTACATAATAAACTCAGTAATATTCACAAAGAGATGAAATTGGCCTAGAACAGGTCAGATTCCAACTGGACATGTCAGCAAACTTGAAAGTAACATTATTAATACACAATTATACCAAGAGGTTGTAAATTCTCCAAACCAATAAGACAGTTTGCAATATCAAATATATTTGAGCAAGGTCAATCTACGGATATTGTTAGTAGCACTTGACTGCTTACAGAGCACTCATGCTTAGTACAGGAATCCACTACTCTTCACAATAACATTTTGCCACTGAAAACTTGAGATTCAACTTCAGAACACCATACCCACCAAAAGAAAAGAAAATAATTTATGATAGACAGAAAAAAAAAAAAAAAAAAAAAAAAAAAAGAAGAATGGATTGTTTTTCTATTAGTCAACTGAAATGGGACTTGACTGCTTACAGAGTACTCATGCTTAGTACATGAATCCACTACTCTTCCGAATAACATTTTGTCACTAAAAACTTTAGATTCAACTTCAGAACACCATCCCACCAAAACAATAGAAATAATCTATGATAGACAGAAAAAAAAATGGATTGTTTTTCTACTAGTCAACTGAAATGAGATAATAGCAACAATCTCATCAAGGAACCAGTTACTAGCTCCAGTTGGTTGAAAGTTAACCTAGCTTTACCCATGACATTTCACTTCCATAAGAGGAAGACACTACTGAAAACTTCAGAGAATAACGGGTTGAATTCTGAAGGAATAACTGTATTTTGATATAGATGAAGAGCCAGAGATTTACTAAGTGGATGCTACCTTCACTGCCCGCCAGTGGTCCAAACATTGACGATGAACATACTTTGATGTCCCTTTGCACTTGCAAGGAGCAATAAAATCTCTACCTGTTGAAAAGTGGAGTAAAACGATCATGAACTAATAGCATCTTCTGCTTAACCTTAATAGTAGTTCACTCAATGGAGTACCAAAACTGAAACTTCTACTGGAATGCCATTGATTTCAGCTAAACAAAATTCACTTAAGTAAGACAAAATATAAATACTAGAAGAACTATGAAGCAAATATCTAGCAGAGACCGTTCAGCACCTGCATTACAATCATTTTACCATGGGCCATAAAAAAAGAAAATCTTCTTCAAAGACTACGAAACAAACCGTAAAACCCCAAACCCATAAAATGAGCGAAATGCAGAATATCGGAGGCAAGTTACCATCAGTTTCGAGGCAAATTCGGCACTGAATTTGATCACCAGGCCCTGCTTCGAGGTCGATCTCGCTAGGACTCCCGATCGGAGTTGGGGCAACGAGAGGCGAAGACTCGGCGTGATCAGCCATCGAGTTGAAAGTAGATAAAGTGATGCAACAATTAAAGCTAGAATGGAAGGATCCGAAGACTGTAATCACAAGGCAAGTTCATGAAAAGAACCCTACACTGTTCTGATTTTTTCTCCCTCGACAGTCCTGACGATCAGATTCTACGCCGGAGGAATTTATTGGTAGAGTCGAACGGAGGTGATGTGACATTTGACAAAATAAGCACAAGCATTAATTAAGAAAGAGTGATGAAAAGACAAAAATGTGAAAAACACCGGTTTACTTGCTGTAGCCGGTTTCGATAAGTATCCATCATCCGACGGCAGCGTTGCCACGTGTCTGTCTGATATCCAACCCGTGCAAACGCCAGGTCTGGGTTGTTGAATTCCCGTACTGTCTCGTAGGTGTGAATTCCCCAAAACCGAACCGCCCCCACACAAACATCCAATTTAGAGGCTTTGAGAAATCTTAATCTTAATATCTTAATCTTAATCTTAATATTATATTAATTTAATTTAATATTATACTAATTCTGATGGTCGAACAATATGACGCTGCCACATCAACATTACTCAGAATATTAACCAATAAAAACATAACACTTCAGCTAAGCTAGCATCATCACCACTAAATGGTAGGGTAAGTCAGATGATAATTATCTAAATGGGATTTAGTCCAAGTAAGGCCCATTGGATGCTAGGGTAAGTCAAATGATAATTAGCTAAATAAGATTCAGTCCAAATAAGGCCCATTACAAATACTTTCCAACTTTTGATGATTTACCGTTTACTTGAAGTTTTTTTTTTTTTTTTATTGTAGTTCAATACATTTTGTCCATTTATTTATTTATGTTTACATGAATAAAATATTATGTTCTTCCTATGTTTTTTTAAATTTATATATTTGAATTTTTTTTTTAGAATATAATATATAGAGAACTATATATACAATAAAGTAATTTTTATAATATTTCTAATTCCATATGTCACTAAAATATATTTGTACAAATGACTTTTTTTAGACTATAACTATATGTAGATGATAATTGCATCCATCATGTATATAAATATAATTAGGGTTTTGTGCTAGAAAAATCTTCTTTTTAAATTTATTTTATTTTTTCGACTACTTGCACGTTCAACACTTTCTTTATATATTAATGTTAATTTTTTCATTCACCCGCGCAATATATATGTAAATCAGAAGGTTAAGATACTTGCTCTATCCCTCATGAATATACTATTTAAACTTTCTACATTCATGAACATCTTGGACTTTTATTGATGGTTAAGTTATTATATTGAAAATTTATGATGTTTCAAGTTTTTTTTTTTTTAATAAATTTTATGACTTTTATTCCCGCGCTGTGCGCGGGATTAGCATCTAGTTATTTAAAATGTTCTGTTCCAACGTTAATTCGTAATTAGTAATATAATATACAATATAATTTTAAACTACAATATTTTGTTATGTATCCGATGGTAGCGTTGAAATTAGATTCTCTAGTAAGAGAATAGCTTCGCCTAATCCTAGGTCAAGATAGTCTTAATTCAGACCACAATAATTTCACCCGGGTAAGATTGTCTTTATCTTCTGCACCTATGTCTAATCCTGAAAAAAGATAATATTGCAGGAACTAGGTTTACTTTTGACGGTGTTAATCAACTTGAATATGTAGTTAACAAATACCACCCTCGAAGGTTAGAGTTAAATCTCCAACACTTTCGGATATGGGGCATATTTAGTATTACCATTGATGAAGAAATTGAATCATGTTCTTTAAAAGGTTGCTAAGAAATTATTTTATTCTCAAAAATATTCATATCATAGAAAATGATTTTCTTAAAAAGAATTAAAAGCCAAAGGAAATATTTTTCTTTATATAATAAATTCCTTAAAAGGAGTGATGAGTTTGTCGAAATTTTTGAATTTATGAAAATTCTTTTTATATCAGAGAAAAAAGAATATACTGATTTTGAAGATCAAAATTTTATTCTCCCTCTTGAAACCTCCTATAGATATTTTATTGCTAAGAATGGAAAAGTTACTAAAAGTATCCACCCGCCTGAAATAAATTTAACTTTAAAAATAAATGATGATGAGGTTTTAGCAACTCCTTATAGGAAAAGTGACAAAGTAGAAGTTGTTGTTGAACAAAACAATTTTACAAACTTGACTCTCTAAACAATGGGAAATCAACTAAATCGAATTGATAAAAAAGGTCTCTTAAGAAATTTTCAAATCAGAATAAGTACATACTAAAGGAAAAGAAGTTCTTAATTCATAACTATTTCAAATAGATAAAAGGGTTTTGTTTAAACTCATGCCTTCCGAGAAACTTCATTTTAAATCTCAAAATACTGAGATGATAGAAGAACTTATGAAAAGATTAAGTAATCTTGGAATAAAAGAAAAGGATTGTGCTCCTTTGGGGCAAAACGAGTCGGACTAATATTCCGAAACTTCTAATTCTGAAGAAGAAAAATTTAATCAGCTTGAAAAATTGTTCTTATCCGAACAACCTGAAGATCAATTTCAAGTTAATAAGTTAACTTCTTATAAGAAGAATCTAGTTTACAATATTCTGACAAAACCTTATTATCATAGGCCAACTCCCATTGACCTCCAACTTGAACAGCGTGACGAGTTCAATGCTTTTCAGTTTGATGGAAATTCAATTGCCGAATGGAATATCGATGGTATGACAGAGTACCAAATACAAACAGTGTTAAATTATATAACCATGTATGCGACTGCTTGTAGAACAAATGGTGCTTCTGATGAGAGTATTTCTAGAGCTTTAATTCAAGGCTTCACTGGTCAATTGAAAGGTTGGTGGATTTCACCTACCTGAAGAGGCTAAACAGATGACACTATGCAGGATTCTCAAGATCCTTTTGCATAAATGTCTACTGATAATAATCCATTTAAATGTAAGTAATTATGCACTTATTAGTGTAAATTTAAAATTAATTAGTAAATATTATTATTTATGAATAGTAAAAATTATTTTAGATGGATGGATGCATGAATAAATACGTGGATGCCATGCATAAAAAGAAAGTTAGTCTAAAATGACATTTTCTATCATGAGGGAATCTTGACAAACAACTCATGAAGACTTCTCAAACGTGGATGACGTGCAAAGAAGACGTGGATGACATGCAAAGAACATAGAGAAGAAGGTTTCAATGAGTAATCATTATGTCTCTCACTCAATTAGATGTATAAATATAAAAGCTAGATGCAAACTTTAGAAAGGGCTCTCCTTACATACATATTTGAGTACCTTTGTTTTATGTGAATTTGTCTTGAGTGCTATTTTTCTCCTTTCTTCTAAAACTTTTGGTGTATGTACATGAGATAGTTTATGTAGATAGGATAGTTGATATGTTACCAAACTAACCCAGTACATACACCAAGAGTCTTACAAGAAGGAGAAAAAGAACACTCAAAACAAATTCACACAAAACAAAGGCACTCAACTATGAAATTAAAATTAGACTTTAAACAAGATAGTCCAGCCCATTTTTTTTTTCTAACGGGTTCGTGCAATTCAAGAAGCGAAAGGCCGCGTCAAAGACGTTGAAGGAGCCTCAAACGAAGATTGGGGGTCGGATGGCGTTTTGCAGCTGGCTTCGGTTGGTCATGGATCGTCGGCCTAAGCGAAAGAGCGCAACAATGCTACCTATGCGCCGGTGAAAAAGGTTTTCCTGACTCTCCTGAGCAACCAAATTTCACATTTTTAATATTGAAATTTGCGGTTGTTTTATAGTTCCCTGCTGAAGTTACCTGCTTATTGGAGAAAGTGGCTTGAAAGTATTGGCCTAATTGTTATTTTACGTTTGGCAATTGGACCATCTAGATTGAGTTTAGATAGTAATATCGAAGCTTGTAGCTGAACTTATTGTTCCAATACATAAAGCAGCTTGGCAATTGCTGAAACTGCTATCTGCAAGTTCTGAAATTCTAGCTTTGAATAGGATCATTCATCTTCTTAATAGCTCAAATGAGCTGCAGTCAGTTCTTGTTCAGTACTATTGAAGTGAAAAAAAGGACACTTGATTTCCTAGATAGTTTTAGCATGTACATTTCTTGAGGAAACCACTTTGTCCTTTTTTTTTTTACCATTGAGGTGAATTTCTATAATAGTGGTTTGCCTTTTCACTTGTGGAATAGAATGTTGGGGTTGTTAAGTATAACTTTGGAGAGCTGATCTCTTTTAAAGTGTTGGTGTAAACAATCAATTAGCACGTCAGAATCACATTGAGAATGTCTTAGACAAATTAGTAAATTACTGTAGCTTGTTAATTGTGGTCTCTCATCAAAATATTGCTGCTCACTAAAATTTCATAGACAAGGTAACAAAAAAACTACACGTAAAATTCAGTCCAGTTCATTATTGTTGTAAGAAAAGGAAATGATTTTTGTTTTTGACGTTTGTGTGATAACACAACCTTAGCTACCATAATTCCCAATGTAATCTCAGGTAATCTTATAACTATATGTATACACTAAGGGTTACTCCTCTGCTTAATGAGTATGTGCTTTTTTAGCTTCGACGTCTCTCTCTAACTGGATTTTCTTTTTCTTGTCTTCGCTCTTGTTTCGTAAAGCTTTTCTTTCAACTATTTACAAATTTGAACTCTAGAAAGTCATATGTTTCTGGTTTTGGATCAATTCTTTTATTCTAATTTGTCTTCTTTCATTTATTTGTATCTTTATCTCTATCGTGACATATCAATTTCATGAACTCATGATGCATGTCTTGGGTGTTCCAATACTGCTATCGGCGCCTATCGCATTTTGATTATCCTCATAATACATTGGCCATATGCATTTCTGGCCCCCTCAGATTCTGGAGTTTCTATCAAATGGAAATTATATGCTACTAACTCAAACATTGAGTTTAAAAAACCAACTCTTCTTTCAAACTTACATTATGGTGAATGTATCAAAGTAAGGCACGACGAGCTAATTTTTATTCTTCGGGAACATCTTTGGAGGACAATCTTTTTAACACTTTTTTCCTATCCATCCTACTTCATTTTCTTTTTGTTTCTTGTTTTGAATTTCAATCGGATCTTTATCTCTCGATTCAATTTGATTTTGCATTGGTTTTTTATGTGCTTGGTATTGATTTGCATATGGACGGTGCTGAACTTGAGGAGTAGTTTCATGTGCTCTTTGAAGATACTTAGAACACTTTCATTGTTCATTCTATGAATTTAGTGTACATATCCTTATCTTTCTGTGGCATGTAGTTGTAACTCTGAAGATATGGCAAACCTTTAATACCATTTATTTTATAATAGGCCTCTTTTTCTTCCATTTGTTTTCTGCAGACTTTGGCAGTTGAGGCCACTATTTTCTCCATTGTGTTGATTGGTGGATGACTGCTATTTTACCTACTATATATATCTTCGATCGAGTTATTTTGTGATTATCTTTTTCTCATTGCCTTCATTTGTGCAGCAAGTGTTCTTTGTGGTAGGGAGGAATTAATTTGTCATTTACTTTCCCATTTTCAATTCAATTGGCTGTTTCAAAGATTAATGGTTACTTTGTTGAAGTTCATGAGGACTGAAGCATTTCATTTTTCGGCCGCTCAAATGGTCAAAAGTTTATCTATTACTGTATTAATCATCATTGTGCTTAACTTCTAATATCTCTTTTGCATCCTTTCAACTTTTTTAGGCTAATTTTCTTTTCAACTCTAGAAAGCAGCACATTGTTGCTCATATTTGAATTGACTTTACAAGTTAATGTTGAGTTTACTCTAAACCATTCTTTCTAAATTCTGTATGTTCTTTTAACTTGATTGGTGGATTGAGAAGTGCATTAGCAGTAAAGCATAAATCTGTAACCAATATTTTCGTACATATAGAAATGGCTAGTCAAAATATTTTTTTGAGAAAGGGATTCTATTCTAATAAACATTTTTTGGATTTATGTTATGTCTTATATTGTAAGGTAAAATGGTAATAAGAGATCATCTTGTAATATTGATCTGATTAGTACCCTTATTCAAGTGTATTGTCCTCCTTTTGAAATTTAGCTTTTCTGCTCTAGTTTCTGGTGTGGATAACTTTGGAGTATACAGTGTTAGGCCTTGAAGGTTGGATATCAGTGTGTAAAATGGTGGGTGAATATTACTTCATTCTCATGGATGGTGCCCAAGACAAGCTGCTGCTAGGATAAGTATTTTTATGTCGCTTCTCCTGAATTCCTTGTAAGCATCCCATTCTGTATAATTTAGTGTTAAGAACCTAAAAACAGTCTCAAAAGCCATGGTGTAAATCGCTGTCCCAGGTTTTAAATGTTGATATTCGACGTCCCAACTATTAGATTGGTTGATTTCCACTTTTTTCGCTTAAAATTGATGGAACAAAAACATGTTTTAAGTATCAAATAAGTTTAAACCATGAGCAACAAATCTGATATTTCGAAACGTGGAAACCAACAAATTTTTTGTGCTTAAAACATCAATTTTAACGTCATTATCAGTCGAAAAAAGTGGAAAACAACAAATATAATAGTTAGGACACTGATTATCAACATTTTAAATGTGGGACGTCGATTAACAGCATGGCCTATAGTTGGAACTGTTTTTAGGGTTCTTAACCTATAATTTATTTCCTTGATTGCTTCAACTCTTATTATGTATGAGCTGTATCTATCAATATTCAATAGCACACCCTTCTCCTTTCTTTCCATCATGTCTTCTACTAATCCCTTTAGGTCTTCAAATTCCAGGTTTATGTTTTTTCTCTTCTGGAGTTGGAGATTTTGTGATGCATTACTCTCCATATCACCATCCTCATCCTTTTTATTATCTGGTATGATAAGTGAAGTAAAACCTATTTTGTTGCCTTTTGTGAGGACAATCTTGGATAATTAAGTTTTGAGAAGGATGGATGGATGGGTCTTTGTTGATACAGTGAGTTAGGCAAGAGCAGCATTAGTGAAATTTGATATGAGCCTAGCTTTGCTACCTCAGGTAATGAGGCTTAGTTATAGGAATTGGTACATGCATGAATGAATGAATAGTTATGTGAGTGACCAAACTTGTGGGGTGTCCAATAGTAGATGTGGTGTGTTCCTTTTTAGCAAAAAGAACAAAATAGGCACATTTGGCTCAGTAATACTGGGTTGGACTAGTAAGAGAATAGTTTTTTGAGTTTGGGACGCGACAATCAAATTTAGAGTCTAGGCCATCATTGATTGATTTCACTGTAGAACTGGCAAATTGTGTGTCGATTCTACGGAGTGAATGAAATGGGGTTGAAGAAAAATAACTTATATCGATTAGAAGACATCGAGTGAGCTTATAGAGCTATTTCAATCGACAAGAGATAGATGCTGAGTGATTTTTGTTTAGCAATTTTGTTGTATAGTACAAAAAAAAACTAATGACAATTGTGTATGTGAAAATTAAAATATTTATAAGATATTGTGATTTCTTTTTTTTTTTTTACAATTTTAAAGATAATCAATGATTTCCCAATTAAATTCACAAAGAGTCCAATAATCTCATCAACTTCAATTCATTGATATCTATGGGTTGTATTGTATTGTATGACGCAACACAAGCCATTGTTAGTGGCCAACCCACCACTTCCACAATTGGTCACACATTTACCAACTAACGAAAAGCAACCACATAACATAATAATGCTTCCTTCCACGACCCTTGTCTATCTTACCCTAAACTTTTTATTCATTATTATTATTATTACATTACATAATTAATCAATTACTTATAACAATATGAAATGCAAATATTTATAATTAAGGGTCAATAACCTGGGAGAGGTCTGAAGTTTGGCCCTTGTTAATTTGAGAGGTCTGAAGATTGAAATGGTGATAACTGAGGTCTGAAGTTTGGACTTTGTGATTTTTAGGTTTTCCGTCCAAATTTTCTGTCAAATTTAACAGAACCGTGTGAAATGTCAAAAATACCCTTTTGTAATATTTGAATTAATAAAAAGTTTAATTAATATAAAGATGAAATGACAAAAATACCCCTGTCCATAATTTAAACCTAACCCAACTCCGACCACCACCACGGCTCCGGCCGGCCACCACCCAACTCCGGCGACCACCACCCTCTCCGGCGACCACCACCCTCTCTGACGATCGCCACCACGGCCCCAATTGGACCCAAATCGGAGCCACCGGCCCAGATTGGGCCCTAATCGGAGCCACAAAGCTCCGATCGGAGCTTTGTGGCTCCGATTAGGGCCCAATCGGGGCCGGTGGCTCCGATTTGGGTCCAATTGGGGCCGTGGTGGCGATCGTCAGAGAGGGTGGTGGCCGGCCGGAGAGGTGGTGGTCGCCGGAGAGGGTGGTGGTCGCCGGAGTTGGGTAGTGGCCGGCCGGAGCCGTGGTGGTGGCTGGAGTTGGGTGGTGGCCTTAAGGGCATTTTCGTCTTTTCATTGAATCATGTGAGATGCAAGAAGGGTATTTTTGGAATTTTTTTTTATTTCTGGTCACATGCAATGCACATGACCAACTTCCGTCAGTTTTAACGGAAAAAACTAACGGAGACCTCTATTATCTACAAGTCGAAACTTCAGACCTTTGTTATCACCATTTCAAACTTCAGACCTCTCAAATTCACAAGGGCCAAACTTCAGACCTCTCCCAGGTTATTGACCCTATAATTAATACTTTACAGTAAAAACTTTAACTACTACGGATTGGTATGATACAAACTGTAAAATATTCTAGGTGTGGAGTAAAATTGCATGAATACTATAGGTGTTGCAAATCTGATGGAGATCCCTACGACACCCCTGAAAAAAAAATGAACAATATGTTTTGGATTTTTTCTCATAAATTTGACTCTGGTTTATTGATCTCTTACAATTTTGAGGTATAAATATTATGATGTTATTTATGTTGCTAAATAAATTGCACATTCCATCACCATCATGTACGCTCCTTATCCATTATTGTTCAAGTGCGGCGAATCGAACAATTATTTGATTATCTCAATCAATCTAAAACTCGAGATGAAAGAAAGAATAGATACACACGTCTTCACCAAACCAAACCAAGCAATAATTATTAATAAATATTAAGTTAGAAAAGTTACTAGAATGAAATACTTTTCTAATTGTGATTGGGTGTTGGAATATTTAATGATAGACATGGTGGATAGTGGCGGATTCAGAAATTTAACAATGGGATATTTTTTTTTAAAAAAAAGGTAGAAAATAATTGTCGAAAAAATAAAGATCGGAAATTGTATAATATTATGTCGTGTATTAAATTTTAATATGTTGCACAGTTTGAAAATAAAAGAAATGGTTAATTACTAAATTATTGTTAACTCACAGTTGAGTACTATTACAAATTGTTACCTAAAGTTTTTTGAGACAAATTGTTAGTTTAGGTTCAATTTTGTGGACATATTGTTAGATGATTTTTTTTTTTTTTTTTACAATTTACTAGCTCATATTTCGCTTTGTTGATAATTTACTATCTCAGGTTCCTTTTATTTGCAACTTGATAATTTTGCAAGCTACCAATTGTTCATAAAGTGAAACAATAGTTAGCAAATTCTCTACAAGCTGAAACGTGAGCTACTAAATTGTACAAAAAAATCTTCAGCTAGTAAATTGTCCACAATGAAACCCGAGCTAACTTGACAAAAAAAAAACTTTAATTAGCAATTTGTCGGAATATTCAAATGCGAGTTAGCAATTTACAAAATTACTTTGACAAAAATAATTTAGTCAATTTCTTAACTTAATTATAAAATTGGGTATATAATATATATACAATTTATAAAAAAAATTGGAACATTTTATCCCTTTTTTTCTTAATGCGTCCGTCCCCGTCGGATAGTACATATTATAACCGATCTCAATACTCTAAAACTATTAATATATGTATGTATGTTGTTATTAATATATGCTTTCATGCAAAAAAAATATTTGAATTATATAATAAAAATTGCCAAAAATTTATATAATGAAAAAAATATACATCCCATTTATTATTTTGTTGTATTAATTATTTATTAATAGTGTACGTAAATTAGTAGAATATGATATTACATGTTATTAGAAAGCTTTTATATGTATTCTCACACAAATTAAGAAGCATTTCTTAAATTAGAGTTTCATTAAAAAAAAGTATGCATTTTAGATTACGTTATTTAAATGTATAAAAATCATAATAAATAGAAGAAAATAAATATATCAATGTGTAATTAAGTAATACATGTTTTAGTAAAATATAAATAAATAAATCTATATATACTAAAACAATAAAATACTACCGTATAATTTGAATTTTCCAAGTGCACTTAAAAGTCCTTAATAATTATATTGTCATATGATAGCATATTGAGTTTTAGATTCATAAGCTTTAAAATTAGTTTTAAAGATTAAAATTATCAGTTATCAAATGGTACGCAGAACAACCTATTTCCCTTGATAGACCCATATCTAGTTGGTTCGATGCTCCCGTAATTGGGAAGATAAGAGACTTTGCTGCTCTCCCACCTTCAACTAAGGTAGTCGCTTAGCGTAACAACATAATGCAGCTTTCCCCGCTCTATCGCCTCCTATACCTTTACCTTATCTGATCCCCGGTCGAATCAAGACCTCGTGGTCCAATGACATCGTAACCGCAAATGGTAATACAAGTATTAAGCCTGAGTTTTTTTTTGAATTGGCATAATGATGAACGAACTAAAAATTTAATTTAATAAAATATAAACATATTTCTTTCAATCTAGTTCAAAACATCAAATCGTCACATATTGTACAGCTAATAATTTTTTAGGGAAGTATTTAAAAATGATAACACAGTTGACTCGATCATTGGTTCACCAATAATGGAAAGTGTGGCGTCCAGAATAATGCACGAAATCATGTCCCATGCAAAACCAAATTGTTTGGAAAATTAATCTATTCTTATGGACCTTTCATGTCCTTTCAAGTTTCCACCACCACAGTGCAGGGGTTGATCTTAGGTTTTAGTTTTCTTGAAAAAAAAAATGATTTACTCATAATAATTAAAATAAATAATGGTAGACGATAATAAATAAATGCGTTAACTGCAAATACTCTTTGAAGTATCGGGTTTTACAATACACCCCATCAAACTATTTTAAGTGCTGTTTACCCCTATATATATATATCTACTATATTATATTAATTCGGTATCGGAAGCCCTCTGACTGACACGTGGACAGTCGGCCCAGTCAGAATTTCCTAATTTAGTTGGAATTTAATAGGGATTCTCTAAATTTAGATACATAATATTGATTGATTGAAAATTAAGAAGTATTTTTATTTCCTATTTTAGTCTCTACACAATTTAAAGAAACAAATTAATTAAAAGTTTCCTTTTAAATAGTAAATTTATACAGTTTGGCTCCGGAAGACCATAGGCCGCCACGTAAGCAACAAATATATAGAATAATTATTTTAATTAGATTATTATATATACTTATGATAATTGGCATGTACGTGTATAGGAAGATGGAGTATATGTATAGGAAGATGAAATATATTCAAATTCTAAATACAAATATAACAACATAAACGAATATTTTATATTCTAACCTTTTTTTAATAGAAAACTTGAATATTGGTTTTGCTAAACATGCTCTTTGTTCGTACAATAATATATATAATTAATAAATATATTATATAATAAGTAATATATATATATATATATATATATATATATATATATAATAAATAATTATAATATAATCACGATTTATGGCCAAACCCTAACAGAACCACAATATATAATATCTATAAATAAATAATAACAATACACTCCTTCCTGCTCATGGCTTCAAGACCAATTAAGTTACAAGCCGAAGACAGATCGAGAAGCTGAAGACCGATCGAGAATATCATGATCCTACTATTTGTGTACCATAAACTCTAAATTCATGTCTAAATTATTTTTCTTGGTTTGTTTTGTAGGTTGAGACTATATGTTTAGTTATAGTTCAACAGATGTATCTATTTAATATAAGCTTCTTTGGACCTTAGGTTGTACTTTTTTTTTCACGTTCAATCATATTATTAAACTATTTTGATAATTTGAAGTTTGTTTTGTTATCTAGATATTTAATTTATGTGGATTTAGAATTGCAGGCGTGCATATATATCAATAAAGAAGAAGCGATATGAACTACGAATGAGCTCACGTGGGTAAGAAATTTTGGATAATCTCCTAACCACTTCAATTTTATTTTAGATGTTTATATTTTTTTTATAAACATTATTGAATATTTATATGTTGTGGATTTAATATTTTACAGGATGTGAAATTGAACTTACAGTTACCTATCAATAATGAGAACTTCTTGAAATTTGTACTCCAATAATATACATTATTCAAAGTTTCTAAGCTTCTTTGGATAAATTATTAATATATCGTTCTTTTAATAATCCTAAACCATATATATTTATATGTTTTTTTAGTCATAGGTCCTTGAGCTAATTAAATTCTGGTTGAGGTGATTTTTACATTCATAATAATTTTTAGAACTTGATGCTGAACATAAAGGTACTCTCTGAAACTTCTCAATTTATTGTATTGTTTTTTTATCTATTAATTTTTTTTAATGTCTTGGCCTATATTATAGCTTCTTTAATCCTTTCACTATTAAGTAACAATTAATATAAAATTCGGCATTATATATATATTTGGTTGTTTGAAACAAAAATCAGTATTGTTAATTAGGGTTAGTTCTCCTTATTAATGGAAAAAGGCGACTAACAATTTTCAACACAAGGTACTAATGTTAATAGATTTCTTGAATTGGTTTTCAGTAGTTGATGATATATAATTGCACGCCTCAATTTTTTGAAGGTATCAGAACCGATTTGATAGAGTACAATATTATTCATATTCAACCCTGCCATAATTAATTTATCTCTTCCATTCATTAATTATTCATCTTTATGCCAAATTTTTTTCAAGATATCATTTGCCCAAATTGAGTTCTTATAGGAAAAGGTAATTCATATTGCCCAAATTTCGAGTAATTTATTTTTGTTTTCTTGATGATTGTGTATTATTGAGATGAAAATAAAAATCTTTGTCGTCTTTGAAGTTTGAACAAAAGTATATATATTTAGGGATGGGCACTGAACCGGTTCAGGCCGAACCGGTTCCGGACCGGACCGGAACTGTTTTAAACGGTCCGGTCCAATAATAACTAGGGTTTTTTTTTGGCTTAGGTTGGTCTAAAAAAAACTGGACTGGTTTGAACCGGTCCAGAACCGGTCCAGAACCGGTTTTGGACTGTTTTTTAAAAAAACAAGTTCTGGACCGGTTTTGTATGTCGGACCGGTTTTATCAATAAAAATCGGTCCAAAACCAGTCAAAACCAGTCAGAAACCGGTCAAAACCGGTCAGAAACCGGTCAAAAACTGGGTTTTTAAAATAAAAAAAAAAATTCGGTCAAAAAGTTTTTTTTTTTATTTTTTTTACTAAAAAGCGGTTCAAAACCGGTCCGGTCCGGACTGGTTTGTTGGACTGGTTTGGTATACCCCTTGGACTGGTTCCAATTTAGGGGTAAAAAACCAGTCCAAATTGGACCGGTCCACTCCGAACCGGTTCAAAACAGTCCGGTTCCAGACCAGTTCCGAACCAGTCCGGCCGGACCGTTTTTTTTGCCCAAGCCTATATATATTTAATATAGAATCCATGGTGATGATGATAATGATAATAATGATGATATGTTTTAACTCAAATAACTGAAATGGAGAGGATCCATGAAGCGAATATTATCTATTATTTAAATTGTAATAAACTAATAATGATTATCTAAGGTTCGGACAACCGTGGATGACGGAACTGCACTGCTTCTCGAGGTATCACATTATTCTTAAAATTTTAGTAAATTAATAATGGCTATTTAGGTTTTGGACAATGATAATATATATATGACCCTTTTTCACTGTGGATGACGGAACTGCAGTATTTCTCCGTGTATCACATATAATTTAGGTACTTAGAAACCAAAATTCAATTTTTTAATCTCTTTTTTCCAGATCTCGACGATTCAAAGTCATCAATTTTGGAGGAGTTGAGTGCGAATCTTATGGTTGGATCCGAGGTAGCATTATTTATGATATATAATATAATAGAACAAAACATGAAATTTCAAGATAATGGTATGTATTTGACTCCCCCTGTCTTTACTTTTAGGTATGCAACACTTGAAAATTACATTATGAGCACTTAAACGCCATCTACACCCCCTAGCTCAGTTGACCACTGCACTTTATGGCAGGTTAAACGTATTACCCCACTCTCGGTAATTACTGAACTTATTAATAATAATAATAGATTGTATAATAGATAATTATTATAATAGATACATTATTATAGATAAGAATACATAAAATTATATTGTCATGTTATATATATATATATATAATAGACAATTATGATACATTATTATTTATATCACGTTAGTTATAAAGCAAACAAAATATGTAACAATAAAATAATTAACTTTGTATATATATATTAGAAAATTAGAAGAAAAAAATCTCATATTTTTTTGTATACGCAATATAAATAAATAAAAATTTAAATGTATTTGTTTAAATAACAAACTTATATCGTTCGATTGCAAGGTTTCTGAGGCCGGCACGAAGAAAATCAACGTGTCATCATTAACAAAAATATAAATAATAAATGTATTTATAAATTTATATTTATATATATAATATTCAAACAAAATATTTATTATATATAAAACCACAACATAAATAATAAAAGATAAAAAAACAAAGTGAATTGGATTGTACTATAAGAAAAGATTATCAAAACGTTAGGTTATTTTTTTTTTAAAGATTGTTAAATTGATTTACATATAAAATATTTTATGATATAAATCATTTATAAACTTAAAAATAGAAAGATTTATAATTTATGAAAATGAAAAATTCCATATTATATTGATATAGTATTTAGAGCATCCATATTATTATGTTTATTTGCTCTCAAATATTATTACTTAACTATATTCATTAAATATATTTAATTATTAAATTTTCCAACCACCAATAAGATATTAGCATTAGTTATAAAATGAATTAATTTATAACTAAAAACTGGTTATGTAATACATAGTGAATTCCTTTAATTTAAGGAATATGATATGTAAATATAAGTAGGTCTCATTTTTAAGGAATGCTATGTAAAACCATCGTAGCACGTTTTTATACACTTTACATAAAAAAAAAATTATTAAAAAAACATTTAAGTAATACTACTTAATACCATTGTGGATGCTCTTAAAAATATTATATTTTTTAATTGATAATAATACGGTGAATATATATATACATTATCACATTTTAAAGATATATGAGAATGACATCATTCTTTTAATTTAATGTATAATAATATAATAAATAAGAGAAAAAATCTACAATGACTAAAATTTATAATTTGAACAAAATATCCAAACTCATGAACAAGAATAATTAATGAAAGTTCACATTTTTTTGCCAATAGAATTCACATTTTCAAAATAAAAATAATATCACTCTGATAATATTCATTGCGCTTATTCTTAGTATAGATTATTACAATTTAATTTTTAGGTTAAATGTTTAAATTTTTACAATTTTAAATATCATATCTATAAAAATTCTCAATTTTTTTTTATTTCTCAAATCCAATTTCAACGATTTTATTCTTTAAAACTTTTTTTTTAATGTTATGCATAATTTTCTTACTTCGGTTTTCTATTTTATTAGTTATATGCTTACAAAAATGATATATAATGTTGATTATATCACTACTATGAAATATTTTAAATAATAATTAGTGTTAAATACTTAAGTTAAACTAATGCATTACTATTAATTTCTATTCAAAAAATATATTCAAATTTTTAGATAACGTTGCATATTCAACAAATTAAGAATTTTTTTTTTTTAGTTTTAATTTTATTTGCAATTTTTATCCGCATGGTAGGTTAATTATTTAAATAGTTAATTTTTTTAAATATCATATTTATGAAAATTCTTAAATTATTTTTATTTCTCAAATCCAAATTCAACGACTTTATTTTTTAACGATAAACACAATTTTCTTACTTCGATTTGTATATTATATTAGTTGTAGTCTTATAAAAAGTATATATAATGTTGATTATTTCACTACTATAAAATATTTTAAATAATAATTAGTATGAAATATGTTGATTATACTAATACATCACTATTAATTAATTTATGTCCAAAAAAATGTATTAAAATTTTCAAATAATGTTTTATATTCAACAAATTAAGAAAAATGATTTTTCTTTTAGTTTTAATTTTACAATGTTTCCCGCGCGGTGCGCGGGGTTAGTGGCTAGTATATATATATATGAAGACCATGTAATGCGGTTTAGAATATCACCCATTAAACAAGAGATCAGTGATTCGTCGAGACATTAAGAAAACAAATATTAATGACCAACATTTCATCAATTATGAATTGAGAGTGTGAGAGATGATTAGTCTATGCGTCAAGTAATAATACTACATGTGTTTGTTCTTTGATTTAACACGTCATCCATTAATAATGTTAGGGGTTCAAATTCCACTGAGACGTTAAAAATGAAAAAATATATGATGAGCAACAATTTATTATTTATAGACTGACTCGATACGAGTGGATATTAGACTAGATGTGGAGCAAACATAATACGGGTGTTGCCCCTCAGGACCACCCTCTAAAAAAACATATGAAACAGTAATTATTATTAATTTTAAAGGCCGAAAAGTTTGTTGAGGAATTATTAAAACTAAAAGGTGAACTTAGAAATGTTCCTTCCACTAGGACGGGCTGAGAATATGAATCTTTTCATGCCTAGTTTATTATTATTATTCTCTGTATTAAGATATGGACGTGCAAAAAGAAGCAACGATTATAATAAATTCATAATTGCTATTTTATTTCTGATCTGTAGCTTTACTTTTCTACGAATCTTATTAATAAGGTGGATTTGTTTGGGTAAAGCAATTAGGCTTTAGACACATCTGGCTAACTTCTAACTCTATGGCTTCATCATTATCCAAACTAAAACCACGACTCACTTCTACGTTGTAATATACATTTTAATTTAATCAATATACACAAGCATATGTAAGAGGGTTAATTTAGTTATGTTTATAATATTAGTTTTTAATTCAAAATCGTAATATTTAGCTATTTATTTTTCAAAATGTAGATATTTATGTTGATTATTGACTAAAAAAGACATATAAAAGTAAATAGTTAAGCGAAAAATGTAGTGACGCTTTTCATGAATGTTTATTTTATTAACCAAGATTGTTTCCATCGAGTTCTTCTTTTCTTTTTCTTTTTTCAAACCGAACTAAGAGATTGTTCTGGATTTTAATCGAATAATTAAGCTCTTTGTTCGATTTTGGGCAAGCTTGGGTACATGAAGCTCGAATACGAAAGCCAAGTCTCGATACCTAATTCATTAACATCTCAAAAATATCTATGGGAAATGACAAATATTCATAATCATCCTTTATATGAACGGACTCAATACGAATTGAGATTAATATAATTGTGAAACAAGTATATTATGGAAGCTACTATTATAATGGATGCATAGGACTGACTATCCGCAGAAAACTAAAAGAACTCACTAAAGAAGGGACATCTGTTGCTTCTAGAAGGTGTTTATAAACTTCGCTCACAATAGTCACATATGGCTGTACAATTGTCGATAAATGCTATTTAGTTTTTTTTTCTTCCCCACAAATATTAGTTAAAGTCTACAATAATTGATACTTGTACTCAGTCAGAGTTCTTAATAATAAATGATAAAAAGTTGACTATAAATAAATATATATATATATATATATATATATTATTTTCAAAAATCAAGCGGAACAGAACTTAAATTTGTTTAGTTAAGTTAAGGCGGTTATTATATATATATATATATATATATATATATATATATATTTATATTTATTCTCTAAAAAGACAAAACTTCGTTGGGTAAATTTACAGTTTCAGACCTTATCACGAAATCACGAAATGATGATTAGACAAAACCGTGCCCGGAAGCTTTCCTCATCCAAATACAACTCTTCCTTAATAATGAATTAATTAGTGGCTAAGTTTTCCTTTTCATTTTTCAAGCATATTATTATTAAGTATATAGTATAATTAATTAGCAAATGACGTAATTAGGATATAAACCGACCCCTCTTTTTAAAAAACCTATCCATCCATATAGATGTCACGTTTGCTGGAGATCTTTGTATTATATATATATTGATGTTGATTGATATAAATGGTATTATAAGCAGGGGGCAAAATATTGGCTCTTAGGGTTTCGAAAGACAAAATAAAAGGTATATGATTAGGTGGTAGTGGCCAAGCTTCCAATTAAATACAGATGACTTGGACTCTTTGGATCCCATTTGCAACCATATTAGTTTGTGCTCATTCTACATATACCTATCCATTATATCATTATATGTATAATACATATACACGTTCGTAGGTGTAAAGTACACTTTATCTTGTATACTTAAAAGTTTATTACAATTTTATTCACGCTTGAGAGCGACCCAATTCATCTAAACTACATTTCGTGTTAGAATTTTTTTGTTTTGATGGGACCTGGCTTTCCATTATTGGCTTTTCAAATCGATTATTATTTCATAGCGAGAATTTATTACTTATATTATCAATATGATGGTTGGATTTTGGAAAAATAAATAAATACAAATATGGTGGTCGTATAGAAGTCCATTAATTAATTATGTAAAGATTAATTAAATTAAATTTGGAGAGATATAAATGTAAAACGGGACAAAAGAAAGAAACTTATTGCTATCTAACTTTTTTTTTTTTTTTTTTTTTTTCTAAATGAATTAGCTAGCTTAGTTGGTTGGCAAAACAAAAATAGTTTAGTTGGTAAACTAAATAATTGCTTAAAAATGGCATCCTTTTTTCATACCAAAGCTCAAAGGTTCATTCAAGATAGCTTCATTCTAATTATGGCGTCAAACCATCTGCGTATATGTTAATAATTTTTTTTAATCTTAATATGTTAATAAGTTTATTGTGTTAGAGTTATTAAATATGAAAGTACTTATTATGATATGTTCACAAATAAAATATATATTTTTCATGTATATTAATGTCGTGTTATCATGTTGTGTATTAAATTTGTAAATTGTGTTGCATATACAAAATATAGTTTTAAACAAATATTACCATGATCGTCCTATAATATTATTATGTCATGTTTACACCAACATATTTTTTATTCTGGTGGTATGTGATAGTAATAATTTATAAGAATTTGCTTTTCCTGCAAAATCTAGCTCTTCTCATTTTTACCTAACCATTTCCGAATATACAAAATTTGACTAGAACCTTAAATATTGGGCCGTTAGTCCGTTACTGCTACAGTGGCTCAACAAACAACGACCCCTAGTCCCTACTGTCGTGTACGGCACGCGCCGTCCCTCATTCTTCTTCCCGCGGATTCTCCCTCCACGCTCCCGGTAGCGCGTGCAATACACCTTCCAACTTAATATCCGTAAAACCACCCCTCTCTGCAGTCCGCACCTTACCTGAGCCCGAAACCTGTCGCCGGGAAAGACTCCATCCGGAAACGCGCCGATGAGACGCGACGTCGCCGCCACTCTGTACGGATGAGATGGCCTTTGAAGCAGCCTCTGTTGAGGAGTCTAACCTGGTGCGCACATCAGCGGTAGTGGAGAAATGGTGTTTAATCTTTTGACTCTGTAGATAATGTATGCATAAACGCATATAATAGTCGCTTTACATACACTGTATATATATACATATTTTAATTAATTATTATTATATACAATATAAAAGTGAATGGATATCTACAAAATTGATGCTAATCATGGTATTATCTTAATCGGAAATACCCATTACTATATCTCAATACTAGGAGGCAAAGAGAGAGAGAGAGTAGAGAGAGAAAGTGAAGGAGCTGTTGTATTTTATTGTGATGCTTGCTCGGAGTCGAAGTCGGAGATGGTGGAGGGAAATAGGGTTTCGTGGAGCAGAAGTAGCGCTTTGATTGAAATTGAGCGGGAAATTCTTTTGGGGACTGGACTTGATTGAAAGTGGGTGCTAAGGTCAGGACTCGTACCGTTTTTTCATCTGATTCTGGTAACGGAGTAGATGAAGCAGTTGGAGCTTTGGGCGATTGAAAACGGATCTTTCCAATTCTAATAGATTCTATTTTGCTATACATTGGTATGATAGTTAATATTGTGTGTAGACGGAAGAATATGTTCTGTTCGATTTTTTGAGGGATATATTGTTGCTTAAGCATATGACTTACTATCTCTTCGAATTTCGAATCCAGTTTAATTTGGTGTCTGTCTGTTTGAGGAGTTTCATTTCTGTGATTGAGTTTACTGAAGACTTCTTTCTAGTTTAATACTGCTTCCAAATTGAGCTGCTTCTTTGTGGTGGAGCTCATTTTCCTTTTCTGCGACGTTTTTTCACAAGAGTTTCCTTTACATTTCTTCAAGTGGCCCTGAAACTCCTGCTGTTTTCATTTGTAATCCATTTCACACTGTAACGATCCTTGCTGTTGGGCTGGAATTGTTTTTTTGTTTTTCTGGGTAACCTGTGAGTTGCACGTTCTGTAATTTCTGTTCACATGACCGTAGCATTATCTACTTGGGATGCCAAGTTACGTATCTCAAACTTTTGAAGGGGCTGCACTTGTGTCAATAAAAAAATATTCTTACAGATAAAAAAACTTCATTTCTGATTCATGTTATGTTGTCTAGAACGAACATCAGCAATAAATCCACACCATGAAGAAAGCTGCTTATTGCACTTGTTCTTTCTTGTAGACTCAAAAGTTAAAATAGGGCTTTGATTTTTTCACCATGATTACATTTCTGGAAAAGGTGTAGTTCTAAATCTGCATGGCTATGGTGTAGCTTTTAGATATACATTTATATTTGAAGGCATGACATTGGTGAGCTCCAAAAAAAAACGCATGACATTGTTCCTTCTGAATACTGCTTTCTGTTTATCATTTCACTACTGGAATAGCTCTTTCTATTTTTGAGTTGCTTTGTACTTTCAATGATTTTCAGAGAACTGCTTTTCTTCCAAGAGCCTTCGTAACACTTCCATATAACAGTGTGTAGATCATGAACTCTCCATCTACCCAATTCGTACCACCAAGAAGTATGGGCATGTATGAGCCCTTTTATCAAATGGGAATGTGGGGTGACAATCTAAGAGCCAATGGTGATGTAATTGCTCAAACATCTCTAATTGTACAAGTAGATACGAAACTGGATAATCAGGTGATCTTTTTTGGAATTATCGGTTCTCAGATTTTGTTATCTGCCCTGAATTGGACTAAAATTATTGCTATGCTGACTCTATCTTTGTCTAACTTTTTCTAGTCAGAGGATACGTCCAATGGAACTTTGGGTACTCCTAAATATGACCAAGAAGCAAGTAAACCTTATGACAAGGTAAGAGCAATTATTTTATTCTTTTAGCCATTGGCTTAGTTTCAGCCGCGGCCCGCAGGTGCATATTTATAATACCATAAGGAGAAGATTTTGGGTGCAAGTTGAAGAGACCTACTTATACAAAATATATGTTTGTTGTTAAACGGGCTCTTCAGCATAAGCATTCTTACTCTCTCGTAACTACATGAAGGCATGAAAATTAAGGTTCAAATAATGTATTAAGTGACCTTTAGTATGCAAAACTGATCTACTGACATTGGAGTAGAGGCACCCTTAGTTATGTATCCACAATAATAGGGTCTGTTTGCTGCATAATTAATGACCTTGTAAGTTCAACTCCATGGCTATTGTAGAGGGAGATTTTAAAGGGGTTTAAGATGGATGCCTCTGTTGCGTCTAGTTGCTGAATCTTGTAGTGGCCGAACTGGGTTCTGATTTGTGTTATTCCTCCAGGCTAATTCCTATACACAAAATGCATAATTTAGTAACAATAAGATGTAAGAAATGCTAATTATGTTAGACACCTACAATTTTCCTTTTAAAACAATACTAAGTAGCTTATTTTATAAGTTATCTCTTGAATTTTCCAGGTGCAAAGACGTCTAGCACAGAACCGGGAAGCTGCACGTAAAAGTCGTTTACGGAAAAAGGTAATGGATATAAATATTGATATTATTTTATTGTTAAAAGATTTGGAATCTGTTTTATGATCATCACTAGGTCTACAGGCCTATGTGCAGCAACTAGAAAGTAGTCGCGTGAAGCTTATGCAATTAGAGCAAGAACTTGATCGTGTTAAACAACAGGCAAGTTTGCTATTATGTGTGCTTTGCTTCTTGTTCGGAGCTGCGACTGATATCCTCAAAGTAAAAAAGTGCTTATATTACAGGGGGCCTATGTAAGTGGGGGAGCAGATTCTAGTCCTTCGGGTTTTTCTGGAGCTGCAAATACAGGTTTATTGTTAATCCACTGCCTTCTGCATTCTGGCAATCTCTTTTTGTTGTGTCTGCAAAACCATTATGATAGACAGGAAACCGGTTTCTAGAAGTAAATTGAACAGTTCCACTATCTAATAGAAGATTGGGTTGTATTATAGCAGGACTTAAATTGGTAAAACGTTTTATTTTATCAGAAGCTAACATTTTGGAAATTAAGCAATGAAGTTTTATCAACTAGTCATAACGCTGCTCACTGAATATATTAGCACGTGCTACAAACTATCTATTAACTTTTGTGAAGTGCTGAAAGTTAACACTTTCTTACATGTCAGAAATTAAAAAAAAAACAAATAATGTATTAGCTTTTGTGAAGTTGGCCAAAAAAACTTATTGAGTAAATTTTCAGTATGAACCTGCACAGGAAGGGAATCGATATAACTTGCCACAGTAGTGTTGCCACTTTCTCTTGTTTGCCACATAAACAAACTAATAAGGAGTTTGATAACATATCTAATAAGTAGTTTGATAATATCTGATGTATATTTATCAGCAATTGAATCTGGGTAGTTATAAAATTTTAAAAAAATAAAAATCTGGGTGCTAGGATTGAAATTCTGTATTCTAACCAGTCTGATTTGATCATATGCTCAAATTTCATATTATTTAACAACTGCCAAGATAATTGCACACATGATAAAAGTGATTCTTTCTTGACTTCCTCCACTAAATGCTGATTATTAATTACTAGCTCCAGTATCAAGATCTGGTGCAGGGATTGCTGCATTCGACATGGAGTACAAACAGTGGGTTGAAGAACAGAACAGGCAGATATGTGAGTTCAGGAGTGTTTTGAATGCCCAAGCAAGTGATGTAGAGCTGCGGATACTAGTGGAGGGTGGCATGAACCACTACTTTGAACTCTTCAGATTGAAAGCAAATGCCGCAAAAGTGGATGTCTTTTACGTGATGTCTGGTTTGTGGAGAACTTCCTCTGAACGCTTCTTCCTTTGGATCGGAGGATTCCGTCCTTCAGAGCTTCTCAGGGTATGTGTTTTATTCAGATGAAACCCGGCACCTTATTTTTCTTGCAGTAACTGACCTTTTAACTTCGATAACAGATCCTTATGCCTCAGCTTGAAGACTTGACAGATCCCCAACTTCTCGAAATATGCAACCTTAAACAATCGTGTCAACAAGCAGAAGACGCTCTTTCACAAGGAATGGATAAGCTCCAACAAACTCTGACCAACACCGTGGCGGAGGGTCATTTGGGTGATGGTAGTTATTTCCCACAACTAGCTCAGGCAATGGAGAGGTTCACTGATCTTATCAGCTTCTTGAGTCAGGTGATTAAGTTAATTTGGCTTTCTTTTATGTATTATAGTAGGGGATAAATTATCTAGAGAGCACATTCTATCCTAAAACCAACTGGTGATAAATAGAAAAGTCCACAAACCTTACATGATATCTTTCAAATTTCCGAAACTTTACTATATGGCTCATTACTTTATTTAGTTCAATTTTGTGGCATTTTTATAGTTGCGCGATAAATTAACCTAAAATGCATTGCGTAATGAACTTTCATAACCACAAATGTAATTAATTTGTGTGTGTGTGCTGTTAGGCGGATCACATTCGGCAGGAAACTCTCCGGCAGATGTCTAGAATCCTAACCACTCGACAGACTGCGCGGGGCCTACTTGCGCTTGGGGAATATTTCGAGCGGCTGAGAGCCCTCAGCACGATCTGGGCAACTCGACCTCGTGAACCAGCCTAAACAAGCCAAGTCTCATTCCTCTTCAGGAGACAATCGTTTTGATCCCCGTAAGTTTCGTAATTCTTGGGCTAAAACATATATGCTAGCTAGGTAGATAGCTAGCTAGCCGTAATAATCTGCCAAAGTTGCATGACTTGGAAACATAGCAAACCCAGAAACTGAAAGAGTGAGTCTCCGATGCTGATTTTTTGTTTTTTTTTTCCTAAAACGCGGCATCAGACAGACAGCTGTAAAAATGTGTATAGCTAGCTCGTTTTGACGGTAGTGAATTTCGTATTTGTGTGTATGTCTGGTTAGTATTTAGCAGTACGTGTGTGTACTCTATTGTAACTTGTCTGTGAAGAAAAGCAGCAACATTGGTTGGTTGGTTGTGTATACACTACTATCTATAATAATATATAAGTGAAATCTGTTATGAGTTTTATTGCTTTTCTTAGGTTGTTGGTATATGGTTTGTTCTTTTGTTCTTCGACTGTTCTGTATTGCTGCGGTTGTCGTATTTTTGGCACTATGTTGTTTGGTCTCCTTGCTTTACTGTGCTGATTCTAATTTTTGTCTGGTATGTTGTTTACCCTTTGAAAAAATTACACACCATGCCACTGTCTCACAATCGGATCCGGTCGGAGTTTGACTTTCGGAAGTTCTATCACATCTTTTCGGAATGTTTCTGTCCAATTTTGTATCAATCTCCGACCAGATCCGACTACGAGATAGTGGTATAAAGCGTAAAACTTCTAACCTTGATTTTTAGAAATTTTATCATTTTTCTTTGGGAAATTGATTCTAGTACCAACTATGCCCTCAGAGTTGTTAATAATTACAACTATGCCACTTACGATTCGGAACAAGAAGGAACGCGAATGTTGGTTTGTGTATAATGCTCTTTTCTTTGTGAGATGTGATTAGAAGTTGGGAAAGTAAAGCTCCGACCAGATCCCACTACAACAAGATAGTAACAAGTAATTGTCATCGACTTTCGGAACTTCTATCATTTATCTATTCCGAAATGTTCTGAATGTGCCTCGATGATATAAGTTGTAATTTTATCGACATTTTTAGCATTTATATTGTCACTCAAAATTTCATTGTGAAACTAACTCTTAATCATTTTCGTTGAAAAAACTCATCAGCATCATCATCATCATCATCATTAATTAAGAGTACCATAATATAACTGCCACATGTCAGTCGTATGTTTGAGGATGATGACAAGTCAGAAGGATAACCACTGAAAATGTTGGTCCGACAGTTGCACTTAAACTAAATCAATTAGACAACCTCCCTCCCTCCCTCAATTATGATTAAGGGGCTTCAACTTTAAGTATGCACTTGTAATTCCTTATTTATTTATTTATTTATTTATTTATTTATTTATTTATTCCTTTTCCAATTCTGGTCTTGATCAGTGTTATCAGAACCGGACCGGACCGGCGGTCCGACCGCGGTCGGACCGGAACCGGACCCCTCACCGGTCCGGTTTGCTTATTTCCGGAGGATGTAAGAGAACCCGGTTTTGAAGTCCGGTTTTCACCGAACCGGCCGGTTTTGGGCGAACCGGACGGTTCACCGGTTCGCCGGTTCGGACTCTTTTCATTAAAAAAAAAATTAAAAAAAAATTAAAAAAAAAATCAAAAATTTTTTTAGGGTAAACTTATAGAGAGGCAGGCCCCGATCCGGACTAAAACCTACAGAAGGGTTAACTTACAAAGAGGATATGCAAATTTGCATTTTTTTTACTAAAACCGGTCGGACCCGGTTCGGACCGGGTCCGACCGGCCGAACCGGGAACCGGTGGCCCTGCCGGTTCAGGCCCCGGTCCGGTTCTGATAACACTGGTCTTGATGCTCTTAAACCTTATATAGCGATTTTTGGCCATGCTTTTTCTTCCACCAATGATAATCATTTGTTTATTGCTTAATCACATTCTTTTCATACATTAAATAAATTTGTGCCAATTTTATTTATAATAATAATAATAATAAAGTTATTATCACAATTTAGGGCTAGCTTTATATATATTATATATATAAAATGAATGAGCTAATACTAGTAGTCACAACTCGTTACTTAACGTTCGAGCCCTTCTATTTGTTTACGTGCATATCATAGTGCATGCACTAATATCAAATAATTAAGAGGCCGACTTGTTAAAAACCAATCATCATTTCTCAAGAAAAATGATTTTAATCAAGTCACGTAGAATTTAAACTCATAATCCGCAACATATTAAATTCATCGTATACCCTTAAATTAGAATTCAGTACTAGTCACCTTGTAGCATAACATTGCATATTTATATTTGAAATTTAGCAGTGGTACTTAAAATATAAGTAAGAAATAAATATGGATTATTATTACATATATATAAATAAAAATGGGGGTAATAATTAATAATTGTATCTACCATCCTTATTTCCAACAACTCCATTGTGAAGCTGAGTTGGCATGGATCTGCCACTGTTTCCATCTCCATTTTCATGCGGCATAGTGTTCATAGCTAAACCTGCAACCAAGCTCTGTCCATAGTATCCCTGATAATCTCCTCCTCCTCTGCTATTATTGTTATTATTATTATTATTGCTGGAAACAGAACCATCCATTTCATTAAACCCTCCGAAAGACATGTTGCCATCTTCTTGCCTCCCCATCGTATTCATCTTCTCCCCCTCCGTTTCTCTATACCTGCATGTTTACACAACATCGATGAGCTAAGAGATATGGATTGTATTATAATATAAAATGCAGAAATTAATTTGTTTTTATATTAAAAGAAAGTATGTACCTAATTATTAATTATTTATAACAGTAATCTATGTAAATTAGAAATACATGTTATTTCAAAGGTTGTTAGCTATATTTTCACATGGAAAAAAAAAACTGTTTAAAATTATAATATGGTATAAAAAAATTGTACTCTTTTAATTATGATATTATATTATAGTAAATTAAAGTAATCGAATATATTTTTAGATATTAAAACTAGATACTATTATTTTGTGCCTAAATAATTATGTAGTGAATTTTTTTAGTGCATTTTAAAGTTTGTAATCACTCATGAAAGCATTATACACATTTACAAAACTTATAAAATTGATTTTAAACATTAAGTCAGTTTTGCAATCTAATTTAATCAAGCAGGATTATATTTCTTTTGATTAGATATACTCTAGCAACAGAATTCAACTAGTAGCAAATAATAATATTAATCGGAAAAACAAAACAATCGGTTAAATGTAAAGTTTTGAATCATCAAAATCAAAATAAAATGCATTTTCAATGTTTAGGGAATAATTGAATTGAGTATACCTGTTGAGATAGACCTTGAGGGGACCCACATAGTTCTCGAAGCCGAGGGTGGTCATGGCCCAGAGGAGATCGTCGCCGTTGATGGTCTTCCTCTTCTCCCTCTGACACTTATCGGAGGCCTCGCCGGTGATGAAGCTGATGAACTCCGACACGCACTCCTGCACCGTCTCCTTGGCCTCCTTGGATATCTTCGCGTTCGCCGGCAGCGATTTCTTCATTATGCGGCTCACGTTCGCAATCGGAAGGAACCCGTCCTGATCCAGCTTGCTGTGGCTGCTGGGCGGCGACGGAGGGCTGTGGGCGTCATCGCCGCCGCCGCCGCCGCGGCCGGGGCTCATCTGGCTGTTTCTTTTCCCGGTCATGGTCTTGATTAGTAATTAGATCAGTGTGAATATCTGTGCTTGTCTGTGTGTTTTGGTTTCAGGTGGAATCTGAAATTGCGAGATAGGGGGGTGAGGATTTATATATACGCGGTGTTTGTTGGTTGGTGAATTCAAGAAAGTGGCAAGACGGCCAGATGTTAACGAATAATTCAAACTATGCTTAATTAGTACTAGTTGATTCGATTGCACATGAACGACAATTTTTATTTGTTTTTTTGTTGTTGGTAATTTTTTTTGTTTTTAGAAAAAAATAATATTTTTTCAGTTATTTCAAATTTTATGAAAACAAAGTACTCTAATTTTTTTAATAAATTTATGCATTTTTTTATTTTAAAAAATTAAAATAAGATAAGATATACATTAAATAATTTAATGATAAAGTTAAAATAATCAGAAAGTTATAGTATACCGAAAATAATTGGCAGCGACAAGTATAACTTTTCTTTTGTATATTATTAGTACAGAGCAATATTGTATCATTAATGAGGGTAAGTCATAAGATATATTAAAAATAAATATATTTTATTATATTTAGATAAATCTAGATTATGAATAGATATATTTTTAGTATATTATCAGATTATGTTTTTTCTTATTATATTGTTATAGATTTAGTATTTGTTATATATATAGTCGTATATCTTATATATAGGTATATGTACTCAACCCTAAACATATCAATAATACAATTCTCATTCTTCTATAAGTATAATTTTAATGATTTTCGAATAGAACTTCCTTTAAATATACGGATACAACTTCCATTTAATATCATATGGATCTTACAGACTGAACTGACGGTCGGACCGAGTTAGACATAAGAGACGACACTGTTTTGTCGGTTTGAATAATTACGAAAATCATAGATGAGCTAGGTTTGAATATCTAGTTATGAAAAATGTGATCTGATTGTGTGTGTGTGTGTTTTTTTTTTTAAATTAACCGAAACAGCCTAAAACTGATCAACCATGATCTGGCCATCTCATCGGTTCATCATCAAGTCCGATTTTTAAAACATTGGTTTTAACTATTAGTAGGACATTTTAAGTACAAATGACGTTTTGGTCTTTCTCCACTTATAAGAATGTGGAGTGTTGGAGAGCAACTCTGCACCCCATACCGCGCTTCTTATGGTTGGAGCTTTAATTTAACATAAGCCCCGTGTGGAGAAATTGGGTGTTGCCACAAACTGTGAAATTTCTTGTGAAATTTCTATAGAAAGTGATATAGGGTCCCACCAAACACCAATACATTTGTTCATTTACTTTCTCTTTCTTACTTTCGATTGAAATTTCACAAGAAGTTTCACATTTTAAAGATTTACTCGGAGAAATTATTAGGTGTTGATACGGTATACACGATTTACCATCACCATCATTATAGGTAAGATTTATACGGGACTTCTGTAATATTGACGATTTTGGACCTTATTATTATGTGTTGAAATACGTGTGACATTTATAGTATAACAATATTTTAATGAAAATATTTTTTTTGTCAAATATAAAAATTATTGAAATTAACATATTTTTTGTGAAAAAAAAAATGTGCTAGTAGTGGAGTCTTATAGCATCCCGCTATGTATGTTTAGGTTCTCTTACTTACGATTTTAAGGTCTATTTTTATCAGAATTAGTGAACAATAAATGTATGGACTTGTCCTGTTAACGGGACAACACCAATAGTCTAGTGTAGTCAAAATGACGGCCTATATGCTCGATGCAGTATGTAATCCAAATAAGATTTGAAATTTTTAATTAGATCACTACAATGTGACGCTTCTGAAAAGTTTTGAACGTGAGACTTCAAAGTTAAACTACATTTTTTGTATATACAAAATTATTTTCGTCATTTCGGACTGTGAACCTTAATGTTAAAACCCTTCCTAAAGTGGCGGCTTTCGAACTCAGATCGCTTCTGGAAACACAACTTCATTTACCAGTTAGTTCAATCAATCTGGATTTTAAGAGTATACACTTTTAACTATATTTTTTTTAAAATTAGCGCGCTCAGTAGGCAACTATATACTCTCTATGGAGAAAAAAAAATTATAAAAAATAAAAATAGGATTAAGTATTTTTATAATTATATGATTGACTTCGTGGTATTACTTTAATTATGTATCCTAAATCCCCAATAACTATATAAGCACTAGTATAGAGTGGCCTTATTCGACCACCATAGGAGCTCCACGTGTTTGTTTTTGCTTTCTTTCTAGCCGACCCTTTTTCTTTCTTTTGTTTTGTGAGAGGAAAGTAGATTTTTTGTCCTCCATTTACAAAAGTACGATATTTCTCTCCATCTTCACTCTCAAAGACGATCAACGAATGAATAATATTTCACTTCATTACGTCAAATGAAAATGAAATTGAAAATTCATTGCGTGCTCATATTGTGTATAGTTCATATAGTTTATATAAAATTAGTCAATTGTACGTTTATATAAACGTTCTCTTGTGCATACAAGTTGATCGAATGTGGTACTTGTATAGGCATAGCTATGCACGTTAGTTAGAATAAACTTTATTCAGATAAGGTAAAAATTGAACTATAAGTAAATAAAAAAAAATTACATATGAGGAAATGTAATATTTTAGAGGCAATGCATCGTGGTTGCTTGCTTGTAGCTGAAGATCAATTATTGACGAGGACTCCGGAGGAAGAAGATACTGAAAAGTGAGTGATTTCCTTGAATGTGAATATGTGATGCTTCATTGGTCCCAGCAATAATATATTAATTAATTTTTTTTGTTAAAGAATTAATTAATTAATTAAACCAACGTAATTATTTATTTCTGTCGCATTAAATAAAATTTAAAAACAATATGTATATAACAAATACAACTTATTTTTTTGCCCGTTTTATGTAGAAATTATTCACATGTGTATATATTAACTATAATAATTTTTTTTATTTGTTGCAGTAATAATATCTATAAACTTTAAATAATATATTGTAGATTATTTAAAAAAAATCATAAATTACTTTTACATAAGAAAAGTTCCCAAATTAAAGTACTGTAAAATAAGTTATGATTCTTTAATTAAGATATTAAAACTTATACAATATTATAATAAATAAATTTAAATAATTATATCCACAAATATTAAATTAAAAAATAAATAACTTGATTATGAAGACTTGATATCCATCAAACTACAATCTCATTCATCACCATTGGTCTAAGTCTGAGATATACTTACCTAAAAAAAGTATATATTGATAGAGAGGTCGTAGATACTTATAATACCTGTAAAAAAAAGAGAGATCATTGATAGGTGGTCGATAGATATTATATGTGGGTTAATTGGTGTATCAGTATCCGCACCAAAAGAAAAAGAGGGTAAAGGTTCGGAAAAGTTATAATTTAGTGGAAGAAGAACCATATGCTTTTCATAGCTCGTCTCTTTGGTTGGTTCTCTTTACGTGTTTTCCTCATCATATCTCTTTCAGATTCTTCAATAGTTGCAGCATTTGTAATATGTCTACTTTCATATCTATAATTTTTATTCACACCGAGTGTCTCTAAAGTTAAAATAATAATTACAATTTCTTTTTATTCATATAATTCAAATGGGGTTAAAACGAAATTATATCATACTAAGTTATAAAATAATGCTGACTCTTACACTATATTATACGGCTAATTAATAACTATATCATTATTTCCATTTGACCCACTATAGTTATTATAATATTGAGATATTTTGGGAAGAACATACATCAATGAGAGAGATGTTTTTTTTTTTTTGGTAAAGTGAGAGAGATCATAAAGTTTATAAGAGAGAAATCATAGAGTTTATTATAATATAAATTTAAGCTTAATATCCTAAATTTAAATTTAAACGCACTGGTGGTGACATGTGGAGTTATTTTAAAAGTATATATTTTTTAGATAAATAAATAAAGAGAAAATGAGATAATAACTTTGTTCGTTGAGCTAGGCTGTTTGCTCCCATATATCGTTACGGTATGTTAATAAAGACCCGTCAACGTTAGCGACATGTAAGTCACGCCCCTAAACTTGAGCGACTGTCTCCACTTTGCCCAACCCAGTCTAACTAAGCCTGTTGTCCTCACTTGGACCTATAAAATGAGGAATTCATGTTGGACATAAGTAGTACATCTCTTACTTATTAAGACTCTAAATTTCTGATTTCTAACCGATGTGGTACACAAGCGCATATGGAATATTACAGTGAGTGTGATGTATACTTTTTTGAAGTGAATGGTTTTGAGAATAAAATTATAGTCGTCTTGACTAATAATGATACCAATGAATTAACATGTGATGTCCAATGCACATTATTTAAGGATTAGTTCAAATGGATATTTGCCGTTGAATATGATGTTTGCCGGCCACCTACGTACGACTGTCTCATCATTTATCAACCCTATAATATATACACAGCATCTGCATCTGGCCTGCTGATTTTTCTCCTGAATTTTGACTTTTTTTTAGAACTTCTAATATAGAACAAGCCAAAAAAATTAACTTGTTCATTTCAGTATAAATAAATATACTCTTGAAATATTTGGAAGTTTTAAGCCAGGGACAAAATCATTAAAAAATAGATTGTCGCAATAACCAAATTAGGAGCAATTAAATAATCTATCTATATAAAAAATCAGAGACAAATGTAAGGTTTTAAAATGTGAAATTGAGAACATGAACGTTTCCATTTTTTGTTAAGTATATTTATTTTGCAACTATTTTACTTATAAATATAATAAAATATCAAATTAAAAATCCATTTTTAAAACATTTTATTTAAATGTATGATTCTTTTTCGATACTGAACCTTCATTTGACATGATCCAGTCACTGAAATTAATATATAAGAATGTGGTATAATGTTTGGATAAAGCTTAAGGTATACTTGGTCACTACTCACTTCAACTATTGAATTTCTCTAATGAAGTGGTATTGTTCCTAATTCGGCTGGTCCACAAATTACCACCCATCTCCAATACACTAAGCCCATCTACGATAATACTAAGCCCGTCTTCTATTTTACCCCCCAAAAAAAGCCCATACTCAACTCATCCCAGTTAGGCATGGCAGAGGCGTGACTTTTGCAGAACCACCGCAAAAAAAAATCTAGTATGATTTTTTTTTTTTTTTTGTCGGAGGGGTAATACACGTAGCATGTTTACTCCAAACTTAATTTAATGTAAAAAAATTGCCAAGAAGCACAAGTCCAAAAATATAATATGTGAGTCGGCCACACTTTCATTACTCCAAATATATCTATATGGTTGTATATGACAAGATAAAGTAACTTCTTACACAATAACATATATACTACGTACTCAAGTTTGGCAACTGAAAAATACAGAGTATTAGAGAAGTGTTGTAGATCATTCATTGTCAATGTCAATTTCGGTACAATACAATGTATTGGGGCAATTTCGTAATTACAGCAAGAATACAAATTGAGGTCATGAGTATATATGTACGTGAAATGTGAATTGTGTGATAGCTAACTGCTAGCTGTCGTTGTGGTCCAGCAAGAATTCGAACTCACGGATCAGATTAATTAGATACTGCATAAGAATTATTAGTTAAGCACACTAATAATAATAGAGGTGGTAACGGAATGTTGCTATATCTCCTCCATTAGCAGAACCAATAATATTGGTCATTCTACTTTGAGTTTAAAAACTTAAAAATAAACTAAAATATACATCATATTACGATTTGGTATCTCTTCTTATTTTGTCGCGATTCAATGTTTGAACTTTGAAGTACTTTTTCATTTAATTTTAATGCCAAAATGACCTTTTTTTAAACAACATAACTATATTTCTTTAATTTTTCGAAATATCAAATTTATTACTTATAATTTAAGTTTTGTTATTTTAAAAAAAATGTTTTTATTCCTTAAAATATATATATACTCATTAATTTGGAAAAATAATAATAATTTTAGTAAAAGTATTGGCAATTTTAAGAGTTGTCAATGTGATTGACTTAATTGTTTTGTAATTAATCTTCCTTCTCTTGTTGACTCGAAACTTGAGAGGTTGTCTGTCTGTCACATGGAGTGGCATAGTTTTAGTGTTTTACATAAAGAAAATAAAACAATAGTCAGTACTACTACACTCTCCGATTACTTTTTCCTCAAATACATTAATAGTAGTATACTAGACGATACAGACAGCTCTACATCCATTGCAAATACAATGCACTGGCTAACCATTAATATATTGGAGGGATTCTATTTGTTTATTCTTAATATTTTGTTCATGAATATATACATACCAACAAACTCTCAATGGTTGGAATTCATATCTGAATAAATGATGTCATATCGGAAAAATTGAAAGCGTTAGAGCATAAATACTATATATATATTTGTGAACAGCGCCCATTATCACTAGGTTGATAATTGATATAGTGTGAGCAGTTCCCCAATCAATGTTTTAAAAATCGTTTGGGATTTTGAACCAGTAAAGTAGTCGATTTTCGGTCTGATTCTATTCAAGTAATAAAATAGGTCCAGCTAAAAAATATGCAATAATCCGGTCCATATTTTTATCTATTATTATTTAAATTAGTGAAAAACATTCATTTAATTCGATCCAAACCGGTCTGATTTGGTCAAACCCGATTTGAACTGATTCACCACAAATTGTACTATTATATGATAACCGACTAGTTTTTTTGTGTGGCTGATCCACGATCCAATCCGATTCAGTTGCCGATCCGGTCCAATTTTTAAACAAAAATGCACCTAATTTCTCTTCCAACAAACTGGTGTTAGAGTTTGTAACTCAATTCATAAAAAAACACAAGAGTGGTGAATGCAGATATGAACATGACGAAACATTACTTAGGTGATGTGACACCGAATATTATCATTTTAAGTCTATAAGGATGATTAACAACATGATCTGTAAATTAGACTGGTTTTAATCCTTAACCTTCTAATTGAAGACTACTTTGCTTACCGCTTACGTAATGTGTATGGATTATACGCTCGTGTTTGTGGGTGCTTCTTGTTTAGCATGGCAGATATGTTGTGGTTTTCAGTGTTGTATTCGTGGGGTCGTGGCACGATGAACTGAGAGTAAGTGCTGAAATGCAAATGCCGCTAATTATATAAATTTTAACATGTCTTTCCACGATTATGTAAATTTGGACCGAACTTCCATATATTTGTTACTTTCTTGATTTCTGTTATCTATTTTATTTATAAGAAGATAATTAATATAGTAATAGTAATAAAGAATGTAGAAAAAGTGACTAAATAGTGCAGACATCAAGAAATGACAGCTTCATTTCTTGGTTTCTACCTGTTTGACAAGGTGGCAGCTCATTTGTATAGAAGACAGAATAATGTTGTCTATTACAACTTAAATAGCACACTGTCTTTTAGTTGTTATTCTCTTCGAATTGAATACGAAACGGGTACCCGTGCTGCTTGGTGTCGTGTCGGAATCATATATTTTAAAATGAGATTTTAAATCAAATAAGTACATGAAATAACACGCGTTGATAAATTAGTATACGATTTTTTTTTATAACTTTTAAATACATGAAAAGTCTCTACTGTTGCATCAATTGATCTAGCCCGGGTCGAGCCTAGGACTAGATCCAACCATGGTTAGGTTCGACTAAGGACCCCAACCATGTACGGTTTGACCCTGACCTGGGCTCGACCCATGCTAGGTCAATTGAAATATAGGTCCGAATTGAGTCCAATCAGAGTTAGGTCCCAATTGACCTAGCCCGGGTCGAGCCCAGAGTTAGGTTCAACCATGGTTAGGTTAGTCTAACCTAGGTGACCCCAACCATGGCTGGACTTAGTAGTCATGTGCATGACCCGAACTAGGTCAATTGAGACATAATTCTGATTGGTGCAACAGTTTGAATTTCTCAAATAGCTAAAAATCACAAAAATTATACAATGTACAAATTTATCTATTTAATTTATAACCCATTTAAAATGAGGTTCACCAATCTTCACTTGAAAAAAAAAAAAAATATCTATCAATATCTATATCACCGCGTGAATTAACAAAATAATCATTTAATATTGGGAAAAGTATGTAAAAAATGCAACATGTTTGAAAAAGATGGTTTTATGGACCAATATGTATTAAAATGTACAACAATCTTACTAAAGATGTTAAAATGATATATCGTTACTTGTATCAATAGTCTCATTAAGTGGACACGTGTGAAACACATTTTTTAGAAGAAAAAAAAAATTAAAACAATAAATTAATTTTTACATAGCAATGATTATTCATGGGTGGATTTATATAATAAATATTATTATTATTATTATTTAAAAACGTGATCCGCACTTGTCCACTTAATGAGACTATTAATACAAGTGGATGATACGTCATTTTACCATCTTTTGTAAGCATGTTGTACATTTTAAAACATTTTGGTCAATAAAACCATCTTTTTTCAAACATGTTGTACGTTTTAAAACATATTAGTCCATAAAATCATTTTTTTCAAACATGTTGCATATTTTATATACTTTTCCCTTTAATATTAGAACATCACGTCTAAATTTTATATTCAAATTTAACGTAAAAATGAACCAAATTAACATTTCACTTAAATATACTAGTTAAACTCGCAAATAATAACTATTTGGCTGGGAACTAACTGATATCAGCCACTTAATAAGCTAGTAATTTGTTCTATTTTCTTTAAATCATAAATAATATATAAGCCAAACAAATTGGACCTCGCTGACCAATGGCTAAAACCGAGGTCAACAGTGCTGGGTCAGCGTGTTAATTAGGCCAGTATTACAGCCTCGCACCGGAGGGTAAAATCCGATTCTCTATTGTCGTTGAATATTATGTTTCTATTCAATTCTCTATGTGCATGTTTCTAGGAAAGAAAATTCCTTAGGCTGGCGATACGAAGCCATCTGCGTATAGAATAGTAGATGCAATGATTATGATACGTCTTAAATATAAAAGGTATTTTAATAAATTAAAGAACTAATATATGTGATAAAAATATATTTTAATAATTCATAAAATAAAATTCGGTGCAAACTTTGATTTCAAACAGCTGAGAATACTTGACTTTTTTACTGGAAAGAACATCTAATACGTACACACAGCTAGCTAGCTGTTGTGCATACTAATATATGTATAATAAAATATTGAGATTTTTTATTTTTTGTATAAACGTACATTGAGAAGTTTTTACTTTTTGGTGCAAACATTGAGAAGTTGGATGTAGGAGAAAGGTTTATAATTCCTTAAAATATTAGATGCCACGAACATGCCTCCACACACTAGTCTCCTGGAAGTTGCTGCATGTATACAATAGAATTAATGTTAGATAAGATATTAGATCTAAATAATAATAAAACATACAATTTTATTAATTATACATACATACCTTATTATGGTAGAGTAGTAAATTTTCATTTTAGTGGTAAAGAATATTGACTCATATGTTGTTTGACTTTGATTTCGAGTTTAAATCTCTCAAGTAATTTGATCGAAAATTGCATTTTCTTGAGGGAATACTCTTTGACTTTGGGCCTAAAGATCTATACTAAACTATTAATGATGTTTTGTTGAATGAGACTAATGCATGCAATAGTTGTTTAAATGATATATTCATATTAAACGAGAAAAAATGAAATATTCGTATTTCACAAAATGAATAAAAGAGTTTGAATATTACGTAACAGAATATCATTACCACTAGTGACTCATTCCATATTTATTAAAAAAAACAAATATTTAATATGTTTGAAATAAGTAAAAGAAGTCAGATATTATTACTAAATCAATATTGCCACTACTCTCTTATCTAACATTAATTCTAGGGTTAAAGGTCATTTTGGTACCACATGTTTGTAAAAATTACACTGTTCATACCACTAGTATTTTTTCGTACCGAATTGGTACCATATGTTTCCAAACCTTACTGTTTTGGTATCTCCGTTAGGGTTCCGTCAAAAAAAGCCGTTAAATGGCATGTGCCATGCACGTGACCAGCCCAAAACTTTCAATTTTGTTACAATTTAGTCCATCTAATACATCCCTAACTTTAATTTTGTTCAATTTAGTCCTAAAACTTCAAAATCAAACAATTTCCCCAAATTGACCTAGCCGGACCTAGCCATGGGCTAGGTCGGACCCTGGGTCATGGTCGCCGGACCCAGGCGACCCCGACCCAGGGTCGGACCTAGCCCTAGGCTAGGTCCGACTAGGTCAATTGGAACCTAGCCCTCAATTGGGGCTAGGTCCCAATTGACCTAGCCGGACCTAGCCTAGGGCTAGGTCCGACCCTGGGTCGGGGTCGCCTGGGTCCGGCGACCATGACCCAGGGTCGGACCTAGCCCATGGCTAGGTCCGGCTAGGTCAATTTGGGGAAATGGTTTGATTTTGAAGTTTTAGTACTAAATTGAACAAAATAAAAGTTAGGGATGTATTAGATGGACTAAATTGTAACAAAATTGAAAGTTTTAGGCTGGTCACGTGCATGACACATGCCATTTAACGGCTGTTTTTTACGGAAGCCTAACGGAGGTACCAAAACAGTAAGGTTTGGAAACATATGGTACCAATTCAGTACGAAAAAATACTAGTAGTATGAACAGTGTAATTTTTGCAAACATGTGGTACCAAAACCACCGTTAACCCTTAATTCTATTGTATGTATATATGCAGCAACTTCCAGGAGACTGGAGGCATGTTCCTGGCATCTAATATTTTAGGGAATTACAAACCTTTCTCCTACATCCAACTTCTCAATGTTTGCACCAAAAAGTAAAAACTTCTCATAAAATGGAAAGTAATAAAAATATAAAAGACTCTTGCACTTGCTGTTGCCACTTGCCTCCTGCTGCTTGCATGATCTTGGTCAGACGTCAAACTTCTTTTATATTTTACTTTCCATTTATTGCGTAAAAATATCTGTTATGTACCAAGTCAAATGAAAATAATAATAATTACATTTGTATTTTATTAACTATACTAATTGTGAACATTAAAAAAAATAATAAGTAACTAAATAAATCGAATAACACAAACACATCAATAGCGAACCAAAAGATTAGAAATCTGTATTGATATCTAATAGATCATATCAATAATTATAATGAATTTTTTTTATTTAAAAGCTTGGAAAAAAAAAAGTATGTTATACTTGTTTACTACTCCTTAGATATATTTTTACTATTTATTTATTATAAGATTTGTTATCTTCAAAGTAGTTCAAGCCAGTGTTATCAGAACCGGACCGGACATCGAACCGGTTAGGTGTCCGGTTCCCGGTTCGAGCGGTCCGACCGCGGTCAGACCCGGTTCGATGTTTGAATCCAAAGAATAAAAGCAGCAGACATAACAAGAACATATAGTCTAAAGCCCAAAGACCAAAACATTTTGAATAGAAAAACCCACGAGCTGCAAAGCCCATCATAGCAGCAAAACATGAGAAGTGACGATGACATCGGGCCTGGAGTATTGGATTAGCTTTGCTGTCTTTGGAGGTGAAAACATCTGGTGCTGCCTAAGCAACAATTCCAGATTCGATGGCCCTGAGGAGGGCATCCTCATCAATGACGCCTCCACGAGCAACGTTGATGATTCGTACGTCCTTCTACATCTTAGAGAATGTGTCATTGTTGAAGATCTTGTTAGTAGTGGGAGTAAGTGGCATGTGGAGAGACACAAAGTCGGCCGTAGCAATGGCCTGCTCGAACGAAACCCCATTCCTAGTCCCTACATACTTGCTTCTTTCCCATTTTCATTCATCAAAGTAGAACAAACTTGCATTAGCTTAGCTGCCTGCCTTCTCCAAGCCCCAGATCCCCTACTCCGACGCGGAAGCTCCGATTGCTTACTCGATTCCGAAGCTCGAACGGAATCAAGGTCGTAGAGAGTGCTGCCAAGGTACGAGAAAGAGTGCTGCCAAGGGTGGACATCTCTGCAACAATCTCTCACTGCAAAGGGTTTACAGAGTTTTTCATTTGCGGCGCCAGATAGGGGGATTAGGGTTTCTTGGTTGACATTTTTTTTTTTTTTTAAAGGAATATATGAACCGGCGAACCGGCGGACCGTCCGGTCTGATCAAAACCGACCGGTTCGTCAAAAAACCGGATAATGAACCGGGTTCGCTTGCATCCTCCGGATTTGCTCGAACCGGACCGTTGGAGTCACCGGTTCCGGTTCGAACCCGGTCGGACCGCCGGTCCGATCCGGTTCTGATAACACTGGTTCAAGCTAATTTGACGGCCTCAACTAATATATTTCATATTCGTCGGCTATTCGATAATTCAAGAGACCCAAATTTAGATTAGTGTTACAAAATCTGTCCATCATAACTGTTGTTGCAATTTCTCATATTTTTTTAATCTCCTATTTTACATTATTAGTTTTGATTTAATTTGTTATTTAAAACAACATTATACATAAAACTTAATATTGTCAAATAACCTCTCTATTTGGTGGATATTGGTCTAAGGATGGTACAAACAGTCACCTTCATCCGGCTCAATATGGACATACAAATCTTCAAATGTCATTTTTCATTAAAATAGTTAATGAAATCTTCTAAAGGGTTTGAGTCGACGATTTCTTACCTTAACTTAGAAATCGTCGACCCCCTAAGAAGAGAGGGTCGATCATTCTCTCTAGGAGAAATGGTCGACCTAGTCGACCCCTCTCCAAAGGAGGGAGGGTCGAGAGGGTCGGCCTCTCTCTCTCAATAAATTAGGGTCGACCTCTCTCTCCCTATAAATCATGGTCGACTTCCCTCTTCCGATAAATCATGATTACTACTCTTTCCTTAATAAGGTGTTCCCTTTTTTACTCAATAAGAGGTCCAATTCATTTCTGAGAATTACGGGGCATTCGATGACACCATATGAAATTAATTTTCATCCACCGACATTTAAGTACTGACGGACAACTTTCCATACACGGAAAACCGGTGCACCATTAATACGGGGCCAATTACCATACTGGCCCCTCCCTATAAATAAGATCACATATTTTCTCTCATTTTTACACACTCTCATATACTTCACTAAATTATTCAGTTCTTAGATATAATCTTTTGAGACTTAAGATTCGAAGGGGATCACCGGGACAAACCCCAATTCATCCCTCCGTGCAGGTTTAGATGCACCAACGGTCGAGTTCAAGTCAACCACGGGCAATGACGAATCCAGAACCCATGAGTCAGTTGGTGCACAATAATTTTTTTTATATAGCTAAAAAATCGATCGGGTCAAATATAATTCCGGGTCGATAATACATTTTTTCTCTAACGAAATTTTTAAAGTACAACTATATATATAGTAATAATGAATACAAAAACTTCAAATGTTAATAATATTAATTACTAATAAAAATAACATAACAAAAATGACAAATTTTCCCCGGCCCCGATAGGTGGTCACCAGTGTGTTTGGATAGTGGTCGGCGGTATTGTGCGTGTTCTGATGGCCTTGAGCGGTGGCCGGAATACGTTGGTTGGTGGCCGGAGGAAGATTATTGACTAAATTAAACAAAATAAAAATATTTAATGGTCAAACTTAATTGCTGAATAACATATGTACTAAAAGTTTACAAAATGCAAACATATAACATAAAAAACCTTTAAAATAAAACATATGACACAAAAAAACCAATCATCAATTTTAAGTCTAATGATAATCAATGATCAAACTGAAGCCACAATAAAAGAGCACCGGCGCAGAATACAGTTGAAGGCTTGAAGCAAATCGTAACTAAAACCCTAAAGTATAAAATATTCACCCGAAAATTGAGCTCATGTTAGTTTCGACGTTTTGACCTTCCCGTGTTCTAAGATGGGCTTAAATCCTCTTTATTTGGTTAGAAAGGTTAGAAATTAACTTTATTTTGTTTCTATAATTACCATGATTTAATTTAACCCCTGAAAGTAGTTCTAGTTTTTTTTGTTTTTTTTGGCCAAAAGGTAATTCTAGTTAATGAATTGAATTTTGGGACCTCAAATTTTTTTTTGGGCCAAATGGGACCTCAAATTTTAAGTTAGGGATGATATAGAAAAATAAATGTTAATGATCACATCCATTAGTATTAAGATTAATTATCAAATTGATAACTTTTCCAGTACTCAAATAAATTACTATGTACTTTTTTTATTATTATGATAATTTACTAGCTTAGGTTTTTTTTGGACAAATTGCTAATATTGTAAAATATTTCAACTGATTTGTATAGTGGACATTTCTATCATGCTCCAAGAGCACTATGCTTTTGGTATATTTTTTTTGTATTTTTCTATTGTCCCAAAGGTGAACCCAAGATGGAAATGGATATTATTAATAGTATGATGCAAATATTAGGCGTGGTTATCTTTTAAAATTTTACATATGTTACAATTAAGTCCACATTAGTAATATAAAAACAAAAAACATGGTGCTCTTAGAACATGGTAGAAAAATCCGAATTTGTCAGATAACTCGCACATAAAAGAAAATCGAAAAATTGATAACGAAATTGTTCTAAAAAAAAACAAAGTTTTTAGAATTATTGGAATGTTTCTCATGTTAGGATGAAATTTTATAATTTTAATTATGTGTATACTTACAAATGAAGATTTGGATGATAACAATTCCATCGTGTTAGTTTCCTATTTATTTTTTTAAATACGTACAATTGACGTGACAAATTCCATTTATATTAGACGAGTATTTAACATATAAAAAATCTTAGTTAACTGTTTGTAAAACGACTTCAATTAGCAATTTCATTCATTGAGTGTCCAAATTTAGTAGTTTGATAATTAACCCTTAATATTAAATGCAGAAACAACTAAATTCGGCTTAATAACCCAAAATCCTCTCAAGATTCTCAACAACAATTCTATAAATCAAGTTTACAACTCATCATCATCAATGAGAGCGAAAGAAAGAAAAAGTATTGAATAGAAAAATATCACCACCACCACCACCTTCAAAGTAGTATCAAAGTAACAGTCTCTCTTATTTCCATATTCGGTTCCCAAATTTAAATAAAAAAACCCTAATTTAAAAACCCTGTCTTTGTCTCTGGCGTCTCTCTCTTTCTCTCTGGCTAGTCGTGGTGGTCTACTGTTGTCTCCAATCTTCTCCAATTTCATCTTCCAGATTCAGTCTAGGGTTTCTTCAAATGCACCGTCGTTAGGGTTCTAATTTCTTCCGGCATTCCGCCCTCTCAAATGAAATGAGGCTTCCCCTGTCTCTGCTGCTCCCCCTCTCCCTCTTTCTCCTGCTCTCTTGCTCCGGATCCGTCTCCGCCTCCGACGCCTCCATCCTCCTCGAGTTCAAGAAGGGCATTCAAAACGACCCGCTCAACAAGGTTGGCTCATGGATCCTCGACCAGAACGACCCAACGGCCTGTCCGACCACTTGGACCGGTGTCTCCTGCACGGACGGCAATGTCACTGCCATCGTCCTCGACGGCCTCGACCTCGCCGGGGAGCTTAAACTCAACACACTCATTGGCCTCTCCAAGCTCCAAACACTGAGTCTCTCTGGCAACAACTTCAGTGGTCGGATCGCACCCACATTTGGCTCCATATACTCTCTTCAGCGGGTCGATCTCTCCGGGAACAGCTTCTACGGTCCAATCCCTGCCAAAATCAGTAACATGTATAACCTCAACTACCTCAATTTGTCATCAAACAGGTTCTCGGGGGGTTTTCCAGAGGGAATTCAGAATCTTCAGCAGCTCAAGGTTTTGGATTTGCACTTAAATGATCTGTGGGGCGATATGGGTCAGCTCCTCTCAGAGCTCAGGAATGTCGAGGTTGTCGATTTGAGCTACAATGCGTTCTTTGGGAATGTCTCAATTGGTGTACAGACTATTGCTAGTTTAGCTAACACGATTCAGTCCTTGAACTTGAGGAACAACAGATTGAGTGGCCCTTTCTTTGATGCTGAATCGATCAATTTGTTTAGAAATTTGAAGTCTTTGGACTTGAGTGGCAATGGGATTACTGGGGAATTGCCAAGTTTTGCCTCATTGCCAAATTTCAACGTTCTAAGATTGAGGAACAATCAGTTGTTCGGGCCGATTCCGGGGGAGTTGTTTGGGACGTTGATCCCTTTGGAGGAATTGGATCTCGGTGGAAATGGGTTTACAGGTAACTAGTTTGATTCTTCTGGAAAAGCAATTTTCATATTATCTTGAATAGCAATTTCACTCTTTTTGCTTGCTTGATATCGTGATTGGGGTAAAGTATTACTCGATGTTAAAGTTTTCCCGGGTCGAATGATATTTCTATTTCGTTAAACACTGCCATTTCTTTAGAGTTGCATATTAGTGTTGAAGACTGAGAGGATTTTGTTCTCAGTTTGGGACTTTTTTTTACCTATATAGTTATATTTAGTATAATCCGTAATTAAACATGTCTGTATATTGTAGTATCTTGTAGTATAACTAGTGTTTATTTTTTGTTCTACATTACTAGGTATGAATTATCTTTTTTTTTTCTTTGTCCAGGTCAAATCCCTGTCATTAACTCTACGACAATGACTACTTTGAACCTGTCATCGAATGGCTTAACAGGCTCTTTGCCTAGTTTTATGGGAAAATTCATTTCGGTGGATTTGAGTGGAAACGACATCGATGGCGATATTTCTACTGTACAGAGCTGGGAGGCACCATTGGAATTTCTAGATTTGAGTTCAAATGATCTTTCAGGAAGCTTGCCAAATATGAGTTCACTATTTGCAACGCTAACTACTCTCAAGCTGAGTAATAACTCCTTAGTGGGCGCTTTACCTTCTCTACCCGGAAGTTTGTCAACTTTGGATCTCAGCCTAAATGAGCTCAATGGGACGATACCTGAGGCATTCTTTCTATCAAGTTTGAAATATCTAAACCTGTCCAGGAATCAAATAAGTGGACCGATTCCTCTCCAAGGTTCACATGCAAGTGAGCAGGCAGTTTCTATGCCTACCGACCAACAAATGGAGTATCTTGATCTTTCGAGTAACAAGTTGTCAGGTCAGCTACCCTCAGAAGTAGGTGGCTTGGTGAGGCTCAAATTGCTTAATCTTGCAAGGAATTCACTTACGGGTCCATTGCCAAGTGAATTAGGCAACCTTACTTATTTGGAGCACTTGGATTTGTCTAGCAATCATTTCAACGGACCTGTTCCAGATAACCTTCCGGCCAGCTTGACCACATTGGATTTGTCAAAGAACAATCTCTCAGGAGAGATACCAAAAACACTGCGAAAGAAGTTCCCTTATTCATTTACAGATAATCCGTCTCTTCAAGGCGGTGGAGGGGATAATCAGCTACCTAAATATGACCCAAATGTGCATGGTAGTCCGGGAAAAAGCCGCAGCGCAAGGAGAATAGCAATAATTGTTGCTTCAGTGGGTGTTGGAATGATGATTCTCTTTGCTCTACTTGCATATTACCAATTCCAACACAAAAAGTTCCACGGAAGAAGTGGATTTGCTGAGACTACTGCAGCAAGAGATGTTAAAGCTGGAAGATCTGCACGGTCATCACTCTTTAAGTTTCACCCAGGTGGTCAACCACGTAACACATCCTTGAGTTTTTCAAATGACCACCTTCTTACTACAAATTCGAGATCATTATCGGGGCAGCAAGCAGAGTTTGTGACTGAAATCTCCGAGCAATCAGAAGGTGGCACTGCTGCAATCCCTAATTTGCTTGATGCTGATCATGCAACATCCAGGAGGAGATCATCACCCGAGTCTCCTCTGTCATCTTCGCCTAGATTTATCGATGTTTATGATCAGTCAGTCAGGTTAGACGTCTACTCGCCTGATCGGTTGGTTGGAGAGTTGTCCTTCTTGGATTCTTCTATGACGTTTAGTGCTGAGGAGTTGTCACGAGCACCAGCAGAAGTTCTGGGCCGAAGCAGCCACGGGACTTTGTACAAAGCCACTCTTGATAGCGGACATATGTTGACTGTGAAGTGGCTGCGGGTAGGACTTGTAAAGACTAAGAAAGAGTTTGCCAAGGAAGTGAAGAAGATTGGCTCCATGAAGCATCCGAGCATTGTTCCTCTACGAGCATACTACTGGGGACCTAGAGAACAAGAGAGGCTTCTTCTAGCCGATTATGTTCATGGAGATAGTCTAGCCTTGCATCTTTATGGTAAGATTACTTGTGCCATTTATCTAATATACCAAAGTACATAATATTTGATGAAATATTTATTGGGTAAAATGTGACTTTGCTCCCTTAAGTTTGGATTTTGTATAATTTGCAAAAAAAACTTAGAAGGCGATTCCTTAAAAATGCTCAAACATATCTTAGATTACTAGTGTATCTTGAACTTGGGGTAGCAACATTGATTTGTCTTGTTACTTTAATGTTGTGTTGTAGAAACAACGCCTCGAAGGCACTCCCGATTGTCATTCCAACAGAGACTGAAAGTAGCCGTAGAAGTTGCTGAGTGCCTTTCATACCTCCACGACAAAGGTCTTCCCCACGGTAACCTAAAACCCACCAACGTTCTCCTATCTGGGCCGGAAAGTCGTGCAGTCCTTACAGACTACGGGCTCCACCGCCTGATGACCCCGTCAGGCATAGTAGAGCAGTTCCTAAACCTCGGGGCACTAGGCTACAGAGCCCCGGAGCTATCAAGTGCATCGAAACCCGTCCCTTCACTCAAAGCCGATGTATATTCATTCGGGGTGATATTGATGGAGATATTGACACGTAGAAGTGCGGGTGACATAATATCGGGTCAGTCAGGGGCGGTGGATTTGACGGATTGGGTGAGGTTGTGTAATCAAGAAGGGAGAGGATTGGACTGCATTGATAGGGACATTGCAGGTGGGGAAGAAGAAGAATCAAAGGCAATGGATGAATTGCTTGCGGTATCACTAAGGTGCATTCTCAGTGTAAATGAAAGACCTAATATCAGACAAGTGCTCGATCACCTCAGATCCATATCGGTTTGATTGTCGCGAAGAAGACCAATGTACATGTTGTGTTGGAAGTAGGTTTGGTTTTTATTTTTTGGTTCAATTTCGTTTGCTTCATTTTTCCTAGACCCAGTTGTGTGTTGCTGCTCTGTTCTAGCTCAGTCACCTCATCAATTTTTCTTTCTGTGAATTGTTTTCCAAGCAAGGCAGTATTATTTGGCCTAATTTATCTCCATTTTTTCCATCATGGGATTCTTCTTTGTAAAGGGATATTTGATCCATTTATTTATTCAAGTGTTCAGGTTTGTGCTTGCTCGCGCTTCTAACTTTGCAATTTTACTTTATTTATTTATTATTTATTGTTGTCATGAGTAAGCCGATTCTATTCAGGTTGTCTTTATGCATGTGGGTGCATGTTACTGTAAACCATGACAGATTTTAGATATTAATAAATAATATATATATATATATAATAACAAAAAGTTAATCTTTCACCAAAAAGTAAAAGAGTTAATCATGTTTAAGGCCTCTTACGCTACAGCCAGTCTAGGTCTAGGGTTGGGAACTTTGAGCTTTTTTTTTTGGGAAAATTATGAAAATGCACTATATATATATATTACTGCCGACACTAGAATTTACCATTACAATAATAAAAAATTAGCCTCAAACACAGTTAGAAACACTTGCATTTTCTTCCCACTAAAAACACTTGTACTTAGAACTCCACAGTGGCAGTGGTAGTTTAGTAGTTAAAAGCGCGTTTATTTTTATATTATTTGGTTTTGAATTTCCAAATTAACTCTTTAGAAATTACTTCGTAGTGACTTGATTAAAATATTAAGTCATATATGATTTACATACCACGTCTGACACTTAATAGACTCAACATTTTAATTATACTAGACTGCTGGAAGTGCCACATTGATGGGTTAATTCATACGTTGACTGTTCACTTAAATCCAATTGAAAAAAAATAAAAATTCATACAATAAACATAAAACCCAGACATTATGTAGCGGAATTCACATAGAGTCAAGTAACTCATTCATCTTTATTGCAAAAGAAAACCTATATTGATTTACAATTTACATTAGTGGCAAAAAATAATATTTTACATTATTCGACTGGTTAGGGCCAAACGTGGATGCACCGCGGAAGGCCCAAATCCAAATTCACAAAGTAGATGTAAATTGCTTTTGTTTCTTTTTAAATTCACGAAAATACCCTTACCCTGAAATTGTTTTCTCGTCGGAGATTGCAAGGTCGAGGAAAGGAACTCTTAACAGTGATCATCTTCCTCGGTGGCTGTGGGGATACCGAGAGCGACCTGGATGTATTCTGCAGTGAAATTGCATGTTCCTAGTCGACCTTCGAACCGCCTCTCGGGCTATCGGTTCAGAGGAGCCGCCATTCCAGCTCGGCGACTCTTCGTTCTCCGGCATCTCAGGCGGCTGAGCACGCTCCCCTCGCTGTCCGTCCACTCTGGATACAATGGAGTTGCGGCAGTGGAAGAATCTGAGCCGTCGGTATCGTCGGAGCACTATACGACGTCCGTAGGATCGCCTTCTGGCGCGCTTCAGCTGTCTCAGTGGAACCTCACCCAGCGTCACATCCATTTGCTCACCGCCGTAGCTTGTGCGGTATAGATATATATCTCTCTCTGATAAAAATTGGCTCAGTCAACTACCCTAAACCCTCAGATACTGGAGAATAATTTGGCCTTCTTCTGAATTGGGAATCAAACTGACTTCCAGTTCCAGAATTACATATATCCCTAGTTTTTTTTTTTTCCTGGAATTATCTGAATATCAGTAGTTTCGTGCATTCTGACATGTATGTTACTTGAACTGCTAATATTCCATCTCGAAGTCAGTGGGAAGAACATGTATGTGTTCATTGATCTGAACACAAGCAAAATCAAAAGAAATAGCTGCTTTACCAATGAGGGTTGTTATAAATTGAACACTAGTGAACCTAACTTTTACATGCCTTGAAACCCAAGAAAGTTGGTTGACTCTTTTCTTTCGGGGTTTCTGACTTTTTCGTAACTAGAAGTTGTAAAAAAATGCCATAGTCTAATCATTAAGCAAGTAACCGCCGCTTCTGTTTGAATTAGCAATGCAATGTTGTCAAGGATTCATTTGGTTTGTAACACATTACTTTCGGGTTGTCTCTTGTTCTAGGTACAAGAAAGTGCAATTGTTTATCATCTCTGGGCAGGGTTGTATTGTTTAACAAGCTAAATATTTGTTTTGCAGGTTGCAGTATCTGCAACGTGGTTATTTATTTCTGCCATCCCGACTCTTTTGGTTAGTTATGAATATGTTGCCACCTTCTGTCTTCACCAACAGTTTTATCAGCATATTTGTGGTTTAATTTTGCTTTGAAGTTAAAAGAGCAGCCAATGTTGTTTTTGTTCTAAAGGCATTTAGAAGAGCAGCTGAGTCTCTGGAGAAGCTGATGGATGCTACGAGGGAAGAACTTCCGGACACAATGGCTGCTGTCAGATTGTCAGGAATGGAAATCAGTGACCTCACGATGGAACTAAGTGATCTCGGGTTAGTTTAGTTATATCATCAAATTCTTATCATGCTTATCAGTTAAGAACTAAGACAGCTTTTGAATTTTGATTGTGATACCTGATCCTCCAGACAAGAGATAACTCAGGGTGTTAGGAGTTCCACAAGAGCGGTTCGGTCAGCTGAGGAGAGACTACGCCAATTCACGACCATGTCTCCACCAGCAGGTTAGTTATATCTTCTCAGCTCACCTTCTGTAACTAACTAGTCATTATTTTTGCACACTAAACAAATGAGTTACCAATTGTGAAGTCACTTGATTAGCCTCAGTGCAGGGGTTAATCAATCCGGAAACTGAGGGGGTTAAGGGCGGTCCTGTTGTGGCTGTAACTGCTAGAAACATGAGGGAAGGAATCGTTAAAGGACGATCAATGGTTCAAATACTGTTCAGCCTCATCGGGTTTTCCAGAGCTGCATTTGGTTTCTTAGCTAGTAGGCAAAGAAACAAATGAACTGAGAAGGTTCTGATGATCTTGCTTTTTAACTCATCATTCTCTGGGTGGCTTTTTCGTATTTGGTGATTGATATAGAATGAAAAACTTGTCCACTGCTTGCAAATCACTCAGAATAAACACCATATTGAATGGCCATAATATCTTCATGTCATTCTGGGGAAATTCTTGAAAAAGATATGTTTGTGGGGATTCACCTGGTTCAAGTAAGATTGAACTAGAACTATGCAGCTGATGGCCCAAAAAAAGATATAGAACCAAATGTCCCGAGTTCAAGTCCTAGTAATTGAAAAATGCTCATGGCCCCAATACTTTATCCTTTACGGTAGTATAAAGCAAGAATGTCAATGGTGCTGCCTTTTTTACGTGCTCCCTAAAACACCCGCGAAAAAAAAATAAATAAAAAATCAATGTATTCAAAAGAAAGCATAATAATGATATCATCTTGTTTGATTGGGGGAGGTGGATGGGGAAGAATCAAGACCAAGACATTTAAGGAAAGCAATCTTAGCAAGCCTAACAATGTTGCATGGATGATGGACATTATTATTGTTAGTGCATGTTGTTTTATTTGGTCCGTCCTCTATCTCTAGACTACTACTGCTCTCTTCTTTCTTCAATGTTCCTCTCCCTCTAATACCGCTGTTGCTGCTCATCTCTGCTGCTATTCCCCCTTTTGTGCTCTTATTATCTCCCACCTGCACCACGTACAATCTTAATTCAAATTTATATCTTCATGACTATGATGCTTTTTAGCAAATTGTATTTTATTTGTGAATTTTCCAAAAAGACAGAAAAAAACGGTCATATGCAATGCACTTGGTTGGCACTATTTAATTTGAGGACAAATGAGGCAGGCTGGCTAGTTGGCTTCCAGGAAGATGAGGGTAGAGGATTCAAATATATATACATGTGTATATATATAATATAATTTTGAACATAGACCAGTCAGTGTATATTAATGTACTTTTGAAGCGATTCAACACATCACCAATTAATTATGAGATTATAATTTTAAATCTAGCCGAGACTTTGAGAATGAAAAAATATTTATAATTACAACTTTACCCTTTATGAATTGAATGAGTGCAAATATAAATTAATACGTAGAGTAAGTAGACTACGAATGTAGATCCCTAAGAGCTAAGACCACTCAAAAAAATGTGTGCTTTTGGGTATTGCTATGTGGATTGGATCTAGTGCGTCAACCATATTGTATTGCTAGTGACCAACCAATCAAGCTCAACTATATTGTGGTGCCTGCAAGTAGGTGGCATGGCAAACACTCCTCAGTCCTCAAACAAAACTAATTTTCATAACCAAGCAATACTAATAATAATCAGATCATATGTTTTTTTGGCCAAAATACTAACAGAAAATATATAAATAAAGAATTTCAGATGGATCCTGGAATATTGGCCAGAAAAAATGGATCATGGAATCATCCGTGTCCACCAAATACAGAGCACATTCTTTCATCTGTGAGTCGGCAGCCACCGGTCCCACACCCACCTATTTTCCTCTCCTTATACAGAATGGACGGTTGGATGAGGACAGGACTCAAGTTATGCAATTTCTTTTCATAGTAATCAACCTTTTCATTATTATTATTATTACTAAAAAACATTTTCATAATATTATTATATTTATTATAGAGTACTAAATACTAATAAAAAGTAAATAAAGGAGATATCATATCAATGTAACGTAACGTAGGTTCCAAGTAAGCCTGCCTTAATCAAACCGAAATCTTAATTTCAAGCTATATTGATGTTCTTCCTTTATCTCTAATGACTCCACATGGACTACCATTGACACCCCAGCCGAAATACACAGCAAATTAACAAAAAAAAAAACAATATCTTAAGTGATTGATTGATAAAAGAATGCAAGTTGTTACTACTATTTCAAAGCGACCTGTACATACTTGCTGTCATGCTTACGCGTTTTCATGCTTTTTCTTCGCCGTAACAGCTAAATTGGGTATTCTAAGACGTAATCAATCTTCTTCTACTCAATTCTCAAATTTCCAATTTCCCCTCACTAATGATACTAGGGTAAGCAGATAGGGATATTATCAATCTCTCTTGCTTCTCTATCTTTTCCAGATTTATCAATAAATTCATAAATTTAAACCGCATACGGAGAATCGATAGCAGAGATTTAATGATAAAAAAGGAAACTCTTGAGGAAAAAGTTAACAAATTAACTTGGCAGAAATTGAAAATTTCAGATAGGATTAAAAGCAAACTTGTAAGTTAAGTCATGAATTGATTACCTGGTGGAGATGAAGAATAGAAAGCTGGCCCTGCGAAGAACTCGAAGAGGAATTCAGTGAAGATGTATCGGAGGAGGAACTGAAGCAGTAGAGGAGGAAAATGAGGAGAAAAAAGACAAGGAGCTGGATCCATATCAGCCACGGTATTCTCAAAGACTCTATGATTACTTCTTCCCCAAATTCCACCATGTCAATTCCGCAACCTCCCTGCTGCTCCTCACACTGATCGAAAATGAAACCGGAAGTTTAATTTTTATTTGCAGAGAGCGGCAGAGGAATTTGGCTTGCAGAATCAGATGATCAAGGAAAAAATTGGAAGAATCATGGGTAGCAGCAATTAGAAAAGAGAGAAAGAGAAGATGAGACCAAATCAGGGAATAATGATGAGTCGACGAGATTTTATGGGGCTGGCTGGAGAGCCGCAAAATTGAAAATCGAAATTAAAGATTTAGAAAATTAAAATGCGTCGGTCTCACTTATTACGTCCTTAATCGTTTAGGGTATGTCAAATTCATCCTCAAATTCATACCAATTATGCATTTTGTCCTCAAAACTCTAATTGAATTAGTGGTATAATTAGGCGACTGAATTTATCCTAGTCTGCTAATGAAGCCTGCCCGGTACTAATAAAGCTAAAAGGCCCACTTAGCGTATCTACTACCTACACTAGATTCTCTAGATAGATTATACTTGTGAAACAATCAGAAAAAGTAAATAAAATCTTATTGAGTTTGTGAAATGCTAATCTTATATAAATATAATCTCAAGATCTATGACTTTGCTTAATTTAATTAGATAATGATAGATAATGAAACCGACAATTCTAAAATTTAATATCGGTTTTAAAGTTTCTGGCCCTAAATGCATACTAGTGTTGTATCATAAAGCACAATTGACGATAAATGTATTTATTTCATCTAATGTATTATATTACTATTTATTCTTGAATATTATATTGAAAAAACAATAACTTTTCTACAATACCTTAATTTACGAACGGTTTGTTTCATGTAAAAGTACAGGTGTAAGTGTTCTGAATAACATATGAAATATTATATATTTTATCCTACTTACACTAATGTAATAATATGATGCATATATTGATTTAAAATATTAATTTATGAATGAAGAATAAATAATAAATAATATGTTAACATACATTTTTCTCTGAGTCGAATCTCGCTCAAAGTATGAGTTTTTTTTTTTTCCAAAAAAAGTATGAGTTAATAACTATAATTATTTTAAAATTTTACATAATTTTGCTAGAGATAAAAGAAACGAGATAATAAAATATAAATGTCAATGGATGCCTAGCCTAGCAATGCCAAGCCAAGCCAACTCGGTCACATATTTTTGTACCGAGACGTTAGTGTCTCTATGTAGTTGTAAAATTTGTAATAGTTGTTAACTACAAAAGAGCCATAGTTAGCTAAAGCACTTATAAAAAGATATATCTATTATTTTCCTCCTCTATCTATTTATGGTGGGTATCTATCTATCTCAAGATAACCAGTAACCTCAAACCATTACGCACCTTAACAAAGCATTAACCAATAATTAACTTCTCTTCTCTGTGGATCATCGCTCAATGGCCCTCTGCCATTTCTGGTACATCAAATTCCGCCGCTAATGGCCGGAGAGCCTCAAGACAAGCGCGATGACGATGCTGCTGCTGCAAGTAGAACAACAAACCCTAATGTCCCACCACCTCCCCCGCCGCCGCGTAAGCCCGTGTCTCTGGTCCAGCCCTCCCACAAGAAGAAGAAGAACAAGCCAAAGGTTATCCGAGCCGTCCGCTCCGTCATGAGATCTTTCCCCATTATCAACCCTGTCTGCAAGATTCCCAACCTCCCCATGGGCCTTCCCGACAGCCGAACCATCTCCGGCACCCGCGTCACCGGAACACTATTCGGGTACCTACTTTATAATATAGATATTCACATTAATATATGGTTAAGTATTATCAAATTGCTAGATACCGTTTAGACGGTAGGACATTGAAATTTTTTAAAGGTTGCTACCCTAAAATTTCACATGTCGGACATTTTGCTACCCCAAATATCTTTTTGCTGTTTTGCTAGCTCCAATTTTGTTGTCAATTTGATAGTCTAAATTTGATTTATCAGACAATGTGCTAGCTACATTACAATATCCGTCGTGTTTGACGGAAATGTACAAATGCTTAAAAACACATCGTAAACCTTTAAGAAAATGATTGTTGTTGATTCTTTAGCTTTTAATATTCCATTTGTTTAGATTTTTAATATTAATTTGTTTCATGACGAAAAATGTAACATAATTAACACATTGTTGGACCGGTCAAATTTGAGCTAGTAAACCGATAAAAAACACTTTGGGTTATCAAATTGAAATTTTGATAACGCTGTTAGAATTTTTATCTTTATTGGATGAAATGAGTCACATGTTGGGCATGTTATGTAAAAAACAAATAAATTGTTTAACTGTGCATACATCAACTATAATTTGTCTTTTTTTTTTGTTCATCATGTGTTAGACATGTGATCAATTCCGTTCAAATTAGACGGATATTCTAATAAAATTATTAATTTATACACATGTAAACTTAAGTTAGCAAAATATATTAAAAAAAAGTTATTGATAGTAATTTGTTTAACTAGCTAAATATTAGCTAGCAATTTGATAACTAACCCATAGCTATATTTTTTAGTTAGATTAGATTTATTATTATATCTTTTAGAATATCTTAACTTATCTTTTCTTAATATAAGGCTATAAAAATATAGATGATGATTATATGTATTTGTATGTATTACGTAAGTTTGAGCAATATAATACATCATTTTTAAAACATGCTGATGCCATTCCTCTCTACATACATTCTCACTCACCATAAATAAATTCTTAACAGGTGCCGCAAGGGAAGGGTAAGTCTGTCCATACAGGAAAACCCAAAATGCTTGCCCACGTTAGTTGTGGAGTTGGCGGTGCATACGAACGTGCTGCAAAAGGAATTAGGGACAGGAATGGTGAGAATTGCCCTTGAATGTGAAAAGAGGTCAGATTGTAAGGAGAAGACGAAGCTATTAAACGAACGGCTGTGGACAATGTATTTCAATGGGAAGAAGATGGGGTACGGCGTGAAAAGGGAGGCAAGTGAAGAGGATCTCAACGTCATGGAACTCCTCAAGGCCGTGTCGATGGGTGCCGGTGTTTTGCCCGGTAATTCCGCGGTGGAGGGACCCGACGGCGAGATGGCCTACATGCGTGCCCATTTCGAGCGGGTTGTTGGGTCCAAGGACTCCGAGACGCTCTACATGATTAGCCCCGAAGGGGACGGTGGGCCCGAGCTCACCATCTTCTTCGTTCGGGTTTGACTCATTATCGCAATCACGGCTATATCACAATCCTAATTGGAGAGTGATATATAGGTTCTGACGTTAAGGGCATGTTTGATTGCATGTATTAGGATATGCTAATACTTTATTTGTTTTGCTTTAATATTGGTATTACCTAATATTCATGTATTAGTTAATACTCATTTCTATAGTAAATCATGTATTAGCTAAGACACTCAAAAAATCATGTATTAGGCTATTAGCTAATACATAGTACCTAATGACCAAAATACCCCTAACCTTACTTAATATATATAACAACTACACCAACTTCGGCTCATAACACTGGCCACCGGCGACCTCCGGCTCCGACCACCTCCGGCGACCCCCGGCCGGACTCCAGCCACCACCGGCCGGACTCCGGCGTCCCCGGCCGGACGTCAATTATTATAATAATTAAAAAATGTACATATCTATTTAGGGGCATTTAGGTCTTTTAGTCATTGTATTAGGATATCCTAATACAGAGTTCATCCAAACGTTGTATTAGCTTAACATGTATTATGATATCTTAGTCGATGCTTAGCTAATACATGCAATCAAATATGCCCTAAGAGTCCGTGTAGTACTGACTTTGTCACGGTGGCACTCTAAGTAATTTTGTAAGTTTTTGGGGCAAAAATATAACACCTGACATTCCGAACTTTGCAGAACACTAGAGTGTAAGAGTGGTGTTTACACGAATCGATTAAAAGCTGCCGAGTGTTAGTCATTTTCATACCGTTTTAAGGTTCGCCTTTAGGATTTTATAAATTACGAAATAGTGTGACAAACAGGCCTTTAGGATTTTATAAATTACGAAATAGTGTGACAAACAGGATAATTGTATTGGTTTAGTGTAAAAGCACCAAACTTATTCAAGTATTACCCGTAGCTAGAACCACAACCACAGTGACAAATGGGCTGAGATCTACAGTGTACGTAGTTATTATTTTCTTCGAAATTAAAGATTCTGCATGTGATTCAACTCAACTTTAATTGTTGTAATGTAATTTGGTCTTCTACATACTATATTTGTTGATCACATATTAGTTGCTCAACCGGGATAGGACAAATATTAAAGCGGTTGTACTTGTCCTTTTTAATCCAGCTCAAGTGATGCAGCGTGATGGGATAGGAAGTGCAAAAATACCTAATACAGTGTAATGGGATAGGAAATGCAAAATTTGTTGCTTCAAAGAATATCGAAAATTTGATACATGGTTGAGAAAAATTTCGATTTTTTTCATTAATGTTTCAACTGAATGCAAACGACGACTAACAGAGTTTAAATACTGTAAAGAAAAACTTTAGCCGTATGACAAAATTCGAAATTAACAACAAAAACCCAAACAAAACCGACAAATAAAAAAAAAACCGAAATAAACTTAAAACTGCAAATATGACCATCTAGACGAAGGAATTTGACCGAAAAACGTCAAACTTATATTTTACTATAGGTCTTGCTCAGATTTCCATTTTCGCATGAAAAACTATATTCGTATGCCCAAATCCGAGACTTCGCCTACATAATTATCTCCGGGGAAGTGAAGATTCGCCCTCGAATCTTGCGCAACGAAGGCCATTAATAGGAAGTAGGAAGAAGAACACACTTAGCCACAACAACATAATTTTTTTTCACACGAAGGGTGTTCGAGGGTGGTCTGGGTGCTGACATTGGGGTCGATTTGCCTTGTGGTTTGTACCAGAAATCGGAGGTCAAGAGGCCTTCGAAGTTTCACCTGACGTTCGGGGAAATGATTAATCCAGGATCACAGAAGGTGGGGTGATGGTGGATCATCGATGTGACGTCATCATCGTCACTGTACTCATCATAAATTGGATTATCAAGAACAGCTGTTCTGATCGATCTGCTGCTAGCCAATCAATGAACGACATCGTGCATGACCGAAAGGGCTTTGATACCAATCTGATGCAACGTGATGGGGGATAGACGCACAGAAATCGACGATTCAAGGAATATCGAAAATCAAACGCATGGTTTGAGGAAAAACCTCGTTTTTTTCATATATAATTCAACTGAATGCAAACGACAGCTAAGAGAGTTTAAATATTGTAAAGAAAAACCCTAACTCTAGGACAAAATTCGAAATTAACAACAAAGACCCAAACAAAACCGACAAATAACAAAAAAGTCTGAAAATAAACATAAAACTACAAATTTAACTCTCTAGACGAAGGAATTTGACCGAAAAAACGTCAAACATCATAGTTTACTATGTATTTTGCTCAAATTGTCATTTTCACATAAAAAAACGCACGCCCAAATCCAAGATTTCGCCTACATCATAAGTATAGAAAATGAAAAATATTCATTAGTATCATTACATCATATATACACTAACTTTATGCACTAACTCATGGTGAGCAATAAGATAATTAGTATATCTAATGTGAATAAAACGTTAGTAAGTAACGACCTTGTGTGTAAATATATCGTATGAGAAAATGTTGACTTATTTATAAGATGCAGATCTTGTTTCCATTTGTCAATCCATATACCCCCCTCTATCTCTACTAGTATAATTAAATATCATTAATTATATGTAGAAGTATAATTAACATTCTCTCTCAAGTTGACCCGTACCATATAAAACGTGACAACGTGAGTGGCAGTCCCTATTTATTTACTATGATGATGAGAAATTGAACCTTGGTTCAGTTCAATAAAATAGATGCATCACATGTGTTCGAGATTGGCGGTAGCTATAAGATAGCTTTCCTTTCCTTTCCCTTCCCCTCCAGTTTCCTATTTTTGAGGATCATCAAATTCAACTCTCTTTCTCTCTCTGAGAAGCATCAAAGCTTACATTGCAGACCGTAAGACTTCTTCTTCTCCATTTCCGTAATTGAATTTCATCGTTCTACTCTCTTCTCTTCCACCGTTTTCCCAACCGTATGCCCTGAGTGTATCCATTTCATCCATGGCGATCGCCACCTCCTTCTCTCTCTTGCCAAACCGACACGCTTCCCCCGCTATCTCCATTCCCCTCACCAAATCCAGCTTCAGCTCACGCCTTCTCTGCAACCCCAAGCTCAAGAACTTCAGCTTCACCGCCCGCTTCATGAACATTACCAATGTTGCCACTGTCGGGGAGGACCTGCCTCTGGACTACGGTGACTGGTTCCCTCAAACAGATCCCAACGAGAAGAGGCGAGCCGGCATTTTGCTCCATCCGACGTCGTTGGGCGGTCCGTACGGGATTGGAGACCTCGGCGAGGAGGCATTCAGGTTCCTCGATTGGCTTCACGAAGCAGGTTGCTCCGTCTGGCAGGTACGCGCTTCTCACGTATTCTTCTCTTTACCGTGGAATTGAGATAAGTTGAGCACATTTTCCCAAAATGAAAACTAGGCTTCACTATCTGAATCTCCATACTAGAGTGAGGTGACAGAAATGTTGCTGTACCAAAGATACATATCTATTCAGTAATTTGGGCACTATCCAGAATCCAGATTACATTATGTTCGTTGCAAATTGCAATGTGGGTGCAATACGATGAAATTGTGATTTTTTTAAATGCTCAAAGCTGGTTGAGTGCGACCTTTTTTTAACTGTATGTTTCTTGTTATCCTCTATTTGTGTTCCAACTTTATTTGAACTGATAAAAGACTGACTATAGAAGTTCATGTATTGTTCCCTTTCTGTTGGATGACCCTGATGATGACCTAATGTTGTGCTTATATATATACGCAGGTTCTTCCTCTTGTTCCTCCAGGTAGGAAAGCGAACGAGGAAGGATCACCTTATTCGGGCCAGGTTAGAAATTATCCTCTGCAATATTCTCCAGCGTTCAAATTTGCATTCAATTAAGAACTTTCTCATCGACAAACTGAATTTTGCTGATCTCAGGATGCTAACTGTGGTAACACCTTATTGATATCCCTTGAGGAGCTTGTGAAAGATGGTTTACTGAAGAAGGATGAGCTTCCTAGACCAGTGTGAGAACACTTATAAGTTATAACTGTATTTACATGGATTTTCGCCTTCTTATGGAACTTACCCTCTAGTGATTCTTCACTCAGTGACAGTGCCCGGGTGGACTTTGCAGCTGTTGCTGAGCTGAAGGATTCTTTGATAGCAAAGGTATGTTTTGTAGATGCAGGGTAAAATTTAATGTACTCCACATTTTAGTAAAATATTTGGTCAAATAATTGAATAAATAAAACAAACAAAGGAAAGAGTGGAAAACAGGTTTAAAGGGTACAGTCACTTAGTTGAATATGCCTTTGTTTCACTACGTCCTTGGCTTCCTTTATACTCTTATAGTTATTGGCTACTAAATTTATGACGCTACTACTGAATCTTACAAACAGCATATACGAGATAAGTGTTAGTTTCCTTGTTAGCATTAGAAAATATCTATTTGGATATAAGAAACTATGGTTGCTATTTGGTAACAACATTTTTGTACACAATTTGATTAAAAGTCACAGGAGAGTTTGTCTGTGCAATGTTGAGGTCCATATATCAGAGGAATGACATTTTAGATGTTTTTTTAGCAACTCTCAACCTTTAGTCTGTTATTATCTTCTAGTAAATATCATAGCACTAATTTTTTTCTCTTTCATTTGCTTGTCATTATGTTATTTTGAGGGTTTAAAACTCCAAGGTTGTGTGTCATACTGTCATCTAGTTAACAGCTGATTAGTAACCTCTTTATATATCTGTTAGGCTGCAGAGAGGCTTGTCCAAGGTGGAGGAGAACTCAAACATCAGTTCGAGGACTTCTGCAGAGACCCCAGCATCTCATGTGAGTTTTATTTGGTTATTAGCTTCTATGAAGCACCTGCTCTGGTTGTCTTTATGATCTCTGGTTCCAGACATACCTGCATGTTTGAGATAGTTGATGGTTTTGGGAATGATACATGAGAATATTAAGATGATCTAGAGTTCGTTCTTAAGGTAGCTGAATAAAGTGATAACGGATCAATAAGGATTTGTATGAGATATGTGAATTCATTCTCTTTTCGATTTAATGAATTATGTGATAGTGTTATAGTAGATTGTAGGAGAGAAAGTAGAGAGCACTCCAATATGAATGGAGAACATGATTTTATTGCTCAAAGTTAATGATTACAAAAGGGAGAGGTCATATATATATGATTATGGCTTTAGTGGTCATGTCCTTGTATCACTGCTATGTGGTCGTTTTCCTTGCCTTTCTCATCTTACCATTGTAGACACTGATGTGTGTTATTGAAAAAACAAAATGGAAAAGAGATCATGGTAGTGTTTGTTTCATGCAATACATAGTCTCCGCTCATTCTATTAAGAAATAGGGTTAAGAACCTAAAAACAGTCTGAATTTTACACCATGTATCCGTCTATTTTTGGGGTTAAATTGGACGGAATCTGGTCACGTGATGGTCACATGAGTGGCCAATTTTCAAAATCCCAAAAGTACCCCGACCAGCCAATTCCGGCCGATTTAGGGCTTAGGGTTCCGACCGATTTCCGGCCAATTCCCGGCCGATTAAGGCCACTTACGGCCGATTTAGGGCTAAGCATCTCCGATACCTGCCAAACCCAGCCCGATTACGGCCAAACCCACCCCGATTCCGGCCGATTTAGGGTTAAGGAGCTCCAATTTAGGATTTAGGGTTCCGGCCGATTTTGGCGGATTCCCCAATTCCGGCCGATTCCGACCGATTGGAGGTGGGTGGCCGGACTGAATGGAGGCTTTAAAAAAAGGGGGGCAAAATAGTCTTTTCAACTCAATCTGTTAAAATTAACCCCAAAAACTAATGGAAAACCAAATAGGCACAAAACTGAATTGGGACACTAAATATCAACAGTGTAAAATTCAGATACCAAACTGACACTCGGAGTAGACAGTTTTTAGGTTCTATTCCCTAAGAAATAACCACTATTTATTAAGAGATAAAAACATCTATCTTCTTGTAATCATAATTGGTATGTTCGTTTTATAATCCGTGATTCCTGAATTTTTTATGTTAGTGAATGAATTTATTCTGGAGTTCTTTTATAAAGCATGAGTCATTTAGAAGTTCTTTTTTTCTTCTGGAAACCAATTTTTTTTAGCAAACAGGAAGAAAGGAGGTGTGATATTATGATGATATCTGAATTTCTTACATCTGCTCATCAAAGAAAAACTTAACATTCCTTATCTCAATGAACTTTGCCCAGTTGAAGTTTCTCTATCTCCAGTTAATCTGTTAAAGTTTTTTAGGTTGGCTTCAAGATGCAGCATATTTTGCTGCTATTGATAGCACTCTGGATAAACTTACCTGGTATGACTGGCCTGAACCACTAAAAGATCGTCATCTACCAGCTCTGGAAGACATTTACCAGAAGAAAAGGGACTTTGTGAGATTGAATCATATCGTAAATATTATATTTCTCTTTGTTGAGATGGCTTCTCACTGTTGGCTTATGCTTTCTTTAACAGATTGTTAATTTTATGGCACAACAATTTCTATTCCAAAGGCAGTGGCAGAAACTCCGTAATTATGCAAAGGGAAAAGGGATTAGTATAATGGGGGACATGCCCATTTATGTTGGTTATCACAGTGCTGATGTTTGGGCTAATAAAAATCAATTCTTATTGGTGAGTATATCTAGTGAATCATTTAGGATTGATTATATTTAGTAAATTTGCACGTTACAGATGTTGGTACTGAATGACCACTTTGTCTGGCAGAATAGAAAGGCATTCCCTCTTATGGTTAGTGGTGTTCCTCCTGATGCATTTAGTGAAACGGGTCAACTTTGGGGCAGGTACTTACTCTTTTATATATATATATATAAATTGGGTGGGTGGAAGATGTATAACTTAAGTATCCTGATATGATTCCATAATTTTCTGTTCCTCCCTTTCGTTGACAGCCCTCTCTATAATTGGAAAGAAATGGAGAAAGATGGGTTCTCTTGGTGGGTGAAACGCTTACAGAGGGCGCAAGATCTTTATGATGAATTCAGAATAGACCATTTCAGAGGATTTGCTGGCTTCTGGGCTGTTCCTGCTGGTCAGATGATTATAACTTTTCAGAACTTGAATATTAATTTTGAAGGTGTTATATCTGCTATTCTAATCAACTGTACTTTGTGCAGAAGCAAAAATAGCAACAGTTGGACGTTGGAAGGTAAAAAAAATTGCTCATTTGAGATCTATTTTGGGTTTCTTCATTTCATTTCAGAGTTTTCATTTTTTTGACAGTAGGTGGGACCTGGCAAGTCCGTGTTTGACGCTATTGCTAGAGATCTTGGAAAGCTCAACATTATAGCTGAGGATCTGGTATGCTTTCTTTGATGGCATATTGCTTAACCATTCACTTTAAATTCATATGATAATTACAGCTAATTTGCATATTAGAGATGAGATGTCACAGAATCATCTTCTTGTTGAGTGTAAGCCTCTTTGGTGTTACTGATAAAAAAGCAAATCTTTTAAAATAGTAAAGCAGTAGTCTTGTTTTTTGTCTACTGCTTTTATCGAATTTTCTAGTGAGCCTTATGAGTCCTGCATTATTAACAGTGACTTTGGCATGACCTATCTATCGAATAGAGATCTGGAACCAGGCTCTGATGCCATATCAACTCTAAAGTGTAACCTTATTGTATCCCACGTAAAACTTGATAACTGCACAGAGCTCTCGTAATCACATTGAGCTATTTTTTCAGTTTATATCAATGTGGGACTTCAACAACCTTTAACAAAATGAGGTTCATTATGTGGGATTTGGTGAGGCATTTGAATGACAGGAAGATCATTATTGTACTTCGTTTTTTTTTTTCAGAGCAAGCATTTTTATGATGAACTTAGCTGTAAAATCTCAAATACTGGCATATCTTGCATACACTTTTCGACTTTGTAACCGTAATTAAATCTCCAATTGTTTTCTTACTGCATTTACACTTCTTTATCTCTCCATTAGTTTTATTCTTCTCCAGCTTTACTGATACTGCTAAATATGCAAAGGGTGTTATCACAACAGATGTAGTGGACCTCAGGAAGTCTATTGGTGCACCTGGAATGGCTGTCCTTCAGTTTGGTGAGAAACTGCTGGTTTTCTCTTAATAGATTTCTTTCTCATGACTTGTTGCTCTCTTTACTTTATTATATGAAAACTGTAAACTCAGCTTAACTTCCTTTCTCCAGCATTTGGAGGCGGAGCTGGTAACCCTCATCTGCTGCATAACCACGAACAAAATCAAGTCGTTTACACTGGGACACATGATAATGATACTGTAACTTCTTCGTACCAGACTCTTTTTTTCTTATGTTCTATTGCTAGATTTATAACAAAAGAAAATGGGTAGATTTCCATATTGTGATTATTTTTGCAAAGAAAGATGATTGACTTTTAGATCAACATAATCTATTATGTCGAGAAGAAAACTAATAGTTGTGTTGATGCATTCTTAGACCCAAGGCTGGTGGGAGAACTTGAAGCAGGAAGAGAAGTCCACTGTGAGCCTCTCTTTTTTCTTATATATAATAATATATAAAGGGTTATAACTAAAAATAGTAATAACTTGGGACATGGAAAAAATATATGGTACTCCCTCTACAAATTTGTAGTACGAGTCCTGAACTTTTGGGGTTATTTAATTCCTAGGTGCTCAAGTATCTTTCAATCAGTGAAGAAGATAATATGTCGTGGGCAATGATCCAAGCTGCACTTTCATCTGTTGCTCGAACTGCAATCTTCCCCATGCAAGACATTCTTGGTCTAGGAAACTCTGCCCGCATGAACATCCCGGCAACTCAGGTTTCATATTCTTCTTCTTTTGAAATTTAGCATGATGTCTTTTAGCTAGTTGGTTAGTTAATAGATCAAGATTTGATGTAGCTGATTGGGTATTCGTTTAATAACTTTTGTGCAGTTTGGGAACTGGGGTTGGAGGATCCCTAGTTCAACTAGCTTCGAGAGCTTGGACAAAGAAGCCGCGAAGCTAAAGGAGTTGCTGTCTATGTACGGGCGATTGTAGGAGGGAGACAGTTGAGAAGACAGATGCTGTTGGTGAGCAAAGAATGTTGGTAGATAAGATATATTTTCGTTACACGTAATAAAGAAAGACTTGCCAGCCAAGCAAATGGTTGGTACAATCATAAACAAGGCAGATTTGTTTCTTTGTTGTAAAACACTGATCTGCTACCTTCTTATGTTACTTGATACAAAAGTTACTTTTATTATTCGGAGGAATGAACCAGGGTTAAGAACCTATGAAAGGTCTGAACTATCACCCATGTTAACGGGAGAGGTCTGAAATTTAAAAAGTTAATAACAGAGGTCTGAAATTTCTGTTATGTTGATAACAGCGGTCTCCGTTAGTTTTTTCCGTTAAAACTAACGGAAGTTGGTCACATGCTTGGCATGTGACCGGAAATAAAATAAATTTCCAAAAATGCCCTTCTATCAAGTGTGCCCCTCACATGCTTGGAGTGAAAAGACCAAAATGCCCTTGAAGCCACCACGGTACTCCGGCGACCACCAATCGTACTCCGGCGACCACCACCGTACTCCGGCAACCACCACCGTACTCCGGAGACCACCACCGTACTCCGGCAACCACCACCAAGGCTCCGATTGGGCCTTAATCGGAGCCACCGGCCCCGATTGGACTCCGATCGGAGCCAAAAAAGCTCCGATCGGAGCCAATAAGCTCCGATCGGAGCCAATAAGCTCCGATCGGAGCTTTGTGGCTCTGGTCGGAGCCACAGAGCTCCGATCTGGAGCCCTGTGGCTCTGGTCGGGGCCACAGAGCTCCGACCGGAGCTCTGTGGCTCCGATCGGAACTCCGGCGACCACCACCGTACTCCGGCAACCACCACCAAGGCTCCGATTGGGCCAAAATCGGAGCCACCGGCACCGATTGGACTCCTATCGGAGCCAAAAAAGCTCCGATCGGAGCTTTGTGGCTCTGGTCGGAGCCAAAAAAGCTCCGATCGGAGCTTTGTGGCTCTGGTCGGAGCCACAGAGCTCCGATCTGGAGCCCTGTGGCTCTGGTCGGGGCCACAGAGCTCCAGATCGGAGCTCTGTGGCCCCGGCCGGAGCTTTTTGGCTCCGATCGGAGCTTTTTTTGCTCCGATCGGAGCTTTTTTTGCTCCGATCGGAGCTTTTTTTGCTCCGATCGGAGCTTTTTGGCCTCGATTGGAGCTTTTTGGAGCTTTTTTGCTGAGGTGGTGGCCGGAGTCGGGTCGCCGGAGCCGAGGTGGTGGTCGTCGGAGTCGAGGTGGTGGTCGCCGGAGTCGGGTGGTGGTGGCCGGAGTCGGGTGGTGGTGGCCGGAGTTGGGTGGCTTTAGTTTGACTTTAGGGGTAAAATTGTCATTTCACATTTCCTTAAATAAGATATTAAATAAAACAAAATATTAAAGGGGCAAAAATGTCATTTCACACAATTCTGTTAAATTTAACCCTAAAAATGGACGGAAAACCTCAAATTAACAAAATTGAAATTTCAGATCAATGTTATTAACTTTTTAAATTTCAGACCTCTCCCGTTAACATGGGTGATAGTTCAGACCTTTCATAGGTTCTTAACCCAATGAACAATCAATGGGTTGCGCTTAACAGGATGATGACCGCATTATTATGTGTTGATGTTCTCTAATAAACAATGTATGTATTAATGGAGACATAATGGTATAATCATGCATGGGTGTGGAGGAAAGTATCAGGGGGTTGCAGGGCAGGAGTCAGGAAGAAGATGAAGGTTTCTCAATGGCTTGAATGCACTCCAACACAGTGGCATTGTTGGTCATTGCAGCCATCAGTGATTCATGAAGAGCTGCATTGTTCTTGAGCAAGGATGCTGCAAATAGTACCTGCAATGCCACTACATTAGGCAAGACATGCATTGTGTTTGGGTAAGAGAAAGATAGAAACTACTACTTACAGCCCATCTAGTAAGATTTTGCTGCTGATCTTTGCTGAGTGTTGGCTTGCTACGGTTTATGAATCTCTGCATACAGCAAGAATGGTATAGCATTATGTATTATGTTTATATGTGATGAGAAGGCAGCTTCCCTACATCCAAACCTGAAGGGTGAAGAGATCAGCAGATTGACCGATCACTTTGTCATACTTGAGGCCTTCAGCGGCTAGCCCTGCCATTGCCACTACGGCCAGCCTGCATAATGTTTGGATGTAAGTAAAGCTCTTTATTCCTTGATTAATGACTTGGGTGCAAACTAAAGTCCAGGTAGTAATGGTAAAATTACATACTTATCAAGTTGCTTGGAGTCAAGCTGGCCACTGTAGATGAGTTTTTCGAGCTCTTCATCAATGAGATTGACGTGCTCTTTCCCTATGTCTAATGAGTACCCGAGTATCGGCAGCCCCAGCAGGTACCCAACTGTTTTTTTTTTAGGTAGTAATTATCAATAAGCTGGAATAGATGAATGAATGAGGTTAAGTGAGAATTAGATTAGAACCTAGAAAGTGTGCAGCTTCATGTCTAGCAATTCTCTCCTTGTAATCAGGGAAGAAGGCTGAAAACCCACCTATTGCTGCTTGTAGAAGTCTGCAGCATTGCAATAACCAACCAGTCCATTAGCTTATAGATTGACAGATACATAAACTGGCAAGAACTGGTTTAAGATCGAAGAAGTAACGAACCCGGGAGAGACGCTTCCGATGGCCAAAACTACGAGAGAGATGCTCCCAAGCAAGTAGGGCACAAAGAATCCCCAATCCTGCACAACCAATTACACTACTGAGCAAGGGACTTGATATGATGATGCAGTAGTATAGGATTGATACAAGTCATTACGTACCCCGGGAAGCTGACCAGCAAGAACACCCAAGAAACCAGTAGTTCCCACCACTGTAGCCAGAAAAGCAGCCTGCATTATAACTGATACTACATATTATTAACAACCCTAACTTCTTCACTTCACTACCCAACTAACTAAGTCCCAATACTTCACTTACATCATTTCTGACACTCGGAATTGCTAAATTCTCAGCATTCTTTATACCGAGACTCGTCAGCTCCCGAAGAGATGTCTGATGCAAAAACAAGAACCCTTAGGATATGCACTCTATATAAAAGTTGAAGAATCAATCAATCAATGTACAAAAACGGAGATGCAATAGAAGTAGAACTAACTGTGCGTCGGGAAACGTAAGGTTGCGAGCTCCATTTCTTAGCCCATCCAGTTTCATTCAGCTGATCCAATGCTTCTTTAACTGCATTGCTATCTTTCTGCACCAAAATATTCCTCATCTGATAATGATTAACTTAAAATTCACAAACTATCAAGCAAGCGATTATAATTGGATATATATATCATCCAATTTTCGCAACATTATCTTCTAGTTGGGAATTAAATTAATTAATTAAAGAGAAAGCAAATGTAGATTGAAAGCAAACCTTAACAATGGCGGATTCGAGGCCCTTAAGGTCCACACCTGCAGCTGCGGACGAAGCCCTGACTTGCCGCCATCTTTTGTGGCCGCCGGGTCTGTGACGTTGTGATGGAGAGAGGAACCTAGACATGACGTCACTCGTCAGAGAATAAGCAGCCATAGAAGAAGAAGTAGAAATTAACGCGGTGGCCATAGAGAGAGAATCAGATCTCCTTCATAAGGAAGGAGAAGATAAGGCTATTCGTTGGCGCCACCACCACCAAAACAAGAATAACGGACTCCCACTTAACTAATGTGAATTTTGGGTAATTTCACAATTGCACCCCTACATGGTGTACAACTCGGTCTTGCATATAATGGGGCTTTTGGATGGACTTAATCAGAGATTATTTGAAATGTGAGATTACAAGCAATGTGATCTATATAATATTAGATTACATATTTGGTATGTGTTGTAATATGCATTGTAATGTGATTTTATTTTTATTATATTAATCTAGAGAAGAGTATATTATATCTTAATATGATAAGATTTAAAAGAATATATATTTTGACAACAATTAATTTTTTAAATATTATACATGTGGTTAATACTAAGATCGGCAAATGAATGTGCAAACTGGATCGCTACACAATCCAGAAAGAGGTCGTGTATTGACAATTGGGTCTCACAACCCCGCCCTCTCTTTTAGCTTTACTTAATAAGGACAATGATTTTTTCCCGCCTTGATGTATTGGACCCTTTTGATTGATTATTAATAAACTTCATGTTGGCAAAAAAAAAAAAAGACTAAATATTTAAACTCAATATGCACAACTACTAAAATTATATTAATTAAAACATTATATAGAGTTTTATAAAATAATTTTCATAAAAAAAAATGTAACAAAAAAGACTTACTCATTTTACACGAACATCATATGCATTATTATTTATTATAATAATGAGTTATGAAGTAATAAAAAAATTTAACAATAATAACAATATTATTATCATAATAACTATAAAGATAATACAAAATATCTTAACTTTTTAAAAAAATAATAATAAAATAATAACACTCCGTAATGTTGGATGTAATCTCACATTACATCATTTTTTTGATGTAATATCACATTACATTGAATAGGCTTTGAATGTAATCTTAAATTACAATGCACATTTTGTCGTTTGACAAATCAAACAGCATAATATCGATATAATGTGAGACGTAATGTGAAATTACATTTATCCATCAAACACCCCCTAAGGATATTGTTGGCCCCTTCAATGAAAAACTCAACAACAAAGAAATGCATATCGCCGGAAGAATAAAGAGGTTTTCAATTATTAAAGACGACGGTTCAATTATACTTCTAATTTTTTATATTTATGTATATTTTGAAATTTTTAAGGGTTAAGTTCTTATTTGGTCCTCAAACTTGTACGTTTTTTGTAATTTGGTCATCAACCTCCAATTTCACGTGATTTCGTCCTCAAACTCATACAACCTATTTGATTTCGTCCTTCTGTTAAATTAATTGTTGGTTTAAAGGATTTAACAATGTAAGAGACGGTTTTACCCTTAATAAAACCGGTTTATACATTTAATATTGTAAAATAGATTATTATGTAAATAAATAATACTTATTATAATTATTCACAAAATAAAATATTAATTATTCAAACCTGTCGTGTGAAAAGGATTGTGCGATAATTCTTTTGTTTTTATGAATAATTATAATAAGTATTATTTATTTATATAATAATCTGTTTTATAAATTTAAATAAATAAATTGGTTCTGTTGAGGGTAAAACCGTTTCTTACCTTGTTAAATTCTTTAAACCAGCGGTTATTTTAACATAAGGACGAAATTAAATAGGTTGTATGAGTTTGATGACCAAATCACGTAAAATTGGAGGTTGATGACCAAATTGCAAAAATCGTACAAATTTGAGGACCAAATAAGGACTTATCCCAATTTTTAACTATTTTTATTAATAATAAAACCATAAATGAATAACAATTGTCTTTTTTCTTTTTTCTTCCTGCTTTGGCACAACCATCGAATACTTAAAAAATTTGTTATACCATTGGACCATGTGATCCAAACATGTGGTACTATTAGAATTAAAAAACCATAGCATAAAATAATTAGTAATAAAATTTATATATTTTTATTATTATATACCAAATATCTGCCTACGCGCGTGTATAATAGCATGATCAATCCGACTCTGATGATAATACAATAGCAGAGCATTGATAGAAAATTTATTTACATTATGAAACATAATATTACTTAAAATTTAAAAAAAAAAAAATCTTACAAATTTCAAATAAATGCTCGAAGACTGAGAGCAAACACGTCCATTAAAGAGTTCCCGATCCTTCGAGCATTTATTTGAAATTTTTAAGATTTTTTTTTAAAAAAAATTTAAATAATAATATATTACATAATGTAAATAAATGTTATATAATGCTCTGCTCTTGTATTATCTTCGGAGTCGGGTTGATCGTGCTCTTGTATCATACTCGGAGTCGGCTTAATCATGTGATTCTATAATCCAAACGACGGCAACGCGCACGCGCGTAGCTCGGGCAGGTATCTAGTATAAGCTCTTTAAGGAAATTCTTAATTTTTTATCTCTCTTTGTATATATGATGTATGTTCTATTACTATATTTTCAGTGAAAATAATATAATTCACTTTATCTCGTATGTGGATAAAAAATGTTAATAAAATTTTGTTTACGATTGTAGACATATGAGTTAGTGCAATAATAAGGTGTTCTGTTATAATTACTCTAGGTTAAAAAAAAAAAAATTGGTCACTATTAATCGGGGTAATAATTATATAGTTGTAAATGAAAATATATAAACTATGGGCACGTTTGTTTGCCGGTATTGCGATATCCTAATACCGGTATTAGCTAATACCTTGTTTGTTTACACTTGGTATTGGTATTAGCTAATACTCAATTATCATAGGAATTTGGTACTAGATGTTATACCAACTAATTAATATCAAACTCAAAATTACTTATTTACCCCTAACCTTATTTAATATACAACTACCCCACCAACTTCGGCTCATAACATCGGCCACCGACGACCTCCGACCGGCTCCGGCGACCTCCGGTCGGATTCCGGCGACCCCCGGCCGGCCTTCAATTATAATAATAATTAAAAAATAAATATATCTATTTATGGGCATTTATGTTTTTTAGTCATTGTATTAGGATATCCTAATATAAAGTTCATTCAAACATTGTATTAGAATATCCTAACACATGACACAATCAAACATTGTATTAGCTAAGCATGTATTAGTTAAGCATGTATTAGTTAATACCGGTATTAGGATATCGCAACCGGCAAACAAACGTGTCATATATGTTATTTTAAGATATATATTTATATAATGCAAGTTAATAAATATTCTAGCATAATTTATCATTTACGTCAAATTTTTCACAATGCGTGACACGTGGGTATACATATATAACTAATGTCTAGTTATAATTAGCATAGTTGTTATTTGTTGAATATTACGTAGAACTTATGGGTCAGTAGTTAGTTAATTTATAATTAGATAAAATAATGGTCCCCTACCTGAGCTACTTCTCTAAGATTATATATGTAATTTAAAACTATACTGTTATTTGTAATGAGGGCTCCAACTGACCGAACCGAAAGCAACCTGGTTCTTATCATGGTTGCTTGAGGAACTAACAAACTAGAGTTTGACTGCTAATCTATTATCTACTATATTATATTAATTCGGTATCGGAAGCTCTCTGGCCGACACGTGGACAGTCCATTGTATTAATGTTTAAAGTATAAAAAAAAGTATAAAAATAAGAAAACCCAATTAAGAAAATTGAGTTTAAAGTATAAAAAAAAGTTTAGAAGGTAACATCTTTAAAATTTGAATTTGAGAAATAAAAATAATTTGAATTTGTTTTTATAGATATATCATTATAAATTAATCTATTTTATCCATAAACTTAAAAATTGAAATTTTTAGGTTTTATATTATATATATTTTATATTTATGTAGATTTATATATTGTAATTATTAATGTAATATATCTACATATATAGTTGAATGGAGTATTTTTATAAATTTTAGTTGATAAAATAGTTCTCTTTCAAAGATTTTTTTTGCCACGATTTATATTTTCAAGATAATAAAATGAAAAAAAAAATATGGGTAATATGGTCTCACTACCATTTTCAACATTAGAGAAATACATAAAGCCAATGGCCGCTATGCGAACTCATTGTTTTTTATTGATCTTGTTGTGAAAAAAATCATAATGAGGTTCATATTTGTGACATATTCATATCTAACTACTTTGATGGACTTCCCATTTTCTGTTTATAATGCTGAAACACTTTTAATTAACTAAAAATCTACCAAATTAAAATGGTTTCCAAAGAACTGAAGCCACATGATGAGATTTTATGCTTACCTCGTGGAAGAAATGTCGAATCCTTGCCTCAGTGGAGCTAGTACTTATCCTTCATGGCAAATAAATAAAAGCAAATAAGACTTTTCTAATCAATCATACATAGTTTTAAAATTTAGAGCAATACTGGAAAATGGAAAATTTTCATATTTTGGAAAAGTCCTCCTAATTAAATAATTTCCAAACACATATTTTCATATTTTACCTTCAATAATTTTTTGAAATTGCGATAAAAACACATAACAAACCACTATGCGGCTAGATTTCCATCATCCCACTAACAGTCACTAATACAAAGTCGCCAAGCTTGAGAGTGTAATTGCTTACTGAGATTGATATTTCCCCGTGGTGATCATCTTGTGGAAAGACCTCCTAATTAAACAATTTCCAAATAAATAAGTTGTCAAACTCATACTAATACATTTACACCCTTAAGCAGATAAAGGGCTACGATATGAATAAGAAGATGTATTTACCTGATTGGTCGGTTTGAATGCATTTTTTTGCTCACTTCTAGGATCCAATAAACCTTTAGTGAACCATTTGAGTGGTGGGTATTATGAAACCCAGACTCATTCTTGTTTCTTCATTTGTTGGAGTGTTAGGAATATGCAAATGCTATATAAAAAAATAAAACCGACAAAGCTAAGTTAAGTTCAGTTTAATTAAAAATGTAAGTGCAATATTTCATAAATAGAAGTTCAAGTTTGGGTAAAATAATAAGAGTTTTAACTCGGATTTAACCAATATTTTAAAGATTAAAAAAAAATTTTGCAGATCCCATTGTAATTAGTGACCTTGGTGAAAAATTGGTTGGAAGTACTTCCATAATGATGAAATCCAAAACATCAGGTACAGCTCTTGAGTCTACATCTTCTAATTGTTGGTTGCTGCGAATCAAAAAACAGTAATTCAGTTATTGATTAAAAAAACTATTTTATTTAGGTTCAACTACATAAATAAAAAATTCAGAGTATTACGGATTACCTCCACTAAGTGAGATTTGCCGGGGGAAGCATTAAGCACAAGTATTGTTTATAATCTAACTAATATAGGTACACTACTTTTATAGAGAGTGATATATATATATATAATATAATGTTTTCTTTAGGTTTATTATTACTAACCGGAAATTGCATATATTGTTACGTAGTAATTACATAAGAAGCTACCGTAGTCGCCGGCTTCCTGCCACTTCATATGCCCGCCCGCCTCGAGGTCTACCAGTCCCTACCTCATTCAGCCAAACATAATGGAATCAACATTAATTAATTATTCAATTGGACGTTTAAGTAATTAAATTAATTAAAAATAAAAACCAAGTAGTTACTCACAGTCTTGAGTGCCTGATTGTGGCTTTCATCATTTATAATAATCTGTTATAGTTGAGAATTGAGAAAAACTTACTTATATATAAAGTTTGAAAGAGTAGGCACTTGATGATAAATAAATTCATTAATTATTTTTACGATCGGTATACCTGCGGATTCTTTTATTCGTTAATTCAATTTTCTTGATGCTTGGCCATCCCTACTGTTGAAAGACCCTCGTCTCTAGTTCTTTTCACCATGTCCACATAACAACTGACGGAGATAATATATATAAAATATTTTTATAGATGTATTTAGGGTAGTTTTTTTTGCCAACGTATTTAGGGTAGTTAAATATACCTTTGTACTCTTGGCCAAAATATATATATATATATACCTTTGTACTTTGATTTCTATTTTATAGTATATCGTAATATATAATTAATACATATAGTATGAATTTACAATTCTTAAATTTCGTCTAGCGTTTTATGATTTTTTTTAATACCGGGTCTATTTTAGGGTTTCGCAAGTGAGAAATATGTATACTTATATCACCGAATCTTTTGTATAATGCATATACAAAAAATATATTATTTTACCTATACACACAATCTAGTAGTTTCCTATAATTTAATAATTTAATGAATAATAATCAATTTTATGCATGTATATGCGGTGCCCATATATATTTAAAAAATATATAACTACGTTGAGTTTGTGAGTTTCTTTTTAATAAACGTTGTTTCTATATGCTTTATTTATAATTCTAAATATATATTGTTTACGTGGCGGCCTACGGTCTTCCGGAACCAAACTGTATAAATATACTATTTAAATGGAAACTTTTTATTAATTTGTTTCTATAAACTGCGTAGAGACAAAAATAGGAAATAAAAATACTTCTTAATTTTCAATCGATCAATATTATGTATCTAAATTTAGAGAACCCCTATTAAATTCCGATTAAATTAGGAAACAGTGACTACGTGGACTGTCCACGTGTCGATCAGAGAGTTGGGCATGGTTTGTAGAAGTTAATCTTGAGGTTGTACTCCATGTCTTCGCCACCTAGAGCCACCAAAGCATTCTCCCTTGCGGGCCTCACCTATAACTTCATAATAAACAATGGTAAAGCTTCCAATATTATAACACGTCTATATACGTATATTGTGAATGTTCTTTCTATGTTTGTTTTATAGAAATATATACATAGTGATGACAATTGGCTGCAACCCTAATAATATATTGTCAGTAATAATATATTATGAACAATAAATACATAATATATACAATATTAGTCGTGAATTGAAGATTTATATTTTATATGTGTATATTAGTTTTGGCCGTATAGTTTTTTTATATAATATATATGTGTTTTATTTATTTGTTAAAAAAATATTAAAAGGTTTCCTTAGAAGTAAAATATTGGGTGCCTAATATATTTTATTATATTGTTATATTCTATATATACTGTGCTTACGTGGCGGCCTACGGTCTTCCGGAGCCAAACTGTATAGATTTGCTATTTAAAAGGAAACTTTTAATTAATTTGTTTCTTTAAATTGCGTAGAAACCAAAATAGGAGATAAAAATACTTCTTAATTTTCAATCAATCAATATTATGTATCTAAATTTGGAGAACCCCTATTAAATTCCGATTAAATTAGGAAATGCTGACTGGACATACCGTCCACGTGTCAGTCAGAGGGCTTCTGATGCCGAATTAATATAATATAGTAGATATAATATTCTAAGTATAAATATTCAAAATACATGTTCAACGGAACGTATCTTAACATATTTATAATTCAATATATATACATATACAATGTATAATAAAAACTTAACTTAATTAGTATTAAATATTATTATATTCTATATGATATTCAATTAAATATTCTATATAGCTTTATAAATAACCATAATTTCTAAACTCTAGCATGACACAATAGTGGAGTCTAAAGTTTGCCGTGAGAGTGCTTGCTTGGTTTTTTATTAAGCATGTGGACATCGCGGTCAGGTTTGTGATGACCCTTTGACATGTCGGCACAAACTGAGAACATGTATTATATGCGCTAACAAGAAAGTGTGTTTTGCTGTCGCAGGTTTAATCTAGAATGAGAATTCCCACTAAGTAGATTCATAGATCACACCACTAATATTAATTAGTGGTCATACGTTAAGCAGCGTGGACATGGAGAATCAGGTTTGTAATTTTACTTTGCACGATATCATCACAGATGTTATAATAACATGTACTATATGCTAAAAAATTATGTTTTGTTATCGTAGGTGTGTAATCAAGAATGAGATCTCTTGCCAAGTAAATACGTAGGATTAGCTAGCTTTACATGTCATATATCTCCATATATGAATAACTCTTTTTTTTTATTCGATTATCTTTGTTATTTTGATGTTACATGATTTTCTTATACTAAATTGTTTTTACTATAAAATTTTATATCGAATTTTAATTACATTATCATAAAATTTTAAAATATATTTGAACTTGATGAACTAAAGATAATTAATAAGGTTTTCTTATTTTTTCAAATGCATTATATCTTTATCAACTTCAACAGTTTCTTATTATTTGATTGAAGATTGACTTTTTTTTTTTTTAAAGTAATTTCCTTTAAACATAGAAACTTTATATAATTTGTTGATTTATTAAATTATGGAGTTAATTTTCTCTATAAATAATTTAAATTAAATGTCGGAATAAATCTAAAAAATATGCATTTTAGATTTCATGAATCTAAGCTAGCGATACATGCAGGAGCTCAGTTTCACTAGATTTGGACAAAAGGAGATGTATGAGAGATTATACTACTTCTTTAACTATGTGGTACAATCCCTTCAAATTTTCCAAATTTATAAATTTGCTTATGAATTTCAATTTTATACGGTATTACAGAAATTGTCTTGATCATGTTTTAGCATTACAGAGAAATTGGAACAAATGGTAATAATTAAGTTTAAAATTTGTAAAGTAATTAGAACTACATAATATGCATTATTGGTTAATATTCATACATTGTTGCCAAATACAATTCTTTAAAAAAAATACGAACTTCGTTTATTCGATTGTTCTTATCTTTTAGTAATCATGGACATATACATATATATTCAACACAATAGATATCTATTTAATCTTAATAAATCTTAATACTTAAATTTAAATATTTTCATATTTTCAGTTTATTTTTCAGATTATACAATTTAAATTGAGAAGTTCCATGTATAATAATTTTCCAATGTTGAATCAACAGTTCTAGGTATATGTTTGTAGTTATAATTATTAACTTCTTTTACATGATTCGATTAAATTATAGGTAGAAGTTATAGTACGACTGGAGTTAAGGTATAACATTTGACCTTTTCTATTAGTTTGACTTCTACCCGATGTAGCTAGAACCTTACGTATCAAATTCTATCCATTTTAATTTAACTTATTGAAATTGTTGTTTCCCTATTTGCAGTTTAGGTTAGTTGCATCATGAGTTCAAGTGGCCCCCCGGTAAGAAATTCATCTAAATTATTACATGGGAACGGTTAATAAATAAATAAAAGATAGATATCGTAAGTTGGTTGTTTTTGAATATTTCGTGAAGGATACAGATTGTGAGAAATTGAATATTATAAATTAATTATGGGGTTTACAGGTATCGAACAAGGACTAGAGTAAATAAGCATACATGAAGAGATTGATGTTGGTGAATTCTTACAAAGTTTCTAAGGTTAAGGTCTATCGTCGTATATTGTACATTTATAAAAAAAAAAAAGTGTACATATTTATGATAATTATCTTGATGATGATGCATTATTTATTTAATAACGAAAGTAGTATCATAGATGTTACTTTTTATATGAATTTTTGTTTGATTGATTTATTGGGCAAACTCCATAAAATTTAAAATTATAATTAGATTATTACATGACGAATAGCTAATCTCAATTGCATTATGCACATATTTTATTACATTTTTCCATATATAGATTATTAAATAATTATGATATTAAATTAGTATTTCTGATATTTTATGGCTTATTATATTATTGTTAATATAATTATAAATTATTATAAAATTATCTTTGATTCCTTCTAATATAATTTTTTTTCGCTTTTTCCCGCGGTGCGCGGGGTATGCATCTAGTTATAAGTAAACAACTATATCATCATACAACACCAAAAACGTGGCACGTAATTAAAGGCAACAATTAAGAGCAGAAAACTGGGGATCCTTTAACTTTAGCTATGGATGTACGCGAATCATCTTTATTTTTTTATAATGACGAAAATGACCTAATATTTATGTAATTACATAAAGCTATATAAATAAATAAAAATATGGTTTAAGTTCAATTAAAAAACAGGGAAAATAACCTATATAGTGTCTCAGATTTACCCCATGTGTCAATTTGGTGTCTCAGGATTGAATTGTTACTTTTAACTGTTCCAGGTTTCAACTTTGTTGTTATTTGGTATCTCTGTTAAATTTTAGAGTTAAACTTAACATAAACGGGTCATGTGCTGCTCACATGACCTAATAAATTTGAAAATTTATAAATTACTCCCAATTAATTGCTCGGAATCGGGTCAGCCCGGAATTAGAGTTGGGTGGTCGGAATCAGACGGGAGACTTTGAAAATAAAAGTATAAGGGGGTACAATTATTTTTTCATATCAATCTGTCAAAGTTAACTCTAAATTTGGACGGGAAACCAAATCGCAATAAAATTGAAACATGGGACTCCAATATTAACAATTTAATCCTAATACACCAAACTGACACATGAGGTAAACCTGGAACACTAAATAGGTTATTTTCCCTAAAAAAATATTTACAACTTTCAGTTTTAAGATTAAAAATAAATCATATGGCTTCAACTTAGAAAACTAGCTAATTAACTATATCCTTGATGCCATAGCATATAACTAAATACTAAAATGTTGGATAAAAATATTTTTTAATTTATAAGTCACAAACGGAATTTGAATCTGAGACCTCATTAATGAATGAAGTGATGAATCATTATATCATAGTGCATTATTAACTAAATACACGTACTATTGAAATTATGTTTAATTAGAAAAGTAGAAAATAAAGGAGACATAGAAAAACTAAATTAGTTAAAATATTGTAAATTTATCTAAATTTTAATTAGCAAAAATAATATTTTCTTAAAATATAGCTAATAAATTGAAAGTACGTATTCTCAAAATTGCACAAAGAACAAATATAATAAAGGAATATTGGGATATTGTCTAGTAGAAAAAGAAAGGGAATATTAGGAGGATATCTACCGAAAGGAAAGATTAGGAAGTTGGTATGAAGTTTGGTGACTTGTGAAAGACAGACATGATAAAGAGAATGGATTGGATAACAAGAATCCACACACAATATATACGAATAAAGGAAGGGTTAAGAACTATGAAAGGTCTGAACTATCACCCATGTTAACGGGAGAGGTCAGAAATTTAAAAAGTTAATAACAGAGGTCTGAAATTTCTGTTTTGTTGATAACAGCGGTCTCCGTTAGTTTTTTCCGTTAAAACTAACGGAAGTTAGTCACATGCTTGGCATGTGACCGGAAATAAAATAAATTTCCAAAAATGCCCTTCTATCAAGTGTGCCCCTCACATGCTTGGAGTGAAAAGACAAAAATGCCCTTGAAGCCACCGCGGTACTCCGGCGACCACCAATCGTACTCCGGCTACCACCACCGTACTCCGGCGACCACCACCAAAGCTCTGATTGAGCCAAAATCGGAGCCACCGGCCCCGATTGGGCTCCGATCGGAGCCACCGGCCCCGATTGAGCTCCGATCCGAGCCACCGGCCCCGATTGGACTCCGACCAGAGCCACAAAGCTCCGGCCGGGGCCACAAAGCTTCGGCCGGGGCCACAGAGCTCCAGATCGGAGCTCTGTGGCTCCGACCAGAGCCTCAAAGCTCCGACCGGAGCTTTTTTTGCTTCGATCGGAGCTTTTTGGCCCCGATCGGAGATTTTTGGTCCCGATCGGAGCTTTTTGGCTCCGATCGGAGCTTTTTTCTGAGGTGGTGGCCGGAGTCGGGTCGCCGGAGCCGAGGTGGTGGTCGTCGGAGTCGAGGTGGTGGTCGCCGGAGTCGGGTGGTGGTCGCCGGAGTCGGGTGGTGGTGGCCGGAGTCGGGTGGTGGTGGCCGGAGTCAGGTGGCGGTGGCCGGAGTTGGGTGGTTTTAATTTGACTTTTGGGGTAAAATTGTCATTTCACATTTCCTTAAATAAGATATTAAATAAAACAAAATATTAAAGGGGCAAAAATGTCATTTCACACAATTCTGTTAAATTTAACCCTAAAAATTGACGGAAAAGCTCAAATCAAAAAAATTGAAATTTCAGACCTCTGTTATTAACTTTTTAAATTTCAGACCCCTCCCGTTAACATGGGTGATAGTTCAGACCTTTCATAGGTTCTTAACCCATAAGAGCATCCACAGTGGCATTACGTAAAGATTACGTAAACGTGGGTCCTACATGTTTATTTAAGTAAAACAATAAAAACTATCTACAGTGGTTTTACATAGCATTCCTTAAAGATGGGACCCACACGTAAATTTATGTTTTTACATAAAGCGTTCCTTAAATTTAAGTAATGCACTATGTATTACGTAACCAATTTTTTATTATAAATTAATTCATTTTATAATTAATGGTAATATCTTATTGGTGGTTGTTAGAAAATTTAATAATAAAATATATTTAAGGAATATGTTTAAGTAATACGATTGCAGAGAAAATAATTTTTACGCGTGTCTTAACTTTACGTATTACTTAAAGTGTACATAAATGTCTACGTGGCAACTTTAAAGAATACAATTTATGTAAACCACTGTAATGCTCTCAATTGGTGTGGTACGATAAAATAGCAAGCTAGCTATATCACAATTCACAGATAAACCATACATTCCGACTTTCATGTGTCCACATGTTCCGAGTCTTCCGTCAATGGTGAAAATGTAGTTTTTGACAACTTTTATCGCATATTTAATTATTTGGGTATTGATACACAGTCCGAGTATATGTTAGGACAAATTCCGAATTGTGTGTATAATAATATATTTATCCAAAACGTTGCAATAATTTACAAGATAAGCCACTATGAAACATCTTGAATTTTCTCGGAATTTGGTTTCGGAATTTATATCATTTTCCTTAATGCATCTCACACTTGTATTATATTAACTTACACAGTCGGACCATATCATCTGCACGTACAAAAGTTAGTTATATATGAAAACTATTTTGGGCAAAAAAATAATATGAAAAATATGTATATATAGTAAGAAATAGAATATTGGTGAGGGGCATTGGTTGTCAATTAAATCACTCAAGAGCAGAAATGCTAATTCGATACGGCTTCCAATAGATTACATAGATAGATTTAACAAGATTCTACGACTAGATCTGATGATGAATGGGTCAAACACTGAATTTTCGCAACGATTTCCAAATCTTCTGAAAAGTGCGCAGCACGCAACACAACACAAAGTCCTTTCTAAATTTATTATTTTAATTAAATAAAATTATATCTAAAACTTAGAATTTGGATAAATAGTTCTATTTTCTAAACTTAAGAAGTTTCAGTTTCTAAATTAGGCTTAATTCTACGTTCTATATATATATATATACTAGGTGACTGCGCATGCGTTGCACGCGCGTCGGTAGTTTATGTTTTATAATAAATATTTGGAAGACATTGTCGGGATGGTATGATATGTAGTAAAACAAATGTTACATCCAACGATAAAGGGAAGTTATGACAAACATGTGAAATGTTCTCGAACTTCACAGACAAACAAGCATAGAAAAGTTTCAACATAAACTGGTGTTTTTTCTACCGAAGTGTCCAAAAGCATCTTGGTAGTTGTAATAACCTGAAAGATGTATCCAATGAATATGATGAGCAAATTAAAAATAAATAATAACAATATCAATAATTTTAATTGTATGATTTTGATATGATGATTTTGAAAATATGCAGACTATAAAGTGGGTTTATAAGTAGTAATTGATGGCAACTTTTTAAAATTGTCAGTAATAATGTTTCTTATATTTGACAATGTATTAGAATTTAATGTTACATTAAGACTAACCTTGCATTGTCTACATTAAAATGTAGGAGATTCGGGTAGAATATTCCCACGCTTTCGATTATGATCGGTTGCCTTATCAATCTTGACGACGAAAGCTAATGGTTGACCCTTTATTTTCTTCATAAGGACTTTTGATTTACCTTCAATTTACCAAAATAGTGTAAAGAAGAATGACGTCGTTACAACATAAAAAACCAAGTGTTTATTATACATATATATATATATTTTTCTGATAGGCAGAACAAAAGAATAGTAATTTTTAAAATATATATATTCTAACTATGTATATATCAATTCATCGTTTAAGAAAATTTATGTATATTTACAACTTAATTAAGTTGAAGGTTTCTTGTAGATAGAGTGTAATTTAAGAATGAAAATATGGTTAGTTGTTAAATTGTTAAGAAAAATATACCTGATCTGGTGAGGTAATGAACTCCTTAGCTGAGCATCCAATAATCTTCTCAGCAGCTTCAAACACTGTGATTGTTGCTTGAGCAGTACCATCATCCACAACTAACTTGAAGTTATACCTATCAACATATAGCATAAATCATTATATAACATATGCAATTATTATTTATATATGTAAATGTGATTCCCGACTATTACAGTATCATAATCTAAATGGGGAAAAAAATTCTCGTTTCGTTACCTATGAACAGAACAAGACATTATATACACTTTTGAAGAATAAGGTTTTCCGATGTCATTTGAGATAAAGCAAAATTAATGGTGCCTCCATTTACACACCATTGTTTTATTTAAATTCATTTTATTATATAATTTTAGAATAAACATAATATTACTTATATAGTAATTAAGAGTCAGAAAATGCACATTGGGGTGACCTGTATGTTTTAACGCCACAAGTTGGATAATGCAACTGAGAAGTTTTGTTAATTATTTTTTTGTTGCAAGTGTTATATCCGTAACCATGTGTCGGCATCTTCAAATACGCTGATAACTTTTGCTTTTATAGTGTAATAAGTATTCTACAATTGAAATCAAATAATAAATATTAATGTACGAACTATAAGTATGTAGTAATATTGTTAAAATAAAAATAGTAAAACGAAAGGTTAAACTGTGTTGAAATCGTACCTTGAAATCAGCTAATTCACCATTTGTTAACTCATTGAGTTGCTTGTGCTCAAAATTTGTAGATGTTAATGGTTTAGTGGAACATTGTTGAGAGCCAGTTTCAACGGTAGTCAACCTATTATGATAGGGCTAAGTTACTAAATGTTCGGTATATTTATTAACTTAAGTAGGTCGTAGAATGTACAAACCAGTGTTCTCTGCCTTCACTATTTATGATGTCTGGTTGATGTCCACTGTTGAAAAAGATAGAGATGACAACCCTATTGTTCCTGAAAAATATTTATAATTACTACTGTCAGATGTATATACGCATATTGTCTGCAAGAAACCGTCTTGCTGTTTCTTTGAGAATTCCCTGTGATCCAGGATGAAATCAAAACAGTTAATTCAATTTGAAGGAAGTCATCGTTGCATTTAAAATGGTAAGTAGGGAAATTATGTTGAGCAGAATTATGAGTTGAATAAATTGACATGTTCATACAAATAGACTATTTCTTGATATTTAAAATTGAAGAGTATGTTAGTTCTCATCTTTGGAAGGGCGAGAAGTAATGAAAACAGGTTTAAGATGTATGAGTATATATATTTCTATGTAAAAGTATAATTTAAAGTCTTACCTGTCTCTTCATTTTGAAGAATGGATTCTGCAGATGATAGATTCACCGGCAACAGTGATGTCTCAAGTGTGCTTGTAGACGAGCCTTGCAGAATGTGCCGGTGATATCCACTTTCACCATGCGGCAACAATAGTGGATATTGCAGTGGGTCATAACATCCGAAGTAATGTTGGATGCGGTGATGATTACCTGTTTGGGCGGTGACAAGAATATCACGTTTTGAGGGAACACTTGCTGCCTTCGACCCAAATAGCTGCAACATCATGAGCAAATGGGCTATTGTACAACCGCTGGTCTAGTGCGGGATCACATATAATTCGTAGTTCACAGGATGCTAACAGGACATCTTGCAAACGCTTGAAAACACTTGCATAAGGGTTAATAGATAATATGCGCATGATTTTTTCGACCAATGATCTGGAGAGTTTTGCCTATGGGGAACCTTGTTCAATCTATTTGAGACTTCATTGCTGGTGTCGAGAAAATAAAGTTGGAAGAAACAAGGACCTTTATCACCTGGTAATAGTGAGTGAGGGTTATGGTAAGCCTGGCCTTGTGCTTTAAATGTGTAGACGCCTTTACGTGAAGATGCCAGATCTTTATCTACGCGGACACCAAAGGATGTGAATGGGAAAATGCTATTGTAAGCCCTTATATGAGTTAAGAAGTCATTCGAGTCTGGGTCTTGTCCTTCATATAAGGCTCGAAGTTCTGGGGGCATCTCAGTGGGTGCAAGTACAACCTTCCCAGCACTACAACAGAAGCATGGTGGTTCATCCTGGAATCGTTTAGCTCCACAGAAGTTGCAAGGTTGCATAATTTGAACTTCGTAACTTTCAACGGATGTAGTGATATCAGAAGAAAGGCCTGTGGGAAGAAAAGAAGAGATCATAAGTGACGGCTCCAAGATGTGTGTGGATGGATGTAAACATGTGAGCATTGTATGGTTGTGTAAAAATATATGAGAAATGTGGTTAGTATTTGGTGGTTTTTGGTAGAATGTTTCTTTTAATGGATTTTGTCTGTATTAAAAAGACAGGAGTTCAAGAGTATAAGAGGAAGGATATACCTGGATTTGAGGCTGAAGTAGAGGGTATCACTTCAGGTATAGACTCGCGGCGGCGGCGTTCAGATCGGAGGGCATCAGCTTTTCGTTTTTGAGTAGTAGTTAGTTTGGATCGCCTTTCCTAATCATACATTTTACGCATGTACTTATCTGCAAAATATTAGGTCATTACTGAAGTCAAGTATGCTTTATTGGAGTGGTGAAAAAAATACCAAAGTTTAGAGGGTATACCGATAGCCATGGATCCTGCCGAGTTAATAAATGTATCAGCCAGCAAAAAAATCTGCATAATTAAGAAACATGTAAGATACATAGTATGTGAGGGGTTTTAGAATTCATTAAGGTCATCATGACTTCCATGTAGATAGCCAGCCTCTCAAGCAGAGAACAAGTGTGCAAGTTTTACTGATTTCTTCATATACAAGTTAGCCTTCGTAATGTTTAAACAACATGACTATTGAGATTTAAAGGAGGCCATATGTTAATAAACAATCAGTTTCAGAAATGCAATTGTGTTATTTGTATGTAATAATTTAAGGTTAGTGAGAATTCATTCTCTCATAGAGAACCTTGCAGCAGAATCAGAAACAGAGGTAGTCAAGTCTTGTTTAGGACTATAAACAGACAATTTATGTGCATTGTACCATGTCCTAACAATCCATCAATTTCATCAGCAATAGAGTTGTGTTATTTGTTTGTGGCTGGGCATCTTCCTCAAACAGTCGCAAAGCGATGCACCGCCCAGAATCTCCAGATCACTCCAGGTAACTATTGTTCCCTATATGTATCCTCCCCCACCAACCTAGTTTCTTTTCATTTGTAATGTTAACTGGAATTAATTTTGGTCTTGGGTGTTCGTTAATTGGTTATTGTTCTCGCAACTTACTTCAAAACACTAAATTTTATAGACATAATTGTATCCTTGAATACCTAGACCTATCCAATTGATTGCCCATAAGATGCTCATCCATATTAAGGAGCTCCTTTCCTATTAAACATAATGGTCATTAGTAGTTCAATAATTATTTGTCTAAAAAGCATGATTAAATGGCAGAAGAGACATACCCATTTCAGTGGAATTCACAAAAACTACAGTGTAACCAACCTGCATCAGATATCTAAAGATGAGCAGTTCCCAACAAAGTTCTACTTATCAGTAAGAATAATGTACATTTACTATTACTATTACTATCATAGTAAGAATAATCAGTAAAACTACTATTTATCTATACATAATTGAGTAATTTCTACATTTAATTTAGTTTATTCCATCTAAAACTTTATTTTCCTGAATAATTTATATTATTCATTTTCACAGTTTTCTTTTCAATTTTTAAATTTGGTACTCAAGTTGAACTGCTACCGTAGCAGTATTAATAAACAGTTTAGTTTTTTATTATCATAAGTACGTATTTATTCTCACGTTTAATAAAGTTAGCAGAACAACCGATGCCAATGGAAGAAACTAATAACTTTATCAAATCCCATTGAATGAGCATTCCAACAGAAAGTAGATCTATCAAAAAGACTTAGACTAAATAAAATAAGATAAGATCGTGATTGTCATACTTGTAGTTATGTTGCAATTGTACCATAAGAGTCCCACTACAGAGGAGTCAAATCTTGGAAAATAACTCTCTTTTAAAAAGGGAAGCAGCAATAAGAAGATATTAGTAATGCTAATAGCATATCCATACATGTGGAAGTTAACATGGAAAAAGAGCGGAGGTAAATCTGGAACTTAGACAAAAAATGACAACACATAATACCATATCTCATCCAGAATTTAGCAATTACCACATTCGTCCTAAAGAGCAAAAATACAACTTCATATATGTTTTAGGAGCATCAATTTTACACTCTCAACACCCGTATCATCAAGGCAATGAGATCAAATTTTATTTAAAAACAAAAAACATGTATGATATATTGCTGCAGAAGAACAATCATATACGATGAATTTGACTCCTACATAACACCACAAACTTCAAAGTATACTCTTTGGAAGTGTATGATAGACGAACCAATGTGTAAGTGCTTGTTTAGATCAAATAAAGAACATGTTGGGATAATGCCACCTGGATCTCTTGGTAAGACAAATATGTGAGGGGTTTTAGAATTCATTAAGGTCATCATGACCTCCATGTAGTTAGCCAGCCACTCAAGCAAAGAACAAGTGTGTGAAAGTTTTACTGATTTCTGCATATACAAGTTAGCCTTCGTAATGTTTAAACAACATGACTATTGAGATTTAAAGGAGGTCATATGTTAATAAAAAATCAGTTTCAGCAATGCAGTTGTGTTATTTGTATGTAATAATTTAAGGTTAGTGAGAATTCCTTCTCTCACACAGAAACTTGCAGCAGAAGCAGCAGAATCAGAAACAGAGGTAGTCAAGTCTTGTTTAGGACTATGAACAGACAATTTATGTGCATTGTACCATGTCCTAACAATCCATCGGTTTCATCAGCAATAGAGTTGTCTTATTTGTATATAATAATTTCATGTTTTTGAAAACTCATTCTCTCACTGGTGAAATCATGGTAATGCACAGAGAAACTTGCAACAGCACCTTCAGAACCAGAGGTAGTTGAATTCGTGATTATGACTATGAATAGACATTGTATGTGCACGGTGGTGGAGTTGTTGAAAACGAACAGGTTAATATGCAGTGGAATTTAGAGGGGAGTACCTGTGTGCAGTTTCGAAAGTTTGATGGACGAAAACCCTCTCCACGAAGTGAATGAATCAATGTTAGGTCGTAATTGGACAGTGGAGTTGCAGGAATTGCTGATTGTTGGCAAGTAGGAAGGTTGAATAGTGTAGAAACCTCCTCCAGTGAGTTATCGAATGAATGCCCAAGGTTGATTTCGTGGAGAGTTCCTTTCGTGGATTAATGGAAGCAGGGGATGGTGAATTTGATTTTGGTTGAAGAGAAAGAATTTCAGTGAAGAAGAAGAGAGTTGGAGATGGGTGGAATAAAGGAAGAGGGAGGGTGAGTGGGTTTGGGCAGTGGATAGTTTTGGGTTTTTTTTTTTTTTTTTTTTTTTTTTCTTTTTTTTTTCTGAATTCCAAAGGCTAAACCAGCGTGAGGAATAGGGTGGATGGGTCTGTAGTTTGTACGGTGGATTGGACAGGTATGTGGGACCCAATTTTGTTGTTTTGGAAGTTGTTTTTGAGAATGCTAAAGCGGTATGTCTGTTCGGTGTGAGGACACCGCGAACATTTATATAGGTGGTAGATGGTAGATATATATATATATCTATTACATAAATAAAAATCTGTAAATTTGAAATTGTCCTCACCAAAAAATTGTCCTCACAAAATATCTACGCATACCCTTTCACTAATAGTTGTGTTGGTTCACCATCTAATTGTTTCGTCTCTCAAACAAACCACAATGTTGAAGAGATGCTATTTCTAACTGTGCTTTCATTTCCTAAATCCAGTCAAATATCGGTCACATCATATATCTTCCACGAAGGTTTCATAATTCATATCTCTCCTCCTTCGCGTTCTCTTTTTTCAAGTCAATGTTTGGAATTTTCATCATCTTCCGCATGTTCTTCTATCTATTGTAAGAATTAGATGTTCTTAATTCATAATTATTTCCTCCTACTCCCATTTATAGATTTTGTTCCCTGATTTTTTTTTTTTTTTTTTTCAGATGGACAATAAAGTTTGCACCATTACCGTGCATGGTCTAATCTGGATGCAAACTAGAACACAATTTTAATGAACGACGGCACTTGTAGTGATTGCTTTCACTAATTATGGATCAAGTAAGTACACAACTTTCTTCAAATATATTCTTTATATTATATATTAAACATTTCCATCGTATTTTCAAACATTTATTCATGTTTACGTTCATTTATGAAACAACAGATACTCCATGACATATGTGAATTTAAAGTGTCATGCTGACCATATGTCTTTTTATAAAAAAAATTCTTTCTGGTTATTCTTACACGCTCAATTATGTGCAAAGTTTTTTTTCTATGTACGAACCTCTTTTTCATCATACTCTCGTTTTCTAATCTACACATTAGTTCTAATCAACTTAATTGATTTAATTTTCACTTGCATTTGCTTAGTATTGTATAATTCACAACTTCCCTTTTAAGCCCTAGATCGGGTTAAGCACCATCATAAATCCATGGTTAGCTTGGTAGGGTTTTTTGGCACCGCAATACCTTTTGTGATTTAATTAAGTTCGGTACATGATAATTGAAAAGAGACTCTTTCTAATTAGTAATTCCTAACGGATATATATATATGTGTGTGTTTTTTTTTACTAACTATGATTGATAATGTACAAGATCTCCATTCTTTTTTCATACATCATTAATGTTTAATCCTTCAATACAACTGCTCTAAAGAAGAAAAGGATTAAAATAAACTGAGAGATCATTAGTATAATTTTAAAATACTAAAAAGAAATTATCTTTAAAAAATAATAGTTTTGTATTGTTATTTTCTGTTAATTATAAATATTTTGTCGTTGATAAAAAAATATGACAAGCCTTATTAAAAATTAATAGCTGTCTTCTTAAGGATATTAGTTTCCAATTATATGAAATATGAATGTGCACAATGTTATTATGAATTTATGATAGTTCTTTTTTGTAATAAAAAAAAGGTTTATGATAATGATAGATATATTATTTACGTTACGGATTTGAAACTGTATAAATATTAAATATACTCTTCTCACTAATTATATTTACCTCCGAAAATTAATTATGGCTTCGTCTCTGATTACCGGTACTACCCTTTTGATGAGGACTCCTCTTAGAAGTACTCCGTAAAAAATAAAAAATATTATTAGGGTATTCAACAAAAGCTGCTGAAAACATAGTATGATTTTTTATTATTAAGTTCAGTTTTCGGACAAGTAATGTGTGTGTTTCGTGGTTATGAAATTATTTGATCGGATAATTGAGGAAATTATTAATTACTATTATTTTGAAATACCCTAAAGTCTAAATCATTACTCTTAAACGTTTTATATTTTTCAGACCTAAAACGATAAACTAATAAATACAAACTATACATAACGCGTACTGCGCGTGCAACGCACGTGCAAAATTCTAGTATATATATATAGTCTTTACGACATTCATTAATCTTAAAATAATTTTGCATTTTAAAGTTAATATTATGTAATCATCGGTTCTCACACTGTCGTTAGATCGTGTGGCTGTTTTTTTTTTTTTAAATTGCTCAAGCAAAAGCGAGCACATTTTGTTTTTACTTCAGTTACATTTATTTTTAATATCTAAAATAACCTTTTTTTAATTAATTTCCTCGTCTATTTTTAAAATGCTAACAAATCATTATTATATCATATATTTGTATGCTTGCAATTAGAATACGATAGCGCAGTTAGAAAATAATAAAATATCACTCTGATAAGAGAAAATTTAAAAGAGAATTATTTTTTTATTTTTTTTTTTGCCAAAGAATTATCTAAATTAAATGTGTGAAAGAATGAGTTTCTGTCTAAGTGCAAGGTATTTTTAAGACAATTTTGCATCTTTACCAGTTCGTCCGCTGTGCGCTAGAGATTAAGAGTGTATAACAACTATCTTCTATGATAAAATTATATTCTGGTAACATGTTAGAAAAAAAAAAACATCCACCAATTGAACATAACCATGAATATGTTTTAACATGAAAGTCAAGTCCATTTTACAACATTGTATATATTATATCTATAATAAAATTTATCCAAAGTTCATAATCTGATAGCGCTAGCTAGTCCGGTCTTACTTGGAATAAAAATTTACATAGTATAACTTTTGAATGTCGGTTATCCTACGTTACGCAAGAGTTGTACAAATACACGATTCTTATAATAATAATTAAATTTTATTTATTATTTACATGTACTGACTAGACAGATTTGGATATATAATCAATCAATCAACATATTATATATATAAATACAGTATATTGACTGACCCACTAATCTGGAGAATCAAGTCAACCAATCCCCAGATTTAACCTTACAGTTCTTACCAGCTATTAATTACTATGGTAAAATAACACTTGTCCACTTTTTACCACGTCTCACAAATTTACTAACTGAATGAACACTAATTCTTTGTTACATTCCTTTTGATCGCCACGGCACGCAGAGGATGTTTCATCTCACATGACAGTTTCAACGTTTCACTGAGTCGAACTGGGTGACCCGGTTCTTGAACCCACTGAAATTCCTTCACCAGCTCGGCCACCCATCGGGTCACCGTCACCAACCCGAGATTCTTCCCGGGGCAAACCCTCCGACCCGCCCCGAAAGGTGCGAGCCTCAGATCCCCACCCCGAACGTCCACGTCATCACCTGAGAATCGGTCCGGGTTGAATTCTTCAGGGTCTTTCCAGATTTTCGGGTCGTGGGTTATGGCCCACATGTTGACCATGGCGACGGTGTTGGCAGGAACAACCATGCCGTTGCTGAGGTGGACGTCTGATGTGGATAGGCGGGCCCAGGAGAGGAGTGGGCCCGGCGGGTGGACCCTGAGGGTTTCTTTCACTACGGACTGTAAGTAGGGGAGTCTTGCCATGTCAGCATCAGTCAACGTCGAGCCTTCGTCAAGCTCTTTTTGAAGCTTTTGTTGAATGTTGGGGTGACGTACCAACTCGGCGATGGTCCACTCGGTTAATAAAGCTGTCGTGTCGGTTCCTCTGAAGATCATTTCCTATACCACCAATATACAATGATTAATATTTACGTCATAAAATTAATGACGTAAAATTTATGTATAACTAGAATTACGATCGTGACAACAGTTAGTTATAGGATGAATATTTTTTTTTTCTAATTTAATTATTAGATAGGGGTAGATATATTGGTTTGATTCGCTTAATATTGTGACATTCTTATTATTAATATTAATATATAATGTAAATCAGTTTATTATATTCTTTTGTTATAAGAAATTAGTTACTTGAGAAACAAGAAAACATAAAACGTACGTACCCACAGCACAGCAATCATGTCATCTTCTTGGAGCTTCTCTCCGCCATCTAATGACAGCAGAATATTGACAAAGTCAGAATCATCGGATAACTTCGTCGGCAATCCCCTCAGCTTGTGCTCTTCAATCACGGCCCCGACGAGCTTCTTAACCCGAGGCCGCAGCGCCATGCAACGTTCCTTTATCCGATACGGGTCGTAGAAATAACTCAGCCACGGTAAGTGGTCCGACCAGTTAAAAGCTCCGAGTAATTCAAAACCTTCCGATACAATTCCGATTAGCTCCTCGAGCTCGTCGGAATTATTCTCGTACCTTTTTCCGAACACGGTTCCCATGATGTTATTCAGAGCCGCTAGCTGTAGGTGTTTCCTAAGAAAAACAAAGCCGTCGTTTTTTTGTGCGGTCTCGATGTTACGTAACATGGCGGCTGAGTCGAGCCGCCGACCCGGTTCATGAGCCGAGATTCTGCATGGGGAGAAAAGATGTGACGTGGCGATTCTCCTTAACGACCGCCAATAAGCACCGTTTGGCGAAAACCCGATGGCTCGGTCGAATAATAGACTCCGAGCCGATTGCTTTATTGGCCGGTCGGCGAAATGCGATGAATTAAGGATTTCCTTAGAAATTTGCGGTTCGGAGGAAACGACAAAGGGGGTAGAGCCGGCGCTGAAGGCCATGAGACAGGTGGCGGCCCGGGTTCGAGCCATGGATGTTAGGGTTCGGTGGGGGAGGCCGTGGCTGAGAGCGAATAGGCTTCCGACAAGTGGAAGGCCTTTCGGGCCAGGAATCGGGATTTTGCCGAGTCGGTTTCGGCCGTTGATCCATGCGATACCGCCGCCAGTGGATGAAGCCCAGGAGAGGATGGCGATTGAGAAGCATGTGAAGGTGAGGAAAAGGAGTGTGTAGATATTAAGTTTTAGGGTTTGTGAGCCCATGAATGCAGGGAGAGTGAATATCCACCAAATAGTGTCTTTTGAGATCCAACCAATAGTAGTCTCCATTTTTGTTTTTTTGTTTTTTCCTTAAAAATGACAAGATTGGTCGTTTGGTGATGATAAGAAGTGAAGTTATGGGGAGGAAGAAGAGGGTTTTATAGTGACTAAGAGGAAGGAAGTAGTGTTTGTCGGGAAAACGGTTTAGTGTTTTTTTTCTTCTTAATTATTAGTTTTGAGTTTGAATTTTAATAATGAAAAAATATTTATAATTATTATTTAACCATTTACTGACTATTTTGGTAGAGTATAATGGGTGAATTTTTTTCAGGGTAAGGCTTGATTATGGATAAATAATTAGTATAATTTTTTTTAGAGGAATATAAGATTTTAAGGGATTAAATTAATAATAACAAATTTTATAATAAAAATTATACAATGTAAAAAGTTGAGGGACAATTATTTTTCTCATTCCTACGTAGCTCCATGTCTGTATTCCAATGTAGATAAATATATTATTATATTAAGTATAGAACAAACATGTTATACGAAACATATTTAGTGATAGCTCTTTAGAACACAACGGAGAAAAAATGGTGGTGGGGATAAAAGATACGGAAATGGACAGGCGAACGAACCAAATTTTGGTCCATGAAAGATAGTTTTAACTGAAAAACTGATGGTGATTTTCCTTTCATTTGATGTCATCAAGAAGTTCACGTGGAATGAAGAGGAAGGAGTGAGGAATGTGTCTTTCACTAATAATAATAATATTGGACAACGATGACGTGTCTCAGCTTTATTTCTTTAATCACATTTTTTTTAATTCTCTTTACTTAGGCCCTTTTTAAGTATATTTCATTATGGTTCTATGAATCAATTAGGAAGGCAATTATATCCGTAATTTGAAAAGCCGTACATATATCCTGTTTATGTTACACATCTATATTATTATATATTTATACTCGCACCAAATTTATTTGTAAGAGTTAAATGGTAATAGATATGTTTTTATTCTTATAAATATAATCTTACTCTTAGCAGAATCGTTTAATTAGAACTTGGTCTTGCTTCTATCCTTTTTCTTATTATATTATATGATCACATACGTGTATCTCTATAAAGATTTCTGTTGAAACTACGATAGTAATTCTTATAATAATTTTTTTTTACACCTATATATATATATAGATTATTTCAGTCAACGGGGTTTGCAAAAGCAGTTTTGTAGATCGGTAAAAAGAATTTCACAATTTGATATTTAGACTCTCTTATATTATATTAATTACCTGAGCATAAACGTACTGTGTCTGTGTTGTATGTACGTACCTAATTATAAAATCATAATACCTGCCGAACAAGTAAGATTAGATAGATTCGGATTTTTGGATATGCCTATGATAGTCCAATAATAATAATAATAATAATAATAATAATAATAATAATAATAATAATAATAATAATAATAATAATAATAATAATAATAATAATAATAATAATAATAATAATAATAATAATAATAATAATAATAATAATAATAATAATAATAATAATAATAATAATAATAATAATAATAATAATAATAATAATAATAATAATAATAATAATAATAATAATAATAATAATAATAATAATAATAATAATAATAATAATAATAATAATAATAATAATAATAATAATAATAATAATAATAATAATAATAATAATAATAATAATAATAATAATAATAATAATAATAATAATAATAATAATAATAATAATAATAATAATAATAATAATAATAATAATAATAATAATAATAATAATAATAATAATAATAATAATAATAATAATAATAATAATAATAATAATAATAATAATAATAATAATAATAATAATAATAATAATAATAATAATAATAATAATAATAATAATAATAATAATAATAATAATAATAATAATAATAATAATAATAATAATAATAATAATAATAATAATAATAATAATAATAATAATAATAATAATAATAATAATAATAATATAATAATAATAATAATAATAATAATAATAATAATAATAATAATAATAATAATAATAATAATAATAATAATAATAATAATAATAATAATAATAATAATAATAATAATAATAATAATAATAATAATAATAATAATAATAATAATAATAATAATAATAATAATAATAATAATAATAATAATAATAATAATAATAATAATAATAATAATAATAATAATAATAATAATAATAATAATAATAATAATAATAATAATAATAATAATAATAATAATAATAATAATAATAATAATAATAATAATAATAAAATAATAATAATAATAATAATAATAATAATAATAATAATAATAATAATAATAATAATAATAATAATAATAATAATAATAATAATAATAATAATAATAATAATAATAATAATAATAATAATAATAATAATAATAATAATAATAATAATAATAATAATAATAATAATAATAATAATAATAATAATAATAATAATAATAATAATAATAATAATAATAATAATAATAATAATAATAATAATAATAATAATAATAATAATAATAATAATAATAATAATAATAATAATAATATAATAATAATAATAATAATAATAATAATAATAATAATAATAATAATAATAATAATAATAATAATAATAATAATAATAATAATAATAATAATAATAATAATAATAATAATAATAATATAATAATAATAATAATAATAATAATAATAATAATAATAATAATAATAATAATAATAATAATAATAATAATAATAATAATAATAATAATAATAATAATAATAATAATAATAATAATAATAATAATAATAATAATAATAATAATAATAATAATAATAATAATACGTACTCGAGACTACATCCAATCAAACACTATATATATATATACATCGTCTATAAAAAAAAAAAATCACTCCACTATACACCGTGGTGCGTAGAGGTTGGTGCACCAAACTATTGATGCACTCTCACCCATTTAGGCACGTCAGCCTGCTATATATTTTTATGGTAATAATTAAAAATAATATACATACATTTATGTTTTTTTTCCCTAAGAATGTAAATATATTATATATTAAGAAATATACTTTATCCTTAGCCGGATGGGAATATTCCACCTCTTCGTCATGGCAATTCATGTCCCGGCCCTACTGTTTTTTTTTAAAGAAAAATAAAGTTACAACTTACAACTAAGAAACAAACGGTTGAGTAGAAATAAATGGTTGAATGTCGAATTAAACAATTACAACAATTATAAATTTAATTAAGGACAAATTTTCTAATTAAACGAAGTTTACATAGTTTAATGATTATACGCTTAAAACTAACTACATAATATATGGTCTAACGTTTAAAAATAATTACGTAATATATATGTTATAACGATTTCATTCTTTATTCATTAATTAGAGATTTCGATTTTATTCCTTACAAACTATTTCAAGCATAATTTTTTTTTTTGGTGTGATGTAAGCATATAACGTAAAATGAATCCGTTATAACAACCCGTGAAAAAAAATAAAGCTCAATATATTTGGCCAATTAAGTAGACCAAGTGTAGTTTAGTAGGGACCGACCAATAAGGCAAGCAAGGACCTAGTGATTGGGACAGGCCGCCGTGAAACGACAACATACGGAAGCATCAAATACTATGGTAGGAAAGAAAAGTTATACGCAGCTGTCTAATTTACTTAAAAAAAAAATTATACACGTCAAACTAAACCTTCTTTATTATATATTTTTCTCTTTTTTTGTTAAAATATATTTTTCTCTAAATCATTGAAAGAAATTAAGTATACTTATACGTGTCTTTGAGCGATTAACATTTTTCAGCTGATGTGTCCAATCGTAAAGAATAGTCGATATCAATGTCCGACAATGTTTAATAGAAAATGTTCGAAATTTATTATATATATATATATTATATATTATGGGTTAATTAGCAAATTGCTATCTAAACTTTATATGAATGTGCAAATTGTTTGTTAGACTTTTTTTAAGCAAATTAGTAGCTGAACTTCCTATATTGTGTAAAAAGTTACCTCCGTCCATCTTTATGTTAGTTTTGAACGAAAAATACTTTAAAAATTGTTAAAAACACCATAAAGTTTTATTATATTAATATAATGACATGATATTTATATAAAATCATAATTTCAAATAATACATGTTAAGAAATGTATAAAAGAATAAATATTTACCTTTTAATTTCAAGGTAAATAATATTTTAATAAATAAAAGTAAATAAATTTATTTATAAATATTAAATTATAAAATATTATTTAATAATGTGAATTATTCTTGTGTGTTTTAAAGCTCAGAATCGTCAGTTTTGTAAAGTGACACAGTCATACACATTTGAGCAAGTAAACTTTAAAATTAATTTAAAATCTCAAATGCGGTTTCATCACGAATTATTATCTAATATAATAAAAATAGTGATATTTCTTTAGATTTTAAGCTAATGTGGATTTATTTTGGTAGAACTTGTGGAGTTTGGGATTGGGATAGCCTAATTAGTGATTTAGATGATGGTAAAAAAAATGAAATATGCATCGCCACGAAAAAAAATAATGAAATATGCAAAAGTTAGTAAGTGGGCCAAAAGACTACAGTATTGGGCTCCGTGAACGAATCGATAGTGTTAAACCACTTAGATTTGAGGCCGAGGTCGTATTTATATACTGAAAATGCATCTGCGCCAACACCGACTGAAATAAACTTTAACTTGATTTTAGTTAAAAACCGATATCAACTATGTGATGTGAATTGTGATTATCCATCCATTTTCATCACATTCACTAATTTTTATTTTGGCTAGTGACTCATTGAATATGCATGTACTTTGCCCATGATCCTTAAATGTAATTATAGAACTTATACATTACGAATGTAACCTTGTATTATAGATTTTAACAGTGCAATTTGGACGCTGTCGTAAGTTTTGCCCGGAACGGTGAATTTCGAAAATTTTCCCCATCGTACGCGAATCACCAGTGGGCATGGAAACTCTGGTTTGTATTTGATACAAGACTCCGATTCTCCCCACACCTCATCCTCTCCATCTCCATGTCCGCCGCAGGCGCCGCCAACCTTCCGCCGCAGCAGCAGGCGGAGAACTATGATACACTGATACCCTCCCTTCCTGTTGACATAGCCATAAACATTCTTGCCCGTGTCCCCAGATCACAGCATCCAATCCTCTCATTGGTCTCCAAACCCTTCAAATCACTCCTCTCATCGCCACTCTTCTTCTCCACGCGCCGTCTCGTCGGCGCCACCGAGCCTTGCCTCTACCTTATCCTCCGATGTCAAAGCTCTCGCTCCCTCCTCTCTTTCACCCTCCATTGCAATCCGCCAAAACGCCGTCGTCTCATCCCAATCGCCCCGATCCCATCGCCACATTCCATAGGCTCCGCCTACGCCACCCTCGGAACGGACCTCTTCGTCCTCGGCGGCTCTGTGAACGATGCTGGCTCATCGCGTGTCTGGATCCTCGACTGCCGAGTTAACACCTGGCGGCCCGGCCCAAGCATGCGGGTCGGCCGCGAGTTCCCCGCTGCAGCCGTAATCGGCGGTAAGCTATACGTCATGGGTGGCTGCGTGCCTGATACGTGGGCCCGCGCGGCCTACTGGGCAGAGGTGCTCGATCCAGCTGGGAACGGGCCGTGGGCACCTGTTCCGAGCCCTACCGACGTGAGGGAGAAGTGGATGCACGCCAGCGCAGTGATGGACGGAAAGATGTATGCAATGGCGGACAGGGGAGGTCTTGTGTTCGACCCACTGACTGGAGAGTGGGACAGTGTTGGGGGCGAGCTAGATATGGGTTGGAGAGGGAGGGCTTGTGTGGTTAATGGGGTATTGTATTGCTACGACTACTTGGGGAAGATTAGAGGGTTTGATAGCAGGAGCGGTATTTGGAAGGAGTTGAAGGGTGTTGAACATGGACTTCCGAGGTTCTTATGTGGAGCAACAATGGCAAATATGGGTGGAAATCTGGTTGTAGTCTGGGAAGTGAAGAGTAATGGAAATGGGAAGGAGATGGAGATTCTCGGGGCTGAGATTGAGGTGAGGAAGGACAGCAATGGGGATCTGATAGGGGCAATTCAGTGGTCAGATTCGCTTCTGAAAGTTCCCGTTGGCTCTTCCATCGTCAATTGTTTAGCGGTTGCCTTGTGATTCTTGGTGGAAGCAATAGAAGGGTATGCTATTTTTCTATAATTTGCGTTGCTTTATATATTACATACAATTCGATGCATGCATATGTGGTGAAATGATATCCATTGTGTTTGCTTTGATGCTTCCTGTGTCCTACTATCGTTGAGTTGTGTGTTGCAAGTCATATTGTGTATGGAAAGAAGAACTGAAACTAGAAATGAAAGAAATTATGGATGTGGAGGGCGTTGTTCGCTTTGAGAAGGATTGGATCTGAAGGTTTGAGGACCTTGATAAAATTGAATTGACATCGATATGGCCTTTCATTGGATTAGCATTTTCATTAGATTAATTATATACCATAAATGTGACGTCGTGTTTGTATATGCGGTGTCTTTTTTATGCTTTATTTGCTATTACCTGTTAGTGATAGTAATACCTTTTAACATTCAAAAAGTGGATAGGTAAACAGTGTTGATTTGGAATTGTCCTCTCCCTTCTTCTACATTGTGCCTTTATTTTATAATAAGAATGGGATTCTAATACCTTTCTGCTCAATGAATTTTATAAGCTCGGTCTTCTGATGCATTTTACTTAATAGTTACTGGTGCAGTATGACCTCCATGTGTAGTGATCTTTACGTGGTGTAAGTATGGTGAGGCTGAGGCTAGGAGGTCACTTGGTGAAAGATATCTGAGATTCATCTTCTCCACTGCTCATATGATATCTAAAAACAGAGAACCCACCCATTCTCATTAATGTTTGCTCCACTTTTTCTTAATTCTTGTTCTAGGAAGGTAGAGGAACAACATGAGAGCAATTTGGTTTCGCTGCAGAAGAGCTATTACTTGCTTTGCAAATATTTTACCTATACAATGTAGGCAATTGGAAAGGAACATGAACAGCTTAGTTTTCCCACAACATTACTTTATTCTGCAGAATTGTGGCAAGGCAACAAAGTAGTCCAGATCAAGTTTATTTCCTTTGCTAACTTAAACTTTTGTATGTGGTTCTTTTAGGAGACTCGTAAGTTAGTATCAACTATTTACTGATAGAGCAATCATGGTCGTAGTTTTTCAGCATGATTACCGGTTCTAACCCGAAAAATTGATCTTGTGTTGAAGTTCCGTATTCCTTTGTGAACCCTAATTCAGTATATAGTGAAAACCATTTGTGTGTTCTCTTATAGAACTTGGATGTAGCACCTATTACTACATTGCATGTGTTCTTTCTACTCTAAATTATTTAGTTTTATCTCCATCTGGTTGATGGCCAAAGAGAAGAAAATCCCTCTGGTTTTCAGAGCTTTTCTAGGTCAGTTAAAGATTGAGTTCTCAAAGGCCAAAAGAAAAATATTAAGTAATCATTTAAAAAGACCATCCAACCAAACAAGAGGAACCATAAAGCCAAGTACATACAAGTTGATGAAAATGTCTGCATAGAATCATAAGTTCCATGTATCTATACAACTTATTGATGTGTTGGAACTCTGATAGTTTATAGTATTTCTGTCTGGTGAAAAGTAACGATAAGAACACCCAAAGGTGCCATTTATATGCTTGATGATCTATATATGTAAATGCCCTGTATTTCTTTCTTCTACGGATTGAAACTGGCTATGATTGAAGATCGATCTCTAATTGGATATCCCATCTTGTTTATGTATACTTTGCTCGAATCTGTTTCCTTAGAAAAACTTGAACAGAATGCTGATGATGACATGTTTAGCTATATCTAGAAGATGAGCCTATAGTGTTTGTGATTGAGATCCTCCATAAAGGCGATTGATCTCCTTTGAATTGAGTAATGATGGATGTGATGTGTAGTGGTTGTGAGATCAATCGCAGTTGCTAAAATCACAGTTGCTAATATTCCCCCTGTTTCTTCTTCATGTAGTGTTGATTCAAGACAGAATTGAAGATGTTAACAACTGTGGCGTTGCTGGTAAAAGTTAAGAAGAAGCAGAATTGTGGTCATGTAAGTAGTTGTATGAGTGTCTCTCTTTCTGGTTATTGATATTATTAGTGTTAATAACTAAAAAACTGTCCAAGTTTACCATATGTTAAATGTAGGTGACTGAAGTTTGAAATGTTAAAATGGACTGTCTCATGTTTTATTATTGTTGAAATTTGGTGTCTATACACGTATTTTCATCTCATTTCAATCATTTTTATCAACCCACTCATAATCCATCACTGCTTACTTTTCACAAAATCGTCAAATTTCACCCAAAAGTGAACATCCAAAAGAAAAGGTGTCTAGCAGAGTGGTGTTGAGCGATTTTCAACGACAACGGAGTGGGATTTACCTTGTGTGGATGTGTCATCTTCTTAGGTGACGGTCCCGGCAAGATGACAAGAAGGGAGTGTGTATGGGAGCTCGAATTTGACAGTCGGTTTTTTCGGAATTGACTCCTCTAAGGTAATCACACCGAGACACCACATTTTAACAAAATTGAAATTTTGACATACAGTTTAACATTTGAAACTTCAGACACCTACTTTTAACATAGAGTAAACTTTGTAAAGTTTTTAGTTATTAACCTTTGTTATTATTGTATTGTAATAAAGGTCATGTTTAACGCCTGGTTCGGTTGGAGTAATTATATTATATACAAACATGTATGCAGAAAGGTTTAGCGTCGTAGACATGTTATATAGGTGCTTATGCAATCTGTATGCTTGTGTTGATAATATGTCAGGATTAGGGCTGGCGATGGTGAGGGTATGGTGCGAATAGCACTAATACCATAACCATACCATATTTTTTTTACTCATACCATAACCATACCATATTTTTTTCACTCATACCATAACCACTGCGGTTATGATTCTTCATACCATAATCATAACCATGATTTTTAACCACGATTAAACCATTTAACCACAATCATTCAAACTAATACAACATCAGTACAACATCATTGTTTCATACAAGAAAAGTAAACATACATTCATTGTTTTATACACGAAATCCAAATTAAATATAACTTAATTGTTTCACTTAATTAAAAAAATACATATTTAATTTCCTATCACTTGCGATCATCGATCCTCATTCGCCATCACTTCCAATCGTGATTACCTAATAATAAGAAATATAGACAAAAAAAATGGTGGGTGGGAAAGGAAACGGAATAAGAATTATAATATATGAATAATAATTAAAGTATAATAATAATGTATATATATAACAATATAAGTATTAGTAATATATATATTAATATTATATATATAGATGTGATGGTTATAACCGCGGTTATGGACTGAATACCATAACCATAACCATTGCGGTTACAAGATTCATCACCATAACCGCCACTCACCATAATGGTGCGGTTAATCATTGCGGTAAAGAGTGTGAATAACCATGATTATTTGATTTTCACCGCACCATTACCGGCCCTAGTCAGAATTGGTTCATCATTAATTTATTTTTTTTTGCCAAAAAAGTAACTAATTAGTTGTTGTCCGGATCATCTTCAGATGGTTTTGTTAAAGGGATAATTAAAGCCGGCCCAAATTTTTTTTAGGCTTTAGTTATATTTTAACTTGAGACCTTTTTATTAAAAATATTTTTTTTTCTAAACATTTAAATTGACTATTTAATATTTATTGTACGTTTTTATTAATTTCTTTTTCTAAACTTTTTCATTCTTTTTATATTTAAAAAATGTGTTGACAAATAATAAAAATAGTAAAAATGAAATAAAATTAAATTAAAAACTGAAATGATAGAACCTCGTCCACACTATACGCTAAATATAATTCTAGATACAGTATATTGTACAATTCATACTGTGTTCGTATACCCAAATTAGGTCGAGCCCAAGATATGTCTTAAGGTGGACTTGAAAATTTAACAGATGTACAAACTGATAATATTTTCAAAATATTTTGTGTCAAATCGTAGCAGATTTTTTTATACCAGTTTATAACATAATTTAAACATGTACGTACTATTGGAACTATTAACATTTTTTTTTCTAAAAAATATACATTACGGAAAAAAAAGAAAAAGAAAAAAAAGGAAGCCCTCACGAAAAGAAAGTATGGAAGTTGGTAGGTGGTAGATGTGGACTTGCCAAACGGTGCACATTGATGGGAAAGAAAGGACGACCCGATTGGCCAACTTGTTGTTGGTGAGTTGAGTTTTTTTTTTTTTTTTTTTGGGGCCAAAGTTGGTGAGTTGAGTTGAGTTGGTAAGGAAGACTACATTTGTATTATTATTATCAAATTAAAGTGGATGTAGTCATAGTCATTGATAAGATGGATAGAAGCTCCACATCATCCATTTTTGTTAAAGTAAATTCTCTACCTGTGAAATTTCCAGTGAAATTTTAAGAGAAAGTATGAAAGAGAATGTAATGGAACAAATGTATTGGTCATTGGTGGGGCCCTAAACCACTTTCTATAGAAATTTCACACCATATTTCACAGTTTGTATCACCACTCTTTTTGTTAACTATCATTTTATTTTCTCAATGAGGACATCAATCAACCACCTCATCAAAAACACACACGAAACTAAGATTTAGGACACCCCTCCCACCGCAACATTATTATTATTATTACGGTTAATAGATATTTTGGTCCAACACGTTTGATAATTTTTTTGTTTTGGTCATATATTTTTTTTTTTCTAGTTTTAGTATTATATGTTTGAAATTTTTTTGTTTTTGGTCAATCCGTTAGTTGACCGTCGTTTGACCGTTAAATAGTCATGTGACTTGCACATGCATAGTCCAAAAGTTTTATTTTATTCAGTTTAGTCCTCAAAATTATTGTACTAACTTTTTACTTTTGTAATTTAGCCCCTAAACATTATCAACCGCACCCTAGGACTAAATTGACCTAGCCATGGTCCGGCCCATGGCTAGGTCGGACCATGGGTATGGTCGCTCAGGTCCGGCGACCCTAGCCATGGTTCGACGTAGTCATGGGTCGGACCATGGCTATGTCAATTTTCTCAATGGTCCAATTTGATCTATTGGATCCAAATGCTAAATTGACCTAACCATAAACCCATGGCTAGGCGTACCATGGTTAGAGTCACCCAAGTCCGGCGACCTAGCCATGGTCCGACCTAGCCATGGGTCGGACCATGGCTAGGTCAATTTACTCTTAGGGTGCGGTTGATAATGTTTAGAGACTAAATTGTAAAAATAAAAAGTTAGGACAATAATTTTGAGGACTAAACTGAACAAAAATAAAATTTTGGGACTAGGCATGTGCAAGTCACATGACTATTTAACGGTCAAACTGACGGTCAACTAACGGATTGGCCAAAAGCCAAAAATTTTCAAACATATGGTACCAAAACTAGGCAAAAAAAAAAAGATATATGACTAAAACCCAAAAGTTGTCAAACATATTGAATCAAAAAACCTATTAACCCTTCTTATTATTATTATTATTATTATTATTATTATTATGGCATTGAATGGCAATAAAAAAAATGGTTTAATTCGGAAAAATTATTAGTTGGAAGTCAGATAATCGGATAAATAATTAGCCGATTAAATAAAACAATTGGTAGATAAAATTTCACTTATGTAAAAAGTGGAAAGTCAGTTCCGTCAACTATTTCGTCCACGCTGATTATAAAATACGATAAACTGAACTAAACAATAAAACTTCTAAAAAATTGGTGAAATATAAATCCTAAAATTATTAGGAAGGAAACTGAGGCAATTCTATTATTTTAAGTTAGTTTACCGGGTTTTTTTAATCACGCACAAATCGCATTATCAATTCCATCAAATTGAGTTGTATATTTGATAGAATTAACTATTCATAAACCGGAGCTAACTAATTATTAAAATAAAAAACTATCAATTGATTCAACTTCACGTAGCAATTTTATAATTATTAATCAATCCTTCAATCAATAATGTTGATTCAATAATACAAACATCGTACATATATATGTAAACAAAAAACAAAGAAACCTTTTACTCATCGAGACAAAGCTAGAATAAAGAGATTGATCCTGTGACTCCCTCCTGTCCGTTAGTGTGCCAATTGGGAAGCAGAAGAGCCACCACCACCATATTATTCACTGCCACTCATCTCTTCTCTCTCTGGACTTGAATTGTTTTGCATTACAGTGTCGAAATGAAATGAATAGTGCGCTACAGCAATAATACTTATCACTGGTACTAGCATAGCACAGTGTATATTGTTGGTTTGTCTTTTTTTTTTTTTTAATGTTAGCATGGTCCACGCCTAAAAATGGAACCACTACACAACAGGTCAGGAACATCAACACAACATTATGTAGTTTTTTGTTTTGTTTTCTATTCGTTGGAGATAATATGCTTGCTTCATATCTAGAATAATCCCGACTTGCATCATCTTCGTTATGTAGTTACTACATCACTAATATAGCCAGCCAACCACCACTTGCTCAAAATGTCCCAAAAGCCATCCCTTCCTCATCTTGAAGATGATTCTCTATCTGGTCAAGAGCCTGCCCACGTCCACACCAAAAACATCAATATCCCTTTTCAATTTACTTATTCAACATGTAATATGATTATATGATATAACGATTCGGCACTTCTTCAGGTTCAAATTCTACCAAATTAGCTCATTTAGTATATCCATCTGATTTGGATAGGATGGGGTAAACTTGAAGTAGCAAAATATTCAGAAAAGCAAATATATATATTTAAAAAAAAAGTTAAAAAATTAAAAAATCAGCTAGCAATTTGTTCGACTACTAGAACCTGAGCTAGCAATTTGATAACTACACCAACTTGCTTGAAGATTATTCTAGACAGAGAGAGAGAGAGAGAGAGTAACCTCAATTGCAATGGCTGTTGGTGAAAGGGCAGATACATCTCTATATCCCAACTTGGCTGCAATATCTGAATTTTATTTAAAAATCAATATCAGCAGCCATCCAAATAATGCAGTAGTATTCAACAATTTTGTTTTCAAACTTGTCCAGGGGGGTCAAAGAATCACATAACATAGCAGTATTTTCTGGCAGTTGACTACATACTAACTGAATAATCAATCAGACTAAGCTGCTTTATCTATCTATTTCCTCATTCATTCAATCAATAAATAACGACCAAGTTAGAGTAGCCTTACTTTCTAAAGAAACCCGAGCATTCGCATTTGCATAAGCTTCACTTCTTTCTTCCATTAGACTCGACAATCGCCTATACGTCTGCACCACACATCAAAACTAAGTTAACCGGGTTTCACTTTCAGCAACGCTATAAATAATAAACACAAGAGAAGGAACCTACACTAGTATAAGCATCACCAGAATTGTCGTGTAGGAGAGGTCGAGAGTGAGTTCCCACCGAAGATATTCTCTGCGCTAATGCTTCCAACGGCACATCAATCCAAACACTTACTCCCTTTTGCATATATTTCCTACATTATTTATTTATACACAATAGCCATCTTCAGTCTTCACATTAAAATTTATATATATTGAATTTAATGAAGAGGGCTTTTTTTGTTACACCAACCAATTAACTGGGCGAACCACTGCTCCTCCTCCTGTAGATACGACGATCCGGTGCATTACAGACAATCTCTTCAATGCTTCAGTCTGTTAATGAAAGACTAGAGTTATTAATCATATTGAAGAATGAAAGGACTGTGGTAAGCAATAATAACAGCAACTAACTAACCTCCTTATCTCTGAAGAAGCCTTCTCCGTAAAGCTTGAAAATATCAGAAACCGGCGTTCCATTCACATCCTCCTCTATCAATGAGTCACTGAACGAACCATCACAAATTTAATTCAATTACTTTAGCTCCTTCGATGTATTGTGTTTTTCTAAATAAACATTTGATGAAATTAAGGCCAAACCGAACCTGTCACAGAACGAATAGCCAAGCACTTGCGAAAGAACCTTCCCAACTGTTGTTTTTCCACATCCCATCATCCCTGTAATTTTTTATATGAATCAGACATGGGCTACAATTAACAGTAACAAGGCTAAGGCTTAAAAATAGTGAAACTCACCAACAAGATATATACAACGACCGTTTAAATACGACTGAACCTCTTGCGACTTAGTCTGCATTCACCAGAAATGCAAACTCTTGTAAGATCGATATACATGGTGAAGATCGAGCATTTCACAACTTTGAAACAGGTAAAGAATTTCATATCATACCTGCAAGTCTGACCATTCTTCCAAAGAACTGTTAATATTAATACTTCCAGATTCCAATGTTGTAGCTGTAACAACATCAGACAATTTGTAAGTTTTCCCTCTTCTTAACAAACTTAGTTGAAAGACAGAATCAGTAAGATCTGAGGAAATAAACAGGGGAATCCTGTTCAAGAAGTCCCAACCATAAAAAACAGCAAATCAAACTGAATCTAATAATAAACTGTGGAGCCGGAACATTATGAACCTCTCTAATTGACTTAAATTTTTCTTTATGGTAATTAAGGCCTGATAATATAATTATAACCCACAATACAAGCTAAAATGTGGGGACAAAAAAATTGAACCTTTTGGCACTGCAATTGAGTACCAACCTGGAAAATTCTTGTATGAACAAGAGACCTCGAGATGAATAGGTTTTTGCCTAATACTAAGGGCCTGCTGGTGACGAGGATTCAGCAGCTGAAGCCTCTGTTTCTCCTTTATCCCGCAGGGAAGCCGAAGCGAGCCATTCGGATTCTTCGGTATCTTATCAATCCATGCACTCGAGATCTGTGGCCTTCGAACGACTTTGGCTTCCATCGGTTACTACCTTACAATGGCTCGATTTCTCCACTCGCGGGTTTGTGATTAATTTGACCAGCTAGGGATTTTAGTTTCTGCAAAAGGAAATAACCCAGAAACAACAGAGAAAAGGAAGCATTAAAGAAATGGTAATAAATGCGCAAATAGACAGATACTGGTAAAGAATCAAGGGAAAACAGAATGTTGAATCTTCTGAAGAAGATATGGCCAAAAGAAAAAAACTGCTGGAGAAGAAAATCCAAATCGAAATCAATCATGAATCTGTAGCAGTGGTAAAAGAACAAACTTTGGGCAACATTAATGAACCCCACATCAGAGGAAGTTTCCATAACCATAACCAAGCAGGAAAAATGCATGCAGACTCACCGGTTTCAAAGAAACGGATTCAATCAGCAGCTGAAGAAGAAGGATTTCATTTTTGTCGAATGGGGAAAAGGATAAACCAAAGTTATCAACTTTTTGACTCTTTAGAGAGGAAAGGAGAATGAAGGGAATGAATGAGTGAGAAATGGAAGATTTCTCTTGTGATGAAGGGAAGAGGGCTTTACTTTGGAGATTGGAGGCGTTGATGAATTTATAAAAGCGGGGGGCTCAGATATAAAAAAGAGTAAAAGACTTTACAAAAAGTAATAAATGCAGTCGAACCCCAACAGCAACAACACGACCCTCTGATTCTCCGCCCAGATTCGGAGGGACGAGGACAAACAAACAGCCACATACATAACCAGCAGCGACGAGACGACTAGGCGTAGCGGCTCTTACTCCACCATATCCGTATTTTACGGTTTTTACCGATTCCCCCATATTATTTTTTATTTTTCCGGCCGAACATGTCCATTAAAATATGACAATTCTACCATGTTTCACAAACTGTTTATTTATAGTTTTTTTTTTCATTTTTTATTGCCTAAAAGTAAACTATTATTAGTAATGATATGATTAAAGCAATTATACTTTTAAAGTTTTACCTATGTTATAATTAAGTATTTCATAATAGTAAAAACAACAAAAATATAATGTTTGTGAAACAGAAGCACCTTAAAATATTTCATTAGAAGAACAACATCATAGTTATGAGCTGACAGTGTACTAGTGTAGGCCTAGATCGATTGTCCTATTTAACTTTTTGTGACATGCATTTTTTTTCTTAATGCTTTATAATTTTACAATTGTTCTTTTTTTTTTTTGTATATTAATTGTTTATCTCTAGTTTAATTTTTATTTCTAAACTAAGTTTCTATATTTATCTCAACCAGTAGTATATTTGTTTCACACTTTAACGAGCAAAATGTTAACTATAAATATTTCACCATTATTTCAATAGTTTCAAGCTTAAAAGTTAAAACCAGTCGTTTTATAATATATATATATATATATATATATATATATATATATATATATATATATATGCTTAACTAGTAGTAGGTGGGGAAATAAATATATGGAAGAGAGTATACTCTCTTTTATGATTTTATCCGCTTTTCATCATTTCCTAAATATGGAAGGATCTAACAAGAATAGTAAAATACATATACTTCTGTGTATGAGTTATTGCCTACTAAATGAACTCATGTATATAATAATAAAATAATAAATATTGATATTATTTTTTTCAAATTTTGGATTATTCAGAAATTTACTAATCATCATCTATATTAAAAGTTCAAACAAAGTTCATTTTTCCTAAGAGGAATAACTACCATTGTTATGATTTTATGATTAATAAATCCCTCAAAACTACCAAGTTGCCTTAGATGACTGATTTAAAATGACGAGATCTGTATAAAATTACTCATAAATGCACATAATCTTAAATATATAATTCCATCATAATATGAAAAAAAAAAATATTTGAATAATCACATTTTCCTTAAATATAATTCTGTCATTTTAGAACATTTTATTTCATCGAATGCAAGTTGTGTAATCAATTTCGTCCATATTAGGCATAATACTTAACAGAGCTAGTAATTTGTCAACGATATAAATTTGAATAAGAAAATTATTATTAAAAAAAAAAATTCAACTAGAAATTTATTAGAGTACCCAAATTTCATCTAAAAAATTATTTAGTAATTAAGCCCAATAGTATTTATCAAAAGCTATAAATTAACTATTAAGCTAGTATTCTCTAATCACTATGCAAATTTAACTTTTAGCTTTCGTTTTTTGGGGGTGCAATTTTAGCTTTCATTGAATATTTAGGGACTTGTCTTGAAACTTAAGTAACTGAGTAACTTATTTGTTAGGTTGGAGGTAGCTAGGGTTGCAGTGTACTACTACTACTAGTATAAAATAAGGAAAGAGTGAGTAGGTAGGGTGGACACAGACTAGTGGGCTTTGGACTGGTAGGTTTTGTGGGCCTTGTAGATTAGTATTGCCACTGTGGAGTTGGGCCCATTATCATCCGATCTTATCTACTACAATTTATTTATTATTTTTCAACTTCGATATTGTGCTTCGGATAAGACCGAACTTCTTCATACGCGTTTCTTTGCCATTGCGACAGATCAGGCTTCCAACAACTACCATCGTTCCTAAGCCGACAATTCATGTCAACAACTAATTCTAATATATTATTATTATTACTACTGCTTTTTATTTATATATATAATAATGATGTGAAAACCTGCTAAACTAGATTAGAATATCATAACAGACTATAAGCAACTGGTATCAGAATTATTTTATTAAAATGTCAGCCTTCACGTGAAAAATAAGACCCATAATAATAATTTTTTAGTGGATCAAGTGCTCATCTTACAGTAAAGTCGACCGAAAGACCCAAACAAAATAGCGTTGACACTATTATAATATGGGTATGAATTATGGTGTACAGACCAATCTTGTTACTAAGCCGATGGTCTATAATAATAATGTCTATTGTTATTTTGAATTGAATGAGACTTTTGAACCAAGTTTAGTTGATACAAGCTCCAATACACAGGGACGAAGTTAAACTTTGTTTATGGCAAGACTGAGTTATGATAAACAATCAATGTAATAAAATTGCAGAGGGGTAATAATATAAAATTTTAAAATGTCAAATCAATAAATTTTTAAAATTAAAATTACATATCATAAAAATTGAGGGGCAATTGCCTCCTCATTCCTACATATAGCGCCGTCCGTGGACACATCTATGGAAATACAAACTTTGTTACGGCAATAGTTTTTAGGCCAAACACAAACCAGCTTTATTTGTTGTCCAGCACACCCGCTTAAAGATCCATTACGGGTCGGCAAACTCAGACTTGTTGGAAACACTTAATGGTTATTTGTTAAAGTATTTCTACACTTTTTTTTTTGTTTAGTTTCGTTTCTCTAAATCTTAGCAATCCATGTTGAAGTGAGACATGCATCCCACCACAGTGTGTAAAGTACCACACCGATCGGTATTAGTAAACTAGAACACTGTATAAATAAGTGATCCTACAATGTTACTTATTAATTATTATTATAATACTATTTCACTTATACAAATTGTTGTTATTTTTCATATATATATATATATATATATATCCCTTGGCTTAGACTTGGTTCGTCCCTATGCAAATGTAACCATTCAATCTATTTACTTCACGTGCTTCGCATTGTATCGAAGCTTTTATCTAAGAACACAAACATGATTAACGATCGAGATTTAGTTTTTTTTTTTTAATTTGGAACCCACACGTTGGTCTTCGTCATCGTGTTCCCTGCTCGCATGCGCAAATGATATCTCGATTCCTTTTTATTATTAATTATTAATTAAGCGTTTGGGAGCACGTGTGTCCAAAAAATGAGTTTGGGTCTCCCCTCCACGCCTCTATTGTCGGGAAGCTGTTACACTTTTGTATGAATATGAATATGAATATGTCGTCCAATTGAAGTGTGAAACGTAGGACCTCGTACTATAAGTCTATAACGCGCTCCATGAACATGCAGGTGTGAAATGATTATGTATAGACATGCAGACAGATGAAGCAACAAATGAATTATATATATATATATAGACCATGTTCATTTTACGTCCGTAGCTAGGGTTATTATTAAGTACGGATATAATAATAATTAAAATTTAGAATTTTACGTATTACTTATTATGAATGAGGAAAATGTGAATTATATTTAAGTATATATATAGTATGCATATTTGGTGAAAAGTTCACTAAATTTTGTTCTCACTCACTTATACACAAGTTGACCTATTATATAATATAATTTAAATGGGAGGTCGATGCTCCTTATTTGACTATATATATATATATAAACCGTCATCTGATTTGACAAAATAGCGCTGTGTATTCGTGTGTTCCTTGAAGTAAGGTTTAAATGGTTTGTATGACCTGCAATGTTGCGAATGGTTTTAAACGAGATTATATTCAACTTGATTACGACAAGTGTTGTGATCCAACGCTTGGATCAAAATCTCCTAGATAATCTGTATGAAGTGTAATTTAGATTGTAATATTTTATTGTATAACGGTTATAAAGCGGTAATAGTATATTATATATATATTTGTATATGCATTAATGTAAGATATAGTGTAATGAATTTTTTAAAACATTAAAGCAAAATATAATATATATACTGCTAAAAATCCAAATACAAACTTTTAATATTTAAATATGGAACCCGAACATTATATAATATATAAGATAAATATACACACATGTTTGCCACTACTAGCCTACTATTTCTTTTATACCAAAAAAGAATATTTAAATTTTAAAATAATCATAAGTATTTATAGTATATGCAGTAAACAGTAGTAGTTATATATATTATGTGATGATGAAACTGAATATTTTGTTCTAAAAATTAAGAGAAAATGATATATCATCCAAATGACGAAATATCGGCCTTACTTTGATGCTACATCCTCGCACTATAATAAATGCTCGGTTCGATATTGGTTGTTCTCCCCGTTATAATCTCACTTTACATGATGTCACGACTCACGAAGATACATCCGGTACGCTCTGTTTAATTAGTTGCCACGCACTGTATCGATCTTTAACAAATTCACTACCATTTTATAATATTTATTTATTATTATTGGCAAAAAGAAGAAACAACAACATAATTTTCACCTAATTTTTGTGGTGGGAATTTTAATAGACACGTGAACCTACGTGAGCTGCAGGGTTATCATGTGCGTCACGATAGTCGATAGATACCAACCCGGCATCGCACCTACCTAGTTTTCATATCAATATACATACATTGATCAATCGATTTATAATATTTTCTATAGGTAATAACTCAATCATGATTATACTTCTACCTCGTTTATAAAAGTCTTCGGCGCACGAATATATATAATATCGGTTCAACATACGTTCGTGACGTGACCGATCATACCGGTCGATGCTCATTCTCTGTAAATCTTGCTTAGTAATTTTTAGTTATTATTATTACGTGTAAATATCAATATCGAATATGTAAATTAAAATAGTTTCTCGTTTCGGGGAAATATGTATAGAGAAGAAATGGTAGGTTGGTGTCAATTCTTTAGGGTTTAAAATTTCAATCATCGATGATGGTATGACTGATGAGACTAGCCAACCAACAACCAAACCAACCCCTCTTCACAAATTCCCCTCCGTAAGGTATGTCCATACAAAAGACTTTAATTTTTAATTTAATTTACAAACCCTGTAACTAATGACGCAACAAAACTCGTAGTTTATATATATCACTCTGTTGCCCTTTTAAGATGAGGATATTAATTTTGGGATCTTCAGATAGACAAACTCATGTCCTTGTTTTTTTTCTACTAAATGGAATAGATACCAGTGACGATTCTAGTCCAATTCCGTTACTTAATCGGAAAAAAATACAAGCTCGAAGGAAAAACAAAAAATCTCACCTCGGCGTTAAATACTTAAATTTCTACCAAGTCAATTACAAATGGGCGAATAGTTTCACTAACTTTAATGAACTATTTGCAATTTTATTGGGCCAACTAACTGTGGCAGTTCAATTACTATAAACTTGGGTTCACTATCGAAGGCCCAACTTCAAATATTTGTGGCCGACAGACCCAACATCAAACGAAAACGATGAACTGGCAGCACGTTCCGTTCATGGCCGGAATAGAATCTCAGTTCTTCATTTTGGTGGGCCGGTTTTATATTTAGAATTTAGGGCTTCGATTACTATAATGGACGATACCAAACGCGGCCTATTTGGCTCCCCGAAAATAAATAAATGATACAAATGGCAACAATGCTATCAATACTATTAATAACGCCATTAGAAGGCACCATCCTGATATCATTATCCTTAGTGAAAATATGTTAAGTGGGGAAAACTTTGCAGACAGGCGTCAAGATAACATATGAATTCCTTTAAGGGAATTGACTCCAAGGGTTTTAGTGGGGGCATTCTCCTCTTATGGAACTCTGATGAGGTAGCTATGGATACTACTGAATAAGAAATTCACGCTACTATTAAGGTACAAATTTCTAACATTCTTTGGCTTCTTACTGTTGTCTATGCAGTGTTGATATTGATGATAGAATGATCATTTGGGATAATCTCAAATCAGTTGCTTTGCGTGGTGATGGGTGATTTTAATGATGTTATTAACCAAGCAGAGAAAAAAAAAATGAGGAAATCCTATTGATGTTGGTCATGCTACCAAGTTTCAAGATATGCTTGATTTATGCTACCTCAGATCTTGGTTTTATTGGCTAAAAATTTACTTGGGCTAGAATGTGTAGGAACGGACACTTTGTTCAACAAAGGCTTGATAGGGTTGTTGTTAATCCTGAGTGGAGAATTAAATTTCCTAACGCCAGTGTAAAGCACCTCCCATGACCAAGTCTGACCATTGCCCTCTCCTTTTATCGATGAATTCTTCTAGATTACCTTGCTCTAATCGACCATTTCGTTTCGAACCTATGTGGCTCGACCATCCTTCTTTCAAAAATTTGGTTGAACACACTTGGATTGGAGCTAAGCATTGTCATCAACTAGCTTAAAAAAAAAAATTCCTGAAAAGGCTAAGGTTTAGAATAAAGAGGTTTTTAGAAATGTCTTTACCAAGAAAAAAAATTGTAAGCAAGACTTGAAGGTATCCAAAATTCCCTTGCTAGTTGCTTTGAGACCAAATCCTTTTCTTTTAGACCTTGATAAAAAGCTTAAAGATGAATTCTCTAATATTTTGCTTCAAGAGGAAAAACTTTGGGTTGTCAAATCTACGACTAGGTGGATCAAGGATGAGAATAGGAATACGAAGTATTACCATGTTACCACTCTTGTTAGGAGGAGTAAGAGTAGAATTTGAGCTATTAGAGATGATTTTGAAAACTAAATTTTTGATATAGCTGAATTAAAATCTATTTTCCAATTATTTTTTTTTTCAAAATATGTTTTTGACTTGCAAAATGTCTGTGACTTGGCCAAATGATCTTGAGCTGCTTCCTCCCACCTACACTTCTGACTCTATGGTTAGAAAGCTTAGCAATAATGTTTCTAATTTTGAAATTTTTGAAGATGAGCCCTCAAATCTTCTGGACCTGATGGGTTCCACCCTATTTTCTACCATAAAAATTGGGATATTGTTGGGGGGTCTGTTTGTAAGATGATTAAAAGTGTGTTTCTTACAAAAAAAAAGCTTCATAAGGGTTTGAATGATACCATCATTTGCCTTATCGCAAAGTTTGACAACCCCGAATTTGTTAAACAATACCGACCCATTAGCTTGTGTAACACTGCCTACAAAATTATCACTAAGGTGATTGTTAACAGAATCCGACCGTGCATGAAAAAATTAATTTCTCCTTTTCAAGCCAGTTTTATCCCTGGTAGAAGAGCTTCTGATAATGTTTTAATCCTTCGGGAAGTCTTAAGTATGATGAAAAGGAAGAAAGCTGATTTTGGGGTTATATTAAAACTTGATCTTGAAAAAGCTTATGATAGACTAGAGTGGAACTTTATTTATAAATCTCTTGTTCATTTTCATTTGCCTAAAAATCGTATTGAGGTTATTATGGAATGTGTGTCTACTAGTTCAGTTTTCATCCTTTTTAATAGAGGAAAGTTGAAATCTTTTAGCCTAGTAGAGAAATTAGACAAGGAGACCCTTTATCACCTTATCTTTTTATTCTATGCATGGATTATCTTAGGTACTTGATTGAGGATGAGATTAGAAAGGGGAATTGGAAACTACTTAAGATCAGTAGAGGTTCTCTTTCCCTATCTTATCTTATGTTTGCTGATAACTTAATTCTTATGGGAGAAGCATCTTTTCAGAACTGCATCACTTTCAAAAGAGTTTTAGACCAATGTTGTTCCTTGTCGGGTCAAAAGATTAATTTTAAGAAATCTCAAATTACGTTTTCTAACAATTTCAATGGGGGTGTGGCTCATCAAATGACTAGGTTTCTAAATTTGTGCAAAGTGGATTCTCTAACTGATTATTTAGGTTTTCCTCTTGACTTATCAAACAAAAGAAAAAAATTCTTTTTAATTTGTGATTGATAAAGTCAAGAGGAAAATCTCAGGATGGAAGTCAAAAATGCTATCCATGGCGGGAAGAACCATTTTGATTAAGTCAGTAATGACTTATACCCCAGCTCATATTATGCAATGTACTTCCCTTCCGTCTTTTTCTTGCAATGATCTCGAAAAAATAAACATAAATTTTTTGTGGGGGTCAACTGATGAGAAAAAGAAACTACATGGCTTAAATAGGGATACTGTTTGCTATCATAAAGAAAAATGAGGACTTAGTATCTCTTGTTCAAATGATAGAAACAAAGCTATGCTTGCGAACCTTATTTTGAGGTTGGAAAGATCTGATGCACCTTGGGCATCTATTGTGAACGAAAGATATATGAACCCTTCTAGGGATGATCCTAAGGCTGGCTCTTGTACATTAAGAGTCATCAAAGATGGAAAAGAAACTCTTGAAAATGGTATGGGATGGGCAATTGGCTCGGGTGAACATGTTCTTATTTGGAGTGACTCTTGGATGGGTAACTTCTCCTTGAGATTTATTATTCAAGGTCCCTTAACTGTTTAGGACTTTAACCTCAAAGTAAATGATACACTAAATGATGATGAGAGTTGAGATCTCTTTAAACTCTCAATGGAACTTCTCGTTGATATTGCTAGTAGAATTGTTGCTACTCCTATTAGCATTACGAGTGGTAGATCTGATAAGGGTATTTGGATGGGCTCTCCTTCTGGTACCTCAATTGTTGTTGCAGTCCACAAAAGTATAATTTTGCAAAAATGTTCGAATATAGCTGAAGACTAAAATTGGAAGTGGATTTGGGAGTGTGAAACTACTCCCGGATCCAATTCTTTATTTGGCTTTGTGTCCACAAAAGGATATTTACAGCACAACATCTCCATCATGGGGGGTTGAATGTGAACCCTATATGCTCATTATGTGACCACGATGAACAAGATATTACTCATGTTTTGAGGGATTGCCAGGTGGCAAGGAAAATTTGGTTGGATATGTATTCCTACCTCAATTTAGAGGTGGTTCATTGAAGATTGCAATTAGTGGTTGATGAATAACTGTAGAAGTAAGATCATACATAGCTCGAGTCTCCTTTGGAATGATGTATTTATGACAGCTATTTAGTTTATCTGGAGGAATCGTAATTCCTTACTATTTAATTCTAAGATATTTACTTCTAACATGGTTGATATTGTTGTGACCAATGCTAGGGACATTGCTACTTCATTTGCAAAACAAACTTCTCCAAGAGCAACCTCAACCATTCAAGTTAAATGGCTTCCTCCTCCACATGGGTGGGCTAAATTGAACACGGATGGATCACTATTGGAAACCCAGGCCAAGCGGGTGGATGAGGAATTATTCGTAATAGTTTTGGTGAATGGATAGGTGGCTTCCAAAGAAGATTGAGAATTAATAATAGTCTTGTGGCAGAGCTTTGGACTCTACGATATGGATTAAGTTTGGCTTTGAACATAATCATTGAATCTATCTATGTGGAGATGGATGCTAAGGAAGCCATAAACTTAATTATTGACGACTATTCTGATGATCGTCATCTAACACCGCTTCTTTTGGATTGCAGAAACCTTTTAAAATGGTTCAAAAGATACAAGATCCGACATGCCTATCATGAGGCGAATAAAGTCGCGGACTACCTAGCTAAGGAAACACTTAATATGGAAGCAAACTTCATGAACATTGTAGTTCCTCCGTTAGATTAACTTATCTATTGTTATATGACTATTTAGGTATTTCACAAGCTAAAATAGTGTAGCTTGTTGTTTAGTTTTAGTTTGTCTTTAATTTATAATAAAAAAAAAGTTCTCCTACCTAACTTTTCTCACCTCAAATCGTGTGTCGGTGTTGTTAATTTAACTGTGTAATTAATTTTGAAGTTTTTTTTTCTTCTAAAAACTTATTGAAAAGGGTTAAGAACCTATGAAAGGTCTGAACTATCACTCATGTTAACGGGAGAGGTCTGAAATTTAAAAAGTTAATAACGGAGGTCTGAAATTTCAATTTTGTTGATAACAGCGGTCTGAAAAAAGATCCGGAGTCGGGTGGTGGTCGCCGGAGTACGGTTGGTGGTCGCCGAAGTACGGTTGGTGGAGCCGTGGTGGCTTCAAGGGCATTTTGGTCTTTTCACTTCAAGCATGTGAGGGGCACACTTGATAGAAGGGTATTTTTGGAATTTTATTTTATTTCCGGTCACATGCCAAGCATGTGACCAACTTCCGTTAGTTTTAACGGAAAAAACTAACGGAGACCGCTGTTATCAACAAAACTCTAATTTCAGACCTCCATTATTAACTTTTTAAATTTCAGACCTCTCCCGTTAACATGGGTGATAGTGCAGACCTTTCATAGGTTGTTAACCCTATTGAAAATAATAAAACATAAAAATAAAATAAGGCACAATTCGATTGGTGCATTATATTTGGTTCGTGTATTATGTTTGGTAAATGGCATTACTGCCTAGAAATTGAGGGGAAATGGCATTTTACTCGACTCAAATGCAGCAATTGATTAGTTGTAGCTTATTATCAAACACAATCATTAAGCCCCAACTTTTACAACCGAACAGATGAAGATACACAGAAGAATCTCGAATTCTTATCCGAGAGGAATCTTCTTCTAAATTTCCCAGCAGCAGTGATACATTCAGAAAATACAAGTACATACTACACATACACACTTGCAGCAATGCAGATCATGCATGGGTGTACGGTTACACTGATTTCCTCATGCTTTTACGCAGCAGTTGAAGTAGCTAAAGATGCTTCTCCTTGCCTATCAATATCACCAATAATAACAGTAAGTTCAAATCCAAATTACATTATTATCATCATCATATTCCAAAAGTCAAGAAAGAGACATAATAGTCAAATCAAATCCTTCCTGCTAATAGATAACACTGTTATTCAATAGGACAATCAACATACCTTGTAGCGTTACTCAATCCATAAATAAATTTAAAAAGGGTACAACATTATTGACATCACCTACCTGAAAGCTTCATCGGATATATCAACATTACGTAGCAGGATCAACCACTACTAGCTCATTCTTTCTAGTTTACCAAAAAAAGTAACAGAAACCACCAACCACATACAGTCACATGAATTGCTCTCCATTGTTTCACTGTCATTCATTAGCTCCTACTACATCACTTTCATTGTATGTGACCACTAAAGAAGCCATGTGCAGGAAGGAATGAAGAACTTACAGTGGGTGAATGCTGGTGGTTCTCATGGTAATGGTGGTCATTGTGAGCAACAACGGTTTTTGAGTTCCGGTTGTTTGAATTGGCAATCAACTCTTCTTCATTCCCAATGCTAGCTCTCGACGTGTCTCTCTTGTTCAACTTCCTGTTTTCCCTTATTTTTGAGAAATCTAAGGAGTAGTCAGGCACCTCTCCCTTCATATCCCAATCACCAAACTGTGGCACCGATAGCCACGGTGCGTTTTTCTGCACAAAAAAAACTTCCAAATTTGTCACCCACCCTCGCCGAATATATTCAGATCATGTTCATTCTACATTCATATTCAAACATATGACAATAGCTATATAGTATATTATATACAACTAAGTTGAAAAGGTCAAAACTTGAAAAAGATTAGTTTATGGCTTGAGATTTGATTAGTCAGTTGAACTCCCTATGTTAGATATCACAAATATTTTATTCATGATGATAAGGTAGTAATTTAATAGCAACAACAGATTAATTGGCAAAGAATAGAATTTGCTTGGCTCAATGTCCAAAATTGGCTGCAATTTCTTGGCACTTATATAATAATGTAGACAATATTGTGGACTGAGCCAACCCAGCCGGCACTACCTTGGACCATTTCTCGATTCTAGATTTACTCATGTGATGATATCTTCTTCCTAGATAACTCTAATCAGCTGTATTTTCAACAGAGGAACAATATTCATCGTCAATCAGTCAAGTCTAAGATAATTTTGGCAACCCTAAATGAAAAAAGAAGGGTTTTTAAACATAGTTTCTCATCAAAAGATGGTTCTAGTTCACACTTCAATAATGTTAAGAAATCAATAAAGTATTCGAAATTGAAATAAAAAAAAATGTAATAATAGCAAATATACTTATTGATGAGGTAACGAAAATGAAAGGAGAGGGCTGATTGACAACATTAATTGACTGCCATTATTTCTATGAGAAACCAATTATTAAATTGAACAGATTGAATGGATGATTTTCAAAGTCAGAATTCCGATTTGATTAAAGTTGGAGTGTTATGAGGATTATGGTTTTAACTTTTAAATAAGAAGAATATTCGGAGGAATCAGTAAAGTTGAGAGCATCAATTAAAGATAGTTTCTGTTCGTCCCCTGAAACCAGAAAGGAGGAAATTGGGCAAAAATGGACATCCATAAGCTTTGAAACTTTAAAGCTGATAATCGAACCCCAAACCCTATACCAAAAGTGATGATAATGGTAAAACTGATCAAAATGGTCAATTTCAGATGCTGCACGCACAGCTTAAACTTGTAATTATACCGCTGCAGTAGTACGATGATCAATATTCACAATAGTCTATGATATTCCTCCATTATTTCTAATTTTACTCAGCTTTCGTAGCATCTAAACAGAACATGCACAGAGAGAGAGAGAGAGAGACCTCCTTGCGATCCTCCATTGAAATGACTGTGAGGCCGCGGCGTGTAAGAAGTTGAATACGGTGGAGATTGATGTGTGCTGCTGTGCTCTACAAGCTTCGGCCTCTCAAAGCTAAGAGAAATTAAGTGTGGAGAATCAGAGATTGAGTCCGTGAAAGGAAAGTGGTGAAAGAAAGCACAGTCGAAGAAGAAGAAGACACACCCAATTAATCCACACCTCCTACTACGCGTCTATATAGGAAATTGCTGACTAGTACAGATCAACCCTACTGTTTAAGAAATTTACGGAGCTGCCACTGCAGCGCCACGCTTCATTCTTGCTGCCATTCTGGAGCTACTACGTGTTGCGACTGTGTACACTTTATCTGTTAAATATCAACTCAGTCTCGTCGGTAAATGGGATGAAATAAAAACTTAATTCAGCAATTGATTAAATTCTTCACACGGATGGGAAAATTTGTTTCTGTGCTATTTTTTAGGCAAATCTTGCATGGCTAGTTTTTCGATGCAGTGGGGGACGTGTCTTATTTTATAATATATTAATTTAGTAGCCATGTCTCGAGAAAAGTAAATTTAAACGGTCGAGGACTAGGACGTAAACTTATAAGAAGTTATTATTATTATTATAAGTGAAAAAGGGGTAAAAAGTACAATTTTTTTTTTTTTTAATATTTACATTGGTTTCGCAATTTCGAGCCGGGAGCGTTAAGGTTAAAAGTTTAAAACCTCCCCAAGGCAGTGTCTTCGGTGGGTTTCAACATCGGATCGTCCACGGAACACAACTCGCTTTACCAGTTGATCCAACCAACTTTGGGTTCAATCTTCGCGACAAAGTCCAAGTTTGCTCTGTCACAAGCCAACCTACACAAAGAGATATATTGGGACTATATTGTAGAGAAATAAATAAATAATTTAAGAATTATAGAATTAAAATCAAATGAGAAGAAAAAAAATATGGGCATTTATAATAGATGTTTTAATTTTTGAATCCAAATTAAATTTTAAATATGAATATGTTTATCTTAATCCGATGCATTCTTTACCTTTTGAATTAGTAGAGTGATAACATTAGCACCCGAGTGTAGTCGTAATGTAGGAGATGTCGTGTAAATTTTTCTAAGCAAAGTTGGACCTAATTCCCTCTTGAGAGAGATTCGAGTCTCACAACCCTAAATCTTATTTTACTTTATTGACTAGATGTCATTTTGATTATTCATATTCACCATAGTCAGGTGCATATCTATCGGTCTTAGATTAATCGATTGCATTTACATATTGAATGAATAATCAACGTTAAAAAAAAGTTGGACTGATTAGTTCTCCTTTAGGGTTTTTAAATTATGTAGGTGGCGTTGCTATCTAAGATCAATTCATGATCTACATATCTAGTTTCTCTAGCCCAACGTGTCCTATCTGGTCTATTTTTAGAACAACATTTTGTGGTTCATCACCGATCTTAAAGTTACGCTTTAAGTCTTTAACATTGATCTTGATCGATGCTCGAGTTTGGACCACATTATGATACTTCTCTAGTATCATACTTTGCCCACTAATAAAGAAATATATACTACAAATATTATTATTTTATTCTGTATTATTAGATGCACCAACCAATAGACATAGAGACATCCATTATAAAGTTTGATATATATACTACGAAAGTATCATAGTATTGTTCCTCGAGTTTGGATCTAGATATAATATACATACACTATAAATCAAATTAGATAAAGTTGAGGACCTAATTAAGCATTAGAGAAACTTGGAGGACTAACTAGGGCTTTGAGTCTTTGACTAGCACACTTAAGACCAGGGGTATCTTTGTATTTTCAGAAATAAATAGGTTAATTCCGGTATGCTGCTATTTTATGAAGATTCAACGTCATTTTTAGTTTTTTGGTAGAAGAACGTTAGTTTTGAAACACTCATTCTCGTTGGCCAAAAAAATAAAACACTCTAAATGGCGACAGTTGAGTATGTTTTGGTTAATTATTATTATTACGGGATTATAATAATAGAAAAGGTAGGATTAAATTAACGTCATCCAAAATAACAGAAATTACATGAACAAGATTTGTTCGAATATATATATTATTGATGAAAAGAAATAGTCCATCGGTGAACGTCGAATTTGGCCAAAGATATCCTCGTAAGGAAGAGTACCTTCAAGGGTGTTTTACAATTATATCCTCATAAACTTACCTTATACATGTACACTAGTCAAACAAACTTTAAGTGTCTCTTTTATAAATGTAAATAACTTGTTTGGAGGAACCGACTCTCATAAGAGATCTAAATCGCGTCCTCAAAAGTGACCCTAGAGATCCGTTCTATGTTACCGTGGATAGTAACTATTAGGGATATAGATGTACTAAATAAATATATCATTATTTCTTAATAATCTATAGTGTAAGTACTCAACAAATAATTTCGGATTTTTTTACCATGCTCCAAGAGTACCATGCTTTTAGTTTTTTTTATTATTATGGTGGACTTAATTGTAACATATGTAAAACTTTAATAGTACGAAAAAATACGAAATTTTTTAACCACACTTAATATTGCATCATACAATTAATAATATCAATTTGTCTCTAGGGTTCACCTTTAGTTAATAGAAAAATATAAAAAAAAAAGTACCAAAAACATGATGCTCTTAAAGCATGATAGTAAGACCCAATAACTTTCGTTATCAATATGCATGGTATTTAAATAATTGCATATCAAACTGTGTATTAGTTAACTAATTTTCATATTAGTCCTTATAATTTCAGAATATTACAATTTAGTCTTTTAGATTATTATAAAAAGAAATTGGTGGTAAGTAGATGGAAGAACGATTAGTAAGAGGAGGATTAGAAGAATAATTATAAGGTATGGCATGATCGTGAACGCCTTCATATGTGGTGATCACATAAGCCTGGTCTTCACTGTCTCTTTGCACCCTTTTCTTCACTTGGCAACCAACACTTGAGCATCTGTAGTAATTCCTGCATGTGCCATGCAGTTTAATTAACAACAACCACCCAACTAATTAAATTTAGTTGATGGCTTTGCAAGAATATGAGAGTGTAATCTAATTTGGAATATGAGATAAACCGTTTCGGAATAAATAACCGCGCTTAGGTAAGGACGAAGCTATTAAGTGATCATGAGCGGGCGATTATTTCATTTTTTTTAGCGAAGTGTACTTTTGTTCTAAAAATTGTAATTTTTCTTAATTTAATCCATTTTTCATATCTACACCCTGATTTTTTGTTCAATCTGCTCACTAAACAAAATTCTTAATTTCGTCGACCCTAAGTGTAGTTATTCCATAACCGCAAATCGTTACACTAACCAAGTAATAATGCAATTCAGAGAAGAATAAACTTGGATTTTGCAACCTCATAATTCCATCCTTATTTCTTATGTTCTATTTAAAAGACTAAAAATAGCATCCTTAATTAATTTTACAGCTGCGCATACGAATTTATCTCTATAGACTATATATTGCTTCGTCGTGTCCTAGCTTGTCAGTTAGATTAATTTAATTAATTTGTAATTAAGAAGTTGAACACTCGAGAGTTTGTTGATATCAGCCGCCACAACCACAAAGCTCAAAGATATCTATCTATCCATCCATCCACTCAAAACATATACAAGTGCAAAGGTATAAGTGGGGCACTTTCTCTTCTTAGCAACATGTTTTTGTTTTTGTTTTTTTTAAGTTTAATTTAATAATAATAATATATATGAGAAATAATATACGGTTGGATTACAACAGTTCGATTGGATCTAAGTTACGTTAATTGCCTCCAAAAATACAAACCATATATAAAGATGGATTGAGACATCTGGTAAGGGATACTGATCCTCAACTTTTGTCTGCACTAATTATGCACTGAAGCTTGCTCTACAGTGCAGCACACCACACCAATTCAATCAATAATAATGTTGATGTCTAACCTAATTAATTAAGGGAAACAAGGGATCATGTGTAATTGCACTTACTAAATTCATAATTTTCATTTTCTTAATATTTAAACAACATTGAGATATATTCTTTTACATATCTTTATCTTAATTCTGATTTTTGAGCAATTATATCTGCATTTGGGAAAGTGCATTATTGGTCCCTTAACTTATTGTTGAGAACTCTTTAGTTATTATTATTAGTAATAGAAAGAATTGTCATCTATTCATCATCATAACACTAGCCATACATTTGCTCACACTTGTGTTATAAAGAAGGATGGCATCCTAATAATGAAGCATATATTATCTTGCAATTTGGAATTTGGTGTCTCGTTTTTTTTAGTTGCAATTCATTGACCAATATATCAAATTTATTGCTTCACTTTTCCAGCTACTTTTGACGTTAAATATTAGTTTGACTAAATTGTGCCGTAGCAATAATTATAAAGGTTAACAATTTAAAAACAACCTAAAATATATATCAGGTTGCGGTTTTGAAATTAAATTTTAATGCCAAAATCACAGAAAAGAAATAATCAACAAATATGATATATTTGACATCAAATCACAACAATGAATAGTTTAATTAAACACCAAATTGCATGGGTCTATAATGTAACTTCAAACTAGTTTTAGGTTTTTAACCGCCGCTCAACCTTATCTATCTTGTTGGTAAATGGCCGTCGATCCATAAATAGATGTCAGTCAGTGAAAAAACGAGGTAAATTTTTCCTCCAACCTATTTCTTCTAATAACTAATTATATATAGATCTGTAAAAATTGGATCATTTAATGAATGAATCATGGAGTATATATAAATAATAATTTACCTCGGGTTTGGACTGTTCTTCACAGATTTCTTCCCATATTTCCTCCATCTGTAACCATCGTCCATGATCTCCATCTCCGACTTGGTTCTAAATGCAACTCTTCTCCGATCGTCTTTCTTCTTCTTCTTCTTCAACTCACGCTGATCTCTGTATATAACCACAAATACATATTTACACCAAAATTAGGGATTATTATCAAATTACCTAATTAATGTTCGGGCAGTCAATAAAATTACTAACTGTTCCAAGTTTGTTTTAAACTTTTTGTAAATTCAGCTATCTCATACCTACAGTCCGTCAGAATTTCCGTTTTTATTGAACGAAATCATACCCCACTAGTTAACTTTAATTACACAAACATCCGTTAACAACTTGTCTTGTTTTATTCTACATGTTGTGTGATTTTATTAAAAAAAATGAAAATCCTGACAAATATCGTATGCGTATTGATTGCTACTAGATCGATCTAATAACAAACTGTAAGTATATGATATATGAATAACTAAAGTAAGCATTAGCTATTAGCTAGTAATTTATTCGATTGATACGAAAGAAAGAGAGACCTAGAGAGAGAGAAAAAAAAAGTAAGAGTCCACTTGCATATTCTTAGCGTTTTCTGGAGACATATCCACATCCAAGTTGCCTTCAACTGTTTGCAGTAACGACGGGACGGGACTTGCCGTTGGCGACTGGACCGGCTGCTCTCTGACGTCATCATCTTCTTCAACAATGACATAATCTGACAGATTTATAAATTCAGAGAGATCGAAATCTCCGACGAGAAAAGGAAAACTAGGGTTAGGGTTCTGAGGGTGGTCCATGGAGTAGCTAGCTTATTGAGAGAGAAAACAGTGGGCGTGAGAGTGCAAAAACAGCAGTTGGGGATAAGAATATCAAACGCAACCTTTAATAATAAATAAATGAAAATATACAAAAATAACAATTAATTAAATTCCATGAATCTGTTTTGAGCTCTTTCTAGTTACTTTCTGTGATGCTTGTGCGAAGCTGCTCTCCATATAGATAGAAGAAGGGTGAGGTTAACGTTGGTAATGATGTCATTCTTTTGACGTGAGCATTCCTTAAGGGGCCCTCGCGACACGTGTAATAAATGGATGGATCAATCAGCAATAGTTGTTTGCCAAAAAGAAATAATCCGCAATAGTTGTAAATATTTTTGGAAGCAGCCGCCGGCTGACCTCTCAATCCGGGTCGACTCGTGACTCGTGGTTAATATGCAGTTAATTTGAACCGACCCGAACTTTATAACGGGTCAAGGTCTCAGAATCCGAACCCGACTTAGCGGATCACCGGGTCAATTGTATAACTCGTATTGATATAATCCATCCATAAATCCATATGTTTCTCATTGGTCGTTAGCCGCTTATTATTACTCTTTCCATTCCATTATGTTCCATCTTCGTTTCCAAACCCTTTTATTTCTTCTAACTCGTTAATGTTACTCCAACCCTAAAAGAACTCCATCTCCATGACTTTATCAATAATTATATCCCGTCATGGAGAATCCAATCTTCAATTTCAAGTCGTCGGTTCATATCAGAAATTAGAATATGCGATTCATGAATCATAATACGATGATTTTTTCTGAGTGACTAAGAGTCGAACGACTGAGATTTTTGTTTTGCACTCCTCTTACTATGAGTTGTGTTGTGCTTGAGGTTTGTGATTCGATAAGTTGAGTTGTGACTATGTCTAAGCGCCGACTGAGCCTTTGAAATTGAGGAGCAACATAAAGCGATGACATTAGGTTTCTACTTTGTTACTTTTGCTTTTAATATTTTATTATTATATATTAATATTCATAATTTAATTATATCCGGGTCAGACAGGTCGGTTTCGGGTCCAATATCAGGACTCAAACCAACCAGTTTTTTCCATGGTCGAATTCGGGTCAACCCTAAACTAACCCTAGGGATGGCAATGGGGCGGGTCGGGGCGGGTTTTTGCAGCCCCGGACCCGCCCCGCGGGTCGGCCTGGCTGACCCGGCCCCGGCCAAATGGCCCTTTCGGGTCGGGTCGGGTCGAGTCAACATTCCCGCGGGTCGACCCGCGGGGCCCCGACCCGCCCCGCCATGTGAAAACTTTTTTTTTTTTTTTCACTATTCAATATTAAATACAACACTTTTTTTTTGTCAAAATATTACATTATATATAAATTCAAAACATAAATCTAACACCAATCAAATATAAACAATAAACACATCAAATTCATTACAAATTCAAATCCAAACACCAAATTAACAAATCCTAATAATCTAACTATACATCTATTTGTAATTTGGTCCATGTCATTTATATATGTACTATATTAACCATATTGTTTAGTAAATGTTAGATCATATTAACATAAAAAAATAAAAATTATACATATATGCATTTCGGGGCGGGTTTACGGGGCACCGGGTCTCTAGACCCGCCCCGACCCGAGCCCGCCCCGAACCCGCGGGTCGGCGGGTCAAAACCGGGTCGGGGCCCCGCGGGTCAGCGGGGCCGAGACCCGTTGCCATCCCTAACTAACCCGGGTACTCAAATTTGGTATCCGAACCCGACCCGAGCCCGGGTTATTTTTAGGTTCGTTTCGGATTGGGTCCAAAGTTAACAGGCTTAGGATGTTATAAATAGAATTAAAATTACAAGAATATTACATTTTAGTACCTTAAGTTTAACTATTAATCATTAGCTTTTTAGTATTTCACTTTTATTTTATTTTAGATGTATAAATAGAGCCCAATATTTCTCATTCCACACATTATGATCTTTTGCACTATTGAGCTCTGCATTATCTCTACTTTCTCTCACTAAAAATATTGTATTTTCTCCTTAGATTTCTAAAAAATAAGGGAAAACAGGAAGTTGAACAAGAGAGACACGTCGAGAGCTAGCATTGGGAATGAAGAAGAGTTGATTGCCAATAAAATAAAAGTGAAATACTAAAAAGCTAATGATTAATAGTTAAACTTAAGGTACTAAAATGTAATATTCTTGTAATTTTAATTCTATTTATAACATCCTAAGCCAGTTAACTTTGGACCCAATCCGAAACGAACCTAAAAATAACCCGGGCTCGGGTCGGGTTCGGATACCAAATTTGAGTACCCGAGTTAGTTTAGGGTTGACCCGAATTCGACCATGGAAAAAACTGGTTGGTTTGGGTCCTGATATTGGACCCGAAACCGACATGTCTGACCTGGATATAATTAAATTATGAATATTAATATATAATAATAAAATATTAAAAGCAAAAGTAACAAAGTAGAAACCTAATGTCATCACTTTATGTTGCTCCTCAATTTCAAAGGTTCAGTCGGCGCTTAGACATAGTCACAACTCAACTTATCGAATCACAGACCTCAAGCACGACACAACTCATAGTAAGAGGAGTGCAAAACAAAAAACTCAGTCGTTCGACTCTTAGTCACTCAGAAAAAATCATCGTATTATGATTCAAACCATTATAATTAATTTTTCACTCATTTATTTTATTTTATTTTATTTTTCTACTCATTCACCTTTGCAAATTAATTAATAACAATATTATAGAAATTTGACATAATATATTAATTTTTTTTGCCAACACATATTAATTTAATATCAATAATTAATAATAGTATATTAGTTTTTATTCACAAGTTCATATGATATGTATTTAAATTCTACATGCTACAGGAACTATAAATAACCACTCTTTGATAGGACGCACAGGCTGCTCAAGTGTCATCCCGGACGTTGATCCCACGGGTAATGTCTTTGCTCCTTGTGGCCTGCTTCCTTGCAATCTATTTTCTTGCGAGTCGTTTCCTTGCGACCTTCTCGTGATTCGACTCCTTGCAATCCTGCAAGAAGGGTAAGCTAGAGTTGGATCTGACGAACCCTCTCCGAGACTTAAAATGAGTACAATATTTTTAGTGAGAGAAAGTAGAGATAATGCAGAGCTCAATGGTGCAAAAGATCATAATGTGTGGAATGAGAAATCTTGGGCTCTATTTATATGCCTCAAGGGAATTAGGCCGACTAATGATGTTATTAAACCCTAAACGTACTTTATTAGTAGATAACAAAGGGTTTAAGCTCTTCTAAGCATGGAAGGGTTCGTAGTGTTGTGCAAGGGTTGTGTGTCCGTGCGCGGAGCGTCGACGAGTCATTCGAAGGCGGGGTACGGGCGGAAGTCGCACATATGTTGAGTGCACCCCTCGGTCAGACGACTAGTCCGACAGAAGGGGCACTCGGATTGGAATAGCTACGGTCTGGGCGGCGAACGTTTTTCCCGTCTGGACCGTTTTGCTCAAGGGTGGCACGTTCGTGTCGATGCTTAGATTTGCAATCGTGTACGGGGCGATGTGACGACTAAGTCTGAACTAAAACGAGCTTAAATTGGGTGTATATCCATCACTCTTAATTTGTTGAATTAAAATTTTTAATTAATTAAAAAAAATTAAAAAGATAATAAACTAATATATTACTGATATTTAAAAATATAAACACCAAAAGATTGAATTCAGATGAAAATATTTTTTATGGAAGATTTTGACATTAATGCTTCTAACTTAAAATTACGGTAGTAATTATTATATATAAAAATAAATTTTATACATAAAAGATAAATTAAATACAAATTGAATTTTAAAATAAAATATGTACTTTATAATATAAAATTAAAATTACAAAATCAATCTTATATATCCAAATAAAACAATAAATCTAAAGATATTTTTTAAATAAAATACATGCTTTTTTAACAAAAAAAAAATACAGTATCAATCCCTATATGTTTATTTAAAGCAAAACTTATTAATATTAACTGTATATGACTGATCAAGCTAAACTACCACCCATTTAAATTGGGTTAAGAAGAAAAAAAATTGCAAATTAATGCATTCTAAAGCAAAGCAATCCAAAAGGCTATTGAATTAACCGAACAGGCGGATACAAAAGGAATTCAAGTACAAATAGCAGGGCGCCTCAACGGAAAAGAGATATCAGGTTTTGTCTCTATCTTTTTCCTACTACGTGGATCCCAGCCAAAAAGCATAAATGCTTTCGAATTATGCTAGGCAAACCGCTAAAATTTAGAGTGATAGTTAAATATATTTTATTTGGAAATAACAATTAATTCCACCATAGTATTAAAAAAAGCAAAAACATGGTGCTCCAAGAGCATGGTAGAAAAATCCAAAATTGAATAATAAGGGTAAAAAGGAAATAAAGATTAATAACCAAATCACTACATGAACTTTCAATGATGATAAATTATTATTTGAACATTATTTTTTTAAAATTTGTTATCTAAACTTTCAATTTCTGAGCAAATTGTTACATAGATTTACAATTTACATTAGATTTGACAAACAATAAGCATTTCCGGTCACGTAAGGTATTTTGATGGATACTCGAGATGGAATAGATGAAATTTATGAAATAAATAATATTCTAAGAAAAGTAATCGATAGTTTACAAACAGAACTTTCTGGACATATAATATATTTTAATTTTAGATTCCATGTTTATCTTTAGGGTTGCATTCATCAAATTTCATTGACGCACTTTTAGTAATATGTTAAGGTAATACTAATAGTAAGTTTTGGATACGGTTACACTTATTACTATATTGAAATATTTAGTCTTGGCAAGTTCGATTTTAAATATGAGTGTCTACAACGTCCGGACTGATGCAGGCGTAATTGACTATATAATTCTGCGATTTCTGGCCTCGAACTTTGAAGTGTCGGATTTGGGCGTACGATTAGAGTTTTTCACGCGGCTTAAAATTGCAGTTTTGTATTTTGTTGGGTCTTTTTGCAATTTTCAATTTTTTTGGGAATTTGTTGTTACTTTCAGATTTGGCCTAGGTTAGAGTTTTTTCTTTACAGCAAGGCTGGGCATGGTTCGGTTCTTGCCCGAACCGGTTTGGAACCGAACTGGAAACGTATTTGTGGTTCAGGTGTTTATGTACACCAAGCAAGAACCGAATCTGATTTGGAGCAATAGAACCGAACCTTAGCGAAACCGTTTCGAACCGGTACATACCTGTTTAAAAAAAAAAAAAAAAAAAAGGCCTAAATTCTGCAATAGAAAGTCTAAAAATTTGAAAAGGCGGAAATGCCCTGAAGTCCACCACCTACCATCCAAATTCAATACCAGAGTCCATTCTCTATGACCTTTTTCTCAAATCCTCAAACATCTGGTATGCTAGAAATATAATCTGCAAGGAGGAGCCTCGTACACCTACAGTTACCATTTAGAGCTGCCAAATGGAGGGTCGTTCGACCATTTAGATAGTCTGCTCTTTGGATCTGTAACCATTTTTTACAATAATAATTGTAAATAAATAATTACAAAGAAATTCTTTTAAATAAGGGATGAGTGTAAAGACTCTTGGCTTACATTAGCTTTGAAAAGAATCAGCATCTGAACAATTTCCCGGTTCAGTCTGAACCGGTTCATAACGGTTGGTTTCGGTTCGGTTCCGAATAGTTATTTTTTTGTCCATGCCTACTTTACAGTATTTAAACTCTGTTAGACGTCATTTACTTATAATATAATTTAACTCGTATGTATGATTGTCAAGTAATAAAATTGAGTATTGACATGTCAAAATAAAGAAATACAATTGGTCCATGTAATTTCATCTATCTCTTAACTTATGTGGCATTAGACATGTAAGCAAGTATTGTAGTTAGATGAGCTCCAACTCTTCTCAATTCACCATACAATATGTTTCTATTTTTTTCTTACGTTATCAATCAACAACGACCAAAACGTCCCGTCATTAATGACCAAAACGTTGGTCTTACCTATCAATCTATTAGCCAAGGAACCCTCCAACAGTAGGAAAGCAAAGCAAAATCATTGCTCCAAATTCTGAAGTCGGTGCAAACTTCATGTCCTAGCTCTTATATTCGTGGAAGATTCTGCTAACCCGTAAACAATTACTCTTTTGGTCGATCCATCACTGTTGTCGTGATGTAATGGATTTATCAATTTGTGAGAAAATGATGAAGCTCAAAGTGATGTTTCATTATTCTAAAGTTATTCCACTCTTATCCGATTCACGATCCAACGAACCTCAGTTGATAATGAACTAAGAATTGCGTCGGCTTAGTAGTGTGGATGACAAGGGAATTTGTGGGGCTAGAGATATGTGCTACATCTTCCACTTCAAACGAACTGATGACAATATTGTCGGAAGTAAGTCTCATCTCCAATAAACTTTTCAATTTAGACTAATCCATTTTAATTAACGGCATCATTCATCGTCACCAACTATTTTGTTAATTATTATTGAACTACCCTTCCAAAACCATGGGATGAACTTATATTAACCAATTAATGTACTTCTTTGTTAATTATTATTGAACTACCCTTCCAAAACCATGGTCACTTTAAAATTTTCCCAAAACTTTTCATTGTATCTTGAAAACCGTTTCGGTTTTTAGGTACATTACAACACAATTAATTTCATTTAATTAATAATTAACTACAAAAAATTTAAAAATTACTTATACTTCATGTTAATACTATTGTGTTAATAATAATTTTATATTTTGTTTTTGGTAAATATTAATATATGTACATTCTAATATTGAATATAAAGATCAGATATAACTTGATATTTATATGTTAATTATTATACTTTATTTCTTACCATCTCAAATTCGAGTGTTTAAAATGCATACAATTTGGAATACCATAATTTATTTGTTGAAATACAATTAAGGGAATAAAATAAAATTAAAATTATTATAAATACATTTTTAGACAATTAAACTAACATACACAAATTTTTATATGAATTGTACATATAAAATAATACGAAAAAATGAAAAATGAGAAAAAAGTAAATAAAGGTTAAATCTTTTAAAATTTAATTTAAAAAATATAATAAAAGTACATATTATTTGATATTTTTCAATAAAGTTTATAAAATATATTTATTTTAATTTAAAAATAAACGCAGAAAAAAATAGTTAATAATCGTTTATTATTAACTCTTGTAAGTTTTAGTTAAATTTATAAATAAATATGTTTAAATTTTATATAATGCAACACCTTATAACTAACTTAAATTAATTTATTATTTACGTAATAAACTTGATTAAAAATATAGTTTGTTTTAGATATGTGGTATATATTTTTATTACATAAATATTTTTTTTTAAACAAATTAAATTTAAAAACAGTAAATATATAATGTGAATGAATTATTTGATACTCTACCCAAAGCGCGGGTAAGTTTCCTAGTACTAAATATATATGTGAATAAAATTTGAAAGGTTGAATATATATATATAAACATTAAAAGTAGATGACATACATGTGGGATATGACATTGTGGTATACATTATGCCGAAAATGACAACGTGACATACCTTATGTCGAAAATGACATTTGTGGGGATTACCGGAGAAATGACATTGCGGCATACCTTATGCACGGATATTGAGGGGATTACCAGAGAAATTTTTCTCCCCACAACATATAATCGACTGCGGCAATTTGTTGAAGGGAAAAAGGTCGAGTAGCAACATGTACGCCACTTTGGAATACTGCACTGATGTCAGTATCTGTGAGATGGGGGTGCACAAACCGTTTGATGGTTTACGAAATAACAATTTAAACCATAGATGTTTAATGAATGAAGAGTCGCTGATTAAGATAAACAGTTATAGGTGCGTTAATGAATAGATTGTTAAAAGTCTGTTAACGGAAGATCCATTAACAATCACCATCGATCTGATTAAAAATAATAACTCATTCAGAGAAGAATGTACAGGGGATGAGATTATAGTGATGCCACGTCCAAAACTACGGGAAAAAATTGGAAAGGCACAATGTGGTTATCATCGGTTGCGGACGGGGATGGCTGATCCAAAAAGATAGCATGGCCAATTACCTTACAATCCATAATTCATACGGGTAAAAATGGGGAAAAAATGGAGATGTCGATGTCTTCATTCCGGACGATGATAGTTCTTACAATCCTTTTACATTCCGGACATGTACAATCCTTTCCAATTTTTTCCCGTAGTTTTGGACGTGGCATCACTATAATCTCATCCCCTGTACATTCTTCTCTGAATGGGTTATTATTTTTAATCAGATCGATGGTGATTGGTGATTGTTAATGGATCTTCCGTTAACAGACTTTTAACAATCTATTCATTAACGCACCTAAGAAACCTATAACTGTTTATCTTAATCAGCGACTCTTCATTCATTAAACATCCATGGTTTAAATTTTTATTCCGTAAACCATCAAACAGTTTGTGCACCCCCATCTCATAGATACCGACATCAGTGCAGTATTCCAAAGTGGCGTACATGTTGCTACTCGACCTTTTTCCCTTCAACAAATTGCCGCAGTCGATTATATGTTGAGGGGAAAAAAATTTCTCCGGTAATCCCCTCAATATTCGTGCATAAGGTATGCCGCAATGTCATTTCTCCGGTAATCCCCACAAATGTCATTTTCGACATAAGGTATGCCACATTGTCATTTTCGGCATAAGGTATGCCACAATGTCATATCCGACATGTATGCCATCTACTTTTAATGTTTATATATATATATATATATATGTATTCAGCCTTTCAAATTTTCTTCACATATATATTTAGTACTAGGAAACTGACCCGCGCTTTGGGTAGAGTATCAAATAACTCATTCACATTATATATTTACTGTTTTTAAATTTAATTTGTTTTAAAAGTAGTTAATATGATTTTTTTGTGTTAAAAAATACTTGTAAACTACTTTTTACGTAATATCATATTAACTAATGCTAAATTTAATCATAGTTATTTCAAAATAGAAGATGAAAGAGATGAAAGAATTAACTTTTGAAAAATACCTATACGCGCTTATAATAGCAGCAAGAAAGCTGGGACCATACTTCCACGCACACGAAGTAACAGTCTTAACAAACCAACCCCTGAAGCACATCCTGTCAAAGCCAAACATGTCAGGAAAGCTAACAAAGTGGTCAGTAGAACTAAGCGAATTCCGCATTCACTTTGCTCCTCGAACGGCGATCAAGGGACAAGCGCTGGCAGACTTCATCGCGGAATTCACCAGGATAACTCCCGACCCAGATCCCCAAGTTGGACCTCAACAAATTGAGGAACATACCGAGGTATGGCAAATGTACACCGACGGATCTTCAAACGTAGGTGGATCAGGTGCCGGATTCCTCCTAATTCCTCCCGATGGATCTAATCCATTAAAGTATGCTCTAAACTTAACATTTAGAGCAACAAACAACGAGGTGGAGTACGAAGCATTAATAACTGGCTTAAGAATTGCAAAAGGTGTTGGAGTTAAACATCTACGAGTGAAATGCGATTCACAATTAGTCGTCAATCAAGTTAAAGGCGAATACGCGGCAAAGTCAGAAAATATGCAAAAGTACTTGGGGCAAGCAAAAGACCTCATCACAAGCTTCGATACCTTCGACATCTCCGCGGTACCTAGAGAAGAAAATCAAGAAGCTGACGCCTTGAGCAAATTCGCACAAGGCAATGAACAAGGCAAAGAAACACATTTCGTGGAAAACGGAATCTTGTCAGTAATTGACAAATTCGAAGTCTTGTGCATCGATCCAGAACCAGATTGGAGGACCCCAATATTGGCATACCTCAAAGACCACAAGCTCCCCGAAGACAAAGTTCAAGCCCAAAAAATCCAGAGACAATCCGTCAATTACGCATTGATAGATGATGAACTTTACAAAAAAAGGGTTTTCAACCCCATACCTAAGATGCATCACCTTCCGGGAGGGCCAAAAAGTGTTAGAAGATTTACATAAAGGCCAAGCAGCCTGCCATGAAGGAGCAAGATCTCTAATACGCAAAACTTTGAGCTTGGGATACTATTGGCCAACCATGAAGAACCAAGCTACGCACTTGGTCACAGAATGTGAATCATGCCAACTTTATTCAAGAAGTATCACGGCACCAGCCGCCGAGTTAAGCCCAATTGCAAGCTCATGGCCATTCGCACAGTGGGGGATCGATCTGGTGGGTCCACTTCCAAAGTCAAAAGGCCAAACCAAATACATTGTCGTCGCAATCGATTACTTTTCAAAGTGGATCGAAGCAAAGGCATTGGCACAAACAACAGATGCACAAATAATGGATTTCATCGAAATCACATCATCGCGCGATATGGAGTTCCGAAGGTCCTAATCAGCGACAACGGACCACAATTCAAGACCTCAAGGCTTCAAACATTTTGCGAAAGACTCAACATTAACCACCGTTTCGCCTCAGTCCGCCATGCTCAAACCAACGGACAAGTCGAAGCCGCCAACAAGACCGTCCTAGACGGTCTCAAGAAAAGAGTACACGCATTAAAAGGAGGATGGGAAGAAGAACTTAGCAGTGTTCTGTGGGCACTTCGAACAACTCCAAAGGAGTCAACTGGAGAAACACCATTCAGCCTGGTGTATGGAACGGAAGCAGTCGCTCCCATCGAAATTGCTGTCTCATCCTATCGCACAACCCATATCAACACGATAAGCCAAACATAAATCGCAAAAGCAACAAACTTGGCAGGAAAATCAAGTTACTTACAGGAGCAAATCGGGATAAGGCACCCTATGCATAAGCCTCAGCCTCCTCATCAGTCTTTGGGCAAGAATGCCTATCACCTGGTGGAACACACCTACGCAACACGCGGACTCCAACCTCTGGAGTGCGAAGTGAAGACTCCTTGGGGAAATAAACTCCACCAGTACCAAAAGGAGCCCAGGTATCCCCAGTAATGTCCAACCCAACTGGGCACACCAGATGGTCGCGCCTAAGAGGGGGAACCGCTACGACAAAGAAAGAAAAGTAGTTAACAACAAATAACAAAACCGCGGAATACATTCATCAAAAATATACTTACAAAGTCCGCGGCCTTCCACAGGTCGGTTTCCCGACTGGGGGGCAGTTGACGCCACATTGCGACTTGCAACTTCCTTGCCTTTACGAGTGGAAGTAGTCGCATTTGGCTTCAAGCGCTTGGGATCAGTCGGTCCACGCGCCACTGTGTCAGTCCGCTTGGAAGACACGCGAGAATCAGACACTGGGGGAGTATCCCCGGTCACATGAGTAGAAGACCCTTTGCCAAGATCACGCCCCGAGTTGGCAGGAGTGACGGGGGCAGGGGTCACCAAAGCCGAATCGGCACGGGAAGCAATACGCGAGGCCGCCGCATGAAGCGACGAACTCTTTCCAGCAAACCAACATGCAATATGAATTCACAAAAGGCATAGTGCCATTCGAAAAGCTATCCATCATGAGTATCAAAATGCTCAAAAACGTTCAGAGAAAGAATGAAGGGTTTACTCATAGCAACAACTCAGTCGAAAGGAGGGGGATTCCGCAAGAAGCTACTACGACTTCACAACCTGCACAACATCAACGCGCGTATCAAAGTTAACGCGCGTATCAACATCAATGCGCGTATCAAGGTTAACGCGCGTATCAACATCAACGCGCGTATCAAAGTTAACGTGCGGATCAACATCAATGCGCGTATCAAAGTTAACGCGCGTATCAACATCAATGCGCGTATCAAGGTTAACGCGCGTATCAACATCAATGCGTGTATCAAAGTTAACTCGCGTATCAATATCAATGCGCGTATCAAGGTTAACGCGCGTATCAACATCAACGCGCGTATCAAAGTTAACGTGCGGATCAACATCAATGCGCGTATCAAAGTTAACGCGCGTATCAACATTAATGCGCGTATCAAAGTTAACGCGCGTATCAACATCAATGCGCGCATCAAGGTTAACGCGCGTATCAACATCAATGCGCGTATCAAAGTCAACGCACGTATCAAAAGTCAACGCACGTGACCAAGTTCCACGCACATAGTAAAGTTGGTACGTACCATGGAAGGAACTAACATCCTAAGGGGCTATCATGCAAACGGGGGATTAACGCGACAAACCGTAAGAATCGAACGCGGCAACGCTTAAGGAAATTTTTTCTCTAAGGCATCAAGACAACAAGTGACTATGCCTAAAGTTACTGGGCAATCCCCGTCAACCAAAAAACCCGCCAAGAAGGAAAATCATGCATATCGACCAAAAAAGCTTCTACACGAAGATACGAGGAATTCTATATCAAATACCCACGGAAGTGAAAAATCGCCTAAATTATGGACAAACGATGATAATGATGGCAATCAATCAGCAATTACCCGACTTATAAACATCAACAAGCAGTCCCACATGTCGACTACGAAAAATGACTTGAACAAACAACAACACGGTGACGTCGACATTCAAGTCGAAGCTGTCCTAAGAATTCGAGTTTCCAAATTACCTCAAAACGGGACGGAAGGTATTCCAATGGACTCCCCTCGTCGAGACGATTCCGGAAAGGTAAGGACCGCAACGAGGCGAGGCCGGGAAGGCGGCGCGTGGGCCACACGCTCCGGCGAAGGGGCTCCACTCGCGGCGGCGCGTGAGGGCGCGTCCGGTGGCTTCTGGAGGCTCCAAAGGTGGCGCTGGAATCCTTGGGACGAACCGAGTCGAATGATGGTGTCAACTTCCAAAAACAAGCCAAAAATCAGTCTCGAAACTGTCAGAACGTATCTAAGCTCCACGACGGCGAAGAAATTTTGAACACAAAAGCAATTTCGGGAAAGGGTGAATGAATTACCTGCAAAGGGAATGGAATGGTGAACTCCCAAGATGCTGGAAGGATAAATGGGGATGTGTGTATTTACTAATCCCAAAGAGATGCTTTGTGGATAAGGATCAAAGGATTAGTTTACCTACACTCAAGACTAAACCCCTACGGTATACTCTACCCTCTCCTCTTAAAATATCTACTCCTATGCATGTCTTGACATTGCACGTATCAAATCCATTACTATACACGTATGTTGCAATCACATGATTCATGATTCGGTAATCACTTAGTCATTTTAGAAACGTATGATTTCTATTTCTTGCATTGCGTAATTACAATCTTGTCATGACTATTACTTATTTATGCATGTGGATAGAGACATGTTCGCATAGCGTATTACCGATTGCTCATGTCTCCGACGATAACCATACTTGCGCATATACATTTCCTATTGCACTAACCATGATGATAGGAAACAAAGTCATTCGGCCGGAAAATCAAGCGACGGACGAAATCAAGATGCTTGCGTCCGACCAACGATCAAAACCGAAAGGTTAGCGTCAAACTCAAATTGGACAAATATCCTAACTTAAAATAGAGTCAAGAAAGGTTCTAAACCGTTACTTGACTCGGGGGCAAGTGATGGATAAATGTCCAATTCAGGTTCGTATTTACATTTCGGGCCTCGTAAACGTGTCGAAAATTACATCTCGGTTTAAAAAAACCTCCCACGGTATCAAAACGGTCCGGAAGCGCATTTACGCGCGTCCGGACCGGACCTCCGGGTTGCGCAAAGCAATCCGGAGGTCCGGGTTGCGCGGCAATCCGGACCTCGCCGAATTGCCCAAATTCGATGAGGTCCGGATTGCCCTACGGGTATCGCGCGACTACCGTATCCGCGATCACCGTTGCGTGTAGAGAAGTCAAGTTCGCACATTACCAATATAGATGACGGTAACCGCATGATCTTGAACCGTCATCAAACCGCTCTAAAACCGGGTCCGGTCCCAAGAAAGCCTATAAATAGGAGGTCTTGGCCACCTATTTTCACACATTCTCTCATTTGCCCAACTTTGGTATTTTGAGCTCTGACTTCTCTCTAGAAATATTCTCTCTCTAGAAATGACCTTTTTGCCCCTATAGTGACTTAAGCATCGGAGAGGGCTCCGCTAGCACCACCCCCCCCGCTCTCCGTGCTAGCATTGGTCCTTGGTGCAGGATTCGACGCTTGAGACACAACCTTGCCGAGTCACAACCTTACCGAGTCCCAACCTTACCGAGTCACAACCATACCGAGACACAATCCTCATACGGGAGCAAATCTGAACACTCGTCAGTGGCCCAACCTCCGACGGAAGGATCACAGCCCGCACAACCACAGACGCATCCTCACGACATTGTTCAATCCGGACGCAACAGTGTTGAAAAAGGAATTCTAAAAAAAACGTTCAGTGATAATCAATGAGAGCTATTTGTGAATATATAGAGCTTGTTGGTGTCTACTTGGCATTGCAATTTAGTTATTTGTAACTTAAAGTTTTGATTAACTAGTAGGATTGTTTCTTTTTGACAACTAAGTTACACAAATTGTTATGTGTCATTCATATATAAAACATATTGAGATTATAGAAATATAGATAGATATAGGTGTAGATGATTTAAGGCATAGTGATTTTTGAGTCGTTCATTAGTAAGCCGTTAGTTTTTCTATTAAATAGTCATCTGAACTGCCCTCTAACTTTTTTGTTGTTAAGTTTAGTCACTCTATTATATCCCCAATAACTATTTCTGATTTAGGGTATAGTGATTTATGGTATAGTAGTTTACGGTATATGAATTTATTGTTAGTATGATTATTTTAGCAATACAATGTAAACTTAATTAATATATACACATACATCTGTATTAAAGTTGAATAATTAACATTTTTTATTATACATAATTTTTTATTACACTTAATCTTTTGATTAATGTTAAATAATGTTAATTAAATAAAATTAAGTCAATGGCTAATAGTTCTTTTGTTAAAACAGTAATGACAAATGTTGAATTTTGGTACAAAGTAATGATTTGAACATGTGAAACAAATTGCAGAAATGTTTTTGCAACATTATTATTTTCACCTATGTATGTTAATGCCTTTAGCATTGGATAAATCATTACCAATAAAGACATGTTGAAACATTTCAAAATGTTTCAACATAGTGTCTTTATACGCGGATCAGTTCAAGTCTAATTGATAGTTTGAAGATTGAATCAAGCATTGTTAATTATTATATTGTGCACCATCATTTGCAATTGTAATTGATGGTTAAATGTTCGGAAATTCGTGGTACCATTTTTTCATGTATTTTACAATTACAATCCGCATCGAATATGGTTTTTTAAGAATGTATGGCCATTATAGTTTGAACTTTGGTGCATCATATATGGTTGTTTACAAAACTGTTGAAAAGATTATTGCCATATATGTGATGAATTCGAATTGACTTATTCACATTTCTAACATGGATTTTCAGTTATTAAGTCATTGCTTGTCATGTTCTTCAAATTTCACCTATGTATTTTATTTTTTAGCATTTATTTCATTGTAAGATTTTAGCTCATCCGCTCATAATTGTGATGCGGGTGAATTAAAAAAAAAATATACCTAAGATTTAATTTACTTCCTATGAAAATTGTCGTTTCAATGATCATAAAATTGTTTCAATATATGTTTTTAATAATGAAATGTTTTAAAAAAAACTTGGGTGCTATATAGTACAAAAAAATATGGAATCATTTGAATAAGTAAAAAAAAAAATTATATGCAATAGGGTAAGAATCATTGTAAATTCATTCAAGGGTTAATACATAATTTAGTTAGTTGTGTTTTACAATGTACTGTTTGGTTCAAACATATGCATTTTGATTTTTTATGTTTGCTATATGTGATTATGGTTACATTAAAATGAAAACCCAAAAAATACCTTATATGTTCATCACATTCATCAAGTTCTTCATCTAATTCATTATGTTCTTCATAATATTCATCACGTTCTTCATCCATTTCATAATGTTCTTCGTCAAGTTCTTCATAAAAAATTGCAATTAAAAAAAAAATCAGAGTTAGAATTATTAGAACCAAATAAGCACCTGCGTTCAAATCTGAACCCAGGTGCTGCAGCTAGGTTTATAAACGAACCTAGGTGCTGCAGCTGGGTTTAGAAACAAACCTAGGTGCTGCAGTTGGATTCAGAAACGAACCTAGGTGCTGCATCTGGGTTCGTTTCTGAACCCAGCTGCAGCACCTGGGGTTAGAATTTAAACTAGTTGCTACGCCTGGTTTCGAATTTGAACCTGTTGCTACGACTGGGTTCGAATTTGAACCCAGTTGCTACGCATGGGTTCGAATTTGAACACAGACGCAACACCTGGGTTCAGAACGGAATCCAAGCGCTATAGCTGGGTTCATAAACAATTTTTATTTTTTATTTTAATGCTGACTCCGATTTTGCTGTTACTGTTGGTTGCTCGGACGATGACCTCTACCCGCAACAATAGTGTATCAGTTCAAATGTGTGTTCATATCGTCGGTAGATACTTTAGAGGCTTGAAAATTTAGGCTCGGGAAAGTTAATCAGGTTTAATGGTACATTCAAATCAATACCTCTTGCAGTTAAAAAATCATCAAATTATTAAAAAAAAATCATTCTATTCTTGCGGTTCAACATAAAAAAAAAAAAAAATGAATGCTTGCGGCAACTGGTTTAAAGTGCTCTAATTGACCTGAAAAGTTAAAAAATGTTGTAGACACAAGATTTAGAATTGCAGACATAAGGAGTATTTTAGAAAATCTTTGGTTAGTAATCTGTATTAAAGTTTTTTTTTTTTTTCATTTTTATTTGATAAATCGCTCATAAATCAATATGAAAATTTTCGTACAGACATCAGATCGAATATCAGTGTGTAATGAAAAATTATTACATGTCAATTGTTGACTAAATATTCGGTAAGCACATTTGGTCATCGGTAATGAGTTTTTTTTAATCAAATCGAACGAAATCCGCTCAGGAAGTGGTAGTAGATTCCAAACCGACGGATCAGTAAGCTAACCACCCGTTAATTGCCACTTTTCTTGTATCAATCAATTTAGTCATGTATGATTCAGAAATTTATGTCAAGGTGGGAGCCATTGGACTCGCCCAGACCGATTTCGTTCCATATATGGTTTTATAGACCAGATAACTATGTTAGGAACAGACTTGAACGATCTCCTTAAGTAGAGCATCCACAATGGTATTATCTAGTATTACTTAAATGTAGGTTTAACATATTTTATGTAGAATGAATAAAAACGTGCTACAATGGTTTTACATAGCATTCATTAAAAGTGGGACCCACCTTTATGTAACATATTCATTAAACCTAAGAAATGCACTATGTATTACGTAACTAATTTTTAATTATAAATTTATTTATTTTATAATTAATGCTAATATTTATTGGTGGTTGTTGGAAAATTTAATAATAAAATATATTTAAGTAATACGCTGCAGAGCAAATATTGTTTACGTGTGTCTTTTACTTACGTGAAACGCAACTCGCATTACCAGTTGGTCCAACCAACCTTGGTTATTACCAAAATCACATGTATAGTTGAATCTTCTAAAAGGTAGTTTTCGTTCTCAATTATCTTCAATCTTTAACTACGTTGACGTTCTGGCCAAAAAAAAAAAAAAAACTACGTTGACGGAACTAATTATTATATCGTCTTCGGCTTAGGTACAATTTTCCCCACTTAATACGTTTTGCGTTTAGTATTTAGTAATGGGCCTAAAATAAGCTAACATCTTAATGGGCCTCAATAATCCACAACTTTTTTTTAATAATAAAAAATTGATTTCACAATTTCGAATCATTGGCCACTGTAAAAGAAAATTCGATCCGAAATGGTTAATGTTAAAATTTTATACTAACCTACACAAAATAATGAGAGACTAAAAACTACACCTTTATATTTGGCAACAAAAAACACAGTTTTCAAACAAACGTATTTTTTTTTTTAAATGAAGACCTTAAATGTAAATGTAACCTCTAACTGAGACGAATCTAAAATTGTAGTAGAATCAAATGATTTATTATGAATTGTACTGAGAGACCACCGATAGTATGTTCTCTTTGAAAGAATCAAAATTAGATTTTTAGTTTAACGTGCCATAAACGACTGGTTAAAGTTAATCAATGACCAGTCGCAACTTTTGCTCTTTGAAATTGAAATAATAATAAAAAAAATAGTTTTAGTTTAACGTGCCACAAACGACTGGTTAAACTTAATTCATGTCTGACCCGTTTCCTACTGCATTTCCTATCATATCCATTTGGCTCCACCTCATAGTAGCAGTCCCGCAACTTAATTAATTATTATATCAACGTTTATAAGTTCAGCAGAACAATTTGATCAACGGACAGCAAAAATCGGTGCATCTGCTTACCGACAAAGAATTACAATGAAGCATAGTTGTCAGTGTTTCCAATCTGGACCTACGTTAAGCAAAATAATCTAAATTATTTATTAAAAAAAAGCATATAAATAATTATGATTATGATATATCTTATTATATATTTTTTCAGAGAGTGTGTTATAAGAGTACCTTAAGGAGGGTAACGAATAATCCACGCTAGTTATTAAAGTGAAAGTTAAGATTAATTATTTGACTATAAGCGTCTTAAAAAATTATTGTAATAAGTGAATGTACAATTTAATCTTTATGTTTTAACGTTCACTCTCACGTATAAAATATTCAAATTTGTACATATAATTACACGGTTTTGATATTTGTTACGTAAGACCATTCACACTAATAAATGAAACCACTATATATACATAATTTGACAGCAAGAAATTCTTATATATCATATAACATCAACTAATTTATAATATATTACAGAATTTTATAGCACATTTGTTTATAGAAAAATACACGAGAAGTAAAAATTAAAAATCATGAAGAAAATATTCGTCTGTAACTATTACTGACCATCTCACTAAGAATAAGCCATTACATTTCTTATTCGTATTCTTTTTTCCTATTCAATTTACCAAACAGTATTAGAGTGATTTATCAGGTTAATGATTATTTTAAATATAGAATAAACATAGTGATTGGCCATTGAGAAATAAATTTGAAGAAGAGGGCGGGAGGAGAGGGCGACACGACCAAATGCCAGTAGTCAACGGGACATAATATAATAGCGAGACATGGTGCTGTCGTATTTGATTTAAAAAAGGAAAAGAAAAGGTGTGCTTGGCTGGCAACAGATACCGTTAATGTTAGTTGTCAAATAACTCACATGCCTTCTTCTTCCATCATTCATTCATTTGCTCTTCCAACTAGCTATTACAAAAAGGAAGAAGATTTTATTTATGAAAAAGCCAATCACCCACCTAAAAGTAGACATTTTATATATTGCAGAAGAAGAATCAAGAACCTCCTACCAGAATCACATTTAGATAGAACACAAAAGAGAGAAGAAAAAGAAGAAGAAGCTTCTATCTATCTATCTAATCATATAGATGGATAGTAACAACTCGTCGGCGGCGTTCACCTCTTTGAGAGGAAGAAGGACCTTGCTCAAGGTCATCGTTCTAGGCGACAGCGGGTATGTTCTGTCTCTCTCTCTTCCCGACTATTCTCGTATAAGCACGCTTCGAAATGTTTCTGATTTGTGAAGAGCTTGCTTTTTCTGCAATTTGCAGGGTCGGAAAGACTTCTTTGATGAACCAGTATCCTTGCGTTAACACAATATACATACATGATTTCAGAACACACATATATATATGATCTTGTGCTAAAGTTAGCTTAATTTTCTGGTTGAGTTAGCACTAAACTCATTTCTTATCATGGTATATTTAATATAGATAGATCTAGATTGGCGAATACGTATCTCTTTCATAATAGATAATAATTTACGCTCAAATTATTATCTGTTTCGTAACGGCTGTGTTGAAGATTCCTCCTACAAATATTAATGGTCAAACAAGGATGAATCTAGTATACAATGGGGCAACTACTCGCCGTTAACTTTTTGTGCCATATAGTTTTAGTCCAAAATATTGTATATGTTGTTAATTTAGCACTTTAAAATTATCTTTCTTTTTTTTACTGTTAGTCTCTTGCCCCTGAAAAATAAAATAAAAATAAAAACTCCTCTTTCATAACGTTTGTGTTGAAGATTCCTTTTACAAATTAAATGGTAAAATATAAGGAGGAAACTAGTATAGAATGAGGTGTCAACTACACTCTCAACTTTTCGTGTCATGTAGTTTTAGCCCAATTTTTTTTACATGTTCTCGATTTAGTACTTTAATGTTTAAAATCTTAGATTTATCCATTTTTGTAGTGTTTACTATTAGTTCAACCTTGCCCCCAAGAAAAATTCTCGCTTCATCCCTCTACAAATTAAATGTGTCTTTTCTGTAATTTCATATCAGATTTTACAGTTTTTCAAGCAATTAAAATTGTTAAGAAGCCAATGCTGTGTATTGTGGAATTGGATATCATATTTCTTTAACTAAAAGCATAGATATGTATACAAGAAGTTCAGTCAACAATACAAAGCTACAATTGGAGCTGATTTCGTGACAAGGGAGCTTCAGATTGATGATAAACTTGTCACATTGCAGGTAACTCAAATCAAACCCATATTTGTAATCAATGTTGCAATAGTGTTAAGAATATAGATAAGATTTTATTTAGAATTATTAAGATATATATAAGTTTATCTTTTCAGATTTGGGATACAGCAGGACAAGAGAGGTTTCAGAGTCTGGGTGCAGCCTTCTATCGTGGCGCTGATTGTTGCGTATTGGTTTACGACGTGAACGTATCCAAATCATTTGATTCGCTTAACAACTGGCACGATGAATTTCTCAAACAGGTACTCGATATATATCAAAAAATTCTCTCTATGATATGTATGGAATTCATTAAAATGTGTTACTCAAGATTGATGTTATGATTCCCAGGCAGATCCAACCAACCCGGAGAAATTCCCTTTCATATTGTTTGGCAACAAAGTCGACATAGATGGAGGCCACAGTCGTATTGTAAGTACACAGTAAAAATTCATTCAAATTTGAAACTTTGGAGAAACCTTGTGTACCAAGAAACTGTTGTGTTTATGTTTAGGTCCCAGAGAAAAAAGCAAAGGATTGGTGTGTTTCCAAGGGAGACATTCCTTACTTCGAGACCTCGGCAAAAGAAGACATAAATGTCGAGGAAGCTTTCTTCAGTGTCGCTGAAACAGCGCTCGCAGTTGGACCTCAACAAGACATGTAAGTCCCTATAAACTCGAATGTAATAACTCGATAATAATCAGGATGATTAATTTGATGTGGTTGAATTTGCAGTTACTTTCAAGGGATAACGGAAAGTGTTTCGGAATTAGAGCAGAATGGTGGATGTGCTTGTTGAAGTGTATATCATCGATGTTGTGATATGTATATTAGTTGAAGGAACCTCAACGGATTGTTGCTTTGTTCTATTTTTAGTGCTCTGATTAATAATGATTTCTTTTATTATATTTTTGTAACTTTTGTTATTATTTCCATTGTTTTGTTTTCATTCAAAGTAATGATATATATAGGGTCTTACCTTGCGTTTTATGTAATGAGAATAATATAATAATGTGCAGGCAGTTTTGTTGTGTATACGAAATGTCAACTGTAATATCAAATTCCATCCTTGTAATCTCACATTATAATGGAACTAGCCAGATCCCGCGCACCGCGCGGGAGAAAAATTCTGAATAAAAATTAAATTATACTAATTTATTAAATATGCAACTATATAAAAAATTATTCAAAAAATATAAATATTTTTTGGATAGAAAATTAATTAATAATAATATATTAATTTAATTAATATATTTAATATTAATTATTATTTAAAATATTTCAAAATAGTGAAATAAGCAACATTATATATCATGCTTAATTATAATATTAATATAATTAAAAAATTATAAACTTAAATTTATGGTTATGTATGATGATATAATATACATATACTTACTAAGTAAGTTATAATTACATAAAAAAATTAATTAAACTCATTGTTATTTAAGATATATATATATAAATATAATATATATTATATAAATATTTAAATTTCTTCAATAATATTTATATATTTATATTCTATCTATATGTAAATAAAATATCTAAATTTTATATATTCATAAATAATATTCATAGTAACGATTCTTGTAATAATATAATTTTTTAAACACTATAATAATATATAATTTATTATATATATATTTCTTACGTAGCGGTCTAGGAAGGTTTTGCAGCCGAAATGTACAAATATATTATTTAAATTAAAAATTTTAATTAATTAATTTCTTATTTTTTGTTGAGCTTAAAATATAATATATTTTTTTTCTAATTTTCACTCATCCAATATTTTAAATATAAATTTGTAGAGCTCTAATTAAATTAGGAAACGATGATGTAAAAACGTATGTGTATAAAATATACATATAATTATTACTAATTTAGAATTACATAACAAAGTTAACAACACTTATTGTGTACAAATTAATACAAAAAAATGCGATAATCACATTCAAATATACAAATGATGGATGCTTCTAGTGACTACTATTTATATTTGTATATTTTTTTTGGCCATGTATTTATATTTGTATTAAATATCTAAATTATATTATAAAAAGAATATAAAAAGTGTATATATGCGATATGAAAAAGTATAATATATTATATAATGGATTATTCATACAGTTTTTTTTTTTTAAGAAAAAAAAATATTAACAAATAGCCCTAGATATTTTATATACTATATATATTAATAACAACTAATTAAATGTACATACTCTATATATGTATATATAAATCCAACAAATAAAGTCAATGGATAGGTACACAATACACTTACACCGATCATTTGTTACAATTGGTTGATTTATTGGGATCCAATTTGTCACGTTTGGATAATACATTATCATATTTGATTCCAAAAAAAAAAGACTAAACAAATTAACTCTATGCGAAATAAAATTAACCTAATAATTAAATAATTTACCGTGAGACTTCATCTTAAATTAGTCTTTAACCATAAATGAACAGTGTCACAATGACTTAGAATATGGAGATTAGGACGGTCTCTAGAATGATGAAATAATGTAAGTATTTTATGATATTTTTTATCATTCAACAATTTTTTACAATTTTTTTTAATAGAAAATAGAAAGAGCTTTGTCATCGGGGAATCACTTTGCTATTGTGGAAAACAATAAGCTAGCTACCAAATAAAACATCTTAGGAATCAATATTTAACATAAATAATTATTAATAAATTTATATGTGAATAGTGAATATTTACATTAAAAAAAAAATAGTTGGCTAAATGAAAAAGAATCTATTATTAAAAATCAGTAACAGAAATACAAAAGAAGTGAATAATCTTCCAAATAAATTAATGATATCCATAGCAAGATCGCGAAGTCGATCGAGAATCAGTTGAGAAGTTCATAATAAAAACAAACTGTCGTCGTCATCCTCCTACACGGAAAATTTACTCATACATATCAATTATCAACACAATAATGATTATCTACGTACTACTAATTAATGCAAATCAATAAATAGTTGGAAAAAAGTATATATTCATCGAGAAAGCATGAAACCAATATAGATCGTTAGTAAGAAGACAAATTTTGAGTTCACATGATTAAAGAATATAATGAACATATCGTAGTAGAACACGAAGAAGTTCAAAGCAATATTTGAGTTGGTGGCTCGGTGTCAGCCAAAGTAATATTCTGATTGGAAAAAAAAACAATTTAATCGAATAGGTACAGAGTAAAAGATTAAATAAAGATCACATGAAAAAATAGAGAGTTAGTTCAACTATGATCATAACCTATAAATAGATCAAGATATGAAGAGATGGGTTTTGCGGTGGTACGTCGGCGCACCTTGCTTGGTTAGAAGTCCGAAGTTCCTGGCCTGCTAGTTCGAGAGAAAGGAGTAAGGAGGCAGCTTTCAGTGGTGATAAAAAAAGTAAAAAAAATCTATTTTTATAGAAGGTGGTAATGCCTTTGTTACCCACTATAAAACTTATTAAGTTGATTTTTTTTATTATTATAATAAATTATATAATAATCATCACTACTCACATATATATATGTTTCCTTTTTAATATTTTATTACTAAATATATCGTATGGAATATATTATATGTTTTTTAGAATAATTTTATCTATAATATATTTTGTATATTATAAAATGTTTGACTTATGTCATGTTATATATTTATTAGTTATTAGGTATCCATATATAAGAATAACGTTTCTATGTATATATTGCCTACGTGGCGGCCTCTGGTCTTCCGGAACCAAACTGTATAGAATTACTATTTAAAAGGAAACTTTTAATTAATTTGTTTCTTTAAATTGCACAGAGACCAAAATAGGAGATAAAAATACTTCTTAATTTTTAATCAATCAATATTATGTATCTAAATTTAGAGAACCCCTATTAAATTCCGATTAAATTAGGAAACAGTGACTGCGTGGACTGTCCACGTGTCGACCAGAGGGCTTCCGATACCGAATTAATATAATATAGTAGATGAGTTTAATCGTAATTTTATATTTTAATGAAATTCACATTAAAATGCACATTATATTATTTAGTTTGCCAACAATATAATGTAAATATAATATGAAATGTGATACAAAATCACATTACACATTACATCCATCCGAACACCTCAAATATGTAAAAACCCGAAGGGTCTATTAGGGGGTGTAAACGAGCCGAGTTGAGTCGAGTATCTGTCAAACTCGACTTGATTAGTATTTGCCAAGCTCGAACTAGGTCGAGCTCTACTTTTGAAACTCAGACTCGACTCGAATCCAAGCTCGACATAATCGAGCTCGGCTCGACTCGTTAGTCAATTACATTTCTCACAACTAAAAAAATCGAGCTCGATTCGATTAAGCTCGAACTCGATTTATTTATATAATCATTAATTTATTATTAAATAAAAATTAATAATAAGAATCAAGCTCAACTCGACTTATAAACACAAACGCGAAACTCGTCTAGGCTTGTGAGTAACTCGACCCGAGCATTATCAAGTTCGAGCTCGTCGAGCTCAGTTTTTTTTTTTTTTTTTTTTTTTTTTTCGTTCGGACCGAATTCAATTTGTCCGTGTCCATCGCGAGTAACTCAGCATTATTATATTGACTCGTTTACACCGTCGTATCAATTTTGGCCGGTTCTTGGATCTAGACTGAATTAAGTCATTCAGTATACTGATAAGAACTTGCAATTTCATATACGAAATAAACCATACGATAACATTCACTGTCACACGATTCGACATCCGCCGTATGTTTTAGTAGAACCGGTCTGATAATATAAGGTCCGCTGTTTGACTCGATTGGACCGCTGATCCGGTTTAAGGATTAGGGTTTGATAACCGTGTCAAACCGAGAACATAACCCCTCTCGTCTCTCTGATAAACGGCTAAAACCCTAAACTTTTTTGGATTTAGAACAGAGTAAGAAAGTGTAAGTGGGTGAGGTGAGCTTTTCTTTTGCATCTATGGTGAAGCTGCAGAAGAGGAGGCTGTCCGACATGGATGCCGCGGAAGATTCAGGTTTCCTTTTTCAACTTCCTTCCTTTCTTCCGTCTAATTTTTTTGGTTGTACTTGATATTCGTTTGTGATGCAGTGGAGACTCTGGCTCATGAAATGAGCGATGACGAGGAGGAGCAAGAAGAATTGGGGAGTAGCCCAGCTTCAAATTCACTTGGTCAGGCAAAAAAGCATAAAGACCAGCTTCAAAGACTAGAAGAAAAAGTAAGAAGTTTGTTTATTTTAATTTTTTTAACCTGAACTTTGATGTACATTATAATACATGAAAAACGAATCTTTGCATAATTTTCCGAGTATAGGATGAGTAGATTATATTTTTACCTGTGCTTCAGGCTTATTTACAGTTGGTTCTTTCATGGAGAGTGTGTTGGTATCCTGCTAAATTGGTGTAAATGTGTGAGTGTCCTTCAAATTTCCCAACTTCAATAACAATCAATATATAGACAGTGGATTCTGTTCGCCGGGATCACAACTTGCTTTGGTCCAACCAATTTTAGTACTAGCTGAGTTTATTCTGTGGAAATTGTTTGCTCTTTGCTTGATAAAAGACACTATTCTTTGTGCTTAATAAGTTGATATCATGCTACTTCCCATCACATGGATTTTGATCACAGGAATTCTAGCTTTCTGCTTCGATAAGATTGAATGATTTTATTTTTTTCCTGTTAGCTTGAATAAAAGATAAATCTCGCCAGCATTTAAAGCGGTTGTCAATGGAAATTTGGAACGGGATCCCTAAAGGCTTACCGCTAACCTTACATCTGTGTTCAGGATATTTTGTGGGATGCGTCATGCGTGAGTGATTAATTTTATTGAATTCATTGCAGCAATGGCATGTCTCTATGTGTGAATGAGATGGCCCATTATGGCTATTCCAGATACAAGATCATGTCCTGTTGGCCTACATATTATTTGTTACTTTTGTAGTTGGATAATGTCACTTGCTTATGTTCTCTTGTTGCCAGTGCAAGTGCTTACTAATTCATTTCTGCAGGACCCAGAATTTTATAAGTTTTTGAAGGAGCATGACAAAGATCTCCTAGAATTTGATGACGAAGACAGTGATGTGAGTATAAAATAAATAGTGCTTACTGCTTATTTTTTCTGGAGGTTCTCAAGGAAATTGACTTATTAGTCTGGCTGTCTTTCTAGCTGGAAAGTTATGGATCGGACTTAGAAACCCCTACAAATGACGGAAGTGGTGGAACTGATTTGGATCATGAGAAGAAACCACCTAGCAATGTTATCACGGTTGAGATGGTTGATTCTTGGTGTAGTGCAATTAAAGAAAACTTTAGGGTGGGGGCAGTTCGTTCTCTTATGCGAGCTTTTCGATACGCCAGCCACTATGGTGATGATGATGGGGGCGATGCTTCTGCTAAACTTGGAACTATGAGCAGTGTTGTTTTTAACAAAGTCATGGTATCTGTATTAACTGAAATGGACGGAGTCTTTCGGAAACTGCTGAAACTTCCAAATTCTGGTGGGAAGAAAGAGACAATAACAGAACTGATGGCTTCAAGGCAGTGGAAGAATTACAGTCATATGGTGAAATCCTATCTTGGCAACGCCTTGCACATATTGAACCAGATGACTGACACCGAAATGATATCTTTCACTTTACGACGCCTCAGATGCTCATCAATATTCTTGTCTGCTTTCCCTAGCCTCTTAAGGAAGTATATTAAGGTATGTCGAGATTTTATTCTGTAGCTTTAGACTTTCACCCTGATTTTTTCTTCTATATTGAAAGCTTTATATTAAAAGATAAAGCTTCTAAAAAAGACTTATATTATGTCTTAAGAAGTATCTAGAGGCAATTTTCTAAGATCTCATTGGTCATGTCCAGGTTATTCTTCATTTCTGGGGAACTGGAGGAGGTGCACTTCCTGTCATTTCCTTTCTTTTCTTAAGAGATATTTGCATCCGGGTAGGTTCCGAGTGTGTGGATGATTGCTTCAAAGGAATATACAAGGCATACGTTTTGAACTGCCAGTTTGTGAACGCTACCAAACTGCAGCATATCCAGTTCCTCGGAAACTGTGTTATTGAACTTCTCGGTGTAGACCTTCGAGCTGCATACCAGCATGCCTTCCATTTCATTCGGCAACTTGGGATGGTTTTACAAAAGGCTCTTGCGATGAAGACAAAGGTATGCCTCTCCAAGAAGAATGTTCTACAATGTTACTGAATCGGTATTTGATGAAATGAAGGGAAAAACATAGTCAATCTCTGATTTATCGATTCTATTTGCTATATTAGCTATTTATGCATGTTAGTGTTGAAGTATAGTCCGGTCTTGTTGGTTTTTCTATTTAGTTCATTATCATACATGTCTTATTTATGGTGCTGAGTGATTTTTATTGGTCCCCATCTCCAGGATGCATTCCGGAAGGTGTATGCATGGAAATTCATGAACTGTCTCGAGCTATGGACAGGAGCTATTTGTGCTTATAGTGGCGAAAGTGATTTCAAGCCTCTTGCTTATCCCCTCATGCAAATAATATCTGGTGTTGCCCGCCTGGTTCCATCTGCTCGGTACTTTCCTCTTCGGTTGAGGTGTGTCAGAATGCTCAATCAGATTGCTGCCTCTACTGGCACTTTTATACCTGTTTCAATGCTGCTTTTGGATATGTTGGAGATGAAAGAACTAAATAAACCTCCAACCGGAGGAATTGGCAAGGGCATCGATTTGCATACCATTATCAAGGTGCTTATTATATACCTGGAAACGTGGTCTCATATTGCTTTATTATTATTATTATAATAAATCCTTGCATATTTCAATTTTAGGTAAACAAGCAAACAATCAAAACACGAGCTTTTCAAGAAGCGTGTGTTTTTTCTGTGGTGGAACAACTTGCTGAGCATTTGGCACAGTGGAGTTATTCTATTGCTTTCTTTGAGTTGGCTTTTATCCCATCAGTGAGGTTGCGCAGCTTTTGCAAAGCTACTAAAGTCGACAGGTTTCGCAAAGAAATGAGACAGCTTACTCGTCAGGTATAAGTCACTGACAGATCAATAATGGATGCTTGGTTTGTGCTTGTTGTGTATGCTGCATTTTCTGATCTTTCTACTTGTCTACACTACAGATTGATTCAAATTCTGACTTTGTGAATAAAAAGCGGTCATCAGTGTCTTTTCTTCCAAGTCAACCTGCATCATCATCATTTCTTGAGGTAGGGCCATTTAATACGCTGCGAGCAATAATAATCCCTGACTGAAGCTGAAACCATTCATGTATAAAATATTTCAGACCTTCAGTTACTACTGTAATTCATGCTTATGCATAAGAAGCTGCAAACAAAGTAGTTTGCAAATTGGTTTGTGCTGTCAGTTCTATTTTACTCTTAAGTTTGCCACGAAATGATATTCTCTTTCCCTTAATTAGAAAATGTTTTAGTCCAAGTTATTCTGTCTTTCGAGACTAAAAAGAGCCCATTTCTGTAAATCTTAGGATGAGAAGACCCAAGGGAATAGTCCTTTGTCCCAGTACGTTGCTACCCTACGACAGAGGGCCCAGCAAAGAAGCAACTTCTTGAAGGAATCCAGGTTTATAATCAATTTTGCCAGCCTTTCCTTGGATATAGCTAGCTTCTGCTGCACATATGTAGAGAAATCGTTTATTTTCACTCGATATCTGAACTTGACTTGTTTTCCAGTGTTATTGTTGGTGAGAAGTCCTCCATATTTTCCCAAAAAGGGGCGGTAAGCGATGAAATGTCAGATAGTGATGATGATATGGTAAACGAGCAAGGTGCTGCAGCATTTAGCTCCTCATGGCTTCCCAAAAGCAACCCCAAGTAGGATTTTCCCAATTCTAAATCTGCTGCTGTGACAGTCAATTACTCTAGTTTCTCATTATGGTATTTTTCATTGCAGGGCTAGAAATGCGGAGGGTGAGGATGATGATGAAGAAGATGGTAACAAGAAGAAAAAGAAAAAAGGGAAGAGAAAGGAGATGCATGAGGAAGAAGGGCTTGGCTTGGAGGAAGATGTGGTGGAAGACTTAGTTCTAAGTTCTGAAGATGAGGAGTCAGAAAAAGAAGAAGATGCGGCTCGAGCAAATAATAACAAGGTGGTAACACCGAAAAAACCGAAGCAGAAACGGAAAAAACAAAAACAGAAGCCATCTTCTTCTTCTGAAAAGAAGAAAGATTCAGGGTCTCATTCAAATGATTGGAGGAATAGGAAGAGGAAAAAGGTCGGTGCTTGAAGAAGAAGATTAGACAGAAGAAGAAGACTGTTGTAGTATGTTATGAAGCTCTGCTTCTCTCATCAATTTTGTTCTACTAAAGGAACTGCTACCCTGTTTTGTTATGTGTATTGTTGGGGAAACTTGAAATTTACCAATAATGGTAGAGATTATGAATTAGTGGGTAAAATCTGAAAGATAAATGAATTTTAGTGGGCTTGTCTCTTAATTATATTAAATTGTTGGTGGACTTATAATTAACTTATTCTTTTCATGAAAGTAAAAGAGTTTTAGTGGCAACGGGCAACTATGTCTATATATATGATCAGCCAGAAAAATTATATATATTCTTTTTTAAAAGACAGTTTGGGGGCGTTTGGATGGACGTAATGTGAGATTACTTGAAATGTGAGATTACAAGTAATGATGGACGTATTGTGAGATTACTTGTAATGTTAGATTACAGTGTTTGGTAGATCTGTAATGTGGAGTGTAATGTTAGATTACAGTGTTTGATATGTATTTTAATGTGACTTTATTATTATTATATTAATTTATATGAGAGTATGTTATATCTAATATGATAAGATTTAAACGAACATATATTTTGACAACTACTAACTTTTTAAGGATTATATGTGTGTGGTTAATACTATAGTCATTTACGAAATCTAAAGACCAAATATTTAAACTCAATATGCACAACTAATAAAATTCTATTAATTAAAACGTTATATATAATTTTATAAGATAATTTTCATAAAAGAAATACAACGAAAAAGACTTACTCATTTTATATGATATTATGTGCATTATTATTTATTATAATAATAAATTATGAAATATCTAAAAAATAAAAAGCTAATAATAATAAAAATATTATTATTATAATAACCTATAAAGATAATACAAAATAATTTATCTATTTAGTAAATAATAATAAAATAATAACACTCCGTAATGTTGAACGTAATCTCACATTACATCCGTTTTTGGATGTAATCTCATATTACGTTGATTAAAGATCAGACGTAATCTCATATTACAATGGATATTACATTACAGTGCACATTACGCCGTTTGCCAAACCAAACAACGTAATACTGATGTAATATAGGAGGTAATGTGAGATTACGTACATCCAAACACCCCCTTTAGATCTTTCTTTTTCAACCACCCAAACAACCAAGAACACACAACTTTTCAAGTTTCGACGGCTGAGATCTTCTCACACGTGCCTTCTATAAACTGTCGAAACTAAATTACGGCTGAGAACAAACGCTCTGTTTTCCTCTCTCTCCACGGAAATGGCCTCCTCTGCAATCACCGCCGGCGGTCGCCCGTCGCTTCTCGGCGCATGCTCCAACACCCATACTCCTGCATATTCTTCATCACGATTAGCAGTGGTATCTTTTGATCGGGTTCCGGTTTCTGTTCGTCTCTCAAGTTTCCGCCTTAGTCGTGGAAAGCTTTTCTCGGTTCGATCGGCAGCTTCTCCTCCTGGTATTTATCAAGTCCGCTTCGTTTTGATTATTCATCTTGCTGTTACAGTCTAATCGTTGTTTCAGTTCATAAGGACTTATCAAGAAATTAGGGCTGTTTGTGGCTGAAAGGATATTTAATCTATCTTCTTAATTGATTTAAACTTGATAAATAGCTCTCAATTGCCCAATTTCTGTTATAAATATAATCGCCCCCTTACCGTATAATTTGTTTAACCTATCTATTGATTATAGTAAGGGGTGATTATGATAAAAATCGGGCAATTGAGAGCTTTTAATGTTTGCCCAAATAAAGAGAGCTTCTAATCAAGTTATCACTTGATGCTGTAGAATTCTGTCACTTTTTGGTTTTAGTTTCATTGCTAATATACTGTAGTTTTAGCAGCAGCAGTAGCAGAAGGGATCAAACCCGCCATAACCCTCACGGACGATGCTCTGAAGCACCTGAACAAGATGAGGTCAGAGCGTAGCGAAGATTTATGTTTGAGGATTGGTGTTAGACAGGGTGGATGCTCCGGCATGTCTTATACGATGGACTTTGAGAACAAAGCAAACTCCAGACCCGACGACTCCATTATCGAATATAACGGCTTTGTCATCGGTAAGCCTTAACTGTGCGTACTGTCACTATGAGAAATTCTTGACCTGAAATAGGATTGATTAAGAAAAGCTGAATGATTGCTGTAAGAACAAAATTTAAGGTTTTCTTGATCTAGATGCTGGTGGATATGATGCTATGCAGTTGAGAGGCGCTTCTTTTGTTAGTGTGAAGAAATGAGGTCAATGAAAGGCGCTAGTCTTGTTCTAGATTATGGTGGAACTCTGTTACACGATTTTGTTGATATTGTCTTGATCTAGCAAGTTATGTTCAGAAATTCCAGATTGGAGTTGGAAGTGATATCTGGCACTCATATGGAGTCTCACTTCGGTTATAGCTAGATTTGATGATAATAGAATGGAAATTTATGACAATTGCAGTTAGTGTGTTGCTTGAACTAAGTTGAACCACAGCAGCTCATGATGAAATATCGATATTGAGAGTACTTATTTTGAGTTCAATTCTCAGTCTATAATTCTGGCCTTTGGCAGTTCTGCTGTCAACATAGCTACTAGAATGCTTTACAAACTGTATGCTTCATTTCAGCCTAAGAGATGCTTGAATTTTTGGTTCAGTTTATTGTCATCTTGTATTTCATTTCAATATTTGAATCCGGGCTATTAAAATTGAAGCTTGTTCTTGGATGCCTGCAGTTTGTGACCCAAAAAGCCTACTCTTCATCTTCGGTATGCAATTGGACTACAGTGATGCCCTCATCGGTGGTGGCTTCTCTTTCAAAAACCCAAATGCCTCCCAAACATGTGGTTGTGGCAAATCATTCGCTGCTGAGATGTGACAGGAGAACTTTGTCTAAGATGGTGCTAGTAAGTTAAAGAAACAAACTTTAGTTCAATGGCAAAGCTTGTTTAGCTGCCAATTGAGTGATGAAAGAAGCTACAGTGCATCAGTTTATAACACATGCTTAAGGGTTGGCTGTAAGTTGTAAGTTGGGCAGAGCTCACCTGCATAGTGTCAATGTATCATAATAAATTATTTGATGATTTAGTGAATATTTTCTCAATCAATGGCTACAAGATTATTACTAACATCAGGTACATATCCAATGTCTTTCATAAGAAGAATCAAATCATTCAAAACAGAGTAGATGGTATCTGCTTTGCTATGAGCCGTATCGCGTGCCACAAACACGCTAACCTCATTACCAAGCTCAATCCAACTCTGCCCAGGTTCCTTGACAACACCAGTGCGGTCCATTTCCACCCTCACTTTCTTGACATCGACCCACATTCCTTTAGATGCGTAAATGTTGGAAAGCAATGTATAAGATCCGCTATCAGTTGGATCGACAGAAATGGCCTTTTCTGCAGCATATCTGCCTAATTCAACATTACCAGCAATCCTGCAAGCACTGAGCAAGCTCCTCCATATCACTGGTGCTGGCTCCACCGGCATCTTCTCGATGAAGTCTTTCGCTTCTGATACCCTTCCGCCTCTGCCTAATAGAGAGACGACACATGCATAATGTTCTGTTCCTGGCTCAATCCCACTCGAATGCATCACTTTGAAATAACCAAGTCCATCTTCTACAAGCCCTGCATGAACAAGGAGTGTCACAACTTTTACAATAACATTCTTTTCAGATCAAGTAAATTCATAGTTCGAGTTTCATAGTTCCTCACCTGCATGACTACATGCTGAGAGAACTCCAACGAACGTGACATAGTTGGGTCTAATTCCGACGTTTATCATTTCTTCAAACATCTGGATTGCTAATAATGGTTCTCCATGCTGTGCATGTGTAGTAATCATTGAGTTCCAACAAGCAACATCTCTACACACACTATAATCAAATGTCTTGCGTGCCTCTTCGATGCTTCCACACTTAGCATACATATCTACAAGGGCATTGGTCACAAACGGGTCATTAGTCGAACCTGTCTTTATTAGCTGTCCATGGAGCTGCTGCCCACACTTGAGGCTCGCCAAATTACTTGCTGCGGTTATCACTGCTGCAAAAGTGAACTCGTTCGGTTTTTCTTGACATACACGTAAGTCTAAGTAGAGTTTGAGGGCTTCTTCATCTTCTAGCTGCTGTGTGTATCCAAAAAGCATAGCATTCCACACAACAATGTCTCTACCATTCATCTCTTCAAATACGAGTCTTGCATCTTTGATGCAACAGGACTTGGAGTAGACATCGATGAGTGAACTGCCGGAAAAAATGTCTTGAGAAAATCCATGTTTGATCATGAGGCAGTGAATTTGTCTGCTGAGCTCTAACTCGCATAGAGCAGCAGAGCACCCAAGAATGCTAACAAATGTCAGTAGACTCGGCGAGACAATTCCGAGCCTCATCTTATGAAAAATAAACAACACATCTGAGAGCATCTCCTGCATTGCATACCCTTCGATCATTGCGTTGTAGGAAACTACATTACGGTCAGTCATTGAGTCAAAAACTAATCTAGCATCTGGTATGGAGATGCATTTTGCGTAAAAATCAATCAAACCGTTCTTCACAAAAGCATCCTGTTCAAGGTTGGCTTTGATGGTGAAAGCATGAACTTGTCTGCCCTGCTCCCATGCTTCAACTGATCCACAAGATGAGAGAATGGTGGTGCAAGCATAGCCATCTGGGTTCCAACCTGATCTAGTCATCTCCAAAAACATCTTCATTGCTTCTGTATGATACGAATTCTGCATGTAACCTGCAATCATCGTGGTCCATGAAATGGTATCTTTGTGCTCCATTTGGTCAAACAGGGCTCGTGCTGTAAGGACTCTACCACACTTGGTGTAAGAATCTATGAGCACATTGACCACGGAAACATCCATTTCTTCTCCCCGTCTCAACACGTACCCATGAATTTGCTTCCCGCCTTCAATGGCACCGAGTGCTGAGCAGGCGCTTAACACACTAGAAAGTACATATTTGTCTGGAACAACATCAGTATGTCTCATCTGTCTAAACAACTGCAAGGAAGTTTCGCTTCTACCGATTTTTGCATACCCGGTTAAAATAGATGTCCAGGTAACAGCGGTTTTGATGGATAACCCATCAAAGACTAATCTTGCCTTGTCTATTTCACCGTTTTTCGCATAAAAATCAAGAAGGGAAGTGCCCACATAAACATCCTGATCAAGACCAGCTCTGACAGCAAAGCTGTGAACCTGTGAACCCCGTGAAAGATCACCCAACTGAGTGCAGGCTTTAACCACACTAGCTAGAATATACTCATTCGGACGTTCATCCGAACTTCTGTGAAATTCCAGAAAAACTTGGAGTGACTCAGAATTATAATTATGCCGGGCGAGCATGGAAATTACTGAAGACCAACTAATCAAGTTCCTCTCAGACATTCTGTCGAACAACTTTTGTGCATCGTGTAAAGACCCAAACTTTGAGTAACGACCGAGCAAGATATTCGCAAGGAAGACATCACAATGAAGACCCAACACAACAACGTTGGCATGGAGCTTTTTGAGGAGGAAAATGGGATTGCCAGAGATGGGTGATTGTAAAAGATCAGCAAGTTGCTGTATTTTGGCGCGCAATTTTTGATCTGGAACATGTTGGGTTCGTGACACTGAGGTGGAGAAGTGCAGGGTCCGTTTCTTTGACGCCGCTTGTGTCAGGTGTTGGAGTGCATAGTAGCTTCTCATTCCATAAATGGCTAAAACATCAGAGAATCTCGTATAATAGCACAAAGAAAAACCCCTATATCGGGACCTGGCTTCGAGAAATGCTATACCACCAATACTATGAAGACCTCATATTTGCGTACACCGGGCGGGCTTTCATAGACTTACCCCAAAATGGCACCAAAACGATTTAAATTAATTTCGACTGTTCGTGCACCAGGTCAATACAACTTTCTGTACCTCTATTGACCGAATAACACTTCTTATTCCATGGGCACTATTAGAAATTGAACACCCGACATAAATTTATACAATATTACATGGTTCAGTTAATGGATGAATGAATATCTGAACCATTATACAATATATTACATATTACATGATTTTTTTTTTTTTTGGCCAAATACATATTACATGATTGAAAGCACTTACTTCTTAATGGTAGATTTTTTTGAGAGCCCAAGCCTAAATGTCTTATGTGGGTTGTATATTTTAGTTGTTATTGGTTTAGGGCTTAAGGTTGTTTGGGCCTAGTTTTATTTCTGGTGCTTATTCTAGTTGTTGTAAAGACTTGGTCCTTGTAAACCCTTTTTCAAAATCTCGGGGACCCTAGTTTAATTACTGGGGACCTCAAACCTATTTAAGGTGAGAGTTGGCCAAATGAAGGACCCCGACTCTATGATCCGCAAGTCTGTTCTCTCTCGATATTTTAGGGTTTGCTCTAGGGTTTGCTCCAGGGTTCCGATTTTATGATGGTATCAGAGCAATTGAGGATTCTAAACCTCAGTTTTTCGATCTTGATCACGCCTCCGTTCATCACGGTCTGTTGATTGCGATTATTCTCCCTGTTCTCCGTCCCGACGATTCGTGTTCCTGCGTTGTTTCAACTTCGGGATTCGATTTCAAGAAGCCACGCGAATCTAATTGCGACGCCTTGCTTGTTAGTTGAAGATTATCTGAATTTCTTCCGGTAATTTCCCAATCAAGATGTCTGAGGGACTCAACGAGACGGACGGCAGCAAGAAGACGATCGAGTTTGGGAATTCTTCTGCAACCGCCTTGATGGAGTCTCTCGACCTCGGTGCGGAGATTCATGCGTTTCATCCTCTATTCCTACATGCGTCTGATAATCCAGGTCAATCTCTTCTCTCTGTGAAATTGACTGGTTCTGATAACTATCGGAAGTGGAGTAGAGGAATGCAAATCATTCTCCTAGGGAAGAATAAGCTAGGTTTTGTCACTGGTTCCTGTAGGAGTGAATGCCCAAAATAGGCTTCATTGCCAAACTTATTCCCAAACTAGCTTTTTCAGAAACTAATTCCCAAAATAGGTTTTTTCATTTTTTTTTAATCATTTATATTTTTTTATTTTACCCCCATAGTTTATATTTTGTTACAATTGATCCTAAACCTAAATATCATACAAGAAATATATTAAAAAAATTGAAAATTAAGATAATTAAATGTAAAAGTTAAAAACATAAAAATAATAAATTAGTAATTTTGAAAGAAATTCTAAAAATAAAATATGCCAAAATATATAAATTATATAAAAAAAAACATTGATATAAAACGTAAAGAAACTAAATACTCATGATTTTTTTAAGTATAAAAATATAAAACCTAAATAAAATATGTCAATTTTATAAAAATATATAAAATTAGCGAATGAAAAAATAACGGATAAACTAATTTAAATTTAAAAAATTAAAAGAATAAATTTAAGAATGGATTTTAGTTAGTATTTTTTTTGCATACTCTTAATGAATATAATTTGTATATCATTATATTTTTTTTTTCAAAATTTTTTTATTTTTAAATTTTTTTATTTTAATTTCACATATTTTTTTAGAATTAAAATCTACAAAATTTGTTTGTTTGATTATATTTTAATGTGAATTTTTAACATTTAATTAATTAATTTTTATTTCCATTTTTATTTTTTATACATTTAGTTTCTTAAATTTCATTTTTTAATTATAGTTTTCTTTAGGGTTCATTTGTAACATATTGTAAACTTTAGGATTCAAATTAAATAATATACAATACCAAAAAAATAAAAAGACCTAATTTGGGAATTAGTTTCTAAAAGAGCCTAGTTTGGGAAATAGTTTGGTGGAAGAACCTACTTTGGGAATTCACTCTTCCTGTAGACGTGATATGTTTGAGGATAAATTACGCCATCTTTCAGATAGGTGTAATGCTGTAGTATTTGGCTGGATAATCAATTCGGTGTCTGATGAGATATCTGGAGGTATTATGTACTCTGATAGTGCCTGTGTTGCTTGGAAGGATCTTGCTGAAAGGTTCGAAAAGGTCAATGGATCCAGGATTTATCAATTACATAGAGAAATTGTCACTAGTAGGCAAGAACTGGATTCAATTTCTGTATTCTTCACCAGACTCAGAAACCTATGGACTGAGTATGATACAACTTGTGGTTTGCCACATATCGAAGGGGATGATTTCAAGATTCATCTGAAGCACAGAGACAATGTGAGGCTGTTTGAATTTCTGATGGGGCTTAATGATTCTTTTGCCAACATCAGAAGCAATCTGCTGCTTTGGGTACCCCTCCCCACTCTGAATCAGGCCTACAATGCTTTATTGCAAGAGGAAAGCCAAAGGAACATCATCTCCATTATAAATAGTGGAAGCAACTCCTTCTCTGGAAATGCTACCATCGGTGGGACTGGTGATAAACAAAAGAAAACTGGAATGATTGAATGTGGTTATTGTCATAAGAAGGGACACCCTACTGAACGATGTTATGCAAAGGACTGTGATTTTTGCAACAAGAAGGGTCACTGTAAGGATAACTGCTTCAAATACAAGGAGCTTCTCAAACCCAAAGCCAATCTGACCAAAAGCAATACAACTACCTCTGAAGTATGTGATGTTGCTGAAAGCCAGAATGAGCACAATGCTGGATTGGGAAACTCTCTTCATGGAGGCATAGTCTTCACAGATGCCCATTTTGATAAGCTGCTCCAAAAGGTTGAAGGTGGTGGGAGCCTGGCTGCCACTGCAATCACCTCTAGAGAATGCACAATTGATTCTGCTGGTATGATCACTGTCCCTAAATCTGTTGATGAAAGCATTTGTTGGATTCTTGATACTGGAGCAAGTAGTCATATGACTCACAATTTGAATTGGCTTAGCAATAGAATTTTTTTTCAAGATTCTAAAGTACAATTACCTAATGGGAGTTTTTCAAATGTTGCTGGAATTGGAGATTTTTATTTGTCTAAATCCAGAAAATTGCAGAATGTTCTCTATGTCCCTGATTTCAAATACAATCTGATTTCAGTATCTAAACTAACCAAAGATATGAACTGTTCTGCAACCTTTTTACCAAATTGTGCACTACTGCAGGACCTCTCAAATGGGAAGGTCTTGGCCAGTGGAGCTGAAGATTCTGGTTTATATCTTCTCAAATCCAGCAAAAATAATTGTACCAAACCTATTGCTTTGATTTCAGCCAATAATGATGATGTTAGTCTTTGGCATAAGAGATTTGGACATGCTTCTATTAAATCTTTGAGAAACATTGATTCCCTTGATTGCTTTAGGAATAAAACTCTCAATGTTCATGATTGTTCAATTTGCCCTTTGGCCAAAATTACTAGACTACCCTTTCCTCTCTTTGATTCTCATGCTAATGCTGTATTTGATCTTGTCCATTGTGATGTCTGGGGGCCCTATCACACAGCTACTTTTGACAACAAACGTTTTTTCCTTACAATTGTTGATGATCACTCCAGATTAACTTGGATTTTCCTTATGCAATTTAAGAGTGAAGTTGCAACCTTAATAAAGAATTTTATTGCTCATGTTCAAACCCAATTTAATAAAACCATCAAGATTTTCAGAACAGATAATGGGGGAGAATTCTTTAATGAGCAATTAGAATCCTTATTTAAGTTGCATGGTATTATACATCAAAGTTGTTAGGTTCCGAGTTAAGGGTCAACGGGCGGTCGACTCAAATCTCGTTCCTCACTGGAGATACTGTAGATTCGATGCTCTCGGGTTACGCTGTCCTAGCTCGCGTCCTTCCGTCGTTAGCTTCTCTTCTCCTTCGCCCTGCAGAAGGGGCAATACCATGCACAGAGGGGGGGGGTGGTGCCTGATGAACCCTCTCCGATGCCTAAGTCAGTACGGTTTTTAGAGAGATAAAGCTAGAGAGATGTCAGAGCAAAATTATCCAACTTGCCAAGATGATCAAATGAATAGTGGAGACGGGGTATTTATAGGCAACGGTGTCATTAAGGTGGCTTAATGACATCGTTAACCTTTAAACACAGTTAATTAACCTTTAAACACATAATTAAGACCTTAGGATACGGAGAAGGTTGGCGGAATAAACCGAGTATGGGAGTCCGAGAATGGTGCCGGGGCCTTTGGGGGGGGGGGGGGAGGAAAATCCGACCTTCCAAGGGTAGGGGTTGGGTGAGGCCACCCAACCCTTCCTAGGGGGGATAGGGTTGGCCGACCCTATCCCCCCTAGGGGAGATCGGGGAGGTCGGGTGTGGCCACCCGACCTCACCTAGGTGAGTCTGACTCGGCCGGACGAGCGCTTCGGCCTCGTCCGGACCGTTGGTGTTTTCGCGAAGTGTTCGGGTTGAAGTTTCGATTTACAATCATTAACGGGGTGATAAAAATAAGACGATTCGGAAGTCAACGGGTTCAAATTGGGCGTATATCCATCACATGCCCCCGAGTCAACCAATGGCCTGACCCTTGATTGACTCTATTTTAGGATGGTATGACACGCGCAATTTGAAACCGGGATTTTACCTTCTTGTCTGAATGCTTACTTACCCATGGATGTGTGTCTCTGACTCTGCCCCCTGCCTTATAAGATAGAGGAATTGTAAACGTCAGAACAGTACGGACATGTGCCTAAGCACGTGTCCGTCTGAGGTGGGAATAATAAATCTTTCCTTGCCACGGACGTATATTCGAAAAATACATGTTTGCATAAGGATGCAATACGAATACAAATAAGTGACTTATGCTTCAATTTCACGCCGGGATTTTACCTAGGTGGAGAAAAATTTAATTTTGGTCTAAATTTTTTTCTAAGTATGGGATGCTCAAGAAATATACCCATAGAATATAACTGTGGTAGGTGTGAGTTTAACCACGGTCAATGGGAACTAGGGGTATCAGTCTTTTAAATCTGACCCTTGAATTTTTCCTCTCTAAAAATCAACGGTGTCGATTTGGCGGCTTTGGAAAAAACCCTAATCTTTTGTACTATAAAAGGGTAAGTGATTACCTCATTCTTGTTGTCTTTTTCTCTTCTTTTCTTTTTGACGGTGGGATTCTTGGTCGGACTTGCTTCTCGGGACGCGTGTCGCATTGAGGTACGTGTTTTTTCTTTTGTGTAAGTATTGCTTTTGGGAGACGTAATCCCGCCTCTCCCTCGATAGTTTCTATACTTACCGGTTGTTTCTTTACTTGTCTCATCTTTGATTTGCGGATCTCCATGGTGATATAGTCCTGTTTGGTTCATCCTTTTTTCATCTTTTTGCCCCCGTGTTTCTGCTTGCTGGCGTGTGGGGTTTTCTATACTGAGATTATGATTATCTCCCTTTGCCCTCTGCCTCTGCTTGTTGGTCAGTGAGGTCTTCTATGCTGGGGGTTATAATTATCTCCCCTTGCCCCCTGCCCCTGTTTGTTGGCCAGTGGGGTCTCTCTATGGTGGAGGTTATAACTGTCTCCCCTTGCCCCCTGCCCCTGTTTGTTGGCCTGTGGGGTCTCTCTATGGTGGGGGTTATAACTATCTCCCCTTGCCCCCGGCCTCTGCTTGTTGGCCTGTGGGGTCTTCCTTGTCGTCTTTCTATTCTTACCTTTTGGCTTTGTATTCGTTGTTTTAGGAAAATGAGTTTATATCTTATGTCCACTGTCCGCTTTCTGTTTTCCTTGGGCTAAACTTGTGTTTTTTCGATCATCAGAACTCCCCGGTGATTGATGAGGAGTAAGAGGCCAGTACGGGTGGGAGTAGTTAACTCTGGGACCGGACCTTCGATTGCAAAAAGATCGGTTTTTTATGGTGCGGGGAGGTGTCCTCTAATTGGAGGTAAGGGTGGTGGTGATGTTAGGGTGCCATCTTCTTTCTATATTGATGCCCCCCAATCGAGGGTCCGGGAACCATCTTTTCCTTCTTCCTTGTTTGGTGAGTCCTTGAATATCTGAGTTTCCTTAGTGTATATTGGTATTTACTCTATACCTTGTTATAGGTAGACTTCGTCTTCCGCGTCTGAGTCGGAAGGAGCTGTCTCGTCCTCCTGTTGATGGAATTGTTGGGTCTGAGTGGGCGCCTTATTATGGGCGTGGGGCTCGTTTTGACAATCAATCTTCTTTGCAAACTCCTGAGGTTGGAGTTCGTGTTTTGCAATCTGCTGTTCCTCTTGCCGATCGTGTGCCCCTGTCTAAAGGGTCGGAGGCAACTTATGAATTGGCTCGTGATGTGTTCGCTCGCTATGCTTCTGTAACTTTTGTTAACCGTGTTATCCTTTAGTATATTTCTTTTCCGTGCGTTATCTGTCTCATCCTTTGTTTTTGTTGTAGGGTATGGCTGACCTTGTTAATTTGTTCACCCTTGTTATTGACCTTGCTGAGGAGAGAAAGGTGCATGAGGACACTTGTGTCTCCCTTAACTCCAAGCTTATTAGTTGTTTGGAGCATAGTCGTATCACAGATTTGCGGTGCTGAGATTTGGAGGGTCGTATTGCTCTTCTCAAGGAAGAGGTTGAGGCCTTGAGACAAAGGTCTTATCGTGAGGAAGTACTTCGGGCTGCTGAGTTGGTCTCCCTTGAGGAGATGTTTCGCGTGGAGGCGAAAGGGTGTGCTATCGCTGAGTATAAGGCTTCTTCCTCTTATCAGGCTGCTATTGATGTACGCTGCTCTGTGGCTAAGCGTATTTCTTTAAAGGCGATTCTCGAGCGTATGTACACGATTGCTCCTGACTTTCCTTTTTCTCAGCTTGGTGATTTGTCTGACTTCGCTGTTAGGCATATTGCTAAGATGAGGAAGTAATACACCTATCTCTTATGGTGGTCTCACGAGTTTGTGGATTGAGGTTCTTCTTAGAGTTTGAAGACTTTGCCATCTTTGTTTGATACACTTGTCTTTACTCATGGTATATACGGCAGGGTGATTATCTTTCTTCTCATGATATCTCCCTGTGCCTTAGTGTGTAGTTCTTTGGTTATGGACTCTTCTCTTGGTGTGTTTCCTTTACTTATCCTTCTTTTGTTTTTCCCTTCATGTCATACCTGCTATTTCATCAAGAAAAAACATTATGTGTTCTTCATATCACTTTACTTTGAAATTACTTTCTCATGGGATCCTTCTTAGTATGGTGTAATGGTCTCTTCTGATACCCTTTGAATGGTATGTGTGGTGTTGCTAGACCAAAGATACGCTCTTGGTGGGCGTTGAATACTGTTCACGAGATACGCTCCCGGAGGGCACCAGTAGTTAGACCAAAGATACGCTCTAGGTGGGCGTTGAAATTGTTCACGAGATACGCTCCCGGAGGGCGTCGAAACTGTTCACGAGATACGCTCCCGGAGGGCACCAGTAGTTAGACAAAAGATACGCTCTAGGTGGGCGTTGAAACTGTTCACGAGATACGCTCCCGGAGGGCGTCGAAACTGTTCACGAGATACGCTCCCGGAGGGCACCAGTAGTTAGACCAAAGATACGCTCTAGGTGGGCGTCGAACTGGTAGTTTGAAATCTACCTCAAGATACGCTCTTGGGGGCGTCGAATCTGGTAGTGTTTTTTCTACCTCAAGATACGCTCTTGGGGGCGTCGAATCTGGTAGGTTGCAAATCTACCTCAAGATACGCTCCTGGGGGCGTCGAAAGTCGTAGTTTTAGAAACTACTCTCAAGATACGCTCTTGGGGGCGTCGAAGTTCGTAGTTTTTGGAAACCACTCTCAAGATACGCTCTTGGTGCGTCGAAATTCGTAGTTTTTGGAAACCACTCTCAAGATACGCTCTTGGTGCGTCGAAGGTCGTAGTATAGAAACTACTCTCAAGATACGCTCTTGGGGGCGTCGAAGGTCGTAGTATGAATACTACTCTCAAGATACGCTCTTGGGGGCGTCGAAGGTCGTAGTATGAATACTACTCTCAAGATACGCTCTTGGGGGCGTCGAATCTATTCGCGGGATAGGCTCCCGGAGGGCGCAGGTTTCGTAGTTTGTGGAACTACTCTCAAGATACGCTCTTGGTGGCGTTGAAGGTGTTGTTGACTTGACGTCATATCTGTGTAAGGATAACTCAATGATTATATCATCCCCTTCTTTAAAAAATACTTTTGAGTAACTTCTACTTCATTAGGAGCATTCAAGGCTTTATGTACACATGGGATGCCTTGGGTGGATCAAGGCACCCTTTGGAGGAAGTCAAAGATAGTTGTAGAGTTGGAGTAACTCCGTGAGTTCTCCTTCTCAAAAGTTGTTTTTGAAAACTTAAACAATTATATGTAATGACTTGAAATAACTTCAAGGATATGGTCTTTTGCCTGTGCCGCCTTCCTAGACGTAGTACTTCTTTAGGTGTTCCCCACTGAAGGTGTTTGTGGAGATATACCCATCCCCATCCTCTAGGCGGTAAGCATTTGCGTATGGAACTGATGCTATCTTATACGGCCCTTCCCATTTTGGAGATAATTTTCTGACTTGGTCTAAGTGTGAGAACTCGTTCTTTCTGAGTACTAGTTCTCCTATGTGGAATTGCCTTTCTTTGACTTGGCGGTTGTAATATCTTGCGGATACAAGGCGCATTCGTGCCTGTGCTTCTTCTGAGTTCCATCTTTTATCCTCCACCATGTCTAAGTCTAAGAGCCTTGCTTTGTTGTTCTCATGCTCTTCGAAGTACGTGGTTCTTAGTGATGATACTGCTATTTCTGCTGGTGCCACCGCCTCGGTCCCGTATACCAGGCCAAATGGTGTTTCTCCTGTGGCTATCTTTGGTGTTGTCCGCACTGCCCATAGAACATTTTCCAGCTCATCTACCCAACTTCCCTTGGTAGCATGGAGTCGTTTCTTTAGGCCGTCTAGTACTATTTTATTTGCTGACTCTACTTGCCCGTTTGTCTGAGGGTGCTTTACTGATGCGAAGCGGTGTTCTATATTCAGCCTTTCGCAATACCATTGCAATTTCTTGCTCTTGAATTGTGGGCCATTATCACTTATTATTGCCTTTGGGACTCCGTACCTCGAGACGATGTGGGATTGAATGAAGTTAACGACTTGATCGTATGTTGTCTTTCCCATTGCCTTTGCCTCTATCCACTTGGAGAAGTAGTCTATTGCTACTATTATGCAAGTTTTCTGCCCTTTTGTTCTTGGTAGAGGACCTATCAGATCGATCCCCCACTGTGCGAATGGCCAAGCTCCTGAGATGGAACTTAGCTTTGCTGCTGGGGCTGTTATATTTCTGGAGTACCTTTGGCAGTGATCACATTTTTGCACCAAGTCTGCTGCTTCTTTGCTCATTGATGGCCAATAGTATCCTAGGTTGTAGACCTTCCGGATTATTGATCGTGCTCCTTCATGGCATCCCGCATCTCCTTCATGGAGTTCTGCAAGTACTCTCTCTGTTTCTGGGTATGTTATGCATTTGAGGAAGGGTGTGGAGTACCCTTTCTTGTAGAGTTCATTATCCATAACTGCATAATTTCTAGCCATCCTTTCGATCTTGACTGCCTCTACCTTATCCTTTGGGAGCTTTCCTTCCATGATGTATTGACGCATTGGGGTCATCCAAGCTTCTGCTTCATCTATTACTAGAACCTCCATTTGTTCTATCACTGATTGCATTCTTTGCTCTACAAAGTGAACCTCTTTGCCTGCTTCTACCCCTAGGGCTAGTTTGCTTAAGGCGTCTGCCTCTTGGTTTTGTTCTCTTGGGACTGACTCAATGTCGAAGCTTTGAAAGCTCTCTATTAGGTCCCTGGCTTGCTGCAAGTATTTCTGCATGTTTTCGGACTTTGCAGTGTAGATTCCTTTCACTTGATTGACAACTAGTTGAGAATCGCACTTAACTCTTAGATGCTTTGCCCGTACTCCTTTGGCTATTCTCAGACCTGTTATCAGTGCTTCGTATTCAGCCTCATTGTTCGTTGCCTTAAAGGTGAGTGCCATAGCATAGCGCAGAGGTGTATCGCTATTTGGTGGGTATAGTAGGAGACCTGCCCCTGAACCTCCTCCGTTGGATGACCCATCGGTATGCATCTCCCATAATTCTTCTGGTTGCTTCTCCTGACTACTACTTGCCTTGCTTGTAGTTCTGACTTCTCTCAAGTCTTCGTCTGGATTGATTCCGGTGAATTCGGCAATAAAATCTGCTAGAGCCTGCCCCTTTATGGCTGTTCTTGGGGCAAAATGAATACGAAACTCACTTAGCTCAATTGCCCATTTGGTCAGTCTTCCCGATGTGTCTGGTCTTTGTAGGAGGTGTTTCAATGGTTGGTCTGTGAGGACTGTTACTTCATGCCCATGAAAATACGGTCTCAACTTTCTTGCTGATATAATCAGTGCATAGAGGTATTTTTCTATTGGCAAGTAGTTGATCTCATACTTTGCCAATGTTTTGCTTACGAAGTATACCGGCAATTGTGCAGCGTTTTCTTCTTTAATTAGCACTGAGCTTACTGCCACGTTGCTCACGGAGATGAAGAGGTAGAGGGGCTCCCCTGGTGTAGGCTTTGCTAGGGGTGGTAGTGTCTTTAGATGTTGTTTGAGTTGCTGGAAGGCTTCCTCACATCTTGGTGTCCATTCGAATTTCTTGTTTGCCCTTAGTACCTCAAAGAAGGGTAATGCTTTGTCTCCTATTTTGGATAGGAATCTGTTAAAGGCTGCCAACCTCCCGTTCAGTCGTTGAACCTCTTTGTGCTTCGTAGGTGACTGCATTTCTTCAATTGCCTGGAGTTTTTCGGGGTTTACCTCTATGCCTCGCTGGCTTACCATGAAGCCTAAAAATTTCCCTGATTGCACCCCAAATGCGCATTTTTTCCGGTTTAGGCGGACTTGGTATTGCCTCATCCTCTCAAACGTTGAGTGAAGATTCTCCACATGGTCTTTCTTCTCTTTGGATTTGACGATCATGTCGTCCACATATGCCTCCATTGTCTTTCCTATCATGTCCCCGAAGATTTTGTTGACCATTCTTTGGTATGTCGCTCCAGCATTTATGAGTCCGAAAGGCATCACCGTGTAATGGTATATCTCGCTATCAGCGTAGAATGCTGTGTGAGGGGCGTCCTCAGGGGCCATTTTTATCTGGTTATATCCTGAGTATGCATCCATGAAGCTCATTAGTTGGTGACCTGATGTTGCATCCACTAACTGATCTATTCTTGGTAGCGGATATGAGTCCTTAGGGCATGCTTTGTTTAGGTCGCGATAGTCGATGCACATTCTCCAACTTCCCCCCGGCTTCTTTACCAGTACTGGGTTTGCCACCCATGTCTGGAATCTAATCTCCTTGATGAAATTTGCCTTCAGTAGCTTTTCCACTTCTTCCTGGATAGCTATCTTTTTGCTTCCTCCCATTGGCCTCGCCTTTTGTGTTATTGGTCGCGTTGCCGCGTCTATATTGAGCTTGTGTGAGATTACTTCTTCTGATATTCCTGGCATATCGCTTGGTGACCAGGCGAACAGATCCTTGTATTCCCTTAGTAAAGCTACTAAGTGGTTTTCCTCTTCCTGAGATAAAGCGGTCCCGATTTTTGCCTTCCTATCGGGTTCTTCTATGAGTATTTCTTTTAATTCCTCCATGGGGGCTGGTCTTCCGTGATCTTCTCTTGGGTCCTCGTCTATTAGTAAGACCTCTCTTGTTTTCTTCTTCTTGCTTAGTGCGATCCTTGCACATTTCCTTGCTACCTTCTGGTTACCCTTTACTTCCCCTATTCCTTGGCTTGTGGGGAATTTCATTTTCTGATGTAGTGTTGATGGTACCATACCCCACTTGTTGATTGTAGTGGTACCCAGGACTCCATTGTATTCCTCCATTTCTTCTGTGATGAGGAATGGGACATCTATCATTAACTGCCTCTGGCCTATGTCCAGTGTCACAGGTAGTGTGACTGCCCCCAGTGGGTATGTTGGCTCTCCTGAAAATCCCACCAAGGGGGAGTGAACCTGTTTTATGCTACTTGGCCTTACTCCCAGTATGTTGAGGACTTTCTTGCTAATGATGTTGGGTGAGCTTCCACTGTCTACTAGGATTCTTCCAATGTCCATATCAGTGATCTTCATTGTTATGACTAGGGCATCCTTGTTGTCTGGTAACACATGCTCCATGTCTCTTCTTGAAAATTGTATTATATCTTCTCTCTTTCCTTCTGCTTGTTCTTCCTTTGGCTTAGGGTCCTCTAATTGTGCCATATACGCTTCCCTAGCATTCGCTGACTCTCCTCCAGCTCCATAGCCTCCATGAATGACATATACGCTTGCCATCTGGCTGGTGATAATTAGGCTTTCTATTCGAAACCCACGGACGGCGCCAAGTGTTAGGTTCCGAGTTAAGGGTCAACGGGCGGTCGACTCAAATCTCGCTCCTCACTGGAGATACTGTAGATTCGATGCTCTCGGGTTACGCTGTCCTAGCTCGCGTCCTTCCGTCCTTAGCTTCTCTTCTCCTTCGCCCTGCAGAAGGGGCAATACCAGGCACAGAGGGGGGTGGTGCCTGATGAACCCTCTCCGATGCCTAAGTCAGTACGGTTTTTAGAGAGATAAAGCTAGAGAGATGTCAGAGCAAAATTATCCAACTTGCCAAGATGATCAAATGAATAGTGGAGACGGGGTATTTATAGGCAACGGTGTCATTAAGGTGGCTTAATGGCATCGTTAACCTTTAAACACAGTTAATTAACCTTTAAACACATAATTAAGACCTTAGGATACGGAGAAGGTTGGCGGAATAAACTGAGTATGGGAGTCCGAGAATGGTGCCGGGGCCTTTGGGGGGGGGGGAGGAAAATCCGACCCCCCAAGGGTAGGGGTTGGGTGAGGCCACCCAACCCCTCCTAGGGGGGATCGGGTTGGCCAACCCTATCCCCCCTAGGGGAGATCGGGTTGGTCCACCCGATCTCCCCTAGGGGAGATCGGGTCAGCTGACCCGATCTCCCCTAGGGGAGGTCGGGTGTGGCCACCCGACCTCACCTAGGTGAGTCTGACTCGGCCGGACGAGCGCTTCGGCCTCGTCCGGACCGTTGGTGTTTTCGCGAAGTGTTCGGGTTGAAGTTTCGATTTACAATCATTAACGGGGTGATAAAAATAAGACGATTCGGAAGTCAACGGGTTCAAATTGGGCGTATATCCATCAAAAGTAGCTGTGCTTACACACCCCAACAGAATGGGAGAGTAGAAAGGAAACACAGACATGTTCTAGAAATTGCAAGGGCTCTGAAACTTGAAAGTTTTATTCCAAACAAATTTTGGGGATTTTGTATTTTAACTGCTTGCTACTTAATAAACCTTTTGCCAACACCTGTTCTGAAAGGAAACTCCCCTCTGGAAATTTTCACTGGTAAAGTCCCTAGTGTTGGTCATCTGAAAGTGTTTGGTTGTCTCTGCTTCACTAAGAATTTGATGGTTTCAGACAAATTTGCTGCCAAAGGGATCAAGTGCGTTTTTTTGGGTTATTCTGACACTAAGAAAGGTTATTTTGTTTATGATTTAGCCACTCATAAAATTTTTGTAAGCAGAGATGTCAGATTTTATGAGCACATTTTCCCTTTTGCTGAAGGTGGCAATATTGATCTGTTACCCTTATTCTGTGACACTAATGTCCCCTATTCCAATGATGATGACTCTCAAATTCTTAAATCATCTGAGGAACCTAAATCACATGATTCTGCTGATGGTGATTTTTTCCACTCAAATGATGATCATTTTTTTGATTCTGATGAGACTATTTCAGCAAATGATGAATCCAATATTGAGTCAGGATCTGATGTTGTTATTCCCTCCACTAGGAGATATCCTAGTAGGGTTAGTCGTCCCCCCATTTGGCATGGTGATTATGATATGAGTAACTCCACCACTCTTTATCCCATCAGTGTTGTTCTCAGTTATGAGAATATTTCTCATGTCTATCATAGTTTTCTGACTTCCATTTCCAAGATGGAGGAACCTTCTACTTTTGCAGAAGCAGAACAGGACCCACATTGGATAGCAGCCATGCAGGAAGAAATTGCTGCATTGGAGGCTAACAATACATGGGATCTTGTTCAGCTTCCACCAGGTAAAAGGGCAATTGGATGCAAATGGGTTTTCAAGCTCAAATTTAATTCTGATGGTAGTTTAGAGAGATATAAAGCTAGGTTGGTAGCTAAGGGGTATAAACAACAAGAAGGAATTGATTATCATGATACTTTTTCCCCCATTGTTAAAATGAATTCTGTCAGAACCATCCTTGCTTTAGCTTCTATGATGAATTGGCCCTTGTTTCAAATGGATGTTCATAATGCCTTTCTGCAGGGTGACCTTGATGAAGAGGTTTATATGTCAATCCCTCCTGGATTTGGTAACCAGAGGGGGAATGTGGTTTGCAGTTTACGCAAATCCTTATATGGATTGAAACAAGCCTCACGTCAATGGAATTTTAAACTTACTTCTGCTTTAATTGATGCTGGTTATTTGCAATCTAAACATGATTATTCCATGTTCACTAAGTTTAGTTGTGATCAATTGGTTGTATTGCTTGTCTATGTGGATGATTTGGTTATTACTGGGAATAGTTCTGTGCTTATATCTGAATTGAAGCATGTATTGGAAACTAATTTCAGAATGAAAGACTTAGGTGATTTACAGTTTTTTTTTGGCATTGAGATTGCTAGGTCTCACAAGGGCCTTGTTCTCTGCCAAAGGAAATACTGTCTTGAGCTTATTTCTGAATTAGGTCTATCTGCTTGTAAACATGCTACTTCTCCCATGGATGTGAATTCTTGCTTGACCAGCAAAAAGTATGATGATTTTGTTGGAATAAATGGGCAGGACCCACTCCTAGATGATGTTACTTCTTATAGGAGGCTGATAGGAAAGTTGTTATACTTAACTGTTACTAGACCTGATATTTGCTTTGCAGTACAGCATCTCAGTCAATTTCTTACTCAGCCTAAGAAATCACATTATGAGGCTACCATTAGGGTGGTGAGATATGTGAAAATGGAGTCAGGTAAATGATTATTTTATCCCTCTGATGGTGAGTGTAAATTAGTTGGTTTCTGTGATTCAGACTGGGGTAACTGTGTTGAGACTAGGAGGTCTATTAGTGGTTATTGTGTGAAACTTGGCAGTTCTATGATATCTTGGAAAGTTAAAAAACAGGATGTTGTTTCCAGATCTTCGGCAGAGGCTGAATATAGGAGTATTGGTAAGGTTATTTCTGAACTTGTATGGCTTAAAGGTTTGCTTTCTGAGTTGGGTTTTAAGCAAACCAGTCCTGCTACTCTTTTTTGTGACAATCAAGCTGCGATTAAGATTGCTGCTAATCCTATCTTTCATGAAAGGACTAAGCACATAGATATAGATTGTCATTATGCTAGGGATCAGGTTCTTTCTGGTGTTATGCAAACTGCTTTCATAAATACTGGTGATCAAGTTGCAGATTTATTCACCAAAGCTCTAAGGGCACCTCAGCATAAATACTTGGTGGGAAAGCTAGGAATGAGGAATTTGTATGCAAAGTCTGGTAGCTTGGATGAAGGTGTGGTTGCTGGTCCTGATGAAGTCAGCAGATTGGTCTTGAAAAAGGATTTGAAGACAGGGGGAGCTATTACTTAGTTTTTTTTGTTGTATGACCATATAAGGCATTTTGGCTTGAGGGGGAGTATTGAGAGCCCAAGCCTAAAATATGTCTTATGTGGGCTGTATATTTTAGTTGTTATTGGTTTAGGGCTTAAGGTTGTTTGGGCCTAGTTTTATTTCTGGTGCTTATTCTAGTTGTTGTAAAGACTTGGTCCTTATAAACCCTTTTTCAAAATCTCGGGGACCCTAGTTTAATTACTGGGGACCTCAAACCTATTTAAGGTGAGAGTTGGCCAAATGAAGGACCCCGACTCTATGATCCGCAAGTCTGTTCTCTCTCGATATTTTAGGGTTTGCTCTAGGGTTTGCTCCAGGGTTCCGATTTTATGAGATTTTACCATAAATTTACACGTAATCATGATTCGAACGGTTTGCTTTGATATTGTTAAGAGAATTAACAGAACAAGATTCACGACTTAGCCGACTTCCCCAAGTTGAAACACATTCAACACGCTCGCTCTTAAACATACTTTAACGTTATCTAAACCCGGAAGTTAATGTAGCTTGCCTCCTAAGAAACCTCTCTCTCTCACTCTCTAGATGTTGAAGAAAACACGACAATTAATTTCTAGTTGCACCAAGATTACAAAAACAAGGCAATTAATAGAAATAAGAATAATTTAAGGATAATGGTGGGTGGAGTAATGGAGAAAGCTCCACCATGTTTGATCTGAATAGGGAAAAGACAGCTTCCTTTAGATGGATCCTTCTTGACAACATGAGCATATCCATCGAAATTGCATGAATCCGAATCTTGGTCCTTGTATTGGTAAAACTGGTTAAACACGTAGGAATAGTTGCCATGCAAATCCAAATTGTTGCAAGAACTGCCGTACAGCATCGCCGTACAGTCGGCGGCGCCACATGCAGAGCTCATGAATTTCCCGATCTCGAACTTGTCATCGGCCACTTGATCGGGGTTGTACACACACCACTGTCGATCCATATACTCCACTCCCTTAGCCCCCACCGGCATCTTGTTTGTGTTTTTACCGGTGAAGTCGATCGCGAATTTCGGCTTCCCATCGTACCTAATTAATGCATTTATAAGTTTGTTCATTTTCATTAACCGAATTTCAGAAAAAAAAAAAAAAAAAAATCATAATCTACTTTTATCTTCATGGTAAAATACAAACTATGTTAATTTTTTTCATTAAAATGTGATGCGAAACACACACATTATCATCACGGAATGCATTTTACAATTGCAGAATGGACAGATAATATAGTTTCTATTAAAATACAATATTCGTGCTTACACGCAGTTTTTTATCATGGTGCATAGAAAAATATAAATTATATTGATTTTTTTCCATTAAAATGTTACGCTCACACACATTATAGTCACAAGACGCATTTAACGCATTTAAGGATTCGGATTACCTACTTCACTCTTTCTTTACCAAATTGTGTCTCAGATCTTGACACGTATCCTTAAATTTAATATTAATCTTATAGGGTTCATCATTACCTATATTTTTTGTTATAAAAAAAAACCACAAAATTAATTACACCAAATACACGTATCAAAATCACAACGACGAAGCACGATTTGGAACATGAAGAGAAGTTGCAGAATGGACAAGTCAATATATTTTCCGTTAAAATACAATTTCATGTCTATGCACAATTGTTATCATATTTTAACAAAAAAAAATTAAATCAACATAGTTTACACTTTATTATATAATAATTAAAAGTTGAGCTTGTATTTTATATATATTTAAAACTCAAAGTTCACCTTGTATAGTGCTCAAAGTTCAGTTTGTATTTTGTTAAGAAAGAAAAGGTTAAGATTGGTTTTTCTCTTAACATTCAAAGTTGGGTTTGTTTTTTAAACTTACATACCTGAAGATACCCCAATGTCGCTCGAAAAACCCCGGTGCGACGCTCTTCAAGTCCTCATCAAACAAACCGAATAAATAAAACCGAATTTCTTCTCCTTTCCGAAGCGGGGTTCCGGTCTTGGACGCCATTCTCTTCAAAAACCCGTCGTAAAACCTCTTCGCTAAGGTGACATTCGCGTAAATATCACCGTCGGTCGGCCACCCGACTTCTCCGACAATGATATCTATATCGGGCACTTGAGCCTTCTTTAACGCCCAAACAAGGGTATCGTAATTCGCATCAAACACGTTAGTGTAGGAATATTGCTTGTCGCTGATACCGTGACCGTTATTGTCGGAAAATGCGAATTCGAACGGGAAATGTTTGTTGGCGTAGAGACTAAGGAAAGGGTATATGTTGACGACGAAGGGCGCGTTGTTATTTTTAAGGAATTTGACCATATCAATCATTAGGGAATTTATGTCGGATCGGAAACTGCCGTCGGAGGGTTTTTCGGAAGGGGATTCGTAGACGCCGGAGTTGTATGGGACGGTGGCTTTGATGGTGGTGTGGCCGGCTTCGTTGAGTGCTTTTTGTATGTTCTTTAAGGCTGGGAATGTGGTCTTTAGGTTTGTACCGTTGTAACTTGTTAAAAACGGTTCGTTTCCAACTGCAACGTACCTATTTTGTGTACACGTGAAAATGCGGTTATTGCAATTAGAATAAAATCAAACCCATGGTACATCGATTATCATTATAATATTAATAAGGGTTAAAAGGTAATTTTCAAATACATGTTTGACCGAATGTAAATTTTAGTATCAGATGTTTGGTTTTGTATACTTTTAGTACTAAACGTTTGAAAAAATGTGACATTTGGTACATATATTAGTTGACGGTTAATTTTGACCATTAAATGACATGTGCAAGTCACGTGACCGAACCTAAACTTTTAATTTTGTTCAATTTAGTCCCTCAAATATATTTCTAACTCTTGGCAAAAAAAAAAAATTCTAACTATTATTTTGTTTAATTTAGTCATAAAATTTTAAAATCGAACCAATTAAACCAGTCGAACCCAATTAACCTAGCCGGACATCAGATTGATTACTGTTTCAAATTTAAAATATTAATATTCAGTGTCCCAACTATCAGACTGATCAATTTCTATTATTTTCTTTTCAAATTAACTGAATAAAATATATTTTTAAGCATAAAATAATTTTAAATCATGAGTAACAAATCCGATATTTCAAAAAATAGAAAACATTTTTTTAAAACGCAAATATCCGTAAAAATGATTAAAAAAACCAACAAATCTAACAATTAAAACAACGAATATCAATATTTATTTTAAATATGTTACAGCGATTAACAACGTAATCTATATTTGTGACTGTTTTTTAGTTCTTAACCGTTATTTTATCCGAACTAAAGATATGAAATTGTAACATACTTGATATTGATCCCATCGGAAAGGAAGTCGGTGACATTTTCGGCGACCCAGTCCTTGGCATTATCGTAATCGGAAGATATGAATTTAAGCATTTCATTAGGAATACCTACCATCACCTCCATATTGCTTCCTTTTAATGCACTTACCGTCCATTCATCAGCATCGAACAACTTCACCTTACTAATCCCATTATCCTTTAGCATCTTCACTACTATCTCTGGGTCTATTCGGTGTGACGTCATTGTCCCCCAATTCACACCCAGCCCATTAACCACCACCATGTAATTACATATTAACACACTAAATCCCACCACTACTATTGCTCCCATGATGTAATATTAATGGATTTTATTTCGAAAAACAGAATTACTATGAATTATGTCGGAGAGAGGGACAAGATTTATAGTGTTCGTCCTCCTAGTTCTACGGTGTAACAAAAGTGTCTAAAAATAGAATATGGCAGATACGATTTACACGTCGAGATTGATGAATCTTTCCTGTCCAACTAATGATTTTGAGAATAAAACGTGGAATAAAAAAAGATTACAATAAATCTCTAACCAACCTTTTTGCAAAATATTTACAATGTTAATACTAGATTTTTTTTGGCCAATCATGTTAATACTATATTGAAAAAAGAAATTTCAACAATTTCTTTGTCTCTCACGCACGCCTTTTAATCTGAGGAATTTTCAACATTTTTTTTAGCTATACGTCTTTTAATTTTGAGGAATTTTCAACATTTTTTTTTAGTTATACGTGTTATCCAAAGTACGAAAGAGATGGATGTTTGTTGATTGAACCATTCTTCTTAGTTCCGACCTTGATGATGGAAATGCCTAAATGGTATAATTTCAAAAGTTTTCAAGTTGTTGATTCATAGAAGCATGGATTAGATTAATTAGGGGCAAACATTTAAGATAACAATAAATTTAAGGGACAATTGTAAGACTTTATAGAGCCAAACTGAAAATAATTACATTTTTTTAAGGTAAAAAATCCTCTCATCCCAATTATATCGAGGCTAGTTCAGTTTATGTATATATATATATAAAATTAAATTTGTGATTAACCCCAAAAAACACGATTCTTCATTGCCTCAAACCCACAGTAAAGAGAATTTAATACAAAGTTCATATTGACACATCTAAGCTACATCCAAAGAACTGTACTCATACAAGATTTCTTTGCTCACAAGCAAACAACTTTAGACAGACAGTACAACTACTCCTGTACTTTTTCTTTATGTTTCCAAGACCCCCAATACTTCCTTCAGATGCCAAAACCAACCACAACAACAACAAATCACATAGGGGGATTATATTACACATAATAATAACCAATTAATAACCTAAATTACTATCCATTTCATGTCTTCTCACCAGCCACCAGTACTTTCGTACTCAAATACCCAAAAAAAGGAATTTCACTTAAAAGTGAAGTGAGTACATGTCACCACCTTTCATTCACATCAATGGGAGGTAGGCCCCACCGTGCCCTCTCCGGAGCACGAGTGGGCCCGCATTGTCGGGGACTCGATCCAATCCCTTCACGCACGAATCAACAATGTCTCCCAACCCAGTGGCTGTCGTAGCCATCTGCAGCCGTAGCCTTAGATCCCGAGTCTTCTTCAACAAGCACCTAAAAGACCTTGCCAAGTACTTGGCCCATTCTGCTGGTATCCCTCCACCTGTGAGCCAAAGTGAGAATTGAGACTGATCTCCTCGAGCCGAAATTTCGGCTCTGTAGAACCTTGCTAGCTCTAACAGCATTGTAGGCTGAAGTGGAAGAACACCCACGAAATCGGCCATGAATTCCTCTATGAGCTCGGGGTTTAGCATCTGATTCCACAGCATAAGGGCCCACTCGCTGGGTTGGTTCAGTCCGTAAGCTTCTGCAACGATTAAAGCTTCGGGGAAATGTACTTGCTCGACTAAGGCTCGTCGGGCGTTAGTCTCGGTGAGATTCATCCACTGGAAGTCGGGCATTCGGATCTGAAGGGAGACGAGGGAAGCTTGAGCACAGGCTCTTCGGGTGTTGTTGCCTTCATCGATGGAGGAGTAGACTTCACCTGCTTCGATGAATAACCGCATCGACTCTAGTAGGTCTTCGTTTTGGTCGGTATCGTTACGTCGAAGCCATGTCTCAGATGCTTGCACGGCTCTCGACTCTAGAAGTGCCGCTGTCTCGTGTTTCATCACAAAATGGTGGTAAACCTGGGAATTTCATTAAAATTACAACTTGTCAAGACTCAAGATTACCTCCTACATCAATTAAATAAAAACTTCAGTTCAACTGCCACTAAGAAAAATGATATGTGGCTGCATTTTTCTTTTTCACTATTACTGATTTTGAGAGCTAGCTCCTCATATGATAAGCTAGCTCTGTATTTTCAAAGTGGAGTTAGCTCCCCATTTATGAAACTGCAGAAAAAAAGAGACATGGCAGCACCCGATTGGGCAGAATTTTGTAGCAGATAAAATACTACTGAAATTCAATAGTAGATGGGTCCAACGATGCTGTTTTCAAAGAATCAACACTCGAGGGATTTCACAAATATAGAAGCACGCAAAAATGCAGTGTGCATTGAATATTGGAAGAATATTTTAGGGTACGAACCATGGCAAATGCATCGACATCGTTCGGGTTGAACTGTTTCAATGTTGTGAGAACAGCCATTCGGAATCCCCTGACATCACCAGTGTCCGAATCTACATCAGCTGCAGAATACTTTTGGAGAAGAAGATTGAGCTGCCCATTTTCAATGAGGATGCCCAGTATAAAATGAAGGGCATGGAAGTTTCCAACTCCTGTAATGAGGCGAGCCAAGCATGTAAAATCACCCTCTGACACATAAGCATCAACCTTGTTTGCAGCCAGAGCTACGAGAACATCAACTCCGTCGAGGCATGCAGATGACTTGTAGAAGTGGTGGGACAAAATGAGAAGCTCAACCTAAAAGACGAGCAAAATAAATTATAGGATCTAGAAGCAATCTAGATCATCAACTTTGAATAATTAAGAATGAATGAAAATGGTGAACCATTCAGGTTGCCAAAGATTTGATCTCCTCCTACTGATTAGAATTAGATTACCTCGCAGGTGTGGGGTATTTCCTGTCCCGTTATCACTAAACGCATTAATGCATGACCAATCTCAGGTTCAGAAGGACAAAGCTCTGCCCACTTGAGGAAGTCTGAGAATCTCCAGAGCAGTGGAGCTGGTCCCTCCTCCTTTTGAGAATCAAGATATCCACCACGGTGCGCAGCTAACAGTCCCTGGAATGTTCGAAAACTGTAAGCATATACTATACAGCGGTGCACATAAATGAGCATCACGTCTTATTCTGTGAACTACAATCTGTAAGCATATACTATACTGTGGTGCACATAAATTTGCTCTATTGTTGAGGGACAAAATAAAACAGGATCAACTAAGAGAAAATGGCTTGCCTTGGAAAGCACTCTAATTGAAAATCTCCTACAGACTCTCACAGCAATATAGCCACAGAGATAATATGCACATATTTATCATATTGGATGAACTTTAATTTAGGCAATTTAACTAATATGCACATAAAGACTTGCTGAGATAAAAAGATGTTCAAAGACGTACTTTGAGAAAAGATTCTGCAAGAATCTTCGCTATGCTAGCAGCAGGCATTGGGTGAGTCTGAACCAAGAGTTTTGCTACCTCAAATGAATCTTGTGCTTTAAGTGAAAGCAACTGCAGAATTTCAATGGGCTGCTTCGTGAATGCTTCGGAAAATGTAAGTCCCAGCATATTTGCAGCTTTTGCAACTGCTATTATTCTTTTAAAAAGACCACGTCCCCGCCCTTCTGTGAATGTTGCTGTTAAGCTCTCCAAGACCTTTATATCCACAAAAGAAGTTCATTTGAAAGAAAAATTAGCATGAAGTCAAGACAGTATTGAAAGGAATGGAGCAAATCAGTGTAGCGAAAAATAAAGGTTGTATCTACACTAAATGCAATAGATTGAAAATGCACGAACAGAATATTGCAGATTAAACAGTTACCTCAAAGGGATCAATAAGATACTGACTGGTCGGTATATTACATAACCGAATAACTGACTGCACTTCACTGTCAAGTACTGACAGGGTAACCTTACTCCAAGGAGTCGAGACTGCAGCAAGTTTTACCGCTGCATCCACAAGAAAGAACTCTGATGGTTTCTGAGTTGGTGACAACTTATGCTGCAGTTGCTTGGCAGCACTGATTTGCCCAAATTCCAACAGTGAGAGAACGGCTCTTTCCAATTCCTCTGGTCCAACCGTTTCCTCCCATTTTGAAAATGAAACTTCAATTTTCACATTATTATCTTCATGAGGTTGAGGCTCGACTCTAGCAATCAAATTACTGAAACCATCTTCCTGGTCAGTACTTTTATCCATTGTGTCCACTACTGCACGCCTTGTTGTCACAGCTTTTGCCCTTCTTTTTGCCTTAGAGCCAACTCCTGGGACCGGAATGCTGGTTTCTTTTATATGGATCTGGCTGTTGTCCCTTGCATCGTTTTTTTCTGTCGCTCTATTTCTCATTGTAGTCATATGATTATCCATCTTTGTTATGATATTTGCTGTTCGGTCTATCATACCAGAACTGTATCCTGCAATGTTATCATTGTTGGAACTGGATAAACTGAAATCTCCTTCACTTTTCATCTGCGCTTCGGATTCAACTGCCAGAAGCCACACTCTAGTCTCAATTTCTCTAAGAAGATGCAGTGGGTACACCCTGAAGAGATTATTGAGAATGTCAAGAGAATAATCACCAAGAAAGTAGTAGTAGTAGTTGCTTTAAAGTTATAGCATACGTACGGCTGGGACAGAGTAATCATCCCACTCAACCACTGTAGAGAAAGTAGCAACAAGTCATGCAGTTCTCTTGCAGGAAGGTCCTTCTCCAGAGCTTCCGCCTGCTTAAGGAAGAATGTTCCTGCCTGCAAAACCCAATAATGACAGATAAACTCAGCCCACATAAGCTTGTTTGGCTTACGAAGGGTTTCTAGAAGATTATTAGAATTATACCTGCAATGGAGGAAATGAATAACGGATGAATAATGTCTGGCAATGGCCCCACAATGAAACTCTCTCTTCTGGGACATCCCAAAGGAATTCCCTCCACTCTGCAACCATTGATTCTGCCTGAAAATAGCTTTCTAGATTAGTAACAATATTCTATTCCCTACAATATGAAACTTTCGACGAAAAATACGCATACATAGAAATCATTTATTGAAAAAGACAGCTCAAATTTCCATAACAAGCAACAGAAATTTACGTGCATATTACCTTGTTACGTAAGTAAAAAGAACTGTAAACACATGCAACACACAATGTTCAAATAGGCTTTCTACTAAACATAGAGTATGCCCCCACCCCGAAAAAATTGAAGGCCAGAAGAAACCAAATTGATCTCAGGCACAACGGCCCCAGAAGGTGCAACTCTACAACTAAAAAGAGAATTAACTTTATAAAAAAGAAAGCTACCTCTCAAATGTAAGAGTAAAATAAAGTTCTAATTTCGATAGTGTTTGCATTCTAAATGAAATCTAACTTAAATAGCACAACTACCTCTCTTTTGGCCATACACATCGCTACTTCTCCAACAACAAAGAAATTTCCAGTTTTCCAAGGTTAATATAAAAATGACGGATGATGCTCAACTTTCTTGATATGCACATCCTGTTTTGATATATAGCAGCTACTTGGTGTGTATTGATTAAGTTCATCAACATATTAGCTTTTACTGATAAAAAGGAAAAAAATAAGAAAAGAAAAGATAACTCAATGAATAAACAACTCACTCAGTATGGAGCTCCCAACTAAAATAGTCCAACTGTTCCATGACTCACTTCACTTCACTTCACATTTTTTTTTCTTTATAGTTAGTTTAACTCTTTACTTTAGAGCCCAGGAGTTTTTATGTTTGACATACACTTCAATATTCAGAAGACTGTCCTCAAATCCAAAGCAATACTCAATTCAAACTCTAAAAAAATTAGGTGACTATATTTTTCATGCTGTGTTATTTTAAATTTCCAAGCATGCCGAGGTTATCACTAACTGAGCACCAATTCCTGGAGACACGAATTAAAGCCAAGATAAACAGCATAAACACTACTTATCAAACAATTGATGAGGATAAGGAAAAATGATTTTGCACTAACTCGAAGAAGATTTCAGTATCAACTTGAGGAAGATTACCTGAGTTTCAGTGACATGGTGAGCAGTCGATTTCCAAGGTCCCCCACTGGCCTCAAGCTGTCTAGCCCAGTTCCGTGCTTGCTCCCAATGGCCATTCTCCTCCAGTGCTTTTAAAAGGGAAGCATCATCCAGAGTCTCACTACCGAGGTGTAGATTATCCTTCCTTAGTGAAGGCTCAGCTAAATTTATTTTCCAGTAAAGTCGTCGATAATGTGCTGCTCCATGTCCTCCATCGCCAAAGTCAGTTGAAGCAAGAAGTTGCAACAAGCATCTTTTCTCATAAGGTGAAGGACAAGTTGAGAGTACAGCATCAGCAGCTTTGACAGCCGTAGAGCTTATCCAAGAACTTGCAATCCTCTCTTCTTTCCCAGTACTTGTCAGAGAATGTGCCGGTTCTTCCTTAATTCTGACTGAAAATGAGCCTAAATGAGCTGAAGCCTCAGAAAGGCGCATCTGTGAAAATGCCTGAGAGATATCACAGATGAACAGTATATCAGAGTGCATCTTCACTAGCGTATAGGGTTCAATAAATACTGGAAAAATTATAACGGCCATGGTCTATGAACAATAGTTCAAAACTTATCTACTGTTCATGAAAAAGTTCTGATATTAGAATTGTATCTTCTGTTGATTTTGTAACGACCTGGAAGAACAACAATGAAAGAGATTCTAAAGGATTTAAGCCTGTTTTCTAATTCCTACCATTTATCTGTCCCAACATTACCGTCTCATAACCCTATACTCAGGACATAGAATGCAACTTTGTCATCTTAGGTCAATTTCAAAATAAATTGTACATCTGATGAAATTCCAATTCGAGCTTCGTACCTTCTTATGTATTATTATACGTGGTCGGGCTAAGTTACCTAATACCAAAAAAAAAAACCGAATCTTATCAGGTTTTCTGTGAACGTTAACCATCATATTCTCTGTTGTTTAGTTTCAATTGTGCAGCCACCATCCTTGAAATTCATATATTAAACTTAAATACCGACAGCTAGAATACTGAATGCTGAAAGTAACTGAACATGCTGACTTGCTAAGGAATGAAGTTTTCTGAGTTTATCATACCTGAAGAGCACGGATGAAAGGCAAAAGAGAACATGAAGGGAGGAACATCTCAAATGCCCTTAGAAGAGGTAGAAATAATTGTTGTTCACAGAGCACAGCAACCATCTTGGACAGAGATGCAGGTCCTTCACCAATTTCACGACTAAAAGTAGCATATGCACCAATTTGAACTTTAGTTTCCTCTCCACCATTAATAGCTTGGGTGGCAAAAGTTCCTTCTCCTAAGGGAGAACTAGAAGCCTCCGCAGCAGATGCACCAAATACACCAACAGGAACAGACTCCATAAGACGCCTACGCTTTGAGTTTCTCCTGTTGTAGTGAAGTGTAACAACTCTAGCAGATGTTGCCAGGAAATTTGTAGATTCAACAGCTGCTGCAACATTATTTGCAATCTGGGAAGCTATATCATTCACCTTTATGGAGGAAGTCTCCCTGGGATTAAGTGAAAAAGAGAGTCACTTTCAGTGAAAATATTGATATCTAAAACTACATAACCAACTAATAAATAAGAAGATTAAAAAAAAAAAAATGGACCCATCCAACTTATAAAAGACTAAAGGTCATAGATAGTGGCCGCCTTCTTACTTATATATTGAAAGCCATTTTGTACTTAACCAAAATGAGCTCTCAACCTCAATGCCAGATGCGATGTGGATTATTAATGCTACACACTCATAGGCCTACAATCTTGGAAGCTATATCAAATCATAAACCTTTATGGATGATGAAACCTCCTCAGGGGGACTGGGAAGTATATGGAATTACTCAATCCACAATGCTAAGCTCACCGATGATGTATGTGTATATATAGTTTTATTTGAACGTAACCAATATGAGCACCGTTACATGGAATGTGGATTCTTATTGTTTAAATATTCATGGCTTTTACAAGGAAACCAAGACCAAAAGCTTAAGCTGATAGGCGGAACTCTTTCCACTAAGAAACATTTTCCCGTTTTCTCTTTCCATATGTTATGCACTGTGTCCTATCAAATAGGATCATTACTTAAGTTGAGATCCAAACTCTAGCACTTGCAAGAGTTAGGCACACATGGGTCTTAACAACAATCCTTACAAACGGATAGTAGCATGTGAACACACCATCCAACATTCTCAAGAGAGGATTTGGTATAGCGCACATATTCTTAACATGGCCTAAATTTTGTAACTGGGAGATACATACTACCATTAACCTTGGGCTGCAAAAAGAATGGGGGCTCATATCCAACTGAAATGCCAAGAGCTAAACTAAATTCTGAGGTGGATATTTTCCACTCATTTTATATGCTCCATCGTTAATTTTCTTACATAAACAAAGAGAAGTTACCTTGCTGCAGTAATTTCTAACCAGACTGTTATGCAGTCAAGGGGTGAAACATCTGAGAAGCAGGACGCTATCATTGCCAAAATAGACCATGAAAGGTCCTTAGCTCTGAGAAGAAGGGCCTCCCCAGGATGCTTTTTCTTCTCGCACTCAGCTATGATTTCAAAAAGCTCAACAGGAATATACATGTGTTCATCTGAAAATGCACTCTCCATCTTTTTTTCTGTGTCATCCACATACGAGGAAGCACCAGTTTTCCGCCTTGACTGCATGCTTTTCATTACTGTCAATATATGAAGCTTAAGCCGAGGATCATCAAACTCCTTTGACGCCTGAAGGGGGAAAATGCAACCAGATGAACAATCACATAAGGTGATCAGGTTTTCAAATCATATTTTATGCTCCCGACACATTTAACCAAATGAATGTGCACTTACCACTTGCACTACTACATCAAAAGGGTATCCTCCAATCTGTGCTTCAGATAAAAATCCTACCTGGCAGAAGAAGATTCTAGTCTCAGATTTTTGTCAAAGTAATATGTTGCATTAAGGAAAATAAAGAATAATCAATACTACTTACCCAGTCATTATCTCTCGCCAACACGGCCAGGTATTTTGTACTTAATGGAATATGGTGCATCTGACAGAAAGCTGTTACCAGACTCCAGCTTTGACTAGCAGCCTTTTGTTGTGATCTTAGCTCCGTTCCATCACCATCACCATCGAGGAGCCAAGATCCACTTGTCTTTCCCTGAATCAGAGAAGGAAGACTAGCTTTCTCCAGATGCTGCAGTACAAGTATGAGAGCTCGCGAAGTTCGTTCGAGAGGAGGATTTGAGGTTTCCTTGTTGTTAATCATACTTGGATAATCCTGTTGCAGATACCCATCAGCGAGTGCTCTTGCTAGAGATTTAGTTATATCTCCTCCTCGTGAATTTGAATGAAATGCTGAACCCTTGGGTGAAAGCTCCTTGTAATTTTCATTATCTTCAATAGACTTGTAAAAGGAAGAAATCCGTCTTAAAGCTGCAACATCGATCCGGAGCATGCAAGTTGAGAAACCACAAAGCTCCAAAAGAAAAGAACATGAGGCCACCAGTACAGGATTTTCGAAATGTGCAACAGCCAGTGGCATGACCTAAATCACCGGGAGAAAACATTGTTGTGCATCATGAAGATGAAATAATAGGAGCAAAGTCTTAATGTAGTATCTTAAACCAAGGAAACTATTGGAGTTGAGTGGATAGTTGTCAAGAATTGCTAATTGATTAACTATTAACTTCATTGACAAACCAACAGATGACTGAAACATCCTATTAGGAGTACCTTTTGGAGTACAAGAAAAGAAATTAAAAAATGAAGGTCAAAGCTACCAAAAAAAACAATTTAATCACTAGTTTGGGAAAGTTCCTATGGACCTATATTTGTCTTAAAGAGGGGGCTTACAGAAGCAAGGAGTGATTCTTCACTTTCTGTTAGAGGCGCAAGAAGTGTCTGAACATCCAAATTAACATTTGTTTGTTGATTGTCTGAAGCACCAGATTGACTTTCCAATTTTAATTTTTGGACTCTGGCACTGAGTAGATGGTTAAATGCAGCAAGTGCACGTCCACGATGTAAGTGCTGTTCAAGGCCCAGTCCAGTTTCCTGAAATCAATTCAATAAAAGAAGTCATTCAAGAACCACGCAAACTATATTTTCAGTTTTTTAATATAACATTCAACCAGCAGAAAATCTTTTGGCAAAAAAAAAAACAGCACAAAATCTGACATCTTCAATTACAAAAAAAAGTAATGAAAAGACAAGTAATTCAAGAATTAGAGATACTTCCCTAAACTCACAGTAGTCCTAACTATATTTATGACAATTAACTAGATTTCTTTTCTGAACATTAAAGTGTTAAGGATATTGTTAAAGATAGAGATATTATTGCTATCATTAAGGATAAGGATCTACACTATATATATAAGTCTCTGCTCAACCCTAGATGTGTCGAGGAATAACAGCTCTCTAAATTGTAAGTTGGTATCAGAGCGAGATTCTAGGCCACTCAAACCCTAGTTTCTCAGTTTTGCTTATTGCCGTCACACCAAATTTTTCTCCAAGTTTCAGACAGACCCATTCAGATTTAGGGTTTGTATTTCGAAATTGGCATCAATAATCATCTCAGAAGCAGCCGGTCATCGCTTCTGTTAATCCACTGCCGGAGCTGTTAATCACGCTCTGGCCGCCCGGCGCTGTTCATCAACCAGACTTAGATTCCTATCTCTTGAGAACTCAAGGACAAGGAGGTACGAGCCTATAGAACAGATCTATAGCCTATTCCAGTACGTTTCGCCGTATTCCGCCTCACGCGCCGCTGCTGCCCATATCCCATCACAAGCTACATCAAGGAATTCATCTTCAGAGAGCTCAGCGGTCTTGACAGGTTTAAACTTCCATTGACTCGGCCAACTTGAATGAACCCACCAGCATTCAGAATTCCCTCTCTCTCAACATCAAGTCCTGGCTTGTGATCTTTAGACAAATTAAATGCAGGGAGCACAACTTCAAGCATCCGCAACTACTAGTTCTACCGCTTGCATCTCTCAGTCTGGTAATACTCAAAATCTATGGATTATCGATTCAGGTGCTTCAGACCACATAACGGGTAACCTTTCCTCTTTTGACTCTATATCTCCATTAAACTCTAGTCATCAAATTACTCTTGCAAATGGCTCTAGAGTTGCTCCCAAGGGAATTGGTAAAGTCTCACCAATGTCTTCTCTATCCTTGGAGTCTGTTTTATACATCCCTGGTTGCCCTTTCAACCTCATCTCTGTCAGCAAACTGGTACGTTCATTCAATTGTTCAATAACCTTCAGTAAAGACTCACTTGTTATACGTGAACTTAGTACCGGAAGAACAATTGCGGTGGGATATGAATCAGGAGAACTTTACTACCTTAAGTCATCCTCAATTATTTGTGCTGCAGAGTCTCCAAACCTTCTTCAGGATCGTCTTGGTCATCCCAGTTTGTCCAAACTTCAGCAAATGGTTCCCAAACTGGATAAGCTCAAAACACTACAATGTGAATCATGTCAACTCGGGAAACATATTCGATCTAGCTTCGGAAGTCATGGTGAAACGAGGGTCAATTCTCCTTTTTCTGTTATACATTCTGATATTTGGGGTCCTAGTCGTGTACCTACCCATGCTGGGTATAAGTACTTCGTCACTTTCATTGATGAATTCTCCCGCTGCACTTGGATATATTTAATGAAAGAACGTTCCGAGCTATTTCCTATATTCCAGTCCTTTTTTGCTGAAATTCAGACACAGTTTGGTAAAAAAGTCAAAATTCTTCGCAGTGATAATGCAAGAGAATATTTCTCGGGAAAGTTTTCATCATTTCTGAGTCAACATGGAATTCTACATCAGTCCACATGTCCTCATACACCGCAACAAAATGGTATTGCCGAACGAAAAAACAGGCATCTGATTGATACTGCACGCACATTATTGCTCCATAAAAATGTGCCAGTCCGTTATTGGGGTGATGCTGTTTTAACAGCTTGTCATTTGATAAACAGAATGCCTTCGTCTTCCCTTGGTAATAAAGTTCCATACTCTATTATGTTTCCCAAGGAACCATTATTTCATGTGAACCCACGTGTATTTGGCTCTACCTGTTATGTTCATGATCTTTCTCCAGGACTTGACAAACTTGCTGCACGTGCCATCAAGTGCGTTTTTTTAGGATATTCCAGGTTGCAGAAAGGATATCGTTGTTATTCTCCGATCAAGAACCGATACTATATGTCCGCGGATGTCACATTCTTTGAAGACACGCCATATTTCTCTCTTTCCATAGCCGAGTCATCATCTACACTGGATGTGTTATCACTTCCTATCATGAGTCCACCATCATTTCCGATACAAACTCCATCTCCAATTGTGTCAGAAATGCGTCCCTCTCCTCCACTTGTATCAGAAGCTCCACAATCTCCTTCCGTTGTGATAGAAGTTCCATCTTCATCGGTTGATCCACCGCCTCTTCTTCAATATCAACGTCGACAGAGACAGTCTACTGCAATCGAGACCTCTACAGTTCCTACTCCATCTCGAGTGTCTGAACCGACTACAGACCAGCCTGACTCATCCGAAGAGTTGCCCATTGCCCTTCGAAAGGGAAGTAGATCCACTCGTAACACTCATCCTATTTATAACTTTTTGAGTTTTCATCGGCTTTCTCCATCCCACTTTGCTTTTGTTTCATCATTGTCTTCCGTTACTATTCCCAAAACTGTTCGTGAGGCGCTTGCTCATCCCGGATGGAAGCAAGCCATGATTGACGAGATGCAGGCATTGGAGCAAAGTGGTACATGGGATTTGGTCCGATTGCCGCCGGAAAAGAAAACTGTTGGTTGTAGATGGGTGTTTGCTATCAAAGTTGGAGCTGATGGTCAAATTGACCGCCTTAAAGCACGTCTTGTGGCCAAAGGCTATACTCAAGTTTATGGTCTAGATTATGGGGATACGTTTTCTCCCGTAGCAAAGATTCCTTCTGTACGGTTACTTCTCTCTATTGCAGCTATCCAGCATTGGCCGTTGCATCAGTTAGATATTAAAAACGCATTCCTTCATGGAGAGCTTGAAGAAGAGATTTATATGGAGCAACCACCTGGATTTGTTGCTCAGGGGGAGTCAGGACTTGTTTGTAAGCTGCATCGCTCTTTATATGGACTCAAGCAATCACCACGTGCCTGGTTTGGAAAATTCAGCTCTGTTATTCAGAAATTTGGGATGAGTCGGAGTGAAACTGACCATTCTATCTTCTACTCACACTCTTCCTCTGGTCTCTGCGTGTATCTAATCGTCTATGTCGATGACATTATTATTACTGGGAGCGATCATGAGAAGATTAAACAGCTGAAGACGCACTTATTCAGTCACTTCCAGACCAAAGATTTAGGGAGTCTTAAATATTTCCTAGGAATTGAAGTTGCTCAATCAACGAATGATATTTGCATTTCTCAAAGGAAGTATGCACTAGATATTCTTGAAGAAACGGGCATGTTGGATTGTAGACCTGTTGATAGTCCCATGGATCCGAATAGTAAACTACTTCCGAATCAGGGGGAGTTATTTGATAACCCTGAAATATATAGAAGATTGGTGGGCAAATTGGTCTATCTCACTATCACTAAACCAGACATCTCGTTTGCAGTAGGGGTGGTCAGCCAATTCATGCAATCTCCATGTGTTGAACACTGGCAAGCGGTGATGCGAATACTTCGATATATCAAGAAGGCTCCAGGTCAAGGGTTGATATATAAAGATAAAGGAAACACTGAAGTGGTGGTTTACACTGATGCTGATTGGGCAGGTTGTCCAGTAGACAGAAGGTCTACGTCTGGTTATTGTGTCCTTCTCGGAGGAAATCTAATATCGTGGAAAAGTAAGAAACAGAACGTTGTTGCTCGTTCTAGTGCTGAAGCAGAGTATAGGGCCATGGCAGTTGGTACGTGTGAGCTTCTTTGGGTCAAACAACTTCTTCAAGAGTTGAGGATTGGAGATAATAAACCAATGAAACTTTATTGTGACAACCAAGCAGCTCTACACATAGCCTCAAATCCAGTCTTCCATGAGAGAACCAAACATATAGAAGTCGACTGCCACTTTATCCGCGAGAAGATCGTCTCCAAGATAATTGCCACCGAATCTGTTAGTTCTAGTAATCAACTAGCTGATATTCTCACTAAAGCCCTTGGTGGCTCTCGGAGTCAGTATATTTGTAGCAAGCTTGGTACACATGATATGTATGCTCCAGCTTGAGGGGGAGTGTTAAAGATAGAGATATTATTGCTATCATTAAGGATAAGGATCTACACTATATATATAAGTCTCTGCTCAACCCTAGATGTGTCGAGGAATAACAGCTCTCTAAATTGTAAGTGATATATCACCAGTAGTGTTCCAAGGTGGTGCAAATTCATTTACAAAAAATGACGGAAAAAAAGTACAAGCATGCTAGCATGAATATCTACCATATTTACTAATTAGTTATTTCTTGAATGATACTCTTCATCATTTTACTATAGTGAAACCATAGCTAACTCCAGACAATAGAGCACAAAGGCAGCAAGCCTATGCTATCGTTTTGCTTATATGACTATCTGAATCTAACATATGCCATCAATTGCAATATAATAGTCCATCTTAGTGGATCAGAGGAAACCTCATGCTATATCTATAATCATGATGAACCTCAGTCTTAGATATCAAAAGATGCAGCAATTTAGAGGAATTGTAGCAGGATGAAAAATAGTGGGTCTCATGGTTTAGTTGAAAATACAACAGGTTCTTGGCAGGGTCTTTACGGTTAGGTTCATCATATTTAGTCGTCATATTCATCCTAAGATCACAAGCCATAGCAGATTTCCTTAGCTGTTACATCCTAACTATAAGGCAAGATCCAACAGCAAAGGCCTGCCAGTGAGCTGTTCCTAAAGGGCCAAGGAGAACTAACTGAGAAGCCGAGAAAAGCAAGAACAAGTACCTTAAGTGCAGAATCATAAAGCTCTTCTTCTATGCGCCTTTGAAGAGCTGCTTCCCAATTGATTGAACTGATCTGGCTAAGTTCTTGACTATTGATGAAAAAATCAATATCTCTATGCGGTAAATACCCCATTCCAATTGATTGCCATACAACAGGACCCTGCTAAATTATGAGAACTGAATGACTACTAGAGAGATATGAATGTATGATTTGTTAAAAGAGAGTTTGTGTACAGCATTAATATAGATTTTTCACTGTGGGATCACTATAATAATTTTTTTAAGGGTTAATAACTAAAAAACTGTTCAAAGTTTACCATATATTAAAATTAAGTGTCTGGAGTTTGAAATGTTAAAATGGACTGTCCCAAGTTTCATTTATGTTGAAATTTGGTATCTCTGCGCGTCTTTTCATCTTCCTTCAATCGTTTTCATCAGCCCACCCACCCACTCATAATCCATCGCTCTTTACTTTTCACAAAGTCGTAAACTTTCACCCAAAAGTTGAACTTAAAAGAAAAAGGTTTCTAGTAGAGTGGTGTGGAGTGATTTTCCAAGACAACAGAGCGAGATTTACTTGCGCGGATGTGGCCAGCTTCGTAGGTGACGGTCCCGGCAATATGACGAGAAGTGAGTGTGTATGGGAGCTCGAATTTTGACAGTCGGTTTCGTCGGAATTGACTTCTTTAAAATAATCACACCGAGACACCGCATTTTAACAAACCCGAAAACTTGGACACTACATTTTAACATTTGAAACTTCAGACACCTAATTTTAATATAGGGTAAACCTTGGACAGTTATTTAGTTATTAACCCTTTTTTTAATAACAAAAACATAAATGAAGGTTAAACGAATGGTGCTAGTATAGGTAAACATAAACCTCGCTGTAAAGCTGAACTAATCTTCTGACAGCCTTAGGGAACCAACAAGGCAACATTTGCATGAGTGAAGCGTCACGATCAGCCGAGCAAAAGATGTTTTCACGCCAAGTCAGAAACTCCGACAGAGTTGAGCTGCTAAACACTATAATTGACAAATAAATCTGAGGAATTGTGACCCATGAAACATATAGTACAAGAAAAAAGGTGTCAGGGAAAGAAGATAAGCTAACCGTCAATTCCTTTGTTCGAAGAGAATGTGTAAGTATGATCTTGTCCTAAACATGCAGCAACAAATGTCCGCCATAATGTGGGGAAATGTTGCAGGGTCGGGCGCAGATTCTCTAAAGTGCACTGAGCAGAAGTGCTCTGCCTTTTCACACTACCTGCACTCAGGCAATTTTGAATTTGAATAGGAGCATAAATTAGAGTTGCCAAAGCTGCCAATTCTCCCCCTCCTTCCGCAATATCATCAATTGTTTGTATTAACTCTTCAGTCTCCAAAGAAAGATTACTAGGCGCTGAATGATGAGCCATTATAGCACGAGAATTAGAGAAGGAGGCCTCATATTCTTGTCCTTTAACTCTAGAAAAAAGCAACCATCTTGCCCATTGGCATTCACCCTGAAGATAATTATTGTTGAATGGAATTCAGCACTCAAATAATTGATAAATCAACAGCTTAAACTTATATATATAGTTAAAGTAGGGTTAGAAAATGAATCCCCACCCCCCCCCCCCCCTCCCAGTCAAGGGGCAATAAGTGATTTGGGTCTGTATGTAATTCAAAAGCTCAAGTGGATGGACTAGAAGACCTTTCTTACTTCTTTTTTTTTGGCCAAGAAGACCTTTCTTACTTAGAATAGGCATTAACTCTTACATTAGGACTCTAAAATTTGTCCTCATATGCAACGTAGACTTGACTTGACTTCAAATTTTTTTATTTTTAATTTGCACCTGCACATGACTATTAACAAGGGGTTGGGACTTAACATGCTTCACAGTCAGCTTGTTCAAGGCTCGCCAGTCAAGAGGTGCACCAACACTCGCGACAGTGGGGCTGGTCCACACAAGGAAATTTAACATGGACAGGATGACACCGACCTTCAACATGGGTTATTAACCTCTGCATCCACCGGTAGTGGATATGGCATGGTGTGTATAGACAAGTCGTTGCTACACTCTATGACACTATAATAATGGTCGACTTTATAAGTGATCTAGACCCATATCCAACCGAAAAGCCCAAGCTAGATCAGTGGATCTTTTGCAACTATTTCCACAAGAATTAATCAATGTGGAACCCTAACGAAGGACAAAAGAACCCATGGTGCAAAAAGGAGTTCAAAATAGGTAATAAATAACAGATTCAGGATACAACTAAAAGACAACATAAAAAACGGTAACACTAAAATAGCAAAGAGAAAGCTTACCACAGCTTCCAGCAATGGATAAAGCGAATCATTGTCTAAACCCAACTTGTGATGATCAAGATAAATATCCAAGAGATTGGGCAATCCATATTGTGCACAATGCCGTATTAGCACTTTATGTAGACCGTCAAGAGAATTTGAATGAGACAGACCGGTATCAGTTGAAGATTTGATCTCTGGTGAGCTGGATCCATCTGCCAATGTGCATTGGACGTTTCTAGTCACAAAGCCAGAACGAGCAAGAATGGGCACTATGTCAGATGTGCCTTCCCAATACTCCCTCAAAAAAATGAAGCGTCTAGCAAGCTCTGGCTCCAAGAGCGTCCTTAGCCATGTGGAACTCAAATTAACACTAGGTCTGAAAATTTTTATATCTGGAACATCCATGTAAACGGCATCAAGCTCCTCAAAGGATGACCGGTAATCTCCAAGAAAAGAATTTTGCCTATTGAATCCAACCACAGAAGGTTCAAGACCATCCAAACTAATTTGCAGATTTCTATCAGACAGTGATGCAGAAGGAATGATGTCCAACAGCCTAGCAACCTCCTCCCAGTCATTATGACACATATGATATTCAAGTTGTGAGTCCCAAAGCACATGAACACCCATCAGAAAAGGTTGATCCAGAATTATCTGTCTCAAAATGATTCTTGTTAAATGAAAGTATATAAAAATTTGATAATATGGTTTAAATTTCATATTGGTGCCAAAGGAAGCCAAAGAAAGAAATTGTGTACCCTATCAATTGTTTTCTGATCCCACAAGCTACACCAGATAGCAGCAGCTGCCCAGTAGCCCCCATTAGCATCATCATCGCTAATCACTGTTGTAGAGGAGTCACTGGCAATATTAACCCATGGGCCTAAAACAATTCCATCAACCTCACCGCACTCGAGTTTCATATTGTTGTAAATAAGTGAAAGCAACATGGGCTGAGTATTTCCATCAGAGACTTCTGAGCTTGCTTTATCTTCGCCATCAAATTCTTCCTGCCGATACATAAAAGTTCTCCAAAAACTGCTGCTCGGATACAGCCTCTTTCAGATCATTCATGAGATAAAGGAAAAGAGAAACTCAGAACCATGGAAATGCGAAGCTAACTCTTAATTCCAGAAATGGGTGTTTTCTATAAGAGTATTGCATCCATATTACCTCAATAAGTGATAGTCTCTCCAATATCTTCCAGTCAAATGGCCCAAGAAAACCGCATCTTTCCATCTCCTCCACAATTTGTAGCCTAAGAGATCTCCTTGTTGTACCAAAAAGTAATTGTTTCAGGGAGGTTCTAGTATCCTCACCTAGTCTCTGCAGAGTTGCCACAGCAAGCCTGGTTTCACCCTGTAAACCAAAATCAGTTGGTGCATCCGAAAGTACAGCAATGGCAGTATTTTGACAGAAAGCACACACTTACTTTGAGGAAAAGATCATATGCAATGGCCCTCCCCACCTCACGAACTTCATCAAATGTATCATGGTGCTCTTCTTCATTTTGCAAATCTCTAGAATGATGAAGATGCAATTGAAGAACAGCTAAGGGGAGGCGTCCAGATAGTAGAGCATCTTTGACCACAGTTTTAAGATCCAGATTATTCATCTTCCAACGCGCAACCATTTCACTGGGATTCTCTAAGGGAAGAATGTTCCTTATGAGATTATCTCCCAGTGCAGGTGAGACTTGTGCCACAAGGGCAGAGGCCTCACTTAAATCATCTGAATCTAATTTGGTTCTAGGTTCAAAAGGTTTCAAGGACAGACTATCAGTGTCACTTGAGCCTGGGGCAAACGACGGCATAGATAAAGCGAATTCAATATGGTTTGATGCCTTGAGAGATAGTGGATCTGCAGGGACAATGGAAAACTCAGACTCATCAACTGCTGAATCCATAGGCACCAGACTTAATCCTTCTCCGGTATCAGCCTGTAAGAAAGTGACAAATTAGTAATAAACAAAATGCAAAAAAATGTCAAACAAATAGAACATGACTGAAGGGAATCACATGTTATAGTTTATACCAATCCCTGGCCAGGCCTCTGAAGTTTTGCAACAAGTCGGCATTGCAGACCTCTTACAATCTCCAGAAGGTAAGCAAGCTCATGGAGCGTTTTGGATGTTCTTGCTCCAAATTGTCCTTCCTCTGACAAAAATGGGAAGAAAGAAAATAACTGATCGTTTTCATCCCATAAGTCAGAGCCATTTCTCTTTTGCTGCAGAGACCCATATACTTGAATTATTTTTGTCGCAAAAGAAGAGGCCAATGTGAGAAGCCTGCCATTCAACTGAAAGAAGTCAAACACTAATACCTAAATAGGACATAAAAAAGCAAATACCACACTGTTTGACACATCATTAGCCCTTTTGAGATCAAGGGAACATCTTTTGTTTAGCTGAAACTTGAATATGAGAAGGAGAAAAAAACATTGTACCGCTTATACATAGTTTCAGATTAATAGAACGTAAGGGAAGAGGATAAGAAATCAAACAGATAGTAGTCAAAGTCGTGGAAGATAGAATATGGATGAGAAGAACCTAAGTAGTTAGTCCAAAATATTATAAGAACAGAGAACCTATGGCAGGATGAGCAGTCCTATACAAGTTTCTAAAACTCATTAATTCATTTCTTCTGGCACAAAACATATAGGGGTTCTGCAGATAGATATCTACACGTTTCACTGCTCCACAAGAAATTACTTCACACAACTGGGTAGTAATTGACAAAATTAATATAGTTAAGCAGTCCTAATATTGTTTATCATTAACACCATATCTTTCACACAGAAAGTTCCAACTACCAATATGTCAAGATAAAGAAAACATGAAAAGAAACTAGCAAACTATGTCTGGAGATACTACGAACGATTACCTTGATGCAGCAGATACCTCGTGATCATTTCCAACTTTGCCAAACATCAAATAAGCAGCTCTGAAAAGCACTCTCAGAATTCCTTCTTCAGCAAGACCAACACCTGCGAGCATTTCCAAGGATCTGTTTAACCACCCAAAAGAACGGGATCAGTTAGAAAATAAAATAATGATGACAACATTTGATCAGATATATATAGATCTTATCCCAAAAGCACAACTAAGGAATTGAAGGGTACAACGCCCAGTGAGTTGCTCTATCTTGCCAAGGCAGTATTGTTATTATTATTTAAAAATATATTTTTTTCAGGGTGAGGTAAGCAACTTGAAGCCCCTACAACAAAACTGAAGAGACAATAGGTTTCAAATCCAATTTTTCAAGCTTGAGCTCAACAATTCACTCACTCCAAGAAGCTGGAACACTGTAGTTTCTTGACAAAGCAGCTTGCAAGCCTAAGCCAGAGTCACAAGTTTGAAGTGAACTACCTTTTTTCTATATATATATATATAATGAAGTTCATCTTGTAAACTCATACTTTATTATTTAATAATTTAGGTAATCTTCTGTAATATACATATGAGATATAATTCCAAACGAAGAGCTATATACATGAGCTTTTAGAAGAATCAACAGACAGGCAATTGGCTGCAGCTAATCATAACAGCGCCACTGTTTCATTCCAACCAGAGCTCTTGTCTCACATCAGACTGGCGCTCCTATAATTTCATGAATCTCACATTTCCTGACCAGCTTAACTCTACTACTCCCTTGGAGAAGTTGGGGAAAACTAATATTTCATTCTGAGGGCAAGAGTGATATTGTATAGCTCACATTATTAAGTGACATTACACTGTCTAAGCTAGGCCCTGTTCTTCTAACCTGACAGTTTCACGTGAACACAAGCAAACAAAGGTCAAGTTTACAGCACACTAGAGTATAACTCATCAAAGTTGATATTGCTCAAGCATTTTCAGCTTGTCAAAGCTTGAGCAGTACATAGTCAGTTTAGGTCTGACTTGAATAATTCCCAACTTACAATAAAAAAGAGAAAAAAACTACAAGACATATCTTGATTCCCTCCTCTATAATTATTTAGCGCACACATTTCTTAGAAAATTCACACTAAACTCTGAAAAAAAATTAAAAAAACAAGTTTCACGACGTCAAGATGCACTAGTACGATGAGAAATTTTGTTTGGCCACAGCATGTAGAGAAACTTTAAACAAGCAAGATTTACTGCAATAGTATTATACTTTATCATCTGAGAAAGTTTAGCTGCCATAAGTATAATACTATTGAAGTAAATCTTGTAGTATCTATATCATCCGGGACAAATTCATCTCACAGACTGAGAGTTAACTGGATAATCATTTCAGCTTTCACAAGTAGATTCCACACCAAAAGGAAATAGATAAAGGAAAAAGGTTGAAAACATATAGCAATCATAAGCATTTACATAAGTTTTCTAGTCCAAAAATATATTGTCGATGGCTATCTGAAAGAAGATCTCGCAGCAGAAGAGCATGAATTTATCCCATAATAAAAGAATCACAACAAGGAAATTTATTTAAAAATAAAACAAAACAGGCAGAAGCTTACTGCTCAATTTCATCAAATTTCAAGTACTCCAATGACAACTGTAGCCGCCGTAAGCGAGAAACTCTTACATGCCATCCTGCGTTGACATAAAACAAAGTTGAGATCTCTGGGTGAACTTTTAAAGCTATAGTCTAAGGAAGGAAATACTAAAATAGCTGAGCTCATTATCAGAGGCATAAAGACTAAACTTGTCAACCCTCCATATCCACATCTCCTGCAAAGGTACCTTCATCTTAGTGGTAACACCAAAATGCTTACAATCAATTACACCTAATTGGTATCAAGTGTGGCTCCAAGTGGTGATGTGGAAAAGAACACCAACAAGTGATTTGGATGAACTAAGTCAATACTTTTTTGCAAGCATTTTCATTTGTTAAATGGAAAGGCTTAATAGAATGCACTGGCTTTGTAGTGAACAATTAAAATGTACAAGAATGAAAGAATTCTGCAACCATAACGAATGCACTGAGAACATGCCCCTTTGAAACACCTGATTTCTGTGGCACCCGCTTATGGTATCAGATCAAGGAATTTCTCTCTACGTCAAATTATTCAACTTTTGCATGTTATAGCTAACTAATTTCAGCTCAAGTGGAAGGCAGTGCCAAATTAAATAAACCATGCCACCTTTTCTCGTCTATTTTATTAACCCTTACTTTAGAAGGCCATCTTCAAGATTAAAACTATGGACTACCCTCTTTATGCATGAATTGCAAAGGTACGTACCATGAACAAATGAGGCATTGGACTGCATTAAATCTTAAATGAAGGCGAGATACAAGTGATAATTTAACAAGAGAATATCAGTTAACACTGTTATCGTGATAAAAGAATAATAGTGTATCAATCTTACCATTCTCTAAACACAACTGATCTGCAACATCTGGCCCTTCATATAGAATACATCTATCTAAAACTTCCATTATCCATGGTGAACACAATAGTTTTGACTTTTTCACTGCCCCCGTGCCTCTACCAATTCCATGACTGTATTCTTGATTTCCAACAGATTTAGAAGGCGGCAATTGAGAGGAAGCCAGCATAGATGGAATAACTACAGAGAGACCACTTTGCATAACTATATATAGACACCCTTGGAAACTGCAACCAACTGCGTCAACAAAAGCCTCTTCATTCTCTTTAAGATGGATCAGTTCTGACTGAAGATTTAAGCACCTGTCATCCTGAATTTCCGCATCAACTCGCAGGTTATGATGAACAATTTTATAACCATATCGGCCATTGATTAGCTTTTTTGTAAGTCGAATGATTCCTAGAGTCGAGAAAGAAAGACAGTCATCTTCACTAAATCCACCAACTGGAAACAACATACTGCGTTTGAACTTTAAAGGTGACTCTAAGTCCTGACTCTTCTTCTTATTCATCTTTATTGATGAGAATCCACTTCCACATACATCATTATGATTCAACTTCTCATCATAACCCCATAAATACGGCAGTTGGTGCCCTATATCAGAGCCACCGATCTCCCACCCAGCAAAACTTCCAAATTCTGAATAGTTACAGTTTGGCAGCAGCTTCATGCTAGAATAGCACTTGACTGGTAGATACTCTGCAGCACATATCACATAAGTCAAACCAATTTCATCAACTGCAGCAAGAAGAGCAGTGAATGAAGCACTCATTAACTTTATAAACTTTCTTCCACTGTTTGGAGATGACAAATCAAAAGTTTGTTTTTCTTGTTGATCTTGGATACCAGCTCCCCCTTGCATCTCTCTTTTCTCAGGTGCACTTAATTTGAAGCCAACTCCACAGCATTTTATAATGTCTAGCTGCCTTACAAGCTTACCAGAGATGACAGCATAAAAGGAGAGTAGGCCAGATGCAGAGAGACAAACAAGAAGATCATCAGAAAAGCAAAAGTCTACCCACTCAACTATCTTCAGCATATCTACATGCTCCCCAAGCTTCACGAATGAAAGATACCGCAAACCCCAACTATACAACTGAGCAACAACGACAAAATTTCTCCACCTAACACTTTCACTGTCACGGGACTCAGTAATTGGTACCAAATCCACCAATGATAAGACAAACCCAACCAAGTTATGTGAGTTGCTAGAGAACACCCTTGAACAGCTATAAGAACAGTTCGGACCAACACCCAAAAATTTCGACAGAAAAGCAGACTTAAACTGATGGCTGAGTGGCCTCATGTTCAAAGGCGCAGTAGAATCATCCAATCCAGTTTGAATACTTACCTTATCACTTTCATAATCGTCTGCATGGTGACTATGAGCAAGAAATTCACTGGATGGAGAAGTCTCACCAAAAATGTCAAACGAAACAATCTTTGCAGATTGAGGAAATGAAGACCTCACAGGAAACCTGATGTCTACGTTACCGTGTGATTCCTGAGTCTCAACTTTTATGAGAAAAGATCGTAACCATCTCTTTGGGGCAGTGCTTGAGAAATCACTTGGTCCGATTTGTTCAGAGATGCCATTGCCCATTCCTTTTGTTCTGTTATCTCGCACAGACTCATGAAAAGAATCATTATTGCAGGACGCATCCCCTACATTACTATGTTCTGACGACAACCTAGGCCCCCACTCCATCCATCTCCCTTCCCCTAACTGAAATTCTGGCATAAGTTCAGACTTCTCATTGGTACTATCATGGTGACAAAAGGCATGAACTATCACCCCATGGCTTCCCGAAACAAACAAGAGATCCTTGAATGGAGCATCTTGATTATGATTGTAAGAATCACCACAAGCACCCCATGCTAGAGAATCTAAACCGGGAATGCAAGAGTAACCACAATCATAAGACACGTCATTATTAGGTTCTCGGAATGATCCAGATGTTGATGGAAGGTTATCCTCTAAATCTGACCTATTAAAAGATGGCAAATCCAAGGAACCAGGACATGACAAAATTCCACTTTCTCTACATTGTGATTCAGAATCTTTACTACTTACACAGTTCCCTGCCAAGATAAAAGCACTCAAAAACATTAGACCCATCATTGTTCAAATTTAAAAATTCAACAACCAAACTAATTTATAAATTCTTATGCTATAGCAAATGAAATATAAAAAGAATGAAAATTCAGTAAGTATCCAAGCGAGCTAAAAACTAAAAGAGCATCTAGAAAATAGAATGCTCTTAATTCCAATTTGTGTAAAGAAAAACAGTCTGGTCAAAGGGTATGCACATACAAGCAGGGACCTGTTACCTGAAAACAGAGGAAGAATTAATGCTTCACGTTGATTTGAAAGCAGCAGTAGCAGCTCCCTTGTGGGGGACATGAAAGCTTCTCGAAATTCAGAAAGATTAAGTTGAGTGAGGGGAGGGTTCCATTTCTGCAATTGTAGAACAGGGAAATGCTCTCCTGCCATAGAATGGTCCATTCGACTGCGGCAACAAAAAGGTAAAGGACATCAACTAAGGTATACTGCTTCACTACTTATAATAACTACATATATCTGTGTAAGGTTCATGTAAACCAAAACTTGCTGAATACTCAAGTACAAAGACTAATGACACTACTCAACATAATCAGACAGGAAGTCAACAAGGTGCTAGTGCTGTATCAATAAGGAAAAAGAAAGGGACACCTGAAATAGAAACGAGATAAATATTATGCAGTACCTGCAGAGAGTCTTAACACATAAATCTTACTGATGTAGAACCAATATAACTTGCAAAACATTCCAGATATGAGAAGAAAAAACATCGACACTGAATGAAGTTCTAGACCTCTATCTATAGTGCCTGCTTCATCTCTACCTCGGTTATATGAATGCTTCAAATGACTAAACCAGTATATTAAGAAATTTCCTGAGTTCAGTTAAGTTACCAAAAGGATCCAATTTAACTCCTATCTAATTCATTTTAATTGCAGAGATTAAGCAATTATAATGCATGCGCTATATGAATGTCAAATAGCAGATTCAGCTCTCTACCATCTACGCTTTTCAAATTAAATTGGCTAACGAACAGTTCGAATGAGCTTAAAACCAGTCAAAAAACTTCAGCACAAATCAAAATCATGGGCAACACGTTAAAATACAATATGCAATGAACTTCAATATGCTCAGTCTTAGAAAGTCTCCACTGTGGGACTATCAGCAATAGCTTCACCATCAACTCGTGAACAATTCTTTGCTCCAATTGGTTCTCATAATTTTTTAAGAAACAGTAAGCAGCATTAGCAACTAACCACCAACTGCTACAATCCAAGTCAGAAAATCAGAGATGACAAAACTAACTTCGCGTCAATCGGCATGAGAGAGACAAATAGAGAAGAGTCGCTCGAACAGAACCAACAGCAGAGCGATCGGACTCATTGGATCATCATGCTAGTGTAGGATCCGGACCGTACCAATCCGGATCCACAGAAAATCATAAAATATGAACAGTGAATTCGAAAGAGGGAGTGAAAATAGGCGTACAGTTCTGAAGAATTTCGAATCGACATTAGGCCTTTAAGTTTAAGCTTTAGACAGCCATGCGCAGACGTTGCAGACACCTTCCGATGAAGACGGAGGAGGAAGGCTGGAGAAGTCGAACGATAAAATTCGCTTGTATTCTTCTACCAAAAATGGCGAAATTGATAAGTTGCATCCCCGTTATTTAGAGAAAGTGCAAGTTCAACCCTAATAGATCAGTATGTTGCAAACTGTACCCGGTCAACTTATTTTTTTTTTTTACCGAACCCGGTCAACTTATTTGAGCTGGTCTGAATTTGGGGTGAGCTCGGGATAAACGGGCGGGATTTTTAAGAAAATGTCCCTAGTCCTAATTTTTTGGATTTTTCACAACTGTCCCTAGCCCTTGCCCTAAGTTAAGCATCTGAAAATGTCCCTACTTGGTCGGGACTTTTCAAATTCGGGACGGGCTAGGGACAACCCTAGTTTACACCTAAGAATGAAAGTAAACCTTAATTTTCAACTCAATACAAATTCAAGTTCAAGCATTCATCAAAATCACGAACACATACATTGAATTCATCAACACATACATCGAATTCACGATCACATACATCAAGGCACATGTAGTTTAAATATAATTAGATTATTTAAGTTGTAAATTGTTGAATTAGGGGTAAATAATTAGGTACATTCGGGAAATTCGGGACTTCCGAGATTTTTTAAAAAAATCCCTAGCCCTATCTCTAGGTGGGAGTAAAAGTCCCTCCCATACGGTCTCGGCCCAATTTCGGGACGGGCTAGGGCGGGTTTTTCGAGAATTCGGATTTGTCGGGTTTTTGCTCCGCCCAAGTCTGAATTCAAATACGAGTCTTTACAAGCACTATACTTATAACACTCTTTTTTTTTCTTCTATTGTCCTAAAAGTAAACTCCGTATAAAAATTGTTATTATTAAATGTATAATAAAAAAATCGGTTTAATAAAAGAAATTCATATTTTTTAAGTTTTACCTATGGTACAATTAAGTTCACTATATTATATTAGTAAAAAAACAAAAGCATGGTACTTCATAAGCATGGTAGAAAAGTCCGATATTTTTACTTTTTAAAGTCTTAATTCTCATATTTAAAAAAATATTTCGAAATTGTTTTGCTAATTTGAAAAGTATTTAATAACTATTTTAGACAGAGAGATTAAATAGAATGTTCAATTACGCTGCCTCTTTAGCGGGCCATACCCATATAACGAGCCCAAGTTTCATTAGATCTAATGGGCTTTGGCCTAAAAAACTCTAATTGGCATTCCAAAAATACAAGTTAGCACGATTCAGTGGCGTCAAGCTAAGCTTTCTTACAACAAACTTTATGTTATTTCTATGGGCATCCCCGATCGGACCGAAGTGGACTGAAATCCAGTCATAGCAACAGTCTAATTTAAATAAAATACCAAAATCCATAACATAATCTAAACCAATAACTGAACCGGAGGTTGGACCGTAAACCGACACCGGTTTTTCCATTTGAAAGGCAAAAAAAATCGGTTGAAGGTCTAAAACCGATCAAACTGTCTAAATCCGGTAAGACCAGTCGAACAGTGAACCGACTACCACCTGTTTCAACATTGAAAATATAATGTTACTAACAACTATAAAGACTCTGTGATGCCGAAAGTTATTCATCATAATAATCTAGCTAGTTGGCTAAACATTTTACGTTAGCCTGCCTTTTATTATATTTATTTATATTATTTCAAAAACGTAGAAATAACAAAAAGATGGAGGCAATAATATGTTAATCTAGGAAAGTGAAACAATCAATATGTTTTTCTTGGAACCATGTGCTCATGTCAAACCTTAATTATATGTCCATTATGCCATTTATATTGGCCCCGTTGGAAAAATAAGCCGCATGATGATAACTTGTAATTGCAAAATAAAGTAATAACGACAAAAGACTTTCGGGTTACAAACCTTCTCACCTGTTTAGGGCTTGTAAAGCTCAAAGTATTTTTTTTGGTAAAAAAAAAAAATTATGAGTTAATAGTAGTTATTTTAGATTATTTCATACGTAATGTTCGGACTGTTCGGACTTCTATATTCACTTATAAGTATTTCATATATTTGAATAATAAGTATATATATTATTTCTTAAAACTTAATTGTATAAGAATAAACGTTCTCAACCACTAAATATGAACTATCAGCGTGACTCAAGTATTCAAAACGTAATGAGTGCTGCTACACATGTAGAATTTTCCAGTGAAAAATCTGCCGAAAGTACTCATAGTGGCATGTGTTGTAAATTCTTTGAAACCCAATGGCAGTTATAAGATAGACACAATCGGCAAATGTTTCACAGGCCAATTCACAGTTTGAATCATTACACAAACGTAATAGAAAAATGCCATTTTTTTTAACGAGTAAGATGCTATAAAGTGTGAGATTTATAATGAAAAAAAAAAACAATTTGAAATGGATTTTTTTAATTTTCGTTATAATAATTTCAATATTCTATAACATTGTTCACTAATATTATATTTAAAAAATGATTTTAAGTTAGTTTGAAAGATTGAATGTTGGGTAGATGTGGGGCTGGGACTGTAATTATAATAATAATAAATATTAAAAACAGTTCATCATTAGCTTAAAAAAGTGTAAAAAAAAAGCTAAAGAAAGTGTAAAACTTACTATTTGCAAAAGGGAAATTACGAGAAAGGTAAGCAACTTTTATTTTTCCTTCTTTTTTTTTAGGGCAAAAGTCAAACAGGGCCGATTTGATATCAAAATCATATATAATGATAAATATTCACCGTCGGATAGATAGAGGGACAGATTTGCACATAAGATTCATCATCATTGCCCTGATATTTCCCCTAGAAAGTGATGGAAAATATATTATTTGCGTTTCTTTTTCTAAAAGATATGGTGGGGGGTTGGATAGTGTGATGCGTTTTTCACTCCCAATAGGCTTTTCAGTTCTCTCACTATAATTGTGCACTCATCTGTTTGCTCTTTTCTCCTTGGCTCTATATGGCATATGCAATGCAATTATGGTACAGTGGTGGTTCTAAGATTCACTCCGTAATTAAAATCTCATATTTGAAGTACATTTAATTTTTAGAAATGAACAAATATTTATGGTTAAATATTTTACCTTTATGAACCGATATTATGTGATAGTTTAGTACTTCATTTATTACTTATAATCAGCATTTTAATCATTATTGGCTTATTCGGAACAAGTGAGAATTAAAATTAGCGTTTGATCACTTATGAGCTAATGTGATGCGTATGTTCAAGGCTCTATCTTTTAATTAAAGATTTTGGATTCAATCTTAGTTAATTAAGCCTTAAAAATATAAAAATATTAATAATTAGCATTTTACTTTTAAACCTAGGTGCGATTGTGGATTATAATAGGATCTAAACCTAGGTGCTCTGTGGGAAAAAAAATGTGCAAAAGGCTTCTTATTCTCTTACTTATCTCTTTTGAGTATTTTTTTTCCCAACATATCTTATTAAATGGGATGCTACTAGATTTAGTTAGCACTAAGTAGTAAGACAGCTTGTAAGTTTTATAGGTAATTAAGTTTTGAATCCTGATACTCTACTTTGAAAATGAATTTAAAAAATTAACGTTTTTTTATTCAAATTTGTGTGAATAATATACTAACTCGAGGAGTAACTTTAATCTAAAAAGTTAACAACTTGAATCTGTGTAAACAAATTTCTTTATCAAACAAAAAAGCACCGTTTTATTTTAGGAAAAGTTCGTAAAATCCGAAAGTAAGGCAAAGGCTCCAAATAAGCTTCGAAAAGGAGACGATAATCTTAGTGCAAATTTCATCAACTTTAGGATTATATTTATAATAACTTGCCAAAAAAGGATTATATTCATATCAACTCTCTTAAATTGGAATTGTTCGGAGTATGACGGTGGAATCAAAATAATTTTCCCTTGATTAATTTCTTACTCATTACTTTATATTTTTTTTTCTCACAACTTTATATAGTTGAATGAGAGATCTATATCTATGTTGTCCACTTTATGTATGCATAAATGCATACTGACTGAGAGCTGACGTAACCAACTATACTATATTGCGTCAGCAAATTAATATCAAACTAAATCACGAGACAAATAAAATCTAGTTAGTCAATCCAAGCTCATTTTGATATAGAGCACATTCAGTATATATATATAAAATGAAACGATAATATGAAGGGGATGATTGAATAAATATTATTGTAATTAATAAATTATTATATTATTATATATAAAAATATATAGGTATAAATATAATATGTGTACATGTGAAAGAATGTATTGCTTAGCAACGGCGCACACATATTGGTATTGGCAGACATAATAAGTCAATAAAACAGCTACTACTGCACATCCTGTTGTCGTGTATTGTTGATCACCCTGTTATATTTACATCCTAATAATTTATATAACCTTACATCAATATTCATTTTTCACCAAAAATAAATAAATATTGATAAACTACATTTCATTATTTACAGATACAAGTATAGAACATTGAGTAAACATTTATAAGTGTTATTCTTTTAATAATTCCTTAAGACACATTGTGGAAGAAAAAAAAAACTTTATTTTCTCATAGAAAAATAAAAGACCACATGTGTGGTAATTAGTATCTCTAGCCATTAGGGGATCAGATGGTAGACTTAGTTGTAACATATGTAAAACTTTAAAAGTATAAAAAAATATAATTTTTTTTAACCACGCCTAATATTTGCATCATATTATTAATAATATCAATTTCCATTTAGTGTTCACTTTTAGGGTAATAGAAAAATACAAAAAATATATATATATCAAAAACATGGTGCTCTTATCGCATAATAAAAAGACCCATAGCTACGAGAGTCCAATGTCAAATTCAAGAATTTATTATTAAGGGTTAAGTAGCTACTTTATAGAATTATAAGGACTTGTTTACTATATTTAGAAAGTTTAAAATCTGTATTATTTACTTTACTATTGCAATATATATATATATATATATATTGCCGTTATAAACAATGATTATGATTATTGCAGTATTGAGAAATCGCTTGTTCTTTTATTGCTAAAGTTGATGTTCATCCTTCATACTTAATCTACATTTTACACTCCAAACTTTCTATACTAGCTAAATAGGTTCCTATATTACTGAGGAAGCTGCAAAATAATCTCTTCATTTGGTTCAACTGCAACACTTCCATCAAACTGATAAATCTCAATCAGATTTAATTTACTGAGCCATCGCGATAAATTGCCAAATTAACAATTTATCGTGAGGCACGTGCTTCCATAGGAGGTCGGTGTGTATAGTAGCTCAAGTGCTCAACATAGGGCCACGTGGTGGCTATGTCCGATCATACAAATTTCAGCAAGCAACTTTGTAACTCTACTTTGTATGATGTATATCACTTGACTTATATTCCAAAGATTTTCATGTTCATGACGAGTTGCAATCTTTGAGAATAATTCTTAGCAAGTTTTTTTAGAATCAAAATGTAAAAACAATCTTATATAAAAAATGTATTCTTCAAGATATCCCACTCCCACGTGTTATAGTTGCGTTAAATATACATATAACTGAATTGTACCACATCAGTTAGATTGAAAAGCTAGAATACTATATAAGCTTGATGCACTGCTCTTACTATTACCAATTGGCTTTAGTAAGGAACCTCAGTGAACTTATATAATGGGCATAAGCTCGCTCCCTAGTTTTAATCTCCCAACAACTGGTATCATAACTAAGGAGATTCAACACGATCATTGACGATGAAGATGTTGAATGCTGGAATCGAGAAATTCGATGGAAACGATTCTGATTTCTGAAAAATGCAGATTGATGATTATATTTACTAGGAAGATATGTATGAACACTTGTCTGGGAGAAGCTGGAGTCCATGACGGAGTAATAGTGGAAGCTCAAGGATCGACAAGCCTTAGGGCTGATCCGATTATGTTTGTCCAGGAACGCTGCATTCAACGTCGTCAAAGAAATATCAACGACGGGCGTGTTGAAGGCGTTGGCTAACATGTACGAGAAACCATCGACGATGAACAATGTATACTTGATGCGTAGATTGTTCAATTTACAGATGGTTGAAGGTGGTTTTTTTTTTAACATATAAATGACTTTAATATGATTGTTTCACAACTGAGTTCTGTTAAGATTAACTCTGAAGATGATGTTAAAGTTTTGATTTTGCTGTCATCCCTACCCAAGTCCTAGGATACTATTGTTTCCGCGGTTAGTTCACGTGTATCTGAGAAGCTGGAGTTTGATGAAAATCGAGATGTTGTCATTAGCGAAAGCATTCACACACATACACTATAAATAAAGGAATAAGTGTGTGGGCTTTGATAAATCAACATAGTAGCTTGGTGTTAGCTGATGTGCTAGTGCGATATGTTGAGAGACGAGGGTTAATTATGTGTAATCAGAGCATTGTGTGTTTTGGTCTCTACATGTATTGTGAGAGATAGTGTTTTATTTTGGTCTCGTCTTGTAACCCTCCAATGTTGATTGTTCTAGTGAAGATGGTGCTCCTCATTTGCCCATAGATGTAGATCAAATTGACTGAACCACATTAAGTATGGTCTTCTCTATTACTTTCTTTCTTAATCGTTTATGAGTGTTGAGAGAATCGATCTTAACAACTGGTATCAGAGTCGGTGGCTCGGTCCGGGAAGTCTGGGAGGGCACAAAGTGGTGAGTCCCGATAAAGGGCGGCGACACGTGGTACATGTTGTTTCAAGTGTGCTCCGGCTCGGTGCATGGCGTGGCCGTTCGAGGGGCTGGTTTGGAAAAAAAAAAAAAAAACTACACATTTTGGTGTCGTTGGCTTCCGGTTAAGGGGGAGTTACGATGTGGGTAGACTTCCGGTTGAGTGGTAGCTACAGTGCACTCACATGTAATTGTGAGATTTTTAAGTGTGTGTGAGTGAGTTGTACCACATCAGTTAGAATAAAGAGTTGGAACACTATATAAGTTTGGTGAGCTACTCCTTCTATTACCAATTGGTTTTAGTATGTAATCTCAGTGGGCTTATGTAGTGGGCCTGGGCTCGCTCCCCAGTTTTAATCTCCCAAAAACTGGTATCGGTTTTAGTATAGAATCTCAGTGGGCTTATGCAGTGGGTCTGGACTCGCTCCCTAGATTTAAATCTCTCAACAACTGGTATCTGAGCCGGTGGCTCGGTCCGTGAAGTCTGGGAGGGCACAAAGTGGCGAGTTCTAGTGTAAGGGCGGCGACACGCGGTACATGTTGTTTCGAGTTTGTGCTCTGGCTCGATGCATGCGTGGCCGTTCAAGGGGCTGGTTTAAAGATTCTACGATTTAGTGGCATACTTCATGTTAAGGAGGAGTTACAATATTTGTAGACTTTCGGTTGAGCATGCTACGGTGCACTCACATGTAAGGTAGGATTGTTAAGTGTACATGTGAGTGATTTGTACCATATCAGTTAGATTGAATAGTCAAAATACTATATAAGCTTAGTGGACTATTTTTACTAGGGTTAAGGGTCTTTTTGGTACCACATGTTTGCAAAAAATACACTGTTCATACCATTATTATTTTTTTGTACCAAATTGGTACCACATGTTTCCATTTTGTACCGTTTGCATACCACGGTTAGTGTTCCGTAAAAAATGGTCGTTAAATGGCATGTGTCATGCACGTGAGCAGCCCAAAACTTTCAATTTTGTTACAATTTAGTCCCTCTAATACATCCCTAACTTTTATTTTGTTCAATTTAGTCCTAAAATTTCAAAACCAAACCATTTTTCTAAATTGACCTAGCCGGACCTAACCATGGGCTAGGTCCGGCTAGGTCAATTGGGACCTAGCCCCAATTTAACTCAATTGGGGCTAGGTCAATTTGGAAAAATGGTTTGGTTTTGAAATTTTAGGACTAAATTGAACAAAATAAAAGTTTAGGATGTATTAGAGGGACTAAATTGTAACAAAAGTGAAAGTTTTGGGCTGCTCACGTGCATGGCACATGCCATTTAACGGCCATTTTTTATGGAACACTAACGGTGGTATGCAAACGGTACAAAATGGAAACATGTGGTACTAATTTAGTACAAAAAAATCTAATTGTATGAACAGTGTATTTTTTGCAAACATGTGGTGTACCAAAAGGACCATTAACCCTTTTTACTATTACCAACTGATTTTAGTAAGAAAATCAATGAGTTTATGTAGCTCCAAGTTTTAAATTTACTAAGAGCATCCACAATGGTTTTACATAAAATGTATTATTTAAAGTTGCCACGTAGACATTTATGTACACTTTAAGTAATACGTAAAGTTAAGACACACGTAAAAAATATTTTCTCTGCAATCGTATTACTTAAACATATTCCTTAAATATATTTTATTATTAGATTTTCCAACAACCACCAATAAGATATTAGCATTAATTATAAAATGAATTAATTTATAATAAAAAATTGGTTACGTAATACATAGTGCATTACTTAAATTTAAGGAATGCTTTATGTAAAAACATAAATTTACGTGTGGGTCCCATCTTTAAGGAATGCTATGTAAAACCACTGTAGATAGTTTTTGTTATTTTACTTAAATAAACATATAGGACCCACGTTTACGTAATCTTTACGTAATACCATTGTGGATGCTAACAACTTATATTCCAAAGAATTTCATGTTCACGACTTTGTCATCTCTATTTAAAAAGTGCAACTCTTCCTACACAATTACCTAAAGTTTGTTGAGTCAAATCATCATGTAAAATGAGTTGCAATCCTTTCAGAATAATTTTTAATTTTTAGCTAGTATTTTTTTAAGTCAAAATGTAAAAACAATATTATCTATATATATTATATATATATAATCTATATATATAATATTAAAAAATAAACATCTTCTTCAAGATATTCCCACCCACGTGTATACAAGAATATGTGAAAAAACAATCTATTAAAAAATATTCATCTTATGTATAACTATTATATATCTACGTGGGTTGTACTCTTGTAGTTTGACATATATTGAATGGCATACGTTACTAAAAAAAAGTATACGTGTGATGATGTGAGGAGTAGCTCATCTAAAACAAAAAGCGCCTCCAAAAGAAGATCTGTCAATTATCTCCATTTAATAAGAATTTAAATATAGATATAAATATAATAATACGAAAAAAAATAAAAAAAAAACAATTTTTTTATTATATTTAGTAGATAAAATGCAGTCGAGTTTATTTAAACTTGATTTTTTAGCCAGATCATGATAGAGAATCATCATAATTGATGAGAGATAAAAAGTATTTATTACACATGCATAATCTGATGGCTGAAAAATAAAGTTTAAATAAACTCGAATTTATTTTAGCCGAACCAAAACTTATATTTATTGTGAAATCATCTTAGTTGGGAATACATCGATTAGGATTGGAGCCGGCAACAATCTAGATTTGTCATGCATTTAATTCCTCATAGATATGCTCGATTTTGTATATTTCACGACACTGTATGAGTATGCACCGGATCTCGTTTGGTTTGATTATGAGTCGTTATCTTTTATCTACTAAAAATATAGCTGCACTTGTAATATGCTTATTATTTACATATAATAGTTTTCGCTCATAATGGTTCAGTATATATAAAAAAAAATAAGACGCTAGCTATGAATATTTATACTTTTTCTATAACTCTGATGAATTTCGAATTTGGTATCTCTAATTAATACATGAATTGTAAAGAGAGACAAGAGTTATATATATATATATATATATATATATATATATATATATATATATATATATATATATATACTGTTGTCACTGCGATGATCGATCTTATAAGAGTTGGACACGCTTCACGAGCAAGAAGACATAGAATAATTTATAAGGAGAGAGAAAGCAAAGGCTAAAGAAATGTCATCTATCCATCATCAGCTTAGCAACCTGCAACAACCTAGTAATTTGTTGATACAAGAAGAACACGACCACCACGCTGATCATCATCAGATGGCTGCTGGATTCATCTCCTTTCCTAATTCATCATCTTCAACCACCACCACTACCATGAACATTAATTTCCCAGAACCCACTCATCTGCTGAAACCCATGATAAGTGATGATCACGAAACCCTAATCACCCCTCACCTTTTATCTTTGCATAATCGATCTTCTCTATGGTAAGTCTATTCTAAATCCCTTGTTTTAATTAGTTGCACCTTCTCGGTTCACCGAACATAAAATATTCAGTCAGAGCCTCTCTATGTATAATTTTCAAGAAATTGTAAATTTGTAATGTAGCTGGTGAATTCGCGGTTTAATTATCTCTGTCTAGCTAGATTTATGAATATTTATACGATGAATGAGTATTTTCAATGCGAGATCTAAAAACATATTTTTATATCGTACCTGTACTAAGTGCTCTCTAGTTCGAGCTTTAGCGAGTCTATTGATAGAGATCAATCAATTATATATGTCTTAATTATTATTAGTGTAAATATAGGTATTAACTTAGAGTTATTATTGTTAATTAAGGGCATGGGGAGAGTTGAATAACGAGAGCTTAGCAAACAACAGGAGATCGTTATTAGGTATCATTCCTGGAGGAGATCGGAATCATCATCAGAAGGTTCACAACTGCGGTGGTGGTGGCGGACAATTAGGGGTTTCAGCAGTAGTGAAGATGAAAAAGATGATCAATAATAATAAGTTAAGGAAAAAAGTAAGGGAGCCAAGATTTTCATTCAAGACTCTTAGCGATGTGGATGTTTTGGATGACGGTTATAAGTGGAGGAAGTATGGCCAGAAGGTTGTCAAGAACACACACCACCCCAGGTTATAATTACTTTTCCTCTCAATTTCATACATTTCTTACCACATCTATACTCATTTTAGGGGGTTAATTACCAACAAACTATTAAATGATATTTGGACAGTTAACAAATTAGTAACTAATGTTTGGACAATTTGCTAGTTATACACTCAATTCCGTTTAAAACAACACTCTAATTAACAAAGCTATCCATTCGTATACATATGGAATAAAATATATTAACAAATCTTTAGCTACTAATTTGTTCAATGGTAGAAACATGAACTACCATTTTGGTAATTAACCTCATTTTTAGTTAGTTAATCTTCACAAATGATGACTTTGCATAGTTACGTAAATAATTAAATACATAACCATGTCAATATGGTGTATTTATTCAGTATGTTACACTTTAATCAAGATATCGTGAGTTTAAACACTAGCTAGGAATGAGAAATATTCTTGATCCACTTTTTACTGTGTTTGAAAGAAATAACTAAATATATATTCAACCTATATTATTCTGTGGAAACTGATGATCAATCAATAGTTTTTCTTAAGTGGGAAAGAACTGATGATGGTCTATACTTCAATGGATATATATCATATATGTATATAATTATGACTCCACTGAGCTAGCTCCTTTAGATTTATTGATAGTATGTATAGCTCTCAAATAATGTCTGGTCCTGAAATTTTAAGCTTTTATTTTAATTAATTACAGTTGAGATTGCTCAACTAATTAGGGTACCCCATGCACATCATTTCCTTCTCTCACTTTCTGCAATATTACCATCATTAGCTAGCTATCAATCTGTATGAGAGCTAGCTAGCTTTTACAGAGATTCTGAGCACCAGGAAAGACAGACATCTCAATTGGCTGGCTTATAATAATATTTGAAACTAACTAATGATATTATATTACATACATCTTTTCAAAGTATAAGTAGCGGGAAAGAAAATATCAAATAATTGGGCTATTAGTTAGTTGCCTGGAAACTGTAATCTGTATATCAACATATGTACGGATCTTCATCATGCAACTAATTAATTAACATAGCTAATTATTAACACACCATATTAAAAAGGAACTATAAATTACACTAATGAATTATTCATTGCCCTCTCCTCTCCGATACACATGAATATGTAGAGGTTATATCAACCTGTATATCGGTAATCTCGAATCTAGACGGACATAACTACAATGTCTTCCCTTCCCTGTAAAGGGTAATATTAATATATATGCTAATCATTAATATATTTTTATTTACACTACTAAAGCGGGTTTTAAACCTAAAATTTAGTTGCCTTCTTATGTCTTTCTCTCTCTTTTTTCGAAAACTTCTTTCTTCTTTTAGTGTTGTTATTTTTAGCTTGAAATAATATATGGAGATTTTTTTATACCAAAAGAGTAAGTAAAAGTGGTTATAACTTATACCGTGGACACATTACAAAAGCTCAGCTGCTTTTGAGATAATATTATGCAGGTATATATATAACTCTGGTAAAACAGATTCAGTGATGCACCTAGATTAAATATAATGCATGCACGGATTTTTTTATTATTATTAAAATAACATTTAGTTGTTAGCGTATGCGCATACACATTCATCATCTTAATTTTACGATGCACACTTTTTAATAATATCTGCATATCATATATAACCCATTTAAATTATTATTATCATTATATAGGATTTTCTATTATAATATTTATTATATATATATAACTCGATATGATGGACAAATTACATAGTCCAAGTTCAATCGATTTTGTTGACAAATTGAGACGAAGCAGCTGATATATAGTCTTCATGGTAATTATTAAAAAAAACCACCAGCGAGCTAGCTGCCGACGTACAGCTTCATTTTAAAATATATATATTTACCTTTCAGCCATAATAAAAAATCATCATAAGAAGTTGAAAATAGAGTGTGTCGAAGTATATATATATAAGAGTGACTCGAATATTTTCATCCTATAAGTTTAAATTTATGAGCTAGTTTATTAAGTCGCATGTTATATTTTTTTAATATGGTATTAGTACGCATACATCCTAGTATGTGAATAGTGATGCTGTCTTAAAGAAAAATTATTGAAAAAAAGCTGTAGCATTATTCTATCGGATCGAGTAAGGTGAATGCTGAGGTGGTGAGACTGGAACTTATAATATAAATATAATACACGGATCTAAGTGTGAGGCCATGTCAAAATGATTGAGAGGACGTTGAAGTATATATAAGAATGTGTCGAATATATATTTGCGTATAAATTATATGATAATTAGTATTTGTGCATATGTTTAATTAATTCTAATTAGTGATGCAGGAGCTACTATCGATGCACAAAGGAGAATTGCAGAGTGAAGAAGCGGGTGGAGAGGTTGGCTGAAGACCCAAGAATGGTGATCACCACCTACGAAGGCCGCCACGCCCACTCTCCCTCTCAAGACACGGACGATGATTCTCAACCCGACCACCTCAGCACCAACTTCTTCTCCTGGTAGCTATTATATATATATACACTATATATATATATATATATATATATATATATATCCACTAATTCATGATATACTGCAATACTAGCTAGCTACCCTTCTTCTAATTAATAATGAGACGTGTGTTTGTTTGTTGTCTTTACTACTTTTGGGAAGACGATGGCAAATAACAGTCTGTATATGTAACTTTCTTTTTCTCTTAGACTATATATATACATCGTTAATTGTTGAAAATTTGTTACCTGAACGGTACCGTTTGGGGGGAGAATCTCGTCAGGATGTAGGGCAGAGCAATTTTTTATTTTATTTTTGAGCCCGTTCCAAAAAAAGTGTCTGAGACCGACCGGGCCAGACCCGACGGGACTTTCCCTCCAAAGTCGGTCTCAGACTAAAAAAATATTAAGGCAAAAAATTTAAATGATCTTCTGAATTCATAACGATTTTAATACTAAACTACCCCTTAGTATACTTTATTTTATGTGGTTTCTATTATTTAATTTTGTGTTGTATTGAAAAATCAATGTATGGTAGTCTTGAATCTTAATATTATTTAAATTTTTGAAGAATTTTTTTCTATCAACTTTGAAGAATTTGAAATGTATATAATTTTTTTTTTTTTTATTAGTCTCTAATTGATCTATGTCCGTTCTGAATTACATACGCACGGGCGGGCCTTTTTCCTTGGACTGAAACTTGGGACAGGAGTAAGAAATCTTGAAAATTCGGACTCGTGTTTTTTTATTTAAGAAAATGCCTGTTCCAAAAGGCCCAATCTTAACACTGCTTCATTGGGCCACTGATAGGTGAACAGACTTTATCAGTATTTGGTCAGGCCCAAATTTTATGGCCATTGGCTTTGCTTAGGGCCTTAGGCACTATATTTGGGCCTAAAAGACTTACTGCGAGGGTTTTGATAATAAATGGGCTCATAATATTTTTCAAATGGAGCACAACATTATAATGGACTGGCTTTTCAGATGAACTATGTATGACTTTGTATTATTGGATCACAAGTATTTATTATTGGGCTTGCAAAAGGTTACCAATAGGCCCAAAATAAGAACGTGTAAAAAATTCCGACCAATTTCACCCATATAGTGTTAGGAAAATGTTTTATGTTTCGACATATTTGGTAAGAGAAGTTCCGATCTAGATATATAGAACAAAATTGTCCTAAAAGATCACAAACACCATACACACTCTATTATGTTTAAGTGTCTGGATGTATCGGACTTTCACATTTGGCCAAAAACAAAAAAATCGGAACTTCACGGACCGAATATGTCGGAATATGTATCAAGACTCCTAGTGTTTAAGGGTAATATTTTTAGAGAAATGTTAGACATCCGACACCCATGTGACGAGTTATTCCGATTCAGAGGGGATAACAAAATGCCCAAAAATTTTACATTATTTACAAGCATTGCCATTGTCTCAGTGTTCGGAACAACTAGGAATCTCTTGTCGGCTTGTCTATCATATCTCATATTTTTATAGTTCAATTGGAAGTGGAACTATTTATGATTAGAAGCAAATAACTTTTTTAAATGATCTTAACTAATAGTGTTAATATCGATGTAAAGATTTTGATCACATTGAGCTGATTTTCCGTTTTACTCATTTCCTTTGATACTTTACTTTATTTCCTTAATTTATAATTATTCAAAATCTATTATCATTATTGCTTATTTTATTTTAAAATAGCAAAAAATATATAAATTTATTTTAAAAAATAATAAAAAAAACTGGAGTAATTTTGTGCATGAAATTTAAAAACCGAAAATAATTTTTTCTAAAGGAAAAGAAAATTAATTTTCATTTTAAGAAATATATATCATATTTGTTTGTATAAAATTTATTTTCTATTTTTTAAAAAATAATTGAACTGTTATTTTTGTTAGTTTTTAGAATAAAAAACTAATAAAACTTAAATGAATAACTTGGTAAAATTTACAAATTGTAGTTTATGAAAAGTAATAGTAATTTACCAATAAAGTTTCCCTTTAAAATTTTCAGTTTCATTTTCATGTAAAAAAAAAGAGAGAGAGACCTATTAAGAAGTATAACTGTAAACTGTTGAGCTAAATTGCAGTAAATTGTAGATTTAATCGATTTTTTTTTTGCCAACAATTTAATCGAATTTCAATATGTTGCAAATTGAGATCTGTAATAGTTAATATTGATTAAGTTTCTTTCTTCTAGTCAAATCTTATTCATTATTTCTTCATCTAACAATTTCAAATTTAATCGAGTTGTAATTATTAATTAAGGGTGTAATGCAATGCATATATATATATAAATATAGTGTTGGCACACCGATTAAAGAATTGTTAGGTCAATTACGTACGTTGTCTTTAGGAAGCCACGTATATATATATATACACATGCGTAGAGTAACCGGACATGGATTTGACGACTGGGTGGAAGTTTCCAGGCACCATATTTAACAATTGATTAAGAAATATAATGTATATTTTTTGTGCAGTAACAAATAGGATGAATTTAAAAAAAAAAAAAAAACCTTATTTTGTGCAAGTAATCAAGTATAAAATCTTATCATACTATATGAATCCCACTACCTAACAATATTCGTACTTTCTCTCATATGCTGTCTACATCTTGCGCATTGTTTAATGTAATGCTGCTGTATAACAACTAGATACCCTTTTGTTTTGTGTGTTATGAGATCTCCGTATAACATAAGGACATGCTACCTTGTACTTTGTAATGTCATGTGTAACTGTTTCATTGAAGTATTCTATTTGTTGAAAAAAGTTGGGAAACTATTACAGCATATTTTTGATTAGTTGAATATGAATGAGTAAAATAGTGAATAAGGATATGAAATTGTAAATGGGAAATAGTCATTTTTAGGGAGATGGTCAATAATGATTCTTTATTAATAATATTGGAAAAAGTTGTAAAATAATGATTATTTATTGTAAAATGATGAAATCTAGAATTCTATTTCGAATTTTATTTTCAGTCCAATATAACTTCTTCATTATTATTATAAATTTATATTTCTTATGTATTTATACCAATAAATGTTTTATTGGTTCTTGATTTTGCTTAAGAACAAGGGTTGGGTTGATTGAAGAGAGCGCTAGACGTCCATTAGATAATTTGTTATTTTAGTTCACAAATTGTGTTTTTAGATATAAGTGAATAATATAATCTAACATTAATTACTATATATCTATGTAACTATGTAACCAACTATTACGATCTGCATTTCACATCACGCTGAAAATTACAGTTCTAACTCATTACATTAAAAAAATCCACATGATCTCGCACTACAACATGTCCAATAATTCCTTTCCTTAATTATTATAGTTGCAATTAAGGGTAGTTTCCTGGAAACCCTACTAGAAGGTAAACCCTACTATACCATAATAATTAAAAAAACTTGAAAAAAAACAGACCAATAATAATAATAATATATTTGGTAGTTATCACCTTGAGATTTGTACGTAATTTATTTTGTAAATCGCATCGAAATACGTCTTTGTAAAATTAATTAATTAAATAATGAAAATGCACACTTTTCTGCATCAAAAATAAAAAATGGTTCCGTGACAAATAAGTTTGACAATTAAAGACCACGTGCGGTGGCACTTTGTCCATGCAATAAGAGAGGAACACCTTTTTTGGGGAAAAAAAAAACAGAGGCACTTTCTTTGAAACATATATTTTTGAAAACTATTAAGTATTAATAAATGCTTCGCGCCTAAATTAATTTAGGATCACGCAGTATCTGATCGGCTTTGTAAAGTTATAAATTATAATCATAATATTTTTAGGGGTCACTATGTCACAACAAAAAATATGAAAGCAATTGTGTAATAACAAAATGACATTAATCAATCGCGCTAATCCGGTGCCCACATTCAAACAAAACCAACAATATGATGCAATAATAAAAGTGTTGAGAAAGATAATATAAACAAGTCGTCACTAAAAGTACAACATATATACAACACGCACACGGACAGATGTTCAGACCACCACACCTCTTCTTTTTCACGTACAAAAAATGACCAAATATAGTTTTTTTTGGAGAAAAAATTACAAATTGATGATACATATACATAAGGTGGAGAATACAGAGATCGAATGTAGAAAAAATTGTTGCTATGTCTAGTGCTTGGTGAACTCCGGCACTTCCTTTATACTCATCTCTACCATTTCAACCCCGCCGTCGTCAACCGTGGACACCGAGTCGAGTCCCGACGAAGCTTGGATTTCCTTAAACATGGCTAGCACTTGGATAATCGTGGGCCGTTTCCACGGCCGATCGTCTAAACACGCAACAGCCACCTTCAAATGTTGCAATAGCTCCATCTCAATCCCCGGATCCTCCTTCATTAGCGACGGATCAAAAACGTCGCTAATTCTCAACTTCGCGTGTTGTTTCACCCAACCGACAATGTTATTGTCCCCGAAATCGGCAGAGTCTGTCGGGCGCCGCCCTGTCAGAAGCTCGAGCAGAACAACTCCGTAACTGTAGACATCGCCCTTCGTGGAGCACCGGAAGCTTTGGTAATATTCAGGCGGAACGTAGCCTGGGGTGCCGGCTAAGGTGCTCACACTAAGGTGAGTGTCCATCGCGCTCATTAATCGAGCCATCCCGAAGTCTGAAACCCTAGCGTCGAGGTTTTCGTCGATAAGTACATTGCTCGATTTCATGTCTCGATGAATGATATGAGGGATGCAGTTGTGGTGGAGGAAGGCTAACCCGCGAGCCGCCCCGATTGCGATTCTTCTACGGGTGGTCCAGTCGAGCCTTATCCCTGACTTCTTCGGGTCGTGCAATACGTCCTCTAACGACCCGTATTTCATATACTCGTATACCAAGAGTCTTTCCTCCTTAACTTTGCAATACCCAAGGAGGGAGACCAAGTTCCGGTGCTTGATTTTACCGATCGTTTCCATTTCCGCGGTGAATTCACGATCGCCCTGGCCGCTCACCTGGATGAGCTTCTTAATGGCGACAACAGTACCGTCCTTTAATGTGGCCTTGTAGACGTCACCAAACCCGCCCGACCCGACCAAGCTATCGCTATGGAACCCGTTTGTGGCCTCGAGGAGGTCTGCGAATGTGAGTTTTTTCAAGGGTTTCTCGAATGCCGCTAGGTTTATGCTTAGAGCCTCGCGGGCACTAGTGAGCTTCCAATTGGCATTGCCGGGCCCCGAATGGGAGAGGCTATCGACATAGACATCGAGTGAAGAGTTCCGCTTCTTCCTCCTCTTCCTCATCTCCAATGACACGAAAATTAGCCCGAATATGCAAAACAAAGAGAACAACAGGCCCATCCCGATGCTTCCGGCAAGAGAAGCTTGCTTTCTATGGGATTTCGAGTGGTCGGAGTTCCGATTCGAGCTAGAAATGTCCCCGCATGGTGGTAGCGGAATGCCGCATAAGCCCGAATTGTTTAGATAGCTAGAATTCGGGAAAGTACCCAACTGACCCATCAACGGGATAGGGCCGGTGAGCAAGTTATTGGACAAGTTAGCCTCCGAGAGCATCGAGCACCCACCGATCGCCTGAGGGATCATCCCTTCCAATCGGTTATCCGACAAATCAAGAATGTTGAGGTTCTTCAAGTCCCCAATCTCAGGCGGTATCAAGCCCGAGAAATCGTTGCTCCCCAAATTCAAGATTTGCAGGTAATACAACATTCCAATCTCCTTCGGGATGCTTCCATTAAGGAAATTGTGCGAAATGTCGAGGAATATCATCGACCCATTGTTCTTGAATGTGGAATGGATCACTCCCTTGAAGACCCGATCGGGAGTAAACTTGCATGGATTCCGAGTCGAGATTCGGTTAAGCTGCTCGGGCCGAATACCTGCAAATTCCAGCAAATTCCCTGCTCCATGGCATTCCTTGCTCCCATCATTTTTAATATAAGCATACCTCTTGTCATTGATGATCTTAACCGCGACCGAGCCCGAATGCTTGAACAGAGCAGTCGGGATCGGCCCGCTGAGGAGATTCGTGTTGAGATCAAGCCAAATGAGGCTTCGAGAATCCCCGAGCTCATCAGGGATCGGGCCGGAAAACGAGTTATTGCTTAGTTTGAGTATAGCGAGATTCGAGAGATCCCCGAACCACCCCGGAATCGGCCCGCTGAGGCGGTTGTTTGATAACGAGATCCAATTCAATGCGGTGCAGTTGCTAAGCTCGGCCGGGACATTTCCGGTCAGTAAATTGAAATCGAGAACTAAATTCTCGAGCGACTGGATATACATGAGCTCGGTCGGAATCTCGCCTTCGAGCTGATTCAACAAGAATACCATGTCCCGGAGCTTCGATAGTGACCCGAGGGCTGCCGGAATGGTTCCGGTGAGGTAATTGAAGCTCAGGTCGAGGGATACGAGGTTAGAGCAGTTGCTTAGACTTGTCGGGATGGAACCACTGAAGAGGTTGTTCTGGAGGTACAGTACCTTCAAGCTTGCCTGACATAAACTGCTAGGGATACTTCCGGCGAGACTGTTGGAGCTCAGATCTAACGTCTCTAATTCAGTGAGGTTCGACACGGAGTCCGGGAGGGAACCGACGAAGCCGTTGAAAGAGACGACTAGCTTTTTCAGGCTACTCATGCCAGAGAACAGGACATCACCTGGGAGCTCGCCGGAGAAGTTGTTGTTCGATATGTCGATGGAATCGAGTGAGGTGCACGCGCTCAGAGCAAGCGGCAGGCTGCCGGAGAAGTTGTTCTTGGAGAGATCGAGCTCCAGGAGGGTCGGGCATGCGTCGGCCAACTCCGGCGGGACTTGGCCGCGGAAGTGGTTGTCGGAGAGGTAGAGGTACTGCAGGTTGTTGGTCGGGAGGGGAGGGATATAGCCGGAGAAATGGTTGACGGAGAGGTTGAGGAAGCTCAGCTGGGAACAGATGGAGAGTGCGTCGCCGATCTCGCCGGTGAACTTGTTCGTGGAGACATCTAGGAACTCCATGGCTGCGCAGTCCCCAAGTTTCGGAAAAGTTGCAGAGAAATTGTTCGACGAAATGTCAAGGTGAACCAACTTCCCACAGCTCGACACGTCGACGTCTCCGGCGACGTCGTTCCCCTTCAGAGACAAAACCATCATCTCTCCACAACCACTCAACAACTGATCCCACTTCGCCGACACATTATTAAACGAGAGATCAAGAACCTGCAACGTACCAACGTCGAGCGGAGACCCGACTGAAGAATCCAGCGAATTCCCCGACATATTCAGAGACTTGAGACCGGAGCAAGAACCCAGGTGGGAAATATCGGTAAAAGGCCCGGAGAGACCGTTAAGCGATAGATCCAAGGCGCTGAGGAGAGGTCCACACTTGAAACCGGCGGGCATGGAGACGGTTCCGGTGAGGTTGGTCGATTTCAGCGAGAGGGACTCCAGGTAGTCTAAAGTAAGTAAGGAGGCGGCGGAGCGGAAATCGACGGAGAGTGGAATGGAGGTGAGGTCTATGGAGGTGACGTGAGAGGATTTGCAGAAGACGGCGGTGTAGGTACACGGGTTTGCAGATGGGAGCCAGTTTTGTAGGGTGCTAGGGTTTGGAAGTGATGCCTTGAAGCTCAGTAGCCGCTCAGTGTCTTTATTGGTAGCTGATAACAAGGTGAGGAGGGAGAAGAAGATGGTAGTTCTCAAGGGGAAGGGATGTTTCTTCATCTTTCGAGTGGTGAAGAGAATGGGGAGCTAGTCGGAGTTGAGCTTTGCCGCCATTAGTGGTGAGCTCGGTCGGTCAAAATTACAGAGTAAGAACGGTATTAAATTATATGAATGAAGGAGGAGGAGGAGAAGTGGAGGAGGACACACAGCTGGTGATCACATGGCATGTGACACTTCTCTCTGCCATTGTCCCTCTCTCTTTCTTCAAAAAAAAAAAAAAAACTTCTCTCTCTCCTCCTTATCTTCTTCTGGTTTCATTTTGATTGTCTCCTGTCTCTGTCTGAGCATAGGTTAATTAAGCTTCCAAAACCCTCTAGATTATTATGGGATTGGTATAATTGATCATTTTCTTAAGCTAAGATTTCATGCATTCTTCCCAATTATAGATGTTTATTTATACGACAGAGAACATGCAAGTTACTACTCTTATACTATGATGATGATAATGACGTACTTTATTATGGTGTTGCCCGTCCGGGTGAGTGAAATCAAAATTTGAGTTGAGCTTTTAGTTTAGGTCTCTTGGGTTAAGATCGAGCTAGATAATATTTGAGTTGAACTGATTACGAATTTAAATTCGAGTTGAACTGATTACGAATTTAAATGGTTTTATCATGTACAAAAGACAGTTGAATTCGAGTATAGTCGAACTTGATTTTTATAGTAATAAAAAATGTTACCTTAACGTGATGTATAAGAGCATCCACATTGGTATTACGTAAAGATTACGTAAACGTGGGTCCTACATGTTTATTTAAGTAAAACAACAAAAACTGTGGTTTTACATAGCATTCCTTAAAGATGGGACCCACACGTAAATTTATGTTTTTACATAAAGCATTACTTAAATTTAAGTAACGCACTATGTATTACGTAACCAATTTTTTATTATAAATTAATTCATTTTATAATTAATGCTAATATCTTATTGGTGATTGTTGGAAAATTTAATAATAAAATATATTTAAGGAATATGTTTAAGTAATACGATTGCAGAGAAAATATTTTTTACGTGTGTCTTAAATTTACGTATTACTTAAAGTGTACATAAATGTCTACGTGACAACTTTAAAGAATACAATTTATGTAAAATCATTGTGGATGCTTAAATTTCTAAATAATGAACAACGTTTTTTGTTTATGGATGATAAATTTATGTGTCGGGTCGAGTGTAATAGTTCAATTTTTATTTGAGTTTAGCTCGATAGTTTAATTTTTCTTATTTCCATCAAATATACAATTTTATTATTATTTTATTACTTTTTTTTTGTGCCATAATGGTTTTTTTCTTTTACTTGGGTTGTATGAAACAAGAGCATGTGACGAGGTTGTGATGCCTGATATCATGAATTAATGGGGGTTGGACTCAATTCTTTGAGCCGAACTTAAATCGCATTCTTTGCTTCCTTGCTTATTTATCTGGAATTTTAATAATCTAAATGATTAATAAATAAAATAAAAAATGGCCAGATTTTTTTAATATTATTTTAATAAATAATACATATATCAAATATGTATGCATCATCATTATCATTCATTCGTTTTCACAAAAAAAAAAATCATTCATTCGTGAAAAAGGAAGAAATAATTCCATTTTCTTTTCCAACTTTCTCTCACTGTCTAAAATTGTCTCCTTGTCTCTCTAGCTTTTGGTGCGTACGTGTGTGATCGGGTCCATGACTATCATCATCAATAATTAATGGTTCTCTGATTAATTAAATCCATTAACATTAAATTAATAGCTTAGGTTTTAGTTTTCCTCAATACCAATAATTACATTATGATGATATTTTGCCAATTATTAGTTATGACTTAACGGGAGAGAGATGCCTCCTCCAACTGGCAATTATGTTAATGGAATGGAGACGGAATTTTTCAAATGATTTTGATTGATTTAATTTCCAAAAGAAAACTCTCGAGTTTAATCACGCAATCTATAATTAAAAACTATTTTTTTTTTGTTAGCCAAAAAAAAAAATCTATATACGAATTATGAAGAACCTTTAATATTTTGAATTAGAGTAGAGTGAAGTCATAAAAATGTAAAAAAATATTTTATGTGTAGAACAAATACGTTACAATGATGCCCTTGTGATAGGATTTCACAGAACACTTCAAATGTGTAGATAATTTGTGCGGGCCATATACTTAAATGTAATCTTATTAATATGTTTAAAGTAACAATCATCATTTGATTCAATGTAGATATTGCTAACGTGGTCAATCTTGAAGTGTAATTCAAAAAAATTGAAATAATAAATTAAACTTATAACTTTTTTTTATATATCAAATGTTACTTAATATGGTCCACCAACCTTGCACTACTTTAATGTTTTAATGCTCTCCTAAAGTTTATAACTATATATTATATGAGTTCAATTTTACAAATTCTTCTTTTTTTTTTTTTTTGTAAAAAGGTGATTCCCATTAATAATGATAATACGAAATCACAATAAGATCGGAGGAACAACCATAAGCATGGCGGGATAGGTGGATAAAACCAAATTCCCACAACAAGAACATAATCATGCTAGGTTTGTGAAAACAAACTGAAAAGAAAACAGTGTTATAACAAAACGAAACCCATAAAAGAGACATTAATCGAGACGGAGACCTAAGAGCCTTAGACAACAGGATAGGGTCATGCAGATACACCGGGTGGACAGGTGCCGCTGGTCTTGCTATTGTCAAAAGAAGACCAAATTCATCTGCTAAATTCTCTGTGAAGGGTTAGTACTTGATAAAGATAACAATAAAGTGGCAATTAATCGACTTCTGTTTTTCAAAAGTAGGCCCAAAACACATAGGACGATCGATTGTACTTCATGAACGAGGATCAAGATGAGATTAGAATGGACATCCAAACAAACTAAAACACAACAAATCCAGCGAACATGCAGGTACGGGAACCTTCGGTGGTAAACATAGCCAAAGACTAGTCTATCGGTACACAGCTCGTTGAGGAACATCCAAAAAGGACTACCGCTCGTCGGGGGTGTCGAAGGAGAGCCCAACTTCTCAAAGAGAAGCAGTTTAAGGTGACAAAGCTCAGTGAAAACTGAGGCTTGTCTGAGGTGGTAGTGAAGGGAAGTACAATGGTTCTCTGAATATGCGGTGGATTATTGGATTAGTATAGTGTGGGTGTGTGTTCCAATCTGGAAGTGTATTAGGTGGGTAGGCTGAGTAGTGTCTATCGTGCATGCTGAGGATAAACCTTTCAGTTTAAATCGATGAACAGAGTCATCGACAAAGAACTTATCGCGGTCTTGCAGCCAACAGAGCAGGATCATCATACAGTTATCCAATTGGTATATTTTCAAGGCAGGTAGTGTAAATAGATGCTTAGAGCCACTAAAGCATTGTAAGTCAGTTAAAGAACTACTTACCTCAATTAGATCCGTAGGGATAAACTCCAGGCAGTGTGTTATGTGAATCTGTGCTCTCACGACCATGATGAGAAGGTGAAGCTGATGGTGGAGTGGACTCGCAGCAGTACAACGGCGGCGTTGACTAAAATGGGTGAAGTTGAACCTGTTGGATTTACAGTAGGTTGGCCACCGCTTTAGTCTGATAGGGACCCAGAGAAAAAACTCTGGTTTGCCAATTCATGTGCGATTGAAGATCGTCGGTCCATCAGGGTGAAGCAGATCCAGAAAGCAGGTGACCAGCAGTGGACGCTTGATAAGGGTTTGTGCGATGGTAAGGACGGATATGGGCTAAATCCATGTATATCGGTAGTAGATATGTACGGAAAACAGACTGCAACGAGAAAAGACGGATTTGGCCAGAAAACAGAGTAACGTCCTCGGCTGGCCAATCCGACTAGGGTCCCTATCCCGGTACCGTTGAAAGCAGTCGGAATAACAGTCTGTGCTGGCCATACCTCACAAGGTTTAGCCAATGGACTCCGGCGTCTTCCAACAAGCTCTATAACCATGGCTATCGTGCAAGGGTTGTAACGACGATGAGCCTAGATTAATCGGCAGGGACTACTTGAGACAGTAGAAGATATGAAGGAAAAATGAGAAGAAGTGAGCCGAGATTGTTGGTTGTTGCCGGTGGGTGGTTGATGCATCAGAGGCGGCAGGAGGACAAGAGCCTAAAAGGAGAATTAGGGTTTTAATATTTTTGAGAGGTTTTGCAAACCCTATATATGGAGGGGGCCGCCCAATTTTACAAATTCAAGTTTAATATATATATATCCGACATTATTAAAATTACAGTTGATTATAAAATTAAAGAAAAAAAACCCAACTACGGCGGAATGATCGGATGAATCCACGTGTCTGTACAAACAATGTAGCTGCTAGAATAGTAAGGAAATCCAAAGGAAAAACATGACACAACCATACAAACACTAACGACCAAAGTACAATTCATGACACAAACTAGCGGAATTCGATCTCAGGCCACCTTAGAAAATACAACTCACTTTACTGGTCCAACCAACCTTGGATTTGTTCTATTTAATCCTATAACCTTTTAATCCATTCATCTATTTATTATAATATAAATAGTTAGTATTACCCAACATGGTTCTCCAATTTTACAGTGATTTAATTGCACCCCTAAATTTTATAAAATGCAACTTCAACCATATAAATACCCAAGTGCATTTTCAATTTAGTCCTCAAACTATTGTTACGACATATTTCTTTAATTGAAACTCAATAAGAACTCTTAAGAAAATTCTTATCGAGACAAAATTATAAATACTCATACAAACTAAATGATTACTTCTTATCATATGTATTTACTCATAATGAGTTATACAACTTTATTCTAACAACTCTAACAAACTAATAATATAGATAAGAGCTTGAGTTTAATTTAGGAAGATGTTACTTCCTCCGGCCTCCATTAAACCAAGCTTGCATTGAACATACTAATCAACCACTTGGCTTCTAAATGTTAATTTGTGTATCGAGTCGTATCATCATTGTGCCTAGGTAAAGTTTCACTAGAGTTCGCTTCCTGAGCCAATTTGCCCGCTTCTCCACCCTAAATCTCGTTTTTTTATAGAAACTTGGGCGCACGGTATAAGACACCAAACACCCACTCGGACTCACTCTGTAAGCCATGTTTACTATCCTGAGCACATGGTTCCTCTTGAACTACCAAAGAGTTGCGCCATGCCACCGAGTCATAAGCCGATCCAACATGTTGCTTCACTGAGCATATGGATTTATAACATCCACGGAGTTCACCAAAATGTGCATTGTCCCACCTGAACCATCAGTTCTAATACCACTTTTTGGGAACTCAATAAAAACTCTCAAGATAATTATGATTGAAACCAAATTATAAAGATTACAATCCTATCATATAGTCATACATATAAGTAACTTAACATATAAATAATTACTTCTAATCATATGTGTTTATGAGTTATACATCTTTATTCTAACAATTCTAACCAACTAATAATATAAATAAGAGTTTGAGTTTAATCTAGGAAGATTTTAGTATGTTCATTTTTGTTCCAAATTTATAATCAATCATATATCCTTCAATTAAGACACTTATTATGATGGAAAGTTGAGACTCGGGAGTTAAAGAGGTTTTTTTTTTTTTTTGGTAAACAGTTAGAGAGGTTCTACTTTTAATAGTAAATTTTTTTAAAACAGAAATGTTTAGGAAAAAATAAATAATAAATTTCAGATATATGAACTTATTATGATACGTTACCCGATGGCAAAACCGTCATTGTATTGTTGCTACTTGCTAGGCACTCGTGTAACGGGAAAGTCTGCTACCCCAGTTACGAACGCTGATCCTGAATTTATTGTCCATTGTCCTTTATCCACTCTCAGCATCCGAGGTTGTACTTCACGCTCCCGTCACACATTAGAGAGTGAGAGACCTTCGTCCGTATGCCACGCGCCACAGAAGCACCTGCCACCGTCAGTTTTAAGTTCCAATATCAACGGCTGAGATTCGAGACAGTAAATTTGGCGCAGTGTAGGTTGGCTTTTGTGCATCTAGCAGTAAATGTAAAACGTTGCATCTCTGGCCAAGTTCCGAGAATATCCTCAGGAGCAGTGATATTTCGGGGGTATCCCCGTAATATTGTTTTCAGGTGCCCTGAGCTGACGTGGAAATGAATGATCACCGTTGCTCGTCTTAGAAGGATCGGAGTGGGGTATTTTTGTCATTTAAATAATTGTATTTGTCGCATGTGGTTCGAGGACATGAGCCATGGGTTTTCACTTGTCAGCTATCAAGACTTTATCGTCCTCTTTATTGTGTTGCTTCTTTTATTTTCTTCTTCTAATTATTCACAATAATGAGTAGATTTTTCTTTTTTCATTTCCGAGGCTAATTACTATTTTGAAGTATTTTTAACAAAAAATTCATACGGGTATTGTTAAACTAACCTAGAAAACATGTGAGGGGTGCAATTTATTCAAAAAAAAATTGTGGTATGATGACGATGGTGATGTATATGACATTGGGCATGCCATGCCAATCCAAAACGCCATGGGCATGGAAGGGCCCCGTGTGCACAGAAGCACGTGGTACTGTCCGGAGGGATGACGTGGACCAATTACACACGTAGACTCTGAGCACCACTCGCCCACTTTGACCACCCACATCACCGACAACCTTGTCCACCCCGACTACCCCAGCTCAACGCCCTTCAACAATCAACTCTTCTTGTTCATCTACTCCCCCCCCAAAAAAAAAATCTTGTTCTTTTACTCGTAGTTTTTGTATTTCTTATTTCTTATATATATATATATATATATATATATATATATATATATAAATGTTGTATTTATTTTATGTAGTAATTGTATAAATTTTGGTGTAAAAAGTAACGGTGACATTTTTTCAACCCCTAGCCTATAGCTTCCATAAATGTTAGTATTTAATTAGCTAGCATAGCAGTTTTTGTATTTCTTATATATATATATATATATATATATATATATATATATATATATATATATATATTGTATTTATTTTATGTAGTAATTGTATACATTTTGGTGTAAAGAGTAACGATGACATCTTTTCAAAACCGTATAAGTGAGTCAAACTATTTGAGAGTTGATTGAAATTGGCTCAGTCGATATTCAAATTCAACTTGTAAAACTTAAATTAGAGTCAAGTCTTTTCTACAACCGAATCGAGTACGATTTCACTAAAACTTGACTTTAGAGACTCGTTAGCCTTCCTTTTTTCTGCCAAAATCCTATGCGAGTCGAGTTCAAATTTATTCGAACTTTATATAATATTATATATATTCAACTCAAGTCGAGCTCGAACTAAAAGACTTTCGAGTCCAAGTTAATGTGCGCCGTTTATTATTTACTGTCAATTGTAAGTTTGACAAGCAGAGTTGATTGTGCCAAAATCGAGCCAAAAAGTATATTTAAGTTGAATTCGAAGTCGAGTTAATATGGACAATTTGTTATATTTAACTAGACTATTTTAAACTAGACATTTGGAGTCGATTAAGCCAAGCTTGAACTTGGAAATTTAAGAATTCGAACTTAACTAAATGAATCGGGTCAATTTTACCAATGACTCGACTGACTCGATTACAGCCCTAAGCTAGCACGTAAACAACAGCTTATAATTATTATTCCCCATAAATAAAATTTAATGCAATAAATAAAAAGAATAAAATCATTATAGATAATGAAATTAATAGCCTAACATGCATATTGGAAGAAAGATTGGAACACCACAACAAGAGGAGGGGGGATGAGAAGTGGTAACGGTGGGGATTTTCGTAAACACCACACGTGTGCAAACACGCGCGCGTAATTATGAATGGGCCCACTTGAATGGCACAGGACCCACAAAATTTAGTAGTTAGATATTAATATGCCTTCCTCATTAGAGTTTGGGTGGTGCACTGAAATTTAAGAGTATCATCATCCTCCGTAATAAAACGAGGGTAATTTAAGTTGATTTTCAGCCGTAAAATTAGGATGGAGGAATTATTATTATTTATCAAAGAAAAAAAATAAATAATATTTTTTTTATATATAATCGATGTGTTTAATTTAATAATTGATAAATTGACTTTACACTTAATTTCATTGTGTAGCCACATCCTTTCATTAAGCTTCCCTTCTTTTTTTTTGTCTTCATGGGTATTTTCCTTTTTTTATTTTCAATCGTTTGCTTCTTCTTTGTTTTCAATCGATTTTACTTCCTCTTTCCTATTTATAAGCTAAACAAGTTACAAATAAAAACATGTAATTTGGATTTTGTTTCAAATTTAGCTACTTTTAAAACTATTGCATAAAAACTTACGTATTTTGTCCTAAATCTAGCATTAGTTAGTTTTCCATCCATTTGATAGTTAAGAAATAACTTAACTTATGGATAACTTCTATTATTAAAAATAAGACAAGTGATTTAACTCTTCCATAAATTCTGATTTTGTCTATGTATATAGTTTGCACATACAAAATCATGAATTGATACCGAAAAAAAAATATATTAGATATTTAGAGGTAGGACTAGGTTTCATTTTGTGCAACTTTAAATACATATATAGCTGCTTTCTTGTATGAGAATTAAATGAAATGCAACACGAGAGATATTATTACTTTTGACTTTTGAGATAGAGTGAGACCCTACGCTAATAATTTTGGTATCAATCAATGAATTTGCTAGAGAGAAAGACATAATATCATGATAATTGATAGGATTGATTTGGGCCAAAGAAGGGTCCATTTGGGATAAACAGCTGGCTTCAAGCCCATCTCAGCTACTTAACATCACCAACATATAATTTTCTTTTCCTTTTCCAATTTTTATTTTATTTTATAATATTATATATATATATATATATCATTTATATAATGTTATAATTGTTTCATCACGAATAATGTCAGAAGCATGGTGCTTGTGAATCATAATAGAAAGACCCATTTGATTTGCCCCGTTAATTTCTTTTTATGACATATAATTTTTACCGTAAAATTTGTACTAACTATCAATTTAGCCCTTTAAAATTTTACATTTACCTCATGAAATTTTTATACTAATTATTTGTGTTTAACTCAGTTCTTACTCACTCTGAACATAATTTCTAACTTCGTCCATGATCGTAGGAACCATCAAAATCCACCAACATAGAGTGTTCTGATTGTTGAAAGTATAATCTCAGAATTCCTCTAAGAAATGTTGCATGCAACATTCCTTTTAAAAGTCTTACCAATCAATTGACTAAATTATATACCCTTAAAATCTCTTAAAAGTACGTAAAAACATTATAAAGACAAAGTTATCACGCACAAGTTCGAATAGTATCTTACCTAGTGGAAGGTATGCGTCTTCTTTTAAATAAGAATTGGAATCTCGAGCCCCAGACTTTAGTCTAATTGAAGAAACTTTGTTAGTAAAAGTTTAATTTGATAACTGTGGGTAAACTGCAGCATATAAATTACTTCCAGTTGAATTAGACTTTCTTCATATCAACCGAACAATTTAAATCAGTACATACTGATTACCAAAATGTACCAGGTCTTACCATTATAACCGATCAACATGCTCAATAAGTGGCTCCCAAGGATTGTACTTATCATTATAGGATGTAGCCGCCAAGGAGAACCTAACTGTGGAATTCATGTAATCTGACCTTCCGTTAAGACTAAATCCAACTACATATAAAGAAATGGTAAACAGTGGAATCATCTGCAAGAGAACCAGGAGTAGCAACATTAGAAACAAAGATTAATATGCAATACTGTCTACTTAGAGAACTGTGACACTCATAATCAGACATAAGCAAAATGATCACCTCTGCATAGCCGGCTGAATTGGTAGGCACCGGGAGATGGCCGAATTGGAAGCGACACGGGAACAAATTTAGTACAAGCTCGTTGAAATAGGGAGAGAGACCGTTGATTGAACATCGCCTTACAAGACTGGTGTGGCGGATAACGGGCGAGAGGTGGATTGTGAGAGAGTCACAGATGGTTGGTCAGCACCTTACGGATTAAGGAACACGGTTGGTCAGCACCCTACGAGCCGTCAGTTTAGCAACGCCATTATCGCTTTTATAGTAACGTAGCTACTCTTTGACGGGAATACGCTGGAAATTGATATTGATTCCTCATAATACCTGGCCCTTACAAAAGAAAACTTCCACTACAGATTTTAAATAGATTTATTCAGTTAGCTAGTAATTACAACACTGTTTACATCAGCACAATACATTTTAATTAATCAGTTCAAGGACCCTAAACTTAGATCAACCATTGATTAAATTTGGTTATGTATATATATTGGTTGACTGAATAAAATACATAAATTAGATGAAACCTATTATAAGCAAACGAATATATATTAGGCAATAGTCAATAATACCCTCGGGAGCTTGAAAAAGTATATAGGAATGCAAATGCACCATTATATGAACAACCACACAAGGAGTTCCATTCCGCTACTGTCTGAGTGAGGAGCAAACTCATTACTCACATATATTCTTTGATGCTTCTAAGACATTGTGTCTCCAATATTGATAATGCAGAAAATTTAAATTGAGATTAACTGGTTCTACCATCTGTTTAAGCTTCCCATGAAAATATTCACACAGAAAAAGTTACCATCGCATTTTCTTAAATTGTCAGATAATATATCAAAAGAAGTTTCCCTAGAACCAAAAAATGCAAATTAAGTTTGGAAACCCCAAATGAAGAACATAAACTATAAGAGACACCACTATAAAGTTGAGCACGTAACCAGAGACTGTGGCATACAATTGATACCCACAATTTTCAAATCCTCTGGTATTCATCAAGTCGAGTAAAACAAAGCACTAAGACAGAACATACATAACAAAAATCTTGTATGCATCATTGAAAATTTAAACTTACCAGACACTTAATTAAACTACTGCATGCTATTACATTCTTCATACCTTCGCCTAGCACCAGAGTCTCCGTGGGCTCTAGGCAGTAGCCAACGGTGCAGTAACGACTCCACCAGATTTAGATCAAAGAATATGCCCCAGTTCTGACGTGGATTTTGATAGGGGTTTTGACATGCCTGTGGGAACGATTCACAAGCCGTAAACCCATAATGAATTGGAGACGGGACTTCGGATTTGAATCAGTTGTTGATTGTGAAAGTGGAGAGGGAACATATAGAAAGCGGTATTTGAGCGGGGCTCATGTGAAGGAGCGATGATTAAAGGAGGAGCGGCGTGTTGTTTTTATTACCGGTTCACGATGGTTGGTATTCGGTCTCTTGTTCAATGACGGGTTAGTTTCAAAATTCGGTTTATATAGCCGGATTTTAAATTGTACCTTTTTGAAGGTAGGTGCCCTTTGGAAGTGATGACCATCCTCACATTATATATTGGTAAAGAGATATATTAATTATAATTAATGGCATCATAATTAGACAACCATGCATGGTAATAAATAATTTAATATAGTATTTTAAGAGTTACTCTTTTTTATTTTATTATATAATAAAAAACTACTACTTTTAGCCAGAACTGTTTATGGAGAGTTAATAATAAATTACTTTTGGCAAAAAATAAAATAAAATTGAATTACTTCATTAGGAAAGAAGTATTTATGGAAAGTTAATAATTGAATTACTCCATTGGGAAATGCCTGTTTATGGAAAGTTAATTAATAAATTAATAATATTTTTGGCTAAATCTGTTTATGAAAACTTGGTTATAATAATTTACAATTTAGTGAAGTAGATAAACTATTGTTAAATCAGCACTACCTCAATACTGTGTGACATTTATAATAAAAAAAAAAAGACACAATTAACGGAGTATAACAATTAAATAATCACATTTTGAAAATAAAATGATCTTGTTTAAGAGCGCCTTGACAATCTAGGTTATTACTTTTTTTTTTTTTTTTTTGTAGATAAGGATGTGATTATTTACATCTAGAAAAAGCTCAAAGTAAATTATGTTTTTTAATATATTTGCTTGTATATTATCTAATATTTTTTAGATATGTTGGCCAAAAAATTATATTTTTTACATAGTGTATACTATATTTTGAATTTAGAGACAATTATTACGACAATCAAAGATGATAAAAAAATATATATATATATAAATACAAGTTATCTTGCGAAAGAAAAATAACTTTTACATAACATCTTAATGATATCTTATTTCGTTATAATAATTATAGATACATAACCTTTTTTATATTCATTATTCAATTAATCTTTTAGTTTTACAACTAGCGCTTAAAAATTTTATGTTTTTTTTTTTATGTTTTTTTTTGTCATTTAATATTTTATTATGTTTTAAAAAAAATAGTAATATGAAGTTCTTCAAGTGGAGGCCTAGAAGCCGAGTGGTGTGAGAATAGTTAAAGCTTAGAAAAGAAGGGTTTAGAGAATTAAAAATTAACAAATTATTAGGAGGGGAGTATACAGTCTCATAGGAAATTTATTATAGATTATATTTGTCCGTATTATAGAATATATATTATGTGATAATATATTTATAAGGAATTAAATATATTGTTACAAATATTTAACTATCTATATCTTAGAAACAAATAACATCCTCCCACTATATATAGTGGGGATTTAGGCCGAACCCTTTAGTGGTGTTCATTATTGTGCAATTATCATTCTCACCACCAATATAGAGTTGAGAGCGAAACAGTACCTAGGACCCTTAGTCTCTACTTCTTCCTACCCGTGAGGTTTAGTTCGTGGAGACTGGAGCCTTCTTTCCATGTTGAGTGAGATTGAGGGACCCGATCAGCAAACTACAAAGCAACCTCGTTGAAGACGCTTGAGAGCGAAGAAATCAAAGATCAAGAACGTAGGATCGACTATGTAGGCGCGATCTTCAAGTCAAATTGTGGGATAATCTCGCCAATATCGGTTTGTTTACTTATCTCATTCCTTGTGATTATCCTTATTTCCAACAAGATCAAGTCATCTAATATGGGAGACAATGTCTAGTATGAGTTCGGGTCAAGGTGATTCCTCTAGCTCGAGTGATTGAGTCATGACCGATATAAAGTTCTGATCGCTCAAGGTGAGCTACGAGCTTGACCTAATCCATGCGCATGCTAGACATGGTCTCCAAACCAGGTGACTAGGTCCGGCATAGCGTTAGGCCAAACGAGCTCCTTATCTAGTTGAATCGAGTCATGTTTCATTGGATAATCACACTTCAGATACTTGATACATGGGAAAAAAGTTGAGATGTTAAAACGTCGCATAATGGAATTAAACGTTAAAACAATAATTTTTCCATATATAATAATAATAAATAAAACACAGAAAAGAAAACCCTGGTGAATGAGATTTCATCCATGATCCATCATTGGAAAAGAATGGTGATAAATGATTGAATTAGATTCTGTGTCACGCCCCTAAGCCCGAGTGACTGTCCCCACCTAATCCAACCCAGCCTAACTAAGCTCGTTGTCCTCACTTGGGCATAGAAAATGAGGAACTCCTGTTTGACATGAATAGTACAACTCTTTCTTATTAAGGCTTCAAATCTTCTTATTCTAACCGATGTGGTACAAACTTATGGGGTATCACAATCTACCCCCTTAATGCGTGCGGCGTCCTCGCCGCGGCCCAGACCAGAATCGTTTGCCCCCGGTAGGTGATCGGAACTCCGGGACGTCGCGGCCCAGACCAGAATCGTTTGCCCCCGGAAGGTGATCGGAACTCCGGGGGTCAATAGCCTTGGGTCCGCGAGCCTGCTGATACCATTCTGTCACGCCCCTAAGCCCGAGTGACTGTCCCCACCTAGCCCAACCCAGCCTAACTAAGCCCTTTGTCCTCACTTGGGCCTAGAAAATGAGGAATTCCTGTTTGACTTGAGTAGTACAACTCTTGCTTATTTATGGGGTATCACAATCTACCCCTTAATGCGCGCGACGTCCTCGTCGGCCCAGACCCGAATCGTTTGCCCCCGGTAGGTGATCGGAACTCCGGGGGTCAATAGCCCTGGGTCCGCTAGCCCGATCACGGTCCCGGGTCGGCTCTGATACCATTCTGTCACGCCCCTAAGCCCGAGTGACTGTCCCCACCTAGCCTAAACCAGCCTAACTAAGCCCGTTGTCCTTACTTGGGCCTAGAAAAGGAGGAATTCCTGTTTGACTTGAGTAGTACAACTCTTGCTTATTAAGACTTCAAATTTTCTTATTCTAACCGATGTGCTACAAACTTATTCGGTATCACATTCCGTCTAGCAAAAATTCTATTTATAAACCACATACTGCTTTATATAGACCAGAAATTTAAAACCCCGATCAATTATAGAAGATAACGCAAATGCAATGATTGTAAGATGTAAAGAGCGTCAATCCTTGATGGCAATGACAGATAGCAGTTATTGGTTCTACTGGGAGGTGCGATTTGTGAGACCGAAGCAGATCTATGAATAAAACCTCAAGAAAAATGGAACTTCGTGACAACCATCCAACTGATTAAGTCCGGGGACAAGTAGGAATTGGAGAATTGATTTTATAGTCGGCGGTATCCTCGGTAGCTAATGAACTCGATCTATTTAAGTTAAACTAATATACTTAATTTAAAAATATATGATAACATATGTTATTGAAAAACTGCTATTACGTCTACGTACTTTTAACATAAATCTTTTTTTAAATAATTTATTGTAGTAGTGTACTCAAATTAAAAATCACAATATCATAAATTGTTCGAAATATTTTCACATCTATGTTCATATAAAAAAAAAATATCATCGGTAAATTAGAGTAACGTAAAAAATGTAATGCCTATTTAATTATGATATTTAACTGTATATAAATTTATCGCATAAAATTAAATAAATATAGACTATACAAATTAAAATTATTTAATGACATGAATTTTTCCAATGCGTTTATAAAAATGAGAATTACCTGTTGTGTCACGTAAATAATACACATTTACAATTATAAACTCTATAATTACTTTTAAACCTACCATTTGTTGATTTTACAACTTGTGATTATCTTGATCTGAATTATATTTGTTTAAATTTCATATTTCTAATTTATATATTTCATTCTTATAACTAAATACTTAAAATAAATAAATAATTACAGCTAATATTTTTTGATTTTTTCTGCTTTATATATTTTATGTCCATATAATGAAAAAGGATGGTTAATAACACCACCAACCCCTTAAGTCCCTATATAAAGAGAGGCCTAGGTAGAGTCTTAGAAACCATCCCTCCTCACATTTCTCATTTACATCATACATTATTAGTCTTTAGAGAGAGTGACCTAATGGCCGAACAAGGTGCAACCAAGAAAACCCGAGGCCGGCAAAGGATCAAGATCAAGCGAATCGTAGGAAACGAGTCTCGTCTCGTGACCTTCTCGAAACGCAAGGCCGGGATCTTCAAGAAAGCCACCGAGCTCTCCAACCTGTGCGATGCAGAAGTGGGTATCGTCATTTTCTCACCCGCAGGTAAGGCTTTTTCATTCGGGAGCCCGTCCATTGAGCAAGTCACCGACCGATTCCTGAATAGGGTCGGCCTCCCGGCTGACCAAATTAGCCGCATTATCGAGACTCGCCGTAGAATGAGGTTGGAGAACCTTAGTAACCGCCACAATGAGCTGAAGGAGCAACTCAAGGCTGCAAAATACAAGAATATGTTTCTGAAGAGGATCGCTGAGATTGTCCAGCGTGGCAACATGGTTAACAATGTCGTGCCGGAGTGGTGGGAGGTGGCTATTGACGAAACCTCGTATGGTCAATTTGCCAAGATGAATCAATTCTATGAATCTCTATGCAACTATCTCGCCGAACATTAATGTAATGGGTCAATCTCGGATCGGGTCGGTGAATAATATGGATTTACATGTATCCATTCATCGGATCTTGTCAATCATATAATTATTATTATTATGTAAGGAATAATATGATCGGTGCATGCTAGTATCATTTATGTTTTTTTTTTTTTTTTTTACAATATTTATGCAATCCGTTTTCCATTTATTAGCTTCTAGTTCCAATATTAAGGTAATGTTTATCCCCTTATTATAGCATTACAACATCCTCTTTTTTATTACCATAAATCTTATAATTGGCCTAATTATTAAACTAGCATATTCTACAAATTAAGAGACTAAATTTATTATTTTTTAATGGTTTTAATGAGAGGTTAATTAATAGTGGCAAACAAATAATAAGAAGTTAGAAAATATACTACTCAATTCACGCGAGTGCAAACATATGCTTGTTGGTAATGAAAGTGGTTTTTCATTTTTTTGTTGTGCGATCTAGATATCCCTACAACGGGATGCGTAAGGATGGATGCATATATTTTTATACAGGATTTTAAACACCTCTTAGTTCGTTTGAACCACCATAATCAATATATATATATATATATAAGAGGAAAATAATAGGAGTAATTTAGAGCCGTCATGTCAATATTTAATCTCACTCGCGGTTGAAATTCAAGCGCTCACCTCGACTTGTTCAACTTCATCTAAATCAGGATCAATAGATTAGTTATTGATCCCGATTATCCACAACTTAACACTTGAGGGTCGGTTTTATGAGCTTATTTAGCCTTCCATCCCAGGATCTCCACCTTCACGTTGGAGCTCTTATCTAAAGCGGGGTTCAAACAGAAGTTGAGATGGATAGATGGAGTTGAACAAGCGAATGTGAGCGCGTGGATTTCAGTAGCGAGTGAAATTAAGTGTTGACATAACGAATTTAAGTTTCTCCTCTTATTATCTTTTCTCTTATTGATTATGGTAGTTAAGACGAGCTAAGTGGTGTTTTGCAACCCCTTATAAAGATATATCTGTCCTTACGCATCCCATTGTGGGGATAGCTAGATCGCGCAGCAAGAAATGAAAAAACACTTTAGATTATTTTTACGAGAAATACGAACACATGTTTTGATTATATTATTTTTAAAAAAAATTGCGTTATAAATATGTTCACACTCGCATGATTTGAGTCGTATGTTTTTTATCATCTTAGTTGTTTGCCACTATTAATTAACATCTTATTAAAACCATTAAAAAAAATAATTTTAAATTCTTACTTTGTGGAATAGGCTAGTTTAATAATTAGGCCAATTATAAGATCTATGATAATAGAAACGGAGATGTCGTAATGCTATAATAAGGGGAAAAACATTACCTTAACAATGGATTACAAACGGATTACATAAATATTGTAAAAAAAAAAAAACATAAATTGATAAACTAGCTAGCATGCACCGCTACATATATCATTCCTTACATAATAATAATAATATGGTCGACAGTATCCGATGAATGAATACATGCAAACCCTAATTAAGCTGCACCATTCACCGGATCCGGAACCGAGATTGCATTACATTAATGTTGGGCGAGATAGTTGCATAGAGATTTATAGAACCGATCCATCTTGGCAAGTTGACCATACGAGGTTTCGTCAATGGCCACCTCCCACCACTCCGGCACGACATTGTTAACCACGTTGCCACGCTGGACAACCTCAGTGATCCTCTTCAGAAACATATTCTTGTATTTGGCAGCCCGGAGTCGCTCCTTCAGCTCATTGTGCCGGTTGGTAAGGTTCTCCAACCTCATTTTACGGCGAGTCTCGATAATGCGGCTAATTTGGTCAGCCGGGAGGCCGACCCTATTCAGGAATCGGTCGGTGACTTGCTCAATGGACGGGCTCCCGAATGCAAAAGCCTTACCCGCGGGTGAGAAAATGACGATACCCACTTCGGCATCGCATAGGTTGGAGATCTCGGTGGCTTTCTTGAAGATCCCGGCCTTGCGTTTCGAGAAGGTCACGAGACGAGACTCGTTTCCATCGATTCGCTTGATCTCGATCTTTTGCCGACCTCGGGTTTTCTTGGTTGCACCTTGTTCGGCCATTAGGTCACTCTCTCTAAAGACTAATAATGTATAATGTAAATGAGAAATGTGAGGAGGGATGGTTTCTAAGACTCTACCTAGGCCTCTCTTTATATAGGGGACTTGAGGGGTTGGTGGTGTTATTAACCCTCCATTTTCATTATAATATGGACATAAAATAAAGCAGAAAAAACAAAAATATTAGCTGTAATTATTTATTTATTTTAAATATTTAGTTATAAGAATTAAATATATAAATTAGAAATATGAAATTTAAACAAATATAATTCAGATCAATTAAATCAGGTAATCACAAGTTGTAAAATCGACAAAATGGTAGGTTTAAAAGTAATTATAGAGTTTATAATTGTAAATGTGTATTATCCACTTGACACAGCCGGTATTTCTCATTTTTATAAACGCATCGGGAAAATTCATGTCATTAAATAATTTTAATTTGTGTAATTATATTTATTTAATTTTATTTACTATAATTTTATATACTCTTAAATATCATAATTAAACAGGCATAATGTTTTTTACGTTACTCTAACTTACCGACGATATTTTTTTCATACGATCATAGAGGTGAAAATATTTCGAATATGTATGATATTGTACATTTTTAATTATTTGAGTACACTATTACAATAAATTATTTAAAAAAAAATTCATCTTAAAAGTTTGAGATGTATTAGAGGAAATAAATTGAACAAAATCAAAAAAATTTGGCGACTCACGTAACTCTTAACTACGAAATAAGACGAAAAATTAACAGAGGTACTAAAATGGTACAAAGTGCAAACAATTGGTACCAAAAGTGTACAAAAAAAAACAAATGATATGAAAAGTGGATTCCGATTAAATAAGTGGTATGAAAGAACATTTATCCTTATAAATTCCGAAAACAATATTTCAAAATATTCTAGATGTGTATGGATGACATTGATATAAGTTGTAAGTTCTATTAATTTTTTAGTATCCACACCGCCTCTCACAATCGGAACACTTTGAAATTTCAGCGCCGAATTCTTAATCATTTCTGCAACTCTACACAGGTCTCATTATCAACTTCATAACCTTGAAACCATTATTCAATATATATGAAGCTAAGCATTTATAAGTCGCATTGATATTTCAATAGGACGTTGAGTCAGCATGTGATTTGGCTAAGCTATTTTAGTTACTAAAAATAGAAATGCTTTAAATATTCACCATATATTCTCTGAATTATTATTTAGCGTACATATATATAAATCGATATAATTACCATTTTCTTTCGTTTTTTCATATCATTACCCGCTCTTTTCAACGTACTTTTACAAAATTTGTATATCCATGTCAAAAAACTTAATTGCCTTTTATTTTTCCATCATGTAATTATCAAACAATCTTATTACAACATAAAATTAAATGGTACTTTCTTAATTAATAGACTAACAAAAAGTGTGAAATGCATTCGGCCTATAAATCGCGGGCCTTTTTTAGAGGCCCATTTCCACCGCGCTCTAACTTCGTTTAGGTTGGTAGTACCCGTATGACGATATGAGGGCGAAAAAAAGGAAAGACGGGTACGGATTTTTTTATTAATTAATTTTTTTCTGGATTACTTTTAATAATTTTTTTAATTTCTTACTGTCAAAATAAAGAAGATACGTTAATATTTTATTTATTAGATAGTAGTTTCCTTTCTCCCTTTTCTCATATTTTCCTTATGTAGGGACGCTTTAACTTAAACCTAACTAGCAACCTCAAGAGAAAGAATGGGTTAAGAAAAACAATAAGGTATGCATTTCTTCTCTTCTTTTGATTTGCTGAATCTTCTGTGAGTGTTATTCAAAGTTAACTCTCTATTATGTTAGTTGAATTGATTTTATGTGGTGGGGACGCTTAATTGAAATACTTGGGTGTATGGAAGCACTGCCAAGAAAATCATCGCATCGATAGCGAGACGACGACATCACTGATTATCTTTCTTCTTACACGGTAATCTTAATTCTGATAGAATTTGGTAAGATGGAATCGAGTTTATTTCAACTCGATTGTTAAATTATGCATACCAAAATCTATGTAAGAAACATTATTTTTCTGTTTTTTTAAATTTGATTTGTTCATTCTCCTTAAATCTAGTTTATTCACTTTTCTTATCTATTTTCTTGTTATTAATGCATTGCTATAAACTTGGGCTAGACTTAACTTAAACTAACTCGACCTATTTGATAGGTTTAGTTACTAACCAACCTCAGCAAAATTACATAGATATCACTTAAAGTGTAAAGATTTGATTATCATGTAGGGCCTAACTGTAGCTAGGGTTAGAACTAAAAATAGTCCTAGTTATAAGGTATGATGCTAATCGTCGTTCCATATTTTAAAAGTTGATATTAAATACCTTAATTATTGAATATGTTGATTTTTATATTTTTCGACTGATTTAGGCGTTAAAATTACGTTTTAAGCAACAAAACATGTTATTTCCCACTTTTCAGAAGTATCATATTTGTTGCTCATGATTTAAGCTTATTTGATACTTAAAAAGTATGTTTTTATTCTGTCAATTTTAAAATAAAAAAGTGAAAAGTTAGAACATCGAATATTAACATTTTAAATCTGAGACAATAATTAGCAACATGATCTAGAGATTAATTTTAGATTCTTAACATGTGTAGCTATTTTGGCAAAAAAAAAAAAAAAAAACCTTGTGTAGCTATTAAACTTTGAATAATAAAGCAGCGGCTTAATTCTTCGTTCATTAGCTAGATATAAAAGTTGATTATTATAGATGGCCAATCCTAGGTGTGGATCATACATAACAAGTAACTGTATACTCCCTTCCTAATAATTGTTAATTTTTATTTATCTAAACCCTTATTCCCTAAGCTTTATTCTCAAAACACTCAGCTTCTAGCCTCCTCAGATTACTATTTTTAAGAACATGAAGTATTAAATGTCAAAATAAAAGAACATAAAATGTTTAAATGCTAGTTGTATGACTAAAGATTAATTGAATAATGAATATAAAAGGGTTATGTATCTACAATTAATTATTTAGTATAACGAAATAAGTTATCACTAGGATGTTATGTAAGAGTTATTTTTCTTTGGCAAGATAACCTGATATATTTTTTGTATTATCTTTAACCTCGTAATAATTTTTTATATTTAAAATATAGTGTACACTCTGCAAAAAATAAAAATAAAAACATAAAAAAAAAAATTGGCCAATATATCTAAAAAATATATTAGATAATACTATACAAACAAATATATTAAAAAACATAATTTATTTTGAACTTTTTTTAGATGTAAATAATCACAACCTTATCTACAAATTTGATGGGACTTTTGTTTATTTAAAAAAAAAATAGCTATTTCTGTTATATATAAACTTTATTTAAATTAAATAATATTTACTTATTTACAGTGTTGATTTATCATATGTCGGTTATGTACCTACTTAACAAAAAACCACAATCTCAAAATATGGTATTCGACCACAAAAAAATACTTATAGTATCAACTAATCATATGTACTGTTAAACATAATAGACAATTTAAGCTCTTAATTATTATAATCAAATTTTCATAAATAGATTTAGCCAAAATTACTAATTCATTAATTAACTTTCCATACTTGGAAAAAAATAACTTTCCATAAATGGGTCTTTCCCAATGGAGTAATTCAATTATTAACTTTCCATAAACTTTTCTTTCCTAATGAAGTAATTCAATTATTTTTTGCCAAAAGTAATTTAAGTATTAACTCTCCATAAACAGTTTATTGCCAAAAGTAGTATATTTTTATGATATATATATAATAAAAAAATAAAAAGAGTAACTCTTAAAATACTATATATATTGCCATGCATGGATTGTCTAATTATGATGATATTAATTATAATTATAATTATATATTATTAATATGTATATATGTATAGAGTACACAGCATTAGATAATTATTATTTAAATGTTTATATAATATAAAAATATATTCAGATTTAACTTTTTCCAATACTTTATATTTATATAGACAGTTTTTTAGAGGATGGTAACTGCCCAAAATAACCTACGGATTTGATTAGAAGGACGATGATAGAGCTTCATTAAATATATATATCTAACATGTCTTTAGAGAATTAGTACACATCCACATTGCTACACGCATATGCATTGACATTGGTTGTCACGTGTAAGGTGTTAAAATGACATAATCGTACCAATTCTGAAATATTACAATTTACAAGTGCATAATCATACTAATTCTAAAGATAATAAATATGCTTGATTGGTCCAACTGTAAAAATAATAAAAGAATGAAAATTTATTTTACAACTAAATTATATAATATGCAGGTTGTTGCACATGTCGATGTCAGAATTCTTTAAAATATGTTTCATAAGAAACTCGACTGATGTTCGGGTAATCGAAGTGTCAAGTTATTATAGTTTATGAGTGAATACTTCTTTATATATGTTCAGGTAATCGAAGTATTGTACTACATTAATTTTCTTGAAGACTATGCTTAACTAGTAAATTGCATCACTTAACTAGCAAATTGCATAGTTTATGGTCGAAATAGCAAGTGTCGTTAGAAAGATCAATTTTACTGATATTTATTTAAGAAATTGTTTTTTTTTTTTCTGCCAAAGAAACTGTTATTATTTGATTAGGAAAAAAATGTGAACATCCTTTTTTATTATTTGGTAACTTCTTCATATATTATGCTAAAGGTAGTTTTGAATTTGATTAAGCAACTTATTCTCAGAAGACCCATATTAATTGAAAAACAGTTACTAAAAAGTTTAATCATTTTTTACTTTTATTTTTAATAAATAAGGAAGATTATTGTAATGAAAATATATCAAGAGAAATATAAAATTATTGTAAATTCAGGCACTCTGAAAACTAAAAATACTATTCGGCCCAAAACCGATCATAGCTTGACCACCCACAATAGCTTGACCATCCATATTGGCTTGATACCCTATCATAGCTTGACCTCTCATAGTGGCTTGAGCATCCATCATGGCTTGACCGTCTTGAGCACCTATCATGGCTTGACCTCCCATAGTGGCTTGACACCCCATCATAGTTTGACCTCCCATAATACCTTGAGCACCCATCACGACTTGATCATCCATACTGGATTGATACGTCACGATAGCTTGACTATCCATAATATCTTGATAGCCCATCATGTCTTGAGCTTCCATAGTGTCCTGAGCACCCATCATGGATTGACCTCCCATAGTAGCTTGATACCCCATCGTGGCTTGACCTCCCATAGTGGCTTGAGCACCCATCATGACTTGACCATCCATACTGTCTTGATACCCCATCATGACTTGACCTCCCATAGTGGCTTGAGCATCCATCATGTCTTGACCATCCACACTAACTTGATACCTCATCATGGCTTGACCATCCATATGAGCATCCATCATGTCTTGACCATCCACACTAACTTGATACCTCATCATGGCTTGACCATCCATATTAGATTGATACCCTGTCATGTCTTGACATCCCATATTGGCTTGAGCACCCATCATGGTTTGACCATCCATATTAAATTGATACCCCATCATGGCTTGACCTTCTATAGTGGCTTGAGCACCCATCGTGGTTTGACCATCCATAGTAGATTGATACCCCATCATGGCTTGACTTCCCATAGTGGCTTGAGCACTCATCATGTTACCACCCAAGAGGATCTGACCACCAGCGAGGGCTTGATGACCATCCATAATGGCCGGACTCTCCATCATGACTTGACCACCCATGATAGCTTGATGACTAGCCATAGTAGTTTGGCCATTTATCATAGGGTGGCCACCCATGAGATCCTGATAACCATCCAGGGTGCTTTGGCCCTCCATCATGACTGGACCTTCCATAAGGACCTGACCACCTATGATGACTTGATGACTATCCATAGTGGCTTGAACCTCCATCATAGATTGACCACCCGTGAGAGATTGATGATTATCAAAAATACATTGATCCTCCATCATAACTTGATCACCCATGAGAGTTTGATGACTATTCATCATTGATTGACCACCCATATGGGCTTGATCACCATCTACTTCAGGTGTGGTCGTAAACGGATCAACATTTTTTATAAACTTGTCCATCTCGCCGGCCACATACCTCATCGCTTGGGTTTCAACGTCCTCCGGCGCAACTTCCCACCACCCGGATGGCACATTGTCTCTCTCATTCTCCAACCTTGTAGCCTCCCTTATTTGCAAGAGAGACTTTCGCTTATCCTTGGCATCCATCAGTCTCTGGGCTACCTCATTATGATAGTCATTCAAACTCTTCATCCTTTGCCTCTGACTGGCCCAAATAAACAGCAAGGAAGGATCCTTCATGGATGAGGACGAACGTCGTTTCAGGAACCTATCAGTGATAGCCTCAATGGAGGGATGAGCAAAAGAGAAGAGCTTTCCTGCAGGGGTGGTGATGAGTAACCCTACTTCCGCACCACACATGTTAGTAATCTCACTCGCCTTTTTGAGAATCCCTGCCTTGCGTTTCGAGAAGGAGATGAGGCGAGCTTCTGTGTTCTCTATAAATTTCATCTCAATCTTTTGGCGCCCTTTAGTTTTCTTGCGTGCCAATATTTGTTGTGCCATGCTAGTATAGAATTTCCGCACACTTTTGAGACCCACCCCGAAAAGTGGACAAATGACTTTTCTAGGATAGGAAAAAGTGAAGGGATGCTCTACTTGGTTACCAGAGGACCATATTTATACAAATAAAAATGAAGAGATAATGATTCCATGCATTACGCTTATTAAGTTACAAGTACTAAGATTATACTCCAACCAATCAGAACACTCTATGTTGATGGATTTTAATGGTTCCTACGAATAGGGACAAATCTAGAAATTATATTCATAGTGGGTTGGAATTGAGTTAAAGACAAATAATTAGTATAAAAAAATTTCAGATGAGCAAAAGTAAAATTTTAAATGGCTAAATTGATAGTCATTACAAATTTTATGGTAAAAATTGCATATCACAAAATGTTGAGGGGTGCAAATCATATGTGTAAAATGACTAATTCCTAATCGCATGGTGCTTTCGTCTGCTTCCAATAAAGACATGTATAAAATTAGGAGTACCAAATCACTTGTCTCCGTACAGAATAATTAGTCTTTTTTTTACTATAATATTTTGTAGATGTGAACATCATAATGAAAAAAAGTTTTAACTTTTTCTACAATATGTGAAAAATAATTAATAAGATCTTTCTAATAACATATAATATTATATATTTTTAACTAATGTATATATATAAATAAATGTAAAATCAAGAATAGAATGTATTTTTTTATATAATATGTACAAAATAAAGTTCACACAAAATACAAATTAATAAAATATTTTTATAGCATAAGATCTCATTTCAATAAAACCACATAATGAGCAACCAATGATAAGCTCTTATATAAAAGAGTTTCCATAAAAAAAATCAATAAAAAAATTTCCATAAAAGTTTACAATAAAAAATGTAAGAAATATATGAGTTATTCATTATTTATATTTATTCAATATCCATAAAATGATAAAATTAAATATAGTAGTAAGAAATTTTTAATAGTTCTTTGTCAATTATATATGATAAATAACATAATATAATCCCACTGAATTAGTGTAAACACTAGTTAATGACTTACAAAATGCTTGTGATTTTATTCAAGTGACACTACAAGAAAAGTGGTGATCACCTACAGGTAATTAACTTACCGATCCATCAGTGGGGAAATGTACTTCCGTTTACTGACCGAATTTCGTCCGTTTTGATGAAAAAACACGTCATTACCTTTTCCTGACTGATTTCTCCTATCGATTTTGCCAGTAGTGAACGGTCAAGATTACCGAATGGTAGCTGAGTCGAAAAGTTGAGTCAGAGAATTTTGACTAGCTGAGTCAGAGATTCCTTCAGTTCTCTCCGATCGAATTTTGACACAGCCGAGTCGAAACGTTTTTCCTCCCGGTGTTTTAACAGACCGACCGTCCTCGACCTGCAAACCGTGCGTCTGTTGCAGAACCACTAAACATGTTTATACATACAATAGATATACTTACACATCTATTACCTTCGTTGAAACACAAAAAAAAAAAAGAAACAGAGCATTACATTTTTATAGGTTGGCCGGGGCAGACAACATTAACAAAATAGTTTCATTTACTGCATATTGAATCCAACCCTGTCGCTGCGGAAGAGCTACAACTTTTACCAGTCGCTCCCTTCCATACGCACATGAAACACAATCCATCAAGATTTTCCTTTATAGTCCTCCAACGATCACTTGCGCTACATCTTCCACTGGAAAGCCGTTAAAATTATACTTGCCCTCTCGTGATTATGACCCTGGAATAGACATAGTCCCCCGTAAAAGACAGGTGGACGGATCGTTTCCCTCGTTTTTCCTGTGGTTTGACATATACTACAATAATGAAATCGTAAGTACTTACTGATGAATTTACTTTTGGTTTAGACATAGCTATATAGACTATTCATCTCAGTTTGGTGATTTACAGCCATCAACATATGTCAGCACTTCAATTGCAGATATTACCACTGGAAATTAAGAGGATGGTTAGACATCGTTTGTACAAATTCGTTTGACATATAGGGTGCAAAAAAAAAAAACTACACTCTGATAGCGAGATCCCCCACTACTACAACATTACAATTGGTTGGAGCCAGTTTGCACACAACGTCTACCTGACCCTTGGAGATATGATTTGATTCAAAACGGGGGATGAATAAATTTTCGACGTTGAAGTGCATAATGAACATGGTTTTCCAAAAGACAATTCATTTATTGAGGAAGTAGATGGTTCGTCCGATGATGACCCAAGTTGTGTATGTGAGGGTAGTGCAGTCGGCGGAGGTAGGGGTCAGTGCAACATCAAAGTAACCACTAGCAAAATCAGATGCGTAATTAACTTCTACAACATTGTGTTGTGTTGGATTGAGTAATGAATAGTTGTTTGCTGTATTTTACTTCGTGCCTAAAAATATTTGGAATTTGCAGAACATTCTAGAGAGCTTCGCCGTTGCTAATGGGTTTGACTTGTTGAGAGAAATGAATATTGTAGATCCTCTCGGAAGGCAGTGGAGAGTAGGGTAAAATCCAGAGCTGCTAATCCCAATTTCAATTATCCCCCAGATGATACAATTTATCATCGATACGAGTTTAGGAAAGGATGACACGAGTTTTACTCAGTTTGAAGTTTTTGTTGAAGGCACTTTGGTTGCCACCATATAATGTAGTTGATATATGGCTTGTAGTTGTTGAAGTAATTTTTTATTTTATTTTTTGTGTGCTTAAACTAGTTGTAGTACATTGTGTTTGATTGATTGGGGTTTTCCCTTATTATGTGTTGTTTTTGCTGGCCAATTGTTATGAACGTCCGCAGTAGTTGTAGCAAAACCAATGACTCAAGGGTGTGGCCACAGAACGACGAAGTACCGACCATTAAAAACATGCTGACATAGTTTAGAAATAACGTGAACCATCACAACAGTTGCATGATTGCGGCATTGACAACTACAGTTAATTGTACCACCTCTTGATAAACCCAAATGCAGAACATAAGGTCAATAACAACACAACATTCAGAAGTGTCGTATGAAAGGGTCTACATACAACACCAAAGCATAAACAAAAGAGTTCACAAAGGAAAACATTGACGTTCTTTGAAAAATGTATTTACATTCAATCGTCATCCTCAGAATCTGGAGTCCGTCCCTTGTCGCCATTCTCTTCTTCATTTTCATCTTTGAGTCCATCATCGTATTCATCTTCTTCCTCAACCTATTCGCTATCGGGTACAACCTCTTATTCTTCCTCGGCATTGGAAAAGTGTGTCGCATCCACCGAGTCATCATTGTTGGAGGCGTTAAAAAGGTGAGCATCGAGGTGTTCTTCCGGTAAGCAGGTAGAAGCCATCCACAGTCGGTCGATCTTCCTCCAAATCGTCATCGTCGATGACCGATTCTTCTTCTCGGTTGTTTTCATGAATCTATCCAATGTATCCAATCTTTTTGTCATGATTACCCAATTCGCCAAGATCGAACCCAAACTCGGTTTCTTCGGCATTTGTTTCCTCGTTGACCACACTAGTCTTTTGGTGGCTACATCAACTTGTTTTTCCATGAGACGCAGATCATTCCCATCGCATTGTTGAATCTTTACCACATCAACGTTTTCCGGAATAAGGACTTTGTACTGCTTGAAAACGCGTGTCAACATCGATCCGTACAAAAATACGCATGTTTCCAATTCCGAACCCAGCGGCAACTATGTTGTAATTCAGTAGTTATTCATATAATCAGACACCAATTATAAGGAGTTATAATTCACTAGTTATGTAAGACACTCGTCATTATTACCGTAAAAAATAACAATAACAATAATATAATTATAATTTATAATCTTAAAAAACAACGACGAACGCTTTACAATAGTCTCTATATGCAAGAACACAAAATCTAAATCTAAAAATTCTCAAAAATATAAATGGTCGGAATAATAACTTACTATAGGCAGTAGACTTTAACAAAAAATCTTCTACAGAGAAATATAAAGAGGGTTGTGGACAATGGTTTAAGAAAAACTGTATTGAACGGAATGTGTAAGTATTTTGATTGTTTCTTTGTTTTTTTATTTGCATGGGTTTAAAAAATCACTAGACCTTCTCTTCTGAATCAGAGGACTCCATTAGCCCTTCGTGTTTCTCGACTTTGCTGGTCGGGCTCGAGAAGCCAGCGACCCGGTCCTTCCCACCAGGCTTGGCCGAAGCATTTCCGTACCAAATCATTCCTAACACCGCGATAAGCATTCCAATAACAACTTGAAGATTAAGACCGTCTCTGCCGAAAAATGTGAAGCCAAAGACAAGGACGAGGATCGTCTTCATGTGTCCTATCACTTGGAAGGACACCGCCGAGAATCTTCCGATACAGATGAATTGGCTCAGGTTGGTCCCAACCGCGATTGAGCATGAGAGGACTATAAATGCCTGTCAACATATAAAAGAGAAAACTTGAAGATGTTTCACTTTAAACCAATCTGCAATAGTACGTGAAAGATGTCTCTTTTTCTCTATAACTAATCACAGGACAGTGATTGTTACTTCAAATGCTGGTCATGAAGATTTTTTCATTCACAGGGCTCGAAATTGTTACAGGACAGTAATTGTTACTTCAAATGCATAATTACTTTGTGGGATGGCATAATGATCAGCAGAAGCATGGCATAATGTTGATTTCTTCCTATATATATAAGAAGCAGCAGTGCATAAATGTTATTGAACTTACCACTGAAGGCAAAGTGTAGTGAAAGGCATCGACCCTTTTACCGACCAACCAGTAGTCAAGAAAGGGTCCGACTATAAGAAGAGAGCTGGCTTGAACTGGAGCTGTGTGACCCAGTAAGTTGAACGATCCCATCGAATGCTTTCTCTGAAGAAAATGTACATACTGCCCAAAAACAATATCCAAAACCAATGTCAAAGTTCAAGAATTGGGAACTGAAAATCAGGCAAATGAAGCACTAGTTTAGTACTACTACTACTTACATATTGTTGCAGAGCTGTGCTCCATACTGCAATACATGCTGCTACAAAACCTTTGAAGTTGACACTCACATCAGTGACCGTACACACTCCAACTCCTAAGAGGACGAGGGAGATGCTTAGTTTCGTGTCCCGTGAATATCTCACCTTGTCCAGAACAACTTCCAGAAAACACGACACTGGTATCATACTAAGCTTCGCAATCTACAACATTAAAACAACAAAAAACTCATTACATCTCCAGTACAGATAGTATACATATAATGATTCTTTGTATGCATATTGTAGGAGGAGATAGCTATAAGCTTCTTCTTGCAACAGTTAAGGGGGTGACTGTAAATATCTAAAAAGGAATTCCTAATGCATTTTAACTGCCGCTACAGTTCTACTCTTAGTGTAGTTCAACCTTTTTTAACAAAAGGAAAAAGCAAAATGGAGGGAACTATTATTGCTAAGGGAGACTCACTCACCTGATAGAATCCCACGGAATTCCACATCAAACTAACATTCATTCCAACAATGGAGAAGTTTGCAAAGATAACGTATTTCACCAGCTCGCTTATCGGTAAATGAGAGGGCTGAATATATCCAAGCCACCTAAGAACGAATGTCAACAAGGTTGTAGTTCCAAAGTGCAGTCCAGTTAACGTTGTAGCTGCATATTGGGCATTCAATACTATAATATTAAGAACAATCTTCTCTGATAAAACGTTATTATTAAGGATCTCAATAAATTAACCGGTATAAAACCTAATCTCACAATTTTCACCATATACCACAATAATGGGTATCCGGAGATAGAACAGTTTTTGGAAAATGCTATAGTGGGATGGTGAACGAGATATCAATAAATACTTGAAAGATTGAAAGTTGCAACCAATTTAAATGCAAGCAAGAGATCACGGCTGTTGCAACAAATTCTCGTCTCTCTTGTAAAAAATAGATGAACCATAAAACAGTTGAAGGATAAAGAATAAACAGAATACGAGTCTTTCTACTCAAGAAAATGAACCAAACATGAAATGCTACTATCTATATGGTTATAATCAAATAATAACCCCATTCAAAATATAACATCTTCAGCAGAAAATTAAGCATTCAGACAATAGTAGGTAGCAGTTCCTAAACAGTTAAACCTGGTGATCAAGAGCCGGTAACAACTCCAGGCCTCACTATCCAAGCTAATTTATATGTAAGTTTCATCTGCCATAAAGGGGTTCAAGGATAACTACAATTTTACACCATGATCTAGATCAGTTAGTGAAAACATACCAAAAGTGAAACCATATGAAGCCATCAGGGCTTTGTTGACAAGGATTATCCCTACGGACGTCACAATGTTGAACATCCAAGCAGCTGCATCCAGAGATGCCTTCATCTCAGCCTTGCTTGAAGCCATTTTCGTCAAACTCCTCCACTCTATGAATATAATTCCCACTACTCAGCCTTCATGAAAAGATGGCCACCAGGAATACTAGATTACCTGCAGAAAGAGACACCAAAGAAGTTCATTCAGCGAAATCATTCATAATTTCATCATCCAGACGACAGAGAGTAAAATTGGCAACCCCACCCCTCCCTCTAGGCTCTCCATCTACAGATCCATGTTCTTCATCCCTTTTTCAGTATATTGTAGTGAAGGAAAAGAGATTGAATTACAATAAATCAACATCTTCCTTTTATCTGCAATCAGACTAGTTTATTTTATCAACTACAGCTCAAAAACAAAGAAATCCAAGTTCGGATCTCAAATCTACGAACTAAAGGAAAATAAAGACTCAAGAACCCATAAAGATTATCCCTGTTCAAATAAAGTAAACCACTAAGCGGATCAACTTCATCTACCTCAACTTAGTTCAGAAAAACTTTGGACTGTTAAAAAATGAAGGTAGGACACCAATTCTAACTCACGGAAATAGCATGAGCAATCCAATCCGAGACTGACCTAACGTATTAACTGAACAACAGCTCACAGTAATCACTCCAATACCCATGAAAAACCTAAGTTTGATTCACCAACACGAAGTTAAGTAAAAAAAGGGGACGAACCACTCTTCAAGAAAGCGGAGGAGTCCGATAGGAAGACGATGCTGCAGAAATTGCAATTGATAGACGAAGAAGAGGAAGAAATTGAGAAGCAGAGCAGTATAGATGTTAATCGAGTCAGTCGTGGAAACCAATGGTCTGTTGATCGCCATCAAAAGAGGAAAGACATGAGATGTGAGAGAGGAGTCCCATTTTCTTCAACTCACAGTTTTGAAAGAGGGTTTATGAATGTATTTCTGATCTGATGAGTGATGACGATGATTTGATTTTGATTATTCTAATCCTCCTCCTTTTGTTACAAGAATCTCAAGTTTATATGCATGCATCCATTTTATTTATTTTTCTCATGCAATAATTTATTATTTTAGGAAGTTGTATCTGAAACTATTAACTGGATGCAATGAAACACAAAACTTTACATTTTTTTTTTTTGGAAATGAAACCTTTTTTTTTTTGTAAACGTAAATGAAACTTAACAAGTCTACTTCTATTATTTTATTTATTCTAAAAATAACAAAATATTGGGGGGAAATTAGATAGACCGATGTAAATGTACGTAAAATAGAAAGAAAAAAAAATTAGATAATTTTTTTAAAATGAAAACTACTGGATTTTATTCTTCCTTTTTTTCTTCCTAAAATGAAAATACTTTTAAAAAAAATTATCATTTAGATAGGCCATAAGTTACCAGATTCAGGGCCGGCCCAAGGGTAAGACAACTAAAGCTAGGGCTTTAGGCCTCCACTAATTGAGGGCCTCATATTTATAGGTATTTCAATAGTGGGCCTATATTACAAAAAAAAAAAAAAATTGTAATGAACTAATAAAATAACGGTTACCCAATAAATTAAAATTATTAATGTTGGCTTCAGATTCAAGGTATTACGATAGTGAGCCTAATGATGATAAAAAAAGGACCTTTATAGCATTTCTCTATAGCATTTAAGGTTGTAATGAAGAAATAAAATAAAGATTACTCATATATTAATAATCCTTAATGTTGGCTATGACATTTTTTGTAATTTCCAAATTCTATATTGAAATGGTTAAAATATATTTTCTATGCTAATATAATAAATTATTTGAAACAGTTTTAATCAAGCACCTAAATAATTAAACAATAAACTCATCTAATTAATTAGGGATATTATTAATTTAAAATAGCGTAAAATCTTACAACTAGATAGCATTTATACATTTTAATTTCTTATTATCTTTTTATTATCTTCTTCTAAATTATTGGCTCACTCCATTGTCAATATTATATGATCTTTAAACTTATAATTATTTCCACTTTGCAAATTGATTATTTATATTATCAATTGAAATCGTAATTTAAAAAATATCGAATATAGAAATTTCATTAATGATTTTGTTTCTATAAAAGTTTGAAGAATAGATTTTAAATAAAAGTGTACTATATAAAAATGTACTATTAGTCAATTTATTTATTTTTCATATTTAGCAAAGAAAAAAATTAGGCCCCAAATCGAAATGTGGCTTTAGGCCTCGATTTGCCTAGGGCCGGCCCTGACCAGATTATTAGCTACACAGAAAGTATTGATTGTTTTTTTTTTTAAGTTGGCCAATTAAGTTTTATAGATAAAATGTTATATTTTAGGAATTCTATAAATACTATTCTTAGTATTCTCTATCATTTTGTCCAATATATTTGATGGAGTTTGTTATATAAGAAAAACTTAAATTTGATATTTAAAAATTTAAAATAAAATTTTCGCCAATATATTCACTGTAATTATTTATATAAGTTTCATATTTGTGTAGTGGAAGACAGATCTTTTGCCCTACTTTTTTTTGTTATAGATCGTGTTTCACCGTTAAAAGATCGTGATAAGTGTCCTAATTGTAATTAATTTTGTGTTTTTTTTAAGTCTATTGAGATTATTGAACCTTAAAAGGAAAATACTGAATCTAAGAACACGTATTACGATCTTACCTAGGAGGCACGATTTAAAACAGAAGAGTGGGGCAAGAAAAGTGAATCGTGGAAGACAGTATTAATACCTGAAGGAAAGTAATAATTTAGCATTATTATTATCTTGAAAATGCTAAATTATTTTGTTCTTTCGTATCGGAGAATAAAGCAAACAATCATTTCAGCAATAATAATAATAGTAATACACAGGTCCTTGAACTATGTGATGTTATAAAATTTAGTCCTTTTGCTATCTTTTGACACAATTATAGTTGTGAATATGATAATGTCATATATTTGTCTAGATTCTTATTAAGAACTTTGCCTAATTATGTGACAACTTCCCTTCATGCTCTAAATAAGATGTTTCTTTTGTTGCTAAATTAAATAACGACAATTATTATCCATTAGGGTAAATGAAATAGTAATTATTTTAATATATTTCGTCCACCTTAGGGAATTTGTAAACGTGCTCACATCAAAACATGCCAAGTTTTAGAGGGAAATCGATTATAAAAGAGTAACTAGTGTTTGGTTTTGTGGAATATGGGTAAATTTAGGTAGCTTTCTTTAATGTAGACCAAGACAAGACGGCTCACATTTCTTCCATTGTCGTCGAGCGCGGGGCTTGATGGAACGTTAATGTATCCTTCACCTATTATTCATTAATTATTGCCAACTTTCACCTATTATTTATTTTTCGTGGCCAAGCTTCACCTAAAATATATATATATATATATATATAATACATGGTCCGACTAAGCATGCGCTAGCTCCATCTTACTAATTTCGTCTTGTAATTATTACTAACATTCACTAATCACTGATATTTTATGTACCATATATATATATATGCGCACGTAACATGAACTTTTGTGATGATGAAGTGAAGCGTGCAATAGGGACTAGCATTGATTTAATTCAACATTATGTCCTCTTTGATTATTGTTGTATAATAATAATCCAGATTCTTAATTAGCGTTCGTACATTGATTTTGCGTTATATTCACTATTTTTTCTTAAATAAAAAATAATGAATCAGTAGCAGTCTTAATCTCTTTTGCTACGTACTGTTCGGAGTTTTATGACCATTATTTGCATTTTTTCAAATCAGAATTAGTGAATAACAAATGTATATACTGATTCCATCAAAGTAACATAACCGACAATATATTATAGTAAAAATGTCAGTTTATTAAGTCAAATTGTATTTGGTTTCTTTTATATTTAACACGGTATGTGAACCAAATACGACCATATATTGTAATCATATTCTTGCAAGGTGACTATCCGAGAGGTTTCGAACGTAGAAATTCGAAATCAAACTATATATGAGTACTCTTAATCACTATATTATCATAAATAAAGTAATTATTTTATTTTATTATTATTATGTATATAAAATAAAGTAGAAAGTCAACGTCAAACGGGTTGCAAAATTGCAATTAAGTGCTATTGTTTCTGTTACACGTCGTCGGGTGCAGTGAATGCAAGGAAGGAAAAGTAGCTATCGGTGAAATTTGCTTATCAAGAAAGCCAATCCTCCGATTCAACTCAACGTGCTACTTTAATCTCCCGTGATCTAGTCTAGAAGTTGGTGCCAAATATTAAAATACGAACCCCATGCAATAGAATTAATTAAGTGCCACAAATAGCGATTTAATACGACATTTCTTTTATTCGGAAGAGTCAAGAGTGTGATAACGTGGACTTCTAGGCCGGGCCCAAAGCGATTTAATATAAAGTTAAGACTACTAATCATTTTAGTCATGAAGATGGGCTTAACTATTCTACAAGGCCGGACCGAGAGTCGGTTTTTTGCGACGGCTAGACATGGAATCCATAATTGGACCCAATCAAGCCCATAAAAGAGTGAGAGTTCGTAAATTCTTATTATATTTATTATTTAGTGTAGGAACTTCAAAAAAAAAAAAGGGCAAAACTTAAAATGGCCAAACATTCAGGGGCAAGTCCAATTTATCATTATCTAATCTAAAGAAATAAAATTGTGTTGAATTAAACTAAATAATAATTCATGGAAAAACTGTTAATTTTGGAATTTATTATTAAATTTAATCCATGTAAAACATTCAAAAGAATGTATTTGAGAGAATAAACGAAATAAATTAAGACATGAGTATATTTGAATATTAAAGTGTCATTAGTGATCACCTTTTAGACACATGATCACTTTCCGTCTATAATAGATGGGTAAAATAACGGTGCAATAATATGAACTTCTTACAAATTTAAATGTCACTAAAGGAAAATGTTACAAATTCCGAAATTAAAATTCCTACCCACCGACTGAGAGAATAAAGAATTTGCCTCAAAAGTTGTCGAAAATTACACCTATTGTCATTATGAGTGCATCATCACAAACCAAAAGGTAAGAATCCGACCTATCTATTATGTCTCATCACAAAAATTATATCGAGTCTCAATTTAGCGACATTTGTTATCTCATGTACCTGTTTAATTTTAATCCCTATAGCATAAAATAACTTGACAAAAAAAATATGGTAAGGTATTATTTAGTTTTTAAATAAATTATATAATGTTTTTATATTAAAAAAAATTAGCTACGAAGTTAAATAGGAGTGAATTCCCAAACTAGGTTCCTTCTTCAAACTATTTCCCAGACTAGGCTCTTTCAGAAACTAATTCCCAAAATAGGTCTTTTTATTTTTTTAGTAATGTATATTATTTAATTTGAATCCTAAAGTTTACAATATGTTACAAATGACCCTAAATAAAAATATAATAAAAACAATTAAAATTTAAGAAGATTAAATGTATGAAAAAATAAAAATTAACTAATTAAATGTTGAAAATGCACATTAAAAAATAATCAAACAAACAAATTTTGTATATTTTAATTCTAAAAAAATATGTGAAATTAAAAAAAAAAAGTTAAAAATAAATAAATATTGAAAAAAAATATATATAATGATATACAAATTATATTCATTAAGAGTATGCAAAAAAAAAAAAAAACACTAACTAAAATCCATTCTTAAATTTATTTTTTTGATTTTTTAAATTTAAATTAGTTTATCCGTTATTTTTTCATTCGCTAATTTTATATATTTTTATAAATTTAACATATTTTATTTAGGGTTTATATTTTTATACTTAAAAAAATGTCTAGTAATTGTGAAAAAAAATTCTAAAAATAAAACAGTGATATAAAACGTAAAGAAACTACATACTCGTGAATTTTTTAAGTATAAAAATATAAACTCTAAATAAAATATGTTAAATTTATAAAAAATATAAAATTAGCGAATGAAAAAATAACGGATAAACTAATTTAAATTAAAAAAAAAAAAAAATTAAGAGTGGATTTTAGTTAGTATTTTTTTAATGCATACTCTTAATCAATATAATTTGTATATCATTACACATTTTTTTTTCAAAATTTATTTATTTTTATTTTTTTAAGTTTCACATATTTCTTTTAGAATTAAAACCTACAAATTATTTGTTTGATTATTTTTTCAACATTTAATTAATTAATTTTTATTTTTTCATACATTTAATCTTTTTAAATTTCAATTTTTTTATTATATTTTTCTTTAGGGTTCATTTGTAACATATTGTAAACTTTAGGATTCAAATTAAATAATATACATTACTAGAAAAATGAAAAGACCTATTTTGGGAATTAGTTTCTGAAAGAGCCTAATTTGGGAAATAGTTTGGTGAATGAACCTAGTTTGGGAATTCACTCGTTAAATAGTACTATTGTTTTAATCCCGTTAAATTGTTTTACAAACAATGACAATAGTACTATTGTACAACTACAAACTGTTTTGACGTAAATCGGCATGTGCGGCCGCGCCTTCTCAAACGAAAACTGTAGCGACATGAACGCGAAGAGCAGTGGGCCCAGATCTGACTAGGCATATGTGGAGCCCACATGCAATTCACGTGGCATAATGTGCACATAACATAACCACTCCATCTTCGATCCTTTCTTCTTCTTCTTTCTTCGTCCTCTCTCCTGTTTTTGTTCATATCATTCATTCAGGAAGGTCGGGGGGAGGCTGCCGCTTTATTTCAATCCATCATCTCCATCCATGGCAAAGAAGAGGAAATCCGTGGCCACACGCCTCGACGAGGTCGACCGGACGCTTTACTCCTCCTTCTGTAGCGCCGCCAACTCTGTGTCGCAGCTCTATTCCCAGGCTATGAACCACCAGCGCGCCTCCTTCCAATCCGGCGAACGCCATGCCCTTGTTTGCCCCCAATCTTCCGTTTTCTTTTACGAGTTCAGATGGATTTTAGGGTTTCAATTCATTTTACTGCTTTGGGTGCTTTGGTAGTTGAGATCTTGCTCCTAATTGATTGTTACTGTATCTTCTATGAAGGAAGGATTAAGATTTCAAAGCCAATGAAGGCAGAAAACATTACGAAATTGGGATTAGCTTGAGTGATTCAATCACTTCATATGCATTTCTCATTGATGGATGGTGTTTCATTTGATACGGTTAGGACTTAAGGAGTTAACTGATTGTTGAATTAAACTTCCCTAGTACACTTCTATTGTTTAATTATCTGTATATGTTGTATGTTCAATTTTATTCCATCTAGCATAGTATCCTTATTACAGAGTCTTGTTACCTGTCCCATTTCTATTTCATTTGTTTCTTCTCAAACATTTGTGGTTCGTTACATTTATCGAATTGCAACACTGGTATCATGTTATTTTTAATAGCTTTCTTGATGAAAGGAGATTAAGCCATAGCTAGAACATCTCAAAGAGTTATGCTTTACTGCTTCGGATGAATGAGAAGATCATACGCGTTATTCTGACACAGAATCATGAAACTGCACACAAAGCCGTGCTTTTCCAGCATATTGGAGACATGAATGCTTTTACTATATGATTTTTTTTCATACCTTGTGGGTTTCATTTGGACGGGGTTTGTAACTAGTAGTTAGAAGTGCATTTGGTAGTGCGGTTTGTCTCAGTGAGAGTGAGCAAATGGCTTCATTGATTAGTAAATATCATTTCATACATTGCCTTTGTAACAATATATCAGTGAGTAATGTATATGTATACTCTTCTCTTGCAGGAGAAACTCTACCAATGGATATTGAGAAAACAAGAAGACGGGTCAAAAGTGACAACGATTGACATTGTTTCGTATTTGCAGGTTATACGCACCTCTCACATTATGACTCATATTTTTATCTTCTTTATTTTTCTTTCAGATACTCATTCAGAATCGATATAGTTGATTTGCCAACTTTATGTTGAAGATGATATATGATACTTCTGCCCTAGGTAATGCAATTCCTATATATTTTCATGATGCTCGTATTTCTCTATAGAATGAGCTCGAGCATGGAGCAGACGAGGCACCAATATCTCCAAGGCTGTCTTTCCCCCACCAACAAACTCAGCAATCTGTATCGAACAATCCCTTTTTAGCAGGCGGATTTGGAGGGCAGGGGAAAAATCCGGTGTTTTCAAATGCACTGTCGAGTCCCGTTAGGAGAAGCCTACAACACTACCAGTTGACACAAAGCAGCTCCAGTCCAAGCAACAGTGATCATGTTACTCTTCCATCTAGAACTAATGACAGCAATTATTCTCAGCAGCAGCAACATCGAAGTCGAGAGTCGAACTCAACAAGCTCCAATGATACTGCAATGGATATGCATGCAGAAAGCCCTGATCAAGACTCGATATACTGAAGAACATTGTAAAGTTGGTAAGTAGTGATGTTTGTTATGTAGGCTGCTAAATTGGCCATCTTCTCTTCCATTTATTTATGTGATTGTATGTTTCTGATTTGTTGTGGAAGATTTATTTGGAAACCTTGCCCTTGTTTTTAGTGATTGCAGTGCTCTTATGTTAATACATACAAGGGTTACTGAGTCCAAAGGGTACATGGTTTTACACCTGCCCAGTCTTCCTACCCAGATCGTGCATCAACACTGTATTCTTAATACGTGTACTTGGTGTAATTATTCTTAATACGTGTACTTGGTGTAATTAATTTTGTGGATTTTTTTCTTCTAAAAAAAACTATTGGGATCTATGATAGGAAGACTATGACTAGTGATTTACATCCTTTATAAGTAACCTATTGAAATTAAGATTTCTATAAATTAATATGATTCTCTCTTTATTAATTTCACATTTCATACAAATATGATCAAAATAACACATTTTAAAGTTACTTAAATAACTTAAAAGCTCACAATGATGTAATACACTATTTTTTTTTTGCCAAAATGTGTAATACAATATATTATCTAAAATAATTTAAGTGAAGCATACAAGTGTCAATCGATATATATTTACGCTAAAAGATACACTTTCTATAGTTGACTTACTTCGGCAAAAAAAAAAAAGTTGAGGTACCGATTAGTTATTTTCCAAATCTTAATTATATTACGAACCGTATCTTGTCAGGCCTGAGCCGCGCAGTAAGGCCCATTTTTAGCCCATTAATGTCTGTCGCCAATTTAAAAGGCGGTAGTAACTTCAATTTTTTTCAGCTTCTCCCAAATAATTCGTTCCCGCGCCATTCTCACTTCTCATCTTCACATCAGATTCATCTCTCATCTGGAATTTGGCATCCAATTCAGGTATGCCTCTGATTATTTCATCTATACTAGCTAAGTATTCTGCGATAATTCTTTGTTTCATCGCAATTTTCTGTGAATCTTCAACTTCGCTAGCCAAAACTTCTGCGATTACCGATCAATGGTTAGAAGTCGATTTTTAACTTGTTCGTATCTACCGTTTAATTCTTTGATTATCGGGTTAATTAAGCTTTCTGTGACGTTTCACTCTTCAACTTTGTGTTCCTATGACTCGAGTAACAACTTTGAAAATGAATTTGCAACTCGTGGCCTGGCCTACCAATGAATGGTCTGGAATTTTTTCCTTCAACGATTTGAAACCCTAATTTTAATCTAGGTATTATCTGGTTTACATGTGTTTTGCTGTTTAGAGGATTTTTCTGTAGAAGAAACTAGAATTGGGAAGACATCAAGGCTTCTCTGTAGGTTTTGTTGAGCCATGATTTTAAAGAGAGACCATAAGTTTTCTTTCAATTTATATTGAACATGACAAATGCATTAATGCCTGAACTTCATGAACACTTGACTTGTTAAAACATTCCGTTCCTGTCAGTCTTACTGAGGTGATTAAGCCCTCCACATACTATACTGAATGTATTTTCTCATTATTTCGTGCATGACAAGAAACATATAGATCATGAGTGCAATGAAACCTGCAAAACAACGAAAAGGAAATACCCCAAGCAGTAAGGCTTGCCCAATTTCTTCTGGAAGTAAAAAGGGTATGAAGAGGGGTGCTGGGCAGCAAGCAAAAGGTATGTCCTTAACAAATCAAGTAAATTTGCCATGTTAGGTGAGAAGACATGAATCACTCTTCAGTTGTTTCTATCTCTCTCTTTTTTCTTCTTCTTGTTTTCTTGCTTCAAAATTTGTGAAAGCGCAAAGTTTCAACTGAAACCATCTGCCTTTAATTTAACCGGAGCAATAATCTTGTATGTTCCAGAAAAGGTTGTTCCAGGAGTGACAAAAACCTTAGCAGAAGGCAGGCTATCCCTGTTGCCGTTTGAAAAGTTGAAACTGCAGCTTTACCCAGTTGATCAAGTTACTCGTATGGGATTGGAAAAGGTAAAGGTTCAGTATGCAAAAACAGCCCAAAGTGAAGTGTTTTTGTTAGTGAAAATAAAATTTATTCTGTCTCCTTAGGATGGACATAACCCATATTTGGAACTCACTCTAAAAGCCCGGAAGAAAATCTCTTCAGTCCTGAAACATATCCAAGACAAGTGGGGAGGTTCTAGCATTGCTGCAGGGGAGCTGACTATATTCCCATACTATACAGAGGAGAATCCAGCAGGAAAGTGCAGATGGACCATGAATGATCTTGATATTACTGCAGGAGAGGTCTATGTAACTATTGGCAGCCCTGTCTTGTTCCGCATGAGGTCTAATGCTTTTAGTTTTATGTTCTTTTACTTGTATTTTTGAAGTTTGTTCATCAATCTAAAATATATCTCTCTGTTTACTCCTAGGTATGGGTGGTTCTCGAATGCTGAAACAAAAAGTTGCAGGCAGCCTCATACATCAGAGGCTGCTCGTGCTTTTCCTTTGTCAAATTTTACTGAACTCAAAGACATTCAGAAACCGCAAAGTTGTACGAATATGGTTAATTTCTGTCACATTGGCAGAGGAGCCCAGGTGACAAACGAAGAACTTAAACCAGCAGAAACCAGTGAAGGGCAGACAGTTACGAACAATGCATTACCTGATCCTGCAGTAAATGTGATGGTATGTCCATACCCTTGTATTAACTATTAGCAGTTCTAAAAGTATCCCTCATGCTAAGCGTGGTAGTGGTTTCCTAAGTACACGATATGTTTATTTTTGCTGAAATCCTTTGGTACATGATTTAAGGCCGCTGCTATAATTCACTCCTTATGTCTTGAAGTACAACTAAAGTATCCTTGACATTATGAATTTTTGGCTTGCTTCTATCGTCTTTTGAATACTATGGACATATTTTTTTAATCTGTTATGTCAAATTAAACTTTGATTTCTTATGCTTTTATCAGTGCAATGTTAATTGCTTGCTGCATCAGTTAAGTCGTTTTTTTCCTTCCCGCAACTGGTTATTATTCATATGCGAATGCGATGAAGATATTCATCTTTCTTTGCTGATATGAATTTAGCTCATGTTTGTTTTTTGAAATAATGTTGCAAACAGGATATCAAAGAGAATGCTGATTGGGCTTGTGGACAATCAGCATCGCTGTGGGCTGACAGTCTAATGAACATAAGCATAGGAGGCCTGCTCTCTGAAGAAACCATCCAGGGAATTCTTAACAACTCCACATCAAAAGCAGCAGCACAACCATCTTCAATTATCTGCGACTCGTTTGATGCTTATATCGCTGCAAACATCAACCGTCCTCCTCAATGTCAGCCCATGTCCTCAAACAGACCTTGCTCTTCTATTTTTGATGCTGAGGAGACATGTCATGCATTTCCCAAACGAAACAACTTGAGTGAATATTTACCAACCTCAAGTGGAACTGGAACTTTTGGGTCGTTCAACCAAAGTAGCCCCGCACCCAGCAAGATTTCTAAAACAAACAAGGTGAGCTAAACCTTATTATATTGCTTTCTACTCACCGTATATCAGTTCTTCAGTGATTATATAAATATGGCATAATATGCTGAAGACCAGTCTCTGAGAGATTGAATTTACAGTCTAGTATCATAGTCCTAAGCATGAACAAGAACTAACCTGGAAGTTAATTTTATACAGCAGGATGTGGATGATGATGTCCAGATTGAATCTGTGGCTTCAGAAGATGATGCCTGTCAAGAATCTGAAACAGACCTATTACTGTGTTCTCGGGTTTACAGTGATGAAAGAAGCCTTGGATTGGCAGGCATTTCATGGGTATTGACTAATTCATCTATTTCTACAATTCCTAAACTCTTGCATCCACAGCATTCTCTTCTAACTCTAATGGTGTTAATGCAGACCGACACTCGAGGACCATTTGATCTGGGCTTACCGTCAAGGAAGGTTTTAAATGGAGACAGTGGTAGCAATAGCATCAGTGGCTTGGCTCGGTAAAAGGTGCAATCATGGGCCAAATATTTACTCAGCAATTTGACCAGATTATTATCACCTCCATATTTATATATCTGTAAATCCGGATCTCCATTTTCCACCAAGTTCAGTTTCTTTTATCAGTAGATGTTTAAACTTGTTAATCAATTCCAGGTCTTGCTCATCAAAACTGCCTAGCGCCTGCCATGACTCTGTTTTAGTTCATATACTAAACCAGCCTTACATGTGTAGTTATGCATATATATAAAAAAGATGTCTTTATATGATGACTAGTTAGGCGTTAGGTCTGTTCAGCGATAGATTCTCAATTTTATTTATTTATTTATTATGTATCCATAGTCCATACTTTGCTACATAAGAAGAGACCTACTAGTTCAACAAGAAGAAGGGCATCTGAAATTAACTAATGTAGATGATGACCATTGTGGAAGCAATATATCTTCTTTTCTGCAAGAGCCATCATGCTATGAACTTGAATTTCCCTGGCCTGACAGGATCCCAAGAAGGCCAAGGATGGTTGTGTTTTCAAGTAATTAGATGTCATAGAAATTGTCGGAGAATTTACTCTTGATCCACTTAAAGCTGTTGCGAAGAGAAGACTTGAGCTTGCCCTCTGCAGTGTACATATTGTAGTAAGCCACTCTCTTGCGTCTCTTCATCTCGGGATTGCCTGACCCTTCTTCTTCTTCAAAGTTGCTATTGTTGTTGGGGCCATTGAAGCTGTAGGACTTAGACCTTTCCTCGAAATCGAACCTGATGTCGGAGTATGTTGAAGGGTAGCCCGCAAAGGATTTGCTCTTCTCCATTGCTACTGTTGCAACTAGTGAATGAGATAGGAAGGAATTGTGGGAAGATGAATGTGTGATAGTTGGTTCTTATACCAAATGGAATGTAGGTACCAAATGGATTTGATTGGTTCAGTTTAGTGCAGAGTGAATGGCCATTGGAATGGAAACATGGAGATTGTGAACAGAAAGAGCTTCAAAATGTCATCTTGTGATAGTGGAGTAGTGGATGGTCTAATCTCTCCTTACATTGTTAAGAGAAGATAGTTCGTTAAGCTTAACTCGACCCAATGCGGGATTTAATATGATCTTGGTTTCGGGTTTGTGTCCCTATCTAGTTCCACTACCAGGTTGTTCGGGCCAGGTATGGGCATTAGGAGGTTTGTTGAAATTTTTCATGACTCTTTTGGATTTGAAAAATGCATAAATATACATAAAAAACTCATATCAAAATCTGTTAAATTTAATATAAAAAATAGATGGAAAACCCAAAACTAATGAAAACAAAATTTGGAATATCTATTAGTAACAATATAAACTTAAAATACTTACAAACTTGAGATTGTGAATAGAGTTTTAATTATTAATTTTATAGTAGAGTCTCAGTACTTGTTAACCTATTGTACTTAATAATTTGGTCCGAAGTGGAATATAACAAGAGAAATACGTAATACTATGATTACTTTAGTTAGTGGTAGAAGCATCCAGTCATGCTAGTGGGTACTACTAATGTCTAGTAGTGGCGGACTAATGTAATGGTGCCTAGAGATCCACTCTCTCTACCTTGTCGGTACTACTCTAGAATCAATCAATATAACTTGATGATTTTGATAGGCCATATATAGGGTCAATAACCTGGGAGAGGTCTGAAGTTTGGCCCTTGTTAATTTGAGAGGTCTGAAGATTGAAATGGTGATAACTGAGGTCTGAAGTTTGGACTTTGTGATTTTTAGGTTTTCCGTCCAAATTTTCTGTCAAATTTAACAGAACCGTGTGAAATGTCAAAAATACCCTTTTGTAATATTTGAATTAATAAAAAGTTTAATTAATATAAAGATGAAATGACAAAAATACCCCTGTCCATAATTTAAACCTAACCCAACTCCGACCACCACCACGGCTCCGGACGGCCACCACCCTCTCCGGCGACCACCACCCTCTCCGGCGACCACCACCCTCTCCGGCCGGCCACCACCCTCTCCGACGACCGCCACCACGACCTCAATTGGGCCCAAATCGGAGCCACCGGCCCCGATTGGGCCCAAATCGGAGCCACAAAGCTCCGATCGGAGCTCGGTGGCTCCGATCGGAGCTCTGTGGCTCCGATCGGAGCTTTGTGGCTCCTTTTTGGGCCCAATCGGGGCCGGTGGCTCCGATTTGGGCCGTGGTGGCGGTCGTCGGAGTTGGGTGGCGGTCGTCGGAGTTGTGAGTGGTGGTCGCCGGAGTTGGGTGGTGGCCGGCCGGAGCCGTGGTGGTGGCTGGAGTTGGGTGGTGGCCTTAAGGGCATTTTCGTCTTTTCATTCAATCATGTGAGATGCAAGAAGGGTATTTTTGGAATTTTATTTTATTTCGGGTCACATGCGATGCACATGACCAACTTCCGTCAATTTTAACGGAAAAATCTAACGGAGACCTCTATTATCTACAAGTCGAAACTTCAGACCTTTGTTATCACCATTTCAATCTTCAGACCTCTCAAATTCACAAGGGCCAAACTTCACCTCTCCCAGGTTATTGACCCTCATATATATATATACACAAGTTGATCAAGACAATAATGAGATCATTTGACCTGGTCCTATCAAATTTTCACTACTTGCCAGAATCTTATAACTTGGTGGAATCATGAAAAATTCGTATGCTTTGTTCGTAATTTATATTCTATATGAAAAAAAGAAAACCAACAAAATGATGAATATGAAGAACCGTGAATGTTCCATCCACCACGTCACTTTCCTAACGACAGACGAGTTACTAGGACATAATCATTTTGGAAGAAAAATGACCGGGTGGTTCAAGGCGTAACATTAGAACTGCTATGTTAAAGTTCGTGCTAAATACTAGAAATTTTATGGAAAAACCAATGTAGACAAACTATAGGGCATATTAATTAATTAGTTAAAGAGATGGAGCAATGGAAGATGAGGTGATGGTAAAAGGGGGCATCAGAGTAGGAGGCCAAATTGATTTTGGTATGTTGTCACAAAGCATTAATATGGGTGATGTTGATTTTAGTGGAGCCTCCACAATCTTCATTTTCATGTCCCTGTACAGCATCTCATGTAGTTTTTCCTCGCACGTACCGGGTTAGCATACATATAAGAAATAAAGTGATAATCACGAATATTTTTCTATTTTTAGAGCTTGACTGGAATTTGAACCTGAAACTTCTGATTAATGAATGAAGCTCCACCATATTACATTGTTCAACATGTGATGTAGTTACAAGATGATAGATAAGAAAGATGCATACCACCATGTTGATGAATAGAGACTAACTTAACTAGTTGTGAAAAAGTCGGCACCAGCTTCAACATCATCCGTCTTGATGCATCCACTTTGAGCCATCAGTATTCTGTACACTCGTTTTGAGCACACCTCCCCTAATCGTCTATCGTCCCCAATTACTCCCTCGGTTACTAAATCCTTCAGCAGAAACTCCTTCTCATGCACCTGCACTTCCCAATTCTCATTTAACATTACTCTCATATCCAGATATGCCCCGAATAAACAACCTAGTTTGGAGGAATTATACATACGGTTTTAGTAGAGTCCATATAGACCTTCAGAAGAGATTTCATGGTTGGATACTTTTTCCATATGGCGATTGCAAACCGTGGTTGTACTTTCGGGATTGCGACCAAGGCTTTCAACCTGGAAAAGAGAGCATTAGAACACTCACAACATTGATAATTTTCTAATATGAAAATGCTACATGAAAGAATCTCGGCAGAAGCCTTGCAACAGGAAAATAATGTCAAATCCGCAACAATACACATATACCAAAAGAAGTTCTGAGCAAAAGCTCCATTAGAACAAAATGAAGAGTTCTAATAAATATGTTACAGACATAACTGATTACAGGGTCTCCAAATTTGGAGCAGAAAACTATACTAAAAAAGACAAGTGAACCTATGAATATTCAAGCAATAAGATTGTATAAGGACTGATATTAGTACTTGTTAGGAAGTCTTACCACGTATTATTCTTTATTATGGTCCGGTCAGAAGCATCTTTAGATAAAACAGACCCATTAGCGTGTACTGAAAGCCGTGTTAACCTCTTTCTGCAATTCAACAGCACATACAGGAAATCATGTTGCGAATCAGAAAAATGGTAAAGATGATACGACAAACGAAAGGGCAACCTTCAGTCAAAGTTTCATTGTTTGAAATCATAACATCTTGGTGTATTATCAATCATACTGCAACTACCAGCAAAACATGTATTTGTGTGCAATCATGTACCCTGTGAATCGCTAGTGTCTATATGTAAACTCCAGTTATTAAAATCTGAGATATTTTTATTATACTTTTTGAAATTCATAATACCTGAACTGGCAAGAGGCCAAACTAGATGTCAAACCAACAATATGCTCAGCTACTTCTGCTTCATCTATGCACTGCCTGGAATGCACTCTAACATATTGTGTGGTTAACTTTGCAAATGTCTGCAAATCAAATTACAGAAGCATAAAGATGCAATAATAAACAACGATACCAGAGACATAACATAGCAGACTGAAAATAGAATCAGCAATTAACCTCTTCAACCGGTGGTCTTCTCCATCCATTACTCTGTTCAGGGTTCTTGTAATGTCCTTGTTCCCTAGTACAGTGAAAAAAAAAATGCTACAATTAGTGCAAACTTCATCAGTTCATACAAACATTATTTTTCTTAGTAAACCATAAAGGAAGATCTATATGCAAACACCAGAAATTTATTGAATAAAATAAACACATAACAAATCCCTTGCAGGATATGATATAATTTAAGAATGGGAAAATAAACTGGATAGTGAGAAATCATGTATAAGTGGATGGTAATAAACTGGGAGTTCAACGAACTCGTGGTAATCAAAGTATTACCTCTTGTTGATGTAAGCCATCAATCTGTTCGTTAGATAGCATATTGTATGCGATGGATAACGGCGGCGGATGCTGTTTGCATGTTCTAATATAGAACCATTGACTAGAAGATTACAGAACTCTTCAGCATCATATACTAGTGCTATATATGAAACTTCTATTGGCGTGCAGTTCAGCTGCAAGAGCAATAGAACATACGTATACACCTTGTAAGTAACAAATAAATAAGACAAGTGCATCAGATGATTAGTTGCAACAATATAGTTTGTCCAACGTGCATTTGATTTTCAGGAAAGCAGGCCAAACACAATGAGGTGGACTGTAAAAGTATGCAATCAAGTTATTCGTATTTTAGTATCTTTCCATATTCTAAGTATTCGCCAGGGATGTGCAACACGTTCCTTGGATTTATCAAAACAAAACACAGTTCATTTCAGAACTGTGAGGCTTTGTATGTTTACTTACCTGTGAAATATGTTCAGGAACAGTCAAGGTCCAGGTAATTGATCTTTCAATTGGGTTTTGCTTTATGCGGAAAGAAATCCCTTTTTCAGCAAATCTCGACAGAAGATGCCCTGAGAAACAAAGTTATGTCTAAACATGTTCCAAGTGAAAAAGCAAACACAAACTTGGTTAAATTATTTTTGAAGGAGATTGAGCAGTGAGATTCTCAGATAGCAGACCTCCAACTGATCCAAGTTCAACAACTTTAGCATCAATATCAGCAACAATGGATTTCTGGGCAAATTTCCCCTTCTCCCATTGTTGCATCTTTTTCAGTTCCGCAGCTTCAGCCTTCAAGGTGGCTTTTTGCAATTTGTCTTGCTGTGCAATGGATTTAATTGAGTTCATGACTCTTTGATGCAAAAAGAAACTCGAAACATTGGATGAATCATCACCTCTCTTTTTTGCTTCTTCTCCTCTGCTGCTCGGATCTTTTCTTGCTGCATGATTAACGGGGTCAATTAGATTTCATTCATGTTAGAAAACTTGACAGAATACAGATCTTCAGTTCGCTCTTTACCTTCTTCTCTTCTGCTGCACGGGCCTTCTCCTCTTTAGTTATCCTCTTTCTCATGTTGGCTACATCCGTATCATTTTTCTTCGTGCTTCCTCTTTTTCTGCTTTTAAGCGTAGCTGCCTCATCCTGCTGCTCCACATTAGCATCTCTATCAGGATAATCATCCACCTGAACAAGTATCACGAAACCATCAAAACACAGTTAATAGGAGGTAACAAAATTAGAATGGGCATGGCTCAATGTACTGTACTCTGGGACCATAAGAGAAAAACAATTGAACTAGTCCTTTATGTGTTCACATTTCCCCTAGTCAGTTACCAAACTGAAGGTAAAATAGCAGAGATATTTAATGCTGAAATTTTACGTTCTGAATTTCTAATGTCTATTTTTCAAACCTTCTACTAGAAGACTTGAAAAATAGACATTAGAAATTCAGAATGTAAAATTTCAGCATATCTCTGCTATTTACCTTCAGTATGATAGCTGACTAGGGGAAATGTGAACACATAAAGGACTAGTTCAATTGTTTTTCAAACCTTATACTAGAAGACTACTGTACCTATCAAAAGGTAACCTATAAATCCTACTTCTTGCTTCTGAAGAACAACTTCACATATATTGATTCAACTTTGTACAATGAAAGAATCTCCAGACAACCAAACTCAAGAAATGAAACTTTATTTAACAACTAAGAAGCAATAATGAAGACAAAAAAATTAATTTAAAAGCATGATGAAAGTGGGAAGACATAGTAGCAACGTACATTCTGAGAGAGTACTGGATAACCATAATCATATACATCATCCGGGAGAGATGCAGGACATGAACTGCTCACAGATGTTTGGCTGAATCTAACCTCCCCTGAAACAGGTGCTATTAATATTTAAAGAGGAACTATAAATACCTTAACTCGGTTTGAAATATCCAACAGAGAGTCACATTCACCCATTAGGCAGCAAAATCGAATGTAAAACAGAAACTGACCTACCCCCAGGATATCCGATTTCAGCAAAATTAGCGTGATATCTTGGGTCCTCTATTTCATTAAATGGGGAATCAGCCGAATCATCTTTCTTCAAAATGTCCTTTTCTACACTGTCAGATTCATTATCAGACTCTAATTGAATTACACCATTAATTCCTGCAAAACGAAGATAGAGACATTCATATGAACCAGAGACATGAATTGTAAATGTAACAAGAAAAATACACACAGCAATAAGTTATCAATTAGTGACTGATCATCACTTCATCCCAAAAAAAAAAAACAGAGAAAGAGATTTGAAGGTAAAATTTCAACTACCCCAATGAAAGAAATACGTAGAGAGCATGACATGGTAAAAAGGATTCAACTCATGTATGCACACCAAAAGATGTCACTCCTTATCTATCATCAATGCTCAGAGGGGTCCCAATTACCTCGGCCAATATCAAAATTTACACCTCCGTGAAATGGTATGATACAATTTACACTGAATTATCACATATTGACACCGAAAAGTCTCATCTACGCACAAAATTGGAAAAAAAAAAAAAAAAAAAAACCGGGACCAACAAATGTAGACACAGCAAACTAACCCTGAAATTCAGGCTTACTCGTGGAAACCCTAACTTCGGGATCATCAGTGAAATGAGTCAATTTGGATGTGCACTTCACGATGGAGAGGTCAGAAAACGGCGTGTCAGGCACAAAGGATGGCGTAGAGGCCGAAGGAAGTTTCTGTGGAGTCGGATCATCGTCCAGGATGAGCACCAGCGGGTTGGAGTCACGTTCCGAGCTCGTCCGCCGCTTCTTGGAGGGGGCAGGCAGCGGAGTATCCAGCACAATGTGAACCTCGTCATCTGAGAGAAGGATTGGATCAGACATGAGACCACGGGAGCAGTTGAAGGAACTGTGGAGGTGCGAAGAGCAAAAGAACGCAGCAGATTGCAGACAGAGAAGTTGTGCCTTCCTCCCTCAGCAATGTTGAAAGTGGTGAAGCGCGGGATTGGTTTAGAATTTGGATTAGATACTGACTTTGGGCCGGTATGAGTTATTTCCAAATTCATTATGGGCTCAAATATATATTTCACATAAGTAAACAATTAAAAGTTTAACTAGCTAGGCCCAATAGTTAGTTGGAGGTCAGAGTGATTACATTTACATCCGTTATATTTGACGTGTAAATTTGACATGCTTATCATGTAATCACATGCTTATCATGTAAATTTGATGTATGTATTAATTAACAAAAATTATTGGATTGTAATCACATGTTACTCAAAACTATTTATGTAAAGTACATTTATTACGTGTCACACTTTTATTGGTTGGTCCATACACCTAGGTGGTGGACTGGGTCCAACTAATAATTTCTCTCGTTGAGAAATGTTCCGTCATTCGCACATGAAAACTCGTATTCAGTTCATATCATACGAATAGAAAGACAATTTGAGTTTCTTTTGAGAATTACCCACTAAAATTTAATTAACCAGTTTAAAAAACCTACATTGTCGATCATCTGAGGAACATGTGATACAACCTTGTTAATTTTTAACGTCAAATTTGAGAGATGTATCTAATTTGTTCATTTAAACCTATTTAGTTAAAAATACATTTAGTTGACTAGTTGCATTTTCAGGTACATTTTAACTAGTTGTTTGGTTATTTATCATATTTCACTTATATTATATATATATACGTTAATGGATCTCACAAATGGAAACGAAGAGGTGAGCAATCCGTGTTAATTATTTCATTCCAGTATCCAGTGGGTTGTTGGTTATTTAGGCTTTGATACCATTTAAACTTTTAGACACGTTGTTTAACTAGCTGTCTAAAACCATATGTGAAAGTGTGCGTAGTGTAATAAACACAATATTATCAGCTTCGAACCTACGTATCTTAAGATTTAAAAAAAAAAACCAACGTATCTTGTTATAATAATAGATGAATCCACATATATTAGTTTATTAACTAACTAGTTGCATACTCTTAGGGGTGGCAATTCGTGCTATCGTGCGTGCTATCGTGCTTATCAATAGTCGTATTGTACTAAACTTACTGAACACGAATACGCACGGTAAACTTATCGTGCCACGTTTTACAAACACGAACACGGCACGAATATTTCCGTGTGTGTTCGTGTCGTGTTATCGTGTTGTATAAGGATATACATTTGTACATCTCTATACGAGATCTTTAAACAAAAATCAAAATAATAAACTCTATATATTAAAAAAAAAAACTATGAATTAATATGTCAGTATTCATAAGTTAATAATATAGAATTTACAAACACTAAAAATTAAACCGCTAATTGGAGTTTTTAAAGGTAATAAATAAGATTTGTTCAAAAAATACTTAAAGAATTACTCTTAGTAGTACAACTTTATCGTGCTATCGTGCGTGTCGTGTTATGATACTCAAACACGATCACGACACGGAAGTTATGTTGTGTTAACCGTGTTCGTGCTATCGTGTTATCGTTCTTCCATATGCTAGCACGAACACGTTTTTTTTCGTGCGTATTCGTGTCGTGATATCGTGTCGTGTCACATATGTTGGGAAAAAAGGGGTCATTTTAACTAATTTTATTTGAATTGGATTTTGGGCTAAATTGTTTTCACTCAAGCCTGAGCCAATTATTTAGTGAATGGGATTTGTGAAGTTTTTGTCCCACATCGACCACTTCACACTCCTCCTCCCCCATTCACCTCCTATAAATACAAGCTCATTCTTCTCCTCATTTGCAGAATGAAAAAATGAGATCTCTTCCTTTTGGTTGAGTATCCAATATTTTTGGAATCCATATTTTTGGAATCTAAGTTATATTTTTCTCCTCTTTTGTTCTTCGTGTTGACGAATTGCAGATTTCTTCTTAGGTTGCCTTTGACTTATGTCGTGTTCAACCTTTCTAGTTGTTTTTTAGCCGTTGTCGTCGGCTTCCTGCTCTTTGTTTGAGTTCAGGTATTGGGTTCGGTTCGGTCGAACGTGTTGCATGCATAACACGATTCGATGACATTGTTGAATCCTGGGAGGTGATCGCCCCTTGTATAAACCCATTTGCATAACCCGAGGGTGGGGAGGGGTGAAATTTTCTTAAGGAGACTGTGATTAGCACGGGCCTTAGTATAAAAATATGTATTCGTTTTCGTGTTGAACTTTACGTACAATTTCGGTGTTGCCTATATCTTGCATGTTAATTGGATTAATTACTTGTAAGTAACCGAGATTTGACTAATTGCATTTTGGTCTTTGGACTTTATGAATTTGCATATTTTATCCTCAATATTTCCAACAATCTTAAGGCAAATTTTATTTGTTGGTTTTATGAGAGGATGCTTAATTGAATTTTGAGATACAATATTTTGGAGAAAATTATTTATTCTCTAAAAGTTCACAAATATTGTCGAACAATGATGTTGAAAATGTGAACATGCTCGAGAGCACATGCGACTGATAAAATCGCTAAGGCCATTTAGGTCGTCGAGACTGGTAAAGTCGTCAAAAGCCGTTGAGGCTATTAGGACCGTTGAGGTCGCTAAGTCGTTGAGACTACTATGAAAAATCGAGATGGTCAAGGTTGTTAAACCTAATAAGGCATCCGAAATTGATATGTTTGCTAACGTGTATCGATTTGAATCGAAAGTGTCGAATAAACACAAAGATACGTTAATGTAATCAATAAATGCATATTTCTTTGGAAAATGTATTTTTGGCTAAGTCTAGATGAGAGGCAAGCACATGAGACTATAGGGGAAATAGTCTAGACCGAGAACATTGAGGGCATGTTGAGGTCGAGTCCATGATGAGTAAAACGGAGAGGATTGAAAAATCCTATGGTCTAGTTTTCTGACCTATATGCTTGAAGCCGAACCTTAGACTTACCACGAAGACGTAAACTCTTCTGAGAGACCTCTATGAAAATAGGCAATCAATAGTGAAATTGAGTCCATCTTGCAGAACCAGACTTGGGAGCTGGTGGATCTTTCGCCCGGAGACAAACCGTTAGGCTACAAGTGGATATTCAAACGTAAAATGAAAGAAGATGGATCAATTGATAATTACAAAGCCCGACTTGTCATAAAAGATTATAGACAAAGGGAATGATGAAATTATTTTGATACATATTCTCCAGTAACTAGAATCACATTCATAAGGACGGTGCTTGCGATTGCAGCCTTGCAAATTCTAGAAGTACATCAAATGGATGTGAAAACAACTTTCATACATGGAGATTTAGAAGAAGAAATCTACATGGAACAACCTGAGGGTTTCTCTGCGCGAGAGCAGGAAAAGAAAGTCTGTAAACTTGTCAAATCTATGTATGGTCTTAGACAGATGCCTAGACAATGGCTTTATAAATATGACAACATTTTATTGGAGAAATGTTTCAAAATAAGTAAGTATGAAAAATGTTTTACGTTGATGACATACTAATCGTTGGAAATAACGAGGAGGTGGTCCGGTCCACGGGACCTATGTTGAATTTGAGTATTGACCTGAAAGATATGGATCTTGCCGATGTGATCTTTGGATTAAAACTCATTAGATCATCATAAGATCTCATTCTAAGTCAAACTCATATCCTGACAAGTATTTGGCTAAATTCAACAAAGATGACAAGAACGAGGTCAGTACTTCAATAGATACGAGTAAGTAATTTCAAAGAATAAGGGAGAACGCTTTTCCCAAATTGAGTACGCTCGGATTATTGGAAGTGTCATGTACTTAATGTCATGCACTAGACCAGATACCGCTCACGTTGTAAGTGTATTGAGTCGATATACAAGTAACCCTAGTGTTGTCCACTAGAACGGGGTAATCAGGGTACTTAGGTATCTGAGACATATTCGTAATCGTGGTCTACACAAAGAGATATCCTTATGTGATAGAATGTTATAGTGATGCAAAATGGATACCCGATCAGACACTACCACCTTGAGTATAAGGGGTTACGTATTCACCTTACGAGGTGCAACAGTGTCGTAGAAAATCCTCAAAACAAACAGTCATAGCCAGATCGACGATCAAGTCTGAGTTATTGTACTGGAGAAATGTGCCGAAGATGCAGAATGGCTATGTCATTTTCTCGAGGATTTTACTAATTGGCCGAAACCTGTGTTTGTGCAAAGATTGATGAGTTTGTTTTGGTTTAATCCAAATTAAATCCAATCTAATGAAATGTTGAAGATTTTCTTTAAGAGACAAGGTTAAAGCAGAAATAAGTTGTGCACCCCCCATTTGGCATGAAAACCTTTGTTAAAGGTTGGGAAATGGGACACTTTGCGAAGCTGTTGTCCACAAAAGAATCAATCTAAATTTAGATGTTGGATTAACAAAATTATTCCTGCATGAAATGATAGTCTGAGGAATTTGTTGGTTTGAGAACATTGATGCAACGTTGCGACGATCAATCTGTATAACACAGTATAACCTGCATAATGGAATGTTTAGACATATACGTCATAATTCCATTAGACAGTTGCTCTCAAATATATTTATTGTGCCCGATATCGTAAAGTCGGCAGATAAATAACGGATCCGCTACCCGAAAGGGTTAAACAGAGAGTTATTTGGCCAAGCATCGAAGGGAATGGGGCTAAAGCCCGTGTAGGAAACGCTCTTGAGAAGGAAAACCCAACCATAATGACTGGAGATCCCAAGAACTTGGTTCAATGGGACAACCTAATCACAAGAGTGAGTGTGATCACTGTGGGGGTCAAACCCCGAGCCCATTCCTATGATGCATACAGTGATGGAGATAAGGTTAAGTTTTAGCTTGTGTTGATCTTCAAACATCGGTTAAACCGAGCATAGTAATTGCAAATTATTTAATTGAAATCACACTTTATGCAAAGCTTTTAATGATTCGTAAGGAGAACTCAGAGTCGTGATAATGCTCTTGAGACATTGAATCACCTATGCAAGTGAGAAGTGGGACCGCTTCGAAAGGAATTGTTGAGGGCTCAATTCTTAGAAACGCTTGCAGAACCAGGCGAGTGATCCAGGGCCTAGGGATCACAGGGCGTGAACCGAACCATACTAGGAAGGTACCTGTTTGGGTTATGTCGTCATCTACACCAATGACAGTCGGTTCAAGGACATCGCGTCTATCGACCAGTCAGTAGAGAAGACATGATCTCACAAGGGATAGGTTCAAAGGGGTTACCCCTACCTATCATTTGCAGGTATTGACCATTGAACTCAAATTTCGTGTCTAAGTTTCAAAAATTCCATTCATGTGGGGGATTGTTGGAAAAAAAAAATGGGTCATTTTAACTAATTTTATTTGAGTTGGATTTTGGGCTAAATTGTTTTTACTCAAGCACAATCTCACTTAAGCCCATTATTTAGTTAATGGAATTTGTGAAGTTTTTGTCCCACATCGACCACTTCACACTCCTCCTCCCCTATTCACCTCCTATAAATACAAGCTCATTCTTCTCCTCATTTGCATAATGAAAAAATGAGATCTCTTCCTTTTGGTTGAGTATCCAATATTTTTTTGAATCCATATTTTTGGAATCCAAGTTATATTTTTCTCCTCCTCTGTTCTTCGTGTTGACGAATTGCAGAGTTCTTCTTAGGTTGATTTCGACTTATGTCGTGTTCAACATTTCTAGTTGTTTTTTAGCCGTCTGTTCTTTGTTTGAGTTCAGGTATTGGGTTCGGCTCGGTCGAACGTGTTGCATGCATAACACGATTCGATGACACTGTTGAATCCTGGGAGGTGATCGCCCCTTGTATAAACCCCTTTGCATAACCCGAGGGTGTGGATGGGTGAAATTGCCTTAAGGAGACTGTGATTAGCACGGGCCTTAGTATAAAAATATGTATTCGTTTTCGTGTTGAACTTTACGTACAATTTCGGTGTTGCCTATATCTTGCATGTTAATTGGATTAATTACTTGTAAGTAATCAAGATTTGATTAATTGCATTTTGGTCTTTGGACTTTATAAATTTGCATATTTATCCTCAATATTTCCAACAACATATTGCCAGCCCTACATACTCTGACCGTCGTGTGAATCTCAAAATTAATAATGAAAAGCGTTTATTTCTATTTATTTTGGTTTCAAAATTCAAGATTCGATTTTTTTAAAAAAATCACCTCACGATGATCTAATAAAATTATCAAGTCATATATGACTTACATATAATTGGATTTACCAAACTATCATCTTGACAATACTAAATTGCTTGTGGGATTCATTAATAAGAGTTAATGCATACAATAGTTATTTACTAAATTAGTTCAGAAAAGTTTCGAACGGGAAATGTTTATAGATTACTATTATAATTTTACTTAAAAGAAATGCAATTGCATGAGAAAACGTCAATGGAACTCAGCAAAACCTTTCTAGTAGCACCCTGATCACGTGACTCTGTGCCCCTCCCAGTGCTCACCACGTCTTTCAACGTCAACACTTTTGACTTCTTCACCATAGAATTCCATTATATATATATATATAATAGTAGAAAACGAGTAAAATGAACCCACTCCTAAGTCATAACGAATTATGTACCAAATTATTATTATTATTATTATTATTATTATTATTATTATTATTATTATTATTATTATTATTATATGTTCTCGTGGAGCCTATTGAGAGAACATCACTATTAATATACCTCATTATACACTTAAAATAATCATCAATTACCAATTTTAAAAAATCAAAATTGAATTTGCATTCTCTCTTGAGGGGAATATAGATACTTATTAATGAGCTTTACTTATAAATACATATATGAGGCGATAGTGATACCGATATAAAATAATATCATGTAATCTCGTATTAACTAGGAAGCTCCCGAACATGGCATGTTTCTTTAACAAAGTGATAGCGTAGCTACTGAATTGCTATGTTGCTTCTGTAATATAAATTGACGCCGCATTATTATAATTTGTATATATATAGTTAAAATCGTGTCGGATTGTCATTTTATGACAAGGTCAATTCATTTTCACACATCAACTGACATTATTATAAGTCCAAGTATATATATATATAGGAAGTACAATAGTGTGTAAATAATTAATTATAGAGGTGTGGTGTGGCATGTGATGTACCAATGGGTTGCTTCAGCCAAATGGGAGAAATCGACCTTTTTGGAAGAAACCCTGTTTCAAGTCAATTAATGTTGGTGTCCATTCATGTCCTGGCTCTATTAGGGCAAGCTCACGTTTCTCCCTAAGTTCATGTCTACACCTACAATTATAAAATCATATCATATAAATTGAAAACAAAATTATTCAAATTGTCAATGAGAATCAAAAGTTATTGGGGGTTCAGTTCAGTTCAGTCTGTTTAAGTTTATTTAGATTCGTTAAAAATCATGTTAAACTTCAATTGTCCATTTCATATAATATACTAAACGAGTTGGAAGTAGATTATGTGTAACTTTTTGTGAAGTGATCATGAATCAATTATAAGTAGTAATCTAATTGATTAGTGTCGCTATCCCTAAGCCATAACCACATTATATGCATGCAGTAAATGCAACGACATAGAAGGGCCACCATGGTTGGATGATGATTGAATTAGGGCATCCCATGTGATGTCCGTACCTAACATTTGCCTTAGTTCTTTGACAATGATTTACGTGGACCCATCTTTGTCTCTCAACAAATAAATTATTATATGAATCAGTATTATTAGAACCAGATCGGACATTGAACCGATGAAAGTGCCGGTTCTCAATTCACTGGTTTGTACCCGGTTCGATCGGATTCGCTGCACAACTAACATATATTACAAAAAATCCAGGCATAACCCAATAATAAAATTAAAACCTTAACTAGCCCCTCTCCGCTTCCCTCTCAAATCTTCTTTCCATTTCAAAATAGATCAATTATATGATGCAATGTTTCAATTATCACCGTCCCTCAAGTCTCATATGTTTCTCCCCGCCAACCAGTCCACCGGCGGTTCAACAACTTTACCTCCAGAAGCCACCGCCACCGCTACCGCCAGTCCACCACACCAGTCCACCTCAGAGCCGCACATAATTTCATCGAAGTGAGAGCTCGTTGTTGGCCTTGCGGATGAGCTCGCTGTAGATTTCGATCGGACTCATCGTCGCTGTAAGAATAACCAGAATCTTCTTCCACGTGTACTGGTTGCTTCGCCACGAGTCCGGTGCTGTGACTGCAGACTAGGGAGTCGAGTCTGGTGTGGGTTTGACAATTTGCATTGAAGAAGAAGGAAATAGCTTCTTTTCTGTGTTTCTCTTCCATTGAAAAAGAAGGTTCCTCTTCGTACTCAATTAGAATTTAGGGTTTTGTTTTATTTTTGTTTTTTTACTGTTGAACTGGTGGGCCGGCGAACCGTTCGGTCCTATCAAAACCGGTAGATTCACCGAAAAACCGGTTATCGAACCGAATTCGCTTCCATCATCTGAATCTGCTCAAACCGGACCGCTAAAAATTCCGGTTCCGTCTCGAACCTCGGACCGCTGATTCGGTCCGATTCTTATAACATTGATGTGAACGCGTAACATACAATTGATGTATTTAATTCAGTTAAATAATAACACGTGTCACTGTAACAAAAATACTCTCCGAGCGGATTTTTTAAAAAATAAATGCCCATCAACCTGACTGAGAATATGTTTGGCACTGCTTGTCAACAAATCACACAACAAATTATTGAAAACAGTGCCAACCCGATTCTCAATTGAGTTTAGGGAGTTTTTGTTAAAAATAACTACTCGAACGTATTTTTATTATTAGTTTAGGGCATATAGATAGTTTGGTAAGTTTTTTCTTTATAATGCATGAGCTCGAACGAGCCTTAATTTTTCAAGCTCGAAAACTCGACTCGATTCAATACTCGGCGAGTTCGAGTTCGGCTCGATAAGGTTAAAAAAAATTCAATTAAATTATAAATGGTGCACTTAGTTTGAGTTCGAACTCGACTCGATTAGACTTTTGACTCGAACTTGACTCGAACTCATATATACATATATAATATTATTATATAAAGCTCGAAAAACTCGAACTCGACTCGAATAGGCAAAACAAAAAAGCTCGATTATGCTCCCGAGTCTCTCGAGTCGAGTACCAGTGAACTCGAACTCGACTCAGTATCAGAAAAATCTTGACTTGAGCTCAACTCGACTCGAAATTTAGCGTGTGGAATTCGAGTATCGATCGAGCCGATCTGGAGTAGTTCACGAATAGATCGACTCGTTTATACCCCTATGTATGATGGAGCATTCCAGCCCTAACTAATCACACCACAATGATGTATTACTCTATCAAATCCCCAATTATTAACTAAACATGACATGATTTACACTGTCAAATCAGCTTCATCACGCCAAGAACCCTAATTTATATCAAATAATAATTTAATAATTCAATTAATAACTGTAGCTTTTAGATTGATGGTCCCAAATAACTCTATTAGCATCTAATATATATTATTTTCTTTTTATTATTTTATTTTATTATATAAAAAGTCGAAGGCGTCATCTATTACATGCCTGCCTACACTAATTAAAATAATATCTATTCTTATCGATCTAGTAAGTTCGTGGGGGATAAAATATTAAGTTACTAACTATGAATAATATATTTTCATTTCTACTACTTGAATTCGAAATCATTTAGGGGGCGTTTTGATGGACGTAATGTCAGATTACTTGAAATGTTAGATTACAGTGTTTGGTTGTGTTGTAATGTGGAGTGTAATGTTATATTACAGTATTTAGTATGTGATGTAATGTGCATTGTAATGTGACTTTATTATTATTATATTAATTTATAGAGAGTATACTATATCTTAATATGATAAGATTTAAAAAAGAAAATATATTTTAACAACAACTAACTTCTTAAAGTTTATGTTTTGTGGTTATAAATACTATAGTCATTTATGAATTCTAAAAACTAAATATCTAAATTCAATATGCACACAACTATTAAAGTTCTAATAGTTAAAACATTATATGTAGTTTTATAAATAATTTTCATAAAAAATGCATCGAAAATACTTTACTCATTTTAAACGGATATCAGGTGCATTATTATTTATTTTAATAATGAGTTTTGAATTAGATAAAAAAAAAACTACTAATATTAATAAAATTATTATCATAATAAGCTATAATGATAATACAAAGTATTTTGTCTATTTAATAAATATTAATAAAATAATAACACTCCGTAATGTTGGACGTAATTTCACATTACATCCATTTTTTGATGTAATCTCACATTACGTTGAATGGAGTTTTGACGTAATCTGAGATTACAATGGACATTACATTACAATGCACATTACGTCGTTTGACAAACTAAACAACGTAATGTGGGACGTAATGTGAGATTACATCCCACATTACATCCACTCAAATACCCCCTTATTAATATTAATAGATAGATAAAGCGGTGGGACTAATGATGGTTATTTTTGTTACTCTCACTAATCTGCAGAGATCATTGGCCAAACAAAAAAAAATCTGCAGAGATGATGAATCAATGGGAGGGTCCACATATCTAATTTGCTTCAAGCTGTTCCCTTAGCTGTGGCCTCACTCTAGTCCCAAGGCTGGTCCCTGCGATGGCGAAATAGAAACCCCACTATGCCCTCCTTTTACCATAAGCCAGGCGCCATGTTTTTTTTTTTTTTTTTTTTTTTTAATTAGAATGAATAATAGAACTTGGCAGCAAATAAAAATATACAATTGCACCCAAGACGAAATATGTACATTATTGAAAGAAAAAAAAAACAAAATTCCCTTCGGTAAGACGTAAGGATAAAGTCAGGAATTTTATTCATCAGGTGTAAAAATTGAACCAAGGGTAATATAAGATTTTAAATGATTAAATTGAGAAAAATTAAAATTTGAAAATCAAAATTACATATGATCAAAAGTTCATGACGGGGTAATTACCCTGCTCAACCATTAATAGCTAGCTCCCTCTAATTTGGTTTGACGTGTGCCTTAACTTGAGAACGATTTAGCGATATCTGACGAATAACGAGATATACTTTACTAATTGTTTCATAAGTTTGTAGTTGTGACTTGTGAAAGAAGATATCCACGACACGCTAATCTTATTAATATGTTTTAATAATTTAATACCAAGATAAAGGTTTAGTCGTCGGTATATGTCTGCTCAAAGATGGCCTTTCTAGCTATCCATATCAAATGCAGACCAGACATAAAGGAGACATGTAGGGGTTGCCGACGACTGACTAATATTGCATTGTTCGCTCGTAGAATTTCCAACATGAGTTTTCATTATGTTATGCATCAATCTTCTCTTCTCTACTCTACTCTCTTTCTATATATATATGAACCTCCAAAGAAACCAACATATACAAAACCCTAGATATATTTACACAGCGAAAGCTCTTACCATTATATGTACAAATGGCTTCAGTTCCAAGCAACAACCATCATCTTCTTCTTTCTCTTGCACTTCTATGCATCATCTTCACTTCTGCAAGTGGTAAGTAATAATCCTGCTTAATTAGTTAGATCAATAATGACATGCGGAGAAACACCAACAATTCTAAAATTTAAAATCAATTTTATAACTTCTAGATCCAATTTCTTGGTATTCTCCCACATAACACAATCATGCACTTTTGAATTTTAAAACGCAAAAAAAAAAATCACATAATTAAATAGAGTTATTATAAATAAATAAATATATTTAATTTATGTTCATTGATAACTATATTTTTAAACTTTACATATTGTAACTTTGATTAACAAATTGATAGTTTCATATGAAAAATAGACGCGGGTAGCTTTCTAATGACATTTAATATCATATATATATATATATACTAAGATAAAAAAATATCAAGAATAATAATTAGATTCTTTAAATATATAAATTTATGCACAAAAAAACATAATATAACAAATATTATGTTTTCATTTTAGGGTTTAGGGTTTGAGTTAATAATGACTAGATAAGTGTATATATATATATATCTATATAAAATATTATGTGAACTATACATATGCATGCATGATATAGGATACATTGAACAAGGAATTGATTTCTTATGATTAAACAGGTCGAAGAGGTCCGATGTCATTGACGATCCATTACGGAGAAGAGAAAAGCGGTGAAGATCAAACGACAACTACATTCATTCCGAGAGAGACAGCTGAGTCTCCGGACAATGATGATTTCACTTCAATGGACTATACTCCCGCAAGAAGGAGGTCTCCCATACATAATTGAAGTTAATATTATATATATATATATATATATATATGTATGTATAGCTAGGGCTTTTTGTCTGACGAGTATCTAATATATAGATCACCAGTAATGTCCAGCACGTATAATATATATTATTATTATTATTATTATTATATATCCAAAAAAGAAGAAACATTTAGTATAGTTTCATTAAGCTTACATGCATATATGTGTAAGAGGTATCAAACCATATAAGGACGTCATGTATGAATTACAATTAATCATTGGTTATATAATATTTCGACCAAAAGAACATTGAATTCTGAATTTAGTAGGATGTTAATATCAAAATAAAATAATGACATTTTCTTGTGTAATTATAAAATTTTATTAATGCTAAACAATATATGAAAAAGACACAATAAGAGTACATATAATTTTTTATACAAGACAGACACCATCGACAGTTCAGTCGAGAAGATCCAAGTTTCCTATCAGAAGCGTGTGCAAAAAGGAAAACCAAAGAAGAGTCCAGTAGAGCGAAAACGTAGAACACAATCGAATAATTAGTAGCTAGTATCGCCATCGGACACTGTCATTGTAGCACCACTAATAATATAATACAGTTAATAAATCGGCCTATTAGGTGGTGAGTTGTGCAAGAATGACCGCTTTTAATCTAGACCACCAGTATCTGTGGTGAAACGTAATTTGGATTGCGATGGTATAAGAAGAAACACTCATTTTCACAAAAGCCCACAAAATCCAGATATCCTTTGGTGGGCCAGTTTTATTTAAGGCCCAATATTGAGCGAGGACAAAGCCGGCCCAATCTTGATGGAATCCAAGGGAGGACTAACAGGGCCCATTTCTTGTAAGACCTCGACGGCAGGCCGTAGGGTTGACCTTGAGGTCCATCGCTTAGATATGCGGCGACCAACGAACTATCCTAGTGAAAAAAATGGACGCACTATTTTGTTTTACAGTTATGATAATAAATTTTGTACTTTTAATAATGGTTATGAATTATGATATTGCTTCAAATATCATTAATAATTTCAATAATCTGTTTCATAGTCATGTTTCAAAATCTTGTTATCTTTCAGTTTTTCCATAACTTTAACGAAGTTATCAGTTGCATTTCAATTTTTTTTTAAAAAAAAATTATACGAATGTTACGTAGGCACAATCGCGGCACATAGCAAAAGGTTTATCCACTAAGCACAAAATTAACCAACATGATGTTGTTTAGCGTAATGCCCAGTGCCGCTACACATAATTAAATATGCAAAACGTTTTAAAAAAGACGAACAATAATAAATCAGAGGGTTAAAAACAATCAAAATCTTGATAAAAGAAGGGTGATTATACAAGTTGTCTCAGACATCCAAGGAAGGATAATGCAGCACTAGCTCTCAAGCCTGGCGAAGGCGAAAGCTCTTAGGCGGCCACTGCGAATGTCTCTGAGAAACAAGCCTTTGGATTTGTCATCATCAACAACTAAACACCAAAATTGCAATTCATGATAATAGATAGATCAGATTATGTTTAAAGAAGCAATCAGATCCAAAATTACTAGAAAATCAAAACTAATTGTGGTTTCAGACATCCAAGGAAGGATAGAAGCAGCATAAACTCTCAAGCCCGGCGAAAGGCGAAAGTTCTCTGGCGGCCACTGCGAATGTACTGAGAAACAAGCCTTAGCGTTTATCATCATCAACCACTCAAAATCAATTTTTAAGATACAAGAGGAACGTCGATACCATTAATTAAATTAAAACGCAAATTGAAGGTTTGCTGGCATCACAAATATGAGAATCTGTTACGACGACGGGGATTATCTATATCTATCTACAAGGGAAAGAGTCTAACCGCCGTATATATAGAGCGAGAGACTTCGTCTCTAGGGTTTTGGTGATGATAAATTAGGTCAGGATTCCGCCGCGGCCAGCTTCTGATTGCTGCCGACTGCTTCGTAAATTAGACAGAGCTTACGAACAGTAGAGAGATCGGGTAGTCTAGGCCACTGGGCCGTAGTGGAACAGTGGTGGGCTGAGAATTCGGCTAGCCATCCGGCCTACTTTTTAAGTACCATAGGACATATCTTTGTGTGTTTATTTTTTATAATAATAATAGGAAAAAAAATTACATTTTACTACCATTAAAATAAATTATCGAACTGTAATTTTTTACTAGTCTTAACTATTTTTCTTTACAAAAAAAACTATTTAAAAAGTCCTTGCAAATAAATCTTTTTTTTTTTTTTTTCCAAAAGCAAATAAAACTAACAAATTATTTGAAGACTCATTTAGTTAGGATTTTGTTCTAGTCTGAGCCAATTTTAAATTTGGCATTAAGAATCATGTTCTAGTCTTATAGGCTATAGGCAAGACTCATTAAATAATTTAAACATTAAATCAGTTATAATTCAATTAATCCGATTAAAGTTTCTCCTAACCCCCCAATTTACTAGTTTACCTTTAAAAAAAAAAAAAAAATCCCTGAGATAGTATTTGCCGCTGAATATATTATTTGATGCTGAAAACTACTAATTATTATTAGTGAAGTAGAAAAATCTGTTAATCAAAAAAAAAAAAAAAAAAGAAGTAGAAAAATCCAAGAGGAAAAGAGAAACCTTTCGTGCAGAGGGGTTCACTGTCTTTCTCTGTTTCATTGTCCGATCGGAAGCTATCCTGTTCCGGCGATTCAATTTCTCAACGTCGGTCCTGAATTCGGTCAATCAATGGCGAGTGGCATCTCGACTTACAGATCTAAATCCTTCCCTCGTTCTCAATTCGTTTCTCTCTATCATCAATTTCTGCGCGCTGAATTTGTTTGATATGGTGTCAGGATAGTGGAGGCAATTTGGAGGCGGCAATCGAGCAGCTGCTGAATGTAGAGAAGCAGATGCGATTGGCCGGAGATGTGGCCGGAACCAAGAAAGCGGCGATGGACATTCTGCACCTCTGCTTCGAAGCCAAGGCCTGGAAAACCCTAAACGACCAGATTGTTCTCCTTTCCAAACGACGAGGTCAGCTGAAGCAGGTAAATTGATGTCTCTAGGTTTTCTTTGGTTCTTTTATCTTCAGCATATCGGTTGATTAAGTTGATACATAGGAAATTGCAAGGTCGAAATCTATCTCCAGAGTTTGTTGTGCTCGTTTCCAGTCCGTTCAATTGTTTGATTGCTAGCAGAACTAAAGCTGCTATTGATGGACATTAAGAAGTTAGGTTATTATGTCTGTGGCATCTAATGTAGTTGTTTGTGAGTATTAGGCCGAAACCAAGAAGAGCAGCAGTAAGACCAGTTTACTATTTTCTGATAGACGCAAGTGCTTTTGGGGTATTAAAATGGCAACTCATTTTTCTAAAAGCAAATACTATGTTGGGTTGTCCGTGCTAATTCATGTCTATGGAGTGGATTATGATTCATATTAAGTTTTTCATTATTTGATTGATCCCATTGAAGTGGAAGATAATTGGTATATGAGACACTTGCTCCTTTTGTCCGCGAAATTCAGTTTTTACACTGTAATTTTGTCTCTATTTATTGATTTACTAAATAAAGCCATTCTCTTAGTAACTTGCGTAGGAACATGTATTGGTTTTGATCTAATGATAGCTAGTAATGCTTCTGCCTGTAATAATACAAACATTCTGTTAGTTATTTTATCATCGTGGGATGCCAGTAATTTGCTCAAGCTATATTTTTGTGAACAGGCTGTTACTGCTATGGTGCAGCAAGCAATTGAATACATTGATCAGACTCCAGACCTTGATACCCGTATTGAGTTGATCAAAACACTTAACAGTGTTTCTGCTGGAAAGGTGAACTCAGTGCTATTCTGCTATTTTTCATTTTGAAAGGATTTCACTGCAAGTATACCACTTAATACTAAAAACAACTTTAAATTGCTTGGTAGATTTATGTTGAAATTGAGAGAGCACGGCAGATTAAGAAACTTGCGAAAATTAAAGAAGGACAAGGTCTAATCGCAGAGGCAGCAGATCTAATGCAAGAGATTGCGGTGAGGATAGATTGGACTGTGATTTTCATTTTCAGTTAGATTCGTCATGACAATTCGCCCCCCTTTTGCTAGGTGGAAACTTTTGGAGCAATGGCAAAGACAGAAAAAATCGCATTCATTCTTGAACAGGTTTCGTTTTTTCGTTTATCTTCTGAAAACAAATCTGTTGTGATTTTTTTCTGAATGGTATTCTGTGCTTTTATGGTTTGATGATGTAGGTCCGTTTATGTTTGGATCGTCAAGATTATGTTCGTGCCCAGATTCTTTCGAGGAAGATCAGCCCGAGGGTCTTTGATGCTGATCGTCCGAAAGAGAAGAAAAAACCTAAAGAGGCTGAAAGTATTGTTGAAGAAGCCCCAGCAGATATACCATCACTTTTGGAGTTGAAGCGAATATATTATGAACTAATGATAAGGTGAGCTTAACTTAGGTTTTCTTCAAATTTTCTTTATATTCTGTCACCATAGACTTGTGATCTCTTCATAGTACTGCTTGACCAAATAATGGGCAGTAGAGAAGCATGCTATTAATCGTGGTGAACTACAATGTGTCGCTATCTAACATTTGATATACTTTCTCTTGGTGTCTTACTAATGATATTAACATATTTACTCTTTTTTTTTTGTGCTGTAGTGCACAGTTTCTTTATTGCGTTCTTCCATTCATTTACTTAGTCACGTTGGAATTTTTTACTTACACTACATGCTGTTATAGCAATGTATACAACAATTTACAGATGTCTTTCTCCGATTATATATTTACAATATTCCTTGCTATCTATTTGCTACTTAATCTGAACAGAAGTTAGAAGTCTTTTTGTTGATTGTTGACAAGGGCCTTTGAAGGGAATTGTGACTGAAGTTGCAGGGTCTCATGTCAAACAATATTGGAGTCTGATGACATATTAACATTTCTATGATGAATGGCTTTCCATTGTGTCAAACTTATTTATGATGTGCTGCATGTAATTCTAACAGAAACCTTTTTGCAGGTATTATTCTCACAACAATGATTATCTAGAAATCTGTCGCTGCTATAAGGCGATTTATGAGATCCCTTCAGTTAAAGAAAACCCAGAACAATGGATTCCAGTTAAATCTCTTCACCTACTTCTTTTTTAATTTGGTCGATTCTTTCCTTCACAATTTCACATCTAACTTCTGTATGTCTAACTTCATCCAGGTCCTCAGGAAAATCTGCTGGTTCCTAGTTCTGGCACCCCACGATCCCATGCAGTCAAGCCTCTTAAATTCTACCTTAGATGATAAAAATCTCTCAGAGATTCCTCAATTTAGGTGCAACTTCGTATACTTGGGCAGTATTTCTGCATGATTTCTTCTTTGCTATTTCATTATTTCCTGACATTTATTTTTATCACATTTGTATGTTTTATCATAGGTTGCTGCTGAAGCAGCTAGTTACAATGGAGGTTATCCAGTGGACATCTCTTTGGAGTACTTTCAAAGATGAATTTGAGAATGAGAAGAACATGCTTGGGGGTGCTTTGAATGAGAAAGCTTTTGAAGATTTAAAACAAAGGATCATTGAGCATGTATGCTTCTAGTGCTCATCTTTTTCCCCTCATTAATAACCTGGCCATGTGTATTCACTACAATACCTAATTGTTCTTTGCAGAATATCATAGTGGTTTCCAAGTATTACTCTCGTGTATCGTTGAAGAGAATTGCAGACTTGTTGTGCCTCAGCATAGAGGTATGTAACTGCTGAAAACATATCATTGACTGTACAAGTAACTATACGCGATGATAGTAATTCTATAGGCTTGGATAGGTGAGTTGATTCTTGATGAAGCCAATACATACATTTATGTCATTATAGAAGTATGCTCTTTTGCTCGGTAGTTAGTCGGAGGATGTCTGTAGAAGTCGTGATTATTCAAGACGATTTTAAGTAGGTCCTTTTATTATCTTGTGTGAGTATGGTATGGTTCTAAGTTTTGTGAGGGGGTGACCTACTTCAGGAAGCTGAGAAGCATCTGTCTGAAATGGTGGTGTCGAAGGCGCTGGTGGCAAAGATCGATAGACCAATGGGGATAGTGTCATTCCAGACAGCAAAGGACAGCAACGAGATTCTCAACTCTTGGGCGACCAACTTGGAGAAGTTGCTTGATCTAGTGGAGAAGAGCTGCCACCAAATACACAAAGAAACCATGGTCCACAAAGCTGCTTTGAGAGTCTAGTGCAACCGAGCTGCGACTAAGGTTGATTTTTGAGTTTCTTCTGCTCGACAGTGTTGTTGGTCAAGAATGTCTTTCTTCTGGGGTTGTTTTGTCGTCGAGGATAGAGAACATGTGATGGTGGAAGTTTGAAAAATCCGAAACTAATATTGTATGCTTTTTGGGACCAACGTTAGATTGTGTTTCTATGATTTGATGTGAAATTGCAAGTGGGATGATGGATGGTTGATTTTAGTGTTTTCTTCCCCTTCGACTATTTACTCTCCGAACAAGTTGTGATTAATTGCAATTAGCTTGTCATATTTCGTATGAATGAGAATTTCTGGTATAATAAATTATTCAGTCATGTTTTTCAAGCTGAAATTATATTTAAGTTGATATACTAAAAGAATATCAGTTTTATTCTTGCTGTTTGGTGCAAAAAAATTAAGCACTTAACATGCAATAGAAAACTTTAACATATATTTGTTAAATGTATTTTTGTAAATTTAAAACCCGATATATTATCCATCTCATAAGAAAGCAGCTCTGTACAAGTAGTTTCGCATAAAAACATTTTGTATTTAGTAAATAAAAAACAAACATGTACTTAAATAGTATATTTTTTTTTTACATTATATTAGTAGGTTTTGGTTATTAGATATGTTTAATAGATGCTGCGAGTTTGAGTTATTGTAGTATTAATGAGTTAATCCAATTTGTTTACACATGTTGTAAAGAGGGTTCTCTAATCTCAACAAGGGTGATCACGATATACCAGTTGGTGTGATCCATCAACAATCCGTTTTAAGGTGAGAAGGAACTTGGTCTCCACAACTATCCCTCGGAGCTTATTATTGTTAGTAGAGCTAGAGCTTGTTACGACAAGGATATTGTTGACAGACGCATCCAAAGCCGTTGCTTCATGTCCCCAACAAAATAAGACCTAGTAATATTTATTGTTAGATGCAAAAAAAAAAAAAAAGTTTTTATATCTCCATATCTGCATTGATTAAGTCGCTAATCAGTGTTAAATCAAAGCATCTAAATGCATAAACAGTAATGACTAAAGATATAGTTTATATTTTCATGGAAAAAATAATAATAATGACGGTCGACTATTTACCCTAATATAAGGTCCATGTATGTATCTTCTTGTATAAGCATAATAAAAAATAGAGTAAAGTAAGAATATATATATATATTGTTAGATTTACAAACCCTAATTGCCAGGATATTGATCATGCTTTATGAGGGAAAAGATATAGAGAGGAATGACTTACCCGGTAATTGATTTCGATTCCTCTAATCTTCTTAGATTGTCGATGTGCTTCTCTGTACGTAGAACGGTTCTACTTCTCTCCCTTGTCCATCCTTCTGTCAGAGACCAGTTGATGGAGAACTGCTCTTTCTCTCTGTGTCAATAACTGGCAGGGAGAGAGGACCGTTTATAATATTAACCCTTTAATCTGGTACGTCCATCAAGTGACCAATTGAACGGTCTAGATTAAATACATTCCATAAAGACATATATTGATATAATATAATATAATACATTATTCAATATATCTATATTCATTAATATTATCTGGCCACATAATTAGAATATATATTGTAACATTAAATATATACTCTTACATTCTCCCACTTGGCCAGATAATCACATAAGTCTTACATCTTTATGGAATAACATAAGGCGCGCGTAAAATTTAATCTTTCCGTTCATCATAATCACTTACATTCAATAATCTATAAATGCGGGTTATGGCGGTCATACACATATTTAAGCAGCATACTCCCTTCCATATACCACGACAGTTACATCTTATCAAAGGTAAGCCTGTAACTAATATTTATAAACACATTAGGGTCCAAGTAAGGCTTTGCATAAGGTTTTTCCGTTATCACAAACATTTTGTGTACACAATCATAATTAACAGGAAAACATTGGAGTCAGAAACATATCATTGAGCTCAGAGTGTCAAACATCATCATCATCATCATCAACTTTACAACTAAGACCCATTATTTGCATGCTTATTTAATGTCATTAGTTGTAAACATTCATTTAAATACATCATTGTCAGCTTGGCCATTATACTGACATACACTCTTGTTTCTGAACTTTCTTCTTAACGACAATAAACTTTCATTCCATAAGTTTGCACCTTTTAATGCTTGTCGTTTTGACGAAGAAATAACTGTGGCGTTATTACGATAAATTTTCCAGCGACTTGGTAACGGTGTCGACAACCTCAAGCCCTGAAATAAGTCCCACAGTCCTTAATGCATGATAAAACATGCTAAAACCTCACTTTACATTATTGATAACAACAGATAATTACCACTTTTCTATAATATTGCTCCAACACATAAAGGAACAAATAATTGAAAGTGGACTTTTAACTGTCACGATATCCCTTAAATCTGAATCTACACGAACATAAATGCATTTACATGTTCTTGTAGGTGCATTAGGACTTTGTTTGCAGCATTTGCGAATTATACTCCCTCTTTAAGATCATTTCAATGTGAGCTTTCTGAGACAATCCAACTGTAACTGTGACTAGATTAAAATATTAATTTAATCTTTGTCACATAAATTGTCTCTCACATTAACTTTCATCTTAACTCCAGAGAGAAATATAATGCATAATCATTTAAATGTGAGCAAGAAATAATCAATTATACAGGTAAAATATTTACATACTCCCACTAATCTTACGGTTCATACGACTCTAAAGTAACTTACTAAACCATTCGTGGGAAACATTTATTTTATCCTATAAATTGATTTCTAAAATGACAATTCATTAATTGAGAAATATAAACTTCATAACATAATATATTGTGGGAATGAAACCGAAAAAATATTTACTAATATCTGAATCCTACAAGTAAACCAACTTCCAAAATAACAAGTTTTCCTAATGTTATTCTAAATGATTTAACTTTATCAGATGATTATACTTTTCTTTCTTTATGAAGTATCATGTCTTTCAAACATTATCCCTTATGTTGAAATTTTCATTGAACTGATGGAACTATATTCTAATCCATGTGAATAATGTATTCATACAGATAGACAAAATGTCTATCATTTACCATAATATACACATCTTTTTATTCAGACACTCCCACTAATTTCATTATTCTTAAGATTAACATAACTGGTTTCTACAATTTTTGGACTTCAGTTAAGAGAGTAAGTCTTTATACCCTTTGGATCTTTTAATGCTACTCCAGAGTAAACATTTCAATCAAGAATCCATTCTTTAATGTGGATCATAAACATTTACTTTACTTTTATTAGACAACCTCAAACATAACGGTGTCTTAACCAAGCTCCCTTCCAACGCACAGATCAATAAAATGTTGGAATTGCCTTTATGGGATCTCAGACTTAACTCACACATCCACAACTTAATGTCATTAATGGGTAAAGAAGATTTACTTGTCTAACTCTTAACTGTAACTTTCAAAGTCCGATTATATTTCCCACAATACTATTTTCATAAATGTATAACATAGTATATGCAAATATATGACATGTTCTTTTGATGAGTCTTACTAATGAACTAAATGTCATATCATACTTTTATACATTTCTCATGAAAGTCACCACACATAAAGACATTATAAGTTTTCACGTTTCTATCTAATAGCTTACTTTTCATCAAGAAAATCACTCAGCAAACAGATATAGTCATGACATGAATAACACTAATAAGCTTAAATTCATAAGTGCAAGAATATACGAGATTACGAAATATTAAATTTTATTCATGTATGAAAAACAATTGCACTAACCTTTTAGCAGCACTCATTTATGCATGGTTGACATGTGACTTCCTTATTCTTCATAAACATACGAGCTAACCCAATATCACATAATGAATACCTTGTAGTGCTCTCATAAATATTGAGTTGTCTCTAGTCATCCTTAAGGTCTTTAATCTTGCTCCATAAGTTAGCCAACTCAAACTTCTACAAACTTTACAACTCAAATCTTAGAGATTGTAGGTTTGTACATACGAGTGACTTATTACATAACTTGTACTTTCATCCACAAACTTCGTAAATTTCTTTCTTTATTGTTTGTGGAATAAACCAAAATTATTCGCATAAACTTAAGATTTACTATATTGTATCGTGTTTATACTTTATGATTTGACTTTCTACTTAAGTTGTGTACCCATAAGGATACTGTTTAATTGTGTTAAGTCAGGATCTAGTAACTTTAGTGGAACCTGACTTACACGGTTTAGAAAGTCAAACCTATTAAACACAATAACAGAACATACATGCGAATTAACTATAATAGCTGCAAATTACATACTTGCTCATTCATAAAATAAGCTAATAAGAATCAGCTAATCATTTAAAGTATATCATAATCGACCTTTGGGCAACAACTATAATATACTATCATTAAGTAAATGCCAATTAGTAAATAAACTATTATAGATTCAGACAATCAATAAGAGTATATCATAGTCGACCTTTGGGCAACGACTACAATACACTAATCTTAATTAAATGCCATAACATTATTTGGAAATCATCAAAGTATACTATAACCGACCTTTGGGCAACGACTATAGCACACAAATCTTAATTAAATTCCATAGCATTATTGGACAATTAAAGAAAATCTCCGGTTAAATATACAAGTTATCTTTGGATATACAAATATACAGAACCAAAAGATCTTAATTATCCCATCATGTTTACAAGTTATAGAAATCGATTCACCTTTGGGTAAATCCTAAAATTTTAGTAACCTGTAAATGTCAATTTATCCAATCATGTATACAATAATAGGCATTTCATTATTATCATGGATAAATGACAGTTGTATTATATGCATGAAACAAATAAACATTCTAGATTAGCCACTTTGGTGACAATAATCTACTTAAAATACAAGTTCATGCACATAATTATTGATCTTTCTTTAGACATTACTATTGTATTATACGCATGAACAAATAAACATTCTAGATTAGCCACTTTGGTGGCAATAATCTACTTAAAATATATGTTCATGCATATAATAATTGATTTTCTTTAGGCATGACAACACACTTTAGTTCTGTCACTTTGGTGACTGGAAACTAACCATAAAGTCATGTTGATAGTAATGTCCCATTAAACCATAACCTTATCATTCTAGTTCAATCACTTAGGTGATTAGAAACTAACTATAAAGTCATGATGACCGTAAATGCCTCATTCATGCATAACGTTATCATTCTAGTTCAATCACTTTGATGATTAGAAACTAACTACAAAGTCATGCATATAGGCTTTAAAGTAATATTTCAAAAACTAAATATAACATGATATCATAATGGTTATCATCATAGTATTGAAACATCACTAGAAAACATTAGGTTTGGCTAAAATAAAATATTGTTAACCCTTAAAGTTAATGGTTTTACACCATAAAACTATAATTTTACTTAATGAGTAGCGGAAGCAATTAACAAGGAAACTAAAGCAAGTAATCTTTCATGCAATAGCCATTTTCATGCTTAATTCAAACTTGCTAAATCCTTCATTATTGAAACATAATCAACCCTTAATTTCTAATTAGAATCACATGATCCAATATGTCATTCATTCATCACTCATGCATAAATAATAACATCATCATGATTTAGAATCCATAAACACATGCATAGGAAACTCAATTGACTACCATTATCACACTCCAAATTCATCATTTAGGTGTATATCCATATTATTATAAGCATGCGATTCTAATCACCCTTAAGGCACGTAATGAACGAAATAGGTAAACTCTAATTTGATCACTTTATGAACCACTATCAAGATACTATACATGCTAGTACGTGTTGTTCTTAAACTGATCTAGCATACTATCATCATGAGTTGTATAAAAGAGGGAGAGTATACATACGTGAAATTCTGAAAGCCCTCCACTTAGCGGATTCGCAGATACGTGATCATTTTCATCCACGTAATGTCCTTGTAAAGTCAGTCATAATGTGGAGGATTTATCACATATTACATGGTGGATTCATAACCGTAGCAATCTGTCTCTGCTCCCGGATCGAACCACTCGGGCGACAAATCGAGATACAACTCCTCGCTCTCCTCAATGCCTCATGTCACCGATTTGATTTCATCGAGAAGCATAATGAAATGAAGACAATGATTCCATTATCAGAAATTTGATCCGAGTGGTTCGATCCGAGTGGTTCGATCCGGGAGTTGTATCTCGATTTGTCGCCCGAGTGGTTCGATCCGGGAGCAGAGACAGATTGCTACGGTTATGAATCCACCATGTAATATGTGATAAATCCTCCACATTATGACTGACTTTACAAGGACATTACGTGGATGAAAATGATCACGTATCTGCGAATCCGCTAAGTGGAGGGCTTTCAGAATTTCACGTATGTATACTCTCCCTCTTTTATACAACTCATGATGATAGTATGCTAGATCAGTTTAAGAACAACACGTACTAGCATGTATAGTATCTTGATAGTGGTTCATAAAGTGATCAAATTAGAGTTTACCTATTTCGTTCATTACGTGCCTTAAGGGTGATTAGAATCGCATGCTTATAATAATATGGATATACACCTAAATGATGAATTTGGAGTGTGATAATGGTAGTCAATTGAGTTTCCTATGCATGTGTTTATGGATTCTAAATCATGATGATGTTATTATTTATGCATGAGTGATGAATGAATGACATATTGGATCATGTGATTCTAATTAGAAATTAAGGGTTGATTATGTTTCAATAATGAAGGATTTAGCAAGTTTGAATTAAGCATGAAAATGGCTATTGCATGAAAGATTACTTGCTTTAGTTTCCTTGTTAATTGCTTCCGCTACTCATTAAGTAAAATTATAGTTTTATGGTGTAAAACCATTAACTTTAAGGGTTAACAATATTTTATTTTAGCCAAACCTAATGTTTTCTAGTGATGTTTCAATACTATGATGATAACCATTATGACTTTGTAGTTTTTAAGGTCCATGTATGTATCTTCTTGTATAAGCATAATAAAAAATAGAGTAAAGTAAGAATATATATATATATATATATATATATATATATATATATATATATATATATATATATATATATATACTAGTTATTAACGCGTGCGTTGCACGCGCATCGATCATTTAAATTTCAAGATATATAATCTATCTTAAGTTTACTAATATTTATAATTAATCAAAGTAAAATATGGGCAAGTTGATTCGTTGTGAGAGACGAATCTATGTGATAGAGAAGAGCGACATAACGTAATTCAAAACATGAGAAAAGGATAATTAAGTAAAAAAATTAACTAATTAATGTCTTCAGTTACGGTACTAAGTTAGCCTTATAGTTAGATATATAAATGAGTTGGGTCGAGCATTACGTTGGTCATTAACGACTCAATTGTATCTAACTCATCAACTTGAGGTGTCAAGAATGTAAACTTGTTCTTAACTACTTAGAGTCATCAATGGACAAATTTGACCTATACAAACGTAATTATATACAATATCACAATACCAACAAAATTTGATTTAACAATAAAGATAAAATTAAATCACAAAAATATAATGTTTAGACTTGAATTTACAAAAATATTTAGTTAACATTAATTAGGTTGTACACAATGTTATTGGATTAACAAATAGAAGAACTAAATTAATAGTTTGAGTCCATAAATATTGGACAATGAGTAAAATGTTATTTGTACGATGTCAAACTTCAAAAACCACATTACACCCATATTTTGACTTGTTATATATATATTTTGGTAAGTGGCTGATCTATGTGATAGAAAAATCTCAACAGGCGAAACATATATCACTCGATCTATATAATTCGTTGAATAAATTTTTTATACATGTATCCGAAATTTGAACGAAATGAGTATGATAGGGCTGACTTAAATTGATATGTAATTATTATGACATGTCGACTAAGCGACCTTAAGAAAATAACAAAATTTAAATAATGATTTAGTAATAATATTAAAGATAAATAAATGTTTTTCAAATATAGTAATGACTAAATTATTAATTTTATAAAATATAGGAATTAAAAATAATATATTTTTTGTTAATAAAATGAAAAGGTGGCAAAAATGTCTATTGGGGGTGAGGACCCAACACAAATAATATATTGGTGTATAGATATAATAAAAAATGAACATATGTATTTACTAACTTTTGTATCGCCCTTTTTTTTTGGGTAAAAGATATAAGATATATATACTTCACTAGAGTAGTAAACGTGAAAATACTCACTCGTTTGTGACATTTTTAGTATGGAGATCCAAACATGCCGCATCTGCATGCCCCTAATGGTCTATATTTAGGATAGATTGTACATATCTATTAATATTTTTTTGCCATTACATATCTATTAATTGAACTTCACTAATAGTAAACGTTAAAATCGTTTTGACATATTATTATGTAGATTCAAAATATATATGTATATATATATATATATATATATATATTAGAAGATGATGATATATCAATTTGCTGAGTCATTGGTTCTACATTGTTGTTTGTATATATAATAAAATCATTCAACCACCTTACGAATAACATATATTTTACTTATTTCAATAAATCGTACAACACAAGCTAGAGCATACCGTATATAATAATGTCAATATCTATTAATTTTAATATAAGAGGTAATATTTGATCTATTAAAATTGTTACTCGAAAGAAAACGTGATCATAAAAAAATGTGGTCAATCACAAAATGGCTCTTCACTAGAGTCTACAGGTGTTGACGACGAGAATGTCTCCACCATCTTTCTTTCTAGAAGAGCAAGAAGTCTACCTTTTTTTTTAAAAAATTGGGCCTCTGAATTTGTTTACCGAAATCCCAAATTTTTTCTCTTATTATATATAATAATAATAATTTGAAAACTGGAATTAATTAAAAAAATAATAATAATATTATCATAATAGCAATTAGCATCGCATCAACTTATTTATTGCGATTGTCTTACGCGTCAAGCTAGTTAACGTTAAGTCGTTAACCCTAATAGCTGACACGAATAGCAGTCACAATTATAAATAAAAAGTGATAAATAGGTTGTTTGTAATATTTATGTGTTTATTTTAAGCAATTTAAAATATGTTATGTTTATATTATTTTAAATGAAATGTCATATCAACCTAATAATTGTACCGCTTTCTTTAAGCAACGAAGAAGAGTATACCCTGAGGCGCAGTGGGATTACCCTGACTACTACACCCACGATTACTTAAAACTCAAATCTCATGTCTCAAATCATGCATCACTATTAAGATTTTGGGTTAAGAAGGGGTCTGAATGTTTGCCCATATTGTCAAAAGAGGTCTGAATTGAAAAAACATATTATTAAGGACCTGAATTTTGAGTTTTGTGTATAAGTGAGGTCTCCGTCTATTTTTCTGTTAAAAGTGACGTAAAGTGGTCACATGCTTGGCATGTGACCGAAAATAATTTGAAAAACCGAAAATGCCCTTTGACCAGAGTGTGTCCCTCACATGTTTGACCTAAAAAGACGAAAATACCCTTTAAGCCACCACAGCTCCGGCGACCACCACCACCCGGCTCCGGCGACCACCACCCTAGCTCCGACGACCTCCGGCGACCCAAAAACCTCCGATCGGAGCCAAAAAGCTCCGATCGGAGCTCCAAAACTCCGATTCGGAGCCAAAAAAGCTCCGATCAGAGCTCTGTGGCCCCGAATCGGAGCCACAGAGCTCCGATCCTCCCATCGGAGCTCTGTGGCTCCGATTCGGGGCCACGGAGCTTCGATCGGAGCTTTTTTGGGTCGCCGGAGGTCGCCGGAGCTGGGGTGGTGGTCGCCGGAGCTGGAGTGGTGGTCGACGGAGCTGGGTGGTGGTCGGTGGCGGTGGCCGTGGTGACATTAGGGCATAATTAGTGTGCACGGGTATTTTAGACATTTCACATTTCATTAATTAAACTGATAAATTGTATAATAATTGCAAAAGGGTAATTCTGTCATTTCACGTATTTCCGTTACATTTAACATCAAATTTGGACGAAAATTCGATTATCAACAAAACTCAAAATCCAGGCCCTTAATAATACGTTTTTTCAATTCAGACCCCTTTTGGCAACATGGGCAAACATTCAGGCCCCTATTGTGTTCTTAACCCTAAGATTTTAATACGTGTCATTAGATATAATATTTTTCATTATTGGGTTTACCAATCCCAATAGAGCTTTAGAAAGAAAAAAAGCCATAAAATTAATTACACATATGACATGTGTTAAGATCTTAACGGTAAAGCACAATCTGGAATATAAATAGTGGACCATGAAGGAGAAGGAAGTTATAGTCACGACGGATGATAATGTTCACCATGTTGAGAAGGAAGACACTGTTGTGATCAACAGTAGCGGTGAGACATCGATCAAGCTTGATAACGTTTATCATGTTCCCGAAATGAAGAGAAATCTCATTTCAGTAGTGAATGCAGTCGATTAAGGTATGTACGTTTTATTTGGTCCGAATGATGTGAAATTTCTTAGGAATGTTGAGATGATCAAGGCGGACGTAGTTCACATCGGTGAGCGAGTAGACGACATGTTTGTGATACCGGCTTCAAGAAAGGAAAATTCTTCAAAGAAGGTTCATGAAAAAAGGGGGAGTTCGATTCCTCGCGAAGACGTCCATGGTGGAGCTGATGATAAACAAGTGGCGAAGCAAAGATCTGGAAGATCGATCACTAAGCCAGTTCGTGATCAGGATAAAAATTATAATTGCGCTTATTCTTACTTCCTTGCAAGTCCGGTAGTTGAGAATCAATATTTGTCAATATAAAGATAAGGAAGAGTCGGATTTGGAGATGTCAACAGGAATTAAAGTGATGTCGCCGCCACCGGAAGAGAAGCGTCGACATGGTATTTCATCGTTGACTAAAAATTTGGTCTTTGACGAATGAGGAATATACAAGGCATCACGGGAAGTGAGAAAAATAGGTTCAAATTTACAAGATGATCGAGAAGGAAAAGTGCGACTGAAGAATTAAGAGCGGCACAGACTGAAGTGCAACATTGACAATAAGAAACATAAAGGAAAGTCAATATTGAGGGGGAGTGTTAAGATCAAAATTGACTTACCATCATGGGCCAAGAAGAACTCACCGTCATGGAATAGGACCAACTTACCATCATTGGGTCAAGACCTGAAAATTTGGGCTAAGAGGGAGTTGGGTTAAGTTGAAGGAAAATCTAGAGAATTTGTCTAGGTTAAGGTATCTAGATAAGTCCAGGAACTAAGTAGTTTCTAGATAGTTTCTAGAATGTTCTTAGTTTAGAGGTTTCTAAGAGTCTAGAGATTTCTTTAATCAATTATAAATAGGAGTTAAGTCATTTGTAGCAAAACACCACCACAACTTCAACAACCACTAAGTAAGTGTCTTGTAAATCTCCATATATTATATTTGGGTTAAAGGTACTTTTCATACCACATGTTTGATCGAATGTGGCTTTTAGTACTGGATGTTTAGTTTTGTATACTTTTGGTACCAAACGTTTGAAAAAATGTGACTTTTGGTACATCCGTTAGTTGGCCGTTAGTTTTTTTTGGGCTGGATACAATCAAGAAACACCAATATGATGTTTGGGCTGGAGTTCGGGTCTGCTGGGCTGCTTCTTGGGCTTATTGTTTGTCCTGTTGATTATTAGTTTTGTTATTGTGGACACTTTTGAGGCCTTGTAATTTGTTTGTGGACTTGTTTCCTTCATTTACAAACTTGAGGATTAATCCTGATTCGTTCGGGGTTTCCTCACTATTTAGGGGTGATAGTCAGCCAGTGAAGGAACCTGGCTAAGTGATCCCCGCCATTGTTGTGTCCCTTTACCTTCTGCATTCTAGGGTTAGCTATTCTCTAAAATCAAAATGGTATCAGAGCCATTTGCTCCAATCTGACCTCTTCCGCTGCCTTCGTCCCCGTTGCTCCTGTGCGATTCTTTGGCGATTGAAGACGATTCGTATCTCAGAGGATCCTTCTCTTTCTCATCACGACGTTTTGGATTCTGTTCGCTTCAATCAGTCTGACGGTTCGTTATTTGTACTCCGTGATGATTACTTGAGCCGTTCCCTGGGCCTTCACAGCACGATCTTGGCGACGCTTCAGATTCCTTGATCTCTCTTAGATCTGGCCATTGCGGAGTGTCAGATCTTCTTTTGCATGTGCAATTCTTGAACCGATCTTCCTTGCTCGTGTCCACCTTCAATCGATGGAAGACGATTCGCATTCCCAGGACGGCACGAACAATCCGATGCTTGTTGCAACCGGGAATCTCCAATTGGTTGATCTTTCCTCAGAGGTGCACTCTTTCCATCCCTTATTCCTTCACTCTACTGAAAACCCTGGCCAATGTGTGGTCTCTGTCAAACTCACTGGAAGCGAGAATTATACGAAATGGAGTCGTGCCATGTAAATTTTTCTTCTCGGAAAAAATAAATTGGGATTTATAACTGGAATATGCAGGCGCGACTCATTTGAAGAAAAATTGCAGCATCTTTGGAATCGCTGCAATGCTGTTGTCTCTGGTTGGTTGATGAATTCAGTTTCCAGTGATATTTCTGATGGAATTATGTACTCTGAGAGCGCACATTTGGCCTGGATGGAACTCCAAGATAGATATAATAAGATTAGTGGATCTAGAATATATCAATTGCATAGGGAAATTGTGACTGCTCGGCAAGGTCTCGATTTTGTCACTATCTTTTTTACTAAACTAAAAAACCTTTGGACCGAGTATGACACCATTTGTGCCCTTCCCTATATTGATGGCCCTCTGTTTAAGAAACATGTTGAACATAAGGATAATCAGAAGCTGTTTCAATTCTTAATGGGGCTAAATGAAACATATTCTCATGTAAGAAGCAATCTGCTCCTTTCGACTCCTCTTCCCTCTCTTAATCAAGCATATTGTATGTTGTGCCAAGAAGAGAGTCAGAGGGACATATCTGCTTCTATGACTTCTGATATCACCCCTATCTCTGCAATTGCCTCTGTTGCTCCTGATAAACCTAAACGCAGCCCTAATCCTAATTTGGAATGTGATTTTTGCCACAAAAAGGGTCACACCATTGATCGTTGTTTTGCAAAGGGCTGTGATTTTTGTAAAAGAAAGGGACATTGCAAAGATAACTGCTTCAAACTTAAAGAATTGCAGAAAGCAAAGACAGCTGCAGCCAAGAGCACTGTTGCCCCTTCTGTGGATGGCGACACAGCTGACTTTGTTTTCAACAAAGTTTCTAATAATTCCTCTTAGAGTAGTGTTTTGCAAGGTGGAATTACACTGACAAATGAACAATTTGAGAATTATATGCAAAAAGTTGGAGGTAACAGTGGTTCTGCTGCTGTGGCCATCAACAAACAGGATGCATCAAACCAAGGTATCACCTCTTCATCCTGTTTTTTAGCTTCCTGTTGTGAGCATGATAGTTGGATCCTTGACACCGGGGCTAGCAATCACATGACCAATAAACTGAGCTGGTTAAAAAATGTTAGGCTTATTTCTGGTTCTAAAGTACATTTCTCAAATGGCCTGTCCTCTTCCATCACTGCTGTTGGTGATTATTATTTTTCTAATACAAATAAATTGCAGAATGTTCTGTTTATTCCTGACTTTCAATACAATTTAATTTCCATTTCTAAACTCACTCAGGAAATGAACTGTTTTGCTATTTTCTATCCCAATTTTTGCATTCTGCAGGACCTCTCAAATGGGAAGGTCTTGGGGGGGTGGTCTTGAGGATTCTGGCCTTTACTTCTTTCATCCTGAGCACACCAAAAATAAGCCTACTGCTTTTACTATTACCAACCATGATAAAGTTGTTCTTTGGCGTAGAAGACTAGGTCACCCCTCTGTCAAGTCTTTAGATCACATTAAACCCATCCAATGTTTGAAAAATAAGGATGTGGCTATTCATGATTGCTCTGTCTGTCCTTTAGCCAAACTTGCTAGACCACCTTTTCCCAATTCTGATTCTAGGGCAGATGCTGTGTTTGATCTCATTCATGCTGACGTTTGGGGACCCTATTCTGTAGCAACTCATGATAATAAAAAATATTTTTTTGACTTTGGTGGATGATCATTCTAGGTTCACTTGGACCTTTCTTATGTGCTTCAAATCTGATGTGGTTGTTCTAATAAGGAACTTTGTTGCTATGATTGAGACTCAATTTCACAAAACCATCAAAATATTTCTTAGTGACAATGGAAAAGAATTCTTAAATGAGCACAATAATTCCCTATTTCTTAAAAAGGGGATCATTCACCAACATAGTTGTACTTATACTCCCCAACAGAATGCTAGGGTTGAGAGAAAACACAGGCATCTTCTTGAAGTTGCTCGTTCCTTAAAACTTCAGGCTTCTATTCCAGACAAATTTTGGGGTGAGTGTGTTGTTACTGCGTGTTATCTGATTAATCTCACCCCAACTCGCATTTTAAATGAAAAATCTCCTATGGAAATATTTTCTGGAAAGAAACCAAATTTGGATCACCTTCGTATTTTTGGTTGTCTTTGTTTTGCAAAACAGTTGTTGGTATCTGACAAATTTGCTCCTAGAGCCATCCCAGATGTCTTTTTTGGCTACTCTTATACTCAAAAGGGCTATAAACTTTTTAACATTGAAACTCAGTCCTTTTTTGTTAGCAGGGATGTCAAATTTTATGAAACTATTTTTCCTTTTAAAGGAAGCAAACTTGATCTGATGCCCCTGTTTTGTGAACAGCCAACCCCTCCTAGTGTTGATGATATTCCTTCTTCCAATTTTGAAACTCAGGAGGTTTTACAGACTCATGACACTCATTCTGTTTCCTCTGATGAGGACTCTATTATATCTAATGATGAGCCCTTTGATGGTTCTGAAGAAACTATTCATGTCCCTATAACTAATGATGAGTCTGTTTACCATGATTCTGAAGTGGCAGCCCCCCCTGTTATCTCTAGAATTTCAGGAAGGACTATAAGACCTCCAATCTGGAGGAATGACTATGTCTCTTCCTCTAGAGTTTTATATCCAATATCTGACTACATCAGCTATGCAAATATTTCTCCCAGTTACAATTGTTTTCTCACTTCTATTTCTAAACTGGTCGAACCAAATAGCTACTCTGAGGACATTCAGGATCCAGGTTGGATTGATGCTATGCAAACTGAGATTACAGCTTTAGAAAATAATGGGACTTGGGATCTTGTCACCCTCCCTCAGGGTAAGAATGCTATTGGTTGTAAATGGGTTTACAAATTAAAATACAACGCTGATGGTAGTCTGGAGAGGTATAAAGCCCGTCTGGTTGCTAAAGGTTTTAAGCAAAAACATGGTATTGACTATTTTGAAACATTTTCACCTGTTGTTAAGATGACTACTGTCAGATCTGTTTTATCTTTGGCTTCTATGTGTTCTTGGCCATTATATCAGATGGATGTCTATAACGCCTTTTTGCAGGGTGATTTAGATGAGGAGGTTTACATGTCTCTTCCTCTTGGCTTTCGAAGTCAGGGGGAGAATCTTGTGTGTAGACTTCGAAAGTCCTTATATGGTTTAAAACAGGCTTCTCGACAATGGAATTTGAAACTAACCATTGCTCTTTCAAATGCTGGCTACTCCCAATCCAAATTCGATTACTCTTTGTTTACTAAATTTGATAAAAATGATGTTGTTATCCTTTTGGTTTATGTGGATGACCTCATCATTACAGGTAATAGTAGAAAGCTTATTGCTGAGTTAAAATCAGTCCTTGAAACCAATTTTAAAATGAAGGACTTGGGAGAGCTTAAGTATTTTTTGGGCATTGAATTGATTAGGTCTAAGAAGGGCATCCTGTTGGCTCAACGTAAGTATGCTTTGGAGTTGATAGCTGACACTGGTTTATCTGCAGCCAAGATTGCTAAGTCTCCTATGGAGTTTGATTCCAAATTAACCAGTATTAAGTATGATAAGCATGTGAAAGCTAGTTCAGATGATCCTCCCCTAAATGATGTCACCCCTTATAGGAGACTGATAGGGAAGTTGCTTTATTTAACAGTCACCAGGCCTGACATTTCCTTTTCTGTTCAGAACCTTAGCCAGTTTATGCAGGAACCAAAAAGGTCCCACATGAATGCTGCTCTTAGGATTGTAAGGTATATTAAAGGAGAACCTGGTAAGGCTCTTCTTTTTCCTTCAAGTTCTAAGCCTATCTTACAAGGTTTTTGTGATTCTGACTGGGCTTCCTGTTTAGAAACTAGGCGTTCAGTTTATGGGTACTTTATTAAGCTTGGTAACTGTCCTATTTCTTGGAAGGTAAAGAAGGATAAAACTGTTTATTTATCTTCTGCTGAGTCTGAATATCGTAGTATTAAGAAAGCCATTGCTGAGATAGTTTGGATTAGAGGGTTGTTATCTGAATTGCATTTTTCTCAAGATTCTGCCTCTGTGTTATTTTGTGATAATAAGGCTGCAATTCAGATTGCAACCAATCCCATATTCCATGAGAGAACCAAGCATATTGAGATTGATTGCCATTATTCCCGTGAGAAAGTTTTGGATGGTACTGTTTCACTGAGGTATATTAAGTCTGGTGAGCAACTTGCAGATATATTTACCAAGCCTTTGCCTATTCAGCAGCATCATGTTTTAACTGATAAAATTGGTATACATAATGCTTTTGCTGATAATACCTTGGAAAAGGGTTAGTGTTCTTTTCTGTTTTGGCAGAATATTGCTGTTTCTGGATTGAGGGGGAGTTTTGGGCTGGATACAATCAAGAAACACCAATATGATGTTTGGGTTGGAGTTCGGGTCTGCTGGGTTGCTTCTTGGGCTTATTGTTTGTCCTGTTGATTATTAGTTTTGTTATTGTGGACACTTTTGAGGCCTTGTAATTTATTTGTGGACTTGTTTCCTTCATTTACAAACTTGAGGATTAATCCTGATTCGTTCGGGATTTCCTCACTATTTAGGGGTGATAGTCAGCCAGTGAAGGAACCTGGCTAAGTGATCCCCGCCATTGTTGTGTCCCTTTACCTTCTGCATTCTAGGGTTAGCTATTCTCTAAAATCAAAAATTTTGGCCGTTAAATAACATGTACAAGTCACGCGATCGATTCTAAACTTTTAATTTTGTTAAGATAAGAGTGTGACCAAACACCACGCAACTCCTTATATAGGAGAGTAAGAGAAATTCTAGTGAAGTTATTATCTCCGTCAGTTAATTGAGATTACTCATTGGGCTCCGATCCTTAAAGGATTCGTCCTGATACACACAATTACCAGATAAAGTCATTAAACGCAATTAACTCATATTTGATTTGACGTTCAATTTATGAGACCCATAAAGGACAAGCAACCTTCAATTTTCTACAAACCTTACATAACTTGACAGCCGCAACAAACAAGTTAACAACATAACGGCTAATAGTGATGATGAAAAGTTTTTAAACTTAGTGTTTCTTTATTTTATTATATTATCATATTATAACAAGTAGTTATTTAATCACAGAAGAGGCAATAGTAATCACTTGTTAACCCTTGCTATTTGTATGCATTGATGTGGAAGTGGAAGCCTTGAGTTGGAGGAAGTCAACAAAACCCGTTTTCAGTAACGGGTTTTAACCCGCAAGACACAGTGTCCACAAGGTAAGGCCAGCTGTGGAAGAAGCGGTGCAGTCCGTCTTCCAAACCGGCCAACCCGTCCAATCCCAGTACTTTTGCCCGGCTCCTAAGCAGCTCGATCGCAGCCATGGGTTCATGCCTCATGGCCCGTAGGAGGTCCCCGGTAGAAGCCCCAGGCAAGACTCGAGTCACCACGAAGTCGTGCGGGTTTCCAACCCGTGACTCGACGTGAACCACGTTGGGTCGACCGAACATGTTGTGGATCCCAGCTTGGTCCTCCTCATATGCCCCGCCTAAGAAAAGACCCAAGTAGTAACGCCCCCCGTCACGGCCTAGTCCATGCAAGGGCAATGTGGAGTTTCCACCAATGTACGTTGCGATTTTACCATCGCTATCGCATGTTATATCCGATAGAACCCCTTCAACGTCGGGTTTCTCACCGAGTCGATGGATCGGGATGATCGGGAACAAGTGACCCGTGCCCCAGTGGTTCTGGATTGAAGTGAATATCGATAGATTTATACGATAAGTTTTGGGACGACCTGCCTTGGTCACCAAGTCATAGAACCCATCCGCTGCCGCAAGCTGCTCGATCGATAGAAACCCGAGTTTGAACTGATCCACACATTGTTGTTTCAAGCTTTCGTTGTGGCAAAATTCGACGTCGTCGGTGGTTTGTTCAAGGATGATATTATCGGCGTCGGCATCATGATGATATCGCGGAAGAATAATATTGTTATGTTGCATTTCGGGCACCGATGACGGTGGGAATGCCTCAAAGATTAGAACGGAATAGTGCGAGACGGTGGCCCGTCCACTCTCGCTACATATCACCGGGTGCTTAACCGACTTTAGGTCGCATGTCGACTTTAGGGTTCCGACAACCGTTAGGGCATACTCTTCCAATGTATAGCTAACGGAAACGTCTGAGTCAGAGGATTTAGAGCCGTCGTAATCAACCCCAAGCCCTCCTCCGATATCCATCACTTTCATGTGGGCACCCAACCGAACGAGTTCGCAGTAAATCTGAGCGGCCTCGGTTACACCGTCGGCAATACATGCGGTGGTTCGGATCTGAGACCCGATATGAAAATGCAACAATTGGAGGCAATCCAGCATCCCGGCTTGCTCCAGTTTCCGGACCATGCGCAACATTTGCATGGCGGTCAGCCCGAACTTGTCTGACGTTGACCCGTAATAGCCGGAATGTTTGGCCCGAAGCTTGGCCCGAAAGCCAAAAACGGGCCTGCATTTGTCCAGCCGATCCTTGCTAAGTTGGATTGCTAGGTCAAGCTCTTCTTCTTGCTCGAACACAACCACGGTGTTAAACCCTAGCTTTCTTCCGGTTAGGGCAAGGAAGATGTAGTCTGCATCCTTGAAACCATTGCACACCAACAACCCATCCGAATTTCCCAAGCTTGAAATCGCGAGGAGTAGCTCGGTCTTCGAGGACACTTCGAGCCCGAGTTTGAACGGCCGCCCGAACCTATCCACGTCTTCGACCACGAACCGGTCCTGGTTGCACTTGACAGGGTAGACACCCTGGTAGTGGGCCCCATACCCTAGGGACTGAACCGCCGAACCGAAAGCCGAGTGAAGAGACTCGATTCGGTGTTTGAGCACCTCCGGGAACCGGACAATGAGAGGCGGTTTTATAAACCCTAGACCGGCACACACCTTCTTCATCACCTCCAACAGGTCCATCTCTTCCACATCGAGAGTGTCGTTCCCGTGGGGCCGGACGGAGATGTTTCCGGAAGAGTTCACGGTGAAGTAGGGCGGGCCCCACTTGTCCACCCTGTACAATGATGCTGACAGGGAGGGTGACCAATCGACATTTTTGCCGTCCTCGACGACTGGATCGACCAAACACAGACGATCCGCGGCCTTCTCATTCATCATGCCAGACATATATATTATCCTTGTTGGGATCGAAGAGGGAGGGTGTATATGAATTGTGTGTTTGAGACCTAACTAAGCTATGGTAGTCCTTTATAGAGATCAGCATTATCATTTTTATTAATTATACTGCCATTAAAATGGTAATTAGTTAGGGTTAATTAATTATTCAACGTCAACTAATAAATAATATGCAAGTTTATCCATGTCTATATTATATAGAGCAGTTGCTTTCTAGTGCTTTCCACACTTGGTATTATCTATATTTTTTTGGGTCGTTAGGGACCAGTTATTGCCATATGATACATGTTTTCTTGCATAAAATACAAATTAATTTTCTAATTAAACAAATCGACAGCTTAAAATCTTTTGTAATACGATACATCAATTTTCAAAATTCGGTATTAACATAAAGACAACTTATAATATTGAAATTACACTAAAAATTAACTGAATGAAAGAAGGTTTTTAAATTATGAGGTCTGTGTGTATTATATAGTTTTCTTAAGACAATTTCGTTTTATGATAATTGTGTAACGGGTTTTAATGCGAAATTATCATTTTCCAGTATATAACACTATCATTAAATAAAATTTTGCACATAATTTATTCCACCAAATTGAACCGACACTTTAATTCAAACAGAAATAACAACGATAAAAAATTAATTAACAAACTAAACCCAATACATTTTTCGCTGTTGAAAACCAAACAACTGCTAACAAATTGATATATTATATTAGGATATAAAAGTCAATATATATAATAATACAACAAAATCAATGGTACTTCTCGTAATTAAGTTATAAATTATAATATTTGCCAGTATGTCTATTATTTTTGGTAACCGTATGTCTTATATATAAAATAATTATTATAAAATGTGAATTAATAATATTATAATAAAATCTCTTTTTAAGTAAAATCATGTGAAAACGTGTATCGATTAAAATAAAATAAAAATTGATAGAGAGAAAGATGCTGGGGCTACATGAGAGAAAAAACATAAAAATAATGTAGCGTGTATTAGACTATTGTCTATTAGTGAATGAAAATATAGGAGAGAGAAATATATTGAAGACAAAAGATAAATAGTTGCAATTTTTTGAAAAAAAAAGTATGGGTTAAATCACCAATTTTCTACAATTTTGAGTCAATAATAACAATCTCTACCTAAACTTAATTTTTTTAAAATAGAATGTTGAACTTCCAATTTTTTTTGTTAACTGTAATAATCAAAAGTAGGGATGTGTATGGACTAATCCGGACCAAATCGGTTCCAAACAAGATCAAATTTGTTTTGTGCAGTTCCGATCCAACACTGGACTAAGTTTTTAATTGAATTTGGTTATTTTCAAAAGAATTGATCTGTTTGAAACTGTTTTGAAAATGGTTACGGATTATATTGCAAGAAATAGTTCTAGTTCGATTTGTAATAAATGTTTGAATTAATTTATGAAAGAAAAAAAAACAGTTCAAAACTGGTTTCAAGGTTGTGTATACTCACAATTATCTTTATCTAATTTATCTTAGAACTAGATCGTTTGGAATCGATCCGTCCTGGACCGGTTCCAAATTGTCCAATTTCGAACCAGTTTGAGACTGGTTTAAGTACCAAACCCTACAAAAAAGAAAGTCCATACATATATATATATATATATATATATGTGAGTTTATGGCATGTGGATACATAGAAATCTTCTTCTTCATCTTATTTTCTTTCTATTTCTAAGATAAGATATACTACAAATAATAAAGATGATGAGAGTAGAGATTGAGAGGTCTGGCATGATAAAGCCATCTTACGAAATTAGGCCTCGTCCCGTCACTGCTAATTCCTACATCCACCTCAGCATCTTCGACAAGACCACCTACGACACTCACGTTTCCGTGGTCTACGCATTTCCCACACTAAACCCTCCAAACTCGGTTCTCAAACTCGGCCTCCAGAGGGTTCTGTCCGACTACACCGAGTGGGCCGGTAGGCTCGGACGACTTACCGACTCAAATCAACCCGTCATCTTCCTCAACGATGAGGGTGTGCGGTTCATCGAGGCTAAAGTCGATACCCACACCCTACACCAAGCCTTACCTGATTTCGAGTCAACGTCGACCCTGTTGACTCTCGTCCCGAGCCACCAGGGTGTAACAGAACTGGTCCAGGTAATAATAAGTGGCTGGCACATCCTATTAATTAATTAATAATTTAAGTTCGCCATTTAAAAAACTAAAATTTTGCTTAGTCTAACTAGCTAGTCTAGTCGCAACACTATTCATGTAGTTTCTTTGTTTCTACTTTCATATTTTGATTGATATGGAAGCAAAACTTAAAATTATAGAGAGAACAAATGAATAAAGAAATTAGGAGACCAAAATGAAAAGGTAAAATAATATATAGCACCTACCTAATTAATGTAGGAGTTTAAATATAATTTTATGTAGATTACTTGCCCGCTAATTATATTTCAGACCGTGTTTTACCGTTGTGATTTTAACACCTGTATTTTAAATTTAATATTTTTCTTTTAGATTTTCCAAATACAATTTTAAAAGGAAAAAAAAAACCACCAAATTAGTTACGTGTGTCAAGATTAGTATGAAGAGCGATATAAATCCCATATACGTAGGTATATATTTGCTAAAACTAACAAAAAAATGGGGACATATATATATAACGTCTCTTGTGTATGTTGGGTCCACCAGGTTCAGCTGACGAGGTTCAGTTGTGTCGCTGGTGGTGGGTTTCTCGGCGCACCACCAAGTCGGTGACGGCCAGTCTGCCAGCAACTTGTTGGTTGCATGGGGAAAAGCATGCCGTGGGGTGGATATTGGCCCTCTCCCGACTCATACTCGGACCATATTCATGCCACGTGTCCCTCCTAAGTTCGAGTATGAACATCGAGGGGTCGAGTTTACTACCAGCAAGGAGATGGTTGAGGCCAGATCGGAAAACGACGACGTAATTAAGAAGAAGAAGAATGTGGTGGTGCAAAAAGTTCATTTCACGTTGGATTTTATTAAGAAGCTAAAGGCCAAGGCTTCGGCATCCAACCCCAATCGAAACTACACCACGTTCCAGTGCTTGATGGCTCATCTATGGAGGGTTATCACCATAGCTCGCGGACTCCAACCATATCATAATCAAACAACTAAAGTAAGTCGATCATTTCGTTTATGCATGGTTTACTTTTCATATTTTTAGAAATTTATATAAATAGGCGTGGAACATATATAATAGTAAAAAGTTACTTGCGTGTATTTTTACATGAACAAAACAGTTTTACATATTTATTAATTTCATAAAAATATTTATTATGTGGAGTACAAAATGAATTTAATCTAGTGTTAAGACTTAACTATAGATACGTAATATTATTACCATATTTAAAGTATTGATATTTGATGTTTTAATTATTATTTTTTTCACTTTTTTGTTTTGTTTTGACAGTAAAAATGACATTTTAAACAAAAAAAGACATAATTTTCAATTTTTTAAAGTATCAGATTCATTCATAGTGTTCTTATTTGATAATTAAAAAACATTTTTTCGTTCTGCCAATTTTAGGAGAAGAAAGTTAAAATTAACTAATTTGATAGGTTACTCAAGTTGGCCAGATCAATTGATAAAATGAATTGCGTTCATAGTGACAAACCTAGTTTGGATATGTCACCACACTAGGAAAGGTTTAGCCTGATTAATTAACACTCCCAGAATAAAATTGCAAAAGCAATTTATTAATACAAAAAAAAATAGTCAGATAGCAAATATATGAATATGTGATATAGTTGAACTGTTATTAGGTTGTTAACCATTTAATTACATATTGCAGATTAAGATATCAGTGAACGGGAGGACACGGCTGAAGCCAAGGGTTCCGGATGAATACTTCGGTAATTTGGTGCTTTGGGCGTTTCCCAAACTACAAGTAGGAGAGGTTGTGAATAAGCCGTTATCTCATGTAGCCGACGCCATTCACGATGCGGTTTCAGCGATCGACGACAACTACTTCCGATCATTTATCGACTTCGCAACGCACAAAATGGAGCAGGAAAATCTCATTTCCACTGCAGAGTTGAGCCAATCCACATTTTTCCCGAATTTGGATGTGGACAGTTGGTTAAGGTATCCATTTTACGACGTCGATTTCGGAGGCGGAAGCCCTTCAATCTTCATGCCAGTGACTGTCCTCATCGAGGGTTTGATTTTCCTCATGCCCTCCTTTACTACCGACGGCAGCGTAGATGCTTTCGTCCATTTGTTTCAGCATAACTTGCCTCTCTTCAACCAAAACTGCTACATACTTTAATGATCTGATCTAACGAATACAAATTCGACTGCATTTTAGTATATATAAAATAAGGCTTTATATCTAATTATATATGTTTACTCGGGAGATAATGCCAAATTCAACTGCATGCCTTGTAAAACACAGCTAATTAACACGAAAGGAATCCGAATATATATTGTTTTAAGGGATTGGCTAAAACGTTATCGAGTAAATTTTATTTCTAATATGTTCGATTACGAGAGTTAATGAATCAGATTTTAGGAGTGAGAGAAAAAAAACTATCTATTTATTTTTGGCATCATCGTCTTTATTTCTAAAGACAGTTCATTTCATTGGAGACATTCCACAAACACATGATGGGCAGTTATTAATTGCTTAGAAATTGTCATCATTGTTACCCGAGTGAACTAGATCGGCATCGAGCAATAGTGAGTCCCCTCCAGGCTGCTGCTGAAACTGCTCTTCTTGCTGAGCGTTGATGAGCTGATCCATATCTCTGAGCCTCATCTTCAGTCTTCACCACGGTCGTCACCGTGACTTCATGCACTCAAAAAAATGACTAACTCAAAGTCATGATCTATTATCTATAATGACGATGCCGATGGAAACAGAAATGAATACCAACCAGCAGCAGTTCCGATGGTCCAAAGCCAGAGAATCTTCAGACCGGGACTCTTTTCTCGCGCGCCATTAATTGTTCAAGTGTATCCTTTTTTTTTTTTTTTTTTTTTATCTTATCAAATGTATCCTTTGAATCAGCCTTCGCTGCTGTTTCTTTCCTTCACTGAAAGAATTAATCAAAGGGAACCGATAAAAAAGTACGTACTGGGCCAGCCGGTACTCTGTGTAGGAGTTGCCTTATTGGGCCCCTAATGACCGTAGCCCATTAATTTTTTTTTTTCCGGAGTTTTACATTTAATGCTTATTTATAATTCATTCATTTATTTGTTTTTCTTTTCTCGCGTAGTCCTAGAAGCGGTCTCATCGGGAGGGTATTAACCAACACTTCTATTCAAGTTTCCTATCGTAAAATTAAATCTGTAAACAAATAAAAATCCAAAGTATAGCGTACAAAAATGAAAAAAATAATTAGTAAAGCAAACAACATAAATTAGTCGACGACCCCTTGCTAGCCAGCTACGACGAACTACGGTCTCCAGAATCCGACCACGGCAGAGACGAAGATTCCGATCCATCCTGTCCGCCGCCGCCGCCATCACTGCTCAGCCCTGGAGGTGGCCGCGGCCGAAAAGAATAATAGATATCCTGAAAAGGCGGCTGTGGTACATAATACTGCAGCGGCGGCGGTGACGTTGACAAAGACACGGCATTATTATAAGGAAACGAAGGTGGAGGCGGTTGAAGTGACGTCGCCACCGGTGATGACGTAAGCACTTGGTTGTACTGTGGTCTCCCTGAATAATTACTACTACTCGACGACGCCAAGTTGGTGGATCCCGAAGCTGCCACGTGGAAGGGCCTGAGGGTTACGTTTTCAGGGAAGTTGAGCTTGGCTCGGTTGCCTCGGAAGTTAAGGGCAGCCTCGTCGTAGGCTCGGGCGGCAGCCTCGGCGGTCTCGAAGGTGCCTAACCAAACCCTAGTGGCCTTGAAGGGGTCTCTGATTTCGGCTGCCCATTTACCCCACGGCCGTTGTCTCACTCCTCTGTATTTTCTTTTGGGTTCTTCCGACATTTTTATGCTTGTGTTGTTCGATGGTTGGTGTGTGTATTCGTATGTCGGAGTCGATGTGTTTTGTGTTGAATTAGCTGCCTCGTTATATATGGGTGCTGTCAAAAGTAGATAGTATTGATAGAGATAAATATTAAATTTTTAAAAGATATGACACGTCACAATAAAAACTGAAGATTTAAAAAAAAAATTATTATATCATTTTGAATCAATTTTTCGATTTATCTTCAATCACATGCAAAACAATTAGCACTTACAGATTAAATAGTATATTTATAAATTGGAATTAGAATTTTGTCAACAAATAAAACCTAAGTTAATAAATTGTTCAAATAATAAAACTTTATATAGTAATTTGATAGAGTGACCGATTTTTCAATAATTTAGTAATAAACTTATAAATTTAGATAATTCTTTTTTTTGCCACTAATGAAATAAAAAGATAATTTATTATTTGCTGAATCTGCTCGTATCTTATTGCAAACAGAACAATAAGTTCTATACATACAAAAAGGAGTGACAAACGTCACTCTATCATCGACTATTTTTATTCAGATACTATATTTATTCATAAAGAGGAAATATATCCCGAATTCTTATTATTTTGGGGTAAGACTTTTATTATTTTGTGTAATATACTAAGACTCCATTGTTTTGGTGTACACCTCATTATTTTGTGTAAACTATTAAGAACCTATAATTATTTTGTAAGACCTCATTTTATTTTTGTAACAGTCTCATTCAATTCATTCGGAAAAAATTCATCAATTTAAAGTTTTGGGTCTTTTAACTTAAAAAGTCTGGTTATAAGTTTATTATTCGCTATGCTATAAATTGTAGTTATTTCAATTTATTGTCCTAAGAGAGGTCCAATAATGAAATATATATATAAACCATATAATATAATTTTTTTTTTTGGCCAAAAAGATATTCATGCATATATAAAAGCAAAAGCAGTACAATATTCAGGGCGGATAAAAGTCTATATCAGCAATAAGCAACGATAAAAGAGAGGGCGGGGGTAACACTACCCAATCACCAAGACTCGACCTCCGTTTCGCTTGGATCGCAATCCAATTCGCACAGCTATTAGCATTCCTAGGCACCCATGACCATTCCACTCGAGTAAAGCGTTAAAATAATATTTAAAAAGACTTTTTTAAAATGTGCAAACCATATTTAACCATATAATATTTAAAAAGACTTTTTTATCACTATATTTTAAAATGTGCAACATGCTTTAAAATAATGGTAATTAATATTTCTTTCAACCACCCGTCGAAAATTGATGCCAAACACATTTTAATTTCACATAATTAACCGAATATTGCTCCAAAAATATCAAAGTCAGGACCTAATAATTCAGACTCGACTAAGACTCAAATGACCACAATCGGTTCTGATCAGATTTGACTCAATTATAGCATTTATATAATAAATTAATGGTTAATTAGTTGTGATACCTTTGGAAACTACTAAGTTAATTTTACACATTTAAAATATATTTAAGGTTATTTTTAGATAAATACTTAATTGAAGTACAAATTATCATCGTTATGAACATTTATACATTTTAAAATATATTATATTTTCAATATAATTTTCCAAAAAAAGTTATTGTTACACCAATTTTTTTTTACATAGCATACTTCCATTATAAACATCATAAATACCTCATTGATTCGGAAGTTTTAATAATTAATGAGTACTAATAATATACCGTGCCAAGAGTTATTGTTAGATAATCCACGTGAAAAATGGTATCAGTCGTCGTCGAAACTCATTGACTTCAACAACAAAAAATTAACGCATTTTTATATGCAGTCGGTGTAACAACGTTACTCATGGTCGTGACTAGTAATAAAATTCTCTACTGACTTTGCAAAGTTTCCTTTTTTAACGATATATATATATATATATTTAAAGCTCAAACACAGAAGTGGTACTTTGACCTAACTACGTATTATATTATTCCATACATTCTAACAAGCGTGTAATAAGAGTACCAATGAAAACCAGTCTTTCTACCGCGCTTCACAATTATTATCATGCATGCTTGTAGTAGATTAATTTTTTTTTTTTTTTCATTTTTTATCACCTAAATGTGAATCATTTAGAGAAATTGAGTTAATAATATTTTGATGCAAATTCTAGATGTAATTAAAAAAAAAACATTTTTAAATTTTATACATGCTACAATTAAGTCATCCTTACTAGTAAAAAAAAAGTACAAGTATAGTAATTATAAAACATGTTAGAAAAATATCAATCAAATATTTATTAATAGTTGAATTTTTATTAACGTACACTTTGTTAAACTGATCAATTTTAAACCAATATTTTCTAAAATTATTAAAAATATCCTAAAATACTACTATAGTTCTAAAAGAATCTCAAATTTAATATAAAATCAAATAAAAATATCGAATAAATTTTAGAATGATACTTATATACAAAATATATATAAGTTAAATATATAATCGGTAAATAATTCTTAAAAGTGAACTTTTTAAATAATTTTCAAAATATTTTAATAAAATTATTTTGATGCTTTCTGGTTACATTTATTTAGTATTTTTTTAATACGTACCATATGAAATTTTGGTTTTAGATAAAACCTCTTAGTTAAATTATAAGGTTATTTTATCAAATTTTAAAAATAGTTTCTATCCAAGGTTAATCGAAAGACAATCGTAGCTAAATTTTTATACAATATATATAAATTAAATTTCAGTTATGAATCCGCTACAACGAAAGTTCATTTATTAGCGAATTGCCATTCATATAAAGTTAAGCTAATAATTATTTGGTAATTAACCTTAAAATAGTAATATTATGAAACTTAAAGTTAAGTAAGCAATGAAATTGCAAAATATAATATATTGATAATCTAAAAATATCATGTATGTGGTATACATATAATAGGTTTTTAATTAATTTAATTAGATAGTGTTGTATTGTACTTGTAGTAATAATTGATAAATAATAAGGATAATAAGCACACACTTACTTGCCCTAAAGGTGGGTGCCGCTTGGATTTGGGAATCTCGAGTGATAATAATATCTTCTCGCTCCCTCTTTCGACCGCCTGTAGTCGACTCCACCGACTGAGCGCGGTGGTCGGGGTGTTGATGGTCACCGGAAACCACCCTACTTAGAGCGGAGACGATGGCGGACATCTCTCTCTGTCGGCTAACGGTAGAGAGCACATGATGAGAAGAAGGCTGGTTATTATTATTATTAAGCCATAATAAGTCGAGATCTTCGGCTGTGGGCTTCTCGTCTTCTTGGCTGCTGCTTCTGCTTCGTTTCGCCACCTTAATTACTTATTATTATTGCTTGCTAGCTAGCTCGCTCTACAGTAATAGTAATATGAATGAACGAAGAAGATAAAAGAGAGGTCACGTGCAGTGCAGGTGCCAGCAAACAATTTTGGTTGGATATTACGAGAGAGATGGATGTTTTGTCTGTCTTGTATGTCGGGTCAGAAGAAAGGAAGGGAAGTTTTATGGGAATAATGGGATGAGGTCTCAAAAAACCATTTGCTTAATGGAGTCTACGTGCGTTTATATAAGAGATAGTCACATCTCCGCCGCCATTCAACCCAAACCAAACCTTCTTTTCTAAGTAATACAGATCATAATAATATAATACAATATAATATTTTATTTTGTTGTGTTTCATATTCATTTCCCCTTTAGCAAGTTTACTCTTCTGTTTCCCTCTAACATATAATTCTAGTTTATTTATATTACTATCTATTTACCAATATATAATGTGTGTTGGGTCCTCACCTCCAAAAGACAGAAGTGGTACAATCATAAAACCGGCTAGTTCTTTATCCATTGCAACCACTCTGTATTAAACCGGACGCAGTGAACCGGCCAACGCACTAAAATCACGCACGCCTCGTACCAACAGAGGCTAAATGTTACCAACCATTCCAACGTCTGACCCCGTCTGCACATTGCCCACCGTTCGCCTCTCTCGCCGGCCCAACTCTCCCATCTACAACCGTCGTCAGGGACTCGCCACCAGCCAAAATCTCAAAGTTTTGATCACAATTACCATTGTCAACCATCGGTGCAACTATAGTAAATAAATTAAAAATAAGATGTATATATATGCTTTTTAGCAATATATTTTCTTTTTTTACATTTTTTAACAAAAATTACACTTAAAGTGAATTTATGTAACTGTTATATAATAATAATAATAATTAAAAATGGATTGGTAACAACTCATTCTAAAAATTTAGGAGTCCAATCTCCATGATTATGATAAATTATTGGCACAAAATGCCGTAAATATCCTAAAAGTGTTCTTGGAGTGCACACTAGGTATCTAGTTAGCTAGGGAGTCTTGAGAAAGTGTATATATATATATACTTAGAGCATCCACAATGGTTTTACATAAAATATATTCTTTAAAATTGTCACGTAGACATTTATGTACACTTTAAGTAATACGTAAATTTAAGACACACGTAAAAAATATTTTCTCTGCAATCGTATTACTTAAACATATTCCTTAAATATATTTTATTATTAGATTTTCCAACAACCACCAATAAGATATTAGCATTAATTATAAAATGAATTAATTTATAATAAAAAATTGGTTACGTAATACATAGTGCATTACTTAAATTTAAGGAATGCTTTATGTAAAAACATAAATTTACGTGTGGGTCCCATTTTTAAGAAATGCTATGTAAAACCACTGTAGATAATTTTTGTTACTTTACTTAAATAAACATGTAGGACCCACGTTTACGTAATACCATTGTGGATGCTCTTAATTAATATATATATATATAGTTACTGTATTACCGTGGAGTATTATGAAAGTGATTAATTTAAAACAAGTTTACAGTCGAATTAATTAAATTTATAGAGCAAACATACATTAGGACGCTAGTACGTACCTAAATACGTAAGATTACGAATGCAACTAGGATACTACTTCTTAGTTCTTAGTTTATTATTTTGGTTGCAGTAGATGGTTGACGTGGACATTTACTATTCGTTCACCTGAAACTTGCGGCATTGTCAACGTTGAATTTTCAGTCAAAGTAGGCGCTAACAAACGCGCTTTTCATGCTTATCCGAAAATAGAATCTTTGATTGGGTCGTGTTTCTTTAATTACGCAATCCATAATTAAGGCTTACCGCGACTCATCTCTCTATGAAATTATTATCTTAACGACTTAACTTGTACACTTTATGAAAATACTAAGTGTATGCAGAGATTATTCTAAGAATTAACACTTAGTAAATCTATTGCAAAAAGAATCTGTTTAAAAGAGCTAAGGTTAATAACAATATATTATAGGGTTAACAAGTTTTTGGTTCTAACTTTTGAGCTTTTATTCAACATTTTCTTTTACTTAGTTTTGGTACTATATATTTGAAAACTTTTGGTTTTTGGTCTATCCGTTACTTGACCGTCAGTTTGACCGTTAAATAGTCATGACTTGCACATGCCTAGTCCCAAATTTTTAATTTGTTCAGTTTAGTCCTCAAATTTATTGTCATAACTTTTTATATTTGCAATCTAGACATTAAACATTATCAACTGAACTTTAGGGCTAATTGACATAGCCATGGTCCGACCCATGGCTAGGTCGGACCATGGGTATGGTCGCCCAGGTGCAGCGACCCTATCCATGGTCCGAACTAGCCATGGGTTGAACCATGACTAGGTTAATTTAGCATAATGGTCCAATTGGGTCAATTGGACATTAATGCTAAATTGACCTAGTCATGGGTCGGACCATGACCAGGTCAATTTAGTCATAGGTGTGATAATGTTTAAGGGCTAAATCGCAAAAATAAAAAGTTAGGAAAATAAATTTGAGGACTAAACTGAACCAATTAAAATTTTGGGACTAAGCATATGCAAGTCACGTGACTATTTAACGGTCAAGCTGACGGTCAACTAACGGATGGACCAAAAACCAAAAGTTTTCGAACATATAGTACCAAAACTAGGAAAAAGAAATATTAGATCAAAATCCAAAAGTTGTAAAATATGTTGGACCAAAACACTCATTAATTTTATATTATAATATATATATATAGTCGGAGTTGAAGAGTGTTATGGATGACGGGTCAATTATATCGTGGCCGTTGTTGAGTTGATCTTCGAGAAGAAGTTTTATGGTGGTGGAGTCATGCATCATGGTTATGGGCAGCTTCAACCAGCTTAGGTGCTTCCAGCAACCCACTTGCATGGCCACTTGATATATATAATAATATTATCCAGAGAGTCGGTCAATGGCTGCACTTATATATGTCACCTCGCATCATCAATAATAATAAATATTATTATTTCTGTTAGAGTCGAATAATCCGCATATAAGAATTGTAATGTCTTGTTTTTCTCTTGTGCGGAGTGGTCCTTGCTAGTGTGGGAGGGATTGTCTAGAGTCATTATGGAGGGATTGTCTAGAGTCATTAGGACCTATAAACTAATAAATATAATATATACGTATTTCTACTCCTATCGAAATTAGTTTGTAAGAGGAAAAAATATTGATCAAATTTTTTTTTCAATTTAAAAAGAAATATCGATCATAAATAATTTCCAATTCACATAGTCTCAGAAGAGTTTTTAATTTGTGTGAGGTGTTCCTAACTCCTAGGGTGGAGGGATGTAATTCGGGACCCATATTATATTAACATTACGTGTAGTTTGGTTTGTCAAACGATGTAATGTGCATTATAATGTAATATTTATTGTAATCTGAAATTACGTCCAAACTTCATTAAATATAATGTGAGATTACATCCAAATTACTTTACATACTTACTTCACATTTAGATTAATCTTCGCTTTCACTATGTGAATTCATGAATATTTCAACCAGATTTAAACTCATATCATCCTCGATTGGATAAAATATTAAATAACTATATAATATGGCTAGTTATCCATGTAGCATGTATTGTGAAGAAGTGGAAGTGTGAGTGCTAACTTAAAAGGTAATATATTTTGGACCTTTCTACGATGCTCTTGGAGCACCATACTTTTGCCACTATTTTTTTTTAATTTTTCTATTGTTCTAAAGGTGAACCCCATAGGGAAATTGATATTATTAATAGTATAATACACATCTTAGGTGTAGTTAAATTTTTTTTATATTTTTTCATACTTTTAAAGTTTTATTTATGTTACAATTAAGTCCACCATAGTATTAAAAAACCAAAAGCATGGTGCTCCAAGAGCATGGTGCTCCAAGAGCATGGTAGAAAAATCCTTTGGGCTAACATTTATTTTTATTTTTTTGGCCACTCACAACTAATTGCTCCCGAATTAGTAACATGGTCAATTTCTAAGCTGTGCTGGAGTAAACCACACGCTCTATGCCCGTAAAATTAATTCTATAATCACATTTTAACTATTCTGTCAAATATATATACATTAGTTGATGGGTTAAGAATACAATAAGTGCTTGAATTTTTGTCCATGTTGCCCGGAGAGAGGTCTGAATGTTAAAATGATATTATTAAGGGCTTAAAATTTGAGTTTTGTTAAATGAGAGGTCTCCGTCTATTTTTTTTTTATAAAAGTAACGGAAAGTGGTCACATGCTTTGCATGTGACTGAAAATAACTGAAAACCCGAAAATGCCCTCCAACCAAAGTGTGTCCCTCACATGCTTGACCTAAAAAGACGAAAATGCCCTTTAAGCTCCAGACCGGAGCTTTGGAGCTCCGACCGGAGCTTTTTGGCTCCGATCGGAGCTTTTTTGGCTCCGATTCGGACCAATCGGAGCCGGTAGCTCCGATTTGGACCCAATCGGAGCCGTGGCGGTGGTCGCCGAAGCTGGGTGGTGGTCGCCGGAGCCGGGTGGCGGTTGTCGAAGTCGGGTTGGTGGTCGCCGAGTGGCAGTGGCCGGAGCCGTGGTGGTTTTAAGGGCATAATTAGTGTGCAGGGGTATTTTAGAATTGCAAAATGGTAATTCTGTCATTTCATGTGATTCCGTTACATTTATCAGAAAACTTAAACGGAAAACCGAAAAACAACAAATATGATAATTCAGACTCTCCGGCCAACATGAGTAAACATTCAATTCCATATTGATTTCTTAACCCTTAGTTGATAGTATGCACGTGCACGCACATCGACCACCTCAATTTCAAAGGTCATTGATAATAATTTGTTAGCAATTCTAATATCTACTATTATCAGTAATATATGACAAAATAAACTTGGTAATAGTAATAGTCGCTAAATTTATCTCAAGTAAATGGATCAAAACTCCATTACGTAAAAGTGTATAAAACCAATTATGTAAGTAAGGCAGTTAGTAAATGACGGTTCAAACTCTACGTATGTAATGTCGTATAGGTTATCAGCCCAAGCATCAAGTAGACAGACAGCTTAGGACAAAGTCGTCTTAGCTAGCCGTGTCTTGTTCTTCAGCAGCAACGCAAGGGCGCCATATTGTTTCCTTTCCCACATCCATGAGTGCAATTCCTTTCTTCTCTAAATCAGCCCTAATTTGATCGCTTCTCGAGAACTCTCCGTTTTTCCGAGCTAATGCTCTATCCTCAATCAGACCCGAGATGTCTTCTTCCACAAGCCCTGCCCTTATCAACGCTTTTGATCTCAGTTGATCCAAAATCTGCCCGGATAGCCGCAATTAATCATTTTTCTTCATGCAGCAGATTAACTACTAATATCAGCAGCAAGAGAAAGAAAACACATCATACCTCATTGTAAGTAAGAGATGGAAGCAGTCCCAGAACACTCACAACCTCCTTAACCTCTCTCGCCACCTCTGTTAAAGACTTAATAATCGACATTTGTTGTTGCTTCTGCTGCTTCTTCTGCATAGTGTGTACGTACTTGAATCACAGTCTAGTACATCACATTTGACCCGGCTGACGAATGAAAAATATTATGTCATAGTACATACCTTAAGGGCATTCACGTTGCTGTTTATAAATTTCAGGGCATCTTGAAATGATGCACCGATCAGTATATGCGATGTGCTCAAGTCATCAGACATTTTACTCTTGAAGTCGGATTGAAGCTTTCTTATTATACCATCAGTACCCTGTAGTATCTTCACAGGTTTTCCTTTTGGCTCTGCCGTGGCAGCTTCACTGCTTTCTTTGAATGGTGACAAAGCATCTTCACAGTCTTTCAATGTCTACAAATTATGTTACTTTCTCAAAAACACTTTAAACCTATAGTCTAAGAAGTGGCTAAAGTAACTCAAAATCAAGGTTTGGATAAAAGGCGTACCTGATAAATGTAATAAATAGCATGCGATGAAGTTTCCAACTGTACGGTTGAATAGTTGAGAGGAGAACGATAATGTGCGCTTATCAAGAAGTGCCTAACAGCAAGGGGATGGTAGCGCTCATGGATCTACAAACACACAATGTTTGACAGAAACTCACGCTTATTATTTATTAAACATCAAAGAAAAATGCTTGACAAACAAAATAAGCATCCACTTGCCTCCCGAATGGTGAAAAAGTTGCCAAGAGATTTTCCCATTTTCACGTTGTTATTAGTCACATGGCCATTATGCATCCAGTAGCTTATTCTGCTCTCTTGGCATGCCGCGCAACTCTGTGCTATTTCATTTTCATGATGGGGAAATATCAAATCAATTCCCCCACCATGAATGTCAAACTTGAAGGATAGATAATGTGCACTCATTGCACTGCACTCAATATGCCACCCTGGTCTGCCCCGGCCCCATGGGCTCTCCCAATACGGCTCATCAGGTTTCGCTGCCTAAAATGTCCCATAATCAGTTAGTTAATGAACCTTGGAAGAACACAGTCTTATTATAATCATTGCATGCAAATGTAAGGCATAAGTCTACAACCTTCCAGAGTGCAAAATCGGATGGATTGCGCTTTCTGCTGTCAACTGCAACCCGTTCACCAGCTCTGTGGTTTTCTAATTTCTGTCCAGATAGTTGCCCATAATTGGAGATTTTATCAACAGCGAAGAACACATCTCCGTCAACCTCATATGCACAGTCATTCTTAATTATCTGCACAATATCAGATCATATAATAATTAGTTAAAAGAAATAATTGATAGTACATGTATGGAAACTCGAAAACAGAGTGGTAGTGTGCAAATATATTGTTCTTGATTCCAAAGATTCTGACTATCAATAAGGTACTTTCATAGAGCAAAGAAATTTCATGGGTTCGACGTCTACATGACTCGTGAGAATTAGAAATCACTAGTTTCATCGCAAAGTTACAGGATTGCTACACTATATATAATTTTGGGCACTTTCATCGAGCCATCTGTTCAGGTGTAGTCCAACAAAAGAATTGAATTCGTTCATCTAATGTCTACTATGACTTTTATTGATGTATATATAACCAGAAGTAGCCCTGTCTCCAATCCTCTTATCAAGCAAACTCAAGTCCAGAAAATTGACCCCCGTCTTATGCTTCTTTGGATCATTCAGACATTACTAAATTCTAAATCAATAATCTGCTTAATCTCTCATCAGCCGTCAAATACAATTTGATCCCATTAACAAAAAAGAGGAACGCGGTGAAATTTTTTTACCAAGGAGTGAGTTCATGGTATCAATCTCAACCTAAAACCTCATGATTTGCTAGTAGCTACAATTACAATGCCTTGATTCCCTCCCCTCTTAAGAAGGGAATCACCAACCAAGGTTATCCCTAAACCTTTACAGCTGAGGATACATAATCACCACAAAGCAAGGAGTGTATGCACTAGTATGCAAATTCCCTTTGAGACATTCAAACTGTTATATAAGAGAAACAAGAATAGAGCAAATGGGGGAAAACCTGTTGTATCATGTCAACAATTTGGTCCATATGGGTGGAAACACGTGGCTGGTGGGTGGGCGGAAGGCACTGGAGATCAGTCATATCATTCAAATATTCTTGGCAAAAGCGGCCACTCAAATGCAGGGGATTTTCATTCAGCTCATTTGCCCGGCGAATTATCTGTAGACATCCACATGTTCTCCATGAGCAGTTTGAAACTAAACAAAAATGCACAATACAATCCACCAACCCCACTGAAAATATTGTGAGAAAAACCATCAAACTATTTGAGCTGGCGAGTTTCTTTACACGACTTTATCAGGTAATAGGCCATTTCCTTCATCTCAAAATTGGTCATGGCATTCAGTTTAAGATATAAAATGCCATTATAAAAAGATAAATGTTATGTTTTCAGTATGCAAATATTTTGAAGTTGAAGTTGAACCAAATTAAAGTTTCAGTAATCCTAGATTATCAAAAGATATAGTAGGTCAGTTTTGAAGATGTTTGGATACTATTTATGCTCCAGGCTTCAGTTGGTAAAACACCAACCCCAATCATGACTTTTAAACAAGCTGGTGGCACAAAAAAGAAAGTGGTCAGCAGTAAAACATAACACGCAGTAGCTTGATTCTCTTATGACGTGGACTACTTAAGTTTACGAAAGACTGGAAGTTAAAACATAGTTCCCCAAAATTCGGAATAGCAAACTCCATCACATCTTAACCTTAGATCTGAAAGACACCAAAAATTGTCAAACCACTTCTTAATAGAAGTCAACAGCATCCTTCACCAAATGATGCACGACAATCATATATCACTCAAACAATTTAGCGAACTGTAGCCGATTTGAGGATAATAGCTTCTAGAAAACCTATCAATCATGCCAGTGATAAAAATGATATAGACTATAGAAAAGAGAGCAAGACGTGCTAACTACTGCTTCAGTACATAATGCAAGCAGAGTTATCTTTTTTTTTTTTTTTGGGAAGCAATGACACCCTTGTATACTAACATATATCACTGAATTCTTAAACATTCAATCTCCAAAACTATTGTGTTTCAGATGCTCAGAAACTCAGCAACATGCACACTGTAACTATCAATGTCATATTAATTTGATAACATCTACAAAGACACTCCTTTCTTACTTAAATTTTAACTCCATGTAAAGATTAATTCTAAGGTAATATTATGAACAATTTAACTGGATGTATCCAACCGGTAGCTATTGGATTACTCCATTAGAAGCATTTGACTGATAAGAGATTGATGGCATTGTTAAGACTCACCTTATCATCAACATCAGTGAAATTCCGTACATAAGTAATTTCATAACCCAAATGGAGAAGATACCTGCATATAGCCAACATTAGTTGCCACGGAATATTCTTGAGATGATATAACAAATCGGTCTATTTTACGGAAATGGAACTAAAGAAATGCGGTCAGTAAATGCAGCTGCAGTGTGTAACCTACACAGCTATTAACTCAGTCCGAGATGTGGATGCAAAAACTTCCATATTAAGTGACAAACCACAAAACTTCATGCATGATCAGATTATTTCAGAAGCTTCCCTACTCTGCAAGAGAGAATGACCCTTCTGGACCTCCAAATGGATATCCATTATTCTCCCTTGACCCCTTTCATTACAAAACTCTTCTTCAACAACAAGAATCCAAGCGAAAATGCACAAGATTCCATAGAGACTGAATGCAACCAATGAACAATCAAACTAGTGGTTATCTACCTGTAGAGAACGTCAAAGACGACAGCAGCGCGGGCATGGCCAAGATGGCTGAAATCATAAGCAGTAACGCCGCAGACGTACATGCCTACCTTACCTTCAACAAGAGGCTTAAAAGCCTCTTTCTCTTGCGTCAATGAACTGTATAGTCTTAGGTCTTCGTTTTCCGCCATTGCTGGATCACCGAGATAGCGTGAGATACCTGAAGGGAAAGGGCAGCCTCGAATCTCTCAAGTCGTAGATGTAACGCAACCAGAATGAATTGAATTATCCTCCGCTTTCCTCCTCGCCAGAAGGAGGCGTCGCACAGTAACTGCAATTGAACCATTTAGTTGCTGATCCTCAAGAAGGATTGCATTTGCAATGTATAAAGTACCTGCTAGAATTTAGCCGTGGTTCTTAGCTACTAACCTGAGATTGGCTGCAGCAGATCGATTCACTGCAAATGACGTCCACTAGAGTCCTTCGATGCACGTACGGCGAAGATCCTCAGGCGAAATTTTCTCAATTATCTCAGTTCAGTTCTCTCTCTCTCTGCGGCGGAGTTATGGTGAAGCTTTAATTACATGGCTTGGAAAGGAGTTGGGACAAGATAATTTTTTTTTGACTTAAAAAACAAAAAATAGCCCAATAAAACAAATTTTTATTAGGTTTAAAGAGTTTTGATTTGAAAAAAAAAAATATCATATGTTTGATTAAAGTTGACTTTTGATGTAATTTTTTTTTGCTATTATAAGTTTGCATTTTATAGATTTTTAATATATACATTAGTTGCTTGTTAAATTTGACTTTTTTGTACTTTTTTTATTTTGTTCAGTTCATGGTTGGATCAGACCCTGGTCAGGGTCACCCACGTCTAGGGACCCTGATTAGGCCAGAACCTGGCTATGTCAATTTCGTCCTAGGGTTTGACTGGGTCAAAAGCCAATTTGACATAGGCAGGGTCCGACCGAATGAGGAGTTGACCCTGGTCGGGGTCTCCGAACATGGCGACCTTGACCAGGAACTGATCCAACCATGTGTCAGACTTGACTATGCCAATTCTACCTAAGGTTCGACTGAAATTGTTTAGGGATGAAGTTGTAAAAAATAAGATTTAGGGATAGAAATTGGATAACTAACTGAACAAAATAAATGTATTTAACGGTCAACTAACAGATACACAAAAAGTTTACAACATGAAAAAGTATGACACTAAAAATTTACAAAAAAAATTTACCAAAAGTCAACTTGTGTAAAAAAAACATATAACACAAAAATACCATTTAACCATGTAGGACTCGCCATTTCTAAATAGAGGTGTCAAAGGATACGGGTACTCCGTGCTTGCTAGCTTGTCTTGTCAGGTTCACTTTGATTTTGCCCACACAACAGCTTCTCGTAGATATAGGAGGGTTCAGGTGTGGGATCGCGGGGCTTCATGAACCCGCCTCGCCTCGTACGTGTATAATATATATATATATATATAAAAATAAAATTTTGATTTAAAAAAAATATAAAATATTACTTAAAATAATTAAAATTAGAAGTTAGATTTTTTGTCAGGAATAAAACTAATATAAAAAGACTAAGTAAAATCACTTATAACTCTGCACAATTAAATAAATCCATCCTAAAGACAGTTTGTGCAAATAATTTGAAAGACAGCAGTTGTAACTTGTACGTTTGTAACATACTTATTCACAGTTAAACTAATCTCACATGATTAGTCTAAATAGCGATTATTATTAGGGTTAATAACTAAAAAACTGTCCAAAGTTTACCCTATGTTAAAATTAGGTGTCTGAAGTTTGAAATGTTAAAATGGACTGTCTCAAGTTTCATTTTTGTTGAAATTTGGTGTCTTTGTGCGTCTTTTCATCTTCATTCCATCATTTTCATCAACCCACCAACCCACTCATAATCCATCACTCTTTACTTTTCACAAAATCGTCAAATTTCACCTAAAAATTGAACATTAAAAAAAACGTTTCTAGAAGAGTGGTGTAGAGCCATTTTCCAAGGACAATAGAGCGAGATTTACTTGCCCGGATGTGACCAACTTTTTAGGTGACGGTCCCGGCAAGACGACGAGAATGGAGTGTGTATGAGAGCTCGAATTTGACGGACGGTTTCGTCGGAATTGACTTCTCTAAATTAATCACACTGAGACACCAAATTTTAACAAAAATGAAACTTGAGACAGTCCATTTTAACATTTCAAACTTCAGACACCTAATTTTAACATAGGGTAAACTTTGGACAGTTTTTTAGTTATTAACCCTTATTATTATTGCCCTTGTGCGGGGCCGGCCATATCCTAGATTGTTTACAACGCATCGGAGCTTACTTAGAAGAGGAGCAAAATTGTTGACTTGCGATCTGCTCGACCTATCCCCTTTCTCCTCTCAAATTATATTTTCTTCTTTTTCTTATATAAAGATAGAGTTTTTCAAATCACATCCATAACTGAAAGTCTGAAACCTTCGTCTCTCTCCACGATCCGTTTTGGACAGCACAGAAGGAAGTAGCGATAACAATGGCGGACGAAAAGGAGTCTACTTCCGTTCCGCTGAGTGAAGCCGACATTGATAACTCCGGCGAAGATCCCGAGGATCCCGTCAAGCCGCCTCCTACTACCTCAGCCAATTCCTCCTCCACTCGCAAGGTCCGGTCCGCCCAGAATTCACTCTTCCCTCCTTCATTATTATCTTTAGCTTTCTAGCTGATCGATCTCCTGCTAGCTAAAAATCTAGACTCTTGAGAGAGCTGAGTTGATTCAGCTGCTTCGCTATAATAATGATGCCTGGCATTGCTGTGAAGTATTTCCAGCTTTAGATATTTCTTTCTTCTTTACAGTTAAGTTAAATTGCATATAGTGAATCGGAAATCAGGACACAATTCAACTTAATTTGTTTTTTTAAGTCATACATGTTGACTAAACGACTTGAATTATAGATGGAGGTCAACTGAAAGGCGATTGAAAAATTCTATTTTTTTGTGAAGTTAGTCCACGGCTGGTAAAGCCTCAAATTGCTTACTTTTCAAAGCTAGTCGTCGTCTTCACTTATTAAATTACTTGAAGAATCATTAATGGTATTAAAATAGAGATGGAACATCAACTCTTGCTGAGATTATGTAGGATGGCAAATTGTGTGGCGGTGGTGGAGGTATAGTGGTGATTTGGACAAGTATGAATATGATATTCATCTTTGGCTTGACTAGTCCTTCTGTTCTTGTTTTGAGCTCTCTTATATTGTTTTCTATTCGCTTGTCTTCCAGGCTTGCTGTTTTGTTTTTCAGAGTTGGATCTCAAAGAAGTTCATGACTGGATGGTAACAAGCTCACCTACTCTGCAGTCTGCTGATTCGATATATAATTGCTATCTATTCCTCATGAGCAACTTATTTTGCTAAAAGAAAATTTCTTTGGTTCAAGTCGTCTGACATTGGTAGCAATATTTGTAGTGTTGTTCTTTTCCCAGTTGCAGTTACATTTTTCGTGACATGGTGGATCATCCAGTTTGTTGATGGTTTATTTAGTCCTATATATGCACAGCTTGGAGTTGATATATTCGGTATGGAATTTCCTTCTCAGTTTTTCCTTTCAATACAGTTATTATGGTTTATATATATATATGCAATGTGTATCAGAACAAAAGGAGGGGCTTAATGTGAGTTATATCCTGTCATTGTTGCTTCATCTGTAACGTAGTTCTACACTATCTTTTGTGTGAGCATTCAACCACACAAAGGAGCACAAACTTCTCTTCCACCTTAAGAGCTTATAAGAATATGAATTTAGGTTCCTTAACTAAGTTTTAGAATCTCATATTGAACTGTCCAGTATCTACTTCTTGTACTTCTGTTTGCATCTGTTCATCTTTCAGAACACTGTAGTCCAAATTTGCTTCACATGCTTTGCTTATTAGGAAGATCTTAATAAAGTTTTTACCCCGTGTTGCAGGACTGGGATTTATTACTTCATTGGCATTTGTTTTCCTCGTCGGTGTGTTTGTTTCATCCTGGTTAGGTGCTACAGTTTTCTGGTTTGGAGAATGGTTGATAGAGAAAATGCCATTTGTGAAGCATTTATATTCAGCTTCCAAACAAATTAGCTCTGCTGTTTCTCCAGGTAACAGGGTTATGTACACCAACAAATCTGTTTTCATTCTGAATATGCATCTCTTCTGTTTATATGCTATTCAAATCAAAGGCTTTGTAATAAAAAATGCTCAAATATAATGGCTGGCTATTTGTTGTTTCAGACCAGAACACGACAGCTTTTAAGGAGGTCGCAATAATACGGCATCCCCGTGTTGGAGAATACGCGTTTGGGTTCATTACATCAACAGTTCTTCTCCAGGTTCTTTTTGCTTCCTATTTTGTCATTCATCCTTCATTTGGCCCAATAATTCAGATTTCCATATTCTTCGGATTTGTCCGGTTGTGGGGTAAACTCATTGACAGATTTTTGGTTTCATGGTGAAACAATTCGCAAAATGAACTTTATAATGGACCGGTGTAGAGTCTGAGTAGGCTTTAGGGTTGAGAACCTTAAAACTGTCACAACTATAGGCCATGTTGCTAATCGTTGTCCCAGATTTAAAATGTTAATATTCGGTATCCCAACTATCAGATCGGTTGATTCCCACTCTGGTCTCTTAAAATTGACGAAACAAAAACATGTTTTCTAAGCATCAAACAAGTCTAAACCATGAACAACAAATCTGATACTTCGAAAAAGTGGGAAACAACATGTTCTTGTTACTTAAAGTCAATTTTAACGACAAAATCAGTTGAAAAAAGTGGATAGCAATCAATTTGATAGTTGGGACACCGAATATCAACATTTTAAATCCGAGACAGCGATTAACAACATGGCTTATAATTGAGACTGTTTTTAGGTTCTTTAACCCTAGACTTTATTCAGTATACAGTTATAATGATAATTATTGGTGTTTCTGCAGAAGGATAATGAAGATGAAGAACTATGCAGTGTATTTGTTCCAACCAACAACTTATATATAGGCGACATATTACTTGTGAACTCCAAAGACATCTTTAGACCGAACCTCTCCATCCGGGAAGGCATAGGTATGTATCTACTTCTCTCCATCTAAACATAATTGCTCTATAATTCGGAATACGTATGAATATGTGGTAGCTTTTGTAAGTTTTACCTAAATAATCATGGTCTCTATCTAGCTACCACCTGAAGTCTCATACTGTGGAATCTCAATTTTGCAGAGATCATTGTTTCGGGAGGCATGACAATGCCGCAAGTCATTGCTCCCCTTGACACGACCCCAAGAAAGGTAGAAAATATTCCTCTTAACAGATTATAACTAACTGTAAGGGATGAACACTTCCAGGAAGTGAATATCAGTTTCAGTCATTCCCAAGCTGCAAATGCAAGTAGATAAAAGGTGTTATGGCACACGTTAGAAAGCCTGGAAGGGGTGGAATTATATTTGGTAGATAGTTTAGTTTTTATTTGCATTGTTTCATATGCGTTGATTCGAGGTGTGTTATTGCAGTGTTGTGTTAATAGGTTTTTGGTTTAGTGTGAGGGGATTTTTTTTGGTAGTAGTTTGAGGGGTTTAAGTTTCAATACCTATGAAACCAAACATATTTATAGATAATAATAAATACAGTTATAAGAATTTTATTTTCGTTGTTTTTTAGTTTTTTATTCTTTTTGGTTAAATTTGAAGGATTTTAGTATGAATTTCTTGTAACTCATGTATATTTATGTCAATTAGGTTAAATTGAATCTTAATTTTGCATAAGTTCTTCAATTTAATTATACGTACACATTAATTGACACAAGTTAAAAGGAAACAGAAGTGTCATTTTGTTATTTTATCTTCTTTAAATTCTCTTGTAATTGAACTTTATGAAGTCATTTGACCAAAATTCGCCAAATTTAACATAAAAACCATATGGAAAACCCAGAAGCAACGAAAACGACTTCACACCTATTAACAACAATTTAATCCTAAGATACTGAAAATCAACATGGTGCAAACTTAATACTGTAATTAATTTTTTAACCTTATCATTTAATTAAATATGTCTTTCTATTATGTTTTAAAAGGTAAAATTGCATGTTCTGTCAGGTAGATTGGGTGATGTTTTTTTTTTTTTTTTAAAGTGATGATGTTTTCTGAAACTGTTGTATGTTTTGGGTAGCAAAATTTACTTTTTGTATTCAGTTATAGTTCCCTAGAATCAGGTTAATCTTTATAAATTTCAGTAGTGTTAATTTATGAGTTTATATTTGTACAATTTTCATCAAAATTGAATATAAAATAAGTATGTTTCTGCCATATTGAGATTTTTTTATGTGCACTCAAGATGGATTCAGATTGAAACTCAATTTTTTTTTTTTTTTTTTTTTTGCCGAAAGATTGAAACTCAATTGAACTTCCACCTAATACTAACAATGTCTTTCAAATTAGCGTTCAATTGAATCTATTTTGATGCAATCACTTTAATTTATTACCGTATGTATTTTGTGTACACATAAAAAACCTCATATCATAAGAATATGTTCTTTTTATGTCTAATTTGAATAAAATTAAAATGAAAATAACAATTTGTTCAAAAATTAAAATTTAAATAGTCAACTTAAAAAAAAAAATCAAAGTTTGAATAATAATGTTACAATTTGATTATTATTATTATTATTATTATTATTATTATTATTATTATTATTATTATTATTATTATTATTATTATTATTATTATTCTCGATGGACTTACTTCATAAATTGAATCTATTATTGACCCTTGGAAGCTCAACTTTTTGGATGGTTTTACTAATTTCAAATAGAATGAGTTTTAAGAAAAGATGGAGATACTGAGTCAAGATTCTTTTGTGTTGACCCTGCCCAACTCTTTTTAAGTTGACCCTTTGACCTTGTTCATTTTACAAATAAATATGGACACATATTTAATCCAAATGCAGTATAAATATATTGACCGTAGTTATTTATTCCTAAAATTAAAAGAACATATATAATATTTCATATATTTATGGATTATATACAGTAGTTGATAATTTAGTCCATCTATTGGTACGTAGAGACCTATATAGTTTTGTGGATTTTTTTTTACTTAGAATGAATCTATGGTCATGTGGGGATTTTATGGGTACTTACTTTGACAATAATAAATAAAAAGAGTTGTGTTGAAATACTTTTAATTGAATTTCAACTTTCTTCAATTTCAACAGTATTTTTAAATTAAGTGTTCAGCTGAAAATATTTTACTACAGTATTTCCAATTTCTTAACAAATTCATCTCATGTATGCTTTAGAATACCTCTTGTGATTATAATATACTCATTTTTTTTAAATGTAAATTGTAAAAATTTACAAGAAAATTCTAAATTCATACAGTCAATTTTAAAAGATTAAAATGTGGGTACGGATTTAGTTATTAACCCTAATATATGGGTAGAGAGAGAGAGAGAGGTTGACTTAGTTTCCAGTTTCCACATATATCTTCGAAGTAGCAACGCTGAAACTTCTCTTTCTTTGTTTCTCTAACCTCATACAACGCGTACCATATACCGACCATAAGGAGGATTACGTCAACGCCATATATATTTATTTATATATAAATAAAAGCATATCTCAATCAAAACCCTGCCTGCCTGCACATCACACAATTTATTATTCCTTATATATTGTAGAGAACTAAGATTCATCATCGTCAATGGCGGATCAGAGTTTGACAGCTGCTTCTTCTTCATCTCAAACTCAAAGAATTACACCAGCTGCAACTGCACAGAAGATGAAGAAGAAGAAGAAGAAGAAGAAGAAGGGCTTTACGGTTGTTGAAGACAAAGACATGGCAGTCGTGGCACATCATCTCGTGCTTCTCAGCGACGAAGACACGGCCAACTCCAACAACAGTAAGGATATTAATTCATTGACCGAGGGATGCCGCGGCGAAGTTACATCATCACTTAAAGTATCGATTGAGGCCATCTTTGGTCGAGAAGATGAAATAATTAATAGGGGTAGGAAGCGTAAGTATAGAGCGCTTTCGGATATTTATCGGGTGTCTAAGCGCATTACATCTACTTGATCAACATCCATGTACGTACGTAATAGTTTCATTTCATGATATAGCTAGTCTATAGAATATAGATTGGGTATCAAACCCACCACCTCTTTCTTTTACTATCTGTTTGATTCTAGGCTAATCCCACTTTGATGGGCCGGCCGTTTATACGCATACTACTGTGATTGTATGTTCACCAATATATAAATTTGCTTGAATGGCCAAACAAAAAAGACAAGTAACAAATAGCAGAACAAAAATAATCGCGCGCCAGGTAGGGATCGAACCTATGACTTTCTGCTTAGGAAACAGACGCTCTATCCGCTGAGCTACAGGCGCTTCTTGTTTGTAAAGCCATTCTAAAATGTCATCATCATAAGTGTTATCCTGAAGAACCTTACCAAACACTTAAAATGCCATGAACCCTTTTGAAAGAGAGGCTTGCCTTATTGAACTTAATCCCATGAAGACAGTAAAAGCTTTACATATGTCTATCCACATACTGAATACATATATATATGATGATTGATGCATATGATACTTGTTCAAATGAGCGCTGAAAAAATCAGTCACTACCAAAATCATCATCATAGAACTAATGAAACAACAAAGACGATATTTTTACATGCAGTATAAATAATCAGACTTTTACAGATATATATCACCTCGCGCCGTTGTTCGGCAACAATATTATCCCATAACAATACCTATTAGAAGAACTACATTACTACAACTCACGGATGAGAATCTAAGCGCTCTCTCTAAACTGAGAAAATCAACAGGAAACCCTCAACCTATCTATCTACCAAATCTTCAAGCCGAGCCTTTGAATTTTGCTTCATACTCGTGCGGTTGCTGCTCCCAAAATAAGTAAACCACACTTTAATCGGATACAACCAAGAAATTATCCTAAACCAACTTAGAAGACACTGCATATTCAGAGACGTACCATGAATATTGCAGAGATAGACCTTCCTGCAAACCATCTCGAATGCATTGCTCGTTGAGCATTCATCGCTGCTCCTACACTTTCCAACCGCAGGTAGACATGTCCAGCACTATTTCTGTACACATACGAATAGACAGACCACCATGCATTTCAAAATGAAAATAAAACTACAATGCTAGCAGCAAATGAACATAAATTCCCGGGTAAAAAAAAAAAGAACAGATGGCTTTCATCCTCTGTCTGTCTCATGACAACATACAATAATAAAAGGAGCATATTATGAATATGGTAAATCTCAAAGAAGAAGAATCCGCAGCAGCTACAGAACCTTTAAAAAAAATATGAATGATTAAGGGGGGTTATGGAACTTACTTATCCACATATATGTGTATAACTCTGCCATATTTGGAGCACTCACTTTCCACGTCATCTTTTATGTCCAAATCAAAATCTGGTTCTTCCTGTATAGATATCGCATTGTCAACTAAGTAAAAGAAGAAACCTACAGTCTAAATTAGCGACCACTATAATCTGTAAGTACCTCTGTAGCAGGATCAAATAAGTTCTTCAGCAGTAAGCACTCTGTAGGGTTTCCGACAACATCGGTCACCGCAGGAAAAAGTTGTCCAGGAAGCACTGGAATGGGAACAGATGCGTTCACAACAGGCAATAAGCCGGGAGGGTGAATTGGAGCAGCAGCTCCATTAACTGCAGGGACTCCTAGAGTTCCTACAATACTGTCAAGTTTTACTGAGTCAGTTTGTCATTCTGTTTGAGAAGGAAAAAGGATGGAAATACCAGATACAATATTAAAAAAAAAAAAACCAACCTCGTTGCAATACCAGTGCGATCCAATTTCGCCATTAGTTCAGCTCGGGAACGAGCATTTAAAGCCTGGATACAAATAGACAGAATTATACTTCAAAGTCCAATGTTAGCAAGGAAAAGAAAAACATCTTTCAGGGATGCCTTACCAGACCACCCTCATCATCATCTAAATCTGCAGATTTTGCAGTAATATCTTGGGCACCAATATGATCAGTTACAGAGGATATCTACATGCACATTGAGAGATTAGTAAAGTTAAATCAAATCATAAATGCAGAATGACAAGACAAAGTATAAACTGATGTGCTCTAATAGACACGCAACATCTGGTTCGTGATAATGCCAGCCCCAGATGCTTACATATCACTTATCCATAATAAAATATAACTGTAATGATTTCTCAAAGATGCAGTTTCGGTTTTAATATAACTAAGAAACCAGTGTTCCTAAAGGTGGAAAGTGGACGTTTAGGTCTAATGGTCATCTTGGACTTCATAACTTGACATTCTCCTATTAATGTGCTTTAATAACGGCAGGCACACATCCCACAACCACATTCGTTATTGCAGACAACAGAACCGACATTATGCAACTGCCATAACTAGATTAATGATGTAACAATTTCAAACAGTTTCCTCATATTAACTTGGTAAATGGTTGCTTGTGTAATAAATATATATCTTGACATCAAATCTAAAAGACATAGATTCACACCCTTTACAAGAAGAGCCAATAAAGCAACAGTGTGAACACACAGAAAAAACTTCAATGGTAATTTCAAAATACAATTTAATGGATAGATTCAGATCATAATTATTATGATAATTTAACAAGATCATACCTTGAGAAATCTACCAGCTATTTCCAACTTCCCATTTACACTTTGAGCAGCTTTTGCATGTTCAAGTTGTGCAAACTGCACACAATAAAAGCAGTCAGCACATCTAAAAAATAACTGAACATATAATTGATGAATCAGCCAGAAGGTTACTGACCTGAACAAAGCCAAAGCCTTTGCAGTGACTAGTCTCAGGGTCAAGGGGAAGCTGCACAAGTTCCACTGGACCAAAGGCCTCAAAAATCTAATATTACCATGAGAAAGGCAGAATAAGTACAAATAAACACAAGTCAAGGAACAGACATTCTAATGAAGACTAGATTAGGAACTGTCTTCTTTCCTGCACAGTATTAATATTAAGATATTCCTTTTCCTGCATCATATGTTTCTCTTTCATCATCATGCAAATAGAGATACTACCAAAGAGTCTGTTGACCATAAACTGAAAGAAATGAAATTCTCCAAAATAATGAAATCTAGAATTTTCAAAGCTATATTGCTTCTCTTTCTCTATGCAATCAAGGCAAAAAAAATAATCAGAAAGAACAATCAAATTCCCTATATATATACTGAAAGGACTGAGTTGAGCTCGTATATGCAAAATATTATTAGAAATCGTACAATATAATATACTTACACTTTTCAGATGGCTCTCAGTCATGTTGAAGTGCAAGTTCCCCACGTACAGTTTCCTATCTGAGGCTCCATATGCTCCTGCAACACCACTAGCACCGGTAGCAGCAGTGGTTTGTGCAAGGTTCTTTTCAGCCTCAGATGGTTTAACCATTACGGGCTGGCCCAGAAGCAGTTGACCAGAGAGCGCTATAGCCATAGGAACCGACATGGCATCGACAAACTCAATATACCTGCATATTCAATACATTCAGAATAAGCTGTCACTATGAGTAATATGAGCTCTAATTATAACCCAACTTACAAAGCAAACAGCTAAGTGAAGCAGGAAACAAAAACTCTAGTGAAGAGAGCTCAAGCTGATTTTCTTTCGATGAATCTGATGACCCATATGAAAGAGAAAGTTAGCATGTATCAGAATAATATATATATAGAACATAAATCAAGATGCTAATGAGTAATGGGAACTACAAATATACCCCAAAAGTAAGGAATGATAGCAGCATATACTCACTCTATGAGAGTCCTATAACAACGGTTAATTCTTAAAGCAAACAAAATAAAAGATAACAAACTTCAACCCCTGAAATGACAAGTAACAGACAATACCAACCAAAACTACTCTTAGTTCAAAAAGTGTTTGCACGGAATTCCTGATAAATCTAATAATAGCGAACTTTAAATTTATATTGATGTGTCACATCAATATTGAAGTTCCTAATGGGTTAGCAGTGCAACCACAATATCCTTACTTTTCTTTCCCGGCCAGAAAAATGCACCTATCAATAATAAAAAAATACATAGACCCAATATAAGGTGTCTAGCTCTTTCTGCAAGTAGAGAAATGGGGAAAATAAAAGGAACTCAGGGTCATGTCATCTACCTTTGAAACGCAGCATGAATTGATAAAACATGAGTGCAAGGTTTTGCCATCATCCCTCATCATAATCGCATTGCTAGTGAATTTAAAAATACAGTTAAACTTGATCCTTCATATAATATTATTTTCAAGTTGCATTACAATCATAAAACATACAATCTCAACCGTGCAAAGAGTACATACCCAACACCTTTTGACCGCCTTGAGTTTCTGTCCATAATCAACTTGACATCCCTCACCTGTAAACAAATGGATACATCAAACACAAGTATAACTGAGAGATAACTGAAGCAGGATATACTAATGATCTATCAACACTATCTGCATTAAGATTCCATCAGGGCAAAATCATCTGTGTTTACCTCACCATTAGAACCAATAAATAGCAAGTATGAAACTAAAATATGGTTTCTCGTTTTTACCTTTCCAGCTTTGGAGAAGAACTGATAAACATCAAACTCACTTGCTTTGAGGGGCATCTATCACAAAAAAAAAAAAAAAAACCCAATGGTTAGGCCAGTATCGTAATAATAAAAAAAATTAATACAGGATGGATTACCTAAAAAGTGAACAACAATAAACATAATCAAGACACCAACCTGGTAGGCAAAAACTGTTCTCTGGTCCCTCTCGGGATCAGGTTCAGGCTCTGCTTTCTTTTCTTTAGGTCTCCTGAATAATAACCAAACATCCAAAGAGATTATAAATTAGATATACTTGGGGGCATATAGTGCCTTAAAAAAACTCCAAATTAAGCAGTTAAGAAAATCCCAACTAGAAAAGGTAATGCTCCTAAGAAGACATCTAAATTCTAAACACAAAAAACCACGAAATTGATGCTCAAATTTGAACATAGTGATCACTGAAACTGGACTGAAGCAAGGCACCTCTAGAAACTGAGCCAAACAATTCGCAAATTCAGTTATGACGTAACTGAAAAAAGACCACAGCTACTAATGGAACTGAAAGGAGCTATCTATAGAACACAGTAAAACTGATTGCACCAGTTCAATCAGTTTGTTCAAAGAAATCAACAGCATAGATCGATGACATCACCTTCTATCCCAAAAATCGACTTCCCGATCATAATCAGCCTCGTGCCGCCTGGAGCGACTACTGCTCCTACGAGACCTGCTACTGCTTCGGCGTGGCGGACTTCTGCTTCGATGAGAATGGCTGCGGCTCCTCCTCGACCTGGAACTCTCGCGTTCTCTCTCCTCTCCATCGTTCTCCCTATCCCTGCCCTTCCTTTCCTTCTCCCTATCTCTGTCTCTTCTCTCCTTCTCCCTATCTCTGCTACTCCTCTCTCTGTCACGGGACTTCTCCCGCTCCCTTTCTCTCTCCCTATCCCGCTCTCTGCTACTTCTGTGCCGTTCCTTATCACGACGAGACGACCTGTCCTTCCCGTCGCGGTCTCGTTCCTTTCTGGAGCCATTCTCGTCGTCAACACCTCTAGACTTCTTGCTCCTCCGTTCCTCCCCATCTTCTATATCATCATCATCAATGTCACGCTTTCTGTAGCTCTTCTCTGTCTTCTTCTCCGAGTCCCCGTCCTTGTTCTTCTTCGACTTGGAGGAATTCTCTCCGTCGTCTTGATTCTCCACCGTCTTCTCGAGGTACTCGTACTCGTCGAAATCCATCAACCGAATGTAGATTGAAGCACACCCCAAATTCAATCGAAGAATTTGATGCCCACGAGCAGTGCTAGTGATGCTAATTAGGGTTTTTGGGAAGCCGTCGTATCACTTCAGATGAATTAGAGGGCTTTGCCATCGACTCTTCTTCATTGGCTATACTATATCCAGAGCGCGGGACTAGGTTGTAATTGCATCAAATTTCTAGAGACTTCCTAGCAAATACGTTTTTCGTGTAATTTTTTAACTTTACTCTAACCATATATACTCTCGATAGGCGCGGCTTGGGTGTCTCCTACGGTTTTTTCTAACACCATGCTTTTAACCCAACTCAAGCTGAAAAAACTTATTCATCACCGCTAATCGCTTTTGGTCACAAATTTTTGGTTGTTTATTCTAATAAACTTTGGTTACATTTCTTTATGTTATTTGTACCCGTCACCGGTTTATGGATGAGTGCTCTTGGAGTCGTCGGCCTGACTCTGAACCTACGCGCCTATAACTTCGTTTTCCAGGAGATCCGTGCAGCGGAAGATCCAGAATTAATTAACTTTTAAAGACATAAAAATAAAAACGTAATTAAAAGGACTGTTGAATGGTGATTATTCTTTTATTTGAAGTGAATCCAAACTAATTATTTTTATTTCATTTGATAGTTTATTTTATGTAATACAATATACATCTATATATAAAGAAGTTACCTATATAATATGAAAAAAAAAAAAAGTTTTTAGATTGAATAGATTGAGTGAAGACAAAAATTGTTAATGTTGAAAATGTCAATAGAAAATGAAATGTAACGGTTAAATGAAATGTAACGGTTCGTAAGAATGAATTTGGTGCTTTGGAAGAATTCTGTAATTTGTTGTTTACACTACGGAACTAAATGAATACTTTTTCTACGCGATTAAATAGTTACTTAAATTTCAAAATGTGACCAAATAGTTCAAATTTGTTATGTTTACTCACTTATATTTCACCAAAGTGTTCATCGTATTCTTCAAATTTTTCAAAATTCGTATTTTTCATCGCATTCTTTATCAAATTTTTCAAAATGAGTTTGTTAAAGCTATCATATTTTCATATTTCGACCTCTTTCATAGAAAATATTGGATTAAATTTTGAAAAATTCAAGTCTTTTTACAAAGCACGATGAAGATGGCAAAGAACATGATAAAAATGAAAACACGAAAATATGATGAAAAATGAATACAAAAATAGTATATTAGACATTTCATTTCAATGCAACTAAATAGTCACAATAACAAACGTAAGTATCTAAAAAAACACACGTTTGAATTAAACAGTCACCTTGACAAATAACCAACCTATGTATACTCTAAAACAAAAAGAATTTATGAAAAATCCATCCATCCATCCCTCCTCTCACCCTGTAACTAGAAACAAGTGACAATATGTCATCTCACTCCCCCTCAAACCCAAACAACATACCTTCCTTCTCCATTCTTTGTATCTACAACACATAATAATACAAAGCGTAGGTTGCTTGCTTCCCAAGACAAAGAATTTCTCTTCTTCTTATTCACCGTGCCACCGACAACCCATATTTACTTAGGAAGCAAGCAATCAAGAGATCAAAAACAAGAATTTTCAAGAAACACATTCCCACAGACATCATATTACCTTTGTCCTTTCCCTTCACTTGTCGCAATTCAGACCGCAGACTTCGAGCACGGGTCCATCCCTCGACACAAACGGGTTGACACGGACCCACAATAGAGTCAAGATCGATGCGAGCAAAATGGACCACACAAGAATAATGGTGGGCATTCTGTCTTGCTTCCCAAGGCACCCCTTGAGGAAAGGGTATAGATGGACAATGACCCAGAAGGCAAAGAACAGCCTCCCGAATAGAGGACCCCACGAGTCGTATCCGTTGTTGATGGCATCTGAAATCCCGACCACTACCCCAACAACATTCATTATCAACAAGGTCATAGGAGGAATCAACAGGGATGTCCACTTGAAGAGGTACAACTCCGAGAATGCGCCATCATCGGCTGCCTTGGATGTGACGGTGAAATTGGTGTCAACACCGGCAAGAACCTTGAGGAGACCTTGGAAGAGGGCAAAGAGGTGAGACGACACACCTCCGATCACCCAAAACTGCTCGTTTCTCCACCAATCGTCGATTCCCACTCCACCCCACTGCATCTCTAGAATACCCGTGGCAGCAATCGATATAAAGAGGGCCATAAATACTATACTCGCGTAGTTGCTTATCTGTAAGAATATAATTGGTTATCATCTGAGCATATATCACTAAATATGTTTCTATAGAACAATGAATTGTCCGGTGAGGAGAAGTTTATTGTTACCTCAGGAACGATGAATTGTCCGGTGAGGAGACAAATGGCAGGAAGAGTACAATACACAAGCAAAGGAATGGAGGTCCACGGATAAACGACCGAGTTGATATACGAGAAGCGTTCCAACCATTTCAAGCCTCCTCCATAGCCGTACCAAATGGGGCAATGTCTACTCAAGAATATTTCCACAGACCCCAGGGCCCACCGTAGAACCTGATGTAGACGATCGGAAAGATTGATCGGAGCAGACCCCTTGAAGGCGGGTCTTTTAGGTATGCAGTACACTGATCGCCACCCATGGCAATGCATTTTGAATCCTGTCAGGATATCCTCAGTCACCGACCCATAAATCCACCCGACCTGATTCAGATATCCATATCAGTATATATATTAGGACAGCAATACAATTATTTTTGGATTTGAAATTACATGATGAGGTTATCTTGCACATTTAAAAGGAAAAATAATTTCTTTGGTCATTTTCCTGCCTACTTCGTCTGAAAACCCGAAAGAACAGAAACAGAGAGCTTTTCCAGCTTGCACTATCACACAGAGCCTGTTTGAAAAACGTTTCTCTGCAACGGCTTTTTCAGAGATATATATATATGTAGAAAACGAGGCATCCGTGGTGTTTCAGAAAATGATCAAAACCTTCTCCTCCGCAAACAAGTTATATGGAAATAAGTAGAGAACATAAGAGATTTAGTTTCACTCACTTCTTTTCCCCATTCGGTCTTATCTTCATAACCACAGCTGATGACTTGGATAGCTTCACTCAACAAAGATGCAGGACTGGCATCCTCTGGAATTCCACCATCCTCCTTCATAGCGGCAGCAATAAACACAGGTGACGTTCCGAACTTCTTCTCTAATTTAACTTGAGACAGCTCTGTCGACTTCTTGCTTACATCTGCATAACCCACAATTCATTTTCTCAGCAATCGCTTACTTACCCAAAAAAAAGGAAACTTTGTTTTAGTTTAATCAGTAAAGTACATACCCTCAACGCCCTCCTCAATATTCTCAAGAGCATGGATCTGCTTCGAGGTTTCCCTTGTTTTTGTTTTCTTGGTCTTTTCATTCTTCTTGTTCTTTCGGTTCTTTCTTGAACCGAATAAACAGCAGCACCATTTTGGCAAACAGTTGCATGTCCTGCTTGGTTTCTTCTTCTTTTTGGGAGCATCATATCCATATAGAGCCTGTCTCCTAAAGACACACCCAGTTCCCACATAAATAGGGCCTTGAAGACCATCTAAGCCTTTCATGTTGATCTATCTCGGTCAAAATTCAGAAATTTCTCTTTAGTATTTGCTTCTCTTAAAAGAAAGAAAAAAAAGTGGAAAAGTATGGGTTTCCGTACATCAAAGAATACAACATTCCGATTCGAGTATCGATCGTGACGATCAATGCCGTCAAATCTCTGAGGGAACTGCACGTAGCAGACTTTCTTCCCTGAGGTGGGGTCCATCATAAAGCACATAGCCTCCCTCATAGCCTTGCTGTTGTTTATGTAGTGATCACAGTCAACGTTCAAAATATAAGGAGCATTGGAGAGGACAGCCGATACCCTTATCTAAAATAATACCAAGACAGACATAGTTCATTAATATATCCTGTCCTGTCAGGCTAGAATTAGTTTAATTACTTTCAGTGCATAAGAGAAGACCTTACCAGTGCATTCATGGCACCAGCCTTTTTGTGGTGGTCAAAGCCCGGTCTTTTCTCACGAGATACATAAACCAGGCGAGGCAAGCGGAGTTCATTGCCATCACCATCGGAATAAACTTCTCCATCACGAAGGAATACCTTCATCAGTCAAGATTTAAAAATTAGAGGAACTGCTTCAAGGACAAAACCAAACATCTGTCTTGTTTTTTTTCCAACAACAATTGACGGACAAACCTGAATCATCCCAGGATGATCCCGTACATCGTTCCCAGGCCAAGGAGTCCCGTCCTGCATGGTCCAACCTTCTTCAGGAACCTTCTGTGCTTTTGCAACCAGACCATTAATTCTCACCTTGAAATCTTCATATTCTCTCTGCAAAAGAGGAAAAATAACATTTTTTACTTAAAAGAGACCACATTTACAATGTGACGTAGATAGACTGTGGTTCTGGTTCAAATGAAGAAGAGCTGAGGAGAAATTTTGTTTAATTCTTAGAAACCCGACCTTCATTTTACGTCTGTCCTTGACAAAGTCTGCATGAGACTTGTCCTTGAGATAGTCTATTTTCTGAGAGAAATACCATTCTGGAGCTCGGGGCTCAATCTTGTGTTTCTTACAGAAAGGCACCCATTTTGTAGCAAACTGCGCGGTCTCAGAAAGTGCCTCAAAGGTAAGCATTGCAGCACCATCATCTGAGACATAGCATGCTACCTTGTCGATTGGATAGTCAACTGCAAGTATGGAAAGAACCGTGTTTGCTGTGATAAGAGGAGGTTCCTTCATCGGATCCACTGTACTGACAAACACGTCAACTCCAGCTAGTTCCGACGGCTTCCCTGGTCTCTCATATCTGCATGAATTTTTAAATATATATATGTTTAGGAACATACTCAAACTGAAAACTTATAGCAGAAAATAAAATGAAATTTGTACCTCAAAGAGAGACGATCAAGGTAAGTTTCTCTTTCAATGGGGTACCATTTAGGGAACTGATCCAAAATCCATGACACAGCAAACCAAATCTCACAGATAACTGAGGTCAACCACAAGCCATACGCATCATTGACTGGATGAAGAATACGATAGTGGAAAAAGAGACCAACGATAGCCATACGAAGAATAATGAGCATTCGGTATGGATTTATCCTGCTGGAAGGAATGGGCAACTTCCGTGACAATGGCTGTCTACCTTCATCCATCCTGATAAATGTACAAAATTTTGATCAGTAAAGGAGAGAGCAAACCTAGTTACCAAATCACTGGTAGAAAAACACCCACATTGGTAGATCTGGATCATCAAGTTCATCTCCATCGAACTTTCCACCTTCACCTTGATGCTTTACCACCTGAAGTTTATCGCCGTGCTTCTTTTTCCAGTCCTCCATTCTTTCTTTCCATGCCACACTTCCGTACCCATACAATGAAATGTCTTTCTGAGGAGCCATCGGTCGAGGTTGATCTGTTATATAGCCCAAATGAAAATTAATTTGTTAGTTTTAAGAAAGAAAACAGAAGCAAATAGTACAATAAGAATGGAACTTCATGACTTACGAGGGACAGAGGGATCAGTATAAGGCACTGAATGAACTCTACTGCCATGGCTTGAAGGCGGGACAATAAGAGCATGTTGATCAGAAGATATATCGATATCCTGAAATTGGATTACAGATGCTCATTACTTCATTTGCCCCAATAGGAAAGCTCTTTGCTGTATATATGTAATGCTATATAAGTGTTACCTCATCACGGTATGTCAGTAGAGGGATCTGAGGATTAAGGGCAGATGAATCAAGATCCGATCCAGTGTAGATTCCAGATCCATTTGAGTGAAGACCACGCCCAGACTCTCCAACATGATGTGCACCCAAGTGGTTGAAGTTGTCAAACTCATGCTCCAAATCATCAATATCATCTTCTTCCTCATCCCCAGGAACCCTAGGGCTACCTGGACAACATATACAGGAACATAGAGTGAACTTGCAGCATAGAAAAGTCACAATTTTTTCAAATAAATTCGGAATTGAGAAGAAAATCTAACCTTTGAGACGCTTGTATCTAGTTTTACACTGAGGGCAAGCTTGATTCCCCTCTCTTCTCTCATACTCATAACAAGGCCTACAAACAGGGAAAGCACATTCATTGCAGGCAACAAATGGCTCTCCATTGTCGGAAATCTCCACTTCATCCCCACATATCTGGCATATTTGTCCACTCAACTCTTTCACTGACTTGATCTGGAGATGACAAAGATAAAGTTAGATGTTGCAAATTAAAATAATGTACTTGAGCATAAAAAGTCTGCCTTACACATTCTTCATACAAGGCATGCACCAGAAAGACTGAAAACCATCAAATATCAAATCTTCAAACAGTTAAGATAAATTCGTGCAAAAATACCAATAAATGTCACAGTAATCAATACAAATGAACCTCTTGCCTCCAATTTTTCTAGATAGGTGAGAGCAACCTATCAACTAAAGATGAGAATGTTGAATTACCACCATAAGTTGGGAACGAAGATAATTGACATTCTACTACAATGTCTAATTACTGCAGCAAGGTACTAATCAACCGAAATCACCCATTACTGAATCAATCAATCATCTCTAAATGAATAAGTTCATCTAAGGAAAAGAATTATACTCTAATTTAGTCCAAATGCCGCAACATTCAATAAATAATCCAAAACACAAGTTGTTGATTGAGTACTCAGTGAAGCAGCAGGAACCTATATCGAAGTCTCCGAATCTCCCCTACAAATCATCTCAAATCCAATTTCGATGCATGAATCTCTCAGGTAGATCGATTCAAATCGCCTAAAATTGGTAATTACTAGAAGATTAGTGGAAAAAGGAACATATATGCTCTTCATCATGGCACCACCAGAGCTGTCTTCAGAACTAAAAGCAGATTGTAACGGAACAAATACAGAATCTGAATAAATTAACAATCTCAGTCCTAAATATCCACTTATTGAAGTCCTGTAATGCAGTGTCATTCTCAAATCATCAAAGACTACAGAAGAGGGGTGGAAAAGGAAAGCAAATTAAGTCTGTAATCGGAGTTTCCTAAGTTTACCCGAGAGCTCTCATCAGCATTGATGAGGACGAACTCGTTTCGGTTGTGAGAGCCAGCAATGAGCCGACCTCCAGTGTTCATTGTCCCAGACCGAGCAAAACGACAGCGTAGTCCTCAGCAGGAGCAGATTAACATCGATCTGGCGAAAATGAGAAGGGATTCAGCTAGGCTTTCTGGCGGCGATCTCGATCGATGTGGAAATTTGAGATGGAGACAGCAGACAGATAAGGAAACTCCAGGGAAGGGAGCGAAATGTGGACGCGTACAAGAGAAGACGCTGATGTGTCTGAATTGAGTTCGTAGTGAATCAATCTGTCTTCTCCTCTCCTCTCTATCTTCTTCTTCTTCTACTACTGTCACAGAACAGAAAGGAAGCAAATTTTGGAGGAGAAAATAAAGTCAAGTGAGATGGTGGGTGGGGACCACAATGTGACGGTGGCGCTGGACTGTGCCCCCACCGGAGGAGAGAAGAAGAGTTGGTAAACGTTTGTTTTACAGGAGATACATGAAATAAGAAGAGAGACACGGTGAGTTTCACAGAAACCTAATTTTAAGGTGGTCTGGTCTCTACTCTCCAGTGGGGGGTTTTACATTTTTACAGTGGATTTTTTTATTTTATTTTTTGGGTAACAGTACAGTCTGGATTTGTTATTTTTGGTAACATTACAGTGAGGATTTTGTTTGGCCCCTTACAGTGTGGATATTATTTTTTGGCCACTTACCGTGTGGATTGATGATGATGAAAATGTTACGAGGAGATTTTGATTAATTAGCTCGGGTGTGTTTTAAACGAATATGTATAATAATCAGTACTTTATTTTTTATTGGCGAAAGTTGTGATTATTTTTAGAAACGAGACGAGTACATAAAATGTGAGAAACTTAAAAAAAATGATAGGTTTTTTTTTTCAGTATATACATAGGAGAGTGAATTTTTATTTGGATTTAAGGCCCACTTCATACCACATATTTGCATGAAATCAATTGTTTATACCGGTTTTTATTTGTAACAATTTGGTACCAAACGTTTCTATTTTGTACCGTTTTCACAAATCCGTTAGTGTTACGTCTAATCTCACTGTTATGAGTCACGTGTTGTGCATGTGTTATTCAATTTAGTCACTCTACTACATTCCTAACTTTTAATTTGTTCAACTTAATCCTAAAATTGCAATATCAAACAATTAACTCAAATTGACATAACCCTAAGCTAGGTCCGGTTTGGTCAATTGTGACCTAACCTCAAATCAATAATTGTTATTATTTTGAAAAAGTGTTACAATTTTGAAAAATTAATCCAAAAAATAAGGAAAATATATATTAAAAACCGGATAAAAAATAACTATCACAAAATAATAATAATATATGGAAATTTCAAAAAAAATGATTAAAAGAAATATAAAAATTGGTAAAAAAAAATATATTATATCAATGGTAAATAAATTCTAAAAATTGAAAAAAAAATATAACTATGCAAATAATAATAAAATAAATACAAAATATCAGAATGAATCCATATGGAAAAATACATATGCGAAAATAGTAAAAATAAATGTGTAAATATTTATAAAAAAATTAGAAATAAACTATTATCCTAAAATAATTTTGAAATTTACAAAAAGATGCTTTTATTTAAAAATGAAAAAAAAGGTTCCCCTATATATCTCATTTGTTTTAAATAAAATTATAATTTTTCTTTTTAGAATTTTATTTTAATATTTCACTAATATTAAAAAAAAATTATAGTATTTTTAAACAATAATGTATTTTTTAACTTTGTTTAAAATGGGTATTTTAAACTTAACATTTACATAAAAAAAACAGTTCAGAATTTTTTTTTCAATTTTTTAAGTTTTTTTTTCAATTTTAAATAAATTATTATTCTTTTTTAAATAGTAACTAATAATGTATCGTCATGTCAAGAAAATTTGTACAATGAACAAAGTTAACATAGACTTTGATGGAAAGTTAACGGTTTTATCCAAAACCACTGTTTTAAAATATGTTACATCTAAAACAAACGCTCAGAAATATGTTATATCTAAAAATATTTTAAGTAAACATATAACTTATCTTTTTCATACTTTTCCCAAACATTAGGTTATCAAATGTATATTATATGTTTTTTTAATCATCTCCACCACCACCCATATATGTTTTTTTGTTGTCGAAAGAAAGAATGAGTTAGTAGTAGTGATCCTAAACTCATTCCGCTATGTAGTGTTTAGGCTCTTATGCTCACTTTTAGAGGGTTTTAGCGACCAAACTTAGTAAACAATCCACTTATACATTGACGCGCAAACGTAGCTCATATATATGATTATGGATAGTAATTTATTCACTGTATGATTATGGTAAACTTGGTATGTTTCCATTGTTGTCCTCATATCTAAATTTGCTTCAAATATATACCAACCAAAACCTATATATTAGATGTGATTTTTTTTTTTGGTTATCTGAGGTGGTTCTATGGGTCAATCGGGAGAAAAATCGGGAGACCAGCACCCATAGTATGTGTACGCTATAACTAAGTTAATATACACGCATAAATTAAACTCGTAAGAGATAAAATGCTTATCGTAAATATATTTTTCATTCAGAGTGTCTCATAAGAATTTGAATTCATAATCTCTTGATTATAAGGTGATATATTGAACTACTACACTATATTTAATTAGAATGTGATATTTGATTTATCATTTTGTTGCTGTCTTAACTAAGGTAAGACTGAATTATCCCCATGTAGTTATAGCACTTCATTTCCTTATTATGAACTCTTAAAAATGTATCAGGCAGGAATAATGTCTAGGGTAAGATCCATATATAGGCAAAAAGAAAAAAAATGCACCAGCACCTAATATATGTGTCTTGTTCATTTGTGTCTTTACAGCAATTTGATAGCAAAAGCAAAATAATAATTGCAGTTGTTTGATTAGTTGTTAATTAGAGATATATGGTACTCAATCGCTCTCAACGAAAATGTCACGGTTTTGGTAAATTTTCTAATGGAGACAATGCAAAAAAGACAACTATTTATTATTATATACGAAAATAAGAATAAGAGATACTATCCTCCATTCCTCCTTGTAGTCACCAAATAAGCTGTTAACCATTGATAAACATATTTTGAAAATTAAAGTTACTCTCATAGGAATTTATTAATGTGACGAGCATATGCTCATTCGGTTACGCAATGTTTAATTTTTTATATTTATAGCTATAATTTTTCATACCAAACTTAATAAAAATCAGTACATGAGCTCGTATTTTTAATGTAGTCCAAGTAGCCCAATTTAGTTAAAATATTGACTCATTAAATTTAATATACTCGTCTCATATTATATATAATGTGATACGTAAACTATGTTGTTTGAAAATTAAAGTTGATTAGTGCACCTATATAAGAAAATAATAAAAAGGGACGAAAAGAAAAGGCGAAAAAACGCGTAAATAAATTAAAGAATATAAAAGGTTAATTTTTGAACCGTGAATGGGAAAGGCTAATTAGATAAGTTTTTTTTGGTTATAAAACAAGTTAAGTGGAAACAAGACATGACAATATAAATTATAAACTATTCTTTCCGTGTGAACACAAAAAGACAAATGACTTAATAACTGAATTAATTAGTGATTACCCTCCAATGTTTTTTCTTTTGGCCAAGAATCTCCTAGTTACCGCGGAACAGAGTTTCGTGCTTTGTCGGCAGTTTTGACCGTTGAAGCTCCGGAATTGGCTAACAGTAACCGCTAGCCAGATTTGATATATGAGTCAGTGTTACTGTTACCACGCTTGGGTACTCTTTTTATGGAATTTTCAGTCATTCACATTTACGTTTCTTTGTCATCTTCATCTTTTTCTTTTACATAATATGATAATTAACAAAATATACATTTGGCTTTGGTTTATGCCAAAAGTAAATCCAAAACATCTCTCTCAAGTTGGTCATATGTCATATTCCAAGCGTTTTATGTAATAAATTGCAATTAAGACATTTTACTTATTAAAAATTACATTCGTATAGCATTAATTGTTTTTTACATACTATAAATGATAAATTTACTTAATTATCATTTAAGTTTTATTACTTCTTTTATTATAAAAATATATAATTTTTTTAAATGGAATATAAATTGTGTATACAAAATAAAATTATTTTTTTAAAAAGTAAAACCACACAATTTTGGTTTTATGGCAACAGGTGAACAGAAATCAATATTACTTTCCAATTCTGTGTGCGAGAGGAAATTAAAGGATCAATAAATGAAGATCGTTGCTTTCTACTCTCTACTAGTACTACCACAATAATTAAATATGACAACCACTACACTGCATCATTTTATTTATTTATTTATTATTTTTTGCTTTCAAGTGCACTTATATAGTTATATATTATACCCAATTATTATTTTTATAAGTTCCACTAGTTCTAAATTCTAATGGATTATCATTATTAGAATAATATAATAACATATTTACTCTAATTTAGAATAATCTTTTTTTTGTAAAGAGTAAATTTCTAACCAATAACATTTGTTCATTCTCATTACTTTCGACGCTTTTTGAATCAATTATTAATATATTATTATTTAACATTTTATAATGTTATTGAAAAAAACATTTTAAAATTGGCTAACTTGATCAATGGACACAATACAAACACTATTTGATTTTTTTAATATATTCTTTTTCTTCCATAAACACACTTCTTCCCCCAAAAGAAAATCTTCAAATTAGACCCAAGAGCGACATGTGCTGTCGGTGGGTCAAATATTAGTATTTAAATCAGAAATACTTTTAACATTAATATATAATTATATATATTTAACTAGTACTTCAATTTTGTATAGATAACTAGTACTTCAATTTTGTCTACCTTCTTTTTATGCAGTCTAGCTAATATAATGATGATTGACTTTAGATGTGATTTTTTTAGTATTTCATTCGTGATACTGACCCACAAACTCCCTAGTTAAACTAAGAATAATTAAATACATGACTTATTTAGTTCCTGGAAACCAAATACACATACACTTAAGTTATTAGGATCGAAATCCTAAGTTTGATAGGTGAAAGATAAGATTGAAACGTTTACAGATCAGATTGGGAATCATATGATTATACAAAATTTTACAAAATTATTTCATAATAAAAAAAATATTGTTCTTTATTGACTAAATATCCTAATATAGTATCAAATCACCAAAGTAGTATGTAAAAGCATTCTAAACATTAAATTAAATTTTTAAATTTATAGATAAATATTTAAATTCAACAACTAAACTACTATATAACCTTAAATCAGTTCAAAGTTCAAACTTATAATTAATTTAAATTCAACAAAAAAAAAAAGTACTAAATAATCTTAAAAATGTCCAAAGTTCAAACTTATAACTAATAATAATTATATATAGCATCATTATCAACTCTGTCCAAGTATTCATCAACTTATCTATAACGTTCGACGTTTGGTTTTCCGATAGACCTATTTATTTATTTTTCATTATGAAACTAAGAAGAAGTCGAACCACTTTGCTGAATATGTGTAAACAAATAGGCTACTGGGCTTGAAAAATGTAATTAGTGGATATTTTTTTTTAACAAAACACCCATTTTATATAGGATCTTGCTAGGATCGTTGGAATCGCGATCCTAAATGATCATACAATTCAGAATTAAATCCTACTCCGATCCTAACTGGTAGACATCGTAGAAGCGATCCGAATCGAATTACTTCTAGGATCTTAGAATCCTATATTATATATGATTTTTTTTTAGGTTTTAACATTCATATGTATTTTATAGTCCTGGCATGTGATATTAAGTTTATATAGTTCAACATATTGAATTTGAAAATGAGAAATTAATAGATAAAAGTTGTAGAAAATTGTATATAATTGTATTAGGTGCCACATTAGCCATAATGGCAGTGACATTCTAACAGTACATAAAGACCAAGAAAATTAATAGGGTATATAATAAGGTAGATGAGATATTGATTAACATGCACAGTTTTATATATTATTATTATTATTATTATTATTATTATTATTATTATTATTATTAATGTTTCCTAATGTATTTTAGTAAATAATAATGAATAACATGTAGAATGAAATAATAGATGTATTACCCCCCAAAAAAAAAAATTATTAGATGGCTACGCCATAAAAAGTGGAGCTTTGGATTTCCTACTAAAAAAAATCAGAAAAAAGTCGCATCAAAATATATATATATTATTATACTACACATATATTGTAATTTTACCCCCAACATTGTCATAAACTCATAACAGGGATTACCTTTTTTGTCCCATGATTTCCTTCTATGAGGAAGCTTCATCGTTAACAAATACTCTACACAACTTGAACCCAAAGCAGTCATGAATAATAAATACTGCATATTTATATATATATATTATAATAGTTGATCACTAAAATAAATCGATTATCTTTAATCGATTTTCATTTGTTAAATTAAGCACATTGCGATTTATATAAATATTAATTTTTTTTAATATATTTATCTTAAAAAATTTCATGCTCTAACAATATATAAATCAACTTAAATTACAATTGTTTCATTTTATCCGAACCTCATTTTGAATTATTTTTTTAATGTTATAGACTGAATAAACATATATATAAACTAAAACACTATCGTCCAAGGTTGTTTTTTTAATTAGTGGTCATCATTAACTTAGCACGTAGTTACCAGCTACATTCCCAAGTAAAGTAAGGAAATATAGAATAGTTAATATATTAATTAATTATCATAAATAAAAAATAACAAATATTATTATTAGAAAGAAAGGAACAAATTAAACAACCCATGTGAAGAAAGAAAGTGCGTCTAGTATGCTACTTTAATTAATCCCCATAATAATCGCAATCATTTCTCCAATCATCGGCCTCCACGTAGCTAAATCTCAGGTTAAGAAGGCATCAGTATCATGATTAGGAATAACATGCCACGTGATCCGGCATGTGGCTTAGGCGAGGACGAAGCAATGAGGACGGATCAAGTACTCTAAGGACCATCATGGGAACGCGGCACTTAAAGCATTTGATTGGACATTGGGTCCCAAGTGTTCATCAAGAGTTGAAGACCTTTTCTTCTAGAAAGTGAAAGTGAGAGACCTTACTGCTGGCACGGGTTTTGCTTAGACGGGAAGTGTGATCTGTGAACCACACAGCTCGGGCAGCGGTAAATGTGACAATTTGTATCGTCATGTAAACTTATCGTGTCACGTTTTATAAATACGAAACTGATTTTTTGTGTGTGTTCGTGTTGTACTATCGTGATGTGTTAATTTATTCAACTGTACATATCTATACGAAATATTTAGATTAAAATCAAAATAATTAACTTCATATAACAAAAAACTATGAATTAATATTTAACTCTTCCTATGTTTGTAATATATATGATGAAATCTAAAAGTAAAATTACTTATTGTTATTTTAAAAGTTATTAAATAAGTTTTTTTCAAAAACAATAAACTTAAGAGTTAAGCTTAGTAGTACTATTTTATCGTATTATCGTGCGTAATACATATATACGAACACAATGTGAAAATTATATCATGTTTATACTATCATGTGATGCTTCTGTCATATCATTGCATGATCACAGTTTTTTCGTGCGTATTCTTATCATATTATAGTGTCATCTCACAATTTACGAGTCCCGAGCAGCAAAGTCTACCTGCCCAGAGAAGAAGCTCGATTCCATTGGCCGATAGAGAGAATGGAGACAAATGCCAGCTCACTCGTAAACTGGGTATCGACATGCATTGTCGGTCCAATAGACAACTGAACCGAAATTCTTCGCCGAACAAGTGTTTCCTCCTATAATTGATCATGACATATTTTGTCGGCAATGATCAAGTGGAAATTTGAAAATTGTGGCTTTTGTAATAATATTTTTAAATATGGTAATCGCTTCATTTTGGTATGATTAGGGATTGCAACGGGCCTCGGGGCCCCGCGGGCACAGACCCGGTTTTGACCCGAGTACCCGCTGACCCGCGGGTCACATGTCGGTTTCGGGTCGGGTCGGATCCGAAGCGGGTCAGGCTTGAGCCTAGGGGCACGGGGCCCGTTGACCCGTCTCGAAATGCCTATATATATTTTTTAATATTTGTAACATTTACTAAACAATATAGTTAATATAGTACCTACATAAATAACATGGACGAAATTATAAATAGATGTATATTTAGATTATTAGGATTTGGATTTGGTGTTCGGATTTGAATTTGTATTTGGTGATGAATTTGATGTGTTTGTTGTTTGTATTTGATTGGTGTTAGATTTATGGTTTGAATTTATATTTAATGTAATATTTTTGCAAAAAAAAAATTGTATTTAATATTGAGAAGTGAAAAAAAAAAAAAAAAAATGTTCACGGCGGGGCGAGTCGGGGCCCGCGGGATTTTTTTTCCGCCCCGGGAGGTACACTTGTCCGGGTCAGCCAGGCCGACCCGCTGAGCGGGTCTGGGGCTAGGGCTGGGCATAAAAACCGGTTTGGGCGAACCGAACCGGAACCAAACCGGAACCGAACCAATACAAACCGGTTCTGACTGAACCGGTTCTTAAATGGTTCGGTTTTGATAAGGAATATATGGAGCGGTTTTCAACTGGTTCAAAACAGGTTCCGAACCGGTTTTGAACCAGTTTTTCAGAACCACTTTTATTACATAAAGCCTAAATTGTTAAATAGTAACACACTCTTGCATCTTTTTTTTTTGGTAGATTAAAGGGCTATAAACAAGCCGAGTATCCGACAAGCTCGACTCGACTCAGTTTACTCAAGCTCGAACTCGACCGAGCCTTAGCTCGAGGTCGAACTCTTCCTCGACTCAATATATACATATATAATATTATTACGTAAAACTCGAAAAACTCAAACTCGAACTCGAACTCGACTCGAATATGCAAAACAAAAAAGCTCGATTAGGCTCGCGAGCCTCTCGAGTCGAGTACAAGTGAACTCGAACTTGACTCAGTATCAAAAAAAGTTCAACTCGACTCGAAATTTAGCGAGTCGAATTTGAATATCGACCAAACCGATCTCGAGAAGCTCACGAGTAGCTTGAATCGTTTACACCCATAGGGTAGATCCTTCACTATTTGGGTTTGGTTCATATTGGATATATAGGTGGTCATAGCAGATTTGTTTACTTATATATAGTTATTATATATTATGTTAGCTCATATCAGTTCTACAGTCAATTGAGTTTAGTTTTGAACTCGAAACTTAACTTAGGAATAGTTCTATATTGGTTGTATATTTTGAATTTTAGTAAAAAATAGGTGTATATTTTGAATTTTAGTAAAAAAAATGAAAAAAAGGTTCAAAACCGGTTCGAACCGGTTCAAAACCGGTTCTCCTATGGTTCGGTTCTAGGACCTAAAATCTGGTTCGGTTCTTACCTGGTATAGAAAACCAACTGAACCTAAAATCTGGTTCCGGTTCGGTTCTGAACCGGTTCGGCCAAAAACCGAACCATGCCCAGCCCTATCTGGGGCTGCAAAAACCCGCCCCGTTGCCATCACTAGGTATGATGTGGTTATGTTGAGAAATTCTAAAATCATGATATTGAGTATATAACTGGATATTATTATAATTGTACAATATAATATTATAATCTAATAACTTAATATAATATAATAAAATAACTTTTATCTAGACCTAGTTTAATTTGGATTAACAATGTATTATTGACTGTGATAAAAATTAAATTGTTTTAAACGTTATAAATATACATGTATAAATATAATTAAAAAAAAAAACATACGAATAAAATTATAGTAAAAACCGCGATTATAAATATTATGCCATTAGTAAATTTAAATATGATTATGATATATTAATAAAAATGATAAAAAAAAAAATTTTTTTGCCATCTAAATGAAGGCTAGTAGTGGCGACCTTAAACTCATCCCGCTATGTAATGAGTTTAGTAGTGCACGCACTGATCTCGTCAACGTAGCCCTCGCCAGCAGCCTAGTATAGCCAAGAGGCCGGCCCGTGCCCAGTTCTACTTGCTTCCTCATATGCCTGACTCGGTGTATGAGCCAAGCGGGACCTGATTATCTTTAAACCAGTGTTATCAGAACCGGACCGGACCGGCGGTCCGACCGGGTTCGAACCGGAACCGGACCCCTCCACGGTCCGGTTTGAATATTTCCGGAGAATGTAAGCGAACCCGGTTCGAAAGACCGGTTTTTTGTGAACCGGCCGGTTCTGAGAGAACCGGGCGGTTCTCCGGGTCACCGGTTCGATATACCAGAATGGAAAAAAAAAAAAAAAAAAAGACTGTATTAAATATAATCGGTAGCAAAGTGCAAAATAACCTAGAACTAAAGACGCCTCCTAGGGAAAATTCTTATATCCCGCTGCGGAATGGTCACGCCTGCTAAAAATAGTAATCTAAAATAAAAAAGGAAAGTTTGTTATAATATTTTAGGAAATAATTTAATTATTTAAACTTGTAACCTATTAAGAAGGTTCTTTAAAACAAAATAATAAATTGTTCTAAAAAATAAAAATCAACTTTTTTTTTTGAAAAAAAATATAAATTTTATTTAATTTTTAGATTATAAGTTATATTACACATATTAGTTTTTAAAAATTAGAAACTACACCCGAGTTTATATTATAAATAATAATACTACATATATTAATTTTTTTTATTAATTTTTTAAATCAAACCATGACTAGTTAATACAAAATTACATTTGCATATAATTAATAAATTTTGGAGAATATTTATATTAATATTTTATACATTACTTTGACAAAATATTTATATGCAACAGTCTTTATAATAGATATAACTTAACAAAAGTTTATATATAACATAATATACCTAGCTAGCATAATATATATATTCAATTCAAACCGAGTTCGAGCTCGGTCTAAGATACACAATTGCATGATTTAGTTGAACAATTTAAAGTTTGCGATTCGAGTCAAGTCGAGCCGAGAATGAGCTCGTCGAGTATGGCACCGAGTCAACCTTGAGTTTGACAAATTTAGGTTCAGTCGTGTTCGAGCTTGAGCTAGAATACAATGAGTCGAGTCGAGTTTGCGAGATACTCGGATCGACTCGGTTCGTTTATAGCTCTACATAGTGTTAACATTCGATTTTTAATTGAGTTGTAAATTTCGAATGCGTTAAGTAGGGGGTGTAAACGAGTCAAGATACTCGTGAGCTGCTCAAGATCGGCTTGGTCAATATTCGAATTCGACTCACTAAATTTCGAGTCGAGCTTTTTTCTAAAGCCTATTCGATTTTGAGTTCACTGGTACTCGACTCGAGAGGCTCGCGAGCCTAATCGAGCTTTTTCTTTTTCCTATTCGAGTCGAGTTCGAGTTTTTTTATTTTTAAATAATAATTTTATGTAAGTATATATTGAGTTCAAGTCGAGTTCGAGCTCGAGTCAAAAACCTAATCGAGTTGAGTTCGAACTCGAGCTAAGGCGCACTTTTTATTAATTAATTAATTAAATGATTGATTTTTTTTATTTTAATCGAGTCGAGTCGAGTCGAGCTCGAACTCGTCGAGTATGGCACTTAGTCGAGCTCGAACTCGAAAAAATTAAGGCTCGGTCGAGTTCGAGCTCGAGTAAAATGAGTCGAGTCGAGATTGTCAGATACTCGGCTCGACTCGATTCGTTTACAGCCCTAGCGTTAGGAACATAATTCAAGCATGTATATTTTTGGGAAAATAATTGAACTTGGCACGTGTGATTTGTGAGACAGTTGTGAACTGAATACATTACAGAGAAATATATCAATATGGGTCTTGAATCGAAGCTCGTAAAATAACGAATGCAAAACAACTGACCGTGAATCATTTGGTCTTATAAAACGAAAGTTATTATCAATTGAAGCTAAAAGTGAAAAAAAAAAATAGAATAAAAAACCTGCAACCTGTTAAGCAGGTAATTATACATTTTTATTTATTTTTAATAATTTAAGACATATATAACCGCTTTCTGACTTTACTATTTACGGAAAGCGGGACGATTCCGCTGCGTGACCGAAGCGAGGTCCCGCCTCCTAGATAAAGATGGAAGACATTCGCTGTGATACCCCTTTCTTCTCGCTGAAGCAGATCGTGCGTCTTCCTTAGCACCTCGTGCAGAACCATTACAAGGGCGGCGATCATTAGCACGATGCGGTCGTTAACTGTGCGGCTGAAAACAACGATTGGCTCATCGATCAGGAAGTAGAGAAACGCCCAAATCGGACAGTCCATCAATCAACACACTCCGATCGATTGAAATGGCGCTGACTAAACATGAACCTGAGCCCGAAGAGATTCAACCGAAGCATGAGGCGAAAGGAAGAGATTCCGATTCCGACAGGTTCGAAATCGCTGGTGAAGTCGATTTAGATTCGACAAGAAAGAGAAACGGCGATGTTACACCTTTGTAAAGAGAAATGCGATGAATCCCCTTGTGAAGAGAAAGTGATGTTTTTTTTCCAAAAGAGAAAGTGATGTACACCTCCCTTGTAAAGATTTAAGACAACGGCGATGTGCTTAGGTCTAGGTCACCATTTTGGGGAAATTTTCTTTATTGGGTTGATGTTAAGTTGGGCCTTTCTATTTAAACTAATTGAATTGGGCTACATATTTTAGTAAGGTTATTGGATTGGGGAAAAATATCACTTTTCTACTGTAAAGCTGAATAACCGGTCCGACCGGGTTCGAACCGGGTCTGACCGGATGAACCGGGAACCGGACTCCTAGCCGGTCCGACGTCCGGTCCGGTTCTGATAACACTGCTTTAAACAGATCACTGCGCGGAGACACCCCTAAAATATTTCGAACCTGGGACTCGGAGCCAAATCACATGGAAATAAGCGCTCTTGGCCACCACTATTGGCGGTGATAAATGACATATTTATATCATGACTTAATCAATTTCGACACTTCAGACATTAATATTAATATTAAGTTAATGAAAAAAACCTGTATTTAGAAATTAAAGACTGCTTTAAACATTTTAAATTCTTTCCTATCCTAATTAAACTTTCGTTCCCCGAAAAACGTGAAAATGGCATCCGACAAAAGTGTCGGTGGCTTAGCGCGGTTTGATTTGTGAAGTTGGGGTGGGGCGGCTATGGTGGGCCAATTTAATTTATTTATATATATATATATATATATATATATATTCATTATTGAAATTATTAAAAAAGAAAGAAAAGAAAATCAGTAACAGTCTCCGAAAAGTTGTCAGATTCGGTTTTCTTTTCGGTCATTAACTTTCTGCATTTTACTTCAAAATTGGCCATACGAACAGGACTAAACTATGGAGCGGCCGCTGCTTCATGCGGCCTGTTAATAATGTGTTTTATTCTTAATATCCGGTTTAATGATTATCGGCCTGGTCTGGTTCGATTAATTCCGGTTTAACAACGTTAGGATCTCCCGTTAAATTTGTTTGGATGTACTGTGACCCAACAGCATAGTAATGGCTGTACCTGACAACCTTTAATATTTAATTCTATTATGTTTGTTCCAATTGATATATGAAATCAGTAGCAACTAAAATTAATTTATGTGCATGAATTATATTCCATAATATTAATTAATTATTTAAATGTCCATTTTTTTATTTACTCTGGTGGTGGTTTTCATTTAGCGTATGGATAAGGTTTACAGTAAACTTGACTAGGGGTTTAGTATTTCCACTATGCCTTAGTAGTTGAATTTTTTTAAAATTTAATATTTAATTCTATTATATTTGTTCCAATTGATATATGAAATCAGTAGCAACTAAAATTATTTTATGTGCATGAATTATATTCCATAATATTAATTAATTATTTAAATGTCCATTTTTTGATTTACTCTGGTGGTGGTTTTCATTGGATAAGGTTTACAGTAAACTTGACTAGGGGTTTAGTATTTCCACTATGCCTTAGTGGTTGAATTTTTTTTAAAATTTAAAATTTAATTATATTATATTTGTTCCAATTGATATATGAAATCAGTAGCAACTAAAATTATTATGTGCATGGATTATATTCCATAATATTAATTAATTATTTAAATGTCCATTTTTTGATTTACTCTGGTGGTGGTTTTCATTTAGGGTATGGATAAGGTTTACAGTAAACTTAACTAGGGGTTTAGTATTTCCACTATGTCTTAGTGGTTGAATTTTTTTTAAAATTTAAAATTTATTTATATTATATTTGTTCCAATTGATATATGAAATCAGTAGCAACTAAAATTATTATGTGCATGAATTATATTCCATAATATTAATTAATTATTTAAATGTCTATTTTTTGATTTACTCTGGTGGTGGTTTTCATTTAGGGTATGGATAAGGTTTACAGTAAACTTGACTAGGGGTTTAGTATTTCCACTATGCCTTAGTGGTTGATTTTTTTTTAAAATTTAATATTTAATTCTATTATATTTGTTCCAATTGATATATGAAATCAGTAGCAACTAAAATTATTTTATGTGCATGAATTATATTCCATAATATTAATTAATTATTTAAATGTCCATTTTTTTTATTTACTCTGGTGGTGGTTTTCATTTAGGGTATGGATAAGGTTTACCGTAAACTTGAGTAGGGGTTTAGTATTTCCATTATGCCTTATGGTTGAATTTTTTTTAAAATTTAAAATTTAATTCTATTATATTTGTTCCAATTGATATATGAAATCAGTAGCAACTAATATAATTTTATGTGCATGAATTATATTCCATAATATTAATTAATTATTTAAATGTCAATTTTTTTTATTCACTCTGGTGGTGGTTTTCATTTAGGGTATGGATAAGGTTTACTGTAAACTTGAGTAGGCGTTTAGTATTTCCACTATGCCTTAGTGGTTGAATTTTTTTAAAATTTAATATTTAATTCTATTATATTTGTTCCAATTGATATATGAGATAAGTAGCAACTAATATTATTTTATGTGCATGAATTATATTCCATAATATTAATTAATTATTTAAATGTCCATTTTTTGATTTACTCTGGTGGTGGTTTTCATTTAGGGTATGGATAAGGTTTATAGTAAACTTGACTAGGGGTTTAGTATTTTCACTATGCCTTAGTGGTTGTATTTTTTAAAATTTTAATATTTAATTCTATTATATTTGTTCCAATTGATATATGAAATCAGTAGCAACTAAAATTATTTTATGTGCATGAATTATATTCCATAATATTAATTATTTAAATGTCCATTTTTTTTATTTACTCTGGTGGTGGTTTTCATTTAGGGTATGGATAAGGTTTACAGTAAACTTGACTAGGGGTTTAGTATTTCCACTATACCTTAGTTGTTGAATTTTTTTAAAATTTAATATTTAATTCTATTATATTTGTTCCAATTGATATATGAAATCAGTAGCAACTAAAATTATTTTATGTGCATGAATTATATTCCATAATATTAATTAATTATTTAAATGTCCATTTTTTTATTTACTCTGGTGGTGGTTTTCATTTAGGGTATGGATAAGGTTTACAGTAAACTTGACTAGGGGTTTAGTATTTCCACTATGCCTTAGTGGTTGAATTTTTTTTAAAATTTAATATTTAATTCTATTATATTTGTTCCAATTGATATATGAAATCAGTAGCAACTAAAATTATTTATGTGCATGAATTATATTCCATAATATTAATTAATTATTTAAATGTCATTTTTTTATTTACTCTGGTGGTGGTTTTCATTTAGGGTATGGATAAGGTTTACAGTAAACTTGACTAGGGGTTTAGTATTTTCACTATACCTTAGTGGTTGAATTTTTTTAAAATTTAATATTTAATTCTATTATATTTGTTCCAATTGATATATGAAATTAGTAGCAACTAATATTATTTTATGTGCATGAATTATATTCCATAATATTAATTAATTATTTAAATGTCTATTTTTTTATTTACTCTGGTGGTGGTTTTCATTTAGGGTATGGATAAGGTTTATAGTAAACTTGACTAGGGGTTTAGTATTTCCACTATGCCTTAGTGGTTGAATTTTTTTAATATTATATTCCTTATCATATATAATATAATCATATAAATTGATACCCTAAAATAATTGGAAAAAAATAACTTGATATTATTAATATATATTTATCCAAATAATGCCTAAGGTATTCATCAATATAAGTGAATAGAAAAAAAATTATTGGCTAGAATCGGTGATTTAAAAGAGAATTTAGTAAATTTGAACATAATTATACTAGAATAGAACTACGTATGCAGTTAATAAATAGTAAGATAACTTTTGCACAGTCATGAAAATATAAATATATATATATTAAATAAATGGGTAAAGAAGAGTCTTTATCTCTCTTACATTTTGGTACGGTTATTGAAAAATAATCTTAAGAAAAGGGAAAAGAAGATTCTCTCCCTCTCTCCTGCTTATCTTCTTCATCTTCCTCATCAACCACGAGAAGAACATCAATGGCGGAAGAACAAAAATAACAACATTTTTGTTTTCTTCATTGCAGTTCAAAATCTGACCATAAGGACAAGCAAGTAATCTCTTACATTATCACATATTTTTAGATGGGGCAAACTTAAGCAAGTAAATTTTTATCAAAAACTTATAAGTATCTATTTGAGTATCCATGGAGTTCAGGAGGGGCAATTGCCCCTTCTGGACCTTATATAGCTCCGTACCTGTCTGAAGCTCCGTCAAACTTGGACTGACTACAGACCCAAAACGGAACGTATAGTAAACGGCAAGTTCAAACGTCACTTAAAACTTCACATCCGGTCTGGATAAATCTTCGAACCGTGGTCTAATTCACTTAAGTGATGTGATATGATGTGACAAGAACCACTAAACCGCATTTTTTTCACTTTTTGGGTTATTTACAAGTTTGCCGTTAAATACAGGCCTCTAATTGGTGGAAATTAGGCCGCTTGAAGCAGCCGCCGTTCCATAGTTTAGTCCATACGAACACGTCAAACTTCAACGTACATTGTTTTTCCTATTTCTTCAATCCGTTACTTTTATCTATGTCTAAAGTGGCCCAAACTTCCATGTTTTCTTTCTTACTATTTGTATGCCATCAGATAAGTTAGTGGATATCAATTCTAAAATTAATTTTCAAGTTTTTATTTTTATTTTTATAGGGTTACATAGTGCAATTATAGTAATTTTAAAGTTCAAAATGCACATTAATATTATTAAATAAAATGATATAATTTTAATGTATATATTTTGTTTAGTTTTACCTACTATAGTATTATCTAATTTTTAATATTATAAATAAATAGTCACAATTTTCTCTAGGTTGATTTAATTATAAAAAACTTTATTTTATGAGAAAGTAGAAGTGAAAACTTAAAACTTAGAAAAAATTCCAAACGAAAAATGCAATTGATGCAAGTTTTTTTAACCGGGGGTTGTGGTTTCTGATCCCTCTTTTGCATTTTAAATATGGATCCATTTGGGCTCACGGCCCAATGACATATGTAGGCCTGACATATACAGAAAAAATGGGCGAAACTACAGAAAAATATTTTATTACTAGCCTGAACCAGGCCACTAACTAGAACATTCGCTACACAGTTTGACCGAAGCCTATTGGCTTGATTACTTTGACCTAACGAGATGACATATTAATTATAATAACTAGGCGGCTGATTGTATTATGTTTATACTTTATAGGGTTAGCATATGCGCTGTTCAGATGTCTAATATGTTTGTAATGAATAAGCTTTATATTACTCAGCGGGATGGATTTTTGGCCACTAGTATTATATATTTCCTTTTTTATTTAGAAAAATAATGGTTTAAATCTAGACCTCATATGGTCAAACATATTTCAAACAAAGCTACAATCAACTCTAGTATCAACCATGCAAATATGCACTAAAACATCTTAAGAAAGGTGACTAAAAAATGACACATATAACACACCACACATCGCTACTACTTATCATTCCATCTTAATGGGCAGCTTCCCACAATCATACTGAATAACACCATGCACTCTCGACAACAACAACTTATAGAACAACCTATCCCTTAAAAAATTCATCACCCAATTCGATCCATCTTGCTGAACCCACCCCGACAAGAACGACGCGGTAATGATCGTGGCGGCCCGCCACCTCCTCTCCGCCACATAATCCTCCATAGCCCGACCGATCTTCTCGGACTCGATCTTTCCGTTGTCTTTAATCGAGTTCCCGATATGTCGCCCTAAAACTACTGCGTCTTCGAGCGCTAAGCACCCACCTTGACCAAGATCGGGAGTTGTCGGATGCATCGCGTCACCGACAACGGTCACGTTTCCTTCACTTAGCTTCCCGAATATAACGTGCCACGGGTATCGGAACAACAGTGGGGCCCACGACAACGTCGATGGATCAGAGTGGTCGACAATGTCCAAGAAAGATGGAGGCAGGTCCTTCGATAGGTTTTCGATCACTTCTTTCTTTATCCGGTCGGGATCTTTACTCATGTTCTCCCCTGATAAGGAAACAAAAATTAGACGGAGATAGTAAATTATAACTTTTTATAAGTTCAGCTAATTATTTACTCAAAAAAAAAAAAAAAAAAATCCAGCTAGTAAATTTTTCAAAACTCAAGATTTTACCTAGTAGTTGTGAATTACTCTAATGCTACAAAAATTACCATTAGGAGGTGTTTTGTAAGTTAAGCCCCAATAAACCTCTTTATCATTGAGAGTAACCCACAAAAGCCTTTTAGATGGACAAACAAATTCATGGACTGAATTATTGATCCCATGAGGCTCTGGAAACACAGCCAGCCCTCGAACCGCCGATCGGCCCGAAGAAGCGGGTGGCCCGAGTCCTAGCTTGCGCGCTATCACCGAGTGCACCCCGTCACATCCGATCGCAGCCTGTTTAATTAGAGCATTTATATGTTATGGAGGAAAATGTTACTCTATATCAATCGAGCTTGTTTATGATATGTAAAAAGTAGTACGTACGTACCTTAGCTTTGATGATGGATCCATCTTCGAGTTGAAGAACGCATACCGGCAAGCCTTCTTCGATTAGGGTTTCTACGGTTTTGAGCTTCGAGGAGAAGCGAATCGAATCCGGGGGCAATTCATCGGCCAATGTTTGTAAGAGGGCTTTCCGATGAACTGATCTGATTTTGTGTCCTTCAGTACTGTTGTTAAGTGAAAATATTTAATTAGCAGTGTAATTAACCATGTCATTAACTATAAAACTAATAATCACTAACCCGCACAATACACACAATTTTACCTCATTGAGAACTTATATATATATATATATATATGTTTTGTGTAAAAAATTGTTTTAAATATATATTTACTAAATTAACATTTGCAATTTTTTTGGTTTAATTTGTTATATATATATATATAGTGGTGGTCTAGTGTTTAAAAAAACATACTCCCATTTAGTTTGACTTCAAAATTTCAGGTTTGAAACCCCTCTGAAACATCACATCGCAGCGACCTATTTAAAAAACAAGCTCCGTCTGCACTACAAGAAAACAGGGCTTCACCAACGGATGGATTTCCAACAAACGCAATCTGTTGGAAATTTCCAACAGATTTTAATGATTTCCAACAGATGTCAATTTAGTTGGTTTCCAACAGATTTTCCAACGGACTTCCAACAGACGTTTCCAACCAGCACCTATCCATTGGAAATTTGTTGGACATTTTTTATTCCAACCGTTTTTCCTACAAATACTAGTCTGTTGGAATTTTTTATAAAAAGTAACACTTGGGTTAAGTATAAATGTGGTTGGTTTAACTCATAATCCAACATACTACTGTTGGAAATTTAAAGTCTTTTCGACCCAATTATAATATTTCAACCAATATTTTACTATTATATATTTTAATAACATATAGGATAATCTGTATTTATACAAAAACTGTGAATGAAAAATACATAACTTGATTAGAATAAAAAAATATTGCTATTTATTAATTTTTAAAGTTAACTAACTATTGAAATTGTAAACTATTACATTTATTTTTAATGTTTACTAATATTTTCATAAAATGTTAATCTAAATAAAAATTTGTTCTATTTGATTAAATTAGATAAAAACATGTGGTAAAATCATCAGTTTTAATATTTAAGATTAGGGGTGAATGCTTCCGAGTATAGAGTACCCCGTAATTTTAGAGTTCTCGAAACTACCCACTTTCAACGAGTGTTTTTATATACACTATATATTTAGACCCGACTCGTTTCAATTTGGAATTGGAATTCACCCTAGTTTCATATGCTGATTTGGAATCGATTATTTTGAGTTTTAAAATTCAAATTAATTACATCATTAAGCAATAATAATATATAATTTTGTAAAGTATATATTTATTAATTTTTATCTACTATATAATAATAATAATAATAATTACTCTTGAATGTTGTAATCAAATATCCAAATTTTTTATATATAACTTGGATTTATAATTTTTTAATTTCAAAGTGGAGATATTATTTTGCAAAAAAAATTAAAAAGTAGAGATATTAATTATTATAATGATAATGGGTTCTAAGTACCCTATAATTTTAGGGATTCTTGAAACTTACCCAATTTTAACTGATTCCTTATATACAATACACATATCAGTGGCAAATAGAGGAATCAAAAATAACGAATCAAATCGGATTTTATACGGGTCGGAAAAATTGATTAAAAGAGAATTTTTTTTTTTAACTAAAAGTTCAAGGAAAAAATAAAGAAGCATTACAAAAAACAGAAAATTGACTAAAATAGATTTTTTTTTTTTTAACCAAAACTTGAAGGAAAAAAAGTCCAAAAAACAGTTGACTTAAATATAAGTTTTTTTTTAAACTAAAAACTCTAATAAACTAAAAAGAGAAGGTTTTTTTTAACCAGAGAAAAAAAACGAGTATTAGTAAAAAAGATACTATAAAATAAAAAAGAAGCTTCAGAAAATGACTAAAACTGGGGTAGCGTGGAATCGAACACGTAAACTCGGACTAAAATACTCTACTCCTTACACGTGAATTAATTATATATAAATATATATAAAAAAAAAACCCTACCCACTCAGCTCCAGCCTCTAAGTAGCCGCAGAGAACTCCCAATTCACTTCTCCTATCTTAACCCTAAAATCTCACCGGCCTCCTCCCCTCTTCCTTGCCTCTTCCTCTCCTCTCGTCCGTCGCCTCTCCTTTCCTCTCGTCCCTCGCCTCTGCCTCTCCTCTCGCCATTTCCGGTCCGTCATTCTTCCGCATCCATGCGTCGAACCACGACCCCAGTCACGATGAACCACGCATCCTACTTCGACGAACCGTGACCCAGGCACGATATACTTCAGAACAACCTTAGCTTTCAGTTGCTGTATATTTTATATTAGGTTTAGTCAATTGTCTTGGGTTTAAACATTTGCCTGAATATGACTTGTTTCTTGGGTTTCTGCTCGACGAACTGTGTTATTTTTCATCTTTCGATCCAAGTGATATAAAGCTAAAGCGTAAAAATGCTCATCTTATTCCCGACTCCAGCAGGTTTCGCCCTTTTTAACGTTTGGGATGAGTGGAAGCTTCCAAAGTTAAGGTGAGCAATAGTTTTTCTCTAACTTTTCTTCTTGAGTACATTGCTATAAAATATGGACTTTATCTGAGTTTTGAAGTGTAAGAATTTTGTAATTGTCTTCAAGTTATTTGTTTTGCTTATTGTTGCACATTTTAGTCTTGATATATTCTGCATCTGAAATGAGTGTACTTTTCGTGTTGTATATCATATTTTCATGTTAATATAAGCCTCATCGGTTGAAAGACCCGTTGAAGGATTTTAACTCTGCCGAATCTTAGGGGTGGCAATTCTCTCAGGTCTAGTGCATTCTCTCACGTGATTTTCCACGTATTAAGTGCAAATCTTTACTATGTTGGTTGACATACTCTACCTAAGAAGATTAAATCCTTACATTTGTTTGCTTAGTTGATGGTTCATGTATATCACCTCTGATCCTTTTTTTATTCCCGACCCTTTTGTTTTGTGCTTGCTATTAAACTATAGGATGTGGAACTGAAAGTTGTCTCAAAGTTTGAGAACACAACAGAAGCTCTATCTTGTTTGATTGTAAGTAAATCATACAAAGGTTTGCGCAAGTTCTTGCGTACTCATTGTGATGGTGAGACACTCAGTGTAGCTAATTTAAAACTAGGAAAAACAAGGAGAAATTGGTATTACAGTCTGTCTATCTACTTTTAATTGAATGTGTACAACAACATTATTATGGAATTAATGCGTGGTGTTAGAAGCCAGCTGTAAGGTATCTATATATTGTTTGCTTTGCAGGTTTGGAAGGTAATGAAGAGGATAGTGGTATTTGTGTTGGAGCTTTTTGCTGAGGTACATTGTTTCAAATCCGTATATGTGAATCTGTATATTATATACTTAAATACGATACTATTCATTATTGTCGCTATGCAGGTTTGGAAGGTAATTACCACTTTATGGTAATTTGTCTAATTTTCATTCATTTATATGAGGAATTGGAAGTGAAATGTGGAAGTAATTATTTATTTAGGAGCTCGGTGGGGTAAGGAAAGATTCTGATGAACAGATTTGCTGCATATGAAAGCCTAGCTATTGGAAATGCTACTAAAAGCTAATTGAGTCAACTAGTGATTTCACGATTGATAACACCATCTAATTTATTTTTCTCCACTTTTCACTAAATTTCAATTTTTACCTCTTGCATTATAGCAGCAATTGACAGTCCCTTTACAAACACTGTTTGTTTAATTTGATCGTGTTGCTAACTAGTGTAATCTCTTTGTGCTTGTATTGTAGACGTATGGTGTGCGAGCTGCTTCCAGGAAATCCATTAGTTCAGTTGAGGTACTGTATTGTACAATATTGTTCCATTTCACCGTATTGCGCCAGATCCATATTTTTCACATGCTCCAAACCGGATCTTATAGCTATATAAATAGTGTTTTAGGTTTATAGTCCTCGGTTTTGGTTAGTGATGAGTTTATGAAAGGGAAGCTTATATCATCAGTTTTTTTCACTGATCTCTATCAGTTTTGACATTGGGTATTAATGAGCAATCAATACAGAATTAGTCGCTCTGTAGTATTAGTCCCAGAGAATTAAAGAGATTAAAATTAGTCTACAATTATTTCTTAAACCTGAATGGTTAACATGGCATTATTTGCTAAATCTGATTTGTTTTAAGGTCAATGGAAAGTTGTATGTTCAAGGACCTTTAGAGTGCTTGTAAGGTGCACAAATTAAGTACCTTTCTTATTATCACAGCTCTTTTAATCCCTTTGAAACTGATTGATTAATAAGAAAACTTTTCCCAATCTGCTAGGGAGAGTCTGCCTGAAGAGCATCTGCTGGTCTGGTTACACACTATCAGAATCAGGACAATTCACATACAATACAAAGTTCTTACAATGTGAGTGTTATTTTCTGAAGAATTAATTCCAAACAGAAAACCCTATTGTTTTCGTACAACCAAACAATTCTGCTGCATGTATCTGTTGATTCTCTGATGTAGTAGATAATGCAATTTCTTGACTTGCTTAGCATGCTACTGCATTTGTCTCTCTTTTGTTCCACTTACTGTGATCACACAATTGCTCATGAGTTGTTGGACTACTGCACTGTATACTTAATGATTAGGAAGTGCTGTGAAACTACATAACCCTTGTTTTGCTGAGGACAACCTTTTCCATTGACAACACTTTGTTTTGGTACTACTTAATGTTTATTGCTGCACATGTGGTTTGTGTATTCTGTCTTTTACATAAGAACCGGACACAGTTGCAGGTGAGTGATTAGGTCCCAGCATAGTACTTGCTGCAATTGAACTCATTTGTCCATATTTCTTCAGTCAAATGGCTGAAATAGTCGACTTCACAGAAAATATAGGATTAAATTTTCATAAACATTATGAACATGCCTCTGGATCATGAATGCACCTATATGTTTGTAGTTATTTTTCCTGTTGATTCAGTGTATATATATTAACTATTCTTATTTCTGCTATGTTTCGATGTAATTGCACATGCAGTTGTATTTATGTGATATTATGTTTTAATGACTGATTCAACCTATTGGATTAGGCAACATAGGTTTTGGATTCGCAGAATTCCTTATGGCTTGTGGGCTATTTGAGGTAAGTAGAATTCATTGTTTTTAGTTTTAAGTGTTGGTTTGGTATCTTACTTTGCTTTCTACTCTACTTACTAGATTTTATAATAAATAATCTGGACTGACCTTACACATAATTGTTTCAAGCTACTTCTTAAGTATTTATTTTAACACTTTACTGTGTAGAAGGGTAGGGTTACTACGCTTGATGACATTGTGGATTTTGTGAGTTATGACGGCTTCAAGTGGAAGTTTTGAGATTGGAGCTTGTGTTTATATTGTTGTATTAGCTAAGTTTGATATGTTTGGATAAAGCATCCAACTACTATTATGTGAATGCTTGAGTTGAACAATCTAAGTGATATTTCATGTTTGGTAGAATATTGAATGGAAAGAATGAGGTGTTGATTACAGAAATTTTCAGGATGTTTGTTGGTAAAAACTCTGTTGGAAAAATCATGCCACAAAAAAGTCATTTTTCGACGACGAAATCGATTTCATGCTCTCTTTTGCGACACATATTTGGTCGGTGTAGATTTGTTGCGACCTAATTGAGTAGGTCAATGAAGACCAATTAGCTACGTATTTCATTTTCTCGGTGAAGACGTTTCAGCGACGTAATCAATTAAGTCGCCGAAAACAATTCGGCAACGTAATCAGTTAGGTCGCTGAAAACCATTCGGCGACGTAATCATTACGTCGCTGAAAACAATTCGACGATCTAATTAATTTCGTCGCTGAAAACTATTCGGCGACTTAATCAATTTCGTCGCAGAAAATAATTCGGCGACGTAATAAATAGGTCGGCGAAAAACTCCGGCGACATAAAAATTAGGTCGCCAAAAGACTCCAAACCTATTAAAAGAAAATTATGCCTTTTTGGTTTCCAACGGACAAAATTCTGTTGGAAAATTGACCAGCCAACCATAAGTTGTTTCCGTCAGATTTTCCAACAGTAATCTGTTGGAAATTTCCAACGGATTTAAATCGGTTGGTAAAAAAAATTACCAGCGGGGGTATCACCAACGGACGATCTGTTGGAAATTCTGTTGGTGAAGGGCTTCACGAACAGATTTCCAACAGATTATCCGTTGGTGAAGCCCTGTTTTCTTGTAGTGCTGGCCCACATACCACATTAGACATATGCATATTCAAATATAACTAAATTTTACACAAATTTCTTTACTATACTATGCTGTTGGTGGGCTATGTTGATATGGTTATTGTTCACTAAATCTAATTGAAAAAAATCTATTTTATAAGTACGAAAGTTTAAACTTTACATAGTGGGATAAATTTAGAATTGTCATTAGTATTCCATTCTTTTTTCTTGCCAAAAGTTATGTCTATTTCCACTCTCCTTAATTATTTGAAATTTATCGGTGTGTTTTAAAATAAAAAATTATCAGTTATATATGCTATATAAAAATATATTAGGAAATTGAGTTCATAAAATTTAGAATTAACCTTAAAATCCATAATATCGGTTTCTTCAGTCATTATCTAATTTAAGGGTTTTATTTAGATTAAGTACCTCTTATTTACTCCAAAGGGGACATGCTGAGTTGCTCCAGTGTTGACGTCAGTAACGGTTGCACCTTCGATGGGACGGTACCGTGAGGCTAGCTTGTGAGACACACCCAGAGCATCCAGAGCAATCCAAGCATTGGGAGCGAGGGTAATAGCTGCACCCGTGGCACGCAGCTCCTCCGATCTCTCCAACACAAGTGCCCTCACACCAACTTTTTTTAGTGCCACCGCTGTTGCCAAACCACCGATGCCACCTCCAACTATCACTACTTCCTCCATTATTAATTTCTTCTTCTTCTGTCGCTAAAAGCTGTTATGCCGCTGTGATGTTTGTTTAATAATTTAGTTGATAATCACAATTATAAAGGAATCTATATATATACGCAACTACGTTGAAAAGTCTAGTCAAGATGATGTAATTTGGTCTTTCTGGAATGTACCATATGTAAGTAAAGGACAAGTTTCATTCTTAATTAATTTGGTTCAATTTTTAGGTATACAGTAAGTAAGCTACGTGTAATGCTTTTTTAATGAGCTCTTTAAAATTAGGGTTAAGAATAAAAACCTATAAACTGTCTGGAGTTTGCTCAATGTGAGATTTTGGTGTCTGAAGTTTAAAATGTTGAAAAAGATCGTCTTAAGTTTCATTTTTGTTGAAATTTAGTGTCTTCGTGCGTCTTTTCTTCTCCCTCAAACATTTTCATCGATCCATTCACCCACTCATAATCCATCACTCTTTACTTTTTATAAAATCGCAAAATTTCTCCCAAAACTTGAACATCCGAAAGAAAAGGTTTCCAGGAGAGTGGTGTGGATTGATTTTCAGCGATAACAGAACGAGATTTACTTGCGCGGATGTAACCGCCTTCTTAAGTGACGGTCCTGGCAAGGTGACGAGCAGTGAGCGTGCATGATAGCTCCTATTTGACAGTCGGTTTCGTCACGAATGACTTCTCTAAAGTAATCACACCGAGACACCAAATTTCAACAAAAATGAAACCTGAGACTGTAAATTTTAACATTTTAAACTTCAGACACCAAAATTTCACATGTGACAAACTTCAGATAGTTTATAGATCGTTAACCTTTAAAACTATCTCAGAGAAAAAAAGGTTAGTTTCAGTTTAATCTGGTCATATTGTTGTCAACCGTATGTATATATAGAAGGAATATGTATATAAACAAGTGCAATTTTCCCTAATTTATTATACATATGGGGAAGCATTGTTGAGACAGAAGTTGAGAATGTGGTCAACTTGTTAATTTGACACGCATGTTGAAAGTGGTGGGGAACTTGAAGTTTTCTTTTAGAATGAGAAGATATATAGGAAAACCAATTTAGACAAGGAAGCATACATATTCTCTACCTACGAGCGGAAAGAAAAGGAAAAGAGGACTTCTTATACTACTCAAATGATGGATGAAAAAGCCAAACCAACCGTGATTTTTTTTTTTTTTTTTTTTAATTTAAACAAATACATATCAGAATTACAATACCCTCTATATAATTATAATTTTTTTAATGAATAAGATGTATGTCTTAACTTTATAATTTCGAATTTATGTATAGTAGCTTTCGGTGTTTAACACCCTCACTTAAACTAATGTTTGCGAACAATAATAATTTAATTCATGCTCATTACATCACTTGAATCCGACCACATAAACGTTTCATGGGAACTTTTTTTTTAACATATTTTAAAAACCTACTAGTGGTGCTGATCCACTACCACACAAATAGTCCAAACGAAATATCTGTATAAAGATCACATGTTTATTTTTAAAGACCACGGTTTATGAATATTTCTACTTTATCCTTAAAATATATTATTATATTAGTATTTTTCTAGAAAAATAATATACTTTTTAACAAATTTATTTAAAAAATTAGAAATTAGACACTTAACCTAAGAGGAACTTGGGAACATAGTCGAGAAGCTTGAATATGATTCACCAAGACGGCCCAGGACCATTATAAAAAGGCTTTACTATTACTATCCAATAAAACAAGAAGCAAAGGTGGCCATTCAACATCAAGAATTTCATTATCAGCCAGACAGCGGCCCAAATAAAAAAAATTTATTATTTATTATCATAAGTATTTGGTTGGTCCGAAAAATCGGCGAAAATACCTAGTATGACTGAAAAACCGTTCTGAAATAGTTTTTTTTTTTGCCCAATTTCTGAAATAGTTGATTTGGTTTTTGGTTGGATTTGTTATACTCTAGTTCGTTTTTTCAGTCCGGTTTGGATTTTAAACTTTGAGGACCGTAAGGACCAAACTGATCATTATACTAATTAAATATATACAAAATATATTATATTAGTGGATATAAATTAATATTATTAATTAATTAGGTTAGTATAATAACTTTAAAAGAGACACCTATGAAGATTTTTCTTCTATTTTTATTTTGTAATTTATTTAATTATATTAATGGACGTTACATTTCGGTTTGATATAGTGCATGAAAATGACGAGAATTTTAAATAGTAATTGCTAATTTCTGATTTTAGGTTTAGACTGAAAACTGAACCGAAAAATCGTACTACCAATGGATGGTTTATTTTTCCTCACACTGTTTTTTGGTTGGATATTTTTAAGGAAAAAGCCAGACCGAAAATAGAGATACCCAACCGAAATATGCAAAAAAAATCGGTCTAACCGATCTGATTTCACCCCTAATTATAAGTAGATAAAGTAGGAATGACGAGATAACAAAAACATATAATATATTATATTTTTTTTGGCACGTCACTCTTTATCAAGAGATTATGATTTTTGTTGAGATTATGAGAATAAAATATTAGTATTCAGCAGTTTAGTCCTTATAAATAATTTGATGCAAGTGAGATTAATTTTAGCGTAGAGTAAGTATGCTACATGTACTTTATGTATTGTCCTATTAATTGAATCACTAAAACTATCTAGCGATTAAAAAAAAAGTGATGGGTAACAGGAAAAACCCTAGTGTAGAAGGTGTTGTGTTGTCCTCTCTAAGGATTGGCTTGCTTCAGTGCAGAGTTTAATAGGTAGATAGATGACTATGGATTAAGCAATTGTTAAGTTACCCAAGATTGGTTGGATCAATTGAGTGATTGCGTTTACAGGGGCGGTCCGGGGTTGAAATCCATTGTAGACACCACTTTGAGAGAATTTTAACACCAACGCTCCCGACTCGAAATTGCGAAAGCAATGGTATATTTGAAAAAAAAAAATAGCTGTTAAATTTGTATAAAAGCGTACCCCAAATTTGTATAATTTTGAACTTATAAATTGGTTAAAACATATATTTTATTCTAAATAAAGTTTATCCGCATTTAACATCTTGTTTTTTGTTGTTAGCACAAGTAAAGTCGTTGGTATGTTTGCTTCACATACAAGATAATTCATTCGTACCAAATTAGTCTGTAAAAATAAAATGTTAAAATGACTATTTTTCTATTGCATTTTTTTTTTATAAGCAACTTACTATGATGATGGAGAACCATTTTTTTTAACTCTAGTTTAGGGTAGAAAAAACAGGTATATTTTGAATCGATTCATAACTGTTTTGTCAAAAACAGTTCCAGTTTGGTCCATAACCGGTCTGATGTCGATCTTTAATGAAGACGTACACTAAATTTAGAAAAACCAATCCAAAATCAGTTTCGGCCCATATTTGGTTTGGTCCAGAATTAAACCGATCCAAAATAGAATATGTTTCACAAAAATATATTAACGGTTTTTGGACTAATTCATCCCTAGTAGACCTACTTTGTCTATAACCGTTTCAACTTGGACCGGTTCTGATCTGGTTCGACCATATCAGTTTTCTTGCCTAAATCTAACTTACTACGTATCTGTTAAGGAAAGGTGGTCGGGGTTCGGAATAAGCTATATACTACATTTCTCCGAGAATAGGTGCACTATTGCAAACATGTAATATATATATTATAATAGTTATGTGAACACAAAAATATATATAATCAATACTTTATTTATAATAATAAACTGACTAAATACAAGATGAAATTATTTTATGTATGGAGTAGGTTTGTTTGGGACGACTAAATGAAAGATGAAATTATTTTATATTGCTAGATCATGTGAGCAGAAATTGCTCCTATTGTGGAGCCAGTTAGAAGTTAACAAGTTACAACACCCGCCGAAAAAAGGTGCATTGTGCAACGTCTCTAAAGGAAAGGACGCAATTTCTGGCATATGGCCAACAAATTATCCCTTCAATTAAATATTTTTTGTTTGGCCAAACCTAATTTAATTTTTTAATGGTTAACAAATAATTGCTGCTCTCTCAAGATATATGGTCCCAAAAGTCAACAAGATCTTATTGGGATTCATAATATCTATTTCATCCTCCTCCTCCTCGAGTTTCTTCTTCTTATTATCTCAGCTGCTGACAAGTAAAGGTCAACCACCAGAATGGGAAATGTTATTAGATCCCTCTACAACCATTGCAGCAAACCTTCCGCAGCAGGCGACTATGATTCTCTCGGCCATCACGGCGTTTATCCTAGCGTTTCAGCTCTCACCCACGATCTCCTAAACTTTGAGATCACCTCCCAGGTTTGAATTTTCCTCAACCTTCAATTTACTCGCCAAATTCTGCCATGGAAATGAAAATTCTCCATCTCCATAATTAGGTTCCCAGCGGCCTGAGCAACCATGTGGTCTCATCGAAGAAAGCTCAAGCTAACTGGTAAATCAAGAACAAGCTTCAAATTCCTCAATTTGATGTCTTTTCGTTCAATTTACAGCTTCAATTGGAAGAACAAGCTTCAAATTGCTTAATTGTCAAGTTTTTTGTATTTTATTCTCTGAGTTGATTGCGTGTGTGTGAAGGTATAGAAAGCTATCAGTAGCTTGGAGGGAGGCTAAACCTCCTCCGAATTTCCCTCAAGAAGCTTCTCGTCTTGTTGTTCAGATCTTAAAGGGTCACAAGAAAGCTGATGTTGAGGTGATTTTCATTTCTCCTTGTTCATACAATTTGAGTTTCCGTGAAGTTATTAATCTATAATTTGTTTGATTTGTGGATTGTTTAGGGTTTATTGGCATTCTACGGTCTTCCCCATCCGGATGCACAAGTCGAGGCCCCGTCGCAGATTCCGAATTCATTGCCACAAGGAGTAAAGTTTCAGCTACAGACATTACCAGTAAAGCAAAAAACAAAACCCCTCTTTTGATATTGTTGTTGAAAGTTCATCTTCATGTTTGGTTGAATATATAATCTCAATTGTTAATTCATTAGATCGATCCGAAGGCTGTTTCTGATGGTGACACCATTAATGTCTATGTGAGCGTCTCTGATCCGAGGGAGTCGTCCTCTGTCCCACAAGCTGTGCAGATGGCAGCGGTTGAGAGGGCAGCTGCTCGAGCTGTGAGGGATTACAATCGAGCAGATGCTCTCCACAAAACAATCATTGATTCTGGATACAGGTTTGTTGATTAGTCAACTGAATGTTTTAGGAGCAGTAATTGTTAATCTTAGAAATGATAGTTGATGCAATTATGAAACTGGGTTGTTCTTGATTATGATGCCTTAGGGTAATAAGCCTTCAAAACAACGAAGACATCTTAGCAAAGAAATACCGAATTCGACTAAGGTAACTGGGTTGTATTCAAAATAATGTTTTAGATTGATCCATCATATATGCAACTCGGATTGATTAAGTTTGAGGAGGGTACATAACAGGGGAATAGATGCTCCAGAAAGTGCAATGCCCTATGGAAAAGAAGCAAAGGAAGAGCTAGTTCAATTAGTCCAAGGAAAATGCTTGACGGTTCTTGCATATGATCAAGATCGTTACGGCCGATGTGTCGGAGATATATATTGCAATGGCATTTTTGTTCAGGTTATATAATACCCTTTCCAGTACTATCTTTTGAACATGATTTTTTGTGTTTTGGATGTTAAAAGATATTGGATTTGTTGTGTTTTGTGTGTGTGCAGGAAATAATGCTCAAGAAAGGCTTGGTTTGGCACTATGCAGCATATGACAAACGCTTAGAACTTGCAAAGGTAAATAAAAACCAAATTTGTTGATTTGGCATATTCCAATTTCATGCTTTTTGTTAGAAGTTAATGGATGGATTGCTGCATAATCAAACAAATTCATGTAGTGGGAAAAAGAGGCAAGGCAAAAGAGGCTTGGCTTGTGGGCCGCCTCAAACCCAGAAGAGCCCTGGGAATGGAGAAAAGATCGTAGACAAGGAAGATAGATAATCAAAATGATATTTCAATTTCAAACCCTGAAGAGTCTTGGGAATGAAAAAAGGGTTGATCGACAACATGGAAGATGATCAAAGCGATATTTCAATTTATACAGTTGCTAAAGGAATTCTACACCAGTGTGATGTTACTTATTATCCAGATGTATTGTATTGTATGAAATTCAAGATGTAGTGATGATATCTGCACCAAATAGATTCATTTTTTATTTACGTTGTAATAAAGTAATAAAAAATACGCATATATTTGTTCAAAACTAATATGTGCTGATGAATATTTGTACTAAACTAATGTATAGTGTGATCCATAAGTAAATGTCCATCTTCAATCGAATAATAGCTTTTTTTCCATTCAAAGTAAAGGCAACTCTGTTTGTTCAATATGCTTTCATAAGGATGTCCGTCCGTTTATATTATGCGTTATATTATTGGGTGCATCAAAATCTGAAAACCCATAAATAAATTCGTTGAAAAGAGAGAACCCACCATGACCACTTAATAAACCACATAAATGAAAATTGAATTAAGTCGAGACCCAAAATTAAGACATTTATGTCAATAATTTATTTCTTATAGGTTGATTTGGTGCTTGTAATAATTACTTTAACTGGAACTAAACATATAAAAAGTTTCTTTCTAATTGGGACTTCCTTAAGACAGTCGGCTTGAATTAAAAATTAAATTAAGGAGATAGATTACTGAGACATAAAATAAAATATAGCTTTTAAGATCTGATGACTGTGTTATTTTTATTTTTTCTACAAAATAAAACAAACTCAAGTTGCAATGGAACTAATTATATTAAGGGGAAACCCCTAAAAAAAATTTGTTTATTTTTTCTTTATTACTTTTCATGTTTTCCCCCCTTAATTAAGTCATTCATTTAATTCAATAATAATAAAGCTAGTAAAAAGTTACAAGTAGCATAAGTAATATGCGAAAACACCCGAAAGCCAAATTAAGATTAACAAAAAGAATGAATGCTCAAACAGTTGAGCATTCATTCTCTTACTTTTATATGCTAACCAAACATTATGATAACTTTAGAGCGCTCATCCATATGAATTTATTATATAATGTAACGGTTCGACGCTTTATTTCTTAACCAAAGTTTGAGTAATATATCAATTTAACGTTTTATCTCTTAACAAAAGATTCAAATTTGAGCCATGAAAATGAAAACATATTCATAACTAGTACTCTACTCTTACGAAATGACCTAATGAGAGTATTAATTATTTTAAATATGGAGTAAAAACATTCTACTGATCTTTCTTTAAAAAGTTCACATGATGGGACTTCAAAAAATTTATACGTTTAGCAGGTTTATCACGGGGTTTGTAATGCAGAGATTCAAATATATATACTTTGATACGATGTAAAAGTTTAGCCAGTTGAATAATTGTCTTATACAACCCTAAGGTGATATATATGGTTTAACATTTTATACTTCAACGTTCCCTTAATGCGTGGAGTTGAAACATTCTAAAATTTTAGACCAACTACTTGACTAATGTTCTAAAATCTGAAATCCTAAAACCCAAGTAAATAACACACTTTATTAAGATAAAAAAAAAATAATAATAACACACTTTAGGAAAGCTGTGTTACTGTGTTGAAGTCGTCGTTATGGTGACCACGCATATGAAGAATAAAGTAATTGTATAGTAATTACATAATTGATTATTGATTATTTATAGGGTGGAGCTTTTTGCCTAGCTATAGCTAGCTTCTTCTCTTTCTCTCTCTCTCCTTAATTAATCATCGTCTCTCTCTAATAAGGAAGAAGAAGATGGGAGTGTTGAAGAATCCATATGTGTATGCAGCTACGGTTCAGTCGATATACGCGGGTATGTTCGTGATGAGCAAGATGGCGTTGAATGAGGGTATGAATAGTTACATCTTTGTCTTCTATCGACAAGCTGTGGGCACTCTTTGCATGTATCCTTTTGCAATGCTTCTCGAACGGTACTCTCTCTCTCTCTCTCTACTTCTTCAGTACGATCATCTTATCAAAATGCATGCATGGATATAATATTGTATATATTAGCTTGGTAGGGTTAACCTCCTCGAGAACCTTATCGACTTCATATATATATATATAGATCAGCTCAGTTAATTAATATTCAAATTCGATTCGACTCCGAGCTTTTGTGAATAATTTTGAGTTTGGCTAACTGAATCGAGCCAAACTCTGGTTTTCAAATAACAGACCCGACTATGTTTTAGAAAAAAATATATCAAAAGTTGAGTTTGAGTCTTTGCTCAACTCGGCTCGTTTACCCCACTACTTTAAAGTGTTTCATTTATGTGGATTTTACGAAATTTTTATATGTTGATGATCAATTATTGCCATCTAAACAGTGTCACTATTAGTTATATGCTGAGTGCTGGATCTCTATTAAGCAACATTAACTAATTAATTAATCTAAAAGTGTATATCCAAGTGGTTAGGCATACATAATCATGTAATATGGTGCACTGTTAAACACATCACCCGATTAATCAATTTCAAACTCCGCTAAGACCATACGAATGAAAAAATATTTATGATTAACACTTTACGCCTTATGAATTGATCGGTGCGAGTGCTAATTAATTAATCTAATTTGTGAAGTAATTATGATACAAATATTGTTTCTTCCTGAAGTATATATATAGCTAATATATTTTATGTTGTATAATTTCTCAGGAAACCAGAAACTCCACTAACATTGGTTATCTTCTGCAAGATATTTTTTCTAGCTTTACTGGGGTGAGTTAGTAAAATTAAATGCATTCGATATATATGATCAAATGCATGCAGTGAAACAATTAATGAAGAAGATTTAATTAATTAATGTTGTATATATATGCAGAATTACAGTGCCCTTGAACCTTATCGCAGTGGGGCTTATTTATACTTCAGCGACATTAGGTTCTGCCACAGTCAGTTGCATCCCCGTTATGACTTTCTTATTCGCATTCCTACTTGGGTACGTACGTAATATAATCACTCATTAATTTTCTCTATATATATAACTTGAGTTTATAGCTACATATATATATATAATTAATCCTGACTGAGATTATACTAGCTATAATAATTTGAATTTGTAGTATGGAGAAGGTGAATATGAGGACAAGAGGCGGGGTGGCCAAATTAGTGGGGATCGTAATGTGCATGGGAGGAGTGGCAATTTTGGCATTTTACAAGGGCCCTCATTTGAATTCATCTTTCACCCATCACCACCACCATTTTGCAGATTCCTCCTCAAATCAGCATCATATCCAAAACAAACATGCTTCTTCTAAAACGTGGGTCATCGGTTGCTTCATGCTATTCATCGGGGTCGGTGTTTGGGCTTTATGGCTTGTCCTTCAAGTACGTACCTATTTTCGCATGTTAATTAGTCGCATGATAGTACGTAGTCGCATGCTCTCTAGCATTTCTCGTGAATTATACATAATGTTAAATAGCATATTAGGTCGAGTCAATTTTAGTAGTTTAATATAAAACAACCATTTAAATTCATTTATGCACTCTCTTACTTGTGAATGCTCTTTAGTTAACAAATTATCAAATCTGGACGAGCTGAGACTAATTTCAACTAATCGTCTCACACTCGGTCCCAATCGGAAAAAATCTAAATGTGGAATTAATGGGGAGGCAACACGGCCAATTAGAACAAAAGGCTATAACATGTTAAACCTTACGCATGGACCACTTGACCACATGTCTTAAAAACTTGGCCTCATGTGAACTCGATTAACATTTTAGGAAAGTTGGTGAAGTGGCGTGTTTAATATATATTTATAGGTAATTATATTGTGAATGAATGATGAACCTATATATAGACAGGAGTCCTGAAAAGCTATCCATCGAAGCTCTACTTCACGAGCATCCAATGTTTGTCTAGCGCAATTCAGTCCTTCGTGGTGGCTATCTTCGCCGAGAGAGATCTTTCCCAGTGGAAGTTGGGATGGAACTCAAGACTCGTGGCCGTCATTTACTGTGTAAGTAGCCTCGTTTAGTATTAATTTTTATATATATTTAGAGTTTCAACTATATTAACAATCATAGCACAATTCGATTGCGTGTCAGACTTAGGTCACCTAATTTAGTAGCCGATCATGTAGCAAGTCTTATAACTCACCTTATAACTCACCCTAAGGATACGTTTGTTTGTCGGTATATTGCGATATCCTAATACCGGTATTAACTAATACATGCTTAGCTAATACAATGTTTGATTGAGCCATGTATTAAGATATCCTAATACAATGTTTGAATGTACTTTGTATTAGGATATCCTAATACAATAACTAAAAGACCTAAATACCCTTACTTGCATTTTCAATGAAGATATATTTTACATATGATTTTTAATAAAGATAAAATTTAACAAAAAAAGTAACTTCAATTGTTTAAAATAATGTTTTTCTTAAAAAAAATCAAATTTATGTATAAATAGTAAAAACTATTTTTGTTAATGTATAAATACGTATATATATAAAGTACAAAACAATCGAAAAAGTGATTAACCCGACCCGGCCCGTTCTAGTCGGGCAAGCCCGAACTAAACCAAAGCGACATAAAGCAATCGATCCGTACAGTCCGACCCAAACCGCACAGCCCGGCCCGAACTGACCAACCCGACACGGCCCGAACTGACCAGCCCGGCCTGAACATGACTCGGCCCGACCCGACCTGACACATTCTGAAGTTTCGATGTAAACGATGAGATTTTGCCATATATTACAAGGGTAAATTGGTACTTATGAGATTGGTATTAGCTAATGCTTTACTTTTAGATGGTATTAATTAATACCAAATTCCTTCTATAATTGAGTATTAACTAATACCAAGTATTAGCTAATACCAATACCAAGTCGACACAAACACGGTATTAGCTAATACCGGTATTAGGATATCGCAATACCGGCAAACAAACGTGTCCTAAGTCCTAAGTGATCAAATCTCTTAATCATTCTTGACTCAGTTGCCTGAGTCGAGACTTGCCCTAAGACCATATGACCAGATCTAGTACGGCTACAGGTGGGCACGAAGCAACCAAAGGACGATGTGGTTAATTATCTCCTTAAAAAAATTTGTGATGTGTAATTTTTATTCTTAATTTTTTTTTTTAATTTAGCCATTAAAATGTTATATTTTGCCCTCTAAATTTTATTTTATAGTTGTTATTTGCCAATAACTCAATTATTGCATCTGAACAAAATTATCGTCTTTGGACATAAATCAGAACAAGTTTTTAACTAAATGAATTGAGTAAAAAAAAAACTCGTATAAGTCACACCTTCCTAATAAAACTATATATATATATATATATTGTATGATGAGAGTATGATGGGAACTGCAGGGAACGCTGGTGACAGGTTTTTCGTACTATCTAGCAGCATGTGTGCTAGAGAAGAAGGGACCAGTGTTTCAGGGCATGTTCACCCCTATAAACCTCGTCATAACAACTATCTTCTCGTGGCTTCTTTTGGGTGAATCAATAACTCTATCCAGGTGATTATTCAATTTATCTACGCACGTACTAATCATACAGTTTTAATAATCTTTTATATATATATATGTTAATTAATACCCACTTCATTAAATCTAGTTGCTTCTAGGTATCTATTTGCAAGATAGACGAACCCATTTGTGAAGAAAAAGTTCAAAATCCCTAATTACAATTTTAATAATTTATTTAAGTGAAATTAATTTCTAATTAAAAAAACCCCGCTTAAAATATTTTAAATTGTTAGGAAAATATTTTACAAATGAGTATTTATAAGGATTATTCTTAAAACATAATAAATCCTTATTTATAAGGAATTTTTCTTAAATCATAAGGAATTTATAATGTTTTTTTTTTTCTGAAAACATATTGATAAGGAATCTTTTACAAAAATCCTTATAAATTCAAAGAGATTGTTTTAATTACTGGCCAAAATTTTTGTTGTAGAGAGGTTTGAAGTATATTGTCGGCCTCTTGTTTTGCTTAATTTTCCCTAGTTGATTTATAAGTTAATTTAGAGATTGATTGCCGATGAGATCTAATTATACTTACTTTTGTATTAATTATTAAATTAAAATTATTGTAGTATTATAGGTGGAGTGGTGCTGGTTGGAAGCCTTTACAGCGTTCTTTGGGGCAAAAGTGCCGAGAGCCACGACAAAAAGACGCAAAGCGATGCTAAAGCTGAAGATGTCGTCGTGATGAAGGACATGGAGATTAACTGAACTAATTCAAGTCAGGAAACTCAGTTTCTTAATTCCGAGTGTACACGTGCTTCACTATCCCTAATCATATTCATAGTTGTATTACAGTTAAAAGATATGCTTAAACTTCTTTCGTGAAATATATAAGTGTGAAAAAAAAAATATTGATTAAACTTTTTCTTTCTAATTTAATAGCTGCAAATTCATTTGCATTTTAGTCAAGCACTAATCATTATTCATTGACTCACGTCATGTGCAGAATTTTACCTATATGAAAATTTAATATATCGAAAGGATATATGTATTTTACTATTAGTTGTTTTGTTGATATACTATTAGAAATATATGATTTTATACGTAATTCAGACGATTTTCACATGAAAAAAAGCGATGTTGCATAAGTGTATAAAATATATTGAACAAAATAATATAAATCAAATAAGTAGAATATAAATAGTTTAATAGGAAAAAGGAAGGAAAGTGAAAATTGGACTGAAGGACCGGGAAGGACCATTGGGTTCGATTGAGTCAGGTTGGTTTGGGTTAACCGGACCTAAAGAGATACATTAATTTGAAGCCTTTTGTGTTCGATTGACCCAAATCAGACAGTTATGAGAAACATACATAAATTAGATTGATTCACCTGGGTCAATCGAGTTCAAAGGTCCTCCCCAATTCTTAGACACGATTTTCCTATTTTTTTATTTTATCATTTTCATTTTTAATTCAATAAGTAAAGACCCGAGTGTTCCAACCCGTCCCAAATTGTGATTGTGCTATAGAACTTTATGTTGTATGGAATTTGATGGTTAAGAACTTAAACTCGATGTGTGTGAACCTGAACTTAATGCGTTTGTAAATTTTGATGGACGAACCGATTGTTTTAAGTTAAAATTTCTGAGATTTTTTTTTTTAGGTGTAGCTTTTGGTTGTCTCAACTCACAAGCCCATCCTGAATTACATAGTCCCGACTCGAGTGTGACTTTTTTCAAAGACTTGGGCTCGTGCTCGAGACAAGAGTTCAAAGCCTGAAATTTCGGGCTTGGGAAATTTTCCATAAAATTTATGCTCACTTGTTCCGAGGCTAACCTTAACTGATAGTCTAGTTTTATTTCTCTGGAGTGGTCTTAAGAGACCATCAGGATAACAGCATTTGTAATATATTTGTTTCACGCCTAATCTTATTTTCACTCGCACATATTAGCTAATAAGAAATAAATTTATTAGCATGATATGATTATAGTTTACTTGATCACAAAAATCAGAGTGTGGTGCTTTTTTGGACAAATAATGTTAAAATAAAAAATTCAATTAACTTTTGTTTTTTTATATATAGAATAATGCTTTCACAATTTTGAGCCGAATATTAAGGTTAAAGTCCTTCATAGTTTTTTTTTTTTTGGTAAGCAAGTGCTTCATAGTTCATACTTCATAGCATCTTCAGTGAGATTTAAATTCTATTAATTTATAAAAACACAACTTGCTTCAGCGATAATTTAACTAGGTGCTTACCCTGCGCTACGCGCAGGAGATATGTTAAATCATAAGAGCATCCACAATGCAAGAAAAAAAAATGGAGGACAACTCCTCCATGTGGCAAGGTGGGTTGTCACTTTGCATTGGAGATGGACAAAATTTCTTGTCCAATCCCTCCAAGGAGGGATCTACTCTCTCACATCCTATCATTAATATGGTGATATAGTATAGAAGAAAAAAAATGTTAATTTTATTAATATTAAAAAAATATGTAGGGCCAACTTGGTAGACACCATTGGAGTAGTGATAGACAACTTTAAGACACTTATTTTTTTAATAATATATTGATTATGTGGCGCTGATGTGGCATTAAATGGGATGGGAGTTGGGGTTGTGCATTGTGAATACTCTAAATAGACAACCACTGATAGACACACACACATATATATATATATATATATATATATATGTATTCTTCAAAAAAAAAAAAAGAATGAGCCCGATAAACCAAAAGAACTTAAGCATCGATTGTAGCTTTTTTATATAAGATTCGATGAAAATTGAGGTTCCTTGTGAAGAGCACCTCACTATATGAGAATTACATAGAGAATATCTTCATCCCTCTTATGAATTTTGAATACTGGTAGACCGCGCTTACAGGAGCAGTCAATATAGTTACACAATACATAGAGAAACTACAACTTTATCTATAGCAGGAGCAGTCACTCACACAAACTTCCTCCCAAAAAATGTATTTTTCTTTAGTTGATTGATGATTCATTCTACAAAGGTCATAGCTCGCAGTTCACTAATTAATAATATATTGGAGATGAATGACCTCTACCAATTCAATAGAAGAATCGTATTGACAGAATGATGACAAATTAATATTGAATTTTCAACTTCCACGCAGTTAGAAAGGCGCTAACTTCATCATGTACAAAGCAGAAACAAACTTAATTTTCAAGACAAAGATAGCTTACACACTTCACCAATTTCGCCTCACACAACTGAGAGTATTAGTACTTGAGTTACTGGAGAAAAAAATTCATCATTCATAGCATACGCAGTGCATGCATACCATAAATTCATCAATCAATAAGTAGTTCCCATAGATGTACTCCGAACAAAACACATCTTCTTCATCAAAGAGCATATGGTATTACCACGTTGTTCCCATTCCCGATAATCCGATCCAGTTTCCTCTTGGAATCCAATGCAAATATGGTGATCACCAATGGAAAACAACTTGACCTTGAACAATCAAATAGAAAATAAATAATGAGGTGTTGGTTTCCACTCTCCATGAAGAAACTGAATCATATGAACACCAAATAAATAACTCATAACCTAGCTCTTTGACTTTGGTAAGGATCGTCAGTTTCAAGAAAAAAGGTACATCTTTAAATAATGTACAAAATAATCCTTTGATCCGGAAGGAGATGGTAACACTTTGGCATTCTTCTTCAATTCCTTCTCTCTCCCCTTTGTTGTGTGTATATGTGCTTGGAATGGATACCATCTGTTGTGATTCACTTCAGTGATCGTTGATTTCATTGTTCGATAGGAGTTAATTATTTCACCAAAATTAAAAACAATCTCCATTAAAAACAGGAAGGGTTGCTACATGTAAGGTTTATCCACTAAACGTGGATTGGAATGTCCTAATTAAGTTATGGGCTTAAGTAGTAATATCATGAATGAAAGCAGGAACATGGAAAAGAATTTAGCAGAAAAGTTGTTCCATGTTTAGAGAGATAATCTTGGGAAGAGTAACAAATGACATTTGCAGAAACTACTGTAAAACCAAGTCAAAAGGTAATAACCCTTATTCCTTACCAGATTGATTGACCAAGCAATCATGGATGAGAATTCAGCTTTGCCCGTCCAAGTATGACCACTTCAAATGCTTTGCCCTTCCAAATATGACCACAATTCACCTCTTCAAATCATGATATAGTTTGTTGAGGTGAAAGGAGCAAGAGCTGGATCGCCGAAAAATTCAGCTGCTGGAGCGATGGTGTTACCCCCGAGTTCCGATAGTCTTAAAGAAGAGAGAACGCTGCGACTCCGGAGCTCCGAATCAGCAGTAGGTGAAGCAGGTTACAACTCTGAATCTTCTTCCGCAAAGAGAACAAAAGAAATCGAGATTCCTTCTCTTGCTGGAAACCTCCTCTCGCTTGGGTTGGTCTTAGCAGAAGGATCCTCCATTACCGTCTCTCTCCGCTCTCCTCCATAATCTGTTAAATATGATTTATAAAGTCAATAAATTTTGGGATTAAAGAAAATAAATGATATTCGTCGTCTCAGCACCTTCCTCGCATATCTCTCCGTCAGCGACCAGTAGATGATCTGGTACGGCAACTACTCATTCGCCTTCTTCATGACCATCACCGAGACGGCCACCGACTCCGGCTTCCTCAATTTCGTTGTTCTTGGATTTTTCTCTCTTTCTGCCTTTTTGGGAGCCAATTGCTTCGTTGTTTGCTGGTTAGAGCTCTTGCAGCTTAGAATTGGGAGAAAAGGCTTTGAGGGGTGCCAATCGTCGACGTCTGGGGGCCAACCGCTTCATCTTCTGTGGAGAGAAGCTTTCAGGGAGAAATATAACCCTTGAATTGAAACGCTTGGAGATTCTGAGCGACGTGAGGGGAGGACGGAGAGAAACGAAATGTTAGAATTAATTGCAGGTTTTTTTTTTTTTTTTTGTGCTAGAAATTGAAGAGACTGGCGCATGTAATGCAACTAAGAGTGGGTGAAGATGCTGACGTGGCACGATTACATCTTGTTAAAATGCTGATGTGGCATCACCAAATTAAACCACTCTCTCACCTGTTAACTTATTATATATATAGATAGATAGATATAGATAGATAGATTAACTTAAACCATTTTGTGGGTACTTTTCCGAGTTTCTTTTTCCAATCTAAGAAGGTTCATACAGCCCAGCAAAAGCTGGTGTGCCGTTTTTTGGGCTCGGCTGTGTGTCAAGGGCCGGCCTTACAGAATTGCTGTCTTCCTAATAGATTCGACTTTAACTCTACTTCACTTCATATAATAATATATATTGTAAAAAAATAAACATTGTTAATGATACTCCAAATTTCTATTACCAAAAAAAATACTCCAAATTTAAAAATATTATAATAAATAAATATAAAAAATTTAACTAGAATATTAACAAAATTAAATATGTATAAAAAATATTTAATAATGTGAATTTTTTAGAGTTTATCTCAAAATGGTTTATTGTATTAAGCGGTAAAATAATAGAAATTTTGACCAAAATTTAATTTTAAATTTCATAATTATCAAGCACGTGTCAATATTTTATCTAACTTATCAGATGGAGTGTTATTTAGATTAGATTAGATATGTTTAACTTGATAGAGACTACTGCCCGGTATGAGTTAAATTATGTGGAATCAAATGGCCAATATTTTTAAATACCAACATATTATATACACTAAACCCTTTAAAATTAATTTTTGTCCCTGGCACCAACTAATATATATTCTCCTAAATCTATGGCTATTATTGCTTCCAACTACTTTATTTTAATTAATCTGCAAAGTTAGGTATAGATTATTTTACTTATTTGAAAACTGTTTATGATAACTTAAGAATAAATTTATTTGGCAATTGGCATCATCACTTTTATATGATCACTCCAGTTAGTTAGTCATCAGTTAATATAAATTTCATATTTATTAATTATTGCATAGCCAGCAAGTTTGTTATATATGTATGGAATTTTATAAGTGGACTATAGTCCAAGAGAAATGCAGCTCATAAATTGAATAAAGCACATAGTCTTAATATACACGCGCACAGTCGCACAGACACACATATACATACATAGATATAATTAACATTAGCACCGAAATATGGCATCATTCTATGCTAAAAAGAAGTCACTAGCCGTGGTTCCTGTCTTTTGTTTTATGGTGTATGGTACTGAAAAAGAAAAAGTAGATGATATGTAATGTCCAAACAGCGCATCTTGTCCGCCGTCTGTCTATTGATGGTCAAATTTCCGCATGTTTAAAATGCCACTATATAAGAATGTGGTGTCAAGATAAGTGAATACGTGCATTAATTAGATTGCAGTTCAACTAAAAAAAAAGACTATACTACTAATTCAGTTGTTTCAACCCGCCTTTTTTTTTTTTTTAATGGGATCGGGACTTTAAATCTGCATTGAAATTATCTTTGAAGTTTTTGAATAAGATGAGTAGTTTTATTGGGAAAAAAATAGTCACTATATAAAAATATATATACTGATAAATGATAATTGATAATAAGTTTTAATTAGTTGCATGGGAGTAGTGTGCGTGTGGCCTACTGAGAGACTTTTGCACGCGTATATAGACATGATTCTCATGATATTTATTTGCCACGTAGTTAATGTGCTACTTTCCTCGTGAAACTTTTCTTCACCAGGCCCGAATAAAGTACGTACTTTATTTAGGCATATGAACATTGTTATTATATATATAATTAAGCAAAGTAAGTTATATATTTATTATTAAATTTTGTTCCTTCAAAAAATATATTTCAATTTAACAATAAGAAATATATATCCACTAACCAATTATTATGTAATTTACGCACGCGTAAGCGCATGTAACTTTCTAATTATCTTTATATATAAAAATAAAAGCTGTTGTTCAGTATTTTTTGGATAGATACATTTGTTTTCGTAATTTCAGGTCGGGAGCGTTAATATTAAAACCCTCTTTAAAGTGGGGTCTATAGCGGGATTCGACTTTGAGTCGCCCCTGTGAACGCAACTCGCTTTACCGGTTGGTTCAATATTGTTCAGTATGTTTGGATAGTTTTACATGAATTTTAGAATAAAATTGTTAAATTAATCTGTTTTCCCAAAGTGTTATATAATTATATTGGGAGCCTTTTTAGTTTTTAATTAATTTAGAGTGATCCTCACGTTTGACCGCTCGACAGTACACACCCTCAAATCATCATCATCAATACAACCTTTTGGCGGGTGATTAAAAAAGCAGTAGTATAACATATTTTCTCTATTGTTAGACTAATTTCCAGGTGTGATTTTAGGGGATTCATCATATTGCAACATCTCTAGTATATTTATTATATATAAACTAATTTTCACTCGCATCAACAGCGAATTTGAACTCCTAACCTCTTAATTAATGGGTGACATACTAAATCACTACACTCGTTGCAACTCGCCTACATGAACCTGGAATCGCTCGCACTAAATTTGTTCGTAAGGAGTAAAAAATAATTATAAATTTGTTTCCATACCCAAAGTCATAACTAGTTTGAACCCATGATCTCTTAGTTTATAGTTGACATGTTAAATTACAACACTCATAATGGGTCATTTTATAAAATAGTTACTATAAATATATATTTATTTCCAAGATCTTAAAAAATTTGAACTCTTCGTGCTGAATCAGTACGTTATATTACATATTCATATTAATATAATTAATTAATATAAGAAATAGTCATCTCTCATCTATACATCAAATCATGCCATATGAGAATTATTTATTATTATTCAATCAATAATACCGTCTTCATTTTAATGATTAATTATTATACTTCCAGCACTGCTGCAGTGTAGAACACTCTCCCCAAACTAATACATAATAAAGAAATGTTTTCACACTTGTTTATTTAAGTAAATATTAAATTAATAAAACATATTAAAAAAGACTTGATATGAATGCTTAATTTGTAAATAATTCCCTTCCAAGTAGATGAAATTGAAATCTAATTAATTAATATATAATAATAATGATTTAATTTCACACAGTCAAAAGCTAGCTAACTTCTGTCTATATATACCAGGTATCTGAAATTCAAGGTTTTCTAAGACGACATTATCTCCGGCGTGTTTTCTATAAAAACAAGACCACCGGCCACCGCAGCAAATTAAATTAGGATATGAAGATGAGTTTGTTGAAGAATCCATACGTATTAGCCGTATTCCTGCAGTTCGTATTTGCAGGAGTGATTGTGCTCTCCAAAGCTGCATATAACCAAGGAATCAACATCTACATCTTTGTCTTCTACCGTCAAGCTCTCGGCGCCTTGTTCATGATTCCACCTGCAATTTACTTCGACTGGTAAGCTAACTACTATCAGTATTATTACTAATTTCCCTTTTTCATCAATAATGATGCGCAACGACAAAGTCAGAAATTTGGTTCGGAGCAAGAATTGAACTAACAACAAACAATTAATATATATATAAAAAAACAGGGGTATATATGAAAATTTAAAGGGTTAAATTGAGATTATTTACATTTTTCAAGTAAAAAATGTACGTTATAAAAAGTTGAGGGGGAGCAATTGCCACCTAACGATACACCGATTTCGTCACTAATAGTAGGATCAACCTAACTGCAGGAAGTCATGCCCTCAGTTGAAGCTCCCGACCTTTTGCAAGATCTTTGGAGCTGCGTTAATCGGGTAGGTCATTCATTTATATTCAAGTTCGAGTTTATAAGACAGATAGTTATTAAGACACGTGTCTTATATTACTGTTAATAACTTATGATGCAGGATGACAGTGGCGTCAACGATGATGGCAGTTGGTCTCAAGTTCACATCTTCAACATTTGCAGCTGCAACTTCTAACTGTTTACCTGTCATAACTATCTTCATCGCACTATTATTAAGGTACGACTAATGATGATATTTTAAAACACTACAACAAATCAGAAAATTAGTGACACTAAAATCGTCACAACTCCTCAAGAAATTCGTCACATATATGATCAGTGACAAATTTTTTGGTCGTCACTAGGCGTCACTAAAACTGCCGTCAGTAAAAATTATTGTGACGATTTTACTTAATTGTCACTGATAAACTTACTTTAGTCACGTCATTTTCGCCACAATTAATATGTCATTAGTGATGAATGAAGTAGTCGTCACTATGACATTTCATCACTGATAGACTATGTTTGTGCCAAAACCAAATGTCACTAATGAATAATATAATATTTCTATCAAATAATAGCTCTTTATTTTTATGATCAAATAAATATCATTTAATATTATTATATTATAAGAATATCATTAATTGCCGAAAAAATCATTCATGTAACAACATAATATTATTCATACATAATATTATCATACAAATACATTTCATTTGCATTACACATTTTCTTTGCCAAAAAAAACTACACATTTGGGAATATACAGCATTCGACAGAGATTTGATTAACGTTTTACAATCTATCTTAAACCACAATAGAGACTGTTCATTTGCCTGCTGTTGATCAATCATTATCCATTTGTTCTTTATCTCTATGAATCGAGCTTTCTTGACCGATTCCTGCTAGAAAACTGATTAGATCTGCGAGAGGTTAGACGTTTAAGTCTTTCACGGATTTATAAGGTGAGGTAGTGAAATAAACATGCATAGATCAGTGGGTCATAGAAAGGAGGAACCTGGTCGGACAAGCATCGATCTGCGACTCCTCAACTGCCTAGTCCTGTACACGCCACGACTACTTTGCTGCAGAATATGTCCGCTGTAAGCCATGACCTCGACTACGTCCAGTGCCCGCCGCGACCCAAACTTCAACGATCGCCTCGTTGTGCTCACCGGACCTGCTCATTAATCAATCACACACCAGAGAAGAAGATAAGAGCTAACCGAGCTAATTCACCGAAGAAGATCATCAGAGAAAGATCATTCTCTAAGCTAATCCACATGCGGCTGTTTATTTTCTCCAAGCTATTCCCACTTCCGTGCGGCTCTATTTGGATGAGGAATGGATGGGGATGTATATAGTAGGGTTTAGAGACATAATGGGCTGAGGTGATGGTCTACCAAACATAATGGGCTTGAGTTTTGTTAGTAGAAGTAAAGAGGCGGAGTTAATTTTAAGTAGACAAAGTTTTTCTTAGAAAATATTTTTTTTATTGTATTATTATTTATTAGATTGAATGGAAGACTAAGGTTTTTTCCATAGACTTACATTAGCTAACTAAGTACATATTTTATCAAATAAACTAAGCACGTATTACCCAAAAACACTAACATATCGAGATATATATATATATTATTTAAACATATACACCTGTTTACGATAAAAAAATCTATCGATATATATGATTTTTAAAACTTTTTTTTTATTATGAATTGCATATTTATCCTATTTTTAAAAAAATATTTACAATTTTTTATTTTAAGAATAAATTTAATTTTATACTGCTATTTACTTCAAATTTAAATTATTCCAAAATTTTCAAAATTATTTGTAAGTGTTTTTAAAAAAAAATACATTTTGTTTTAATTTTAAATGAAATGAAATATATATATATATATATATATATATATATATATATATAAACACACATATTTGTAAAAAAAAAATTAATAAAATGTTATTTATTAATGTACAATAGATAACATCCTTATTGATTATAATTTTTTTAAAATAATATATATATATATATATATATATATATATATTACCTTTATATTCATTTTTATATTTATATTTGTTAGTTTTAGTTTTTTTTAATAATATTAATATACATATAGTATTATACATATTATAATAATATTTTTGTACAAATATTAAAATCTATAATTTCGAATTAATTAGCATATATTTTATTAGTGAGAACAATCACATGTCGTATATATTTTTTGCACTATTTTCTTTTAAAAAAATTATATAAAGCAGTGACAAATTATTTTAATTGTCACAAACACAGTTTTATTTGTGATGATTATAACTATGTCTCAGTCAATCGTCACTAATATCTTAGTATACCAGTGACAATCATGCAATCGTCACAACTATATAATGTTAGTGACAAATAATTTTTTGTCAGAATTAATTTTTTTTTCAGTGACAAATTTAAAGTATGTTAGTGATGAAATAAGAGGTTGTAACTGAAAATTATATTAATAATGACAAAAATAAATTCATCACTAATATTAATATTAAAAGTGACAAATTTTTTTATATGTCACAAATACAATCATTTTTTGTGACGATTGAATATTTGTCACAATCATTTGTCACTAATTCCCATATTTGTTGTAGTGAAACCGGGTAACTATGGACGAAGTCAGAAATTCTCGAGACAAATAATTAGTATAAAAAAGTTCATCATGTAAAATTTTAAGTGGTCAAACTAACAATAATTATAAATTTAAAATAAAAATTGCATATAACAAAAAGTCGAAGAATGCCCCCTTCGACACACTATAATTTCATCACTGTGGGTAATTATTACGAGAGTTTGGTATTTACACTAATCCAATCAATATATGATAAGTGTGGGTAGTTTTATATTTTTATTTTTAGAAACCTATTAAATTGGTTGAACCTTGGTTAAATTTATGTAAAATCACCTAAGAATTTTCCTTACAACCCGGAAGAAGTAATAGTGGTTACTAATGCAGAATGGAAAAAATAAACGTAAAGAAAAGAGTGGGAATGGCGAAGGTAGTGGGTATACTATTTTGCGTGGGTTCAGTGGCTATACTTGCATTCTACAAAGGTCCCCATTTCAATCCTCCACAAAGCCTACACTTTATAGAAATTAGTAACCCGAACGTCTCGGCTTCGGGGACATGGCTCGAAGGCGCTCTCTTCTTGGTCATTGCGATTCTCTCCTGGAGTTTCGGCCTTATCTTTCTGGTTAGATAAATCCTATTTGTAAATCACTAATTACTTTTCATAAATACATATTTCCGAGTTAATAGATGTATATTTAGAGTATGAATTATTTATTTTATTTTATTTGGGGTATAAATAGGGCATGCTTATGCCAATCTTCTCGTCCAAGCTGATGCTAAGCGCGCTCATCTGCCTTTCGAGCACCATCCAGTCACTTGTCGTAGCTGTTATTATGGAAAGAAATCCTTCGGAGTGGAAACTCACTTGGAGTCTCAAACTGATAGCAGTCATTTATTGTGTAAGTCACTACTCTCTATATCATCAATAAATCTACAACAAACAAAAACAGTCTGTAGCGACAGAATCTTCTGTTGTTAAAAGTCAAAATCCTGTCACTATAGCTTTTATCTACAGAAGATTCCTCGTCACCTATCTATTAGTCTGACTGAACTAATCAGTTGTTTCAGGTTTAAGTTCTGAAAATTAAAAAATATTTATAGCTACAATTTTATCTCTTATAGGCAGATTTAGTGTGATGATTGTTTTTGAGTTAGACTTATTACACTTTGAGTATTCGACGAAAAAAAACCCTACTAGTCTTACTGTTATAGTGACAAAACAAACATACCATCGCTAAATGATCAAACTTATTAACAAAGGTTGTACATTTTGCATTTGAACAGGGTGCGATCGGGTCTGGACTGGCGTGCTATTTACAAGCCCTAGTGATAGAAATGAAGGGAGCGGTTTTCCTCGCGTTGTATTCACCTTTGAGTTTACTAATCGCAATGGCATTCGGGTTTGTGTTCTTGGGTGAACCCCTCAATTTAGCAGGGTAAGTCTACTGCTATTTAACCTAACGAACCTTATTATAAGAAGACATTTGAATTTTACACTTGCCATATTCATTAGTGCTCACACTCATCACTCTCCATTTTCTTATAGCATTATAGGTGGGGTTCTATCAATATGCAGCCTATACAGTGTCTTGTGGGCCAAGAAAATCGAAGAAGAAAAGAACAAGGTTGTCGTTGTAAATGCAGAAGCTAGCGAGTGCCCCCATATACAGCACCCAGGAACAACACCTCACCAGCAGCTCTCAGAGCAATACCAAATCATCATCATAAAGGAGGAAAACCAAATACCATCGAATTTGGAGCTGTTAAATCATGCATATAGAGATTCGTGCAACAATTAAGATATAATTTAGTTCATCACTCGTTAAAATCGTAATACTCTTCTAATTTAATAGTTGGAAATTCAACTCTACTTGCAATCAATTTCATTTTTCTTTAGGCTATTACTAGCTTCTAAAGGGAAGTACGGAAACTAATGTACATTGTAATTAATATTATGGGGGGAGATTAATTATTAGGTCTTCTAATGATATAATTAGCAAGTATATAGTTATCTAAAGAAATTCATGACTACCTTAGCCCAAATGTTGATGCTTTGCTTGGACATGTTGGAAAAGTTCTCTAGCAGATTTTTTTTTTATCAGCGCATTTATTTTAAAATAACTAATTTACGACTTTTTTTTTTCGTTTTACGATTTAGGCTACACCCATCTAGCTTGTTTTTGTGTTTAATTTACCACTATTGTGGTTGATTAAAAAAACTTTAAGTGGTTTGGGGGAAAACTTGAAATATTGAAAAGAACAAACTAAACTAGAGGAATTTGTTATAGTTTTTCTTCATAATTTTATGTAGGACAACAACATATCTTAAAGGTATATATATATGTCGGGACACGATCTATAAAGTGATAACTGCTATAGTTTTGAATTATTGTTAAACCTACGTCACGTCTATCTGCCTATTAAATTTTCAAGTAATCCTCGATATAGCACTCGCAGTCGACAAGATAGCATTAAATTTAAGATAACTTAGTAAAACGAGATTATCTATACTAGGTGCTGCACCCGCGCAGAGCGCGGGTTGAGTTTGTATGTGTATAGGATGTAGATAAAATGATTATATAAAAAATATTAAATAAAATAATAGTATCAAAATTATTATATGTAAAAATTATAAATATTTAATAAATTCACAAAAAAAGTCATAATACGATAATAAAAAAAACTCAAGTTTAGCCAGCCTTTACCAAAAAAAAATTAGGCCCAGCCCAATGTAAGGTATCAACTGCGAAGGGTTTATGGTCATAATAGAAGCAGCAGTTATCGAGGCAGCATCCAGAGAAAGCCAGAATGCCTCTTCCCGTCGACAACCGTGTGGAAGTTCCGTGTTGTTTTCAGCAATTAAGGCAATGCATCACCAGAATGGTTCTTTTAATGTTCTTGCTGCAATCGCACATCTCAGTATGTGACCACTGTGGATGGATATATAAAGCACCATTTCAGAGTTTTGGTAGAGCAAGGGTCTTGATGAGTTTTAATTAATCGGAACTGAATATAGAAGGGGAAAAGTTGAAGTAAATCCATAGAGAGGAGAGCATGTGGAATTTAATACCTGAATTAATTGCTGAACTTTATTAGACTATGGAAATTTCTTAATTAATTGCTGAATTTATTAGGCTGTGGAAAATTAATTAACTTTGTGTAAGTTACTAAAATAATTATGTCTATTGTTATTATTGGCTACGTCTGATGACTGATGACATGTCAAGCAGAGATTCATTCTCCTAACTAAAACAATCGGAATTAGAAGATTAGATTAGATATAGATAACGCCTGCATTTTCATCCTTAATATTTAGTGTTTATGTATATTTTCAACACTTATTAATTTCTCTATTGGCTGCATTTTAGTCCTTAATATTTAGGGATTAGCTGTTTTTCACCCCCTTATTAATTTTTATATATTTTAATGGATGATGTGTCAGAATATGATTCGTTAGTGGAGTTGATGTGTCAGCCTCACAAAAAGCCACCACCAGAATTAGTATAATACTAGTTGCTGGCCCCGCGCACCGCGCGGGGTGATATATTTTCGTATTTTACGGTATATTAAAAAACGATTAATAACTAAAATTTAGGAAAAAAATTAGAGGGCGATTGTATCAATTTGATAATATACAACATATTACAAAAAATAATATATCACTATAGGTGTGGTACGTGGAATGACATGATATATATATATATATATATAAAAACATTAAATAAATTATAGTGAATAATTTCAAAATAATATTAGGCAAAATGAAATTAAATGTCGAATAAAAAAATTGCAAACAAAATTAATCATTTAGACTTTGGCTTAGACAATGTTTTAAAATAGGACCGCCAACAGAATTGAATCGGTCCGACAGTTATTATTTTTTTCCCAACATAATTGTACAAAACATATATGATATATATACACATAAGTCCAAATAAGAATGGACTTGGGTGATTCCATAGGCCCATTTCAGTTTACCTAGTTTTTATTTTTCCACCACCAGGTCTCCCAGCCGCACCATGATATCCTCTCATTTTCTTCACACCTTGATATCCTCTCATCTGCAAAGGCATAGCCCGGCGCCGAATTAGTCTCGCTCCGGTTGCCGACCATTGCAGCCGTTATAAGTCATGCTTCCGCCATCAGCCGTTGCAGGTCATGATTACGCCATCGGCCATCGCAACCGTTCGTGCTTCCGCCACCGGCCATTGCAGACGTTGCAGGCCAAGCTTATGCTGCCAACTCATTCTTAGTGGCGCAGATGTCAGATTCCGAGTGCAACACGAACGTAAGATCCTACATGCACATGTTCCACCATCGTATCTTACATGCACCTCGTCATCGGTCATGTGAAGATCGCATCGAGGCAAGGCGATTTCGAAGTTGGACCCATTTCTGGTAGGTATCGGCACCACATGTCATCTGGGTCCCGTTCCAGATCTGGTCTGTAGCCACGTGCGGTTCAACCGCTCTGGCTGAGCTGTTCTGTCAGTCGTCGGATTTTACGCTGGAGCGGTGATAATGTCGCCAACGTCGAGCTGAATAGATTGGTCTCTATATGGTCTTTTCCTGAAGATTGAATTTCCTGTTTGTTTTGTTTTTTTTTTTTTATGGTTTAATGGAGATGAAATTGATGCGTCTCTGTAGCAGGAAGTGTCTCAAGCTATGTTATATATGATTTGAAATATCTTTGTGAATGAGTTAATTGAATGTGGGAAGTTGAATCGATTCTTCTTCAACTTCATGGTTGAAACTGACATTCAGAAGCTTCTTGAATCGATTTTCAAGAAGAGCGCGTATTTCTCAAGAAGGAAGAGACGCGTAGCCAATGTGTTGTTGATGTGGCTGTTTGAGAATTGCTGTGAGCCTGAGACCATCAGCTTTAGAAGAATAGAATTAAAGATAACAGACGTAATATTCTCTCTCTGTGAGATATTATCTCCGTGTTAATAGATACATTATAGATAACGGACCTCCGTGTGATATTCTCTCTACACATACATTCTATTGACGTGAATAAATGCCCATGCCCTTCCGTGAATAAATGCCCTGCCTGTTGATGTGTCATGTTTTTATTTGTTAGATAAGGTGATGTGTCAAGCTAAGATTTAATTTCTTAGCAAGACCATCAGAATTAGTATATATTAGATAGATTTAGATAATAGATACATTATAGATAACGGACCTCCGTGTGATATTCTCTCTACACATACATTCTATTGACGTGAATAAATGCCCATGCCCTTCCGTGAATAAATGCCCTGCCTGTTGATGTGTCATGTTTTTATTTGTTAGATAAGGTGATGTGTCAAGCTAAGATTTAATTTCTTAGCAAGACCATCAGAATTAGTATATATTTAGATTTAGATATATATAGTCACTAGATAAAAATGCATATAATTAATTGACTTTCCATACTAAAGGTAAAATAGTCTTGACCATCGTGAATCTAACGGTCGTTCTCTGCACATGCTGTTTACCTGTCAAATTCTATCACTAATAATTTTTTTTTAAGGTTGTGTTTACCTTTACACATGGCGATTAGAGTTGACCGAAAACCGCCTAATCTTTAAAAAAAAAAAAAAAAAAATCTTTCTAATTTATAGAAATTTAAATTATTTCTAAAAAATAAAGAGCCGGAGTTTCACCCGCTCTATTCAAATTTGGGAAAAACAATCAGCTAGTTTAATATTTATTATAATGAATTTAGTTATCATGAAGAAGCAATTTAAATTTGAATAGGGTCTGTCTAAAATAAAATCGATTATAAAATCGATTGTAATTTAAGTTGATTTTTCAGCCATTAGATCATAAATATAGAATATTTAAAAAAAAAAAAAAGTAAAAATACTTAGAGTTTCCTATATACAAAAGATTATTTTGTGTTTAATCTAACTGTTGAAAAATTAACTTAAATTATAGTTAATTTCATTAAAAAAAAATCGTATCCGCATGAATTTAAATAACCATTTAGTACATATATAGAACAAAGTTATTTACAAAAAAAAAAAAAAATAAAAATAAATTAGAACAAAGTTGATGGCCTCCACTGCACTGCACTGCACTCACTCACTCCACTTCAACCAGATCTGCAAATGCGGACAGCAAAGTTCGTCGTAGCATCTTCAATTGCTTTTTAATTTTTATATATTTCTTTCGTATGATACCTTTAATTTGTTGGCAGAATATCGTACCTTTTTAGCTTAGTAGGTTATTTTATATATTAATAAAAAAAAATATTTTGAAACTAGTATTTACCTGGCGACTTGATTCAACTTTATATTATAATAATATAATTATACGATCTTGTATGATAATTTATTTTTAAATTAATAAACTACAAAGTTTGTGTCTCATATTTTTATTATTTTGTTACCGCGATGTAAATTCTAAATATATATAAACTACAGAGTGAGTGCTTCATGTTTTTATTATTTTGTTACCGTAATGTAAATTATAAATATTTGATGTTATATGAAAGTCTTTATATCTATATTTCCAATTGAAAAAAAAAATCATCAATAAGAGTATTATAAAATAGTTATGAATGATTCTCTGATTAAAATTTGAAAAATTTAAAATTATAATAATAAATAAATATAAAGGCATTAAACTAATATTATATTCATTTAAAATAAAATGAAATGAAATATATATGTACATATATTTTAAAATGATAGTCTTATTTCCTGATATTTTCCAAGCGGATTTTAAAGTTTATAATTATTAATTGTGATCAATACAATAATAGGAACTTGGGGTAAATTGCTTTAATATTAATTTTAAATTTTTTAATTACTATTTTATCACGTGTCATTATTGAGATAATCACAAAAGTGTATTTAGTTAGATTAGATTAGATGATTCGACCGGATCTTTAAAGTGATAATGAGATGTAAACTTTCGACCCAATTCCTAATGTACTATAACTAATTGTTTGGTTGAATTAGATGAGCACACACGACAAATACAGGAATCACATAACTTTAGACCCTAATGAATTCAGTCCGATCCTGAAATTTGAGAGGAATTGTATTTGGGACATTTCTACAATGCTCTTAAAGCACCATGTTTTTGCCACTAATTTTTTTATTTTTCTATTGTCCTAAAGGTGAACCCCATAGGGAAATTGATATTATTAATAGTATGATACACATCTTAGGTGTAGTTAAAAAAATTCATATTTTTTCATACTTTTAAAGTTTTACTTATGTTACAATTAAGTCCACCATAGTATTAAAAAAATTAAAAGTATGGTGCTCCCAAAGCATGGTAGAAAAATCATTGTATTTGTCGCAGTTGAAATTTTCCAAAATGATTATTTGACCCTGTATTTGTAATGTAGAAAGGTTTGTCTCCCTGGCTTCTGTTCCGGGTTTAATTTCATCCCTGCCCCCAATTGCGAGAATATTCCATATGTCTTGATTGTGGAAGACCAAATCGACAGACAGACATACATATCGTGTGAGTAGTGGAGAACCCACAGCCGCACTATAAGTATAAGGGAATACTGACCAGCAAATTAAATGTGTATAAAACATTAGAAACGTGGAACTAAGTTTTCCTTATATCTATCTCAATATGAGTAGATACGTTAATTATGAGTTGCATCGAAGTCTTCGAATATATCGGGTTCGGGTTATAAAAAAAATTCAGTCTCAATTATTTAGTATGCTCACTTCGATAAAACATACAATATGTTTGTTTGAAATTGTATATCAATATATTTTAAAATATATAATATGTTTCAAAATGATAGTAACAGGGACGAATCTGCATGGGTGAGTACGGGGTCACGGCACACCACTTAATTTGACTGAGTTAGAGTAAAAAAATTAGCAATTACAGATAATGAACCCATATAAAAATAACAAAGAAACCAATATAAAATTAAAAGGAAACTGTTAATGTACAATAGTTAGTAGTTTTGTTGGTTTTGCGTACGTATATTAATTAATACATCCATGGTTCGAGTCTCTTCATTCACACTTTTAATCTTGTTTAATTAATATATATTTTTCTATTACTAGCTAGCTTTTAGTAAGTTTTTAAAAACATTTTTTAATCGTCGTTTCTTCTTCTCTTAAAACTCTCATTTTTCTTTTAGTCTCATTATTTCTCTTCACGCGTCATTGAAAAATTCTTCTTGCAATTTTGTAAGTTTTTTTACAACAAAAACATCATTCTTTTACAACAAAAACTCTTATTTATCTCATTCTAAATGATTTTTTTAATTGACTAGGAAATTTTTTAATTTTCGTTATGTTTTTTTTGCCAACTATTTTTATTTGTATATTGGATATTATTAATGTTTGAAAATTTTATTCATTAAGAGTATATATAAATATAGTTGTACATTAACAATTTCATTAGGAAAAACATTTGATAGTTCAACTCGAAATTATATTTGATCCGTATGACTTTTTAGTTATACAAAAAAGATAGTGTGCACCCGCTGACCCATGGATCCCGGATTCGTCACTGGATAGTAGTTATTATTATATTATTATTTTTATTTAAAATTGTCGTTAAATATTTTTAAATTTATAAAATTAACTAATATTTATTTTTCCAAAAGTAAAAAAAAAAATATAAACTTTAATAAGGATACTAATGTTATACGAAGGTAGCTAGGCAGCGAGAAAAAAAAAAAAGTGATAATAACGAATATAAAGTGCTTTGCTTTATGAATGATAATACTGCACATGCAATTGACTCACAACTTCGTGATAGAGCTAGCGACCACTATCCATGCATATGTCGAACAAATTTAGATAAGTTGGTAGCAATTTTTCTTTGGCACCCAAATTGTCGCGGTCCTATCCTAATTCCCTTTTTATAACTTAGCAAAAACCCTAAATACAAACACCATTATACTAATTCCTAAACCTATTTAGGTGCAATGACGATATTGCTTTAAACAAACCATGCTGAGTACGACTCTCAATTTTCAAATTTTATTGACTTAATGTGGTTGAATAGAAATTTGATATTTACAATTTAACCCTCTTCTTTGGTTAATAGCATATTAGTCATCATGGGTTATTACTTTTTTCCAAAATTGTTTGTTTGAATTTCAAATAATGTATTTACTGTATATCAAAAGTAGAGCAACTATTGGATTGGATGTGTGTGTATCAGTGACATCTTGTCAGTGCCTAATATTTATGCGCACATTACTAAATGCTGCGACACCCCTTTAATGACATTTTTCATTATCGGTATAGCCCTTCTTCATTTGGTAACAAGGCCGACACTATAGAGCCAAACGCCAAAAATTATTGTTTATGCCGGACCCACCACATCCAACGTAGGGCGCCAATATAAAGTTCGGTAATAAAAAATGTATGGTATTTTTTCTTTACTATTGTCGTTATGATCACCTACACCATTATAGATTAGTGCGGTTATAATGGTAAGTTTTGTATTCATAATGGTTATGTATATGATTATGGTAGAGCTCATACTCATTATTTGTTGATAATAAGAAGTGTGTCTTACCCAGCTGTCTCATAAGTCCGAAATTTTGAGTGAATAAATACTTACATACTCTTATACTATATCAACATTCTCTTGGCCACCTCGACATTCATCTCATTCGGTTCGAGTTTTTTTAGCCCTGACCACCTCATTCGGATCTAAACAAAATAACATGCCACCTTGGACGACCTCAATTGGTCTTAACAAGATAATAAGCTTCAAACTCGATTTAAAAGGAGGTAACAACTTTTTTTTTTTTTTTTTCATTTAAAACGGCGTCGCCAGGAATCGATCCCGTGCACTCTGAAACTATATTAATAATAAGACGTGCTCCTTAATCAATTGTCTCATAAGTCCAAACTTTTGGGTGATGGTATCGGTACACTTTTATACAATAAAATCAAAATTGTTATAACTGTGACAATTATATATATATATATATATATATATATATATATATATATATATATATATATATATATTGTGTATAATTCAATCTTGATAAAAAAAATGTATAACCGTTCATTCCTATTATCTTGACTCTTCATTTTTAACCATTCATTCTTGACCAATCGTGACAATTCATTTTATGATAACTCTAAATATCTTACCATCAATTGATATTTAGTACACCCACTCGCTTAGTTTGACAATTTAAAAACCTAATATTCTCAGTTTACTGTCGAAAGTGATGACAATTAAAGAAGTGTTGTTTAATTAATCGGTAAACTTATAATTAACATATAAATATTCCCTTCATTATCATAATAGTTGAACATATATTAGATAAGATTATCGAATTAAACTTTTCATGCCACTTTTAGGCAATTGTTTCAGTTTATACAAAGACTTACTTTACTAATAATATGCATATATTTTATTTTATTTTCGGATAGCATGAAACAACGTTCAGGTTATTCTATATAAAATCTCTCTACATCAAAACCATCATTTAGTAATATCGTCCTAACATGCATTTGATGAACAAGTAAAATGTAAGAGTTTGTCTTGTTTCATTGATGTTGTATTTTCTTCAAAATACTCGAACAGTGGAACTCTACTAGTGTAGAATTCTTTAGGTGCATATTGTCCTTTTTACTCTAATGGGCTTCATAAATTTTCTCTGATTGGCCCAAATTGTATCCAATAGTGGCCTATCAGAGAAAATTAATGAAGCCCGTTAACGGAAAGATTAGAGAAAAATTAGTGAAGTCCTTTTTCCTCTAATGGGCTTCATTAATTTACTCTGATTGGCTCAATTTCTAATTTAAATCTACTTTTAAATCGAAAAAATATTTTTTTCTTTGGTAATACGAAAAAAATAATCTCACACGTAATGACGATTATTCTTATTTTTCACAATTTCCAATAAAAAGTTAAAAGTTAAAACTATAACACTTTCCAAAAAATGCATCTTTAAGAGATTTCAAACTCGATTTGCACCTAAGAACTCAAATCGCTTTACCAAATCCGAGTGAACGGACAGTTTGTGTCAACTACTTTTAAATCGTGCAAGAATATGTGGGAATAACGGACCTAACGTTTATATTTATATTTAACAAACAAACGACAATTTGTTCCTTCTAAGATATTCTCTCTAAATTATTGTTCATTTCACCAGTCATACGGCCAACCGTTTCTGTCAGCAAAATTAGGTAGAAATATATTGTTTACTTCTTTCAAATCCTGTTACTGATTTTTTTATTTTTATTTTATTGCCCTTATGAAAGCATATTTTCTCTCACATAATACATCTCATTATTAAAAAAAAAATTACTATTGTGCCCCTCCTGTTCGGGTGTTTTCAGTTTTGCCATGCTATTTGATTGATAAACTTTATTCTTTACTTAATTCTCCTATGCAATAATTAAATTCCACTATAAATATATATGCCGGAATTTAAGAATATATTGATAATGATATATTTTAATTATTGCATGGCATCCTGAGAGGTACGTGTTAATAGACATGAGATTCCATGAGATTTTTGTTACGCTTCAATATTTAAGTTCGTGTTTGAATTTACTTTTAAAAGCCAGTAGATTCTACTTTTGTTACTCTAAAAAAAATATACAAGTTAGGGTATCAGGATGAGTCTATAAATGATGGGTGATTTATCTAGATGGAAGACACATGACTTGAACAATTTATTTATGTAACTATATATAATATAATATGGTTGTGTAGCAGTTTAATGCTTTTCGCCTTAGTCAAAGTTAGAGGATCAAATTCTATTGAGATTGAAAAAAATATTATAGTTAACACTTTATTTATTACGGTCTGAGTTAGTGAGAGTGGAAAATTAATCTAGAGTAAATATGTTACGAGTTCTACATTCTAAGTCCACCGGTGGGAAAAATAGTTAGGTGGGTTAGTGAATGTTAAAGATAATTTTTATTTTGTCCCAGAACGACTACATTTGAGGATTTTACGTAGTAAATAAGTAAGAAAAAAAATTGGGGTTGGATATGTGCATCTTTATGCACATAATACTAAAAAGTTTTAGCCATTTATTTTGGCCGAATATATTTTTGGACACGTTTGCTCCTATATAATAAAATGTGTATAGACTTAGAATTCATAATATCTACCCTCACACACAGTTGAAGATGCCTACCACAAAACTAAGTTATATAAAAGTGTTAAAGTTGTTCATTTATGTTTACACTAAAATCACGATCATCATTTTTTTTTAAAAATTTGTGTATATTATTCCTTTTTTTTTTTTTTTCAAAATTAGTTGCTGGCAGCCCCGTTTTCAATTTTCTGTTCAAATTGGATAGAAAGTCACAGCTATGTAATTTGCACGTGCCAATCAAATAAGTTTAATTTAAATAGGACGGTTTTGCCCTTCTATCACATGGTCAACAATGACTATATAGTATTCCACACCAGTCAAAAGCTAGTTAGTTCGTTTCAATGATCTATATAATCATCATCATTTCAGAAAAGTTTCTCAGACGACAATATATTATATATATTTCTGGAGTAATTCCTTAAAGTGTGAAAAAAAGAGTGAAAAAATCATAGAAAGTTAACAACTGTCACATGTCAGTTAACAATTTGACATAAATTGGAAAGAGAATCATGTAATGCATTGCCATGTGGCAGTTGTTAACTTTCTATGGTTTTTTCACACTTTTTTTCACACTTTCTAGCAAAGCCCATATTTCTGTCTTCTGTTAAGTTAGGGTTTAATATTAAACAATAGGATGAAGATGAGTAATTTTAAGAATCCACATGCATTGGCCGTACTGGTCCAGATAATCTTTGCCGGGGTGATTTTGCTGTCCAAGGGAGCATACAACCAAGGAATCAACATTTACATCTTCGTTTTTTACCGTCAAGCTTTCGGTGCTTTCTTCATGATTCCACCCGCAATCTACTTTGAACGGTAATTAATATCTATACATACATTATTATTTTTAATTATTATTATTTTTACTAATTAATGGTGTAATTCAGGAAGTCCTGCCCTCCATTGAATTTCCCTACCTTAAGCAAGATCTTCGGAATTGCTTTAGTCGGGTGAGTTGATCGATATGATGTTTGAATAATCGAATAAATTGATAGTTAATTTTTTTTTTTTTAAATATTGCTAGCTAGCTTAATTTTTATATATATATACAAATTTTTAATTATGTTAAGATTTTCGTCTAATTTGACCGAAACGAGTCATATGCCAGTGATTGAGAAAATAACTAAGAATTTATTCAAATGCTCAAACATCAGCTAGCAATTTGCTAGACTGCTCTAACATTAACTAGCAATTTATTTTCCAAACATCAACTAGCAGAAATTTGACGCGTTTTTGCTCATTGTGTGACTAATTATATATGTCTAAATTAATCTTAATGGAGCTAACAATTTGTGTACATGTAAAATATGGCTAACAAAATGTTCACAAAATATTTAGCTAATTAACAATTTATTCGACAATCCAAACATCAACTAGTAATATATCGAGTATTTGTTCCAACGTGCTGAGCATGTCACCCATTTTATCTAAATTAGACAGAAATCTTAACGAAGGTGTAATTTTTTGTACACATGAAATTTGATGTAAATTTTTGGCTGCAGAATCACAATGTCGTTGGTGTTGATTGCTATCGGATTAAAATCCACGTCATCAACATTTGTGGCATCAACACTAAACTGCATACCCGTAACAACAATTCTGATAGCAGTTGTGTTAAGGATGGAGACAATTAACGTAAGGAAAAGGGTGGGGTTGGCAAAGGTTGTCGGAATAATGCTTTGCCTAGCTGCGGTGGCTATCCATGCGTTCTACAAAGGACCCCATTTCACTCCTCCCTTAAAGCTTCACCTCATCAAAAACGATCATAACCCGTCATCTTCTGGAACCACGTCGTGGCTCGAAGGCGCTCTTTTTTCCGTCATTGGAATTCTATTGTGGAGTCTCGGCCTTGTCTTTCTGGTAATATATTATAGTTACACATTCATCAATTAATCCTACTTAGCACTATAAGTTATTGTGTAATGTTCAGACTCTCATGTTTACGGTATGGTGTTTTTTCCGATCAAACTTAGTGAATAACCAGTGTATGTGTTGACTTAGATAACGTAACCCTACAAAGCCTAGTATATAGTCAAGAGGTCAATCCTTTAAGTCAAGTTATTAATTATACTCGTCTTCTAATATGTCTAATGCGATATATGAATTAGCCGAACCTATATTTTAATTAAGTCAGCGTGAGGAGACTCACTCCTTGAGGGGTTTTAAACCTGAGACTGGTCTCAGGTTTGAAACCTTCTGGTTGGTGACTACAACCGGCAGTGGTGGTTTAATGGTTAAGAGTGATTACTCTCATATGGTTTGGCTCAAACACACAAGTTAATAAGGTTAATTTTTTGCCATAGTTAATAAGATTAATTAATTATCAAAGTACTAGCTAATTATTAATTGTTTTAGGATAATTTGCTCGTTCAGGTTTCGATTATGAACAAATTGCTAACTCTATTAAATAGTATGTCTAATCTGAACAGAATAATTAGTCACGTGACACGTATATGTTTAAATTGAATTCGAGAAAATAAAACTGACCTAAAAATTAACGAATTGCACTCATCAACATACCCCGAAATTACATCCAAACATGAGAATTATTTCATGAACTGCAGTCTGCGTGCAGTTGATTTGCCTTTTGATCTGCCTGCAACATTAGCGCATATATACTCACACTGTTTACATACAGTTCCGTCATTTTACATCATTTCCAAAACCGGGGGGTTTCTCTTATATATATATATATTTTTCTTTACGTACGTTACAAGGGCATGCTTCTGCGAACCTTCACTTCAAAACTCATCCTCAGCTCGTTGATTTGCATTTCGAGCACGATCCAATCTCTTCTTATGGCTGTTATTATGGAGAGAAATCCTTCCGAGTGGAGGCTCACTTGGAATCTCACGCTCGTAGCAATCCTTTACTGTGTAAGTTTCAGTTTTTTTGTTTAATTAATTATTTTTAATGAATATTTACACTTCTTAAATTTACTAAATTTTAAATTATATTTTTGAATACTTTTTTTTGTCTTAATTTTCTTTTACTATTTGACACAATCAGATATCATTTCGAAACAATAGCCATCATCGTATAACAAAAAAACTTATTATATATACCATTGGATCAAATGACACAAACATCTGTTACAGTTAAAAATATTAATTGAATAATTATAATATTATGATGAAGTGGATGCATGCATGCAGGGAGCAATTGGGTCAGGAGTGTTGTGCTACTTACAAGCCATAGTGATAGAAATGAAGGGTGCGGTTTTCCTCGCACTATATTCACCCATCAGTCTACTCATCGCAATGTTCTTATCCTTTATGCTTTTGGATGAACCCATCCATGTTGCAGGGTACGTACGTCATTCAAGTCATCCATATCTATATAGCTTCTTAATTAATTTCTCTAAATTAGTTTTCCCTTTATAATATAAAAATAATGATTATTCCCTAATTGCAATTATTAGTTCCGACACATATTGAATTATTGCTATCTCGTTTGTTTTTGTTGATGAATAGAATCATAGGTGGTGTGCTATCAATATGCAGCCTATACAGCGTCCTGTGGGCCAAGAATATCGAAGAAGAAAACAAAGTTGTTGTTGTAATTGCAGATATCGAAATCCCCACAACTGACCTGCCGGTCCCTACAGAGCAACGCCAGGAAGCACATGTACCATGATGTTTTACCCAACACTTACAATAATCTACATTCACATTCGATCAACCGATTTATAAAAAGTAAGATACAAATCATGAGTATTTTTCCACATCAGTTGCGTAAAGAGGTCTAATGTGTGTTTTCACCACCTTTTTTTTTATAGTACCTATCGTTAGGGTCGTTTTGAGCAACTTTTATCCATTTTTCCGTTATGTGGATTAAAAATATCACGTACATCATATACATTTACCAAATTGCATCCTAAAATTTAATTCACGAACGATTAAGAGTTGATCTTTTCAATTTAGAAGGCATGAAATGATAGCTCGATGAACCTAGCCATAGGACTTTGGTTCAACCAGATCAGGTAGGTCATTTGGTCTGAACTGGACAGAATCGCCTTGTCTGGCTCAGACCTAGGCAACAATGGCAAGCCCCCTCCATCGAGCCATGGTCAATCTAGGTATAGATCGATCATGACTTAAGTTGACCCAGTTAGACAATGATCGTTTGTCAGGTACAATAAAACTATCTAAAAAGATGTAACAGCCTACTCATTATTCTTTTTCCACATAGTATTGTACTCATGGAAATAAATAGGAGAAAATCTGAACAAGAAAAGCCATTATCATCATCAATCCTGGCTCTGCTTTTTTCTTCTTTGGTGATTTCTGGCTTGAATTCCCCATGGACCCAGATGAGATCCCAGAGCTATAACCCTCTCGAGAACCGGTCCCACTGCTCTGAACATGTCCCGACTCACGACTGCACTTAGTGGACTCACGAACCCGTTTTCCCTTAGATGATGGCTTTGATGCCTCTCCTGCAGAAGAGATACCACTTTTGTGTCTACTGCTGTGTGTTGAGGCTGGGTATTTACTAGCAGATCTCTTTGTGCTTTGTGAAGGGTGGTAGGACGAAGTAGCAGCAGATCTCGCGTACATCTGTTTCAAGTTACTATTTTGCAGTTTCTCATCTTCTTTCGGGTCTCGATAATGAACTATTGATACTCTTCGTGATATCTTCCCAACTGTGTCAACAAACGATTCGGATTTTACAGTTTTACGCACTAAAATAAACTCAACTATCAACAGATACTCCACAAAAAGAAAAGAGTCTCCATGAAATGATTACACTTCGAGAACTCAACTAAAAAGGTTACTGAAACTTACCAATCTTTGAGCCTGAAGATGACGATGTGAAAACAGTTGCATCAGGCTGTAGATCAGCGGAGCTAACGATATTATACTCTTTTCCTGCATAAATAGATAATTCATGCATCTAAGCGATTCGTAGAGTAATATTTCAAACGATTCATGCTACCCCTGACTTGGCAAATGCAACGAGAGACATGTAACACTATCACGATGATGATCAGAAACATGTTTTATCAGTTAAGGAAATTGTGCTATCACCTGCTAATATGACCTATTTGCCAAGATGTCAGATCACCGATGGATCTGGCATTTCCATACTATATGAGGTAGATTCTTGCTTCTTGGGCAGTAAAACATCTATTCAGGAGGAGGATATACTAAATCAAAACAGTGGGCAAAGAATAAATACCAGATGAATCCTCGAAATTTCCCAACATTCCATCATCGTTAATCTTGAGAGTTACTTCACAACCATCAAAATCAGTACCCTGCAAACAATGGCAACTCATGATATCCGAATCCGGAATAACTTTCTTTGAATTTGTAATCAATTGGCAAACAATATCAGACTAAAGAATGCACTCATACAACCAAACTGGAGTTAACTGAAACCTAACAAATAATAAGCCATGGAACCAACTGAAAGATGCACAATGCAGCCAACTTTAAAATGATTGTGAAGGATGGATGAGGTGTCAACATACAAGTTTACTAGGCCATTGCATGAGCCAAAGTTCCGATGAGTCTGTCAAGTTGATATCCACCAGAGCTTCCTTGGCGTCTTCGACAAAATCAGCTGGAGGTATATAGCTACCACTAGAATTTGCAATAGAACCGGACATTTTCTTCATTTTCGTCACACAAGGCGTGCCCACAAACTAACTGCAGAATAGTAAATAGTTCACAATCCCAGCTTAGTCAATTCATCAAACAGTTGCTGTGCAACTCAAACTACACCAATTTGGCATCAGAACCACATACAAGCACGGTCCTCTTTCGCTACATTTAAACAGGAGTCTGGTTGATATTTAGAGTTAAGTTGGGGTGCAGTGGACCTTCAATACGCCCACACTATTAGGGGCAAAATCAGATTTTCTTTCTCGAGAAAAACACTTCCATGAAGATGATAAACCCTAGTTCAGAGAACTAGAGCTGCAAAACAAATTATCCATTAGACAAATGAGCAATTACTAAGTTTTGTAACACCAAAGCTTAAGAAATCAAAAGAAAATTGGTTCCTTTATAGTTAGAAAGTGACCACTGTTTGAACTAACAAGGAAAAAGATTGATCGTCGCCTCTGTCAAAGTTCGAGAGAGAATCGCCAGCCAGCAGTATTTGAATGGAGCAAAAGGAAAGGAGACCGAACGAGGACAAAATTCCAATGAAATGCCGAGCCTCAGTAGCAGCAGTCTCGTCAAAAACCAAATTGGTTTAAGGATCGGTAATGATCACTGAGCTGAGTATTTGTATCTAGTTTTTCTTTTCCTACCAAAAAAAGTATCTAGGATTTTTGCTTTCTTAATTCAAGTCACCATTAAAAAAAAAAAAGGTTAATAACTAAAAAACTGTCCAATGTTTACCCTATGTTAAAATTAGGTGTCTGAAGTTTGAAATGTTAAAATGGACTGTCCCAAGTTTCATTTTTGTTAAAATTTGGTGTCTCGGTGTGATTACTTTAGAGAAGTCAATTCCGACGAAACCGTCCGTCAAATTCGAGCTCTCATACACACTCCCTTCTCGTCGTCTTGCCGGAACCGTCACCTAAAAAGTTGGTCACATCCGGGCAAGTAAATCTCGCTCTATTGTCCTTAGAAAATGGCTCTACACCACTCTTCTAGAAACTTTTTTTTTAATGTTCAATTTTTAGGTGAAATTTGACGATTTTGTGAAAAGTAAAGAGTGATGGATTATGAGTGGGTTGGTGGGTTGATGAAAATGATGGAATGAAGATGAAAAGACGCACAAAGACACCAAATTTCAACAAAAATGAAACTTGGGACAGTCCATTTTAACATTTCAAACTTCAGACACCTAATTTTAACATAGGTTAAACCTTGGACAGTTTTTTAGTTATTAACCCAAAAAAAAATCAAGTCACCACTAATAATTTTGTTAAATAATTAATATATTCTTTTTTGTCCGAAAAAGGAAATAATTCAATAAACATAATTTAGATATTAAATAAAACTTTTTATAATGGCAAAAAAGGAACTAAGACTTTTTATACAATTAAATAAAAATTATTTATAAAAATCCGTAACTTTTTCAATACTACCCTAAGTTACGAACGTTTTAGTAAATGTCAAACCTTTTTGTACAACATACAGTATCACATATTTATAGTATGCATATATTTTTATAACAAACTAATCAAGAGTAATGTGCATATAATCTATACATTCCTAATTGAAGGCAATCCTAAATACTAACTATAATATATTTATTTATTTATAATTTATAATACAAATGTAAGCTAATAATATACTCTGCTAATTCAAGTCACCACTATTCAAACTGCAAAATGAAACGAAACGAAACATTACCAGAGTGCTCTCTATTAAGTATTACGATTATTAGTATCATCGTGAGTAAATAAAGTGGACCAAAATTTGCAACGGTCTCCAGACAAATTATATATGTCTCAACAACAGTCAGCTGGCAAGCAGCAGCAGAAGGTAGTGTTAATTAGGCTGCTATCTTTTTAGACTCAGTTTTGGGAGCTGTCATCTTAAGCTTCTGCTTATCATCTGCAACGAAAGAATACACCTTCTTATCATGTCTTGGCTTGTTCAAACGATTCCTATTCACCCCGTCTTTCATATCACCAACAGATAACTTGACACTTTCATTGCCACTGCCACTGCCACTGCCTTCCACTTTATCATCCCACGAACCCAGAAACTCTAACAGCGCGCTGTGTGGTTTTTTGGGATAAGAATTACTCTGCTTTCCTAGCTGCCTCCCCATCAATCTCCTTTCATCTTCGGATTCTGAAAATTCATCTTCGATAACTACCGGTTCGTAATAACCATCTTTTTTCTCTTCTGCAACACTAGTTTCTGGCCCCAGTTCCTCCCATCCTGAGGAATCGTCATCTTGTTTCTTCAACAATGAATAAGCAGACACATTGAAATCAACTTTTTGTACCACCTCTTGTGAAGCTGCTTCAGATGGGACTAGGGTTTTGGAGATTGAAGAAGAAGAACGCACAATGTGGCCATTAACATCAACTCCGGGAAATATCTGTAAGAGGTCCAACAATCTCTCGTACCCCAGCATGTTTATATCAAGCGGGTACCCATATTTCTCCAAGAACTCCCTTCTGAAAAGCCCGGTATTATACCCATCAGGAAACTTCTTCAGTACTTCATTCATCAGCTTTTCGCAGTCTGATAAGATCTCATCTCTTGGCCTTTCTGGCCCTTTCTTATCTTTAGCAGCAGGTGCATCGTAAACAGGATGACTGTACCCCCGATCAGGTTTCTTCTCTCCTCCTTGTTGCTTGTTTTTGAATAAAGATGTTAAGCTCACTTTTGCAGAAGAAACCGGCTTTGCAAGTTTAAAAGGAAAAGGAAGGAACGGCTGCTCTTTCACAAATTCCTTCTCACTTATCAGAAGATCCACCAAGTGTAGGAGCTCACTTCGGCTCAGAGTTTTTAGACATTCAGGGCCCACCTTTTGCAAATTTTCTGACATTGCTGTCCTGGTATCATATAACAGGAATTGTCAAAACCATGTTAAGAGACTTCAAGATCTTAACAATAATGGCAACAGCATTCATGAGACTGGAAATACAGATTCAAAATCAAAGGCTGGAAGTGTTCACATAAGACTGGAAACTTCTGATGATATGTCATTAAAAAACTAGGCCTACAAGCAAAATTACCAGAATAAATAATGCACATAAGATAAATATGTTTTGTCTGAATTGAGTTGATGGACTTTAGAAAATGAGAATAAGCAAGTAAAAAAATGGCAGAATAATTTTTTTGGTATATTAACCTTGTGGTCGACTGGAAGACAACTGATGCAGTGGGTGATTCCAGAAATGATTTCATCTCGCTCCAAAACCCATCCTTAGAGAAGATCTCATTTCTTGCAGCATGACTGATTTGCTCCTGCTCAACAGTTCCATCCATCCCTTCACTTGATACCTCTGGTTTTTCATCAACCTTCCAAAACATACGCCGATCCACAACTCTCTGAAACAAGCTGATACGAGTATCAGATGTATCAACATATTTTTCAGAATCTGCACTAGCTTGCTCTGTATTTGTCGATCCATCACTAGGTGTATCCAATGCTTTCAAATTGGAGGCATTTGCATCATATGAAAGTCTATCCTTACATGTTCCTTTATCTGATTTATCTTCAGAACTAACATACTTTACCGAAGCAGCTGCGGGGATTTCCTTGGGAGTGTCTTCGAATTCTATGTTGGAAACATCATGATTAAAACCAAACCATATTTTCCAAAATTTTCTGACAACGCCCTCTTCATGTTTAGTGTCTTGAACCTTCTCTACCTTTTTGGAGTTCTCCTCTGCAATTAACTCTTGCGATGATTCTGATGATCTCTTCTCATTTCTATCACCAGAATCGGGTTCTCTCCCAATTTTTACCTTTAAACCATCTTTGCACTCCGCCTCTTTATTTCCAACATGCTCAGCAGATCCACCAACATCAAGTTCTGAAGGGCCATGAACTGGACCTGTCACAGGCTGCACCGTGTATGTCCCATCACTTTGCAGCTCCAACTCCGCAATGTGAGGAATTGCTTCAAGAAATTGAGTAATGGTTGTGTACCCGTAATAATCTTTACACAAATGAAGCTTTCTCAACTCATCTTCTAGGTCTTTAATTGAGATACCTTTGGGGTGTGAACTCAGTATTTGCCTCACATCCCCCAAAACTGTTTTGATTGAAGGCATCTTAGGCTCAGTCAAACACTCAACACCCTTGGCCTTTGAAAGAACTTTTTGCTTCTCTTCAGTTGCAAAGGGGTCCTCTAGAGGACGTCTATATTGTCCATACCAGGAATTATAGGGTCCATCAGGAGGCTGATTGTAAAGTTTACCATGGAAGTCCTCCCCTTTGACCAGAGAAGACCACTGCCATGTGATGCTCGCTGCACAGCAAAGAGCAGCAGGAGGATTTTCCCGACTTGCAAGCAATATGTTATAGTTGCTCATCCTCAATTTGTGCAAAATTCCAGCAAAGTCCTTATCGCCCGAAATCAAGAACAAGTGGGCTGGTGGCGGATTTTGAGATATCCAGTATAGAAGGTCCACAAGAAGAAACCTATCAACGCCTGCAAGTACAAGAAATCCCCTTTTCAGTATCTCTAACTCGAATGCAACACCCACTACACAAGGAATCCAAATTCAGCATCTCCAAACTACAACAGTGAGTACTCCTAAACTAAAGGCACATTTCATGCTCCGGCATAACATTCCAATCATATTCACTCAATTAAAGTACAAGAATAATGACAGAGTAACCAAACTTTTCATCTGCGTAACATTTCCAGTTCAACTAAGTCGGTCGTTTCCCTAAACTCAAACACACAACCTAAGAATTAGGGATCATGAAAAACCGTTAGCGATGTGAACGAGGTTGATTCCCGAAGAAGAGAGAGCTTGCTGTCTATTGCGGGAAAGTTGGGAAACATCGCCAAACGCCGTAATATGGACAGGACCCTTCATTCCATTAGTCCTAAGAGCAGTAGTAATAGCGTGCGCAATTTTGAAGTCATTAGCACCAGCAGGAATCCCACAGTTTCCGAAGTCCCACCACACTGAAACCCTAACATTGCGCGATTCCTCTTCTTGTCTCCTCTGATTGCCGTATGAGGAATGGCCGCTAGGAGCAGCGGAGAAGTGATGGACTTGGAGGAATCTCGAAGAGCTCAGAAGAAGTTTAGAATTCCAGTGCGGGAGAAGGGCTCTTAAGCAGAAGGGTGTCATGGCGGGATCAGAAGAATGGTTGAAGCAATTTCATGTAAACGATCAAGAAGGTAGCTGCAGCGCTCTACTGGGGTTTAGGTTCAGGGAGGGTTTATGGCGGTCTGAACAAAGAAGAACACGTGACGTGCACGTGAGTAAGAGTATTGGTTTTACTTTTATATTTCCTTTTTGCTTCACTTTTCAAAATAGTTTTTCTTTCACGTCGAAAATATTAGTGGGTGATGGCCCAAAAAAATATCATGGGCTTATAAAGATAATAATTCACGGGCTTTAACTAGTAGGCTAAGAGAGTTAATGTTAATGGGTTCTATTCTGGAAGTGGAAGCTCATACCCCCCATTAAATATTAATTATATTTAACATATATTTTTTGCCAATGATATTTTAATTCATTTTATACAAAAATACATATGTTCCACTAAAATAAATGATAATTTAATTGTAAATCTAAATAAATATAATTCTGCTTGAGTAAAACAATAACAAATGACAATACCGACCATTCTAAAGTTTAAAATTAATTATAGAGTTTGTGAATCCGAATGTGTATTATCGTACCACGTGGAACAAGCGAAAATTATTAATTTTAAAACACGCTAGATTAATTCACGTAGTTAAATAATATTAATATAATTTTAATGTCTAAAAATATATTGTTTAATATGACATTATTCACTCTTAAATATCATAATCAAATCGACATGAATTTTTATATGGTACTCTAGTTTATAAACTTTTTTTTTCTATTTAAAAGTATAAATGAAGAGTTTTTAAACGACATATAATATCATATAAATATAACTTGCGTTATAACTTGCGTCCACTATTGTAATAATCAATTAACCAAAAGATGCATACATTTTTTTAAATATAATTGTGAAAAATAATTTTTCCACAAACTGCAATTCATTGAATTATATATATTTTTTTATCAAAATAGAATCCGAACAAGTACACGATTTTTTTGTATTTAAAATTGCGCTTTTTAATTAAATTATAATAAAACTAAAGTGGTAAAATGCCAAACTAAAAGAGACAAACAAGAAATGCGTATAGTATAGATAATGCATTAAGTGGAGTTTACACAGACATACATGCACTACGCGGAACCCTAACTATTATTATTAATTAAGATTAGTTAAACCCTAAAAGAAGACAAGCAAGCGTGAATATACATATCAATGTCGTTAAAGAAAAGGCTTTACCTCTTGAAAGAGAAACTTCTTCACATGCAATGCATGGAAGCCGATCGCTTAATTAAAGACCATCTTTATCGATGTGAATGTGAGTCGGCCCCTATTTAGAAAGTGGCCTGAGAAAGGTTAGTTAGCACCACACGGTGTATATAGTCCCATGACTAGATTATGAATATAAAAAAATATTGAGAATAGTTAGTAACCTTCGAAATTAGATAAATTTGTTGAAATATAAAGATTAAGCTATATGTATACAATATTTTTTAAATTTGCTCGAATTTTACTAATATGTTAAATAATGTAATGGACATTCATGGACTAAGTTAAGTATTTAACTTTGAGCAGCTATATGTCCTTCATAAACGAAATGCGCCCGATGAGTTGAGTTTTTGTACATGGTCTATTTGTTATATTAGAGAGTAACTCATACCTTGATGAATGAGTTTCCTTTGAATTTGGCTGATCTTTTTGGCATTACAAATTAGTTTTTAAGACATTTTACCATTTCTAAAAGTATTTAAAAAAATAATTTTTTTTTAAGGAATTGAAAGACAAATATACATAATAAAAAAATTCACCATTCTAGCTAGAACTTGATATTCAATAGAACTATCATTATAAATGTGATCAGAAAATAAATTCAACAAAAATTAAATTGTCTCTGGCTTGACCACCTATCCGGACTTATCCTGTACTAAGCGAATTCAAAATCAACTATTGGACAACATACGTATATATTGCACGTGCGAAATCTTTTTTAGTGACATACTTTCTGTAAACATATATATAAAAAAATAAAATAAAATAAAAACATAGACACAGTGACTGAAGTCTGAAAGACATTAAGATCACGTGATCCCAATTTACATGAGTCATGAGTGTGCATTGCTCTCAAGTTTCAAAGTTAGACATGGGTTTTCTACGTTACAACTGACACATGTTATGACGTACATGCATTAAAACATAGAAAAAGAAACCCGTTCCTTTTGTGCATGGCATGACCCAATAGTACGTATTAGCAGCCATCAATCCATATATATATATATATTAGATTGTTTCCGCAATTTTAACTCGGTAGTGTCTATTAAAACTCTTGCCAATGCAGCATTATACAACGGTTTTAAACTAGGCTTGTTTTTAAAAACACAACTCGTTTTACCGATTGATTCAATTAAATTTTAAATTATGTATATACAATTATATATATTATAACATGATGTTTGACAATTCTTCTTTTCTTCTTTATATTTAATCATGATATGAGATTATCTTTCCACCATATATATTGCGGCACCCAAAAGATGGTAAGTACCTATCTATCAATCATCATATAATCAAACAATGTATCAAAACAACAAATCAATCATACATATTTCTCTTATAGGGGAATTGGGGATATAACTTTTGAAAATACCTAAAGCGAGAAGAAACGTAAAGGTACATCACTTATAGTCGGTTATAGGTCTGAGTCACGTAATCTAATCTACAGAAATATAATTGTGCAGATAGCAAAATGTGGTGAATTTAACGATTATATAGTTTAAAATTAATTTTAAAGTTATGGATGCAAATTCACATAATTCTTTATGTGGCACATACTACGATTACGACTTTAAGAGCATAATTAAAAATAAAAAAACAAGAAAATTAATATTAGTAACTCGTGTTGCATATGATTTTATTCATATGGAGACTTATATTATCATAGTTATAGGGTTGTGTTTTTAGTTTTGCACGCATTTTTAAATAAATAAATATTAAAGAATGTATTTTATTTTATTATTAATTTATTACATTATTGCTTATAATTTATAAATATATGATGTCATATTTAATTAGTAAATTTTTCACCTCTACTTTCACATGCAAAAAATAAATATCAAAAATCGAAACAATGTAAAAAAATTAGTAATAACAATATAATAATTTAGATAATGTTTTGGTAATATAATAATAAAAATATTATATATATATATATATATATATATATATATATATATATATATTAAAATAATGTAATGTTACTTACAAATGATACTTTTTTGTTTAAAGATTTTGAATGAACGATTGTACCACGTATCTGAATAATAAGCATTTGAAGCAAATTGTTGTATAATCGATTTTTAACCTCAGATATACCACAACCGCTGCTATTTTTTCGTGTAAAAAAATAGAAGTAATTTTTAATAACACATAATATAATATAACTCCTAAACAAAATTTAAGAGGTGTTTGGATGAATATTATGTGGAATGTAATCTTACATTATGTCCAACTCCAATATCACATTTACATTACGTTGTTTGGTTTGTCAAACGATGTAATTTGCATTGTAATGTAATGTTCATTGTAATCTGAGATTACGTCCAAACTCTATTCAACGTAACGTGAAATTACATCCAAAAACGGATATAATGTGACATTACGTTCAACATTACGAAGTTTTCATATTTTATTATTATCTATTAAATAGATAAATCTTTTGTATTATCTTTATAATTTATTATGATAATAACATTGTTATTATTGTTAACTTTTTTTATATACTTCATAATTCCTTATTATAATAAATAATAATGCACATGATGTTCGTATAAAATAAGTAAGTTTTTTCCGTCGTATGTTTTATGAAAATTATCTTATAAAACTATATATAGTCTTTTCTGTTGCATTTTTTAATGAAATTTATCTTTTAAAACTATATATAATATTTTAATTACTTAAAAATTAGAAGTTGCGTGTGTTGAGTTTAAATATTTAGTATTTAGAATTCATAAATGACTATAGTATTAACCACAAACATAATCTTTAAAAAGTTAGTTGTTGTCAAAATATATATTTTTTTAAATCTTATCATATTAAGAAATAATATTTTTACATAGATTAATATAATAATAATAAAGTCACAATACAACACATTCTAAACACTGTAATCTAAATTACATTTCACAATACAGCATAATCAAATACTACAATCTAATATTACATTACGTAGCTCACATTATTATTACATATAAGCTCTTATGTCCATCTAAGAGCCCCCTATAAGAGTTATACTCCTTTTGCGTGTTCAGATTACTTTTACATATAAACAATTTGAGCTATGTGACATGTACTTTGTCTATACAAAGTATAAATAATGCATACTTTGTGAAGCAATAATATATATATATATATATATATATATATATATATATATAAACGTAAATATAATCCGCTCGATTACATTAGTTATATAATGATAAATTATATGAAGATTAAAATCAATAAAATTCTGATTATAGACTCAAGTCTCGTATTATTTTGTAATAATCGACTACGAATTTTAAAATGTATAAAAAATTAATATCATTAAGTAAAATTATACTATTTTAAATTGTATAGTATATTTATTTCATTTTATTATATCAATCATTTAATATCGTTATATACATCCAAACGCGGTTCAGTAATCGGTATGCAAAATATATATCTTTATACCAATATAAAATGTGAGAGTTGTCCTCACCCCCAAAAGGTACCTTTTGAACATTTTTATTTTTATTTTATTTTATTTTATTATATATATATATATATATATATATTTAGTTTCCATATTTTTTATTTTATTATATATATGTGTGATATATTTAGTTCCCCTATTTTTATAAAATTGGCGATTTAGTATTTTTATCTTTGAGACCCATCTATTTATCTTTACTATTACTAAAATAAACCATTTAGTTACATTGTTATTTTTAGTTTTTTAGGTCGCTTAATTGGTAGGTCACCGTAGTTATTATTAATTTCTTCATCAAATATACTTATCAATTAGAGTCAACATGCATTCAATAGGTGCAAATGTAAGGTAGATGCACTTTTCCATTCACTATATCACCGATTTGGGGATGTTCCGCTTGTTGACATTTTTGTATCAAATAAATTAGTCACTTGCTAACTCATATAACATATCAAATATAGATCAAACGTGGTTCTTGAAGTTTGACTTTACATATAACATGTTACTCAATGTTTAACACTTAATGACTCGAACTATCGATTTAGTTCTTGCGTTTGTAAATTCAATCATATTTGGTATCTCCTAATTGATAGTTGAATAAATATTTAAGTTGAATTCAAGTATAAACTTTAGACATTAGTGTTTTAAAAAAAATGATGATTTAGTCCCTACAATATTTGAGTATTACTAAAAATTTCATTAGATAAATTGCATTAACTTTTTTGTTAAGGTCGCTTAACTGACATGTTACATTAATTATCATTAACTTATTAATACAATATACCTATAAATTTGAGCCACCCATAAAGTATGATATGTACTCAACTCATGCAAACTTCGAGTACATGTTGAGATTTTTTTGTATCACATATATCAGCCACTTGTCAAATCATATCAAATGTCAAAATATGGGTCAACCACAGTTCTTGAATTTGGATCTTTTACGAATAACCTGATACTCATTGTCCAACATTTAGAGTCTCGAATCATTAATTTAGTTCTTCCGCCTGTCAATTAAATCAAATTGTAACCTAATTAGTAGTTCAATAAGTAGTTGACAAATCAAGTATAAACTTTAGATTTTAATGACTTGAAATTTCCTTTAACGTCCCGTTAGCCAATTTTTTTTTTCCTTTAGCGTTAAATCAATTTTTGTTGGTATTATGATATAAAATTGCATGAAAAGTGTATAGTTACGTTTGTATAGGTCAAACTGCTCCACCGATGACTCTAAGTGGCTAATTATGGGCTTACATTCTTAACTTCTCAAGTTGATAAATTAGATACAACTTTGTCGTTAATAACTCACGTCATGCTAATCCAACTCATTATTAGTTATAACAGTAAATTGGTATCGTAATTTAAAACAATAATTAATTTTTTGACTTAATTATCCTCTTCTATTTTTCCTGTTTTGAATTACTTTGTGTCGTTTTTTTCGATCCCAGATTCATTTCTCGCAACCCCTAAACTTGGCCATGTATTAACTACATATTAAAATATTAAAAAACTGAAGATAAATTATGTATTTTGAAATATAGACGATTGATACGCGTGCAACGCACGCGTTAATAACTAGTATATATATAAAAGAAAAGTGGCGAGCAGACGTGGTTGGTGCGTGCAGAAGAGCGGAAGGAAAACGAAAACAAAAGAGGCTTCCAACTCTATATTATTAAATTATGTGATAGAAAAGATGAATAACATAAGCAAATATTAAAGGAGGGCCGGAGGTATATTAGTTTTTTTTTTGGCCAAATGGAGATATATTAGGCTGGGGAGAACCCCTTAACATTTAAAACGGATTGATTGATTTAAACCTAAAAATTTTAAAATAGACAATTTTTTAATTTCGTTTTTTATTTTTATTTGTTCTCATTCAAAAATACTTGTTATAATCGTTCTCTTTTACTCTAATTCACATATCAGATTATTGATAAAACTAGACATCTGCCCCGCGCGTTGCGCGAATATTAACATATTTGTGTAATTAAAGTGCATATGATGGTAAACTTTTTTTAGGTGTAAAATTAATATTATTACAAACCTAAATGGGTACATAACCAAGGAAAAAAACATCTACGTCGGATCACAATTTCAACATTATCAAGTATAAACTATTTTAAATAGTTGAAAAATAATAAATGCATTAAATAATAATTATTTTTAAGTTAAATATGATTATTTATATATAAAGTACATGAATATTAATTTTTCCAAATTTATATAAAAGATTTATAAAATTTAAAATGGTTTAGAAATATGCTTATTTAATGTAACTTTATGTTAATATTCAACTATTTTATTGATAATGTTACTGTTGTGTGAAAATTTAAACATCATTTAGTCTAAATAAATATTATGTAAATACTTAATGGAATAATAAAATTGAAAATATTTCACTATATTCATATATATATATATTATATAAGTTCATGTAAAAAACTAAAATATTTTTTTTATTCAACATGATATACTACATAAAACCTATAAAATTATTTTTTGATGTTCCAACATTTGAATATCAAATTGATTTTATATAAATTGATGTTCTTGTTTTGAAAGTTTTAAAACATTGAATTGATGTATATAAAAAATGAACGTTTATAATTTAGGTTAAGAATTTATTAGGCATCATATTACTATATTAGGCAATCAAATTTACTATTGAGATTTTATAGTAATTAATATTTATTACCAAAGAGTAATAATTACCATTTTTTTTAAGAAAAGAATAATTACCATTAATAACGCAGTATTTAATACCTTTCGGTTTTTAATTTGAAATTGACGAAGTGTTTTTGTCATTAATCAATACAATAGTTTCATAATTATTATAGTACTAATTACGAATTTTTTGTAACTATTATCCTTAGTTATAAAGAATTTCTTATAGTAATTAGTTTTTTTTTTTCCACATAGTAATTAGTTGTTACTAATTTTAGATTGATTGATTTCTTTAATGAACTATTATATGATCATAAGTATCAAGTTAAGAAAATAAATAAATAAATATTGTTATAAAAGTAAATAAATCGAGAAATATGATAATGTGAATGAGGCAAAAACATTCTAAATTTAAATCTAATTTTTTTTGTTCCCTCATGCTAAAATACCAAATTATAATGCCAATAATTTAAATAAATAAAATATATCAATAATTTATTTTATTGAGAACGAAATTATCGAGAATATTTAGATTATGAAATTGTTTAGAAGTTTAAAAAGAAAAGAAGTCTGAATGTTCAAATTTTGTCTATCTGTATAATTATCTTACAATTTAGAGTGTAACCCCTAATTAGATTTTAGATTTAAATAAACAATAATAAGAACAAAAGCTAAGTCAAATATGGAAATATAATATAGTTTTCATTATAATATATTAATTTATGTAATTATTTTCATTATATATATAATTTAAAGTTACTGTAATATGTATAATAATATATTTAAACTTAATTTTGTTTTTTTTTTAAAAAAAAAATCTATAAACATAAAACAAAATATTTGTTGATTTACAAATTGATTACTATTATGGTACATTTTTAATTTTTTGGTTACAAATAAGGAATATTTTTCAATAGTTTCTTTAAATAGATTTTTCTATTCATTCTTTAACATAATTACATGTTTACTAAAAAAATACGGGTGATTCTAGTCTCTAAAAAAATAATAACATTGGAAAATGTTTTACATATTTCTACCTCCATGAGATTTCGGTATACATCGACCAAGCCTTCAAGAGTTCCAATATGTCAATTCTCGTTGATGCATGTTGATGTTGATTTGAGAATAACCACCCCGTGTTAAGAAAATTGGGTAAGATAATTGTGAGATTGTGCATTTTCTTTTACTGTTTGTCGTATGCAAATAGGCAAAACATTTGACCAAGTCTTCAAGACTACCAATATGTTAATTCTCGTAGATGCATGTTGATTTGAGAATAACCACCCCGTGTCAAGAAAATTCGATAAGATAATTGTGAGAGTGTGTCTTTTCTTTTTTTCATCTGTCGTCGTCTGCAAATAGGCAATACATTGTTTCATAATTCAGATACAATGGAATAATAGCGTTGATAAATTTCATTTGTGAATTTCGTTTCTCGCCACTTCATTTTGTTGGGTTTATCGTTTGGTTTCTGCAATGAGTTAATTAAAATATATGTAGTTGAAATTGTAAATAAAAATAAAAATAAAAATTCTAATTTGTTATGTTTTTATTTAAATTTTTTTTATTCCTCGTATTAGTTCAATTTTTCAAAAATAATTTGTTGAGGGTTCAAGGTTTGCATTTTATGTTTTTGTTATTAAAAATTTAGTACAATTGAAATTAATTTTGTTTAGGGTGTATGCAATTCTAATAACTTTGATAGGGGTGTAAATTTCATTTTTTTTTAATCGTAGGATGTAAAACTTAATTTGCTCAACTTGTAATAAAACGGACAATAAGAGTGAATGATGAGTGTTACCTTCATTTTAGAGCTCCATGTGTAAGAGAGATGATTGATAGTTTTATGTAAACTTCTAAAAAAATGACGTGGACCAATAAAATTAAGTTATTTTAACAAATATGAAAGATAAAGCTATTTAAAAAGCTTATTTGTCATGATTTGGTAACTTTTATTGAGATTATATTATATATAGATACCGTCTTCGTATAGTATGCAAACATATACAACGAGATTGATAGATACATTTAACCAGTGTTATCAGAACCGGACCGGACCGGCAGTTCGACCGGGTTCGAACCGGAACCGGTGCCTCCAACGATCCGATTCAAGCAAATCCGGAGGATGTAAGCGAACCCGGTTCGATAACCGATTTTTTAGAAAACCGGCCGGTTTTGAGCAGACCGGGCGGTTATCCGGTCTGCCGGTTCGATACCCAGTACAAGGAAAAAAAAATTAGAATCAACCAGAAGGAAAGTGAATGGGGAGAGCTCAGCAGGTGGGTAGGGCTTGCCCAGCAGAGGAGCGCATCGGCTGCAAGGAGAGTTCAGCTCGAGAAATAGAGGAGCTTCAGATGAGAGTGAATGGGGGGAAATAGAGAAGCTTCAGATGAGAAACAGGCCAATCGGCTCCTTACCTCTGATCTAGGCATGGTGAGGGAAAGAAGAAGCGGCGAGTAGAGTTGCTGAAGCTTCATATGAGAGTGAATGGGAAATGAGGGAAAGAGAAAGAGAGAGAAGGTAAGGGGTGGACGAAAGTTACGTCTGGGTGGAGTTGTGAGGGAGAGAGGGGTTGAGGAGAGAGAGGGGGTTGGTCTGGGGTGGAGTTGTGAGGGGGAGAGGGGTTGAGGAGAGAGAGGGGGTTGGGGGATAGTGGGACGGGAGAGAGAGATGAGAGGTGGGGAGGTAGGGTTTAGAAAAAATCAAAATAATAACTATAGCAGTCGAACCGGGTTCGAACCCGGGTTGGACCGGTCGAACCGGGAACCGGACCCCTTACCGGTTCGATGTCCGGTCCGGTTCTGATAACACTGCATTTAACTGTAAAGTACTGCACTTCTTTTATTTGGCGGATAAAAATGAAGTAATTTCAGTCTACTTTTTTGTTTAACGTCAGTACGTCACGTGAAATTGATATAGTGTAATGTGGTTCTAACGCCAACCAATTTTTTTGTAATTATTTAACTATTTTTCATATATACAAACTATATTTAGATAATTATATTATTTTTCTATGTGACGCTGATTTAGCACTAGTTTGTCACATAATGTGCAAATAATTACGTAACTGTTTAATAGAAAAAGTTAATTGATGAGAAAAATTAAAACACTCACAAAAACATAATAAATTATCTGACCGCACGAAAATACTAAACATTATCAATCGTTAGAGGTATTAAGTATTAACACAGTCATTCGTTTGTTCATAAAACTTGTCAAACCCGAGCTTCATTCTGGCATGCAGCTAGCAGCCAGCAAAAACTATGAGATACCACGAGTCCAATTAGGAGTTTCGGACTATTCTACTTATTTTACCAATCCAATTATTATATTGTATATATAGCTCTGAAAAGGACCTTGCTTCTTTAGATAAAGTTTAAGCAGCAGCCACATATATATATGTATGTATATAAAGTTTAAGCAATAAATTAGGTAAAAGTTTCGTAACCACAGACCACAGTCTACAAATACAAGGGTTCTTTCATTTGGTATATCTATATAATATAATATATAAATGACTATGTCGTCGGATCACCACCATTCGGTATGTATAATTATTTTCAATTTAATCTTTTATAATATTACATTCTCACTTTAGATTATTATTTTTTAACTTTATTCATTTATTTATAATTCAGTTCTTCTCACTTAAGAAAATCGCTACTTCGTGTGATTAAGAGACAACATCATCTATTTCTAATAATTATTATATGTAAGGTATTAGATTAGATATTATTTAATGTTGTTCTACTATTCAGAGGACGGGAGCAGAGTCTCAGAAATATAACACGTGAAACTCACCCACCATAAACAAGTCTAGGTCAATCAAAAACCTTATTCAATTGGCACCCTTTAATTTTATATAAAGACTATGTATTCATTTTGGACCATCATTTACGGATTCTTTCTATGTATATTATATTCATTTGATTGACTAATTAAATATCTCCAACTGATCAAGTAGTATTTCCATCTATCTATTTATATTATTAATTTAGGCTTCACTATAAGTAGTGGACTTTACACTTGTTTCCTAATTTCCCACTAATAAATATTTTAAGTTCATCAATAAATAAAAAAAATAACAACGAAAAGAAAGTTCTATTAGTGAACTATCAAACTATTTTCTGCATACTACAAACCGTAAAGTTTACTAAATTGTTCTTTAAGATTTATTTTAAAAATAAAACTATTACAATTCAGAATAAAGGTTATATATATATAAATATATATATATATATATTTTATAAATAAAAAACCCCTAAATATTATGTTTTTCTTATAATAAAAATAAGAAATGTAAGATTTGGATCTATGACTGTTGAATAAAGAGACTAGAACTCCAAAATTGATGTAGTTTGGGCCCAATAGGATTTTGCCAATTTGGGCCGAAAATAGCTCTAGCCATAGACCATGACTCGTAGCCGACCCTGGGGCCTGGAGTTTAGGTGTTCGTACACTTAGCACGTGTCCAGATAGAATTAACTTTTTGTTTTTTTTTTCTACGAATGACTCATTTGCTATATTTTGAATAATAGTCAGTCAAAACCAATTGTAACAAATGGTAATTTTAATACGTTTTTCATTTAACATGTAAAAGTTTGGTAATTTATCGGTAAATATAATTAAATTAGACGAATTATATTTAAGGATCACATTATTTGAAGACTACATGTTACCCTTAAGCCCTATATCGTCATATTTTATTCTAAAAATTAACCAAAAAAAGGAACAAAAAATTAATCCTTTTTTAAATCATCTTTGATACATATTTAAAAAATAGAAGATTATAGTGTATATATATAGTACGGAAAATCGAACCTTTGGGGGTTTTTTTAATAATTTAAAAAAAAAACAATTATATTTTTTTATACAAAATTAAATTCAGATTTTTCTAATTTTTTAAATAAACTTATTTATACTTTTAAAATAATATAAATAACTTAAATAGTAAAATTTACAATCTATAAAGTTTTATTATTAATTTTTTTTTTTTAAATATTGTCGCTCTATATTTCCTTCCCTCTTCTTCCTGCCAGCCCTCCGTGGCTAACCTTTGGCCAGCGTGTCCCGGCTGCATGATCCGACAATATACAATATATTATAAACTTCTACTTTATATAATAGATTTAATTATATACCGAAAGGCCCGAAACAATAAAGGAAAATTTTTACTTTATAAAAAAAAGCTATCTCCGAATATTCTCACACCCTTCCAATCATAGTTGGGGCAGTGCCACTGTGCTACGACGAATTTTCTATTTCTCCCTAAATAATGCATATAACGTGTTTTCTTCTTTAAGTTAATGACCAAAATCACTTTTGATATGGCCAACCAGATGTTGTTTTTCATATATTATATTATAATAATTGATATATAATACATATGTATATTTATTATATCTTATACAATCGCATTAACTTGTTAATTCTTTTTAGTTATAATAAATAATATATCAAAAGATACATAAAATTGGTTCAACAATATAAAGTTTATGAGTAAATAGTATCATATTAGAAATATTTTAAAAATTAGAACATTACATTAATATATAATAATGTATGTGACATACTCCTATTATTATCAATTAATTTTGATATGTAATCTAATTGGGCTTTTATAATTGAGTTAATTCTCTCCTCAATTTCTTCTCTTATAAAAGATATATTATTTTAATTGTTTGTCTTAAAATATAGACCGATAAAATCTACCATTGTTTAGGCAAATAGTAACATTGTTACATGTTTTAGGACATGTATACTGTGTTCAATAACACTCAATATATATAGATCGTATCTGTGGAAAAAAAAAATAGATCGTATAATAATGCATTGCATTTATCTAACTAATTAATGGGACGGAATCAGAAAGCCAATTTATCATATATTATTTTGTAAGTAATCTATATATATTATAAATTCTAAAGAAAATATAATAACATAGTAAATGTGAAGTTGAGAATTTTGGTTTTTACATTAATCGATGCATTTATAACAATTGAACTAAAGATTTTGTAGTCAATTAATTCCATAGAATTAATTGCACTAGGGAGTTTGGGGGGGTTTTTAAGTTGTAATTAATCGAAATTAAAATATCGATGATTTCGAACTGTTCAAGATTCAATGTATAAAATTAATCACAATTAAAATTTCGGACCGTTCAAGATTCAATGTATGCAATTAATCGCAATTAAAATTTCCCTGATTTCGAATCGTTCAACATTCAGTGCATGCAATTAATCGCAATTAAAATTTCGGACCGTTCAAGATTCAATGTATGTAATTAATCGAAATTAAAATTTCACCGATTTTCAACCGACGCTTGACGCGGAGCCGGCAAACGAAGATATCAGGCGGTACGGGCGGCTGACAGTCTCAGTGGCAGAGGCATCTCTATCTCCAGCGAGATATCACCAATGGTCATTGAAGCCATATCTGTTGAAGAACAGACGCTTGACATGGATCCGACGACCAAAGGTAGCATGCGGTACGGGCATCTAACATTTATTTGTGAATTTGCGCAATCGTATTTTATGGTTCAAAATTTTCAGTCTTTCGTTTAGTTTTTCAAATTTTAGACTGATATTTTATTTAAAAATAGTGTTTCCACATATTACAAATAGTCAGTATAAATTTTATCAAATATTAGTTTGTTAATTATACATATTTGGTAAGTCACCCCGAGCGATGCGCGGGAAATGCGCCTAGTAAATAATAATTTCTCAATAATGACATCATTTTTTCTCCTCTTCTCACATATAAAGCATGAAGATACACAATACTTTTTCTTTTTCCTAGTAAAAGTACATTTTTTAAACCATAAAACTCTAGCATAGCTTATGATATGATTATCAATTACATTTGTATTAGTGGTCCCACTTAAGTTGGCAAGCCTCTCTAGCTATCTCTCATCATCAATCAGTATATAAACACCTCAATTTCAGCTGAAGGAACAAAACAAGACAGAAAACAATATATACCTTAGAGAAATTGCATTCACCTGCTAGCTTGCTATATATCTAAATCTATCTAAATATACTTGTGAGAATGATGAACACAAGAGATAAGAAGCCATACGTCGTCGTATTTCTGATCCAAGCAATATATGCTGGAATGTTCTTACTCTCAAAGGTTGCATTCGACACCGGAATGAACAACTTCGTCTTCATCTTCTATCGACAAGCCGTTGCAACTGTTTTCTTAGCTCCTTTCGCCTTCTTCTTCGAGCGGTATTTATATTTTAAATTTCCCATTTCAGTATCTTATTAAGGAAATATATATATCCTGTTTCAGTATCTACATATAGTTGATTAATACAGTAAATATTTATTGATTAAGGAAAACTGCGCCTCCCATGTCACCCTTGACATTTTTCAAGATTTTCCTCATCTCCTTATGTGGGTAAGTAAAATTAATGCTTAATTTTTCATATGATCTTCATCACATATATATATATATATAACCTTATATATATGTTGATTATATAATATTGGAATAATACTTTTTTCAGGATGACAATAAGCTTAGATATCTATGGAGTAGCACTCCTTTCCACCACTGCCACTTTGGCTGCTGCCACTCCAAATTGTCTTCCTGTCATTACCTTCTTCTTAGCAGTTCTTCTGAGGTACCCAAATTAAACTTAAACATTTATTCTACTATAATATATATATATATATATATATATATATATATATATATATATATATATATATATATGCATGTGTATCTGTTTTCTATATGTTACTTGTTAGTGACTGTAAAGAGTTGGGGCAATAATGACAACTCACTTTTATTATTATACTTATACACCAAAAGCATTACTGCTTATCCAATATGTTAATTAACAGTTCATAGATTAGTATTAATTCTTTCATAGCATAATTAATAGGTAATTTCTATTCATAGACTATTTATTACTTTATATATACTACAATTTATTATTATTCCATCTTTATTATTGTGTTATATTGTTTATTTTTTAAATAGAGAAAAATAATAAATTTATTCAAAAAATCATAAAAATTATTTACAATAATTGTATACATAAATATTTCAAAAACTGAGAAATTACAATTTTCTTAAAGAAAAACCTAATAAAAATAATAAACAACAATAAATAACTTAATAAACTTTATAATTTATGGTATGCAAAAAAATAATTAATCGTCTATTAATAGAACTTTCCTACGTAATATCCATTCAAAACCACACGGCGGCCATGATGCTCATTGTATAATATAATCTATCAATTGTTAGAGGAAAATAACTAAAAGTTGGTCAGTGTAGGTCCATTTTCTATTTAGCTAATCTACCCTCTTTTAGGCTTTTAGCTAATCAACAAAATTCAAACGTAGCTTATGTTCCCTAAAATTAGTTAGTTTACCTTATTTTATTATATGATTTGTACAAACTATTTTTTTAGTACTTTTAATTCAATTCTCTCAATCCATTAAAGTGTAAACAATATAATTGGTACCTAAATTATTTATAACTAGGTTATATAATATATATATATAAAAAAAAAAGCTTCTTTAGAGAAGGCACTATGTTAGTCTTGACATGTTGGGAGATTTAGATATTCACGTACATCTCTTTTCTAGGAAGGCAGAGTCAGTCAATCAACTAGCTTAGGTTCCTTCTTTTGACTACTTTATTATGTTTCTTTAATTTATCAAATTCTAGTGTAAAGGAGTCTAGTTCATATATAATACAACTAGCTAGATGCTAGCTCACTCTTATATATATATGAGAAATGATTTAGACACATTATAATATAAATAAGAGATGTATTAGTCAAGTCACACATATATTTATTATTTACGGTGTCCAATTAATAACAACATGTTCAGTTAGACCGAGTTGTTCTAGAGTGAATAGTCACTCACACTTAAAGTGTTACAAATTGTATCAAGTCAACTTTTGCACAATAAAACTCTGCTAATAGTTTGGATAATTCTTATATATATATTGCCATGAGAAATAAATGAGTTAGTAGTGTTGATCTTCGATACATCTCATTACGTAATGTTCGGGCTTTCTAGCTCACATTCTTGGTTTTTTTTCCAACTAGACTGAATGATCAAGCAGTGCATGCACTGACCATATCAACATAGTATTAGGAGCAAACTATATTATAATTTAGAGGCTGACCCGTTAAGTCCAATTATAATCGCCTTATATAGTAGCTAATATATTTAGTATGTATATATTGGAAGGATGGAGAGATTGGATGTGAGGAGAAGAGCAGGAGTTGCAAAGTTGACAGGAATAATCGTATGTCTAGGAGGAGCAGCAACATTAGCATTCTACAAAGGTCCACAGTTTATGATTTGGTCCAAACACCACCACCACCAAGATGACAATAATAGTTACCAAATTGTTGATCATGTCTCTTCTGGAAAAGCATGGATCAAAGGATGTTTTCTCATGCTTAGCTCCAACGTCTTTTGGGCCTTATGGCTTATTATGCAGGTACGTACGTACATCGAGTTAGCTAGTGATTTGTCCACTTTCGGAATTTAGGCTAGTAAATTAGTAATTAACCCTAAATACTAATGCAATATAATATAATATTATAACATGGATATATAATTAATTGATTAATTAATTAATGTGCATGTGTGACATAATTATAGATAATGACTTAATTTTGGTGTATGGATCAGGCAAAAATTATAAAAGAGTACCCGTCGAAGCTGCTGCTGACGACACTTCAGTGTTTCCTAAGCGCAATGCAGTCGTTCCTCATTGCCATTCCTTTCGCTCGAGATCTTAACGAATGGAAACTCGGTTGGAATGTCAGACTCGTCTCAGTCGCATACTGTGTATGTTATATCTAATCTAAACACACCCTTTTCTCATGTTTATTTATTTATTTTATTTAAAAAAAAAAATCGGGAAGTGACATGATTTAATACTCAAACAATTTGCTAGTTAAATTTTGTTTTTTTTTTTTATTTAAATAAGTGTTTAGCTCAGATTTTGTTTGAGAACAATTTGCTAGTTCTATTAAATATTATTTTAATAAATAAACAACAAAACCTGAGCTAATAAATTACTAGAAAACTGATATAAAATTACGAAATTAACTTAACCATTGTCATTCTTCATAAGCATCAACATATATAAGCGAAATTACAAATTAATTTCATCCTTATAACCTAAGAAACATCCCAAAATCAAATTTTCCACTTAATCATTTTAGGTATGTTCAACATTTATTTTTTAATTACATGTCAACCACGTGACTAATTCTGTCAAAAGTAGACTTAAATATTTTCATAGCTAACAATTTATCCACAAGAAAAACATAATATTTAAAAAAAAAACGACAAATCGTCCTGAGTGCCCAAATTGTTTAAGTAACCCAATAAATTATTTAATTCGTAATTGATTTTTTTTTTATTTGCATTAATTAACAGGGGATCATGGTAACTGGAGTAACATACTACTTGCAAACTTGGGTGATTGAGAAAAGAGGCCCCGTCTTCTTGGCCATGTCAACGCCATTGGCTCTTACCATCACCATGTTGTTTTCAGGGTTTTTCTTACATGAGGCTATTACTCTTGGAAGGTGCTAATTAATCCATTAATTAAATAAAAATTCTTTTATAATAAAATTATTTTTTATTATATAATCCATCCATATTCATCATGTTGTTATTGTTTATTGTGGCCGGATGCAGTCTTTTGGGTGGATTCTTGCTGATATGTGGGCTGTACAGTGTTCTATGGGGGAAAAGAAGAGAAGAAAAGATATTATTAGATAGTTGCTCCATGAATGAGAAAGATTTTGCAGATCAGAAAGATGGCACAACTATTAGTCATATGGCTAGTCCAGTGCTCATGGTGTAACATTATCTACGTTTATATATTTAGGAGTCCGACAGTAGCAATCTATGTTCACTTTCAGAGTAATTATATACAACTCACAGTTGGAATGTTTATTAATTTCCATATATATAGATGTTTATGTGCCCAATAACTTTGAGGGATAACATAAAATACGAATATGGTTAAAGTATGTATGTATTTCATCTCCTATTTAAAAAAAGAAAAAAAGAATAATGGTTATATGTGATCTCTTATTATCGACTAATTTTATAACATAATGAATAGTGTAATTAAAAGTGGAGACACAAATCTCGAAGTATAAAATCCAAAAGTTACAAATTATAGTGTGTTAGCAATTGAGTGCATTTTAGCTGACTCTATATCATTAGCAACTTCAAAGTTTTGTATGCCAAATTAGCAACTTTAAAGTTCAATTCTTTAAGAAAAATATTCATGAAAAATCTTTTGTTACTTCTTACGGACTAATTTAATGCGAGCGTGAATTATTTTTAAAGTGAAGTAAGTAAACTATGAAGTTGCCCTCCTAATTGACCCCTTAGAATACATGTGAAAAAAAAAAAAAAATCAATCCCCATTAAACAACATTCAATCCCCATGAAACAACATTCATGTTTAAGGAAAAAAATTCCCATATCCCATTAATAAGTTTTTTGGGCTTTGGCAAAAAAAATAAGTTTTTTGGGCTAGTTTGAGTTCTAATGATCAAAACGGAACCTGGCCCAAATCAAACATTACAATGGCCGTATACTGTGTGGGTTCGGTTGATTTCTTGCTTCAATCGCCCGCCGTGACTCAGTCGATGGTTGGTCGGCGAAAGTACATTTCCCGAGCTTTTTCTTGGCTCTGCTAAATCCTAGGATCGAAAGGATTCTCCAACCGCAGCTTTCTCGGTGGTCAATCAATCCTATTATTTGAGCAAATCAATCAATCAATTTAACCTCAATATCCGTTATTGCCTTTCTGTTTGTGGGATTTTATCGATTCAATTGGATAGACATGCTAATACCTAGATGGCGAAACGCACTGACTATCAAGGACTCGTTCGTAGCCTCCTCCTCGGTGGCCACCCAATTCTGTGCTTTTCATTCAACTCCAACCGCTTGCGAGAAGTGGAAAAACAAGTGGGACTCTGTGAGTGTGGATTTCTCTTATTACATGTTGGATTTCTTGATTTCTCTATTTTCTAGCTGATTTGGCGATTGAATTTTTGTTTACATAATTTGCTACGATCAATCTAGATACGCGTTGTTTCTTCTGAGAACTGTGCGAGCAGCTGAATTCTGCAAATACTTGATAGGACAGTGGCTTGTTGTCAAAAGTTGCAGCTTTGTGGTTCATAAAAATCCAGTCTTTCCTATAATGCAAATGTTATTTAGCTATAAATAGCTGTAGTTTATGTTGAACTTAATAATGGAGCTCCTTATTGGAATTCTTTAGCTATGATATGCTTATATGTGAATCAGATTATAGTACAGATTCCTGGAAGTTTTGTGCAAAGGATATACCTCAAGCTGCTCCATGATCTTTACACCTTCTATTGCCATCTTTCACTTGTACATTTTCCTAACACAAAATACGTGCTTTTGAAAAATGTTTGAAAGTAGTAATCTTGATTTTGAGTACGCAACATACCGTGTTTCGAGCCAAGATGAGTTCATTTATACTCCATGTCTTCAAATAATGCATATTTAAGTAGATAGTGCCAAGATGTTTATATGAAAGGAAAAAGGTTCCTTTTTATTTTTTGCATCTACTATGCCTGTTCCTGAGAATCAATACTGAAACTTCTAGTAATTTAGTGTGCATAAATCACCCATGTTGGATAAATTAGAGTATTCTGTTTAATAGCTTAAATTTCTCTTGTTCAATTAACTTAATCTCCTTTGTATTAAATTTGGCTTTTAAATTTCTCTTTTTGCTCTATTATGTTTTGTATCATTTACTCAATTAAAGAACATTTCTTTGGCTTTAAACGTAGGTTAAGACTGCATCCATGTCTGAGTAAGTTTGACAAGTTTGTTAATTTCGCAGACTTTTGGCAAAGAAGAGCAGCGTAAGGTAATGAGTTTTCTGGACTATTTATCTGCGAATCATTTGACAGAATGAAGAGTGGATGATTACTCTTTATGAATAATTGAATATTGTTTCTAATGATTTTGTTTGAGGAAACCCAATATTTTTGGTATCTCTAATACTATGTTGATTTGATCGACCCAGAGTTACATCAAATATACGACGCGTCAAAAGCGCTCTGATACCAAAAAGGCTCTGAAAGATCTCCTTTATAGGAGCGGATCTCCTAGCATATCCTTTCAGGTAGATTAGTTCCTTCACTTTTTCTCCCCATATCAATTTTTTTTTCAGCATATTTAGGTAGATTAGTTTTTTTTTTCCCCATTCTCAGGATGAAGATCCACTATGGAGATTTGGCAATAAAGAAGAAGATCAATCGCATAGCCCTGGTAGGAAAGATGGACCTCGAAAAGGGCCAAAAAGCCACTACAAGAAAATGAAACGTGAGTTTTTTTTTAAACAAAATCATATAAAAAAAGTGTCTTTTAAAAGGAGTTACTTTGTATTGCATTGCATCGTTTATTTGATCAATTGCCTACTATCTTTAGGTAATTGTATTCTTCTTCTATATCTGCTTAGTAACTTAATGATGAAGTGGAGGTAGGGGTACCATCATGAAGCAGGAGGTTTTACTTAGATTCCGAGCTAATAGGTTGAAACGAATCGAACACGTGTTGTAGATTTTTGTACAGAACTTAGAATAATCTATCTCTCTGCTCTAGTTACTAAAACTAAGTCGATGCTCTAGTTATCCATGTTAGTCCTAAAATTAAATTGATGTTTCAGATAACATGAAGTACCTTAAGAACCTAAAAACAGTTTCAACTATAGGTCATGTTGTTAATCGATGTCTCATATTTAAATTGTTGATTGATATTCAATGTTATAACTATCATATTGGGTTATTTTTTCTTTTTTTTTCTCCTAAAATAAACAAAACAAAGACACGTTTTAAGCATCTAATAAGACTAAACTATGAGCAACAAATCTGATACTTCGGAAAAGTGAAAACAATATGTTTTGTTGCTTAAAACACCAATTTTAACGTCAAAATTAGTTTAAAAAAGTGGAATACAACAAATATGATAGTTGAGACACTGAATATCAACATTTTAAATTCGAGACATGGATTAACGACAAAGCTTATATTTAGGGCTGTTTTTAGGTTCTTACACATGAAATTCACACATGTGGTCTGAAGCTCGACGAAAGAATGGCATTTATTGATCTTGCAGAAAATAGGTTTTTTCCTCTTAAAAATGAATAAATTTTGGTTCAGGTAAAATGAAAAAAGAGGACTTTAAGGAGGAGTTTGGTTTGAACGACGATCCTGAGACAGTATTCCAAGCGACATTCGGGAACAGATGTTATACTTGGTCTGTTGATCCAAGACACTCGTCATTTGACTTCAACACTTCAGCTAGTTTCGAATGGAGAAATCGGCGTGAAAACAGTAGCCGGGCAGACGAGAGGGCAAGGAAGTGGAGTTTCATTGATGATGATGAAGAAGAAGAATTCAAATATGAAGAAATCAGTAGTAGTAGTATAGGTTCGTCTTCTGATAGAACTTTACTTGGCTTGCCTGCAATTGGTCCTTTGAAGTTGGAAGATGTCAAAACCGCGTAAGTTGTTTAGTCATTTTCGACTTTAATTACCTTCCAACATTGGGTTTTAGTAGTTACACATGTAAGTATCCACAGTTGCTGTTTCTTTCATGAAGTTGGTTCCAGTTAAATATGTTGATGAATTTACTTGTGATGCAGTTTCCGAGTATCAGCACTTAAATGGCATCCGGATAAACATCAAGGACCATCACAGGTTAGTGTTTCATCACTGCAGTCCTTTTGGCAAAAACAAATCCTTTAAAAAAAGGGTTAAGAATTAAAAACAATGTTGCTAATCACTGTCTCGGATTTAAAATGTTGATATTCGATGTCCTAACTCTCAGATTTGTTGCTTTTCACTTTTTTCGAGTGATTCTGGTGTAAATTTCTTGTTGTTTTCCACTTTTCTGAAGTATCAGATTTGTTGGTCCTGATTTGGGATTATCTGATGCTTAAAAAACATGTTTTTCTTTGGTCAATTTTAAGAGAAAAAAAGTGGAAATTAATCAATCTGATAGTTGAGACACCGACTGAGTATGAACATAAATCTGGGACAACGATTAGCAATATGATATATAGTTGAGACTGATTTTTGGTTCTTAATCCTAAAAAAAGACTTCAAGGGATAGTGAAGTTATTTTTTTTTTGTTTTCTGCGTGTATTCTAAAACGCAGCACCCGTGGTATGTTTGCTCTCATGCATAGACAATTCACACTCGCAATGACTCTACTAGTGAGGGGTAAAATGCTGACCATTACGTATAATATTCCTTGTGATTAGGCTGTGGCTGAAGAAAAGTTCAAGCTGTGTGTTACTGCATACAAGTCACTCTGCAGTGCTCTATCAGCAGCAACAGTATGAAAGTCTATTGAAGCTTAATTAATTAATTAAGTTGAATAATGCTTCATGTCCTTTCTAAGTCTATCCATGAAGATCCCTCCCATTATTGAAATTTTCAGCTTTAACCGGCTGATTGGTCTAAAGTTAGCTAACATGTATCATTTCTTAGCTGTTTAGTTCTTGTTTTATTTTTCAAATATACAAATCAATAATAGAGTCTGAGATTTATAAAGTGTTGTATCATTTTGGATGAAAATTGAATAAAGTTTTTTTTCGCACATATTCACTGTTTCATAGATCACATAATACTTGGGTATCTAAGTCTTAAAATCATTATTCATCAACTACCTAACCATAATTTATTTATCGGTAGTTGTAGTCTAGTGATTAAAAAAGTTCACTCATACGATTTGGTTGTGGAGTTATAAAGTCGAATTCTCTAAATCCTCACCCCTCAGGTGAATTGATTAAAATTATTTTCCTGTGATTTGGTGCATAATTAGCTGGTATATAAGTTTGAATTCCCTATTTGAAATGATTAAAAGCATTTTTATTACAAATGAGGATTGTTGCATAACTAGTCGAGTATAATATCATTTTCCTGAGATTAACATGTAAATCTCTTAATTATACTAGTTATTTAAATATATAGTATGCTCGTAAATGGACATAATTTCCGTCCTATAAACATATTCCGTCTAACATTACTGTAGCTGGAAGGAAAGACTCTAATCACCCTTACTAATTCATTCCTAATATTAACAAAGAAGCTACCTAAAATGAGTATGATAGATCTGAATTTTCATACAATTAAATTCATGAATGTGATACGAATTTCCTAACTCAGACAATCGACAAAACCGATACAAAGGAAACGCAGAATCAAAAGCAAAGAATGACAGCAGATGCAGAAACCATGAATCCATAGATCAAGATCAAGAATCCGAAATGCAGAGCCCAGTTCCTCTTAAACTTGCCCAAATAACTCTCCGGCGGCTCCTGATACTGGATCTCGAACTCCCCGTCGTCTCCGACGAACTCTCCGGCGCCGGTGCTCACCATCCTCATCTTCATCTCCCTCAGTTTCTCCGTCGCCAGCCCCAGCGTCAGCTTGTGGCACCGCCGCTGGTACTTGAACCCGTTGATGCATCGCAGGGTCTGCGCCACGGAAGCGTAGAACGCCAGATGGGCGAGGGAGAGGAGAGCGATCGGGATCCAGCAGTGGCGGCACTGGAGGCGGCCGCCGGAGGGCTGCTGGGACAGAGAGAGGAAGACGAGGGAGAGGAAGATGAAGAAGAGCTGGGTGAGCTTGTGGAGCTCCTTCTTCTGGAGGTCGATGGAGCGTTTCTTCTCGAGTGTTTTCTCGAAATGGAGCTGGATGATTGTGTTTAGGGCCTGGAGGGCTGTCTCTTTCGAGAAGGAAGGTTGTTGCTGGTGGTGGTCGTAGTCCGCCATTGATGGATGCTCTCACTGTTGCAGAGAGACAACTGCTTGAGTTTAAGCAAGTGGGTCAAAGATAGAGAGGAACGAGGAACAGGTGGAGTCCGTGTAGAGAGTGAGGAAAAAGGAGATTTTTTGTAAATCTCAATGTGTGTACGATGAGTAAATAATCTAACGGTCATAAATGGGTTTCACTAGTCATTGGATTATTGGCTAAAATTTAGCTACATACGACCAATTGTTTTTTTTTTCTTAATTAATTTAATTGTGGTTCTAAGAATAAATCGTAGACATTAATGGATGATGAATCAGTTTATAAGTTCGAACTTGTGAGTTAATATATTTATTCATGCTCTAGTAGGTTTGGTCATTTAAATAATTTTTAAATGAGTTAGTTTATAGATAAATGACTAGTCATTTTAAATATTTTTTCCAATTTGAATATAATTGGTCATGTGCGATGTATATGATTCAAGAACTTGAGTTAGTCTTGTCCAAAAAATTGTTTTAAGTAACATTTTGTTAGAGTGCTCAAACATATGCTAGCAATTTTGTAATTAAATTCCTTAATATGATTCATTTTTCTTTTTTATAATATAAAAAAATATGTTACAATGGCTAGAGGAAGAACTAGAGTGTGAAAATACCAGAAAAATAATAATATTAGAGTATTTCTTTTATTTAAACGGGAACACTTATGTGCAATAAAGTAATAATTTACATGATTTAACGGTTTAATGTTTTATTCTTTTTTAATTAAAAACGCTCAAATTTAAATTTTATTGAAGCACTAAAACTAATAAAATATTCGTGCTGACCGGATACTAATAGAGCCTCATGTTTCACCGAGTCAAGAGCTCGACATTGAAAATACTTGCCATGTCAAGCTCCCTAAGGTATATACTTGTAATCGGGCTCGGCCCATGATCCTTTCTATCATCGTAAATTTGTATTATAATTAATAATAAATTATTGGCCAAAAAAATAATAAATTGGGAAGCCGTCCATACTTGTCAATCAATTACTATAAGTTGAGCCGCATTACATTCAGGCCCACCGTAAATAAATGCAACAATATAGGTCGACCAGGCAAAATTCAACAATATAAGCAATTTTATTTATTATTAACATTTTACACATTACATTACTCAGTCAAATTGATAACATTCTAGATTTTGAATAAGTATGCTGTGAATGCTAGACTCATATGGAAACCTCTAACACCACACCCACACGGAAATAAAAAATAAAACTCATCTCATGGTCCGACTTGTTTACTTAATAGTTATATATTTGTATGTGGTAGAAGAAATTTTACGAGTAGCAACATGTGATGTGATGTGATGTTAGGGTATGTTGGGAATTTTCGGACCACACAATACTAAACTCCATGCAAACCGTACTCTCTCTATCACTAAATCCACCCCTACTACGGTCGTGGTCGTGCAAATTTCAACTTATAGTGGTGAACAATGGGACGATACCAATGTTCTTTATCTTAGGTTGTGGTCCCCAACGGAAGAGCATTTAAATCCACTTTTGTCCTTCAACTCCATTTAAAAAAAAAAAAAAATTATTCACAATTCGACCGTGTGAGTTTGATTATGGTTTTATATTTAAGTATAGTTTGTAGTTTTAAGTTTTTAACAACTTACACGACAATTAATTATCTAAACATAATCGAAGCATAATCACACTATTATGGTTATAGTGGTTATATATTTGGATCGTGTATCATTTATTTAAACCTAATATCCTCCCTTTTTTTTTGGTAAAACACCATCCCTTCAAAATCTGTTTGAATTATTATTATTATTATAATATAATGAGTGTTGGGTCGCCTTCCACCTCTATTTATTTTCAAATTTTGAAGATGCCAAATTCTAAAAATCACTTCCACGTCAACCTATTCTTTCTTATAGATTCTATATAAATATAACAATTTATGGTGTGAGGTATGCGATTTTTTCTTGTTTTTTTAGGGAAAAATGTTTGTTATTGATTTATGTTACGTATATTATGACTAAAAACAAACGTTTGTTTTTTAAAATATGGGTTAGTAAACAAATTACTACCTGAACTTTTTACAATTACAAATCAATATCTAAACTTTAGTTTTTTCTTAATATTGGTTACCTTTTTTTTTTAGTAAATTTATAGCTCTGGTACAATTTCTGTCAGATTGACATGAAATATGCATTTTCCGGTTGTATGAAGTCTTTTAACGTATACTTAAGATTGATCTGGAAATCAGTTGAAATGATTTTCGTGAAATACCTTCAGTTGGCCACTTAATTGTACGTTCACCCAATTCCAAATGTGTATTTCAATTGGATTTTTAATTAAATTTATTTTGATGTAATTCTTGGAGTTTATTGTTGAATCCGTTTTGGTATGCATCAAAAGACTCCGACCGAAACATGCACCTTTTAGGTTCAGTTTGATGTAAATTGTAACAGATATAGCAATTTATTTGAATATTAGAAATTTATATAACTATTATATATATATTGAAATCAATTATTGAGACAAAAATTCAAGTAGCGGATTTAGTTATTAATTCTTAAAATATAAGCTCTCTCTTTCATTTGCGTAATTGAGAGCAAATTAGTATTCGACTTGTTAAATATAAATTATGTAGCAAATTGAGTATAGATTTAACTAATACAATCCATTATTTATTGATAAAAAATATAATACATGGATGGTTGGTAGTGGATGAAGAAATGACCAGACATCTTCGATTGAATATAGATGCTGGTGGAAATGTGACTTTGCTTGGAATCTATTTCTCATGTCCTAACCTTACCTTGAATCGATTCTATTCTACGGTCATCATCCAATGTAACAATTCCACAATCTGAAAAGCGTTATAGGTTTCGACTTTTTCAGAGACTCTACCAAAAATACGATCCATATAATTCCATTCTCCTATTTCAAATTGGGCTTCAACAACAAGCAACAGCTAGCTATACATACCAATTATGTATAATAACATAAATTGACTTATACATCAACAATAGCAATTATTAAATATGGACATTTTCCATAAAATTATTTATTTAGAATTTAGATACATATATTATATTAATTGTTTTTGTTGCATTATAGTTGAGGAATCGGCATGTCTTAGCTAGATGCAAGATATGGTTGGCCACTAATTCCTTAATAAAGTCTTATTACTTTTATAATATATTAATATTAATATGCATATATTACACGGTGTATATCCAGTACTCAATCATATAATAAAAGCCAACATATTTTTTCTAGACAGTTATATTATTATTATTATTAGAGGGATAAATGTTGATCATGGAGAAAAATGGTTCTATTTTTTTTTTTTTTTTTTTGAAAAAAATGAATTTGTTAACAGTGGTTAATGGTGATCTTAAAATTATTATGCTAAGCTATCATGTTTATGGTTTGAAAGGTTTATCCAGACCAGCCTTAGTAAACAAACAGTGTATATGATGTCCGTCAATGTAGCTTCACTATCAGACTAGTATAATTAAGATGTCAATCTGTTAAGTCAAGTTTCGTCTTCTTTTATGCCTGACACAATATGTGAATTGAAATGAACATGATATTTAATTAGATCATCTCGAGATAACGCAATGAGAATTTTTTAAATTGGAACTTTATAGCAATTTTTATTTTTATTTTTATTTTTTTTAAGTATTAACCATGCATAGCTGGGTTGTGAAAAATGGTTCTATTTATGCATACGTGATTATTATATATATATAAATAGTATATACAATATTAAGGTTTAAGGTTTAATAATAATAAGTTTTTCTTATAAAATTATTTTTTTCCCCTCAATAAAGTGAGTAATTAATTATACAGTACTATTTGGACCCGACCCAGGAGAAGAACCCCGACCGACCCCGAGAGGCTGACGTGGCAATGTTGGGGAGACTGATCCAACGGTGGTGATGATGGGGAGAATGAGGAAGGAAAGGCTGTCAGCCAGGTAATCCTATCTTTCTCGCGGTGGTAGAAATGATTCCACAAATCTCTTCATTTCAGTTGAATTTGAGTCTCATTTCATTTGCATTTCCAGATAAACTTCAGACTCCTCCCACTATATAAACTACCCACCCACATTTTTGCCTAGTATTATTCTCCACAACTTCGGCTTGCACTACTCTGCGGAGACTCAGGGATTCCGTCCAAGCCACCGTCTTCGGAGGTTGGCTGCGCTAGCTCTCTGACCTTCTTCATTGTTTGTCTCTTCATCATCATCAAGGTTAGCTTCGATCTGATCGTCACTTGGAGCTCGCTCAAGCATTACTGTAGATCGCTTGGATTGATTCTGCTGATTCTCGATTCTGCTTAATTGTTCTTACTTATTTGGTAGATCAGCTCTTTTTGCGCGAGGTTTGGACGGTAGATCGATTGTTTTGGCATAGATTTTACTGATATTGAATTTCATTATATATCGTGATATTGCGTTTTGCCGATCCGTTAGCTCGTTGCTCCCTCAGCATTAGAGTAGAGTTGCTTTATTATTCTAATTTGCAGTGATGCATTCTGCTTCTATAAAGAATCTGAATCACCCCTAGATTTATACCTCTTTACAGTGTTGAGTATTCTCTTATGAATGAGCGTCGTGAATAATTTGATTTAGTTGTGCATATCTTGATCTTTCTAGCTATACTGTTGAGTGCTGTTTGCCATGATGAAGGGGAATCTTAGGCTGGAATTCTTCTTGAGCTAATGAAACCAGAGACTATAATATACTAGGCATCAGTTCGCGTCAATCGCGATGAGTTAATGAGTTAATTAGTTGAAGGAGCTTCTTTTTGAAAAATATGAGATGGATCTGCTAATCATAGACCATGTGACACAGCTAGTCAAGGTAGAGTTGTGATAAATTGTAAAATGAAATCTTTGTTCTTACACTGGCTAGAGGACTATGGCATGTCTTTTTATTGTATATATATATATATATAGTGTGTGTGTGTGTCTTTGAAATTTATCATAGTTGTTGTACTTTTGTAGGTTTAGTGAAAAATGGCTGATGCCGAGGATATTCAGCCACTCGTTTGCGACAATGGAACTGGAATGGTGAAGGTGAGGGGCCACATTGTATATTTTACAAGATGGTTTCAAATCATTCATGTATTCTCTTTGGTTATGGCAATGTTTGATGGAATCTTTTGTTGCTGGTTTAGGCTGGGTTTGCTGGTGATGATGCACCCAGGGCAGTCTTCCCCAGTATAGTTGGAAGACCCAGGCACACTGGTGTCATGGTTGGTATGGGTCAGAAGGATGCTTATGTTGGTGATGAAGCTCAATCCAAAAGAGGTATCCTTACCTTAAAGTATCCCATTGAGCACGGTATTGTTAGCAACTGGGATGACATGGAGAAGATTTGGCATCACACTTTCTACAACGAGCTCCGTGTTGCTCCCGAAGAGCACCCTGTTCTTCTTACTGAGGCACCCCTTAACCCTAAGGCCAACAGAGAGAAGATGACCCAGATCATGTTTGAGACATTCAATGTCCCCGCCATGTATGTTGCCATCCAGGCCGTTCTTTCTCTGTACGCCAGTGGTCGTACTACAGGTTCGTGCTGTGTCAAATACAACTCTTGTTGTTCTTATTTGATCCGTTTCTTGGTCTAAAATATGATTTGTCTCCTCAATCTGTTCTTTAATTGACAGGTATTGTGCTGGATTCTGGTGATGGTGTGAGTCACACCGTGCCTATTTACGAGGGTTATGCCCTACCACACGCCATCCTTCGTTTGGACCTTGCCGGGCGAGACCTCACTGATTCGTTGATGAAAATTCTTACTGAAAGAGGGTACATGTTCACCACCACTGCTGAACGGGAAATTGTCCGTGACGTGAAGGAGAAGCTTGCATATGTTGCACTCGACTACGAGCAGGAGCTGGAAACTGCAAAAAGCAGCTCCACAGTGGAGAAGAACTATGAGTTGCCCGATGGACAGGTGATCACCATTGGTGCTGAGAGGTTTAGGTGCCCAGAGGTCCTCTTCCAGCCATCATTGATCGGAATGGAAGCTGCTGGTATCCACGAAACCACCTACAACAGCATAATGAAGTGTGATGTTGATATCAGGAAGGATCTGTACGGTAACATTGTTCTCAGTGGTGGATCCACCATGTTCCCTGGTATTGCCGATAGGATGAGCAAAGAGATCACTGCTCTTGCCCCGAGCAGCATGAAGATTAAGGTGGTTGCACCACCAGAGAGGAAGTACAGTGTCTGGATTGGTGGATCCATCCTTGCTTCTCTAAGCACCTTCCAACAGGTGATTACATTAAATTTGTTTGCCTTACATTATCGAATTTCATTGTACTGTTGTAGAAATAGTTAACATTGTGGGTCGTTGTATGATGTTAATATTGCAGATGTGGATCTCCAAGGGTGAGTATGATGAGTCCGGTCCATCGATCGTCCACAGGAAGTGCTTCTAAGTGTGGAGCCAGAAGGAGGTTTGGGGAATGGACGGTGATTCATTTTTTTCTTCTAAGTTGGGTGTTATTTTTTTCCTATCAACTTGTATTGAACTTAAAAGTTTGGATGGTTAAGCAAAATTGGATGAGGGGTTGGGGTTGAAGGACAGAGATGTATTGTAGGTCACAGCTGTGATTTTATTATGACCATAAATACAATATCTATCTATCTTTATTGCGAAGAAGAAGAAAGATCTGAAGGCCTTTTTTTTTTGTTTTGTGGTGGGCAAACAATGGTGTATTTATCCTAGCCCGAAACAACTATTCTCCTTTTCTTTTAGGAGAAATCAAATGTTTGTAGCAATTCAAGATAATCTTCTCTATTGGCATACTCAATTTCTTCTATATCATATTGTTAATGATGTTGGTATTATTGGTTGTGCTGCGGGTATGATGCAGTTATGCCAAATACAATATTGTAAAATTGCACAAATTGAATCAGCAGTTTGGTAAAACTGTTTGTGGGAATATTTTTTTGCCAATAAGGTGAGAAAAAAGATGGAAGAAAAGAATATGATTGTGCAAATGGAATCGCACATTGCCATCGGTGGCTCAAATGAAATGATGGTGATTAGAGTTTATGAATAAAGGGAGGGAGGGAAGGGAAAGAGGCAATTGAATAAACAATAAAGGGAGTTTATGAACTGTAAACTTCCTGGAAAGCCACCAATCATGGAGGTTTTTCTTTTAATATATGAACTGTAAAGTTATAATCTACGCATGTTGCTGTTGTACTTTGATAATTAAATTTAGTAACCATAAAATAAAGTAAAACACTTGCGTTCTTACTCTATGAAAATACAATTTTACCCTTATACTATTTTTTTTTCAAAGCCACCATCCGATTCCGACCACCACTTCTGATTTCGGCCACCCGCCTCTGATTCCGGTCTGACCCGATCCAGCGATTCCGAACATTTTGGGAGTAATTTAGAAATTTTCCAATTTATTATGTCATCATGACCAGTTTATGTTAAATTTAACTTCTTCAAAATTTGACGAGGACATTAAATAGCAACAAAGTTGAAACCTAGACAGACAAAATAACAATTTAATCATGAAACACTAAATTGACACATGAGGTCAACCTAGAACACTAAATAGGTTCTTTTCCCTATATTATTCATATTACCTATATATTTATCCTTCATAGCGTATCTATAAATGGATAATTCATGGATAACATAAAAACTTGTTCTTATTTCTATTTAGCCGACTCAATACCGACTAAGAACTCAAGAAGATCACCATAAAAGACCATAAAAAGATTACAACATAAAAAAAAGGGAACATTTTATGGTGACACTAGGTCTTTTGTCTAACAACAAATTACCCTCTTGCTTGAAACTGGAAGCAAGCCCACCTCCTTCCCTAGCTACAAGTTGAAAAAAATACAATCATAGAGGTGAAGGAGAAGAAACTGCTTCCTTAACTGCGAAAGGCATAATAGGTTTAGTCGGAGCTGGAAGTCGCCCAATACTGTCAACTTTGTCCATCTGTTTTGGTGGAGGTCGAGCCGGCTTTGGTAGCAACCGTCCTTTCTTTTCGAACCATTCTGGCTTCAGCAACGCCTTCAAACCCAACTTATTGTAGTATACTCTTCTTACCGAACCACCTGCTGCTTCCACTGCTTCTCTTGCCCTAACTGTCACCCTCGACACCTGTAATAACGCCCCGAGTCTTTTAATTAGTAATCATGAACAAGCTAGTAACTTTCGTGATAAGAATTGTTGAACATCCATAATCTTAATGACCCAGGTGACGAAAGACGTGTTATTTGGCAAAAAGCTCAGAAAATGGACAGTTATGATTATTAGGGTTACATGTGAGTGAACAGTACCACATCCGATGGTTTAAAGAGTTGTAACACTGTATAAGTTTAATGGACTACCCCTGTGCTTATGTAGTGGACCTGGGCTCGCTTACCAATTTACCTCCCAACAATGACAATTACAAGTAGATGAAGCACTCCATGGCAGCCACATTATAATACGGATATGCAGTTTGATATTTGAAAAGAACTTACCTCAAGGTGAATAGGCCATTGGATTTGTTCACAACCACGACCCATTAACCTCACTCCATCTTCGATCTGCTTCCCTATTGCTCCTGTATCCTGTCATAGAAATGGGTTAGATGTGAAGCTTCACCAAGCCTACAAGAAGATACAGAAGCCGAGTCCATCAGTATCCAAGAAGTAGCATTACCTTGAGAATTTTCATAGTTATCAGTTCAGAAGAATCTATCTTTCCAGCATTTATGAGCTTTGCTATTTTCCCCAATCCAACTGGCTGTCAGATCAAACAAAAGATAAGCTGCTATTCCAAAAGCTGTAAACTCGAAGAAATGATTGCTTAAAAACCCCGCAATATAATGCAATAGCAATTAGCATATATGCTTCAGAGTTAATTATTCAGAAAGAAGAATTAAGGGTAGTGATAGGGATCATGGAGATACTGTAATGGAGTTGTTAGACCAAAATGCTTCACTAAATCAGATAATCATGCGTTTAATATATGGATCAACCTAGCTCATTGGTTTTCATTTTCACCAAAACGATCCTTCAAATATTTTCTTTATAAAAAATAATGTATTATTAACAATCAGAGAACTGACTTCATCACTTCTACAGTTTCATTAGTACATAAACATGCTGAAACTATTTCCTGCAATTCAAATAGTCTCCAGAGCAGCAATATAGCTTCAGTTGGGATAAAAATCCTTGTACTCACATTTAGAAAGCTGTTGGAACAGTCATATTGTTTTTTAGAGAACCTATATAAGTAGGCATAGCCCTGTTAAACAGGTTAATGCAAATCACTCCAGTTGGTTGCCTAACTGCCAATTGAACAATATAGACTTGCACTGATATCAACTAGCCAACCTGCTATATGTCACCTCATTTCTTACTCTTAACATTCTAAAACAGCCAACCTGCTATATGTCACTGAGTTGAAAGACAAAACTGAGACGATGTTTTCCAAAGAAGGGATAGATGGAGGTTTTTTTCATTCAAAAATGAGAAAATCTCATTTGCAAGACTAGAATATGAATGCACAAGCTGGATGATCTAAAATATTGTAACTGGAGAAAGCTAAATGATGTAAAGCCCATCAATTATCAATTGCCAATGTCAGCCAGCACCTTCACCAGTTGAACAATCAAATGCTCCATGAATCTCCAGAGGACAAAAAATTCATACGGCAATCAACAATGTGGAGAAAGATGAGGAGCCGACCTGAAAGGTGAGACTAAATGGGTTTTTGAAGCCTCGTTTGGGCAAACGCCGCCTCATCGGAGTCTGACCTCCCTCGAACCCAAACTTCATGGTCCCTCTCGCTTTCTGTCCCTTGTGCCCACGACCCGCCGTCTTGCCAAGACCCGACCCGATTCCACGCCCCTTTCTCTTCTTCTGCTTCCTCGGCATCTTGTCTCTCAAATCATTCAAGGCTAGGAGACTATAAGATCTGACAATGTCCCTGAATCCAACCACATTGGACGACGACACAGATGCAGTGGAGAGCGGAGGAGGGCGGAGGTAGGAGATCGGTTGGGTGAAAGGAGCGGGATTGAGCAGCCGATTCGAGAGGAGCGAACAGAGTTTTCTGGCGATCATCTTCACCAATGGAAATGATGAATTCTTGCTTCTACTTCGCCACTCAGTGGAGAAAGAAAGATTAGGGTTTTGCTGAACAGGAAGGAAACACTGGAAACTGGAGAGCGAGTGACGACGATGCCTTACCCCCGAAAATTCTGTCCGAATCTAAACAGTCCGACTCTTTTAGTTGGGGCAAATACGCATTTTTTCAACAGTAATGTTAGAAATTCCGATTCCAAACCTCCGATTTGTTCCGACTTAGAGGAATAAATAAATACCCCAAAAGTTGTTAATATTTACAATCCATGCCATTGTGTCATACTTCGTGACTTCTCGGAATTTCTTCTCGGACTGTGTATCACAACTCTTTTTTCAAGAAATGACTATGTAAGTACGGTCGGACTATAAACCGACTGTGTTTAGGTCATTAATCACCTGTAAGTGTAAAAAATTACAGTCACTATCAGATCGTGTCATACTATAATGATCGGACCGTATATCATTTTATTTCCTCCTTAGGGTTTGTAACGTAAAATGATGCATGTTCCTACAACTATGTTCCGATATAGAGATAATGGTATGCTCTAAAACTATCAGCAACTTTAGGCCATTGTACTTACAAATTATAATCAGCCAAAAGAAAATAAATACTAAAAAATTACCCAACTATTTCTCTAACTTGCAAAACTAAAACATAATATATTTCCAAATTAATATAGACCTTTAATTTTAATATGTTACAAGTGTACCTGACGCGATTGGGTTCGATTAGGACCCAACCAGAGAATCCTTGGTCCAATCAATCCGATCGGGACTCAATTGATCCTGAATTCGTTTAGTGTCCACATCAGAGAATTCCAATTCCTCAATGTATATATACATTTATTCAGCACATCAGAAAGTTTAAAAATGTTATCAAGCTATCACAACATGTCTTCAGACACTCAAAAAGTTAACAGTCAGTGTCTATATATATCAGGAACTGGAAGTGCTTGGCCATCTGAGATCAACATATCATTTAGGGTTTGCAGAAGATTCCTGCTGCTGCTGCCGCTTCCATTGGTCGGGGGTGACGGCCTTTCGGATGGAAAGGGCATGAATCTGTTTCATCTCCTCACCGAGTGCAGCATTCACCATCCGGTGCCTCTCCAGCAGCCTCTTCCCTTCAAATTGTGCTGAAACTATCTCCACCACAAAGCTTGCACCACACCTGCCACCCCCATTGTTACTTAACACCACACCGGAAAAACAAACAAGTTGATTGTGATTGGAATCAGAAAAAAGATGAGAAGCATACCCTCCAGATGTGTCAATTACTTCCTGCAGCGAGTATACATGAGATATGTATTAATTGATCAAAAGAGTCGGAATATGGTTACGGACATTCATTGCACGACATTAAAACTAGACTAACTAGTCACTTTATTCAGCCATGTACATGAACACTAACCACAATAGGCAATATTTATCAGGGAATATGCACTCTGCTTGTGCCACAAGATTCTAGTTTGTACTAATTTCACCCAGAACAGACAAAGCTGGTTCATTAGAAAAAGAGTAGCCATGAGAACATGATATAAGGTTACACCAAGATATACATCATATGCCTCTTTGATGATGAAGTAAACAGCGAGTAACTTACATGCCAGAGCACTCAATAACTGAATTTCACTCTTGCAGTAGATAAATAGTATATGAACTTTTTTTCTAAGCAAGAGAAGAGATGATCATTTAAAAAAAATAGTGTTGAGATGGTCTTTTTTCAGAGCTTTGTGCTGCTCTTGAACCAAATCACCGCCTCAAGTAAATCCAGATAATTGAACATAAATGATAATGCGAAACTGTGGGCTTTCCGGAAAGCAGCTCATTAGATGATACCTCAAGCTCTCATTTTTAGTCCATGTACATCACTGGATGATAGCCTCACTCTATAAATTTTTTAATAGAAAATACATGAACTAAGTAACCCTAGTATAGTACAAGAGACGTAACATCTCTCTCGAATCGGAAGGCTTCTCCAATTATATGAAGTAATACCAAAAGACTTTTAGAAGATTGGGAAACTAGTGCAGTGACTACAATATTTGCAGGCACGACGATTAACATAAAAGATATCTCAGTGTTGAATCATAAAAAATTGCAGTGACAATTTACAATTAGTTCTGGAAGGTCAGTATCATCGTCTTGAGGATATTCCATCTACTAATTGCTTAAAACAAAAGCAATCAGAATATGCCCCTATCGAGAAGATTAGAGTTTCTAATTGATTACTAGAAATCAAATTAGAAGAACAGAGAGAGATTAACACACGAAAGCAGCCACGATCGGGACTGAGCCGTTGATCAAATCAAAACAATCATATATAGAATCTGTTTTTATAGTACGATGGAAAAAACAACAGCGGCGATTGACTTACCAAATATGAAGGATTCATCTTCGAAGTCAGTGAAGATTCAAGTTGCTCCTTCGTAACTCCCATCTTTGGATTCTCTCTCACGCAGTAGTTCTCTTCCACTTCCGCCGAAAGCCAGATTTTAGTGGTTTATTAAACCACTTACCAGTAAAAGAGAGGCAGTTTTTTGGCAAAAAAAAGAAAGGGGCATATTTTGGTGGGTTTGAGCCGGACTGTAGCATAAAATGCCTATGTAGCTCTTTGAACCCCATAAAAGTTTAAGACCAAAAAAAAAAAAAACCCCATAAAAGACCCATTCGAAGAAAAAAATTTATAATTGTTCGATTACAGTATTCAATAATAAGAGACCTGATACAAAAGTCTGATTCTTACATTCCTACTACTTCCGAATTCCGATGCACTCACAATGGCACTAGGTGTAATATTTTACAACTTTTAGGTTGGCACTAGGTGTTATATTTTACAACTTTTAGGTATTATCTCTCAGACGGAACCAGTAGTAACTTTAATATCGGAATTTGTAACACTTTCCCAATAATAAATAATCTTATAAATAATTAAAATAAACATATATATTTATACAAAGTAAAATTAATTATTATTTATGGCATAAATTTTCTAATGCGTTTTAAAATTATTAAATTATTAATATTATGTATTTGAAGTTAAAACATTTAAAATTAATTTTATATTAAAATTTTGATTTTGACAAATTGATTTAATCAATCAAATTATATTTCTTTAGATGTGTCGACTGGCATTATTAAAAAATATACTTGATCGGATACAATTTGTGTTCTAGACTAGGATATAAAGGTTCATTCGCAAACACATGCGATAATTTAACAGTTTTCCTTTAAATAAAAAGTACATACAACCCGTAAGTAGAGGGTAACCTTTCTTCATCAACTCTTTTCTTTCACCTAATATTTACCTGTTCTCCAAGGCTTCATTTTTCATCTGTGTTTTCAATATCAAACTCGTAATCATAATAATCACCAATTCACCAGTAATCTTTACATGAACACTTCCCTTGCCTGAAGAAGTGGAACCTATTATTATCTCTTACCGCGATTTCACGCCCATATACCAACGACACCATCTTCGCAAACCCGTGACAATCTGAACACATCCGCAGATTCTTCGCTACTCGTATCGGAGTCCTTTTACTGCTGTTGATCAGACCGTAAGCAATGGCAAGCTTCTCACTATGCCTGCTCAGCAAAAACTCCTTCTCATGTTCATCAACATCAAGAAGAACATTTTCCAGATTCGGGACATGTCCAACCTGCCTCACCCTGCAATTCATCTCATCTAGCATCATCAAGATTTCCGGATAAGATTCATCTCCAGATGTAAATTCCCGAATCTCTCCACCAACCTCAATGGAGCTCGATCCAGGTACTTTCTGCATCCCTCTTTCCTTCATTTCAATCCTTACTCTTGCAACATCGCTCCATTTTCCTTCTGATGCGTATAAATTTGATAAAAGAACGGGAATCCCTGTTTTTACCGAACCCAACTCCTTGATTCTCTCGGAAACATAGATTGCCGCGTTGATATCACCATGCTTGTGCTTTCTACAAGCAGCTAGAAGTGAGCCCCAAATGATGTCATTGGGTTTAACCTGCATAGCTTCTATGAAATCCATGGCTTCTATAAGTAACCCTGCACGACCGAGCAAATCAACCATACATCCATAATGAACAATAGAAGGGGAAATTCCGAACTTTTCCTCCATGGAGTTGAAGAAATTTCGACCCTTTTGCACTAATCCTCCATGGCTACACGCCGTGAGAACCCCAGAAAATGTAACTGCATCGGGTTTCACCCCATCTTTAACCATTTCATCGAAGAGTTCAATAGCACCTTCCCCATTTCCTTCCATTGCTCTAGCTCCTATTGCAGCGGTCCATGCCGACACGTCCCTTTTCTCCATCTCATCAAACACCAACATAGCACTCTCGGGATCACCGCACCTTCCAAACATATCTATCAGAGCGGTATCAAGGCGCATGTCCCGTTTAATTCGAGCGGTGTGTTGAATGTAGCGGTATACCCATTTCGCAAGACCTGATGCTCCTAAATAACCACAAGCAGATGCAATAGAGACCATAGTTACTCTATCCGCCTGAATTCCCTCGTTTTGCATTGTTCTAAAGAGTTGTATTGCTTCTTCGAACAAACTCTCTTGTACCAACGCCCCAATCATCGTGTTCCATGACACAAGGTCTCTTTCTGGCATTTCAGTGAAGATTTCACTAGCCAACTCTAAATCACAGTTTTTTACATAACCCGCCATTAAAGAGTTCCAGGAGACTATTGTCTTGTTGGGCATGCAACCAAATACTCTAGAAGCTAGGTTTGGCTTTCCACACTTCATGTACATGTCGATGATCGCATTGCAAATGCTTTCCCAATTTTCTAACCCATTCCTCAATGCAAAACCATGGCACCATTTTCCTAGCATAAGTTCTTCCAGTTTTGCACATGCTGAGATTGCAGATAACATTGTAACCCTATCAGGTAGAGATCCCTCTCTTAGCATTTCATCAAGTATAGCAAGTGCTTCGCTTGCCATTCCCTCCCGTGCATAATTTGACATGATGGTATTATAGAGAACCAAGTTTCTCTCAGTGCATTCATCAAAAATCCGCTTAGCATTGTCGAAAGCTCCACATTTCATGTACATATCAACAATAGCATTAACCGTGTGAGTGTTAAGCTTCAAATCCGTGCCTTCCATGTAATCACATACCTGCTTCCCTAATGCAAGATCCTGCAGTTTCGAGCATGCAGAGATAACACAGACCATAGTAACTGAATTGGGCTCAACACCCGCATCAACCATACTAAAAAACAATGAAACAGCCTCCCTTGGACGGTCCCTTCTTGCATACCCACAAATTAGACTTGTCCAAGACACAACATTTTTGTCCAGCATTTTATCGAACATCTTATAGGCATGCTCTACATCACCACATTCGGAGTAAAAATGTATCAGGGAGTTTTGTACGTACATATCTTCATCCAAATCCATCTTTACTAACGCCCCATGAAACTGTAGACCTTCTCTGAACCCTGAAATATTTGAGCAAGCACTTAACACAAAAGGGAAAGTGTACTTATCAGGAACTAGTCCCTTCTGCACCATGTCTATGTATAGAGAGATACCACTTTCACCTAATCCCGCTAAAGAGTATCCTCTAATCAAGGAATTGTACATGAATAAAGACCCTCCCACACCTCTTTCATCTGTATATAGCTCCAAAGCTTTATGAGCATAATCCAAGCTCTCAGGCGTCGCCATCTTAAAGCATGCTGAGACTAAATCGTTCATGGTGGAAGGGCTATTGAGAAGTCCCCTCTTAGTGAGGTGGCGCTGTAATTGGAAGAATTCATCGAGAGTTTTGCAACTTTTGAAAGAAGCGTATGGAGGAGGAATGTTGGATTCTGCACCGGGCGCCGCATTATGCCGGTGGCGACGGCGAGTAGGAGAGTGGGGTATGACTGCTGATACCTGAATCGGTAAAGGAAGCGCCGTTATTGCCATTGACGTTTCCTGTTCTGCTCAGTCCGCCGCAAACATCTCTGGTTTGTCTCTGTTTTCGTTCAACGCGGGAATTGAATGGAGAGAATCAGATTCGAAGCTTACCGGGCTGATGAAGAATAGACAAACAACGGCAAGGGTCAGTCGGTCAGAGACAAGAATATATTATACATAAATTATTATATAAAATAAATTTACAAAAATAGAAAGGATCATAGGCCGAGGCGCCGAGCCATAGGCCAAACAAGAAATAGATAGGACCAAAGCTCACCACAAGTTCCACAAAGTCCAATTGATTCGAATTTCATTATTCATTAGCTCATGCGTAATTTAACTTATTTATTTATAGACCGGTGTTATTTACGTAGTACGAAACACCAAGTTATATTTTGGCAATAAATCATAATTTTTTACAAATTTTATACTTTTCAATAAGAACCGAATCATTAGCAATACATCATTTTTTATAAGGTTAAAGGTATTGGACAAAAATTATATTTTTCATACATCCATTAAAATTCTGTTTAATTTGGCCGTTAGTTGGTCACGTGAAGTGCAAGTGACCTATTTTTTTATTTTTAAAATGAAAAAACACAATTGAAATGACCAAATTACCCTTACCTTTAAAAAAATCAGTTCCGATGAAACTCCTCACAGCCGTCGATCAGAGTCCCACATTCATCGTCATTGCGCATCATTCTCTATTCGCCTAAAGCCTGATGATGTTGGTGGTGACCCAGGTGTCGGCTAGGGTTTGATTGGCGGCGGCGAAGGTCATGAGTTCGTTTGGGAGCGACATTGGTGGTGACCCAGGTGTCGGCTAGGGATTGATTGGCGGCGAGAGAGGTGATGAGTTCGTTCAGAGCGAAGTTGGTGGTATTAAATTTCATATTGGGCCGAGTAAATCCCAACGGGCCAACAAAGAGCAACTACTTTCACAAGTGGGGTTTCATACTAAAACCAATTGGTAATAGGAGGAGGTAACTCACATGCTTATATAGTTGCTCTAATTACTTAAACCCATCGGTGTGGGACTCTCATGGTGGAGTTACTTTTGGAGACTTCAACACTCCCCCGCACCATGAGGACTCTATTATGGCACCGGGTTTTTAAATCCGGACAGGTTGGGACTTAATTTCAACAAACCTCACTCTCACGCCAGGCCCGACCCGGTAACCTTGTACGTGGAGCCAACTAAGGGGACAAACCCAACACCGCCTATCGGAACCGGCCTTGAGGATTTGCAGGTTTGCGTCATCAGTTCATTTAGCCATTTACTAGGATGATTTTTTTTTGGCCAATTACTAGGAAGAATTGATTTTAGAAGGCGGAGGCCATAGAGGTGCTTCCGATCTACACCGTATTAGGCTATTAGCCAACGAGTTCGCCGTGTAGAGCTCCTGATTCTAGGCGTCTTTCTTCTTCATGTAAGGGTATTTCAGTCTTTAGAAAATTAACTTTTTCATTTTTTTAAATAAAAATAGGTTACGTGCACAGCACATGACAACTTAACGGGGGGGGGGGGGGGGGGGGGGGGGGGGGGGGGGGGGAAACTGACTGAATTTTAACGGATATATGAAAAGTATACTTTGTCCAAATGTTTGGTACCAAAACTAGACGGAAAAAAAACATATAGTACCAAAAACAAAAAGTGGTCAAACAAATGATATGAGTCTTGACTAATTTAAGGTAAAAGAAGACTCCTAAACTTGGCCTTATTCACATAAGGACAAACTTATTATATACCATCAAGTTTTAATAATGTGTAATTTTGATATTAAAACATGTATTTTTTTTTTTAATTTAATCCTTCAACATATTATATTACATTAAAAAAAAGTTTCCAACACCTTTGAATATTTTTAAGGGTTAAAGGTACTTTTGGTGCCACATGTTTGACATGTGTAAGTTTTTGGTGTCATATATTTTATTTTGTAGGCTTTTGGTGCCATATGTTTGAGAGGTTGTATGTTTTTAGTATTTCTGTTAGTCAACAGTTAGTTTGACCGTTAAATACTTTTATTTTGTTCAATTTAGTCCTCAAATTTATATTTTTAAAATTTAATATTTATAATTTAGTCCCTATTGTTTGCTCAAGTCACCGTCCAAGGCCGTCGGCCACCACCCACCACCTCCAAGGCCGCCGACTGCCACGAAACGGACTGGCCACCACCCCACGGCACCGGTCACCACCGCTTGGGGCTGAAAACCACCACAATTGGTGGTGGCTACAGCCCCAATCGGGGCCGGCCACCACCACCACCAATTGGTGGTGGGTACAGCCCCAATCGGGGCCGGCCTCCACCAATTGGTGGTGGGTACAGCCCCAATCGGGGCAGGCCACCATCAATTGGGGCCGCCGGTCCCAATTGGGGCCACAGAGGGCTCCAATCGGGGCCGGCAGCCCCAATTGGTGGTGGCCGGCCCCGATTGGGGCTGTAGCCACCACCACTGGCGGTGGCCGGCCCCAATTGAAGTGGCCACTACCAATTGGGGCCGGCCACCACCAATTGTGGTGGTTTTCGGCCCCAATCGGTGGTGGCCGGTGCCGTGGGGTGGTGGCCAGCCTGTTTTATGGCGGTCGGCGGCCTTGGACGATGACTTGAGCAAACAATAGAAACTAAATTGTATATATTAAATTTTAGAAATATAAATTTGAGGACTAAATTGAACAAAATAAAAGTATTTAACGGTCAAACTAACTGTTGACTAACGGAAATACCAAAAACATACAACCTCTCAAACATATGGCACCAAAAGCCTACAAAATGAAACATATGGCAGCAAAAACCTACACAGGTCAAACATGTGGCACCAAAAGTACATTTAACCCTATTTTTAATTGATTGTTTGTTTTTTATTTAATTTTTGTCCATAAACAAAGTTTAGGGTCTTGTCCCTACACATGACATGATTACAAATAAATAATGGACACCCAATTAGGGATGGCAATGGGTGGGTAAAAACCCGCCCACGGGTAAACCGCACCATAATAGAGTGCGAATACCCGCACCACCAATCCGCGGTTCTAATATGGTTTTGAAAATAATATCTACATGGATACGGATTGAAATTGGTTCAATCCATATAACCCGTGGATATCCACGGTTTAACCGCAGCCTAAGAGAAGAATGGTAGACGGTACGTACTCATTATCATGATAATCCACCATAGACGGTAGAAAAATCCATATAATATGACTTTACTACAGTACTACTAATCAACATTCCTAGATGTAAGCTGTTTGGAAACCGCCATAAGCAGTCGTGTTTCCATTTCTTCTCATGTGAAAGACCATTTCACTTTCATCCTCGTACCTCTATATTTATAATATACTAGATTATTATATTATACTTGATACATGCGTCAATTTTTGGAAAAAAACAAAAATTGTGACTATTTTTTTTTTTTTGCCAAGAAATTGTCAATATTATATATTTTATGTTTGATAAATTTAACATATCACGATAGTACGATATGATAGACATAAAAAAAAAATTATATTTTCGTATGTATATAACAGAAAAATAGAACGAGATAACTTTTGTATTGTAATCATGTAGCATAACACGGTTATAAAATAATGTTGTATTGGTAAATATGATTTTTGAGTACATGAACAACTTTAGTTCTCATGTATGAATAGCATAGTTTTTACAAATATATATTCATAATCTAATATTTTTTTTTAAGGATCTCATATATAAAGATACGGCATATGACTGAATAATATAACACCGTGCAACTTGAGAATTGAGTACGAACGCACCCAAAAAAAAGAGTAGTGATACATTGTATTGTCATGTTTATATACCAAATTAAATCTGTTTTTAACTTTTGGGGGTAAAATAATAAAAAAAAATGTGCGGTGCGGGTTACCGCAAGTGGCCCATATTTCGTTGTGAGATAGATATGGATGATCCGTAAAATCAATTATAGATATGAGGTGGATATGGATTTATTGAAATTTTGATGGTATGGATGTGGAAATGGGTCAAATTCATGGATATCGACCCATTGCCATTCCTACACCCAACCCCTCTCTATATATATAATAATAATACTCTATGTGAAGCTGAAAACAGTGCAGTGCACTGATATTGTATATCGCCCCTGAACAAAGTTGGGAAATTTTTTTTGAGTCGTTTGCACTCTTTCTTTGGTCAACACAGCTCCTAAAGTCAACTTTCTGTGGAATAGCTTTTTGAGTTTATATATTTAGAGTTTATCTATTAATGGAGCTCAAGTTCAGTGGCTTTCCAATTCCAACCTCTCGATCGGTGGTGGGAATCAATATATATTATTCTCCAAAGATTAGATTCATAGTCATATAATATATGAATACTTGATTTTTCGGCATCTTACCTACGCTAGAAGACCCAAATCTAATATATTATTCTATGGAGGTTATTCTCAAAATAAGAGTCTATTATTCTATACATGGGAGCTCCTCTACTTTGATTTTGCTTCATTCATTAGTTAGAAGTAGGGTGTAAATGGGCGGGTATCTGCATGAGAAAATCTTAGATACATCGCATCCACCACCTGGATATCGGCATGAGAAAATCTTAGATACATCGCGTCCACCATTCGGCCACTCAAATTAAAACAAGTGGCAGTGTAACTGTTACTTCACACCACTTGTCAAGTATTTAGTGGCTGAAGGTCCACCACCTGTATGACAGGTGGTGGACGAGGGGTATCCAAGAATTTCTCGTATCGGCATACCCGAACCTGTACAGTGGGTCGACATGATCGACCCGTGCCCGCCATATACATATCGTGGACGGGTCTTCTAAGTCAAAAAAATCTCGCGGGTACCTGACCCGCCTGGTGATTTTTACCACGTTATTCGCATCTCAAGCCTATTACCACATTATTCACATCTCAAGACTATATGCCATATTCACTACTGAGTTTACTAACTCAATTTGGGTCAGTAAATAACCAAACTCAACCGAAGTAGCCGAAGTCTTCTGCCTAATATACAGGGTTACTAGTACCATATTTGTTATTGTTCTAACTAGGGTACGTTGCCCGCGCATCGCGCGGGGCGATTACATTTAAATTCTAAATCTAATATATGTATAAATAGTAGGGTGCACTACCGCTTGATTATTTCGTTGTTACCTCATTGTTAATCACCAATAGATCAAGCCTTAACTACAAATATTTTGTCAATTAACAAACGATCTAGTTAATTAAGTAATTCAACAACTCCCTAATTCATTAATCTATTATATATGTAATATGTTTTAAGTATATAATATTTAAACAAACAATATAAATACATTTATTTATAATAGTATATAATATAAAAAAAAATCTTTTGAAATAAAAATTGATGCCCTTTCTATTAGTTGGCAAAAAATTAACAATAATCCATATGTATATATATATAGAATTTACAAAAGAAAAATCAATTATTTTTGGAAAATCATAAATCATTGCCAAATAGGGAAATTTTGTCATTATGATTCTATATTTTTATTAAATGCATTTCCCTTTTAAAAATCTTACTATTTAAATTAACCATTTTTAGGCCAATATAATTTTGTCATTAATTACATTATTTTTTTGTAAAATAAAACGCTATTTCCATTTTGGAATTTGTAATATAGAAAATGTAGTATTTATACTACACATACCGTAGTGATTTTCACTTTGTGGGTATCTGAAAAATTACTTGAGGTTTTTTTCCCTAGATAGCCCAGCCCATTCCACGGCTCACCTAAGCATCATTAACTTAATAAAAAAAAGCATCATTAACATATTCATCAACTCTTCTAGCACCGTTACAAACCCTAGCCCTCTAAGTCTCGCAGCCGCAACAACAAAAACTTGAAGCCTCTTCTCTGTTCGACCCTTGCACTTCTCTGTTTGTTCTTCTTCTTCTTTAACCCATCATCTATTCGTCATCACTAATTCGTCAATACGCTGCATTCATCAGATCTGCTGTTTTGAAGATATTATGCTGCTACCGTTATCACCTTGTCGCTCATCGGCTGGCATTTGAAAAACCCATCTCCCGATCGAGCTTTTAAGGTTGTCCACGTCGTTGTCATATTCATTGACTCGTCCAAACTACCCTTGCATGCACGCACCGCCGTGGATTGTTGTCACGGGTATTGTCGTATGTTTATGTCTTCGTCTCAGATCTAACATATCATTGACGCTGTGTCTCAGATCTGTTTGTTCCCAGGCCAGCCCTCTCTTATATACATACATGAGGAGAATTTGTTCAAGATTATTGATTTCCTAGAAATTTTATTGTCGTTCGTATCAATGATTTTTTTAATCGAGATTTTTAATGATATAGTCTGTTCTTTTTTTTTTGTAAATAAATTCTCATGACATATTGAAACTTTTACCGAGATTATTGATGATATATAGGCAATTTCGTTAGTTCTTTAGATTCCCATGTATTGATGAGTAAATCTGGAGATATGAATCATCTAGCTGCAATTAATTAGAAGCATGAAGAACGAAGGGTTTGATTGCTGTTACGTTTTTTCTTTAAAGTTCAATGAGTTTTTTTTTCCAACGAAGTTTAATGAGTTTTGATATTTAATTTAATTGTTGGATTAAAATAAAATATTATATAGCTGTTAAATTCTAATTAGTTGCAAAAACTGATGTGTCAACTTGTGAATACTCCTCTTAGTTTCTTTCTACATGTAAATAAATTTAGGGAATTGATGGAAAACGCTTCCCGCGGTTTATAAATCCTCCAGCAGCTGAACTTAATATGTGCATTGAAAATTACAAATCTAGAAATTCCTAGCTCCTGGTTGCATTTGGATTCCTCTTTCTATATATATATATATATATTGGATTTTCATAGTTTAGATCGAGGTAGGACAATGTAAATTACCTTAATTAGTGCTGTCCGTGGATTCTTCTGCTGAATCGGAAATGGGCGACGGACGGCGGGACGCGGTGGGCGGCGACTGGCGATGTAAAGGGGTGGGCGGCGGCTGTGGGCGTTGGGGGCGGCGGCTGTGGGCGTTGGGCGGCGGCGGCTGCGGTGGCTGGCGATGGATGGAGAGTATCGGCCCTATCGGGTCTCTGGCTCTGGCGTGAATGAATGGCTGAGGAGGAGAAAGAGGTACACTGCTGCGTGATTTCTGATTTCCTAACCCTAGGGCTGAAGAGATTCGGTGAGTTTAATTTTTATTTATAGTTTAGTCCTTATAGTTTTATATAAGGACCACGCGATCTCGAATGCAGATCCGCCCCGCTCCGTGGGTAACTAGACCCGAACCCGTATATGGGTGCACGGAGCGGCTCTCCGTGGGTATCTATTGACACCTCTAGTCAGAAATTAGAGATTTCAATGTCAATTGATATTGTATGAATGACAAGATATTCATAATATTTGGCAAAAAAAAAAATATATATTCATAATCGATATTTTAACGTGTTGATATCATAGATATTGTCCTCCTAAGTCCTAATGGAAACCGCTAGACCACCTCGTATAAAAAAACAATCAGAAATCTAAATATTCTTCTTTGGATATAATCTACGAATTCCTCAACTTGAATGCATGCATGGGTTCATAGAATTTGGACCAAAAAAAAATAAGAACAAGAATCTAAAACACATGTGAAATTAAGATCTCTCTTCCCCGACAAGACACTAAAGCAAAAACGTGGCCTTCATCAAAAGATATCGAGTATAGATACAATACATATGGTGCTTTTACATTATTTCCATTTTCCAAGTATATATAATGATATATTGATATTGCATTGAATATTGATTGCATTAGTTGGCGCACACAAACAAACCTATAGTGCAATACCAGAACAACAAACAGCCTTTTCCCTTCTTATTATCATCCATCTGCGGCCGCCCAAAAGCGTTGGGGTTTCCTCTAAATATGGATTAAATCAAAATAATTAGAGACCAATTGTCAATTGTACAAAAAGTTCTCATATATTTTTATTACTAAAATAAATAAGTAAATACTGAATTATTTAATGAGAATATTATATTTATTACTTAAAAAATAAAGGGTTAACAATAACATGGACTAAATTTTTATATGGAAATTGAACTTTTGTTAATTCATTTAAATAATATCTTTTTGTAAAATTCTTCACGAGTAATTGATATCTTCCATGAATGTATTAATATTCACAACTTTTTTTTTTCTCTCATGGGACTTTTTAAAAAGTAAACTAGTTAAATCATGTATTTACCATCATATTTCATTGAATCTAAATTTTGACACAGTATCAGAATTTATAATTTTAAATGTACTGAATTAAAAAAATTAACTTTAATTAAAAGTTTCTTGCAATAAACTTTTAGTCAAATGGTTCGTCTAGAACTGACAGACACAAATTGCAGACTTTAGTTAGATTGTGAATACTATGATAGAAAGATGTACATAATTTTAAGGGGCGTGATTGGAAAGTCATGTCATAGACTCTAATATTAGTTTAGTTGCTTCACCCTCAGCTCCCATTTTCATTCCTTCACCCGCGCATGTGCGTAGTTTGAATGTCACTATCTATATACATATGTTGACATATCCTTTATTCCGCATTATTTAGTTCCTATCTTCATTTGAGAATGCCATTTTTGAGGTCACATCAATGTCACTTCCTCTAATCTTATCATTGCCCCCAAATGACAATTCTCAAAAGATAATATACTCATAATACGCATTGTGTATTACTTAATAAGCTTGGTTGTGTATGTTTAACGACATTTTTGAATCTGTGAATTTCGTCTTATTAGGAGAACATATTATTCGTAATAGTAATTAAGGTGGTGTTATCTTTTTAACAGTCATTTCCACAGTTCTAGTTTTATTCTTATGTATCTTAAAAAAATATTCATAATTAGTGACTAATCATAGTTTTTCCAATTTAGCAAATTACGTTTTTTTTTTTTTTTTTTTTTTGTAGTAGTAATGGAACATTTCATAGGGTTAATGTCTTAAAGAGGTATAGTATATATCATTTAGTTGTGGAGTGGTGAGTTTTCTTGCTAGTTAATATCTTGACCACAGAAAAAGGACCGTTATTTGGTACATAAACTTTGCATGCATGCATTGTTTTTAGTGTAATTAATAACTCATTTGGTTATTTATATTTTAAAAAGTTGATTAACTTATTCAAATATATTTTCTTTTGTTAATTATATTTAACCGTATATTATTAAATAGTTATAAAATGAATGATTTTATCATTGTTTTCAATTTAAATGTTTCCATCATATATATTTTTCACCTAAAAAACTCTTTATCGTATATTTATTTAGTTAGTATAAATACTAACCTCACCTCGAAATTTAGTTGGAATGAAGAGTTTTCGCTGCTATTTAACTATAAATATTAATTTAGGAATCTCCGTATTTCACACGTACGGAGGAGCATATTGTAAACAATATAGGGGTATAGGTCCTGCCTCTCACGTGAAAGAGAGGGGAGCTATTGCCCATCTAAAAGTTAAAGGCATACAATAAAACTACACATAATATACTATTATTACTAATATGTTATTTATATATACACAATAGTAGTTGGTTAAGTTGATTGGTCGACTAGTTTGTAAGTGGCTTTCCTCCTCAGAGCCCTCCAATTAATTTCCAATCACCCCAACTTCATTAATTTGGCTGCGATACGCAAATCTCAATTCAACTTAACTCATTATTTCCCATTAATTAAGTAATTCTGAGTCATAATCATACATAATTAGTCACATTCTCGTCAGATCAACTTGTGTATTACAATTTTTAATGATTTAATATATATAATAATTGCAACGTATAACTATATATGGCTTTATTTAACATATTCGTATATATCAACAATATTGAAAAGTAATTCAAAACGGAAAGCATGTTTCTTAAAGTATGGATACTCAAATCTTTTAAATTTTAATTACTCTATGATTATAGAGATATCTACATACAAAAACAAAAAACAAAGTGAATGTCCCACTTTCTCGTTGGACATATTATATACATTTTGCGTACCTTTCTAGCTAGCTAACAACACTCTAATTTTCTTCATTTGCTCTATTTTTACAACTTTCTAATTACCGTCGCCACGGTAATTACGTACGATACCTTCGGGTTCTAGTGGCGGGATACTTATCAGATGAACTGAAGGAGGAGGAGGTGGTGGAAGAGGAGTCGAGGAGGCAACAACCTGGCTCGACGAGCTATAGCTAGCTACGATCTTTTGACACGTCTCAATGAGGCAGTGTCTACATGTAGGGCATGAGGAGTGCGAGCTAAGCCACTTGTCGATGCACCTAACGTGGAAACCATGGTTGCATTTAGGCAGGAGGCGGACCCGCTCGCCCTGCGTGAACTCAGAGAGGCATATCACACACTCGGAGTCAAGTCCAGGCAAGTTAAGGTCTGTTGAGTAAGTCACGACCGGAAAAGTCTTCAGGGCCTTCCTCTTGACTCCGGTGTTAGCGAGCCTAGCAGAAGTGGCACGACTGACGCCTGACGATGAATCTGATGATGCAAAGCTTGAGCATCTAAGAGCGCACCGAATGATCGAGTTCAATCCTAAGGAGCATATTAACGCACATAATAAGACTGAAAGGACCATAACAACATTGGAGTCGAAACTGTTGTCTGAGCCGTAGGGTTCAGAGGAAGATGGTATGCCGTGACCGGTCGAGGGCGCCGGTGAGGGGTTAACTAGGAGTAATCTTCTTGAGTAGAACTCACCCACCAAGTCTTGAAATTGTGTAGAGGGAGCCATGATGTGTAATAGGGAGGGTTGTTGTAGTTTGTTGTGGAATTCAATATTTTTTTCAAGGGGAAGGCATGAGGGTCCTATTTATAGGAAATTAATGTGCAAATGTTGAACATTGCTTTTCCATGGAAATATGATTGTACTTTTTAGTGGACAAATATATGAAGATATAATAATAATAATAATAATTAATTTTGTAGCTTTAAGGAGTGATATTAATTAATTATGGATCATGAGCACATTTTTATAATTTTCTTAGCCACCATGTATGGATCCTCCACTCAACCCCTTTAGCAGTGCTGAGTGGATCTTTCTTTCTTATAGACATGGTCCCACGTAAGCACTTTGTGCGCGGTATAATGTGCCACATGGTCGTGGGCTCCCAAATTAATAGAGGTTTAAATGTTAATTGCATTATTGCTGCACCAACCACTATCATAATTAAACCATATCATATGTATGTCGTAGTGATTCAACGATCAATTCATTAACTTAGATTATATTTTGTCGAACTTTAAAATGAAAACTATGCTATGAGACTATTATAGATGTAAGATTACACTTTTGGGTTTACGTTTTACCCGTTACTAACTACCAAAATAATTATAAATATAAAGTACTCATACTATAAGTGATGAAAGTTTTTAGAGCACGGCACGAAAACAAAAAAAAAAAATTATTATGTTATTCAAACTTTATTTATTTATAAGTTATTGTTAAAAAAAAAGATGATGTTAAACCGTCACCGGAGTTGGGAGGGGCATTTACATCGTAGAGGGATCGGTCATGTGAGGAAGAGGGGTCTTTCTATTATGTGTAAAGTCTAATAAAATTGAATTTTTTACTATGAGATTTAAAAACATTATATATTTTTTTTTTGTGTATAGTTTAATAATTCTTTTTTTTAATTGTTTTTTATTAAGAATGAAACACATATTTTTTTTTGTAAAGAGATGTTTACGTTGAGTGACTTATTATTATATATTTTTATTTTACAAGAAAAATTCGGTTTTTAATATATTTATTTATTATTTTTTAGAATAAAACAATTAATTTTTATAAAGTAATTGACATTTTCCTTATAGAAGAAGAGTGAAAATTAAGACTAATTACCTAAGACCAACACACTCTCCTCAAGTCACAGGAATGATTATATTTAGAATAAAATTGACACGTGGCCAGGAAATGAACGCTTTGCTGATTTGGATGGCTTCGTCGAATGATTGGGCTCTAGTGTGCGCTTTAAGCCTTTAACACTTGTCAAGGGACGAGAGAGTCTGTTTTAGTTGTTTTCCTTTTCGTAAGTAACTCACGGTGTTATCAACATTTATGTTTACGATAAACTTATTTATACTAATTCTAATTCTAATTCTAATCGTGAGATAATAAGATGGTAAATTTTAAATTAACATATTATTTTTATCTAACTCAATAAGACCACACTATGTAAGTCATTCGTAGACAACTTATTTGTATTCTAAATAATCACAAATAAAAATAAATTTCATTTATATTCTGAAATATACTCATTTATACTATACAACATATAAATTGTTCATATTTCATAACATAAATAAATATCAATACACTATATAAAGTTAAAATAGCTAAAAAAAACTATATCCGAAAACATCACAAACAAACTCTTTATAACAAATATCTTCTCATATCTTCGTCATACCTTCGGTGGCAAGATGAAGGTAACTAGTATAGAAGAATGATAATTGTATTATTAATCTTATTTAGGAAGAATGATAATTGTATTATTAATCTTATTTAATATTTAGGGTTGAGTACATATATATATATATATATATATATATATATATATATATATATAAGACTAAATCTATAACAAATGTTAAATCTAAAACAATATAATAAGAAAAGAGATAATGATAAGATATTAGAATTATATCTACTCCTACAATAACTCAATCAGAACATAATAAAATACATTAATTTCTAATATATTTTATTCCCTAATAACTAGGTGGGGACACCAATCGAGTCTATCAGAAATATGTGAATGTGGGTCGAGTGTCGAATTGAAGTGAGAGATGGAAATTTCTGGTTCGACTTACATTCTAGGAAAAAAAACTCTTAATTATACTGTTATTTAATTTCATGCTATCTTTATTGGTTATAATTTTATTATACTTATTGAAATTTTGTGATTTTTTCAAATCTAAATCTCGTCCAATGCGAACGAAATTTGGCATATAATTTATATTGAATTCGAACCAAAATGCATCCGAGCTTTCTGGCTCCGGCTAGAGCCCTTACTAGCTCCGACCGGGGACCAGAAAGTGATTTTTTTTTTCCTATGTAATATTACATGATAAAGAAATCCTTTGCGGATATGATATGATATAGGTGGTGCAGAATAAGTAGTTCCAATCATGGCAATTTTTAAAGAACATAAATACTAGTAAGATTGCATTATATCAATACACACTGATTGTTTCTGATTCAATCCTATTAATTAGTCGCTTTTTTGTGGCTTCAAAAGAAAGTAACCAAGATCCTTTTAGATCTTCGAAAAATCCCAAACAAATTTAACATTATAAAGCACAGATACTCCAAAAGTGCGCTCATAAAGAATGAATTTTGTGTATATATACAATTCTCCCAGATTTACCATATATTTACATATCCAATCAAATATCAGTGTCTAGGTTTTTTTAAGATAATATCTGCTGGCTGCCAAAGGACAAGTTGGTATACTATACTGTCTACTATATTTAACATCAAAAGCATGCTTTTTCTTCATTTTTATCATTATAAAAAACACAAGTTGTGGAGTTTAATTTGAAGATAAGTAGCATGCACTAAGCTATAGCTAGTTGTTTTGATCCAAATCTTCATATGGGTTGGATTTCACTAGGAAACAATGTTTAGTATCTAGCTAGGCAGGGAGACCATAGATACAAATTTTTTTTTTTATTCTTTGCAGAAAATGACGTATTCAGGACCCAGTGGTTAGTGGGTATATAATAATTGTTTTAATACGCTTAGAGAGTTCATCAAGTCAAATATTATGGATCAAGGCACATGAGAACTAAGAATGAGAAATGAAAATTTTAAAGAAATGAAGTAGAAACGGGGCTCCCGAAAAATAGAAGCTGTGAATAGAATCTCATATTATAAAAAACCTAGTTTAAAAATGACAACATGAAAAAAAATTGTTAAAAAACCTAATTCATTGTTAAACGTGTAGAAAGTGGGATTAGTACCTTGCATAGATAGTGAAAAATTTAATTATTAAAAGTATAGAAGCTGGAATTAAACCTCAAATAGATAGTGAAAAATTTAATTGTTAAAAGTGTAGAACTGGATTAATAGTGGAAAACATAATTTAATTGTTAAAAGTATAGAAATGAGAATAGAACTTAGGATAAAATAATGAACTTATACGAGCAAAACCAACTTTAGTACTAAGCTCTAGTGGAATACTGTAACTGATGGTATATATATATATATGATCTAATAGTGTTAGTGAAACACTTATTATTTGCATGCATGATAAACTATAAATTAAGTTATTATATGAAATATATAGGCCAATCATTATATTTTGTTTTGATATGTTTCACATAGTGATTGATCCGTCTCTTGCGCAAGGTTTTATTTGTATGAAAATGTATGTTATCATATTAACTTGCTGTTCGCGCAGATATTTGTTTTGGATTACTATTGAATTAATAATCAACTCGCTATATAAACTTTGATCGATTCATAAATTATTCCATAAACTTTACTTTAAAAAAATCTGTTATCTAATTTTAATTATTATAGACTAAATTATTAAATATGTCATAATTTTCTTCAAATTTTAAGTTAATAATAAGTATGTGTCAAACGACGTGAGGCTCAATCTGTGAAAACTCGCTCGAAGCTTCTCCTTTCTCCACTGTTTAGTTTTAATATCTATAGCAATAATGTTGAGAAGTAATTAAAAACGGAAGCATGTTTCTTCAAGTAGGGATACTGCAAAATCTTTTAATCACTCTGGATGATGATATACATATGTCTACATACAAATAGAAAACAACGCAACAAAAACAAGTGAACGTCCCACTCTCATTGGACGTATATATACAATTACTTGTCTAGCTAAAAACACTCTAATTTTCTTCATTTACCCCATTTTTGCAACTTCCTAATTACTGGCTACGTCGTCGCCGCGGTAATTACGAAGGAAACCTTCGGGTTTTAGTGGCGGGATGCTAATCAGATGAAAAGGAGCAGGAGGAGGAGGAGAAGGCGATGAGGTGGCAACTTGGCTCGACGAGCTAGCTACGATATTTCGGCACGACTCAGTGAGGCAGTGCCTACATGTAGGGCATGAGGAGTGCAAGCTAAGCCACTTGTCGATGCACCTAACATGGAAACCATGGTTGCACTTAGGCAGGAGGCGGACCCGCTCGCCCTGGGTGAACTCAGAGAGGCATATCACACATTCAGAGTCAAGTCCGGATAAGTTAAGATCCGCTGAGTAAGTCACGATCGGAAAAGTCTTCAGGGTCTTTCTCTTGACTCCGGTGTTAGGGAGTCTAGCAGAGATGGTGCGACTGGCGCCTGACGATGAGTCAGAAGCTACAAAACTCGAGCATCTAAAAGTGCACCGAATGATCGCATTTAACCCTATAGAGCATATTAGCGCGCAGAATAAGACCGACAAGACCATAATTACGTTGGAGTCAAAGCTGTTGTCTGAGCCGTGGGGTTCAGAGGAAGATGGCGGCATCACGTGGCCGGTCAAGGGCGCCGGTGATGGGTTAACGAAGAGCAGTCTTCTTGAGTAGAACTCACCCACCAATTGCAAGTCTTGAATTTGTTTAGAGGGAGTCATGATGTGTAATACAGAGGGTTGTTATTGTTGTGGAATTCAGTATCTTTTCAAGTGCAAATACTTGGGGCCTATTTATAGGATTAATAATGTGGGGAGTATTATTGTACTTTTAAGTATATATATGAAGATATTTTTTTTTTCACAAGATATAATAGTTAATTTCGTAGCTTTAGTTAGGAGTGATATTGAGAATATTATTGGATAATAGTTAATTATGTTTCATGGGTACATTTTTATAATTGTGTGTACTTTAGCAATGCTGAGTGGGCGTTCGTTTCTTATCGACATGGACCCACGTAAACGCTTTTGTGCCACGTGGTCGTATGCTTCCAAATAAAGTTTTAAATTTTAAATGTAATTAGTGCGATACCAACTACTATGCTAATTAAACTTTATGTATTAAACAAGATCATGTTAAACCATTAATAAGTTGGAGGGTTTTAATTATGATAAAGTGTTAAATTATATTGCATATTTTAGTATTATATTTTTATTTTTTATAATTTTTTTTATTAGTACATGTAAATTAATTGGAGGGAGGATAATTTTTTTTCTTAAGAACGGAATATATATAGGATAAAAAATAAGGAAAAATATATATAAGTGAATGGTCCATTTTTTTTAACATTATATGTTATGAATATAGAAGGGATTCATATTTTTTAAAATTCATTATTATTATTTAATAAAATTATATAAAAAAAAAATCATCACTTTTGTTGTCTAAAAAAATTAAAGGAACTTCACCTTTTTTTACCCCTTTTAAATTATATTTTTTTTTCCTAAAAATTAGTGACTTTTTATAAAATCATCAAAAAAATCCAAAAATAATTTTATGCGAAAAATATTACGAAAAATATCTTTTGTATAAAACTCTTAGTGTTTAATCCTTCAGTTTTCCTTTTTATTTGAAATAATATTTTACAAAAAAAAAAAAAAAAAATCGGTTGTTTAATATATTAACTTTATAATTAGGGGGGAATGAGCACGCTTTCTGATTTGGATGGCCTCGTCGAATGATGGGGTTCTACTGTGCGCTATAACTTTAAGCCTTAAACACTTGTCAAGGGACGAGGGGGTATGTTTTGGTCGTTTGTTTTCCCTTTCTAAGTTGTTTATTTATTATTTATCTATATATAACTTTAATATTTCCGCTTTCCTTAAATATAGGTATTAACGTTGATAATTTATTCGGTTATTATTTCTATATATATGATATTAATATTAATTTTTTGTTTCAAATTTGTGATATTAAGTTCAAAATATCTCATTGGCCAAAAAAAGTTCAAAATATCTCAAAATGTTGCTATTTGTTACATTAACTAACATGAACTGAAGAAAAATTGATCACTGAAATAAGATGTTGCTATTTCAAGAAAAAATACACACGGATTATTTCTGATTCAATCCTATAAAATAGTCTCTTATTTGTGGCTCCAAAATAAAGTATCCAAGATCCTTTTAGATCTTCGAAAAATCCTAAACAGATTAAATATCATAAAGCACAAATACTCCAAAAGTGCGCTAAAAAAGTCTGGATTTTGTGTATATCATTCTCACAGATTTACCATATATTTACATTTCCAATCAAATATCTCAGTGTATATATAATATCTGCTGGCTGCCAAAGGACAAGTTGATATACTATACTGTATATATACTCCCCATTTTCCTGTTTCAATAATTTTAAAATAAATCTATCTTTTTGGCATCCCAAGGATAGGTTTAACATCAAAAGCATGTTTTTCCTTCATTATTAAAAACACAAGTTGTGGGGTTTAGTTTGAAGCTACATATAAGTAACATGCACTAAGCTAGCTAGCTATTTGTTTTTATCCAAAACTTGATGTGGGTTGGATTTCACTAGGAAACCATGTTTAATATCTAGCTAGGGGGACCATCCTATAGAGTTAATTATGCACTTGTACGATGTTATCGTATCAGTAGTACTTGCGTATGGGTTATAAAAGTATATTTGACTGAATCAATATAATAATTAACACTTCAGCAGCATTTTACTTAGACTCTTATCGAATTGTTAAAATGAAAAATATATCAATTAATGATCAACATTTAACTCTTGTGTGATTTGCATTCGAAACTCAAAAATAATCCACATCATCTGCCTCTGATGGAATTAGTATAACGGGAACTAATCGAGTAATGTTATGAAACACTTATTTGCATGCATAAACTAGAAGTTAAATGTATGCAATAGGTTAACCATCACTACAAGAAATCATATTTTTAGTGATAAATATTAAGTGATAAAATTACATATAGTCACTAAATAGTCACTAAATAATGAATAGATGGTGACAGAATATAAAATATAGTCACTGAAGTACATTAGTGACGATCTGTGTAGTAATAAGTATGTATTTTTCAGTAGTTCTATATATTTCTAACTGCTAAAAGAGATAAGTAAATTGTTTTTCCAACATATTATATTATTATATTTAAAAAGATATGCGGTGAAAATTTTACTTGTATTTATTTACAAGAGTTATAAAATTAATAAATTAACACTAACAAAAAAACATTAATAATGCAAACAGTTTTGATCGTATATATAATTGTTTAAACATGGTATCTCTACTATAGATGATTATATTATTTTTGGCCGAATCAATTATAAATTAATTCAATAATTATTATATAATACAACTCTATTTGCTTTATTATATGTATATATAATATATACTCAATTGATAAACTACAAATAAATGAGAAATATTTTTCTGGCCAAACGAGAAATAATTTTTTAATTAGCTGAAAATATAATAATAATAATAATAATATATTAATATAAATACTAATAACAATTACAGACAAATAATAAAGAAAGCTAATAGTTGTCGAGAGCGCTTACTCCCAAGTGGTTTGGCTCCGAGGTCCCAGGTTCGAAACCCCTCAGGGGCGTCACATCGTGGTGACCTGATATAAAAATATCAGGTCCTGTCTGGCCCACATACCGCGTCAGGCATATGAGGAGGCGAGTAGAACTGGGCCTAACGGGCCGGCCTCTTGATTATACTAGGCTGCTGGTGGGGTTACGTTGACGGGGCCAGTGCATGCGCTGGTTGTTCGCTAAGTCTGGTCGGAAAAAAAAACCAGACGTGAGTAGGAGAGCCCGAACATTACGTAACGGAATGGGCCTAGGGTCGCCACTACTAGCCCATTCCTTTTTTCGGCCAAAAAAAACCCTTTTAAAGAAAAAATAAGATATTTTTTTTTGACAAAAAAAAAAAAATATTTATACTCCACACCTTCACCACATCTAAATTAACTGCTCTCTTGGCTTAAAAAATATAACTTCTTGGTAACCGCCTGATTGTATCTCCATGAATCCCTAAAATAAAATCTTTGAAGTCATTTAAATCCGTTATATCTAGGATACGCTCAACCATCAAGAACCAAACTGATATGCTAGAATCGAAATCGAAACAGATTATGGCTATGAATGCTTTGAATGCGGAAAAATCTGAGGCTCTTGCCGAGAGACTGTTTGAAGAACAGATAATGGAGAATGAGTTCAAGCTGCAGCAAGAATAGCAGTTTGTACAGACAGTGGCTGAATCTCTTTTCGTTGTCTTTCAAAGTTAATCAGGTTATCGTTCTTTGTATTTCATTTTTTCAAACTAGAATTCTCTGCTCTCCTCGTCAAAATCAGTATAGGTTAAAATCCGTAAGTTCAAATATAAGTCTCCAACTCAGAAGATCACATCATTATCAGCAGTCAACATATTCAGTTAGCTTAACTTACAATTACTACCAAATTGATTTCTTGCAGTCCTCCTCACGGCATCTATATGTACATATTTCGATTTGTAAGTTCTACCTATTACATTTATCTATCATTAATTTCTATATTTAAGTTAATTTATTGAAATATTTATGCAAATGAATTGTTCAATCAAAAGTAAAATAATCTTTCTTTTGCTTTAATCGCAGGATCCCGTCATGGAAGATAATTAATGGTCGAACATATTTTTTTTACTTATGCTTGCTTTCTTTATTATGCGTAATTCTAATACTTCTTTGTATTGTATTGTTTATTGTACATATAAGTTGTAAATTCAAACTTCGGAATTGCTTTTGCTTAATTCTTCATTTTGTTCAATAATATGCAATTTTCATTTTCTGGGTTTGATATTTTTTCAATAAATTATAATTAAAAGAAAGTGGCCAATAATGTTAATAGAAAAACACATTGTAATGGATTAATATCACTAAATAATACAATTATCCATTATTGACTAAATTAAAACTAGCACAATTCTCTTTTACAACACTAATTATTAATATTAGTGGCTATACTTCTGGTCACAAATCACAATACTAATTAGTGATTATTATGATATGATCGCTAAACCTTTTAGTAATGGAGTTTATTGTGACTATCAGTGATAATTTTTATTTTAGTCGCTAATTTGTTTGTGACTATTATATCCATCACAAAAAATATGTTCTGTTGTAGTGCATTATTATTTATTTTTTTTATTTGATGTGTTTAAATAGAAAAGTGAACAAAACAGAAAGAGATAAGTATTAATTTCCCATATTTGAAATCTACTTTAAAACCACTTACTATTACTTTCTAATTAAAGGCTACATTATTCCATTTTAACCTTAGTTATTTTGTTAGTTCTTACTTCATTCAGTCACATTTTGTGTACTCTTAATTATTAGCTTAGTAACAAATTAAGCAAAATCAAGTAAACCTTTCACATCTTAATGTTTTTTTTTTTTTGTCATCGATCTTAATGTTTTTTGTTTTGTTATAGCAGTGATTTTTTGTTAGTGTTTTTTCATATATAAAAAATTACATGAAACGTTGGCCAAAAAAAAAAAAATTACATGAAACAATATACATCAACAATTGTAAATGTCAAATTGGTCAACAACCCTGACCCCTGACTTGATTTAAGTAGCGTCTAATTTTTATGTACATATTAATTTATAATTAAGATACGAGCTGAGTCTTAGATAACACATAACCATTATTTAACCCAACTATATAATTGTTGATTGTGTTATATGTGGCAACACAGCTATTTTATAAACTAAAAAAACTCTAAAATTAATATTAAAACTCCAAAATTTTAGTGTCACAACGTTTTACATATGATGTAGCCCGGCAAAATTTTATTTTTAAGATTTGATGATTGTGAGTTAGTGGTTGAAATCCTTTTATGTAATTTCCACGAATTTTGTCATTCCGAACGCCTCATAGGAAGTCAGCGTGGACATTTTGCCTTTCATTCTTTTAATTTAGTTTTAAAAATTGATCAATTATTGATCATTTTCTCTGCCGGTCTCCTACTCTTCCACGTTTCCTTATCAGTAGTAGTAATATAAATGTGATCCACGTGTTGTTAAATTGGGAACTCCTATTTTGCGTTCGTAAAAGTTTATATTCATAAAGTATCGATTACCACTAAATATATATTTTATTATTCCCTTAATCCAAATTTATATATGTTGTTGGTCTTATATATACAAATACAATAAATAAAAATCGAATTATTTCTTACATCTTATACTATCTAACACAAATATCTATTACATTCCAACGCTTTGAAATTGCATAAATCCCCCCCTATCGAATGCATAAGTAAGAAGAAATACTATAATTTTAACGGACGGCTTGAATTTTAATTTCACTAAATATACTATATTTGAAAATAAATTAAATTTTAACGCTTTTGGTATTAAATTGCCTTTAATTAGTATGATAGAAGAAAAAAAAAAGTTCAAGGCACTTGACAAATATGTAGAAAAATGAAAACTCAGGGTATTATATTTACCAAATGTTAAAAACCTTGACGTGCATTTTGATTAAATATATATCATCATTATCGTCACATCACATGCCTAATAATTTATTTAAATTAAAACCCAAAACTTAATAGTGGAGCTAGCATTTAGCAAGGAGAAGCTTCGTGTAGGTTTCAGGAAGTAGGAAAGCGGGTGATTTAGCATTATTCAACAAAGAGTTAGTGCAAGCCAACTGTGGAAATTACATGGCATGCCGCATGGATCTATACTTACGACTATAATTGATTTGCCGTCCGATAACAAAATTGTTTTTTTACGTACTTAAACCAAAATGGTTAATTTTGAACAGATAATTGGACTTTTTCTATCATGGCTTTATGTCTTAGAAAAATACTAAACCACAGTTTGCGCGCGTAAATTGTTATGGTCAAGTTGGTACAATAACATCATAAGAATGATGCGATATGATTAACAGTATTCAAAGGATGATATGATTAGGGATGGCAACGGGTTTCGGGGTCCCGCTGACCCGCGGGGCCCGACCCGGTTTTGACCCGCCGACCCGCGGGTCACGAGTCGGGTTCGGGTCGGGTCGGGGTCGGGTCGGGGGCGGGGCGGTTCCGGGTCTGGAGACCCGGGGTCCCGTAGACCCGCCCCGAAATGCGTATATATATAACTTTTTTTTAAAAAATTTTTTTTTATGTTCATATGATCTAACATTTACTAAATAATATGGTTAATATACCTATATAAATAACATGTACCAAATTACAAACATATGTATATTTAGATTTGTATTTGTAATGAATATGATGTGTTTGTTGTTTATATTTGATTGGTGTTAGATTTATGTTTTGAATTTATATATAATGTAATATTTTGACAAAAAAAAATTGCATTTAATATTGAAAAGTAAAAAAAAATGTTTACATAACGGGGCGGGTCGGGGCCCCGCGGGTCGACCCGCGGGATTGCTGACCCGACCCGACCCGACCCGAAAGGTATAATTGGTCGGGGCCGGGTCAGCCAGGCCGACCCGCGGGGCGGGTCCGGGGCTGCCAAAACCCGCCCCGACCCGCCCCGTTGCCATCCCTAGATATGATATCGTGATCAGCTCGATCTCTAAGACGATACAAAAATAGAGTCTGATGTAAAAGAATGAAATTAATTATTTTTAGTAAAACAAACACATTTAAACTATGTAACACAATTTCATAAAAACAATTAAAAAAAATATTCAATTTAAAATCGATCGAAGGACCTAGCTAATTTTTTGGACCCCAGCCAAAATATTATTCGACATAAAGCCATGATAGAAAAAAATTTGTAAAATTTATTAGAAAATTTATTTAAAATTATGCTCGATAGACCAGGAGCCCTTTAATGGGTTTGTTTACTCCTGGTCCCTCGAGCATTTATTTTAAAATTTTAAGATTTTTTTTTAATTTAAATAATTTTATGTTACATAATTTAAATAAATTTTCTAATAATGATCTACTCTTGTATTATCCTCAGTGTTGGGTTGATCATGCTCTTGGTGTGTAATTTAAATAATTTATGTTACATAAATTTTCTATTAAATTTTTATGCTAGAGCGACCGGGAGTTCTTTAGTAGCCTTTTTTTTCCCGGTCGCTCGAGCATTTTAAATTAAAGTTGATTTTTTTTTATTATGTTATATAATTTTATTTTTTATTTTTTTTGCAAAAAAAAATTCATTATTTTTTATTTAGCTCTTTTCTTGTATCATCATCGGGGTCGAGTCGATCACGATCTTGTATCATCCTTGAGATTTTGTTAATCATGGCATGCATCATTTTTTAAGTTATCATTGTAACAATTTGACCATAAAAATATGCGAGCGTAGCGCGGGCTGGAGTCTAGCATAAACATTAGCTACAAAATTGTTAACACTGTATATTTTGGACGTAGCTATTTTTTTGGGCCGAATGGACCTAGCTACTTTTTTGTTGGTCAATTGGACCTAGCTACTTAATGGGTCTAATTCAATACATTAACCCACCAATGCTTCCGATTTTTTTGGGCTCAAGGAATAAGGCAGTCCGGTTTTTAGGGTTTGTAATTTGGGCCATTTTTTTTTTCTGCCGATGGTGCAAGTTTTTTGTTTTTTGTTTCCACACGGTTTTAGGTTTTTTTTTTTTGTGTGCATGAGTTTGTTCAAACCATAAAAAAAAAATTATTATTTTTTCATAAAAAATGTATGAACAAACTTATGTCAATCTCGCTACGTAATGTTCATAATCTCTTACTTACAGTTTAGAAATTATCTGATCAGATAAAGTAAAGAATTAATGAATATGCTGAATCCGTCAACATAGCCTTACCGGCTACCATCAACCTAGTATATTTAAGAAGTCAGCTAATTAAGCCCAATTTTATTCATTTCCTCTTATGTCTGACGATGCACGGGACCTTATTTTTTAATCAGGTTACCATGAAGCGACTTCGAAGGAATTAGAATTTGAATGACTGGAAGTCTGAAACTATAGATACAAATCATGTTAGAGCAAGCACTCTTAACTACTAAATCAACAACATCGATAGATAAAACTCCGAAACCGAAAAATAAATTATATATTTATAGTAAAAAAAAAAAGTCAGCTAACCGTTTGATATTTTAACCATTTGAATGTTACAGCAATATCTTAAGTTTAATTTTTACTTTTGCTTTCTCTTAAATTATAATAAGGCACTAATTCTATCATCTTCAAAATTGGCATTGAGCGATAGAATTAATATATAGTTATAGATAAATATATATTTATAGATAAAGCTTAAAAGAATAATAAATAAATAAAACTAGGCCAATGTATTTAACTATTTACTTGATAGACAAAGTGAAAACAAGACTATTGAGTATTTGCTTTTTAATTTTAATAATCTATTGAACCGCGCTGGACCGCATCAAATATGCTGCCATCAGATTTGAATTTACTAAATCCTTTAATCTCCAAAGGCTCTACCTATGCTCCCCAGTCACCAACACAACAGTTCCTCTAAAACCTCCATCATCGATCCTTTGAAGCTCGAAGCACGGTAAGTCTGCTAAACCTTATCACTTCAAGTTTAATCCCTACTCAACTTCAACCCAATCTGTAGTTATGGCGTAACGATCCAGTAATCAGTCGATTCTACTCCCAAAGCGGATTTCTTTGTACAATTTCGACTCCGCCAATTCGCATAGATACAGCTTTGTCATTGAATGAAGGATACGCAGTGCGGCAAGCACTGCGGGCCGAGCGATTTCTAATATCTCGCGTTTCTTGCTGGCGCACGTAACCGTGAACAGTAAGTATTTGATTGGTCTTTCTTATTGTTTCTTTTGTTCCTAGTATTGCAATTTCGACTGAATTTGTATGGTAGATGCCGTGTCATTTGGTGTGTGTGATCGAGTCATCGAAAGCAAGATGACGCTTTTGAGTGCAGATGTTTAGCTCGTCTCTGTAGATTTAATATAGTATTGCGTGGCGTGTTTTACTGTTAAAGAAGTTAAATAGAGATTTCATCTAATCGGTTGCTTAGAAGCTTCTACTTTTGATAAAGTTCTAAAATTTTTGTACATCCGTGTTGGCTTGATCCTTGTGTTTCTTCTTTATTGTGACTAATTTTTGGCAATTCTTCGTTGTTTGGGCAAGATGGCCACATCTCATTCAGATACTGCAAAAACGGAGCAAATAATCACAGAGTTGTTTGTAAAGAGTGTCCACATAATACTGGAGTCGAGAACCGTAACACCATCATCTTCATCGTTTCCATCATCATCAAGCGCGAAACCCAGAGATAAATGGTTCAATTTGGCGCTTAAAGAAATTCCTGCAGCTCTCGAACAACTCAGTCTTTGCAGCCCCGAGTATATGGTGGTGGACGTAATTTTGGCTGAGAAATTACTTGGTTTTGACCTGCAGGATACGAAGCAAGTAAGCGATGTATCGATTAAAGAAGCTGATGGCACGAACGAAAAAATTATAGAGAGATGGGTGGTGCAGTATGAACTTGAGAAGAACGAGCTTAAAAAGTCGAGGAAGAAAAGCTTATGTTCGCTATACAAGAAGTCAGTCTTGCTTTTGAGATCACTCTATGCAACTGTTAGGCTCTTACCTGTATACAAAGTGTTTCGTCAACTGAATTTGCCGGGTCATCTTTGCTCGTGCTTTTTGGTGCATCGTGTTTCTCCTTCTGCTAAGCCCTTGAGTAATAGACAGATGGCTGAGATGCAGCTTTATGGTTTTACTCCAGTTGATACTTCCTCTGGTAGACTCTGCGTTTCTGTTTTGTATCTTTCAAAGCTTCCCGATGTGACGCCCCGGACATCCATTTCTATGTCTCACAAGATCATCAAAGAATATGTTGGAAGTCCTTTGGTTACCCCTGTGAAAAGGTTTTGCTCGTTTTATCGGACTGCAGATGGTAAAGATGCAGTTGTAAACAAGGTTCGACTTTTTTTCTAAACCTGTGCTTTTCTATCCATTCTGCATTTAAATATCCATTTCATCTTAATTTTGTACTATTTTATGCTGTGCAGATAAAACCCGGGAATAATGAATCTGGATTAAGTTTACGGTCTTGCAGACCCCAGTTTAAGATGAGTCGTGCTTTTGATGATGTTGATGGCGATCATCCAAGAGAATCAAACAGCAGGTAACATATATGTTTGCTAATTCAAACCCAGAAACCTATATTTTGAATAAAAAGATAAAATCTTTGTGATTATTTGGAACGCCTTTGTAAACTTCGCATTGAATAAGCCTAATTTTTTTATTTCTATTCTATAATAAGGAATGTGTCCGGAAAATTCATTAGATTGTAGCCTCTCAATGGTTGTTGGGTTCCACCAAAAAGAATTTTTTTCCGGAATTTTTTTCTTGAAGCCACTCAATATTTCCGTAACTGTAGAACTCGGTGCTTGGTTCCATTCCTTGATATGTTATGAATGCAGCATTGCGATTTCTGTTTCTTTCTGCATATGGTCTTGTTTCATGAGCTGGATGATGCATCAGCATCACACAGTTGTGTCAATATGAACAAATTTAACCTTTCTTTGCAAATACAGAAAATCGAACCTCTCTGTTGAAGGTCTTGTGGATATGCTGCAGAAAGCACAACCACTCACTCGAGAATTCGACTCTTCGGGCAAAGAGACTTTGAAGAAGACCACAACTGATGCTATTTTGATAGATCTTGCTGGTTTTGTAAAGCTGAGAGATTCGTTGATCGGTGGAGATAGCACAACACATCGACCGAGTTAAATTTTTGACACCATTCCTCTGCATGGATTTTTCGATTCCTAGAGACGAGTTCGAGAAGATTGTCTGCATAGTCAGTAGAAGTCTATACTTCGTTTTGTACAGAGACTTATTTGAGTGCGACCTACAAAAACTGAAAATATGCATAGTTTTTGTTTTTGTTTTTTTTTTTTTTTTTCACAATGAGATGCACAAGTCTTTTGTTTTCTTTAATTGTTGATTATATGATTAAATCTAGGGTTAATAAGGAAATTGTTCGTTGGGTTTTGACTCCCTTACAAATTACTACTTGAAATTTATATATATTTTAAATAAATTGGATATTTAAACTTTTAATCTCTGAGCAAATTGTTACCTACTTTATAATTATGTCATATTCGATTGAAAATGGGCAGGTTCTAGTTTTTTTGAAATTGATTCATTAATAAATGGAAAATATAGCAATAAAATATATTTAATTGGATATTAAATTAAACACTGTCGAAATTGGGTTGTTAAACCGAACGTCTAATTGAAACTATTTTAGATACACATAAAAAGACTTTATATGACCACATTATCATTTTCTGTCCAATTTGACGTAAATTATAATGGAGATGTCAATTTTTTTTCGAAAATTGAAAATCAAGGTTGCTATTTTTAAAATAGTGAAGTTCCTATAGTGATAAATTGAAAATTCAGGTTGCTAGTTTTAAAATAATAAAGTTTAGATAACGATTTCTAATTGTATCAAAGTTTTACTAGCCGTTTAGATATATTTATTAACCCTTAAATCTATATAACATTATGTTACGAGTATACTCTTATTTATTATTTAATATAAATAAATCTAAAAATGTTATACTAACATGAAGTATTCTCTTTATCTTCATAAATTGAGATTGACGGACCAAATGCGCTTAAGCAAAAACTGGCCCAGTTGATCCCATAACCGATGTAAAGTAATCCACCAAGGCCCTTTGGACTTATTTAAGCCCATTTTTTTCCTAATATTGTACGTTGTTGGGGTTTCGTTCTTCTACATGTCATCCATTCTGATGTCATTTTAGATGATGGATCGATCCATTTTGCCTTTTGCACCAAAAAAAAAAAAAAAAAACCATTTTGCTACCTTGAAAGTTGAAACTGCGCGTACAGTATAATGTTTTATAATGTTATATCGTTTTGCTTGCTTTTACGTATCATAATTTTGTATAAAATTTTCTTAAAAATTTACAGTAAAATGTTAGAAGAACCGGAAGTCCTTAAATGAGTTTAATAATCCTGATACTATGAGCATTTTATTTTGAATTTTTAAGAACTTTTTAAAGAATTGAATAATATTATATTACGTTTTGTTTATTTATTTTTAAATAAGACCGTCATTTATTATCATCAAGTTGCACCACTGCTCTCGTAGATCCCGGAAGTCGGTTTGATTATATTCTTATAATATTTTAAGATAAAATGACCGGTGTTTAGTGTGTATATATATATATGTTGAAGGTTTATGATTATTTTTAGGCCAGATGTTTTTTTTTTTTTTTGCCACTGGGCTAAATGGTTTGTGATTTATTTACTAATAGAATTTTGTTTAAAAATGTAGCAGATTTTGGGACAATCGCATATAAATCATTGGTTAGGTGCTGTAGATACGTAGGATCACACCATCACATGGAACAAATTGATTCTTACCTGACAATCTTTAACAATTACCAAACTCTACTTATATAATATACTTAGGGGCTGGATGAGACATTCGTTGCATTATTATTTCGTATTATATATATAGTATTGTCTAATGATCACAAGTACTTATTCCTATACTTAGGAAAAATACTAATTGTTAGGTATAGCGTTTGGTTTGTGGGATTATATGGATGAAAAAAATATACTTAATTAATAAGTTTGTTATTTTTTTTAATAAACTTTAAATAATAGGCATTAAAAAAACAAAAATAAAATTAGTGCACCAGTTGCATCATTATAGTCAAGCTGTCGTCTTTCTCTATATATGGGATACTCTCTCATGCATTAAGAAAATACATATATTTTATTAGGGTTAGGTATAAAAATGTGTGACAAAGTAACCTTTTAGCTTTAAATGAAATGAAATCAAAAGAAGATCGAGATGAGATATGATCCTAACAACTTGGAACACTGTCTAACTAATTTGTTGTGTGCTGGAATTATGATTTTTGATATTTTAGTTTAACCAACTTGGACATTTTAATTAATATATAATATACATATCAACATATTATTATAGATCTTTATGGGGATCACATTCATATTCCTGACCAAATATTTGTTATAATTTGTGCAATAAGCAATAATTTAATTATTTCTTTCCGATCCGTATAGGTGAGCAATATTCTAATTGTTCCGTTGAAGATGATAAGCTTTTAAAATAAATGTTGTCGGTCTGAAATTCGACTCTTTAAGTGGGGGAAAAAATTGTAGCTATTTAACTAGCCGGACACACCGATACTATTAGTACTTATACATGTTCCGATTTTACTGTTTCGATAACATTCGTATTGAGAAATAATCACAATAGTTGTAGATTTTGTCAACTTCTAAATCATATTGATACTCAATTACAATAGTATCTTTACAATAATAGTAACTTTTCGAAACGATATAATCGGAATTTGAATAATTTTCTTAATTAATTAATATTAATATTAATATTAATAACTAATATAAATGAATGAATTATGAACGAGTAACATCAACACCTTCTTCTACTAGGTCGCTAGCTACGACATCGTTGTGAGGCATTAATTAATTAATGTCCAAGCAAGCAAGCATATATATATATATATATCAAATACTAGCTAGCTAGCCACGTCAAAATCACTTAATAAGTATGTGGGGATTAGAGGCTCACGTCGACAGATGATATAATGAGTTTTGGAACTCGAGAACCTCGTAATCTTTATAAATTTGCATCATATGATTATCTCAATAATAAAGTTGTCCAATCCCATGTAAAGTTCCTTTAAACTATATATATATATTTTTTTTAAAATCAAATTTCTATGAAGTGTTTGTTTTAATGATTTTGGTAACTCGAATTTCATATATATATATATATACAAATTGCTAATTTCGTTAAATTTCCGTCTAATTTGAACGAATGGGTCACAACTCACTTGTCTAGTATGTGATGAGTAAAAGTGTGCAAAATTGCTAACTAAAGTTTAGACGATCGAATAAATTTTTAAATATTTCATTTATTGTGTGTCTAACACATAGGTGATTCCGTCCAAGAAATACAGAAATTTCGAAGCTAGTAATAACTGTACGCATTAGATAATTAAGCTAGCAAATGTTTAAAAATAAACTTAAGCTAGCAATTTGTTCAACTTCTCAAATATTAATTAGCAATTTAATAATTTAACTTAAAAAGATGTTCAAAGCTAATAATATACTATATATATATATATAATAATAATACCTGAAAAGGTCAGGACCTGGATGCTTCTATTGACCAGCAACATCTTTTCGCTGATATATTGTCTCTGATATCTCTCTAACAAATTTGTCCAATCCCAAGTAAAGTTCCCACACAATTATGAATTATCTATATTAAAAAAAAAAAAAAAAACTATCGTTGCTAGTTGAAGTGATTTTTTTTTTTTTTTAAGATTTTGCTAACTTAAATTTTACATATATATACAACTAATTGTTAGCTTCGTTTTAACTTTTGTCTAATTTGAATGAATAAGTCACAAATCATATGCTCGGTATGTGATGAAAAAAACGTGTCAAATCGCTAACTTATTATTGAACTGTTAAACAAATTACTAACTATTTTCATTAACACGTGTTCAACACATGGGTGATTACGTTCAAGAAAGAAAGAAATCCCCAAGCTATCAAACTATACACATTACATAATTAACCTAACAAAATTTTAGCTATCAAATTATTGGACCGCTCAAACATCCCATAGCAATTCTATAATTAACTTTAAAAATAAAAAAAAAAAAGTTTCCAAGCTTATCATTTAATATATACCTAATAAAAAGGTCAAGACATGGATGCTTCCATTGACCAGCAACATCTTCTTCTCTGATATTGTCTCTGATCTCTCTCTCTCTCTCTCTCTAATTTATATGAAGGCCACCTGAGAGTAGCGAAGACAATTGCAGATGCTTCTTCTCATTATCATTCTGTTGGAGAGAGACATCATTGTATATATATTTGACCTAATTTTACGTTCGTACAGAGCTACCTTACGGAAGACATCGACATTCCATGTTTAAATATACACACATTTCAGGTCAGTTTTCATTATTTTCCCGCCGCGTATTCATATATATATATATATATATACTATATGACCCTAGCACTAAAACCCTAGTTTTATTTCTAAGCACTAATTTGGTGACATCTTAGTATAAAGTTTATATCCACGTACTCACTTGCCACGGCGACCTTACGCCGTATTTTTTATTTTTTTTTTTTCAAGAATACATAAGGATTAGTAATAGAGAATTATGATAAAAATGGTTTGATTGCAAATAAGTTTGGAATAAGAATCCAATTTCCACTCTAACAAGGAGTAACTATTTTTTACTCTACCCCTAGGAATATCTCTTTTATTCATTATTCCATATTTATATATTGCTCATTTCATATTCCCTATTATCAATTAGATTTACCAAATATGCTTGCTGTTAAAGTTTTAAAAAGTTTTGTTAAACAGTCACTGAAAATTCAGATGGTATGAAATAGTTATGGTCCACTATAAAAAGCAACTCGAAATTCATATAGGAATGATAATATATATCGTTTGGAAGGGCAAGGGTAACGGGTACTTAATTAAAACATTTATACAAATTCAGATCTTGAACTTACAGAGTGACCATTTTCGGTCTGACCGGTTCGGTCGGCTTAGGTAAAAAAAACAGTCAAACTCAATTTTCTTACAACCCGGATCTGTCTCATCGAATAGGGCTCATTGTGCACTCCGGTCTTTAACTTGAACCGGTCTGCTATTCCGATTCGGTCAAACCGCCCTTTTTTTTTTAAAACATTGCTTAAATGAATAAATCCACCATTATCAAGTAAGGAAGATAAGAGAGAATCCCGAATGTGCTGGAGCAAGGCGAACGTGGGATGTTATTTTAATGTTGATTATAATTATTAATTAATAAATAATAATGTACGTAGTTGCTAACCAAATCCAATATAAATTGGAACGAATTTCTATAAAGAGGAAATCGCACGAACGTCAGACATGATCAGTGTCTCGGTGTCGCTCGTGCGGGCCATGAATGAAATTCTGTGGCCATCCTTATTTTACTCTAATTTAAATTGTATAGTATTTATTCAGAAAAAAGTGGTACAATATATGGAGGTTGCTTCTTCTCCGTACTTACTCAACTTCTTCTTTTAGCAGACAAGCTCCTTTTAAATTTCAATTTGTGAAGTGGCCAAAATAATATTCAGTTTCTTAAACGTGGTTAGTTATTAGGTTGCTAGTCAGATAAATGTGAAATTAACTATTCCAAATTTTTAAATAATGAGTAAATTGATATATATCATTATATTTTTTTTTAATTAATATAAAATAAGTATGTGTCAGTTACATAAAATCTTTTAATTTATATTTATGATATGATGGAATTACTAATATTGAAAGAATTGTATGAAACAAATTTAATTGTATGCTCGATTAGAACTCCACCTAATTTTGACGGTGACTTTCATTATATCAAGTGTCCAACTGTTTTTTTTTTTTTTTCACTTCTTTCGTTTTCTTATTGATTTCATATGGGTGCACATAAACGACACGATACATGCTTATTTTTCCAAATTTGACAAAAATTATAATAGAAGTATCCATTTGCATATATAAATAAATTTAAATAATTAAGTTCAAAAGTAATTTGTATTTGAATTAAAGTTTATGTAACGATTTGCTTATTAATCAATAAATAATAAATTAAGAAATGTGAACCGCTGTCCTCCCTGGCCGGTAGACCTGTTATCCGGTTCAGATAACACGGGTAGAATTAATGTGATTTTGCGGGTGAGTAGTTGAATTGAATCTTCTTCTAGTTAATTAACACGTACTATGTATGAGCTATCTTGTCAATCACTCTCTATCTCTTAGGATTCCGTACACATTTTCTTTCATGGCAATGATTAATTCCAACATATGGCCCAATTCAGATATACGTCTTTCATAATAACTCTCATGACTATACTTACTTCATTAATTATACACGGTGTTTAGTTAGTTTGGTAAGACTATAATGATCATAATTAAAAGAGACGTGCCGAATCGTAAGTTCATGCACATAAATATGTGTTGTATACTCATCCACATCGATATGCCTCTTTACTTGTTTTGACATCTTGCTCTTTATAAGTAGCTTGCATTTGTTGCTCTTATCTCAACCATAGGAAAATGAGTTGAGATTATCAACTTTTGACCATATACTATATATATATATATACATATACATTGCTTGTAGTTCTTTGGACATATATATATGTAGTAACTAGAGGATATCATTATAGGAGATCTGAGGAGATATGAAAGCTCTGAATGATCCAAAATGGAAACTTGATCAGTTTCCATACATCAACATTCATTGAATCAACCATGTTATATGTAATGGAAAAATATTTATTACAAGTATTTTACCTCCTACATGCTGATTTGGTGTATTATAGTTAATTAGGTGTGAAGCAATTAAGCAAATATGCTGTTCATTTGATGGGTCCTCTAAGACTGAAAAAAAAAAACCAAGTAATATTATGCAATGATTTAACACTTTACTCATTAATCAATAAGTCAAAAGTTCAAACTGCACTGAGACCTTGAGAATGAAGTAATAACTTCACTTTAAACCTTAGTGACTAACCTGATGCGAGTAAACATTGTGCTAGGTATGTGAAGTAAGCATAACATGAATGATGCTTAAGTCCTTAGGTAAGAATCTAGGGGTGTAAACGAGTCAAGCTACTCGTAAGCTGCTTGATATCGTCTCGGTCAATGTTATTATTGGACTCGCTAAATTTCGAATCGAGTCGAGTTTGAGTTCAGTGGTACTCGAGAGGCTCACGAGTCAATTTGAACATTTTGTTTTGGCCTATTCGAGTCAGGTTCGAGCTTTACAAAATATTATATATATATTCAATTCAAGTCGATTTCGAGCTCGAGCTAAGGTACACTATTTATGATTTAATTGAAATTTTTTAACCTTATCAAGCCAAGTCGAGTCGAGCCGGACCGAGCTCAAACTCGTCGTGTATGACACCAAGTTGAGCTCGAACTTGAGAAGTTAAGGCTCGGTCGAGGTCGAACAAAATGAGTCGAGTTTGTCAGATATTCACCTCGACTAGGCTCGTGTAAACCCTAGGTAGGACCGGGACCAATCAATTTTGTTTCCTGAATTATTATAATTAAATAATTGTTTTTTTTTACAATATTATTATAATCCATACCATGGAGGTTTGCTCGTCTGAGATATCATTATTTGAATGCAGATTGAGATTATTCCGTTGGAATTTTGTATCCAAAATACCATTAAAACATCGAATTTTTATAAATAAACAAATAAGTCCATTAAAAAACAAACAAGTAAAATGAAAATAAAGGAGTAGAGAACAGAGCTAGTTCCAATTAGCTGGAGAGATAAGCTGCGATGTCGCCTCTGCTCTGCTCTTATCTTTAATGGCGAAGAACATACACTGAGCAACAAACACACATCCCCCAAGATTTTGATGCCAATGTTATTTACAGCTACAGAAATACATATTATTATATTATAAATATATAGTAGAGTACTGCTTGTGACATGGGAGACCATATGGTATCTGCCGGTACACACGTGTCAGCTTTTAATTTTTAGTTAATCGAAGTAGGCCAGCCTTTAATAATTGTTGAGTAAATTGGATCAATATCATGTCGGTAGAGAAATTTAAGCCAACAATTTGAGATCAAGCACTCTTAGTCTAGGTGATGTCCTTCTGGGTAATGAATTCAAACTCCCTTACATTTATATATATAGCATTATAAAATTGTTAAATTCATTAGAACTTCTATCTAATTCGGATCAAATGAGTTTTACACTCAGCATGTGATAAAAATGCAACTTTTTAATTAATATTTGAACAGATAAATAAATTGCTAATTTTTTTTAATCACTTGCTCAACTAACAGTTCGAATTGGATGATAATAAAGGTAGCAATATCCTCGTATAAAACTTGAATGACAAAAAAAAAAAAATCTCAATTAGCAATTTGTTGGATTACACAAACTCCCGTTAGTAATTTGATAGTTAGTCCTGAGTCTAGACTCGTTAAACAAAATCTTGCTGGGGTTTGGGTAAATGTGAGATCTTTATGGGGTTTTCAGCAGAAAAAAAAGACAACATTTTAATGGGATTAGTGTTTGGAGCAGCTGCTGTCTCTACTCTAGTCTTAGGAGGAAGAGGAGGTTGCATTGCATTGCATTTATCCATCCACACTCTTATTCTTGTCTGTGTTAATGCTACTATACAACCACACCAGACAGCTATTGCAGTCCCTATCCATCTATCTAGGACTGAGAATCTAGAGAGAGAAAGGGGGAGGCTAGGGAAGGGACCTAGGTGGGCTCTTGGCACACACAGCCTGTCTGTCTTGTTGGGTTCATTCTCTTTTCTCCTTTTGCAATCTCCATTCAATGCCTTTTCAGAACGAGAAAAGGAAAGGAAAGGGAGTCGAGTCGACGATATGAACGACGTCTAAATCCCACCACCATTGTATTTGTACCACCTTATCTTTCTTCTTATCCCACTTCTTGAAGAAACAGAAAGTTTTAATTTTATTAAAAGAATTGAAATCTGCAACGAAATTATCCAATTGGGTCGCTGTTAATTTCTCAGTTTAGTTTGGTCTCTCAAATTTCGTAAATCGACATGAGCAGACACGCTGTGGTTGGTTGGACTTGCAGACATTATTATTGGGAAAAAGTTTGACTTTCTTTAATTTGGATTTTCTTGGTCTAATTATGATTCCATGCCATTTCTCTCTTTCTATTCCTGATCTGATTGATCCTTTATTATTTTATTATTATTAATTAATAATTAACAATGCAACAGGAATCGGTCGAATTTACTGCGGAAAAACAAGAAAAAGAAACTCAGAGGAATGAATTGAAGACAGGAACCATTAAGTGGTAGTTGTTGTGGCTTATTTAGTTTGCTGCAGTGCTGTGCAGAGCAGACACTCTCCTCCGCGAGCAGCACTGTCTCACGCGCCGCTCCTGCAGCACAAATCCCAGATCTCGAGACCCTTCTCTTTTCCAAACTACTATCTTATATATCCACCTGATGAACCATCCAGCTGGAAGCAGAGGTGTTGAAAAATTCCACCTTTCCTTCATCCGCCATTTCTGTTGAAAATTCCGCAGTGGGTTTTATTTGGTTAGGTTGGGTGCAGAGAACTTGAAGAAGAACCCTAATCATCGGAAGAGTCGGTGATATGTAGTAGCTAGAGGTATTGTATTATATTAATCTCCAGCCGCTTCTCATCTTTTACGCTACTGCCACGTTTACTGGTATTTGTTTAATCGTATTGGGATTACTATCTGGGGTTTTAAAAAACATAATTGCTTGCTTCGGTGGCTGTTCTTTATGCATTGCAAACTTTCCTGCACCTCGTACTTATACATTGTCTTGCTCTGCAATTTTTTTGGTTTGTTTAACAGAAAGAAGCTGCCCCCTTTGCTAATCGAGTGAAACCCGGATCGTGAACTGCGGAATTTTTAGAGCGTACTTGGTGATTAGTATATAATCCGTTCTTGGAGATTGCTATTTTGATGACTTTGAGGAGTTGAGGATAAGTAAGACGTAGAAATGTCGGGTTTTGATCGGTTCTACGACTCGGCAGACCACTTGGAGTGTTCTTCTGAGTCGATATACTTTGATGTTTGGATGAACAAGTTGCAGAGCGTTGAGGAAAGAAAAAAGAACTTCCTTTTGGAAATGGGTTTTGCTGAAAGTAGCGAAATCTCGGAATCTGGGTTCGTAGAAGACAGATGGTTCGATGGCATAGGCTGCTGCAATTCAAGCACCGATTCGATACAGGAATCTTCGTGCGTAAGGGAAGTAGATTGCAACAGCAATGGTGATGCAAATGTTATGCTCGACGAAGAACATGAAGAGAAGGATAAATCATCGGTATCTTCTGGTGAAGAAAATTTGCATATCAAAGAGAGCAAGGCTAAAGCGAAAAAGTGGTGGAGTTTCTTGAAGAAAGGGAAGAATGTAGGTGATGATAGATTGAAGGTGAAGAACAACAAGAAGCAGTGGATGGAGTTTTCTGGGTTCTGTGCTGCACAAGAGATCCAAGCTCACACCGGCGTCATATGGTCGATGAAGTTTAGTCCCGATGGCCAATTCCTAGCTAGTGGAGGCGCAGATGGGATCGTTCGGGTTTGGAAGGTTAAGTCATCAGATGCCAATTTTAATGTTATGGAAGTAAAAACTATGAAGAAGAAGAAGAAGAACAACTTGGTGAGTAACCCAGTTGTTGTTCCTAACAAGATCTTCTGGATCGATGAGTCGCCTCTGCATCAATTTTCCGGCCACTCGTGCGATATCCTCGACCTTGATTGGTCCACTTCAAATGTGAATTCAAGAATTTGTAACTTTTCACAACAGATTTACATTAAAGTTAGATTTTTTCTGATATATATATATATTTATGTGCAGCAGCATCTCCTTTCGGCATCCAGTGATGGAACAGTTCGGTTATGGAGACTCGGCTCTGAGCACTGCATCGGTGTTTTCCGGCACAACGACTTTGGTAAGTCGATTTTCAGCAAATATGCTTGCTATTATGTATTGCTTTAGACTCTAATCCTTTATTTCTTTGCTGCAGTTACTTGCATACAATTCAACCCTGTTGATGAGAACTACTTCATCAGTGGCTCTATAGACGGGAAGGTTCGAGTCTGGGGAGTTTCCGAAGGACGAGTCGTGGACTGGGCAGACGTGCACGATATAATAACTGCTATTTGCTACCAACCCGATGGAAAGGGATTTGTTGTTGGTTCGATTATTGGTACCTGCCATTTCTTCGACACTTCAGGTAACATAGAAATTCTCGATGTTCCTTTCCGGGTTTTATTTGCTTTTCTTACAAGTAAAGTTATTAAATTGGAACTTCGAATGCAAATGCAGGTGTTCATCTTCAACCCGATGTCGTAATACAATTTCAGAGTCGAAAGAAGAGTTCAAACCGAATAACTAGCATTCAGGTAACATATATGAGCAGATAATGAATCTATTGCTCTTTTTGATACTAAAAGCATAGTCACTGAATCTATTTTGGCACCTGTTGTTGCAGTTTTATCGGGAAAATACTCGGAGAATGATGATCACGTCTGAGGACGGCAAAATCCGGATTCTAGATGGATTGGAAATTGTTCATAAGTATCGAGGTACTTTTTACCGCAAGTTCTTGATTCGTAGATGAAACTGTTAGATAATAAAATCAATAACTGAGCATTTTCCCAACACTTAGCATCTATGAATGTGAGGTCTCATCTCCAGTTATTAAGCACATCATATAAAAAAGTCTGCATTTTACGTTCATCGGCTCATTTCGATAACGAAACCATTAACTGAGTTTGGATTAGTAGACTAAATGATGGGGGAATGTTTTGTTATAGGTGTTTCGAGATCGAGGAGTCAGCTGTCGGGGTCATTCACAAGAAGCGGGGCCCACATCATATCGGTCGGAGACGACTCTCGAGTCTATCTATGGAACCACGACGCCTCCTCCACCCCTTCATTCAAGCCGATAAAATCCGACCGTTCCTGCGAGCATTTCTTCTCCGAAGCAGTTTCCGTTGCCTTACCATGGAGCAGCAACAGAACAAAACAAGACAGCTCGACTTCTACGAAACTTCAAACGGCAGAAACATTCGATGTTCGGGATTCCGACCGGTTCTCGCTCGGTAATTGGTTTTCCATGGGGGCGGCTGCTACGTGGCCGGAGGAAAAGCTTCCTCTATGGGAGGAGGAAGAAGGGGACTTGGGTTCGTATCGTCGTGATGACAGGGCTGATGCATTTGCTGAGCCGTGGGGACTGGTGATCGTGACGGCGAGTTTGGACGGAAAGATTAGGGCGTACCATAACTACGGACTGCCCGTTAGGCTGTAGAGATGATGGATTCTTTTCAAGTCAGATTTGTGAATGGGTAGTGAAGTTGTAGGTATTTATTGTTAGGGGAGACTTCGAGTGGGTAATTTTGGGTTCGTTATTTCTGTTATCTTCATTGTCTATATTGAAGAGGTTATTTACGTCAAAATCTATTTTTAAACTGTATGATTTTTTTTAATGACATTATTGAGGAAAGAAAAGTATATATAGAAGCTCGCCCCTTTTCCAGACTTTTTTCAGTATCCATCCTTTAATTTTGTCTATGTTTAAAGAATGTTCAATAAAATATTCCTCCTTTTAGTAACAAAAAATAGTTAACTTTTATGTTGTGATGATCTAATATTGTGTGGTTAGTGATACATTTGTGAAATTTGTTAAGTCAATAGTTAACGGATTTGTTTGACATTGACGAAAATACAGTTATTAAAACATTGTGTTGGAACTTGAATTTTCCGAGAAAGTTTTCGCGGTATTTCAGAATTCCTTAGTTTTTGGATTCCGGGCACGTATCTGTAAAAGGGGATTTCTCTTCGAGATCAAATTACTCATCTTTCATATAAAAAAGAGAGCTAACTATTGTATATAATTTTATTATGTATCCAATGTCAATAAGAGATTTATTTATATATAATAATTATTATGGTATATGACTATTTATAGACAATTACTGTTACGGTAAGAAAATATTACTAACTGATTGACCCGTTATGGTATTAGACTATTTATAGTTAATGAATTAACACGTTTATATATATATATATATCCATCACATGGTGAATTTTTTTTTTTTTGGCCAAAAACATAGTGAATTCAAAAACCAAAACAGTAGAAAACGTGGTGCACTAAAATACTTGAATGTTTTCGGTCTGCATAGATACTAATGACATGGATGTATTAACTAATATATGGATTGCCTAAGCTATATATATTAAGTATATCCTAATACATATTATGTTCTAAAGCTTATTTAATAAGTTATACTAGATCTACATGTTGCACGAGAGTCCAGCCCGAAATCACTGGAATCCGTCATGGAGTTGTAAGAGCCCAGCCTGGAGTCCAGTCCGAGGTTAATAGAGCCCAACCTAAAGTTGTTGGAACCCATCCGAGGGTTGGTGAAAATGGGTTAAGAAAGTAATTGTTAAAAGGCTACGTACGCCATCATAAAATGATTTCCGATAAATACCAGAACCGACCAGGGGTATTTTGCTTACACTAAGGATAATGGTATTTTACTCATTAACAATTATGTACCAAATAAATTATTTATATTTATTTATAACAATGTAAATAAATTATTAACTAATATTTTGTGTATAGTGTGTATTAGACCCAATAATTTATTACACCAAAACAAACATACACTGTTTTCGGTTTCGGTAGTATACTAATTACTACACTACGCTTATTTCATAACTATTGACTAGCGACTTAAAATGTTTCACGAAATTTTACTAAGTACAAAAATTTAGTATACGACGTCATTTGTTGCGTGTAAATTAGTTTAAATTAATTATATTAAATAAATATATAAAGTTTATTGTTGATTAATTTATTAAAGTAGTATATTTATAAATAAATTATATGGTCATTTCAAATGTCTTCATCTTTATTTTCTAATAAAACTTTTTTTTTTTCTTAAAAAAATATTATTAAATTAAAGTAATATAATTTTTTTTTAACTTTTTAATTATTATATTGAAAAAACATAACATTGTAAATATTACTAATATATGTGACACAATAATCGAATTTCAGATTACCCAATATGTGATTATCTAATTTAATTCCACATAATTATATTTCTTAAGATTTATCCGGAAGATTTTACAGTTCGAGTATAGTATAGGGGCAAGCCCGGTTTTCTGGCAACAATATATATATATATATATTCCCTTCTCTTCTTCAATTAGTTCAAACCTTAGAAAAAGAGGCGGAAGCCCAAGCTTCAAGTTCACAGTACACTACCTGCTAAGAACGCGCAGCCTTGGCCGGCAGCTGCTGAAACCGCCTCACAGTCTCAAAGTTTCATCGTCTCATGGCAATATCTGCCTCTTTTATCCCTACAGTCACTTCCACTTCTGGGTTTCATAATTCATCTTCATTGCTGTCTCCTCCTCCTCCCGGTTTTCTCAACTTCCGTCAGAGGAATTCAGTGACAAATGGCCTGTTCTCGATTCGCTGCTCTTCCTCGCAGTTTGAACCTAACCACGACTCCGTCAGCAATTCAAGGTTTGTTTACTCCGTATATATTTTTCACTGTGGTGGGATAATGATGTCATCTTATCTACAGGAGCTGCGTGCTGCTACTTCTTTTATTTTTGCTGCTGAAATGACCTTTTTTTTGCTGCCTTTGCTGTTGTTTCTTCATTTATTTGTATCGAAGTAGGTTTTTTTTGGCAATCTTCAATTTTGTTGTGGATGAGGTATCCAGATTTTTTATGAACTTTATGCAAAAATGGGTGATATATGTGAAATTCCCTTCATATTATCCTCCTAGAGCATTCAACTCTTAAATCATCCCCTAGAACTACTACATGTATCTGCTACACTGTTTAGTAACTTGTATGAGTGTATCTATAGTCTAAAGCAACACTGATAGAATGATCTCTATGTATATCTGTGTGAAGAAGTTACTTGAATCCAATACCCTAGGCAAGGTGGGATTGCAAGTCATTATATATCATACCGGACAACACAAATGGTCGATATGTAACTTTATATTTCAACAATCTATCCAATTTCAGATTTGTAGTGATCTAAATAAAGAGCAATAGTTGCCTGAATTTTATCATTTACTCGCTCTCGCTCATCTCAACTATATGCATCTGCACCTGGGAATGAAGTTTGAATTGCTGCATCTATTTATCAGATCATTTTCGGGGTTCGTTATTCACAAAGCCTGAAATTTTGCAAATTGGAATCCCCCACATGTGTCCGGTCACCTTAATAAATGTAAACTGAGTAGAAGTTTTGAGCAACAAAGTTGCAGTTGTGGTGACCTCTAAATACTATGGACTAACATTCACAAATTAATTTCCGGCCAATAATAATTACAAAAATGGTCTTCATAATGTTGGTGTTTATATAATTTTGTTAGATGGATGACTTGTTCCTATTCTTTAACTGATAGTAGCTTCTGTTATGCAAAGGCTTTATGCATCCGTTATGGTTTCAATTTTGAGTGAGATGCATTTGGCTGCTATCTTCATCGTCTATTACTTGCTGTGATTTGCAGGCAACCTCACGTGTCTACTCTGAATGGAGTGACCATGCCTAAAAAATCACATAGATGGCAAAGAGTGCTGCTTAAAGTGAGCGGAGAAGCACTTGCAGGAGACGGCTCTCAAAATATTGACCCAAAGGTGCAATCCTATGCCATGAAATCTCACTTAACAGTCTCTTATCAGGAAGTTACTAAAAATCTTGACTTTTTACCTTTTAAACTACGTAGGTTACAATGGCAATCGCCAGGGAAGTAGCTGAAGTTGCTCGCTTGGGCATCGAGGTACTTGATCATTTTATTTAGTTACTTCTGTGTATACACAAAAACAGAATCATTCTCTTTATTTTGATTTCTTTTTCTTATTTGAATGCACGGGACTCCTTTTTCTTGCCTTCTTATCATGTTCTATTTTTCTGTATCGTGTATTCATGTTTGCATGTTCTTTTTGCCTTTATTTTAGCTCTAGCTTGATAAGAATGACAATGCCAAGTCAAGTAAACAACTTTTACTGGAATTATAGTTATAAGAAGATGTTTGATCTAGGTTGAGCTGACTTGTTTTCTAACTGAAATGTATTCATGTTTAACATTGGGCTGACATTTTCTTGTTTATGTATATTTGAGGTTGCAATTGTGGTTGGTGGGGGGAATATATTTCGCGGAGCAACATGGGCAGGAAGTAGCGGACTTGAACGTTCGTCAGCTGACTGCATCGGGTATCTTTTTTTTCTCTTATATATATAATATGATACATATAATACGTCTTTGTATCTTACCAACTACCAGGTGATACTTGTGCATCATAGATGTTTTCTCGTCTTTTTCTCATGATTTATTCATTTACAATTTTTTAAAATATTTTACAGTATGTTGGCAACAGTGATGAATGCGATATTTCTTCAAGCAACAATGGAGAGCATCGGTATACCAACTCGTGTCCAGACAGCATTCCGAATGTCCGAGGTTGCAGAGCCGTATATACGAAGAAGAGCAGTGAGGCACTTGGAGAAAGGAAGAGTTGTCATTTTTGCAGCTGGAACTGGGAATCCTTTCTTCACTACTGACACTGCTGCTGCCCTTCGCTGTGCTGAAAGTATGTGAAATTGTTTTACCCATTAAAAAAAAAAATATCATGATTTTTGCAGTTGTGCTAAAAATTTGATCTTGAATTACTGATCCAGTAAACGCAGAGGTTGTGCTTAAAGCTACGAATGTTGACGGGGTGTATGACGATGATCCTAGACAAAACCCGAATGCCCGTCTTCTTAAGAATCTGACTTATCAAGACGTGACCTCAAAAGACCTCTCTGTGATGGATATGACTGCTATTACTCTCTGCCAAGAGAACAACATCCCCGGTACTAACCCTAAACCGTAAAATTCTGAGTTTCTTCACATTCTCCCATGTTGTTGGCTTATGGTAAGAAATATATTGTTGGGTATTGCAGTTGTGGTATTCAACTTATCGAAACAGGGTAATATAGCAAAGGCGATAAAGGGTGAGAAAGTTGGGACACTTATTGGATCGACTTGGAGTACGCCTTTCGGGAGATGATGAGTGTAAATGAAGAAACGTCAGTCACTGCAAATGATGTTCAAAGTTTAGCATATACATTTACAGATGAACATTGTCAGTTTGGATCCAAAAAAAGGTTGCTGATTTTGAGCGTTGGTGGAGATGATATGTAGATGCCTGTCTCTATCTAACACTGCAAGTTATTCTCAGGATTTTCACTTGATGCGTAGAAAAGTTTTGGTGTATTAAAAGAAGGGTCAATAACCTGGGAGAGGTCTGAAGTTTGGCCCTTGTTAATTTGAGAGGTCTGAAGATTGAAATGGTGATAACTGAGGTCTGAAGTTTGGACTTTGTGATTTTTAGGTTTTCCGTCCAAATTTTCTGTCAAATTTTACAGAACCGTGTGAAATGTCAAAAATACCCTTTTGTAATATTTGAATTAATAAAAAGTTTAATTAATATAAAGATGAAATGACAAAAATATCTCTGTCCATAATTTAAACCTAACCCAACTCCGACCACCACCACGGCTCCGGCCGGCCACCACCCTCTCCGACGACCACCACCCTCTCCGGCGACCACCACTCTCTCCGGCGACCACCACCCTCTCCGGCCGGCCACCACCCTCTCCGACGACCGCCACCACGGCCTCAATTGGGCCCAAATCGGAGCCACCGGCCCCGATTGGGCCCAAATCGGAGCCACAAAGCTCCGATCGGAGCTCTGTGGCTCCGATTTGGGGCCACAGAGCTCCAAATCGGAGCTCTGTGGCTCCGATCTTGGGCCACAGTGTGGCTCCGATCTGGGGCCACAGAGCTCCGATCTGGGGCCACAGAGCTCCGATCTGGGGCCACAGAGCTCCGATTTGGGCCCAATCGGGGCCGGTGGCTTCGATTTGGGCCCAATTGGGGCCGTGGTGGCGGTCGTCGGAGAGGGTGGTGGCCGGCCGGAGAGGGTGGTGGTCGCCGGAGAGAGTGGTGGTCGCCGGAGTTGGGTAGTGGCCGGCCGGAGCCGTGGTGGTGGCTGGAGTTGGGTGGTGGCCTTAAGGGCATTTTCGTCTTTTCATTGAATCATGTGAGATGCAAGAAGGGTATTTTTGGAATTTTTTTTATTTCTGGTCACATGCAATGCACATGACCAACTTCCGTCAGTTTTAACGGAAAAAACTAACGGAGACCTCTATTATCTACAAGTCGAAACTTCAGACCTTTGTTATCACCATTTCAAACTTCAGACCTCTCAAATTCACAAGGGCCAAATTTCAGACCTCTCCCAGGTTATTGACCCTTAAAAGAATTTACAAGCGATGGAGATAGATTATATGTTTTGCTTAAAAATGTTTTTATGTTTTGTTTTAGAATAATCTCGACTTGCAACGACTAACGAAATGTTGAATCAGTAGTAGAGATGTAAACAAGTCGAGTATTAGCCTAATGAAAACTGGACGGTTTTCCATAAACCGAATTCACTTACATTTTCTCAATTCAAACTAGGCGGACCGCCGGTCCGGTTCTGATAACACTAGTATTAGGTTGTTTGTACTCGGTTTGGCTTGTATAAGCCGAAATCAAGCTCTTTTGAGCTTGAATTTTCTTGATTGAACTAGACTAAAAAATAGTTCTACTGTGCACAACTAAACTCAAACTGTTAGGTTTGAAGGTTTAAAGTGAAATTATAGATCCATATATACTTGGATTGAAGTTTGCTTGACCGAGTACAGACTTCGGCTCGATTTGCAAGTGGCTTATGTATGCTCAACATATATTAATTATATATATATTAAGCACATCATCCTTACAAAAGAGGTTAGGGTTTGAACCCGTTGAAGTCCTTAGAATGAAACATATTCATAATTATCACTTCCGTTATGAGCTAACACGATCTGAGTAATGATTAGTGTAGGTGTGTAGAGCAAACACGCTACTAATACTGTTATTATGATGAGTCATCTTTAAGACAACCCGCGAAAAAAATGCATTAATTTACGGAAAAATGCCAAGTAGTAGAAGTGTAGAACACATCCATCAGCAGAAGATTGCTTCTTAAGCTAAAAAAATAAATGTCTGTAAATAGTAAGAATATTGTAAAAGCAGTCAGATTATCTTCAAGCTAAAACTACAAAAGAATAAATATTTCAATTGAAAGCAGAACTAAAAATAACAAGTTCCTAAGTTGTCTACACACCCACAAATAACTGCCTTGTTGCTGACATGGTGGAAGTTTCAAGCACTTCCATATTTACCATTGAATGAATGAATCTTCATCAGAAATTCAAATTTACCTCAATGAGAAGTTAGTTTAGATGTAGATTCCATCCTTCTCTATAATCTCATCCGAACAACGCCGTCTTCGATGAGTTGGACTCGAACAGTCAAAAAGTCAAAACCTACAATTGTAACTTTAAGAGGAAAATCTCGAAATGTGAAATTTTTAGTGAATTTTTGATAGAAACTATGAAATATAAAGTAAAGTACAAATTATATTGGTGCTTGATTGGACTCTAAAGCACTTTCTATAAAAATTTCAAACATTTGACATGTAGTAGCAACACTATGACTTTATATTACTACCCAAATTGACTGCATCTTCTAAAAACTACATAAACAAATTGAAGAGATCCACAGACGGCGATGAAAAGGGAGAAAAGATTGTATGGTTGGAGAACAGTAAATTTCGAAGAAGGGCTGTAAAAATTACTCCATTGCCAAAACGGGCTCAAATCCTGCAAAAACGACATGTTCTGCGGCTCCGTCGCCGGAGAAAATATCCCGATCGGTACCGCGGAGCAGGCGACAAGATCCCAGGAATCTGACCCAGCTCCACGCTTCCCAACATCTCCATTATATCGAAGTCCCAATCTCCGATACTGACATCGGCGGTGGGGCCACGCTCCGTCGGGCTAGCTCTCTCTATCGATGCCAGCCTCGCCGCCGGCGAGACGTCCCCGGAGGCGGCAGCAGGGGAGAGACCCGTCAGCCGCTGGACGATGGACATAAAGTTATTCTCCTCGGCGTGGATTACTTTCGGCGAGAGGGAGTAGAGATGATGACCGGCTTCCGCTGATCCGGATTCTGCGATGCGGATGCCGCCACTGGGTACGGCGGAGGTGCATGGTGGATATGCGCGTGGACAGGAGGTTTGGAGATCTGCGGGCTTTGCTGACGCGGAGTGGGGTGGGGTGGGGACCCTAAAGCTGGAGCTCCTTCTTGTGCGGTGGCCGACGAGGCGGCTTTCCTCCTCCGCCGGCGCCAGAAGAGTGGGAATGCTGCATGATTGGAGGTGGAGGGAAGAAAGGGAGTGGTTCAGGATCAAGAAAACGCTTTGTAGAGATAGAAGGAAGGAGTGATGAAGATGAATTGTCAATCAAATGAAAACACGTGAGAATCAACGAAGAATTTGAAAGCCTGCCAACTGAGCGAGTATAACTTTTTGCTGAACTTCATAAAAGTCAAAGTTGATATTTTTTTTTTGGCCAAAGTCAAAGTTGATATAGAAAGTGAAAGTTTGTACACCGTTTGCTATCTAAAACAATATGTGTGGACATTGATCGATAAAATGAACCTCTCTGGAAATAACGGTTCAGCAAAAGGCCCACAACAAAGGCCCAAACTTCTTTTCACCAAAAGGCCCCAAATGAACCAATGTAGCCCAGTAACGTTGCTTATGAATTTTACTTATTTATTATTATATTACATTTAAAATTTAGGATTGGGATTAAGTACATTTTCATACCACTTTTTTGAACAGAATCCACTTTTGGTACCACTTCTATTTTTTTGTATACTTTTGGTACCAATGTTTTCAACTTTGTATCCTTTTGGTACCACCGTTAACTTTCCGTCCAAATTGGCCGTTAAGTGGCATGTGCCATGCACGTGACAGCCCTAAACTTTTGAATTTGTTTCAATTTAGTCCATCTAATGCATCCCTAACTTTTAATTTGTTCAATTTAGCCCTAAAATTTCCAAATCGAACCCTTGACCCAAATTGACCTAGCCGGACCTAGCCTAGGGCTAGGTCCGACCCTGGGTCGGGTTCGCCTGGGTCAGGCGACCCTGGCCCAGGGTCGGACCTAGCCTTAGGCTAGGTTCGGGTAGGCCAATTGGACCTAGCCCCAATTGGGTTCAATTGGGGCTAGGTCCCAATTGACCCAGCCGGACCTAGCCTAGGGCTAGGTCCGACCCTGGGCCGGGGTTCGCTGGACCCAGGCGAACCCGACCCAGGGTCGGACTTAGCCCTAGGCTAGGTCCGGCTAGGTCAATTTGGGTCAAGGGTTCGATTTGGAAATTTTAGGGCTAAATTGAACAAATTAAAAGTTAGGGATGCATTTGATGGACTAAATTGAAACAAATTCAAAAGTTTAGGGCTGTCACGTGCATGGCACATGCCACTTAACGGCCAATTCGGACGGAAAGTTAACGGTGGTACCAAAATGATACAAAATTGAAAACATTGGTACCAAAAGTATACAAAAAAATAGAAGTGGTACCAAAAGTGGATTCTGTGCAAAGAAGTGGTAAGAAAATGTACTTAATCCCTTTAGGATTTGTTGAATTTGTTTCCTGGCTACCACTTTATCATTTACCGGCTAATCCTGGCTAATCCTGAGACTATTCTCTGCGTGTTGCAAGCATACTATTAGTGATGCTCTTTTGGAGATTCTATTAAGAGTTAAGATACTGTGTGGAAAAAAAAAACCAATTAATGATTCAATCAATTCAGCGTTAAATACATATATTAAGGATTAAGGTTCTTTTAAAAAACATATTAATTTTTTTTAAAGTGTTTGATAATTTGACACTCCTGACTATGCCCATCGACTCCTAACTATGAAGTATAATGGTTTTCATAATAGGAACTGCGTTGTATTTAAACAATTTTAATATTTATTAAAATCTCATTATTGGTTTTCACATATTTGAAACATGATGAAGATTGACTTAGAGTATGAACTAAAACAATAACTAGAGAGCTGTTTGTCAAGGGATCTGAGCCACCTATTTCAAAAATAAAGAAATACCATCTAGCTAGGCTTATTAGTCAAATGATTCTTTGAACTTTCGCATACAGTACTAATATCTACTATTGTCCAAATGTATTAAGAATTTTATATTTTATTATCTTTCTATTCTAGAAAGCTTTCTACTTTCTAGTTCCCAATTCACACATCAACCACGTTAATTCACATTGACATAGTGCAGTGGGGAGGCATCTTAATAACTAACCAACTAGTCAAATTCGTGGGAAATAAAAGGACCAAACAAGTGATTATGACTGCAATGAGTCAAAATGATTTTATTTTAATATATAATGTATGCGTACTGATTTATAAAAGTTTCACTAATCATGAACGAGTTGGTCGTGTACAGTTCAAGTGAATAATTGTTTTTTTTTTTGTTCAAAAGTGAATAAGTGGTTCAAATCCATGATTAAAGTTGCATTTAGCTAGTTAGACTTTTGTAAAAAACAACTAAGTGCTTCCATTTAATTTGACTTTAAACTTAACAAAAATTGTCATGTGATCCGCAGGTAATCGACATGTAGGAATTCATGTATATGAGCACATTTCCAGATCATGCTAGCTAGCTAAGAAAAACAACACAAAATCCGAACATGTTTTTTTTCTTCCTAAAACTCAAATAAATAACTTACAATTAAACTTACAATTAAGTCTGTCTCAATAATTAATTAATCAGTTTATATGAATTACTTTGTCCATTGGATAAGAAGCAGCACAGGATAGTTCCTGTTAAATTTCTATAAATTGGATGTAATACCAAACAGTTTACTCATTTACTGAAGTATAATTGGTCAAAAAAATCAACTGACTAATTATATTTTTGAGTAAAATTCAACTAGTTGTTTAATTAATTACCTTAATATAAAAATTTAATAGGCCAAAACTCCATAAAAAGTAATAACATTATTAAACAATGTATATATGCATTATTAGAGTAAATAAGCACAATTCACACTCTTCAAGAACACTTCCACTACCGACAATCATACATAACCCACACCATCAGTTACTTTGACGGATCATTGAGGTGCAAGTACGTCAATAATACCGAGGGCCACATCACACATGCGCCTCAAACCGTCCTCCCGCCTTGAAAGCTCCGGCGGGTAAGCCACCGGCCCGGGGGACCTCTTGAAGGAATTATGGCAGACATTCGTGTAGTCTTGTGCCGCCAAAATGTTCATGTAAGCGTAGTCGTAAGACTCCATGGCCAAATCTTGGACAGAATCTTGAAGAGAACCTCCGGCGAGCACATACTTGTCGGTGCAGTCCTTTAAAAGCTTGGCGGTGGTCGGGTCGTTAGCGGTGGTGGAAGTTACCAGAGAGGAGAGAAACGATGACGTGGCATTCGCGTTCGATATGGCCACTCCGACCATGATCGCCGCCAGGCCCTTGGCGTCGGCGGCTTGGCTCGCCGCCGGGTCGGACTTGAGAGAGGCGACGCAGAGGTCGTAGTACTTTGTCTTCTTGCAGGTCTTTTGGATGAGGGTGGCGGTCTGCGGCGGAGCGGCCCTAGCTGCGGGGGCGGAAACTGCCGGAAGGGTGTGGAAGAGAAGGTGGAGAGTAGCGATGGTAAGGAAGAAGACGATGGATTCTCTGCAACCCATTAATGGAGGGTTTTTGGTTGCTTCTTCTAGAGAGAGAGAGAGGAGAGAGAAAGCAATCTATATGGTGCTGTAAAAGATGAATGCATGCAGCAGAGACTTTATACAGAGAAATCATGCAACTTGGACTGAAATACGAACCCAATCCATATGATGTGCTTTTAACCTCATCTCTATTAGATTCTTCTATTAGGATGTGTGGCCAATCATGACATAATATACTTAATCGATTGATATGCATCATCCATGTAATATAATATAATGTAATGTTTAGGTATACCACTCTCTAATTAATAGGTCAGAAGTTTAAATCCCCTAAAAATTCTAGAATTTAAAAAAATTCTAGTATTTTTTACAAATTGATATGGAGCGAGTAAGATTTCTTATAGATGTGAAGTAAATATATTACATATATGCAGCGTTTTTTAGACGCACTACATTAGTTGTTATAAAACACTCTGATTTTCGTTATTTATTAGTAAAATACTGAAATTTAATTATTTTTCTATAAAAGGCCATCAATATATAATGAATACGTACAATTATAAAAATAATGAAAGTAGCTTGTATAGTAGCTAGGTAGTGTGTGAGAGGAACATATATAGGGATTGACTTATATATGTTGACACATGATTAATCAATTTTCGTAAAGGGTGAGTTGTTAGTTTGGTGGTATGCTCCAATTTATTTAATGTGGTAAGGTCTCGTTTGGCAATTAGTAGCAGATGATGTTGATGATGGTAAGGTCCTGCGTTGGCTCTCTTCGGCAGCTGCCAAACAAAGTTCACGGGCTCACTAGACAACAACTTGGTCTTGGAAAGGAAACACCGTGTTCGATTCTTTCTTTTGTGTATGTAAAAAATGTATGTTTGTTAAGTACCAACTAGTCCATTTCTAATATAATATAATGGAGTGGTCCATCGTTTTATCTCTTAACTAACTGTGTCATATTCAAACAAAGAATGCTAAACACTAACTATTTCGTATATACTAGTACGTAGAAATTATTCTAAATGTGGCATGATGACGCGCTAAGTACAAGCTCTCTAATTAAATGAGTTGAATCACTTATAACTGATAAATCATACTTCAATTAATTGAGGTTTTTTTTGCCAAAACTAATTGAGATATTAAAAAATAATAAAAATAGTTGAAACTAAAAAAAAAACACCGTCCAAAATAATTGAGACTTAAAAAAAAAATCCTAAGTAAAAACACCTTCAAAGATTTCACTTTTCAGTTCGGTATTTCAGTTTGACTTATTTATCCACAAAGCCCAAGGGACTAGAGAATATGACCAAACTTGATCAAAACCTCATAAGCCCAAAGCTAGCTAGCTAGTGCATCCATGATCAGTTCTAGTGTCTATATGGTATGAAAAGCCACCTTATGATTTTCTTTGCTTTTCACTTAACAATAAATTATGAATCTTGACATTACAGATAGTGCCGTGGTGTTCTAATGTTTAATAACACTTATTTTTATGTGGTTTTATTCTAAAATCTCAAGTTTGAAACCCCTTAATGAGCCACATCACGATTATCTGATTAAATATCAGGTCTCGTATGAGCCATATATCAGACATAAGAGGAGCTGGAGCCTAGTAGAATGAGGCTTAATAGACGGCATCTTAATTAACTATAATAGGTTGCTGGTGGGCTACATTGAAGGAGACAGGGGCAGATCTGTAGTGTTATAAGCGGGTTTCCGAGACACCGCTTGACTCGATATTTTTTATATTTCTATTAAAATTATTGAAGGAACCCAATTAAATTATTAAGAAGAATCCACTTGAGTAGCTGCAGTTAATTTTGTTTTCTTTTTTCACAACTCCAATTAATTTTCTTTTCTTTTTTTCACTTCTTTTTTTACTAATTTTTCTTAGAAATATGATTTTTTTTTTCGTTTCAATCAATTTCTTGACACGTCTATTATTTTTTCACACTTCTTTTCCAGACTAATTTATTTTCTAAGAACAGCAACTTTTTTTTTCCACTTAATTTTTTGACACCTCCATTTTTTTTTTTTTCATTTTTTATTACTCTTCCATGTTATGAATTATTCTGATATTATATTAAGACAACAATGCTACTAAAATCGTCATTTGTCAATGAATTTTTGTATTTGAAAATATCGACATATTTGTATCTAATTAAATATTTAAATCGTATAACATCATTTTGTATTATTGTGCAACTATTTTTTTTTATCATTAATTATATTAAGAGAAAAATGTCAGATTGTCCTCTTATGTTTACTGTAAAATCACTATTGTCTTGTTTTTTTTTTAACTTAAGTTATTGTTATTTTTTCTTAAAATATGTCGGAATCTGCTAAATATTTTGAAAATAGTAATTTATAATTTAGAGCTATAATTATATCCTTATTTTATAAACTAATAAAGTTCTAGAACTAAATTTATATTAGTAAAATATATCATTTTTTCACTATATATCCCTATTTTTTTTATACTTTGTATAGTTTATTCTCTCTTATATAATCCTATCCCTTGGCTTTGTGAAATTTAATCTATAAGTTTTAAAAATTGGACCATTGGCTCGATCGGTGGCTAGGTTAATTGAGAGCGAGAATCGATTTGGATATATACTTTTATATCTCTACATTTAAAGGCGGTAAGTAAAAGTTTTAACGTGTCAGCCGTGAAGGGGGCAGGGTTTAGTTGAGTGTTACTAAGACGCCAGGTGTCAATGTCTCAGGTAGCTAGTCTACACGTGTATCCACGGTATGCCACGTCACATTAGCAGGTGTCAGATGAAGGCGTCTCGGCAGGACGTATAAATTTGGCTTGTCGCTGTCGTAGACTGTATCTGTACGAGAAGCTGAAAGTAGAAACGTACGTATAGCAGCGTGCCCGATCGACTATCTGATAAGTGATAAGTGAAGCAAAGAATGTCGCAGCAGCAGCAGCAACCGGAGAGGGAGGAGCTGGATCGCAAGGCCAGGCAAGGAGAGACTGTCATTCCTGGAGGAACAGGTGGCAAAAGTCTGGAAGCTCAGGAACACCTTGCTGAAGGTATTTTTATTACATATACGATTTTTAATTGTGTTATGGTTATTATCAAATTGGTATGTCGAATAAAATGTTAGTTGACTGTATTTTTAGTTTTAATTGCTATTCTCAGAGTTAAAATATTATTCTTCAGTCATCTAACTAGACTATTTAGAATATTAAATTGTTGATTTCAATCCTTAAAAAAAAAGAAGTCAATTTTTGGTCTTAAAATTGGCATTTTAATTATTTTTGAAATATCATATGTTTTTTACTCGATAGTTTAGTTTGATTTGATATGTAGAAAATGTTTTTGTTTCCTCAATCTGCATATGTTTTTAAAAGTTTAATATAGTGGATACATGAAAAGAAAGAATGTAGTAGATGGTGAATTGTGGTTGAAGATATAATAGTGGTGGTGATAATGGTATAGGAAGGAGCCGTGGAGGGCAGACTCGAAAGGAGCAGTTAGGAACGGAAGGGTACAAGGAGATGGGGAGTCAAGGAGGGCAGACCAGGAAGGAGCAGATGGGGAGTGAAGGGTACCAGGAGATGGGTCGTAAGGGCGGCCTTAGCACCACCGAGGAGTCCGGTGGTGAAAGAGCTGCTAGAGAGGGCATCCCCATTGACGAGTCTAAGTTCAAGACCACCCAAACCTAACCGGGTTGGCCGGCTTTTATATATAGCTGCTGTTTAGTAGTAGACTAGTAGTGTCTTGTTTTATGGTTTTATGTATGTATGTCGTACGTCTGGTCGGTTTAGGGTTTTAGGAGGGGGGAATTTTGTTGTGTATATCCTCTCTGCATGCCCCATGTCATGTCATGTACTTCTGAAAACTGCTCTCGGATGAATGAATAACGCATTTCACTTTTTATCGGATCTTATGCGGGACCTCTTTTTATGCTGCGGCTAGGGCTTTTCTTCTCTATTTTTAACTGTCATGGCTGTTTGATTGATCATATGAAAATATAATTATTTGTGAGCATAAATAAATTTGTGTGATACCATTCCGGTATCTACTAATACACAGACAATTACTACCGGTTGATGCTGGTTTAACTACTGTTATAATATTCGTGGTCAAGGTGGTGTAGAATTCTTTCTCCAGTAATACGACTCATGAAGAGATATAATATTAGTTTCGAATGGAACTAAATATAGAGATGTGATAGAAGAAGTTTCGAAACATGACGGAGCAGACAATGGCATATATCTAAACGCTCTTAACCCTATATACGGAATAAACAAAGTTGGGCTGGGCTGAACCAGATCGATCAAAGATTAGATCTGTGATGATGATGTGATAAATATCTATAGATTGCGATCATTTGTTTCTATAACTTGCGAATTATCATGCCCATCATACACACCAAAGAAGGCAAGTATTTGTATTCAAGTATTTTTCATTACTTTGGTGGGTACGGTGAATCGCATCAACATACGGCGGCGCTTCCTCCAATTACGAAACCTCTTCTCACTAGAAACCCCAGTTGGTAATTGTTACGTTCATTTAATTTCATTTTTCCTTCTTTTGTTTCTTGACTGATGATATTTATGTTCTTAATAATAATTCGTAATCAGCAAATTAAGACTGATTCTGCAGGCAAAAAAAAACAAACAAACCTTGGTTAGAATAGAAGTGGAGAGTTACACAAAAGGATGATTACAAACATTAGGTAGTTCGTTTGTACACAACAACATAATTAATTACCACTTTTCCTACAACTGACTCTTTTTCTTGGTAAGCAAGTAATCAAATCTCACAACCGCCGGCCACGCACACTTGCTGCCGGAGACAAATCGTCAAACTCATGCACATCCACGCACAGGCCATTGTTGTTCACGCTAACCTCCGAACTCGCGTTGCTGCTCGTGCCAATCGGAGAATCCGATACACTAACCGTCCTGTTACTCCGTGCGGGTCCCGATCTCACGCTGTACATGGATGATGCCGGAATGTTGGTCATCAACGGCCTTAAGTTCCCAGGAATGCTTCTCCTTATATCCTGTGAGTTTTTAACATCAAGAAATTCAATTAATTACAAAACAACCAATCAACAAGAGTTATTATCCGAGGCGGTTCCATACCATGTGCCGAATGGCCATGTCGAGGGATTTCTTCGAGAGATTTCTTCCGAAACCCGAGCTTTCAGGTGACGAGGTTGATTTCCCAGACAAGTTACTACGAGGAGAATGCTTGTCGTCTTGCTTCGGTGGTACGAGTTTCCGCATATTAATCATCCGTTCCACCATCTTATTTCCCATCATCACCGGGCTCACATTGTCACTGACCTTCGGATGTCTGCCCATTGCCGGAACAGAGCCTCCACTGGAGTGATTGGGGAGTCGACCTCTGGAGGGAGAGCACGATTGTCTCCTCGGCCTCCCCGGAGGAGCTGGCTCCACAGAAGATGACCTAGAGCTTGGAGCTCCTGGCCTCCCCCTGGTTGCCGAAAGTGGCCTTTCCGGAAGGGATGTCCTTAGATTCGGGGGCGCTTCGAGCGAAAACCCAGGCATCTCCGATGGCTTCCATGGTCGCGGTTTCACTGTTGGGGATGCTCCACGAGACGGAGCTACTGGGTTTCTCGAAGTTACAGTCGATGTTGGTTTCGCCACTGAGGTAGGTCCTGCCGGTGATGGTCTCCTTGTTGGTGTTGAAGCTCGACTCACCGGTCTAGCAGGGTTTGGAGGAGCAGTGGAGCGGGAATTTGTCGGGGTTGAAGATCTTGGTGTTGTTCTTGAAGGAGTTGAAGATCTTGAAGGTGTTGCCTTGGGAGCCGAAGCAGCGGGTCGGGTGTAGGAAGAAGCTGTGGACCGGGAAGTTGAAAGTGAGGGCCTTGAAGAATTAGATGAAGAAGAAAGGGAGGGCTTGGTTGAAGAAAGGGAAGGTCTTGATGAAGAAGTCAATGTGGGTCGCCCCGTTGGAGTAGCTGGCCTTGAAGGTTTCGATGTAGAAGTCAATGTGGGTCGCCCCGTTGGAGTAGCTGGCCTCGATCCGCCAGATGATGAGGGCCTCCGAACACCTGCTACCGAAGAATTCAGACCCGGGGAGGATACTTGTTGTCTAGATGATAGTAAGTTGCTCCTTGAGGTTGGCTCGGACTGTGAATGCGCCAACTAGAACAAAATGAAGGTAAAATTGATACTACATTATCCAAAGTATATGATCAAGAAATTCACTAACAGCATTGGAAAAGATAATCGAAAAAGCGGACTTACTCTAGATTTAACTGCGGTCGGGCGAGCCTTTGGAGTTCCGTGCTGACTCATAATAGTCTTGTTTGATTCCATCTCCAATGAAGGAAAGAGTGGAGTTCCAGGTGGTGTGAGGAGCCTTCAGTAAAAAAAAAAAAAAAAACATAATTGTGATCATCCATGAAAACTCACCCTAATAGAGAAAGTAAATATGCCAAAGAGAGGAAAAAACAAACAAAGCAACGAGAAACATGAATGCATTAAGAGCTCAAAACTGCATTCAACAACCGAACATTGTCTTTGATTTGCCAATCTGTGTTTCGTGTCATTTAGTTCTACTGATATGTGAATAAATCCAAGTATCAAATTAGAAAAGCAGGCATCTAAGTTATGGAAAAGGATAGGAGGAGAGGGTGGGTGATGCTGAAAGAAATGGTCCAGGCATCCACCCACCATTTCTCGGTACCATGTGACTCAGAAATTATCCTCAAGTGGATTCCTTTGTCCACAGAAGCTTTTTCCTTAAATTTTGAGAAAAAAATTGCATCCTTCATCTACCAAAGTCTTTATGAGGAATAAAAATGTGTTCAATCAGGGTAGGATATTCATCCTCCACCATATCAAGTATGCTGTTGAATTTTAAACTAGTTTATTCTTCTTGAGGCATATTTCTGATTACAAGTTGTGTCTACAAGCACTTTGAAATAAACATAGATGATTTTCCTAAGCAAGCTGAGTATGATCAATGTAACAGCTAAACAGGACAATAACAATCTGACTAGGAAAAATTATATCAAAAACCATAAGAATGAACTGAGGACAAACATCCATATCAATAAAGTTTCTTAGACAAGGTCAATTATCTAAGGGTCTAAACATTGGTGTCAAAACAAAAGATTTCTGGTAGCAGAAAGTACTAGACACATGTACATTGTAAAGTAACTAAGGACTGAAAACTAAGATCAACTTTCTCTTAGTCGAAAACTGGAAGAGTCTCAATCTACTGCAAAGATACTTTTATTGAGATGTATGCAGGCAAAAAGAGCATTGCAATTCTCAAGCTTCACCAACTGGGTTCCTACTTACTAGTACTAGAACATATCCCAACCGCAAACAGCTTCCCCAATTTGATTAATTAAGGCTTTTGGGATAGTTGCCACTGGCATAGATCCTATAAGTTTTCATAACCATCAGAATTCAGAGCTTCCAATACCTTTAACTTGGCAGTGATATGCACGCCAAGAAAATAATTGGAGAAGTACTCTGCAATCACTCTTTTCATTAAGAAAACTCTCATACCCTAATGATATACTCAAGTCAATGAGAACCAATTACAGGAAGCTATAAAGAAAAAGTCTGGATAAAGCTTAGACTTACCAGTCATAGTCATTCTTATCACTGTCCGCATTAAGGAAATCATCAGTAGCATGCTTTCTTGAAGGCGCCCCAGCTGTAAGGTTGAAGATAGGAGAAGTGCCAGGCTTTGCTCCTGCAATTACAGACAACGCAGAACAAAAGAAGGGCGACTTGTCAATACTAAAGCAAAACTCACTCGTGCAACTAAAGAACTGCTAAAGGTTAAAGTAGTCGATTATTCAATACCAAATTTTGAGTTTCACAAACCAACCCAGGTGCAAAAATAGCAATTTTCACCGGCAAATTTCTTTTCAATTAAGTAATTTCATATCACTGGATGCTGGTGGCGAACAACCAAATTGCAGGTGGAATCGTAATAAAGGCGAAACTAAAAAACGAAACTTTCTCTATCTACAACCCAAAATATTGGTACCTAGCGGCGCATCAAATTCCTCAGCGTTGTTAAGGAGGAGATCGTTGCGCTCCTTCTCGCGCTTACGCATCTCGAGGAACAACGTGAGTTCCTCCTCTTTATCCTTCATAACTTGCTGGCGTCTCTGCCCCAGCATTTGCGATTCATGTGCCCTAAAACCACCGTTCATCCCCAAAATCTAAAACCCTAACCAGTTAAAATCAGCAATCGAAGAACCCCGATAATAAAACGTGACTTATCCTTCTAGAATTAAAAACCTAGCTTAACTTTACATTCACGTCTCCAACCGTACCAATAATCTACACACCTAACATGTGACCCATGAGAGCTCCTTTAAACTGATAACAACCTCAGATCTGAAACTTGAGCTCAAATGCAGCTAAAATCGAAGATAAAATCCGCAGAACAAGGACAAAATCCACTCGAAATCCACCACACCCTCCCATTATATTCCCCCCGAGTAGTCACAGTCATGTTTCAGCTCGAAATGGCCTCCAATACGAAACAAAGCAACCGAGAAAAGCTGCGACGACACCTGAGGAGGAAGCACGGAGAGGGAGAGAAGCTCGAGGGCGTTGGAGATCACAGCGGAGGAGAGTAGAGAGAAGAAGTGAGTGGGTGGCATTCAGTGTAATTAAGAGTGATTTCGGAGGTGTAATTTGCACGACGGAGCAGAGATCAGAGTCTCTCCCAAAAGGAGACGAACATTGGTATGTTTTTTTCTGCCCAGCGACTATAATATACATGGAGCTACGATCATCAGGTTTGCGTCTCAGGTGCACACGCAGATCTCAGCCATAAGAAATGCGGTACCTTATTGACGTGGAGAAATCGACGGTAAGTGTTTGTTGTGTAAGAGTAATGATTACAGATGATGATTTGGACGTTGCTGTTTTCTCTCACTTGACGCTTACGTTGTCTATGCCGCGAGCTATGTGGGTGGGTGGATCCTTGAAATATCGATATAGCCCCCACCCCAACATTTGATATTCCTCTTTCTTTTTGAATTTTGAACGAAGTGTACATAAATGGGCCTATCCAGCACGGAAAGCCCGTTAGATTAAATATTTGGGCCAAATTATTAAAGAACGGTAGCCCAAAACCTAGGTACAGTCAGAGTCCATGAGAGAGTTACTGCACGAGAATTGTATAGGCCATAGGGCATTGTTTAGACATTAGAGTTTATTATCATAAATTAGTAGCCAGTGTCAATGTATAGACACTCGGACAAATGATTAACTGATATTTTTTTTAGAAATTTGTGATGACAATTAAATTACTATATTAACATACCAATAAAACTACTATGTTAACAAAGTGGAGTCTGTGTTGACAATAATTTTAACACAACAAAATCTTTGTTGACAGCTAAAACAAAACAAGAGATTTTAAAATATTAATATTACGATGCTTACTTACTTCATTGGTTTCAGCTTGAACTTGAAGTCCTCTTCTTCCCATGCACCACACAAACCCTCTCTAATATACTTGAATTAAGAATTCAATTTGAAAATGCATTGTTTCTTGGATTCCAAAGATCCAAAGACTTAAGGATTTGATTCCTGAAAATTTGATATTTCTTTAAAAAAATAAAAATAAACTCATAAAAAACAAATGACATAGCAAAGCCATGACCTTGAAATAAAAGCAACACAAAACCTAACATCGATAGATCTACGACCACCGTTAGAGTTTAGAGACTAAGTCGCATATAGGTCTCTTGCGATCTGCATCCCATCTGATCTACATCATCTTTTTCTCTACTTTCCCCATTTTTCCTCATTCCCTCATTTCCTTTCCCTCTGTTGCGCTTAAAAACAAAAAATTTATCTAATTAAAAAACAAATCATTCTCTTCTGAAATTTATTTAAGAGTTACCCAATTTTTATCTTTGAAATTTTTTAATTTCTCAAATTTAATATTGTAAGTAATGTCCAATATTTACAGAAATGTCTTAAAATAAGAAAAAGTAAATTAAGAGGTAATAAAAGATTAATAATTATAATTAAATATTTTTTTCATTTACGAATAAAAAAATAAGAAGATATTGATGTAGAAAATATTGAACAGTCTATAATGATGAGATAAAAAAAATATAAATATATTTTATGTTTGCAAGTCAAGCTTTACAATATGTATGTTAATATACTACTTCAGTCTTTCAGCTATATATATTTGTCAGCTAAGAGTTACAATTTGTTTGCTAACATAACACATCGACTATGTCTGCAAGTTGCCACTACCAGGACTTTTAATTGTAATCTAAGATAAATAAAAAAAATCGTATGTAGTTGGCACTTGGCACTTTGGGAGAGACGTCGATTTCGGAAACATCTTATACATGAATCGATATACAAATACACTTTCTCATACAATTTTCAAACAAAATAGAAGAAAAATGAATATTAAGTAGTATTTTAATGATATATTTAATTATAAAATATACATAAAATAATTTTTATTTAAAATAAAAAATGTTAAATTTAATCACCTTAATATTGATGTAAAAGAAGAAACTAAAGAAACGAGAGTGAGTGGTTATGATATATGTTCTTACAAAAATTTACACACATACTCCAAACCAACATTTACATATAACCACAAAATTGTGTGTAATCTGAGTGTTATTTAATGAAATACAATACAGATCTCACTCCAAACTTGTTCGCTGTGTAATTTAGTGTGATATTAGAATGTAACTGAAAATTCACTTTTTTCAACTAATATGTATGCACTTAGTGTGCAATATGTATGTATTGCCACACTGAAATGTTCTGGTCCATTTATGGTTATTGCTTCTGTAAATATAGTCGCTAAATAATTCAAACATAAGGCTGATATTTTGGTGTGAATTTTCTAGTGTGAAATTCTAACTTTTCTTGTAGTGTTTCCAGCATCTTGCCATACAACAGGCATCTTGCCCATGCAATGATGCAACGCCAGTGAGTCCCTCAACAGCAAGAGCCCCCAAGAACTCCCAGCATTGCCCACCTTCCATGAATCACCTCACTAAGGAGAAACTCTTCGAAACAAACGGATTGACATATTCTGATAATTTTTTTTTTTTTTGTCATTAAATGAATAGGTTATTAGTGGCGACCATAGACCCATCTCGTTACGTAATGTTCGGGCTCTCCTGCTCATCGTCTGGTTTTTTTTCCGACCAGACTAAGTGAACAACCAACGCATGCACTGACCCCGTCAACTTAACCCCACCAGCAGCCTAGTATAATCAAGAGGTCGGCCCGTTAAACTCAATTTTACTCACATTCTCATGAGCCCAATTCCGATAATGTCTTTAAAAGTATAAAACTCAACATCTTGAATAGGGACATTAAAAAAATGAAAATAAATTGTTAAAGAGCCTTAATTCTAACTATAGCATCTGAGATCGAGTTAGTTTTCCGATAAACCTGAAATAATTGTTTTACCTTTGTTAATCTTTTCCTTCATTGTTAATTCTTCAAAATAATATATATGGCCAGGCTTTGGGTCGTCGTATTTGGGCTTGGGCTTCCCCCATACATCTTCCAATTCCATTCCAGCATCTCAATCATGGCATTGGCCCGTAAACAATTATTCATCACTATATATATTAATTAATTAATTAATGAGGAAATTCAATTAAATCAACCGAGTGAATTTATGTTTTTTTTTTAAATATAAAAAATGAATTAGCTAGTAGTGTAAATGTGTAATAGTAAATTCATTCCGTCATATAATATTCGAATTTTCATATTCATTTACGAACATATCATATATTTAAATAATCAGCACACATCCATCAACACAGCACCAATACTAACCAGGTTAGTAGCTAGTTATGATTTTAACTAATTAATTGTTTAATTAGTAGTTGTAGTGTTCCACCTTTTGTTAACTCATGAATGATTACTGTCGAGATGAGAGGCAAGAGGGAGGGTCTGTCTGTCTGTCACTGAGAAAAAAGAACGGAAAGCGACGACCACATGGTTTCTTGGGACATGCTCATGTGTCTGCAAGACTTCCGCATCCTCCCATCATCATCATACAAATCATGAAAGACTTCTTCTATTACTTAATTATCACCTTTGTTTAAAAACAAAATAAACTAACAAATTTTATAAATAAAACAGAGCAAAACAATAAGCACCATACAAATTTCGATTAACCATTTAACCGTAAATTAGATTCATATAACTTGAAGTATAATTTAAGAGTATGTCCAACGTCTTCATCTATGATAAAAATGGTAACACGCATATTTTATTCTTAACAATATACACCTAATTTATATAATTAAGTTCAGTTTTTTTAGGGGGGAGGGGGGGTTAAGTAGGATCTATTAAGAGAACAATACTTGTAGTATGCATGTTTGTAGATTAGTTCGTAAAAAATGAAGTATTAACCATGAATATCTCTAGTTAATTAAATGAAACAATGATTCACTATACCATATTACATAAATATATACATATATATTATATATATGTGTTTTAATTAATACGATTAAAGCTACAAATATGATTTCGGCTCATGTGTGACTCTTTAACTGTGATATTCTTATGGACCTATCAGAGGGGTAAAATAAAGAGAAATCATTGGTTGCTACTATATACATTAATAAAGTTTGTCCCTCTCAAACCTCTGCCATCATGTTATGAATCAAACATGTAATATGATTCGGATAAGTATTCCATCTATTAATCAAATTTCAGTAATTCAAATCTTGCTAAGACTTTGAGAATGTAAAGATATAAATGATCATAACTTTATAAGTTGACCCGAATGTAATAAGAATTATTCTAGGTGTTAAGCAATAATGTCACAGGTCCTAACCACCGATAAAACCCAAAAAAAAATATTATGGAAATGAATAAATATTCATAATGTGCATTTTATTCTTTACAGGCTTATATGTGCCAGATTATAATAGATTAGAGTCAATATTCTGTAAGGTGTAAATAATGTGAGTTACCCCACACACTACGGTTAGAAGACAAAGAAACCAAAAGGTAAAGCTTTGGTACTTCCTTACCGGACAACGTCAATAGCTTTAGGTTTAAAAAACATAAGAAAAAACGACCTAATGAAGTAAAATGACATGTATATATTATTTATTTTCATTTCTTTTACGATTGTATGTATATATATATTTATTTTTGGTTTCCCAGTGGTCCTAGGCCCTAGGGGGTCCTCATAAAGTGCAGGTCATGAACAATTTTTCATTCTCATGGTCACTAGTGGAGACGCTGAACCACCACACCATTGTTACATGGTTACAATTGTATATGTTAAAATGTTTTTGTGTTGTAATTTAAGAGACTTAAACTTTTTACATTTTTTTATTTATGAATTTTCTTTCTTTTTTTCATGTCAAGCAGTTGTTAAGAATTTTAAGTCCACATATTTATAAATGACATTCGTTATTATTAAAAATTAATCGAGAATTAGACATATATGACGATGTGTTTGAAAAAAATAGAAAATAAATTCATTCATCAAACGTGAGTTACTTACTATATTATACAGGTATTTGCCCACGCAATGCGCGGGTTCGATATTTTAAGTAATAAATATATATGATTATATTATTTATTACTATATATAGACGATGTTTGTAAATATTGCATATAATTTTATATGTGTTCTTAATTTTATATATTCCAACTTTTTTTTATTGATTTAGTGACTATTAAACAATATAAGAGATTTCATTATTTATATATGAAAATGAAATGACTTTATATTTATTATTATGCTATTTTGTCGACATTGTTAAAACAATTAACAAAAAAGTAAGAAAACATAATAATTTCATTAAAAATGAATTTTACTTTCATATTTCACAAAATGATTGGTTATTCATATAATAATAAAATAATAACATAGTATCTTCAATGCTTCCTCCGTGCATGTTATTAATTGGCCATGGCATCTGGGTACAACTCTAAATATCATTTGGTAATATTTTAAGCACCAATTAAAAATGCTGTCTGAAGCACCGATCAAAAAATATCCATTTTAGCATGAATTTCTATTGTTGTTTGCATTGACAACATCATTCTCTTCAGACAAATAGATAAAAAATACAAAATTTAGCTTATTAACAGTTCAAACTAACGGTGAATATTTTAGGGATAAGAGTTGGTCCCAATAAATGTTCATACCAAAAGTTCAACATATACTAACAAAATACTCCCAAATTTACATAACCACTCATTATGCATGCTAAACCAATCAATGAGAGAAGGTCACAGTGTTTTCTCATAAAAAGTGGAGTTTTACAAAAATATAAGTGTTACATCAACAAATTTTAGCCAATCACATTGCTTTGTGGTGACGCGGCGTTGTTTTAAAGCATAATAGACCAAGTACATCCAAATTATATATAATAAATATAGATAGAAAAAAAAATCATTATTATATTAAAATCTGAATTTTAATTTAAATAGCGCCAGTAAATTTATGGGTAAATAACTATAATTAATAAATTGAGTGTCTTTTTGGAACCTATTTGTTTTAATTATCTGGTACATCACTTGTGGTAAGTGTTACTTCTAGTTTCAGTCCATTCAGCTGTCAAAGAGGACATTTCTATTTTCTATACTTTATAATTACCGTGATTGTGGTATTTATATTTTTTTATTAACGTAAATGTGAACCTCATAGTTAATTTGTTCCCTACTTTTAAAGGTTTTCTCATATATTACAGTTAAATTCATCATATTAATAAAAATATCACTAACATACTACTTGTGAAGCATGCATGCTATAAAACTTTGTCAAACATGTAACCTTATATTTTTCCATATACACTCCAAAAATATTTCATAATCCTTTAATCCCTAAATTTAAACAAAACTTGATAACTAACCCTAAATATGACAATGACTTTGATTGACCGAGTCAGAAACTTGGTCCTGCCTCGAGCTGGGTACGGGCCAGACTAGGCTGCCCATGCATACCAGATTAATCGATAATTTAGAGACATTTCAAATCGATTGAAAATTCAACTCTTGTGTGTTTTGATTGTCATATGAGATTCCAGATCAATACGTCTCTTATTGATTAACAAGAAGTCTCTGTTCATGGTATACTGAAGTTTCAACTATTTTTGGTGTGTAGTCTGCCGGAAAATGATAATAATTGGATAATGTCAACTAATACGTCCAGTCATTCGACAAACTTATTGACGTCATTATTAGATTTGTGTCTGTATATAATCATATACAGTATATCTAATCATCTGTATAATTGATCTTAAAATTTTAAAAAATTATATAATTAAACCTGACAAAATGCTGAGATCGTAAAAATCAATTATATATATATATATATATATATATCTACCATATATACGTATAGGTAACTTTTATTTTCTGTATTTAATAAAAATTCTCCAAAGTGGATGAGATTGATGTGCAATGTGGCTGAAATTGTCGCACGTGCAGAGACTGACAAGTATGAGCCGTTGCATTGGGAACGGCAGTGGAGAGACAGACATTGCAATTTCTTTCTGTACGAAGAAGAATCAATCAATAAGGCAAAAATAAATAATTATATAATAAATGAGGCCCCCGCTCACTGTTCACACGTGTGCCTGAGCCACCTCGTGTCTCGTGGTTGACCTTATGTTACTTTTGTTGACTCTATCACTCTAAGTCTAAGCTAAGCCTACCGAGTCTACTCCACCCCGCAAGGCGTAATAAAGCACACCATTATGGCCGGCAAATATATGAGGAGAAATGGTCAACTGTAGTTCTTTACTATAATGGTGCGATGCAATTATTAATTTATTTTGTTACTATAATTATACTAATGATATTAGTTCCATAATCCCAGTTATTATTAGAGCATCCACAATGATTTTACATAAATTATATTCTTTAAAGTTACCACGTAGGCATTTATGTACACTTTAAGTAATACGTAAATTTAAGACACAAGTAAAAAATATTTTCCCTGCAATCGTATTACTTAAACATATTCCTTAAATATATTTTATTATTAGATTTTCCAACAACCACCAATAAGATATTAGCATTAATTATAAAATGAATTAATTTATAATAAAAAATTGGTTACGTAATACATAGTGTATTACTTAAATTTAAGGAATGCTTTATGTAAAAACATAAATTTACGTGTGGGTCCCATCTTTAAGGAATACTATGTAAAACCACTGTAGATAGTTTTTATTACTTTACTTAAATAAACATGTAGGGCCCACGTTTATGTAATTTTTACGTAATACCATTGTGGATGCTCTTATAAACTTTTTTAAATATATCATAGAAAAAATATACATTTTAAAAGTTTCAATAATCGAGTTGTGATTTTTAAGGGTCTTAACTTTATTTTTGTTTTTGTTTGAAATATCGAAAATTCAAAATGTGACTTATCAGTAATGTATGACTTAGTTTATCTAGTTAGGGTTCGTTATGACTTGAGCCGTATCGAACCATTTCAAATGGTTTAGGAGACCATAATTGGAACGAGTAATGCCTCGACGATTCTCATGACTTTACATGACCGATCAAAACTCGTTCATGGCTCAATTAGGAGGTAGTGGGCTCGTTCTGATCCATACTCATACTATATATGGTCTCTCATACCATGTGATCAGGTCTAGTACATGCTCGGATCAATGCGAACATATCAAAGTCATACGTGTTTGATTGAAAAACAAAAACACAAAATGACATTCGTGAAAAATCATTGTTGGATAGTTGAGATTTTTAAAATGTTATATATATATAATATTTAACCTATGTTCTTTCTCTAGTAATAAAGAATAAATGAAATAATAATTTATTTTAAATTTTCTGATTTTGTTACTTGTGATGTCATAATAAATTAATAATGGTATATTTTAGGATTTAGATTATTATTTTTAGTTCGTATTGTATTAATTTGAATTTTTATTCATCAGTTTTTAATAAATTTCAACATTGTTAAAATTATAGTTTTTACAACGGTTTTTTTTTTTTTTTGGCCAATAGTGTTTTTACACTTGAGTCAGTATAATATAATATGCATTGGAACACATAATCTTTAAAATTGAGTTTAAACATTAAAATTGTTTATTTTTGCCCATGTTATTATCCAATGTTTGTACAATTTTTTTCAAATTTTTGTGTAACGTTGTATTATTTTATGAAACTTATTAGATTTTATTTCAATATTTTTTATGCGTTGTTCCTATTATATTCACTTTTCAGTTTGGTTTGGTAATATTTGGTCGTCATTCCCATAAATTACGATGGACGTGGCTAGGCAATAATGTGAAGAAACAATCAAAACCAATTGTCCCCGAGCATTAACTAAGGTCACCATCATACTCACACGTGGAAAATGATGTTTCAAGGACTGATGATCGCTATGATAGATAGATATTTTATATCGATATATATACTTACATAATAATAATATAATACGATTGAATTATTGTAAAGGGAACCGATTTTTTTTATTGGGAGATGGAAAGCGAAATTATAACAAACAAATGTATATGTTTATGTAATGGCAATATTAATTAATAATCACATATATGAATTAGCATAACATCATCCTCTGCTTTACTCTTTATGTTCAGATCTTGCATCGCTTTTAAGTTTTGACACGTGTTCTGATTGTAATTAATTTTGTAGATTTTTTTTTTCTTTCTAAAAGTCTATTGGAATTGATAACCTTATAAGGAAAATATTAAATTCACATCAAAATTTTAATAATGAGGCACAATCAGGAGAAAAAAAAGTGGGACAATAAATCTGAATTCCAATATCTTTTATATATATATTCATATCTAGTTAGTTTCTAAGTTCTAGTGTTTTTTTTTTTGATAAACAAGTTCTAGTGTTGTTTGTGTATTATTTAATTTAACTTGGATCTTTTATAATGTTTCACAAGCTCTATATTTACAGTTTTTTTTTTTTTAATTTTCTTATTGCCCTAAATTATTAAAAGTGAACCATTAAGAAAATTAACATTAATAATTGTGTAATTAAAAAAGTTCATTATTTTATACTTTTATCTGTGCTGTTAAGTTATATCCATGATTGTAAAAAAAAAGTTAGAAATATGGTACTTATGAAGCATGTTTAAATATTCTATTTTTTCGCCATTTTATTTTAATTTTTTTAGTTAAGTAGTGAATTATATCTCAAATCTTTAAAATTATTTCAATTTTATCCGACTTCTAGAATCGCATCCAAATCAATCAAGTTCAGAAATATTCGAACTTGTGCTCTTACTTACAATATAGATTACTGGTGAAAGCAGCAGCAGATTCAATAGCCGCGGTAGAAAAAGCATATGACTCCTTCCTTCATGCGTATGCATCTGAGTTTAGTTTCATTCACAAACTTTGTAAATTTAAAGTTTACCAATATCCATTTCAAATAAACTTTCAGTTTTGTTTATTCTAGTCCTCAATCTCTTTTTAGTTATTTAAAGTCACAGATTTCACCTTTAATTAACCATGTAGATATAAAACTGTTCATCAAATTTATCTTTCATTATCAATATATCTCACTATTTATTAGGCATTATATAACTCTAATAAAATTTCAATTTTTGTCCTCAAACTTTTTGTTATTTTTGTGAAATTTTATCCATATATATATATAATATTATAATAATATAAATACAAAAGGAGAAAGATATCCATACCTAACGCTTATCTATTTGAGTTGTCCAATCTAACATAATTATTGATCACTTTTTATTATTCAATCTCAATTGAGTTGTGTATTCATCACATTTTATTGTTTTTTTTTTTTAAATAAATATTTTGGTACACTATCTCGGTCACTTTTCCGGAAAATACCTAATTAAGAGCAAACATATTCACCAAAATACATAAGTAACATATTATTGAAATTCCTATATGTTTCGACCAAGTTAACGCGGGTTGTCTGCTGAATAACTTGTCGATGTCTTCAGGTTGGGTGCGAGCTTGTTAGGGCCAAGTCCGTCTCCTAGGGTCGTGTACGGGCTTTTGGCTTCGTCTTCAAAATCGCACTAAGTCCTTCGGGCTCTCTCGCTGACTGTCCGTCCGTACCTGCAAGAGGAGCATTACCGAGCAACTCCCGTGGAGAGGGGGGGTGCTTGGTGCGCTCACTCCGACGATCAACATTAGACAGTTCTAGAGAGAGAGAGTTTAGAGAGAGGTCAGAGCTTTTCCCAATTCTCACCCGAAGTGACTTGAAAATGTTTACCCCCAAGGTGGCTATTTATAGGCAACCTTGGACCGTAAACCGGTTTTGACCCGGTTCAATGTGGAAATGTGAACCGGGATGCAGGGGAGAGTTTTGGGAAGAGGACTCTGACGCGCGTCTCAGGCGGCTGTCACGAGCGGGACGCGCGCGCCTTGTAACGGGGGGTCCCCGACGTATAGGAGTTAGTTGAAAATCGGGTCTCCGTATACATCCAGGACAAGAAAGGGGGTGTGCGCGACACCCCCGGGGTGCAAAGCTTACCCGGAATTCCGGGCAAGCCTAGGCTCGCCCGGAATTCTGGGTAAGCTAGGCTTACCCGGAAAATTCCGGGTAAGCTGGGGTGCCGGGCAAGTTCGCGACTTGCCCGGTTTCCCCGGGTTAGCTCGAAATCGGGTTTTTCGTGGGTTTCGTGCGTGTACGAGGTACGAATAATTTAAAATCGAGCCTGAATCATGCGTATATCCATCACTTGCCCCCGAGTTAAATAATGGCTTGACCTTTGTTTAACTCTATTTTAAGATAGGGTATACGCGTGATTCGGGTCGTCCGCTCACCTTGAGTTTTGACCTACCAATGGTGGATACGCGCGGCTCAGACGAGCTTCTTGCCTTAGTTTTTTGAGATGGTCATACTTGACAACTGCGCAAAGGGTTAGTAGCACAACGGACTACGAGTAATATGATAAATGTGATTTTGGAAGAAGTGAGGCGTGAGCACACATGAGAAGAAGTGAGGCGTCATGCCACGACTAATTGTATCAAAATGATAATAAATCATGAAAGTTTTGATAAAACGTTTTTCATGCAATATGATGGTTTTTGGGAGCCCGTCGTCCGAGACGGCCGTCTTGACGGCGAGACGACGGTTTTAGTAAATGAAATAATGCCGGGTTTGGAAAATCACATGTGATGGACTTGATACGAAAAATCATAAAAATAATGTTTTCAAGTAGTTGAGACCATTTGAAATAACTTAGTCAAATTTAGCTAAGTCACTTGATGGTGAAAATCCAAGTTATCAACAACTTTTTTAAAAAATGGAGGGTGGATGTGAGTGTACCTCTTGGATGTATGGTGCTTGCTAGGTTGTGTAGTCCACCTCCTTTGTGATAGTTTATAAAACTATCAATACTTGTATAGGTTTTGAGAGGATATTTTGAAAAAGGGCAAGGTAGTGATTTAGGAATTCACTTTAGGGTACTAGTGTGACCCCATTTCGGCCGGCCACCACCAGGACTACCACCGGCGAGGTCACGGCGGCCCGGCAGCGGCGAGGCGGCGACGGCGGCGGCAGCACTGCGGGCGGCGGCTGCACTGTTCACGGGTCCTTGGACCCGATTTGGCCCGTTTTCGAGTCCTTCTCGCCGGGTATTGATCGGTAATGTCCTCTCCTTCCTTTTCTTGATGTTAATTGGACCTTTAGGGCTGCAAATTTCGAATTTGAATAAGGTGCATGATAGGTGTTCGATGAAATGCCTAAGTGAAATTTTGGCTCGATTTTTCAAAATTCGTTTTTGGCCAAACTTTAAATGTAGATAGATAGAGTTATGGTTAGTGAACTCCCTTTGTGAAGAGGCCCTTAGGTTTCGGTCAATCGAGGTGAAATCGCGGAGGTTCGAAATCGGACATATTCGAGCAAAAAGTTCGACCCTTTGTATTTTGATGCGGGTGACTTGATATGATGCCCCCGAGTGTGATAATGACTCCTCGATTATTTGTGAGTAGATAGTCATGCCCCCGGAGTTTAGGTGATCGCTCGGTAGCTCGTGCTTATCGGTGGCTTAGTTGACCCAAGTGCTCTTTGAATTGTTCGGGTAGGGGTAAGTTTCCCCATGACATGTAATGGGCTTGCTTAAGTGTATTTGAGCTGCTTGTATGTGCCCCCGGAGCCTTGAGCCGTTTGGGGATAAAATTTGATCGAAATGTGGCCGGAGGGCATTTTGGTAATTATGACCAATTTTGCATGCTTTAGATTTCCTTAGCTCCTGAGCTCGTCGTTTAGTTGAATGCTTGAATACCTGTGTTATATTGTATAAGTATATGGAAATTTTGTTAGTGGGTGGCCTAGGCCTTTGGTGAGCGTAGGGACTTTTGACTCCCGAGCGGGAGGGTCCCTAGCTGTTTGCTCGCGGACAGTGGGTCCGTTGGGTTGGATGCCCTCGCAAAGGGCTTGGTGAATGGTGTTGATACGTGGCCCTGGTTTTTGATTGAGTTGTGTATGGTTATTGCAGGGTTTGGTTGACGGGCTTGCAAGCGCGTGTCTTTGATACTTAGGAATTTTCCCAGAAACTGTCATCCCCGAACTGCTGAGATGAGTGAGTCTCCCGATCCCCTTCTTTGCACATATTACTTTTCTTATGATGGTTTGGAGATAAGCGAGGACACCCCCCTTTTACTCCGACTCGATTTTCCCGGGACAGGTGCTAGCCATGAAGCCATTGCGATGACTCAGACCTATCCTCCCAATCGTATTACGACTGAGGAGTTTGTGGAGAGTGTAGATAAGTCGGGGGTCTGTCCTCTTTCTGAAGCATTCTTCCCGTTTGACATATGCAAAGATGTCGAAGTTGGCTCAGTTACCGTCCCTCCCGTGGACCTAGATGTAGTTTACACGGGACAGATAGAGGAGGGCTTGCGTTTTCCTTACTGCAAGGATCTTGTCCGCTTATGTCGTCATTTCCACATCTCTCCCCTGCTGCTTTTCACGCGTGGACCTGTTTTCGTATTCAGTGCCACAAGCACTCATGGGCTTACTCCTTGATTCTCTTCCGGACCTTCTACCGCCTGGAGCGACGAGACAAATCGGGGTTGTCCACCTTTTGCAGCCGGTGGCCTTGCCTTTCCTCATTTGGCCTTGGGGGTGCCAAGTGGAAGCCGAGCGGGCGGTTTGCCACCCCTTACCCTCGCTCCCAGGAATGGCAGAATCATTATTTCTTTGTGAGCGACGTCGGGACTAAGTGGGAGACGTGTCATGTCCTGGAGCGTGACCCTGTCCCCTCCTTTTCCGAGTATACCCCTCAGGATGAGAAGGCCTTTCGCGAGATCTTTCGCGACAATCAGGCGGGGGCTATAGTCCCTTTGACTCAGGGTTCTGAAGAGGAGTTTTTTGCCGCAGGCATCATCGTATCTTCTTCCCAGGGTGTCTTGGTATGCTTTCGAATTTTTATAACCTTGTCTTATGTTATAATGTAGGTTGGTTTCTTAACAAGCAACCGACATTGCAGACTGATGCCGCGCGAGGGCTCCCCGTTGCTGCTCCGGCCCCTGCTGAAGGGCCTCGTCATGGGCGAGGAAAAGGGCCTATGGGTAAAGTACTTCTCCCTTTTTATCGTTTTCGGCTGTATTTCTGTTTGTAGTTCTAATGTTTTCTTCTTCCTGTTTGCAGGTCGCGCGCCTGCTGAGAGGGAGCGGGCGGAACCCGTTGCTGACTCCTCTCGGCGCCCCTCCGTTAAGAGGACCGATGTTGCGGCGCGTGCCTCGGGTGATCCTAAGCGCTCGAGAGTTGAGGGAACGTCTGTCTTGCCTTCTCGTGACAAGAGGAAGCAAGTTGCCGAGCGCGTCCCTCCTGCCCCCGGGCCGAGGCATGGGACGGCGGACGAGGTCTCCCCAGGTTCACGTGTGCCTTCACGCGACAAGAGGAAGCATGTTGCTGAGCGCGTCCCTCCTGCCCCAGAGCCGATGCATGTGACAGCAGAGGAGGTCCCCCCAGTTTCAGGTGTGTGGCATCTCTTTTTATGTACTTAGCATTTTTTGCTTGTATGTTTGCTTATGTTTGTGCTTTGCAGACATCCCTCCACTTCCTTCGCTTCGCAGAAGTGATCTTGTCCGTCGCTTTGAACGCGACGTCACAGGTGGTGTGTGGGTGCCCTACTCGGGTACGCGCCTTCGTTTTCCCAAGGATGCGTCCTTGAGCACTCCTGAAGTTGGCGTTCGGGTGGTGCAGAGGTCTGTTCCCCCTGCAGACCGGAAGGAGTGCCCCCGAATTCTGCTAGTGCGCGCGCCTTTGTGGAGGAGAACGTTGGGGTCTTCGCTCCGGTGAGTGTTTATCCTTCTTAGAAGTGATTCGTTCATTGTTGCACTTGTTTTGATAGTTATACTCTTTTTGATGCATGTTAATGCTGATATTGCCAACTTATCCTCTTTTGTCATCGAGCTTTCTGATGAGAAAGATCAGCTTCTGGAGAGCCATGAGGAGCTAATGAAGGAGCAGGTCTCTTTGACTGAGGATGCGAAAGGTCATGCTGGGGAGCTTCTCATATTATCTGATGCACTTGCCTCGAGTCAAGCTCGTGTTGCCGAGATCCGAGATCAGCTGTCTGCTGTGAAGGATCATATGGCACTCCGGGAGGGGGTGCGGGCTGCCGAGTTGCAAAAGGCGAAGGAGGACGGCTTTTCGGAAGGCAAGGCCGGCGCCTTTAAGCGGTATCCTCAGAGCGAGCCTTTCCTTTCCGCCGTTCAGGCGAGTTATGAGTCTTTGAAGAAGAAGTTTCTTGATGACTTCGTTCCTCTGATGCATCGTCTTGCCCCCCAGTTTCCCTTTGAGAAATTGGATGCTGCTGGTGTGATTGGTTTGAGTGATTTGGGGGGGTCTTCCTCTCTTCAGGTGGAGGACACCATTAGTGCAGATGGTGAGCCGATGTTTAGCTTTGAGCGGGATGCTGATATCTTTGGTGATACCCCTGCATGTGATCCCTTTGCTACGGAGGACTGCGAGGTTGATGTGCGCGATCTCCTTGGCTAGGTCGATATGGACCCTTTGTGTGTTTGTTTGTTCATTTGCATGCGTAGTATTTTGGCGAATGACTTGTTTAGGACTTGTCTGTTGTTTGATGTTTGGATTTGCTATCGTAGACCTGTTTGATCTTATATATATATGCTTGTCATGAATGCATTAGATAGATGTGATAACTGAATATCTCCTTGTTATTTTAGTCATAACATAGGATAGTGAAGTGCGGATAGATTAGTACGTCCGACACTTTTTGTGAGGGGGATCCGTATGGAACCGCTTTCTCTCTTTTGCAAGGATGTGAATAGATTAGTACGTTCACATCCTTGGTTAGATTGTTGGATTGCGAAGTGTGGATAGATTAGTACGTCCGACACTTGCAATTTTATGAGAAAGGGGGAACCCTAAGGAACCGCTTGTCCTTCTTTTGCAAGGATGTGAATAGATTAGTACGTTCACATCCTTGGTGAGATTGTTGGATTGCGAAGTGTGGATAGATTAGTACGTCCGACACTTGCAATTTTTATGAGAAGGGGGGAACTCTAAGGAATCGCTTGTCCTTCTTTTGATTTTCATAAGAAGATAGTTCCTTACGGAATCATGGATCTTTATTATGATGTTTTGACAAGATGGTGGTTCCCTGAGGAGCCACGCACCTCTCTTGTTTCATGAGATGTGGATAGATTAGTACGTCCACATCCTTTGATGGTGGCTAAGTGTGGATAGATTAGTACGTCCGACACTTGCGTTTGGTTGCGAGGGAGGAACCCTAAGGAACCATTTGTCCCCCGGCTTGGCAAGGATGTGAATAGATTAGTACGTCCACATCCTTGATGAAAATGTTCCAACTCCTTGGATGAGTCGTGCGTCCTTTGCTTTGGTTGTAGTGATGAGCCTTGTATAGGTTGGCCTGTTGTCACTGTTGTTGTGTTTTGATGCCTTGATTTTAAGCTTAGGCGTTGTATGTGAGTTAATAGTGTGCCTACAAGAGACATGAATTTTGTTAGTATTTACAACATAACTTCATTTGATGCGCAAGTATGGAGTTACACATTTCCTTCTTTTAAAGTAATGAAGACTAAAAAGCTTGATACGACGACTTTTAGTTCTATGGTTTCCTTTCTTGTTTATGCATGGAATTTCTTCAAGTGTCCCCCGCTGAAAGTGTTAGGCAATTCGTTCCCGTCAACATCTTGGATGCGGTATGCATTAATGTATGGGACCGCTACTATCTTGTAGGGGCCTTCCCACTTGGGGGACATCTTGTTGATTTGGTCCAGGTGTGAGAATTCGTTTCTTCTCCACACCATTTCTCCCACATGGAATTGTCGCGCCTTGACCTTTCTGTTGTAGTATCTGGATGTGGCTAGGCGCATCTTTGCTTGAACTTGCTCTGATTTCCATCTTTGTTCGTCTGTTAGCTGAAGGTCGAGGCGTCTTTCTTCTTCATTGGTTTGGGTGTCAAAATGCGTCGTTCTGTATGAAGAGACGGCGATTTCGATAGGTGCCACTGCCTCGGTTCCATAGACTAGGCTGAAGGGTGTTTCACCTGTTGATTCTTTGGGTGTTGTGCGCACAGCCCATAAAACACTGCTTAGCTGGTCCACCCAACCTCCTTTCAGAGCATGGACTCTCTTCTTTAGTCCGTCCAGGACTATCTTGTTTGCTGACTCGACCTGGCCGTTTGTCTGTGCGTGATGCACTGATGCAAAACGGTGGTCTATCTTGAGACGTTCGCAGAATTTTTGCATATTTCCACTCCTGAATTGGGCACCGTTGTCGCTAATGAGTATCTTCGGGACACCGTAGCGAGCCACTATGTAGTTTCGGATGAAGTCCATGATTTGTGTGTCTGTGATGCGCGCCAGTGGCTTAGCCTCGATCCATTTTGAGAAGTAGTCGATTGCGACGACTATGAACTTTGCTTGGCCCTTCGATTTTGGGAGTGGACCGATCAAGTCAATGCCCCATTGTGCGAATGGCCATGCGCTTGAAATTGGGCTTAATTCTGCTGCTGGAGCTGTGATGTTCCTTGAATATAGCTGACATGCTTCGCATTCTGTCACCATGTTCGTTGCTTGAGCTCTCATTGTTGGCCAATAGTAGCCCAAGTTCAAGGCTTTGCGGATTAACGCACGAGCTCCTTCGTGCGAGGCAGCCATTCCTCCATGGAGTTCTTCTAGTACCGTTGTTCCTTCTGTGCTTGTGATACACCTTAGGTAGGGTGTAGAATAACCCTTTCTGTAGAGCTGTCCCTCGATCAAGGCGTAGTTTACGGCTACCCTTTCGATCTTGCTTGCTTGAGTTTTGTCTCGCGGTAGGGTCCCTCCTGCGAGGTATGCTTGGATTGGTGTCATCCAAGTTTCCTCTTCGTCAATGGCCATTACTTCGAATTGGTCTATGACGGATATTATCCTGTTTTCCACAAAGTGTGTCTCTTTGCCTTGTTCATTGTTTTGGGCATACTTGCTTAGAGCATCGTCCTCCTGGTTTTCTTCTCGTGGGACGGAAGTTATGTCGAAAGTTTTGAAACTTTCTACCAACTCCTTTGCTTGTGTCAAGTATCTTTGCATGTTTTCGGACTTTGCAGTGTACTCTCCTCTGACCTGGTTGGCGACCAGTTGTGAATCACACTTTACTCGTAAGTGTTCCACCCCGACTCCTTTGGCTATCCTGAGGCCTGTTATCAGTGCCTCATATTCTGCCTCATTGTTCGTCGCTCTGAATGTTAAGTTCAAAGCGTACTTCAAGGGGTCTGAGCCGTCGGGTGGGATTAGTAGTAATCCTGCCCCCGCGCCTCCGGTGTTAGATGATCCGTCCGTGTACATTTCCCAAACTTCTGCGGGTGGGACATTTGTTTGGACTTCAACTTGTGGCTCGGGCTCGATTCCTGTGAACTCTGCTATGAAGTCTGCCAAGGCCTGCCCTTTGATGGCTGTCCGTGGAGCGAAATGAATGCGGAATTCACTTAACTCTACAGACCACTTCGTCAATCTCCCTGACATGTTTGGTTTTGCAAGGATGTGCTTCAAAGGCTGGTCTGTGAGGACCGTTATTTCATGCGCGTGGAAGTAAGGCCTTAGCTTGCGTGCGGCTATCACAAGCGCGTACAAGTGCTTCTCAATTGGTACGTAATTGACTTCATACTTGGCCAGTGTTTTGCTCACGTAATAGACCGGGAGTTGCGCCCCTCCTTTTTCCTTTATTAGTACGGAGCTAACTGCCGTGTTGCTAGTTGATATGTAGAGTAAAAGAGGCTCCCCTTGAAGTGGCTTTGCTAGTCTTGGGAGCGTCTTCAAGTGTTGTTTGAGTTGTTGGAAGGCTTCTTCACAGACATTTGTCCATTCAAACTTCTTGTTCGCGCGTAGCACTTCGAAGAAAGGGAGGGCTCTGTCTCCGATTTTGGCCAGGAATCTGTTCAGGGCTGCGAGGCGCCCGTTGAGCTGTTGTACTTCTTTGTGCTTCGTTGGAGAGGCCATTTCTTCAATTGCCTTCACCTTCTCAGGGTTTGCTTCAATGCCCCTTTCGCTCACCATAAATCCAAGTATTTTTCCTGACTGTACCCCGAAAGCGCACTTTGCGGGGTTTAGTCTTATTTGGCACTGACGCATTCTCTCGAAGATTATGCGTAGGTCATCTGCGTGGTTCTTTCTTTTCTTGGATTTCACGACCATATCATCCACGTACGCCTCCATTTTATCGCCAATCAGATCTCCGAAAATGAGATTGACCATTCTTTGGTAGGCTGCCCCCGCATTGATTAACCCGAAAGGCATAACTTTGTAGTTATAAATTTCGCTGTCAGCGTAGAATGCCGTATGTGGGGCGTCCTGCCAAAACATTGGGATTTGGTTGTATCCCGTGTATGCATCCATAACTGTCATCAGTTCATGGCCCGCAGTCGCATCTACCAATTGATCAATCCGTGGGAGCGGATATGAATCTTTTGGGCATGCATTGTTGAGGTCTCTGTAGTCGATACACATTCTTGACTTGCCATTTGGTTTAGGAACAACTACAGGGTTGGCTACCCAAGTTTGATACTTGGATTCTTCAATGAAGCATGCATCAAGCAGTCTGCCTACCTCCTCGCGAATGGCCAACTTCTTGTCTCCTCCTATCGACCTTAGCTTTTGTTTCACTACTCGAGCATCTTTGTTGATGTTGAGTTTATGACAAATGACATCTGGGCTTATTCCTGGCATGTCCTTTGGGGACCATGCGAATAAGTCTTTGTATTCTGTTAGGAGCGCTGTGATTTCAATCACTTCGTCTTCTGATAATGATGCTCCTACGCGCACCATTCTTTCTGGCTCATCGATTTTGACTTCACGGAGTTCGTCCATCGCCGTAGGCCTCCCGTAGTCATCTCTTGGGTCTTCGTCGATGGTGGGTGCTACTGTCATGTTTCCCCTCAAGTTTTGTTGTAGCGCAACATTGTGGCATTCTCTTGCTACTTGTTGGTTTCCTCTAACTTCTCCCACACCTGCAATGGTTGGGAACTTGATCTTTAGGTGGGCCTTTGAAGGCACCATTCTCCATTCGTTCATGGTCGTGTATCCGAGAATGCCATTGTAGGCGTTTAGCTTCTCGACTACTATGAATAGTACATCGATATTCAGACGTCTTTCTCCTTCGCCCAAAGTTACCGGAAGGGTAATGGTGCCCAGCGGGTAGCTGGCATCTCCCATGAATCCCACTAGAGGTGAGTTCATTGTTTGTATGGCCTTCTTTCTTCCGAGTGCTAGGACAATGTCTTTTGTTAGCACGTTTAGGGCGGAGCCTCCGTCTACCAGAATTCGATTCACTTCCATGTCATCAATAGTCATTTGAATGACTAAGGCGTTGTTGTGGGGGAACGTTATGTGCTCTCTGTCTTTGGCTGAGAAGCCTATGACGTCTTCCATGATTGTGTCTTCTCCGTCTGGTTCCTGTGGCTTTTCACTTTTTCCGGCGGCGTACCTCTCCCTTGCGTAAGAGGTTTCGCCCCCTGCACTGAAGCCTCCGTGTATGGTGTATGTGTTTTCCATCTTGCTTGTTCGTTTGAGTAACGCAGACTTTCTGTTCGAAGCCCGCAGACGGCGCCAAGTGTTTCGACCAAGTTAACGCGGGTTGTCTGCTGAATAACTTGTCGATGTCTTCAGGTTGGGTGCGAGCTTGTTAGGGCCAAGTCCGTCTCCTAGGGTCGTGTACGGGCTTTTGGCTTCGTCTTCAAAATCGCACTAAGTCCTTCGGGCTCTCTCGCTGACTATCCGTCCGTACCTGCAAGAGGAGCATTACCGAGCAACTCCCGTAGAGGGGGGGGGGGGTGCTTGGTGCGCACACTCCGACGATCAACATTAGACAGTTCTAGAGAGAGAGAGTTTAGAGAGAGGTCAGAGCTTTTCCCAATTCTCACCCGAAGTGACTTGAAAATGTTTACCCCCAAGGTGGCTATTTATATGCAACCTTGGACCGTAAACCGGTTTTGACCCGGTTCAATGTGGAAATGTGAACCGGGATGCAGGGGAGAGTTTTGGGAAGAGGACTCTGACGCGCGTCTCAGGCAGCTGTCACGAGCGGGACGCGCGCGCCTTGTAACGGGGGGTCCCCGACGTATAGGAGTTAGTTGAAAATCGGGTCTCCGTATACATCCAGGACAAGAAAGGGGGGTGTGCGCGACACCCCCGGGGTGCAAAGCTTACCCGGAATTCCGGGCAAGCCTAGGCTCGCCCGGAATTCCGGGTAAGCCCCCCGGGGGTGCCGGGCAAGTTCGCGACTTGCCCGGTTTCCCCGGGTTAGCTCGAAATCGGGTTTTTCGTGGGTTTCGTGCGTGTACGAGGTCCGAATAATTTAAAACCGAGCCCGAATCATGCGTATATCCATCACTATATATTTATGGGGCCGGTCCTTAACATATATACATTATAATTCCAGATTACGTCTTTCGTAGAAAAGGTGGATGTGGATCCATTTCATTTCGGGACGTACTCCCGGTCTTCAAAGAGATTCGAGCTTGATTTACTAATTGATCGGATCAATTTTGTGTCGTTTGGACATTTGATTATTATGTGACTAATCTACATAAATTTATACGATCCTTAATTAAGCTGTCTTGAATTCCTTTAATTTGGGCGAAAACAACTACAATCCTTCCTTTTGATAATATATATATATATATATATATATATACTAGTTATTAACGCGTGCGTTGCACGCGTATCAATACATAATTTATCTTCAGTTTTCTAATATTTTAATATGTAGTTAATACATGGCCAAATTTAATGTTTGCGAGAAATGAATCTGTGATCGAAAAGAACGACACAAAGTAATTCAAAACAGGAAAAATAGAAGAGGATAATTAAGTCAAAAAATTAACTATTGTTTTAAATTACGATACTAATTTACTGTTATAACTAATAATGAGTTGGATTGAGCATGACGTGAGTTATTAACGACAAAGTTGTATCTAATTTATCAACTTGAGGAGTGAAGAATGTAAGCCCGTAATTAGCCACTTAGAGTCATCGGTGGAGCAGTTTGACCTATACAAACGTAACTATACACTTTTCATACAATTTTATATCATAATACCAACAAAAATTGATTTAACGCTAAAGGAAAAAAAAATTGGCCAACGGGACGCTAAAAGAAATTTCAATTCATTAATATCTATTGTTTATACTTGATATGTCAATTACTTATTTAACTACTAATTAGGTTACAATTTGATTTAATTGACAGACGGAAGAACTAAATTAATGATTCGAGACCCTAAATGTTGGACAACGAGTACCAGGTTATCTGTAAAAGATCAAAATTCAAGAACCGTGGTTGACCCATATTTTGATATTTGATATGATTTGACAAGTGACTGATATATGTGATACAAAAAAAATCTCAACATGTACTCAAAGTTTGCATGAGTTGAGTGCATATCATACATTTATGCGTGGCTCAAATTTATAGGTATATTGTATTAATAAGTTAATGATAATTAATGTAACATGTCAGTTAAGCGACCTTAATAAAAAAGTTAATGCAATTTATCTAATGAAATTTTTAGTATTATATTTGTAGGGACTAAATCATCAATTTTTTTAAACACTAATGTCTAAAGTTTATACTTGAATTCAACTTAACTATTTATTCAACTATCAATTAGGAGATACCAAATATGATTGAATTTACAAACGCAAGAACTAAATCGATAGTTCGAGTCATTAAGTATTAAACATTGAGTAACATGTTATATGTAAAGTCAAACTTCAAGAACCACGTTTGATCCATATTTGATATGCTATATGAGTTAGCAAGTGACTAATTTATTTGACACAAAAATGTCAACAAGCGGAACATCCCCAAATCGGTGATATAGTGAATGGAAAAATGCACCTACCTATTGAATGCATGTTGACTCTAATTGATAAGTATATTTGATGGAGAAATTAATAATAACTGCGGTGACCTACCAATTAAGCGAACTAAAAAACTAAAAATAACTAAATGGTTTTTTTTAGTAATAGTAAAGATAAAAAGACTAAATCGTCAATTTTATAAAAATAGGGGAATTAAATATAACACGTATATATATATATATATAATAAAATAAAAAATATGGAAACTAAATATAATATATATATATATAATAATAATAATAATAATAATAATAATAATAATAATAAAAAATTAAAAAAAAATGTTCAAGAGATACCTTTTGGGGTGAGGACAACTCTCACATTTTATATTGGTATATATATATATATATATTATATCTATGATCTAGAGTTGATCAATATTATTATAAATAATTATGTATGTAATTATTATACAAGGTAGACACTTTCCTAGAGTTGATCAATATTATTATAAATAATTATGTATGTAATTATTATACAAGGTAGACACTCTCAATTAAATTCCTTTTGTCAGGAATGACGTCGACACCACATACTCTTCACTATAATAAGAGATTTAAACAAAAAATGCTTTAAAGAGACAACTTGATTAGACCATTTAATAACGGAGTTTAAGAATGTTTTGAAAGATTTTCTAGTTGCTACCTACTTAGCATTAGGAGGAAGTGGCCACTCCCCCCCTCATGTTGAGGAAATATACTAAAGTTTAAGTTTGATAATTATTTAATGAAAATAACATAGATAAATTATTGGTTACTTATAAATAAATATAATATAAAGAAGTTGTAGTTGAATTATATACATTATCATAAATACATGTACATGAATCTGTTTTTATTATTCGAGCTAATAAATATGTTGAGCTAATATTCCTTTTGCTTCGGAAAAAACAATAATATTTATTTTGCTTTTAAAAAGTAAGAATAGAAAATTTAAAATGAAAAACAGTGGCGTTTCTTGATAAGCTAGAGCCGGGCTAGTAGCTAGGGAGCTTTAATCAATATCATTTCACCAGGGTGTTGGTTTTTTTATTTTTATTTTCTGATTCGGTGTTTTCTGTGGTAAATTGTAAATTAATATTTATTTTCACCATTTTAATTCATAAAGAATAAATAAATATTTTTTTCTTCCTAAGGCTCGCACATAATTTGAACATAAAACATATTTATTAATAAATGAAGCGTTGAACCTACACATGGTTACAAGGGTGTTGGGTTTGTCGTGTCTCTACATTAATGAAGGAAGAAATTGTTATTCTTTCCGGATAAAAATGCATTATTAGACCTAGTTTGAGGACCAGGTTAAACCATTGAAAAAGAAACTCAAAAATGAAAAAAAGGTAGCTAGAGAAGATTGGCAATCTCTAAGGTGGCCCGTGGTAATCTTGTATTCTATAGACTAGAAGAGAGGTGGGTGGACCAACAATACACATGGCTTAAGAAGAAAATAAAATAAAATTATTTCAAGGATTGAAAAAAAAAAAAAAATATACTTATTTTAAGGAAGAAAGAGTTAAGAGGTAAAAAAAAAAAAATTATTTCAAGGAACCCAACGCCGTTTCCTGAAGCCGAGCTCTAATCCATATCACATTTTGTAGTGGGCCGAATGAAGTGTAATGAGCCACCCGTGAACAATTATTTATATAGAAGTGAATTCTCAAACCAATTGGTAACAAGTAAAGGTGATGTAATATTTCTATTGGGTAAATAACTAAATTGCTACAATTTTTTTTACTCAATTAGATAATTACAAATTGTAGCCCGAAATTTAATTTCTTTACATTTTACTATATGAGCTTTTAATATTTAGTAAATAACTACTGCTATTTCAATTTCGGTCAAATTATTATACATAAAATGAGAATGTAACAGTCACATGAGATTATTTAATGCATACCTAAAATTAATTCAGACATAAATGAAAATGATTGCACCTAAATGATTTCAATAATACGCTCAATTCACTACAAAAAATTTAGTTGTTTGTAAAATATTTATTTGTGAGCTACATATAAACTTATTTGGAAGGGAATATTGAAAATCTCTTACAAATAGAACATTAAAAAAAATTATAAGAGAATGACTCTTAAAAAAAAAACTAGAAACTTGAGTGGAGAAAAATCTCTTACAAGATTTTGAGTTTTGTAAGAAATTTTCCTCAAAATTTAATAGATCTCTTGGAAATTCTTATAATTTATGAGGGAATGATTCACTTTAAAAAAATATCGTCACAAATTACTATTTTTCTTGTAGTGGTGATTAGACCTACTTCCAGTTTCAAATGTGTCTTTCAATTGAGTGTCCATTTGAAATTATTTCGATGGTCCTTTCGATTTATGTATGAATTCATCTTATATATATATTAAAAGACCTCACGTGCCCGGAATATGCTCATTTTCTGTCCAATTTTATAGAAATTGAAATATAAAAAGAAATTTGGTTAGAAATTGAAAACACAGATAACCGATTTTAAAATTTTAAAATTCGGGTAACAAATAATAATTGGTTCAACGTTGAAGTACTATTAACCCATTTTTATTTACACATCGATGCAGAACTCACGGGAAAGCTGGGTTGATGGTAACATTGTTAAGCGAGACCAACCAAGAGAGTTTTTCGATAATAGGTCAGAGGATATTCACAATGTTCGGCTTGGTTAGACATGGGTTAACCTTAACGTTCAAGAAATGTTTACCAAAAAAAAAAAAGAATTTTATTTTTTTAATAATGGGAATTAGTTCCAAATTCCAATACATACCTAATTATTTGTGATTTTATGCATATTTTTGTTATCTATTGGTCTTATACGTTCCAAATACGTAATATCATCTAGGAAATAGGCGGGTGAGTGATTTTTTTTTTTTTTTTTGTTTTCCGCGAGGTGGTCCTAGGGGTCCTCATCAGGAGGGCAGCACACGTAGCATGCTTGCTCCACACCTAGACTAATCACCACTCGTACCGGGTCAGCTCGTAAGGGGTAAAGAACCGGCCATGAACAATTTTTTATTCTTATGGTCACTAGCGGGGATTGAACCCCTGACATCTGGTTAAAGGATGAGGCGCTGAACCACCACATCATTGTTACATGGTTAGGCGGGTGAGTGATTCATCTCACATTCCTGCTCTGTTTAGCTTGAGAAATAGGAATTAAAAAATTATCTCCATTTAGCTTGCGAAATTGGACTATATATATATATATATATATATCCACGAGTTAGAGAAGTCACATCATCGCCACATCACAATGGCAAAAGACATTTTGATAAATATTTGCAGTCATATTATCGCCACATCAGATATATATCATAGAAAAAAGAGAATAATGTAATTTATCCAAAACACTCACAATGGGCAAAAACCATTTTGGATTCATTAGGCAAATCATTTTGAATTTATATGATTTTTATATAATGTAAATTAATAAAATATATTTACTTATAATTTATTTTCTAATTAATTAATTATATTATCAGACATACAAATCAATTTTTTATTCAAGTAATTATCTACGAATTATATAAAAATACATAATTTAAATCATTAATAATGTTTCAAAGTAAAAAATTTCTTTGTATTAATTTTTATATTAAATAATAAATCTACATCAGTAATCACTTATAGTAAACTTAAACATAATGTGTATGCTTATTATGAAATTGCCAAATATATTCGAGATGTCTTCTTGTAATTGTTGATGTGTAAGTCTACCGCGAAGTTAGATATTATTTGGATTATCTCATAAGCAAGCAAATGCTCCTTACTTAACTCGGGCAGCAATATACCATATTCGACATCATCATATGCGAGCACTCACGATAGGTAAAGTCATATTGACTCTCTTTTTAGTCATATCATAGGCACATCAACAATTTATCTTAAAAGAGATAAAAAAAAAAAAAAAGTAATTTGGTAAAACACTCACAAAAAGACAACTTTGATACAGACAATTTAAATCTATCTGATATTTATATAATATTAATAAAAATGATATTATATTTACTTGTAAGTTTTTAATTAATTGATTGTATTATACACAAGAATTACATTTTTATTCAAGTAATTTGTTTTAAATTATAAGAAATGTATGATTTAAAATTATTAATAATATTCGAAAAAAATAATATAAATTTCATTATATTGATTTTCAAATAAAAATACATAGCCAATAGCCCAATACATAACCAACATATTATAATTTTTAGGTTTAGTATTAGTTTTATTTTGTTGTTGAAAAAAAACTAAAAATAAAAAGAAATTAGGAAATAGATGAAATATCTTGAAAATACAAATGTCCTTATGACAACTTAGATGAAAGATAAAAAATATATGGAGGGACAATTAGTGGTGAAGACAAATTATGTCAACTCCTCTCACCTCCATATAAGCAGATGTCCTAACATATTTGCCCATTGCAAGTGCTCTTACGCGGATCCCCTCCCCAAAAAGGCTTGGACAATTAGATGTTAACACTACAATTTTTTATTTACCAAACATAATTTATAAAGTTTAAATCACAAATTGCGAATATAAATCTAATTCAAATTGAAATTTATATTCAAATCAATAATTACTAAATTCATATTAATATTTATTATTTATGTTATATTTATTTATATAATTTTATAATATATATGTATAAGCTAAAAGGGACGGGTTTGAGGGACTTCTAGTGGTGAATCTAGTAACTCAGCTAAGTGGGTTCTTAGTACGGTCTTAAGGGGAAAAAATTAAATCGGTATTAATTCGCGTCGGAATTTAAAATACTATAGGATAATTTTTTTTAATATTTTTTAAATGAAAAATGACACAATACTTTTTTTGGTAACGTGTTTTGCTCATGTAGCTTTTAGCAAAAAAAAAAAATCCATATTTTTAAAAGGGACATCGTGGTTACTTTAGTATTATTATTATTATGACTTTTTTTCAAGCTAACTTAATTTTTTTTTTTAATGAAAGTCAAACTTTATTGAAATCAAGTAATTACACTACAAAATAGAAAAAACCCGCGCTGGATAAATTGGTTAACATCCAATTCCCGAACTAGTAGAGTAGGTACTAACAGAACAACATAAGCAAAAACAACAGAGGAAAATACAGAATTACAGATAAAAGTAAATAAACTAAAACAACAGAACGGATAAACGGAAGAGATGACCTCAGGCAAATGATAGAAGCTTGGAGAAGAGGAATCCTCGTGATACAGCGGCACCTGTAGCCCTTCGGAGGGTAGAACAACCTTCCTCAAGAGCGACATAGCTAACAGAGGATCTGCAAACCAAGCGATACCGGACATGACCCATAATAAATCAGAAACACACACGACTCCATAGACAAACAAGGATGACCGCATGACCGGTTCAGAGATTTCTGAGTGGTAAGGGCTGGACAAAACCAGTCTACCAAAGCACCCCTGCCTATGGAACATCCGCGAATGACTAGCGCACTTCGAGGGTGCCACAGAGATGCTCTGCTTCTCCGATTGGAGAAGGAAATGAGATACGTCCGCGACCGCGGTCGTATCATGATTACCCCGAAGGGTAAATATCATGCGGTGGTTTATTCCGAGAACGGAGCGTTGGCTCTGACAAATATGAGTTCAGCTGGAAGGGGTAGATGGGTAGTGGGCTGTACCGCCAAGATGTAGTCATGTTTGAGCTTAAAACGGTGAACACTATCCACGACAGCGCATGGGGGGCGTAGGCGACCGGCGCACGGCACTGGGGCAGCGGAGATGGGCCGTGGCGGCTGGTGGAGGCGCGTACTAGAGCGTACGGCGATGCGTCTGCGCGCAAGGCGGCGCGTGTAAGACACGCACCGCTGCAGTGAGCACGTGGGCGCGCGTGGGGCGCGTGTGGAGGCGTGTGTCGGCGCGTGTCGGCGCGTGATGGCGTATGTTGGCGCGTGGGACCCCGTGGAGGTGGTCGTGGTGGTGGTGGTGGTGGTGGTGAGGGTGTACGGGAGGATATGAGGGGCGGGCGGTTGAGGCAGACTCCGCTATTTGGAGATGCGAAGGCGAAGCGTGGAGTGAAAGCGATGTTGAACAAGGCCACCCGCTGTGGTGGGGCTTCCGGCTTTGGCTTAGGCTTAGGCTTTTGCTGGAGGAAGAGTTGCTCCATGCTCATGGCCGACGAGAGAGTGTGCGAAAACAGTGACTTCCCTTCGGGTTTTGGATCGAGAGAGGGAGTCATCTATTTCGGTCGAGGCAAAGCTATTCAGAAGCTAGAGAGCTTCTGAATAGTGCCTTGAGAGAAGCCATAACTTTTTCAACAATTTTTTAACTTTAAATTTTATCACTATACTTACATAAGAACTCTTCATGTTATCTTAGTGTCAATAGTTTTTTTTAATAATAATACCTCCTGGAAAAAGACTCATAAAAAATGAATTTGAAGAGAAATCTTACGATTAATCTTTCGATTTTTTTTTTTTTTTTTACTAAAAGACTAGTGTAGTGAGTCGACCCGTATTCTAGAACTAAAACTCCTTACGCCTTACCAGCTCAGTTGCACAAACATTCATATCAAGTGTCCTTAACAATATTTGAGGGGGTTCATTAACAATATTTATTGAAAATATATCTAGACTGTCATTAAAAATAAAAAAATGAGCCAAACGATGTATTAGAAACCCGCTTGGTACACTCTACACCCGCCGGTGAGGGCCACGATTCCAAACCCGAACACATCTTGCAAAATCTCAATACCATACCTTATACCCCGCAACCGTGAGGGTTGAGGAGGAAATAGGAATTCCCTCAAACTTTTGGTGATTTGTAATTTTAACATTATAAATTGTAATTTTTTGTCCTCTAAAATTGTATATATTGTTTGTCCATAATTTAATTATTGTTTATGAAAAAAAGAAAATTATACCGTCTCTACTACAGGATGGGTTCACGGGTAAATTCAGGGCGGACCCGCGGTTTAGCGTTTCAGGTTTAACATTTAAGACAGTATTAAGAAAAAAGGTTAGTAGAGCCGGTGTACTCTTCGTTTAATCGAGTAAATTAAATCGTAATCAAAATGTTTTACTAGGTTGCCAAGGTGGGTAAAAAAACTAAAATCCAAATCTACCGCGTACAGCGTACTCTTGGGTGCATTTATTTATTACTTTATTGTTTTAGTTATTTATTTAACAAAAAATCCGACATTTAATCACTTACCATTAGATTCTTTAACTGATACCCCCTCGTGTGTTCTCTTCCAAACCAAAATGCTTCCATAAATGCTCTCTTCCCCTCTCTCTCTCTCCATCCATCTTTCTCTTTCTCTCTCTACAAAACCTGTATATAACTCACATATATACGCACATACATAATTCCCTGTCTGTATACATATACTACTACTACTCATTTACTATATACTCTCTTGCTCTGCCAAATCGCCCATATGGCCATCTCCGCCGGCGCTCTCTTCCTAACCCTGGCCCTCTCCGCCGCTGTCCTCCTTCTGCTCCGCTCCTCTCGGCGGCGGATGCTGCGGCTTCCGCCGGGGAGTCTAGGGCTGCCGTTCATCGGGGAGACCCTTCAACTCATCGCGGCCTACAAGACAGAGAACCCGGAGCCGTTCATCGACGAGAGGGTGAGCCGGTACGGGCCGGTGTTCACGACGCACGTGTTCGGAGAGGCGACGGTGTTCTCGGCTGAACCGGAGCTGAACCGGTTCATACTTCAGAACGAGGGGAAGCTTTTCGAGTCGAGCTATCCCGGTTCGATCAGCAACCTTCTGGGCCGCCACTCGCTGCTGCTTATGAAGGGGAGCCTCCACAAGAGAATGCACTCTCTAACCATGAGCTTCGCAAATTCCTCCATTATTCGGGAACATTTCCTGGTCGATATAGACCGGCTCATCCGGCTCAATCTCGATTCCTGGACCGGCCGGGTCCTTCTCATGGAGGAGGCAAAGAAGGTGCGTATACACAATTATTATTTTCTTTTTTGTTCGCTCGATATTTAAATTTATCTATACTCTTTATGATTTATTTGGTATGTGTTAAGGTGTTCACATTAATTTTTTAATTATTGGACTCTAATCTGAAACTTTTATTTAAAACCGTTACGATTTTATTGAGTATTTATGAATTCATTTTTTTAGACTTAATAATTTGCATTTAAAGATATTTCTAAACTAACTTTGATTAATTATCTACTGGCCAAAAATAGAAGATTTATTCATTAATCTCCACCCTTATTATTGGTGGTGGTCGTGAATTGATTTATTTTACCTTTTTTTGCCATGGATTTATTTTACTACCTAAATTTTTATTTAACGATATGTTTCTTAACTAGAGGATATGGTTAGTTAAAACGACCATGACTAGAGGAGTGTTAGACCGTTATGGTCTAACCGGATTCGAGCTATGGAAGTATAACCGAGCCGACCCATTCAGTAACTTCGTTTTTATTAGCATTATATATATTTATTAAATATATTATTATTTCTTTTTTGGTTAAAAATAATTGAATAATTAATGAGGTAGCAAAATGATTTAGATCCAAATCCTTGGTCTCTTTCTTTTTCATCATTTTGCCTTTATTTATGGGTTGGGTTGGGTGGAGGCATTGATGGAGCTTCACGTTTGGACATGAAAAGGAGTACGTGCGGCTATTTATTAACCAATCAATCCATTAAATAAAGCAAAAATAAATAAATAAAAAGAATCTTTTAATTTTATACCATATATTATATTATATACCTTTTTTTATTATAAAAAATATAAATTTATATTAGTATCTTTATCGAAGTTGAATAAATTATGTATTTATATTATATTCATAATAGTCAAAGTAGATCTAATCATATTATCGTAACATTCTCAATATTCTCAATACAATAGTGTATATACACATGTTGGTTTCTAATATATATACAGATAAGTAAAATACTTTAAAAGTTTCTTAAGACCTATGAACTTTGGACACTACCCCATTCTGTTAAGGGATATTTGTATTATTAAAATAGACCTTTTATAAGTGAAGCTTGGAGTCTAAAGTCCATACGGCACTCCTTTTCGCCATGTTGGTAATCATTATAGAACACTCTAATATATTTTTCTTGCTTGTTCATTTTTTCCCAAAAAGAAAAACTTCGTTTACTTTTCATTATTATTATACCTGAAAAGTAAGGAATCCTTTTTTTTTTTTAAGAAACGAATGGATTAGTAAGTAGCGATATAGATTCTTCCCATTACATAATATTCAAAACTCTTTTAAGTTCATCGCACTATACAATGTTTAGACTTTTCTATTTATATATAAAATATATCATACATTAAATAATCAGTACATGCATTGGTCCTATAAAAGCACCATCAACAACTTAATGTAGTTAAGAGACCGTTCCGTTTGGAACCAATCTTTATTTACCAGGGAAATAGCTTTAATCAAGTTATCTGAGAGATTCGAACTCATCATTCGAAAAACCATAAATCGTCTTATATGTTTGGTCCATATATTAATTAAAATGAGTAATAATAATAGTTATTATGTATATTGTGACGTGGCAGATAACTTTCGAGCTAACGGTGAAGCAGCTAATGAGTTTCGATCCAGGGGAATGGACAGAGTCACTAAGGAAAGAGTATGTAATGGTGATTGAAGGCTTCTTCACTGTCCCACTGAAGCTCTTCTCCGCCACCTACCGTCGTGCCATCCAAGTATGTCCCTCTCCTTCCTTTATCTCATTTTGGATCCATATATTTATCACTATATACATATATCATTACTCAAACAGTCGTTCATACATTAATTAAGTTTAAATCAATTTTCTAAATTATATATATATAATTTTTTTTTGTTTAGATGGAGAACTTTATTTTTATTATATACTAAACGCTTACCCAATATTTTGGTTGGAAGAATCTTAAGAAAAAAACAGTGTCTAAAACTTGTTAAGATAATTATTTTTTTTAGCCAATTTTAAGATAATTATGAAATGGGGTCTTTTAATAATATATATTTTTTTGGTGGAAAATTTAATAATATTGATGAGTGGATAAATTCTATTCATTGTCAAGAAAATGACAACAGATATGACAAATGCACGTGAGGGTCTGAGACAGCTAGCTAATTGTATATGTTTGGTGGATTCGACACTTTCATCTGTCCCTAAATGGAGTTAACAATTAATTATTATACCTAACTAACTATGTTTACATCTGTATTAATTTAATTAAATTAAATTCGGATTAATGGCAGATACCCTTTTGTAATCTCACTAATTGTCCCCTTCCTCTAATTCCGTATCAAATTATTCTTCCTCCACTAAACCACACGTATGGCAATCATTTTTTCATCGATATGATTGATCGACTGACCAATGTTTTTGGGTCCATAATTATATATATTAGAGAAATAATTGACACTGAAAGCGCTACAATTTTTCTTTAAAGGGTGTATAAAAAGTTGATATTAATAGTGTACCCGATTAACATAGTTCCTAATTTTATTCATGTTTATATATATTTAAAAATGTCACAACCTCTATATGTTGATACCAGACGATACAAAATCATCATCAATAGCTAAAATATCGTTTGTAAACATTACTTTAAGAGAGGATCTTAAAGTATAAATAAGAACGTATCAACTGTCAAGGCTTAAACTCATAAGTTTCAATTTAATAATACAGTTGATTAATACACATGTCTTATTTTTAACCTACAGGCTCGAACGAAGGTGGCAGATGCATTAAGTTTGATAGTAAGGGAAAGGAGGGAAAATGGATTAAGGAAAAATGACATGTTAGGAGCGTTATTAGCCGGAGACCAAGCCTTTTCCGATGAGGAGATTGTTGACTTTCTTTTAGCTCTCCTGGTTGCCGGCTATGAGACCACCTCCACCATCATGACCCTGGCCGTCAAGTTTCTCACGGAGACGCCGCTTGCCTTGGCTCAACTCAAGGTACGTCATTTTATTCATCTTCTAATTATTTATTTATTTAATTGGATTATGCATTTAAATCATATCATCATATAATACTATATGAACATAATATAGGACTAGGAGGATTAATTAGAGTTTATGGCTTGTGGACCAACTTCTTGACAAGTATACATATGCACTATCATCATGTAATGCCATAGGAACCTCAGTTTTGTTATCTATATTTGAACCATTCATCATAAGATAAAATACTTTTTTTGGCTATATCTAGGGACGATGCCATGAATTTATCTAAACTAAATAAATACTTCAACATAAGACTTTAAATTGTTAAATTAAAAATAGTAATACTTTTAAATTTAAAATTACACAATAGAACGGTTACACTAAGTTAAGAAAATTACGGGCATAAAGAAAAAGTCTAGTATGGATTTGAATTTTGAATACGCGTAGATTTAAATTATCTATTTTTAAGAAATTAAAATTAATGAATATGAGATTGAAACATTTTAGTCGGAGTTTGAGGACCAGTTTAGTCGGAGTATGAGGACCCATTTAAACAGTTTGACGTTCTTTGAACCTCACCCACACGCTTGGCAAAAAAAAAAAAAATCACACACAAGGCTAGAATGAGATTTAAGTGATTCATAAATCTATTTTTGTATTGATATAAGAGTAGGCTATAAAATGAAGTTGAAAGTAAATTAATCCTAATAAATTATCCTAAATAGATTTAAGATGTTGCAGAAATTTTAATACGTCTACGGTAAATACTTCTACATTTGCGATCGACTGTAATTTAGCCGAATTCACCGGTCCAGCAAACACCCATGAAACCTTATAGTTACATCGGACCGGATAATCCAGTGGTCTGATCCGGTCAGCACAGTCAACTCCCTCGCGGTAAATTATAAATTAAATTAGTATATTATTAATTTATATATTTTCCCATGCATGCAATGCATATGCAAGGAGAACAAAATTCGAATCATGGGTGGGAAGCGGACAGAATGAATGATGTGTTCTGAAATGCACGCGTACCAAAATAGAATTATTGATTTGAGTTGAGAAGAAAGATACGGTGCGCTGTGAAAAATCTCTGACTCCGACCGCCTCTGTGTCTGCCCCTCCCTCTCTTTGACTTTGACCGTCTTATGTCGGTTTCATTAAATGACGAAAAGACCCTTCTTGATTGCACAGACTAGGGAGGGGAGCTAGTAGGTAGGCTGGAGGTAGTAGCTGTTACATGGGCCAGGCCCATTGTGTCAGTACGTGGGCTTCTAGGGAACCGTGGTCGGCCCTGATTTCGAGACCGACATTAAATTTTTGAATTGATTTTGTACCCATCCTAACTAGACTCCTAGTCCTAGACTGTATCTAGCTAGGTTCCCTAGTTTGTCTCTTTGATTCCTAGGAATAGAACCAGGACTATGACTAGGACTAGGTACAAACGCCTAGGAAAGGAAATGCTTGGTTTGAATGAAACCCTAAAATGCAACTAAAAATTTAATCTACATCAAATTGTTTGTGGATGTTTGAGCAAATGCTAACGATATTTTTTGAACATTTTAATAGTTATTGCATAACTTCATGAGTGTACAAATTGCTAAAATTTTCGACTAATTTAGACGGAATCTGACACGTGATAAAAAAAAAAACGTGGGAGGCTGTTAATTGATTTTTGGACATTCGAATATATTGCTAGTTATTTTTCATCATGTGTCAAATATACGAGTTATTCTGTTCAAGAAAAACAGAAATCCTAATGAAATTAGCTAATTGTCAAAGTAGATACTTGAGCTACCAAAATATTTAAAAAGAAACTTCTAGTAGATTTTATTTTTGCCAATTTGTAGAAATTTATTTGAATGCTCAAAAAATATCAACTAGCAGTTTGATAGATAGTTAAACCTTTTAATGTAATTAACATGAATAATGGGTGTTTGTGGTTTGGACATTGAGCAGGAAGAGCACGACAAAATTATGGCAAAGAAGAACTCCACCGAGGGACTAGAATGGAACGACTACAAATCGATGCCTTTCACTCAATGTGTAAGTGATCATTATCTCAATTTCTCAATGCAATTAAATTGCAGTTTTTGTTACTCATTCATCATCTTCATTTGGCATTGATTTCCATTCTTTAGGTCGTAAATGAGACACTTCGTGTTGCGAACATAATCGGCGGAGTATTCAGGCGGACGATGACCGACATTCAAATCAAAGGTTAGTTGATTAGTTACTAACCTAATCAAATCTACCATCTTGTTTCTGTAATTGGCTCGTCCATGAATAATGTTTAATCCTTAATTACATAGGTTATACGATACCTAAGGGATGGAAGGTATTTGCGTCGTTCCGGGCCGTCCATCTCGATCTAGACCACTTCAAAGACGCCCGAACTTTCAATCCTTGGAGATGGCAGGTATTGATTTGTCCATCATGCGTCTCGTTATAAACTAGTTGTTATAGTTTGCACTTTGTTAAATGTTTTTTTTATTTACTAATATTTATATACTTGATGGTGCAGAGCCAGTCTGGCTCGACAACGAGCTCCGGTGTCAATGTATTTACGCCGTTCGGAGGGGGTCCGAGGCTCTGCCCCGGGTACGAGCTAGCTAGAGTCGAACTATCTGTCTTCCTTCATCACATGGTGACTCGATTAAGGTATTTGGCACGATAAATTTAGTGTGTAGTATTTTTTACTTTTACAGTAAACTGAGATATGGTATCGATAAAATTGGTTGGTTGCAGTTGGACTCCGGCGGAAGAGGATAAGTTAGTGTTCTTCCCAACAACTCGGACCCAAAAGCGATACCCAATCATCGTGAAACGACGGGAATTTGTCGACACTAATTGATAATTTATATAAGTGCATGGATGGATCTTCATGAGTAGTAGTTAGCAATAAGAGGAATGTTCTTCATTTAATTAGAGTCGCAGTTTGAAATAAAACCAATATTATTATTACATCCAACAAACTTTATGTACTGTACATTCTTATTATAATTAAATTCACCATCGTATTATTATGCATACCTCTACTCTACCTTATATTCTAAATCACGCAATTGCATAGATTGGTGTTTGCACATAACACTTTACTTCAACTCGGATTACCAGACTCATTCTAACTGTATTATTGTCAGGTGTTAATAAAAATACAACTGTTTTATATGTTAGAACTTGTAAGTGTAATTTTTTTTTTTTTATATATACTTTTAATCATACTGTAACATAGATTTTGATTATAAACTAGTCATGACAATACCGTGTTATGGAGAAAGCAGTGGATTCTATTCTAGAACGACCCGAGGAAAAAAAAAATAACATGGTTGCATATATATGAGATGAAATCTGTTGTGCGCTATTATGCCTAGTTTATTGGTGGGCTAGCTAGAAGTTGGATCATGGTGGAAAATGGAATTGACCTAAATAAGGTATATATAGTCGTAACATAAATTAAATGTATATTAGAGCATCCACAGTGGTATTACGTAAAGATTACGTAAACGTGGGTCCTACATGTTTATTTAAGTAAAGCAACAAAACTATCTACAGTGGTTTTACATAGCATTCTTTAAAGATGTGACCCACACGTAAATTTATGTTTTTACATAAAGCATTCCTTAAATTTAAGTAATGCACTATGTATTACGTAACCATTTTTTTATTATAAATTAATTCATTTTATAATTATTGTTAATATCTTATTGGTGGTTGTTGGAAAATTTAATAATAAAATATATTTAAGGAATATGTTTAAGTAATACGATTGCAGAGAAAATGATTTTTACGTGTGTCTTAAATTTACGTATTACTTAAATTATACATAAATGTCTACGTGACAACTTTAAAGAATACAATTTATGTAAAACCATTATGGATGCTCTTATAGACCTGCTTTGGACCTAGTAGCTTAAACAATAATGATCTGGGCCTAGTAGCTTAAACAATTATGATCAGTTTTAATCAAACTAGTCATGCATTTATGTATATCGCTTGTTTAATGCTTCACTAATATAAATATACCATATATATATATATATATATGTACAACACGCCAAATAATATATTTATATATATCATCATAAATAAAACATATGCATATATATATATAATAAAAACAAAAATATCGTGCCTTATGCCATGCCGTGGCATATGGCATGTTGTCGAGAAATCTAAAAAAATCTAAAAGATCAAACCGCCTAATATTGACTCTCCTTGAACCTCAGGTTCAGATATCTCCTTTGGATCCTCCTGAAAAAAATGAAAAGTCATCACATGTTAATTGAGGAATTTCAGCCGCTCAACTCTCTTCTAAGTCTAATCTATTTTCTTTCCTAATCACATGGATGAGTCATCAGTAATTAAAAACATCATAAAGTAGACATTTTGAGAGTCATCAGTAATTAAAAACATCATAAAGTAGACATTTTGTTCTTCATGGGATCTAGAAACAACCGGGAAGATTTAAAATAATTCCAAGCTGACTCATCAAGAATTCAGAAAGATTTAAAATGTTAATATTCAGATGGACAGTTTTTTTTTTTTTTTATAAAATTGGTTAATTTTTATTTTTCTCTTAAAATTGACAAAATAAAAATATGTTTCGAGCATAAAAAATAAGTCTAAACCATAAATAACAAATCGAGTGAAAAATATTTAGTTTTTATAGCTTAAATTGATAATTTTGATGCCAAAATCAATCGGAATAAATGAAAAACAACAAATCTAAGTATTGAGACACTGTATACAATGATTAGCAATATGATTTATAGTTAGAATTGTTTTTAGTTTCATAACACTTTCTAAAAAATATTTTTAAAAAAAAAACAAAAACAAAATTTACCTGAACTCTGATGATCAGGAGAGTAGTCAGTCAAAGTCAGTTAATTTATAGAAGCTGCCACCATCCAACTGTCAACCCTCACTTCTATCCTTCAACTTGATGAATCTTTGGCTCCCTAGAGAAACCAATCTTGCTGCTGAAACCTGTTCATATATGTAAAATCACATTCAGAACTGGGGAGTAAAAAGGAAACTTACAGTGTGGTAAAAGATAAGTGAATGACTAATGCGAACTACACAAATCCAATATTTATTTAGCAAAATAAAGATCCCTCATTACAAAAAGAATAGGATATGCCAACTGCTCTAGTATTGGACAGGGTAGCACATTAGTTGAGGCATTTCTTTGGTATATATATAGAGGTAGTGTTCCTCCACTACAAACCTTAAAATAAATGTTATATTTTTAGCCTATATATTTATAAATTATTATTAGGACCCATTAATTAAACAAGTCTTGGCAAAAAAAAAATGTTTTAGTTTTGCTGTAGGCAAAACAAGTTCAGGTCTGTCATTAGTGGTGAGAAAAGAACAAAATTTTGGGTATTATTAAAATGTAATCTCTGGATAAAAAGGTAGAAAGGTGGTCACATGAATTGGTAAAGAAAGATTCCTTAGGAAATGGACAAGGAATACGATATTCTTCCTCTGGTTAAAAACAACAAATTAGATTTAGTTAAACTAACTTCCCACCACAAGTGGCGGCTGACTGTCTCAGATTCTCTGTATTCTTCTTGCTACTATGGAGGTATCCTAAGCATGACTTGAAGAAAAACAGAAAATTAAATAAAAAATATTAGGGGGAAAACAAGATTCACAGAACACTAGTTGAACCCCCTTAATTACCAGAGTATACAGGGTATGAACTCAATGTGTATAGAATATAAGGCTTAAAATTAGTATGAAGGCTAAGACTTTTTACTAGTTGTGAATTGGCCAAAGAGAATGATGTCATGTCATGAGAAGCACACACTATTGACAGAGACAACATGCTAACAACACCATCTTGAATTGACCCAAATTTGAATTTCTGACCTTCTAGATGCAGCCAATGAGTTTTAGTTTTTTCAAACCTTGCACTATCAAAATAATGACCCTCCTACTCCAAGAAAATTCTAATTTGCAAAATATCATTTTGCTTTCTCCACTTATGTGTATTTCATATTCATAGGCCAAAGAATCAACTATCAGCAGAAAACCACTTTGATTATTATTCTAATAATAGCATTAATCACAGAATTTTCTTCACCTAACTTGTGCAGCAAACAACAGATAGGGTAGGCAGGACTTACAGCTTCAATATCAATCTTGTACACCAGAAGCTTTCTTCTTTCTCTGCAACTAATTTTGTACGCCACGAGAATGTGAGCAACTGCTAAAAGCAGCGACGAGATGAAAAGAGCCATTTCCATGGCTCTAACGTATCCTCCTCGGTCCATCATAGGTTCGGCAAACACATAAGAAGCTTTAAGTGAAACGAACACTAGCGATGACAAAGAACACACAGTTGTTATCGCCAGGTAAGGCCCTCGGGATAGCCTTGGCCCATCACATAGGCTATAAACACCTGTAGAATAAATGTGAAAATGTCAAAAGGTTAATCGCTTTCATTCTTGCTCATGCACTAATTTAAAAAAACAAAATTGAATCTTTGTCTATTTACTTGAGGATTGTTCTTTATAAACTTCGTGAAGAAAAACCTTGTCTTCTACGTAAGGGTAGAAACCAATAATACAAATTTTGATGGACTGCCATCAGTTCCTTAAAATCAACGCTTATTAAATTTATTCCAGTTCAGAGATCAGCCTCACAACTAAAAATATTTAATAATGAATTATTACTTTGTATCTATGAGCTGGAAGATTGAGCTGGAAATTTCACAGGTTATCATAATTTCTAACGTCATTTACCAACTGGAGAAGGAATTACCAATCAGCTAAATCATGATGAACGATGTTCGTCAAATTTTAACTTCTAGCAGGCAAAACATCAAACAACTGACGGGCACCAGTCAGACTTTGGCAAATGAAGCAGTACTTACATATAATAATGACCGATCTGACGATGGAGATGAGAGGAATATCAACCAGCGAGTACCGAAAGTCGTAGTTGCTAAAGTGGGAAGATAGAGTGTCCAGCGATGACGAGGCAGGCGACAGAGAGGCAGAGAGCAGAGCAGACGGCAAGAGTGTGTCCGCGATTACGAGAAGGATCGGGGCGGAGAAAAGGAGGAGAGAAACCAACATGGTGATCAAGAAGAAGACGGTCTTTACTCCCCGAAGTATTTTCTTCGATCTCTCTTCCTTGGAGAAACCCATCGGTGGCGGATGACGGCGGCAGAGGATCGCGTCGGTTTGAGGAAGCAAGTTTGAAACTTTGAAGCGTGGGATTCGAGGTATGCAGTTGGAGAAGAGTTATAGAGTGGAATCCATCGCGAAAGGAAGTGGCAGAGAAATTGAGAGAACAGGAGCAGGCTTAAGAGAGAAGAAGAAGAGGAGGAAGAAATGTATAAGGAAGGAAGGTGCAGTGTTTTGACCTGACTTGTCGTCTCCAATTGGCGATGTGGGGGCTGACGCATAAATAAACGTATATATTTAATTAATTTAAATAGAATAAAATAAACGCGCTGAAGGAAGAACTTTCTCTCTCCTCCAAATTTAACGGCAATTTCTAGAAGCTTTAACGACAATAAACTGTATATTTTCTGGTTGAATGTATATGGTTTTTCCCACTACCTTGTACAAAAAGTTAAATAAATTATCGATGAGGTGGCACTTATTTCGTTTTCTTGTGTATCGTACCAACTTTCTACATACGTTATTTGAGTTTATATTATATTTAGTTATAAATAAACTTATAGTATCAATGATATTTTTTTTTGTACAATTAAGACAATTCAACTTTAGAGGTGGGAACTATGATGTATCTATTTTTTTACAAATTACTTTAAAATAATTAAAGGGTTAACAGGTCTTTTGGTCTATGATGTTTGACAACTTTTGAGTTTTGGTCAATGATGTTTTTTTTACCTAGTTTTGGTACCATATGTTTGCAGATTTTTTCTAGTTTTGGTCTAACCGTTACATTCCGTCCATTTTTTGACATGTACATGTCACGTGATCCACTCTAAACTTTCAATTTTGTTCAATTTAGTCCCTCTAATACTTTCCTATCCTTTTTTGTGTTCAATGTAGTCCCAAAGTTTCAAAAATTCAATTGGACTATTGTCCAATTTGGGTCAATTTTGAAACTTCGGGACTAAATTGAACAAAAAAAAAGTTAAGAAAGTATTAGAGGGACTAAATTTAAAGTTTAGAGTGGATCACGTGACTTGAACATGTCAAAAATGGACGGAATGTAACGGTTTAACCAAAACTAGAAAAAATCTGCAAACATATGGTACCAAAACTAGGTAAAAAAAACATTATTGACCAAAACCCAAAAGTTGTCAAATATCATGGACCAAAAGACCCGTTAACCCATAATTAAATTGCTAGCAGAACTCTTAAGATGATATGATATTGAATTATTTTTTCCCTCATTTTCGATATATTTAATAGAACAAATTCGTCTATTAAGATTAAATTCAGTTCAAGAATATTATTCCATGTATAACCGACTCGTAAATATATACTCCAAATAGTTTTGCTAAATTCCTATACTAAATTTTTAACCCGATTTGTTTTCTCTAATAACGGTATATATATGTTTATGCCCAAAATATTTATTTCAAATCTGATAAAATATAATATTCATTTGATTCAGTTAAAACTTCAATTGCTTGTAGATATACGTTGCCCTTTCGAAAAAAATCCACACCTCTCGCAAAAATTACGTATGATACGATTAGTATGCATATTTATCTTAGTTATAATTAAAGTAGACATATAAGAATATATTTAATTACAAATGAAAAAATTAAACTCCTGAAAAGACGAAATTATTAGAACAAATTGGATGCACTACAATATACAACACAAACCCTTGTTCAATCCATTATGCTTAAATTGCAATTATTGCTGCACCAACATTATAATAGAAGGTCATCTGGACTAGATAGCGTATACTTCACAATCATAATAGCTAGGACCTTCATTTTCTTATTGTTTTCTCGAAGTAAGTTGCTGGTACAATGAATAAATAAATAATAATAAAATTGAATTATTATTGTTGTTCCAGGATGGAGCGAAATTGGTGGAACCGAAGCGACTGATTGGATACATGTGATCACATGCAATTTCTGTCTGTCAAGAACAATTGTTCGCCATATTCAATTTCATGGTCCTCAACTGTTTTCTCCAGATAATTTAAATAAATAATTTATTTCCCTTTTCTTTTAATTATTATATATTTGGAGAATCATGGTTGGTCAGATTCTATTCTATATATATGAAGGTATCAGCATTGAGTATTAAAAACTCAATATACAATTACGCTTGTCAATTAAGATTCTTTTTTTACCTCTACGTTCTATTCTCATTAGAAAATACTTTTTTTTTTTTTTTACAAATTCGATTACGTATTAGGTTAAAGCTTTTGCAAAGCGGAAACTAAGTTTAAATGAGACATTCAAACAAAAAAATCCTGAATGAAATTTATTATTTTACGGGGTATTATAGAAAAGGGTCCAATTAAAAGTTTAACCTCCGTAACATATTTGTTCAAAATCTAGAGTAATCTGTTAATTATTATATGGTATGTTCTCTTGTTTACCAGATATATTTCATTAATTTTTCAGTTATTGGCTCAATAATTTATTCTAGTTAAATATTTAGGCTTGACTTAGTTAGAAGTGGTGGGATTAAAAGACGTTAGCTAATTGAAACGACGTACTTAAACATTATGTTAGTTCCCCTAGGCCCTAACTATTGAAACGTTGTATTATTTAAATTAATATATTGCTTTTTCCAAAACGATGCAAATGGCTCGTCAACAGTTAATTATGGGTTTATAATACACTTTAGGTGGTTGCCTAAATTATTTAGCAGTGCTATGTAATTACGTTGGCAATGCCTAATATATACACGCCCATCTAAAAACATACCAAATATTATTTACTAAAATAATATTGCGGGGATTTAATATATACAGTGTTTGCACCTAACAAATATTCTTATTTACTATATTAATATTCATAATTAATTACTAAAATAAACTATACATATCATTATATAGTAACTAAATTAATAAATATATTTATTTATATCAAAATTATATAATATTTTATAATATATTTTTGTGATGTGTTTTTAAATTAAGAATTACTAAATTTACCACATCGTGAAATAATACACTTTAGGGTCAGACTTTAAAATTAATATCAAATATCATAAATACTAATTTTGTCATATAATATCTAATTTAATCTAACATAGTTATATTTTTCATATATTTTAAAGAAAGAAAAAGATATTAAGTGAGACGGCAAGAATTTTAGCAAATTAATTAAGGGATGTAATTTCACTTGAAAATGATATAACTATATTTATTTATTCATATGATATGGTTAAACTGAAGTAGAGTTTATTTATACTTCATTTTTCAACTGTTAAATTAGGTGCATCGTGATTTATGTTAAAAACAAATTTATTTCTTATAAAGTATAATTCAGTATCTATTATAATTTAACAGCTTAAAAGTGAAATTTAAATGAAGTAATCTTAGTTTACTTAAGAGAGTTGATATAGTATCCGACATCGGAATGTCAGAATGCCATATCCTCCTCACAGTGGCAATATTGTAATAACTGTCAAGATTTAGGGCATTTATGTTTTATTTATGTTTTATCTAATAGTCGAAACATTTCTTTATACCAAAATCGGAATATGTATCTTTTACCTTTTACTTAAACCTATTTTAATAGAAATCAATTGAATTTGAAATTTAGCAGGATATATAAATTAATTAGCAAATCTAGTTATTTTATTTGACTCGATATGTGGGCATCTGGCTGCCAAATTAACTAACTAATTTTACTTTGGATAAATAGGTATTATTTTCTTCTGACTAAGAGGAGAGAGTGAGATTCACAGCCGCCGACGGCGACGGCGGAGTTGGGTCAGGTCAGGAAGTGCGGCAGTCAAAAGTCAACCGTGATTTCTGCAGTGCCGCCGAATACTGTATCTATATCCACCCAAGCCCAAGCCTAGCTAGGGGACTCTTTATAGTTAGGTTGCAGTTAGTTACAGCTGATTTTATATACCAACATTTCAGAGTTGTTTTGCTAAGTAGGCATATTTTTAATTGTAATTACGAAAATAAGCATGTAAAGTTGAAAATTACAACTTTAAGCAAATCCTCGGATGGGAGTCGAGGATTTGACCAAAAGCTCTGGTCAAATCCTCGGATGGGAGTCGAGGATTTGACCAAACGCTTTGGTCAAATCCTCGACTCCCATCCGAGGATTTGACCAAGGCTTTTGGTCAAATCCTCGACTCCTATCCGAAGATTTGACCGTAGCTTTGGTCAGATCCTCAATTTTTTTAAATAAAATAACTGAAATTAAAAAAAAAAATATATTTTCAACATTAAAAAGAAACCATTCCAACATTTAAATATCAACTAATAATTATGCAAATCGATCTTGTGCATTTCATCGCAATTATGCAAATCGATCATTTAGATAATTATTAGTTGATAGATTGAGATGAATGTAGATCGGTTTGCATAATTATTAGTTGATATTTAAATGTTGGAATGGTTTCTTTTTAATGTTGAAAATATTTGAACTTTTTTTTTTAATTTCAGTTATTTTATTAAAATGATCGACTAATAATTATCTAAATGATCGATTTGCATAATTGCGATGAAATGCACATTATTTAGATAATTATTAGTTGATAGATTGAGATTAAATGTAGATCGGTTTGCATAATTATTAGTTGATATTTAAATGTTGGAATGATTTCTTTTTAATGCTGAAAATATTGGAACTTTTTTTTTATTTAATTTCAGTTATTTTATTAAAAAAAATTGAGGATTTGACCAAAGTTACGGTCAAATCCTCGGATAGGAGTCGAGGATTTGACCAAAAGCTTTGGTCAAATCCTCGGATGGGAGTCGAGGATTTGACCAAAACGTTTGGTCAAATCCTCGACTCCCATCCGAGGATTTGACCAAAGCTTTTGGTCAAATCCTTGACTCTCATCCGAGTATTTGCTTAAAGTTGGAAATTCCAACTTTACATGCTTATTTTCGTAATTACAATTAAAAATATGCCTACTTAGCAAAACAACTCAACATTTCAATGACTACTCTTTTTTATGGATTAAATTAAATAATGACCTGATTTGGATAGTTAAATTTATTTTTATCCACGTGTTACGGCTCAAAATTAGCAATTATAAGTATTATGACATATAAAAAAAAAGCAATCTTTCTAAACAATATTACATAATTTATAAATATACTATTTGCTTTCATATACCATAGTGATAGTTAATTTAAATTATTATAATTAAATAATCATAATTTTTTTATATTAATTTAGTTTTAAAATATATATTTTTTTCATTTGAAATTAGAAATAAAGAGTTTCCAATAACATATGTTAAAATATATTATTCAGGAAAAATTTGTATTTTTAATACATAAAATGCAATTGTAGTGTTATACTTATACACCTAATTTATTTATAATTTCAGTTTTTATTTATAAAAATAATTCCAAAATATCAGGTTATGAGTGCTAGGGGGTGTTTGGATGGATGTAATGTGAGATATTATCTCACATTACGTTTCACATTACATTGTTTGTTTTGCCAAACGACGTAATGTGCATTGTAATGTAATGTGCATTATAATGTATTGTGCATTGTAATATGAGATTACGTCCAAACTTTATTCATTGTAATGTAAAATTACATCAAAAAAGGATGTAATGTGCATTGTAAAGATTCGGCAGCTACTACTGCAACCCCTGCTTCCTCAGGCGGAATCTAAGATTACGTCAAAACCTCATTTATTGTAATGTGAAATTACATCAAGAAACTGATGAAATGTGAGATTACGTCCAACATTACATAATGTTATTATTTTATTATTATTTATTAAATAGATAAAATATTATGTAGTATCTTTATACTTTATTTTATTTATTATTATTATTATTACTATTACCCTTTTTTTAATCTACTTCATAACTCATTATTATAATAAAGAATAACGCACATGATGTTCGTATAAAATGAGTAAAGTCTTCATCATTGGATTTTTTTTTTAATTATCTTATAAAACTATTTAATTTTTTTTATCAATATAATTTTAATAGTTATGCGTATTGAGTTTAATATAATTTTTATTAATACAATTTTTAGAGTTTATAAACGACTACAGTATTAACTACAAAATATAATGTTAAGAACTTAGTTGTTCTCGAAATAAATATTCTTATAAATCTATCATATTAAGATTAACTATAATATCAATAAGTATAGTAATAAAGTCACATTACAATCCACATTACAAATCATACCAAACATTATAATTTAATATTACACTTCATATTACAGCACAACCAAACATTATAATCTAGTATTACATTATGTAACTCATCATCACATTACTTATAATATCGCATTTTAAGTGATCTCACATTACATCCATCCAAACACACTCCTGGATGTCTTCCGGAAATTCAAACATTATTCTCATCGAAATTAAAGCTGTTTATCGATACTAATAGCTGGAAAGCTTCCATTATTATCATTGATATAAAATATTTATACATCATTAGTGCCAACTCTATCTACATACCAACCCTATCTAATCTAACAAGTCAACCCAACCCTTCCTTTTTAGCCAACTTGATATTTCTTTTAAATTCTCGACTTCCACTTTGTACAGCTACTCTGAGTGAAGAAGGGCTGAAAGTAGTAAAAGGAAGAATTTGCATCTCAAATCCCAAACTTCTAACCCCATTCCACTTCTTGACACATACTTGCAAGTTGCAACCAATGAACGCCCCACAAATTTTCAAATATTATCCATAAATTAAAAATCGCACAAAATTTAAATATGAATGATATCAAATATATTTTTTAGCGAACAAAATAAGAATGTTTAATTGGTTCGGCAAATCCCTAATACATTTAATTAGTCATCAACACACGCATTGCGTAAAACCAAACGTAAATGAAAACATATGTAATCATATTTATTAATTTGTGTTTTGTACATATTTTTTTAGTTAATACATATTAAAAATATTTATTCACTTTATTCTTGAGATTAGTTTATATTTTATTAATGTGCATATATTAAAAATATATAATATTAAATGTTATTTGGAAGCACTTCAATTATTAACTTTGTATCATTTTGGTACCACCGTTAACTTTCCGTCCAAATTGGCCGTTAAGTGTCATGTGTCATGCACGTGACCGCCCTAAACTTTTGAATTTGTTCCAATTTAGTCTATCTAATACATCCCTAACTTTTAATTTGTTCAATTTAGCCCTAAAATTTCAAAATCGAACCCTTGACCAAAATTGACAAAGCCGGACCTAGCCTAGGGCTAGGTCCGGCTAGGTCAATTCTGGTCAAGGGTTCGATATATTTTGGGGCTAAATTGAACAAATTAAAAGTTAGGGATGCATTAGATGGACTAAATTGAAACAAATTCAAAAGTTTAGGGCGGTCACGTGCATGGCACATGACACTTAACGGCCAATTTGGACGGAAAGTTAACGGTGGTACCAAAATGATACAAAGTTAAAAGAATTGTTACCAAAAGTATACAAAAAAATAGAAGTGGTACCAAAAGTGGATTCTGTGCAAAGAAGTGGTATGAAAAGGTACTTAATCTCTATTATTTATTTGAGACATCAACGCCAAGTTACTGTTTAACAAATGTAACGATTAACAACAGTACAGAATGGGTGCATTACAGATCTAAACACTTATAACGATGGTTCACATTAAGATGTGTCCTTAAGTTTATAAATAATATAATTGTCACTGCCTACGTATTGCTGGTCCAATTGAGGAGATTACTTGCATTGCATGGATTCCTTTCCTAATCCTATTCCTATCAGGCTATCCCTATCCCTTTGTTGTTGTTCCCTACCAAACACAAACAGAAAAATAAATAATTATGCATCATCAAGTATATGGTTAATAGCGTGGGCCCTATTTGTTTCTTTGCACACGTACACGGTTTCCACACGAGATCAAGTTGATGCCTTCCTTTTGAGTTTCTTTTTCTTTTCTCTTTCGGTTATCAAGATAAGCCATCCTTACTTCCTTCTTTTAATTGTTTTGAGGTTTGTGATGTGATTTGTCATGGAAATATCTAGTGACACTTGGCTAAAGTTTTATCTAATTTCCCCCAAAATTTATCATCTTACGACACTCTAAACTTTTTGTCTACCCGTAATGTTATAAAGTATAAAACTTAAAAGTGAAAGTGATAAATCGTACTTTAATTGGAAGTGAGTGGTAAAAGAGAAAAACAAATTGTTAATTTGGATATTTGAATAAATTGTTAATTGATTTTTTTTTACAAAATACTAGTTCATATTTAAACACACTCTGACAAATTGCTAGCTACTTGAAATTTTGTTTTGTATAATTTGCTAGCTTATTTTTGTACGTGGACAATTTATTTGCTAACAATCTGTCCACAAGTAAGAGCTAACAATTGTCCACAAAACGAATTCCAAGCTACAAAATTGTTAAAAAAAAAAAAAAGATAGCAGTTTGTTTAAAAAAATATAGCATGAGCTAGCATTTTGTAAAAATGAAAAACATAAAAAAAAGGAGATATTTTGAGTTTTATTTATATAACAAAAAAAATCATTTCCATTTTAAATATATATATATATATATATATATATATATATATATATATATATATATATATAATCTGTTATGATATTTATTTCTCATTTTTTAATAGTTTTATCTTTTAGAGAAAAAAAAAACTTAAAAGGATTTATTAGATAAGATGTATACTTGTAGTCTGAAAAGAAAATGATGTTAAATATAAAATAATTAATGTCTACGAATTTAACTTCTCTAATTCATTTGTTATTTTTTTTTGATAAATAATTCATTTGTACATTTGAATAAATTGTTAACTGGATTTTTTTTTTTACAAAATGCTAGCTTATATTTAAATACACTCTGACAAATTGTTACCTATTTGAAATTTTGTTTTTATAATTTGCTAGCTTATTTTTGTACGTGGACAATTTATTTGCTAACAATCTGTTCACAAGTAAGAGCTAACAATTGTCCACAAAACGAATTCCAAGCTAACAAATTGTTTAAAAAAAAAAAAGTAGCAGTTTGTCCAAAAAATATAGCATGAGCTAGCATTTGTAAAAATGAAAAAACGTAAAAAAAAAAAAAGTATTTTGAGTTTTATTTATATAACAAAAAAAATCATTTCCATTTTATATATATATATATATATATATATATATATATATATATAATCTGTTATGATATTTATTTCTCATTTTTTAATAGTTTTATCTTTTAGAGAAAAAAAAAACTTAAAAGGATTTATTAGATAAGATGTATACTTGTAGTCTGAAAAGAAAATGATGTTGAATATAAAATAATTAATGTCTACGAATTTAACTTCTCTAATTCATTTGTTATTTTTTTTTTTTGATAAAGAATTCATTTGTTATGAGAGTGACACAAATGGAGGACAAGAAGAAGAAAGGAGTGGATGTATGAGTCAGAACTCAGAAGTTCCCAAGTGCGCATAGTCTTCGTTAGGTTGGGCTAACTGTCTAATGGATTAGGACTTTAGTTTGTTTATTTATTTATGTTATTATTAAAAAAAGTTCATTATCTTGTAGTTGTAGATGTTACTTCTTTATTTGGTTTTCATTGTGTTTTAATGTTGATTTATAATTTTTAATGAACACGTGGAGCCAATATCGGCTGAGAGTGTTGGCATCACGTATTCATTATAGACATTCCGAGTCGGGACGTAGGAATACTAATCTGTTTCACAATGGTAGGAGGGTAATAAAAACAACTTTTATGATATTTTCATCTGAAAACACAGTTGAAACTCCACAGAACCTATTATCTGAATCCGTATAATTTTCCTTTCAAAATTGATACACGTTCCGACAAAGGCAGTCCGTGATGTTCCGACCCTGTGATAGTATATAAATACCCTAAAAGTTCATATTAATTACCTTGATGCCATTGTGAGAGAAGATGGAGTTCCGACATTCCGAATATCGGAACGTGTATCATCTCTCTTTTCCTTTAAAGTATACTCGAGAAACAAGGTATGCTTATTAGACATATTTCACGATTTGCTACCATCTGAAAAATCATACGATACGAGCTGAATTTATTCCAATTTCCAAGACAGAACAAGAGCTGAAAAAGAAAGTAATGAGCACTAAAAAATTCTAAAATTAGTTTGAAATGTATGTTATATTCCATTTTGGTATCAAAACTTTTTTTTATAATTAGATATTGGAAGTATTCTTTTTGTTACTTTTCACTTTTTACTTTTAAATTGATGTAATAAAAATTGTTTTTTTTTAAAATCAAATAAGCTTAAACTATGTTGGCACAAAAAAAAGAAGCACAAACTATGGGAAACAAAAATTGATACTTCGAAAAGTGAAAAATAACATGTTTTTATTACTTAAAAATGTCAAATTTAACACTAAAATCAAATTGATAAAAAAAAAAAAAAACAAATCTATTATGTATTTTATCTAAGACATTTTAACAATGACCCAAATTATTGCTCGGACTGGACTGATCGTTCTATCTCGGGCTTGGGTCCCATATCTAAACCCCGTACGGGGTAGACCTTCAAATTAAATGGGCTCAAAGCCCATCGTTTTTTTTCAAAACTCAAAAGCCTAACTTACAAGTGTTATCAGACCGGACCGGTGAGAGTTCCGGTTTCCGGTTCGAACCTGTTTGAACCCGGTCCGACCGTTATTAAAAAAACTCTAACTTCCAGATTCCAGAAGCTTTCTGTTCACTTCCTTCTACTCACCTCCATTGCAGCAGGAGCAGCCTCCCTAAACATTGCAGCACCCTCCCGCCAGTCCACCTCTGGCGACCGGCAGTTCATCTCCGTCGACCGCCACCGCCAGTCCACCTCACCAATCCTGCATCTGCTAACGCCTTTCCCGTCTAGATCTGCAATGCCGTTTCCGGCTCGACCTCCTCGCGTAAATACGCGCCGCCGCTTCCAACCATGGTCAGATTCAATGATTAGTTCTTCTGGGACCCTCCTTCCAAAGCTCCAAACACAGGCAGAGATGAAGTATGGTAGAGATGTATGTTCCTCTCTCATTATCGTTTATTATTGTTGGTATCATGATTTTCATTATCTAGCTCGAGAGAATCTATCCTTTAAAAGTCCATTTGGAAAATAATAAAGTAGATCTGTAGATCATAGTAAAGGTCGAAATAGAATCCATCTTCAGTTCAGTAGATCGTCTTCTTGGTAGATTCTGAACCGGTGAACCCCGCGGTTCATGTAAAACCGGACGGTTCATAAAAACCGAGCATTTGGACCGGGTTCGATTGCGAATTGGTATTTTGAGTGACTCGGACCGGTAGAGGGTCCGGCTCCCGCGGTCAGCAAGCAGCCAAGCAAGCATGAAACCCTAAATCTCCACCAGATTGTCCATCCGCCCTTAAAACAGAGAGGCGGGAAACCAATTTCGACTTTTTCAAAATTCTGGAGCGGTCCGAGTAAAATATTCTGGATAAGTAAGCTCCGTGATCAGTGGGGTTCGAGGTATTGCAGGATTTTGACAGAGAAAGGATCTGAGTTCTCCATTCAATTGACGCTGCTTCTGAATCCATTTCGTCTCAGTTTGGTCTCTTTCCCTCTCTCGCTTGGCAATTCAGTCTGTGCTTGGAGACGGGCAGTTCATTCTTCTTCCTGTGTCATTTTCCTCCTTGTGAACTTGTGAGTTCATTTTCGATGTATTTCTTAATCTGTTAGAAAGTTCAACCTGCTCAGGGAGAATGCAATTCTTTAAATCAGCATTTCTTGTTTTTGAATCTAGGATTTGGGGTTGCAGAACATGATGTGATTTGATCTGCTTTCTTTATCATATACTGTAATGGATTTTTTAATTTCTTCATTTACTTTATCATCCTAAGTATCCAGCTTGATAGAAGCTTGGGGATAATTCGTCCAATGACAAAACTGATATTTCAGTAGCACAAATTTGAAATCTCTATATCTGTTATAGAGTGCTTACATGAATTTCTGATCTATTCCTAGCTCCAGTACTGGGTTAGGTGAGGCAATATATCTGCATTTTTTCTTTGCATTTGATGCTTTCACCTGTAAAACTGAAATCTATTCCAACTTGGAATTTGATTTCATGTCATGCTAAAGCTGCGAGTTCACCTTTTCATGTCATATGTTCTATTGGTACAAATTTGGTCAAACTTGGTCAGTTGGTGCTTTCTCCTTCAAAACTTTAGTGTATGAAAGAAAGGGTAGAACTACCAAACTTTACAAGGGACATTGTATTGTTATCTATGCCATTACTAAAATTCACTTGATTTATATGTTACAGTGAAAGCTCAGATACTTTTATATGCATTCACTATGGCTGGCCAGGAAAAAAAAAAGTAACTTGTGATGGTATTAATCTGACCTAGTGTTAAATGTGGTAGCCTGCTGGACATTAGAAGAGTTCACAAAATCATATTTCAAGGGTAAAAGCATGGGTTAATTGAAAATCCTTCTGGTTTCACCTATAATTAATTCATTTGTTGATGTATGGATTTGAGATGGTGATGTTAGCTTCTTTTATGTAAGAATTTTCGTTTATGTAGTCTCACTGGTTAATGATTAGTTTCAATATTCTTGTCTTGCAGTGAGAGGAATATTCAGCAGAAGGGGATCATCTGAGTATTGTAATAAAGGGAAAGCGGTTTTAAGTGCAATACTACTGCCAGAGGCCACTTTCCTGAAATATTTTGACAATGGCTAACTATTATGACATCAATGACATTATTACAGAGGAGGAGGTCAGTGAATGATCACTTTTTCCTTATTCTGCAAGATGCTCTCATCTTTTGTCTGATCGCTTGCATTTCTGAACCTTTTTCTGTAACAGCCTGTGTCAATTCTCTTCCTAAAGCCTGCAAATGAAGTTGGAATCGATCCAAGCTCAGACAAAAATTGTGTAGGTTCTTTCATGGACTTCAAAGTTTTGATTTCACTTGGTCAATTTATTTGTTCACTGACAAGTTTCTTAGGTTTGTACTTCAGGTTGAAGAAGGATCAAAGGTAGGGTTGCCTTTCTGGCTTGCGTGTGAACTACGTCTTAGAAATGCTGCTGATATACCAAATGTGCCAGCATGTTTTGATGAAAAGTAAGACACCTGAACATTAGATATGGGATTCTACAACTTACTTGAAACTGAAATCTCCATTGTTCTAAGTAATAAATAAACAAAATCCATGGGATCATAATATAATTGTGATGGCTAATGCTTATTGTGCTATACTTTCTAAAATCCAGAACAAGGCTAGAAATCCAGGCGGATCCTGCAAATGTCGATCTCAGATCACGAACTCCTTATTTCTATGAATTTGGCTGCAAGATGGCCCCTATGTAAGTAATCTTCAGTCACTATATAACCCGTTCCATCAAGAACAACGGTTTCTGTTTCCTTTTTTTCTCTTTTACGAATATGGTGTCTGGGATTGCATTGTGAATCTTCCAAATATATGATCCTAGTTTCTTTGCAGAGTTAATGTAACACCATTTACAGATTTAGATGATTCTCTCAAGCTTGTTATTCTTTCATGATTTCTGGCTTCTGCATTGACAGTTCCAGTGACCGGACAATAGGAATCTTGCTCTTCTCAGCTTTCAAGAGCAGATACAAAGAAGTGTTAACTAAAGCCCACACAGTGTCTCATGTGGCTGCTCCAAAGATTCTGGCTCGACTAACAAAAGAGGAAGTTGATTGTGAGTTAGACTGCTGAATAAATAAATAGTTACATATATGTTATGCTTGATTTGATTGTATGCCAGCCTTCTAAACAGTGATTTATTACAATTTTTATAGTGTACGAGGCGGCTCAGTCCTCTATGGCGGCCTTCAAGAAGTGGCGTATAGGTGGACCGAGGTTCCAACGTGCTTCGGTGCTCGGAATCAAGAGGAAGCCAGCAAATTGATTGAAGAATCCAAATTTGGTACAAGTTTATCTATCATGATTTGGAGATTGAAGTAATGGATGCCACACCAAGAATTGTATTGATGTTCATGTGCTGTATTTGTTATTTATTATACTTGACAATAACAAAGAGTGAAATAATGTATGTGCTGGAAACCTTCAAATTTAGGTTTACTTTCATAGTTATGGATTTCAGACTGTTTTAATTTAATTATATATCCGCTGTCAAATGTTAGTGAATGTGTATGGAAATAAAATAAACATTAAATTATAATTATTCAAATGAGTGGTTGAGATCCCGATCATGGGTTAGGTAGGTCAATGTTACCAGGGTGGATCTTACTAGGTGATTGTTGAACACATTTTTTGGAAATATAAATAAATAAATCAGGTTTCCCTTGTGTTTACACCAAGATTTGCTATTTCAAAATCTCAAACAACTATTTCATAATTTCGAGCGAAAGCGTTAAAATTAAATTCCTTTTAAAATGACGTCAGCATCGATATTCAATTTGTTTACTTTTGGAAAAACAATTCGTTTATCAGTTGGTCCAACTATCGTTGGTCTCAAACTATTTTGTAATTAATCTCTTTTTTTTATTGATATTTGGTTCCTCAGGTATACGAATCGTTCATTATGAGTACCTCACTTTTCTGAAGTGTTTATTATGAATAGCTTATAATTCGATTAAGTAAGTTAAATGATTCGATTTGATAACAACATGTATCAACCTAGTCGTCTGGTTTGGTAGACCATGTCAAGTACGAACTCGAGCCACTGCTTGGATAATTAAGAGGTTTAGAGTTTATTGATGATAAGACTCATGACTCAATTTTCCAGGCTAGGAAACTCACTTTGACTCAGATTGACTCGTGCTTAATATGATCTCTTAAATCAACTGGCATAAACTCGAGCCAAAACGAACCTTCAAATAGGTGATAAGATATACCTGACATTTATAATTATTAGATACTAAATATCAGCTAAAAAATGATTGACATAACAAAGAACATTATAACTAAAATAGTTATTGATGCTTCTTTTAGTTTTATACTTTCTTTGTGTATGTTTAGTATCGCACTGTTTTATTTTGAACTTTTTTGACTTCTTGTCGAAAAAGTCACTGATTTATTATACTTCTACATTTAAGGTTTTGTTTACCGATACATATGATTTGCAATAATTACAAGTTACCATTACATTATTTCATTTAATAATTGCCGTTATAAATAAATCATACGAATTAATGTTTGACTTATATATTAATCATGTTAGCAACTGGTACCCATTTCACAACTATTTATATTTATTTATAGAGAATCTTTCAAATGTGATCTGTTTATGTTGTTGACTTGACTTGATAATTTATATCATTAGAATAATTTATGAAATTCATTGTAAATATATAAAAAAAATAGCAAAAAATTTTACGACAATATACTTAAGAAAATGAATTAATTAAGGAAAATGATATGTGAGATGAGATATATATTAGAATTAATTGGTTTTTTTTTATTTTTATAAACATAATTAATTGGTTGAATAAGAGACTCAGAAATAATAAGTAAAATTATGTACGAGATGTGTTTGGACAAGTAGTATTTCTAACGTAGCCTCCTACTATATTGCCTGTTTAGCTGATCAGATTTATTTATTGCATTGAGGGATGATATAAACTCGGATATTTAATATTTCGATTATGTCTTAATGGTAGGAGATGTAATTTTTACAAACTTTTCGAGCAAATATGTTGGCTCTCACATTCGTAACTGAAGGAATGTTAAAATCGGAATACTGATATTTTCGTATTGCATTTAAGTATTTGGAGTTACCCCATTAGCTTCCAATTGCAGCACGGAGAAGAAAATAAAAAGATATATACATTTAGTGGTCAAAAAATAAAAGAAAAATAACGCATACCTTCACGAAATAGCTCAATTTCATAGTCATTCTACTTTTTTATAATCTGACTCGGCGTGAGCATGTATAATTAATTATACGATATATTTAATGTCCAGATTGTTGAATTTGACCTCCTAGAACGACTTGAATTCGACCGTTGGTTTGTTGGTTCGTCCGTTTTTTATGTCTTAAAGTGAATTTCAGCCCAACCTCTTGTACTTGATATCTGCACAACGGATGAACCGGGGTGGTCCCGGTGATCCCCTCCGATACTTAAATCAATCATCAGAAATTAGTATCTAAGAACTGAAGTATGTAATGAGAAAAAGATATTGAGTTGTATTTATATAAAATAACCAATATGAAAACCGGTTTAGGCATTTATGATGTACCGGGTCTCCTTGTATGAAAAGTTGTTTATACATATGTGTGGATCACAAATTTTATACTAAGTTAATGAATTTTTGTCACTCTTCTATTCAGAGAAGATAGGGAGCCAACCATTTATATTGAAGTGAAAATTGTTTTTGTATTAAGGGAGATGGACTGACCTTCTCCTTGTGAGGATGGGCCGATCCCCTTCTCATAGAAAAGTGAAGTGAACGATATTCCCTTCTTATGGAGAGGGGTTGTCCCATATCCATAGGAGAGAGTCCTCTCTCTTTATGGAAATGGTTCGTCCCCTCTCCATAGTTAAAGTGAAGATCATATCTGCTTATGAAAGGGGTTGTTTCCTTCTCCATAGGAAATGGGTTGACTTAATGCTGACTTACCATTGTTAAATGAGTTCTTCAATTACGTTAATACGAAATAACATTTTGACGGTTCATGTGTACATCTTGGATCGGATGAAGAAAATCGTCTACCTAGGCACCCCGCTAAAACGAAATAGGTTGAGACTATGTCAATACAAAATAATTTTTTTTATAACCCTTTATTTAAAAAATCCCAACATAAAAAAGGATTAATAAGTGTTATATGAAATTTGACCAATTTACAATCGCTACCTGATTTTTTTTTTTTTTTTTAATACAATTGGCTACCTTGGACTTTCAATTTTCGAGCAAATTGCTATGTTCGATTCATTTCCCGTCAAATTGGACAGAAAATGAGCATCTTTTCACCACGTGAGGTCTTTTCATTTGTACCAAAAGAGACATAATTTGAAAGTATTGCAGCGAAATACCCTTCAATTGTATGCTTAATTGGACTTCCGCCCAATTTGAACGGTGTCTTTCAATTGAGTTTCTAATTGAATGTATTTTGTTGCAGTTATTTCATTTTATATATAAATCCATCTTGGGTACACATGAAAAGTTCTCATGTGGCGGAACATGCTTTTTCTACTATGCTTTTTTCTACTATGCTTTGGGAGCACCATGCTTTTGGTTTTTTTAATACTATGGTGGACTTAATTGTAACAAAACTAAAACTTTAAAAGTATGAAAAAGTATGAATTTTTTTAACTACACCTAAGATGTGTATCATACTATTAATAATATCCATTCCCTATGAGATTCACCTTTAGGACAATAGAAAAATAAAAAAATTAGTGGCAAAAACATGGTGCTCCAAAAGCATTGTAGAAAGGTCCAGTTTTTTGGATTTTTCTACTATGCTTTGGGAGCACCATGCTTTTGGTTTTTTTTAATACTATGGTGGACTTAATTGTAACAAAACTAAAACTTTAAAAGTATGAAAAAGTATGAATTTTTTTAACTACACCTATGATGTGTATCATACTATTAATAATATCAATTCCTTTCACCTTTAGGGCAATAGAAAAATAAAAAAAAATTAGTGGCAAAAGCATGGTGCTCCAAAAGCATTGTAGAAAGGTCCAAGTTTTTTTTCCAATTTAAAAGAAGTTGAAACAGAGATCAATTTGCTCTAACATTGAAAGTTCGGGTAGTTAATTTAAAAAAATTAAACTTCAAGTAGCGATTTGCAAATGAGTCAAAATTTAAGTAGCAATATGGTTATTAAACCTTTAAACAAGGGATTTGCTAGGATCCTTTGAAAGAATCCATGCTTTAAACTTAATTTTGCAAATATTTTATTTATAATTTTACCCAAAAATTTGTAAAATTAAACTGAATAATCACAATGATTATAAAAGTGAATTTAAGATTTTTTTTTGAATTTAAATGTTAAGGTTTACATCGTAGAAAATAAAAATAACGGTTTTTAAAAAAACACAAAAAAAAAATTCGGAGGCAAAAATGAAAATAAAATAATTACTAATAAGAAACAAAGTATAATGCTCTTAAAATTGAAGGATTAAATCATAAATAAAATAATTCCTAAACAAAAATAATGTATAAAAGCATCAATACTTTAAAATGATGTTAGACAAACCGTTTAAACAATAAACAAGAGCCCTCCTAGAAGGAGAGGTCTTAATAAATTTCATTAAAAAACAAAAAATCCAACTTAAAAAACATAAAAAAAATAAAAAAATAACCAAGAGAATAGTCATGTATGTATTGAGAACTCTTTTCAAGATAACTGCTAGTAGATATGGGCTCTTTCAAAGAGCTTACTTGGCAGTAGAGTTTTTTTTTTTTTTTTTCAAAAGCTCTTCTACTTAATGAAATTTTTCAAAGAGCCCACTTAGTTACTATCAACGGTGGTGATATAGTGATTAAAAATATTTACTGTAGTTTAGTTTTGAAGTTTCAGGTTCAAAACCCTCAGAGCTACGAGTTGGTAGAGCTACGAGTCTACGACCATAAGAAGGAGAGCTTGAATATTACATAGTGGTATTACTTAAGGTCGCCACTACTAATTTATTCATTTCGTTTGAAAAAAAAAACCTTTAGTATTAACTTTTTTAACAAAATAAAATTATGGCAGTAAATTTTATTTTAATTTAAAGCAGCAAATAGGGTTTTTTTTTTTTTTTTAAAGAACAGCAGTGTTGATATGCGCCGGGTCTACCACCCAAATAGCAGACAGCAATTTCCCCAGATAATAAAAGAGAGAAATGGTGTGCGATGCAACAACGTGTCGGCAGAAGTTAATTAAAATATAAGTAATTGCAAGCAAGTAAGCAAATTCCTTATCCTTTTCTTCAATCTTCTGTAGCTTTCATGCTTTTCTTCCCTCAACCAACCATAAATACAAAAATCACTATTGACTCTGACAGCAGAACGAAGCCGACAAAGTATTCGTTTTCGTTGGCGTTGTATTGGATTGGTTTGAGCTAGTTTCTCCGAGGAGATCGTTACATCTTCCTCTTTGGTGATTCCGAGTAGCTGATCGTTGAAGATCGTCACCGTTCATCGCTCAAAATCCAGTTTTGCTCGATTAATGTCGAAGCAGAGCTACAAAGTTTGCTTCTGCTTCCGCCGGAAGTTCCGGCTCACCGTGTCGGAGGCGCCCGAGGAGGTCAAGGCCCTCTTCCGTGACTACTCCGAGAATGGGATCATGACTCTCGATCAGCTCCGGCGGTTCTTGGTTGAAGTCCAGGGGGAGGAGAATGCCACGCCGGAGGATGCCCAGGCCATCATTAGTAAACTCCACGAGCAACGACACCTCAACATTTTCCAGAAGAAGGGCCTCACTCTCGAAGCCTTCTTTTGGTACCTCTTTGGGGACATCAATTCTGCGTTATCGCCTGATCTTGGGGTAAGCAAGATAATATACTTTGCTCTTCTTCTGGGTTTTTGACAAAATTGTAGTTTGTGGCCATTCCGAGGTATTGTTGTTCTACTTTGTCTCGCTATCAAACTTTGCTGGCTCACTTTCTTCAGATGATGATGATTCTATCTGCTGCAGATTTCTCTGTGATCGATTATTAGTTTGCGTAACTTATTTGGTTATGATTTCCGTTACTTCTATTTAGAGCTGAGATATTACTTTGTCTAAGTTATAGTTACTTTGTCTGAGTTCATCAAGCTGTATTTGGTTATGATCTTTAACCCGATTAGAGAAGATGATTGATAGGAGAGCTCTTTTGATAGCACTGTCTCAGGTGAAGACCCATAAGTACAGTGTATGCAAAAGCCAAAAATATTGACATATAATTTGATGATTCTTGTATCGTTCATCCTTCAATACGGCGTAGGCAATTCTTTTCCATATCAGTTTCTCCATTCACTGTTTCCCTTTACCCAAAGCATTTTTCCCAATTTGACCAGTAGGCTATGCAAGAATTAGAAATGCTTATTAATGCCGTATGTATTCTTCCATTTGGACTAGATTGTATCAAGCACTTTATTTAAGTATGTTGACATTGATGTTGTAAGCTCACTTGGGTTTTCTTTTGATACATAATAGTGGGTTTAAATGATTATACCCGAAAAGGCACTGGTTAAAAGTTAAAACAGTCGAAACTATATATTCCTTAAGAAGTAATGCCAATATGGCTATGTTTAAGCAATTTAAAAAGCGACAATATTATTCGACGTTGACCGTTTAAACTTGTTTCAGGTTCATCATGATATGACAGCACCTTTATCTCATTATTTCATATTTACTGGCCACAACTCATACTTGACCGGCAATCAACTGAACAGCGACTGCAGCGATGTCCCAATAATCAAGGCCTTGCAGAAAGGGGTCAGAGTCATTGAATTAGATATATGGCCCAACCAAAACAAGGATGATGTTCATGTACTTCATGGAGGGTATTTTTTAACTTTCCTTTTCCTATTTTTTAAGCACTTTGTTAAGATTTTGATATAGACCAGCTTTTATTTTGGTGATTGTATATATGCGCTTACATGAATAGCCTAAATGGTTATGGATTTGAATATGGTAACCGAGCATTTGTTCCTTATGTGTATGAATGTTTCATTGTTATAGGACATTGACTGCTCCAGTGACACTCATCAAATGTCTAAAATCAATAAAGGCTCATGCATTCGAGGCTTCTGAGTATCCAGTTGTAATAACTTTGGAAGATCACTTGACTGCAGATCTTCAAGCTAAAGTGGCCATTGTGAGTAATTCTCAATTCTTTGTGCAACTAATAATTATCATTTCATTTCCTGCTACCTACTAATTTATTTAGTATGTGAATAATAATCTCTAGATGGTCAATGAAACATTTGGAGACATGCTGTTTACTCCTGGCTCGGACAGCTTAAAGGAATTCCCTTCTCCAGAATCACTGAAGAAACGAGTTATCATATCGACTAAACCACCAAAAGAGTACCTTGAGGCTAAAGCCGCTGCAGCTACAACCGAAGTTGATCCAAAGAAGGAGAAGCGTCCTTCAGATGAAGATGCTTGGGGCAGAGAAGTATCAAATCTGAAAGACTACACTGACACTGTTGAGAAGGTGATTTTTTTTTTTTAATGTAATTTTACATTTTTTTCAGTATATTATAAACTAATTATATGATTCTGTTTGTTTTAGCAGGATAATGTACTGGGGAAAGACGATGATTGTGAAGAAGAAGAAGATTCAGATGGTACCGATAAGCCAGAACAAAAAGCAGCACCTGAATACAAGCACTTGATTGCCATTCATGCTGGAAAACCCAAAGGAGGGTTGTCTGAGTGTTTAAAGGTGGATCCCAACAAAGTGAGGCGTTTGAGCTTAAGTGAACAGCAATTGGAAAATGCCGTCGTTAATCATGCCAAGGAAATTGTTAGGTCTGTTCATCTTTGCTCTGAACCTTTTCTTCCAAGAGGATAGCAACTTGTCCATTTTAGAATTTTTGGGAGTGATGCTTAATTTTTTTGAAGATGTTTGACAAAAAAATTAACCGATATGATTGGTATGATTGAACAGGTTCACGCAGCGTAATATCCTGAGAGTGTATCCAAAAGGAGTACGTGTTGATTCTTCAAACTACAACCCTTTGATTGGGTGGTCACATGGAGCACAAATGGTTGCCTTCAACATGCAGGTACCATTTTATCCCAACTTCCTTAGATAAATGACTAAATCTGAGGCAGGGTATGTTCGGCTTATATGGTCAACAAGGGTTTAACTTGTTTATGTATGTATGTTGCACCATACACATCAGGGTTATGGAAGATCTCTGTGGGTGATGCAAGGAATGTTCAGAGCCAATGGTCGGTGTGGTTATGTTAAGAAACCGGACTTCCTTTTGAAGTCATCTGGTGATGATGTCTTTGTTCCAAGAGCTAATCGACCCATAACTAAGACTCTCAAGGTTTCTCTTTGCCTCTCTATTAGAGTATAACATAGATAGGGTGTGATTTGGCCCGCATTAACTATTAAACATGAGTTGAATAAAAAAAGGAAATACATACAATATTAGCTTAAACTTTTGGGTTAGAGCCTGGCTAAGATGCAGTCGACTGTAAATGCAGTTTACAGTCGAGTGTAAGTGCAGTATAATTTACAACCGTTAGATCAGCATAGAGAATGAATCAGATTTCAGTAAAGAGAAACTTAATCAGATCTAAACCGTTGAACAAATCTTGATGTGTCTGATCCAAGTGCTGTAAATTTGTTGCAAATGCAATCATCTGCATTTTAGCCGCCAGAACCATTGGGTTAGATGTGTCTTTTCTTGCTTAGATCCTCATTTTTACTTCAAACTTCTGGATGGTATAGGTCTATCAGATCCCCATCGGTCTAAGTCTAACAATCATGAGACCTACACAATAAAAAAAAAAAAAAATTGAAGCCCCATTCTCGCTTATATGTTCACTTAAACTCTAACTTCTAGATCGTACCATATAAATATATACGTATGTTGCTGAATAAAATGAAATGAAAGACCTTGCTTGTTTGCTAACAGGTGACTGTGTATATGGGCGAAGGCTGGTACAATGACTTCAAACACACCCATTTCGACCTCTATTCACCTCCAGATTTTTACACCAGGGTAAGTAAATTTGTACATTGAATTTATTTGGAAGCTCTATTTCATACCGAACTTTTATGCCTTGTCAGTTTTGGTATAATGTCTCATTAAGGACCCAAAAAAAAAATTCTAAAAAGTTTGAACTTGATTGTTTTGGCAGGTAGGAATTGCTGGAGTGCCTGCTGATACCATAATGAAGAAGACAAGAGCAATTGAAGACAACTGGGCGCCTTCTTGGAACGAGGTATTTGAGTTCCCTCTAACCGTTCCCGAGTTAGCTTTGCTTCGTATCGAAGTCCATGAATACGACATGTCTGAAAAAGATGACTTTGGAGGCCAAACTTGCCTCCCTATCTCTGAAATAAGGACCGGTATAAGAGCGGTTCCACTCTGCAACCGTAAAGGCGAGCCTTACAGGTCTGTCAAGCTCCTAATGCGATTCGAATTTACTTAATCCCGCACTATAAATACTGTTGAGACAAACTTAAACACACGGTTTGTAAATGTTGTTCATGTTTGTGGAGTTGAACTATCTATCGTAAATAGTGTTGGTGTTTGTTTGGGTGCGCGAGTTTCTGAGTTGTATGTTCTTTTATTTATTACTTTGTGTGGAGGTAATAAGTTGTGTGATGATGATGAGATTGTGTTGTATTGCTTGGGTTGGGGAACTATTTTTGTTTATTTCTTCTGCAATACAACTATATTGCCGTAATTGCAGGGGGTATTTTTTTTTAACTTAATAATTATTGCAAGTGTTTCTACAATCCATGAAATGAAAAATATCACATACTGGAACTTAGTTAACTGTATATGAGATGGACAAACTCTATTATTTAAAATGCTAACTTTGTGCTATGTAATAATGCTTTGAAAAGTCGTGATCACTTATTCTTTAGATGTTCTATCGTTTAAAAAGCACGTAAAAAAATAATCATCACTTACAATGATATCATCTCGTGAATTGCTCAAATAGTTATATTCCTAAAATAATCAATCACTTACAATGATATCATCTCGTGAATTGCTCAAATAGTTATATTCCTAAAATAATCATCACTTGCAATGATATCATCTCGTAAGAAATAAAGTATTAATCATAAATTATTTTTTTATTAATGTTAAATTTCACATTGGGCCGAGTCAAACCCAATGGGCCAACAAAGAGCAACTATTTTCACAAGTGAGGTTCCATCCTAAAACCAATTAGTGATAGGAGGAGCTAGCCCACTTGCTTATATAGTGCTCTAATTATTAACACACCACCGGTGTGGGACTCATGGTGGAGGATACTTCAACACACCCCCCCGCACCATGAGGACTCTTTTTTAAGATACCGGCTTTTTTCAAATCCGGACGGGTTGGGACTTAATTTCAACAAACCCCACTCTCACGCCAGGCCCGACCCGGTAACCTTGTACGTGGAGCCAACAAAGGGGACAAACCCAACACCGCCTATCGGAACCGGGCTCTGATATCATGTTAAATTCCACATTGGGCCGAGTCAACCCCAAATTTAACAATTAACAGGACTTTGCTAAATTTATACGTTAAAGTTTTAGTTAAAGAATCAAAACACCGAAGTTCGAAATTATACTAGTGTGAACTTATTTGATTCCACATCACCACTCCTATGGTAGGAGGCTTTTAAGTCACTTATACCACTTATACTAATGTATCATTTGATTGCCTTAACTATGTGTCAACTGTTAGCGACCATTTATGAAAGGGAACAGAAATTTCACCGCTTTTAAAGATTTGCTGTTCACATTTGAAAGATTATTATATCACGCAAAAACTATTTATTTAATTACATCATCAACAATTGGGCAAAATAAAATTACATCATCAACAATTTTTGTATGGTGATTCCAACACACCCAGTCATATATAGTTGGCTCTTCTAAGGCCTATTGTGTTCTATAAAAAAAGGTCTATTGTGTTTAAAAACATTCAATTTATCTTATTATATATATCTATTATATAATGGCCAAAGGCCATTTTGTTACACAAATACTCTTCTGAATATTAGTTGAATTAATTAATGTAATCAATTAACTTAGGATTTTGTAGTAATTTATTATTTCTAAATATTTGAAGAAAAAACATTACAAATTGTCACTACAAAGAATCGAACCTATGATTTAATGCATAAAAGCCACACATCTTTACCATCTATACTAATAAAGTATTTATTACTCTTTGAGTACTTAATTGTATTAAACGGTTTCGAATACTAAAATTAACTTCAATTGTGAAAAAAAAATTATATCAAGTTTAAATATAATCTAAAAATTTAAAATAAATTCTAGATGGACCGAGAGAAAAAAAAAATAATTAGAATCGCATGATGATCATGTTTTGAAATTTAACTAACAATGTTAATGTATTTCTAATGCATATCGTTGTAAGTTCATGATGATACGTTAAGAACCAATATTATTAATACATTTTCACGAATAAATGTTATGATACAAATCATGATTTATTGTTGAAAAGTGATTCTTTCATTTTCATTTTCCACTTTTAGCGTATTTTTATTATTTCAAAAAAAATTAATTGATTTTGAATAGTGACATAAATATTAGCCCTACTATTATGTGCATATACATCTACAATTGCAAAATATAATCAAATTAACTTTTTCTTAATTGGCTTAAGTGGTTTTTCCTAATGTGTGTATTAAATATACTGGTATATGCTAGAAATGTGTGTATTGTCGTCTTGGGACATAATGAGTCTGGCTTTAAGGAATTACAAATGCATCATTAGCTCTGATAATATAATAATAGAACTTGATTAAAAAAAAATCACGCACCAAGGAATTCTTTGTTGTTCAACGGAAAATGAGCAAAAACATATACCCACCTACGATTTAATGCATAAAAGCCATACGTCTTTACCATATATATATGCTAATAAACTTTTGTTACTATCTTAATACTGGTTCCGAATACTGAAATTAACATAAATTGCGAAAAAAAAAAAATATTATATCAAGTTTAAAAATAATCTAAAAATTTAAAATAAATTATAGATGGACCAAGAGAAAAAATTATCGGAATCGCATGATTATGTTTGGAAATTTAACTAATAATATTAATGTATTTCTAATGCATATCGTTGTAAGCTCATGATGATACGTTAATAGCCAATAATATTAATATATTTTCACGAATAAATGTTATGATACAAAGTATGATTTATTGTTGAAAATTGGTTCTTTCATTTGTTTTTCCACTTTTAGCGTATTTTTATTATTTAAAAAAAAAAAAAAACTTAGTTAATTTTGAATAGTGTCATAACTGAATTAGCCCTACTATTATGTGCATATAAATCTACAATTGTAAAATATAATCAAATTAACTTTTTCTTAATTGGCTTAAGTGGTTTTTCCTAATATGTATATTAAATATACTGGTATATGCTAGAAGTGTGCGCATTGTCGTCTTGAGACATAATGAGTCCGGCTTTAAAGAACTACAAATTGCATTATTAGCTCTGATAATATAAGACCAAAACCTTATTAAAAAAAATCACCCACAAAAGGGCTATCAGTTGTTCAACGAAAAAGAAGCAAAAACACATTAAATGATTCTTAGTCTCTCAAGCATTATTATAATTTTTTAATAATTTGTTCAAAACTTTATATAATATGTTATATTTTACATAAATTAAGTCAATTTTTTTTGCAATGCTCACGTATGTCTATAATCGTAAACAAAAGTAAATTGATATTTTAATCCACTTAAGTGGATTTCCCTAATGCTTATACTAGATACCTGCGCGCGCTACGCGCGTGCGCGTTGTCTTCTTGAGAATGTTGTAATGACATCATTAAAATGACTCCGAGAATGATACAAGATCGGCTCGATTCCTAGGATGATACAAGAACATAACCGTATTTTCTTAAAATATTCAATTAAACTATGTAACATACTGTTATAATGAAAATTAAAAAAAAAATTCTAAAAAATTTAAAGTAAAATGCTCGAGGGACCGGGAGCTCTATAGTGAATGTTCTTGCTCCCGGTCCCTCGAGCATTTTACTTTAAATTTTTTAGAATTTTTATTTTATTTTCATTATAACAGTATGTTACATAGTTTAATTGAATATTTTAAGAAAATACGGTTATGTTCTTGTATCATCCTAGGAATCGAGCCGATCTTGTATCATTCTCGGAGTCATTTTAATGATGTCATTACAACATTCTCAAGAAGACAACGCGTACGCGCGTAGCGCGCGCAGGTATCTAGTATATATAATGAACGCATAAATCGGGCATTATTGTTACAATTAATAAATAATAAAAATATGTACGAGTAGTGTGGTAGTGGAAGCATAGGCGAAGGCATTATTATTATATATTAGAGATGTCTCTATAGTTCTTACCAAAAAGAGATGTCTCTATAGTCATTTTATTTGTAATTTGTTTCTTTATAAAAGTAAAAATGAATACGCGTTTGTTTAGATGATGCAAAGTTTTGTGTAAAGCTATTCTTAATCTAATATTACTTAAATATATAAACGAACATATAAATTTAAAATGTAAGAATTCCACATATATATAATTTATATATTTTAATCATAAAAATATATTACTGTTAGGATAACACTTTAATATGATTTTTATGAATTAATTAATTATTATTATTAAAAGTTGAGTGAATAAATAATATGTTTTGAAATTATAAATTAAATAATTTATTTATAAATTATAAATAAAAAGAACATTAAATTTAGAACATTAAAAATCAATTTAAATTAGTCTAATATTAAGAATTTATTTAATACTAATTAATCGTGCGTGCTGGTCTCTAGAAAAATGTCATTTTGTGAAGGCCCCCCACCCTAGCTCAAACTAGATAAACATATATATATATATATAAGAAAAATTGAAATAAAATCTATATACGTGATGGGAATATTATTATTATAATTTATATATGGATTAAATATCAAATTGCTAGTTGAACTTATATTAAATGTGCAAATTGCTAGATGAATTTTTATTTATAGCAAATTAATAGTTAAAAGCAATTTGCTCGCTCTATATACTAATTCCGTTAAATTTAACAGAAAAAATTCAAAAATTATAAAAAGCACCATATACTATCAATATGATATTAAATAATATCTAATTTAATGTCTAATTTCATCAAATATTCACAAATCCATATCATAAAAAATATCAAGATAAATTCAATATACACCACAACTATTAATGTAAAATTTTGAAATTTTTTATTTAATTAAAAAATTTAAGTCAAAAGTAAATAAATACAATACTTTCTTTCGAAATCTTAAAATACAACATTTTTTTTTTTTTATAAAATGGACAAGAATTATAATGCTTCTAATAATGACCATTCTTTAGGTCTTCCTTGTGTTTTTTTTTGTCAAATAATATATTTACATTTTGGTATTTCCGTTTGTAACTAAAATTTTATTTAATTATTATAATACGTGTTGTATTTAAATAAAAATTTTAAATTGAATTATTATATAAAATTTGAAGTTATTTATAATTAAAGAAAAACTTTAAGATATTTTTTGCAATTTTTTTAAAAAAAAAGAATTTGTTAAATTTAACCAAATAAATTAACGGAGTTAGCAAATTACTCAAATTTAGAAGTTCAGTTAACAATTTGTTATAAAGAAAAAAAATTCTAGCAATTTTCTATTTAACCTTTATTATATATATATATAGAAATGGTTAAATGTGTTTTTCACAATACATGTTTGACCGAATGTTGTTTTCAGTACTAAATGTTTAGTTTTGTATACTTTTGGTACTAAACAAAAACGTTTGAAAAAAAATGTGGTTTTTGGTACATCTGTTAGTTGACTGTTAGTTTTGGACGTTAAATATATGTACAAGTCACGTGACCAACCTAAACTTTTGATTTTGTTCAATTTAGTCCCTCAAGTATATTCATAAATTTTTTTAGTTAATTTAGTCATAAAGCTTCAAAATCGAACCCAATTGAACTAGTCAACCTAGACTAAGGCTATGTCAATTGAGTTTAATTTTTTATGATAAAATTAAACAAAATAAAAGCTAGAAATATATTTGATGGACTAAATTGAACAAAATCAAATGTTTAAGATCGATTATGTGACTTCTACATGTTATTTAACGACCAAAACTAACCATTAACTAACGGATGTAACAAAAAGTAGAATTTTTTCTAAATGTTTGATATAAAAAATATACAAAACCAAACTTATATATAGTACTCATTTAACCTAGAAGAAATAGAGCTTGGTGTTGACCCTACCTTATTTCTCGAAAGAACTTCCTGGTTTGACCGCCCTCATAAAGTCTGATTTTTCAAAGTAATGCAACTGCCCTGGGTCCATTAGATGACGTGTCTCTTTTGTTTGAACATATCTTTTCTTTTCACAAAAGATTACTCCAAAACTAAAATGGCAGCTTATTTATTTCGATTATATTAATTGTAGTAGTCTTTTTTTTTTTTTTTGGCCAAAGGTAGTAGTATTTAATTGTAGGACCAATTCTTCGCATTCCCAATGATTTCCCTTTTCCTCTCTGAATAAGACCGTCATCGCAATCATACAATGCAAGAGTGGAAAGCCATTTATTCATGCTCTCTCCTATGACCTATTCAACTCTACCAACAAAAATAATATTGATTTAAAATGTAATAGACTATAATGTTGTAGAATTTGCACTTGTTGTAAAATACTCTAATCCCATTGTAATTTGTAATGGATGTTAATGCTCCAACAAACAAAACCCTAGATGTTAACATAGTATTTCCCTATTCTATACAATGAAGCAAAAGAGAACCAATTGTACCAAACAAATCATTCCAAAAACAAATATTGTTGACAACAAATATTTCCCTCACTTCAATTTGGCTAGGCTAGGCATATTCCGATAATGTCCCACTGGAGATACTCCCATGACTTCCGTCGCAAAGCCCCAATGCCCGTTCCAAATTCGCAACTATATCCGCCATGGTCGGCCGATCCTTTCCTTCCAAATTCACACAATGCATCGCGGTGTAACCCAAGAGCTCCACCGCCTCCGACTCGTTGATCTCCGGAGCCCCTACTCTAATGTCCAAAATCCGACCCAATTCTCCTGACATGATCGCGGGGACCGCGTAATCCACTAAGCTAATAGGGGTCCCGCCGTCTTCCCCATTCTTAAAAATTGCTCTTTTTCCTGTTAGCAGTTCTAACAAAACTACTCCAAAACCGTACACATCGCTTTTTACTGTTAGTACATTGAGTCCGTAGTACTCGGGATCGATGTACCCGACTGTACCAGCTGCTTTTGATGGCCTCATGTCCCTTTCGCTGTTACGGTCATCGGGACCCAATAAAGACAACCCGAAATCCGACACACGGGCAGTCCAATTCGCGTCAAGGAGAATGTTAGATGATTTGATGTCGCGATGGATGATCGGAGGGACCGCATAGTTGTGCAAGTACTCAATCCCCCGGGAAGCGTCGAGCGCGATCTTGATCCGCATTTTCCACGAGTTGAGAAGGCTGCTGCTTTTCTCGACATTGGCCTTGTCGTGCAAATGGTCGTGGAGGGCGCCGTGTTTCATGAACTCGTAGACTAGGAGCCGCTCATCCGACTCGTGGCAGAACCCTACGAGCCGGACCAGGTGCTTGTGGTGGACCCGCGAGAGGAAGGCTAGCTCAGAATCGAAGGCGCTTTCCTTTTCTTGAAACTTCTTCACCTTCATTTCGCCTCGCTTGATCGCCACGTGGCGGCCGTCGGAAAGGGTCCCTCTGTAAACCACCCCGAAGCTGCCAGCTCCGATCTTGTTCTCGAGGGAGAAGTCTTTTGTCGCGGCGGCGAGTTCTTGAAACGAGAATTCCTCGGATTTCTCTGGGTGTTTAATCGAGGATGTTCCGCTCCTCTGCCGCCCGAAAACCCTGGATGCCTGCCGCCGGAGCGTGGATGACCTAGAAGGAGGGCTGTTGTTGGACAGCGCGCCGCCGTTGGAATTGGCCCGGGTGATCGTCGGCTGGACGGAGTTGTGTATCTTCTTGTGGCCGAAGCATCCCCTTTTCCATAACCAGTAAAACAGAGTACAGATCCCGGCGAAAATTCCGACGGAGCCGACGACGGCGAAGGCGAGCAAGCCCTTCCTCTGGGCCTGAGACGGAGATCCAGAAGTCTCCACCGGAGATGACGCCGGCGGCGGAGGATCCAGACTCCTCTGGTGAGGACATGCATTGCAGATGTGAGCGGAACCAGAACAGAGTGTCTGCGACAAAGCGTAGACACCGCAGGGACACTGTGTCTGAAGTCCGATACAAGGCCCTGGGAGAATCCAACTCAAAGGAAGCTCCGCCGGTCGATCGCCGCCGCTCCAACCCGGACCCCAACACGTAATCGACAGATTCGTCGTTATCAATCCGCAGGAGAAATTCGAACCTGAAACGACGGATTCGAATGAAACGTCGCCGTTCCCGTAACTTCCGGTCACCGAGAAAAGCCCTCCACCGCCCCAACAGACCACCGTGTGATTCGCACTCCGAATCGCACAGCTATGGTTAGAACCCAGAGACAACGTCGTATAATACTCCGGCGCCGCGTCAAAAGGGACGTTCAGTTGCCCAGAATCATTGTTCCCCCTACAGATTACGAACCCAGAAGAATTGAATCCACAGGCGTGGGAGCCTCCAACTTCGATGGTTTCCATCGACACGTTAGCGAAACCGCTTTCGATCGAAGCTCCGATAGGATTACTCCCCCAACACCGCACACGTTTCGAATCAGCCGAAACGCCGCAAGAAAATCGAGACCCAGAAGAAACCGAAAGGAACTGTTCATCAGATGGGACCGGAAATGCAGAGCCGTACCTCCAACATTTGACGGCGCCGGTGCCGTTGACAAGGCCGCAAATGTGGTTGTCCCCGACGGAGATAGTTCGCAATGGAACAGTGTCGCTGCGGTACACTCTTTTCGGATTCGGTAGCGATGAGTTTGAGGAGTCCAGAGTAATCCAGCTCCAGCAGAGGAAGATGTTGCCGTCCTCCCGGAGGCCGCAGATATCGGTGGCGCCGCCGGAGATGACGGAGAAGGAGATGTTGGGGGTGAGGTCGAGGGTCTGGCCGGTGGCGGGGCGGTAGCATTGGATTCTCCGGGTGGGTTCGCTGGAGACGATGCCGCAGACAGTGCTGGAGTCGGAGGCGATGGCGATTGTGGCGCCGGAGCCGAGGGCTGCGGCGAAAGGGAAGCAGGGAGCGGTGACTGTTAGGATGACGTAAAGGACGGCGGCGGAGGCGGCGGCGAGGGAAGGGAAGGGGAGCGGAGTCATTTAAAGAGGCGGTGGTTGGTGGAGGTGAGGATTCGTGGGTCGAGTCCGATTCATTTGTGGAGTGGGAGGACGCAATCTGAGAGAGAATGGAAAGAATCCTAGAGAGAGGGAGAAGATTTAGGATTTCAGAGCATGTGATTTGCTGAGCAAGAGAAGATCGAAACGAAGAAGCCGAGAATGTTTCAGTTCTCTGTTTTTGATGAGTCTTTTTTTTTCTTGGCCAAATGTGTTTGATGCGTCTGAATGCTTTCTTTCCACATAATATTTTTAAGGGTTAAATATTAAATACTACACGACTTTTATTAAAACTGGAAATGGTTAGCTAAACCTTTTTTTTTAGTAAATAATTAGCTGAATTCTTTCACGCAAGTAGTAATTAAGTAACTGTGTAACTTTAAAATAAAAAAAAAAAACTAACAAAATTTCTTACGCAAGAAGCACATGATGATGCATAATCAACAAAATTATACACGGCATACACCCTTATTACCAAAGAACTATTTATTCGAGTATTTCAGAAGTTGAATCCGCCTATGGCAGAACAGATCGATTCGGGGAAAATATGGTTAAAATGTTTCGATAAAAAATGGGCATTCATTAAAAAAAAGTTAAAAAAATATTTTGATCATGAAGTATATATGTTGTAACCAATTTTAACCCTAAAAATTAACAGAGATACTTAATTGCTACATTTAAGAAAGTTCGGCTAGCTATTTGCTCCAAACTATATAGACATTTAAGAAAATGTTAGCTAGTTATTTGGTATTTAACCCTATTTTAAAATTTGAGTTTTTTTATGAGTTAATTAAAATAATAAAATAGGGTTTTTTTTTTTTTGGATATATTTACATTGCTTTCGCAAGTTCGGACCGGGAGCGTTAAGGTTAAAGTCCTCCCCAAGGCAGCGTCTCCGGCGGGTTTCGACCTCGGAGCCACTATAAAATAGGGGTTAATTACAACATTTTTACATGAACATGAATATGCATATTCAATTTACTAATTAGTTTTTTAACAAATTATTAGTTGGAATGTTCATATTGTGCAAGATGCTATTTTTCATTAATTTTCGATTGAAATCATTTTAAAAAAAAATGCTCAAACATCCTAAAGTTTTAATATAATAACACTAACTTTTTTTATAAAATAATTTTTTTAAATAACATATATTTTTTTCCATCAAATCATACATGTTAAGAAATTTATTAAAAAATACAAATGTAACAAAAAAAACTATAAGACACGGAAAAAAAAATAATCTTTTTTTCCGCACATTTCCTTAGAAATGAGAAAGAAGATGGTACACTCGAATTGTATTATTTCAGTCTTGTAAGGCTAAATATTTTGGGCGACTGGTAGTGAAGTAGTACTGTGAGCCGTGAGGGAAGGGTGAAAAGAACCCACATCGGGGAGTGAAATAGAACATTAAACTGTAGACTCCCAAGTAGTGGGAGGAGACAAGAGCTCTGACCGTGTGCGATAGTACACGGCCGAAAAAAAATGACAGATATATAGATAGAAAGTGTACAGTAAGGGTGGAAGACTCGCCTTAAGGATGCAAAGATTTGATCTCCGTTAGAACTGGACTTGTCCCAATATTCTTCGATACACATTCTCATCCAGCTTCTTTGTTGTACTGATAATTGCCTTATGCATGCTTCTAATGTATGTGGGCGGTCGTTGTCTTTTATATTTGTCGACCGGCAAATACTTCGTTTTGTTCCTGAATTACCGGATCAATTTTATTTTTATTTTTTAAACTTTGTGAGTTATATTTTTTTTGCCTAATTTATATTATTTTAAAAATTAGTTGAAATTTTTGTTTTATATAAAATTTAAGATTATTCTAAAATTATATTAGAATTTTAAGGTAGTTTAAGTAACTATATAAATAATTCATAGTTAACGGAAAAATTGATGGATTCAAGTTTGTAAAAATTTGACTATCAATATGTTGAAAAAGACAAATCAATAAATTGCACATTTATGTTTGACTGAAAATTTGACTAAATTAGATATATGCTAACAGTTATTCAATAATAATAATAATAATTAATTATTCAAAAATTTTCCTTTCATTTTTTAATCTCATTCAGTTTTGTAATTATTAAGCTAGGTGAACTCAGTCAATTACCATAATAACTTTCCTTTTTAACAACTATATATAATAATAAAAGTTATTGACTAGACATTTTCTATTTCATTAAAACTGAATTACAAATGCCTTCAGAATGGTATGTACATGTTTGACTTTGAACTTTGAATATGATGGGGGGTTACAAAGTTTGGTTGGTGTTCAATAATTCCCTTAACAGCTCCTATTGTTTAATAGTTTGTTTTTGTTGCTACGTAATGTGTACTCCTAATCATTGAACGAATATTTTAACTTTGTTTTGTGCTATTATTTATAAGTCATTCGTAACTGTATTATATCAGACGTTAATATAGATATATTTTACATATATATAATGTCTATTCAAATTGGTCAGTGGACAATTCAAAGAGTGACACCACACGCAGTATGGCATTATAATCTAAAAATTATCGTATATTATTGAAATCGATCTTATATTATATATTATATATATATATATATATAACATTCACGTGCACATTATAAATAAATATTTTCTTACATTTTATCAAATTTTTAATAAACGAATGTATTTACGCGTTGCCTTTTATGTGGATTGGTAGTAGTCAATAGCCAATTCAAAATATATTTTTGTTTTGCTTTTATTTTTATTAGGGTTATGAACATGCTTGTATAAAATTTAAATTAATATCTAGTCGCACTGGTTCAGACTATAAATAATATAAGTGTTGATCATAATAATTTTCATGTTCACATTATTTCAGCTGAGTTTGAAGTCCCGACCAAAAGTTTTGGTTTAGATGTGAACGACACATTGAGTAACTTCGCAAATTACATGCTATGAATAATTGATATAGGCATATAGGTATAGATTTTCTGCAAATAAATAAATAATAATATTTTAGCAAAATAAACAAGGTCGGATTAAATTACGATCAATAGGAAATATAATCGAATTTCAACTATTAGGTCATATATTTTGAAGGGGTTAAATAATTTGTGTCATATGGTTGAACAATGTTGACTTTTGGTGTAGTATGTTTTTGTAGGCTTTTGGTGCTATATATTTGCATTTTGTAGACTTTTGGTGTATTCGCTAGTCAACTGTCAAGTTTGACCATTAAATATTTTTATTTTGTTCAATTTATTCCTCCAATTTATACGTAACTTTTCTTTTTTGCAATTTAGTCCCTAAAAAATCAAATTGGATCATAGAGTTTAATTGACCTAGCCATGAAGCGACTCGTGGCTGAGTCGGACCATCACTAGGGTCCGGTCAATTGGACCCTATGGGTCTGGCGACACTATTCGTAATCCGATTCAGCCATGGGTCGCACTATAGTTAGGTCAATTGGACCCTAGGGTCCAATTGAATTTTTTTATGAACTAAATTGAAAAAACCAAGAGTTATGTATAAACTGGAGGTCTAAATTAAACAAAATAAAGTTATTTAAGAATCAAACTTGACAGTTGACTAACGGAAGCACCAAAAGTCTACAAAATGAAATATATAACACCAAAAAACAATTAAAAAAAACATATTACACCAAATGTGTGCAACAATTGAGTTCTAACTATCTATCTCTATCTAATTTGGATACATTCTCTATCATGATTTAAAAGTTAAAAATTTAAAACATTTTAATCAAACCCAAATAAATAATAATACTTGAGTTGAACTTGAACTTGTTGCTACCAAGAAAATTCCTGAACAAAAGCTTCCATTTCACGACTTCTCGTCTCATTGGACTATGAAGTTACTGACCTCATCTTACCAACGTTTAAAGCATTATTATTATTATTATTATTATTATTATTATTATTATTATTACGGGTAAAGATATAAATTCCGACTTGGAATTCCTCCAAGTGTCGAAATGTCTCTGAGTGGCAGCTCTTGTAATTTGTTGCAATTTTTGGGTAAATTTCTTACCCCACACATCTCGACACTTAGAGGAATTCTAAGTCGGAATTTCTAACATTTTCCTATTATTATTAGGTTAATAATCAAATTGATATCCGAACTTTGATCAATTTACAAATTACTACCTAATTTTTTTTAAAAAAAATTATCTACTTGAACTTTTAAATTATAAAGCAAATTGTAATATTGTTAGAATTCCCGACAAATTAGATAGAAAATGAGCATGTTTCTGCCATGTGGAGTCTTTTCATATGTAGTCAATGAAATACATTTAATTGAAAGACAATGTTCGAATTGGGCAGAAGTCCAATTGAGTAAACATTTGAAGGTATTTCGTTGCAACAATTTATGTTTGAATCTATTTTGGGTACACATGAAAAGACATCACATGCTCATTTTCTATCCATTTTGACGGGAATTGAAACAGATATACCAATACGTTCTGAAATTAAAAGTTCAGATAGTCAAATTTAAAAAATCAAAATTAAGATAACGATTTATAAATAAATCAAAATTTAGGTAGCTATTTAAATATCAACCCTTCTTATTTTTATAATAATAATTATTATTATTAATCAAAGCTGAACCAATAACCATATCCTTGTTCACATTTTTTTTTACGTTGTCGGCATTTTTAATAAGAAAAAAAAATAAGAAAAATTAACGGAAGATTAATGGAATCTGAAAAATGAAATATTATAATCCAACGTTAAGCTATGCATAGCAATGGATTCAAATACTACATCATCGACGATTATAATTCCACACATTTGGTGGAATAACTTATATAATCTGACATTATGACTGTCAAACACCCATTTATGAATACACTACACACAGTGTTGAAGCTAAAAGGTAAAAGCTCGGCAAACTAATGGTTAATAAGAACCCCGATATGATATAATTAGAATAATAATCATTGAATTAATTAATAAATAAAGAAATTAAACAACACACCGCGTTAGCTATAGTATGAACTCGCCCTACATTTGGCTAACTTATTAATTTTTCCAGTAACCACTTTCGGGTCCTCCCTCCACTGAATGATGAACGCGACATATATAAAGAGCTATCTATATTCAAATTAATTAGGCGGTGTTTGGATGATGTAATGTGGAATGTAATCACACATTACATTCTACATTACATCAATATTACGTTGTTTAGTTTGCCAAACGACGTAATGTGCATTGCAATTTAATATTTATTGTAATCTCAGATTACGTCCAAACTATATTCAATGTAATGTGAGATTACATAAAAAAAACGAATGTAATGTAAGATTACGTCTAACATTACAGAGTGTTATTATTTTATTAATATTCATTAAATATACAAAGTATTTTGTATTATCATTATAGCTTATTATGATAATAATTTTATTATTATTAGTAGTTTTTTTTATTTTTTATTTACTTCATAACTCATTATTATAATAAATAATAATGCACATGATATTCGTATAAAACGAGTAAAGTCTTTTCAATGCATTTTTTATGAAAATTATCTTATAAAACTACATATAATGTTTTAACTATTAGAATTTTAGAATTTTAATAGTTGTGCATATTAAGTTTACATATTTTATTTTTAGAATTCATAAATGACTATTGTATTAACCACAAAGCATAAACTTTAAGAAGTTATTTGTTGTCGAAATATATTCTTTTTTAAAATCTTATCATATTAAGATATAATATACCATCTATAAATTAATATAATAATAATAAAATCACATTACAATGCACATTACAACACATATCAAATACTGTAATCTAACATTACACTCCACATTACAGCACAACCAAACACTGTAATCTAATATTTCAAATAATCTCACATTACAGCTCACATTACTTGTAATCTCACATTACGTCCATCCTGGATCCCTTAATTAATTGAACAAAATAAGAGAACCATTTGCGACAGCCAGCCAGGGCAGTCGCCACAAGTGACTAGTTCTTTTGTTTATTGTTAATAATAATAATAATAATAATTAGAGAGAACAATTTACTATTTGAACTGTTTTTAACAAACTACTGAGTTTATACAAAATTGACGCATACTAACTCCATCTAAAATGGTGATGGAGGAAACTTACATGTTTTTAATCCAACTTTTTTATTTGTCCAAATTGTTAGCTTAACATTTTAAAAGTTTGCAACTTAATAGTTAAATTTTGTGAAAATATGCAATTTGCTGATTAACCTGTAGAAAATTTTAAAATTTCCTAGCTGAATTTTAATAACACGTTATTGACATGTTTATATCACCATTAATAGCAAACTGCAATTTCATACAAATTAAATCATACATTATTTGTTTAATATAATTCATTATTATCAATCACACGGTAGCAGCCTACGCATAAATCTTCTGGCGTGCCAAAACATCAATGATGCCAGTTCGATGGGCAATAAGCTTCACATTCACTTTAGAAAGAAAAAAAAAATTGATCATCCGATATTTTTACTTGATAGATAATATTACAATTTTTTTAAATATAATCACAATTCTAAATTTGCACCATATTGCTTTTAGGTGTCCAAGTTTAAATTGTTATTAAAAAGTATCCAAATTACCTTTTTGTTGCTTTTTAATTTTTCTTTCATTTTTTCTAACAAATATGACAAATTTGGATATGAATTTTCTTCAATTCATGCATATTTATGCCAATTAAGCTAAACTTGCATAAATTATTAAATTTCACTACACTAATATAAGTTAAAGGAAGCATAAGTGTCATTTTATTCATTTCTATTCTTTAAATATTATTGATGTTGAATTTAATGAGCAATTTGACCAAAATCCGTCTAATTTAACACACAAAAAATGAACGGAAATCAAAAAGCAACGAAACCTGAAATATATATTAGAAACAACCTAAAAGCAACATGGTGCAAATTTTGAACTTAAGTTTCTAACTGTTAAAAAAATTTATTTTTTCTGAAAATTCCAGTAAAGAAAGATTGAATTGCAGGTCTCACCTGAATTATGGAACAGAATCAAGACGATGAGTCCAAATTAAAGTGAGATTTATTGAATTATGAAGAAGCAGATGATCTGGATGGAACAGCTTGTGAGGCCAATCATGTCTTTGCTTTATAGCTTTTTGCTTGTCGTGCTTTGCACCGTGACAATGTCGTATTGTACATGTCCTGTCCCTTAAAGTTTCACCCCCAGCTTGTCCTCCCCTTTTCATCATCATCAACAACAATCTTCTTCTATCCAAACCGGACTGCATTATTGAGTCAACACGAACCCTTTCGCTTCATGATTCCAGATTTTGTTTATATATAATCAAGATTTGAACGAGGACCGACCAACTAACACACCGACAAACAAAGCTTCACAAACAAGCACACTCTAATTCTATACAGAGCGAATGAATGGCCATAGATGCAGTACAGTTTCAGTATAATAATACGATAGCATATGCGATGGACACACACATATTGATGCTGTACAGAAATAAGCTAACTTATAGATATTAGATATTACCGTGTTAAAGAACGAGGCGGTTTGCTTCTTCAATGCATTGCACAATCTTCTTTATTATTGATTGGTCTATGAGATTTGATCAGAAGCGATAGGGATGCCGTTCTCTTGAAACCATTCGGGCATGTGGAACCTCGCATAGAGTTCCGGTCGGACATCTCTTTGCTCGGAGAGATGCCTTAGAAGTGGGAGAATCACTGTCAAGAGCTGTAAATAGTAGAAATCAAAACTGAATTGTTATTTGACTAGATTTTGTCTGAAAACTAATGGAAGATTATTGATGGGGATGTTTGAAATTGTTACCTCATTGTCGTGTGGTTGCCCTGCAGAAAATGGAACACAAGGGATGCCGTTTACTGGCTGTAACAAGAAACTGAATGGATTGTTGTCTACTATGACGGTTCGGTTCATATCCTTTGACAGGCGCGAGAGATCCTTCACATGATCCCGATACTCTCTGCATGTTTAACTTAGATATGATGAACTGTAGATAAATAATCTTAATTTTCACATATTATTCGGAAAAAGCAGCATCTAAATAGAACCTTTCTGTTATAAAAGAAAAGCTTGCTCATAGTGCTTTAGCAAGCTAATAAAAGATGAGATCAGGGAACTTGGAAAAGATAGCAGAAATTAAGGATTCTGGTTATATAATAATGGCTGAAAGAACAAATTATGAATACTAAAGAATGCAGCAACAATACAAGGCCAGCAATGAAGCATGCTTAATCTCATAAGTCACAGTCAAAAGAGGTTCACTGAGATCAATTTTCTTTTTGTTTGGCCAAAAACAGCATCACTGAAACGAGTTTGAGTCTTGAGATGAATTTTATGGGGATAACTCACTTTTTTGCAACATTAAGGCCGATGGACCTCAGAGTTTATATCAACATCATCACTATCTTAGGCAAAAAGCAAAGAACATACTATTGCACCATGTGTAAAGGAAGAATCTCTAAGCATCTTCAATGAAATTAACTTTTTCCCAATTTATGATCAAGGTTACGGCACATGTGCAAGTAGTACAGAGGACGAGGATCAATTTAGCCCAAAATAATAAGTGGGTGAGGATCATGGAATTTGTAAAGATGGAAAACTAGAGATTCCAGTTATTGACCAAAAGAAGAAACTACAGAAACAGAGGACATCAATTTTAGATTGATGTCAAGACCCAGAGTCGATAATAATTCACCATATCTCAGAAGCTGCAACTTCTAGGTTGAGACCACAGGATATGACCTTAACATCATGAATATCTTGGTTAATACCACAACATATGTTATGAAACCCCAGATATTCTCATAATTGCATCAGGCTATTGGCCATGACTTATGGCCTCTATTGGTAATATCACAACAGTAAGTGTACACAATGATGAATGAAGCTCCATATCTATATAAACTTAAATGAGGTTGGCAACTACTTAGCTAACTCTCTATCAACTTCGTATCCAGATCAAGTGAAAAAAATTAGGACTTAAGAGCTTACAAGAAGTTTTCCCTTGTGATCTAAGAACAGATAAAAGAAAACTAAAAAATAAACTATAATGTTAAGAGGTCGTGGTTCATTTTCCCGAAAGAAAAGGTTAATGCCACCCTCATGTCTCATGCAGAAAGAGCGAAAGAATAATAGATTGTATTCTTGTTTCTGAATCTCACGAATGAGAATTGGCCACTGCAAGTTTTAGCTCATTTGGGGTATGAAAATATCGAGGAAAGCATAAATCAGTGAATATTGTTAAACTGATTGCTGGAAAAAGAAACACTCATAAGTATGGTTGCAGACTTCTATGCCGACTATGATAACGCATAAGAAGTACTTACGTGCTGATTGTTGAAGGTCGATAGAGCCGTAGACTGAATAGATTCTCTACATCTATTTTGTCAACAAGAGGCTTTGCGTACCCTGTGGTGAGAAAACAGATAATGGTTCATGATTTTGCCTATAAGTTAGATACAACAAAGTGGAATGCTGAAAAAATGTCAAGGCCAACATTCTAACCTTCAAGTCCAGCTGTAAATAGAATAAGGTCTGAGAATAGACTAAGTTGCTTGAGGAACTCCCGCAATCCCGGTCTCTCAAACACCGTCACATAACTGATCCTGTGTTTCCCATCATATCCCTTTTTCACCACACAAAAAAGCTCTACATAAGGACGGTTTATTCAAGGGGAGCTCATTATCTGTTACTTATAGTAGAAAAGCACCTTATCTGACGATACACATTCGAGGTCAAACCACGCCAATCCTGCATCTACTGCCCGGGCACGAAGTGAAGCAGGTAGGCTTGATGTCTCATAGGCACATACAAGAGTTTCATCCAAATCTAGTACCACCTGTAGTTCATAATTTAAGATTATCATGTATCAAGTAGAAACTCTAGCTTCTAATTTCCTCCAGCCTCCAACTAATAACACTTAACAAACATAATGTTTTGAATGATGCAGCTTTGCTTCCTTCGGATAATTTTCTCATTCATCGATGAGATTATCAAATTAGTAGTATAACCAAATAAGGCAGGAGACTGTAACTAGGGATGTAAACAAACCAAGCCGAGCTGAGCATCATAGTGCTAAAGCTCTGTTTGGTTGAAGCTAATTGAACTCGATCCTGGCTGAGCCTGATTTTTCTAGCTTTGAGTTCGGCTCGAGCAATATTCAGCTTGTTCGAGCTCAGCTATTGAAACTCAGATTTTGTGTTTGCTGAATTTTGAAAGAATACATCATGAATAGCTCGGTCCATCTACACCCCTAACTGTAACCAATACGATAACTACTCGAAGCTCTATAATTGACATCAAAACCAACGCGCAGTGACAGATACGAACCAATAGAGGAATTAAGAACATGCACGGAGCAAGGTCAAAATCAGATGGTTAAGTACCGTGAGTCTGTCGACGGAATCAGGAGGAGCGGCGGCCTCAGCGGCGGCGAGCGGCGGGTCATGTTCCGGCAACTCGATGACGGGAAGGGGCTTGAAAGAGTGATGCGGGGAAGAAGAAGTGGAGAGGAGGGGGTGATGGCCGAGGGCTTTGAGGATCTGATAGAAGATGTGGAAGAAGAAGGCGAGCCAGTTCCACAGTGTCCGGCACACCTGATGAGACCACGGAGGGGAGTGCACCTCAGTCTGAGTCAACTCCGCCATGGACAGCGGTCGGAATGGAGGAATGAAAATGCGAGGAGAAGAGAGGAGATGAGTAGTTTATTCGGAGCAGCGAGCAGCCAATCTTGTTTATTTCTCTGAGCGACCTATGGTGTGGTCGTCGTTTTGATTTTCTAGAGAGAGGAGAGTGAGATGTACGCTCCATATGGGCGAGTGGATACCATGGATGTTGGAGATCTGGCTACGTGGACTTCCCTCTTTTTCTTTTTGTTTTTCTCTTCCTGTTCAATCTTATGATGGTCTGAGGAAAATTAGGATCTTCAAAATTATTTTTCTTTTTAAGAAAAACAAATATGAAAAAAAAAAATTAGTATGACAAATTATTAGGAAAACATGTGTAAATTATTTAGAAAAAAAATGATAATTCCCAATAAACAGTTGTACATATTAAAAAAAATATTATTTTGATTTTAAAAATTGAAAAAAAAAAAAATATATATCAAGGTCGAGCATTTGCAATTGAACCACCGGAACAAGAGACAAAACTAAAAATTCCGTCATGATAAGAATTGAGTTACCGACCAATAGTTAGTATAAAAAGTTAAGAGGACAATTGTAAAATTTTAAATAATAATAATTACAAATTGCATAATAAAAATTATATATATATATTACAAAAAGTTAAGGGACAATTAAAGAATTCCATGGTGACATCGTCCCTGCTCAGAACCTAGGAGACCAACCAATTTGTGACGCCCGCCCTTTATAGGGGTGTCAAGTGTCAACTATTAATATCGAATCAATTGGTTTTCCCGTAAGCATAAGTAGAAAGGTCATTACATTATAAGCGTAACATGTTATCTAGAACTTTAATAATTTGAGAGTTGATGTTATATTTATGATGATGGTTAATATATTTCTGAAAAACAGTCAACGTACTTGAGAGGGGAACATTCATTATCTATGTGTCCAGTGCGAGTATATATAATCTATAAAGAACAAAGAGATAAATAATGCACGGATTAATTCAGCTTTATAAACTCCAAGCTCATGTTATAACATTTTGATTCCTTGAAACACTAAATTCATAACAAGTCGATACTATTGGCGCATCATATCGGAAGTTGGGGTGACAAATGTCACCTCATTATTGAATATTCTTAATAGAATTCTAAATATATTTCTAAAAAAAATAATATTCCGAACACATTATTATTGAAATAATATCTCATCATTATTGGTTATTGGTGCAAGATCCTTATTATTATTGATACAAGACCTGCTCATTATTATTTGTGTAAGAACTTCATTATTATTAGTTATTCGTGCAAAACTCTCATTATTATTTTGTATACTATTATAATACCTCATTGTTGTGTAAAACCTCATTTATCCTACTATTTAAAATCCATATTTACATCATTTTCAAGTTGAAATATTTCTAAAGATGATTGATCACAATTTTAAAAGCTTAACAACAGATTTAATGAGGTAAGCACATAGTTACTTATTTGCATGACTTGTTAAAGTCTTAAGAATTCAATTGCTTATGTTGACAAGCAAAAACTGCTTACATTTGCACTGTTTTATCTCTTGAGTTTCCAAGTATTGATTATGACTTTAGAGTAACAGTTGAAAATTACATTAATGATGCGTCATGATTTTTTTGGATTAAATAATTAGCTTGTTGAACTTTCATTAAAACTTGTTCAGACAGGAAAACATAATGTATTTGCACAAGTTTATTCGCTATTGAAGCTAGTTTTTGTTATTTTGGAGGTGACAACAAGCGTTGAAATAGCTTTTTTTATAATTGACTTATGTAAATAATAAACTCTGAAATAGTTTAGTTGATGCACTCTTGAATGATTATTTAGTCACTTACATAGTGTGGGACGTATCGTCGAAGATTTCTACGGTCGTTATTATCTCCTGATTTCAGAATATAAAATCTCGAAGAGAACCGTTGTAAATCATTTATCTTTATTTCTCTTGATTGAGAATTGTACTTACTATACTCTAATGAAATTTAATTATTATATATTAAATATTCAGAATTTTAGTTTAGAGTCAACTTCATACCACTAGCTTTGCAGGAAATCAATTGTTATTGCCTGATGTTTTTTTTGTACCAATTTGGTACCAAGAGTTTTCATTTTGTACCGTTTTCATACATACGTTAGTACTACGTCCAAAAGATCGTTAAATGGCCATGTGCCATGTACGTGAGTATACCAAAACTTTTGATTTTGTTTAATTTAGTTCTAAAATTTCAAAACTGGACCCTTCAACCAAATTGAGCTAGGGGCTACTCACGTGCATGACACATGCCCATTTAACAGCCTTTTTGACGTAGTACTAACAGATGTATAATAACGGTACAAAATTGAAAACATCGGTACCAAAGTGTACCAAAAAAAAAACATCTGATATGAATAGTTAATTTTAATGCAAACAAGAGGTATGAAGTGGACCCTTACTTTTTTTTTTTTTTTTTTTAATAACGTACACGTTATAAAAATCGTACATACGGTCGACAACCATGATGTTAAGGTCTTATGTGATTGGATCGTAGCACATTGATAGTTTGAACAAATTGTAACACTATCTAAGCTTAATAAACTACACCCGTTATCATATACTCGGTCTAAATTGTTCCCAGATTTTATCTCCAACAAACTAACTTTTCATTTTATCATCGATATGGGAGGGATGCAAATGCAATGTAACATAAATGAATGTGGTCGGACAAATGACATAATTCTCATAACTTCACTATTATATACATAAACATCCTCGGATCAGTACTCTTGTGATAGCCATGGATGCTCCAGAGCCTCCTTCGCAGTGGGCCGTCTCTTCGGATTTATCTCGAGCAAGCTTCTCACGAAGTCGATGAACCCGACATCCGATACCTGGAGATGATTCTCTAGTGATAATTCCTCTGGAGGGCTTATGAACTCAACCTGCTCCGTCTCCTGCATTTCGCCACCAACCCGACTTAATAATATCTACGGTACAACTAAAATAGTGTCGACTGAATTCAAGTCGATTTCTCAAGTGTCTACCTACTTAATGATAAACGAAAGTTAGTGTACATTATACAGATATCGTGGGATGGGCATGGAACCTGTCCGAAGCAGAACTGTCCTGCCCGGTCCGACTTTTGTATTCGCTAAGGTATAGCTGAGAAAAACTAGTCTGGTTTTAAATCGGTTCTGGACTGTTTTCGTCAAAACAGTCCGGTTCGATCTATAACCGGTCCGGAACGTTTTTATACACTGATCTAGTCTAGTTCATGACCGATTCTAAATAAGTATACTGACGTTTCTTAATATGTTGTCCCCTTAAAAATTTGGTCTGTTTGGAACCAATCCGTGCAGGACCGGTTCAAACGGTCCGGTCCGACTGAACCAGGTTTTTTCCCCATCCAATGTCAAATCTAACAACTGGGAAATCGACTGAAATTTCAGTTCGACCGTAATATCTAGAATGAGGATCGAACTTTGCTTACATCATTGATATAGTAAAGATCGTATTCTTCGGTGAAGTATTTGTGTGTCTCCTGGCCTCTCATCAGCATCTTAAGGTCAATAGGACCGAACATCGCCATCATTCGCGCTAGAATCGTCACTACCATATCGTTCGGAAACAACACCTGTTTTTAAAAAAAATTAAAAAATGAGCAATAATTTTCACTGTAGAAGATCAAATCAGTCTTAAAAAAACACTACATACTTCTCCAGAGCAAAGTTCGGCTAAAATGCAGCCGAGAGACCAAAGGTCGATCTTTTCATCATACGGGAGACCGAGGATGACTTCGGGAGCTCTATACGATCGAGATTGTACGTAGAGACATAATGTGTCTGATTTGAAGCAACTGCTTCCAAGATCGATAATTTTTATCTCCGATCTTCTATAGCTTTTTATCAGAATATTTTCAGGCTTCAAATCACAATGGATGATCCCTAATCCGTGCAGATATTCCAGTGCCTCGAGACATTGCCGGGTTATAACCTGCAGCATAATTCCTTTATCAAACATATCCGATAGATTATTATCGATGATATGAAACTAATCGAATGATATCAAACCTGGAGCCTACTGAGTGAAAAATAAACATCCCCACCAGATTCCTGATTGAATTTCTGATATTCATATAAATTTGAGCAAAGGAGTTCACAGACAATGAATAGATGCTCCTGGAGGTTAAAATCAACAATTAATTCAAATTAAGAGATACAAAAAAAGCGATAATCATAATATTATTTTGTGTATAATACGAACCTGATGGTAGAAGTAATCGTATAGACGCAAAATGTGGTGTTCATCTGCAGGATCATGCTTGTTCACAAGCTTCAAAAGTTTGATCTCATCCAGACTCTGATCGAAGAAATCTTTGTCGTTCTTGATGATTTTGAGGCAGACATCCACGCCCGTGTGGAGATCATGAGCTTGAACCACCTTGCTAAATGCAGCCGAACCGAGGTACTCTGTTACATAGTATCTCCCTGCAACAACCGTGTTTATGACAATTGGGATATCCTTGTTTTCTTCAAATCCCGTCCTGAAACCAAAAACACGAATGATAAACAACTTGTAATAGAACTACTAACTCACTACACTAATTTATGTGGAAAGAAAACAAGATCAAACCAACCTGTTCTTCCTATGAACGACCCTCAAATCAAAAACTTCGTATTCATCATCCAACCCATCTATTATTAACATGTCATCTGCAGAACCATCCTCCTGTTCTTGGTCTGCAAAAGGTTCGGCCTTTTCATCAGGATCATATCTTTCATTCTCGGTATTATACATAAAATCTGTCCCCGGAATTGGTTGTTGTGTTCTTGAATCTTTAAACCCGTTTTTATCTGCAGAATCCATCAACTTGGGATCCTGAACATCTCCAATTGGTTTAAAGTCATCAAGATCGGTTTTTTCCATGTGCAAACCAATTTTTCCTTCACTTGCAGCTGAAATGTTCAGCTCCCCACCAAACCGTTCAATCTGATCCTTCGCATTGATCCCGTAAGAATAAGGTACTACTGCAAAATCCTGCTTTCCTTCTTCAGGCGTGCCAAACAGGTCGGGATTATACACAAAATCGATATTTTCATCGAGCAGAGATTCTTGTTTATTTGTTTCTGAAGTCATGACGAACTTGTCTTCACTCGGGCCAAGAAAGGACTCTGAAGCTCGAGAGGGCGGACTCATGAAATGCCCTTCACCGGACTTATCATCGAAAATTGGAACGTCCTTTAGCAAATCCAGATCATGATAAGAGCGTGCTGTGCCGAATTGAGATAACCTATCTGATGAAGACTCGGAATTTGGAGTTGATGAAGAATGTAGTCCATATGGATTAACAAAGTCTGCAAAATGAAACACCTATTCCAGTTATTGCTCAATCCCAAGAATGCCAATTCAAGGATTAAGAAGCTAAAAACAGTCTTAACTATTGGTCATCTTCCTAATCGTTATACTAGATTAAAAACAGTCTCAACTTTCAAATTAGTTGTTTTCCATTTCTTTTCGAGCAACAAAAACAAGTTGTTTTCCACTTTTACAAAGAAACAGATTTGTGAGTTGTTGCTCGGTGTTAATGCTTATTTGATATTTAAAAAATATGTTTTTGTCGTTAGTTTTAAGAGAAAAAAGTGTAAATCAGATAATCGGCACTCCAAATATCAAAATTAGCAACATTGCCTATTAGTGAGACTGTTTTTAGTTCTTAAAACCCGATTCAATTGAAGGCCAATCTACTAAATCTAATCAAAGCCAGCATAAAGTTTCAACATTAAAGGAACAGATCATCCCCTTGCATGCTTTATAACGGAATACCCGCAAGTTCAATACGGACTATAAATCCCCAAAATCAAAACTTTCCAATAAGGAGAAATCAAGCAACGTCATTGAAGGTCTGAAATTTCTTGTACAACACGGAATCATGAAATAACTACGGACCTGAAGAACACGCATCAGTCGGTGAGGAGCCCAAGCTCAAGAATTGGTCATCAGACGACTTATCCCACTCTCCGACGTCGGGTCTCGCTGGAATTCTCACCGGCGGCGGCGGAGGCACCATCGGGAAGAAAAATTTCTCGAAATCAAAGGAGCCCAGATGGCCCTTCTCTGCAATCTCATCCTTGAGTGTGTCTTCGGCCTGCAAGAGGCCGTTTTTCCTGAGGAATTCCAGTACGGCCTCCATCTCCGGCACCGCCATGGATTGATGATGGTAGTAGAGTCGAGGATCAGAGCATGTGAAGTGTGAGGGTCAAGGGTGAGGATTGAGGGGGGAGGTTGCTGCTGCGTGTTGTGCATGCTTGGGCTTTGCTCCAAGACCGGGAGAGAAATACATACATACACAACTACTATCACTTTCTCTCTCTTCTGTAAAATTGAAGCTAAGTGTGGGGATTTGTCTCACCAACTTTGAAAAGGGAGGTGTGGGTTTAGGAAGGTTTTTGATTGGTGTGGGTCCCTGTTCCTTCTTTTTCCAAAAAAATTAAAGATTATCACAGTTGCGGAGAAATTATTTTCCAAGTGGCATTTCTTCCGTGCCTAGAATTAGATCTGTTTTTATTTTTATAAGGAAAGAATATAAAAACAATACAACTTTTTCCCTACAAAATAAAATGTTACTATTTTAGACCCAAAATTTAGAAGATCCTCTCTGCAGTAACAAATTGCGACTAGAAATTATTGGTTTAAGCGTAGAGAAATATACTATGAGTACTATGACTATCCTCCTAATAAGGATACTATATTGAAAATAATACAGTTACATTGAGCAAATTACAAGCATATAAATTTCTACACCGTGCATTAATGTGAGGGTAAGAGCTCTTTTTTTTTTTTTTTTTTCTTTTTGTAGAGTTCATTACTATTGAAAATATTTATTATTTATATTAAAAGTAGATGATCTCATTTTCCATGTTTAGACATAAATAAATAAAGAAATGGTCTTTACAGAAAAGGGAAGCAAAAGTGTGTTCCATAAGATATTAAAGGACTACTAATAAAAAAAAAATTATTTTCAATCAAATTATTATATTAGTTTAATTTTAATTAAATTGGACCGAAAATAAGCATATTTCAACTATGGGTCTTTTTATGTGTACACAAGATAAATTCTAATATAAATTAAAAGTATTGCAGCGAAAGACATTCAATTGGACACTTAATTGAAATATACCATCAAAATTAGATGGATGTTTAATTGAAAGTATTTCGATGCAATCATTTTCATGTATGCTAGAATCTATCTTAGATATATATGAAAAGCTTCATGCGGCCGGAACATGCTCATTTTTTATTCATTTGTTTGGATATTAAAAATTCGGATATCAATTTAACAAAATTAAAATTCGGATAGCTATTTTAAATTAAGTTAGAGATCAAAAAGTAATTAATCTGAATTAGAGAATAAAAATAATTATTCCTATAACTTTTTTGTTTGGTAAAACTTCCTATATATACGTATTCATTAATTTCTTGAAATTCAATTTAAAATGTATATAAACGGTAGAAGAACAATAACTTTCAATTCCTTCTATTTTCTTCCGTTAATTAATGGACTGTGTTTCCTTCAGATTTAGTGACACTCTTTTGTTTCCCCCAGGAATATCACTTTTCTTTCGAAAGAATATAATTAAAGAATATTTTTGAGGTGGGAAACAAATTCAAACCATTTTTTTGTATGGACTATCTGACTGTTCTTTTATTTTATTTAGCTCTGTTTTTTAATTAATTAGTCTTACTAGATTCCTCATAAAGGTAATCTAAAGAAATATAATTAGACTTTGATTTTTTATTTGCCATGATAATTAGACTTTGATGAAATCACATAATTAGATATAATAAACCGACAATCTCATATTTAAATTTTTTTATTTTAAATTGTACTGGTAGAAAATACTAAATAGCTATATATGACACGAACTGACAATTTAATATTTTAAAATGCATAAGAAAATTTTATATTAGTAATGATCAAAGATAAAAAAAAAAAAATTAATTAAATATTGTTTATGTTAAGCATTTTAATTAAATAATCTTAATTTTTTTATTGTATTATGATAAATAAATAGTTTATAGTAAGTCAAAAGATCTAAGTTTCTTTCACTGAATAAAATATTTATGTTTTTTTTTCTTTTTTTCCGAAGATTAAAAGAGTTGTAATTTTCTTTGGCCGAAGATCAAAAGATTTATTTAGGTTAGATAATTTCAATTTCATATACAGTTCAGTTTGACCACGGCAAGGATAAAAATTAAAATGGCAATAATCCAGTCCAATGATTGTTTCAGTCAAAGCGAAATTTTTTTTTTCCACCAAATCGATAGAAATAAAATAAGGGATATTCCCTATAGTAGACTAGGGGCTCAGATTGCCGTAATGTAATGTTAAGCTTGCAGTGTTTAGTTATTTTGTAATTTGTAATATAATGTTATATTACAATGTTTTAATATGTTATAATCTGCATTTGTAATTTGACTTTATTATTATTATATTAATTTATATAAGAGTATATTATATCTTAATATGATAAGATTTAAAATAATATATATATATTTTTACAACAATTAACTTCTTATATTATATATATCGTTAATACTATAGTTATTTGTGAATTCTAAATAGTTTTATCAGATCCGTATCGGCGGTCAGACCGGAGCCATAGACGTCTCGGTTCTCCAAAAAGACCGGAAAGTAAGCAAATTCGGATCAATACCATGGTTTTTTAACGAACCGCCGGTTTTAGACGGACCGGGCGGTCCACTGGGTTTCCGATTCGGTGTCCAAAAAGGAGGGAAAAAAAAAAACTTAAATTAAATTGATTAAAGTAAACCCTAGCTAAAGCAAGGCGCCGCAACTCATTTTTCTTTATGAATCTCTAAATCTTCACCAATTTCAACATCGTGAGCTTCAAAGGACAACTAATCCGCGGCTTCGTCGGGAGAATCCATCCACCGTAGAGAAGCTGAGCACAACAATGGAACTATCAAATTGCAATCATAGATTATGTTGTGGTGGAGATAAATAAAATTCACATCTCTGCCAGCACGGCCTTCGATTGTCGAGGTTGAAGCCGTTGAGACCCTAATTGGAATTTGGGAACCGTAAAAAATAACGAAGTGCCGATTTGCACTTATCCAATACCGTACTTCAAGAATAAGAGAAGAACTCGTATATATATAACTCTCTTACTCTAACTATGATAGGAGACTCTTACAACTTGTGGTGATGGATCTAGTTGTGGTGGTTCTCTTGCTTTTCTTGACAAATGACTCTATACCTATTTATACTATCTAGAGAAAACTCTAGACTTACATATTTCTAGAGCAAGAACTACCTAGAAACTATCTTGAACATCCTTCAACTATTTTAATCCTAGAATCATCTAGACACATAAACTAAGCTTTAGTCTTTAGACTTTTCTTCAACTTGGCCCAAATCTTTCTTAACCCAAATCTCTAAATCTTGGCTCAATAATAGTAAGTTAGTCTTAGCCCATAATAGTGAGTTCTTCTTGACCCATGATAGTAAGTCAATGTTGATCTTAACAGGAACATCGATAAGAAGAACCAAGCGAGGTTTAGTGTTGTTGCTAGGCAACCACTGTCCCTGATGAACCGTTCATTATCGTACAAGAGATGCAACCACTGTTCATTATGGAAGTGAAAAGACGTTGTACTAGGATTCGAAGAAGCGGGGATGATGGATAGGATTGAGAAGTGGGAAGCTTTTGGAGGAAGATTAGAGGTGAAACTTATGCATCGGCGATCGGACCGTACAAATCGGGAATCGGTGCTCCTACTGGTTTGATGCCCGGTCCGATTATGATAACACAGATTCTAAATAAGAAATATTTAAACTCAATACGTTCTGAAAGTCTGTTAATTAGAACATTATATAGAGATGTGTAAGATAATTTTTATTAAAAAAAATGCAACGAAAAAATACTTATGTGTATTATTATTTATTATAATAATGAGTTATAAAGTATATAAAAAATAAAAATAATAATAATCATATATTTATACCCTAAACTCTATACCTCGTATATATGTACCCTAAACTCTAAACCTTATGTGTATATATATAATAGGGTTAGATTAAATTATCAACTTTAATTTAAGTTGATTTTTCATCAACTAAATTATAATAGATAATACACCAAAATTAAAAGAGAATAAATAAAAACAATTAATATCTATATATTATATAAATTATAAAAAAAATAAAAAATAAAAAATAACATAGAGAATGTGGAACTGAGTGTTTTTCAGTGTTGTAATCGATGCATTGAGCTAAGAGTTTGTTGTCAAACTGATGAACGAGAGATATATGCGCAATTAAGTCGCTGCAATTAAGTCGCTGCAATTAAGCATTGACTGAGGAACATATTCAAATGTACAAATGTATGCATTTCATGCATTCATCTCGGTAAGGTAAGCATTCAATTCATGAGGAACAGATTCATGTGTACTGATGCATGCATCTTCTGCATTCATGCATTCATCTAGGTAAGGTAAGAATTCAATTCATGCGTTGATTCCCGAAGGTTCTAGGAACGAAGCGTCTTCAATTGACTATGGTGCATCCCTAAATATATAAAGACATCCATATCATCGTGATGGAACTCGAAAACAGATGCTAGTCTTCGGAAGGTGGTCGTCCACCTATCAACATACAATATCTTGTGCGACACTTCTGGGCGTACGAAAAAATGTATTGCTTATTTTGGTTTCTCACTAGAATAGTAGAATCTGTGTACCATTGGTAACTAAGTTGACAAAGTTCATTTTCAGGTTTGCATATGAAGTATAGCTTGATGAGAGAGATGATTGCATGTTAGAAAGTTGTGTCCAAAGTATGGTGCTCCAAAATGTATTTTCCATACTCTTATAATAATGAAAAAAAAATCAATATTTTGTTTGTGAATTAGAGTTCAAGGTCACGGTGCAGTATTAAGAAGATTTTGCAAGTTCTTGATGAACCTATTGATCTGAATATACTTCAACATGCGAGAGAGTTCAACGATGTAACTCAACTTGATTGAGTTTATGACCGGGTAAGCTAGAAAATTGTTATTGCAAGTGTATGTAGTACATTAGAATTATTCAGAGAGATATAGACATACAATCATGTTATAATAAATTAATCGTTATAATTTTAGTTAATTTTAACTTATTAACTATCTGTGTCGCACATATGACCCGCGTTACGCGGAGAATGCACTCTAATTTTTTATTTTTTTTCATACATATCAATATCTTTGATCTAAGTCTAACTATTGGTAAGTTGCATTAAATTACAGTCAACTTCATTTAAATCACACCATTTATAACATATATACAACTCAACAAGTTATAACTCTTCAATGATACCCGATAATATCGTTTTGTCCTAATCACACAATTAGATCATAATATTCGTTGGTAATATTAATTACAGACTTGAGTTCTATCCTACCACTAATCGTGCATTATAAATTGTTGGTGTGGGTCACTCAATAATTTACCTATGGTTATAAATTTGGTGAGGGCCAATGGTTGTTGAAGAATGATAATTAAAGTAGCTATTATTGTCATGATATTGTGTTTCCAAAATGTATAATAATACTTTTGGTGCAACCAACTTTTCAAGTCATGAGGGTCATGACCGAGATATACTACCCACCGAAGATCATAATGATGTTTTTTTCTCAATAAATAAATAAATTAGGGGTGAAAGCTTTCACTTTTTCCACCCTCTTTTCCATGTGACCCGGGTTAATGTTTTCATTTCAATCACCTTTTATTTCTTCTACCATTTATTTGCTTTATTATTATTTTTCTGCGGTATAGTTAAAAGTATATTAAATGGATTTACTCACGCATTCGAGTTTACGAGACATTTGCTTATATGTCTTATTCCTTATATATGTTATAAGATCGCACTAATTCAAATTATAATTGACGCCATTTAAAAAATATTGAAAAAATCTTTCATAGAAAACCGATGTAGCCAAGGTGAAACTCATGATTAATTAGAAGAGGTTTTACAATATTAGTGATTTCACTATTAAGAGAATATATCTCCCAACTTCACATTTTGTATATAATAAAATTCGATTAAATTCTAGTCGATTGTATTTGTAATTATGTTTGTAAACAGTTAGATTAGGTACATTTAAATTATAGTGGATGACATAATTTTTAAAATATTATTTATTCACTATCATGACCTAGTTGTCATAAATTGTACTACATTTTAATCAAACGTTTTTACTTCTAGCGTAGGAAATATGGATATTTGACTAATTAGAGCAATAAATCAGTTGATGTGTGCATAGAAAGCATAAAACGTCTTCTTCTTTTTTAGAACAAACTGATCACTGATTTTGTTATGCTAGTGTCTGTAGGAGGACACATTGATCACCCTATTAGTTTAGGGTTAAACTGAAAGACTATGAAAGTTTAGGGTGTTACTTGCAACTATTATTGGATTATTTTATTTGGGGACTGAAGACGATAGAATTAAGATTAGCGGGTGTACTTAGCATTTATATATTTTATGTTCGTTGTTGCTAAGTATGATCCACTAAATAAAACGCTCTGATACTGATAGAAGTTTTGTTCAGTTAGGATTTCGTTCATATTTTGACAGTGTCTCTACTTAACATGATTCTTTCACTACTATTTAATTATAGATCATGTAAAAATGATATAATAAATAGAAATATTTGTAATTGGAGTTGTTGGATCACGGCGGGAGCTCCGGTTACGGTGACGGATTCCTTAGCTCCTCGCAATCCTGCAGAAGGGGAATAGAGGGCGGCGGCCCAGAATCCCTCTCCGATGCTTAACGTAAGTACGGTTGGTCAACAGATCAAGCAAGCAGTATTTGTGCGTATATGTAAAACGTAACCCTAATCTGGAATAACTTCCCTCCTTTTATAGAGGAAAGGCTATCCCAGTTACCTGATTAGGCGGTTGGATTGTGATCCACTATCCCACATATCTCGCCGTATATCTTGCCACGTATCTTGTACAGTTATTCGTATCCCACATATCTCGCCCATTATACCACTACTGTGATCATGGCGAGATTTCCGGGATTGTGCTCTTACTGGCGAGTCTTGATCATTATCGGAGACTCCCAGGTTGCATCGTTGAGGATTCGGTGTCGGGGAGTGGTATCAACTCCCATATCGGGACCGACTACGTCCAGGTCCGATATCTTCGGGGCTCTCCTCTGTCGGAGCCATACTTACTCGGGGCTATTCAATGTCGGGACCTCCTTCCGTCGGAGCCCTTAGCCTCCCAGCAGCCCCGCTCCTAGCCCAACGGGCCTAATCGCCGTTTGCCAATCGTTTAGGGGCCTAACGGCCTTCGCCGGGGCCCATCATTTGCCCCCAAGACGTGAGGGACTTATAGTGCGTCGCGTCTTTCAATATCGGACCCCTCCACATCCCAGTCGTGGGTCTTTGTTTGAAACGTTGGAGGCCATTGCCCTACTTTTGTCGGAGGCCTTTGCCTTGGATCTCTTCGAGATCCTTTGGGATCCTGCTTGGATTCGAGGGGATTTCTTGACCAGACCAGCATTTAATGCTGATAAGAGGTGAAGGGGCGTTTCGGGTTCCGCGCGCCTGCTTTCTGAAAAAGCACTTTTCAACCGCCCCGGTACGTCATTACTCTTGTCTTATCTATCTCATGCGTCCTGACGGTTCAGGTTAAAACCGTTTCGCCTTCTTTGAATTAACGCGTTTCCCTTTGGACGATTCTGATTTAGTGGTTTTGAATTCTACGGCTCAGATTGCCCACCCCTTCAGTTCTCCTTTCCTTCTCTTATAAAACCCTAGCCCCAGACACTGTTTTACCTTCCTTTTACCTCTTCTTCTCTGCGATCCCAAGAGCTTTGATTTCCCAGGTTTCGAGTTTTCACCGGCGATTCAAGCACTTCAAATTTTCCGATCAAGCCTTCAGTCACTATGTCTGGTAAGATTCTTCTCCTTATTATTCTTTTCCTTTTCATCTTTGATCTTCTTAGGTTTCAATTTTCCCCTCCTTCCTTCCCTCGACGATTTTCAGCCGAGGAATCTGCCATTGTTGGGCCACCTTTCGTCTTCAAGTATCTCAAAAACTTGCTTGCGCCTCTTACCTACGATAGGGCTTGTATAGAGTGTGGTATCTTCGAATCCTCCTTCGGGGCCCGCTATCCCTACGAGCAATTCAGTTCTCGTGACGCTCGGATTACGCTCCCCAAAGGAGATGAGGTGTTCATCTCCCCGGGGCAGATTCGTGCGGGTATCCGACTCCCTTTCTGTCCGAGTTGGGTGGAGCTGTGCAACCATTACAAGACCTACCCCACGACCTTCTCTCCACACGCAATCCGTACATGGATTGCCTTCCAAGTGTGGTGTGATATCAATAAGGAGGACTGGAGCTATACCCTGGAGCTTTGGCGGATCCTCTACAAGATGTCCTGTAACAAGGACGGGATCTGTTCCTTTGCCCCCCGCCAACCCGAGGGGACCGATGAGCAGTATAAGGAGATGGGTTGGGACAGGAAGGTGTCCTGGAAGATCTGCAAAGAACGGGCCATCATCCATGATAAGGGGAATGACAATGCTAACTGGAAGGAACAATACTTCTTCATCAAGCCTGGTCCCATCGAGTGGCCGAGGACCGTCGTAGAAGCTGATCCCCCCGTGCCCTTCCGTTCATGGTCGGAGCAGACCAAGAGGGCCTTGATGCTTATCCAGGCCCGTCGCTGGGAGGAGGGTTACCAGCCCTTCGAGGCCACTTCTGTCACTGATCAGCAGCGGATCGAAATTGGGATTATGCTGATTGATCCCAAGGCCGGGGGAAAAGTTCATGATGGTGTTAATCTTCTAATTATTTCTTGTTTCCACTGCTTACAGCCCCTCGAACATCGCTGACCGTCCGTCTGTTTCAGGAGGATACCGATGCCTCCCATTCGCTGAAGCGCAAGAAGAAGTCCTCCCATCGAAAGACTTCTGCCACGTCGGGGCCGTCTCGGAAGAAGGCGAAGACCTCCGAGGCCCCAGGGTCTGCCCCCACCTCCGAGGGGCGGACTAATACGGATGTGGTCAGGGCCGCCTTCAACGTCCGCTCCGAAAAGGAAGGTAAGGAAGTTTTTCGTGCTATAAAGAGATATAGAGAATTGGTACCTCAGGACCTTCAAGCCTCCGATATGGAAGGGCGGATTAGGGATGTTAAGAATATCCTCCGAGGGGAAACTCCACATGTTCTCGAAGCGGGTTATTACGACTTTTTCGGCCAAGAGAGATATATGGAGCGTTGTTTAATTTGGCACACCGATATCAATTTACTTCCTCACCTTATTCGCCCCGCTGCAGGTCCCGCGGACGTCGCCCCTGCTGTACCTGCCTCAGACCCCGCGCCTGCAGCGGAGCCGGTGGTGGAAGATGCCCCGGCGGAGGCCCGTGGTGAATTTGGTCGGGTGACCAGCTTGGAGGACTCCCCCTCCGAAGATCAAGCTGAGGAGGAAGGCTTAATCCTCCGGGGAAAATCAAGGTCGACTCCTGCTAAGTCACCTGGTAGGAAGACGTCTCCACTCCCCGTCACGCCGCCATCGTCACCCGCACCTCCAGCGTCACCAGTTAGGGGCGCGACTCCCGAAGTCCAAATAAGTGAAGATGAGGGGGCTCGCTTGGTAGTACCTCCATTCCCCTTGGATGGGGACTACTACCAGGCCTTCTCCTCGGAGCAGAGCGCCAAGCCTTGGAGACCGGTGGAGTCCCTTCGGGGGATTCCTCTACATCGGGGGTGTCAGGAGAAGAACCTGGCCTTGCACCTGGTGTCGGGCTCGGTCCCGCCCTCACTGAGGCGTCCCCTCTCGCTGGAAGGAGAGGACATTGAGGCGGACATCCGGCAAATGGCCGTCCGTCGGATAGAGGTAGGTACACTTTGCTTCTATTCATCTAGAAGTACTCCGACTTTTTAAATACTACGCTATATTTTGCCCTCAGGAAATGGCGGACCAGGATCGCTGCTTCGGCTACATCCTGTCTCTTCGGGAGGCTTTGGAGCAAGAACGGGCCAACTCCAACCTCGAGAGCTTGACCAAGCTCCAGGAGGACCTAGCTGCCTCCGAGGCGTCAAGGCTCCGAGCGGAGGAGGGTAAAAAGCGAGCCGAAGAGCGGGCCGAAGAGGTTAGGCAACAGGCTGAGGAGGACAGGCAGCGGGCCGAGGAGGTCAGGGCCAAGCTTGCTCAAGAGGCCCAATCCCAGCAAAGGCAAATTCTAAGCCTTGGGAGCTCGCTTAGGCGAGAGCAGCAAGCGGCCTTGGCGGATCGGAGCCAGGCTGCCTTCGATAAGGCAGCGTTGCAAGAAACTGCTGAGCGGCTGAAGCTTGAGAAGCAGAGGGCCATCGCGGAGCTAGAGGAGGCAAAGGCGGATCATTCCGCCCAAATAACAAACGTGAAGGTCCAGGCCCGCGAAGAATATCGGAGCTCGGAGGACTTCAAAGCAGACGCGGCAAGACATTGTCAGGAAGATTTGCAGAATGCCATCCTTGATATTGTCGAAGAGCTTAATGAAACCTACGGGGACTCCATCGACTTGAGGAAGTCCAAGACTCTCGGCCTAGCCGCAGAGACGTACCTTAGCCTCCCGTCGGAGAGCTCCTCCGAAGACGCCGACGAGCCTCCTACCGATCCCTCTGAGCCTGCCCCTCCAAAGCCCTCTGAAGATTCAGCGCCCGAGGACCGAGTTTAATTTGTTAAATCTTAATTCTTCGTACTCCTTCCTCATTATCTCCCTTGTATCGAACCTCTTAGGCCTTCGAGCCTTTTATTACTGTCTTTTTCGATTATGTTCTTCGTAGCGCTTTTATCGGGCCCTAAGAACCTTAAGGCTTTCGGACGTCCAACGACGCTTTTTAATCGAACCTTAAAAACTTAAGGATTTTCGGACGTCCAATGACGCTTTTTAATCGGACCTTAAAACTTAAGGATTTTCGGACGTCCAATGACGCTTTTTAATCGGACCTTAAAAACTTAAGGATTTTCGGACGTCCAATGACGCTTTTTAATCGGACCTTAAAAACTTAAGGATTTTCGGACGTCCAATGACGCTTTTTAATCGGAACTTAAAAACTTAAGGATTTTTGGACGTCCAATGACGCTTTTTAATCGGACCTTAAAAACTTAAGGATTTTCGGACGTCCAATGACGCTTTTTAATCGAACCTTAAAACTTAAGGATTTTCGGACGTCCAATGACGCTTTTTAATCGAACCTTAAAACTTAAGGATTTTCGGACGTCCAATGACGCTTTTTAATCGAACCTTAAAGCTTAAGGATTTTCGGACGTCCAATGACGCTTTTTAATCGAACCTTAAAACTTAAGGATTTTCGGACGTCCAATGACGCTTTTAAATGTATCGAGAACAACTCAGGAATACTTTGATCAGAAGTAACCTCTTTATTGATTGATGTCTTTAACATAGCATGCACCACTCAGGGCGACTTAATTACATCTTCGCGCCTCTACGGACGACTTATTTGTCAAACATGGCATTTCTTCAGATGTTCACCACTAAAGGTGTTTCTTAAAACCTTGCCGTCGAGATCCTCTAACTTGTAAGCGTTCGGGGCCGGCATGCCTACGATCTTGTAAGGCCCTTCCCATTTCGGGGACATCTTGTTGATCCGATCTTGTAGGGCGAATTCATTCCGTCGTAGGACCAGTTCTCCTGCGTAGAATTGTCGCGACTTGACCTTCCGATTGTAGTACCTGGCCGTCGCCAAACGCATCCGAGCTTGCGCTATGTCGGCCTCCAGCCGTTTTTCCTCTAGCAAGGATAACTCCAGGCGCCTTGTTTCGTCATTCGTCAGAGGTCCTATCCTGGCTCTTCCTGGGCTCGTCGAGGGCTCATAGCTGCTGGTTCGATGGGACGCCACCGCGATTTCCACGGGAGCGACCGCCTCTGTTCCATAAACAAGTGCAAATGGGGTTTCACCTGTTGACCGCTTGGGTGTCGTTCGGACCGCCCACAACACGTTCTCCAGTTCGTCCAGCCATTTTCCGTCCAAAGCGTAGACCCTCTTCTTCAAGCCCTCCATCACGATTTTGTTGGCCGCCTCTACCTGCCCATTGGTCTGAGCGTGGTGGACGGATGCTGTTCGATGCTTGATACCGAACTCGTCTAGGAACCTCTCCAACTGGGCCCCATTAAACGGAGGACCATTGTCACTGATGATCACCTTCGGCACCCCATATCTCGACAGAATTCGGGTCTGAAGGAACTTAATGATATGTCCTGCTGTTGTTTTGGCTAACGGCTTAGCCTCGATCCACTTCGAGAAGTAGTCGATCGCGACCAGCAGGTGTGTGCACTGGCTCTTTGCTTTCGGAAGGGGTCCCACCAGGTCAATGCCCCACTGTGCGAAGGGCCAAGCACTCCCAATGGGCATCAAATCAGCGGCGGGGGCTGTGATATTCGAAGCATATCTCTGACACGCGTCACAGGATCGAACAAGCGCCGTTGCTTCCTTATTCATCGTAGGCCAATAATATCCCAAGTTCAACGCCTTCCTCAGGATAGATCGAGCGCCCTCGTGACAGGCTGCGACTCCTTCATGCAATTCTCTCAGAATCCGAGTCGTATCGGGTTCGGCCACGCATTTCAAGAAGGGCGTCGAAAGCAGACCCTTTTTGTACAACTGGTTGTCCACCATCGCGTAATTAATTGACATTCGTCGCAGTCGCTCCGCTGCCACTTTATCTTCAGGAAGTGCCCCCGTCGTTAAGTACACAATTATCGGGGTCATCCAAGTGGATTCCTCCTCTGCCCCTGTCCCGATAGCGCACACCTCCGACGGATCGGTGGTCGATAGAATCACCTTCTCCAAGAAGTGTACCTTCCGACTCTCTTCCAAAGGTGCCCCCAAGGCATATTTGCTCAAGGCATCAGCCTCCACATTCTCTTCCCTCGGAATCGCCTCGATATCAAAGCTTTTGAAGCTCTCCTTCAAGGTTCTAGCCTCCTGAAGATACTTCTTCATGACCGGATTCTTTGCTCCATACTGCCCCCGAACCTGATTTACAATCAGGCTAGCATCACACTTCACCTTCAAATGTTTAATTCCGGTCCCCTTTGCGATTTTCAGCCCCGTTATGAGAGTCTCATATTCCGCCTCGTTATTGGTGGCTCTAAATGTTAGGGCCAATGCATATCGAAGTGGCTCCGCCCCGCCTGGCGGAATCAATACGAACCCCGCACTCGATCCGTCCGAGCTTGAGGAGCCATCCGTGTACAACTCCCAGGTGTTCTCCTTATTTGGCTGTTCCGACTGCCCTGCCGTCGGGGCCTCTTCAGTATTCCCGGTTGCCCCCTCTACTGTTTCCGTTGCTTCAGGATCGGGAATAGTAGATTCAACTATAAAGTCGGCCAATGCCTGCCCTTTGATAGCTGTTCTCGGAGTGAAATGAATTCGAAACTCGCTAAGTTCCACGGCCCACTTTACTAGTCTCCCCGACGCATCGGGCCGGTTCAAGAAGTGTTTCAATGGCTGATCAGTCAACACCGTAATTTCATGCGCATGGAAGTAGGGCCGTAACTTTCGAGCAGTAATAATCAACGCAAAGAGGTACTTCTCAATCGGAGGGTAATTCATTTCACTCTTGGCAAACGCCTTGCTTACATAATAGACAGGAATTTGATTGCCCTCGACAGCTTTAACTAGAACAGCGCTTATTGCAAACGAAGAAATAGCCAAATAAAGATAGAGCGGCTCGCCTGGAGTTGGCTTCGCAAGTGGCGGGAGGTCGCGGAGATGTTGTTTGAGCGCTTGGAACGCCTCCTCACATTCAGCAGTCCACTTGAATTGTCGGTTGGCTCTTAACACACTGAAAAATGGCATCGACCGGTCGCTGGCCTTGGATAAGAAGCGATTCATCGAAGCCAGCCGACCGTTCAGCACCTGCACCTCCCTATGATTGGTCGGGGACTGCATCTCCTCTATCGCCCTTAGTTTTTCGGGATTCACCTCGATCCCCCTCTGGCTCACCATGAAGCCTAAGAACTTCCCGGAATGGACTCCGAAAGCACATTTGGCTGGATTCAGGCGGACCTGGTGGAGCTTCATCCTCTCGAAGGCCATTGCCAAGTTGCCAACGTGGTCTGATGCTCGTCGGGACTTCACCAGCATGTCATCTACATAGGCCTCCATGGTACTCCCAATCATGTCCCCGAACAGCTTGTTCACCATTCTCTGGTATGTCGCCCCCGCATTCACCAGGCCGAAAGGCATGACGTCGTACTGGAAGACTTCACTGTCAGCGTAAAAGGCGGTATGTGGGGCATCCTTTTTCGCCATCTTTATCTGGTTATAACCAGAATAAGCATCCATAAAGCTTAGCAGCTCATGCCCCGATGTAGCATCCACCAGTTGGTCGATCCGAGGGAGTGGATAACAGTCCTTCGGGCAAGCCTTGTTTAAGTCGCGGAAGTCGACACACATCCGCCACTTCCCGTTGCTCTTCCTCACCAGCACTGGGTTGGCTACCCAAGTCTGGAATCGGATCTCCCTAATGAACCCAGCGTCGAGCAATCTGCCAACCTCCTGCTGGATTGCAATCCTCTTGTCTGTTCCAATCGGACGTCTCTTCTGTGCGATCGGCTTGATTGTGGGGTCGATATTCAATTCATGCTCGATCACGTCCCGACTGATTCCTGGCATATCGCTCGGAGACCAGGCAAATAACTCCTTGAATTCCTTCAATAGGGCGATCAACTCCTGAGCTTTTTTCTCGGATAGGGCGGATCCGATCTTTACCCTCCTCTCGGGTCCATCTATCTCGACTTCTTTTAGGTCCTCCATGGGGGCGGGACGCCCAAACTCCTCTCGAGGATCAGCGTCTGTTTGGAGAACCGACATAGCTTCCTTCCTTGATCTTCTCGTGGCGTTGACATAGCATCGTCTCGACGCCACCTGGTCGCCTTTCACTTCGCCGACCCCATTCTCAGTCGGGAACTTCAGTTTCTGATGGACAGTCGAGGCTACTGCCATCAGTGGGTTGATAGTGGTTCTTCCAATGATCGCATTGTACGTCCCTGTGGATTCGACCACCACGAACTCCACATCTCTCTTCTCCATCTTCCAGCCACTGCCGAACCACACAGGCAGCGTAATAACCCCCAATGGATAAGAGGTTGTGCCGCAAAATCCTACCATCGGGAAGTTAACCTCCCGCAAATCTTTCTTCTTCTTCCCCATCTGCTCCAGGGCGTCGGAGAAGAGGATGTCGGAGGAGCTTCCTCCATCAATGAGGATCCTCTTCACTTCAAATCCTCCTACGTCTAGTGTTACTACTAGGGCATCCTCGTGGGGGGTCTCTACTCCCTCCAGATCCTTCGCCGAGAAGGTGATCTCCATCTCCTCCTTCGGGGTCCACGACCGTGACCTTTTTCCCAAAACCACTGCGACTGGCACTTGGTTGGCATAACGCTCCCGAGAAGACGATGTGTCTCCTCCTGCAGCGAACCCTCCATGGATCACATTAATAATCCTCTTCTGTCTGGACCCGGATGGGCCCTCCGAAGGCTCTGCGTCGGACCTCCTCTTCCTGGGGGACCTCGATCGAGATTTGGACCTTGACCGAGATCGTGAGCGGGGCTTGCAGCGTGAGTCTCCCACGAACTCCTTCAGCTTACCCCTCTGGATAAGCTTCTCTATTTCCTTCTTCAGCTCCCGACACTGGTCAGTGTCGTGACCGGAGGCCCGATGGAATCGGCAGTAACGGTCGGTGCGGGAGCCCAACTTTTCTCCTTCCTTCTTCTTAGGGAAACGAGCGAGGCCTTGCTTCTCCATTACCGCCAAGACCTCTTTCAAAGGCCTGTTGAGGGGGGTAAACTCCTCCCTCTGATTGTCCCTCTTGGTCGGACGCCTATCCTCCCTCCGATCGGAGCGTCCACGACTCCGACTACCCTCGGAGCTATCCTTCCTGTGTCGGTTGTCCAATGGTTTGAACAACTGCTTTCCTTCGTGCCCCTTAGGAGGAGCCAATTCTCCGGCAGCGATCTTCGATTCTTGGACGTCGATTTGCTGTTTTACTCTCGCCTGGAGCGCCTCCATGTTCCAGACTTTTTTGGCCGCGACACTGTGAAGTAAGTCGGAGCCGTAGGGGGGATTGAGGTTTTTTATGAAGGTGCGGATGGCCTCGCCCTCCGATATCTCCTCATCTAGCTCGGTCATACCAGCAGTGTAACGCTGGTAGTATTGGGCCAGCGATTCGTCAGGCCTCTGGACCACCTCATGCAGGGTCCGAACACTCTTCAGCAGCCGTCGACGCCCTTGGTACTGGGCGATGAATCGCTGATGCATATCCTTCCAACAGGTTATACATCCAGTGGGCAGACTGTAGAACCACGTCATCGCCTTCTCTCCCAAGGTGCTCGGGAACAACGCACAGATAACATCCTCATCAGGGGTCCTGCCCATGCACGCTGTCAGGTGCTTCTGCACGTGGCGAACCGGGTCCGCGACCCCGTCGTACTCGTCTATCTTCGGGATACCCAAGCCTGGAGGGGCCAAGGTATGGATCAATCTGGGAACGAAAGGATGGGTCTCCTGACTCCCCAATTCTGACATCATGGGCTTCTGATCTCCCATGCAGATACCCACAATCTTGACTACCTGGTCGGCAGTGAGGGGACCATTCAAGGGGATAGTCCTTTGTTGTACGGGCCCTGGTCCATCGACCACAAAATTCTCCGTTGGTGCTGGATTGGGGGGCATGGGCTGTTCCCTCAACGGAGGAGGTGGCGGCAGGTTATCGTCCATCTGCCTTCTGGGAGCATCTCGCCGCGGAGGGAGCGGCGGTAGATCGGCCTGCCTTCTAGCAGCTTCTCTTCGGTCTAGGAGGGCCTCCATGGCCTCCATGAATAGGGGCATGGCCTCTGCCACTACCCTGGCCAGCTCCGGATTCTGGGAAGGTGTCTCGTTCCTGGATCCACCAGGGGGGTTGTTCCTTCGCGCGGTATCGTCTCGGCGAGTGCTGTCACCATCGTCTCTCAGATCCTGATGCTGGGTAGCGTCCTCAGGGGGATTGCTGGCGGCCGGCACTTGCTTGCCTGAACGCTGCGATCTGTTGCCAGCCATGGAATGGAATCAGAGGGAAGCAAACTTACTTTTGGCTTTTTGTTGCGTTCCCACAGACGGCGCCAATGTTGGATCACGGCGGGAGCTCCGGTTACGGTGACGGATTCCTTAGCTCCTCGCAATCCTGCAGAAGGGGAATAGAGGGCGGCGGCCCAGAATCCCTCTCCGATGCTTAACGTAAGTACGGTGGTCAACAGATCAAGCAAGCAGTATTTGTGCGTATATGTAAAACGTAACCCTAATCTGGAATAACTTCCCTCCTTTTATAGAGGAAAGGCTATCCCAGTTACCTGATTAGGCGGTTGGATTGTGATCCACTATCCCACATATCTCGCCGTATATCTTGCCACGTATCTTGTACAGTTATTCGTATCCCACATATCTCGCCCATTATACCACTACTGTGATCATGGCGAGATTTCCGGGATTGTGCTCTTACTGGCGAGTCTTGATCATTATCGGAGACTCCCAGGTTGCATCGTTGAGGATTCGGTGTCGGGGAGTGGTATCAACTCCCATATCGGGACCGACTACGTCCAGGTCCGATATCTTCGGGGTTCTCCTCTGTCGGAGCCATACTTACTCGGGGCTATTCAATGTCGGGACCTCCTTCCGTCGGAGCCCTTAGCCTCCCAGCAGCCCCGCTCCTAGCCCAACGGGCCTAATCGCCGTTTGCCAATCGTTTAGGGGCCTAACGGCCTTCGCCGGGGCCCATCAGGAGTGACATTCGAAATTTGATCTCCGATCAACCATTTTCACTTAGCGATAGTAATAAGTGTATTAATTTCATCTATTTTGATATTCAATCTTTTTTAAGATTGATAAGGATTCATTTTTCCTAACTGAAATAAATTTGTTTTTTAGCCTTATTGCAATGTGACACACTAAAATCCGTGTAGTAATGGAATCTTAATAGATTTATCTCCCATGATGATTTGATGGATGCAAATTCGATTGTATTCCACTACTATTCCTATGTGAGACTTGAAAAGTGTAAATTAAGATGCAAATAACGATGGTGGAAAATCACTACGTACTAACTAAGCATGGGATCCAATTATCATGATAAATCGGTATTACTTGCTTGGGGTTGATATTATGTCGATAGTTGAATAGTTATAAAATTTAATCCAACCACTAGCACTAGTGGTCTAATAGTTGAGTTAAAAGAGTTCTTACTCTCATATATAATTTATTTAATTTCAAAACTACAGATTCGAAACCACCATTTAGGAATGTCACCTCATATTAGCCCATTTCGGAAAAAAGGTTCATCATCAAGTATAGGAGTATTCATTTTCATGAATAAAACTAAAATAAAATCTTATCCATCATCCACATTTTCAGCCGCTACATTATTCGTCGGTCGTACCGATAAAATAAGAAAGATAAAAATAAATAAAATTTTTTTTTTTTTTTGCATACTATGTCTATGACTATATGACTCGTATTATTAATTTAAAATAAAAGACACGGATTGCAATCAAACCAATGAGAACATGCAATATGGCATTAATTAGATATTCGATAATTAATTGCATTACATGGCATATGATTTATATATAGTTAGACCGAATCTTTTTTATATTATATATGTATAAATCATTAATTCAGAAGGTACGTTTTGTTTAATTCATTCAATCTTCATCTCCAAGTTCCAACTTAGATGGCGTAGAGACGTAGATGGTGATGTTCATATAGGATTGATTAATATATTTTTTTCTTGGTAGACTGATAAGTAAGTTATACTAACCCCATAGAAGACTTCATTTTGTATGAATCTCGAGCTAGATATTATTAATTACTTGTGCAATAAATTTAAACTTGTAAAAATTACAATGAGAATACATTTCTTTTATTTGTTGATCATGGATAATGAATTTATATTTTTCTTGCCCATAAAAGGAATGAACTAGTAAAAAACTTTAGACTATTTATGCTATATAATGTTCACACTTTTCCATTTATGGTTGATATTTTTACTGATCAATTTTAATAAACCATTATTGCATACACTAACTCTATTAACGTAGTACCCAACAAATTAGTATTAAAAGATAACATGCTAAGTGTAGTTCTATTTCCCTACCTATATACATGACGTGTAATGAAAAATCCACTAAATGAGAGATATTTTTTTTATATAATGATTCTACCAAAAAGCCCTTTTATGTTAATTCAAGGGCCAATGTTTTACTTGGGCCCAATTCATTGGGGGTTGCTTTTAGAGAATTGAGCTTGAATCGGTCTTGTCCTAGTATGGCCTTGGGCTCCATTCAAAATTTCAAATACACTTTGTTTAGTTATAGCATCAACGCTCAGTTCAAATTTATGAAAGTAGTTCACCAAAAACATAATTTATGAAAGTAAATATTATTATTATTATTATTATTATATTAAAAAAAGTTATAGAACTGAGGGACTTTTAACTTCAATTTAAAGTTCAGGGAACAAATGACTTTAAAGTAGTTTAAATATAATGCAATTGGTTAGTTCAATTCTAATGACACCTTGATTATAAAAAAATGTCTAAAGACACGCAATGAGCATGTGTACGTCTAAGTCACCATTTAACAACAAATTAGATAAAACTACTATCTGTAACATTACATATCTTTAGGTGGAAATTTGTTAAAAAAATATTTATCCAACTAACCTTCTGTCTATTGCAAAAAAAAAAAAAAAAAAAAAAAAAAAAAAAAAAAACTACTGTTTAGTTACAGTACAATAGTCAATAGTGTACGTAAGCAATATGTGATTATAAACTTTTATAAGTCCCTTATAATTAGTAGTGTAAGTGCGGGACAAACGGGCGATATTTTTCAAGAAAATGTTCATAACTCTAGTTTTTGAGATTTTCCACAACTGTCACTAGTCCTAGCCCCAAGTTAAGCATTTAAAAAGTTCCTACTTGGTTGAAACTTTTCAAATTCGGGACGGGCTAGGGACAACCCTAGTTTACACCTAAGAATGAAAATAAACCTTAATTTTACACTCAATGCAAATTCAAGTTCAAGCATTCATCAAATTTACGAACACATACATTGAATTCATCAACACATACATAGAATTCACGATCACATACATCAAGGCACACGTAGTTTAAGTATACTTATATTATTTAAGTTGTAAATGGTTGAATTATTGTAAATAACTAGGGACATTCGGGATTTTTTGAAAAAATTCCTAGCTCTAGCCCTAATTGTGAGTAAAAATCCCTCCCATACGGGTTCGGGCCCACTTCCGGGACGGAATATTCGAGACGGGCTAAGGCGGGTTTTTCGAAAATTCGGGTTTGTGGTGTTTTTTTCTCCGCCTTAATAATTAGACTGCTGGAGCCTGGAACTGGAAGTTCGAACTCTTTCATTTTTAACTTGTCAGACTTTGGAGGTTCTGTTGAAGAAATTAAAAAGTAAAAGGATATTAAAAAAATTGGGAAATGAATTAACAAAGCTTCTATTGAAGAAATTAAGAAGTGCAAGGATACGAATAAAATTAGGGAAATGAATTAACAAAATGGGCTCGTCTGTCGTCTCCTCTACTTCTCCTTCTGCTCTCTGGTCTCAAACATACGAACAAATAGAGAGAATCCAGTCCGCGTATGTGGTGAATGTGACCGTACGCCATTGAAGGAAGGAGCTAGGAGATCTGCGCTTTCTGGAGGTTTCTCTATGGCTGCGATCTCGTCATCGAGCCCTCGAACTGTGGAGGAAATCTTCAAAGACTACAGCAGTCGACGCACCGCTCTTGTTCGAGCTCTCACTTACGGTAATCCAACTCAATCTGATCTCTTCATGCACCTGCCGATCAGCCGGTCGGGAGATCTCCGTTTCTAAGTATTATTTGGGCCTGTCTCTGACATTCTGGTTTCTGATTGCGGTTTCTTCTCTACCAGATGTCGATGATTTCTACTCGCTATGTGATCCAGGTCAGTCAATTATGCCTTCAAGCTCTCTAGCTTTGGTCAGTAGGTACTGATTGGGTACTGAGCTGACGGAATAATTGGAAAACTTTGGACCTATATGTGGTTCTGTTTATACGAAGTAATGTTGCCATCATGCATGAGTTTTAGGGCTTCTAAACTGGTTAGTGTCGGGCATTGCATTTGATGCAGGATATCTATGGTACATTAACCGAATGTTTAAATTGGAGAGTGGAAGTGTTACCATCAAATGTCAGTTTTGATGTTATTGCAGTCGACTGGTTTGAGTGGGACTGGAAATCTTTGTTTTTCAGATTTTCTCATGATAATCAGCTGTCTACTTGATTTGGTTCTGTTCCTGTTTATGTGAGGAAAAGTTGATTGAAATAGTCAAGAACAGTAAAAAAAGGTACCGCATTGAGTTCTTTTTCTTTGTTGGAGGGTTTTGACCCCGTTTTTTATGCTAGAGTAAGATCCGAAACCTCCATAATCTTTTGGTGTCTATGTTAGTAATACTTTGAGTGAGTTGATAAGAGTTGCCTTCCTGCCGTACTTGTTCATTTCAGAGAAGGAGAATTTGTGTCTGTATGGGCATTCAAATGAGTCATGGGAGGTAGCCTTACCAGCAGAGGAAGTCCCTCCGGAGCTTCCTGAACCAGCCTTGGGAATCAATTTTGCTAGAGATGGAATGAAACGCAAAGACTGGCTTTCATTGGTTGCGGTCCATAGTGATTGTTGGTTGCTCTCTGTGTCCTTCTACTTTGGTGCTCGACTTAACCGCAATGAGAGGTACAATTCAATATCCTTGCTGTGGTTTTTTTTTGGCTATCAATATCCTTGCTGTGGTTGAGCATCCCTTGTTCTCTCTATTTTAAAGGAATACTCATACAATGTGACAGGGAATGTCTAGTTTGCAGTACCGTGAACTCAAATATGTCACGTATTTTGATTAGATCAATATATACTGGCATATGTTTGGAAAAGATTAATCTCTATTAACAGTCTCGATCATAGACATGCTTGTCTCTTATTTGTTAATAGTCATATATCCAATTTACATGGACACTTTGTATATTCTTTTCCTATCTGCAGTCAACGAACAATGAGATGGACTAAAGTTGGATAGACAAATTAGTTTTTATGTTGCACATGCACATTTTCTAGTGCATTTCCAAACTTCAATCACCATATTTTTTAAGCATACATATATCCTTCTGCAGATGTTGTTCCGAGTCTTCTGACATAATCCCTCTTGCAGTTGGGGTTATAAGTCTCTTGAAAAAAACAGAGTAGAATTTTTTTTTTTCTGAAATTTAACTTTCCTAGTTCTCATAGAATGTGTGCACTGCAATGTATCAGATCCGTGATGAAATCTTGCGTTATAGAGCTGGTACTTGAGTATTGTCTGCCCTGTTTAGTTCATCTTATCTACATGCTAAATACCTATGTTTTTCCATGTCACATTCTTTCTTACCCTGCTCATAAGAAAGGACCATGTCCATTGATCCTAACTCATCCATTATCCTGATGCCTTTTCCATAGGATCTCTACTGTTTTGGACTCGTAAAGTATTACTTTCTTATATGGTTTTTGTAAATGAAGTGTAGCTAATTTGTCTGCCGACTGATGAGGGAAAATTGAACTGTTATGGATAAATATATCCAATATAAGATAATATCTATTATTATTAGGATTAATGTTAGTGATAATATTAGATCTATTACTGGTGATATAGTTAGATATTATGTTTACTATTATTATCTGTTAGAATATCATATCTATTTAGATTGTACTGGTCTAGTCCTATATAAGGGACGCAGTTATTGAATAAGAAGATAAGCAGAAAGTTATTTCAATTATCGTTATGTTATTTCAATTATCTAGTTCTTAGGGTTATCAATACCCATAACATGAACCGTATCATTTTCACTAACAATTAAAGTCCTGATGAGGTCATCTCCCTGTTGGAGATCTTTACTTTTTCTTCTTTGCTGTGCAAGTTAGGGACCTTTTTATATGTGTTGTGCATAGACCGTTTTTTAAAAATAAAATAAACAAGTGAGCTAGATGTCCGTGCTGCGTCAATATAGAAAATAAAGGGGAAAAAGTGTAAAAAAACTCTTCAAGTGCTAGCAATCAGTTCTGACCAGATCCCAAAATTATATGCTTTCATGATCTTTCTATTGCGGCTGGCCTAAAAGATGGTTCATTCTAAAAAATAGTGGAATAAAAGTTGCTTGATCGTTCTTGTAAAAGTCCTTGTCAATGTTATTACAACTTAGAACAGTTAGGGTATTGTTGAAAACGAACAAGCAATATACATATTGCAGTATCATTTCATGGTAAACGAATAGAATCTCTACCCTTAGGCTTTTCGGTCCTCATCATAGGTTTTGATTGGATGATTATTTGTGAGCTCCTGTGTTTCTCATGCATTTGTATGCACCATGTAATACAATTAATGAAGCTTGAAACTATTACATTATGACACGATTCCCCGTTAAACAGTAAATTTTCTTTTTCTATGGTATTGACGTTCCATTTTCTATAATTGTCTGTTCAAGTAGCTCATTGCAAATTACGCACTGGCTCTGTGACCTCTTATGATTTTTATGGGGAAATATCTTGAGAGTTGCTATGCTTATTTGGTTGCAGAAAGCGCTTATTTAGCATGATAAATGAACTGCCTACACTGTTTGAAGTTGTAACTGAGAGAAAGCCAATAAAAGACAAGCCCAGCATGGACAGTGGAAGCAAATCCAGAAACAGCGCAAAGGTGAACTAAACCCTCTTGGTTACTTTTTTTTGGGACTACTGTTGCTGCAAAGTGAATTCCCTTAACTTTAATGTTTTACACAACAAATAATTGACACCTGCAAGCCCTTAGATAAGTAGAGATGCATCTGGAAAATGGTGGGTGCTAAAAAAGACTGAGCCTTGTTGTTGATATGTATGGTATTACTATTACATTGCAGAGATTATCTGAAGGACCTGGGAGAAGCACCTTGAAGTCATATGAAGACAGCTTCGGTGAAGAAGAAGATGAACACACTGAAACGCTTTGTGGAAGCTGCGGAGGTAACTACAATGCTGATGAATTCTGGATCGGGTGTGACATCTGCGAGAGGTGGTACCACGGGAAGTGCGTGAAGATAACACCAGCCAAAGCTGAAAGCATCAAGCAGTACAAGTGCCCATCATGTAGTTCGAAGAGGATCAGGCCGTAAGTAAATCCCGAACACGGAGGAGAGGTTAGTGAGCGACACAGACGAGGACAACAGTTGAAAAAGGTTTGGGTGGTTTAACTTTTTCTAAAGGACAGACTATTAATCTATCCAACTTTTCATCTTATAATCAGTCAGTCATATAAGGAAAAACATAAAAAAGTGAACTATAGTAGAAGCTTCTTTTGGTGCAGGTTGGTGTATGTTCTTTAATTGTCATATGAATGTAACTAGGAAAATGCTATGTACAAACAAATATTGGTTTCTAATACCCCCTAAGTAGTATCATCCACTTGTATCTCAATGTGTAGGAAATGCTATGCTGATGCTCTGCTCTGCTGCCCTTATCTGATACTTGCTAGATTATTGACAGTCATTTGGAAATCCTTCTCAGTGTTAATGAAACTGCCCAATGAGGAAATAATTGGCCTTCCTTCTAATGCTTATAGAAAGAGCGCTCCTAGCATTTGAGCTCCATCAAGAGCTCAACGCTTTAGAAATACTCTTTTTGTTAGTATTTTATGAAAATTATTTTTATTGAAAAGTTATTAAAAAAAATTAGCTCTTCATTTAGTTTTTATGTACGAATAGTCTTAATAAAGAATGCCTATATGTAATTTTCTGACTCTACACTAACTCATGGTTTATGATAAATGCGAAACATACAACGCCCTATCGCTTTTTAGTTTTCAATTCAATATGAATTATTCCTACTTGATGTCTTCTTCGACCTTGAGAACATAATTTTGACTAGTATACATGGATTTACGATTATGTAGTGAGTCTGATTTGAGTCTAATGTTGTCGGCGTGGATATGTTAGAAACAGTGACGCTTTGGAAGGCATAAAAAAATTAATAGAGTTTAACTAAATGTCGATTTCTTAACAGTTATATATATTGAAGCATTGTAGTAGGGTAGCGTTAAAGTATATGGTTTCACCCAGATTATTTTTTCCGCAATTAATACATGTAAATTTGAAATATGGTCAATAACCTTGAAGATTGGCCCTTGTGAATTTGAGAGGTCTGAAGATTGAAATGGTGATAACAGAGGTCTGAAGTTTCGACTTGTAGATAATAGAGATCTCCGTTAGTTTTTTCCGTTAAAACTGACGGAAGTTGGTCATGTGCATAGCATGTGACCAGAAATAAAATAAAATCTCAAAAATACCCTTCTTGCATCTCACATGCTTGAATGAAAAAACGAAAATGCCCTTAAGGCCACCACCCAACTCCCGCGACCACCACTCACAGCTCCGGCGACCAGAACCGCGCTCCCGACTGGGCCCAATCGGGGCCGGTGGCTCCGATTTGGACCCAATTGGGGCTGTGGTGGCGGTCGTCGGAGTTGTGAGTGGTGGTCGCCGGAGTTGGGTGGTGGCCGGCCGGAGCCGTGGTGGTGGCCGGAGTTGGGTTAGGTTTAAATTATGGACATGGGTATTTTTGTCATTTCATCTTTATATTAATTGAACTTTTTATTAATTCAAATATTACAAAAGGGTATTTTTGATATTTCATGCGGTTCTGTTAAATTTGACAGAAAATTTGGACGGAAAACCTAAAAATCACGAAGTCCAGACTTCAGATCTCAGTTATCACCATTTCAATCTTCAGACCTCTCAAATTCACAATGGCCAATCTTCAGACCTCTCCCAGGTTATTGACCCTTTGAAATATTGTCATGACTAATTTAACGTTTTTATCAGATATGGCGAGCTATGAGGCTCGTACAGATTCAGACACGTCGCCACGTTTAGTTCGACAAGGGCTCGGCCAAGATGAGTTTCTAATTAAGCGAATTGAATTATAATTTTATGATAAGTCACATTTTGGATAATTATGGCTAAAAGTCACGGATAGCTTGATAATTGCTTTCCAAATAAGTTTTGAAATTAAGTTAGATTCTATGTTATTCTTATGGTCAAGTTGTTAGAACATCGCGACACTGGTTTATTTATTGAAGTATAAGTTGATATTATCCGAACAAAACCCTATAAAAGATGGGCACGTATCAAAACATCAAATCATTTTCGACATCCACTTTCATATCAGTAGTATTATTCTTGGGAATCATCGTCAGCGAGGGATAGAAAACGAATTAAGGCACGGTTAGTAGTTAGTGTCTGTTCGGACTAAAACTGTCGAGCTTTATTGTTTGGACGTTTGATGATGATGTTTGTGTCAACAAACACCACACTTGTCTATTCCTGCTGTGCTGATGATGATCATCCTATGAAGAATATGTTATCATTATACATAATACTAGAAAATTCATCACGTTTATTGTTATTTACTATTACCGATTTATTCCTATATTAGAATATTGTAAAAAAGTTGTACCTATTTAATTACATTATTAAAAAAATTATTTATCTAAACACGATCACAATTATATGTTATGTTATTAATTGCTATATTAAATTCAAAATGTTTATTTTTACAATGAGATTTGTTGTTTCCATTTTTGTTCGAATAATTCATTAAAATTGGTGTTCTAAACAACAAAAACATGTTTTTCACTTTTTTGAAGTATCCGGTTTTTTTTTATTATTTTTTTTTTCTGAAGTATCAGATTTGTTAATCATGGTTTAGCCTGATTTGATACTTAAAAAATATGTTTGTGTTTGTCAATTTTAAAATAAAAAAATAAAATTAACCAATTTAATAGTTGATAAACTGAATATCAACATTCTGGTACAACGATTAGAAGCGTGACATATATCTGTAACTGTTTTTTTTTTTTTTTTTAAACCCTAGAAAAACCAACAAATACAGCAAATAAGTAAAAACGAATGAAACACTTCCACAAATTATTATTTTTTCTACAGTCTACACGTATGGAATGTCGGATAAAAAAGGTCGGCGAGTACCCAATCTAGTGACATCGTTTAAGGCCTTATGTTATGGATGGACCACCATTTCTAATAAGACTGCGGGCCATCCAAATCATCAGACAGCACCACATGACACATATTATACACCAACACAATCAATAATTAATCTGCCTCTTAGGTTGGTTGAGCAACTCAGTGGTTCTTAATATTAAGAGAACAGACACGACCACGTGACAAACACATGTGGTTATTATACATATTGAGATTGATTTACTTTGGCGTGATGAAATTAAATGGAAAAGACAATTAAAGCCAAAAGTAAACAGGGACCAATTGTGGATTGATTATTCCGTGACCCAATCCCCACTATCAACTACCACTATTTGAGTCTGATATTAAACAACCATTCATAGCTAGCAACGACCATTATTCATCAAAAACCAACTAAACTATTATTTGATATTAATAATCTTAATCAATTATGTCGACACACTTTTACTCTCAATAAATACCACCTTGCGTTATATTGTGAGGTTGTTATAAGAATATAATCATGTCGATTTTAAAAGTGGTGTCAGAATAAAACTTTATCTTATTTGATCATTTTAAAATAAAATGTTCGAAGAACCGGAAACGAAAACACCAATTAAAGAGCTCATGTCTCGAGTATTAATTAGTTATACCATTTACTTAATCTTAAGCAAATTGTTTTGGAGATAAGTAAATCGTCTCTTACTGCTCCTTTATTAAAAATAAACAAAGTATTGGCTTTTATTATACATGTAGAGGTAGAGGCAATAAACAAAGAAGTATTGGTTTTTATTTTACAAAATATATAAGCCATGTGACGAATTATTATTATTATTATTATAGTATCAACATGATTGCTGGGAACACTTGACATACTGACTTTTGCATCATGATTGCTACATTGTCACCCAAATAGCATCTAAATCTACTTTTGGGTGGTCACACATGACATGATCGAGTGGCGAATACTTGCATTTTTTTTCCTTTTAAATAAAAATTAATGATAGCATACCAAACAGGACCGCTTGAACCACACACAGAGCAAGCAACTAATCCAATATAATATATCTGAAATTTAAAGGGTTAACAGGTGTTTTGGTCTATGGTGTTTGACAACTTTTGGGTTTTGGTCAATGATGTTTTTTTTTACCTAGTTTTGGTACCATATGTTTGCAGATTTTTCTAGTTTTGGTCTAACCGTTACATTCCGTCCATTTTTTGACATGTACAAGTCACGTGATCCACCCTAAACTTTCAATTTTGTTCAATTTAGTCCCTCTAATACTTTCCTAACCTTTTTATTGTTCAATTTAATCCCGAAGTTTCAAAAATTCAATTGGACCTATTGTCCAATTGGGATCAATTTTGAAATTTCGGGACTAAATTGAACAATAAAAAGGTTAAGAAAGTATTAGAGGGACTAAATTTAAAGTTTAGAGTGGATATCGTGACTTGAAGATGTCAGAAAATGGACGGAATGTAACGGTTAGACCAAAACTAGAAAAAATCTGCAAACATATGGTACCAAAACTAGGTAAAAAAAAATACATCATTGACCAAAACTCAAAAGTTTTCAAACATCATTGACCAAAACACCTGTTAACCCAAATTTAAACTATCACTATTATTGCAATAACCATATAATATAATATATGAGATAACATCTCAACATTACATCTTTTAATAAGATGTTTAAAGTTCAAAATCCACTGCATGCGTGAGAATTGAAATATATTTATATTCAACACATTATTCATTATGGACTGACCTTGTGCAAATAAGAATTAGTTTAAGTGTAGAACAAACATGCTATATATTTCGATCTCCTGATGAGAGCCTTAGGACCACTCTCGAAATATTTGAAAAAAAAAAAAAAAATTATTGCAATCCGCAACCAACCAATTATAATGTGGCAAAAAGCTAAAAAAAAATTATAAGAATTATTTGCATTTTTTTATAAGAATGTCAAACTTGTACATGGTTCGTTACACCTTAATCATGATCAATTGTCTTTATTGATCTAACAAAGTTTGGTTGGGTCTATTGTTCTTAATAGAGCCTTGAAAAGAAAGAGTTTGTGTCTTATTATTTGAGTAGCATCTCTCTTATTTACATGAAATATAAATTACATATTTCTATCTTTTTATTTGATATGGGACAGATAAAAAAAAAAGTACATGTGATTTAATACTTTTATCAAAGGGAAATTTTATTGAAGACAACCCATTACTTTTTAAATATCACAAAGTATTCCGACTTTACGCTTAATTCATATTTTCGTTTTACTATAAAAATAGAAGAAACCCATAAATTTACAAGTGGTATTCTTACCATCGGTAAACTAGTTCTAGGAGAAGGTTAAAAGAGTTTTACTTGCCACATGTTTGCACGAAATTTACTATTTATACTATATTTTTTTTATGTATCAATTTTGTACTAAATATTTCCATTTTGTACCGTTTTCACTTTTTATATCTCAGTTAAAGTTCCGTTCATTTTGACTGTTAAAAGTCATGTGTCGTGCACGTGAGTGGCCATAAACTTTTGATTTTGTTTAATTTAGTCCCTCTAATACATTCCTAACTTTTAATTGGTTCAATTTAGTCCTAAAAATTCAATATCGAACTATTGATCCAAATTGACCTAGCCGGACCTAGCCTAGGGCTAGGTACGACCATGGGTCGGGTCGACTAGGTCTGGAAACGTTTGGTATTAAAAAATGGAAACGTTTGGTATTAAAAAATGGAAACGTTTGGTACTAAATTGGTACAAAAAAACATATGGTATAAACAACAGATTTCGTGTAAATATGTGATATGAAGTAGACCCTTAACCCAGAGTATAAATTATGTTGTATCGCTTACTCAGATACCGGAATGGCCACATGCATGCTTTAACCTTCAATTCACGAGAAGCACTAGTTCTAAGAAAACATGTCTGAGCCCGAGCTTGAAAGTCTATGATTCATTATAACTGTTCAAAACTCTAAATCAGTTATTTAATTAGTCTTTTATAAAATAAAAAAAATAAAAAATTCAATTAGTCTGAGTTAGAGGTTTTGTCCTCACCCAACATATTTTCAATAGCATTTTATATCTATAAAGTCAAAATTAAAAGATTCATTCATCTTCTCATTTTATGTATAGGAAAGAATAGGAACTGATTCAATGAATTGATTCATGAGCAGCCGCAACATTAATTAATTAAAGTGGCCATCCAATGTGCGTGGTCCTATTATAATTAGTTAATAGATATGATTTGTTTTACAACCACACAGATTTCAACTAATTTATCCTTTTCAAAGGTATCGATTCATCCATTCACCATTTAAAAATGTGTCATCATGTGGTATCCCTCGATTCCACCCCTCGAAGAATATTTCGGGTGGTTTCAATTATCGATTTTCGTCAAATAAAAAATAAATATTGATCGAAAGCATAGTAAACTGCATAGTCTTCTTACGGTATGAAAAATGTTCCGATAAAATTCCGACCTTGTCTGTAAATGCAACTGGTCTTAAAGTTTACAATAATTACCATATTACACCTCTGAGTCTAATTCGAAATTCTCCTAACTCTAAAGTTGGAACATTTATTAGTATTCTTAATTTGTATTGTTTTATTTTTTCATTAATAACTCGATCTCTAGAAACAACGACACTATAACTTTTCTCTATCAAGTCATATTACATATTCATTATTTCTGAGACGACTTGAGCGATTCGACTTGGGATTTCCCACGAGGACCCCTTAAACGAATGAAAAGGCGGTACTCGTCGAACGTCATCGAGGGATACAATGCGGGTTTTTCCGGTGTGACGAGCTCCTTGAGCGGGTGGATCGGGATGGTGCTCTTTGGGTTGTAGAAAAATGCCAAAGAGATGCGCTCTTGAGATGAATTCACAATCACCCTATGCTCCACACTCTTATAAATTGCGTTGCTCAAAACCTTCAAAATATTACAACTAGTTAGAGATTAATCAATTTATATATACTTTTTTTTTGGTAAACAATTTATATATACTTTAGTCTACACATTGTTCATTTTTAAAGTTATTTTATATAGTAGACTTATATACTTTTATTATTATATTATATTATATATATAATACTAAGAGATATTTTGTGCTCGAAAGATAGGGCATTTCAGTGTGGCAATCATATCTAATTTTAATCCCAAATAAAATAATAGTAATATTTTCTTTTCTTTTTTTTTAAAAAAAAGGTATCTTCAGCGTGAGAGAAAACATATAAAGAAGCACTATCCAATCAACGTTTGACATGTCATTTGAGAAAGGGGACTTCTAGAGACAAATAAATACGCTTGACAAAGCAACACGTGCTCAAAATCAAAACTTTATCCAATTATTTTGGTCAACTTTGACATCTGATTTATTTTTTAATAAATAGATTAAATTAAAGGAAACCCACTTGTCTATTGGTTACTTTCTTATCAGGGAATATATATTTTTTTTTTTCTGAAATATAAGGGAATATAGAAAAACAACATTTTTCCCGAGTTAAAAAATGACTACCAAAACATGCACCATTAGTTAAGAAAAAGAATATTTACCAAAAAAAAAAAAAAAGTAAGCGCACCTGGATTTGGTCACCTATGTTGATGATAAACGCGTGGGGGGCAGGCTTCACGGTGATCCAGTTCCCATCCCTCTTGACCTGGAGGCCCGGAACGTTGACATCGGGCAGCAGCAGGGTCATGCCGCCCGGGTCCGAGTGAGGAGACAGCCCAAGGGCTAAGTCGGGTTGCGGGCACTTCGGGTAGAAATTCACCCTTAGGCACGCCCCGATGTCATCCCCGCCAAATGCTTCTTGTAGCACATTCTCTTCTAACCCGATGTTCAATGACAGGGCTCGCATAACCCGCCCCGCGAGCATCACCACTTGCTTCCCATACTCGTCGATCACTTCCCTACAAACCCACATTAATTAATTAAGAACAAAAATTCAATTTAACATATGTTATTCTCTCTTAATTAAATTAAGTGCTGAATCCCGGTAGATCGTACTATTCTTTACTAGATTAATTGTGTGGTGTTTGTTTTTCTTTTTTTGGGGTCAAAACTTGTGTATACCATATATGGGTTGACCTTAGCGCAACTGAAGATTAATTTAAGCGTGGAGTAAGCATGTTACGGGTGTTGTCCTCCTAATGAGAGTGAGACGCCTCTTAAAACAACCCGCGGAAAAAAAAAAATTAAAATGTTATTTGGTCATATTGACGGATAAGTGACAAATCGGATAAAAAATTGATTGAGTGTGTCCACAAATATTCTCTATTATTTTCATAATTAATGTTCTTCATGATAATTAAAAAACTGACCTTTTTAGTAAAAATCAAACATAACAGCTCTGTTGGGTTCAATTTTTGAGAATAAAGTGAGATGGCCACAGTGAAGAAGACGATGAAAAATATATATGAATATGGTTAAGTAAAAAAAATACATATTTTTCTTTCTTAAAAGTGACATGTCAGCATTTATTTAACAGAAAATAAAAGGAGTTGAGTTGAGCCTAATATATAAATTAAATTATAGGGTACCTGCACTTGGTAGGAATAGCTGGCCATTTGTTGTGGTCCTTGAGGCAAGTGGGAAGGTAGTGAAGAAAATAATAGTCGCTCCAGTCAAGAATGGCCCCTTTCTCCACCCCAAGTCGGCTCCCATACCCTTCATACGTTTTCGGGTTATTCGCGTACCCCTGCTTCTCCTCCATCGGCGCGTGGAAGAACTCCCGCCATACCTCACGCGCCTCGTCCATTACGTCAGGGCTGACCCCGTGGTTGACCACCTGGAAGAAACCCCAGTCCCGACACGCATCACATATCTTCTTCATGGTTTCCAAGTGCACGGCCCTGTCCTCTCCGTACAACCCCGAAAGGTCGATCACCGGGATGTTTGCCACGTCAGCGATGTCGAACCCGTCAACTGAGCCGGGGCGGTCGGTGACGGGTTTGATGTAGCGGTCGGGGATCATGGTGAGGTCACAGTCTGACAGAGCCTGAACCCGGACTATGGGTTCCGGCCAATCCTGATTAATGATGCTCATGTCGTGGATCCCGAGGTTGATTTGATCGTGTCTTAAGTACGATGAAACATAAGCAGAGAGAGATTAATTGTATGTATGGGGAGAGAAGAGAAGAGATCAATTATGAATAATGGCTGGCTGAATAATTAATCAAGTGTTGATAAATAATGGTGGTAGATAAAGAGAGAGTGGCTAACAGTCGAGGTGGGGACGGGTGTCTGACGTGGACGTCAACAAGGACAACGTGGAATTAATGTTACAATCTATAAGTCAATAACTCATATACTTTGTTTATTCATCTCAAACATCTTACCTTATACATATGTTAGTAATTAGTAAAATTATTTTAAATGTGAAAAATAGTGTTGTTTTTTTTTCTAATGAGTGACCCCCTAAAACACCTCATGAAAAACAAAAACAATGTTGGAAAATATTCCATGTGTTAGTCTTTATAATAATTACCACTTGTATCAAGTGGTCATGTAAAATATAAAGTGTTCAGTATAAAGATTTGTCCATTGCATATTTCTAATTTGAAATTAATTTCTAATTAAGGAACCAAACGTCTCAACATTATCATATAAATCATAAAATATGTTTACACTTGCGGTTAATAATATAGTTTTATTTCTTTGTACTGGACGGTGTCTTTTTCCATGTGTATACGGTATACTTATCTATATTTTACAGGGCCGCCCTAGTGAGACCGAGGCCTAAAGCTAAAATAAAATTCGGGGCCTTTGCATTTTTTTTCTAGTAGACATATATTTTTTAAAAGAGCCTATCTATTAATTTGAAAAGAGAGAACTTGATCAAGCAGAAAAAACAATGGAAATTCACTTTATTTTTTTGTTTAATCGAACATTTTTTTGTCATATACTTAAGTAGACTTAGCTATATAATGATAATTGATATATATATGAGGCCTTATTTCTTTGGAGGCCTAAAGCCCTAGCTTTAGTGGCCTTACCCTTGTGCCGGCTCTGATATTTTATACCATAGCTATTTAGAAACGTCCTTGAACGTTGTGCGGGAGTAGCTATGTTATTTACATGTGTTTCTCTGAGAATTTTATTTTCAATTTATAATATGTTAAAATAGAGATAACGATGTGTCCATCTTTACGTAAAAATAATAATTTACAAATCACATTAATGAAAAAAATGATATTTGGTCACAATATTTACGTTTAAATAATATATTATAATACAAAATATTAGGATTAATTATTATTTTTAGAATAGCTACTTGAGTACATAACAAAATATTAGTATCCGTTTTAATTAAAATTAATTTGAAGTCTCAAAATCACCATTTTTACCGTGTAACTATTTAACTTAAAGTGAAATTCTGTTTATTTATAAGAGGTTGTATAGAACCCGTCACCCATAGATAACATCAATCATGAAGGCTTAATTAATTATCAAAAGAGACAAAATCAATGTATTTATACAATAATAAATTATGAGCGCCGTAATCAATTTGCATATATCGACGACTATTTGAAAAGGAGTAGACAGTAACAGGAGGATAAAAGCCTAATCAGTATAAGTATACGACGATACTCTTTTAATTAAAATTAAGTAAGTACGATAATCAAGCCATGCCATGTTGTATAGATTAGCCATTATTTGTTTATTGTTTTTTTTTCTTTTTCTTAAATCTTAAAAACAGTTTTAAATATATATGTCATGTTGTGATTAGGTGTCTCAATTTTTGTTGTTACGTTTGGCTGTTCGATGTATCAGATTTGTTGTGTTTCATTTTTCATTCCAAACTCGGCATTAAAAATGAAATTATATCACGCGCAAGTGACAAATTTTTTACAATAAATTTAATATGTCAAACAACCAATCACATGGCAAAATTATATTTCTTTAAACTATATAGATATATAACCACTAACCCACTAAAACAGAAGCCAACTAATATACACATTGATTTTAACATATTATGCATGTGCTTAATTATTGCATGCATAGCACTAACTAGCTAGTTAGGATATAGCATGACAAAATAGAAAAGTTTAACGTTTGACTTCCCTTTTGAAAATACATTCAGAAAGGTAGATACGAAAATATTGGGAGACACCAAACACAACTACATTTCCTTGATATTTACCTACCATATGATCAAAACACACTTGATTATACATACATACACGTACACTTTATATAATGTTGTCTGCATGAATCTCTCAATTCACTGTGACATTCACAACTTTAGACATACTCTTTACGATGGCATATTTTGCCTCTAATAATAAGGGAAATGATTCTCGTGCCGAACTTGACATTCCTATTAATTTTGAATGTGTCTGTGTGTAATATGCTCTTGGAGTTGTTGAAAATTACAAGCAATACCCTTCTCTCACAAATCGGCAACTGAAGGAACACTTTTTCGAAGTTTATATCATCCCTCATAATTTAATAATCGGAAGAACAATGATAGAAATTCGGATAACATATGAATTTCAGTTTTATTTATTAGTATTTACAGTGCCACTCACGGTTGGAATATTAGAGAATGTTACCATCCAACGATCTAAACCAAATCGGTAGTGTGTGAACCCAAGGAATTTGTGGTTTGACTCCTTAATTTGCAGGACAATTTTTAACTGAAACATTAAAAGCACGTGATGGATATATGTTTCTTAATTGTTAATAATAGAGTATTTGTCCTTAGTGCAAAAAAGGCCAAACCAATTCAAGGTCGGTTTGTTTGGGGTGGTGTAAAGTATGAATACGTTCACATCTTCTTTTATTATATTATTATTATTATTACGAGGGTGCATTTCCAGCGTAATGGGTAGGGTGTGACTTACCAAATATATATAATTAACAAACTAATATTAGATAAAATTTATAATAGTTATTTGTAGTATGTTGAAACACTTAAAAAAAGAATGAAAAATTTGAATTATAAAGTACTATTGCGCAAATTCACAAATAAAATTTTAGATGTCCGTACCGCCTGTTACATTCGGTCGCTGGATCCGCATCAAACGTCTATTCTTCAACATATATGACTTCGATGACCACTGACGATATCCCACCAGAGATAGAGAGGGCTCTGCAGTTGAGAATGTCAGACGCCCGTATCGCCTGGTACCTTCGTTCACCGGCTCCGCATTAAGCGTCTGTTCTTCAACATATTTATATAAAAGATTTGTGGAGAAATCTAAAGGAGATGCCTCAATTATTGAATTAAAGTTGCCTCGATTATCCAATCTACAATGAATTGAAGTCGCCTCGTTTCTCTCCTCCAAACATTCAATTAAAACGAAATTTTACTTGCATACGTTGAATCTTAAACAGTCCGAAATCTGCTTGCTTTTTGGATTGGATGAACCGAGAATCAGACCGGTCGAACCGTGAACCTGTTTTGACAACAATACTAAAGATTGATGTGGCAGCTCCAGATTGCTCATCTTATTCTCTCTAATTCAGAATTTATTTATATAATATATAGATTAATATTATTATATAAGGGTAATAAACTTTGATTCGATTACTAAGTGCTACCCAAACTTTGATTTTTTTTTTTAAAATTAGCTACTATAATTTCTAATTTTTTTTTAGCAAATCGGTACATATGTTACAATCTACGTCAAATTGGACAGAAAATGAGTATTATTTGGCTACATGGGGTCTTTTGATATGTAAGATGAGTTAGGCTGTATATTGAAAGAACTGTAACGGAAGTCTTCAATTTGATGTTCAATTTGACATTCCCAAATCCAAAGGTATCTTTCAATTGAATGTCCGACAGAAGGTATTTCTTTACATTTAAATTTCGTTGTGAATCCATCTCGTATACCAAAAAAGAATTTATACGGCCGAAACATGCTCATTTTGTATCCAATTTGACGTAAATTGTAACTAAGATAACAATTTGATTAGAACTTAGAAGTTCAGATAGCCTATTTTGGAAAAAAAAAAAAAAATCGGATATCGATTTATAACTGAGTCAGTGTTTATCTAAAAATAATTTGATTATTAACACCATATATATATAAGGGATTATTGTATTTTTAATACTTCAACAGTCATTCATTATTTTTTTTATAGTACTTTAATATATATATATATATATATATATAGATGTCTTTAACTATAATAACTGTGTGAGTGTGATTATTCAATAACGACGATGCATGATTCAATTCATGTAATAATTAAGGGGCTCGTCTTGACCCGTGTCAATACTAGACTTGATCACTTAGTCTGACAGCCAAGACTAGCACGAGCTCGAACCAGAAGATCCATTTATTTCAGCTAATTTCGTGATTGATTTAGTATTTTAACAGTACAAGGTGAACTAAGGGGCTCGACTTTACCGGGACTTGTGCTAGACACAATCTCTCGTATCTAGATGATCATGTCTACAATGAGCTCGGACTACTCTGAGTATATAACTAATTGAATCGAGTTACGCGTTATTAATTAAGAAAACCAATATCTGATAGCTGTCTATATATATATGAGCTAATTTGCCGACTGGTATCCGTCACTGTTTCTAACAGATCTTATCTTCTCTTTGTACTATATATATAGTAGGCCTAGCTAACTTGTACTACTAACACTATTAGGAATGACAATAGATTAAAACCGCATCTTATATGCACCGATAGTTTTCCTTAAATTTTATATCTGCAGATTAATTAATATACATATTGCCAATCTTTATAAGAAAAATATATGTGCACTTATGAATTTTTTTTAAAGTGCAGGAGATATGAATTTTAAATGTTAGGCTAATGAAATGTTTCAACCCTAATAAATAAACGTTAGACAATTTAAGCTATAGTAAGAGATTATGGGGTTTTTGATCCGTACGATCACTTTGTGTATGTCCGGACATGTGGAACGGGGTTCAACCACATGGGATGTTCCAAACTCATTCTTGGATTAATCATATAATTTGGTAATGTGCTTCAGTTCAGCATACACTTTATCTCTTAATTAGAGATTTAAGATCAAAATCTCAGAGAAGTACGAGTGTTGCTAATAGTGCTGCCATCTGCGGGTTTTTTTTTTTAATAAAACGAATGGAGGTTTGTTTAGGAAAATATAAGATGGGCTAAAAGGTGCTTACTAAGTTGAGTATGAAGTTACAAATAAAGGCCTCAAGAGGTCCAATTTTTTCCATAGCCCATTTGGCAATTACTCAGTTGTGTTCTCCTCCAACTGGCCGGCCACTAGAAAATTATTTGAAACATCAAGCTTCACATATGTGTTATATGTTACCATGCACAAGTTTATGGACTTTTTCGATTTGGGCTTCTAGTGTATCACTGGTTTCCACAGCGTAGCCACAACTAGCCGATTATCTCTATTGAGTAATATTGAAAATTATGATTTTTTTTTGGCTAATAAGGAATTAGGAGATAATATCTTTACATAAATAATATAAAAATATATTTATTTATATATGTGAGATAATTTACACAAGTGGATGATATAAAATTAAAATATTTGTTTATGTAATATAGTTACTTATATGATATTTCATAGAAGAGAACAGAGATGTTCTCGGGAACCACTTAGAGTTTCTACATATTCCTTGTAGTTTTTTTCAATTCAGGACTATTATAGAGGTTTATTATGTTGCAAATTATTTGTTAAATTAATCAAACCACGTTTATTTATGTTTCAATATTTGTTGTTAATTAATATAGGTGCGCGTTGCATCTTTTTTTAAAGGCTGGCAACCAAGTATGAAATATATATTTTTGTTGGTCAACAACTATGAAGTATAGATATTTGTTAAATGAGAGTAGCTCCTCACTTAGAGCTTTAGAGGATGAGTTCATTAGATGAACAAGATTCGATACTTCAAAATCTCTCACATCATTCTCTCCGGGGAAGAGAAGATTCGCCCTCGAATCTTACGCAATGATGGCCAGTAATAGGAAGCAGGAAGAAAAACACAATTAGCCATAGTAGCATAAAAAATTTCACGCGAAGCGGTGTTTGAGGGTAGTCTAGGTGCCGGTAACGGGGCCGATTTGCCTTGTGGCTTGTACCCGAAATCAGAGGTCAAGAGCCTTAGAAGTCCCTCCTGGCAGTTGGGGAAATGAAGAATACAGAATCACGGAAGGTAGGGTGATGGTCGATGATCGCTCTGACGTCTTCATCTTCAACGTACTCATCATAGATTGGATTATCAAGAACAACAGCAATCCTGGTAAGATATGGTGTCAACCAATCAAGGAACTACATCGCGCAGAATCTTCGGCATCAGATGATGCAGGCGGAACCGACTAATTTTGAGGATTTTGCAATTTCTAGTCCCAGCGTTTCAACTTTCGGATTTTGGCGCGTGAATAGTGTTTTTTCGGGCGGAAACGACGTCGATCCAAATCACGGCTACGCCATGGATTGCGTTGCTTTTTGGCCAAATTCCATCATCTTAGGGTTAAAATTGCATTTTTATGTTATTTCATGTCTTTTTGCAATTTTCAATTTATTCGGGACTTGTTCGTTATTTTTTATTATTTCATAGGTTAGGGTTTTCTATTAAGACATTGATGGCCGAATTTTACATTCTGTTTATTGATATATGCGAGATTTTCCTCAATCCTGCGTCAATTCATTGGCATTCTTCTGAATCAACGAGTTCTTGCACTATCTATCCATCATATTTTCGGTATTCTTTGAATCAACGAATTTATGCGTTTCGTATCCCCATCACGCTGCATCAGGTACTTTTATTAATTTTAGAAAATATATTCAGTCCATAATTAACAGAAAAATTGATGTAGCTAGCAAATTGCACAATAGCAAAAGTTCGGCTAGAAAATTGCCAGTTAGTAACTGCAAATTGCACTTTCACATAAAATTGCCAGTTAGTAATTTGGTAATTAACTCTAAAAATGACTATGTAATATAATTTAATGTAGCAGTTTAGACTTTAATAAGAGATATTCAATTCGAAATTCACCTGAGCTCTAAAAATGAAATAAAAATTACGACTAACACATTAACTCTTACGAATATGAATATTGAATTTTTAAAGGGTTAACAGGTCTTTTGGTCCAACATGTTTGACAATTTTTGGGTTTTGGTCCAACATCTTTTTTTTGTCTAGTTTTGGTACCGTATGTTTGAAAACTTTTTGTTTTTGGTCCATCCGTTAGTTGACTGTCAGTTTGACCGTTAAATAGTCACGTGACTTGCACATGCCTAGTCCAAATTTTTGTTTTTGTTCAGTTTAGTCCTCAAATTTATTGTCCTAAGTTTTTGTTTTTGAAATTTAGCCTTTTAAACATTATCAACCGCACCCTAGGGCTAAATTGACCAAGCCATTCCATGGCTAGGTCGTACCCTAATGCTAAATTGACCTAGCCAAGGTCTGACCCATGGCTAGGTCGGCTCATGGTTAGGGTCGCCCAAGTCCGGCGACCCTAGTCATGGTTCGATGTAGCCATAAGTCGGACCATTGCTAGGTCAATTTAGTCCTAGGGTGCGGTTGACAATGTTTTAGGGCTAAATTGCAAAAACAAAAAGTTAGGACAATAAATTTGAGGACTAAACTGAACAATATAAAAAATTTTGGCTAGGCATGTACAAGTCACGTAACTATTGAACGGTCAAATTGACAGTCAACTAACGGATGGACCAAAAACCAAAAGTTTTTAAACATATGATACCAAAACTATGAAAAAAAAATGTTGGACCAAAACTTAAAAGTTGTCAAACATGCTAGACCAAAAGATCTATTAACCATTTTTTAAATAATGAATAAGTATATTACGATATTTTTTTTTTCTAATAATAGTCTCTCTATAGAACACTTCGTAGGAAATAATAAAGGGAAAAGTATAAAAAAAAATGTAATATGTTTACTCTATGTTATAAAAGATATATCATGTTTCGTAATAGATATAACATGCTTTGTTTTGTTTATTTTAGATAAAATTCCGTCTATGCCGTTAAACTCGCTGTTAAGTTGTCACATGTTTTGCACATGACCTAAAATAATATATATAATACCTGTTATGCCCTTTAAATACAATTTTCTCTAATATCTTATTTTTCTTCCCTTTTATCATGATTCTCTTATCAGTATCCGCACTTATATTTTTTGGGAGATTTTGAATTGAAGCTGCCTTGCGGATTGAAGCATGTGCACGAGCTAGTTCAAGCTTCAGCTTCTGTATTTGCGTCAAATTCATCGTTCTTCTCTGCAAATTTGCATCAGTAAAGAGAAAAACCATTAGCTAACTGAAATTTTTTGGTTTGAGGATCAATTTTGACTGTAATTGAGGAATATCAGCTTGATGATCAGGTCTAAAAGTTCAATGAAATTCTGATGCAGTGATAATTCAGCTGCAGTTGATCACAAAATTCTATTTAAAAGAGAGCTTCGACTATGATTTCGTGCATGCACTGCTTCCATTTTCTAGAATTACAAATTCGAATTCAAGATATGTGATAGAGAGATAATGAGAAACATTCGATCATTTATCAAAACTTACAATATCAGAGCTGTTAATTATCCATCTCTGCGGATTCTCATAGCGTTCATCGCTGGATTGATGATCAGAAGCGAGAGGTCCAAGATGGACCGACCAGAGCACGATCGATCGATCCAGCCACGTGCCTCTATCTCGTTAGGCTCTTTGGTTCCGTCACCTGAGAAAACTCGGGTACCATATGACGACCCTCCTTGAATCATGTCCATTTTGCACATGCCGACACCAAAGGTGTATCCAGCAATTGGAACCTATATCATTCTGTGGTGTGGTAGTTGAGTAATTGCTGTCAACTTGCAATAATTGTAGTGCACATAAACAAAACCAAAATCATTTCCTCAAAATACTGCATCTTTTGATGGTTCAAACAATACTTTCTTCAACATACTGCAGTTTCTCCATTATTAGCATTGAAAGACAAAACTCAAGGTGTATCCCAAACATGTGCCACTACTCACGAATGTATATGGTGCATAAAAATATTAACAATCAGTTCTATTGTTGACAGAGCAAACCTGAATCATTCTTTCTTTCTGTCCAACTATGAACTAACCTATTAAGATGTTATTAATGTCGTGGATGAGAACTTAAAACGTAGGAGATGGAAATTTTAGTAGCACGCATGCCTTTGTTAACAAGTGCAAGTGTGAAACCTCCCATTAAAAATTCATCAATTGAAGAGCAACCACATGGATTGTGTCCGGTTTACAGAAAAGCGTTTAACAGAAAAGCTTAAGATCGGCAGCGTTTGATAAAAAAAATTTGATACAAAACTTCTGAGTCACTTAAAACATAACTAAAGGGTAGTTTGGGTATATTTTTTTTTTCCACTTAAAATGCACATGATGTGCATATGGTTTTAATTAACAGAAAATTTAACGGATTATTTAACTTTTCATCTAAAATAATTGTTTGTAAACGTATTTTATCTAAAATAATTATTATAAAACATGTTATATCTTTTACAACTTAGAGCAAACATGTTACATCTTTTTCATACTTTTCTCAATGATAAACTATAAATCAATATTTTTTTTTTATGAAACTATAAAAATCAATTTAATTTGGTAGTAAAATTAACTAAAATAATAATATAATAATAAAAGAGTCAAAATTATATTATTATGACGCTGCTTCCAACATGACGCTGCTTCCAACTTTCTTCCAATCCTCCACCAGCTTTTTTTCCGCACGTGTGGTTTTTGGGATTCCACCAGAAGCCCAAATTCTTCCACTCATTAAATATTCGAAAATAGATATGTTTTGAATTAATGACCACCGGAACTTTTTAGTCTGGTAACTTACAAGCTGAAGTAATAACAATTTAAAAATTAGAACTCTAACGATTTTATTTAACTTTAATTAAATCCTAACCCCAAAACAAACAAAAGAAACTGCATTTTTCGGTTGCTGTTAACTTATTAATTTGGCATGATAAGAATATTTAAGTATTTTATTTATTTATTTATTTATTTATTTATTTATTTATTATTGAGCATGATTACCAATTCTTGACTGGAAGCTGCCACTTGACTTCATCAAGTTTGCTCAAAGTTTAGCTTTGAATCATGTCTTATGGATAAAATTAGTCCAGCGGCCAGTGGGTGGTGTTTTGTGGATAATATCGTGTATTTTGGATAACTGCGTAACTGATTAATACTTCATCTTTTGAAGTATTAATTGAGTTACGAATAAATTAGTATAAAAAAATTTAGCTCTTTAATTGGTTACGATTTAATTCGGTTCGAGAGTGATGATTATTTTATATATATATAATAAATATATTAATGATTTTGTCTTCCTCTTCCTAATGTGGTACTAGGACAAAGTTATAAATTTCCTTCAAGGCAAAATTTGAGTTACGAATAAATTATTATAAAAAAATTTCAATGAGTCCATTTATGATTTAAATGGTTGAATTGACAACAACAATTATAAACTTTAGAGTACACATTGCATATCATAAAATGTTGCTCGTCCTTTGGTGACTCTGTCCCTAGAATTAGGAGTATAAATGAGCAATTGAGAATTAAACTCCTCGAATTCAACTCGGCTCAAGAAAGCTGTACTCGAGCTCGAATTTGATCGAGCATGGATTTTCAAGTTCGAACTCATTTGAGAGTTTGCTTAGTCGAACTCAAGTACAAGTAGATTTTAGCTGGAATAGTTGGGCCAAACAGAAATTGTGTGCTAGAGAGATGAACGTATTTTTATAGGCCCGACATATATTATTACACATGGAAAGACTTAATAAGTTTCATGAGTAAGTTCAAATAAGTTTCGTGAGTAAGTTCGAGTCAAATATATTTGAACTTGAGCTCGATTCAATTCTCCTTCGAATTGAATTCGAATATTGGATAAGCAAATTTCAAGTAAATTATGAATATTGAATATGTTTTTTTTTTTTTTTTTTGGGTTAAAATATTGAATATGTTTACACACCTAGGGTACAAAAATATAATAAATAATAAACATTATAAAACGAAAGAAAAGAGGATAGAAAATGATATATTTTTTTAGCACAAACTAGAAAATGAATTAAAAACTTGATATATATATATATATATATATATATATATAATAATAATAAAAAAATCGAAAGAGCGTGGAAGAACAAAGAGGAGATGGAGAAAGATAATAGTGGAACGCTGACTCAGGCATGAATCCTGTCACCCACCTAAAGAAAAAAAACATTAATAAATAAAAATGATAAAATAAAGTACTTGATTAAAATGGTGTCCAATACAATTAAATTTGTACTTCTTTACACATTAAAATCTGTATGACGTGAGATGATTAAAATCTGATAGAACTCCATTCTCATAATTCAAAATCACTTTCGATAAATCTAATCAATTGTAACTTCGATTTATTTGCAATCTACTGCATTTTATTTTATCATAATCTTAAAATATAATAAAATTCGACTAATAGGAGATGGAATGAATCCCAAACGCGGTACGCGTGACAGTGCCCCCTCAGAATTCAACTCGGTCTTTTGTGGGTCCCCCTTGCACTAACCTCATCAACTAATACCCACTCTCCACAGGCGGCGTTTGTGCTTCACCTACAGTATAGAGACGGACAGCACAGCACATTAGCGCGTGTGGCGGGACTTCCCCGCTATCTAGTGTAGACCGACGAGTGATCCACCCGTTGAGCGGGTCAGATATTATTTGGAAGTCGACTGCTTGTGGTCCCCACACTGCCCACAATTTTGCGTTGCATTTGCATTTCATTTCAATTTCACTTTGTTGCATTTGGTCATGGTATAAGTGTAATAATCAAACTGAGCTTAACTCATCATCAGGGTACGTCGGTAACACGATGACTCATAAATCATAACTGTGTTTGAGATCTATTTCATTGAAAGGAAAATGATCTATTTAGTTCGTTTCGACTCATCAAAAATCAAAATTTATACTGAAAATGATTTTCGGATTTAGATCAGGATTACTCAGTTTAGTAGAACTAATTTAATTCGTATTTGCAAGATTTTATTTAGATGAAAATTTGTTATATAATGTAACACGTGTTTTTTTTTTTAAAAAAATATATTTTTAAAATCAATATATTAAATCAACGAATGCATTTTAAATTTAATTCATCTCCATCTTAACTCGACATAATCAAGCTCTACTTACAAGTCTATTATTACAAAAATCGAGCTTGACTTGGATAATTTTTATATATTAAAAAGTCATTTAAACTCGTGAATTGTTAATCGTATAACAATAGTGTGGTGGTTCAGCGCCTCATCTCTTAACCAGATGTTAGGGGTTCAATCCCCGTTAGTGACTATGAGAATGGAAAATTGTTCAGAACCAGCACTCTACCCCTTACGGACTGACCCGGCTACGGGTGCTGAACGAATTATGAGTAGTTTGACCCCTAACATTTAGGGTGGTCCTAGAAGGGGCTTCTATTAGAAGGGTAGATCCGTAGCATGCTTGCTCCACACTTATATTAATCTGTATTTGCACCGTGACAACTTAAGAAGTAAACGTTGATCATGAATATCTCTTTTCATTCTCACGATCCATAATAGATATTGACCCTGACATCTAGTTTTAATAGATATAATACCGATACGCCATATTATCTGATTATTTAGCGGTTTTGTTGGTTCGGAATTAATCCGAAATAGCGATATATCCATTTATTTATTTACAGTTAACATCATTAACTCCATAGCCCAACCCATCGGGTTGAAGATTTGACTTTGACTGAAGAGAAAAGAAAGAGAAAGAGTGGCGAAGAAAAGTCACACTTTCCTTCCACCTTCCTTCTCTTCTTTCTTTCTTCCTCCCAATAAAAACCCCTCCCACCCTCTCTTCCCTCCCACACTCCGCCATTTCATACCATTTCCCTCTCTATCCAAACCTTCGGACTCTATTTTTATGCTCTGAACCCTCAACGCCACTTCCTTACCAGAGAGGTACGTTTCCTTTCCTCAGATTTCGGCGTTTCCTTGTGGAAAATACATTTTTTTTTTTCTAGGTTTTTTGAATTTTGATTTAGGGTTCTTGATTCCTCGCTCCGATGTTTAGCTTAACTTTGCGTGGCGCTTAATTTCTTGAAATATCCGGAGATAATCTCTTAATTTGTTTCAATTTTGGTTTGTTAATGTTCAAGTTTGATCTGGAATTGTTGAGTAATTTATTTGTTCTCGCATCTTTACAGGAATTAACTTAACTCCAGTGCGATAGATTGATTTTTCACCTCAAGCTGTTTGCCATGGACGCTGAATTGAGGAACGGCGATGTGTTATTTAGAGGTTCCTTGCTGCTTGAATTAGCTGCTTCCGGTGACCTCATGGCCTTCAAAACCGAAGTAGAAGAAAGGGGCTGTGATGTTGGTAAAGCCGAGCTGTGGTACGGCCGGAGAATCGGGTCGAAGAAGATGGGATTCGAGGAGAGGACTCCCCTCATGATTGCTTCCTTGTTCGGCAACACCGATGTTGTGAAATACATAATCGGAACGACCAAATCCGAAGTGAACCGAGTTTGCGGTTCAGACAAGGCCACCGCCCTCCACCTTGCTGTTGCCGGAGGGTCCGAAGCCTCGGTCGAGGTTGTGAGGCTCTTGCTCGGTTCATCTGCAGAATCGAACTCCTTAGATAGCTACGGAAACCGACCCATCGATCTGATTCCACCGGCTTTCCGATCGAACTGCCTTTCCAGAAGGAAGGGGATGGAGATGTTACTGCAAGGCCACTCCGAAGCTATCGACACCGATTCCGATGGTGAAGGGAAATCGAATTTATCGAAAAAGGAGTACCCTGTCGATATCGCGCTGCCTGACATAAACAACGCGATGTTCAGCTCCGATGAGTTCAGGATGTTCACCTTCAAGGTGAAGCCTTGCTCGAGGGCATACTCCCACGACTGGACCGAATGCCCATTCGTCCACCCCGGCGAGAACGCGAGGAGGCGGGACCCACGCAAGTACCCTTACAGCTGCGTCCCGTGCCCTGAGTTCCGTAAAGGATCGTGCCAGAAGGGCGATTCGTGTGAATATGCCCATGGCGTGTTCGAGTCGTGGCTCCACCCTGCTCAGTACCGAACCCGACTCTGTAAGGATGAAACTGGCTGTGCTAGGAAAGTCTGCTTCTTTGCTCATCGGCCGGAGGAGTTACGGCCAGTTTATGCCTCCACTGGCTCGGCCATACCTTCTCCAAAGTCATATTCCACCACGTCGATTGATTTAGCCCCTATCACTCCCTTATCTCCATCGATGACCCCTCCGATGTCTCCTCCGCAGAACTGGCAGAACAAGATGAAACTAACCCCACCAACACTACAACTTTCCGGCAGCCGATTAAAGACTGCCCTAAGTGCTCGAGACTTGGATATGGAATTGATGGAAGAGATATCTCGTCTCTCATCGCCCACGTTTTTCCATCGATCGAGTGAAATGAAACCCAATAATAACCTAGAAGACCTGTTCGGCTCACCTACTGGCCGTCAAATCCGGCCGAACATGAATCAGCTCCGATCAAGCTACCCTAGCAGTAACCTCCCGTCTTCTCCGGTGAGGAAGCCTGTTGCTTCGTACGGGTTTGATTCCTCTAGTGCAGTGGCTAATGCTGTGATGAACTCGAGATCGGCTGCCATGACGAAGCGTAGTCAGAGTTTCATCGACCGTGGTGTTTCTTCCCCGATCAGACCCTCGAGCCTTGACCAGTGGGGATCCCCGGACGGGAAACTGGACTGGGGTGCTCAAGGAGACGAGCTGAATAAGTTCAGGAGGTCTGCTTCGTTCGGGTTCAGGAGCAACAATGGCTCGAACACTAATGAGGTGTTTTCTGGACCAAGGCTCGAAGAGCCCGATGTTTCATGGGTTAACTCGTTGGTTAAGGATGGGAACCACCAGGGACCGGTGTACTCGCCGTGGGTTGATCAACTGTATAGAGAACCGGAGCGGATGGCTGCTTAAGGGTTAGCCATTGAGTTGGATAATGCTGACAGATTTCATATTCTTTTGTTCTTGTTTATGCGTTTGATCATTTATATTATATATATAAATAGAAAGATATAGAAGTAGAACAAATAGTGATAGTGGAGAAAATAAGAATAGATATCATCTGCTCCCATGTCACTGGAGACATTCCTGATTAGGGTTTACTTATGGAAGGATTATGGTCGTGAGAGAAGTGTAATCAAATTATTCTTTGATGCAGCATTTTGATAATTATTAATGTATTTTTCTGAAATTTATTATTCTACTTCTTTCAATTTAGCTAGATGTATTATTTAACATATTCTTAGCTCAAGTTTCACGAACCACGCTAATTTGGGCAATTGAACAAAACTGCAAAAATGATAGATGAACAAATTGGTAACTATTTTTTCAATTACGTATTGCACTAGACTCATTTATTTCAAATTAGACTGAAATTTTAAATGAGCTACTACTGAAATTTTAATTAAGTTAACAATTTGTACATATTTTAATATTTGAATTAATAAAATATTAAAAATAATTATTAGCAATTTGTTGGATTACTCGAACATGTTTCAAAGTGAGTATACAGATAACTGCTAAAATATATTTAGGATGCAAGTATCTCATGGCTGAAGAGTAAAGGGCACTTGGTGCAATTTTTCTAAAGTTTGATGCTTTTTAGCTGCAAAACTTTACAGATGAGTGCTCTTTTTTCCTTCCCATAGACATTGGTCGGTTGCAAAGTCAAATCTGAATGGCTTTATGCGGAATCTTTTAGTATGTATAAATTAAATTTAAGATTCTGTTAAAATAAAGTCGATTTAAATTCCGTTCCATTTATTAGCATCTAGGACAGATATAAGAGAAAAAAAATTCAGATTTAGTAGATGGGTAAAAAACCATTAGTTTTTTTTTTACAAATTTCGAAATATCAAATTCAGTAATAAAAAAATCGATTGAAGTTTAAGACGATTAGTCATAATTACAATGAAAGAAAAGTTGTCATCGCAAAATGTCCAGCCAAACCAAACAGACAGAGGGACAATTATTAAATAGAGAAAATGTGTGCTGTGTAGGGTCATTGATCTGCCGATGATAATGTTTTTTCTTCGGCCACATCTGTCTGTCGTCTGGATGGATATCTTTTGAGTTTGAGTTGGATTCTTGCATGGCAGCCGCCCATGACCAGCTCCCTCCAACCTTGTTTCTCAACCACTCACTCATTATCTTAATTAGTTAATAATTATAGTCTGTGCTCAGAGACCATTAATTTCTTTCTTTATTTATTATTATCATTATCATTAGTCATTATCATATTTATTTATATATAGCAGGAATCTAATTAGTAATTACTACCTGGGTCTGGAATTGGATACAGAATAGTGTAATGCTGTTAAAGTTTGACCGACTTTCGAAATCATCATCTCTTTACATAAATTATATAGTTTTCAAAATATTAATTTTTTATAATAACAAACAATGAGTACCCTAATAATACCAACATATAATTAGAGTTACGTTGTAGATATATTACCAATATTATCACTAAACATAAACTATAAGTTGTCATAGTTGTTTAACTATATTCATTCTCTTAATTAAGTAGAGGTGTAAAGTTAGAGTAATGAGAAGAACTTTACCCCTTAGATGTTTGTAAAAATTGTTATAAGTATGAAATATACAAATAAAGTTGTCATCTTAATGATTTCCCAAAGACACTTCTCCAATAATTTTCTTTAGTAACAGTTGAATTATTAATAAATAAAATATAAGAAAAAAATCAATTGGGGATAAATAGTTAAAAGATTTAAAGGATTGTATTGAAACTATTATAAAATAACGTGCTAGTTTTGCGTCTCATCATTCAATTAGATATTTAATCGATATTTCGAGTTTAAACAATATTTATAGGAACATCTCCATAACACTTTATAGACTAGTCCATCAAGTGAGGTGTTTATAGAGTAACCCATCAAGTGAGGATTATTTTAATTTTTAAAAATGATATAAACATGCTAAATGTGTCAGTACATTTGATGGCCCCCCCCTAAAAAAATGTCCCGCGAAAAAAAAAAAAAAAAAACTGTGTGCAGCTTGTAAGACCAATTTTATTTTCTTCTGTGCCAACGGCACACCAAATTCTTTTTTTTTTTTTTTTGATGAAATTTATGTTGCATTAACTCATAAAAATTAGAAGAGTACAAGAAAATGTGAGAAATTACATCCGTCTAAACATGAATGTGGGATGTAATATCTCTTTCGGCTAAATCAAACAACGAATGTGGTAGCCCCCTAAGAAGAAGAAAATTAAGAGACATTCTATCCCGATTCTTGAACATGATCGCCAATTCATGCGCTAGCGTGTTGCCATCCCTCCTAATAAAACTAAATCTACTTTCTTCCAAAGTAAGCACCGTGACGATATATATTATTATTCACACAAAATTAATAATTTCTCACTAAATTGGGCTTTGGCCCAAAAACTAATTTGGGCTCTATTTTTCTAAATATTATACTTTGCACAAATATAAACTATACATTCTCCTAATTATCTATCCTCTTGGTTGAGAATAGAAGAACATCAACAAGATAGCTTAATAATAAAGGAGTTAATATATATTACATGCACAAATTCTCATATCATAAGTAAACCTTTAGAGCTGAAATGTAATCTTTTAATAGTATCAGAATTACATTCGTTTTTTAGTGCCACCATATGACACTGTCGAGACATGAGAGTCGTAAACTAGTGGATGTCATGAAATTTTCCTCATCATGTGCATCCAAATTCATGGAATAACTTCATATAGGGATATTTTTTATCGGAAAAATATGGGATCCTCCTTAATGGGATCCTCCTTAATTCCGCCTCGACAAACAAGTACAAGAAAAAAAAAGTATTTGATCACAATTTTTGTTCGACAATCTAGTTAGTATAGTATTTTTTTTTTTTTTTTGTTTCCCACGGGTGGTCTTAGGGGGCCCTCATCAGGAGGGCAGAACCCATAGCATGTTTTTTTTTTTTTTTTTTTCCTTTCAATACTAGTATGATGTTTTTGTAAGTGGTAATGTTTTTTTTAAAAAAATACAAATAAATGATTTTCACTGTCCTTAGGACAATGGCTTCTTGTCTGTGATTGGCTTAATATTGACTGATAATGGCGGTAAAATGTGACAAGTAGTTTACTACGTAGTAGTGATGATAATAATATGTTGCTACTGGGTATTAAAGACAAATAGTCTGCCTCCTAGTGATGATAATAAATAGGTTGCCACCTGACGTTAATGACAATGACAAGTGGATTTATATCTAGTGATTCCGATCTAAGATCTTTAGTACGTAGTAGTTCTAAGGTCCTTTGCGGATAAGGTATGTCAAATATACGGCGGTGGCTGTATCTTAGAGCTTCGATTGTGATCGTTGCCCTTACTGCTTTGACTTATAGGTGAGCGGTTCCGGATACTCTGTAATTTTAGGGTGTACCGGAATATTAAACGGTTTCTACCAACCATTACCCAGAACCGTTCTAGAACTTATCGGAACCGTTTAGAACCGATCAGTTCCAAGATACCCGCGTCGAAACCAGCTACATTTTTTTAGAATAAAACTTACCTAGTTTTGGGTAGCCATCGAGTTTAGTGCTTCTTATCAATTCCTATCATGGTCACTTACAGTGTCTTGATTAATAATAGTCTATGCAAGTCAGACGACATTGAGAAGGCTAGAAACCTGTTGAATGAAGCTTCAATAAAAAGTTTATTCCCGAATGCAATAGCTTATGCTACTTTAATTGATATATACTGTAATTGTGGGATATTTATTGTAAGCGTTTCAGCTAGCTTGTTGATGAAATGGCAACAAAAGTATCAACCCGATAATTTTGTGTACACCTCACTTGTTGATGGGTGTTTAAAAAAAGTGAAGTGGAGAAAGTTTGGTCTTTGACTCAAACGATGGTAGTCAAGGATTGTGCTTACATATTCCATTTTAATGCCTTGATTGATGAGTTCTTTAACTTAGGGGTAAACTAATTGAAGTCAATAAGGTACTGGAATTCATAGTTGGTAATAACATCGAATCCACCCATGTCACTTATAAGATCCTCATTGATTATCTGTGCAAGTAAAACATTTAATTATTAAATAGGGTCAATAACCTGGGAGAGGTCTGAAGTTTGACCCTTGTTAATTTGAGAGGTCTGAATATTGAAATGGTGATAACTGAGGTATGAAGTTTGGACTTTGTGATTTTTAGGTTTTCCGTCCAAATTTTCTGTCAAATTTAACAGAACCGTGTGAAATGTCAAAAATACCCTTTTGTAATATTTGAATTAATAAAAAGTTTAATTAATATAAAGATGAAATGACAAAAATACCCCTGTCCATAATTTAAACTAATCCAACTCCGGCCACCACCACGGCTCCGGCCGGCCACCACCCACTCCGGCGACCACCACTCACAACTCCGACGACCGCCACCCAACTCCGACGACCGCCACCACGGACCCAAATGGGCCCAAATCGGAGCCACAAAGCTCCGATCGGAGCTCGGTGGCTCCGATCGGAGCTTTGTGGCTCCGATTTAGGCCCAATCGGGGCCGGTGGCTCCGATTTGAGCCGTGGTGGCGGTCGTCGGTGTTGGGTGGCGGTCGTCAGAATTGTGAGTGGTGGCCGGCCGGAGCCGTGGTGGTGGCTGGAGTTGGGTGGTGGCCTTAAGGGCATTTTCGTCTTGTCATTCAATCATGTGAGATGCAAGAAGGGTATTTTTGGAATTTTATTTTATTTCTGGTCACATGCAATGCACATGACCAACTTCCGTCAGATTTAACGGAAAAAACTAACGGAGACCTCTATTATCTACAAGTCCAAACTTCAGACCTCAGTTATCACCATTTCAATCTTCAGACCTCTCAAATTAACAAGGGTCAAACTTCAGACCTCTCCCAGGTTATTGACCCTATTAAATAAATAAATGGTCATAGTTTGGATACCTAGTTGCTTATTTCATAACCGGAACTGAAATTATCGGTTATTGTAATTCTATCTGAAAACCGTACCAAACTATTTATCTATACATTGATACCTACCCAAATGATCGGTTCCGATTCGATTCCGGGTCCAATCAGATATTTTGCTCACCCTTACTTTGACTACCCTTTATACTTCCGATCAGTGGCAGAGGCAGGAAATCCGTAATGTATGACATTTTTATAGACTAGAAAAATTCTACCAAAAGTATGACTTTTCCCCAAAAAACGATATTCTGTTTACATAAAAAAGTATAATTGGAAAATATAAATATTCAAACTATAAATTAAATCTTAGTAGAAGAATATGCATTATATAATTTGACTATAAAAAAATCAAATACTATTTATAAATTTAATCACTTGTGGTACAAATAAATAAATATTAGATGATTGAACATCATTTTAATAGCATTTAATTACATAAATTAGTAATTTTAAAATGATTAATTAAATCAAACACATAAATTTGTTCTATATAAATAATTGGATTGAAAAACAAATGAGATAAAAAGTAGATGAAATATAGAAAATATATTAGTTCAAGTACATAACTATAAATAGATAACTAAATAACATAGACTTGATTACAAGATTATATATATATATATAATTGAACAAAAAAACCTAGCTAAGAATGATGGACAATTTGTCTCTCATTGCCCCTGCTATTGATGTTGCTAGACCATAGTGTCATAGTATATTTCTAAGTCTTAATTAAATCGAACCCAACAGAAATATAACGTTGAACCTCTCTCTATTTTCTTAACCAATAATAAACAAACTAGTTAATAGTCATTGAATCTTACATTGTTTACCCGAACTACCTAGCTAGGTTAATTGAAATAAAATAGAGGAAGTAATATTGTTATAAGTGAGTGAATAATAATGTATGATATGATTTGGTAATGGAGAGGGAGAGAAGAGCAGACAGAGTTGCTGTCAGTCTCCTTCTCTGGCCTTCACATGTCAACCATCAACATATAGAGAGAGGCTTTCCTTCCTTGAGCATAATGCAGAGGTTCCTTAACTTGGAGAAAAAGTGATGTCCTACCCAACAACTAACTAACAAACTCACACTTTCTACTCATGCCAATTCCCAAGTCAAGGTACTAAAAAAACACTAGACAAATACATAACTTAGTCTCTACTTCTCTCCCAGTCTCACACAGCCACAAAATCCCTTTTATACCATAATAATAATAATAATAATATTTAATATCTAGTATATACTATTTTTGTTGAAATCAACATTTGACTATAAAATAGTAAATCGAATAGCGAAACAATATATAAGTTTAGTGGGCTAATCTAACTATCATTAATTAAAAGAATTTAATAAAAAATCTCACGTGAGTTTTTATTATCTCCTCCCCAATTTCTCTTACAATAACTTGTATCAGAGCTAGCGGCTTGGTATAAGAAAGCACAAAGCGTTGAATTTTGATAAAAACGACACGCATAAGCAGATTTGAGCATGCAGAGACATGACTGGAGGCATGTGTTAACAGGGCTCAACACTTTGTGCCTTCTTGGATCAAGTACCAGCTCTCACACCAGGAGGAACTTTGTGAAAGAAGTTTGAAACAAGCACATACCTACTATTTAAGCTCAATATGGTTTCTTATTAAAAATAATTTTAAGAGTAACTTACTAAGCTTATATAATGTGGTTTAATTTTTTTTCAATTTATCCGATCTTGTAATTTTTAATCATACTTGGACCATAACAGATATGAATGTGGATATTTGAAATTGAAAGCGGTTGCAGGTGCTGTTGAGAAAGACACCTCTCCCGCCATCGGCAACAGAAAGAAAAGAAGGCCCCAATTACAAGCACACTCTGTATTAGTAAGTTTCTTCAAGACAAAACCTCCTCACCAAACAAACCTTCTCTCTCTCTCTCTATCTCTTTCTCTGTAACAAACAAACCTCCATATTATATTAACCATCTTTATTCAATAACTTGTTAATTCCTCTGCTCATCTCTATATCACCATTTCCTTCTCCCTCCATCTCTCTCCAACTCCGCCCTAACTAATTACACTCCATCACCATTTCTTATCGTCTCTGCCATGCAGCCTCCAGCTCGCCGGAAAGCTCACCTGATCTTCTCCAAAGGATCCGCCACGATGAAGCGTTTCTCCGCCATGGGCGGCAGCGGCGGCGGTCCCAGGAAGGGCAGCAACCTCTCCGTATTCGTCGTAGTCTTCTCCGTCTGTCTCTTCGGCGTCTTCATGTACAACGAGGACGTGAAATCGATCGCCGAATTTCCATTCTCATGGCCGCGGAGCCAAGAAGCCGATCAAGCTCCGAAAGGGATCAGCGACGAGGACTTCCGGTTACTTGTGAACGAGGAGGAAACGGAAGCGGTTGAGTTGCCGCCGGCTGAGTGCGACGTTTTCACCGGGGAATGGGTGTTTGATAACGTCACCCACCCGTTGTATAAGGAGGATGAATGCGAGTTCCTCACCGCTCAGGTAACCTGTATGAGGAATGGACGCAAGGATTCCTTGTACCAGAATTGGCGGTGGCAACCACGCGACTGTAATCTCCCCAAGTAAGCACCAATTAATTTCACATCCATTCAATAGTGTAATGAAATATAAAAAAATAAATTTGTGCAAATATAAAACGGGATGTCATATATATTATTATAGCATTTTTCCCCATTTTTAAAAAATTAATTTAATAAAAAAATCACATAATTTACATTTTTTTTTTCATATTTAGTTTGTTTTTGTCGATTAAAAATATTAGATCTATGTCAAATCACTAAAAATTCGATTTTTATAATTTGAATAGGTTTAAAGCGAGGCTATTGCTTAAGAAACTGAGGAACAAGAGGCTAATGTTTGTCGGAGACTCGCTGAACCGAAACCAATGGGAGTCGATGGTGTGCATGGCTCAGTCGATCGTGCCTCCAGGCAAGAAGAGTCTAACCAAATCGGGTTCGCTTTCGGTTTTCCGGATCGAGGTAATTTAAATTTACATATACCTGTAATATTGTTGATCATATGCATTATTCATTATATGTGTTGATTATTTGCATGCGATGAATTAGGGTTGGAATGCAACGATAGAGTTCTACTGGGCGCCATTTTTGGTTGAGTCGAACTCGGATGATCCAAACATGCACAGCATCTTGAATCGGATCATCATGCCCGAATCGATCGAAAAACACGGCAAGAACTGGAAAGACGTGGATTATCTTGTCTTCAACACTTACATTTGGTGGATGAACACTTTCAAGATGAAAGTCCTGTAAGCATATATCATAATTCACTTAATAATTTGTCTCGCAAACTAAAATAGTGTTGACTGAAATCACAGTCGATTTCTCAGCCATTACATATGTGGAGTGGAGTGTACTCGATGTGTCAGATTTAATGGCCGAGAAATCGACACTATTTTAATCATATACCCTTATATATAATGATATGACCCAATTTGGTGACATATTAGACGAGGCTCATTCGATGAAGGAGCAACGGAATACGACGAGATCGAGCGGCCGGTAGCTTACCGGAGAGTGTTGAAAACGTGGTCTAAGTGGGTTGAGCAAAACATTGATCCAAACAGAACGCTAGTGTTCTTTAGCAGCATGTCGCCTCTTCACATCAAGTAAGATACACTCTATCAGCAAATTAAAACAAGTTATTAAGGTTTATGTCAATAACATATGCTTATTAACCCTATTATTTAAGTCGAAGAAAAAAGTATCAGTTAGGTCAGCTGTTATTTTCTTTTTTGAATGAATAATAATGCAATGTGTATTAGGTGGGAAGATTACGTAAAATATGGTGGTTACTGTATGTCCCCTATCTCTCCTAATCCTTGTTTGGTAAACAACTTTCCTCATCGAATATGACTACTATACATATTAGGGTCATAAATTTAACATTCCTTGCCCCTACCAAATTAGGAGTCATGTAGAAAATGTATACATAATCATAAGAAATAAAAATTTGATTTATTAATCCAGATAATAATACTTTGCAATATTAGCAATTCTAATATGTGAAATCAATTTTATAAATTTTGTCGGCCCAAAATATCTTTAATATTTTGACACATGTATCAGAATATTTCATATTATCAAAAAATATAATATTATTATAATGATATATATATATATATATATATATATATATATATATATATATATATATATATATATATATTTTTGTTTACTTTTACTTAATATAATTTTTTTTTTAAATAACGGAATTAAAGAGCCAAATTTATTGTATTTATTTCATGTGTAAACAAATATGTAGAGATTTAGAGTTTACATGCATTGCCATAACAAATTTATCAATTAAAAGTAAAAGTTATTTGGGTAAATCAATTTAAACAAATATCACTCAGATTAATAATGTATTATAACATAATTGTAAAATAAATTGTATTTCCAGAGCGAATCAAAGTTCGAATTTTGTTAAATATATACGCCATCTAAGGAAAAAAACCATGCAAAACCCTAATGTACACATATATATGTGATGATGCAGGAGTTTGGATTGGGACAACCCAGATGGGATCAAGTGCGCAAAGGAGACCACCCCGGTCCTGAACATGACTACGCCACTCCAAGTCGGGACGGACCGACGGCTCTTTGCGGTTGCCAGCAACATCACCGAGTCAATGTCATCGGTCCGAGTCTACTTCCTAAACATAACCACCCTCTCCGAATACCGCAAAGACGCACACACCTCCGTCCACACCATCCGGCAGGGCAAAATGCTCACTCCCGAACAACAGGCGGACCCCGCCACATACGCCGACTGCATCCACTGGTGCCTTCCCGGGTTACCCGACATATGGAACGAGTTCCTCTATGCTCGTATCATCGCCCGCTCTTGACAATTCCACATCATTTGATCTTAATTTTTGTTGGAATGTATCTATCATGTCCATTAATTCCCTTTTTTTTTTGGCTTTGGTGTATGATCTTCATCACTAGTAGCTGCGCCATTGTTTCTGTTTAATTGTAGGGATAGAAGATGATTTGTGGGTTATGTTGAGGTGGGTTAAGCTTCTTGGAGCATATATTTCCAACAAATTAAGGAAGAAATCAGCTACATACGCTAAATCGCCTAAAGATGGGCAACATTTTATTTCTAGTGATTTGTGTAATCAAATATCATCCATCCAAAGAAATAAATGCAAAAAAAGTTCGCTCTATGACATATATATATGCTTTATTTATAGTTTAATTTCACTAATATATAAAAAAATTAACTTTCTAGTAAAACTTATGTTATTTTTAGTGCATACTATTAATTTAAATAATTTTTTCTGGCAAAAATATGGATTCATAACAAAAAATTATACCGCAAATGAAATTCTGCAAAACTTACAGAATAATGTAATATATACTACTAAATAATTCACGTTTTTATTGAGATTCTATTTAGATAAAAATTAATGTTAAAAATATTTTGGCTTGCACTCCGAGTTATTTTTTTCTAAATTAATATATTAAAAATGTGTATTTATTATTGTTTAAATTTTTATAATGATGTAGCTATATTAAAAATATATGATATTATATATTATTCATAAAATATCCACTTTTACTTAAAAGAACTCGTCCGTAAATTAGAATATCATAGAAAAAATTATAACTCTTAGATTACGATATTAAATAATATTACAATCAATTAAAGAAAAAGAATATATTTATAAATATTAAAATTAAATAATATTATATTATGACATGAATTTTTTAATGTTTTTTAAAGTTAAAATTTGTCGGTTGTAGAAGTGATTTTAAATATCAAAATAGCTGATTTCACCAAGTATTATTGTCTGTTTTAATCAACCATACTTATATTCTCTAAATTAGATTAGATAAGATAATATAAGATAAAGCTCTTATCCATAAAAATGTGGGATAAATTTATAAATAAATAAAAAATAGCGTGTTTAACAAACATATATTATAAAGTCCTTTTCGGTTTAGGGGAGACATTGAGACATGTTGGGCTTTAGCCACGAGACATGTTGAGACATAAGGCCCTTTTTCTTAACTTTTTTAATACTGGGTTCAACCCGCAATTTGTATTCTTCACTTAGCCCCACCTACAAGGCTATAAAGGGCGGTGGAGGGAAATGAATTGTCTTTCTTGGCTCCACTTCATCCTCGAGGGTTAGGTTTTGCTTTTCTTCCCAGGTAATTGGTTAACTCCATCATCCTATTCCAGGTAATTGTTAGGGTTTTAATCTTCCATTAGTTACTGAAGATATCGATCATTTTGATTGGGATCCTTCGCCTTCCATGATCGAGTTCCGGATATTCTTTTTGATTGCTGCTTGTAAATTGATCAGCAGTTTGTTAATTGGCGAATTGACTACAAATGGCGGGAGGAAATTTCCTGCACAGAGTTATCTCTTATTTCGTCAATGAGGTTGTCGTTAATGGCCTCGCCAACAGGTACTTGCTCTCAGTCCCTTATGTTTGCTCATTGATATGAACGAAGCTGGCGATTTAAAAGCTAGTTGATAATCGTAAAAGACATTCGCTTTTGGTTTATCCGTCCGCTGGTTAGCTTTTGTGGTTTTTTCCTTTCTACAATTGTCTCCAGTAATCACGAATTTATCTGGAATTCTGTGTTGTTTTGTTAAACGAATAAACTTTTTGACTCACATGCGTATCTAAGAACAGTATTGAACCCTGAGACCGAAGGTCTTCAATATCATAGAGAGTCTTTCTGTCTTGAAACACGAGACGATAAGAAGCAGATTCCACATAACCAGTGCGTGATAGAGTTCTCGGAAATATAGGCACCTTAGAATTTTCTGGAATTCCTGAACAGACTGTAGAGATATGTGTGCCTTCACCATCCTTTTTATATAGATTTTCTTAGTTCCCTCTGTAGATTTTGCCAGTTGATCCCGTCACTAACAATTGGAAAAGCATATCTCAAGCACTTGAATTCAACTTCTGTCCTTGTTACTTCCCGATTCTGAATTTGATGCTGTATAAGTACTATATCCATCTGTCCGTCCCTTTTTTGAACCATGAAGGAGGGAATTGTTGTTGTTTATCTGTCCTTATTGTTGTCCATTGTTGTATTACTTTTTTTCAAACATCTTGCTCTTCACACACAAATTTTTTTTCATTTTTCCTGTTTCAGCAGCTAAATTGAAAACTGTATATGAGATTGGTATTGTTCAACTCGTAAGAGTTGTTCTCATCTTCCTAAAACAGTACTCAAATACCAGGCTCTCTTAGAGAATTAAGTAGCAGCGTGAGTGTTCATGCTCATCACAGTAGATCATGTTTGGCATATCCCTGACTTCACTAGATGACGATAATCTTATTTAGGTTCTCTTGGGTAGATACAAAATCAATGAAATGCCTTCCGAATGGATCTTCTTAAATATACTTGCTTTGGTTCTGTCAGACATTAAATATCCTCTTTGGTTTTGTAAATCAACATTGTACTAAGTGTAGAAAGAAATTTTTTTCCTTAACTTGAGTAGATTTTTAATTTGCTGATTACTTTGCACTGTGAACGTTCAAGCAAGATCCAACTAAGCCTATATTAATGTGATTGTTCATATTGTGCTTATTCCAGCCCAGCATTTCAGAGATTCGCGGTGAGAACATCAAAGAGAATAGATGAAGTGTCTAAAATGGGTATGTTTCCTTATTTTTGTTGTCTGCTGTTTGTGAACTAAGCAAAATGAAATAACTCTCCTACTTTATATATTTCAGCTGCACAAAAAAGAAGAGAGATTGTAGAAAAGGTGAAGGACGTGAGTGAAGAAATCGAGGTATGTATGGGTACTCGGAGATGAATTTTCGAGGTTTCATGTTCGTACTTTAGATTCATTTGATCTAAATGAGCATCGAATAATAACCTTATTGAAATTCTCTTGCAGTCACGAAGAAATCACTAGAAGCCTTGTTGCTCCGTGTTCTGTAAAAAAGGCATGCCCTGTTTGAGTTACTCGCACAATTCTTGCCTGGACAATCCATTCAGGCAATGACCTTTGTGGTTATATGTTTTCTTGCTTCAAATGTAAGAGGATCGATCGGTTTGATTAAACATATTTTTTTTCTGCTTGATTTAATAAAATGATGATACATGTCTATCTAAAATCAATTCTAGAGCTTATGATTTCGAACTCTTCAATATTTTGTCATTTGGTACTATTAGCAAGTCTGACGTTAAAGCTCATAATGCAACTAGCTAGCTGAAACTAAATAGCTTGTGAGACTTTTCTGAACGAATGATTTTGTTAATGTATTATATGGACATTTTAATTAGGAACTTTCTGTTCAAATTGATGCTAATTTTTTAACGGAATTTGTCAAAGTGATTGACAAGATTGGTTGTAGTTGTTAGTTATTTATTTGAATTTACGAAAAATTAAGGTTTGAGATCCTGTTGCTTCTCTTGGAATAATCCGAAGATGTGTTCTCATGTCTGAAAGGCGCAAATCAAGTTAATCGCGTGACAATTTCTTAAATTTTAACGTTAAATTGGTTAGCAAGACCTAATTGATTATTCACTGAAACTATTGAAGTGAGAAAAAAATTCAATTAACTACTTACATTTTTGAATGAGGTCTAGTTCTATAGTTACAACTTACAAGCAACTAACGTGCTATTATGCGTGTCAATAATTGTGTTGTGCTTAATTTACAGAATACGAACACGCACGGTAAGTTTATCGTACTGCGTTTTACAAACACAAATACGATATACGATACAAATTTTACGATATACGATACAAATTTTTCGTGCATGTTTGTGTCGTGATATCATTTTGTAATAAGTTATTCAGTTTTGTATCTCTATATGTAATCTTTAACCAAAAATTAAAATAATGAATTAATATGTTAGTATTCATACGATTGACAAACTCTAAAAATTAAATCACTTATTAAATTTTTAAAATGTATTAAATTAGAAGTTCAAAAAAAATACTTAAATTAAAGTTAGTAAACACAACTTTATCGTAATATCGTGTTATAAATAAACACGAACACGACATAAATGTTAAATCATGCTATCGTTCTGCATATGCTTATACAATATTTTTTATACATGTTATGTTGTGCTATCTATCTCGTTTCGTGTAAAAAATTGAGAGTCCTACCAGCAACTAACATAATCAATTAATCACACCGGTTAGGAAAATTTGGAGAATACCAGAGCGTGAGAGCGGTCATTCTTCAACACTATGTAGAAACATTAGGGATATAGAGACACATTTAAAAGGTAGGGGTGCAATCTATACAAAGTAAACAGTTGTACTTATATTGCGCTGCCGGTTATGATCGATCGATCTTTACCCGTTTGATCTGCTCTTCGATTGAGCAGTAATCGTCGTCTTCTTCCTTTGGAACTCTTGGACTACACTCTTCTTGGTTCCTTCGTTGTCGCCGAATTCGAGTTCGATATCTGTGATTCCTACCTTTATTCTCGAAGGAATAAGACATCCTTGCCCGGTGGTCCTCACTTCCTTCTGCCGAATTGCGCTTTTAGGGTTTCGGACAACGACAAGAATGGATTTGTCTCAGAATTCACTTGCAGGAGGTACCGGAGCGAGTGGCGGCAATGGGACTGTAAATCCGCCGAAAAACGAAGTTCCATCGGCGGACGATCCGAAGCAGAACCTGAGCCAGGTGATCAATTCGGTTCAGAAGACTTTGGGCCTTCTTCACCAGCTCTATCTCACCGTCTCCTCCTTCAATCCTGCTCTTCAACTTCCTCTCCTGGAGCGCATGTATCTTTCTCCTCCCTCAATTGCGTCGGTTATGTTTTTTGCTTGATACAATTTTAGACTGATCAGTTTAGGGTTCGTTACTTTCTCTAGAAACTCTCTTGTCTCAGAGCTTGATAATATGGTGAAACTGTCAGAGAAGTGCAGTATTCAGGTTCCGATGGAGGTGCTTAAGTAAGTGATGATTCTGCCTATCAATCCTTAATAGATAGACCGAATCTGATGTTGGATTCATTCAATTCTATCTGTGAAGCTTAATCGATGATGGTAAGAATCCAGATGAGTTCACCAAGGAAGTTCTGAACAGTTGCATAGCTAAGAATCAAATGACAAAAGGAAAAAGTGATGCCTTCAAGGTGGCTTTCTCCCTAATCACTCTCATGAATGATAAATTAATTTCAGTAGTCTCTTTGTGAACTGCATTCATTTACTCCTTGTTTCGGGTGCTTTCTTTCACTTGTAGGGTTTCCGCAAGCATCTTCTGGAGGAGCTTGAACAAACGTTTCCAGATGAAGTTGAAACCTTTAGAGAAATAAGAGCAGCCTCTGCAGCTGTAAGTTGTATTCTGCTAGTTTATAGTGCTTGCTTTGCATCATTTATCACTTATCCCGCATTCTTGTTCAATCTCAGATGTATAGGTTTAGTTCATATGAATGTTTATAATTGATTTTGTCCCAAAAAAGTACTATATTTAAGAACATTTACTCTGCACTGTATGCTGTAACTGTGATGTACGGATCGTTTTAACCCGACAATCACAAAATGCAAAGTTGTTTTATGAATTTGGCACATAGCTAGCTAACACTCTGAAACAGACAAATTTTGGAGGCAGTAATTTTGGAGGCAGTGTTCTTCTTTGAAACAACTAATACTTGTATATTTACATTAGGAACCAACCAAGGATTACAGTTTCCATCAATATATCTGTTAAAATGACATTGATTATGGATTATTGTTTTCAGGAGTCAAAAAGGCTAGCACAAACACAAAATATGATACCGAATGGTGATGTTAAAGTTAAGAACGAGCTTTAAGCTGGGTTGTTTTTATGTGAAATCCCCAGAGTGTAACATTGTTAAGCGCAAGGTTGGTTGTAGGAAGAAAGTATCTGCTTGAGAATGAAGAATGAATTCAAGTGTTGTTGGATCATCAAAGAAGTAGAAATCGCCCGGGTTTTAGTTTTCCTATATAGTATACTTCTCATTTATCCTAGTTGCTAGGTTTTCTACTAATGTATGTGAGTGGAGCATATTTGTCGAACATGACTAGGCTAAGTGTAATGGATGCATTTTCCTTTCTGTTCAACCAAAACCCAAGATACTGAAAAGATTGTATCCGATAATGTTGATTTAAGAATAAGACAGTAAAGGTAAAAAGGCATACCTAATGCAATAATGTTAAAACCGAGGACAATATGAACGCATAAGCAGGCAAAGAGTACATGTGTTGGGCTACCACAAGTTCTAGAGATACTGATTCCTTACAGGACAATTGACGAAATTAAAATTACGGTCATTACACTTACAAGAGCAGAAGAAGAACAAGGTAGAACAATCTCACCTTTTAAGAAAAACAAAACTATCAAATAAGGATTGAATGTACTTGCAGCTGTGTCGAAGGTTGTCAAGTGTACAATCGGATGCGTGTTTTTATCGGCTTTCGGCACAAGGGACAAGATCTTAGGGCAGCCCCACACTCCTTGCATGTCTTTCATCAATCCAAATGGAAAAAAGATAAAAAGATAAGCAACACCCTCAATGCCACTAAGAAAAGATCATGCACAAATGAGAAAAAAGGTGAAATATAAGGGGCACTTACAAGATGGCCGCACCCAAAAGCCATGTCCTTTGGATTGGTCAAGCAAATGGGACAAACCTACATCACCCATCCACCCTCAAATTAAAACCAGAGGTAACCAATATATGTAATTAGGTTAAGAACTTAAAAACAGTCTCAACTCAACTAAACTATAGATTATGTTATTTGTTGTCCCACATTCAAATGTTGATATCAGGTGTTCCAACGTTAAAATTGACATTCTAAGCAACAAAAACATGTTTTCTATTTTTTCAAAGTATCAGATTTTTTCCTCATAGTTTAAGCTTATTTGATGCTTAAAAACATGATTTTGTTTCGTCAATTTTAAGAAGGAAAAAAATAGAAATCAACTAATCTGATAGTTTAGACACTGAATATCAACATTTTAAATCTGGGATAGGGGTTAGCAACATGACATATAGTTTGGACTGATTTTAGGTTCTTAACCCTGGTTCAAATCATGAACATGTTCTAGAAATGACATTTTTCTAGTGCTATTTCACCATCTTGATGATCAGTATACTTCAAAGGAAAAAAGAAGCTAGAAATCAAACTATAATAACTAGACATACATTTTCGACAGGAGGAGCTGGCTCGGGTGGTTTCGGCAAGCTAACCGTGCGAGCAACTGAATCGACTCGACTGTTTTGATCAGGCACTTCATGTGGTGGTGGCAAGGGTTTTATACGCTGAACATTTTCCGATCCTCTACTGGAAAACCATCATGCTTTGTCAATGTCGAGATTGGATGATTAATTATGCAACTAAAGGGAAAAAAAAAAAATGGAAGCTTAATGTCTTACTTGACTTGGATGGTCTGGGTGGCTCTGTACTGGAACGGGATTTCCATTAGAGCTCCGAGTGCAAAAGCCGCCTCTTTCTTCGACACATCCATCTTCTCGGACATGATTTTGGTGAAGTTTACAAACTATAGAATGGAACAAAATGCAGAAAATAACCAAACCATATGATAGAAGAGAAAAATTTACGATCAGAGTTAATGCAGAACACTCCACAAAAACATAGCAGGTAGCTTTCTCTAATAGCAGTACATTGGGAAAAGTATGTAAAACATGCAACATGTTTGAAAAAGATGGTTTTATGGACCAATATGTTTTAAAACATACAACATGTTTGAAAAAGATGGTTTTATGGACCAAAATATTTTAAAATGTACAACAAACTTACAAAAGATGGTAAAATGATGTATCGTCCACTTGTTGTCACTAGTCTCATTAAGTGGACACGTGCGGATCACGCTTTTAAAAAATAATAATTATTATTATTATCTACATCAACATATTAATAATCATCGTCATATATAAATTAATTTCTTATTTTAATTTTCATTTTTTTTCTTTCTAAAAATGTGTTCCGCACGTGTCTACTTAACGAGACTATTGATAACAAGTGAACGTATGTCATTTTAACATCTTTTGTAAGTTTGTTGTACATATTAATACATATTGGTCCATAAAACCAACTTTTTCAAACATGTTGTACATTTTAAAACATATTGGTCCATAAAACCATTTTTTTCAAATATGTTGACATATTTTTCCCCAGTACATTTGATTAACTGAGCCGTAAAATCCGCATGATGTAGAAAATGGGGGAAAGTCATTGGTACCTGGAAATTATCGAATACGCGCTGAGGAATGTTATCATCAAACTCTTGCATTGCCTCCCACGGGCCATCCCCCACACCAACTAGAATTATTGAGAGTGGATAGTGGCTGTTTTTGCAGAATTCCAACGAACAAAGACTAATGTTAGTTTTTTCATTGATTAAATACGAAATAAAGAGCATTTCTATTTTCAGAAGACAAAAAGCTGAAAGTATACCTAGCTGCTACGATCGAGTTCACTGTTGTTTGTTCTTGTGGGCTAAATCTTCCGCGAAGTACATCAGCACTTCTTGTAACCTATATACACTTGGAAACAGTGCGCAACTAATTCAGATAAACAAAGTACAAAGAGGTAATAAGAGATAATATGGACAATGGAGACATAAACAGCATCTTGAACCTGTCCATCGGCGATAATCACAAGGACATGATACTGTCCGCTATTAGCCACAATGTCAGTTGCAGCATCGATAATCGGTGCAAAGGATGTTGGTCCTACAAAATAAGGATGTTCATAGTTCCATCAGGGCATGTGCTAAGCCAAAATAAGGATAGAAATAATCAGCTAACGGTAAAATTGACAAGATTAACAAAGGATATTAAAAGGTCGTAAAAGATGGGGGATTCACTGGCAAAATTTCTAAAGGGATTCAAATAGAAGAGATAGCCTCATGGTTAATTTCAAAATTGATTTGAGTTTCATACTCCATTCAATGAATTTGCTCCTATAAGACATTAACCGAGGGTGTTTTTCATACTAGACTTGTTTAATATGCACCTTAGTTAAGTAAAAAGGTAACAGTCTTTCTTAAAAAAAAAAAAGTAATTCCACACGGCAAGTAACAAGATATAACTCGAGATCCATAAGCTTGTAAATCGATATTATGTTCTAATACACTGCTAGAATGCACAAAAGAAAATGGCAGGGGAAGGTCCCCCAGAAGTGAGGTAGAAACCTGACAACTTCAAGCAAGGGAGAAGCTCTCTATAACGTCTAAGAACTTCCTCAAAGCCATGACAAGGCCGGTGATCAGGATAGAAACTAAAAACAGAATCATCATGTGTGGTCGCTGCAAAAATAATTTATAATATTTATTAAACGAATAAACTTATAGAAATAGATATTACTAGCATTAATAAATCTTCTTACCATCACCAAACCCGAAACAGGGGATCATGTTGTCATCATCAAATGGAGACAAAGTCCTGCCAATTATAGAAATGGCTTGCTCATATGGATTAGGTGTGTCACCAATCGCATGAAGACTTCTCCTTTTGAAGGAATACTTGCCTAAAGTATCACAAGTAGATGACAATTCAAGCTAGTGAATGTAATGATGCTGAATATTCCACTTTTATTCAAAATTACCTGTCCACTCATTACTTTTGGTGAAATCAATACCAAGGATGAGGTTTGATGACTCAAGACCAGCTTCCCTTAGTGCATGAGTAACCTGAGATATGAAGAAAGTTATGAAGTGATACACAATTCTGGTGGATGAATAAAGTTTAGAAAAATGAAGACACACAAATCTTGAGCTTCTTCATATGCTCATTAATAAGCCCAGAGGATGAAACTCCTCAACAATACTTTAAAAATCATCATGGATTAAAAATGATCACAGATTACGATATTAACATCTGGTCAGTGTGTTGAACTAAGAAAGTAAAATAATGAGACAGACCTGTTCGAGAGTGCTGAAATTGTCTTTAATGTTCTTGGCATGCAGCCTTCGCCGATTGTCAGACTCCATCGAGCTTCCTGCATAACAAGATTGTTGATGAAGAAAATGTTCTTGAGGGTGATTACAAGTACTCCCCATTCCCATAAAGTAAAGTCTACTTTCAAAAGAGTTCTACATCTCAGAAAAGGTTTTCATTTTATTTACTTATCAGATGGCGTTAGGTACTTACAGCAAGCTTTCTAGTTCAGAAACAACTTATGAAAATTCTGCAATTGTGTTAGACTCGAAGTGTCAAATGAGGAAAATATTCCTAGCCAAATTGTGCCTAATCTGGTTAACTTTGAAACCAGCAAACGCAACTTTAGCTGAACTGTGCTAAATTAGGGTTAGAACGTACAATTGATTGATTTATCCGATTTCCTAATCAAAATTCAACTCATACTAACAGTTCATGCTGGTTAGATCATAATCAAGTCCAAATGAAGAACTTTCGCCGCGAATTCGATAAAAGAATGATTCCAGAGAAACTACGAGACTCCATAATTCACAATTCTCATGTGGGCGATCATCCAGTACACTCGATCAGACTCCCTATTCTCAGCTAAATTGCATCGAATATACTAAAATCCAATCAGGCACCCTGAACACGAAGGTTGTAAAAGCAAGAATCGGGAATACAAAATTGATGATAACTTCACCTGCTCATAAGCTAACTAGCTGGTAAAGAATGATTCAGTGATGAAAGAATTTCGCCTCCCAGCAATCTGATCAAGGGCCCCCTCTGTGTCAAATGGAAGTCCAACTTGCTGGATGGATTTTGCTTCAGAGCTCCACCCAGAATACGTAGTTCGCGAGGGGTTTTGCTTTGATGAAAATGCTCAGAAAAGCGACTATTATGAGTTATGACTCGGCACTTCATCGGAGACTTTTTAAGTCACCTAAACCTAAAAATCTAGTTGTCACGATACACGTTACAAATTCAAATTCGGACAAAATCCGATTTAAGTTACAATGATAACATTGTAATATTTACTAACTTTTAGGCTAAATATATCACATTGACTTTCTTAAACTGTCAAAGTCGGAACTACACTCATTTCTGAAAATCAAGATACCGTTTCTCGTGCAATATTTCCTTTTTAAACGTATATATCTATATGCAATTTTGGCTAATAGCCTAGATTTTGTAACTTCTTCATATGTTACATATTAATATTTATCATTCAATTATTTAATCTCATTTTTTTCTACAAGTATATTAGTTAATCTTGATTTGTATATTAATTCACATTCTTCATGTACATATTATAATAGTTTTTGTGAGCTTTACAAAAATAATTTGTGCAACATGTAGTTAAAATAGTGTTAACAATTAGGGTATCAATTTGCAAAAATATAAAATTTTAACTTAACAAAAGATTTCTTATACATATTCTTAAGAATAAAATGTGCATTGCTTCCTTAAATTTAAATACTTTTTAAGAAAAATTTCATGCATGTTTACTTTCATTAAAACAACCTATTTTTTCCACATATTTTGTTACCTTTTTAATTATTTTCTAAAACTAAAATTTAAATATTTTTTAAGAAAAATTTCATGCATGTTTACTTTCATTAAAACAACCTATTTTTTCCACCTATTTTGTCACCTTTTTAATTATTTTCTAAAACTAACTATAATATACTCATTGTTAAAATTTTCAAAAGTAAGTTTATACTTTTAAAATCCTCAAATACACCCTAATTTTTTTCCTTCTAATGTTTGAATTATACCAACGTCAATTGTCAATATATCATATGTTTTCTATGTTCAAACTTATGGTATTACATATTGTAATAATATAAAAAAATGATGAATTATTACTATTTCTTAATACATAATATAAATGCAAACAACAATTACAAAAATATCAACTCCGCGCAATGCGCGGGGCAAATACCTAGTATATATATATTTGGCAACCTTTAAAGTAAATCGCAGCACATTCTTAAAATATAAATATGATACATAGCGGACTATAGGTGATTAGAATATCAGATTCCGCCCGACCCATATCGCATCTGATGTAAGATGATGCAAGTAGAGTTGTGCTTAACAATCCAACCTTTTTATACACTAGGGTGCTGGTAGGTTACATTGAGTGATTAGTACATGCTCTAGTTGTTAACTAAATTTGGTCGCGAAAAACCTTAGACTTTGGCTCACATACCGCGTCAGTCATAAGATGAGGCGAGTGAACCAAACTAACAGGTCGACTACTTAACTATATAATTAGATTACTAGTGAAACTATGTCGCTACGCTAACAACGTCATTGCATTCATTCACTGTTCACTAATTCAGATCGGAAGAAATTTCAAACTATGAATAAGATAATCCGAATATTATAGAGTTTTTTTTTTTAATCTTATAAACGCAGATACTATAATAACATAAAACAAATGTCCGCATATGATTCCGGCATTAAATGCGGGAAATCAAGGGTGTATCAGCATCTAATAATATTGGTTTCCGCAACGCGGTTAATAACCTCGTGTGCCAACAAAATAGAGTTTCTAGGAACAAAAATAACAGAAATAGATAGTAAGTTCATAAGCAATTTAATATTATGAATCAAACAAGGAAGAATTACATGCTATTGAAGATGATTGAGTCTAATTCAGCAAAATGGTCGAGTCCGTAAATAGTTAGATCTTGCTAACAGTAATTCTGCTCTGCAAACCAATTCTACCACTAAAAAGTGGGTTATCATCATACCCGGAAGTAACAAAGACTGCTAGATTCCCCTAGAATTATTGAGCAAAATATAGTAGCTCTAAATACAGTACTATTACGAGCCCGTACCGCCCCATTATATAATATCGCGGAGTTTCGCTTCTACATTAACATAAAAATTGGCTGATGGGGTTAAGTTTTGGGTATCAATTCATCAATTTCATCCTCCAACCTAACATAACAAACAAACCTAACCAAATTGTAACAAGTTATCCAAAATCGCTTAATCATCTGTATATATATATATAGATATTAACATAATGAACCAAGGAAAACTGAATAGCAGGATACAGACACCAAAATCAATTATGCTATTCTCATATCCTAGCTACGACCACATTGTCCTAAGATCGATTCCGGTGGTCCTTATCAACGTATCTCTAATATTAATTTCCCACAGTTTTTCCTAACATTAATTAACCTTATAATAATCATAACAAAACTCAGCACCCTCTTCATCAACTTAATTATGATCAACCTTCACCAATGTCTTGATCCTCCGGAGTCGATCTGATCATGTTGTTGTAATTGCTTCGGTATCGGAGCTGAGAACGGCAACATGAACCCTTGATCGGTTCCGACCCCACCACCAAATGAACCTTGATGGTGGTGGTGAGGCAAGAAGTTTGTTGGTGAAGAAGACGATGAAGAATACAAACTGCTGAACCCACTTAAGCTCGGGTGCCCGACGTGATCTTGTTGCGGCAAGTCGTGGTTTTGAGCCCGCGGATCTGCTCCGGTTCGGTGTTGTTGTTGTTGTTTCGGAACGTTGTTGAGCTTCTCTTCTTCGATTTGCCTGTACTTGTTGAGGTAGGTTTTTAGTGGTGCAACGTAGTCTTCGAACCCTAGAGTCGTGATCGCCCATATGATGTCATCGCCGTTGATTGTCTTTCGCTTCTCTCTTTGGCATTTGTCGGACGCCTCCCCTGTCACGAAGCTTATGAACTCTGACACACATTCTTGGACCGTCTCTTTAGCGTCTTTTGATATTTTTCCATTCCCCGGAATCACCTATCCAAAATAAGAACATCTCTAATAAATATGACAACTTTTCACATGTACATTATGCACGAGCAAGAGATGTGTATTAATTAAAGTATAAAATTTATAAAACACTTTCACCTGATTTAACGTTTTAAGACAATTAGTGAAGTTGAATTCACATGATACATCAAAGAACATAGATCTAATATTCAAAACGCAAAGTTAAACCTCCAATACTTTAATTAAAAGTTTCATATAATGAATTTTCAAAATATTTCTTCAGTCACCCATGAGTAGCCGGAGAATGTTAAATTATATAGATTTAAACCATGCTTTCACTTGACCTTAACATTTTTGAATAATTGGTTAAGTAATGAGTCTAAAAATTCACAATGTGCATGCAACAGTTCAACACAACTCTTTGAGCTAAAAAAAAATAACAAACAAAAAGGGATAAGTAACCCTATAATATCGTATACCTTAAAAGCTAGCCTGGTGCGACCATAAATTATTATGAGTGTGGATTAAAATATTACGAGTAGGGGTGGGACTATTAAGGGATGAGAGAACAATTTCCCAACTCTGATTTGAAATTTTGATCCGAAATGTTGTAATTTATTTTCAATACTTTAATATCTTGCATTCCTCCCACGAATTTTGTTTACATGGATTATTTGTTCCTAATTCAAATCTACTACGAACTTCAGACTTTATTCTTGATTATGAGTGATTTTTCATCCTAAAAGTTGTGATTTTATTTTGTCATTTTTATTCATTTACATTCTCCTCCAAATTTTGTTTACATGAATTGTTTGCTCGTAGTTCATATCGACCTACGAATAAAATTTATGATTCATCCCTGGCTACGAATGATTGACCTATAAGACAATCACTCGTAGGAAACAAAAGGGGAGAAGAAGTATGTAGATAAATGAGGTACCTTCTTCATGATCCTTCCGACATTTGCAATTGGTAAGAACCTGTCTTGTTCCTTATTATTGTGAGAATTAGATGATCCATTATTATTATTGTTGTTGTTGTGGGTGGTATTAGTAGTAGTAGTAGTATTGAAATGACAAGGGTTGTCGGGGGGGCTGGTATTGGAGGAGACATTTGGCAAGCTGCGGTGAGTTTCGTGATCGTCCATGTTTGGTGTTCTTGGTGTCTGATGAATCAATCAATCTTCAGCTTTTTCTTTTTTGTGGTTGGATGGATTGGATTGGAGGATATTTGTACGGTGGTGGTTAATGTAGAGATGATGATTTGTAATTATTAATTAAATCTGGTTTTCCTTCCTAAGATAGACAAATTAGGCTTAAAAATAGCGGGTAACTTTAGAGAGAGAAAAACAGCAACTTATATAGTTGTATCCCCCGGACTCGTTCTGTTTGTGAACGCCCCTCACATTCCTCCCTCCATTTTAATATAATTACATAGATATAAAGTTTATTAGAAGAAAAATAATATCTAAATATATATATATAAGTTATTATTTATATGCATATCCATATCGTATGAGATTTAATAAAATCATGAACATATTATAATGTGAAATTAAATAGCGGTGATTAAACACAAACAAAACAAATTCGAAATTTATGAAAAAAAAATTTAATATTTTTTTCTAGAATAATATATATATATATATATATATATATATATATATATTAAGATATTTATCTCAAAATTACGTGTTTTCAACCTTAAGCCAATTTAGAAATTATATTCTCTTAATTCAATTGGACCTTCGACTTGCACCTGCAGATTTCCGACGGACTCAATTACTGTAGCCGTCTCATCAGTCATCACTTTCATCCGCCTCCAGAAGTGTATGAGAATACACTTGTTATAGATAGATTGATTGACATAATATTTTCAAAGAGTTTTAAACTATTTGAATATTATTATTTTGAATAAATATATTTTAAAGTGGAATTTATATAGTGCATTGATATTTATTTATGTGATGAATTATAAATGATTTATATGTTATATGATATAAATGACTATGTTTCAAAATATACATAATTTTTTATTCTATTATGATTATTTTAAAATATGAATGAATTATTTACAAATAATTTACCATTAGCATGAAGCGATTTTATTTACTGATAAAGTTAACGGAATGACATATACTTATGAATCGTCATATTAAGAACACCCGACAACTGTTGCAATTATGCTAGTAAGGTATCACAAACCAAAAGACATAATATCCAAAATGTACTTTTTTTAATCTACATTGTACTTTAAAATTTATTAAAAGAATGGAACTAAGAACATGTTAAGGTTCATGTTACGAAACGACACAATGTGTTATTTCGATTATGTAACTTATGTTCTGTCCTTATTAAGTGGCCGAGACGGTGACATTTATATACATTAAACCATGAGTATGATTCAGATTTCGGAAGCTATTAGACCGTTAATGGTAGTCTCGTAATTAGACAGATTCACGATTGTAAGAAGCAGTGTTCTTGATCTTAAATTGCAAAACAATACGATACTTCTGAATTTCAACTACTGGACTTTACAATGTGTTAATCTCTTCTCTGGTAAAAGAAGAACAAGCCCTAAGATTACTGCAAACTTAAAAACTCGGATGCCATCAAATTGAGCAGGAAAAAAATACTCGGCATTTGATCAATACTCAAGTGTGCCTAGTAAAAGCAGCCCAATTCTTCGAGATAGATGTATAGATGCTGCAAACTGCAACATCTACTACCAAGAACCGAAAAATACCTAAAATCCTAAAACCCTTGTCGTAAATCGTAATCAATGGCGTGATCAAGTGGTAAAAAGCAAAAACCCGTTGATCAAGCAATCGCGTAACTAACTGTCTCGTACTCACTGGGTCTCCATATAGACTTTTGAACGCAAAGCAAACCTTGCTTGTTCTTAGCGAATACCAACCGGACTTCCCACTGCATCGACCTAAACAGTGCCTCTAGTTCGTTAATTATCTCTGCATCGTCTCGGACAATCAAATACCCTTCTGGCCTTAGGATCCGGTCCACCTCCACCACTAGAGGCTTTAAGTTGCACCTGTTTGGGGACCAAAACCACCCACCAAATCAAAACACAGTTTTTTTTTTTGGTAAATGCATATGAAAAGAGAGATACCTCTTTTTGATTTGTGAGAAGAGGTGGTCGGCATGGAGAAGATCGTAAGATCTCGGGTATGTGCTAAAAGATTCACACCAGTCGTGGTAGATTCCAAACAAACCACGTTCATAGATGATGGGCAATGTATCTGGTGCATTGATATTCACCACATTCATCACCCATATATTAAAATTTCTGAGTGCAGCAGCAAACCTGCAGAATAAGAAATATAACAGTGAATTCTCAGGGGATGACAATGAATTGAGATTTAGTTTAGATTAGATGAGAATTTTGATTGTCTGCTTACCCTCCATAAACCGCTCTCATATCCATGACGTTCCTCACATTCGACCAATCGAGCCCGATTCCTGTTAGATAAGATATCCTAACTACCTTCTTCCAATGCTCGTAGTCTACAAAGAAATCGTCCGGGGCTGCTTTTCCGTAAACTCCCACCTGTGAGCTCAACAACCAATAAGGTGGAGTCTCCAGCCTTGTAGGCCATTTTGGTGGCCATTGGGACCCGCGATGAGTCGTGTTGTTTGGTATTTTGTGCATGCACGCTTTCAGGGTCACATTCCTGCACTCATCAAACGAGGGTCCTAGTTTTATGGCAGTTCCACTTTTACGATACATTGATTAGTTGGTACTGACATGACGATAATAACGATAACAAGTAGGAAATGAGGCTTGGTTCTAACCAATGCAAGTGATCTTACCAGGCAGCATCCGGATCATCTGAGTCTTCGCAGAGAGGAGGTTCGGGTTTTGGTCTTTTGTCATAACATTCATTGGTAGTAGGTTTTCTGTAAGTTGCTACACCAACTCTGTTCACTTTATCCTTGTTAACAGAGATAAGTTCCCAGCACATTGCCTTTGTTAGTTCAGACATGGCTGCAATGTTAAACCCCAGAAAGGCTTGTTATAATCTAAATGAATAAAAAGCTCATTTCCTATAAAGATATAGAGGTCAAGATTCTGCTACCTTTCCAAATTTCAACATCTTCTCCAAGCTTCTGATAAACTGGAGTAGCCGACCACACAAAGAAACCACCGGGTCTCAGTAAACGGTTTAGCTCTAAAAGGAGCTTGCCTCCTACATTAGTTTAGCCAACAATCACTGTATTGTGAAGAGTTCTCAAATGTATTAAAGAGGAAATTCCTTTAATTACTGGAATCTCTAAAATACCTTCTATATGCCATGGAACTCTGCAACGGGCGCAATGAACAACATCGAAGACTCTGCCAGGGAAGGGAAGTCGTATTGTTCCCATCACAGAAGATATGGCAGGGATTCCTCTCTCGAGGGCGAATTGTACTTGAGCTTCGTGTTCATCTTTTGGAGCTAGTGACATGGTGAGGACATCTCTATCGAAGAGGAAGCCACCAAAACTAGCAACCCCACATCCAACATCCAAAACCACACGGGAACGATCCCCCCATGCAATGTCAGGGACAGACTGCATGTTTTTATCAAAACAATTTGAATGAAACAACAATATTTACACAATTAAAGAGGTAACAGTGGAATACTAATCTCAGATTTGGAGATGATGAGCAATTCCAAAATAAGAGTTTATGTCGACTCGAAATAGTAAATGACAAAGAATCTGGAACTATAAGAACATATAAAAAAAAGTATTATGTGATACTAATTCCAGGATTATTCAAGCTAAATTGTGATTTTTTAGTGAGAAATAGAAGGTGCACCTCCTGAATAAAGTCGATATAATGAAGAGCACCGTGTTTGAATTGGGTGCCTCCGCCGGGAAAAGTAAGGTATTCACCATTAACCTTCACCCAATTTTGATGCCCCTTAACCTCTGCAAGCTTGGTATGGGGTACATTATAGTACCATATCTGCAATGAGGCAAGTTGTAGTCAAAATTTATATAAAAATGTATAAAATGTTAAAAATAAGGGTTAAGAACCTATGAAAGGTCTGAACTATCACCCATGCTAACGGGAGAGGTCTGAAATTTAAAAAGTTAATAACGGAGGTTTGAAATTTCAGTTTGTTGATAACAGCGGTCTCTGTTAGTTTTTTCCGTTAAAACTAACGGAAGTTGGTCACATGTTTGGCATGTGACCGGAAATAAAATAAATTTCCAAAAATACCCTTCTATCAAGTGTGCCCCTCACATACTTAAAGTGAAAAGACCAAAATGCCCTTGAAGCCACCACGGCTCCACCAACTGTACTCCGGCGACCACCACCGTACTCCGGCGACCACCACCAAGGCTCCGATCGGAGTTTTTTTGTTGAGGTGGTGGCCGGAGTCGGGTCGCCGAAGCCGAGGTGGTGGTGGCCGGAGTCGGGTGGTGTGGCCGGAGTCGGGTGGTGGTGGCCGGAGTCGGGTGGCGGTGGCCGGAGTTGGGTAGTTTTAATTTGGCTTTAGGGGTAAAATTGTCATTTCACATTTCCTTAAATAAAATATTAAATAAAACAAAATATTAAAGGGGCAAAAATGTCATTTCACACGATTCTGTTAAATTTAACCCTAAAAATGGACAGAAAACCACAAATCAACAAAATTGAAATTTCAAACCTCTGTTATTAACTTTTTAAATTTCAGACCTCTCCGTTAACATGGGTGATAGTTCAGACCTTTCATAGGTTCTTAACCCTAAAAATAAAGAAGTTTGGAGTCAGTTGCTCACCTTTTCCCTGCTTCTAGGCCAATCGATAGGACGTTTATAACCCTCAGGAAGTGAAACAAGACAAGTAGGTGGATCCTTAGGACAGTGGCGCTCCCTATGTTCATAATGCTTGGTCGTTCTAAGGTGATGGAGAGCTTCCCAGTTGTCGAGGCACGGTATATAATCTGGTCCTGCAGTAACATTACAGAGTTTCCAACCGTAACTATTCTTTGCTTTTTCAGATTCTTGTGATTCTTTTTGGTGCTTTGCCTCAGCAAACTGCGTCGAGAATGATCCACTCTGGGTGGTTGTTTCTTTTAGAAGCTCAGATTGAGCTCCTGAAGGAAACAATTCACTTGATTTGTTCTCATTTTGTTCAATTCCCTCTTCAATCTTTGTCTCATTTAAACTTTGCCCCTTAATATTTCCAGACTTGTTTCCAGCATCATCAGCTGATTCAGATTTTTCCTCTCCTAGATCTTTCTCAAAATCATTCTTTGTCTGTGAATTTGATTCGCCATTTTCAGTTTTTTTATCACCATCTCCTGACTTGGATGGTTCCTCAGAGACATCATGTTTCTCGTTGTTCAACTCGACCTTATCCTGTGAATTTGAGTCATTTCCAGAGCTGCCTTTCTGCTCAAACTTCAAATCAGTCGTCTCTTGCCCTTCTTGTGAAGTTGAGTCGCCTTCAGAGGTCTCATTTTTCTCCGGTTTCAACGCGACGTTTTCATCTGGCTTCTGTTCTTGGCTTTCTAGGGAATTTGAGTCACCTTCAAAACCATTCTGCTCAATCTGTTCATCTTGCTTCTGCTCTTGATTTTCTTGTGCATTTGAGTCACCTGCAGATTCATCCTTCGGTTCTTGATTTTTCGTCTCTACCTTTTCCTCTTGATTTTGTTCGTTTGAAGAATTTGTGTCACCGCTAGCTCCTTTAGTAGCATTATTCGACAAGTCAATAGGGCGATCTTCATATTGTGAAGACGCCTTATCATTGACTCGTTCGGCAACCTCACTCTCATTCACTTGATCATTTAGCGCATTAATGTTTTCTTGTTCCTTGACTTGATCACTCTTGTTCTCTTGAGACACATCAAAATTTTGAACCGGAACCACAGACGAGGATGTCATCATCCAAACACCAACAAGGCAAAGAGCCACAAACACAACAATAGTCACGGTCGAGCAGTAATTAGTGGAAGACCTTCTGTTATCTGTTCTTTGGTATTTTGCGCCAGCCATGATTCTTTCAATGTCTCCAAACCCTTCAAATTTTAAACAGTACTGTGAATCAATTGCTTGTGCAAGAAGTGAGAATATCCACATCAGAAATGCTACAATATATGACCGTGTTGTGTGAAACATTTTTTTGTTAAGTAATTGTGTTTAATAAATCTAATACGACATTATACGATGACACGAATATATCATATCATTTCATATTGCGGCGTGCTACAATAACCCAGCCCACCCGATAAATAAATTAATCATTTATATAATATTAGTGTGCATAAAAAATCAATATATATGCAAATTCTGAATAACTTTATGTAAAAAATATTGATTGAACTATTATATTAATTTATTGTGTTCATGTAAACTTTTTTCGTATATTAAATACTATTTCAAACAAGTCATGGTATTTTGGCCAAAAAAAAAAACAAGTCATGGTATTTTTAAAATAAAATAATAATATTTTTTCATTGTGTTATTTTTCGTGTTGTTCGTATCAAAAGCCTTAAGCATGATCTTATTTCATGCTATGCTCGTATTGGCCTATTGGAACACGATATGAACTCAACACGTATAAACACGACACGACCCTAAGAAAACTATTTTGATTTTATTAGGTTTCACAAGCAAAGCCACATTGCTCAATAAGCGGATCAGCGCAACGATTGGTAATACTGGATGAAAAATAAACAAAAGTACGAACACAATCACAGTGACGATTACGACATAGATCAATAGCTAGCTCAACCGTTCCTCGTGTACCAAATGCATAGAGAATAAGAAACTATGAAGAATCGAGAAATCATACCTGAAGCTGGAGAGAAAATGAGAGAGGATGTATATCAAAATGGAGCTATCGTCCCGCCATGACGCAAATGGAGTAGATGTTCCCTATGGATTGACACCGACACCTGATCATAAACCAGAAGAGACGAGGAATGTATATAAATAGTAAAGGCGGAGAGTGAGGAAGAGGAAGAAGAAGATGATGAGAGGTGAAAATGGAAGAATTGTTTGGTCAAATGAATATTCAAGGGTAAGAAAGGTCCGCAAATATTGTCTCGTCGTTTACGCCGTTAGTTGACATAGTTAAACTCGGACTCTTGAAAAATTTGAGAAATTTGGGCAAAAAGATATACATTTTCACTGTTCGATATTTAATGTTATTAAATGCTAAAAACGTCAACAACTTAAGGAAAATCTATATATATATATTTCGAAGGAAATATAATGATATGGAAGATTTTAAGCGATAATTTTCAAGATGTGAATACTGAATTAAATTTAAAGCTTACACAGCTATCATGAGGTTTTTTGGTTAAGCCGTTTCCATTATTGCATATGTCGTCAATCGAAGAGTTTCACACCAATTGATGGATCGTGAATCAAATAGGTCATACAACATTCAATGAATCTGTAGAAATAAAATATGCATTAAATTCAAATTCTCTAATTCCAAGAGCTTTGTTACTTCTTCTATTCATATATAAACAAGGATGTGTGTTGGTCGTTAAGAGGAGAGACGGGTGCGGTGAAGGAAGGGCCGCCTCAATCATCATCGCCCTTGAAGGAATTTTCAAGTCGCCGGTTGGATGATAATTGTGTAGATAGCAGCATGAAATCGACCAAAGCGTAAGCACCAAAAACATATTTTTCCTTTTATTTTTTCTACCTCTTCATTTTTTTTTCTTTCTTTCACTTATATGTATGTATATAATAAATTCATTAACCAATCAATCACATAAACGATGATTTTTTTTCTTTTCTGTATATTATTAGTGTTAAATTGAAATGGGCTTTACAATAATAATTATTATTGAAGATAGATATCGTGAATATTTTGTTTAAAATGGATTGAATTTTTTTTTTCTAATAGAATTTGTTATTTGATTTAATAAAGTCATTAAAAATGTTTTTAATATATATATTCGTGTTTAATACATGATAAATTGACATTATTTATAGTATACACGAATTCACCTCTAAATGCATATATGAGTTATTTGTTATTTCTGCGAGCATCGTAAGATTTGATAAAATAACAAACATCAAATGATAATAAAGAATAAAAATTACGAGGAATTAAATATTAGTGATTATTACATTCATCAACAAAATAAACTCTAAAAAAATTTACGAAAAATATTATATGTTTTGTTTTTCTAAAAAGAAAAGCAGGTAAAGTTCAGGGATGACTTGAATATCTTCTTCTCTTTAGCTATTGAAGTTGCAGAGAGCAACTGTAGTGGCTTCCTACAATTTCCACGCGTCTCTATCTTAGGAAATTTCGGCTCCTTAAAAAAAGCAGAAAGCAATTTGGATCCGAAGAGGCTGTTCGGCGGATACGTGACGTCGAGATCCTAAGGCTGCGGAGTTTGAAAGACAACGAAAACGACGAATAATATCGGGAGCTGCTTCTGCATACACATTACTTCCTTCCAGGTTCAAACTTTTTCTTCTTCAATTCAGTTTTTCGTGCAATTTCCAGCTTTTACAGTGTAATGCGGAGCCGATTTTTCCGTTATATAGTCGATTATTATCTTGCTATCTGTGAAGTTCCATCTTTTGAGATCTATTACACCTGTGGCATACTGGATTTACTATAGATTTCACGGGGAAACAAGTTTTATGAAGATTCATGCTTGCTCGGTGACGATTTGATATCATTTTTAAGCTTAAAGGTAGGAAATTTCAGGGATTGCTTTAATTAAAAAGGGAAATTGCTTTGTACCTGAACATTGTGCCGTTTCCAGCAAAATTGACAAAAGAAAGAAATGGAATTGTTTCGGTTAGGTTTGGGCAATCTTAATTTCCTTCTCATGTCAATGATGCTGCATGATATGTACGTTTTAGAATGATGCAACATTGGAACTAGCTAGTCTTGATCTTCATATGCTTCTCCTGATGGGATTCAGGAAATAACTCACATTAGTGCTAGCTTAGTCTGTGATGGAATCATCTTGATGAAAAATTAATTCTGTTTCGTTTAGATAGTAGATCCAAATGTATCGAACCTAAAACCCCTTGATACCGAGGAGTGTATAAGTATAACCCCTTTGCTAACTGGATATCAATAATTTTGTTTCAATTTTCATTGTTGGTTTGAGACCACTGCATATAAACTTGGAACCTATTATTACAGGAACGAACCGTCCATGGCCCATGCGATATGGAAATTTGACGAGTGAATGCTGAATGTGTTATATGTAACTGGGATGACCGTCTTGAAGTGCTCAAGCAAAGATGAAAGGTGGTGGAAGTTTGTTTCGGGTGAGGGGGAGGCATTTTTCCCTCTTACTTCTAGTTCTAATCTTTACAACGATACTATTTTGGAGCTGGGAGAAAAATCCCTTCACTAATACTGCACTATTGGCCCAAGATCTGTTTCTCTTGCCTTCATCAGGTTTTACTTCTATCTCTTCCTTTCTTTTCTGTATTTATCTCTGCATTACTAAATCATGCACTCTTGGGCCCTGAGATTCTTGAAGAATCTTTTTCTGCACTTTATGAATGTTCATTAACTTGCTTGCACTGGTCAAGTTGCTGACCTTTAGCTTTTATCATGTCTTTATGCCATGGATTGCTCAGAACTAGTCTATGATGTTCATATTGATTCCTCAACGTCTGTAAATCAAGAGGATGAAGCCACGGAAGAAGTTTCAAATCCCATGGTGCATGAAAAATCTGCAGGAGGACAAATTAGTGATGTTAACTACATAAACTCAACTACTTCCCTAAACAATGCTAAGACCAAAATTGATCACAGTACAAGTTCTTCTTCCAAAATAAAAGGTAGTATTTGTTTTCTTGTGGCATATAAAGTCACTTGACACTATATATTCTCATCAATTCTGGCATACTGCAGATTTCTCATTTTTGTATATAAATCCTGCAGTCTGTAATTATGCAAAGGGTAGATGGGTTGCGGACAATAAGCGACCTCTATATTCAGGACGTGGTTGTAAACAATGGTTATCTGAAATGTGGGCTTGTAGGCTCACCCAACGCACTGATTTTTCATACGAGGGATTCCGATGGCAGCCAGACAACTGTAACATGCCTGAGTTCGATAGATTCACTTTCTTAAAAAGGTTCGATTTTTTTTACCTTTTTAACCAACCTAATAACTAATAAGGAAGAAAAAATCCCTCCTTTATAGTAAAAAAAAAAATTGGTTAGGTAAGCGGGAATGTATGTTCCGAACCCGAGACTTTCTGTTTTCCTGAGAAAGTTGATTACCAAATAAGAAACTTTCTTTGCCTTATGATGATTTGCTTTCTTCAGGATGCAGGACAAAACCATAGCATTTGTGGGGGATTCCTTGGGAAGGCAACAGTTCCAATCCCTAATGTGCATGCTAAGTGGTGGAGAAGAAATGCCTGAAGTCCAAGACGTTGGGAAAGAGTACGGTCTTGTAGTAAATCCCGGTCAACTCCGGCCTGATGGATGGGCCTTCCGGTTCCCCGCCACAAACACCACGGTCCTCTATCACTGGTCCGCCACTCTGAGTGACCTCGAACCACTAAACATAACCAACCCAACCACTGAAGTCGCCATGCATCTAGACCGCCCGCCTAGTTTCATGAACCGGTTTTTGGACCGGTTCGACGTCCTGGTTCTGAACACGGGCCACCACTGGAACAGGGGGAAGCTGAATGCCAACCGGTGGGTGGTGTACATTAACGGAAAGCCAAATACCGATAAGAACCTTGCTTCTCTTGGAAACGCTAAAAACTTCACCGTCCATAGCATCGCGAGGTGGGTCGACTCTCAGCTGCCTTCCCATCCAAGGCTCAAGGCCTTCTTTAGGACCATCTCTCCTAGGCATTTCCACAATGGGGAATGGAACACTGGAGGCAGTTGTGATGGAACTACCCCTCTGGCGAAAGGCAGCAGTGTGACAAAAGATGAATCGAGTGACGTGGTGATTGAGAGTGCCGTGAAGGGTACAAGGGTCAAGATACTGGATATCACCGCAATTTCGGAGCTTAGGGACGAGGCTCATGTTGGACGGTTCAGTGTTAAAGCGAGTGCGGGCATCAATGATTGCCTTCACTGGTGCTTACCTGGGGTTCCTGATACATGGAATGAAGTCCTCTGTGCACAAGTATAGGGCTCATGAATCTTATGTAAATCCGGAGACCTGCTTCGGAATAGGCAAGACGTGTGCTGCTCCGTCTTTTATGAGGTTTTGATTCTATTTATAGGATGCCAATTTTTCGCAGGTTGTTGTTTGTAAAATTCTACTAGATGCTGTAAAATTGAAATCCTCAGTTAGAGGAAGAGAGCCAGAGAGGAGACAGTGAGTTCCTTGGAGGTCAAGCCATTGGAGAAAGTTTCCATGGCTGTAATTGTTGTATTTGTAATGTAGTAGTTACTGTTTGAGTTCAGTAAAGAGTTTTTGACCTTTCGGTGGATTGTGTTTCTAACTTGCGTCTCCGAAGTGTCTTTCTTTGGCTACCAAAAATGTCAGAATATATAAGGTTAATAATTAAAAGCAGTCGCATCGCTATTTCAAAATTAAAATGTTGATATTCGGTGTTTTAATTATCAAATTGGTTAATTTTCAATTTGAAAGAGTTGAAAAACATGTTTTTTTATTACTTAAAACATTAATTTTAATGTTAAATCAGTTAAAAAAAAAGTAAAATGGAACAAATCTAATAGTGACATCGACTATCAACATTTTTTATTTTGGATATTAATTAGCAACACGATTTATAGTTGTGACCGTTTTTAAGTTCTTATAAATATATACTATACAGATAAAGATAAAATTCACCTAGCAATTTTATAATCAATCTTAAATAATTTTGTAGTTTTTATTTATTAAACAGTTTAAAAAGAACCGCCAGGTAAATCTTATTTCTGTATCTGAATCCCGAAAATGATGAAGAAAAACAATCCCAAAAAATATTTTCCAGGAAGGAATTTGTATCGTTCCTCTTCCAGGAAAACAACACAATGGGTTTTTTTTACCCAAAAAAAAACAATGCATTAAGGCTTTAGCCATTTCCAATTTTCCATATGCCGGAAACGGAAAACAATCGATAGTATTTGTTGTCCGACCTCAAGATCGAACCTTTCTGGACAAGTCTGTCACCCAGCAACCTCCGAGGCTGCCATCGTCTGTCAACTCTGTGCTCCACTCAAGTGCTAGGGCTCCGATTCTGTCTTCCCTCTCTGTTCAAAAGCTCTCTCTTTTGCACGTTTTCTCTCTTTTCGCAACTCGCGCGCAGTAGAGAATATAGAGATGGTACTTGAGGGCTTTGAACCGATATTTGGGGAACCAAGGGTAGAGTGGTCAAAAAACGGCGGACTCCCGTTGCGTAAATTCGTGTACTACGTTCACGTGCCAGACCCATCTCACCTGAGAATTCATGTCACTGATTTTCACTCCAACACCTGGGAAGCTGTGAGGTCTATCCATCAGCTGGAAGACATGGTTTTCTCTCTACCTCTTGAATTTTTTGTCAAGTAATGTAGAATAACTAAGTGTGCTAGGTTGAGGTTTCATGTTCCTCTGAATTTCCAGCTATACTTCATGAGTTCATGATATTCAGAAATGCCAAGCAAGACCGCATTTTGAGCTGCAAATAGGAGGTGAATAGTAGGGGACGGTGTCACGGATTTAAAATGTTAGATATTTGGTGTCCCAATTATCAAATTCGTTCATTTCCATTTTTTTTTACTGATTTTGGCGTTAAAATTAGCGTTTTAAGCAATAAAAACGTAATGTTTTTCAGTTTTTCTAAGTATCAAATTTTTTGCTCATGGTTTATGCTTATGCTTAAAAAACATGTTGTTGTTTCATTAATTTTTTTAGAAAAAAGTGGAAATCAACCAATCTGATATTTGAGAAACCGAGTATCAACATTTTAAATCCGGGACAACAATTAGCACATGTCCTATAGTTGGGACTGTTTTGAGGTTCTTAACCCTCTAAAGAATGTCTATTGTCAGTACTAAGGCTTTTGGTTTCTTCTTTAGTTGCTTACAAAAGAATGCTAAGCCTTATAGACCTAAGAATATTAATCCCACTAATGTTAACTTCTCCTCCATTAATAAGTGCAGAGGGATGACACTGGAGTGGGCGGTTCTTGGGCTGAGTTCATCGACTATTTCCAAGCTTCCATGGATTCAGATGTGAAACTTGTTCTGGAAGGACAAGTAGACTCAGGTTAGGTGCCTAGTATGTTTCTTCAAAGATTATGTACTTTTCCCTTGTTTAAACTATAACATTAAAATTGTGGCTGAGTTTCTTCATGTTTAAAAGCATCCAAGTTGGTTTACATGATTACAACCTTCCTTCGGTTTTTCATAAACGAAACGAGATACCATTTTCAGTCCAAGAAGCCTTTATTAAATCTCAAATACTTATCTCTCATGTACTTGGCTCCACTGAGGATAAAAGCAGAGTAATTATGGGGTTATATCTTGTTTGTCGCATTGCTAGTAATATTAAAAGCTGGTTATAGATGCATATGTACTCATGAAGTTTCAAAGGGGATGGATACTGAATATGCCTTCTTTTCCAGCGGCTGCACGTGCAAAGCTAGTTGCACAGAAATCAAAAGGAATGCCATTAATATTCATTTCTCTTGTGAAACTCGTGGATTCTGCTGCGAGTGAGGCAATTGGAAACTTATCGTTGCAGCTTTTAACAGCATTCAAGAGCACAAAGAATTCACTTCGAGAAGGTTATCTCCTTTTCTAGGTCCACGTAATATCTTCTTCGATATTCCTTTAGTAACTGTTCTCCTTCCACATTGAAGTTTGTGTTGGGTAATGGGAATCTGTTTTGAGCAATGCTACCTAACTGTGAAACTTAGTGAGAAAATTGAATATTTTCCATTTTTTTATACACTTGACCTGCATCATACAATCACATTTATTTTCTGGAAAAGGTTACTTTTCTCACTTTCACTGTAAATTTCACTAGGATTGTCCATCTGTTTCTATCAGGATGGATTCTCTAAATTTTCTTAAAGCTAAGGTTTTTTGTATGTTGCATATCTGCCTCTAATTGCTTGATGTCCTTGTAGTGCTATTTTTAGTTTGTCATGAAAAAAAGAGAACCTTGTTTGATCAAAATCTATATCATTGGTTTATTGATGACTGCTCATTTCCTAATGTGTCCACAGAACAAAACCGCCACCTTCAGCTAACAGAACTGTCTACTGCTGAGAAGGTAGGACTTGTTTTCTTACAGTCTTTGGTATGTAGAACTTTGAGAAATCGTATCCGTTTGCTTTATATGAAATATATGAGTGCATGTTGGTATACTGAAGTTTAAGCTATCTTATTGTTTATCAAATTATTTACTGTCAGGTATATCTTGATTTTCCTCGCCTTTCACTTAACAACAATATTTGTACCTGAATTTTTCCTCAGAGCTAGCTTTTTCAGCAGTAACTTCTATAGTTTGTTTGAGATCTTAATATGCTGTCTCACTCACGGTGAGATTGATCATCAATGAATTTGTTACGTTACAGAACTTAAGTTGTTTGTTGAAAGCTTCAGCAATTTGTCTCAGAGATGGTGTTCTTTTGCTCTCATTTTCTCGGCCAATATTCTTGGGTATTGGCTACTGACGTTAATTGTTATGGATAAATATATTCATGATATAGAATATATTATTATATAAAGGACAGAGTTACGAATAAAACGATAAGCAGAAAGTTATTTCAATTAGTTCAGTTATGATATTTCAATTATCTAGTTCTTAGATAGATTAGTTTTTAGGGCTATCAAGACACATAACAATAATTTACTGTTTACCTTGTTTTTCAGGAAAGTAAAGACACAAAGAAGCAAAAGTTACCTGAGACGAATGCTGCAACCAAAGCTGAAGCCTGTCCTTCAATTAATAATGGATCCAATAATCCTCCAGGTATCTTTTATTAGATTGCTTACTGGTTTCACACTCAATCCCAGATATTGGCAGCTTATATTTGTAACTTCTAAGAAGGAAAAAGATCTCAACTGCAAGAAACAAGAAAGTACACAGTGTAGAATAAAGTTGTTTCTGGAGATATTGGTTTTCTAATGTGTATCATTTTACAGAGAAAATAACAGCTCCAGGACATGGCTCTAGGAAAAGAGCCTTGACCCGTGTTGTCCCAGCTCATCGGAGGTTAGTTTAACCCGTGCAGAGTCATTTTTGTTTTAAATTAATTAATTAATGCGGCTTCATAATTCATATTAACTACATCATGTTTTACCATCAGGGCAAAAGTGAGAGGTGTGCTTCTGGAGGACTCTGAAGATTAATAAACAAGATCAATAAAAAAGGTAATTCTGTTTCGTTCGTTCTCTTTTGCGACCAGGAGCTTAGAGGGTAGGAGCTACGACTGTGTCTGCATAGCCTAAAGATCAAAATCAGCAGATTATGTATTGCTAGATGATATATAGCTCCGCAATTAAGTACTTTTTCATTGATCAAGGAAAATGAAATTTATGTCAAATTAATGTGATCACTCCAATATTCTTGCCATACGAGTATTTTGTGTATCTTTTCGATTCTTCAACAATATGCTTTCTTTTCAACTGAAAATGTTGATATGTTGTCAAAACAATAATATGCATTTGTCTTGCCGGATCCGGATGCGTGTTCATATGTGAACCAAGCTTATTATCATTCTGATGTTGATGATCATCAGTGTTTGTTCATAGTTCATTTATACTAGTAACTATAATTATGTCTGGGTTTACAATCATAGTAATTATATATGTAGATTGCTTGATTTGATTTAAGGATTAAGAACCTAAAAACAGTCCTAATATAGGCCATGTTGCTAACTGATGTCCCAAATTTAAATGTTGATATTCGGTGTCTCAACTATCAAATTTGTTACTCTCTACTTTTTTTTTAATATTGATTTTGGCGTTAAAATTGACGTTTTAAACAATAAACATAGTTTAGGGTTGTTTATACTTAAAAACATGTTTTTGTTTCGTCAATTTTAAGGAAAAAAGTGGAAATCAACAAATCTGATAGTTCAGACGGCGAATATTAACATTTCAAATCTGTGACATCGATTAGCAACATGACCTATACTTGGGACTGAATTTTGGTTCCTAACCCAAATTATATATATATGTATATTGTTTGATGTGATTTAATGAAGTTTATAAAAGAACCTGCAACAACATTTACACATTTACTACAGATGAATTTAACAGCAGCAAACTATATTGTATCTGAAGAAGATCATTAATACAAAATACACATTATGCAGTTGAATATATTATTTGGAGATATGTAACAACTCCTTTTCTTGATCCCCAAGACAAGAAAAGACTGGTTGGTTTGTGTTAGAGATTAATTCAGGCAAGGGCAGCTCTGAGACTGAGACTCCTCTGTGAGCACCTGATTCTAAGGATGACATAGGAGATGAATCTGTACACCGCGATGTAGCAGATCATGATCACCACATTCCTCCACCGGCTGTCTTCCCCATACCCCTCCTCCCTCAGCACGTCGTCGCCGGTCACCACACAAGCTCCGAACATATACTCGAGGCATTTCCCCGACCCAGAGAATTCATTTATGAGGAAACCTTCAAACGGGTACTTGAAAAGCGATACGTAGTGCATGAAGACCCAGTAGCTTGGGATCTCTTTCTTGGATATGAAGTAACCCGAGAAGAGGAAGAACGACCCCATCACTCCGGATATCAACGAGTTCCCAACGATGAAGTTCGGGACCAGCGCGCTGAAGCAGACCACCACCGAGTTTGCCGTGTAGAGAATCAACCAGATGAGAAGCAGGAAATGGAGGAACGCTGTGAAATTGCGGTTCAGCCCCACGAGCCAGTACAGCGGGACTGAGAAGAGCACTGCGAGGATGAGTAAAAACGGTAGGTAGACGAGAGCATTTGCGATTGCGTAGGAAGATATGCGGTAGCTTCCGGAAGATGTCTCCTTCATCAGAATATCCCTCTCCTGCAAGAAGATCGGCAGGGCTTCGATCGTGCTTGACAGCAGAAACGTCAGGATGAATGCGAAGAGGCCGACTCTTTCTGCGGCCCCGATAATGTCGTCTTTAATGTTGCAGAAGATGGAGCCTAGTACGATGCCGGATAACAGCATCTGAATAGTGCGGCACAAGAAAAGCTCCTTGGTTCGGGAAATGTTCTTCGAGAACCGGTGAGTCAGAATTAGGGTTTCGGCAACTCTCCCATTTGCGAAACCTCGATCTTTATCTTCTTCGACTGCCTCGATTCTGATCATGTCTTGATTGACAACTTTTGACTGTTGGAACAGCTGTTGGAGAGTCGACCGGGTCCGGCCCAGTGGCGGCCCCGGTGGTGGGGTCACTTCGACCTGGATTTGCTGCAAGCTTCGACGGTGGTCTTGAATCGCATCGATCAATTCGATGGCAAATTCGACGACATTCACCTGCAGAGGGATTTGGAGGTCCATAGAGCGGAGAGACGCGGTTAGTTGGTCAGTGGAGCCGTGGTGCAGGACCGAGCCATCAGCCATTAGCAGAACTGAGTTAAAGAGCTTCACGATGCGGAACCCGGGTTGGTGGATACTGAGGACAATGGTTCGACCGCGGGTCTCAGCCATGGTCTTGAGCATGTCTATGATCTGATGAGCCGAGCTGCTGTCTAACCCGGAAGTCGGTTCGTCTAGTATAAGCACGCTCGGATCGTGAACCACCTCAAGCCCGATCGAGACTCTCCGCCTCTCACCACCAGAGACCCCACGAACCCTGTCATCCCCGACCCGAGTTCCAGCCACATGGTCCAGACCCAGCTCCTTGATCAGTGACTTGACCCGCAAGGCGAGCTGAGGCTTTGGGAGGCCGAGCCGCAGCTGAGCGGTGAACATCAAGGTTTCTTCAACGGTAAGCAGTGGAAACAGAGTATCCTTCTGGGTGACATACCCTGTTATCTTCTTGAACCGCGCCTTGTTGATCAGGTTGTGGTTCACGAAGATGGAACCGCTCGAAGGAACGATTTTTCCGGCAAGAATCTCGAGCAGACTTGACTTTCCGGCGCCGCTGGGCCCGACAATGGCGAGGATCTCCCACGGTTTGGCTCGGCAATTGACGTCTTTCAGAACCGGCCGCCATTGTTGCTGTCCTTGATGGTTGGGCTTCTTTTTCTTGTTGTCTGCAATGGCAATGTGGGTTTTAATGTTGTAGGTGATGGCAATGGCTTCAATCTCGCAACCTTGATTCTTCATTGAGAAGGAAGAGTTTGGTGTGGTAGATGCTCTCAACTTGTGAATAAACTTAATAGAATGCTGCTGCAAATCTTTTCTTGGTTGCCCTGTCTTTTCTAGTGACCTTATTCTTCAGGGTACTGTACTGCCCTACCTCTAACTCCAAAGAGTAGCAGCGTACAGTTGCATTATAATTATAATACATTTATTTATTAAAAAAAACATAAAATCTGCATTATAATTATAATACATTTATTTATTAAAAAAAAACATAAAATATGATTCAACACTTTATCAATTAATCATGCGTCTAAGGTTCAAATTTTGTGAACGTATAAATATTTATAATCAACACTTTATGTCTTACTAACTGAGTTGATGCGGATTTGTAGAGTTTGATTCTGAAAAAAAAAAAAAAAAAAAAAAATTATTATTATTATTATTATTATTTAAAAAGGAAAAAAACATAATCGTAGCAGATGAATCTTAATTATTTTAATGGTTAATAACTAAAAAACTGTTCAAGGTTTACTCTATGTTAAAATTAGGTGTCTGAAGTTTCAAATGTTAAAATGGACTGTCACAAGTTTTATTTTTGTTGAAATTTGGAGTCTCTACGCGTCTTTTCATCTCCATTCAATCATTTTCATCAACTCACACACTCATAATCCATCACTCTTTACTTTTCACAAAATCGTCAAATTTCACCCAAAAATTTGAACATTAAAAAAAAGTTTCTAGAAGAGTGGTCTGGAGCCATTTTCCAAGGACAACAGAGCGAGATTTATTTGCGCGGATGTGGCCAACTTCATAGGTGACGGTCCCAGCAAGATGATGAGAATGAAGTGTGTATGAGAGTTCGAATTTGACAGACAGTTTCGTCGGATTGACTTTTCTAAAGTTAATCACACCGAGACACCACATTTTAACAATATTAAATCCTTGGACACTACCTTTTAACATTTGAAACTTCAGACACCTAATTTTAACATAGTAAACTCGGCAGTTTTTTTAGTTATTAGCCCTTATTTTAAAGATTAAACAATATGATGCTATTGGAAACTAGTAATAATTTGTTTTTGGCCAGATAATTATTATTATTTAAAAAGGGAAAAAAGAAAAATGAGAGTGAAAAAAAAAAAAGTTAAAAACACACACTTGTTTGGATTTGTATATCAACAAAGGGTTCACGTGCAAGCGTTCTTCTTCGCTGGTTTTCTGAATTCCATGATGCCATTGATTGAGAGTTGCATTAATTCACGTGCCCGGTCATTTCTTCCTACATGCATTCTCTTCTTTCTGGTCCCTTTTAATTCAAGCAACCCATAAATTATTATTAAAATCAGAAAATGAAAAATATAGTTACACTACATTAATTATCTCAGTGCTTTTTATAAATACTATTAACGCTACATAAGTCACGAATATAAAGTTTCGTGAATGGATACCTGTTAATTTTTTTGGTTACCTACATCGTGTCAGTGTCACCCTGTAAATAAAATATAAAGTATTGGTTAAGTATATTTTTCTATTCAAAACTTGGACGGGTTTCAAATATGAGGCATCTAGCTATATTATTAAAAATATAAAATTTTGATAATGTTTGAACTGTTATATCATATTTTCTTATTGTTAGGTTTGAAATTCGTGATTTCATAAACCACAAATGATTAGGTAATGAATGACAAATTACCGTGAATTTATTATTTTCTGCATGAATGTGGGTTCACTTATCGATCGAAAGTCGGATGCAAAGGCGGGAACTATTTTTTCACCTTTTATTTTTATTATTATTAAGGAAACGTCTGTAAAACATACAACATGTTTGAAAAATATAATTTTATGCATAAGTATATTTTAAAATATACGATATATTTGTAAAAGATAGTAAAATGATATTCTCTCCACTTGCTGTCAATTATTCGTTTAAGTGAACGTGTGCAGATCACATTTTTTTAGTATGAAATGAAGTTTTTAAATTGAATAGATTGAGTGAAGACAAAAATTGTTAATGTTAAAATGTCAATGAAAAATAAAATGTAATAATTAAATGAAATATAACGGTTCAATAAAATGTAACATATTAAAAGTCAATATCTAATTAAAACATTTCATTTGTAAAACAAAATAACTCACAAACTTATTTATCAAAATTATAGAAGTTTCATTAAGATTATATTATATATAGATAGATATTAAGAAGATAAGATTTATAATTAATAACTTTTCAATTTTTTAAACAGTATGAATACATTAGTAGTGGCGATTAACATATTGATACGTGATGTTTGACATTTGTATTCATTTAGCAAGCATATATATATATATAACCTTTTTTATAATATATATATAACTGAGAATTGAGATCCATATTATATGATGTCAAAATTACTATTTACCATTTTAATTTCTCTTTCTAAATTAATTTTGTCTGAGTTTTCCTTATAAAGTATATTTCTGAAATAATAATTTTTTTTTCTCCCCGCAGGTGGTCCTAAGAGGGGTACTTATTAGGAGAGCAGCACATGTAGCAAGCTTGCTCCACACCTATACTAATTCTCACTCGTACCGGGTCAGCCCGTAAATGATAAAGTGCTGACCGTGAATAATTTTCCATTCTTAAGGTCACTGGCAGGGATTGAACCCTGACCTCTGGTTAAGGGATGAGGCGCTGACTAATCCCCACTTGCACCATGTCAGCCTGTTAGGAATAAAGTGCCCATGAACAATTTTTCATTATCATGATTACTGGCGGGATTGAACCGATGACCTCTGATTAAGAGATGAGGCGCTGAACCTTAACCTATTCTGAAAATAGGTTGGTATATATATATATACTAGGTGACAGCGCATGCGTTGCACGCGCGGCGGTAGTTTATATTTTATGATAATTAGTCGAAAGTGTTGACAAATGAAATTTAAAAGGGACAATGATGGGACATGATGAACTATATGTTATATCCAACATCAAATGGAGGTTATGAGAAAATTGAAAATGCATAGGTTTGAAACATATGTAATGTTTTTAAAATAAAATACAAACAAACGTAGAAAAGTTTTAACATTCACTATTGGTATAACCAGACTGTCAGCACATGCGTTGCACGCACGACGGTCAATTATGTATTTTGAAAAAAAAAAAAAATAGATGGCCATTATGAGTAGCAATTTTTAGAAGTTACAGAACAAGTGACTACTTATTTAAATGTAGTTTAATCAATTTTAAATTTTAGAGAAAAAAATGTTCACTTGGGATGTTGAGTAGTCACAATAGGTTTTTGGAATGAAGGCTATCATTAGTGAATCATCCTCTTTGACAGGTCAAACCGATGGTGGTAGGCTGGTAGCTCTTACAATCAATTCACGAGTTGATGTTATCAGTGGTAGACCAGCTGCATAAACCAATAAAACATTTTAAGTCATACTAATAAAATTAATTAGAAGTGAATAATATAATTAAGAAGGCACACATGTGAGAGTATTAGTTAAAACACCAATTAAAGTGCTCATAATTGAACATAAGATTGAAAAGGACCACAAATACATCCCATTACAAGCTTTACTTACTAATAAAATAATGTTGATACGTTAACATGGGGTACAAAATTCATCTTGTAAAATCTATAAAATCATAATTTAGTGGAACTTAAATGATAGAAATTATGATGGAATAGTTCTGACATAGGCTTAGTGGCAAGGTTTGTAAAAATTAACAAGTTAGATGGCATTTATATTTTCCTCTCATGATCGGAACATATCTCTCATGATCGGAACATATCGGAACACTAACTTTGGAACGTCTATCAATGTTGTATTTTAAAATAAACATCGATAAAATGATGCAAAACTTTTCATCAATCTAGCTTTCAACTGAGTAAACAATGTTTCAACTCCAATCCTTTAAACCCTAATTTCACTGTTAGAATCCATACCAAGCGCCTTGATCTAATTAATCCTTTCAGCCTCACCAAAAGGAAATCATGGTTTGACATCACATGGATACATGGACTAAGAATGTAAAAATAAGTCCAGCCTTGGTACAAAATAACATCCAAAAAATCGATTTGTAAATTATAATTTCAACAAAATAGTACATACATACACATCATTAGCATTGCATAATAACGTTGCCCGAAAAAAAGCTTTTCCAAATAACATATTGGTTGAATATTATTGAAAAAATATCTCAACATAAGCAGAACTTAGAAAACCAACCTCAAAAAGAAAATATCTTTGCATTGTTGATAAGAACATGTAAAGGCCCCACCTGAGCATTCCATGCTTTAGCAAATCTGGTAACATAAACGAGGGAAAGAAGATCAACTTCCATAACTTAGACAGATTATTGGGAAGTCGTTGGAAAAATAAGTCGTTGGAAAAATATTATTCATCTTCAATAACTTTGCTGATCACTCAAAAGAAAAATTAAATGCACACCATCACGTATGTTCCATGAGCCCCTTTTATTTTTCTTTTCTGCTAAATCCCTAAGGATTTTTGAAACACATTATCGCAAACCAAGTACCTGAACGTCAAGAGGGGGACCCATCCCAAACTACTCGCTCTGCCATTTTTGGATCAATTTTTGCGCGACAGTCGGCTTCCTAACTAAACAACTTCTTGTATGTTTAAGTGAATTATACTCAAGGGACACATCACATGGAGTATACTCACCAATATTAACCTTCACTCGGCTCCAAAATGGAAGAAAGTAAACTATCAGATACATTCATAAATCACAATCCATAACAGTCGCATATTCTTTCTAGGGTTAAGAACACAGGAAGGACCTGAATTTTGGCCCATGTTGACGGGAGTGGTCTGAATATTCAAATGTTATTTTCAACTTTGTTGATATAAGAGGTCTCCGTCAATTTTTGCCGTTAAAACTAACGGAATTTGGTCACATGCTTGGCATGTGACCGGAAATAATCTTAAATCTCGAAAATGCCCTCCGACCAAAGTGTACCCGTCACATGTTTGACCTGAAAAGACGAAAATGCACTTAAAGCCACCACGGCTCAGGCAACCGCCACCCGGCTCCGGCGACCACCACCCCAGCTCCGGCGACCACCACCCAACACCTGCGACCTCCACCACGGCTCTGGTTGGGCATCGGAGCTACCGGCCCCGATTGGCCCGACCGGAGCCAAAAAAAGATCCGATCGGAGCCAATCTGGAGCTCTGTGGCCCCGACCGGAGCCACAGAGCTCCGATCGGAGCATTTTTTGCTCCGATCGGGCCAATCGGGGTCGGTAGCTCCGATTTGGGCCCAACCAGAGCCGTGGTGGCGGTCGCAGGAGTTGGGTGTTGGTCGCCGGAGCTGGGGTGGTGGTCGCCGGAGCTGGGGTGGTGGTCGCCGGAGCCGGGTGGTGGTCGCCGGAGTCAGGGTGGCCGGAGCCGTGGTGGCTTTAAGGCATAATTAGTTGACATGGGTATTTTATACATTTCATATTTTATTAATTAAACTGCTAAATTGTTACAATAATTGCAAAGGGGTAATTCTGATATTTCACGTAGTACTGTTAAATTTAACAGAAAATTTGGACGGAAAACCGAAAAACAACAAACATGATAATTCAGACCCTTAATATCAACATTTGAACATTCAGACATCTCCCGTCAACATGAGTCATTATTCAGGCCCTTATTGTGTTCTTAACCCTTCTTTCTATATATTAACATTGTGGGCTTACCAACATGTAAGAACCAAAAAGCTATGAGAAGATTGAGTTCAATTAATCAAGCAGGTCTAGGTAGTGGTAGATGGTTTTAGTAGAATTAGCAGCAACCATTGACTTACGCAGTCATGGAAATTGGTTTAGGCATACCTATAATGCCTGAAAATGCACTGAACAACATAAAATATCAATATAGTTAACTTAAGACCTAATCAACACGTCACATTTGTTCTTTTTGTAAATCAACTGACCATCGACAGTTTCTACAGTGCCTAAGAAAAAATATTTAAATCCTAGCACATGGAAGAGAAAGAATCAAACAGGACCTAACAAGTCAGAACTTCAACATAGTAAAAGAAACGGACTGTAGCAAAATCGAACTGCTCAAGCCCTATTTCTTAGAAATACATTTTCTCTAATCAAGTTGTAATTGAAACAAAGTCAGAGCTGAGTTCGTACCTGGAGACCAGGGGCGAAAGCAGAATCTACCGGAGACCCCAATTCCCTAGAGTAGTCAAGAATCTAGAGCTGCCACTGCCACCGTTACTACCACTTATGTATGTTGTCCGCAGAGTGGTTGTAGAGCCGGCCACTTCTGTTGGTACCATTGTTGTTTGCCATCTGATTTGCAACTCCAAAAGCGCTGTAGAAGAATGTCTGTAAGAAGAGAGTTGGAGAGGGTAAGTGTGAACGTTTTACCTGCAGTAACTGGAATCCGAAGGGGAAGATGATCAATGAGGTGCGATGATTGGACTGGCACGGTAGAGTTCCAGCAACAAGAGTTTTAAAACTGGCGCGGTGATAAAATGCTGTGTCGTTTGCTGGTGAGGCCAGGCCAGACTTTTAGTATAGGTATAGGTATTGAAAAAAACAAAAAATAGTAGATTGCTTCTACAAACAAGCAAAATGAATGATATTCGCGATAAAATGAAGGATGTGAAGAACATCTAAAGAATCAAAGACGCAAAATCATGTCTCATACTATTTACAAACTATTAGACCAAGTACTTTGTTGCTCATCTATAATCTAAATGCTATCTTGTATTGTTCATTTCTTTTAATTTGTACCCGCACTGCTGCTGTTGTATATCCCGCACAAGCTTCAACCACTTGTTGGAGCCTACTTTTGCATTAACTCCATCAATTAATTTTTTAAACCTTCATTGAATAAATATTCTCATGCCATAGCTGATCCCTAAGCATTATCCAGTGCCTGGTACGAGTCCATGGGATCTCCAAGGCTTATTTTTGCCATAGTTGGCATCATCTAATGCATCAAATTGGTGCCCGATCTGTATATATCTTTGTCTACTATATACCTTCCCTATCTCCTTAAACTGACATATTCAAGGCATTTGTAGGAGTTATATTTGAAAGCATAGATGATTTGTTAATCAATTATTTTAGGCACCCTTTTCGATATGAAAGTAAAAAAGAAACATTAATTGGATAGTATTGGACAAACATGCAGAGCATTAGCAAAGTTTCTATGAACATCGGATATTGAAATTTGTGATTATGTGTTCAACTTAAAAATTTCATGTTTAAAAGCTTTCAGCAGCCCTTTGTTTCATGAATCAGCTTAAGGAATTTGGGTGCACATAGGAGAGCATGCACCTGCATGCTTCAGTGGTTAATATTATTATTATGTCACCGACGATTAAAGAGACGAGCAAGAAATAAACTGACCTCATTTGCTTCGTAGAATTCTTTTAAGCAGATCAGACATTTACTCTAATCGGTCGGGACAGCTTTAAGCCTAAACCTAGGGAGTTCCTCAATAAGGGTCTCAGCTCTTCCTTCCCCAAAGAAATGGATAAAGTAGAACAAATATGACAACTAACCTGCTGCAGAATCGAGCAGATCTTTGCTGCAAACAAAAATCCATTTAAAAAGAAAAACCTTTTTTTTCCAGAGTAATGGAGAATAATTCAGCAGTAAACATATCGATTTCATTGTTTTACTCAATATAGTATCTCGTGAGAAAGCAAAAGAAAAGATAGCCCAAGGAAACGTACATTCACATTATTCTAGATTAAGTCCATTATGTATAATCATTAGCAGCTGAAAAACAAACACTGCAAAGTTCTCAACCTGCCTAAAAAAATATCCAAAGATGAGCAAGTATTGGTTTGGTGAGAAACAAAAACAACTAAACCCTAAATCTAAAATTGAATCGAGGTACCAAATAAATCAGTTATACAGGAAAACCAACATAACTAAAGAATGTTGGCGATTGAAAATGAGCTTGACAAGTAAAGGTACCCCAATCTTATGAAACATTTTACTCGAATAACAATTGAACCGTAAAAGGAGACTTGGTTTCGGTTGTTTGTGAGGCCACAATTAACTGGTTCAAAAAATTGATTTCTTGAGATTTCTAGACCTGGAGCAATTGAATCAAAAAATTATTCTTCCCCAGAATCCAAATTCTACATATATAATAATAATTTAATTATAATAAAGAAATATCAATCGTGCAAAAATAACGATTCTCTAATTAATATAGATGATGGAACGATCTTTGAGACATTTTTTCAAACACCTTGCTAGCGTTATAAAACTTGGAATTAGGCTATGAAACATATGAATTCATTCATTATGCATCAAAATATATTGATATGAATGAGGCACAATTTAATAAATATTAAATTGGAAGAGATGGAAGAAATTAACGTTACTATTATGATGTAGTAATTGGATTGGTAGGTGTTCATATGTGTATCCCCGATTGCACTCAAGAACTCTTCCATGCCACTCAAATTGTTGCCTCCATCAGCACCTAGCCTTCGTAATGACACAAAAATAGTTAGAACTACTTTAAGTTTAGATGATTCAAGAGTGCAAGTTGCATTCATATGATGAAAATTAGTTACCTGGAGTGATGTGATTTTTTTTTTTCATGTCCGCGGAAGACTGAAATAGAGCGGATTAACGATGATGGTTTTGAGGAATGCAGGAAAGCAATTAAGAAATTGACTTGGCTTGGCTAGTTACCACTGCCAAGGAGATGTGCTAGGAGCGATTGAGAGGGGCTGAATTGTTTAGCCCGATCAGGTAAGAATCGATCCACATGTCCTCACTCCCAGTAGCCAAGGCTCCTCCACTGAAGAATCAAACTACCGATGAAGATGAAGAAGCCCTAAATGTTTTGATTGGCAGAGATGAAAAATTAGAGAGAGGATGACATTTGAAGAAGAAAGATGTTGGGTAGAGATCTGGTAGGACACAACGATAACTGATTTGGTAGCCGAAGAGATGCTAGATGATTGTGGCAGCGTTTGGGTGTGAGGATAGGTGGTGCTATATTAGTAGATAGTAGATATTGCGCTTACAACGGAAGGGACCTAAATTCGTTTAACAGTAAACTATAATATAGGTTGGTAATGAGAGTTTTGCAAAGCTAATAGTGGGTGAATTTTCGTGTGGATAGAAGAATTAACTGAATTATATTTTCTTAATTGTTTAATTAATAGACTGGAAAAAAAAATTGTTTAATTAATAGAAATGTTTTTCAAGTAGATTTTGTCTCGACTTGATCTCAGACTAGAACCCGTGAACTCCTTACTAGGCCTGGATAGCTATAGTCCTTAAAGGTCAATCTCACTGGGTCCAAGTCTCTTTTTTTTTTTTTTTTGGTAACTGGGTCCATCCATTAGAGGTGGTAACGGGACACGGTTAATCCGTGACCCGCGGTACCCGCCCCGATTTTGATCCGCGATCCGTGACCCGTGGTACGAGTTTGATTTTGGGGTCGCCCGCCTCGTTGACCCGCCCCGCCCCGTATGTGAATAATTTATACATATATTACACGTATTTATATAAAACTATATAGGTAATATAATACATAGTTAAAATAATTAAGATTTGTGACTTGTATTTGAATTTGAAGTTAAATTTTATTATTTGTGATTTAAATTTTAAATTTAATTTGTATATGGTAAATATAGAATTTAGAGTTTAAATTGCTAATAATATATTATGTAGCACTAATAGGCGACCCGCGGGTCGACCCGCCCCGGCCCTCGAACTGTGTGGGGTGGGTACGGGTCGACCATCTCGACCCGCGGGACGGATACGGGGCAAGAGATACCCGCCCCGACCCGCCCTTTTGACAACCCTAGTCCAAAACTCCAAATCTCAATTTCCCGACATTATATTATAAAATAAAGAGTAAATAATAACCATTTTATAAATCTCTACCCAACATTGACAGTTGCAGTTATTGAATCTAATCTCGTTATAATTAGACATTTATAATAAAGAGTATTAAATTTTCTATCTACTAGTTTATAAAATAATTAATTAAAACGCATGACTTATTTCTAGCCGTGGTTTCAAATTTTAGCCGTATAACGTCTGAGTCAGGAACGGATCTATGAAGGGTAGAGGGACAATTATTTCTTTTTAATTTTGACAATTTGCAATTTTGACCTTAATAAAACGTAATATTTTTTAATATATAACTTTAAAAAAATTTATATGTTCTCTTTGGAATTTTATTACATTGAATATTTGCTTGTAATTAAATTTTTACTCTAAACAAAAATTCTAATTTTGTCATGCGTGGAATGGAAGACAAAATAATTGAAGAAGAAGGCGCCATAGTGGTGGATTTCGTCCCGTACTTGGGCTGAAATAAATTAGTTTAGACCAATTGGATAATGGGTTGATTCTATTGGGCTTGGATTACCATAATTTATGTACTCAGTGGATCGACGTTTGAACAGCCCGGTTGGACCGTCCAACTCCAAAACCGGCTCCTTTTCGGTCCGGCTTTAAAAACACTACTTCAAAAGTTCAAAACAATTTATGACCCTTTTTTTCCGACGATTCCTAACTTAAGTATGTTTATTTTTTTATAGAGCTAATACAGATTTTGGATTATTTGGCGTTTGATTTTTGTATTAAAAAAGGTATAATGGATTTTGATTAAATTACCGCTCTTATAAAGAATAGACATGTTAATATGATTTACATACTGAATCAAGTATCACCAGGGGTGGTTTAGTGATTAAATGCGCTTATTTTCATGTAATTTGACTTTGAAGTGTCAGATTTGAAACTTTTCTAAAAGTCCTTGCACGATAACTAAATTAAAAAATTAGATCTCACCTGTTCATGTACAACTTAAGATATAAAAGATAGCAAATTAGGTTTCATACGCAAGTAATATAAAAAGAGAGAGTAAAGGTATATAGCTTAACACAAAGTGGATGATGCATGATGAGTTTGGTTTGAGTGATTTGGCTAGCATTGTATGGCTGCTTCCTCTTTAATTAAGAAGGAGTTTAGTGTAGTTACCTTCACCTTTTTGAGTGCTTCACGAAATGTGTGCTTCCCGTGAGTTGGACAAATATGCTTTATTGTCACTCACTCTGCAACCTTCTTTTCTTTCTATCAGTTAAGTTATTGAGACCATCAGCTTTAATTCTTTGAACACTGTGCTGCATGGGATGCTGAATCAGTCTTTCTTCATCACAGATAATTAAGCATGTCAAAGCCATGCTCTCTCTCTTTTTGGACAAGGCTGAGATAATTATTCATCACTCCACAAGGACACCTGCCCCCTATCAGAATCAATCCTCCATGCAAAAAGTCTATCCATATATCCAAGTCTCTAGATCTCTCTATACACATTTGTCATTGACATTTTACTAAAAAAAAAAAAAAATTACTGTGATTATTCAATAACGTATAACTCGATTCAACTAATTAGGGGCCATTCTTGGCTTATTTAGCCCATACTAAACATAATCACTTAGTTTGGGAAATTGGTCTGGACGAGCTCAGGTCAAGTCGAACACTCTAACTAATACAACAGGATGGGGATAGATGCGCAAAAATCATTGATTCAAATCGAATACTGAAATTCAGACGCAGGGTTTGAGGAAAAACCTCGATTTTCTCATATTCCATAAAACTAAATGAAAACGACTGCTACTACTGTCTTAAATACTGAAAAACAGAAACCTAACCGTAGGAAATAACCCGAAAATAACAACCAAATCCAAATAAACTGAAAATTAAAAAATAACCAGAAATAATATTAAAATGCGATTCTGAGCATCGAAACAATGTAATATGGCCGAAAAGCAGCGCAGTTTACGTCATAGCCGTGAGTTTTGATCTAAACGCCGTTTCCGCATGAAAATACTATTCACACGTCAAAATCCGACAGTTGAAAGTTCGAGACTAGAAATCGCAGAATTATCGAAATTACTGAATTAATAGGTTCCGCCCGCATCATTAACCCTGTCAATTTAGCAATAAACGACCTACAATCTTTATCGCTCAAGGCGAGTTAAGGAGCTTAACTTAGCCCGGACTCATGCTAGCTAGATATGATCTCCCATATCTCCGCAAAATTCGAACTCGAACGCTTTTATACCCATTTTAAAATTTAGTCTAATTACTTAACCAACAAACCTTAATGTAATATATGAATGTGTGGTTTAGGCTTTATATTTCATCAGATCACGCATCATACAACATTTCCAACAATTGTACATATATGGGAATAGAACCTAAAAACTGTCTCAATTTTGACATATGTGTCAGTTTAGTGTTTGAGGTTGAAATTCAATACCCTAATTTTCATATGTGTTGCTATTTGGTATCTCCGTTAAATTTTAGGGTTAAGTTGAACGGAATCTGGTCACGTGGGTGAACAATTTTCAAAATTCTAAAAGTACCCCTGACCAGAATTAGGGTTCCGGAAAATCCACCCCGATTGCGGCCAAACCCACCCTGATTCTGGCCTATTGGGGCCAGACCCACCTCGATTCCGGCCGATTACGGCTAAACCCATCCCGATTTGGCAGATTCCGGTCGATTACGACCTATTTAAGGTTAAGCAGTTCCGATTTAGGATTTAGGGTTCCGGCCGATTCCGGCCGATTGGAGGTGGGTGGTCGTAGTCGGGGTGGGTGCCGGAGGCTTTAAAAAAAAATAGTCTTTTCAACTCAATTTGTTAAAATTAATCCCAAAATCTAACGGAAAACCAAATAACAACATAACTGAAAATAAGGACACCAAATATCAACCGTTTAAAATTGAGACACCAAACTGGGTTAAAATTGGTACAGTTTTTAGGTTGAATTCCCTATATATATATATAGATATTAAAACATAGGTAACTCAAAGAAGAGTTGAAGTTGGAGGGTTATTAGAGAGAGATGGAAATAGGGAAACTGAAGCTTCCACCAGGATTTAAATTCTTACCTACAGATAAAGAACTTGTGCTTCACTTTCTCATACCTAAACTCACCACTGCTACTACGTCTTCTAATTTCCCCATTATTCCAGACCTAGCTGATCATCAACAACTAGACCCTTGGGACCTCACTGGGAAGGCCTTGTTGTCCAGTGCAAATCACTTCTTCTACTTCGATTCGATGCCGTCGAGGAGCAGGACCTGCAGAAATGGGTACTGGAAGGATCTGGGTATGGAGGAGCCTATATTCGCTTCTGGTGTTCAACTCGCCACCAAGAAGTTTCTTTTGTTTTGCAGCAACTATGGAGGTAAAGAAGAAGATCAAGAAACCAGTTGGATAATGGAGGAATACCATATTTACCCCTCTTGTAATTCCTCCAACAAATTGGGGAACCAAAGATTTGTGAGTAAAATTTTCTCAATCTTTCTTTGCATGCAAGATGAAAAGATTAATTATAGGGTTAAGAACTTAAAAACAGTCCACTACGGGTGTTGTCTCAAATTTAAAATGTTGATGTTCCATATCCGAGGGAAAACATGACGAAATACGAATTATCAGCTCTTTCGAGAGTGTATTAATCCTAGTAGACATGCATGCATGCAGCCATGCACGCAAATAATATATCGGCCAAAGTACTTGGTAATTAATTAAATAATAATGGACTATTTTAAATCTTCGGCCAAAAAAGAAAAAATATTTTTTTTATTTAAAAAAGAATGGACCAATAGTATTGATATTTAGATCCACCCCGTTACACTATTTGTGATATAGTGGTTGAGAACGCTCACTCTTATACAGTTTGACTTCGGGGTCACAAGTTCGAGACTGACCTCTTTTTCTCATTTATATGATTTTAATCAAGTCACCAAATATTCGAACTTGTGACCACAGAGCCAAACCGCATAGGAACAAGTGCTCTCAACCACTACACCACAGCTACTGGTGTAAATTTTTTAAATCTAGCTATACCCAATTAATTTTTATGCCTTTTTGGTATTGACAACCTTTTCCCGTTAAGTTTGGCAAAAAAAGAACCCCGTTTTCCCGTAGATGTCATTCAAGTATATACTCCTTACACTTCTTACTTGTTAATTAACTCCCAATATTTTTAACCTACGGGTCTCTTATAGTTATCATAGTTAGGGCTTCTTGATCATGCATGGACCCTAGACCAGGCCATACAAGATAAAATAGTTGCTAACTCCTATAAGATATAGGACTTAGAAACCGTATATATGTATCACCGAACTAATATATGACATTCGAATGATTCTGCGTGTATGACAGGAGTATGATTATTCGCGGGTTCTATGTCGCGTTCATGCCCGTAAAAATTGTAACACGACGCAAACTTATCGGGGTGACGATGATGGCTCTGATATTTCGTCTCTTGATGAAATGTTTCTATCGATAGATCATGATGAATATCTAGACGAAATAACTTTTCCTAGTTATGTACATGAGTAAATGTATGTATGTTGATTCTAGTGAGATATAGTTTATACCATGTACAATAATAACGTTTACCTCTTCTGTCTTCTGTACCACATGATCATGATGTGTAATTATGTATGGATTGTAAATATATAATGGAAGGAATGAAGCGAAACAGAAGCGGTTAGCTGCGTAATGACTAATGAGAAAGTGAAAGTGAAATAAGGTGATGATGTTTAAGTTTGAAATTTACTCAGGCCGGTCTAATACAAATTAATGTCTAACGCTATAATTTAATTTTGGGCTTTTACATTTTTTGAAATAATTTAATTATCTATTCATCCAAAAAATTTATTTAAAATTTATTTTCAAACTTTTAAAAAAGTAAAATCGCTAGTTAAATGTTCAAGTGGAAAAAAACCGTGTTAGCCAATGCAATCCACCAATTGTTTAACGTCGGAAATTTCTTACTAATTACGATATGTTAGTAAATTAAGTAGTTAATAGAGATTTAGTTGTGATTTTATTGACACTATCATTACTAATTAATTAGGTGGTTTGATTTTTAGAAACTTAAAATTAAATAATAAATAAATAAAGAGGCATAATATTGAAAAAAATTACTAAAAAAACCATTAGTAATAGCTAACTACTATAATTAAGGCTTTATCTTTAGCCCAAAAAATTATGGCATTATAGACAAAATTTAAACCGAAAAAACTACTAAATGACTTTTTTTTTTTTTTTCTGAATTAGACTTAACTAATGAGACATCTTAAATTTTGGGGATTAAAGTCTTGGTTTTAGTGGTCTAACCCTTGGACCGGACTTCAATTTACTAATGAAAGGGAAAAATAAGATTATAGAATAAGATCTGGTTGACCGTTTGTAACACTGAATCATCATTTTGTCATAGGATCGTGATCAAAACTGAAATTGAGAATCGGAAATGTAAATTGGAGCAATGGGTAGATGAATTGAATAGATTATTCAACGATTCTCTATTAGATTGTTTGATTACAAGCTACTAGGTATATATAGGGAACCAAGCTTCAACAAACTTAACTAACCGAGAGTTAGTAATTGCAGCTAGATCCCTAATTATTGAAGAAGATGAAATAAAGTCCCTAAAGAAATTTTTTGATAACGACAGAAAGATCCCTAAACTATAACACTTCTCCATTCATCTACTTCTTCCTTCTTCTTCCTTCATCTTTCTTATTCTTCATTCTCTACAGCTTCATACAGATTCTTGACACCATAACCTTGCAGAAGATTACTGAGCTGTAGCTTTCCTAAAGCTTTGGTTAGCATATCAGCCAACTGTTGCTTTGTACTCACATAGGAGGTTTCAATGCCTCATTCATTCAGATTTTCTCTAACGAAGTGGCAATCAACTTCGATGTGTTTTGTTTTTTTTCATGATACATAGGGGTTGCAGCTATCAGGATTGCCGCTTTATTATCACATATTAGTGCAGTTGATCCCCTTGCTCAAAACCAAGTTCTTTCAACATTCACCTCATCCAAGCAATCACTCCAGTCACTACCCTCATTGCTTTATACTCTGCTTTTGCACTTTAGCATGAGACTGTGTCTTGGTTTTTTGATTTCCATGAAACCATTGAATTCCCTAGTTTGATGCAAAAATCAGTAACTGATCTTCGTGTAACTGGACAGGAAGTCCAGTCACTATCACAGAAGACTGTCATCTTGCTTAAATCATTATCTGCATTCTGCAGGAAAGAACAGACCAAGTCCAAGATTTTCTTTCACATATCTAATAACCCTGAGAGCAGCATTCATACGTGACACTTTGGGAGAATGAATAAATTGACTGATATGTTGCAGTGGATATGCAATGTCTAGTCTTGTCATTGTGAGATAGAGTAATCTTCCCACCAACCTTCTGTATTGTTCTTCATTTGTTAACTTCACGTCTTCCTTATTTACACCAAAAAGTTCATCATACTCAGAGGTTGTTAGCTTGAGTTTTTGTTCCATTTTAGAGCTAGCTGCCTTAGATTCCAGAAGACCTGCATCAACAATCAACTCTAAGCAGTACTTCATTTGATTCAGTCAATGCTCTCTTTTGATCGTACAATCTCTAATCCCAGAAAGTATCTCAAAAAGCTCTTTTAACTTGAAGGTTTGCTTCAACATGCTCTTTAACTCTGCTATCATCAACTGAGAAGAGCCTCTGATTAAGAGATCATCCACATAGACTAACATGTGAATTTGATGTACATCATTCCTTTTCGAAAACAAGGAGTAGTCATATTTGCTTTGTCCATATCCATTCTTCACCAATCAATCTGTCAATTTTATATTCTATTGACGAGATGCCTGTTTGAGTCTATATAAAGACTTAACGAGCTTGCAGACTTTGGATTCCTTTGAAGCACCAAACCCATGTGGCAACTTCATATATACATCTTCATTTAGATCACATTGCAGGAAGGCATTGCTGGTATTCATTTGACAAATCTCACATCTCTTACTAGCAGCAATAGTTAAGATGGTTCTGAACCATTCTTAATACAGGGGAAAATGTCTATTTATAATCAATTCCCTCCTTTTGAGTGTATCATTTTGCAACCAACATTGTCTTGTATCTCTCAATGGTGCCATTTGAGTTGTATTTTACCCGAAACACTCATTTGCATCAAATTGCTTGCTTGTTTTTTAAGAGAGAAACTAACTTCCATGTATTGTTTTCTTCAAGTGTCATTATCTCTTATTGCATAGCTTCTATCCATTTTGGATCTTTAGCAACTTCCTTAAAAGTTTTAGGCTCCCTTACTTTCTCCAAACTTTCAAGAATACATTTATATTCTTCAGAAACTCTTGTGTAATTCATGGCTTTACAAGTCATCACATAATCTCTCTGTCAGTGTGATTTTTGTCTTACTCTTTCAGATCTCATGATAGGTAAAGGATTCTCAAAATTCTCATAAGTCTTCTCTTGATTAATCATCTCCCCTTGCTGCACTTCTTCTCCAGTCTCATCATCAAGAGTGGGAATGACAGGTTCTTCATTTGCAGGCTCCTCCTCTGCAATAATGTTTCGATAATCCACCATTGCCTCATTATTGAAGAAACCAATGTCTAATTACTCAATGAAATTGAGTTGTGGCAGTGGTATCACCACTTTCTCTTGCTTATCCTTAAAAGGAAATATATGCTCAAGAAATTTGGCATCTCTTTCAACAAAAGTATTCTCAGCTTTCAAATTTAGAAGTAAATACCCTTTCTGAGTTGGAGAGTATCCCATCAAAATTGAGGCAATGGACTAAGGTTGAAGTTTATCTTTGCTGGTCACGTCAAAGGCATAGCAAAGACATCCAAAGATTCGAAGGTGCTCAATTCGCTTCAGGCGATCCAGACATCTTGATGCAAAATTACTTCAACTTTAACGGCAATCTTAATCAAGCTCTGATACCATGATCAAAATTGAAATTGAGAATCGGAAATATAAATTGGAACAATGGGTAGATGAATGGAAATAGATTATTCAACGTTTCTCCATTATACTGTTTGATTACAAGCTACTAGCTATATATATATAGGAAACCAAGCTTCAACAAACTTAACTAACCGAGAGTTAGTAGTTGCAGCTAGGTCATTAATTTTTGAAGAAGATGAAATAAAGTCCCTAAAGTAACTTTTAGATAATGACAAAAGATCCTTAAAGTATAATACTTCTTCATATCGACTTATGATCGTTAAGTTCATTTGAAACAACTCGATCTTTTCGGTCTCTGTTTCGACCTGGACAATAATGACTGTGGACCAATTGCCTTCTTTTTCTAGAAAATAAAATAATTTATTTTTTTACATATTAATAAGATATATTATCTTTCGGGAAAAAAAAAGAAGATATATTATACTTTTTCTTATGATATGTAAACTATTGAATACATATTTTATATCACTCATTTTTTCAACAAATAAATTTTTCAATAAAAATTAACTTCATAATTATTATTTTGCAAATAACTAACAAAACACATACACAAGTCACTTTACATTAATTTGCTCTTAGTACAGAGTCTGTAATGGCTCGAACTGAATAATTAAGTTAAAAACGAAGAGGACCGATAACGATAAATCCAATAAACTCGACCCTGAAATGGACTAATCGTTATCGCTGTGGTCCCGAGTCCTAAACTAAAGTTGGTCTATTAGATTTTCAGTAATGATTAGAATTCCGACATTTGCGTTCATATTAGCTCCGACTCAGAAAGGTTATAAATCAACTCTTAAAGTTGCAAACAATTTCAATCTCTGCCACTGTGAGTGTTGTCGGAACAAATAGAAATGTTGGTGTCGGACCGTATATCACCTTCCATTAGATTTTTCGCATCGTATGGTCGAGTAACCGATAACTATATTTATCAGAAAAAATAAAGATTTATCTAATTAAATAGACTCTAATTAAAACTTAAAAGAGTTCCACTTAATAATGTTTTTGACAAATGAGTCGGAGCTACTTTCCACGTCAGGATCACCACTGTCTACCTGTCAGGTCTCTTAATAATTATCTTAACCAGTTACGTGATAGATAAAGCATCTCTCTTTGTCTTCTGAAATGGTGTCTGTCATTCAATATCCGTCCAAATTTGATTCCTAAATTTCTTAGTTTAATTACGATTAACAAATTCAGATTAATCTAATCTAAATATCTAAATCTAAATATTATACTAATTCCGATGGATTAGCTTTGAGAGTTAACCTTGGCTTGACACCTAATATGACTAACCAATCATTAAGTGACACATCAGCAATTAATAGCTACGTCTTCTCGAATTCTAAAAGAAAAAAAATTAATCAAAATCTCTCACTTCTTTATTCATATATATATATAGCTACATCTTCTTTATTCATATATTGGGTTGTCTAAAGCTGATGGTGTTAGTTAAACCATAGCTTGACACATCACTGTCACAATTAATTCTCAACTCCTACAATTAATATATACATAACTCTAATCAGAAACTGAACGAAATATTATATTAAATTAAATTATTAAACGTTAAAAGATTTAGAAATGGACATTAAATAATAACAAATAACACAGAGCTTTATTTTGAAACGTAAATTTGTTAACTGAAGGGAAACGACTTCTCTTCTTCTAAAACTCTATTTGATTGAATTAAGTTTCACCAATTTCACCTATAAAAAGAACACAAGAAACGTCAACCAAATTAAAATTAGTACACTTTTTTTCAATCAGCAATTACATCAGCTTCTTCAATCTATTAGTAAAATTAGGGAAAATCAGTGCTAGAAGGGATGTACCTGACACTATGGTGAAGCGGACGATGTGTACATGGACACGAACGACGACGAATCGGGGCTGAAATGGGACGCGACAGATTCATCGCAGCCAATATGACGTTACGCATGGTCGGGTGGTGGCATTACAGCTTAACTGGGCGGGGCATGCAAATGCTTAGGGGATATGATGCGGCTTTCTGTGGTCATGGGTTCGAACCCAGATCTAACGCAAATTGGTTACGGTAGGAATAATTACAAAATCACTCATTTCTTTTGATGATTTTTCTAATCAAGCTAAACCCTGAATAAATAGGGTTATAAAATAATAATAATAATAGGTATAATAATATTATATAGTAGATTTAAGAGTAACAACAAATATATACTTAAAAAGTTTTATTATAACAAATAGTACATATAAAGTGACCCCGCGCTGTGCGCGGGGAGAGCACCTAGTCAATGTATAATGATTAATGATTGACTGATTTCTCATTTAAATAATAATCCATATTCTCATTTTTGTCTTTAAATTAAATGATCCAGTTTTGGCAAATGATCCAGTTTTGGCAAATAATAATAATAATAATAATAATAATAATAATAATAATAATTAAATGATCCAAATCTAATACTAATTACTACACACTGCATAATCTATCTCCGCTGCTAAATGTAATAGTTCATCTCTGATCTTGCTCTTCTTGTTGTCCTCTTCCTCTATTGTTCAGAATCTCCATGGCTCAGCTTATTCGTAAATCAGGTAGCCTAGCGAAGCGCATCATCGCTAACTCCCAATTTCAGACACTAGAACAGAGACAGCATTGCCTTCAACCGATCATTTCCTCACCAAATACCCAGTTCCTCACCACTCAACTTGCTCATTTCTCTGCTCCACGTTTCGGGGCCGAGAAGGAAGTAGCAGACTGCTCTAATGGTGCTAGTGAGACCCAGGTACATCAAATCTCTACCTTAACTTAAACAATTGACAAGGAATTCGTGGTGCTTCTAATCCCACGCTATGAATGCTTTTGATTTCGAAAGCAATTTCCTATTTGGCTTTTAGCTGAAAGTGGATTAGGGTTTTCTTTTCTCGACTACATTATTGCGCTGCTAGCTGGTGTAGTTTCAGTTCGAAGATATCGTCTGCCAAATTGACAGCACTTCAATTTTAATGATTGCTTCATCAACTTTAAAGTGGCTGTCAATTATTTTGATGAGGTCAAAGTAAGTTTAGGATCTGACACGACTGCAAGGTTAAGGTAAATAGTAGTTAATCTTAAGTGGTGAAAATCAGAAGTGACATATATCAAATTCGTGGAGATTGTAGACGGGTGATCGATATGCATCATGTTGTGGGAATAGTGGAAACATACTGTAGGCTAGACATCGAATCAGAGTATTCCATTATGGAAGTAGAACAAGAGTTATCTCATCTTCTTAAGCTGTCTTTCAAAGTTATAGAATAAAGCAAAAATGAGCTACTACAACTTTGTCAAATGTGGATGCAACGTAAGACTCATTGATTTCATAGACAACCTAAAAGAGTTAAGAATCTCAAAAGTGTTTCTTTTACCACAAAGAAACCAAAAATTCCACGCGGTTCTCTTTTCCAATGTAGAACATGTTCCCTCAAGAACCAAAAGTGATTCTTTTCAGCTTGCTCATATGAATGTGTGTAGTTCTAGAAATGTCAGACTCAAGCTGTTCTTAGTCTTATTTCTGGATATTTTCTTCAAAAATACAATAACTGGGATGAACTATGTAGATTTTATAGACGTCGCTTTTGCAGATTTTGGATTTTCCTGGAGGCAAAATAAAATTTACGCCTAGCATGAAGTTCATACCTGAATCCCCCGAGGAACGGATACCTTGCTATAGAGTAATGGACGAAGCTGGAAAGCCACTCGATTACAACAACTTAGTACAGGTATGTGTTTATATATATATATCACTATGTGCCACTTGATTAACAATTTTAGCTAGAACTCTTGTACGTTTCAGTGAAATATCCTTGATTTCAATTTTAGCTGCTTCAGATATACAGGATTTTGTTATATGGGGATCTCTAGTTGCTTTGTGTTACACTACTAGTTGTTTTTTTTGGCCAAAAACACTACTAGTTGTTAAAGGCAGGATTCTAAAAGTAAAACCATTTTTACTTTCAGAAATTTCAGGCCTCTGATGTTTGCTTCTTTCTTTAATCCTTCTATTATTGTTTAGGTGAGTGAGGAAGTTGCTGTAAGAATGTACACTCAGATGGCGACGCTTCAGTCAATGGATACCATTTTCTACGAAGCACAAAGACAGGGAAGAATTTCCTTTTATGTGACAACAGTAGGGGAAGAAGCTATAAATATTGCTTCTGCTGCAGCGCTTAAAATGGAGGACCTCATTTTCCCTCAGGTCCAAACTTATTATTCATAAGCTTAATAAGATCGGAGTATGCAGAATAGTAGCAATAGTATTTGAATGAGAAAGTAAATAAAATAAAAATTACCTCCTTGATGAACTCAGTATAGGGAAGCTGGAGTTCTTTTGTGGCGTGGTTTCACCTTGCAAGAATTTGCCAACCAGTGTTTTGCTAACAAAGCTGACTACGGGAAAGGAAGGCAGATGCCCGTACATTACGGGTCAAACAAGCTCAACTACTTCACAGTATCGTCCACTATTGCGTAAGATATTCGTAAAGTTCTTGTCTTACAGCAGTGAATGGATCAATTACTTGCAATGTAATTTGGTAACATTTACAGGACACAATTACCTCCAGCAGTTGGAGCTGCATATTCTCTTAAGATGGATAAAAAGGATGCATGTGCTGTCACTTACTTTGGTGATGGAGGTTCTAGTGAGGTAATTTCTTCATTTTCTCGCATCGGAAAAATATTTCTTCATTTTCTCGCCTCGAAAATTTATTTATTTATTTATTTTTTTTTGCTGTTCTTATGATAGGGAGATTTCCATGGTGCTCTCAATTTTGCTGCTGTGATGGAGGCTCCGGTTATCTTCATCTGTCGAAACAACGGATGGGCCATAAGTACCCCTACATCAGACCAGTTTCGAAGTTAGTTCGGTTTTTTTTTTTTTTTCCATGTTTTATGCGATAGAAGTATTTAATATCTTATTATTGATACACCCGCGATTTTTGTTTGACAAGCTATGCTATAAAAATGAAAAACTTTGTGAAACTTATTGAGAAATTCAGCAAACGGTTAATTATCTTGACTCAATTAGAGAATTTTATTCACTTAGTTTCACATTTATAAAAATGTACTTGTTTAACAGGTGATGGTATTGCTATCAGAGGGCAGGCTTATGGTATCCAAAGCATCCGTGTGGACGGTAACGATGCACTTGCCATGTATAATGCAGTCCGCGCAGCACGCGAAATGGCAATTCATCAGCATAAACCTGTTCTAATCGAGGTAAGAATATCGGGAGAAGATTCTTAATATCGCCTCATTATACATGATGGATTTGCTGCTAAGATTAAATCTTCCGGTTCGTCGTTCATAACAGGCCATGACGTATCGAGTTGGGCATCACTCCACATCAGATGATTCCACAAAATATCGTCCAGCTCAAGAGATTGAGTGGTGGCGGAGTGCGTGTGACCCAATCACCAGACTACGTAAATGGATCGAGAGTAACGGATTGTGGAGTGATGAAGCGGAGTCGGAGCTTCGAAGCAATGTCCGAAAGCAGGTAGTAATTAAAATTTAAAACCACTGCATTGTGTTTATAGGGTTTATAGAATCAGTATTTCACATTTCCATTTTGCAGCTTATGGATGCAATTCAAGAGGCAGAGAAGTTGGAGAAGCCACCAGTTGGTGACCTTTTCACAGATGTGTATGACGTCACTCCTTCCAATTTGAGGGACCAAGAGAAGCTGCTTAGACAAAGCATCAAAAAGCATCCTCAAGATTACCCATTAGAAGTTCCTGTTTAGATAAAAAGTGCATCTTGAACTTACTGAACAATAAATAATAAAATGCATTGATCCTTCTCTTTCACTACAATTCTGGATTATTCATATATATTGCAAAGAAGCAAATACAGGAAAGAAATCAAAACATGTCTTCTTCTCAACTGGGAAAGTCGATGTCGATTGAAAACAACAGAAGAAAATCACTAGGATGGTGAAGCCTACTCATCCAAGGAATCTCTCACTGCCTTTAGGAGAAGTGGCATCAGCTTCTGGTTGGTGACGATGATCCCTGTGTCGAGATCAAGATACCTACCTCTAGAGAAATCCAAAGGTTGACCTGAAGCATCACTCGCAATTCCTCCTGCTTCTGCAACTCACACCACCAGATTTCAAACAACAACAAAAAACCCATATATATCATCATATCATCTTCAAGACTTCAATGCAGCTGCATTAAAGTTCAGAAATTGTAGAAAAAGATGTACCGGTCACTACAATGCATCCAGCGGCATGATCCCATATCTTCTCACGGTAACCTTTGTGAGGAAATCGCAGATAGATGGCTCCGTCTCCCCGGGAAAGCGCCCCATACTTTGCTTGGCTGTCTATTCTCACCGGTGGAGCTTTCACACCAAGTTTCTGTTCACCAACCATATATTCATGAACAGAGTGTTTACCTCTCTTTTTAGGTAATGGAAAATACAAACCATGCAACAGTCTTGTTGCCTGCCTAGGAAAATAGGGTTAAGAACCTATAAAGTGTCCGAGGTTTGTCCTATGTGAGATTTTGGTGTCTGAAGTTTAAATTGTTGACATTGGCTGTCTGAAGTTTCAACTTTGTTGAAATTTGGTTTTCCATCCATTTTTTATGTCAAATTTGACAGAATGGTGTGAAAAGTTGAAATTGCCCCCGATACTTTTATATTTACTCCGGCCACACCCTACTTTGGCCGGCCACCACCCAACTCCGGCCGGCCACAACCCAACTCCGGCCGGCCACCACCCTACTCCGGCCGGCCACCACCCTACTCCGGCCGGCCACCACCCTACTCCGGCCGGCCACCACCCTACTCCGGCCGGCCACCACCCTACTCCGGCCGGCCACCACCCTACTCCGGCCGGCCACCACCCTACTCCGGTCGGCCACCACCCGCCTCCGACCGCGGCCGGCCACCATCCAACTAGGGGCAATTTTGGGATTAATTTTTTTGTTGGGTCATGTGACAAGCACATGACCAAATTCTGTCAATTTTAACAGCAAATTTGGACGGAGACAGCAAATTTCAATAAAGTTAGAAACTTCAGACAATCAATATCAATAATTTAAACTTCAGACACCAAAATCTCACATAGGGAAAACTTCAGGCAGTTTATAGATTCTTAACCCAGGAAAATATGGTGTACACTAGAATGGAACAACTTTTTCCCCCAACAGGTAAAATGGAGGGAAGAGTTTGAAACCGAAATGGAGATTCTTCAAGTTGGATCATGTTCATAAAATGCTTTTACCTTTGCTATGGAGCTTGTTAAATCATGCATGGTGTGTGCTGCCTCAAATGACTCGAAAAATGATGCATCTTCAGGATTCTCAATATCAGACACATTCACCTGATGAACTTTTTTATGTAAGTACGGTGAATACGAATGAGTTCTCTCAGTAGGAAGGGTCCACATAATACGCAAAGATGTAAAAGACTACAACCACCAATACACAAACCACTGGAAATGGGGAGTGATTATTAATAATCTATTATGATAATAGCATTACCAACCTTTACAGGAGAAGAAGATCCATCAAGGGACTGCATGAAAGTTCCTGCACCAATTTTAGCATAGAAGAGGCAACCGACTCCTGTGTGGGCCTGCTCTTTTCCACTATCAGCAATGGAAGATAAAGGGAGATTGGGGCATGCTAGCACACCCAACACAACTTTCCCTTGATCTAGCAAACCCAGTGCTATTGCATACTGGTCTCCTCTTACGAACCTGTGAGATAGCAGGTTAGCAGAGCATCAAGAGCCAAGACACATATCGCCACAATGAATTGGAGGCAACTTCCAAAAGTATGACTTTCTTTAACATTACCTTGAACTCTAAATTCGTTTCCCAATTTGGGAATTGCTGGTTATATAAGACTTTTTTTTTTGGCCAGTGTCGATGAAGTAAGAATAGGAATGAACAATTTGATTTATGTGGGGTCCTCATCGCAAATAGTTGCATAGTTAGTATTCGAGTATAAGGAAAAGTCTAGAGTAGCTGACTCGGGAAACCTAAATCAACTCTTCTTCATATTAAATTTTAATGTTTTATCTGATGAAGATTGCTGGTATAGTGAGGAAAGCATTCCATTCCATCAAAATAAATGGAAAATCACATGAAATTGCCACCTAATAGTCATAGGCTTTTGAGGTAATTTAATAGTAGTAGAAAGTCAATATGTAACTGCTTGTGGAGAAGCTCACCCTTTAGTGCCATCAATTGGATCCAAGACCCAATGTCTGCCAACAGGACCACCTTCGGATTTTCCGCAGTCAATTGCGCTAGTAACATCTTCAGTGGATAAAATAGAACCATACGAGCCATCACTTGCTACGGTTTCATTAACAAGTTTCGTAATGCGCTCTAGTATTTCTTGTCCACTCTCGTTCTGTAAATCTCCCGAATCCTGAAAGAGAGTGAATTATGAAGCTGCATTCTAAACAAGGAGATAAGATACAATAAGTCCAGCTCCCTTAGCTACAGATTTTTTCCTTTGCTCACCTCCTCGGCCACTAAAGAGAAAGGTTCTGATGAAAGCTCCTGCTGTAAGACAAAACTAACTACAGCCTGTGAACCTGGAATAGACAAGATATTCAATTTTATGTACAGAATAGCACAAAATTCTAAACATATTAAGAATAGCACTTTATTTCACATGCCAAGATTCATGACTAATCGTAGAGGAATCAATAGACCAACTGTAGGAGATGGGTACAGAGATTCTTCAATGAGTTGCAGAAACTGATTCTACAACAAAGATATAAAGAAAGGATAATCATAAGACGAACCATAGTCAGCTACAGTGACAGGACTTTTATCCGATTTTGACTGAACATCTGACTGCAACAGCGCCTTTTGCACTTTCTGCGATTCATGAATATAAGTTATTCAAACTACTTTCGCAGATTTGGTGAAGCATAAATTTACCAGGAAAAGATCCATCAACGAACCACATATCTGATTCCATCACGGTTTCACTATTCTATATGACACTTGATTACTGGCCAAATGTAAAATCTTATCAACTCTCAACATATCACATTATACCAATTTGTTCAAACAATGAAATGCTTGGCGTGAAGCGGAAACAACACGGACATATATAGGTGATCGATTCATCTAGATTAGTTTGTTGTCTACAATGCCATGATCTATAAAAGATGAAATTTATACTTCTATCTATAAACCCAGAAAATCTTCAATTTGAAGTGTCTTAGCTATTCCACCAATCAAGATACCAGATTTAGGTGTACATATACTGATAGGCAATGAATTTCATATTTCAGAGTAAACTGGAAAATCTCCTAATTAAAAATCAGGAAGCACTCAGTGGTCATTAATCCATGAAATCAGAGAGAGACCTGGCAGAGGCGAGAAGCGAGAGAGGCGGCTTTCTTGGCAGCTGCGAGCTCCTTCTCGTAAGACATTGAAGAAGATGATGATGCCGCAGAGGTGGATGCGGAAGCTTTGACGGAGAAAGAGAGATTGGATTTCGGGAATCGATTGCAATACAAGGAAGATGGTAATGGAGACACTGCTACAGCTGCTACTCTGAAGCAGTATATTGACATGTTTGGTTATCGCTGAGTTTCGATCAGCTGTCCGATTAACCTTGAATATCTGTGCACGTGTAAAAAAATGGAGCAGCCCGAAATCCCAAAGAATCCGAGCTCGTCTCAAAATTAGGCTCGACGTGACTCTTTTCGGGCTCTTTTTCTTTATCAAATTTCTGAAAAGCCAAGTTCGTTCTGACTTTATTTTATATACATACTATGTTAAGATTTAGATAGATTTGAAATGAATCATAGAATACAAATTTGAAATGGAGATTTTCAGGTTTGAAATGTTACAATCAAAAGGTTTGAAATGTGTTCTTTGATTTGAATGAAGGTGTTTGAAATAGTATTTATTCAAGCTTGTGATGTTTAAAATGGTGTTTTTATAAAATTTGGTTTAAATTTCTAACTAGCTCAAGCCCGCCTTGAAATCCCAATCCGGACATGACTTTTTTTTCTTTATGCTCGAACTCGGACCAATGAATAGTGAGACCCTAAAATTTTAGCTCGGGACTTTCAAAGTAAGAAGCACGAAGGAATTGATCAATTTCCTTTTCCTGAATGACAATGCTCGAATTCCTTTCTGAGAGACCCTTACCCTATTTAGCTCGATTTCATTTAGTAGCTCATCAAATCAAAGTTGCCATTTTTTTATATTATAAGTTCATCGAATAAGTTCCATTTTCTCAATAAATGTTCCTTTCTTTCTTTTTTTGTTTGTTCACTACTTTTTTTTATATTCATTAAATGAAATACGTAATAAATATTTATATCGAAAAAAGGTTCTGATAAACCTGTAAAAAGCGGAACCAAAAAACAGTGATCGGTAAGACCAGTATAGTCATTTTTGAGGATCAAAATTATGTCGACACAAGAAAGGAATGGGGTTGATTAGTCATCCTAGCTTGAAGCGGGCTCAAAACATCAACCGTATAGAGTTTAGGCCTGTGGTCTTCATGATTTGGGATTTCAGGGTCCGAAATTCACATGGCACAGGAAGAGAGGAGGAAGAGGTCGCCGGTATTCCCGAATGCAGGTATCGAGAGGCTATCACAACACCAGCTCATATCACCACGCTCCGCGAGCAAGGAGCGAAAGAACAAAGTGGGCTGTGGTGATGTCAGAATTTGCACCTATTTGTATCTCTTTAGTGATCAGTCCGCTACTTTCTTTGATCCTACTCGTTGTTCCTTTTCTATTTTCTTCCAATAGTTCGACCTATCCAGAAAAATTGTCGGCCTACGAATGTGGTTTCGATCCTTCCGGTGATGCCAGAAGTCGCTTCGATATACGATTTTATCTTGTTTCAATTTTATGCATTTCTCTGAAAAAGTTTTGTCAGTCCCGTCCGACTCCGAACTACTAATTAGCCCTCAAACTCGGACGAATATCTCCTGTCGTGATATTCTGCCTTAGTCCCTGCCTTAGTGATCTCAACCGTCCATCTTTAGATTGTTTTCTAACTTTAATTTGTTATTATTTCGCTATTATAATAATCAATTCATAATAAAAAAAAAATAAGAAACCAATCAAGAGTTGGACGTAGATTGAAAATAAACACATTTTTTTTCCATTTGTTTGTTTTAATGTTAATGGTTTAAGTAATTTTAAGATCTAAGGTTTAAATTATTAAATATTTAGGGTTTAAATGATTCTAGCATTTTTCTTCTAAAACCTTATTAAAATGGTGAACTGTTGGCCTTATTAAACATTTTGGCCCTTTTAGGTCTCATTTTAATAAAGTTTTTTTTTTTAAAAAGTTCATAAAACTAACTAGATCTTAAAATTACTTAAACCATTAATATTAAAACCAAAAAAAAGGAAAAAAAATTGGAAGAAAGTGTTTATGTTCAATTTACGTCCAACTCTTGATTGGTTTCTTGATTGGTTTCTTCTTTTTTTATTATTAAATAATAACAAATTAAAGTTAGAAAACTATCTAAAGATGGACGGTTGAGATCAATCACGACAGGAGATATTCGTCCCTCAAACTCAAGAAAGTACTTTGTTCCATTCTCTAACTTCTATCATGCACAACTTTACCTTCAAAGTTGGGGACTTCTTTCAACTTTATCCTTACCTTCTACATATGATGTTTCATTGTACATAGAACCTTAAAACATAGCAACATTATCCATATTATACCACTAATAATGTAATTGGATCCGCTAATTGCACTTGATAAGTAGGGTTTTTGGATTTAAACCATAGCTTGATTCCCAATAGCTGCGTGAAATCAATGTGCGCAATGCTACCATTTTCTTAAAACTACATGCAACAAAATCACAAGGAAGCTGAAGCTTTCTCCTCCAAGGATTCTCGAACTGCTTTGAGGAGCAGCGGCAACAGCTTCTTATTGGTAACGATGATCCCCGTGTCACGATCAAGATGCCTTCCTCGAGAGAAATCCAAAGGTCGACCCGATGCATCAGTTGCAACTCCTCCTGCCTCTGAAACACTCACCACCATTTTCACCTTATAATCTAAATTCCTAATAAGCATATAAACAAAACAGAAATTTTACGAAAAACTAAAATTGGAAATAATGTACCAGTGACTACAATGCATCCAGCCGCATGATCCCATATTTTCTCACGGTAACCGACTTTGCTGGAAAATCGCAGGTAGATTGTCCCGTCACCCTTAGCAAGCGCCCCATACTTGGCTTGGCTATCTATTCTCACCGGTGGAGCTTTGACTCCAAGTTTCTGTCACAAAAGGCGATAATTTTTTGTATTTCTGAAAAACGCGAATTGAGAAGCACTCTTCAACTTGGATCATGTTCATAGGGTAATGTTACCTTTACTAAGGAGCATGTCAAGTCATGCATGGCGTGTGCTGCCTCATATGACTCGAAAAAAACCGCTTCTTAAGGATTATCAATATCAGAGACATTCACCTGCGGAGGAATAATGTTGTGCAAGAAAGTAATATGAATGCAGGGTACAAATCTCAACGTTTACAGTAAGCAAAGATGGATATATGATGAAACCTAGCAGTGTATACTATTATGCAGGGTTAATTAGCAACTTGTTAGATGAATTTTGGGAGTTCGGATAATTTGCTAGCTAAACTTTTTGTGCGACAAATTTCCAATTGAATTTATATAAAGCTTCAGTACGATAGATCTGTATAATTTGTTGTTAAATGGTGGCTAAAACTTGCACTTATTTGATACGTGCCCGAATATTGAGAGCACGAAGAACACGAGAATATATGTAAATAGGAAAGCTTACTTCCTAATCAACCCTAATCTCTTTAGGAGACTAAGATTAATGTTGGAAGGTTCATATTTCATTAATAAGAATACCCTATATATAGGGATTACAAAACCCTAAAGATAAATATTTTAAAGATATAAACTATATGATAAGATATGAAAGATATTATTTTAATCTAAAGATATTATCCTAATAATAGATATAGACATTATTATATTCTAGCCACTATAATTATCGACCATAACATTATTCCATGTATTTCTCTGATCTTTGTTTCAGACTTTCAGATAGCAAATTTTCTAGACCCCAAAGTTCAGCAATTAGTAATTATATATATATATATATATATATATATATATATATATATGGGAAAATAACCCCTATTTAGTGTCTTAGGTTTACTTCATGTGTTAATTTGGTGTCTCAGGATTAAATTGTTAATTTCGACAGTCCCAGGTTTCAACTTTGTTGCTATTTGGTGTCTCCATTAAATTTTGGGGTTAAATTTAACAGAAACGGGTCATGTGCTGGTCACATGTTCGAATAAATTTGAAAATTTCTAAATTACCCCAAAATGGTTGGAATTGCCGAAATCGAACGGGTGACTGGAAAAAAAAAATAATTAAAAAAATAAGTATAAGGGGCAAAATTGTCTTTTTATTTCAATCTGTCAAAGTTAAACTAAAATTAGATGGAAAACCAAATCGCAACAAAATTGAAACCTAGGACACCACCAAATATTAACAATTTAATCATGAAAGACCAAACTGACACACGAGGTAAATCTGAAACACTAAATAGGGGTTATTTTCACTATATATAAATGTAAGGGTTAAAGGTACCTTTCATACCACATGTCTGGCTGAATATGCCTTTTAGTACCGGATGTTTGGTTTTCTATACTTTTGATACCAAACGTTTGAAAAATTGTGGCTTTTGGTACATTCGTTAGTTGGTCGTTAGTTTTTTTCCGTTAAGTGACATGTGCGAGTCACGTGAGCGACCCTAAACTTTCGATTTTGTTCAATTTAGTCCATCAAATATATTCATAACTTTTAATTTGTTTAATTTAGTCCCAAAAGTTCAAAATTGATTCCAATTGAACCATCGAACCCAATTGACCTAGCCGGACCTAGCCCTAGGTTAGGTCCGGCTAGGTCAATTGGGTTCAATGGTTAAATTGGAATCAATTTTGAAGTTTTGGGACTAAATTAAACAAAATAAAAGTTAGGAATATATTTAATTGAATAAAATCGAAAGTTAAGGGTCGGTCACGTGACTTGCACATGTCATTTAACGGAAAAAAACTAACGGCCAACTAACGGATGTACCAAAAACCATATTTTTTCAAACGTTTGGTACCAAAAGTATACAAAACCAAACATTCGGTACTAAAAGTCACATTCGGCCAAACATATGGTATGAAAAGTACCTTTAACCCTAAATGTAAAAACTATAGAAAAAGGGAGATTCAACTAACCTTTACAGGTGAAGAAGACCCATCAAGGGACTGCACGAAAGTTCCTGCGCCAATTTTTGCATAGAAGATGCAACCGTTATGAGTCTGCTCCTTCCCACTTTCAGCAGTGTAAGATAAAGGGAGATTGGGGCAGGCTAGGACTCCCAATACCACTTTGCCTTCATCTAGCAAAGCTAATGCTATTGCATACTGTGCTCCTCTAACGAACCTGAAAGCGAGCAGTTTCTGTTTTAAGTTATTCCTGGCTACAAGACTTATCTTTTGGGCAATGTCACTGAAGCAATATCGGAAATGAGGTCCTAAAATATTACATTCATTACAAGCAGATGCTATATTGACCATCCAAGTATCGATCAAAGCTAGGGAGTAGCTAATTCAAAAAAGCTAAATCAACTCTTCGTCATATACAGGTTTTTCATGTTTTAGCCGATGGATGTCATGGAGATTGCTGGTATATTGAAGAACAAGAAAAGCACATGAAATTGTCACTAAGGATACGTAGAAAATCAATATGTAAGGATTGGTTGTTGAAAAGACCAATTTTAAAAGCGTTACCCTTTCGTGCCATCTATTGGATCCAAGACCCAATGTCGCCCAACAGAACCACCTTCAGATTTTCCACTGTCTATCACGTCGATAACATCTTTAGTGGATAAAGTAGAACCATATGATCCGTCACTTGCAATAGTTTCATTCACAAGTTCTGTAATGCGCTCTAGTATATCTTTTCCAGTATCATTCTGCAAGTCTTCTGAATCCTGAAACAGAAAACAAGATTCTGGGTTCGGAAAGACCAACAGAACAGAAGACCTGCCTTAATTAGAACTAAATTTATTTTACTCACCTCCTCAGCCACTAAAGAGAAAGGTTCTGAAGAAAGTTCCTGCTGTAACACAAAACTGATCACAGCCTGTGAACCTGGATTACATAAGGCAGATTTTTTTACTAAAACCCTAAACATAAAGTAGCAAATTACAGACACAAGGCACAATATCCAAAAGGTACTCGGAGCAGTGCTCTATCTCATTTTCTGGAATTCATGACAAAGCATAGACGAGTTAATGATATGACGAACCATAGTCAGCCACAGTGACAGGGGTTTTATCTGCTTTTGACTGAACATCTGATTGCAACAGCACCTTCTGCACTTTCTGTGATATACATGGAACATAAGGGATTCAGTAAACTTAACAGATTTCGTTGTGAAGCAGATAATCACATGAAATAGCAACAGATGAATATGATTCCACCAATTATTTTACAGACATTTAGCTACCGGCAAGATGTAACTAACTTCCTGTTAGTGCTTGGCATGCCATAATATAATTATCCCAATGAAGTGTAACTATTTCAAAACTAGGCATGATGCAAAAACAATCGATTCATATAAGACTAGCTCTAACTGTGCATGTATCGATCCATCAAGATCAGTTTATTGTCCCCAATAACCCTTGATCTCCCCCGGAAATGAATTTCATGCTTCAAGCTATAAACCCAGACAAATCTTCATCTTAAGACATCTTCCGGGTTCCTCCGATCACAGTACTAGACTCAGTTTAATATTATACTACACAAAATTGCTTAAACAAGATATTTAGGGGAGGCAACAAATAAACAAGCTGCCAGTGGCCATCAATTCGTCACATCGACAAGCAAACAGATGAAGCATCTAAGGGGATGAGAGAGACCTGGCAAAGGCGAGAAGCGAGAGAAACAGCTTTCTTGGCAGCAGCAAACTCCCTGTCGTAAGACATGGAAAATAATGTTGCAAAGTTGGTGACTTTTGGAAACGGGCAGTTGCAGCAATACAAGGAAGATGGCACTATAGACAGAGACACAAGTCAACTGTTGCTACTCTGGAAATGACATGTAGGCGCCAAAATTGACTTGACTTGACTTTTGATCAGCTAACTGTACAAACATAATTTCCATTCCTCAAACTCAAGAAAGAAAGAAATTTCACCCTCAAACTTTTGATTACATTCAATTTCATCTTGAAAGTTAGGGACTTCCGCAAATTTCATCCTTGTATCAAATTTTGCCTACTTGGTAGTTGGTACTGGACATATTTCCACTAAACTATACTCTAGTCCTTACAACCTCTTCTATGATGCTATTTCATCCTCAACTTTACCAAGTGTACAACATTTCATTCTTCCACCTCAGTTTTACTGACAGGGCATACCATATCACCTTTTGACCATGATCCAAAATCAATAGACTGGAGTGATATATGACCAAGAAACAAATCTTTCAAGTGCTGATCACACAAAGCAATCTTTCTCTTATTCAAACTTGGATGAATGCAGCTCGAAAACCCCGTCTTCCACCCAGGAAACTTCTGCCTTTCCATCACATTGAGAGTGTAAACACCCGGTGCCTTCAATAAACAACCATACACAAAACAGTTGCAGGGTCGGGAACTACTCGGCGTTCTTGCGAATGACAGAAGACATGTCCCTGAGTATGGAACCCCATACATTAGAGCCTCATCATTCTGGGAGAAGGTTAATGAATCTATCATTTCATTTTCCATATCTTCGTCTGAGGCTGAAGGGATTCCACTCAGCTCCGAACTGAACTTCTTCTCAATTTCTGTCTCATGGATCCGGTACTTTACTGCCAAGGTACGAACACAAGATTTTCTCATCGAATCAGAGATTATTTGCCTAATATCATTGAAGTTGCTGCAGTTACGGTACCATTTATGCCAACGAAGAACAACACCCACATACCAATCTATGATATGGGAGGTATCGAGCAAAACAAGCAGGTCGCCAGACCGAGCAAATCCTCGAGATGTCACTAAACCATATCGTAAAAGCCGCTTTTTTATCACACTAATTGGGGCTATGACCTGAGTACATTTTTCAACTTTTGGTGAATTGGGTAAGAGATTAAGAGTGGAAGCAGTTTCAGAGGCCACATACTCTTGAGCAAGCTTTTGGAAAGTGTAAAATGATTCAGTCAATTCTTGAGGGAGAGCAGGTTCTGCAACGTATTTAGATAAGATAGTCTCCTCATTCGCAGCAGATTTGGCATTGATGCTATGCATCCAATTTTTCAAGAGGTATTTATACCAGTGATCTGTTTCCATACCCGGTTTCCTGAAAACTGATATCTGGTTCAGAACAGAAGTTTCATTGGCCAAACCCTTGATCTCAGACTCCTTAACTTTCTTCAAACCATGAGCAAGCCATTTCTTTCCTATTCTAATGGTGCCAGCACTCCATGCAGCCTCCTTCTGTGAAGCAAATAGATCTACCTTCTCTTTTAACTTGTGAACAGCTCTAACAGCTGGAGTCTCCTTCACTTTTCTTCTAACTAGAAAGCCAAGGAAACGAATTCCATGTGGCCCATCACTGGGTAATACCTCAGTCTCAGTATCAACATCCAAGTGCAGTGTAGACTGCAAGTAGTTTACAACATCGGATTTTAACTCAAGAGTCACTTCTTTGGAACCAGACACAGCAAAGAAAATCTCGTCCATGAAACGGATTGAATGAATTCTTGTATTGGAGTTTTGCTCGATCACTGACCTCTCTTTACTTCCTTTCAGCTGTCTCCGGAACCAAAGACGCAAATTTGAGATAGATTTAGCATGACTAGGGTCATTAGCAGGAGCAAGAGCTTCATATGTCATCGACAATCTGTAAAATTCGCTATCAAATTGGTTGAGATATATGTTGATCAATAAAGGTGACAGTACTCCCTCTTGTGGAAGACCCTGACCTTTTGGAAAACCTCCAAACTCCAAATTCAGCACTTGTGCGTGGAACAAGCTTCGGATAAATGCATATAGTGCAGGATCATCGATTTTTTCCTCCATTATTGATATGAGTTTAGCCAAGACAGGATCATCCAATTTCTTGGTCACATTTAAAGTGAACCACCAGCTTGGATTCGAGATCTCCTTTGATATGTACTTCATCGCTGATGAATGGCCCCTTCCACTTCGACAACCATGTGATATCTTGGAGGAGTGGGGCCTGTAAACAACTTCCAGAACTATTCTAATAGCTTCTTTAATGACTTTCAACTTCAAATTAGGCAGAACAAGAACCTCTTTACTCGCCCCTCTTGTTGCAACCATAAAAATGTTTGAATTGATATCAAACTTTACTCCCTGAAGATCCTCTGCTATGGATCCAAATGATATAGAAGATCTACTAATAGATGCAATATCAATATTAGAATTCAGGCAGATAATTTTGTAAGCGTCTTCAAGAGTTTTCGGATCGGCTATAACTTTCTCCATGAGACACCGGAATTTCCCTTCCACGTAATGCTCCTTCACCCTCTTTTTTATTCGAAGCTCAAAGTACCTCTTAAGCTCCATGTGATTTCTAGGTTTTTTCTCATTGACGTGACAAGTTTCATCCACAAGGCATGCTAGCTTCTCCGCAAGGGATGATTTCTGGATATCATTACTGGCAACTGAAACATTAGAACGGCTACGGCAAGGATGCAACTGGGTGTCCAAAAATCCTGTAAGAAAAACATGATTTCAATTTAAAGGCGGAAAGCAATCAGGCTTTGCCAATACAAGGTTTTAAATATTTTCATGCATTTGAATCAAAAGGTTATCTAGCATAATAAACTGGATATAAATAAATTTTCTGTCACTTCTTCTGGCTCTGTAACTAGATTCTAATGCACTTGTTGTAAACAGAACAAAGCTGAGACTTTCAAGTATATTACTATGTTCTTATAGATTTTAAAACTGCTGATGGAGATATTCTACGAGACATGTATACTCACCAATCGTCATCACTGATGAACTGGGATAAAGCAAATTCGTTATCTGCAATGTGGTATACTTTTGCCAACTTCTCTTGTAAACACCACGAAAACTTGTCAAAGCCATCACCTTCGGATTGCTTTAAGAGTCGCAGCAGTTTCTTGGAGTCAGCAACGAAATGAATTTGCTCGAACGAAAAAGTAAAAGAGTCCAGATCATCAGAAAGAGAGAATCAATACCCTCACAGGCATTTCATCGAGCAGGTAAAGTGCACTGCAATTTTTCCCAAATCTCAATCTGAACACGAATAATGATCGAGCGCGCATAATACCTTGATCGTTCTTACAAAAAAATGATGGAATGTGTTATTCTTGTTCAGATTCACTTCTTAGCAGGATCAAGTGCCAATTGCAGATGAAACGGCCCTTTGTGAGCACTGGATGTTATGTCCACCGAATATAAAAGCTCGAGTAACTATGTGTACTTTAGATATAAGTTTTGGACTAGTTCGGACTCTAATGATATAATAAAAAATTATAATTTTGTTTGATTAAAAAAGATAATAATAAGTAGCTAAATCGACAAATTTAAAATTTAAATTAATTTTGAAGTTTATAAACCTAGATATTTGCACAAGCGTCGATTTTAAATTTTAATATATTTATGTATTTTTAAGTTTTAGTATATTTATGAATATTTATGTATTTTTAGATTTAGATTTTTACTGTAATATTATTATTATTAAACATTATATGAATGTTTTATACATATTCTGATTTACGAACGATTTTTTCATATGAATATAGACGTTTAAATTTTTCAAATTATATTTGATACCGTATAGTTTTAAATCACGTAAACCAATGTAGCAAATTAATCATCATGAATAAATGTATATTTTCTTTTAATATATTAATGAATTAATCTAAAAAAATCAATAATATTATAAAAAAAATCTTATTAGAAGACCGCACAAAACACGTATCAATGACTAATTTTCTAAAATGACAACTCTATATACTTAATTCATTTTGCCACATAAAGACAAAAATGTGGTATAGTCGTTTAGTACTCACCCCTTTAAATAAAGATTTCAAATTTAAAATTGAAAAGAAAAATCAATTAGCATTTTATCACTTATAAACTAACATAGTATCAGTAGATATTATTTTTGTTATGTGGTGAGTATAAAGAGGAGCGCCCCTCCTAATGTCCCCATAAAAAATTGCTATCAATTTAAACCCGAAATATGTAAGGTAACTAATCTCTCTGTCCAAATCACTAGACCGGAAAAGGCTAAATCATTTCATCTGATTAGAGCAATTAATCATATTATATATAATTTAACAGTTCTGTAATTTATCTGTTAATAAAAAATTATTAATAAAAATTAATTTAAATTTTATCAAATACTGAGAATGAAACAATATACTTTACTTTTTACGAGCTAACTCGTGAATGTCTATTATTCTAAACACGAAATGAAATAAGTATGTTACATATGAAACACAAAAAATAATCATTTCTCAAACTTTAATAAGTATTAAAATGCAAATTATAAAGCAAAGCACCCGCCGAAAATCAGACACTACGACGAGCCGGGGGGTCCCATATTTTTAAGTTTTTAACGTTCCTTTGTATTGAAGAAAAACGGGTTCCTTTCTCGTTTCTCCAACGGTCGTATTCGGCATTATAATTAATATTTTAAGCAAAAAAAATGATCGGAGATGCCCGTTGGGTTGTTGTCCGTTACCGGTGATTAAATAAGAAGAAGACAACTATAAAACCCTCTGCCACTCCTCCCCGTTTCTCCATTCATAAACCTAAAGCAATCACACGCCTGATCTCATCTCTTCTTCTACATTCTGCTAAACCCTAAATTAAAACACAGCAAAGAAGATGGGTCTGGGTTACATGACGAACGTGAGCGACAGCCAGCGACACAACCGGACCCACAAGGTGTTCGTCCTCTGCAACTACATCCTCCTCGGCGCCGCTTCCAGTTGCATCTTCCTCACCCTCTCCCTACGCCTCTTCCCCTCCATCTGCGGCTTCCTCCTCATCCTCCTCCACGTCATCACCATCGGCGGCGCTGTCTCCGGCTGTGCCGCCGCCTCCGGAAACACCCGGTGCAGCGGAAGGTGGTACGCCGCCCACATGGTGGCGACGGTGCTGACGGCGATCTTCCAGGGGTCGGTGTCGGTGCTCATCTTCACCAGCACATCCAACTTTCTGAGCAGCCTGAGGACTTACGTCAGGGAGGAGGACGCCGCCGTGATTCTGAAGCTCGCCGGAGGTCTGTGCGTGCTCATATTCGCGCTGGAGTGGTCGGTGCTGACACTTGCTTTCTTTCTCAAGTACTTTGCTTACGTGGAATCTGGAGGATCCGCCGCCGCCAATTCCTCCTCGAAAGTGCAGGCTTCGGAGGACGTCTCCGACTGGCCCGGCCCTTTCCAACTCCGTCTCTAACTTATCTTTATCAGATCAGATATATAAAGATAAGATAATATGTTTGTGTGGATTCATTTCATTTCATTTGTTTGATTTATTGTTTGTAGTTACTATGTTTAAATTTAAGACGAAGCAAGCTTGCTTCGGATCTGCTTAATTATAATTATAAATGGGATGGTGACTTATGGAGAATGCTTTTTTCACTGCTGTACGCTTTCAGTCTAATTTAGGATCAACCGATAAAGCACTTGTGAGTGGTAAGAAAAGGTGAGTTGAAATTCCGTTAGACAATAAGTGGGCTTACATTGAGCTCGAAAATGCGGAATTGAAGTGAAGACTTTTTTAGACTCTATTTTATTATGTACCTACTACAAAATATATTAAAATAGAACTGAATTGATTAGGTTGTGATCACAATTCGAGGATAATAAATATGAAATTATTAGATTTGCAAATTGAATCAGAAATCGAAATCAAGCTACGAGCTAGCTCAGATTAAGCACAACTTCATTCTTAATTTGCAGCGGCGGAATGAATTGCAGAAGCTGAATCGAGATTAAGACTGAGAGAGAAGGTGGAAGAAAGAAACTGAAATCCTGTTATATTAGATTAATCTCGATCATGTATTACAGATGTATTGGAGTTGCTATTACATAACTAACTAATGCTAACATAAGTGCAAACATAAGCTTTACTATGCTAACACATCTTCACTAATTCCGAAAAGTGAATTAACATAACCCAACTTATGATAGGTTTAGTGTAAAACTCAGGAAATTAGGCTGGGAAATTCAAAACTAGCCGTTCCAAATCAAACAAATAAAGTGTTCACAAATTATCATATTCGCTGACCCCACCCATCACTCCATAGTCAATTTCCATCATCTCAACTCAGGCAAGTTTACAAAAAAAAAATAATAAAAAAAATAAAAAAACTCAGGCAAGTCAGGAACACAATTATTTTTAATAATCTTTATTTTGTTCGCATAGCTGTTTTAATTTTAGTTATATTTTAAGATAAAGGGTTAAAAATAAAATTGTTATATGAATTTTGACCCAATTATAAATCGATATCTGAATTAAAAAAAAAAAAAAAAAAAAAAAAGACTACATGAACTTTTAATTTCCGAGGAGTTGAATACATTATGTTACATTTTTTAAAATCAACTTAGATATAAAATTGGGTGCATTCCAATCATGTGGAGTTTTTTATATATACCTAAAATAGAGTCGCCAAGAGACCACAACAAAATATATTCAATTTCATTAAACTTTTCAATTAGGCAGGCACACATTACATACCTAAATATTACAAACCCCTCTCTGTGTTGGATCCCGTCTTCTCTAGAAAGTAGAAAGTGTGAATCGGAATATGTATCATAAATATTGATATATTGATTTTAAAGTTGGACGATGACTGGTTTTCCCTATTCATTTGTGTGTATTTATATTATTGTTTCTAAATTTCAGATCAGATATATTAATATTAAAATGTGACTATGTTAAGTGAATATCGAACTCAATTCGCCGTTAGAGATTGTAATTTCTTGTTATATAATTAGTCCAACAGAATACAGATGTCTAATTTTCTAGTGGTCAGATAGATGGATTATACAGAAGGTTTTGGGCCTTGGCATTTTGGACAAATAGATGACTAATTAATCAATTTTGGAAGGAATGAATAGTGGGACTTCTATTCTAGTGGCATTTTGGGCCTTGGCAGACAAGACAGTATTCAACTCGGATGAAGAAATCTAATGTTTCTAGTGCATTTATTTATGTGTATTATAATCAAGCAGGACAACTTTGAATCTTTGACAACTCAATTAAATATGATTTTTTTTTAAGAACGGGCTAATAAGGAAGTACTAATTTCACATACTACATAATTTTCAAACTCTTTTATTCATTTCTAAACATATTATACATTTGAAACTTATTAGCGCATGCATTGATTTCGTCAACATAATAGCATTAATATATTTGAACAATCAGAGCATGCACTACTTTATTAACATAGCACTATCTACGGTCTATTATAATTAAGAAATCGGCATGTTAGACTCATAATTTTCTTTTTTCGATTTTTAATCAAGTCATCACATGGAGATTCAAACCATAACCCCGGACTCAAACAATATAAAAATGAAAGCTCTCGACTACTAGACCGGCAAGCATTTTAAATATCATTGTTGTAGCTCAAACATTTATAAATATAGTTATAGTTATTATAAGTTCAGATTTCTCCAAATTCATTCATCATAATTACAGTCCCTTAACCAGACTTTGGGTAGATAGGATTGGTGCAACATCTTATTACTTACTTTATTAAGCTGATAGTTGTTGCAACTATATATATATATTTGTTAACTAAAGGACCGAATTATAAGATTTGAACTCAATAAAATATTTCACATATATCAGAAAATAAATAAATAAGAAATCCAGGTTAAATATAAGATGAGCCTATGGGAGAATAATAATATAATAATTGACGCTGAATTGAGATACCTTCCAAAAATGATTATACCACTAATTAATTATATATATCCAGGTTACCTCCTAGTCTTCATGTCCACTCATCTGAAAGTGATGTTAATTCAATGGCTTCCAAGTTTGAATGTCTTTTTGTTAGAAGAAGAAAGTAGTTTGCTTGTCCAATGTCCACTAATTAAGACATCCAGCAATTAAATGCAAAATAAATAAGTTCTTTTGGAGTATTTAGAGATTTTAGATATTTATAACACTTCAATATTTCCTCCTTAATTACATTTTAACCATTGAATGAAAAAAGAAAACAAAAAAAATTGTTTGGGTTGTTAATTTGTTGTTGGCATAAATAGATGGGTTAAAAATGAAATCACTACCTCAACTTTGACTCGATTACAAATCGTTATTCAAACTTTAATTTTACAAAATAGTTACATAAACTTTCAATATACGAGCATACATCTGTTACAAATTACGTCAAATTGGATAGAAAATAGGAATGTTCCAGCCACGTAAAATCTCTTGATGGATATTTAAGATGAGTTCGCTAATAATTTAAAAATATTGCACTGAAATATCTTTAAGTGGACGTTTAAATTGAAAGACGCCTTTGAAATATTTGGGAAGTCAAATTGAACATTCAATTGAAGAAATTTCGTTGCAATTCTTTTAATATACTTTTCAATTAATCTTAGGTACACATCTAAATATCTAACACGACCGAAACAACTCATTTTCTGTCCAAAATTGACGTAAAAATTATAACATATGTAATAATATATTTATAGATTGAAAGTTCATGTAGTAAATTTAAAAATAAAAAAACTAAATTTCATGTAGCAAATTATAATTGAATAAAAATTTATATAGAAATTACAGTATTAACCCTAAATAAATACTAGTGATCGAAGTTTGGTGCGTAGAATGAAGCGTTACATATTGACTGTCAAAATTGGCCGCCAGTCAAAAAGTAAAATTCCATGAATCAATCAACAAGGAATACTTCCAATATACAACGTATGACAGATATATAATTCTAGTCTAGTAAAAATTCTGAAAGTTTTCACAGTATCATATCTGAATGAAAATATTGTGATTTTTCGTAGTATTTTCATTCTCTTATTTGTGGTAAAAAAAAAAAAATCTTTAATATTACATTTTCAATCTTTAATTAATATTTAGTTTTTGTATATATATATACCAAATGACGAACATTTCTCCATGTATCAACATCGTAGACATCTCGCAAGTACAAATTTAATCCTCGTATATACGATACTGAACATGGTAAATTACCTTTTGGATAACGGTTTTTTGGATACTTCACATTTTGCCAAGTGACAATTGGACTCGAGATTCTTTCATAATATTGCGTACTCAATATATATTTGTTGTTGCAACATCTTTAATAATATTAAATTGATCGACAACGTCTACTATTTTGTAGTCGGTTTAAAACAAATCTCAGATATATGTATATATATCACTCCATGCCTCATATATTTACTTTACTGAAAGAAACGAATCACTTTCTAAAATTAAGTCAAAGCGAAAAGAAAAGATTCGATGAAATTCAAAAGATGGAAAATAAAAAGGCTCCCGCGCATACACTTTTTTGGAAATTCCTTGTGCTTTCTTGACATTTTTTTTTTATCAAACATATATAAGATATATACCTTTATCAATATATATATATATATAATAATTAAATTGGTAATGTGTGATAATTTTTCTTTTTCACTCTTCCTAATTACTGTTCACCTACTTAACCAATAACCACCAAGTACACGTCCATATATTGAAAAGAAGGGTTAATTACCACAACGCTAGTTCACACAGTTCGAAGATAAATATAAATTGTTAGTTGGATTTTTTTTAAACAATTTATTAGCTGATATTTCATTTATGAACAAATTGTTAACCATATCAAATTAAAAGAATAGCTCAAACAGGATAAAAGCTGCATATCATCATATGCACAGTTGAGATACACACAAAGATGATCATATAGCAAAATTAAGTGTAATTATTACACTATACTATCACTTAATTATCTCATACTACTAATAACTAAACAAGTGACCGTACGAACTGTACACAATATATACATAACGTACTTAATATATACAGGATAAATTTATTATTATTTACATTATAAGGCGCTCTTGATTTTATCTCCTACTAAAAATAACTAAACAAATTATGAAGGTGGATGCACATGTCATTTACGTGACAATTTAGTTAATCGTTCAAAATTAGCTATATATTGAGGCATGAGGTTGACAACCACCACATCACTATCCCCTGAATGTATATAACAAAGTCGTTTTCTTCAACTATAGCTGCATGTGGGTAGAATAGATATAGGTTCAAATTTGAAGAACATCGCCCACTATCTTTTGTTTTCGTTAGGTTGAGTCAGTTTGACCCAATCCATAAATAAACAATAATAACCATTATTAAAATTATATATATATATATATATATATATATAGTATATATAGGCCATAGGGATTGGACAGGGAGGGAATCAATTTTCTTTTTTTATATATATATACTAAACAGATACTAAACAAGATTAGAATGACATGCACACAGTTTATTTTATGGTTTTACGTATCATTAAAATTATTTATAAATAATATTTTTTTTTTATTAAACGTCACCAGTAACTACTTCAGAAACATATGGTCAGGAGCCCTCTATCTATATATGGTTGCAGTCAAAACTTCTATTTAAATCTAATTATATATTGTGAAATTTGTAAACGGGCCACTTATCCCTACGTATTAAGTTAGAATGTTATTGTGAAATTTTGGACTGTTCATTAAATTAATTACCTTAATATTTTCAATTAAATTGGTGTTTAACTTAGTTCCGTGGAGATCCTAATACCACAAGAAATCTAATTATTTTTTAGAGAGCTATTTGCAATTTTTTATAATATATCTATTATAAATATCGAGTCTTAATTTTTAAGGTAACAAACTTCTAACAAAGAGACTTACTAGAAATTAGGGGTGAGCGGTTCCGGGTACCCTGTAATTTTAGAGTATCCCGGAACCAGACCATACAAAACGGTTATTTACATCTATTACCCAGAACCGTACCAGAACCGTTTGGACTGACCGTTCCGGAACCGTTTAGATGCGACCGGTTCTGGGTACCCGTTTGGAACCGATTACCTCCATGTATTTTTTAGAAAAGAAATCTAAGCATTTGATTTTTTTTATTGATGTCAATAAAACACATATACTTTTATAAATCATGTAGCATAATTGAATACAAAGTGTTAATAACTTAGTAACAAAATATTTAATTTTGTAAAAAAAATATAAACGTTTAATTAGTAATATATATATATATATACTAAACGGTTCCGCATCCGGGTATTTGGGTACCCAAATGCTTATCCTGAAACCGGAACCGAAAATACCGATTCCTAGAATTTAATCCCAGAACCGTACTAGAACCATTTACCTTTACCCGGAACCTACCCAAATGACCGGTTACATATCGGTTCCGGTTCCAAACGGGTATTTTGTGATACATAATAACTTAAAAAATGTGATATTTACCATGGATTTTTAATAGTATACTTGCCAAAAACCCTTGCAAATAGTTTTCTTTTTGAGAAATATCCTTCCAGGATAGTTAATTTTATTGTATTTGTAATATACGTTTTCTAATACTATATGATATTTTTAAACACACTAACGAAATTTCTAAAAACTCAAACTAGATTTTTTTTTTTTCCAACGACGAACAAAGCTTAATATGTAATTTTTATTTGGTAAACAAAAGTTGAATGAACTAAGCCGACGCTATAAACTCATCCGGCTATATAATTTTTGAATTTTAATATTTATTTATGAGTATATTATATATTTGAACATTCGGTAAATACACTAGTAATGTAATATATATTGGTACCTTACAACCTATAATAATGAGTAATAATTATTAAGGTTTGATGAGAGTCCTTTTACTTTTGCACTTTAATATTATCACGAGGATGAGGCCCCCATATTCTCTGACCCTGACCTCCCCACTCCATTATATTGTCTTCATGCTCACTCATTCCATTCCCTTCTCTATCTCTTTCCACATTCTGAGCTGTTAATTATCCCTGCAGATTATTCCTCTATAAACCTCCCCTTCCTTAAACTCATCTATTCATCTCTAGTTACATTACATACATATATACATGAAGGAGGAGGAGGAGAGTGAATTCGAGATGGCGATTCCGCACCTTTTCCGATGCCCGATCAGCCTCGACTTGTTCACCGACCCGGTAACCCTCTCCACCGGCCAAACATACGATCGCCGCAACATCGAAAGATGGCTTCAGCTCGGAAACCTCACATGCCCCGTCACAATGCAAAAGATCCAACACCCATTCTTCTTCCCCAACAACACTCTCCGCCACCTCATCGACCAGTGGCTCACCCTCGCACACGGCGTCGACCCTAACTTCTTCCAAAGAATCGACCCCGACCGCTCTTTGCTCGCTCTCAAGCAATGCCTCCAATCAAATACCGCTCCCCTCACCGAAAAGCTCAACGCCATCGAAAAAGTCCGAGGTTGTTACAAAAAATGTGTTAGTAGTAGTAGCATTACATTTTTTTCTTATAATTAATCAGCAGAATGAGAAGTTAACGGTTTTAGTGCACTCGTTATTTCATCTGAATTTAATGAGTCTGACGTATGTATTAATGTTTATAATGCCTTCATTATTATAATCTACAGGAACATTGTATTCCGTTCATATCCTTTCGTTCATTACTGCATATTAAAGCGCTATTTTCTATCAGGTTTATCGGAGCAGTCACCGTCGAGAAGTCCTTGTTTGCTGCGATTAGGGTTTCTGCCATTGCTGCTCGAGACCGTCTTCAAGGAAGAAGCCGAATATCCGACGTTGTTCTTCGAGGTGGCGCTAACCTGTGTAGTAAAACTAGTCTATGCATCCACCGAGCCTGAATCGTCGACCTCTCTCAATAATATTCTCAAAGAAGAGTCGAAATCGGCAGCGTTCGTGGCTTTATTCGAGAGCGGAACACCAAATACGAAGAAATCCCTATGCCGTCTCGTCGAGACGATATCGTCATCTCCCGGGACGAAAGACCTCTGCACGACTTTACTAGCCGAAAGGAGACGATTCCTTCGAGAGCTTATAAACCTTCTCCTAAACCGAAACACCGACGTGTCCGAATCGGGCATCAAAGCCATATGGTCCCTATCTTCGACCGACCCGACCCGTCAGAATCTAGTTCACGAAGGTGTCGTGGACGCATTAGTTACACACATTAAGAATGTTGCCGAAAAGGGGTGGGCCCCGCTGGCGATGGCAACCCTTGAGCGGTTTATCGGGATGGATAAGGCTAAGGAAGCGTTGATTTCGAACCGGGACGGTATACGTTGCGTGGTGAAAATGGTGTTTAGGGTTTCGGACATTGAGGGTAGCGAGAGTGCTTTAAATTTGCTCACGGCTATATGCGAAGGCTCGTTGCGGGCTCGAGAGGACGCGATTGGCGCGGGGGTGCTAACCCAGTTGCTGTTTCTATTGCAGAGCCAGTGTAGTGGTAGGACCAAGAGTAAGGCTAGAATGCTGCTAAAGTTGCTTAGATCCAAAACGGATGAGGCGGAGATGCAAAAGAGTGTATAATAATATAATTAATAGTGGATGGATAGTAGGTGAAAGAAAGTTAATTAAGGGAGACTACATGTCTAATTAATTGATGTTAATTTGGACCTTTGTTTTATTTTATGACGATAATGATGTCGGATCTTTTGACTTCTTATCCACCTTTTTATAAATAAAAAAAATGGATGTATATAGATTGTGTGTTTTAAGTTTCATGTTTGCCGGCCAAAGATTTTTTTTTATGTAATTAATTATTTATTAAATCTACGCGTTAGACGCATACATATATAACCAAAAAATTCTATTAGTAAAACACTAATTATATTTTATTTATCATAAACTGTAAACTTTACTAGGTTACTATTTAAGTTTTTTTTTGGTAATCTTATTTTTTATTCTAATAATAAATAAACCTATTTAATAAATGGAAAATTATTTTTATACCAATAAATATGATATATACATATATATATTAATCTAAAAAATAATTATTTTTATAAAATAAACCCTGCTAATTAGATTTTTCCTCCTTTAATAAAAATATACTTTTATTATATTTTCACAGTTTTTTAAAAACTTTCTGGCATAAAATTATTATATTTTTTAAAATAATTTTATGTTTTTTTTTAAATAAATAAGCAATAAACTTAAAAATAAAATTTAATAATCATAAATTATATTTGTGATGTGTATAAAGAAATCAATAATTAACCAGTTTTTTTTTTTTTTTTTTTGGCTATTAATAATTAACCAGTTACAAAAACCTTTAAAGTTTATGTACCTTTGTCTTTGAAAGAGTCAAGGATGTGTCATTTTTTCAAATTAATTTTTTTTGTAGTAGCTAAATCTAAATATGGATAGAGACACATACATCAATATATAGATATTTTTTTAAAGGCTTAATTTCGCTAAATAATCTCCTGACTCTTAAAATCGCTCTAACCATATAAATTGGTTGGTCATAAGCTTTATCACATAATGATTAACGAGTGGTCCAAATGCATAATGTTGATTTTTTTGAATACTATACGTGATTCCGACAATATTACTTAGGTTTGGTACTGTGATCCAAGGAAAACAAGAAACGTACAAAGACCAAATTGGCAACAAGAGAACTTTGAGTTTGAGCTGTGATGTCTAGCTTGGAACAGAGATTCCTCCTAGAAAAGACCAAATTGGCAACAAGGGCATCTAACATATGTCCCTTTTCTCTAAGTTAGATTTTCATATCCCCACGCAAGTATCTATGTTGAGCTAGACTTTTCAATTGCACGTTCAACTTTCTTAATTAGCTATGCATTTCATCCCTAAGTGGAAGTTGTATAACTAACATTTTAACCCTTATGATAGAAAAAATATATTACAAATACTGCTCTTCCGATTAAAGCTCCTAGAACACCCGTAAAAAATAAAATTAGTTGCTCAGATCACATCAAATCCATACACTTTGCATCCACCGATAACTTACTCAATCTCTACGCAACTTGAAATATTTTGAAGATCCATCATGTAACTTTTTTTTTTTCCAAAAAACAAAAACAAATTATATATGCGTGTTTTAGTACTATGTGAAATTTAAACGAATTATTTCACTACCTAACCTAACATCTCAACTTGATAAGTGAATGGTAGTTTAGTAGATTAATATGTACATATTAACAATGTTCTCAATTTTAATCTTTAGGGCACGTTTGTTTGCCGGTATTGCGATATCTTAATACCGGTATTAGCTAATACATGCTTAGCTAATACAATGTTTGATTGTGTCATGTATTAGGATATCCTAATGCAGTGTTTGAATGAACTTTGTATTAGGATATCCTAATACAATGACTAAAAGACCTAAATACCCCTAAATAGATATATTCATTTTTTAATTATTTTTATAATTGAAGGCCGACCGGGGTTCGCCGGAGTCCGGCCGGATGTCGTCGGAGTCTGGCCGGGGGTCGTCGGAGTCCGGCCGGGGGTGGCCGGAGTCCAGCCGGGGGTGGCCGGAGTCCGGCCGGAGGTCGTCGGAGTCCGGCCGGAGGTCGCCGGAGTCCGGCCGGGGGTGGCCGGAGTCCGGCCGGAGGTCGCCGGAATCCGCGCGGAGGTCTCCGGAGTCCGGCCGGGGGTCGCCGGTGGACGATGTTATGAGCCGAAGTTGGGGTAGCTGTTGTATATTAAATAAGGTTAGGGGTAAATAAGTAATTTTGAGTTTGGTATTAATTAGTACATCACTTTTAGTTTGTATAATCTAATAAGAAATTCCTCATATAATTAAGTATTAGCTAATACCAATATCAAGTGTAAATAAACAAAGTATTAGCTAATACCGGTATTAGGATATCGCAATACCGGCACGCATGCTCTGACGTAGACATGCATATTATGTTAATAAAAATCCCACATTAAGCACTTATTAGATTCAAAGTCAATATAAATAATTTTGTCAATACTTACATTAGGCTGAACAACACTCAACTACCGTAGTCAGGAAATATATATATAATATAATACGTACTAGATCATACTTGTCTAGGATTACCTTAGGATAATTAATAGAGTAGAAATTGATTTTTCAGTTAAATTCAAGGTTAATAACACAATAGGGGCCTGAATGTTTGCTCATGTTGTCAAAAGGGGTCTGAATTGAAAAAACATATTATTAAGGGCCTGAAATTTGAGTTTTGTGTATAAGTGAGGTCTCCGTCTATTTTTTCTGTTAAAAGTGACGGAAAGTTGAAAATAATTTGAAAACCCGAAAATGCCCTTTGACCAAAGTGTGTCCTCACATATTTGACCTAAAAAGATGAAAATACCCTTAAAGCCACCACAACTCCGGCGACCACCACCACCCGGCTCCGGCGACCACCACCCATCTTCGGCGACCACCACCCATCTCCGGCGACCCTAACCTCCCTCTGGCGACCCAAAAAAGCTCCGATCGGAGCTTTTTGGCTCCGATCAGAGCTTTTTTGGGTCGCCGGAGGGGGTTTTGGTCGCCGGAGCTGGGGTGGTGGTCGCCGGAGTTGGGGTGGTGGTCGCCGGAGTGGTGGTCGGTGGCGGTGGCTGTGGTGGCCTTAGGGCATAATTAGTGTGCATGGGTATTTTAGACATTTCACATTTCATTAATTAAACTGATAAATTGTATAATAATTGCAAAAGGGTAATTTTGTCATTTCACGTATTTCTGTTACACTTAACAACAAATTTGGACGGAAACTCGATTATCAACAAAACTCAAAATTCAGGCCCTTAATAATACGTTTTTTCAATTCAGACCTCTTTTGGCAACATGGGCAAACATTCAGGCCCATATTGTGTTCTTAACCCTAAATTCAATATTGAATTGACAACAGACAGAGACAACTTTATAATAATTTTTATTTCCAACAAAAAAAAAATGTAAAACCGAATTCTTTTGCCGGACATCTCCAACTCGTTTGTAAAAAATGTACAAGCGTTGCTGTCGCATAGATTTTTACTGACGAGAAATCTCGTTAATATAACTTTTTACTGGTGAAAATAGGGTTTTATTGGCGATAAACCATCATCGGTAAATATATAAACTCTTATAGTGAATGTATCCTCTTTTTTTTTTTTGGGAAAAAACTCCAATGAATTAAATTTCGTTTTTTGTTGTTGTTGCTAAGGGATGTGAGAAGTTGGAAAATGAATTAGGTGAGGGCAAAAAGGCATAAAATTGGGCAATTTGTCCGCTTAATGTTTCCGGTCGAAACCAATTAGCAACGACACAATAATTATGCAACGCCCCCACACTCCCTGCCGATCCAAACGACTTTTTCTACACTTTTAGAATAAAGTTAAATAAAAACCCATAAAAGTGGGTAGGATGTTGCTCGTTCTAGTAAGTAGTAACCTATTATTATTATTATTATTATTATTATTATTATTATTATTATTATTATTATTATTATTATTATTATTATTATTATTATTATTATTATAGATTAAACAAATAATATATAAGTAATATAAATATTAATATAAATATGAAAGGTGAAAAGGGTGGCAAAAGAGGAAGATGAAAGTGGATTCAGGTTAACTCTTTTTCTTTTTATATTCCAAACTGTGTCACATTATTAAAATTTTAACATGTCTCTGTAGATTTAAGATTTTTCTTCTAAAGTTTACCAATTCTAATATGATTTAAAAAAATTTAAAAAATTAAACTACACCCAAAACACATATTCAAATCTTAAAAGTGATGTACGATTCGTGAAATAAATTCTGGAGTAAGATATTTGGTTCCGTTAAGGAATACTATTACTACCGGGGCTTGTTCCAGAAGATATATGTATGTATAATTATAATATATAGTGGTTTCTTTCATAATTTAAATTAAAAAAAACTCATGACTGATCTTTAGGCCCATAAGCTCTCAGCCCACATGAAAACTGAAATGAGCATTTTCATTTTCATGGATTTTAGGGCTAGAGCTATAAAAGAGTCACTACAGGAGAGCCAGGAGATAACGGCTTAACTAGACGGCTCTTGAGTACTTGAGCCGTAAAAAAATCAATCCACAAATAAATAACGGCTGAAAATGTGATGAGCCGCCTATCTTTTGTTTTAACGGCTCTAAATTAATGTCGTGCATATTATGATAAAAAAATTCCACTCTACGGCTCAATTCTAACGCCGCTGGAATAATATCTTTTTTCATATATATATTATCTTTTACTTTGCCGGCTCAAAGTTAATGCCGTCAATATTAAATGATTTTTTTGTCCACACGGCTCAATTCTAGTGCCGTTGATTTGATAAAAAAAAAATTATTTAGGGTTTAGGGTTAAATTATAATTGTTTACTATTTTTTGTGCAGCTTTTGATATTGGAGACAGTTCTTCTTTCTTCTTCCAGACGCTTCTTCTTCCTTCAGTTACCAATTGAGCAACGCTCTCTCCATGATTTCCAGGACTTCAAAAATCGTCGATCTTACAAACTCCAGTCTTTAACCCCGTTCGTTTCTTCTGTTTCGCAGCTGAAAATCATCGTTTTTTAAGGCTTTAATTTATTTGTCCATGTTCAAGATTTGAATCTTAGGTAATTATTTCACTCTTTGCATCATATGTAAATCAGTTCCTTAATCAGCTTCATTGTGCCAGAAGATGCATTGGTTTGGTAGCTGCGCTAGTGGAAAGGTAACCATGAGCCTCCGTCTGTCTAGTAGTTGTTCGGCCGCCGTCCGTTTAGCTTTTGTAGCTCCAACCTCAAATCTGTGTTTTTATGCTGATGATATTGGTTTTTATTGCTCCTCGTTCAATTATTTTCAAATGGATATGTTTGCTGCTATTGATTGTTCTGGTAATGGCTCAAGTATTTACTCTTGATTTTCATTCTTCTGATGTTTGGGTCTGGTTGCTTCTCTCCGTTTATGCTGTGATTATGTTCTTTGATTTGTTTATTGATGTTGTAATTCTAGTTTCTATCCTTAATGTTGTTGGTTACTTTCAATCTGGATTTATTTTTCCTATTGCGTTCAATCTGCTTAAGCTCCTACTCTATCTGGGTATGTGATGAACTGATGCTATTACTGAATCTAGTTTGGATTGCTACTGTTGAATCTGAGATTTCATGAAGAGCTGGTTATGAAGGGCGCAAAACTTGCTCATGAGTAGAAGAATTTGTAGGAATCCGCATCTGCAGCTATACTATTTTTGTTTTTCAACACATTGGAGTTGAACTATTTTGTTCTTTTACTTACTGCAATACGAGAAACTGTTGAATTGAAACATATGCTTTGAAAGTCAATATATTATATGTTAGTTGATCATGTTCTTAGTTTTAGATACTGATCCACTCTTCTTCAATTTTCTGCAGTCTACCCCTGCAGGTGTTAGAACATATAATTTTTACTATCCCACAGAATGGACACCGGAACAGGTAATTGAGAAACAAGGTTTTAAATTTTCTTTTGGGTGCCATCTTCTGTTGGATTTAGATTAGATGGTTATTCAATTTTTATGGTTGAATAGGGTTATTTGAGCAAGTTGAATGATAAACATGCTTTAAGTGAATGGAGCTCACAAACTGGACCATGGCATTTTGATCATAAGGTACTAAATTATGGTATGTGCTTACATGTTATTGTTTGTTCAGTGTGCATGAAGGCTGAAAAAGCAAAAACAATCAACCAATTACTAATACCGTGAATGCATAGTGCATGACATTTCTCTTGGTGTTGATGTCCTTTAGTGTATGTAAATGTGAGTGTGAATTGGACTCTGGATATATAGAAAAGAATGAGTATTTACACATTCCATTGCTAGATTTTGCATTTACTAATAAACAAAGTTTTGATCATGGTCCAGGTTTTTTTTATCTAAGACCAAACTGCAAGTTAGGAGATAAAGAACCACTAAAGGAGTTGTTGTTTGCTGATGGGGGCTTTGGACTGTTTTGGGGTACAACAATCTGCTGTTTCCTGGTGTTGTTGCTGCTGAGAATTTGAATTTAATTGTGCAAGCAAGGCCTTGATCTGGATCTGGATCCCGCTGCGCTTAGTGTCTCATACTCATACTACAACAAGGCATTTGTAAGGGTATAGAGCTCTTTGTTGGGGGTGGTCAATATCGTCTTTACATTATATTCTCAATAAAGGATAATTATCTACATTTATCGTCTAGATCGTTTATTTTTTTTTATTTGGACAATTATTTGAACGGCTATATAAAAGAGCCGTGAGAAATATACAGCGGCTTGGAAAATGAGCCGTTAGATAATTAATCAAAAGTGCCGTGCAAATATTTATGGCTGGTAGTGGCTCATTAAAATTGCCGTAAAAATATTTATGACGGCTTGAAAGAAGAGCCGTCCCATAACGGCTCAACTTATGAAGTGTCGTTAGATTTTCCCGGCTATGCATTTAGCGGCTGTACCATGATGTAGCCGTTTCTTTTTGCTGGCTTTTCTTTATAGCCGTTATCTGCTATTTCTAAAGCCCTAAACATAGTTGTCTCCTGTAGTGAGTGTAATATTCATAATATACTAATTTATATTTATGAGAGCATCCACAGTGGTTCTACCTAAATCGTATTCTTTAAAATTGTTACGTAGAAATTTATGTACACTTTAAGTAATACGTAAAGTTAAGACACACGTAAACAATATTTACTCCGCAATGGTATTACTTAACTATATTATATTATTAAATTTTCTAACAACCACCAATAAGATATTAGCATTAAATATAAAATTAATTAATTATAATTAAAATATAGTTATGTAATACATAGTGCATTCATTAAGTTTAAAAAATAGGTTACGTAAAAATAGGCGAGTCCTACTTTTAAAAAATACTATGTAAAACCATTGTAGTACGCTTTTATACATTTTATATAAAAAATATGTTAAACTTATATTTAAATAATACTATGTAATACCCTTGTCGATGCTCTAATAAACAATATTTGTTCAGAATCTGTTTATAAGGATTAAAGTGATGATATGAATATTTTACTATTTTTAAAACTTAAAAGTTTAAACTTGAAAGTACGGATCAACCTCTGCAATTTTATTGGGTTTTTTTTTAATATTATTATTAGGTTTGAAATGGCCATTTCCATCAGATCCAGATCCTCCTGTCCCAATTCGTACTTCACCGTTAAGATTTTTGACACGTGTTTTGAGTGTAATTAATTTTGTAGTTTTTTTCTTTCTAAAACTCTATTAGGACTTGTGAATCCTAAATGAAAATAAATCTAAAGACACGTGTCAAGATCTTAATGGTAATGCACGATCTAGGGCATGAAGAGTGAGTCTGGTGATCCGAATCCATTTTAATGTGTACCTTAAATGGATTCACCAAAAAAATTGTAAAGATTGCACCGATATACCTTCAATTAGACGCTTAATTAAAAAAAAAAATATTGAAATTTGCTGATTGTATAATTGAAAGTATTTTGCTGCAATTCTTACAATTATTGAATCCATATTGTGCACACTTCAAAAGACTTCACATGCCTGGAACATACTCTTTTTATGTCAAAATTGATGAAAGTTGTAATTGAATAAGCAATTTGCTATTTTTTTCACTCACCCAAACTAGTTAAAGTTTGAACCTGGAACTCTTTTTAAATCATTACTTCATATTATATGATGTATTTAGTTTATATGGTTGAGGTGCAGGATATGACGTTGATGAAATTGTTCTTTATAATAATAGAAACACAATATATATCTTTCTTAAACCAAGCTTTTATTGTATAATTTAAGGATACAAATGAAAAGAACATCAACACAAGCTTGAGACTATCCAATAATAATATATCAAACCTGAACCTGATCCATCTGAATCCCTTTTTCAGATTTCAAATTTTCATTTTCGAAGTACGTGTCGAGATGATCGGCCAGCGCAGGCCTGTTGATGCTCTCGTGGTGGTGCGACTTGCACACGAGGTAAACCACGGTTTGCGCAACAAGCTCGAAAAGAACCACAAATGATGGATATACGTCCAATTGGAACCCGTTTAAGTTCGGACTGTCTTATCTTGATCACTCCACTTGTGATTGTAAATCGAAACCTTGACCCGAATACTCCACCAATATCATTAATGGCCCGGACGGACCGAGGTACTTGTCCGGGCCCATCCAAGAGCCTCACCTACGTTTTAGAAAAAACCATCAAAAGAGTGTAACACTTGTCATGTTTTTATTGGTTTGGTGTAAACACCAAGCCTACAAAAGATCAAGCGCGTGCGCAAATTTATGTTGTCAAATTGTTCCAACGACGTCATTAGAATGATGCATGACATGATTGACAAAACTCATATGATGATACAAAACCGTGATCAGCCCTATCCGAGGAAGATACAAGAGTAGAGCTTAATCAAAAAGAATGACATATATATTCGTATACATTAATTAATAACATTAATTTTAGAATCAACAATAAATAAATGTCATCATCATCAATACTAAAAATGCTAATGAAATCTAAAGTCATACACAGATGGATGCTTGTTATCTTACCTGTCAATTTTACCCGTGACCCGCGGGTGACCCGCAAATGACCCGCTCACGGGTCGGGTACGGGTGACCCTTTATGCTAACGGGTCATTTACGGGTCAACCCGTAAATGACCCGCTGAGAGCGGGCCGGGTACGGGTTTGGGATTAGGACCCGTACCCGGCCCGTGACCCGTTTAAATCAGTTTTTTTTTTTTTTTTTTTTTTTTTTCCGTTTCCCTTAATAATGGTTAAAATCTAAATGCTAAATTGCTAACCCTAGGCGCGCTAGTCCTCTCACTCTTAGTCACTCCTTCCAATCTTAGACTTCTTTCTATATACCGACAAATTAAACTACTAATTAATATTTGATCTCATAATTAATTGATATCCAATTACTTTCGTACGTCCACTCAAATTCGGGTGCATATATTAGTAGTGTGTGTTCGAACGAGTTCGAAACATCACTTATTTAAATTTGCATTGCATGTTTGACCCGGGTCACGGGTCAACACGGGTCAACCCGTTGACCCGTGTCCCGGGTACGGGTTTATAATCCTGACCCGTAATGACCCCCGGGTCAATCACGGGTCGGGTCGTCCGTGATCCGCGGGTCACGGGTCACGGGACACGGGTTGTGACCCGTTGACAGTAATCACACTTAATCGTTGAGCAAGAGACAAGTAAATCTCAGCCGTTGAACTACGGTGGAAAAATAAAGGTCAAACAACACTAATATCTAACCGTTGGATCAATCCATGATCATACTACGGTCAACATCTGACCGAATGATGATGAAACGGCCAACCATCTCAACCGTTGGATCACACCGTTTGACCAAAGGTTCACGTCGTGTTTAGGGATGATCAATCTCACTGACTTGGTCCATAAATAATTCATACTTATTGTAAGGGGTAATGTGAGGTTTACAGAGATTCTTTTTTAGTCATAGTGCTTGATTGCGAGATTTCTAATTAATAAACGAAGCACTACATTATCACGTCATTTCACCATGGATGATATGTATACTTGGGCAAAAAAGCTTATTTGACAAATTTAGAAATGCCCAAGTTTTGGTAAGAGATATTCAAAAGAAGATGTTTGATTACAATACTATATATATTTACATACATATGCGGAATTAGTTTTTGTATATACATGACTTCAAACATTAAGCTGTTGATGATGAACATCCTTTGCCCTTCCATGAAACTCGAGATTATGCGTCTGCATCGACCCGTCAACATTCTCATGGTGATATGACTTGCACACGAAGTAAACCACCGTAGCCGTAACGAGCCTGAGAAGCTCCAGAACAATTAACACCAACACAAAGGCGAATCCGAGCATAAATCGGCCCCCAGACTGAAAAATCTCATCCGTCCCCACAAAAAGCCTAAAAACCAAATGAACACCCACCAACAACACAAAAAGCAACACATACGAAGTAATATACGCACCCTTCTTCCCATTCATCAAGGACCACCCCTTCCGTAGGGCACCCCCACCGTAAACATCTTCTAGAACGGACACCACATTGGCCAGTTGCCATATCATGAGCAAGTATGGCAAAATCCCGAAATATAACACCGCGATGATAACGATAACAACGATACCCTCGATCGAATAATTACTCCATATGAACTTCCTCCACATTATAAGCATCCCTAAGAATACGAGGTTGAAGATGGAGTAAACCCCGACACTCCAAAGAAACGTCACCCCGAGTTTCTTGAAACTTTTAGCGGCGGAAGTTATAGCGTCGGTGAAAGTGGCGTTAACGTTCGTCCTGTCGGTATAGATTCCGAACATCGCGGTGGCGATAACCGAGGTAGGTAGAAGGGACAAGACAAAGTAGAGTACGAAGTAGATAACCTTTGACATCCACAGGGAAATCCAGCCGTACTTGGCGAAAGTGACGGTCAACTCCTCGTTACCGTCGTTGTTGTAATAATCGTACGCTCCGAGGTCTTGGTTTTTGAAGATCTTGCCGAAGAAGACCTCCGAGACCTTTGTGTGGGTAATGGAGAAGATGCAGATGGGGAGGATTAGGGCGAAGGTGATTAGCGTGAACATCTTCTTCGATCCGAAGATGGTTCGGAATGATTCTCTGTATATTCCGGCGAAGCCGAGCAATTTGAGCTCATTTTGTGATCTCACCATTCGGGTAGGGTATGGAAGTTTAATGGGGATTTATATATGAGCAGAGACGAAGGGAATCAAGTAATGCAGCTTGTATGGTAGTGATAGTAGTAAAGTTACATCTCAGCTCATTCTTATAAGAACCAGAAAAGAAGTACTTACAGAGATTGGATAACAATCAAGATGATCAGCAGCCATCTCTTTCTTCCATTGGCTCATGATGTTTTCGTTGACCTTGACCACCCATCAACTTGGAAAAACGCGTTGAACAAGCTGAAAAACAAGAAGAAATAATTAATGCAGGCTGAGCTGAGTCATGGATTTTTATTAGGGCACAACTAAAATCAAGTCGATGAAAAATCAGTCGAATTTATAACCATCGGATCTAACTTAGCTCGAGATCCGTGCACTTCTCTTTCCTTTCACAGTTTCACTCCCTCCTCTGTCTATGAATTTCCACCACTGTCCTCTCTTTCTCGGGCCCCAGTTCTCCTCTCTTCAACCCAATTAACATCCATTGAATTTTAATCAGGGGTTGCCGCCGTAGTTATGTGCCTACCGGCGACCACATAAGACTATCATGTCTGGAGTCCGAATATCAGACAGAAAGTTGCACAACGACTTCCTCTGCAAAATCGTCAGTGACAAGAAATCTGGCTAAATGTCTGTTGCGGTTTAAAGTTCATGATGATTGATGGCAACTCGTGTAGTGCACGACGGAATTCGCCAGTAACAGCGGCGCCTTCGTCGGACACGTGGTGTTCATGCGCGACCGGCCGTCGGAAGGTGGGTTTAGTCGGAAGTCGGAGATATTCGAGGAAGAAGAAGTACTGCACTTTTTCATGTTTAAACCATTCTCATACCCAAACATTCTTTGAGGTGCTCTCTCTCAAGTCTTGGATAATGAAATATTTCAATTGTATTATTCAAGGAAGAAGAAGTCATATCTAGTCATTTTAGAGAGATAAAGTATGGTTATGCAAGAGAGAAAGCTAGTTTTTTTCAAGATTGAAGACGATGGATAAGTTTCTAGCTCTTAACCTTATCATCTATCGTACAATAGATGCAGAAAAAGAAAGTGAGCTTTTAAGCTTGTTTTTTATGGAATGTGTGTGGGGTTCGAAAGAGAGGACCCGAAAAAAAAAAAAAAAAAAGGTCAGAGGAGAGAGTAAAAGGAGAAAGGAAAAATGCACGGATCTCGAGCTCAATTAGATCAGACGGTTATAAATTCGACTGATTTTTCAATCGACTTGATTTTAGCCGTGCCATTTATTAATATAATAATAAAATTATTGAGAACAGCAAGTTGCGTAAGCAACGCTTTATTTTTTTTTTTATTTTTTTTTTTTGTCAAAAATAGATTTCTTTTTTGTAATAAAAGTACTCGAAGATTAATTAGCATAAATTGATATAGGGTCACTTATAAGTTATTAAATTTTAATATATGAGAAAATATTGTTTGATAACGAATATTTTCAGTTTTTTTTAATTACTTTTAATAAATATGTGAGAAAATATTATTTGATAAATTGATACCTATGAATTTTTGTATTAGTATCCTATTTGTCAAGCTGTATTTTACATATATATATATATATATATATATATATATATATATATATATACCTAAAATTTTCAATCCCACTGTGGAGTGTTGGGGTCACATGGTTATTTGATAATTTTTTTTTTTTATTATTTTAATAAAATAAAATAATAGCACAGCGCAGAATAATTAAGTTTAATGTTTAAAATCAAATTTGTAACTTCTGTTTTTAAATGTCGGTTTTACCACTTCAAATTGAGTTTTAAAATTCCGTTAAATAACTAGTCATTGCATATTACATGTAAATAAGATCTCGAATTATACTATTACTAGGTGGTTGACCCGCGCGTTGCGCGGTAAATATTTTGTTTATATAATTGTTTTAATATTAAGAAAATTCAAATTTGATATAATCATTATTTTGATTAATAATTATTTTTTAAAACAATTTGTTCATTGAAAATGAAATACTACTACATATTTGAGGTGTGTAATACATATATATAACACTATTTTAACGTGTGTAACATAAGTTATTATTAATATTCTGAGTTTTTCACCGATATAAGCCTTCATGGACAACCAAATACAAATATAGACTGCATGAAAAAAAAAATTACAAATCTGAGGCAAACCGAGATTTCACATCTCGGTTTGGATTTTTTCATCCAAACCGAGATGTGAAATCTCGGTTTGCCTCAGATTTGTAATTATTTTTTCATGCAGTCTATATTTGTATTTGGTTGTCCATGAAGGCTTATATCTAGGGATGGCAACGGGTCTCGGGGCCCCGCTGACCCGCGGGGCCCCGACCCGGTTTTGACCCGCCGACCCGCGGGTCACGGGTCGGGTCGGGTCGGGTCGGGGCGGGGCGGGTCCGGGTCTTGAGACCCGGGGCCCCGTAGACCCGCCCCGAAATGTATATATATATAATATATTTTTTTTTTTTATATTTTTTTTTATGTTAATATGATATAACATTTACTAAACAATATGGTTAATATAATACATATATAAATAACATGGACCAAATTACAAATAGATGTATATTTAGATTATTAGGATTTGTTAATTTGGTGTTTGGATTTGAATTTGTAATGAATTTGATGTGTTTATTGTTTATATTTGATTGGTGTTATATTTATGTTTTGAATTTATATATAATGTAATATTTTGACAAAAAAAAATTGTATTTAATATTGAAAAAAAAAAAAAAATGTTCACTTGGCGGGGCGGGTCGGGGCCCCGCGGGCCGACCCGCGGGATTGTTGACCCGACCCGACCCGAAAGGGCCATTTGGCCGGGGCCGGGTCAGCCAGGCCGACCCGCGGGGCGGGTCCGGGGCTGCGAAAACCCGCCCCGACCCGCCCCGTTGCCATCCCTACTTATATCGGTCAAAAACTCTAATATTCTAGTATATATTATTATTTTTAACATAATTTTTATGTGTTTATTTTATTTATAATTAATAGTATTTGTATAATTGTATTCATAAAAATATATATAAAATATTCCTTATATAGTGTGATTTTTTTATTCAACTATTTATAGTTTAAATGATATTTTATAAGAATTTTAATAATTGTATCTAATTTTATTATTTTTAAAATATTATCTTATTTGTTTATATATATATATATATATATATATATATATATATATATTAGTATCATCCAAATCTAAAGATTATTTTAATATTAAATTATTAGTAAAAATGAAGCATGATTAAATTTATATACTTTATTTTAGATTTTTTTGTAGATTATTAATACATAAATAATGTTATGTAACATGCAAAAAGAATGTAACTCCTCTTAAGATTGAATAAGAAGCTTTAGACCTATTTTAGAGTGTCCATGTAAGCATAAATATGATGTCACTTAAATATATGTAACATATAACATAGTTGGACCAATAGAATTCAATCATTTTTATTGTTTTGCTTACTTGTTAAACTCTTATTAAACACATCCAAATTATAATATATATAGATTAACTTTTTTGTATCATTTCATGAAAGACACTATTTTATGAAAGTGTGCTATTAGCTTATCTTAATTAATTAAAACTCTAAATTAGTAATTAATGACTCAATTGGTTGAGATAAGGAGTTCCTTGCTCAACTTTTATGTTAGACATTGACAATGTCTCCTAAATTGTACAACCATGTTTGATATGATGAGCTCGAGTTACAACAAAAACCCCTAAATAGATATGAGTCTTTAGACATACCAGATAATCAAAATAATGATAATTGTGGTACGAAAATGACACCCCTCCCCCTATAATTGCGATACCAAGTACAACATACAAGTTTTACAAAGAAAAAAGTACAACATACAATGAAAACAGTTTTTTAATTTACACCAGTACACTTCAAATATATATATATAACTATATATTAACTATTCAGGAAGTACCCTTGACCCTTCTTCCCTGCGTGAGCATCGACCCATCAACGTTCTCATGGTGATAAGACTTGCACACCAAGTAAACCACCGTAGCAGTAACCAACCTAAGGAGCTCCAGAATCATTAACACCAATAAAAAGACGAATCCGAGCATAAATCCACCTCCCGACCGAAACATCGAATCTAACCCGACGAAAAACGCGAAAACTATATGGATACCCGCCAAGAATACAAAAAGCAACGCATAAGAAGCAATATACGGACTCCTCTTGCCCTTCATCAAGGCCCACCCCTTTTTTAAGGCATGCCTTCCGTACACATCTTCTAAGACGGACACCACATTAGCCAATTGCCATATCATGATCAAGTATGGAAAAATCCCGATATATAAGAGCGCTATGACGACGATAACGACGGTTCCCTCCGCCGAATAATTACTCCATATAAACTTCACCCATATGACAAGCATCCCTAAGAATACGAGGTTGAAGATGGAGTAAACCGCTAAACTCCAAAGAAACGTCACCCCTAGTTTCTTGAAACTTTTAGCGACGGTAGTAATTGCGTCGGTGAAAGGGGCGTTAGCGTTCGGCCTGTCGGAATAGATGGCGAACATTGCGTTGGCGATAGCCGAGGTAGGGATAAGAGACAAGGCAAAGTATGGGACTAAGTAGAAAGCCTTGAACATCCAGAGAGAAACCCAGCCGTATTTTGCGGTGGTGACGACCCATTCTCCGGCACCGTCATCGTTGTCCATATCGTAGGCGCCGAGGTCTTGGTTCTTGAGAAATTTGCCGAAGAAGAGAACGGAGAGTTTCGAGTGGGTGATGGAGACGATGCAGATGGGGAGGATTAGGGTAAATGTGATTAGGGTAAACATCTTCTTCCATTCGGAGATGGTTTTGAATGATTTTTTTGTATATTCCGATGAACTCTAGCGATTTGAGCTCATCTTGTGCTGTCAGTTCCATTCTTGTTTGGTACGTAGTTATGATCAGAAATGGTAGTGCATGCTTATGGAAGCTAATATTTGGTTTATATATATATATATATATGATCGGAAGTTAACATTTGTATCCAGAGACAAAGTCATGATTTTTATTCACGGGTAAATAATAATAAAAATATTAAGACTTAATGCAAAATTTTGAAGAATTAAATTAAAAGTAGTTGTATTTTAGGATAAAAAATACGGTATTGTCCCACCCGACTAAGTCAACCCTCTAAAACGAATGATTAGCAGCTGTCTGTTTCTTCATGATGAGTAATGGTATCGTTGACCACACCACAATATCAGTGAGGAATTTCAAAATACGTTCGATTATTAATACAAAAAATTGTTTGTATATTATCAATGTGTGGTAACTGCAAGTTGCACAAAGCAAAAGCATAAGATAAAATTTTGTCAATATAATGTCCAATGGCTCGGTACGGACGTGTAGGAAAAGATCTATGTATACATGTATATAATATATATGTTCTCTTGAATTAATTAATGATCAATTCAATGCTAGACAATCATAATAAATAACTGTATGGCCGACTAAAGCAAAGATAGTTTTTATTATAAAGCAAACCGAAAATCAAAATGTCTGATCATATGATGGACATGATGAGCTTTTATTGATGCAACTTTGATGTTATATACAAAGTTGTGTTTATTCATTATCTAGTGAGTTGGCAAGTTCATTGGGTTTATTTTTTAACCACAAACTCCACCTCGACTCCCAACTTCTCATAAAGCTCCTTGACCTTGTAGTCCGTCAGTGGCTTGCCGATGGAGCAATCGATTCCCGCTTCCATGGATGCTTTGATCTCTTCAGGAGTAGTGTCACTCTCGTGTAACCCAACTATTATGGCCTTCACTCCCGCCTTAAGCAGTGCCTTTGTTGCCTTCATTTATCATTAATAATTAAACCAATATTCAGATTCATAACAAAAACATAAACTAAAGTGTCCTCTTTTTATATCAAAATTATGGACATCCAAAAGGACCTTAATATTTAACATTTTTAATAAAAATATATTCAATTTTAAAATAAAAAATCACCAATCTAACCTAAAACGCATATTTGTCATGTGTATTTGAAAAAAAAATTGTATTTAAAAAATATGTTTGTACTATTTTTCTTATTAATTTTTTCAGTGTTTTTTTTTTACTTCTAAAAATTAATTAAAAAAATAAACAATCAATTTGAGTAAACATGGCCTCAATAATTTTCATAAGCGTTCGATTTTGAAAAAAAAAAAAAAAAAAACTCAAAATTTGATTTGAATGAAAGTAAAAACATATTAAAACAGCATTTTACCGGCCATTTTATTTGTGCAAACAATATTTTCCCATTATTAAGTAAAAAAAAAAAAAAGTAATGACATCGTTAAGTAAAAATAGAAAGATGAAAGTAATACATACCTCTTTTCCATCCATGTCAGAGAGTTGTTGATCCATGAAGACCATGTCAATTGGTTTTCCCGATAGAAAAATGTCAAGGGCTTCCCTTCCACTCGTAACTGAAAGAGTCTCCAAGTTGAACCTTTCCAACAAACGCTCGTACAGCCTTCCCGCCATAGCATCACCATGCACAATCAGACAAGTCGGCTTCGGCCGCTTGGGAACCTTCGAGACGGAGCCGGAACTGGAGCCAGAGCCAGAGCCGGAGCCAGAGCTGGAGCTTGAACCTTTGCCGGACATGATTTTCAAGCCGGAGCTGGAGCTTGAACCTTTGCTAGACATGATTTTCCGATCCAAAGACTGAGAATCTATGAGTGGTAACTTAATGCGAGTCTCAGGCTAACTCTGATTTATAAGGCACGACTAAATATGTATTGCATGAAGGGACGTTTAGTCACAAATATTTTCTCCTCTCCAAAACTCATGACAATATTTTGATAATCTTCTTTGACTGTGATATGACATGCATATTTGGTGACACTGGCCATCACAAAGCTGGAGTCATCTTATTAGTTTTAGTAGTTGGAGGAACTTTCTGTTATTTCTGCTAATTATTTCTTTGTTTGGGCGGAGCACAAAATATAATCTGCAAAGAGTTGAAATCACAAATAAACCGACCCAACCCGTTCCGAAATAATAATATCAAGTGCGGATGGGAAATTTTTCTTTAAAAGTCCGACTGATCTTTCACTACTAGAAAAAGGGATTTTTAGTGAGAGAGATTTTTTGTTGCTAAAAGTCTAAAATTATGTCGCTAAAAGTTTAGTGACGTAAAATTTTCTATCGCTATTCTGTTGCTGCTAATAATACTAATGACAAGATAGTCATTTTGTCGTTAAGTTTTAGAGACAGGAAGAAGAGCCTGCCGTTAAGTTTTAGCGTCAGGAAATGTCTGTCGTTAAGTTTTAGCGTCATGAAAATGCATGTCGCTAATAGAAGTCTCCATTTTTTATTTTTTATTTTACAAAAAAAATCCTTAATTTAATAATCAATTTTCATTTAGCTAATTAAACAACAAAAGATATCAAGCAAAAATTCTCCCTTAAAATTTTATAAGAAATTCAAACTCAAATGGCATGAAGCCGAGTTTAATTAGTTAACATGTATTTCACTAACTCTAACTCTAATTAAGAAAAATAATGCTTAATACGATATTTGAATTAAAATAGGCTACTTGAACTTTTAATTACGAGCAAATTGCTTTCTCAACTATATTTTCTGTCAAACTTGACATAAATAAAGAAAGTGTTGGCCATGTGGTTTCATTTGATGATGAATTCCTGAGATAGATTTAACAAGAAATTAATAGGATTATTATAGCAAAATACATATTTAATTGGAAGCTCAACTGAAATTCATCGTTAGGATTAATGAAATTCCAATTAAGTGAGCAATTAAAAGTATTTCACTGCAATTCTTTCAAGATATCACTGAACATAAACAAATTCGATATTGCCATGACATTTTATCCAATTTGACAAAATTTGTAAAGAGACAATAATTTATTCAAAAATTAAAAGTTCATATAGCTAATTTAAAAATTTTAAAACTCGGATAGCGAGTTGTAATTAGATCAAAACTTAAATAGGAATTTGATTATTAAAAAAGTTAACGTCATTATATTTTTATATGCCATTTTAAAATTATTTTTATTATATTATTATTATAAAGTCTTATCCAAAAGTCATAGGAGTCTGGCCAGAGTCGACGGTAGCCCGGCCTGAGGTCTGAAGTCTGACTCGAAGCTCCATTCCGAAGCTATCAGAGTAATTATCCACTATGTAAGAGTGAATGTAATTTGTTCATTAGTCAATAACACATTATTTACTATATAAATAATTATTAACCAATAGTAATAGTAATAAATTAAATGTGCAATCTCACTAAAACAAATATGCCCTAATAATTAATAATTTATTAAACATTAACCCGTTTGGTGGGAAGAGAATACGGTAGCAGCTCGATATCCTCCCGGTGCTGCGATTTACACACTAAGTACATCACCGTCTGATTGACGATCCTAAGCAGCTCCAGCAACGACAGGGCGACAAAACACGCGACCCCAATCGCAACCTTAACTCCGGTTCCTAGTTCTTCGGAAGTAACGTTCATCGTCACGAAAAACTCGAAAACGAAATGCACCCCGGCTAACACCAAAATAATCACTACGAAACAACCCGAGTAAGCAAGCTTCTTCCCCTTGATCAAGTCCTCCCCTTTCCGCAACGCTGCCCGACCTCTGATATCTTCTACGAGCGACACCGAGTTAGCCACTTGCCAAATCATGAGCATGTAGCAGAGAATCACAATGTATAAGACCAAGAACACGACTATAAGAACCACTCCGGCTGTGGAATTAATCCATATGTACTTGAACCATACGAAGAACATCCCGAAAAATATGGCGTTGTAGACTACGTAAATGGCGAGACTCCATAGGAAAGTGACGACGAGTCTGTTCAAAAATCGGGGCACCTTGTTTACTGTATTCTTGAATGTGACTTCCCTTTCGAAAATCGCAGTGGTGATAGCAGAGGTTGGAATCAGCGAGAGGAGGAGGTAAATGCTGTAGTAGATAACCTTGAAGAGCCACAACGAAACAAAGCCGTATCTGCAGTTCCATATCCAGAAATTTTCAAATGAGATTCATCATAAAACATAACTATATAGAGAAATCAGACGAAAAAATATATTTTGATGTAATTAATTATTATTTTTTTCCAATTTTTTTTTAAATGGCGACATTTTGTTTTGTCCGGTTATAATGAATAATAGGTGCGACGGTGCATACCTGGCGCCGACTTGTAATGCGCCCCATTCGCCGTCATCTTCGTAACCACCGAGATTAGGGTTTCGGATTATTTTGGTGAACATGAGCTCTGAGGCCATTGACTGGGCAAGGTTAATGGCTGAAAGAGGGAAGAGTATGGTGAGTGTTATGAAGAGGAATGTTTTCTTCAACTGGAAGATTGTTCTGAAGGTTTCTCCGAAGATTCCGAAGAACCCCAGATGTTTAAGCTGCTCCATTAAATTTGTCTGTGCTTAGCGCTTGCTGAGAATCAAATTTGAGTTTTGGTTTGCTTAGAGTTTCTGGGGAGATGAGGATTATGTGGCAATTTGGTTTTATAGAGATAATGCGGGAGAGAGTGACTCTGCAAAATCAGAAAGCGTAGATGCGGAATATGGTCAACGAGGAATATTCAACACGCGTTGAAAGTTTCTGAAAGTTGGTTGTATTGTATGTACGTTGGATTTTTTTCAACCTTTTCTTCTCTTCTTTTGAAAAGTTCTCGGCTAAGTTATGCGGCCGGTGCCTACTACTAGAAAGTTTCATAGTATCTAGAAATCGTATGACTCGTGAAAGACACACATAACATGATTTTTTTAATGTTATGTAATGTTCGATCTCTTTTTATAGTCCGAAGTTTGTTCAACCGGATTTAGTGAAAAAATCAGCACATACCATTGACCACGTCAACCTAGTCAGCAACAACATATTATAGACAATAAGTTATCATGTTAAATGTTAAGTTCACTTTCTATTCACATTCTCTTATACTTGATGCAATATGTAGACTAGATGTGATCTGATATTTTAATCAGGTCATTGCGAAGTGACTTAGAGATTTTAAATCTGAAACTTTTAAGTCAAATCACATAATAGTAAACGCTCTTAACCAATAAATCACAGATATCAGTAGTACATAACATGATTTAAAAGCTAGAATATGCAAAAAAAAAAAAAAAAAAAAAAAGACGGTTAAAACCAATGCTTGTGAGGGTAACTTGGTGGTATGGGTGAATTTTTTCAAAGAACAAAAACCTGAGTCAGAAAATTACTGGCTTACAAACTTAAGTTTAAAGAAAAAGATCCGCTCGGAGTGTGCTCGTGTAATCTTAACGAAATCGGACCAGCCTGAAATTTACGTACAAAACTTAAAAATGAAAACTCATAAACCATTTTAAAATCTTCAAAATTCAAGACTAATATACTTTAAGATTCTCAATAGAACACAAAGTTATATAATAATATAAATCATAATTTAAGTTCTGAGACTTAAATACAATTAATAAAGTGAAACTTTTTTTTTTTTTTTTTTGACGAACTCGGGTCATTCCTTTATAAAATTGATATTGATATTATAGGTAGATATTAGTAGCTAAATAAAGGGAAATATTGTACAACACCTTCGTATCTCCGGCATATATGCCAGCATAGCTTCGTCAACGATTACACTAAGCCTTTATTGAACTATTTATTCAGTAACAACTAGCTCAAGCATGAAGCTGCTCTAACTGAACGTCCTTGGCCTTGAGAGGAACATATACATCTCCGACATACACGTCGAGGCGATCTGCCAGCACCGACTTGTCGATGCTCTCACGGTGATACGACTTGCAGACGAAGTAAATCACGGTCTGGACAACCAGCCCGACGAGCACCACCACGACCACCATCATCAAACAGACAAACCCGATCAAAACCCTAAATCCTAAACCCGAAAACACATAACCCACCGCAAAAATCTCAAACACAATCATAACAACCACAAAACAAACCACAAGACACAAAAAACACGACACGGACACGCAAATCTTTCCTTTGATCAAATCTTTGCTCTTCACCATTGCCTTTCTTCCATACTCATCCTCGAGAACCGACACCACGGTCGCTAAATTCCATATCATGGTTATATACACCAATCCGACGGTGTAGATCACAAGAAGGGTTAACAGGATGTCGATCCGGGTGTCCCATCGTAAAAAGGCGACGAAGAAAATCAAATTGTAGAGAAAGAAAATAGCGAAGCTCCATAAGAAAGTGATGATCAGTCGCTTCCATACTTTGGGCACGACGGAGATGACTTTCCTGAAGCCGACGTGTTTTCCGGCGTAAACTGAGGCGACGGTGTAGACGACGGCGGAGGTTGAGAGGAGAGAGAAGATGAGAGCGAAGGTAAAGTAGGCTAGCTTGAAGAGACAGAGGGTGATCCACTCAAAGGTGAGGTGATCGGAGATTCTGTGGCGGAACGCTTGGTCGTCATCTCCGATTACGTCAAGCTCGAGCTCGTACTGGAGGATGTTGTCGAAGATGATCTGGGAGATTTCGGAGTGGACGAGGAAGATGAAGCAGAGAGGGAGGATTAGAGTGAGTGTGATCTGGGTGAAGAGTTTTCGCCATGTGGAGATTATTTTGAAGGATTCTGTGTAGATTCCTGAAAAGCCTATGGATTGAAACTCTTCTTTTTCTCTGTCCATTTTACAGTTGAGGATTATTCAGATGTTGTAGTGTACAGAGAGAGAGAATGAGGTTAGATCATCATAATAAACCGAAGGGGAAGAGATATACTTGACAGAAGAAGAAAAAGACATTATTCGCGAAAAATAAGGTTAATTTAATTAATGCACTCGGTTGTTGGTTGCAATTGCATTGGAAATCGACCGATCTAGTTGACCTTACTTTGACTCTTGATATCTTTTGAAGGAAAAAGTATTTACTTTTAAATAAATGATATATGGACCGATTGTAGTAGTCTTTCTGATCACCACGATCTGATTGAGTTAAGTGACATGATTTTTTTTTTTTTTTACAATGTACAGGACAATTAATTCTCTATACACATTCCGATAGTAGTTAGACCGTCACGGTTTGGGAGGGTGTTATTAATTAGGATTAACAGGTCTTAGACCGTCACGGTTTTGGAGGGTGTTATTAATTAGGATTAACAAGTCTTTTGTCCATAATTTTTTTTTTTTTCAGAGTTTGAGTACCATATATTTACAGATTTTTCTTATTTGGTCTGACCGTTACATTCCGTCCATTTTCACGTTAAGTGACATGTGCAAGTCACGTGATTCACCATAAACTTTCAATTTTGTTCAAATTTGAGGGAATTAACACTCTAAACCTAGTTCAATTTGGGCGAATTGAAGTAGGTTTAATTGGTCAAATTTGGGGGAATTGACACTCAAACCTAGTTCAATGAGTCAATTTCACCAAATATGAACAAAATTGAAAATTTAGGGCGGATCACGTGACTTGTACATGTCACTTAACGGAAAAAATGGACGACATGTAACGGTCGGACCAAAACTATAAAAATCTGCAAACATATAGTACCAAAACTAGGAAAAAAAAAACATTACAAAACAAAATTAAAAAGTGGTCAAACATCATGGATCAAAATAACTATTAAGTGTTAACCATATTAATTACGTAATATTATCTAGGAATGAATGTGAAGAAGAAGGTAGTACGCGGATAGAACTCTTCTACTAGTTATATAAGTTGCATTAATTAAAGGGTTAAGAACACAATAGGGGCCTGAATGTTTGCCCATGTTGCCAAAAGGGGTCTGAATTGAAAAAACGTATTATTAAGGGCCTGAATTTTGAGTTTTGTGTTTTTTCAAGTCTCCGTCCAAATTTTCTGTTAAATCTAACAGATTCACGTGAAAAGACAAAAATACCCTTTTGTAATTATTATACAATTTATTAATTTAATTAATAAAATGTGAAATGTCTAAAATACCCCTACACACTAATTATGCAATTAAGGCCACCACGCTCCGGCCACCGCCCGGCGACCACCACCCGGCTCCGGCGACCGCCATCGGCCTCCGGCGACCACCACCGGCCTCCGATCGGAGCCAAAAAAGCTCCGATTGGAGCTCCGAAGCTCCGATCGGAGCCAAAAAAGCTCCGATCGGAGCTTTGGAGCTCCGGTCGGAGCTTTGGAGCTCCGGTCGGAGCCACAAAGCTCCGATCGGAGCTCTGTGGCTCCGATCGGGGCCACAGAGCTCCAGATCGGAGCTCTGTGGCTCCCGATCGGAGCCACAGGGCTCCGATCTGGAGCCCTGTGGCTCCGATCGGGAGCCACAGAGCTCCGATCTGGAGCTCTGTGGCCCCGATCGGAGCCACAGAGCTCCGATCTGGAGCCCTGTGGCTCCGATCGGGAGCCACAGAGCTCCGATCTGGAGCTCTGTGGCCCCGATCGGAGCCACAGAGCTCCGATCGGAGCTTTGTGGCTCCGACCGGAGCTCCAAAGCTCCGATCGGAGCTTTTTTGGCTCCGATCGGAGCTTTTCGGTGGTCGCCGGAGGTCGGAGGTGGTCGCCGGAGGCCGGTGGTGGTCGCCGGAGGTCGGTGGTGGTCGCCGGAGTCGGGGTGGTGGTGGTCGCCGGAGCTGTGGTGGCTTAAAGGGTATTTTCGTCATTTTAGGTCAAACCTATAAGAGACCCACTTTGGTCAAAGGGCATTTTCGGGTTTTCAAATTATTTTTGGTCACATGCTTGGCATGTGACCACTTTCCGTTACTTTTAACAGAAAATTTGGACGGAGACCTCACTTATACACAAAACTCAAAATTCAGGCCCTTAATAATACGTTTTTTCAATTCAGACCCCTTTTGGCAACATGGGCAAACATTCAGGCCCCTATTGTGTTCTTAACCCTTAATTAAAATAAATGAGGTGTCTCCTTTGAAAGGGCAAGTCAAGACTGTGACGTGATGCTAAGAAAGGACAACGCGCTAGGAAATTGAGGATTACTAAATCATCTAATTTGGTTCATTTTGATCGGTGGACGACTATCCACACAATGGATAGTCGTCCACCGATCGGATTACTAAACCTCAACTGTAATGGTTCGGTCATGCACACAATGGGACTTTTAGTCGTGCCCTTAATTATGGTCACATGTTTAGTTTTAGGTTAGGAAGTCGGTTGGCTCACATCTTGTATAAATCTCATCATTTGCATATCAATAAAGTAGTAGACATAATCTCTTCATTTTCTGCATGTTCATGTTTTATGTTTTTCTTAAACACGAAAACAACATCCACTCCCTATAGCGTGCATTATTGCTTCAGTCGCTCGATTTTTCATCCTCTTCTTGCCTTATCTCTGTTTACTGACAAAGAACAGAGCACCTACGGCGTTGTTGAGTTAATTAGTGCATTCCATGAGCTATCTCATATTATCAATATCATCAGTGGATTATTATCAGAGGCGGATTTAGGTTTTCGAGTAAGTGGGTCTCACGACGAACTTTTAAATAATTATTAATAACGAACTAGATTGGATTAATTCGGGTCGGTATATATATATCTATCTACTCCTATATTAAAAGTTGCTGCTGCCCTCACTCCCAACGGCCACCAAATCATTTCTTACCCTTTCAACAGCCACCAAGTCTAACTCTTACCCTTTGCCAAAAAAGGTTACGTTTAGCAAACAAAGATGCCCGTCTCTACACGTTTCTTCCCAGCTTCCTGCTTGATGATGCTTCACCTCATGTCGGTAGGCTTCCGACTCCTCACCTTCGTCCCCGATTTGCAAATAAATGTGGGCAGCCTCAGACATCTGGAATAGAATCTAGAGGGGAGGTTTTCATCTGTACATCTCATTCTCTCCAAATCGATTCACCGATCTGCAAACACAGCTTATCAAACGGTTCAACCAGCTTCAAGATTTAGACAATTCATACGATTCTTACAACCGCCCACCAGCACTCACCGTTCATCCAACGAAATGTTCATCAAGTAGGAAATTTCGTCCGGCTAACTCTGCATTGTAAGTAACGACAATGAACTATGACTGCGTTTTTTTTTTTTTTTTTTTTTTTTTCATTTTCTTCCCCTTACCTATTCCAAAGTCGATACTTTCAATTTGGGTGGTTTCAGTTTTTGGCCGAGTGATATGCTCCATGCGGACAGACATAGTTTGGAATTGGAAGAATTATGGAGTTTCTTCCTACCGTTGACTGATGTGATCCTTGCCCTGGGGTCGGCTCTCAAGGTGAGCATCTTGAAGTTAAATCATCATGCCAACGTGCTTGACTAAACGCCAAAGATATGTGAATCTTCTATACATGTATTCATCTAATATGATCAATTAATCAATGTGGAAGTTCTGGTGTATTAGTGTTGGTGTAGTTGGAGTTAATTCTGTCAATTTAAGTTTGGATGATGTAATATGTGAATAGTTCTTTACCGAGTTGTTATGCAAATTGTCACTGCAGCAATTCTTTTATATTTCCAGTTAAGAAGATGTCAGCCTTCTACCTTGCATTACAAGGATATACTAAATGCTAAGGAGCCAGATTAGTTATAAGAAGCATAAATTTGGATAACTAATGCTAAATTAAGTGTTCAATTTGTTCTTTGAGTACAAGAATGTATTGGAAAGTGAATAATGTAGGATATCTGATTTGCCATTTGTTTGGATTCTGTAAATGTGCCTTTGCCCTTTTCTAGAGTGGTTTAACTTCTAATTTTTTACATAGGGTTACATCAATGTTGATGAAACTGATTGTACACTCACAAGGTAAATCATGGGGGAAGATTCATTGAGGAAGATTGCATATCTCTCCAGTTCCGATGGCTAGCTGCGTCTCTCTTGAGTTCAATATGGGCTGGGTTAAACTGAATTGATCTGGCGGTTGGAGAAGTGTGTAATCTTCTTTGAGACTAATTCGATGAAGACGATGAAAGAACTAACTGACTTCTACTCCAACTAAATCGACAAATTGGTGGAAAATTCGAGATCGATTGGTTGATGGATGACTTGGACCACTCCACGATTTGACAACGTAAGCAACAACATAATTTTCATTTAATTTTTTTAACATATGTTTTTCCTTTTGATGATTCTGCAATAACATCAGTCAAGGTATCGGACCGACTGGGTAAAGAGTACTTCATTCCATCAGTATGATGGAGGAACCAACCAAACTGGAGAATATGAGTTCAATATACAAATTTAGTATATGATGATTTTCTCTTATGATATTAATATATACTACATCTATAAAAGAACTCACCCTTAAAGGCTATGACTCTTCACAACTTTATATTTATACTGCAAACAAAAAACAAACAAACATGCCTCTTGATGATTCTTCCATGCTTCCTGGCTTGCTGATGTTTCAACTCTTGATGTTGATTCCCGCCCGATATATTCTCTATAGCTACTCACCATGCCAACACTCGGCTTAATTGTTCATTCAAACTACTTTCTTCCCGTGTTGTTTACTCAGGATACCATCTAATTTGTTGCTAGTCAGACTCTACCCTAACACATAACAAAAACATGCAGTGTAGAAGGCGACGCCAACGATCCACTTGTTCTGTCAGGTACGTTCTTCTCTTTCTCACTGAATCACGTTTCAACGTAGCATCTTAAATCATCGCTCTACCCATCTCCTCGAAAAGTAGTTTAAACTTAATCACGACGGAATAAAATTATCACCGGTTAACTGCCTAATTGCATTAATCGAACTGCAGAGTACAACATTTGGATGCCTACAATTTGTTTGTGAAATGCTCTCATAGAAAAATTATGATAACCACAATGTTTTTGTGAAAATCTCACATAGAGCAAAACTTAATGAAATGGGGTGAGGAAAGAACTATATATAATTTTCATCTATATCTATATAATAATAATTTTTTTGTTGTTTATCATTGAATCATAATGTATCCTAAGATTTTTACGTTAATTTTCTTTGTAGTTCTATTTAACTGTACATTTCCTAGCAAGTGAGACCCCTTAGTGGCCATCCATTTGTCTTAATGGACGATTTCATTTCTTATTGACGAGTGAATATAGCCAAGAAATTTGTAGTTTTCAGTGAATGAAGTTCAAACCCATGTTCGTGATGTAACAATTAAATTCCACAAGTGGGGTACGTTAATTTGTAGAAAAATCTCTTTTAAAATTGACATTCTGGGAAAGTTTTATTGCATTATTTAATGAGACCCCTGAAACTGTTTCTTATTGTGCTGTTTTTGAAATTTATGGGATAGATGGGTAATACATGTTTGAACAAACCGATGAGAACCTATGGTATGGTATAATATGGTGCCAGTAGCAGAAATTAGCACTTAGCAGTAAGTTGATACATTCAATTACAAAGTTAAACCACATCGTTAGGCTACTGAAATATCGCTTAATTTGTGTTTTGATACAGTGCATTAAGTTGGGGATCAGGAATTAGGGTTTTATACTGTGGATATGGCACAAGATCTTGAGCTGCATCTGAAGCCACACCACGTGTTTGCCTATGAAGATCCTCAGGACTATAAGGAGTTCTATTTTATTATTCAGGCTCGCATGGAGATGCTTGGAAATGGTCATTCCTTTGTAGTTCCTTGCCCTCCAAATGTAAGCAGTTGTTAATTATATCATTCAATTTAGCTTGCACGTAGATTTGCTAATTGGAATTAATTAGTTATTCTCGTGCTCGGTTTTTTTTGTTAGATATTTGATTGTTGATGTACATATGGAAATTTTTCAATCCATATTCGATCTTCCGGTTCAAGATCCCAAAGATGAGTGTTTATCGTCTATAGATTTGATATGGACTAAGTTTGTGACTTCTGAGCGCCATGATGATGTAGCCTTAATTCCATATACAAAGGTGGCTGCTTTCATAATCGGGGAATGCTCAAATGTTGAATTTCCAACTCGGTTCCACATTGAGAGAGGAAGAAGGTCAATGGGAAGATTGAAAGAATACAAGGATGGCAATTTTTATGGAGTACGTGATGTGAGTATCTGTTTTTCTTGCACCAGTAGACATACCAAATCGAATCCACTTGTCTACCTGATTGAAAAAGTTACGACTTTCTGGTGTAATGCTACCTATGGTTGCACGACTTGTTTATTCATTTGTAAAAATTTGTTTAGAAATTGAGTCAGAATACTCACTGGACTTGCAGGCTGCAGTAGCACATTTATTGTTTTTGTGTTTGTATATATAAAGAAATTAAAGTTGAAGTGTCCTAAACAAAGTTCACATATGATTGGGAGATAATAAAATGCCACCTACAAACACAGACAATGTTAAATACATAATCACCACCTAATCCAAGGCAAAATAATTATTTAGGTTCTTACAACAATAAAAAAAAAAATCATGGTCAATTTAATGCCTCCAATTCTGCAGTTAAATATAGACTACTTTTATTAAATACAATTATTCACATATTGTCAATTTTTGTCTATTGTACAGATGAAGCAGAACCGAAATCTGCTGCTCTTAAATTCGTCCCGTCTTATTTCTTCACAATTTGGGCCGCAACTAGACTATCAAGGCAATAGTTGTACACGCATGTCTAATACGAAATTACAACAACAGTAAAGGCCATTGATCATTTAAAAGAAATTATAATGGAATCCGATGTTCGGTACTCTATAACTCTGTATATTTATTATTATAATTTAAAATAGTATTTACCGCATATAAATTACCCATATGAAGTATTGACAACCAATTTTAATGACTTTTTATATTTGACTTGGCTTGGTTGATATAATCTAAATCGATAGATGAATGTGTATAAGCAAAACTATCTCAGCGGACTCACTACTAAGGCTGCCACTGTAGGTTATAATTTCATGTGTCTTTCAATAAGTTTATTTAACTTACATTGTCATATAAACATTTCAAATTCAAATATTTTCCATCAACTCATACGTATAAATATAACTTCACAAATTATCACACTCGTTATTGAATTTCCAATCATGTATATCAACAACGACATAAAAAAATTGCATTTCTTATTATATTGTTACTTATATGTATGCTCATCATATTAAATTTATACATCATTCAAATTATTAGTGCTACCAAGACGGTTCGAAAAACTCCAATTGAGAGAAGTCCGCATTTACCATTCTATTATATATATATATTAAGATAATGTTACGTCCAAACTTATCTTCAATGTTTGTCTTTTATCTTTGAAAACATAATCAAATGTTTGACACATAGACTATTTCTATTTTGTCATAATTTCATTTTGTCATTGGATCTAATATGTGTTTTATCTTAGTTTATCACATCCTGACATTGTACCGTTTTAAATAACGTGCATTATGTCTTTCTAGACTAAATATCGTAAAACATATACTACCGCCGCGCGTGCAACGCATGCGCACTCATCTAGTATATTTAAATGTCGTTCAACTACTTATAATTTATAATAACAATACAAATTTGCATCATAATACGATGTGATACTTTAATATTAAGATATTTATCAATTAAAAAGTATTGATATTCTTTAATCTCAAAAGTCAGTTGTCATCAAAATTGTCAATTGTATTAGCCAATACAAACAATTCAAGTATATATATTCAAAATGATGATAAATTTAACCAAAAGATAAGATCACAAACATGCAAGATACAATTTAATGCCACAATAATATTTCCACTAGGATATTAGAAGCATATAACAAATATGTTTTCAACTTTTGCATTCTCGAATAGGAAAAATACGTTGGTTCAAGGTCAGAATAGCAATTGTGGGGTAATCATATTTTAGTCTCAACTACTATAGGGTTAAGAACACAATAGGGGCCTGAATGTTTGCCCATGTTGCCAAAAGGGGTCTGAATTGAAAAAACGTATTATTAAGGGCCTGAATTTTGAGTTTTGTGTTTTTTCAAGTCTCCGTCCAAATTTTCTGTTAAATCTAACAGATTCACGTGAAAAGACAAAAATACCCTTTTGTAATTATTATACAATTTATCAATTTAATTAATAAAATGTGAAATGTCTAAAATACCCCTACACACTAATTATGCCCTTAAGGCCACCACGCTCCGGCCACCGCCCGGCGACCACGACCCGGCTCCGGCGACCACCATCGGCCTCCGGCGACCGCCACCGGCCTCCGGCGACCGCCACCGGCCTCCGATCGGAACCAAAAAAGCTCCGATTAGAGCTCCGATTGGAGATTTGGAGCTCCGGTCGGAGCCACAAAGCTCCGATCTGGAGCCCTGTGGCTCCGATCGGGAGCTCTGTGGCCCCGATCGGAGCTCCAAAGCTCCGATCGGAGCTTTTTTTGCTCCGATCGGAGCTTTTCGGTCGTCGCCGGAGGCCGGTGGTGGTCGCCGGAGGTCAGTGGTGGTCGCCGGAGGCCGGTGGTGGTCGCCGGAGGCCGGTGGTGGTCGCCGGAGTCGGGGTGGTGGTGGTCGCCGGAGTTGTGGTGGTTTAAAGGGTATTTTCGTCATTTTAGGTCAAACATATAAGAGACACACTTTGGTCAAAGGGCATTTTTGGGTTTTCAAATTATTTTTGGTCACATGCCAAGCATGTGACCACTTTCCGTCACTTTTAACAGAAAAAATAGACGGAGACCTCACTTATACACAAAACTCAAAATTCAGGCCCTAAATAATACGTTTTTTCAATTCAGACCCATTTTGGCAACATGGGCAAACATTCAGGCCCCTATTGTGTTCTTAACCCATTACTATATCTAGATTTCATGTGTGGCCTCCTCCTATACAGAAACAAATCAAACTAATTAACCAACGCAAAATAGTGTCGTAATTCCTTATTCGAATTAAAAACATTTCTAATCTAGATTGATACTTGCTTGCATTAATAAAGAGTTTCCTTTCGCCAAAAAAAAAAAAGGCTAAAAACCTTTCCAATTTAACAAAAATTCTTTATCAACTTTTTTTTGCCAAATTCGTTATCCACCATATAAATTGAATTTATGCTTCTAATATCCTAGTGTCACGTTCCAGAAAAGTGGTGTAAGTTGGAGTAGGGCTGAGCATGGGACGGATGGGCGGACTTTTTCTAAAAAATGGCCCAAGCCCTAAAACTAGGGCCGCTTAATGGCTATCCCGAGCCCTAGCTAGTAGGAAAAGGCCCGCCCGCCACGGGCCTACAGGGACTAGGGACAAGTGGGACAAACCCAAATTCCCATCCAAGTTCAAAAAAAAAAAAAAAAAATCATACTCAATTTACTTAAACCATAACCAAACACAGAACAACAACAAAGTTCACCATAAAACACCAAAATCACTCAAACATTTTGTCACTTGTAAGAACACCAAGTTCAACACATAACTTGGTTCTCCAAAATAGTTCACGAATGACTCCAAAACTAAGTTTTACCAAGATTCTTAACACAAAGTCACCAACAATTCAGATATAACAAGTTATAAATACAAATCCAGATCAAATCGAACTTCAACCCGAGCCATCACTAAAGTTAACTTAACTAACTATAATTTATAGCTGATAAGTTAGCAAAAAGGGATGGGACGGGTCTTTTGGGACTTCGTAAAAAAGCCCTAGCCCTAGCCCTAGCCCTAGTTGAGAAGAAAAGTCCCGCCCATTAGGGCTTGGGCACATTTTTGGGACGGGCTTTTTGGGACGGGCTAGGGCGGGACGGGCGGGACGGGCGGGATTTTGAGCCTCTCGGGATATTTGCTCACCCCTAAGTTGGAGCACACCAACGTCTACTACGAAGAGAGTTGTTCTATATAAAGCTCTTTAGAGGATAGTAGTAGTTGGAAGCCAAGCCAGAACGTGATGGATGTGAATCTCTCCCCCCATACATGGGGTGTCGCTTGAAAGCCAATGGCTGGTTTCCAATGTCCTGGTTGTTATCTGTAAGATGTTGCATATCATTCGCGATCCTGCTGGTTCGGGAGCTAATGCCGCTCTCCTGATGATGGCCAGGGCAGGCCGAAAACCAGTTAAACTGCTCTCTGGAGCAAATACCGCTAACCACGACCCGTTCCGTCCGTATGCGCAATGCGAGTTGGGCTTCGAGAACTGATCTTGGGAGTAAAGATGGCTGATGGTGGCCGGCCCCAATAGGTGGCTGCCAGCCCCAATTGGGGCTGGCCGGCCACGATTTGGTGGTGGCCGACCCGATTGGTTGTCGTCGGCGGCCTTGGGTGGTGGTCGGCGGCCGCGGGTGGTGGCTTGCCACAATTGGGGCATTTTCGTCTTTTCATTTTAAGCATGTGAGGGGGCATTTTTGTCTTTTCATTTCAAGCATGTGAGGAGCACACTTTAATAGAAGAGCATTTTTTGGATTTAATTTTATTTCCGGTCACATGCCAAGCACGTGACCAATTTCCGTCAGTTTTAACGGAAAAAAATTAACGGAGATCTCTTATATCAACAAAGTTGAAACCTCAGAACTCTCATATTAACATTTGAAACTTCATACCTCTCCTGCTAATATGGGTCAAACTTTAGACATTTCATAAGTTATTAATCCTAGAAAAAATATCAGACAATAAACCTTAAGTAGGGAATGGCTCTAGCTAGCCGTCTAGATTCACGTTACTAACTAACTAAGACATTCATTCATTTTATTGAAAAAAATCTTCAATCGCAATTAATCGCAATTCGTAATGATTATGACAAAAAAGAAGAATAGAAAAGGGCGATCATTCAATTTTAATTTTAATAATGAGAAATGGAAATGAAAACATTCCAATACAAAAAGCGACGAGAATCCCGTGAATGGCGCGGCTGCTTCCACTACACCATTAGGAGAGTCAAACTCTCCCACTCACATGCAGAGCCACACAGCTTCATTAAGTTCAGAGATTCCACACTGGGACGACCAATACGTGTGTCATCCTAATTGGACACACATTAACACACCTCTTCCAAATAAACAGATTAATAAGTAATAACTCCCGCTTTAAATTTATTTATAGCGGAGCGGACAAACCGGATCCCGGCTTTCCTTACTTGGTTCTCCGACCAGAAACTCGATGTCAGCTGTGACCCCGTGACTTGAGTCAGTGTGTATATTCAGAATTTGTTACAATAAAATACTTTCCCAAATGGTCTTATAAAAAGTTAAAGTTGGCTTGATGTTTGAAACTTATTAGTTATTACTCCTTTTAAAAATTTCATCTCTTCATCAGTAGTTAGGGGTGGCAACGGGTCACGGGTAATCCGTGACCCGTGGGGCCCGCCCCGAGTTTTATCCGTTGACCTGCGATCCGTGACTCGTGTAACGGGTACGGTTTTGGTGTCGCCCCGCCCCGTATGTGGATAATTTATATATATATTACACGTATTTATATAAAACTATATGGGTAATATAATACATAGTTAAAATAATTAGAATTTGTGACTTGTATTTGAATTTGAAGTTCACTTTATTATTTGTGATTTAAATTTTAAATTGAATTTGTATATGATAAATATAGGATTTAGAGTTTAAATTGCTAATAATATATTATATACCGCTAATAGGTGACCCGCGGGTCGACCCGCCCCACCCCGCGAACTATGTGGGACGGGTACGGGTCGACCATCTCGACCCGCGGGGCGGGTACGGAGCAAGCGATAACCGCCCCGTTAACAACCCTATCAGTTTACGAGATTTTGAGCATAGAAAATTGAAAAATATTTTTTCATAATATTTTATTCAATATAAATGGACATTATCATAGAAGTTAGCACATATGACATTCCTTGTGAAACAAATAGAACCAATAAAATTATCGAAATAGACTGAACATAACATTAATTCGTTAACCCTAATTTTTATTATCTGAGCTTATCATTTTTCTAATCAAATTCAACTCAATCACTCAATTAAGACTAACTATATTCCTTTACACACTTAACTAGAGCCAACTGCATGGAGTTGTTAGCAAATTTCTAAAAGATTGGATACTCGATGTAAACTAAGACAACTACTGGGTAGAAAAAGCCAAAAATAATAAAATGTGGATAAATTTGGAGTAAATCTTTAAAATGTGAAATTTCTTGTGAAATTTAAATAGAAAGTAGGAAATAGAATGTAAAGAAACAAATGTATTGGTGTTTGGTGGGACCCGATATCACTTTCTATAGAAATTTGATAGCAACACCCATAAATTTGATATTAAGTTTCTCCTTCTTCCTCAACGTGTTCATTCTTCCCTCTGTCTCTGTTTCATTCCATAACCATTACCATCGTCTCTCTCGTTTTCATCATTAAAGTTGGTCTCACAGATAATACACAGATTCAGAGTCAATAGCTTCACGCAGCATGCATGGACTCCAATAAGCCGATTCTCCGATCCATCTACGACAGCAACTTCTCCGGTCCCCGTTGGGCTCCCATCATCATCCTCTTCTCCTTCATCGTAATCCTAACCCTACAGCTACCCTCCAAGTCACCTCCTCCGGTACCGTACGGTTCCGCGGAGGCGCCGGATGTCGTCGACCACGTCTCTATAGGGATCAATAGCTGCGCGGGGTTCTTCCCCGGCGGCTCTCCGCTGCGGAGAAAGGCCGTGTTCCGGATATCGGATTTCGGCGGTGTCGGCGACGGGACAACTTCCAATACTGAACCGTTCAGGAGGGCGATACGTTTCATGCAGGGTTACGGCGAAAAAGGTGGGTCCCAGCTGGTTGTACCCGAGGGAAGGTGGCTGACTGGGAGCTTCAATCTCACCAGCAATTTCACGCTCTTTCTTGAGGAAGGTGCTGTAATATTGGGATCCCAGGTTCGTCGATTTGGAAATTACCCTGCCATGCAAGATTTATTTTTTCCCCCAATTATTTTCATTTTCTTGTTGAATAGTTTAATTGAAGATCATCATCATCATATAAAATTGCTTTTTGTAATCTTGAGCGTGATGATTTTGGGTTTTTGTGGCTGGTGGAAAAGACAAATCATGATGATGCTGCTGATTATCGCGAGTGAGCATTTTCAATAAACTAATCGACCAAGTGGATTTCTTTAAGTCATGGCCAAACAAATTGGATTTCTTTACCTGCATTAATGGACACAGAGACATCTATGATAGATTATTCATTTAAATAAGGTTTTGAGCATCTAAGCTATTGTTTATTTGAGTTAAGCCTTGAAGAAGGTCAATTTAAAGATATTTTGCTTGAATTATTTTTTTATGCTGAGGGATGAACTGTTGGGGAAGTAAGAATTCTGATGATGAAGAATCTGTCAACCAATTCCAAGTTTCATGTTTAAACAATGTCAATGTTGGTTTCTGATTCAAGTGGCCCGCCAAGGCCGGCGCCTACTTAGTTTTCCTTTCGTGAAACAAAGGCATTTATAAAGGCCGGCGACTACCTATACCAATCTATGTCTTCTTTTGATTGGTAAATATAGTCCATATGTATGTTAGTTTATTATAGCAGGATGGGACGAAGTTTCCTATGAGCAATCTGGATGAAGATCCAATAAATTTAGATGACAATCTTTTCATCTATTTACTGTTTTGGTAAAAATAAAATTCAATTTGGCCTCTGCAATTGTTGCCTGTGGTTAAAAAAAAAAAACAAAAGTAGAAGTTATACTGTTCTTTCGGCCGAAGTAGAAGTGATACTGATCCACTAAACTATGATATTTTGACAGTGATGTATCATTGGATCACATTGTTTTTGTAAGCTTTTATTACTGGCTTAACATATAAGAAAACTGTTGCTTTGTTTGATATGTTGTTTCTTCTTGAGTTGAAACAAGGATGGGCTTTGATAATTTACTGTTAAATTTTACAGCGACCTATTAGCCTATTGGTTTTCCATCTTGGCACATACCGGAATGAAGTGCTATGACTTACCACATTTTGTCTTACCTGCTGTTTTTTTTTTACTATAGGACCCTGAAGAGTGGCCTATTATAGAGCCGCTCCCTTCTTATGGAAGAGGAAGAGAGAGACCTGGAGGAAGACATATTAGCCTTATTCATGGAAATGGACTCACCGATGTCGTTATTACAGGTAATGTAGTCTCTGATTAACATCCATTACCCGACCTCCTCTCCCCTTACGAGGAGGAAATGTAATATCAGATGATTCGGTTAGTCAGTTAGATACAGCAAATTTGCTCTGTTTTTTCACTTTCCTTTGCATGGTAACTTGATAAATTAAACAAGAAAGTTCCTTAAGCTTCATCACATTTCCATGGCACTAAAGTTGTTCGGGTGTGTTTTGTAGGACATAACGGGACGATAGATGGACAAGGAAAGATGTGGTGGGAGCTATGGTGGAATAAAACATTAGAGCATACAAGAGGCCATCTTGTTGAACTAGTCAATTCTCACAACATCCTTATCTCCAACCTTACTTTCCGAGATTCTCCGTTTTGGACCATTCATCCCGTATACTGCAGGTTCATTATTCTCCTTATCTTCTATCATTGAATATGATTTGATCGATGTCGTATCTCTTTGCTCTCACTTTCTTAGTAGATTGACAAATCATGTTATATTGTGCCAATTTTGTGTTGTTGGCAGCAATGTTGTTATTAAAGACATGACAGTCATGGCTCCTCTGAATGCACCGAATACGGATGGCATAGATCCTGGTAAGCAATGAAATTCCAAAATCATCTTCAAAAACTTGCTGCTAAAACCAAAAAAGAAAAAAAAAACACTAAATATATATATATATCTTCTCTACTACTCTATGCAGATTCAAGCACTAATGTGTGCATTGAGGACTGTTATATTGAAAGTGGAGATGATCTTGTAGCTGTAAAGAGTGGATGGGACCAGTACGGGATCTCCATGGCTCGACCCAGTTCAAATATCATCATCAGGAGAATATCGGGCACAACTCCCACTTGCTCTGGAGTCGGGATTGGAAGTGAAATGTCTGGAGGGATTTTTAACATAACCGTGGAGGATTTGCACGTTTGGGATTCAGCAGCAGGAATTCGTATAAAAACCGATGTAGGAAGAGGAGGGTATATAGCAAACATCAGCATGAACAACATACTTATGGAGAGGGTCAAGATTCCCATAAGGTTTAGCAGAGGATCTAATGACCACCCCGGTGAAGGGTGGGACCGGAAAGCGTTCCCGACTGTAAAGGGTGTATATATAAGGAACGTGGTGAGTGTGAATTCCACGAGAGCGCCCGTGCTGGAAGGTATGGATAGTGCGAGATTTGAAGGTATATGTATGAGGAACATTAGTTTCGTCGGGATGGATGCCTCTGCAAAGTGGAAGTGCGAATATGTGTCGGGTTTCGCTGATGGAGTCGGTTCGGATCTTCCATGTCCGGAGCTTAGCTCTTCTTCTTTGTGCCCATAGTCAGTCAGGGTGCTCAATTTTTTAAGGTTTTTTTTTTTTTTTGCAATGAATGAATTCTGAATTAGCCTTGGAAGAGAAGATGAAATCGAATGATATTTTAGTTCATTCTTTAATGTAATCATCGTATGCAATATATAGAGGAAGGAAGAGTGATCAAAATGTAAAGAGATTGAGTCAAAAAGAAGGAATTAAAAGCCTTTTGTTTATTACCTTGTTATGTCATACCGGTTGCACTTAAGAATGTCATGGGGCGGGTTTCGCCAAATAATCCCCTGCCCCGTGAGATGAAATCCATCTTCTATCCCTGCTCCATTTAGCTTATGGGGCGGGATCATAAAAAATTCACCTATCGAAGCTTAGAGCTTAATATTATAATTTTCTTTATTCATTTCAACCAAGTTCAAATATAAATTATAAAGTCACCAAATATATAAATTAAAATTTATACAAAAATTCCAAACTTAATACTCATATTAGACTATTAGTCATTGTTATTTCTATTATTGTTAATTCTTATAATTTTATCATTCACAGGCCCCGCAACCTTAAATCTGAACCCATACGGGGTGCTGATTTGCAGTGCAAATCGGGGCGGACCTGTGCTCAGTTGACACCCATATCTTGTACGGTTGGGGTTTGAGAAAGAAGTCTATTTTATGATGTAAATGGAAGTGGTCATGACTTATAGTATACTGAAATAAGATTGTTACGAATCACATAAATAAGTGGGTATCGTAGTCCATCTATATATATACAAGAAATGGAAGCCGAAACTGTGCACCTTTTTATAGGACAATACAAAAGAACTGCATTTTGCCTAGAAGAAAAAGAAACAAGCTTAAGAAAAACCCTAAATAGCACAAAATCAACAACATGCAAGGTAACTGGGAAATAAACTAAGTCTATCTATCTATACCCAAAAACGAAACGAGACCTCACATTCAGCGTGGCAGTCATTGCGACTGCATTTTCCGCTGACTTGTCAATTAAGTTAACCTCGACAACCTTCTCCTCTTACGGCTCTTCCGGTTCACAGCAATATCCTTGGGATAACATGCAGATGATGGAACTCCTATTGAAGTTCTGGCTCCTTTGGTTTCCCACTTCACAGGAAACTTTTTCACAACATTACTAATATCCTCTGAATTCTTCATCTCCACGAGATTCCGGATCTGATCAAGCATCTGCTGAGTCCAGGCCATGGATTGATCGAGTGAGATCGAGTCGTCCAGGGGTTCCTTCCACATATTCAGCAGAATCTCTTTGAATGACTGAAAAGACATGCAAGGTTGTTGGTTACAGAGCATGTTCACTTTAATGACATGTTTGCAGAGGTTGCCTTGCATTGACCATGCACAGTCACAGAACCCGAACTCCGAACCAGGGTTCCAGACAAGATGGGTTTTTGTGCCGTCTTTTTGGCTCACCACTTTGGCAAAAAGCTTGTCTTTCTCATCAATGGTGACGGAAGAATCGGGAATCTGCTTTGCTCGGTGCCACGACGTGGATGCTATGTATTCCTCCTTAACTTGTTGAAAGGAATTGGTCTCATCGGCAGAACGGTCGAGCCAATAGCTAGAATGCAGCTCACTCATCAGCTTATGGACTAACCAATCTACTCTCTGGAGCGCACCCAGATGTGAATCGTCGAATAGTTTGGTTTTCAACTTTAAATGGTAGGCTTCTATGGCGCCCGATGCTTCTTGGCTCGCAAGTGGCAGTGATTTCATAGTCGAGAGCCACATTTCTGTCAAAAAGCAGTAGAACTGTAAAAATCCATCATAATTCCGCTACCTTGAAGAAAATATTCGCACAATAAAAATAAGTGTAGAAAAAGGGCTAGTTTTTATTGAACATTGCATAGTAAAATTGGAAGCATACCAATTTTAGGAACCCAAGCAGCTTTGAAATACTCCATGAAGTCGGTCTGATCGACAAAATCCTGCAAGAAATCGTCCAGAGCAGCCACAGAATCCACGTCTTTCCAGATACTGTAGACTATCGCTCCGAGTCTTTTGAAAATTTCACGCTCAACTTCGACACTATTACATTTCTTGACAATATTCCTGAGCCATGTTCTACGAATCCGCCACAAGGAGAAGGATACCGGACAACCAAATACTTCCCTGGAACAGAACATCAGATGTAAGAAGCTTAAATAAATGCACAAAGCATAGCATACACATCTTTCATTCTTCACATTATATAAATAATATGATAACAGTAGCTGGGAATATAATATACCTAATCGGATCAATCTCTGCAGCCGCATCATCAATCATGAAACCATCTGCCTTCCATCCGGGTTCAGCAGCTCGAACACGGTCAACCAATGCCTTCATCCATTTTGTCATGTCTGGCTTTGAGAAGCTGCGAGTAATTATCCATGCAACGGGAAGTGCGTGTTGTCTGGAGTCGAACACAAGAAGCGTGCACAAGGGGTACTGCAGTTGGAGATGATTATTAGTTTTGTTATTTTTTTTCGGAATGTTAAAGATTAGAGTAATTGGACTTATCATTTAATAATGCACCCAAATAAATTATCAATGCGTACACAAAAGAGAATTTCACTTCCAAAGGGTAATATGCAAGCATTTTATGATTAAGTAGCAATTGCCTCTTAAAAACTTACCTTAAGTCTCTTTATACCAAAGGTGGAGTCAGCAGCTAAGAGTCCATGATGTCCAAACCGAACCATTTGCTGCAACTGCCATTCCGTCTGAATTCCGAGAATAAAAGCATCCGTTTCAGAAGCATCTTGGTAAAAGAATATGGATTTCTTATTCCTTTCAACCCACATCCTTATACTCTCTTGATCATCAAGGTCCAATTCGTGTGTAGATCGTTTTATTATCATCCCAAGTTTGTGGACATACTGAGAAGCAAGACTACTGACTGTTGCATCCGAACCACAGTACCGTTGAATACCTTCAATATGCTTCTCCAGCACATTCTCCTCTGAAATCCCGAGATAAATCATAGACATTGTTTGCTGTTGAATTTCATTGCAGATGTATGGGATCTTCTTTGCACCGGGGCCAATAGCATCTCTATCAAGGGGTCCATGACAGACAAAACCCGATTTATTTACATGGCGCCTATCATTGTATATAATGAGGGCAAGAGAAGGGCGGGCATATAGCTGTTTGACTATAAAATGGCAGGTACACCCTCGCATAGATTGAGGTCTAGCAGCACGGTTTCGAGTGTTCAATCTGTATCTTCTACTCGGCAAAACATCACCACCTTCACCATAGTTTTCAGGACCAAAGGAGCACCAATACCTTCCAATGAAATATAGTTCAAGTCATCAATTTCTGAAATAAGCCATAACTGACAATCAAAGATGATATGCTAACATAATTCCTAGCATTAGTAATTCCTACTTCCTAGTATCAAATCTTGTTCCATACATAGTTATCAAACACCATAATGGAATCACTTTTTCTTATTAATTAGTTGGAGAAAATTACAGAAAAGCTTGTTCTTGCACACATACATACATTATCAAGACCTTGAAGAAACTGTAATATGGATGGAAACTGAACAAGACACGGAATATGCAGACCTGAACAAAATTTATCCCTATAAGGATTATTTGAGCATATATTATGTTCTCCACTAGAAAAAGATCATAAATGCTAAAAAGCATTGAATTCTGCAAACATAACCTTCCTGAAACATATACGGAGCAATATCCATGATACTTATTATGAAAAGGAAAAGATATTTCAGCAGAACAACAGATACTCACATCCTGTACTCCAAAAAATCGTCATCCTTGTATTCTTTCAAGCTTCCCATTGACCTTCTTCTTCCTCTCTCAATGTGGAACCGAGTTGGGAATTCAACATTTGAGCATTCTCCGATTATGAAAGCATCCACCTTTGCATATGGAATTAAGGCCACGTCATCATGGCGATCAGCAGTCACAAACTTAGTCCATATCAAATCTGCAGACGAAAAGTCCTCCTCTTTGGGATCTTGAACCGGAAGATCGAATATGGATACGATTTCCATTTGTACAGCAGCAACCAGATATACTACCTAATTATCACCATAGCCTGCACGGTATTTACATAGGAAAGGTCACCGTATGCAAACTGAAAAACTTGACATCGAAATTCAGTTTCATCGAACCCTGGAGAAATGGGACTCAATACATTAAATTGCTCCAATTTCTACTCATATATGCAAGGGTTAAAATGATATAAACCGGCCACGACAAAGATTGATTGACAATAGCTGCAGATGCTCCAAACGAAGTTTCACAACAGCACTGAAGTTGCAAAAATTCAGAATCAATGCAGAAGAAGCAACCAATAACTGCAACTGCAGCCACTTCACCTCCCGGATGCTCCATCATAATCCAATTACTCTAAAAACGATGTCAAATATAGAAAATAGGAACGGGAAAATGGAATTAAAATTACCTTCGTATTGAGTGTTTCAGTCGCCGACACTGATAATGAGGACGAGGAGTGATTTGCAGAAATTCTTTTTGGAGTTCGTTTCAGGACGGCGGCGAACCGTCGAAAGTTTAATTTGGGCGTTGTAAGTTTATCGCAGTGTTTGATCATTTGCAGCTTATCCCCTAAGTTTTTCATTTATCAAACATATAAACCGTAATTTCAATTTAAATTAGAATTTTTTTTTCTTATGTAGTTTTTGTAACTCAAATAGACATATAACTGTAAATTTGTTTGATCAAAATACACCGTAACTCAACTCCGAATAGCGCTATGCCTGTGGCACACTTCTTAGTAGCGCAACATGACCTCGTTTAAATAGGTTTAGGAATAAATCAAATAATTAACATTAATTAGGTCATTAACGTCGTAGCTCAACTCTGAGTTGAGTTACAACGCATATCACTACTCGGAGTTGAGCTACGAAGTTCTCTATTCATTAATTGTGTGTGGAGATTCATTTATTACTTAATTAGTTGACAATTGACACACGCTGCAAATTTATTGTTTTGCTCTATTAATTTCTTTAACGGCTCAAGTTTATTAATAGAAAAGCTAAGTTTGTTATGTGTGTCAACTATCAACTAACTGAGCAAAAATGAATGTCAACGCATAATTAATGAATAGAGAGCTTCGTAGCTCAACTCCGAATAGCGTTATGCTTCGTAGCTCAACTGCGAGTTGAGCTACGACGTTAATAACCTAATTAATGCTAACTATTTGATTTACTCTTAAACCCGTTTAAACGAGGTCATGCAACGCTATTGGAAAGTGTGCCACAGACGTAGTGCTATTCAGAGTTGAGTTATAAGGTATTTTGGTCAAACAAACTCACTGATCACTATATGTGTATTTGATTTACAAAAACTAGGTATATATGGGTAAAAATATTTAAATTATGGTTGAGTTTGGGTCTTGAACCAGATGGGCGAGTCACTTCTAAAAAAGATCTAAACCCAATTTTTTGGGCTCTCTAATTCATATCTCAAGCTTGAGCTCGAGTTTATGAAAAATGTCTTGCTCCTTCGGGTTTTTACAATTCAGGATAGGCTCCGACCAATTATAAATTTATACCAAAACTTTAAAAAAAGTTACACACACAAAATATCACATATCATTCTTTAAAAATTTCAGCACACATCAAATTCTCATACGAATATCAAATTCTCATAAAAAATGGCAATCTCATAGAAACATCAAGTTTTATAAATCGGAAGTTAAGATAATTAAAGTTAATTTAAGATAACTAACAAGGGTTAAATCTCTAAATCATCCTCGGACTTGTAGTAAATGTCTCATGTTGTCCTTTAACTTCCATTGCGTCCGATGTTATCCTCGAACTTATATACAAAACCCAATTCAATCCTTTCGTTCAAAATCTCCTACTTTTCCTTTAACTCTATTAACCACATGTAGAAAATTGACTATTACAGCCAAATAAATAATAATAATAATAATAATAATAATAATAATAATAAGCACTAAATCAAAAAGACACGCCACAATTTAAAGATGTTTCAACGGATAATCGAGTGATTTCATCATTGAGTACCATTTTCACCTCGAAAGATGGATGTGTAGATTCATCCGTGAGCAGGATCTCAATGTTTAGTGATAGATATTACCATTTATTTTTTTACCTTTGATGATGATGGATTTAGGGGAAAGGAGAATCAGTACCGAGTGATTTAAATGTTTAATCTAGTGTCTCATCAAGTATATCTCTAATTTCTTATCTAACAAAATGATTCTAAATTTGGCAGATAAGGCGACAACAAAGTTGCACATTATTAGTTTCGGGATCATGTATGGATTCCGATTAGAGTTCGCAATGGATATGGTTTTACCCGCCTTCCATTAACCACATCATATTCACTATAGATATCTGTACAACACAATTGCGTGGATCTAATATGGATTTTTTAAATATATCCAGAATGCAGATTGATCTGTATAAATCGCGGATATCCATATTTATTTAAAATCAATCACATCTGAAGTTCGATTGGTTACAACTTCGACTCCCCCCACCACCACGACTCCGACCAGCTACTACCAATACTTCAATCGGCCACCACCACGCAACTCTGGCCTGCTACCACCCAACTCCGGCGACTACCACAACGACATTTTCGACGGTTATTTTGGTAAATTTTTCGGTGAATTTTCCGATCACAACAACCTTGCCGACAAATTTTTCAATCATGCCGAGATCCGAGCTTCAGTTATTTATGCAACTGCTATGAGCTGAAACTGGCTCTTGTGGCATTCTGACATCACCTCCCACATTCGGCTTAACCTGTGTAGGGATGGATGGAAATGCACGCTCCACGTTTTGAAATAAAAAAACTATGCATGATAGGAACTAAAATAAAAAAATATGCGGCGCGGTGCGAGTGATTTATATTGTGGTAGTCTGGATACGAGTGATTTATAAAATTCATACGAATATGAAACAGATTTAAATTGCACAAAACTTACGTGATGCAATATGGACAATTGGATATATTTTAAAACCACGATTTCAATCCATTATCATCCTTAATTCCAATGGCCTTTTGGATATTTATTTTCTATTGTTATTTATTAGGGTATAATAGTCTTTTGAATACATGAAGTTAACGTAGATAAACTGAAAAATAGCAGATTTTAGATGGAATGACATAATTGGGTTTTATATTCGAGTTCAAGGATAAAACCGATTGAAGTTAGAGGACAATATGAGACATTTATTATGAGTTTGAGGACTATTTTGAGACTTAACCCTAACTATAACAATATGAATTAAATTATGTTACAAATTTAGGATGAGACAACATTTTCGGGATCTTGCCTAAAAAACCGAGTTTAGAGGAAAAGTTATGTTCTGATTCGAACACAATTTCGGAACATGCTTCTTAAATTTTGAACTACTCTGAATTTTACTCAACAACTGATTTAAATTAAGATTACTCTTCATTACGTTGTTAACTGCTCCATTATTCTTAAATAAATAAAGTAGATTGGATTACAATGAACCGAGTTATATTCCAAAGTCGGACCGATGATACTCGCCTGGAAGACGGTTGCGTGAGCATTTTATTTGTTTTTAGAATTTTTAAATTTTATAACAATGTATTTCCTAGTATAATAATTTTTAAATAAGGATTTATATTTTGTCATATCATAGTCGTGTGGATAATATCCTTGTAACATTCTCGCATCAATAATGCATGTATCTAGTAACTTTTACAAAAATGTTTTCTTTTTTTTTTTTAATTATTAGTTATAATAATCATATTATTCAACAAATCAAAGTGCTATCAGCTATGACAGGATTTATAATGACTTGGATGACATCTCCTAGCTACTTCCATCACACACCAATCTTTTCTAGTTTGCAAGTAATAACATCCAAGTAATAACAGCATCATATATAAAGTACTGATCATACCAGCATCACACTTCATTTCCATATCTTTTATGTTGCTACCTCGTCACAACTACGAAATATCTGAAATCTATCAAACTAATACACCTGCAAACCCCTCTAGCCGACAATAATTAGGTTATGGTGCAGTTACTAAAAATACCACAAGTGTATTATATTTTTTTTACTCATATATCGTAGGGTCAATAACCTGGAAGAGGTCTGAAGTTTGGGTCATGTGAATTTGAAATATCTGAAGTTTAAATTGGTGATAATAGAGGTCTGAAATTTTGACTTGTAAATAATAGAGGTCTCCGTTAGTTTTTTCCGTTAAAATTAACGGAAATTGGTAATGTGCTTGACATGTGACCAGAAATAAAATTAAATTCCAAAAATGTCATTCTTCCACCTCACATGCTTAAATGAAAAGACGAAAATGCCCTTAATGCCACCACCAACTCCGGCGACCACCACCCAACTCCGGCGACCACCACCCGCTCCGACGACAACCACCCAACTTCGGCGAGCACAACCACGGCCCCGATTGGGCCCAAATCGGAGCCATCGGCCCCGATTGGGCCCACAAAGCTCCGATTCGGGGCCACCGAGCTCCGATCGGAGCTTTGTGGCTCCGACGTGGGACCAATCGGGGCCGATGGCTTCGATTTGGGCCCAATAATGGCCATTTTGGCGGTCGTCGGAGTTTGGTGGGGTCGCCGGACTGTGAGTGGTGGTCGCCGGAGTTGGGTGGTGGCCGGCGGGAGCCGTGGTGGTAGCCGGAGTTGGATTATGTTTTAATTAGTAAAAGGGGTATTTTTGTCATTTCATGTTCAATTAATTAAACTTTAATTTGTTTAAAATATTGTCAGGGGTAAATATGACATTTCACGTGGTTCTGTTAAATTTGACAGAAAATTTGGACGGAAAACCTAAAAATCACAAAGTCCAAACTTCAGACCTCAGTTATCACCATTTCAATCTTCAGACCTCTCAAATTCACAATGTCCAATCTTAAGATCTCTCTCAGGTTATTGACCCTATATCATAAGTATAAGTTATAACCATTATAAGAACATTTTTTTTATATCCATAACCATATTCAAAGCTGCAGTTTTTCACCATGGTTATACCCATATAACCATAATACTGAAAACCATATCCTGTAGATTTACATAGTTATATATGGGTTTCAACTCCAACACTAACGATTGACTCCCATTCGCAATGCATACTTATCAAGTTCTTTTTAGTTCGTGAAATGCAATACATCCATCACTAAAATTACTAGAGTTCAGGATATCGCCATCCTAGTAAAATAAATCTCCATGTTTCAAAATTGTAAAAAAGAAATCATGTTTCAAGAGCCGATGCATTACATACTTATGTAAGATTTGCTGGCTATGGATGGAATGGTCTCCTTCTCCACTAACACATTTGCCCCTACAAACATAATATCATCAAGTCTCATCAACAAAAATATGCACAGACAGAGACCCGTTTAACTGCATTGATAATAACAGTGCTAACTAATAAGCACGTAGAAAGTTCTTCAAGATCTGTCAGAACCCAGAACCTAATCCCAGCCAGTTAAGCCCCATTTATCAGCAAGATTATACATAAGAAGCTGATCCCAGATGCTACCGAATAAGCTTTTGCCCCCAATTGCAAATGTCAGAGCCCATGAAGATAGAACAACTGTAAATATTGTAAAACCAACAGCTGATCCCATCACATCTACATTAATATACACATTTTCTGTTAGCAAATGAGTTGAAAAGAAGTGAGACCAAAATCCCATCTCCAAGACCGACATACATACATAAATTCACAATCAACAATCAAATACAAGGATTGTTCGTTATTTTATGGTCAATATTATTATTAACACATCAGCAGGTACGTTATACGTGCATATCTGTCTAAGTCCCAGCCCAGGAGATCATAAGAGTAGCACACTTCATTCCAACAACTTAGTCTAAGGGGAAAGTAGTCTTATGTAGGTTTGTAGGAGAATGTCAAAAGTGACATGTTCCATGCAAGATGATAATTTTGGAACACAACAATTGAGTAAATCATAGCTATCACCTTACACTTCAGGAAGAGAAAAAAAACATAGACAGACATTATGGTATTTGATATTTCAATAATTATTGAACCTCATATTACTGCAATTAATGATCATGCTACCGTATAACAAACACCATAAGAAGCAAGGACTAAAACTAAAAGCATCTCAAAGCAGCACAGATTACGCATACAGCATCTGATCAGTAATTGCTACACTACAGTGAGTCTGCAATAGACAAATACTATGAATCCAAATAACTGAACTAAAAGCCTGAACTTCGGGAAGACTATAGAGAAACAGAGATGCAACCATGTAGCAGCTTTGATAATAAATACGCACTAAATCAAGCATCAGCACCTAATCTCTAAATTGATTTCACGCCAATCTAACACTATCCGAGCTAAAATTCAAAAATTACGAGTAAGCCAGCTTCAGTGGACGTCCAAAGAAAACCTACAGATCAACTCATAATTGCAACAAACTGAAAGCTGTGTACTGTTTCTTTAGATGTTGATTAATGATGTAAAATGGCAAAGGGAAGTGAGGCAATGAGCAGAGTAATAGTGATACACAACCGGCATCGCAGATCTGAAAGCTACCAAGTTGATTAAAATCAAAAGATATTGCAGCACGTGAATCCACAGAAATCAACGCAAACAGCACGCAGAGCTACACTCATTCCCAATAAATTAAAACTTACAGTGGCGAATCTGTGGGAAGGAGCGCTTGTGCCGGAGAACTGGCCAAAAATAGAAGCAATTGACGGCCCAGAGCCACGGCAATAGGGCAAATCCAAACCTGTAGAACCTCCGGGCGTAAGTGACAGCATCCTCTTCCGATAGCCCCAGTGAGCCATCAACCGTAGGCCACACTGCACCGCGGAAAGGCAACGGGTTAGGATCAGCGTTAGGGTTTCGACTAGGATTGTCGTCGGTCTGCGATCTCGACTCCTCCATCTTGATCAATTTCGTTCTCCTCTGCAAATGTCAGTTGTGGAATCAGTAATGTTCATCAGTTTGCTTGGCGCCAGCAAAAAAATAATAATAAATCACTCGACTAGGCTTATTTTTTCGGCCATAGTCGGCTCGCTTATTGGGTCGACGGAAAACGAACCAATTAATTACGACGGGTCACAAGCCCGAATATTAAAAATGGATTACTACATACATTTTGGGCTTAAGATAAGATAGTAGTAGAGCTTGGCCCATAGTGTTGGCCGAAAAGAAAATATGGCCTTAAATTTCAATTAATATTTTTGGAATATACGACCAGTCCGCGCTATGCGCGAGCATTATCATCGTGAGAACTTTACAAAGACATGAACACATCAACTCCGATGACGATACAAGAGCATAAACATTCTGACTCTGAGGAAGATACAAAAGAATGATCATTCAGACTCCGATAAAGATACAAGAATAAAATAAAAATCTAAAAATAAACTACAAGAAAATGATCATTCCGACTCCGATGAAGAATAAAATAAAATTCTAAAAATTTAAAGTTAAATGCTCGTGCGACTGGGAGCAAGAAAACTCGCTAAAGGACTCCCGGTCGCTCTATTTGTCAACCGGGTGCACTCAAATTCATTACGTAGAAGCAATTTCCTTGCTTATACTATCGTCTATGTTTCGACATTTTCTTTTTAATACATTTTTTTTCGTTGTAGTCCAGTTATGATGGGAATAATTAATTTATATTTATTACTCAATAAATACGAAACGTTTAAAATATTTAGTACTAATTTTTTCTTTATAACCCTATCATACTTAAACTTCAATTAATTTCTTATTTTTTTAATGTATACTTACGCGTAAAGTAAAATCCAGTTATGTCAATATATACCCATCTTTCTGTCGGATCTTCTCGGAGGTGTCGGATCTACTACGAAAGTGTGATTAGTAACTATACTGATCAGTAGATGATAACACAATTAGGAGTGTAAGCGAGTTAAGCAACTTGGGAACTACTCGGAATCAATTCGGTCAAAACTCGAATTCGACTTTAAGAAATTCTAGTCGAGCCGAGCTTTTTGGTCTATCGAGCTCGAGCTTGTTAATACTCGGCTCAAGTTACTTACGAGCCTAAACAAGTTTTGAGTTCGAGTTTATAAGTCGAGTCGAGTTTGATTCTTATGATTATTCTTATTTAAAACTAATTAATTATTATATAAGTTGAGTTGAGTCGATCATTAAGTTATGAGAAATGTTAATTTATTGTATATATAAGTGATTAACGAGTTGAGTTATAAATGTAAAACTTATTTTTGAGCTGAGTTCAAGTTTTAAAATTAAAACTCAACAAATTCGAGTTCGAATTTGATGAATAATAATTGAGTCGAATTTGAAAAATAGTTTAGTTCCATTTGGATGGTTCACACATCTAATCTAAGCAGAACAGACTGTAAATCTTTGTTTATCCTAATTAATTAGCATTATAGCTTTATTGGCTTTGAGAGTGACATCTGACAAAAATGCATCAAATTCATCAACCGCTTGTCTTTCCTTCTCTCTCTAATCATTATTTTCCCTTTTTCTTTCGCTAAAAACCCCTGGCCAACAACAAAAAACATTGTTTTTCTAGGGTCTTATCTTATTTATGTGTTTTACTTTTATATGATACGGTATTTTGCCTAAAAGTAAATAAATATGAAACGGGTAGGAATCTTATTAAAAAATCCAAATTTTATTTACATATTTTGGTGTTCTGTTTCTATTTTTTCTTAGTGTTTTGGTTAAAGTGTATATCAGTATCTACTATATTATATTAATTCGGTATCGGAAGCTCTCTGACCGACACGTGGACAGTCCACGCAGTTACCATTTCCTAATTTAATCGGAATTTAATAGGGGTTCTCTAAATTTAGATACATAATATTAATTGGTTTAAAATTAAGAAGTAATTTTATTTCATATATTGGTCTCTACGCAATTTATAGAAACAAATTAATTAAAAGTTTCCATTTAAATATTAAATCTATACAGTTTGGTTTCGGAAGACCGTAGGCCGCCACATAAGCACAATACATACATAATAATAAATAATATATTATGTTATATAAAGCAATATGTATATAAAATAATGACACAATTAATAGATGAAACTATATAAACTAATATACATATAAAACGTAATAGTTATATATAGTAGATTTTAGAAAAGTAATAGCTAGATAATAATATAATATATATATGTTTTTTTGGCCAGTATATAATATATATATTCAATAGGAAAAAAATGTAATATTTAAGGAAAAAAAATATGTAACCACATGCAATAATTCAGGGTTTCTATTTAAAATAACACTTTATTTAACCGGTTTTAATTAGCTTCTACTAATATAAATAAATACTACTTTTCCATCCTTCAATTTATAAGTCGTTTTCTCCTAGCTAGCAATGCCCTAAACGGGTAAGAGGTTTGATTTTATTTTGTTATTTTATTTTTTGTTAATGTTATCAATTTAGTTCGTGCGAATTCAGGGTGGAGACTTTGAGCGTAACAATTTACTGTTTTCTTCATCCCTTTTTGTTTTTTTGGTCATAAGCTAGATATCTCGGTGAACTTACTTTTAGGATGATCTCAGTAAAGTTGCGGTGTTTGGATATTAGGTGTCCTGGTTAGCGGTTGCTCTAATCGATCTCACGGATCTTCTAATGAATCACGTAAGCTTACTTTCTGTGGTACGTAATATATTTTAAAGTTTATCGGTACATCTTTATACAGAAAGTTACTGATATTCTAACGAATATTATGAATTTATGATTTTTGTCCAGCTCGAAATTGGCCCTTACGCTATCAACCTGTCTGATTTTAGGTTATTACTTGCTACCGGGTATTAGTTGTTTGGATTTCTTTATATCATATATTACGTAAGAAAACTTAGGTACATGTTTTCCTAACCAAACGCACGGCACGATTTGATTTTGCATTACATGTGTAGGATACTCCAACACACTATCGGCCTACCCGATTTCAGTTTATCAATTTTTTTCAGGTATTGTTCGGCTCTTTTATATATAATGTGTCTTCAGACGTTTCTCCATCACTTTTAATGCATCCCATATTTCCATCATGCAAAGAAATACTAGACTCATATACTCTTTAAATTACTGTATTGACGAATTTATATGAGTGGTCAATAATTTTAGGATAATATCCAAAAATTGACCAAAACCTCATTGTTATAAATACTTAATATGACCAATGCAATTTTTTTAATATGTACCGTCCAACATAAAATTCCAGAGTTGTTAGATATAGGGTTTTAGTCTATGTTTTCTAAATTATAATAATTAATTATAACATAATTGATAAGCATTTTTTTTAATCAAAATACTTATTTTGATATACATGGTATATTGTTTGTTTTTTTTTTTTTTTTTGCCGCAAGTCAATATATTGTCCATAAATAAATTTCTTTATACGTTTATAAACATAATATACACTTAATATATATATATATGCTACAAGAAAATTTATTATACGTTTATAAACATAATATACAGTTAATATATATATATGTTACACGAAATATAGGTAATATATATGTTTTTGTTTTAACATTATCTAGGTTCGTAGCACTCAGACGTTAGAGACCTCGACATGCATCATCGCAAATATCTGGTCGGCCGTAATTTCTCTCCCATATTTGTGACTTAGTCATCTCTTTGAGATCAGAGTACAAGATAATGGAACCATCACCGCCGACGAGTAATATGTAGAGAAGACGAAGAGTGACGAGGTATGCTTGAAAATGATCCCGTATATTTTTTTTGCAGGTTCTAAATTGTAAATCTTATGAAACTATCGGCTCTCTACTCTCACAGTATGTCATCCATAACACGAGAAAACTGATATTAATAAACTAGGTTAGTCTTTGTGATTTCTTATTAGATGGTTATGCTTAATTAAGTGATTGAATGCTTATTAATCATGAATTCTACAAACGAGTGTCATACATATTCTTCTTGTGCAAAAATATTCAAGACAATGTTTATTCACTAGATATATATATATATTATTCTTATTAACACGTATTTTAGGTTTAATGCTTCTTGATATTTAAATATGTTTGGTACGGTGTTTCAAATTTGAAAATTTCTAATTATTATTCTATAAAAATATCATCTTTTTAAGGGCATGCAGTTTATAAGATCTCGAAAAGTTTTTTTAAAATATTTTTTTAATCTATTATTGTTCTTTTTTTACTAATCTGATTAGAAATCTCATGAATTTTACTTTTAATGTAGCTACAAGGCAATTTGATATTGTCAGATCGACAACTAGGATTTCTTATACATGTAATGCTATACAATTATTTATATTCTCTGCAACTTAATTATTGTCCCTTACCCTATGTGTAGAGTGGTTAAACAAATATTGTTTAAAGTATATTTTAACAGTAATTTTATTTATACCACCATTCGTTGTATTTTGAGAGACTGATCTCCTTCTAATAAGCTAATTTTACTAGGAAATAGGAAATCCAGAACTCCGCTCAAGTGCCCGAGTCGAACATCATTCAGGCAAGCAAAGTGGCACGTTCTCATATTCTCATATACTGACAAATAAAAATAAAAACATAATAATAAGTAAATAAATGTATGGTTTTGAATTTTGTCAGTGAAAACTCTCAATTTCACGCTGAAGCCATATATTATATATACCATACCTCCCACTTGAATAAAAGATAGTGATACACACCGCCTTGGTTGAGGCACTCTAGCACTTCATCTCTAATAATTTATTTGATTCTTTGATCTTAAGTTGTTCACCATCATTATGCCATTTTATTTTATTTATTTTTACTTCAAATTACTATTATATTAGCTATAGTCTTATAAAAACAATACATAATCTACTATATTATATTAATTCGGCATCGGAAGCCTTCTTGGTGACACGTGGACAGTTTGTCCAGTCAGCGTTGCCTAATTTAATTGGGATTTAATAGGGGTTCTCTAAATTTAGATACAAAATATTGATTGATTGAAAATTAAGATGTATTTTTATCTCCTATTTTGGTCTCTACACAATTTAAAGAAACAAATTAATTTAAAGTTTCCATTTAAATAGTAATTATATACAGTTTGGTTCCGGAAGACCGTAAACCGCCACGTAAGCAATATATATATAGTAATAAGTATTATTTAATTAATGTTCAATCAAACATCATCAATGAACATGATATTTTCTATCTAAAATTAGTTTGTTGTTTACTTAAAATAATATATATCATAAATAGTTAGCGAATAATATTTCCTACTATATATACCTTTAAGCTATATAATTAATATATTATTCTATTGGGTTATATATAATAATAAAATACGTAGGAAAGTCTTCCTCGCAGATTTCAGTATTAACCCGAAAGTCTTCATTGCCAATGTTGTTCTAACACACGGTCCTTGTCATGCATGCTCTGCATCACACCTGTCTCAGAATCTCATTAGTCAACAACGTAACATATCTATCTTATATAGTTACAATAATCTCTATGAGTGTTTATAATTATATATATTTATATATTATGTACTTTGGGAGCTTAAACGACGCATTACATGTTTGCATTAGGTGTTGGCCTATTCTTTACCTGTCTAAGTTCAGTTCAGGTTTATCTGTTTATTAATTTTTTCGAATAATATGTAATATTTTCTTTATGAACAATAAAATAATGTTATCAATTGATTTTTAACAGGTAATTAATATAAGATTGTGATTACTGGATGTACTTTGGTTATGTGACCGTTTATGGTTTTCAACGGAGATGGTTCAGATGATTATCCTCGATGTTTTACTACTAAGTTAAGAAGGTATGTAAAATAAGTTAGTATCAATCAACCGATTAAATGTATATTCTTACAAATAATTATTACTTTTATTTCATTATATTATGTTGATAACCGAATCATAAAATATTTGGTGCAGTTGTGTGAAAGAACAACTCCCTCAACACCTACTATTGTTTAATCTCCATAGATTAGATTGTTCTTTAATCTAGACATGGTTCTTTTTCGTAACTATTTTTTTATGATGAAAAGAAGTTTGGTTTTGTAGTAATTTATTGAACTAATTTCCAATTAGGGAATCTATTATTTATATATCTAACTTGGTTATAAATGTGTTGGTTTAAGCCATCTATCATCTACATTTCATGATTTAAAATAATATATATAGCTTACAAATGTGTGCAAGTATATATGTCTACGTGAATTTATATTTTATCACTTTATGTACATCATTATTATTATTTTTATTATAAAATATCTGATATTCTTGATTTAATTGAGACTCTAAATCATTGTTATTTTGTATGTTAGGCATTAAACTTCATTCGGTGAGCTTTTAAATTCTTTAATATTCATAAATTTTTTATTCATAGACACTTGATGTATTCTACTCGGGAAAAGATTACTAAAAGTATATTATTGGTATTTTTTCCTGAGTTATTTTTTTACTATAATATTGTTTGGTTTTCTTAACTTATACATATTAACTAATAAATATGTCATGTTGCTTTTAGATTATTATCAAGATGTCACATTCTTCAATATATCCTCTTTATTTACTTTTTATATTATTGGAAATCATTCTTTTACAAAGATATATATATATATAGTTATAGTTACTTTAGGTGCCTATCTTAATTTTCACTTCAAATTTTGAAAAAAAATATATATATTATATTTTATTAACTACTAAAAATAAAAATATATTTAAACATATATAAATAAATAAACAATTAAGAGTTTAAATTCAAATTAAAAACCCACAGTTCTATAGCAAAGTCTTTAAAGGTGCCACCTAACATAAACGTTACATTATCATTGATATTATTAATAGGGTTTTAGGGTTGAAATGAAGAATTTCTTGATATAAATAAGTCAATAGACCTATGTAATTATTTTAAACATATTATTTACTTGACTATTTTAGAGTTTATAGAGTATAAAAGAATATTTAAAAAAATATAGTTTTGCTTATTTATATAAATTTACAATTGATGATGAAAGAAAACGTATGAACGAAATTGAAAAATAAATATGATAAAGATGAATAATACTCATATGTATATATATATATGTTTAAAATTTATGTACATTAAGTATTTTAATTATAATTATTTCGATATTTTTGCTCGCAATGTGCGTTTAATTTAAAGATTTTTCTACCGGGTTTTATTTAAGAATTTTAAAAAATTAAGATTTTTTTTTTTAATTCTGTTTTTACCCGCATACCGGTTTTTTACCCGCGCGGTGCGCGGGGTTAGTATCTAGTTTTTTAAATTAATTTTGGCCATATATATTCAAATTAATAGGTAATAACCATTATGGAGCTGCTAGTCTGCTACAAATCATATTTTAATAATCATTATTTAACTGTCAGATAAGTGAAAAAATAAACCAACTAATTACTATATTTGGGACGCTCTTCCGGAGTACGTAATTTGTTATGCAATTACCAAAAGATGGGTTAATGATGATATATATATATATCAAAAGATGGGCTAATTATATTGAACAAATGTTAAAGCACGTAATTTGTAAAAAGAAAAACAATTTATCTACCACCACATAATTAGGGCCTGTTTGGCGGTTTCTTTATTCCCTTGTTATTTTCTTCACCCCCAAAGCAAACTAACTTACCGAACCACGCTCCAAAACTACACTTATTTATCTATTATTATTATATATAAAGAAAAAGAAAAAAAAGAGAAAAAGATTAATGGATTACAGAGAAGATTGCAGAAGAGAAAGAATACATGGATACAACAACACAACAGAATTCTATCTCCTCCCCTTTACTTTGCAAAGCTCTCTTTCACTTTCACTCATCAATCACATGACTTGTCCCTTCCTCTCTGTTGACTTGGGCTGACTCACTGTCCATGGATCATTCTTCCTCCGCTCGCCGCCGTCAGGGTCCTCGCCGTGGGGTCTCATGGTGTTGCGCCTTCAATGTTCCTCCATCAAGCCCCGAAATCCTTAAACCCTCCCAGCGAACCCACCCCCACACCAAGACCCTCCTCCACCGTACTTCTAACGCCAATGCCAAGCCTGAAAAGCCCCGCGACTCCGTCTCCAAGCTCAGCAGCACCAACTCAGTCCCCGAATCGCCGCAGAGCTCTAAATCGAGCCTCAGCATTGTGGGCCGGATCGACCCTCGCCGGATCTTGTCCCCCGGCCGCGTTTCCCCCATCGACTCCGATCCGACCGACGCTGCCCCTGATTTGCCCACCTCGTCGCGGTCGGCGAGCTTCAGAGCTTTGGCGGAGAGGATCTCCATGAATCATTTGCACGCTGGGAGCTTCCGTGCAGTGACAGAGAGCCCCGGAAGAGCCATCCTCCAGGATCCGAATCCACCCGTGCCGGAGTCAGGGCCGAGTGAGAATGCCCACAACGTGTTTGATGTAAGGCTTAATTTGAGGTCCAAGAGAGGTGGGTGCATGGTTTTGGAACTCAACTCCGACATTTTGTGCACTAATTCGGAGCTATTCATGGGATTGGTCGCCCGATACAAGAAGGGGTTTTCGGTTCCTGGAGGAGATGGAGGCCCTTCTTCGAGTGTTTGTGGGATAGAAGTTCCTGATGTCGAGAACTTGGGAATCTTTAGGGAGACAATCGAGTTGATGTTCGAAGACGATATTGCTAAGAAGCTTCTGAAGATCGGTGTGTATCGTTGCATCGATATTCTTGAGGTCAGTATCTCTTCAATTTAAGTTCAAAATTTTGGTTTTTTCGTTTTTCCACTGTAGAATGGAACTGTTTGTGGTTGAATTCGATGAACATTTTGTGTGCTGACTAGTAAAAATGAGATCCTTTGGATTTCATCATAAGAAGTCAACGTTCTCTGTTTATGGAAAGGATTTATGTAACCACTTTCATTGTCCGTGTGCAAACATGAAAAGATTAGACAACTTGATGGAAAGTTCTACAGGGCAGTCAACGTTGAACAGTGAAACCTAAGCATTGAATTCAGCTGGTTTTGTAGGTTATTTTCTGATTAGTGGTTGCACTTGCATCTACGAGATCTGAGGGTATAACTGTGTGGTTTACTTGATCTAGTACATGAAAATCATAACTTTTGTCCATTCCATCATATCTGTGGTACTGAATGGAAAGGGTACTTAAGATGCTACCCTTTATTATGCGACTTAACATCCAAGTAGTGCTAAGTGAGCAAGGTATTATCCTGTTTATTATGATGTTTGTTACTAGGGATATTCTTCTAAGTGGTTGTTTTGAGCTAAAATCTTAGAAAGTTGCAGTTTGTATTTCTTTGAACAATTACATGGTTGTGGAGGATTGCCGTTCAACCAGATTAACTTGCATCTATTCCGTTTAATGTCAGTGTAGTGAAATTTATGTTTGTTTGATTTGTTTGTGGCTACAATTTGCAATGCTATTGGCATTTGCCAGTTGAGATGTCCATGGTAACTTGATACAATGCTATTTGGAATATTACAAATGCCTTAAGATTACCTTGTCGTTAACTCGTTCCCTTGTTCTTAAAAAGAATCAAGGGAGGACCTTAAAGTATAAAAGTATCGGAATTATGTGTTAGGGGTAATATCACTTCGAAGCATTGGTTTTCAAGTTACACATATAGGATGGTCTCTTGTGGGAAGCTATCAATTGAATGTATTACAGTTTCTTTCTTAGATTTGCTTATAGGAATATTAGTGAGAATTTGAATAGCTTGAGCTTCTAACTTGTATGTAATAATGCAGGGTTCTTTCGGTTAGGGGTAACAATATATATGTGGATAGATAAGCCTTGAGTTCAGCAGAGAAAGAATTGCTTCTTGTCTAATCCTTTTTTCTTCATATTTATTTAATGGCAATGCTACAAAATGTAAAACTTGGAATGGAATTCATAGTGAAAATGGAATATATTCCAGTTAAGGAAGTTTTGAATATCCACTCAATCCATTTCCTGAAAAAGTAAACATTTTTCACTCTAAATTTCAATGTTAGAAGTTTGATGAATTTAACTAGAATTTATCTGTTTTTAGAGTTTTGAAAATCTATTTGAATGGGTTTTTAATTACTAGGTATCAGCAGGCATTGGATTCACAAGAGCAGTTATGTCATGCCTAAAGTACATTGAGGCAGTTCCTTGGACCGAGGAAGAAGAGGAGAAACTAAGGAGTGTCTTCACGCGGCTCAAGTTTGACGAATCAACTGTTAAAGACATCATGGCGAGACTGTACATAGTGGATGCTGCAAACCCCCAACAGAATCTAGCAAGACAGCTCGTAAGCTCCATCGCTACAACATGCACCGACCCAAATGCAAGGAACGAGTTGAAGTCACTAGTCAAGGGTCTTCTATCCAAAAGCTCGGTCTATGAGAAAGACCGTTGCGATGTCAGCAAGGAAGAGATTTACAGCATCTGCCACTCTTGTATCAGCTCCTTAGTTTCCATCTTTGAGGAAGCCATCTCCGAAGAGAAATACTCGAAGAATGCAAAACCGTTGATCGAGAGGATATCTCGAGAGGTCGATAATATCAACTGGCTTTTGGAGATCCTTCTAGACCGACAAATGGGTGAGGAGTTTGTGGAGATATGGACGGATCAGGCGAGGTTGATAGAGCTGCATAAAGTTTCATCTCCAATGGTGAGGTACGAGCTGAGTCGGGTTTCGGCTGTTGTGTTCATTGCGATGGGAACAAGGAGGGTTCAGTGCGGGTCCCAGGTGAGGTCGGGTTTGTTTCGGGAGTGGTTGATGCCTATGATATCGGATTTCGGGTGGCTGCAGAGGTGCAGGAAGGGTCTTGAGATGAAGGTGCTTGAGGAGTCGATTGGTCAGGTGCTTTTGACGCTGCCAGTTAAGCAACAATATGGTTTGTTTATGGAATGGTTCCGGTGTTTCTCGAAGCAGGGGTCGGAGTGCCCTAACCTGAGCAAGGCATTCCAGATATGGTGGCGGAGGTCGTTTTTGAAGGGGCCCGAGAGTAATGCGGTTGAATTACGATGAAGGGGTGGTGGTGTTGATTCTATTCTATGTAATGGAATCACTGTTAGTTTGTAATAGGATGGTTTTCTGCTATAAGTAAGATAGGGATGGTTCTTGGTTGGAATGTCCTCAAGTCTAAGAATGAATGAATGAATAATTGCTGACAAGGAAGGAAATATGTATAATTAGTTAGGGTTAACTGATGCATGTTTAGTTTAGGAAATGGAAGAAGATGGTGGGTGTAGCTAGTTGTCTTGAAGAAGTCATATTTTGTTTCCCCCACTTTGTACAACGAATATACAAGTCACGTTTGCTCGCAAGCGAGTGGACACCTTGGCGAGTATTTTTCTATAACTTCCTATTATAATTTTTTTTGTAATAAAAAAATCCAACTATTTTTTTTTAATAACCAAGAGCTCTCCTGGCAGGAGATCTTTTTTAGTGGAATTGAACACTACTGGTCCTGGCAACAGATAAACTCTCTCCACATAGGTTTTAGTGAAGTACTTCCAGTTTTGGTGGAAACTAGAAAGTAAAAAGCTATGCAAACTGGAAGTACTTCACTAAAACCTATGTGGAGAGTTTATATCTGTTGAGATTATCAAGTTTTACATGGCCCAGGCCACTCTTAGCTAAGTGGGTAGTTTTTTTTTTTTTTCTTTCTTGGCCATAAGTTAAGTGGGTAGTGAACTGAAAGGAAATATTCTTATTTTCAATAAAAGAAACACTATATTTTTACATGAAACGAGTTCCTGCCTTGTATTGTATTATTATTATTTTGCAAGCTTCTGTCAGGTCATTTACAATTATGAGTGTCAGATCAAGACCTAAACAGACCTCATCTAGTAGTGCCCGATATAATACATTGCTCAGTTGCGCTCTCGGTGGTTACACGACGTTGCAACTTTATTATTAAGGGATTGGACGGTCACATTTACTGCGTACTATATACGTTGAAGTTGCACCAAACCGACCACCCCCTTTTTTTTTTTTTTTGGGACAAATGATGGTTGCTTGCAGCTGCTTGGTTTTGGACCTTTTTTTTTGAACCACACACAAGGCATAATAAACTCAACAAGTAGCTAGTTCAGTGGGAGCTCAGTCATGCTTCTTGCTACCAGCCAGAATACGCTGAATCTGAAGACCTCTGCTGAAGGCTTGGTTGAAGAGCAGCCTCGTCTGGAACTCCGATACAAAAGGGAACCAAGCAAGTACTGCGACCGGGGTGAAGATCACCAGTCCCATCAGGTACTCGTACCCTCTTCCTAGCGCCTTCACTGACCCCCACATTCCTATCCCCTTCACCACTGGTCTGCATGCTTGTGATATCTGTGTGTGTGTGTATGTATGTATTTGTTCTCCAAATTAATCAATCCATTTAAACTGATGATCATATATTTATGACTATGCCATCATCTTCCACATAATTATACTAATTTAACAAGTAGATTGATTGTACCTGGAGAATTGCCCATCCGGTAGGCAGGAATGCCAACAGACTTGCAAAGATGTCTCCGATAGTGAGTTGTAGGAAGACAAATAGCACTCCTAGTGTCACAACAAATCCTATGAATAACAACAACTTGAGTAGTCTGAACATCAGCTGGAAGTCCGCACTGAACTTCTTCCTTCCCATTGATACTATCTGTTTTTGTTTCATATGTCACTCAATCAATCATTACATCTACTTTTCTTAACTTTATTTACAAGGAGGCTGAACCAGCAGTTTGTATGCTATGCTATGTTACCTTCAAGATGATCATAACAGCAACAATCACCAGCCACGATAAGCCGTATATCTGCAACAATCAATACACAAGCAGGGATTGAAACACAAAACAGTTGCTAGTAATTAATATAGAATAAGCAATTGGCTTCAGCTGCTTTTTTCTTTTCTTTTCTTTACTTACAATGATGCTCTTACTCCTTTGGGCAACATGGAGATGATACACAACACCATACTGGTAGAAAAAGAAGCGCAAGGATAGCACAATTTCCCAGAAACGCCCCAAAAGTCCGGTGTACTTGAGATGCTCCTGTTCCTCATCCCACCATGACTCCCAGCTCTTGTTGGCTGGCACACCAATACCACCCCTCATGCTTGTCCATTTACTCCAGTCATCCCAGTCATCCACTATCTTCTGCCACTCAAATCCTGATGGATTGAATAGGAACGGTGCAAATAGCCACGATACCACCAGGAACCACATCGACCCCGTGATTAACATGTACACGATTGAATTAGATCCCACTGACCCATACACGTAGTAAACTACCAGTAGCATCATTATTTCCAGCCCCTTTGTGAAATGACTCCTTGAGTACATCCTGTAGTTCTCTGCAAACTTCTCATGCCTCACCACGAAACCACGTCCTGTTGCTCTGTACTTTGCCCCTCCGTGTAAGATAGTTCGCCCAAAGTAATGGGCCTTTGTCCCCAGGGAGAAGGTAAAGAAGACAGCTGCCAGTTGGAGCTGCATGATGATGAAGTCCCCCAGAGCAGTCCTGAAACCTCTTTCTAGTCCAATCTCCATCACCATGGGCAAGCACATCAGCAGCCCCAACTGAACTACCGACTGAGAAGCCATGGCTGATTTCAGGGGATCGTTTCCTCGTGCCTTTGCAATTTTCATTATTGTAGTCTCTAGTCCACTCAGTGAGAGGTACAGCTTTCCGTACATATAAACATACAGCACGAACACAATCAACTGCACAGACAAGAAATACAAAAATATTTTCAACTATGGAACTTTTGCGTTATGTTGGTGAGATGGAGGATGAAAAGAATTAGAAGACATACCATCGCACTGACATAAAATCCAACGGTGGTAAAGTAACATGACAACATTCGGAAGAAGTCAAACCGGTGGCCGAGACGGTAGATATCCCTGCTTAGAGTCTGTTCACCGTTTCCGCAAGCTACTTTTGCCTCAAAGAGTGATATTTGGTTCATCCCAACATCTCGACCTTTCCCAACTTGGATATATTCATGATGAGTAACATTCCCTCGTCTTAATGTGGAGTTGAAACCTAGAGAAGAATTCACATATTAATTAGAAGTCGAAACATTAAACAGAACCTCCTTTCTCTTTGATGATGGCATGCAAATCTCTGAGACCTGATTTTAAATGTAGAAAAATAAAATAGACCATGCTTTCTGAAAGTAGATGTTCTAGGTAGTCTTACCAGCAAAAATGTCCTCACTAAGATTGATCCCACAGGAAGCCTTGCTCATACCACCCCGCGTAATATGAAAGAGTCTATCAAATACATCTGGATGGCCATAGTGAAACCGAACCCTGACATCAACCAACTCCCATGTCAGTAAAGAAAAGAATGGTGGTGTGTGTGCATGGGCAGAGAGAGAGAGAGAGATAGTACTTCAAAGGCCTCGCAAGAACTCTCTGACCAATAGTTACGAAACTTGTTTCTTGGTTTGACATAAACCACGCCAAAGATGAAACACTGCAATTTTTGGTAATTGTCAATCAGTAGGAAAAACAATCACTTCCAGAAAATCAACTTGAATGATGCCAGAGCTCTCTAACCTTCCAGTAAAGATGTGCTCACGAACACCTAAAATTGTAGGGGGGCGGACTCCATGATCTTCATTAAATTCTTCCAAAAGGTTGCGCATTTTTAAAGCTTCTTCAAGGTAGTTATCCTGCAGAAATTGTGTAAATAGATTTACATGCAATGCAGCAAAGCTGGCATGAGACTTTTCAATAGCTTAACTTGTTCAAGTTAATACCTGATTCATGTCAATTGCTTGAAGAGCTTCCCCCCGAGTGAAAATTATAGCGTGGTTTTGGTTTTCAGGCTTCCCCTCTCCTAGTTTGGCCGCACCGGGCAATTTAATACGATATATTTCCTAGACCAACACAATTGGGAAAATAAGCTTTTTCCTGCAACGAAGATGATAATTTCTGGTCCTGCCAAAATGTTACCTGGTCTAAATTTTCGACTGCCTTCACCAGAACAGAGTAATAAACCTTCTCTACTTTCCCACCATCTCTTTCCTCAACCTCATCTATATATGCTACGCGGAGAGAAGGATTGCTGTAAAATAAACCCTGATGTTAGCATTTGATCAAATCTTCCCTGCTCCCCAGGAAACACTTTTCAAATATTACCAACTTCTCTAGTTAGAAACATACTTGACCATCAAGTTAAGAATGTCTGTTGCTCGGCGATCCCCACTTCGCTTCTGATTTCCATAATTCTGACAGGTAGCAACGTATGTGAATTTCATGTCAGCCATCGCCTCTAACTGAGCGTGCAAGGACCTCTGCATTTTCTTGTCGTTTTCTGATGGAGATGCAATTGCCTTATAGCCTTCCTGTATCTCTGTTTATGTACAGCAAAAATTATCTCTAGATAAACACTAACTACTTCACAACAGTTGTGAATAAAAATGACGAAAACAAAAGAAAAATATATCCCTGCATGCTATCATAAAGAGCACTAACAAGTAACAACTCCTAAAAAGAAGGACGTACATCTAACACGGCCTCAAAGTTTTTGGAGCTTGCTACCTTTCTTTTGTGCAATCAGGCTGACAATGTTCTCTCAGTTGAGAATATCAAAAAACAATGCAAACTATAATGGGGGAAACTGGTAGTGGTTTGATTCACATAAAGCTCTAATCATCCACGGGTGGAGCCAAGAAAATAGTGAGAAGTTTACAGCATCTTGTGGAGGAGCTGACTAAATGCATCATACATAAATCAGGACATTCCTGATGTTTTATCCTTAGAAATTGGTTCTACAGTTTTCCCTCTTAGGCTCTTACGGAAAATAAATTATTTGAGTTCCTAAAATCTAGATTTCATGCAGTTAAAAAGACATCTATCATCAAAGTAGAAAGTTCCATGACAGTTTAACATACCACTATCATTAGCCATGTCAAGGAAAGCCTGAAGTTTTAAGGCTCGCCGGTAGTACATCATCCCTCTAACTGCAAGAATAAAATAAGAAAGATTGTCATACATTCTTCAGTTTGCATTATAAGATTTGGAGAATACAAGGTATAGCAGGTAAATTAAACACCGAGGAACAGTTCTCCATCAATTACCTGTCCTGCAGAGAGTTTGTCCTCTAAGGGAGACCCAATGACGAAGCTGCAAAATATTCTCTTCATTTTCCCAGACTTCATTATCCTTTTTACAGTTTAACCGCTCCTTGAAGTTCTCCCACTCATCTAATAAGACGTGTGATGAATAAATTGATAAAACTGATATTAAACCCGTAAAATACTTTAGCATGTATATTGCAAGTTTCTCATTTCACAAACCTGGATAAATCTTTTGCAAGTAATAGATGATTGACACGCCGTCTTCATTATCCATTTCAAGGTCAGCTTTGGAATATACTGTCTCTTCACTATAGTATGGGGTCAGCACACTGTCACCAGTCAAGGGACAATGTTAGATAACTATAGGAGAATTCCCCCAAGGTAATTTCTCTAGCCAACTGTGTCTCGAGGAGCAGCAAACCAGAATTCCATAGCTGTACAGTATGACCAAACGTAAAAAGCAGTAAAGAACTCCCCCCTATACCGACTATTTATTTTTTTCCTTGAGGTAAGCCATTTCAAAGTAGGAATACAGCATGATCATAGACAACTGAAAGTAGTTTAATTTATGAAAGCTTGTGCTATATCATTCTTCTAAAAACATTACCTGAATGAAAGCATATTACGAACTCGAGGAGCACGTGGCATATCCATGAACAGTGAATTTGAGAAGAATGATATTCTTCTACGAGCTTCAAGGTTCGTAGGGACATCAACCGCAGACTCCTTAACAGTCAAGAGGAGATAGAGGCGTCTCATCTATTGATGAAACAGAAGACAAGCACAGTAAAATTTGTTAGGCAACAATGGTCCTCAATGAAAGAAGTTAATGCCTCAACAGTTTCAGTAATTTAGTAAGGTCACCTGTTCTTCCCATTGTGGAGATGTAGCAGGAGGATAAACTATAGCAGGTTTTGCATCAGTGCCAGCAAACAGTTGCCTTCCAGTAGCATCCTTGCTACTGTGGCCAATTTCCATCAATTCGCTGAAGGAATAAGAAAATAGAAGGTCACAGCCATTAGAGTGTTTTATAATGATAATGTAAGACAATGAAATCCCCCCACAACTGCAGTCAAATCAGAAAACTAAGAGAAGTTCTTACCGTGTCTCATTCACCATCATATCACGGGTAACTACCTCTAACATGTCTTGCATCAAAAGCACCACCCTACCTCTCTTTTCTGGATTAGCATCTTTCTGGAAAAATAAGTTCCATTCATTGAGTGAAGCTCAACCATGAAGACTGAAGATGGAAAATACATAATAATTGTGTGTTTCCAGGAAATAACTCACCAAGATTCCCACGAGCTCCACAAATTTCGCACATAAGACCGGTAAATAATGCATTCTGAAGTTTGCAAGGAATGTTTTCTTTGAAATGTTACTCTCAATCTCTTTTATGATGTTTCCAACAACCCTAACACATGAACAATCAGATTATTATCCATAATTGCTTGAATCAAAGAGAGTGGATTGTTTTTATTTTCTAGAGTAAATATCTATAGGACCCAGAAGGGAATATGAGAAGAAATTCTAGCTTTAACAGTTTTGAACAAAAGCTACAGTAGGGCACAAAAAAATCATGTGTATATGCCATATGGAGTTTCTGAGCTTGGAGCATGACGGATGAAGCCAGCATCCAAGGGGGGCAAAGTTTTCAGGCTATGAAAATCCATTTCACTGCTGGGATACTGACTAAAATCTATGAAACACAAACAACCTTTTCTCATTTTCTCCAATCACCAAAACGTTGAGAATATGCTTGAATGACTCGTAGCATTCAATAATTGCACATTTCATATATTCATCTGCACATATACGCTTCCAAAGGTCAGCATCCTTGGGCTTAAACTCTGCAGCCATATCCAGTGCTATAGGGATCTGCAAATGGAGACATCAGTAAAAAAAATGTGGATGATTAACTTTTTCTGAAAAAAAAATTTGATTATCAACAACTAAATTACCTTGCTAGCAAGTAGAAAAGGAGGCCACTGTATAATCTTCAAGTTCGGATCTGATGCATATGGAACAAGTAATAGGTCCATCTCCCTGGACATAAATTTCCATTTCAACGTCAATTGCAGGAAGAATAGATGAATAGTAACAGAGCTAGTATTGTGATAGACATGAGGCCTTTCCTGTCACTAATAAGATCTTCTTCACGAAAGGTAGATATTATTTCATTCCACAACTGGGAGAACTTGGCAGCTTCAGTTCTCCTACTAGCTGGAACCTAGACATCAAGAGAGTGTAGATTTTCTAAGAATAAACTCATCTATCACTAACAATATTTACAGATCATACCTCAGCAAAACGTTTTGCGAAAGAGAATCCTCTTTTCTGGGACTTGTTAGTGGGCACCAAGTAGGCATTCACTGCACCAGGTAATGACTGGAAACGGGATCTTAGCATGCCTAAAGTTCGAATCTGCAGTAATATTATCATTATCAAACACAATAAATAATTGGAGAATGATGTATTAATTCATGATCATGAAATAATGTTATGGTCTCCTACATTTCAAATTTGATTATCTCCATAAATGTTCAGTTACCTCTAATCAGGGCAAGGAGAGTAAAATATGTGATGAGATTCATACATTCACATTGATGTGAGTGCATTTCGTTTTACAGCTCTATCATGCTTAGAAAGTTCTGAAGTAGACCAGTTTTGCTCATGGTCCAATTTGAGAAGGAACCGACAGAGGGTGTAGTCACTGTTGCAAGTTGAGTTCCTAAATAATGTACGTATAATGACACTCCATAAATAATGATTACCTCTCCTAGGCGATCAAAAGCCCCAATGATGCCACCACACAAGGTTGAGTATATGGCATACCAAATTTGAGTGTCCATGAAATACACCTGCACGAATCAAGTCATATGTTCATGTCAAAAGAATAGAAGAAGCATATATTCAACAACAACAAAATCGAAGAAGCATATTATTCTGAAGGTCATGTTCAGTTAGTAAGGTGGAGAATAATATCAGAAAATTATGATCGTAATTCTCAATACTTCATATCAACCCTATTTAATTGGGCATTTTCTACAAGAATTTGTGTTGCAAAACCCACCGCAATAACAGGAGACCATAGAGCGAATACTGCACGGTAGTGACCTTTAGCTGCATTGACAGCAGATTTTTTTAGAGAAGCAGGAATGTGCTAAAGGAGCAAAAAAGTAACCAAAGAACAGCTACTTACTTTCAGGGAAAAATTCATGCCATTCGTATTTAACTCGCTTAATATCCATAATAGATTTTGTTGGCTTCACAAGTGGCTTTATCTGTAGAGAGGACATATTGGATGAGATTTGAGCCGATAGTAAAACACAGACAATAGCCTCCAACTGGGACAGTGACTTATTACCTGGAAGAAGTAACTAGTCGCCAACTTGGAGCACAACAAAAGAATCCAAAACAGTGTGTACCTGAAATTGTGCATAGAATAGATTCAAATGTATTCAATGTAAAGATTCTCTCTCTCTCTCTCTCTCTCTCTCTCTCTCTCTCTCTCTCTGTATGTGTATATATATATATATATATATATATATATATATATATATGTGCGTATTATCTATCTATGTATGTAACAGGATGCAGACATGACGTATATTCTGGTAATACTCACTTAATAAGCGAGAACTGGCTTTCATGCATCCCTCTCCCAACGTATATCCTGGGCTGCAAAAGTCAATGGAGTTTAGAAAATGATAGAGCTCTAAACAGCAAATTGCTAAGGGTGTATTGTTTAGCGAAAGGGAGAAATCTAAGAACTTCCATTTTTTACTGTGAGTAGGACTGTTTAGTGATGCTTAAACTTATATGGGAAATGTCAAAATTCATGTGAAAAAGGCGAAACTCTTCCAACACTTAGACCTTACAGAGTGACGTTTCTCCAGCATCTACGGCTATGTTAGTTCCAATACAGAAACCCTAGTCTAATCCCGTGTCTACCAAGAATAAATGATACTTCCAAATGGTAAAAGAGAATTAAAACAACATCCTCGTCTTTCTATGAATTTTAGAGACCACGTGCTGCATTTTTACTCGACGCCACCACAAAGCTTCTTTGTACTTCTACAAAAGCTACACCCAATTTGTTTTTTTGGACAAGATTCCAAGCAAGAGAATATTGATACCTGGGACCACCACAGTAGGAGCCGGATGATATGCCAGTCTGAGTTTTCAATCCAACGCCTTAGCATTGGGAAAATAAAGAGAACAGCTGTCAGTATATTTGGTGTCAAATATATTGCCACCGCCATGATGTACAATGGTGGAATTCCTTTCACTTGAGGAAGAAACGAGAGCCAATCCTTTATTTGGGAAGGACCCACACTTGTTGACTGAAAGTAACAAACAGGAAGAGCGACAGCCCATCCAAGACTGACAAAGATTTTGAGAAGGTTTCTCAGGATATGATTGAACCTCCATCTATGATACCCAGGGAAGTTCAAAAGCAGGTCCAGCGTACCTACATTCAACCGTATTGAATTAAAAACAAACTGCCAATGACTGAAAATACTTTAGTCTTTTGGCTGCTTTTTATCTTTCTTTCCGTGCCTGTATAAAGAAATGGTGAGAAAAAGAAAGTATAAACTTAGGCCAAAATTATAGGTACATTGTAGTACACAGTGTCTATTCACTTAAATCTACTTTACCCAACATCCATGTAGTTACAACTAATATGGCTTAGCAATTGTTTGAGTTATCAAAGAGCAAGTACATTAAAATAAATACGAGTTAGAGTCTCTTTGGCTTGTAATTCGGCCTCTGTTATGATGTTCATATAAATTCTGAATATTAGGTTAGAGAAATAACATACTCTGCAGAAAGCGCAGAAGTGCTGCAGTAATAAAGATGCTGGATATTTTATAAAGGATTTTCTTCTGGAAGACCTCAGTAAGTGAAACTCCACTCCATGCGATGATCAGCATAGCCTAGTGATGCCAGTAGAGAAAATTTAGATGATTAAACAAAAGCACTACAAATCCTTCTCCATATACTAGACATAAATGAGCTTCCACATAAATCTTCAAGTTTTGAATATACCTGCAAAGCTAATATGTAGAATGTCCACAAGCGATCAAAGCTGCGGAAAATGTGCCAGAATGTCCGAGATTCCACAAAGTTTGATTTGCCAATGCCCCCAGCTTTTCTTTTGGAGCCCTTTCTTCCCTAAAGGAGCATTTTTCTTACATAAAGACCATACTACAGTTCCTACTTTAAACAATTGTATACAATAAGCTGCAAACGAACCTGTGTCAAGTCACGAGTCGACTTGAAAAACTCACCATCATCACGCATGGGCCAACCAAGAGAAAAACAATCAGCTGACCTGCATTATGTGAAGCAGAAATTAAAGACTTATTTACCATACAGATCACATATACTTTTGAGCAACTGAAGGAATACAGACCAGAAATATTCATTTAGATCATCATAGTTGCACCATGCTGAGTGAGGTGCTTTTCCATTTCTACCCTTGCGGGCCTCCTGATAATTGAACAGCATTGAACATTTTCATATTGATCAAAACTATAATTTTTTCAGAGCAGACTGTCAACATGGCCAGGACTTTGCATACCTTTTCAATCACACGGTAGATAGGGGTAATAACTTTCCGCAGGAAAGCCTCGTCATCGCCCCCATAAGAAGGTTTGATATTTTCTCCAGTAACAATGCTGACATTACCGTTCAGTAGCCCATGAAGTTCATATGCCATCTGAATGAACAACGATGAACTTCAGAACCAGATGAAAGCTTGCAGATAGAAGAAATAACACAAAGAAAAGAGACAAATGTGCCCAAAGAAGTAACACAAAGACTACTCACATTGTGGAAAATATAACAAAGGCACTCTGGCATAAATCGAACATTTGCTGCCTCACCCCAGATAAGAAGATAGAGGCCCATGTATAGTATCTTTCTCTGCTGAATTTCTGGCTGACTTTGTGGGAGCCTATGTGCATAGAATGATTAAGAAAAAATTGTTTGAGCACTAGTAGAGTAGATGAGACGGTCAAATCGTATGTTGAGTTCACGGGAAAGCGAAATAAATCTGTCAGATAGAAAAATTATCACCTTAAACTGTGCTTTCTTCCTAAGAACTTGCACCATGTTTTATAATTCTTAAACAGTTTGTTCATCACGGCGTCAATAGCTCGATCATCAAGCTGGACCAAAGGAAACAATTTTTAGTAGGGGATTACAACGTTATGCTATGTAACTATTGCTCAATTAAAGTGAAGGCTGAACTCCATAAGCTGCATTACGGCTTATTTAGAGGAAGATACAGCTTTTGAGTGGTTATATAAGGAAAAAAAGAAAAACTACTTATAAGAGTCAATTACCTCGATTATGCATAAATTTCTAAGATAAGAGAGCACATGCCTTGTTTAAAGGTTCAGGCTTTGGTCTAAGCCTTATATGAACATCAGCAAGCAACATGATCAGATGCTCCCTCTGATTCCTAACATTGTCTCTCTGCAGTCAACAAAGAGCAAAAAAATTGCAATTTTTTAGCTTCTACTGGAACTTCAGGATATCATTTAACTCTGTTAGGCACGATCATCATCTACCAGGGAAGATCATACCTGGAAACCAAACATGGCTCTTAGCCAGTCAAAAAGGTCTAAATCACCAGATCTTGGCCTGTGTTGCTCAAATCCAGGTGGCCAGCTCATGCCCCGGGTGTTACCAACCGCAGCAACAGCAGCTTTGACCTGAGTAGAGGCATGAGTAAAAGTTGAAAAAAACACTATATACAAAGAACGAACTGGGGGAATAACTGAGAGCAGACTTGGCGAGCAAGATGCAACGTGTGTCTTAGTGGACAAGAGAGATTTTGAAATCATATAATTGAAATAAACCAATAAGTATTTGCACCTCTTCAAGCTGCACCACAGATTTAGCTGCTCCAGCTGAATCCAGAGGAAGGATGTTATAAGGGGCATATATTTCCTTCTTCTCTTGGACATCTCTAGCTGCTGCAATAATCTGTCGAAGAAATAACAGGTAAACAACCATTGTTACAACGAGCTTGTGATTGTGATCTATAAAACATATACTGATGATCTGTATTGAGTACCTCAGGAGCAACTTCTTCAACTTTCTCAGTCTTATTAACAGCACAGAGCACTTCAAAAAGCACTCCTGCTGTCTGGTAGGCTTTAACAAGCTGACCTCTGTTTATTAAGAAATTAGTTCAAAAAGCACTCCTGCTGTCCCTAACTCGCATTCCCAATTTCTTATAAAAACTAAATTTAGAAGTGAAATTCTTGTAGTACCTCTCAGCCTTCTCACCCTGGTCCAATTCCCTAACATAGTGCTCGTAGTATTGGTAGTAGAAGCTATCAATCTCTGCAGCATCAGTCTTCTTCACTCGGGAAGCAAGACTGGAAGCATTGTCCTGAGACCGAATTTATGTCAATTGAGAGGTTCATAGTCGTCAATATCATGTCAGTTGACCACAAAAGGACTTGACAATTCGGCAGATCATTTGTACAGAAACGAAGACTGTGAAATTAAAAGATGAGAGTTGCTAAAGGAGCTTTGGAGGAATCATTTAGAGAAGAAAGAGCAAGCCATTTCCAGTCGAGGAGGATGGTGACTGAGAGGAAATTGATAGAATTGTTCAAATTGTTATCAAGTTAATCTGTAGTAAATTAGAACAATTCTAACAGTCGAGGAGGATGGAGAAAAATTCTAACTATTTGTCATCAGTTGGTTTGAAATGCTAAAAAAAGCAATTACCCTTTCTAGCCGTTGCAGTAATGCAGTCTTGAATTGTCTTACACCACGTCCACTTGAGTTAGGGTCCAACCGATGGGCTTTCTCAAATGCGTAGAACCGACCTAATCCATCAGAAAAAGTATGTTTCGATCATTTCTAAGAATGAGAATCAGCTATATATGATATTATGATCTAACAAAAACTTCAAGAAGTGCCTGGCAACCTCAAGAGAGACTTCTAAAGGAAAAAAAAAAAAAAAAGTTTTGTACCATCAAAATTGTCTGGCAGTCGAGGTTGGTTCACAAAAACAAACAAATAGATCCTTGGACAGTTTTAAAAATAATTTTCACTAAGTGTTAATCAAGAGTCGATTTGTTTCTGCATCGATGAAAAAAATAGTTCATACTGATTGCCGGGGGTGCTACTTCATTGGCATGAATAATAAACAATAGTAATTGAATTACTGTACAAAAAGCGCAAAGATACTGGGCCCGCTCCAGTCAGATATCTGCCTCAGACGCATGTAGTTAACCAGAGCGTGGAACTTGACAGACAAAACACGCCTATAGGATGATGGAATCTGAGTTGCTTACAGAGATATGCAACGCGTGGTCGCTCGCTCTCGATCTCGGTGGCGACTCGGAGAATGGGAGCGACGATGCTGAGAGATGAGGGGACAACCTCTTTGTCGAATACCTCCGTCGAGAAGGTGGTGGTGGCCGCACTGCGAGACGGCCTCCTCGACAGCCCCTGCTGGACGTATTCCTGGCTCGCCATGGTGGTTTACAAGCTCCCGAGCAAAATCTGCAGGCTCAGGGCCTCAACCTGGTCACTGACCTGCAATGCGACGAGGATTAAAACTAAAACCAAAACCAAACGTTATTACCAGAAAATGCAAATCGATAACAGTCACCGTACTCTACGTGTTAATCGCTAGTAATAGAAACTACGTAGCAGAAAGGAAATCGTAAAGTGAAACTCCACTGCACGTACGACTCCATTAACGACGCAAGAACAAGAAAACAAAGATTATTGAAGAAGGAAAACCAAGTTCCGATCAAAATGGAAAATGCAGCTACTATTAGCACCAGGGATCTTGTACTCAGTTTTTAACGTCATCGAGAGGCAAGAAAATGAGTGTTTCTTAGCTAAGAAAACTTAATCCGCTATCGATTTCCAGATTCCGGTGCCGTCACATTACCTGTTTAACTGACGAGAGAACAAATCTGAGCAGGAAAACCTAACTACGTACAGAATCGGAATTCAAATCAGAAGCTAGAAACTGCAGCAAACGAGGATCATCAGTTCATGATCGTCTTTCTTGCTCTACAAGAGAGAGAGAGAGAGAGAGAGAGAGAGAGAGAGAGAAGAACCTCGTATGTTGAGTGTAAGGCGACGAGGGGCAGAATGTATAGAGTGGGGAAGAGCAATAAAAGGGAGACTGGCGCGAGGAAGTTGGCGGGGGAGAAAGACGAGGGTCAGCCACTGGATTACAGTTGTACGGACGACACGTGGCGAGTGGTGATGGGGCTGTGCGGTGTCAAACAAGCAAAGACGGGGGAGACGTACGTACATCCGCCAGTATCGCGTCCTTACGTTGGTCCTCTTTTTTCTCTGCCATATCATTTTGTTTCAACAAAATTCTTCACATACAAAATTCTGCCATATACAAAATTATATGATTCATTTATCTGATTTGTAAATTAATAAATGTAAGTAAAATATATACAAACAAATAACTTTAAAGAAAATAGGAAATTCGGTAAATAACTGACCAGCCCGTTCAATTGAGATTATCTTGGAATGTCAGGTCCGTAGTGTTTTAGGTTTAGCCCAACGATATACAGATAAGTTTAGATTAAGTTTAGATTAAGCAGAATAATGTTACATTACATTACATTATTTAGTTTGCATATAATAGAAATATTTTTCTTATATCAAATTATAATATATTAATATATTAAACTAAGAAAATATAAAATACTTGTCATAATATATTATTTCAATAAATTGAATAATTATATGTGAAATTATTTTACATATATATATAAATATTTTCTATTTTCGAATCGAGCTGATTGTTATATTCTAACAACTTCTACAGTTATTATTATTATTAATATAAGAAAGTTGAAAATGTATAACAGGAATTGTTAGTGATGCGTTGGAGTTGCACTTGGAAGTTGGAAGGATTTTTATCTCTGCCAAAAGCTCACTTTGGAAGATGATAAAATTCTAGGTTTGTTATTATTGTGCTAAATATTTTGTTATGAAGAAAGCATACGTCATTTTGTTTTGTTGTTTTGGAAGGAATTTTAAAAAGTCATTAATAAATAATAATAATCTATATATAAATTTGTGCAGATAGAGAAACCCGAAACCCGAACTCCTGCGTCTGGTATTCAACGAAGCGTCACCTCGGCGCATTGAATTTGGTTCAACTTCCGTTGCAGTGGTGTTTAACGAAGTGACACCAGTGTTTTTTTTATAAGGAGGCTCAATGTTTACGAGAAGGAAAATAAATAATTGGGGTTACGATTTTGAAATTCCTCAAACCTCCGAATGTGAGAGAGTTAATAAATATCATAAAAGTTGATAGAAATTACTCCTGCCATTGTGAGTGTTATTCGGAGGTTTGGGATTCCGAATCCTATCATCTCTCTTACGAAGGCCCCCTCTGTCTCCAACCCTCTTCCTTCCCCACGTAGAGGTGGTACGGCAAGCAGCGGCGGTCGGAGTTCCTGGCAACTGAAGTCCCGTAAGTATCGAAATCAATTGGCGAGCTACCATTGTAGATTAGCCTGACTTGGGATATTCAGATCGGTCAAAGATGGAGTATGATGTTGATGCCGTAGAGAAGTTCCCTGTCGACTTTATAAATGCACATGATATAGTCCGATAAGATGCTAAGTCAGTAAGTAACTAAAAACTTTCTTATTTCTACTGCCTTTAACATCACAATTTTATATATATAAAACTTTGTTTTGAATTGTAATTGTGATTGTGGAGGAAGCTTGTAACGGGCCGTCATTCTTCATGCCGAGACATTAATGCTACAAATGTCGAAGTACTAGCCATCTTAAAAGCGGTGGAGTTTGTCATTTTTCATCGGTGGGAGGTGGTCATTGAATTGGACGCCGAAATTGATCGGCAACTCGATAATATCATTACTATCATTCGACAAAGAGCAAGTTCATCCGCCGAAGCGCACATTGATGCGTAAATTGGATTGTCATGGACAAGTCCTTTAAATTTGAGTTTATACATCTCCTCTTATTTCTATTATGTTACTTGGTTATGCTCTGGATTTATATTTTCTTTGGTTGATCAATAAAGAGTGTAAATTTGGGTTAATGGATCGATTTTAAAATTTTAGGACTACATTGAGTAAAATAAAAATTAGGGATGTATTAGAAAGACTAAATTGAATAAAATCAAAAGTTTAGAGTAAATCGCGTGCATGGCACATGACTTGTAACGGTCAAAATAGACGAAACTTTTAACCGATGTACTAAAAGTGTACAAAATGCAAATGGTTAATTGTACAAAAAAAAGTTGTTTGAAAAGTGGATTCCGGTCAAATAAGTAGTATGAAAATACTTTTTTTTTTAATATCAAGGACTGCAACATATGCAAGGAATAAATGTTTGTAACATAGTCTCTGCAATCCACAATAAATGGGCAAACTTTAGCTACTTTTAGCCAGCAGATAGGAGTGTAGAACAGAGACTATAACAATGACAAGAAACATAACTATTACTAGTACCACTAATACATAGTTTTTGAACATATTCCCCCTTTAACAAATAATAATGCATAAACCCACTTCTTGAGTATAGACCATCTCCACAACGTTAGATCTACTTACTTGAACAACAAAATGAGTAGTCTGCCTACCTTTCTCCAAATGATTGTCTTCCTTCAAAATCTTGGAGCTGCAACAAACCATACAACAAACAATTAAGATCCACCATCTAAGAAAGAGGTCATCATGATCTAAATCTATCTGTACACAAAAGTCTCACTGCAACCAATCAATCGCTCATAACACAATGTCTATTCTTTGCTGTAAGGCCTTAATTAATAATGATAAGCTTACCTCCACCAATTGTGGCTTCAGGCAACCTCTCAATTGAATATTTGTGTTGCGTAATATACATGATGGGCACACCCGGAATCTGTATAATATACAATTCAGTATTCATCTTCCAACTTCACAAACACTACACAATCGTTTTTTCTCTTTCTTTTTTTTACTCTTAAAAGAAATTATACCTTGCGGATTCTTCTCTTCAGATCTCGATCGCAAGTTGCGACAAGATAGCATTTATGCTGTCATAAAATACAATGTTGGGGAAAAAAAACTCAATTATATATGCAAAAACAGCATTCTACCATATATTTACAACATAGCATGAATTGCTTCAATATCTAGGTTTTATGTCTGATATCAAAAGGCACCTGGAAAAATATTAACAGAATCCATAATGATATGTCTTGCTATATAGAAGATGAACTGCAATCTCAATGCAAAAAAGTGGCGAAAGAAGAGCCATACCTGAGTAACTCTATCAACTAAGCAATCATCTGCATATGTCCCTTTATGTGTACACGGCAACCTCTCAAATCGAGGATCTTTGGCAATTCTAGAGGAAAAAAAAAAAGGAACAGCAAGTTCATTTCCAGGAACATAGAGAATACAGAACAAATTGCATCACTTGAAGATTTTTTTTAACAAAAACATCACAAATATGTACTATAACAATGAAGATATCATTTTTTAAAAGAAAATGTACCTTAATGCCACACGATATTTCTGACCTAATTTCTCAAGTTCCGCCATTACACAATCTGTTATGCATGGGGTACCTGTAAAAATTTTAAAATATTACAAATCAGCCAATAGAATCACATTTCAGAACAACTAGCCAAAATTTAACTGATACTGCCTAACAAAGCTTGGAAGACTGTCTGTAAAGTAGAAAGAACAGTTCCACAGATAAAGTTAAAAATCAGGTATTATCTTATAGACTATAGGAATTGAAATTAAAAATTGCAGAAAATGCAGATAGACTAAAAAATGAAAAGAGAGAAAACCAATACTCAGTATTTACATTTTGCATATAAGCAGTCCATCATTCCCTTCTCTAAATCCAGCTGAAAAGAACAAAGAGAAGCTATTAGTTAACTTCCTAAAATGTAACCCATCTGATTTACCATAAAACTTTGAAGTAGCTCAAAGAACCCATGTATCTTTTCATCAATAACTAGACATTCCTCTACAAGTTCTAAAAGAATCTAATTTCTTCATATATCCAAAATTCTCCTATAACCTCTTCCAAGAAAGTGAATATTGCCACTGCATCACCGCACGTTCCTCCTGTCCAATTTTCACTTATTTCTCGATCCAGTTTCCACTCTTCGAAGCATTTTACTCAAATTTACAACAAAAAATAAATACAACCGCATGTAGCAAGTACAGATATATGAATTAAGAAACAAAGCTTGACTGACTATTAGCAGCTGTCACACTTCATTTATTTACAAATTAAGCAGTCACTGACGCAGCAGCACGCAAACATTATGAACAGAGCAAAAAAGAAAGAAAAAAACCTACCTTATTTTGGATGGAGAAATTGATAAAGTTAGTATCAACCAAAACTCTGTAAGGTGGTCCAAGGGCAGTGTTGTACTTGAAGAAAAGGGCAGAAGAGACATTTGGCCTAATAGCACAAGAAAAAATATTATCATCTAATCAAATACTACCCAAAAAACCATAGGAAACACAATTAAAGAAGACCTTATATTATGGACGTGAGCTGCAACTAGATGCATGCTTCATGGCCGTGTACAACATACCTTTAATGCAAAAGCACAATATCTCCTCTATTTACCCTTAAAAGGAAGGTTAGTTTTATATCTATCTAGTGGAAAAGGTTTGGTGGTCATTTTCATGTTCATAATTTCCTAGTCCTAAAATAAGCAGGACACTGTGAGATTCCCAAGAGGGGATTGTGGTTTTGTTGTATCCCTTGTTTTAGATGATTCTGTCCTCTAGAGAGCAATAATATTCTTCTTAATACGGAGCAAAAAAGAAATTCATATTCTTCTTATTAATAAGACTGCAACGCTCAAGCTTTCAGTATCAAGGAGGTAGATTAGTTATATTGTTAAGAGATTCGAGTGCCAAAATGCAGGTATCAAATCTTCCCGGAAAAGAAGAGAACAGAATATAAAGATGATTGTTTGCTGCCTAGGATGAAGAACCTAGTGCAGGTGGTCAGAGGACCAAGAAGCTTGCTGATCAGCTGAGAACTTCTCACAGTTGGAGTCACTTGTTACATAAACAACAATATAATAGCACTACACTTGAGTCTTACTAGGATGGTTGGGCCTCTAGACAATGAATTGTTCTACAACTGCTTCAAATTTCGAGTATTTAGTTTAAAAAATAGGACCCCTGCTTGTCGATCGTTTATAGAAAGGATCTTTGCTATCCTGAACAACATGACAGAGGGTAGCTATTCAAATACCATGCTGTCTTTTGACATTGTGCCGCCCACACTTGCCTTGCATAAAGTCAATAATAGGCTAGTACACTATAACGCAAAGCTCGGGGCACTTTGGATGCAAGTGCAGGTTGCTGAGGCTTTTACTGAATTCTCAAATGAAGTTGCTCTCTCACGACCATTTTAAGTATACAATAAATGAGCTAGCTAGGCAGACTAATATGGAGAAAGAAACTGCTTATGTCATGCATATAGAAGTAAAATCAACCCTCAACCATTAAAATACAAATTACACTTACACATTTCTTGGAAGCTTTTCCTTACTGAGATCCTTCTTGTTAGGGTTCAAAACTTCCTCTTTGTAACTGGATGATAAAAATAAAATCATATAAGCACAAAACTGAACTCAAATGCAAAATAAACTGCCGAAACATGCTCGAATGAATCGCACAGCAATAGAATACATACTTTTTAATTGCTTTGGAGCTAACAATCTTTTTCATAGCAGCAAATTTGGGTCCTTTCTTTGCTCTTCCCATCTTTCAGTGCGTATCGAGAAATTCCCGAAGGTGGTCAAAAGAAGGATAAGGATAAGTAGCGACTGATGAGGTGAGTAGCTTGAAATAGCAGATGAAGGAAGCGGCTTGAGTCGGCGGAGGTTTGCGGGCGGTGAAGGTCGGTTGGAAGACGGAAAAATCGACCACTACTGCGTCTGAATGTTGAGAATTATTAGGTTTATAGGGACCATATCCTGGGGACGAGCTAGGTGGCAATCGGGTCGTGTTGCTAGTGACATATCAACAAATCTCTCTTGTTAAAACAAATCACCCTAACTGTATAATTTTCCAAATACGGGAATTGACACGGACAGATCCCATTTAACATGAGACACGGAATTTTTGTGTCAAAACAGATCACGTGTTGACACGGGATTTTTGACACGCCATGCCGTGTCAAAATAGATCATGTGTCGACACGGAACCTAATGAAAATTATGAAAAACTCAACTTTTTTAGTGAAAAAATACGAACTTTACTCCTTGATAATCAACAATTTCCTGAAATAGTCATTGTTAGGTTCCGGGATTTGGGTCAACGGGTGGTCGGCTCAAATCTCGTTCCTCACTGGAGGGGTGGATGATCCGGTCTTCTCGGGTTACCCTGTTTTAGTTTGCGTCCTTCCTTCTGTCGCTTCTCTTCTCCTTGCGCCCTGCAGAAGGGGCAGTACCAGACACAGAGAGGGGGTGGTGCCTGGTGAACCCTCTCCGATGCCTAAGTCAGTATCGTTTTTAGAGAGATAAAGCTAGAGAGATGTCAGAGCAAAATAATCCAAATTGCCAAGATGTCCAAATGAATTGTGAAGGTGGGGTATTTATAGGCAACGATGTCATTAAGGTGGCTTAATGACATTGTTAACCCTAAAACACAGTTAATTAACCTCTAAACGCATAATTAAGACTTTAGGATACGGAGAAGGTAGGCGGAGTAAACCGAGTATGGGAGTCCACAAGTGGTGTCGGGGCCCTTGGGGGGAAGGGAAATCCGACCCCCAAGGGTAGGGGTTCGGTGAGGGCACCCAACCCCTCCTAGGGAGGATGGGGTTGGCCAACCCCATCCCTCCTAGGAGAGATCGGGTTGGCCGACCCGATCTCTCCTAGGAGAGATCGAGTTGGTGCTGACCCGATCTCCCCTAGGGGAGGTCGGGTGTGGCCACCCAACCTCACCTAGGTGAGTTTGCCTCGGCCGGACGAGCGCTTCGGCCTCGTCCGAGCCGTTGATGTTCTCGCGAAGTGTCCGGGTTGAAGTTTCGATTTACAATCGTTTATGGGATGATAAAAATACAACGGTTCGGAAGTCAACGGGTTCAAATTGGGCGTATATCCATCACATGCCCCCGAGTCAACCAATGGCTTAACCCTTGATTGACTCTATTTTAGGATGGTATGATACGCGCAATTTGAAACCGGGGTTTTACCTTTCGTCTGAATGTTTGCTTACCCATGGATGCGTGTCTCCGACCCTGCCCCCTGCCTTATGAGATAGAGGAGTTGTAAACGTTAGAGTAGCGCGGACGTGTGCCTAAGCACGCGTCCGTCTGAGGTGGGAGCAATAAATCTATCTTCGCTACCGGCGTATACTTAAAAAATTCACACTCGCATAGGGGTGCCATACAAATGCAACTAAGTAACTTACGCTTCAATTTCGTGCCGGGATTCTGTCTAAGTGAGGAAAAATTTAATTTTGGCCAAAAAATTTTCCTAAGTATGGAATGCTCAAGAATAAACCTAACTTGATAGTTTTTCTAAGTATGGAGATATACTTAGCCATAGTTAAAAGGGATAAAAGTGATGGTTTTTCCTTGGCCCTTGGATCTCATTTAAAGATAAATGGAGGGTGGTGATTAAAACTCTTTAAAAAACCCTATCATCTTTCCAATATAGAGGAGAGTTAGAAAAATACCTTAGTGAGTCACCATAGCCACCATCTTCCCTCTTTACTCACCCTTGGAAAGCAAGAAACAATTGAGAGCACCCCCAAGGTAAGGGCCGGCCGAAATTTCCAGCAAGGGACCGGAAATCCGACCAGCGGCCTGATCGGGACAGCGGCGAAGGAAGGCCCAGCCGGAGACGAAGGCTTGGCTTCAGGCGGACAGCGGCTGCCGGTGGCGCGGGGTGCGGCGGAGGCGACAGAGGCCGCCATTCACGACGGCGAGGGAGTCCACCACTTCGACGGGCGGCCACGGCAGCGGGACGGGCGGGGACGGACGTGGCTCGACTCCGGCGGCGGGAAAATCGAAGCTCCGGCGGGGGGGGGGGGGGGGGGGTGATTCCGGCCAGCTCCAAAATTTAAAATCCGAACCCGTTTATCACATCGGGTCGGGTTTTCCGAAGGTCCACTCTTTTCCTTTCCGTTACCGTGTAAAATGTTGATTTTCGAATCATTGATATTTGGTTGCCGATGCTTGATTGCCGATGTTTGATTGAATGTGGGATTGCCGTGGATAACCGTTGATAGTTGTGGATTTGGAAAAAAATTTTGCCGGTCGTCCGGATATAGTTTCTTGTCCGATTAAACTATCCCGGTTTTGAATTTGATGTCGTACCGCCGTTGGTGTGTTAATCTTCGTTGGAGGGCGTAATGGTAATTTTGCCCAAAAACCCGACTTTAGGCTCGGATAAAATTATTCGATTTGGTTGTCGCGGTGTCCTTGGTTCATGTTGGCTATCTTTGCTGGGTGTCTTCGGATCTTTGATTGTTGTCGTTGGTCGAGTGTCGGAGTATTTCCGGTTCTTCGGAAATTTTCCTTGTCTTGATATTTGTCGTGTCGTGGCAGGTACTGTATTCCTGGTGGTGTCCGCGCACGCAGACTCTACAGAGGCGTTACATCATCCGAAGGATGAGTGAGTTCCTTTTCTCTTCCTTTTTGGTCGCATTACTTCCTTTCCTATCGCTAGCTTAGTGTCGCGATCTATACTGAGGTGTTAGTCGAAACTTGATTCGAACTTTGGGATTTCCTGCTACCTTTGCCTTAGGTCTCGCCGCCCTGTCGGAGAAACATCTCACTAGGTCCGATTACAATGAGCACGTTACCTTAGGAGATATCTGTCCCCTAGATGAGCCTCTGTATCCTTTTCTCCCCTCCTTGGGGAATACTCGCGAGACGGTGACGGAGCCTCCTAGAGGGAAGGTCGCCGTGTACCCCTCCCAGATTCGATTTGGGTTGAGGTTGCCTTACTGTGATGACCTCATAGAGTTGAGCAGGTTCTTCAGGATTTCTCCTGTGAACCTTGCCCCCAGTGCCCTCCGTGTCTGGGTGGGCTTCCGGGTGTTGTGCCATTGGTACTCCTGGAAGTACTCCCTCGTTCTGTTCCGATGTTTCTACCGGTTCCAATACCAGACGAAGGTGGGGTTTGCGAGTTTCGTAACTCGCCATCCGACCTTCAAGGATCCCCGATTTGCTGATTTCGGGTTGAGTGGGGTCGAGTGGGATACCTCTCTCCGCTTCGTGGCCCGGAGTGACAACTCGGCCAGTCACTGGGCTAAGCATTACTTCTTCATTACGGATCGATACGTCACTTGGTCGGTCTTGAATGAGGATCGGTCCGATGGTTGGCCTGCTTTCGGGGAGTTCTCTTCAGTTGATTTAGAGACTATGAAGATCATTCATGAGAGCAACAGGACTCGGTCATATTGCCCCGTGTCCTTAGTGACTGAGACGGATCTTTACGAGGCCGGGATCAGTTTGACTCCTGACTCCGGGGGTTCGGTATGTCACTTGGTCTTCCCATCTTTATTTACCTTCTGCTCTTCCTTTGCAGGTTGGTTTCATGGAAAAACCTATAACGTGCAGGGAGCCCCTGTTGACCTGAGCAAGAGGAAGGCTCCTTCTAGTTCCACTCTGAAGAAATCCCCCATGCCTGGGAAGAAGGCTGGGGCCTCTGGTATGCTTCCTCCTATTTGCTTCTTTATGGTATAGCTTGTGTTTTCCTTATCTTGTTTTTCTTACATTGCTAGGGCGCTCCCCTTTGGTGACCGAGAGGGTCGTCTCCGTAGGCAGAGACTCTGGACCTTCCAAGTCCAAGCCGCGGAGATCTGATTCTGAGGCCGGGGCCTCGGCTGCTAAGAGGAAGAAAGCTGCGGATCCTGCTTCGCCTATTGCTCGTCCTCCGACCCTATCTCGTGATAAGGAGATGGTGGTCGAAGAGGTGCCTTCCCTGGCTGACAAAGGGAAGCGACCTGTTGGTGGTGGTTCCCCTGCCCCCCAGCCGAGGGCACGGTCCTCAGGTATGATCTCTACCTTGTTACTGATCCTTCTATGTTTATATTTTCCTTTGACTTGCTTCGCTTGTGTAGGTGGGCCTCCGACTTTAAGTCGGAAGGATTTCGCACGTCTTACTGATGAAGATGTTATTGGGTCTGAGTGGACTCCTTTCGCTGGTTTGAAGGAGTTCCACCTCGATAGCAGCTCCTCTTTGCGGACTCCTGAGGTTGGCATCCGCGTACTCCGCGGTGCCATCCCCCCTGGCGATCGTGTTGTTCAGTCCAAGTCTCCTGGGGAGACTCGGCGCTTTGTTCAGGGTGTACTCTCTCGTTATGCACCTGTGAGTTGTTCCTTGCTTTCTTCTTTATACCTTCATATTGGTTGTCTTTCAGTTACTCATCTCTTGTTTGAATTGTTAGGGTATGTCTGACATGGTGAACATGTCATCACTCGTGCTCGAGTTATCTGACGAGAAGAAGACCCTTGAGGACAGCCAGGTCTCTCTCAAGGCGGAGCTCGCCACTGCAGCCGAGAAGGCGCGCTTATCTGATTTGAAGATGCAGGAGCTCCAGGACCAAGTGTCCTTACTTGAGACTACCGTGGGTAGTTTACGCCGGGAGGCTGAGGTTGCATCTTCGCTCCACTCGGAGGAGTTGCGGAAGTTGGAGGCTAGGTGCCGGGCAGAGGAGAGGACTGTCGCAGTGTCTGAGTACAAGGCTTCCTCTGCCTTCACTGCTGATTATAGTGCGCGTCTCACTTAGGAGATGAACCAGTTTGGTGAGTATCTGGTTGATCATATTTTCCGCATTGATCCTCAGTTTCCAGTTGGTGACCTTGGTGACTTCGGGCCATACGCCACTGGCTACATGGCTGTTCTGAGGGGTCAGGCTGCTGTTGCAGACGAGCCTGCCCCCGCACAGGTGGATGCTACACCTGTGGAGATCGGTACTTCAGACTCCTCCTCTTCATCCATCTCTGCCGGTGGCTCAGCTTCAGGGGGTGAGGGTGACTCTCCCGAAGGTTCTGATTGATGTGTTTACATCGTGCTATCTTTGTATATAACTATACTCCTTCTCCCCTTTAATGGGTTGAGTGTCTTTTGAGATTATGGTGGTGTTTGTTGTTACTTTCCTTTGCCGCATTGTGTTGTTGACTACGTGGTTCGCTTGCCTTTACATTAATGCTTCTCATGCTTTTGTATATACCCCTTTGATTATGGACTCTTCTCTTGGTGTGTTTCCTTTACTTATTCTTCTTTCATGTTTTCCTTCATGCCATACCTGCTATTTCATCAAGAAAAAACATTATGTGTTCTTCATATCACTTTACTTTGAGATTACTTTCTCACTGGATCCTTCTGAGCATGGTGCGATGATCTCTTCTGATACCCTTTAAATGGTATACATGGTACTGTTAAACCAAAGATACGCTCTTGGTGGGCGTCGAATCTGATCACGAGACAGGCTCTCGGAGGGCACTTAACGTTTCACAGGATAGGCTCCCGGAGGGCACAGGTTAGACCAGAGATATACTCTTGGTTGGTATCGAAAACTGTTCACGAGACAGGCTCTCGGAAGGCACTTAACGTTTCGCAGGATAGGCTCCCGGAGGGCACAGGTTAAACCAAAGATACGCTCCTGGTTGGCGTCGAAACTATTCGCGAGACAGGCTCTCAGAGGGCACTTAACGTTTCACAGGATAGGCTCCCGGAGGGCGCAGGTTAGACCAAAGATACGCTCCTGGTTGGCGTCGAAAACTATTCGCGAGACAGGCTCTCGGAGGGCGCTTAACGTTTCGCAGGATAGGCTCCCGGAGGGCTCAGGTTAGACCAAAGATACGCTCCTGGTGGGCGTCGAAGCTGGTAGTTTGAAATCTACCTCAAGATACGCTCTTGGGGGCGTCGAATCTGGTAGTGTTTTTTCTACCTCAAGATACGCTCTTGGTGGTGTCGAATCTGGTAGGTTGCAAATCTACCTCAAGATACGCTCCTGGGGGCGTCGAAATTCGTAGTTTTTGGAAACCACTCTCAAGATACGCTCTTGGTGCGTCGAAGGTCGTAGTGTAATAACTACTCTCAAGATACGCTCTTGGGGGCGTCGAAGGTCGTAGTATGAACACTACTCTCAAGATACGCTCCTGGGGGCGTCGAAATTCGTAGTTTTTGGAAACCACTCTCAAGATACGCTCTTGGGGGCGTCGAGGGTCGTAATATGAAAACTACTCTCAAGATACGCTCTTGGGGGCGTCGAGTGTCGTAGTATAAGAACTACTCTCAAGATACGCTCTTGGGGGCGTCGAGTGTCGTTGTTGACTTGAAGTCATATCTGTGTAAGGATAACATCATGATTATATCACCATATTCATTGGAAAGTGCCTTTGAAGGAAAACTTACTCTCTTAAGAGTGCTCATGTTTTCTGTACATGTGGGGTGCCTTGGGGGGTCCAGACACCCTTTGGAGGAAATAAAGATAGTTGTAGAGTTGGAGGGACTTCGTGAGTTCTCCTTCTCAAAATTTGTTTTAAAAACTTGGAAAGCTTGAACATGTAAAGTGCTAGATATGAAACTAAGGATATGGGGTGGTCACTTTGTCTGTTGCCACGTACTCCTTCAGGCCTCCATTGTGAATCATTTCCTCCACTTCTATCTTCAGCACCATGCAGTTGTTGGTTTGATGCCCCCAGGTCCCATGGTACTCACACCATCCCTGTGCATCCCTTCCTAGGAAGGCCTTGCCCTCCTCCCTGCATGTGGGTAGCTCTTGCTTGAGGTGCTTGTGGAAAATTTCTTCTATGCTCACTGTAAGGGGTGTGAATGTGAAGTTTACACCTCCTCCCAGTGTGTCAGTCTTTCTTCCTTTCTCCAGAACTTCATCCAGCTGCTCCATTTCATTTGCAAATGCTTTGTCTAGCTTTTCCTTGAGCTCCCTCATTGTGCTTGTCATGACCATCTCATAGAGCCCTCCATAGGTCTCGAATGAGTTTGGATGCATGTTTCTAATAAATGCTCTAACGGTTTCTCCTCTTGTGATGTCCATGTTGGCACCATAACTGGAGAATCTCTGGAAATAGCTTGATATTGACTCCCGCGGCATTTGCTTGATATCATCGATGTGACGGGAGCCTCTTAAGATGGAGTCACTTGTTCTTTTTCCCTCTTTGGTGTCTGGCTGCCAAGGTATGGCTGTCACTTTCACAGCCTTGCTCCTGTGTCTCCTCTTAGGCGCTGTTTGAAAAAACTGCCTGCTCAAACGGAGTACCACTCCATTCTTCATCTTTCCCTGCCTTTGCCTCCTTCTCCTCTTCTTTCTATCTTGGTTGGCTCCTACCATGACCACAGCCACTGTGTCTGTCCCGTGTGATCCACGCCTCATGGAGTTGACGTAGCACTGCCTTGCGGTGCGTTGATCACCCAGGACTTCTCCGACTCCATTCTCATTGATGTACTTCAGCTTCTGGTGTACAGTGGATGGCACGATTTCATATGGGTTTATGGTTGTCCTTCCTAGGATCCCATTGTAGGCTCCCAGGCTTTCAACCACCAAGAAGTTAACATTCACCTTCAGCTGTGTCCATCCTTGGCCCATGGTCACCGGCAGGGTAATCATTCCCAGGGGGTAGCTTGTTGCCCCTGATAAGCCAACTAGAGGGAAGTTGACTGGTTTGATGTCTGCCTTGGTTTTCCCTTCTAGGACTCTCAAGCTTAGGAGGTCAGCTGAGCTGCCCCCATCCACCAAAATTCTTTTTACATCAAAATTATCAATGTCTATTGTGATAACTAGAGCATCGTCATGTGGGAAGACGATGTGGCTCTTGTCTTTCTCTGAGAATTCAATCTTCACTTCTTCACCTTCTCTTGGCCTTTTCCTCCACCTCGGCACTGAACTCAGTTTTGATGCATAGACCTCCCTTGCATTAGCAGTTGGGCCACCTGACGCTACTCCTCCGTGTATCATGTTTATGGTCCCTCTCTTGTTGGGTGGAGGGTTGTAGTCTATTTTGCCTTTTCCCTTGTCTTTGTGTGATGGCCCTAGCTGCATGCTGTTGCCCCCATGATCCACGAACTGTTTTAGGTCTCCCCTTTGGATGGCATTGTTGATGCTTAGCTTTAGGCTGAAGCATTCGTTCGTGTCGTGCCCGTAAGCTTCATGGTTGTCGCACCATCTATCCTTGTGATTCCCCACCATTGGGGCTCTCCACCTTGCAGGGGGTGACCAGAGCTTCTGGTTCCTCATCTCTTTGAGGACAGTAGCTGGAGTGGCGTTCAATGGGACGAACTTGATGACATTTATTTCTCTGGGCTTTAGTGGTTCGCCCATTTGGTTTCTTTGCTGGGGCGGACGCCATTCCTGCTGCCTTGTGTGCTGAGGTGCCTGGGGTGGTTTGCCTTTGTTCGGCTTTGTATTGTCTTCCTTGGCTGCTTGAATCTTGGCTTTCTTACTTGCCCTGTGCCTCTCCAGGTCTATATGAGTTTTGACTCTTCCTGCAAGCTCCTCTAAGGTGCTTGCTGGCTTCTTGGCCATCTTTTCTGCCAGTGTGGACCCGAAGCGGCCTAGGTTTCTGATAAAGGCTCGTATTATCTCACCCTCAGTGATGTCGCCCTGGATGTCTGCGATATTTTGATTGAACCTAGTATAGTAACTGGCCAGAGATTCATCATATTCTTGTTTCACATCATCGATGGAGCCTGTGCCCTTGAGGAGTTTCCTTTCCCCTAGATATCTCTGCAGAAACTTCGCCTTTAGCTGTTCCCATGAGTGGATGCTTTCAGAGGGTAGGCTGAAGAACCAGTGTGAGGCCACCCCTGATAGGGTGTTTGGGAACAGGAGTGCCTTGTATCTTTCATCAGTGGTCCTCCCAAATAGAGAGGCCTCATGCTGTTGGATATGCTCTAGGGGGTCTCCCTTGCCATTATATTTTGCAATTTGCACTGTGTGGAGGGAGTCTGGCACCCTGTTCATCTCCAATTCTCTTGTGAAAGGGTGGTTCGTTTTGTCACTTAGACAATGCAAGCTGGTTTTCTTTGACTCATTCATCTTCCGGGTTATCATTGCCTCTATCTCTTCCGGAGTGATCAGTATCGGTGTTGGAGTGTAATTCCTCTGATAGCCTCCGTAGTTGTAGATAGGGCTTGCCGGGATCCCTTGTCCGTATTGATATGGACTGTAGGTGTATCCTTGGTGTCTCTGCTGGGGTGTATCATAGAATTCTTGCCTCCTTGGAGGTCTTGCTTGTCTGTCCTCCCCCAGTGGGGTGTAAGCCCTGGCGTTCTGTTGTTGCCTAGGAGGCACGAATTGTTGCCTTCTCTCTTGGGGTGGCTCCTGGTAATATCTTCTTTGCTCCCCATGCTGCCCTGCTCGAGGGTGCGAGTGGTGCCCTTCTGTTGGGATCTGTTCCTCTTCATGATCTTCAGTGTGTGTCCCCTGGATGTATGCCGGCCTTGCATATGTTGTGTGGGCGCGGTTGCCATCCCTTTGGGCCGGCATCCCATACGGGTACCCTTGGGGTTGCGCCTCATAATAATACCCCTCAGGGGGTGCTGTGTGCTGGGACGGCACTCCATGTTGTTCTCTTTCTCTCTGTGGCCTTCTTGCCCGAGGTGTGGAGGCTGTGGAGGACTCAGCCCCAGCTGGGCGTGAGGGTCCTCCCTCCTGGTTGTTCTGTTGAGGAGGCTGTGGTATTTCTTGTGGTTCGGGTTGCATTGGCTGCTTCCCAGGGTTAGGCTGCCTTCCTGGGGGTATAGGCTCTCTCCTTCTCCCATTGCCCCCTGGTGGGCGGTGGTGCCTAGACACCCTGCTGTTCGTCATTGCTCGTGTTATAGCCAGGCTTTCTGTCCGAAGCCCGCAGACGGCGCCAAGTGTTAGGTTCCGGGATTTGGGTCAACGGGTGGTCGGCTCAAATCTCGTTCCTCACTGGAGGGGTGGATGATCCGGTCTTCTCGGGTTACCCTGTCTTAGTTTGCGTCCTTCCTTCTGTCGCTTCTCTTCTCCTTGCGCCCTGCAGAAGGGGCAGTGCCAGACACAGAGAGGGGGGGGGGGGTGGTGCCTGGTGAACCCTCTCCGATGCCTAAGTCAGTATCGTTTTTAGAGAGATAAAGCTAGAGAGATGTCAGAGCAAAATAATCCAAATTGCCAAGATGTCCAAATGAATTGTGAAGGTGGGGTATTTATAGGCAACGATGTCATTAAGGTGGCTTAATGACATTGTTAACCCTAAAACACAGTTAATTAACCTCTAAACGCATAATTAAGACTTTAGGATACGGAGAAGGTATGCGGAGTAAACCGAGTATGGGAGTCCACAAGTGGTGTCGGGGCCCTTGGGGGGAAGGGAAATCCGACCCCCAAGGGTAGGGGTTGGGTGAGGGCACCCAACCCCTCCTAGGGAGGATGGGGCTGGCCAACCCCATCCCTCCTAGGAGAGATCGGGTTGGCCGACCCGATCTCTCCTAGGAGAGATCGGGTTGGCTGACCCGATCTCCCCTAGGGGAGGTCGGGTGTGGCCACCCAACCTCACCTAGGTGAGTTTGCCTCGGCCGGACGAGCGCTTCGGCCTCGTCCGAGCCGTTGATGTTCTCGCGAAGTGTCCGGGTTGAAGTTTCGATTTACAATCGTTAATGGGATGATAAAAATACAACGGTTCGGAAGTCAACAGGTTCAAATTGGGCGTATATCCATCAGTCATATAGTTTCATTAAGGCAAGTTAATGGCTTTATGCATTAAGAAGTAAGATCGGAATTTCATGGTTTGCCGATTAAGTAATGACAATTACAAATACAACTAAAACCTATTATAAGTTTTGTAAATATATATTAATGTATTGAATAAATAGTTTGATGTCAGGGGAACCGATTAATTCTGAAATTTCGAGAATTATGCGGTCTCTAATCCAGAACTTTCAATTGTCGAAATTTGTCGCGTGAATAGTGTTTTTCTGGTGGAAACGCGGTTTAGATCAAAACTAACGGCTATGTCGTGTGCTGCGCTGTTTTTTGGTCAAAATCCATTGTTTCGACGCTTAAAATTCTATTTTAATGTTATTTCGATTTTTTTCCGATTAATTTGGACTTTGTCGTTATTTTTAGTTATTTCCTCAAACTCTGCATCTGATTTCGTTATTCTTTCGATTCTACACGTCTATCCTCCATCACGCTGCATCATAGTTGTAACGTTTTACAATTACTGATCTTTATAAATAAATATTAAGTTTAGATAAGTCGTGTCGATACGTGTCTATCGTTGGACCTACATATCAGATCTACACGGACATGTCTAAAAACGTGTCTAGTCGTGTAACATATCTATAAAAAACGGTACAGATTTTCGTGTAGATCATGATATGAAAAAAAAAAAAAAAACAGGTCTGTTACAGATCGTGTCGTGCCAGCAATTGCCACCCCTTGGACGAGTATCTCTCTTATTCTTTTTTCTTTTAATTAATTAATTATTATTATTCATCTCCAAGACTACAACCGTACAAGTTTCCATCTTATTTCACCTTTCTTAAATTTTCTTTTTATTTTAATTGTTTATTATTATTAATCTTCTAAGAGTCACTACACTTATATTTTAATTAAGGATTGATTAATTAGTCAGTTGCACCCACATGTTTTAGTTATGCTGTCAAATGCACCCATATGTTTTTTCTTGTTGCTAAATGCACCGATATGTATTGCTTTATTGCTCAATAAACCTTTCGTCTAAGTTCCGTTTATTTTTGTCGTTAGTTATTCACGTGCTACATACACGCAAACATTTTTAAATTAAAAAAAATAAACGATTTTGCTAGTGACATATATACCCTTCTTCATCTTCCACTTGTGATGAAATTAATTACTCTAAATCTAAACATCTGCAGACACGCTTCTTTGTATCGCTACTCGACTTCATTGCGTTGTCGTGTATCTTGGTGGGTGATAGTCTGCTACTTGCCCATCACGGTGACCGGTCGTCGCGGTGGTTGTTTGTCATGGGTGCATTCGGGAGACGTGCTTTCATGTAACCCAGCTGTTCAACTTGACTACTGCAGTTTTCGAGTCCATTAACCCTAACCTCTTTGTTGGACAATGGCTATGCGTTGCTGGCACTTCAAATCATTAATTAATTTAATTACCATGTTTTGTCATAAAAAATATAGGGTTAACAAGTCTTTTGGTCCATGATGTTTGACAACTTTTGGGTTTTGGTCAATGATGTTTTTTTTACCTAGTTTTGGTACATATGTTTGCAGATTTTTTCTAGTTTTGATCTAACCGTTACATTTCGTCCATTTTTTGACATGTACAAGTCACGTGATCCACCCTAAACTTTCAATTTTGTTCAATTTAGTCCCTCTAATACTTTCCTAACCTTTTTTTGGTTCAATTTAGTCTCGAAGTTTCAAAAATTCAATTGGACCTATTGTCCAATTGAGGTCAATTTTGAAACTTCGGGACTAAATTGAACAAAAAAAAAGGTTAAGAAAGTATTAGAGGGATTAAATTTAAAGTTTAGAGTGGATTACGTGACTTAAACATGTTAAAAAATGGACGGAATGTAACGGTTAGACCAAAACTAGAAAAAAACTGCAAACATATGGTACCAAAATTAGGTAAAAAAAACATCATTGACCAAAACCCAAAAGTTGTCAAACATCATGGACCAAAAGACCTGTTAACCCAAAATATATTACTGAATAAAAGGAAGTCGATGTAATTTTATTTCTATATATATTATTAGTTAGTAATGAATAAAAGGGATCGTCATGACTCATGATTAGTGCTGAAAGTAGGCACAATGGCAATTTAGGTAATTATTGTCATCATTATTAAGTCCATTTCGCAACAATAGTCAATAGGAATTTGTCATTTCGGATAGTTTATTATTCTGTTATTTAATTAAGCGGGAGGTGGTGAAGCATCGTGGAGCGTGAGGGGGTCCAGTATGCAGAGCAATGCCATTGACTTGGTTGAAGGTTTTCTCGAGTCGAGACTAGGTCATATAGCTCATATATATGCATGGTTTCAATATTGACTGTCACTTGCTTTTCCATATATATGTCACAAGTCCATGATAAAATTATTAGTATTACAATTTTATATATGGAATTATATCTATATGTTTAAAGGTCCGATCGAGTCTCCGCAGCCGCAACGTTATTCATTCATTATATACTCCAACACCTTCAAGTAAATTAATTATTACTAGATGCTAATTTGCACATAATAATAATAATATTAGAACAGTAATATTTAAATCAATCAATCTATATAATTTAGATGTTGATCACACATGGCATATGAGATTTGACTTAATCATGAAGAAATGCTGGATTTTGTAACTTTAAAGTTGACATATAAAAAGTGAAGTTACTACTTATTAGCAATTTTTCTAGGTAACTTTTCTATGTGGAAAAATGTGGAGTTCCCATAATGATAATTTTTAACTTTTTCCTGCCTGTAAGTGATATTTACACTATATATACATTACATCCCATACATGAATTTTTTTTTGAAAATGATTTATTATTTGACAACTAACTAATTGTATTTTTATTTTTGCAACGACAATTAACTTAATTATTTCAAGAAATGTAATTACAATAAGTAGTTCGAAAAAGGTAAATCAGCTAAATCACTATATAAGTATTAAATTTTCAATTTATTTATGTAAGATTTCAATTCGCCATTAAATCTGCATGTGATCTAATATTATATTAATTAAAAAAATAATGTATATTTAATTCAACTTTTACTAAGAAGCAGTTCAGAATGTAAAATTAATTAAGTCACTTTAAGAATATCCAACTATATGCATACATATTTTTCATAAATGGATCTGAATATTGGATATTGTAATTGGCATAAACTTCAGTTATCAAGTTCGTTATCATTACAATAAAAATCATTGATACATAAAAAAGCTAGTTCAAATCATTAAGACCTGCTAAACCATTAATACATACAATTATAAAAAGTTAATTATATAAATCGTGGCAAAAAAATTAATAATATAAATGATAGCAACTCTCTCTAAATATATAAAATCTTAAACCTAGTGCTTCAATATATACTTTTTTTTTATTATAAAAGCGCCAAAACTCTTGAAGATGTTTTTTTTTTTTTCCTATAAAGTGATCTCATCATATCATAAAAGCAGCACATGTAAAATGCTTATTCCACATCTTGATAAGGATATTCCCTACTATCAAACAATAATGTTTAATACACAATTGTTTTTTTTGCCAATATAATACATAATTATTAGACTCATTTTTCCACGCGACGTGATTTTATGGTTTTTCTACCATATTCTTGGTGCACCATGCTTTTGGTTTTTTTATTACTCGAGTGGACTTAATTGTAACATATGTAAACTTTAAAAGTATAAAAAAATATGAATTTTTTAACTACACCTAATATTTTCATCATACTATTAATAATATCAATTTACTTTTAGGATTCACCTTTAAGACAATAGAAAAATACAAAAAAAAATAAAAAAACATGGTACTTGTGAAACATAATAGAAAGACCTGTGATTTTATAGTATGAGTCACGGAAAAAAACGTGTAAGTAAGCAATTATGTGTTTTAATATTCAGAGATAGACATTAATTTTTTTTTTTCCCTTCAAACAAATTGAAATTGAAGCTTGGAGTTGTTGCTTTTAATGAATTTCTGTGGCGGAATGAATGTTACATAAACTGCAGAACCAAGTTGAAATTGAGAAGAATAATGACACGTCACTGTTCACTCGACCAAACCCAACCGCCGCCCCCTCGTTTTTATTAATTAATTATTATTAATTATTAAACTATTAATTTTTTTAAAAAAAAAATCACAGTAATCGAGCCATTAAAGTAGCCAGAGTTCCTCCTCGCCGGCGTGGGCTCTGCTCCTCATCCTGCTCTTTCTTCCTTTCCTCGCAGCTTCGGCTCGATTTCCGGTCCTTTCTCTAATCCAAGATCTGTTCTGACTGACTAATCTTCTCCCTCCAATTTCCTGGGTGCTGCCTACCTTCTCTGTAAACGGACCCAATCAGAGAGATGCCTGCTTGGTGGCCTAGGAAATCTAGGAAGAGCAAATCAGAGGATTCCCTTCCCGCGAGCCCGCACAGCAATCCTCTCAGCCCTTCTGTGAAGACCGTTGCTCCCAAGGCCGCCGTAGGCAGAGATATTCTCAATCATCATCACCATCAACTGCAGGGCGCTATCGTGTCTGGTGGGTTCTCGGGTTTCGATTCCGATGGCCGTGAGGGGATCGGTCTCCCCCTGCCGCGGCCGTCCATTTCCTCCACCCACTCTTATGGGATCGAAAATGGGTCTTCTTCTGTCTCAAGTGTGAGCTCTTCCGGCTCGGGAGATGATCATCATCAATTGGATCCTGTCAGGTAGCCGTTGCTGTATTCTAGCGTATGGTTGTTGTAGCTAATTCAGTGAATTTGGTTCCACCGCATTTCTTTATCTGGGTAATTGGATTAGTGATGAAGGTCTTAAACTTTCTATTCATTAAGCTGTAGCTTGACATTGACAACAATATTCAGAGGTTGGCGGTCGTCGGGTTGATATTTAGGGCATTTGAAGGTCACTTTGTTTCTTCTACCCATGATGCGGAAACATGGTTCAATTTGAAGATAAGGGTTAAAGATTCACTTTTTGAGCTCTGATTGGAAATGATGCGTGGAAATGATGCAATGTTGCAAGAACAACTTTATCAGCATCTTATGGAATTAAGATCTTGGAAAATAAATGTATAAATTTTCGATGCTATCTGTATATGGATATGAAAAGCAAGAGTCCTTTTCATGATGAGACTTAGCTATTGGGTAGCTTTTGTTTTACTTTTGCGAATAGATATTCAGATTAGCAGTGGCATGTTTTAGGTTTAGTGCTCAACTGTTCTGTATGTTTTTTTTACCATTCAAAAAAAGGGAACAATTTTAGTATCTGAAAGCTTTTTTGATGCCATTGGTGACAGGAGGCCGCCTGATATTAAGTTCAATGCACGTTCAAGAAGCCCTGGCCCCGCATCAAGGGGGCCCACCAGTCCGACATCACCTCACACGAGATTTGCTTGTATGAGTTTAGAAGCCTCTACGGGAAGACAAGAGGAATTTAGGAGTGAAAGTCATCCCCTGCCTCTTCCCCCAAGTTCTCCCACTAGCCCTTCTGCACTATCATACATGAAATCCCCTATGGTTGAAACTACCGCTTTTTGTGCTTCATCTAAATGGAAGAAGGGAAAACTCTTGGGGAAGGGTACTTTTGGGAATGTCTACATTGGATTTAACAGGTAATCAATCACATTCTGGATATATTTGCGGTCAATAAGGAGCTTAGGATTAGTTCCATGAGCCGAAGGACTAAGTTCCGAAACCTATCTTAAGTTTCCCTCTTTTACTAATTCATTCTCTAGCTTTTTTAGCAAAGTAAATGCTACGTTTCCAAATTTGAACGAGGGTTCTTCTTGCTTTATTTTTTTATTTTCTTGTTTCTGATCTGGTTTCCAATTTTAATATGGCAGTGAAACTGGAAACATGTGTGCAATTAAAGAGGTCAGGGTTGCTTCTGATGATAGGTCATTTAAGGAATGTCTGAAACAGCTTCATCAGGTAACTTGTCTGGTGTGCGTATTTTTGCTTCAAAGGTGCTGAATGTGCTAGTAACTGGGCATTGACAACTTTGTTTTTGTCTACAGGAGATAAATTTGCTTAGTCAACTTTCTCACCCAAACATAGTCCAGTATTATGGAAGTGAATTTGTAAGTATCGCTTATTCAGCACTAGGTAGAGATTTGTAGTTTTAACTATCCATGGATATTTATTTGCGTATTATATTCTGCAGGAAGAAGACACCCTATCAGTTTTTCTTGAATATGTATCTGGTGGTTCAATACATAAATTACTCCAAGAATATGGTGCATTTAAGGAACCTGTTATTCAGAATTACACGAGGCAAATTGTACATGGTCTTGCCTACCTACATGGTCTTGCCAGCCTACATGGGAAATCTGTAGTTCACCGGTAATTTACTATGTGAACTACTATCTAGTACCTGACTTTTCACAAATTGTATTCGATATAGCTGCTTTCTGCATTAGCTTATCACGTGGGTTTGCTTAACAGTGACATAAAGGGGGCAAACATATTGGTAGATCCAAACGGTGATATCAAGTTGGCTGACTTTGGCATGGCTAAGCATGTATGTCTATCCCTTGCCTTTATACTCGGACAAGTTGTTAACCTTTGCTTGATATAAGATTTAAATTCCAAATTTGTACTTAGTTACATATTGGCTTATGTCTGTTTGATGTTTAAAAGAATCTGCTACACGATAAAGGATTTACTCAATTATGGTTCATTCCTAGCTAATAAAGAGAAGTTACTTAGTTATATTTCTCATTTCCTAGCATTCTGTGTTTGAAAGAAATAATTCTTAAATTTGAGCTTCCACCTAATAAAAGTTAAATATTGTTTCTATTTGGCTTCGTTTGGATACACTTTAAACACTGGAAAGAAGGGAATACAGGAGATATAGGTGACCAAAATATTGATCATGGTCACCCAATAACCTAAAACTGTTCAAGAAAGACTTTAGGAGATGATCAACTCATTTGCCTAAACTGCTTCTGCTTGTTAGTATGAATGAGTTGAGATAACAGTGGCTCTGTATTCTTCACATCTACAGTCAAGTCCCAAGAATGCTGGCGTTGATAGTTTAGAATGTGCCAATTGCTATAACTTTATGACTCATGACTCCAAAAATATATTATGCTTTATCAGCATAGCAATGGTTTTTTTTTTTTTAATAAATAAATCTGTTTGATTTGCTACAAGTAGTTGATCCTCTAATTTACTGAAACAGATAGCAAATTGTACGACAGTGCTTTCTTTCAAGGGTAGTCCTTACTGGATGGCACCTGAGGTAGCCACTCTCTCTCTAGCTTTTCCTGTTGCTAAGAGTATACTTTTTTCATGCTTAATAATATAATAATAATTGATTTCAGGTTATAATGAATAATGGATATGGATACAACACTGCTGTTGATATATGGAGCTTAGGGTGCACAATTCTTGAGATGGCAACATCAAAGCCACCCTGGAGTCAATATGAAGGGGTAAGACAGTCTATTGTTAATCATGCAGAAGCATTTTGTTGTTATGTAGTTTGTAATTTAATGTAAATTTAAACCTTTTGCAAATCTAGATTGTTAGATTAGCTCAATTGTTGATCTCATCCTATACATGTTTGCATATCAGGTCGCTGCAATATTCAAGATTGGGAATAGCAAAGATGTTCCAAATATCCCCGAACAACTCTCAACTGAAGCAAAAAGCTTTATAAGGCTTTGCTTGCAAAGAGAACCGTCAGCACGGCCCACAGCCTTGCAGTTACTTGATCATCCCTTCATTCGGGAACAAACAACTTGTAGAGTTTCTAGTAATACTAATATTGGCATCACCAAGGACCCTTATACCTCCTCACCATTTGATGGGAGTCGTACGCCCGTAAGTGCCTTTATCTATCTCTCTATCTTGTGGTGGTTATAAGAATAGATCAAATAGGATTAAACAATTTAAAAGTTAACACTTGTTCATCCATTTAAAAAACAAAAATCTCCTTTATTTGAGGGTTATTTGCAGCTATTATATTTCAATCTTACTGACTGATAAGGTTATTTGTTTCTTGCTTTCATATTGAACAGCCATCACTTGATCTTTATCCGGAAAGAACGAATATGTGCCGTATGGACCCTGTTGGATATGCTGTCAAGCCGCTTGGGATATCCTCAAGAGCGCTCTGGAGTCCAAGGTGATGCAATTAACACTATATATTCAAGGGTTAAAGGGACTGATACGACATGTTTGACTAAAATTAATTTTTGGGGCAACATTTTTTTTAGACTTTTGGTGCAATACGATTGTATTTTGTAGATTTTGGTGAATCAATTAGTTAACTGTTAAACTTTGACTGTTAAGTAGCAGATGCCTTGCACGTGACCAGCAGGTTTGACGCAGCCACGGGTTGAACCCTGGCTAGGTCAATTGGATCTAGGGTCCATTAAAATTGTTTATGTACTACTTGACAGTCAAAGCTAATGGTTAACTAACGGATGCAGTAATAGTTTACAAATTGCAAACTATTGCAATAAAAGTCTATTATTAAAAAAAATATTGCACCAAAAATAAATTCCGGTCAAACTTGTTATACCAAAAGATCCTTATATATTCAATTATAAATGACAAGAATCCTTTGATATGCATATATAGATGTTGAGTAATGAATGTATTTATTTGTGAAAATGCAGAGACCCTCCTGTTAGAGTAGTTGCAGCATCGATGCCAGTTTCTCCGAGTTCAAGTCCTTTACGGCAATTTGGAGGACCATCACATAGCAGGAGCTGCTTACCTTCACCACCTCACCCTTATTCACCAGCAGGACAAGGACAGAGTACTTACACTGTGACTGACTACTCTTTCCAACTCCCCACGTCACCCAACAACACGAGATACAACTTTGATCCCTGGCAGCAAGATACAGCAACATCTTTCTTCAGAAGCCAAACACCCGCAGGCGGGTCCCCTAGAACAAGAATCATTTAGTCGAAACAACCTGGTACGATCCTCTGTCTTTCGGAGGAGGGACATAAATACTCCTTCCTTCCTTCCTAGTCACTGCTCCTAGGATCTATCTATGCTAGTTATTAGATGAAGGGTTAATAACCAAATCACTATCTGAACTTTGCATCGATTACAAATTGCTACCCAAACTTTAATTTTATAAATTTGGGTACCTGAACATCTAATTTTAGAGCAAATTGCTACCTCTGTTATAATTTACGTCAAATTGGATAGAAAATGAGCATGTTCAGGACATGCAAGGTATTTTGGTGGGTATCCAATATGAATTATCAAAGAAATTGAAAAGATTGCAGAGAAATATATTCAATTGGACGTTCAATTGAAATACACTATTGAAATTAGGGTTGTCAAATTGAACGTCTAATTGAAGGAATTTCGATGTAATTCTTTCGATTTACTCTCTAATTCATCTTAGGTACACATAAAAAACTCATCATGGTCAAAACATACTCGTTTTTTTATTCATCAAATTTGATGTAAATTGTAACAGAGATACCAAATTGCTTATAAATTAGAAGTTTAGGTAGCTAATTTTAAAAAATTAAAGTTTGAGTAACGATTTATAAATGAATCAAAATTCAGTTAGTGATTTGGTTATTAGCCCTTAGACGAAAATGAATCATCAAGGCTCTAGATATATGGGGGGAGTTTAAGAGAAAGTTGTACAGAAGCTGTTGAGATCTGTAAAACCGGGTTTTTGGTTGTGTTGGACTGTATCAGGACTCCGATTAGGGTCACAAATTGCTGCATTCAAATCCCTCAACCCCACGTTGTATCAATTTTCCGGTATGTGACATCATGATGTATTGTAAATGAAAAATGCTACCCCGTTGTGTATGTATATATATTAGCTTCATTCTTCATAGTCTCTCTCTGAGTTGAAGGAATCTCAGTGTTCAGACACAAAAAAGAAAGTTTTTATGTACTAGACTAGATTACTTTCACAATTTAAAGCGGGACTGTTATTGTTAAATCCCTCCTTAAAATGATGTTTCCAGCGGAAATCGAACTTGAGTCGCCTTGGTAATACAAACTAACTCTCAGATTGCCAACTTTACTTGTTGTTGAGCTGAAAAGGACAGCAGTGTAGTTTTGAGTGTAGTGTAAAATTTAGACTACTTTATATCCCTATGCTCACGACAACATTGTTTTTCCATCTACTTTATTGTAAGGTTAGCTCATTGTTGATGAAGATTAATTAAGTTATACACCTCATTAGTGAAATCTCACTCGAAATTATTAAGTCTTTGCGGCGGTAGGAGTAATTTTAGTATGTGGATTGGAATTTATGTTAAGGAATGTATATATGTCTACATCGTGCCTGCATGGTGCACAACATAGTGCCTTCACCGTGCTCAGTATAGTGCTTACACCGTGACTACACAATGCTTACACCACGCCCTGCATAGTGATTACACCCTGCCTACATAGTGTCATTGTATAGTTGGTGTCAGTTTTGTCCAAAGTTAGTTTAGTTAGTTATACTCTACTACTGCTACTATATATATATGGATCACAACTCTCACTTGTAAGGTTTGATTTTCCAGATTAATGAATGACATTTTATATACTTTGTGATTCTCGAAATGGTATCAGAGCTACAAGATTCTTTGTTACAAACTTAACTAACTTTTACGGCAATCTCCCATTCGTGTTCATTGGACGTTGATTGAGCTTTGATCAAGCTTCGACTGTGATGTGTTCTTCTCGCTTCATGCTTCATTTGTGGCTCAGAGTACAGGTCTGACGGGGAAGTTTGCGTTTGCAAGACGGTACCGTCGCTATACTTCTGATCTTCTTTATCCGGATATCTTGTGGTTGAGTTGTGATCCTTCTGTGTCAAAATTTTCTTGTGTATTATGGTGATTCGAATTACAGGATAGATGGGGGAGTTTGTCTTTACAAAGCGCTACCGTCGCTGTGATTCTATCATCATCTTCTTTGGCGAGCTTGTTTCTTCTGTAATCAATCAGCATCATGGCGAATGAAACTGATGATCGATTGATTTTGCATCCGTCTGATACAAATGGAACTTCATTAATTGAGTTTCAATTGGTTGGTATTGAGAATTATCAGATATGAAGTTGTGCTATTCAAAGAAAGTCTTCTTGTGAAGAATAAACTTGGATTCATTGATGGAAGCCTGAGACGAAAGTCAGTTCCTGCAAATCAAAGAACAATGTGGGATTGATGTAATGCTCTAGTCAATGCCTGGTTGAGGAACTCTGTCACGAATGAATTTGTTTGTGGTTTGATATACAATCCCATTGCAGAGCCAAATTGGAATGACTTGAGAGATATGTACAACAAGTGGATGGCACGGGATTTTTTCAATTAACCAGAGAAATTTATCAAGTAACTCAAGGTACTTTACCTATCAAGCTTACTTTGCGAAGTTGAAAATGCTATGGGATGAGTTAACTGCTATTAATGATCTAGTTATGACGTGGCTGTTGGACTTTCCGATATTTTTAGTGAGCACAATTATTTTTATATAATTTGCATTCATTAAAATCACAGGTGCGGTACGGGGGTTGCCGAAGCCCGATCCTGGATAACCGAGCTCGGCCCGAAGTTGCCAAAGTATGATCCAATTGATGTAGGGATAAATTGATGTTATAATTGAGTCAAATACCAAACCGATTAAGTCTCAATTGAATTGTAATATTAATATAATTTATTATGTTTTAATTTGGATATTTATAAAATAGTTAATTTAATTTTATAAATTTAAAATGTATTTAACAATAATTTTAGATAAATTATTAAAAAGTACTAATTATATTATTTTAAAATATTACATATATATATATATATATATATATATATATATATATATATATATATATATATATATTCTTTTTTAAAACATACCGCCGGCACCAGTACTAAAAACCATTTTTTTTCAAATATATTATATAATCATTATAACTATCAGTATGTCATACAAAATATTACTGAAATTCGGTGACTATGCATCACAACCCAAATGGCATGTTCTTAGTTCGCTGCTCTTATCTTCAGGGAGCTACGTTCTGCTACTTCCTTTATTTTTTGTGGCGGAAGTATGGCTTTTTTTTCTGCCAATTTACTGTTTCTTCATTTAGATGTGTGGGAGTAGGTTTTTTTTTTTTTTTTTTGGTATTCTTCAATTTTGTTGTGGATGAGGATCCAGATGAAAAAATGGGTGATATTTGTGAATTTTCCTTCATACTCCTATAGCATTCAACTATATAATATTCATCCCCTAGAACTACTATATATATGGATCTGCTACACGATTCGGTAACTAGTTTGAGTGTATCTTTAGTATAAAGCAACAATAGTAGAATGATTTCTATATATATCTGTGTGAACAAGTTACTTGAATCTAATTCAACCCAAAAGCTAGGCAAGGTGGGATTGCAAGTCATTATATATCATACCGGACAACACAAATGGTCGATATGGAACTTTATATTTCAACGATCTATCAAGTTTCAGATATTTAGTGATCTAATAGAGGAGCAAGTGTTTGCCTTATTTTTATTATTTTCTCTCTTCCTGCTGCATCAATTTATCTGATCATTTTCGGGCTCACAAAGCTCCATGCTAGATTGACACCAAAATACTATTGGGTTAAATGTACTTTTCATACCACATGTTTGGCTGAATGTGGCTTTTAGTACCGGATGTTTGGTTTTGTATACTTTTGGTACCAAACGTTTGAAAAAATGTAGCTTTTGGTACATCCGTTATTTGGCCGTTAGTTTTTTCCGTTAAGTGACATGTGCAAGTCACGTGACCGACCTTAAACTTTCGATTTTGTTCAATTTAGTCCCTCAAATATATTCATAACTTTTAATTTGTTTAATTTAGTCCCAAAACTTCAAAATCAATTTCAATTGAATCATCGAACCCAATTGACCTAGCCGGACCTAACCTAGGGCTAGGTCCGAACCTGGGTTGGGGTCGCCGGGCCCAGCCGACCCTGACCCAGGGTCGGACCTAGCCCTAGGCTAGGTCCGGCTAGGTCAATTGGGACCTAGCCCAAATTCGACCCAAATTGGGCTAGGTCCCAATTGACCTAGCCGGACCTAGCCTAGGGCTAGGTCCGACATTGGGTCAAGTTTCACTGGGTCCAGCGACCCCGAACCAGGGTCGAACCTAGCCCTAGGATAGGTCCGGCTAGGTCAATTGGGTTCAATGGTCAAATTGGAATTGATTTTGAAGTTTTGGGACTAAATTAAACAAATTAAAATTTAGGAATATATTTGAGGGACTAAATTGAATAAAATCGAAAGTTTAGGGTCGGTCACGTGACTTGCACATGTCACTTAACGGAAAAAACTAACGGACAACTAACGGATGAACCAAAAACCACATTTTTTCAAACGTTTGGTACCAAAAGTATACAAAACCAAACATCCGGTACTAAAAGCCACATTCGGCCAAACATGTGGTATGAAAAGTACCTTTAACCCAATACTATTTTATTTCGGTAGACAAATCATCCATGGCATCTTCTAGTACAACCGACAAAGTTGGTTTTGAGGCGAAACTGTAGATTATAAGTAGCACGAAACACGGTTAAAATTCATTCGAGTTCGTTTGATCTAAAAATTTCATCTTTAAAGTTTTCTTTTTTACGTTCAATATATTTTTCAAAAATTTAGTTGGATTTTTCTACCATGCTTTGGGAGCACCATGCTTTTGGTTTTTTTAATACTATGGTGAACTTAATCGTAACATATGTAAAACTTTAAAAGTATGAAAAAATATGAATTTTTTTAACTACACCTTAGATGTGTACCATACTATTAATAATATCAATTTCCCTATGGGGTTCACCTTTAGGGCAATAGAAAAATAAAAAAATTAGTGGCAAAAGCATGGTGCTCCAAGAGCATTGTAGAAAGGTCCTTATAAAAGTAGTAATAAATTTTCAATTGCATACGAAAGTACATACTATATATGTTTGATTTTCTGGGTTAAGGGTACTTTTGGTACCACATGTTTACACAGAATTCACTGTTCATATCATATGTTTTTTTTTTGTACCAATGGTTTCCATTATGCACTGTTTTCATACCTCCATTAGTGTTCCATAAAAAATAACCGTTAATGGCATGTGCCATGCACGTGAGCAGCCCAAAACTTTTAATTTTATTCAATTTAGTCCCTCTAATACATCCCTAACTTTTATTTTGTTCAATTTAATCCTAAAATTTCAATACCAACCCTTCACCCAATTGACCTAGCCAGACCTAGCCATGGGCTAGGACCGACCCTGTGTCGAGGTCACCAGACCTAGGCAACCTTAAACCAGGATCGGACCTAGCCCTAGGCTAGGTCCGGCTAGATCAATTGGGACCTAGCCCCAAACTGGGACCTAGCCCCTAAAACGAAGTGATAGAAAATAGAAATATGGGACTTTTTTTGGGGGAGGATAGAACTTTTGGACTTCAAAAAGTACTTTCCAAACAATTCTAGAACTAGAAGTTTAGCTGGTTGGCAGCTATGCTGCGCTGGTAGTCCTCCCGGAGCGCAGGTTAGTAAACCCAGCTTTTATATTCATTGATTAAATAGCTTATTATTTTGGCAAAAAAATTAATTTAAGAACTTATTAATTGCTTCATTAATTAAAAATGTAAATAAAAATAATTTTGAAATTATTGCCTCACCATTGTCTTCCACGCTCAACACAACAGCCACAACAACCACCACTTCCACCACCGCATCGACACCACCACAACCACCACGATCACTGACACGACACTGCTTGGCGATCATCGCGCCGCCTTCAGGGATCCCACCACAAGCGATCAGACTCCTTCCTGGTTTTGTCTGTGCGGTGTCAGAGTTAGTGGCATTTTATTTCTCCTTCTCAATTCCATCGAATCTACACTGCGCCGCATTGTAATAAGTTGAATTCTGGGTCTCTTGCTCAAGAAAGGTGATAAATCTGCTGTTTCTCTTCAAAATCGGGGAATCCAGCACCTTTGGCTATTCGATTTGACCAACTGAGAAGTTGTAATTCGCTCTAAGAGAAGATTAGTGTGCAGGTCTGTTTAGGGTTTCATTCCCCCTGTGTTTCCAGTATTTCGATTGCTGATTGAGTTGAGGTTTATCAGAAGTTGGCTGTGCAGGATCAAGGTTAGGGTTTTTGTTCTATGACTATAGAATAGTTTATTAATCAATAATGGTTCGGCTTCTCGGGCTTACGCTCCGGGAGGCAGATGATTCACCCCGGGAGATCCCCAGCTCCCTTACTTCTCGGCCAAGTGATCCATCAGGCGAGACTGGTTGGCTTATCAGATTTTTCAACTCAGCATTCTTCTGTGAGTGGATTGCTGTTAGCTATCTGTACAAGCATGATCATGCTGGAGTTCGTGATTATCTATGCAATCGGATGTATACATTGCCTTTGCCTGGACTAGAAAGCTACCTTTTTCAGATATGTTACATGATGGTACACAAGCCAAGCCCGAGCCTGGATAAGTTTGTGATTGATATCAGCTCCAAGTCATTGAAAATAGCCCTAAAAGTACATTGGTTCTTGATGGCGGAGCTTGAGGACAATGATGATAACGAAGGGATCAGTAGGATTCAGGAAAAGTGTCAGCTTGCGGCAACACTGATGGGTGAGTGGCCACCACTTGTGAGGCCTCCAAATTATGGTATCAGTCCAGGGAGTAAGAATCAGGTTTTGAATAAGATTCTATCGTCAAAGCAGCGATTATTGTCGTTAACGTCTTCACCGGATGAGAGCAAGAGGAAATCCTTATCATTCTCTCTCTCGCCAATGAACAGTCTACAGGAAGAGGCTTGTCAGTCAACACCCGAGGAGAACAAGATTTTCAAAAAATTCATTCCTGGCCCAAAGGTTAGGGATGCATTTCTATTTAGAAAGTCCACGGAAAAGGATGAGGAGGATTCTGAAAGGGATGGTTTCTTTAAGAGGTTCTTGAGGGACAATAAGGTTGAAGATGAGGAATTAACTACTAGCTCAGAGGGTTTCTTCAAGAGGCTTTTAAAGGACAGCAAAGGTGAGGATGAAGGGTTAACATCTGGCTCTGATGGGTTTTTCAAGAAGTTGTTTCGTGACAGCAAAAATGAGACTGAAGATAGAATGACCTCAAAGTCTGTGGAAGAGGATGAGAAGGAAGGCTTCTTTCGTAAGCTATTCAAAGATAAAGTTGAGGAAAAGAAGGATGGGAATGACGACGAGGATAAAGAAATCACTGAAGAAAAATGTTCAAAATCTGGAGAGGATGATGACTCGGAAGGGTTCTTCCGCAAGTTCTTCAAAGATAAGTTTGATGATAAAAAAGAGGGGAATAACAAAGGTGATGAAACAAATCCCAACATTGAGGAAGAAGAATTTTCATTATTCAAAAGATTATTTCGTGTTCATCCTGAAGATGCTAAAAACAGTGCAGTAAGTGAGAATGGAATTACTGGTGGCTTGTCCGAAAGCAGTCCGGGAACAGAGAATTTTTTCAGGAAGCTGTTCAGGGATCGTGATCGTTCAGTTGAGGACTCGGAACTTTTTGGTTCAAAGAAGCATAGCGAGGTATGTTCTAGTTTTCTATGGGATGATTTTTGGTGCCTGGGTTTACTCCAATTGATTATGAAATTTGTGTTCTTTTTTTTTTGGGTTAGAACTGACGGTTTGTCTGTTCAGTTTAAGGCTAACAAATGCATATTTGATACAAGAACGGATTGTCATTATATTTAACGTGGTTTTGTTGCACGCTCCATGTTGTTTGTGCTGCTCTAGGGTGTCTTATAATGTGGCTAATCTTAAGGTGTGTAATTGTTTTAATGGATGTTAGCTGATATCATATTATACTTCGGATCTCTACCCAATTTCCAGTTATTAGGTCTCGCTAAATTATTTCCAAATTGTAAAATTTGTTCTATGGGTTTTAATTGATGTTTAACCGATACCATATTACACTTCGCATCGTTAGCCAATTTCCATTTATTAGGTATCATGCTAAGTTGTTTCAAAATCGTATATTTTGTTCTATGGTGATCCATGTTACTTGGATATGAAATGTGTGAGCCATCCTAAGACTGGAAAGCAAATAATTGTAGTAATTTCAGCCATATGAAGTTCTTATTATGTCAATAAACTATAAAGAAACATTAAGGAATGATATGTGTTAAGATTTCCACAAAGGGTTAAATTATCCAAGATAGTTCTTATTAAAAAATGTCAATTCCACATTGGTCAAGATAAAAACAGAATCTAAGTGAGGCTCTTCTATTATCATGAGCCAGCAAGGTGTACTTATATTACTAATATGCTGTGGGAATCAGTGCATACTCCTACCTTATTTGTGCATCTACCATGTCAAGCCCACTCTTAATGTAAGAAGTATGCACCTAGGGGAATGAGGCACATATGCATTTACAGTTTTATGTGGTTTTCTTAATAGTAGGAAAGAAGACCACATAAAACTGTAAATGCAAATGTGCTTCATCTTTCATGATGATTGCAATTTTCAGCTCTTCTTAAAACAGTAAGTGAAAATATGTTAAGTTGCTGTTGAGTTTTATAATTGAAGACTGGTACAATTTCATCATCTAAATGGTATTTTTTCCAAGAAGTAAAGTCTGCTTGGAAGTTGAAGTGGATCATGATATGTAAATGAGTGCTACTTGACATTACGATAGGACGTAAGATTCTCCAATTCTGAATGTATATACATATAGAATCTAATTATTAATAGATCTAAGAAAAAGAGTGGTAATGGCCATGTAATTGTGGGCTCTGGAACTAGTTGTAGGGAGTTCAGGACACCATTTGATAGAAAATGGGATGACCGTATTCTGAAAGCAACGGGAAGTTATCAAGTTCTTACAGGAATATCAAGATAGTTTATGTAACTAGACCATAGGAGCACACCAAAGAAATTCATTTATGTTTGTTTATTGTTCTGGTCAGATGCTGCTGTTCTGTGCTAATTACTGCTTCTCAATGGATGCCTCATATCCTGATAATCATGTATATTATCTATTATGTCAATGATACTACTATACATTTTCAAATGTGTTTCGTTTCTCACTACAGAAACCGCCTGGTTCACCCAAGCAACGGAATGACAAATCCAATATCAAACCTCCATTTTCAAATGATCCGGTATCTCAGTTTCGTAAGGGAGCTTATCATGAGTCATTGGACTTTGTGCAGTCTTTATGCGATACATCATATGGACTAGTTGATGTTTTTCCTGTGGAGGATCGGAAAAGTGCTCTTCGAGAGGTTAATTACACTTCCTTTCCAATTTAGTTTGTGCTTATATTTTTTTTATCATATAAGAAGCATTTGTTTCTTATATAGTTGATGAACTGTTGGTATGGTCTTTCTAACTGTCTTTTATGATCCTTCTGTTCCAGTCGCTGGTAGAGATCAATATTCACGTAACTGAGGCTCAAAGTAGTGGAGGTACATTTTTCTTGTCTTAACTTGGGAGTTAGCTTTGAACAATTATTATAGTTTTATTTGTTCTATCCTTTTTTATTAAGCACAATTAGATTAATCTAAAAGAATCGGCTGATAAGTTGTTGATGCCTCATCTTCCAGAGTATCTTCGATATTTTTTCTAAGTAAAAGACTGATCCTTGCCTAATCATGACTCAAACTGGGGTAGATTTGTCCCCCTCTTTGGTTGCCTGCTGGTAATGGTTTTTCTCTGCTCTAGATACTATTAAGTTTTAAGTACGCCCAAGTTGCTTGGCTAGGTGCCCAGGTAGGTCAAAAGGCAATGCATGGAGAAGCCTCATGAAAAACGACTTTAGGAAGGCGCAATGCCTCAAGCAATGGCTAGGTACTGAGGTCTCAGGCGCCTAGGGCATGCACGTTTTAAGATGTGACCGAAGGAATGTTGCGTCAGTTTGGCTAAAAGAAGTCGGCTTGCATGACAATATTCAACTAGGGGTGTAATCAAACAGAGTTGAGCCGACTATTGGCTTGCTTAATCTCGGTTTGAATAAAAATTTCCAAGCTCGGGTTTGAGCTCAATCAAGCCCGTCTTTCAAGCTCGGTCAAACTTCTACTAGTTTAGGAAACATGTAAAATCAGTTTTTTACAACACCTTTGATTCATTGAGGAACATTAGAAATTTACCTATTGCCGAGTAGGTATTTTTCTTTCCTCCATTCATTGTGTAGCATTGTCAAAGGCCTGCACATTCGCTTTATCTTGGAACCAGCTATAAGGTGGAGGAAGCACATGGGGTTTCTTAACATCTGGGTTAGGAGGCAGTGGATGGTTTTCAGGAAGCATATTCCTAGAATGCCAAAGATTGTACACCCTTAACTCCTAATTTTAAGAATGATAGCTCTCTTCATGTCTTGGACCCTTTTTGCAGTTCTTGTTTTGGAGAATACCTTATATATATGTGCTTAGTATTAACTTCTATTGGTTGTAAGTGTATGTTTATGTTTCATTGGCATTTGGGTCTTATTACTAGACATGCATATCTTCTTAGGTAGGTAAGTCTACTGGATCTTCAATCACATTATTGAGATTGTCAATTTGTACATTTTAGGTGTTTGCTTTCCAATGGGAAAGGGAATGTATCGTGTGGTTCATATACCTGAAGATGAAGCTGTTCTATTGAACTCCAGAGAAAAGGCACCATATCTGATCTGCGTTGAGGTTTTGAAAAGTGAAATGCCAAGGTGATTTTCTTGATATTTACAAACAGACAGCTCTATATATTTACTAGCTTGTGGGAGGCATGACTACGCATGCCAGCTATTACACCTCTCTGCTTGATGCAATTTTATCTTCTTCATATGATTCTAGTAAGATTGCAGCTTACTCATATTAATCCAGCTATTACTAGTTAGTGGTTGGGAAAATCAGGCAGATTAGTAACGTGCTTGTCTAACCTTGGTATGAAGATCCTTAAGATATTCATTTTTTACAAGATTAAGGGGATATTATTGATTAGTATCATCAATCTTACAGTATGGTCCCAAGGATCATGGAAATGATCAATTTTGGTTGTTCCTTTTACTTCAGCAATACAAAGGAAACTGCTGGAGCACATAAGTTTTCTAAAGGTGGAATTCCTCTTGCAAATGGAGATGCTCTACTGGCGAAGCCTCCTTCTTGGGCTTACCCTCTATGGACTGCACAAGAGGTGTACAGAAATAGTGCAGATAGGATGTCTTCCTCTACTGCTCAAGCTATAGACCAGGCTATGGGTCATAAAGCTGAATCTAGAGTCAAATTTGTCAAATTAAACCTCTCTGTGGAGAAGGACTTCCGGGCAACTGCCTCTAAGAACCATACTAATAATAGTGATGAAGGACCACATACAACGGATTTGGAATGGGTTAGAGTTGTTTTGACGGCAGATCCTGGCATGAGAATGGAAGATATCAAGGATCAAGTACCAACACGGCGGAAGGAACACAGACGAGTTCCAAGCACTGTAGCTATAGAAGAAGTAAAGGTAATTCCCCATCCTTTGGCTGATCATTTATAGATGCTAAATATGCCGCTTAATCAATTGAGCAATAATATATTATTTCATTCGGATTTTATGAAGTGAACTTGATTAAAAAAAACATTTGTTGAGATAAACTAAAGAAGATACTTAGTGCTTTTCATTTAAATAAATATTATGAAACAAAACCATATAATAGAAGAAAAAAGAGAAAACTGAAAAGAGAAAATGAGAAAGAGATAATTGTGAAAGTAGAGAGAATGGTAAAGAGAGAGAGATGAAGTTGACTCCTTTACACCTTATCACTGTGCTAAATTAAAGGAGTAATTCCCTAAGAGCAATAATGGGGATAGAAAAATAGAAAGAACTACTCCTCTCTCTCCCTTTAGTATGGTAGTAGATACATTAATATAGTAGAAGCTGAAACACAGTAGGACAAGTAACAAAGGACTTGTACACCGTTTTTATATTGAGGAATCCAATGGGGATATTTATGCATTCGTGGACATGCTTGCATGTCCATAAATTTTTCTGTGCCTCCCTTAGATACATTAATATAGTTGAAACTCAGCATGACTGCCATGACATGTTGACAAAGAATTGAGGTAGACTTGTACATTGTTGTTATCGAGAGTTCAATGGGATTTATATTCATGGACATGATAGACACACTCGTGTGTTTGTGAATCTTTCTCCTCTGCATTTTTTGGTTTCCCCTCTTTGGCAATTAGGTTTTGCACCCCTTAGCACAATCCTTGCGGTATGTTCTAACTTTCATTGTTTATCTAAAAATATGTAACGGGTTATTTCTCTCATCCCTTATTCTAAATATCTGGTGCTATCTTTTTAATTTCGTGGCGGAATTGCTAAATCTTTGGAACAAACATCCAGCTACTTATATGCTAGTTTTTTTAAAACTGGTGTAATTGATGTGGGGTGATATCACTCTGTATTTTGTTAATGTTTCTATCCCCTTTATTGTCTCTTTTTGGGTCAACCGCCCCTCTATCTGTTGATTTTTGCAAATAGTAACTGTTCTTCGCAGGCAGCGGCAGCAAAAGGAGAAGCACCTCCTGGACTCCCACTTAAAGGGGCAGGTCAGGACTCATCAGATGCACAACCTACCGTAAGCTTCATAAGTGCTTGGAAGTGTATTAATATTCTTTTCACTCAGATGTAATTCTTACCTGAAATTTTCCTATTTTCTGGTAGGTTGGAGGCATTCCCAAGGCCAGTGATGCCCTATCTGGTGAACTATGGGAGTATAAGAAAGACAGGATACGGAAAGATTCAGAGTTTGGAAAATTACCTGGTTGGGACTTGCGTTCAGTAAGTTCCTTTGTAAATAAATTGTTCCATTCTGTACAGAAGATTCATTAGACATATATTTGCTACAGAAAACCTTTCTGTTTCACTTTTTACATAATACAAACTCTTAGAAGCTCAATTTGTCTCGTTGCTTATTTTGAAGGTTTGACTCTGCTATGGATAACCATGTTATGAACGGGTTTTGTTAAAGAAAGAGTTTGGTAAATTGTAATTTTTCCTGTTAAATAATAGAATCACATTCTTTGTTTCCATGTAGATTATCGTAAAAAGTGGTGATGATTGCCGGCAGGAGCACCTAGCTGTGCAACTTATTTCTCACTTTTATGGTGGGTTGCCTCTGTAGTCTGAACCCTTTAGTCAACTAAACTCCTGGTTCTTTTTCCTTATTTTCTTTGCCTCCCTCATTTTCTTACCTTGGTATGACTTATTTTTTTAAGCCATCTAGTTTCATGTGTTTCATATATGTAATACCAGATATATTCCAAGAAGCTGGTCTCCCATTGTGGTTGCGTCCTTATGAAGTCCTAGTCACGTCTTCTTACACAGCCCTAATTGAAACGATTCCAGACACGGTATGTCCATAAAGCATAGAATTACTTTTCGGTTATATATGTCCTAATTTCCTCTCTTGTAGGCTTCCCTCCACTCCATTAAGAGTAGATATCCCAACATAGTGAGCTTACGGGACTTCTTCATAGCGAAATTTGGGGATAATTCCCCTAGCTTCAAGCTTGCCCAGGTGATGGTCTTTGCTAGAATTTCATAGTCAGTGTTATGGGTCTCGATAACCCGAAAAACTAATCTAACCTAAGAACTAATCTAACTAAGAACTAGATAATTGAAATAACTTTTATGCTTGTTATTCAATAATCATGTCCCCTATATAGGGCTAGACTAGTACAATCTAAATAGATAAGATATTCTAATAGATAACAATGGGAAATATAATATCTAATCTTATCACTAATAATAGATATAACATTATCACTAATAATAATAATATAATCTACTATATTATTGATAATTATATCTGTATCAGTCAGACTCTCTCTCTCTCTAACTGCTGAAGTCTTTTAGTTTTGTGGTGGAGTGCAATACTTGTCAATGGTTAGTTGATCCTGACATTTCATACTGCAGAGAAACTTTGTTGAGAGCATGGCTGGGTACTCTCTTGTTTGCTATCTCCTCCAGGTATGTATTGGCCCCGATTCATTGTCATTATCATAGGCATAATTGGTCTTTGTCAAGAATTATCAATATTTTGGATTATGGGAGAAATGATCTTGACACTTGCACTGTTAATATTTTAGAGAGAACAGTACCCATTTTATGTTTGTTCCATCTCAGGTCAAGGATCGTCACAATGGGAACCTGCTGATGGACGAGGAAGGTCATATTATACACATTGATTTTGGTTTCATGCTCTCAAATTCACCTGGCGGTGTGAACTTTGAGAGCGCACCCTTCAAGCTAACACGCGAACTTCTTGAGGTGTGTTAAACTTTTTTTGTCCCCCTTTATGTTCATCTGAGTGTAGCAAAACTTATCAGTGTATATCATTGTGTAACGTAGGTCGGTCATGGAGACTAAATATTTTTCACTGCATCTATTTGTATCTTTCCCTTGGTATCTTGCACCTTTTCTGAATGACATATTAACCGTACTATTCATATAGGTCATGGATTCTGATGCTGAGGGAGTTCCTAGTGAATTCTTTGATTATTTTAAGGTACAAGGGAGAAGTTCCATGCAATATCTTCCAATCTTTTGTTCTAGATGAATTGATTTGGGTAATGATGGAGCTGCTCTATTGAACTTGAACTTGTAGGTCCTATGCATTCAAGGTTTCCTAACTTGTCGTAAACATGCGGAGCGAATTATCTTGTTGGTTGAAATGTTGCAGGTAAGAGAAGCACATTCTCTCCTAAACAAAGCTCATTCAAATTTTTCTCTGGACATTTCGATTTTACATTTTTTTTTTTTTGGGTTAAAAACCTATGAAAGGTCTGAACTATCACCCATGTTAACGGGAAATGTCTAAAATTTAAAAAGTTAATAACAGAGGTCTGAAATTTCAATTTTGTTGATTTGAGATTTTCCGTCCATTTTTAGGGTTAAATTTAACAGCATTGTGTGAAATGACATTTTTGCCCCTTTAATATTTTGTTTTATTTAATATCTTATTTAAGAAAATGTGAAATGACAATTTTACCCCTAAAGTCAAATTAAAACCACCCAACTCCGGCCACCGCCACCTGACTCCGGCCACCACCACCCGACTCCGGCCACCACCACCCGACTCCGGTGACCACCACCTCGACTCCGACGACCACCACCTCGGCTCCGGCGGTCCGACCTCGGCCACCACCTCAGCAAAAAAGCTTCGATCGGGGCCAAAAAGCTCCAATCGGGGCCAAAAAGCTCCGATCGGAGCCAAAAAAGCTCCGATCGGAGCCAAAAAAGCTCCGATCGGAGCCCAATCGGGGCCGGTGGCTCCGATTTTGGCCCAATCGGAGCCTTGGTGGTGGTCGCCGGAGTACGGTGGTGGTCGCCGGAGTACGGTGGTGGTTGCCGGAGTACGATTGGTGGTCGCCGGAGTACCGTGGTGGCTTCAAGGGCATTTTGGTCTTTTCACTCCAAGCATGTGAGGGGCACACTTGATAGAAGGGCATTTTTGGAAATTTATTTTATTTCCGGTCACATGCCAAGCATGTGACCAACTTCCGTTAGTTTTAACGGAAAAAATTAACGGAGACCGCTGTTATCAACAAAATAGAAATTTCAGACCTCTGTTATTAACTTTTTAAATTTCAGACCTCTCCCGTTAACATGGGTGATAGTTCAGACCTTTCATAGGTTCTTAACCTTTTTTTTTTGTTTTTAAAAAGAATCTCATAATCATAGGATTTTCTACTGCATTAAACTACATGCAATTCCTAGATGGTCTTTTGAACGTTGTCATTGCAATAAAATGTTATTCCGTCTGAATCAGGAATCTGGTTTCCCATGCTTTAAAGGTGGTCCACGAACAATACAGAACTTGAGAAAGAGATTCCATCTTAGTTTAACAGAAGAGGTAATCTACACTTATTGCAAGCAAGCAAGCAAGCAAGCAGTATATAATCTTCTTACAGCTTCTCTTTCATTGTTTGAGAAATGTGTGCTTCTTTTGTGTGTGGCAGCAATGCGTGTCGCTGGTGCTGTCCTTGATCAGCAGTAGTTTAGATGCATGGCGGACACGACAATACGATTACTATCAGAAGGTCTTGAACGGAATACTTTGAGAACAACAACAGGTTTCGAGATTGTAGCTTCCCATTTCTTGCAAGGTCAATGGCACAAAACCGCCCAGTATAGATCACACACTTATTTACGAGCGCCACTGTTGGTTCGGTTTTTTATTACATAGAAAAGCTTCAGTTGATTTGCCACCTCAGCAAGGGTGAAGGGGGATGGACGAGCCTCATCATCTCAAGAAATCCTTATGTATCATCATCAATCAAATTAATTACTGAAAGAAAGAAAGAAAGATTCACATTGTACAGAATCATTTCATTGGGGGGAAGACAGCAGAAACTACAAAGAGGAGTCGCAGATCAAGACCAACTACTGATTTTGACAGAATGAGATGAGACTGGTGAAATGTAAGTGCAGATTTTTGTGGTTGTGTTTTTACTACTTGGTATTTTATTATGTGGTGTCCCTCTCTGGACTTTTCCGCGTAGTAAATACGCTTTTCTTCCCCCACCTGACTTAATTGTTCCCGTAGAGAAAGTTTAGAAGGAAAAAAATGTGATTTTTGGTGTGCATTATTTTGGTGTACTGTGTCTTCGAGTTTGTACAAAAAGTTAGCATTTTCCGGGTGGTTTGTGATTTGTGTGTGCTATGAATGCTCTCTGCTTCTTTGTTTGCCCTCTTTCATATTCGGTTTGTGATAATTCTGCGGCCAATAAGATTACACCAAGTTTACCCATTAATTTTCCTTAAAACAGAGCAGTTGCAATCTAGAGTCGAGAGACTTCTATAATGAGGTTGGGCTTAACTTAGTAGTAGAGTTAGGCCCATAGTGTAGGCCGAAATGAATGTGGCCCATATATTTACGAAATTATGAAATTGTTTTATATTTTATAATGCTAACCCTTAAATTTCAATTTTTTTTTTTTTTTGAATGTAGTAATTAATGAAACCAACCCAAGTTCGGTTTGTTTATCGGTTGATTAAATTACAATGTAGAGTTGAGCAAAAACTGTTGTGACTTGGTCTCGTAGTAGAATCCAGCAGAAGAGGAAGCATCCGCAGAGAAGATCATAACTCCATTAACGTGGAACCCATTATCTTGGATGAGCTTCAAAGCATCGAAGAAGACATCTCCTTGAATCCCTCTCCCATTCACTTCGTAACTCGGTATCAGCTTAGTTGGATCGAACTGCCTCGCCCTAAGCTCAAATGCCTCCAAGTATCTCGCGGGGCTCGCCACTTTGTCGGTGTAGAATTGGTGGTTTACGTAGTCGATGACGTCACCGTATTGGTCGAAGAGGTCTACGTACACGTCAGCTGTCAAGTGGTATGGTGCGATGGTTGCGGTCGATATGATGCTTTGGTTCTTTAGCAGAGTTATGAGCTCACCTACGTAATCATCAAAGTATATATATATATATGTCTCGTTAATTAGCCAGAGAAATCAACTTTAATTTATTATAAAACAACAGCAAATTTAAATAATTATTATTATTATGAAAAACCTACCTGGAAGACGAAGACGGGAATTTATGTCAATTAGTAAGAATTAGAGTATTGATTAATTTTAAAAAAAACAATCAGGAAGCAAAGTTAAAACTTTAAATAACTAAATTGAAAATAATTATATTTTTTAGATTTTAAATTATACAACGCTAAAAGTTGAGCCGCATTACTAGCTAGCTACACGTGACGTCTATCTACTTTGGGAAATACTGAAAATCAATTACTAGTTTAAAGATTTTTCTAAGATGTACTCAAATTAAGAGCAACCTTAGTGTTAAAGCTCGCCGCTAATTGAAGATGTCTCCATCTTGATCCTAATTCTGTTCAAGCAATTCACTTTAGCAGTTTAATTTCAACCAACATTGAGTAACCAACTAGGCACATAGCTAGGTAGCAAAAGACGATGGGTAATGGTAAGAAGTAAAATACACTTCTTAATCAATCAACTTATAAACTCGAATTTATAAGTGAAGACTTTTGGGTATTACTCTTATTTATACACTAATATATGATTTACACCAGACTCCTTACTTGGTTCGTACATATGGACTTTCTACCCGCCCACATAGGCCTTCTATATGAGGTTTTTTCAACATTTTTTATTTTTTAAAATATCACCGTTAGGATTCTTTATTTTTTAAAATGTCACCGTTAGGATTCAAACCATCGACTCTGATACCACATGTAAGAAAAAAAACGAACTACACCTTAACCAATCAGCCCATAAGCTCGAACTTATGAGTGAAGTCTTTCGGTATAGTACTCTTATTCATCCTCTAACAATAATTACCTCTTCAATTTTTGGTGTAGAGTAAGTTTAGACTTAATATGTGTAATTATTATCAATTTAGCTTTTAAAAATGTATATTTACCTCCTAAAAAATTGTTTAACAATTTACCATTGCTTCGTCCACCTAAGTTGTAACTTGTAACCAAGGATGATGGGGCAATTATTTTAAGAACTTTTTGTAATGCATAATTCATTTTAAATTTTTTTAATTGTATTCAATTTAGCTATTTAAAATCTTATATCTACAATTATTTTTCTATAACTCAATTATTACCCTCTTAACAAAATTTCTAACTTGTCCCTTGTTTTAACCGACCACTAATCTAATTTTCCAAGATAAATAGATAGATTTGGTTTAGTTAGTTACCAATGCAGAATGGAAAAGTGGCGTTAGGTTGAATCTTAGGGAAGTTTTCATAGTCAATATCAATTCCATCAAGGTGGTACGTCGTGACCATTGACTTGAGTGATTCGAAAGCATTAGCAACCCATTGATGGGTATCTTCCGGGTCATACCAACGAACCACCTTCCCTCCCAAGCTCCAACCCGACAAGCTCGCTAACACTTTAACGTTGGAGTACTTGCTCTTGATCTCGGCGACTGAGTCCGGAGTCAGTGTTGGGATCCAGTAAGGTGAGAACACCCCGTTTTGAGGATTCCCCGACGGGTCAGCATCGATGGCGAAACCCAGTATGAAGTGGAAATCTATCCCGTCTTCGACCGGGACTTCGTCAAATGTAACTTGGATACCTGTGGCTCCTATGTACTCCATCATCACTTTCCCACCTGAAATAAAATATCAAGTCCCGATTCCCGAGCGACTGTTATTACTAGTCCAATTCAGTTTGATCAAAGTTTTGAAAACTGGACTAACGATCAGACCGGTCCGTGAACTGACCGGTCTAATCGGTGTTAGTAGAATTCGTAATAAACCGTGTTTGACTATTGATAATTGGATCTGATCGGACCGGTTCAAATACAAAATTTGGAGATGCACCGGTTGGAAACCATCCACCTTACCCGTTTAGGTCCGGACATGTTTTCAAAATATTGAGTTAGATTGAGCATATTGTGCTCACATGAGTTTAGAAAAATAGGAATTTCGATTAGACTTTAGTAATGAGTAGTACATCTATTACTAACTTATATGGTACAAATTAGGGTATTATTTATATACTTACCACAACATATGTGCTGAAAAATGAATAGCACTCCATAGAGAAGAGAAAGAAGATGATGAAGATAAGGCATTTGGTGAAAGAGATTTTATTTGTTTTCATGGCTAGCTAGATATGTACATCTCTGATATTTATATATTGTATGTATAGTATATAGGAAAGGGAAGGAAAATGGCTACGTACAGGTACATCGCTATCAGCTACATTGTATTGAATGTGCATGTGTCCAAGACGGTGTCGGACTTTATAATAATAAGTAGATATATAGATTAAATAGTAGAATAAAATCAATTAAAGCCGTCCAACGCATTGTGGCTTGACAGTGACGAAGAATGAGCGAGCGGCAAGGATATATGCGTATCTAAAACAAGAATGCCGCGTACGAGGAACAAAAACAACGTTATTTGTCATAATGTCGTGGATTTTTATACTATGTTTTGTATGTTTTGTGAGTACCATGCTTTTGGTTTTATTAATACTATAGTGGACTTAATTGTAACATAACTAAAACTTTAAAAGTATGATTTTTTTTAACTACACTTAAGATGTGTATCATACTATTAATAATATCAATTTCCCTATGGATTCACCTTTAGGGCAATAGAAAAATAAAAAAATTAGTGACAAAAGCATGGTGTTCCAAAAGCATTATAGAAAGGTCCTAATGTCATTCTATTTTTATATTCTATTTTTATAAAATGAGAGAATCACAATAACTCTCCACCCTTTAATAATGTAGACGTAAATTTTACCCCAAAAAAAAATGTAGATGTGTAGATATATATATATAAGAAATGAATCCTTGTTTATAGACCCGTCCTCTCAGTTTTCTTTTTCTTTATATTTCAGAGACATTAATGCATGATGCATCCAATAATGATGAGTTTGAGTTATGTTGGGTTGAATATGATGATATGAGGAGATGATATAAAATTTTCCAATACATAATTATCTATAATTTTCTCTTGCTCACGATCTGAGCATTCTTCTAATCAAATTTATTGAACAGTCAGTGCATAGATTGAACTTGTCAACGTTACCTCACCAGCAACCTAGAGTAGTTAAGATGCCGTTTGTTAAACCTAATTCTACTTGTCTCCTTTTATATTTGACATAGTATATAACTCGGTGGAACCTGATATTTAATCAGATCACCATAAAATGACTCCTCAAAAAATTTCAAACTTAATATTTCAGAATAAAACCACGAGAGTAAGTGTTATTAAACATTAGAACACCACTATATATTAGAACACCACTATATGTAATGTCAGTATTCATAATTTATTGTTAAGTGAAAAGCTAAAAAAATCATTAGGTACTTTTCATATCATATAGAATTGATGTTTGAGCTAATGGGGCTTGAATCAAGTTTGGTCATATTCTAGGAGGGGACCGGTCCATCTTTGACATTTGTAGCAGCCAGCCGGTTCATGGTATTTGATCAATCGGCTATCAGACTTAGGCCCAGAAGTTTTAATTATAACTGGGCCCATACTTAACATCACTAATAGCCAGCCCAGGCTTCTTTACTGGTCCTATTAGTAATTACGTCGAGGGTTGGAAAGAAAAATAAAATACAGCTACGTATTCATTTCCAATGAAACCAAGTGTAACTTAATATTCTGCATATACTAACCATGACTTCATTTATTTTTTGGTTGAATATACACATTTTCACAAAGAGTACGTTCACAAGGTCCGGTGATTTACATAAGAAAAAGTCCGGTCAGTCAAAAGTTACTCAAGATCGATCAACTGCTTTTCATTGTACTCGAGGATAATCGATCTTTTCTTGTTTTATTTTACAAAAGTTCAATTGAGTCGAATTAAAATTTATTGAACTTCACATAAGTCCAGTTTATATATATATTCTCAAAATAGACAGAAATAAATAGACCATCTAGACGAAAGAATTTAACCTAAAACCGTCTAACCCTATAAGTCTTGCACCCTACTTGCACCCTATATGAGTCTTGCTTAGATCATAGAGTCTTGCTTAGATTGTCGTTTCATAGATTGTCGTTCTTTTGGTTGGTTCATAATATTTGATAATTTTAAATTTTGATCCATGATAATTCCAGTGGATAACGTGATTTGCCCTTAACTTGGTTCATAATATTTGATAATTTTAAATTTTGATCCATGATAATTCCAGTGGATAACGTGATTTGCCCTTAACAAGAAAAATAAATCGAATGCAACAGGCAAAACACCTGTTAACCCTAGTATTAATATATAGAGATTTTTGAAGACATTATTATCTATATGTTAGATGTATGTAATCCTTGGAGAGTTTGGGAAGCCTAGAGTATCAGACTATATATCCTTTCTGAAAAGTGTGATGTCACCGAAACAGACTTATTTATTTAGTAGCCACTGAAATAAACATCGAAGAAAGAGAGAATAGGTAGCCCAACCTAACCTCGCTAGCTCCGGTAAAGGAGGAACAACTAAGTAGCTAGTACAGACACGACAATATATATTATGAGAAATTAAAACAGAGCAACACAAAACCCCTAAAGTAAACCTCGACTTACATCTCTACTCACACGTACGTTCAACATACATACGACGTATAACATAATTAGCTAGGTAACTAAAGTAGGAGTTAATTAGCTAGGTGTGGGACTTGAACTTGGACTCGTCGATGTTGATACCCTCACGCGCTGCACGCTCACCACCGTCTTCACCACTGGAGCTTAAGCCTCCTTTGCGCCCCATCTCCTGATACCCTTCACTTCCCAATTGCTCCTTCCGTGTCTGCCCTCCACGGCTCCTTCCTGTTTATTAATTAAGGATATATATAATTTAGACCATTTAATTTAACCATCTGTACTAATAATCCCCAGATTAATAGTAATTATAACATTTATTATTATTTCATAATTAATTAAGTAAGTACATACCTTCAGCAAGGTGCTCCTGAGCTTCCAGGCTTTTGCCACCGGTTCCTCCAGGAATCACCGTCTCTCCTTGCCTGGCTTTGCGGTCCAGCTCCTCCCTATTCTGTTGCTGCTGCTGCGACATCCTCTTTGTTTTTGTATGTATATATGTGGAAACTGCTTATTATACTCAACTCTGCTAATTGATCTGATCACACAAACTAAGCTTATGTTAACTAGTCTTTGGTATACTATGGTTTCAAGATGGCCGTATCTCTCTATATATAATTGCAGTGACGGAACTGCTTCTTCTGACACGTCAATGGTGACGTGGATCTGAGCATCTAGCTCCCTGCCACGTCCACTTAACTAGCCCAAAATATAGACACGTCTACTTCATCATGATCATTCTAATCAAATATATTATTAGGACAATCATTTTTATTAAGTAATACACTCTCTCTGAAACACTGAATTGATTGAAAGGAAGAAAAAACCCTAAAATAAAAGTCACCAAACTTTTCTTTGCATTTATAAGTTTTTATTTTTTGGTGAAACATTTATAAGTTATTATATTATATATATATTTAAATACTATGGCTGGTTAGAAGATACAATTCCTTGAGGTATAGGAATGACCACTAGTCCACTATAGATGAAAGTGTAATTGTATACAAAGATCCAATAAAATAGGTAATACAAACTTATAGGGGTGTTTGGATGGATGTAAATGTGGGATGTAATCTCACATTACGTTCCATATTACATTTATATTATGTTTTTTGATTTATCAAACAACGTAATGTGCATTATAATGTAATGTGCATTGTAATTTGAGATTATGTCTAAACTTCATTCAACGTAATATGAGATTAAATTAAAAAACAGATGTAATGTGAGGTTACGTCCACTATTACGAAGTGTTATTATTTATTAAATAGATAAAATATTTTGTATTATTATGATAATAATATTGTTATTATTATTAGTTTTTTTTTATATACTTCATAACTCATTATTATAATAAATAATAATTCACATCATATTCATATAAAATGAGTAAGTCTTTTTTTGTTGCACTTTTTTAATTAATAGAATTTTAGTAATTGTGCGTATTTAGCTTAAATATTTAGTATTTAGAATCATATATGACTATAGTATATATTAACCACACACAATTCTTTAAGAACTTATTATTGTCAAAATATATATTCTTTTAAACTTATCACATTAAGATATAATATACTATAATATAGATTAATAAAATAATAATAAAGTTACATTATTACAATGCACATTATAATACATATCAAACATTGTAATCTAACATTACGTTCCACAGCACAATCAAATACTGCAATCTAACATTACATTACGTAGATCATATTACTTATAATCTCACATTTTAATCTCACATTACGTCCATCCAAACGCCCACCATAGTGTAACCAAATAAAAAAAAAAGTCATATTTCGTATTACTCATTTATAATGCATATCGCCGAACCAAACACACAAGAGTTTTTAAATTTTTTCTGAATATATGTTTATTTGGACTTCTTATTAGAGGATCAGTTGTTCTTTCTAGAACAACGACGAGACAATCACGTGGGCGGATTGAATTGTTCAATCATGTATATGTTGTTCCGGTCCAAAAAAAAAGCTGCAGTAGGCATATATTATTCGGCAACGTCAAGCAGATGGCCGGGGAAAACATCTGCATGCCAATGTTGTGTCCGTCCTAAAAATTGAAAATATCAAACCATCAATTATTTTATACTGTTGATTATTTATTTCTTGGAAAAAACAATTAAAAATGCTTAGAATAAACGACCGACTCTTCCGATAAACGAAAAGTTATACGCCAAAAAAAAAAAAAAGACCACACGTTGAATTCTTAGCTCACTAATTATTATAAGTATAAGAAAATAAACAATAACTACCAAAATAATGCACACATACAATTAATATACACACATGAAAAGAAAATGACACTGCAAGTAGTAAAATTAAACTATTATCCCAAATTATAGTATTAGTCACCTAATTTTCTGATTATGTCGGATTGCTCCCACATCTACGTGAAGCATGCACGTGTCTTAATTCCATAAAACTACAAGTTCTAAATACGGACAATTATTAAGGAGAAATTATTGAGTAGTCAAAGGGGTAACTCCATCTGTTACCACCGAGGCAAGTAAGTATACATACAACCAAGTCTTACCCTTGCCGTAGTCAAAATAGCAACTTGGCTCGTTGAAAGAATCACGTAGAATATAATATAATATTTTATTACATATAATATAATAATAATATATGATACGAAGACAAAACCAATATATTACTTCTTCCTCGTCAATCATTAGCGACGTTCTTCCATCCTTGCCAAAGAGACTATAAAACACCTCTCACTTCTTCTCCATTTCGTAAATATATCTTCTTCTCTATTTCTGAAAATGGCTTCCGCCATGGTAGCACAGTTGATAAGCTCTCCAGTATTCGCGCCATCAATCACACATCCATCGCTATTCCGTCAAGATGACACCGCTGACGACAGAGGGATGTCTCTCTTACGCCGGAAAAGGCCCGCGAGCCTCGCTCTTCCGACCACCTCCTTCGACCACCGCTGTAGTAGTGACGTGGCACCTCCCGGAGTAGTTATAGGGAATTTACAGGATGAGGAGGTCATTGAAGCCGAAGGAGAAGGCTACGGCGTTTACTCCAAGAAGGGTAAAAAGCGGGGACCTTCAGAGGATCGATTCTCCGCCGTAAACTACGGAGACGGTAATAGTAATAATCGCGAGAAGCAGGCTTTGTTCGGTGTTTTTGATGGACACGGTGGAGCAAAAGCGGCAGAGTTTGCGGCGAAAAGCTTGGGTAAGAACATCATGGGACGCGTGTTGAGGATTAGTGATGGTTCGGATGTGGAGAAGGCGGTTAGAGACGGGTACCTCGTGACGGATTCGGCGTTTTTGGGTGAAGAAGATGCGAGTGGAGGCGCGTGCTGCGTCACTGCGTTGATACGCGGAGGAGATCTTGTTGTGTCGGATGTTGGCGATTGTCGAGCTGTGATGAGTCGGAGCGGAGTTGCGGAGGCACTCACTTCCGATCACAAGCCATCGGTTGAAAGTGAAAGATCGAGGATGCGACACTTGGTAAGTGATGTTACTATATCGTACTCAGGGACGGAGTCGGTTTTTTTTTTCTCCAGGGACAAGAATCGAATTAGGGCAACTATCTAGTATAAAAAAAAAATTAGGGGAAAAATGTAAGATTTCAAAAATTCAAAATGACAGTAATTACAAATTTAAGAGTAAAACATCACAAAAAATTGAGGGGCCCTTGTTGTATATTAGATCTGTCCCGAATTGTCCTATATCTTACTATAAAAAAAAATAAAAAATAAAAAAAAATTGTTGCATCGTTGGATCACAATTCACATTACCCAAACATGTGTATTGTATCGGAACTATTAACCCTAGATTTAGGCCTATAAAATGCTAGATTTAGAGATGACACACACTGAATATATATGCATGGGCATGCAATAATGAAACCTTAACAATCTGTATCTTCAAAAACCCTAATAATTAGTTCAGACTTGCTATGTTTTGGTATTATAATAACCCGACCCGATTGTATGATAGAACTTAAAATTATAGATGTATATATATGATGCTTAATTTTTGTATGAGTCTTATATATTATTAAGCGGATCATTCAAATGATACTATATGTAGGGCGGTTTTGTCGACTGTTATCGCGGTGTATGGCGAGTACAAGGTACACTTGCCGTGTCGAGAAGCATTGGGGACAAAACCCTAAAACCGTGGGTTATTGCCGAACCCGAAACGAAGATCTTGAGAATGACATCGGACTGCGAGTTCTTAATCTTAGCATCGGACGGGTTGTGGGACAAGGTAAGTAACCAGGAGGCAGTCGATTTAGTTAGACCAATTTGGGTCGGTGAGGAGAAGGGGAATTCTTCGTGTCTAGCTGCCAAAAGGCTTGGGGAGCTTGCTATTAGAAGAGGCTCTTTGGATGATACTACGGTTATGATTGTTAGATTGGATCAATTCATTATGTCCTGATTAATCAATTGATTAATTAGCTAGCTAGATACATCATAGCTATTGTTAATTAATTAATTAGTAACTAAGAACTTTTCCAATCTACTAGCTATTGTTAAAGAGGTAGCAAGGAAATAATATGTGTATATTTTTTTGGGTAAAATAATAAGGGGTATAAGTTGCAATTATTGTATAAACCTGCGCCGAGTTTAGTTATGCTTATTCAAAAGAGATGTGTGAGATCTATGATTATATTAGTCCCTTGATGGACTAAACTAATTATAACCACCATGAACATTCAAGAGAAGAGAGACCCGCTAGTCTCTACCTATAGGCTAGAATAACCCAATCTCATTTCATTAAGAGGGTTCAATTAGCTTCATATATAATTCATCACACGTTCTATTTTATGAAACCCACGCCCTAGCTCTAAATCAGAAGACAAGTAGCTAGTTATCTCTCTTTGCATATATAATTTTACTGTGATCTAATCTAAAATTATAGCTAGGATATATGGAGATCAGTGTATAGTACTTCAATAATCAAATATTATACATTCATATTGCATAAGATCGATCGTTTGCGGTGTATTTTTTTTTTTTTAGTATATACTATATATATCCATGCATTATAAAGCTAGTGTGTTATATCTTCTGATACTTATTATATTAAAGTATATATATCAACATATTTATAGTATGACCATGCAAATTGCAACCTATTTTATATCAATAATTAACTTCACGACGGACCTCTTCCAACTTATATATATACAATACAATAAATATACTGATGATGGACATATATAGATGATGAATATAATGAGTAGTGCCAACTAATTGTCCATTTGGAGGTGGGAGAGTGACAACAGATCTTTACGTCTTCATATATTATTATACATTCAAATATGGTCAAAATGAACATTATATGAATATTATTATCTGCAACAAGATAGTCAGCGAAAAGGGCCTGAACCGCTGTTTCAGTTATGAACTATGAACATTATATGAACCGCTGGGGCCACCAATTTGCCGGTGTTAATTTTTTTTTTTTTTTTTTTAGGGTAGTGTAGTAGACTAGTTAGTACGTAGTAGACTAGTAGTAGTTGGTTGGTTTTGAGTTCAAAAGCAAGCTAAATTAAGGGTTCATTAATTAATAACTCATTACAAAATAAATATATTTACATTTCACAAGAAGCAGTAAACTTTTATTAAATATCGATAACAATAAATATTTGAAATAAATATAATAAATACATTAGAACTGACTAGAGTTCACATGAATTTTTCAGAATCTGATGGTTTGAAACTTTGAAAGAATAGGACCATGACCAACATGCATATCTCGGTTATTGGTAGGGGTGTTTATTTGCAAAAATAAATAATAAATAAGAATTAAAAATTATAATAAAAATGTTAATAATAACTATTTCATTCATCATTCTCTATTCAATATTGTCAATTTCATTTACTAAATATATAGTTAGAAAACCAGCCACATGGCACATCTCGGTCCAACCAGATCCCACCTCCGGTTTTGATAACACTAGATTGATCCTCTTACATCTTGAGTTTGAATTCGAACTCGGTCCGAGCCTAAATTTTTGAAGCTCAAACTCAGCTTGTATTCAAACTCGACATAATTGAGTTCGTCTCGTAAACTTATTTTATACCACATTAAATAAGCATTTGTCAAGACTTGACTTGAAGCTCATTAGCCGTCACAATAAATAAGTATTTCTTCTTTTTATAATAATCGAGCTCGACTTAATCTTGAGTGAGTTGTGTATATTATAAACTTCGATTATGCTCGCGAATACTTCGAGCCAAGTATTATTTAGTTCAAATTCGATTCGATAGAACAAAAAGTTTGACTAAATTTTTTTCAAATCGAATCAAATTTTGACAAAATCGATGACGATTAGCTTTACTCACTAACCTTACACGAGAAGGTGAAGGATGTGGTGTAATTGTATGGTTAATAGGGCTGGAGCCAGTTGGTCCATTCTGGCTGCCACCCTCCTTTGTTGGTGCCGCCGGTATCTACTATCTTGTGCCTTTTCTGGTTTTTGTTTTTTGTTTTATTTTAGTGTGCAATAAACCAAGTCAAACCACACAAATATTCAAATTGATTGTTGACCGAGCCAGAGATATCATATTATTCCACGTTTGTAGATATTACTGTTTTGCCACAATACTTTTGCTTATCTTCAAAGTAGTCCTCCAAGAAGAAGACAAACATAAAAAAGTGCATTAGCTTTACCAACTGGTTTTTTGAAGTTCTCACTGATGGAAGAACGCAAAATGCAAGAACTAAGACTAATGATAAACATCCAAATGAACTCTTGCTCTTCTAATATCGAAACTCCGACCAACCACTACATATATATATACTGATATAAAATGACCCAGCTGGTTGGTTCACATACACTAAACATCAGCAGCTTTCTAATCCCATTGAAGTTTCAGGCCTTCAAATTCAAAGATCGTATTTACCTCGAGACCTCAGTCTCCAGCCATGACAAAATCACTTGGGCGCCTTTCTCCCACGAATAATCGAGCATAATATCATGAGCAATCCCTTCGACTGATACTGCTGACAATCCATAAAACTTTGCCGTTTCCTCGAGTCCTTGTGCATCCTATATGCAAAAGTAGACAAATCTTAAGAACGAAATAGCTAGCTGCAGACTTTGAAAATTTAGGCATTACACATACCATACATTGTTGAACAGTGGATTTATAATCTAAATCAGAACCTCAAGAACCCCTTTTTTTTAATGGAGAATGGTTCATATATGCATCACAATACAATACATTAATGGATATAAGAAACTTACAACTATGAAGTCATCTCTTGCACCCAGCACAAGAAGTTGAATAGAGGACTCGGGTACTGATGGAACTGGTAGGGATGCATTTAGCTTTCTCAAATCAAACAATGGCATTTGTGAGCTTTCTTTCATTAGTGCTTGATATCTACAACAACATTATCAATTAAAAGACAAATGAGGTTTCTAACCCAATCCATTGCTTACAGGCATGTATGTCATTACTCTATGAACCCTAAATTTACCAGAAGTATAATTCCTATTCTTGATACGGTTTTACGTAAGTAAAGGTACTAAATGAACCACTAAGTGAGCCTATAATTCTTAAGTTTAAGAACTTAGTAAAATAGAATGGCTATGGCTTTACGAACCTTTCTACCAGATAATCTTCCAATGTTGCAGAGAAGAATGTTTCCTTGCATAGAGTAAGGGAAGTTTGAAAGGCTTTTGCAGCCAAACTACGCGTCACCTGTTTGTACATTCAAAGAAGCTCTATCCATCAGTACTAGAAAATCCGGTAGTGCTAAAATTCATTGAAAAACCTCAGTACAGTCGCAAAGATGTTAAAAAATTTAGAAGTTTCACTAGCCTAATCATTCGCGTAAAGACACGATCCGTATAAAGAAAATAGTAGACCCACATTTGGATATGAAAGTTACTACCTTAAATGCAGCAATAGGTTTTGTAAAGAGGTACCGCCACACCAATCCACTGAATTTAGATAACGGAACAAATTTCAGTACAGTCTTGAGTATCTTGAGTAACGGAACAAATTTCAGTACAGAGAAAGAAAATGGAAAAGAAAGTATCGGGAATGCAGAAGTTACCTATTACCAGTAGGGGGCACGGAACAAACCAACACCGCTGCCTCAAGTTCCGGGAATGAACTATCTACTCCAAATACAAAAAGTTAAATTGAGTTAATGGAAAATCCATACATCCTGTAATCTGGCAGCTCCAGTTTAAGAGAAGACCATCATCTGAAGCAATCAAAGTTACTAGTAAAAGAGAAAGACGAAAAAATTAAAATAAAAATTCTCATGATCTTGTACAAGCATGCTCCAAATGGAATAATGAGTATGCAATCTAAAGGCTGAAACCGAGCGTTATATATTCTACTGTTTATAGTTTGCACCTAATCCTTAGACAAGCCAGTGTAGTTTGTAATAAAATTAGACAGAAAGACAATTTAGTGCTTGAAAGCAAGAATCTAAGTATCCTAGCATATATATAGGACTTAAAAACATGAACCGGATCTCTCACTTTTGCATTGCTTGTTTCTGATATTTGCGAGGTAATATTGGACAATAAGCCCACCAAAAGAGTGTCCAAGCAAAACAGGTTGCGTCACGAGGTTTTTGCCAATAAAATCAGCAATATCAGCAGCGTGGGTCTACTGCACAGTTAAGAGATAACTAAAGGATAAGAAGAGAATTGCATGCATCTTCAATCCATAAGCAGAAAACTCTCTTGAGAGGTGATTTCATAATGGAGAGCTAAAACACCTGGAGGGTACCAGCAACTGGACCAGAAGGAACATCACTTTCTCCCTGAAAGCAGCAGAATGAAGAAACAAGAAAATCAGTGCCAAGCTTTCTTACTGTTTCGTACTACATTACTCGCATACTTATGGATATTGAGTATGCAATGACTTCCAAACTTAGAAGTGCGTTTTCAGTGAGAGAATGCAGTGATGGGTTAGATTCCGAATGCAGATCAAAAGAGAGGCAGTGATTCTGAACAAGATATAGCATGTTATAACCGTAGTGCAGGTGAAATCTATGATATGGATTACTTCAGTTTCCCTGCAAGGTGCAAAAGTTACCTATCCGGCTACTGAGATAAATTCCTAATTCAATGCTTATTTACCCATGAACAATCGTTGTAAAACTGCTTCAGTCAATTGCTGACATAATAACCTCTTTACGAAATGCTGACATGAATAGAAAAGGGACGGTTCGAATAGCAAGTAACAATAACCATTACAATCATCAGTAGCAATCAAGTTCATGCAATTCTGATATGTATTATGTAGAAACCCAAGTTCCCAGCACCGGAATGTCATATCCAATAGCAAATCGCAGTAATTCTGAATGAAATGTCAATTACCTGAGCCAGCAAGCTAAGAGCGTAGCAGTCAAACCCGTGTCTGGAGAAGAAAGGCAGCCAATGCTCGGCCCAGCACCAAGCTGCGTGGTAGCTTCCATGGACAAACACCAGTGGCGGACCCCCTTCAATTCTCCTCGAGTTAATCTCAGGTTTGTTATCTTTTTCAGCTCTCTTCTGCACAATGACCTCCATGGAAAGACCAGACGGGAGCTTGTGGAAGAGACGACTCTGCCCTTGCTTCAGGTCGTAAGGCACCTTCATTTTCTGCACGGTGTTAAGTACTGTGAGGGATTTTCTGGTCAGTGGAGTGTGAGGGAGGTCGTGTTTCAGACTGGAGTAGCTGGAGAAAGCAAGGATTGTAGCCATTGATGAGTAATTGAGCTCCCCACTGTGAAGGCGAATGAGCAATGCAAAGAAACAGCGGATGAGCTGAGACGGCGGACCAGAATTATGGAGTTTTCCCCCAAAATAAGCAATTCATCAAAATATTTCTTCTTCTCCTCTCCACTTTCACTCATCTACTGCCATTGCTCCGCGTCGTCCACCCACCTAGCCGGAGTTGTTGCTCCCTAATCCGAAACCCTAATTTTGAATTTGGAAGGTAGGGGACACTATTGTAAAGGTAGGGGCCAAAACTACAACATTTGGAACGTCGGTTACTAAATAGCGCCTGCACGACTCGTCTTCTTCTTCGACAAGTAAACTGGGGAAAATCATCGATCGAGAGCTGTTGATTATCAAGCTCGGCGATCGGAAATGTGGATCAAGGATGCTATCATTAGTTACTTGAGATTTTTGCCTTATCAGATATTGATATCGTTCGTCATTCGGATCATTTCAGGCATCGCCCGTGGCCGCGGCGAAATAAAGCGCGCTGTTGGCTTCTTCCACCCCTACACCAACGACGGCGGGGGCGGAGAGAAAGTGCTCTGGTGCGCGGTGAAGGCTATCCAAGAAGAGCTTCCGGATATCGACTGCGTCATCTATACAGGCGATGGTGACGCCTCCCCTGAGAGCTTGGAGGCTCGAGCGATTGATAGATTCGGAGTTAGGCTCCTTTCTGCACCCAAGGTATTTGATTTTTGTTCTCTATTATTGAATACTCACTGTAAGCTGGAAAAAAGTTTATACCACTAAAGAAAAGGTTTCCTTTTCAATTCGATAAACTAGTTCTTCACATTTCAATGGTTCTGATCTGACGAGGTGTTCATCTACATTTAGTTCAGTTATCTAGCGCACATATAGGAAGAATCACAGGATTGTCTGCAAGATCTCATTTATTCTTTTTCTTCACTCGTTTCTCCTTTAGTGTTTTATAAACTAGTTCAAGACCTGATTTTTATTAACTTGAAGTCGTTGTATCTGTGACACTTAGCAACTTGCTAGATGAATGAACAGAAGCTAATGGAGCACGACTGCACGAGCATCCATGGCTTGATTAACACTGTTCAATGTCTACTGGTAGTTAACCTATGTACTTTGGTGGCCATTTCAGAACATGGAAAGCATTACAATTCTGCTTACTTATTCCCGGATATTTGAATCTAACTTGGCCAGACAAGCTATTGATATGCATAAATGTTGAAACTTCCATGCTGAAACAAATATTAAATTTTTGCAGCTTTGCTATGATAAATACATAACCTAAGAAACATTTGAAGCCCCCTGGAGTTTGACAATTGTGAAGAGCTTTTTTACATTTCAATGGCTAATGAAATAGGCTTAAGATGCTTGATATGGTTATGCACACAAAAGCTATTGAAGCTTTGCTTAAAATGACTGCTTAATATGCCTGCTTATTGAAATTCTCTGTTTAGTTGTTGGTTCAATAAACATGTTGGTCACTTTTGTTAATCATGCAAACTTGTATATTTAATTTAATACGACATATGATTGTTTCTATTAATTAGTTGGTAAGGATTGGACCAGATTTTCATGAGAAAAAAATACTACCATTTTTTATACTAGTGAATGCTATTTTCCTGTCGATACCTCATTAAAGGTTTATGGGTTGATCATGCTGATTCTTGCTTTTGCTACATCCCAGGTGGTGCATTTGCAAAAAAGGAAATGGATTGAAGAAACAACTTACCCTCGCTTCACTATGATTGGTCAAAGTTTTGGTTCTGTTTATCTGGCATGGGAAGCATTACGCAAGTTTACTCCATCAATCTATGTTGACACCAGTGGATACGCTTTTACATATCCAGTTGCAAGATTGTTTGGTTGCAAAGTTATTTGCTACACACATTATCCTACTATTAGCTTGGACATGTTATCTCGTGTTCGACATCGAAGATCAATGTATAATAACAATGAACAGATTACAAACAGGTATGTTCATGACTTTGATTCACTTCTACCTATCCCTACCCAGTGTGCTTCTTGTTCTTCTTATACTTCTTATTCTCAATTGATTTGCTTCATAACCTTAGGATAGATTAGATTCCTTGTCCTCTAAATACTGTTAACTGTCTTGAGTTATGATTCTTTTGACCGGCAAGCATTCTTTAGGTGAAGTAGGATTTATCATATGTTATCTTTGTCCAAGCTTTGAATTGTTTCCCGTTTGGATTCTGACACCATATTTCTTTTGCAGTACTTGGCTATCCCAGTGCAAGATTGTGTATTATACAATTTTCAGCTGGATGTATGGTTTTGTGGGTGCCTGTGCACACCTTGTAATGGTTAATTCTTCATGGACCGAGTCTCATATTGTGAAGCTCTGGGGAGTTCCTGACCGTATTAAGCGGATCTATCCTCCATGTGACACATCTACATTGCAGGTCAAATATGCCCATAACATTCATGATTTATTCATAATATGTCTCGATAATTCCAAGTGGTCTCTTAGTGCCCTTGCTAAAGTTTTTCCTCTTTCTACCTAAATAGGCACTTCCACTTGAAAGACCAGTCACAAACCCAATCTTTATTTCAGTTGCACAATTTCGTCCAGAGAAGGTATAGATACACTTCCCTATATAATGTGTATGTTAATGTGATTTCACTGAGTGATTCAGCGGTGAGCCTTTATTGGTTGAAATATATTTGAAGCCGACTCTTATGCCTCAGGCACATGCCGTTCAACTCGAGGCATTTGCGCTTGCCATCAAGAAACAACGTAGTGATTTGCCAAGACCTAAGCTCCAGTTCGTGGGTAGTTGCAGGAATAAGTCAGATGAGGATAGACTTCAGAGTTTGAAAGACAAAGCTGCTGAACTTGAGGTGGAGAAGGAGGTGGAGTTCCATAAAAACATTATGTACAGGTTGGTGCAGCTTCTTAGACCTCCATTCGTTCCATTTTTCTTGCAGTTACTAATAGAAGTCATTCAAGTCACAGCTATTCATTTATCAAATTGAACATCTGGAACTAATTTTTATTTGAATGATCTACGTTTATGTGTAAATATGTAATTGGGTTTTACCTGTTGGGCTCAGTTTTTTTTGCTCAACATTAGAATATCTTCATAATATAAATTGTAGTTTCCTTTGTGATCGGTAGTTGATTCTGAAGTCGCTTGGTTTGTTCAGGGACTTGGTAGAGCTTCTAGGAGGAGCAACTGCAGGGCTGCATTCCATGATTGACGAGCACTTTGGCATATGTGTTGTAGAATACATGGCTGCTGGAGCTATTCCAATCGGTAATGTCTTAATTATGCTACTAATCAATGCATTTATATTCCGAGTAAAAATCTTCATTTTCTTCTAATCCACATGTTTTTTTTGTATATCCGTTGTAAAAACGCCTTTTTTGGGTGCATTGTGGCATATGCATTGTAAAACATGGTTTTTAATTTTTTGGTGCAGCTCATAACTCTGCAGGGCCGAAGATGGACATTGTAGTCGAAGAAGACGGGCAGCAGACCGGGTTTCTCGCTGAGAACGTAGATGAATACACAGAGGCAATCTTGAGAGTCATGGAGATGTCCGAGTCCGAAAGAATCAAGATGGCTACAGCTGCAAGGAAACAGGCTCGTAAGTTTTCAGAACTCAGATTCTCTGAAGGTCTCAAAGCTGCTATCAGCCCGATCCTCAAGTCGTCTAGTTAGTTGGTTAATAAAAGCATCAGAGAGTATGATACTAGTTAGGAGATAACATTAACATGATGAGTAACACAGAATTTGACATTTCCAATCTCTACTATACTATCATATAACCTGAAACAATAGAAAAAATTGTTTTTATTTTTTACAACCGACATCAAAGGTTATTGTGGATTCATGGAATTGATATCTGAAACATCACATCTGCTGTTTGGTTAGAGAATTATTGGAAGTTAGATGTACATGCATGCCCAGCTAAGGAAGTAGAAAATGTCAGAGAGAAGAGAGTGTGAGGCTTTTTTCTTGCTTTTTCTTTCATACATGGTGTGTGATTATGAGTAGGATGGTCCATGCCTTTGGTGGTGGCACAGTAGTAGTGTATATTATTGTTGATGTGGATGGTATATGATTGTGGGTCTTTGGTAGTGGTCCTCCAATCCAAATCTAAAGAGAAAATATAATATATTTTTTTTCTTGCAAGGTCTTATCAATCATGATTCTATTTCATGTATCATATTTGTTTCACATTTAGAATAATAATATATTCTCGCATTAGACCAGTCCATAAAAATAAAGTACTGGTTATAAATATTTTTTAAAGTTAAACCTAATTAATAGATGAAGCAATTGATCAATACCATATTTAAATAGGTAGAGAAGAGGGTAGATAATTAAGAGAAACCACACATCACAAAGTGAGGTACTTTGATATACAGTGTTATATAAATAGATAGAGAAGTGATGGTTGAAAAGATGTGATACCAATCAGATTTATGTGGAAGTCGTTTGTTTTTATGATATTGGTGGTGTCATTCTATGATTTTTCTTTCTTTAAGTTGGACCCTACCAAAGTTATTGCTTCCGTAGGAGTGAGTGGAGGCTCCCTTGTTTCTTCAAAGACAAATTTCACAAGGGGTGAGCAAAAAGTCCTCTAGACCCATATAAATCGGAACTGAGCCGATAAGGACCGGGTCCATTCGATTTTTTTTTTTTTTTTGTTCTTATTGGTTTTGGACTTAAATCGGTTTAAAACCGCTCAGGATCAGATCGAAGTGAAAAGAAAAAAAAAATGGAAATAAGAAAAAAGTGTTTGGTTGGTATTTTGTTAGAGCATCCACAGTGGTTTTACATAAATTGTATTCTTTAAAGTTGCCACGTAGACATTTATGTAAACTTTAAGTAATACGTAAAGTTAAGACACACGTAAAAAATATTTTCTCTGCAATCGTATTACTTAAACATATTCCTTAAATATATTTTATTATTAAATTTTCCAACAACCACCAATAAAATATTAGCATTAATTATAAAATGAATTAATTTATAATAAAAAATTGGTTACGTAATACATAGTGCATTACTTAAATTTAAGGAATGCTTTATGTAAAAACATAAATTTACCTGTGGGTCCCATCTTTAAGGAATGCTATGTAAAACCACTGTGATAGTTTTTGTTGCTTTACTTAAATAAACATGTAGGACCCACATTTACGTAATATTTACTAATACCACTGTGGATTCTCTTAAGATGAAAATTATGAAATTAATTTTATTTTTTTATTTATTAAAAAGTGAGTGAAACAAAAAGTGTACTAAATTTGTTACATATTGTATAGAAGGTGATGGTATATATATATTAATATGTAGAAAATATATATACAAAATTTTTCTAAACAACAAAAAAATAATTGAGTTAATTTAAAAAAAATAAAAAATAAAAATCAAATCCGGTTCAAACGATCCTAATTAATTCCATCATAAAACTGAAATAAGCATGACCGGTCTGGTCTTAGTCCCGGACTGATTTTTGCTCACCCCTCCTACTTCACAAATCACAGCTGTAGTCATAACATTTGCCATCAAATGTGTAATCAACAATCTAATTATGGTTTTCATAATCATGCTAAATAATAGAGATATCATTTTATCTTTACATCCGTTGTTTATTTGTGAGAGAAAACGATGGTTTCTAAGGGTGGTGGTTGGCTGGGCGGCTAGTGAGGGATGTGACTCTAGTGGCAGGTGACATGAGGTAATGTGTTTTGTTTTTTTCTATTTTGTAAAGATTTTACCTTTGTCGAGTAAATGGAATCTTAATCACAGTAAATAAAGCAATTTTTACTAATTCTATGAACCGGTTACTTATATGAGTTGGTGAAACCCTGATTTACTCATTTCCAGCGAAGATGATGCCGTGAGGTTAATGTATTGTATCTATTAGGTAAAGAAAAACTTAATTTATTATTAATAATCAATTTGGTTGGTTAAAAATTAAAATATAGTCGAATTTACTTCAACTCGATTTTAGTTTTAGATTAAGAGAGAATCAATCAGAATTCAAAAGAGATAAAAATTGTTTCTTAAACATATATAATTTAACGGCTGAGAAATCGAGTTGAAAGAAACTCGAGTTTATTTTAGCCGAACCCATAATCAATTGCTAGCATCGGTTTTTATTTTGAATATTTTGCTAGCTCGTATATACAAATTGTTAGCTTTGCTAGTATTTTAGTATACTTTTGACGAAGTTATCGATGTGACGGGCATTATAATAGCTAGCAATTTCTTCCATTTGTTGGAACATCAACTAGCAAATTGCTGCATTTTTGTTGAACCAGTTTTATCCAAATTAGACGGGAATTTTATAAAGCTGACAATTTGTACATATGTAAAAATATACAACAATTTGATCAATTTGTTGAACATCATCAACAATTTGCTTGTCTAAATATTAGCTAACAATTTATTTGACATTCAAACCAGACAATTTGCCATATTTTTATTCAACCAATTTCACCCAAGTTAAACGAGGATTCTAATAGGTAGTAATTTGTACATATTAAAACTTGAAATAACAAAATATTTTTTTAATAAAAAAAATATGCTAATAATTTATTAGTTTACCAAATATCCACCATCAATTTTATAATTAACCCCGTATGAAAAATATGCCGACACTCTATGTGTAAAATAATTGGATGAGGTCCACACACTGGGAAAGCATATATATGTCCCTTAATAAATGCGCAAATAATAATAATGACTGAAAAGTCGTTAATAATTAATTAAGTACGTTGGTTTCAGTTGTTTCATATCGAGTTTGACAGGATACGCTAATCTTATAGAAATTTAGACATATAATAAAGAAATAAAGAAAGAGATAAGCTTGATTAACCAAAATGTACGACGACTGTGGTTTGGGGTTGGAAACTACTTTGGTGATGCAAAATATGAAACTACTACTATTACACTGATGTAACCTTTTTTAGACCCCACCTCCAATACCAATAATAATAATCATCATATCATAATAATGTGAGAGAGAGCAACACCATTTGACAAAAAAATTAAATGATTTGTAAAATATTACATAAGTATTAAGTACAACTAATTAAATAACAATTATCGACTAATTAACTTCGTATTAAAAAAAAATTTGATAACTTGGTGTATACTGGTCTTTAAAATATTTAAGCTTTAACAAATAGAATAAGTGTGAAATAGTTTCAGTAAGATTAAAACTTATTGTATAATATAATATTGTTGATTTAACCCTAAATTGGTCCGATTTACACAAGCCAACCTTGTACCGGCCTGAAACAGTGTTTCCTATTGAACATGACAGCCACATATGTCCCGTCCAACCACAAAATTTTCATCTGACCATTTAGAGAGATTCGGTCCCATATTCCCACCAATCCAAATTGTAAAAATAAATGAATAAATAAAGTAAGATACCCATAAGAACCCTAAAAACAGTTTCAACCATAATATAGGGTTATAAACAGTGTTATCAGAACCGGACCGGAGCTCGAACCGGCAAGGCTGCCGGTTCCCGGTTCGTCCGGTCCGACCCGGTTCGAACCCGGTCCAACCGGCCGTAACAGTAAAATGTACAAAGGCTGCAATAAACTAATAAAGGTAGACCAGTGTCAGATAATTAAAGTAATACTAAAGAAAACAAAATGTACTTTCTCATTTTCTCTCTCTTCCTCATAATTAAAGGGACCTGACGCTTTTTTTCTCTCCCCTTCCTCATTTTCTCTCTCCTTCTTTCCCTTCCACTTCCCTGTCCTCTCGCCTGACCTCTCCCTTCTTCCATTCTTAGGTTCAAGTTCAAAAGAAGAATCCCTTTCCCAAAGAGAACCTGATTATCCCCCTCACCTCCCCTCATTCCCTCCCTTCTTCTCATTTACATCATCTACCAGCTAACTTCCCTCCCCTGAACAGACCAACCCGTGCTTCATTACTACCCGTCCAGACAGGTCTGTTTGCTTCCTGGCCTCCGACGACCCACCGTCCACGCCCCGTTCCCTCTGGTCTTCTCTTCAGCCCTTTCCCCCTTCTTCTCTTTCCCTCTCATTCCCCTCCCCTGTGAAAACCTTAATTGAGTAATTGATTTTTTTTTTTTTTCGGACTGAACCGGCGAACCGGAGAACCGCCCGGTCCGATAAAAACCGGCCGGTTCTCCAAAAAACCGGATATTGAACCGGGTTCACTTACATCCTCCGGAATTATTCGAACCGGACCGTTGGAGGCACCGGTTCCGGTTCGAACCCGGTCGGACCGCCGGTCCGGTCCGGTTCTGATAACACTGGTTATAAATCAGTTGGAAAAAGATATATTAACATTTTAAATTGGGTTAATAGGTATTTTGGTCCATGATGTTTGACAACTTTTGGGTTTTGGTCAATGATGTATTTTTTAACCTAGTTTTTACCATATGTTTGCAGATTTTTTATAGTTTTGGTCTAACCGTTACATTCCGTCCATTTTTTGACATGTTCAAGTCACGTGATCCACTCTAAACTTTAAATTTAGTCCCTCTAATACTTTCTTAACCTTTTTTTTGTTCAATTTAGTCCCGAAGTTTCAAAATTGACCCCAATTGGACAATAGGTCCAATTGAGTTTTTGAAACTTCGGGACTAAATTGAACCAAAAAAAGGTTAGGAAAGTATTAGAGGGACTAAATTGAACAAAATTAAAAGTTTAAGGTGGATCACGTGACTTGTACATGTCAAAAAATGGACGGAATGTAACGGTTAGACCAAAACTATAAAAAAAATCTGCAAACATATGGTACCAAAACTAGGTAAAAAAAAACATCATTGACCAAAACTCAAAAGTTGTCAAACATCATGGACCAAAAGACCTGTTAACCCTTTTAAATTTGAGACAAATATCAACAACTGTTTAGTTGAGATTGTTTCTTAACCCTATATATAACTCCACAAGTTATTGTGATAGTGAGGTGGGCATGGAAAATTGTGATTCCTCAGTTAGTTGGTGGTGTGAGGAGTCTTCTTCTTCTTCCTTGATGATGGACAGTGCTCCTTCAAGCTATTGCCATTTTCATGGTGATGTCAATCCACTCATTCAGCACCCATTCCACACTAAGCCACTTGTTGGTGATGATGATAATGATGATACCAAAACTCCGTCCGCCTCGACCAACAGCCACAGCCTCGCTGAGAAGCGCCGCCGTGACCGTATCAACGCGCAGCTCTCCACCCTCAGGAAACTCATCCCAAAGTCCGATAAGGTATATATATGCATGTCTGTAAACTAATTCTCTTGTCACAACCAATTTTCTCATAAACTCGAACAGTTTCTAATAACAGAATGCTCTTAACTACATTTCAACACCCCTCTCGGATAAGATTGATGTTTGTAAACAATAATTTACATCAAACTCCTTATCCTCTTCCGTTCGGCCTCCGTAATGAGAGGTTTCAACTTTTAACAGTGTCTCAGCATTCGAGTGTTCGTACTTTAATACCGCGGTTAAAAATGAAATGCACTTGAGAAGTATGCATGCCTGTAAAAATTCAGATATATATGCATGCCTATAAATTTATTCTCTTGTCGCAACCAATTTCTAATTTCTAATAACATAAGGTATTTAGAATGCTCTTAAAAGATGGATGTTTATGAACAATAGTTTACATCAAAATCCTTATCGTTTGGCCTTCGTCATGAGAGCTTTCAACTTTTGACATGTTCGCACTTTAATACCATGGTTAGAAATAACACGCATGTTAGCTAACTTTATTATAAAACTGAATTCGTGAGTGAAAGTCTCAATTCATACTCTCTAATAAAGACGAGCCTCTTAACCAACTTTCTGACAGTATCGAACTTGTGAATGAAAGTCTCAATTCATGCTCTAATAAAGACGTGCCTCTAAACTAACTTTCTAACAGTATCGAACTCACTTGTGAGTGAAAGTCTGAATCTGATGTTAACCATAATTACTTAGAACCCAAGATTCGGGATGTAAATCATTTTACAATGAATAAATTGTTTGTTCAGATGGACAAGGCAGCCCTACTAGGAAGTGTGATAGAGCAAGTGAAGGATCTTAAGAGAAAAGCCTCCGAAATCGGCAAAAACATCGTCGTACCGACCGAGACCGACGAAGTGAGCATCGACATGGATGTGCAACACGCGCCCACGAAGAGCTGCATCTTCATCAGGGCGTCGTTGTGCTGCGACGACAGGCCGGAGCTCTACGCAGAGCTCATCAGAGTCCTCAAGGGGCTGAAGTTGACCACCGTGAGGGCCGACATAACAAGTGTCGGTGGAAGGACGAGAAGTATCCTCGTACTGTGCTCTAACAACGTTAATGGAGAAGAGGGTTTTAGCGTCACTACGCTTAGAAATTCTCTCAAGGTTGTGTTGAGCAGGATTGCCTCAGCTTCCATGGCTTCTTCAAGCTGCCGCAGCATCCGAAGCAGGAGACAGAGATTCTTCTTCCCTTAATTAATATTGGATCGTGTATACTTACATACATACGTATTATTGATTATTGATTAGTGCCGGAAAACCTCAAATATTGTTTGGGATTCGGATTATATATATATACTTATATTATGTTTTCGGATTAATTAACAAATTACTAGGTACTGTTTGTAGAATCAAACAGATTGCAACCTAAAATTTATTTTGAACTCTTTGCTATCTCAACTATTCCATAAATATATAGTTTGGTAGCTTCGTTAGGATTTTGTTTATTTTAGGTTAAAATGATTACTCGCATGTGATGAAGAAAATAACAATTTAATCGATTATCCAAACATTAATTGTACACGTGTGGCATAGTCGATTTAAATTAGACGGAATTCTAGTGAAGCTAGCAATTTGTACATATTTAAAACTTAAGCTAGTAAAATCTTCTATAACAACTTAAATTGGTAATATGTTCGACTATCCAAAAATTAACTAATAATTTGATAGTCAAGCCTATGTTTTTTTTTACTGTTAGGGCGTAAGACAATAGAGCTACACTTATTTTTATAATCACCGTTAGAGTATGATTAAGAGTATGATGAAGGGTGTGATGAAGAGATTCACTTACGAGTTCGAGTTTATGGAAATATTAGTTAACATGTACGTTTTATTCCTATATCTGGCATCAAAGCACATATATTCAAATCCAAGCAACGTCTAAATAACCCAAGAAAGGACGACGTGGCCAGATGATGAAGCGTATGGTTATTGACCAATTGATGATTCTGGTGTAAACCTATTGATCCCAAATATCAATTTAATGGAATGTGTTAGAGTACAGTTACGAGTATACCGACAGCTTCATTCACGAGTTTGAGCTAAAGTTGGTTCATTATGTTAATTACTAATTATTATTTAATTGAACAAGTGATGAGAATAAGAATCGCGTATGATCCAATATGCGAATGATAGTCGAGAATTTTGGTAAATCAAACTTCGCATCTGTTATTTTTATATTTAAATTGCATAGACTGGATATTTGAGCGAAAAATTCAAATATTAGGATATATATTACCTCGCTAGCTTACTAAATTACACACATTTACCTAGAGGAGTACGAAAATTGAAACATGCATTATCATATTATTACATTACACATTAGAAAAGTCGCAACGTAAATATTCAGAAAAGCTTCAATAAGTAGCTTCTTTTCTAAATCACGAGCAGATGGAATCGCGCGGTTAGATTTGAAGTTGTCTGGTTCATTAAAATCTCATTTGTCCTCTTCCATGCATTGCATATAGCAAGTCCTTGTCGTATACCCCTCCCAATTTGCAAGATAAGATGATCGTTATCCGATTGCACGATGCTTGCAGTTTTTCCTCGTTAGTGGGTCAGCAAAATAATTAAATTTTTTTTGGAAAAAATATATAAAATATACTTATTGGAAATAAATAGATTTTGGTTAACAAGAATGATAATTGATATATATTTTAGTTGGCCGTCCAAATTATAATTAAATACATATAAAATTTACATTATTATTGAATTCTTTTTAAATATCAAAATCAATACATAATAACTTACATAATATTACAAGAGTGTCTTGTCTCGATTGAGTCTCAATTGACCCCAAATCGATTGAGTTTGATTTAACTTAATTGTAACATTAGTATATAACACATTATAGTTTAGTTGTGACACTTTAAAAAAATTCGGTTAATTATATACATTTAAAATGTATTTAACTACAGTTTAAACGAATAATTAAAGTAAGTATTAATAACCATTGTTTTAAAACATGTTATACATTTTAAAATATTTTAATACTAAAAACTATATTTTTTAAACTTGTATATTATATATATATATATATATATATATATATATATTATTTCTCTCCGTTATTCCGACGACTCTTATCTTTTCTTGTCCAAATAATATTACCATTCTTTTGTATGTACTGATGAAGACATTTTGAATGATCAGATCAGAATAGTGTACTCATGCCAATTCCAACGAGAGTGAGTTGGTATTATCTATCCTCGCGCTGTTTGAAATGTAGTTGAGCTTACTATATACTCCAGCTTTGTAATAATGTAACATGTTGTAATGGTAACGATTCAGTGATTCATTCATTAACTAAAGGCCAGATATTCAAACCTGTCTGAGAATTGAAAGATAATTATAGTCAACATTTTACCCATTACTGATAGACCCAATATGAGTGTCGATTGATCTATATGAAGATTAAGCATGTTACGGGTGTCGCCTTCTTAATGTAAGCCCCTCCTAAAACCACCCACAAAAAAAAATCTCTGATTTTGTTCTGCCTTGTAAAATGAGTTAAGTAAATTCTTTATACCCTTTTTTCACCTAAAAAATTATACAGGCCCAGATTTCTTATATATATGTTTGTGTGTGTAAGACTATCTACCAGAGCTGACAACGAACAAAAAATTGATAACCAAACAAAGTCCACAACTCTCGACCCACCAAAAAGCCCACAAAAAGAGAATTTATTCGAACAAGTTAATGATGTATATGGGTATGACCGTATGAGTCGCCTTGTTGAGCAAACCGAACCCGACCACGACTTAATAACATAAGAAATAGGGTTGATCAAAGATGGACTGCATTTCTCTCGTCAAAGTGGCGCATTCCTTATTTAATTGCGAAGTTTGTGACATCACCATGAACTGATTGGAGGTTAATGTTCTCGTACTGCCTTTAAAATTCTCGAAAAAACAGAAATATAAGTATACTACATTCCAAGGGAGTCCCTCTATGCCCTAAACTCTCAAACAAGCAATCGATTTTCACAATGCTATGCTAAGTTCTATATGGAACACTCATTTGACAGAATGGTATAAGCTCAATACTAATAAGTCCTCCTTAAGCAACCCCGACAAGGCAAAGAGGCGTTATTAAAAATTTAGGATGCTCTAACAAAATGTTGGGCCTTTAAAGATTGGTTGATGTCAGCAGTTCAGATGAGATTCTATTCCATTCTCATGAAGCAGAATGATGCTCTTTCTTTACATTAATTAATCTATAAGAGAATTAACAAAAAAACATGACAATAATACTTTATATTTTGAATTGCATGAGCATGTAGCAATGCTTTAGCTTTAGCTACAATTGGGTGTCGTACAGAGCAAGTTCGAATTAGGATGTCTATGGACTATTAAAGGGTCCAGATTTGTTAGAAACAATTGGTTTGTTGAAGTGCTTCTACATCTCTTGTTTATCTTCCTTTTTCTACCAAACAGAAAACAGAGCGATATCCTACAAATGGCTAGACTCCTGATGGAAACTCATAATGCCATTATCACACACAATTACTAACTTCATTATCATATACCCTATCAGCTTTGGACCAAAATTGCTTCACCTTGCAAATTAATCAAATCCATAGCAGAAGTGAGACTTCAGAGTCCACGAGCATGAGAATTCCAGATTAAAGATATGAAACCACCTATAGTTCTAATCATCTTAAAAAATAATAAAATAAATAAACAGATCAAGAATGATCCAATTATATCTGAATCAAACTGCACTGCAGCTTCAGATTTATCGCCATCAACCAATCCAAAATTCAACAAAACGCAAGGAAGATAATCAAATGGCACGAAGGCATCATGTTTTTCATTCATATTACGGTTCAAAGAAAAATTAACATCAGCAAATGCGCAGCATAGATAAGAGTACTGAAATTAGAACTACAAAGCGAAAAGATGAAAAGATTAAAACAGCGTCTCAGCCATCGTACCACGAAAAGTCCATCTACTTGGATCTCTGCCTCATCTTTCTGCGCTTCCTCTTCAACCTCCTCATCCGCTTCTTCTTCCACTGTCAATTGATCGGACAACGAAATCAGAAACAATTGGAAGAAAACACAGTCGAAATAGTACAATCACAAGTGAGCAAAATCTAGCAGGCATCGAAGAACTTTACCTTAGCTCTCATGGTGAAATGACGAAAGGAGGATCTGCCTCTGCTGCTAACTGCGCGTGAAAACCCTACCTCGGATTTGATCTCTGAAGCCGAAGAGTGATCGAATTGTGAGGCGCGCTATATATAGCAAAACCCTAGCTCACTGTGATTGTGGGGAGGAAGTTTTTACTAAGCAGCTAAAAGGGGCCCAAGAAAGATTTAGTCATCAGAATAAAATTGCATGTATGGCCTGTTTAAACTATTTGAGGCTTATTCAAGCCCAAGATCATATGTCATCTTGAAGCCCGTAACTTGTGGAGGTTTTTTTTTTAACTTTACTTTAATAAATAATTTGTTTCTATTTTAATAAGTATAAATTAAAGAGTAAAATATTAAAATTTAAGCCTTATGGTCATATCTAATCTAAATAAATATAATTCTTCTTGATTAAATTCAATAATAACACGTGACAAAAAATTTAATTATAAAATGTATTAGAATTAATATTTTTTAAATACTTATGGCCTATATTTCTAGTATTATTTATTATTTAATTCTATAAACATATTCAAATTTAGTATAATTTTTTTTTATAAATAACGTTATCGAAGATTCATAAGGTTTTCTACAATACTTTAATTTTTGAACGGTTTTTTTCAATGTGAAAGTAAATGTAAAGACCTTTAAAATAATATATAATATTATATATTTCTAATTTATACACACTACTATAAGAAATTAATCAATAAGACGAAAAAACGTTTTGACTCTGTAAAAAAAAAATTTCGTGCAAGTCTATAATATTTTAATGAGTAAAATTTCACGAAAAGCGTAATGTCATTGACTATTAGAGCTAATTAGGGGAGAAATTAAAATCTGGTTGGTTCGAAAAGCCGATTAAAATCAATTCAGTCCGAACAAAAAATACTGAATCAATAATGTTCGGTCTGGTTTTCGAACATATTTTCCAATTATACTTTGGATTTTCGAATCGGTTCGGACTTTGAGTTTTAAAACCCACAGGGATCGAACCAACCGTTTCATTAATTATATATATATATTAGGTTGTATTAATCAATATAATTAATTAGTTCAATATAAATGTAAAATTATCACTTGTGACGATTGTTCTCCTTGACAAAAAAAAAAGGATTATTCTACTTCTTCCTACTTCATTTATATTTTATTTAATTGTATTAATGGACGTTATTTATATTTTCGGTTTGATATGGTCTATAAAATTATGAGCATTTTAACGGTTAATTGATATTTTCAGATTTTAGGTTTAAACTGAAAAACCGTGCTACAAAGAGACGGTTCATTTTTCCGTATACGGTCTTTTGGTTGGTTAATTTTATAGGGGAAAAAACTGGTCCGAAAGTATAAGTATCATACCGAAACAAATAAAAATATGATCCGTACGAACCAAACGGTTTCATCCCTATGCCTAACAGTTGTTAGCTTTTAAATAGGAAATGATGTCTTGTAACAAATTCAACTGGTGTTGGGTCTCGTGATAATCGAGATCCAACAATTGTATCGCCAAACTCAACAATATTCCCATAGCATTTATCCATGCAAATCCAGTTGAAGGTGATATCGGTGTAACATTGACGAATCAAACGTCTTGAATCTCGTAAGCAGCAGAATGGGTTGCCGATTTAGCGGTCAGCACCCTTCTGATTTGCCTTACGATATTCAAGATCTTCAAGGTAATTAATCATTTTTCTCATATTTGCATGAATTTAATAATTACAATTTAGAAGAGGATTACTTATTTAATTAATGGTGTGGTTTATGAACATGCATGGATTTGGACAGAACCTTATTATGTTGTTCATCGAAGCAACAGGGGAAGCTACCATAACAATAATAACGATACACAGATTCCGGACAGATCTGCAACAATTCTTGTCCCGCCGATCTCTGAACACGATATGCGGCGCATAACGCACAATTTCGGCACGAAATCCTTCATCGGCGAGGATACCTATGGACGGGTTTATTACGGTGTTCTTCCGTGCGGAAGAGCTGCTGCTATCAAGAAGTTGGATTCCATCAAGCAATGCGAACAAGAATTTCTTTCTCAGGTTCACTCTTCTTAAATTGTTTAATGCGATTTGAGTGATATTTCAAACGCGACGCTTACTCAAATGTCGTAGATGTTTTAGTATTATCGAAATTTGCTACACGTTATAGTAGTATCATTCTTCTTGCACTATCTGGACGTTTTTTAAATTAGGCATTATTTTTTATTTTCGTTACACTTTCAAGAAAAAATCCCTACAACGACACTTGCTTAGTATGCAGTGTTGTCATTTGTATTAACAGCTGACGCAAGTAAAAGTGTTGCATTTTTTAAGAGTTTTACGACGGTTATAACAGTTCTGTAAAGTGTTAATGTTTTTGGCGACACATTTCCTGTCACCATAAATCATTTTGAAGGTTACTAGAAGCTCATTGAAGCTCGTTTTCTTTAGTGTAGATTTGATGAAATAATTATCAATCTTCTCATGTTATAATATAGGTCGCTATGGTTTCGAAGCTTGAAAATGAAAACTTTGTACAACTTTTAGGATATTGTATTGATGGGCCGCTTCGTGTTCTTGCATTTGAGCATTCTACGAGAGGATCGCTGCACGACATTCTTCATGGTTAGAGAAATCATTTTCATGTTATTCATTCTCATATTCCAACCAGATGTTTTCGCAGTTGAATAGATTATTAGCTGATTTTTTAAAAAAAAAAAATTTTAAAATCATTTTACTTACTCAATTATCACATATAAAGAGTTTGCTAAATCTTTCAATATTTCCATCAATGCTAGGTACATGATTCAATTTATTCGATTGTGTCTAAATATCAACTATTAATTGTTCGACCCTCCAAACATTAGCCACCAATTTATTCAACTGTCTAAACACTAGTTAGGAATTTCCATGATTTTATCCATATGAAATTTAAGCTAAATATTAAAAATATAATTATGGCTAGCACTTTGTTCGACTGCTCAAATATCGGCTAACAACTTGATAACACTTGTATATAAATAACAGGTGGTAAGAAAGGCGGGAAAGGTGAGTCAGTAAGAGGAGGAGGAAGTTCAGTTCTTTCATGGTTGCAACGAGTTAAAATTGCAGTTGGAACAGCAAAAGGTCTCGAGTTTCTGCATGAAAAAGTTCAACCTTCCATTACTCATCGCGATATTAAGTCCGCGAATGTCTTGATTTTTGACAACGATGTTGCTAAGATCGCCGACTTTGATCTGTCGAATCAACCGCCCGACATGGCAGCTCGCCTTCATTCCACTCGCGTTCTTGGAACCTTCGGCTACCATGCTCCCGAGTAAGCCCTACTCCCTTTACCGGGACATTTGAATGAAAAATCTAGATTATCCTTAGCAGAGACGAAGTCAGAATATAACTAAATAACAAACAGAATAAGTAAATATAAGATTTAAAAGGGTAAAATAAAACAAAATTACATTTTTATGATCAAAATTGCACTATAAAATACAATTTTACAGTTAAGACAAATCTTTTTGGGATAATCCGTACTTCTGAGTGAATTTCTGCATGATAAACACTCCCTAAGAGTCAGAGTTATTTGATTGATGCAGATTTGCAATGACAGGACGGTCAACTCCTAAGAGTGATGTGTATAGTTTCGGAGTTATTCTTTTGGAGCTTCTAACAGGACGTAAACCAGTTGACCACACATTGCCGCGAGGGCAGCAGAGTCTTGTAACATGGGTATGTATTGTGCCACTAAACAGAATTGTCCTAAAATACATTGCCACAATTCATTCTAACTAGCTAATTTTCCTCAGGCGACTCCGAAGCTCAGCGAAGATAAGGTTAAACAGTGCGTGGATCCGAAGCTAAATGGAGATTATCCCTCAAAGGCAGTCGCTAAGGTAACATATAGGGTTAAGAACCTAAAAGCAGCCTTAACTACAGTTTCAACTGTCATATTTGTTGCTGTATATATTTTTCGACTGATTTTGGTTTTGAATTGGCATTTTAGACAACAAACCATGTTATCTTCCTTTTTTAAGATGTATATCTGATTAGCTGCTCGTAATTTACACTTATTTGATGATTAAAAAATGTTTGTGTTACAGATGGCCGCTGTTGCTGCATTGTGTGTGCAATATGAAGCCGGGTTGAGGCCGAACATGAGCATCATTGTCAAAGCCCTTCAACCGCTACTAAATGCACGACCGGCCTCTGCTCCATCGTCTGGACCGAACTAGCATACACCGATTCACCTGAATTTCACATTAATTTCTTTGCTCTTTATCTGTCCACTTGAAACAAATGTAAATTCTAGCTGATTCTTATAAATGAATAAAGAAGAGATGGACTGACTAACGCAGTGAATCCGCGTTATCCCACAGATTCGGCCTGTAAATAGCAAAATGTTGCCCATAAATATTTTTAGAACTCGAAGAGAAATTTTGGTTAAGAACTGAAGAGCTGAACCACTACACAGTCCTAAATTTTATTATAAGTTTTGAAAACCGATCCTGACCTTGAACTGCTAAGTGGCTGATTCTCAATCTGACCACTCAAAACCGGTTTAAACAAGGTTCTTCTGATGTTAGCAAAAAAACAACTTAATTCAATTTTCATTTCTAAACCTTCAAGTCCATTTCATTTCATAATTTTTTTTTTATTTAAACCGGCGAGTTAGTACCACTTTTATTCGATGCATCCCGATTTTCACTCCGATTGTGTTTACTGTTCATTCTAAACTTTTACCCGCACTGGAATGCTAGTGTGGCCAGTTCACGGTGTGACTCGATGAACTGCCAGTCCGGTTTTCAATACATTGAATTAGGAATGACCCTTTTATTCATTTATTTATCTAGGATTGAATAATAAATAGACAATATAGGTATGCAAAAAGGCCATGGTCTAGATTTCCAACTTGAACTAAGAAAACATGCCATTGGATCCGTATCTCATCAAACAAACAAAGCATATATAATGAATGGGTTGTGGGGCTTTAATTTAATTAGTGGCATTGGTCATGTCCGACTATGGGTGTGGCGTGTGCCTTTAGGATGGACAGGGCGCATTTTCAAGGGTTGCGTTGCATTAACACCACCCATATTCCATCCAACTATTGCTTTTCTTATAACAGCTTCTCTATATCTTTTTGAAAGATTTATAGCCCTTCCATCAATGTGTTTCCACCCCGATTATGATATCTGATAGATAAGGAAGGATACGTAAGATAGCACGCGCAAATAAGGGTCAATATATTGTTTATAGCGTCATCCAAATCTCATTTACCATATACTTTGGTCATGCTACGGCCACAACAGGAACGAAGCCGTAACTTCTATTTAGGGGGTCAAGGATTGAGTTGAAAGCAAATAAGTAATAAAAAAAAAAAATAGGGAAGCAAAAGTAAGAATTTCAAGAATTAAATTGAAAATAATTATTTTGGCCAATTTTTTTTGACAATAATTATAAATTTATGGGTAAAAATTACAAGCTGGAATAGATCGATGGATGGGACTAGGAACGAAGACAGAAATTTTGTTTGGAGAGCAGGAATTGAACTAAGGGCAAACGATCTATATTTAAAAATAAAAAAAAACCAGAATGAAGAATTTAAAGGGAAAACAAAAAAAGATTACAATTTTTAAGATAAAAAATACACATTACTAAAAATTGAGGAAACAATTACCACTAACTCCATTCTTAAATGTTATTCAAATATATATATAGGGATGACAACGGGTCTCGGGGCCCCGATCCGGTTTTGACCCGAGGACCCGCCGACCCGCGGGTCAGGTCGGGTTCGGGGCAGGGCGGATCCGGGTTGGGTCCGGGTCTAGGGGGAGCGGGGCCCGTTGACCCGCCCCGACATGGCTATATATATATTTTTTTTAATTTTTTTTTTTAATGTTAATATGATGTAACATTTACTAAACAATATGGTTAGTATAGTACCTATATAAATAACATGGACCAAATATAAATAGATGTATATTTAGATTATTAGGATTTGTTAATTTTGATTTGGTGTTCGGATTTGAATTTGTATTTGGTGATAAATTTGATGTGTTTGTTGTTTGGATTTGATTGATGTTAGATTTATGGTTTGAATTTATATATAATGTAATATTTTAGTAAAAAGAAAATATATTTAATGGCGGGGCGGTTCGGGGCCCGCGGGATTTTTTCCCGCTCCGCCCCGGAAGGTACACCTACTCGGGTCCGAGTCAGCCAGGCCGACCCGCGGGGCGGGTTCGGGCTGCAAAAACCCGCCTGTTGCCATCCCTATAATATATACTAATTATTAATCTACAATGTCTAGCAGTGAATTTTAAACAAATGAAAGCTTACATTACATATGCGACTTCTCACTCACAACAATCCCACGTAACAATTTCTTTTGTAGTTAAATTTGTCACCCTCCTCAAAGCAGTGACAGATAGATTAACTTTACAAGCAAAGACCATGCATTGCATTTTTTATTGAAAGGGACAAGGTCAACTCAAATATAATGGTTGCCATTGACTTGTGAATAATAAAAATACAATTGATTTTATGCCTAATTTAGGTTTGTTAGGTTCTGAATATGACTCCAAGTAATTTATACATCGTTTGTTCCAACGGGTGAAGTCGGGAATTTATATTAGTGAGGAAATAAATAAATTAAAAGTAAAAGTAAATATTTAGACTAAAATTTCCAGGTGCCAAATATAAGACCTTAGATTACTAAATCGAAGGTCCATTGAGCAAGATAGTAAGTGGGCACCGTGCCGAGACCAAAAACACTGGTTGGAGTCCCAGCTTAACCCGATCGAGTCCATGTAAAATGTAAGTTAAGCAAATCAATAACTAAAACTATATTAGCAAATTAATTTCACCATGGAAAAAAAAAAATCACGCTATAGTATTAGAGCATTTGCAATCGCGATTTCTCAAATTCAATGTCCGCAATAACTATTCTATTAAGCATTTATACAAGTAGACGTGCTGGATAATAAAACTATATTTACTGAAACTTCAGATATTAGTTTAAAGTTTTTAATAAAGTTGGTTTCACCAAAATTTTAACATCAAGATCAACTGAGTAGATATTATTATATTCGTGACAGACATATTATAAGTAGATATTTATATATATTAGAAGAAATTAAAGAGAGTTGCAGACGGATTACAATAAGAAGGGAGATTGACCAAAGTCACCGGCGGCGGCGGCCATGGCTGCTCCGTTATCTGCCCACTCCGCCGTCTCTTGATAGAAACCCTCATTCACACCCAAGTAGCAGTCCCCGAACGGCGCCATGTGATCTTCCAAGCAGCTGCCACCAGCGGCGGTGGCGGCGGAGCTCACGGTGGCTATCCTGGCGAGCCTAGCCCTAGCTACGGCCAGATCATGCTGGAGCTCCGCCATCTTCCTCTGAAGAATCGCGATAGCCCCGATGCAGCCGTACACTGGGTCCCGCAGCCGCGCCTCTGCCTCGTAAGCGAGAGAGTTGACGGTGTCCTCCCGCTGCTCCTCCGGCACCTCGACGAGTATCTTGCTGACGTTGCTCGCTCCGAACACTTTGTGCACCTTGGCGAACTTCTTCGGCTCGTCGGATCGGAAGTAGGGTGCAAATATGCATATCGGCGTGCACCGCCGCTTCAGGAGCTTGCACGCCGCACATGACGAGCTCGATCGAGGTTGCTCGTAGTGGCCGCCGGCCTTCATCATCTCTCTTAACTAATAAGCTGTTTTCTTCTTCTTCTGCCTAGCCAGCTATAGCTAGCCTTTGCTCACAGTAAAGTAGATAAATCAGCAGCAACACTTGAATAGTATATATAATCCCATGTATTAGGACGGTGTAACAATTCAGCGCTACATATCTTTAAGTCGAAGTTATGAAGTCCATGTTAGAATATGAATAAAAGTATACTGAATGTCTTCACTTACAAGTTTTAGCTTAGAGGAAAGTTAGTTAATGCATACGTTTTATTTTAAATAAGAAGTAATATCAAAGTTGAATGTTCGAATTCCGATAGTGACGTTTTAAGAAAAACCTCTCATAAAAAGGTGATATTTGCAAGTTCAGGCTTTCATTCACAAATTTGAACTTTATAGAAGCAAACATGAATAAAGCTAAGATTACTAAAAAAAATAGTAAGAATTGAATTAAGGGGCAAACATTCAATATAAAAAATAATCAGAGGTAATTATATAACTTTAAATGGTTAAACTGAAAATAATTATACTTTTCGGAATAAAAAAAAACATTACAAAAAGTTAAAGGATGACAATTGCTCATTCATCCTTAAGTAGATTAGTGTTCGAGAAATTCTTCTGTAGCTCAGCCCCAACACATGGCCATGAGCTGGTACACTATCAGACAACAACCTTGTTGTCTGATGGTGCACCAGCTCATGACCATGACCATGTGTTCGGGTCGAGCTATATATAGAAGAATTTCTCTTAGTGTTCGGCTACGGTTGCTTGACCTCATAATGAGCCGGCCTAGAACACCCGATTAAAAAAACACTTGTAAAGAGTACTGTTTCAGCTAAGTCAAGTCAACAAAGGAGTTAATCCTTTTACGAAATCTACTAAACGCTCACGATTTCTCTGAGTAGCAGTAGACTAGTAGTGTTTTAATGTGTGGTGGCCCCGTCCGTCTGGTTTTTAATGTGGACATCTCCCTGTTGGTTCTTCAAGTATTGATATGATAAATCACTGAAACGTCGACAGAGTTTTCATTAAATTGCGTTATTCACCCCTAATATATTTTTGGAGCTACAAATACTCCCTAAAATTGTTAGAGAATGAATAAGAGTATACCGAAGGCCTTCACTCACAAGTTCGAGCTTATGAGCTGATTGGTTAAGGCGTACGTCTTATTTCCTAACAAGTGGTATCAGAGCCGATGGTTCGAATAAGGAGTCCGGTGTAAACCGATGTTAGAAAAACATCAGTTTAAGGGAGGGTGTTAGAGTATGAATAAGAGTATACCGAAAGCCTTCACTCACAAGTTCGAGTTTATGAGCTGATTGGTTAAGGCGTACGTCTTATTTCCTAACAAGTGATATCAGAGCCGATGGTTTGAATCTCGGCGGTGACATTTTAAGGAAAAAATGTCGGAAAACCCCCCTTGGAAGGCCAGGTTGGCCGGGCAGAAAGCCCATGTGTACGGACCAAGTAAAGAGTCCGGGTGTAAACCGATGTTTGCAAACATCAGTTTAAGGGAGGGTGTTAGAGAATGAATAATAGGGTTGTCAACGGGGCGGGTATCGCTTGCCCCGTACCCGCCCCGCGGGTCGGGGCGGGTATCGCTTGCCCTGTACCCGCCCCGCGAGTCGAGATGGCCGATCCGTACCCGCCCCACACAGTTCGCGGGTCACCTATTAGTTGTACATAATATATTATTAGCAATTTAAATCCTAAATTCTATATTTACCATATACAAATTCAATTTAAAATTTAAATCATAAATAAAAAATTTAACTTCAAATCCAAATATAAGTCACAAATCCTAATTATTTTAACTTTATATTATATTACCTATATAGTTTTATATAAATAAGTGTAATATATATATATAAATTATCTACATACGGGGCGGGGCGGGTCAACGGGGCGGGGCGGGTCAACGGGGCGGTGCGACCCCAAAACCGTACCCGCCCTACGGGTCAACGGGTCAAAATCGGGGCGGGGCCCCGCGGGTCACGGATTACCCGTGACCCGTTGCCACCCCTAATGAATAAGAGTATACCGAAGGCCTTCACTCACAAGTTCGAGCTTATGGGCTGATTGGTTAAGGCCAAAAATTTCAGAAAATCAGCATCCGTAGCATGCCCATATGCAACGGGTCATCCGTAATGAGTAAAATTGTGATCATAAATAAATTTGTATTCCCAGAACTTGATGGTATTTGAACGCGAAACTTTTGGGTACACTATAATTGCGTTATTCACCCCTAATCTTTTTAGGAGTTGCAAATCAACCCTAATAATTTGGGACAACCACGTGATCCATTCTTTCAATTTGTAGGTGATTCAAACCAAACCGAACATATATACCAAACAAAAATAGACGTTCATGCACGTTATGTGTGTATTTGGAAACTCTCCTGACTTTAGAAATTGACAAAAGCACGATGTTTACCGGTAAAGAACAATGACTGAATGACATGAGTAAACCTTTCCTTAATAAACTATAGAAATGGAGTTTTCTTTTTAAATGTTTCCGTTTGGTGTCTTATGGGCGACCATCAAGAGAAAACTAATTTAATTGTTTGTTCCATACTTAAAATAATATTATTATTATTATTGAATCAATATGTAATATTAAGGAAATGGTTTAAAATAATATGTAGTTGGTTTAAAATCAATTCCAAAGTTTATGATCTCAATTACATAATATTATTGTGCCTCGTGATAAAATCGAATTTTTTTTAACTTTAAAACGTCATCGGAAAAATTCATATAATTAAATATTAATAATTTAAATATGTGTATTTACATTAATTTACTATAATATTATCTAAAATTAAATATCGTAATTAAATTAGTTATAACTTTTTTTTTATAATAATCTAATTTATGATAATTTATTTATTGGAAAATTAGAGTCTGAGTCTTTGAGAGCTTTACAAATATCACACATCATATTTTTTTTCAATTATACAGTTGTAACAAAAATCAAGAATAAAATGTATATATTAATTTACGTACATATCCATAATAACTAGATTAGATGGAAAGGACAATGACTAACTAGTAAGAGGTAGATAGATAATTGTCCTTCAAATGTTGTTGGAACATTTTACGTGGCTCGATATATGACTAGCAAAAATTCTACGTACTACAAGGACAACATGGGAAAGAGACCACATATAAATAGGGGTCCGTATGCTAAAAGTAACCACACAATACACCTAAGTTGTACCGACCGTATAACGTTTTCCCCGTACCCTAAGGGAAGGTTTAATCCTACACATGCATACATGTGACACTTATTCACTCAGACAGAGACCCTATGATTGTACATTATAATTATACTTGCAGTCTACTAGATTACATATTTCATTTTTTTTTTTATGTCTTAAGTGTCAGCTTTTAAAATAATTTTCGATCCGACCATAATAGGTAAGTGTTATGACACTCCAATTTATATCATATTAAATAGAAAAGAGCGATTATGCGTTTTAGTAAGTAAGAGATGTACTATTCAAGATAAACATGAATTTTTCATTTTCGAGACAAAAATGACGATAACGGGCTTCGTCGGGTTAACTTGTGGACAGCCGCTCAAGATTAGAGTGTGACACTTGTCTATGAATAAAAGTACTTGCAGTCAAGTAGATTACATGTATTTTTTCAACGGGGTATTTTATGTGTCAACATTTAAAATAATTTATATTCGCATTGGTCGTATTATAATATATACAGTGCTAATTATGTATATATTTCTGTTTTCTAGAATTAAACACGATACATCTAATTAGAAGATGAAACAATAAAATGTTACATCATATTGGATTGCATAGTTGATGGATGATACATATCACTTTAAAATCTTTTTGAAGAGAGAATAATGAAAGGGAAAGGAGCCGAAAGAACGATGGTTACGAGACGGTAGATGGGACCGAAATAATTGAGAACAGCCCTCTCTCTGATAAGTTGGGCGAGACATGATAGTTCGTCATCACCAAAAGTTGAGAGGTTTCATTTCATCTTCATAATCAATGAACCCCATCTTTCACTTTGTGTTTTCATATCCTCTCATGTTTCAGTAAATTGCTGAAGTTATCCCCTTTCATATTTCCTACTCAATTTTACACTATTCTTTTTGAGTCCTCTAATTCTTCTTATTTTCAAAGTTAACCGAAAAACAAGTTAGACTTCTGTTAAAGTTTGTTCAAATCCAACTGAAAAACCGGATCTTTTTATCATGCTCCAAAAATACCATGTTTTTGGTACTTTTTTTGTATTTTTCTATTACCCTAAAGGAAAATTGATATTATTAATAGTATGATGCAAATATTAGGTGTGGTTAAAAAAATTCATATTTTTTCGGGTTAATAGGTCTTTTGGTACAACATGTTCGACGATTTTTGGCTTTTGGTGCATCATCTTTTATTTTGTATATTTTTGGTACAATATGTTTGCAATTTGTACCACTTTTGGTGCATCTGTTAGTTTGACCGTTAAATAGTCACGTGACTTGCACATGCCTAACCCCGAATTTCTATTTTTTTCAGTTTAGTCTACAAATTTATTGTTCTAACTTTCAATTTTTGCAATTTAGCCCCTAAACATTTACAACTACACCCTAGGGCTAAATTGACCTAGCCATAGTCCGACCAAGCCTTGGGTCGAAACATGGCTAGCTCGATTTAGCCTTATGGTAAAATTGACCCAATTGGACCCTAATCCTAAATTGACCTAGCCATGGTCCAACCCATGACTAGGTCGGACCATGGTTAAGGTCGCCCAGGTCCGGTGACCCTAGCCATGGTTCGACCTAATCATGGGTCGGACCATGGCTAGGTCAATTTAGCCCTAGGGTGCGGTTGCAAATGTTTAAAGGCTAAATTGCAAAAATAAAAACTTAGGACAATAAATTTGAGGACTAAACTGAAAAAAATAGAAATCTGGGGCTAGGCATGTGCAAGTCACGTGACTATTTAACGGTTAAACTAACGGTCAACTAACAGATGCACCAAAAGTGGTACAAATTGCAAACATATTGCACCAAAAGTATACAAAATAAAAGATGTTGCACCAAAAGCAAAAAATCGTCAAACATGTTGTGCCAAAAGACATATTAACCCTATTTTTTTCATACTTTTAAAATTTTACATATGTTACAATTAAGTCCGCCCTAGTAATAAAAAAATCAAAAGCATGATGCTTTTGGAGCAATGTAGAAAAATCTCGAAGAACCACCTAAGGATTGCCGGGTCTTTTTATTATACTTCACAAGCACTATTTTATTTAAAAAATTCTTATTTTTAAAATTTTACATATTACAATTAAGTCCCGTATTAGTGAAAATAGTATAAATATAATATTTCACAAGCATACTAGAAAAATCCGGGTTTGGCTAACTGTTAACTTGTTTAAATCTGACCAATTATTTTAAGGTTTTGCTAAAATGCAATCAACTGAACATGTAATAAAAATTTCAACATTTAAATTAAACACATCGAAATTCGTACAACGTCTAAAATTGATTAAGTTTCTTTCTCATGTATTATGATGTTTCATAACTTTTTAATATTTAAATACATTTTTCGAAAATTGTGACTAGTAGTAACATATATCTTAACTCTTAAGCAATAACAACGTTGTATTAAATATAAAACGTCGTTTCCTATCTTCGCTTCCTATCTTAAATAGGCCTATAAACTTTGGACTCAACTTGAAATGAATCCGAATTTGATCTGAGCGAGCGCTCAGGTCGGATTCGGTTCTCAAATTTGAGTGTTCTAGTTAGTTTCAGATTCCTAATATTGAATCAAATCCGAACCGTCTGGCCCGAATATAATTAAATTATAAATATTTATATAAAATATTAAAAACAAAAGTAAAATCAAACAAATAACAAAGTAGAAACCTAACATCATCGCTTTATTTAGTCTTCTTCTTTTAAAATTTCAAAGACTCAGTCGGCGGTTAGACATAGTCACATCTCAACTTATCGAATCACGGACCTCACACACGGATACGACTCACAGTAAGAGGAGACAGCAAAACAAAATCTCAGCCGCATTCGACTCTAAGTCACTCAAAAAAATTCATCGATTATGATTCCTGAATCGCATATTCTAATTCTCGACCTAAACTGACGACTCGAAATTGACGATTGGGTTCTCCACGACGTGGATAGAATTATTGATAAAGACATAGAGATGAAGTTCTTTTAGGGTGGAGCAGCAAATAACTAGTTAGGAGAAAGATAAGAGTTTGGAAACGAAGTTGGAACAGAATGGAATGGGAGGAGCAGTAAGCAGCGGCCAACGACCAATTAGAAACATATGGATTTATGAATGAGCTACGCGTTGATCCGGTTACCCGCTAAGTCGGGTTCAGATTCTGAGACCTAGCCCGTTATGAAGTTCAGACTCAGATTGACTGCATATTCTCACGGGTCGACCCGGTTTGACATTGCCTAATCTTAAACATAAAACTTTGTTGAAATATAAATATCAAACAACATATTCACCTATGAAGCGGTGCATCTAAACTTCCACAAAACTAGACAAAACAAACTGAACCCAGAAACATTGAATTATTTTCCTATTAATGATCTTCAACATCTCAAGATCTCTCTAACTACTACTTTACATAGTACAAAGCTGTTATTTTTGGCACCCAGATAAGTTAACAGTATAAAGTACGTATATACTTACAGTGGAATCAAGACGATACATTATAGTTCAAACACCTTCCGTCGAAATAATCTCAAGCTCAGCCCACCAAAGCGACGATATTTTCGTGGCCGCCCCATCGGGCAAAACTCCAGTTACGACCCTTAACCTCTCACAGACCTCCGCCATGGTCGGCCTGTGATCCGGCGAGGGATGGACGCAAAACTTTACAACGTGTCCGATTTGCTCGACTTGGTCAACGTCAAACGAAGTCAACGATGGGTCAACCATATGTCTAAGGGGTCGATCCCCTCTCAAGTAATCCGACGCCCAATCGTCCGATGACCCGTCATCAATAGAGTACGGGAGTCGAGCAGTTACCATCTCGAAGAGAAGGACTCCGAAGCTGTAGACGTTTCGTTCAAGGCCGGCTGAGGAGTTTTCGGCCGAGAGACCGACCGGGCCGGATTTATTAGTTTCGATCTCAGCTGCGGATATTTGGTTCCAGAAGATGAAATTCGAGACCTTGGCTGCGTAGTCTTCGGTGAGCATGATTGCTGAAGAGTTGAGGTTTGTGTGGGGGTACGGTGGGTTCAGTTGATGCATGTGTTCGAGGCAATATGCTACTCCCATTGCGATTCTCAGCCGCATTCCCCAATCTAAATGCTCGGCATCTTTAACTGCAACAATTTAAATCAAGGAAGGAAAAACAAATCTATTATCTTAACTGAGAAATGCAGAATTAGTGCAAAAGCACAAAACTTGGATACCAAGCAAACTATAAGATTACGACACTAACCATGTAAATGCTCGAAAAGCGTCCCGTTAGGAACATATTCGAAAACCATCATCCTGGTAAAAGGCTCTTCTTCTTCACAGTAACCGACGAGGTTAACAAAGTTCTTGTGATTAACTTTCGAAAGTCTTTCCATCTACACCATGATAATTAAACCCCAGAATATAAGTGTAGTTTTTCTTTTCAGGAGTAGAGATTAGAGTAGGTACCTTCTTTCTGAACTGTATCTCGAGACTTGTTGACCATTCATCGACAGATTTGACTGCCACGGTAGCCACTGCTATCTCAGCACCACTGGACAAAGTCCCTTTGTATATCGTACCAATCGAAGACGATCCAACCACGTTACTAAAATCTTCACACGCAGTTTCCAGCTCTGATCTCTTCAGTTTCGGGACACTTATGCGAGCAGGACTTGCCTCTGCATAAACAAACAACAAATCCATGTATATCTGCATAATCAGAAAATCAAGAACATCGCGGAGAAAACAAAAAGTTACCAGAAGCAAATGATTTCTGCAGATGTCCACTAAAGTTTGTAACCCAAGGTATGACCGAGATGTGATTGCGTCGGTAATATACACCAAGGATGATCAGGAAAATTAATAATGCAGATACCCCGACTGCTATAACGACCACCATTACCGATTTTGACTTTTTAGATGCACTGGGTGATGCAACTGGATGCTCGGTTGAAGCTGGAGGAAGAGGAGATGGAGATGGAGGTGATTCTGGTGATTTTGATGGAGGGGCGAGGCCTGGTGGTGGTGCTGTTGATGTTGCTGATAATGGTGGTGATGGTGGTGGTGGTGGTGACCGGGACGGTTCTACTGGTTTTGTTTCGTCTTTAGGTAGAGGAGGACTGGGTGGTGGCGGAGGAGGACCTCCGTTCCTTGCTTCTTGAAGAAGCATTCTTTGCCGAACAGTACCTATTTCCCTAATAAATGAAATATATGTTCAGCATATACGGTTGTTTGCCGTAATTTATTCTCCGGTAATATTTGATATTAGGTTATCTAGAAGTTACAATGTTGAGATACATACTGAGTAAGTTCTCTTGGAGCACAAGATAATGTTTTTGCAGAGATTATCAGAGACGAGCCTGTTAGCAGCAGTTCATTGTTGTCCAGTAAACTGCGCGTGGTATGCAAATCAGCAGCAAAAACAGAGTTAAAATGTAACGGCAGATTCGTAGATAATAATGTGCTTACAGGGTTGATAGTGATGAGTTATTTTCAAGATTGTAAGGCAACAGCCCACTGAAATTGTTGCATCCTAAATCCAGAACTTGCAGATTTTTCAGCTTACCAATCTCATGAGGAACTACACCCGAAAATGTATTGTTACGTAAAGTACTGCAAAGAAAGACATTGAAATTGTTATTTCTGCAGCAAACGAATGAAGTGGAGCAAGAAGACGAAGATCAACTTACATGGATTTAATGTGAACAATGTTTCCAATCTCAGGTGCTAGAGTTCCTTCAAGGCAAAGATCTGTCAGGTTCCTACATTCATAAATTTATGCATCAACCACACAGATATGATGAAACCACAGCATTTACCTAGTGTTTCTACTGAAAATCGAACTTTGAGGTCTAACTTCTTATGCTAAGACTCGTTCAATAACCAACTAAGCCGACTCGAACACTAACTTTGCAAATTCAAACTCAAGTCCTACTAAACTCAATCTACAGACATCTTAACCAGACAGAAGAAACTCCAATATCCCAAAATGCAGAAAAGTCGAAGGCCAATTTTGTAACAATCAGACATAATACATTATAGATAGTATAGGATATATCTATTATTGGTGATAGTGTTATATAATTTATTTCCTATTCTTATCCGCTAGTATGTATTATCTTCGGAGATTGTATTGCTCTAGTCCTATTTAAAGGATATGGCTATGAATAAAGCAACAAACAGAAAATGAAACAGAAACACAGGATTCAGAGATCGAATTCTCGCTAGCTCAGTGTTAGTGCTCAACTCAACGAGCTCAACTATTCACCAATTACTACCTAGACTACACAAAAGAACAACAAATCCATACAAGCTAAGCTACACAAAATTGAGGCAGAGAGAGGTTACTCACAAGGCAACAACTCTTCCATCAGAACATTCCACTCCAGACCAAGAACAGGGATCAATTTCTCCATTATTCCAACTACTCAAAGCTCCAAATGGGTCATTCTCTATTCTATCCCTAAAACTCAGTAGAGCTAAACCTGCAAATTTTTAACCACACCAATGATTTTTTTTAAGATTTTTTTTTTTTTTTAAAACAGGGATTCTGACCCTAAGGGAAATTGTAATGACTCAAATTGAAATTGTTACCGTCTTCATTGATACACCAACAAGAGCCCAGGCAAACCGTGCCCAGCAAGAATAGCAGGGGAACTACAAACCGATTCTTTAATCTTTCCATTTTCCAGTTCTTCATTTCTACCTGCAACTGGTTGACTTTAGGTCAAGTATTCAAGAGAAGAAGATAACGCACTGCGACTGCCAAAGAACGAATTTTTATGTTTCGCGCCACTTCAACAGAGCTGAATCAGAATTGAATCATAAAAATGGCTCAAGTTTTATCTTTTATCCTTGGGATGTAAAAGATTATCAGAAACGAAATAAAACAGGGGAGGAAGAAAAAGAAAAACCAGCAATTCTTGTGAGACTTGGAGCTCTGAAGAGTATTCGTCTGAAACGCGTGTCGAATAGAAGGAATGAGAAAAGTATATTTTTGAATGAAATTGTTTATATAATAATTAATAATACATGACGCACGCAACTGCTATATTTTCTTGTTAGGAAAGGTTAAAGGAGTACTCAATACTTTGATTCGGTCTTAATTGTACGTACAAACGTCATTATGATTAGTCAATACCCGCTACGATAATATATTTTCTTTAAAAGATTATATCCTCTTTTTATTAATTTAATACATTAATGTAAAAAAAAATGTTATTCTATATATATATATGTACTATCGAAAACTTATTCACATGAAAAATACACTATTCGTTATAGTTAGAATACTTTAGAATTATTTTTTTGTGGTTTGATTATAATATTTAGACTTTAAAATTATTATAATAAAAATATTTTTTTATAAATATTAAAATAATATAATATTATTTAATAATATATTTTGTTTAGTTATTTTATAGCTGGGAATTGTCAGTTACATGTGAAAAGTATATAGATAGTTGATGCTAAAACTTTAAGATTGAATTTTAAACTATAAATTAAATTGTATGTATTCGTCGTATGTTACATCTAATTTAATTAATTATAATTTTTTTAGATTAAATTTTATTTAAAAAAAAAACTAAATGTTAGTGAATGCAAAACATACATATCGACTACCTTAATTTTCAATACGTATAGTTTTCAATGTATTTCTTTTATGTAGTATATCTATTTACCTATATATAAATTGTAATGGGTCCTCACCCCCAAAAGACACTTACCCTCCAAAAGGTACATTATTCAAACCGGCCGGCTATTTCCCTAGGAACCAGACCGTCTTAAATAGTCAAAACCGAGTTTGCGACACTCAAGCGTAACCAAAAAATGTGTTCCTTTGAAAAGACAACAGTTTCCCCCCACCAAACACCACATACAAACCAACACTCTCATGTGTCTACTCCGAAGCAGTTCCTCACGTCATTTATCCGCCCTATGCCACCATTTGACACTCCACCGCCACCTATCACTTTCCCATCGACATGGCGCTCTACCATCGTCCACTCCTCCTATGTCGCCCCAATCTCCCAAATTCAACCGCCCTCGCTCTTCTGTTCATATGCAGGCCGACCGCGGCCCTCGACTCTTCCTTAGCCCGAAACTCATCGTCCGGCACACCAGTCTCGTTAGGTCGTTGTTCAAACGACGGCCCGCCTCACCAATTTCGACGGGTTTGCACTCAATTGGCTAACTCTTTCTTACCAATTCGCACGACTCCTACCTCTGTTGGCTGCTCAAAAAGGTGATTTCATGATTATATCTGATTATGGTGTGCCTCTGTTTGATTATGTCCCATTCTTTTGAAAGAAAAAAAAAGCAAGTCAACTCAATTTTCGGAACATATGTATGGAAATTAGCAATCTCAAAGCTGGAGCATAGTAGTTTAGAAAAATTTGGTACTGGTCTTACTTATTTAAACTTGCAACCTCTAACACTTTCTACACGGAGTAGCTAACCTGCGAGTCTGTGAAAATGATGGGGTTAGTTTTGTAAAACTAAAATTTTGTGAACTTGACATGCAGGTATTCCGTAATAGGGATGGCACTTCTTGTAAAACAAATGGTGGTGAAGCCGGAGTTCCATTCATATGTTGCTGAGCAAGTTTGTGGAGTTATTAGTTAGAATATGTGTCAAGAGAGTGAGACAACTTTTTCACGAGAAAAGAAGGAAGCTCCATCAATTATATCAATTGATGAGGTGAATTATATTTCTATAGAGATATTAATCAGTTTTCTATATTATAAGTTCTTTAATTGAGACGTAAACATAGATCACCTTGATTAATTTTTCATATTGATGTTGTAGTAGAAAGTTGTGATAATTATCATTCCGTTAGCACCATCAGCGAGAATAGGCCTTCAACCAACTCATCACTGTAGGTTCTTAATTTACTTCAAAATACGTATACAAGGAATATCAGGTAGTAAGGTTGTTTTATGAACTGTAGGCATGCATGCAACAGATGGATTTGATAACAACTTTGCTATCATTGTTCTTGGAAATACCAACAGTGCAAATGTCTTAGATCCCGCTTTGAAAAGTTAGGGAAGATTTGACTGTCTTGTCGTGGTTTGTAATACTTCTTCAAATACAACATTTTATTTATGGCTATAACAACGATCTGATTCTACAAGCTCATTTTTTCAAGGAAGGAACTCCCCCTTTCATCATTCAAGAAAGGAACTCCCCCTTATGTTGAGCTTAGTGAAGTCACACATACATGACTACTAGATTCACTGGGTATTTCCATTACTCTCGCTCTAGCAATCTGCAATTTGTAAATATATGATATACAATCTATAAAGGGTACTCTTGTGGTAGTTGACTATTGGAAATTGACAAATTTAAGATTTAGCATCACTAGGATAAGTCAACTTCATGTATATGTTTATGATTACTATTAAACCAAATAAGTAAATATGTATGCGTGTCTTAATCATGTTGCAGGCCAGACCTTATTAATTTGGTTAACGAAGATGCTCTGTTAGCTGGAAGACAGAACAACGTTGTAGAGATACAACATATCAATTTTAGTCAAGAAGTTGACTTTTCAATAGCGGTAACTAATCATGGTTGTGCAAAAACTTTAATATCCCAGAGATAAAAAACTTTTCGAATGTTGTCTTAGCTAGGATATTGGTCGTGTCTTTCCTTAGGGACGTGTTATGGGGTAGGGATCAATGTTGGAGGAGATCAGGTTTTTATTCATGATATGCATCTAGCTTGTATTCTTTGTGATGGAAACCTTGTTCGAAACTAATATTAGTAAGTTGGATTGCAGGGTCAACTTGTTGATCTTGTTCAAGAATAAGTAATTATGTTGTTACAATCAGCAATGGAAGTAGCACTCTGTCATACATGACAACCCAGATGTTCTAGAGGGCGGCCTCGGTGCAGAGTTAGAAGATAACATTCTTCTTTTTAACGATCAGTGTGGGGGAATTATCAATAAAAAAATGTAGGGTTAATTAGAAACTTGCAAGCTTAAATCTTAGGGTATGGACATTGTGGTAAAATTATAATCTACTATTGGGAAGTTGCTGGGCAGGAGAAGTTCGGTGGTCTTGCTAGATTATTTTGAAATTTTGCAAGTTTAGGGGCTTTCATTGAATTTTGAGAAATTGCAAATTAATTCCTTAAAGTTTTAGAAAATTACAATTTGGTCCATCAACTTTGTTACATTGCAAATTTACTTATGTATTTTCTAACAAGTGGGTTAAGGGTATTTTTGGTACCACATGTTTGCACAAATTACACTGTTCATACCATTAGTATTTTTTTGTACCGAATTGGTACCATATGTTTCCAAATCTTACTGTTTTGGTACTTTCGTCACCATTTCGTAAAAAACTGCCGTAAAAATGGCATGTGCCATGCACGTGAGCAGCCCAAAACTTTCAATTTTGCTACAATTTAGTCCATCTAATACATCCCTAACTTTTATTTTGTTCAATTTAGTCCTAAAATTTCAAAACCAAACTATTTTTCTCAAATTGACCTAGCCGGACCTAGCCATGAGCTAGGTCCGCGACCCTGGGTCGGGGTCACCGGACCCAGGCGACCCTGACCCAGGGTCGGACCTAGCCCCAATTTAACTCAATTGGGGCTGGGTCGGACCTAGCCCCAATTTAACTCAATTGGGGCTAGGTCCCAATTGACCTAGCCTAGGGCTAGGACCGGCTAGGTCAATTTGGGAAAATGGTTTGGTTTTGAAATTTTAGGACTAAATTGAACAAAACAAAAGTTAAGGATGCATTAGATGGACTAAACTGTAACAAAATTGAAAGTTTTGGGCTGCTTACGTGCATGACACATGCCATTTAACAGCCGTTTTTGACGGAATGGTAACGGAAGTACCAAAACAGTAAGGTTTGGAACATATGGTACCAATTCGGTAAAAAAAATACTAATGGTATGAATAGTGTAATTTTTGCAAACATGTGGTACCAAAATGACCCTTAACCCTTCTAACAATTTTAGTAGCACATCATTACTATAATACATCGGAAAATAAAAAATTATGTAATATACATTCTTAAAAACATGCACGTGCAATGCACGTGCGGAATTAACTAGTATATATTAAATTTACCAATATCTGTACATATATATATATATATATATATATATATTAAAACATCAATTTTGTAGATTTTAATTCAAACCAAAGAGCACTACGATTTTGACTCACCTGGAAGGTTCCCTAATTAGTAACTAAGACGGCGGGGGTAATAAACTGAATCACATATACACCTCACGTTATTCACCCAAATGAGCTTTACTTACGAATATCTAATCTAGATTTGGTGATGAAGTTAGGTAGAATAATAATTTAGAGTAGTAATTAATGAAAATTACCTAACGAAGCCTAATAACTTGGAAACTAGTCTTCCTTAAGGAATTGAAGAGGACATTGATAGAGACTGTGGGTTATTTATAATAAATCATAAATCATCAACTGTATTAGACACTACATTTATACAAGATGATATGTATAAGATGATCCTGATAAGTGATAATCATTTGATCGTAAAAAAAAATGTGATGAAGATGGTAATTATCAAATGAGTGGTTAAACATGTAAGTGAATAACTAACGATGGCAAAAAAAAAAAAATAATAATAATAACTAACGACACGTTACAAAATTGACTTGGAACCGTTGACCCTATTAAAACAATTTTATTTTTTTAATAGAGCGTTCTGTTTTTTTCTTCTAAAATTAGATAGAGTTTGAGTTTGAAATATATATTAATATATATATTTATATATTAGATTAAAAGGCAAAATGTTGAACTGTTAATTAAATTTATTATTGGATTGATATAAATATTCATATGATTGTTCCCAATTCCCGAGTAGAAATGGCTTGTGCTTGATATAGTCAAGTTTATATTTTGTTATGTTTTTGTCAAGTATAATGTTCTCCCATTTCTGCCCAATTCCAACGGAACTATTAATGTTCTAACTTCAAGTTAGAAAAAAAAAATTATTACGACTAACAACTTTTTACACGATACAAACACGTGAATTTGCATAAAAGAATTGTACAGGAACTGTACTCATGCAAACATATAACAAACAATAACACGATAATATATAGAATGAGTTTTTTTTTTCATTGTTAGCCAATTGTTAAAATTAGATTTGCATTTATAGGACTCGATCTTGGTATTAATCTACCATATAATCAAAGTCAAATCATGAGTCTATTAATGAAACAAATTCAATGAAACAACAACAATTGGTATTATAAAGAAGCGTTCATAAAGTAAGAACCATAACCAATTTAAACAATCATTTAATGTAGTTGAAGAGAAAATCACATATTTGGTCTTTCTAAATTTTTTTATTAATATCTAGTGTCCAGGTCTCAATTTTGTTGCGATTTGGTTTTCCGTCCATTTTCGGACTTAAATTTGACAATGTCAGATGAAAATACAATTTTGCCCATTATACTTTTTATTTTTTTTGCAAGGCCACCCGTTCAATTCTGGCCGCCTACCTCCGATTTCGGCCACCCACCTCCGATTCCGGCCACCCACCCTAGTAAATTCGAACCGCAAAGCAAATGACAAACCTCAACAAGGTTAATTCGAAAATTCTTCATTCCTAAAGATATTGATAACATGAAAGTGGAATGAGTCAATGTGCTATCAGCCATGTGATTTGGAAGGAGAACTGATACCTGGAACGGAGCTTCGAGAGGTATTTGCTAGGGCAGAGACGGCGACCGAGCTGCTAGGGCGGCGGCGGAGCTGTCAGGGCGGGGTACAGTGACCTAATTTTGGCGATGGACGTAATTTGGTCATTTTCAAATTTATTCGGTCATGTGTTGGTCACATGACCGAGTTCTGTCAAATTTAACGTCTAAATTTGACGGAGACACCAAATGGCAACATAATTGAATTTTAGGACACTAAATATTAACAAAAAAAAAATAATTAGACACTAAACGGACACATGGAGTAAACTTGAACCATCAAATAAGTTCTTTTCCCTTGTTGAAAAAACTTAATTTTGCGGTCTTCAAACTTTCCGAGAAATTTTAAGGACTTCAAAACTGTTTGAATGAATATTCATTGTTTAGTTATTAACTTTTAAAACTCAAAATTAGTTATTTAATTTTTAAAGTTTGACAGTATATATTAATGAAATGTGAAATGTAATTTAGGAATTCATAATTCTTACACTGAAAACTTCATTTTTGATATTTTCTTAAAAATTTCATGCTTAGACGTATAACTAACTAACTTAAGACATCACAACAACATAACGTTTGTATGCATGAAAAATTGTGAATTGTATTTGTGCTTGTGAACATAATGAAACTTATCGTGTGTATTTGTATTTAGTAAGTTAATTAGTGTTGAGATGTGATCCGTTTATTCCTGTGAAATTCCTAAAATCCTTCTTCATATACCTGCTAAAAAATGATGTTCGGAGGTGTTCTCAACTATATGTACTTGTGTTTATATATGTGCGGATATGCTCATTTAAGTATCAAACATGAATTCGGAAACATTCAAACACTTTCGATCATCCATTTATCACCCCCAATTTTGACTTAAATTGAAAGAATTAAAACAAAAGTTTAATGGTCAATTAACCCAAGACCGGTTAGATCAACTGATAAAACGAGTCGTACTTTCAGGGCAATCCAAATTTGAGTCAGCTAGAGATGCCTCCTTAGAAATGGCTATAATGTTAACACTGACAGTCCGAAATTGCGAAAATGAAATTATATATATATATATATATATATATATATATATATATATATATATATATATTAAAAAAGTCATTTGAATATGACCCTGACTTTTACTCTAGTGGTTACGTTTGATACTGGATGGAAATGGGGCCACAATAGCCAACCGGACCATGACAGGCCCAGTCCGATAGAGAATGCCATTTTGGCCCAAAACTAAAACTTAAATTAGATCTAGTTCGTTATGCTAATGAAATGCACACCATGTATATATAAACAAATAATAACAGAAAATTATTATAAAAAAAAAAAACCTAAAAACTAAAACTAAAAAACATCATCAAAGCATGTTATACATACAATTCGACGCACAACATAATGTACAAATATATATTTTTTTCTATGGAGACATTCCACTTCCAATAAGTTAAGCTACTAAAGCCAATTTTAATATAAGCTGAATCCCGCAAAATAAAATTAAAAAAATCCATTTAATTAAAAAGAAACAATTTACGTTCCGACAGTAAAAAGCTGAAGAGTTCCGAACAAGAGAGGCTATAAAAACGTTACAAAAGTTAATAAATATTACCTCTCTACCATTATGTATGTCGGAACTTTTCGCCACTTAAAGTCGAAACATGTATCTGTCTTAATTAAACGGTAATGATGTTTATGCTTGCTAGAATTTCATGGGGATGTCGATGTTGCTGCTACGGTATCGTTTCTCGGAGAAATTAGCAGAGCAAGAACGGCACTTCATGAGGCCATGCATGTTACAATCCGTACAACTCTTGAACCGGCTCTTACCGTAAATCTTACGGCTTCCGTTGCAGTGGTCGCACACCACGTACTTCAGCCCTCCGCAATTTTTGCACGGTCGGGGCCCGACCTGTTGGGACCCGCCACCGATCATCTGCACCAGCTCGCCGCTCTCGTAGAGCCGCTTCACCTCCTCGGCCCCACCGATGAGCCGCCCGCCGATGAACACGCAGGGTAAGGTGGTGACCTTTAGCCTGCCACCCATGATCTGTTGCAGCTCACACACGAACCTGATATTCAAATATATATATATAACATGATTAAATATATATTACGGTTAATAGGTCTTTTGGTACAATTTTTTTTATAATTTTTATTTATTTTTTATTTTTTTGTGCAATATCGATTTTTTATATACTCTTGGTTAGAGCTGGCAATTTGTGGCACGACACGAACACATACAAAAAAAACCGTGTTTGTGCAAGGATATGACAGAACAATAACACGAACACCATTAGCACGATATAATTTACGTGTCGTGTTTATGTATCACAACACAATAAAGTTGTGCTACTAAGTTTAACTCTTGAGTAATTTTTTGAATTTTTTTATTTAATAGCTTTTAAATAGGGCTAGCAATTCGTACACGACATGATGAGCCAACACGAACACGACAAAAAGTTACGGGTTTGGGTTTGATATTGATGACACATCCTGACACGATAGTTATATGTTTACATATAATAATATCTATTAAAATAAACCTATCTAAACCTAATATGACCTCTTTTAGCAATGGTATTTTAAGAAATTGGATTAAACTCTCATAATTGACTAATTTTAGTTTAAAAATTGTTATATATTATTTATTTTTATTCAATTTACTATAGGTTTTTTGTGCCAATTTTTATGTCGTGACTTACACGTTGCTTTTATATTGTTCACTTTAATTCCATATTTATGTCTTATTTTTTTTTTTTATAAATTAATTCACTTCAATCGAACCCAGAAAAGCTGCTGCACTGGGTTAATTGAACCCAAAATAGCTGATGCTGGTTTCAATTGAACCCATAACAGCTACTGCTGGGTTCAATCGAACTCAGTGCAGCTGCTTCTAGGCTCAATCGAACCCAGAAACAGCTGCACTGAGTTCGATTGAACCCAGAAGCAGCTGCATTGGGTTCGATTTAAACCAGAACAGCTGCTGCTAGGTTCAATCGAACCCAGAAGCAGCTACACTGGGTTCGACTGAACCCAGAACAGCTGCACTGGGTTCGATCGAACCCAGAACAGTTGCTGTTGAGTTCGATCGAACCCAGAAGCAGCTGCTGCTGGGTTCGATTAACCCAGAACAGCTGCATTGGGTTCGATTAACCCAGAACAGCTGCTGCTGGGTTCAATAGAACCTAGTAGCAACTGTACTGAGTTCGATTGAACCCATAACAGCTGCTGCTGGGTTCATTCGAACCCAGTACCGAATTAAAAAAAAATACATATTTTTTAATTATAAAAAGTTGATGAAAATAATAAAGAACATGAAGAACAATAAATATAAAAAGGGTTTTTTAGACATTTCATTAAAATATAACCAAACGATCACATTCAAAACGTACGTTGTCAAACGTAAGTGACTAATGTATGTATTAACCCATTTAAAAATGGTTTAACTACCAAAAACAAAACCAAACTTTATTTTGCCAAAAAAAAACTAAAATTTATTTTTCTTAACACATAACAAGCTAAACTTTATAAAATATAGTAAATTGCAAACTACTATTATTTCTTCACTGAAAAGTGACGGAAACCACAGATGGACAAATCAAAACACTATTTGCTAAAATACATTATCTGAATATTACGTATTTAATTTTCATTACTTTTTACTAAAAAAATTAACGTAGTTTATACTTTGTTATGTTTTTTTTGTAAAATTTAAGTTTGATTTGGTTTTTATTAAGAAAAATGTTCAGTTTGTTTTTACAAAACACTCAAAGTTGGATTTTTCTTTTTAACTAATTTGAGATATTTTATTTTGTAAAATCAAATCGTATTAAATGTATTGCCAATCTATTCATATGAACGAGCGATGTGTATTCCCTTTTTAGGGAACTTTATTAGACTCCTATTTTATTAATTTTTTTATAAAAAAAAAAAAAAACTGATATCACCATGGTATAAAATGTATCAATAAATTATTAATATATCGAGTCAAACGCACCTTAATGTTTAAAATTAAAACTATTTCATTTTTTGTTATCAAATCGTATTGACTGCGTTGACGAATCAATTTATATAAATGAGTGACATCATTTTTGGAATACCCATATTTTTTATAAAAAAAATATATTTATAAATATAATAATGAATAAGAAATTAATCTCCATTTCTAATGAAATTTTCATGCCATTAGAAATATAGGAAACTTAATAAATTATGAATTTTAGAGTTATTTTTCTTTAATAATTTATTGATACAAATGTTTGGATATATCATGAATAAGTATATACTAATACATCGATAATTAATACAATTTGGGGGTCATTAGAGTCCGATCAGGGTTTTCTAGAATCTGGTTGGAGTTCAGACGGAGTGGTCGTGAAGAATAGTACAAAAAATAAAAGAGATGGTAAAATCGTCCGCATATTAATTAATGCGCAAGGTAGTATCAATTTTTTTTTTTTTTTTTCGTTTGGTGGCTCTAAAAGGGGCCCCCATTAAGAGATCAGCATCCATAAAATATTTTCTCAATACCTATTTTGTACTATTTATTAAAACAAGTATGTACATATTTACTAAAATGGTGTAAATTTCGAACAAAACATGTTATAAGGTTATACGTATAGTAGGTAATACAATACAATATTAATACTTTGACTCAAGCACATATTAATGATTAAAATTAAAATATTTCACTATATGGTATCAAATTGTATTAATTGTGTTGACGAATCTAGTCATATAAATGAGTGACACGTATTTTCTCCTTTTTGGAATACTCCTATTTTTTTATTAAAAAAATTATAATATTCTACATTTATAGATACAATATAATGCATAAGAAAATAGTCTCCATTCCTAATGAAATATAGGAAAATTTAATAAATTATGAATTATAGTGTTTATTTTTATTTAATAATTGATTTATTAAGTTTTTTTTTTCCGCTAGACAGCATTCGTAGCATATTTGCTCATGCTTAGAACAATTTATTAAGTTGATGTATGATATTTATTATTTTAAAACAATGCATCCTTTTATAATTTTATAATATGTGTATGAATGTGAAGTTTCTTGAGTTTAAATTAAACGATCTCCAATTTATATTATTAAGATGAAATGGGATGTATCGAATTTATTAACTAGCATTTGTTGAGGACACATATAAAACCTTAAAAATGGATAATTATTAGCAAAAAAAAATTATGTATCTTAAATTCGCAATATGTTATTTATATAATTGATTAGAAGGTTAAACGTAGATTATGTAATACAATACATTATTAATACATCAAGTCAAACACATCTTAATATTTAAAATAAAATATATTACACTTTATGGTATCCAATTGTATTAACTGTATTGACGAATATAGTCATATAAATGAGTAACACGTGTTTCCTTTTTTTTGGAATACTCGTTTTTTTTTTAAATTACAGTATTCTACATTTATAGATATAATAATGCATAAGAAAACCATCTCCACTTTTAATGAATTTCTTATGCCATTAGAAATATAGAAAAACTGAATAGATTATGAATTATAGTGTTTATTTTTCTTTAATAGTTTATTTATTAAGTTTTTTTTTTTTTTTCCAACTATGCAACATTCGTAGCATGTTTTCTCATGCTTAGAACAATTTATTAAGTTGATGTATGATATTTATTGTTTTAAAACAATGCATCATTTTATAATTACATAATCCGTGAATGTATAAATGTGAAGTCTCTTAGTTTAAATGTAACAATCTCCAATTTATATTATTCATATGAAATGGGATGGATCTAATTTATTAACTAGAATTTGTTGAGGACACATATATAACACCTTAGAAAATGGATAATTATTAGCAAAAATAAATTATGTATCTTAAATTAAATATGGTATTCAGAGTCTATATAATTGATTAGAAGGTTGAACGTATATTAGGTAATATAATACATTATTAATACATCGAGTCAAACACATCTTAATATTTAAAATTAAAAATATTTTACTTTATGATGTCAAATCGTATTAACTGCATTGACGTATCTAGTCATATAAATTGATTAGAAGGTTAAACGTATATTAGGTAATATAATACATTATTAATACATCGAGTCAAACACATCTTAATATTTAAAAATTAAAAATATTTCACTTTATGGTATCAAATCGTATTAACTGCATTGACGAATTTAGTCATATAACACGTGTTTCTTCTTTTTGGGAATACTCTTTTTTTTTTTATTACAATATTCTACATTTATAGATATAATAATGAATAAGAAAATAATCTCCATTTTTAATGAATTTTTATGCCATTAGAAATATAGGAATTTTTTTTAATAAATTATGAGTTATAGAGTTTATTTTTCTTTAATAATTGATTTTTTTTTCAATCAGGTAGCATCCGTAGCATGTTTGTTCATGATTAGAAAAATTTATTAAGTTGATGTATTATTTTAAAACAATGCATCCTTTTATAATTTCATAATCCATGAATGTAAGAATGTGAAGTCTCTTAGTTTAAATGAAACGATGTCCAACTTATATTATCCAAATGAAATTGGATGGATCTAATTTATTAACTAACATTTGTTGAGGACATAAATAACACCTTAAAAATGGATAATTATTGGCAGAAACAAGTTATGTATCTTAAATTCGTAGTATGGTATCAGAGTTTATATAATTGATTAGAAGGTTAAACATATATTAGGTAATACAATACATTATTAATACATCTAGTCAAACACGCCTTAATATTTAAAATTAAAAATATTTCAATTTATGGTATCAAATCGTATTAACTGCATTGACGAATCTATTCATACAAATGAGTGACACGTGTTCCCTCTTTTTTAGAATACTCATATTTTTTATTAAAAAATTACAATATTCTACATTTATAGATATAATAATGCATAAGAAAATAATCTCCATTTCTAGTGAATTTTGTATGCCTTATAGTGTTTATTTTTATTTAATAATTTATTTATTAAGTTTTTTTTTTCCGCTAGACAGCATTCGTAGTATATTTACTCATGCTTAGAACAATTTATTAAGTTGAAGTATGATATTTATTATTTTAAAATAATGCATCCTTTTATAATTTCATAATCCGTAAATGTATGAATATGAAGTCTCTTACGTAACGAATCTCCAATTTTTATCATTCATATGAAATTAGATTAATCTAATTTATTAACTAGCATTTGTTGAGGACACATATATAACACCTTAAAAAATGGATAATTATTGGCAGAAAAAGATTATCTTAAATTTGTAATATGGAATCAGAGTCTATAGTAATTAATTAAAAGATTTAGCTTGTATAAATCGTTATTACTTCTATATTATCTGAAATCTCGTCAAAACTATGATTTTGTGAAAAAAAAAAATCGTATAATTTTCATTTTATTGGATATGTGCATTATTAACACATCGACCTCTAATGAACAATATTCGCTCTTCTGACACATTATTGGATAAAAAACAATTCACTTATCACCTTAATTAAGATTTTCGAAATTTATGTTACCTGGCATCCATAGACAAGTCTCGTTCATCGATCGGTACTCCGAGGCCACGTAGGATTGATAGAACGAGTCGGCAATCCTCAAATGTTCGGCGAACCACGCGTAGGCTCGTAAAATACACAACGATGGACTCCATCGGTTGTGGTGGTTCGGAGCTGGCACGCTGAAAGAGGAAGAAGTTGTTGTTTCGAGGGTTGGAACTCGGTAGGGCCACGCGGTGAAATATCGTAGGGCTTCGTGGCGAAGAAGGACACGATTCAGTTTCGCTAGACAGCGTCGGGACGTCTTTAAAAGACGAGCAGGAGAAGCTACGTGATCGTGGGGTCGTGTGGGCCCGAATCGGCAGCCACGAAGTCCACATTATGGAGGGTCCGTGCCGGAGCTGGTGGTGGTTGTGGTGGTGGTGATGGGGTGAAGGTTTATTATGATGATAAAGTTGTAGAAGAGCCAGAAAAGGGGGTAGGGAGCAGCATGGAAAGCATGTAAGGGAGTGCCAGCCAAAATATAGTGAGTGCTATTGTCTTATTTGGTTTGTAATTAATTGTTCCTTCCTTTGAATGTTACACCATGTAATTATTATTATTATTATTATTATTATTATTATTATTAATTATTATTATTTTGGACAAACCATGTAATAATTGTACATTTCCATTTTATATAAATTATTTATTTATTGTTTGTTTACGATTTTACCCTCTGGTTTTCCATTTATATAAATTATTTATTATTGTTTGTTTATGATTTTACCCTCTGGTTTTGATTCTCATAGGTATATATATAAGGTAGGGTATGACTAAAATACAATTAATTGTGAAAATAGTCGGATTTCTAACTACTAGATCAAGATCAGATAAAGAATGAATCAGATTTCATAATAGATTAGCTTAATCAATGTATAAATATTGATATGTATGATCTAATAATTATAAATTAAATTGCAAATTTAGTCGACTACATTTTAATGAAACCTTATTTTTTTACTGCTTAGAATGGTGCAATATGACAATTGTTTTGCCAAGTTATTACATTTTATAATTTTTTTTGTATCTATACTATTTAATAAATTAAGGCTCCATCATGAACATGCTAGGGGTTTCAATGGGCCGGGTCGGGTGGTCGGGTGGTATTGCCAGACCCTGAGTTCCCCCGCGGGTTGAATACTCGTCCCATACATCTCGTGGGGCGAGTCTTTATATGAGAGAAATAATCTATTATTACAAATTCAATGTTCATCGTATCTAAATCCGACTCTAAATTTAAATTATAAATTACAAATTTAACTCCAAACATGCAGGGTGGAGCGGGTCCGCATGACCCCGCAACCTCGAATCCGGACCCGACCCATATCTCATGGATCACAGGTCGGCCGGGCAAAACTGAAATGGGTACCCACGGGTCGTCGGATCATGACACGTTGACACCCTATGAACAATGTATTTTAAAACGAAAAACCAAAACAATAAATTGAGAATAATTAGAGTTATTTATTTATTTGGTATAATATCTGTATATGGATATAGAGAATGAGGAATAAAATCACTTATTCATCATCTAATCTTTATATACCTCACATTGTGAGTGCTCTTTAATTAAGTCGTTTTTTTTAATAAAAAAAAAACATGTAAAACCAAAAATATTTGGTATAAAATATGTAAAACCAAAAATATAAGTTAAATTGAGAATTATTATTAGATTTCTTATTAATCATCTATTCTCACACCCTCCACATCTTTATATTTCTTTAATTGAGATTTCTTTTTATAGATTTGGACGGGTTATGACTAATTTTTAATAAATTTCATATCTCGACCAGATTCAATTTGGACAAATACAAAGGGAACATCATCAATCGGAACCGGCTATAAATTATAATACAACACTCAACGGAGTTCACTTTTAACACCTCTAATATATAGATATATGTATTGTAAACTCTGTAAGAGAAGGTAAGCATATAGAGTTTGTGACAGACATCAAGTAATTTAGGGTCTAATTATTAACATATATATGACCAAAAAGTGGCAGAATCCACTTCAAAGTTAACTAATTTTTCATTATAGATAGATAGATAGATATGCATGGTTCATCTTTGATATTTGGTTATGTTTCTTACATTTTTGCTCCTTTTGAGATGAGAATATATCACCATAAGGAACCTCTTGCTTGACTTTAAGAACATCCTGGGTAGCAAGAACTGCACATACATAGATTAACCAAGACTCATTTATTACCTAGCTAAGTTAATTAAGAAGAGTAATTAATTAACTACTGAATGTATTTAATGAATGATTTGTAAGTACCACAAGTTTGGTAGAAGATCATGGATGCTCCTTTCCGGGTCATTCCACTAGTCGAGTGGTTGAGGGATTCAACTTTGGGAGCTCCAGGAGTGTCAAAATGTGCCTTCATCTGCCTGCAGTAGATTCATTTGCAACAGATTCACATCTCAGTATATTACATTTAAGTAAGCAGCTCAGAAAGTATATATATAGTCTTACTTTGATCGTATTATTACCCGTAAATTGTTTCGGTCAGCTTGTTTGGAACATGAGATGTGAATGGAGGAGCTGGTGTTTGGGTTGGCCCTGTTTCTACCAATAGCTCTGCAGAAAAATAAGTTTTTGTAATGAGTGAATAGCAACTTATAGGAGAAAATGCATAGAACTTGTATTTGTTGTACCTTGATCAAGAGATGCACCATTTTCAACAATTTTTGTTAAGCCTCCAAAGTTTGGTTCAACTTTAGACCAAATATGCTCCGCAACTGTTTCAAGTCCACCACGGCCTCTAGGTCGTAAAATCGTTCGTAAGATCCTAATACCATAATCATGATCCTCTTAGATCCTAAAAGATTAAGATCCTACAAGGGATCAAGATCGTATAACTTCACTAGAATCGTAAAATCGTAAGATCCTAAGATCCAGATCGGGATCCTGACAACCTTGGTGATTAGTACCAGAAGCCGGGAAACATCATCTATAAGAATGCCTAGAAAAGGGAAACCCAAAATCCATAGAAGATTCAAAACGACCATCATTGCTTAAATTTGAGATAAATAAATTAATACAAACCGGAGAGTATTACATATAGGAGCTGGACTTTTTGTTGATAAACAATTACAACTCCACCTGAGAGATTGCAGGAAACAAGCTCAATGAATTTAGCGACAGAAAATCATCGATAATCGGAAACAACAGAGAAACAAAGCAAGTAAGAAAACCTATTAATATTCCAGAGAGTCTGAGGGCCATCGGATCTGATGGATTCAGTATCTAGTGACGCAAAAGACATGCATACAAGAAATTCAAATGTCACAAAATTCTACCATATCTGGACAATATCGAGTTTTTTGAGCTTCTTCCGGATGATTTTGGCATGCAAGGTGGAGTCCATCCTTCAAACAAAACCATCGAGAAAATTCAGAACGAATATAAGGTGGCATGGTAAACGGAAATTATGCGATGGAGTTTAAAACCCAGTAGGCTACTGATTCGCGCAAAAACACAAAAACTGAGGAACAAAAGGTCGTTAGAGATGGAGGAAAACACTCCTCACCACATCTGGCCGAGTAGAGCTTTCCGAGCTAGGAGGTCGTGAGAGTAGAACATCTCTGTCCATCAGCGTCATTACTCGCAGAAATTTCAAGTTCTAGAGAATGATGAAGTTTCGGCCAGTTTACACCGAACGGTCTCTCCGTCCATAACAGACTGATGCTAGATAAATGTACCCATGACTCCAACCCGGCCACCTCGGCACCCGTAACTTCAACCAGGCCCACACTTAAAAAAAAAAAAAAAAAAAAAAAAAGGTTTCCACTTCTTTTTCCTTATTCATTTCATTTTCCATTCTTTTTAATGCGTCTTTCGGATTAGAACTTTCGGCTCTAACGCCACTGTTAGGGAATAAGACATACGAATTAATCAATCAGCTCATAAGCTCAATAAACCCATAAGCTCGAACTTTTGAGTGAATGTTTTGGATATACACTTAAAATTTCTTAGGGGTTAACAGGTCTTTTGGTCCATGATGTTTGACCACTTATGGGTTTTGGTCCATGATGTTTTTTTTCCTAGTTTTGGTACCATATGTTTGCAGATTTTTCTAGTTTTGGTCCGACCATTACATTCCGTCCATTTTTCGGTCACGTAATTAACCCTAAACTTTCAAATTTGGGGGAATTGACACATAGAACTAGGTTTAGGGTGTCAATTCCCCAAATTTGACCCATTAAACCTAGTTCAATTCGCTCAAATTGAACTAGGTTTAGAGTTTCAATTCCCCCAAATTTGAACAAAATTGAAAGTTTAGGGTGGATCACGTGACTTGCACATGTCACTTAACGGGAAAAATGGACTGAATATAACGGTCAGACCAAAACTAGAAAAATCTGCAAACATATGGTACCAAAACTAGGAATAAAAACATCATTAACCAAAATCCAAAAGTGGTCAAACATCATTGACCAAAAGACTTGTTAATCCAATTTAACATACTAACATTAGTATGCTGAAATTTTGTATTGAATTGAGAATTTAATTTATGTTATGTTAGTCTTGAATTCTAATGGTCTTTAAATTTTCATAAATTTAAATAATTTTTATATAATATATATTTTTCCAATTTTCGGTGAAAGTCCAGGATGTTTCGAGCCCGTCAGAGTATTTTTAATGGGCAAATTTTGGTGGACATTTTGCCTATGTCAATGAGAGAATGAAAGACATTTTTTGTCTCTCCACTAATTGTTCATATACATGTTTATTCTCTTTCCTCTAAGTTGTCCATGGACACTTCTAACTTTTTAGAATCTCTCCATATTTTGTTGGTTTATTTAACATCTCTCTATTGATTAATGAGTGATTTTATATCACGTAAACATTTTAAAATATCTTTGCCATTGGAAGAGATAAGACATTTCAAATAAATTTAATATTTTTATGATATATTGGCGAGTTAGCGATAATGTGGCTCAAAATGGGAGCTAAAATGTCTTTTACCATTGTGAATGCTCTCACGAATCATGTAGGCCCGCTTCGAGCGGACATTTTACTTGGGCCCAGGCAATGATTTGGAAATTTTGAAATTCCAAATCGTATCTTTTTTTATTAAAAAAAAGACCCATCTTGAAAGGTTAATCTCAGTCTAATTTTGAGTCCCGTGGTGGATTTGTATAATTTAGGACGGATTTGAACTAAACCAAAATTTCCAGACAAAAAAAAAAAAACTCAGATAAAATTTCAAATTTTCAAAGTTTAAATATATTTTACATCAAACTTTAAACATCATTAAGATAAAACAGAAGACTAAATTACATAACACAAATCACAATTAAAAATTTGAAACATCAACAAATTCCTTAAAGTAACCATGTAATAATAGTGTGGTGGTTCAGTACCTCATTCTTTAACCAAAGGTTAGGGGTTCAATACCCGCTAGTGACCATGTGAATGGAAAATTGTTCATGACCAACACTTTACCCCTTACGGGACGAGTGGGGATTAGTTTAGATGTGGAGTAAGTATGATACGGGTGCTGCCCTCCTGATGAGGGCCCCTAGGACCCCGCGGGAAACCAGAAAAAATGCTAGTCATGAATAAGATCACAAGCGGGAATTGAACCTGTGAGCTCTAATTAAAAGTTGATACGCTGATTTACCAGACCATTGTTACATAGTTAAAAGAGTCATATTTAATCAACTAAAGTTAACTCGTATTAAACTCAGGCTTTCCTTAAAAAAGTTGAGCCCGAGCCCAATTGTGAAAGAAAAGTCCGCTAATCGACGGAATTTTTTTATTTTAAATAATGATGATTGATTGCCTGATTGGAATGTTATACGTAATAATAAGTTTCCAAATTCAGAGGTTTTAGAAATTAAACCTTATTGTCATAATAACATGACAAGGAAACACCTTTGATAAACGCGTAAATTGGCCCAAAAAAATTACAGAGCAACTAGGAAATATTGTCGCCTTCATTATAACTATCGTACTTGTACACATCACCACCAGTTTTTGTCATGCTGTGCTGATAGCAACACAAGTACATTGCAAGTAGGTATGTAAGTGACTAATTTTCATGGAGGCTCTCTCTAAGAGAAGGATACCAAAATCTAAATATGTCGTAAGCTTCATTCTTGTAGTGATAATAAAAAAAAAACCAACCCTATGATTGTTCTTCACCGACTCATGGTTCCACCTTTCGGTCGCCAAAACCCTTTCACGCCCACAAGGAACTGTTGTTGATGAATCGCGACTTTCCAATGCAATGACAGCAAAATAGGTCGAAGCATGTTCAGTATTTCAATGTTCTCTTGCATCACTACGTATCCTCCCGGTCTCAATACCCGGTCCATCTCCACAGCAGCATCTATAATGTCACATCTGAAAAAAGAAAAAGAAAAATTGGCAGCCAGTATCACAAATCATGTCATCAGAAACCACAAAGATAGTATCAGGATTTATTTTTATTTTGCCAAGATTTTAAGAAATGATACCTCTCTGCTAGACTTTTGAAGAGGAAACTCGAGTGCAGAAGATCATAGGTTCGAGGGTAGGTATTCAGAGATTCACACCAATCATGGTAGATACCGATCAACCCTCTATCAAATATGACTGACAGTGTATCTTGCATATGAACCGGGACAACATTCATTACCCAGATCGGCTTATCAATTAGTGCTGCAGCAAATCTGCAGAATGCAGGTCTTATCAGCATGGAAATTGTGCTTGTTGACAGTTATTGTAGTTGAACTTACCCGCCATATCCAGCATTCATATCCATGACATTTCTCACACTTGTCCAGTTTATACCGAGGCCTTCCAAATACACATCTGAAACTAGTGCAGCCCAGTGCTTCGTATCCTCATTAAATAACTTTTCGGATTCTTCTTCAGTTGACAAGCTTAGAGGTTTACTAGTAAGCCTCTCTGGCCATGCAGTAGGCCAATTTAACACATTTCCTGCGCTATCAACTGGAAGCCGAGAAAGGCACTTGCTGAGAGGCGCATACCTTGGATAACAAGAAAAGCAAGAACAAACAAGATTAGCAGGAAAGAGATATGTATAGACAAATATTTAACAATGTCAAGGCAAGTACAATGTGAGAAAGAAAAGGCCATACCAAGAAACAGATTGCGGCTTCTGGGGCTCACACAGAGGAGGCTTCTGCTCATGGCGACTTTTGTAGCACGAAAATGAAACAGGTTTCTGATAGATCACAGCACCGATTCCATATGATGTATAAGAAGTTTTAGTCACCACTTTCCAGCACATTGATGTTGTCAGTGCCACCATAGCTGCAAAAGATTAAACATAAAATCAGTTTAATAGACTATTCGACATTAATGTGCAAATGAAGAAATTTCATCAAACAATATATCCAGCAAAGACCGAGAACATCTATGAGATAATTATGTGGTTCACTCACAGTTCCAAACTTTTTGATCCCTTTGGTCATCGCGGTAAACTGGAGTAGCAGACCAGACAAAGTAGCCTCCAGGCCTGAGAATCCTGTTGAGCTCCATCAATGGTTTCCCACCTATAACCGAATTATAGTAACGCCATCATGCAGAATATTCTCGAAAAGATCCATCAAGTGAATTTTATGCACAAAATAGTTAATCAGCAATTTACCATCTGCATCCCAGTGAACCCTACACCGAGCACAGTGAATCACGTCGAAGGCATTATCTGGAAAATTGAGCTTTTGTGTCCCAATAACTGATAGGGTCGCGGGAATTCCTCTCTCCAAAGCAAACTGGATTTGAGCTTCATGTTCATCTTTTGGGGCAAGTGACATTGTGATTACATCTTTGTCGAGCAAATAGCCACCAAAGCTGGCAACACCACAACCAACATCCAGAACGACTCTCACATGTTTTCCCCATTGTATTTCTGGTAAAGACTGTAGAAGTACAACTAACAGGAATCAGCAAACTATAAAACTGAACTGATATGATTTAAGTTGAGAAATGGATGTTAACACCAATAAAGGATACCTAAATGGTTATGTTCACAAAACCACTTGAGCAAGAGATGTACAATTTTGTTAAGAATTTTGTAACTGTAAGCATATGTATCCACAAAAACAACCTAAAAGACTTTTACTAGTAGTATAATGCAATACCTTCTCTATAAACTCAATGTAGTTGGTAACTCCATCCTTAAACTGAGTTCCTCCACCTGGAAAAATAAAGTATTCACCAGACTTTCGGACCCAATTTTGATCCTTTTTGTAATCCACGAGCTTAGGGTGTGGCACATTCTCATACCAAATCTGCATAGAAGACAATATATGATTTAGTTCGCAGCTAGTAAGACAAAACCGAGTACGAAAGTAATGATTTCAACACCAACATAGTTGCAAAGGATTGAGGTACGGCATTGCGGAACATACATAAACCCGAACTAAACCCTAAATATGGATTATGTTCAAGTTGCATGATTAAAATGCAAAAAGTTCATCCAAACCTTAAGCAGGCCACGCCAGTCAGGACAAGGTATAAGTAGAAAGTAATCAATATCAGGACATCCAAGTTTCACTGATATCCTTGAACTTAAATCGATTAACAGAGCAAGAATCACACGTCTTCATAAAATCATAAGCATTGCAATATGCCACGGGTTAAAAATTCTGATTTTGCATGAGTTTAAGTTGACGGATGTTGAGAAAGAACCAATAAAAGTGAACCGATAAATTGAAATTACCAATATCTTACCAAAAGTTTACAGACAAGCTCACCATGTCCCTGCTTTTAGGCCACGGAATCGGAATTTTGTACCCTCTCGGGATTGGGACCAGACACCGCGGCGCCGGAGTAGGGCAATGCCTCTCTCTGTGCTCCATGTGTCGCCTGGACTTCAAGGCCTTGATGGCTTTGAAGTTGTCCAGACAAGGAATGACGTCCACCGCCACAGATCCCTTGCAGAGTCCCCATTTGATGCTGAGATCGACCCGCGCCTCCTGATCCGACAAATCAGACGGCGGCGACGGGGGAGGAAAGGAATCGGACGGCGTTGAAGGAGGTGGGTTGTTATCGACCGGAGTCGATGATGGTGTTGGGGAGGAAGGAGAAGTAGATGTGTGGCGATCGGAGCTGGAATAGGAACGGGAATAGTGGGGGTTGATTTTGATGTCGTTAATGGTGAAAGAGAGGAGGAAGACGAAGCAGAGGAGGAGCAAGATGGTGAATGCGAAGATGAAGGGGTGTTTCCTTTCCCGGAAGAGGTTTTGGACTGAGGCCATTGCTATTATGAGATGCGCCTTTTTGGGTATGAAAATCAATAACTGTGAGTTCAATCGTGAAGAAGAAAGGAGAAAGAACCAATAGATCTGTGAGAGAGATTTAGGTGAGGACGAATGTCACTGTACTCAGATTCTTTATTTGGAGAGAGAGAGAAAGACGCGGTAAGTGTCTGGAATTTCGAAATGTCGTTTTTCTAGACTGTTATATTATTAATTAATCAACTATCGAGATTGCATATTAGATCATGTACATGAATGGTCGAAAGTACCATTTTTCCTTTTTTTTTTTTAAGGATTAATAACCAAATCTCTACATATATTTTTAATTTCTAAACAAATTTTTTTTACATATATTTTTTGTAAAACTGGACATAAAAGAAGTAAGTGTTGTCCAACTGGAATCATTTGGTGAGTGTTCAATATAAATTCGACAATAATTGTATCAAAATACGTTTAATTAAACGCTTAATTAATAGACACCGTTAAAACTGGAGTAGATGCTAAATTCAAGGCATTTTCCTGCAATCTTTCAAATTATTACTAAATTTATCTTGTGTAGATATTAAAAGACTTCACGTGGTCGAAACATGCTCTATTTTATATTAAAAAGTATAAAATTTATTCAAGTAGTGATTTGATTATTAACTATTTTTTAATTTAAAATCTCCCTTATAAAATTACTAGGAAAGGTGGCCAATAAGGAGGATGCTTGTTATAATTACTCTATCTTTGTACATAATAAATAGTGTCGTTTATTAATGAGTTAATTAAATATTTGTTAAATAGTCTTCTAGTGCTTTTAATTAAAATTGACTTTTGGTATTATATATATTATTTTTTTATAACTTTTAGTGTATATGTTTGTATTTTGTAAATTTTTAGTGCATCTGTTAGTTAGCCGTTAGTTTTGACCGTTAAGTACCAATGTGCAAATCATATGACTCCCCCTAAGTTTCTTTTTTGCACAATTTAGTCCATATTATTTTCTCCGTTTAACCACTTTTCTTCGGGTACCACCAAGTTTGCCGACCACCAACCAAGGTTGTCGACCACTACCAAATCGGGGTTGGTCACCACTAACTGGGGTCGGGCGGCTCCGATCTGGGCTACATAGTATTTTGAAATTTTTTGGTGCATTTGTTAGTTGACCGTTAAGTATCCATATACAAACCATGTGGCTCCGCCTAAGTTTCTTTTTTTGCACAATTTAGTCCCTATTATTTTTTTTCTGTTCAACCACTTTTCTTTTGGTACTACCAAGTCTGCCGGCCACCAACCAATGTTGTCGACCACTATCAATCGGGGTCGGTCACCACCAACTGGGGCCGGGCGGCTCCGAACTGGGTCGGCCACCACCAATCGGTACCAGCCACCACCAAATCGGAGTTGGCCACCACCAAATCGAGACTGACCACCACTAATTGGGGTCGATCGGTCTTGATCCAGGTTACATAGTAGAGCTCCGACCAGAGCCACAAAAGGCTCATGAGCCCTCTTTGGCCCATCAGAGTCAGGGGCCCTGACCAGGAGCCCTCAGTGGCCTAGACCGCGGTGGGCCGGTCGACATCAATTGGTGGTGGTCGGCCCCGATTTGGTGGTGTCCGGTCTCGATCTGGTGGTGACCGCCTCGATCGGTGGTGGTCGACAGTCTTGAGTTGTGATCGGTTGATTTGACCGGTGCCCGAAAGAAAAGTGGCTGAACGGAGAAAACTTGTACTAAATTGTGAAAAAATGAAACTTAGAAAGAAGTCACATTTTGGCCAAAAAAAAAAGAAGAAAGAAGTCACATAATTCACACATAAATGCTTAATGCTCAACTAATGAATAAACTAAAAGTCTACAAAAATACAAAAATATAACACCAAATCCAATTTTCGTTATACAGCACACAAAAAACACCATTAACACTTAAATATTTATTTAGTTATAACTGTCAATCTTAATTTTTAGTCAAAACTTAATATATTTGTTAATTTTACCTTTTTTTGGTAAAACGTTCAACATTGAGACCACTTGACTTATTTCGAATTTAAATGAGTGCATGTCGATTTAAAAAAACAAAAAGAAAAAAAAACAAAACACAAGATATGACATTAAGCAATTGTTCCTCATGAAGATAAAACTGACTGCATGCATAGTTAAAGTCCTTTCTTACATCCTATTAACTGCAAAAACGAGCGCCCCCGGCTAACTCAGTACAAGTGATGATCAGTCTTTAGAGCAAGCACTACATGTGTTGTAGAAAAGAAAAGAAAAACTGAAAAAACGCAGTCATTTCTTTACTATCCTATAGCTCCGGGGCCTCCAACTCAATCAAAGTAATTAACACCCAATTCAAGCAGGTCTGGTACTTGCAGCAGCAGCAAAGTTCTAATGTGTGCCTGGTTAATGCATAAAGTGAACTTGGGAGTTTCTTCACTCTGCTAATTATAGTTCAGCAGCTCCATGCGTATCACTTCCAGATGTGAACAACCAACTGAATAGTGCCGATAACCTGCTGGGTACCTGCACCGTTTCTTCAGATTTCACGTTGCAAATGGTATGATAGTCGTGCTTCAAATGCGGAGCAACTATCTTCTCCTAATAAACCAGACAAGAAGAGGAAATTCAAGGTTAAAGAGTATTCCTCAAAACTGCATAAGACTTAAGATGCTAATAATCAGAAATTTTACCTTAAAATCTTTGAATGGACAAAAACTTGCACCGCCACAGCCCTATTAAAGATTTTAAAAACATAAACATGAAAAATAAAGATAAGTCAATCAATCCATTCTTCCCTCATAATTATGTCCAGTCCTCATTATCAGTCCTGATACTCATTGATCTCCGACACTCAAGTTTCTTCCAAAAAAATAGAAAGAAGAAAGGTCCAACACTCCATAAAAACTAAGAAAACACAGTCAGTACAACCGGTTTCTAAAGCTCACACCCTAGAATATGGCTGCTACTTTAGAAACTGAACCTTCTAAAAGAGCATGCTGAGATGTAATCTCGCAAGCCCAAAGCTAAGAAAAATGAAAACATTGACTGCATGCCACAATTAGCGTAAAGAAGGTAAATTTACTTGGACAAAAAATAAAAAATTGGGTGAAGAAACGATAATCATAAATATGCAAGACAAATTTAATTAGGTCGCAGACTTACCGGAACTGAAATAGGTTTTTCATTGTGGAGTACTTGCACAAAGTAGGGACTTGAAGAATTGTTAGGGCAATTGTACAGTACCAACATATTATTCCCACCAAAAGGGGCCACACTGCTACCCCTCCAGGTTCTCTTTTGAGGAGGTTTTGGAGGAAAATCCAACGGTTGTTCCTTCAGTATTTGTTGGAACTCTGATATTCATTGAAAAACAGTTAGGAGTGGTGGACATAAAATGTTAATGCATGTGCTGACTGAAAGAGGATCCACTAATTTGATACATGTAATGACAAGTCAAGATGGTAATAGGTGAGTGCGCACCAGATCCTTGAAGGAAAAGGCCGAGTAGGCATGAAAATGGAACAAGAGTTTCTGCATGAGCAAACCAAAGCCTTGCCTTCTCGTAACTTCCCGAGGGGAGTTTCTCTGCAAGAGTAACATCAAGAAAAACATGTTTAGTTTAAAGATTAGCCAAATCAGAGCATATAGAGGTTTCGACTAACATGATGATATTATTCAGACCATATTATTGCAACCTTATATCCATAGCTATGGGACCTTTACATTATGGAATATCACCAGATCAGAGTTTAGGTGCATGTGGATTTTCCCATGATAAGTATTAAGTAGACACTACAATCCAAATAATTACCCTAAACCCAAAAAATGGGGTAAGAAACCATCAAGAAAGCAAACACAAGTTGGTTAAATCAACCTTTGAATCTCTAAATAAAGATTTGACAAGTGAACAACCCAATACTAGGAGAAGTTATTGACAAATGAAATACCATGCTTCCAGTTTCTACGATTAGGTAAAGCTAGATCTGAATAAGGCTTAATCTAGTCAAGTAACTACGAATGAACCTATAAACTAGGTAAGTAGGATTCTGCAACCCAAAAGAACCAAGGCAGCAAGAAACACCTTAAAAGCAATTATTATATGATACTAAAATAAACAATAAAAAGAACCGATAGAAATCTAGTATCACCTTTGTTAGCATCAATAGCTTCTTCCATGGCCTGAAGAACATCTTTGAGCAAAGGCACACCCATTCTGTAATTTATTGACTTTCCATATCCCTTCAGTATGAAGGCCTCTAAATCGTCTGTCCACTCCAGCAAAGAAATCTACCAAGTAAAATCAGGGTTAAGAACCTATAAAGTGTCTGAAGTTTCACCAATGTTGAAATTTAGTGTCTGAAGTTTGAAATGTTAAAATGGATAGTCCCAGATTTCATTTTTGTTGAAATTTAGAAGTATGTATCTCTTTCAGTCTCCGCACGTATTTTCCTCTCCCTTCATTCATTTGCATCAACCCACTCACCCACTCATATCACTCTTTACTTTTCACAAAGTCGTCAAATTTCCCCCAAAACTTGAACTTCCAAAATAAAAGGTTTATAACAGAGTGTGTGGAGCAATTTCCAGCAACAACGGAGCATGATTTACTTGCATGGATGTGGTCAGCTTTTTAAGTGACGATCCCGGCAGGGTGATGAAAATGGAGCGTGCATAGGAGGTCGAATTTGACAGTCGGTTTCGTCGGGATTGACTTCTCTAAAGTAATCACACCGAGACACCAAATTTCAACAAAAATGAAACTTGGGACACTCCATTTTAACGTCAGACACCAAATTTTAACATTGGTGAAACTTCAGCAGTTTATAGGTTCTTAACCCAAAAAATAATATATGCAAGTCTCAAAGAAGGGTCAAGATGTCAAGATGAAGCTTCTAACTATTCAGTTCTAACAATTACTAATTTTATCAATAGATGCAAAAGGAAATATAAGAAAAGGACATATGGAGGACCAAAATGAATCATGGTGACACCTATTTGCTCTACTGGATGATTCCATTAACCTATCCACCCCAAGTAGTCAGATGTATTCTACCTAATTTCCAATAAATCAAGAGAGAACAATGCAGATTTGACTGCCCTAACTATAACTTATCAGAATTCAGACAAAAGCCAGGGAAAAAAAGGATTTAAAGGAAGAAGTAAATGTACCTCATCCGAGGTGAAAAGACCACAGGCTTGATCAGTAATGTCCAACAAAGATGCTTCCTACAACCACAAAGCAAAATGAGAAAGCAAGAAAGAAGGGTATTGATGATGCTTGAGCATTACTACTAAACCATAAGGACGATCTCCAAAAGGATAGAGGAACTGGACCTGTTTGCAGAGGAACCACAATGAGGAAGCATCTTGCCTAGTAAAGTTCAGCCCAACCCGCTTGACTAAAGAACTTGTGATTTCATCCAAAATGGGTTCCTTGAGTTTATTAACTGAAGGTTCACGCTCTTTCCTGAAGTTCTGTAAATAAAAGGAGAACGAGACACTTAAGATGAAGCAAATGACAGAAGCGACACAACAAAATGAGGTTCTATGATTCCAAGATGCAGAAATTTTTATCTTGGAATCGACAATTCATGAACAAATTGGTTCAGGTAGCACTAAAATTCAGAATTAAAATACTTTATGTATGTTATCGTTTTACCTATAACCCGGTGGAAAACACATAATAGCATAAAGTATGCAACCCATCAGTTTCTTTCTTTATATGTTAAGACAAATTTCTCATATACATGCGAGTAAAAGTAATCACACACAAGCTGTACATAGGAAGAAATATTTGATTGATAGAGAGAGCGCGCACATGGACTAAGCATCTTAAAATTTTATATACAAAGGGGAGCACAGAGGAATAGAATTAATGATACATATAAACTAAAGGCGAGGAATAGAATTAATGATACAGATAAACTAAAGGCTATACTAAATCCAATAAGCTGCTAGGAGTCATAGGACCCGTAACACCTGTTAATGTTAAATTAAATTGAATTGGCCAGATATAAAAGATTTGTAGCACAATGTAGGGTTACAGGTATATAAGTAATCTAAAGAATTTAATACCTTGTAATTCTGACAACAATCATGAAACCTTAACATTGTATCACTTGCACGACTTTCACTTGTGACAGCGAAGGCACGATTATTTTCTCGTCCAAGAGTTCCTTTCCCATTGAACAGACCCATACCGAAAGCGACAGCACTTGCTGATGCCCGAGGGACCTATCATGTTTTTCAAAAGTGAGCGATAACATCAGAAAAGGTAAATGAATTATGGTACAAAGAGCTACATGATATAAGAATACTATAACAGTACAACTTCAGCAGGAAAAACTTAAGATTTAAGAAATTGTATTAAGATCAACAAATGAACGATCGACTCTGAGGCTCTCAAGAGATCCCGAGTTTATACTTCTAATCTTCTCAAATAAATAGGGGAAAATGAAGAGCATAAATAATCGTCATTCACTAACATAGAAAATTGAAGGAAGCTAGTAATAAGCATGCGATACTATAAAATAAAGATAACAAGATCAACATGGTGTTGCTAGCTGATACCATAATAACACCCTTCAATATTTTCATCCACAATAGATCTCTTACCTGAGATGCCTTTAGCACATAAACATCAGGATGATAGTCATCTTTGAACAAGTCAGGAAATCTCTCACGGACCCTAAGTCCGAGATCATACAACTCTTCTTCTCCCTTCGAGATTAATTCTCCACCCCTCAACTTCCCTTTCCAAGCTGATTGCCATCCTCGCATCCAAACAGGCATCTGCTTAAGAGATGACTTCTGTTCTTCAGCGTCCTTTACTAGATGCTGCATACGAACAGCCAAACCATCCAACTCTCTGATACGTTTCTTTGTAGGTGAACGAGTTCCATGCCTTGCCTAAAACAAAAACAAGTGACGCTCAAGATTCGGTTTGTTTCCAGTATAATAAGAAATTATCATTATTTCAAGTTAGCCCCTTATGGAACATGCATGCAAGGTTCATCATGCTATAACATTCACTAGCAGAGAGGAAATGACAGCCCACTCTTTTCAGCAAACATATTGATATTGTAGTGGACCAAAAAAAGCATGTGCAAAACGAAGAAACAAAAACAAATTACCACGAGATTCAAGTGGACAGGAACACAGCTATCTGGCAATCTGGAAGGTACAGATGCATCGGTTAGCACCTCGCTCCCCACATTATATCTACAGCGCAGTTGCAAAGTTGACGCATTAAACGTGTGAGAAATATTATATGCATGTAGATATTCATCTGACATATATGCTTATGTACAAAGAGGCACGAAGAGCACAAAAGAACATAAACAACTAAGACACTGCAACCCAAAAAACAGGTTAAAAATCAAGAGTAATTAGCTATATCATTTTCTGAACACATCCATGTATACCATCTGCACTGCACTGATGATAAATCCATATGGACTACATAAATCAACATGGAAATTTGAGAAACTGCAGTTCATTAGCCAAAATTGACCATTATGTAGCAATGCACAATACTGTCTTATGAGAATGCAAGAAAACTGAAATGCATCTATTGTAATATGCAAATGTCTATATAACAAACAGATTATACAATTAGACTGGCAAACAGGCCAGCAGCAAGATCTAGAGCTCTTCAGCTGTAGTGGACTTAACTACCGTTTAAATCAACATAGAAAAAAGCCTCAATTGTCATTCTATAAGAACATGACTAGCTAAAGCTGATCAAAGAAGCCACTGTAGTAGCTGCACCTTCTAAAATAATTCATAACACAGAGACCGAGAGATAAACCTGGTGACAGTAGAGAGATGTGACCGCACATCGAAAGCTTCAGCAACAGTAGAATGAAATACAGAAACAAGTGAAACCACGACTAGCAACTGTACTATCATTTCTATCCCTTCTGCTACCTGCAAATGAAATCGGGAAGTTCTCAAACAGGGGACAGTTTAATTGGAAGTAATTAGTACACCGCAGTACAGCGATTGAACAAATTATATAGATGAATCCATAAAGAATCAGAGATCAGGATTTCACCAATATTCGACGCCTTGGCTTCTCCCACGGCTCTCGATCGGCTAGTTTCTCTGTCGGTTCACCTTGGTAACTTCTCTCTCGTTCTCTCTTCGGAGGACAAAAAGAGAATTGCAAAATATACCCCCGAAATTCTCTTCATAGGGGAGAGACGAGTGTCCCAAAAGAAGCAAATAAATAAAACCTGCTTCACCGATAAAAACTTTAGTCGGGAAATGATTAAGAGAACGCCTCCCAAGATTCGACATGTACCGACATGTTGAAAGTTTGTAAAAATTACACCCAATACCACTACACATAAATAAAATAACTAATGTACTATATTAAGATTTGATACCCATTTCCTTATCCATATAGTTTTTAAATAACTTTTTACTAGTGAACCCCATCTAAATGTTTACTAGAGATGGATCCGACACTCCAACTAGGAGTGCAAGCAAACGAGTTGAGTCAAATATCTATCAAGTTCAAGTCGACTTGATTATTATATATCCAAGCTCGAATTTGAATTCAAACTTTGTTGAACTCTAATTTTAACAAATTCGATTCGAATCCAAACTCGTAGATTACAATAAATTAACATTTCTCATAACTAAAAAAATCAAGCTCGACTCGACTAAACTCGAACTCGAACTCGGTTGTCTTATATAATAATTAATTAGTATTAAATAATAATATAATAATAATAAAGAATCAAGCTCGATTCAACTCGACATAATAATTTGAACTCAAAACTCATTTAAGGCCGCGAGTAATTCGAATCGGACATTACTAAGCTCTAGCTCGACATACCAAAAAGTTCGAGTTAAACTTGGCTCAACTTAAATTTTTTCGAATTAAATTCGAGCTTTACTGAATCGTTTGACTGAATCGATACGGTAGCTCAAGTCGCTAACTCCCCTAATTCCATCCAACTAGCCAGCAATATGAAAATATATATATGATGATGTGATGTGAGCCTTAAGAATTAAATTTAGGCAAACTCCGCGAATAACAGAATATCTTAAGAAAGCCCAAGTTTTGGACCTTAAGGCCCACATGCTTAGTGAAAGGTGGGCTTCTTAATTAGTTCGGTTTTACATTTTGAATGAAGGTTAATTTTCATCATCTCTCGGTCCATAAGTAACGTTTGCTACCCTGAAAGTCTGGTATTCATATAATTCATCATTTGTTTGGCTAAATATATATATTCATCATTTTTTTGCCAAATATTCTAAGAAAAAAGAATTGTTTAGAGTGTCGCCTAATATTTTAATCAAAACACCGCAGTGTAATTCTTCCATAACATTTCGTACTAAATCTTCAAAGTCAAAATACATAAAAAGTAAACGCTTTTAGCCACTATATCCTCGTTTCTGTAATTTTTTTCATCATTTCATTCCTTAATATTTTGTTCTTTTTGAGCAATATTCTTGAATATCAATCCCCGGCAATTTTGGCAAAAAATAATCTCCGGTCCGTAATTAATTACCTAGTATCATTCAGCTGTATAAATAAGTTTGGTAATTTTAATACAACGTAGGGTAAATATAAAGACACGTCTGAACTTTTCGAATGGTAACAATTTCGAACTTTAGAAATCTGTCACACAGTTTTCAATCTTGGGAAGTGATCATGTAAATTACGACTAAGACTAACTAGCTAGGGCAAGATTTCTCCATCGATAAGGGAGAAGGTTTCTGCTAGGGTTTCGCGAATGAAACTACTATTATTTTTTGGAATTAACAAACGTATATATTATAATATAATGTACACCACTATTTATATAGTAGTTATTTAAATGAAAATGGCACAGAGCATCTATTCTTCTCGAAACCTCGGTCAAATGAAATAATGCATTGTTTTTTGTGAGAATAATGTTGTCCTCATTCATAACCTTCCATTCATGTCGTCCCTTTATCATATTTTTTTAGTATTTTTAAAATGAAATCTAATTTTCAGAAATTCATCTTCACGTTTTATCCGAGCAAATATTTCTAGTAAGAAAATATTTGGCAAAATTACTAATTAGTATCCACGAATTTTATCATGTAAGTGATCTTCGCAAGTTCGACTTAGACATTACTGTAGTCTGTATGTAACTTTTAACTTTTAAGGATTCCACTAGAAATTTTTACTCTTTTAAAGTTGATATTGTCAATATTAATTAATTATGAAACTCTTTCGAATAAAAGTCATGTTCTATATCAGACATTATGAAACAAAGAGTTAAATATGTACTTACGGTTAACTTGAGATTTTGATTAGTCCATTTCCGTATTATAAAAATAATAATTATCATTTACCAAACAAAGTACACTTTACAAAAATAATAATTATAATTATTAGCCAATCGACTACATGCAATTATTTGTACGTCCGTTTTGTTTTAAAATATAGGTCCCATTAGTAAATTGTCTGTCGATCGCCAAGGGTATATATATATTAGTAAACTCTCTACTATTACTAGGTTAAGATGAGATCTCATGTGAGTGAGACTGTGAACACGCCTAGCCCATCATCACTATTTTTTTCGCTTTGTTAATAATTAATAGTTGTCAAAAGGACAAAGGTCTTAATGAAGTGAGTAATGAGTATATATATATATATCCATAGATTAAAAATTTAAATAAATCTCTTAAAAACTGTAAAGAAATCTCAGAAATTCCATATAAAATAATTAAATTGATCCTATAATTAACATGATGAACCTAGCTATAATGAAAATCTCATACTTAAAAGAAAAATGAGAGAGTGTATATATTTATATATTCTCTATTCATATATCACGAGTTTTATAATTTTCCCTAGACGTCGACGATGATATATATATATAAAACCCTAGAAGCTGATATCTCAAAATAATCGAAATGTACTTAATTGGTTTTTCTCGAGATGATCAATGACTGAGAAGTTGTCGATGCAAAAGATATATGTATATACATATATATATAGTCTTGTTCAGAAGCATAATATATATATGATAGAAAACTATGCATGCATTCTCGAAAATATAATGAAGTCTTCATCAGCACGATGCTCATTTAATGCAAATGCCTTGGAGGTCTCATGTGTTTCTCCTTGTAACATGGTGCGAGTGAAGATGTCTGTTTCATCTTGATAATCTCTCTTTGTATATATAATACATATATATAATACATATATATGGTCGCTGATGAGTCTCATTTTCCTAGAGCTTAGGGTTTAGAAACAATATAGTGACAAAATGCATTAATGATAGGAGCTCTACTTCCTATTTCTTTTGTCAGGCAAGAGAACCTTTTCATTTAGCCTAAGTTTTTTTAAAGTTATTATCAAATTTCTAATTCACATTTAAATCTGCGAACAAATTAGCTTATGTATTTTTTAGACAATTAGCTAGCTTATATTTTTTTAAGCGAATAAATAGCTAGGTATACTTTTTAATTATTATTTTTTTTTAACAAAATCAACACTCAAACGATATGTAATAATCAAAATGTCCCTAATCTATCATCTTATTTGTTAATATTACTGAGCCAACCTACGGCGTATGTAATGTTTTAGATTAAAATCAATTAATAATCCACATTCAAAATCAAGTAACCATATATTCAACGGTTAATATAGAATATGAATTGTGACATTTTGGTCATTTCACATAACCAAATGTCGTTCATGTTCCGTTTCCGTTAAAAAATAACGGAAAAGTGAACGAAACTACCCATTAGTTTACTTATGGAAACTTGAGCTAGCTATTTGTCCAGAAAGAAACGTGAGCTAGCAATTTATTCGCGGACATAAACGTGGGCTAGTAGTTTGATAATTAACCATTTTAAAAGTAAAAATAAAGGAACGATTTAGTAGCAAGGTTGTTAGGATGAGGATCCTAACTTGGATCGGTAGAGGGTATGATCAGAAGTTTTATCGGATCGTAAGATCCTACGAAATTTTAGAAATTATTTTAAATAAAAATAATATATTCTTCTTTAGTAAATAAAGAACATGTATAAAATCACCAAAATAATAATAAAAAACATTCTAAACATTAAAATTAAGTTCTAAATTTCTAGATACACCTTCAAGCCTAACAAAAAAAAAAGTACTAAATAACATTTAATTAGTTCAAATTCAAACCTATAACTAATAATATTAAGGGGTAGAGGTACTTTTCATACAACATGTTTGACCGAATGTGACTTTTGGTATAAGATGTTTTGTTTTTTGTTTTTTTTATACTTTTGGTACCAAACATTTGAAAATTTGTGGCTTTTGGTACATCCGTTAATTGACCGTTAGTTTTGGTTGTTAAATGGCATGTGCAAGTCACGTGACCCACCCTAAACTTTTTATTTTGTTCAATTTAGTACCTCAAATACATTTCTAACTTTATTTTGTTTAATTTAGTCCTAAAATTCAAAATCGAACATAATTGAACCAATCGAACCCAATTGAACCTAATTGACCTAGCCGGACCTAGCCTAGGGCCGGCTAGGTCCGATGACCCCGACCTATGGTCAGACCTAACCCTAGGCTAGGTCCGGCTAGCTCAATTTGGTTCGATTTTGAATTGACTAAATTAAACAAGATAAAAGCTAGGGAAGTATTTGAGGGACTAAATTGAACAAAAATAAAAGTTTAGGGTGGGTCACGTGACTTGCAAATAACATTTAACGGCCAAAACTAACGGCCAACTAACAGATGTAACTAAAGCCACATTCGGTCAAACATGCTATATGAAAAGTATCTTTAACCCTAATAATAATAATAATAATAATAATAATAATAATAATAATAATAATAATAATAATAATTTGTATTATCATCATGAACTCTATCCAAGTATTCATCAACTCCAAAACTATCACCATCAGCAATATCTTAAATTTCATATAAATTCAAGTTTAAGCCAACTTAGTTCTTCCTTTAACGAGGAAGAACTAAGAAGAATAGAATCTGACCTCTGATGTTCTTTTTATCCATTAAAATTTATATTTATTTACTTATTGTTGAACTTTGCCGACTATGGTATAGATAGGTGCAAATCAATGAGCTATTTGGCCAAAAAATTGTAATCAGTGGGTAAAAGAAAAACATATATATTTTAGATAGAATCTTGCTGGGATCGTTAGTCCTGAACGATCCTATGATCTAGTACTAGATCATACTCCAATTCTAATTGATAAAGATCCTAAGAGAAATTCAGATCGATTTTCCCTCCTAGGATCTTAGGATCGGCTGATCCTACGATCTGAATCGCGATCCTAACAACATAACATTGGTTAGTAGTTTGGAATGGGGTGATATCCTACATTATAATGTTTGGTCTTTTGTCGATGGTTTATGGCTTTTTCCGACCAGGTTTAATGACTAGCGCATACACTATAGTCCTGTTAACATGTAGTCTCACTAACAACCTAGTATATAATTAATATACCGATCCATTAAACTTAGTTTTACTCATCTCCTATTATTATGCATGATACGATAAATCAATGAGATTTAATATTTTTTATTAAGTTACTACAAGCTGACTCTCCAAAAGTTTTGAATCTGAAAATTCGAAGAAAGCTATAGAAGAATATCCACTACAAATATTTAATTGCTTCATTATCACCCAATCTCAGACATTTGCTTTTAAGTTGATGACAAACGTAACTAGGGTTTCACGTGTCTATGTAAAGTATCTTTTTAGATGCATGGATTCAATATATATATGACCGGTCTTCTCAACATATATTTTGTCGGTGTTAAATTAAATGTGGTTTTGATGTTATTGGTTGTACGTAACTCATCAATTTATACATGTATTAGTCTCTATCTTAAATTAAAATTTTCATTGTATTTTCAATATATATATATATATAGTGCGGTATATAATACAATTTAAATACGCACTATATGTTTATCATGCATGCATGGGATACCATGTTAATTGTTAGTAGCAACTGTTGAAATCAGTCTACACCGCGTATTTCTCATTTATATATAAGAAAATAATTTTAAATAACCGTGACTTGAGTTCTATAATTTAAACATAAAATAAAAAAATTAATGATATAAAGAGTAGCTAGCCTTAATAAATTATTATATTTCATGTTCACCGGCCAAAAAGATACATTTTACGGCATGTTTGGTTCACGGAATAGGAATAAGGATTAAGGAATAGGAATAGGGAATAATGAATAGGTAATATTATTATGATGTTGTTTGGTTGACATGAGTAATATAAAATTAGAATTTCAAATTCAATGTCTGGTTGATAAAATGTTATCGTAAAAAAATAGTATAAGTCCTAATTGACAGATATACCCGTTTGTTATTTTATTAATTAAATTAAAATATTATTAAACATGAAAATGACAAATCATGTATTAAAACGAAAATTGATTTTTTTTCTTCAAAACGATTATTTTTTTTTTACAAAAACTATTATTTATTAAAAAAAAAATTAGACATTGTAAAATTCACTATAACTAATATAATAGAGAATTGTAAATTAAAAATACATGTTAAATTATAATTCTTAATTAAATTAAAATTGATCACTTTTAATCAGATTTACCATGACTAACATGTTATCCATGACTGAAAAATAATATCAATTAACAAAGAACAATCAATTAATTAAATCAGCTTAAACTACATCAAGATGATATATATATATATATACAAAGGCAAGCATCATATTTTTTGGTTTTATGTGGATGAAATAAAATTTGTTTAGATTGAATATTATTTAAGAAATTATATGACATACATATAATCAAAAGAAAATCGAGTATACAACATACAGAGAAAACTCAAATTGGCAGCATAATATGCTTCACTAGCAATCAAGCACACAGTAAGCAGGGCACTCAGTAGGTAAGGCAGCAAGTCACGCAGCAGGGAAGCGGAGCGCGTAGGATGCGGAAGCAGGGCAGTAAGAGCAAGCAACTGTCACAACAATTCTTTTGTTGGTAGAAAATCACGGCAGTTTGCAGGATTAATATAAAATTATAATGGATATATAATAATTAAATTAGATTAGGGTTTATGATTTATTTTTATTTTAGAAAGTTGGAATACTCAATCCTAGGGTTAGACTAGGATTAGGTATTTCTTCAAATTTAGCAATTATGGAATCCTAATTCACTACAACAAATCAGAGAATTAATGACAATAAAATCGTCACAATTAAGCAAGAAATTCGTCATAAATGTGATCAGTGACAAATTTTTTTGTCGTCACTACGCGTCACTAATACTGGCGTCAGTAAAAATCGTTGTGACGATTTTGTTTGATCGTCATTGATAACATTACTTTAGTCACGACCAAATCGTCACAGTTAATATTCCAGTAGTGATGAATAAAGCATTTGTCACTATGATATTTGTCACTGATAGATTGATATTTCTGACAAAACAAATGTCACAAATGGTTGTGGCGTTGAAATAAAATCCAATTTTTTGTAGATAAATTAATTTTTAATTTACTGTAGATAAATAATATTTATCAAATAAACCTAATTTTTACAAGATTTATATTATATATAAAAACACACAAATACATTTACATAGATCTGCAAATATACACATTTTTAAGAGATCTAACTACAACATTGCGAGTTCAGACTCTGTAATCTATTTACTCTAATTATATTTTGTACAAGAATCAATCATCAAATAATAAAGAAAAACTCATTCCCGGGCGTACTGACTTTAGTCGATCAATCCTCTTGCGCTATAATTATCGGCATGAAACTTTCCACAACTCGGACGACTTGACTTAAGATATGGCTCGATACCCCTATTAGATCTGTGAGATGTCGGAGATTTAGGGTTAGATCTTGCACAAATTTGTAAGGTAGAGGTAGCGAAAATGAATAACACACAGATCTGTGTTATAGATAGTGCTACAAATGACTAACCTGGTCGGATATGCCTCAATCCGTGATTCCTCAACTGTCTGTGTCTAGCCGTCTAGTGCGTGCCACATCTCCTCTACTGCATGTGGCTCCACAAATCCGTGACCCGACTCCATCAAGTTTATGTCGCGAACCAAACTCCGACTGCCGCCTCGTCGTGCTCACCGAGCCTCTAATCAACCAAACACTAGAGAATCGAACAAGTGTTAAAGACAGAAATTAAAAAAGAAATATGAAACTGCAAAAGCTAAAATGGATAAAAGAAGAAGAAGAACGAACCGATCTAATACCAATGGAGGAGAAGCTGTTATCTACAGAAGAAGTTTCAAGAGTTGAGTATTGGGAAAAAGTTTTTTCTATTGGAGATGATATACTATACTTGCGGCTCTCATGCTCCGTGTGAGGAAGATGAATGGTCAAAAGGCAAACTAGGGTTTTAGAGATTCAAGATAATGGGCTCTTTAGCTATTAAGCCCATAGTTTAATTATTATTTTTGGTAGAGAGATTTAGATTTTTTTTTTTTTTGTCGAGACTTTTTATATTTTTTTTGGGTAGAAATCATCTTATATTAGGTTTTGGTTAGTTAATTATTTAATTTATACTATTTCAAATATAAGGAAAAAAACCACACAAAAATGCAGGAGACATTTTTACCTTTATTATGTATCTCAATTCTCGAGTACCACCAGTTCACCACCATCAAAACTTTATATTTCGCTTAGTTAATTTAAAAAATAAACAATAATATCTAGTAAGTTTACAAATAAGGAACAATGTAAATAATAAAGTATATAACAAAAAAAACAATGTAAATATTAAGTATAAATAACATTATATATTTTAGTTAATATAAATAATATTACATCCAAAGATGTTAAGGATAATCTTCTCACACAGAGATGTTCTTAATTTTTCATTTAAATAAGACTATGATTATTGATAATAAAAAAATGATTTATTAAGAACATTTATGCTTATTATTTTTGGTTTTATTATCTCATCAAATAAAAAAAATCGGTTAAATATCATTTTTCCCTTATATAAATGATTCTCTAAACTTGCACCCTTTATGTTTACTATTTCTAAAAGCTCGCCCACTTTTATTCAAAATTGACTAAACACGTTTGTGACAATTATGCAATCGTCACAGTTGTATATTGTTAGTGACGATAATATTTTATCACAATTGTACTTTTTTTAATGACAAATACAAAGGACGTTAGTGACGAAATAAGTGGTTGTGACTGAAAGTTAGGTAAACAATGACAAAAAAATATTCGCCACTAATATTTTGTTTAAGAGTGACAAATTTTATCAATTGTCACAAATACACGTTTTATTTGTGACGACTGAAATTATGTCACAAAGAATTGTCACTAAATTCATGATTTGTTGTAGTGATTCTACAATAATTAACTAATCAAACAACATAATAAGGAATAGCAATTCCTTATTCCTTATTCCATAGTGAACCAAACATGGTGTTATGTTTTTTTTTTCTTCCAATCCCGTATTTTTTCATATTAGGTTTGTGTATTAATTAGGAAAAAAAATAGTTTCATAAATCATTATATTCATTTTCACTAGTTTGATTTATAATGAGATGTTTATGTATATATGTATAATTAAATAACCAAATTTTAACTTATATATATATATATGACAAACTATGGTTGTTGAAAGAAATTTGCACTAAGAGAAATATGAGAATTTTAAGTTTTATGATTCACATTTTTTACATTTTACTTCATATATGAATATATGTGGACAGTTGGACACTATCATATAATATATATATATATATATATATATATATATATGTGTGTGGAAAACATACATTACTACAGTGAAAGAAGAGCTTTGCTGTTGGATTTTGGAATTACTAGATTTTTGATTCATTTTTGAATCATGTGATGAGCATTAAATGCAAAGAGTGGGAGGGGTGATAGGTTCTCTTAGGGTTCTTCAAACCATTCATATTATATATATACTCTCTTCATAATTATTTATTTACTTAACTAATCTCTTCTTCATATATATATATTGATTTCCCTACAAAATAATATTGTGTCAGGCATCTCATTAATGCATTTTGCAGGGTTTTGCTATTTGTTTTGTTCATTAGCTATATCAATATCGTAGCATTTTCTTGTGTTTTTTTTGTTATTATTATTATTAGGTGCAATAGCAAAAGAAAAGTATTGAGTATATAATAAATCTTTTGTAAGATACATGAAGATCAGAGTAACTTCTATAACTTCTTTTTAGACACCCAATTATCTAGGTATAAGTTCAACACCCATAAGAGGTTCATGGAGTATCGGTTCAAACATGTTATCCATTAACTATAAGTTTCGAGTTTAAATATTGTCGAGTTTATAGAATTAAAAAGTATTCATAATAAGATATTTACTTACGAACTTACCTGACTATCATAGCCCTCTTGGTGGCCCATAAAACATCCTACGGAAATTAAAAAGTTTCTAAGGGGCCGATCAATCGAATCGATATTATATATTTAGTTTTTTTTATCATATTTGCTCCACACCTAGATTATATTTCAATTATATTGGGTCAGTCTTTAAAGGATAAATTGCTGGTTATTAATATATTTTTATTTTTATACTCACTAGCTGGTTATATATGTCAATTATATCTGAATAAGAGATGAAATGTTAAACTGCTACTAAATTAGCCAGCTGAGTGATTATGGTGAATGGGCACATGCGTTAATTAAGTCTCTGTCCATGCACGAGGATGAGTGCGTGTCACGTGAATATAATGTTCGTCTAATAACAAACATTCACGTTGAGCTTGTTCGTTTACTAATACATAGTTTTGGTTAATCAAAGTTTTAGGCGTTATTCCCTCTCATTATATTATCACAAATTATACTACCCCTTAATTAAAAACACTAATTTAGACAGGATATGGTTAAAACGAGTTTGATATAATTCAAGTCGATTTTTGAACTATTAAATCAAACGCATCTCTATTTGTATAAAAAAAATTGATTATTTTTATATCTCTATTTTAAAATCTGATCATACATTTTTCATGATCTACATAACTAATTAGAGTCGAGTTATGTTTAGTCAAATTCTTTAATAGTAACAAAAAGTTGTTTTCGCCCTCACTATATGTAACTTGTTTTACTTGTTGTTTTTACAAACATTGGGAAAGTTAATTTTTCTATAGATATTATTAATTAATCCTGCTCTAATTAGTTTAGTACTAATAAAAAGTATTACACTCCACACATTGTTAGAAAAAGTAAAAATATGAAACTAAATTCAAATTATATAAATTTTGGATATATGTAAGAGAGAGAGAGAGAAGAGAGTTGTGGAACTATAAATACAACCAAGTTCTTCCCTCATTCTCAGCACATTCAACCAAACAGACAACAAATTCAACTTCTCTCCATGGATCTTGTTATCTAATTAATAGCTCCCTGTCCCTTCTTCCCTTTTGTTTCCTTTTCTTCTTCTTCTTCTTCTCTGTCTTTTTCATCACTTGAGACCAAAATCCTTATTTTAGTTTCATTGAAGTCTCTTCTATTTAGCTAGCTAGCTAGGGCATCAATGGCAGGTGGTGGCACATCCCCATGCGCATCATGCAAGCTACTGAGGCGGCGCTGCGCCAAGGACTGTATCTTCGCCCCTTATTTCCCTTCTGACGACCCGCACCGCTTCGCCATTGTCCACAAGGTCTTTGGTGCAAGCAATATCAGCAAAATGTTGCAGGTAATTATCCTCTCCCTACCTTCTTTTAACCCTATATTCATCTATATCCTTCTTTTAACCCCAAACCCTATATTCATCTATCTACATTACTACTTCATTTATATATGAGCAAGTCAATTTGTTTTGAATGTTAAAGTATAAATAAGAGTGTCCTAAAATTATTCACTAACAAGTTCAAGTTTATCATACAATTGATTAGTGTATGAATCTTATTGTTATCATGTTATCAGAACGCACATATTCAAATATTGTTGGTGTCATTTAAAACACAAAAGCCTTTCTTTTGTTATTCATAAAAACATCACAAGCAAGTAAAATGGTTGTTAAAGTATGAATAAGAGCGTGATGAAAGTCTTAACTCGTGAGTTTGAGCTAGTTGTGAGACAGTTGGTTAATGTGCGAGTGTTATTCTTAATGTGCTAGTCAATTTTTGTTCTTAATGTTAAAGTATAAATAAGAGTTTACCAAAAGCACTCACTCATAAGTTCAAGTTTATGAGACAATTGATTAGGGTTTACATCTTATTATTATCATGCTATCAGAACGTGTATGTTCAAATCTCGGTTACATCGTAAAACGCAAAAACCTCCCTTTTGTTGTTCATAAAAACATTAAAACAACATAAAAAACAAGTATGTTTTAAAGTATGAATAATAGCGTGCAGTTAGGATCTGCATCTTATTCTTATCACGCTATAAAAACGCGCATGTTCAAATCCCGGTGGCATCATTTAAAACACACAAGAACCTCCATTTGTGTTCATAAAAACATTAAACACATCACAAGCAGGTTAACTGTTGTTAAAGTATGAATAAAAACGTGTTGAAAACCTTAACTCGCGAATTTGAGCTTGTGAGACGGTCGGTTAATGCGCAAACGTTACTCTAGATACTAAACTCTGTTGTTGGAAACTGATGTGCATGCAGGAACTGCCGATTCAACAGAGAGCAGATGCAGTGAACAGTTTGGTGTATGAGGCGAACGCTAGGGTTCGGGATCCAGTGTACGGATGCGTCGGGGCGATATCCTACCTACAGAACCAGGTGGCTCAGCTGCAGATGCAGCTGGCGGTGGCTCAGGCGGAGATACTGTGCATCCAGGTGCAGCAGGAGCCGATGATGATGCCATCTGCACCGACAATGATGATGGACGGCTCAGATGACAAGTCGCCTTTCCAGCTCCTTCACAACAACGTTATGCCTACTCAGTACCTCAACTTCCCTACAGCTTCTAGCAATGTTGTTGTTCATGAATCTCTCAAGAGAGAGAACTTTTTTGGACATCACGATATGGTTTCCTAATAAAATACATTTTTATCAGTTATATCTATGCCAGTGTGAATTATTTTAATTTAATTATATAGAGAAAATATGCTACAGGAATAGGTGTTGTCGAATACACTAGCTATTCAGATGGTCAACTTAAAACACCTCATAAGGAAAAATAAATATATAAATAACTTTACTTTCAAAGGCAAAGCTATACAATAGTGTTAGGGTACAATTTACACTATTTAAGTTGACTTAACTAGTACATGAACCGGGTGTTTTCAGAGACACCTTTCTGTATGGCTATTTTATTAGGACACCCACGAGAAAAAATAAATTAAAAAAAGGTTTAAGAACCTATGAAAGGTCTGAACTATCACCCATGTTAACGGGAGAGGTCTGAAATTTAAAAAGTTAATAACAGAGGTCTGAAATTTCTGTTTTGTTGATAACAACGGTCTCCGTTAGTTTTTTCCGTTAAAACTAACGGAAGTTGGTCACATGCTTGGCATGTGACCGGAAATAAAATAAATTTCCAAAAATGCCCTTCTATCAAGTGTGCCCCTCACATGCTTGGAGTGAAAAGACCAAAATGCCCTTGAAGCCACCACGGTACTCCGGCGACCACCAATCTACTCCGGCGACCACCACCGTACTCCGGCGACCACCACCATACTCCGGCGACCACCACCAAGGCTCCGATTGGGCCAAAATCGGAGCCACCGGCCCCGATTGGGCTCCGATCGGAGCCACCGGCCCCGATTGAGCTCCGATCGGAGCCACCGGCCCTGATTGGACTCCGATCGGAGCCAAAAAAGCTCCGATCGGAGCTTTTTTGGCTTCGGTCGGAGCTTTTTTGGCCCCGATCGGAGCTTTTGGCCCCGATCGGAGCTTTTGGCCCCGATCGGAGCTTTTTGGCCCCGATCGGAGCTTTTTTGCTCCGATCGGAGCTTTTTTTCCTGAGGTGGTGGCCGGAGTCGGGTCGCCGGAGCCGAGGTGGTGGTCGTCGGAGTCGAGGTGGTGGTCGCCGGAGTCGGGTGGTGGTGGCCGAAATCGACTGGTGGAGGCCGGAGTCGGGTGGCCGTGGCCAGAGTTGGGTGGTTTTAATTTGTCTTTAGGGGTAAAATTGTCATTTTACATTTCCTTAAATAAGATATTAAATAAAACAAAATATTAAAGGGGCAAAAATGTCATTTCACGCAATTCTGTTAAATTTAACCCTAAAAATGGACGGAAAACCTCAAATCAACAAAATTGAAATTTCAGACCTATGTTATTAACTTTTTAAATTTCAGACCTCTCCCGTTAACATGGGTGATAGTTCAGACCTTTCATAGGTTCTTAACCCTTAAAAAAATTTGCTTTCGAAGGTAAAGTTATACACAAATGTTGGGGTTAACATAGCAAGATTCAAACTATGTTCATTTTGGGAATTGCAACTTACTTTATCAGTTTAATTTGTGTGTCTAAGTTAACTTCAAATGATACAATTTACACTATTAATTATGTTGACTTAAATGTTTTTTTTGGCCAGTGACTAAAAGTTAAATGTGTTACAAAAGTAGAGAGCTATTAGAAAAGGGAACTTACAGATGTCTTATTATCACATATAAGGAGCCATTATATAGGAATTACATATACTTGTGGAGGAAGTAAATTTAATACTAGGAAAGTCTAAACAAGGAAGATGGTATATACACGTAATATTGTAACATCCACTAAATATATTCATAACACTCCCCCTTGGATGTTCATAAGGGAATTGTGCCTCGTTAAAACCTTACTAGAAAAACTCATTGGGATAAAAATCTAGTGAAGGAAAAATAGTACACAATTATGGATCCCTTTTTGTAAGCTGCCTCGTTAAAAACCTTACCAGGAAAACCCGATGGGATAAAACCTTGGTTAAGGAAAAAAGAGTGCAGCGGTGTAGATTCTCCCCCTGATGTTGACATCGCGTAATTTCATTAAGTCGACGGAATCCAATCATGTTCGCCAATATTCCAGATGTCGCAGTCGATAAAGCCTCCTTAAAAAGATCCGCTAGATAGTCATATGAACAAATTCGTTGGATGAAGAATAACTTGTGGCGAATGTGTTTTGTATGTCTCCTTTGATATAACAATCTTCAACTCGAGCTATATAACCTGCATTATCTTCATATATATATACAATATAATGCTACATTTGAAAATTGTGCACTTCCATGTTATAACTTACATTTGTGTAGCAAATTAATTTAGGTCTTGATTCATCATGATATTAAACTCATGGAATTCTTACAATCATTAAGGTACTCAATAAATGTGTTTATCTATGCAAAATAGCTTCAAGACATTTTTTTTTATAGGACAATATTATTTTCAATCTCTTAAGTACTCGATCTTCAGGCCGAGCCAAACCTTTGTCCTTTCAATATATTTTGTCTGAATTTAACATCATCAATAAATTGATTGTATTTACAAACTCTTCACGAGTTTCAATATCTTTAAATTCTCCCCCTCACACGATGCCCCTTTCGGCTATAGCGTGATCAATTCAACTTATCAAAATATCAGTTTTCTTGATTCGCATAATATCATCTGATATATCTTAGCTCAAATGAGTTATACATTGTGGAGAATATAACATAAATTGTATGTATTATTTTAAATGGTATAATATCTTTATGATCCAACATTCTTGGAAAAATTTCATGCTAGCATTTTCAATTCTTCTAGGATTTTCACTTTAATTTTGCTATCAAATTAGCCACTCAAATAGGCTATAAGTAATTCGAATAATGAGACGCAAAGTAAAACTTTTTATGTACTGCCACGTAATAATATACCAGAAGGTGATCGCTCCACCAAATGATCCATATAATAATAGCCAGGATTCTGCATATAACATTTGTACCACAGGCTGTGCGTATCTCACGACGTAATTTATTTATGCGGAAAATAATTTGCATACACTGGCTTCCACCTTCTACATTTTTAATGCTAATACTTGCGTCTTTTCAAACTTTTGGCCAATCGTAATGATTCTTTAACATATTGAGCTCAAGATCCTCGTATTGTTCTAAGTTTTCACTCAAAAATAATATTCAAAACAGTTGTCGACAACTTGATATGCATAGTTCCATAAATTCTCATTAATAACATAACTCATCGAGATCTCTTTACTACAATTATTTTCAGGTACCTGAACCACTTCTGGGGTTTCATAATTAGTTATGTCTCTTTTCCTTTTTGAGAAATCGCCTCCGTAATAAGACCATATTTATATATTTTCTTTATGTGCTCCATTCTTGTTAAAAATATTTGGAACCAATATCACACACTTCAGGCATGAATTATTTTTCATCTTAACTGGACGTTTCAAATCGGAGCATTTGCAGCCGGTAATTGACTAATGACTTTCTGGGTCTCATAAAGTCACTAAGTACTTGATTGGCAGTATTTGTAAATATTTATATCTCTGAACTTCAGATTCGTATTCTTATTATGCGAGGATCTAACTGAGATAGTAACAAACTTTTTTTTCAGTCAATCTCTTTCCTGCCAGCTGCTTATTTTCTCCCCCTAATGTTGGGAAAATTTGTTCATCAATGAAAATCAGCAACTCTTGCTTTAATATATATCACCCATTATTCCCAAATAATTGATATGTATCCAACACATTTTTCCCAACATTCAAGACCCATCTTTGTGCAATTCGGTGGAGCAGTTCAAATATATATCGCACATCATAAAATACATATATGTGAAATTTGTCTCTTGACCAAAAGTTGGTAGTAATGGGGAGAACTGTGATTTAACATTGGCTTGATGCGCAGTTATATTGCTGCTTTTCATAATAGCATGCAGTTGTTCTCAATTTGCTCTTATTGGTAGCAGTTTAGCTATTTAATTGGAGGCTCTTTGTAACTTTTATGCTATACTGCGAATCTAGACATGCAATTGTCTGATTCTTATATTAAATATCAACTTTTAATATCATCATCATTCTTTATTGCATAATCTTGAAATTTTGCTATTGCAAATTCGTGATAATTGATGCACATGCGACCATATTGTAGATGCATCTTTTAAAATAATATATCGGTCCACATGGCAGGTGAACGAGCCCATATTCACCTTTTATTATTTCCATAAATAATGGAATTTTATCCCGAACTTAGTTGATGATGATCACATAATGAATTTTCCTTTGAGAGCAATTATCATAATGATTTATGGAGAATCTTCAGTTTCTTCCAAATAATGTATTGCGCATCTTAAGTGATCCGGAATGGTCTTTAACCGGTCACGCCAAATACTGTATTATATGGGTAAAACTTCTGATTTACCTCTATATGAATCGGTAAACTTCCGGTTTACCGAATATATAATCAACCACGCCAATATTGGCTCGTAAACTTCTGGTTTACCTGATTTTTTTTTCATAATCCTGATAACACAATCCGCATGTTTGTTTTTTTTTTCATCTTCATCATAATAATGATTGCGGAGTATTCACATTCTTCATAATAATATATACTGTATATGTAAGATATAAATAACAATAATAAAAAAAAATATAAAGAAATAAATAAATAACTTCGTATAAATGCTCAATTTTATGATCTTCGGGATCACTTATAGCTCAATATATTAGGATCCTTGTTTGTAACTCAAAATCTTTAATGATCTTTTGTTTATATCGCAAAATCTCTTAGGATATTCAGATCTTATTTTCATGATCCCAGATCATTCATAAAAATAATTCAGGATTTTCAGGATCTCTGTTCATAATTTAAGATCTTTAGAGATCTTCAATCTCGTTAATTCATAGTCTCATATATTTAGGATCTTCAGGATCCTAAATGTAGTAATTATTGAGCTTTTGAATAACTCTTAATCTTCTTGATCATTTTATAATAAAATTCAATGAGCATAATGATATATGTATATAATAAATAAAATGCAGTGCAAGAAATAAAAAGTAACTGTAAATGCAGTGCAAGAAATATAAATATAAATATAAATATAAATATAAATTCGGAATTTGTAAATGCGAATTTAAAAATAAATATGAATATTCATAATCTTAATCTTTAGGATCATAATGTCGGATCTTTGGGATACGATATTAGTACAGAATGCAATTTTCTTTATCGCAATATCCCAGTATCAAATAATATTTGCTATTGAGGCCAAACTTTGCCTAATTTCATTGCGCTTCATAAAATTATCAATTTTCGCGCTGCATAATATCACTAATTTTCTGCAAGCGTCACTGCGCATATCAAAATTATCATTCTTCCAAATCAATTGGACTTTGTATTCTTTTCATGCATTCTTTATTTGTAAGAGGCATCACCGTTCTTTATCGATATCATGATGATGCTAATTATTTTATATTTTTCAAAGTCAATCATGACATGATAACAATAGTAAAATCATATTCCTTCAAAGTCAATCATAAACTGCCGCACTCACTTTAGGGAGTGACCAATATTTTTATTGTAATTATATGATGCAATACTCACTTTATGTAGTGCAATATATTATCACTGCAATCATAAACTGTAATACTCACTTCAGGGAGTATAAAATGACATTAAAAACATATAAACTCAACACTCACTTCGGGGAGTGGAGTATATCATCTCTACGATCATAAATTGCAACGCTCACTTCAGGGAGCGAAGTATATGTAGTGGGCAGTACATATAACTTTTGTTCATCAATTACGTATGGAAATATCGAGCAACCAATGTATCGTAAAACTTTGTTTGATGAGATAAATCTAGACAAAACAATAAAATTGATTAGAATATATAATATGAAATAATAAATAAGAGTACTAGTCGATATCAAATAATAAACAGATTCTCCCTTGCAGTTTATATGTAGAGCACTCGTGCTAAGTCACAATCTTCTTTCTCATCATAAGTATCATACCCAGAAGGCAACCGCGAGGGATACCAAATTGGCAATATTAAAGTGATGTCGTGTGCAACTTAAACGAATGCCACATCAATGCATCCCTATATTATAATATATATACATACAATATATAAAACATTAGATGGAAGGAAATTCGAAAGTAAACAAATGGAAAACGAATAAAGAGGGACGGTGGAAAATATAATCGCGGCCTCTTGTTGATTATGACGTTAACAATCTTCAATTTTCTTCTGAGCGTGATAAATTAAATTTCGAGCAGTTCGTGCTAATAACGTGTTACAAAAGTAGAGAGCTAATAGAAGAGGGAACTTAAAGATGTTTTATTATCACACATAAGGAGCCCTTATATAGGGATTACATATACTTGTGAAGGAAGTAAATTTAATACTAGAAAAGTCTAAACAAGGAAGATGGTATGTACACGTAATATTGAACATCCACTAAATATATTCATAACAAAATGTTAATATTAACATTAAATTAGTTACTTTAATAAATTAACATATATGCAAATTATGGCTTTGTTGAAGCTGCATTGCTGATTTTTTATAATAAAAGAAAATTAATACCACCTTTAAAAACTTATTATGAAGTTGAGGTGAAAAAGACATGTCTAGTAATGCATGAATAAATTACCTCATAGGGACCAAACATTGCATTGATTCGGTCTTCCTTATCTCTGACATAATCACATTTAAAACGATTAGTAAGTTTTTAGTTATTTTATTATATATCATACTAATTGCTTATAATAGTTGTCATCCCATATATATTCGATGTTTATATATTATGCATGGATCTGACTAGATTTGAAATTTGTGTCTAAAACTTAGGGCATGGTAGAGTACAGGGGTTAATATATAAACTAATTAAGGTCAACGTTAACATGTGATAGCATGCAGATAGGACAACATAATTATAGTAAAATGGGTTTCTGTTAATGTTTGTTAGATGACTTTTCTCATTATATATTTAATAATACCTTTTTAATAATTAATAATTAAATTACTATTTTAACTTTAGCCAAAGCCGCTATCTAAACTTTACCTTTTATTTTGAAAAATACTTAAAAACTTTTATAATTTTCAAACAAACGACTATTTATGTTATAATCAAACTGAATATAACATAAATATATTTAAATATAATATAAAGAAGAATTTAATAATAAATTCTTGGTCAAAAAAAATAATAATAAATTGAAATGATTGGAACGAAAACGAACTATATCATCAATAATTATATCATCAATCAATTGCATGTTTAATTAAATCTCCATCCAATTCTAACCGATTGAACCGACTTTCAAAACCAACCAAAAGCACTACATTTTTATTCGCACAGAGATGAATAACTCTCGATCGAGTTCTAGCAATATATGTAGAACAGTTACATCATTCGAATCCCCAACTTTTTTCTCCACTTATTTCACTCACTATAAATAGCTTCTCACCAACAACAGTAATTCAAACGCCTTCCACTTTAACCAGCAACGAAGGAGAGTCTTCGAATTCTTGACACGCCCCAAACTCATCTCTGCACATCTGAACAACAAACCTGAGACTCGAAATCCCATCAGCAACCGCAAGATCCGAAACATAGAACGCCCCGACATGAGCTGTCCCCAAAAACTCCGTAGGCTCCGATATGTTGTTCCCCATCTTCTCCACATAGATATTGTAATGGCACGGAGAAGAAGAGCTGCCATTGCAGTCACCTTCTTTGAGCTTCCATGTTATCTCCACACTAAGAGACTTATCAGCACCATCCGAACCCGACTCCCATTTGACATTCTTGCCTTCGAGGAGCCAAGATTTCGATTCAGGGAAACTTGGGATTTGGTCAGGAGTTCTGATGGAAATGTGACCTAGTACTGCATAGAATTCTGATGATGGTTCTTGAGACTTGTAGCAGAGGGCATGGATTCCGGTCAAACTGAATCCTTTCATTGCGAGTATACTCTCCATAACTACCCATTCTTGTTCAAGATTCGACACTCGATGAGGCACAATCACTTTATTTGCCTTTCTTGAGAGTAGTGTCATGGTTGCTATACCGCCGCTCTGTGGTGCTAGTATTACGGTTTGCTTGTTCGCTATCGGCGAGGAGAATTCAAGGAAAAGACCCACCAGAGAGTTAACTTCGGATTTCACCTGAAATGTCGGTATTGTTCATCTTTTACAATTTTGCTTCGTGTAAAAAGTCGATGAGATTCATATAGTCATGAGTGATAGAGTAATATAGTTTCCATAATGCATATGTTAGTCATTGTATTAGTTACGATACTATTAGGTTTCCTATATAAGGGCACCTTCTCTATTGTATTTTATAACTTTGAGCTTCTAATACAATGTTCAAAATTAGTATTGGTTTGCTCAAGAACTTCTCTCCATGGTTTCTCATATACTAAGATGGTATCAGAGTGCTGGGCGATCCAATTCCACATTCCGCTGCTAATAATGACGAATCAGTCTTCGATTCAGTCTTCGAATAAGATTTCGAATCGGTCTTCAATTCAGCCACCTCTTGCTTTCATGTTGCTGCTGATCTCCATGCCACCTCCTGCTTCTGAATTTGACACCTCCTGCTTCAGCTGTCATCCAATACAATCAGCAGTTCAGATAAGCAGCAATCAGATCTGTTACCTCCAAGAACATATCAGTCGGCCCCGATCTATCTCTCCATGGATCTGTATCACCTCCGTCTCACCGATCTACTCCTCATGATGCTTCAAGACGTTGATCTGTGCCACTTCTTCTTTCCATCGGCATCAGAGACGTTGATCTAGACCTCTACTTCTTCCTGCGGCATCTTCAGCTCTGTGTCTTCTTCTTCCATCGGCAACTGCAGCTCTTGTTTTCTTCTTCCCTCGACATCAGAGCAAAGCTGTTTTTCTTCTCCTTCAATCGACTTTAGAGCGCCGGTGCACCGATCTGTTATATTTTGTGAGGTACTGATCAGTTTTCTATTTTCTAGCCACTGCTGGTTTGAGTTGCAAGTTTTTAATTGCGAGTTGGCTGCTGGATTGAAAGATGCTGCTTGATTGGTATGGGTTTCGAATGGTGATTACTACTGGATTCGATGAGTTCTGCATTTGGACGATCCGAATCAGAAACTTGATTTTATGTTTCTTGTGGCTGGATTAAAGCTTCGATTGATGTTATATGAAGAGTTCCGACTGGATTGGCCTGGTTTCTTGAGGATTCAACTGCTGAGTTGATCAAATTCTTGCTGCTGTCTATTGTTGCTATTCTTCTTCTGGTCTTGCTGCTGTGACCTACTTCTGCAATTTCTGTGATAGTTTTGTTCCGAAAATTCATTCATCTACATCGGTTTGGTGTTGCAATCTGTGCTGAGGTTTAACTCGAAGGATAAAGTGACTTTGGTGCTCAAATGGACTCAAATTTTCTTGTTTAAGCAGTGACAGATGCAATGACACGGCTGCAACTTTTTTAGAGGAATTTTTGTTAGCTTTTTGCCATGGAAAGCAACTGGAGTCATCACGATTCAAGAGTTGGATTTCAAAACATATGTGCAGCAACTCGAGGTTGAGATTTGAATTTTTCTGGTTCAAAAGTCTCCTGCACCATGCTTGTTCTTGATCACGGCTTGTGCTTTGCCTGGCGCTGTCTACTCTTCTTCTTGACTGCGTCGTCCCTCTTCTCATGGGCCGTGTTGTTCTTCCTCTCCTCTCAATTACAGCAGCAAGCCTAAAATCGATCAACTCTTGAGCAGTACTTTGGGCTATTTCAGAATGTGCTACCATTGATGCTTCAAGTGGATTTAGTCGGTTCAAGTTCATATCAGCAGCAGACCAGCAAAGGCAAAAACTGTGGCTACAAGTCAAGACTTCAATCTCCTTTTGTTGTTTCTACACTATGAGAAGCATCAACAAGCCTTCCAGACTTTACAATTCAAGTTTTGCAGCCTATGTCTTAAATTTCAAGTTGTAGCAGGTGCTCAAGTCAAATTAGCCGCAGGAAACAAACATGAGACAGAATTGCAAGATATGTTCAAGAAGGGAGAAAAGCATGGGGAATGATAGAGTAATATAGTTTCCATAATGCATATGTTAGTCATTGTATTAGTTACGATACTATTAGGTTTCCTATATAAGGGCACCTTCTCTATTGTATTTTATAACTTTGAGCTTCTAATACAATGTTCAAAATTAGTATTGGTTTGCTCAAGAACTTCTCTCCATGGTTTCTCATATACTAAGAATGAGATTGGTTGCTTACGGAATATGTAAAGTGGACAGGAGATTCCCCGAATGGAAGATCTCCCACGAACAGCCTAACATACTGGGACGAGTCGTCGAGAGTTCCTTTGAAAGTTATGTTGCCTCCTCCACTGTAGGATGCTTCCTTGAAACTACCATTTTTCCAGCACAACAAAAGGTTAGATTTTCACCAAGAAGTTCAGCACAAAACAAGAGTTGGGAGTTTGAATCTTACTTGACAAGTGCTTCAAACGAAGATCCGGGTTTTCTATATTCGAGGCAAGGCTGCAGCAAAACAAATGAAAATGAAAATGTGATGTTATTTTATTTTATGATTGAGAATAGAAAAAAAGCATACAGACGATATTTGACGAAACTTATAGGAAATTCTGACACTTTTTGGTAATGGTGAAGTACTATACCTGGAAAGCTTGGTTTGAAATATTATTCCAAGAAGCTGCAGATACTTGCTTTCCGTCAACGGAAAAGTGATAGCCCCGGCCCTACACGGACACCGGTTAAGAAGCCAAACTAAAGAATCTAAAACCTCTATGCAATTTACACAGGGACAAAGATTTAGTGGTATGGGATTGGAACCTGATCGAAATTGGAATAGAAAGGTAGCTTTTTCGGGTAAGTTTGTACTAGACTCCACGATTTCTCTACAAGTGACCACCAACTGCAAAATCATTTCATCAATTACTTGTATGCCGCCCTTCAGAATCCAATCATTGATTGAAGGGATAAAAATCGTACTGATTTTGAGCAGTCACAAAATCAGGTGGCTGATTTGTCTCGTATACCCAACCGGGAGCAAATATGGCAGCTGATACATCAGCCTTCTTCAGCACGTCGAGAGCACCATTTGTCTGATGATCGGATCAATTAATGACATTGTGACTCAGCAACATAATATGCTTAATGTTTTCATGGTCTTTCCTAATAAAGCATGTTTTTTTTTGGTAAAACTGAATCTGATACTTACAGTCCAGTTGCCACCACCAAAAGTCCCCCTTCCAAACACATCTATTCCCATGTATACATCATACTTTCTGTCACCTGCAATGACAGCTGAAGCTTCTGGATAGTTCTCCTGCAAAAAAATTGTCGTTCAGAAGGCATCAGTTCGTTTGTCTTCTTTTTTTTTGGATCCATCATACTAAACACCTCCAGCTAAAAAATATTCAAGCTTTCGTGGTTGAAGACTCGAAGCCAAACACATTATTAAACTAAACATACAGCGCAAACACGGGCCACGTTGCCCCAATAGTTATCATGATCACAGATCTAAGTTTTGGATGACAGGTAGAATAGTTAAGTACCTTCCAAGTATAGTTGACGAAAATGCCGTCGCAGATGTCAAAGAACGGCTTATTCCTTTCGTTCAACTTATTTTGCCATCTTAGATGACCCTCAGTTGTGATACTATCATACCTGCAAAATCAAACAGCAACTATGTGATGAGCTCAGCACACTCTTCAGCCTTCACTAAGAGAACTGACGGGATTGAGATAAACTCAACAGATCTACCATATCACTAGAGACCCAGGCAACGACGAATGCATTGTCTTGGTTAAGTGGCTAACAAACTCCATCATATTAGGGATCTGTTCTTTCTCCAATTCCACCTCCATGTTTACCTAAGCACCAGAGATATATCAGCACCCAAAAAAAGGAAGAATAAGAGATCCATGTTATAACAATGACTACATTCACTTCAGTCTCTGTTCCTAAGTTGAACTAAATGTGGTCTAGGAGTTGAGATATTACCGGAATTCAGCTCAAACTTGACAGATATAACCATGAAGGCGAAATTATATATATGAAAGAGAAGAATACCAGCCATCCATCAAAGCCCAATGCAACCGCGAGTTCTGCCAAGCGCTCTGCGTAGCGTTGAGCCGACTCCTTTGTCATCAGCAATTCATTGCAGACAGCCCTCCCTTCATCCCATTCCGTGATGAAGGTCCCCAGCACCTTATATCCATCCATATGAAGAAGACACGCCAAATTGTCAAGAAAAAGTATTTAACTGTTTACCAATCTCTTATTCCACAAACTGGTATCAGTATCAAGTTAGTAATAGCAGAGAATTGCTGACTATTTACGGGTCAAACCGACCTTCTAGTTGAACTCATTTACAAAATTCAACAATTTTCTTTTTATCAGCCTTCACTGCAACAACTTCAGTGAACCATACTACGACTTGGATCCTAACTCATCAGTACAAAATGGGCTAAGTCCATTTCACAACCAATATTAAATTCTGGGCATGAGAATTCGAATTCTGGTGCATTATCAATTTCTTTTTAGGAAATTGAATATATTTGAACGTAGTGGTTGAAACTTAATCATTGCGCATAAGACACTATTTGAAGCAGCAAATCATTTCACCTAGCATATCATCACTTCATCAAAGCTTGATTCATCTCCCAGACGCATCATCATATGAACCATGAGGGCCCCAATACAAACAAGAACTTTCCAGTGGAAAATCTCAGACTTTGAATAAACAAATAAGTTACCTTAACACCGTGTCTGTGAGCAGTGTTGGTCCAGCTGGGAGGAGGCAGAGTGACAAGATGATGCGCGAAGTAGACAAAGATGTCCATCAAATGCCAGTGCCATATCGCGTATGCACCGGGATTACTCCCTCCCTGCACCCACTTATCGTCCACGTATCCTCCCTGCATATCGTGGCACACCAAAACTCTAGCTTTGTCCGGCAAGTACTTGGACTCCAGAGGAACGGTGGATACATTGTAGGGATAGTGGAAGGACTTGAAGTAAGAGCGAGAATCGAGTGCTTCAAGTGTGTCGATTGGATAGGCGATTGGTTCAGACGGCTGGAGCGGATCGAATTTGGCGCCGGAATCTGACATTGGGGCTGAGAGGGATGACACCGAATGAACGCAGAGGACAATGGAGGAAGGAGAGGGAGCAAAAGCGATTTAACCTGGAAGGAAGGACTGTGAGAGCTTACCTGGAGCGCTGGAGATTCCATTGTGATTGATTCTCAGAGCCTTGATGAAGTTTCCTAGATTCCGGAGGCGAAGACCAAAACTTGAGGAAAACAGTAACTTATAAGTGAAAAAAAAAAAATCACTTCTGTGCTACTCGGCCTTAGGTTCTTGTTAAAGATTTTTTTTTTTTTTCCATGTCTTATTAAATATATTTTTTCCAAGTTCTTATTAAAAAAATTAAAAAAATTGTTTTGTATGGTTGCTCTAATGATTTTTTTACTCACTCACACGTGTCGTCGATAGTGTCTGATTCGTAAATGATAAAATACTAATCATAAATATATATTTTTTTTATCAATATTATCCTCCAAATAACTATATTTCTTTGTAATTTTTTTTTAATTATAATCTCACCTCTCTATACATAGAAAATACTGGTTGTAATAAAAGATCGACTTACAAAAAATAGTTTTAATATTTAATTACAATATTTAACATTAGATAATATTTATTCTATATATATAAAGATAAACTTTGCCAAAAAAAAAAAGGTAAACAATTCGAGTAATAAATAACTAACATACCATATATCCATGATACCTATACAGATAAGAACTTAACTAACTAATGATGATGACTGCTTTGGGTTAATTTATGAAAACAAAAAAGAATTTATTCTTACCAACTTGACAAGCAATATTGAGAAGTAAAAAGAGTATATTGTGTAATCTCCATTCATTTGGGCATCTAATTCTATCCTAACTTAAGTAAAAAAGCAAAAGTATATATATTGATTTGATAGATGTATATATTCTTAACTTGTGACTTTACTATAAGGATTAAGATAAATTGTAATCGACTGCATTTAAAGTCAAATGAATTTGCAGTCTTATTATATCAAGCATGTTGAATCTATATAATCGTTGAGATTTGATTAATTTTTTTTTATTTTTTTTATAAAATCTGATACGTTTTCTTTCATAAATTGCTGAAAATTTAACGGTATTTACAGTACACTACATTTTTAACGAAACACTTATTAAGCTTAGCCATAGCCCTAGTTAACTGTCGTCAAATATTTTCTTATCTACCTACATCTCTATATTGAATTATTAAACATTGACTATGATATTTTTACATAGAAATGAAAATCTTAAAACGTTTGCCCTTTGCATAAAATTCATTTCTAAATTAATATATATTGAAAATATGTTTTCTTTTATTATTATGTAAATTATTAAAGTAGTGTATATATTATATATTAAAAATATATGATATTGCATGTTATTCAAAGGTTTTTAACTTTACTTTTTTCATGGAAAAAAGTGTTAGTACATTATGGTTTTGAATACGAAATTTAAAATTAAATAATATTATATAGCTTGGCAAAAAAAATACAAAATAATGTTATATAGTAAAAAATAAATATATTTCTAACCGAGAAGAAGTAAAGAGTATATTGTGTATCGTCGACATTGGGCATCTATTCTAACCAAAGTAAAAAAGCAAAAGTATATATTCTTGATTAGGATATGTGCATATATTCTTAACTTGTGCCTTTAGGTTTTACTATAGAGTGATGCTAGAATATGTAAAAAAAATTGTGAAAAATTTATAAAAAGCACTTTTATATCCACATGACAATGCATAATAACATTTTCTTTCCACTTTATGAACAATCATTACTCGATAACTTTATATGAATTTTTCACTAAAAAATTTACACTTTAAAAATTTACCTTTTACTATAAGTTTGCCACAGCCCTTGCCAACTGCGTCAAATATAATCTTAGGTTTCTTTTCTCTAGGGTGGCAAAGGGTCACGGGTATCTGCCCGCGGACGGGTCTGGGTTTGTGTTCGCGGAGCTCCGCCCACCCGCCTCGCACCGTTCATATATATATATATAAAACTAAATGTGTAATATAACATATAGTCAAAATAAAAATGGTTCTAATGAATTTGGTGATTTATATTTTGATTTTAAGTTAAGTTTATAAGTTGTGAGTTGAATTTGAATACGCTGAACAAAGTTTAGAATGTAGAGTTTGTAATAATAAATTATGTCACGCGTGTAGCACCCCGCGAGTCGATCCACTATGTCCCATAAAATGTATAGAGCGGGTACGGATCGACCATCTCAACCCGCAAGGCGGGTCCGGAACCGGCGATACCCAACCCGGCCCGTTGACACCCTCTATAGTCTATAGTCTATACTGAATTACTGGTTATTTACCCTACTTAGTAATATTTCACTTAAAAATGAAAAAGTTATATTAAAATGTCATTTATTACGTTTTGCACGAGAATTCTTTTTTGTGTTGGACATTTTTTTTATTATTGAAAAAATGAATGAGCTAGTAGTGGCGACTATAGGCCCATCCCGCTACTCATGTCCGGACTTTCGTGTTCATTTGCGAGCATATCATACTTATGAACAACCAGCGCAAGCACTGATCCCGTTAACATAGCACCACCAACAGCCTAGTATAGTCACAGATTTTTTGAATTCTTTATTGAATTATAGATCTAGATGCCTACAGAAATAAAAAATGAAATGTGAAATTCTTGAGTAGTCTACTTCCCTTTGAATGATCAATGCCCTTAGGGGTAGAGAGGCCGGCCCGTAGGAACGAGTCCTCACTTTTCCAGGAAATGATTTTAATCAAGTCGATTGGGGATTCAAATTTGTGTTGGACTTGGACCACCAACAATTATTATTATTATTATTATACATATATTTCACTATTTTGCCTGTCATATAATGAATTCCAATTTAGTCTTAAATTTATAAAAACTAATCTAATTTTGGTTGATTTCATCTTAATAATTGAACGAATTGATTCGGGTTCAGTTCAGTATCGGCTCAAACTCGTTTGACCATGTACCTCATAATAAATATAAATACTTAAAATAGGATTGAACGATCTGGTCTAATTCGAGCTCTGACTAGATGGGCCGGCACCGATTTAGCTCGTAATGGATAAAGTGTTGACTATAATTTTTTTTTTATTTACATAGTCAACTAGCAAAATTTACACCTCTCACCTCTAGCTTGTAATGAAATGTTGAACTGTTACGTCACATAACAGTGAAAAATGGCGTGCCCCTTATAGAATAGACCCTTGTCAATTTTTCTAGTAAAAATCAAGGAACTCTTGCACTCTTGCAAAATCAACATACTATTCTCAGGGCTCGAACCAGACTAAGGTTCCCTATAAATACGTCCAGCAGACCAATACCTTAAAAAAATCGTCGACAAAAATAAACCTCCTTACTCGAACCAACAGACAGCCATAGCCAAAACCTCCTTACCCGAACTCTAACAGGCGAGTCAAATAGACATAAAATAAAATAAAATAAAAAATTGAAGAACAAATGCAAAACAAAACTTACAGATTCTGAATCGTTAGTCTTCGAATGTTTTGAGACATCAGGCCTGCCAAAATGTCGATGAGCCTGCAAAAGACCCCTATTATGTAACATAGCTTCATCTTCCTCTATCTACTTCAGGTCAGCAGCTTCTACCTCAAACCTCAATTCCACCTCTTTTATTTTCGATGCTGTTAGAATGAAAAGAGTCGATTATTCTAAGTCTTTCAAAACTTGGAACACAAGAAAGGTTTCATAAACAATATAGAAGCCAGGAATCTTCTAAACTTGTACTTCATTATATCTGCTCAACAATATCCTATTACAGCATTCTACGATATATACCTGGAAGCTACTCCGCCGCAATAACAAACTAAGTTCACTAAAACATAAACTAGCCCTCTAGCTAAAACAGGTCATCAAACTTCATTCTTCTTCAAAGACCCGCTAAAAATGAAAAGACCGGGTGGAAAAGTAGAATTTAGATAAATGGATGGGAGGATTAGGAGAAAGCTGGAGGCAATCGTAAATGAATATCATGGATTGAAATGAATCAACTAACTTCTACTTCAGTGATAACCTTGCTGAAAGCTGAGAACCTAAAATGGCCCAGATTGTTCGTTTGGTTAACATTCTTCAAAGAAAGAAGATGAACTTAAAGAGAGGTGCAAACAGGCGATGCTGGGAGCTGAAAAAGTGGAACATCTTGTTCATAGTCCATGCATGTTTATGGTAAGTAAGGCAACAAGAGTGCAATTCAAAATGAAAAGGGATCAAAGCCCCGAGTCTAGCACATGATTTATTCATTTTGTTCTTTCAAGAGGGGCTATTGCCACTAAACAATAAGCACGTCCGAGGTAAGAAAATCAGATGATTTGATGAAGAACGGATCAATAATGAAATATATATATATATTCGATAAATAAGAAGTAAAAATTGCTAGAGAATGGAAATGAGGGGCGGGGTTTTAATCGTATACAATTCGAATTGATCAGTTTTTACTAAAAGTGAAGATACAGATAAAAAATTACATTTCAATTGTTTCTGGAAACATATCAATTGGTAGGCCAGCTCAATTATGCCATTAGACATGGAAAACAAAAATCCTATAAACTTACTACTATTCAATTTGGGATAGAAATGCAAAATTAGGCTGCGATCATGATATGATGTCCAAGCTCATTGCAGTCGGAGTAACAACAGATACTTAATTAAATACTAGAATCACTCTAGAATTGATCGAATTGTAGAGCGCTTTAACTATCATTTCCGCTCAAGTATTAGCAAAAAATCATCATCATCAAAACAGAAAAGTGAATGTGACATTAAAAAACCTTCTGAAGGCGGAGATGTACTCATTAGCCCCGAACAAGAGGAACAACGAAGGCCAACGTTTCTCGCCGGTGGCGGCAACGTCCTTGAAGCGGCGCAGCTAGCCAAGGAGGCTTGAATTGGATTGCAGAACTCGGAACCTGCTCGCCATAGGAACTGTCACAGCTAGAAGCGGGTTAGGTCGGAGATGATCTGTTACTTGGCCGGAGGATCTCCGTTTAGCAGGTGTTTAGGGTTTCTAATCCAGAAGCAGTCTGCTTCGTCGGTTGAATGATAGTAACGGCGGTTCCTTAGGTTCCCACGAAGCCGGGTAACGAGAAGTCCGTACACTCTCCGTAGAATAGAATCATCAGAAAGTGATTTTTATTTTTTTTTTGATGAAATCTGAAACAGAAAACAGGGGATGATTTGTGAGATTTATTTAATACCAGGTGTATTTTCCGTGCATCGCGCGGGTTGACTTACTAAATACGTATAATTAATAGACTAAAATTCGATGAAATTTATACTTACTATTTGTAATATGTTTAAACACTATTTTTAAATTAAATACCAGTCTAAATTTGAAAAAAGTAAACGAAAAATTGAAAATTTTGAAACATAAAATACAATTGCGCAAGTTCACAAATAAATTTTCGATGCCCGTACCGCATGCTACCTTTGTTCGTCGAATCTGTGTCAAACGTCTGTTCTTCAACAGATATGTCTTCGATGACCGCCGATCATATCTCACCGGAGATAGAGATGGCTCTGCCACTGAGACTGTCGGCCGCCCGTATCGCCTGGTATCTTTGTTCGCCGGCTCCGCGTCAAGCGTCTGTTAAAAATCAGCGAAATTTTAATTTTGACTGATTATATACATTGAATCTTAAACGGTCCGAAATTTTAATTGCAATTAATTGCATAAATTGAATCTTGAACGGTTCGAAATCAAGGAAATTTTAATTGCGATTAATTGGATACATTGAATCTTGAACGGTCCGAAATTTTAATTGCGATTAATTGTATACATTGAATCTTGAACGGTTCGAAATTAGTGAAATTTCATTTACGATTAATTGCAACTTAAAAACTCCCAGCTCCCTAGTGCAATCAATGATATGAAGTTAAAGACTACAAAATCATTAGCTCAATTATCATAAATACATTAATTAACGTAAAAAAATAAAATTCTCAGCTCCACATTCACTAAGAATTTATAATATATATATATATATATATATAGATTTATTACCCTAAAAAGAACAACATTCATTGAGTGTTATTATATTAGTGTATATTTGGTTCGTGAAGTTTGATTATTAAGTTTGTAAAATAATGATCCCAGATTATTAGTTTTATCAGAATCTTGGTTTATCTTTAACAATGACCATTCTAATTTCTACAATTAACATAAAAAATAATTTTAAGGATGGAATATATATAATTTTCAAATATAAAAACAGAATTCGTAGAATGATAAATGGAATAATGTTTACTGTCCCAAAAATCAAGAATTCATATCTCATGTCCTATTCTTTCTTCTCAGATCGTACATTACCGTTAAAATTTTAATACGTATTATTAGATTTAATAATTTTATTTTAGAATTCATCAATACCAATAGAGTTTTTAGGGAAAAAAATCACAAAATTAATTACACCCAGTACACGTGTCAAGATCTTAACGGTGATACACAATATGAGACACAGAGTAAAGCTGGAGATCTGTATCCATCTGTAAAAGACTGCCAAGCTTGATGGTAGATGTAAATAAAAACTATTCTGATATTTCTTGACATTCTAACATTTAATTGTAATTACACGATTTTTTTGATGATCATATTATTAAGGGTTAATAACTAAAAAACTGTCCAAGATTTATCATATGTTAAAATTAGGTGTCTGAAGTTTGAAATGTTAAAATGAACTGTCCCAAGTTTCATTTTTGTTGAAATTTGGTGTCTATTTGCGTCTTTTCATCTCCATTCAATCACTTTCATCACCCCACCAACCCACTCATAATTCATCACTCTTTACTTTTCACAAAATCGTCAAATTTCACCTAAAAATTGAATATTAAAAAAAAAGTTTCTAGAAGAGTGGTGTGGAGTCATTTTTCAAGGACAATAGAGCGATATTTACTTGCCCGGATGTGACCAACTTTTTAGGTGACGGTCCCGGCAAGATGACAAGAAGGGAGTGTGTATGAGAACTCGAATTCGACAGACGGTTTCGTCGGAATTGACTTCTCTAAAGTAATCACACCGAGACACCAAATTTCAACAAAAATGAAACTTGGGACAGTCCATTTTAACATTTCAAACTTCAGACACTTAATTTTAACATAGGGTAAACCTTGAACAGTTTTTTAGTTATTAACCCTATTATTAAATACTTTTTAAATTGATAAAATTACCTGGACAATTTTTTTATGGAAATTCTTTTTTAACTACTTTTCTAAATGTCATAATTAAATTTTGGTAACTTTTAATAATGTTAAATTACCATTTAGCTGTATTATTTGACTCGATTATTACCCTATTTGGACTCCAACATAGGGTTTCAAGTTTGGGTCATGGTCAAATGGTCATCTCACGTGTTCTAAATACTAAAAAGTAAACTAATTAAATAAATATATCAAAATGTCTGCCGAGGCTCTTTGAAAGATCGGCGATAAATGTCTGTCGCTGTCTCAAAGAGCGGCGACATTTGTTATCGTTATTTCTAACAACATTTGGTTATTCCTATGAACATTTGTTATCGTTATTTCTAACGACATTTGGTTATTCCTATGAACATTGCAGTTTCTCACGATAATGTTCATCCGCCGCTCTTTGAGACAGCGTGAGACCTTCATCGCCGTTCTTTCAAAGAGCCCTACGGACATTTTCGTAATTTTTAATTAGTTTACATTTTAATATTGTGATACGTAAGATGACCATTTAGATAACATGCTCAAAAATAGCTCCCAAATTTAGTGAGTGGATTTAATTGGAGAATCACATTATTAAATAACGTGACACAATCGACGATTTTAAAGTTTATAACACTTTGAGAAATTCATTTACTAAATATAGATATTATTTTATAATTTAATTTATATAAATATTATTTTTTATATTTATTTATTTATTTACTATATAATAATATTTATATATTGAATATCATAATAAATGTATCATTTTCCAGTGGTAATTTTGATTTAGAAATATCATTTTTACATGTGATAAGTACTTATTTAAGTAAAATTGGTGCAAAACGTAAAATCATTGGTATTATAATTAAATATTAACATTTTGTAGACTATTTTTAATTTATTAATTAATTAACAGATAATAATAGTGATTTGCAGATAATTCGACATTCTCTGGATGTCGTCGTTCAGCGCGTGATTACGTTTTGTTCTTACTTCTGTTGTTTCGCCACGCTTCGGATCTATCTCAGTGGACGGACCAGCGGCAGTCTTTCAGCACGGTCCACTTCGAAGCTTCCGCTATGGTCGACAATCACTGTAGCATAGCAACAATGAGCTATTAATCTCTTCAATAAGCTTGTTTTTTGACGATGAAGATCCATTTCCGTCCCCGATCCATGGTTCTTCTGTTCATCCATCTCTCGCTGATTGTTCACTCAGCGGCATCGCTTAACTCGGTCTGCGAACTCAGCGTTGCAGACAGTAGCAAGGTTTATAACTACAGCTTGGCATCTCCGACGAATAAGTTCCCTCACGGTGTTCTCAGCGAAGACGGGTACACACTTACTCATCAGTCTATTGTCTGGTCTCATCCGTTCTGATCTAAGATAGACATTTGCTATTCGTTATATTCCTTCACGATGAGCTAAATTTAAGGATACATTGGTGATGCTCCTAATTTAATCGTCTAATTGATGTAATTGCCATACACTTGAGTATTAAGTGACTGATTGGTAAAAGTATGTCAGTAGTGTTTGAATCAATTTGGATTCGTTGAATATCTTAGAGTTGGATATTATACTTAAGTTGCAGTTATTAGTAGTAGCAGGTTGCAGAATGACAATGCTGAGTTGCATCTGGAATCTGCATTATGGAGTTATACTGTAGATGAAGCATATATTGGTAGCTAAAGCTTTTATTTGGGACAGTAGATGAGAGTATGGAGATTTTGAAATTGAAACCTTATTGCACATTCGCAGGCTAATGTACTAACATATTTTACCCAATAATCGAGTTAATTAAGTATGATTTACCAACAACGAGCACTGCTTTTGGTGGAAACCTTGTCTTTGATACTCTGTGTCATGACTAGCAGCTTTGAACTTGGATGTATACAAAACATTTTGGTGGAATATACAGCGTCTGCAGTGTAAATTAGTATATATATGCAAGAAGATAATGCAACCTTTGTTTCAGCGCCGATATTTTATCCTCATTTTGGCCAGAGCTGAGTTAATATAGGTCAGTGTTACAATTGCATGAAGTTTTATGAAGTGATTTACCCATGCAGGTTTTATAGAGTATCAGTGAACGAGACTGTGCTTTGGTTTCAGGTTTGCTCCAACAGGTCACAGTTACTTGGTTTATAACATATCTTTTGTTAATGTACTCCTATTGTCTTCATTTTTTCCTTATTTAATTAGGTTCCTAAATTTGCTAAGTTAAAGATTGTTGTGCTCAAGTCAAAATGCATTTGGAAAACAGTGTATTTCATTGTTTTTTGTTGATTGTTCTTTAATCCTGCTCGTGTATGTAAGAATATCAGTTATAATCTCTATCCATGTAGTGATAATAGGATGTTACACTTTCATCATAACGTCAATAACCTGTTTACATTCTGATATGAATTTCACTTTCCTTTTCTTGAGCAGCTTTGCGATGGAATGATTTTCAATCACGATCCACCAAGATGTCTTAATTGCTCGGTATCTATCTCTAATATCCAGATCATAATTATGCTCTCTTTTTTGTGTGAAAATTATCAGTAGCTTTACACATGACTAACAAATGTACAAACTGAAATAACCCAGGATGGAAAATGTCGGTCTCTTTTGTATTTTAATTAAAACTGAAACTCTACTAGTGTTGAATTGAGGGTTGATTGATGAGCTATCAAAGTTGGCCGAGTAAACCAATTATTTATGCTAGTTGGTAAAAGGTTGGCTAGAATAAGTCGTAGTTTTCTAGTGAATAGGAAGTGCCACTTTTATCAATGAAGGCACTGATCATTGTTTCTTGATTATATGATGTGATCATTAAAGAACAAAGTTGTATGAGGAATACATCTATGTCCATAGAAAAATTACATTTTACAGCTGGGTTTAATGGTGGCATTGGATGGTATTGTTTATGATGACGTTTTTTGTTATGAGTTATTGCATCCAGAGGCGAGAGGCTTATCTGTTAAATCTTCTTATGCAAAAAATGAAAACAATCTGTGCTTGTACCCACATAAGAGATTGTTCCACCAAATAAATTGTGATGATGTTTTTTCTTCTTCATTTCATACATGATTGATACAACCTGCACATGCTTTTACTCAGATTATAATCAGCTCTCTATTGTATATCCACTGAAAAATCTGGTTTCCTTCTAATGGGTATAATGTTGCACAGGATTGTGGTGGTCCAACACGCTGTGGCATGGCATGTAGTGCTGTTGTGGCAAATGATATTGAAGGTTACTAGAGCTCTTATCTAATTGATTTGTTCATATACTTTAGTCATAATTCGTCCTATTAGCCTATATTGAGGCTCTAGTGTGAGGGCTAAAGAAGCCATAGACTTGGACATAACTCTACTATGGAAGGGTTGAGGGTGGGGAATATCCTTTTATCTTCTGTAGGGGGGAAATCATGTTATGAAATCATTTTCCTGTATTCCGTTGTTCACTCTTTTGCAATTCATATTTGAAGAATTCAAAGCAGTGTGCCAGTGACTATGTATTTCATGCAGGTTATCCTGTATGCACTACCCTCGGCCATGTATCAAGCACGCACATTGATGTTGCTGGTGAGATAGACCCTGTCCTTCAAACAATCCTCTCCCTGTTTCGTACGACTGGCCTTTTCTTATATATATACTATAAAAAGATATTTTAATTCCACAACGACATTCAACAGTAAACTGTTTCGTCTCTGATGCAGCTGATCATTTTACTCTTCCTTTTGTTCCCCCTTTCATCCCTCTTGCTCTGCTGATCCAGCTGATCATTTTCCTTCTATTGTGAATCTAACAGACAAAAATAAGCCTGATAAAGGTGTCATCATTAAGATGTCAATTAATGGGCGGACGATTAGTGAACAGGATAAGGATGTGAAGTGTTCACTTTCAGTGTCAGTACTCTGTGACAACAGGGTTCAGGTAAGAACCAGATCCATCAAGCAGTTGAATGAGATGTAGGGTAACACAAGACTGTAATTCATTAATGCAATTTTCTGCTTCTTAGGGACCTCAATCATTGGAGAAATCGGGGGCCTGCGATTATGTGAGTGATTCTCTATACTCTAAGGCATGCTTTGCTATGTGAAATTGGGAATCAAGACCAAGCGCATAGTTAACTTAGAATAAACGCTGTATTATATCTTAGTGCACATTCTGGAACTCTAAACCGATTTCACCCCTTAAAAAGATTCATTAACTACACCTTGTTGGTTTTCTTCAGACTTGACAAATGATGATTGTGTCAACATTATTGTGAACCTCACTGATCTCTTCTTTTCAATGCCAGGCAACAGTTTTGAGACATCCCACAGGTTGTGCCAAAGTTGTATACGTTCATGGGAGAGGATGGGGTTGGTTCGGCTTTCTCTTCATGTTGTAAGAACCATTTCTTGCACATTCCTTTATTTGATTACTAATACATAGCTCTCCAAAACTCTGGTCACATATGTGTTTTGGCCTGCGATACTGCAGAAGCTTTTGTCTCCTAGGAGGGTATCTGCTTGCTGGTACAGTTTATCGGTATTTCGCACTTGGAGTTCGTGGTATAGATGTACGCTCCTCATCTTTCTATCTATACTACATATATTACAATACCAACAGAACATACAAAATTTTACTTTCCAATTTCGATTCTTTGCTTGGCCAATTTTTTTTTTTTTCCTATTCATTGCTATAAACTATGCTCAACCGATATTTTATAGTTCAATTATCAGTTATCCTGCCAACTATACGGATTCATGTTTTGATCTGTTGTGACTAATATTTTTTTTGCTACTGCCCCATCTTTCTCAGGTAGTACCAAATCTGGAGTTCTGGAGCAGCTTACCTCATAGAACGCAGGTATTATAACCATCTTCGCTCCAGCTTCGATATATATCTAAATAGAAGCCGATTTTAAAAAAATGGTTACTGATTTTTGTGTTATTTGATTTCTTGTGCAGACTGCAGTTACATCTTTAGTTAGGAGATTTCAAGGGCCGTCGGAAGGCTATCGGAGCTCGTACTCTCCAGTAGAGTTTTGAGGCATCACCATGTTAGTCTTTTTCTTCTAGAGTCAATTCAATTGGGTAATAATTCTCTATCAATACTCCTGAAATGTAGTATTGGCTATTTGTTCGTTCATGTGCGTTAAACACACATGGTAAGCTTATTATGCCAAGTTTTACCAATACGAACATGTTTAGGTAAATTTTTTAGTGTGTGTTCGTGTTGTGTTAAGTCATTAATTGTACATCTCTATTTGAGATCGTTAAGCATAAACTAATGAATTTCGTATAACAACAAAGCTATTAACAAATTCTGGTATTTGAACACGAACACCACACAAAAATTATATCATATTAATTGTGTTTATTTTATCGTTCAGTCATATATTTATACAAACACCGTTTTTCCGTTCGTATTGTACTATAATATCGTGTTAGAAATTCTCCTCCCGAAATGCACGGGGGTGGTGGAGGTGTGCCAAAATGACAGCGGAGTTGAAGCTGATATGCCACCTAATACTCCCCCACTTCTTACCTAATACCTCCCTTAAAATAACAGCACTTCCATACCTTTGCTCACCTTCTCTACCTCTATATTTTTTCTAATTAGAGACATCCATCTTCCTTTTATAATTTCGTTGACTCAACACACCTAAACATGCACAAGAGTGTCAACTTTCGTTACTCATTTTAGTAAAAAAAAATTAATAAAGTTCACAATGCACCTATTGTCGTGATTTTTTTTTCTTTTATGAAGAGATTGTTTTAGTCAGACAAGTTAAAATATGGTTGGGTTAAACCAATGTCGCCTGTATTTTAATGTAACAATTAAGATCGGATTATCTTTCTATTTTAAATTTTTCGTTTTTTCTCTCTTGATGCAATGGTAATAAATTATGCTGTAAATGTTAACTATGACAATTTATATTTAAATTAAATGACACCACAACATAAACACATGAGAATTTAATTGCTTGTTTTGATGTAAGATTAAGTTAATGAGGAATATGAATATGAAATATGTAATAATTAATATAATGTTGCTTGGATGACATGAGAAATATGGAATGAAGATTCCAAGTCCAGTGTTAGGAGACGTCGTTTTTTGTTTTGAGGTAATAGAGACAGTTGCAATATATAATAATAATAATTTAAGTATAAGTTTTTGGGCAAAAAAATAAATAAGTTGAAGGTTAAATTTGTAATTTTTAATTCTAGAAAGCATGGAATAGATAATCCTAGAGGTTAGGTCAGAATTGAGTATTTCCTCAAAAGTAAAAATTAGTAATTAGGATTCCTTATTCTACACATTAAATCAACCCAACACCATAATTGGTATACACATTCCTAATTTCATTCCATGAACCAAACTTGGAATTGGTTTTTGCTTAGGATTTATAGGTCTTTTGGTACCCTATGTTTGCTTACTTTTGGCTTTTGGTACTACATGTTTGATTTTGCCTATTTTTTGTACCATACGTATGCTAATTGTATACTTTTGGTCCGACCGTTAGTTGACCGTTAAATAGTCACGTGACTCGCACATGCCTAGACCCAAATTTTGATTTTGTTCAGTTTAGTCCACAAATTTTTGTCATAACTTTTTATTATTGCAATTTAGGATTTATGCATTTTCAACCGCACCCTATGACTAAATTGACATAGCATGGTCCGACTTATGGTTAGGTCGGATCATGGTTAGGTTCGCCTGGGTCGGGCGACCCTAGCCATGGTCCGAACTTGCCACGGGTCGGACCTTGACTATGTCAATTTAATCATAAGACGCGGTTGAAAATGTTTAAGGGCTGAATTGCAAAAATAAAAAGTTAGGACAAAAAATTTGAGGACTAAACCTAACAAAATCAAAATTAGGGTTAGGCATGTACAAGTCACGTGACTATTTAACGGTCAACTAACGGTCGGACCTAAAGTATACAATCAACAAACGTATGTAACAAAAAATAGTCAAAACCAAACATGTAGTACCAAAAATAAAAAATGTGCAAACATACCTATAAACCCTTTTGCTTAAAAGGACTTTTGGATATAAAGAGCAAAATACATGTCAGCGACCCTTTTTCTCAGCATCGGTACAGAGTTGCGTCGCGATTTATTCAAAGAAATAAAAATTCGAAAGGGTATCGAAAGATTAGTTTTAGTAAACAAGTTTTGGACTCTTAATCCGAAAATATGGGCAAACTTTCTAGTTCAGAAATTTCATTTTATGCTTCTTAATTTCACATTCTTTTATTCTTGAGGCATGTGGCACCGATTTGTGCATTTCCCGGAGAGAAAACAAAAAAATATTAAGATCGTGTGTCCCCACGAAACATTTAAAATAAGAAATAGTGGTCTCGTTTCGTATAGTTAGCCTGCCTGCATCTATCGCCTTCTTCTTCCTATTTCTTGATCCTTCTCCGGAAACAACAGATTCAGACGGCAATTGGAACAGAAGCAGATCTCATCAACCACAAACTTCTTCTCCCATGGATGGATAGTTGAGCTACTGTAATAGTTTCCTTCAACTATTTTTTCAGTGAGGTATAATTAAGATGAAGCACAAAACAACCTTCTCTACTTCATCCTCTGCTCTCATGCTCAGAAAGCCTCGCCTCTCTCCCTACCTCCTCGCCTTGCTCGGTTTCATCGTCTTCGTCACCGTTCTCTACGGCCAGGACCTTGCCGAAATCTTCACCAACGCGCCCCAGCCTATCACTGAAACGCCTCAATCCATTATTCCAATCACCGGTGAGTTGACTCGGTCTCTGATTTCAGCATTTCGTCCGATTTCTACAATGCGTACGGTGGAGATTCGCGATCGAATTTGAGAATCTGCCGTGACGAACAATGTTTGCTGGAAAAATCGAATTTGAGAGTCTTCTGCCCTCTGTTTATTGTAATTCGTCATTTCCTCCATGATTTTTTTACTTACGACGCTGTTACGTGGTTAGAGAAGGTGGAATCGGTCGATGAGGAGGATGAGAAGCGGCCTAGCGCGGAGAAGGTGGCGGCGGAAGGCGGAGAGGGCGAGTGTGACGTGTTCAGCGGGCGGTGGGTGAACGACGAGTTGAATCTACCGCTGTACCAGGAAGAGGAGTGCCCGTACATACAGCCGCAGCTGACGTGTCAGGCGCATGGAAGGCCGGAGAAGGCTTACCAGTTCCGGCGATGGCAGCCTCATGGCTGTTCACTTCCCAGGTTGTTATAGCAATGTCCTTATCCTTTAATTATTATTTTTATTATTTATATTACTTAAAATAGAAGAAAAGCAAAAGAACTCAATTTCAATAGTAATAATAAAATAAAATCTTATGAAATATCTCAAATTCTCAATATTATGCACCTGCTCCTTAACAACCATTTTCCGTAATTTTGGTACCGTCTGACTTCGAAGAGTCATGATTTAAGTGAGTGGATCATCTGATTTTAGCAAAATGAGTTCAGTAATTAGATAGGTTTATGTTTATGTTAGTTATTATTACTATTAATCTCGTGCTACAATATTTTTTAAAAAATAAAATAAAATTTATATTATAATAGTTATTAACTCATATTCTACACAATTAAATATAATAATGCATGTTATATATTTATTAGTATTACACTAGTATACATAAATTAAAAATATAATAGTATACATATTTATTATAATGGCAATAAATATTTATTACTGAAATATTTCTATACAAATAATTTTTAAATCATAATATATTATTGAAAAAGATAATGGTTATTTAGTTTTAGTATTCAAAATTGTATAATATTAAGTATTAAAATAATATAACTTTATAGTAAAAATAAGATGAAATAATTATATATTAGTATTAAACTAATATAATATTATTAGGCGCACACACATCTTTAAATAGTAAGAATTTAAATATTTGGTACAACAATTTTAAACTTTCAGAATACAAAATTTTAGGGTTGCTGTCTTAACTAATTAAATTAAACATAATCATATTTCTTACGATATTAAAGTAACTCTCCATGATTATCTGAAAACGAAAAATTCATCCTTTTTTTGTGTGAAAGAAATTGATTGTATCAATCAACTGATGAGTGGCGTCAACTGATGAGTGGCGAGTGAGTAGTTAGAAATTCAAGTTTAAATAAACTTAACAACAAATTAGTCGGACAAAAAAATATAATCACGCAGGCGAGGCTGGCCTGGATCTCGGGTATAGTTCGAGACTTCGAGTAAGTAGAGTCAACATATATAACATTAAATTAAATACAACTAATTAAAAATATGGCCAGATGTAAAAGCTAAAAAAAAATAAAGAAACAGCCAGCTAGTTTCTCGTAAAGTGGATCCTTTGCTTAAAACAAACAATAAAATTCAAACTCTAATCCTGTCATCACGGTGGCCAAAAAAATTACTGTCATCAACAACTCATCACGTGTTAAATATTAAATGCAAAAATTAAATTCGACTGTGATTGATTTTTATTAAAAATAAATAGGCACAAAGTTCGATTTTTCAAAAAGTTGTCTAGTTCAAACTATTTTTTGCAAAAAGCACCTAAACTTTTACTGAAAACCACTTCCAGAAATGTTAATTGGAAAGCCTAAACGGATTAGGTCTTGAGTGCATAAAGAAGCAACTATCCTAGAGTAATGTAGACTTCGTGGTACGGTGGTTGGACGCATAAATGAAGTCCCACTTATAAATAATAAAGTCCTAAAAAGTAATTCAGTTTACACTGATATCATTGCTATGCGTTGGCCCTTTCGTGCTAACAAAGCAAAATGAAAAAGGAAATTATTAGACTTCCGAAACAAAACCTCCAATTTGTTCTGAATGTGAGAGTAATTAGTTCACCCTAAAATTGTTAAAAATTTCATTATATGCCACTTAGACATGTAGGAACAAATCATCAGGTTTTATTTCGGAATTGTAATCATTTCCCAAACAAAAATTATGTGCTTTCCAGCTAGGGGTATTTTTTGCAATTGATAAAAGTTATTGAGGCACTTAATTAATCTCATGTTACAAGCTAATGCAGGTTTAATGCAACACAAATGCTTGAGGCGTTAAGAGGGAAGAGGATGCTGTATGTGGGTGATTCACTCAACAGGGGGCAGTACGCTTCCATGATCTGCCTTCTTCATTTGATTCTTCCAGAATCGTCTAAATCCATCGAAACTTCCGGCTCTCTCACGGTTTTTACTGCAAAGGTGTGGTACATATATATGGTGATAGAGCATGCATGTATTGATGCTAATTAGTTGTATATTATGTATGAAGGATTATAATGCGACGATAGAGTTCTACTGGTCGCCGTTTCTTCTGGAATCGAACTCGGATAATGCAGTCATCCACCGGGTGTCGGATCGCGTGATAAGGAAAGGTTCAATGAACAAGCATGGCAAGTATTGGGAGGGAGCGGATATTGTGGTCTTTAACACCTACCTTTGGTGGGTCACCGGTTCCACAAACAAGATTCTGTGAGTTTTAATTATGCAACGTCGAGCCGTGATTTCATTTAATTTCCATGCATCATCATCATGATACGTATATTTATGGTCGCAGAAAAGGATCGTTTGAGAGCGAGGAAAAAGAGGTAATAGAACTTCCAACTGACGAGGCGTATCGAATGGCGATGAAGAGTCTTGTGAGATGGGTGGAGAAGAATATGGATCCTAAGAAGAACAGGGTCTTCTTCAGCACCATGTCGCCTACTCATCACAGGTACTAACTCATCTATCTCCCAGGTGGATCTAAGAATTATGATAATAGAAAGTTAAGATAGCATTAAATGATATGTTTGACGAAAATTGAAATTTGATTTTGATTTTTTTTTTTTTTTTTTTTTTTTTAACTTTTGGCGTCATACGATTACTTTTTATAGACTTTTGGTGCATCCGTTAATTTTCTGTTAATTTGGTCCAAAATATATGACAAAAAAAACCCAACTTTGGTTAAAATTATGACACCAAAATACCCTTTAAGGTATAATAGCGTTATTATTGCGTGCATGTAGTGGTGCGGAGTGGGGTGACCGGTCGGGTGGAAACTGCTATAACCAAACGACCCCAATTGAGGACCCGAATTACTGGGGTTCGGATACAAGGAAGAGCATGATGGGGGTGATGAATGAAGTGTTTGAGCGATCAAAGTTTCCGATCACGGTGCTGAACATCACTCAGCTGTCGAGCTATCGGAAAGACGCACACACCACGATATACAAAAAGCAGTGGGGACCATTGACGCCAGAGCAGCAAGCCAACCCGGTTAGTTACTCCGATTGTATCCATTGGTGCTTGCCGGGTCTCCAGGACACTTGGAACGAACTTCTATTCGCCAAGCTCTTCTACCCCTAGATAGCGAACACCGATAAATTATTACTTATCACCTAGCCAACCGGTGATAAGTAGCCGGTGCCCTCTATTTAGTCATTTTCTGTCACGTGGCAATTTATCGGTCAATTTAGGTAATGTGTCAGAAAGTGACTAGCTGAAGGGCACAAGCTACTTGCCACATGTTAGCTCGATGACAAGTAGTAATTTCTCGCTAACACATGCATATTACTCATGATTGAACCCACAACAACACGCTATACCAAATTTGGACGTAAATGAGAAGATACATATATACAGGGTTAAAAATGCACAAGGGGTGGAAGTCAAGGTATAGTATACACGATCTTATTTGTTGTATAATGCTTGGAAATTCTTTTGCCAAGTACACGTTATTTGAACTAAGATTTTACCCTTTTTTTGTCATTTTAATTACGAAAATTTTGTAATGAGAAACTTGTATTTTGATGAAGTTAGTTGAACCGATTGGTGGGTGGTAAGTGATTTGCGATCCCATCCACATTAACAAATGACTTTAAGGTGTTCCCGCGGCGACGGCGATATTGGAGTGATTAGAATTTTCAGAAAATACTTTATATAAATAATTTTTTAAAATTGAAAAAACACTTGCTAAGAAAAAAAAAACAATTCTTAAGGAAAAATAAAATCTAACAAAATATAGTGGTAAGAGTATATGATGCTAACTAATTATAATGATTATTACGACACTAACTAATTATAATGATTATTACGAGTTTCCATACTTTGAAATTGAAACATACAAAAGCTCATTATCAACCGATTCACATACATATTTTTCAATGAAAGTCACTAAACAATCGTTCGTCAAATTACGCCTTATTGAACTATATATATATATAACATTCATATTTAATATTACATGACTTTCAAATTTAAATGTGAGATTCAACATTCATTTTTTCATATTTAAGTTAGAGATTACAAATTTAGGTATCTACTAATTATACACTAAGTTTTATAAAGCTGAGAGGCGCACTTGCACACCTCAACCAAGGACGAAGTCAGAACTTTTGTGCACACGCAATTGTGTTGTGAGCAAATAACTAGAAAAAGAAATTCCAAAATGGCAAATATAAGGATTAAAGGGCCAAATTGACAATAACTAAATAATTTTGAAAAAAATTTGCACATCTTAAAAAGTGGATGAGGGAAATTTCGTCAAGTGATTAACGATCTCATCCACATTAAGAAATGACTTTAACTCTAAAGTGTTTCCTCCTCTCTTAATGTAATTTTGTCATTATCCTTAACTATTGATTTCGATACGAAATTATGAAGAAAAAAATTTAGTATTTCTGTAATATGTTTGCTCAAATAATTATTACTTAGTGCAACAAGTTTTCTTGCAAGTTACTTATTGTTTTTGGAATGTTCAATAAACTATGAACTTAAGATTTTTTTTTTTTCGGTGTGCAAAATAGATCGAATTCCACCAACTATTCTGATTCGTCGTATCAGGCCCAATTTATTTGAAGACTCGAAATTGCTTAATGAAATAAGTCAGAGGGTTGGGATTGTTTCCTCGTTTATACCCATTGTCAGCCACTAGCTAAGTCTGCCTTTTGAGCTACCTTGTCTGATTGGATCGCGCACTCACCACTCCCATTATGCATTTTGGGAGACTTCAACGGTGTTTGAGACTCCTCTGAAAAATTGGCTCGCTTTCCGGTCATCCCACAACGCCTTCTACAAGCTATTTCCTGGACGAATTCCAACAACCTGATGGACATTGGATTTCAAGGCCAGCAATTCACATGGAGCAATCGTAGGCCCCCTCCGGACCTAATCCTTCAACGCCTGGACAGATTTTTCTCTTCGTCAGACTGGCGTATCCTTTTCTCGACTCCTACGGTCTTCCAATTGGATATGATTGCATCTGATCACTGTCCTATCCTTCTCCGTTTAAATCTTATTTCCGGTCCTATCGGCGAAGTTCCTTTCCGTTTTGAAAATATGTGGTTACAACATGACTCATTCAACAACTGCCTTCTTGATTCATGGTCCATCCCTGCACCCGGCTCGAATCAATTCAAACTTTTCCATAGGCTTCGTCGTCTCTCTTATGACCTCACAACTTGGAATAAAGAACATGTTCAGTCTGAACTCATCTCTGCCATTGATGATCTCCATTCCATACAGATCAATGATCCTACAAATGAGACTGAAATTCAAGCTAGTCAATTAGTCCATAACCTGTATTTCCGAGAAAAAACCATGTGGAGACGGAAAATCAGACAAATTTGGCTTACTCAAGGAGATCGTAATACGAAATTTTTCATGCCAAGACAGTTGCAAGGCGGCAACAAAATTGTATTGATTGGATTCAAACCCCGGGAGGCACTTGGCTTACTCGTCTGGGAGATGTTAATGCTCATATTCGGGAGTATTTTACAAACTTGTTCGCAGCTTCACCCATTCCAATATGTGTTTTCCAATTAGGGTCATTTTTTGCAATTAATAAAAGTTATTGAGGCACTTAACCTCATGTTACAAGCTAATTATATATAGTTTGAATTTACGTAAACGCATGAAGGTTTAATGCAACACAAATGCTGAGGCGCTAAGAGGGAAGAGGATGTTGTATGTGGGTGATTCACTCAACAGGGGGCAGTACGCTTCCATGATATGCCTTCTCCATTCAGTTCTTCCGGAATCGTCGAAATTCATCAAAACTTCCGGCCCTCTCACAGTTTTTACTACAAAGGTACGGTACATATATATGTGGTGATATAGCATGCATGTATTGATGGTAATTAGTTGTATTATGTATGAAGGATTATAATGTGACGATAGAGCTCTACTGGGCACCTTTTCTTCTGGAATCCAACTCGGATAACGCAATCATCCACCGGGTGTCGGATCGCGTCATAAGGAAAGGTTCAATGAACAAGCATGACAAGTATTGAGAGGGAGCGGATATTGTGGTCTTTAACACCTACCTTTGGTGGGTTACCGGTTCCACAAACAAGATTCTGTGAGTCTTCGTCGTAGCTTAATTATGCGTCGAGCAGTGATTTCATTTCCATGCATCATCATCATGATACGTATATTTATGGTCGTAGAAAAGGAACGTTTGAGAGCGAGGAAAAAGAGGTAATAGAGCTTCCAACCGACGAGGCGTATCGAATGGCTGATGAAGAGTCTTGTGAGATGGGTGGAGAATAATATGGATCCTAAGAAGAATAGAGTGTTCTTAACCACCATGTCTCCTACTCATCACAGGTTAATTCATCTATCTCTCACAAACGGGTGCAGTTGTGGATTAAGAATTTAGGGTACTTCTAGAAAGTTAAGATAGGTTTGACCAAAGTTGAATTTTGTTTCTTTTTTTGTTTAGACTTTTGGTGCCATACGATTACTTTTTGTTTTGGTGCATCTGTTAACGTTTAATTAATATGGTCTGTTAAGTGGCACGTACAAGTTACGTGACTTAAGGAAAAAGAAAATCTAACAAAACATGGTGGTAAGATTCTATGACGCTAACTAATTATAATGATTATTATGAGTTTTCATACTTTGAAACTGAAACATAAAAAAACTCATTATCAACATATTCACGTACATATTTTTCAATGAAATTCACCAAACAATTGTTCGTCAAATTACGCCTTATTGAACTATCCTATATATATAACATTCATATTAATGTTATACCGCTTTCAAATTTAAATGAGAGATTCAACATTCATTTTTTCATATTTAAGTTAGAGGTTACAAATTTAGGTATCTACTAGCTATACACTAAGTTTTATAAAGCTGAGAGGCGCACTTGCACACCTCAGCCAAGGACGAAGTCATAACTTTTGTGCACACGCAATTGTGTTATGAGCAAATAACTAGAAAAAAAAATCCAAAATGACAAATATAAGAATTTAAAGGGCCAATTGACAATAACTAAATAAATTTGAATAAAAATTACACATCATAAAAAGTGGATGAGAGAAATTTCGTCAAGTGATTAACGATCTCATCCACATTAAGAAATGACTTTAACTCTAAGGTGTTTCCTCCTCGTCTTAATGTAATTTCGTCATTACCCTTAACTATTGATTTCGATACGAAATTAGTATTTCCGTAATATGTTTGCTCAAATAATTATTACTTAGTGCAACAAGTTTTATTGCAAGTTGGAATATTCAATAAACTATGAACCTAATTTTTTTTTCGGTGTGCAAAATAGACCGAATTCCACTAACTACTCTGATTCGTCGTATCGAGCCCAATTTATTCGAAGACTCGAAATTGTCTAATGACTCGACATAAGCTAATTTTGAACAAGTTCATTGTTAATTATCAAGTAATAATTTATTAGGTGGAAATTAACATTTTAATTACTGTTGGACAACAGACCCAATTGTTATTATGTTATTAACATATTCTTTGGGAAAAAAAAAAACATATTCTTTGGGCTGAAGATTTTGTTAAATTAATTAATATATTAAACGATACAGGTATATTATGTAAATTATAAAATCATATATCATGTATCAAATCAATTTTTTATTTATTTATAAATTAACTTATTTTTTAAAATTATGATTTAAACATAATAATAAGAAAAATTATAATGAATTAAATTACCCGTGGTTGAGCTATGAACCAAAGGGTTGGATAATTTGGCCAAAAAAAAAAGGGTTGGATAAGAGTATAGCATGATTAATTGACCATTGCATTTTTTAGTTAGATATATATGGATTGAGCCACAAATAGGGCTGTCAAATTTACCCGCGACCCGCAAACGACCCGTTAACGGGTCGGGTACGGGTGACCCTAATCACACCAACGGGTCATTTACGGGTCAACCCGTTAATGACCCGTTGAGGCCGGGTCGGGTACGGGTTTAGGATAATGACCCGTACCCGGCCCGTGACCCGTATAAATCAGTTGTTATTCCCTATATTTTTAATTCCTAAATTCAAATTTAATTCTAAATTTCTAAATTCTAAAACACTTCTGGTAGACTGCTTAACTGCACAAACATAATTAGCAATTTTCCGTGTTTTTGTTCATCACGTGACCCATTTCGTCCAAATTATAAATAGAAATCCTAATTTTTTTTTTTTTTTTGGCCAAATGAGTAATCTTATTCATACGAAACCAAGAAACAAAAGTCAAGGCGGATTACATAATCGGTCTTTCTGAATAAAAGAGAAAAGAGAGGGCGGGGGTTCGAAAACCCAATTATCTAAGCACGACCTCTTTCTAGCTTGGATGGCAATCCAATTAGCAACTTCATTAGCTTTCCGTGAAATCATATTCCAACGTATTATCGGAACTTCTTCCGCCAACTTGCATATCTTGTCCACGAGAAATTTTATACGCCAATTGCACGCATGACCCGGTTGAGAAACTGCTTCGATGGCTTCTTTCGAATCCGATTCAATAACAATATGTGTCCACCCTTCTTGTATCGCTAGTCGAAGGGCTTCATGGATAGCATATACTTCCAGGACGAGAGCTCCTTGTCTAGGTGAGGATCGGTTGAGTCCACCTATTACTTGACTCCATCTATCTCTAGCCACGACTCCAATACCACCTGTTTTTGTCCGCTCTTCCCATGATGCGTCGCAATTGATTTTGATGACCCCGTCTTCCGGAGCGCGCCATGTTGTCAATTCAGGACTTGTCGCTTGCTCCGTGGCATTTGGCATCAGTAGTTGTGATCGACATCCCCAAAATTCCATGTGGGTATTTCTTGCTTGATCGGTTGTTCTTATCGGGTTTGGTGACTCATTTTCGTGCATTGCTCGACATCGCTCCTTCCAAATTAACCACGAAACGAGCCCCACAATGGACCACCTCTCTTCATACTCTTTCTTTGACAGCCCTTCCCCCTTTCTAAACTGTGCAAACCACTCCTTCATTGTAATCAAGTGAGGGTCATGGTACCGAGTGTTGAGCATAGCAAACCAGACCGGTGTAGTCCAGGAACAGCCAAATAACATATGCTCTAGAGTCTCCTCATTGTCGCAGAAGGGACATTGTGTGTTAATGTTCACTCCCCGACGATTTAGTTCATGTTTCACCGCTAGAGCTCCCGAGTTAAGACGCCACATAAACGATCTTACCTTTGGTAGTGTTTTCATGGCCCACATTTCCTTCCATCGAGTGTCGGTGCGATTTTCGGTCTCCACCCCTTGGTCGCGCATCTCGATAGCTCGTCGATACACCGACTTCACCGTTACCTCACCCGATTTGCTATGTGGCCATATAATCTTGTCATCACCTTGAGCCTCATTTACGTGAACGTTAGAGATTGCCCTCTTCTCCTCATGTGTGAGAGCATGTTGGATGCTGGAGGTGTCTGGATGAGCATTCCCTGGATGTAGCAATAATGACACCTTCTTCCCAGCTAAAGTAGCTAGGTGTATGTCTTCATGTAGTCTGTAGTTGCTCAACTCAGGAATCCACGGGTCTTGCAAAATGTTTACCCTTAAGTCATTACCGATTAGCCAAATACCATTCTCCATTAGAACATCACGTTCCGCTAGTAAACTTGTCCACGCCCAAGAAGCTCGCCCGCCTAAAAATGTGAAACTTGTACTACCAAAGTATATTTAAAAAAATAAAATTGCTAGCACATATGTTTGACCCGGGTCACGGGTCAGACCCGGGTCAACCCGTGACCCCGGGTACGGGTCTGCGACCCCTGACCCGTGGTGACCCCCGGGTCAATCACGGGTCGGATGGTTGGTAACCCGCGGGTCACGGGTCACGGGTTGTGACCCGTTGACAGGCCTAGCCACAAATGATTAAATTGTTCGACTGAACTCATCAACCATAATAATATATATAACTGCATTGCTAGTTATTACTTATTATATTATTTAATTAATATATTATTTTCAATTATAGTATATAGATCACACTATCTCATCTTGTTATATATATATTACTATTTAATTAACAAATATATATTATGAAATTAAGATGAGTGTACGTGTGTGATGATGATTTTTAGATGTATTACCCGGAGGAGGAACAGGCTGATCAGTCTCCCTTCCTGACCTGGAGCCATGGAGGTGACTCCAGTCTTTGATGCACAACTTGCGCCAATTATCAACCGGGGAAGAAAGTGTCCACTGGAGTATTCACCGCGCCTGGGAATCGAGCCGTCATATTATCCACTGTCCCCACTGAGGAGGATGAGGGCCATGTACGAGGAAGAGAGTCAGGCTTCGTCTTCTCAGTTCCATATGATGGGATGTCAACTTTGATCGTCCACCAACTTTTGAGAAGGTATTTGTTTTATTTACCAATTGACATTATATTTGTTACGCTCCTTTCTGATCCTTGCTACACTCTGATATCATGGAACATAACCTAGTTGATTTAACGGCGGAGGTGCCTCATGCACTCTACGCAACCATTATGAGTATTTTAGCTTGGAACTGTCAGGGAGCAGGCAAAACCCTGACAAATCGACACTTAGTTTTCTTGGTTAGACATCATAAGCTTAGTATAGTGTTCATCTCCGAGGTTAAAAGCCAGATGCCTCGGTTGGCCGACAACCTTAGTAATCTAGGGTTTTCTCATAACCTACAAATTCCACCGGACTTCTCAAAAGGGGTGTCTCCTTGCTTGGAGACACATCCACCTTCTAAATACATCTCCCACAATAATAATATCATCCACTCCCGTATATCCAAGAAAATCCAATGTCAGAGGCTTGGGATTGTTTCCCGTTTATACCCCTTGCCAGCCGCTAGCAAAGTCTGCCTTTTAGGCTACCTTGTCTGATTTGACCGCGCACTCACCACTCCCATTATGCGTTTTGGGAGACTTCAACGATGTTTGAGACTTCTCTGAAAAATTGGCTCGCTTCCCGGACATCCTGCAACGCCTCTACAGTCTATTTCCTGGACGGATTCCAACAACCTGATGGACATTGGGTTTCAAGGCCAACAATTCACATGGAGCAATCGTAGGCCCCCTCCGGACCTAATCCAGCGCCTGGACAAATTTTTCTCTTCGTCAGACTAGCGTATCCTTTTCTCAACTGCTACGGCCTTCCATTTGGATACGATTGCATTTGATCACTGTCTTATCCTTCTTCGTTACATCATTTCTGGTCCTATCGACGAAGTTCCTTTCCGTTTTGAAAATATGTGGTTACAACATGACTCATTCAACAACTGCCTCCTTGATTCATGGTCCATCCATACACCCGGTTCGAATCAATTCAAGTTTTGCCATAGGCTTCGTCGTCTCTCTCGTGACCTCACAACTTGGAATAAAAGAATCTTCGGGCATGTTCAGTCTGAACTCATCTCTGCCATTGATGATCTCCATTACATACAGATCAATGATCCGACAAATGAGACTGAAATTCAAGCTAGGCAATTAGTCCATAACCTGTATTTCCGGGAAAAAACCATGTGGAGACAGAAATCCAGACAACTTTGGTTTACTCAATGAGATCGTAATACAAAATTCTTCCATGTCAAGACAATTGCGATGCAACAAAATTGTATTGATTGGATTCAAACCCCGAGAGCCACTTGGCTTACTCGTCCGGGAGATGTTAATGCTCATATTCGAGAGTATTTTACAAACTTGTTCGCGGCTTCACCCATTCCCACTGAATATACTCTCATTAATCTCACCATGCCAACTCTTTCGTCTCCCGCGTTCGAACATATCCAGTCCGACATCTCCGTCTCTGAAATCCTCGAAATTCTCAATTCAATGTCATCGGATAAAGCGCCTTACCCTGATGGTTTCCTGCTCGCTTCTTCCAATCCCAATGGGAAGTTGTTGGCCCTCAGTCAATTGATACTATTCTTAGTTTCTTCAGGACTGGACATTTGCTCCGTCGACTAAATCGGACATCAGTCGTTTTAATCCCGAAAGTATCCAATCTCGTTGTCCTTACTGATTGGCGCCCTATTAGTCTCTGCAATACAACATATAAGGTCATTGCCAAAATCCTTACAAACAGGCCGGGTTGTCATTGATCCATTAATTTCTCCATTCCAAAGTGCTTTCGTACATGGTAGGTCAATCTCAGACAACATGCTCCTAGCTCAAGAACTATGGCACGTTATTAAGCGACGACGGACTGGAAAAATCGGCTTGCTTGCGCTCAAATTGGATATGAGTAAAGCATATGACATGATTGAATGACCTTTTCTTGAAGCGACCCTGCAAACTATGGGCTTGCTGACAAACTTCGTCAATTGGATAATACAATGTGTCTCCACACCTGAATTGTCTATTATCATCAATGGGCGGCTCACTCCTCTCATACATTCTACGGGGCATAAGACAAGGTGATCCACTTTCACTCTACCTCTTCATCATTTGTGCTCAAATTCTTTCCCACCACCTCACAATGGGCCTTAACTCGAACTTCATCAAGGGTATCAGCCCTGGAACAAACTGCCAAGATATATACCATATCTTTTTCGCTGATGACAACCTCCTATTCCTTGAAGCCACCCAACATAATCTCTTAAACGTCAAATTTATTCTAAAGGAATACAAACAACAGTCTGGTCAAATGATCAACAATGATAAATCCAGCGTCTTTTTAGTCCTAACGTTCCCCTTCACAACTGTTCTCAACTTTGCTCCATCATCAATGTTCGTGAAATGGGAAACCGAGATCTTTACATGGGGCTACCCTTTGACCGGACGAAACAGAGGTCGTTGCTTACTAACAACCTCATCGATAGGGTCTCATCTCGCATCAAAGGTTGAATGAAAAATCTCATCTCCCCGGTAGGCAAAGAAATACTAATCAAAACAACAATGACTATGTCCTCTATCCGGTTATCCAGACAGGTGACTGATCAACTAGATAGTCTTTTTCGTTCTTTCTGGTGGAAAAACAACGCCGATAGAAAATGAATTTGTTGGATCGCTTGGACAAGCTCACAAAATCGAAAAGCCAATGGGGCATTGGCTTCAAGGATATGCACATCTTTAACATTGCGCTACTCTTAAAACAAGTCTGGAGAGTCTTTCATTCAGAGTCATCTATCTGGGCTTCTTGTCTCAGACAGAAGTACTTACATCACTCTTCATTTTTTTTATGCAAAAGCCTCCCAGTCTATCTCTCCCGTTTGGCGTGGAATCCTGAATATGCGTGACTCTCTTGTCCAAGTTGCCATTGGAGAATTGAGAACGAATTGACTATACATTTTTGGACCGACCCTTGGATTCCAAACTTTGGCCCATTATCATCTTGGTACTTTTCCCCGGAAAACCCCCTAACAATACTCGTCGCCCACTTCATCTCTGAACAACACCATTCCTTTCAGTGGAACGTTACGACCCTACACTCTGTGCTCCCTGGATGGGTTGTTCCCATCATCACCGCCATTAAGCTACCTATTTTTCCAACAAGTGATAGATTGCTTTGGAATCATCATTCCTCTGGAAATTATACGGTCAAAACAGGTTACCACCTCTTCCATTCTACCTATCACCACCAAAAATACGGTTATGTTTCTGCCTCAATCCAGAGCGTTAATCCACTTTTTTGGAAACTTAAAATTCTTCCTAAAGTTAAGACGTTCATCTGGAAAAGCTTCCACTCGAGATTACCCTTGGGTAATTCTCTAGCTCGACGCATCTCATCCATTGACCCCACGTGCCCTCTATGTAGTTCCCACCCAGAAACCTGGGATCAACTAATGTGGTCATGTCCCTTTGCATCACGAATATGGTCCGCCACCCGATTTGGTGTTCGTTTAGAAATCTCCACTAGATCACCCGGCTTCGTTTACTGACACAGGACAATTACTCATTGAAAAAGGATTTGTTATGTGGAGCATTTGGCTGGAAAGCAATGCTAAGATCTTTCATGGCTTAAATCCTACACGTGAATCTGTGTTTCTTAAATTTAAGCATGTTTGTTTTGATAACGTTGTTGCTTTTATGAATAATAATCCAGGTATACCGATTCAGTCACCCACCCGGCCAGTAGTCACCTCCCTTAGGGAGGTGGTTACTCTGGGAGGACTCTTTCTCCTGATTGATGGTATGGTTAGGAAAACAACTGGTTGCATTTTTGGAGGAGCGTTACTGGATAAATATCCCTCCACCATTTTGGCAGCGTCAGCTACTTCTTATCCTGGCGACATCTCACTTTTGGCCGAGACAGTTGCATGTAGAACGAGACTTCTCATGGCATCATCGTGCTCCGTCGACACTAGGCCTTTTGTAGTGCTCACGTATTCACTCTTGTTGTTTCAACTTTTGATGTCCCCTAATTGTACTCCGCTGTCTCTTTTCGGGGTTTTAGATGATATTCGCTTTTTAATTTCTTGTCTACGGCACTTGTATCCGGGATGCTATTAGACATGTAGATCAGCTCATAGGTTTTGTTAACGAGCTGCTTCTAATAATTGTAATGGTACTTGGGATGACCCAGTTACTCTATATGTTGTTACGCATTTTCCCTAGTTTACTTTCTGTTCTGGTGCTTTCCCTTTTGTAGTTTGTAATCGAATATTTAATATTATATATTGGATGTCATTTCTTACCGAATATATATATATATATATATATATGCTCCTGGGCACATATTTATATACTTTTTAGTTTAAGAAATATATATGTATAAAAGTAATTATATATTATGCATATTGTATAAAGACTTCTTACATTTTTTTATAGGAACTTCTTAGCTTTGCGTAGTAGGTGACATCATTACCTTTGATGAATTCAACTATGCAAGTGTTACCTCTATTATTTTTCTCTTATTAAAGTTATTCATTTTCAAGTGCACAATTGAAAATAATAAATAGACTATACTACCGTGTTGGAATGAGAGTCTAGAAGTACATATCACAAAAGTTAATTATCAAGTTGCCAAGTGGTGTGGTTGTATTTTCTTTCGTCAAAGTAATTCAGATAACTTTTTCCGCCACAATTTAGATAGTAACTCAGAAAAATATATATTTTATATGGAAAAAAAATATATTTTACCTATCAAAGTACCTTAGAACAAAATATAATTGTTTGACTATAATATGCAAAAATAGATAATAGTATAATAAATAAAAACAAATAAATATATGTAAATATAACTATTAAAAGATATAATTTTTTTAACTGATGTTAATTTTACAATCTGTTTTAGGAAAAAGCTATACAATTTAAACTTCAAAACTCAAATTTTCTATCACGTATTATTATTTAATTTAATAAAGGATAATTATATTTCTTGAGATTAGACACCATTACAGCTTCAAGCAATATTAAATATTAATACAACTACTACTTTACGAAGTGAGCATTGTGGGATTATTTTTTTAGGGATGTTCTAAGCTTGTAATTTCCTAAAATAATAATTTTTCACATAGAGTCGGTTTATAAAGAGTAAATACTAACTATAAAAATGTATAAGATAAAGTGCTAAACTATTAAGTCATAAATCATAATTATGAATATTAAACAATGATCATTTATCTATATGCTCTCGTAGACATTGCTAAATACACATTAATTTCCATATGCATTTGCAACCATAGAGAAAAGTATTCATCATTTTAGGACCTGATATTTAAACTTAGTTAATATATAGTAACATGCAAATAATTGGCGTTCGGAGTATGTAAACGAAAATGAAAATTAGAGTTATAAATTTTTCCACTTGATGATACAGATACAAAATAATACAATCGTCGATGTTATTAACTTAATGTACGTCAATTTTCGCCGCCATGTTCTCGGCGATCTGAGCCAAAGACTGCAGATTACACCTTACGATCGTGTCTGCAAACAAGCACGTCTCCTCCTTGGTGTTTCCAGGCGGCACGTCCACCGCATACGACTCCACCACCACAGTCCCGTCTCCGTTGGCCGTGGCGTGGAGGGTCGTGACCGACCGGTAGTTCATCAGGCGGTGGTCGCCGCCCACGACGCTGAAGCTGATGACGTGGCGCTCGTCATCCAGGATCTCCAGCCGCTCCCGGCTGGACACCGCCGGCAGGCCCGATACCACGTGGACCTCCCTCACGGTCCCCACCTCGCCGTCGCCGTCGATGACGTGGCAGCTCTTGAGGAAGTGTTTGTACACCAGGGGGTTGTCGAATCGGCGGACCACCGACCAGACGACGTCGACTGGGGCGGCGATGGACTGCACGACGGCGGAGAAGCCTTGGTTGGGTTTCAGGGTGTGGAGGTGGTAGCTGGCCACCGCGTCGGGCACGGTGGCTACTTTTGACGGCGGCGATGGCTTGTAGAAGCTGTTCAGAGGGGTACCTCTTCGTAGGTGTATGGGGGAGGGCATGGTCCTGTGTTGTCTGGTTTACAGAGAAATAATTTGATTTTTCTGGTGTTGTGAAGATGGAGGGCAGGCCAGAGCACGGTATATACAAGGGAGAGAGAAGCCACTTGCCATTTTGATAATTGAATTATGGTTTTCAGAATTTGAAAGTTTGAAGAGTCCTGCGAGCAACATGATGATGATGATGATATATGAAATTATTTGATTTCCGAAAAATATAATAATGAATGGATAAGCTTTATCAGGCTTACGGCTTAACTACTTAATTTAATAATTTTAAGTTTTAAGGACGCATTTGATAAGAATATAATGTGAGATTACTTAAAATGTAAATTTATAAATGATGTGAGCTACGTAATATAATGTTAGATTACAGTGTTTGATTGTGCTGTAATGTGGAGTGTAATATTAAATTAATGTGTTTAGTATGCTATGTATTGTGCATTGTAATGTAATTTTATTATTATTATATTAATCTATATGAGAATATATTATAAAATATTTAAACAAATATTTTTTCAACAACTAACTTTATAAACTTTGTGTTTTGTGTTAGTATTATAATCATTTGTGAATTCTAAAAACTAAATATTTTAACTCAATATGCATAGGTATTAAATTTTTATTAATTAAAATATTTAATATAGTTTTATAATATAATTTTCATAAAAAAATACAATGAAAAATAATTAATCATTTTATACGAATATTATATGCATTTTATAGTAATAATTAGTTATGAAGTAGATAAAAAATAAACTAATAATAATAATAATATTACCATAATAAACCATAAAGATAATACAATATATTTTTATCTATTTAATAAATAATATTAAAATAATAACACGTCGTAATATTGAATGTAATCTCACATTACATTAAGCTGGATGAAACTAATATCGTCATTAGTAACTCATTGATGGGAAAAAAAAAATCATATGGAATTAACTTCGTGATTTAGGGTTTAATTAGCAAAATCAGAGTGGGCCGCTGGTTAATTAATAATAATAAAAATGATAGGACCAAGAAGGTACATGTACAACAAATAACAATACATGCGGCATGCAAGTGGATCGTCAAGTTGCACCCTCTTGCATTAATATAAGTGCACCCTCTCTCTTTTGGACTCTACTTGTGTTATATTATTAATTGGCTTAATTATAATCCTCCGAACCGAACCATGTTGTTATTAAATATACTACTGGACTGGCTTTAGCGTGATTAAATGACTAATCTTTATATATCATTTTCGCCGAATAACTCTTGGTCTTATTAACAACAAGGAAAAAAGATATTTGAACACTTCATTCATGTCATTGATGACGCTTTATTATTTTACAACTTCACGTCTTCACGTACTTTTTAGTTTCTTCACTTTTTTTTTTTTGCCAAAGTTTCTTCACATTCCACTTTGCCAAGTCCGCCCGCAGCTTGCAAGTTGCAGGCAGCACATATTGGAACTAGCTAACCAGTTGCCTCTTTAATTAAGTTTGTACTAGCTAGTCATTAATAACATGATATTTTATCTAATATATCAACCTTATTATAGATCATATTGGGCAAACAAAATATATTATTAATGTAGAGTTATATTATTAACTAATAAATATAAATATATTCTTAATAATTATTTTTTATAATAATTCATATACATAATTTTAAAATTTTCGTAACAATTTATTTTTACATATATTTAAAATAAAGTAATGAATAATTCTCTAAGATACAAAAAAATATAAAATATAATGGAAGCAAAAAAGCATTTCTCATGCATATGTATATATTTAACAAAAATGGGAGATGTTAAAAATTACTAATTAAGATAGATTAGTATATTTTTAATTAATAAATATTTAATTTCAATCTTATTGGTATTATCATTATTAACTATAATTACGTAATTTATTTGTTGAAAACTTGAAATGACTCATGTTTGAAAAAAAAAAAACTATATTATTAATGTACATTTAAATTAATGCAAACTAAAAAACTAAATGTATTATATTTAAATAATTTTTTATATTAATTAATATATTTAAGTTCAAAATATGGCATATCATATGTCATTATAAATTTCTTTACAATCTATTTTTATATAAGAAAACTGTTTGTACACCAAAATATTTAAAATAATTAAAAAAAAATTAAAGCAATGATTATTTCACATAGGTTTTTTTTTTAAAAAAAAATAGACAATATAATAAAGCAAAAAACATCTTTGTTGCAGGAAAATTCTTTGTATTTCATAGGGTTCATTCTTAAGGTTTTAGAAAAAACCACCAAGAGAGTGTGACACTTGTTATGTATATACTAGGAAACTGACCCGCGCTTTGCGCGGAATATCAAATAATTCATTATAGATTGGTATATAAATTTAAGTTTTAAAAAATATTTATGTAACAAAAATATATAAAATAAACTAAATATATACATATCCTTTTATTCTGGTCTATTAAATAATAAGTATTAAATTAATTTAACTAAGTTATAAAGTGTTGCATTATATAAAATTTAAACATATTTATTTATAAATTTAACTAAAATTTACAAAAGTTAATAATAAAGGAATATTAACTTTTTTTTCTTTTCATCTTCATTTTTAGTAAAAATAAATATACTTTATGAAATGTATTGAAAAATATTTAGTGATAAAGTACATTTTGAAAAGTTAAACTTAATTTATTTTTTTCGCATTTCTCATTTTTTTCTCAGTTTTTATTCTTTTTTAAAACTTAAATTTATATACCAATAAATATACAATTTGAATGAACTATTTGATATCCCACGCAAAGTGCGGGTCAATTCCCTAGTATATATATATAAGATAATTGACAAATAAACTTAATTATAAAGTGTTGCATTATATAAAATTTAAACATATTTATTTATAAATTTAACTAAAATTTACAAAAGTTAATAATAAATGAATATTAACTTCTTTTTTTTCATCTTCATTGTTAGTAAAAATAAATATATTTTATGAAATTTATTGAAAATATTTAGTGATGTGTACTTTTTTTAAGTACATTTTGAAAAGTTAACCTTAATTTACTTTTTTCTCATTTTCATTTTTTCTTATTATTTTATTTGTACAATTCATGTAAAAAAAATAGTTGTATGTTAATTCGATTGTCTAATTTTTTTTTATACTTTTTGTTTTATTCTTAATTATTAAGTAATAATATTTCATTAAATAAATTATTTTATACTAAATTATATGCATTTTAAAATACTTGAGTTCGGTTCTGTTATTCTATTTTATTTTCTAATTTGAACAAATTTGAGATAATGATAAATAAAGTATAATAATAAACATATAAATCTCAAGTGATATTTGATTTTTATATTCAACGTTAGAATGTAGGTATATTAATATTTACCAAAAAAATTAAATATTAAGACAATATATAGTGTTAACATGAACTATAAATAATTTTTTTTTAAACATTTGTAGTTTATTATTAATTAAATACTAATTAATTTTAATGTAACATACATAAAAACTGAAACGGTTTTCAAGATGCAATGACGTGCGTTGAGACAATTTTAAAGTGTCCATGTGTGTACAAATGTGATGTCAGATTAGCAAATGTAACTTACAACATAGGTGGACCAATAAAATTAAGTAAAAAAATTCATTTTGCTTATTTGTCAACATTCTATATATCACAACCAAATTATATTATATATAGATTGGTTTGGTGTAAACACCAAGCTTACACAAGAATTTCCCATATCGTAGATGCAGATTTTTTTTTTTTTTTTTTTTCTCGTCAATATTATTTAACAAAAATGATTAAGGCATCATCCTGAAATAATGGGTTTCTATCTTTATTTAGGCCCACGGACATAGCTAATTGAAAATTATGTTCGACTGGGCTACAAAATAGAGGACGAAGGGTGAGTTTCAAGAAACTAGCCCAATGATAATATTATTTTTTTCGCCAAGATCCCAATGATATCCAAACCATTATTTGGGCCATGATATCCTCCTGAATGTCACTGAAAGGTTGTTTAGTTTAGTGTGCTAAATATTAGATAAGATAACATAAAAGAAAAATCCATAGTGGCAAAGAGCTTCCTTTGATTGGGAGCACTGTGGCTCAAATTGGGCCATAGAGCTCCCGATTGGAATTTTGTAACTCCGACCGGTAATTACCGGTGGGTTTGGATAGTGGCCAACGAACTTCAATAGTGGAAGATGACCTTATGCGGCGATCAACAGCTTGTACGATAATCGGAAGACTTTGGGCGGACTAAAAAAGATTGGCTAGTCGAAAAAAATAAATTAAACAATAATGAAATTATAAGAAAGTTACACAATTTAGGCCTTTAATGTCATATGTTTGCATTTTGTAGACTTTGGTGCATCTGTTAGTTAATACTTAAGTTTGACCGTTTAATATATTCTATTTAGTCCTCCAATTTATATTCCTAATTTTTAATTTTTATAATTTAGCCCCCTAAGTTTAGAAATCAGACCTAGGTCGAAATTGACCGAGCTAGGGTCTGACCCACAGCTGGGTCGGACCCTAGCTAGGTTACCCAGACTTGGGCGACCCTAGTCAGTCTAGGGTCAGAGCCAGTCGTGGGTTGGACCCTAGCTGGGTCAATTTGACCCTAGGGTCGAATTTGACCCAATCGGACCCTTGGGTCAAATTGACCCAGCCAGGGTCCAACCCACGGTCGGGTCTAACCTTGGGTAGAGTTACCCAGGTCCGGGTAACCTAGCCAGCATCCGACCCAGCCGTGAGTCGGACATTGGCTCGGTCAATTTCGACATAGGTCCTATTTCTAATCTTTGGGAACTAAATTGTAAAATTTAAAAGTTATGAATATAAATTCAAGTACTAAATTGAACAAAATAAAAAGTATTAAACGATCAAACTGAACTAATAACAGATGCACTAAAAGCCTACAAAATGCAAACGAAGCCTAAAAGAAACATATGACACAAAAAAGTCAACATTAGCTAAACATATGACATCAAAAGACCCATTAGCCATATACTTAAATGTCAAACTTAATGGTCAAAACGCAAATAGATGACATCCAAAGTCTTAAAAAAATATAATACCAAGAACCAACTTTAGTCGAACATAATTACCAAAGCACCCTTTAACCTTTATACATATTTTTTAAGATACTTAAATGTTAAAACTGTCATACTCCTCTTATACACTGTACAATTTCCATCTACCTAAGCAGAAAAAGGGCATCATAAATAAAGCAAGCAGAATGTCAACAAAACAAACCCTGCATCTATTTTCCAACCCAAGTCCAAGTATCACCTAAAACATCTCATGGACTCTGATTGAACAAATTAACAGAACCTCCCGTACCGTGTATATAATATATATGTAGTAGTATAACCCTAATCAAGACTCCACCACTAACTACTTCATCTCTATATCAGCTCTGATAAATCCGCAGTAGACACAGGTTCTTCATCAAACATCTTGAGCAATTCATCCAAATCGAATAGTTCCTCATTAGAGTAATTCTCAACACCATAATCCTCCAACCAATTCACCTCCTTCTCCCCATCACCCTCATTAGGGTTTACGCTGCTACATTGTCGAATATTTATTCCGGTTGAAACCGACATTGACTCTGCTTTCGTCTCTCCCACAGAAGACGAGACCGTGGGTTCATACGACGACTCCTCAACAGAGGAGCAAGTCGGACTCGGGTTCGGCATGTTGAGTCGAGCTAAAGGACCGTACATGGCTCTAGCAGCCTCATCGTAAGCCAGAGCGGCTTCATATGCGGTTGGGAAGGTTCCTAACCAGAGTCTGCTTCCTCGGTTGGGTTCGCGAATCTCAGCTACCCACTTCCCCCATGTCCTCTGTCTCACACCGCGGTAATTGCAGTTCGAGTTATCAGGCCCGCCCTTGCCCTTCATGCATCCTTTCTTGGAACCCTTGGCCGGGACTCTTCGACTCGGCTTTGAATCGGAAGTCTTCTGTGAGTCCATCTGTTGATTGTATTGTTTCCATTTAGCTAGGGTTTCTGCGATGTACTGAGGTCCTTCCCGCCTCGCTCTTTTCCTCTTCCTGTCCATAGAAGGTGAAGCCATGTTAAATTCAGAGAAAAACGAGGAGCTAGGGCTTCGTATATATATATTAATTTAATTTCTGAAATTAAATGCAGAGGAAGCAAAACTTGCTAAGGAAGTCTCGAGAAAACCCTAGAACAGAGTTTTAGCCCCAAATCTGGAAAATCAAAATCTCAGAATCCTTAGAACTCACTGCTATACTGCAATTCGAGTTTCATGAATCAAGAGAAAGAACTCTTCGAGAGGATTAGCATAAATTAACCGCTGCTACAGCAGAAACTAAAGAATCGGCAGCGATTGAAGGGAAGATCATAAAGAAACGAATAGTGGACCAACCTTTCGATGATTTCTGTGGCCATTCGAGGCAGAACTGGAATATCTTCTTCAATAATCTTGGTTCTTTCTCCCTCCAGTGATGTATGATCCGGCTATCGCCAAAAAAAAGTTACAAATTCTGATAAAATCTGCGATTGTGCGGCGCTGTTCGAGCTTCTTGCAGTATCAGTAATTTGGAATTATGAGACAAATGAAGAAGTATCTTCTAGATATTTATAGCCTTCTCTCTCTCTCTCTCTCTATATATATATATATTAATATCTATCTATCTATCTATCCTATCTATCTATAATAATTAATAATAATAAATGATGAGATAACTGATGACGTGTCAGTATCTAAGCCGAGTCGTGGCTCAAGTTTCGACACGCGTCCAGAACTTTCACGAAACTCTTGCGGCGGCCATGTAAGGAATTTCGGCTGCTACTGCCCCGAATTTTCGAGATATTAACAGTATTGCCACTGAGAGACAGCTGGTTCCGGTTGTCCTCGCATATCCGGTGAGATTATTGAGTAGGCCGGAAGTTTCTCTTCTTAAAGCTGGTTTCTCTAGAGAGGGGATAGGAGGGTAAATCAACAAAATAGAAGTTGCATTTGAGTACGACTATCACGGTCAGGATCCACATGCGGGTGTGCCCAGTAATTCTAGTCTATGCGTGATGAGTATTTTCTTTCTTTTTTGTGTGGTTAAATTGTATTGCATGCAGCATGTGTATGTATTAAATTGTTAATTAATCACAAATCGTTATCACCCGGCCAAAAAATATAATCACAAATGTTATCAAATTAATACACACCTTGTTATAATTTCATTAAATTGGACGAAAATATATAAAATGGATTTGTTAATAAATTAAGCTGTAGATAAATTTGAAAGGTTGAAAGAATTGTATTCATTTGAAATGCGCAATTAGAATTTAGATATTCAGTTGACTATTAGTATTTCGATGTTCATTTTCAGGTACATTTTTTTTAAAACGTCAAGATACTTTACATAATCAGCACACATGTCATAATATATATGAATAAATAATACCGCATCAAATAGTTTGAAATAATTTGAATACTATACTGGTTTAACGGAATACTCATACTATTCACAATAGGTTTTAGTAAGTGATCTTTCTATCATGCACCAAGAGCACTATGCTTTTGGTATTTTTTTTTGTATTTTTCTATTGCCCTAAAGGTGAAATCTAGAGTGAAGTTGATGGTAATTATAACTTATGTAGTAATTTGTTCTGTATTTAAAGTTTGGGTACTGACTCATAAATTAATTAAATTTTGTGATTTAGTTATTAATTTTAATTTTTATTATAATCTATATATAAATTATTTTTATTAGTAAACCAAGTATCTACAGAAATTAAAGACAATAAATAGGAATTCATGTCATCAACGAGGGTATAAAAGAATTTTAACCTAATACAATTGTTTCTTTTATAATTATGCGGCTAACAATTTAGGGTTAAATAGTATTTGCTATTATATATTCGACCAAAGTTAGTTTTTAGTATCATATATTTTTGGTTTAATATCAAATAGTTATCTAAATTTTCCTCAAAATGCAAATACCTAGCTAAACTTCTTTTTTGGAGCAAATTACTAGCCAGACTTTTCCTAAAGTAATAATTAGATAACCCTGTTATTTTTTTGTTATTAAAAACTAACGGAATTCCTCACGTGAATAAACACTTGACCGTCTGAAATTGGTGCCAACATATTTCTTTAAGCAAAATATACACGTACCTCTTTCTTTTGACTGAATATCACTTTTTCCGAAGCATTTTAACATTATTTTTTCTGAATATATTCAATTCCTAGAGGCAGAATCATCTTACGCTCGAATGAACCGTTTTTTTTTACCACCTGCTACCAATGAATGTGACGACGTGCATATTTTTTTTGGTTAGCGCCATCACATGTTCCTCGTGTTAGGTATTCAGTTAGTTTTTAACAAAAAATAATTAACATAGCTAGCTAATTGCTACTTGCAGAAAAGTTCAGCTAGCTATTTGGTCCAAAAAAAAAGTCCAGCTAGCTATTTGCACTACAGACAAAAGTTCAGCTAGTAGCTATTTGGTATTTAACCTTATGTTTTTTTTTATAGACTTATAGTGCAATAATTTTACGTTTTGTAGAGTTTTGGTGCATCCATTAGTCAACCGTTAAGTTTGACAGTTAAATACTTTTTATTTTTATTTTTTTCAATTTATTTAGTCATTCAATTTACATCTCTAACTTTTGATTTTCTATAATTTAGTCCTTGAGATTCAAAATCAGACCTAGATCGAAATTGACCGAGTAAGGGGTCCGATTGTGGTTAATCGGACCATAGGGTCAAATTGATCCAGCCATGGGTCGGACTCTTGCTCGATCAATTTCGATCTAAGTCTGATTTTGAATCTTGAGGACTAACAGATACATTAAAATATACAAAATATAAACGTATGACACCAAAATACAACAAAAAAAACATATGACACCAAAAGTCAACTTTGATCAAATATATGACAACAATAGACCATTTAATTAGGGCTGGGCAGAAAAATTGGTTCAGACAAACCGAACCGGAACCAAAAAGGAATCGAACCAGTTTGAACCGGTTCTTACTGAACCGGTTCTGTTGTGGTTCAGTTCTGTAAGAGAATATATGGTACAGTTCTAGACCGGTTCAAAACAGGTTCTAAACCGGTTCTGAACCGAACCGGATCTCTTAAAAAAATTATAAAAAAACTCTAATTTCTGAAGAGTAGCAGCTGCCAAACCCATCAAACTCCACTGATGATCCACTTTGTTGACGACTTCCCCTTTTGAGCTCCGTCTCCTGCGACAAGATAAAAATCTGGCAAGACATGCCCAACTCCTTCTCCGGCGAGACATGCCAAGCTCCCTCTCCGACGGTTGTTGATGGGGCATAGGAAGAGAATCGCTGCTCCGCGCTCCAAGAAACTGCTCCGACGGCCGCTCCCGACGTCGATGCTTCTTCAGAAAAAGCCGACACAGAGACCACCGTCGTCGTCTTGATCGAATCTGGTGCTCCTCGTTCCGCGGCGGAGCAAGATCCAAGCATCTTTACGATTTTCGGGTACAATAAGCATTTCCAGATAGTAATAGTAATGCAAATTGAGACACGCCTAAGATGATGTTCATTAAATTGCTTTTTGTTTTTGGCCGGTATTGTTGATGGAAGACTTCGCAAGCATTTTGGCAACTTTATCTATGAATCAGGTGCCTGCTCGTTCCACGGGGGAGCGAGATCATGACTCGTTCTCCACAGTCAAAATAGAATGCAAACGAGCCTTGATCTGAATCTGATTGATCCGGTGGCGATTGAAAATCCGAATGATCCCACAAAAGAGAGTTTCCAGGACAGAGTCGACGGAAGATAACGAATTGAGATAAGGGCTAAGTAGTGGAGCTAAAACCATAAGATTACAAAATTAGTTTCGGACCGGTTCGAACCGTTTTTGTGAAGGTTCGGTTCTCTAGCTTCAAATTAGGTTCGGTTCTTGTCTGATGTACAGAACCGGCTGAACCAGAAATTCGGTTCCAGTTCGGTTTCGAACCGGTTCAGCCCAAAAACCGAACCATGCCCAGTCCTACATTTAACCCAAAAATTTATATATGACATTAATTCCACATTCGGTGTGTGTTAAATTTAACTAGTCATCGAAGAGCCGCCATTTATTAGCGGTTCCGGGTACCATGTAATTTTGTGTGTTCCCAGAACCTACCCTATATATATTGTTTCCTAAATTCTACTATCCAGAACATACCCTGTAACAAGTGAAATCGGAACCAGAACCGCACCAATTGAAAATAATCGGTTTCGAGTACCCATCAAGAACCGACTTATTACTATCCAAAATAAAAAAAATTCCAAAAAACATCGACATTCTTCATAGATACTGCATGAATACAAACTCTATGCATACAAATTACAAACTGCATGTATACAGACTCAAATCCAATGCTGCTTGCTATTTCGACTTCGTGCACGTAGCTGGTGACTCATTCATAACTTCATGGGCTACGATTTAAAAAACATCTTCATGGGCTTTAAGAGAAAAGTGCTACAACCTACGTGATAATTAAATTTTTTTTTTTTTTATGGACTTAAAGATTCGTGACAATTGATTAATATATATATAATAACTAATATAATTGGGGTGCCGATTCCAGTTCTAACAACTAATTCCGGAACTGGACTTACAGGGTATTAAAATTAAGGGTTAAAAGTACTTTTGGTGCCACATGTTTGACCTGTGTAGGTTTTTGGTGCCATATGTTTCATTTTGTAGGCTTTTGGTGCCATATGCTTGAGATGTTGTATGTTTTTGGTATTTCCGTTAGTCAAAAGTTAGTTTGACCGTTAAATACTTTTATTTTGTTCAATTTAGTCCTCAAATTTATATTTCTAAAATTGAATATTTACAATTTAGTCCCTATTGTTTGTTCAAGTCACCGTCCAAGGCCGCCGCCGACCACCCACCACCTCCAAGGCCGCCGACCGCCACAAAACGGGTCGGCCACCATCCCACGGCACCGGCCACCACCGCTTGGGGCCGAAAACCACCCCAATTGGTGGTGGCCGGCCCCGATTGGAGCCCTCTGTGGCCTCAATCGGGACCGGCGGCCCCAACTGGTGGTGGCCAGCCCCGATTGGGGCTGTACCCACCACCAATTGGTGGTGGCCGGCCCCGATTGGGGCTGTACCCACCACCAATTGGTGGTGACCGGCCCCGATTGGGGCTGTAGCCACCACCAATTGGTGGTGGCCGGCCCCGATTGGGGCTGTAGCCACCACCAATTGGTGGTGGCCGTCCCCAATTGAGGTGGCCACCACCAATTGGGGCCGGCCACCACCAATTGGGGCCGACCACCACCAATTGGGGTGGTTTTCGGCCCCAAGCGGTGGTGGCCGGTGCCGTGGGGTGGTGGCCGGCCCGTTTTGTGGCGGTCGGCGGCCTTGGAGGTGGTGGCCGGCGACCTTGGACGGTGACTTGAGCAAACAATATGGACTAAATTGTAAATATTAAATTTTAGAAATATAAATTTGAGAACTAAATTGAACAAAATAAAAGTATTTAACGGTCAAACTAACTGTTGACTAACGGAAATACAAAAAAGATACAACATCTCAAACATATGGCACCAAAAGCCTACAAAATGAAACATATGACACCAAAAACCTACACATGTCAAACATGTGACACCAAAAGTACCTTTAACCCTAAAATTAATTACCCGGAATCTATCCTATTTTTAAAAATGTCTTCCCGGAACCTATCCAATAGTTTGGTTCTTGTTATGGTTCCAATCGGGTTTTGCTCACCCCTACCATTTATATAAATGAGAATTTATTTTAAAACTATGATACAATGATGTATACTATTTACTTTTTATTATGCTTGAATGTTTCAAAATCTATGAATATGGGATAGATAGACTCATGGTGTTGGTAACGACTTCAACATCCCTTTACCATAGTGACGTGGTTGAAATTTCAGAATTTAGCGTGTAAATACAATTTTTCATGAAGAAAACGGCGATCTGAGCAAGACCCATAGTGAACTACGAGATTTGATGGTTTTCGGCCATATTCCTTCGTTTAGAGGGTCAATTGTCAAAATTGCAGTTTTATGTTTATTTGGGTCTTTTTCGCAATTTATCGATTTTGTTTGAATTAGTATTTAATTTCAGATTTTGTCCGGGTTAGGCTTTTAGATTTCTCTATTTAAATTGTGTTAGCCGTAATTTACATTCAGGTGATTGATTAATGAAAAAATCGAGGTTTTCCTCAATCCTGTGTCAATTCTTCGGTATTCTTATGAATCAACGAATTCTTGCGCCTCTATCCAACAAATTCTCGGTATTCACCTAGAATCAACGAGTCTTTGATCTCCTCCACCCTATCACGCTGCATCAGAGTGGTATCAGAGCCGAAGATTCTGCACGATGTCGTTCCTTCATTGGCTAGCACCAGATCATACCAGAACTGCTGTTGTTCTTGATAAACCAGTTTATGATGAGTACGTTGAAGATGAAGACGTCACAACGGTGATCAACCACCACCCCATCTTCCGTGATTCTGGATTCATCCTTTATCCGACCGTCATGAGCGATTTCAAATGCATATTGACCTCTGATTTCGGGTAAAAGCCACAAGGCAAATCGACCCCAATGTCGGCACCCAGACCACACTCGAACAATGGTTCGCGTTAAAAAAATATGTTGTTGTAGCTAAGTGTGTTCTTCTTCATGCTTCCTATTACTGGCCTTCGTTGCGCAAGATTCGAGGGAGAATCTCCTCTTCCCCGGAGAGAATGATGTGGTTGAAGTTTCAGAATTTATCGTGCAAATACAGTTTTTTCATGCAGAAACGACGATCTGAGCAAGATCCATAGTATACTATAGTATGGGGTTTGATTGTTTTTGGCCAATTTCCTTCGTTTAGAGGGTCAAACTTGCACTTTTATATTTCTTTAGGTATTTTTCTAATTTATCGGCTTTGTTTGAATTAGTTGTTAATTTCAGATTTTGTCATAGGGTTAGGTTTAGATTTCTCTATTTAAACTTTGTTAGCCGTCATTTACATTCAATTTATGGGTTAAGGAAAAAAATCGAGGTTTTCCTCAAACTTTCGTCAATTCTTCGGTATTTTTCCGAATCAACGAATTCTTGCGTCTCTATCCAACAAATTCTCGGTATTCCCATAGAATCAATGAGTCTTTGATCCCCTCCACCCTATCATGCTGCATCACACATGGACTCTTTTATTAAGACACTGACTGATTAAATCATGATGAGTTGTTACCAATTTCAACATGCCACTCTAACGTCCAAATTCGATTAAGACAAAACTAATTATTTAGAGTCAGACCGTGATATTATATTATGAGTGAATACCATTGACACATGAATGCACTTATATATCCATAAAATTGATGAGGATGTAAAAATAACGAAGTGCCGATTTGCACTTGCCCAAGACCGTTTCTAGTAGCTAATGAAGAACTCTTATATATATAACTCTCTTACTCTAAATATGATATCTTGGAGACTCTTACAACTTATGTTGGTGGTTATAGTTGTGGTGGTGTGTCTTGCTACAAATGACTCACTCCTTTTTATAGGAGACTAAAGAAATCTCTAGACTTAGAAATATTTAGACTAAGAACTTCCTAGAAACTCTCTAGAACTTCCTATAATTATTTAATTCCTAGAATTATCTAGACACATACACTAAGTATTAGCCTCTAGATATTTCTTCAACTTGGGCCAACTATCTTAGCCCAAATCTTCAAGTCTTGGCCCATGATGATAAGTTCTTCTTGATCCATGATGGTAAGTCAATGTTGATCTTAACACTCCCCCTCAACATTGACTTTCCTTCATGTTTCTTCTTGTCAATGTTGCATTCCGGTCTGTGCCGCTCTCGATTCTTCGGTCGCACTTTTTTTGTCTCGATCATCTTGTGACTTTGTAACTATTTTTCTCACTTCCCGTGATGCCTTGTACATTACTCCTTCATCGAAGACCAAATTTTTAGTCAACGATGAAATACCATGTCGACGCTTCTCTCCCGGTGGCGGCGAAATCACTTTAACTCCTCTTGACATATATAAGTCCGACTCTTCCTTATCTTTATATTGAGACAAATACTGATTCTCAACTACCGGACTTGCAAGGAAGCAAGAATAAGCGCATATGCAATTTTTATCCCGATCACGAATTGGCTTAACGAACGATCTTCCTAATCCATGCTTCGTCACTTGTTTATCATCGACTTCTCCATAGACGTCTCCTCGAGGATTCAAACTCCCCCCTTTTCCATGAATCTTCTTTGAAGAAGTCTCCTTACTTGAAGCCGGTATCACGAACATGTCGTCTACTCGCTCACCGATGTGAACTACATCCGCCTTGATTATCTCAACATTCCTGAGAAATTTCACATCATTCGGACCAAATAAAACGTACATACCTGAATCGACAGCATTCGCCACTGAAATGAGATTTCTCTTCATCCCGGGAACATGATAAACACTGTCGAGTTTGATCGATGTCCCACCGCTAGTGTTGATTACAACAGTGCCTTCCTTCTCAACATGGGGAACTGTGTCATCCGTCGTGAGTATAACTTCCTCTCCTCCATGACGAAGAATAGTAGAGAACTGAACTTCGTCTCTGGTTAGATGATGACCGCAACCTGAATCTACTATCCACTCATTTCCCGAGTCTCGAGCTGAAAATGCACATGTGGGAGTAATCTTGGCTAGAAAACATTTAGTCCACTCTTCATCTTCAGTTGAAGTCTTAGGCTCCACCATGTTACTCTCCTTCAGTCTGGTCCGACAATTTCTCTTCAGATGTCCAGGCTTCCCACATCGATAACACTTGAAATCTTTCTTACGAGACGACTCCGCATTCCCACCAACCTTTTTCCTGGCGTCATTCTCATTTACCTGAGCCACGAGCGCGCACTGATTTTCCTCCAGCTTGCACCTAGCCGTTTGCTTAGCCAGCGACTCCTATGAAGCTAGAAGGTTCTCAAACTCCTCCAAGGATGGTTGTTGAACCCACCCTTGAATCGACGTAACAAATGGTATATACTCGGGACGTAATCCTCGAATAATACATCGTTTTATCCGCACCTCCAAAATAGGCTCCTCCGGGTTGAGCAAATTAATTTCTGAATACAAGTTCTTTACCTTTAAAAAGAACTGTGAAATCGACGACTCACCCTACTTCGCATTCGCCAGATCTGTCTCCAACATCTGTAACCGCGCCTCGTTCTTCTCGTTGTATAGCTGGTCTAGCGTCTTCCAGATCGAACTGGCAGAGGTGCATCGTGAGATATTCTCAAACACCTCTGACGATATCGACCTCTTCAAGGCAACCTCTGCCTTGGCATTCCTCCGCTTCCAGCGCTTGATCACTTCACCATTAGTAGCGGTCTCCTCCGGGGCGGTTGTATCGCTGCCTCCAACGACATCCCATAAATCTTCGCTCACTAGATACACTCCATGCAGGACTTCCAAATTCGGTAGTTGGACGAGTTCAATAGCTCAATTCCTTGTCCAATCACGCGACCATAAGCATCCATATTTAGAGTTCTCGAGTTCTTCAATCCCGATCTTGAATCGTTACCGCGTTACCGCGATAGTGGCTCTGATACCATGTAAAAATAACGAAGTGCCGATTTGCACTTGCCCAAGACCGTATCTAGTAGCTAATGAAGAATTCTTATATATATAACTATCTTACTCTAAATATGATATCTTGGAGACTCTTACAACTTATGTTGGTGGTTCTAGTTTTGGTGGTGTGTCTTGCTACAAATGACTCACTCATTTTTATAGGAGACTATAGAAATCTCTAGACTTAGAAATATCTAGACTAAGAACTTCCTAGAAACTCTCTAGAACTTCCTATAATTATTTAATTCTTAGAATTATCTAGACACATACACTAAGTATTAGCCTCTAGATATTTCTTCAACTTGGGCCAACTATCTTAGCCAAAACTCCAAGTCTTGGTCCATGATGATAAGTTTTTTTTGATTCATAATGGTAAGTCAATGTTGATCTTAACAGATGAGGTCCTACTCTTTCATTGTAAATTCCTTATTGAGAACATGGAGAAGAAAGACCACTACAAGAAATACACCATTTGCCGGCGAATAAATAATAGTGGCCGGTAAAAGTGGCCGGTAAAAGTGTTTTTCCTGGCGAAGAAAAACTTTAGCCGGTAAAAGATTATTAGCGGCGAGTATTATATCTTCGCCGGTAAAAGATTACCATTAGCGGCGACTAAAATAGTGTCGCCGGTAAAAGTTTAAGAGAATACAAATAAATTAATATTTTAATACAACACACATTAGAGGCGAGATAGTTGGCCGGTAAATGTTTACAATTAGCGGCGACGTCATTTTAGTCGCCGGTAAAAAAATTAATTTATTAGCGGCGAGATAGTTAGCCGGTAAAAGTTTACAATTAACGGCAACTAAATTAGTTTCGCCGGTAAAGTCCAAGTTTTTGCGGCGACGTATTATACTCGCCGGGAAAAAAAAATTAATTATTAACGGCGAAATAGTTAGCCGGTAAAAGTTTACAATTAACGGCGATTAAATTAGTTTCGCCGGTAAAGTTCAAGTTTTAGCGGCAACATCATAATATTTGCCGGGAAAAAAATTAAATTATTACCGGCGAGATTATTGGCCGGTAAAAGTTTACAATTAACGGCGACTAGATTAATTTCGCCGGTAAATTCCAAGTTCTAGCGGCGACGTCATTATACTCGCCGGGAAAAAACTAAATTATTACCGGCGAGATAATTAGCCGGTAAATTTGTACAATTAACGGCGACTAAATTAGTTCAACTGTAAAGTTAAAGTATTAGTAGCGACAATATTTTAGTCGCCGGAAAAAATTTATATATTAAATATAGTTTAGTTATGATTATTTAGGTAGTTTTTGAGTAATATATATATATATATATATATATATTAAATGGTATCAATAAAAAAAATGGAAAAGAGGTCCATAGAATTACCGAAACCTCTGCAACTTTTTTTTTTTTTTTAATAAAGAAAGGCCTTAGAAGGGAGGTTTGACTCAAGGCCTTAGAATGGGTCGAATGGTTTGCTTCCTCATTCAGACCAGCTAGTAATAATAATACAAATATACATCATCTTATCCCTTTAGTTTTTTTTGGCCGATTTTCCTTTCCTTTTTTTTGGCCAGTAATTATCCCTTCTTTTAGTTGAAGAGAAATAGAGTTACAAAAACAAAGAGTGACGGAGAGAAAGAGGGGGTCCAGAGAGGTCAGCGGAGCGCAAGAAGACAATCGGCCTCGACAAGTGCAGCTCCAGCCCCAGTCGTCTTCTGGTTTGACAATCACAGTCATCCCGAAGCTCTAGCACCGACCAGCAGACTCCGACCGCACCTTCAACGCCTGACGAGCGACCTCGACAGGTAGCAGCCTTGTCTTCGCATGCGACCTCTAATCGGTCGACCACTCAATTTCTTGGGCTCAGGTTAGCTTGTTTTTTGTTGGGTTACTTTAATTGTAAAACTATCAGTTTGATGTTTAGTTTGGAGATCTGAAATTAATTTATAGTGGCTAACCCTAAATTAGACAAATTCTGACTGAACGAAGTTGTGTAAAGTTGGTCTACGAAAATTTGGTCCAATCTAGCTGACTTAAATGGGTCTACTTGTGAATTAAAGAGGTTTGCTTAAAATGGATTTGATTAAGTGGTATAACCAGTGAATGCAAAGATCTTAGATTTAAATAATGTTGTCTAGGCATCAGTTTGTTTGGCAAATAATTTTCGTTAACAGACTCATTGGATACATTTTAGTTCAAATAGGAACAAATTAAGTGACGTTTTAAAGTAAAAGAAGAAATCCTCCTAGCCTTATATCGATGAGAGAGTTTAATTGATTGTTAAGGGATGGTATGATATATTGTATATATACACATAACACGATAACATATCTATTTTTGAGTTGCAGAAACAATGGCTGGGAGAGGGAAACGAAGCACCCGTCCTTCCAATCAACGGAAGCATACCTCCGTCGTCGGTGAAATGGCATCTGAGTCTGAAATCCCGCCATTTCCGACACAGCCTCGTACATCATCCGGACCGACCACTAATCCCTCTGAGTATCTTCCGACGGATAGCACGCAAGAACCATGTACACTTTCTTGTAGTCTCAAGTGAATGAATGTGTTGCTCAAGAGGAGTCTGAAGGTTTAGTCTCAGATGTGGATGCGATATTCGTAATGGTACATGATCAGATGAAGGGGCGACAAAAGTATGCACGACGTCCCAAATGCAACACGGCTGGTGGGAGTTCACAATTGATGGAGTACAAGAAGATTCTTACAAACTTGCAAGTCGAAAATAGTAGTTTGGAAGAGCGTTTGAAAGCATCTGAAGAAAATTCTCAAGAGATGCAGAGAAACTTTAAATCACTTAACGATAAGGTCGACTCACTTTTCAATGGTAGACAGTCTCATCTTGTCGACAGTGATGAGACTGAAGGTGTTAGAGGCTCATATAATTATATGTTATTCTCTTACAATGTATTCCACTTATTTTAACGCCTTGTAAACTTTTTTGTCAGCGCAGGATGATGATCGGAGTGTGCCTGGATCAGGTGCTAGGAACCACTAGCCTACTTTGTGAGTTCTCGTTTGGAGGTACGTTTCAAATCATACAAAAAAAAAACAGTTATATTTTCTAAGTGCGTTTGTGTGGTTCATTCCAACAGTTTTAGATTGATCTGATCTCCCCTCTTTTATTAATAAATGAATGCTTCTGGAAATCTGTCTATGTACATATATTCAAGTGAAAGAGTTTTATACGCTATCTGTGAAAGAGTTTTATACGCTATCTATGCTGTTTTGGTCTGTGCAAGCTTAATGTTCGTTATTTTTCTTTGGCAGTATTTCATTTTTGTTCATACCTGAAGTTGATGTCGCATACACCAAGTCCAAATGACTAGATAGGCTGCAGGACCTGAAAGTTTTTTAATTTAGTGTAATGTATGCAAACAAGTTGCACTATTATGCAAACAATTGTACATACATTTTAATGTTTCTTGTTTGGCTTCTTATCGCTATTAATGCACGACTTGCTGTTATTTTATTGATTAATATATACATTTTTCACATGTAGGAATATGATGAAGATCTTCTAAAGGTATATGGGTTCATCAATACATTTTGTGAAGTTTTGATAGTTTTTTGAAGGTGCAGTTTTTTGAAGGTTCATCTACAATGCAGCTGCTTATTTTGTAGATGTGTATGGTTAGTTTTTTCAGATGCTTAAACTAAACTTACATATGGTTATATCTATAGTTAATTAATTGTGGAGACTTAATGCATTTTGTATTCCTCTTCTTGGGTTATGTTATGATTACTATGAATGAGGAGTAAACTGTTGGCTTCAAAGTAATATAGTTGTATAATTATGGTTTGAGATTTCAATTATACAATTAGCTGAAAATAAATCATTGGAGTAATTCGCCGGTATAGGACATTATCGGCCAGAAAACTCACCGGTATTAATTTAGGGTTTATTTTCTCTAGCGAATTAATTCGCCGGAATATATCGGCAAACTACGTTGCCAGTAATAGCTGTTTTTTTACCAAGAAACTCGCCGGTAAAAGTCATATATTTTACCGGTAAATTGTCTCGCCGCTAAAGCACATTTTCTCCGGCAATATAACTCGCCGGTAAAAACTCAATTTTTTACCGGTGAAATAACTCGTCGATAAATTCATTTTTATTGGCGAGCTTTTTCGCCGGTAAAAGTCATATGTTCTACCGGCGAATAATCTCGCCGTTAAAGCACATTTTCTCCGGCAACTTAACTCGCCGGTAAAAAACTCTATTTTTTACTGGCAAAAAAACTCACCGATAAAACCGTATTTTCACCGGCGCCAAGGCTCGCCAGTAAATTCTCCAATTTTTACCGGCGAAATAACTCACCGGGAATAACTAATATTTTATTGTGTTTTAATAAGTCTTTCTCGGCAAGATATCTCGCCGGTAAAAGATCATTAGTTTTACCGGCCATGTCTAACTCGCCGGTAAAACATTTACCGGCGGCGCTTTACCGGCGACGGTGATCGGCGAAATACTTCGCCGGGATGACTTTTACCGGCGAAAATAGGGCTTTTACCGGCGACTAACCCTCGCCGGTAATTGAGGTATTTCTTGTAGTGGACAAGGGGTACATTCTGCTATTATACGCCATTTCGGAAATCCCTAACAAGTTTAGTGCCCTATTACATGTGTTAAAGGTCATTCACATTTTAGGTCAACAATAGAGCTTTAGGTATACTCTGGCCATATGGCTCAAACCAGCAACGAGTCGGCTTAAAAGAAAATCAGAAATCCTAGCCGTGACAACCATTTAATAAATGGAATAATAAAAAAAATCAAAAGAAAGAAGAGAAAGAATTGAGTATATCAATTATCACCACTATATTATTATATTAACTAACTAAACAAAATACAATTATCTCCAAGTGCAATAAAAAATATATTTGTTATGCTTATTTTTTTTAGTTTGATGTGTTTTAAATCCGACATTTATTGTGCTTTTTTCTTAGCCAGCTATTAGAATGGATGATGTATGACAGTATGAGTACAAGTTGCATAATCAACTTTCAAATTAAGAGGGAGGGTCGATGGCTCCTCCCTCTCGAGGAAAACGAAGGGGATAGCGACCCTCTCTTCTTTGGGAGAAAAGGGAGGTCGATTAGTCATCCATCCCTTTGGGAAGTTATCAATCAATCTTCTTAGTAAATGTAACCGCTTTTGAGAGTTATGTTTCTGTGGTTGTTGCTACACTTTATGAAATTTTTAGTGAAATTTTTATAGAAAGTGATATAGAGTCTCACCAAACACCAATAAATATGTTCTTTTACTTTCTCTATTCTACTTTCTATTAAAATTTCACTTTTTAAAGATTTACTCTTTGACCGAATATTCACACTCTTTCTATATCTATATTAATTCATCAGATTTCTTTTACTGTTTTAGCCTCCTACCATGCATAATCAACAATGCTACTCCTATATATAGGACTCAAAATGCGGTCTAAATTCCCTAATTTACAACAATAATTGGACGTATGTTCATCAGTAATAATAATATGTTGAAAATATATACATTCAACAAAAATACACAGATAACCGCACGTGCAACTCACGTGTATATATATCACTAACTAGTCAGCAAAACCATTGCCCACTTAACAATGAGTTAATCAACGAAGAAAAGACCATTCTCTATCTCCATAACTCGTTAGCAGAGACCTTGGTTCCTCTAATTCATAGTGTTGCATCACCAATACCGACGTCGAACTGCTAAAATCTGACGACGCGACGAAATCACCAATCACCCCGAGTTCGGGATTCTCATTCCAATCAAGGATATCATCATCGGCCATGGCTTTGGTTACAATTTTATGTGACTGTCCCACGATAATCAGATCATACCGGTCCCCAATATACGACCGGATCCCATTAAGGACATCGTCCGCATCAGTCACCATCATCTCGAAGTACTCGACGTGGTCGTTATTCCCATTCCTAAACTTGAACTCGTCCACCGTCCGAAAATCGAGCTTACTCTCCGTCTTGTCGGGGTAGTCCCTATATAGGTCATCAAAGATGACCCTTAACAAAGTGACACTAGCCATAGGGCTACCCGACATGCGAATCCCGAGCGACAGGGCTTCACGGTCATCTGGCCCTCCAATGAACACCACAGCGACAGCGTAAAATGCCGGCTGAGAAAGACTGACCATGTTGCGGCGTAGGGTTCGATCCACGAGGATGCCGATAGAGCAAGAAGTGTGGATCTGCATGTTTATGTTGAAGGTGCGAAGTCCGGCTGCCGCGACGCGGTCGAACTCGTGGATAATACTCGCGGATTTGTGGAAAGGGACAAGAATCAGACACAACTCCTCGTCGAGGCCGAGCCTGCAAATGTAGTCGTGCATGCTGTTGTATGGTGCTACCACGCTGTGACCTTTTACCTGTAGATACATACAATCATGTCTTCACCTAACACTTTGAGGTTTATGACGATTGGAAAAGTGATTCGTCTAAAATGCTAGTGTATAACCAAAAAATCTTAGCTAATAGGTTACTCATCAATCGTTAATCAAATGCCGTCAGTATATAGCGATTTATTCTAGCTAACGTGTGACCAACTAGTGACAATTAATAAAATCGCCAGTCGCTATTTTCCGTGAATATATGTCGAATTGACAGAAACATGTAAAATTATGTCATCTTTATTAATTTTTTTCTTAATAGTATGTGAGTGTTGAGAAAATTGATTCAACAATATGGTGCAAACTCAGAGGATCATTAACATTTACTATATGCACCCAAATTTGTATTCTGTTTAACCGAATTATTAAATACACTTTTTTTAATGGGCACGAGCTTGTCAAACCAGGCAAGGGTCGGTTTTTTTTCTTAATTATTTATCGATTGTGTCGATTCAAAGATTGTATAGTAATTTCACGATGTAGCAGTTCAGTGCTTTTATTATTAATAAGAGGTTTTGGGTTAAAAATATGTTATGGTCACTGCTGTATCCCAGGATAAGGGCATTTACAGTTTGATTGAAGATTATTTTAGACGTGGAGTAAATAAATTTTGGGTGTTATGGTACCCGACGGTAAAAAAAAGAATTGCACAAATTACCATTGAATGCTAGTAATAATGCATGTGATGCACGCACCTGTATCACGTCATTCAAACAGTAGGGCTTCAAGTAGTTTCCAAACGCCACGAGAATATGATACAACCTCTTGGATTTGACCTTATCCAGCTGTTCCTCGTACGAATCAATGTGTGGGGTGGCTAGACCCACGAGCTCGGTGAGGTGGACGATATGCACGAAAAGTGGGCTAACAGGTGTTGGGTTAAGTGCTTGGAACAAAGAAGCTATGCAGGGGACGCTGCCATCGTTGAAAACGCAACATAAGGCTCGTAGTTGAGTATTTTCGGGAGTTGTCTGGATGGACCTCATCTGGCTCTTATTTGATAGCATCGATCGGATTCGGAAACATGATCGGTAAAGAGGAACAATTATCGGAGATAGGATCGCCGTCACGATCAGATCCGATATAATAAGTACTGAATAGTACTCTTGGTTCAACGGACGACTATTACGTATCTGTCCATATAAAGCTAGGTTTCAGAATCTACTTAAACGGAATATTCATGCATAAATAAATGACAAATGATGCAACATCTGAAAGGATAATGCGCCTTGCATGTACCAGCGAAAGGAATATTTTCAGTTTGTAAATCACAGATTAAATAAAATGTTGTTAATTAAAGCGGGTTGAGAAAATATTAAAGTAATATCGAAGGAATGTAGGTACCTTGGATGTGCCTTGCATGTACCAGCGAAAGAAAATATACAAATCGACAGGGCCCCTGATATTCAACATCAATCCCAACAATAAAGCATGTGTGGGCTTCACGTTTAATGCAAGTCCCGTTACGAATGCACCCAGAAACTTACAACTTACTCCAATGAAAACAAGGGATATGATCTCAATCAACACTTTCCCACTGATGCACCTGATATTTACTATGGATCCAACAATAAGATAACACATTGGCACCAGAATCTCCCTCACGAATGGCTCGATCTTGTTAGTTAATGTGGACCCGAGCGGTGGCCCGCTCGGCACAACAAGCCCGATCGTGAGCATACCGATATAGAAGGCTCCGATAAAGTCCGCTATGGTTCCCCAACACATAGCCAACACCACACATCCTACCAGATAAGTCTCTCTCACGGGTTGTCCCTCCGGTGTCTTGCGGCAGATCCCCACCATAAACGGCCGTATAACGATTACTGTAAATGCCACGAGTACGACGGAGGAACCAATAATTTGCCACGACGGCGGTGAGTGCGATGCCATTTGCATAAGTATCCACATCCACGATAGGAACTCGGTACACACGGCAGTCGACAGGGCTAGTTGCCCTATGTCCGAGGCTACAATATTGAGCTCATGAAATGTGTACGCCATATTGGTTACATGGATTGTCGACAAACTGAAAGAAAACTGGTCTGAGAGAGACATACCATCAAAACAATAACGATCGAGTTAGATCCATCACATTAATTGTTTTGCATACTTCTACAAAATTTATTCACAATTCAGAAGCAAATGTAAAATTTTAAAGGATCAAATTAACAATAATTACAAATTTTAAGATAAAAATTGCACATCATAAAAATTTGAGAGAATTATTGCCCCCTCATCCATGCATGCATACATATAAAGTTTGATAATGTAACTTCCCCTCGTAATATTTTAGATTAATAACCTACTTGTAGGTTGAACTTTGAGGATTTAGACAATTGAATTTTTTTTTATAAAAAACTTGTTAACTAAACTCACACAAAGTGATAATATTTTAGTTTCGTCTAATTTGTCATTAAATGGTAACATAAATATTATATGCTATGGTGTTGATGATAGACAAGGCAAGCTGTAAATCAATATTCAAGCTGTTTTGAGGAGTAAGAGCACTTTTCCGATGGACAAATTTGCTAAAACATTTGCTTAGATGGAAGTAAAATGTGAAGACAAATATTGTCATTCCCACTAATTGTCCATATACTTTTTTATTCTCTTGCCTCTAACTTGTCCATGGACACATTTGTACATTTTTATGATCTCTCCATATTATATCTAATATTTGTATTATATAATAATCAAATTTAAGACAAAAATTATGTTTACTATTGTAAGAGGTAAAAATATTTCAAATTATTTAAACATTTTTAAGACAATTGATAATACGAGGGTGAAGTGTCTCAAAATGGACCAATATTGTATGTATATGTAGTGCTAGTGTTGACTATCGAGAATGACGTTGGAAAAATAAACGGCTGATCCAACCTCAAATAGGATGGATGTCATGCGTCTAAATACCATTGGAAGCTTACAAAGTCCAGGCCCGTGAAAAATGCATCTGTCGTAATGTGTAATCAAACTTGGCTAGCTAATTACAAAATTTCCCAAAATTTAGCAAGCTTGTTGCAATTTTTCACAAAGTTTACCTAACAAATTTTAAAATTTTCAAAAGTTAATCTAACAATTTGCACAAAAACAAAGCAAGACAGTAAACAAAATGCAAGTTATCATCACGATTTAACTGCAAAATGGACAGAGTTGACGTATTGTAATTTTTTATAAATTTAGCTAGCAATTTAACCTAACATTTCAGTTACCTAAGTTTGGAAATGATGTTTTGTCATCAGCAGGATGCATGGCCCCGGTTAACGATGTCATGACGAAATACGAAGATAACACACTTGCGAGGCCAATACAAGAGGCATTTTTCACGTTCTTTCTAACGATAGACAAGTCCGTTTTCACAGCCACGAGGAAGATTATGTTGAGCATTCCAATGCACGCCCATAGATTCAATAGAAGAATTTCTTCCGACGGGAATGTTGCCTTTTTCACAAATACGCCGTCATGTTTCCCCGTAATTGTCGGACCAATATATATCCCCGCCTGAAAGTTGCATGCATGCAAATTATAGCGTACAAACATAACGTATTCATGCATGAATATGTAAAGGCTAAATGATTAAATTGCTAGCTCAAGTTTTACCTATAAATAAATCACTAACTTCGTCAAATATTCCGTCCAATATGAATAGAATTGGTCACGTTATTGAAGAAAAACCGAAAAAGACACTTAAAAATGATTGGATTGTCCTCGAATCTTCGGCTACTTCTTATTATCATGTGTTCAATCATTAAAAGTCATAAAATTACATACAAAGGAAGAAGGGATTTCTAAACACTAAAAGAAATCTAGTCGTTTGTAAGAGATTTATTTGTAAGAGACATAAGCTTATTTATAAGGGAATGTTGAAACTCCCTTACCTATACAACATTCAAAAAAATTATAAGGAAATGAATCATATCAAAAAGTTTGACTAGAAACTTGTTTGGAAAATGCCTTACAAAATTTTGAGTTTTGTAAAGAATTTTCTTCAAAACTAAATAAATTCCTTGACAATTATTATAATTTGTGAGAGATTATTTCCCTTGAAAAAACGTCGTCACAAATCACAAATTACAAATTTCTTGTAGTGAAAGAAATTTGAGGGTGTTTTCATCATTCTAGGTTAGTTTTTCAGTTTTTCTTCGATCATGTGACCAAGCTAGTGATTTATACAGAAACGAAATCTGAACTAGAAAATTGTTAAAAGATATTTCAACTAGAATTTTTTTTTACCGAGTATCCAAACGTAAGTTAACAACATACCAGGATAAAGCCGACGAATTTAGGCTGATTGAAACGCTTTAGCGCGAAGTGAAGCAGTTGAGAGAGAAACATCATTAGGACAAGTTGGTACATAAAAACCATTCGGGGTTGAATAAGAGGGCTTTCATTGAACCAAATCCCTCTTGAGGTCCTCGGCCATTTAACACATATACAACCAACTCCCGTTACATTACAACGTTGCATTTCCTTCCTCTATCCAAACGCAACAGAATAGTAACCGCAATCTTGGAATTCCGAATCCTCGCCGGAAACTGCTGCATGCACCGATGACGGTGGATACAACAGAATAGATTGATCAACGGCAAACTATTCAACGTGAAGATAGATAGTCACGGTGTTTTTGTTGATTCAGATTTTTTTTTTTTCCCGGAAGATTAACATTCTCTTATTTTTAGGTACAAAGCAAAGGCTCCATTTTTTTCGGTAAGAAATACCTGGCCTCATCAGAGGCAAATCAACAACCGCCATGTTACCAAATTCCATCAATAAAAATGGTTTACTTACCGCTAATAAAATTATAACCACTTAACTATAAACGTCTCGTATCTTCCTTGAATTTACTCGGAAACTCCTTTTTGTCTATGTATATATTATAATTATAATAATAATATTCAGTTTGAAAAATAAATAAGTTTTTGAAAATAAATAAATATTAGCGATTTTTTTTATGTGAATTTGATGTTTATAACTCATTAACAAGGGTTTATCGAGTAAGTTGGGTTACGATTAAAAAGATAGAATAGTATGAAGTCGAGTACGTTTAAAGGCGAGACTAAAGAAAAGTCGTCGCCCTTTTCTGTTCAGAACGACAAGGCAAAGACAAATGGTCGACGACTATATATGAAGAAGTCGACTTTTGAAGAACGACTAGCAAATGAAGGCGACTAAATCACTCAAGGCTCTCCTATTAAGGTACGAGTCAAGTCGATAGTCAAAACACCACTGAAGAAACCTTCCTCTTAAGGAAAGAGACATGTGGCGACCTGCTCTAGCCGCCATGAAGAAACCTTCCTCTTAAGGAAAGGGACAGGTGGCGACATGCTCTAGCCGCCATGAAGAAACCTTCCTCTTAAGGAAAATGACAGGTGGCGACCTGCTTCAGCCGCCAAAGGGAAACCTTCCTAGCTAAGAAAAGATGAGGTGGCGACCTATTTGTCACATTCTTAAACCGACTCTGGACAGAAACCCTCCCAAGAGGGTAGCCACCATTTAAAGTCGGTAATCTCTCCCTATAAATAGGGGAACATTATATATATTTTACAATCTTGATTCTCATACTTTACAATACTCTTACATAAATTCATTACTGACTTAAGCTTCGGAGTGGAATCAGGGGCCATCCCCACCCCTTTTCAGGTCCTCGTCTAGCACAAAACTCCTAAAGGAAACTAAGTACCCGAGAGGTCGAGAAAGATACCTAAAAGAATTAGCTCCCGGTGAGACCTCGAAGTCCACTACTAGAAGTTCAAGGCCACGTCATCTTGATCTCAACAGAGTATATTAAAGAATTTTTTTGTTTCAGTGGCAATTTGACAGTTGTCAAATCCGAAAATGTTAGCAAATGTAACATAAATATGTATCTAACCATCGATGCAATTTGAAAGAGCGGCGAGCTCGCCACGTCAGCTCGTCGCTCTTTCAAAGTGCAGCGAGCTGACGTGGCTTGCAAAACCCTGCACAGCAAGCTACGTCAACTCGCCATTCTTTAAAAGTGCCCCGATGATTATATGCGTAATTATGTTACATTTGTTAACATTTTCATATTTGATATCTGTTGGATGAGCACTTAAATAAAAAATTCATTAAGCAAGATATTAGAAAGAAAATGAAATACTCCAACAAGTTTCTTTAAGCGGTTATAATTTTATATATATTAACTAAAAATAAAGCATTTTTATGAATAGAATTTGCTGATGTGACAGTTGTTGATTTATCTTTTTTTGTTCCACAAAATGGAGTAAGTATTTTCCTAAAAATATTTTTTTATGCCTATAATATAGGAGAAAGTTTATTCTCAGAAAAAAAAATTCCAGACAACAAAATCTCTCTATCAATCTATCTTCACGTGGAATATCGTCAATCAATCTTTTCTGTTGCATTCACGGCCGCCGGTGCATGCAACCGTTTCCTGCAAAAGGGACCGTAATTCCAAGATTGCGGTACTATTCCGTTCTGTTTGGTTTATGCGGCGGCTCGATCATTAACGGAATTTGTGAAGATCGGATAGAGGGAGGAGATGCAAAATTATAATGCAACGAGAAATGAATATATTTGTGTTAAATGGCCGAGGATCTCAAGAGGGATTTGGTTCGGCGAAAGCCCTCTTGTTCAGCCCCAAATGGTTTTCATGTACCAACTTATCTTAATGATGTGTCTCTCTCAACTGCTTCACTTTGTGCTAAAGCGTTTCAATCAGCCTAAATTCGTCGGTCTTGTCGTGGTACGTTGCAGGCATAAGTTTTGTTAATATGAGTGGTATTCAGACAAATTTCTAGTTGAAATTTGTTTTATTTTTACAAATTTGTAGCTCATATTTCTTTCTGATGTAGATATTAGCAACTCCATCAAATATATCTCATTCATTTTTTACGAAATTGGTCAAGTGAATTGTAGTTGATCGGAAAAAACCAAAAAACTAACCTATAAATAATGATAACATTTCTCTCAAAATTCTTTACAAATTCATTCTTTTAAAAAATTCGAAGTTTCAAGGGTAATTTTATCATTTTAGGTGAGTTTTGGGATTTTTCTTCACGAAACTAGCTATTTGTCAACAAGCGAAACTTGAATTAGCAATTTATCCGAGTACAGAAATTTCAGTTAGCAATTTGATAATTTATCCTTATTGTTCATGCATGAACAAAACGCACATGTGTTATAATTGACATGCAACTTTCAGGCAGGCATACTTCTGGGTCCGTCAATTACCGGAAAAAACGACTGTATGTTATTGAAAAAGGCAACCTTCCCACCGGAAGAAATCATTTTATTGATCCTATGGTCGTATGCTGGAATTCTAAGCTTAACCTTCCTCATGGCTGTGAAAACAGATGTGTCTATCATTAAAAAGAACGTGAAAACCGCCTCTTATGTTGGCTTCATAAGCGTGTTCTCTTCGTATTTAGTTATAACGGCGTTAACAAGTGTCTTGCATTCGGCTGATAACAAAACATCACTTCCAGTATCAGGTAACAAAAATATTAATTAGGATTATTTAAAAAGTTGGTAGCTGAACTTTTTGGCCATATTATTCGTTGTACATTTTTTTTTGTCAAATATTTGCTAGCTAAATCTTACAAAGTTGCAATATATTAACTCCGTCTATTTTGTTGTTAAATCGTGAAAAAACTTGTATTTTGCTTAGTGTTTTTCTTTATTCTTTATGCAAATTGCTAGATGACCTTTTGAAAATTTAAAGTCTATGAGCTATGTGAAAATTAACAACAAACTTGCTAAATTTTGGATGAAATTTGCAATTTACTAACCGAGTTTTGATTATATGTTACAACACTTGCATGTGTTGCTGGCCTGGATTTTTTAAGCGTCCACTGGTATCTGCATGAGTGCATCCATCCTCTCTGATGTTTGATCAGCTGTCTATTTTCCCATTGTCGTTTTGATAGGTCATACTCGCACTTTATTTATAGAAAAAATATGGTCGCTCTACACTTAGAACAGATTTTTGTTAGTGAGTCTTACTCTTTGGAGCAACTTGATTGTTTTTCGACTTGTCTTGTCCATCATCAACTCCCAAGTCCGTAAAGACTTAAATGACGTCTAATTCATTGATTGATAATGGCACAACCACAGAGAAAACAAGTTGAATACTAGTAGTCATCACTAGAGGTGTCAACGGGTCGGTAGAGGTAAGCAAAAAGTCCATTTGGACCGCTCCAAGACCGAACCGATAAGGACCAATCCATTTCAGGTTCAAGTCCGTAGGACCTCCTTATTGTTCATGGACTTGATTCAGTATGAGATCGTTAAGGTCCATGAAATCTAGGACATAACCGAATTAAATTTAATATTAAAAAAAACGGAAGAAAGGCCCAAACTCTTACTTCTCGGCCCATGTATAAGACATAAGTCAATCTCTCAATCATGTATAATATATTTTAAATAATAAGAAACATGAATATATATATATATATATATATATATATATATATATAATAAAATTTGATTTTTTTTTTAAAATCATAAAAATAGTGATTAAAAAAACAATCATTATCGGTCATAATGTTCCTTATTAGTCCGAACGGTCCTGGATCGAGATCAAAGAGGTCGGGACCGTGCAAATATAAGGACATATTTTTAGAAATTAGTAATCAAAATTTTATAATTACTGAAAAAATCTACATTTTAAAAAATTATAAAAAATTATTTATGTTTTTTTTTTTAACGAGGCAAGGGTTAACCCAACATTTTAAATATTAATTAACTTTTAAATTTTAATAGTTATCTAATTCTCATGTGCATTGTGTTAAAAAATTAAGTTTTAATTTTAATTTTTAAAAATTAAACAAATATTTTACATATTTGAAAGAAATGAGATAATTATATATTAGTATCTAAAAATAAATTCATATTTTTTTTAAAAAAAAACTTGATTTTTTTAAAATGGTCTTGACTGGACCTAAATGACCTGGACCAAAACCAGGACCGTTAAGACCAGAACCGTTTCAAACGATCCTGGACTAGTCCAAGACCAGTCCATGCTCTCCCCTAGAATCACGCATATCTGCAGAGCCCGCCTCGATTTAACCCGCCGACCCGTGCCCGTGGTTTATGGGGCGAGTCGGGTTTTGGGCCGCGGGCCCCGCGGACCCCCCCTCACTTGTCTATCTTATATGTATATATGTTATATCATTATATTTATATTATATAAAACTATATGGGTAATATAATACATAGTCAAAAGTGTTCTAATGAATTTGATGACTTGCATCTGGATTTGGAGTTAAATTGGAGTAGCGATGGGAACAGTGATGTTATCATCGACTATGATTATCTAACTGTTTAAGTACAATTGATATAGTTGAAGCCCAAATTTTTAATTTTTAATTTAATTTGGATATGACGAATATAGAGTTTAAGATTATGCTTGGTAATAATAAAATATATCTCTCGTGGGACGAACCGCGGGGGCGACTCGCTTCTCAGATGTATGAGATGGGTACGGATCGGGCGATGCTCGCCTCGCCCATTGGCATACCTAGTCATCACCCCCTTTTGGGACCGAGGTCCCGCATCTATCAAGAGCTCGAGAATAAAAATTCTCAACACGTGACATATACATATTTGCTATCATTTAGCAAAAAAATTAGACGGGGTTAACAAGTTACAACACTTTATATAAGTTTAGTTAGCATGCAGTTTTGTAGTAGAGGAAGCTACACACGTTAACATATATAGTTTATCTTAATGCATGCAAAATAATGTGATTGGGTCTTCTAACTCGCTGCTATTGTTTTATTGGTCAGACAAATTATCCTTCACCTTATCGACAATCCGTCTAACCAATGTGGCGTACACATTTTACGAGCTCAATATTGTAGCCTCGGACATAGGCCAACTAGCCATATCGACTGCTGTGTGTATCGAGTTCCTATCATGGGCGTGGCTAATAATTATACAACTTGCACTGGTGTCAGCTACAGCGTTGCCGTGGCAAATTCTTGGTTCCTCCGCTGCACTTGTGGCATTTACGGTAACCATTATACGGCCCTTTATGGTTCGGATCTGCAGCATGACACCCGAGGGACAACCTGTAAAAGAGACTTACATGTTAGCATGTATACTATTGGCTTTTTGTTGGGGAATGTTAGCGGACTTTATCGGATCATTCTATATTGGTATAGTCGTGATCGGGCTGGCTGTGCCGAGCGGGCCGCCGCTCGGCTCCACGTTAACTAACAAGATCGAGCCATTCGTGATGGAGATACTGATGCCTATGTGCTACCTTCTTATTGGATCAGAAATAAATTTGCGGATCATCACTGGCAAAGTATTTATTGAGATCATATCCCTTGTTTTCATTGGAGCAATTAGTAAGTTTCTTGGAGCATTTGTAACGGGACTTGCATGTAAAGTGCAGCCAAAACACGCTGTGTTGTTGGGATTAATGTTGAATATAAGGGGCCCTCACGACGTGTTTGTTTTCGTTCGCTGGAAAATGGAAAGCGCAGACATAACCAAGGTACGTACCTACTTTCAGGACTATGTGTCTGTCAAATGGTAACAACTTTTATTATTTATAAATGCAAATATCTCAGTCTATATATAGAATTTGCATGAGTTGACTACATATTATCGGTGACTCTAATTAATTGTATGTTAATGTCATATCATATCAGTTATGCGATCTTAACAAAAAAAATTAATAATTTTAACTAAAACGATTAACTTTTGCCTTTTTAATTAAAAAAAATAATAATATATAAATTTAAGAATTTATAGCTTGCGTGACTTTATGTTTATTTAATAATCATTGTGATCTAGTATCATAAAAAATACTTTTACGGCATGTTTGGTTCGTGGAATAGGGAATAAGGAATAGGGAATAAGGAATATGTAATATTAATATGATGTTGTTTGGTTAACATGAGTAATAATGAATGATGATTCTGAATCCAATGTTTGGTTGATAAAATGATAGTGAGAAAGGAATGGAATAAGTCCAAATTGACAGATATACCCTTTTGCTACATATATTAATCAAATTAACAATGAAAAATTCAAACATATATTATTAAATGAAAAATTGTTTTTTTTTTTACAAAATACAAATTTTTTAAAGGATTTTTTTTTTTTAAAAAATTCGATATTGTAAAATTCACTATAGCTAATATAACATTTTGTAAAGTGAAAAAACATGTTAAATTATTATTATTAATTAAATTAAAATATGATCACGAGATGGACATGCAGAATAAGGGCAGTCGATAGTCGCGAGATAGATGCAATGCGTGAGAGAATTATAATTTCTATATAATAAATAAATTAGATTAGGGTTAAAATTGTATTTTTTATTTCTAATTTTTATTTTAGAGAATGTGGAATAGGTAAACCTAGGGGTTAGGCTAGGATTATGTATTCCTTCAAAATTGGCAATTAAGAATCCTAATTCCACACAATTAATTAACCAAACAACGTAATAGGGAATACCCATTACCTATTCCCTATTCCATTATGTGAACCAAACATGCCGTTAATAAATTATTATATTTAGTTTATAAATATTATGGTAAATAATATCCAAATAACTAACTGAAAATATGGTAACCAGTTTTAAAAAATTAACCCAGATAATGATTTTTAAATTGACCAAAGTTCTGGTTGCAATTTGGTTATTAGCAGTATTCTAAATAGTATTAGGTCCAATTTAAACTTATGCATGAATGATTCTGTTGTTACATGGACAGAAACGTATCGGTAGTCGTCCGTTGAACCAAGAGTATTATTCAGCACTTATTATATCGGAATTGATCTTGACGGCGATACTATCTCCGATTATTGTTCCTCTTTACCGGGCATGTTTCCGAATCCGATCGATGCTATCAAATAAGAGCCAGATGAGGTCCATCCAGACAACTCCCGAAAATACTCAACTACGAGCCTTATGTTGCGTTTTCAACGATGGCAGCGTCCCCTGCATAGCTTCTTTGTTCCAAGCACTTAACCCGACACCAACTACCCCGATCTCCCTACATATCGTGCACCTCACCGAGCTCGTGGGTCAAGCCGCCCCGCACATTGATTCTTACGGGGATCGGCTCGATGAGGTCAAGTCCAAGAGGTTGTATCAGATTGTCGTCGCGTTAGGAAAACACTTGAAGCCCTACTGTAAGAATAAAATGCTACAGGTGCGTGCATTTTGCATTACTTCTACCATTCAGTATATATAATTTGCAACTTATTTGTTCTACCTCTAGAATAACTTTTATTAACATCAGGCCAGTCTATATAACTCATTATTTGAGATAAAGTAGTGATTGTGAATATTTTACAATTCTAAAGACTCGATGGATTTTTAACCTAAAACCTCTTGTTAAAAAGAAATGATGAGTCGAAATGCCTTAAACGGGCTATACAATCTTTGGATCGACACGATTGATAATAATAATTAATAAAATTGTTATAATTAAGGGTTAAGAACACAATAGGGGCCTCAATATTTCACTACTAGAAAAAGGGCTTCTAGCGACAGGGGTTTCCTGTTGCTAAAAGCCCAAAATCCTGTCGCTAAAACTTTTAGCGACAGGAGTTTTCCTGTCGCTATCCCGTCGTTAAAGCCCTTGCCGCTAATAGTATTAACGACAGGATATTTATCCTGTCGCCAAATTTTTTAGTGACAGGAACTACCTGTCATTAATCTTTAGCGACAGGAATTTCCTGTCGTTAAAATTTGCGACAGGAATTTCATGTCGTTAATAATAGCGACAGGAAATACCTGTCGTTAAATCCTCGAGCAACAGAAAATGTCGCTAAAGCCTCTAGCAACAGGCATACATTTTAATTTTTAGCAACAATAATACTTGACAGAACTGATTATATATATATATATATTATATATATATATATATATATATATATATATATATATATATATATATGTAAATTTTAAAGGTTCAATACAAGACCTCAAAACTCATTAAATCCAAAATACACCATGTTCAACACAACACCTCTAAATACCCTACACCTGAAAGAAGATATCTAGATAGCCTTAAATCATTAAAGAGACAAATAGTTGACTCAACTAAAACTGGCGATATCCACTGGAGAGTTACCACTATGTACGAGGGACATTGGCATAGGGTATCAAGTACCAAGGAAATGCAAGGGTTAGAGCTATTAAATTGCAAACTTTGCGAGCCGAATAAGAAAATTTGAAGATGAGTGAAGGTGAAAGGTTGAAGGACTACTTCAATCGGGTAACTGATATTAGTAGTCAAATGGGTTTGTATGGAGAAGAAGTTAAGGATAAAAGGCTAGTTGAGAAGATTTTGATTAGCTTGACCGAGAAGTATAATACAATTGTGTCGGTTATTGAGGAAACTAGAGATTTGACAACATTGACCGTTCGTGACTTGATGGCATCATTGTTGGCATATGAAAAAAGGTTGTTAAGACACTCCGACAAATCAATCGAGAGTGCTTTACAATCTAAGCTCAATTTGGCCACAAAATCGAGAGAGCAATCATCTCCGGAGCATCGAGGAGGCGACTCTTCACAAGGTGGGACATTTGGCCAAGGAAGAGGCCAAAGTGGAAGAGGTAACTTTGATAGAAGTTCCACCGTGGAAAGCTCGGGGAAGACGTGTCATATTTGCAAGCGAAGTGGTCATTTTGAGAAAGATTGTTGGTTTAAGTGTAAGCCGCAATGTCATAATTGCTAGAAGTTTGGGCATGTACAAAGAGATTGTAGGTTCAAGAATGAGCAAGCGAATGTCTCCGAAGAGAAGAATGACAATCATGATTATAGAGTGCTCTTGGCCGATTGTCAAGTAGCATCCGAGAAGAAAGATGAAGTGTGGATGCTTGATAGTGGTTGTAGCAATCATATGTCTAGTGATCAGAGCATCTTCACGAAGATAGATGAAGAGGTTAATGCCAAAGTGAAGATGAGAAATGGAGCACTAGTCCAAGCGGTCGGGAAAGGTACGATTCTTATCCAAACAAAGGATGGAATGAGTTTTATTAGTGATGTGTTGCTTATTCCCGACTTAGACCAAATTTTGCTAAGTGTTGGTCAACTTGTGGAGAAAGGATATGGTGTATATTTTGAAGATGATGGTTGCACGATTTATTACAACAAGAATGGAAACATGAAGTTGATAACAAAGATAAAGATGACTAGAGGAAGAAGTTTCCCATTGAGTTTGAATTATGGGGGAGGTGTTGCTTTGAAGGCACATGTTAGTGATGAGTCTTGGCTATGGCACAAAAGATTTGGACATTTGTATTTCAATGTAATGAAGTTGTTGAAAGAGAAGAATATGATTTATGGGTTTCCTAGAATTGAAGAGAAGGATGGTGTATGTGAAGGGTGTGCCATGGGGAAGCATCACCGAGATCCTTTTCCGAAAGGAGGAGCGTGGAGAGCAAAAAGGCCATTGGAGCTAGTTCATACCGATGTGTGTTGACCAATGATTACACAAGGATGATTTGGATTTATTTCTTGAAACAAAAATCTGAGGTCTTTGGTGTATTTAGAAGATTCAAAGTGTTCGTTGAAAATCAAAGTGGCCGGTACATAAAAGTGTTGAGAAGTGATCGGGGAAAAGAATACAATTCCCGAGAGTTTGAAAAGTTTTGTGCAAATGAAGGCATAGAACGACAATTAACAGTTGGTTACTCTCAACAATAAAATGGAGTTTCTGAGAGAAAGAATCAAACCGTGGTGGAGATGGGCAAAACAATGCTCAAGGAGAAAAGGTTACCGGATACGTTTTGGGCCGAAGCGATGTCTACGGCAGTGTACTTGCTGAATAGATTCCCGACAAAGGCAGTTCAAAACAAGACACCACTTGAGGCTTGGTGCAAGAAGAAGCCTTCGGTGAAGCATTTGAGAGTTTTTGGGTTTATTTGCTATGCTCAATTCCGAAAGAAAAGAGAACAAAGCTTGATGATACAAGTGAGAAGTGTATCTTCTTGGGGTACGACTCGACATCAAAGGGCTATCGGTTGTATAGCTTACATAAGGAGAAAATCATCATCAATAGAGATGGATTGTTTGATGAAGATGCGAGTTGAGATTGGAAAGAAAAGCAAGTTCAAAAAGAAGTTGTTGTTCATGAAGAAGAGGTCGGAGGTGACTAAGAGCATGTTGAATACTCTACACCTACATCACCTAGAGTCGATCCATCATCGCCATCGGGCAATGGTTCAGGTTCTAGTTCATCTACTTCGAGTAGCACACCGAGGAGGTTGAGAAGATATCTGAAGTATATGCGACATGTAATGTGTGCATAGTTGAGCCGGAAAGCTTTGAAGAAGCAATCCAAGAAGAAGTATGGAAGAAAGCCATGGAAGAAGAGTTGCACATGATTGAGAAAAATAAGACTTGGAAGTTGGTAGACAAGCCACTTGATAGAGATGTTGTTGGGATGAAGTGGATCTACAAAGTGAAGCATAATCCCGATGGTTCGGTCTTGAAGAACAAAGCAAGACTTGTGGCTAAAGGGTATTTACAACAAGCTGGGTTGACTACCATGAGACATATGCTACAGTTTCGCGTAAGAACACAATCCGGATCCTCATAGCACTTGCAGCTCAGAAAGGTTGGTTGTTATACCAACTTAATGTGAAGTCGGCTTTCTTGAATAGTGTTTTGGAAGAAGAAATATATGTTGAGCAACCGAAAGGGTTTGTGAAAGAATGAGAAGAAGAGAAAGTGTACAAGCTAAACAAGGCTTTGTACGGGTTGAAGCAAGCACCTCGACAGTGGTATAGTCAGATCGACAACTATTTCACGTGTCATGGATTCGAGAAAAGTAAGAGCGAGCCCACTCTCTATGTGAAGAAACAAGGTACTTCAATTCTTATTGTTGCCATACATGTTGATGATTTGATTTTCACCGGCAATGATGAGAAGTTGATTAGTGAGTTCATGAATGATAGGATGAAGACATATGAGATGAGTGATATGGGTTTGCTACATTATTTTCTTGGCTTGGAGATTGAACAAAAAGATGATGGGGTGTTTGTTTGCCAAAAGAGGTATGCCGAGAATATGTTGAAGAAGTTTCATATGTTTGGTTGCAAAACAATGGCAACACCACTTGCTTCAAATGAGAAGTTGTGGAAAGAAGATGGAGGAAGAAAAGTGGATTGCACATATTTAAGGAGTATTGTGGGTAGTTTGATGTATCTTACTGCCACGAGACCGGATATCATGTTTGCTTGGAGCATGTTGTCGAGATTCATGAGTAATTCGAGTCATTTTCACCTTGGAGCCACCAAACGAGTTCTCCACTATGTACGAGGGACATTGGCATAGGGTATCAAGTATGAAAGAGATGATGAGATGAAGCTAATGAGCTTTTGTGATAGTGATTGGGCCGGTTGTATAGATGATATGAAGAGTACATCCGGGTATGTGTTTTCACTTGGTACGGGTGTCTTTTTTTGGCAGTCGAAGAAACAAGAATCGGTTGCACAATCATCTGCCGAAGCAGAATACATTTCAGCTGCTATGACATGTTCTCAAGCCGTGTGGCAAAGGAGAATTTTGGAGGACATTGGCGAGAAGCAAGACAAGGCAACACCGATGTTTTGTGATAGCAAATCAGTTATTGCGATGGCGAATCTGGTGTATAGCAGCAGAATGATACATATTGCGGTCAAGTATCATCACATTCGAGAGAAGATCGAAGAAGGAGAAATCCAGATGATGTACTTGAAGACCGAAGATCAAATTGCGGACATTTTCACCAAGGCGTTACCTAAAAATAAGTTCGAGAAGTTCCGTAAGCTATTAGGAGTTGAAGAACAACACATAAGGGGAGTGTTAAAATTAATATGTTTGTTTAAATCAATTAGCTAGTGGCAGTTTTTGTAATTATGCAGAACTTTAGTCATCTCCATTAGCTATGCTGTGCGTTTTTGCATTATGCTAGCTGCTAGGTCTTTAGTTTTATAATTGGAACAGAGAGTAAGATAGTTGGAGAACAGAGAGATGACTTGGTGAGGGAGCGGCGCTAGTGTCTTCCATCCATGGCAAACCATGCTAAATTTGAGTTAAGTAAAATGTGTTGATTATTGGGTATTGTTTCTTGTGTGTTTGTATATGAGTGCGGTGTGTTTAGCTCCCTAAAATCCAACAAAAATAAATAAATAAATACCCAACCCTTGCGAAGCGTTCAGAGTCCATTAAAAAAGGCTTATTAATTGAGAACTCTGATTATTAAATAGAAGACAATTTGAGTGTATATGGTAAATGTTAGTGATCTTGTGAGTATGCACCATATATGATTGCATCTGATTAGGGGTTGATGAGTAACTTATTAGCTTAGAGTTTTATACTAAAGTTTCTTATTTATTTATATGAAAATTTTGACGATTTTTTGTTCTTCCAAAAACGTTATAAAACCCTCAAAATGATAGGTGAAAATCTAATTGTATTTGCAGGTAAAAGGTCACAGCGTGGTAGCACCATACAACAACATGCACGATTACATTTGCAGGCTCTGCCTCGACGAAGAGTTGTGTCTGATTCTTGTCCCTTTCCAAAAGTCCGCAAGTATTATCCACGACGACTGTGTCGCGGCAGCCGAACTTCGCACATTCAACCTAAACATGCAGATCCACGCTTCTTGCTCGGTCGGCATCCTCGTGGATCGATCCCTAAGCCACAGCACGGTCAGTCTTTCTAAAACCGAATTTTACGCTGTCGGTGTGGTGTTTGTTGGAGGGCCAGACGACCGTGAAGCTTTATCGCTCGGGATTCGCATGTCGAGTAGCCCTATGGCTAGGGTCACTTTGTTAAGGGTCATCTTTGATGACCTATACACAGACTGCCCCGATAAGACTGAGAGCAAGCTCGACTTTCGGACGGTAGAACAGTTCAAACTGAGGCATGAGAATAACAACCGTGTCAAGTACTTCGAGATGGAGGCGACCAATGCGGATGATGTCCTTAATGGGATCCGGTTGTATCTTGGAGAAGGGCAGGATCTGATTATCGTGGGACAGTCACATAAAATTGTAACCAATGCCATGTCCGATGATGATATCCTTGATTGGAGTGAGAATCCCGAGCTCGGGGTGATTGGCGATTTTATCGAATCGTCGTATTTTTCTAGTTCGACGTCGTTATTGGTGATGCAACACTATGGATCGGAGGAACCAAAGTCTCTATTAATGAGATATGTAGATAAATAATGGTATTTCTTTCATATATAAAGTCTACGCCTGATAAATAATGGTCTTCCTTCCTTTCATATAAATTGTCTGTTTCCTGACCGAATCGATTCATATTATTTTAACTGGCATGTTGAGTTGTTGTCATTTGTCAAGTTGGGCTGTACTTTGTGTCTTTGGGTCCATTTTCTAGTTTGGGTCGGTTTGGATTATCTTTTATTGTATTATGTTTATTTGGTTGTTATTGTTCATTCATATTAGTTGGGGTGTATTTGACTATTGTTGATAGTTTATTCGATATTTAAGGAGAAGGATAACCAAATGAAGGAACTTATCCAATAATCCATAGAGTATTGCGTCTGTTTTTCTTTTCTTCCCTCTGATTAGAGTTTTATTAAGGGTTACAAGGTCTTTTGATGCCACATGTTAGATTAGTGTTGGTTTTTAATGTCATAAATGTATTTTTATAGACTTTTTGTGTCATATGTGAGATTTGTATATTTTTTGTACTAGTTACATATTTGTTAAATTCCACTGTTAGGTGGTCACATACCGTGCACATGACTTTTTTAAAAAAATCAAAAACAAAAATAAATTCGACATCGAATAAATTACCCATTCTTCATTAATTTCTCTGTCATAGATTTGAAGAAAGAAGTTGGACGGCACAAGCATCGCCATGACCAATGCTCCACCACCCAATCTAAGCACCGCTCACTTCTTGCAGCAGTGGAAGAATTCCTCATCGTCTACTGCTTCCATGGCGGGAATCGGGAGGTAGTTGGATTCGATGCAAGAGATGAAAGAGACCTGCACTAAAATCCAACTAACAAATGCTTAATTGGCCCAGAATTTAATTAGTAAATTTCATATTTTCACAAGAGTATAGTTTTTTTTTTTTAATAAACGCCCAGAGTATAGTTAGCAAACTACATATTTATTAAACGAGTTTCAAATTGCTAAAATTAAAATAGAAGAAAGAACTCACCAGGAACAGTTTTGTCGGCGTTAAACTTGCAGTTGAAAACCGACTGCCGTATACTCCCCTGAATCTAGAACACGACAAGTGTGGCCCGTCTCGCCGGAGTAAACCGACACTTGGAGGGTCACCGACCTGTCGAGAGTCGTCGGAGTGCGGCAAAGACGAGGTGGAATCCCGTGGCGGTGGTGGTGGAATCTGGGGCGGGCTCCGCCGCGGAGGAGGAGAGGGAGGAGGGCGGTCTGGGGAGGTGTAATATTCTCCAATAACAGAAAATGATCTTCATTATCACAGAATTGGTTACAGATAGTTCAGCAAGGGATATATATACATAAAGAGTTAGTTGATGGTCAACAACTAAAGTCAACTATAGAGTAAACTAAGTCAAACTCTAATAGTAGTCTACATTCCCTCCACTTTCTTCTTCTCTTCTTCTTTAAAAATGTCTATTATCCCATAGTGTCTCAAAAGTTCTTCATGTTGAGCACGACCCAGAGCCTTTGTCAGCAAATCTGCAAGCTGTGATCTAGAGGATACGTGATAAACACAAATCGTACCCTTGCGAATGCAATCACGAATGAAGTGGCAGTCTAATTCGATATGTTTGGTGCGCTCGTGAAAAATCGGATTTTTAGCCATTTGAATTGCAGATTCACTGTCAGAATATAGGGGAATTGCAGATTCGACCCTAATACCCAGTTCTTGTAGTAATCGTTTGAGCCAAATTGCCTCTGCTGTAGCTTCCCTTAAGCTGCGATATTCAGCTTCAGCACTTGACAAAGAGATTGTCTCTTGCTTTTTAACCTTCCAACCTATCAATGCACCTCCAAGCTTTACACAGTAAGCTGATAAAGATTTTCTACTGAAGGAACAAGACCCCCAGTCAGAATCGCAGAAAAGAGCAGGTTGGAGATCATTTGAAGAAGGAAATAAAAGCCCTTGGCCTGCAGTTCCTTTAATATATTTGACCACTCTCATTGCAGCATCATAATGTGATTTCTTAGGATTAGTGACGAATTGGCTTAACCTTTGCACTGCAAAAGCAATGTCAGGTCGTGTCATCGTTAGGTACAGCAGCTTCCCTACTAATCTCCTGTATAAACCAGCATCTTCTAATAGTACATCAGCTGAATTTAAGCCAGCACCTTTATCATACTCAACAGTTGTGAGTTTTATGTTAAACTCCATAGGTGTGGCTACTGGTTGTGCAGCTCCTAACCCTGCATCAAGCACAAGCTCCAAGGCAAATTTTCTTTGAGTAATAGCAAGACCAGATTTTGACCTAGCCACTTCTAGACCCAGAAAATATCTGAGAACACCAAGATCTTTTAACTTGAAGTGACCTTGAAGAGTGTCCTTTAGCTGGTCAATCAGAGTTGGAGAAGACCCTGTTATTAGCAAATCATCTACGTAAATCAAGAGAAAGACATGATGCAGTCCATCTGATTTGCTAAATAGAGAATAATCAGACTTGCTCTGTAGATAACCAGCATGAAGAAGAGTGTCTGTTAGTTTTAAATTCCACTGGCGGGAAGCTTGCTTTAGCCCATACAGAGACTTGAGCAATCTGCAAACTCTCTTTGAACTGTTGGTTGATTCTGTGGAAAGAAGCTCCTTGTCAAAACCTTGTGGTATATCCATGTAGACCTCTTCATAGAGATCCCCTTGCAGAAACGCGTTATTCACATCCATATGGAAGACCCCCCATCTCTTTGCAGCAGCAATAGCCAAAATTGCTCTTACAGTTGTCATTTTGATCACTGGACTGAAGGTTTCAGTGAAGTCAGTCCCTTCCTGTTGAGTGAAGCCTTTGGCCACTAAACGAGCTTTATACCTCTCTAAACTTCCATCTGAATTGTATTTAACCTTAAAAACCCATTTGCAACCAATGGAAGTCTTCCCCTTAGGTAAAAACACTAATTCCCAAGTTTTGTTATCCTCCAAAGCCTTAATCTCCTCCTTCATGGCTTGAATCCAGTTTGGATCTTTAATAGCATTCTTGTAAGAAGATGGTTCTTTAATTTTATCAAGAGAAGATAAGTAACATTGGAAGTCTGAAGAGATCTTTGCATAAGAGATATACCTCTGTAATCCAAAAGCTGCATTTGAAGTAACGTGAAAATCATTCAAATAAGATGGAAGCCTTCTCTGTCTGGAACTTCGTCGAACTTGAGGCTCATTCTGTGTTTCCAGATTTTGAAAATTGTTCTGCTCAGCTTGTTGTGGAGATGTTTCTTCATAAAGCAGTGCATCTGGATTATAATGAAGGCCAGAATCCATATGTAAAGAAGGAATCAACTGCTGTAAAGCTGACTTATCTAATCCAAAAGGAAATATATCCTCGAAGAACCTAACATCCCTGCTTGTGTGAAAAGATCTGTCCAAAAGGCTTAAAACAAGATAACCTTTCTGATGCATTGAATACCCCATAAAAATAGCAGGAATAGCTCGAGAACTAAATTTATCAGTATTTCTGAGCTAAGTTGCAAAACATAAGCACCCTAAAACACGAAGATGCTTAATAGAAGGTTTCCTCCCATATAAAGCTTCAGAAGGAGATGCCTTGTTCAAAATGGGAGTGGGCAGCAGATTTATTATATAGCAGGCAGCCAAGACACATAATCCCCAAAATTTAATTGGTATGGAAGCTTGAAAACGCATTGCTCTAGCAAGTTCCAACAGGTGTCTGTGCTTCCGTTCAACTCGGCCATTTTGTTGAGGAGTGTAAACACAACTCCTTTGATGAATTATACCAGTATCAGTGAAAAGTTTATCACAAACTGCATTGATAAACTCACCACCGTTATCACTTCTCACTTGCTTAACAGACTTACTGAATTGAGTCTTGACCATTAAGAGAAAATTCCTGATATGCATAGGTGTATCACTTTTGCACTTCATCAGGTAAATCCAGGTACTGCGTGTGCAATCATCAACGACAGTGAGAAAATATCGATAATCCTTTAAAGTTGATACACTGTAGGGACCCCAAAGATCAAGATGAACTAAATCAAATGATTCTTTAGCATGAAAACTACTCTCAGCAAAGGGAAGACGAGTTTGCTTGGCCATCGGACAAACTGTGCAATTCCTAATACAATCCTTAGTAACATGGACTGAATTATCTGAAAAATAGGCTAAATCTTTATTTGATGAGTGACCCAATCTTCGATGCCAAAGAATTGAAGTGTCATCTTTATTTGTAGTAAAAGCAGCAACATGTTTTGCAAGAGGTTCTCTCAGGATGTAAAGGCCCTTATGATGATTCCCAATCTTCGTAATCTTCCCATCTGTGTGGTCCTGAATACATACATGATTATTTGTGAAGATAACTTGACAATCAAGCTGCTGAGGTAACTTTGAGACAGAGATCAAATTAAATTTGAAATCTGGAACCAGTAATACATTTGTTAAGCATCTATCAGGAGCAATCAAACAGCTGCCTATGTGTGTAACCCTGCATTTATGCCCATTAGGAAGATGAACATGTTGAAAAGGAGTATTATTAACCTCCAAATCAAACAACCAATCCATTCTATGGGTAATATGATTTGTAGCTCCCGAATCAATTATCCAAACCATCATAGAGACAGATGAAGTCATACCTGCCATATTAGCAAATATATCACCATCACATTGACCTTCAAACTGCAGAGGATCAGAATTTGTGGAATTGACAGCAGCATGAATCACCCTTGAAGAATTGGCAGCAGTGTGAGTGATCCTTGAACCAGCAGAAGCTATGTGTTGCTGTGACTGAGGTGCAGCAACATGAGAAATATTGGTTTGAACAGCAGCATGATGTATTGAATCAGTGCCTGCAACATGCTCAATTGCATTATCATCAAGAACTCCATTTGCAGCTGCAGCCCATTTTCTTTTCATCGACTCAGGAGGACCACCATTCTTAACCCAACATGTATCAATTCGATGTCCTTTCTTTCCACAATAAGTACAAACCCAGCCTGATTTGTCTATTCTTCCATTAGCCATCCCAAAACCAGCAGAAGAATTACCAGAAGATCCTCCACGATTATCAGAATTATGCCTCCTGAAATTATTAGAATTCCTCGAAGAATATAGAGCAGTAGCTTCTGTTAAACCATCAGAAATTGAACCAGCAACCAATCTCTGACTTTCTTCTTGTAAGAGAACTGAATATGCCACACTCAAACTAGGCAATGGCTGTCTCATCAATAAATTGCTTCTAACATGTGAAAAAGTGTCATTCAATCCAAGTAGAAATGATATCAACTTTTGCTTTTCCTTATTAGCATTGACTAAAGCAGTATCAGCATCACATTGGAGAATCAAATCATCTGTTGCAGCTAAAGCATCCCATAATTGTTTCAGTTTGGCATAAAACTCAGTAATAGACATAGTTCCCTGTGATAAACGATAAATTTCGCGCGTGATATGAAAGATTTGAGTACCATCGACTTTATCGAACATATCTCTCAAATCATTCCAGATAGATTGAGCAGTAGAATTGTAAATCAGTCCACTAACCAATTCTCTGGAAACAGAGTTACGAAGCCAAGCTTTTACAATCGCATTGGCACGATCCCAGCGAATCCTCTGTTGCACGCGTATTGAATCTCTCGTACAAGTGCCATCGATGAAACCGATCTTATTTTTGACCAGCAGACCTTCCTTGATTGAAGCGCACCATATGTGATAATTGGATGAACCAGTGAGTTGAAATGGAATAAGCTGTGTTCCTGTGGTGTCTGCAGGATGCAGATACAATGGATCTTCACTCGCAACGACTCCAGCATCTCCCATGGATTATGATTTCACAAAATCAAGAACAGCGAAATCGAAGCACCTCTTGAATCAAGAACCAGATGAGAAACGAACTCAGCAATCGAACGAAATCGAATTCTGAAAAACAGCGAATCTTGGATCAGTTCACCGTAGCTCTGATACCATGTAATATTCTCCAATAACAGAAAATGATCTTCATTATCACAGAATTGGTTACAGATAGTTCAGCAAGGGATATATATACATAAAGAGTTAGTTGATGGTCAACAACTAAAGTCAACTATAGAGTAAACTAAGTCAAACTCTAATAGTAGTCTACAGGAGGAACGTTGCTGAAACTGAAACGGAGCTTGCAGTAGACAATAAGGAAAGGATAATTAAGTCAATGTCTAATTTGTTCTTGTTTTTGATTTTTTTTAAAGGGTTATTATGTGCACGGCATGTGAACACATAACCTTGGAATTTAAAAAAAAACATACAAATCTCAAACATATGAAATCAAAAGCATACAAAAATAAATTTATGACACCAAAAACCAATATTGGTCAAACATATGGCACCAAAAGACCATTTAACCCTTTCTTTAATCTCATCACTTTTCCAGTTCTATTATGATTTCTACTTGGTATCAAAGTATGAACAATTGTTACTATTCATTCATATTTGTTTGAAGTGTATTTGACTATTGTTGATAGTTTATTCGGTATTTAAGGAGGATGATAACCAAATGAAGGAACTTATCCAATGATTCCTTGAGTGTTGCATAGGTTCTTCTTTTCCTCCCTCCGATTAGAGTTTCTTCAATCTCTTCACTTTTTGAGTACTGTTCTGATTTTTTACATGGTATCAGAGCATGAAACGGTTTCACGTTTCTTGCTTCCTGATATGATCTTTGCTTCCCTGTGTGTTTGATTGATCAATTGTGAAGTTAATTTCCGACGATTTGCATTCTTCCAGTCAATCAGTGTTTCTCTGCGATTTATTCTTCTTAATTGCGATGGCTGACGAACGAAGGAAAAATCCCCCACCGCTAGGAATGAAACCAAAATCCGGTTGGTCAGAAAACTGGTGAAAATCGAACCGGTCCGGACTGGAAAAAAAAAAAAAAAAAAGAATCTGCAAAATGCGGGTTGGTTTTTGGTCGGACTTTTTTTACTCTAATTTGGTTTTTCGGTCCGGATCGGATTTTGAGCTTTGAAGACCGTGGAGACCGAACCGATCGTTATGCTAATTAAATATATACAATATATATTATATTAATTGATATTAATTATTATAATTTGTAAAATAGTCATTATTTTTTCTATTTGTATTTATAATTTATTTAATTAGTTAATGTAAGTTATTATCATTTCGATATGATATTTTCCATGAAAATAATGAGAATTTTAAATGGTAATTGTTAATATTGGATTTTCGGTTTAAACCGAAAAATCTGTACTACGAATGGACGGTTTATTTTTCCTCAAACGGTTTTTTGGTCTGATTTTTTTAAGGGAAAAAACCGTACTGAAAACTTAGGTACCCGACCGAAAGAAGCAAAAATCCGGTCCGGCCGGTCCGGTTTCACCCCTGCCCACCGCAATCATCAAAGTCTGTTGATGAGGCAGCGATTGCTGCAACAACAAGAAAAAGATGATTGACAACGATGACTATCCAGATATCCATCCACGTCACCCTATGTATCTGCATCCCACGGATCATCCCGGTATATACTTGGTTTCTGTCACTCTATCTAGCATTGATGATTACCCTAGATAGAGCCGAGCTATGTTCATTTCTTTGCATGAAAATAATAAGCTAGGGTTTGTGATTGGAAACTGTCTGTGTGATAGATTTGGTCAGTCTTTGCATAATTTTGTGGGATTGATACAATTCTGTTGTATTTGAGAGAATTTTAAACTCTGTTTCTCGTGATGTTGATAATGGTATCTATTGGATTTAAGGGGATAAATACTACATAAACAAAACACGTGTATGTTAAGTTCGTTTCCACTTGGGTAACTTCGGGCTTCCCTCCCACGAACGGGCTCTGGATGTGTGCACATGAACGGGACGTCGCGAACCTTGTGACACGATCCTCAAACTAGGTTTCGACTCTCTGATCTCGATCTCACGAACCTCGAGTCCTGCACAAGGGGCAATAACCAGCGTGGAGAGGGGGGGAATGCTGGTTGGGCCCTCTCCGACGCTCAAGTCACGATTTTTAGAGAGAGAAAGTTTTTAGAGAGAAGTCAGAGCTCAAAAAGCCAGAATGAGAGAGTTGTCTAAAATGGGAGGCCTAGGTCCCTATTTATAGGAAACCAAAGGACCGTGCCCGGTTTTGTACGGTTTGATGTCGGTTTAAAGGAAAACTATACCGTCATCAAGGTGGGCTGTGCGCGCACTGACTTCTCATACTTAGCAAAATAATCGGGATAAGCGCGCATGTCGGTAATCCGGACCTACCCGGATTTTCTAGCAATCCGGAAGTCCCCCAGTCCGGGTACTGCACGTATTCCGGACCGTTTTGGACTTGGGTGTCTGTGGAAGAGTTCTTTTACGGGTTTTGGAGTATTTTGCGAGGCCCGAAATGTAAATACGAACCCGAATTGGACAGATATCTAACAGTGTACATGCCAAGTAATCTAGTTACTTAGCGGAATAGAGGCACATACCAGTAATTGTTTTTATGTAGCCCCAAGATCTTCAAGGGGAGTTCCGATCCACCGGACGGCTCCTGTAAGAATTCTTGTTATGGAATTACATACAGAATGGTCTCCACATCAAAGCCTCTTGTCGATTCCTAGGAGGGACGAATCTCTGGGGTAAATTGCTCAAAGCAATTCGGCCGAAACTAGTGAGGAGAGGGGGAGGGATTTCTTTGGTATCCAACGACTAGTTTATAGACCGTCCATCCGAAGTAATAATGCCATTATGACGTCGTAAATATCATACACTCAATTAGCAATTCTTTTATTCAAATATTACCTCAAATTCAAAAATGTTACTGTCACAATTCAAGCCTTCTAAATCCTACGCAATCCAAGCAGTTTTACGTGCTTTCGAAAACATCCTTGCGTAAGGGTTTAGTTAATGGATCTGCAATCATGTCCTCTAAAGGCATGAATTCAACTGTGATCAACTTGTCCTCTACCACATTCTTCGCATAGTTATATTTTATATCAATGTATTTTGTCCTACTATGGTACTTTGAATTCTTGACTTCCCCTCTCGCTGCTTGACTGTCAGAGTAAATGCACAAAGGCTTACTCCCGTCCTCGACGTCAAACAGGGCAGTCACCAGTCTCCTTAGCCAGACAGCCTCCTGTGCATTCTTAGAGAGAGCTAATAATTCAGATTCTATAGTGGACAGCGGGACACAGGATTGCTTATTACTCATCCATGAGATGACGGCTGTTGGGATATGACTCGAGATAACCTTGAACGGGTCGAGACATTCAAAGTCGGGACATTGAAGCATAAAGTCGACGGCTATTTAAGTTCGCATCAGAGAAACAAAGGCAAAGTATCGACATGTCTTCTTTAAGGCGACGATACTAAAGCCAACGATATAAGAAGAGGTGTCGACTCTCTATAAAATCCTTTACCATATACAAGGCGAGGCGAGTCGACGACCAAACTCTTTAAGGAAGAGGTACCAGCGGGCAACCTGCTTGCCGCCTTATGATTCAAGGAAACTCTCCTCTCAAGATAAAACTGAGGTTTCAACCTACTTGTCACCTACTGACACACCACCGTCCCCCTTAACCAATCAGAGAAAGGCGGCCATCGCCACTGTGCAGCCAATCAGAGCATAGCTGCCGCCACTTAAAGTCAGTATAAATCTGTACCTATAAATACTCATGTTTTCATACACTCTCTCATATACTTTTCATAGTATTACTCTCATATTCCATTACTGACTTAAGCTTCGGAGTGGAATCAGGGAAAGATCCCCACCCTGTGAGGTCGAGATAGACACATATGTGAGCTAGTTAAAGGCGACACCTCGAAGTCCATTTCCAGAAGCTAATGGTCACGTCAACTTGATCCCAACATTTGGCGTTGTCTGTGGGAAAGCAATCAAGAAGTCATGGCACCACCAAGGAGTCACCCAAGAAGAAACTTTGCGTATGAAAATGCCAGGATCATGGATGGCATACTCTAGGGTTCGACATAAACTTTGGAGAACTATCTCCGTCGGTTCCAATGAGCCTACAGCAGAGGCGAACTCTCTGAAAGGGAGGCCATTCGAGTATTCTTCAGAGGATTGGGACAACAATCCCAGTCTTTAGTCATTACTCAATATACTGAACTGATAAGAGGATGAGAAGATTTGATCCAAAGAGCAACCCTCCATGTCAGAGTAGAGCAGGCTCGTGCTGATCGATTGACTCGGCAAGAAGCCTTTCAGAGTCGAGGCGGAAACTCATTCGTGCAAAGATCTATTTCCTCCCGGGGAAGGGAATTCCGACAAACCCAACAATTATTGGAAAGACTCAAGCTTGCCGAAGAAAGTCGTCAACCCCTCACATGTTGTGAGTATCATCAAACATAGGGGCATGACACTGAAAGTTGCCTCCTTGCTAGGAGGGAACTTGAGTTTATGCAAGAGGAAATCCAACGTCACCATCGTCATCGTGCTCACAAGCGAAGAAGATGGAGGACCCCTCCAGATCAGGGCATCATTGTCCTGTCAGGAGGATTTGCGGTGGGAGGAGAATCAAGCGTTACTCGGGACGTTTATGCAGCCTAAATCGCCTCATCACCAGGCACGCACAAGAGATCAAGGGAGTTGAAGCCAATAGCAGTCACCTTCTCCGTAGATGACTTGGCCATGGCGACACAACCCCATGAGGATTCCCTGGTAATCACAACTTGGATAGATGATTTCGAGATAAAGATAGTATTTATCGATGGAGGAAGTTCGACTGATGTAATTACCTTCGAGGTCGTCGTCGCAACGGGGCACCAGAGGAAGGACCTCCAGGAAATGAATCCCCCTAGTAGGATTTGCAGGGAGAACGACTTACCCCCTGGGAGTAATCCAACTCCCCGTGATCCTAGGGCAATGATGGAAAGCTCTGTGCTTAAAGGTGCATTTCGTAGTCGTCGACCAGATAAACGCCTACAACGCCATATTGGGAAGGACGACTCTCAATTCCAACTATATCGTCCCCTCCACGGACCATCAAGTTATGAGATTCCATACTCATCACGGAATGGGGGAGGTTTGGAGTGACCAAAGAGCATCTCGACAATGCTATGTCAACATCTCTAATGACGCAATAAAAAAGAACTCTATCTATCGTTACAGACGAGGACCCCCGAGAAGAAGGTGGACGACCAGCTCCAATGGAGGAATTAGTAGAGGTCGTCATCGATGGTGACTACAAAAAGGTTAAAATCAGGCGTGCTTTACCTCTGGAGCTTGTAGAAAGGGCAATTTCTCTCCTTAAGGAATATAAGGAATTGTTCGTTTGGGAGCTTAGTGACATGCCTGGGATAAGTCCCGACGTTATCTCCCACAAGCTAAGAATAAACCCAGCCATAAAGCCTATAGAGCATAGGATAAGATCCATGGGAGCTGAAAAGAAGGCAGCGATACGCCATGAAGTGGGAAAGTTGTTTGATGCCGATTTTGTCAAGGTAATACAATTTCAAACCTGGGTCGCTTATCCCGTCTTAGTAAGAGAATCCAATGTAAAATGGAGGATGTGTGTAGATTTTAGAGATCTTAACAAAGCATGCCCCAAAGATTCCTACTCACTACCAAAAATCGATCAGCTTGTTGACGCCACATCAGGACATGAGCTTCTAAGCTTCATGGATGCATACTCTGGATATAACCAAATACAAATTCATCCCAATGATGAGGCTCATACCGCTTTCTATGTTGACAACAACATTTACCACTATAAAGTCATGCCCTTTGGGTTAATAAATGCTGGGGCTACCTATCAAAGGATGGTCAACAAGCTTTTCAAATCCATGTTAGGAATAAATATGGAGGCTTACGTCGACGACATGCTGGTCAAGACTAAGAGATACGAAGATCATGTTAAAGATTTGGAAGAAGCGTTAGCCTACATGTGACGCCACCAAGTACATTTAAACCTGACCAAGTGTGCCTTTGGCGTGCAATCAGGAAAATTCATGGGGTTCATGGTTAGCCAAAAAGGGATTGAAGCCAATCCATAAAAGGTTTCCGCTATAGAGGAGATGTCCTCGCCTACCTGTCATAGGGAGGTCCAAAGTCTCAATAGAAGACTAGTGTCGTTAGGAAGATTTCTGGCACGATCATGTAATAGTGTCTCCCATTTTTCAAGATATTGAGGGCAAACAAGAAATTTGAATGGACGCCAGAGTGCAGAGAGTGTTTTCAACAATTGAAGAAGCACATCCATTCACTCCCTGCCTTGGCAAAGTCACTGCCAGGAGATCCCCCTATTTCTTTATTTGAGTGTAAGCTATGCAGTGGTGAGCTCAGTACTCATCAAGGAAACTTGCAACATTCAGATTCCGGTTTACTATGTTAGTAAGCTCTTTGGCATTGCCGAAGCAAACTACATGGAATCGAGAAATACTTATATACACTATTAATAGCAGCGAAGAAGTTACGACCTTATTTTCACGCTCACGAAATCACAGTTCTTACCAACCAACCTCTGAAGCAGCTCCTGCACAAACCTGACATCTCAGGACGAATGGTGAAATGGAGCTGACGACGCCAATATGTTTGATCAGGTTCTTCGAGATACTTTTCGTCTCGAACCTCCGCTTGCCTTTCTCCACTTATACCTGCAAAAGGGGCACCGAGGGGTCCCGGTAAGCCCACTCTGATGCTTAAATTAGTAGTGGCTAGAAAGAGAAAGTGTAAGCTAGAGAGGTCAAGATTACTTCTAATGATGATAAGAGAGCTCTATTTATAGAGTTCCTTAAAAACCACTCCGGTTCCGGGATATTCTGGTCCGGTTGTAACGGTTTGACATGTGAAAATCGGGATGAACCTTATATAGGAGAGTGAAACCCTTTTTTGGCAATGGGTGCGCCCGCATGATTTAATTAAGTGTCTAAAAGTGGTTTCTAAGGGCGTGTCCCGGGCGAGGGAAACTCGGCCGGAAGGAAGGGGTACCCGAGTAAGGTGTTCCACTCGTGCACCCCAAGGGAGCCGCTCGGGTATTCCGAATGGTTTTTACTACTCGGGATATTTTTTGTCTTAGTATTTTGGGCCTCGAACGAGCTTATTGGGTTGCGTCTTGGGCTTCGAGATGTTTCATATCAAAGTTTCGGATTATAACCGAGTATGGACCGATACGGTCGTGATACTGAGCCTAGTTTAAGATAGTTCGTACGTATATCCAACACCTCACATCCTTATATTATTATTTTTTTTAATTAATTCACTTAAACTATTGAACTTATCATAGGTTAATGCACTATTTGTTTTATTTTTGAAGTATTATTATTATTATTATATAAAAATGATTGACCGAGTATCATTAAGGAAGATAAGAGAAAGAAATACTCCAACCAGAGTTTGTTTAAGCGGTTATAATTTTATTAACTATAAATAAAACCATTTTTTGAATGGAATTTTCTATGTGACAGTTGTTGATTTGTCACTTTACAAAAAAGGAGCATCCATTCCCTAGTATTTTCCAAAAAATATAGGAGAATGTTTATTCTCTGACAAAAAAAATCCGAATCAACAAAAACTCTTTATTCATCTATCTTCACGTCGAATAGTTTGCCGTCGATCAATCTTTCCTGTTGCATCCACCGCCGCCGGTGTATGCAACAGTTTCCAGCGAGGGGCCGCAATTCCAAGATTGTGGTTACTATTCCGTTCCATTTGGTTTACGCGGCGGCTAGATCATTACCAAAATTTGTGGTGAAGGAGGATCGGATAGAGAGAGAAGATGCAAATTTGTAATGTAACGGGGGATGGATGTATTTGTATTAAAGGGCCGAGGATCTCAAGAGGAATTTGGTTCGGTGAAAACCCTCTCGTGCAGCCTCGAATGATTTTCATGTACCAACTTGTCATAATGATGTGCCTCTCTCAACTGCTTCACTTTGCGCTAAAGCGTTTGAATCAGCCTAAATTCGTCGGCTTTGTCCTGGTATGTTGTAGGCTTAAGTTTGGGTAATTGGACAAATTTCTAGTTTGAAGTTTTTTATTTATTTATAATTTGCTAGTTTAGATTTCGCTTGTGTAGAAATTATTAGCTCCGCCAAATAATATATCATTTAATCCGGATAGAATTGGTTACGTGACTTGGATGTGATCCACAAAAATCTAAAAAAGTAACATAGAAAGAAAAAAAATTGCCCTCAAATTTCTTTACAAATCCATTCTTCCAAAAGAAGTCGAAAATTCGAGGGTAATTTCATCATTTTAGGTGAGTTTCTCGTTTTTATGCAATAACGTGACCAATTCTATCCAGATGGACGAAATATTTGACGGAGCTAGCGAATTGTTCACACAAATCACAAGTAAAAAACTCGAGCTAGCAATTTGTCTGAATGCCCAAACTTGAGGTAGTAATTTGATAATTTACCTTTATTATTCATGCATGAACGTTACGTACGTATGTTATAATTTGCATGCATGCAATTTTCAGGCGGGTATACTTATTGGTCCGTCAATTACGGGGAAACGTGACTGCATCTTATTTAAAAAGGCAACATTTCCTCCGGAAGAAACTCTTCTATTGATCATATGCGCGTATATTGGAATGCTCAACTTAATTTTTCTCGTGGCTGTGAAAACGGACTTATCTATCATTAGAAAGAACATAAAATGTGCCTCTTATATTGGCCTCACAAGTGTGTTCTCTTCATATGTCGTTATAACGACGTTAACAAGTGCCATGTATTCGGGTGATGATAAAAAAACATCAATTCAAATGTCAGGTAACAAAAATATTAGGGTCAATTAACAAGATGATATAGGGATTTCAACTTTTGGGATTTAGTTAAGTTTTTTTCTCCATATTATTATATAGCTGAGACTTTTTTTTAAAAAAATTGCTAGCTAAATTTATACAAAGTTAAAAAACATCTCAGCTCTATCTAATTTTCTATTAAATTGTGACGGGAACTTGAATTTTGCTTATTATCTTGTTTTGTTCTTTGTGCAAATTACAATATGGACTTTTGAAAATTTTACAATTCTTTATATGAACTTTGTGAAAAGTTGCAACAAGCTTGCTAAATTTTGGGGAAATTTACAATTTTCTGGCCGGGTTTTGATTACACGTTACGGCACATTGTGTCATAGGCCTGTAATTTTTAAGCGTCCAACGTATTTGTATCAGCCCACTATTTTCCCGGTGTCTTTCTCGATATAGGTCATCCCTGCATTTACATACAATATAATATATGGTCCTTCTCGATTCGGTTCGTTAGAGAGTCAAAAGTATTTTGGTTGGTTTCTGACTTGGCTTATATATCATCAACTTCCAAACCATAAAGACTCAAATGACGTCATACACCTATTGATTGAAAATACCATGATTACAGAGAAAACCAGTTGAATAGTAGTAGTCGTCACCTCCTTATGGGGATAATGTGATTGATATAACTCGTTATTATTTTGATGCTCTTTCTCAGACCAGTTTTCGTTCACCTTGTCGACAATCCGTTTAACCAACATGGCGTACACATATCATGAGCTCAATATCGTAGCCTCGGACATAGGGCAACTAGCCATATCAGCTGCCGTGTGTACCGAGTTCCTATCATGGGGATGGCTAATTATGCGAATGGCAGTGACGTCAACTAAAGCGTCGCCGTGGCAAATTATTGGTTCCTCCGTCTCACTCGTTGCGTTTACTGTAACCGTCGTACGATCCATTATGGTTCGGATCTGCCGCTGGACACCCGATGGACAACTCGTGAGAGAGACTTACATAACAGTGTGTATACTATTGGCTTTGTGTTGGGGAGTTTTAGGGGACTTTGTAGGATCATTCTATATCGGTATAGTCGCAATCGGGCTGATTGTGCCGAGCGGGCCGCCCCTCGGCTCCACATTAACTAACAAGATCGAGCCATTCGTGATGGAGATACTGATGCCTATGTGCTACCTTCTTATTGGATCCCGAATGAATCTCCAGATTATCAGTGGCAAAGTATTTATTGAGATCTTATCATTTGTTTTCATAGGAGCGATTACTAAGTTTATTGGAGCATTCCTAACTGGACTTGCCTGTAAAGTGAAGCCGACACATGCCGTCTTGTTGGGATTGATGTTGAATATCAGGGGCCCTCTCGATGTGTTTGTTTTCTTGCGCTGGAACATGGAAGGCGCAGACAAGGCCAAGGTACGTACGTATAATGTATATTCATTAATTAAACCGACATATTAATTAAGTCTTAATAGAAAGAAAATTAACAATTTTAACTAAAAGAACTAGCTTGTGCCTTTTTTTTTTTTTTGTGTATTTAGGAATTTATAGCTTGTGCGACTATATGTTTAGTTATTTTTTATATTTATTTATTATTTAAGTAATCGTTGTGATTTAGAATCGTAAAAATATATTTCTTAAATAAATTATATTTAGTGTATAGTAGGGTAAATAACCAAACAACTAACTGAATTTTACTCAAATGTACAATTAGAGTTAGCTGATTTTTTTTTTAAAATCAAAGAGTTAGCTAAACTTCCGTAATTAGGTATCCTCATTCATTTTAACGTTAAAATTTGATGGAATTTACCATTGAGATCGATAGATTGGTGACATTCCCCTAGAGAACACATTTCCGGATCATACAAACAACCCAAACCTACTTTTTTTTAATGAAATTCAAACAATATTAGTTACATATTTCAGGGTAAATTTTAACTATCGATCTCTTCTTCATACCCTAAATCGAATGAGCTTATGAGGTCAAATAATTTATTTATGCATGAATATTCTAAAACTTTTATTTGACAGAAACGTAGCGCGGTAGTCGTCCATTGAACCAAGAGTATTATTCAGTACTTATTATATCGGATCTGATGGTGACGGCGATCCTATCTCCGATGATAGTTCCTCTGTACCGGTCTTGTTGCAGAATCCGATCAACGCCATTAAAGAAGAGCCAGAGGAGGTCCATCCAGAACACTACCGAAAATACTCAACTACGAGCCTTATGTTGCGTTTTCAACGAAGACAGCGTCCCCTGCATAGCTTCTTTGTTAAAAGCGCTTAACCCGACACCTGTTAGCCCGCTTTTCCTGCATATCGTGCACCTCACCGAGCTCGTGGGTCGAGCCGCTCCGGACATCGATTCATACGAAGATCACCTCGATAAGGTCAAGTCCAAGAGGTTGTATCAGATTCTCGCCGCCTTTGGAAACTACTTGAAGCCCTACTGTTTGAATGACGTGTTACAGGTGCGTCCAAATTCCATAACTACCACTCAATAGTTTCTACGTTTTTCTTTTACTGCGGAGGAAAGCACAATTAATCTGCAAGGCCCTTACCACGTACGGGTAAAGTAGTAACTCTGAATATTTTTCAATTTCTAAGACTTTATAAATTTTGAACTCAAAACCTCTTATTCTAAAATATGAAACGCTACATCATGAGTTAATAATTTATGTACAGAAAACTTACATATTCATAAAATTAAACTTTTTACCTGTATATATATAGTTCATGTTTAGCAGAGCCAAAATATCTTAAACGGCTATATAAACTTTGAATCGACACGATCAATAATTAATAAATAAAAAATGCCCAACCCTTCCCTGGTTTGACAAGCTCAAATAACTTTAGCCGAATTACTTTTTCTACTGTTATAAAACCTCAAGCTGTTAGGTGAAGACATGCATGATTGTATCTATCTACAGGTAAAAGGTCACAGCGTGGTAGCATCATACAACAGCATGCACGACTACATTTGCAGGCTTTGCCTCGACGAGGAGTTGTGTTTGGTAATTGTCCCTTTCCACAAATCTGCGAGTACTATTCACGAGTTCGACCGCAGCGCGGCAGCTGGATTTCGCACCTTCAACACAAACATGCAGATCCACGCTTCTTGCTCGGTCGGCATCATCATCGATCGGTCCCTTAGCCGCAGCACGGTCAGTCTTTCTCAATCCGCATTTTACGCTGTCGGTGTGGTGTTTGTTGGAGGGCCAGATGACCGTGAAGCCCTATCACTCGGGATTCGCATGTCGGGTAACCCTATGGCTAGTGTCACTTTGTTAAGGGTCGTCTTTGATGACTTATATAGGGACTACCCCGACAAGACGGAGAGTAAGCTCGATTTTCGGATGGTGGACGAGTTCGTGTTGAGGAATAGGAATAACAACCGCGTTGAGTACTTCGAGATGGAGGCGACCAATGCGGATGATGTCCTTACCGGGATCCGGTCGTGTCTTGGGGACCGGCAGGATCTGATTATTGTGGGACAAGCACATAAAATTGTAACGAATGCCTTGTCCGATGATATCCTTGATTGGAGTGACAATCCCGAGCTCGGGGTGATTGGCGACTTTATCGCGTTGTCGGATTTGTGCAGTTCGACGTCATTATTGGTGATGCAACACTATGGATCGGAGGAACCGACGTCTCTACTAACGAGTTAGGGAGATAGATAACGTTTTAAGTCTGAAGCCAACGTTTTTGTTGACTAATTAGTGATATTTGAACGTGAGTTGTACATGCATTTATCCGTGCTAGTGTTGCGCGTGCGGTAAACTAAATATTGAGTTTGTACATCTATTTTTTAATTGAGAAATGTTAAGAGAGAGTTAAAAACATAATAAGAGCCTCACATATGATATATGCAATATGTATTTTGGCTTTTCTCATTAGTCTATCAAGTGGATGAAAGTATTCTACTATTTGTTGTATAGTGTTGGTTATTTTTAAAAAATCTAATACTCAAACCGCAGAAAATTGAGGGGCAATAGCATTTCACACGAAATGTTTGCAAGAGCATAACACAATCAATGATCAAATCGAACACTTCAAAAACAAGAGAAGGATATAAGGATCGCTAATTCATATCATTTAAGGAGTGGACGCTGCGACAAATTCATTACAGACCCAGACATCAGTTATCGGTTGTTCTTTTCCAAGCTGCACCATTGGATGTCATTGATTAACGTGAAACTCATTCATATAGACGGGACAACATATAGTTTTTATCATGAGCAAAGGTTCAAAGATGGCGTGTCAAAGCGGTGAACTCGGAAAGCATTGCGGCGAAGGGTGTGATGCGTATCCAAGCGAAGATTAGAAACTAGTGTGGCCCGATCGAGTTCCTGGTGGTGTCAATGGATAATTTCGATTTCATTCTTGGTAACAGCTTCCTTACAAGCAACAATGTGATGGTAATGCCTTATGTTTGCGGTATCATGATCAACGACCCGAAAGAACCCTGTTTTGTGCCAAGCGTTCGAGAAGTCCCTAAGGCAAAGAGATCGGTTGAGTACGTCTCAACAATGCAGCTAGCGCTTGAGCTGGAACGTAAAGAAAGCGTTCGTGATCCAATTCAGCCAAAACCGTACGAGCGTGGAAAACTAAGAAGGTGGAGGCGCAATGAGAGTGAAGCTGCAAGGAAGGCCAAGACGAATTAATGTGTGGTGCAAGTCAAGGTGTAGCGGATCAATTTTTTAAGTGTGGAGAAAACGGTCTTGTGCTCCTTTAAAAATCAAGGAGACGTGCGAGTTTGGCGATCCAGAATTTAGATTCATGGGGCGCATTGATGAAACGGTGCATTAGGAAATCAGCTTGTTGAGGAAGGATTGGATCAGAGTACGACAACACTTATGCCTGAAGTGTGCGACTCAGAAACAAAAGTGGAGCTGTCATCAAGTGATGATAAAACCGTCCTGACAAGTCAAGCGATTGTCAAGATTGCAGCCGACGCGGAAAGCGTGGTCTCGGACGATAAAAAGTCCAGACATGAAGGCAAGGCTAAGAAGGCAAAGGAGCAAGGTGCGGAATTGCGGGACTGCCCCGACCATTACGGAAAAGAGGAAATATTCGTGTTGATTCCAAGGGAAATGCGTACTTGCCTGCGCCAAAGAAGCATTCAGCTCGCGGAGGAGTTGAATGCGTTCCACAAAGTTAAGTGCTTGGAAGTGGCATCTACATCAAGTGCTCATGAAGACCGTTGTGAGGCTCACATGAGGAATGGTGGTGAGAAGGAGATGGCGCGATTTCGAAGGGAGTATGGGTCCCGGGTTGAAGATTGCCAAGAATCTGTGTCGACAAGGGCGTCGACTTGGAGTGGTGGGGGAGTTTTGTCACACCCCTAAAATGTGACTTATTGGGAATCACGAATTTGGCTATGATAGACGTGCTTCCCAAGCCCAACAAGCATTTGGAGGGCAAAATTGGTGAATCGTAGCAGTGTGCAACGTGTTTTGGGTGATTTGGAATAATTGGCAGCAAAGTGAAGTTGGTGGGATTCGACCTGTGGCCAAGAATTGTCCCGCGTCCATCGAGTGTTTGTCCCGTGTTTATCTCGAGATTGTCCCGTATCTGCGAATTGAGTGTCTCGTACCTGCCTAAGTGCTTGTCACGTACCTGCGAAGTGAGTGTCTCGTACCTGCTTGTCCCGTGCATTCTGAGTGTTTGTCCCGTGCTTGGACTGTGCTTGTCTCGTACCTGCTTGTCCGTGCTTTCCTTGTGCTTGTCACGTGCTTTCCTTGTGCCTGGTAAGTGCATGCCCCGTGCACAGCAGATTCTTCCAGGCGAGCTGACATCCAGTGCTTGGCACATGCCCCAGCCCGTGCTCAATCAGTGTCTAGCTCGTGCTTAGCAAGTGTTCAGCCCGTGCTCAGCAAGTGCAGCGTCCAGAAAAGGCTAAATTAGCCAAGTGAAAGTTGCAAAATCCGAAACCAGTATGGAACAAGCCCAAGCCTGCGAAATTGATGTGGGAATCCGAGATTTGTGAAGATCAACTAGTTTCTTGGCAGCCAAGCATCCAAATCCGCAATGTAGAAATCTTATATATAGTTATGTTTAAGGGAAATTAGATATATTTATGGGCTTTGTAATTAGTTATAAATATATATATGTGATATAAATATATATAATAACTAATATAGCTATATTTGAGGGAACTTAGATATATATCGGCAGAATATTGTAAGTTAAGATATATATATATATGTTATAAATATATATCTTAACCTAGTATAGATGAGATTGGATATATATATATAGATAGAGATTTAACCTAGGGCAGCTAGGAATTTCGGATTCTATATAAAGGGGAGTGTCCCTTGTGTTGTAATTGGTTTTTTGCACACCCAACTGTGGCAAATCTGAAGAGTGATTGTGAGCGTCTAAATTGAGTGGGTGGAATTCAGACGATGAGCCTTCTATTGATGAATAAAAGTCGTGTTCAACTTGTTTGTGTATGGTTGTTGATCCCATTGTGTTAGGTACGTGTTACCCTTATAGTTTGAGTTTCTTGCTGCGTGTTGATGTTCTTGTTCAAGTTTTGATTGTTCTGGAGACCCGTTAGATGCGTTGGACTCGTGTGAAGGCTGGTGATTTGCAAGAGAGCCGTGACAGCAAGTGTTATACTTAGGCGGAAAATTTGCCCAATTTAGCCCTTGTGACACCTACCATGGGCGATTGTAAGGTTGTACATTGCAGGTTGTTACTTGTTTGTTTTGGACTTAAGTTCAACCTAGTAAGGTAGTATTTTGGACCTCTTGGTCTTTCGTCTATTTGCTTTGTCGTTGGATTTTTTCTTGTTTAACAATGTAATTTGATGTAGTAAGGTTTGAATTAAAAAAAAAAATTCAAGCCAATAAATTTAACTTTAACGAAATGATCCGTGTAAATGAAAATTATTTTAAACCTAACATCTAGAATATCCGTCAAAAAATAAATATGTACATTATGCACGCATACATACATTTTTTCAATTTTTAAAAGTGTTGTTTAGTTTTTGAGAAAAAAATTTATTCTATCAACTAACATATTCTCACCATGTTACATGTTTTAATTCTAATTATTGGTTTGTTTAGTGTGTTTTAATAATAAAAAATTAAATTAGTTACTATTTTAGAAATGGAAAAATTAGTCTTTTGGAGTCTAACTATCAAGCAGTGAATTTTAGTGATCTCATGTTTTCTTTTAAATTAATTATTTAGAGTCTCAACTATCAGAAGTGCTACTTATTAACCAGTCATAGTTTGATTCATCTACTTAGGAGGTTTGTTCTGACTCAAACCAGTACCAGACCCGGTCACATGGTTTAGGCTGGGATGAAGCCATAATTTATGTTCATGGGGTCATAATAGAGTTAATGATAAATAACTAGTATTAAAAAAATTAGGGAATAAATGTAAGAATTTAAAGGGATAAATTGACAATACTTATAAATTTTAGATAAAATTGCCATCACAAAAGGTTAAGGAGCAGGGAGGGGGGGCAATTGCCCCCTCGTCTCAATTTAGCTTCGTCCTTAGGTTTAGGAGAACATGCCTGGAACGACTCTGGACTTAGGTTAGCCCTATGGTTTTAAATCAGTTATGAATTAATTGACTGAGTCATGGAGTTCGCCCTGATCTAGGCTCATACTAGACCGGATCTCTTAAATAAGGTGACCATGTCTTATACAAGCTCGAGTAAAAAAGAGCCCCTAACTAACTAAGTGAATTAAGTCATAATTAATTAATGAGCCACACTTTAAATAGTTAAACCTTCTAATAATAATAATAATAATAATAATAATAATAATAAATAAAACTTCTAAAAATCACATACCGATAATTAAGTCTTCTAAATAGTTTTCTCTAATTCTTTTTTTTGGTCGAACTGTAATATAATATAAAGAAACCTGTTCAGTACAAGGAAAGTGGCAAAACAAAGCATCCCGGGATAAGTGGGTAGTCCCAAGTTCCCGTAACATTTAACAATGATGCATGTTTAACAAAAAGGTGCGCCAACCGAACAACTAAACGAGGAACAGAGAAAGCAACATTATCTACCTTATATTATTATTGTTTTTAAAGAAGAAAAGAAATACTCTCCTTGAATGTCAACCAACAGTTGTCAACGAAGAGAGGAGACCACTAGTAAACTTCATTCATCCTTATCAATCCCAAGATAGTAATTGAATAAATAGAAAATCTATTAATGGTGCTTTAATTTCTTTCCAATTGCAACCAATTTAAGGGCGAGGAAGACGATATTATCAATCTTCTTAGCCTTTGAGTCAAATCTATCTATCTACAAGTCAAAAAAATCGGATTTTGAAATTTAATTTAGTGAGGATGGACGAACCTACACTAGCTATTCCGAGACAAGGACGGCAGCAAATGAATAAGTTTACGTGCTTGACCAAGCCCCCTACCTTTAAGGGTATATTTGCCGGAGGCGACCCTCTTACCCGGCCACAGTCCGTCTTCTTCGCCCAAATAATCGTTTTCAATTTGCTCTCTCAGGGTATCTACTTCCTCTTAAGGCCATTGAAACAACCCAAATTTGTCTGCAACGTTCTGGTATTTTCTTTCTTTTTTCATGCTATATATATATTCGTTTTTATCAATAAACTTTAAAATTATTCCATTTTTTCTTGTTTATATATATATATCATATATTTTTTTGTATAATTTTATTTGGAAAGATCATTTTCCAAAATTTTAAATTTGTTTATCTATTTTTTTTTTTTGTCATCTACCAATAGAGTTTTGAATAATTTAATTAGTACCTCACTTAAAGGGGGATTTGCTGTTTTGATTCATTTAAAAAAAAATTAATTAATATTTCGTACTCACTAATCCAAAATTGTTAGATTAATAATGTACGTGAATTTGTGAGTGAAGACGTTCGACATATTTTTATTCATATTTTAAGATTCTCTCTTAAACTGACAACAATTTAGCCATAAACGACTATTGTGTTTCTTCGGAGAACAATATATCTCTAATTGGACGGGAAATGTGGACATTTAAATGTAGTCACCATGAGTTGAACCTGGGCACTCTGATGCCATGTCAAGAATAAGACTCGCGCATTAATTACTAATTTTCCCATAAGCTCGAACTCGTGAATAAAGATGGTTGTACACGTTCTTATTCGTATTTAAAGATAGATGAGCGGGTGGCTCGCCTCGGCCCATACTCGTGTTAGACATGATATTTTAGACCAGATGAACAAGCTAACACCTGCTTAGTTCAGGGCGAGCCCCAAATTAGTTGAATCGATGGAGCCATGAGTATTGAGTAGTGTTAATCTAACACATTTGGAAGTGACATTAGGTTATATATTCAACTAAAAGTATTATGTGTGCAGGGAGGGATTGCATTATCTTTTTTGCTGACGGGGAACCCCAAAAGCATATGGAAAATAAATGCATTCCCGACATACGAAGTAATACTGCCTCAGATATGGAGCATTATTGGGTTGTGCTACTTTCTGTTGCTCTCAGCTGTGAAAATGGATCTGACCATTTTTAGAAGGAATGCTGCAAATGCTTCTTTCATTGGTCTCATTGCCGTCTTTTCTGCCTTTCTCACCACCTTTACCTTAACTTACATCCTCCCTTTCTCTGGCATTAGCCACAGCACCCCTTTTAGAGGTAACAAATCAATACTCATGATGCTTTATTTGTCTAAGGAAAAACATTCCCTTATAAATATGTAAGAGATTTCCTTCAAAAGTTAACAATATTTATAGCGAGATAGAAACCATTTACTTCGAAAATCCTTATATTTTATAAGGAATTTTCAACATATTTCACGTACAAATATTTGTTTTTTCCTACAAGTAATTCTCTTACAAATAGCTAGATTTTTTGTTAGTGTTAAAAAATTCAAGAGATAGGGAAAAATAAAAATATATGATTATAAATATATTAATAATGGGTTAATTGGCCTAATGCACTATTATACTTTTTAAATTAGCTTCAGTAAACTCATAATTTGCCGCATTACTTAAGCATTCATGCAAAGTTAATTTTTTTTTTATACTAATTAGTTGTCCTTAATTCAGTTCTTGAATTAATGAATCTTAAAATATTAATTATTCAGCTATATTTGCGGCGGGCATGTCGTTTTCCCGTTTCCCAGATTTCGTCTACTGCTTCACAGAGCTAAACATGTTAACTTCCGACATAGGGCAACTAGCTATATCTGTGACAATGTTCAGTGAGTTCCTAGCCTGGTCCTACATGTTGGTTTTGTTGTCGTTCATCCAAATGAAGCACTCGTGGCAGGCCCTCAGTGCAAGTGTGACCTTAGCTATATTTGTCCTTGTCTGCGTTCGACCCATCGTGATGTGGATCATAAAGAAGACCCCGGAGGGTAAATCCGTCAAAGAGGGTTACGTGGTGTTCATTCTACTGACAACCATAAATGTCGCGCTAGCCGCGGACTTCATCGGAGTTATCCACGTCGGGATTGTCCTGGTCGGTCTTATGATACCGAGCGAGACGCCGCTAGGGCAAACGCTAACCGAGAAAGTCGAGTTCTTCGTGGTGCAGATCCTTTGTCCAATGTTCTTCGTCATGAACGGTATAAATTTGCATGTCATCAAAGTCGATTTACAGTACTTGTACGAGATTACATTTTTAGTACTGATGGGAACCTTGGCCAAGTTTGTGGGAGTTGTGTTTGCTGCCATGTCGTGTAACATCAAGCAAGACCATGCTGTCATGTTGGGTTTAATGATGAATGTCAAAGGCCCCTTTGATTTGCTATCCTTCTCCCGTTGGAGAACAGGACCTCAGGTAATATAAAAACAGTCTCAATTACAAATAAATTGTTAATTTTCGGTGTCTCAATTAGGTTTTTTCACTAATTATTATTTGTTGTGTGAAGACAATGGAGGTAAACGATGAGAGCTACATAATATTCATATTGTCACAAGTGTTAGTAACGGCGGTTGTGGTACCGGTGACCGATAGCATGTACAACTCCTACATACGAATCAAAGCATCCACAAAAAGGAACAACATGAGATCCATTCAAGCAACTCCAGAGAATGCTGAGTTAAGAATCCTTTGCTGCATCCGAAATGAGGAGAGCGTCCCGGGCTTCATCGCCGTCCTCAAGGCTACCAACCCAACCCCGTTTCGACCGTTGAGTGTCATCATAATGCTCATCAACGAGCTCGTCGGTCATGGAGCACCCACAATCGTCCCTTATGGGGATAACCCAGGGAAGGCTAAGTCCAAGAGGCTAAACCACATTATCCAAGCTTTTGAGAACTCTTTGAACGAAAATACCTTGGATAAGTTGGTTCAGGTGACCCTCCATCCCCCCCACTAAGCTACTTAACGTATATATGATATGAGTATGTATGTAGTGTGTGTCATGAATCTCACGTGGACTAGAATTGAAGATGCGATTAAGTACACGAATAGGGACGAAGCTAGGAATTCTATTTAGGGGAAGAACTGAGTAGGGGCAAATAATTAGAATTCAAAAAATTTAAGGGACTAAATTGACAATAGTTACAAATTTTACAATAAAAACTGCACACAAATTTAAAAAGTTGAGAAGGACAGTTGGCCCTATCGTACCTTAATAGCTTCGTCTATGCATACGAGCCCGTTATGTCAGACTTTTGATCAGTTGGATATGCGTTTTCTTATAGTTATACAAGCTCATTATAATATGAACTTCTAGATAGTATCAGAAACCAGATGACCTTATAGTCTAACAATTATAGGTAAGACATTGATTTCGAACAAAAAAAAGAAGTCAATGAGGATTCAGTCAAACGAAACACAAACCCAATTATGTCGTGTGGAATGTTAGAGTATGAATTGAATATAGAGTATAGCTAAAATAGTGTTGAATAAACTTTTGACGATTTCTTAGTCATTAAATCTGGTATATCGAGATTTGTGTATGGCACACATACTTTTGTTTATTTTTTTATCAGGTAGTCTATCGAGAGTCTAATGGCTGAAAAATTTACTACATTTAGTCGATGATATTTTAGCCCCACCCTTAAATATAGAGTGCATGTTTGTCCCACATTTACAAATTTTTGGATATAAATTTCTTGATAATATATATTTTCATTGTACTCTAAACTTCTATAGAGTTTCTTATATATATTTTGTTTACACTTACACTCTTATAATGAACTTATAATGCCTTAATTTTATTTTGTACACTAATGTTTACTTAATGTGTAACAACTAGGTCACGACTTTTAGTGTTACTGCACCGTATAAGAGCATGCACGAGTACATCTGCAAGCTGGCACTCGACGAGATGGTGCCATTAATCCTCGTACCGTTTCACGGGACAACAACCCAAGACGGCAGCGCGCCGGCTTCCTTGCGTGGACTTAACAGCCAAGTACAAGCCGACGCCCCATGCACAGTTGGCATCTTAGTGGACCGAACCCTAATGCACAGCCTCTCACGTCCCGCCATGTCAATCTACAACGTTGCCGTGGTTTTCATAGGTGGGCCCGATGACCGAGAAGCCCTGTGCTTCGGGATTCGCATGTCGAGCCACCCGTTGGTTTCCGTAACGGTTTTACGCGTCACGTTTGACGATCTTTACGCGGGGGCCCACAATAAAACCGAGAGTAAATTAGATTTCAGGATGGTTGATGAGTTTAAGTTGAGGAATGCACATAATAATTTGGCAATGTATTTGGAGAAATGGGCGAAAGATGCCGAAGATGCTTTTAACGGGATCGGGTCGCTCAAGGGGAAATACGACTTGATTATCGTTGGTCGGTCCAGACAAGTAACGAGGTCGATGTCCGATGATTTGATGTTGCATTGGAGCGAGAATCCGGAGCTCGGGTTGGTCGGGGATTATGTCGGGACGGTGGAGTTTTGTGGTAACACAACGTCCGTGCTGGTGATGCAACACTATGAAGATACTAGACATTTGCCCAGGGAATCTATTGATCATGAGGATCAGTTCTTTCCGGTTGAACTCTAGCTAAGTCCTAGTTGATTTAGATAAAGCTGAAAATACTTGCAGTTTCTAGATTTTTGGTAGGCCTTTGTTAATTTGTTGTCACAAGTATTATTTTTCATTATTTTTTTTACGACTAGCCTCATGTGCTTAAAATGTAAAGTACGTATATAATACCGCAATGAAGTCGTATATAATGGTTTGGACAATTATCACATTATAAGTTAGCTTTTAGCGTAAATTCGTTAAGTAGTTCCAGTTTTCTCAGTTCGAGAGGTTGGGATTGGGTTAGAATGCCAATTGCCAAACCTCTCTAAATTCAAGGATTAATTTACGGCTATATATAGCTGAACGTGAGGGAAAGATGATTTACACAAATACCAATAAGATCATTTATCGGGCCATTATCTGGAAGAGAAGAGAATAGGGTTGGTGGGGAATTGATCGAAGGAGGGAGCGGTTGGTGTAGGTGTTACGATCGACTGCGAGAAGCCGTGAAGGGGTATTTTAGGGAATCCACTTATTAGAGATGTTTGGGAAGAACTTTTTTTTTTTTTTTTTGGTTAATGAATGTTTGGGAAGAGTAGAGCAGTTGGAATTAATGGAGAAGTTTTCTTAGTGGGTATGCCCACATGTACTTATGAGGGAGGAGTTTGGTAAATTTCTATGGGAGGAGTTGAGAAATTTCCTAAGGAAAACTATATTTTAGTACTATATATATAAATATATATTATTTTTAACTATTAGAAATGTAACTTATCAATTCATAATAATAAAGCTAATTTGATCTGAAGTTCGTGCTAGACTTATTATTTGATTTGGAAGATTATATCTAATAGGAGTTTAGATCTAGGCGATCTCTTTCCTAGTCATGACTAATTTAGAATTTTGATTAGTTCAGGTAGCTACGGGGCTCGTCCTAGCATAGAGCCAAGACTCATCCCAAACATGGTCACTTAGACCAGGAGATCGGGTCTGGCAAGAAATCGAGCAAGACGAGCTCCATAATAACAAAGTAAAATGGGTCGTATAATTGATAAGTCATACTTCAAATAGTTGATGTCCAAATAATTTTCTTTAAAATGAGACTTCTAAAATTCATAACCTGAAAGTTGAGATTCCTAAAATGTAATTTCCCATTCCATTATGATTTATGGCCAAAATAGAGAATTACTAGTTTTTTAGGGATGAGCAAAATAGCCGGTTGAACCCGAAACCGAGCCAGAACCGAGCTTTTTGGGCGGGTTCAGATAGAAGTAAATGGTTTGGGACGTTTGTAGAGTAAAAATTTAGAAATCGGTGTTTTTGGTTTCAATATAAGCATCTAACTAAATACCCGAAATTAGAACCAATTTAGTATATAGTACAAAAAAAACGAGTGACACTACCCTAATGTTGGAATGTTTTTATGGATTAAATAAGTTTTTTCAGTTGCAATTGGGTTCAAATAACTCAAGCTTCGGTTCTAAATCGGTACACATAACAGATGAATTATTTTGAAAAGAAAAATAATAAATCGCCGATCTTTAACGGGTGTCCGTACCTATCATTTTTTTTTAATGGTCTCAAATGGTCCTGATTCCAAACAGTTATAGCGCAGTTCCAAATAATTTATATATATCGGGAATCGTTTAGTATTGATATAGTTTTGGAATACATAAAATTATAAGGTATTCGAAAGGACCTTAAAAAAAAAAAAACTCCTCAAGAGGTGTCGGAACACCTCAAGAAAGTAATACTTGTAGTAGACTTATTAACATCTTGCTAGAATAATCAACAATCAGATTGAATCAGCTCGTAATATTGTCCAAAATTATAAAACGGGGCTATATATCTTTCTTTAGAAACTGAAATCTTAGATTATACTCAGAACTCTTTAATTAATAATGACTTCAAATAGAACTCACAAGTAAAGAAATGACGACAGAGGACGATTAACTATATATAGACCCCTGAATTCAGGGAAATCAATACACAAAATGGAAAACAAAACAAGAACCCATATTCTCCAGGGCCTTTTTAATTTTTATGTATTTCTTTCGGTATATATATAGAATTAAACATCCAAGTATATATTCTAGCAAACAGGCAAATCTGAGGGAGGCGATTCGATCGATTGCAACTCTCCTTCTCCATCTTCTACGATGAACACCATGGCTAGACCCCACGTAATATGAACATCCAAGTGACAGTGCATCAACCAAACACCTGTTCTCAATTTCATCGAGCAGAACTATATTTAGATAATTTATCTAATTTTATTTTCCTATAGTAGTAGAAAAGAAATGTATTAATTGTTTACCTGGATTGTCTGCGACAAATCGAATAACGGCCCAACCGTTGACTGGTACACCGACAGTGTTTCTCATTGGTGGGTCAACAAGATTGAATTTAGAGGTATCCGTCTTAGCGTTGAAGTTTCCAAAACCCTGCGCTAGAATATAGAAATCGTAGCCATGAATATGGATGGGGTGGTTCTCAGCTGTCTGAATGTTAGTCCCCTGCAACACGAGCTGCACACGTGACCCGTACTTCAGTTTGTAACCCTTAGTCCCGGGAACCGGCTGCCACAGTGAGCGCGATACATTGCCGGTGTAATCGAACTGCAACGGAGGGTTCGCCGGAAAGTCGGTTGTGAAAACCCTAGGAATCCCTTGCTTATACGCCTGGAGTATGGAGTAGTTTGAAGGGAGCACGAACGACACGTTGTTCATGCTAGCGGTGAACCGGGTCCCGTTCGGTCCCTGGCACCGGTTCGGTCCGAAGTTCTTAGGGCAGTTATTGAGCCCTAAACCGACCGTGAAGAAGAGGTTCTCGTCGATGTCGGTTGGGACGTCGACTTTCTTGGGACTGCGGAAACTTTGAGTGAAGGCGGTTACGGTCGGGGTATCGTTAAAAGCGGGCAAAGAAGGCATTATCGGTTTACTTGGTATACCTTCAGGTACGAAGCCAGAAATATAAGTGAGTACGTAGGGAAAGAAATTAAAGTATGGATAAAAAATGGTTTATAAACTCATCGCAGTTTCAAATTTGCATTATGTTATATTTAGGTATTACATGTTTAAATGTTGCTAATATGTGTCCTAATTATCATTTTCGCTGATTTTTTGTGTTTTTTTTCGTTTTTCTGTTAAATTTGACTTTTGGTTCAATGATCCATAAAATTCAACGGCAAATGCATTTAAAGAAGACAAAATAACAAAATGATATATCTACTTCCCTTTAACTTATATTAATTATTGTGTACATATATTGAAATTAAAGAGTTTTGCAAAATTGAGGTTCAGTTTAATATAATTACCATAAATATATATAAAATGCGTCATTTAAAAGAAAAAATGAACGGAAAACTAAAAATAAAGAAAACGATAACTAGGAAACCTATTATCAACAATTAAAATTTGTGACACCGTGAAGTAACATGTGCAAATTTGGGACCGTAATTAGAGTATTAATCTTAGTAAAAATTTGATAATAAAAAATTCGGAATAAATATAAGACTTTAAAATTTTACATAGAAAATAATTACATATTTTAATCTAAAATTGCGAATACCTTTGGCAGGACAAGGGGCGGATTTATACTCGAGAATTGCGGTGGTGGTGGTGTTGTCAAAAGGAGCACCTTGGGCGCTTGCATAAGCACGCGCCGCCATGTAATATCTAGATGGGGCTTGGTCACCTGAGATGAGGACATCGGTTGTCTGACCCGGTCCGACCATGATGACGGAGGTGGTGAAGGGTTTGAGGTAGGAAGCGTCAGCACCGACCACCGTGAACTTGTGGTTAGCCACGGTGAAGAAAAGCTCCTGATTTAAGGCGGAGTTAATTACACGGAGGAGGTGGGTCTCGCCGGAGTCAATCGGAACAATCACAGTATCTGCATGCAATAAAGAATGACACTATAATTACATTTCAATAAAGAAAAATTAGAGATAACTTTTATGAACCACGCCGAATAAAAATTACATAAAATCATTTTATTTATTATTAAATTATGTACCAAACCTATGATTTCCTATGTTTTCGACTGTTCATGAAATTAAATAGCTTAGGGACTTGCATATTTTTTCCCACGAGTATATCTATAATAATTATGTTAATATATATAGTACGACTACAATGATTTTGATCGTAATTTAAGTCAGTTTTTAATTCGTTAAATTATGAAGAAAATAAAATGTGTCCGATTTGAAAAAGAAATAAAAACGATTAATATTTTTTATATAAATTTCAAATTATTTGATTTGATGACTAAGAAATAAACTTTAATTACAGTGAAATTCATTTTATTTATATATGTATCTATATACCTTTACTTGAGCAATTGTAGAGGTCACCAGGTTGGCCATTGATGGTATAAGCATCAGAAACATTAGGAGCATTTCCTGTTCTTGCCGCTTGTCTCACTACATCAATAGGGTTTGCATCCCACCATTCCCCTACAACAAAAATCATTATTATTACCATAATTAGAAAACCCATGCGCTACGATTATAATGATTGATTTTCCGTGTACAAAGTTTAAAGTTATGACTATCGTAATAATATGATAAGTAATATAATATTAGGATTTGTGATTTTCAACACTGCATTTTGTTCTTTCGCATGAGATTCGCATACACAGGATAGCATGTTCAAGCATTTCTCTAATAATATTAGTACCGAGAAGAATCGGGGTTTCGCGTTTCGGCTTTGCAAAAGGGTATGAGGTGCCTTCTTTGGGATGAATAATGAGAGCGCCATAGACGGTGGCTCGGAGCCACGAGCTATGAGCGTGCCACCATAGAGTTCCTTCTTGACCTTCGATAGTGAATCGATACGTGTAGCTTCCTCCTGGTCTAATTGGGCACTGTGTTACGAATTCGGGTCCATCAGCCCACCCGGTCCTCATCTGCCTTATTCCGTGCCTGACGAGCCCACAGAATGTTTGGTTAAGATATGTCAGATTTCGCCAAGTATATTTGTATTTATATTATTAGCATATATATTTGATATTGATATGGAAATTTAACGTTGCATAATTTGGATGTAACGTGTTGACCAATCCATGCCCATGCATGCTGTCTACGTTAAAAGAATGCATGCATGCACATTACGACTACTTTATTCATATAGAAAAAAAATATATAAAAAGTTTAAATCATGCATTTACTTGTAATATTAAGGTTTTATGATAGTTGGTGAAGTAGTTCGTCTAAAATTTCATAGTTTTCTGATCTTACCAATGAATGGTGACATTGTAACGAGCTCGATTCACGACATTGACAACGAGGGTATCTCCATTGTTAACCTCGATAGTCGGACCGGGGTATTGGCCGTTTACTGTGATGGTGTTGTGTGTCTTGCACAGCCTCTTCACTGGAGTGGCTTGCACCTGAATCATACATAAGACGAAGTTACTACCCTTAATCGAGTTGCGCGTAATGAAGTCAAGTAAGGAAATTAGGAAGAAGAAATGAAGGCATACAACGAAATCATAGTAATGAGTTTTTGCAGCTGCAGAAAGCAATGTGGTGGAGAAGACTACAACAAGGAAAGCGACTAAATGATGCATCTTCTTGCTAATCCAAGGAGATGCTCCAAAGGTAGTGAAAATGAAGGAGATGAGTGGATGTTTTGTGATCAAGAGATAGATTATAGAGGTGGATTTTATAGGAGAGAAGTTGTTGTTTGGGGGTTGGCAGATTAGGTTTTGGTTAAGAAAACTGGGTCTATGATTGAGAAAGATTGTAGACTTAGTTCAACCTTATTACCAGTTGTTGCACCCACTAGCCTAGCTATCCCCCAAAAAAAATCAATAATACTCCACACAAGATTATGCTTTTTTTTGGCCAACACATGAGATTATGCTTCGTTAACAAGCTTTCCTTTTATTTTCCATATATATATATATGGGTACGTTGATTTATTTACTCTCCACTAAAAATTCCATTCCATGTATATATATACCATTAAAAATCAGATCGGTGGTCGGATCAGATCGATTGGGCCGTGAACAGGCCACGTTAGTGGTCCGGTTCTTGTAAAAAAATATAATGCACAATGAACTCGATTCGACAAGTGAAAATAAGGTTCAATCTGATAAATTAATGCTAGTTTGCCAGTTCAATAGAAAAAAAAAATTTGGACTGAAATTAGATGGCTCTGAAGATTTAGAAATAAAGATTGAATTTGACTGGATTAGACTGGATTTTTTTTAAAAAAAAAATAATGGTTGGACACGATTGACCGGTCCGGACCGATCAAACTGAAAACAGTCACCTACTGGTTCGTAAACCGGATTTCAAAATATTGATATTTACCATGTTGGACCGGTTAATTCGGCTTTCTATCATTCATCAAATTTTTCCATACACAACATATGAATATTGATCAATTTGGTATATGGGTAAACAAGCCGAGTCGAGTTGGGTATCTAATAAGCTAGACTCGGTTCGAAATAATTGAGTTCGGTTCGACTCGTTAGATAATTATACGCTATAATAAATTAGCATTTCTAATAACTAAAAAAACCGAACTCGAATTGACTCGATTAAACTCGAACTCGGTTGATTTAAATAAGAATATAAATATCGACTCGACTTATAAACTTGAAACTCCTTTAGGCTCGCGACTTACTCGAGCCGAGTATTATAAGGCTCGAGTTCGACATACCAAAACACTGGACTCGAATTTTTTTCGAGTCAAATTCAGATTCTGACAGAGTCAATCCCGAGTAGCTTGAGTGAGTTACGCCCTAATTTGATACATGTATCTAATACTTAGATAAGAACGATTGACGAAACAGGCTACTCTATAACTACTCTTTATATAGTAATTAATACATTCACTCAGCGGTTAATTCATTTTTCTATTATTTATTATATAAAAAATCCGTAGTATATATTGATCAATTCGGTACATCCATTCATTACTTAGAAGGGACGTTTAATTTTACGAAGTAGACTACTCCATAGCTACTCTTTAATTAGCGATACAATTAATCCCTGCTTTCATATATCATAGTGAAGTGTTAATGAGGTTTCATTATTAATGTTCCTTAATTAACCTTTATTGCAGCCGTTGAAGTGGTATTTTCATCAGATGTACAACTTGCAGAAATTAGTGTAAATTCAGGGATATGGGTTGGGGTTGCAAACCAAAAGAAATGGTCCAAATTGAGGAAAATGTATGGTTCGTGGAGATTAATTCAATGGTAATTAAAGATGAGTAAAAGTTGAGCGTAAAAAAAATGGCGTGTGCGCGTACCACACTTCTCTTTCTTGAACAACCGCTTTTTGACTTTTTATGGCGGTATTTAACTACAATTAAGGTTAATCAGTTACATTTTACCTTACTCTCTTTGACTTTTCCCATGACAACCCCAAAAAAATAACATTGGTCGGTCCTTAGTATGAAACTTCTCCGTTGGGAGTTGACAAACAAGATTCATGTACGTACATCTTTACAAACTAATCGTTTTAATCAATTTTCTTATAAGTTTGAACTATTAATGAATGATCTATCATATTTCAACTTTAATCACATTTATCATGATTCAAACATATACATTCTGATATCACGGTGGAGAATAAGAGGTCGGCTCTACGTCTTTTTCATCAAGTAATGTTCACTGGCCGTGTTAACGTAATTCTATCAGCAGTCTAATATATAAACATGCCCGTTATGTCCAGTTTTACTCATCTATTTATACTTCTGACGCGGTTTATGAGTCTAACGAATATTTTAATTAGTCAGCGCAAGATAGCACCCCTAAAGAGTTTCAAATTTGAAATTTTTAAAGTTAAACCATATAAAAATAAACATTTTTAACCACTAGATTACTAGTATCATTAGTATTTGCATTATAAAAAGCTAGAAGATGAGTCAACTTTGCTGGTTAATAGAAAAATATATGGCCGTAGTCAGTTTATTTGGTTGGATGTTGTGGAAAAGTGTGCAGCATATATAGAAACTACTTATAGTTTAATAATTAATACTATCAATGCAAGTATTCACTAATTAATCATCAGGGCCAGAGAAAAGAAAATGTCAGAGACAAGATTCTCAACGATCTAACTAATCTCATTTCATGATTTAGGTGGCCTATATATTGCTCAAGATTCATTAAACCCATAATAAATATAAAATATTGACCTTTATTTTTATTGTTTGTATCTATTTATATATATAAATATATATGTTTCGTATATCTATTGATTCTACGATTTCAGATTGAAACGTTAATGGTGGGTTATCGCTCTAAAAAATACAACTCGCTTTACCGATTGGTTCATAATATTTTCTAATTTTGAGTATTATCAAAATTAAAGAGCAATAAAAAAAAATTACAATGTTTTACAAAGTATTTTTTATGTGAATATTATTGTGTAGGCGTGTTCGTATTTAAATGAATTTGTTCCTTAATTGTAGATAAAAAAAAATGGAAAATCGACTATGTATATATTTTCCTTTGGAATTTATGCATCTTAATACAAAATGCTTGGATCCATAAGGGTTAATAATCACATTGGTACCTTTATTATGTTTGATATCTATAAGGAATTGGTAATATTGAATTTTTAACGTTGATTAATGCACTAATATATATTTTAGAATTATTAACATTGTTTTTTAATGTTCAAATTTTCGCTTATTTTCTTTTTTTCCTATGCTAAATATTTTGTTAACATGACACAATTATACCCAAAAAAAAATTGTGTGTCCATCAATATCATTTCCTTTTAATTTTAAATCCTAAAATTACAGGTTTGATACGAGCTACTGAATTAAGTGTAAGGTTTTCGATTCGTAAAAATAGAGTTTGCCTAATAACTAGTTACATTAACATAATTAATGTGGTCGATTTTGGAAGGATATGATTAAGGATTTGAAGTTTTCATAGAGGATTAAGATAGGTTAACTAGAAAGGATGGGGGTCGATGAGTGGAAGTTGTTGGGAGTTTGTTATATATTGACTTTTGAAACTAATTAATAATAATTCATCTTTTAGACCAAGAAATTAATTAGACAGGAACAAGCCTAAATATAGAGTATGAGTATCATCTAGTGTGAGGGAGCATGATCATATTCATAATATTAACTTCACGCTGAAAATACACTGTCGAAAATCCATCGATTCAACAACGTATCTATTGTTTTTTTTTTTTTTTTAATTCCACGGGTATTCTAGGGATCCTAAGTCGTAACTAAGAGCATCCACAGTAGTATTACGTAAAGACTACGTAAACGTGGGTCCTACATGTTTATTTACGTAAAGCAACAAAAATTATTTACAGTGGTTTTACATAGCATTCCTTAAAGATGGGACCCATACGTAAATTTATGTTTTTACATAAAGTATTCCTTAAATATAAGTAATGCACTATGTATTATGTAACCAATTTTTTATTTTAAATTAATTCATTTTATAATTAATGCTAATATTTTATTGGTAGTTGTTGAAAATTTAATAATAAAATATATTTAAGGAATATGTTTAAGTAATACGATTGTAGAGAAAATATTTTTTACGTGTGTCTTAAATTTACGTATTACTTAAAGTGTACATAAATGTCTACGTGACAATTTTAAATAACACAATTTATGTAAAACCATTGTGGATGCTCTAAGGGTTAATCGGTTCGAAACTGGAGTGAACTGGTTTTAACCTTTTTAGTAAAATTTTGAGTCGGTTCAATCCTTTTTTTTCAAAAATTAAAAGAAAAGAAAGTGTGAAACCAAATTGTTTCAATTTTACCATTAACGGATTTTTTTGCAATCGGTCCGTACCAAACATATTCAAACAATTTTGATCGGATCGGTTTTTTAAAAAACTATTCAACTTGTAGTATAATTAATTACTTCACATTTTAAAGTTTAAACACTTCCACTTTACTGAATCAGCTGTTAAGAAGTAACGATATTAGTCATGAATATTTTTTATAACCACCCGAAGTTGAAACCTTAAAGTCTCAGCCCGCTACACTTTATTTCACATATAATAATTAAAGTTGTCTCGTCCCTGTCCCGTTTGCTCTCGTGCTACTACTAGTACATACAAGATACAACGTGCACCTAAGTTTGCGGACATCATATAATTAGGGTTTCTCTACTTAATTTCTTATGCATATGTATTGCATCGATTAATTCTCAACAATATCTTACGTAAGTAATATATCGATATTCTCTTAGCTAGCTATATACCCATCAACCAATAGTGTAGTGTATCCCCAAATTAACGTTAATTTTGGCTCGTTCAAACTTCAAAGTAAAGAAGATTTCCACAAATGTGTGTACACGTACGTACTCGTCTTCCAAATTCAACATGTTAGGTTTAGTGGTCGGTAAGAACTTTGCAAATGATTACTTTCTTGAACCTTAATTATAATTTACCCGAACGATCATGCACACGCTAATTAGGCGCTACTACCTAGCTAGCTAATCATATCAATTCGTTAATCATCACATTTCGAGATTATAAGGAGACCACGGTTTTGTTTTCTCGTCCATCTCCATCCCTACATCGTCATTAGGTCCGAACCTTAATTATATTTCTCATTATGTACGTACGTGTCCCCTTAATTTATATTTTATTATTATTGTTATATACACTTTTCACATCTAGCTAACTGGTCCGCCAACCAAATTGTTTATCTCCTTTATTTAAATAATATATGTAATAATACAAGATAAAAACAAAATAAAGATAAAGACATTAATCTTATTAATTAGTTTATATAATTCTGTTTATTAAATGACTTTTCAGAACTCAGTACCGGTTTGGGAGGTTTAAAATTAGGTCCCGACTAAAATGTTGTCCACACCACAGTAAACGCAGACAAATTTTTAATCGGATTTCAGTTATTACATAGATTTTAATGTATTTAAACTCTAATTTAACGACCGAAAATTCTATTGCATTTCCAGTCAATCGTATTTTATTTTACCTCAACCCTAAAATTAATTTGAATTAAACCTATATTATTTCGTCACATAATAAACCGACAATCACAAAACTCTAAAATGTACATAAAGATTACGCATCAATAAATAATATTATATTATTATAATACCTATAATAAATATAATAATTATCGATTGTATCACATAGAATTAATATAAATTTGAGCTCAGAAGAGCTTACTAGCCTTAATATTAAGGCTTCATAATTGCCGATTTTCACACGTTTCATTTATCTGATGATAACTTAATCAAACATAATATATATTCGTTAATTAACATAATCTTTAACGTACCGTATGGAAAATATGTCACCGGCGTGAATATTTTCCGGTGACAGTAGCTCGCCTTTCCTTGGGCCGGGCAAGAATTTGGCATGTCTCCTCGTTTCATCGATGGACATGGAGATGGAACATTCGTGAAATATATATATAACATAAGTTGTTGATATTAAGGTTTATAATTCAGTCTATCAAAAGGTTCTATATATATTGTCTCTTCTTGGGACAAAATTGATCTATCTAGTACAGCGACGAATTGTACTGCTAATGGTCGATTTGGTTTAAGGGAGTACAGAGAATTAAGATGAAATGGCGAGTAAAATTAATTTAATATTATGGTGATTTAGTTAGTGTACTACTATGCTTGAGAAGAAGAATTTGTCATCATTTTGATCTTGTTAGTACCTAATCAAGCACCTACCATAACAGACAGACAGTAATGTTACAACTAGAATTCGACTTCCAAGTTCCACTTCTAAACTGCCATACATATATATAATCCACACTTTCCCAAATCAAAATTGTGCAAATATGCACGTCTTTCTCCATGAATATTACGGAATTTTCTACCTTCAGAGACATAATGTTTGTGCTATTTTTACTATTAAAAAAAATAATAATAATTGTAACATATGTAAAAATTTAAAATTATAATTTTTTTAGCTACACGATTAATTTGCATAACACCATTATTAATGTCAATTTTCCTATATGGTTCACTTTAAAACAATAGAAAAATTATAATTAAAAAAAAAAAACCCACAATCCACAAACATGATGTGGTAGAAATGTCTGAATACTACACACACAAAAACGACATATGCAATTGGAAAATTTGTTTTTATCAAATAAAAAAATACAATGTCGCCGATTTTTTGTAATACGTTTTTAAATTTATAATGGTTGATAATGTAATATGAATGGCTTAGGATAAAAGAAGCTCAAAGACTAATTTTAAACTTAAAAGTTGTTGATTTTATCGTGTTTCATTATTCGACATAATAAACATAATTATATATTTTTCTAGAATAGTTTGAAAAATAATTATAGAAAAAGACAAAATTGATTTTTTTTTCACAAAGAATTAATTTGATGTTGAGTGGAAATCTCCTTACTACATGCATAAATTAATTAGCTAATTCCCTGAACACCGGCCCAAAATAATTAAAGATGGAAAAGCTCGGTGTAGGTTGTAGAGTTTGGGCCTTTGGCCCTTAAAAGAATGTAACAGTATAAGATTGATTTCAATAAAATATTTAATGGTGTGCGTCTTTTTTGCATCAATCAATCATTCATTATTAAAAATTAGGTGCTAACCACGCAACACGTTAAACTTTACACGTTTGTATATTATGTAGAATATCCTAAACCTTAAGGATCTGTCCTCGTGCAACGCTGGTGTAATTTTTATATATATATAGCATTAAATTAGTCATTTATAAACGGATGATAAAAAAAAAAAAAAAAAAAATTTAGTAAACGTAACATTTGTTATGATAACTAAAATTACTTTGTGACCAAACGCAAATAATTAATTATCTATTGTTACACAGTGGTGGAGGATGTTTAGACCAACTTATTGCTATATCAACCCATACTTACAATTTTCAAACAATAAGAAAAATTAAATCATATCTATTAGCAGAAGTAGATGAATTGTCAGAAAGAACAACACCAATTAAACATCCTCTAATATTTTGAGAATAAGAAACACGGTACACTCTAATTTTAGTCAATCTCACAATTTGTATCAAAACAGAGAAATGGTGTGAAGAAAACTAAATTAACGTAAATATAAATATTTTTTAAACCATTATATCCTTAATCTAAAGCCAATATAAAAAATTATGTCATAATTAATTAAAACTATAAATTTAAATTAATATAAATTTTAGAGATTATTTTTAGGTAAAGTGAAAAACATATACTTTAAAAACTATATTATAACCTAAATTTCAAAGCACTATACAAATATTATGTAATGGTCTAATGTATAGTGGTTTAAGGTATATTTTATAGTGGTTTAGATATAGTGTAAAGTGATTTCAGGTAGAGTCTATAGAGATTTCAGATATATGTTATAGTAGTTTAATGTATATGGTATATCAGTTTAAGATATATGGTATATAAGTTTAATGTATGGGTTAATAACCTATTAAGGTCTGAAATTTGACTCATATTAACCGGAGAGGTCTGAAATTTCAAATGTTGATTTGAGAGGTCTGAGGTGTCAACTTTATTGATATAAGAGGTCTCCGTTAATTTTTTCCGTTAAAACTGACGGAAGTTGGTCACGTGCTTGACATGTGACCGGAAATAAAATTAAATTTCAAAAATGTCATTTTATCAAAGTGTGCCCCTCACATGCTTGAAATGAAAAGACGAAAATCCCCTGTAAGCCACCACGGCTCTGGCCACCGCCACCCCGGCTCCGGCGACCACCACCCCAATCCGACTCCGGGAATCACCACCGCGGCTCCGGCGACCACCACCCCGACCCCGACCCCGACTCCGGCAATCACCACCGCGGCTCCGGCGGCCACCACCTAACTCCGGCAACTGCCACCACAACTCCGATTAGGCCCAAATCGGAGCCACAAAGCTCCGATCGAAACTCTGTTGCTCAGGTCGGAGCCACCCCTCTTGCTTCCGCTTCCCAAATCGGAACCTATACCTCACGAACTCTGCGTTTTTTTCCCGTCTTTGTGTTGAATTTCCGTTGAAGTTCGTGTTAATGGTACTGGGTCTGTCTTGATTTCCCTCTTCGGCTCCGTTTGGTTGCCAAAGTTTGGACTTTTCTTGCTGCAATCTGGTGAATTTTTGGTGTACTGTGCCATCATCGATGTCGGAATTCAAAATCTCAGAACTTCAGCCCTCTCTCACTTCAAAATTGAGCTGAATTGAGGATTTTTAGGTGGTTTAGTGCCATAGGTCTTTTGGGTTAGCTCCGTTTGTGCCGTGATCTAGCTGATCAGAGCTCCGTCCAATTTGGACCTAATCGGAGCCATGGTGGCGGTCGCCGGAGTTCGGTGGTTGTCGTCGGAGCCGAGGTGGTGGTCGCTGTAGTCAAGGTGGTGGTGGCCGGAGCCGTGGCTGTTTTAATTTGACTTCAGGGGTAATTTTGTCATTTCACATTTCCTCAAATAAAATATTAAATAAAAAAATGGGCAATAATATCATTTCATACAATTCTGTTAAGTTTAACCTTAAAAATGGATAGAAAACAAAATTTCACAAAGTTGAAATCTCAAACCTCTCAAATCAACATTTGAAACTTCAGACCTCTCCGGTTAACATGGGTCAAACTTCAGACATTTCATAAGTTATTAACTCTTAATGTATAATGGTTTAATCGTGTAAATTATATGACATATTGATTTAATGTATATGACATAGTGGTTTAAGGTTTAGACTTTAGAGTATAGTAATTTACGGTTTAGAGTATATTGGTTTACGGTTTGTACAATAGTGATTTGTACATATTGATTTCAATAACTTGTAAAAAAAATACCATAAACAAAATACCATTATATCTAAAAAAAATTGTAATACTTTAAAAACTAAATCATAAACATTAAACACTATACCCCAAACATTAAACAACTATAGCAAATACCCTGAACCACTATACACAAATTGTGTCATAATTAATTAACACTACAAAATTAACAATGTAAACATAAGAGATTATTTTTGGGTAAAATGAAAAATACTTTAAGAATTATATCACAAAGCTTAAACCATTATACCCTAAACATTAAACCATTATACCAAAAGCATTATATAATTTAAGTATGTATGTATTACATGAAAGGTCATGAGATATGGGGCGTGCAAATCATTTTTTGTTTGCCTTTACAATATGGATACTGAATTGAAGCTCGTAAATTATAAATGCAACGTAACTAAATGTCAATCAACCGGAGATCGTGATCAAAAGTTATGGATGCTTGAAGTTAGAAGTGAAAAATTAACAACAAAATATTAAAATAATAAAAAGATTGATGATGTAAATTTATTTTCATCGTTGGTTAAAAATTGATGATTTTTGTTAATTAATGCTGAATTTTATTGAAATAAGAACGATTACAAACTACAAATTAGAAAATACCCGCTCTGGAGTTAGTTAATATCCAAATCCCGAACAAGTAGAACAGGTACTAACATAACAACGTTTGCAAAGATAACAGAGCAAAAGGCAAAAATACAACGAGTAGTAAATAAACTAGAATAACAGATTGGGTTAACGGTAAAGATGACCCCAGACAAATGATATCAACTTGGTGAGAAGGAATCTAACTGGTACAAAACGAGCTCAGCCCTTCGGAGAGGGAAAAAATTTCCCTCAAGGCTGACATGGCTAACAGAGGACCTACGCAACAATTGATACAGACTGGACCCAAAGTAGATTTGAAATCGTAACAACTCCATAAATAAACAAAGATGACCGCATGACTTGTGTAGAGATTTCTAATTAGTAGGGGCTAGACGAAACCATTCTACATAAACTCCCTGTCTGTGGAACATCCGTGAGAGACTAGCGCACGTCGAGGGTGCCATCACCACCTTCCCCGAGCCCGCACAAGAACCCCTGACACCCCCGCAACCACCACCACAAGCAACAAACCCACATTCACCAAACTCCAGTCGGGCCTTTCCACCCACCCCGCGAACATCCACGCCCTCCGCCCTTACAGACGCGCCCCCTACACAACAGTCGCGAGCCCACTACACGCCTTCTCGCACCACTACGCGCTTCCGCGCAACTCCCCACACACCCACAAGCCCCACCATGCGCCTCCACACGCGCATTCGTACGCCTACACGCGCCAGCCACGCACCATCCGACTACTGTCCACTCCCACGCGTCGTCACACGCCATCACGCGCCGCCACACGACGTCACGCTCCGCTTAGGACGACTTACTCCCCCAACGCCAATCGTCCTCGCCTCTCCATGCGTCCTCGTGGATGATGTCCACCGAGTTAAACTCAAAGTCGATTATACTATAGCGGTACTGCCCAAAGTTGATGATATTGATAGAGACATGACATTGAAGTTTCTCAGAAAAATATGTTAAAATATTAAAAACAGAAAAATAAGAAAGGTCATATGACGGCATCCGAGTCCATTTACAGTGTCTTTCTCATCTTTTTAGACTCACCTTCTTTTAGAGTTCTTTATATTAAAAAAAGGCAAATTTTAACACTGTTAATCCGGTTTAATCCGATTTAAAATCACAAAAACCTTAACCTTAACAATAATATGTAATATAATTAGATTGTTCTGAAATACAGCAGCCTCATAGAATGGGAAATTATTATATACATTAGATAGAATGAGAATATATTATATACATCAGATCCAACATGTTGATTCGATGTAGTACACTTTTAGTCAATCAACGTTGGACAAGTGTCATAAAATGACTGACATGAAGACACATGTCCGAAAATGATTGGCTAAAGGTGTACCATATCAAATCCACGTGTTGGATCCGATATATATAATAATTTCTCTCATAGAATGAAAAATTCTCCAGTCGCTCGGTGCCACCAGCTGCTACCCATTTTCTACTCACAATGTTGTAAGATGGGTCCCACATCACAGCAATGTGAAAGAGTGAAGGGACAGCAGCGTGGATCGGTGCCAGCCAAGAAAAGCTCCTCATAGAATAGTCCTCATCCGGCAATCAATCTAATCTGGGGACTTGTTCCCGCTCAACCAGGCACAGGTTTACATTACCCCTCAACTTTTTATAATGCGTCTTTTTAGCCCTAAAAAATGCAACTACTTTCAAATTAACCCTTTAAAACTTGATGATTGCGATTGCCCCTAAAAATAATTTGTTCCTAAGCTCAACTCAGGATAAGGCCAACCCCTAGCTAAAATCAATTGAGTCATGGTCAAACAGGGACCCCTAACAAATCACATCAAACCGCAATTCATCCATTCTATTACTAAATGATTCCCCGTCAAAAGATTAAAATCCAGCAGATACAGACGGGGGAATGGGGCATGACTACACAACCATTAAACAAGAGCTGAAGTAAAAGCACCCAAATTCAAGTGTATTTCCTCGTCATAAAAGGAAGTAGCAACATTAATAAGTCTAGTAACATGGTAATCACTTTCTCCAGAAAACACCATGAAGCAAGTCTCTGCAATCGCTCAAGAAACCCACATGAAAGCTAAACATTCCTTCCCCACTATTTGCTACACTCCTGCATACAATGGATCTATCCAATAAAGAATGCATTACCGAAATGCATACCAATAATGATTCTTGTTTCTTCCAACTTAGGACAATGAATTAAATAAACATTCTTGTTCTGAAAAATAACACAAGCTATGAGCCTAACGAATTCCGATGGCTAAAATACATCTCTTGCGAATTACATGAAGTGAAAGCAGTAGTAGTAGTCAAACAAAGAAAACACAGATTCTGCAAGTAGAACAGTTGATATTCAGATTTCTACAATATAATTAGAGTTGCAAATCTTGACCTCATTCTGAATCAGATCCACGCAGTAATTTTTTTATACTGATTTTCCTGCCAAGAGATGAAATCAAAATTACCTTGCAAATCCACAAATATTGGGAAATTGATTCCACTGGCGAGGTAACTAGATTTGAACTAAACGCGTGAAGCAACAGGACCAGCAGCTGCGGCGGCTGAGGAGGCAGCACCACCTAGGAAGGACAGAAATCCGGCGGTAGCAGGCTCCTGCTCATCCAGAAACAGATCCTCTGGAACCCTAAATGCTCCGTGTGCGCATACAATTCCCAATCCTATCATCAGAGCAGATATCAGGAGCGATCCGACGGTAGTCAGAAACACCACAACAATAGTCATGACCACTAGAATCCCCAAGATCTCGCGATCTGAGAATGTGCGGCCTCCAATCACCAATGGTTGATCTGAAGATCGAAAGAGGTAGAGGAACAACCACGAGCCGAGGAGCGAGACGAGGACGAGGAGAGAGAACGGATGCGTGATGAGGGAAAGAACGAGGACGAGCGCGATGAAGGCGACGTAGTTAACCTTAAAGTAGGTGAAGTTGCGGCGGATCCGGTAGGCAGCTTCAGTTAGGTTGTCTGGGCGGGCCATGGAGGTCCGGTCGACGAGCTCGTACCAAGGACGGCGCTGAGAGAGGCCGCTGCGGATGGAGGAGGTGAAGCGGGAGAGGAAGATGCGGAAGGCAGGGGTGGCTATTGGAGGCTGGGACTGAGATCCGGTGGTGGTGGGGAGCGTCGCGGCGGAGGCCATTGGTGACGGTTAATGGCCCCGGAGGGAGACAGATAGGCCGCCACGAACCGGATTCTCAGTTTCACTCGGGAGGCTGGCTGAAGGAAATTGTTTGCTTTGGCGAAGAATACGATATAAAAGTATAAACCGCGTGAACCCACCGTCACTCAAAGGTGTTAAAACGATGCGTATTATTGTATTCTCAGATCTCATGGATATACAAATAAAATGCAAACATTACCCCCAACTTTCTGTTTTATGTTAGATTAATCCTGAAATTAACCACACGTTTAATTCATATATACATATGAAAGATTGGAGAAGTAAAAGACGGACCTTTCTACCATGCTCTTGGAGCACCATGCTTTTGCCACTAATTTTTATATTTTTTATTGCCCTAAAGGTGAATCCCATAGAGAAATTGATATTATTAATAGTATGATACACATCTTAGGTGTAGTTAAAAAAAAAAATCATATTTTTTCATACTTTTAAAGTTTTACTTATGTTACAGTTAAGTCCACTATAGTATTAAAAAAACCAAAAGTATGGTGCTCCAAGAGCATGGTAGAAAAATCCAGTAAATACTGATGAATACAGGGTTTCTGACAAGCATCTTATTTATTTATTTATGCTATAAAATAGTGCTAACCTTTTGATGGAATATTTACTTAGGAAACCCAAACCCATAAAAAAATTAACAGTTAATAACTTTTTTTAAAAAAAAAAAAAAAGAATCCATTTGCGTTACTAAGATTTAGCATAGAATAATGAAATATTCGGGTCAGTCTTAATAAACATTTGGGGTTGGCTAAAATAAATTCAAATTTATTAAATTTCATGTTTCAGTTGTTAGGCTAGAAAAGAAAATTCAGTTTTTTTTTTTTTTTATAATAAAATTGTATACGATGTGTTTGATTTAATTGTTAAGAAATTAAATTTAAATATAAAGTCGATATTAATTTAGCCAAAGCTTAAACATTTTTGGATAAGTTTTAAAACTGTTTAATAATAACAAAAAATTATCCCCTAGCTCGGGTCAAAATCACAATGTGGTGACCTCGAGCCACCAAATAAAAGCTCAATGTAAAAAGATCATTACAGTATTTTCTCTTTTTATTTGAGTTTTTTTATTTATTATCTTTTCTCAAAATTTATCATGCAATTTGAATGAATGTGAAATTTGATCATAAAAGCATTTAATAATAAAAGAATATAGCAACTTACTATACATAATAGTTTAACTTTTTAAAAACCATAGGACAAGTCTTTCATGGTCAAATTGAATTAGTCTCAAACACTATTGTACACATGCTACTTCGATCCTTCAATGAAAAAACCTAAAACAACAAAGAATATATGTATATATATCTACAACAAACATAATGGAGCGCGCTCACTGAGTATATATATATATAAGATACGATACGAGAGCTAGCTAACTAATTATCATCATCTCTTTAATTGAGTCCTCATCTCTTGTGACGAGACATTCCCTCAAGTTGCTTGGCCACGCTGGACTTGATGACAATGCGCTGCCCGCCTATTCTATGTTGCTGAATCACTAACACCGAAGACGTGCTTCCACAATCCGACGATGCCAACATGTCGGAAACCACCCCGAGCTCCGGGTACTCACTCCACTGGTCCATCCCGACGAATATCGGAGACTCGGGGTGCTCCCGACCAACCATTATCAAATCGAACCCTTGGATTTTTTTCAGATACGCGGCGAGACCGTCTCCGTCTTTCACCGTCTCTTCTACGTACGTGAACTGATCGTTCCCGATATTCTCTTCGCGGTACCGATGCACGATCTGCGAGTCGTGTTTTCGCTCTTTGGTGTTTTCGCTGCCGAAAAATATGAACCGGATCACCGTCACCATTACTTTCCAGTGTTTCGCCATTCGGGAACCGTAGGCTAAACATTCGGCGTCGTCATTGCCCCCGATGAATAAGACAGCGACTTTGTAGTAGCTGTCGCTGTTTAGGATGGGAAGGGAATTCCCTAGGGCTCCCCGGTCGATCAAGATCCCGACCGAGCATGGAGCCTTTTCCAACACGTTGAGGTTCATGGTTCGGATTTTTGCGTTTACGTTGCTCACGTTCCCGTCCACAGTCCATTGCTTATGGAATGGGACCATCACCATGTTGATCGCCTCGTCAAGTGCCACCTGGACTATACAATAATCAGCAATCCGGAGACGATCAATCTTATGGATTGGCTTTACCACGTGGTACCTCTCTAACCAATGAATTCGTGTCATATGATTCACTTGACACGTGGCACAAATTCATTGGTTGGATGATTACCACATCAGTGCCACGTGGTGAATCCGATTCATAAAATAATTCTGATCGACCTATTCACTTAGCTATGAGGTTTAAAATGAGTATTTCTCACTTTGTATGATCGTTACAGTCTAAATTTCTAGATAATCCTACAACCTTAGCTTGAAAACCCAATCACTTTCATAAACCATATCTAAATGAGGATAATTCTGCTTCATTAAATTAGATAGTTACACGTGATTAGATCAGAAATTCTTACTTTTTTACTTTTTCTTTTAATAAACTTTTTTAGTTTGTAGATAGATAGAGATATATTACGAGTGCAAATAATGACTGACCTGACAGATATCGTCATGCATGGTTGAAAAATCATTTATAGCAGTGAAGGTTTCCATTGTAACGATCTCCTCGTTATGTTCCTCATAATGCAACAACGCTTTGACTATCCTTTCCGACTTTGAGGCGCTCGTATTTAGGTCACGTCTCTTGATGTTCACAAGTACAGGGGCAGCCCGACCCACTAGCTCGACTAGTACCATAATCATAACTATTATGGGGCTTTGTATGCTAGCATAAGAAGCTTCCAAAATGTTTATAATGGTCGGGACGCTCTCCTGGTCGTAGATGGCGACTAGGATGCGCAGCTCTCCGTCCGGCTTTGAGTGTTGGATCGAAAATCGTCTAACTGCCACGTATTGCCTCGGCGCAGCGTAAAGCGATTTTATGATCGGGGTCACGATGCATGTCACGACCATTACAGATAATACACATAGGGTGAACTCTTGTTCTTGTAGGATCTGTCATGTATAAGAAAAATGATTGCAAGGGAAGTGTAAATAACTTAATAGGTAAATTAACTTTATTTGAAAATACAAATAGCTAACAGAACTATTTTTTGAACCAAATAACTTAGCCAGGCTTTTGTAAATGGGAAGTTAGACACCTCCGTCTAATTTGATGTGAAAACTTAACAGAATTTGTCACGTGATCGAAAAGATAAATCATCTAAACTGATTAACCCAGTATCTCTGGGTTGAAAATGTAAGTTACATGTTTAGCTTTTTTAAAATGGGTTCAAAATCCAAACCGACTTATACTCGATCCCACAAATACCCACGTTTAAGCTCACAAAATACTTAGTTAATCCGTTTACATAACATACCTTGTCGATGATCATGTGAGAAAGAAATGAAAAATTATATTAAATTTTAATGTTAAATTGAACGTAAGTAGCTAATTCACAAAAGCTTTTTAATTGGTTAAAAACAATAAATCGCATTTACGTACGCCGATATCTTTGTAGGCAGTATAGAAGACGAGCTCCATGATGCCTTTAGAATTGAGCACCAACGCCAGAATAAAAGCTTCTCTGTAAGAGATATTGCAGCAGAGAGCGGAGACTATGACGGTGACGAGTTTGCTGAAGAAAGAAGAGAGAACAATGGCGAGGTATACGGGCAACGCGTCTAACGTAATTGTGGTTAAATCCACCTGCATCCCACATAACGTCACAAAAGCAGGGTACAGAAACGTCGAGATTAACGTCTCGATTCGGTTCTCCACCGTTGTCCCGAGCGGCGGTCCGTCAGGCACCAGCAACCCTAGCACCATCGGACCTACAATATAACGCTGACCGGACACCTCGCTTACAAACCCGGAGAATATCACTATTACGATAATGAACACCAAGTGTGACTCCTTCATTGGCTTTCCCTGCGGCGTCTTGTCCATCAGCCACACCACGATCGGTCGGCACACGTACCTGCATCCGGTCGTGGTGTAAATCAGTCAAACTATTCGTCAGCTACTCTGTTAATTAAAACTCAAATAAATAGACTCGAAAATAAATAAATCGATACTCTCGGCTCGTTTACAGCCCTACAGGCTACACGTACCGAACCATGAGGAGAAGCAAGAGGGACGAGACGGTGGCCATGATCCGGTACAGTTCCTTTCCGGTTTTATTGTCTTCAAACATTTTAATGGCAGAGGTGATCGTAAGCATGACGCCTTCGTATACGATAGTGGACGAGATAGCGAGTCGGCCGACGTTGGTGTTTAGGATTCGGAGTTCGGAGAGGAGGCAGCAGACGGTGGGGAAGCCGATGAAGGGTTGGTTCCAGCTCATGTAGGGTATGGCTTTAAATAGAGGCTTGGCCATTGGGATGTTTTGGAATATGAACAATAACACGGCACTCACGCAGATGATTGGGAGGAAGAAGGTCATGGAACCGATTATGAACGCGGCTCGACCCGGTCTTGTCACCATCGTCGGGTCGATCTTCACCCCGATCGTGAAATGGTAGATCATTACGCCGAACGCCGCGAAGGTTCGGATTACTTTGAATCCCCAAGTTGGGAACAGAACCCTGCCTATATCTTTTCTCAGGAACCCTGGTCCCAGTATAAGTCCTGCCTGCATCCATGCATCCCCAAATGGTGCATAGGTTAGTTATCTGTTAATTTTTATCGTTAAATACCTACGCGCGATGTAACTTGCAAGAGACTAGTCCCGAACCCAGGGTTAGGTCTGACTATGATTAGGTCGGTTAGGTTAGATGAATCTAATCATGGTCGGGTTAGCCATGGACTCGTGTTGAGTTATATCAATCAGGACAGGTGTTCGATTGAAACAAGTTTAGAAACTTAATTATACCAAAAAAAAAGTTAAGGATATAAATTGGGAATCAAACTGAACAAAATAAAAGTTTGAAGCTAATCACGTGGGTATTTAACTGTCAAAATTAACAGTTGACTAATAAATACAACAAGTTCCAAATATTATGTGCATGTATTATAATATTAACTAAAATCTTAAAATTAATTAAAAAGTGTAAATATATCCATTGAAATTTGGTTTTAAAAAAAGTCTATAGTTAAAAAAAAAAAAAAAATTCCTATTTTCTTATGAATATTTACACATTTTTCTTAATTGAACAATTTATCAGTTTTCTATCCAATTGCTGGTAAATAATATTTGAATGAACAAAATTAATAGATTTTTTTTTAAATGTCACAATTAAGACGTAATAAAATCTACTACGTACAATTACGAACAATCCCGACCTGATTGGGACTTAACCGGGCGGGGTGTTAGTGGAGAGAAATGAGTTAGAGAGCTTACAGAGAGCTGAGAAATGAGCTGCAACTGGCCAAGAGGTTGTAAAATTAAGTGGACGCATCGGTAGAAGAGGACAAATATGGTGAGTTGAAGAAGGATGAGAGAATTGTTGGACTCAAAAGGGTTTCTAGTACTCCATATACTTGGTAACCAATCATCTATACGGTACTCTTCGCAGATTGTCGTCGCGTTTTCCACCACCAACTCCACCATCGCATTTCCATCTATTGGCATTTTAACCTTTTTTTTTCTACTTGATTAATTAATTATTAATTGGTGTTTCTTTCTTTCTTTCTTTCTTGGTCATGTGTCTTCTTTTCTCGTATCCACTTCGGTCGCTGTTAGAGAGAGAGAAAAAAGAGAAAAAGCTGAAATTTCGTAAGTTATTTGTGTTTGATGGCTAACCATTGAACAAGCTGAGCCAGAGGTCATTGGTGGTTTCAGAGGTTTGGGTGATTTTACTCCATCTACTCTTACTCTTACTTGTTTGAGTATCAATAAAAAATATACGTTGAAGGTATCTGCTCACAAATTTAAATTTATGAGAATATATTAATTAAAGTGTACGCTTTATTTCTACATATAGCTTTATTCCTACATATAGTATCAGAGGCGATAATTTAAATTCACATAACGACATTTTAAGAATATATGTTGAAGAAAACATTTCATGAAATCAAAGACAATTGTGGTTTGGTTGAAGCAATCAAGTGCAAGGAAGATGATGCAATTGTCCCCTTCAAAAAAAATTGTGTGCAATTTTTATCCTAAAATATATAATCATAGTCAATTATAATCAATTTGGTCTTTGTTAAAAAAGTATAGAGCTAATGGAAGAGAGAATTTAGAGATATCATCTTATTATCACATATATGAGCCCTTATATAGGGATTACATAGACTTGGGGAGGAAGTAAATTTAATACTAGGAAAGTCTAAATAAGTAAGATGGTATATACACACAATATTGAACATCCACTAATATATATTCATAACACTCCCCCTTGGATGTTCATGAGGGAATTGTGCCTCGTTAAAACCTTACTAGAAAAAACCCATTGGGATAAAAATCTAGTGAAGGAAAAAGAGTACACAATTATGGATCCATTTTTGTAAGCTGCCTCGTTAAATACCTTACCAGGAAAACCCAATGGGACAAAACCTTGGTTAAGGGAAAAAGAGTGCAGCGGTGTAGATTCTCCCCCTGATGTTGACATCACATAATTTCATTAAGTCGACGCAATCCAATCATGTTCGCCAATATTCCAGATGTCGAAGTCGATAAAGCCTCCTTGAAAAGATCCGCTAGAGAGTCATATGGACAAATTCGTTGGATGAAGAATAACTTGAGGCGAATGTGTTTTGTATGTCTCCTTTGATATAACGATCTTCAACTCGAGCTATATAACCTGCATTATCTTCATATATACAAAATAATGGTACAATATATTTATTATCCAACATTCTTGGAAAAAAATTTATGCTAGCATTTTCAATCCTTCTAGGATTTTCACTTTAATTTTGCTATCGGCTATAAATAATTCATATGTGGGACGCATTCAAAACTTTTTATGTACTGCCAACGTAATAGTATATTTGAAGGTGATTGCTCCACTAAATGATCCATATAATAATTGCCAGGATTTTGCATATAACATTTGTACCACAGGTTGTGCGTATATATCTTACGACACAATTTATTTATGCGGGAAATAATTTGTATCCACTGGCTTCCACCTTATGCATTTTTCATGTTAATACTTGCGTCTTTTCAAATTTTGGTCAATCATAATACTTGTTTAACATATTGAGCTCAAGATCCTCGACTCCTCGTCTTGTTTTATGATTTCACTCATGAATAATATTCAAAACTGTTGTCGACAACTTGATATTCTCGGTTCCATCATTTTCCCATTAACGACATAACTCATCGAGATCTCTTTATTTCAATTATTTTCAGGTACCTGAACCACTTCTGGGGTTTCATAATTAGTTACGTCTTTACTTATTTTGGGAAATCACCTCCATAATAAGACCATATTTACTTATTTTCTTTATATGCTCCATTCTTTTATCAATAAAATTGCTTTGGAACCATTATCACACGCTTCAGGCGTGAGTTATTTTTCATTATAATTTGTCCTAGCGGGACATTTCAAATTGGAGCATTCGCAGCTGATACTTACTTGACTTATAACTTTCTGGGTCTCATAAAGTCACTAATTAATAGGCAGTATCTTAAAATGTTTATCTCTTTGAACTTCAGGTTCATATTATCATTGTGCGAGGATCTAAATGAGATAATAACAATTTTTTTTCAGTCAATCTATTTTCTGCCAGCTGCTTCTTTTCTCCCCCTAATGTTGGGAAAAGTTGTTCAAAATTGACATTCATCACTCTTGCTTTGAATAAATATATCAGTCATTGTTCTCAATAAATTGTTTACAACCAACATATTTTTTCCAACATTCCAGACCCATCTTAGTGCGTTGCGGTGGTGCAATTCAAATATATATCGCACTTTACAAAGTTCATAAATGGGGAATTAGTCTCTTTGACTAAAAATTTTTGTAATGGGGAGAACTGTCATTTAAAATTGGCTTGATGATGCGCGGGATTTGTACTCAATTTGCTCTAATTGGTAGCAGTTTAGCTATTTAATTGGAGGATCTTTGTAACTTTCATGCTAAACTGCAAATCTAGACATGTAATCGTCTGAATCTTATATTAAATAAAACTTTCAATATCATCATCATTCTTTATTGCATAATATGGAAATTTTGCTATTGCAAATTCGTGATAATCAAATGCACATGTGACCATATTGTAGATGCATCTTTTTAAATAATATCGTGGTCCACATGGCAGGTGAACGGGCCCATATTCACCTTTTATAATTTTCATAAATAACAGGGTTTTATCCTGACATCGGTTGATGAAGATCACATAATGAATTTTCCTTTGAGAGCAAGTATTGTAATGATTTTTGGAGAATCTTCAGGTTCTTCCAAGTAATTTCTTGCGCAACATAAGTGATCCAGAATGGACTGTAACCGGTCGTGGATCTTCAACCTCGTTAATTCATAGTCCGAGATATTTAGGAACTTCAGGATCCTTTATTCATTTATAGATCATATAGGATCTTCCTGATTATTTATTCATAACTCATGATCTGTTAGGATCTTCAGGATCCTAAATGTAGTAATTATTGAGCTTTTGAATAACTCTTGATCTTCTTGATCATTTTATAATAAAATTCAATGAGCATAATGATATATGTATATAATAAATAAAATGCAGTGCAAGAAATAAAAAGTAACTGTAAATGCAGTGTAAGAAATATAAATATAAATATAAATATAAATGCGGAATTTGTAAATACGGAATTTAAAAATAAATATGAATATTCATAATCTTAATCTTTAGGATCATAATGTCGGATCTTCGGGATACAATATTAGTATAGAATGCAATTTTCTTTATCGCAATATCCCACTATCAAATAATATTTGCTATTGAGGCCAAACTTTGCCTAATTTCATTGCGCTTCATAAAATTATCAATTTTCGCGCTGCATAATATCACTAATTTTCTGCAAGCGTCACTGCGCATATCAAAATTATCATTCTTCCAAATCAATTGGACTTTGTATTCTTTTCATGCATTCTTTATTTGTAAGATATTTCATCGTTCTTTATTGATCTCATATTTCATATCTTTTAAAATCAATCATGTCCATGACTATGATAACTTTAGCAAATTTGTACTTGTACTCTTTTAGAGTCATTATTATCATAGATTACATCACTCACTTTAGAGAGTGCAAAATATATCATTGTAATACTCACTTCAGGAGTATAATAATACTACAACACTCACTTCAGGGAGTGGAGTATATCATCTTTTCGTAAATTGCAACGCTCACTTCAAGGAGCGAAGCATAACTAGTGGGCGATGCGTATAATTTTGTTTAGCATTTATATATGGATATATTTCAGCATCTGACAACCATGCCACACTATTATTATTTTTTATAACTCGTGTGCTACTATACTCGCTTTCGGGAGTGTAGCATATTAATACATATAACAATAATAAAATTGACCAGAATATCAAATAACCAATAGAAACTTAATAATTTGAAAGAAAGCAATTAATCAAATAAGGTAATCTCGCTTTTAATTTGTAGTACTTAGGAGTTGATGACTATATGTCTCCATGCTAATTTGAGGACTGTGTACCTGTACTGCAAGTTGTAAAAATCAAGCCTAGCAAGATTGGATGTATGGCTGCAAGTAATAACAATATTGGTTAGAGATAAAATATTTAACATAAATTAACCAATAAAGATTAATATAATAACAATCTTAAAAAAAAATAGTGTATAAATTCCTTCGCATGTTAAGCTTCTTCTGTAATACAACTTTCGGCCATCTTCATTGATCATCTAGTATATATGGTTCTTCTCTTCAAATGAAGTAATTTGCTATTCTGGCGTGGACTTTTTATTGGTGGCTGAATTTGGACACGGTGATCGAATACGTGACCATATTAGAAAAAAAATATATATATATATATAAGAGTAATCGTGCTGATAACGTGTTACAAAAGTATAGAGCTAATGGAAGAGAGAATTTAGAGATATCATCTTATTATCACATATATGAGCCCTTATATAGGGATTACATAGACTTGGGGAGGAAGTAAATTTAATACTAGGAAAGTCTAAATAAGTAAGATGGTATATACACACAATATTGAACATCCACTAATATATATTCATAACAGTCTTGAATTTTTTTATACAATTATTATTATTATCTGTCCTACATTTTTGCTTTATAATATCCATGTAATGAATTTGGTGTAAATCGATATTCTCGTAAAAATCAATTTAAGGTAGAGTTATTTGTAATAATTGTTTATCGATTGTAATGTACACATATGTTTTCCATATTTGAAGAAACAAACTACGAAATTGTTATTTAACACAGTAATGATTTGACTAAAATATAAATGAGTTAAGCGCAAGGTTTGAAGAAAATAGCCATGTGGTTCAATGTTTCTGAATACGTGATTTTCGGGTTAGATTCCTCTTTCATAATCAAACATTTTACAATATAACCTAAGGAAAATCAACATAAATGGTACTCGAACTTTACACATTTTTCTATTTATGTCCTTGAACTTTAATTTTTTCTATTAAGGTACTTGAACTCATAAAACTCATTCTGTTACAGCATGCTATTAAATTTTATTATTAATTGTGGTGATAAAGCGCTACTTAGACGTAAAATTGATGTCATGGACAAGCTGACAGGCATGTTTAGGGTCACATCATTTTTTAAATATATATCAATAACTAGAAAAATAAATAATTGAATAAATAAAGAAATAAAATATTAAAAAAAAACCAAAAAAATATGAAACTGAAAGGCACTAAACATGATGTGGCCATAAATAATGACACGACAGCTTGTCCATGTCAATATTTTTTGCTTAATCATCATCTAATCACCACAATCAACAGTAAATTAACGACGGGACTATAACAGAATGAATTTGACGAGTTCAAGTACATCAACAGAAAAAAATAAAGTTCAAGGATAAAAATAGAAAAATAAATAAATTCGAGGACCATTTATGTTGTTTTCTCATAACCTAATAATACACGAATGATAACTATTATTTAAAAGAAGAACTGTAAATTAGGATGAGGACGGTGACGCGTCATTATCCACTTATCGACCTTTTCCCATTTTGCCCTTATTTTTGTCTTGTCACTTCTCCCTCCACTCACACTGAGAAGATTTTCGAGAAAAACCTTGTACTCTGATCTATTTGAGAATTTACCCTCATACTTCCATGATTGGGAAAGCCATCCACTCTGTTCTGTGTATATATCCATCTACAAGTTTCTTTTCCTTTTTGGCCACTATCTACAAAATGCTAAATAGTTCGATAGTCAAACATATAGCGTTTCATTTTAGTTGAATTTTATTAAAAAGTATCAATAAAACACTATAATTCAAAGCTCTAAAACAAAAAATATATCATAAACTAGTAAGAATAAAAATCTAAATATATATATATATATATATATATATATATATATATATATATATAAACTAGCTTTTGTTAGGAAAGAAGAATATAAATTCAGAAAATCATTTCTATCCCTTTTTCCAATTGAATAATATGATTTAAATTCTAGATGTAGTTACAAAACTATACTTTAAAAAAATTATATTACAATTAAATCAACTCTAGTAGTAAAACTATACAAATATAGTGTATGTTAAGCATATATAAAATTTAAAATTTCTACTGCCTATGTGGTATTTTTTTTTGTATTGAAAATAGAGTTTATTTCTACAATGTTTCACAAATACTATATTTGTTGTATTTTATATTACTGTAAAGGTAAACCCAATAAGAAAATCGACATTATTAATGGTACGATGTAAATTTTAGGTGTAATTAAAAATTTCATACTTTTAAAATTTTATTTATATTACTATTAAGTCTATCGTAGTAATAAAATAGTACAAATATGGTTCTTGTGAAGCATGCTAAAAACCCCTCAAATTAGAAGGTAAATTTTGTAATATCAAAGTGCAAGGGGTGAACTTACACTATATCAAAATACGGGACCCGGCAACGCAACCATAGATTAACAAAAAATCTATGGGCTGATCAGGGGTAATTTCGTAATAAAGTATCCACTGTCTCTGAGGCCTTTTAATGCTGCACCTGCACCGGGCGCTATATAAGCAGCTGAAATATCAGCACACAGAAACCGCGGTGCTGATCTTATCCATTCCCATAATTTCTCTCTCTAAGTCCCGACAAGAAGGTTCTTTGCTTCTTCTTCCTCAGTAGAACTCATCAGTAGCGAGCGATGGATGTAGTGTCTCGATCAATCCCTGCTCCGACCTCAGCCCTGAACCCAAACGCCGCGCCGTTCGTGCCGCTGTCTTACCGAACGGTGGAGGATTTCTCCGACCAGTGGTGGGCCCTGGTCCAGTCGTCGCCGTGGTTCCGCGACTACTGGCTCAAGGAGCGCTTCTCCGATCCCCAGGAAAACAGCTCATTTCCGTCTGCTGATGATCTCTTCTTCTCTGATCTCGATTCCTTCTTCGACCTTATGCGTATGTTTCTTCAGATCTCGTATCTTTATATAGCTTTATATATATAGGATTAGTTATCAAATTGCTAACTCATGTTTGGCCAAAAAAAATTGATAGCTCATGTTTGAACAATCTAACCAATGGGAAGTTTTTTTTGAAACATTTTGTTACTATTGATGATACATTTCTAACTTGAGGAAGAAAAATGCCGCAAATTGCTATTTGATATTAGGACAGTTGAACACATTGCTAGCTAATGTGTTTGAGTATTGTTTGATGTTTGGGTTTAGTCAGTAGCACAAATTACTAGCTAATGTTTGAGCAATCGAACAAATTGTTAATTGATGTTTGGGTTTGGGCAGTAGAACAAATTACTAGCTAATGTTTGAGCAATCGAACAAATTGTTACCTATATTTGGACAGTCAAACTAGTTACTAGCTAATTTTGAGCATTAGAACAATTTGCTAGCCGATATTTGGGAGTCGGACCAAATTGCTAGTTATTTCCATTATCATATGGATAGAAATTCGGATGGATATAGCGAACTGTATTCAGCTAGCAATTTGTTCAATTGATTGAACATGAACTAGCAATTTGATAATTAAACCGAAATATCTTGCTGATTGTCTTTGTTTGTATGGATGTATATATGAAGAAGAGGAAGAGGATGAAGATAAAGAGGAAGAGTATTGCAGGGATTTGGTGTCAACTGGACTGATGAACTGGAGGAAAGCTCGAGCAGACAAGCCATGGCGTTCGGAAAAGGTTCCAAAGATTGTGAATTTGAAAATGTTGCCAAGAAAGATTCAGCAGCCGAGGTAGATTCGCACCGAGTTAGAGAAGCAGCACTGTGTTGATGATTTCCTGCAGATTTCCCAGTTTGTGATTTGTATATATGAACTTGTTCTTAGCCTGTTCATGTCTCTGCAATTAGTCCTTTGGACTCTGGTGTCTGTTCAATGATGATAAATAAAAATTGAATCTTTTCTGAATTTGTTATCATATCAATGAAATTTAGTAGATACCAATCAATAATAATCTAATAAAATTAGTAGCTTTTACATCCAGATCATTAGTAAATTGATGATTAGTATTCCCAGGTGGTTGCTTGTTTGCCAATCTTGTGTAGGGCCTTGATAACTTCCTGGGGTGTTACACTGCCGGTGACGATGACCTTGTTAAGCTCCGTATCGACGTCGTATGAATCAACTGCCATGTTAAGTATGATTAAATTCTCGTGATAACTATCATTTTTATCATCATTTTAAATAAGAACGTTAAAGTATTGAATAAGAACATGCTGAAATCATTTTAAATGAGAATCTTAAAGTATGAATAAGAACTTGCTGAATTAAGTTCTTAACAGTATACCTTCGAGCTTCTTGATTGCCTTGAAGATCTTCTTGATGCACTCTTCACAGTGCAGACCCACCTTCAACTCGACCACCTGAGAAACAAGAACCCGAAAATCGATCAACAATGAATCCTTGTTCGAGAATTATTAAGTTGAAAAGGAAAGAGGGGATTACATTAGCATTAGCCATTGCTATTGTTGATGAATGCAAGGCAGCAGAGATGAGTGAAGGTGATGTAAATAAATAATGGGGGATTGGAATTGGATACCTTACTTGATTGAAGATGGGAATTTCTCTTTCTCTTTGCCAATGAATAAAGCCTCTTTTTTGACTTTGTGTAGAGTAAAAGATGGTGCTGTGTTTCTAATCTCTATGCCTAAGATCAAAAAATAAATAAAAAATCTCTATGCCCAAAAAGAACGACAGAAATCGAGCCACGCGTTGAAAAAATTATGATATCTTGGGGAGGATGCCAATAGTAGCTTTTGAAAAATAAAAAATTTATGACAACCACTTTATTTTTGCGAGCGGATTAGGTGATATCCGAGATTATTTTTAGGATTAAAATTAAGTACATTCCGTAAAAAATTTAAAAATTGAAATTGAAATAGTTAGGGATTTTTTTCAAATAATTTGCATTATTTAGACAACAATAAATGTTTGAACATTTTGACTGAACATTAATTACTAAAATTAAACTAACATTTACTGGAAGAAAAATAGCCGCACAAGCTAGTTTTGTACTAAATTGTGATATGTTTGTTAGTTTTTTTTTTTTTTTGGAAATCATATGTTTGTTAATTTTGTATTTGATTATTTAAATATTATAAGTGAAAATTCCACCAATTAGGTTCATTTCATTGGTGTTTTTGGTTTAATTATGTTTTTGATACAATATTATTATCAGAAAATATTGAATTACTCTTATAGTTGGATCAAAATTAGGTTTTCCTAACTTTGATTTGATTAATTAAATTTTGAAAGATATAGTTACAACTAAGAGAGATTACCCGAGAACATACCAAACAATGCATATGCTGAGAATGATCAGTAAGAAGTAAGAATTATGATGGGTATTCTGCAAGATTAGATTGTTTGGGGAGTAGATCTAAGATAATAGCAACCTCAAATATGTATTTAGATCTTTTAAATTTGAAATTTCAAGACATCTTTATATATTTTTCTAAAGAGTATTATTGTACACGTTCTGAATTCATAAGATTTATCAATTTCCGTGTTAAAATTTTAATTTGTGTTGACACAAAAAATATAATATTCTTTTGCACATTTCGGTTTTAACGTTGGGCCGACAGAGCAAAGAGCTTTCATGGGCTTCGGCCTGTGACTAACATACTCAGATAGGTTGAATAACCCAGACATCTACTTTTCTTTTAGCCCAGATATGAGATATTTTTGTATTTTCTTCATATATTAGTATATTTATTTAGGCCAAAAAAATATTATTCTATCAATAACACACGGAAAAATATATATCAGATATATGGAAATATAGTTACCCTTAATACATAGTATACATACATATTAGGATTAACTACCATTTTGGTAAATAATGTAATATGATGTACGTAATAGTTCAACGCTTAATTCTTTAATTAGAGATTAGATGTTAAGTCTCCGCTAGTGACCGTAAGAATGGAAAAATATTCGTGACCAACACATTAAGGGTGACCTGGTGCGATGCTGCCTTCAGATGTGGAGCCCACCTAGTTAGAAAGAAAAAAAACTACCATTTTAGCCACTTTTGTTTTTTTAACAAACTTGTGCTATTGACTTATTATATTTAAGAATATTTATATTTAGTTACACTCACTAATGAAAGTTGATAAAAAGAAAGGTGACATGCCGAAAATAAATATAACGTGACACTATTCATGAATGTTCATCTTCAATTTTTTAGTAAAAATCAACTCAGGAGTCTATTCGAGTTCGAATAAACCCGACTCTTGATTTTATTTAAAAATTAAATTAACTGAAGAACACGTTAAATTTGACAAGGGTCTTATCTCAAGCCGCCGATGCATACTTTATGCAATAATAACGGATTGACAAGGATACGCGAAATAAGATTGAGGTTGAGTGTGAGTGTGAGTGAAATATAGAATCATATTCAGGTCAGCAGCCTCATATGTCTAATTCATTAAATAGGAGAAACTCATGTGACATCATTGCTGTATTATTTTTATAAACTCATTTATTGGGTATCTTGTTTCAATATGTTAATGTAAGGGTATATCATATATGTTGATTGTTATTATTCATATTATTTATTCTTCTTTACTGAACTTCGCATTACTTAAGTTTATTCACGAAGATGCCCTTTATTAGACAACACGAATATGGTATGGAATGTATATATATTCGTTAAATAAGGGGATAGTATTCCCACGTCACTGGTGCAGGTAAAGTACGTTTTGGTCGTGTTAAATATTCGATACTTGTGTACATCGAAATTCGAATATCCCACAAATAAGCAGTTTTTTTTTTTTTTTTAATATTTGACTTGATCCTCCACGAATATGTAAGGTATCATTCCATTTGTTGAGTTTTTTTTTATTTATCTTATTGACATTTTCTTCACTAAATCAGTTAAATTCCTATTGTTCTAAAAAAACATGTAATGACTCATGTAGATAAGGCAATAATTTAATTAATATTTTTTTAATTTAGTTTATTAACAATAATTATAATACAACAAATCGACGTCACACATGCAAGAACTATTCACACATGCAATAATTCGGCCTAGTTGGGTGGAATATTCGGCCAATTTATTTATAACTAAAATTTCAGATATCAGTAGATTTTTTTAGGAAAAAAACACTATAAGCTTTTTTAAACATTAAAATCAATTTAGCGGCAGACCATTTATATATATAAATAACATAAATCAATTTTCACATAATAAATCAATTGATCTTTGAACCAAATAAATCAATAAGACAAATAAACAATTATAATATAATGATCTTAAAATAAGAGAGCATATCTGATTAGAGAATTAGAGTGAAATTAATGAAGAATGAGAAACAAAATTAAGATCGAGTTGTCAACATTTGATCTAGAAAAAAAAATTATAAAAAGGAAGAAGATTGAGTAAAATGTTATTTATTGATATATTAAAAGTAAAACGTTGCCTGCCCCTCTTTCTGTAAAAAAAAAAAATAGTTATGAATTTTTTTTTGGGTTTAGAGAGTTAAAAAGAAATTGCGTCGAATTCGCTGAATTTGCTATTAATGAGACGGCTTATCCAAGTATTATAGTTTTTTTTAAATATATATATACAAGATTGCTCCGCAATTTCGGATTGGGAGCTTTAAGGTTAAAGTCATCCCTAAGGTGTCGTCTCCAACGAGATTCGATCTCAGTCCGCCCCTGGGAATACAACTCGCTTTACAAGTTGGTCCAATCAACATTGGGTCCAAATATCGTGGTTGATTTGTTAATTACTGCGACTACTGATGTGTGTCTTGAGGTACATTTTTCTTCTGCTTTGCGATAGCAACAACATGAGAGAACCCACCAATCAACATTTGATTTGGGAACAAATAAGAAATTCGTACGAATAAGAAGATATCTAAAGAATTAGTTCTTACCATATTAAAGTGTAGTTTATTGCTATTTCTTAAAAATAAATTTCGTGTAAAGCGTTTTTGGGTTTGGGCTTAGGGAGTTCAAATGAAAGGATTTATGTATTAAAAAATAAGTTAAGGGGACTTAAAATGAAAGGATTTTGGTAAAAAAAAATAGGGGTAAAAAAATAGTTAAGTAAAATATTTTGGGGGTACTTATGTAAAAAGGGTTAAGGTGAAAAAAAAGTTAGGTAAAATGTTTTGGGATTGGTGAGTTAAAATAATGAAAGTAGATAAAAAGATTTATGTAAGAAAAGAAAGAGTTAAGGAGTAAAAAAAAGTTGTTTTTTGTGACTTAAAATAATGAAAGTAGCTAAAACATGCAGAAATATGGTGTCCTTCTAAATATTTAATTAGTTTCCTAATAAATATCACTTAGAAATATACACTATACGTAAAAAAAAAATCATAAACCAAGCAGTGTCCCAAAAACCCGCTTGGTCCTAGTAGATCCGCCACTTTCTTTCTTGAAATGCTAAAATTCCATTAAGTTCACGTGAGAAAAATTTGAGAGGACAACTACTTCCTCAAACGTTAATAGGTCCATCCCTAACTCCACCATAACATAATAATAACTCACAAAAATAAACTAAACTTAAAAACTAATTTTAGACCTAAACTTGTCAATTTCGCAAGTATAATTTTATTTATTTCGCAAGTAGTACACATATTAAACTACAAATAATTCAATATTAGAATTCATATATATTATATAGTACATACACACAGTGGCGGATCCAGGAACCCAACTAAGTGGGTTCCTATTATGCTATTTCGTAATATTAAGAACAAGGCATATTAATATCAATTCGGGTCGGGTTTTTTTTTTTAACGTAACCTAAATGACATTTTTATAATAACTATCAATTAAACTAATCAATATGTACAACCGGTGAAGAAGAAGAATTATCCATTATACTGATTAATATGTTTAATTCATTAAGAAAAAAAAAGTAAAATCACAATCGAGATGTTACAAGATAAAAACTATTGATTTGTGTGGAAGAAATAAATAATTTATACAAAAAAGAAGATTATGGTATTTTATTTATAAAGTGTCTTTTTTAGCCTTATAAAAAGTTGGAAAGAAAGGAAATCACGATCAGACTATCAATATGGTAGAATTCATTCATTTGTGTATAAAATAAACAACTAATACGATAAAAGAAATATATTATTTTCCGATTAAAAAGTTAATTCTTAAGTATGAGTTGGTATTTATAATGTGCATTTATAATATTATAAAAGTTTTTTTTATTATAATATTATAAAAGTTGGAAAAACTATAATAAACTAGTAATAAATAGTTTAGAAAAATTATATCAGACAAATTCTCGCAGTCCAAATATTATCTAGAGAAAAACCAGAAATAAAAAGAAGCGTCACGCTGGGATTGAACCCATTACATGAAGAAGCTTAGATTACTTGTGCTTTTCCAGCTCAGCCACAGGACTTATTATGTCAAGGGGTGTCCTTCTTAATTATTAAGCGAGTTGCCAAAAAATTATTAATGAAAACATATATATATTTACAAAAAAATACCCGAGCTAAGCGGTGTCCCGGGAACCCGCTTGACATAGCGTAGATCCGCCGCTGCATACACAAACTAGATGCAACCCATAAAATTGCACGCCTTTCAGTATTTGTGATAAGAGTAATTGTTTATAATTTCCTTGTTTTTTATAATTTGCACATACCCACAATAATAATAGTATAATAATAAGCCATTGTTATAAATATTTAAGGTTGCACGTTGCAAATGCACTTATATGATATGGGAGGAGATTCATGAGACAATGGGAGGTCCATTGATTTTTTATTATATCGAAATTATTATTCCAAATGACAAAGACAACACATGACCCACTGGGTTTGTCCATACCCACACAACACGACACACCAGACGCCAAACCTAATAATATAAAACAACACTTATATAATAATAATATATAATAAAAACGAAACGACACCAACTATGATAACGGAAGTACCAAAACGACACAACTTATACTCCGAACGACCCGATAACCCGACCCGGACAGCGAAGCACTTTACATCTCCCAGGACGACACGGCAGCCGAGTCACGCGTTTCACGCGCTTAAATAGCGAGGACCAGTCCGGGCACGGACTTGCCGACGAGGCCGGAGAGGCTACTCTCCCAGACGGAGGGGCAATGCTGGCGGTTGATCTCCGATAAGCTCGATCTCGCAGCGGCGGGGGTGGCGGCGGTGGCGGTGGCTCCGCCGAGGCGAGTGACGGTAAGAGAAGTGTTGAAGTACTCGCGGACCTGGGTGATTATCCCATCAGTGACGGTCCAGGCGTGGACCCAGTGGATGGAGCGGCGGTGGTCGCAGCCCTCGGCGAGGACGATGGGGCCGAGGGAGGTGATTGAGTCCGGGAGGAACTGGAAGTCTTCGACGACGGCGGTGGAAGCGCCGGTGAGAAGGTGCATCAGAAACTGGTGGGTAGGGGGACCATGGAACCACCACTCGAGATCGGGAGCGACGATGCGGTGGACCGTAGCGACGTCGCGGGAGCTTAGGGCTCGGTAGAGGGCTCGAACGACCCCGCAATTGCTGGAATCGGAATCTTCCTCCAGGGTTTGCTGAGAGAACGCCAGTTCTGGACTTTTAGTTGATTGAATTGATGAGGAAAAAGAAGATGATGACTGTCACTGAACTGCTGTGGAGGATTCTTTCTTTCTTCTGTATAAATAGATAGATAGATAGATGAAGACGAATTAATTGTATTTTTGGAGTGAAGATGTGGAGGCTTTATATAGGGGAGGATGTGGTTTCTCGGGTCTCTTCCATTTATTTGACTCGTATCTATTGCTTAATGTCTCTTCTTACGCCACGTAATCTCATCTAATTGACTATTCATGTTTTCCTAAAATTGTTTTAATAAATATATTTTACTAGATATTTGTATTTTAATTTAAGAGTATATTTTAATTACTTACAAAGAAATATTATCTTTAAATATTAAATGTGAAATTGTTGTAAATATATCTTTATCTGATGTTTATATTTTTTTTTTAAGATTAATTTCCAGTAATTTAAAAAAGGAGATACGTAGATAAATTGTACATCTTAGTTATCTTTCATATTCTTTTTTTTCTCATAAATACCCCGCATATTATAAGAACAAGATACAAAAAACCTACAATCTCTTTATGAAACGAAGAAGATTGGGGACAACAAGTATTCTATTACATTAGTCGTAAGTGCCAAAGTAACTAAGTTGTGTACTAATTGTACTAAGACTTTAGGAACAATTTTACAGAAACATCTAAGATGCTTAATAAAAATCTAATATCATGAACAATCCCAAACAATGAAGTTAAACAGCCTTCAAAGGAGGAGATCTGTTTGAGCAAATTGGTCGAGTCTGTGAACACGGTATGAGGACCTCGTCTTGATGACATTGCTAACAAGAGCCCTGCCCGGCAAGCCAGTCCTTCCGCAAGAAGAGGGTTGTCACCATTCGTCGAACATATCGAAACCGTCGAGATATCCCCACTCTCGCTTAGTGAAATTGCGGGTCCATAGATAATATTAGTGTTACCCCGTACTGCCTCATCACACAAAATGGTGGGTCTGATGTGTGATGGGGTTGTGGTTCTTGCCCTCATGGGTGTCGGGGTGGCGTCTAGAGTGTGATCAAGAGCGTTAAAACAATCTGCATTTGCCAAATGTATGAAATTTAAGACCAAAAAAGCATATGGTAATTTGTTTCTAAAAATGACTGCATTTCTTTCGAGCCAAATGCCCCACAAAATTAGGCATTTCTGATTAAACAGTTCTTCCTCAGATCCCGGAGTAAACCAACGTGAGTCGTTCTCGAAGATTCATCCCTTCACCTTTGAAAACGGTGTGTTAGTGTTGGCTATGTGTATTCCTAGATTCGAGCTAAACCACACTCTTTTTGTAAACTGACAGTTCCACATGACATGGTGTCGGACGTCGGATCCGACCAACACTCGAAAAAAGAGCGCGTTTTGAAAAATGATTTTTGGGATCGGCGGGTTTGGTGGAATATGAAATTATCAAACGGACCGGGGAAAATAGAAAGAGTCGCCACCGATTAATTAAATGTTAATCAGAATTTTAAGTTGTCTAGGGTACATGATACTAACATCCTAGGGCTTTCAATGGTCTGCGTTCAGAGGTTCGAGTTCGGGGATTTGGTTACGTCTTAAAAGCTCACAAGCTAAAAATCCACCATTTCAGTTCTTTAGTTTGTTTTATCTATATTATATTTTTTTTTTGGCCAAGTATCTATATTATATTTCCCTTTTACCCGAATGATGGTTTAAAGTCTAATTAACCACTAGCTTTCCTAATAAAACGTAAAGTTTACTAGCTAGTTTAAGTTACTAAACTAATCAACAAGATGTAATCATGCATCTATAATATATACTCATTACCTAATGCATTAACTTAAGGGTTAACTGGTCTTTTGGTCTATGATGTTTGATCACTTTTGGGTTTTAGTCCATGAAGCTTTTTTTTGCCTAAATTTGGTACCATATATTTGCAGATTTTTCTAGTTTTAGTCCAACCGTTACATTACGTCCATTTTTTCCGTTATATGACACGTGCAAGTCACGTGATCCACCCTAAACTTTCAAATTTTTTTTTTTTTCAAATTTGGGGGAGACACCCTAAACCTATTTCAATTTGGGCAAATTGAACTAGGTTAATGCGTTAAATTTGGGGGAATTGACACCTAAACCTAGTTCAATGGGTCAATTCCTTCAAATTTGAACAAAATTGAAAGTTTAGGGTAGATCACGTGACTTGAACATGTCACTTAACATAAAAAATGGACGGAATGTAACGGTCGGACCAAAACTAAAAAAATATGCAAACATATGGTACCAAAACTAAGAAAAAAAAAACATTATTGGCCAAAATCTAAAAGTGGTCAAACATCATGGACCAAAAGATCTGTTAACCATCAATTTAATTATTTAAAATAATAATAATAATATATTAATTACAGACAAGGGATTCTACATCATGCTGATTTGTTAGGTTTAGATATTCCTTACATATTTTAAACTTATATATAACATATCCATCCTTCTTCGAAAAATGTTGTGTGGCTTTCACCAGAAGCTTCTCGATCGCCGTTGTATTTTGTACTTTAATTTTGTTCTTTATATATATGTATTTAGTTCTATCACTAAAAAGACTTTGTGGAGTTCTTCGTTTCTGACAATAATACCGTCCGTAACTTTCTATATTTACACACTAGATATAGATCCATAATCAACTTATTATTCTAAAAAAAAAAAAAGAGTAGCTATCAAAACTAGCTAGCAACTAGCTATCAAGTTATGAGTTTTCATGTTAATAATGTAGCAGCTACACCTTTTTGTATATATCACTTAAATTTAGCTGCGTAGTAACTATTTTTTTTTCCTTAGTTCTGTAATTGCTGTTAATTCTAATAATATCGGTTTCTACCAAAAACCGTGCACACCAACTATTACCAACAATTAATATTTTTAGCAACAATCAGCTACTTGACGCACTTAGGTTTGCTCACCGACCAAATTCCCTTTGTTCTTAACCTACCTCGATGATGATCAAATTCCACGTCGATCACCGTCCCTTCCATCTACTACTGTTGACTCTACCTACTCCAACTCCGCCGTCACTGTTTGTTGAGAAACATCTGCAGCTTCAATTTGCCGCTAATTAATTAGAGTAAACCAGCATTTCCGTAAATTGTCGAAAAGGCTCTATATACGTAGCTAGCTAGCGACATTCCACGCATTTTAGCGCAAGTTATTAGGTCAGATGGATTCGAGAAAAAAGTGAAGAAGAAGACACAAATCTAATGATCGATATATAGTGGAACATGCATGATGCAAATATATAACTTTAAAAGGTGTTATATATTATATACGCACTAGTTGTTGACTCTTGTATGTATATATCTATAACCGATATATTAATCCATGTTTATACAAAATATTTGCACTATATTTTCTAACAGAATATATTTGATTTATTCGTTATTAGTTTATTATATACAATAATATAAGTAAATTAGAAAAATATTGATAAAGCTCTTTACCTATACAGAACCTATAAACTGTCTAAGGTTTAACCATTGTGAGATTTTAGTGTCTGGAGTTTCACTTGTTGATATGAAGTTTCTAAAGATTCAAGTTTGTTGAAATTTGGTTTTCCATCCATTTTTCAGGTTAAATTTAACAGGTTTGTGTGAAATGACACTTTTGCCCTTTTAATATTTTTTTTTTTTAATTTACTACCTTATTTGAGAAAATGTGAAATGACAAAATTACTCATGGAGTCAAACAAGGAGGATGAGACTGTTTTTTATATGAGGGGTATTTTTGACTTTTCATTCGAGCATGTGACTGTTGAACAAGAGCATTTTGGAATATTTTTTGTTCAGGTCACGTGGTCATCACATGACAAATTTCTATTTGACCTTAACAACAAAAACAGACGGAGACACCAAATTTCAACAAAAATGAAACCTCAGACAGTTCATATCAACATTTGAAACTCCTGACACAAAAATCTCATAATGGACAAACACTACAAGAGAATACATACTTGCACACACATAAAGCAGTGTGCAAGTAGTGTGTACACATGTATACATTCCGATTCCACACTAAAAAAAGCCGGGTGGAATCTAGAGGTGGTAATATGCCACACCGAAATTTTGGTGTGTAAACATATTGCACACCGTATATTGAGTGTGTATGTAGTGTGGACATTATCCGTGTGTACTGTGCACGCGGCATATCTAGTGTGTACTCCGATAGTAACTTCATTCTCCATACACACCACCAAGTCCATTACCGTGTGTAAACCGAGTGAGATGTTAACAAGACATATATTTTGTTCACACTCTTTTGAATTATGGTTGCCGTTACTAAAGGGGTGGTTAAGACTTATTAGTTTTAGTTGCAATTCACTAGTAGTAGCATCTTAATCAATATTTCAAATAGTGTGTATTAGTATAACATATATCAAATTGTGAACAAACTTGGTAGTTACATGGACACTTAATTCTATAGGTTTAGTTTAGTTACAACTATTTCGATTATAAAGCACATAGTTAGTATTTTCTTTAATAGATTGTAATACAACCATTTAGTCAGAATTAATTTTAATCAGATATCAATTTGTAGTTTTTTAAAATTTTGATACTAATGCTTCTCTATTGTGTCATGTATGTTAATAGTTGAATATATTTAACAGTTATGGATTTATAGATTCTGAAAGTTCATTTTAAAATCCCTTAGTGTGGTTTTCACATGTATGATTTAGAATCAAATTTTTGAAGTCTGATAAGCAACATCATGTATTCCTAAAATCGTAGCCAATGAATTGGTTTAGGAGTAAAAATATCGTTCCATTTAGTTTGTTTACTGTGTCTGATATATTTGGTATGTTGACATACTAAAACTATCCTTCTAAATTAGTTAAGTCCATTCTATCGTAGCTGGAAGTGAATCAAAGGACATCTTACAGATTGAGCTATGAAGATGTTATAATGATGTAGTAGTTGTACAGTTGCCCAATTCAAGTAAATTGTTGCAGTTATATTCATTTCAACTCTATGTGTTGTCTTTAGTATCAACGTGTCCGTTACTGATGTCGCTTTTCTTTTTTCTTGAACTTCGTCGCCCCTTAGTTGTCATCCTTGGACTTGTCATGAGGATATATAGGAATGGCAACATTCAGTAGGTGTTGTTCCTTAAATTCACACAAGAAATGCAACCTTAGTTGTTCAAGTAAGTATGGCTTTAATAGTCATTGATATTCCAATGAATCAATTACTGTCACGTTTTATCAAAGTCTGACTGAAGGTAGGAAACATTTAAGATTAGTTATCCTAAACGGAATAAACAATATTTGCATACTGGGGTAGTTCTGTGAATATGTATGCATAAGATACTGTGTTGATAACATCATACCCATTGTATAATTAACTTCATAAACAAGATTTAGTACGTATCAACAAAATTTTTATCTGCATCATCTTTTTGTTGCTTACATACATCAATACAATATATACATGTTAGACAATATTAACTTTCAATTTGACTGACCCTTCCAAAAAAAACACAAATTTACCCACCTTGCTGATTTTTTTTGCAACTTCCAAAACACAACATGTCTTATGGTAACGTCATATACATACAACTTTAAGAATAGAGGAAACTCAACACATTCAAGTTTGAAAAAAAGAAATTGTGCACTCATCTTCAAATATGTATTAGTATTTCCGTATATTTATTAGGGTTGCTTCTTACAAGGTTAAAACAAGTCTGAAGTGCCTTCCATGAGACAAACAAAAAAAAATTTACATAAGGAGTTGGCGTGGGTTCTGTAGCTTTTTGAAAATAGAAGCTACAATACATACGTTCGAGGTAAGAGGGGTGAATACCTGAGTTTGAGGGACTATGGCACACCGGTGTTTTTCCTTCTACTGATGCACTTCCTCATCTCTGCTCTCCTGTGTATATGTTTACCATGAATGGCCAAGACTATTTGATAGAGGAAGAATAAATGAAATATTTGAGTTTCCCTCCTTTTCTTTCTAAGGCGGGAATACAATTTACTTTCAAATTAAAGCAAATTTGTTCAAATTATTTTCAGATTTGAATTGATAAAAACTAATGGGCTTTTTGAAAAGAAATCATGGACCAACTACCATTGTTCTTTCATGGCCAGTCCATATATATTGCATTTAGGCCTACATTTGCTAGCTTAGAAATATAAATATATATATATACACGTATTTTTTTGTCTAAATATATACACGCTTTAGCCAATATATATATATACGTTAGAATATGATAGTTACCATCAGTGTTATCAGAACCGGACCGGACTGGAGGCCCGACCGGGTTCGAACCGGAACCGGCACCTCCAGCGGTCTGATTCGCGTATTTCCGGAGGATGTATGCGAACCCGGTTCGATGGCCGGTTTTTAGAGAATCGGCCGGTTCACCGGACCGCCAATTCAACGACTCAAACCCTAAATTCCCAAATTCAACTCACCAATCGAGATAAAAAAGAAAAATCAACAATCCAAATTCAATCCAAATCGGTAATTTCCAGAATCCAATCCAATTCCCCTAATTGCAATACATATATCATCATCATCTACCTATGATTGAAGAATACCACACCTGTTCATTCATCCGTCTCCTTCAAAGGCTTCGAGCAGAGCACTACCTCCTCACTTTCAAGCATGAAACTGAAGCGCGTTAGATCGATCGAATTGCTTGCACAATGTTAGTAAAGATGCAAATCAAGTTATGCCTCTGGTGATTCCAAATTCAATCTCTACACCTTTTGCTGGTAAAAGAAACTTCAAGTATGTGGAGACGGTAAGAAAAAAAAGTGAAAGGGAATTATTAATTTTAAAACATAGTGAAAAATAGAAGAAGACGTTTTGAGCTAAATAAATGTACAATGAATTTTAAATGTAAAAAGTAAAAGATATTATTAATTTCATCACGCGTGAAAATATGGTGAAATAGAATGGACCATGAATTTTTTTTTAAATGAAATAAAAAAAAGTATCAATTAGTTTATATGTGGGAGTTGATATGTTTTCCTAGAGTTGTAATTAGTCGTGCTGTGATACTATTCTTTATAAACAGGGAATAGACATATTGATGATAATGTGATATTGGACACTGAGTTGGATGGACGGAGATGGGCAGTATGTCTTCTTCTACGTAATCCGCAATTTCTCTTGGGGTCTCTTTCAATGCTAGCAGGTTACAGATGTAACGTGATGCTCACAATTATTTATTGGCTGCAGAATCAATTTAAATCTCAGATAATTTCATTTTAGTCATATTATTTTATTTTTTAAAAATAAAATTATCGACAATAATGGTCTGGTGGTTAAAATGCTTATTCTTATTGATTTGACTCTGAAATCCTAAATTTGAAAACTTTTAACCATTTAAGGGCGTCACTTCACGGCACATACCGCGTCATGCATATAAGGAGATAGTTATAACTAGGTTTAACGAGCCGATATCTTCACTATATTAGGATGTCGGTGAAATTACGTTAATTAATAAGACTGTGTATGAGCTAGTTGTTCACTAATTGGAAGGAAAAAAAAAAACCAAAAAGCCTTAAGGGCACGTTTGATTGCCGGTATTGCGATATCCTAATTAATACCGGTATTAGATAATACCGTGTTTGTGTCAACTTGGTATTGGTATTAGTTAATACTTGGTATTAGCTAATACTCAATTATAGAAGGAATTTGGTATTAATTAATACCATCTAAAAGTAAAGCATTAGCTAATACCAATCTCCTAATTACCAATTTACCCTTGTAATATATGGCAAACTCTCACTGTTTACATCGTAGCTTCGGGCCGGACCCCGTTTACATCGAAACTTCGGACACGGGTCGGGCCGAGTCATGTTCGGGCCGGGCTGGGCGGTTCGGGACGGGTTGGGCGGTTCGGGCTGGGCTGGTCAGTTCGGGCCGGGCCGGGCTGGGTGATTATGGCTGGGCTGGTCAGTTCGGGCCGGGCTAGGTGGTTCGGGCCATGCATGTCAATTCGGGTCGGGCTGTGCGGTTCGGGCCGGACTGAGCAATTCGGGTTGTTCGGGTCGGGTTGCTTTATGTTTCTTTGGTTTAGTTCGGGTTAGGCCCGGCTAGAACGGGCCGGGTCGGGCTAATCACTTTTTTCAATTGTTTTGTACTATTTTCTTTATATATATACATATTTATACATTAGCAAAAATAGTTTTTACTATTTATACATAAATTTGATTTTTTTTTTAATGAAAATTATTATTTTAAACATTGTATTAGGATATCCTAATACATGGCTCAATCAAACATTGTATTAGTTAAGCATGTATTAGCTAATACCGGTATTAGGATATCGCAATACCGGCAATCAAACGTGCCCTAAATGTTAGTGGTGGGATGAGTTAGAATCACCACCGCTAGTAATTTTATTTTATTTTTTTGAAAAAAATAATAACAAAAGAGTAGATCGATGTTAATTCTGGGATAAGTAACGGTGATAGAAACGTGCGAATTAATGAAAAGTGTTCGAACAGCGGGATATGATTTACAATTTACCCGTCGAGTCGTCGACAGTCCTTTTCAATTATACCGTTTGTATAAGTTGATTTCTATAAGTTGTGTAAATATATTTGCTTCTTATCCTAACATATAGATAACTACTCATTAAACCCGTGCACGGAACTTAGCATAAGTAAATTTTTATGTTATAATATTTATTTAATATTGAGTTAATTATTTTTTTGGCTACCATATTGGGTTAATTATTAAAAAAAATGAGTGTTTTGCAAAAAATAAATCGAACATTTTTTTATTTGCAGAAAACAAACTTAATTTTATAAAATATAGCAAATTGCAAACTATATTATTTCTTATATAAAAAAATTACAGAAACTGCACACCCAAGAACCACATAATGCTTGTTCACATTACACATGGTGGAAAATCAACATAGCTTTTGTTAAAATACATTACATGTTCAATTTTTTTTTTATTATTATTATTTTTTTGTGAAAATGACTACATAGTTTGCACTTTGCTATATTTTATAAAGTTGAATTTGTTTTTTATAAAGAAAAAAAATTGGTTTATATTTTTTTTACAAAAAGATTCAAAGTTGAGTTTGATTTTTGATAATTTAACCTTTAATAATTTGTGTTTTGTATATTTTTTTTTAAATTAACAGACATTAAAAAAACGATATGTATTATTGTTAATTATTTTGTTATATTTAAGTAATACAATATAGTGTATATTCGTAAAGAACTTTTGAAATTAACTTGATTTAGTAGTTTCTATGTCTTTGAAAACAAAGAACTGAACTTGTCTTCACGTCTTAGCTTCATCATTTTTTGGTTAAATTGACACATTTTGTAGGGACAAAACTGAAAATAAGTGCAAATCCACCACATAAGGTTGTGCTGTACCAGCTAACACCGTTTATAAACTTATTTATAATAATTTGAATCATTAAAAAGGCATAAACATGCAATCAAGGATATATATGTTTAGGCTGCCGGAGTAATCGAAATGCTCGATTTAACCAAACCAGTTGTAGTTGATCAGAATATTATATATATATGGTAATTAATAATTAATAAAGGAGAAGAAAAGTGGGACATTTGATTTAATAATAGTATACATAAATTATTGTGAGCTGAGAAAAGATGCATTTGATAGTTGTCTTGTTTAGTGCAATTCATGTAGGCTAAAACGACAAGTAGAGTTTGTCTTGTAGGATTAGGAGAGGAAGATGCATCCGTCTCAATGCACCGTTGTGCAAAAAAAATTATTACGTGGTTGGGTGTCTCAATACACTTTTGTGAAAATTATTATGCGGTTCGGTGTCATCACGTGTAGACTGTGTAGTAAATATTGATAATGTATTAGATAAGGAAGTAATATGTGTTGATTTTGAAAATAAGGGTGAGGAATACAATCACACGTTTAAAAAAAAAAAATTAAACTGAAGGTCCTCATAAATAAGTTTATTTTTATTATACACAGTATTGTTTCTGTAATTTCGTGCCGGGAGCGTTAATATTAAAGCTCTTCCTAAAAAGGTGTCTCTAGCAGAATTCGATATCGAGTTGCCCCTGAAAATACAACTCGTTTTGACAGTTGATCCATCTATTATATCTGTATTCTTATATATATATATATATATATATATATATATATATATATAAGTCACGTGTTAGCATCAAACATAATAATTTCTCCTCTGTTGTGCCGACCAAATGTGTCGACCGACAGTGATAGCAGGTCATCTTTGAATAGCTAGCTAGGTCTGAAGGACTATCGCTAGGATAAAAGACTTTTAAGTTCGACGTAATAACTTTTTTGTCCATCGATGATGGCCGCGGTTTGAGTCTAAATAACTTACTTATAGAAGAGGAATATTGAGGTTTGTTCGAGAGGATTATATTTATAATAGTAGAATTGTAAAATAGTCTAGAGGAACAATTTGTCTTGAAGAGTCTAAAGTCTAAACTGCTCTATGTATATGAATTCATACCTAATTTTTTACTTAAATTTTGACCCAATTACAAATTGCTATAAAAAATTTAAATCATTAAATTGACTATTCGAACTTCTAATTTCCAAGCAAATTACTTGTCTCCATTACTTTTTTCGTCAATTTGAATAGAAAATGAGTATTTTCTAACCATCTAAAATCTTTTTTGGTTCCGCAATATATAAATTAAAAGAATTAATTAAAATGCGTACAAGTTGACTCTCAATTAGCTGTTCCAAATGCACATTTTAGCATCCAATATAAGCTATTTTCACTACAAACATAGTTTGTGTTTTGGTATAAAGTTGAAAATTGAGTTTATCTTTTTTAGTTGAAATGGAGTTTTATTTTAATCGGTTTATTTTTTAAATGTTACTTTGTAATTTACTCATAATTTAATGTGGAAAGTTTACGTGATTGCCCACCGAAGTCAATGCGTTTTCTTCCTCATCAACCGGCCTACTTTTACCTTGGAATTAAATAACTTGTGGACGCAGCAATAGCCACCCATTATAGTAATGGTTAATCGATTAAAATATTTATTAGAAAGGAGAATGTTAAAATATTATATTTGTTAGATTTTTTTGGTCTCAGGGGTTAAAAATTAAAATGCAGTAGTTCTTACATATTTGTTGCTATCAGGCTGGCTAGAGGATTTGTGCTACTTAAATTTTCGCAGTACACTACATTAAGAATGTATCACTAGTTGTATTGAAGTTTCATCGTCCACTAAGTATATGGAAGCTAAGCTACGTTCATTATCTAATAAGGCTAATGTTGCATACGAAAGCACTATTAATTGCATTATTATTTTAGTATACACATACATAGAAATTTGAAATAATAATAATAATAATCTATAAAAAGTGTGGATGCTATCTGACAATACTAATCACTTGAAATTTAAAGAGAGAGCAAGAAACAGCCCTTAATCACTGGAGGAGTCGAATAAATTTGTGAGAAAATAAGCTTTTATGAGAAAGGGCGTTTTTATACAATTAATCTTATCTTAACCCTCGGGATCTAAATAAATACAATTTTGCGAATGGACGACGTTAACTCTCGGGATTTAATTTAAAGAAATATAATCATAATTGTAACTTTTGAACTCGAAATTGAAAGGAAAACAACAAACGGTGTCAGAGTTCTAATTTAGTTATCTATACTAAAATAACAAGAGTGTGGAATAATTAAATGACGACGTGAATGTTGAAAGTAGCTTGAATTTTAGATATTGAACTGACACGACATTTTAAGTTTAGTAAAAATGAACAAAATATTTATTTGTTTTGATGTTCATTTTCATTTAAATTGTTATGCCTTTTCATTTTAAATTTTATAATAAAAAATTTATTTTTATTATTAAAAAATATAAGAGGAGTCCCGAAGGAGCGTCCTTTGGTATGGGAGCTCCTGGCAGGAGCGGTCTGTCGTAAGGTCGCTGCCACTTGGTAGCTCCCAACTTTTTTTTTTAATTTAAATATTTAAAAATTTACTTTTTTGGAATGTTAGAAAAAAAAAAATCTCAAAACTTTACTGAAAAGCCCATCAATGAAACCACGATGGAGGCCTTTGGTCCGTTAGAGACCCAACTGAAAGCCCATAAGTGATTAGAGGAATGATGACGAGTCATGAACTTTACAGTTCTTCGTAGTTTTGATTGTCTAAACAAGCACAGGCCTTTTTGGTCAAACAAAAAACAAGCATGGGCCATTAATTAGAGGTATTGATGATGTATTCTTCGTATGGACGACCCTCCCACCAACTAGTAATAATTGTTGTTGTTTGATAACGCTTCATATATCTTATTTAGAAGCTATTTTGCTCATGAGGCAAGAGATCTTCTAATTATAATATATAGAGAAGTGGCCAAAAATATTATAAAATATTGAGTTAAATATTTACCAAATCTTGGACTTTTCGTGAATGTACAATTATTTAATAGCTAAACCATTTTATAGCACATTGTTAATTGGATTTTTGCTAACACGAAGTTTGTTAGCTCGGTCAATTTTTATGTTAATTATTGATGAAATATACTTTCCAGATTTATTAAAAACATCTTAAAGATCACTATGATTCTAAAATAACTTCAATTTTTATATAAAAACAAATTAAAACCTCGAATAAAATTTTGGAATAATACATATTATACGAAAAACTATTGATAATTTAAATATAACACCCCCCCACCCCCCAAATTCAAATAATTAAATTAAATAATTTTAAAAGTGTATGTTTTATATACTTTTTAAAATAAATAAATTTAGAATATATAAAAGTTCAACTACTAATTTGGTAAATAACCCTATATAAATAATATAGGGATCCCTATAATATATGGATTAAAGTGGAAAAAAGAAACAGCCTCGGATGGATTACAATTTACATATGAGTTCTCTAGGGCTGAACAAACAAGAAATCTCAAGAAAAAAAATCTCATGTGACTGTTCATACGCGTAAGAGAATGTCTTTCAAGGTGACTAACATCACAACTTATCCATAGGGAATAGATCGTATCAAGGAGGTGGTATCTAGTCAGACAACTCCAAGAACTAAATCCAAATTTGGGGATATGTCAATCATTAGTTTGAAGACGAAAACATATTAAATTCATTCATTATTAAAAAAAGTTTTCATATGATATCTAATTTTGCTAAAATATATGGCACAAAAAACGTATAACTATTTAACTAAAATCATTCTCATATATACTTTCATCGGCCACTTTTAAGATTCTAAACGCCTATCGTCACTAATTTAATCGACTACTACCACGACTCCGGACGACCACTGTCAAACTCCGGCGATCACCACCACGACTCCGCCGACCAACACCACGACTTTGACCAGCCACCAACCAACTCCCGGACCACCACCACAACTCCGGCCGGCCACCGCTCAACACCGGCGAACACCACCACGATTCTGGAGACCACCACCACGACTTCGGCACCACCACGACTCCAGCCACCTTACTCCGGCCGACCACCACCCAACTCCGTCCTTCCACCATCCTACTCTGGCCGGCCACCCCGTAACTCCAGTCGGCCACAACCCTGACTCCGGCCGGCCATCACCGACTTCGTTGACATTATACGGTGCGGTGCAGATAACCGTATTGTGTCGTGGTGTGGAATGTGGATACGGGTGATCCACAATATTAATATAAATATGGATTAGATATGAATACATAATAAGTATATGATGTAGATATGAATGTGGGTTAAAACCGCAGTTACCATTATCATCCCTAAACTCCAATCATTATCTCAAAACCCAACTGAAAGTCCATTACTGAAACCACGACGTAGGCCTTCGGCAAAGTCTATCACTGAACAAGCATGGCCTATTAGAGTAATGATGACGTCTCATTAGTATTGAAGCGATGGAATGGCACCCACCAGTTATTTGTTGTTTTGATTGTGTCTGAACAAGCATGGGCCATCATTAGTATTGAAATGATGGACGAACCACCAACTAGAAATAATTGTTCTTTGTTATTTTGATTGAGAATTCATATATATCGTAATAATTAGAAGCTATTTTGCTCAATTTTATTAGGCCAGAGATCTTCTAATTAGAAAATATAGACTTAAATCTTTACCAAATTGCTAGCCAAATTTCATAATTTTATTGCATAACTTTTTATAGTAAATTGTTAGTCGGACTTTTGCTAACATGTTATTTGTTAGTTCTGTCAATTTTTTCGTTAATTATAGATCACGAAATATACTTTTCAAAATTACTAAAAACACTTAAAGATTAATATAATTATGAAATAACATTAACTTTTATATAAAATAAATATCATATTAACTTTTAGAATGATGCATTTTATACAAAAAAAAATATTGATAAAACATACATCCCAATTTTCAAAAATGTGTATGCTTTAATTTATATACTTTTAAAAAATAAATTTATTTTTTGGGTTACATGTATATATTTATATTCTCAGCATGTGTTATTTGAAAAATTAACTTTATATAAACCTTATGTCATTATATCAGTATAGTAAAATTTTATAGTATTTTAGCAATTTAGATTATATTTTCCGATAAAGGTTAATAAGAACAGATGAATGTAGTTAGTTAGTTTTTTTTTAATACAAAATATAAACATTTCAGCTAGTAATTTGTTAAAAAAAAATCAGCTACAATTTGGTAATTAATTCTATAATTTATGGATTAAAGTGAAGAACAATTATACTAGCCTCAAAAGGGATTTCTAAGGCTGAACAAAACAAAACACGTTTTCTGCACACGCAAACTTCTAATGTGACAGTTCATACGCGTAACATAATGTGACAGTTCATACGCGTAACATAATGTTTTTCAAGGTGACTATAAAAAATCACAACTTATCCCCAGGGAATAGATCATATCAAAGAGGTGGTTCCTAGTCAGACAACTTCAAGGATTAAATCCAAAGTTTAGGGGCTATATTAATCCCTTATAAAAGTTCAGGGACTAAAACGGTGGCGCACAGCTGCACAACAAACTCTTCGTGTCATAAGTTAGAGATGGATTTTTCTACTATGCTTTGGAAGCACCATGCTTTTGGTTTTTTTAATACTATGGTGGACTTAATTGTAACATAACTAAAACTTTAAAAGTATGAAAAAGTATGATTTTTTTTAACTACACCTAAGATGTGTATCATACTATTAATAATATCAATTTTCCTATGGGGTTCACCTTTAGGGCAATAGAAAAATAAAAAAATTAGTGGCAAAAACATGGTGCTCCAAGAGCATTGTAGAAATGTCTATTAGAGATCTTAGATTTATGAACCAAGTTAAACGAGTTGTATTTTTATGAAATAATAATTTGGATTGAATTTCTAAGAAAACTTTTATTTAGAATGTGTTTGAATTAATATTAACTTTTCAGTCAAAATTGTGAAAGCAATCTTCTAAATATTTTAAAAAAATAATCATAATTTAGAGAGATATGAATGAATTTTGTATCTCACTCACTAGCATGGGATTCTTAACATAACCTATTTTCGCGTCTACATACATTACTTTCCTAGTTTCATGTCCTCCTACATCAAGCACTCAATTATTGTCTTACGATCCGGTCCACCCTGTCCACTTCTAATCTCTAAATTTACTACTGTGTCCTTTCTATGAGGCTCAACCTTTTCTTATTTGGATCTATTGTCTTAAATTTATTTGTAAACCATCAATCATTTATATAAATGTTTACAAAAAAAAAAATCATTTATATAAATTATAATTTATGATTATTCATATTTTATTACTAATTTAGATTATTTGTTTTGTTTTTTTTTTTTTACAAATGGTAAAAAATATATAAATTTATTAAAAATACATTAAAAATTAGAATAATTTTATTAAAATAACTGAAAAAACATCATGAAAAAAGTACATTTATCTTTAGGTTTTGATTTTATAATACAATTTTCGTTTTAAATATATATATCATATATGTTTGTATAATAAGAAACTAATTAAAAAAAATTAAGTTGATAAATTTTACAAATCATATCTATAAAAAGGAATTAATGGTGTACAAAATATAATTTTCATTTAATGCATTATGCGTGAGCGGATCCAAATTGGGATTTTTCTACTATGCTTTGGGAGCACCATACTTTTGGTTTTTTTTAATATTATGGTGGACTTAATTGTAACAAAACTAAAACTTTAAAAGCATGAAAAAGTATGAATTTTTTTTAACTACATCTAAGATGTGTATCATACTATTAATAGTATCAATTTCCCTATGGGGTTCACCTTTAGGGCAATAGAAAAATAAAAAAATTAGTGGCAAAAGCATGGTGCTCCAAGAGTATTGTAGAAAGGTCCTCCAAATTGTGTGAGTATTGAATACATGCTTCCTATACTTTTAAACTTATATATATATTTCCAGTGACTAATTTCGTTTTGTAACAAGTAGTGAAAAATTACTATTAAATGAAACTTTTTGCATCATGATAAGATATTCATGTATCCGTTTTGATTATTCACGGCTAGTTTTCACATTTGAGTAAAACTTTCATGATTGATTATTTTTATATATTAGACCCTTAATAACTTTTAATAAAAGACTATATTGAACATGCATAAAACTACAATCATTGTTGGTACTTGGTTGCTCCCAAAAAAAAAATAATAATAATAATACAATGGCATTTTAGTGAATAAGATAATACCACTTGGGCAGACAGGGCAAGTTGGACAAAATTAAACGTATCTATCTATATGCTATATTATAAAGACAACATTTATCCATCATTATGCACAACCCGACAACACATTTGACTACCCTCCGGATAACCTCCACGGCCATCACCTACACTCTTCTCGATTTCCACCTCCCACTCCGCCGCCATGTCGCCGGCCGCCGAATCAAAGGCGCCGCTCCTCCCCGCCGTCAGCTCCTCCTCCTCATCGACATCGCGGCGGGCGTCGCTCTCCGGCGCAGTGTTCAACGTCTCCACGAGCATCATCGGCGCCGGAATCATGTCGATTCCGGCGACTCTGAAGGTCCTCGGCGTGGTGCCGGCGTTCTTCCTGATCGTGGTGATAGCGTGGCTTGCTGACGTGTCAGTGGAGTTCTTGGTGAGATATACGCAGTCGGGGGAGTCGGTGACGTACGCCGGCGTCATGGGGGAGTCGTTCGGAAAGGCGGGATCGGTGGCCGTTCAAGTCTGCGTTTTGGTTACTAACCTTGGCTGTCTCATCATCTACTTAATCATCATTGGTATGTCTTGTGCCTTGATCTTGCTCTTTTAAGGAGCTTAAGCTTGATTGAAACTTCTGCAACGGGATGAATCAAAGTTGGTCATAGTAATTCTCTTTTGAAACTTAAGTCAGAAATTAACGGAATAAATAAATTTGAATTCTAATTCAGTTTTGGTTTTTCAACTAGTACTTCAGTTTTTAAAGGGATTACTAGACCAACTTAATACCATTAAACTTTTTCTGATGATGATGATTTGGTATATTTTTCTTTGAATTTATTTATTACCCAACACAAGGAAAAAAGTTGTGTTCGTACAAATATATATGGCAAAACGATTGTACGAAAACGTGGTAATTTTGCGTCGTACGTTTACGTGTTTAGGTAGGACAAATCGACATTTTGGGCTAATAAATCCAATTCCTATATTAGAGGTTGTCGTTTGCCAAAAAAAAAAATATATATTAGAGGTTGTCAATTTCTATATTAAGTACCTATGGATTTGATACATGAAATCATAATTATTATCATGGGATTTCCTTATTTAGATATTTGGTTAAATTTAAGGGAATCTAAAAACAGTCCTAACTATAATTCATGTTGCTAATTGCTATCTTAGATTTTAAAATGTTGATATTGAATCTCTTAACTATCATTTGATGATTTTTATTTTTTTTAGTCTTAAGATTAACGGAATAATATTATGTATTTTAAGTATAAAATAAACATAAACCATTAGTAACAAATGGAAAATAATATGTTTTTATTTTTTAAAAAATTAATTCTAACCTCAAAATCAGTAGAAAAGAGTGAAAATAAACAATCTAATAGTTGAAACACTGATTAACAGCATAACTTATAATTGAGATTGTTTTTAAGGTACAACTTACAAATCCAATACCATAAGAAATGATCATGTGTGAAAATTTCTTTGTCGAGTCTATATTTGTAAGCATAACACTTATTGGGCACGTTTAATACGATAAGCTTATTAACATAAGTACTATTTTCCAAATGCTCTATGATTAATTAGTGTATCCACTTTAAAAATTTGGCAGGAGACGTATTATCAGGAAATAAACCCGACGAGTCGGTCCATTTAGGGGTTCTTCAGGAATGGTTCGGCATTCAATGGTGGAACTCGAGACATTTCGCCATGCTCGTCATCGTCTTGATCATGCTTCCATTGGTCTTGTTTCGCCGCGTAGGTCAGTACATACACTTAACGGGAAAGTCTTACGCTAAAATAAGTCAGTTTTTATTCAAACTCGATTTCTCGACCAATAAACTATAAAACATCGAAATTTAATTATGTTAAAAATATTTGTATTCTCATTAAATCTGATTTATTCTCTCTTATAATTTAACGTGTAGAGTCTCTAAGGTATAGTTCAGCAATCGCGGTGCTTCTAGCCGTGGTGTTCGTCGGGATAAGCTCGGGACTGGCAATCGATGCGCTATTTCGAGGAAGAACTGAAAGCCCGAGATGGGTACCTCATATACAGAACCAATCTTCCTTCTTTGATCTCTTCACTGCTGTTCCAGTCATTGTAACTGCCTTCACATTTCACTTCAACGGTAAGTAAATCTTTGATCTCAGTTGGATGAGTCTAGAGTCACCAATACTAATTAATTCATTTAACGTAAAATATCGTCTGAGCGATAACTTTCATGCAGTTCATCCAATCGGAGCTGAGCTTGAAAGACCGTCCGACATGATTTCCGCGGTCAAGATATCGATGGTGCTATGTGCCACCATCTACTTTGCAATCGGATTCTTCGGATATCTCCTCTTTGGCGACTCGATCATGCCCGACATCCTCATCAACTTCGACCGTAGCCTCGGGTCCCTTTCCGGCGCCATTCTTAACGACATTGTCCGGCTAAGCTACGCGTTACACCTAATGCTCGTCTTCCCTATCATCAACTACGCCCTCCGATCCAACATCGACGAGTTTCTCTTCCCCAAGAAAACTTTCCTGTCAAAAGACGTGCCCCGATTCGCGTCCCTCACTATTGTCTTGCTCGTGATAACCTACTTGGCCGCGATTGTGTTCCCGAACATTTGGTATGTTTTCCAGTTCCTGGGATCGACTTCGGCTGTCTGCCTCGCATTCATCTTTCCCGGTGCCATCGTATTGAGGTATCTTTGGTTCGATGTAGTATTCTGATAAATTTTATCATTATTTATTTTGATTTTGATTTTTCGGGTTTCAGAGATGTTCATGGTATATCGACATTGAAAGACCGGACTACAGCGACGATCATGATTCTTCTAGCTGTAGTAACGAGTGTGATTGCCATCTCCACAAATCTCTATAGCTTGGCAGGACATTAAACAGTTCATAAATTTACACCTATTTTTCGACATATTTTTATTATTTTTCCTCAATGGAGGAAGATTGATATCCAAAATTGTAACCTGCATTGATTAATGCAATGTAATATACAAACAGTTATCAGTACAACATTTCATCTCTTAACTAGAGGCCTCAAGTTCAAATTATACCCAATCCCGTGCCAGACCTGGTCAATTGGTCTAGGAGCCCCTGGCTTGACCAATGAGCCATAACCGATCCAGAAGCTTGGTCGGCCATGATGAGACATGATCTCCTAAACCAGGTGAGTAGTTCTAACACGAGTTCGGTCTGACCAGAGACATTACATTATTCAACCTTCCACGCGAAAGAGAACAAATCATTGCTCAAGTGGTTTTAATCTCATCTTAGGGAGAAACCCAGAAACATCAGCAACTCTCATTCAAGAAGAGGAATTAGTTTTCATATTTCAAATCCTTGAACCTCTTGAGCAAGCTTGTTTTGAATACCTCGAGTTCTGCATCCTCCGAAGAATGTGGTGTTGATGTTATAACAGGGAGCGCCCCTGATTTGTGGAGAGCCCCGATCGCCTCATCTGAAATATTATCATCATCATCATCCATTAAAAGGGTAGGGTTGAAAAGAATCGAACAAGTAGTTACACATTTCGGTTATAACACCTCCCATCATATCCGAAGGTCTTTCAAAGCCTCTACAAATTAGCTAGTATGCAAATTACAAACTATTTAGAAGTTTCGGGTGAAAAACACACTGATTTTTACCAAGTCCAGCATCATCAGACATGAGTAAGACAGTTATGACCAATTTGATAATGCAAAACAGTTCAGCCAACATTCATACAGCCAAATCTAAAGTTGTTTGTTGCCCAAGTTATATCAAAGCTATTTAAGAACTACCTTAATTTCTTCAGGTAACTGCGCAAGTTGATATATATAATAGACAAATGCTCATAAGAAGGTAGTAGTAGCAAAGAAAGATACCCGATTTTGAGAGGGCGTCGAGTGCCTTGAGAGCTTCCTTCCTCGTTTTGTCATCGGTTGCATAATCCAGCATTTTCACAAGCTCTTTTCCACCACCAAACTCCACTATTTTCATCCTCTTTTCATCTACACATCCAATTTCAAAGTTCAATCACTTGTATAGCAAATGTTTAATTGCTATCTGACGAAACATATTCAAGTTCAGGTGGTTTTATGTTATTAATATCAATAATAATGAAGATACCATCTACTGCAAAACGAGCTAATCTTGACGCTCCAATCCTCTTAAACAGAGGATCCTTAACATGCAAGAGGGACACAGACTGCTGCATAATATTATCACCTGGAAAATAAAAATGTCTATTAGAACAGCCTCAAATGATTATAAATTTCATTAAAAAAAAAACATCAGATAATCATATGAAAGCATCACTTACCCAAGTATGGGAAGAACTGGTAAGCAACAGCTGATGCTGTTCCCACAAATAATAACTTTAAGAACCATCCAATCTTTCTTTCAGCTTCCTCTTCAAGAGCAATCTCCTCTGTATGTTAAGTTCCAGAAATCATTGGGAAGTAGTAATTAAACGAACCCAATATGAAGGAGATTATGATTATCTAGACAAGACACAGATAGTTGAACCAAGGCCTATGTAGTAGGCAAACAATCTGTTAAAGAGTACACCCATACTTAAAAGGCCAACGAATTATGGTGCATACATAGTACTGAAAACTTCCAAGCATACGCCAAAGTTGCTCATCCACACATTAACTAAATTGGAGAAAAATGAATTTGTCATCAGATATTGAAGAATGTGCAAGTAAATCCCACGACCGGCTTTCTGCTAACTGCATATTTTCAGAAAGGATACTCCAAACACAATTTATACTCTGAGTATACTTTACTCAACTGGTAAGTTAACAGTTTGAATGAATGTGATATTGATATAGATGGAAAAAGGGAAGACCTTTCCGGCTGAATGAAGAGAAGTTGCGACTTTCCAGGTGCCCGCATTTTCTTTTGAAGAGATGCTAAACAAAAATCAAGTGAACTTATACATTAGTAAGTCCTTACCCTAAACAACAAACTCTGCACACTGATGCAGAATCATCAAACCGAAATAGAAAACGAGAAATGTGATTTACATTTGTCAGTTGAGCTGCTAATGCTCGCATTATACCCAGCAAAATGTTTCAGATATGGGAGTGGGGAATCTACTGCTGCAACTGCAATGCTCAGTTCTTGGTTAGTAAATAACCTTGTTTGTCTGAGTAGAATGCCTTTAGTCAGATGAGCCCAAAATCAGCAAAAAAAAAAAAAAAAAAAAACCCGGAAAGGAAGAACCAACTGGTTGTTCTGATTAAGGAGTGAAGAATGAATTGATTAAGGTCCACTTACACTGACTGCTCAAGGTCCATTTTGACTGCATGAGGTATGATTATTGATCGATCTACATCTTCTATGATGTTTTTAATGTTTATTGTTATTTACATGGATGCTTATATATTAGGAGGGGATTAGATTATAATCCGCGTCTAGATTTCAACTGAAATTGATATAGAAATCAAAAAGGAGTTTTGCAATGTTTTGAGGCGGCGATTCCTTGAGAGCCCGGGATAAAGCAATTGGAAGTATTTATACCTATAATCAACAAAACAGAACAATCCCTAGAACATGTAAATCATTAAACCCACAACAATTAAATTACCTGGAGCTGCGGCCGGAGAATTGTACTGACGAGACCCTGCCTGGACTGCGGCTGGCTGAGGACGAGGAAAGAACGGAGAGGAGAATTGAGTTCAGGACCCACCTATACGATCGCGGAAAAAAAAAAACCTATACTTTTATTTTGACAAAAAAGAACCCTATAATTTTATATATATAATAATATAATATACATATGATCTATATTCTACTATATACCTGCGCGCGCTACGCGCGTGCGCGTTGTCTTCCTGAGAATGTTGTAATTACATCATTAGAATGACTCCGAGAATGATACAAGATCGGCTCGATTCCTATAGAGCTCCCGGTACCTCGAGCATTTTACTTTAAATTTTTTAGATTTTTTTTTTATTTTCATTATAACAGTATGTTACATAGTTTAATTGAATTTTTTAAGAAAATACGGTTATGTGTTCTTGTATCATCCTAGGAATCGAGCCGATCTTGTATCATTCTCGGAGTCATTCTAATGATGTAATTACAACATTCTCAGGAAGACAACGCGCACGCGCGTAGCGCGCGCAGGTATCTAGTATAAGCATTAGGGAAATCCACTTAAGTGGATTAAAATATCAATTTACTTTTGTTTACGATTATAGACATACGTGAGCATTGCAAAAAAAAAATTGACTTAATTTATGTAAAATATAACATATTATATAAAGTTTTGAACAAATTATTAAAAAATTATAATAATGATCGAGAGACTAAGAATCATTTAATGTGTTTTTGCTTCTTTTTCGTTGAACAACTGAGAGCCCTTTGGTGGGTGATTTTTTTAAATAAGGTTTTGGTCTTATATTATCAGAGCTAATGATGCATTTGTAATTCCTTAAAGTCGGACTCATTATGTCCCAAGACGACAATACACACACTTCTAGCATATACCAGTATATTTAATATACACATTAGGAAAAACCACTTAAGCCAATTAAGAAAAAGTTAATTTGATTATATTTTGCAATTGTAGATGTATATGCACATAATAGTAGGGCTAATATTTATGTCACTATTCAAAATCAATTAATTTTTTTTGAAATAATAAAAATACGCTAAAAGTGGAAAATGAAAATGAAAGAACCACTTTTCAACAATAAATCATGATTTGTATCATAACATTTATTCGTGAAAATGTATTAATAATATTGGTTCTTAACGTATCATCATGAACTTACAACGATATGCATTAGAAATACATTAACACTGTTAGTTAAATTTCAAAACATGATCATCATGCGATTCTAATGATTTTTTTTTTCTCTCGGTTTATCTAGAATTTATTTTAAATTTTTAGATTATATTTAAACTTGATATAATTTTTTTCACAATTGTAATGTTTTTTCTTCAAATATTTAGAAATAATAAATTACTACAAAACCCTAAGTTAATTGATTACATTAATTAATTCAACTAATATTCAGAAGGGTATTTGTGTAAAACCAAGTTCTGCCATAGTAATATAGATAATTATATAAAAATTTTGCGGTTACAAAATGACCTTTTGCCATTATATAATAGATATATAAACTGTGAAAGTTTTTTTTTTTTGGAAAATCCACACAAACTTGTAAAGCGATATATATCAAGTAATGATTGTTTATAATGTGAAAATAGTATGTTGTTATGTATTAACATTTGAACCTTAAAGTGCTTTTGATGCAGGCGGGATTGATAATTTCAAGAATTTGACGATTTCTAATTCCGGAGTTTCAACTTTCGGATTTTGGCGCGTGAATAGTGTTTTTCGGGCAGAAACGTTGTTCCGGTCTAAAGTCGTGAATTGCGCTGTTTTTTGACCAAATTTCATTATCTTAGGGGTTAAAATCACGTTTTTATGTTATTTCGGGTCTTTGCAATTTTTTATTTATTCGGAACTTGTTTGTTATTTTTGTTTATTTCCTAAGTTAAGGTTTTCTATTTAAGACATTGTTGGCCAATTTTACATTCGATTATTGATAAATCAGAAAAATGAGGTTTTTTCTCAACCTGATTGATTTCGGTTTGCATTCGATTTCTGCGCACCTATACTACCATCAAGCTTCATCAACTTTCTATTAAAAGTTTTTTTTTTTTTCACATATTTAAGCATCACTCATAAAATAAATGGGATTGGCTCGCGGGCCGTAATTCCAAAACCTCCCCGCGATAATGTGAATCCATATCCGCCTCATAACTTGTGCATTCGCGGCCCGTGCCCCTAAGAAGCGTATTCTTCTTAGCATCATTATGTTCTATTTCTATCCATGAAATTTCTGTCTACCCAGTATTTATTTCATTGGTGGGTACAAGTACAACTGCAAGGAAATTTGATCTTGAAGTTGTTTATACCATCCATCTGGATTGCTGCTTTGTCATTTACTCTAACTGCTCAGGTATAGTATGTATTCGAAATTTAGAACTGCTTTCATGTCATTTCTTTAGAAACTTAGTTTTTGAATGCAATTAGTTGTCAAATTCTTATTTTTGCGTTCTGTTCTATCTAAAAAGGAGAATTTATACTTTTTCTCGGTGTTTCCTGAAATTTATACTTTTACTGGTGTTGGCCATTGACTACAAGCATTTCCCGGAACACACTTGAGTTTGCAGTGAAGACACTAGCTTTATTTTGGTAGAAAGAAGACACTAGCTTTATTATCTTAATAATATAACTGTGTGGACATTGATGAATCTTCAATGGGGGATGGACTGAAATTAACAGCAAAGCTATGGCTTTTTCCTTCAAAGAGGCTGCTATCTTTCAATCTCCTCTTCAAATTTCCCCTAACTACATCAATAAACTAGGAAGCTCTTTTCTTCTTATGAATCTTTTACGGTTTCTTTACTCTGATATAGTTATCGTTTATATATGCAATGATGATGCCGTTGATTGTCTTTTTTGTTGTATTGATCAGAACAGTGGCACATCAGCAATCTTACTTAGCTTCAAAATCCACCCAATACAGACCAATTCGATGTGATACTCTAAAATCATCGACTTTGGTCACGAGGGTACCGGATCACCAACAGCTAGTGAATTTCTTACATCAGTGTGCAGAAAACAAGTCTATCAAACTCTCTAGTACTGAGAACTGAAAAATTGCTTTCATTGTTTGTCTTGCTCATTACACTACTTAGCTTATATACTAAACAACAATACATAGGAGTTAGCTAACTATAACTAATTAGTCAACTACTAGTGAACCATATACTTCTATAAAGTCCCACATCCACTAAGGCTGTTCATGGTTTTGTGCTGAGGGCCAACTATGTGGAAGATGAATTAGTGGTATTGCTGAACCACATTGCTTATCCGTACTGAAAATGCTCCGACTTCAATGCTGCCCGTGAAGTGTTTGATAAAATGCCCGAAAGAAACACTTTCTCTTGGACCATCATGATGGGTCTATTGAGAACGGACGGATTTGAATTCTTCAGTGAAATGCAGAATCGAGAAATACCGATCAATAAATTTTCTTACTCCTCTATAGTTGAACAATTTTTCTTACTACGCTATGGATTATTCGATCTTGATAATTATCCTCAACAGGTAATTAGAACAGTATAAGACATAGATTTAGTATCTTGGACAACATTGGTGTCTGCTTATTCTCAGTGCAATGAAGAGGAGAAAGCAATACATGCTTTCTTGGAGATGAAGGAACAAGGTTTGGTATCCAATCAATACACTCTTTCCAGTGTTCTTGCTGCTTGTGCTGCCCTTTCTTCTCTCGAGTTCGGTCACCAACTCACGGCCTTGTCTGCATATCCAATATCCACTCCGACAAGTGCATAGAGAGTTCTCTCATCGACATGTACTCAAAATGCGGCAATATCACCGATGCAGAGAAAGTTTTCAACTTCGTAGGAAAAGCAAAGTTCATAAGTTCTATGCTGGAGATCAGCAACATCCACATAGAGTTGAGGTTTATGCAGTACTAGTTGAGCTAAGACTGAAATTAAAGGATTCAGGGTATGTTCCTGATTTGAGTTGTGTATTTTAAGATGTGAATACATAATTTTGGGTCAATATTTTGAAGCATATATGCATAGAAGATTTATTTTAGGATTAAGAACATAAAAATAGTCTTAATTATCTGTAATGTTGCGAATCGTTGTCTCAGATTTTAAATGTTAATATTCGGTGTCTCAAAGATTTATTACTTTGACGTTAAGATTGAAATTTTAACTAATAAAGATGTGTTGTTTTCTTTTTTTTTCGCAATATCGAATTTGTTATTGATGGTGTAGGCTTAAATGATTACTTAAAAAAATATTTTGTATTCGTTCAATTTTAGGAGAATTTTTTTTTGAAATCAACAAACTTGATAGTTGCGAAAATATAAACATTTTAAATTTGGGACAGCGATTAGCCATATAACTTATAGTTGAGAGTGTTTTTAGGTTTTGAACTCTTTTTTTACACATGCAGGAAGTGTTAGTGTTAAAAGTTGCCAAATGAAGTGTTCCCGATGGGACTCGTACTCCGTTCGGCCCTGAAGTGTTTCCATTCGACGCTAACAAGTGAAAGGATGAAGTATCCAGATGTTTATTTGAGATTTTCTATCAAGTTATAAAAGCTATATAAGGGAATAAGATATATTATAGATAAATATATCTTATTATATTTAGATGAATATATCTAGATTAGGAATATATATATTCTTAGTATATTATCAGATTATGTTTCTTATTATATTGCTATAGATATAGTCTTGTATCTATATATATAGGTACATGTACTCAACCCTAAATAAGATCAATAATATAATTCTCATTCTTCTATACAAGCATCATATACTAATTAGAATTTAATTGTAATATCTGTCAAATTTTAAAAGTGTGATTTTTTTTTAACTATACATCAAAGTTGCATCACATTATTAATTACTAATGACAATCTCTCTACTGGTTCACTTATAGGATAATAAAAATAATATATATATATATATATATATATAGATTCGTGGAGCGGGACCGTTTATTTGCTTTGCAAAAGGTAAAATGTTATTAATATATGGTTTAGTTATGTTATTTTGATTGTTCGATGAATGATATGGTATTGGTATGTGATGATAGGTTATCATTACACAAAAGCTTCACGACCTCAAATTGGTCTTTTTGCTCAAGTGCAAGAAGAATAAGGTGGGGGAATGAATTTTTTTGGTGAAATGTAATTTTAAAAATTGTAATTTTTTAATATGTTTGTGCATAGTTTAATTCTTACTCCATAAAATTTCGGACTTCATAGAAAACAGTGTAGTGTATTTCACTGCGCAGCATAGTAAAACCTCTGGAAAAGTGTAGATGAGAGTAGAAACACATACCTTAACTTTCCAAAACAACCTTCAAATTATTGAGTGACAACCCACAGGTACTCTCTCAATTTTGTTGGGTAGAAATTGAAGTAAAACTAGAAACAGTTAGCTAGGTTGATCAGTGGCCAGTCTATTACAATTTACAACAACTAAAGTATTCTAAGGATTAATCATCCTAATTTGATAGATTTATAAAACCGAATAATGTCTTTAAAATTACAAATTCAAACTACATAAAGAAGCACACTACGAAAATTAAAATTGAATTATATTTCCTCAAATTATTGTTACAATATCATATATTATGTGTTTCTAATTCTTTATCAATAAATTTTCTGATCTTAATTTATTTATATCACTCTTCTAGTTAATTAGTCAGACATTTCTTTTTTCTGGATCACGAATGTAATGAATTCAACAAATTTATAATGTAACATAAATGCAAGGATCGATTAATTATAACTTTAATAGTCTACTAAGTTCAATGTTGATCGGTTGGTTCCATAAATATTTACGTGTGGTTCGATGATCGGATAATCCAGTCCACTATATTTTGTGAATGTGTCGTTTTTGTTTTTGTTTTTTTGGTTTTTTTTAATTAGTCTTCAATTAACTGTTTTCAATAAACGTGATTAGCGATGCGAAATAGTATAATATTTAATTTAAATAAAGTTTATATATAAATAAAAAATAACTATTTAAAAATGTAGAAAATAAATGTATTACTTTTTTTTCTAAATATAATTTTGAAAAAAAAAAAAAAAAACTGAATATTTAAAATTAGTGCTACATTATCTCACCACATTAGTGCCATATAGTACTTAGTGGTGAAAATAGATGGAAGTTAATGAAGTGGACGAAACAACTTCATTCTCAAAACATGATATCATCAAATCACCATTCTAATTAAGTAATAATATAGATACATAGATATTATAGGTTGATATAGGTGTGTATATATATTATTATTACAAAGCATTTTATTTTGCCGCCCATATATAAAAAGATTATTTAAAATAAAAAAGAAATAAAAATGTGAGGAGCTAGGTAATGGAGAGGGAAGGGGAGTGGTAATGACTCAATAATTTTGGTGCTCCTCCAAATTTTTTGTTTCTGTTGTCATCCTTGCATGTGAATGTACTTTCCCGAAGCGTAAGGTCACGTGTGCTTCGCTACTAGGTCACAAGCATAATTAATCCCTCTCTTACACTCACACCCACTATAATATTATACATATACATTATATTAATTAACATAAATTACTTCCGGCTACCAATATAAATAATAGTAACAATTTTAAGAAGTATATGATAATCATATTTGTATATATCATATATGATGATTGTGATCTTATTATTTTTCTCATTTTTTATTTTAATATAATTATATGGAATGTTTTTTTAGTAAAATAATAATATGGAATGTCACGGGAAACATTTCTGGTTTCAGCTATAGCTAAGCTTCAAGGGTATGTATGTATGATTGGGCCCGAAAATATATTCCCTCATTGGATTTTTTGTCACGTTGCCTGCCTTACAAAATTACAAGTAGACACATTAACGTGTACAGGTCAGCAAAGCATTACCACACAAAATTATTTATTTAATTTATTTTTAGAATATATATATATAATATATTATCATAATTAATTAGTGAAATAATCGATTTTAAACTATATATTGGTTTAATATGGGTTATGTATGCATGTATTCTTTTGCATGAAAACGAAATAAACACAATAGTCCAAACAGAATCTTCAGACACTCTCCAACATTTTAGCAACTGATAACTTATCTTTTCGGTACCTAAAAAGTAAGAGCATATGTATATATATAATTGTATGCGTCTATATATATATATATAAACATACATAATTAAACTAGTAGTAATCTTATATATTGTAAGTGAAACTGCACTTAACAGTTATATGATCATTTATATAATCACTTAACCATTAAGTAAAAGTCTCGAGTTTAATATTTATTAAACTTTTTGGGAATAGAAAAATATTCATAGTGAGCAATTGACTAATTACCAACTAATTTAGTGCGAGACGAATTATTTAGTTGTAAAGTAATTGTAAACATACAACAAATGTAGCTAGCCCTCCTGAAAAACTAAAATAAATCATTATTTACCCTATAAAATGTATGATGTACATGTTCACATATCGAAGATACGAAGACGCATTAGGAGATTAGTAGGTAAATTAGGTTTGAGTTTGCTCATTTTATATCTACTCGGAATAAAACGCACATTTTATCCAACTTTCTCACAATTTTAAACTAAGAGAGAAGTTTACACAGAACACTCTTAGGTCATGTTTATTTGCATGTATTTATTAGCTAAATGACGGCTATGATATCCTAGTCGGTACTTAATTAGTTAATACTATGTTTGGATGAACCATGTATTAGATATCTTAATACAATTTTTGAATTAATTTTGTATTAGGATATCATCATACAGTGACTAAAATAAAAAAATACCCCTATATCATTTTTAATGAGAATTATATTTTTACAAATGAATAATTAAAAAAAAAACTTTAATTATGTAAAAGTACCACGAACCCGAGGCAAAACCAGTTATTTCCGGCCTGAATCTGTTATGACCGTCCGAACCCGAACTCGTTATGCTCGACCAAGACCGAAGCAACTATAACATGACCCTAACCTGATCCGAACATTACCCAAACCCGACCCAAAGCTGACCCGTCCCAAAACTGTCTCGAACCAGCTATAACCTGACCCAAGCCAGCTCGAACCCGCCTGGTCCGGCCCGAAGTCGGTGTAGTTATTATATATTAGGTGTATTTTGGTCATTAGGCACGATGTATTAGCTAATGCATTGTTTTTAGGAGTTTTAGCTAATACATGATTTACTATAGAAATGAGTATTAGTCAATACTCATGTATTAGTTAATACTAATACTAAAGCATAACAAACAAAGTGTTAGCTAATCTATGCATATTACTATATCCTAATATATGCAATCAAACATGCCCTTAAACTCTAGTCTCTAGCCTGCCACCTTGTATTCAAATGAGTAATTTTTATTTTAAATGACGTTATTAAAATTCAAATTTGGACATTCTGATACCATTGTTATAAATTGTAAAATAACATTTTAAGCAACTTTTTCATAAATTCAAAATTAGGAAGACACGCTTTTAAACCTACTACTCCTTTCAATATTATCATCTTAGTTAAATGGATTAATATGATATGATGCACACATGTCTCTGAGAATATAGTACATATGTCTCTGAGTTGCGTGTATTTTCTTCACTATGTTTAAGTGATAAGTTTCAAGATGTCACCTCACTTGACAATACATATATGTAGATATTGGCATATATATACACCATGCATATAATTACGATTACTCTCTCAGACAGCGTCTTCACCACGTGAATCAAATCACATGACGCCTCATCGATCATGGGTATCCAAACTGTGTTGTCGTCCTTATATTGTAAAGATGGAAAATAAAGGACAAGAAATCCGGTTAGGGTTTTGCTATATACTCGAGTGTATGCCACATATATATACAATTAGGATATGTATATATATATTAAAGAAGCTAAACAGATTGAAAAAAAAAAAAAAAAAACCTAAACAGAGTTTCAATTATCAGTCATGTTGTTACACGATACCTCATTTTTTTAATATATTTGGTCTCTCCTAAATATCTGAAGCGTTGATTGTAGATCTCCTCACTTAATTCACATAGTTATAAGGGGGCTCTCCTTGACCCGAGTTTTAGACTGGTTGGCTTGGTCTGGGAGACCATGTCAAGCATAAGTTCATGTCATAATTAGCCCATGACTCAACCAATTGAGTCATTACAATTAAACTTTAGACCTCTTAATTGACCAAGCCTTAACCCAAGCTCTAGCTTGACATGATTCTATCAGATTAGGCAATCATGTTACTGACACATGCTCAGGCTAATGAGTGCCCCCTAATTTAATTAATTGAGTTATGCGCTACTCATAATCAACACTTCAGATAAGTGATGTTGAACGGCTCATATACCCAATTGTACCAAACAACAACATGGCCAATAGTTGAAGCTCCTTTTAGGTTTTTTTTTTTTTTAAATAACCCTTCACGTTAGAATTAGGGTTTTGGAGTTGTAGATATATTGGAAAGAATTGTATTGTAGTAATAATGACTAAATATATAGGGGGGGAGACATGTGATAGATGGGTACGTGATTTGTCGCTGTGGAATGTCGACAATATATTTGGAAGGCAATATATAGAGAGCTCCAAAAGTTTAATAGATTCAAAAAGCCTCTGTGATCTCTTCTCTATATACATTTGTATCTCGTGACATATACATTCATTCTAGATCAGCTGTCCATGATCAAAGCTTTTTTGTAATTTACTCCACCTAAGCTGCGACCGTAACTCCTTATTGTAAACAGGATACTAAATGAACTCTCACTTCGTACTTGCACTAAACGACATTATATTCACTTTCACCTGCATATATATATACCCTTAAGTTATCCCCATGCATATCACGAGAACCAATCTATCTATCACAAGATATATAGTTTATGTAGTTGTTGTTGGACATGTTGTTTGGTACCCAAACAAGATATATAGTATATGAACCGTTTATTAGAAGTACGTACCTCACTTATCCAAAGTACTGCTAATTAGAAGTACATACCTCACCTATATACTAAATGATTTTTTTTTATTAAATGTTAATGTCAAATTGGATGGATCTATTTAATTAGTTGTTCATTCACCGAAGTGTAACTAGTTATTTGGTTAAAAAAAATCAATTAATTAGTTACATTTTCGAGTAAAGTTTAAGTAACTGTTTGGAAGAAAGGCCCATTGTATAGTGACGATATTGTGGACAAACGCGAAGGGGAATGGTTGTGACAGAGAGAATTGAAGAAGTTAAATAAATTGAAATTAAGGAATTAAAAAGAAATCTCGTGAGAAGTATTTGGAGGCATCCAAAAACAAAGAAAGCTAAAAACATGTTTTCGTTTGTTGGCTTCCTTGTCAAACCCAATATCCTTCACTCCTTTCGATGGTGCCCCGACCCCCTTCCACCTCTTTGCTAAAATTGATCACGAGCTATTGTAATCTTCTATATCGTGAAAAAGGTTAATATATATTATTTATATTGTAAAAATTACTTTTTACTAATCATGCGTATACATTTGATATAGGTGCATGTATATATTCAATATATTTTTGTGTGTTAATTATTATGTTCGATAAAGTCACATTTTTTTAATGATCTTTGATACATGAGAAATACAGTTTGTGTATATGTATACACATGGGTATCTATATATATATTAACACTCAAGAAACCACATTAGCGTGATGAGGGATAGCACTTCCTCAATTTCGCAATGTACATTATTTTACTTAGAAAATATAATTTTTATCGATTTGACTTTTAAAAATTTACATTGATCTCATGTTTAATATTATATATTATTTATGAATAATTTAATTCTTACGCATCTGAAGATAAATCAGGGCTTCGTGCTTGTATATTAATGATAATACATTAATTTTGTATATATATAGTTTGTACATATACAAATAGCACTTTATCAATTGTTTGAGTGATTTTATATATGGTTTCAGCAGAAAAGTGTAAGAGAAGCATACTTAATTATATGAAGCATGCGTGTGTTTGTTAATAAGTAATAAGCTAGCAAGTTAGGGTTTCTCTCCTATTCACCATGAGAGAGAAGATTCCATGATTTTAGGAGAGGAGTCTTCATTAATTATTGCATATGCAGGCAGCTGTCCTTGGAATCTATATTTAAAATTGGTTTAATAATCTAAAATGTATTATATTTTAGGTTACGATTTTGCTTTTTTTTTTTTGGCGGTTTGATGTATTAGATTTTTTATTTTTTACTTTTCCAGATGGTTTTAGTATTAAAACTTAATACAAAAATCGCAACATGACCAAATGTGATGGCCGGCGAGAGACCACAATATACAAATCAAACTCTCAATGATAGATGAGAGGACAATAATCGTATTTCTGAATCCCATGTAATTATGCATATTCCTCGCGTGACATTATGAGCTATCCTACCTGTGATTTATGTTTCCAGACTTTCAAACACACAAAATTAGGAGCACCCGTAAGATTATTAAAAGAACCAACTTGAAAACAAATTACATTTTTATAAGTAAAAAATGTATTTTTCACAAAATTGAGGGGCTAATTGCCTCCTCTCGTTTTTGTATGGTTTCGTTCGTGGGTGACTCTATATTTCAACAGAAGTGACATCACAATCATTAATTGAATAGTCACTAATTAAGGGGATCGGCCATCTGCTAGACTACTATAATGCAAGATTATATAAATACTGTAATTAGATTATGGAAAACATTTTGGTCTGGGATGATAATTATTTGCATTGCCATACTATTAAAGTGTAATATAAGATCGTGGTGTTTGGTATAATGTCAACCGTAATCCAATTTTAAGGAGTAATCTTAATAAACTAAAATTACCCCGAATATAAGTAACCCTAATCTTATTTGGAAATTATAAACGTTAAGATTACATCGTTTATCATCCCTATATCAGCTTTCCGTTAAATAGTAAACCAGGAAACCAACGGATCATATAATATGTGGACAGTCGTGTTTAGCAGTGACGTTATGGCTTCTTCTGAATTCCAGCTTGGAAATGCTCAATAATAATAATATGCCCTCCATAATAAAATAGTAGTAACAACAATTAGAAGGACAACAATCATGTGATGTAATATAGTCTAATCATTCAACATATTATCTCTTAATTAAAATATTATATGTTTAACCACTTTATCTTATAGACGGATTTAATGCAGAGTTGATATTAATTTAAGTGTAGAATATTAATAAACATATTACAAAAACTGACCTTCTCGTAATTTCACTAAGACTATTTACGAAAAAAAATCAGAAGGACAGCACGGTAACTTCAGTCGAGTGAATTGGCAACAGTATAAATAGACAGGAGACCAACAGGAACATCACGTATATCATCCTGTTGAAGAAACAAACAGCATTCTCTCTCTCTCTCTCTCCCCTTAATTATAGCTAGCTTCTTCAAGAGAGAGAAGAAAAGACAGAGATAAAATGGTGTCGAGGGAGCAAAAGAGAACATCAGCTCTGCATGAGAAGCTTCAACTACTTCGTTCCGTTACTCATTCTCATGCAGTAAGTCCGTCATCATTCTCTGTCTTAATTTCTTTTCCCCACATCATATAACTCTAAATCAATCATGGGTTTTTACCTCAACAGTGTTCGTCAATTGGTTAATTAATTAGTCTAAAATCGCATGCTATCATGTATATTGCGTATATTCGATTCTCCGCATTATATAGTTTAACCTCATGTTTTAACAAACAAATAAATTTATTTTTATTTTTTTTAAAGGTAAAAGTTTCATATGATGGGGTGGCCAGCATAGCAATAGGGTTTGATGAGAAGAGTTTAATCAAATGATTACTTATTATAAACCCTTTTGTAAGAAAAGTGTTAAGACATAGAAGCTATGTACTAGATTCCTACATGCCACCTAATTAATGTATTCAGTCATTTCTTCTAAACATTATATCAATCTTGTCTCTTGCTTGCTTCTCACATGTATTATCATTAACACCGAACACGACAATACTTAATTATTATGCTATTTGAAAGTTTTAACTCATCAAGACTTTATAAATGGTCTCTATCTAGCTAGCACAGATTCAATAGACACATAGTCTTTTTTGTTGGCAGCTTAATAAGACCTCCATCATAGTAGATGCATCAAAGTACATCGAAGAGCTCAAAGAGAAAGTGGACTTGTTAAATCAAGACATTGCGATGGCGGCTAACACATCGAGTTCGGTTGGCCACTCAGCTTCCCTGCCCACGGTATGTGTTGCGGAGTCTTGTTTGCTTTCGTAATTGTTGAAATATATAGATTGTTGTACTTTTAGGATAATTAAGTGGTTTCTCTAAAAATTTCACATGATCGAGTTCGAATCTTCATACCTTAATTTTACAAAAAACATCTCATGCATTGTGCAACATGTTTTCTCCTTAACAGGTAACAGTAGAAACCCTAGAAAAGGGTTTTCTGATCAATGTGTTGTCGCAAAAGAGCTGCCCGGGGCTACTTGTGACAATCCTAGAAGCCTTTGAAGAGCTTGGCCTTAATGTTCTCGAAGCTAGGGTTTCATGTTCAGACAGTTTTCGACTACAAGCTGTGGGTGGAGAAGTAAGATCATACACAACTTAACTTTTCTTTTTTCGCGGGTAGTCCTAGGTGGTCATCAGGAAGCAGTGCCCGTAACATGCATGCTTGCTCCACACATAGACAAATTTTCATTGTATCGGGTCAGCTCGTAATAGCGATAAAGTGCTGACTATGAATGTATTTATATTCTCAGGGTCTCATAGGGTTTGAATGTGATATTTTGATTAACAGCCGACCGTGATGAACCACAACATTATATTACATACAATCGATTAATTAGCTAGAGATAGGGTCTTCTAACTGCATATATATATATATATATATATATATATATATATATATATATATATATATATATTAAGTGTATATTTATGTGATGGTGAATTTGTGGGGTGAATGCAGAACGAAGAAGAAGGTGAAAGTATGGGTTCTCAAGCGGTGAAGCAAGCAGTAGTTGAAGCCATCCAGAAGTGGAGTGAAACTAGTAATGAAGATGATGAATAATTTCATTAAGTTCTGTTATAAATAATATATATAGCCATGAATTAATTAATTAATCAAATGCAGTCTGATGATCTGCTAGCTAGCTCCTCCCCACCGGCCATTATATATATATATATATATAATATGTCTCTCTCCTCCACGATCAGCCTGCAGGGAGATATATTTAAGGGAAATGATGCTAATTATTCCGACTTAATTAGGCAATCTGAAAAAGTCTGATTGTGAGGAAAAAAAAATATATATTTTACTTTTTAACAAAAGGAAAAAGATATACATTCGGAGAAGCCCATTCCGAGATATTCCGACAGGATGTTATGATAAAAACGCCATTAAAGTTGGCATTTATTACACTAGAAAAAGATATACATTCCTACTGTTTCGTTGCGAGAAGTTCCGAATATGTTTGTTTTTAAAATTGCTATTAAAGTTGGCATTTATTACCTTGCTGCCACCGTGACACACAATGATGTTCCGACATTCCGAGTGTCGGAATGTCTATCACGGCTCTTATTACACTAGTGCCATTGTGAGAGCAGCTGACGTTCCGACGTTCCGACATTCCGAGTGTCGGAATGTCTATCAAGACTCTTAACAAAATATTACGATGTCTGTCATTATAACTCAATTCACATTTTGTCGGAATTTGAATATAAGATGTGTATCATATGACTAATATATTAATTAACTAAACTAGTTAGGGTTTTTAATCTATTATTTTTAGATCAAGTTGTATTTCACAGTTAAGATCTTGACGCGTGTATTTAAACTTAATATTCACAAAATTAATTACACCAATTACACGTATTAAGATCATAACGGCGATACATAATCTGAAACATAAAGAGTTGAGCAAGAAATTCGGATTCGTAAAAATGTGCACTAGAAGGTTGAAAAAAAAAATTGGAAGGTTATCTTAAATAATATATAATTGTTTGGTTGTACGCTGAATGTCCTAGATGTCCTTATTAAGAAAGGATCATCAATATACTTTCTCCGCGCCTAAAACTAGAGTGACTGAGTCAGGAGATGCAAGAGTGTGGTTAGATTTTTTGAGAGAAAATGTTGTATATATATAAATAATAATTTAAAAATATTTGCAAAAAAAAAAAAAAAAACTGATTATATGAAGAAAAAACGAATCAAGTATAGTCTAATAATATCAATGTAAAACACCAACTAATTAAATGAACATTGCAAGTTTTCATACTTTAAAAACGCAAACATAACAGAATATTCATTATTGGACTCAAATACATCTTTCTCAATGAAGGTTACCAAACAATAGTTCGTCAAATTAACTCTTATTGAACTACGCTATGAATAAATAGATTTTTAAAGATTTTTTTTACGTATATCTAAGATTCATATTAATATTGCACCACTTTCATATTTAAATGTGGAGTTTCATATTTAAATGTGGAGTGCAACATTCATTTTTTTAATATTTAAGTGAATGTGCAAAATTTAATTAACCACTAATATATACATTAATTTCTATAAAGTTTAGCGCTCCACCACTTCCTAAAACATCATCCACTTACAACTCGTAAGACGTAAATTGTTATTTATGAATATTTTTTCATTTTCATTTCAATACTCTAACAAATATTTAAATTCAAGACATGTAGTTAATAGATAAAAAAGACTGAATTGTTATTGCTATATAGAACCCTAAACCATAAAATAGTAGATGCTTATTGAGCCGGAAATAGTTAGTTGTTGGGCCTAAGGTATTCATGGGCCCCTTGATTTGTCATTTTATTCAGGGGTAGTCTATTCCGGTGGGGGCTCTCTACTTTTTCTTGGAGTCGGCACCAATATATTAAATGTGAAACGGCCGGTGCGTCTTACATATGCAACTAACTGGACTCTTCTCGATTGAAAATGTTAGGAATCATTAGGACCACCAGATATACATAGATAAATGGACAGATGACCGACCAAAACATATATATACATATATATCTCAACTAAAATGAATTAATTACTGTATTTTTGCAGCAATTAAATCAGAAGGAAATAGTCAAATTTCAAAAGAACAAATCATAATTAGATCTCTTATTCATCGCAATGTGTATATCTAATGATCGCAAATTAATTGACTGCATTTTGATCGTACCTTTTTTTGTTGGTTTTTACGGGGTAATTTTAGAGATTCATTGGGAGAAGAATACTTGTAGCATATTTTCTCTACCTGTAAAATATTGACCATGAATATATTTTTTATTCTTATAATCTATGCAGGAGGGATTGATCCATGACCTCTTAATTAATAAACGGCATACTAAATGACTACATATATATTATATAATGGTACTCAACAATATGAGTATTATTCAATTTGTAGGGAACAAAAAAAAAATATACACAGTGCAGGCAGCAGGGTTGGAGTCCTAGCTATAGGTAGCTAATTCAAAGGGAACTTTCTTTAATTTAAGATTACACATTACTATATTATTAAATTAAATAAAAAAGGGTCTAACTAATTAATTTAATTAATTAAGGGGATCCCTCCTTTATCTTATTCATGCATTTGTTGTCGTTGTGAGATGCGAGTGGTTAGTTGTTGGCGGGGTGGAGCTTGGTGGTAGCATACTTCTGGTCGTAGTAATGAAAAACCGCTGCACTTGACAACACTGCCAAGGTGAGCGCCTGTGCATGCATCCTGCATCATCATTACGTAATAAAAATAGTCGTCACTGTTAGCTCATTCTCATTTCGTTTATTTAAAAAGATTACGCACGTATTAATTAATATAGATAGAGTCGGATAATAATAATACCTGGCGTGGATAAGTCGAAGACTAGGCTTCATGAGAGGCGATCTTGCACCCGTGTTATTATAAGCTAGGGATCCTCCAATTGCCGTTGCCCATAAACCTCCTGATATATATATTCGTCATTTCCGAATTATCAACTAATTAGTTCGTCGGAGCCTTGAGAATTAAGTTTTTTTTTTTTGGACAGAAATGAAGAAAAAAATAATTAATAAGATGGAGAATAATTAGAGAGTTACTGACCAACGCTGGTGAGCTTGTTCTCAGAAATCCAAGACTGAATTGCTTCCATTTCTTCTTTACTTGCTTTTACAAATTATTGAATACAAGATGATTATATGGAGATGTGAGTAAGTGATGACTGTATTTATAGAGAGAGAGATATATAACAGAGACTAAATGAGATATATGAAGAAGCCCCCTGATTTGGAGTTCCGTACGTTACTACCTACCAGTAAATATGAAACTAGTGGCGTGCAAATGCAATGTATGCATGCTCTTCTTCAAGTGGTTTTCCTTTTCATCAGATTCATAATAATAATAAATATAAAGGTCAGGACAAGAAAGATTCTCCTGTTTTTCATTTCAGAGGTAAGTAAAGTACTCACCTGTGTGATGAGAGCCATTGGATTTAGCCCACCTGCTGATCAATCTGTACCATTGCAGATCTCTATATATTGCACCATTTTTATTAATTAATTAATGGGCATTAATGTTCAAAACTAAATAATCAAAGATTTCGAGTTCAAAATCAATTAAAGTTCTATGAATGAAAAAAATACTTTTGATCAGTATCTTATACTTTGCAGATTTATTTTGGTAATTCAAAAAAGTTAAAGATGTTGCATTTATGATGAAACCAATTTAGTACACCTAAAGAAAAAAACTTTAATGTTCGATATATATATTAGGGTTTCATCCAAAAACTATGGGACAATTGGTGGATAAATTATTCAGAATCTCAAGAAGATAGACTTGCATAATCGATGTATCATATATTTGTCTCACACTCTTACTAGTGAGTGGTCCATGAAATACAGACGAGATGTTGCAGCATGAGATGGGAATGTGTGGGTAATTTGTGAGCGGTTTCTTGTATAGAGAAATAAATTCGCAATGAGAGGTACTAAAATTTTGATTATATTAAGGTATATGGAGTTATATCCTCGTGGATATAACTGTAAAATAGTTTTAGAGGAATCGTCACTCGCAAGGGATCCAAACGGTTCCAACATAAGATAAGTTTGCACCGAATAAATATATAAATTACAAATCGTTATATGAATTTTTTACTATAAAATTAGCTATCTAAATTTTGACACAACTATTTCAATCAATCCACATCCATTTGTTCCTACTGTGGAGAATGCTCTAAGGGTGTAAGTGTGTAACTGAGCATATCTACAAAGCTAAACTCGACTCGTTTACTCGAGCTTGAACTCTAATTTGATCGTATCTAAATTTTTCAAGTTCAAGCTTATTTTGGTGCCATACTCAACGAGTTCGTGTTCGGCTCAACTCGACTCTGTTCAATTAAATCATAAATGGTGCACTTAGCTCGAGCCGTAAGTTGACTCGAATTGAGTATATATATTACAATATCATGTAAAACTCGAGGTTGAACATGTATGGAATAAAATGTTGGAAAAAATAAGAAAGCTTCATTAGACTAGCAAGCCTCTCGATTCGAGTATAAATGAGTTCGTACTTGATTTAGTGAAAAAAAAAAAGCTCGACTCGAAATTTAGCGAGTCGATTTCGAATGTTGATCGATCCTAATCTCAAGTAACTTGATTCGTAGGTAGGGGTGGCAACGAGTTACGGGTACCGCTGACCCGCGGGTACACGCCCCGATGTCGCCCCGCCGGCCTGTGACCGATTACCCGTGGGGCAGGTCCGGGTTTGGCGATACCCGCCTCGCCCCATTGACACCCCTACTTATAGTCAAAGTCATAAAGGGCCAAACTGTGATGACTCTTGGCTGGCCCGTTACAATAAAGGTGGGATCGGAGTCGCGGCGAGGAACCTTAGCTGTAGCATGTAGAGCCAGGATTATCTTTTTTTTTTTTTTTTTTTTTTTTCCGAAGCAATCCAGTGGACCAGTACCCGTGTTTTCCCGCCAATGGATGTAGCCGACGTAAGTAGCTTGCTCTGGCAGCTAACACTTCTTCAAATTCACATTTCCCTGCAAACTACTAGCAATGGCGACGCGGATGGAATCTGAGAGGAAGCGAAAAGGGAAAGCCCCTACAACGATTGACAGCAGCGTCGGAAATAGAAAGCCGCTTTCAGATTGCTCTAACATCCTCGCATTACGAAAATCTTCGTCCTCCAGCAATTCCAAACCTACTCCGAATCCTGTACTGTCCACTCCCTATAGAACTCAGCAAGTGAAAAACAGTAGCACGATTGCGTCAAACCCTAGAACGCATCCAGCCGCTCCCGATTCAGTTCCGAGGATCCCGTCGTGTGTTTCTGGTAAATACTCTGACCCAAGGTTGTTGGCTCAATGTCAATGATTCCCTTGATTATATTATCTTCCAGAACGCGATCTTAAGTTGTTGAGAGCTATGTTGTTGAGCTAGATGTAATTGACCTGAGTCGTAGTCCATACTGGCAATTTCTGTTTCCAGGTCGTGATGTGGCTATTTAACAGTGTTTGATTTTGGATTATGCATCTGAATCAGTTTGGATAACGTGCAGGAGAGGAATTGAAATTTATATCTCAAGCTTGTGAATGTGATGAAGTTGATATCACCAATTTTGTGACAAATGGGTTTAGGAAATGTTGCTAAGTTTTGAACTGTTAAAATACTCTTCAATATCAGTTTGAGCAATCTGTAGGATAGGAATCGAAGTTCTTTTCACCAGCATTATGTGAAGTTGACATGGACCTTTGTTAATGGTATTGCTGTTTCTTTTGCTTTTAGGTCGGAGTGAATGTGCAGCATTCGAGCCTCGTTCTGTATATACACGAAAGAGAACAGCAGAGAAAAGGAATGACAGGGACAAGCACAAGGACAAGGACAAGCATGCTGCTGCTGTGAAACCTGTCTTCAAAAGGCCCAGGCGAGTCCTTTCATACTTTGCTCTAGATCTGTGTCTTCTGCTACTGGTTCAACAACCTTTGAAAAATATTGACACTGCTAGAGGGAACTTAGGTTTTGTCTCAGTTCGTTGCAGTAAGACAGTAACTGATGAAAATGCGTTCTAAACAGGCGTGATCGTAGTGGGGGAAGAGTCGCTGCAGTAATCAAGGTACTTTTGACATATCTTGTAAACTATGCCATATGTCAGATGTTTCACCATAATAATAGTGTACCTGTTTAGATAAAACATTCTGAAGATTGTGTTCTCCCTTGTGTAATTTCACTGATGCTGAATCATGGTGTATCGTCTGATAAGGAATCAAGACAAGACTTGGAAGAATACGTAAGGCAGCAAAAGTCATATTTTGAAGAAGTTGATGCATTTGACTTGCTCGTGGAGGAGGTATCGAATGAGGAATTGGAGTAGATTGAAGAAAGTAGCTTTTAAAGACGTAGAGTAAGATTATCTATGTCCAGTTCTCCCAACATACGATAGTTGATGTTTGTATAGTTAACAGAAATAGTAGTAGCACCCTTACACTACTTTCATATTAAGGGGTGTTATTTTCAGTGCAGAGATAATGTTGAAAGTAGGATTCATAGTAGGAACACAAACAGATGTTGCTTAATGTCTTTCATCTATGAAGTTCAATCAAATATCCAACTTCCCATTGCCTCTTTGTTATTCTAGTAATTTTATAAGATGAGACCATTCAGCATTTTATCTGCATAACTGTTTATTATGGGAAGTTCCACAGAGAAGAACAAAAAGTTTGCATTATTATGTTATACAGACAGTTGAAAGGGGGGTTCTACCGAAAAAGGTATCTTGCTTATTCTCTAGATTTGTGACCACTGTATGATGAAACTGCAATAACTTGTGTTATCTATCAATGTTTATGTTTGTTAACTCTGCTGCAATGTCTCCTGACCTCGCCAATGTTCCCACTAGGACCCCGGATGTTGCCCATTTGGACCATAGCATATGCGAAATCCCTGAAGAAAGCATTGTTGTCATCTGCATATTCTCTCACGATGGGGTCCACAGAACCACCATCGTACAGCGCCTGATCGGAATGAAGCAGTCCCTTCTTTTCCAGCAGGTTCTTATAATACGTATTGTCGAAAGCCAAGGGGGTTGCATAGTCCAAATCAGTATGCCTGGAACCTTTTCCTTTTCTCTTACAATGGCGTCGCAGTGACTCAGCAAAGGTGCCGTCTATGTTGGAATCGTAGTGTACCCGTTGTCGGTACCATCTGCACCTCGCACGCCCAATGGTATGTGCACCTGCAAAAAAAATGCTGTCAATTGATTCTAGTAATTTTCAGTTAGGCCTTTATTCACAGAGTTGGTCCATAACTAAATTGATTTGACATGCAATATCTAATTTTAAAGTGTCATTTTGCACCCTTATGTGAGCAAAGTGACAATGTTTACCCTATATTCAAATGCAGAAATGGGTTGCAGAATATTAATGATCTATTTTGCTCTAAATTATCTGTATCACTGACTAAATATTTATCTGAATATTGTTTATGCATACCAGAAAGAGCCACCATGTCCCTTTCTGTAAGTCCGACACGGGCAAAGCTTGATATGAGAGCTGGTAGGTTGTACTCAGGTCGAGGAATGAAGCTATCAGCCGCAGTTCTGCTCGCATTTGTAGAATCTTTCCTTCCTACACGAACTCTCCATGTCGGCCCTCCAAACTGCAAACTTTAAACTGTAAGTTTTTTTTTTTTTTTTTTAATAAAAATTTGTGCTTGGAAAAATTTGGGATCATATCTTACATGAACCACAGCATCTCGAGCTGCAAAAGCAAGAATATCAGCACAAGATACCAAACCAGGGCAGGCTTTCTCGAGCTTCCTTTTGATGCGCTTGATCACCTTGAATCCCCTCAGAGAATGTCTGTTGGTGTATGATCTATGCTCGGTTTCAATGTGTTTCGTCTTATGCAACAATACCGACCCATCGCAGCCCTAAATCAACAAACAAACTCAATCACATTGAATCGAGTCAAAGAAAGAAAAAAAAGGCTGGTTTGGTTAAAAAACGGACTTACATTGACAAAGCAGTCAACTTGGAACAACCGAAGCAAAGCCGGACCGACATGCTCATGCTTGTCAATTGCTCGGTCTACTACATCCCGGACAATCTCAGTGGCTCGAGGACACGAGGCTGAGTAGTACTCCGTGGTCAGGTCCTGGCTGTTGGCTGATACTGCAGCCATAATGAGAAGAAGCATCGATTGAACAATAAGAGGAGCCATGATTCTACTTATCTGGTATCTCTCTATCTATATATGTGTGTTAAATGCTACGGTTCTGCTTATTTACTTGCTGTTACTTCTCCAGATTTTGTGGGGTGGTAATAAAATGTAGTGTGGTTGGTTAGTAGTTATTAATTTTTAACTTCACACAAAGTTTCTTTTTCCAGAATTTTATACGTTCGTTTGGAGCTACTACACATTGCGTGATGGAAGTAACTAACTCGCTAAAGTGAAGTTACTACGAGCTCACTGTTTACGATTACGAATACATGCAGTTTCACATTACTAGCTCAATCATGGATGGTTATCGTTACAGGAGAAAACACATTTTAACAAATTTGTATATGAGAGATTGTTTTTTTCTTGGTTTGACAAATTTGTTATTTGTATATCGATTTTTTTTACTATTGGATATTCGGAAAAACACGGTTTGATAAATTAGTATTTTTAAGAAAATTGACTTTAAGTATCATAATTATGTTATTGTTGCAATGAAGTAACTAATTTTCGTTACTAATAGGAAAATTAGTGCAACGACAAAAGAAATTAATTACTAGATTACAACAATAAAAAAAATCTTAAAATGGAAAAAAAAATTCAAACACTAATTTATTTCTCAAGTATCTAAAATAAAATGTAGATTCAATCAGGATTCTACTCCAAACTTTTGGTAGATATAATTGCGGCATGCTTTTAGAGAAGCTAACAAGGTTGCTGATCAACTTGCAAAAGATGCTATGAAGATGGAAAACTCTTTTGTCTCTTTGTCTGTCCTGCCTTATGGATTTACTTTATTATTATATGATGTACTAGGAACTACTCAAGATCGGGTAGTGCTGAACTAGTTTGTAGTTGTAATTATTTCTTATTGTCTTTTGATTACAAAAAAAAAATGTCAAAATGTGTTTTCTCAAGTATCTAAAATAAAATAAAATAAAAAACTTAGATACCAATTTATTAAAAAGTTAATAACCAAATGACTACTGGATCTTTGATTCATTTACAAATCACTACTGAACTTTGATTTTTTAAAATTAGTCACCTAAACTTTCTATTTTTGAGTAAATTGCTACATTTGTTACAATTTATGTTAAATTCGACAAAAATGAATATGTTTCGGCTACGTGGGGTCTTCTAATGTGTGCCCAAGATAAATTAGAGAGTAAAATGAAATAATTGTAGCAAAATGCATTTAATTGGACGTTTAGTTTAGCTTTCTTTATTTCAACGGCGTATTTCAATTGAACGTCAAACTGAATGTATTTCGATGTAATCTTTTTCAGTTTCTTAACTAATCAATCTCGGATATCCATCAAAATACCTTATGTGGCCGAAATATACTCATTTTTGGTCCATCGAAAATTAAAATTTTCGGTAGCAAATCTTATAAAATTAAAATTCAGATAGCGATTTGTAGTCTAGTGAAAGTCATTAGTGATTTTGCTATTAACCTTTATAAAATTGTTTTCTTAAATACCCGAAAGATTTCTATTTTCTAATGATAATTATATTTTTTTTGGCCATTCTAGTAATATAGTTATATCTTCAAGAGAAAGAGCTACTAAATATGTAGAATAATGAAAAGCTAGTATGTGCAAAAAGGTAGGTGTACATCAACGGTTGTATTTGATAGAGCATCTAAATAGTGTGTTGAAAAGATTAATCGTTCTCGTTACGTGGTAATTCTGATACAATATATTTGTAAAACGGTTCTTAAACTTTTTACACAAAACAGTGGGGAAAAAAAACTTTTGACAGAAAACAAATTGCGAACCACGTAACGAGGTTTGGGCGTTTGGCACCCAAAAAAAAAAAAAAACTCGTAACGAGGAGAAAGTTTGGGGTGGCATTTGCAATTTTGATTTCTTCACTAGTTCAGAATTCAGACTCCACAGAGACCTCGCCGCATTTCTTCTTCATCGCAGCAGCTCGGACCAGATAGATTCTCCCCTCTGCTGATTCAGATCCAATGGCGAACCTAAGGCAGCTCGGAAACCTTGTCAAGGCCACTTTATATGCTAGAGCCACTGCCAATGGCCAAAAAGGTCTCCCGTTTCTCCTCCGCGATTCTCCACGGCGGTTCTCGACCGAGGCGGAGCAGCCGCAGGCTAATAGGATGCCAGAAGATCCAAATACCGGTACTTCGCAGAAACTTCTGATCTTAAGCAATTCATGAATTGATCTCCGATCATTAACGGCTCGAATCATGATTCCTTATCCCTCCTATGCTCCGCTTTAGGGTTTAAGCATATACTGTTCTTCATCGAGCGATGAGTTATTTTCTGCCTTTCTATTCTGATCCTCTTTGTTTGTTTGGTTGAAGGATTTTGATTTTGCTTGCTGTCATAGAGTGAAGGACAATGAATCCACGTTCATGATAGCTTTTACTTTGAGATCAAAAGCTTGCAATTTTATGTTTATTTGGAGATATGAACAGCTATGCTAGAATACTGCAGCTAGCTATGTGTTTTCCTTCCTAGCTCTAAATAGCTAATATCTTCCTGATTCTCAGATGGTTTCTATGGTAAATTGTTTGGAATTACAAGGCACACGATGAAATCAGATGTTGTCAACTTTCTCGAAGGGTGTAATCTGAAGATGGATGATATCAGAATTATGTACAACCGGAGCTTTGTGCCAATGGGAATGTAATGGATTTTCTCCTTGATCTTGCATATATAGGATTCACACTCTTATGTTACTTATGAACATATACTTGCATAGATTTGAAATGTTAGTAGAGCAATTTGTTCATATAGAGTTTATGTCATTCTGTGGTCAGGGTTCTTCAGTTCCAATCTCTAAATGCATACAGTCAGGCCAATCGGACAATTAACAGGAAAGGTCGCTTGTACAGAATGGAGAGGGTAATTAGGCTGTATACTTATTTCTCTGTTCCTGTTGAATGTGCTTGCTTCTAATCTAGGGTAAAACATATTTCAGGCAGATCGTACCCAATGGGATAGTAACATCAACTATGATGGAAAAGTGGTAAGCTCAGTCTTTTTTTATTGTTATAACAATTAAATAAATAAATATTTTGGACATAGATGGTCTCAACTCTCAAGCTCATTTTGTATGTTCTCTGCTATAGCTTTTACTGCAAGGATTACCTCGTACTGCACAGATAGATGATGTAGAGCGCTTCCTAAGTGGTTATGACTACGACTCATCAAACGTTCAGCTCTTTTACAGGTAATGTTCTTATTCTATTGAAACTTTTCTCAAATTATTATATGGTCAATATTTTCAACTGCTGCTTTGGTAGGTTAGAATAGGTAAACCATTTGTTAGATATGCTGTTGGGAAGGTGCAGCTTTTTAGCTTATATGCACAATGCTTTGGATGTCATGGTATCTTGTCTTGCTGTAAAAGTTAACTTAACTTGCCCATGTAATAATTTTGTTATGTAAGTTTGGTTTGTTCATAAATTTGCATACTTTTTAAGATGTTATTGCTCTGGCTTACAGGCAAGCAATTCCTGAGGCTGTTAGAATGGCTACCATAAACTTCCCCACCCAGACACAAGCAATGAGCGCTTTCCTCACCAAGAACAGAGCCTTCTGCCAAAACAATCAGATATTGGTCCGTGTTCTCCAGTAATAATAATATTCCCGTGCTCCATCTCTATGTTCTTGAGATTTAATTCCATTTAGGTAAAATTGGTATGGCCAATTTTTTTTTTTAAGGTAAGTTGGTAAAAACGTCAATTGTATTAGATGTTTGAGAGATTTTCTACAAGAGGTTTTGGTACTGCTAGTAAGGTATTATAATAAATATACAGTTGAATTCTGATACTGATGATGAAAATGTCTCCTCAGTATGTTTTTTCTAATTGTTCCCAGGTATGCAATGTGATAATTAACCCCTGAATGAAACTTAAGTATATAGCTGAAACTCCTTTCTCATATGATCCATCAGATTATCAAGAACAGTAACAACTCGACCTACATTAGGGTTTGATGCATCTTCTGCTCTAAACTTATGAACCTCATTACCGATATGAACCCAACTATACCCGGGTAACGTCTTGAGGTCTCGATCCTTCATCTTCTTCCTCATCTTCGCAGCTTCACTCCACAGACCAACACTAGCATATAAATTCGCCAATTGAACATGTGTGGTGGCACAGTTGGGCTGAAGCCCTAATCTACTCTCTGCTGCCTCGATTCCAATCCAAAAGTAGTTGTGGAAGCGGCTCGAGGATAGCAGCGTGCCCCATATAATCGCGTTTGCAGGAATCGGCATTGATTTAATCAAGTCCCGAGCTTGTTCAAGCTTCCCACTGCGACCCAGAAGATCGACTATGCAGCAGTAGTGGTTGAGCTCTGGTTCGACCCCATGGTCAACCATGGAGTCGAAGTAGAACTTCCCTTGGTTTAGTAGACCAGCGTGGCGGCAAGAGGAGAGGATTCCGAGAAAAGTGATGGAATCAGGTCTGACCTTTTCGAAATTCATCTTGTTGAAGAGATCAATAGCTTCGACTGCCATTCCATAGTGTGAAAATCCAGTGATCATTGAATTCCAAGAGACAATGTCTCTATTTGGCATTTCATCGAACACCTGTAAGGCATCATCCACAGTTCCGGATTTATAGTACATGGTGATCAGAGCGTTGGCTATGTGGACGTATGAAGTGAATCCCATTTGGATTGATTGGCAATGGGCGATTCTGCCTTGCCGAAGAGCTCCAGTTGCAGAGCAAGCGCTCAAGAGGCTGACAATTGGGAGATCATTCGGCTCCGATGATGAATTTCGCATAGATTGGTAGAGGTCGAAACACGAGTTTACCTGATACGATTGTGCGTAACTTGTGATGAGAGCTGTCCAGGAAACTACGTTTCTCAGAGGCATTTCGTCGAACACTTTGGTGGCGTTCTCCACATCGTTGCACTTGCTGTACAGGTTTATCAGAGAAGTGCCCACATAAACATTGGAGGCAAACCCAGTCGTCAGAGCCGAGCAATGATACTGAATCCCTGACTGTAGGTCCCGGCGAGAAGCACATAAACTCACCGCGCGGGATAAATCAACAACGTCAACCAACGCCTTTCTCGAATTTTCAGGCGAAACGCAGGTCCCGGAATTTTGAGCTCCCCTCTGAGTCATTCCGTCGAAAACATCGGAGCGTATCTCGAACAAGTCGTCGATCAGTCGGAGATGGCTTCTTTGATTTGTGTGAACATCGGGCCTGGACGATGATGGTCTCCTTCCCCTGAAGAAAATGTTCATTCCGGGGCCGGACGCGGTTGAGATGGTGACGTGGCCTTGATTCTAAGTGGAGATTCTAGTGATCGGTAACTGCAAAGTATGACGTGCAATATGACGTCAACAAGCCGGAATTTTATATGGCAAATAGAAAACAAATTTTAAATGTAGATTACTACTGAAAATAGTTTAGGATTAATTGCTAGCGGGAGTTTGGTCAGTTAAATAAATTGTTACACTGAGTTTTCTCTAGATAATTTGTTTAGTTCAGCTTTGGCATGTAAATAAATTGCTAGCGTTTACTGGAATTTGTCACATGTATTGTATGAGATTAAAGAAAAATCAGAAATAAATGACAGAATTATCGTCACAAAAAAGGCGATTTCTTGTAATTTCGATTATGTGGATGAGAAAAATTCCGTCATTTTAAATCTGTTTTGACATCGTTTATATCATTAGATTCGTAATTTGTTCATTTATACTTTCATTTTTTAATGATCAAATTAAATTGCCCCGAATCATGCTGAGATTTAATTTAAAAAATGAAGATTAGATTAAACTTTTTTTCAGCTGAAATATCGAAATGAGTTGAACCAGTTCCGAGCGATCAGACCATAAACTGACCACCTTGCCAATTAAAAGGTTGGGTTGGATTTTCAAAACATTCATTATATAACCTTTTGTGCCGCCAAGCCAACCTCCATTATCTAGCACTACAACGAAAGCGATACTCTCACGGGAGCATCGTGCAATTGTTTGGGAACGTAATACAAATACTTATCTATCAAGATGGGGGGCTTAGTGGGCGAATAATTACAGGTTAATAAGGTTGGTTGGTAACCCTCATTTCGCTTGCAGAGTTAGGTTAAAAGTGAAAACAATTATTTATTTTTTTGGGTTAGTAAAAAAATGTGTTTGATCATTACTAAATTTTATATACTAGTACCTGTGTAATTAACACAATATTTGATTTGAATACATAATATCTGGATGACATATTAAATTAATTTTATAATCAGCGGGTTAATTAATACTTAGAAATATTCAAACTAAATATAAGTATTAATACATAATTATTATTTTTCCGAGAAAAGAAATGAGCGATTAGTGACGACTCTAGACTCATTCCGCTACATAATGTTTGGACTCTCATGTTCACGATTCGTAATTTTTTCCAAATAGACTTAGTGAACAATCAACGCATGTGCCGACCCTGTCAACATAGCCTCAACAACACGACCTAGTATAATTAAGAGGTATACTCTTTAAACTTAATTCTACTAATCTAACGTGTGGTATATGGATCAAATAGGACTCGGTATTTTAATCAGATCGCCACAAACTGATTCCGCAATAAGTTTCAAACTGAAACTTTTCGGAACCAATCGCACTTAATATGCAAATCAAAGATACAAATATAATTTTTATTTTTCATTTTTGTATTTAATGATCATGCAAAGGTTGCATTTATTTTATTTTGTTGTAACATTCAAGTCGGGGATATTATAGTGAGTGGGGGGAAGGAAACACTGTGGTAAACGTGGCCGGCGATATTGCTACACTACACAGTATGGGCAAAAAAGAGGGCAGCACAGCCCTAGGCTAGGCTAGGGTTTGGACCTGGGTCTAGACTCTAGTCTAGTGCATGTCACTGTTCATGCTACTTTACTTGCCCTCTTTGCTATGCAAGCGGTGACGTCACTTCTTTGCTCACCATCATACTAAAACTCTCGTAAAAACGAGAGAAACATAATCAACTGTTAAAACTTAAAAACATTTTATTTTCTTTAGGAAATGTTTAGAGAGTTTTTTACTAAAATTAAGTCGATTTTAATTCATTCTGATTTTTCAGTCATTAAATCAGAAGAGAAAGTACATCTTATTTTATGAGAAAGTAAAATAATCAATCTAAACTTTTACATGGATTTCGGCATGTATGATCGAACAACTGAAAAATCAACTTAATTAAAGTCGATTTCATTTTAGACACATCCAAATACTTATTTGAAGAGAAAAAATAAAATAAAAATGTAAAAGTTAGCTTATTAAAATTCGAAATTGATTGGACTGACTAATAAAACTAATTGCCCGACCAAATTCATATCCAGCCATCCAGGTAAAGATTGCACCTTGAGAAGGTAGATCGAAAATGATTCAAAAAGATCAGCATCAACTATGACAACAAAAGATTGTTAGATGTATATATATATGATTTTATTTTATTTGTTTACCGTCGATGTAGACTCCAATGATAGTGATCCAAAACGGTGCCTTCATATATAGGGTTTATCATCTACACGAGGTCGGTCTCAAGTATATAACATGTTGCGAACTTGCAATTTAGTGTTGCTATTTTGTAAATATTCGGTTTCCGAAATATAAGATTGGTTGGTTTTCAATTTTTTTTTTTCCTGATTTTGAAGTTAAAGTTTTTAAACAAAAAATTGTTAATTTTTAATTTTTTGAAATATCAGATTTGGTACTCATGGTTTATGTTTTTATGCTTAAAAAATATATTTTTATTCTAATCAATTTTAAAAGGAAAAAATAGAAATCAACAGATCTGATACTTCAGATATATATCAACAAAATAAAAACAAAAATGCTAAGATGTTAAATTGTGGAAAAATCACTCAAATACCTATTTTTTGAAACTCAAACACAAAAATAAAGGGAATGCGCCATTCATCTCAGAATATTGCTACTGCTAAGAATCGAACCCATGTCACTTACATGATAAACGTGAATACTGACCATTGCACTACAATGTCTTCTGTCTTTTGGCATTAGTGATTCTGGTTCCAGAAACTCATTTTCCCTCATTTTTGTATTTGAGTTCCAAAAAATGGGTATTTGACCTTAAATTGCATCATAACTTACACTTGGACTGTGCTTTATGTACTAAAACCTATTATATATTCCAACCCTATTTTTTGATATTCCAGCTGATATTGATGCTGCACTTTTTACGCTTGGGGGAAGGGCTTATTTGATGATAGCACACACACTACTCTTTTCGTACAAATTCTACGTTGTCTAGTCACATCGATGCTGTAGTGTTGCCTGCTTACAAAGTAATGCACTCAATTAGTAATAATATTAATTCCTTAAACATATAGGTTTTCCCATAATATATTATTATCTATACAAAAAAAAGGATAAATGTCATATATTGGGTTCGCACAATGTAATTATGATCTATTTTTATTTATCAAAGAATATGCTAGTAATGACGATCATAGACTCACCCCGTACGTAATGTTCGGGCTTTTGTACTCACAATTTGAAATTTTTCCGAACAAACATAATAAATAACTGGCGCATGCACTACCCCATCAACATAGCTCCACTAACATCCTAATATGATCAAGAGACTGGCATAAGTCTTATTGTACTCGCATTCTCATATGTCTAACGCAGTATATTAACTCAGCTAAGTTTTCATCAGAAAAATTGCTTCAGAATGAGTTCATATTTTTATACAAATGGAGGTTAATTATCAAATTTACTAGCTGAATTTTGGACACTTAGATAAATTATAATTTTCTTTTTTACATTTTGCCAAATCACTAACTAGTTCACTCAATTATTATAGACGGAATTGGTCACACGTGATTAAAGAAAAGCTGACTATTATGGTACACCGACTTCAAGAGTAAATTGTTCAATAAATACTTCAACTAACTATTTATCAAACTATGTAATATAGTGTAGTGGTTTAACGCTTCATCTTAAGATTAAGGGTTTAAATTCCGCTAGTGACCGTTGAAATTGAAAATATTCATAACTAGCACTTTACCGGTGCATATGAAGCATGCTTACGAGTACTTTCCCCTCTTGATGGCACACCCGCTCCGCGAAGGAAAAAAAACTATTTGTCTAAATACAAAAACTTCCTTTTATCTCTACAAAGAAAATATTGAGAAGATTCCATATTATTATTCAACGTTCACATCATGCATTTGGCCCAAAAAAAAGCGTTCACATCATGCAGTATTTCAGATGCTAATTAAGTTGGTTGTGAGCCAATTGAAATGATGTATTTCCTTCTAAACCATCCAATTGGGTTTGAGTCTTGGAGATGAGGATAGGCCATTTACTGCCAAAGCCTAAGGCTATCCTTTCATCCTTAAATTTTCCATCCAACCACTCATTAAGAAAAAGAAAAGAAAAGATGCTCTATGATTACTGAAAAGAATTAAAAAGCGCGTCTTAATTAACTTTTTTATAAATATAAAATTTTAGATGAAAATATTTATACATTCTTATACATATTTTAATATTTCCCTAACTACTTTAATCTTGACTTCACTTGAGTCCATAACACAATGAGCTTTTAGTCGGTCACCTCGGTCTTTAATATGTCAATTTTTTTTTCAACATTTTTTTTGAAACGATGTCACTATGACTAAAACTTGTATACTCAGATACCATGTTAAGAATAAAACGTATGTATTAACCAGTTTTTCCATAAACTCGAATTTTTAGGTGAATACATTTGACACACTCTTATACATATACTTCAACTTATAATAAACAATATTTTTAAATACAAAATTTATTATCATCTGTAAAGAAAATAATCTATCTGCATTATTATGGCTAATGTATAAATCCGTTCTATCAAATTGAACGTTATTAATTACATAAGAGTATAAATATCTAGACTAATATATCTGCATAATTACCAATAGATGATACATTTAGACTTGCATCGTTCATTAATAAGAGATTTTGGCTATTTGAGCTCTGGAATAATCAAGGTCAGAATTCATCCATTATAAGGTGTTTCGATATGAATGAAAATTATTTTAAGTATGAAGTAAATATATCAAATGTATTGTCGTGATGGCCAGCCTCATAGAACGAACATAAAAAAACACGATGGGCCACTAGATAGTAATAGTAATGGCCTCAAACTTATAAGCACCTTAGTAAATGGGGAATGATCACCATCACCTTACCCCACCAACATGAACTTTTTGTGTATTATATAAACTTTGTAATATGATTCACGTAGTAGATTATCATTTCATTTTTTTAATAAGAAGATTAAGTTTGAAATTGAAGAATATTTCATGATTGACACTTTTCTTATGGTTTGATTTGGTGTATTTGGTGTAAGTGTATATTATTTTAGATATGTAGTAAACATATACTATTTCGATGATTCATAGAACAGCTGCAGAATTTTTTTTTATTTATGAAAATAAATATAACTTGTTTTATTAGTTAAAAGTAGTTAATTGGCTAATGTGGTTGAGAGGTGGTGTCCCATCAAGTGTTGGGGAAATGGAAGATTCTTTCTTACCTTAGCCAGTTTTCTGGAATCATGAATAGAACCGCTCAGTGGTCCATTTGACTTATCCTTAATACTGGTCGGGGAGAGATATGAACCTCAAAGGAAGGAATAAATCCAATAGCACCTCACAATGTGTCACAATGAAGAACAAAATGCTACTATTATTTGGTCTTGCTAGCTAAGAGTTTCGTATTTAACCATCTATCGTGCATGCTGCTTTAGTTCTTTTCCGTCTCGCGGGAATGTTCTTATAAGTAGAGTGGGTTATTAAAAGGGTTAATAACTAAAAAACTGTCCAAAGTTTACCCTATGTTAAAATTAGGTGTCTGAAGTTTGAAATGTTAAAATGGACTGTCCCAAGTTTCATTTTTGTTGAAATTTGGTATCTCGGTATGATTACTTTAGAGAAGTCAATTCCGACGAAACCGTCTGTCAAATTTGAGCTCTCATACACACTCCATTCTCGTCATCTTGCCGGGACCGTCACCTAAAAAGTTGGTCACATCCGGGCAAGTAAATCTCGCTCTATTGTCCTTGGAAAATGGCTCTACACCACTCTTCTAGAAACTTTTTTTTTAATGTTCAATTTTTAGGTGAAATTTGACGATTTTGTGAAAAGTAAAGAGTGATGGATTATGAGTGGGTTGGTGGGTTGATGAAAATGATGGAATAAAAATGAAAAGACGCACAAAGACACCAAATTTCAACAAAAATGAAACTTGGGACAGTCCATTTTAACATTTCAAACTTCAGACACCTAATTTTAACATAGGGTAAACCTTGGACAGTTTTTTAGTTATTAACCAATTATTAAAATTGGTACGATCGGTTCTAAACAGATTAGGTCTACAAATAATAAATTAATCTTAAAAATTGTGAGTACTTTTGCCGAATCGGTTCCACACTAGCCCAATACTGGTTTTGGATCTGTTTTTTTGTTTTTAAATTTTGTGCAAACTTTTATGAAAAACAGCCTGATCAGTACGGGACCGAATCATAACTATTCTTAGCAAAATAGTTCCGAATTGGTCTAGAATCAGTTTCAAACAGATCAGAGTTCTTCTAGGATAAACCAAGAAAACAAAAAAATCGGTCCACTGTGGAGCTGAACTATTTTGACCAGTACTGTTTAAAATAATTATGGTCCGAGTCGGAACCGATCCGGGCCAATACCATGCACAACCTTAGTTCTAATAGGTCATGTTTAAAAAACAGAATAGTCGACTTTGTATCATCTCTTATAGATTCATGTTGATTTTACTAAACACATACAATATCGTCTGAATTGGTCCATAATCAGTTTCAAACCGGTCCACTGTGGACCTAAACTGTTTTGACCAGTACTGTTTAAAATAGTCTGATCCGGGTCGGAACCGGTCCGGGCCATTACCATGCACAACCTTAGTTCTAATAGGTCATGTTTAAAATACATAATAGTCGACTTAGTATCATCTCTTATAAATTCATGTTGATTTTAGCTAGACATATACAATATCGTCTGAATTGGTCCATAATCAGTTTCAAACCGGTCCACTGTGGACCTGAACTGTTTTGACCAGTACTGTTTAAAATAGTTTCGATCCGGGTCGGAACCGGTCCGGACAATTACCATGCACAACGCCACAACCTTAGTTCTAATAGGTCATGTTTAAAACACAGAATAGTCGACTTAGTATCATCTCTTATAGATTCATGTTGATTTTAGCTAGACATATACAATATCGTCTGAACTGGTCCAGAATCAGTTTCAAACCGGTCCACTGTGGAACTGAACTGTTTTGACCAGTACTGTTTAAAATAGTTTCGATCCGGGTCGGAACCGGTCCGGACCATTACCATGCACAACCTTAGTTCTAATAGGTCATGTTTAAAACACAGAATAGTCGACTTCGTATCATCTCTTATACATTCATGTTGATTTTAGCTAGACATATACAATATCGTTAACTTTTTCATTATGTAACAAACTTTGTGGGAAAAAATAAAAATAAAAAAATCGATCCGCAGCTTATCTAGGATATAGGGTCAAGAGTACGAGTATTAATTAAATTGTATATCACGGGTCAACCATGTATTATCTAAAAGGGTTAATTACTAGCTATTATGTCTGAATTTTGTCAATGTTAATTGGAGAGTTCTGAATTTTCAAAAGTTAATTTGAAATGTCTGAAATTTCAACTTTGTTGATTTAAGGTTTTCCGTCCATTTTTAGGGTTAAATTTAGGGTGAATAACTAAAAAACTGTCCAAGGTTTACCCTATGTTAAAATTAGGTGTCTGAAGTTTGAAATGTTAAAATAGACTGTCCCAAGTTTCATTTTTGTTGAAATTTGGCGTCTCTACCCGTCTTTTCATCTCTATTCAATCATTTTCATTAACACACCCACCCACTCATAATCCATCACTCTTTACTTTTCACAAAATCGTCAAATTTCACCCAAAAATTGAACATTAAAAAAAAAGTTTCTAGAAGATTGGTGTGGAGCCATTTTCCAAGGACAACAGAGCGAGATTTACTTGCGCGGATGTGGCCAACTTCTTAGGTGATGGTCCCGTCAAGATGATGAGAAGGGAGTGTGTATGGGAGCTCGAATTTGGCAGACGGATTCGTCGGAATTGACTTCTCTAAAGTAATCACACCGAGACACCACATTTTAACAAAATTGAAACCTTGGACACTACAGTTTAACATTTGAAACTTCAGACACTAATTTTAACATAATGTAAACATTGGACAGTTTTTTAGTTATTAACCCTTAAATTCAACAGAATTGTGTGAAATGACATTCTTGCCCCTTTTAATATTTTGTTTTATTTAATATCTTATTTGAGGAAATGTGAAATGACAAAATTACCCCTGAAGTCAAATTAAAACCACCCAGGCTCCGTCCACCGCCACCCGGCTCCGACCACCACCACCCCGACTCCGGCGACCACCACCTCGGCTCCGGCGACCACCACCTGACTCCGGCGATAACCACCACGGCTCCGATTAGGCCCAAATCGGAGCCACCAGCCCTGATTGGCCCAAATCGGAGCAAAAAAGATCCGATCGGAGCTTTTTGGCTCCGATTTGGGCTCAATCGGGGCTGGTGGCTCCGATTTGGGCCCAATCGGAGCCGTGGTGGCAGTCGTCGGAGTTGAGCGGTGGTCGCCGAAGCTGGGGTGGTGGTCGCCAGGTGGTGGTTGCCGGAGTCGGGTGGTGGTTGCCGGAGCCGGGGTGGTGGTGGCCTGTGCCGTGGTGGCTTTAAGGGCATTTTTGTCTTTTCACTTCAAGCATGTGAGGGGCACACTTGATAGAAGGGCATTTTGGGAATTTAATTTTATTTCCGGTCACATGCCAAGTATGTGACCAACTTCCGTTAGTTTTAACGGAAAAAATTAACGGAGACCTCTTATATCCACAAAGTTGAAACTTCAGACATTCCATATTAACTTTTGAAAATTCAAACCTCTCCGTAATATGAGCCAAAATTCAGACATTTCCTAGGTTATTAATTATATGCATATAATTAGCCCAACTTCCATAGAGGGTTGCAGCACTTCACTTACAACACATCAAAGCTTAGGGACTAATTTTGGGTCCGAAAAAGGCTTGGGGACTAAACTATTGACAATTTTATACGAAAAATGATAGCACGGACGACTACGTATGAAAAGTCGTGTTTGTGTAAACATATACAACAACAATAACATAATGTACACAATCACAGTTAACACATGGCTTTTTTGCGTCGTGTTTGTATTTTAGTATAACAACACAACACAAACGAAATGACGATAAAATCGTACTATTAAGTCTAGTTTTGAAGTATTTTTTGAACCATTTTTTTTAATAGCTTTTATACAAGTAGTATAATTTTTAGAATTTGACAACTCTACATTAAAAACATGTGAAATCTGACATATGAAGTTTTTAGTTTTTACTACGTCAAATTTACATATTTTAAACTTAAAAAAAAAAAAAAAATCAGCATATCATGGAAAATCAGTACAAGTACTAACTAACTTAACATTCATAATATGGAAAATTGTGTATCGTGTTTGTGTTCGTAACACTAGCACGCTATTATATGTGTTCGTATCAGATAAGTTTAGCACGATATATAACCTTATTGATGCTGATTTGTCACCTATAAACTAGCTCCAGTAGTTAATAGTAATAGAAAAAACACATTGGTAAAAAAAGCTCGATAAGTTTAGTTCCATGTGACACACGTGGATCTCAGGGCATCTCTCCCATAGAATACGTCAGCGTGTGTATCACAATTGCGCACTCTACTAGAATGTGAAGTTTTAAAGGGAACACTTAACCAAATAATGTATGGTAATATAAATTACTACTTAAATATTGACTCAATTACAAACTATTACTTTGTTACAATTTACGTCAAATTAGCTATAAAATGAGTACATTTTGGTTATGTGACGTTTTTTTATGGGTACACGAAATAGATTCATTAAGAAATTAAAAAGATTGCAACGAAATACATTCAATTTGATGCTCAATTGAAGGACATCCTTAGAATTAAGGAGGTCAAATTGAACGTTCAATTGAAGGTGTTCCGCTGCAATCCTTCCAATTTAATGTCTGATTTATTTTAGGTTCATAATAAACATCATGTAGCCGAAACATACTATTTTTTATTCAATATGATGTAAATTGTAACAAAGAGCAATTTGCTAGAAAATTTAAGACATTAATTTTCAAAAAGTTCAAATATAATTTGTAAGTCAATATTCAGGTAAAAATTTGGTTATTAAGCCTAATCTTGATATTTCAAATGAGGGGTCCCATCTTCTGGATCACACAATACTCATTTGCCTACTTATACCTTACCAACTAGCTACCATATTCTCCAACTAACACACCCTTCTTCTTCTTCTTCACTTTCCTTCATTGTTCTCAAACCATATATAAAACACACAACCAACTCAAACTCAAACACAAAACACTATCCTCACTATGGAAGCCAAAGGCTACACCCAAGACGGCACCATCGATCTCCGAGGCCGCCCAGCTCTCGCCTCCAAGACCGGCAAGTGGCGAGCTTGCGCTTTCCTCGTTGGTACGTACTAATGCTTCATTTTCGTCTCCTCTACTTCGATAACTATATTTTTCCGTGAAGTAACGACATATAATTCTCGTGGCGTGACGTTTCAGGGTACGAGGCATTCGAGCGGATGGCTTTTTACGGAATCGCGTCAAACTTGGTAAACTACTTGACGACTCAGCTGCATGAAGACACCGTATCATCGGTTAGGAACGTTAACAACTGGTCAGGCTCGGTTTGGATCACTCCTATTCTCGGCGCCTACGTGGCCGACGCCTACTTGGGTCGGTTTTGGACGTTCACTATATCCTCCCTAGTTTATGTCATGGTAAATTTAATTTCTCCGTTCCTTATCTATCAATATCGAGTTATTATAACAAGATAATAAATGATATAGACGAAACCAAACATGTTGGTGAAAAAAACCATATACATAATTAAAAATGGAAAGTATATGGACATGATTGGGTCCATATTCGAATACACTAGCTAGCTAGCACTTAGTAAGGATCGTATTGGAGGTTACCTACTTAATGAGTAATTGCGTGGGACCAAAATTTGGGTGCTTATTATGTTGGATTCATCTATCGGCCATGATTGCATAGTGCCGATGACGTGGCTCCAACCCTTTTAATGTGCCCTCCACATCAATTGTCATAATTAGGCCACGTGTTGAGGTAGCCCGATTTCCTGTTTCTGATGTGGACTACGATATTCAACACTAAGTAATAATACTAAGGTTTCCTTATAAGATGAAGACAAGGTACTTCCTATTCGTCACATGTTGGTTGAATATGATATATTGTTTTATTTGCACCAAGTGGATTTATATACGGTTGAAATTAGTCTAACGTCATTGCTTAACGTTTTATTTTGAATGAAGGTTTTCAAATTTGAGTTTTAGGAATGACAAAGTGTCTATGGTCACATTACAAACTGATCAAATATGAGTAGAAATTATTCTAAGTTAGAATATATTGGTGCTGCCTTCTAACGACTCCAAGATATCTGACAAAAAAATGCCTCACACACTTGCACATAAATAAATATGTCAGGGAATATAAGTGCTGAACAATAATATTTACCTGCTTTAAGTTAAATTCTTTAGATGGAATCAAAGTCTTGTTTAAATTGATAGTATATGATCCGTATTATTTCACATTTTAAGTTTTACCAATTCAGTGTTTGGTCATAGACGTGAAAAGTGTCAAATTAGTCACACTGACCATATATATTTTTTACTTTTTTTTTTTTTTTTTTTGCCTTACCTCACCATAAGAGTTCATGAGTCTAAATTATTTATATTTTATATTTTAATTTTACATTTTCGAAATAAAGACAAAACCAGTAAATGATCAGACGACAAGATATGTAGCTAGATTTTGGTTGTTAAAAGAGAATCTAGTCTAGTTCTTAGTTCTTACCCCACAAGACTACAAAAGTAGAATGTCTTTTTTCTTCTTTATTTATTTTTTCTACGCAGATAGATTCTCTGTCAATAAAAGATACTAGTGGAATACTAAGTGCCAAATTGCTATATGAAATTTGACTAATTTTATAAATCCCCTTTTAATTTTTAAAAATTGTCTACCCGAACTTTTAGTTTCAGAGGAAATTGTTACATCTGTTTCAGTTCTTGCCAAATTGGATAGAAAATGAACATGTTTCCATCATTTGGGGTCTATTCATGTGTACTATAGATGGATTCAAACATAAATTAAAAGTATTGCAATAAAATACCTTTAGTTGAAGCTCAATTGAAAAGCACTTTCTAATTGGGTGGAAGTTCAATTGAGTATCAAATTAAAGATATTTTGTTGCAATACTTTCAATTTATGTTTCAATCCACCTGAGGTACACATGAAAATATCTCACGTGGCAGAAATATGCTTATTTTCTAGAAATTGAAACGAAGATAGCAATTTGCATAGTATCATAATTTACATATTCAAATATCTGTAGCATCAAATTTAAATCCTAGTTTATTTTTAAAAAAGTTTCACATAATGAGCATTCGACATCGACAGGGAATGATTCTACTGACAATGGCCGTATCACTGAAATTCCTCCGACCGACCTGCGAAAACGGAGTGTGCAGCAAAGCAACCTCGACCCAGATCGCCTTCTTCTACACCGCTCTATACACCATCGCGATCGGAGCAGGCGGCACAAAACCAAACATATCCACATTCGGGGCCGACCAATTCGACGACTACAATCCAACCGAAAAGAAACTCAAGGTTTCTTTCTTCAATTGGTGGATGTTCAGCTCCTTCTTAGGAGCTCTTGTTGCAACCCTAGGACTTGTGTACATTCAAGAGAACTTGGGGTGGGGTTTAGGGTATGGTATCCCTACAGTAGGGCTTCTCTTGTCCCTCTTCATATTTTACTTGGGGACACCCATTTACAGGCACAAGGTTAAGACCAATGCTAGCCCCGCCGAGAGCTTAATCCACGTGCCTCTCGCCGCGTTTAGGAATCGGAGGATTTCTTTACCGAATGATCCTTCGGAGCTTTACGAGCTCAACAAGCAGTTCTACATTGCTAGCGGGAAGCGCCAGGTCCATCACTCGTCGGTTTTCAGGTATATATATATACTCTCTTAATTGTTCGTACTCGATTAGTTCTATCGTGAAAGTTTAGACTAACTATTTGATCAATTTTCTTAAAATCTTAAAATAATAGATAATAATAGATGAAGCCGTGATGAAGTAAAAATTAAAGTGTAATTCCAACTTCCGGTATAATTAGTTTGTGAAACTCTAAAGTAATGGTGGTCCAATTTGTAGTCAAAAAGTGAAGAATAGTTGAACCTCATCCAAGGGTGGTGGGACGGTGGCCGGACCCTCAAGGCACTAAATTGACATGTCAATACAACAAATATATTACCAAAAAAATATAAATATCTTAAATAAATCATTTGGATTGGTTAGGTTAGGTTGGCATAGATTAGATTAGATTTTAACAATACATTTATCCAAATGTGTTGTGAACCAATCAATTTTTAAAAAGAAAAACGTTATTAAATCGGTGAATCCTAACTTTCTAAACTTGGACACCACTTGGAATCTTGGATAATTGGGTTGTTACACAAGATAGGTAAAAGTAGGTAAAAGTTAATTGGACTAACTCGTAAAATAAATTGGGGTTTCAAATGTCAAACTAAGTTAAATATTATTAAAGCTTTCTAAGAATACAACCTTATGATTATAAGTAAAGAAAAAAGATCGATACAATACAAAAAAATCTAGTTCCCCTGGAAATTAAATTCTTGGTAGAGGTATTTCCAAATATGGGCATGCTATATGATCATAAAAAGATTCAATAACACTTCAAATTTGGGGAATTGTGTGATGGTGGACCTGCCCATGAGCAATACTACTGCATTTCATCTATACACGCACACTCTTAAAGAAAGGACCAACCAACTAAGCTTTTTTTTCTTCTAGAGGCTCGTTAAAATAACAATATCTATAACATGATTACTTTATGCTTAAACTAATTGATACTCGTATTAGATCAGTCCATAAAATGTGAAGTGTTTGATATGAAATTTTTTTCATTCTTTGAGTTTTAACATTTGAGTTTTAACATAGTATGAACTTTTAACATTTGTTTAATTGATAAAATATTGAAAATCATATATATATATATATATATATATATATATATATATATATATATATTACATGGTTGACCAACCAACCAAGTTGAGACATAATATTACAAGAATGAAGCAACACCATATAAGAGGTTGTGGATTTCCTTCATTCCCCTTTCTATAGTGCACTTGTGAGGAGACCGATTAGATGGCTGCTCATTCATTACTTGGTGTGTGTCTTGATGTTATCCAAAGTGTTTTCAGTGAATTCGAATCTGCACCATGTGGTGCTGTATAGTCCAATCCTTAATGAAACATTTTAATAAAAACAAAATATAATTCCGTTTAATTAAATTAGCTAGATAGTGACACTGATGTACAATTTTGAGATATAAAATTAATTTTAGAATTATTTATAATGTTTAGTTATAAATATATTTTTTTTGGTAACGTAGTTATAAATATATTGATATACTATAATATTATATAATTTTAATAATCGTTATCAATAAAACATAATTTTTTATAAAATACTCTAATTCACGAATATTTTTTTACATAAAGGTTCCTTGATAAGGCTGCAATAAAACAAGACAGATCGGTGTCGTCTCGGTCGCCATGCACGGTAACACAGGTAGAAGGAATGAAGATGATCCTAGGGATGATCCTAATATGGCTAGTGACCCTAGTACCGAGCACCATCTGGGCTCAGATCAATACCCTCTTCGTCAAGCAAGGAACCACTTTGAACCGAACCCTAGGGACCCACTTCCAGATCCCCGCCGCCTCACTGGGCAGCTTCGTAACCCTCTCGATGCTACTGTCGGTCCCGATGTACGACCGCTACTTCGTGCCCTTCATGCGCAAGAGGACCAACAATCCTCGTGGCATCACCTTGCTCCAACGGCTCGGGATCGGCTTCATAATTCAGGTATAGACAATGTGCGCGCGCGTAGCGTGTGCTGCTGTCTAGTATATATTTAAACGTATCTAATATTATGATTTTTTATTAAAAATAAGACGTGCAATTGTCTCATTAATTCGGTACACTCTTATACATACTTCAACAGAATCATCAAATTTAGATAACTATCTCCAAATTTGTGATAGTTTCTCATCAAGTTTTTGGGTTATCAGGTTGTCGCGATTGCGGTCGCTTACGCAGTAGAAGTACGGCGGATGCATGTAATAAGTAACCACCACATCTCGAGCCCTAAAGAAATCGTCCCAATGAGCATTTTCTGGCTGCTGCCTCAGTACATCCTTCTCGGAATCGCTGACGTCTTCAACGCTATCGGTTTATTAGAGTTCTTCTACGACCAGTCGCCGGAGGACATGCAGAGCCTCGGAACCACCTTCTTCACCAGCGGGATCGGTGTCGGGAATTTCCTAAACAGTTTCTTAGTCACGATGGTCGACAAGATCACCGGCAATTACGGAGGAAAGAGCTGGATCGGGAACAACCTTAACGACTCGCATTTGGACTATTACTACGGGTTCCTCCTCGTCATCTCCACGGCCAACATGGGCGCGTTTTTGTGGGCGGCGAGTCGGTACATGTACAAGAAGGAGAACCTTGCCGTGGAAGTGCAGGATGGGGTTGTTGAAGGGAAGAGCTTGGATATTTCACCTCTAGGGTTACAAGTGTGAATATTATTAAATTTCGCAAATAATTATTAATAGTTTCGACCAAGCATACACGTGTGTGCAGGTGTCTAGTATATATTAATTAAGCCTTTGATATGAAGAATGGAATTGGATAATAAAGCTAGGGTTTTTCGGCTGGGTCAGTTTTTCCGGCTAACTCAATTTCTTGTAAAATTAAACTAACTTTCTGCATTTTCCGAAAAATCGAGAGGTTATATGATGAACGAACCATCATGTATAAATTAAGAGGGTATTCGATGAATCAGTTGACTTGATAATGAAATATATCATTAAAAAAGTAGGAATAGAAAGATATTTTGGCTTATTTCTAGTATGAAAGGATTTGTTTACTATTTTCACAAACACTATGTTTATGATACTATTTTTGTGTTTTTTAATTATCCTAAATGTTAACCCTAAAAGAAAATTGATATTATTAATGTTATGATACAAATACTAAGTGTAGTTTTAAAAAAAAATTCACATTAAAAAAAAATGTTACAGTTAAGATCCTAGTAATAAAATTTTTGTGTGCTAGAAAACACAACATACAGTATGAAATGTGTCAATTATTCCCTTTGGATTAAATTACACATCATGTAACTGTCACCGTTACTTAGGGAGAGTGGAGTATCTGGTATCGACTTTGTTTTTCTGCGAGTGTTAAGCAAAGAGTTTTATGGTTCATCATCATAAACTCCAAACGCCATGATTTCTTCTTTGTTAGGTTTTGGAACGAAGTGCTTTTTCTTTTGGGCTAAGAATCAACAGTGTTATTGGGCCGTAAAGAAACCAACCATCCTTTCGCTAGTTTTTTTTTTAAACATTCTTTCGTTAGCTCAAGAAGTGAAAAAGCTATATATATTTATACAATTTTAAAAAAAATATTTTTAAAATGCGAAAAAATACTAAAGGTAGGACCCCCCTAAGAGGATTGTCTTTTTTTTTTTTAATAATAAAGAGGACTGTCCTTTTAAAGAACAACTGCTATATATTCGTATTTTTTGGAAGAAAAAAAACATTTTTATTATATTATCTTTACAGAAATTATTTTACAAATTTATTAAAATATTTTTATACTGGCCAATTTTTTTTATAAATAAATTAATTAAAAAAGTATATATATATATATATATATATATATAGTGTGAAATGTCAATTATGCTTTGACTATGAAAGAATCAAAGAAAGTGGTAACTTTTGCGAGAGTGTGGATAGTAAAAAGAAGAGTTGGTGTGGGGTATTGACATCTACCTCTGAGTGTTATCTTAATTTGGATTTGGAGGTATAAAGTTATAGATATGAGGCTTCTTCACTCTCAGGACCTGGTCAATAATATTAGCTAATATGTCATTTTTATTATATATATATATGATTATAAGTTTGCTTTTTATGGACTGTTCCAGTACAAATAGATATTTCTTATAAGTTTAAATATGGAGTAAACATGCTATATGTGTTGTCGTTCTAAAGTTTGTTTAAGTTTATTTTTTCAAAAATAACTTTGAATGATTTCAACGTCATACGAAAAGTGAAATAATACAATTTTTAGGTCTCAAATTCCCTAAAAAAAACGATCAATTCAACCCGAAAACGTTTTATTGTATAACTCACACTAATTTAAAGTAACATTGCAAAATGTCACATATTAGTGGAATTTATCGGTTACGAGTTGTTACTACCTCATCTTCTCGTTTATCGCTTTTGATTTTGAATTGTAATTCGAATTAAGTTTCCAATAAAAAAAGGCTTTCTTTGTTAGATTTTTTTTTTTTTGAAAGAATCGGACAGTCCACCTAAACCTAAAACTAACTGTTGTTCGGCCGAAAGCAGCTCCACTAGAGAACTTGCACAAGATGACTTTTCTTTCCTCAAACAATAATTCTAAATTAGATATGTATTCTACGGTACTACCAAAAAAACTAAATAGGTATATATTGTCAAGTTGAGTGGGCCCAAGTATTTGACAAACTGTAACTGCTACGCTAACAAGAACTTTTGACAAACTCATGAAAACTACATTAAAGTTTTTTTTTTTTTTTTTTTTTTTTTTTTTTTTCATGCGTTTCTTAGTTGTCAGTTTTAAAAATAATTACCGTTTCGCATTAGATTATCATATAAGAGATAAATTATTTTTTATTTCAGAATTCAAACTTCAGACCTCTCTAATTAATGGGTGAATCATTTCAGTCTAGTGCAGCGACACCAGTCCAATTTTTATTGTTTGAACCGATAAAATAACTCCGGTTCAATCACAAGTCAGACCCATTTTACTGTGCATTCTACTATTTTATTAAAACCGTATCTTTTGTGTGCCTAGCTAGTTCACAATCCGACCCGATCTGAACGCGGTCTAGCATGATTAAAAAAAAATCAGGATAAACTGCTGAATCGTTGCACTAATTAGAGTAAAGTATACTAGCTAGACTAATAATTAAATAAAGCCTTGAAAATGAAAACCGCGTCTTAATCATATGAACTGACGAAACAAACATGCACCCATACTATGTCTTATTATTATTACAAAAGAAAAAAGAGACAACGTAGAAAAACGAGAACACCTCCATGCACTTTCATGATTGATTCTCCATCTCTAATTAGTCTACGTGTGTTAGGTGACCTGCCGATCCTCGTCACCTTTCATTAATCCTTGTCTTGTCTCTCTGTTTCTCTCCCTATAAAACCCTCTTGATTTGTTCTTCAGATCACTCAAGAGCAGAGAAACTAAAGCCAAAGACCATATATAACAAAATGGCTTCTAGTTCTTCTTCATGTTCAATGAGCATCTTGGGGTTGAGTTTTGTAATGCTTATGATGTTGTGCAGCGTTTCAAATGCGCAACTTTCAACTGATTTTTACGCCAAATCGTGCCCTAAGTTGTTTGAGACAGTCAAGTCAACTGTTGACTCCGCCATTTCGAAAGAGGCTAGGATGGGTGCTTCTCTCCTACGACTGTTTTTCCACGATTGCTTCGTCAACGTACATTTCTCCCCCCTCTCTAGCTAACATTAAATATATTATATTAACACTAACACCAACAAAATCTATATGTTTCGGTCACCTACATAAAGTTACGTACTATGTCATACATTGCATGGCTATATGGTAACAAAATATTATTTACATAACGTCACGATTTAGCGTGTGATGATAATTTGACTAGTTTGGAACTGTTGAATATTGTAGGGTTGTGATGGTTCGATTCTCTTAGATGATACTTCTTCCTTTACCGGAGAAAAGAATGCAGCACCGAACCGTAACTCGGCGCGAGGATTTGATGTCGTCGACAATATCAAGTCTGCGGTAGAAAAAGTATGTCCCGGTGTTGTCTCATGCGCCGATTTGGTCGCTGTTGCTGCCCGCGACTCTGTCGCCATTGTAAGTATATATGCACCAACTTTTGGATTATAAGAAATATATAGGTATTTGTATATCAAATTCGTAAGATGATATATAAATAGGGTACGTATATTAATATTAATGATTTTGGCAGCTTGGAGGTCCGAAATGGGACGTAAAACTCGGAAGGCTAGACGCAAAAACAGCGAGCCAAGCCGCAGCCAATAACAGCATCCCACCCCCGACATCGAACCTTAACAACCTCGTATCGTTCTTCAGCAACGTCGGTCTATCCACTCGTGACATGGTCGCTCTTTCCGGTATCGATCGATTAATTTTTCCTTAATCCTTTTTTTTTTTTTAATAAATAAAAAAAATTGATGTAATAAATGATTCTATAGGGGCACACACAATTGGACTAGCAAGGTGCACGAGCTTCAGGCCGAGGATCTACAACGAGACGAACCTGGACACGTCATTGGCGAAAACCAGGAAAAGCAACTGTCCCAAGCCCTCGGGGGTGGGAGACAACAACCTGGCCCCACTCGACTCCAAGACCCCGACATCCTTTGACGGACACTACTTTAAGAACCTGGTTAAGAAAAGGGGTCTCCTTCACTCCGACCAGCAGCTCTTCAGCGGCAATGGCGGCTCAACCGACTCTCTGGTCAGCACATACAGAAGCAATCTGACTGCCTTTTACAAGGATTTTGTGTCGGCCATGATCAAGATGGGCGATATCAAGCCGCTTACTGGGTCTAATGGAGAGATTAGGAAGAGTTGCAGGAAAGTCAACAGTTAATTCGTTGACTAATAATTACCCCGCAGTAATTTTTCCAACGATATGTTCCGATCACCTTATTATATACCTAAACGGTGACGGATTAGTTTGCGTTTAACGTATGTGTCAGTTTGTTATTAGTTATACTATAAGAGTGAACAATATGAATATGTCTTTGGGATTAGCAATCATATATGAATATGGTTCTATATACTTGGCATTTTAAAAGCTTTCTACGAAATTTAGTGCGACGGGCTTTTCGTAAAAATATGTTTTTCTGCGGATTAAACTAATTTTTCGGTCAAGGCCCAATATTTTTCTTTGTCACCGCCCATTAAATTTAAAATTGAGTATTACTGTGGGAGAATTTTAAAGATCACCGAGCGAGAATTTTAAGTCATATATATATTCCTATCTGAATTTGAACTTAATTTTAAATTGATAGCTTAATTTATTTTATTTTTAAATTGACTACTCTAAGTTTAATTGAAGAGCTAATTATTACATTTATTTCAGTTTTAGACAAATATAAAATGAGTATGTTTCAGTCACGTAATATCTTTTCCTATGTACCAAAATAGATTCATATATAAATTAAAAAGATTGTAACAAAATATCTTTAATTAAATTCTCAATTGAAAGACATCATTGGTAATTTGACGAAAGTCCGATTGAGCATCCAATTAAATGCATTTCGCTCCAATATTTTCAAATTATGTTAGGTTCCATATTTGAGTATACACAAAAGATACTATGTGTTTAGAACATGCTAATTTTCTGTCAAGTTTGACGAAAATCAAAATATATGGAACAATTTGCTCAGTAGCTGAAAATTCAATTAATTAGTTTAAAAAACAAAGTTCAGGTATCGATTTGTGATGGGAGCAAAGTTTAGCTAACAATTATGATTTACTGTAAAATTAATTTAATAAAAAAAATTGTCCAAAGCTGAATAACTTGACATTAGAATAAAAATCCTCCATTAATAACATAACTCTAAAAGTAAATTGTATCCAATATTCCAGAGGAATGAAAGTAAATTTTCTTGCATTCTAGTTATTGGCTAGTCTTCGACATCTACACGTCAAGGAAACCCAACTTTTGAAAGCAACTTATAAGTTACTGACTACTGTTATATCATCATCAGATTATATATACATATATAATATAGGTTCACATAGCTGGCTCGATCATTGACCGGTCAACAATATGTAAGACGAACAAATAAGCAACCGTAGAACGTTTAATTGCCCTTTTGCCCCATACATGTTTTATATATATAATATAAATATATATATGATCTCGAATTTTGTATTATAATAATTGTTGTCAAATTAATCCATCCTTGTAGCTATATATTATTTGGAATGCATGACGTGCATGTAACTTTTAGTATATCAATATTGGTAGTTTACTTTTTAGTATCTTAACTTTTGTTGAACTTTTTTTTTACCAAACTTTTGTTGAACTTTTACGTGACTTAAATGTTAGAAGTATGATTATTTTAATAACGCGGAACTCGGTTCACTTAATTAGAGCAGCTCAAGATGATCCGAGGTCATGCTAAATTTGATCGCCTAGTTTGGAAGATCATCTTTGGTACGAACTCGAATCAATGCGATCCGTCTAGGTTGACCAATTTGGACCATGACCAATCTGGAATTTTGATCTGTCAAGGTGCGCTATGGAGCTTAATCACGTCGTTTCCGTGCTAGATGATCATGTCTAGTATATATTCTGGTCAATATGAGCCCCTAACTAGAGGAATCAAACAATTTGTAATTAAAAAACCACAGCTCGAATAGTTTAGACACATAAAAATTCTAAATAGTTAATGAACCGATAGTTACTTCATTGTATACGTACGTACAAGTACAACATCACGATTCAACCTTCAAAAACATGAAACATATATCGGTATATCGTATATAGTATATGCCGAATAAATGCAAATATAAACGACACAAGTATATATAGTATGACACGACCATTATATCATTATTATTATTATTAATTAGAAATTAGAGACCTAGCTAGCTAGCTAGCCAAAATACGACGACATGTTTTCGCCGGAGATGGTGCTGAAGTCGTTGGCTGGCTGAGCAAACATGGACGAGGATGAGGTGTCCGAAGGTGGCTGATGATGAGTTGGCAGTAGTAGTGTCGCCGGAGATGCTACGGTAACAGCAGTATTACTAGAGCCGCCACCTCCCGATGACGACGTCATAGTAGACGACGGCGGTGGTGGTTCTGTGTAGGTGGACCTGTATTTGATGATTTCAGCTCTGACGGCGTTGAGTTGGGATTGTAAAAATTGAACTTGTTGCTGTAAAGCTGAGATTGCACCCATACAACCATAAACTGGATCTCTAAGCCTCACGTTTGCCTCGTACACCAAGCTATTCGCTGCATCTGCCCTTTGACTCTCTGCCACCTCCTAAACATATTTATATTATTCTCATTATCCCAATAAAATTAATATTTATAATTAATTAGCTAGATCCTTAATATCATACATTGTTATGCTCACTCATTAATTAAGGGTTATGCCAATAAACAAACTAACATGATGATTAGTTAGTTTATGCACTAATTGTTAAATGTATAATATGTTTGCAAATAAATAGAAAAATCTTAAAACTTACGTAGCGTGATGGATTCACATTACTTACTCTTTTTTTTACAATATATATATATATATATATATATATATATATATATATATATATATATATATATATATAACGCCTTTGAGTAAACTTTAAACGCAAAATAAGTAATGTCGTAGCTAAAAAAATATAATTATTTGTTCGTAAATAAACGTTGAAAATATTTTGCAAATATAACATTTAGAGAATGTTATAAGAGAATGACGTCTAATAAAAAAAACTTATTAGAAATATACAAAATTATGAAAGAAAAATTTTATACGGAAAAATTTACTATTTTTTTTTAACTATTCAACGACGTATAATTCAATTCAACTACTTAGGCCTTAGGGATTCGTCTTGTCCTGAGCACATGCTAGACCTGATCACATAGTTTAGAAGATCGTATCAAGCACAAACTTGAGAATAATCTCTAAGATTTATCAAGATTTCAAATGGTTTTATTAAGTTTATTAAAAATTCATCACAAATCTTGAAAGAGATTTATAAAACAATTTTGAATATTTCTAGTAAGCATAAGGAAATGAAGCTTACTGATAACATCTTAGAGACATTGCTGGCACCAAAAACTTTATGGACGGAAGCAAACTTGTGGGGCTCGTGAGGTGAGAAATATGGAGAGAATGGACATTCTTGGGCACACCTCCTTCTCAACAACTTACAAGCTGCGCATGGAGTTACCGTGTTTAAGGACGACGTCGTTCCACCTTCACTACTACTTAACATGCTTCCACCTGATCTTCTACCACTACTACTACTCATCATCCATCATCCATCATCAAGTAAATTATTAATGAATTTCACAGAATTCTCAACAGTATGTTAAAATCATAAAAGAAAGGAAAAAATGATTAATATGCATGTTCCGAACAAGAGAAATGGCCTAAAACTTGGTAAAATTTACGAGTTCGGCCATTAAGACTGAATCGGAACGTTTTGGATCGGACTTTCTATCACGTCTCATGAAATGTGAGATTATTACCTTTCGTTGGACATTTTGAGGCATATCTCTGATCAGCAAGAAGTATGTGCAGTGCAGAGAGATGAATGTCAGAGCTCTCCCAGTTTATTTATTTTTGGTAATGAGCTCTCCTAATCTTCAACTCCTCTCTATAGTATTGAAGGATGGTGGAGAAGAGATAGAGATTCCTATAACTCTATTCTGATATTGATAGAAAAGAGAAACTTCGATCCATGCATTAATATTAATGTCAGCTAGCTCATTTTGCACTGCTTCCTCACGTGTCAGTCCTTAAATGATGTTTGACTTTAAGAATCTCTCCATCTAATTAATCTTTTTTCATTAATGTAAAATTCGTTCATTAACAAGTTAAATTCATTGTTTTAAAACCGGAACGGCAGTCGGACTGTGAATCGGCAACACATGCAGTCCGGTTGTATAATGAATCGGGTTTAACTGGTAAAAATTTGGTTAAATTGGATAAACCGTGTAGGTTCCTCCCTACTTCAATTTTTTTTTTTAATTGGACTGAATCTAAAGATTTATAAATGAAGATTGGACCGTGCCTATTTTTTTATTGAATCCATCCGAACCTTGTTAGAACCAAATAAGACCGGAAACCAGCCATCTTGCCAGTTTAAGATCCGATTCGGTTTCGAAAAATTGCAATCATCTGTTAATCTTTCTGTATATTTGATTTATTTAAAATGTGGTTGTAAAATAACAATAACCACCAATAGCATGTTTGGTCCACATCTATATTAATTTCCACTTGCACAGGGTCAGTCCGCAAGGGATAAAGTGCTGATTATGAATACTTTTTCATTTTCAAAATCTCAACAGAATTTGAACATCTAACTAGCCTCTTAATTAAGAGTTGACATGCTGAACTACTACACCGTATTGCATGATAGTATTTACACTGTGCAATGTGCCTGCATCGTGAATATAACAACACTTTTAATAGTTTGATCATGCTCCATATAATAAATATGATATATATTATGTGACTGATAATATTAGTTTGTCTAGATTAAGCAACATGGACACTAAAGTCTTATCTCATGTTTTGTTCTTTCTAACACAAGCCACATACATACTGCTAATCCCTAGAATACCTTAAAACTCACCAATAATGAATTGTATCGATTGATTGAATGATTGATAGGTGAAATGACTGATTATTAAATGAAGTTGCCCTACCGACCTAATTTATTTGTTTAAGGTTAGGCTATGAAAAGGGTGTTGTTAGTTTCTTGTCAGTATCAGGGACCCAACCCTAAACCTAAACCAAAACCGCCTCCATTACTTGGATATATACCACACGGCCACGCACACACTATATTATTATTATTATACATTAATTTCTGAAAACTATATCTTTATTTGCAACATAACGTATGCAACCCGATCGAGTTGAGCTAGTTATTACTTAGCTACGACTAGCAAGTGTATTGCATTTCTAATTAAACCGAAAAGAATGGACCACCAAGTAGAATTAAGTTAGTTTCCTTCACTTTCTCTGATGTAACTCGCTGGTGTTTTTGGTCCTTTACTCATAATTCTCAATTAATGATAACTTCAACCCACTGAAAATCGAGACCGGTGAATTAATTAGATATATATATATATACTGTTTAAGTATGTTTAAGAGTATACCGGAAGACATTCATTTACAAGTTCGAGTTTATGATATAATTGGTTAAAACACACGTATTATTCTCTAACAGTGGTATCAGAGAGTGTTCATTGATACAGACCTAGTGATGAGTTGGGTGTAATTTATTATTATTATTATTACTATTATTTTTATTTTGCAAACAATGGTTCAATGGAGAGTGTTAAAGTGTGATTAAGTATATACCAAAGACGTTCGTTGTTGCTTTTCTTTTAATTAAGAAAAAAATTGAAAACCCTTCCATGAAAGATCGATGGGTTGGGTTGAAACTCATAATTACAGATCAAGTGATGTACACACTGCCGTTAAAAAAAAGCTGAAAAACTCACATAAAGGGTCGACGTTGTCGAGCCGAAGCCCATGGTTACAAATCAAGTGATGCACATCGCAGTTTTCAAAAAGAAAAGCTCAAAAATTCCCATATAACACGTCGAAGTGTGGTCAGGCTTAAGCCTATTGTTATGGACCAAGTAATGAATATGAAGTAAAATGTTGTTTACAAACATTAATTTAAGAAAGTTTTAAAGTTTGATTAAGAATATATCCAACATAATTTGATATAGGTCTTATTCTCTAACATATAACCGTACCATATTATTGAGCACGAGTACAATGTATATCTTGTACGTACAGATGTCTTGAGATCTTGACAAAGGATCTACATATATTTGAAGGTATAAATCTAACGTTAATAGCGACAGCTATCTGTAATTGAATTGAATGGACAGGGACAATCTCCTGAATATAAAAGATATATTATTCCGCCAGCCTTTTAAGTTTTAACTGTTAATATATAATTTGTCAGGGTGGGTGATGCAATGAAACATGATGGAGTGAGTGAATACCCAAAATATGGTAACTCCTGATATTAATTAATTAACTAAATTTGTTCAGAAATTAATTTTCAAAGTAAACTTATTCATCCTACGTTGCTACTATGGGGTTCGATCTAATCCACCAAAATTCACTAAAAACATATAAAAAAAAAAACATGTGATGAACATCAGTAATAGAAAAAAAAATGTCACTGCATTTAACTATTATTCTCTGTAATAAAAAAAAAATAACAACTATAACTCTATAAGTCATTAAATAAGCACAAGTTTGAATTTTTTTTTCTTCTAAATAACATTAACTAACTTATAAATAGACCCTTTGTATTTATCTATCTACTAGGCTAGACTATCTGTCTAGTTCAATTTTTATACTCTACGTTTTATATAATCCAAATCCATAAATAAATAAATACATCCGATGAATAAAAATTCTTACGGCCTGAAACTTTGGAAAAGATTGTTAAATTAGGTCAGCAATAATTAAAATGGCAAATAATAATAACAATATAGTTTACTTAGATTGCAAGGGAAAGAACGGGCCAGGAGGCAGCAGCTCCGTTTGACCCTTTCCTTCGTTTATGCCTTAAAAGTTAAAAGTAGCTCTGAATTTTTTTCTATATGGCTCGGTTTCATCACATTGACCCGCATCCCTCTCAATAGTCATGGTAAGAGAGGGATGCAGGGTACCACGTGGTGAAACCGTGTCATGTAATAAAAGTTCCCCTAGCTCTATCCCATTCACTACCAGGATCGGGACTCTAGTTGATCAGAAAAACCATTTTCTATATTAAAACAAACATAAAGAGAAGTATTTACTATTTTAGTTTACGTTATTGATAACTATTCTATGCAACCACAATATTTGTTCAACTAATAATTAAAGTGGATCTACAAAAAAAGATTTGTCTATCGACATAAAAAATACTTGCTGATAAAAATTATGTAAGTAATGTTATAATGTTCGAGCTATACATCCATTTTGATACATTAAATTTCAAAGTTTAGTAAAATCTCTTTACTACATGTATCAAGTTCAAAACCCAATATGAATTATGTGAATATTCATATCAATATCTTATCTCTTACAATTTGATTCTAGTACGAATGATGATTATTTTTTGGGCTCTTGCTAATAGATGTTGTTATCTTGATGGGCCTTGGAATCTATGGAAAAAAAATTAACTGCTTTGATATATCTAAAGAAATATGTTTTTACTTATTTAAAGTAGAGTATAAAATGTGACAAAATCAATAATTCTAAGATACCACTCATATTATTGTTTGAGATGGCCGGATCAAATAAGAATCGACTCGAAGTTAGGAGATGATGATAATCTGACTTACAAAATCTGAAAAAAAAAAAAAAAAAGTAGCCAATTAAGTGAACCGGCCACTTGATATTATCAAGCTTCACTTACAATGCAATATAGAACTTTAATAAGGAATTTTTTTTTTGGCCGAACTTTATAAGGAATTACTCAACAAAATTTTCTTTTTTCTCGGTTTTTGTTTTTCCTTTTAGCGAGGCCCAACTAAGCCATCTATTTGGCATAATCGTCTCGGCTCTCTCTTAAAAACTTGATGAAAAACATGCATGGATTCACTCTTTTAGCTTAGCTAGCTAGGGCAAGTACCAACCCTAACACCAACTAAATACCCAACCCGACCATCTCACTATCGATCGGTCATGTATCCCGGTTTCCCGACCTACGACCTACAACGGCTAGGACCGCCCTTTTTAACGTAGTGGCCACAAAGCATCCCTTAAGCTTATTCCGTTTCCTCGCGCCTACAAATTTGGGTGTGCCGCTAAAGAACTCCGAATCGGTACTTTTAGGCCGATCCAAACGCTCCCTAAAGTTTCGCTCCGTCAGTTCAGACTGGAGCCGAGACCTAAGACTGTGCCGCCGGTGCCTCTCCCGTTGAACCCTAGGAGCCGAAGAAGACCAAACCGGTCCCGACCATGACGAGGAAGGTGATAGAGACGATAATGACGAAGAAGACGAGGATGATGACCCGGTTTGAGCCCGTTTAGGGTTTCCCTTCCGCCGGTTCGGGGAAATTAGGTAGCCCTTGACATTTTTGAGAATAGGGCTTTTCGGAGACCCCGAAGAAGAAGATGATGACATGGACGATGATGAATTCGAGCAGTATAGACTCGGTGGCGGTGTTAGGGTTAGGATGATATCGCTAGGGTTTGTTTCGGGTGCGGTTTTCGGGGTTCCCGGGTGGGACTCCCAGCCGAACGGGATCGAGCTCTGGACACGACCGTAGTACATTGTCCTAGAGGACACTGAAGAGGTTGTTTCTCTTGATAGGAGCTTGGTGAAGATCTTGTCACCTTCGTGAATGGGTAGGGTGAGGATTTGTTGAGGTTGCATTGAATTGATTATTGACGACAAAGGGAGTTACAAGATCCGAGGAGGGTGGTGAGGTTATATATTTGAGCTTTCAAGTGTTGGTTTTGAAAATGAATTAGTTCAGTAGTTTACGGATTAATTTGAGGGGATTTCGTTAATTTTGTTGCCCTTTTTAGAAGCAATTAGAAGAGCCTTGATCGACTCTATTCCCAATATAGGAACCTTTCTGCCCCTTTTTTTCAAAAAAATTAAAATTTTAATTAATGATGATTTTGACTCTCGAGATTTGTTATTGTGGTTGATACTTTAGAGAAAAGGATGTGAAAGTTGAGAAATATCCGAGACCCGCGGTTAATTAATTAACAAAACGACCGTTTGATTAGTAGTATGTCACTTAATACTAAATACTATGATTATTTTATATGGGTTCGGCTAAAATAATGTTGACACTAATTAAAGTCGATTTCTCAATTGTTATATTATATTAAAATACATCGAGAATTAATCTATATAACGACTGAAATCTATATAACGACTGAAATCTGAGTATTTCTCTTATAAATATGAGTATTTTTATCTCACAACTGAAAAATAAACATCAATTAGTTTCAATAATAATTTAGTCGAACCCTAATTTTATTAAGGAAAACATCACGTAGTTTCAAAATGAAGAAAAAGTCAGCAGCTATATCAATGTTGGGGAAGTTGGTCAAATAGTTTCTTCTCCAGGCCCAATAAATGGGAAGAAAGCCCCTTTTAGCAAAAGCTTCTAACGGTCATTGATTTGTTGGGCACCTACTCTATACTCTATAGTAATCAATGATAAGTGTATTAATTAGGCCTGATGAGTAACTTGATTATTATTCGTCTTTAAGTGGTTTTTCACTAGTCCAGAGTACGAGATCCGATTTCAGTTCATTTGATCCTGATGTAAATAATTAATCAATATGGACCGGTAGAAGAGGTTTTTGGAATTGATCCCTTTACGATGCATGACGAGTCTAAATATGAAAGTTTTAAGATCTCATACATATATATTGAGGAAAAATTTCTCTACATATTGTTTGCCATATGTAGCTTCTTTACTAATCAATATATATAGTGGATGCAACTTATCCCAATACATTTACATAGGCGGGACTCTCATAAGAAATTATTCATACTCCATAGTTTAAATAATAGAGAATATTAAATTTTACATGTTTTCAATGGATATTATTAAATAAACACACGATACACGCGCAACGCCTGATCCAAAATTCTAGTTGTATATATAAAATGATATATTCTCTCATTTGTACTCCCTAGATAATTCATATAGCAAAACAATGGTAAAATATTCCTCATCTTGAATGTTTCTTTGGAGTTTCTGTGTGAGTTTGAATGAAGACTTGAAGACACAATGGGTGGTGAGTGGGGACAATTGCCTCTCATTGTTTTTGTAATGAGCAATTTTTATTTTAAAATTTGTAATTTTCAGTTAGTTTCTTTAAAATTCTATATTTGTTCTTGTAATTTTTTTATACTTATTATTTCCTCATAAGTCAATTTTTAATATAATTTATAACTTGGTTCCCGATTAAGTTAAGCACACCAAAATCTGTATAAATAATACTAATTATTTTCTTATTTTTCTTAAAATTTAATTCATTATCTTCCAATCAGAACGGATAAATCAACTTAAAATAAAGTAGATTCATTTTAACAAAATTAGTTGGAGTAATATATAAAATGAAAAAGAAAAAAAGAGAGTGAAAGTTAAAGATAAGGCAGAATAAAAAGAGAGAAAGCACTCACTATGCATAATCGTCGGTAGTTGCATCTCAGCGCAATCTCCGTTGAAAAGCAAAAAAATAATAATTCATTACCAATCTCAATTTCAATTTTCACCCACCATTACCTCTTTCATCCTCCTTCACCATCATCATCTCCTTCCTCTGTCTCCCTCCCTCTCCAGAGGTTATTGGGAATCCAATCCTCCAAGTTTCACACAAACAAATATGGATTTTCATGGCAGTATATTCCAAAATGGGCACAGAAAGGCACGCACTAACTACCTTTCGTTGACTTCTCCACTCACCATCAACCTTGAGCCCCTCTCTAAATTTACCCTAAACCCCAAATCACCTCTAATCAGAAAGCTACCACCTTTATTCTTTAGTGCCCAGTAATTGCGTCTCCGTGGTCCAGTTTTCCCCTTTGTGGAAGCTGCTGTTTCAATAATTTATCGTACTGGGTTGGTTTCTTTTGCAATTTCCCTCCCTCTCTGTAACCGAGTCTGAAATCGCGATTCCCTCCATTCGACACAATCATGACCCACCACCAACCGCCTTAAAGTTTTACCTCCAAATCGCTTTTACATCATGGATCTCCCTTTAAATCCCCCGCCACGCTTGCCTCGCTCCCTGTACTCCTCCTATCCATGGCAGGGACGCCGCATTTTGCAGTCGGAGCTCGTTCAGCAGCAGCGGGGTGCGCTGCATGCCCTAAATCCGGTTCGACATTGCCTGGGACGAGGAATGTGAACCTCAGGGCTGAGATTGACACTTCGCCGCCGTTTGGGTCCGTCAAGGAGGCGGTTACCCACTTTGAGAGCAGCGGCGCGTGGATTCACCTCCACAAGCTCGGCCTCGGAGATGGTTATGTAAGTTCCTTTGCTACATTTTTGCACTATCATGAAAAATGTTTTAGTAATTGAACCATGAATCATAGTGTGCTTCAGTTATTTACATTAATTTAATGCAAAATTGTTGTTGAAGTTTGAAGACATCCTTATTCATTTGTCTGCCACTTTGAAAAGCAGAAATGAGTTCCCTTCTGGACAATGCAGCTGGATGCAGTAATTTTGTTTGCTGAGAAGATTGTTAGAAATCTTGCTCAGTTGATGAGTAAAATTGCATGAAAGACAAAATGTCTAAAGCTTGAACCTTTAATCACATGTATCTACTTTTCCAGAAGCAAACGGTTGGATTAGTATTGCTAAGCATCTTATTTTAGTTATAATTTGTGTATATTTGGAACATGATCATGTAGAGTTACCTCGAGTTTGAGCTTAATCTGATACTAGGGTATGGTAGATACTTCATCAGCTCAATTAATGGAAACATATTCAGATTTTGCATTTTGGCCTTTTAATATATATATTCCTCTGTTATTAGATGAACAATATTGGAGAAATCGACATAAAGAGGGTGGAGGAACAAGCATTGGAACTTGAGAAGAATCTGATTGTCAAAGAACTCGAGACCCTTGATGTCCTCGAAGAACTCGGCACAACCAAGAGGATGGTAGAGGATCTGAAATGGCAGCTGCAGAAGGAAGCTCTCAAATCCATGACACCTGCAAACCCAGAGGATCGTCATCATCAAGTGATGACTCCTGATATCCGTGAAATCAATCAACTATACATCACGAACAATAATCAGGATAGACTCGTTGGGAGCTCAAGCCCGTGCCCCATGTCATCCCCCGACCTGATCTTGATGGAATTGAACCAAGCAAAGCTCAATCTTGGGAAAACGATCAATGAACTTGGATCGATCCAGACTTCTGTTGAAACCCTGAATAAGAAGATCAGGAAAGAGAGGGCCTTGCTCGAGAAAACCCGCCACAGACTAACACTGAAATCTGCACCACATCCAAGGAATGATCAAGAAGTCAGTGTCTTTGAGGATCCTGCTGCTGATGTTCAAGAAATACCGATGAATGAACATCCAAGGAACGTAGCTGAGATGAAGTTGGTGGCAGCCAAGAAGATGGAGGAAGCGGCACGGGCAGCAGAGGCTGTGGCCATTGCTGAGATCAAGGCTTTATCGGGAAGTGAATGTTCCTTTGATTATCTTCTGCCCGAGCCTGATAATGCAATGTTCTCCAAATGCCAGTCTCCTCTCTTCTCCAAGAAGACGCCAAAGAGAACGGTTGGAGAGACGTTTCTCCAAATCGACGGAGCTAATTACTTTTCTAGAGTTGCGATTATGAAGAAGATGGAAGATGCAGAAAATGAAGTCAAACTCAGTAAACTAGCCATGGAAGAAGCTCTGCAGAGGATGGAGATTGCTAGCAGGAAGCAGCTCGATGCAGGGGAAGCTCTGAGGAGATGGAATCCAAATACAAGACCCAACCGCTCCAATCCACCCGAACATATAAATTCTCCACTAGTTAATCCGATTAGGCGAGGAGCTGCTTCAAATGAAGAACCTACTCCTGTTTTGAGGACTACGGTTTCAATGCGGGATATACTTAGCAGGAAGCAGTCTCTTCCGGATCATCATGAAGATTATGCACCGACTCAGAGAGGAGGACAGAACGAAGGGCGTAAAGTGGCGTTGAGTCAAATGCTTAACGAACTTAGGGACGACATTAGGTTGCCTACCAGGTCAGATGGAAACTCGAACACCCATTCGAAGCAGTTTATGTCACAGAGGAAGAAGTTTGGTTTCATTCACATTTCTCTTCCATTGGCGAGGCCGAATCGGAAAAGCTCGCAGCCTGGTACTGGTATGAGGTGATGTTATTCCATAATCTGCACTTGTTTGTTTAAAGGTGTGGGGTATTATTTGTGTCAAATCTGGTGGTTGGTTATTCTACATTAGAAGTTATATTATCTGGGTAATGGGTTGCTTTTACATTGGTGGTGTGTTTAGATATTTTCTTGGTTATTATATAGTAGTGTGATGGGTTGATATTGGGTAGGAATACTGAATGTCTGTGATATGATATATAGTGTGTGCAAATAATGCTGAGATTGTGCCCTGAATAGATTTTTATGATCAATGTCAATTCCATATATATATTTATATAACCGATGTCAATTCCTTATTTTATAGATTTTTTGAAGATCTTACTTGAAAGGGTTTGGCTAAATTGTAGTCAGTTTACAATTCGAGCAGCCATTAGAAATCTGATTAAACTTCTTTTATGAAATTCGATGCATTCTCCCTCGTAATCTAACAACTACAAATTACATTTAGTCAAAATATACTTGTAAGTTGTAACTGAGCCTTTTTTTTTTTGTAAAGTGGTGTTTGGAACTTGGAAGTAAATGATGTTAAAAAAAAGCTAGCGTGTCCATCTAATACTGAAACAAAGGACAAATTGGAAGTTGACCAAATGAAAGAAGAGGCTTATTAAATTAAAACATGAGGAAACACAGATTGGCCATGCATTTCTCTTATTTTAGTTCCTCGGCAGGCTGGATTTGGTTGATTCCCATAAAATTAGCAACTTTCTTTATCATGTTATATTATTATATGCAATATAAAAAAACTAATGTTGCTATCTTGTGGAAATTGTGATTATTAGTTTATTATTGAGGTAGTTAAGTTTTTACAAATTGTGATTATGTATATAATAACACAGCAGTATAGGTCAGACTATCACACACTGTGTTTCAATGGATCTCCACGAAGCTCTTTCTTCATCCTCCCATGGCTATGGCCGCCATAGCCGAGTTCCAAGTTTCCAACCGCTCGAACTCCGCCTTTTCAATACCTCGCTGCAGAATCGCAAACAACAAACTTGATCGTCCAACTCGTCACTACTTAAAATGTATTTACTACTCTAATATGCACATGAGCATTTTTGGACATTGCGTGACTTGACACATCTGGAAATGACGCATCATGTGTAACAATGTTACGTCCGGGTCAAAATCGAGTGTTTACAACAACGATCACTAGTGTGGCCATTTTTCTTGCAGCTATCACGTACCAAATTGGGTCAGGCAGCCTTTTTCACTTTCCATCACTTGGACTATGGACCTTTGTGTTGACAAAGGCGGCAGTGAGGGAAGCAGATATATCTCTCTGACTTTCTTCTTAAAATAAGAAGTTATAGACCTTGTTAAGTGAAGAAAATAGTGTCTAGAGAAAAAGATTATTAGAAGGGTTAACAGGTCTTTTGGTCCATGATGTTTGACAATTTTTGGGTTTTGGTCAATGATGTTTTTTTTACCTAGTTTTGGTACCATATGTTTGCAGATTTTTTCTAGTTTTGGTCTAACCGTTACATTTCGTCCATTTTTTGACATGTACAAGTCACGTGATCCACCATAAACTTTCAATTTTGTTCAATTTAGTCCATCTAATACTTTCCTAACCTTTTTTTGTTCAATTTAGTCCTGAAGTTTCAAAAATTCAATTGGACCTATTGTCCAATTTGGGTCAATTTTGAAACTTCGGGACTAAATTGAACAAAAAAAAGGTTAAGAAAGTATTAGAAGGACTAAATTTAAAGTTTAGAGTGGATCACGTGACTTGAACATATCAAAAAATAGACGGAATGTAACGGTTAGACCAAAACTAGAAAAAAATCTGCAAACATATGGTACCAAAACTAAATTAAAAAAAAAACATCATTGACCAAAACCCAAAAGTTGTCAAACATCATGGACCAAAAGACCTGTTAACCCTTATTAGAAACGTTTGATAAATTATCATTGAGCCCCATAAAAAATTATGGAAAGAGACGTTCATTCTCCTTATGCTCGACATATATTTTGAAGAGATGATCAAATATGAGAGGCAAAGCACAAGAACTATTGTATTCAGTTCAAATATTTTTAAGCCTTGCAAAGAACACATATATGGAATCTAGGCCCTGACGACAAGTAGTAATCTCACGATGTAACTGATACATTCGAGAATCATTTGTTTTATCAAACCTCTCGCACAATTCTTTCCACACCAAAACAGTATTTTCAAGATACATGATTCCACCGAAATATCATCAGTCACAAAGTTGAAAATCTAGTTGCGAACAACAGCATCACATCGTTCCCAAAGAAAATAAAGTTTCTCATCAAACGATTCACGAACACGAGCACCGATAATAAAGTCAATCTTGTTCTTTCCTAACAGAATGATATACATGCCTCTACTCAATTTTCGATAATTCTCTTGACCAGTGAATTTTAAGGAAAAATGAGACTTAGGCCAGGATTATTTGAACTATGGAGATATAAATGATGAAATGGATGAACCTCTAAAGAGAAATCTATTACGGAAGTTGTATTAGTTGCGTCGACCTTAGAGGATTCTTTGTCGTCATCCGTACGCCTCGGTTCTTAGCCATCTGACTCAGATTTGAGATTAAGATGAATGATCCTCCAACCGAGAGAAGATTGAAGTTCATGAAATCCACGAACAAATAAATCGAGATTTAGAACAAATTGCTCCAGAATGAAACACCAAACGTTGCGAAGACGTACCGTCATGTGACGATCCTGATCAGATCTCAGCGAAACCTTCAGATATGATGATTGATTCGCCAAAAGAAAGAGAAATGGGTTAAAAAAAAACTCTCAAAGGCGCGATAAGCGTGGGAAGATGAATCTATTGATGGGAAATCAATCGACAAAGGGATGAAGATTGAGCAAATCTTGCAACGGGTAACGTCACGAAGAATGATCGGTAAAAAAACAGAGCTTGTTGCTATAATACCATCTGGAAATCGAAAATCCTAGGTTGCAAATCCTAGAATCGCCATAGGAGTAGAGAGAAAACGAAAAAGTTAAGAGTTGCAGATCATCTCAATATGTTCCATAAAGTGGATCCTGATCAGTTTAAAACGCTATAAAAGAGTTAGTTCAACTCAAGAGTTCTACAAAGAATGAACTTAACTCACAAACAAAAAAAATAAAACTTTCAATTTAGTCCAAATAGACTGGGCTAAACAAAACAAAAGCCCAACAACAAAACAAGTTTAGATTGCAACTAGAAACCCAAAACTCAACAAAAACAAGTTTGAACATTCCAGAACATATGTAACCAGACAATCATGCAAAAAAATAAAAGTAACTATTCGATCACCTTAAGTAAACATAAGTAACGAAATGATGTATTCTTAAAAAAAAATTAACATTGATAATTAAATTTTTAAAAACAACCATGTAATTAACCATTTTTTTTTGCCATTTAATACTAAAACAAATGACATTGGAAGTTGACTGAATGAAATACATATTTTAGATTATGTAATATGAGGTAGCGGTTCAGCGTTTCATCTCTTAAACAGAGGTTTAAAACTCATTAGTGACCTTAGAATTAATATAGATGTGAAGTAAATATAGAACGAATAATGCACTTCTGATTAGGGGTGACAATTTGTGCTATCGTGTATGCTATCATGCGTGTCAATGATCGTGTCGTGCTAAACTTACGAATACGTATAGTAAGCTTATTTTGTTGTGCTATCGTGTTGTGTAATGATATACAATTGTACATCTCTATACGAGATCTTTAAGCAAAAATCAAAATAATGAACTTCATTCATAAAAAAAAAAACTATGAATTAATATGTCAATATTCATAAGTTAATAATATAGAGTTTACAAACACTTAAAATTAAACCATTAATTGGAGTTTTTAAACTTAACAAATAAGATTAGTTCAAAAAATATTTAAGAATTAGTCTTAGTAGCACAACTTTATCATGCTATCATGCGTGTCATGTTATGATACTCAAACATGAACACGTCACGAAAGTTATATCGTTTTGTCTTATGCTAGCACGAACACGAGTTTTTTCGTGCATGTTCGTGTCGTGCCACCGTGTTGTGTACAAATGGATTCAGATCTCATGTCTCACCCTTCGTGTCCCAGATCGTGCCTCACCGTTAAGATTTTGACACATGTACTTAGATTTAATATTTTTCTTCTAGGGTTCACTAATCCCATTAGGGTTTTAGAAAAGAAAAATCACAAAATTAATTATACTCAAGATACGTGTCAAGATTTTAACGGTGAATTACGATATGGGATAAAAAGAACGAGGCAGAAAATCCGTCACGAAAAAAAATTGAGACTTAATAAATAAATTAATAAAATATCAGGAGAACACAAAGTCGACTTTTCTCTTATTTTAGTTTTGGGCAGGCTGGAATTGGATTAATTTATTTTTAAATAGGCTTCTAAATAATGTATTTCTTTTTGCCAAATTCTAAATACGGAATGTTATTAATTATTTTCTATTGGGATATGTTATTGTTAACGATCTTATATTATTACATGAGTAATTCCCATAAAATTAGCAACATTCTTTATCATATTATATTATTAGATTAGATTCAATATAAAAAACTAATGTTGCTGTCTTGTGAAAATTGTGACTATTAGTAGTATACGCAAGTATGTGAGCATTTTGATTATATATATATATATATATACTAATAACACTGCAGTAGAAGTTAGACAAACTATCACGCACCAAAAATTGAAAAAATCAAACGTATTATACTAAAAGTCTAAAAGGAATACTATACAAAAACCAATTTCGAAGTAATATGTATTGGTTGATACATGGTAAATAATAATATTCTGAAATATGTCTGACTAAAATCTAAATATTTTTTATCCAGTAATCAACTTATAATTTATAATTATAATAAGTAAGAGTATGTTTGCGAAAATTAAAACTGTGACACGCAGACCTAATGTAAAAGACTGTATTTTTAACTGAGACCCGTGAGGATCACGATCTCCTTAAGGCAATTTCACCTCACCTCATCATCAAGTTATGCAACGAAGTTGATCAAAAGGACAATCACCGCCCAGGATACAACAGTATCGCTGACACGAATTATGGATGTAATTCGTTCAACTAAACCGAACCAATGCATGAATTCAAACAACAATGCGAGGTTCGAAAATAGAATAATCAAATGAACTGAATCATGGAACAAAAACAAAACATGAGAGCAGTTGGTTGTCACGAACTCGAGATTATGAAAACTGATTTGCTAGACTGCTTAAGTATTCAGAATTGTAGAGAGTATTTTCGAACTATATAGAGGATTTCAGAATGTGTTTCTAATAGGATACCATCTCTATTTATAATGGGCATAGTGATGATCACCGAATATAGACATAATATATTATGCACATATATAAAATATATTCTATCAGAACCTAAAATCTAACCTACGGCGAATACGTTTTTAAAATATGGGTTTTGAAAGGGTCACCACTAGTTGATTAAAGGTTAACTAGAGAAACCTAAATAACCTAGGGAATAACGAATTAAACACCTAGGTATTGAATCGGTCTACGATCAGAAATTCATGATAAGAGGTTCAATTACGAAGATAAAAACATAGTTTTGATATCCGCACTTTCGGTACTCAAATAACAAATTATCACTATTCGAGCATTCACAGAATTTCATAACGCATTAAAAGAAATAGTCAAATGAAGCATAAATTCATACCACAATAAAGTTTAAAACTACTGATAATTATCAAAATACTTAAATTGACCAACAACAATCTTCCGCTGCGTATTCACGCCCGTGACTCCGGTGTCCTCGTTTCGCTCATGTCGCTTAGATTGAAGAGTTGAAACACTATATAAGCTCGGTGGTCTACTATTACTGATTAGTTTTAGTATGGAACATCAGTGGGCTTATGTAGTGGGCCTGGGCTCCCTCCCCCATTTTAATCCTCCAACAATTGTTATCAGAGCCGGTGGCTCGGTCCGGAAAGTGTGGGATGACACAGAGTGGTGAGTCCCGGTGAAAGAGCGGCGACATGTGGTACATGCTGTTTCGAGTGTGCTCTGGCTCGGTGTATGGGGTGGCCGTTTGAGGGGTTTGTTTAAAAATTCCACAATTTGGTGTCGAGGACTTCAGGCTAAGGGGCAGTTACGATGTGGGTAGACTTCCGGTTGAGGGGGAGCTATGGTGCACTCACATGTAAGGGGAGATTGTTAAGTATACATGTGAGTGATTTGTACCACATCAGTTAGATATAATAGTACTATATAAGCTTTGTAGTCTACTCCTACTCAGTGTTTTAAAAACCGGACCGGCGGTCGAACTGAGTTGGCAGACATACCGAGTTAGACCGTGAAAATCGGCGCCGCTCTAACTGGTATTCACTGTTATGATAAAGAAAAAAAAACAGCAGAGGAGAATTGGGTATCTTCTCCAGTCCCCGCAACTCAAAGTCTCAAATTGAGCTATGAATCACGAAGTTGAGTTTATAGAAGCTGATGATTCCAGCGAAATCGATTCTTCTTCTTCTTCTCGGTTGGGACATGGGAGGAAGAATTACGCCGACGAAGGAATTAGAGCCCGTCCTGAATGGCGCATGAAGACACAAGCGACCGAGATATTAATTGGTATGGCGATGCTTCTTTGCAACGACAACAGAACAGTTCAATAATGAGATGAGCTAGTGAAAATAGAGAGTTTAGTTACTTTATGTGAGGAAAATGAGATATGGGTAAAGACTAGAGAGAGAGAGAGACTTTAGTTACCTTGTGTGGGGAAAGGAAAATGGGTTGAGTAAAAGAGAAAAAGCATTCGGTAAACTTGTTTGGGAGATGAGAATGATTCTCTACCAAGAGTTTATTTTATTTTTGCAGAACTCGGTCGAACCGGCTGGACCCGGCGGACCGATCGGGGGCTGAACTCCACTCGCACAAAGTTCAAAGTTAAGACATGCTCAAATGATTGATCTGTCAGCCGTGTACTTTTACCGGTCAATATAGTACTCTTTACGTGAATCAGTTACCTCTTTGGTTCGGCCTCTGGTTTGGTTTCAAAACATTGCTCCGGTTTGGCCTCTGAGCCGTAAACCGGTTATCACAAGTAGTGGACCTGAGTTCACTTCCTAGTTTTAATTTGCCAACATTAGCATGCTGAAATTAGATATTCTATTTTAAATGGAATTCTAAATATTGTATTCCATTAGTGCTGATCCTTTCGGATTCGTTAGCTTGTTATATATGAGTCATAATTCCCATAAAATTAGCAACTTGGTTATCATATTATATTATTAGATGCAATATAAAATAAAAATTTTAAAAAATAATAATAATGTTGCTGTCTTGTGGAAATTGTGATTATTAGTCTATTACTGAGGAACCTAAGTTTGTGCACATTGGGATTGGGATTACTGTTACCAAGAAAGGATTGGGATTATTATATATATACTTATAGTAGAGGTTAGACAGACAGATAGACGGACTAATAAAAAAACACGCTTTAATTCCATTTCTTCATCCTCCTCCCATGGCTATGGCCGCCAATGCCGAGCTCAGAGTTCCAACCACCCGAACTCAGCTTTTTACAATATGAGTTAACTAGGTTTACCATTTTAACGAAGTAGTTGTCCCCTCAACTATTCTTTATAACATTATCAAATTTACATAATCAATTAGTCATTTATATACGTAGTAATTCATTTTAGATTGGAAGCATGTGCATCACATGTACGTGAAGTAAATATGAAATCAATGTTGTTACATGTGATGCCTCCTTAGAGCACGCAACCCATGAAAAAGAAAGATCAAAGACTTAATAAAATACGGGAAACACAAAATGGGCATTTCTCTTTATTTTAGTTTTGGGCAGGCTGGAATTGTTGGATATTAATGTTGCTGTCTTGTGAAAATTGTGACTATTATATAATTAGTTCTCCGAGTTTGTGCACTAATAACACAGCAGTAATCAAAGACACTTTGATATTCCATGGATGTCCAAAAAACTCTTTCATCCTCCTCGCATGCCTGTGGCCGCCACCAAAGCCGGGGTCCGAGTTCCAACCACCCGAACTTGGCATTTTCAACACCTCGGTGCAGATTCCCAAACACCAAACTTCGTCTTCCAACTCTTGATCACTACTTAAAATGCTCATCAGTCCCAGCTGGTAATTACAAGCCGAGGAGGTTGGTGATAGCAGCATCACCGGATCATGTTCATGCTCACGATTCTTCACAAGATGAAAAAGCAATAATACCTAGATCCCGCGGCAATAACAACAAGTCTCCACCACACGGTGTTTTCTGTGAGTTTTTTGTACCATACGCCCAGATAGGATATATTATTTTTTGTATATCTAGAGCTGGTAGAGTTTTCGTTGGGATAAATAGCAGCAGCCCACTACTACTACTACCAGTATTACAAGACCTGTCTGTGGTGGTCAAACTAGTGTCCGGTCTTGTTTCTATTGTCTGTTACAACATTTTCGTTGGAGGCATCAACCAAATCTATGACATTGAAATCGACAAGATCAACAAACCGCTCCGACCCCTCCCTAGCGGCGACATGTCGGTTCGGACTGCATGGGCTCTCACCATCTCCTCTCTAGTGCTCGGCCTAGCCATCGTTATCGCTAACAAGGCCGAACCCTGTGTTGTATTTCTTTACTCTTTAGCTCTCTTCGTCGGTGGTGCCTACTCGGTTCCGCCCATTAGGTTTAAGAGATTCCCCATTTTCGCATCGATAATCATGGGAGTCGGTCATATATTTAGTAATTTCGGCGTGTACCGTGCGCTCAAAGCCACCTTTCCGACATTTGCGATTCAGTGGACGCCTGCATTGTCATTCATCACCGTCTTTAGCGTTGTCGTCTTTTTTGTGCTCGGAATAATCAAGGACATCCCGGACATTGAGGGCGATCGCAAGCATCGGATATTCACCGTAGCGGTGGCACTCGGGCCGAGGAACACCGCGTTTGTAGGGTCCGGAATTGTGCTACTACTCTATGTGGTGGCTATCGGGTTGAGTATCCTGATGACTCATTCTTTTAACACTGTGGTTATGATTCCATCGCATATTATAATGGCACTCCTCTTGATCTACCGACTGTGGGTCCTTCATAAGACTGAATATGCACAAAAAGAATGTCAGCAGTTTTACATGTTCGTCTGGACTCTAGTCTCATTGGAGAACTTTATTTTTCCCTTCATCTAGTTCTAGACACGTACAGACAAATTAAAGAGATCAGCAGCTCATGCATTATTTATATTCTTCTGCGTGCGTGCGTGCAATTCTCATATTTGTAATGTCAACTGCATATTTACTTTTATTTCGTTTGGTTTGTAATTTATTTGTATTTGTTGTCCTCCTTATCTCTCTACCCACCTCTTTAATAATTATTGTGTATATATATGTGTATCAAAATTTACTTGTCTAAGTCAATTAAGATTGTTTCAATGTACGTACTAGTAAGATTGTTTCAATGTACTAGTGAATTTAACATGTGTGTTGCAGGTGTGGGACATCAATAAACAATAATTATTTTTATTTCATTTTATTTTTTATAAATGCATATTATATATTTCTATGCAATCAAAAACGAGTTTTTACATAGTGATAGAAATGGGTAAGTAAAGACGGGTCGTAAAAACGGAACGTAAACGTAAATTTTTACATATTTGCTAAAATAACATTAGAAATGAAATTTATAAATGTTATTATGCACAAGTAATACAAAAATAGTAAATATACTCATTAATAGTTGATAAACTAATTTAATAAAAAAACATGGACCCATTAGTAGTCATCATAGTCGTCACGATGATCAATTTTTGTAGATTAGCAAGAAAAATTTACGGGTCAAATGACTTTAGAATTTATGATTTTAGTGTTTGAGAAACATAAAATAGAAAGAGATATCAATGGAGTTTAAGACTTTTGAGTATTAATATTAAATGATCAATGAAGGTTGAACTTGAATGTCATATGAATAGGTTTCGAGTAAAAAAAATTGATTTGTCACATAAATTACTATTCATGACAAAATTTTCTTGTATTTGGTTGATAAGTTTTTTGGATTTTGCATAATTTATTAGATTTGGAATTTTTTTAGCAAATTATGTTAAAAATTCTAGAAACGGTAGAAACTTACGTTTCTACACGCTTTTACGACTCTACACGCGTTTCTACCCGTTTCTACTCAGACAACGATTTTATTACGTTTTAACTCGTTTTTTAAGGTAAAGACGTGCGTTTTTACGCCCTAGAAACGAGTTTTTAACTACATAGATATATTTGTAAAATGACTTATGATGAATATTAACTAAGTAATACAAAAATAAATCTACTTAAAATAAGAAAATAGAAAGAAGTTAAAGTAAATATGTTTGATCATGAGAAATTCTTCTCTAGCTAGAAGGTTGCAGCTGTTAGTCAGTTGGTGGCTCATCAACTAACAAGCAGTTGACCAGTGGAAGAATTCTAATAAAAGAGAATAAATAAACTTGTGATTGGTTCCGAGTTGTTGGCTCCGAGTTAAAGAAGAATTTCTCGCTGATCATGTATGATATGTCCATGTCGAGTTCGGAAATTCAACATCGATTATTGTATAAATAGTTATTATTTGTCCAACATATTAGTTTCTATTAGGCATATTAAAGTGGTTTTAAAGGAGACATATAGATGCCTATTCTACCATGTTTTTGCCAGAGGAAACACCCATCCTAAGCATTGCAGTTTCTGAATTTTTCATAACTGCCTTTACATACGCAAAATTCACATTTACAAGTTTACGATTCTGTATATTCCAATTTCCAAATATTATTTTACTTTGTTTATTTTACTTGCGGCGGGCATTGAATATCCACATAAACAAATAAATCTTTAAAGTTTAAAGTATGGGCAATATAAAGACTTGCATCTTATGACATCATCATTCTATCATGAATACACTCATTTTAAAATAAAATCAAATCCCTTGCCCAAGTGAGAAACAATCAATATTGCGACATACTCCTTTTTTTAATACAAAAAAAAAAAGGAATTGAAGAAAGCTTACCTTAATTAATATCAGTAACCTTCAACCCCTTAACGTAGATTATCTAGAGAAGTGTTTTGTTCATTAACAAAAAAGGGACCATAAAGATCTTGGATCCCTTGGTTTATACTGGAGTTTCCATATGTTCGATTAAAGTGAAAATCAAAACAAATACTCACCTCTATAGGCAATCTGAATTCATTAAATTACTCCTAACTATTAATATGCATCTCCGCTCTTGCATATTTTGCTTCTTTTTCCCTATTTCTATCAAGAACGACATATATATATTATCAAATTTAGACTTCTCAACATTATAGGTTGAACCGTGCACTATCAAAATTGACATCCGAGTTTGCGACATCTCCCGCAGAGAAGACCAAAATAGACTTTCTCCTTGAAATTTCTTCACAAACAAAAAGTAACTATATACATATTACAAGTACATAACAATTTGTATTTCACGAAATATTATATTATTAATAGTAGATCGCCATATTCATAGAAAAGAGTATATATATTCTCTTATGAACTTAATAAATATGTTCCTCATTACGCTTTCCAATTAGCTTATATTAAATTTTGGCCTTTCTATTTTGAGAATTGGTTGATCATGCGAAGTTCAAGCATGTGAATGCAATACCAAGAGATAAAAAGGTCTCATCGTGTGCATTCCAACAAAGTCACATGACAACATTATTTCCTTCGCAATTTGATTTGCATGTCAAATATCACATGCTTCAACAATACTCTTTTATTATATCATCAAAAACCCCTATTCAAATCAACAAAAAAAAAAATCAAATATAATAGAATTATTTCATTGCATTAAGAATCACAAAACAAATTCTTTTACTAACAATGAATATGTATGCAATATGCACTCTCCATCTAACTAAAGATCGAAGGGTATACTGGAAAATGATGTGCAGAAGTAGGGAGTGCCACCAAAAGAAGAAGAAAATACAAACAGTTTATGCACATAGTTGAAAAATAAAATCAATGAGTTAGTAAGGTTCAAGAAACCGAAGGCAATGGTTATCGGATTTGCTCGGTCTGTTCTGCAATATGTACCTAATTGCTTCCAACTTATTGTTCCATTAAATTATCTATTTGCCTTTTGGTGTATATATGCCTCCCTAACCATCTCGACTGTTGGACGCCCGATCATGGTGCAACATAAAGGACGCGATGAAGATTGAGGAAATTAAACTAAAAATATAATGAGAAAAGAAGTCAATATATGGCTTATCAAAATGTACTAACCCAAAAGCTTACTCAGAAGACAATTTAGTGAGCTCATGAGAAGCAATAGCCATGAACTAATAACGTGAGAGTGACAAAACAATTAAATAAATATAATCACAGAGACAAGAAAAAAAACAATTGAATAAATTAATATTAAAAAGTTAGAACTGACATGAATTGTAACGTGGGAGTTTCTACAAGTAGGAATTGTCTCACTTCACTACTCACTCGTTACAAAACAGAAATATTTGTAATCATAGTCACGCCGTCAGTGGTGCCTTGTGGCAAATCTTGAAACTAATAACTCTCATTTTGTTAACTAGGAACTCTCATTGGAATGTCTATTTCTTATTTAATCATTACTAGTAGGAATCAACCGTAAGTGGAACTAAGAACTCTCTACAATGATAAATTTACAACATGAAACTAGGAACTACAATTGAGGTGACTAATATGTTGATAGCATTTGTGTTTAAAGGTTATAACGGGTATTGCATATATATATATTTTTTTTTAAAAAAACTATTCTTATTATTTTATGGGGTCATATGCAAAGTATGAAACGACTTAACATCTAGATTTAACAATATAGACGGAGTTTATCTCAAACAAAATAAAACATGTTATATTTATTATGAAACATATTATTTTTTATAACATCAAGTAAACTTATTACATTTTTTCATACTGTTCCTTTTATTTAATGCTTAAAAAACATGATTTTTGTTTTGTCAATTTTAATATAAAATAAGTTAAAATCAACATTTAATATAAATATGGAATATAGATTAGTAACATAACATATAGTTAAGACTATTTTTATATTCTTAATAAAAAAAAATGCCCTTGTTCACCCACGAATAACGTTTAGGGTCAATATGCACCCATAAAAAAACGGTATAACCTGTCGGACAAACTCATAACCGATAATAGTTTGGCCTGGGTTGGAATTTGCGTATCACCCTTAAGTTCGGGTAGCAATTTAATAATGGGTTCATTACAAAATTGCTAGCTAAAATGTAGATGAATGTGCAAATTAGCAAATTGCTACTATATTGTGCAACGTCAATTTTTCTGTTAGCCTTGAACGGAAAATATTTTTAAAAATTGCTAAAAAACCTTAAATTTTTACTATAATAATATAATGACATGATATTTATATAAAATCAAATTTTCAATAATACATGTTAATAAATATATATATATATAAGAAAAATTAGCGCTTAAAAATACCAAAAAAAAAATACATTTTTTATAAGACATAAATAAAAAAAAAATTAATTTTAATATTTGAACTTTGGGTTATATATTTAATATATATATATATATATTGTGTAATATGTAACCATTCTAAATTTTATTTGAGATTTATTTGCTTTTATATAAAAGTTTAGGTTATTATAAAATCATAGTAAAATTTTAGGGTGTTTTTAGTAATTTGAAAAAATATATTTCATCCATAATTAACGTAAAAATTGACGGAGCTACCAAATTGCACATTAGCAAAAATCCAGTTAAAAAATTGCTAAAAAAATAAGTCCAACTAGGCCTGTCAATTTAACCCGCGACCCGTAAATGACCCGTAAACGACCCGTTCACGGGTCGGGTCCGGGTAGGCATATTTTAATAACGGGTCATTTACGGGTTGACCCGTAAATGACCCGTTCAAATCAGGCCGGGTACGGGTTTTGTTGTATGACCCGTGACCCGGCCCGTGACCCGTTCCGCCTTCTAACTCTTTTTTTTTTTCCCCTTATTTTACTTTCTCAGCTGAAACTTGAATCTTCAAAATTTTAGCATGCTTGCTGCTTTTTGTTGTCGTTTTGTATTGATTAAGAATTTCCAAGTCTTTTACTGAGGGGTGTGGTGTTGAGTCGAATTTGAGTCGACAACATAATCGAATTTGTGAAAATTTTAGTTCGGTCAGATAAGTAAGTTTGAGCAACCTTATGTTTGGACCCTTCTCATATATATCTCACAGTTGTGTCAAAGACATGCAGGATTCTCATTTATTTTGATGAAGTGAAATACTTCAGAAATTAAATGAGTGAATATATGATAAAGCTACATCTTCTCGGGTTTGATAGTTGAAAGAACTTGAGATGGAGATATACCCAGTTCTTGATGAGCTAGCTACTCTCAATCTTGAACGTGTCGGAGATTCAAAGGCCACCTCCTTGCGTCAACGGGTTCAAAAGGCAAAACTTACTTATCTGACGACATAACCTTTTGTTGTCGTGAAAAAATTCATTTTAAGCACAATTTTTTTTTACTGCAGAGTGACCCGGGTCAACCCGTGACCCGGGTACGGGTTTGCGATCCTGACCCGTGGTGACCCCCGGGTCAATCACGGGTCGGGTGGTCAGTGACCCGCGGGTCACGGGTCACGGGTTGACCCGTTTTGACAGGCCTAAGTCCAACTAGCAAACTGCATTACCACTTAAAGTTGAGCTAGCAATTTGGTAATTAAGTATTTAATAATTATTAAGACATGCATTGCATTGGCGCAAATTTTCATTTGGCCAAATCTAATTTGGCGCAATTTAAGCAAATGCCCGCCAATTCAGTGGAGGAATGAATGTTCTATGATAACCTTTTGTTTTTCTTCATCAATTATTACTAAAACTGCAGAAGCGCTCAAGCTGGAGTTCCAATGACGATTCACTCAAGAACACGAAAACGGGTGCGCGCAATTCGTCGGGCTCCCGACGGGAGCGCCTTCGAGAAATGGTAATCTTCTCAACTCTACTCAACTTTCCCGTCGGAAATGCATGCACACTTTGCTGTTCTGAACTTTTCTACTGCTGCAGCGGTCACTGTGGCTCGTCCGTGGCGATTGCACTGGTCGACATGCACGACTGCGAGAGGAAGATGGAACCAAAGAGATTTAAAGGGTTATTATGTGCAAGTGTCCGCCGTGATGTTGCTAGCCAATCTATTGCCGATCAACCCAGATCCGCGTTTTGCTTCTTTATGTGGGTTTTCGAATAACATGTCTATTTTTAATTATTTTTTTCATGTGGGTTATTAGATTATACCATGATTATCTGCAGCTTAGTGATGGATTCAGTTATTTCTTCAAAATATTCCACCTTTTTCAGTATAATACAGCAATCCATGCTATTTGATGTGTTTTCTTGATGCCATGAATTTTTTACTGCTGATTCATCTCCTTCCCGCTATTTTTTTTTTCGATATTGATGTTATGCGGTGTAACATACAACAGGGAAATTTTCGAAGAGGAATTTAGAGGAGATAATTGTGATGACCTAAACAAGGCGGGGTTTGAAATATGGAAGAAACTATCTGTTGAGGTAATATAAGGGACTGATTGATATACGTTTTTTCAGGTGGTCCTCTGTTTATTTATGATGTATACTAGCAAATGTTATCTGACTGTATTTTCCTTTTGGTTACTTCTAGGAAAGGCAACCATACATAAACCGAGCAAAGCAAGTAAATGCAGCCTACCTCCAAACCTTGCTTCAAGAAGTAAATAATGAGCCAAAGGTAGTTTTATGTTTAGAGGTTATTGAAATCGTTTTGCAGTTACACATCTTATTGTCTCCTATATGTACTTACTATATACATCATGATTCTGTTGGGAATTGGATTGCTGAATTCCAGTGTATGGGGTTTGCATATTGTCATTTTCTGATGTTAAATCTTAGAACAGCTATGCTTTGCATATTACAGTTTACTCAGTACTTGAATCCTCCTCATAATCTTTGCTTTTTAGTGTGCAATGACTCTGGCAGCTATATATTATGATTCCGTTATGATCTAATCTAATCAGTGCTTATCTCCAATTTGCATTGCACATACATTTCTCGGGTGATCTTATATACTGACATGAATTTGACTGTTGAAGGTAGAGGACGAAGCAGATTCGGCTATGGTTGGGAAATTTGATGAGGTTAATCATTTTTCCATACCTGAACTCATTATATGTTATGTCTTCTTGGTTATCTTTTGACATAAAGATAAAAACTTTTGATTCTGATGCACTGGGCAGTTTCTTGAAGACTATGAAGATCATCATCACTACTCTAGCAGCTGGGAAGTGTCCTCAAGATTTGGCTCACCGAACAGATGGCGTTTTAGATGATACTTAAGCTCACATTAGGGATCTTACTGACTTTCCTCCTTCAAAAGCAGTGGTTTTGTGGATAGCTGGATGGAGAAAGGCTCAAATCTTTTGGATAGTTGCAAAGAAAGGTAATTGACTGACTATAATAGGAGTTTTGGATTCAAAGGAAGAATGTCTTTGGCAGATTTGGAACAAAGTCATTGTCTAAAGTAAAGCCTTTCTTTTGCATTTGTATATATAATCTCATCTTCCTAGTATTATTTAGCTCCTGACTTTTCAAATTATTATTATTAAAAGCTAAATGTTTTAATTGCTTGATTTTTTTTAACCAGTTATTTTTATTAAAATCAAGCACAACGATACAGAACACGAGTCCCTAAAGTTTAAGCCAGCATATAGGTCGGTCGTGATACTTGGATATAACCAAGTTGTAAATACAAACTAGACAGATACTTAAGATTGCAAACCAGTAAGTATACCTCACGGCACGAAAATAAGGTTAATTACTAATAAACTATCTATAGTTTGTTTTAAGTTGAAAATTGGTGTCTTAAGTTTGAAATGTTAAAATGGACATTCTTAAGTTTCATTTTTGTTGAAATTTAGTATTACTATGCATCTTTTCCTTTCATTTCAATCATTTTCATCAACTTACTCATAATCCATACTCTTTACTATTTTTTTTTTCCAAGATCACTCTTTACTATTACTATTCACAAAATAGCAAAATTTCACCCAAAAGTTAAACATTCAAAAGAAAATGTTTCCAGAAGAGTGATGAGAAACGATTTTCAGTGGATGAGCCCAACTTCTTAAGTGACTGTCCCGGCAAGGTGAAGAGAATGAAGCGTGCATTGGGAATTCGAATTTGATAGTCAATTTCGTCGGATTGACTTCTCTAAAGTAATCACATCGAGACAACAAATTTCAACCAAAATGAAACTTTGTGACACTCAATTTAAATATCAGACATCAAATTTTAACATTGGCAAACTTCAGACAATTTATTAGTAATAACCTTAAAAATAAATCTGTAAGTATACAACACAACATAAAAATAAAATGTAAAGACGTAAATGATAAAGCAGTATCACGGTATAAATACTAAAGAAGTGGCATGACTAAAATGATCGCTTGTAAATACAAATGACCACGACATAAGTAGGCTATCGGCCAGCCTTATAAATGTGTGTTAATCAAGAAATCAGGTTACAGATTTACAGAGTAAGCAAGATAGGAGAAAACCTATTATTATGGTAAACTCCCACCAAATCCAACGTTTCATTGATGTGTCAATTACAACTTTGGAATATATTCATATATGCTGTCTTATCTCATTAGCATTAACACTTAGACGTGATCATCTAAAACTAATCAGAAAAAAAAAAAAAATTCATCGTCAATTTTGAAAGGAAAATGGACGAATATAGAATCAACACATGCCTCTAGTAAAAAAAGACGTCTTCTATGGACAAGAAGAGAACTTAAAACTAGAAAATGACATAATAGGATAAGAACATAATCTCAGTTACAAGTATAAGTTGTATTGTGATTTAGTGTCAAACTTTTTATTTTTCAAAATATTTGTTATGGTATTTTTCAAATTATTATTTCTCCATTTGGCAATTTTCGTCTTAAATAGTTGGAAAATTGTTAATCACAAAAAAAATCATTATTTGCATCACAAAAAGTGAAAAACTATTCTCCGAGGAGGATTGTAAATTATAAAAAGTCCGATCCGAATCAATTTAGAATCTACAAATTTATAAAAAGGGAAAACTAAATCAAAAAATAATCTTGAAAAAAGGAAAAACAAAAATAAGACTCTAATAATAGGAGGCTATATTAAAGAGTGGGCTCTTCAGCAGAAATTTTTCCTACCTTCATCATCGTCGTGTCCAGATGGACTACTGCTGCTCCTGCAATCCTAGAACCTCTTTCCTGCTCAATCCCCATAAACCTATTTCTCCAGTATACAAATCCCGCGCCCCCTCGAACCTCAATTTAGCGGTACGCGCTATAACTTCCCGCTATTTCATCGCCTCCATTTTCACTTCGGTTTAAGCTGTAAAGGATCTTTCATGTGTTTATTCGATTCTCTTTACAGAAATTTAAGCGCAGAGAAAAGCTTCGTTATGGCCTGGTGATAAGCAGCGCTTGTGGGTCCGACGAGAACGGCTTTACCAATGGATTACCCGTCGCGCCCAGCAAGCTCTTTATGCAAGAGGTTTAGTTTGATTGAGCTCGTGTTGTTAATAACTATCAGCTACCTTCCTGTCTAATTTGAAACTCTTGAACTAGATTTTTTTTTTCTTGGTCAGTTTCATCATTATAGACCATGTAGTGTAGTAGATAGAAGTGAATGCTATTATTCGCATATGAATGGAAAAACTCATCCTTTTATATTTGTGTTTGTGGGTAATCTTCATTAGTGAAATTTGAGAATTAGAATTTGGTTTGTTGATACATACACAGTTCGGATTGGAGTTGCCGAGTCGGAATATTAATGATCAAACACTTAGTTAAGCTACAGAGAATGATTGTTAAGTGGCTTTTTGATTGATTTTAGGCGATTGGAGCTGAATACGGTGAGGGGTTTGAGACCTTTAGATCAGATGGCCTCCTGAAAGTAGATGTGGTATGTTCCTCAAATCTCTCAGTAATAATAGTTTGTATGCATACGATTATTGTTCTTCATTTTGCCTATGTTGGATATCAGTTATAAGCATCTGCTAATGCTGTAGGATTTCCTGAATGAAAAATTACAAGAGGGATTTCTTAAGCGGATACGCTATGCAATGAAACCCGATGAAGCTTACGGACTTATATTCTCCTGGGACAATGTTGTGGTAATTCCCCAATTCACATTGAATGTGATTGTATAGTTTTCCTTGAAAATTGAACTTTTGTTTGTTGTAGACTTTGCTTTATAGTTACTAGCTAAGATATTATATTATCATAGTTAAGATGTAATAATAAGGGTATTGCTTGTTTCAGGCAGATACTCGAACTTTGAAGTCAAATGCTTGGAAACAGCTCGCTGTCGAAGAAGGTACTAATGTTTCTTGTGATGTATGTTTCTAGAGATATAGATGCATTATCTGCTGCTATTAACTTGAGTTATTTATTTATAAGAACTGATGAAAATGGTCATAATGAATCTGAGGCCCAAAAATATAAAATTGAAATAGTGCCAGTGAATCAATTCGATTTCTGGCCAACAAAAAAAAAATTAATTCGATTCTTGGAGGAGAATAAGAAGTTATAGTTTAGTATGCGAAAGTGTTCTGGTTCATTCAGCTGCTGCTGTTTGCTGTGCAGGAAAGGATCTGCCTGGAGAGTTTGATGTCCAAAGATCTCCTGCAACTGACCATGTTTTGCATAAGGTTTGGAACCAATCATTTCTTTCGCATCTCAGAAGCAATCTTAAAGTTTTTCTTTTGCTTGCTTTCTATATGGAAATTCTTTGTATTCGCTTTTAGCATTGAAAAAATCTTGAATAAATATACTTCAAAATGTTACTGAGATGGAATATATTTACAAAATTTGTAATTTTGACCATTTCCTTCGTTTTCCGTTACTGTTTTTTTTTTTTTTTTTTTCCAAACAACATGGTCTCCACATCAGTTGGCGGTCGAGTTCTTAGTAAGTGATGCGCGTGATAAAATCTTCTATCCTAAAGTGTAAAATTACTCTTCAGGTTTTGCAATGGAACAAAGGTGGAAATGATGAGTTGGATAGGCTAAAGTCAAGATTGGCCCAAATATACTACGACAATCTGCTCCAAGTAAGTACATCTGAAAAATCTGCAAAAAGAAACTCATTTTTGCAATTATGATGAAAATAATTATGATCCAGCTCACAAAGCCAGTGGATGGACTAGAAGAATGGCTTGATTCAGTACGAACAGCTCGAATTCCTTGTGCTGTTGTTTCCAGTCTTGACAGGAAAAGCATGGTTGAATCACTCAACAACATGAGGCTCACAAAGTATTTCCAGGTTTGAGTTGAAGAAACTTGTATATCGCTTATAATATAATATTCATTCCACCCGGGTTGGAAGATTGAGGCCGAGCTCATTAGATTTTCTCTAACAATAACTCTGCTGAAAATCAAGCTAGGTGAACAAAAATGTTCTTGACTAACAATTTTATTTTATCTTCTGGCGAATTTCACAGGCAATAGTTACCGAAGAAGATGGCATGGAATCTTTAGCTCATAGATTTCTCTCTGCAGCCATGAAGGTCAGATTTACGCAACAACAATTTTGCAATTAAGTTCTACATGATGCTGTTTATTGTGATGGATCTTGATTTCCTCCTTTTTGCCCTAATTGAATCCAATGATTGCAGCTGGACCGGAAACCGTCAAAATGTGTGGTATTCGAGGATGACCCGAGAGGTGTAACAGCTGCTCACAATTGTACAATGATGGCTATAGGACTAATAGGCATCCACCCCGCGTAAGAATCGTCAAACATATAAACCCTAAACCCTAAACCCGATCTTAACTGATGATCATGATGGTAATAATCAGGTACGACTTGGAGCAAGCGGATCTAACGGTAGGTGGATTCAACGAGCTTTCAGTGATTAATCTGCGGAGATTATTTGCAAACAATGGATCGACGTTCATGGACATGCAGAAGCAAATCATCGAGAAATCACCTCCAAAGAGAAGGCTCAGCATCGACACCATTTTTTGATGATTAGGTTTGTTATCTTGGTCGTGTGTGTCATGGTTTCTGCATCAATGTAATTAACGGGAGGTTCGGTCCAGTTCAGGCGCCCCCGGTTCGGGCTCGAAGGTGGTTTCTCTTTCTTTTTTTGGTCAGTGAACAACATAAAGATAAGATGAACTTTTTAGCAGCTTGTAAAGAAGAAAGATGGCACCATTTGTGACTAGAACTGTATCTATCAGATCATCATCTATAAGAAAAACCATAATTCCATCCATGTCTTATTATGACGGATCCAGTAAAGTATTTATTTATTAATTAAAGTTTTATTATTTAGTGTGAATGGAAACTTCTAAATTATTCGTTGTTTTGTTGAACCTAAATTTGTTGTCTTGTTGTTCTGTATGCAGATTGTTAATTGAATATTACAAAATTGTACAATTTGTTAGCTTAACATTTGGAAAAAATAAATTAAAATACAAACTGATTTATTCTGATGACATTGAGCAAAAGTATCTGTTGATACTTATAACAACCAAATAGATGAAACTATAATAATATTGTAAAGTTGTATAAATTCAGCTAAGACAGTTAATTATCTTTAGGTGTTTCTACTATGATTCACAAGTAAGCATGATACTTGTGGTTTTTATTTTTTATATTATTCTAAATATGAATTTATTAAGAAATTGATATTATTAAGGTATGAATTATGATGTAAATTTTAAATGTAGTAAAACAATTGTACTGTTAATATTATTTTTTTCTTATGTTACAATTCAATATGCCACTATATTAGTAAATATATACAAATACATGCTTTTTTTTTGTTATATATATAAAAATAAATGAAATAGCAATAACGATTTTAAACTCATCCAGCTACGTAATATTTGTACTCTCATATTTATTTACGAGTATATTTATATTTTAACAATCAGTGCATACATTAACCCGTTAATCAAGTAACTAAAAACATCATTTTTAATTTGTGAAGAACTACCATTTTAGATAGCCAAAGTTAAGATTAAAAAAAAGAGAGCCAAAGTTCATCTAGGGTGTGACTGCACTTAGACTAAAACATTGGGGGTGCAATCCACTGTTAACTTAAATCCCGAAGATGATGGGCACGTAAGCTGACGTGGCAGAAAGGAGAGCTATCCCTGTCCCCACCGGTGTGCCATGAAAGAAGAAATCACAGTTGAAGAAATCTGGAAATATGCCCTTATCTTATCATCATAATTCACTCCTCTACTTCACCGATTAATTCCTTCTTCTTCTATTTTCCCGGGAACTTCAATTCAATTGTTCTCCCAACTAGAAATCTACATCTGAGTGGAACGAATTTCGGGATCTCGACACTCATCGGCAGTCAACCATGTCTTGCTTCTTCACCTCCACCTCCATTTCTTCTTCTGTATCTACTGTCTCTGCGAACCAGACGAGATCTGCGCGTGCTTTTTCTCCGGCTGCAAGACCTAGAAGCAGAGTCCAGTGTGTACTTGGAGGTATACCTACTTTCTATTGCATCGCATCGTACTTCATTTTCGGTTTAAACTTTAAATTAATGCTGTTTATTGTTTTGCGGATGAACTTGGTTTGAGTTTGTGTTTGTAATAGAGATGTCATGGTGAATTCCACTCTAGCGATCACTAGTGCTGAAATTCTAGTTTGCTGAGCTGAAGAATGTAATTTGTGCATTGTACAACAATGCAGCTGTTCACAATGATCTGATGACCTCTGTTGTGATTTCTCACTCATGCAGCAGTTTTTCTTTGTAGTCTTCCTTGTTTCTTCGATTTCAGTTTCTCTAGTTGGCACTGTTGCATTTGATTTATGTTGGAAATCCTGGAACGCCTTGAAGAAATCTCTAATAGATGAAAATCATCTTATTTGCAAACTGCATTACCTAACATTGGGAATGTGAGCCATATCCAAATGGTGCTGATTTTTTTTCCCATTCTAGGACACTGAAAGGATCTACATCTAACCTTTGTTGTCCAGCCATTACCATGTTTCTTAATTGAATGCAACAGGTACTGTGGTAGAACCCAAAGCAAACTGTGCCACTGAACCACTCTTGCTTAATGCTGTTCGTGGTGAAGACGTGGATAGACCCCCAGTTTGGCTCATGAGGCAAGCAGGGAGGTATATGAAGGCAGGTCTATACTTACATTACACTGTTTCTGACTTTGCACCTTGCCTTATTCCATCTATATTTTTCTAGTTTCAGTATCATAATACCATCTCAAGTTATTCTCTATCGGTTTATTTTATGCCCTCATACTGTGTCAATTCTTTATTTTGCTCTGCTTCTAATTTTGTGCTAATTTTTATTGACAGAGTTACCAAACCCTCTGTGAGAAGCACCCTTCCTTCCGTGAAAGGTCCGAAAATGTAGATCTTGTTGTGGAAATATCTCTCCAGCCATGGAAAGTTTTCAAGCCTGATGGGGTAAATTGCCAATTTTAATGCGCCGAGTAGTATATCAATGAGTTTCATTCGCGGGATGGTCTAGAATAATAACTACTTCATTACAGGATTGATCCAACAAAATTATGAGCCTATATATTGTTATGCTAGAGAAGTTAGCACTAAGCTGAATATTGTTTGATCCCATTCTATGTTTGCTTATCTGTTTGCTTATGCCAGGTAATTTTGTTCTCGGATATTCTAACCCCTCTGTCGGGGATGAATATACCTTTTGACATTGTGAAAGGTAAGGGTCCTCTCATATTTGATCCAATAGAGACAGCTGCCCATGTTGATCAAGTGAGAGAATTTGTTCCTGGAGAGTCGGTTCCATATGTTGGGGAAGCCTTAAAAATATTGAGACAAGAGGTATTGTTCTCTCAGATAAACGCCTTATCAATCTGTGTTTCCTTTATAAATTATAAATAAGGTCTTCACAGAGAAATGTTCATGAAGATTCTGCTTGTGCCAAAGGCCCAAAACATGATAATGAACTAGCTGTATGGACTAGGATAGTACCTTGTGTCCAATATTTCCTGTAAATGTACTTTTGGCTACTTGGTCTATTTTTAGCATAGTGGTTCTAGCCTCTAGGGAATTGCTGATTAGAAGTCTCTATATGGTACTTGGTGCCTTCTAGATTTCAGGCACCTAACTGGAAGCGCCATATAAGAGTTTTGAGAAAAAAAAACTTAACAATAATATACCGAATGGTCTTGCAGGTAGGCAATGAAGCAGCAGTTTTGGGTTTTGTTGGAGCTCCATTCACTCTAGCATCGTATGTGGTTGAAGGCGGTTCATCAAAGAACTTCACCAAAATAAAGAAACTAGCATTTTCTCAACCCAAGGTAAACCTGCCACATTTCCTAGTTTAACAGTTACGAGATGATATGCAAATTTCATTGATTCGATGGAAGCATGAACTTGATACCCTATTCAAATTGGTTACACCCCAGGTGCTACATGCATTGCTCGATAAATTCGCCACTTCAATGGCAAAGTATGTCAAGTACCAAGCAGACAGCGGTGCACAAGCTGTCCAAATCTTCGACTCGTGGGCCACGGAGCTCAGCCCCGTAGACTTTGAGGAGTTCAGTCTTCCGTATCTGAAGCGCATTGTGGATTCCGTGAAGCAGACACATCCTAACCTGCCCCTCATTCTTTATGCAAGCGGGTCAGGTGGCTTGCTCGAGAGGCTAGCCCTAACAGGTGTTGATGTTGTCAGCTTGGACTGGACGGTTGACATGGCTGAGGGAAGGAAGCGACTGGGAGCTGATGTGGCGGTTCAAGGGAATGTGGACCCAGGTGTCCTTTTCGGCTCCAAAGAGTTCATCACAAAGAGGATACACGATACCGTGAGAAAAGCTGGTAAAGGAAAGCACATACTAAATCTGGGCCACGGCATTAAAGTCGGCACTCCTGAGGAAAACGTCGCTCATTTTTTCGAGGTTGCAAAAGCAATTCGGTACTAGGATTTGATTTTTGAAGTTATATTCCACCCTATTAGGATGTTTTTGTACTTTCTCAAGACGGCTAGTTGATGCATAGAGTAGAATTTAACAGCAAGAGAAGCAAATTGAAATAGTTATTACATTATGTTTGATGGTACATGGTTCTCTAATATGAACTGCCATTACAATTGCTAGTAAATTAAAGGGTCACCACCCGGATTGTCTAAGACGAACGCTCGAGTCGAAGCCGCTCCATTTCTTTCACCATTTGCCAATGTTCCAGAGACAGACTGGTTTCGCCGTAACTCAGTGACATAAGACGACCCATTGTCAGCAATCTGCAACAAAATCAAAATATAAGCTTGGTCTTACATCAATAACCAAAATGCACACTAATTACCACTTACCTGCTAAAGTCATGGCTGCCCAAGCTTTTATTGGCTTGCCTTGCAGTAACAAGATCGTTCTCTACCACCTTCTGCATCTCCGGCTCGATCGAATGTGGCAATTCTCTAGCAGTAGCCAAGTACCATCTCCACGCTTCCAATGCTTCTTTCGGGACAGCTTCAAGACAGGACACTGAGGATGGCTGGAAAGGTACAACCACATCGGATGGCAGAATGTTTGATTTTCCTTCCGACAGGACAAGCAGCTGAACATCGGCCGTCACTTCCATTTTGTAGTACTCGAAATCATACTCAACCTGTAAAAAAGTATCGATTTTAGAGCAGTTACAGATGTGCTTTGCATAACCAACCTCGTTTAAAAGGATCACCTTCTGGGTCTGGATTAAATCCTTTAGTACTCGTGTGTTATTAACACCGACGGTGTTAAGGATTCCAACTTCCAATTTGGTCTCATCGATAATCCAGTGTGAGCCTTCGGGAACTTGTAGTGCTGCAGTTATTAACCTGAAGGACAATGCAATGCAAAACTTCAGGGTTTCGGACAAAGAGAAATTTGGCGGAGTAAAATCAAATTCTCGTACAAACTCGATCGAAGTCCAAACCTGTTTGTGGTATAATCCTTTCTGGGGACAAGAGGGGCAGAGTTAAGATACTCCACAGTCAGGGGTAGACTGTATGTGAATGGAAGGATGTTGTCAACTGCTAGCTTCAGTTGATTGCCAAAAACAGATGCAGTTTCTTTGTTAAAACTGGTGAGATTTAGAGACAGCTTCCCAACAGCCAAGGAATCAACTCGAGCATGCACCTGCATTCAACAAGATTCGAGAATCTAAACATCCAAACGGTGATTGCAATCGGAAGATCTGAGTACACAGCACGGTTAATGAAATTTGACAAGAGAACCAAGTTCACCTTGGAAAGGAGGTTTAGCAGTACAAACTGTGCTGCTAACCCGTCATTCCCCAGAACTGATGAAAGATGTCCTAGTAAAGCTTCTCTTGCAGGTTTCACCAACTGGGGGTTTAGCTGTGAATTTATAAATTAAAAAAACAAATCAGAAAAAAGACCACAAAGGATACAATTCAACTCAAATACAATAAAGATGGCAATGGCCAAGAAATTACCTCCATTCTGGGGGAACTGTAAATAAAGTCTTGCATTGCCAGTTTTCTGTGTATAAGACAATGGAGACGCGGTACCTGAAAAATATAAATCAGCATATTATTAGATACGCTGAAGTCTAAAATAAGGATGCAGTTGAAGTGGCATAAATGTTAAGATGGGGATTTTACCTTGTTAGGAGGTAACTGAGCTAACACATCTTCACAAAGGTCATCTGATAAATCATTATCTTCATTGTTGTTCACTTTAATGTCATGGTCAAATGTGAATACACCAATGAACTCAAAAATCTCATTCAGCTTTATCTCAGAGTCGGTCGAATCATATACCTGCATAAAAAGTATATCAGAACTGGATTCTACATTACTTAGAACATTCCAAAGTTGATGTACAAGAAAGAGAAACATATAAGAAAATAAATCACATACCTTAATAAGACATGAAAGATTATCGTTCTCGAACTTGGGAGTTGTGTTGGTGTTGAAACAACTGTCCTCAATCATAGACACTTGGGACTGAGAAGACTCGGAATGATTTCCCGACTCCCTCTGTTTGAGAAAACAGAAAATCTTTGCTTAGTAAATTAAAGAGAACAGTCTACAAGTAATTCAGGGACAACTTAATTCTTGGTTCTTAATTCTTATCGCCGCAACTGGTTATGGCATGCTGCTGCTTTTGTTTCTACCAAAAACTGATAGAAGTAGCAAATTCTCCAACTAGTTGAAGAATCCAAACCAATACCAAGTTCCATTCTTAACTATGTTCTCTCTTTTGCTTTCGAACTCAAATCAAAATATCTAATTAAGATATAAGAACAAATAGCAGCATAGATTCGTTGACTGGGAAGAGAAATTACCATCTTTTTAGCGCCAGGTGATTCTCCATCAGCTCCTTCTGAGATCTAATCAACATTACAGACAAAGTCTCTTTGAGAACTCTTGAAATAAAAACCAAAATAAGTCTGATCGACCATGGAAAAAAAGAACTAGAAACAACAGTACCTGAATCTCCATATCATCTGTTTCTTCATCGACCCTCCTACGCTTCTCACCATGTTGGTGTTTAAAGTCCATACTGCGGGTAATAGCAGCATTAGAGGGCTCATCAGCCCATGAATTTTGGCCTGGAACCTGTGAATCACAGAAGATGAGTATGAAAACAGGTAAGTGATGCAACCTACACCTAATTGCAGAAGAAAAACCAAATGCAGTAACAATAGGAGAGCTCATAACTAAAAATTTGGCACAACATCGATCTCTAACACCGGTGCAAATTTATCTACTGCTGCAAACATGTTAACCACTATAATCTCACTCAGCAATTCAGAAATGGTAATTATTATGCAAAAAAAATACTATAGCATACTGGAACACAGTAGAGTAGTCGACGTTCCCAGATCTTCATATCAGGTGATGTTCCTATTGGAAGTTCGAATGCATCAGTGTACTTATTCGTCCTCCATGTAGATCCAACCTTCACAGATGTACCACAGAACAATTATCTCCAAACATCCTACGAAATCATTTCAGAACATAAACTAGTAAAAAAAATTGTACTTTATTGACACCGGCATAGAATTCATTCCCCAGCATGTCTTGTATCATCCCACGGAAACGCACAAGTGTGTTGGATTGAAGATATCTGATGCTTTTCGCATTAAGCATCGGAACCTACAGCACAAAGGAGCGTGTTAATTGCAGTATATATATGTCTCAATAATCCTCAACTAGAAACACAAATCGCCGTGTTGAATTTAGGCTAGACCAAATCTATGAATCAAGCTCAATTGACTTCATAGGGTTATGATCAAGAGAGCCAATACGGTGTGAATTGAAGACGGGAAGAAACTGTAACCTAAAATACCTGAGAGAGGCCGCCTTGGTCGAAGATGAAGTCGCGGAAGAGATCGACAGCGCCCCAGTCCTTGCCACCAAATGTGGTTGGATCGGAGCCCGAAGCCACGGCTTTCTCGAACATCAATCGAACGGCTCCCAGTGGGTTCGCTAAGCAATCGTACGGTAGCCCCACCATCTTCTCTGTCAGTCTCTTTGTCTCTGCCTCTTTCTCAAATATGAACCAGTGATTGCTCTTCACACAGTCGTCCATGGAGTTTCGGCTGCGGGGAAATAATAAGGAGATGAAGTTTCCCGCCAAAACGCGGATAACAGGAAACCAGTTCCCGCCATTTTATCTGAGGATGGTGTTGGTTGACTTGGGCCTTGACTTCAATTGGGCTTCCCATCTTATAGAAAACAATCACAGAGCCGATCATTTTGTTTTGGTCCATAACATTGAAGCAGGTCAACAGATATTGTATGCAATTATGAAATACTATGGAGTAGGTATAGTATAGTATATGACCCAACGACCCGAATATTGAAAACGGCAAGATTTAAAACCGTGAAATATTTGGTTAAATAAGGTTTTTTCTGTGTAAATTTCACAGTAATACCTGACCGACCCGAATCAGATGAAATTGTGTATTCTCAGTATTTGACCGTAAGATAATGAGCCTGAAAAATTCTAAATAATTCAAAATTACTAATTAAAATTCAAGTGAACAGTTGGATAGTAAGATTGCAGTTGGATTGACGCTTATGCCCCTCACAAGGGTACTATAATCAAACACCTATACATACTAGATTACGTTAAAGTATACCACGCTCCGTGTTACAAGGATGAAGGATGGATAGACAGACATATACTGGCATACTATTGAAGGGCACTGTGTCCTACACAACATAAACCATCCCAACCTCAAGAAGGGACACTGGTGGCACCTTGAGAACCACATCAGGGCCTCTGCAGTTCCTACTAAGGAAGTTGTACCCATAATTTATGGCTAGCCTCTTCAGCAACGACGACCCTTGCTTCGCCCTTACGTGCGAGTGCCCTAGAATAAACGCGGTCCCCGATTGCCTCGCCCCTAATAGATCTTCCAACTCCACCCTCCACCCGAAATCCCTCTTACTCCTCGCATCCATTTCCGACTCATCCGATTCCTCTATCGCAAACCTCACCCTTTTCTCAACCACATTACGGATCGCCATCTCCTCCATTTCGGTCATGTCTCCTATACTTTCCACGCTCGAGAACCCCATTGATACGCTCGATGGATGCATGGTCTCGTCCACGTCATAAGATGGTCCGATCACTGCCAGTCGGCACTCGCTGGACGAGCCGAAGGAATGGCGGGCCCGGATATCCTCGTTATTTTTTACGTTATTGTTGTTGTTGTCTTGGTTCCAATCGTAGTGGATGAACTCCGCCAGCCTGTCAACGAGCTCGGTCTCGAAAGAATCCACGTCTTGGTGGACATCGCGGTACCCATACCTGACCAGGGACTAAGTCAGAATTTTTTTCACTTAGACAGACAATAAATACAAATTTTAGAGTAAAAAAGCACATCGCAAAAAGTTGAGGGCGCAACTCGTCCTACACTAGATCCGTCCCTATACCTGACAATGCAACGGTAGGAGCGGTGGGCCGAGGGGCCCACACGGCCGACGAGGTACCTTTCGGCGCGAGGCACGTGTGGGACCGGGACTGACTTTAGGCAGACAAAGACTAGGATTCGGTGGAAGGCGGGGAGGTTGGTGACGAAGCGGGAGAAGTTGGCCGGGATTCCTGAGGTGAGGTCGGTGAAGACGACACCTATCCCTGGGACCCGGGCGATTCCCAGGGTGGGGCCCAAGGCAAGTAGCCATTCTAAGGATACCTTGTTGTGGAGGTCGAACTCGTATTTCTTGATGGTGGCATAGTGCCACACGAACATGATGGCCATGAGGATGAGGGCAAGGAGGATCGGGAGCCACGCCCCTTCAGTGAATTTGGTGAGGGAAGCCGAGAAGTAGAGTAGCTCGATCGACCCGAAGAAGAAAAGGAAAAGTAGGGCTAGAATTGGAGGTTTGTCCCAACAAAGGATGATCACTAGGGAGGTCAGGCATGTTGTCACAAGCATCACCGCCATTACCGCTAACCCTGCAATCAACAGAAAACTTATATCAAGCACTGTAATCTAACAGTATCAGTTGTACACTGAAGAGATCAATTATTGTGCTCTATAACAGAACATTCCTAAAATGGTAAGGGACAGTATCATTATATAGTACAAAAACTACACCTTTATTATGACAAATAAAGCAAAGGATGTATATTTTTTTATAGAGTTACTCCTATTTCTGCATTTTTAGGTGACTCCTTATCAAAGTGTTTTCCTTGTTTTCTATGCAAAGAGCTTATGTTATGCACATATATTTACATAACCGGTTTATCGATAATATAGTAATATGGTGAGAGTGATTTACCCGAGGCATTTCCGATGGCTTTGGTGTCTCTGAAACCGATTGTGACGGCAATGCAGAGAATCATAAGCATCCAATTAATCTCAGGTATGTAGATTTGACCGTGTATGTTATCCGAGGTGTGAACAACCTTAACTCTCGGGAAGCAACCCAGTGCCTGGCTTTGGTTTATAATAGAGAACGTGCCACTTATGATTGCTTGGCTTCCCACAACCGAAGCAAGAATTGCTACCCCAAGCACCGGCCATCTTAGATTTTCTGTACATCGAAACACAAAATTAAAACATCAAAATAAGCAAAAACATCAATGCATTACACACAGTTACGATGTTTCATTACTGAAGTGAGGCATACCGGGGACAGAAAGGTAAAAGCTAATCCGGTAACTGGAGTTGTGATGTTTTGATAGATAAGCAGCTTGACCCATATATGCCAATATCAGAGCAGGATATACTAGAAATGAAAAGGCAATCTGAATGGCAGTGTATGAGAAGTGGCCAAGATCTGCAAACATTGCTTCTGAGCCTGCATTCCAAAATGGTAGATTCGTATTTACTTCTTTTTTTCAGGAGATTCGTATATACTCTTTTTTCGAGAGATTAGTATGTATATACTTTTTTTTCAGGTGATTCGTATATACTCTTTTTAAGAGAGATTAGTATGTATATACTTTTTTTCAGGAGATTCGTATCATAATTTGGATTTCAATATGTAAGATATTTTTATGCTAAGAAAGTTAGTTGTTACCTGTAATACACAACAAGATTCCTCCGAGGGACATCCATCCGCGCATCCTTGTCTTCCTCAAGAAGATATACATGTAATATGGAGAAAGTGCCTTGTACACTTGTGGATTCCAGTGTAGTACATTGTACAAGCCAAGCGCACTGATGCACAGCAGCCACGTCAGCACTATCGGTGCAAAGAGGAACCCGACCCGATGGGTGCCATAGTGTTGAAGAGCAAATAAACACACTAGTATGAAGCAAGCTATTGGCACCACTGCATCTGCAATGCGAATGAATCAGATTATTATTTTAGAATCAAAATTCAATAGTTTCTACGGTACGAATTAGTCAAGATCTTTACTTGTTAGAGTGATCAGAGCTGGGTTCAGTATTTAAGCTTTTGACATACCAAGAATCTTCAAATTATATAACACATTCTATAAAATTTATGGATCGATACAGATTGATCCCCTTTCCTTCTTAATAACTTCAGAAGTTTGTTTTCATTTTCTGACAACTGGAGAATAGAATAAGAATATGTGCCAGTGAAGGTCACACCTTAAACAAATTGAATGGTCCCCGCCCGTATATTATATATATAACAGATGAGAGTAACAATGCCAATCCCTTTATCTAGTTATCATTTCCTGGACCAGAAGCAATTAACCACATTCTTCCTAATCAATATAAACCAATTAAAAATCACTGGTGAGAAACTATAAGGATACGATTGAGTTAAAAAAATGAAGGCGACACATTACAGTAGAAAATTCAAGCAATGGATGGTGGAACAATACGGTATCAGAAAGTTAAGCTAAATTAAGAATGCCGTTTTTTTTTTACGCTTACATTGGTGAAGATCCTTCGACATGTGTAACTCGAGCCCCGACACAGCTGAGAAAACTATGAACAACACGAAAGTATTAGTAAAATACAGGGACAATTAACTTTAGATCAGAAAAAAATTGCATACAGAGTTTTCAAAAATCATATACCAGAGATTGCTGGTGTGAGCAACCCATCTCCGATTACCATACAAGTGCCAAGGAGAACTAGGATCAGTAAAGCCGTGTGCAAACCTTTGTGCTTCTCCAACAATGCCCTCATTTTAGAGCTGTTTCTATTTTTATTCTCGGGTTGGTGTTCCAATTTATAGGTAGAAAGTGATTCATCTGCAAGTTGCCTATTTGGAAGAAGGCTTACTTTTGCGTGTCTGCATATCAACGAATACAGGGCAAAAGTACCTCCCTCTCCATTGTCATCTGCTCGAAGAACTATGAAGACGTACTTAAACAGGGGTACAAGAGTGAGAGTCCAGAATACGAAAGATAGAACACCGAATATTTCTTCATTAGTTTCAGAGTGCTGAATGTCTTCTGCAAATGTGCTCTTGAAAACATACAACGGCGAAATGCTAAGGTCCCCATACACTACCCCAAGGCTTTGATATGCCAAAATCAACAGTGTCTTCCAATCCTGAAATGCCAGTGACCCAAGTAACGCTCTAGTGAATTAACATTACATTCAATAGATGCAAAACCCAAATCTATCTCGAAATTTGCTAAAATTTGCATCTGAAAGCTAGATCAACAATGGTTAAACAAGATGTGTAACTCACTGACCTTGGGAGATCTCCAGCAGTCTCCATAAGTAAGATCCATACCTCTCACATATATCAATCAGTCTTCAATGTCATGAACTAGCTGCAGATCTGCAATGGAATAGTTGAATTCTTAATGCTGCTATGCTGTTTAGAGCAGAACCTTACAGATCCTGCTAATTCATTTGGAATCTGAGTAAAGGTTTTCTAGAGCTTTCATATGCATATAAAAAGATAAACTGGTAGCAGCACTACTAAAACTAGTAGGCCATAAATTATAAATGTGGTGTGGTCGTCATTAATTTCCCTGCTCTAAATTGTTTTAATATTATATTTTTCAGATTTCTATTTTCTATTCTATTGATGGGAAGAAGAAGAAATGAACTGAGCTATCACAGTGGTGGTTGGCGTTTCGGTTCATCAAGAAACCAATAGGTAGAGCAAAAGTCCCATCCACATAATTATAACCAATAAAGGACAGAGATGCAGAAGGCAACACCACATGAAGCTTCAATTTAACACTGGCACTGTTCATCATAACATAACGTGTACAAAATGCAAAACATGATGGAAGTGTGTGAAGAATATATATTAGAAAACACAAGAAAACAATCAGTTCACGGGAACCATGCTGATTTTAAGGGATACTACACCCACCACTTACCTCATCATTTTATGGCCATCAATCAGTTACCTAATTCAGCTTTGAGATATTGGATATTTGTCTACGTCTCCTCAAAAACTTATATAGATAGCAGAACCCCAGCTCCAAAATTCACTTTATCACCCAAATCTTACCTACCAAGAGAACTAGGAGATAGGATGGTAAGTGGCATGCAATCCCCCATGAACAACTAAAACCGAATTCCTATCAGAAATTGCGGAAAAAATCTTGTTTAAAAACTAGGAGTTCATCTTTCATTTCCAGTGAGCTATAACAGTAAAGGACTGTATCTTCCTCAATCAGAGCTACCTTTTTTACCCAATAATACTTGATGATTTGAATTCTGGAAAATGTTTAGAAATCACCCAAATCTCACAGACCAAGAAGAGACTAACATGTGTGGATTGATTCCTAGCATGGCATTTAGAATTCACATAATTCAGTTTCAACTCTTAGAAAATAATCAATGGACGATACCGATGGAAGCTATTCCAAATAATGATCTAAGACTTACCACAAATAGACCTAGAAAGAATCACAGCTTCAACAACAAAGATAATGATGAGGACCTTAACGCTCCCCTCCAAAAATTGCACACCAGAATCAGTTGAATATGAGGAAATGAGTCAGTAACTGGGCAATGCGGAGATGATTGGTGATCCGTGGGACAAAAGCATGTGCTGTGAGCTTCGAGAACAAAAGTCCGTGAGCGCCGATTCGAGAAATGGCACTTTCAGCACCGAACTTCTTCCACAATGCAGAAGCAATCAATCTCCTCTTTTCTGGCACGCGTTGTCCTTTTCTTTACTCTAGCTAGTATCTATCTATCTACCCACTGAAGCTGGAGAAGTCCAGCACGACGAGATTTCCTTAAATCGCCAAAATGCACATCCAATACAAAAAGTGAATCGATAACGAACTCAAGTTCCTGGTGAATCGTACCAAAGGAGAAGTGGATAGCACTACTAGAAGTAGGCAGTAGCCACAGCACAGGTTATGGCGAATGGAGGTAAGAAGAAAGGACAAGGGAGAGTGAAGAACGTGGAAGAAGATATGGGAAGGATTGTGGGGAAAGTGGAAGAGAGTTGATAGTGAGAAATCCAGTCATGAAATTCTCAAAAGCGTGATTTTAGGGTATTTGATTAGTGCAAGTGGCGGTGCAATGCAACTCCAGCTTGGTGTTTACACCAAACCAATACGATTAGGACAAGTGTCCTACTATTTTTTTAGTTTTTTTTAAAACCCTAAGAATGAACCCTAAAATGGTGGGAGCAAAAGACAATTGTCACTATTAGATTGGTTTGGTATAAACACCAAGCTTACACAAGGATTTTCCCTAAATCTGACATTCATCCTCATCATAACTTTGCTTTCTATCGTTGTTTTATATTTATATTATTATTGTTATTATGATAATGCTATCTTATTATTAGTAGTAAAAGAGGATGTACTACTCTTTTAATCAACCTTTAGAATCATATTATGAAAAAAAAATGTCGAATATGAAGAGTCGAATGTAATATAACCAACTGAATATCTAAGTGTCAAATTCTTTTTAATAAAAGAATTAAATCCTTATTAAAAAAATTAACAAATTTGAAGTCGCTTCTAAATGTTTCACTAATATATATATATTCATTCACATTTAGATATTCACGTTCAAACTCTACCGAATTTTGATAACTGAAAAATATTTATTATATATATATATTAGGCTCGTGTTGCTGATGTTGTATTATTGCCTTCACTAGTTTACTATACTTGTCTAAATCTAAATAGGTCAAAGAAAGACTTTTGGTTCGTAATAATAATAATAATAAGAAAACTAATTTGGGGATTATAGTAATAATTCTCTTTGGCCGGCTTAATACTTACGATATTAATAATATACTTCACAATTCACATGGGCACTTTTTAACTGATAAGTGATAAATAATAATAATAATAATATTAAGCATCAATTTTGATTGAGTACACACGTATGTCACTTCACTTGTCATCAAGTGGGTTCGATTGTATTACAGAGTTCGTGGTCTCATAATTTTACGTAAAGGCAGGCATCTATATTTGGTGGATAGTTGATACAATCCAACTTTTTCTATTTTAAGATAAGATTTAAGATTTTTAATTGTCTTATTATTTTGGACTCTTTATTCATCCAGCCGACTTTTTTGGTTGGCCTACTCAATTTTTTATTTTTAACCAAGGCCTACTTTTAAGCTGATTCACAATTTTGGTAGTGTAAATTCATATCGAAAATGATAAAATTTAAATCTTCTACAATGTATGTGGTATCTTTATGGTTTAAATAACATTATATTACACAAATAAATTGTAATATTTTTTTCAAATATATATTATTATTTTTAGTAGAAATATACATTAATTAAACATATATTCTATACAAAATACAAATTAATAATATTAACAAAAAAAATCCACTTATGTTAAATTTTACGTGATGTGAGCGCAATGTGTACTCTCTTAGCATAAGTGGATTTTTTTTGTTATAATACATTATTATTAATTTGTATTTTGTATAGAATATATGTTTATATAAATATATATATATATATATATATATTGTAAATATTTCATACATTTATACATGAGTACTTTTTTGTGTGAACTTATAAATGATTTTTTTTTATTGTAACTTATAAATGATTATTATTCATTTTATATAGAATTTTTATACTTGTCCATCAAAGAGAGCCAAAAGGCAACCGAAATAATATACAACTGAAATAAAAGTAAAACAACTGAAATTTTAGATTAAAAAACCAAGAAAAGAACCGAACCTGATAATAATGTTTATCATTGTTGTGAATACTCTGGAGTAGGATATTTATATTTTTCCCATAGTCGGCCGGCGCCAACTATGAATTCCACGTGGTCTGCTCTTTATATTCTATTCTACTAATAAAAAAATTGGGTATGCCTATATTAAAGCCCAATTAAATTAAATGGTTAGAAAAATGGGCCGCGATGTTATATGCAGCTAATAGGCCCAAACTAATGGGATGAGACAAATCAACGACAAAAAATAAATTGCACCAATTAACCAAAAATTAAATTGCACCAATTAATAATTTTCTTCATAATTTTCCTTTGATAATCTATTTATTTCAGATTCTACTATCCGAATATTTAAGTTGCTCGAATCAATTCATTTTGCTCAAATTCAATTGAGCTTTAAGTTTTTTTCAAGTTTGAGATCGTCGTGGTATTATATTCGCTTCAACTCGCTAAATTTTTTCAAACGGTGTGCTTTAACTCGAGCTTAACCTTAATTATGTTTTTGGTTTGAATTCAACTTAAATTGAATATATATAATAATAATATTTTATAAAAGTTCAGAAAAAAAATGAGTTGAACTCAACTCAAATAAAAAAAAAAAAAACAAAAACATCGAACAGGCTCGCATGCTTGTTGAGTCTAATACCAGTGAACTCGTACTTGACTCGGTATAACAACAGTTCAAATCGAGTTCTACTCAAAATTTAGCAAATCGAATTCAAATATCAACCGAGTCGATCTCAGTTAGCTCCCCCAAGTAACTTGACTTATTTACACACCTATAAATCCACACTTGTGCATAGTTTTTGTTTTCCACGTACACTTTAGCTATACATACTCGCATTGAACGAGTCAGTAATAGTACGTACAATGATGGTCATGAATAATTTTTCAATTCTCATGATCTTAGTGAGACGTTTAAATCTGAAACATCTTCCTAATAAACAAAGTATAAAGTATAAGTATATAAGTTTCGGTCTCGTGACACTAAATTATATATGTCAGATATATCATTTTACGTTTTGCATACTAATCTAATCTAAACGGAGATTATTCTAAAATTTAACACATCTCTACCCGCGCAAAAAAAAAAATTAATAATAATATCTGCAACACTAATCTAATGAAATCTATTTCTCTCTTCCCTTTATATATACATAAACCCTCTCTCTAATATAATTGTCTTGGTCGCTCCAATTCACATGATCTTCTCCACTTCTAAGCTTCATTGATCTCAGATCTCCAATGGTAACAGTACTAACAGTAACCTCTCGCAGAAGCCATACGTTGATCTTCCTCCTCATCATCATCACCTTGCTGCTGTATAATTCCTCGGCGCGCCTTCTGAATGACGACTGCAGTACTCCCTCCGACGACCTCGCGCTCCCCCGTGAACATGACGTCACCGAATCCCCTGCTGCCACGTCGGTGGGCGCCGAGATGGTCAAATCTACAAGGATTATTCTGGAACCTTCTGGAAGATCATCATCATTTGCGCATATGTACCTGAACTTTCTCCCGAAAGGAAGAAGGGTGCCTTCCGGACCGAGTCGAGGATCCAACCAAGTCAACGATTAATTACACCATGAATAAGAAGAAGACAAAGTAAAAGTTAAAAAAGTAAAAGTGGGAAAGAGGTGCGTATATTTTTGTTTTACTAGCTAGTTGGAGTTGGTAGTGTAGTAAACTATTTATATTTGTTCTTTTTTGAAGATCCGTTTTGATATATATATACTTAGGGTTTGCAGTTTGCTTGAGTGAATCAAAGTTGTTGGTTTTGCCAAAAAAAAAAAAAAAAAATCAAAGTTGTTGGATGCGCGTTTGTGTTCTTCTAATTTGAATCTCTATATATAAAGACGATATGAAATGTCAGTTAGAGCATCCACAGTGGTATTACGTAAAGATTACGTAAACGTGGGTCCTACATGTTTATTTAAGTAAAGCAACAAAAACTATCTACAGTGGTTTTACATAGCATTCCTTAAAGATGAGACCCACACGTAAATTTATGTTTTTACATAAAGCATTCCTTAAATTTAAGTAATGCACTATGTATTACGTAACCAATTTTTTATTATAAATTAATTCATTTTATAATTAATGATAATATCTTATTGGTGATTGTTGGAAAATTTAATAATAAAATATATTTAAGGAATATGTTTAAGTAATACGATTGCAGAGAAAATATTTTTTACGTGTGTCTTAAATTTACGTATTACTTAAAGTGTACGTAAATGTCTACGTGGCAACTTTAAAGAATACAATTTATGTAAAACCACTGTGGATGCTCTTATGATCGCGTTGTTTAATATATTCTCAAATATATATATCCTATGTAACACTTGAATATCTTCGATGACATCAACGGATATTTGTTTAACCACTCCCGGTTTGGCCGCTTCAATTCCCTTCACTGTTCGCACTCGAACAAATTGCCTAACTTGGATTTCTTTAAACTTTTTGCTAGTTTAGGTTTTGTACGTGTATAATTTAATGTGTTAATAACTAAAAAAAACTGTCCAAGTTATATTTTATCATATGTTAAAATTAGCTGTCTGAAGTTTGAAATGTTAAAATGGATTATTCCAAGTTTCATTTTTGTTGAAATTTGGTGTTTTAGCACGTCTTTTCATCTCTCTTCAATCATTTTCATCAACCCACCCACCCACTCATAATCCATCACTATTTATTTTTTATAAAATAGTTAAATTTCACCTAAAAGTTGAACATAACAAAAAATGTCTCTAGCAGAGTGGTGTGGAGCGATTTTCTAACGACAACGAAGCAAGATTTACTTGCGCAGATGTGGCCAACTTCTTAGGTGACAGTCCCGACAAGATGACGAGAAGAGAGTGTGTAAGGGAGGTCGAATTTGATAGTCGGTTTCGTCGGAATTGACTTCTCTAAAGTAATCACACCGAAACACCACATTTTAATAAAATTGAAACCTTGGACACTACAGTTTAACATTTGAAACTTCAGACACCTAATTTTAACATGGGATAAACATTTGACAGTTTTTTAATTATAAACCCTAATTTACTAGTTCCGTCAAGATTTTCTTTTTAATTTATTTGACGAAATTGCATCTCTAGGGATGTGATGAAGAAGATAGCTAGCAATTTATTTGATTGTCCAAACATATCGGTAACTCGATCTACTGCACAAATATCATCTAATAATTTGCTGCATTTTTATATACAAATCACTTGTGGACTGATTCTGTTAAAAAAAAATGAAAATCGAAATAGAGTTTGCAAACTACGTATATGAAATTTGAGGTTAGCATAATGTTTAAAAAAATTTAACTAGCAATTTGATAAATAACCCTAAGACATGTGTACACAGTTATGCTTAAAGATATCATTGATTCCAAATTAATTAATATTTGGTAAAAACATTTATGATCCCTCTTCTTATCTAAATTCTTTTAATAAGGAATGACATGCAATATGAAAGGGATTGGAGTTTACTTCGCAAATCGTATTATGAATTGGTGCATGAATCTTCTCCATCGTTAGGTGCTAATTATTATCTGGTATAATAATAAGATATCAAGCCAACCAACTTTGACATTCATGATTATGTCGAATATAGTCTTGTACATATAATACAAGTTAATGTTTTATCTTTTAATTAAAACATTTTAGAGTTCATACTCTATCGAACTCTTAGAAATAAAAATACTTATCAACATTTTACCTATTATAGAGTGAACCCGATGGCTTATGTAAATGTAAATTATTCTATATAATTAAAAAAAAAAAAAAAATCATCCCACAGATGGAGTCATTGTAATTTTTAACATCCTGTGCAATCCATATCCCAAAAAAAATCATGTCAAATCACGCATGTAAATTATGAACTTTAGCCGCCACACGCTCCACTTTTATATGTGGTTCAGCCGTTCAGGAGTCGAATGAATAATAATGATGGGAAGGAGTTAATTAAGTCGACAAGGTTAGGCGGCTACTGGTAACCAACTAACAAGTAAACTATTAGGGGTGTTTGGAGATTATAAATAATGAGAGGATATTATACGTTAATATGATAAACTTTAAAAGAATATATATTTTGACAGCAACTAACTTCTTAAACTTTATGTTTTGTTGCTAATATTATAGATATTTATGAACTCCAAAAACTAAATATTTAAACTCAATACGCATAACTATTAAAATTCTATTAATTGAAATATTTTATATAGTTTTATAAGATAATTTTCATAAAAATGCAACGAAAAATACTTTACTCATTTATACAAACATCGTAACATTATTCTTTATTATAATATTAAGTTTTGAAGTAGATAAAAATAAAAATCCAATAATAATAATATTATTATTATTATAATAAACAATTAGATAATATAAAATATTTATTTATTTAATAAATAAAATAACACTTTATAATATTGAACGTAATTTCATATTACAGTGAATGAAGTTTAGATATTACATTACAATTTACAATACATATTACGTCGTTAACAAACCAAACACTCCCTTAGTTTGGTCCCCCAACGTTTACATTTGAAGGAATGCAACCCTTAATCTTACGAATGCATCGAAGTTCATGATTAGAGATCACTAAAACTATATAATTATATGATGCACGTCATTTTTTAACTAAGAGATATGTCTAAAATACTGTGGATGAAATTTTTTTTTTTTTTTGTCTAGTACTTTACTCAAAAAAAAACCTATTTTCTAAATACGAAGGTGATGTTCCTCTTTATTCCAAGTCCAGCAGAGAGGGGCAGCAATATGCCCAAAATTACCTTACTTACCATTAAAATGACCAAAAAGTTACGCAGAAGAGTCCGAACTACTACACTTACCATTATATGATAAAGTCGGAATGTTTCGTAACTCATATCTTTTTCCGTCCTAACTGTCATACGCAGAGGATCGAGATCCTAATTTGGATCGATGGATAGTAGTATCAGATCGTTTGTAGAATCGAATTGGAAATCATACATAATCTCATAAAATTTTACAAATTATTTTACTATTAAAAAAATATACAAACTTTAATGAATAAATAACTATATAATATCAAATCACCAAAATAGTATTCAATCTTTAAAGTCATTTTAATTATTAAATTAAGTTCTAAGTTTCTAAATTAACATTCAAATTCAAAGAACAAAATACTAAACAATCTTAAATTACTTATGAGTTCAAACTTATAACAAATAATAATTATCTTTAGGGTTAATAGGTCTTTTGGTCCATGATGTTTGACAACTTTTGAGTTTTGGTCAATGATGTTTTTTTTTACCTAGTTTTAGTACCATATGTTTGCAGATTTTTTCTAGTTTTGGTCTAACCTTTACATTACGTCCATTTTTTGACATGTACAAGTCACGTGATCCACCATAAACTTTCAATTTTGTTCAATTTAGTCCCTCTAATACTTTCCTAACTTTTTTTTGGTTCAAATTAGTCCCGAAGTTTCAAAAATTCAATTGGACCTATTGTCCAATTGTGGTCAATTTTGAAACTTCGGGACTAAATTGAACAAAAAAAAGGTTAAGAAAGTATTAGAAGGACTAAATTTAAAGTTTAGAGTGTATCACGTGACTTGAACATGTCAAAAAATGGACGGAATGTAACGGTTAGACCAAAACTAGAAAAAATATGCAAACATATGGTACCAAAACTAGGTAAAAAAAAATATCATTGACCAAAACCCAAAAATTGTCAAACATCATGGACCAAAAGACCTGTTAACCCTTATCTTTAACACTATCATCAACTCTATTCAAGTCTCTTATCAACTCTAAAATTATCACAATATGTAATATCTGAAATTTCATCTAAATTCAATTCCAACCCACCTTGGTTCTTGTTTTGACAAGGATGAACTAAGAAGAACAAAACGTGACTTCTGGCATTATCTTTACACATTAGACTTTTTATTTATTTATTCATCTATCATTATACTTTGTCAACTAGGGTATATACTTCTGACGAAAAAAAAAGGTATATACAAGTGCAAGTCAATGAGATATTATGCATATAAAAGTAATTAGTGGATACAAAAAAAAAAAAAAAAAAAAATCTTGCTATGATCGCGAACTTGATGATCTTACGATTTAGTTCTAGATCCTACTTTGATCCTGATTGATAGAGATCCTAGTAGATATTCGGATCAATTTTCCTACTAGGATTTTAGGATCAACCGATTTTATGTTTTGGATTTGGATCGCGATCCTAACAAACTTGGTCTTGAGATTTTAACTTGTCACTATAATTAGAGTTTTGAGAACTTTTGAAGTGTCCCGACATGTGTCTAACTGGCACAAAATGTATTTTTGTTTTTGTTTTTTTGGTGAATTAATTTCCCTCAAAATCGAAACATGTCAAAAGTTTTTTTTTTTATCAGAACCTCTATCAACACTCCTATGTCCAAATAATTTGGGAGCGAATCTAAAACGATGAATAAGTAGTTATTATTCTAACTCTTTCAATTAAAAACGATACTAGATACTACGATACTGGATAGTATGAATAGTCCATTAAATTTATATACAGCTACAACGATTTTAATTAATTTACCTATTAAACTCTAATAAATTAATTAACAGTAAATTATATATATATATATATATATATTTAATCATTATAATTTAAAAAATAAATGTATATACAAAACTCGACTTAATAATGTTATTATATATAATTTTATTCAAGTAGAACTCTGGAGAATGTCGTGTAAATGACTAATTTAATATAGTTCAGCCGGATATATTGTACGTGGATGTGGCAGAATGCTACTTATTTGTCTTGCATAAACTGGTACATACGGAACCTGGATATAAGTGGATAAGATCATAGGATCTATTATGTTTTTGGATAAGTAAAAGTTAAAACAATAATTGTTTGTGCTGATCTGTCAAATTACTATTTAATAAATAAATTGAAAAGAAAGGGATAGGTGCATATAATAATAAATAAGTAATAATAATATACAAAAGAAAAGAAGATGCCTTGGCTAGATAAAATTTCCTCCCCCACGCAACTTGCATTGAAAAGTTTGTAATTGTTCTTCTTGTAGGCACTGTTCTTCTTTTGCTATCAGAGCTCAAGATCAAAGCAGCAGGGTTGATGGCGAAATCAGTGGCAGTCGGCGTCTCTCTTCTTCTTCAGATACTCTGCCTTTCGGCAATTCTTGTTGTTGGCACTGCAGCAAGAGTAGTGCCTTTACTGTCCCAGACGACCGATCAAAGACCCGGCTTCAGCAGATCCTTCAATCGGATTTTTGACACTTCCAAGTATGGAATTTTGCAAGTCAATAATGGCTTGGCTATTACTCCTCAGATGGGGTCAGTCTCTCTCTCTCTCTCTAGAATTACCGTTGGTTGATTATTGCTAGCTCCTTTTATCTACTCTACTGTAGTGTGCTTTTCTAAGCTGAGTTTGAATCATTTGGTATTTGTGATACGCCATCTGAAATTTAAACGAATTAATTGACTAGTTGATAGTTTAACATGTGGTTATCACTTAAATAAGAGTATCTATTCCTTAAATTGGAAAAGTTAAAGATTTGCTGAATTCACTGATGGCAAATGCAAACATGTTAAAGATGCATTTGTGGGTCGAGTTTACACCAGGAAGAACCAACCGGGTTAGGGATTCTAGAATCGGATGGAGTAGGAAAAATCTAGGCCTAGTTTGGATTATCAATAAAATCTTAGATTTGAATAAGTTTAGAATAAATATTAGTTTCTTAATAAGGATCAGTTGAATAATGATTAGGTTTTCCTATTTGAGTATTTTCTATTTTTGTATGATCTAGTCCTTTATAATGGCTAGAAGAGTATAATAAAAGATAAGCAGAGATTTTACCTCAATTCTCGAGAAGGGTTAGAGCTCTCCTTCAAATCGAGCTCAACAATTGCGCGTGGCAGGAAGGCCATTCGGCCAGAACAGGCGCAGCATTCGTACTCTCTCCAATCTTGTGACCTGGGACGTAACAAAATATCTTCACTACTGCTCAGAGATTTTTTCCTCAGTAATGTACTCTGGTTTTATATTGTCCCTAATTGAAGGATTAAGATTGTCATTTTACACAAGATCCTGAATTTCACCAACCCATTTGAATTCTACGTTACTTGATTGTTTCGTTTTGGAAATTTTATACCTCCAAGAAGTTCAGCATCCTAGTTAAAATGCATAAAAAAAGACCTCGAATCAGAAAGTTTCTTTTTTTACTTTTGGTGATTTGTATGTGTTTCCATTTGTGTGATTGTTTCTTGATTGACCAGATGGAATAGCTGGAACTACTTTGACTGTAACATCAGCGAAACAGTCATCAAGGAAACAGGTAATACCTTACATTACACTCCAAGTTATGTAATTGATTTTGAGTGCTTTGCTTGTAGGTCCAGCATTTTTCATCCAATTTATGCTGAATTCTTACCTACTCTAAGAATTTGCATGACAAATAACTGGAGCATCCAGATTTTTGTGGGCCTGATAGCTGATAGTTGCTATTATGGACTGAGTCACTGACAAGCTTCATGTGTTGGCAAGAATAGCTCTAATTTTATTGTAGAAATTTTCGGGGATCAATGATTGAGCAGTTACTTTACCAATATGATATGTTGATGAATAGGGTTCTCAATTATCGATGTATACTTAGGTGATAGCAAGATGATACATGCATAAATTTTTTTACTCAAACAAATGACAGATTAGTCTATGGCTCTATGCTGAATGAGATTAGCACAGTTTATAGCAATGTATTCATATTTCCATATTTCCCGTGTTAATTTAATTTTGTGAATGTTGCCATACAGTATTCTGTTATAGGTCGATCTGGTATAAGGATAAACAAAGTACTCATTACATTCATTTATACTCGTTTACTGATACATTTTCACCTATTGCAGCTGATGCTCTTGTTTCGACGGGCCTCGCTGATTTGGGTTATGTTTATGTCAACATAGGTACTTCCGTACTTGCAACTGATAACCCTTAAAAGTTTTTCTTTCATTAGCTTTTTGTGGTAAAATTATCTTTCTGAACATGCAGATGATTGTTGGTCTCTCCCTGAGAGAAACTCAGAGGTTAGTTCCAGTTCCCATTTTTCCTCTCAGTCCAATCGGTTTATTTGTGGCTTTCAAGCAATCTAACCAGCTTGTAAATCTTTCACATTTCAATCACAAATAAAGGTTTCTTGATAGACTTTGTTAGTTATCATTTTGTATATGAATACAATAATTTCCATTGAGTTATCACAGTTAATAATCCAACAAATGTGGATATCCTCTCTTGACCTCTTAACTCACAATAATTGTGGCATCTTCATATGACAGTTTCTTTATTTCTTTTGCAGGGACAATTAGTAGCAGATCCTGATACTTTTCCGTCAGGGATAAAGACCCTTGCAGATTATGTACATGGAAAAGGTCTAAAGCTTGGCATTTATTCTGATGCTGGGTATGATGAAATAATTTCACGCACAAAGCAGTTTCTTCAAAGCTTTCTTCCTTCTAAGTCATCCGGATACAATTTTTTATTTTCTATGTGATTGATTCTCTCCTGGTTTTATCTTTAGGGAATTTACATGTCAAGTGAGGCCAGGATCTCTCCACCATGAAGCTGATGATGCTGCATTGTTTGCTTCCTGGGTTAGTTCCAATGCTTTCGTAGTAAACCTGATAGTCATTTTACTTTTATGTGCCATGGAATAGCATTTTTTTTGTGTACCAGGTGATGTTATCTTGGTTATCTATTATTTATCGTGTTAGAGAAGGCATATGGTTATAAAAGTGCCTGTTACATTACTATACTTTTTGACCTAATCTTTTTTTGTATTGTGTTTAAACAGGATGTAGATTATCTAAAATACGACAACTGTTATAATCTGGGCATAAAGCCAATAGAAAGGTTGATCTATATACTTTTAAGCCTTGAAAGATAGTTTTTTCATTTTTTTTTCCAATTAAATCGTTTAGTTGCTTCATTTGAATTTGGTTTGTATAATGGTAGATATCCACCCATGAAGAACGCTCTAAATGCAACTGGCCGCACGATCTTCTACTCTCTTTGTGAATGGTATTTTCTCTTGTTTCCCTTTGTTATTCACAACTTTTCTGTTGTACAAGCTCTTATTCTTGGTTATAACTTCTAATTTAATTTAAAGAAAGAAGCATATTTATCTTTTCATGCCGTTAACAACAGTATTTGCTTTGGCTCAACAGGGGTGTTGATGATCCAGCTTTGTGGGCGGGTAAACTTGGAAACAGTTGGCGCACGACAGATGACATCAATGATTCATGGGCGAGGTAACAAATTTATCCTTTCCTTTCGCAGCTACAAATATGTAATGAATTTGTTACTCACATTTTTTCATTAATTTTCCTCGCTTATTCATTTTCTGATTCCTTCTGTTTCGGTTTCACTAGAAAGACGAACCTTTTTATTGCAATTCCGATCAGAACTCCTGATTATTGATATTACATTCTTCTCGCGCTTTCATGTAGCATGACTACTATAGCTGATCTAAATGACAAGTGGGCATCATATGCTGGACCCGGAGGATGGAATGGTAATAATTACATTTGAGGTTGATTTGTTTCTTTGAAGTTTAAACCAATATGAATTTCCTAAAAAATTTGCAATTATTTTATGATAACAGACCCAGATATGTTGGAAGTTGGGAATGGAGGAATGAGTTATCAGGAATATCGAGCACATTTTAGTATCTGGGCTTTGATGAAGGTTACTTTTTTCATCATCTCCTTAATTTGTGCAGTCTTTGTTCCAATCCGCATGGTGGTACAAAACTCCAGTCGGGTTTTGCAACTGATTTTTTTTCTTTCTTTTCATTGCAAAAATGTGGTAAATTGAGCAGGCTCCGCTCTTGATCGGGTGCGATGTAAGAAATATTACGGCTGAAACCTATGAGCTTCTAAGCAACAAAGAAGTGATTGCAGTGAACCAAGGTGAAAAGCAATAAATCTTTGTCTTAGTCTGCAAATTTTTTATTGTTACCCGTATCGTAAAACTATAACACTACTCATTTCTTGTGCAGATGCTCTTGGTGTCCAGGGCAGAAAGGTGCAGGTTGCTGGAGATGATAATTCCCTTGAGGTTATTTCTCTACAACTAGTTACTACAACTCGCAAAATCAACTTACTTGCCTTTTCTTTCGGGATAGCGACATGCATGTTCATTTTTCTCTAGTTGAGGAATGCTTGCTTGATTAAACATTCTCTATGGTTTTTCAATATACATACCCCTTTAGACAGAAACCTAAGTAAATGTTTTTTCCCCCAGATATGGGCGGGACCTTTGTCGGGACACCGATTGGCTGTTGCTCTGTGGAACCGAGGCACAAAAGCAGCGACCATCACAGCTGCATGGAGCGCGCTGGGTCTCGAGTCCAGCACGAGTGTCTCTATTAGAGATCTCTGGCAGGTGAGTCGGAAGAATCATTTATCAACTGCACCTATAAACCCTAATTAAGATCTCGAAAACAATATGAGCATCAATTTGTGATTTTTGGTGCAGCACAAAGATGTTGCAGCAGATGCAGTTTCGTCGTTTGGTGCTCGGGTCGATGCCCATGACTGCAACATGTACATCTTCACGGTGCAGACAGCTGCGTATCGCTCCCAGGCATAATAGTCTTCATATATTCATTCTGAAGAATTCACCTTTTATATATTGCAATCAAATCAATTGGAGCCTCCCCTTATGAAAGAGGAGTGCACTTATGGGCTGTGATTTAATTATATTGTGTGTTGTGACTTGCGTCCCAAGTAATACGAAGTACTGTAAATATGGGTCTGAGACTTGTGCTTTTACCACGGAGGTTGTATATTATAGAGTGTGGAATAAAGACCATTGGCATGTCTGGTTTTAGTCTGTTTGCCGCATAATAGAAAAGGTAATATTAATGAGCCATATATATATAATTTTTTTTCCTTGGTTGTCCTAAGTAGCCATCGCTTATACACTTCATACGTACATAGTCAGTTGAAAATTGAAAATACTTAAAGTGTGATTATAAATATTTTATTATTTTCAGCCTATTAACGCATTTAAACTTTTGACCTCTTAATTAAGTGGTATAAACAGGTTAAGCTATTACACTATAATAAGCCATATATGGTTCATATAATTTGCATTTTTTACTTTTTTTATTTTATATAAGATCATCACTTTTTTTTTGTTTCTGCTTTTTGACTCGCTTTGCGTGAGAATATTATTATTTTTAAAGAATCTAATAGATATGGTACACTTTCTTGTTCATTTTTTTTAATAATAGAGGATGTATATTAAAAATATATACGATGTTATATTGTTATGAGTTGATATAAAGTTTTTCGCTACAAAAAATAGGATATAGAATTTTTCATGACTATTTTCAATTAAAATTAACCGTTGGTAAAATACTAAAATAGAATATCATAGTTATAGTTATACTTTCTTAATTACATTATTTTGGTTAAAAAAATTTACCTACTGACTTTTAAAAATTGTAATTAATAAAAAGAGACAAATCTACATAATAATTTTTTTTTACATGACACCATCTTCTTAATTTAACCAACCTTATTTTAAAGAAATGACAAAACTGCATAAAAATATATTTCTGTTACGAAAGTAGAGAGGTAATAGAAGAGAGAACTTGAGGATGATCTTATTATCACACATAGGGGCCCTTATATAAGGATTACATAGACTTGGAAAGGAAGTAAAATCAATACTAGGAAAGTCTAAATAAGGAAGATGATATATACACAATATTGAACATCCATACATGTATATTCATAACACTCCCCCTTGGATGTTCATAAGGGAATTGTGCCTCGTTAAAACCTTACTAGAAAAAACCCATTGGGATAAAAATCTAGTGAAGGAAAAAGAGTACACAATTATGGATCCCTTTTGTAAGCTGCCTCGTTAAAAACCTTACCAGGAAAACCCAGTGGGACAAAACCTTGGTTAAGGGAAAAAGAGTGCAGCGGTGTAGATTCTCCCCCTGATGTTGACATCGCGTAATTTCATTAAGTCGACGCAATCCAATCATGTTCGCCAATATTCCAGATGTCGCAGTCGATAAAGCCTCCTTAAAAAGATCCACTTGATAGTCATATGAACAAATTCATTGGATGAAGAATAACTTGAGGCGAATGTGTTTTGTACGTCTCCTTTGATATAATGATCTTCAACTCGAGCTATATAACCTGCATTATCTTCATATATACAAAATAATGGTACAATATATTATTATCCAACATTCTTGGAAAAAATTTCATGCTAGCATTTTCAATCCTTCTAGGATTTTCACTTTAATTTTGCTATCGGCTATAAATAATTCATATGTGGGACGCATTCAAAACATTTTATGTACTGCCAACGTAATAATATATTTGAAGGTGATTTTTTTTTTTCACTAAATGATCCATATAATAAATGCCAGGATTTCGCATATAACATTTGTACAGGTTGTGCGTATATATCTTACGACACAATTTATTTATGCGGGAAATAATTTGTATCCACTGGCTTCCACCTTATGCATTTTTCATGTTATTACTTGCGTCTTTTCAAACTTTGGCCAATCATAATGATTATTTGACATATTGAGCTCAAGATCCTCGTCTAGTTTTATGATTTCACTCGTGAATAATATTCAAAACTGTTGTCGACAACTATATATTTTACGGTTCCATCACTTCCCGTTAATGACATAACTTATTGAGATCTCTTTATTTTAATTACTTTCAGGTACCTGAACCACTTCTGGGGTTTCATATTTAGTTATGTTTTTAATTCTTTTGGGAAATCACCTCCACAATAAGACCATATTTATATTTCTTTTCTTTCCATGCTCCATTCTTCTTTCAAAAATTTATGTGGAACCATTATCGCACGTTTTAGGCGTGACTTATTTTTCATTATAAATTTGTCCTATCGGGACATTTAAATTGGAGCATTTGCAGCCGGTAATTGACTTATGACTTTCTGGGTCTCATAAAGTCACTTATTGGCAGTATTTGAAAATGCTTTTCTCTTTGAACTTTAGGTTCATATTCTCATTGTGCGAGGATCTAAATGAGATAATAACAATTATTGTTCATCAATCTATTTTCTGCCAGCTGCTTCTTTTCTCCCCCTAATGGTGGGAAAAGTTGTTCACCAATGACAATCAACAATTCTTGCTTTAAATATATATTAGTCATTGTTCTCAATAAATTGTTTATAACCAACATATTTTTCTCAACATTCCAGACCCATCTTAGTGCGTTGCGTTGGAGCAATTCAAATATATATCGCACTTCATAAAATTCATATATGAGAAATTTGTCTCTTCACCAAAAATTGGTTGTAATGGGGAAAACTGTTATTTAACATTGGCTTGATGCGCAGTTATATTGCTGCTTTCATAATAGCATGCATTTGTACTTAATTTTCTCTAATTGGTAGCAGTTTAGCTATTTAATTGGAGGATCTTTGTAACTTTCATGCTAAACTGCAAATCTAGACATGTAACTGTCCGAATCTTGTAGTAAATATCAACTTTCAATATCATCATCATTCTTTATTGCATAATCTGGAAATTTGCAAATTCATAATCAACGCACATGTGACCAAATTGTAGATGCATCGTTCAAAATAATATATCGGTCCACATGGCAGGTGAACAGGCCCATATTCACCTAGTATTATTTCCATAAATAATGGAATTTTATCCCGAACTTAGTTGATGATGATCACATAATGAATTTTCTTTTGAGAGCAATCATCATAATGATTTATGGAGAATCTTCAGGTTCTTCCAAATAATGTATATTGCGCATCTTAAGTGCCGGAATGGTCTGTAACCGGTCACGCTAAATATTGAATTATATGGGCAAAACTTCTGGTTTACCTCTATATGAATCAGTAAACTTCTGGTTTACCGAATATATAATAAATCACGCTAATATTGGTGGTAAACTTCTAGTTTTCCTGATTTTTTTTCATAATCCTGATAACACACTCCGCTTTTTTTTTTTTTCTTTATCTCAATGATGATTGCGGAGTAATCACATTATTTGAAATAATAAATAAATAAATAAATAAATAAAGTATATGAAAGTATAAATAACCTAAATAAAAATAATGCATAAAACGTAAAAATAAATAAATTAATAACTTCGTATAAATGCTCAATTTCGTGATCTTCATGATCATTTATAGCTCAAAATATATTAGGATCCCTATTCGTAACTCAAAATCTTTAAGGAGTTTTTTTTTTTCATGTCTCAAAATATCTTAGGATGTTCAGATCCTATTTTCATCTTTTCAGATCATCCATTTGAAATAATTCAGTATCTTAGGATCTCCGTTCATAATTCAGGATCTTCAGGATATCTGTTCATAATTTAAGATCGTTAGGATATTCGGGATCCTTTATATATAGTTCTAGATCTTCTAGGATCTTCAGATCCTTTATTCATAACTCGTGATCTCATGGGATCTTCAGGATCCCTAATTTATAATAATTCATGATAAACATGATTTGTTTTCTTATACAAGAAGATCTTTATTTCATAAATTGGACTATCTTGATCATTTTCTCATACATTCTAGAATCTTCTGGATTCCAAAAGTAGTAATTCTTGAGCTTCTGAAATATTTATATGTAATAGCTCATGATCTTCTGGATCATATCATAATAAAGTGCAATACACATAATTTAATGTAAGAATTATAAAAGATAAAGTGCAAATGTAAATGTAGTGCAAGAAATATAAAGAATAAACGTAAATGCGGAATTTAAAATAAAGTAAATACGAATATTCATAATTTTGATCTTCAAGGATCGTAATATCGGATCTTCAGGATCCGTCATTCATAAAGAATGCAATTTTCTTGATTATAATATCTCATAATTAATCATAATATATGCAAGGATTTTTGTTTTTCACATAGGCCACTTTGCCTAGTGTCATTGCGCTTCATATGATCAAATTTTGCGCTGCATAATATCATTACTTTTCTAATAGCTTCATCACGCTTCTCAAAATTATCATTCTTCCAAATAAATTGGACTTTGCATTCTTTTCATGCATTTTTTTTTATAAGAGGCATCATCGTTCTTTATCGATATCATGATGATGTCAATTATTTTATCTTTTTCAAATCAACCATGACCATGATAACCATAGCAAAATCGTATTCCTTCAAAGTCAATCATAAATTGTCGCACTCACTTCAGGGAGTGGAGAATATCCTCATATCATAAATTGTTACACTCACTTCAGGGAGTGGGAGATATACACATGATAATCAATAAATTGAGTCACTCGCTCCAGGGAGTCAATGATATCTAGTGGGCGATACATATAATTTTGTTCACAATTTATATCTGAATGTATCTCAACATCGAGCACTCATGTGCCAAGCTATACTATTTTCTTTTATTTCATGATAACTCATGTATTACTACTCACTTCAGGGAGTAGACAAATGATACATTTATCTATATTTATGAATGTATAATCGATATTTAACTTCCATAAAAATTAATGAAGGAATAGTAATCCCTTTTAAGAAACAACCATTAATGTCGTCATCCAATTCGAGCCTTTGTAAATAAATTGGAAATTGTTTACCAGGATCAAGATTGTAGATCAGTTAACATCTTGTTGACATGGACGGAGCCATCTAGAGAGACGACACGGTCGACGCAGTGAACGAACAATCTCGACTGCAATCAGTGGCCGATTCTAGGTTGTAGCTGTATGCATGCATCTCCTCATGCAAAATAGGAAAAAAAATAGAAAACGATAGTTAGCATTAAAACAAAATATATTAAATAAATTAAGAAGCATAATTTGAAACAATAACAAGATCCTAGAGAATGAACAACTCTCGTATTAGGATAAGGATTTGCAAGTGCATGACCAGGTGTTAGCCTAATAGGAAGGTATATGAGAAAAAGATGATGCGATGTTGTCGATTGAGTGGAATACGAGATGATGGATAATCTTGCGATGGATGTTGGTCCGACAATTTAATTTCGAGCAGTTTCGTGCTGATAACGTGTTACGAAAGTAGAGAGGTAATAGAAGAGAGAACTTGAGGATGATCTTATTATCACACATAGGGGCCCTTATATAAGGATTACATAGACTTGGAAAGGAAGTAAAATCAATACTAGGAAAGTCTAAATAAGGAAGATGATATATACACAATATTGAACATCTATACATGTATATTCATAACAATTTCATTAAACCGTGGCCCAAAATTATTTAATTTAGTTGTACTAAAATAAAATTTTAACAAAAATAAAGAAGAAAAACTATTACCCATCCAAAAGAAAAAAACAGATGAATGTGAACTAACAGAGTGACAACCATTTCTTGTTCCCGCCATGTTGACCCTAAACCCCAAAACCCTATCCCCTTCACCGTTTCTTCCCAATCCAACTCCGAAGCTCCGGAACCCTAATCTCCGATCCTCCATTACGCGCCAGCTCCCCCAAACCAACTCACCCATCACCGCATGCTGTAATTCCCAGCACCAGACGGAGAGGGGCGTCGAATTTGAGACCGGGGACTCCTTCTTCCGCCAAGAGAGCGCCACCGGTCGGGACCTCGGAATTCTCGCCGCATCCATCTACAAGAAATCGAAGGGAAGCTTACGGATTCTTGATGCAATGTGTGGTTGCGGTGTACGGTCCCTCAGGTACCTCGTTGAAGCAGATGCAGATTTTGTATTGGCCAATGATGCCAACGATGAAAGCAGGACAATTATTGAGAAAAATTTGTCGAGGGCTGAGGGTGGTGAGGGGAGATGGACAGTCAGAAGTAATGAGGCCAATCGAGTTATGATGGAGTGTTTTTTGCAGAGGGATTTCTTCGATTTAGTCGATGTGGATTCGTTCGGGAGTGATTCGTCTTTCTTGAGATCTGCATTTAGCTGCTTGAAGTTCGGTGGGTTGGTTTATCTAACCTCCACTGATGGGTACTCTTCTGGTGGTCACCGGCCTCATCAGTGAGTTTCTAGCTCAAGCTTTGTTAATTCCAATACTCTTCTTTGACTGGTATATAGCTGGCCATTGGAAAGAATTAGGATTTCGGTATTGCTGGATAATCATGAGCCTCCTGTTTGCTATCTGCTATAAAATCAAGCAGGGTACTTTTCCGATTTAGTTGCTGTAATTAATGTTGAAGGCAAAATGTTGACTGGTTTGTTTGTCTAACTTAGCTTCTTTGTATGAAATTTGGGCATTACCAGTAGAGTAATAATACCAAGTCAAAGTTTGAGATTTCCGAAAACGCCTATATACACTCATAGTAGCATATATGGGTATCATTGTCTTTCTCTAACACCGATTTTGAATCTCCTCACATTTGGACTCGGAATTGTTTCCTTTGCTATTATCACCGTTTTTGTTTATGTGAACTTTATTACAATCCTGCTAGTGAATGTTACCGAGCTGTATCTTGCTATATCATTCTGATTTGGATGTCGAGTTTAATGATGTAAAATGTGTTTTGTTTAGTTCGTTAGCTGCATATGGAGCATATGTGCGGCCTCTGCCATATTGCAATGAGATCGGCCTCCGAATGCTTATAGGTGGGGCAGTGCGGGAGGCTTCAGTTCTGGGTTATCGAGTTACTCCACTTTTTTCTTACTATTCATACCATGGACCTGTCTTTCGGGTCATGCTCCAAGTAAAGCGCGGAAAGCTTCTTGATGAAAGGTACGTGAAATGCTGCACCTTTTACCATGTGTATGTTACCGCTGATTCACTTCGATGTGTATCTTGTGTTTCCACTTTGATAGGCATTATCGATTCATCAGCTATTGCAATAAATGTGGAAACTCCGAATCCTACTCCTGGGACGAAATTGGTCGGATATGCTGTCCCTGTGGAGAAGGCAAGGTAGGCAAAGTTATAGTCATTGCATTTCATTAAATATTGTATCTTGTAAAAAATGCAATTCTGAAACTCAAATTTGAGGGATTTTGTAAGTTTGATGAATGTCAATGTAGGTTTCAAAGTCGCTCGTTGTCTCAGGACCGATGTGGACGGGGCCTCTGCATTGTAATACGTACATGAGAGAAATGTTGGACATGGCAGAGCAATTCGAGTGGGTGGGTTATAATAGAAAAGAGGGTGATGGTCATCTGGAGAAGCTATTGCATCAAATGTTGGATGAAAGTGATCCCAGATTACCATTCGGGTATATCAAATTAGACGAGGTAATCTATTATCGTTTCTTTTATCCTCGTTTGGGACTCGGGATTGTACGCTACTGTTAGAAATCAACCATTTTATGGATGTCCTAGGTTGCGAAGCGTGCCAAAGTAAATTCTCCGCCGCTTAAGACCATGATGAGTGCCTTGCACAAGGTATGTTTGATAAAGAGCATCATAATCTTTTCTCGTTTGTTGCTGTATGATACGATCTGAGAATGGATGCTGTTTCTTCTCGAATTGGTAGGATGGATATGCGGTTAGTAGATCGCACATTGTGCCGAACGCCATAAAAACGGACTGTTCCATGGCAAATTGCATTCAAATAGCAAAGCGGATCCAGCAGTTGGATGTTTCTTCAGACGTATGTGAATAGAACTTAGGATAGATTTCTCTTTTGGTGACCATAAAATGAAAATCAGGTCTCTAAGTGTTGCTCATCAACCGCGCACGACAATCCCGAATCACCTGGTCTTATCTTCCTCTCCTTTTTGCAGTTCAATTTCAAAATTTGCGCCAACCGGTTATGCTCCCGTGTTGCATTTTGCTTGGAACCAATGGTTATTCTAATAATGCATATCTGGATTGCTTCTTGTAAGTTTAGACAATTCCATTTATGAGAAAATATTACATTCTTTATTAATTAGGGCTTCCCTGCACTATTAACTTGTTTCAGCCAAACCCACTACCAAGTACTCTTCATTGGCATACTGTCAGTGGCAGATCATACTTTGCATTCAAATAACTGTATCATCCAAAATGAACAATTAAGGCAATGAAATGGCTTTGGAATTCAACAGCTACTATGAAACGGAACACATCACTAAAATATCTTGCATACATAAACAAATATCACTAAAGCAGTTTGGAAATAACCATAACATAAGACTTAAGAGTATCATGTCATCACATTCCACGAAATATCCAAAACTTGCAGCAAAGGGAGGAAAGATGCTAGATATCGAGATCAGGCTCAGGTGCGCGGAGGTGGAGCTGCACCAGCTGGACGAGGTGGTCCCTGACCGGGCTGCTGGCCAGGCTTTGGCTGATCCTCCTGTCAAAGAACAAAAAATCTTCTATGAACAACAATAGATGGGACATCATGTAACACATTTATATAATCCAAAAGACAAATCCATGAAAAAATAAGAGTGCAGAGGTAAAAGAGTTGTTTCAGCTGTAAGCATCATATTGATATACACGGTTCAACTAGTTAATTGGGATCATCAATACAATAACTTCAAATTATTTTACCTGATCCAACAAAGATCACTTCAATTGATTTAAGATCATATGTAACATCTAATGTCAACCCATCACAGCAAATTAAACGAGCTTAAGACAACAAGTGTTGAGAGAGCAGGGAACAGAGAACTGAATAATGGATCACAAGATACAACTTCAAGCCCAGAAACCACAGTAGCAAAATCCAGCAACAATGAAACATATCTCAGTATAGATAATTATTATATACAGGAAGAGAATACATACACGACGTCTCTGGAAACGCTGTGGTGGGGCACGGTTCCTCCTGTCGGTGCGAGATCGAACCCTAACAACGTGGGAGTGAATAGCGCAGGAGACGCAATAGAGCATCTTTGCGTAGAGCTTGGGCAGTGTGTAGCCTACATAATATATGGAAGATGTGCAACGTGACTAACCCCTTTGTTTAGTTCATTTATAAGGCTACACCTTAAAAGAAAAGGTAAACAGTAAGAAGAACAGAGTGATCCATTACTCTCATAAACACAAGCTTCTTGGACATCTCTAACAGCAGCCTGCTCCACAATGTTCCTCACCAGAAATCTCTTTATAGCTTTGTCCTTTCAACATCCGAAACCAAAACACCAAATTAAAAACCTCAAACTAAATCAATCACATAGCCGATTGCAAATTCTACATTCGATCATGTTTACAATCCAACTAATAAACGCGCAAATAACAACATACATTACGCCTGTAAATTTTCCGTAGATTGAATATCGATGCAGGGATTGAGTACCTTTGGGCAGCATTTGCCGCAGTTGGAGCAACGGATGAACTTAACATGGCCGCGGCCGTGCTTGTTCCTGCCTCCGTTCCGACGCTTGAAAGTCTACAGGAAGGAAGTCCGCAGACATCAGCGATGTAGCATAAAACGAAGCATAAAACGAAGCATAAAGAGGCAACGATGCATATGCATTTGCAGTGAATTGATTCAAAACTTACCATGATTCTGAGTTCTAGCTGAGGAGAGTTTTTTGCTGAAGCTCTATCTGACGGCTCTTCTCTGCCCAAGCTCTAGGGTTTCTGCAGCTAGCTTAGAGAACGATGGGCTTGTAACATTGTATTTATATATCCCAACATACCCCTGAAATTTTTTTATTATCTATTTCACCCCATTATAAGGAAAGAGGTATCGAATTATATTATTTTTTACGAACAGATTGGATACGAATAATGAATTGTATATATGTAAAATATTTATGTTACGAGTCTTGCATTCTTAATAAATCTCCAAAGATCATGTACGAGATAAAAATAATATCATACGACTTAAACAACATAATCAATTATAGGATCGCTCGATTATTCTCACTTATCTAATTTTCACAAGTTTTTTACCATCTTCAAAAATATACCACCTCAAGATCACCATAGATACCCGAATTGGACAGGACACATGAATTTAGTTTTTGAATATATATATATAAATATAATTAAAGATAAAACTCAAACCTTAATTTTTTTTTTTTTTGTAAAGTATATTAGATGTTCTTTTAAAGTGCATCGCTTATAGTATAATTACTCCACACGTAAACTAGTTATTGCTCGTACTGAGATCCGTCCATAAAAGATAATGGCCTGACCATCAATAATTTATATTTATGGCTTTAATGAATTAAAATTAAAATTTCTAGTTAATAAGAAATAAGATGTTAAATCCTACTCCCACCATGGTTCAAAAAACATGACATTAATCCTGAATTTGTATTGATATATGATAGAGCCTTTTATTTTGTTTTTCCAAAGGCAAACCGACCCATCTCTTTCTTAATTTGTATGACCCACAAACAAACAAACACTAGCGCTACACTCTATTTTAATCTATAACATTTAATTAATTGATTGATAACTAGCGGGTGAGGCCACCTCAGCAACACAGTGATTCTTGTCGGCACGTGACTAGAATTGACCCCCTTCAAAGGTCTGTCCGAACTGCCAACCACCGGGTGCCACGTTGTAGCTGGTCACCGTCCTGCCGTCGCTGGTGGTGACCTGGAACGACAGGCCCTGGCCGTTGAGGTAGGAGTTGCTCTGCCAGTTCTGGCCCCAGTTTCTAGACATCGTCTGCCACCCTGTGTTGGAACCCTTGATCGACACTGACTGAACGTCGCCGGCGCCGGCGACGTTGGTGATGAGGACCAGGTTGAAGTAGGAGTGGCCGTTGATGGTGAACCTCATCCCTCCTTTCTTTGCACAGGGGACCCTGTTACCAAAAACCATACAATATTTTATTTTGTTAAAACCATTTTCGTATAATTGACATGACCTAAATAAGGATTAATTAATACCCTACTTTCTATGAAGTTCCGAACAATTTGTTAGATGAACTTACCGAAAGTTATAACAAAAGAATTCAAGAAGTTGTAATTTGGTAGCTCATTGTTAGATGGTAATGTGAAAGTGCATGTATTGTTTACGTCTCATTAGATTTTAGTTAAGAAATTGCAATTTTCGCACATTTCAATTAGCAGATTTCTGATTTCCAAAAATTCATGTAGATATTTGTACTGAAAATATAGCTAAATCGATGCATGAATCTTTTGCTTAAGTTTATGAGATATAAGATTATATATGTTTATTGAGGATCCAACTTGGTTGCAGGTGAGAATTTAGGTGCATCAACAATTTAATTTTACTACTCATCATGTCACTTTTACAATAACTCGAATTTGTATATTCAAAGATATTGTGGGTGGTTCTAAATTTCTAATCCTCTGCTAGTTAATTAGAATTGCTTTGAAGCTTGTTTTGGACATACGTTGGATCGGATCATATTGAACCGTTTTTTTTTTTTTTTCAATTAAATTTCATTTTACTATAAAACATGTAATGGTTTTTATCACCATTAACAATAAATTCGACCAAAGTGTACTACAATTTTACATAATTTCAATTAATAATTTATAATAAAAAAAATGATTCAGCTTATAAATTTGTCATATCTCCAAAGTAAGCTAACAAATTGTTGATTTAACTCCAAATAAACCATTGAGTATAGTAATTAGTATAGTACCTTCTGAAGGAAACAGGGACAATTCCAGCCCTATATTGTGCAATCTGCAAGAAAGCAGGTTCAGCCATATCAAAGTGCTGTAGCGGAGGGTTGCACCACCCGCCATTGTTGTTCGGCAAAGCGAAGTTCGGTGGGCAGAAGTTGGTGGCGGTGATGGTGATCGTTCCGGGGATGCACCACTGCGGGTCGTCGTTACACCTCATCTCGTAACACGACCCGCAGCTCAACCCATTGTTGAACAGAGCTGTGCTCAGGGCTGCAGTGTTTGTCCCATAACCTTGGCTATACAAGTTACCATATCCACAAGCACCCCCTACATATATATATATATACATAATTATTAGTTAAAATTAGAAGCAACATCTGTAACATGTTTTTTAAACATTTATACTAATATTGTGTCAGTTTGTAAGAATTAAAATACTGACTATGAATATTTTTATATTTTCAGTGTTCAAACCCGACATACATACCCATTGTGCCGGATGCATCCCCTCCTCCATAGAATGTAGCATGGCCATTCTCCCACCCGCCATAGTCGCCGTAAGCACCGTGCAAATACGCGGTCAGCGTGAAAAACAGAACGAACCGTTGAGCCACCATCATCGCCGAGGAAGAAGTCGCCATGGTGTAGAATTTTCTCTCTGTAGTATAGGAGCTTAAAGAGTAGAAGAAGGTGGTTTGTTGAAATGGTTGTAAGCTTGGCTCTGCTTTTATAGGGATATATGAAATTATCTACGTGGCAAAGTAATTTTAGGAGAAAAAGACACTTTAAAAAACAAAGTGGATAAGCAGAGATTAGATAATGATACGAGATTTCTACTCTAAATTATATAATCTTTCAATTCTTAATTAAATTGGACGGTCGTGTGTTTGTTATATTAAATTTGATCGAAGCACTTGTGTTTTTTTATTAAACAAAAGAATGATTTAGTAATCTAATTCACTCGTTGGATAATGTTCGGACTCTTCTACTTAGATTTTCGTAATTTTTTTTAACTAGATATAAATTATAATGAACAATCATGTAGCCTACTAACAACTTAGTATAGTTAAGAGACTAATATGTTATGCTCAATTTAATTGCATACTCTTATATCTGATACGATATATGAGTCAAACAGTGCTTGATATTTTAGTCAGACCGCGAGTAACTATAGAAGTGATTTTGAATTTAAAATTTTAAAATCTAACTACAAGCTCTTAATTATTAAAACACAGCCTACTTTAATCTTCAACAATTTCTGTTAAAAATAAAATGCATTTATATTAGAAAAAACGGGAAAAGGACCAAAGTGCACATGCAGATGTTCCAATTGGGCTACCAACTGCTAAGCCCATAGGGCCCACCCTCACATGCATTTCTCAACCGTCTACAATGTCCATGTATATTATCCCTTATTTTTATTTAATTTAATTTAATTAATCACTGCTTATAATAAATAAAATGGATAAAAATTGCAGTACGTGTAATTTGAGGTGAAACATATATATTTTATTTGACGGCTTGATAAGTAATTTTGTCGGAGATGCGCAAATAGGCACTGAATTGAGGCGTTCGTTCGGGCGGCAATTTAGTCTTGAAGACCGAAATTATACGTATAGATAGATAGATTTGTAACCAAATACATTTATTGCATCATACATACATACAATACAACGCCTCTTCATCGCATCATTGAGCTGGACTAGGACTAGACTACACCGATTTAGCACGATTTGAGGGCTCATGCCTGAACTCCAAGGTCACCCTAACCCTGAATTTCAGGACCTAGTAGTTATCCCAACTTATCTCATACCCGAAACCTCCATATATAGGATAATATATTCATATATTTTAATTCTCTATATTCATCATGGCTAATTGGTTATATAGTAACACCCATGTAGGGATCATTACATTGAGATCAATTTTTCTGCTGTTGACAGAACAAATGAACAAAGTCGGGAATTCTGTTTATGAGGTAAAAATTGTGTTGATAATAAGTAATTAGTATTTAAAAGAATTGGGGGCAAATGTAAAATTATAAAGAGGAAAATTGGTAATAATTACAAATTATAAGGTAATAAAAATAATTGTATATCACAAAATGTTGAACGTCGTCCCATATGGTGCCTTAGTCCTGATTGTTGAGATTGTTGAAGTATAAATGTCAACCCGCATCTTTACTTATAAGTTTAAGATTTTAAGATAGTTGATTAAGTTTTTTTTTTCCCAACAATAGTTGATTAAGTTGTTATTCTAAAATTCTGTATCGTATTAGAGTGCATATATTTGAATATATTTCAATCCACATATTAATTATTCTAAAATTGTACTGCCAAGTTATAATTTAATTAATATTTCACATGATGATGTTTTAATATATTTCAGTCCAATATGAGATGATGAAGTTGAAGAATTACAGATGCTTAAACGGTACATTTATTCATCATCTTAAAATTTCGGATAGAATGATTTTAGAATGGTTGATTACAGTTTTAATCTAAAATTTCGGATAGAATGATTATGAATTTTTTGATATACTCTTAAGCATGTTTATGCCTGATCATAGTGTGATGATAATTAATGTCATAGACAGGAGTATCTGTCAAGGGCAGAAAATGATAACTACTCAACAAAACATTGGACCACAGACAACTGAGTACAGTGTTAAATAAACATACATATACTCAGACAACTTTACTTAAGAAAACATATCTCCAAAGTTGTAAAGAATATATAAAATTATGTTTGTGGACAATATTAAGGAATTTATATTCTTAAAACATAAATTCTTTATATAGACTATAAATTATAAAATTTATTGAGTTATCTGTTATTTCATTCTAAAAATTAATAATAATAAAAAAAGATAAAAACATTTAAGAAATAGAAATAAATTTTAAATAATGACATATATTAAAAAAATGATTTTTTTAGAGTAATAAAACTTCAAAGATTAGAGTTTTATTTAATGAAAATATACTTTTTCAGTTTTTTGTTAATTTTTGAATGTGTGCAATTATCGTAAATATTTTTACGATTTTTTAAATAAATTCATTGGTCTTTTTGGCTATTTTAAAAAAATAAAATAAGTAATATAACTTAATACTTAAGAGTAAAAGTTTTAATAATTATAAGTTGTGATATGCACCAATCATTTAATGCTATACGGATAGAAGTTACTTAATTTTAGATATTCCAAATAATCAAATCAAATCAAATCAAATCAAATCAAGCTCCCTTAAATTAAGCGCTTCTACTTATACCTTCAAGTTTCACAAACCTTGCAAGCAACGTATATTTAATCAATTATGGAACAAAGCTTTTTTCTTTTGTGCATGCCAATCCGTACACAAATATTTCATTGATCGTAATTAGAAAGGTTAGCGATTAATATAATATGTATAAGTTGGTGTTTTGATTACTTATACTTAATTCATCAAATATTAATTAATACGTTCGAGACTTCCGTATGGTGATCACTTAAATGAAGCAATACTAAGAATTTACTAACTAAATGATGTCCAAATACCCCGCCAAGAGTTCGTTAAACTTAAACCCAAATTTCAATTCACTACAAATTCTAAAATAGTATCGACCGAAATTTCAGTTGATTAAATTTGAGCATATATTAAAGTAAACTTAGAAAAAATAAACTAAAATAATAGTATTTTCTACCCAAACTAATATGCTAAATCTAATGACTGAGAAATTGATTAAAATTTTAGGAAATATAGTTAAAGAAATTAACATTTATTATCAAACTAATATTCAATGAAATTTATAGTAACTATTTGTAATATATTGAAACACTATTTTTAAATAAGATATCAGTTTAAAATTTAAAAAGGTAAACAAAATACTAAAAAATTTGAACCATAAAATACCATTGCGCAAATTCACAAATAAATTTTAGATGGTCATACCGCATGCTACATTTGGTCGTCGGATCCGTGTCAAGCGTCTGTTATTCAACAATTATGACTTCGATGACCACCGGCGATATCTCGCCGGAGATAGAGATGGCTCTGCCACTAGGACTGTCAGCCGCCCGTACCGCCTGGTATCTTCGTTCGCCGGCTCCGCGTCAACTGTCTGTTAAAAATCAGCGAAATTTTAATTTCGATTAATTACATACATTGAATATTGAACGGTCCGAAATATTAATTGCGATTAATTGCATACATTAAATCTTGAACTGTTCGAAATCAGGGAAATTCTAATTGCGATTAAATGCATACATTGAATCTTGAACGGTCCGAAATTTTAATTGCGATTAATTGTATACATTGAATCTTGAACGGTTCGAAATTAGTGAAATTTTAGTTGCGATTAATTGCAACTTAAAAACCATCAGCTCCCTAGTGCAATCAATGATAAGGAGTTAATGACTACAAAACACTTAGTTCAATTGTCATAAATGTATCGATTAACGTAAAAAATAAAATCCTCAGCTCCACAATTACTTTGATATTATCTTTCATTCGGAATTTATAATATATATTGATTTTTAAGAAAGAGAATCAGTTCCAATTTCCGACCACTAAGATATAAACTCCAAACTACAAAAAAATAAAATAAAAAAATACATACACAGATACACCAAAGAAACACATCTAGTAAACTCATGACTCATGAGTTTATAGTACTAAACTATTATAGAATATACACATTCCGAATTAACAGCTTGAGAAATTCCGATTGTAGTTTACAATAACCGAGATCGTAATATAATTCCCCAATTTTAGAGCATTTATCCTCCTTATCATCATCATTCGGACTGTCGACCGCATATCATTTTCCGAATTATTCATATATAAGATCTCTTAAACCTAATAAACACAAGATCTTAATTAAACCCTAACCATAGAAACCCTAGCTAAATTAACAGCCGACGACTTGACCTCTTCCGACCGACTAGTCCCCGCTCCGGCAAGCTTCTTCCTCTTCTCATTAATCAACACAATGAACACCATCAGTTCGAACGTGCTCGCGAGCCAAATCATTTGAATCACCTCCCATACGACTCCGAAAACTACCTGCATCCTATACGCTTCCTTCGACAGAAACACCGTCCCGATCTGCACAATCCCGATTGAAACTACACAAAACACATACTTCCACGAAAGACCCTTCGGAATTTCCACGCCCTCCGCCACGAAACTCTCCTCGAGCATCGGCAAGGCCACTAGCTTGGCCGACAAGTAAACCACGAAAACGGCGTGGAAGAGGGCTGCATTGAAGTAGTAAGTTCCAAAAGGAATCGTCGGCATGGACGGTGGTCGGAGCACGGCGGGAAGACGACGGCCGCCGCGGTGGCGGCGAGGAAGGGTTTCCAGTGGCGGGATATGGCCGTGATGAGCTGCCGGAAAGACGAGTAGGAAGCGGAGATCGTCGCGGTTGAGAAAAAGACAGTGGCAATGGTGTAAGTAAAGATAAATTTCATTACGTTGGAGTAGGTGAGAGAATAATCTTTGTCGGTTGAGATGAGGAGGTGGGTTGTGGTGCGGATGAGCTGGGAAATGGAAGAAGGGCCGTAGTTGAGGACGAGGATGAGAGAGTAGAGCAAGGATGCAGTGAAGATGGCGCGATTCGAAGCCATGAGAGCTTAATTTGTGCTGCAACTATTTTTTTTTAAGGTTTCTGGATTGGGAAAGTGAAGGAAGAAAGAAGATAAGTCAAGATGAACAAAACGACGCTTTCTTGATTGAGAAAGGAATAATAATGTCGGTCTGGTCCGGAACCGAACTGTTAAGAACCGGTCCAGGTCGGACCAGTTTCAAACCTCCAATTTTTCAAGGGTTAAATCTCACTACTAAAACTATTTTACTCAATCAGAACAGATTCTAAACTGATTTTATGTTTATTTTATTTTTTTAAATAAAAACCGTAACATAAAAATAATCCAAGTTGGCTGGAAATGTTTTTTTTTTTTTTTTTTTACAAAGAACTGATTCCGAATTATTTTTAATTAAATTAGTTATTTCACACATTAACCAAAACCAAATTAGTATCTATAATCCATTGTTAATCAGAAATGAATTAAACAATTCTGATTCCGGATTGGAACCGATCTGATGCATGTCCCCTAAGTAATGTCTTCGATTTTTTTTTATCACTTAGCTCTGTTTTTTGGCTAATAATAAAAATTTGAATGCCTAAAAGTAAAAATAAAATATTATTTAGGATATTGTTAACTCGTGTTTTTTTTTCAAATATGCAAAAGCTAAAAATAATAATTAATGTCAAATTTTCAAATGTATTTAGAAAAATTTGATCCCTCTAGAAAAATTACTCTCTATATATAATATAAAATTGTTTGTTGATCTATTTTAAATTTCCACCGTTCTTCAACCTACATGAATTTTATTCAAAAGATATTTATGTTTAGTCTTGCATATCTGAATTTTTTGAAAGAGATACATGTTCATAACATTGCCGATACAATATAGCAACTAGCTGGTCCATAGTCGAACATAAAGAATCAAGTGCAACGCATGCAACACGCGCTTTTTTCCACTAGTAAAGTAAGATTGTCCACTTTCATTCTAAATTTCAAACTAAGTTTCATATTTTGTAACGTAACTTATATATATATATCCATTAAATTAGATCCATAAATATGTTATCAAAATCATGATGGTGTTGACAAGACTAAAGAGAAGTGTATAGTATTACATGCCAATTGCCAAATAAAGTATTATTTGCATTAATAATGTGAATTATGAATCCTGAAACTAGCATATTAATTGTAGGGTCCAAGCAAGCACAAATAAAAAAGGGACAATGCTAATTGAATTTTAATTGTTTGGGGGCCAAAAGGGACAAGGCTATTCAAAACCACAAAAAAGGCATGTGAGTTTTATCCAAATGTTGGGCACCTCATTTATGTTTACCCAACATTGGCACTTGGAAGCAGAGGGAAAGTGCCCTCCACAAGGGTGTGTATAGCCCCACTATTGTTTATGATGATGACATGTTAAATCTTCTCCAATTTAAGTTTTGATTGATCAAATAGATAGATTGCTACTAAACATCCAACATGCATTGGACCCCTCATGCATGACTTCCAAATTAGTGTCATTGATCCCATTATGCCAATCTCCAAGTGCAGCTTAACTTTCTACTTCAAGTATTATCAAATGGAGTGTTCAAATATAGCTTAATTTAAAATATTGATATTCAGCGTTCTAATTATTAGATTTTTACTTCCACTTATTTTGACTGGTGTTGGTAATAAAACTGGCGTTTTAAATAATAAAATCATATTGTTTTCCACTTTTTTGAAGTGTCAGATTTGTCGCGCATGGTTTAGGCTTATTTGATACTTAAATATATGTTTTAATTTCATCAGATTTAATAGAAAAATGAAAATTAACCAAGTTGATAGTTAAAACACAAAATGTCAAACACTTTAAATCTAAAACAACGATTATCAACATAATTTGCAATTGTGACTGTTTTTAATTCTTAACCCTAAAATTGAGGCGGAGTAGAATGCGAATACCCGCACCATGAATCTACAGTATTAATATGTGAATTTAAATTTTATCCACTTAGATACATGTTAAATATAGTTAAACTGTCGGTATTGGCGGGATCCATGTTTCTTTTTTCCGACATTAGAAGTCGATCAAGTGACTACTTTATTAAAATTATTAATTAATAACTACTAAAATTGGGGCAAACATGGTGTAACCGTGTAATCAAGTGTCTTCCACTTACTCGACCTCGCTTTAAATGAGGATAATAATAGAGGAAGAGTGAACCGAACTAGGTCAAGTATCCATAACCAAAATCTTTGAATTAATGTGCATTCATTTAAGTGGGGTGACAAAGCCATTTTGCAATGTTGTCTGTTGTCTATATAATCATGAGAATAACACATATAACAAGTTTGTTCTAAATTAATGATAAAATTCATTCGTATTGAATCAGTCTATAAGAGATTAAGAGTGTTGATCGTGAATATTCTCTCATTCACATGTCTTAATTTAATATAGATTAAACGTGAAACATCTAATTAAGTGATGAAGCGATGAACTGTTATATCATATTACACGGTTTTTTATTTCCATGTTTAATTAATTTGCTTACCTTGACCTTTGTGTTTGTGGTCCATGTTTGGACGTGACATGGTGAATGAACACGTACCTTGCCATTGAAACAGTCTTAATCATAAATACAATTTATTAAAATGCACATGCATTAGTAGTATGTATGACTGGTACGACTCAGTAGCTCCATAATGACGACGTCTCTGGTTCATATGCTACGATTGCAGATGGAATAAGGAAATAATGAATGGTGTATATGTAGCAACCTTTGATTGATTTACAAATCATTATTTTTACCTAAATTCTGATAAATGAAATTGCTACATTTGTTATAATTTCAATTTTATTCATATAAAAAAAAAAATGAGTATGTAATATGTATCAACGTGATCTCAATTTGGGGCAGTAATTGAAAATTTTGGCCTTATTTGAACTTGCTACATATCTATCTTCTTTATGAAATTACTTTATTTGCATTGAAATATGCTTAAGTTTACAAATACCCTTGAAATTTGTTGGAATTACAAGTAGAGTCCGGTCCAAATTAATGATTTCACTGCAATTTATTTCAATTAACTGAATCCATCATTTCTTTGGCCAAAAAAAACTGAATCCATCATTTCAATTAACTGAATCCCAAAATTAAAATGGAAGTAGTAATTTAGTATGCATATGAAAGTTCAGGTCGCGAATTTTAAAAACTCAAATTACAAGTACGAATTAGCAAATCAATCAAAGCTGTAAAAAAGACCAATATACCCTCCATGAGAGGTCGGATATCTTGAGCTGTGGCTCCACTGATCAGAGCCACAAATTGACCCATTGGGAGTCTGAGGCTACAATAAAACAGTGCTCACCCAAAGAAATGCACAGATGATAGACCAAATAAGGTTCATAAGTTAAATTATCTGTTCAAACTGTTAACAACCCCAAACCAATAAATAAATCCAACATGAAATTGATTTTCAATAAAAACAAGCTACATGGAACCCAGGAAACTGCTGATACTGAGTTGCAAAGAATCGAGATGAACAAAAAATTGCGGTGCAACGCAGACCTATGACCGTCAATGTGGTGGTTAGTCTATAAACACATACACAACATTATCAGATAAAATACCGGCGGGGCCCGTAGGAGCCGTTAGGGATCATCACAAGGTGGTGCTGCTTTCACAGGCGGACATGGAAGCTGCTTCGGCCTTCACAAACTGAGAAGGCCCTCGGTGGCTACTGATGTCGAGCTGTTGGAAACGACCAATCTCAGAGGAATGGGAGTTTGTGGATCCAACAAAGGAGGCCATGTTTGGTTGGAACATGTTATGAAACTGCTGCTGCATCTGCATAGAATCATGGTTTTGCTGCTGCTGCTGTTGCTGTTGCTGATTGAAGAAGTTCGGTTTTGTGTAAGCAGGGATGTAGTGCATTCCATAGTTGTAGGTGTCTGTGGGGGTCATCGCCTCCCCTGTAGCGATCTTGAGTCTCTCAACTTCTTTCTTGAGCGCTTCGTTAAGAGCTGCATCGACAAGCAGTGCAAATGGCGTGTTTATTCTTCGTTTGGTAGCAGATGGTTTGGTTAAAGATTCTCCAATATGATTCAATTTTGAAAAGATTTATCATCTTGATTTGGGTTGATTGCCGAATTGCATACCAGACTTTGGACAAATTGCAAACAAACTGAACTTGTGCAGATTTGCAAACAATACTCTAATCACTTGTACATGTTAAATTTGATGATGAACTCGGTTTTAAAAATACCCTTATCTTAAAAAACTAAAAAAGCAAAAAAGGTATTTCTGTCGTTTTTAACAAAATCCATCATTTTTGACAGGAGAAAATTGACGGAGTATGGTATGTGCAGAATCATCTTAAAGTTCGTTTTGCTGTTGGTTAAAAGATAAACCAGTGAGTTTCATTGCAATTCGTCCAAAGTTCCATATGCAATTTGGTAACTAACCCTTTTCGATTTATTTCATCTGAATTCACTTGGCTACTCATGAGTCAACCCTTTAAGTAAACCGTTAGTGCAGATTATTCAACATAACATACCATCACGAAGCTGCGCTTGTTGTTCCATAGCCTGTAACCGTATCTTCAGCTCCGTGTTTTCAGCTGATAGACCATTTGTGTCTCTCTGAACCAAATCCAAAAGATTTAAAACTAAATTAATAATTATAATAAGAAATTCATCTAACATACTGAAGCGGCAAAACGACTCCAACTTTGGGGTTGGGAATCCATTATCACATACTGAAGGAGCAATAAATAGAGAATGCACAAGTTAATAACTATGCACCGCACAACTTCACCTCCCTTGGATTCTTCACGTTCTAAGTTGAACTCGGTTAAACTTAAACTCCCAAAGTTTATATTTTCATAATTTCTAGCCACATGCTTATTGGACCAGGAGTACAAATCATTCAACTCTCTTATGAAGCTTGCAGTGGTGGGTTTCTCATCATGCAGAAACAGTATATTAGAGAACCAAATGGATACAGTTTCTACGGTTCCAAAAAACAGGTACTGTTTCACGAGATTTCCAGACAGCAAGAAGAATTTTCTAAAAAACATTTTTTTTAATTTGTTATAGACAAACCTGAAACAATGTAAGCTGTGCAGACAGAGTAGTCGCTTCTGTCTGAAGAGTTTGAACTTTTCTTTCCAGTTCAGTGATATATCTAGCCTTTCTCTCTTTTGAGCGGGCAGCAGACTGTCGATTAGCAAGAATCCTACACAACGTAATCCATGGTAAGGAAATGGATGATAAGAAATGCATAATTGTGTATAATTGTTACAGTCAAACCAGCTCAGCAATAATATCAAGAACATATATTGCATTAAAAAAAACAACATGAACACGAATTAGAATGCACGCACACATACACATGTATGATTTAAGTTTAAAGTAAATCTATAAAAATGAAATTAACATGTACAAAACAACATAGGGTACTATGACAATTTAGTCAAACAATATGGCTATCAAAGCTCAATTTGCTCCAACAGGATACAAGCAAGAGGCAAGCGTCATACTTGTGGACATTCAAGATGCTAAAATTAGAAGGTACTAGAATAAAAATGTTTATTGACATGTGAAGAGATTTTATAACTCGAAAATCACAAACCTTCTTGATACCAAAACCAAGTTCAAGTCTATCCGTAAAAGGTAATCCTCGATTTACCAGGAAATCGTCTAACAATTACCATGCAGACAATTTGATACGTATACCGAAGTACCAAACAAGATGTAGGCCATGACTGAGTGGTGACCAATTAGTTCAATAATGATTTAAGAATTATGATCGTGTTTAATTCAGAGGATGGAAGACGATACTTTTCGAGTGATAGGACAAACTAATACCTAGTTTGATATTGTTACATCATTAAGTTTAGCATGTCTTAATCCATACTGGACTTCTAGCCAACATCACTACAATCGACCTGAAGATAACAATAACAAAACAAGTTGAAGCTCAATTCCGGGTGTTAAGCTGGCTGATGATCCTGAATTCGGATAACCATGGTAGACAGAATCAAAATTGTATTACAATCTCAAACTCTTAACTTTTCCCCTGGTCCAAAAAGGCTTCAGACTTTTCCCCTACTCAATTGAACAGCTTTGTCTCCTCTAACAGTGTCAGCTAAACTTCACTTATCTAACAGCTTTTCGAAAATTAAACACTTTACTCAGCATAGGAGAAGAATGCATTTCTAGATATAAGTATCTTGTCAAGATTTTTCATCAATACCCGCAATCCATAAAACAAGTTTGTACCTTTGTACAACCAACAGAAAATGAATGCTGTCCAAATTAGAGGTCAAGGCTCAACAGAGAATAAATGAGAGAAGGCTTAGAACGGTACGATACCTCTTAGCTTTCTTGGGATCAACCGTCCACAACTCAGCAAGCTTCTCAGGAGCCATAGCCTTCTTCGCCTCTATGCTCTCCATAATCGAGGAACCATCCACCGAATTGCTATACCGGTGCCTGTTGGGCCGTACACCGCCTACCCTGGCACCTTCTCCCTCCTGCACGCCGGCGCCGGCATTGTCTGGTTTCGTCTCCGGCGGAGGAGCGCAGTCCTCGAGCTTGCAGCTGAACTTCTCCATGTCCATATAGGTACTGAGGAGATCATCCTCGGATCCGCCGAGATCCTCCAGGCTACCAGAAGGACCGTTGTCAAAAGGATCCGTTACCAGATCCAGGCCCTCGGGGAACCGGAAGTTGACCTCCGATTGAGCCCGGCGGTGGTACGAGGAGCGTATAGCCGGCAGGGAATGGTTCGGGTCGGGCTTGTTTGGATCTTGCATTGCCATCTCCGTCGTCCCCTTGGTGGTTTGAATCGAGCGTGCAGAGATTGGGAATGTGGAGTGAAGGGAGTCGAAGGGAAAGGAGGCATCTCAATGGATTCTAATATTTTCTCTCTCCATGTGGTTTTTTTCTTTTTTCCCTTTACCCGCGTTTTTCTATTATAATTTTTTTTAGTATCCTTTATTATTTATAAAATTTATACTAATACTTCTATTAAATGTAGCATGCTTGTTTCACACGTACACTAATCGTCACTTGCATGGGTCAGCCTTCAAAACTAAAGTGTTTGTCATGATATATTTTCATTCTCATGATCACTAGCGATATTGAACTTCCAATATCTGATTAATCGATGAAACGTAGAACTGCTAAAACATATTACATTGTTATTTTTTGAATATTTTAATAACTCAAGTTTCACTTACAAATTACTAATTTTTCGTTAGAATTTCTATCCAATTTGAATAAATGGGTATATCTAACATGTGACGGAAAAAAATGTAGCAATTTTCTAGTTAGTGATTGGACGGTTAAACAACTGCTAAATAATTTTTTTATATTGCGCCTAATTTATTATTATTTTATTAAAAAAAATGCTAATTGAGCTAAGAAATTGTACATATTGAATAACTAAGCTACTAGAATGTTCGAAAGAACTTCAACTATCAATTTATTTGTCTGGATAAATATTAACTAATAATTTGATAATCAACTCTTATTTATTTTACTCTGTAAAGTTAAGTATTAAAGTAAGAAAGAAAGTACATAACAAAATTAAATAAATGTTTGCGAATAATAATAATACCAATTAATAGAGTTTTTTTTTTCCTAAATTAATCAAGTAATTAATTGAAGATCTAAAAGTCTTGATGCATGGAATGTAGTCATTGTAAGTGGATGCACACCGTAGTTAATTAGAGATGGTTACATATTCTAAAAATACATAATTTAGTCAATTATTATATATGTATATATATATATTAAATAAGTGAAACTTATAATACACTTTTTATTAAAATAAACCCAACATGTGTTTCGTTTGAATGTTAACATGTGATTAGTGGGAGCCATTGATACTCTGAGTATCTCATAATCTTGTAAGTTGTAGCTACTTGATAATCAATTTGATATGATTTTATACCAAATAGGATGAGATGTAATAAAAATGAAGTACATATATTCTCAAAATATAATTTCCAAATATAGAATAAGACTGACTATAGGAGGACGTTTAATATCGGATAAGACTTAATTTAGGACATATTTATCATATTCGGGATTGTAATCTTACCGTTCGTGTTAGATTTACAAACCCTAATTGCCAGGATCTTGATTATGCTTTATGAGGGAAAAGATATAGAGATGATGACTTACCCGATAATTGATTTCGACTCCATTGATCTTCCCTAGACTGCAGATTTGCTTCTCTGTAAAACGATTCTACTTCTCTCCCTTGTCCATCCTTCTGTCAGAGACCAGTTGATGGAGAACTGCTCTTTCTCTCTGTGTCAATAACTGGCAGGGAGAAAGGACCGTTTATAATATTATACCCTTTGATCTGGTACGTCCATCAAGTAACCAATTGAACGGTCTAGATTAAATCATACCATAAAGATATATATTGATATAATATAATATAATACATTATTCAATATATCTGGACTCATTAATATTATCTTACCACATAATTAGAATATATATTGTAACATTAAATATATATTCTTACAGTTCGTAGATGAGTTATTATAAGATCGTTTCGGCGATATGAGGGGTTCACATGTCGCATAAGTAAATCTTCTTGTACATACCGACGCCGAATCGCATAAGTCGTTTCCTCACGTTCCTCGTGGAGTTCGAGTCTTCGTGAGGTGGAAACACCAAGTAAAATACATGTGCAAAGTGTGAGTCGTACGAGTAGAAATTTCACGTGCGATTAGGGCCGTGCAAACCAACTTGGTCTAAACAGTCCAGGAGGAACTGCGTGTATTAGCTGATTCACGCGGTTCAGCTTGGACCGTTCGTATCGAGGCAAACTCTGAATACTAGATATGATCTCAAAATAATAGGGGTCAAGGTCGACCAGTGAGACGATGGGGGATAAGCTTCATCGTTGAGAGGGAAACAGCCCGGATCACCAGCTAAGGCCCCTAAATGACCGCTCAGTGATAAAGGAGGTAAGGGTGCAGAGACAGCCAGGAGGTTTGCCTAGAAGCAGCCACCCTTGAAAGAGTGCGTAATAGCTCACTAATCGAGCGCTCTTGCGCCGAAGATGAACGGGGCTAAGCGATCTGCCGAAGCTGTGCGAAGTGTGGGTCGTACGAGTAGAAATTACCTGTGCGATTGGGGCTGTGCGGATCAACTTAGTCCACACGGTCCAGGACGAACCAGGCGGATTAGCTAATCCGCGCTGTTCAGCTTGAATTGTGCGGATCCATACGGTTCAAATTGTGCGGGTGTATTTTATTCAAAGTAAATTTACCTTCGGTATATAGTTAAATTTTCGTTATGTTTAGCCGTACTCGAGTCGCTCCGTTGCTAAGTTGGTCTGTTAATCATAATTGGGCTTATATCCATTAAGTTATATTTTATTCGCTTCCTCTTTATGTCTGACGTAATATATAAGTTAAGGGAGATAATGTTTTAGCAATCATATCATGATTGACATATACCACAACGGTTGCATGTGATTCCTCATGTCATGCAATGGTGTCACTATCGTGGGATTGCCATTCATTAGGCATCCTGATTTAGATGTAACCCAACACATCGTCCACAAATCATAGTTCAGTGTATGATGTGGCTTCTTATTAACCAATCCTACAATAAGCTTCCCCGTTATTTCAGGCCGGATTTACCCAAGCTATAGGACTCCTTTTAAGCTCATGCTTGAGCTAGCAGACTTGTCATCTAGAATACTCAACCTACCTAACCCATGTGCGATTGGGTTATTTGTAGCATTAATTATTATATCCTCCTTATTCACTATGGATTGATTATCAGCTCGGGTTTAATCGTCATTGGGTCCTATGTATTGTTTTGAAAACGAGACCAGACCGACGATTGGACTAGATAGGACCGTGAATTGGCTACACATGTGGGCTGATTCTAGTAAATAGTAGAATGCACAATGAATCTGGTTCGAACAATGAAAACTAGGTTGAACCAAAGCTTATTCATCGGTTCAAATAATAAAAAAATTGATTGAATGGGTCAGCATGTTTATAAATGAAGATTGATATGTATTTTTTTTTTCTTGGAACCGGTCGAACCGAGTTGAACATGTCGGGTCGGAAACCGACCATCTTGTCAATTCAATGTCCGGTCGATTTTCTAAACATATGTAATAACCAGTAATAACCAGTGACGACTATTTCACCGAGTTTGGTTCTAGTCGTCGCCACTGGCTCTGAGAGGTACTTTATACAATTCCGATGTTGGGTGGGTCCAGTTATAGTAAAATAATATAATACACTAGCGCTCCGGTCGTCGCCGGAGAGAGGAGTCGTTCGTTATTGGGATTAGCGGATTTATGAAAACCTAAACCTAACAACCACTTTATAAGTTATTGTTTTTATTTCCCCAAACTGAAGGAATGAATTGTGGGGCGTAGAAATGGAGAGGAGATATCAGACACGACACGACGAGAGAGAGGAGAGGAGAGGAGCATTAGGTGGGCCAAAATTTATTTGTAATGTGTGACCGTGATAGAGCTAGCTAGCTGCTGCTGCTGATTGAATGGAACCACATGATCTCCATGTGCCGTAGGCCCCTACTCTTCTCTTCCGACCACACACAACCACATTTCTAGTTGCTTTTATTTATGGACTTTGCTAGAAAGTAGGGATGGCAACGGGTCTCGGGGCCCCGCTGACCCGCGGGGCCCCGACCCGGTTTTGACCCGCCGACCCGCGGGTCTCGGGTCGGGTCGGGCTCGGGTCGGGGCGGGTCCGGGTCTAGAGACCCGGGGCCCCGTAGACCCGCCCCGAAATGCATATATATATATATATATATATATATATATTTTTTAATTTTTTTTTTATGTTAATATGATCTAACATTTACTAAATAATATGGTTAATATACCTATATAAATAACATGTACCAAATTACAAATATATGTATATTTAGATTATTAGGATTTGTTAATTTGGTGTTTGGATTTGAATTTGTATTTGTAATGAATTTGATGTGTTTGTTGTTTATATTTGATTGGTGTTAGATTTATGTTTTGAATTTATATATAATGTAATATTTTGACAAAAAAAATTGTATTTAATATTGAAAAGTGAAAAAAAAAAAAAAAACAAAAAAAAAACAAAAAAAAAATTTGCTCACATGACGGGGCGGGTCGGGGCCCCGCGGGTCGACCCGCGGGATTGCTGACCCGACCCGGAAGGTCCAATTGGCCGGGGCCGGGTCAGCCAGGCCAACCCGCGGGGCGGGTCCGGGGCTGCCAAAACCCGCCCCGACCCGCCCCGTTGCCATCCCTACTAGAAAGTGTGAAAAAAAGTGTGAAAAAACCATAGAAATTTAACAATTGCCATATGGCAATGCATTGCATGATTCTTTATTTATTGAACACCACCTGTAATTTACCTAGGACTGAGTGAGTGATCCGTAAATTACTTTTTATTTATTTATGGAGTGGTCTTAGGACCTTTCGTCAGCCGATTACGCAGTTAGGCTAATCTTCAATTACATTGATCTAATCAGTTCGTAATAGTTAAAAATCTATCAAGATTATAAATATTTTTTTATTTTCACAGTTGTAGTGGAGTTTAAACATCTAACTTCTTTGTTAAAAGATTGACGTGCTAAATCACTATTCCATGTTGACATAGTTACGTCACTCCTACATTCTGGACTTTTAGTTGGATAAAAAAAATCACTACAATTTTTATAAAGTTTGGATTTTTAAAAAATAGTTTTTTTTAACGATTTAAGTAATAATATCAATACGGTAAAAATTTCATAAAATAAAATGAAATAGTTCTATTTCTTTTACATAGTTTTACTAAAGCAGACGCAGTAATTTTCAAATGTTTGTTGAAAATTATTTGAGTTTTAAAATCTTTTTTAAATATAGTTCAATAAGAAGTTTCCCAACGTAATAACTAAGAAGGGTTAATTATGTAAATATGATGCAACTGTTTAATGTTTCATAACTTAATAACTTAATCAGAAGTTTTAAATTCAAATCATACTAAATTTAATACTACTAAAAAAATCATGATCTGCATATTATCTATCATTTATGAGATTTTGTTGAAGTATATAATAATAATATATAAAAATAATAAAAGAAAAGAAATTACAGGCCGGGTTGAGTGTTCAAGTGGGAGAATGGTTTGGTGATAATAAGAATAGAAAAAGGACTATCAAGAACCCTAAATTGTACTTAGCAGATGGATCAGTACCCTTATATAAGTCCCATAATAATACTATTTGTTTTTATTTATTTTTTTAAAAAAGAATCTGTGTATGTCAGTTGTCTCAACTATCAACAATAATGACATGACAAGGGGGACCATACACATGTGATAGCTTTTTCTTAAGTTTTGGTTTTCTGGTAATCTTTGCTTGCACCCATACAAATTTCAATTTTTTACCCAAATGAAATGAAGAGTGAACATCACCTCCTTTTCCTCCCATGGACATAAATGATGTGGTTTTGATTTGCAGAGGAACACAACAGTGGTGCAGTGCAACTGGTAGTTGAGGTTTTTGGTAGCCCCATTTAATACCCTCCACCAGGCCCATATTATTGATGGTAAAATCTCAAAACCCCTAATTCCTTTTCATGATCCTTATCATCACCACCTTCTTTGTTTCTTTCCTGCATATGGTGCTGCAGTTTCATAAAGAAATGCCCTTTATTTGGGTATACAACACTGTCTTCTTCAAGAAAGTAGATTTCTTCATTGCTGATCTATATCAAGCCTGAACATGACCTCTCCCAGCCTTAGAATTGAACAAAGTTGCAATCTTTATGCCTGAATTCTTCAGAAAAATGGGTTTTTGATCTGAGATTCAGTTTCTTGAGGTCAATTTCCGTAAGGGTTCTTGATTTAGGGTTGCAATCTTTATGCCTGAATTCTTGAGAAAAATGGGTTTTTGATCTGAGATTCAGTTTCTTGAGGTCAATTTCCATAAGGGTTGCAATCTTTATATCTTAATTCTTGAGAAAAAATGGGTTTTTGATCTGAGATTCAGTTTCTTGAGGTCAATTTCCTTAAGGGTTGCAATCTTTATGCCTAAATTCTTGAGAAAAATGGGGTTTTTGATCTGAGATTCAGTTTCTGGAGGTCAATTTCCATAAGGGTTCTTGTTTTAGGGTTTAGGGTTTTAGTTTCTGCTTCTGATTTGAGCTGTGTTTTGCTGCCTGAAGGGTTGAACAACATTGGAAATGGCAGAATTTAGCTATCTTCTTCCTCGCCGCCTAATGCTTGCTCCTGATGCATCAATTACGGACACTGGCATGCAGATCAATCACGAGCCATTCGGAACTGAAGCCAAGTTCGATACGAACATGGTGATAATCCTAGCTGCATTGCTCTGTGCTCTGGTCTGCGCCCTAGGACTTAATTCGATTGTTCGGTGCGCTCTTCGCTGTGGAGGCAGATTCCCGTTCGAAACCCCTGAAGAAACCGCCGCACGCCTTGCCTCCACCGGACTGAAGAAAAGCGCGCTTCGCCGGATCCCGATCGCCGTGTTTGGGACCGGAACAGAGATCCCGGCAACAGAGTGTCCGATCTGCCTTGGCGAGTTTGCCGAAGGGGACAAAGTTCGCATTCTCCCTAAATGCCACCATGGATTCCACGTGTCGTGTATCGATACGTGGCTGCTGTCTCATTCGTCATGTCCGACGTGTCGCAGATCATTACTTGATCAGACAGCAGCAGCAGATTCTGACTCCGGAGCTAATGCTAATGCAAACCCTCCAGCAAGTGTTTAAGGAGGTAATTTAGGTGCATAGATCATGTTATGATGGTGATTAGCGTTGTGTAGATAGATGTTCAAGTGCATATATAGAGTGAAAGAAGGCAATGTTTATTGCTGCAATCTACTAAAGTTCGGGTTTGTGAAATTACTGCATTGCCTGAAACAAAGAGGTAGTTTTTACATTGGATATGCCTATATTTTACACGAAATGTACTAATGTTAGATGAACATCAATTGTTACTTCTTGAAAAAAAATTCAAGCTATCCCTTTGTCTCATATTCTTGATTTATTGAGTTGCATAGTACAAATCATGCTGTGGGGTGATCAGTTCCGAATACCCTGATATCTTTTACATGATTAAATCAACTATGGATTCTTGCACAATTGTTTCAAACAAATAATGATGGTCTTGTTCTTATTATTCTTATTCTTGGTAAAGTTCAATTGACAATGCTAATGCACAGTCATTCATTCATATAACACAACACATCCAGAAAAACATAAAACATCTATCTATTTCATTTAGATAGTTCCGCAGACAGGTTATTCGCAAGACATGCAATCGTTGTCTGAGAGACACCCCGAGTCCCACCCAAGTACCATGTCTTGATCATCTTCACCACATTTGCATTCTCCACTGTTATCTTTGAGTCCTCTTTTCCTTCTACAGCAAATGCAATCTGTTGTTGCACCCAGAAAAATAAATATAAATAAATAGATAAAACTATGAGCAACTCGTCATCAACAATTAAAAAAAAAATGTTCAAGTAAGAAATATTTACCTCGAGAATATTGGAAGTTGCCGGAAAATGGAGAGTGAACAGAGAGTCTTTCTTGAAATACTTAGATTGGAAGAACTCAACAACTTTCTCCAGGGCAGCTTCTTCTTCTTCCTCATACAAGTCTTCAGCTGCAAGTCTGTCTCTTACTGCACTTTCTAGCTGCACTCCATATTGTGATCCCTTGATCTCTTTAATCACCACCACTCTCAGCAACTTCTCGATCGGAGCTAAAATTTTAAAAAAAAAAAGACAGATAATATAATGAAATGACGTGAATTTTTACAGTAAGCTCAGAATTCACCTGTTGTAGTTGTTGTGTATGCCATAAGCTTTATAATTTATTTTAAAGTTTCATAAATTATCGGTTTCGCCACATGTTATTATTTGAATCAAGCAGGATTTTATGACGGTGCAATACCGGAGATAAGAGCATCGAAGAAGTCATCATCTTCCGCAAGAACATTCCCGGGTTTGCCTTTCCATTTCTGGAGATGCCCTGCGATTTGTTCACGGTCTAAGTAGACACCAATGGCGGTGAACTTGATTTGCAAGAAATGGATAACTATGTCGGTGATTCCGTGACCCGTCAAAGACAGGGGCTTGGAGGAGGTTGTGATCTGAGGCGGGAATGCGATTTCGTCGGCCACCATAACCATTTCAGACCCCACTACAGGTTTTTAAAGAAAACACATAAAATGTCTGAATTCATAATATAATTCTCATTCTTCGTCTGAACATAGTTAAAAGATTTAATAAAAAAAAAAAAAAAAATTAGATATATCTTACTTACTTATAACTAGCACAGCAGAAATGGAAGTGGCTTCAGTGTTGGAAGTGTAGCAGAAAACTGGTCAAGTTTGAATGTAGAGACTATAATTTGTTAAGTCTTTTGTAGGGGAAGATAGGCAGGGGCATATAGTAGACACGTCAGCCGTAATGTATTGTAGATAGGTAGTTAGTTTCTATCGTAAGGTGGTAGGTAGCAATGGGCAGCTGAAAACTTGTGTGATTCATCTCATTTTCTTACCCTTTTTTTTTGGTAGATAACTGGAAAAAAAATAAACTATAAATATTGAAAGATCGTGAAATAGATATTATTATCAAAGTTTTATTAAAAGCAAGATCTCCTAACTAGACGCTAGACGGGTTCGTAAAAGTAAAATCTAACAATGTCGTTAACCATACATAAATGGACTTTCTTAGATGGGACGCAACACATAATAAAACTTTAATATTGCAATACTTCAATTTTAGTCAGGGCATTCGCAACATAGTTAAGTAGTTGACATACTTGAAATACTATTTACTAAACTAAGCAACAAGTTTCTACAATAAAAAATAATAAACATAAATTTCAACAAAAAAACAATTTTTTTTTACATTTCTAGTTCTAAACTAACTTTAAGTTATAAGTTACAACATGATGACACTTTTCTACTTCATCCAAAATCCCCGCCGTAATTGTTTTCACTTGATTTTGTAATTGATTGTTTTTCTAATAATTTTTTGTTTATTTTATATGAAAAAATCTATTTGTCCCAATATTATTTTTCTCTTCCTAACCCAAAACTAGGGCAAGTTCTTATCTGAGAGCGTGGTTAATCATGGAGACGAATATAATTGCGCTCAACTGGAAGAACTGGGCTCAAAGGGTATAAAAGAATAGTATTAATAAGCGTAATGGATCGGTCTCTTAATTATAATTAAGTTGTTTGTGAGATTACGTTAACAGAGTTAATGTAAACATTTGTTATTTATTTAGTCTAATTAGGAAAAAAATACAGACTAGAAGCAAAAAAGTCTAAACATTATATAGCGTCATAGCGAGATGGATATAATGTAGTCAATATTAAAAGATTTATTTTATTGAAAATAAATGAAATAAGTGGTGGGCTTTTATTTTCTGAAATTCTCAAAATATAAACGCTTCGCCGTTATTAATTACGGTGTAAATACCGTTTTTATCCAAAACTAGGATTAGGGAGTAATTCCTATTTTATATAATAATAATAATAATTATAATAATAATAAATAAATATATTTGATGGGAGCAGCTACCCATCCACGTGTGTCAGTTAGTCCATATCCACCAGGAGCACCACACAATTTACCTAACTCTCTCCCTTATTTTTCCTTTTATTAAGAATTAAAAGAAAAAACTTAAATAGTTATTATTCATTATCAGATATTAAAGCAAACATCTATAAATAAAAATATTTTTGCAATAATTAAATCAAATAATGTCACATCGAATTATTAAATTGAAGATTTGAAAATTCTATTTAAAAACCATTGATTTACTTCTTAAATATTACTATTAACAAAAACTAAAATAGTCTACAAATCCAGATTATTTGTACAGTGAAAAAAATTACTAATAAAAAAATATATAATATTAAAAAACGTATTATGATTTGTTAATAAAGAATTTATACTCGGGATTGGGCCTATAATAGTAAGGGCCGTTCAGTATTAGAGATCCTCCATCTCAATGTTGTAGGCTCGGGTTATTTCCGTGGATCTCCTTTCTGGGTTGGACTCCAGCTATATACAATCTGAACAATAGCTCCAGTAGGCCCAAAATATTTAATAGCTCCAATTTCTTTATTCCTTATTGGGCTGACACGGATCTTTAGCCCAATAAAAAAATATTAGGCTTACACGGGATACAACAACATATTCACACAACATAACTAAGACTAATAAATTTTAAAATTTGCACTTTTAACTCAAGTCTTTTGTAAATATACAAATCTAACATTATAAAATTCAAATATTCACTCTGTACAAAAAAAAAAAAAAAAACTTACAGAATATTACGAAAATTGTTGTTGGCCAAAAAAAAATAATTACGAAATTGTTGAGTTTGTTCATACAAACATGTATATCTGTGCTTTATTCAGAAACATGCAATTCTAAGTTGATTGGACATACATATTAGTTTTATTTAAACATATCGGAGTTGTTTAAAAACGATACTATTTTCGAATCAGAGATAATTTTGTATAAATTCGTATGCGTGAATCCTTGTCTCTCTCTAGGAGTCTAGGTTCTCACAGTGAATTGAAATGGATCAAATTGATAAAGAGAAATAGTTGAGTTTTAAGAAAGGTTAGTTACAAGAATAAGCAAATTAATCCGGTGTTGCAATCGAGTGTGTTCCTTGACACCCAAGGAAAACCAAAGAGTAGTTTCTGATGTTGTTGTAATGCGTAAATTTTTACTGTTATTATTATTATTATTATTATTATTATTAAGATTAACACTCTGTCTGGTAGCTAGAGCCTTTATGAAAACCCATATCACTTGTGACCATTTAACTGTATAATTATTACTTGTTTGACAAAACGGATATATAGCTACCCAATGAATACTTGGAAAAGTGGGGTTAGCTGAAAAATGGTCCCCAATCAATAATGTACCAATTCTTCCTTGCTCTTTCCTACTCCCACCATAAAAAGCAGAAGCGATATTAGATTGATTGATATTGTAATACTCTTATTGTAATATTGCATGGGATAGAAAATAATGATACGGTGTCTATATATATATATATATATATATATAAACAAGAGATATATACCATTTAAAGCCAATATGAATTCCTTGTTTAGTGAGTCTAAATGAGAATAACTAGGTTGATAATTTTTCACACGAATATGTATGAAAAAAAATTCCGTGTTTGTGTAAGCAAATAGCAGTAGGATAGCACGAATACGATTAACACGATATAACTTCTGTAGATCATGTTCGTGTTTAGGTTTCACAACACAACGCGCACAATGTTATGATAAAGTTGTGCTACTAAGTCTAATTCTTACGTATTTTCGAACAAATCTTTTTTAATAGCTTTTAAAACTCCAATTAGTGGTTTAATTTTTAGGGTTTGTCAACTATATATTACGAGGCTATGAATACTAACATATTAATTTATATTTTTTTGCTATATGAATTTCATTATGATTTTTGCTTGAAAATCTCATATATAGATCTACAACTGAATATAACACAATATGATATCACGAACACGCACGAAAAGCTCATGTCGTTTTCATGTTTATAAAATGTGGCACGATAATCTTATTGTGCGTATTCGTGTTCAATAAGTTTAGCACGATACGATTTCTGACACGCAATATATTACTAATTGTAACCTTAAAAATAACCGACTCAGTTAGACTAATTGGGTATAGCTACTCATACTTGATGGTGTGACAAAATGGTATCAACTCAACCATGATTGAGTTTGTAGGGAAAGAGCTCGACAAGTGGAAATAAAGTAACGACTCTAATCTTAAGTGACTTTCGGCATTATCCCAACTCAGCTTAATTGACCCTCATCGTCCTTGCTTAGGCTTAAAAATAAGATTTTTTTTACTTAAGTAGTGTAACTTTTACTTATTTATATTTATATAGGGGCATATATCACTTTTTATATTTCACGTATTACATTAATTAATATAAGTTTGACAAAATTTCATCTTCTAATTGTTTGCATGGTATGAATTCAGTCATTATATGACTAACTAATTAACATTTTTGTTTGAATGAGTCAAAAATAGGTAATCTATATTCGGCGTTAGTGGGACCACCCACAGGAAATGCATGTTTAATTATTATATGTTTTTTTAAAAATAATAATTTTCTGACAAGGATTTACATAGGGTTGGACTTTATATGTATGGACAGTTATGGAATATAAAAAATCCCAGTAGTGTTCTTCTGTCAAATACAACAAAGAAGAGCTGGTTTTATCTCAATGTCCATTTCCAGCAGAAGCTAATACATATATTATTATTATTATTTCCCACAAGATTCTATATTGACACATTGAATAATTTATGTTTTCCTCGAGTCACCTTATAAGATAAAGTGATGGCTATAAATATATTTTTTTTTTCATTTTTATTGCTTAAATCTAAAATGTTGGTTAATTTATAACTGAAATACTAAACTATACTCTATATTATTTATTATTATATTATTATATTACGATAATTAATTTGAATAAAACCAACAGAATGCAATGTATTTAAAAAGAATTAGTAATGAGCGGGATGCATGTGCTGTGGGATGACGATGACAGGGCACTGGCACTGCCACTCTGTGTTTGGTTTGGTTATATATTTATGGATGTTGTGGTATGCATGGCTGGTGTTGGGTCCCCAAGGCATTCAATTTTGTTTTATTTCTTCATATCTATGCACATGCCCTTCACAAAACTCTCTATTTTTATTATCATTCACATTTAAATATCTCAAATTTGATACTATATATAATAATAATCATTATTATTATGTATTATTTAAAATTTTATTTAATAAAAATTAATAGTTTGCGTTTGCAGGATAATTTTTGTTTAAGTTAGTATATTAGATTAATAAATATGTATTATTGACAATGTTTGTAAATAAGTACTATACAATATCATAGGTTATTAAAAAATGTTCATGTTAAAGGAATAGTCGGTAAATCAATACACTGTAAATAAAATTATATATTTTTCATCGTGATGCTATAAATTAGAAAATATTACAATAATTAAAATATATATATATATATGTATTCACATGAAATTTGAAGGAATTTCTTTGCTTTGGAATACCAAATTTGAATTGAGAAAATCGAAATAGCATTGAGACATGAGTTGCACAACATATGGTAGAGTGCAACACAGGAGGCTTCTATTCCCACATTATTCTTTCTAAATACATATAAATAATTTAACTATATCTCCGTACTAACTTCTTCTCCTTTTCTTCTGTGTTGTTATTTTCAAGTGAACTTTTTGGACTTTTTATATTGGTCTCCTCACCCCATATTGTATTGTATTTGCTCCAAAGTGGGTGCCAAGAATCTTTAGCTGTAGCGCCTTTCTCTTTTTTGACCTACAACATTATTACTTGACATGTATATACAGTAGAATGATTGAATGAATGTAGTATGGTTAATTATCAGCTGAAATTTAGGTGTTCGGACAATTTTTATTTATTTATTTATAAATTTGCTAACTTATATTTCAGCTATATGGATAAATGGTTAAATTTATCAAATTTTCCGCCTAATTTAAACAGAATGATCATTGCATAACTGTAGAAAAATCGGAAAAATGATCTGAAAAAATGAAATTGTCATATTCATATTCATTCACAAACATTCATTTAACAAAATTATAGATTTTTCTTAATTTGAAAAGCATCCCAAAAATAGTTTTTCATGAATACAATTCTATTATTTTAGGTTATTTAATCAAATGTATTCTATGTGACCAAATTTAGGAAGAATATTTGACTGAGTTAGCAATTTGCACATAAACAAAACATAAACTAACAAATTGTCTTAAACTAGCAATTTATGAGAGTAAACAAACTTAGCTACCAAAAGAAGCATGAACAATTAGAAGATCCACAACAATTAAGAACCCGGTGAAGAGGAATCCGACAATGTTATTGAACATACAAGGAACAAACAAACAAGCTACATACTTGGTTAGCAAGCAACCACCAACAAAATTAACAAAACAAACACAACTACTACTACTACCAACTACCAAGAATCATCAAATGTTTGTTCTTTTTCCTCGTAAGGGTCGGATTCATCTTCCCCGGATAAGTGGAAACCGTTTCACTTCCACAGTCAATAGTTAACCCGATTCGTCCTGCCCTTCCGAAGGGCACCTAATGAGCTCCAAAATGTTCACCACCTCCGCCATGTCCGGACGGTTCGAGGGTACTTGCGATGTGCATATCAAACCTAGTTTCATAACCGGTATCACCTCTTCAGCCGGATAATTACTGTTTAACCCTCCATCCACGCATTCCTCAACACGACCTTCCTCTAACGCGCCTCTCACCATCTCACACAGCACCACCACATCATCTTCCATGTACTCCACAGGCCTTTTCCCAGTTACAATCTCGAGTAACAATACCCCGAACCCATAAACATCGCATTTTTCTGTTATTTTCACTGTCTTGCAGGCAAATTCAGGTGCCATGTACCCCAATGCGCTTTGAATCTTGCTGCTGAGGACGTACCGGTCCAACATGGGTAGCAGCCTCGCGAGGCCAAAATCCGCCACTTTGGGCTCACCGGAGGAATCTATCAGGACGTTGCTGGATTTAATGTTGTAGTGGATGATGTTTGTCTGGTGCAAATGTGCCAATCCCTTTGCTGTCCCGAGTATGATGTTGAACCGGTCGTTCCAAGACAAGGAATTACTTAAACCTTCATGGAGATGCTTGTATAAACTTCCACCGGATACAAATTCAGATATGAGAAGCTGTAAAGATTGGGTCCAGTAGTAGCCCTCGAGGGCTACAAGATTCGGGTGCTTTGCCTTGCCGAGCTTCTTCACTTCCCTCTCAAAGTCTTGTTGTGACTTCACCAGGCTTGACACAGTGAGTTTCTTGATTGCCACTGCATGTCCGTCTCTAAGAACCGTCCTGTAAACTGCACCAAACCCACCTCTCCCGAGCTCACAGTCCTTGTTAAGTAGGGCATGGGCCCCGGTACTGAAGTCAGGGTCCCCAGAAAACATAACTAGCTTACCCGAGTTTGCATCGGTGCTACCAGACCCAGTGAAGTCATCATCTCCTGAAGACATAGCAAGAGCTGCAGCAGAGCGCGTGGTTGTTGAAGATTTGACACGCAAGTTAAGAACAGTAATGGCAATGACACCAATAACAATCACAGCAGCAGCACCGATAGCAATAAGGGCAGAAATGCTAAGGATGGTTCGTTTGTGTCCCATGGATGAAGGTAATGTGCCTGAGACTGTCTCACCAGTGGAGTTGGGGTTGAGGACAATGGGCTTGGGTAGGACAGTGGAACAGGACCGGCTAACCGCTGCCCCACAAAGAGAGGGGTTACCAGCAACAGAGGAGGGTGAAATGGTGTTGAAAAATCCTCCGGGAGGGAGTTCTCCTTGTAAATGGTTATGGGACATATTGAAAGATTCGAGGTTGGCTAGATTCGCCAATTGCTTTGGAAGGCTCCCGGTTAGGTTGTTGTATGAGATGTCAACAATTTGGAGATTTGAAAGTTTGGACATGGATGTAGGGATTGGACCATTTAGGTGGTTCTGTGAGAGGATCCTGCACCATTCAAATTTCAACCAAAGAAACAGTTTGATTAGTCATTATGGACTACAACTAAGAAAAATGATCAAAAATGAAACCGAATCATTAAGTGTACAATGAAGTATGCTATGATATAATGCATATAGTAGTTGCAGAACAATGTAAGGCCCATTCGACCAAAAATTGTCAACAAACCAAATTCAAATTTATATCCTTATCGCTTGAAATAGTCAAGAAATGCATCTACATGGGCTCAAATCATACAAGAATTTAATTTTAAGTGAACTCTTCATCTAAGACATTAACTCAGAGGGGAAATAAAGACTTACAGAGTTGATAGATCAGAGCATTTCTCAATCGATGTCGGTATATTCCCAGAAAGGCCATTCTTTTGCAGTCTGAGTTCTTTCAAGGAAGTGGCACCTCCAATTTCAGAGGGAATGCTTCCACTTAGACCATTCTCACTCAAATCAACAACACCAACAGCCTTCAGATTCCCGATAGTTGCCGGAAGGGACCCAATGAGCAAGTTACGAGACAAGTTAAGGAAGCTCAAGCTAGCTAAATCTCCAAGAGCAGACGGTATCTGACCCGAGAAGGAATTTGACGACAAATCCAACAGTTGAAGCTTCTGGCTAAAGATCCATTGCGGAATATCCTCCTTAAAGGAATTCCTACTTGCATCCAGGGATCTAATGTTGCTGCAATTGCTTAAAGTTACAGGAAAGGTCCCTGCAAAGCCATTTCCTGATATCCTCAACACTTGAAGAGATACCAGACCACCAATTGAGCTGGGAAGCTGCCCAAAAAATTGATTATCGGAAATGTCTAAAGTTTCCAGAGCTTTCATTCCACCAATCCATTGTGGTAGATAGCCCGAGAATGAATTTCCATGTAAATTCAGAAAACTACACAAGGTGAGCTGCTGTAATGTCTTGGGAAGTTGACCAGAGAAAGAGTTTTCACTCAAATCAACTGACCTTAGCAGCAAGCAGCTCCCAATGCCAACTGGAATCTGACCGGAAAAGCGGTTTCCGCTCAAGCTGATAACTCTAAGGTTCTTCATATCTTGAATGGCTTGTGGAATTTCACCTTCCAACAAGTTACTCGACAAATCGAGCATCCTGAGTCCACTCAAGCCCCAAACTCCTGCTGGTAAAGAACCAGAGAACTTGTTGGAAGAGAAATTGATCGATGCAAGCATTGCGCAAGTGCCCAAACTTGCTGGAATCTCACCGGAGAGCTTGTTTCCGGCCAGAGAAATCGCTCTAAGAGACCCACATTGCCTGAAAAACTCATCAGGTATTGTACCTGACAGACCATTTTCGCTCAAATCAAGAACTCTCAGATTCTGAAGCCTTGCAATGTTAGGACTTAAGATACCAGTGATGTTGTTCCTAGCAAGAGACAGTTTTCTGAGCGATTCTAGCTGCAATAGGCCTCGTCCAAGGTGGCCTGAGAGGGAAAAGCCGTCGAGGTTGAGCTCGATAACCCTATTGGATCTAGGGCTACACAAAACTCCATCCCATTTACAGGCAGTATCAGAATCTTCATCCCAAGACGCAAGCTTGCCTTTGGGATCTTGAAGATCGGCCTTGAACACGATAAGGCCCAAAACGTCATCGTTGAGGGACGGTATCAAGGACTCCACAAGCAACGGAGCCAAAGTGAAGAACGAAATCAAAACCAAGAAGAAACTCCGCATTGTGTCCACTCTACTTCGGCAGGAAAGCTACACCTGGAGATGCCTCATCGGAGAAAGTAACAGTAGCAGCTTCACACTTCAATTCTTGCCGCTGGGTTAGCGATAGTAGAAATCAGTTGCCGCAGACGAAATGCGAGGCCGAGAAGTGCAACGCGAAGCTCCCTGCAGCTGAAACAGAACCCTAATCAGAATTCAGAAAGTTACAGTTGAATACGGAATATAATGTTGACGAGACAATATTGCAGGGTCGCATTGTTCATACATTTAGTAAGGAGTGGCTGGACGGTATTGAAGATTGCTTCAGCGGCGGCAACTGAGCTAGGGTTCCGGCGAGAGGTTCAAAAGAGGAGCTCGGCAGCTGCGGTTGAGTGGTCTCTGAGAAAAAAGGAAAGAGAGTATTTTTTCTTCAGTTGGCTCCAATAAATTCTTGTCTTGAAATGTTTTTAACGGCATAAAGGAGCTAGATTAGCAGTAGGTATGGTTATTTATTGGGCTAGGCCACGTGTCTACATATAAGAGGAGGATAGATCTTACTTGGTGACACGTGGCCGCTGTCGGTCGGTTTTGGAATATGGACTACTGCGCCGAGAGCCAGAGCCCACTATGCCCCCAGCAAAGTTTTATTTATTTACGGTAATGCTACTACTCTAACAATGTGAAAATAATATTAGAGAGAAAAATATCACGAGGATTAAAAATTTATAAAATACTTTGAATTGCATTCTAAGAGGTATTTTTCTCTCATAAAAATATATATATAAAAACGGAGAAGAATAAATTGCTGTTATATTTTTCAATGATATACTTGCTTAAATTTCATTTGTGGACACATTACTAATCAGATCAAATATTCAATCTAACCCGAAGGGAATTTGTTTCATCATTCATGACTTACACACAATTAAAGAAAAAATAAATGAAAAATGTATCTAAAATGACTGAATTGTCCGCATTTAAAATATGATTCTTCCAATAATTCCTATATTATGATAAAACTTTATATGTTTAGTTATGTAAACTCTTATGAATGACTATTTGAATGAGTGTATATTCCTAATTTTAGGTCAATTTTCTGATTCCTATATTCCTAAAATACATGACTAATTCTGCCAAATTTTAACATAGTTAGCATTAGCAATTTCTGAAGTATAAGCTAGTACATTGTAAAAAAAAACACACTAAGTATCAATGTAAGCAGTGACCAAAACATTAGTGAACAATGTGATAATTAATTCTTTTAACGGACAATAATTTTTTTTTTTTTTTGCCAGATAACAGACAATAACTTAAACAAACAATAAGCAAATTGGTAACCGCATATTCACCAACAAAAAGAAGTTAACAGTGGCATTGTGGTGATAATAACACATAATAAAGGGCAACTAGGGAAAGACAGAAGAAAGGAGAAGGTGAAAGGGATAAGGAGTGTAATAAATAAATGGAAAGCAGGTGGATGAGTTGGCTGGATTGGTGGGTGGTGTTCATAAATAAAAAAGCAAGGCAAGGAAAAGGAAAGGAAGGAAGATGAGCTTCCAGAGGTGACACACTGTTTTTTCAGCAGTTTCTTTGTGTACCTTTTGCTTTTTATCTTCTTTTTCAACTTTATTTATTATTAAATTAAATAACCATTTATTCAATTATATATATATATATATATATATATATATATATATATTTAGAAAAAATTACGCTTAAAAGTTCGAGTAGGAAGTAACATGGAATGTAATACTAATATTTATTTATTACATTAAGGTGTATATGATATGTATAACATTTTTTAGCGCGGTTTCTTCTATATATTTGTGATACGAACCTAAATAATGGGTGCCGCTTTTCTACCGATCTCCCTACGCCAAAAAAAAAGATACGTGTCACATACATTACTCTCTATTATGGTTATTTTTTTATAATAAATTTGTTCCCATTTTTTTTAAGTTACAAAAATATAAGTATCTATTAGGTAATATATACGTAATTTTGTGGAAAATAATATCAAATTACGATAATATGAAAAATTGCGGAATTTTGATATCTCCCTTCCTCCATCTAATTATATGATGTTATAGGCGTTAAACACAAAAAAATTGAAATTATCAAATTAACCACCGTATATATTTGTTATGAAATACTTTATCAACTTATACACAATTTCAAGTTAATAACATCACAAAAATAAGGTTTATTTAAAATGTCACACAATGTGCTAGTAACATAATAATACAAGTTGAGTATATAATAATAAATGACAAAAGAAGAAAAATAAATTACTTTCAGTAATAACAGGCACAGCAATAAAAATCAGGGAAGCATTTAATGGAGGTGTTCTGTTTCACTTACAGGGTTGTCGTTTAGTAACAGCATTTATTAACGAATCTAACTAACTGTGCTAGCATTTAATGCTGAGTGGTCAAACGAGGTTTCGGTTCTCATTTTTTGGGCATTGATGATACCCGCCGAGTAACCCGATGTTTTTGGTTTCCTTCCGTTTTCATCGGACTATGTAATTATAAATTATAATTAATAATAAAGAAACTTGTTATATATAATCGAAATTCATTGTTGGTGATATTAAGATGAATGATATGTATAATCGAAATTTGATAATCCAATTCGAAAAGACTTTTTTTCCACTAAATTTTAAAGCAATTATAATATGAATGAAAAAAAAGTGGTCCATGCAAAATAAATGCGCTATAGTGCTAAAAGAAGTACCAAATTGATGGAAACAAACGAATACATCGCATTAATTATAATGAGAATGTTACAGTTAGATCAAAACGATTTAAACGATTTGTAACATTGTATTTGTTTTTAATAGAATATATATAAAAATGATAGATATACGTCTAATTACGGATAAGAAGTAAATGTAATTAAGTGTCTGAGAAAAGTTTGCTCCCGTCGTTAAACGCCCGGCTTTTCTTCGCAGGACATTCCTGAAGAGCAAAACGGAACGAAAAAGATGCGATAACTTAATGGAGTCTAAGCTACATAAGCAAAACCCCATCAATATATCTATACATGGTTCAAACCTCATTGGATTCTAAATGAAAAAATTATGTGGTCAACATTTTATCTCTTACAAGCTGACTCGTGGAGAAAAAAAATCATTTAAGGTGTGGAACAAATATGTTATACGTGTTGATCTCCTTATGATATATTAAAATTTACCATACAAAGTGGATAAATTTAACAAATGAAGATTGAAACTTTAATTCAGGATTATTATTATTAAAAGTAATGATATATACTAGTCAAGTGAACAACTTCATTCAATTATCTTACCACGTATATTTAAAGCTAATCTTTAAATATTAATTATCACTAAATTAATTATTGTTATTATTAATTAATTAATTATATAAATATGTAAGTCCTCTCCAATCCGAATTTATTTTGCCGGAATAGAACATCTTAATTGTGACAAAGTGATTTCTAGAAGAAAGAATCTGAGAGGTTTCAAGCAGGCCGTGGCCCGTTCGGTTCGTAATATACTGGCCCAATAAATCAGCATATTTGGGCTTTTTAGAAATACGTTTACTTCCGCCTAATGTTTGAGCTTGGAAAGCCTTTAGAAATCGGGCAAAACTTCCAAATTCCAATTGATTGTAAACATCAAAATTCAAACACGTGATTATTATCACTTCAAAGCTTGTGGTGATGGTATCCATTTCTGGTTCGGCTTGCAAGTTCGTCAAAAATAAATATAATATAAATACTTGAAGATCGAAAATTAGCTAACTGTTGTACATTTTAAATTTTAATTATGGGTTAAGAACACAATAGGGGCCTGAATGTTTGCTCATGTTGTCAAAAGGGGTCTGAATAGAAAATACGTATTATTAAGGGTCTGAATTTTGAGTTTTGTGTATAAGTGAGGTCTCCGTCTATTTTTTCTGTTAAAAGTGATGGAAAGTGGTCACATGCTTGGCATGTGACCGAAAATAATTTGAAAATCCGAAAATGCCCTTTGACCAAAGTGTGTCCCTCACATGTTTGACCTAAAAAGATGAAAATACCCTTTAAGCCACCACAGCTCCGGCGACCACCACCACCCGGCTCCGGCGACCACCACCCATCTCCGGCGACCACCACCCCAGCTCCAATGACCACCACCCCCTCCGACGACTCGAAAAAGCTCCGATCGGTGCTTTTTTGGGTCGCCGGAGGGGGATTTGGTCGCTGGAGCTGGGGTGGTGGTCGCCAGAGCTGGGGTGGTGGTCGCCGAAACTGGAGTGGTGGTCGCCGGAGCTGGGGTGGTGGTCGGTGGCGGCCTTAAGACATAATTATTGTGCAGGGGTATTTTAGACATTTCACATTTCATTAATTAAACTGATAAATTGTATAATAATTGCAAAAGGGTAATTCTGTCATTTCACGTTTTTCCGTTACAGTTAACAGCAAATTTGGATGGAAACTCGATTATCAACAAAACTCAAAATTCAGGCCCTTAATAATACGTTTTTTCAATTCAGACCCCTTTTGGCAACATGGGCAAACATTCATGCCCATATTGTGTTCTTAACCCTTTAATTATTGTAAGTGTCACTATCGTCGATTTAAAGCAATTCTTTGTCATCAGGTCGGCCCAAGAGTAAGGCCACTAAAATTAGGACTTCTGAAAAAATAAGGCATTATATATTATTATTATATAATACCTCTAAGTTCACTTCAGTCTATGACAAAAAAAAAAAGTTCAGTCCAGCAAAAAAAAAACAAACTATTTTCCTTTAATTTTGGACCAACGATAAGATTGACGTAATTATAGTCAATTTAAGTAGTTAAACCATCATTTATTCAGCCAACTAAAAAGCCTACTATAGTTAATATAAGCTATTAATCATATATACAATATACTTAGTTATTATTACTAATGTTTTGTTTTAGCAATTAACTCCTATATCTCACACTTGCTTGTTTCTTTATATATGTTTTTAATTTTGAGTTTTTTTAAAAATCAACTACCTAATTAAATAATAATGATAATACTAAATTAAACCGTAATATTTGGATCGTAATGAATTAAAAATCTTAAAGGAAATTATTCCGATAGAACATAAAAATCCTATTGGCATACTAAATCACATAAAAAAAACTTGATTCTTTTCCGAATGCATATATTGCTTATAGAATAATGTTAACAATTTATGTAATTGTTCTTCATGTGAAAGAAGCTTTTCAAAATTAAAATCAATAAAATCTTATTTGAGATTATGTCTCAAGAAATGTTAAATGAATTAGTTATATTGTCAACTGAAAATAAAAAATAAAAAAATGAGTATAAATAATGACTAATGAGTATAAATAATGTCCTTTGTAAAATTTATATTGGGTCTCAATGAATAATGACTAATTGAATAATGACTAATATTTATGATATATTTCAAGTAGTTGAGACGAGTTAAGCGGTGTATCGGTACCCCATAATTATAAATATGAATTCGTCTCTAATTTTCAAAGCTTGACAAAACTGGAACTCGAGACATTTAGTCAAGAGATAAAACGATAAACCACAATATAAGAAAACTCGAAGAGCTCGAGCCCGGTTGGACGAGACTTTTCTTTCTAAATCGGCTCGGGCTTTTATTCAAAATTCAGAAAATTCCGAGTCCACACGACTTTATTTAACTATATATACATACATATTTTATCTGACTATAATTAATATAGCTATAGGTTGCAGTTAATGCCAGAAAAAACCCTAGCAATTAGCCACTACTCCTCATTGTGTCACTTAAACTTCTCACACCGCAAAAACAATTCACAATTCAAAATTCACTTCTCACGCTCGTTCTTGCTTCTTACTGTGGGTGACTAGTCTAAGTGGCCATGACTAGTTCTTACCTTCTTAGAGTATTTGAATAGTGAACTTGTATGTATTTTAAATAGATGGAATTCATTTTTTTTTTTTTTTAAATTTGAGTTAACCCGAGCCCGCTCCGAAATTCCGAAGTCGTCTCGGGCGGGACTTTTCCTTGTGTTCGGGCTTGAACTAAGATATTGTTAGTCCTGAAAATTTTGAACTCGAGTTCTTGAAAAAAAATCCGCCCGTCCAGTCCATATAATTCAGCCCTACTAAATCATATTACATGATTATGTAAACATATATAACTTGCTTAGTAAATTGACACCTACTACATCAAATCACTTTTCTTATCTTATAGGGCTTAGCTGTAGAACAAGCAAATGAGAGGAAGGAGATCTGGAGAAGATCTTAGTAATCTGTCGGTGTTTTTATAAATGAGGGGATAGAATGAGTCAGAGTGGTCCAAAAATCCATAATGATGCTAAATCCTTGCCTGCAATTAATACAGCCATGAAGATCTTCATTTATTCCTCTTACAGAACACTCGAGAGAACAAAAATCCCGCTGGATAATAATGAGGGAACTTGATTGTACTTAAATCGCTATAGCAATGGTAAGAATTGAACTAGTGGTAAAACATTCATGTAAAAAAATTAAGATGCAAATATAATTATAAAAAAAAAAAAAAAAAAATCAAATCGAGAGATATTATTACAATTTAAGATTAAAATTATCTGTTACCAAAACCAAAGGAGCAATCTAATTTAGTTTTTTTATATGTAATTGATAATTTAACTTAATACAAATTTAAACGGTGAATAATTTATCTTTGTTCCTCGTTTTAAGTTACATACCGTTTACATGTAAGACTATGTGGGAAAAAAAGTTTATATAATGATAACTAACATTTTCAGCTACTTTATATCGTTATTTACTGATACCAAAACCCCATCAGCTTACGCATCCATAATGGTTTTCTTTTAACATTTCTTAATTGTGGGATCCGTTTTTCTTTTATATATATACTTAAAATGTATAAAAAGTTATTACAATAGTTCATATTAACATTTTGTAAAAGTGAAACTCGCATATTTTTACATATGTTAAGAAATACAATATGTTGTCACATTATTACATAAATAAACTCAATTTTATAATTATTAGAGCTAATAGTTTATTAGATACTCTTAAGAAAATATAATATTAATAGGAGTTTAATATAATAAAATATGTTTAAATCAAACCATTGAAGAGCAAGTATGTTCAAATCTAATATATATTCATTAAATTTAAGGAATACCTTATTTTGTCAATGACAAAAATTTATTTTTTATAATTATCAATAATAATAATAATGTATTAGTTGTTGATAAAATATGATATTATTACAAGTTTAATATAATAAAATATGTGTAAGAATTATGTTCAAATAAAAGTATTTGAGAAAAAAATATTACTTCAGTGAGTTTTAACTTTAAATATTATTTAAAGTGTGTATAAATATATCAATTATGTAAAACTATTTTGGATAATCTCTTACATTTATATTATTGTTATTATTATATAGAAATTATACTGAATTAGACTCTATCACTATCACAGTATCATCAGAGGTTAAAAAGATTATTTTGTTAGCAAAACTATAAATCCATACTTAAAAACTTTACTGTAAAAAATACTTAAAACTCAATTAGAAAAATTATAATTTTATTTTCATAAAAATAAAAAAGAAATAATGTTGGAGTATAAGAGTATATTAAATGCTTTTAACTATACGTTTGGACTTCTATTACAGTTAGATAAAGCGTACGTTTTATTATTAACATAGTATCAGAGCACATATGTTCTAGTTTTGGTAACACAATTTTAAAGAAAGAAAATTAACATCCTATTAAAAAATGGTTGAAGCCTATTATGTTAGACCCATAGATTGTCAAGGTCGAGGTGACCGGCTGATACTCACAGTTTAATCCATAGATGATTAATATCGAGGTGGCCGAAAGATGTGAAAATATAAGAGTGTGTTAATTACTTTCACTCATAAATTGAAATTAGGGTACAATTATTTAAGACACGTTTTTTTTTTCGACACATATACATTCTATTATTAAAAAGAAAAAAAAATCACAAAATGCATTTGAGTGACTTGATTAAATAATAATCGCCAAAAGTGTATAGCTCTAACACACAGTTCTCAAATTCCCCACCAACTAACCCCACCTTGAAGAATGTAATATAATTTAGTGGTTCTGCATATATGATGATTTTATGATAAAAAAAAAAAATCATTATCATTGTTTTGCTTCTTATATTTTCAAATGAGTAAAGTTTCTAGATGTGAAATTTCCGGTGAAATTTCAATACAAAGTATGAAAGAGAAACCGAATGAACAAATGTATTGGTATTTGGTGGGACCCTTTAGCACTTTCTATAGAAATTTCAATAGAAATTTTATAGGATGTAGCAACACCGATTTTGAATCAGTACTAGTGGAATTAGTCTAAGTATATCTACTTTCTTAATATGAGATTATATGATTATTTAGCGATAAACGGCGCGGTACGAGTGATGATTAGTATAAGTATAAAGTAAGTATGACGTAGGTGCTAGCAAGGGTTGGGTATGGAACTAATCTAGACCAGTTCAGTTCAAAAGCGATCAGTATTTTTTTTTGTATTTATTTATCATAGAAGAACGAGTTGTTTGGAATCAGCTAAACAAACATTTCCGATTTGGTTACAAACCAACTCAGACTGTTTTTAATGGAGGTTACCCTAAATTTAAAAAACAAAAAACCAATTCCAAACTGGTTTAGGTCAGTACAGAAACAATTCTACTAAAGTATAATTACTATTCTTAGTACTGAATCACTTTTTATAAACATTGGTAGTACAAGTTTCATATTTTTACAAATTGTTAGTTTCATTAGGATATTTGGACGAAATGGGTCACGTGATGAACAAAAATACGGAAAATTGCTAATTATGTTTGTACAGTTAAGCAGTCTACCTGAAGTGTTTTAGAATTTAGAATTAAATTTGAATTTAGGAATTAAAAAAAAAAAAAAACGATATTTACACGGGTCACGGGCCGGGTACGGGTCATTGCCCTAAACCCGTACCCGGCCCGGCCTCAACGGGTCATTAACGGATTGACCCGTAAATGACCCGTTGGCGTGTTTGGGGTCACCCGGACCCGACCCGTGAACGGGTCGTTTGCGGGTCGCGGGTAAATTTGACAGCCCTAATTCTTAGTACTGAATCACTTTTTATAAACATGGGATAGTATATTTGAAACCCGTCCGAACGAACGAGTTTTAATGACTAATCCTATGTGCTATGTGCCACTCTCCTAACTCCTAAGTCCACCCTTGGTAAAAAAAAAAAAAAAAAAAACAATAATAATAATAATAATAACAACCCCACCTTCAAACCAATTCATCTTCTACTGAGTATAAACTCAGAGACAGTCATTAAAACATACGGATCTTGTGAGCACGTAATGTATGTGTCTTCTTGATTCACTTACTAGCCCCATCCCTGTCAGAGAATCATATACTCTGTTTTCTGCATTTATTGCATACATACATACAGAGACCAGAAAGACATCCTCCTTTATTGCCTATATTTACTTACTAAGTCTCTTCAGTAATTCATTGCATATATATCACACTACAGAATCTCAATATCATAGCAAGTTCATCTTCTGAGTTTGATAATTTAGAGAGAGAGAGAGAAAGAGATGAGTGGGAGTAGTTACTCTGTTTCTTCTTCTTCTTCGAAAATGAAAACAGAGCATGAAGTGCAGCCACATGTTCTGGCCGTGGATGATAGTTTGGTTGATCGCAAACTCATCGAGAAGTTGCTCAAGAACTCTTCTTGCAAAGGTGACGCATTTCTTCTCCTCTCTCTCTCTCTCTCAGTGTACAAAGTAACATACATCATAATCATCTGTTTTATCAGTTCAAACTCATAAATGAAATCATTTTATCAGTTGGGATGTTTGTATTATACTTGAACAATCATTTTGTCCATTACATACATACTACAAGTAGGGGACAGAGATGAACTCAACTTAGGAATCTGTCTAGTCTAGACAGATGAATCTTTCGACATATTTTGGTTTGTTTTGTTTATTTAAAAGTATTATTATATAAGTAAGTAAGTAATTAAAATTGAAATAAAAGATAGGTTTGGCCAAAGTAGAAGTGGTTCCCCACTTGGATATGATGCGCAGAGAGTATCATATCACCACTTCACTGACAGACACACTGACTTCACCTATGACCTAACTACTGAAACTCAAAGTACACTCTGTCTCTGCCTGTCTGTAAATGTAAAACCATCAAATCGGTCAATCCGAAAATGTAAATGATGTCAATTTGGCAACCACATTTAATACAGAGGAGATACGGTGGCTGATTCTCTTGCTGCACTCTGTTTATTGCACTTACCGTAATGTAGCTCAAACAAATCTCGCTATTCATCTATACATACATTTATTATATATAATAATAACTATTATTATTATTACAGTTACGACGGTGGAAAATGGGTTGCGGGCGTTGGAGTACCTGGGGTTACAAGATGATCAACTGAATGAAACAACAAGCATTGTAAGTAACTTCTTTTGTTGTAAGTTTCTAATTCATTCAAGCGTTATTTACCAACCTAGTTGCTGAAATGAAATCTGTGGGTTTGGATAAGTAATTGCTACCTAAATTTTTGTCTAACACAAATTACTAGTTGAGTTTATATAAAATTAGTTGTAATACGCTAGCTCTAGGTCTAATTACGGTTAAATGCTACTGAGAACTTGTTTGTTTATTATTGTCTTGTTTTGTTTGTGCAAATTGCTAGCTGACAATTTCAAAAAAAGTCAATTTGCTAGCTTAACTTTTGAGAAAATATTCGAACTGCAGCTAGCAGAGTTTTTGGGATTTTTTTTGCAGTTTACTAATGAAATACTAATTTGTTCAATGATGAGAACCAAGTTGAGCTTTCTTTTTTTGGTAGGCATCTAAGGTGAATATGATCATCACAGATTACTGCATGCCTGGTATGACAGGTTATGAGCTCCTCAAGAAAATCAAGGTTTGTCATGTCTAATATAAAACTTCATACAATTTTGAAAAGCTTTGCAGTGTGTTTGATTAATATATGAAGGGAAAATAAACTTTTAGGAGTTTCAATTGTGACTGTGACTTTTAGTAGTCTTATAATATTCTTTTATTATTTGGAGCTTTAATTATCCAAATGTGACTTATGAGTCAAGTACGAATTAAGAAAACTAGTTTGGAAGCTTGACTTAGCTCAAACCCGTGTCATACATGGTCACCTGTTCTAAGAGACCACATCTAGCATGATGAGTCTGGGTCAGGGTGAGCCCCTTGACTCGACCAATCAAGCCATGATCGAGCTTGAGTTTTGATAGGCTAGAAAGTGTAAATGGGCTCGCCGAATCCCGAGCTCGTCCCATACATGGTTTCTTAGACATGTGGCCATGTATGACACGGGTTTGACTCAGGACGAGTCTCCTAACTAGGCGACTCGAACAATGACCGATTAGTAAGTAACATTTCAGATAGTTGATATTTAAAAAAAAAAATCAGAGGCTCTTCAAATTACAACTTAATAGTTGATGCTCCTAAAATGTATGTTTTTCCTAACCTAATAGTATTATGGAAGCAGATTAGTGATGATGATGCTCTTTCTGGGCAGGGTTCATCGGTTTTGAAGGAGGTTCCTGTCATTATCATGTCGTCTGAGAACATCCCAACCCGAATCAACAAGTAACAAAGCACCCTTTTTAAATCTCAACTTATAATTCTAATAGCACCATTGATTCTTGTTTAACTAGTTTCCTGTAAATTCAACAGATGCTTGGAGGAAGGAGCTCAGATGTTCATCCTCAAGCCCCTCAAGCAATCTGATGTAAATAAGCTGAGGTCTCATTTACTCAACTCCACACTAGCCTGAACCTTCATCATCATCATCAAATCAGGAAATTCAACTATTGTTTTTGTAATCGTTTATTTTTACGCATTAGTTTCAGGTAGGTCATGTTTGGTAGGTAGTATTTAAGAAATGAATTATGATTCATCAGTAGCAGATGAGGTTTTGTATTTCAGATGGAAACTTGACTCAGCCTCACCTCATTCCTAACTCATCCATCTACTCTGTATATATGATGACGTTATCTGTTTCTCTTCTTAGTAAATGATGTTCTAATGCGCCGACTTAATCAACTCTCTTATAAACTTGAACTTAATGGAGTTCTTATTGCCGCATAAACTCGAATTATGAATGAAGGCTTTGGACAAATAATTTACTTGTTAGATAGTGCGCACTTCATACATATATATATATTAAAAATAAATTAAAAAAAATAGGTCTTTTGGCATCATAGATTACTGCATATACCAAAAGAAAATCAAGGTTTGTCATGTCTGATACCAAAAGACTCTGGGTAGAAAAGCAATAGCCATAATATAAACCCTGGGGTGCGCCTTGTGATTAAAAAGGATAAGCTTTTTTTTTTTTGGTTTTTTTTTGTTTTCTACTCTCCTACTGGCTCTGGCCTCTGTAAACAGATAGTGTTCTTCCAATTTCCAAAGCTCGCTTAGCTTGTCTAATGGCGGCAGTGATGGACCCCGCTTGCTTCTTCACCCTCACACTACCTCAATCTTCTTCCTCATCCAATTCGTCATCATCTCTCAAATTCCACCACCACCGGCTGCCAGTACGGCACGTGCTCTTCAGACTTCACATTCCATCCGCTAACTCGCCTATAATCGCCTCTTCTGCGGAGACCTCCGATCAGTCACCTCCGTTTTCCGAGGAACAATTCCTCCTTTCGAAGGTCAATGCGTCGTCGACTGAAGCTGTTGCTAATGCCCCACTCGACCGCGGCAGGGACCGCCGGAAAGTGGTCCGGCTGGCCTGGGAGAAGCTGGTCCGTTGGTCCCGATCGTGGCGGTCCAAGGCCAAAACCGACGTTCTTGAGCGCACTAAAAAGGTGCCGCTTCAATTGTTTTGTTTGTATTCCAAATTCTGATCACAGCTTGCTCTTTATTATTATCCCTGTCGCGCTGCAATTATTTGGTTTTGAATTTCTGTTTGGTGATTGGCACTAGTTAGTTTGTTCATGGTAGTCATGAAGAACTCTAGAAATTCATTGCGCAGAAATGGAAATGGGCGAGGATTGAGGAAAGGAAATGATCCAAGTATCTTATTGTGCTAATTTTTCAGGAGGGAATAAATAATTTTATTTCGCACTTCTGGAGATGGCAATGTGAAAACATCTAACAGGAGAATTTTGTTTGAACAATATGCAGTTGTGTGCCCAATACTGCATTTGGGTTAATTTTGTTGATGTTGTTAGGATTCCTTATTTTATTTTACTAATGTAAGGTGGTGGTGCTTGGAGGTGGATCCTTTGGGACGGCAATGGCTGCCCATGTTGCCAGTAAAAAGTCTCAGTTGGAAGTCCATATGCTTATCCGTGATCCTGCAGTTTGTCGGTCCATCAATGAGGACCATTACAATTGGTTTGTGTTCTTCCTTTATTGTTGATGATGATGCCTTTGTAGGATCTTGTTTGTTTAGAAACATAAAAATCAAAGAGACCTGTTTATTTGCAGCAAGTACTTCCCACAACACAAGCTACCAGAAAATGTGATCGCCTCAACTGATGTCAAATCCGCTCTACTAAATGCAGATTATTGCCTTCATGCTGTACCAGTGCAGGTCGGTTGTCTCTGTTTGTAGTCTTTTACCTTTGTCATTAACCTTCTTCTATCTTTTAGTTTTAATTATGCTAAAACTTCCATGTCCAGTGCTACTGTCAGTGATACCTAAATGTTTTGACTAAACTGCTAAATGGTGGAATTGTTGGAGTAAATTTCTCGTAACCTTGATAGTTCTTCTTCCCTTTTGTTTGACAGTTCAGTTCAGCTTTTCTTGAGGGCATTGCTGAATATGTGGATCCATCACTGCCTTTTATATCCCTTAGCAAAGGTTTGGAGCTCAATACTTTGAGAATGATGTCTCAGATCATTCCTCATGCACTAAAGAATCCTCGACAGCCTTTTGTTGCTTTGTCTGGCCCTTCATTTGCACTAGAATTGATGAACAAATTACCAACAGGTGGGTTATCTACCAAATGTTTTTTAACATAGTTAGTGATAAGATCCTCAGACTTGTCTTCTGTTTCGCAGCTATGGTTGTGGCTTCCAGGGACAAAAAGCTGGTAAATGCCACACAGCAGCTGCTAGCTTCTGATTATTTAAGAATCAGCACATCGAGGTACCTAAATATTTGATTCTGCTAGCTTTCAATCATGCCATTTTATGCAATCTATCTATAGTTTATGGTGATATGTTTTTTCATATCATCATACGTTAGTTTTCTGCACGCCCGAGAATCTTTGCTTTCTGGATAAGAAGTTCATAGTTATATGGTACAAGTTGAACTCCAACAGCTGAGACCGACCTCTGATGACACTCCAGTGACGTTACAGGAGTAGAAATAGCTGGTGCACTAAAGAATGTGCTTGCAATAGCTGCAGGCATCGTGGAGGGGATGAATCTCGGTAATAATTCAATGGCAGCTCTGGTTTCTCAAGGTTGTTCTGAGATCCGATGGTTGGCTACTAAGGTACTTTTGATATTTGAATGCCGGTTTATAAAATGAAACACTACACTTAGAAGTTGAATCAATTTGGTCATTATGGATATTCACTGTGGCTTGCAGGATCCTTGTGTAATTTTTCTTGTATTGGCTAAATTTCTCTACCGCTCACTGCTCACCATTTTAATCTCGTACGTTCTCCATTTGACTTCAGATGGGTGCAAAAGCCACGACAATAACGGGTCTTTCTGGAACGGGTGACATCATGCTCACGTGTTTCGTTAACCTCTCAAGGAATAAAACAGTAGGTGTACGACTTGGATCAGGGGAAAAGCTCGATGAAATCTTAACTTCTATGAATCAGGTTTTTTGACAACCTCATCTTAGTCATAATTAACTCAACAATTTGCTTAGATAAATTTGGTCAATTTCTCTAGGTTGCTGAAGGAGTATCAACTGCAGGAGCTGTGATTGCTTTAGCCCAGAAATACAATGTGAAAATGCCGGTATTGACTGCAGTTGCCCGCATTATCGACAACGAGTTAACCCCAAAGAAAGCTGTGTTTGAGCTTATGAATCTTCCTCAGGTATTTATCTTTTATAGCATTATCCTACGTGAATAAGCATGATTCGGTTCTTCACTTACTGATAAAGTAAGTACTGCAAATTTGATCAGGTCGAAGAAGTGTGACTAAACGGGATTGCCATAATTAAGCAGGCAAGTAGTCATTGCTAGTATATAAGATACCACACATTTCATTTCAGATCATCAGAAGGTTGTACAATAGTATGGTATATTGGTATAAGTTTGTAAGCCACAGTTTTAACTGGTTGGCTTCATTGTTCTTGAGGATACTGATATTTTGTCTAGTTGCTACTGTTGTGGAATATTGGCAAGTTTTACCCCCGAAAAAAAGGAATATAGGCAAGGATTAAACTGTTGTTGAATAGTCCGTCTTAACTTTTTTCCATGTGGTACCAGTAGGGGTGAAACCAAAATCCGGTTGGTCCGAAAAATCGGTGAATACCGAACCGGTCCGGACCGAAAAACCGAATCCGAAATATATGGTTTGGTTTTTGGTCGGATTTTTTTTACTCTAGTTCGGTTTTTCGGTTCGGATTTTGAGCTTTGAGGACCGTGGAGACCGAACCGACCGCTATGCTAACTAAATATGTAAAATATATACTATATTAGTTGATATTAATCAATATAATTAATTAATTAGGTTAACAAAAATTATAAAATAGTCACTTATGAAGATTATTGTCTAATTTTGTTTTATAATTTATTTAATTATATTAATTGACGCTATTTTTCATTTCGGTTTGATAAATTCCATGAAAATAATGAGAATTTTAAACGGTGATTGTTAATTTTGGATTTTCGGTTTAAACCGAAATCCGAACCGAAAAAACCGTACTACCAATGGACGGTTTATTTTTCCTAATACGATTTTTTGGTCGGATTTTTTAAAGGAAAAAAACCGGACCGAAAATATAGGTAACCGACCGAACCAAGCAAAAATCGATCCGACCGGTCCGGTTTCACCCCTAGGTACCAGCCTCTAAAATAATCATCATTCGAACCAGGTCAGATTAGGAGTAATATCCGGCTATGAATATATTTTAACAAAAAGTAGGTAGCAATTGTTTAAGGGTTAATAATTAAATTTTGATTTGATTACTAATTTTTAACTGAATTTTTTTTAAATGTCTATCTAAAATTCCAATTTTGAAACAAATTATTATATTCAATATTTGTCAAATTGGATATAAACAAAGTAGGTGTTGCCATAAGATCTTTTGATGTGTACTTAAGATGAATTCGCCACGAAATTAAAATGACTGTATCAAAAATGCCTTCAATTAGGCGCCCAATTTAAAAAGCACCTTAGGAACTTGGAATTAGGTGAATGTCTATCTGAGTGTCCAATTGACAGTATTTCGTAGCAGTCATTTCAGTTTAACGTTGAAATCTATTTTCGACACATCAGAACATCTTACACGGCTAGAATATATTCAATTTATGTCTAGTTTAATTGACATTATAACAGATATAATAATTTGTTTGAAAATTCAAAAATCAAATAATTAATTTTTAATTATTAAAGTTCGGGTAACAATTTGCAGTAGCGATTTGTTATTGTTGAGCTGATATAGCGTGACTCCTTGGTTGAGCTAAGTAGGGCTGACAATTCGGGCTTGACACGAGCTGACACGAACACGATACGAAAATTACGGGTTTATGTTTGATATTAGTGACACGGCACGACACGATAACACGATATAGCATGATGTTTTAAACTAAAATAGTTAAATATTAAATTTTTTTAATTCAATTTACTATAGTTTATTTTGCCGGATTTTCATATTGAGTCAGGTTGGACCGTGTTTGGGTTGTCCCTCATAATACGACACAAACCTTGTACGAAACGAACCCGCACGAATTGCCAGACTAGAGCTAAGCTTATTTGGTTAATTGGATTGCATTTTAAGTCTTGTTTGAAGTAACTAGACATATCTATCTATTAGCATAGTTGTTTCGCGGCAATGAGAATGTAATGCAACGCGGTCCATTGCGTATATTGTCGGGTCATCCATGTTAGTCTGTGTTATGAGGGTCATAGAAGATCCATTCCTATTTATTTCCACGAAATCGAGAAACAACGGGTCTGGTCAACTTTTACTAAATTTCGTCCAAGGCAAAATTAGTCAAATACACATTTATTTTTGCCATATCGTTCAATGCACCATCGGCTAGTCTATCGTTCAACTGTTTGTTAAAAATGTTGAAATGGACACAGTTAGTCTACTATTAAATTTTCTGTTAAAAATGTTGAAATACACACTATATTGCTGATATGGAAGGAATCAATGACGAATTCATACAAATTTTAAACTAGGGGTTCATAGTGGGTAAATAATGGGGGAATTCCCATTCTTCACCGTACATAAATTTGCCAACTAAACTATGTAAATTACATGACAATAAAAATATCAACTAAAATAAAATGAATCTAAACTGTAGAAATAAATATAATAATATAAAAATGTTATGATTGGATAATATATAACAATTATATGTGTAGTGGTTCACGCTTTATCATTAACTAGGTGTTAAATGTCCAAACTTTATTGAGACCCTGTAAATAGAAAAATATTAATGACTAGCTCCTTATATCTTTATCCCTTACAGACTAACCCAGTGTAAGTAGAGATTATTTAAGTGTAAAACAAACATGTTACAAGTGTTCTTTTCATGATGTAAAAAAATATAATGTAGAAAATTAAATATTTCTTAAAATACTACTTATCATAATTTCATTTATGTTGTTTACTTTTTATAATTTTATAAATATTTATTTGTCGTGTATATTGTTTACTCATAATTTTGTAACTTGTTTATTATCTTTGTCAGTCAAACCTCAAAACATGTATGTCTACATAATGGCTAAAATAGTAGTAGTCAAGAAGAAGAAATTCCTTATTCTTTCAGTCCATTTCACACGCACTAGTCAAGAAAAAGAAGAACTATATATGATAATACAAACCCATCTCCTTTCCACTGATCAACCTTAGTTACACTACCAAATCAACCCTATACTACAAGAAAAGTTACAATTCCACACCAGAAATTTACACACCGGAATTTTGTCGTGTAATTGCACACCAATTATATAGCTAGTTTGGTTGTATAATTAATTAGGACCAGCATGGAAGAAGCCAAACCCTTGATTGTCCTTGGCTGCAAATTGGCAATCTGCAGGTCCCCAATTGAAGTGAACCTTAATGTTAATGGACCACCACCCTTCATTATTGATGAGTCCTCCTGCAAATTACTTCATAAGTGTACGGACATGAACGATTCGCCGGCTTCAGCTACCAAACTTATTTCAAGCGGAACCAAAAAAAGGTACCTTTTCATCAACATTAAAGCGTGAATAAGAGAGTATAAAAGGTTTAAGCTTATGCGAGTTAAGAATCTAATAGGAATTTTAAGTATAAGTCATTTTGTTGTTAGTTGGCTTAATTATTTTTATTTCTATTTGGTACTTTAAGTATACGAATTATTATATTAAAATAGTTTTTTTTTTCAATTATTTTCTATTAAAATGGACGAAATGACATGTATCATATTACATCTAAGTTTATCTCATAATAAATTAATTTCCTAAACTTTGAAAAAAAAAATGCATTGCTAACCTAAACCTGACCATAGCTCTACTGACCGAGCCAGCTTAGAGCTCACCCAATTGAGTCATGGTCAATTTGTTTTTCTTCTGATACTTTAGACACTAAATTTGTTGTGAAATAAATTTTTTGATATAATAATTGATAGAGACATGAAAGTAACACGTGATTTTTTTTTTTCCATTTTGATGTTAAGATTGGACGGAAAATTATTAATAAACAATTCATATACTCTGGAAAATATTGATTCATATACTTAATTACCAAACAAACAACAACAAAATAACTAACAACAACATGGTATATAGTTGAGAATTGAGATTCATTTTATGCTATTAACCTTAAAAATATGCCTAATATTAACATGATAACAGTGTAAAAATAACGAAGTGCCGATTTGCACTTGCCCAAGACCGTATCTAGTAGCTAATGAAGAACTCTTATATATATATAACTCTCTTACTCTAAATATAATATATTGGAGACTCTTACAACTTATGTTGGTGGTTCTAGTTGTGGTGGTACTTGCTTGCTCACTACAAATGACTCTAGACCTATTTATACTATCCTAGAGAGAACTCTAGACTTAGATATTTCTAGAGCAAGAACTACCTAGAAACTATCTAGAACATCCTTCAACTATTTTAATCCTAGAATCATCTAGACACATAAACTAAGCTTTAGTCTCTAGACTTTTCTTCAACTTGGCCCAAATCTCTCTTAACCCAAATCTCTAAGTCTTGGCCCAATAATAGTAAGTTAGTCTTAGCCCATGATAGTGAGTTCTTCTTGGCCCATGATGGTAAGTCAATGTTGATCTTAACACTCCCCCTCAACATTGACTTTCCTTCATGTTTCTTCTTATCAATGTTGCGCTCCAGTCTGTGCCGCTCTCGATACTTTTGTCGCACTTTTCTGTCTTGATAAACTTGTGGTTTTGAAGCACTTCCTCCTTTATCGAGGACTGAACTCTTAGCAAGCGACAAAGTAACTTGTCGACGATGGTTTCCCGTCGTCGGCAGCACAGCTTCATCTCCCTTAGACATCTTCAAGTCCAACTCTTCATTCTCTTCATCTTGAGACAAAGATTGATGCTCAACTACCGGACTTGCAAGAAAGCAAGAATAAGCGCATATGCGATTTTTAACCCGATCACGAATTGACTTAGTGATCGATCTTCCCAATCCTTGCTTCACCACTTGTTTATCATCGGCTCCTCCATGGACGTCTTCGCGAGGATTCGAACTCCCCCTTTTTCCATGAACCTTCTTTGAAGAAGTTTTCTTACTTGAAGCCGGTATCACAAACATGTCGTTTACTCGCTCTCCGATGTGAACTACGTCCGCCTTGATCATCTCAACATTCCTGAGAAACTTCACATCATTCGGACCAAATAAAACGTACATACCTGAATCGACAGCATTCGCCACTGAAAGGAGATTTTTCTTCATACTCGGAACACGATAAACACTATCGAGCTTGATCGATGTCCCACCGCTACTGTTGATCACAACAGTGCCTTCTTTCTCAACACGGTGAACTGTGTCATCCGCCGTGACTATGACTTCTTCTCCTCCATGACAGCGAATATTCGAAAATTGATTCACATCTCCAGTAAGATGATGACTACAACCGGAATCGACAACCCACCCCTTCCCCGAGTTTCGAGCTGTGAACGCACATGTGGGAGTGGTCTTGGCTAGAAAACACTTTGTCCATTCTTCATCTTCGGTTGAAGTCTTAGATTCCACCATGTTACTCTCATTCAGTCTGGTCCGAAAATTTCTCTTCAGATGTCCAGGCTTCCCACACCGGTAACACTTGAAGTCTTTCCTGCGAGACGACTCTACATTCCCACCAACATTTTTCCTGGCGTCATTCTTCTTTACCTGAGCCACGAGTGCGCACTGATCTTCATCCAGCTTTATCTCAGCCATTTGCTTAGCCAACGACTCCTGTGAAACTAAAAGATTCTCAAACTCCTCCAAGGATGGTTGTTGGGCCCACCCTTGAATCGACGTAACAAACGGAGTATACTCGGGACGTAATCCTCGAATAATACATCGTTTTATCCGCGCCTCCGAAATTGGCTCCTCCGGGTTGAATATATTAATTTCCGAACACAAATTCTTCACCTTTAGAAAGAATTGTGAAATCGACGACTCACCCTGTTTCGCATTCGCCAAATCCGTCTCCAACATCTGTAACCGCGCCTCGTTCTTCTTGTTGTATAGCTGGTCTAGCGTCTTCCAAATCGAACTGGCAGAGGTGCATCGTGAGATATTCTCAAACACCGCTGACGATATCGACCTCTTTAAGGCAAACTCCGCATTGGCATTCCTCCGCTTCCAGCGCTTGATATCTTCACCGTTTCTGGCAGTATCCTCCGGGGCGGTTGTATCATTGCCTCCAACGATATCCCACAAGTCTTCGCTCACGAGATACGACTCCATGCAGGACTTCCAAATCCGGTAATTGGACGAGTTCAGCAGCTCCATTCCTTGTCCAATCACGCGACCGGCAGCATCCATATTTAGAGTACCCGAGTTCTTCAATCCCGATCTTGAATTCTTCCGCGTTACCGCAATAATGGCTCTGATACCATGTAAAAATAACGAAGTGCCGATTTGCACTTGCCCAAGACCGTATCTAGTAGCTAATGAAGAACTCTTATATATATATAACTCTCTTACTCTAAATATAATATATTGGAGACTCTTACAACTTATGTTGGTGGTTCTAGTTGTGGTGGTACTTGCTTGCTCACTACAAATGACTCTAGACCTATTTATACTATCCTAAAGAGAACTCTAGACTTAGATATTTCTAGAGCAAGAACTACCTAGAAACTATCTAGAACATCCTTCAACTATTTTAATCCTAGAATCATCTAGACACATAAACTAAGCTTTAGTCTCTAGACTTTTCTTCAACTTGGCCCAAATCTCTCTTAACCCAAATCTCTAAGTCTTGGCCCAATAATAGTAAGTTAGTCTTAGCCCATGATAGTGAGTTCTTCTTGGCCCATGATGGTAAGTCAATGTTGATCTTAACAAGTTTGCATAATAATAATTTCATCAATTTTATCGAAAATGAATTTGATTGAATCCGTTTAAAAATATCTTCAAAAGATTGGATGAGAGTAATAGATATAACTTTAGTTTGCACACATGGGCCGCCCTCTTTAAGAAATCGACTTTTCTCTGAATAAAAATTGATCGGTGACACACTGACACTTGCTGCTTTAACTATATGTGCGCCAGTCCGCTACTATAGGATTCAAAACCGTGCTTTTACTCACATTGCATTTAAAAAAACAGAGTTCAAGATAACAGTGGAGAGCGAGAGCGAATTGGGGTTTTGAAAAAAAAAAAAAAAAAAAAAAAAAAAAAACTCTGTTTAGAGCCTCTTGTTAAGTCGAGTAACTTTGTTCCTCAACGTCGTGTTCACAGTTATAATTTTGAACATCAATATAAAACGATTTTTTTTTTTTTTTTGTGTATGGGAATTACTTTGTGGGTGTGGTAATGAAAACGATATATGCAGAAGAGGGCACCGAGGAATGGTGAAAGAGACAATAGCCGTGAGAGTGGATGACATGACTAACAATATCACTCACCTCTCACCGGACCACGATGGATATACTTGGAGAAAGTATGGACAGAAGAAGATTGTTGGTACTAATTATCCCAGGTATCTATCTATTATATATACATTACAATTTTTTTATAACTTTTCATATTTGTATTGGATCGGTGTAAACACCAAGTCTACACAATAATTTCCCCAAGTTGACACTCCATGTAACACTTAATTCACGCATTTTAACGCGGATATTTTAAATAACTAAATACCAACTTTTCTGAAATTTGAAATACTGAATAGTTTCCTAAATGAAGTTTGTAGAGTAGATGTTATATTCAATGTTTTGAAAATTGGACATATATCAAATCAGTGGTTTGTTTCTAGACTGAATCAGTTCAATATCTTTGTTTGACTGTTTCAGTAAAAAAAACAGTCCAGATCAATTTTCATTTTTAAACCTTCAATCTTAGTCCATAACAGATTTTTTTGTCATTTAAACCGGCGAACCAATACAAGTTTATCGGACCCGACTCAGTTTTTACTCTTCTAACCAGATTTACTGTAAATTCAGCTGATCTTTTACTAGAACTGGACCGTTTGAGTGACATGTCATGATCCTATCCAGTCCGACCGTCGGTTCCCTTCGATTTCAACACATGATTTCAAAAAGTTCAGCTAACAAATTATTACTATTTAACCAATTGAAGAGCATGTTTATAACCTAGGAGTTGATCAAATTCTTATAATTAGGGTTAGTCAAGTAATTTAAATTGTATACATAATATGTGCAGGAGTTATTACAGATGCACCCATCAGAAGTTGTACCATTGCCCTGCAAAGAAGCAAGTGCAACAACTCATTGACAACCCTAATGAATTTGAGGTCACATATATCGACCACCACAGATGCTACTTATCGTCTACTGCACCGGTATCGGGTCCTTCGCCACTGAGCAGTGGCTCGCGAATGTGGACTTCGGGCTCCACCACCGGGCTCTCGTTCTGCACCCAATTAGGCCGTGGAAGCAGAAGATGGTAAGCAAATGGCTGTGGACATGCTATTTCCTCTCAAATAGATAGACTAATGATCAAGTCAATATATTATTGGTGCATGTATAATACTGCAGGGTTAATTAAGTGGTGAATAAGTAATTAGTGATGTAAGTTATACTTGTTAATAAATTGAAGTAAGGACCTAAAAATGATTAGCTTAATCTTCACTTGGTGTCTCTCCTTTGTTCCTTGTTTTCACTTAGGTCACTTGGGTAATGAGTTTCTACTACTTATTAACTCTTATACACTTAACTACTAGAATACTATAGTGCTTATTGTGTAATATTAGTGATTTGTGAAATGATATACGAATGTTTATTATAATTGGTATTCGATTAAATACCTCGCATGTGCAATGATGGATTTTGGACATTTGTAATAAGAGTTGATCATATTAAGGTGAGTGGTTAAGTTTATGATCATGCTTTCAAACCTCTTACATTTCTATCTCCAAAAAAGTGGCAAAAATCACTCTCATTAATTAAAACCATGAAAAGGCCTGTAGTCTTTTACAAAGGCAAACAACAAGCAATTAATTAAGCACATAATTAAATACGACACACCCACTTTGTCCCTACAAAAAGTCATCGTTGTACGAAAACATAGTAGCCGTATCAGCCTCATCAAACGAAAAATCATCATCAAACCCCACAAAATTTATCATGAAATCATTCATGTCATCTAAATTTGAGTTATCTGGACTGATCATCTCCTGACCACACCCGGCCATCTCGCCAAACATCATCGGACCACCAAACAACGCGTTCGTGTCGCTCGGAACATCCTCTTTGTTCAGTTCTTGCTTCACTGAGCTCATCATGGGCAGGCTGTTCATCTGGAGAGGCTTCGCTTCGCCGTAGGACTCGCAAGGGTCCGAATCAGGGATTATTTGCGGGGTTTTTAAGGTTTTTTTGCACGTGTGGTGACCTATGTATGTGATGTTGTACATTCTCGGGTCGTCTTCCATTTTTTGGACCTGTTTCGTCGCTCGGCAACCCTGGTCGGGTTTGTGCGAGCATCTGAAGTAGCACCTGCGCGCGCATAATTAATCAACATCTTAGATAAGCTCGATTTTTACACAAATTCAATCAATATGCGATAAGTATTCACTAATTTTGTAGTTTTTTTAAAAAATATATTTGATTTGGTAAACACTATTATACGATTATGATTAGATTTAGATTGATGTAAATACGAACCTCGGGAATTTGGCATTAAGAATCTCCTTTTGGCCGTACTTTCTCCACGAAAAAGTGTCATCTACAGTTGGAGCAACCGTTATCCATGTCTCAGTACCCTTTCTGAAATTAACCAATGATTACAGATCTATGTTAGTTAATCACAGAAGTAAACGACTTGTGAAATTACGTATATGCCCTCATTCTAATAAACGTAACGGAAGGGTATTTATGGGAATCTACCTTCTCTTATAGCAACCCCTTCCATCCTTACTAGATTGGGATCTCTTCTTGCTGGAGGTCGACTCTTCCGAACCTCCGTCGTCGCAGACCTCGCCGTAAAAGGCGGAGCTCAGGGCGGAGATGCTCTCAGTGAAGGTCCTCAGGATCTCGCCGGCGATTTCCCCGACCGAGTCTGAGCCGTTGGTTCTGGAGCCTCTGTGGAGGAGGGTCTGGAGCTGGAGAGCCAAGTCTCTGCCGTGGATAAGATCTCCGATCACTCTCTTTTGGCTTTCCGGCGATGGCGATGATGACGATGAAGGCTTTTCCGGCCATAAGAGTGTACTGCTCCTCATTATTACTGTGTGTGAGTTTGTTGATGGAGATAGTGGTTGGTGTTATATTATATATATATGTGTGTGTATGTATAGATAAGATAGTTACATGTAATGGTTGGATGGTTTTTTCTTGACAGGGAGAGGGAAATGGCAGAGCAGAAGAGTGGAAGATGAAAGGAAAGAGAAGGGTGGATTGGAATTTAAGAGAAGAGAAAACACCTAGAAATTATGTCTGTCTGGCTTACTCGGAATTCGTGACGTCACCATTGGTGACGTTTGCTTACGGAATCTTAGTCTTACGCGGGTATTGTTGGCTTGGTGCACAACTTCTAAGTGATGTGCATACTACCCTCTATCGATCTAAAATGTTACATTTTTGCACCAATGTAAGGATTTAGCAATTCTTCCAACAAGTATAATTTTAGGTTACTTTTGTGAATAGAAAAAAAATTCATATGCAACACTTTACGTTTTACGAACTAATTTGGTATATATGCATATTAATTATTTTAGGTGTTGTAGTTCAAAGTTTTATCTCGTTGAGATTCTAAATTCAAAAAATATTAATATCAGTGTTTTTTTTCTTTTCATTACAGGAATAAATGAGTGATGTTGTCCTAATGCCCCTAAAAACCCACCTAATGCCCCTATAAACCATCCTGCCAAAAAGAATTTATCTTAAAGGCACAAGTTGTGTTCATTTTAGAGTTTATTAATTTATACTTAATTGGTGATCAATTATTTGATCTTCAATTACTCTAAAAGCTAGGGACAGATTGTGAAGTCTGGTTTCCTGGCATAAGTAAATTATTATGAAGTCTATACTATAAAATAAATATAGGCTTAATTATTTGTAAATTATTTTTCAAACTAGACTTTCCCAAACCCTAATTCTTAACTAAACGTATTATTTTTCCTGCATAGAACACCCACATAGCATCAACATAATATTTTTATAATACATTCTCCTCAATTGTTTTCCTCGATTTTTTTATGTATTTTTTATTATATTTATTAGTTGTTTTTATTTTTTTTAATCTTATTACTTTTTTAATTTTATTTGCAACATAGTGTAAATACTAAATACTAAAAGGCAAAGTAATGAAGAGATACAATTTTAAGTTTTCTTACGGCAGGTGACTGGTGAATGCCATACACCATTATATATATATAAACATATATACCAAAATGTTAAAAAAAAAAAAAAATCATCGCACAAATAAATTTGGAATTCACTCAAAAACAACTTGTGTTTTTAGGACGTAAATAAGTAGTACCAAACCAACACGATTTTATTAATTGAACTAAACTATATAAGTATTTTAAAACCCTCTGAATTAATATATTTATCTCATTATAACAAATGTTCATTAACTAACAATTTCAGCCTCACCTAAATATGGATCGATCGTGGTGACCTATAAAAGTGGATTAACAATGTTAAATATTCTCTAATTTTTGTCTCTTCTTTAGTTTTGAATCATGATGCTACTTTTTCCCTTGGTACGAGAACGATAGATGGACTTAGATTAATTAATTTGTTTGTTTCATTACTTATAAGCAAGTGTGTATATATATATATATAATGTTTTTGGTTGGTAGGTATTCCTTATCTTATATATTAAGGATAATATGTAAGAGGTAGATCCGAGCCGCATGTATATATTCTTTTATATAGTCTCAACTAAGATGCAATATTAAACATATATAATATAGTCAATTTTTTTAATATGTTTTCTCTTACGGATTAAAATCTTTCCAATAAAAAAAATATAGTTTGACAAGTTAATTTAATATACTTATATAGTTTTCTTCTTCTTCTTTTTTTTTTTTTTAGAGCAAAAGGTAAATGAGAAAAAATCAGTTTGAGAAATTAGTAATGAGCAATTTTGTGATACTTGAAGTTTTTTTTGTTATTGCAATCTAGTAACTACTTTTTGGAAGAAAAAATATATTAACTAACTCGGCTTTGTTGTTACACTTTTAAGATAAAAAAAAAAAAAAATAGATATCACCTTGTCAAACTATATATCTCATATACCTAAAAGATTTTAATCTAGTCGAAGATAAACTAAACCCTAAATAAATATTTATAGATAACACTTTATTTTTTATAAACTAATATGCTACAAGTGAATATTATTCTAGACGTTAAATAAAATGTTGTTTTTTTTATGACTCTTGTGACACCAACGAGAAATTCAAAAAATAAGAATAAGCATAGATCTCATACATTTCTTTTTACACTTGATTTAATCATCATCATAATTAGTCATAACCATCTTTTTCTTCTTTGAATTTGCAATGACGAAGTCAAGCTTCGCTGATGGGTAGCACACTAGCAGTCTAGCACTTCCCCAAGTGAATATCTTTGGTAGTTTTATATTTGATTATTATTGGTCTTTCAATATATAAAAGTGTGCCATTTGCATTTTTTCCCCCACCAAAATAAAAATTAGATTTTTTTTTTTGACGAAGAAATAAAAATTAGATTAGGTCATAAAAATCCTGCAAGTTGAAAGTCATGTGTATCTTAACAAAAATAAGCATTCCCATAAATTTGGTTGTACAGTTTGCATATGAAACTAATTAAAAAATGTGAGGATTAAATATTATAATACAATTTTTCATTTAAGTAAAATTATGTGTCGCGCTAAATATAATTAGTTTACTATATAACTTATTCAAAAAAATAAGGCTCAAACTTAACTTATATTTATGTATATATAATACACATAAAAATTTCCTATATTATATTATTACAAAAAGTGTAAACTATTATAATTATATAAAACTTAAAATACAGCAAAAGCCAAAATGTATACATATAAATAGAGTCTAGACCTACTACATAATTCTATTGGAGTTTTACTAACATCAATTGATAATTGTAAAAGTAACTATTAAATTTATACAAAACTATATTATTTACACAAGTATATAATTAACAAATTAGTTATACCAGACACAAATAAATTCAATAAAAATGGCTGGCACTTTAAGTTGTACGGAAAAAATGCTTATTTTGAGGTGGTGGTGGGTGAGGACCGGAGAGGATGTACCGTGTATGATGTGGCATAGAGTTGAATTGGAGAGTACTTATAGCAACATGTTAGAACAAATCAAGGATTCATATAATTAAATTAATCAACTTATTATATTTTTACAATAATTAGTAATAATAATATACGCATTATTTTAAAATTATTATTATTATATAAGGAAACGAAAGATAACCCCTCCTGCGACTCCAACTTGCCAATTTGGACTTAATTATTATTGCTAATCCAATCCCACTTGAAAACTCTATTTCGAATAGTCAAACTTTGGCTTGCCAACTTGGGAAATATAAATATTTCTTTTCTTAAACTGAAGGTACTAAATATTAAGTAGATCATGTTAGGCATCTCCAAAACGATACTTAGTTAATTAATGTGTATATGTATAGTTTATTGTTTGACTTCGTAAAGAAGCCATTGCTGCCTTTCAGGAAAACGATAAGACTAACATCACTAAAGTCCAAACTCAAGAGAAAACAAATAACAAAATACGTTAAGAGTTATTATCAACACTAAGATAAATTGCCAGCTCAAAGTTTTTTTAGATAAATTTCTGCTCACGTTTAATACTCTTGTCAAATTTAAATTGAAGTTTTGTTCGGGAAAGAGCTTTGTGAATAGTTTGCTAGCTTAGGTTTTATTTTGTGAATAGTTTGATAGCTAATAATTTATTTACAAGCGAAATGTGAGGTAACAAATTCTCCCAATTGGTTTAGACAATTTATAAACTTCAATTAGCAATTTGTTTAAATGCAAACTTGAATTATCAAAGTGCTAGATTATGTCTCAAGTCTCAACACTCATATGCTTTGTCAGCTTATATTTATTTCAAACAAATTTGATAGTTTAAGTTTCGTTTATAAATAAATAAATAGTTAGCTCCGTCGAATATTTCATCATATTTTAGACAAAAATCTAACTGTAATAAGAAAAACACGACAAATTGTCCTAATTTGATATCGACTTTATAGACTTGACGTAATTTCCTAGCTAAAATGATGGGATGGCTAGGAGAATCAAATAATTTGAAGTTGATATCTGCAGAGTATGTTGGGTATAAAAAAGAATACCTAAATGAGTTAAAGTATATACCGTAAACCTTTACTCACAAGTTCGAACTTATGGATTGACTGGTTAAAGCGTACGTCTTATTCCCTAACAGAGTAATTATATCAATTTAGATCAGTTTGTTAGTCGATTTCCATCTAAATATGACGGAGTTAACGATTTTTACATAAAAGAAATTTTATAAAAAAATTGTTAGAAATAAATAAGCTAGTAAATTTTCCTGAGTGTTGAAACCCTGAGGTAGTAATTTGATAATTAACTCAAGCAAATATCACCATTAAAATGTATTAACTAATAAATAATGGAGGCCCCTTGTGCGTAGAACTGGAAATGTAGAGGGTAAATATCTATTAAAAAATATAGAGGGAAAAGTTAACATATTTAAGAAGTTAGAGGTGCAGCTATGCAATTTTCTCTTAGGAATAAATACGGAATAGAAAATTGAGGAACAGTGCGAATAAACCCTGGGCCAGTGCCAATGCTCCGGTGGGCTGCCGCGCCTCCTTTGCCGCTTCTGGGAATGCTCTCATCCTTCACCATCAACCTCAGCCCTAGATTTCACTACACCACCTTCAGCTCCTCTCGACATTCTTCATCTTCCACCAGTCCACTATTCATTCCTCTCTCATTGAGCCCTACCAAGGCTACTTCGACCTACGGCAGCAGCGGCTTCACTAAAATGACACTCTCTAACTGCTGCTCTGCGGCAACCTCCGACCCAATTCCAGTTCCTCGAGCCACCGGAGTCGACGGCGTCGAAGCCGAACAGAAGGATTTGGTGGTGGTGTCGTTCTACAAGTTTTCGGACTTCCCTGACCACGCTGATTTGCGGCAGCCCTTAAAGCACCTCTGCGAGGAATTGGTTGGTATTCTCCATTTTCTCCTAATTTCTACCTGTTTTAGTCAAGTTCTTAGTTTTGTGATAACTGCTGCAGCTAAATTTGAATCAGTAAGGAGGGAAGGTTTATTTTTTTGGATATCTCTGTCAAGAAATGCGCTTTTTAGTGGAATGCTGTATTGCGATATACAAAATTAAGTGTTTCATTACTTGCTAAGGTTGGTATTAAGTTATGCTGCGATTCTGTGGACTTAGGACCGCACTGCTTCACCGACGGGGTACCTTTCAAATAGCAAATTTGTGTTGATTGCATTAGGAAATATGCTTACTTTTGTTCTTGGAGCTTGATAGTTGATTCAGTAGTTCAGAAGATTATAGAAATATTGTGGTTGTTGTAATTGGAATATGGCATGTCAAAGGTAGTCCTGAAATTGAGCAGTGTCTGTTGCTGCTTGGATTTCTTTAGTGCAAAACGGTCTCCCTCTCCGTGTGCTGAATTACTTTGAGCTATGACCATTATACATTTGTATTGTTGCGGGTGGACTTACGGGGCAATCATGTTTGTGTTCCTAGCATGTGTCAGGTGGTATTATTCTTGCACCTGAAGGGATTAATGGAAGCATTTGTGGAATCCGTGAATCAGTGGAAAGAGTTCTCGCATTCATCCAGAGTGATGAACGGTTAAATGGACTTAGAAAAATTGAATCTCCAGTGAGCCCCGAAGAAGAAGCACTCCACCACGGGCATAGTAGCAGCTCTCCTCTTGCAGCTGGGGAAGATGCTCCCTTCCGTTGGGATCACGTGAGAGTAAAGCTGAAGAAAGAGGTGCACCTTTGAAGATTTGATATCTTTTGCTTTATTGCAACATTTAACTGTTGAGTTGATTCTGATTGCTCACTTTGTGAATTAGAGCAGATTGTTTCACTTGGAATGCCAACCGTGTCACCTATTGAAAGGGTTGGAGAGTATGTGAGTCCTAGGGATTGGAATGATTTGATCAGCGATCCGGACGTGGTTAGTACATGAAATGTTGGATAATCCACAAATTCCCGATGCATGTGAATCCTTCTTATTGAGTAGAATTCTGGTAGAACTAAACAAGTCATACTTCAATATGAACAGATATATTTTTGGATTGGTTCTAATGATATGATCTGGTTGTTAAATTTAAATTGGTACTCCACATTTTGACATTACAACAATTGCCCCTTTCTTTGTATCTTATGTGCTTGCCTTCAATCTTTCAGGTGGTTATTGACGTCCGGAATGACTATGAGACTAGAATAGGAAAGTTCAAAGGGGCAGTTGACCCGTGTACCACAGCATTCAGGAAGTTCCCTTCTTGGGTGGATGATCAACTCCAAGTTCCTGAATTAGATGAGGATGGTTCTAATGGTAGTCAGCAGAGTGAAGTTACAAAACAGAAAATGCCTCAGAAGGTTGCAATGTACTGCACTGGAGGAATTCGGTGTGAGAAAGCTTCGAGTTTCCTCCTCAGCAAAGGTTTCAAAGAGGTAATTAATTTCCCATGGCACCCTTTAAAGCTTTTAGTACGAAAGCTTATATTTTTTCTGAATCTTTAGAGGCAAGTGCTTGGTCATATGTGTAAGATGGTACATGAATGCATATATTTTGTTTAAAAGTGTAAATCGCTTCTCTTTGTGTTCAATTTTTTTTTTTACCAGGTTTATCATTTGAAAGGTGGAATACTCAAGTACCTCGAGGAAATCCCAGAGACAGAGAGTCTCTGGGAAGGTGAGTGCTTTGTGTTTGACAAGAGAGTGTCGGTTGATCATGGATTGGCACAAGGGACATTCAAGCTCTGCTATGGATGCAAACAACCAGTGAGCGATGCTGACATGGAATCTCCTTATTGGGAGTACGGAGTTACGTGTCCATACTGTTACGCATCGAAGTCTGAGGAAGAGAAGGAGAGGGCTAGGGCTCGACAAAGGCAGTTTGAGACGTGGGGTGTCATTGGTGGTCCCGACAAGGGTCGCCGACCCACAGTGAAGGTGGATAAAGAAAATAGTAAATCCAGTCACCATTCAAGTCCTGCTTAGCTTAGCTTCTCAAAAACACTGCCGAGTGTTATATGATGCAAAATGGTGTTTGGTAACACAGAAAAGCATGAATTGCTACTTGGTTTTCTGGGTCTCTTTCCTCTGCTTTTATAAATACAAAAGCCGAGACGAATGAGAGCTTGATAGAACATAGAAGTGATTGGTGATTCACTGCCTCGATGTGCTGCTCTAGTCAAATTTGTGTTGCCAAGTTTTGATATTGGTACCAAAAAGTGGGCGTTTGCAGTGCTTGTATGTTGCAGTATGCTGTTGTGTTTTTTGCATTGATCTCAAGATGAATTTTATCGAATAAACAGTATTTTCAAGTGGATACTCAAATGACAAGATCAGCTTTTAAGATTTAAAGCTGAATGAGATGCTAGCAGTGTTTTGAAAATCCGAACGGTCCTTAAACCGAAAGCGAAAGCGTGGCCGGTTAACGGTCCGAACGGTTCAATCCGTTGCATACCGGTTAACCGGCGGTTCGTTAAAAACAAGCATGAAAATAAAGAAGCTCATCTTTGGGCCTAAAAAGAAAGAAGCCTGCCCATCTAGTAGGCATTCGTGACCTTATCAGCGCCGCTCTTTTCACTTCTCAACATTTTTCATTTAAGAGCCCGCCGCCTGCCGCCTCCGCCGCCCGCCGCCCGCCGCCTCAAGTAACCGTCTCCGTCGGTTCCTTGCTTCATAACCAAGACGCGACGCTCCGTCGATATTCTCTCCCTTTCGGCGTTCTTTCCTCGCTGTAATTCGGCTGCATTTATTTCCGGCAGCCACTGTCTTCAGTCCCGAAACAAGAACAATAAACTTGATTGGAATTTCGACCTGTAAACCCTTTGATTGAGGAATTCGTCCTAGAGTTCTGGCCATGAAAGCAGGGAGGAAGAATCTGAAGAGGGCTGCAAAGGAGCAAGATGTAACTCTTCAACATGGAGAAAGCATTGTCCGGGTCGTCTCTCTCAGAGGTTCCAATCTCATTGAGGTCCTATTCCCTAAACCCTCAATTATCTCTGCTTTGGTGATGAAGATTTTGCATTTATGTTCGATTGATATTGCCTGTATAATCTATCTGTAAGATTCAGTTGTTCACCGTCTCCGTCATGAGGTCAATCGGTTTAGGGTTTAGGGTTGCTCAGATGACGTCTGATTACACATATCATCTTTAATAACAATAATGTATGTGATATATTGATTAGGTGATAGATGCAAAAGGCCAGGAACTTCTGGCTATGTTTCCTGCCAAGTTCCAGAAGCTTATGTGGATCAAAAAAGGTATGCTTCTGTAAAATTCTTTTAGTTTAGACATGTAGGAACAGAACTAATTGCTTTACATGATGATATGATTGTGTAGGCAACTTTGTTGTGGTTGATGATAGTGGAAAAGAAAAGGCACTAGAATCTGGTAGCAAGGTAGCATGCATGGTTTCCAGGGTTCTTTCATTTGAACAAGTTAAACTTCTTCAAAGATCTCCAGATTGGTATGTGTTTCAGTCACAAAACTCTTAATGTACTTTTAGTTTAATATAATGTAATATGGATTTTGATATTGTTGTGCTCCTCAAGATTCAAGTGTGGCATTCTTCAGTGATTCCTTTGTTAGACTGGGTTCTGCATTTTCTTTCCCTTGAATGCATATATATGAAACCCGGACAACGACAACAAAGTTCTGCATTTAATTGAATTTGTGTGCTCTCATTATTACAACAATATGTAATTACATATTTTGTTTTGGATTATAAATGTTTGTTAATTTGGTGTTTCATCGGTGTGTTGCAGGCCTGAAGCTTTCAGAACCCCAGAAGTTGTAGATGCTTCTTCTGATAAGAAGCCGCAGCAAGGACAGGCCTCCAAGGCTGAAGGAATTGGCTCGGTGGAGTTGAGTGAAGATGATGATGATGATGGGCTTCCCCCTCTTGAAGCAAACACTAATAGGGTTAGACCGGTGGAATTGTGCTCGGATTCAGATTCAGAATCAGACACAGAATGAACAATATTCTTCAATGAACAAGAACAGCTAGAGAATATGCTTCACTAATTCTCATTCAGTGAGTATAATTATGGTGCTACGTTTACATGCTATGTACATCTGTTTTGATCGGATTACATCTTTCAACTTCAAAATTTTTAGTTTGTTTCGTCATTTCGTATCTAGAGTTTGTAATATGAGATAATGTTCGCGTAGCGGAACTTCGTGATAAAGTTGTGTTAAGACCTCTCCATTATGGATTTGAGCTATTTTGTATTTTAATTAATATATGATACTTATCATGCATATTAATATAAGATGAAAAGTTTAAATGAGTAAACTACGGTCGCACCATCTTGAATTTGCTAAATTTGTGGAGGCAACTTCAGAAAGATGCACCACACCCCAGGTTCTCCTGTTATTATCTCCCATGCACAATTTGCTACTCCTAGGCTAAAAAAGCCTTAAACAATAGAAAAATATAGGGTCAATAACCTGGGAGAGGTCTGAAGTTTGACCCTTGTTAATTTGAGAGGTCTGAAGATTGAAATGGTGATAATTGAGGTCTGAAGTTTGGACTTGTAGATAATAGAGGTCTACGTTAGTTTTTTCCGTTAAATCTGACGGAAGTTGGTCATGTGCATTGCATGTGACCAAAAATAAAATAAAATTCCAAAAATACCCTTTTTGCATCTAACATGATTGAATGAAAAGACGAAAATGCCCTTAAGGCCACCACCCAACTCCAGCCACCACCACGGCTCCGGCCGGCCACCACCCAACTCCGGCGACCACCACTCACAATTCCGACGACCGCCACCCAACACCGACGACCGCCACCACGGCTCAAATCGGAGCCACAAAGCTCCGATCGGAGCTCGGTGGCTCCGATTTGGGGCCACAGAGCTCTGTGGCTCCGATCTGGGGCTACAGAGCTCCGATTTGGAGCTCTGTGGCTCCGATCGGAGCCACCGAGCGACGATCGGAGCTTTGTGGCTCCGATTTGGGCCCAATTGGGTCCGTGGTGGCGGTTGCCGGAGTTGGGTGGCGGTCGTCGGAGTTGTGAGTGGTGGTCGCCGGAGTGGGTGGTGGCCGGCCGGAGCCGTGGTGGTGGCCGGAGTTGGATTAGGTTTAAATTATGGACAGGGGTATTTTTGTCATTTCATCTTTATATTAATTAAACTTTTTATTAATTCAAATATTACAAAAGGGTATATTTGACATTTCACACGGTTCTGTTAAATTTGACAGAAAATTTGGACGGAAAACCTAAAAATCACAAAGTCCAAACTTCAGACCTCAGTTATCACCATTTCAATCTTCAGACCTCTCAAATTAACAAGGGCCAAACTTCAGATCTCTCCCAGGTTATTGACCCAAAAATATAATAATTACCACAAGCACTATGCTTGTGGAGCATACTAGAATGATCGAATTGCTAAAAGAGGGGTCTTTCTTTAATAATCTTTAGTCATTAAGTACAGCGACTTATATTGATCATCAAATAAAAAGTACAATAGCTCTCATCAGTCATCATCTCATGGGATCAGTTTGTAAATAGAAGCAGCTTGGTAGTTGTAAAGCCACGTGGCGCTCTGTCTTGTTTTCGCTCCAGTCTGATATCCTTCTTCCTCGGCTGAAGCTGCATCTTTTCATTTCATTTCATGTCGTATCGTATCAGTGTTCAAGACGAGAGGGTATTAGCAGAAGAAACCTACTGAACATAAAAGACACATTTTTTCGGTGGGTGTTTGTTCTAGTTTGAACACAGCATCTCTGCAGGGAAATTCAAGGGAAAAAATGGCTGTTTCAGCGATCAGGGTCGCTTCCTGTGGTCGATTAGGTCAGCCTCTGCTTCACCAATCTCAGGTTAGAGCCGACCTGTAATATTGAGCCTTTTGCTGTGTTTTTGGCTCGCAATCGCGCGTTCGATCCAATTTTGAAGCTGTAATTGCTGATTCTTGAGTTCCCTTACAGTCTACTGCCTCAAATTTCGCACTTCGATCAAAGACGCTGAATTATCGGCCGAAGGGTCTAACTGTCTTTGCCCAGTACTCCCAAGCACAAGAGCTATTCACATCTCGCCTGCAAGGTATTTGTAAAAATTGATTGTCTTTTTCTTCTTTGCTATTATTTGAATCAAGTTGATGCATTTTTTAAGTTCTCTAGAATTTTGAAGTAGTTGATTTTTATGCAAATGTGAAATATGTTGTTTCCAGACAGCATTCAGAATCTGCCCAAATTGGTGGAGGACATTGTGCAGACATCTATAAATACTGGTCCTCGTGGAGCTGTGAGGCTAGCACAGGGTATTCAAGCTGTGATTGGGGTTGGCAGTGAATGGCTAACCGAGGTATCAAAGTCGGTAAGCATTTTACTCGATTCATTATTCCTACAATGTTCAGCTGCTCTAATTTTACTGTCTTGCTAGTTCTTGCATTTGGTAGAACATATCTGGCCAGTTTCCAAGGATGAATCAGTTGTACTTCATTGTTCATTGTCTTATATATGGGGCTTAGGGTCGGTTTCTTTAGCTCCATTATGGAAGATCGATAAACTTTCAAATATAGATATAAAGAATATATCTAGTAATTAAATGAAATAAAAATATTCAAAATATATATTTTTTTGTCTGTCCTTAGTCAGTAGTAAGTAGTAATATTCAATTGAATGGTGAGTTGCTCTTGATACTTGCATGATATTAAACCTTTTGCACTACTTTTAACTGCCTGTTATGTTATCTTATTTTCGTTTAGCAGCGAACAACAAATTCATCTGCTGGACTATCAAACGAACTGCAGCTTGGTTTACTTTCACCTGTTTACTTGAGGAAATTATTTGAGCGCATGGGTGCAACCTATGTAAAACTTGGGCAGGTTAGCAGTGATTTTTTCTACGGCTTTCTTGTAAATAAATGAGTCATCTTTATGCCAGTAATGGATGAAGGTGAATGGTCACCTAGATTGGTCACTGAATTCAATAAATCAATCAACCTAGAGAAATGTGAACTTAATATAACGCCAGCATTCAAATTAGATGCGTTCTTTTTATCCAAGGAAACTTGTGCTGATCTATCCAATTTTGATATTAAGTTCATAGCATCAGCACCGACGCTCTTCCCACAAGAATATGTTGAAGAATTCCAGAAATGCTTTGACAGAGCTCCTACAATTCCTTTTGAAGAGATTCAGGCCATTTTACGGCAAGAATTGGGGAAGCCAATAGATAGTGTTTATGAATATGTTGACCCAACCCCACTTGCCTCAGCATCTATTGCTCAGGTTCTTTGAATTTGTTTTCTTGTTCAACTTTAAAAAAAAAAATGACTCATCTATTGGCTTTGGTTTTTGATGGACTGAAATATATCAAAATCATTTAATTCAGGTGCATGCTGCAAAGCTTAAGGGCTCCAACGAGGATGTCGTTATAAAAGTCTTGAAACCAGGAATAGAGGATATACTGGTGGCTGATATGAACTTTGTGTACATCGTGGCACGCATCTTCGAGTTCTTGAGTCCTGAAGTCTCCCGTGCATCATTGGTACAATTTTACAGAATAATTCAGTCTTCAATTTTACAAAATAATTTCAATATGTAATTTTCCACAAAAAAAAAAAATTATTCTGAACAGAAATCTTGGTTTGATTTTTTTTTTTTGGGCAAAAAATCCTGTTTTGATTCAATAGGTAGGTATTGTAAAAGATATAAGGGAATCAATGCTTGAAGAAGTAGACTTCAATAAGGAGGCCAAGAACATTGAAGCCTTCAGAAGATACCTAGAGGACACAGGACTTACAAGGCAAGCCACCGCACCAAGAGTATACCAATATTGCAGTACAAAGCGTATATTGACAATGGAAAGGCTATACGGAGTTCCACTTACCGACCTTAATTCTATTAGTTCACTCGTTTCCAGTCCCGAAACCAGTCTCATTACTGCCCTCAATGTCTGGTAAGATTCATCGACTTTTTCTAATTCTCATTTTTGCTTCATTATGGTAATTTTCTGCAAAACCAGAGAAAAATCATGTCTTGTCTTCTATCCTCTTTTGGGATTTTTCCAGGTTTGGAAGTTTGCTTGCATGTGAAACTTTCCATGCAGATGTTCATGCTGGAAATCTGTGGGTATTACGTGATGGACGTATTGGATATCTTGATTTTGGTATGATTCTTGTGTTTTCTGAATATAAATAGGGTGTTCATTTAATTTTATGTTGGTGTCAAAAAACCAACTTTTATTGACAGGAATTGTTGGACGTATATCACCAAAAACATGGGGTGCCATGGAAGTGTTTCTGGCATCCATTGCAACTCAAGAGTATGAATCCATGGCATCTGCTTTGATTGAAATGGGTGCCACTAACAAAGATGTCGATGCTCGGGCATTTTCCAAAGATCTTGAAAATATATTTTCATCCCTGCAGGCAAGAACAGTTTATAATCAATCTACTATTTTTTTAAAGAATAATTCTCTCTAAACTTAATATGAGACAATGATCGATTGTTTTGTATAGGATTTGGATACGGAACTTGTCATTGCAACTGCTAGGGGAACAAATACGAACACTACTGCTGTTTCTGCAAATCTAGTGGTTGATGAAAGGCAGATGAACGCCCTTTTTCTAGACGTGGTAAAAAAACGATTCCTTTCCCTTTCTTCTTTTCGGGTTTTGATCAATTATATAAATAAAAACTTGCTTTTTGTTGAACAGATTCGAGTCAGTGAATCGTACGGACTGAGATTTCCACGAGAATTTGCACTTCTGATGAAGCAGCTTCTGTATTTCGACCGGTACACGCGGCTTTTGGCTCCCAACATGAATATGCTTCAAGACCAGAGGGTATCCATTGTCTCCAACCGCAGAAGCAGCAGCTATAAAGACTCTTTCAACTGATGATTATCCCAAAAGGTGCGATACATACTGGTTTTTCGACATAGAAAGCTGCAAATGTCTGTTGAATATGTTGTCTGTAAATTGTGATAGTATAGAGAACAAATCAATGTGTCAAATATTGTCCTCTTGGTGTTGAAATATACAAACACTGATTAAGTGAATGCTGTGTGCTCAATCTATTTGCTTGAATTGTTTCACAATAGCCGCTCAAACTGATAGCTTGCTGATAAAGCTATAGGTATTTTTCTGCAGAAATCATATTACAGCGAATAGAATAGTTGAAATGAACCAAGCCCAGGAATCTACACAATTTTAATGCATCTCCATTGTGTTGAGCAAATCAAAGAATCAATACAAGAGGGTCAAATAAACAAAAAGCTCACTCTTTTACACACGACAAACAAACTGCAGAAACATGCTCGCTAGACAATGTCTCTGGTTACTCTCTAGAAAAACCTCAGACACTTGTTTGGTCAGAAGGGCTCGACTCACCCGACCCAATTACCAACTGTGTCACCGAGGAATAACCCATGAGCTTGTGTAATGCCGAACTCCTTTTTCGTCGGGCCTCCTCAGTTTCTCTCTTCCCATTCTCCTCGGGCCCACCGCCCTCTCTGTACGGAACTATATGAGTCCCGTTTCGGAGACAAAACCTGAGCACAGTCGAGCAAGAGCCGCACTTGAGCCAATGAAACCGTTTCCTTTTCGAGAGCAGAAAATCTTCTGGCAGTTGAAGCACGACCGAGCAACGGTAACACGATACTACAGGGGACCCACCAGCAACTGCTCTAACATGTCTCTTGGGGATATGAACTCTTTCTCTTTGCTGATAAGAGAATTTGCTGTTATTAGACAGTTGATCAATAGACTTGTTCTCAAAGTCCCAAGAGGGAGATGAGGGAGGATAGTATCTCCTCTGTTGCTGGGGGCTCGAGAAACCGGAGCTTGGTGAAAAGCGCGGCTGAGAAAACCGGTTTCTCGGATGGTTCAATGTCCCAGAATAAAATCTGTTCATCTCAGAAGAGCCAGTTTCAGTCTGGGAAGTACTGTGGCCCGAAAGTCGCATTCTCCTGACTTGTTCCTCAAGTTGAAGTACCATGATTCTCAGGAGCTCTGTCTTGTCCTGTTCAGAGTGGAGGCTCGAGCTGCTGAGGAACTTTTGATTCGAGGGCCCTTCGCCGTAATGTGGACCCCACTGATCGTAGCTTTCAGACCGGGTCCCGTGTCTTGTTGGTTGGGTTCGTCTGACAGGGTCGAGTCCTTTGATCATAAGCATTTCTGAAACAGAGTCATCATCCTGAGTTCGATGGTTCAGCAGGAGCAGCTCCTCGCGGAGCTTCTTCTCTTCTTCAGAGATGAAAAATATTTCTTCCCCAGATCGAAGAAGCTCAAGCTGCTCGTCGCGGGTTCTTCTTGTTGGTTGCAATTCAGATTCATTGATAACTCCGACCTTCTTCGCTTCTTGGTTTCTGACACCAACATATGTGTCTAGATTCCGAAACTGTTCCTCCACTGCAAAAGAAGGTGTTTCCTGACATATTGCTTCTCGAGCCGTCTCCTGTGCAGAACCATTGTTCTGTGAATCCTCTTGATCGGTAATAACACTATCCGAAGTTGACACATTACTGGCTGCAACTATTTGGTCAGAAACAACATTGCCTGCTACCGTTGCTTCCACTTCATCATCAAAGTTTCTATTTTGTTCTTCTTCTTCAACACGTAGATCAAAGTTTCCATTTTTTTCTTCTTCAACTTGTGTTACAGAGTTTCCACTTTTTTCTTCTTCTTCTTCAGCTTGTGCTTCAAAGATTCTAATTTTTTCTTCTTCTTCAACTTGTGTTACAGAGTTTCCACTTTTTTCTTCTTCTTCTTCAGCTTGTGGTTCAAAGATTCTAATTTTTTCTTCTTCTTCAACTTGTGTTACAGAGTTTCCACTTTGTTCTTCTTCAGCTTGTGGCTCAAAGTTTCTATTTTTTTCTTCTTCTTCAACTTGTGTTTCAGAGTTTCCACTTTTTTCTTCTTCTTCTTCAGCTTGTGGTTCAAAGTTTCTATTTTTTTCTTCTTCAACTTGTGGTTCAAAGTTTTTACCTTTTTCTACTTCTTCAACTTTTGTTTCGGAATTAGAAACAGAGATATCGCCCATGGCGGCAGTGTCCTCAATTTGCAGGCTTTGATTGGAGCAGCAGCCATTCTCCTTGGCACTGTTGGTCCCACTCTCCAAGTTCAATGACTGGCTGCTGCAACTACTATCTTCTTGTATTGCTTCTGATTTTTCACTACAGCTCGACTCGTCTCTATTCACTGCAGCAGCAGCAGCAGCAGCAACAGCAGATTGGTTCTCCTTCTCCATTTTCGAGGCGGCTTCATTAGAAACAGTCTCTTCTTCTGGTGCTGCTACCACATTTTCTTCTCTTCTTGATTCATTAGCATTTGGTAAACCCTGCTCATCCGCTCTGGTTCTCCCTGCATCGCTCGTCTTCTTAGTCTTTGCTGCTCAAATGAACCGAAGAATAACTATATTAGGAAAAACAATACCTTGCAGCAATTTTGAAAGGGTTCGTTAAACATTAATGCGGCTAACCTTGAAGAAACGTGCCGCATCCACCGCAGCTGTATATAGGAACACCGGGAGGCTCCGGAAGGAGGTTGCAGCATTTCGGACATCTTACCAATCTAACTTTAGGAGGAGTGTCAACCACCATGTTCTCCATCATCTTCTTCTTCTTATTCTCCAGATCCTAAACCCCTTAATGCAGAAGAACTATATGGCTTAACTGTTCTGAGCCCCCCATCTAATATTCAAGAGAAACACACTATTAAATGAAGATGTTTGCAAATGAATGAATATTTGACACATAACGCTTTCCCACCCACCTACCCACCCACCCCTAAGTAATCAAATTTCAAAAGGTTAATCTCAAATTGTTAGCCGATGTTTGGCCAGTTCAATAAATTGCTAGCTGAAGTTCATTTTTTTTGCTAGCTTGACCATGTTTAATAGCTCTAACAGAATTTCCATTTTTTTTCCTACGGTATCACCCACGTGCCACCCATGTGAGTCACACAAATGCACCAAATTGCTAGCTGATGTCTGACGGTCGAACAAGTTGCTAGCTAGTGTTTTAGTCAATTGAACAAATTTCTAGCTATTCTTTTTATTACGTGCTCAAATGATGAGTGATTCCATGAAAGAAAGACGGAAACCCTGAAAAGCTAGCAAACTGTATGCTTACATGGCAGAACTCAACTAGCAAAATGTTCAAGATCAAACTTCAGCTAGCAATTTATCCAATTGTTCAAACATTATCCAGCAATTTGATAATTAACCTAATTTCAAAACTAGACCAGCTGTTCTTGAATCAATCAATCAATTTCGTAGATGTGCAACAAGCTTTTCAAATTTCAATCCAGAAGAATTCAAACTCTGAATACGAGACTTATCAAGTCAAAGACTCAAATATTAAAATTAAAGCAGCCCATGTTGTTCATATTAATTGCGGAAGAAGATAGATGGATGGACCACTATTTTAATCAAGAAGAGAATCAAAAGCAGACTCGTAATTTGCAGCAGATCTAAGTCCAAAATTCAAAGAGAAGAGAACCAAACTCGCATGCATGCTGCTGAAGAAGAAGAAGAAATTAAGGGCTGACCTGAGCTGAGCTGCGCTGCGATGAGAGGCGAAACAGGACTACTAAAGTGTTGTTCTTTTTGGCTGGAATTGAATTGTCTTGTGTGGAAGGAGACAAGATTTATCTTCGTAATTTTCCTTTAAAGGAACGAACTGTCTTCTCAGTTTCTCTGTAATTTCTTCGATGTCGTCTCTCTTCTTTGATGCGAAATCAGAAATTGAGGCGAATAAAGAAAGAAAGAACTGTCATCGTTTTCATGAACCCTTCAATGTGGACCCACCATTCTGTTTTTTCTGCCTCCACTGAAAATAATACCTTTAATGTTTTTATTTATTTTTTTGTCCGAAATATCTTCTTTCTAAATCGCGGAAATTAATATCAACTTATATAAAAACCATCCACTCTATTTTAAAAATCACAATCTGGTAGTTTTATTATTTTCTTAAAATAGAATAATATTATTTCATTGGATTTTAAAAGATAAAAGTATATATATATATATATATAAGTTTATCTGGAAAATTAGAAAGAAAACAAACAATCCAAATAGTTTAAAATCAATCCATTCATGATGTTGGACCTGTCCTTGTGACTTAATGTAATGAATGGTTTTTTTAACCCAAAAAAATCTTTTTCTTAAACATATCTTTCGTTCTAAAAAGTATTTATTGTATTCTCTTCTTAGTCCCTGAAGTTTCCATACAAGGAAGTGGGGCATGATTATGAAGCGTGACGTTTGGTGGCGGTCATCGTTGACTTTTCTGTACGTTGCGCGTTAATTAGTTTTTAGAATATATTTCTTCGAAATAATATTTTTTATTAGGAACCTAATTATTTTCTTAAGTTCGCACTTTATTATATTTAGATATCTCAGATTTAAACTGTTGCAAATCCGTGTCTCGGGTTTCGTTTTCATTGCTAATAAGCGTCATATGTTTTGTTTTCTTTATTTTTTTATTTTTCATTAGTTTTTTTTTTATAAATTTGACAGATTTGAGTATGAGTTTTCTTTAATTTATGTAATTATACTAATTAAGCTAAATTGAAATTCAATTTTGCATAATTTTTTTTTTTCAATTTCACTGTATGTACACACTTAGTGATATAAGTTAAAGGGAAGCATAAGTGTCATTTTATTCTTTTCATCTTTTTTAAATGCTCTTGTTGTTTAATAATGGAGCATTGGACAAAAAAAAAAAACGGACGGAAAACAAAAGTAACGAAAACGTAACATGTGAATCTATTAGTAACAATTAAATATGAGACACCTAAAAGCAATGTGATGCAAACTTGAGACTGTGATTAGATTTTTAACCCTGATATTTTCACATAACTTTGGCAAAAAATAATAATTTGATAACTAGTCAACTTTTTCGATATATAATTATTAAATTATTAGTTGATAATCGATCGAACAAATTGCTAGCTGATTTTTTTTTTTTAGATATTTCGCTAGTTTAGACTCGGCTATCTCTTGTGTGCAGTTAGTTAGCTTTATTAGAATTTCTTCTTTCTTAGAAAATGAATTACTCACATGTTGAACACGTGATGGAGAAAATATCTAATAATTTGTTCGACTGTTTCAACTATCAATTAACAATATAATATGTTTTTATTTATAATTCGTTAAGTACGTCATTTATACTACGAAAATCTTAATAGAGTAAAATATTAAGAAAAAAACTTCAACGCTTGGCCAAAAAAAACAATATTTAAGTAACATCGTTTCAAAATTTTGAGGGACAGGAAAGGCCTCGGCATGCATGCTATTGTCTCCTATAGCTTAAGCTGCAAACATTCATCATTAGTTATTATTATGGAGTATCCTTAACCAAATAACATGGCCAGACAAAAACTGCCTTACTAAATTAATTACACTTATCGAGAGCTATGGAATGTCAGATCCAATTATTTTGTTTCCAGAGAAAGTCTATATTGTTTTATCATTATTATTTATATCTAAATGTATAGAACAAAAAAAACATCCAACTAACTGTAAAGACTCAATTTACACAAGAAGCGACCTATTTGAATCGACACATCTCAAATCTAATCTAACCCTGGAAAAAGTATTTTAATGTTTGGAATCAGATTCGGAAAATACTACAACTAAGAATTATATTAATACTACAATTAAGTTAAATCTAAGTATAATTGGTTGAGTATCATCTCGATCTAATAGAAACATTATTATAACATTACTATATATAAATTTTAATTTTGATATTTAAAAAAATTATTTGAGTAATTTTATAAATTTAAATTGTATTTATCGACAATTTTAAACGAATGATAGGAAAAAGTACAAATTAACGACGTATTTCAAATATGGTTAAAAAAAATCTTTTATCGAACATATTGTACGTTTTATGTGCTTTTCCGTCATTAGGACGCCATCGCTAAACCAGCCCAAGAAGAGCTGGGCCCAAAAGGAAAACCTATAATGGGTTTCCAATTCTCAAGTCGATCTTTAACAAAGGTGTTGGACTGTTGGTATGTTCTAAAAAACCAACATAGTTACGTGCATATTACAGTGTTGGTATTTTAACTTACATAGTTACGTCCATATTACAGCGTTTTTCAAAATTAACAAGTGCAATAATGTTCAACTTGAGAATCTTCAAAATTGATCACCTCCCTCTAGGGTTATGCAGCTGCGTTTTCGCCTGACATTTTCCCTTTGTTGGTTTCAATTCAACCAACTGCACTTCAGACATCACAAATTCATAACGAAACAGTTGCGTGTCGAACGCACCAGTCCCATAGACAAAAGAATCCCCACATTTCCGAGACCTAAGTCCCCGGATCAAACATATAATGCAAGAACGAACCAAATATGAGATTTCTAGCTATTGCAATCATCCAATGACATCCTGTTACTTATGTAACAAATGACAGACACAGAAATGACATATACCATAAGATTCATAATACTTGCCAGACAAGGTATTTAATAACAGATGATAGAATTGAGGAGGATAGTCATTTCATAGGAAAAGAGCAAGGACTTACGAGGCCAGAGCAACACGGCTTTTGCGCACGACAAAAGCTTGACGGAGTTCATGGTATCCGCTCCGATAATGCTCCAATGAAAAGCACAGCTGCCTAATGGCCTCTTTCTTCTTCTCAGCTCCTTCAGAGATCACAACTTTCTGAAAATCCACCTCCTTCTCCAGCTCTTCGACCCTCGACTTCAACTCCCCTACAAGTTTCTCCGCGTTTGCTGATCCTTTACTGAATTCTTCAATTTGAATATCTTTGCACCTCAGCTCGGCCAAGAGAGTCTCGATACGAGCATTCAATCCGTCTTTCTCAGCTATTATCATGTCACGGCTCAGCTTTAGTCCATCAAGGTCTTTATTCTGACCATCAATTTGGCGATCTTTCTCAGTAACTGCCATTTTCAACTGATCAAAATCGTTCTGCAGTCTGCTCAACTGGGCATCATAAAGTACTTTAGCAGCCTGATTTTCCTCCAAAGACAGCCTTAAGTTTGCTTCCAATGCTAGACACCTCGAATCCAACTCCATTAAGCTTGCTTCTGCTTCTTGTTGTTTGTCCAATAAGCTAGAATTACTTGAAAGCAGCTGTTCTTTCTCGACAGTGAACTTCAGTTGTTCCTCGGAAAGATTGTGTTGTAATTCCAAGATCTCACATTCACGCTCACATAAATCATTTTTGTAACCTGAGATTCTCTCCTGCAGTTCCTCTGCAAGCTTCTTCTCTGAATCGAGCTGGGCAAGTAGCAAAGCTGAATCTTCATTTGCTCTGGTAAGCTTTGCTTCTGCCATATTTAACTCTTTCATCAGCATCTCAGTCTTGTGATCGGAATCCGAGATAAGTGCAACAATTTGTTCCTCCAATTCCAGTGTTTTGGCCTTGGCCAATTCAAGACTGCTACCTTTGATGTTGATCTCGACATTGGCAGCTTCAAGTTGAGCTTGCAAACCATGGGCAATGGACTCACTCTTATCAAGCGCAATCTTTTGCAGTTTTGCCTCTTCTTCTGATTTTTGGAGTTTTTGCTTCAAAACTATGAGCTGCTCCTCTTCAGATTTCATGACTTCCACAAATAACTCCTGGTAATTTCCATACTTGTTTTTCGGGTAAAGGGCTTCAACTCCATGCTGCTCCCTTTTCTTCTTGTGCTTCACAGTGCCAAGGTAGCTGTTAACAGAAGCGTACTCTGACTCCGAGTCAGAAGACAAAGATGACGATTCACTGCCTTCTTTCAAAGAAATGTCTAAGCTGCTATTGCCAGAGGAACTAAAATCATGATGACCAGAACGAGGTGGATGGAGCGTTTGTTTAGGAGTCACTTGAGGAGAGTTCTCTTCAAGTCCAAAGTCCAAGGCTTCCTTGCTTTCTGACTGAGTCACTGATTCTGGCATTGCATTTTGTAGCTTCCCTGACATGAGATCATAGTGCTCAGCAAGTGACTGATACTTCTTGTAAAACTCCTGGAGAAGACCATTCAGCTGTGGCCCTTTCGGTTCAGATGAATCAGTGTAATCCACTTGAGTGTTTCCATCTTCATCAATCAGTCTCTTCAATTTCTCGAAAGTATTGCGTGTGTCTGGATTGACAGATTACGAAATATTAGTCTTTCTCGGAATAAATTAAGCCTTCAGCAAAACTAATACCATTCTCATATATTACGAAGTCTAGAAAACTTCAAAAGATGTGCTTACGAAACATCAAACAGGGCATATGTACCTTAAACAACTTAGAACATAAAGGAAAAACGAAGCAAATGAGCCATTTTACAATTGTTCAAATTGAATTTCCGATTGTACTTACTGATGAAGCAGAAACAAGCAAGAAAGAAAGGACATTCTTTTACCTTGGAGATTTTCAGCAAGCCATGTAGAGTTCTTGGGACTGAAGTTGTTATCGAGCAGTGAGTCTCCCTTCTTTGATTCTGTTTTCTCCATATTTCCTTCCAATATCTTCAAATGTTATTGAGATATATAAGGGAAAAAAAACTATTAGTTCGTCATTAAAAATGTAAAAGATAATAATTGTACATATAAAACTACACAAATGCAGGCAAAACAAAATTTCATCAGTTGGTAAAGCAATGCAGTTATTAGGTGAACGTGATAAGGATGAGAACCATTTGTTCTCAGGAAACATTAGATTTCTCAGGAAAATGACCCAACTTTAGAAAGAAAAAAAGTCATCAATATGAGATATAGTTCATGTGTGTGAAGTACTTTAGAGCTAAAATCATCACTGTGCACAAGCTTAGGGTTTAGAAAAAAAGCCAAGGTAAGGTTAGGCGAGGCAAGGCTAGGCCGTGTCCTTTTTGTTGAAGTATGCTGATCAAGCGCATGGGTATAATCTATATATCATGCTCATTTTAATTGATTACAAGATTTTGTGTGTCGTGTATCCATCACAGGACCCTTATCGCAGCACTTGCTCAACCAATTCTCTGGCTAGAGGCACCAATTCCGCATCCAGAAGGGAGTTTAGCATGAACCCATAAAATACTCACTGATAGCAAATAACCAAAAGGAAGGCAGCTTATAAGTCCTGATCATGCTTTTTGGTAGTCATTACAGCATTCGTTAAAAAAGCATTCCTAAATCACCAGTATCACCTTTTAAGATGTCAATTCAGGCTGCACTTTACATCAACTAACTTCGCTCAAAAGGAAAGGAAGTCTTTAAGATGGTACTAAACTCTAAATTACAATGTACGTCAAAATAACATGGAAGAGCTATTCATAAAATGCAAATGCAAATTAAAGCTCGATTTCCTAAACAATATGATGTAATCGTTTAACAGAAGCTTTTCTAATCCCAAGGAATTAGTACATCCCTCAGTATGTTAGATGACTTTTCAGAACTGCGGTGTCTGTATCTAATGCTTACTCTCCACTTAATAACTATCTATTGATCAAACAAACATGAACAGAGCAACAAAAACAGCAACAAGTAACAAGAATCTCAAGCATCAGCACCCGCTAATCCAAAAGAATAATCGAAATTCACAGCAGAATCAGATTAGCGAGATGAATAAGAACTACAAAACGTTGTCAATTTCATATGATGAATAGAAACGGAATCACAATCAAATATCGAGAAACAAGAGGAGATCGCAAATATGATGATGCAAACAGAAAATCGTCGACTAGATAAGCCGCAAAAACTAGGTAGAAGAACAGAGCATGAACTATTATAACAGACAGAGCTCATAAATTGAACAGATCTCTGAAACAAGGAGTAGTTGAGTTGGCTTACCTTGCAGAGAATTGAAGAGTGGAATGAATGCAGAGAGAGAAGCGGCGGATTTAGTTTGAATTGATGGAAGTGATGAGTGAAGAAGACAACAAGAAAAGGGATGAGAGAAAATGCCTAAATTTAAGGCGGGGCAAGGCTAGCTATGAATGAATATGGTTGAGCAATTATTGAGTAATTCCGAAAATACCCCTACTTGCCATTGGATTCTAGTTCTACAGCTACTTCTTTCCCTCCAAAACTGATGTTTCTCAAATTCAAATTCTCACCTGCCTGGCCGCTAAATCAGTCACCATCTCTGTTTCTATCTTATCTTCTAGTTTTGGTAGATACGGCCGATGATAATTGGAAATTTTTGTGGGCCAAAATGATAATTTAATGAATTAGAACATACGGTCAAGGTGGATCCATGGCATTATTGAGCATGTATTTGGTCTTAGGCTGGCAATTCGTGCGGGTCGTACGTGTTCGTGTCGTGTTCTGGAGTTAGCCCAAACCCAGCTCAAAAGGCTCAACATGAAAAATCAGCATAAAAAATCTAAAATAAATTGAATAAAAAATCAAATATAAAAAAAAAATTAAACTAAAATTTTAAAAATATCGTGTTATATCATGTCGGGCCATGTCATTAATATCAAACTCAAATCCGTAATTTTCGTGTCGTGTTCGTGTCGGCCCATCGTGCCGGACCCAAATTGCCAGCCCTAGGTCGATTAGGTCTGGGTTCGAGTACAAGTATGTGATCGGCTATGGTCGTGAATTCGAAATTTAGATATCTAACTTTAATAAAACGAAAAGTTCCTTAAACTTTTAGGTGAAATGAAATAGAGTTTGAGAACACCGTAGTGGTGACTCGTGAGTTAGAAATTCAGGGATAACTTTAACACATTTTGTCCAGATTTAAGGAAAAATTGATAATGAATACATTTTTTAAATAATATTGAAGTTTTAAGTTTAATTTTAGGTTTTAGGTTTTTTTTTTGTGCCAAAAGGTTTTAGGGTTAGTTCATAGTTGTAAATTTTATAAAGTAATAATTAAATATTTATTTGAATAAATTGTGTTATGTAGAAATTAAATGAAGGCAACTACATACACCAATACGTATCCATATATGATATATGTGTTGCATATAAAAGAAGTTAAAAACAAAAATTAATAATATAAATTATCAGTATATATATAGCATAATATTTGTATATAACTCCTATGTAATATTGCACCATTTATATATATATAAATTATGGGTCAAACACATTTAATTGAACTAAATGGATTTGATATGGACAGAGGAGAGTTGACCCCTCAAGAACACAAGTATACCACTAATACTAGGTATCGGATTCTAAAACTCGCTCGTACTAATTCAGTTTATACGGAGTAAATGATTATTTTTGTCCATAGGATAGGATCACTTCGACTTTATCAGATGAACATTTTTTTTCCTTGTTTTGCTTTGGCAAGAACCGAAGAATCTGGCGGGAAAACAACAGATTGAGGCCCCATGCCTGGCTGGACACCTAATGGATTTGCCTCTATTGGGCCCCCAATTTTTTAAATTATTATAATCTTTATATTTTTTAATGTGTTAATAATATTTAAATATTTTCCATTTTGGCTTGAATATTTGGACATTTGCGACCAATATAGCAGCATGCGGCATGTTTCCCTTCTGTTTTGTTCTGGTTCGCATTATTATTATTAGACAGCACAACCGGTTTCAAATCTCATAAATATTTAATATTATATATAAAGAATTTTGTGTTATTGAAATTCAAGAGTTTTGAAGTACTTAATGAAATAAGTTTAAAGTTATTACTACTAGTTCATTCTTTATAATTATATCAGCCAAAAAAATCTCATGAGAAAATATAGATCATAAGAAAATAAGAGGAAATGATCAACTACCTATTTCTACAAGACATGTATTAAAATCTAATTGAAATGACTATGCTATATTACCTAATTAATCATCATTGGAAAGAAAATAGATATATAATATTAAAAATAAGATGTGCATATTAATAAATTGTTTCATAGTTTCAAAATTTGCGAGTGAAGATTTTTGATAGTTCATATTCTCATAACTTAATATTTTTTTAAAACTGATGTTATAATTTAAACATGCGCATTGTAATGCCTATATTAAAAATAAAACCTGTGTTTGAACCAATTACTTTATAAATTGGAACCGTGAGAGAAAGCTTTCGACACAATTTTTATTGTTACTTTATCATATAATTAAGATGATATATATTGTATGAAAGTGTCCTCAAAGATAAAGTGGAGATCATAAGGTATATGCATAAGGATGGTGAAATGTGGAGGAAAAGTACTGGCAACCACTTATGGAGACAAGGTAACGTGACCTGTCCACTTCGATTCCTATATACTTAAAAAAAAAAAACCACTTTAAATATATTTAACTATTACATAATATTCGGAATTTTGTATATATTATATATATTTTAAGTTTTTGAACAGCTAAAACATATATTGATTTTCATTAACTTAGTATAGTCGAGAAGTTGACTAGTTAGATATTTAATTCTCCTTTATTCATAAATTGATTTTAATCAAATTATTAAAATATTCATAATCTCACAGTCAAACCGTATAAGAGTGACATATATACACATACATATCGAAATTCCCATATAAACACACATCAGGCTCCAAAGTGGACTTTACAGCATTGGGAAGGCTTGCCATTAACAATATTTACATTCAAAGATTAATCATATTCCATTAATTAATTACTTTAGGTCCGATATTAATTATATTTCAGAAGAAAAAAATTTGCTGTAAAGGAGGAATACAAGTGCAACTTCACGTAATAAGAAAATAATATTACTATAATATTGATTGATTATCAAAGATTATATGCTTGCTTTCAGAAATTGCAAAGATAGAATTTTGTTTCTGCGGCAGTTTTGTAGTTAAGATCGTTTATTCTTGTATAATTTAAATTCGAAGTTTCAGGTCCAAAAAATTTCAAGCAGTTACCTCACAATAACCTAATTAAAAAATCAGGTTTCACTTGATTCATATATCGTATCATGTATAAGAATAGACAAGTATAAATAAGCACAATGAGTCGAACTATTGCATATACTAGATTGCTAGTAGCGCTATGTTGATGGATCAATATATGAGTTAATAGTTAATTAAATATGATTAGAAAAAATCTCAAACTGTTAACATAATAACTTGAACATTACATAATAAAATCAAATAAAATAACCACAACTAGTTTTTTTTTAATAATAATTGTGTGTTCCCATTTGAAACGAAGATTGCTTCTATTTTTAACTATAAACAGCGTGTGAACTTAATTAGCTGTCTCTAAATCGATGATTAACGCGTTAATTTTTGTGAAATGGACAAATTTACCCCCTTATGCTGAGGTGGAAATTGCTCATCACTAGTTTGATTGCACTTCCAATGGAGAGACAGTGTGAGCAGCTGTCTAAAGTAAAATCACTTCCTCTTTTTCACCGTCTTTCTCCGTACCCTTTTTTCTCACAATAACTGTTCAATCATATGACACGCCTCTCAGGCAGCCTTTTTATAAAACAAAAAACAAAAATACTTAATTTAATTTTCTACGTGAAATTACATTTTAAAAAAACAAAGCATGCTCGTATTGCCCCTAAAATACATTTTGATATATATATATGTTCATCCTGAAATCTCATATATAAAATATTAAGACAAAATGAGAGTTACATATGTATCATTTTTATTACTTGAGGCAGTTACGTTGTACCTAAATATATCTTATTCAAAAGTACATCCAATTATAATTTATACCTATTTTTAAATGTTGTTAGATGGCCAGAAAATTATAAATATTATTACCTTATTTGAAATCATCATTATTTATTAATATAAGGCTATATATTTATTTGTTAACCTTTAATAATCTACTAGCCTCTCTGGCAAAAAAAAAAAAAAAGTGAACCAGCCTTTTTTTTTTTTGCAAAAGTCTATAATTTCAGATTTTACCCACACAATAAACCCCACCTTTGGCACACAAAAAAAAAATACCAAACTTCCTATTAGATTTTTCTTATTACATGGTATATGTTATTGAATTAATATTGTTGATATTTTTAGTGCTAGCAGTTTGAAGATATAATAGAATAGATATAATTTAGTTTCTGCAGAAATTTAACTAAAGTAACGAATTAATTAAACCTATACAATGACGGCCGGCAAGACAAAGACGAAGAAACAAATAAATTACGTACATGTCATGAATTTGATTAATTATTAATAATATATATATATATATATATATATATATATATATATATATATATAATTTACATACACCAGTTAATTAATCAATTATTAACAATAAACGGAAAATACTGCTCCTAAAGTCGGTGACAAATCTTCATTTTTTTTTAATATATATATATATATATATATATAATATAATATAATATAATAATATATACAATAGATTTTTAATTTAATGAAGTCAACAGTACATATTGCACAACCCACGGGCTCCAGTGGGCATTAGGGATGGCAACGGGTCTCGGGGCCCCGACCCGGTTTTGACCCGCCGACCCGCCGATCCGCGGGTCACGTGTCGGGTCCGGGTCGGATCGGGCTCGGGTCGGGGCGGGTCCGGGTCTAGAGACCCGGGGCCCCGTAGACCCGCCCCGAAATGCATATATGTATAATTTTTTTTTTTTTTTTTTAATGTTAATATAATCTAACATTTACTAACCAATATGGTTAATATAGTACATATATAAATGACATGGACCAAATTACAAATAGATGTATAGTTAGATTATTAGGATTTGTTAATTTGGTGTTTGGATTTGAATTTGTAATGAATTTGATGTGTTTATTGTTTATATTTGATTGATGTTAGATTTATGTTTTGAATTTATATATAATGTAATATTTTGACAAAAAAAAAATTGTATTTAATATTGAGAAATGAAAAAAAAAAAAAAAAAAGTTTTCACATGGCGGGGCGGGTCGGGGCCCCGCGGGCCGACCCGCGGGAATGTTGACCCGACCCGACCCGAAAGGGCCATTTGGCCGGGGCCGGGTCAGCCAGGCCGACCCGCGGGGCGGGTCCGGGGCTGCAAAAACCCGCCCCGACCCGCCCCGTTGCCATCCACTGGGCATACATCTGGGTTATTGCCACGTGGTGTCTGGACTTTAAGGGATTGACTAAATGTGACGTGTATATATGTGAGCAAACTATCGATCTATTCCCGTCATAACCAATTTATTCGTCGTACATTTTAAATTTATAATATAAATAAATATAAATAATATATACATATATGCTGATTTATGTGAATGATTATATTATAATATATACCTTTTTTTTCTTTCTGTAATAAATAGGAAAGATAAACGAGTAAAATAGTTTTTCTAAAAAGACTTAGTTAAATTTTTGGCCAAAAAAGAATACTTAGTTAATTTCTGCATCGTTCGAGAGTCGACTAGTGTGTATCTTCTTTTATTTACAAAAAAAAAAATAATAATAATTTGTGCATTTCTTAATTAATAAATTGTTGGGTGTTTTTATACTAATGGGCAATTTATTAGCCGAACTTTTTTATCTAGCAAGTTGCTAACTGAACATCTTATTTTGTGCAAAAAAGGCAGTTATGTCCATCTTTCCATTAACATTGGATAGAAAATACTTTCAAAAACTGCTTAAAAGTTCTATAATATTAATATAATCACACGAAATTTTATATAAAATAAAAAATTTCAAATACTACTCGTTACAAAAATATATAAAATAAATAAATGTAATTGAAAAATAAAATTATTAAAAAAAATTCTATAAAACATACACAGTTAAAAATTATAATTCTTAACTTTGGAGTTATATATTTAATTTATTTATATTTTTTAGTGTAATATATGTCGTTCTAATTTCTAAAATTCTGTTCCACAATTTTATATAAAAGTTGAATCTATTCTACAATTATATTGAAGCTTTAGAGTATTTTTATTAATTATAAAAATATATTTCATTCAAAATTAACAAAAAATTTAATAGAGTTAGCAAACTGTTTGGTTAGCAATTTGCTTGTGGAGCCGGCCATAGAGTAGCATAGCTCTTGTCTTGTTACTTAGATAAATATTAATTTAATTTAATAGTAATAATATTATTACCAAAAACAAATAATGCAATAATAATAATTAAGAAAACTGGTGCCCAACTATAAATGGTCCACTGTCTTTCACTCTCATCAAGAGTTTCATTTCATCATCATCTCCAACCTGCAACCACCATGGTAGAGGCGGAGCAACCCACTAAACTGCCGCCACCGCCGCCCCACTTCGTTCTGGTCCACGGCGTCAGCGGCGGAGCATGGTGCTGGTACAAAATCCGAGCTCTAATGGAGAATTCCGGTTTCCGAGTCACTTGCATCGACCTCAAGAGCGCCGGGATTGACCCCACCGATCCGAATTCCGTCGTTTCATTTGATGATTACAACAGTCCTCTCATGGACTTCATGGCCCAACTCTCGCATGCCGAAAAGGTGCGAACTTTTCAATCAATTATTGCATACTTTCCGATCATAATAATAATGATAAGATGATGATGATCTTAAGAGCATGTCCGAAATATTCACTCACAAAAATATTTTTTTACCCGCGGTGTGGTCCCTGAAAGTGATTTTTTAACTCCACATTTAAATCAATTTTAAGTCCATATCGGATTTGCTCTTAAATGGTTAAGTTCATGAATATTTTTCATTCTTAGGATCTTAACGGGTTTGAATTCATTTACACCATATTGAATCACTATACTCATAAATTTGAGTTTATGCGATAATTTGTTAAGATACGTCTTATTATTAATCTGATGTAAAAACGTGCATGTTCAATTTTCTGTGATGCTTAATTGAACTTCAATTTAGCTAAAGTTCTATGTGAATTTGCCTTTAAAAATGTTTTGACCTACGCATGTGAGAGAATGTCATAATATAAAGATTAATTCACAATATTCCCTATTATCTTTAAGGTTTTAAAACATTTGGTGATTCCTCTGGAATTTGACATGATGCAACATAATTCACATATATACTCAACTTTTGTATTAAATTTGGGTTTTTATGCTTTTCGTCTTTGTCGTAACACAGGTGATATTGGTAGGTCACAGCGCCGGAGGTCTGAGCTTGAGTCAGGCTATCGGAAAGTTCGCCGAAAAAGTTCGAGCGGCAGTTTTCGTGGCCGCGACGATGCTCAAGAGTGGTTTCTTGACCGACCAAGACTTGATAGATGTAATACTTCTGTCCCATATTATTTCGCTATTTTTAATTTATATATAACATACATATATATATTCAGGAAGTGTAATTTATTTATATACTATTAAGGCATTAGTGCATTTTGTAACCATCACTAATGAAATATGCACAAATACCATTTTTAAGTTAGATTGAATTACTTAATGTAATTAGGATTTATGGTAAAACGCATGTATTATAGGGAGTGCCCGACTTGTCGAGATATGGAGATGTGTACGAGCTTGGGTTCGGGTTAGGTCCCGATAGTCCGCCCACCACTGCCCTCATCAAGCGCCACCTTCAACGCCAGATCATATACCAGATGAGTCCACTCGAGGTACCTAATTTCATTTCATTTCTTATATATGTTGCTTCAACGGCAAGAAATATCAGTTTTTCAACTTTTTCAAACTATTAATTAGGACTAACTAGAAACCAATGATCAACTCTGGCTGGCTATCTACTAAAGTCCTGCTCTCGCGCTTCAAATTTCAATTCTCTATTAGTCGTGGCTGGTCCGAAATCATTACACATGTTAAATTTATGTGTTTTATAGACAAATTGACTAACTCTACATATATCAGGACTCCGATTTTTGTTTTGTCAAAGAAATTATCTTAGCTAAGAGATAGGGTGAAGATTTTTATAAAGACTTGGTACACCTCAAATTACTGATTTAACATAACCATCAGTTCAAATTAAATCAGCTTGCAGAATTTTTGTAGGCAAAGAGAGATATATAGACTGAAAATATAACTGGGCACACCAATGCAGCACATTTTCTCTCTCCGCCTCATTACATTAAGTTTTTATTTTGTATTCTGGAATATTAGCCCAGTAATAACATATAGAGAACTCGGGCCGGCTCGGTAAGTTCCGACCCAAATTACACAACCTCGTCTTGGGTTGGTATTATTTTTAAATTCGGGCTCGAGCTTAGTCTCAATAATGGTAAGCCTGAATTAATAATTTTGTTTTGGATTTAGCTAATAGTCGACTGCATTTACAATCATTAGATTATATATATTAAGATTTGTGTTACGGTTGGAATTTGATTAAACTTCTATTTTTTTTTTAATCTAATTTATTTTCATATCTAATGATCCTAAAAATTCAACTGCATTCTACCAAAATAGTAAAAAAAATAATTCCTTTCTTCAGGATTGTGCATTGGCTGCGATGCTTCTCAAGCCGGGACCGGTCCTAGCGCTTACATCAGCACGGTTTGCCAATGAGGATAGTAGTAGCATTGACACCGTGCCACGTGTCTACATAAAAACGACGCATGATAATGTCGTTCGACCAGAGCAGCAGGAGGCCATGATTAAGAAGTGGGCTCCCTCCGAGGTCTACACCCTGGACAGCGACCACAGCCCATATTTTTCGTCCCCATTTATGCTCTTCGGACTGCTTGTAAAGATTGCTGCAAATCATATGCCTAAACTATAAATACTCATAATCATCACTGTCAATTCATTATAAATAATAAATCACAAAAACTTCTATTATATTATTTTTACCATAATAATAATTGTAATAATAATAGTTTTTTAATATCACATTTTGTTTCTTTTCAAAATGTTATCATTTACTACATTCGTTAAATTTTTTGGTTGATCTCGTCTCAGTTGACACATCTATGGCCAGTTCGACCAGGAACGAAATGGGAAATTTGGTTCATAATAATACAAAAAATTGAACTAGGGTGGTAAACAATAAAAAAAAAATTAGGTGGAAAATCTAACATTTTTAAAGGTCAAATCAATATTATTTATATATATTAGAGTAAAAATTACACCAATATATCAAATGACAACATTTCAAATCATGACACAAAAAGATTACCAAACATGTAGTAGTACCTTAATACCTATTAACCCTAATTATAATATGATTGCTCTTGGAATAAGATTTGTCACCATGAAAGAAACACTCCATTTCTCATGTCATTCTTTGATTAACCAACAAAAAAAGTAAAAAAAAAAAAATACAAAATTGAAGATTTTGCTTTTTTGATGAGGTTGGACAACACCCAACTCTACCACAGAAATTATTACAACAGTGTTTGTTTAAGAAGGTGAAAAAGAACCGCCTTGGATACATTTTTGTTTAAAGGAAGAAATCTATGGTTATGGTTGTTGCTCGAGCTTTTCGATCTCTTCGCGGTGCTTCCTCTCTGCTTCCTCAACTTGTCTCTTTTCATCTTCCTTTTCTTCGATTTCATCGAGGTGGTCGAATTCCTTGGCAGCTGCCATGGCTTTGAGGACAGGGTCTCTTAGCATGGAGATGAGGCCTCCACCTACCTTGTACTCTTGCTCGTCTCCGATCAGGAAGATTCGCTGATCGGGTTCAGATGGCATTGGAATATCCACTGCCACCAATTTCATGTCATACTGCAACCAATTCAACACATACACTCTATTTCTTAACATTGATCAGAGGGATAGGAAGAATCTCAAACACCTAGTTAAGATATAAAGCAAATCCAACTCAATGACCATATAAATAAGGGTTTATTGCCAAATTGCATATCTAACTTTGGATGAAAAGCCAAAAACAAAAAAAGAGATTTTTTTTTACAGAAGGAACTCACTCACCAATTCCACAAACACCATACTCCATCAAAATTTGACAGGGTTATTTTTCTTGGAAAAGGCATAGACACTTCTTATTTAAAAGTAAAAAGAAATGCATACTTAAAACCATGAAATTGTCTTCTTTTTTTTTTTTTTTTTGTATTTCTAGATTCAAAAGAAAAGATACTATAAGTTTGTATCTTCTTTTTTAATCTGCCAAGATTACCAAAAAGGAGTATGGTGTCTGCAAATTTGCTACAGTCCAGTCTGTTTGTAAAAAAACAAAAATATACACTTCAGTATGCTTTTTTCAATTCATCCAGAGTTCGTAGCAATTTAGCAATCATCCTATAAATAAACTTAAAGTGGGGCAGCTAGAGCTATCTACTTGCAGTGTTCGGTGAAAAATTAGGGTTTATGGCTAAGCAGTAGAAAGAGAAAGGAATACCTGGCCATTTTTCTTTTTGACTTCGATGCTGACTAGACCCTTCCTCTCGGAACCTTGAATTGGGAAAAGGAGGAAACAGCGCTTGCTTCTCAATCTAGGTTTGAACTTTTTTAGAGTGAGACCACCACCCGACATCACATACGCTCTCAAGTCCGATCCTACGAGAGGGGCACCCATCACCTCTAGAATCCCAGCATGTGTATTGAGCATTCTCATGGCTATTCTGTATACTCTGTCTGGATTGATTGTGAATCTCGCCCGGACATATAAACCCTTCAAGAAACAGAACATTCAGTGAAAAGAAGGGAGTGAGTGAAGCAAAATGTCAGCAGTAATCAGTTCGTGATTTCTTGAAACGTAATGCGGATGTAACAAAGAGAAGAATGATTGCCTTGATTGACGAATAAGATCAAAGACAACACCACCCCTAAACATTTTAGCATATTACTATAACACTAAGAACTTGAGAGAGTTGATACAAGGTCCGAATCTCAAGATCCTAAAACTATCTCAAGCATTGTGATTTTCCATCATTCTGGAGAACTGAATACCTTCAAAAAGAGGATTAACAATTCTATCAAAAATTCATTTCTAGCAAGTTAAGCCACTTATTGTACTAGTTCCATATTGTCGAGTGCATTCACATTCACCTCAAAAGAAGAAGAAAAATCTAGCTTATGGCGGGAACGAGGTAGTAGTTATAGATATTGTAGAACCCTTTTCAACATCTAGGTGTGATCTAAAACACTCACTGAAAAACAGTCCTACTAAGGAATTCACAATACTAAGGAATTCACAGACATAGGCGTTTGATGAAGATAATAGGAGTAATCTTTGATGATCCTGAACACTACTAGAATAGAAGCTTATAAACTTGATCAGTAGTAAAATCCCATATAGTTAACCAAACCATTCCTTACAAATACGAAAGATTGCACTATCTGCTCTACGACTTATTAAACAGACTATGTAATTCTGCACTATCTATCTGCTCTACGACTTATTAAACAGAAGCCTACATATTTCTGCTCTACGACTTAGTAAACAGACTATTTAAAGGGAAAGCATATCAAAGTGTTCAACTCCCTGATGCAGGGTATCAAACTTCAGTAAGAAGCATGTAATAATCTCTGCAGCAAGCAACTCTACACTATGTCATTGCATCTAACATCTATATTTTTCTCCTAGAACGGAAAGAACGAACCAAGTTACTTCAAGTTTGAGAAATATTAATCATCTAGCTCATGTTGTTAGCAAATGTAACCGAGCAAGCACATTCAAGCAATGCATATAGAAATGTGAGCACTGGAAATTAAGGAAGCACTTACAGCAAAAGCCACAATAGCAGCAGAAAGGGCGAGGAAACCATACTTGGCCATTCCTTCCGAGAATCCAATAAAAGTATTGGCAATGCCAAACATAATTCTCCACAACAAGGCACAAACCACAACTCCACCAGCCCCCAGCAAAACCAGATAATTCCTCTTCAAGAACGACTCGATCTGCAGACCAATCGCACCGCGATACCGAGCGAAAGTAGAAGTAATGGCGCTGGCGGGCTTCTCCAGGACCTTCTTCGCGAAATTGCCTAACTCAGGAGCCTTCATTGAGAATTGCCTACAACCGTACGAGATTTGAGCAGCTCGGGAAAATGGCAGAACTTGAGACAAACCCAGATTGGACGATGAAGTAAATGACGTGGGTTTTGTCGGAATCGGTCCATTTGATCGGAACTTGGAAGTCGGAGCTGCCGAATTTGAGGACCCAAGTGAAGAAGGGTTGGCTCTCGCGAATGAATCTTTGACGGTGGAAGTGGAGTGAGTCCTCGAGAGAGGCGGAGCCGGAGTGGTGAGATGGTGGTGGAGACTGTAGCGTAGCCTGAGCAGACCTTGGACGGCTCTCGATGAGGGTTTTGACATTGTACGGTGGATCACACCAGATTCACGACGGCCGGAGATGGCGAAATCGGGGACGAGGTGATTGAGAGGACAGAGGAGAAATGAATTTCAGTTAGTTGGCTTTCTCGGATCGCCCTCTCCGTGATGAAGTCGTCGCCGTTACTTTGCCTCTCGGTCGACTCCTTGGACAAGACGACGTCAGTCGGGTCGGGTCGGGCTGGAGGCTGTTCTGGTGCCGTGTCCAGTGTCCACTCTATAAGCATTAAGCAGAGATTAAGTCACGTTATTTGTTTATGAGTAAGAAGAATTAGAAGTAAATAATTATGTATAAAAAACTAAAAAAGATTTAGAGGGTAAATTTAATATTTTAAATCATCAAATTTAGAAATTTATAATTTTTTAGGATAAAAAGTTGCACATTCTTAGTTCGACTTTACTTGTATTATGCGTGTGAGAATTATTTTACGGTATAATCATCTTAAAATGATGGTGTAGATTGAAGTGTTTTGATAGTAGGAAGCTATTAATATATTCTTACGGTATAATTATCCTAAGATAATATAAAGATTCAGCACTTTGGTTTTTAATTACGATTATTTTTACCGCTTTACATACTAAGATTGTGCGAGTGAGATTAGTTTTAAGCATATGCCTCTAAAGTAATCAGTACTAAGATTGTGCGAGTGAGATTAGTTTTAATCATATATGCCTCTAAAGTAATCACACTGAGACAACACATTTTAACAAAATTGAAACCTTGAACACTATAGTTTAACATTTGAAACTCCAGACATCTAATTTTAACATAGGGTAAACCTTGAACAGTTTTTTAGTTATTAACTCTAAATTATATCTAACGTCTGAAACTCCTGTCCATTGCCACATCCAGTCACAAAACAAATAGTGAGAAGCTGATTAAGCAAACAACATTCCATTATTACTGAACAAATTTGCAAACGATTAATGAAGATTGTTTGGATTTATTCCAACTCACAAGAGATAACTGAGTATCACAAAAACACAACTTCATATATAAAATGTAAGTCTAGTGTTTGGGAGGGCAGAATAAAGACTAGCAAATGCAGAGCTTCATCTGCAAGCCAGCCATGACAGAAATTTCAAACTCTAGTATCATTTTCACCACTGCACTTCAGAACCTGTGGTGCATCTTTTCATTCTCCTGGTAAGTCTGCACATATCTGTATGAACAGAAGAAAAAAAAAGAGATGATCGTAGTACTTATGACTTATGAGTAATATATTCAGATGCATTCCAAAGAACATATCACACCAATATATGGCAAAACCAAGCTAAGGCAATTCAGCATTATATTGCAAAGCAAACAAAATGACAGCAGCAACCATTTTCATTCCCATTGGACTGAAAAACAATCTTTCTTTATATCCGTTCTCCACATCTTAACACTGCAGATCATGTAAGGCAATCAAATGAAGCAACCAAGCTAAGACATGAGATCCCAGATTTCTGTGCAAATTAATTAAGATTAAGAAAAGGATGGTTCTGAATCATTTACTCAATCTATTCTTACATTGAGGATTTATGATCTTTAATTGATATCCTCTAAGAGGTTGTTAGTACAACATGTATATTTAAGTCCAATTTCGGAAACCAACACCACTATGGGACACAGAGAAGATATAGCCATCTTATTTTAGTACAGCATGCTCCTATATTGGCACATTCAACTATCACCATGCAACATCTGGGTAGAATGTTTACAGTTTAGAATTACTACTCTAATTAAGTAACAAAATTAAGCAGTGTGCCAATTGGTTTTCATAATCTGAAAAGTAAGTTCGATGGATCAAAGTGTTCCTTCTCATTCAAGTCTCAAGAATGACTTATCATCTCTCATTGCCACCGCCACTGTGCATATATTCCTTGAAGAAAGGCAAAAAGGGAATTTTCAGTTAAGATTTCTATTCTGAGGATGCCGAAATTGAGCACGTAAAATTTGTATAATCTCATAAGCAGATACATTTCTAGTCCCAATCACAGCAGCCATCACAAACTACCTTTATAAAGATAATCAACCAATCATTAACAAATTCCACAGCATGTTCTATGTGCCCACTTTTGCCTGACAAAACTAATTAAGTCGATCCAGCATTTGCAGGAGATTCGATCATGTCAATTCCAACACTGCCGATCGGAATATATAACCTATCGCATCAAGGACATCGAATTTGCATTTACTAGCTAAATCGTTCAAAACCTTCGTTCAATTACAAATCTAACATCAACAAACAAATCGGAACAGGGAGAGAGGTTGATCTTACGAGTAAACACCGACGAGAGGAGCGAGAAGAAGTGTGGCACTGATCCAGTTATCGGCGACCTTGTGGTGGATCTTGGAGGGCAGATCCTTCCAGAGACCAGGCATGACCTTCTGCTGGAAGGGCGACAGCGAGTACACCACGGCCTTCATCTTAATCGGAGTCTTCCCCATTATCTGGCTTTGACTTTTGCTCCCTCCGAACAATCGCGAAAAACAATCAAACGATCGACCCCAAATCGTAGATCCTCCTCTTTGCTGTGAACCCTAGCTAGCCAAGAAGATAAAACAGGTCTCTCTTTAGACGACATCGTTTTGAGTTTTGACTGTAGCTTCGCTTAGCACCGCAAGACCCGGGACTATTTTGAGATAAATTGCAAAACGATCCTTATACAAATTTAGCACTCTTATCAATACCCAAAGCTCTAGTGTATTTTGGATAAAATAAGCCTTTTAAAAGTAAGCCTTATTGAAGGGCCACATTAAAGTTCTGCAAGTTGCCTACTTAAAAGCCCATTAATCTAAATATACATTTTATTTTATTTTCGTGCTACACCATGTTACTCTTCAGCTCTTCAACTATCTAATTTTGGGTTTTCATGTAGAATGTCCGATCAGACTTATTAAAAAATTAATGCACCGACTTATTAAATAATTCACATCCGTCAGTGTAGTCTACTAGCAGTCTTGTATAGTTAAGATGTCGGTCTGTTAAGCTCATATTTACTCGACACCTTATATGTTTGATGCGTTATATATGAATCAAACGAGATCTGATAATTTAATCAGGTTACCGCGAGGTGATACCTCTAATAATTTCGAACTTGAAATTTCAGTGTCATGAGGATAGGATTTACAGCGGAAGCGCAAGTATGAACTCCAATTAGTTTTGGAATATGGTAGTGAGTTCAAATTTGATGACCTCGGAGTCAGCGCAAGTTGGTAAAGTGTCAGAATATGGATACGGGTTCTGAAGTTTTGATCCAAATTGATTTGATTTGGTCCACAACTGCAGCATTGTTATGATAAAGCACGACATTTGATAATGCAAATGGGAGAAGGAGCTGCAGATACCCAATTAATTGACCTCATTTGGTCCACTCCTTTTGAAGATGCGCTTCTGTAACTGTTGTGCCATCCAAAATGCTATATGGAGCTGCCCTTCTATTTTATGCTTCAAGTGGAAAGTGACTCAAAGTGCAGAGGAAAAACCGGTCTCACAATGCCATACCTATAATACATTATATAATACATTATTGTTATTATAATGGTTGATAACCAAATTGCTACATGCACTTTAATTTTTTTAAAAATGAATACATCAACTTTCAAATTATGATTAAATTATTACATCTGTTTCAATTTTCATAAAATTTGACAAACAAAAAAAGAGCATGATTGAAATACTTTTAGCTGGATTCTCAATTGAAAGACACCGTTCGAATTGGTTAGAAGTCCAATTGAGTATCCAATTGAAGGTACTTCGTTGTAGTATTTCAAATATGTTTAAATGCATATTGGGTATACATGTAAATATCACATGTAACGAAAACATACTTATTTTTTGTCCAATTTGACCGGAACGATGTAGCAATTTGCTCAAAATTGAAAATTCAGGTAGTGCAGTTTGTACATTATTCAAAGTTCAGGTAGCAATTTGGATATTAACCCTTATTATTGTTGTTACTTTAACATAAAATTAAATTTGAAAAAAAAATATATATGACAAATAAATGATTATCGCCTTTTCAGTTTTTTAGACAGATTCCCGTAAGGGTAGATTGTTTACTATGATTTTTTTATTTTCAAAATCAGATTAAATTTTGAAACTCTAATATTAATAAGGTTTGAACAAAATGTATAGACCTAGCTATTAATTGAAAGTGAAAACGTATTTTTACTTAATAAGAAAGAGGATCGGGTCACGCCCCGACACCCTAATTTCTCATAAGTAATCATCGCATGGTAACCCCACCAAAACCAACACTCAAATTTAAATGTGTTTCGACAATTTCAGCATTAGGTGAGGCGAGAGTTCTGTCGGTGCATGGAATCCAATCATCTCGATCTCAATGAACCATTTTTAAGAGGTGAAGACACCATAAACCGGAATAGATTTTTGTTCAACAAGTCGGAGTTTGAACATCAAAACAAAAGTAATAATTAATTCTGATAGGATCATAGGAGAATAGATTCTTTAAAAATCATTAATTTTCATTAAAATTCTATTTTTTATAATAAAAAATTATAATTATATAAAAACACTCTAACTTTATAGGAAATCTTATTAAATATATATCTTCTATCTTAATAATAAATTTAAAAATCAGCACATTATTATTTGTAAAACGTGCCTAAATTAGAGATTCCCCTCTATGATTTTCCTTACAACAGTAAAGATTCCACTGTTAACCATAACCCGTAATTAAAATAAAATCACTGTCGTGGTCAGTGAAGGTTGTACTTCTTCGATAGTATATATTATATAGGGTTAAATAGGAAATTACTAGTTGAACTTGCATTAAATGTGCTAATTGTTAACTAAACTTTTCGTGTAGCAAATTGCTTGCTGAATTTTAAAATTTAACCAATTTGCTAGCTCCTAACTTATGCGTTAACTTTAATGAAATTTTTTTTAAAAAATTTGCAAAAAAGCACTCTAAAGTTTTTCTTTTATGATAATATAACTTCAAATTTAAAAATTTGATTTAAACCCAACACATATTATAACAAATAAATAAGTGTAATATAATTGGTTTACAGTCGTTTTTTTTTTTTGTTAAATTTTAAGATTTCAAAATAAAAAATATTGATTTATTTACTGCTAACATTAATTTATTAAAAAAATTAATTAAATACATATTTTCAAAATTTTACTTTAATATTTGTGATTTATAGTAAATTTATTTTGTATTTATTATCATTTTTTTATTTTATATTTGATTTACAAATATTATAGTTTTATGAAAATAAAAAAAAAATTGAAATTATTTTATTATTATAACAAAAGTATAAGGTTTTTTTTTTGGTAATTTAAAAAAAAAAAAAAATCAAAGCTAGCGAAATTAACAAATGAAGTTAGCAACTATTACATCTTAAAAGTTCTGCTAGCAATTTACTATTTAATTTTATTATATATATATGGTGACGTAAGTTTTTACTGTTCTTGCAGCATTAATCAAATTAATTCGTTAAAAGTTTGAATATATTATATATATATATAAAGTTTGAATGATTGTAAGAAGAATACAATTAAATGACTGATACGATATATGTCGCACCCCCAAGTCCAACACACGGGGGGACACATTACACGTCACTGTCTGAAGTATCCCATTAAGGATTGCAATTTGCAAGTGTAATATGTATATATATTATACTATAATCACGAACACGGTGTGGGAAAAGAGGTATTGTGGCTTTGCGAACTCACCTAGCGTCTACGTCATAAGTACGGGTGAACGAATTATTCAAATGAGACCGAAATCTATTCAGAATCGACGACATTTTAAAATAGCTTTGTTGGTTTGGTTATGCTTTTTAAATCTGTTAGTTATTTAATATGTTAGTAGTACTATATTTTCACTCAAATGAAAACTTATATTTAAAAATCTTATTTTATTTGTATTTTTTCCAAAAAAAAATTGTTTAAAATAATGTTATATTTGTTAAATTATTAACTAATCTTTGGATATTTGAACAAATTATTAACATGTTGAATTTGTTTAAATATTTTACTAATTCATCTATTTCTTATATATACAATTGACTAGCTCCGTCTATCTTATAAAGTATATACTATTTAATCAATATTTCCGCCTTTTGTTGGCAAAAAAAAAAAACAAATCTTTTTTTATCAACAAAATCATCCACGTGTTAGAGACGTGATGAAAAAGAATACGCAATAAAAAAACGCTCATTACAGCTTACACCTATATATATATATATAATATAATTCTGATAAGTTTAATACAGTGTTGACACATACTAAAACTCAACAATGACATGTAAAAATAATAAAACTTAATTGGTCCATCTAACTCCTTACTCTCTTAGATGATGTGTCATTCTCCAACTAAGGAGCTCTCCAAGCTTGGATGATCTCCAAACTCTCATATTGCACTATAGGAACTGTTACTATTCTTAATTGGAGTAACAAAAGATTAAGCATTTGATTACTAATGTATAATATATGAATAAACATGCACCATAATACACCATAATGTGTAGCAAGTTTGCCACATTGCTGCCAGCCTGCTACATTAAAAATAGGGATTGACTGATCCTAAGGCATATGATAACACATTACCTTAATTGACTTTATTAGGTTCATTCCAAATACCATGGTTTTGTTGAATTCATTTAGAACCATTATGTAAGAACTCTGTTAATAAAAGATCACTACATGAGGACTCGATAGTCGATACGTTCTATAATAGGCACCACATCAATATAATTTGTAAAATATACACTAATTCAGAATTGACTTATATAATTGTGATTAATAAAATTTAATTAGATTTTTCTCTTATTTTATTGTTAAAATCACTTCTTCAAAATGATCAATTCATTAGTTTCGGTAAAAAAAAATTATCCATGTTACACTACAAGAAAATAGGACATTAGCAGCAGCATAATTTCGCTACTAAAACTCTAAATGTCGCTACTAAAGCTTTTAGTAGCGACGCTGTTGCTGCAAAAGCGTCGTTGCTAAAAACCCCGTGGCTAAAAGTATTAGCAACAACAATGTTCCGCTACTAAATATTTGCCGCCACTAAAGATTTGCAATAGCAACAAAAACACGTTGCAACTAAAATTTATGTTTAGTAGCAGTCTGCCACTAAATGTTTGTATTAGTAGCAAAAATTATTGCTAGTAATAACTTTGTACAGCAACAGTAAATTAGTTAAGCTTTTAGTTACAAATAACTGCCGCTACTAATTATGTATTTATAATATACAATATTCTTGAATTTCTATTAATTAAGCTTTAAGAATTTAAAGTACATTAAAACAAAATAAAATATGTCTACTCTATTTAATGAAATTTTGTTAAATTATTTATTATACACCTTGTACAAGCACGGATTCTCGACAATACAAGCACAAAATTTACAAAAGCCAAGCACAAAATTTCTAAAATTTGAGCCTTCGTTGCGTTTCCTCCAAGTTGCATCCTTCTCCTCCAGGGCTTACATCAGATGCAAAATACTCAAAAACCTATTAAGTAATGGGCAAAAATTATTTGAATAACCTTAAATCTCAAATAGAGCCAAACACATGCTACTACAATAACAGATAGCCAACACCGTGTTAATCTAACACTGTAACGGTAATTCTTAAGATGACATTCCAAAAGAAAGAAAAGGAACTTAAGAAATTGAAAAAGGGCCCTAGTCAGATCATGGAATACCTTCTCAGAGAACTCCGCAAGCGCATCCGTGTTAATCGTAATTAAAGAAAAAATTTCTTCTATGTGCATCTGCTACCACAAAAACATAAACAATTGAGTCATGGAAGCTTCACTCAACTAATAAATTTGATATTCCACATAGTGTCAATTGCAATTATTACCTCCAAAAAGGAACCAATGGCTATTCTCAGGAAGAGAAAATTTTCAAAATGGAGAAAACAGTCGACGATCGTACTGTAGGCTCAGACACCGAAGCAGCTTACCAGTCAGCGAAGGACAAAATGGAGGTCATTGACTCGGATCGGGATGAGGAAAGAAAATAGAGGACGTTGAGGCCATAGATCTCTAGCAGCATCGGAGTCTCTTCGGTCAATTCACTGAGATGCCTCTTCAGCTACCCTCCTTGAGATCTCCAGCAGCATCTTGTTGGTCGGTCCTAGACAGAGAAGGCCTCAATGCATTAGAAGAGTAGTGTCGCAGTCGAGGCGGAGATGGCCGTCGTAGTGTAGCTAGCGGCGGAGGGTTGCTTTTAGTGGAGCTTTGTAACACAGATAGAAGTAGAAGTCGAAGAAAGTGGTAGCGCAGCAAGGAGATGAAGGAATATGGAGTCTGCGGTGGTAGTGGCTAGGGTTTTTGAAGAAGAAAACTGGACTTGGGCTTCTGAAGTCCAATTCTTTTTATTAGGCTTTATTTTTGCAGGATTTCTATTAATATATTAGCTAAAAGTATATTTATTTTTTATTTACACATTCATTTAATTTCTGTATATCCATTTAAAATATTCTACATCATATAAAATATTTACTATTATTTTTTCTATTTTTTTTCTTTACTCGTGTAAAATATTTTTATAGTAATTACCTATTGAGAATATACACACTACTTTTTTTTGGCCAACTAGAATATACACTACTGATTACATGGTTTTTACCCCAATTTTTTAGCTTTATTTTATATATAATATAACATAGAGAACGTTAATTATAAAAATAACACAAATCTCTTTGTGAAAGCAACTTTTGAATCATATGCTTACCGCTGTTGAAAATGGCTATTTGAAACAACAATTAGTCGTTGGTGAAAGACATTTTTTGCAGCGGCTCACAACTGTTGCTGAAAACCTTTTTTTCCATCAACAGAGAGCCGCTGCTAAAGGTTAGCTTTTGCAGCGGCTATAAAATCTTGGTAAAAGTCATAACTCATATTCATGTAGCAATTTTTAAAGTAGTAAACTAGTTTTTAAAGTTCTTAAACTTAGTTGGGAAAAAATTGAAATTGAAATTTTTACGTTTAAATCCTTTAGTTAAAGCAAAACATTAAACATCACTCATAGTAGCGGTATAAAATTGCTGGTGAAAACAGCTTTTGGCATCATCCTCTTACCGTTGCAGAAAACGACTATTTCTAGCAACTGTCAGTTGTTACTAAAAGTCTCTTTTTCCAGCAGCATATATTCGTTGCTGGATGTTACCAACCCTATCCGATTCGTTTGTATAGCAAGAAGACATAAAACATCCATTTTTTTTGGGAGAATATAAGTTATGTTGCTGCTTTTAATTCGTTAATTCTATTTATTTATCGTTGCAGCGACACATTTAGTGGCGGCGAAAAGCTGATTCTGAAACCAGTTTTCAGCATCAGCTATTTTGGCGTTGCTGAATGTTACTTTTAGTGGCGAACAAAAAGCCTCCACTGCGTTTATGTTTTAGCGGAGCTAAAAAACCGTTTCTGAAACTGACTTTCACCATCAACTAATAAGGCGCTACTGAAAACAACATTTAGTGGCGACTATTGAGCCGCCACAAAAACATATAACTTCAGCTGCAGTAGCTTTCGCTGCTGGAAGTGACTTTTTGCAGCTGTGTTTTAGACGTTACAAAAAGATTTCATTACTATCGCAAAATTCAAGTCGCTACTAAAACTTACATTTAGTATCAACCTTTAGTAGCGAAAAAAATTGTTTGCTGCTGTAGCCCTGTTTTCTTGTAGTGTTAGTTTGTAAAGAAAAAATAAAATAATTAAATTTACACCTTTTGTAATAGAAAAAAACATAATCCAAACTTTTTCAAACTCTTGGTATTTAGTTTTTTGTAAGTTGATATTTTTTTTGGCCAAATTGTATGTTGGTATCTATATATAATATAATTTTGAAGTGTATTATGAGAGATGACAAGTAACAAAAATGAGTATTGACGTGTACAAACATTGTAACATCATTAATAGTCAAAGTAAGCTTATGTGTGTGCTTGGATGAGCTTCAAACTCCTCTCTTGCTTCTAGATGATGTTTTCTTTTCATGAAGCAATAAAATAAATTTTCTAAACGGTCAATAAACCAAAATCTAATCATTCCTCCAATTTTTGGCAAAAAAAAAATCCTCCAAGTACTATGACAATTAAATTTATTTCTATTATAAGCGTTACAAAAAAAGTGTGAAACAAACCCTTCAATTGGGTTTGGAAAAAAAAAAACATTTAATTATAGCAAAAATAAACAAACCCTTCAAATCTTAACTTCAAATGCGACCATTACTTTGTTCAACATAATGCATTCTCAGTTTCTAAAAAAATGTTTCTACTGCAGTCCAAATTCAATCATCATTGTTAGTTGTTACCATAGTCTTGCATGATCCGCCATAGCCTCTCCCGTCGCTTCACCGTGGCCCATAGATCCCCTCCTATATATATATTATAAAAGTTAAGTTAGTTTTATGAATTATATAAATAGTATAGGTGATTTTTTTTGGCCAAGAATAGTATAGGCGATTAAAAAAACATTAATCTTTATTAATCTTATTAACATTTATAATTTTATAGTGAATCTTATATATATCTAATTATAAAATTATAAGTAGTCTTATTAAATAATTTATATAAATAGTTCAAATGATTAACAAGTCATTCATACATTTTCTTTATATTGTACTTATAATAATGTATAAAACTCTATATTTATAATAAGTTTAAATTTATACAATAATAATAATTTTGATATACTCTCCGCGCAAAGCGCGGGTACATTATCTAGTTATATATATTTTTGGTTATCAAATTGCTAGCTGAACTTTATGTGAAAGTGCGATTTGCTAGCCATACTTTTTTTTAATAAATTGCTAGTCGAACTTTTGCTAATGTGAAATTTTCTAGCTCCATCAATTTTCCCGTTAATTATGGATGAAATATATATTCTAAAAGTATCCTAAAGTTGTATAATTTTTATATAAAAGCAAATATAAATCTCGAATTAAATTTTAGAATGATAGATATTATACAAAAAATATATATATTAGTTAAATATATAACTCGCAAAGTTCAAAAAAATTAAAATTAATTATTTTTTTTTTAATTATGTCTTATTGAATTTTTAAATTTGTGTATAATTTTTTTGGGTATTTTTAAGCTATTTTTTTTTTTCCTTTTATATATTTATTAACATGTATTATTTGAAAATTTGATTTTATATAAAAAATCTAGTAAAAAATTAGAGTGTTTTTAACAATTTTGAAAGTATTTTCCGTCCAAAACTCCAAAGCTAATTGTAAGATATAGAAGAATGAGAATTATATTATTGATATTAATATATTTATTCTTCAATATGCCCCCGCAAGACGGACGTTCTAACAAGAATGCCGATCTTGATACGAAGAATATTAATGAATGCCGAATAGTCCAGTCTTCATCGACACATGTCCAGTGATGTCCAGTCGGCACCGGCGGAAGCCCGGAGATGTTCTGTCGGCAGCGGTGGAAGCCCGGAGATGTCCAGTCGGCAACGGCGAAAACCCGTAGATGTCCAGTTGGCACGGCGGTAGCCCGGAGGTCCAGTAGGCAATGGCGGGCCCGGAGAGGTCCAGTCGGCAACGACAGAAGCGAAGAGATCCAGTCGGCAACATCATATAAGAATGGAGGTGGGCATGACAATAGTAGATGACATCAGTGTGGTCGCGTCGTCAGCTGGTGCTAAAGAAGGGAACTAGCGTAAAAGTCGTCAACACGAAAGCATATATTTATTGTCTTGCTAGGAAAAAAAAAAAAAAAAAACTAAGATCAGAATGAGGCAGTGGGTGGCCGGGCATGACATCTGCATACCTGACGGTGGTGCCGACCGCCCTGGACAGCGACGATTGTGGGCTGCGGCTTGTAAGTTATACTCGTTGGAGCTAAAAATACTCTGATACTATTTAGAAGAATGAGAATTATATTATTAATTTTAATATATTTTATTCCCTATTAAAAGATTGATAAAGCTAACTTTTTCACACGATATAAAAAGTTATGCTAACAATTTATTATAGAGAAAAAGTTTGACTAAAAATTTTCATATTTATATTTATATAAAATTTAGCTTGCAATTTGCTAACTAACCTTATGGCCTATATATTCAAGATTGGTTGAACCAATTGGTTGTTCAGGGACGGTCCGGGGAGAATCTCACTGTAGACGCCACCTTAGAAAGGAATTTAATTTTTTCGCTATCAGCCCGAAATTACGGAAACAATTATATATAATTAAAAAAAAAGGCCTATATATATATACCGATCTGTGTGGTAGAGACATGAAAACCCTCCTTCATATTCTTCTTCCCTTCTCTCTCATAAATTCGACACTTTGTGGAGATCTATTGATTTATGAAGATCTTAGAGTCACTTTCCTCATTCCTATCCCTGACTCTCATGGCCGGTGATAACGACCCTTCATCTCCCCGTTTTCTTCTTTACTTTAAATTCAGGTTTCTGCAGCTTATATTGGTACGGTCCTAGCTCATCAGCACGCGCATCTCCTGGGCTGGAATCACGATGTGTGCTTTCTGCTGCTAGCTAGGGTTTTGCAGATCGGTGAGTATTGAAATGTTAATTAGATTCATATTCCTGCAGCTTAATTATATTTTCCTTCGATTGCTGTGATTGATTCTTCAGCTCCCTTTTTTGAGTTCCCAATTAGCTAGGTTTTAGTTTACCCCAGATCAGGAAAGTGCAATCTCTTTTTCTAAATATATATATAATATATATACAATATAGGCTTTAGCTAGCTAGGGAACAGGGGGTTAGCTAGGAATGACAAAATTAGGCTATACATACATAATTATATAGGTGGTGTATTAGGTTTTTGGATAAGAGATTGCTTCATTTACCAAGCTAGCTAAGAAACCCATAATGGGTAATATTCGGAACTTATCTGAGAAACCAATTACATTTTGGGAAAAATTTCTAACGCTGTATTCATTTAGAAAAGAAAATAAAAGTTGCGTTTTGATTATAGTTTTACAGAAGTTGCGTTTTCATTATAGTTTTACAGAAAGATAATTGGTTAAATACATCTGTATCATCGAAAAGTCAAATTCTCAACAAGGCAGGTTTTAGGGTTAAAATGCATTCGGATAACATCTTTTTACTTCATCCCACTACCTTTACTTATTACTTAATCCTTAATAAGTGCTCCTTATGAGTTTTTTCATCTGTGCACACTCTTATTTCTACTTTAACATCGTGAGTTCGATCGATGTTTTACGAACAACAAATATACTTGTTTGTGACTGCAAGAGAGGTTTTTACGTTTTAAGCGGTGTCACTACGATTTGAACGTGTTTTTACATTTTAGATAGCGTTACCAATATTTAAACATGCGTGCTATGATACTATAACAAATTTAGGTTTTGTATGTCTAGACGCTCTTATTCATACTTTAACTTCATGAATTAGACTGATGTTTTAGGAACAACAGATTGCTTGCTTATGACTAAAAGATAGGTTTTTACGTTTTAAGTGGTGTCACTGCGATTTAAACCTATTTTCACATTTGAGATAGCATCAACAAGATTTGAACATGTGCTCTAATATACTATATTAAGAAAACTTTCGATCGACTCTTATTCATATAGTATAACAAATTTGAGCAGGCTTGTTCTATATATATATATAGTAATTAATAGGGGGAATGAAGGAAATGAAGTGAAAGGGAGAGAGCTTCCTTGAGCCCACACATGGATGGCATTAAGGGGTGGAATTAGCTGCCGACTCATTCATTCAATCACTCAGTGGTAAAACAGTAAAACAGTAAATTACTGTTTGACTGAGTGAATGATGCGGGAGATTATTTCACGCCCCTCTTTTTCTGTGATTGGACTGAAGGGAGCTCCTTCCCCATCTCATCTCTAATATTCCCCTTCCATCCAGTTCCATAGACCTTGTTAGGACCTTTTTTAAGGATGTCTCTAAGCTGAACAGTACGATCTTATCGGATTAATTAAAACATGATCTAATTATATATGTTCGTCTACTTTATCGTAGGGTTGGGGAACCGTTAACTTTTTGCGATGTGTATTTTTTACTATATTCGGTCGGTGTGAGCGTTAGAGTAATTGAGAGATATTTCCCTAATACAAGAGGACCGAGACGCACCAGAGGTGTACTGGTTATTATGCACCCTAAACACTGTGTAGTCAAGTGCGGAGCAGATATCTACTGAAAATCATTTTTATTTAATATCACCGGTAGAATGTTTGGTCCACACTTGTACTATAATCTCCATTCGCACATGGTCAGACCTTAAGCGGTGCTGAATTGATACACCATATTACATGATGTAGGCCTTCATTATACTAGCATTCATTTTTCAAAGAAAGTTTCTCATGTAAATAAAAAGAACTTAACCCATCAATCTAAAAGAGTTTATTTAGTATAGATATAGTTCATTATATCACATTTATTTTTCTCCCAAAAAAACTAATTAAGCAAAACCTAATTATTTAACAATTAAAAATAACTCCCATTTAAAATCCATTATTTTATCTCTCGGTCTTTATTGTACGTCGTCTTTCACTTTATGTTTTTTCTTCTTCATTTGTGCTCTATATCTACACTCTTTTACAAAAAATTAAATATGCACTAGAATTGTGTAAATTCAACCAATAATATTCTCATATTAACTAAACATGACATATGGCCAAACAATAGATATAAAGAAGCCATACATAAATCTAACCATGCACACAATACTAGTGCATATTAGTACTTATTCTAACTTTATTCGCTATCATAAATGACTTAATTCTATGAAGATGATCAAATGAATATTTTGAGCTTGTAAGTCATAAGTAGATTTTGACTTAAAATTTATGCATTTGATTTTATTGATTGAATTTTTTGAGCTTTTACGTCTTAGATGTATTTTGGCTTAAAATTTATATGTTTAATTTGATTATTCAAAACTGAATTGATCTAAAACTCCTAGTCGGTATTATAATTTTTTTATGTGAATAATATTTGTATGAATTGATATAATTTTTAAAAGACAGTAGTTATTTTAAAAAAAAAAATGGTGTATGTATCCCATTCTTAACTTTCGATCCTGTATAAGCCACTGTATATGGTGATTTGGGCCTGCATTTTGACTATAGCTAGATTAATAGATCCTTTATATTTCATATTGTTGAGTGTAACATAATTCATAATATCCCCGTAATTAATTATTTCGGATTGGTCTGTGACTTGTTACAGTCTACAGGTTATAATATAAATTAAATGTTTTAATTTTGTCTCCATTATATGGCTATCTCATCATTGGAACTTGAAACTAGCAATATATATATCACTTGAGGCTTAATTAGCTTGCTAGCTAGGATTTCCCGACAGCATATATAACCAATACATTTATTTATTTATTATATGTATATATAAAAGGAGTTTGGCTATCGTTTGTCGAGCCTCAGATTCGATACGTGTTTTATTTGCTATTTTGAAAATATATCAATTGCATTAAAGGTTCACCAGCATGCAGTACAATATAATTTTAGAACAAAACACTCAACGAGTTACCGTTCCAAGCCGGGCAAGGTACGTATACATCCAAGAGACTGGGTGATATTAGTTTGGAAAAGTATTTTGGCCCTCGTACTTTTTGCTCAAGTATGATTGGTCCTCGTAATTAGACACATAATTTGTTAATATAGTGGCATGAGAAGGACATTTTATGTGCATCTTGTCGTGTGGTCATGAAGTAGTGGGGCGGGGCAGCTGACCAAAAAACATGAACATGAAACAGCTACAACAGCTAGCCTTAATAATAGAGCCTCCCTCCACAAAGACATGAACACTTCTTTTAAGGGCATCATTTTGGCAGCTCCCTTACTTTAATGCTCTGTCGGTCGCTCTGCAAAGTACGCAGTTCATTACCCACTTCATTGGGCGGATCGATACATCAAATATAAAACTTTTTTTGTTTTTTTTTTTTTTTTTCAGTTTCATATATTTGTTTTCTTGTTATATATACAAAATTATTTCATAATTTCGAGCGGAAAACGTTAAGGTAAAACCGTTCCAATGAAAATGTCTCCAGCGCGATTAGAACTCGGTTTGCCTATGGAACACCACTCGCTTTACCATTTGGTCCAACAAACTTACTTACATACTACATATAAGGTTAAGAATATAATCACGGTCTCAAATTGCACCACGTTGCATTTAGGTGTGCCTAGGTTTAATTTGTTGCTAATAGGTGTCATAGGTTTTGTTCTCGTTGCTAATAGGTGTCACAAGTTTTGTTTTAGTTACTTTTTGATTTCCATCCGTTTTTTCCGTTAAATTTGACGGATTTGAGTATGACTTTTTTTGTTCATGTATATTTATGTCAATTATGTTAAATTGGACCTCGATTTTACATAAATTCATCAATTTCACAATCATTACACACTGGCATAAGTTAAAGGGAAACATAGGTGTCGTTTTTCTTTTTTCTCTTCTTTTTCTCACTATAATCGAGCAAAAAAAAGTTCTCATTATTGAATTTATGGTGCTATTTGATCAAAATCTGTCAAATTTAACAGAAAAAACGGATGAACAATAAAAAAGCTACACAAAGCCTGAGAACTTATTACCAATACCAATAATTTAAACACTAGAACCCTAAAAGTAACATGGTATAAATTTGGAATTATAATTAAATTTTTAACCCTACATATATTAATTATATATATACCACTCAGCTTTATTATATATATATATATATATATATGAATTCAATACACTCTACTATATGCATATGCATATTTACAGAATTAGTCTAAAAATAATTCTATTTAAATAATAGCTTATATATATATATATATATATATATATATATATATATTATAATTTATAACAAATCTTTGGAGTTATAAATAATTCTTTTATTCGGTGAACTTTTATATTTTTCTTTGCAAGGTTTCACAAATAAAAGCTTAAGGCGCAAATAAATAAATGTCCATAAATAAACATTTAATAGTCTATGTATGAAGAAATTAATAACTTTAAGCGCAAATTTACACTTAAAACTGTTAATTTTTTTTCATAAGTAGATTATTAAATGTTTATGGACAATTTTTTAAGGAAAAACGTAACACTTTTGCATAGATTGAGTGGTCTTTATAAACTATCAGAAAAATTATAAAATCCTTTTTTTATCGTCTAATAATTCATATTTCGAGGAAATAAATAGAATAAGATAGTGTTCGCGTGACGTGTCGTGTGACAATTTCCAAAAATGGGATATGTTTGGCGTGCATGGTTTTTCCTATTTTGGGTAATCGACATTGACCATAAATTTGTCCGTTTCTGCGTCTCTACTGAGCTCATTAGCGAACCTACTATATTCGTAAACTTATAAAGTTATATATATTATTAACAAGCAAATTTCAAGGGTGCATTTTGTGAATGCTAGCCTATATATACATTCGCCTCCGACGGAGTTAGTTTCGTTACTTTCGTATCAGTCACCAAAAGTTTAAAATAATAATAATAATAAGTAAATTTTTTTTTTAAAACGTAGGAGTGTAATGGGGCGGGCGGGTCATGTATGACTAATTCTAGACCCGTTCCGTGAGTCAAAACTTATAACTCATCATTGTTTCATTTGGGTTGCCCCATAAGTGATATAGTCTATTATAAATTTATAGCCAATGATAAACTTTAAATTTGTCATATTCAAATTCGAATAACAAATTAGAAATAAATTTAAATACAAATCTTCTATCATATTGCAAATTTGAATTAAATATTACAAATTCAGCTTCAAATCCAATTAATTAAACATATCAAACTTATTAGAATTCTTGTTATTTTAGCTGTATTATATTTTATATATAATTTTATATAATATAAATATAATATATGTAAATATATAATACACGTGCACGAGTTCGTGGGCCAGCAAACCCAAACATGAATCTGTTACACATGCCGCAGGGCCAACGGGTTCACGGTCCATTGACACAAAGGTAAACTATTTTTCGAAAATATTTAGTGCTGAGGAAATTGTGTCGAATGTGGTTTTTATTTTTGGGCCGGAAATCCACAAAGTAATTGACTTGAACAAGTAGACGTAGTAGATTTTTTAGGAGGCCCAGTCGGTCTGATGTTAATGCAAACAAGGCACTGATGTAATGATGTTATGTTATTACGTCATGTTGCCCGATAATTACGTCAACGGCCTAAGGCCTAAGGAAAGTCTACTTTCAATAATTATAAACGGAAACAGGGTTGATTTGGCTGGATGTATTATATTATCATAATACTTAATTAACAATTTATTCGGATTAGATATTTCGTGGTATTGCGTAATGCATTAGTTTATACTAATTTATATAGTAAATTAAGTATTATCTAAACATGACTTAGAATATGGGTATTAAGTAGTGGCTAATAACCAAAATACTCTTATTATTACCTAGTAGATAATGATTACATTGATTCACAGTCGAACTATGTTGATCCCCGATCAATAATAATAATAAATATATATATTTAGATTGTATTTAGGTTTTTATTATTCACTTTATACTTGTACAATTTTTATACAAATATTATATTAACTAATCAAATAATCCACACTCATAAGAGTATTTTTAGTCTTGAATATTTTTTATTCACATAATACGATAACATATGTCTACCTGCTTTATCCTAGCATGCTCCACAATTCATTAGTCAAGAAAGAGCAATTACACTTGTAGCTGTATACCACATGGTGGGTATGGGAAAAGCAATAAGTTCAGTATCAGAGATAGTAGCTAGGGATTGTAGTGTAGCAACAACTTCACAGTCATACTATTAACTATAACAACAACTATGTCCAACAAACCATGTAATATAATTTAGCGGTTTATCGCTTTATCCATTATGAATTCAAGCTCCGCTAAACAATAAGAGTTCTAATGAATTTGGTGATTTATATTTGGATTTGGAGTTAATAGTAATTTGGATATGGTGAATTTAGATTTTAAGATTTAGGATTAGTAATAATAACTTATATCCCTCGTGGGACGACCCGCGGATGTATGAGATAGGTACACGGGTCGACCATGATAACCCGCTGGGCGGGTCCGGGTCTGGGCATACCCGCCCCATTGACACCCTCTACATTTTACTTCTTAAATAGTTGACCCGGTGCGAGTGATGATTAGCCTAGATATGAAGTAAGCATATTACGAAGCCCTCCTAATGTAAAATATGTAACAAGTTTGAAAAAGATGGTTTTATGAACCAATATGTTTTAAAACGTACAACATGTTTGAAACAGATGGTTTTACGGACCAAAATATTTTAAAATGTACAACAAGCTTACCAAAGATAGTAAAATGACATATCGTCAACTTGTTATCACTAGTCTCATTAAGTGGACACGTGCGGATCACGTTTTTAAAAAACAATTCTTATTATTATTAGTATCTACATCCACCCATTAATAATCATTGGTATGTATAAATTAATTTCTTGCTTTAATTATTTTTTTTCTTTTTAAAAATGTGTTTTGCACGTGTCCACTTAACGAAACTATTGATAACAAGTGGATGGTATGTCATTTTAACAACTTTTGTAAGCTTGTTGTACATTTTTATACATATTGGTCCATAAAACTAGGGGTGAAACCGGACCGGTTTTTACTTTGTTTCGGTCGGGTACCTAAATTTTCGGTCCGGTTTTTTTCTTTAAAAAAATCCGACCAAAAAACCGTTTGAGGAAAAATAAACCGTCCATTAGTAGTATGGTTTTTTCGGTTCGGTTTTCGGTTTAATCGAAAATCCAATATTAGCAATTACCATTATAAATTCTTGTCATTTTCATGGACTATATAAAATCAAAATGATAAATTAATTCCATTATTATAATTAAATAAATTATAAAGTAAAAGTAGAAAAAATAATCTTCAAAATTGCCTCTTTTACAAAAATAATATTCAAAATTGGCTTCGATCAGCCTTGGTGGTGGTCGCCGGAGTACGGTGGTGGTCGCCGGAGTACGATTGGTGGTCGCCGGAGTACGGTGGTGGTCGCCGGAGTACGATTGGTGGTCGCCGGAGTACCGTGGTGGCTTCAAGGGCATTTTGGTCTTTTCACTCCAAGCATGTGAGGGGCACACTTGATAGAAGGGCATTTTTGAAATTTTATTTTATTTACGGTCACATGCCAAGCATGTGACCAACTTCCGTTAGTTTTAACGGAAAAAACTAACGGAGACCGCTGTTATCAACAAAACTGAAATTTCAGACCTCCGTTATTAACTTTTTAAATTTCAGACCTCTCCCGTTAACATGGGTGATAGTTCAGACCTTTCATAGGTTCTTAACCCTTATAAACAAGTGTCCAATAATGATATAGCTCTAATGCCTTTAATTTTTTTTTTCATTGCAAAACTCTTCTTAAATTATTAGAGAAAGTAAGTTTAGATACAATTTTTAGGAAGCTAACAAATTAACTGATATACTCGTTAAGAAACCAGTGAAGATTGATAGTTTGTGCATTTTAAGTCTCAAAATTTTATCTTTTCATTGTTGTTTGATCGTCATGGACAAACGAAAACACCTGTGAATATCGATCGGCTGATTGTTGTAGTTGTTTTTCATTTATTTACAAAAAAAATAATTATTATTGTTATTATTTTTTGGTAATTGTCACACTAATTTTTACTTTAAAATTTACAATTATTATTAAATTGAGTTTTTAAAATATCAGATTTATCCCAAATTTTTTACATCATGCAGACAACACAATATCACATTATGCACTTTATTGCTTCTGCAGAAAAAACACCAGCTGGTGCTTGTTAAGTGGTTGATGCGCTTCGCTTGAATGTATTTTTGATAAAATGCTCTTAATTGGCTATAACTTAATGTTGCAACTTGCAAGGACCCTACCCTACTACATACACGCATACCGATGAACAATAATACTGTTTCCTGACCGCCAGTAGGGCTCCTCAAACAAAAGGGTTTAGGTGACGCCCCAAGTTCGAGCGACTGTCTTCACTTATCTCAGCCTAACTAAATCCGTTGTTCTTACTTGGGCCCTAAAAATGAGGAATTTTCTGTTGGACTTGAGTAGTATATCTCTTGCTTATTAATGCTCCCTTAATGCGCGCGACGTCCTCGTCGCGGCCTAGAATCGTTTGCCCCGGTAGGTGATCGGAACTTCGGAGGTCAATAACTCTTGGTCCGCGAGCCCGATTACGGTCCCGGGTCGGCTCTGATACCATTCTGTCACGCCCCCAAACCCGATCGACTGTCCCCACTTAGTCCAACCCAGCCTAACTAAATCCGTTGTCCTCACTTGGACCCTGAAAAATGAGGAATTCTTGTTGGACTTGAGTAGTACATCTCTTGCTCATTAAGTCTCTAAATTTCTGATTCCTAACCGATGTGGTACACAAGCATATGAGATATTACAACTTCACATGTACGTACTCGTTAAGTCGTAAAATGTTAAGGCTGGTATGTACCTATATTCTGAAATAAAAACCCGGCAAACCTGAATTCCCGAAAAACCCGCCCTAGCCCGTCCCGAAAAGCCCGTTCCGAAATTGGGCCCGAGCCCGTATGGGAGTGACTTTTACTCCCAACTAGGGCTAGGGATAGGCTAGAGATTTTTTCAAAAAATCCTGAAAGACCCGAATGTCCCGAGTTACTTACCTTAATCCAACAATTTACAACTTAAATAATCTAATTATACTTAAGGTAGATGAATATAAAATGAAATAAAATAAAGCATAATTCATAAGTAATTAACGTCTTTCATTTCTTTCTTCGTCATGTATCGTAAACTGTCTGGATATTCAGTTTTAGTTTTTCCTTTAAATATTCTTTGCACTATAATATTTATTTATAGTTTTAGAATTTACCATTTAAATCTTCAACTATTTTCAAGTGATGGAGCTGATTTGGAGTTGCTTTGAGCTTGAATGCTAGTGTTCGTATTGTAGAACTTAATCTACGTGTGCGAACTTAATGAATTGTTTGTGAACATGATGTATGTGATCGTAAATTCAATTTGTGTTGGTGAATTCAATGTATGTATTCGTGAATTTGATGAATGCTTGAACTTGGATTTGTATTTGAGTTGAAAATTAAGGTTTATTTTCATTCTTAGGTGTTGTAAACTAGGGTTGTCCCTAGCCCATCCTGAATTTAAAAAGTCCCGACCAAGTAGGGACTTTTTCAAATGTTTAACATAGTACTAAGGGATAGGGACGGTTGTGGACAACCCCGAAAACTAGGGTTAGTGATTTTTTCTTGAAAAATCCCGCTCGTTTGTTCCGAACTCACCCCTATATTCTACTCATAAAATGATTTATATCATAATTTTATATAAAAAAAATGTATGCAAATTGTTCGCATAATTTATATCCGTTTGTCTTAATTTTTTTTTTTAAAGTTAGTGTATATTGTAGTCGGCTGGATCAGTTTTTCGTATTTCTATAACGAGTTCGAAATTTCAATTATAATTTTTAAGAATATAGTTGGGACGATTTTTCTCAAAGTTTTGAATTCGCTATTTTTTTCTGGCTACCCCCACAAAGTAGGTTGGAAGCTAGGATAATGGAAGAGCTGCCAAACGAGTCGTATCCCTGGACTGTGCATGTATCTTATCTTCGGCACATTGCTAGTAACCCCATACAGCACCGTCCAATCCCTTGGAGTTTTATTTCTGATAAATTCTTTTTTCTACGCTGCCCTAAATATATCTATTAGAAGGCAATATACTCGTATCATTTGTTTCTTTTTTTGTTTGTTTGTTTTTTTTTAATGGAAGAGGAATACTCAGTATTTATATAAGCGTTTGACTGTAAAAATAAAGTGCTGATTATGATTTTTTTTTTATTTTTTTAAATTTTAATGGATTTTAAATTCAAGACACGTAGTTAATTAAATAACTAAACTATTGAACCGCTTACTATAGTATATTGTACAAGTAGTCCCATTCCTTCTGCTCGGCTGAACAAGTAGTATTGAACCGAATATTTCTCTATTCTTTTTTTAGGGCATGGTAATGTTAGGCAATATAATGCAATTACAGCTAGGTCCATTAAATAAATAGTATGGTGTGCAATGATTACATTAGATAAGTTCTTACTATCAAAAACCGTTGGCAAAAATAAATAGATGTGTCAAAAAAAATATGAATTACGTCTTATTCATATTTTAATATTATTTATTAAATTAGTGTTTATTATATTTTAAATGGATTTACTATAAATTAAACATGAGTATTCTGATATATTATATAAAAAAATAAGACGTGTTCCTTAATACTATACCTAAAATTTTAAGGTTTGGAAAACATTATTTGTTATTTGTAAATTTAATTAGGACCAAAATCACGTATACATAGAGATATAACTAACTTTTAGGGTAGTTTTTGCAATTGAACTTAATTAGTTAGGTTATTCGCGTCCTTTAACCTACTAACGGTGGTAACTCAATCACTTTAACTGCATTAGTGTGTCATATCAAGAATCTACTTAAAATAAGAATGGAAATTTCATATGAAGACCACTAATAATTACTATTCTATATATTATTATATTTTCACTTTGTATTTAAAGTGTACTTTTTTATTGTTTTTCTTGAGACCCTGTTATTAAATTAAGGAAATGACGGGACTCTTCCGTTCTGTATGTGTTGGTATGAATATGACATTTTTCTACTATACTTTTGGAGCACCATACTTTTGTCTTTATTTTTTTTATTTTTCTATTGCCCTAAAGGTGAACCTCATAGGGAAATTGATATTATTAATAGTATGATACACATCTTAGGTGTAGTTAAAAAAAATTCATAATTTTTCATATTTTTAAAGTTTTACTTATGTTACAATTAAGTCCACCATAGTATTAAAAAAAGCAAAAACGTGGTGCTCCAAGAGCATGGTAGAAAAATCCGTATAAATATCCTAAAAGTTTGTTAAAATTAAAAGTGATGACACTAATAAGACATAGTCGGCGTAACTCGGATCATGAAATCGGAATTTATATCATCTTCTTATTAAATTATTGTAAATAAATAAATAAATATACCGATGAATGTATATATATACAATATCAGAACGCGCTCTATTTAATTTGGCTGGTCAAATTTTCCCCGGTCATAACCATAATCACAAGTAACATGATATACATTATTCAATCCACCGCATGTAAATTCAAATCTTATTTAAATTAAGTGAATAATCATTACGTTTTATTATTTTATATATATATATATATATATATATATATATTATTTTTTTTGGTCAAATTAGTTTCGTCATATATAAATTTAAAATGTTATATATATATATATATATATATATATATATATATATATATATATATATATATATATAATAACCATAATCACATGTAACACATGCACATTATTCAACCGACCAATTTAAAGGTAAACTCAAACTATTAATTTTTTTTTAATTATTAAGTCAGCCATCATGTTTCCTTCATCAATCTTTTTATAAAACGTCTTATTTTTGGTAAAACAATAAAATATAGCATCAGTCTAAAGTCTAAACAAAAAAATTCATTATCATCCATAAATTATAGCGATAAATATATTTCTTTTCAAACAACTCCTAGGGTACAATAACATTTATCTGATTATTCATTCTCAAATCTTGTTTATTTTTATTAGAATAATGATAGAAGTTCCGACCAGTTTGTTCCGACAAGTTCCGATCAGTGTCAGTGTGGCATATTAAGTAATTAAACACAACTTTTGGAGTAATCTATATATACGGACATGTCGGAACATGTCGGAGCTTTCCTTCGGAACGTTTATCAGTTCCCTTTTTATTAAGGTTATTTATGCCAGTTGAAGCAATATTTGCTAGAAAGTGTGAAAAAAAGTGTGAAAAAACCATAGAAAGTTAACAACTGCCACATGGCAATGCATTGCATGATTCTCTTTCCAATTTATATCAAATTGTTAACTGACATGTGGCAGTTGTTAACTTTCTATAGATTTTTCACTCTTTTTTTCACACTTTAAGGAATTACTCTTTTAAAAAAGGGAATTGATTGTGTTTTTAAATAGAGTACTGCTAGTTCCCGTGAAAATTCCAGCGAAAGCAAGCTCTTCTCAATCAGCGGGCCCACAATAGTTATTATCTAGCAAAGCTGCAGTTAAATTTTGAATTTCCATATTTATCCTTTATTTTACTGACAAAAAATAAGTATAACCTTATATATAGCTAGCGGTAAAAAGCATTCTTATTAAGAAAAGCCACAATAATCAATAAAGCTAATATAAAAAAAAATTATCAAATAAATGCACTATCTTATTAAAAAAAAAAATTGGGTTAAATATTTCATAAATTCAACTATCTTTAATAGTTTTATAATTTGTATGACAGGCACTTATTTAGTAAACCTTTGGTTTTTCTGAATGGTGATTCATAATTTTTTAAATGGGGTTAATATATAAAAAAAATTATATTTGAAAAATTATTAAAGTAGGGTTCAAAATCCATTGGATATTATAATTTTTTGAGTTAATAATCAAATCACTACTTTGACTTTGATCCAATTATAAATCGTTAACCAAGTTTAATTTTTTAAAATTGAATATCTAAACTTTCAATTTTCGATTAAATTGCTGCATCCATTACAATTTACGTCAAATTGGATGAATATTAGCAGTTTTTGACCACGTGAGGTCTTTCGATTGTACAAATGTGGATTTGCTAAGAAATTTACAGCAAAATATTTTCAATACTGTCTAATTTCACGTTGGTACACATCGAAAGATCTCACATGACCTCATATGATCATTTTATGTCCAATGTAACGTAAATTGTAACAGAGATATCAATTTAGTCGAAATTTTATTTTAAAAAAAATCAAATAGAATTTTATTTTTTATGATTAAATTTGCTAAAACTCTTAACACGTGAATAGTAGAATGTTTATTTTTTTTGTTAAATTCACCGTGTTTCACTTTTTACTTTTATAAAATGAATACATTTTATTTTAGGCGGTTAGCCATATTGATAAATCACATAACGGAAAATAGGTTAATTAAAATAACAAATTAAAATTGATTAAAAAATATAGTCGTGTATGTTTTGCACTACTTCGTTGAAGAATCCGTGAAAAATCAGTTAGATTTATTTCCCTATGGCGTTTGCCGCTTGCACATGGTTTAGTAGTTTTTACTTTAGTCTATGATGATGTTGAAACTTAGAATTTTGCTACTTGTAGTCTTTTAGGGGTATTGTTGTAAGAATTGGAGAGAGAAAAGTGTGTATTCACTTTTTAAAAAAAGTAAAATTTTCTCTCTCTCTCCATGTGTAATGTGGGATTACTTTCGCATCATTATTCTTTTAAATATCTTATTATTTCCATGACCCACACGAATCTGATATTTAAAGTAAGAACACATTTTGATTCTATTACGATACATCTGTATTAGTAGGACAATATCACACTTCAAATTAAGAAGAAAAAAAAGTATCCTTTTATGAGCTAGGCGAAGTGAAATAGCCGATTTTCCTTTTATGATAATTTTAGGGTTAAGAACCTATGAAACGTCTGAATTATCACCCATGTTAATGGGAGAGGTCTGAAATTTAAAAAGTTAATAACAGAGGTCTGAAATTTCAATTTTGTTGATTTGAGATTTTCCGTCCATTTTAAGGGTTAAATTTAACAGAATTGTGTGAAATGACATTTTTGCCCCTTTAATATTTTGTTTTATTTAATATCTTATTTAAGTAAATGTGAAATGACAATTTTACCCCTAAAGTCAAATTAAAACCACCCAACTCCGGCCACCGCCACCCGACTCCGGCCACCACCACCCGACTCCGGCGACCACCACCTCGACTCCGACGACCACCACCTCGGCTCCGGCGACCCGACTCCGGCCACCACCTCAGCAAAAAAGCTCCGATCGGGGCCAAAAAGCTCCGATCGGGGCCAAAAAAGCTCCGATCGGAGCCAAAAAGCTCCAGATCTGGAGCTCTGTGGCCCCGGCCGGAGTCCAATCAGGGCCGGTGGCTCCGATCGGAGCTCAATCGGGGCCGGTGGCTCCGATCGGAGCCCAATCGGGGCCGGTGGCTCCGATTTTGGCCCAATCGGAGCCTTGGTGGTGGTCGCCGGAGTACGGTGGTGGTCGCCGGAGTACGATTGGTGGTCGCCGGAGTACCGTGGTGTCTTCAAGGGCATTTTGGTCTTTTCACTCCAAGCATGTGAGGGGCACACTTGATAAAAGGGCATTTTTGGAAAAAAAATTATTTCCGGTCACATGCCAAGCATGTGACCAACTTCCGTTAGTTTTAACGGAAAAAACTAACGGAGACCGCTGTTATCAACAAAACAGAAATTTCAGACCTCTGTTATTAACTTTTTAAATTTCAGACCTCTCCCGTTAACATGAGTGATAGTTCAGACCTTTCATAGGTTCTTAACCCATAATTTTATTATTATAAAGTTTGATAAACTTCATAATGCAATAATTAAAAAAAAAAAATCGAAGTTTCGAACCAATCTTTATTACGAAAAATAGCCAACACTAGAAAATGATGAGGGGACCCAACAATTGTCATGGGCGAACCTTGTTATGGATTGGTGTGTGCACCCTTAAGTAATTAACAATATCAATCAAGTATGGAGGTACATGCTTTCAATGAGACAAAGGTAGGGTAGAGGTATGTCTGCCCTACCCCACCTATATATATTATTTCGGATTAATTATTGAACTTCTATTTGAAATTTGTGCATTTAGATAAACTGTTTTTTTATTTTTAATAATTTACTAGTTTAGATTTCTTTTCTAAAAAAGTCACTAATTCTATTAATTATTATATATAATCTGAACCGAATTGATTACATAGCTTTCACATGATTAAAACAAAACCGAAAAATTGATATAATTAAAGTGTCTGAATTAGTCTCATCTAGGGGTGGCAATTCGTGCTATCGTGCGTGCTATCGTGCGCATTAGTGATAGTGTCGTGTTAAACTTACTGAACACGAACACGCACGATAAGCTTATCGTGCCACATTTTACAAACACGAACACGACACGGATATTTTCCGCCGTGTTCGTGTCGTGCTATCGTGTTGTGAAGATATATATATATATATATACGAGATCTTTGAGCAAAAATCAAAATAATTAACTTCATATTTAAAAAACCATGAATTAATATGTCACTATTCATAAGTTAGTATTATATAGTTTAAAAACACTAAATAATAAACCACTAATTGGAGGTAATAGATAAGGTTTGCTCAAAAAATACTTAAAATTTAGTCTTATTAGCACAACTTTATCGTGTTATCGTGCGTGTCGTGTTAGGATACTCAAACACGAACACGGCACGGAAGTTATATCGTGTTAGTCGTGTTCGTGCTATCGTGTTATCGTACTGCCATATGCTAGCACGAACACGGTTTTTTTCGTGCGTGTTCGTGTCGTGCTATCGTGTCGTGTCACAAATTGCCAGCCCTAGTCTCATCCATATTTTTATTTATAAATATCCACGTAACCAAAATTAAAAAATTTCGTCTAACATGTAAAACATTCCAAGAATCACAGATTTAGTAAGGGAAATTATTTTAGATCAATTTTTCATTCTTTAATCACACAAGTCACATAATCAATTCTGTTCAGATTAAACGAAATATTTTATTGAGTGGGCAATTTATCCGCAACTGAAACATGAATTAATAATATGTCTTTTTATCGAAACTACAACTAGCAATTTAATAAATAAACCACTGGATTAAAGTTGATCCAACACGATCCGTTTTATCGCTTATATTTTAACTGCTATTGCACTTTTTGATGGATATCTCCGTAGCACACTTATTCATCTCCGTAGCACACTTATTCTATACTTAAAATTATTTCCGCTCGCATTTAAGTTAGTCCATAAGAGTGTACCACAATAAATTTTGAATCCGAAAAATCTGATTGAAATATAAATCATCACTTAAGGACTATATCACAATCGATGCGATAGTGTTATAAAATATACCAAAATTCAGTTTAGAGTATTTTCAATAATAGTGCACGTTCTCTTTCAGTACGACCCATTACTCGAGCATGTCCAAGTTGAGAAGTCTTTAAGATTTAAAAAAAAAAAAAAAAATCTTTCGCGTGTAAAACTGGTGAATGCATTTATGATTTATTTATGGATGCCAGCATAGTCATCGCAATTTCTTACAACAAACGAAAATATGATACACGCTAAAAATTAATGTTTGTATAAACATATAATAAAAGTTAATATATACGTGTATGATATAAACAATAAATTTTTTTGTGTTTGTGTTTATATATTCTAATAATACGATAAAGTTGTACTAATAAGTCTGATTTTTTAAATATTTTTGTAAATATGACTTGTTTAATAAATTTTAAAAATGGAATATTAGAACTTCGTGAAATATGTCTTCAGAAGAGCAACATTTGTAGGATGTTTACTTCAAGATTAGAATTATCTTCACTTACATCGGGATAGTCTATAAGAGGTAAATTATTGTAAATGGATATATTTTTATTCTTAGAATCTCAGCGGAGTTTGAACCTCTGATTTTCATGGTTAATGAATGACGTGCTGAAGCATTCTATAATATTATATAATTATAGTTTTACTATATGAAGTTCATTATTTTGATATTTTTCTTAAAGATTTTGTATGGATATGTACGATTAACTTAACACAACATGTATCACAAAATAAATACGAATAATTATATGTCGTTTTCGTAAGATAAACTTATCTTAGATGTTTCTATTTGATAAGTTTAATTAACACGAATTGACAGCCGTAAGCATATGAATGTTGTGTTTTCTACTTATAGTATTATATACATAAATATATATTGTGCATTGAGTGGTATAGTTGATGTTTTTATCGTTCTGTCATTTTCCAACCAACTACTGACATCAATATTCAGATCTAAATTGATGATAAGAGGACCTTTCTCTATATATGATCTCTCTTTGCTCATATGCTGTACGTTGTCCTATAATTAACACACAGAGAGGTAGTTGATTGCTTTGAGATGGGCAAGCTTGAAGAAAGGAGCACTGGTTATTGTGCCAAAGTTCAAATATCACCAGTTAACGATCAAATGACACATCAAGGTAATATACATACATACATATATGAAATATGTCACCCACATTGTTCTATCTAGTAGATGGTGTGTAATTTATCTCACATTGATTAAAAGTAGGGTTAACAGGTGATTTGGTCCATGATGTTTGACAACTTTTGGGTTTTGGTCAATGATGTTTTTTTTTACCTAGTTTTGGTACCATATGTTTGCAGATTTTTCTAGTTTTGGTCTAACCGTTACATTCCGTCCATTTTTTGACATGTACAAGTCACGTGATCCACCCTAAACTTTCAATTTTGTTCAATTTAGTCCCTCTAATACTTTCCTAACCTTTTTATTGTTCAATTTAATCTCGAAGTTTCAAAAATTCAATTGGACCTATTGTCCAATTGGGATCAATTTTGAAACTTCGGGACTAAATTGAACAATAAAAAGGTTAAGAAAGTATTAGAGGGACTAAATTTAAAGTTTAGAGTGGATATCGTGACTTGAACATGTCAGAAAATGGACGGAATGTAACGGTTAGACCAAAACTAGAAAAAATCTGCAAACATATGGTACCAAAACTAGGTAAAAAAAAACATCATTGACCAAAACCCAAAAGTTGTCAAACATCATTGACCAAAACACCTGTTAACCCTTAAAAGTATGAGTTAATGTAGTATAAAAGAAGAAAACCTAATATTGTACTGAGTTCGAATCGTGCTGGGATAGATCTTTCTTATAAAGACGTTCATTAGTATTAAAATAATAAATATTACATTTTAATGCATTAACTATTTATTATTAACTTTTTAGTATCTTAATTTTTTTTCTTGCACAATTTTGAGTCAGATTACGGATTTTGGGGTTAGTAATAAATCCGTAACCCGTGTCCTCAAATATGCAGTTACGGTTATATATATTAACACTTAATTAGTGCGCTAATTAATCATTAGGGGCATGGTTAGCTGCTGATCAACAAGAACTCATGGAACCAGAAGCTTTAGCTGATCCAGACAGCTGTTTCTCCGAGTTCAAAGGGGTGAAGATTCATTACAAGTTGGCTTATCATGATACTTGTGATAAGCAGACAGTAAGTAGGAGACAACCTATGATATTGCTGCACGGTTTTGGCGCTTCGCTCTTCACATGGAACAGAGTGATGAAGCCTTTGTCCGAGCTGCAGTCCGGTTCCAAAGTTCTTGCTTTTGACCGGCCGGCTTTCGGGTTAACGTCGAGACCGATAAACCCGGTCTCCGACCTCAAACGTCTTTCGAATCCGTATTCGACGGCATATTCAGTACTTTCGACCTTGTTTTTCGTCAACTACTTGGGATCCGAAAAGACGGTTATAATCGGGTATGTTTCTTTCGCTCACAATATGATCGATTCTGCTTGATTTTGCTCCATCTGAAAAAGGGTCCAAAACCTATAAACAGTCTAAGGTTTGTCCAATGTTGAAATATGGTGTCTGAAATTTGAAACGTTAAATGGAATGTCTCAGGTTTCATTTTTGTTGAAATTTGGTATCTTCGCATGTCTTTTCATCTCTATTCAATCATTTTCATTGACCCACTCATAATCCATCACTCTTTACTTTCTATAAAATCACCAAATTTTCCTCAAAACTTGAACTTCCAAAAGAAAAGGTTTCCAACAGAGTGGTGTGGAGCGATTTCTAGCGACAACGGAGCAGGATTTACTTGCTTGGACCAGCTTTTTAGGTGACGATCCCGACAAGGTGTCGAGAAGGGAGCGTGCATAGGAGCTCGAATTTGACAGTTGATATCGTCGGAATTGACTTCTCTAAAGTAATCCACCGATACACTGATTATTAACAAAAATGAAACCTGAGACTCTTCATTTTAACATTTTTAATTTCAGATATAAATTTCAACATTTGGCAAACATTTGACTGTTTATAGATTATTAACCCTTTGAAAAATGAGGTTGAACTCATGGGTTGTACCGCTCCAAGATTTGCACAAATGATAGATTGGGTTTTGATCTGCTTAAATAAGTATGAATTATTGTAGAAAATATGTAAGTATTTATGTGTTGATTTTCCTCTAGAATGACATATGGAAGTATTTATAACGGTCTAAATAGGGTTCTTAAAATGGTATGCACAATCAAAAGTCGATCTGTTCGTGGCGTACGCTTGGACTTGTTGGGAGTCCCTAGGCGTCGCTCGTACCTCTTTGCAAGAGAGATTACTTATCATTTGTCTCCTTACTTGGAATCTGTCTAATCGAGGCATGACCTAGTAGAGGTCCCGCCTCTTATCGTGATTCATCCTTATTTCGTGATGATTGTCAACTAGATGTATTTTAGAGCACTTCTAATGTCAAAAAGACATTTTCAGGGATATTTACTTTCACACCATCGTCATGTTATAGAAGAAAGATTAATGAACTTTGGTCAAAGTAGTCAGCAAAAACCATTTTGGACATATAAAGACATTTTGGATCTATATAATTTTTATATGATATAAATAAATAAAATATATTTACTTATAATTTATTTTTTAATTTACTAATTATATTATCATACATACAAATCAATGTTTTATTCAATTAATTATCTATGAATTATAAAAAAAATACATAATTTAAATTATTAATAATATTACAAAATAGAAAACTTCATTGTATTAAATTTTATATTAAATAATAAAGTTACATAATTAATCATCCATTGTAGACTTAAACGGAATTTGCACGAGTATTATGAAATTGCCAGATATGTTCGATCAAGTCTTCTTGTACTTGTCGATATGGCTGTCTATCACGAAGTTGGATATTATTTTTGATATACCTTTTATTAGTATATTTTGTAAGTTTCTTTTTATTGTTGTTAAAAATAAATAAATTAGTTAAATATTTTGGAAACACAAATGTCTTTAGGACAACTTAGAGGAAAGAGAAAAATATTATGGAGGGACAATTAGTGGTATGAACAAATTTTGTCATTGCCTCTCACATCCACATAAGCAAATGTCTTGAAAAATTTGCCTATTGGAGGTGCTCTTAGCATAATTATCACCCTCAACAAGCGTTGCCTCCAAGCGTATACTTGGAGATCTCATAACCCTATTTTGTCACATGAATCAAAATTGGTGAATTTAAATTTTAGAATGTACTAAAATTAATTATTATAATCAAATTGGCATAATTTTTTCTACGTTACTCTTTTTATGATTTTTTTTTTTTATGTAATAGTAGAAATAAAAACATTATAACATATGACATTGTATATTTTTAATGTATATACATTAGTGTAAAAACTAAAGTAGCTTTTACGATGAATTAGGCACTCGATGGGCTCTATCGTGGCCATTAACACATACTTCGAAGCTCCGGAACGGGTGTCTGCTCTCATCCTTGTTGCACCCGCCATTGTTGCTCCTTTCACATCCGGTGGAGTTGTCTACTCGGAGAAAGAACACTTTGATTTGTTGGCTAGGATCTATAAGTTCATCAGGGAGGCATTATTCCAAGTATTGAAATGGATCGGAATAGTTTTCGCAGCGATTCTGCGTTCTGCTTTCGGTTTAATGCTGGTTAGTTTCTCTACATTTCATCACAATATCACATCAATAAGGGACGAAACTATAATTAAATGGTACAAATTAAATTATAGATAAATAATAATTATTAATATAAAAAAAAATTGCAAAAAAAATAAATGTAAAATTAAAATGCCTGCTAAATAAATAAAAATTATAATTTTAAAATTAAAATTACGCATTAGACAATTGTCCCTTCCTATTTCGTCTGCCATCAGTTATGAAAAGGTATTTAGTTGCTTTCGGAACGGGAGAATATGATTTTGGCATCCCGAACTAATGCACATGGAATACATCACATAATGCACGTGGTCGCCATGAGATAGATATTAAATGCCCTAACCAATCATAATCATCACATTCTTAATACGTAAACCACTCTTTATTCTTATCTGTCTATTGCGGTTTGTCTAACATCATTTTAAAGTATTGGTGCTTTCATGTATTATTTTTGTTTTGAAATTATTTTATTTATAGTTTAATTCTTCAATTTTAAGAGCATTATACTATGTCTCTTATTAGTAATTATTTCATTTTTATTTTTGCCTCCGAATATTTTTTTTTTTTGTGTTTTTTTTAAACTGTTGTTTTTATTTTCTACAATGTAAACCATAACATTTAAATTCAAAAAAAAAAATCTTAAAATTCACTTTATAACCATTGTGATTATTCAGTTTAATTTTACAAATTTTTGGGTAAAATTATAAATAAAATATTTGCAGAGTTTGAAACATGGATACTTTCAAAGGATCCTAGCAAATCCCTATTTAATGTGATAGTTTTCACATAGAAAGTTAACAACTGCCCCATAACAATGTATTACATGATTCTCTTTCCAATTTATGTCAAATTGTTAACTGACATGTGGCAGTTGTTAACTTTCTATGGTTTTTTCACTCTTTTTTTCACACTTTAAGGAATTACTCGATCAGTAATCGAGCCTAAATTAGATTGTACATTTTGCCAACTTTTTTTTTTATTGATTTTCATCACAATTTTAATGCGCCACTATAATATTATAATTTTAATGATTAGGAACTTAAAATAGTTTCAACTATAGGTCAACTATATAGGTTATGTTGCTTTATTATAGAGTTAAAATATTGATATTCGGTGTCCCATTTATAAGATTGGTTGATTTTTAGGGTTTTTACTTTTTTTTTTAAAATTGATGAAACAATTTTTTTTTTTAAGTATCAAATAAACCTAAGCCATGACCATGAACAACAAATCTAATACTTCTGAAAAAGTGGAAAACAACATGTATTTGTTGTTTAAAGTGTCAATTTTAATGCCAAAACCAGTCTAAAAAAGTAGAAAGCAACAAATTTGATAACTGAGTCACCGAATATCAACATTTAAAATCTGAAACAACGACTAACAACATAGCTTATAGTTAAGATTGGAATTAGACTCTTAACTCTAGTTTTAGATGAAAGTTCAAAACACTAAAAGAGGGACTTTAAACTTTTGTTTTTTTTCAGAGTAAATACATTTTTATCATTAGAGCCAAGTTTTGATCTTGAAACATGTGGGTTATCGACTCACTTTGCTTCCGCTGCAACACTTTAATATTATTATGATATTATATCTTAGTTTAAAACTTCGGAAGAGGAAATATTATAACTTAATTTACTAAACAAATTTCAGACTTAATTCCATCTGTACTTAAAATGGCAAATGGCAATGGTAACAAATTGTTTCGTCAAGGGGAAAACTCGAAACAAAATTACTTCAGGGGAAAAACCTAAATTAGCGAATATATCAGTCGGGTCCTTAACATATGAATAAACTAACATATGGTTTTGATGTTTTCAGGTGCGGATGGTGATGGACACTTTCGGTGTCGCTATAGTCAAGCTTGCATGGCATGGTCGTGTTTCAGAACATACGCTCGGCGGTTATACTAAGGTACATTGACCATTATCCAAACATCTTATGTTTTTGTCGGATCAACTCGTAAAACTAGTTATCTTATCTAGTTTTGCAATATTATTTATTTATTTAAAAAAAAATTATGTCTCTAAATTCATGGAATTAATCAAGGGAATTGCTTATGCAGCCTCTAGGGTGCAAAGATTGGGATAGAGCTCTGGTGGAATTTTTCGCAGCAATGCTCGATTTCACCGATAAGGAATCGAGCCCCGTGCCTTCGAATCGATTAAGCGAAATCTCATGTCCAGGTAATTAAACCCGATTAGTGTTTATAGTGATAGAATCGCGAATAGACGCGATAAAAGCTAGCTAGATACTGATTATGGTTTATATGCATGATCTTGATGAACCCAGTTCTGGTTATCACGGGAGATGATGATCGGTTGGTTCCGGCCTGGAACTCAAAGAGACTTTCGAAGGCGATTCCCGGGTCTGTCTTCGAAGTAATAAAGGAGTGCGGCCATGTCCCGCACGAGGAAAAGACCGACGAGTTCGTCTCGGTTGTGCAAAGGTTCCTACAAAGAGTTGATGTTTCATTATAAATAGTTGAGACCCAATCGTGAGATGTTAACTCCGGGTTAATTTAATTTATGTCATCTATGGCAAAGTATGAAATCACTTCTCTATATTTGTAAAATGTGTTATCTAAAGAAATATAATTCTATTGGATTAAATTAGATAATAACATGTGACGAAATCGGTAATTCTAAAGTTTAAAATTTATTGTAGAGCTTTAGTAAACATTCGTGCCTTAGAATGAACGATCGACCGATTCACTCAGATTCGGGTCTCTTGATCCGTCACGAACATAATCAAATCCCGACAAGAAGTCGTCACCGAAAATAACAGCCCCTGCAGCAAGGGCACCTGCCCCGAGTCCTGCTCCGAATCCCGGTCCCCTAGATGTAGACGGTGGCATATTCATGTAGCTGCCATGCACATTCTCCATTCTCGGCATAACAGTCGGTATGAAACCGACATTAGAAGGCGGTGGTGGTGGAGGAGGTGTTCGGGCTGTAGGGTACCCCGGTCTTCCTGCTGGATGCATGGTTCGGGCCGGATGGTAGCCCGTTTCTACGTGTGTCTGCATAGCTTGGGCCGGATGGTAGCCCGTTTCTACGTGTGGCTGCCTGGTTCGGGCCGGATGGTAGCCCGTTTCTACGTGTGGTTGCATAGTTCGGGCCGGATGGTAGCCTGTTTCTACTTGGGACTGCAAGGTTTGGGCCGGAGGATAGTCCATTTCTGCTTGTGGGTGCATGGTTTGGGCCGGATGGTAGCCCGCCCCTCGTGGTGGTTGGTCGGTTGGTCGGCCTGGGTATTTCGTTTCATTTATCGATATGTTGTGGTTGTGCGCTAAAGGCGACTCCCCGGGCCTTCGGTTTTGTCGGGATCTTCGAGTTATATTGAGTTGGGGTTGAGCCGAGCCATCTTCCTTGAAGGTCATCTGATTGTTCTCGTGATCGAACACAATTCCTCCTTGATCTGAAAAAATATTTTAAATTCTGTATTTTATATCCTAATAATTTATTACTTCTGTAAAAGTGAAATATACAAAATACATCTAAATCACACAAAATGGGGAGAAACTGTCAAATTATAAAATGTGCATTGCCCCTGATTGCAATACGCAACATAATGTTCAGACTATTCTATTCACGATCTAAGTTTTTTTCCGATCAAATTTAGTAAACAATCAGTGCATACATGATACACATGTACTATCATAGCCCAACTTGTACTGTAGTATAGTTAAAAGTTCGGCCCATTAAAGTGCTATTGTAAACTTCTCATATGCCTGATGTTTATATATGAGCCTAACAAAACAACAAATTTTTATTTACATTTAACCAAAAAAAATCATATAGAGCTAGTATATTGCAATTTCTATAAAACCTCAAATCTACCTGAGTAGTGATGATTAGGAGCATCTCCTTCCTCCGAAATATGAACCGACACATCAATGAACCCTAGAGTCTTCCCCGAATTCCCCTTCCTCAACTGGTAGCTTCCCACCTCTTCAATGGCGGATTTCCCTTTCCTGTCGCCCTTTCTCGAGTGCTTCGAAAGGAACTCCTTCAAGGGCACCGACGCAGTCCCCAGGAGGCTTTCTCTGAGAAACACGGGCTCCCTACTGTAAACCTCCACATGCAGCGCCAAGCCCGACAAGCCCGAACCCGACGACCCGTCGTCAATCAATGTTGCGAATTTCATCCTCCATATCGGGTTCGAGTTTCCGGTTTCGTCGATCCTCGTGCAGTACTTGTTCTTCGGGTCGATCCACCCCACCGCGAACCATTGCAGCTTCCATAGAGAGGAGCGCCGCAGCCCGCGGGCTGACATTAGGGAAACTTCGATCCATACTTTGCCCATTTCTTGAAGAAACTACGTTTTGTCTTGAGAAATAAATGTTTATATATATATGTATATATGCTCTTCTTTTGTATATATATATTGAAATTATTCTTATTCTTTAAGCACCATGAGAGCCAGGCAAGCTTTTTCTTGTGCCTTTGGATGGAATATTAGCACATATCATCATAATTTATACAATTTACTATGTAGAGTAGTAGGAAGAATATGATGCCTATCCTTACTATTATTTATTTATTATACAAGAAAAAAAATTAGATTGCTCAAGCATTTTAATTTTAATTTTTAAGAATTTATAAAAAAAAGTTAATTGTTACATAAAAAAAATTTGTTACATAATTTTGTTTATTTTTATTAAAAATCAATGTATCTCGTATAATTTTTAGAGTGAGCTGATCATACATGTTGTATCATTATCGAATTCAACTTAATCATGTCATTATAATAGTCTTACGATGATAATGCATACACATGTAGCGTGAAGACCTTACTCAAAAGAGAAGCAAATTATTAAACATGCAATCTTTGCGTGGGTGTTTAGATGGTGTAATGTGTGATGTAATTTCACATTACATTCACATTATACCGTATTGATTGTCAAATAATGTAATGTGCATTGTAATGTAATGTCCATTGTAGTATGAGATTACACATCCAAACTCCATTCATTGTAATGTGAAATTACATAATAAAAGATGTAATGTAGATTACATCCAACCTTACGTAGTGTTATTATTATTATTTATTAAATAAATAAATACTTTATAATATCTATAGTTTGTTATGATTATTATTATTAGCTTTTTATTTTGTATCTACTTCTAACTCATTATTATAATACATAATAATGCATATGATATTTTTATAAAATGAGTAAAGTCTTTTTCGTTACATTTTTTATGAAAAATATCTTATAACACTGTATATGTTTTAATTAATAGAAATTTAATACTTATGAATATTGAGTTTTTGAAGTTTATAAATGACTATAGTATTAACTACAAAACATAAAGTTTAAAAAGTTAGTTGTTGTCAAAATATATATTCTTTTAAATCCTATCATATTAATATATTTTCTTATATAAATTAATATAATAACAATAAAGTCATATTACAATATACATTACAACACATATCAAATACTATAATATAACATTACATATTTATTACAGCATAACCAAATAATACAATATAACATTACATTTCGTAACTCACATTTAAATAATTGTACATTACCTCCATCCAAACACTCTTAAGAATCCAAAAGAAAAGAAACATATTACTAAATCGGATTAGGCTACTGTTTCACGTAAGGAACCGTTCCACTTCCACATTCCTTATAAATCCAACTCCTACCTTAATAAGCACAATTATACTTCTTAAGAGAAGTAAATAATACTACAATAGATTAGCATTTAGAAAAAAAGTGAAAGTGCTCAATATTTTAACAAATTGATATGTAGTAAGATAAAATTCATATTATAGAGTGTAAGTTTATGTTTTTAATTATTTGGAGTTTAATAGTATCTAAGTAAAATTATAGGATTAAATATTTTTTTAATTTTGTAGATTACTAATTTAAGATAGTTATAAAATCTTACCATATAGTTACTATTTTTAACATATGTGGTACTATTTTAATGCGACACCATTGCACCATTCTGATAAAGCAAAGAATATCGAACTTGTGTTGGGCCAAGAAAAGCCCAAAAAATGGGATTTGGTATCTTTTTCTCATCTCTGTCTTCCACTTCGAATTTTTCTGTCATCTCTGTACTTCCCAAGATTTTGAATGGAGATCGGGGACTTGTGTGCTCAGGCTTGAGAGAGAGACTTGTCTAGACTCTAGACCAACCACTTGTCGCACTCGATTGAAGCTTCTCCCTCTAACTCCTAAGCTAGCTCCTTTCTCCATTCCTTTTCAGCTCAGGGCTCCCAACCGATCCCAATTCGCGGCTAGGTTTGGCTGAGCTTGGCGCCTAATGGTGTTCCTAGGGTTCTGAGCTGTGTGGGATTCTTCATTTCGATAGAGACTATGGAAGGGAGACGAGTCTGCGTTAGGCCTTGTAGTGGTCGGCGAGTGGTGGCGTCGAAGAAGCGTCCGCGGTGGTGGTGCGGAGGGGATGGGTTCGTCAACAGCGTCAAGAAGCTCCAGAGGCGCGAGATCAGCTCCAAGCGCGGCCGAGCTTTCTCCATGACTGATGCGCAAGAGCGCTTTCGCAACATTCGGCTACAGGTTCTGCTTCCTACTTTCTTATTTTTTGTGAGAGTGTAAAACGGGTCAAATGGAGTCAATTTTAATATACAGTTTCGTAGTATCCGCTTCAATTTCAGAGATTGCAATTCCATGAAACGAGCATGATATCTTGCTTCAATGCGTTTCTGAATTCTTAAGCTCATTAGCTAAGAGGTAGCCCAAAAGGGGCTTAACTTGTATTAGGCGAATTGCTGCTTAGGTGTGGTTTGAAGTACCATCTAAAGCACCGCATTGTTTCTAGTATGAATGAAAATGCCCCATTGCTTAATGGTTTGAGCTATTGCTTTAGTTGTTAATGTCGAACTAATATTTCTCAGCTCAAAAACGAATCGCCTAGCTAGGATGCCCGATTTTCTGATTTCTCTTTTTTCATTTTTAGGGCTTATTATTTATTTTACTTCCAACTCAGAGTCCAGTAACTGTAGCTGGTAACTTTTACTTCTAATGTTTGTGTTGATTGTTCTATATTTAAATAGTATTGTTGGTATATGGCCCAAAAATAGTATTGTAGTAGGTATGGCCCGAAAAAAAGTATTGTAGGTCAGTTACCACCTATTGGAATAGATCATTTTATTGCAGTTCATACCTTGCTTAGAGAGTTAATTTAGTTATAGATATTAGAGAATTGATGAGATGCATAATGTCGATGTGATTTACCGTAATATATCCATGAAGGTTAACGATATAGCTCACTATTTTAAGTTGTGTATAAAGTACTCTTTAAACCAAATCCCTCAGCAAAGCTGAACCCATTCGTAAAGCTACATAACATTAGTGAGATCTCAATAAAGTAGTGATTTCACAAACCTACTTCTTTGTGCTCTTTGCACGAGCATTGGGGCCAATCTGTCACTTCTATGTATTGGAGTAGGGGGAGGGAAAAATAGAAGATATTTACGTTTGTCTTGATTCTTTAGTGATTTTAAAAATCAAGGGGACAAGTACCTTGTAGGACCTTTAGTAGTTTTACGTCCACTTGGTGCTCCTTGCACATTTTGGCCTAGTGCCTATACAGCTATTTTACAGAGTATTAAGATGATACATTAGAAGGAAAATAAATATACTTAGGAGCTACTGTTATACTCCAAATGATCACCAATCATACCATCTCATTTTCTCAGTTTTTATTTCCTCTTGATTAAGATTCCATGAGGCTGGCCTTGGTGTGTCATGTAATAGTAATACCTAAACAAGTTTCAGTCCGTTAGGAAAATGTCTGATGGTGGTCAGTTCTTCTCGGCCTATGATAGATCTAAGTCTTTGCTTTTCTTTTAATACGGCGACATAAAGTTTACTTCTGTTGCTTTGATATTTATGTTTTTCTTTTAACAATATGTTTTAGGAAGAGTATGATACACACGACCCAAAAGGTCATGCTACACTAGTCTTGCCTTTTCTGAGAAAGAGGGCTAAGATTATTGAGATTGTAGCAGCACGAGACATAGTCTTTGCTCTTGCACAGTCTGGACTTTGTGCAGCTTTTAGCCGAGGTAATAGTTTTCACTTTGATATTTCTATTTTTGTTTTGGATGAATGTGATCACTGGAGTAAGACTAATATCTTTCTAATTTGTTTTGTAGAAACCAATGAAAGGATTTGCTTCCTGAACATCAGCCATGATGAAGTTATCAGAAGTTTGTTTTATAATAAGAATAATGACTCCTTGATAACAGTTTCAGTGTATGCATCAGATAACTTCAGCTGCTTAAAATGCAGATCGACAAGGATTGAGTAAGTAAATCTTGTTAACTTACTGCTCTTGTTATTAGTTCTTATAACTCTTTGGGCCCTTCATTTTCAATTTTTAAGCTAGAATAGAGATAACAAAAGACTACTGGTTAAGGTATAATAGTATTTTTTAATATTGTAATAAAAACGTACCTGAAAAATGGTAGTCACAAGACTCACCCTTTTTCCAAGATATTCTCTTCCGTCCGTGGGGTTTGTCTGATGCATGTTATTGTGGTGCCTGTTCAGTGGTCATATTTTTCGGGGTTATCAATAGCGTTGTGATGATTGTAATGATTTGGATGATCCAGATACATAAGGAGGGCTAAGCCTGATGCAGGCTTTGCACTTTTCGAGTCGGAGTCTCTGAAGTGGCCTGGTTTTGTAGAGTTTGATGATGTAAATGGAAAGGTGCTAACCTATTCTGCACAGAACAGGTAAATTGAGTCCTCCAAAGTTTGTAGTCATTAGGAGAAATGATCTATTCTTATCTTTTGCACAATAAAAATTTATATGTTCTGTTGTAGTATATACAAGGTGTTTGACCTCAAGAACTATACAATGCTGTATTCGGTATCAGATAAAAATGTTGAAGAGATCAAGATAAGGTATAGTTTCCTTATGCCTTAAATTGCCATCGTTATCTGCTTTAAATTATTAAATTTCCGGCTCATATTGACTCTTGATCATGCCTAAATCTCTGAGTAATATCTGTTTAGCCCGGGAATCATGCTGTTGATATTTACGAAAGCTAGTAGCCACGTGCCTCTTAAGATTCTCAATATCGAGGATGGGACTGTGCTGAAGTCATTCAATCACCTACTTCATCGGAATAAGAAAGTTGATTTTATCGAACAGTTCAACGAAAAGCTTCTCGTCAAGCAAGAAAATGAGAATCTACAAATTCTTGATGTAAGAATCAACTGATTTTTTTCAATGAGTATATGGTAATTTTATCTCCAATTGATGAATGCTACCACATGCAGGTTCGCAATTTCGAGCTGACAGAAGTTAGTAGAACGGAGTTCATGACTCCATCAGCATTCATATTTCTTTATGAGAACCAGTTATTCCTGACATTCAGAAACCGGACTGTGGCTGTATGGAACTTTAGAGGGGAGCTTGTTACCTCGTTTGAAGATCATCTTCTGTGGCATCCTGATTGCAATACAAACAACATATATATCACGAGTGACCAGGACCTGATTATTTCGTATTGCAAGGCTGATTCAGACGATTCCTCGGCTGAAGGAAATGGTAATTCTTTTCCATTAATGTTTTTTTTTTATGACGAATGGTTGACTTGTTCAGAAATTTATGGGAAAATCACCTAATTAGTACCTCAACTATAGTGTGTGTTCTTTTGTGTTTTTCCCGTTATACTTTTCACTAACTCAACTATCAAAAGTGATTAGTAATATTGATTATTGTGATCAGTTTTCTGTTAATCGATGATGGAAAATGGTCATGTGACTAGCACCGTTGACCACTTTTAGGTGCGATTACAACCAAAGTTTACTCCACTAGTATTATGCCTCTAATCATTTGATTTTCGAAGATAAGCCATGGGTCATTAGGTTCGAGAATCAAAAGATTAGGGACTCGAGAGTTGTTGGGTAAACTTTGCAAGGTATGGTTATTTCTTAAGAAAATGAAGGGTATTTTCATTTTCTTTTAATCTGTGAAAATGGAGGGAAAATCAGTGATAGTTGAGCTAGGAAAATGTATTAATGAAAATAGTAATTATAGCACAAAGACACTCCTACAATTTTGAGGTGCCAATTAAGTGATTTTCCTGAAATTTATATCGGTCTTACAATTAAAACAAAAAGACTTGGACTAATTGCCCCCAATCATATGCAGACTGCAGTTGTAATACAATTCTATGCATCTTTGTTTTTGCAGCTGGCTCCATCAACGTAAGTAATATACTGACGGGGAAATGCCTTGCAAAAATAAGAGCAAGCAAAGGCTCCTCATCATCATCAACATCAGCAAATCAATGCATGTGTGACAATGAATGTGGAAGTAGCAGTAATTGCGTCTCCAAGAGACGGGAAAATGTGAGGAGCACGGTTGCAGAAGCCTTGGAAGACATCACCGCACTCTTCTACGATGAAGAACGGAATGAGATTTATACGGGCAACAGGCTCGGCCTTGTACATGTATGGTCCAATTAGTAAGTGCTTCAGCTTCTGTCTGGTTTGTTTGTTCTTAAGTTGTGTAGATTTTGTCATTCTCGCCTTCTCCCATCCATTTGTGTATGATGGTTGTATTGTAATTTGTGGTGAAGCTTAGACCGGTGCCTTTCTGTACCCGAATTGATTCAGTTGTGATGAAACAGACAGTAATGGAGTCCTGGTAATGGAAAAATGTTTATGACCAGCACTTCATCCATTACGTGTTAATCATGTGGATTGAGATTATTCTAGGTTTGGAGTAATTATGCTACATGTGTTGTCATTCTGAAGTGGCAACCTAGGACACTCCATAGAGAGAGAGAAAAAAAAAAAAGCTATTGATGTATGGTTGAAAAAGTTGCTTCTTTTTTGTTGCTGCCATTTGAAGGGATTATGAGGATTGTTGGTTGGGCAAAACCTTAACCCAAAGGAAGGAATATGAGGTTTAGGGTTTGGGCTTTAGAGGTGGCGTGTGAGTAAAGGTAGAAATAAAGTTACTCAGTCGTGGGGGTAAGTAGGCTTCTTATTGAAGGGATTGGATTGTAAGGGTGGCAATATCAGTTGATGCCAATTAGTAGTGTGATTGCGTTAAGTTCACTCAAATTTTAGCTGGTCCTGCTAGGATGTGTTCAATTCGTCAAGTATGTACCCCATAACTTTGATTTTGTTCCTTTTTCCACCGGAATTGGACTTTTTGTTCCGCTATGGGTCCTTATAGGGAGAACTGCAACTTCTACACATCATACCTAGATTAATTACCAGGTTAGTTCGTAAGATGTACTGACTATGGATTTATTTTACATGCTAGCTTCACATCTAGATTTAATTTTCATTCGTATCAGGTTAATTCGTGTATCACCTAGATTAATCTCTATTCTCATTGGGTTAGCCTGTAACTCTTATTAGTCAGTTCGTAAGAGATAAAATGTTCTAGATGATTATTTTTTTACTATTCTCACGATCTTAACGGAGTTTGAATACTCAAATGCTGGTTAATAAATAAATCGCTGATTCACTGTACTATTTACTAAGTTAACCGGAATTGGACTTTGATTTTATGATGTTCAATCCACACTAGAGGGTTTTTTCGATAAAAAAAATAAAGTGTTCATATGATTTTACAATGTACTCGTTCCTATTAGTCAAGAGATGGTAATGATTCACATGGCAATATTAATTTGCGGAAGAATTTCTGCCCATTGTTGATGCTAAAGTCCAATAACAATAAGGAACGTATTGATTTTCCACACTACACCAACGATATTGTCTCCAGTTTTTATATTAAATCTCCGACACTAATTCTATGCAAATGTTGATTATTCTAGGTATGCAGAGTATAGTATAATTGTTGTCCTTTTAATTCGGAGTTTTCCTATAAATGTTTTTTATACTTACAGTTAACCAATAGTTGATGTAATTCTCAGATCTATATAACCTAGGATTAAATTTTTAAGGTGTTTAACACGTGCGAAGTTCCAGTCATAGTGTGATACCCGATTTGTACTTCATAGATAGAAATGAGTTATATGAAGCAAAATAATTTATCATTTTCTAGGGGGGTTAATAATCAAATTAATACCTGAATTCTTGTCAATTTATAAATCTCCGTTTGAACTTTCATTTTTTTAAATCAGTTATTTAAAGTTTTAATTTTCGAACAAATTGCTACATCTGTTTCAATTCCTGTTCTTTTCATATGTATCAAATATGGATTAAAACATAAATTTAAAGCATAGTACTTAAATTTGATGCTCAATTGATGCCCAATCCGAATGGTGTCTGTCAATTGAGCATCCAATTGAAAGTATTTAGTTGTGATTCTTTTAATTTATATCTCAATCCATATTGTGTACATATGAAAACATCTCACGTGGCGAAAACATGCTCCGTCTACATCAAATTTGACAGAAATTGAAACAGATACATCAATTTGCTTGGAAACTGAAAATTTGGTTGACATATTTAAAAAAATAATTAAAATTTAGATAGCTATTTATAAACTAATTAAAGTTAAGTAGCATATTAAGCATTTTCGGGCATTTCTATCATGCTCCAAGAGCACCATGCTTTTAGTACTATTTTTTGTATTTTTATATTGTCATAAAGGTGAACCCTAGAGGGAACCCTAGATGGAAATTAATATTATTAATGGTATGATGCAAATATTAGGTGTAATTAAAAAAATTCATATTTTTTTTTTATAATTTTAAAGTTTTATATATATTAAAATTAAGTCCACCTTAATAATAATAAAAAAAACCAAAAGTATAGTGCTCTGGCAGCAAAATCCAGCACTAAGTGGAACGAGTTTGGTGACGCGTCAATAATTGCGACTCTTAGTTGAGCTTTATACATGCATTAGAATTGGACGATATCGGTCATTACGTGTATCGTTTTTTCAACAGAGAAAAGGAAAAATGAAAAAGGGAGATCTCTATATAATATATTTATATATATACTTGTTTAATTTAATACACTAATCAAGAGGAAAAACTCTAATAAACAAATCAGAGCCTAAACATGACAAGAAATCTCGGCATCAGTTCACCTTCACTTAATTCAGTAGGAATCAAAATTCACACCGCTCTCACTCACGACCAACCGCGTCAAAACACGCGCTTCTATATTTTTCATTTATTATTATTTTAAAATTATTCGGCGATACCTTTTAAACTTATTCGATCAATTTTCTAGTTGATTTTTTTTTAAAATAATTATTTGATTTTTTTTGGAACAAATTATTAGTTATTTTAAATATTCTGTTAAATATGGATTACACTGATGTGATTTGCATATAATTAAAAACAAATCAGAAATTAACCTAATATGGCATAATTGTCTTAACGAAAACAGTAAATTTTGGAATGCTTCTCATACTACAATAAAATTTTATAATTTTGTTTATGTGGATATTTATAATTTATAGACTAGATAAATGAGAGCATTTCTATAATTTTATGTCAAATTCTCAATTTTTCTGTAACTATGTACAAATAAAGTAACATATTTGATTCTGATTAAACAAAATATTTGATAAAGTTAACAATTTTGTTGACAAACGAAACTTAAATATGAATGGTAAACAAACTTCATATATCAAATTGTATGAGTATCTAAATTTCACCTAATAATTTGATAATTTAACTCTTAATTATTAGTGATACACATTATTGGTATAGATAGAATGATGAAGAGTAAAATATTCCCCTGCGTCGGACACGATTTTCAGACCGACCTTTGCACAACAATTCACGCAGAGCATTATTGTATGTTTGTAGAGCAATATCGTCGCTTCCTCCTCCTATTTCGACTTAAAAAAATTGTAATTCTTTAGAAAAAAAAAATTATATGGTACTGAATTTCTATGCGTATGCTTTCATAAAAAAAAAAAAAATCTATGCTATCAGTTTTTAAAATAATCATTACTCATATTATATTATATTAGTAAAAAATTTAAAATAGTAACTATAAATACTTTTTTATTTTTAAAGTTCAATATAAACACTTTAATCAGAGAATATAGATTCAAACTCCTCCGGAAAATATGAGAATAAAAAAATATTAATAACCACCATTTTTTCTTACGATCTGACCGAATGAATATTAATCTAAAGGTAAATCAAACATAATTACCCTTTTAATGGAGCCCGCTCGGGACCACCCATGATAACAAAAGAAAAGTTCAATATCAACACTCTAATTAGTGAATAAAGTAATATATCTACTACACCATTATAACTAATTAAGTATTCAACATTATTCACATTAGATTAATTCATAAAAAATAAACAGATAATTAGAAATATTTTTTAATTTTTGAAATTCAAATCCAACTTATTTAATTAGTTAAATAAAACGCTCAACCAGTAGTCATATTATATGCAGTGTTTTTTATATGATTATTATTATTATTATAACCAATTAATTATTTAGCACGTAGCTACCCTTCCTTCTCTCTCGTTTGCTTTCTCTAGGGGCCATTCTGTTCACTTTCTTGTCTGCTTTATAGTCATCTCTTCTTCACTTCACCGATTTCCTCAAATCTATTTTAAAAATCTCCGAGGTAAACTTAAATCCCATTCCCGTGTCTCTTTATCTGTTTTGCGCTTGAATCCAATAGGACCCCCAACCATTTTTCTATCAATTCTTCTTCTGGGTATCTTCTTCACTGCTCAAGATTCTGCATTCTGGGCATATTTCGAACTGAGTTCCATGTTCTTGAAGCAACCCACTTGCATTGTGTCAGGACAGGTAGTAATTTGCATCTGCTTCGATTTCGAGCATCTTCCGCTTTTGATTTCAGCTTACTAGATCTTTTGAAGTTGTGTCGGTGGCTGTGAGTGGGTTTCGCTGTCCAGATCTGGAGCGAATGCGGTTCGTAAAGGTGAAAAGGACATAGGAATTTGAGTTGATTGTTTGTTTCTCCTCTGCTGCTACCTGCATCTTCATCGTTTTCAGCTATTTTTCTTTGACTAACGAGTTCAGTCTGTTAGTGAGCTGAATTCAGTAGCGTAGCTCCATATTAGCAGTTGATGGTAGATATTCCGATTCATTTACTGAAGATATCGATTACCATGGAAGGATGATGATTCTTCCTTTTAAGCCTATACATTTTAGCATCTTTTTTATTTTTCCTGATTTAGCTCATTTCTTATTCATATGCTTCTATTTCTTGCTTTCTATCATGCTCCAATCTCAATCTGTAGTATGATTGCAATTCTGGATTCTTGATTTTGTTTTATGCAAAATTAGATAGTTTATTTGATTTTCCCGAATCCGTGAAATCTGCTGGACTTCCTTGGGTTTTCCTTGAATTTGTTTTATGCAAAATTAGTTTGTTTATTTGATTTTCCCGAATCCGTGAAATCTGCTGGACTTCCTTGGGTTTTCCTTGAATTTCGAAGCTGTTCAGTGGAGTAGGACTAGAGTTAGTTACTGTTTTGGGTGCTGGCAATTAATTGTGGGATTTACATCTATAAAAGCTGCATTTTTCAATTTCACTTGTTAGTTTGCAGTTTTCTTCAGTCGATTCTGTTATGATCTGATGTGTGTTCCCTTTCTCAGTATCAGCTTCCTCCCAATCGAGCCAGTCTTTGCTAATAAGATAAGGGAATACTCAGAAATGGATGCAGATATACATGCTGATGCTCCTCTTCAGTATGCTACAATTCAGATATTACCTGCGAAACACCGGTTAGTTTCTCCTTCCGCTTCTCTTTGTTACATGTGATTTTTACTCTAACCATTTTGACTTGACTGCAGTTATCTATCTACAAATTAGACTCTGAATAATGTACAACTGAAGTGCTTTAACCGTAATAATAATTCTTCGATCTTTCGTAATGGCTATGCCTTCTGTTGAGAGCCAAGCATGTTGCTCTTCATTGCCTGCTATTTTAGATACTTTTCTGTCTATGCTTTATAAGAATATTTTTAATATATATATATATATATACACACATAAAACCCAGAAGTTTCTGTTTCTGTTACCTATGAAGCATGTTTCTAGTCATTTTATGAATGTTCTCAGGTATGAAGCATACATTTGTGGTGACAACAAAGTGGAAAAATTGTTAACTGGGGTTCTTGATCATTTATTGCCGTATATGCCCTCCCTGAAAGATTTGTCCTCCAAAGGTGTCAATTCCAACTTCAAACTGCAACTTCCAGAGAATCTCCGTGGTTCAAGATGGTTCACAAAATCAACAATCAACAGGTACTTAGTATTGTTTTGAGAATTTTCCTGTTCTGACATTGGATTGTCGCTTGTTTCTCCTAATATCTGCACATTGCTTCACAGATTCTTGGGCACTGTTAGCTCAATTGAACTTATAAATGCTACCAAGGCTATTGTGGACGAGATGGCTCAATTGGAGGAAGCAAGAAAGTTTCATGTTTCAATATACTCTCAAGTACCTCCTCATGCCCTCTTGTTGTTCAAACTATTTTTTCAAATTATAATTTCTTGCTCAACAACCTTCGCTAGATTCCTTAGTTTAATTTTGCTTCCAAATTAAATGTAAAATGTAAAATGTTGTCATTCCAAATTATAATTTTTGCTCAACAACCTTCACTGTATTTCAATATTTCAAACTTAAGGCTACTGTTTTGTGCTGCAGCCTGAAGTTGATGAGTCGTCCGACTCTACAAGGTACGTGCCGTTTAGTTTAATGTATTCTATGCTACTTTTGCCACTTACCTTATTTTACTGAAGAAAATGTTCTTTCAGGAATGAACTGTTACGAGCTATCGATTCGAGGTTGGGTGCTTTGAAAGGAGAGTTCGCTACAGCTTTCTCCAATGCTGCTTCTGGGGTCTACTCTGCTGCAGAGATGAGCAACCTAGCTATGTTTTCTCGACACTTTGGAACCACTGAAATGGAGTAAGTTGACCATGAATTCAAGATCATATTTCTTGTTCGATGCATTGAAATGGAAAGAAAATTATCATCTATGCATGAAAATAGACGGAGTACATCTAAATTTGAAGGATCACCTGATAAATTGTCTAAAACCTCGAACTTGTAGGTGTAGGCATAGTTTGGTATTGTCTTTTGATACACTGGTATGGAAACTAAATGGCATGTCAATTTTTTTAGATATGCCTCAAATTAGACTTACTACTGTACAATTTGAGAAGACGACTTGACCAACTGTCTAGAACCTCAAACTTGTAGGTGAAGGCGTGATATTATGATTTGACATGAATTCTATTAGGTTGGACAGTTAGACTTTTAAGGAAAATTCTAAAAATTGTGGAACTTAGAGTGAAACTTGATATCCCACTTTCTCATTAAATGAAGGGAAGGGAGGGAAATGATGAGAAAAGATTTCCGCTTAATACTTTTTGAATCCAAACAAATGATCAGTCTCCAAGTCTCTTCTCTTTTCCTCCATTTCACTTGGAATGGTGCTACTGATAAACTTGTGCAGCCTGACACCATGTTAAATTCGTAGGGACCTCTTGACCATCGAGCTTGTATGTGAAAGCATGGTTGTGGTTTAGTATAATCTTCAATAAATTAACTTACATAATGTTTTTTTCAGGACTGCCTTGCACGAGATTCTCAAAATGAGTAAAAAAAGTAGCTATTCGAATACCTTGACAGAGAAACAGCCACCATCTGCGCATAATTTAAGGAATGGGAATGGGCTGCACTCAGAAATTCTGATTCAGTACAGCGTCTCACCTGCAAAAGTTGCAGAGGTCGAAAGACGAAACTTATCAGGGAGCGATGATTCCTCCGGTGCAGAGGATCAGGCTTCTGCAGAGAGAAGTCGGGCCAGTACCAGGTCTGCATCACGTAGAAGGTCAGCATCTCCAATGAGGAGAGTTCAGATAGGGAGGACCGGGCCCCGCAAGCCCGCTGCTTTAGCTATCAGGAGCCTCGGGTATATTCCAGGCAGAGATAAAGGGTTCGGTCAGGATGAGGAGGAGGAAGGATTTGAAAATGTTGACAAAAAGGCCGAGCTCGACTTGAAAAGGACGAGTGTTCAGGAGAGAATCAAGATTTTTGAAAGCAAACAGAAGTTGGAACAAGAATTGGAGATTGAGAAGAAGCGGTCGTTGGTTTCATCTGCAAGTTTTAATAAGTCCGTTTTGAGAAGATGGAGCGCTGGAATGGGAGAATCGTCTAATCAAACTCAGCAAGAAAGTGAACAGATCGAAACAGAGGACTCTGTTTCTGAAAAACATGATTCTGTTTCTGGTGAGGTTGCGGTAGCAGATGAAAAGCAGAAAGCTTTGAGCCAAGTCGATGCTGAAACCGGTATTGGTTGCATTGAGAGTGATTCAGATACAGAAGAATTTGAAAACAAGGCCTCTAATCAGGAAGACGATGTAGGAATGGAGGAAACAAATGAAAAGATGAAGAACTCAGCAGAATGGAGCCGACAGAAGGAAGCAGAGTTGAACCAAATGTTGATGAAGATGATGGAAAGTGGTAAAGGTGGCGGTAAAAGTGGAAAAACAAACACCACACAAAACCCAGCTGTGGAGCAGAGAGGTGGGTTTTATGATAAGTACAAGCAAAGGAGAGATGAGAAATTACAAGGAGAGAATGCAGGGAAAAAAGCGCAGAAGCAAGCACAGTTTAAGGCAATGCAGGAGATTCTCAGTGTTAGAAAAGCTGAAATGGCCTCTGCAAACACGACCGATGCTGTCAAGAAACAACCAGCCAAGAAGATGATTCAGAAGTCAACAACTAAGACTCAATCAAGTCAACCCGCAAAACCCAGAAAGGAAACCCCGAGTTCTGCTGCTGCTGCACCAAGAAAGGCTGCTTCTAGAACATCGCCGCTTCCTGCTACTAGAAAGTCATGGCCATCTACGCCTCCTGCACCAAGAACTTCTACTGGGATATCTCCAGCTAAGACACCCACAGCAGGTCTTTCTTCTGCAGGGACAACACCTACACGTAGGAGGTCTACACCGCCGACATCATCAATTTCTCGACCTAAACCGAAGGTGGAAAAGTCCCAGGTGGTCCAGAAGAAGAGTGTGGTAAAGGAAGAAGCTAATGCAAAAGATAGCTCAAGTATCAACAGCAGGAAGGGTTGGGATAACAGTAAAAAGGCTCAAACCGTGTCAAGAATAGGAAGCAAAACGGCGAACCCGAAAGTGGTGAAGAAATCTGTGGATGTTTTGGAGTCAAAACCGAGTTTTTACAACAAGGTGACCAAGAAAAGCAGCGTGGTGCCACTGGAATCAAAGCCGGTGAGGAAGAGCCCTGGAACTGTTCCCGTGGTTAAGAAGAAGAAAAAGGGTGACAAAGTTATAGACAATGAAGTAGCTTCGACTGAACCTAAAAAAACAGAGCGAAAAACGGAGCAGGTTACTGTCATTCAAGACAGTGTTGGTGGGTCCCATGTATCAGATGATGAAACGTCAGTTCTCTTTTTTGATGTAGTTAAGGCAGACAGTCAAGAAAATGATCAACCGAAATGCGTTGAAGCCGAGACCATTGCAACAGTTGCTGTTGAGGTTGAAAATGGGATCAAGGATCATAAACTGGAAACAGAGACTGCTCTGTTTCCAGCTCAAGCTGAGGAAGAAGAGGAAGAAGAAGGTCCCATGATCTCACCTATGACTTGGGTAGAAATCGAAGAGCATGATCCCCAAGAACTGTCCAATACTCCACAAGATGACGATGACCAGCACGTGTCTGAAATTACATCATCCTCGATCATTGCTCCAATTGTATCGTCAAGTCCAACACGAGTACGCCACTCTTTATCGCAGATGCTACAAGAAGAAAGCAGTGAAGCTGACATCAGCGAGTGGGGCAATGCGGAAAATCCACCTTCCATGAATTTCCAGAAAGATGCACCGAAAGGACTGAAGAGGTTGTTGAAGTTTGCTAGAAAAAGCAAAGGAGATGGTAACATGTCAGGTTGGTCGAGCCCTTCGGTCTATTCTGAGGGAGAGGATGATGGAGAGGACTTTAAAGCGTCTAGCAAGAGGAGTACTGACAATTTGTTGAAAGCCCTTCATGCAAAGAACTTCGGGCAGCAGAAGTTTGAAAGCAGCTATGATAAGCATCTTGATGTCTATGAACAAATATCTGGTAATCCTATCTATCTTCATCTTACTTAGCTTTACAATATTTTTTTGTGGGTTTAGTTACAGAACTGCATACGCACTTTGGAAGAGTTGGCAAAAAACTTACTGAACTTAAAAGCCACTTTGCAAACACCATACACTTTGTTAATATTTTTGTCAAATTTGACGGATTCAATTGAAATGGATATAAATGCTATACCTAGAATCGAAAAGAAGATGCAAATGAAAGAAAAATAAGAAATCATGCTCAAAATTCATCATTCTTTAACCCCATGTTAGTTTTATTCTTATAATATATATTTTTATCTTTAAAAATAAGGATGCTTAGTAAGGGTTAAGAACCTAAAAACAGTCCCAACTATAGGTGACGTTTCTAATCGCTCTTCCAGATTTTAAATGTTGATATTCAGTGTCTCAACTATCAGATTTGTTGCTTTTCACTTTTTTTTTTCCGACTGATACTGGTGTTAAAATTCGCTTCAAGCAATAAAAACATGTTGTTTTCCACTTTTTCGAAGTATCAAATTTGTTGATCATGGTTTACGCTTATTTGATGCTTAAAAAACATGTTTTTGTTTCATTAAATTTGAAGAGAAAAAAAAGTAGAAATCAACAAATATGATGGGACACAGAATATAACATTTTAAATCCGGGACACCGATTAGCAACATGACCTATAGTTGAGATGGTTTTTAGCTTCTTAACCTAAAGTTAATAACCAAAGTGACTGAGTATGGCTTATGGGGTATGCAGATTTTTACTTTAGTTCAGTTTGTTATGTGTTAAGTGAAAAAATTATATTTTTGCAGTTCATCCGAAGTTCGGTGTGCAGTTTGGTTAATATCCCTATTTTGCTGCATGATCATTATCAAAAAGCACATTTATTTTACAATGAAGGTTCTTTATGCAGCAAACTCAGGCTCACAGAAGTTTCAAGAGGGTCAGACATCATCCACAACCCCAACAACCAAAGGTAACAAAGATTGGGTTTTTTGCTTTCTACTAAAATTTCAAAATTGGGAATTAATTTCTGAGTAATGGATGGATTTGTATTATGTTTCAGGATCGAGGTCATTCTTCTCGCTTTCGGCTTTTAGAGGTGGCAGCAACAAACCGAACGAGACCAAGTTCCGTTAACCCCCCCGTAAGATTACATAACCGATGACTGGTTTTGTTCGAAAGGAAGATGGTATGGTATGGTATGTTTGGTATGGTATGGCATTGGCATGTATAGGGAGTGGCTGTATATCGTCATCTTGGCTAGTATGCATTTGTTTCTAGTTAGTTTTCGTCAACTGGAGCCATTCTTTTCTGATGCATCTGGGTGTCCTATTATTCTGTAAGGTCATGTTTGGTGCAATGGAACGAAATCCAGTTCTTGTGATGTTTCGTTCTCTGCTTTATTTCCATTGCACCAAACGTGCCAGAAGAGCTTGTATTTTGTTGGATTTGTTGTTTATTACTTAACAGCTAATTTTAGAATGCCAGAAATTCAAGTTATCCATATAGTGAACACTCGATGATCATTTTTTTATTGCTGTAATTTTAGTAACTAATAATCTAAAGAAATATAATTCTGCTTGATTATAATAAAGAAATGTAATTTTGCTTGAATATGTTAGAAAATACCAAAATATGTGATTCTAAACTTTAAAATTAATTATGTAGTTTCTTTGCTTGAAATTGCCAATAATATTTTGTTATGTAGTACAACGCCTAATTTTGAACTTTAAAGTTTAAAATGTACAAAAGAATACTTTAGTACATATCTGCGGCACTTGAATGTAGACATTTTTTTTTATGTTAATTTAATTTGTGGACAATTATTTTTTTTTGTAAAAATAAATATTATAACTTTTTGAATAATATATGATATTATATATTTTTAATTAAATATAATAATATTATTAATCATCAATCAAGAATAAAATATATTTTACAAAATAAAAGAATAATATATATATTTTTTTAAATATATTAATTATAAAATATATTTTCATATAAACATGAGTCAATATAATAACATTATAATATTAACTATCAACTTTTTATCCAAGGTAAATGTACTGTACCATTTTCCGGTCCGGACCGGGCGGAAGTTTTTCCGATCCCCTCTAATAGCTACGGCGCTGAGTTTCTAACTCAATGGAACGCAGCTATGCACGTTGAGGTCCAACTATCTTCTTCTTCTTCTCCATTTTTTCTTCCACAATTACCCCTCAACAGCTCCTACACTTCCGCACTATCCATCAACTTCACCGCCATCACCTGGCGGCAGCTCAGGGCTCGCCGGTCCATTCTCTCACCGGCCGCAGCTTCCGCTCCCTCAACACCAAGTAAAGATGTATGGCGCAGAACAACCCCACCGCCGCTCCACAGAACGCCACCGTACCGGAGAACGGAACGGACCTATCTGGACCACAGCGTCGATATGGACGAACTTGTGTCGTCGATTTCGCAGACGTCGGACGAGCAGGAATTGTTCTCTCTATTGTCTCCATACAAGGGGAGGCAGCTGTCTATGCGTTTCATGGTCTCGCTCCTTTCCCTCGAGACGGACTGGAAACGATCGCTTGCGCTTCTCGATTGGATCAATGAGGAGGCTCTCTACACCCCGTCTGTGTATGCGTACAATGTCGTGATAAGGAACGTGCTCAGGGCGAAGCAGTGGGAGGTTGCACATGGACTGTTCGAGGAAATGCGCCAAAGAGCGTTAGCACCTGACAGGTATACCAAGTTACAAAACTATCTTAATCTTAACGGTATAAATGTAGAATTCAAAATCCCGGTGGTGCTTTTTGACACGTACTATCTAAATCGAAACGCCATTGATCTTCATGACCATGTAAACTGGTTTCATACATGTCATATTCTGGGTGAAGCATTTGGATTTCCATCGATTTCTAACTCTTTTTTAGTGATTGCTTGTCACTATGGAACTTGGACTAGGTCACATTTTTGCATCATGATTAGCTTACTGCGCATCATTTGATCGACGAGAATCTCGGTGCAATCTTTTCAGGTTTACCTATTCAACACTGATTACACATTTTGGGAAAGCCGGCATGTTTGATTCGGCACTTTCGTGGCTTCAACTGATGGAACAAGACCGTGTGACCGGTGATCTCGTTTTGTACAGCAACCTGATCGAACTTTCCAGGAAGCTTCATGATTACTCCAAAGCAATCACGATCTTCTCAAAGATGAAAAATTCAGGTATCATTCCCGATCTTGTAGCCTATAACAGCATGATCAATGTCTTTGGCAAAGCAAAGCTCTTCCGAGAGGCCCGACTTCTCCTCAAGGAAATGCAGTCCGTGGGTATCCAACCCGACACAATCAGCTACTCCACGCTTCTCTGCATATACGTCGAGAACCAGAAATTTGTGGAAGCAATGTCTGTGTTTGCCGAGATGAACGATGTCAACTGCCCGCCTGATCTCACAACTTGCAACATCATGCTCGATGTGTATGGTCAGCTAGACATGGTGAAAGAAGCCGATCGACTGTTCTGGAGCATGAGAAAGATGGGGATTGTTCCCAGTGTGGTTTCTTACAACACCCTTTTGCGGGTTTATGGCGAGGCCGAACTATTTGGGGAAGCCATCCATCTCTTCAGGTTAATGCAGCGCAAGGATATCGACCAAAACGTGGTAACCTACAACACGATGATCAAGATCTACGGAAAGTCCCTCGAGCACGAGAAGGCCACGAATCTAATCCAGGAGATGAAGAAGATGGGTATCGAACCGGATTCCATCACGTACTCGACTATAATCTCGATCTGGGAGAAAGCTGGGAAATTGGACAGAGCTGCAATCTTGTTCCAGAAGCTGAGAGCCTCAGGTGTGAAGATTGACCAGGTTCTTTACCAGACCATGATCGTGGCGTACGAAAGAGCGGGTTTGGTCGCTCATGGGAAGCGACTCCTTCATGAACTAAGACACAACGACGATATTCCAAGAGAGACCGCCATATTGATTCTGGCTAGAACCGGGAGGATCGAGGAGGCCACTTATATTTTCCGGCAGGCTGTGGTTAAAGACATTGGAGTGTTCCGCTGCATGATTGAGTTATATTCGCGTAACAAGAAACACGGGAATGTAATCGATGTGTTTGAGAGGATGCGAGGGGTCGGGTTTCTGCCGAGTAGTGAGGTGATCTCGATCGTTCTGAACGCGTTTGGGAAGTTGAGGGAGTTTGAGAAGGCGGATAAGGTGTATAAGGAGTTGGAGGAGGAAGGGTGTCGATTCTCCGACGAGGTTCACTTCCAGATGCTGAGTCTTTACGGCGCAAAGAGGGATTTCGAGAGGATGGAGGCTCTGTTCCTGCAGTTAGAGTCGGACCCGAATGTTAATAAGAAGGAGCTGCATTTTGTTATGGCTAGTGTGTATGAAAGGGCCAAGAGGCTCAATGATGCGTCTCGGATCATGAACAGGATGAACCGAACCGGGGTTTCCGGGTAAGGCACGTTGCCCTGTTAGAGATATTGAGTGTTTCTTCATATTACACTAGAGATCATAACAAAACATTGGCCGGAAATATACATACATCCAAAATCATCCCTAACTATAAGGGATCCGGCTACTGAGATTGTTACAGCCACATTTAAAAGCGATACATAGAAGTTACTACTGATAATCTAATGTTTCTTGCATCAACTAACTACATTAATCATCCATCCACCAACAAAATGGAGACGCCTTAACGATTAGACGCTAACCTACTTAAAGCTTCGACTCTAAGCCTTAATGATCAAGGCACTAACCTCATGCAAGAACACTATAAATACGAAAGAGTTTCATACCATCTAAACTCCGAAATGACCACGGCATTTTGAGTATCCACATAAACATTTCTTCTTCCTCAGAGCTGCACCTCTACCACTCTCAGCTGACACCACTCCATAATCATACGTTAACTCCGTCATGGGCGGGATGTGTTTCATTGCAAAGAAACCAATATGCACATACGACTCATTGTTGCTTCCGTAAGTGACAGGTTGCCAAAATACATTCGGGTAGCAGCTGTGATTCATAAACCGACCCACATTTCCAAACTCCTTAGCACTGATGATTAACGGTGATGGCAAATCGTATTCCTCAGAAGAGTCACCCGAGCTGTCATCTTCTAGCAACCCGGCTTCATAGTTCCACTTGAATGATTGATAAACTCGGGACGTGTCAAAGATGTATTCATCTTTATCACCATTTTGTTCCTTCCTTCTTAAACTATCCTTGTCAATGACTTCCCCTCCATATTCACATATAAAAGTACCTGCCCTAATTGGGTCATAGGACCGAAGGCCCCAACCCTTATTCTTGGTCTTAAACACCTCCAAACGGACCCTTAGACCTCCCTGTGAGACACGGTTCTTGCAGTTGGACCCGCAAGGACAAGTGGGCCCACATTCATATATAAGGGGTCTTCGAGCCACTAAAACACCGTTTCCCGTGTATGGAAAGCCACCCTCGTTTTCTCTTACACATGAGCAGTTGAGGTCACCGGGTTTGCAAGCACTGTGGCAGGAGCATTCATGAGAGGAATGCAGTACTTGGAATGTCTTGGAGTACTTGAGAGTAGAGAAGTAACTGAAATATGCAGGACCCTTCTCACCATCAACCTCATTGATAAGTGGAACCGATATGGATTCGGCCCCCGAAGCTAAATCTGGAAGTATGAGTCCCGGACGAGCAGACATGTTTTCTTTCCATCTCTGTATCGATTTCCAAACAGCAAACGCCTCAGGCTGCCCAGGAACCCTCACCAACTTATACTTGAAATTATTAGCCCCAGATTTACCCTTCTCCATCCATGACTGCTGTATGATATAAAGTCCATCATACACATACACCTTTGCAATTGGATTACTGGGATCGGGTATGCCTCGAACAACTCTGACCTCATTAGCACTATGCATACTTCTGTCTAATGCAAGATTTCCCTTTACAAGTTTCTGATCAGAAGAAGCTTGTTTACCTTTAGACATGGCCCCTCCTTGTCCAGTGTAGATCAAGACATCTTTGTCCTCTGCATCATCATCATAGTATCCAGAAGAAACAATGCTTACAGCTAACAGTTCATCTGCTCCATCACCTTTCATACTGTCAATTCCACCCATTGTTTGAGAATGCAAGCCCACCACACACATCTCCATACGGAAAAAGAATATGTCTCCAACTTCAACCCCAGGAACGGCTCCAACTCGCTTCTTCGTGTTTGTCTTCACTCCTTGAGTCATCAAAAGATTGGCAGCTTTCAAATCCGTACGCCTAATTAATGCTCCGGGACTTTCCTTGGCATCTTCTAATTGGCTGAGCCTTCTCCGAAGACCATCGAAGGTCATCAAAACATAGTCAACCATTTCTGTGTTACCACTCTCCTGCTGAAATGAGCTCATTGGAATAACAAAACTCCCTGGAGTTGACCTGCCAAGTCTCATAACCATCTTGTCGCTGCTCTGTGAACTAGCCAAGGCACCGAAGCGAGTTCTTCTTTTGCCATTTGCGGGTGTGGTGGTGTCTTCATTGGACATTTCTTCAATTGAAGTCTCAGGAGTTCTGAAGGACCGAAGGGGAGTTGGGGCAGCAACCCTTTGTCTGCGGTGGGGTTTGGGTTGGGGTTCAGGTGGTGGCGGCGGATGTGACGGTGGAGGAGGGACATGAATCGGGTAGAATGATGAGAAATTGGAAGGGAAAGGACCAGACACAGATGTGCAAACAAAGGGAGCTGCCTCGTTCGAAGGTGGGAAAATCGGTTTGACACTCCGCAGAGGTTTGATATCCAAAACCTTCATCTTATCAACAGCTGCCGGAACCCTAGGATCAGAACCCTGGCCTGAATCGCCTTGCATTGGAAAATCCCCCACAGGCTTAATAGTTACCCTACTTTAATCAACCCTGCACTGGACACAACAATAATCAGATCTAGCTCTTACTCATTCATCATCATCGTCTTCTAATTCATATTACATGCTAAACCCTAGATAACCGCAGCAGAAACAGAGAAAGTTCGACCTGCAGAAGGAAATTGTTGACAATAGCAAGAATCGGTCATCAAAAAGATCGAGATAGTAAAACGATAGATACAGACATGCATGCAAGAGCTCGAAATCATAAATTGTGTATCAAACAAGAACAGATGAGAAAGACGAATTTCGCAGATCTCAAGAGAATTCACACTCGAAAGAACACAGAGAGAAATGGAGATGAAAGGGCAGATAGAGGAAGAGTAACGTACTCGAGCAGCTAATTTCTTCACTTCATGCTGTAAATTGAAGTAGAAGCAGCATCGAACGGCGGCCCGGGAGAAAAGAGAGGAGAGGTCCGGTGATATCTCTGCAAATTTACTGATGAAATGAAAACGATGCGTTTTTTTTTTTTTTTTTTTTCATTTTGCTTAAAAAAAAAGTTTACAAGTTTTTTTTTTGTCATATGTTTGGTCAATATTGGTTTTTGGCATATATTTTATTTTGTAGGTTTATGGTGCTATATGTGTGCATTTTGTAGAATTTTGGTTCATCTGTTAGTCAACAGTTAAGTTTGATAATTAAATAGTTTTATTTTGTTCAATTTAGTCTTTAATCTTATTTCGGCCACCGCCCAAAATATTTCGGCCACTGCACAAGTCCGCCGACCACCATCCAAGCCTAATTGTGACCACCAATCGAGACCAAACAACTCTAATCGGACCACAAAGCTCCAGATTGTAGCTCTATGGTTCAGGTCTGGGCAATAGAGCTCCAGATCGAAGCTGTGTGGCTCCGACCAGAGCCACAGCTTCGATTCGGGCCCTTGGTGGCCTAATCGGGGTCAGACGGCTCTTAGAGTCGTCCGGCCTCGATTGGTGGTCACCGGTGGGATTGGATGGTGACCGACGGTATTTTGCGGGTGTGGCAGCCTTGAAAGGTGGTCGGCGGTCTTATTCGGTGGCCGGAATATTTTGGACGGTGACCAGAAGAAGATTAGGGACTAAATTGGACAAAATAAAACTATTTAACGGTCATACTTAACTGTTGATTAACAGATGCACCAAAAGTCTACGAAATGCAAATACATAACACCAAAACCTACAAAATAAAACATACGACAGTAAAAGTCAAAGTATGGCAAAAAAAAAAACTTTAGTCCAAAAAAAAAATAGGTACATGTATTTTATTATCAAGTTTTTCATTAACAACATGAGTATGTTAACATTTTACATTAAAATATATTGATGCATTTAGCAATATTGACGCGTTAAATAACATGTGTAGTGTATTAAGCAATATAGCAAAACATAGATGTTCATTTAGTTAATTGACCCTGTTACCATTTTTATACACTCGACATATATTATCAATGCATTTTGATATGTTAGTACATACACCAATGAAATATAAATATAAAAGAAATTGTTAGGAGATAGTTAACAACTTGCCCACATGAAATTTTAAAAAGCCTTAAAGTCATTTTTAAAGTTGGGTTATAGATATATAATAAAGTTGTTAATTTATTTAATCAAAAATTAATTCTTGATTTCATCCTTATTATAGATGATTTTACATTAATTTAAATCGTAGAATCATATGATCGTTTTTCTTAACTGGTATCGTAGAATTGTAAGATCCTAAGATCATGATCTTTTAAGATCCTACAAGATTAGATCTTCTACAAGAGATCTGAATCGTTTTACTCCACTAGAATCGTAAAATCGTAAGATTCTAAGATCCAGATCGGAATCTTAACAACCTTGCATATATATCCTCTGTGTGCAAGATATTTTTATCATATTTTTTCTCTCGAATAATGATTTTGTGATAATTAAATATGGAAATACCAAATTTATAATTCTTGTCCAAAATATAAGCGACTTAAATATACAAATACTAAATTAGTTAATTATCAAATTGGCAATTATCGTTTGTTCAGTTGAACGTTAATTGGTATTTTTTTTTCACATGTATATAAATTTTTTTGGCCAGTCATGTATATAAATGATTAGTTATATTAGGATTACTATTTGAATTGAATGGGTCACGTGCACAATATGAAATGAACTAAAACCTGATAAATTGTCAGTTAATGTTTGGGCGTTCGAACAAATTGAAACCGATATTTGAACAGTCGAACAACTTATTAGCTAGTTTATTCACCACGTGTCTAACACACAAATGATTCCGTCCAAAAAAATACTGAAATCCTAACATAGCTAGTTTGTACACCCGAAAGTTAAGCTACCAAAATGAAAATTCAGTTAACAATTTGTTCGACCGACCAAACAATAATTAGTAATTTAATAATTAACCCTAAATAGATACTAAAAACATTAGAGTTAGAACCATTAACTGAGAAGTATGCATTGGCGGACACACAACCAAAGAAAGGGAAACTAAATGTCCCCAAAATTTTCAGATTTTTATTTATTTATATTATACATATATATGTATAAGAAAGATAAAATTGCATAATAGCCCTTAAATAGTTACTTTTGTTATTCTTGTGAATACTATTATATTAAGGACCAAATACTAAATAGCTTTTATTATTATTGAAATAAAAAATAACAATCACAATCATAAGATTAAAGAAGAAGACAACAACGGGATTCATTAAAAGAAACAACATGAGAAGAAGAAAGGAAATGCACATATTGTATTCGAGCAGGTTTATATGCTTTTGAAGCTAACATTGACTATTCCAGTAGCAACAATAAGTGCGGAGAGATCGTTTTCAGCTATAAATTACATTAGAAACAGAATGTGAAATAGTATCGGTGAAGATCTTCTAAACGATTGTTTGGTCATTTTCATAGAATCTGTTATATCTTCAGAGGTTACCAATAATACTAAAATGAATCGTTTACAAGCGACGAAACCTCGTAGAAAACAATTATAAATAGTAGTATTAGCTTTCGTTTATTATAAAACGGTGTAATGCATTACAACTTATGTATTATATAGTATGACTCTTTCAATTATTGTTGTTGTTTCTATTAATTCAATATTTAGAGCACGTGTTCGCTTAGCGTACAATGTGGTTTCTTTTGCAGTTACGGCTGATGTACATGATGCTGGTTTGCCCATGATCTCCCTCATTTCATGAATTGGATGTAGGCAACTATTTTGTTCTTTTGTTTACGCACTTATAATAATATTCGGCGTGAAAAAAAAAAAAAGACTTACATATTTTATGTTCATTATTTTTTGTGAGAAAAAAAAATTATACACTTTTAAAATTTTTTTAAATGTCCCGAATAATCAGTTTCCGCCACTGGAAGTATGTGAAATGTAATTTCACATTACAACTCACATTATATTGTTTGGAAAACCAAATAATGTAATGCGGTAGGATAAAAAAATCTATCAAAACTCAGTTGACTTTGTCTTTTGTTGTAATGACGAATGTCATCTGCCATTACAACTGAATCCGTGGAATGTTTATTTTATTCATTAAATAGTCGAAATTCTTCACGTAGTCCTTTCATAAGTATTATTTTTTATTTTATACTATTTATTATAAAAAAATATAGTCAACTTTAATAGATTAATATTATAATAATAAATAAATTGAATAGCAATTTATATTATAAAACATAATAAACAATATAATTTAACCTCACTCCACATTATTATAGCATAATATACCACTACAATCTTAGTGGATCTCACACCAAATGCACCTAAGTGAATCAATAAATGAAATAAAAAATGCACTACTGTTTAATAAATATGTTATCATTTAGTTTAGGAGTTACATTTTTTGTGATTTTTTTAAAAATATTTTCTAATAAAATACTCCAACAGCTTTTTTTTTTTTCTTTTCTAGAAGTAACCAAATACTACTCATGGTAGGCCAACAAAATGGACCAGACAGGTAAGCCAACATAACGGCTTTACATTAAAGATAGTCTTTCTTCATGGCATTGGCTTTACATTACACTAGAGATTAATCTAAAACCATAACTAAGGGGTGGCTGGCTACAGACACATTGAAGCTTTTCACCATCAAAAGCAACACACAAACGTTACAGCAACTCATAATCTAATGTTTCTTGCATCAGCTAACTACATTAATCATCCATCCATACACAAAACGACACTCCGAAAGCAAGCTTCGACTCTACGAACATAGGCACCTACACAAAAGCAGTAACTGATCTAATTCAGATGTTTTGGCCATAAAAAAATCTCATTCAGCTGCCTCAAAAAAGGGAACAAAAAAAGTTTAATATTGTGTTATTTCTTCAACGTGATTTTGAGCATTTAAAAATTATTTCTTTAGGTAATATCATTAAGATCAAAGTATAAGCAATGTCTTAAAAAGGAAAAGGATATCCAAACTGTCAATGGCTTGTAAACCTAAAGGCACTACACTCATGCAAGAACACCATAAACACGAAAGAGTTCATACCTTGTCCGGTTGTCCCAGACTGACAGTCTAAACTCCGAAACGACCACGGCATTTGGAGTATCCACATAAGCATTTCTTCTTCCTCAGAGTTGAACCTCTACCACCCTCATCTGACACCACTCCATAATCATATGTTAACTCCGTCATGGGCGGGATATGTTTCATTGCAAAGAAACCAATATGCACATACGACTCATTGTTACTTCCGTAAGTGATGGGTTGCCAAAATACATTAGGATAGCAGCTGTGGTTCATAAACCGACCCACATTTCCAAACTCCTTAGCACTTATAATTAACGGTGATGGTAGATCGTATTCCTCAGAAGAGTCACCTGAGCTGTCATCTTCTAGCAACCCAGCTTCATAGTTCCACTTGAATGATTGATAAACTCGGGACGTGTCAAAGATGTATTCATCTTTATCACCATTTTGTTCCTTCCTCCTCAATTTATCCTTGTCAATGACTTCCCCTCCATATTCACATATAAAAGTACCTGCCCTTATCGGCTCACCGGACCGAAGGCCCCAACCCTTATTCTTGGTCTTAAACACCTCCAGACGGACCCTTAGGCCTCCCTGTGAGACACGGTTCTTGCAGTTGGACCCACAAGGACAAGTGGGCCCACATTCATATAAAAGGGGTCTCCGAGCCACTAAAACTCCGTTTCCCGTGTACGGAAAGTCTCCCCCGTTTTTTCTTACACATGAGCAGTTGAGATCACTGGGTTTGCAAGCACTGTGGCAGGAGCATTCATAAGAGGAATGCAGTAACTGGAATGTTTTGGAGTACTTGAGAGTAGAGAAGTAATTGAAATATGCAGGACCCTTCTCACCATCAACCTCATTGACAAGTGGAACCGATATAGACTCCGCCCCCGAGGATAAATCTGGAAGTAAGAGTCCCGGTCGAGCAGAGATGTCCTCTTTCCATCTCTGTATCGATTTCCAAACAGCAAATGCCTCAGGCTGCCCAGGAACCCTCACCAACTTGTACTTGAAAGTATTAGCCCCAGATTTACCCTTCTCCATCCATGACTGCTGTATGATATAAAGTCCATCATATACATACACCTTTGTAATTGGATTATTGGCATCAGGTATGCCTCGAACAACTCTGATCTCATTAGCACGGTGCATACTTCTGTCTAATGCAAGATTTCCCCTCTCAAGTTTTTGATCAGAAGCTTGTTTACCTTTAGACACTGTCCCTCCTTGTCCTGTGTAGATCAAGACATCTTTGTCCTCCGCATCATCATCGTAGTATCCAGAAGAGACAATGCTTACAGCTAATGGCTCTTCTTCTCCTCCAGCACCTTTCATACTGTCGATTCCACCCATGGTTTGGGAATGCAAGCCCACCACACACATCTCCATACGGAAAAAGAATATGTCTCCAACTTCAACTCCAGGAACAGCTCCAATGCGCTTCTTCGTGTTTGTCCTCACCCCTTGAGTCATCAAAAGTTTGGCAGCTCTCAAATGCATGTGCCTAAATGACCCTCCCTGACTTTCCTTGGCATCTTCTAATTGGCTTAGCCTTCTCCGAAGACCATCGAACGTCATTAAAACATAGTCAACCATTTCCGTGTTACCACTCTCCTGCTTAAATGGGTTCATTGGAATAGCGAAACTCCCAGGAGTTGACCTGCCAAATCTCGTAATCATTTTGTCGCTGCTCTGTGAACTAGCCGAGGCGCGGAAACGGGTTTTTCTTTTTCCATTAGCGGGCGTGGTGGCATCTTCATTAGACATTTCTTCAGTTGAAGGCTCAGGGGTTCTGAAGGACTGAAGGGGAGTTGGGGCAGCAACCCTTTGTCGGCGGTGGGGTTGGGGTTCAGGTGGTGGTGGCGGAGGTGACGGTGGTGGAGGGACATGAATTGGGTAGAAAGATGAGATATTGGAAGGGAAAGGGCCAGATGCAGATGCACATACGAAGGGAGCAGCCTCGTTGGAAGGTGGGAAAATCGGTTTGACACTCCGCAGAGGTTTGATATCCAGTATCTTCATTTTATCAACAGCTGCCATGGCCCTAGGAACAGAACTCTGACCTGAATCGCCGTGCATTTTTAAAACCCCCCACAGGCCTGACAATTACCCAACTCTTATCAACCCTGAACTGGACAAATCAATAATACAGCTCTAGCTCTTACTCGTTCATCATCATCGTCTTCTATCTCACTCTATGCTAAACCCTAGCTAACAGCAGAAGAAACAGAGAAAGTTCGACCTGCAACAGGAAATTGTTGACAACAGCAGGAATCGATCATCAAACAGCTCGAGCTAGAAAGAGAATAGACACAGACATGCATGCGACAGCTAGAAATCATAAATTGTGGATCAAACAAGAACAGATCAGGAAGTCGAAGCTCTACACAGCAGAAGCTTCGTGAAAACACGCCGTTTGGCAGATCTCAAGACAATTCTTAATTAAAAGATCGCAGAGAGAAATGAGCAGTAGAGGAAGAGTAACGTACTCGAGCATCTCCTTCACTTCATGCTGTAAATTGCAGTAGAAGCAGCAACGAAATGGCGAGGGAGAAAGGGAGGTGAGCTCCTCCAGAGATTTTTGTACGAACTTACTGACGATGGATAGTAAGTAACTTATGAAATGAAATAATGTAAAAATATTTCCATTTTGTGCTTCCAATCACGTGTGTCTTTTTTTTTAAATAATAACACACTAACTATTATGGTAAATTATCGGCCAAAAAATCATGCTAAATAATAAATTCTCCATTTATAATTTTTAATAATTTATAAGATTATTAACTATTTATAGTCATATTGTGGTCAAATTGTCAAACCACTACTATTATTTATTTTTTCTAAATTTACCCTCAAAACTATTAAAAAAAAAAAAAGTAAAACGGAGAAATGCAAGGTCTACTTCCATTAATTTTTTTTGGTTATTGTTTTTAAAGGAAATAAATTTACTCGATCTGGGACTTAAAAAGTCACGGTTTCACCCTTTTAAGAAAAATATATGTAAGAAATTCAATACTCTTAGAATTTATATGGAAATATATGCTACAAATTATTCAACGAATTTAAACAAGAAAATCTATCCAAATATATATTTTTAAAAAAAGAAGGGGAAATTAGGAAGGTAGTTGAAATTTTAGAAAAATAAAGGGTTAATAGTTGAAATAAAGGGTCCATGATTTTTGACAACTTTGGAGTTTTGGTCAATGATGTTCGACAACTTTGGGGTTTGAGTCCATAATGATTTTTTTTTTTTTTTTGCATAGTTTCGGTACCATATATTTGCAATTTTTTTTTCTAGTTTTGGTCTGACCGTTACATTCCATCCATTTTTCCCGTTAAGTGACATGTGCAAGTCACGTGATCCACCCTAAACTTTCAATTTTGTTCAAATTTCGGGAAATTGACCCATTGAACTAGGTTTAGGGTGTCAATTCCCTCAAATTTGGATAAAATTGAGTGTAGGGTGAATTACGTGATTTGCACATGTCACTTAACGGAAAAAATGGACGGAATGTAACGGTCGGATCAATACTAGAAGAATCTACAAACATATGGTACCAAAATTAGGAAAAAAAATATTATAGACCAAAACCCAAAAGTGGTCAAACATCATGGACCAAATGACTTGTTAACCCAAAAATAAATTATTATTTCTCTTTTCGCCCTCAGCAAAACTAAATTGTGTAAGAGTGAAATTAATGAATATATCATTTGCCTTTAAAAGGATGTCTACGATATTTCCTTCTACAACGCATCGACTGTTGACACTCAAAATTTGAGGTCCCCAAATAAAAAATTTAAATAAATAATCTAGAAAAAATAAATCAACATTTTGAAGTGAACACACTAATGAATCATCAATGGTAAAATTTGGAAAGAAAATTTGTATACTTTTCTACTTCATTTCTTTGTCTTGGAAGAGTTGATGATCACAGGACGTTAACTGAGAAAACCGTACGAACCGAATGCCTCCCATCCGACCATGTCAGGGACCCAAAATTATAGCCAAGAGGAGCTTCCTTGCCGTCGAAGTAAACCTTATAAGACAACTTTCTTGCCCCTACACCGAACACAATCTTCTCCGGTACAACCTTAACAACAAGACCAACAGGACTAACAACAGCAGCAGTATACGTGGCGTTTGTCGGGCCCACATTGGTCACGGTTCTTCCAACAGTCATGGCGGGACCGTGCCTACTGAGCTTGCTAATGGAGATGGAAGGGTAGTTAATGGTGGATATGAGGTCATTGATGGAGATTTTGGGGCAGTTGAAGGATTTGGTGTTGGACATGGCCTTAATGTCCTTCTCTGGGTAGCCGCTGTAGCAGAGGAACTGGAGGAAATCTTGTGTGGTGGTCTCGAAAACTAATCCTGGGTGGAGTGCTCTGTATGGGCTCACCTCCCCAGCACCGACCTCATGGGGACTCGCAGAGAAACCCGAGATGTTTGTTAAAGGACTATGGATGTTATTAGACACAGTTGCTGCAAATACAAAAATATTGTGCAGAAGTCACAGTCAGATAATAAATCAGCAAAATTATGCATACTCAGTTTATGCATCATTCAGTTTTGGTGCTTCAGTCAATAAAAAAAAAAAAAATTAGAAGTTGAGCATTGAGTGAATTTTAGGATACTAAAACTAAGAGGCAGGGATAATATGCAGTAGTGTAATTTTCCTGCAAAGGTAATTAGGTAGGAGACTAAGAAATAATTGTTGTAAACTACTACCTGTTGTCATAAGTGCTGACTTGATCATCGAAGGACTCCAGCTAGTATGCACTGACTTGACAATAGCAGCGGCGCCCGTGACATGAGGACAAGCCATTGATGTTCCGGACTTCACGCTATACCCAGACGGCTTCTTCCCAGGAGGAACAGTGCCCACATCGTTCTTTGGAACAATTGCAGCTAAAATGGCTACTCCTGGAGCCATTATGTCAGGCTGCAGTTTACAAAGTCTGCAGTAAGATTTTTTTCATGTAGGGTATTGAATTGCATTGCTAATCCAACATGGTAACTAACACATGAAAGAAGTAATTGAAATGCAAATAATGACCTTGAGAATGTTTTCTGTGATAGCACTTGGACCTCTTGATGAGAAAAGTGCAACAACAGGAGCGGGTCTGGTGTTAGGAACCACAGCCGTGGGAAGGATGGTTGCAGTGGGATACCTTTCAGAATGGTTAAACTCATTACGCAGATCATAAACAGATTCAAGATATATGTAAAAGAGATTTTTTTTTTCTTTTGCATTTATTAATCTTATGATGCATCAAATCATAAAGAAGACCCTTTATCCTGAAAGCTCGAGTAAAGAGGTCAATACTCAGTAGCAAGAAACAATCGAGGGTGATGCTTACTTTGTCGAGTTCATGTATTTCAGAATCTTGTACTCAACAACGGCATCCACTTGAGTAAATGGAAAAACACCAGAATCAAAGGGATTGCCCTTCATGTTGTTGCTGATAAAAATCATGCCTTTGGCTTTAGCATCTTCTACCACTAACTTCTTTGTGCGCCTAGACATAGCTAGATCAGTGTCAACACATACAATAATCTTGCCTGCGACTTTCTTGAGGTCTAATGATCCTGGGTAGCAATTCCTGCACATTTGTTAAGATATTAAGAGGACTGTGAGCATAGTCAGTTCACAAGGCAACGTAAGAAGCTATAAGATGCAAAAGCAGCACTAGGGTAGTTTAACTAAAACAAGAGTGACACAGAAAGCTACAGTTTATATAGAAAGGTTACAATCAGATATACCGTGCTTCATTTGCTGGTGCGAATTTACCAGCAACATCTTCTGCAAACACAAGCGGGTATGTTTCCGAGCTGGTGAGGTTTGAAAAATTGATTGCAGATCCCTGGGAGAAAATGACAATATAAGAGATCTCCAACAATAAACTTGCTCATCAAGAATAAGAATTTGGGCTCAATCCCACCTGGAACTTTCTACCATTCCCAAGCAACACCGTAGATTGGAACTCCCTATCGATGGTAGAAGCTGCAACTGTGAAGATCCAGGGAGCTGTATTAACAACAGTGAAAGGTTCAGGACCCTCGTTCCCAGCAGAGCAAACAACCAGAACACCCATTTGCTCAGCATGGAACGCTCCAATGGCAATGGGGTCATCCAAGTAATTAGATTGAAACAGTGATTCCATCCCAATGGAGATTGAGATGATGTTGACTCCATCCTTGACGGCATCATCTATTGCCTTGAGAATGGTGGAGCCAGAACAGCCATCTTCGGAGCATGCCTTGTAACTAGCTAGTCTGACTGTAGGTGACCCCCCTCTGGCTGTTCCTTCGGCCAATCCATAGTAACTGGCATCAACCACCGGGGCACCACCTGCTGTGGAAGCCGTATGAGTTCCATGGCCGACAGAATCCCTTGGTGAGCCACCACCTTCTCTTGTCAAATGTGTAGTGTTGTGATTCGAGCTTGGCGGTATGCTGTAGTATCTTGCTCCAATTAGCTTCCTGCAATGTAAATTTAACACAGAAAATGAAATTTTCCATTTCGAAATGAGTTTTCCCCGATTTTTCAGCTAGTGAGCAATGAACTTAAGGTGTTCGACGAAATGCTTCAATCGGAAAAGCAGTTTCTAGCCTGAGTTTCTTCGAATCATCAACAATAAAACATCGATATTCATCTGCGTAGGGTAGAGAAAGAATCACCTGTTGCAGCTAGATTTCTTGAAATCTGGACTTTCCATGCACGTACCCTTCCATCTTGAAGGGATATTTCCGACTCCCTCATCGCTGAAACTCGGAGACTCCGGCCAAATACCTTGCACCAACCAAATTAACACCCGCCAAATCGTCAATTTGGGCCGTATTCAAATTTTCGAGTGGGCCTTACCAAATTACCGAATTGGTAAGCCTATTAGTTCTTTGGAGTACAAACTTAAACAATTCTTACCTTCGAGTTAATTTTTCATTTTTAAATTCAATCATATGAAACTTTTAAATTAAATTAAATTCGACATGTCATTTTACTAATGTAATCAATTGATGTAAAACTCGAGCTCGTAAATAAAAACCGGGTTTAACTTTTATACTTTAACCTACATATGTTCTAATTATTATTTATTTTTATTTCAAATTATATATATATATATATATATATATATATATATTAATAATAAAGAGTGGGAATTGTATTAGTAATTAGTGCTAATAATGTAATGAAATGATGAGAAATAACATGGGTGGGGATGAGGGGAAGTTTATCATGTGGGTTTACGAGGGTGTTGTGTTGTCCGGTGGGTTGGCAGCACCAAATTTGGAAGCATTGATGGATGGATAATAATAATGTTATTAGATTAATGTAATGGGCCCAAACACCAAGCTTTAATCATATTCATTTGTCGATTCAACACATTAAAAAGTAAAGTAAATAAGTCTATAATATGAGGTCTTTAAGTCGTGTTATTAATTAGTTAAATACATTTTTAAAAATAATATTTAAGTGCTACATACTTTGAAAATATTATCAAGTGGTATATTTGTCAAAATTCTAGATCGACTTTGACTCATCTATAATATGTACTAAATGATAACATTTTCAAAATGCGTATTACCAAAAAAAATTAAACAAAAAACGTATATAATTATACTAGTTGATCATGTGTACAACAAAGCTATATTTCCGCTAAAATAATAATATCATTTAATTATTTGACCTAATTTATATATAAAGTTTTACCTGTATCGATTATTCCGATGATAACATCATTGGAAGGATGTTGATACATGGTTCGCACCCGACTACTCGAACCCACTTCGAGGAAGTCCCATGATCGGGTCGTGTGGAGCCGAACAACCGGGTCGCGGAACACCGACACTACCTTCTCATTGCCTGCAAACATCAAACTTTCCAACTTATTCCCCACTAAATTATATGAATATCTTTTATTTCATTATTATTTTGGCTATCATCACATGCCTTATTATCTGTATATACTACATCCAAACACAAGTCAAATATTTTTGTATTGGAAAACATTGTGTTATGTTAATTATGTACGTAAGGGATCACCTAGCTATAAGTAGTCTAACATGTTACATGTATGACACTTTTTTTCCAATAAATTAATATGGACCAGTATTTGCGTCTCTAAACATTTTATTAGTAATTTATGTTCAAGATTTCCTGTTCACAGTCTATAATTTTTTCTGACAAAACCTTAGTGAACAATCAATGCACCACGTCTCCTTTTATGCTTGACATGGTACGTGCTTAGATGATATATCTAATATTTTAATTAAATATCAAGTCACCGCGAAGTGATACGCTAATGAGTTTTGAACATTTAACTTTAAAATCAAACCACATTGAGTAAGTTCTTTTAACCACTAAATTATGATTGACATTGTTTAATTACAACAATTAAAAAATGCTAAAAACACTAAAAAAAATAACTATTTGTTATAATGAAATAATATTTATTTAAAAATGTCATGATTATGTAAAATCTTACTCAAGTCAATATGCCAACCCTAATAATTACATACCAAGTCCACAATTCACCCCACCCCCTTCATATTTTATCATAAATTCTCATTCATATTGTAAGCAGAGTCCAATATATTGTGTAGGACTCACACAATTCACGTGAAAAAAGGGAGATGAAGAAGCATGCAGCACTGGCATGCAATACTACTAAGTTACTAACTCAGCTTAAAATAGTTTACTTTTGTTTTTGCAATTTTTGTAACGCATTTAAATTCATTTTTCACGTGATTACTTCTTTATATATATATATATGATATACATTTTAATATATGTTTTTTTCTTTTCAAATATATAATAATAATAATAATAATACCGGACAAGGCAGAAGCTTCATTCGGGGTAAGCATGGCGGTGAATCCTCTAAATGCATGGTAGTAATGGTGGATTACTAAATTTCTGGTCTCTTCCATTGATGATTTGCTGATGAGTGAGGATAGCAACTCCAGATGAGCCATTTCCGCTGATTCTGCATTCTCTCTTGAAGAAGAACTTCCCATGTAAACCACATAAGCCTGCAAAATTAACTTATCATTCACATTTCACACAACTTAATGATATTTTAAAATTTAATTGGTTTATTAATTATTTGTGGAGCTAATTACCTGAGGAAATTGAGATGGTGTTGCAGAGCATAATATCAGGGTGGATAAAAGAAAAGGAAGAAGAAGTTGCAGAAGAGCCATTGAGAGGTTCTTGATTGATGAAGATGATGATGATGATGAAGAAGGGAATTATATAATACAAGTTTGTATATCTATAAATAAGAAGGCAGCCATTGAAAAGAAAAGTAAGTTGAGTGTGAAGTTGATATAAGTAGATTCTGCTGCTGCTGCTGCAGTTTCATCTTCTTCTTCTGCAACTCAAATCATCATCTTCTTCCACTCTACTTTTTGTCGTGTTATTATTAATGAATGAATAAATAACCTGTAATAATTAGGAGTTGATGATGAAACACAAGATTCAAAGACAGATAAGCCTTTTTTTTTTGTTCCTTTTCTTTAATCCAATTTAATTATCAAAATTGCTAGTTGAAGTTATTTCAAACAATTTGCAAGTTCAAGTTCAGATTTCGTTCATATACAAATTGCTAGCTTTATTAAATATTATGTACGGGAAAAAATGATCGTGTACTCACGTGGCTTGCACGTGATCTAAAAAAGCAAAAAGAACTCATTAAAATGATGAAATTACCCTAAGAATAATATGATTTTCTTGGAATGCTTGCTTCTAACATTTAGGATGCAACTTTAAAAATTTCATTTATGTGGATGTTTATGAATTATATATATTGATCAGGGCAATTCTGACATTTTATACCGTTTTTTCGATTTATTTAATCACGTGCAAGCTATGTGACTAATTTCGTTCAGATTATACTAAATGTTTGATAAAGAATTTGTCTGCGAACAAACTATAAACTAGCAAACTATTCAAAGAAAACTTCAACTAGTAATTTTTCAGACCCTATAAACTTCATGATCGACATTATATATATGTATATGTATATGATGAGAAAAGAAAAGATGGAATTGCGTAAGAGTGACCCACAAGCAATTAATACAGGGATTGGTCCGGATGGGAATGCATAAAAGTTGGTGTTGAATCGAATTATGCGTAATGTTGCGGTTGTCCCTTAATTAATTGCTGTAAAAAATGGTTGATTTTCTCTTAATAGCGGGAAATAATAATACTTGGTAATGAAAATGGGAAATTGGAGACTTGAGATGCAAGGAACCACTTTGCTTTTGCTAAAGATACGGAGGAGAAGATTCCAATGGCGCTACCCATGTGCTATTATTTCCTTTCTTTTCGTCTCTTTACTTATTAATTATAATTATTATTATGTATACTAGCTTAATTAATCTTCTAATTTCCGGCTTTAATTTACCCTAAAATATATCTATAAATTAACTGACTAATAATCTGATCAGCAGCATTTTTTTTTCCGCCACCATTTATCCTCTCTTTAGTGCGGTATCTCGTACTCTCCAGTCTCCCCTCCACGTTATTACAGGAATAAGATTGTAATCTAAAATTACAAAACGTATAACTTTTTTTTTGTTTGAATTGCATTTTTTAGATTGATAGGCTAATTCAGATTAAATACATTTTAGTTCACATTCGTTTAGCTAAATATTTTATTTATAAAGTATAATTTTTACATAATTATTTTTTTATAATAAAAATAAAGAATAATCCTTTCCAACAAGGCAAGGAATTCTCCGGCCAAAAACATCATTTCCAAACGAATGCAATTTAATTGAAGGCATCACTGAATTTGATCTAATTGTATATTTTTTAGTTATTTTTTTTCTATTAAAATAAGCTTGTTGTTATATAAGATTTAAAAAAAAAATTGAAAATTCAAGTAGAAGTATCATTAGCAACTTCAAATAATTGTATTGGTTTTCATAAATCAATACAATTATAGACAAACCAAACATATAATCTTACATTTCTTTGCTTAGTTCAAAACATACAAAGTACATTAATTTAAAATTCCATTCTATTTTACCGGGTTAAAAAAAGTTCGTCAGAACATTCCCAAAAATCCTGAAAATTTTAGATTCTCGTAATAGAAACATCGTTATTGGATGCACAATTTTAATAAGACAAGTTTAATGCAAACTCATGATTGGAGCATCTACACTACAAGTGTCTAAACAAACATCTTTATTCACATAAAGAAACCAACCATAAGATAGAAACTGCAAAAGCACAAAGTGAGCAAGGATGACACATTTGAACATAACTCAGAAGGCAACTATGATACCTACCTTTACTTTCTCCAGCCAAGAAGCAGAATACATCCCCCAACACTTGGGTTCGCCATATAATTCCTTATCCGGGTTTCATTTCGTGCAGCTTAACACTTACTCTTCGTCATCATCTTCCATATTATCACACCATCATTCATTGTCTTTCAAATTATTTCGAGTAAACAACCCTCGATAATAACACCATGCCAAATTTTATACGTTTGGTTTGTTTATTTCTTTCAATCATGTTGTGGCAACTTTACTTCTCTGAGAGTTGGCCGTTGAGAAACTCCAGCACCGAGGATTGCTGCAGTGGAGATCAAATTTAACTTAAAATTTGATCCTGATGATGATGATAACTGAAAAGAGATATCATATGAAGGAAACCAGTTAACTTACGCGTTGCTCCAAACTAGTTTCATCGGGTTTCAGCTTTAATGATTCCAACAAATTGATGCCTTCTCTAAAGCCTTCAACCGCAACATCTTCACTTCCAAGACTTCTGTCCACATCAGCAACTTTCGCAAGAGAAACAGCCACATCTAGTATCTGTGTATTCAAGTTTACGGGTGCTATTAACAAAAATAACCCAAACAAAATATTTGTACATATAAAAAAATGTCTAAAGAACTGCAGATAACCATAGAACATTGATATGAGTAGGAAAACGGCATATATTGGATTTGACAGCATCTCTAGATCTATTTTACTGTATCAACAGGATTGTTTTTCAGGTGGGTTATGAAGAAAACAAAATTTAGACACTAGATAGATAGAGTCAAGTATTGATGTAACAATGTATTGATGGTACTGCACTGGCAAATTCCGTATAAAAATACTACATGCTTGAGATCGTATCATAATATGAAAAGCATCGAGATCTAAATTATATACATACATAAAAACATTTATATAGAGAATAAGCTGACTAGTTAATGCAGATAGAGACCAACCTGGGATGAGATTTCCGGATGATTCTTAACAGCTTCACGGCGGACATCTAATGAACGATTATAGTAAGTTCTAGCTGCTTGCAGATCTCCATCATAGTATTTCAAATCCCCAATCTTGTTAAGAGAGACAGAAAGTGTGTGTGTGATCTGATGGTAAGGGAAGCAAAATCATATAGTTAGTAAAATAATGGAAGACCAATAATAAGCTATATATACTAAAGAAAAAGGGTCAATAATGCATTATGGAACAGATAAGTAACACCGTAGTAGTGTATAGCTATAAATAATTACCTCCATATCATCTCTTGGTAACTTTGATAGGAACTCAACGCTTTCTTCAAAGTAATTGACAGCAGAACCAGCTTCTCCGGTTGCACGACTGAATGAAATGTGAAGATTTTAGAATACAATCAAAATTAATAGAGACAAGTTTAAGCATTCCAGGAGTTTATTTTCACAATATGTATAAGGGCTCTTTTTCCCTAACCCACACTATCCTTCACCAGAGAGGTTAAAAGCAACAGTTACATTTTGTTGCAAGCACCACGGCTAAAAAAAATCACAGAAAATTAGATCAACTTTCTGTGAGAGATGTAGGATATGATGCCTTCTCTAGCACTAAAAGTTCCGAGACAAACACATAAATAAACATAGCCAAGAGCACAAATGCAAAAGAGAACATGAGTAAGACAAACCAGCAGTCACCAAGCATTCCAAGAACCGCACCCAACTGTGAACACAACTCTGATTTGTTGCCCATCCTTGATAACTGATCTCGGATATCATCTGCACATAGGGTAAGTCTTGATTTGGCACTTTCAACATTCTGAGCACGAAAAGCCTGAAAGCAGAACCACAACAGCTTGCTCAGCAACTAAAATAGCACAAACTACAACTCGGAGAGCAAGAGCCATCAAGGTTAGAAAAGTACAATGTTTTTTTCTTCTAATAATTCCATTATTATAGGACATAATAGTAAAGAGAAGATTTTCCGGAACCCACCCGCATTGCTTGTTGAACCAGAAAGGCACCTCTTTCAAGTGAAACGTCTTCATATATCACGGTCTTTTTTTCTCCATGTTCCTCTTTCTCAGTGTTCTCAGTATGCGTCCTCTTAATCCTAGCATGGCCCTCAATAAACCGATCAACCGTACTCTGAAGATCTTTGTCAGCATTAAGACTCTCGACATCAGCTCCACACAAAGGACAGTCCTTAAACCGTGTAACACATCCTCTAAAATCAACAAGCAGGAAAGCACCAACAAACACCACTAAGTTTCCATCAAAAAGTTCCCATGGCATTTTCCACTGACAGCTGAATTCTATATGAAATATTTTGTTTTAAATGCCAGCTTACCTGCAAAAGACATGAGAACAGGGCACACATCTGGCACTATCAAAGAGAAGAGCTTGACAAATCATGCAGCTTAGAGGTCCCAGCTTGAATTTCTGAGCCTGCGAGTCATATCCAAATGGGCATTTTGCAGGGACCGCAGCAGCAGGGGCCGGGGCGGCTGAGTCTCCTGCAGCGTCATATCCAAAAGGGCATTTTGCAGGGACTGTGGCAGATTCCCCTGAGGAGTCCTTCTGGTGTTTCTTCGTGGTTGAATCCTCAGGACGCGCCGCTTTCACGAATGGACAAACCGGAGTCATTATTATCAAACAAACTTTCCTAAATCAGATTTTCTTCTTCCTAATCAAAATCACTCGGAAAATCTGCAATTTTAATGAGCAAAATAATCAATCATCAGTCATAAATAGCATCAAACTTCCTAATTTATCACTCTATATCCGAGTTACTGATCAGAAACCGAGGGAACACCATGAATGAATGCAATCGACAAAGATTGGAACAAACTAGGCTATGAAACAATCTTATAAGCAAACATAAACTAATTAAAAATCCAATTCCGCTAGGTATCAATCAATCTGAGTGTACGAAATTATCCAAAGCGGCATCCAGTAATCTGAACCGCATCATCCACAGAGAAAGAGACCTGACGATGAGAAGGCGTGGTGCTTAGCTGCTCGAAGGCAAAATTACTCGCTCGTCGTCCCCTATTTAGGCTGTTTTCTTCTTCAGAAGAAGATTGGATTGGCAGACCGCAAATGCCACCGCTTATTATGATAACAAATATCGTGTAAACTTTTTCCTCGAAGATGATATTGTCTTCTCTATTTTCCTTTATTGCATATCAGCCCCGTATGTTTCTTGTTGAAATGGGATATTTTTGGCTTTATAGAGTCAAGACAGGCAAAGACCAAATAATTGATATGAACGATAGTAATAATTGAGGAGTTTTGACTTATGCACAACCGGTTATTTAGTGTATATATATATTATAATCAAATTGTTACTTTTAAGAGTCGAAGCTCATTTTAGTTATTTTCGGTGTCTTAACGCATTTTTTAACCCTTGATATAAACTCTCAAATTATGTTGACATAAATCTTCACTTACATTAAAATAAGAGTTAATAATTATTTTGTTCATAAATGTTCAACAGGGTTTAAACCCAAGACTTTTATCACCCAAGACTTTTATTAAAGGATAAATCGTTAAACAACAATACCTTTTTTATTCTACCCTCTAACGGAATCAGAACGTTACAAGGTCTCCGTCTACATTTACAACATTGTAACCACACACTACTAAAAGCACCCAAAAAAATACAGCAAGTAAAGAACCCAGAGATACAGGGCACACTACTAACACAAGAATCCAACAATCCAGTCTGTAGTTAGAGATCCATTGAGCCTTTTCTTTGCTATTTGTATTGATAACTAAGGGAATATTCATATCACAACACTACCAAATCACATCGAATTTGAAAACCATTCGACAATTTACATCTTCTATATCCCCAAAAAGTAATACAACATTTTTATGTGTATATTTCCACCAAAACCAAACCAAACCAACACCCACTAATGGAATATTTCCAACCCCCCAAAAAACCGCCAGAAACTCTCCGGTACGAGCCTTCGTCCCGAAAGAGTTGATATCACCCATCCTACATAGGGCAGACACAACTGTACATTGATGTAGTTGATAGCTTACGGATCACCGGTTTCTGAAAAAATCAATCCCAAAGAAAAGGCGAGAGAGCTGGCACAACTATAATATTATCCTAGCTAAGTTCAGAGTTCATAACATAGAAAGGAATACTATTTCACTCGGAATTCATGCCTAAATACAGTTAAGTTCTGAGTGAATTTGTCCCTGTTCCTTGCATCCAAACTTCGGGTCACATCTGCCATTAGCTTGTCAAAGCATGACGATAGCCGTTGTTGCTGATCCATTGGCTGTATACCCAAAAAACAAGTGTGGTAAGACAGTGACTCAGAAATCAAACATTCTTCACTTCTACCAACAGACTAACAGAAGACACATTCAGGGGCTAATCGGATATTGTCAAAGATTGAACTAAAATTTAACGTCTATACTTAATAATTTGTGTTTGAAAAATAGAACAGGGAGGTGAGAACTGAGAACTCGCTCTATCGAGGTTTTTTTTAGGTGCTAAAAGATTCAAGCAATACTATTACTTACTTGCGAAGCCAAGATCCTAGCTTTCAGATCAGGATATATCTGCAGAAGAACAAAAGCGTGCAATTAGCTAGATATTGCATAACCCCTTTTTGAGGGAACGGTAGCTAGATATTGCTTTGCCTAGCCAACTCTTAAAAACACAATAGATGCTTGTAGTTAATATATATATACTTTACTTTGCTAGGCTAAAAGTGGAAGATGAAAAAAAAGACCATGTGGTTCTCAGAATGTGCTCGAGTATCGAGAACCATTCTTTCTCAAATATGCAAAATGGCCATAGAGCAAACATCTTAACATTCATATGTTCTTTATTCCAGATAATCTATAAAGCACGCACCTGCTCATTGACAAGAATCAAACTGAGCATGGGCCTGCTTAAACTCCACTGGTTTCCGCAATCCTCAAATAACACAATTTCAAATAGGGTCTTTAATATCTGCAAATAGCAAGTACACAACAACCATGTAAAGAAACAACACACACACATATATAAGCCTTGCAGATAGGTGGACTATTCATCATATCCAAGTCCTTTTATAGGTTGTCTAATGAAAGCACCCGGTAAGAAACCGAACTGTTTGCACTATGTATATACTAACATTATTACATTCTTGTGTTCTTAACCCTTACATAAAAAAAAACTATAATTCGTTTAACTGAGAAAACAAGAAAAACAATAATTACAAGGTAGCACTCTGCATGCTTTCAAGAAAACGAGTCTGAAAAGAGTACATTTATAAGCATACCTCTGGAAACAGATTGGGACAATCTACAATGTGTCGAGCCAAGTTTATGGCAGTAGATGATGTAGGGACCTCACCCATTGTAATGTTGTTAAAATAGAAAGCTGCAAGATTATCTACTGCTGATGCACACTGGACAAGGAAAAACTAAATATGATTAACAACAGGAAATGGTCTGCTCATGAATCTATTATTAAAGAAATAAAGCTCAACTGAATCTTAATGACCTTAAAATTATAAGTGATCTACAGTGTCATCCTACAAGTCGGTGATTTAACAGTGAGGTTGAAAACTGTCATGTAAACTTATAACAACCCTACACTTCTCCAACCCTCAGCGGTATGTATCGGCAAATGATAATATTCAGCGTACCCCAATTAACTACCTCAAGGAGCTTACAAGAGAATAATAATATAATAAACTTACCTGCGAGGAGATACTGGTATCCAACCCTTTAAGGCCTGATTCAAGTGAACCAACAATATGCATGAAGGTACTTGTGCCAAGATTCAATATAAACGCAATATGGCTGCTGAACAGAACCTCTACAAATGCAAAGTAGGCTCTTGTTAACTGCAAACAAGCAAAAAATTGTTACCACATTGATATCTTGATCAGACAATTAATACTTGAGTTAGAAGTACAAATATATTCAAACTGCAGTTATCATCAACAAAGAATCAACAGTTCAAACGGCAGAATGACAAAAAGTAAAACTTTTACTATGTTCTACTTTTTATTGCCTCTTCAAAGACCTGAAGTGGCTCGGAAACAAAAATTGAAACACCACATCCCTATGTACAAATTGGTCACTACATCAAATAACTGGATGATGAAAAAACACGGTTGTCAGATTTCCAAGGAACCCATATATAGGCATACAAGCCAACAATGGAGAAAATCGGACTCATTAATTTTCTAAGGGGTTTTAATCTGACCAGATATTTAACTAGGATGTGAACCCTTGCAAGACGACTAAGTGAATAACTGAGCAAAGCACAAGAAGGCAGGGGAGGCTTCAGCTCTTGCATTCATCCAAATATTATGATGAAGAGTCCATATACCTTTCTATATGCTAATATGTCAGCTAATGGAACTGATAACGTCATCTTCAAAGCCATATCAAGGGCATCAGCTAGTGCTCTGTCGCCATATAATTCAAACACACCGAAGTTGACATAGTTTCCAGATAGAGCTGACATGTCAAAGTGAAAAGTTCGTTATAATGTGTAAGGAGCAAGCCAAACTAGGACGAAAGGAATAAACATTATTTGGACAAGATATATAACCACGCACTTTCATATATTAATATTAATAAATCAATATGTCACCCATTATGTACCGGGATGGATGCTGTTTTATATTGCATATATCATTTACAGAGAATCAATCAAATGATAAAAATTATGCTGTAAAAGTAAATTGGAGCACGTCCTAGCAAAACCAAGTTGAAATCTAGACATTTCTCAATCCCCAACACCATGTCTGTATAAAATCCAACTAATCATACATTAAATAATGCTACCCAAAAAAGATTATACTAAATCCTAAGCACGTCTTCTCAATAAATATGTTTTGTAATGCCAAGGTGAGACATAAGAAAATACAATTACTTCAGGAAATCTGCTTTTTAATCATTATACTAAGAATAGCATATCTGCTTTTTAACCATTATACTAAGAATAGCATAAAGCCCAGTGTATGCACCATACACGAAACTGTTAAATAGATACCAAAAAGGCTTCTACCAATCAGAATGACTATTTCATTTTCTTACATCCAGACCAGACTGTAAAATGCTGTCATTTTAATAAAGTAAATGATAGTCCATTGACCAAAGAGACTTTACAGAACAGAAGAAAGAGCTGTAGCCATTATTCCAGTCTAAGATGGTCAAGAAAATTCGCAGAAAAAGAGTGGTTCTTTTCTTACCTCTAGATAGAATTGTCAAACAAATCCGTATCCCCTTATATTTGAAAGCATATATATCGGCGACATTTGGGAGAGATAATATTCTTGACCCATAAGCTACAATCAATTTGCTAACTTCTCGGAAAAGAAGAATGCCATTAGGTGAAGAAGAGTCAAAAGTCAAGCGCTGAGCCTTGTTCAAGACAAACTCAGACATGAACTGCAGCACAGGTGTGGTCACCTGCAGCATTAATTTGAATTTGAGTAGGAAGCTATGTCAAAGTTCAGAGGCTCTATGCAAAGAGAAGACGCTTAGTGATAGAACTGTAACAATATTGAACAACAGAAGACTTTAACACAAAGTATTTCCCGAAAAAAGTAATACAATTAAAAGGATCTCGGTACAACTGGAAGGATCCTGATCAATAGCAAGAAAAGTAATACAAATTGAAGATTTATGGATTTAACGCAAGACAATTCTGAACTAAATGATCAACAACAGTACAAAATTTATCGAACTTTAGCATTTACTTTATATTTTTGGCAGGAGATAGATGTGCCCTCAATCACGATATCCTCAAGAATGCCCCAGTTTAAGAATGAATGGAGAAAAAAATGCACTCATCCATTGTTCAATTAATTAACCTAAAGTATTCGTCTGTTTTCACATACCTCAGGTGTATCAGCCCAATGAGAGATGCCCCTCAAGAAAAGAGGCATATGAGCCGGATACAACCAATCAAATAGAAGACCATATGTCCTTCGACTGCAACATCAGGAAGAAAACGTGTTGTTAGGGTTGATTCTAAAAATATTTAAGTCGGACCATAGATAAGAACAGAAGAAACTAACGGAAGATAAGCACACCTATTTGTGGCCATGGCAATTCCTCTTAGGTCCCGCATTAAACCAATAAGAGCATATTTTACAGCGTCGGAACGAAATACTGAATCTGGGGTTGACTCCAATGTCACTAATGCCTACCATGCAAACCACAATTAGAACAGACATTAAAGTGAAGTGAGTTCAATCAATTCCATCTTATCAGCATAAAACTTTCGGAGACTAACTGCAGAGAGAGAAAAGATAATTCCCAGTATGGGCCAATTGGAGAGATTCAGTATATATAGCTATGTATATCAATCCAAGATAAACTAAGTTCCGTGGTGGAATACTCCAAACAGATTAAAATATCCAAAGAACTCAATTTGTATGAGGAAGTACTTGCAAAAGGGACTCCATTGATGATTTAAATTTGACGGGGCTGTCCTCCATAAAGATTAGCAATCCGATAGTGTAAAAGAAAGTTGTTCTGCTGCGAGAACATCTGTATTCGTCCAGAAACGGAAAGTGCTCCCTCTAGATATAAAATGCCAAAAGAGGATTAATAAATATAAATAGAAAGCTATAATAAGATAAACAAGAAGGTGATGAAATATAACATTCAGAACTACCGTATGGTTAGCAATGATGAATTTAACAGTGTCCAATTTCAGAAGCAGCTTTCCAGTCATATACCTGAAGAGCCACGGGAAATATTTGAATTTGTGTGTAATGCATTTTATACAACATAGCCCAATTCAAGAAACAAACATCAGCAAGATGTCAACACTAACCCCGACGCAAGCTCCAGGAGAAGACTTAATGTATGGTCAATAACTTCTTCACACTAAAAAAAACAAATAAATATGAAAAACATTTGCATAATATGAAAAGGATCCACAAACACACAAAAATACCTGTTTGTAACACTTGAGATTTGTCCCGATCTTGCCAACAATCACATTCAGCAACAATAAATGGTCATGCAGTCCAAGAAGTTCGGACAAACGGGCATATAACTGCTGCAACAGAAAATGAACTTATAATTCATACACCATATGTACAATAGAAAGTAACTTCTACATGGAGGATGATAGGAAAAAATTACCTTTGCTGAATGCATTGCCTGATCCCCTACATAAGACTTTCTGAAATTTTGAAAGAACACAAGTATTGCTCTATCAAGTCGTTGCTTGCTCAGTTCCCCATATCTCTGAAGAAAGACACAATAAATCCAGAAGGGCAAAATCATTGTCATTCTAGCCAGCCATGGCATAAAACCAACATCCCTTTTGAAAGTCGATGAACTCGTACTTAATAGTTGAAATTTCCAAGTATTTTGCCTCATTATAAAATCAACGAAGTCATATTTAATAGTTAACAAATATTTGTCGTTTCTAGAGAAACTCCATTTCTAACCAGAAGGACTGGAATTTCATCAAATCCCGGGATATGAAGTAAACATGCCAAAATAGTTGGATCACCTGGCTATGTAGCCCAGTATCGGTTACTTTGATCAACTGTAAGACACGAGCTGAAAGTTCTGCATCAAGTAACTCCTGTGATTCCAAACTGTAGCACAAAAATAAAAGAAAGAATCAAACTATTGAAGATTATGAAATTAAAAATAAACTTTATGTGATTTGGGCTCACAACCAACCGAATATATTAGGTTTAAAATATAGTGGAACATTCACTCTCATGCTTCTATGCCACATTACTTTCCTTTCTTACAATGTGGACTTCACATATAACTCTCATGTGAGCATTAGGGGTGAAACCAAAATCCGGTTGGTCCGAAAAACCGGTGAAAACCGATCCGGTCCGGACCGAAAAAACCGAATCCGAAATATACGGTTTGGTTTTTGGTCGGATTTTTTTACTCTAGTTCGGTTTTTCGGTCCGGTTCGGATTTTAATCTTTGAGGACCGTGGGGACCGAACCGACCGTTATGCTAACTAAATATATATATAATATATATTATATTAGTTGATATTAATCAATATAATTAATTCATTAGGTTTATAAAAATTATGAAATAAACATTTATGAATATTATTTTTTCTAATTTTGTTTTATGATTTATTTAATTATAATAATTGACGTTATTTTTCATTTCACTTTGATAAATTCTATGAAAATAACGAGAATTTTAAATGATAATTGTTAATTTCGGATTTTCGGTTTAAACCGAAAACCGAACCGAAAAAACCGTACTACCAATGGACGGTTTATTTTTTCTCACATGGTTTTTTGGTCGGATTTTTTTAAGAAAAAAAACCGGACCGAAAATATGGGTAACCGACCGAACCAAGCAAAAAACCGGTCCGACCGGTCCGGTTTCACCCCTAGTGAGCATGCCCCTTAACAACTAGTCAGACTTATGTATACTGTACTTGCACCTTTTATATCTGAACTTGGTGCTATGCATACATGCATACAATAACACAAAGCTAATAAACCAACATGAACATGGTTTGCGCACTTCTGCACTCTTAAAAGTAAGTCCAGCATGGTGCGTGGATCTAAAAGGCTAAAACCAATCTCTGAAGCCTAAAATGGGGTTATGATTGATTTGATCCAACATGCAAAGATAGAAAACGTTGCTAAACCCTGAACTCGTTAAATTGCTAAACTCACTTTTATTCATGTGCTTCTAGCATTTCCAAAATTTCAGGCATGGACCAATTTATAAATGAGCTCAAAATCAGTGGCCCAATGCCTAATAATCTGGACATCAATGATCATGCATTTTATTTTTTAAAAGTCCCTCAACTGGTGATCAAGGACTTTAGCCTAACTATTCCCGGGCACGGAAAGAGTACCCTGCACTCATGCTCAGGTTACATTCCAACCCAAAGGATTTGGGTGTTTATATGTTGCTAATCAGTGAGGTCTTCAACAAAATATAACTGTAAAAGGTACAAAACTCATCAGTTAAAACTTACCTGACACCAGTGCTTTGTTTAATTTTGAGGATAGCTGCAATGATATGAACCATCCAAGTAAGTTTGGCTTCAACAACAGATAGGTCGCCTTTGTCACTTGTTGGTAACTGTGCTCTTTCCTGTGGCGTGAACAAAACATTAACCGCACAACTAAATAACGAAAATGGGAAGGTGCTAAATAATTCAATGCACTACGGAAAAATAACTCTATGAAGCACCAATACCGTGTAGGTTTGCAAAATGGGCTCCAGATTCTGGATTATATATAAGCTACTTCGTTCATACTGCAACAAAAAAAATACAGTAAAGTGGCAGTAAAGAACAAACTGAAACAACAAGGAACATAATCCATTTGGTATACTAAAATGAGAAAGTGTTCTACATATTCAAATTTAACAAACCACCCCCCCCCCCCCCCAACAATATGTATAAACTGCCACGTATCAAATAATTATGCTTGTTAAAACCTGAAATCTGCAGAGGTAAGGAAAATTATCAAGCTGCTCTTGGAGGAGTTCCACATTATCCAAAGGATTTTCGGAATCATCTGTTAACCCGGCCTAAATACAAATTGAAGGCGAAGAAGAATATAAATGTATAATTTAAGGGCATAATAATTGCATAAAGATGTACATGTTTCACATCTTTAAAGTGTCGAGAATGCTATTTCACCATACCTGTATGGAATCAAACCTTGATGTGATAAAACCCTCAGTAATCTTGGGTACAAACTCATCGAGTAAACTTGGTGCATCACTCTTCAAGTAAGGCACAGATGTTACTAGCCTTGACCATAAACCTAAAAGATAGTAGACACTGCTGCTAGCCCACTGTAAACATGCATGGTAGGATTAATTATTAACCAACAAAATTACACCTTATTGGTTGGGCGAATTAGGAGAATATATTGCTAAACCTGCCAAGACTGCAAGGACTTCAAAGTAAACTCTGCCACCAAGCGTATCCACTCGCTGTACCCTTCCACATTAACAAGTTCTGACAACTGCAAAACAATCCAAGCATTCAATGACAAAGAGTTCCTGTTTCTAATTATCTTTGTTCAGCTCAAACAGGATAGATGGGCTTCTCTCTTTTATTCTATCAGTTCAAGGTTTACATCAATGGATAAACATTTGTAAATAGGTAGTGTTTATGGATCCTTAAAACTGGTACTACCAGATTATTACTCCGGAGGTCATCGAGGATAGCTAGTAAGGCACCAAGAAGAGAAATGACATTTTTTAAGCTCACCTGATAGTTTACTCTAAATCGTCCAAGAAGCCGGCAGAACTCATGATAATTGTCATGATCAGCAAGGCCTGACTCCAGCAGAAGAAATTAAGTGAGAGACAAAGGAGGTAAAAGCATTGTGCAGAGAGTCTGAAAAAGAACAACAAAATTGAAATGCTTGTCGAAATTATTAGACGAAAAGAATAGCCTAAGAAACTACAAAATGATACTTCAACTACATTTCAACCCCCAAATGCCATCCATGTATACCAAAGGATATACCACCTAGAGCAGTTCTCAATTCAAGCATAAGGATCTCTAATAAAGCTATCGCGACAAATAAAAATCAAGAATTTAATGGTGTAGTATCAAGCAAGATATCAAGGTAGAATCTGTGAAGAAATGGAGCTACAATCTGTACATCAGTAAATAGACTTGACTCTTGGGCTTAGAGAAGCAGTCCATGCTTTTGAAAGCAACAATAACACGAAGAGCATCGCACAAATTGCAGCAAATGCAGGGTGAACCAGCACCCACCACTACAAAAGTGAAATAATACAACGCTTCTTTTTACCGTGTATATATGGGTAACTCAAAAGCAACCCTAGAAACAAAGAACGATAAATGTAACAGCAGTCATTGATCCGTAAGTGAAGGAGATGTAGCATCTGAATAAAGTTATAGAAATAGAACTACACTAGTCAATCAACAACCGTAACAACACCTATCTCAATCCCAGTCCAAAAGATAAAAAAGCAAGCAATGATACACCGAGACAATGCTCAACTAAAGATGTAAATAAGTAGAGTAGTTGACCTAGTCGGGCTGAACTGGCTACTGGGCAATTCTAATTTTCAAGTTAACTATTCAGTCGAGCTCTAGTTTTGCCTGCATTCTTTATTTCTATTTAACTAGCTCCTGAAATTAAATGTGCTTGACCAAGATTACTCAATTATGACTTATAACCTTCTGTTTCACTTCTTGGTGATATGCATTACACAGTATTTATAAATATTAGAAAAAATAAAAGTAGATCAGAGACGGACTGCAAAACGCATGCAAGTTTGAGAACGCACAATAGTTATGCAGCTGCAGTCTGAAACAAATTTAAATTAAAAAATAAATAAACATGTACTAAAGAAAGTTGACCTTGCCCAGATTGTAAAATATCTCTAGTCCCAGTAATTAAATGACCGAGGTACTTTGCCCGTGAAGCTTCATTTGTAAATAGCGATCGTCTTACAGAGGCAATTCGTACCAAGCACTCCAATGCCTGAAAAGCAAGCAGACATTATTTAAGAAATTAAGTACATCAAATTATCAAGACAAACTTATTAAGAATGCACACAGCAACATATCACTGTATCTATTTCCATGGCTCCTACCCAAAAACCACCAGTGCCCATGTAAAACTGGAAAGTGTCAGAGAGAAATAAAATCCCTTCCTGTCACAAATCCTTATACATGATGCAAGCAGTTTCTGCAACAACGTATCAACCTGAGAAAGTGGAAACCTACTAAAAGTTTGAAATATACTTGGTAACTAAATTATATCATTACTTTTACCGTTTAAAAAAGTAATGATAGTAGACCTACTAAAATATGTGCTAGTAGACTACCCTGCATGGTAGAGATGATCTACCGCATAAAGAATTTGGACGCAAGCATCCCCCATTAAACATCATGAAACTAATCTTTACAATAGAAATATGTTTATAACAGATGGGAAGGAAAAAAAAAAACATGAACTGACCAACTTATGTAGCAATTCATAGCCATAGCAAAAGGAAACATTATGATGTCCTTTCTGCAAGGCAAATACACTTGCCAAATACAGGCCCAATATATTAAGTAGACAAACAAGTTCATCTTTACTAGCAACATTCTAGATAACGGTTCTAAATGGCCTAAATAGTGAAACCATGCCTACAGTCCAGGCATAAGTAAAGGTCTACAACTCTAATCCATCTAAACATGGAAATATATACCAAAGAAACAAGAAACTTTCTAACAGGAGAACATATAAAATGATCATGAAAAGCTTACCTCCTTCGACAGAGGAGCATTTCCAACGCAATAGTAATCAAAGAATATCTGCAGAGTAGAAGGATCCTCAAACACTGCCTTCCAACCAGAGGGAATCTGCACTATTGCAACATAATATTTATTAAAATTTCATTTGGTTTAGCAGTAGAAAGACAAGCCAAATCTTCTGGTCTTTCAGTAAGAGTATCAAATTTCCAATAAAAAAGGTTTCTCTTATTGTCTAAGAGAAAATCCTTATAGTCCCCAGAGAACACGCTCCAGGATACGTACCTGAACAGTACCAAACTCTTCTGAACTTTCATCTACAGAAGTCCCGACAAAATCAAATGATAAGCACTTCAGAGCTAGAGACAGAGCCAACTCTTGCAAACGACTTGCCGCTGATAGTACAACAAAAAAATAGTTAAAAAGGTCAGTGACACAATGAACCCTAAACCCATCATTTATGAGAAATCCAAAATCTACTCTAATATTACCATCATTTTTCAGTTGACACAATGAAGTTAAAGATATCTGGAATATTTGGAAAAGTGATTGGTCCCTAAAGTTGCTGGCAAGCCTGCGATGACTTGTTGCTGTCAGTCCAGGATTTGCCTGTTGCCACCCAAATATGAAAAATACGTAAAGACCACAATATTACAACAGTTTTGTGGGTGCCAAAGAAAATCAAGACGGTGGCCAATTCTGAGAATAAAGAAAACCTGATAATAACAGCAAGCACAAAAGAGACTATGAAATTTGATCCAAAACACCATGATGCTAGGCCCGAGAATACAAAGAGAGATGCTACGCAAGGAATCATAGGCAGTTTAGATCATGTCTAAGAAAAGGTGAATGTGCAATGCTACAGCTAAATTGTTCTATTCAAGAAAATAATATTGAAATACTGAAGAGGATCGAAATTGCCATCCCCATAAACTGATGGGGAAACGAATTAAACTCAGGGAATCAAAGCCTATAGTAAGATTTCTGAATGAAAGAGAATATACGAAAAGTCCCACCCCCACTTTGGTAAGCTCTTTTGTTTTTGGTGTTAAAGTTAATATATCATTAATAAGGCCCCAGAAGGTGCGAAGTTAACAAAAGGAAATAGGTGCAAATTATACACCAAGATATGTTATAGACACCCTAAAAAATCTACAGAGTCCATAAACGACGACCGCTCTGGTAATTCGCATAAAGTAGCCCTTCATTTTAAAAAGAAAAAACAAATTGGTGGATATCAAAGGCATGAGGGAATGCAGGCTATGTCATCTTTTGTGAGAGCCATTTTGTATCATTATTCAATTCTCAGTAGAGGGAGAAAATAAACGATTTAAACTAGACACTGTAAACATCTTAGTTTAGTGTGACGGGTAAACATAATATCAACAACGTTAATGACCTCGCAAACCCAGTCCAGAGAGATCCATCATCCATGATTGAATTAATTATATACATGAAATTGAACTAATTGTAGCTGCAATCTTAATAAAAACATACTTAGAACTTGTATGTTTGAGCGACTAAGATTTGTATTGAAGCGAGCCAGACTAAACTGCCAAATAAGGTATTCTGAATTTGTGACATTAAAAAAGAACTTGTATTAACTAGATCCCTTAATTAGTTCTGTTTGGACAGGTGACGTTTCTTCGTAATTAATAGTTAATTCAAAGAAGATACTTAACTACTTCCTAATTAATTACTCTCGGATACATCAACTTTTTGTGTAGGCATTTTCAACATTTTTGTGTAGTCTAAAGTCTCTATCTGGGTAGTCAAAGACTCATCGAATCCCAATGACTAGGTTCATTTCATAAGGAGAAGGAGAACCATCTGAAAAGATCAGCTACCAGCTTTTTTGGACAACTTGGGTGGGAGGGACAAGGTGCACAAGAGTTATACTTCAAGTCTTCAACAATTGCACCTTCATGCCATAATAGTTATGCATATTTTTTTTCTCTCTTTTTCGTATTGTTTTTTTGGACATTACTTTGCCCTATGATTTCCTTTTTCTCTCTCGATAGCAATCTCTTTCATCTTGTGTGCGACAGTTGTCAAAATTCTCCATTAAATTATAGAAAAATCATTAATATGAATACTTACTAATAACGAAAGCACCTTAAAGTGCACTAAGTGTATATATTTTTATTTTGTATATACATATATTAGGAGAATATAGAAAGTGAAAGGGAATCCCAAATTAGCAATCTGTGATGTTATAAGCACAAAAGGAGAAAGGAGAGACAATTTGAGATGTTATAACCGCGAGCTGTGTCAGGCCATTAGGCCCATTACAGCTGTGGATCTAATTGATTCTAAACACTTCACCTGATCAGAGATGCACTTTGAAAATGAAAAACGAGAAATGATGGTTTATCATATTAGGATAGCATTTACTACTAACCAGCCATCTAGCCTAGAGATTTGAATTATCTATTTTTTTTCACGCTATCAAGTTCCAGCTAGCTGATTCTTCAAAATTTCAAGCTAACGTACTATAGTTCTAATCAATAGACTAGAGTAAAAAATTCAACAACTTATAAGATATCAGTAAAAGGATAGCCTAATTAAAAGGGAGAGAACTATAATATGAGAGATACACTTCATATTGACTCTTACGCTAAAATGGGAGCAAAATTTTGAATACTAGTTTTATGGTATAATATTTATATTAGATTTCACTCATATCTCAGCCAAAATTGGGCTAACTGATAGAACAGTAATCATGTTTACTCGTAATATACAGCGAGCATCCAGTCAACTAAGAAAAACATGTGAGATTGTTCATGGTAAAGCACCAACCTGATTCATCTCAGAAACAAGTTGATCTAATATCTTCAATCCAATCGCATAGTGATCAGACGTTGCCTGTTAAAAAGTTGAACATGGAACGAAATCAGGTAAAGCTGTCCAATGAGTTCTACATGATAAGCAAAGATGAGTACGATGAGATTAAACAAGAGGAAGAAGCAGCGCTTTTAAAGAACAAGAGACAACAACTAAAATATGGGAAAAAATCTTCAGAAATAAAACTAAAGCTAGTTCAGTGACTGCTACTCCACTATAAGCTTGTTACTGTTACTGAATGGTTAAGTAAAAAGAGAAGTAAAGATAATGGTGTAATCAAAGAACAGAGAGTGATTAGCCAGATTGGTAAGACGGGCAGATCCAAATAAAGCAACTTTCTTAACCATATATATGCAATATCAACAAACCTCAACGAGAAATTAAGCTGACAATTAATAAGCCATAAAGTTCTAGAAATGACACATCCTAACCTGTTTTTCATAAGTAATCTAAAAATAACCAGTCCCACCAAACATAACAAACAATTGTGTAGACAACCAATCTAAAAATAATCAGCACTTCTTAGCAAGTCTGGTAATATCATTTTAATTCACTGCCTAAACAGAACAGTATCTCAGATGCTGGTGCCACGTAATGTCACGCTATCACAGTTAACAATTTATCTAGTACATCTAGCACAAAATAAGTTCCAAATACTAGAAACTAGGAAATATAATTCTTCTGGGGAGAGACCTTACATTGACAACAAAGGTAATAAATACCCTTGAGCTGAAAGAAAAACATCACAAACAACTACCCAATGCAAACCTACTTAGAGATAGAGAGAAAACAATCTCTCCTGTGACTACACGATACATGATGGAAGAGTATGCAAGTAAAGGCACAGAAGGATACATGCAAAATGATCAGGAAAAGATACTGCTATGAACCCGAATAGTATCCCCGACTCGAGATATGCTTGAGAGGACGTAGTAAGAGCTTTTTACTGGCAACAGGAGAAAAGGGAGGTGGGGTTAATACATTCTCCTGAGCCAATACCAACGCATTCAATCTTCCCTTCCCTCTAACTGCTAATGTTAATACCTTAAAAGGTGACAATTTAGTCCCATTTATCACATACCAATATATTATATCCCATACACAAGGGAATAAACTCCCATAAGGAATGGCAACTGGGAAGCTGTAAATTTCAACAGAGTACATCTACAGAAACTGAATCCACATTAAAACTGTGGTAAGTAGACTTCAAAATTCAGATATACTGTGTTTAGGTCACTTATACATTGGCCATAAAGTCATCCAAAATATCATACAAAATGTAGTAGCCATCTGTCAATTATAATATGAGATGTGCTAAGAATATATGTCACAGCATCCTCCCGAAAACTGGAAGTAGGAAGAACTATACAATAAATATTCATTAATAGTTAAGCATGTCAATATAGCTGTTCACCATAGAAATAGCACGGCAAAATTATACAAATAACACAAAAACTTGCTCTCTTTTTTTATAAGTAGTCATGAAACCTGGCTTAAAAAGTTTGTTGACTCTTTAACAATATCTCGGAACCTATCATCATCAAACCAGCCAAATTTTGTCACCCGGCACAGAAGTTGAACCAAAGAAGAAGTGACAAAAGGCTGCAACTTGGGTCCTCGAGTTGCCAAATAGTTGACGAGGTAATTTCCTGCAAAGGAACACACGCAAATGTAGTTGAAACAACAGTTTAGGCAATGCATCAGAGTAGAGAAGGATAGAAATATTACGAATATCAAGGCGCAGCTGTAAGGAGAGGGTGTGTTCAGTCACTTGTTTTAACAAACTTGAACTTGCGAGCATCAAAGCATAAGGAGTCAAAGCATTGTCGAGTATGTATTGGCACTGTGAAATGTAATCAGTATTGACTGAAAAACATTTCAGAGTGTTCTCAGCATGAGCTCGCTCAGCGGAGTCCTGTGAATTGTACAGCCTCTCGCACAGTGCCTCTAATTGTGCCAAGCTCTCCATGGAAATAAAAACCTGGTATGAAAACAGATATGTCCACACTTTAGGCCAATAAGAAAGATTCTTGAAATGAAATTATGCAATTTCTTCAAATGGTATTTCCTTGCTACTAATAATGGATTTGTAGAAATGTGGACAATTTTATAGTTAACGAGGTGCCACTGAAAGAACTAAATTCCAGAACCCAAATGAGTTCATTAACAACAGAATTCTCTTCAATAAGCAACCAGCTTATGAATCTTTCTGAGTGGCAAAAAAAAATTGAATCATTCTGATTATGAAATCCTGCAATTCCCTTGTTCGTTTTTTACTAACTTAACTGGACCCGTGTACTAAACCAACATTGATGATTAAGCATTCAATTGGTTTGGTTAGAGAGGATTATATTCAACATGAACATGATCACAAAACTGTGATCACCTCCTTGCTTAGAAGTTAATCACCAGGAGCCACATCAATTCCCCGCAGTTGAAACTAAGACTATCCAAATTGGATTTTTTGAGTGCAATAAACACTTCCGAGGACAAGAAGGACACCAACTGTGGGGAGATTCACGACAATGTATAGACATCAGTAACGTAACTGAGTGACCACTCAATCAAATGTGACACGGAATCTTCCCAGCCCCCAAACAAAGTCAAATCAACAATCGGAGCAACTATCCAGAGACGATGAAGTTGAAAACAGATGATCCACGGCCTCAACAGTGATGACACCAAATGATCATCATCAGTTGGCCTGATAAGGATAAGACGGCGAGAAAAATGAACCTTTGAATCTGAGATCTAAAGACTCGAGGCTTCAGCCAGTAAAGGAGCTCTGCGCATGTATCTTCCCTTTTCCCTTACCACGATTAAAATACAGAGCTGTGCAGATAGAGAGAGGATCGCAGCAAAACGCCAGATAGAGGAGATGAGTTCTGTCTTTGGTTTATTCCTGGCTTCTTAGTAAAGAGAGAGTACAATGGTCTGCTTTCTCGTTTTATCGGACGGTGAACCCCCTCTTAGTCACCGTCGGATGGGGTATTCCGTGTCGCGTAATCCAACGGCTCTCGTTAAAACAATTCATGAATAAGAATTAATTAATAGTAACGATCTTAGATATATTTTCACACCTAATGTTCGGATTTTCTTGTTGCAGGTTTGGGTTTTTTTTACTGTATACTTTGTGAACAACAACCCATGCATTAGTTCATTCAACGTAGCATAGACAACGGCTTATTATATTCGGAATTGATTCCCGTTCCGATATTGGCATTCGCCCTGTGCCGATGTCTGAGTAAATATAGATATGCCATTAAAGTTGTTAATTACGTATGTGCCACTTAGACACATTTGAAATAAGGAGGAACACAGATTTCGGCTCGTGTATCATTGCTCTATTATATTTAGAAGGTCGGTGTGATGAGTCCAATTCGACTTGTCATCGACCTATTAAGTCCAGTTTTACTTATTTTTTCTTATTTTAAATGCAATTTATAGACCATGCGAAATTTAATGTTTTAATTAGGTCATCTGAAACTTCGAAGTCAAACAATATAAAAGCAAAATACGTCTCTTGTTAATTAATTAACGGGTTTAATTATTTAATCAACTCATGTGAAACTTTAGAGTCAAATCACGCATCTCGTTAGTTTTTTTTATTGTAATCAATTACTTCCGCAATTTCAGACCGGAAGCGTTAAGGTTAAAGTCCTCCTATAGTGAAATTTGACCTCGGACCGCCTCTGTAAACGCAATTCGTTTTACCAGTTGACTCAACTAACTTTAAGTGCGCATCTCATTAGTTCATCAACAAGATTTGATTATTTAATCATATCACCTAGAATTTTGTAGTCAAACATATGTGAGTACACCTTTCTTGTTTCTCGTTAATTATCGATGGTTTGATTACTTAATCATCCGGTTTTAAGTATTAGTCAGGGATATCTTTCAATTAAGGAGGTCTCAAGTCTCAACATAGTTTGTACTTTGTATATATATTCTGTTAGTTAAAGGATAATGTGTCAAATCAGCATATTATATAGTTATTACTTATTAATTATTATACATACTATACGTCACGAACTCACGATACAATTATTCTTCTTGGTTCAGAAAACCCGGAGTAGGTGCGCCTTTAACAGTTAGAAAATGTAATGGGCCCTGCACTTGCCATTCCAATTTCCGGAAATTATTGGTAATATATTATATATAAATATAAACATTATTAAGTTTCCAAACAAAATGTAAGTAACGATATTAAAAAAAAAAAAGTAATATAAGATTTATTTAATTGCCAAAAAATAAGCATTACTTCACATCTAAACTGAATCAAATATTAGTCCCTAAGGTCATGCACAACTTACTCTTACACCACATTTATTATCCTGACTTAATTATCGGAGAGACCACAAAAAATAACATGATCGACCCTTTTGCAGGTGAGCATCGACCATAATCCGGCCCAACAAATCGGGATCCATCATGCCCACAGCCTAATGTCACCCACAAAACTTGAATTAATAGCTCTTGAAACATTGTAATATTCTTAAATTTTGCATCTACGGAACATCTAACAATTTATTCATTTTGCAGCATTCAAGTTATATTCGTGTGCCTTTGGTTTTGTGACTTCTGTCATGATGATACCTCAAATTAAAGAACAAGAGTGTCAAGTAGATTTCTCGTATCTCCGATTATTATTAGATGACAAGCAATGGATTTTCAAAATTGGTTGATTTACATAAAACCGAATTTCATTCATCCTGGAATTTTTTTTTCCTAACACCAACAGATGAATGTCTGACAATAGGAATCCATAACTATATATAGCATATACATAATAGATAGCTAAAAAATTACAAATTCGAATACAAACCATCAAACTCATCGTGAATTCAAATCACAAATACAACTTTAAATTCAAATTCGAATCCAAATACAAATCATCAAACACATAATAATTCTTGTTATTTTGACTATGTGTTATATCACTCATATAATTTATATATGATATACATATAAGATACCTGTGAGGCACGAGTTTGCGGGGCCCCACGACTCCAAACCCGGACTCGTTCCATATCCCACGGGACGTGGGGGGAAATCGCGCCAGGGCTCGTCGGTCGGCAGGTACCCTTGATCCGTTGACACCCTTAGTGCTCGGTTTAGATTTTTTTCAAATTACACTTAGTGAAGAACCAATACATGCATTGGCACTATCAACGTAATCTCATGCACATGCCCGTTAACGTAGCCACGTTAGCAGTCTATTTAGTTCATCTCGTAACTCCACCAACAACGTAATATAGTTAGAATGTGATCCGTTAAATCCATATTTTCTTACTGCGGTTCTCCTGCACTCAATTTGGGGTTTTTCGAACTATACTTAGTGAATAATCAGCGTATGTACTGACCTGTCAACATAGTCACATCAATGCAGTCTAGTATAGTCAAAATGTCGACCATTTAAGTCTAGTCCTACTTGTATCTTCTCGTAGCCACGCTAACAATCTAGTATAATTATAATGTTGATCTGTTAAGTCCAATTCTATTTGCATCTACTATGTCTGACGCGATATGTGAATAAGACGGAACTTAATATGTTAATCAGGTCATCACAAAGTAATTAAATATTGGCAAAAAAAAAAAAACAAAGTAATTAAAAAAAATTATATTCAAAATTTCAAACTCTAATCATAGAGTAGCTAAGAATAGGGGTCCAGATCTTCTGTTTAACGTTCCATGTCCCATATCGTGTCTCACAGTTAAGATCTCGACATGTGTTATGAGTGTAATTAATTTTGTATTTCTTTTTAAAACCCTATTAAAATTGATGAATCTTATAAAATAAATATTAAATCTAAGAACAATGTGTCAAAACGCAATCTGGTGTCAAAATTTTAAGGATAAAACACGATTGATGCCTACAGAATTGGTCATATCGGAATCCTAAGAATAGTACCACGCCTCTTCTCGTGAATAATCATCAGAATTCTGATGCAGACAGACTACAGAGTGTGGACGTCACGATGCAATTATTCTTCTTGTTTCAGAAAAGCCGGAGTACGTGCGCCCTTAAAAGGTTAGTAGAAAATGAATGGGCCCTGAACTTACCATTCCAATCAAAAGCTGTAACTGCCCGGAAATAATTGGTAATATAAGCATTATTCAGTTTCCAAACAAAATACATAAGCATTATATAATTGCCAAAAAAAAAAAAATTTATGTCACATCCAAAAAAATAATTGTGTTGTTTAAAGTTTAAACAAACAATAATAAGAATTACCTCCTATAGTTCTTTATTAACTTACTGCTGGGATGATATTACTTTAAAATGTGAATGTAGATATCTGTCCCACTTTTTTAAAAGAAAAAAAAAATTTAAATCGTGCTTTATTATCATAATTCTGATATATATTCTTAGATTAAATTATTTTCCTTATAAGATTCACAAGTTCTAATAAATTTTAGAAAAAAATTTAATAAAACTAACTAAATCAAATATACGTGTTAATATCATCATTACAATGAGACATAATCTGAAATAAAAAGAGTAGGACAGCTGATTTGAATCTGATTTGAATCTAATTAATAATACACTACTATTCGTAAAACATGGTAGGTAAATCATCATAATATTATAGATAGAAATAATGCATTACCAATAGTAAAATATATGGTATTTGGACCCAAAATAATAGTAAAATTATGGTATAATAATACTGGGCTTCTTTTTTTTGGGCTGAAAGTAGTTGGCAGATAAATCAATACCTTGGGCTTGGGGAGCTCGTCTCAGTCATTTTAAATGAGCGCAGACGCGTAGCTTGCTCTCTTAAGCTCCGAGAAGGAAGCTATTGATTCGAGATGTCTTTTTTTTTTTTTTTTTCCACGGTAGTCATATAAATATTAAATATCAACCCGTAGAATAATTCGTGTTTCGCACCGCGTAGGTTCTATGAGTAAAGTGTTTGTAACTATGAAGAAAAAATAAACTTTAGGGTGCACTGACAAGTTTTTTATGGTACATATCAAATTATTAATTAAGATAATTAAATCGTGTTATGGTCTATATGTTGACATATATATCATGCAAATATCAAAATTGTTTTTGTTCGTACTGTTGAACGTTCGTGAGAACTGAGAAGTAATGTATAGTCGAAAATATTAATTTACTTCCATAATTTAAACCTGAAATAAACCTCTAGTTAAGACATGAAGTGATTGTTTCGTCATATTACAAGGTTCAGAAAAGTCTATATAATAACATACTATATTGAATTATATATATATATAAAAAAATGGCCACTTATTTTGAATTATAATTAGTATTGTAATTTATTAGGGGGTTTAGAGGGAATGAGTGAAGAGAGAGAGATGCATTGCATTTGCTTCCAAAGTATCGCTTACATCACGGAGTTGAGTTCTACAAATACGGCGGAGCTTGTAGACAAGAAAGACATGGCCACTCTCTTTATTTACAACCTAACAAGAAAGAAATAGGAAATTTGATACGTATGGGCTCCTTAATCAACACCCTCACATCATGTGATCAATTACGCATATATTGTCAATCATTTCCCCCTTTAAAAAAAAATACATCTATCTATAAAGGGTGGCATTGGAGCGTGAGCCAAAAAATCTGAACAATTACATCACTAATATAGTTTTTATTTTATCATAAATGAACATAACTGGATTTAATTCTGACCTTTTAATTAAAAGATGAAACATTTAACTGTTACATAATTTATATAATTAATATCGTTATTTAGGATGATTTTTTATTATTATTATTATTATTTAATTGTAACAGATTTTTATTTTAAAATATGTGATAATGTGAATTCTCATAAATAAAATATATGATTTTTTTTTTGTGTGTGTGTGTGGAGTGTCTCTATGAGTTTATTAGAAGATAGTCACTGTTGCATACTATTTTTATATTTAAAATAATTCACGCTCATACTGAGTTAGTCTGTAAATATATGTGTTGGGTTGGGCTGATAATTTCTAAGATGTTTTAATGAGTAAATAAATATTTTTGGAGGAGGTCAATTAATTTGAGATTGAGATGGCTTAAATGAAAAGGAAGAGGAAAGGGAAAGAAAGAGTGAATGTAATTCATGGATGGAAGGAAGCATGTTTCTCTCATGTGCATGTGCGTGTTCATGTTCATGTTGATGTTGTTGTTTTGGTTATCATAAATAAAGACATAAAACATGATAGACACAGACAAGAATGGTGTATTGGTTCTTTTCGTTTGCCCCATGCTGTCCAACCTTCCCATTCTTAGCTTTCTTTCACTTGCTTGTAACTTGTTAGGCAAACTTCAATATCATCTCTTTTGCTATTATTAGCTAGACCACTTTGTACATGTCTCTACCCTAGCTTTTCCATTCCACCTGCACCTCCACCACACATTCGTTCATTTTTTTAGATAGATAGATAGATAGAAACTACCTTATTGGAGTCTCAACCATTTGTTTTTATTACACGGGAGGTCATTTATTTAAATGTGATTTATGAGTCACACATGGATTTGCTTAGTTAGTTAAGAGACTCGCCGTGAACTGAGCTCATGCCAAATTTGATTACTTATTTTAGAAGACCATTTTTACGACGATTCTAAAAATCATTATGATTGATTAAAACTCTAATTTGGTAATTAATTAATTGGCTAAGCCAGAAAGCTCGCTATGATTCAGGCTTATAATAGACATGGTCTCATGAACTATGTGACTGTGTTTGGTACGAACTTGGATCAGGGCGAGCTCTTTAACTAAGGAAATTGAACTATGCGTGGACTCATTAATCACACTTCGGATAGATTAGTTACCAAATAATAAAATAAAATTGAAGTTCAAAAAATTCACGGCCCGATAGTTGAGTTTCCAAAAAGGTAATCTTCACACCGTAAACATAGTTGATCAAATCTTGGGAGCGAAAATATATTTTGGCCAACAACTTATCTTTTACAGGTGTAAGTGAATAATATTCTATATGTGAAGTAAGTATGCTACATTTAGGATAAAACTACGTAAAATTGATAACGTTAATATGCTTCTCAATTTTTTTTATTTTTTTATGTGTAATTTTGATATACCTTTTTTTCTTTTCAGTTTGACCCTTTAAATTTTATATTTACCCCTATTTTTTTTTTTTTTACTTTAGTTGTCTTTAAGTCAATTCTTGCTCGAGGATAAAATTCATATTTTTCGTCCCTAGCTATAGACAGTTTGCTGATTTAGTGATAAATTTTTTTTATAAAGAAAGTGATAACCCTCTTTGCGAAAAAAAAAAAAAAAAAACGCGGTGATGATTTGACAGCACTGACGTATAGTAGTATATAATTAAATATTATTTATTTTAGATTTGTAGTGTTTTTCTTTTTTATGATGATGGGGGGCCAAGAAATATCAGTGGGCCCATATGTAGTAGGCCCATAAAGCCCATGTATAGAGGATCTCGGCAGCAATAAACATCGCCGGGGTCCATGTGCTCCATTCCATCCATCGCGCATGACCGTAAAATGGCATGGAGGACACATGCACATGCATGCACGTTTTCAGGCTGCCGCGTCCACACCACGCACCAATAACAAGATGGCTGAGTCTACACCCTTATCATCCATACCATATGCATATATACATACCATACATATCGGCAAATGCTTTCTTTTGATCCTCAATTTTACTTTCTGGTCAGTTTCGTCCTCCGTAAGTTATTCTATTAATTATATAGGATGGAGTACTTCAACAAAAGTTATTATTATTATTATTATTATTATTATTATTATAGCAGTGGCGGATCTACGGTCTCGATAATGAGGATACGTTATACAGAAGAAAAAAAAATGTAAAGATTGAACATATTTGTAACAAAATTATATAAAATGTATTAAAAAATTTATTTTTTGATACTAACCAAAATTGTCCTTAAATATATTTCAAATGTACACAATACTTTTGCAAAGTATCAGAAGTAACCATATTTTCTTATACAAATGTTACAACTGAGTCAAATCCGACTAGTACCAATTTTTGATTGAGTTGAGTTTTAATCGAGTCATGACATACACTAATATAATTTATTTGGTTTTGATTTCGATATTTAGAATAGTATTCATTTACTTTGTAAATTAAAAATGTATTTGATGACAATTTTGGACGAAATAACATGGTCTTAGTGTCTTGCACAAAATAATTTGGATCTTACACTCAAATAATGATTTACATTTAAATAATGAGGATCATGACATATTTTTTCTCAAAAATAAACTTAAATTACCACTAAATACTCGATAATATGGTTATGTTCGTAACCACATTATTGAACATCAATACGCCACTGATATATAGTATGGATTGGATAAAATGCAGTCAACTACAAATACAGTGGAAATTTTAACCGATAGATTATGAGAAATAATCTATCAAATTTAATGGCCTAAAATATTTTATCTAAAGACCGCAAATTCGATGTAAATGGAGTTCACTGCAATTTTTACACAATGATATTAATGTTCATGAACAAGTATACCATTTAGATCAAAATTAGATCGCGACCAATTGAGACAGAATCGGGAAAAAAAAATCGAACAAAACCATCAGTCCTTAAATAAAGACTCCGCCTTTTATGAAAAATTAATCTAAAAACGACCTGATTCATGAAGGACTAAAATTTTGATTCATGTCATATATATATGGATTTTGTTCTCACCCCTAACAATTAGATGCATGCGGTGCCTAGTAAATAGGTAATACGAGAGAAATCAAGGGCAGAAGAAATTTACCAATTCTACACATCTAAGAGCATCCACAGTGGTATTGCGTAAAGAATACGTAAACGTGGGTCCTACATGTTTATTTAAGTAAAGCAACAAAAACTATCTACAGTGGTTTTACATAGCATTCCTTAAATTTAAGTAATGCACTATGTATTACGTAACCAATTTTTTATTATAAATTAATTCATTTTATAATTAATGCTAATATCTTATTGGTGGTTGTTGGAAAATTTAATAATAAAATATATTTAAGGAATATATTTAAGTAATACGATTGCAGAGAAAATATTTTTTACGTGTGTCTTAAATTTACGTATTACTTAAAGTGTACGTAAATATCTACGTGGCAACTTTAAAGAATACAATTTAGGTAAAACCATTGTGGATGCTCTAACAATCCTAATTTTTTTGAATTTCATTCACTTTTTTTTTCTCCCAATTTTTATCTTTCCCAATAAATAGGAAAAAAAAAACATTTGGTCTATTGAGAAAGTTACTTTTTAGCTCATATATATATAGTGGCAAGAAAGAAGGTTCATATATATATATATATAAAATAATTTATTTAATATGACCAGTTAGTTTCGGCCAAAAAAAAAAAAAAAAAATATGACCAGTTAGTTTGAGGTTGAAAATAATTGAACTAGTTAAATTATTATTATGATTAAGAAGAAAAAAAAAAGAACGAGTATGTAACAATAGATTGCCTAATTAATAACTTGTAACAGCATTAATTAAGTCGACCAATAAAGAAACTAGGCCTATGTCGATATAATATATATAGCATTAATAATTTGAATGAACCAATAAATGTTATATATATTATATCGACTTAATGGATTTGACCAAAAACAAAATTATAGATAACAAAAATTTAATTTGTTTTTATTGCCAGTAACAAAAGTTTAATCAAATAATAAGAAATAACCTCATAGATTTAATTTTTCCACTAAATTATTGAAAACACATTACTCATAATACCCGTAGAAAAAATGTTAGTTTAAAAAAAAGGAACGAAATTTGACACATTTCACCGAATAAATATAAATGCAGCACTCTTCTCCAATCAACCACCATAGACTATAGAGTGCTTCTTAGTCTTTCCTCTGAAAACCCTAGAGTACAAAGTACAAACATTCTTTTTCCTCGCAATAAATGAATGGTTAACAGGAGAGTACATGTCCATTCTTATGTAATATTCGGACTTTTAACCTTATGATTTGATATTTTTCTCTAATTAAATATAGTAAAAAATAAGTGCATTCTAATAATAGTTTAGTATATTTAAAATGTTAAATCATCTAGTACATTCCATAGAGATTTTTTTTGGTGGTGTTGTTGCCTTATATTTTTTTAAAATAAAATGAACCTTTTTTTTTGGTAAGTATAGAAAAACATTTTTCCCGATAAATTATTGTAAAAAAATAATAAAAAAGTAAAAACGTGATAATTATTGTTTATATGTATATCCATAATAATAATAATAATTAATAATAGTATCATTATTATTGATATTTAATGTTTATATATATATATATATATATCTTTATACCAATATAAAATGTGAGAGTTGTCCTCACCCCCAAAAGGTATCTCTTGGACATTGTTATTTTTATTTTATTTTATTATTATATATATATTATATTTAGTTTCCATTTTTATTTTGTTATATATATATATATACGTGTTATATTTAGTTCTCATATTTTATAAAATTGGCGATTTAGTCTTTTTATCTTTGAGACCCATCTATTTATCTTTACTATTACTAAAAAAAACCATTTAGTTACATTTTGTTATTTTTAGTTTTTTAGGTCGCTTAATTGGTAGGTCACCGTAGTTATTATTAATTTCTCCATCAAATATACTTATCAATTAGAGTCAACATGCATTCAATAAGTGCAAATGTAAGGTAGATGCATTTTTCCATTCACTATATCACCGATTTGGGGATGTTCCGCTTTTTGACATTTTTGTATCACATAAATTAGTCACTTGCTAACTCATATAACATATCAAATATGGATCAAACGTGGTTATTGAAGTTTGACTTTACATATAACATGTTACTCAATGTTTAATACTTAATGACTCGAACTATCGATTTAGTTCTTGCGTTTGTAAATTCAATCATATTTGGTATCTCCTAATTGATAGTTGAATAAATAGTTAAGTTGAATTCAAGTATAAACTTTAGACATTAGTGTTTTAAAAAAATTGATGATTTAGTCCCTACAATATTTGAGTATTACTAAAAATTTCATTAGATAAATTGCATTAACTTTTTTGTTAAGGTCGCTTAACTGACATGTTACATTAATTATCATTAACTTATTAATACAATATACCTATAAATTTGAGCCACCCATAAGGTATGATATGTACTCAACTCATGCAAACTTCGAGTACATGTTGAGATTTTTTTGTATCACATAGATTATTCACTTGTCAAATCATATCAAATGTCAAAATATGAGTCAACCACGGTTCTTGAACTTTGATCTTTCACAGATAACCTGGTACTCATTGTCCAACATTTAGGGTCTCGAATCATTAATTTAGTTCTTCCGTCTGTCAATTAAATCAAATTGTAACCTAATTAGTTGTTAAATAAGTAATTGACATATCAAGTATAAATTTTAGATTTTAATTAATTGAAATTTCCTTTAGAGTCCCGTTGGCCAATTTTTTTTTTCTTTCCTTTAGCGTTAAATCAATTTTTGTTGGTATTATGATATAAAATTGCATGAAAAGTGTATAGTTACGTTTGTATAGGTCAAACTGCTCCACCGATGACTCTAAGTGGCTAATTACGAGCTTACATTCTTCACTCCTGAAGTTGATAAATTAGATACAACTTTGTCGTTAATAACTCACGTCATGCTCAATCCAACTCATTATTAGTTATAACAGTAAATTAGTATCGTAATTTAAAACAATAGTTAATTTTTTGACTTAATTATCCTCTTCTATTTTTCCTGTTTTGAATTACTTTGTGTCGTTCTCAAATTTGATTATTATATAATATAAACATTAGATACAATATGGAGAGAGAATAAAAACTATAGCAAAATATGAAAGAGTACAAAATGTCTCATGGACAACTTGGAGGAAAAAGAATAAGAAATTAGATGGACAAATTTTGTTCTAACCTCTTACATATCCACATGAGCAAATGTCTTGAGAAATTTGCCAATTAAAAGTGCTTTAAGGCAGTCGATCATTTCTAAAATTCAGTGCAGAGGTCTTATTCTTCCCCTCTCTCATTTTCTCTCTCCATATCATTTCTACGGCCAGTTGCAGTGCAGGGGGAGCAGAGCAGAGAAACGCAGCAGAATTCTCTCACAAAATGATTATACGGTAAAGCTTCTCTTCTCTTCCTCTCCTCTGAGCTTGAAGAAGATGCATTGCTGCTTCAATAATGGAGGAAGGCCTCGCGCTTCATCGGAATTACCGGTGCTCTCTCCACTTTTATCTCTCCTGATCTCACTCTTCTCTTGCCGTTTCTCCACTCAATCAATCTCATCCTCTCCCTTTCTCTCTCTACAAAAATCTCCCATTTTTAGCCTCTTTCTCTTAATAGCAACACTCCTGTTTATCTCTCTTTCTGTTCCTCAATTTTGCATTTCTTCACCTCCGCTGCTGCTAGGTCGCGCTTCAATCTTGTCTACTTTCTCCGCCTGTCACCCTATGCTGCTAGCTGATTCTCGTAATCGAGGTTATGCTCTCAAGATTAGGGTTTCTTCATCTGATTTTGAGTTTTTCATCAGCATTTCCGAATTTTTAGCTTCTGGATTTTGTTCTTCTTCTCTGTCCCTGGACTTAGGGTTTCTGGCTATCGCGATCTACAAACCTGCGGATTTAGTTTTGATAATTGGCGCAGCGAATCCCGATTTGCATCTTTCTTGAAGAGTCTTGGTCATTTGAGTATCTCCGAGCTACTGATTTCTCCTCTATTTGGCTGTTTTGCTGATTTTTTTATTTTTATTTTTGGGTCTGCAGGTGCTCCGCTACTAGTTATTCGGATGCTTAATAGCTCAATCTAACTGTAGTCTCAACTATTCCACCTGATAAGAGAAAACCGATTTGAACGACTAGGCATTCACATTTACTCTCTTCATAGCTTTGATCCAGGTACTTACTTCATTTCAGTCAAAAATTGCCAATTTCATGCGGATCTAATGAGTATTGATGCCTAACGAAATATGAAGATTTCAGCTTTGTATTTATTGTTTTATCATTGCTGTAGACCGTTTGCAATAAATGGAGGCTCTGATTACAGTTTAATTCTATCTAGATGACCTGATCTGGTGATTGTTTTCGCAATAAATGACTAGTTCTGCTGCTGCAATTTTAATTGCCTTCAAATTGTCTTGTTGGGTACTTTTCTTGCCTTCTTCTATGTTTTTGTGTGAACTGATTTGCTTTGATACCAGGAGTTTTCTCTGTTCTGCTTTTGTGGTCCTGAAGATATTCTTAAACGGGGGTTTCTCATTTACTTTTTGCTTTGAGTTATGTCGTTATTAATTGTTTATCCTCTTTATTGTCACCAGTTACAACTTTTAGTGGTGTTTTACTTTTTGTCTATATCAGACTGCCTTCTTTCTGTTTCTCTGGAGTAATACATTTCATCATAAATGAACATGTCTAGCAATATGTAACTAAAAGAGAAAATATATCAACTTCATAAATAAAATCTGGTTTTAGTGACTGAGTTGTGCTTCTTTCACTCAGCATCTTAACTATCATTTCCTTCTTTAACCGGAATAGAAGGTGTTTGGTTAACTATGAAAGAGGAAGATGAAATGGAAGATCTTAATCTGTTGGTAATTTCTCATTGGCGTTCTTTTCTCCGTTTTCAGATTCTCAACCTTCAGTTTGAGTGATTCTGCTGAAATTATTTGGTTTGGAGTCACAAAATGAGTGGAACTTCAGTTGAGAGCGACGATGGGGTGCTCTACAGGGATCAAGTTAATTCTCCAATGAGTGATAAAGGTAAGAATTGTGGGAGTTCTGATGGAGGCATTGTTTTGAAGAAAGGACCATGGACATCAGCTGAAGACTCTATCCTCGTGGAATATGTAAAGAAGCATGGTGAGGGAAACTGGAATGCTGTCCAGAAGTACTCGGGGCTCTCTCGTTGTGGCAAGAGCTGTCGCCTGCGATGGGCAAACCATTTGAGACCAAACTTGAAGAAAGGTGCATTTTCAGCAGAGGAAGAAAGAACTATAGTTGAACTTCATGCGAAAATGGGTAACAAATGGGCGCGCATGGCTGCACATGTAAGTGGATAACCTCTTATAAGCAATACAGAAGTATTTTCTGTTTTCTTCTTTTCTCCTTTTGTTTTCCATCGCAACTTTTACCAAACCCCTGATGGCTCTTTCCCCCATGTTTTGTGGATTCTGTGCTGGTGCATGAATGGTATGTTTGTTAGCAATGTGCTTAGCCAGGAAAAAGGAAGGGATATATTATTGTCATTGACAAAGGCAGATATCGGAATTATTTGCGTCTTTTACCTTTTGAAGATAAGAATGGGATTTTAGCACTGCCTAAATTGCATCTACAAGTCAAATATCATTTTTGGTTATCATCCTTCTGTCGTTCGATTCATGAATTAAGTAGTTATGCCGCTTAAAAAAAAAAAAAACACCCCCGAATGCATTTTTGGAAGTATTGGTCTTTTAGTTTTGTTTCTTAGCAAAATGTGTATGAGTATAGTATCAGGGTCTGTCTTACTGAAACATCAGTTGCCACTGCTAAGATATATTATCAGCTAGCTGATGTTCGTAATCTCTGTTGAATCCAGTGTTGATTGGTTCTGCAGTATACTGCTCTTCTGTAATTGCTAGATTATTTCATCCAAATTCAAGAAATCTTCTGCAGTATGCTGCTCTTCTGTAATTGCTAGAATATGTCATCCAAATTCTGTAATCTTCTGATAGATGCCTGTGTCTCAAAAGGATCTTATAGTTGACACGGTTCATGCATGCAATCATCTTGCATCCTCTATATTCACTCTGACTTCTTTTTCTGGGCATATCATTTTCCAGGTAATAAAAATAGCTTGCTTATTAGTTTTTTTTTTTCTTTGCACTTTTTAGTTGCCTGGTCGCACAGACAATGAGATAAAGAACTATTGGAACACGCGTATCAAGAGACGTCAACGGGCTGGATTACCACTTTACCCTGCCGAGTTGTGTATGCAATCAATGCAAGATTGCCCACAAGGCTCAAGCTATCACGGAATGAGTTTTGTAGATAACGGCGATCTCTTGCAAAGCAGCAGCTACCAAATACCTGATGTTGTATTCGATGGCTTAAAAGCTAGCCCAAGTATCCTGCCCTATGTTCCTGAGTTCTCTGATGTTTCTGCAAGCAGCTTTCTGATGAAAACCTTTGGCGCTTCTCAGTATGGTAGTCTATTGCCACCTGCCATGCACCGCCCGAAGCGCCTTCGAGAGTCAACATCATTATATCCTGGTTTTGCAGGCTATGCGAAAGATGGATTTTCCCAACTCCATCAATACGAGGATGACACCTGTGAAAAACTTGCAAGATCCTTTGCATATTCCTTTCCGGTTGATGATCCATCTGACAAGGACCCACTGTCTTTCGGTGGTGTTCAAGGTAGCCATCCCCTCTCAAATGGCAATTCCTCTACTTCTAAGCCGAACGAGGCTTTGAAGATGGAGCTCCCTTCACTCCAATATCCTGAACCCGAACTGGGTAGCTGGGACACCTCATCACCTTCTCCACCAGTCTTGCTCGAATCAATTGACAAGTTTATCCAGTCTCCACCAAGAACTGGAAAGGTTGAGGAGTCAGAGTGTCCTTCTCCCTGCAACAACGGTCTGCTAGAAAGTCTAGTTTACGAGGCAACAAAGACTACCCTAAGCAGTGCCAAGAATCCTTCACCTGACAAGAGTTCAACTTCATCTACTGCTTTAACGCCCGGTGGTGGTGACATTAGCAGCTCTACCACTTTGGATGTGTGCAAGAGCGAATGGGAAGAATATGGTGATCCAATCTCTCCATTGGGACATTCTGCCACTTCCATTTTCAACGAGCACACTCCGGTGAATCCCACATTAGATGAACATCAACCTGGTGAGCAATAATACCATTCGATTTTATTTTCTTACTTTGTGTATCATTTTGTGGATAATATGCTCTGGAATGATGCATAACTCATTTCAAATCATTTTTGCATCAATATCTGGAAACTGTTCGATCGATAACTCGTAGGATGATACCTGTGCTGCTATTAGTCTATATGCCTGCTGGTTATTCTGTAAGTGAGTTGTTGTCTTACGAACGCGCTTCTGATGGCAGTGTTGAATGTGAAAGAAGAACCGATTCACCAAATTCAGACCCCAGAAAGAGATGAATTTCACAATGGGGACTTAAGTCGTCCAGACGCCTTGCTGGCATCATCAGATTGGTTCGGGTTGAACTCTGGTGGTGCATTCAAAGAGCAAGAAGCAGCAGCAGCAATGGCTGACCCATTAGCATGCCTACTAGGAGACGACCTCTCGAGTGATTACAGACAGACCAGCACAACGACCAGCAGCGATGTTGCTTATATGGACCACCAAGGATGGGGATTATACGCGTGGAACAACATGCCGGCTGTCTGCCAAATGTCCGAACTCCAGTGACGCGACAAGGATAGACTCCAACAAAAACTATAAACTTGGGTGTCTTTAAACAATTGTTGCTGTCTCTTTGATCTCTCAATTTGATTCAAAAGACCTGCATTTGGTTTGTTTTTGAGTATTTTGAGATTGTGTACTACTATTGGACTGGTTGCTGCCTTATTTTCTAGACGCCGCGGCCATTTGAAACTTTAGACAGACTGAGGCATTCAATGTGTATGCTTTTCATTTCCTATATAGTACCAGTTCTCTCAATCAGATGTCTCAAATTCAAATTTCATCCGACACCTTGGAATGGAAAAATATTTATAGTTATTATATTATTCTTTACAAATTGATATGGTGTGAGCGGAAATTAAACTAGACTTTGACACCTATTATACCTTGTGGAAAAAACTAATTGAAAATGAATAGCTTGGCATTACGAGTGATAATTATGTCAACAACACTTTACTTCTCAGGAACAACACTTTACTTCTTAGGAGTAAATATAAAACACCTAATAGGAAAAAAAGTTCCATGTGCCAGTCAGACTCACGTCGGGGTAATGTTATTGTCAATTCTCAATTGTACTAATTTTGATGGGAAAAAAGTACAAAGAAAGTTTAAGTTTGAGTTTCTATATAAATTCTACATTAATACTAGCCAAACTTATTGGACTAATATAGAGTAACTATTTATAGTGGAATTTTATTCTAAAATTAATTAGTGATAGAGCAATTTAGTCAATTTACTTGTATAATGCATGGCCAAAAAAAAGTATTAATTGTATAATGCTTAAATATTTCATTAACCGCTGGTGGGGTATTATTTGCAAATTCACGGTGGGTTTCCTGATCACTTATCACACTGATGACTCCTTGATTAAGATGTAGGGATTATTTGCAAATTCATGGTGTGTTTCTTAACACCCTCGCCTCGCATTCGTGAAAACTCTTTGATTAAGAGATAAACTTACCATCTGGATGGGTTGTAACTAATTTCAACAAATTTCTCTTATGCTCGAGCCGACCTAGACAAATTTGATACGTGTAATATAATTAAGGGGACTACTCTACATCTTTAATCAGATCCTCAATTATAGCATGTAAGGGTTAACAAATTTTTTAATCAAATATAACTACTTTTGGGTTTTTGGGTTTTGAGTTTTGGTTTAACATTTAATTTTATTTTATTTTTTCATAGTTTTGGTACCATATGTTTGACATTTTTTGGTTTTAACTCATCCGTTAGTTGACCGTTAAATATTCACGTGACTTGCACATACCTAGTTCCAAATTTTTATTTTGTTCAGATTAGTCTCCAAATTTATTGTCCTAACTTTTTATTTTTGCACTTTAGTCTTAAACATTATCAACCACACCATTGGACTAAATTGACCTAGCCATGGTCCGTCTCATGACTAGGTCGGACTATGGTTAGGGTCGCCGGACCATGGTCCCATCTAGCTAGGGTCGGACTATGACTAGGTCAATTTAATCCTAGAGTGTGGTTGATAATGTTTATGGGCTAAATTGCAAAAATAAAAAGTTAGGACAATAAATTTGGAGACTAAACATAACAAAATAAAAATTTGGAGTTAGGTATGTGCAAGTCACGTGACTCTATAACGAGCAAACTGACAGTCAACTAACAGATGGATCAAAAGCCAAAAGTTGTCAAAGACGTTGGACCAAAAGACTTGTTAACCCTAATATTATACACTAGACCTAGCGAAGCTCGACTAGTTAAGAAATAGGGTTAATAACCTATGAAATGTCTGAATTTTGACCCATGTTAACCCTAGATGTCTGAATTTTCAAAATAATTTGGAATATCTGAATTTTCAACTTTGTTGAACTTTAGTTTTCCGTCCATTTTTATGGTTAAATTTAACAGAATTGTATAAAATGACACTTTTATCCCTTTTAATATATTTTTTTATTTAATACATTATTTGAGAAAAATGTGAAATGACAAAATTACCCCTGAAGTCAAATTAAGATTTTTTTTTTGCTAAAAGGGGAATTTTCGTCTTTTCAGATCAAGCATGTGAGGGGCACACTTTGGTCGAAGGGCATTTTCGAGATTTAAGTTTATTTCCGATCACATGCCAAGCATGTGACCAAATTCCGTCAGTTTCAACGGCGAAAATTAACGGAGACCTTTTATATCAACAAAGTTAAAAATTCAGACCTTCCAAATTAATTTTTAAAAATTCATACCTCTCCGGTTAACCTGGTCAAAATTCAAACCTTTCATAGGTTATTGTTAACCCTAAGAATTAACAATCAATTATACAAGTAAAATTTCATCTTAAAATTAACTGGTACAATTTTTTTACCTATATTCGGCATGATCTTTCTAGACATTGGGAAACTGATGAACACAAACCTTCTAAGATTATGCACAATTACGGTAACAATTCAACACTTCATCAAAAAGAAAAAATTAATGGGACATTTTAGGTTTGAATCTTACCGAGTCTTCAAAAAATATTTATGACCTAAACTCTGTTTGCGAGTAAAAAACAAGCATGCTACAAAGAGGGGTCACAATAAATATCATGGCATCCACCAAAGGGCCATACATCACGGGTCGAATCCTACTCATAACCGGTCTATAGGGTAGGGTCTTTTTTGTATTAGATCAGCAGAGACATCAACAATTACCCAAACCTCGCAGCAATTTGACAAACATGATCTTTTCTTAGGATACATGACATATCTATGTCTGAGGAATACACAAAACAAATAACCAGTACACTCAAGGTAACATTCATTCTCATTCATACCTTCAAATATATCACCTCATCATTCATATAATCATTATCCCAATTAGAAGCATAAAATAAGGTAAAAATGTAAATTAATTAGAAGCACCTACTAGATCCAACGAGATCTTTGTCAATAGATTTGAGGCAATTTGATGTTCCCAATCTCATACAGACAACAGCTCGCCCACCCCGCCATAGTTATAAATAATAATACTGTATGCAACCAAAAATGAAACAAAATTTGGATAACCAGATAAGAACAGAGAAATTACCCTCCTAACATGTCGAAGGAGAAGAATCGGATCTCCGGAAAATCGTCTCAAAAAGACATCTTTCTCCCATTGATGATGACTCGAGTCGATCAGACTGCACCTTTCTTGCTCCTAAAACTCTCCTTGAGAGACGCAAATTTCTTCTTGCATTGGTTCACAGTCTTCCCAGGAACAGCAGTAGCAACACGCTCCCATCGCTGATTGGTTTCTTTCGGGAATGTCTTGAGAGCTTGAACCAGTGCTCTTTCTTGAACAGCAGACCATACATCTTGATCTGTACTACTTGCACCACCATTTTCAGCAATAACTGGAACTGCTTCAGGAACCTTATTGCTGTTTTCGACTTTACTGGGCGAGGATTCCTCTGTACTGACCACCGCCACCTTTACTGGAGAAACAGCAGCAGGTGCAGCAGCAGGAGCAGATGCAGGAGCAGGAGTGGGAACAGGTGCAGGAGCAGTAGTCCCTTCTAGTTCTTCTCTAGTAGAGAGAGGAGAATCAATGGATTTTGTAGGTTTCCTTTTCTCAAGAAAAGAATCAAAAGCCTTTGCAGAATCTGGCTTCTGCAGAAGAACAGTTTTGGTTGCTTTCAGGATTTCTTCCACGGATCTTCCTGTACCGATGTAGTCTGAGATAACTTCCCATCTCCGAGAAGTGCCTTTCGGGTATTTCACCATACCTTTTCTCAACATCTCAATCTCCTCTTTACCCCAAGGCTTCTCCTTCTTTTCTGTGCTGCTAAAAGGCAAGCTCCCATTGGCCTGAGGTGCAGTACCATTTTGCTTTTGACTCTGCGGCTTCACAGATTGTCTCACATACTCCACTTTGTCATCCAATCCGCCAGCTTTTCGTATAAGTTCGGCACGGGCTGAACTGTCTTCACTTTCCATCTTGTCACATAAACTCCTCAGCTGCTCCATATCAAGTGCTAGGCAGATACTATCTATCACATCATCAGAAATACCGAGCAACCGCTGAGAAACAACGGACACGGAAAGTGCTCGGAGGCGAGACCGTTCTTTGCGCAAAAGCTTCTTCTCTTTCTCCTTCACCTTCTTATTTAGCATTGCAGCTTCAGCAGCCTGTCTTGCTTCCTCCTCCTTCCGCTTCTTCTCCTCTTCAATTTTTCTAATAGCTTCTTCTTCCTGCTGCTTCTTAGCAAGAACCTTAGCCTCTTTCTTTCGCTGCTTCTCAGCCTTTTCCTCATCCTTTCTCCTAAGTACTCTCGGGTCCCTCTTGTAGGCATTGTCAACAAGTGTCCTTATGCGGACATATTCTTCCTTCCTAGCTTTTTCAGTAATCTTTGCATTCTGCCTCTCCATCCACCTCTTATGATCACGAGATTCAGCTTGCTCAACGTCAAACTCATCCGTATGAGAAAATTCTCTCCAACTTTTGAAGGTGTACCAAAAGTCATAGAATCGTTCCACTTCCTTTATTGGAGTAGCGTCAGTGCCAAAAGATGGGATTGGCTGGACCACAGACCAACGGCCATTTCTCATAAAAGCAGGCCCAAACACCTTAAAGAAGTCCTGGGGTGCACAATCAGTCGGGATTTCATCATCAAACTCATCAGAGGAATCGTAGATTCTCCTCTTAACGGGATCAATTAAGACTTCATATGCTTCTTGAATGGCCTTGAAATGGGTCTCTATCTCATCCTTCTTAGTCTGCTTGGCGTCTTCAGTTTCCTCCAAAAGGAGGAGAGCAGCTTGTTTGTCAGGATGGTACTTCAATGCCGTCTCGCGATAACTCTTCTTTATCTGATCCTCGGTAGCAAGGTACCTTAAATGGCTCAAACCCAATAATGCATAGTGGTCTTGTTGCTTGTTTTCACCAGCCCCAGCCTTCTTCTTGCCTTTGCCACTATAATTCGATGAATCAAACGAATGGAAACTCGTTTGTTCCTTATCACTGGCCTCAGTCTGGTTGTCACTATCTGCACCTCCTTCTTCCTCCTCCCCTTGGCCACTTAGCTTCAGAGCAGCAGAGTGGAAGGAATGACCAGCTGGTTCAAAATTTGACGCCTTGAAGGGAAGGCTGTTTGAAGCCACATAAATAGGTTGCCCATCAACGATCTCTTCTGAGTATGTGATAAGCTTAACTGTACTAGGAGCCATGTGGTTGAAGATCCCGAACAATTATCCAATCCAACCTTCTCTATTCCAAGATCCCTCTGCCAAAATCTGAAACAATAATTGCCATAAAAATAAGAACTAAAAGGTACAACTGTCAAATCAAAACATTCCGAATCAAAATCCTTCGAACCCTAGATATCCAACAGACGCAATATACGCTGCAGCTATAAACGAGCTGAAATCTTAACCCTTAGCAAACCATCTGTCCTATTACGACTAAATCAGAACAGCGAGATAGAAACTAACGAAATAGGTGAAGCTCTCGATCCAATCAAACAGCATAAACAAAAAAATACATGCCGTAATATACAGAGTAAATAATTTCAATGCCCTTTCATGTGGATGAAGAAATATAGATTCATCCAAGAAGTGAACGAAAATTGGTAAAAACAAAAAACCTAACTTCTTGTCGAGCAAAAGGAAAAAGGCGACGAGGAAGACTAACCTCAACGGCGTTTTCTAGAAGGTAGCTAGAAACTGGGAGATGGACTCGCTCTGGTCAGCGATTAGGGTTTATGCAGTGCAACAGCGGGATGCGATGAGGAAGAAGATGGTTTCTCTTTCCACTTCTTCCTGCCCGCCGTGGAAGAGTAGTGAAGGGTTTTGGATTCTCTCCCACCGCCAATTTATATTGTGAAGTTTAGACGGTCAGATTGCACCGATAGGTAGATTTTGTTTCTCTCGGCATATCTGACCCAAACCGGATTTACGGTCCTTCTGATGAACCGGTATCCGGTCCAAAACCCGGCCCTATATAATATATATATACTTTAAATCTGGCCAAAAAAAAAATATATATATATATATACTTTAAATAATATCAATATTTGTCCCTTTTTTTCCATCATCTATATTTATTTCCAGTAATTTTTTCTAATTTAATCACAATTTTATAAATTTATATACATAATTAATGATTTTAAATGAATTTTCTTACCCGCGCGGTGCGCGAGATTAGTAGCTAGTTTATCGTTTATTAAAAAAACAGTATTTAACTGTTGTTATTATTGTATAATTTTTGTTAAGTAACCACGAAAGTTTGACTGTTCAAATATATACCTTATACTAGTACACAACCAATTTTTCAGAAGGGTTAATTACTTTTTATATCATCATTAGTCTAAAATCAGTACTGCTAGTTATTTATATTTTGGATTAAAAAAATTTACTAAATAAAACAAACTTGAAATGTATTGCAAACAAAAAAATAATAATAAACAAACTGAAGTTTCATCTTTATAAAAAGCTCAAGTTATATATATATATTTTGTTAAATGGTGGTGAATGTGATTATGCTTGTTAATGTGACATGTAGTGTATAAATCAACACAATATATATGTCAAAATGTTCAACTTAACATACATATGGTATATGGATGTTATATATTTGATTTCATCGTAGAAAATACATAGTTTAAACTGTTTAGTCTACTTTTCCTAATAAGATCTAGGTAACCAGAGTAGAGGTGCCAACTGTTTTCGGGCTGGCCCGCTTCGATTCTGCCTGCCAAACCCACATTACGTGAAATTTGGAACGGGTTCGGATTTAAGGTCGCGGGCCTCACAAACCCGCTCCACATGTGTATATTATATATAGAGTTAATAACCTATGAAATGTCTGAAATTTGACCCATATTACTCGTAGTTGTCTGAATTTTCAAAAGTTAATATGAAATGTCTAAATTTTCAACTTTGTTGATATTTGATTTTCCGTCCATTTTTAGGGTTAAATTTAACATAATGGTCTGAAATGACACTTTTGCCCGCTTTTAATATATTGTTTTATTTAATACCTTATTTGAGGAAATGTGAAATGGTAAAATTACCCATGAAGTCAAATTAATAATTAAGTCCCTATTATTTATTTTATTCAATTTAGTCCTCAAAATTATATTTTTAAGTTTTACAATTGAGTCCCTATTGTTTTCTCCGTCACCGCACAAGTCCACTGGCCACCACCCGAGCCCGCCGATCACCACCCGAGGTCGCCGATCACCACCCAAGGCCGACGACGACCACCAATCGGGCCGACCACCACCAAATTGTGGCCAGCCAGCCCCAAATAGTGGCCGTCCAGCCCCAAATCGTGGCCGACCAGCCACAATCGGGGCCGACCAGCCACAATCGGGGTCGGCCAGCACCTATTGGGGCTCCTGGCTCCGATTGAGCCACAGAGGGTTCGGTCGGAGCCCTTTGTGGCCCGAATCGAGGCCAGCAACCCCAATTGGAGCTGTTGTCCCCAATTGGGGTGGCGGCCACCACCAATCGGTGTCGGCCACCACCAATTGGGGTGGGGGCATCCCCAATCGGTGGCTGCCAATCCCAATTAGGGCTGGCCGGCCCCAATTGGGGTTGGCCGACCACAATTTGGTGGTGGCTGCCTGGCCGGCCCGATTGGTGTTTGTCGTCGACCTTGGGTGGTGGTCGTCGTCGACCTTTGGTGGTGGTCGGCGGCCGCGGGTGGTGGCTGGTCACGATTGGGGCATTTTCGTCTTTTCATTTCAAGCATGTGATTTGCACACTTTGATAGAAGTGTATTTTTGGAATTTAATTTTATTTCCGGTCACATGCAAAGCACGTGACCAACTTCCGTCAGTTTTAACGGGAAAAATTAATGGATACCTCTTATATCCACAAAGTTGAAAATTCAGACATTTCATATTAACTTTTGAAAATTCAGACATCTCCGGTTAACATAGGTCAAATTTCAAACATTTCATATGTTAGTAACCCCTATATATATATTGCATAAAAATATATGTCTAATATAATAAATAGTCAAAACCACAGAGGTTATGATGAGTTTGACGTATTGGTAATTTAGAGATGAAATTGTAATTTGTCATTCGAATTCTTAGTTGATTTGGATGTGATAAATTTAGAGCGTAGGGAATCTAAGAAATGGTTTAAGATATATTGATGATGATAGACTAGGTTCTTTACGGAGCTATCCTTCCCAATCTGGGAGATAGATAGGGCTAGCAATTTGGGCTTGGCACGACACCAAAATTACGAGTTTGAGTTTGATGTTAATGACACGGCACGACACGATAGCACGATATAACACGATTTTTAAGCTAAAATGGTTAAATATTAATTTTTTTTTATTCACTTTACTATAGATTTTTTGTGTCAATTTTTCATGTTGGGCCGTGTTTGGGCTGACCCCTAAAATTCAACACGAACCTGGCACGACATGAACCCGCACGCCCCGCACGAATTGTCAGCCCTAAAGATAGATGGACGGGTATAAATAGAAGTTTTCACAGATGCAGAGCAAACCCGCCCCGCCCACACCCCTAGTAACCGGAGCTGTTCGACGAGATGGGAAACAAGGAGATGTTTATTGGGCCGTATTGTCAAAAAGTGAAAAACACTAGAAGCGAGAAATTTCCATTGGGCCATCTGGGCTTATGGTTCAGTTCAGTATCTGTAGCCCAATCTTTGATTCTAAGTGTGTTTAGGAAGGTGACAGGGCAATTTAGGTAAAGTTAAATCAACTGCTAAAATAAGTTGCACTCTTTTATAATTTTAACGCTAATATATATATATATATATATCCGACTCGAATCTACGATAGCAATTTTGTACCATAAGAAAAAAAATATGTGATTAGCTGAATCAATTATGTTAATGATTTTAACTTTTAAAACGGTCTGGAATTATTAAATAATTATAAATAGATTAATAAAATAAAAGTGATTGGGGGCAGAGCCAGACGAACATTACCGCTCAAAGAAAAACAAGTTAGGCTTAATTAACTTGGTCTGTGCATGCATGCTTACAAGTAATGTCAGACACTAGTCAAACTCTTATGAGTTTGAGACACTATGAAAACTTATGAAGCAAGAAAAGAATATTGAGCTATATATAAAATATCGACTGATCAACCCAATCTATCTATTAATACACTGTCTAATACAGTTACCTAACTATATCTACAGTTAACTTCTAAAAAATACTTGCGTTCTAAATATGAGCTTTTAAAATAATATTTGATCGCCCGTTCATCTTATAATATGAAAGATAATTATGAATATTTTATAATCAAGTAATTTGGTGTATTAATTTGACTTTTTTTTTTTTCATTTAACTATGTCTCAAGTTCATATTCAGATCGAGTTTTGTTAATGACAAAAAATATTCATATTCAACACTTTAACGGTGCGAGTGGTAATTATTATAAGTTTTGACATATAAGACATTATATAGAAAAATAATAATACATTTTTACTTTTCATAAACTCGTACTGATACGCTTGAGCAGGAAATTAAACTAAGTAATTAATTTCAACTCATAATTCAATTTAAATGGTTTTGAAAATATTTTTTTTCTTCTCAAAAACTATATAAGTCTAGTCAATGAATTAACCGTAATATAAGACACCTTGATACTTTTTTTAAATACAAGTTACATTTAAATTGGAGCCGCTACAAAGCACCTGAATAATGAATATACCAGGTAGTAGAAGCACTAACAAATGAAATGAATGAGGTGGGTCAATGGTCAAAGCTCTTTTTCAGCAATACAAACCTATACCTATGTAATCAAAATAGATATTTATTTGTCTTGTTTCACATACAAATGCATTAACGGGATTTTCAGCGGCTCATAAGGACATATATTATTGTCATCATCATTTAACATGCAGTAGTTAAATGATCAAGTAGTATTTCTATTTCACATGTGAATAGCGAAGAATAAGGAGAGGATTGCTATGGAGCAAAGCAAGGCACGTGAGAAGAAGCAGGCTACCATGTGCACGGAGGTCGTTCCACCAATGTCACCCATATTAGATTATACCCTATCTGGCTATCCAATTATTATATGATTATATATATAATGTATGTATATATTGGAAGAATCTTATGGCAAAGAGATAATTCAATCAGAGAACATGTCCACTCCAATCTTTATGATGAAGCTATCATTTCATTCATTAGCTGTGTATGTATGTACATCAATAATATTTTTCTTTAGCTTCACCCATACATCTTCTCTTATTGATTTACTAATATAATCTATCTATTAGTTTAGATTAAACCAAACTAAAAGAGAGTAATATAATTTACCGTGAGCTGAGAATCGAAAAAATTTGACTATGCAAAAACCAGGAATTCGTCTATCTAGAGATTTTCGTTACTTCTGCTAATAAGTATGGAGTTAAGTTGTAAAGTTGATTTATTACCCTTTCTTTTAATAATATGTAAAAATAAATAAAAATGGAATATAAAGACTATTAATAATGATCACAACCAATAAACAAGTTGGAAAAGTAAAATAAAAGTGAAGAGGCAAATTAACAAACTATGGAACATTCATAATATAAATACACTTATATATAGAGGGGGCTATGCTAGCTTTTGATAGCAGATAGTGTCTTAATTATGATCTTCCAGACAATACTAGCACACCTATTTTAATTACCAACTAATAAACTCTCTTCAGAATAGTTAAAAAAAAAAAGGAAAAAAAATAAATAAGAAAACAGCATCACATGGATGAAATTAAGGTGAAGCAAAACATTAATTGCAGCTGGTGCTACTCTTCTTCTTCTTCATCATCTAATATGATATAATAGAGGTGATAAGGATGGAGGTTGGTGGTGCTAGTGGTGGTTAGCGGCCGCAGCTGGCGGTGGAATAGGGGGCTTGCACTGGTAGCACTTAGCGAAGAGTCCAAAAGTGTCGATTTGTCTAACGAAGTTGGTGACGCTTGCCCATCCTCCGAATCCGAACCCGACGACTAGGACCCACGCCACGATGAAGGCGTTTATCACGTACATCACCGTCCAGCTAGGCATGAACGACGGCGGCTTCTCCGCCGCATTCTGTCATCCACCATTCACAATAACTACAATTAGCCTAGTGATCCATCGATTTTGAAAATATATTATTGTATTTAACAAATCCAGAAGCTCAACTAAATTAATGCCGTTCTCTCTCGAAAAGAAAAGGGTGTGACTGGTGTGAGTGGGGCAATGCCACTGTGGAAGATCAGTGACTGCATTGCATGAATGCAATTCTTCCTTCAATTAAGGCCCCCCACATGGGAATTGGCTTGAGAAAATATCTATTTTACCCCCCTTAATATCCACAGAATAGCAAACCCAACCCAACCACCACCCATCTCACTCTCCATCATTCATATATATTTTTAAAAAAATATATAAAACCTATATTTTTTAAATTTTGAACTATATTTAACAATTTTTTATATATAATAATATGTATTAAGCTAAAAATTTATTTGATTGGGTTATTTTTAAAAAGATTAACATAATATGTTGGTATTAAACTATAAACGTTTGTATGTTGAAGGAAAATATATAAATACGAACCTGACGAGCAGAAGCGGTTCTGTAGGTGAGCATATGGGCAAGGGCAGGGATGATGTAGACGGTGAAGCTGACAAGGAGGGCCCCGACAGCGGAGTTAATAGGGCCGAAGAATGGGAAGATTATGGCCAAGAACCATATTGGTATCACCACCGGTAGCCTTGCCAATGCCCTCAGGCATATGCTCTTCGTGTCGTGCATCCCTATCACCTTTTCCCACACAAAGTACAGTGGTGTGCATGCAAACCCAAACGTAATGAACTGCGCAACCAAAATCATCATTTTAAAATCTTCTAATAATAATAAGAATAATACAAGAGTATGATTATAACTAGCTAAGTAGCTAACCTGATGAATGAGCATCAAGATAACAGCAGCATCGCGCCATCCATTCCTGGGTAGAAGGGAGAAAGCATTGGAGTGGTTGAGTAGCTCATCACCGAACGCCCAGTACACCGCGCTGGCCGATGGTAGGGTCAGCGTGAACACGTACAGGGTGGCTATCAAGTAGATGTACTTGAATTTCTGTGGCTTCCACATTGCATGCATTATTTCCCTACATTTATAATAATATTATTTCACTTCCATCTAATAATAATGTAGAAACAACAAAATCAGTTTTTTTTTTCTTCTTATATTATATTAAATTAAATTAATAAGATGGGTGATAAATGGAAATGGTTGGTCATAATCAAAATATTCCTTATGCAAGGCAAGGCAAATTAAAGTTAAATTATTATTAAGAAAAAACCACAGTTTGTCTCTATATATGAACAAAATAATCAGTGCTAAAGTACAGTACAAATTAGATTAGGTGAATATAGACAAAAGTCTGAAATGTAATGGAGGAACTAATTATTAGTGCCGAAGCAAAGAGAATTAATCATTGAAGAGCTGTTGTTTTATTCATTCTTCCATCAGAGTTTAGACAATCAAGAAGATTAAGAAAAATGTAAAATGTTGATTTCTTGGCAATAATTAATTAATAATAATAAAGTCGAAAGATTTGTAAAGATTCGGTCCAGTTAGAGTAGAGGGGTTATAATCACGACCCCCGAGCAAGCCGGCAAAAGCTGCACGCAGAAGCCCCCGTAGAAGAAACATTTGCCAGCAAAATAACTATTATTAATGATGAGTGGAAAAAGTTTACTTGCAATCGAAAAAAAGTGTCTATTTCTATTTCTTTTACTGATTAAACTAATTGTGCAAACGGGTTAATTACCAAATAGCTAGCTGAACTTTTGACAGAAGTGCAGATAACTAGCTGAACTTTATTTTGGACCAAATAGCTAGCTGAACTTTTAAAAAGTAGCAATTAACTAGCTATGCTAATTTTTTGGTTAAAAACTAATAGAATTTCTAACATGAGGAACACGTGATGACACATAACCAAAAAAATCAACACGCCGTACACCATGATTGTTGAAGACGGTAAAGAACTGCTTATTCAAGAATTTCGTAAGATAAATTCGCCTCTAGGAAGCGAATTGATTCGGAGAAAATAATATTGCAGTATTTCGGAAAAAAAAAAAAAAAAAAAGCGACATTCATCCAAAAGAAATACGGAGTGTATATTTTGGTTACGGAAACATGACCAATTTCAGTCGGTCAACTGCTATTCACGTGAGGAATTCCATTTATTTTTAACCAAAAAAATAACAAAGCTATCTAATTGCTACTTTAGAGAAAGTCTAGCTAGCTATTTGCTCTAAAAATAAGTTTAGCTACATATCTGCACTTTTAAAGAAAGTTCAGCTAGCTATTTGGTATTTAACCCTTGTGCAAACAGATCAATTTGAATTATTATAACTCAAAATTAAACAATAATAATATAACTCAAAATAAAAAATGCGCTGAAATTTAACTAATATTTTGCTACTATTCAAAATTTGGAGGTTATACAATACTTTTCTTTAAAAAAAAAAAACTATTTTTTAATGTTATATATCATTTTTGCTGTAGTACTTTTGAATTAGTTAGACATGAAAAATACAGTTTTATAACGGGATAAATTAAGTTTTGCTATTTTTGTTTTGTTTGGCTAAAGTTTTACCATCATATATTGCAAAAAAGTTACCTAAATTTATTGCATGTACTCTAAAGCTAGCGGTGTAAAGAAAGATAAGGCCGTGGAGCTTTATAATTAAAACTTACACAGTGACGGCATGGCCGCCGAAGGTGTAGAGGATGTTGGTGGCGCCGGTGAAGTAGAGTACCATCTTCTGTGGCCCTGAGTGTGTCACTCCCTCCACCTGATCATCATCGAATTTATTTATGAGTTCAAGTTCAAGTAAGAAAACAAGATCAAAGTCCATATGTACGGTGAACGAATAATTAATACGAAAATCAAAATAATTTATATTTATATAATAATAAAAGTACCTGGCCGTGGATGATGGCGGCGGCGGTGAGGTACCAGGCGGTGTAAGTGGTCATACCGAGGCCGAGGAAAGACCAGATACGGTAGTTATGGAAGGAGGGGATGAAGACGGTGGTGGCGCAGCAAGCACCGAAGATATACGTCCATGTCCTCTTATCCAGATGATCGTTTATGTAGTAAATGTTACTGGCACAAGCAATGAGCTGAATCACAGATCCAAACAGCAGGAATGTGCAGTTGAAGGCCAGTCCAAGCGCTTTCCAGTACGGACCGAGTAACCCATCCAGCACCTCGAACCACTGAATCACATGGTTGTTGAACTTCACCTTCTCCTTCTCCTTCCTGGACCTGTACTCCAAGTACAGGACGCTGATGAGGTACGCCGTCCAGCTCCCCATTATCCCGTAAAATACCTGTAGCACGATTCCGGAGAGCATCCCGAGCTGCGAGAACGAGTACGGCAGCGTCAGCAGCACCTGCGCCACCTGATTCGACGCGCAGCTGAACCACGCGTCCCAGGCCGATCCGCCGTGCCAAAGAAAGCTCCGGACGTCGAAGCTACCGCCTTCCGACGGCGAGTCGTTTGTCTCGACGGCGTCGTCCTTGCTGACGTCATGGTCCGTTGCGGTCAGGTTGGAAGAGACTATGGCTTCCTCTGCTTGCGTCTGCCCAGCCATCTTCTTCGTCTCCTTCTAATCTGCAAAATCAATCATGTATAGTATGTGAGTCCTCACGATTTCCAGATCCGAAAAACAGTCTCCCAGAATTTCAGCGCAAATCGAAACAATCTCTATCCCGAGATAACAAAATATAAAATCTATCGGAAAAATCAACATAAAACTAGATTGAACCAGAATCAGTGCGACGTTGATTTCTTCAGATCCAACTCCATTACCTTCTATGAAACGTCGCTTTCGTCGTTGATGATCGACCCGTCGCCTTCCTTCCTTCGACCAAATGGACTCTTCGATGAGGGGAGGAAAGGTTTAAATGGCGTGTAGGAGTAACTGCATATGCAGCCTTTTTCCGATTTATAAATGCGCCACCAATCAATCTTCTGCAGCTCTGCGGCGGAGGCGGCGTGAGACAGACACTGATACCTCAAAAACAGAGCCTCCTCCTGTAAATGCAACTGATGATCTGCAATTTCTTCCCCAGTCCACACGCAAATGTGCAACGTTGGAAAGGGAAAGGTTGGAGGAAAGAGTAATTGAGAGCGGTAGGGACTAGAGACTGGATTCTCTGAATTCTCCAAATTCTCTGAACTGGATTCTTCTTCGTCTTCACTCTCTCTTCTCTTCCCTTCTCTCTTTGTAGTGAGAGAGTGTAAACTCAGCTACAAAAAAAGAAGCTCAGTCACTGCACCTTCCCTTTCCATTGCCCAGCTAAGCATATATAGAATCTAATAATCTGCTATCAACGGTTAAGATGAGCTTTAATATATCACTAGTTATATTTAATTCTTTATTATTAGGTTAATAGCTCCAATCATCCATCATGTTTAACCCATGTGATTGGTTTGTATTCAAGTATTTTAGTTCGGCCGGATAGTTCAATATAGCTTTGTGAATGTGTGTTTTTATCATCTATTAACTTTTTTTTAATTAGACAATCGACTAATGAAGTGATATATATATATATCAGGGCTATGAATGATAAAAAAAGGGTATAATTATGCATTAGCGCTATAATGTGTGATACTAATGACATGTGATAATAGACTACATTTAATAGGAAGGACTAAATAGTCATATTTTGAAAATATAAGTAACAAGCAGAGGTATATCGAATCGCATAAGTTGACCAATCAACCACAAAATGAAATATAGTGCACTGTGTTATTCGCCCTTAATAATTCTTTATTATTTAAATAATGTGTCAGTATAATCATGTTGGACCTTCTTAGGTTTTAAATCTATTTAATTACATTTGTACCACAGAACCAACAACAGCTCAGATCCAAATCTCAGTCAAATATCAGTCACCCAACGCATACAATAAAATTTGATTTAATTTATAATCCAACTGAATTATACAATCTTTATTTAAATATATTCCATAAAATGGGGGGTTCGTTTTACTTCATCGATTGACTGCAAGGTGCCATCAATCAGTTCAAGAGATTCGGCCACAAAAGTAAAGTAAATTTGTAATATTTTGAGGAGACAAATAAATACATAAATTTCACAGTATCGCACTGCGCTCACGCTCCTATGGCGCGTGATATCAAACCGAGTGAATTACAAACTAGGTGACTTCTCGAAACTAATTCCCAAACTAGACTTGTTCAGAAATTAATTCTCAAAATAGGTCTCTTCATATTTTTAATAATATATATTATTTATTTTGCATCCTAAAGTTTACATTGTGTTACAAATGAACCCTCGATCGTAATATAATACAAGAAAAAAATTGAAAATTAAGAAGATTAAATATATGAAAAACATAAAAATAAAAAAAAATAATTAATGAAATGATAAAAAATACACATTAAAAAATAACCAAACATACATTTTTTTGTAGCTTTTAGTTTTTAAAAAATATATGAAATTAAAGGATACAATTTACATATAAAAATAAATAAGTTTTTAAACAACTTTATATTGGCAAGAAAAACAACATATAATGGTATAAAAACTATTCATCAAGAGTATGAAAAAAATATATATACAAACTGAATTCATTCTTAAATTTATTCTATTGGTTTTTCAAATTTAAATTAGTTTTTTTATTTTTTTTTCAGTCACTAATTTTATAAATTTAACATGTTTTACTTAGGGTTAATGTACACTTTCATTTTTATATTTTCATACTTTAAAAAATCACGAGTATTTAGTTTCTTTACATTTTATATCACAACTTTTTTTTATAATTTATATACTTTAGCATAATTTATTTTCACAATTAATAATTTATTATTTTTTAGTTTTTAACTTTTACATATAACTACCTTATATTTTCAATTTTTCTAATATATTTCTTGTATTATTTTGGTTTAGGGTCAATTGTAACAAAATATAAACTTTGGGATGTAAAGTAAAAAATATATCTAATTAAAAAAAATAGAAAAACCTATTTTGGGAATTAGTTTTGAAAAAAGCCTAGTTTAGGAATAAGTTGGCCAAGCAACCTATTGGAATTCACTCTATCAAACCAGGCGCAGCAAAGGAGGATGCCTAGCTGTTTATTACTAGTAGTAGTAGGTGTGTGTGGGCCTGTGGGGTGTGGAATCTGTTTTAAACCAATTAACTTATATATTAAAATACATCTTTTAAATAATTTTGAATATATTTTAGAAGAATTGAAACTTATGTTATTTTTTATTTTATTGTTATATTATATAGTATATAATAATCTGGTAAAATATTCAATTTATTAAAAAAAACCACATGAAATTATTTATATTATAGTTTTCCATTGAGTATGTATAACATTTTTGTAAATGTTATTATAAGTGAGCGAGCTCATTTTTATGGATTATATTTTCAAACGGTTCGGATTTTATTCGGAACGAATTTTCGTATTGGTGTCAGAACGATTTTACTCATTTTTTTTTGTTTTTATCCAACCCTAGGCCCTGTGCCTTATACTTGCTAACCTAACTGTTTAATGTTTATTATAATTTCCCTTTTCTTCCTCTATGTATTTGTTATTAATACTTTTTTACGCCGGAAATTTTCATTGAAAAGGAAAAAGAGGATAATGAAAAACTGCGCCGATGAACTGAAGTGTTGTTGCTTTTGACCGCGGCGGCTGCTATCAGCGAGTCGGACGGACGGCGGCCCCTCTAGTCCACGCGAATGCTCTGGCACGCTTCAAAACAAAGTCATGCGCTATGATTTTTTTTTTATAAAGTATATTAAAATGACAACACTCGTAATATATCTACGATTATTTCATATTTATAACAATCCTTACTGGTAATGTGATTATTGGATAAAATGTTGGATATGTACATTTTTCAATTTATGAGCCGTTTTGTGGTGTGAATTTGATAAATCCGATTAAAAGATGAAATATTAAACCGAACAATAACATCATATTATATGGCTAGTCGCACACTATTGTAATGAGACTTGACTAAAATGTAATAAATTATAAACATAGATAAATTTATAGCTATTAAATCAATAGATAAATAATTAGATTTCAAGGAAATGAAGTCTAGTAATAAAAGTTAATCATCAAATTGCCCGCTGTTTTTTTTTTTTTAACTATTGGCAACTTCGCTTTTGTTTGTAACAAATTACAAATTACGTCAAATATTTTATCTAATCCGAAAGTAATAGATTATGTGGTTGCAAATAATTAAAAAAATATACAATAATAAATAACATAAAATAACATAATTGCTCTCATGTAAATTACTATTCTTATAATATTTCTCATATTAGAATAGAAATTTGTAATTTAAATTTGTAGATGAGTAGTAGAAGCTTATGTGAATGATGACAATTATTTCATTTTAAATGTCATTATAAGTTACATTCCAATTAGAAAGAAAATTTAATCGCACTAGAAATTTGCCTATAGCAAAATTCAAGCTAACAAATTATAAAAAGGTTCCACTTAGCAAATTGATAATTAACTCTTATATAAATATAATATATTACATGAACCTCATAATCCTTCCTCGTTGATGCTAGCTCATGATATCGACGGTGGGACTCTTCTCCTCGATCAACGGCTGAAAATTTTCTTCCATCATGATTCCTTATTATTATTTCTCCAAAAATAAAAAGTTGTTTTTAATTAATCATTATTAATTGATAGTAAAAAAATAATAATAATATATTAAATGGAATCCGTATACACTCACTCAAAAGATTTACATCCAATTCCGGGCATTTGATTTCAACTAGTCTTCTTCTAGCTAAGAAGAGGACGACTAAGTTGTACGGATATACAACAGGTACTTCAAGCTTTGTATTAGACAACCGTTGAAAAGACAACCATTTAAAAGCTACTGCTTTCCTTTTCAAAACTGGTTCATTTAATTTGTACAATCATTTACACTTGTTAGTATCATGATCTATCATATAATTTATAAGTGCATATCTTAACCGTTCATCAATTCACATTTTAATTAAATACAAAAGTTTAAACACAGTAAAGATTAAAAAATATTCTTAATCAACGTGTTATCACTTTCAGTTTGCCTCGATGCAAATATAAATTTTATTAAACGTGAAATAAACAAATATGATATAAATGTTATCCTTCTAATAATACCCTTAAGAACATCCTGTAAATAAAATTATTATAGCTAATACTTGTTCTTTTCTTTCTGCTTATTATTTTAGTCTTAACATCTGATTATTTGTATTTTACACCACTGTATTATATATATATATATATATATATATATATATATATATATATATATATATATATATATATACTTACGTTCACGAAAGAATCCAGAATATGTTGTAAAATTAAATATTTTATATTTCTGTAAATATATAATAAAAAATAATATAATGTAATGTAATGAGACGTTCTAAAGTTATAATTTTCTTGTATACCACGTTATGAAACATTAATAAAATTCCAAAATTCTATTATTAAATCTAGAATAAAAAAAAATCAATTTTACTATAAAATATATATTATTTAATTTCGTGGATATAATTTCGGGAAAAAAAATAATAAAAAAAAAATTCGGGTGGATGTAGTTGTGCTGTAGAGCAATTGGTGGCTCGAATTTCATGGATAATGCTTCAGTATTTTATTTATTTCATAATGTATCTCGTAGATGGGTCGGTCCACCCAATAGAAAAGACTAGCGAAAACTAGACTTTGCTACTTTGAATCCGTATATTCGGGAAGAAAAAATATTAAAATATGTATTGCTTTGGACTCATTTTATTGTAAGTGGATACTTTAATCACACTTAGTCAAGGTTAGAGTTTTGCTTTAAACAACTTCCTCGAAGTTAAATAAAAGAAAGCCTACAATATTATCAACGGGTGCATTAGATTATAATGTTATAGAAAAAGGCAGTTAAAACCCACTAATTATTTTTAAATACCATAATTTTAATTATATACTGATCCGTAAATTATATTATTTATTTTATTCTAAAATAGAAAATATTGCATATATTTAAGTGTATAAAAAGAATTAAAGAATTTTTATATAAAAATAAAAAAGTTGAAAAACGAAATGTATATTTCTTTTTAGGAAAAATCGAACAAATTTTTTTTTTTCCTTTTAAAATATACTTTTATGTATAAATTTTATTTCGAATCGTATGATGAATATATATTTCAAGCCCATCTCTAAATTGTTAACTTGTAACTTAAAATTGTTAACTTATTCGGGTTTAGGGCTCATTTCAACAGCATCTAAAAGGCTAAGGGCTTTATTTGGGCTTAGCACAACCTACCCAAGGGACGATAAATTGGTACTAAAGAAGAGATCAATTATTTGGGCTAGATACGGACAGTAACAACATATGGGCTATGGCTGTACTATTCTTTCGGAGAACAGACATTTCACCCGTTTTATATAATGTTAATGTTAAAGCTACTTTCGACATGGCGTTTTCAATGGGGTCTGAACTCGGTTTGCATGACGGGATTAGTCCAGCGCTGGTTATTCATAAGTATAATATGCTCGCAAAATAAACACAAAAATCCGATGGGCATAAAATCGCCACTACAAGTTCATTCATTTTCTTTAGTAAAAAAAAAAAAAAAATGGCTTTAAAAATGCAACTCATTTGACCAATTGGTTCAAATAACTAAGATTACTAGTTTAGTATTTCATTTCATAACCTTAAATTTAGGGTTAATTATCAAATTACAAGCCCATGTTTGGGTCCACGAGCAAATTGTTAGCTCGCGTTTTCTTTCAGACAAATTGTTAGTTCATGTTTCGCCAAGTAAACAAATGGCAAACTCACATTCACTTTTTCGTTATTTTTTAACGGAATCGGCACGTACACGGCATGTGATTAAGCGAAATGACCGAAATGCCTCGACTCATTAGCTTCTAATATTATAGAGCCCAACATGCTTATGACCTATTTAGTGTTAAATGTGATCACTTAATTTGGAATGTGGATACTTTATTTTAAGCTAAAACATTATATACATAGGTGGAGTCAATAATATTAGAAGATGGTGAGTTGGGGGCATTTTGGTCATCACATATCGTGCATTTTCCGATTTCATCAAAAAAATAGTGGAAAAGTGAACGGAGCTAGCTATTTATTCACTTTAGAAAATATGAGCTAGCTATTTGTCCGAAAATAAACGTGAGTTAGCAATTTGCTCGCAGATCCAAACACGGACTAGTAATTTAATAATCAATCCTAAATTAATTATATATTCGAGTCTTGAAAATGGAAAAAAATATATATAATCAACATTTTACCTCTTATAAACTAACATTATTCGAAAGGAGATTAGGCACGACACACAGTGATAAACCAATTTTTTAACACATCATGTTATATACTAAACAGCTCCAAAACACGATATTATGAGAGGCATTAGCGTGGTCATTGGTCAATATGCTAAAACATAATGGTGAATTTGTGTATTATTTTGAGTTTTAATATACAGTCCGACAGACAATTCCGAAAAGTTAAATACTTATTAACTTAGAGGACATATGTATATATGGTAAAGATAAACATTCTGACTGTCACCTTTCGTAAAGTTTCAAATGTGAGTATATTATAAAATATCTCAAAAGTTGATTAAAATTATTGCCATGCTCTCATTCACATTTTAGAGGAATGTTTGAGTCGGAATTTTTTTCACTCCTCATATATATATATATATATATATTCACTCAATCGCAATATTGATTAATCTGATTTAAAAAAGGATTGAGCTATTGTGTAACTATATAATGAAATTACCCGAACTTGTCTAATCACCGATTCATAATTGATGGAGACATTATAGACCTAAAATAGCATGATCATACAAACTATGAAGATGGAAATAATAAAAGGCAAAATAAAACAACAGGAGGAGAAAGTGGGCATGCATGATAATAAGGTTAAAAAAGGAAAAGAAAATTGGGCGGCAAGAAACTTGAAAGGGAGGCTAATTGAATGAAGATGTAGGTGCTTCCTATCTACTCTCACCTACTTTCTCATCCCTAATTATCCCAATAAGGTACTATGACTTCAATTCATTGCTTCGTTATTTAATTATGTATCTCATATTAAATCAGGCTATGCCTTATGATTGAAAAAAAAAAAAACCGACAAATACTTTACTTTATACTGGATGACTCGGTATGAGTGATAATTATTTTAACCATGAAACAAACATACTACAAGCGATGACGACGCTACTAGGGATGGCAACGGGTCACGGGTACCCGCCGACCCGCGGGTACCCGACTCGATTTTGATCCGATAACCCGCAGACCCGCGGGGCGGGTTCGGGTTTGGATTCACGGCGACCCGCCGACCCGACCCGACCCGAGCTTTCATTTTACATATATATTTAATATATGTATATTATATAAAACTATACGGGTAATATAACACAGTCAAAATAACAATTATTCTAATGAATGGGGTGATTTATATTTGGATTACGAGTTAATTTAATAATTTATGATTTAAATTTGGAGTTGAATTTGGATACAGTAACATAAAATTTTGAATTTAAGATTTAAAATGATAAATTATACCTCATACGGGTCGACCCGACCCGATCCGAAAGTGCATGGGACGGGTCCGTGTCGACCATATTGACACGCGGGGCGGGTCCGGCGATACCCGCCCGACCCGCCCCATTGACATCCCTAGACGCTACATAGGAACGATAGCAATTGCTTTCTCAATTATTGGTGATGTATAATTTTGACTCTAAAAATTAAAAAAATTCTAAATGTTGCCCTTTAAAATCTTATATGTAATCCATGATTTTTTTTTTTTATTATGTCTCATAATTCAATTTTTACACTCTAAAAATATTCATAACTTCATCCGACTAGAAAAGTCTTTCTGATATAGTGCTTAGAAATTAGAATACCTCGCAAAATAACTAAAAATAATAAATAAATATATACTCTGAATAGTCAATACCATACTTCACTTTCCACGATCCCTTTCCTACACTCTCAGCCACTATATTTCCAAAATATAATTATAATTTTACAATTTATAATGCAAATTGCATCGCCACCTTCCTCTTTTAAAACCCACCAAATTCCTACATTCTTCCTCGCCCCACATTCTACTTCTCCCTCATTTTCTCTCAAACCAATATGGTTATGGGTGCTCATGCTCACCCACATTTCGACCCCGTCTCGAAATGCAACACCAACGGCCGATCGAACCAAACCGTAGCGGCCGATCTCAACGGCACTCTCCTCCTATCTAGAAGCTCCTTCCCGTACTTCTTTCTCGTTGCACTCGAAGCCGGTAGCCTTATACGTGCGCTAATTTTACTAATATCGGCCCCGTTCGTGTACTTGACCTACTTATTCGTATTGGAGAGTCTTGCCGTCAAAACCATGATTTTTATCTCATTCGCGAGGCTCAGAATCAAAGACATCGAGATCGTGTCGCGGTCCGTTCTATCTAGGTTCTACGCCGATGATGTGCACCCGGAGACATGGAGAGTGTTCAGTTCGTTTGGGAAGAGGTATATAGTTACGGCGAGTCCTAGGATCATGGTCGAACCGTTTGCTAAGATGTTTTTGGGAGCGGATAAGGTTCTTGGGACCGAGTTGGAATCGACCGAATCGGGTGTGGCGACGGGTTTTGTTAAGGAACCGGGTGTTCTTGTCGGAGAGCACAAAAGAGGAGCCATACTTAAGGAACTTGGCGTGGACGTGCCCGATTTGGGACTTGGAGATAGCCTCAGTGACCACAAGTTCATGTCCATTTGCAAGGTAATTTTCAGTTTTATTTTTTAATTAAAGAGCTATATATAAATATATACCAATTATAATTATTTAGCCGAATTTTGATTTTTATCAAATTTCCAGTGTTATTCAGATATGCAGATATGGACATAATCCCTACTATTTTATCGTTAAAAATAGTTTGAAAATTCATGTATGTAATGCATGACTAATTTTTCAGTTCAAAAATCTAAATGACTGATTACCCAAAAGATATAGATCTTTCCAAAATATATACTCCAGTTTGTTGCTAATGGAAGATATGACAATTTCCATTCATTTTTAACGACTATAAAATATATGTATGTATTATCATGCATATCTTTGTAGTACATGTCGTAAAGTTCGAAAGCTTTCTATAAAGTAGATAAAGTTCGTTTTTTTTTTTTAAATATCAACCATACTTTTAATATGCGTGATTATTAAACTAGATATATTAATTTCATGATCAACTAAATAAAATTTCTATGTATATATATATATGACAAGTACCACGTTCGAATGTTTGTCAGGTATAATTTAGGCATTTTTATTCACCGCATATATGTTGTGTTACTTGTTATATCGATTTACTAGTTTCCTATTGTGTGGAACTGTCATTATAACACAAAGCAATAAATATAATTACCTTATCAACTTGCCAGCCAATGCTTTGCTGTGTCATAAAACATATTTCTGGTGAACATGTACAATAACAGCATTTAATTTTGTTACTATATTCATAGTAGCTAGCTTGAACATACGTTTTTCATGTCCCCGACCAAACTTTTGATGCAATTCAATGAGGGTTATCATGAGCAAGACATGACCAATTAATTGTTTCTAATTACGGTTGGAGCGTAATCACCTTTGTTAATTTCTATATGTATATATATATATACATATTAATAAATACAATCTAGCTAGTTACTACTTGTCACCATTTATATAGATCTATATAAATAATTAATTAGTGTTGGTATAAGTGTGATCTCAACTGCTTACTTTACACAAATTAATGTATATTCACACTGAGTCAGTCCGTAAAAGATAAAGTATTAACCATAAAATATTTTCATTCTTATGATGTCAGTGAGATTTAAACCATAATTTTTTAGTTAATAGACGACGTGTTAAACTACTGCACTATATTATATGGTTAATTCGTGTACTATGTTAATTTTCATCACTTTCAAAGAATCAGTCTGGTTTGTACTTTACTATGTTCTTGGAAGTTCGATTTGATATTTTTATTTTATGTTTTGCAAATGTAAACTTTCGGTTTGAGTTTTGAAAACATTTTTTATACAAAAACCTAACAGATCTTTCAACCCTTGTCTTGTCGCCGTAGTAAAACGCAAACTAAGTTGCTTTCTCTTTACAAATACAAACTATATTGCTTTCTGCTTTAAAATGTAATGAAAGTCGCACACTTTGACATCTATCTATTTGTTGTATTTTAATGCGAGGGGAAAATTAATGTAATTTCCGTTGAAATATATTACTTGGATATTATTTGAGCTATTTTCTTCACATTTTAACAAAAAAATCAACGTAGTATATATTTTCTGTGCGGTCGAAAATTCAATCAGTTTTCCTATAAAAGAAAAATCAGTTTGTTTTCTTAACGAAACTTCTCAAGATTAATTTTTTTTAGGTGAAATAACTACTCTACTTAGCTTCCCACCAAACTATAGCAGCGTATTAATTGCTTTCCGTTGAAGTAGTTAGAATTTCACGTGCCTTATCTTACAGGTAATGGTGCTTGTTTTCCCATCCCCAAGATATTATATCTTGTATTCCACATCAAAAAAGATTATTAGTAATTTTTTGATCAAACCAAACACGATACTAAGGTGCCGTGCCGTATCTTAGAAGAAGCAATGTTGTTAGTTTTTATTCTTGCTTAAAACATATTAATTAGGCGAGACCAAAATACTCGGTAGGAAATCTCAAATCTGTCATGATGTAGTAGTGGTTCAACGATTTATTTTTTAATTAGATATTTCGAGTTTAAACTTTGTCGAGGCAAGATAATGAAAAAATATTATTGATTAGCACTTTATCTTTATGAGCTAATTCGATACAACTTGCAAGCATGCTACTAGTAGTGTTCTCATATTTTTTTTACCAATCTGTAGGATACCCTCATAAATATTTAAAAAAATATTATAACCATCACATTACTCTTAGAGGTTAACTAGGTGAGAATGTAAATTATTATAGTTGTTGAGTAAACATACCGTAAATACTACTCTCATATAATTTATTTTACGAAAGTTGTATGATGCGTGGATGTAGCTAGTGTTGTAAAACTAAAATATAAAAAATGTAATTATTTTCAATTTTAAAGTATTATTATTATTATATACACCTCCTTATTTTATTTTATTTAATTTATTATTTACCCATTCTCTAATTTTTACCGCAGGACGCGTATACGGTGCCACGAACAAAGTGCGACCCATTACCACGAAACAAGCTACTAACTCCGCTCATCTTCCACGACGGTCGGCTCGTTCAACGACCGACGCCTCTAGTCGCCCTCTTCACTTTCCTCTACCTCCCTATCGGCATAGTCCTCGCCATCCTTCGGGTTTACCTAAACATCCCTCTACCCGAACGTCTCGCTTATTACAACTACAAATTATTAGGTATTATGAAATAAATAAATAAATTATATTCTTAAGATAACTTAATCAGAATATAATAAAATATATTTTTCTAATATATTTATTTTCTAATATTAGGCATCAAAGTCATCGTTAAGGGTACCCCTCCGCCACCCCCGAAGAAGGGCAAACCCGGCGTCCTCTTCATCTGCAACCACCGAACCGTCCTTGACCCAGTCGTCACCGCAGTAGCCCTAGGCCGAAAAATCAGTTGCGTCACGTATAGTATAAGTAAATTCACCGAAATAATCTCGCCGATAAAAGCCGTAGCGCTTACGCGTGAGCGCGAAAAAGACGCGGAGAACATTAAACGACTTTTAGAAGAAGGCGATTTAGTGATATGTCCCGAGGGCACCACGTGTCGCGAACCGTTTTTGTTACGGTTCAGCGCGCTTTTTGCTGAGCTGACCGATAGGATCGTGCCGGTCGCGATAAATACGAGACAGTCGGTGTTTCATGGTACGACCGTGAGGGGTCATAAGTTGTTGGACCCGTATTTCGTGTTCATGAACCCTAGGCCGGTTTACGAGATCACGTTCTTGAACCGGTTACCGGCCGAGCTCACGTGTTGCGGCGGTCGGAAATCGTCGATCGAGGTCGCGAATTATATACAGAAAGCGCTGGGGGGAACGCTGGGATTCGAGTGCACTAATCTGACTAGAAAGGATAAGTATGCTGTGCTTGCTGGGACGGATGGTCGGGTTACGTCTAAGAAGGAGAAAGTTTGATTTTATAAGGTGGAATCGAGCTTGTGGAATTATTATTTGCCTAATTATATGCTACTATTTACAGTTTGTTTTTACTGGAAATAATTAATTAAGATTGTTTTTATTGTATTGGTCGATTATATTGATCATAAAATAACATTTGTGTACGTCTCTATATTTATTATTTTTATTTTTGTTTAATACACAAATTACTACTCAATTTTGACTAATTATAAATTGTTATCCGAATTTTAATTTTTCAAAAGTAGGTATTTGAACTTTCAGTTTCTAATTATATTGCTACAACTCTTATAATTTCTATTAAGAATTGAATAGAACCAGAGCATTGTGTTGATCATGTAAGATTTTTTTGTGTACTCAAGATGCATTCGGTAAGAAGTTGAAAGCATTATAACAGAATTCATTCAGTTTGATGCTTAATTGAAAGTCACCATCGAAATTCGGTAAATGTTCAAATTAAATGAGAGTCCAATTGAAGACATTTCGATACAGTCATTTTAATATATTATATTGCCTTATATAATTTAGTACATATCAAAGTACTTCACGTGGTAAGAACATTCTCATTTTTTATCTAATTCGATGGATAATGAATGTAGCAATTTGTTTGCATACTGAAATTTCACGTAGTCATTTTTTACTTTAAAAAAAAAAATCAAACTTTTGGGTTGTGCGTAGCATGATTGTTCAACACTTAGAATAATTCATATTATCAACTAGTCAAATCATAAGAAACAAAGTACTAAACAAGCATATTTTTTATTCATAACCCTTAAACTCAAGACTTATAATTAATAAATGAAACACTGAACTAATACATATGTATGTAGTGACAGCTACACACGAAAGAAAGTGGGACAAAATGTGCACCTTTATTTTTTAAACATATATATGCTTAATCAAAGTAAAATAGATTGTAGTTTATTAGTAAGTTAAGAGTAAACTATTTTATTATGGTGATTATTTTATAAATTGCTAACTCATATTTGGATATTCGGACAAATTGATAGTTGAAGTATTTTTGTATAAATTGTTAGCTCAAGTTTGTTGACATTTTGCTAGTTATTTTTTATTATTTTTTTATTTTTTTTATTTTTTTTATAATTAGTAGTTCTTGTTCCACTTAGCGAAAAATTTGCTAGCTCAAATTTTATTTTATTGACAATTTGGTAGCTAGAAAGTTGTCTACAAAACAAAACCCGAGCTACAACTATCTATAAATGGTAACATGAGCAAGTAATATGTATTTTTTTTTAACCAAAAGAGATAATAAAATGTCCAAAAAATAAAATTTAAGATAGCAAATTGAAAAAAAAAAATCATATAATAATTTGTCCACAAATTGAAATTTAAACTAGCAAATTATCTATAAAAAAGCAAAAAAAAAACTTTAGGTATTAATTTTTTCTGTGGTACTCATATGTTTGTTATAATTTGATAATAAATTATTTTTTATTGCTAAACTCAGTAATGCATTATAATTTAATACATATATGACTTTATAACATCTTCAATTTATAAAATTACCAATGATTATTTTTTTATGACAGTAATTTTTTTTAAAAAAATGTCATTATTCAATTTATGCCTTCGCCACTGACTGTGTGCTTTATATTTACTATCGTTGATGCGTAAGAGACATTGTATACCCTACGTCTATCGATCCTGCAAGTGCTAGTTGGGTAATCGTAGACGAAGAAACACATACGAAAACACATCTGACAACTAGTCAGCAGCTTATGGACAGTTACGATGTAAATCAAATGAAAGTGTCAGGAAACCATGTCTGACGTGGCCCGCCCATGAGGTGTCTCTTTTGATGGGCCCATTATTAAGAGGACAACCCATTTGCAAATTTATAAGATTCAATTCAATGAACAGCAAGGCAACGCAATGAAGCAGTTAATGTTGTTGCTTAATTGCTAGGTCCATAAAACAAGATCCACCACATATATATACTCTATAATATAATAATATAATATACTAGAAGATACATCTATATATATATATTATGCATATAGCAGCGATCTATCCACGTGGAAATTTATAAACTATATATAATAGTTAAAAGTATGGATTTTTTTAATTAAATTAATATAGTAAAAAATGTCTATAATTATTTTATGTAATTTTTTAGATTAAAATTCCTAAATAAAAGTAGCGTGTATGGTTTTTTTTTTTAAACTTGAAATTAGAAAATATTAAGATAATTGTAAACAAATATATATAATTTGTTAGTAATATATTGACATAGTATTAACTACGATAACATAATAAAAATTTAAGAAGGATTTAACTGAGAAAATTTATGTTGTCTTTGAAATTATTTTGGACGAAATGAGTAAAATGTGTAAAATTCAATTTTCATTCAAACATAGGTTAAATTCATAATTCACTGGGTGGGCTAAGATTCTAAAAATGAGTACTACTCGTAGGCCCATGGGCCACTACCAAACCGAACCACAATAAGGAATACCAAACTTATTTTACTACTAAACTATTTTTTTTTTCGGTGGTCCCTAAGATCCGTCGTATCGGATCAGAAACTAATAAAAGGTTGACTATATATTTTTTATTTTTTTTATTTTTGGGATCTCACCGGAATTCAAACCTTAGTTTCTTAATTAACGAGTGACGTGCTGAAGACCTTCGCCATTTATATTACATTTTACTACTAAACAATTATATTGCATCATTATGGATTACTGATTTCGGATGGGTTACCAAACACGGTGTTAAACTCAATCTAGCCTATATTTATAACACACTAAATCAAAGTCATGTAGTAAAATAACAATTAAAATGGAGTTCAAATTTTATATTTATGTTAAAATAAGCACACAAAATATATCTAGAACACAAAAAAATGGGACATTTTGTCCTCATTAGATCCGGCCCGGAATCGACGATCCGGCCCGGAGTCGACAAACCCGACTTGTTATGAACACATTCACATACAAACGAAGGACTTGACAACCCCAACTTATTAGGTATGCATACAAACACAAACAGTAAAATAATCATGAACTGAGTATATGCATGATGCATTCACCTAGATATATAAGATATTCATTCATCTTAATAAGCAATTAATCTACCCCATATCTTCATTCCTACTATGTGGACAGACATTGGTGTCTTACCTAATTCTGGTAGAGCCCACCATGTTTTCCCTAAAATTGAATCCCCGTAGACTATATGTGATCATCTTATGAATTCTTAGTTACATCCCTATTTAATGAGGAATACCACTAGATTTGAACCCATAATACCTATACTAATCCTAACATCTCTAAAACAAGCAATAACACTTTTAAAAACTTGTCCAAAACATTTTATTTAAAGGGTTAAGAACATAAAAACAGTTGTTAATATATTTCATTTTTTTATTTATGATTGGCTGTTTGAAGTATCTAATTCGTTGTGTTTCACTTTTTCGTTAAAAATTGGTGTTAAAACAATTTGAACGAAATTACATGACTTGCATGTGACAGGTTTTGTTGCAATTAGCTATATGAGGTATCAGTTTCATTGCGATTGACTATCTGTTAATTAGATATGCCGCCTAAATCTGTCACACGCGGATTATATAATTTCGTTTAGTCTATTTTAACACTTATTTTAGATGAAAAAGTGAAACACAAAAAATCTAATACGTTAAGTAGCCAGTCGTAACACAAAACTAAAACACCTAATTAGAATATGATGTATAGTTGAGACTATTTTAAGTTGTTTGCCGTTATACAAATCATGCGTGGTTCCAACCAATAGTGACTCTATTTTAGCTCTTTATGGTACATTTTGTCGTGTCTTGCATTTTTATTATTAATTATAATATAATATGTAACATTGATTGATGATTTAGAAAAAGATAAACGTCATTATTCCGAGGGATTGTGAATCAAGTTCCATCGTTATCCTTGAAACATTTTGACCAATACAAGTGAATGTAGGGAGACAACGGAAAATTCCAACCGAAAATTCTAGCTCCCGACATGAAACTAACTTCCCACTTCTCCAAAACCCTAATTAAAATTAAAAATAAAAATATCTTCCTCTATTGTTCATTTTTTGGTGGCTTTCCATTTTTCTCTGACTTTTTTAAACCACTTATTATATTTATTAATAGTAATAATTATTGCCGCCTGACACTAACTAATAATTGAAAGTCATGATTCATTCACAATAAAATATCCAAGTAATAGCCATGATCTAGGTGTCCGATCCCGATGCATGAATGTAGCCACGTTTTGTTTCTATAATAAATAAAAGATATATAAAAAATTAACAAGTTGTTACAACTTTATTACACGTTTGGTGAATAATAATACCGATATTGGTGAATACCACCAGATCAATTGAAAAGTCAGAACGTTATTGAGCTGCAATTACTATCACCATAATTCACTTAAAAAACTATTATCAATATACACCAATTTTCTCTCCAACAAACAAATTGATATTAGAGTTATGAAAAATACCATATGCATAGGACAAGCAAACGTATAGACAACATCGGGTCCTGTTATTGATGTTTGGTGCCTCCAATATTAATGGGATCAAGGCACCAACCACAAGGCTCATAAGATGTCAATCGGCAAAAATACAGACTACAGGGGGTCGTCTGACTATGAAAGAGGACATAAGGGACCACTGGTAACAAAAACCGCAGACATATTCCTACATCTTTCACTCATACTTAAAATCGGTGCTTCTGTATCCACCCGGTAAAAGTGTAATACGTGAAATAGACAAATACATGCGACTATAATATGATGCAATGGTTCATCACGTTACTCATTAATTCATATGTCAGAATTAAATTTCGATAAACATCGAGAATGAAAAAATATTTATGAATAACATTTTATTTCTTACATACTGGTGTGTCACGTATGGAGATTAGTCTGGGTATAAAGTAAACATGTTATGTGTGCTGCTCTACTGATGTCATGAGGTTCCATAGGATTAAATAATAATAATAATAATAATATAAACATATTACGAATATTGTTATTCTAATAAGCTCATGCTGAAAAAATAAAATAAAAAAGACATGCGAGCAAAGTATACTAGGAATTTGCTAGGAGTTGTAGCAAATAGCAGATTCCACTCCCGTAGTGGATATGCTGTGTCTTGCACTAATACTAATAGGCCATATTCATGTAATCTTCTTCTACATGTCTCACCTCAATGATCTTGAAGACTTATCAGATTGAGTCAAAAACCGCGGCAGTGGCCATCTAGTGGACACGAGCTCAAAAAATCCTCTAATAACCATCGTCCTTCCCATTTACACATGTATGTATGGAACAAATATAGCACGCATTGGATAGGATTGTGGAGGAGCTATTGCATGGTGACACCATCATTTGGATGCACTCAAAGTAAAAACACCACAATTTGCTTTATTGCATTTCTAACTACTCAAGTTCCATTGAACACAATCATGTAATATAATAAGATCTAACCATTCAACATTTAATTAGTGGTCAGACTTTAGAATTTCATTAGATTTTGGAAATAGAAAAATATTAATGGTTAGCACCTTATCGCTTACGAGTTGATCTAGTGTGAGAATGAATTAATCTACTTGTGGAGTAAGCATGCTACAGGCGTATTATCAACCAACATTTTACTCCTTACGAGCTGACTTGATGCGTGTAAAAATAAATTTAGATTTGGAACAAACATATCACATGTGCATAACAAGCACTTTACTCTTTTTTAGGCCGATCCGATGCGAATCAAAATTATTCTAGTGGTGGAAGAATGATAACATAAGTGCTCAAGTCTTCCTAATCCCAAGCACCAACCAAAAAAAGTAGCACTGAACATTGAGCATAAAACACATGCATGAATCCAACCTCCACAGTTGGAAAAATAAAAAATAAAAAAATTACAACCTCCACTCTCTTAGTCTTAGTCCTATATAAACCTCACCACGCATACCAAAATCATCACTCGCTTGTGTTGACTCTTCTTCTCTCCCACTCACTCACTCACTCAGTATTTTCTTTCCAATTTTAAAAAATAAATAAACAAAATGCCTTCATCTTCATCTTCTGTCACCATCACCTCCAAATCAACTGTATCCCCCTCCACCCCATCCGCCATCACCGCTCTCAAGCTCTCCGTCTCCGACCTCCCCATGCTCTCCTGCCACTACATTCAGAAAGGCGTCCTCCTCTCTTCCCCTCCGCCGTCTCTCTCCCTTTTCGATGACCTCACCTCCCTCCTCCGCCGCTCCCTCTCCGACGCCCTCTCCCACTTCCCCGCCCTCGCCGGTCGATTCATCACTGACGCCGACGGACACGTGCACATCCTTTGTAACGACGCCGGCGTCGATTTCGTCGAGGCTCGCGCCAGGCACATCTCGATCGACTTAATCCTTTCGCCTCTGTACGTCCCTGATTTTGTCAAGGGTTTCTTCGCTTACGACAGGACTCTCAGCTATTCTGGACATTACCGGCCCCTCTTGGCTGTCCAGGTCACGGAGCTCGCCGACGGGATCTTCATAGGCTGTACTGTTAATCATTCCGTCACCGACGGTACATCGTTCTGGCATTTCTTCAACACCTTCGCGGAGATCGCCAAGTCCTGCGGATCGTACAAGCGGATTTCGAATACGCCGGATTTCTGCCGCGATACGGTTTTTAACTCGCCGGAGGTGCTACGGTTCCCTGACGGCGGCCCTAAGGTCACATTCAACGCGAACGAGCCGCTGCGGGAGCGGATCTTCCACTTCAGCAGGGAAGCGATACTGAAATTGAAATCGAGAGCAAATCGAGCAGCGATCAGCGGCGACGGAGGGCTGCCTGCAGAGATCGCGGGTAAGAGAAGTAACGACTTGATGCTGAAATTCGTAAACGGCGGCGCAATTCCTAATATAGCGAAGAAGACGGAGATATCGTCTTTTCAGTCGCTTAGTGCGCAGCTGTGGCGGTCCGTGACGCGAGCTAGGAAGCTTCCAGAAGCAAAATTGACCACGTTCAGGATGGCCGTGAACTGCCGCCACCGTCTGGAACCACGGATGGATCCGTACTATTTCGGCAACGCCATCCAGAGCATCCCCACGGTGGTTCCTGCCGGGGAACTGCTGGAGCACGATCTGTGCTGGTCCGCCGGCAAGCTCAACCGGAACGTCGTCGCTTATGGAGACGCGACGGTGAAGAAAGGCGTGGTGGACTGGGAAAGAGAGCCACGGCTGTTCCCGCTGGGGAACGCCGACGGCGCGTCGATTACGATGGGAAGTTCGCCGAGGTTCCCGATGTACAACAACGACTTCGGATGGGGCCTGCCACTGGCTGTCCGGAGCGGCGGGGCTAATAAGTTCGACGGTAAGATCTCGGCGTTTCCGGGGAGGGAAGGAAACGGGAGCGTGGATCTAGAGGTGGTTCTGTCTCCGGCGACCATGGCGGCGCTTGAGAGCGACACGGAGTTCATGCAATACGTGTCAGTGGTGGCTGTGTAATGTGGAGGGTTAAGTCAACGTGAGGGTATTCGACACGTGGATGGTCAACTTTATGGATATTCGACACGAGGGTTTTACAGTGGTCAAAGAAGGGTCAAAAAGTGATGGTGGCTGAGGAAGGGTTGGATTTGGATTTGGAAAAGTTGGACGGTTAATGAATGTGATATGCATTTAGCCAAAACAAAATAAAAAAAATGTGATATGCGTGTCGTTTTGACTTTTTAGGACAGTTTAAATTGGTTAAATAAATAAAGTATGTTATTGAGTGATGATATTAATTTTGAATCCCCGAAATTCGTACAATAATAATTAAGAACTTAAAAACAATCACAACTATACGCTAAGGTTGTTAGTAGTTGACCAAAATTTAGAGTTTTTAATATTTAATATTTTAACTATAGATTAGTTGATTTTTCTTATTATTTTCTTTTTAAATTGACAAAATAAAAATATAATTTTTTAAATATATCAAATAAGGTTAAATTATGAAAATCAATCTAATACTTTAAAAATTGAAAAACAATTATTTTTTGTTTAAAATTTCAAAATCAATTTTAAAAATTAGAAAACAACAAATTTAATAATTATGACACCGATTATCAATATTTTAAACCTAGAACATACCAACTACCAACGTACTAATATTATTTTTAAGTTGTTAACCCAAACACAGTTTTGACAAATTTTTGGAGCATTTAATATTATCCATCAATTTTTGGAATGTCTATCATTTACGTTTGTCATTTAGAGCATCCACAATGCAAGACAAAAATGAAGGACAACTGCTCTATGTGGCAATATGGGTTGTCCATTTGCATTGGAGATGGACAAATTTTTTTGTCCAATCCCTCCAAGGAGGGATTCACTCTCTCACATCCCATCATTAATATTGTGAGAGAGTATAGTAGAAAAAAAAATGTTAATTTTATTAGTATTTAAAAAAATATGTAGGTCAAAGTTGGTAGACAACATTGAAGTAGTAATAGACAACCTCAAGACACTTATTATTTTAATGGTATATTGATTAGGTGTCAATGATATGGCATAAAGTGATAAAGAAGTTGGGGTTGTGCATTGTGGATGCTCTTAGGATTAGATTCTCCTCTACTAGTGGAAGACCTAACTAGAACCGTCGTATGTAAAATACTATTAATTGTTTTGTAAAATACTTGTTAAATTTTGCATTGGGTGACGTTAGATTAGATTCAACGAGTCCACAAAAGAAATTAATATTCGATGACACACCAACAAAACCCTAGTATTCTATTTTTTTTTGGTAATTATTATTATATAAAAATCTATTTGAACATTCATGCGTTTGTGTCGACCCACTTTCTTAAGTTTACTTACCATCACACACTTTTCAAGACCATCATCCTCCTTGTTAGGGCGGCGAAAAAGACTTGCGGAGCCCGACCACAACCTAATCCGAAAAGTACAAACCGAAATTAGATTCGACCCACTTTCTTAAGTTTACTTACCATCACACACTTTTCAAGATCACCCACTTTGTTAGGGCGGAGAAAAAGACTTGCAGAGCTCAACCACAACCTAATCCGAAAAGTTCATTCCAAAATTAGATTCGAATTCGGTTGGACATGAGCTTTTTTTTTCTTCTTTTTTCTATAGTCAGACTAGGTTTGTTTGCTTTAACTTTCTAAATATTCGAACTCATCCTTATTTATATAATGGTTTCTGGTTTGATTGTATTTGAAATAGTGTATTTTCAAGTTTGTAGTGTCTAAAATATTGGTTTTTGTTTATATTTTGGGCGAGACATTTTGCTTGTGCTCGGACTCAAATTGGGCTAAGTAATAATGATCCCGAAAATTTCGGGCTTTTTTATAAATGGCCCATGTTTCCCGAGCCCAGTCCAGCCCATATGCCCATCTGTTCCGACTTTTTGATAGGGGCCGGGATGCTATTGGGCTTAACCACAATAACTAAAGGAAAGTAACGTTAGAAACACATGAAAACTCACACGCAACCAAGTAGTCCTCATGTAACAACAACATATACACATCAATCATTCAATAATCCATCCTCAAACACATAAACACTACCAATTGCTGCTATTCATCTGATCCAACTCAAAACCACACACAGCGTGCCACTGCTCCTCCTCCTCAAACTTAATCCCGAACGGAGAAACCCTATCGAATGAGTCGGCTGGAATCGTGTTTGTGTGGCTCCAACCAAACATCTCTTCATATTGCTGCTTGTTTTCGGGAGGTGAGTGCTGCTTATTTTCAGGGGAGGAATGGACGGCAGGATGGGGGAGATGGACGGTGGTGATGTCGTGGATGCTGGATCTTCTCTTGTTGTCCTTGCTTCCGTTGACCTGCCTGATGAAGTACTTTTGAGCGTGGCTCGCCACCTGGGTTGGAGTTCTTGTGGTCACGAAGTACCGAGATATGTTCCTCCAATCCCCTTTACCATATTTCTTCAGCCCCATCAGGAATTGCCTGTCATTTTAATTACATCTAAACTTTAGAGATCTGGATAATTTGTTAATAATTTGTTTTTTAGAAATTTTTAGGTAAATTTATACAAAGTTATACTACATTAACACGGTATAATTTGATTTTTTTTGTGAAAGTATAATATATTAATATCCAAAGAAATAACTACAGTAGGAGCCATATTTAGATAAAACAAGTTCCACTCACATTAAAATTATATTAGCTGCCACCGCTACAACAACATAAGGTACTAAAGGTAGTCTAACATTATTAGATCTAGTACCTTTACAAATATAAGTAAACGTTTAATTTGATGTTAAATAATAGTCATTAATGGGATTTTGTTTATTATCTTGCTATATATATATTTGCAAATTAATAGTTGACCTTTTAAGAAGTTTGCAACTTTGCTAGCTAAACTTGATAGAAATCAATTTTTTAGCTGATTTTTTTTAACAAATAATAGTTGAACTGATTCAAAATTATAATATGCTAGCTTCGTCAAATTTAACGTCATGTGGTGATGAAATCTTACGTATTGTTTATTATTTTACACTATTTTTTAAGCAAATTACTAATAAATTTTAAAAATTTGCAATTTACTGTTGAACTTCGAAAAATCTGCAATTAGCTAGCTATCTGAATTTTGATATGCTCACATGCATATATTATTCCGGTTAACAATAAATTAGACGAAGCTAACATAGTGCAACTTTTCGTAAATTTAGGTAATAATATATTTTAAATTATTTTGAAAATAATCAGTTAGAAAATTGTAGCGAGCTTTAGCACTAAGTAGTAGGTAAACATCAGCTTCAATTTACATCAATTACTTAAATTAAACCTCGTATTAGTTTATCCAAGCAATTAGCATTACCAGCATGGTAAGAGACATGACTAAGTTAATGAACAAGAATATTTGTTACCTGTGCTCCTCTTCAGTCCATGGGACTCCTTTCTTCCTCTCCTGATCAGAAGACCGGCCGGAGCCGCCGCGCTTCCCATACAATTGCTTCAGCTCATCGAATCCGTGATTATGGTCCCCGATCCACTCCAATGTGAAGGAATTATGTTCGCTTCCGTATCCAGGAACAGGAATCAACCCAGCTTCGATATCGCTTACATCTTCTTCCAGCTCCCTGTAATGCTTCATCACATCGCCAACTGTTTTCCCAGGGATGAGAGCCGCAACCTTGAGCCATTTATCGGGGGTGTCTGTGTCGAAATACGCCAAAGCCTTCTCGAATTGCTTGTTCTCCTCGTGCGTCCATCGCGTACCCTTGCTCTCGTGGAAGAGCCAATTGGAGTTGTGAATGTAAGTAGCCGGCGACAGAACCTCCATCCCCCTGCCGCTCATCGGAATGAAATAGGTGCCCTAACTAAATCCAATCCAATGGATTTGATCTTAATAACTTAACCGGTGGTCTAACTGAATCCAATCCAATCAAATCCAGATTTCTGTTTCAGATCCAGAGGCGGCAGCATAACTAACAATTGATCATCAGAAAGATAGTACACACCAGAATCATCAGAATGCTTTGGCGGAGAAGAGTGAAGCTGGAGGAGATTTGTCTGTAATTCTCAGAGCAAAAAGAAGGAAGCAAGCTTGACAGAGAATCCACTGAAAGCTGAGTTGAGCATCTTTGCGGGAGAATTTAAGGAAAAAGGGAGTGATGATGGAATTTATGAGGTTCTTTTGAGGCTTTCGCAAAGCACAAGTAGTAAAGAGACGACGATGGTGAAGAGATGTGCAACGGCGAGCCACTGGTTGAGAGACACAGAGAAAGGGATCTCATCTATCTATCATTCATCTTCTTCTGTGGGATTAAAAAAGGAGTGGAATTGGGAAAGGAGAAAGATGAGAGGATAGAGAAAGGAGTGAAAGAGAGAGGTCAAATATGTTGAGTTGTGATTGGTGGAGATGGAGTTGTGGGCGCAAAGATGGAAAAAAATTTAAAAAAGTTCGCATTTTTTTAATTAAGCCAGCCATTATTGGCGTGCATATGCTCCTAATTTCCAATGAAAAATGTGTTAAACAAGTATGCATTGTTGCCATGTTATCTGAATTTGATTTTTGCTCTTAAGCATGTATCATTATTTGCCGTGAATTTGATTTTAGCCAATTATTTCCATTAACATGTTGGTTCCTACTCTCTATCTTATTTGTGTTTTCAGTTGTACCCTTTGTGTTTTTCATTAATAATATTACTCATGTTTTTTTAAAAAAATTGGTAGCTAATAATTTGCATAACTGAAGTTTGCTTTGAATATTTTACTAGCTTATCTATTTTATACATTTTTGTTAGCTTCATCATGATTGTTATTTTTCCTGCATGGAATCATTCACGTGCAAAACACATAAAAAAGTTAAGATAAATTAGCAATTTGTTCGACTGTTCAATCATTAATTATTAATTTGCCTATTTTTACAAATCACGTGCGTGGCACACGATTGATTTCGTTTAAAAAAGACGGAAATTCTAATGAAGATAGTAAAATTGTGCGTATAAAATAATTAAATAAAGGAAAATGAAAATGATAGAAGTATAGTTGTTTTGTGATGAACCATGTACTAAAAACTTTGGTTGACACAAAATTGTAGTAGTTGTACTATCAAACGATTTTTCAAAACATTGGTTTCTTTAAGGGGAAGAAAATAAGAGCTTACATATCATGATGTATTGATGTTTCATCCGGTGATTAGAGATTATAATTTAAACTCAGTTCGAGCTTTGTAAAAAAAAATATTCATTGACAATACTTACTCCTTAATTAATAATCTGATACAAGCGGAAATTATACTAGATTATGACATTTAGAAGACCCTATAAAAAAATCATTAAGAAAAGAATTTATCTCTCAAATTTATTGCAATACCTTACACAAAATTCGATCATTTTTTTTTTTTCTAACAAGACTTATGCAAAATTCAATAATATGGATGGCATTATTATCAACACTTGGGAAGATCGGTTGGTGGCGGTAGTAGTGACTCGTTAGGCCCTTTTCCGTTGTTCACCAAGAAGGCCATCTTTAATCCCCACGTTGTGTGCACTTCCAAATGACAATGCATGAACCATACTCCTACAAACATAAACTATGAGATTCAAGAATCTTTTTATTTTTTTTTTAAGAAATAATAATAATAATTCAAAAGGTAGTTGAATGTAGAAAAAGAAGTCCATAGTCTTAATATGAAATTTTAATTTGTCCTTTCGTTGGCCCAAAATAAAAAAATGTCCTTTCACTACAAAAAATATAATTTTTTATATGGAATTATTATTTGCAAGGAAAACAAACAATTTTTCATTGCAAATATCGTGTTCCGGCTAAATTAATTACTAACAAAAATACGAGCTAAAAATATTTAAAATTATGAGGTAAAATCTCTAACAAAATTCAAGGCAATTTAATATATATATGCAGTGGATTTAATAAAACATTTACAAATTGTGATCAAATCTAAGCAACTATTTCCCTCAAAAAATTAATTCACGCATGGCTGATTTTATTGTAGTAAATTCGTGATAGATATGAAGTTTTAAACAGACCAGTTAACAAAAAAAAAAAAAAAAAACAAGTAGTTAAGTAATTTTTTTGAAATTTTACATAATAATAAAGCGCGCATTTTTACTTATCTATGATCCTAATTAATCATTATTTTAATTAAAAATTCACGTGATGAGCATTCAAAACGTTTCCACACATGATAAGTAATATAAAAAAAAAAAATTAAACTATGCATTTATCTAAGTTTCATAAGAGTTGGCAGTAGAGTGGTTTCGTATAAAATTTCATAATTGTTATTACCTGGGTTATCCGCTAAGAATCTGATTGCTACCCATCCACCTTTAGGAACTCCAATGGTGTTCCTCTCGACCGGATCAACAAGGTTGAATTTTTGTGGATCCTTGTTAGGGTTATAATTCCCCAAACCCTTCCCAACAACGAAGAAATTAAACCCATGCAAATGAACCGGATGGTTCTCAGCCGCTATTATCCCTGTATCTTGCAGCACAAGTTGCACCGTATCATTGTACTTCAGTTTATACAGTTTAGTCCCTCTAGTCGTCTTCAAATTCACCGGACCGCTTCCGGTGTAGTTAAACGCAAAAGGCGGGTTCGCCGGAAAATCCGTCGTAAATACACCCGTAACGTTGAAAAAATGCGCTTGAAGAAGCGCGGTTTTCGGCATAACAAACGTAACATTATTGATACTCGCCACGACCCGGCTCCCATTTCCGGCCTTGCATGTTGGACAAGGGTTAACGCCTAACCCGACCGTGAAGAAAAGGTTGTGGTCGATGCTTTTCGGGACCCTAGTATTATGGAATAAATATATATTAGGAAATTACATAATAAAAATATATCTATTCATAATATAAGTTAATCGAAAGATAATAAAATATCTATTTCATAATATACCTAGCTGGGTATGTTTTGGAGTTAAGACTTCGGAGGGAGTCGACGAAGTTGTCGGAAACCGCGGTAGCGTTTTTTGGCGGCGGAATCGTTAGAGTGGTTTGGGAGTTTGATAAAGTGCCGGAGTAGTGTAAAGTTGCGGTGGCGGTTTTATTGTCTACGGCGATGGGGGAGTCCATGAAGGGAGAGGCGACGACCATGTATTTGCCAGATGTTTTGTCGGTGGTTACGAGGACATTTGTAGTTTGGCCGGGAGCTACGACGATTGTGTCGGTTTTAAATGGTTTGACGTATGTTGCGTCGACTTCCACGACGGTTAGCTTGTGTCCTGCGATCTTGAAAAAGAGTTCTTCGTTGAGTGCGGCGTTGATGATACGGAGCATGTATGTTTTCCCGCTTAATACGGGTAACGTGAACCCACCTATTAATCACATAATTATATTTTTAAGTTTGGTCGGAAAAAAATCCACATACCATGAGCAGGAAAGTTTGAACATTACATAGTTGATTGAACATATATTCACTACTACTAGCTCGTTCCTTTTTATTGCAGAAAAATTACCTTGTGACGGACAACTAGAGACTGGTCCTGGATGGCCGTTAATGGTGTGAGCGTCCGAAACATTGGGTGCCAAACCCGACTTGAGAGCCTCATGGATTACCGACTCTGTGTTTGATTTCCACCACTCAGCTTCAAGAAAGAAAAAGAAGTTAAATCAAATTTCAATTATTACACTATGTAATTTAAAAATTATAAATTTAACTGTATTTGCAGTCGACTGTATTTTAATTAAATTCATAAATAATAAATATAATAACAACGCACCTAATACAACAACGGCTTCCTTGTGAGGTTTAGGAAAGGGATATGGGACCCCTTTTTTAGGTAAGATTACAATAGCCCCGTGAACAGTTGCCCGTAGCCATAGAATGTGTGCGTGCCACAACAACGTGCCCCTCTGCCCCGTAATGGTGAAGTTATACAAATAGCTTTGACCCGTTTGGATGGGGCATTGTGTAATGTAAGCCGGACCATCCGCCCAACCCGTTCTTAGCTGCCTAATTCCATGCCTAATAAAAAAAAAAAAACCCAATTATCATAAAATTAAAACATAAATTTTATTTAAGTATAATTATACGTAATCAGTATTCTTGTGGGGACTGAAGTCTGAATGTATCTAACCAGTGAATGGAGACGTTGTACTTGACCCGGTTAACGACCCTCACTAGTACCGTGTCGCCTTCCCTAGCGAAGAGAGTGGGTCCCGGGAACTGACCGTTGACGGTGACGATTGGCTTAGACGAACATAGCCTCGTGGTCTTCTTCATTGCCACCTGGAAACATCGCTCAACGTAATTAACAAATCTATCCACATTATTACCCAAAAAAATAATATCAACATTCATTAAGCAGTGGTCTAACTGTGTTTAAGTGGTATGATCTGTAATTTTTTACTACTTGCATTGCAATTAAGAGTGGAATGTTAAGAGTGATTTTGTCAATTACAGTTAGACCCTGCGCTCGAGTTCTGAGTGTGCTACTGTTAACAGGGCAATCAAGCAATCTAGGGGGCACTATAGTGAATAGTCATTAGTTGCTAGTTATAAAGAGGTACCAGCCTAAACCAAAAGCATCTTTTTTTTTTATTATTTTAAATTTTATTTTTAAATGCAGCTAATATAATGGTAATATTCAATATCTAAAACGAAATTTAGTGCTAGCTGTCCCTTTCTTTATACCTAATGAACTAGGGGCTAGATTGGTCCCTAGTGTTGAAGTATAAATATTTAAGGATCATACATTCATGTTCACTTTTAGGACAATTGTTTTGTTTTAAATTTTACATGGTATCATAACGTACGTGTAAATTTGAATCTCCGCAACACTAATTTAATTAAAATTATACAACTTTATCATACATTCACTTATCACCATAAGATTTTAAGAGAGTTGGTTAAGTACTGATCACTCTTAACTTTCACACCTAGCAGTTAGAAGGTTACATCTTGCTAGATATATAACCTACCTTACATATGTTGTCCTATATATCAACATTTTAAATTTAGGACAGCGATTAACATAATGATTTATAATTGGGATTAAGTACCTTTTCATACCACTTCTTTGCACAGAATCCACTTTTGGTACCACTTATATTTTTTTGTATACTTTTGGTACCAATTCTTTCAACTTTGTATCCTTTTGGTACCACCGTTAACTTTCCGTCCAAATTGGCCGTTAAGTGTCATGTGCCATGCACGTGACCGCCCTAAACTTTTGAATTTTTTTCAATTTAGTCCATCTAATGCATCCCTAACTTTTAATTTGTTAAATTTAGCCCTAAAATTTCCAAATCGAACCCTTGACCCATCATGGTTTTGAAATTTTAGGACTAAATTGAACAAATTAAAAGTCAGAGATGCATTAGATGGACTAAATTAAAACAAATTCAAAAGTTTAGGGCGGTCACGTGCATGGCACATGACACTTAACGGTCAATTTGGACGGAAAGTTAACAGTGGTACCAAAAGGATACAAAGTTGAAAGAATTGGTACCAAAAGTATACAAAAAAATAAAAGTTGTACCAAAAGTGGATTCTGTGCAAAGAAGTGGTATGAAAAGGTACTTAATCCCTTTATAATTAAAACTGTGTTTAGGTTTTTTTAACTCTAACATTCATAGTACACATGCATCCACTTGCCTTTTAGGTTTATTTATTGAAAAAGGGAACCCTGATATTGAAGGATTAATAGTAAATAATGAAACCTTATTATATGAGAAAAGATGCACATGCATGCACTTACATTGAAGTTGTATTGAAGAACTTTGGATTGTGTCAGAGCTGGTAATAAACATGCCATCATCATCAGGAAAACACCAACATGCGCCCATTTACTTTCCATCTCTTTCTCTGTATTTATTTATTTAACCTCTGTTTCTTCTTTCTTGTTTTTGTTAACTGCTAATTGATGTGGTAACTTGGATAGAGAATGAAATGCTTATATATACACTGCTGGTCGTGGTCGGAGACGACAAAGACAGACAACAATCTGCTGCAATGTCCTTATTTTTCTATTTGGTTGTGATTCTTACGAATGAAGATATCGCTTCTATTCAAACGACCATCGGGCGGACCAGAAAGAAAATTATTATTTACTTAAACCTCACATAAAGTTTTTTTTTCTTGTGAGGATTTTTTTTTTGTGTGCAACTTGTGAGGTTTCATATGTTTTGAAAACCGGTCCAGATGTTAAACCGGCGAGGTGACTGGCCCGTTCCAATCGAATTCAAGTCGGTTCAACCATAGAGTAGGGTTTTGTGATTTCAGGGTTCCATAAATAAAATTTTATTTTTCCGGCAAGTAACGTTCGATCAGATCGGCAAGCATGCGTAAGTTTTCTAGAAATCGGTTGGTCCGACTATCGTCTGTCGATTCACTCATTAGCCAGGTTCAATGTGCATTTCGGTCTTTTGCTCAAACTATAATGGTGGTATAACCGGTTCTTATTTCGGTTTTTAAAACACCGGTCCTAATGGGACCCATCAGAAGAACGACACCATTGATATGATTGCTACATATCTAAAATCATTTACACTCGCACTGGGTCAGCCCGTAAATATTAAAGTGATGACTTTGCATATTTTCTATTCTTAGGATTTGAACTTGAAATATCTTATTAAATAACAATGACTCGAACCAAAATATTCATAATTATCATTTTACCTATTTTAAATTAACCTGATGCAAACAAAAATTATAATAAACTCTAGTTCTTAAAATAATTGGGATGGTTGTTGGCTCTTATTTGGCGTTACCTAATATATTCTGTTATTTGGCGAATAGATTTGCTATGATATGATAGTTACTAATTCTGAAAGTTTAAATTAATTCAATAAAATAGTAAAGTCACTTTAAGTAGGATCTTATCTAGTTAACCAGTTTGTTGTGTCTTGATTCTTGAATCATTGTTCTTTTATAATCAAATCTTCTATAACCCCAATATTAAGTTAAGATGTTAGAAATCTATGTACAACAGTGATTAATAAGGTCAGATATCACTATCTTCAAACTCCCTAATGTTCCTTCCTATGGTGCATTCACCAATATTCGTTACCACCTAATTTATATATCGGTGATATACGTTATATCTATGCCATACACTTCATCATTTCAACTGGGAAATTTCATATGTTGGTCCAATTAATATTGAGTTACAAAGCCGAAGCCGCTTATTGCGTTAGAGTTCGGTTTAAATAAGATCTTGTTTATTTCAATTTAATTTTTTAATAAAAATCTTGGTTCCAACGGACTAGATCTTAAAAGAGTGAATCATACCAAAAGCTACGAGCATACTTATAAAGTATGAGTTTCACAGTGTTTTTACTTTAGAAAAGTATTTTTATTAAAAGTAGATTAGAAAAAAGTTGTTTAAGATAACACAATAAATGTTTGGAATTGGAAGAGTAACATTTTAAAGTTGTCTTAGAAAATGTTTTTCCCAAATATGTGTTTGATAACCTATTTAGCTTAAAATTTTACCTTGAATATATATTTAGTTAATAATTATATAGTTATATATTAATTTTATAGTAAATACATTGTATTATATATAATTATTTGAACGTTAATACAAAATATATTATTTTTTAATATTTGTATAATACAGTATAGTCATATATACATAATTTGTTTGTTTGTTTTTGTTTTTTTTTTTAACTTTTTTGTCATAATTAAAATGCAAGATAAAGTTTAATAAACATAAATTTCAGAGTCACATGCCTACTTGGAATCGACTTGGTCTAAGCTCGAATTCGACTCGGAAAATTTCGAGTCGGACAATATCGAGTTAAGTTGTTTGGTATGTCTAGTCGAACTCAAACTTGATAATACTCGGCTTGAAGTACTCACAAGCATAATTGAACTTTATAATATACATAATTTATCCGAGTTATTTTCGAATCAAGCTCAATTTTCTTATTGTGATGTATAATGAGCTTCCAAGTTGAGTCGGGTAGTCATGAGAAATGCTAAATTATTTTGATGTGTAATGGGCTTACTAGTCGAGTAGAGCTCAACAAATTTCGAGATCGGTACTTTTTAATCGAGTCGGGTCGAGTTTGACAGATACTCGACTCGGTTCGTTTACACCAATATCAGAGTATTGTCGAATATATAATTATCCAAATATTTAATTTACCAATTTAATATTAGTGTCTATAAAATTATTTATATATAAAAGAAAATGTAATTTTAATTGTTAAATGCTGTAATAAAGATGTAAATTTTATTTAAGGGTAGTCTGGGATATATAAAATGTTTTTAAGGGTAGTCTGGGATATATAAAATGTTTTTAAGGGTAAAAGTGAAACATAAAAATGTAACAAAAGTTTTTTTTTTTTTTTTTTTTTTTTTTTTTTTTTTTTTTTTTTTTTTTCAGAAAGTGGCTTTTAAAAAGAGCACCCCAGCTGTTTTGGAAAAATGTCTTTCAGAAAGTAGTGCTTTGAAAAAATGCACTTTAAACGCGTGTTATCAAACATTTAATTTTTGCTCAAAGTGTTTTTAAGTGCAAAAACACTTTGAGAATGCACTGTCAAACGCACTGTTAGTCATAATATAAATGGAACTGGACAAGAACCCGTTTCAGAACTTTGTTCAATAATTTTTTTTAATAAAAACCTTAAAAACGATTTAAACCTGTCTGAATTCAATTTAAACTCTTTCCTACAAAATAGTTCGGAACCGATTTCGGACTAGTTCATACCAAGCATTCTTTTCACTCATAAACTAGAGTCAATTTGTTAGTTAATCCCTTATCAGATCAAAATTATTTTAAACAGTTTTAGTCTGGATCGAAATCAGTTCGGATCGAAACTGATCATGGCCAGACCGGTCCAGATCAGGCCAGCCGGTCCGGACCAGACCGGTCCAATGTCCAACGTTAGCTAAATTTAGCGTTGTCGCTTTTAGTAAACCCCTTCAACTACAAGTGTTATTTGTTCTCTCATAGGGGTAAACTGTAAGGGGGGCGTTTGGATGGACGTAATGTGAGATTAATTGAAATGTGAAATTACAAGTAATGTGAGACATGAGATTACTTGTAATGTTAAATTACAGTGTTTGATTGTGCTGTAATGTGGAGTGTAATGTTAGATTACAGTGTTTGGTGTGTATTGTAATGTGCATTATAACGTGACTTTATTATTATTATATTAATTTATATGAGAGTATGTGATATCTTAATATGATAATATTTAAACGAACATATATTTTGACAATAACTAACTTCTTAAGGATTATGTGTGTGATTAATACTATAGTCATTTATGAAATCTAAAGACTAAATATTTAAACCAAATACGCACAACTATTAAAATTTTATTGATTAAAACATTATATATAATTTTATAAGACATTTTTCATAAAAAATACAACGAAAAAGAATTACTCATTTTATACGAACATCATGTGCATTATTATTTATTATAATAATGAATTATGAAGTATATAAAATATAAAAAGCTAATAACAATAAAAAAAATTATCAACATAATAAACTATAGAGATAATACAAATAATAACACACCGTAATGTTGGACGTAATTAACATTATATCCGTTTCTGGATTTATCTCACATTACGTTGAATGGATCGTTTGGACGTAATCTCATATTACAATGCGCATTACATTACAATGCACATTACTTCGTTTGGCAAACCAAACAACGCAATGTGGATGTAATGTGGGACGTAATATGAGATTACATCCCACATTACATCCATCCAAACACCCCCTAAGTGTGTAAGCTTATTATTAAATTATAATATTAATGAAATGACAGTGAATGTATAGATTTTTTAAACAAAAATTATATATCGAAAGAATATATATTTTGTATTGCCGAGATATTAATCGAATATAAAAGATGCAAAGTGCACTTTTTACAAAAGCAACCCAAGTGTTTTCATGTTTTTAGCATCATGAACAACTAATCCTCATTGGGTGGACGGCTTTATAATACTATAACGAATAAAAGGTGCTTTAAACACAAGTCAACAGAACCATTCGCTTTGATGTAAATTAGTATATTGCCCAATACAGTATTGTACCAAAAAGTAGTACAGTGGTTGTTATTAAAGTATAATTGTAACCCTGTAATATGGTATATTACTTTTATCTTTTATTCATTAGTTAATTAGTACTATTGAGTTCAAATTATAAAAATAAATTATGTAAATATAAAAATATCTATAACCAGTGTTTTATCTATTACGTGATAAATTTGACGCGAGGAATAATTATTTTTGATATAAAGTATGTCAACACTAATGCCTTCCTAATGAGACTATCTTGAAAAAAAAAACCCGCAAAAAAAAATATATATCCCGACTTGTGAGGCATGTAATATAGCGTAAGGGTTTAGTGTTTCATCGATTAATAAGAGTTTTCATCAATATTTATAATCAATACTTTATCCTTACAGACTTATCCAATCAAATAGAAATTATTATAAATGTGAAGCAAATATTATATAAGTGTTACCCGCTAATAGCCTCCTAAGACACCCACAAAAAACATAATAAAATAAATAATAAATATTCTTACTCGTAGAATATGTTTCACTATTTTATCATAGAAACTAATCATTACTCAGACAATGTGTGAGATTTTATTTAAATGGAGTTATGTTTATATCCTAATTATACAATTGGAAGAAAAATAAAATATTTTTATATATAAATAAAGAAATATATTTAGAGGCTTGTATTATATGGTTAACCAAGACATTGCAAGAGAATCAGGGCATGAACTGTATTTTTTTTATTTTTAAAATACCATTTTCAAAAAAAAAAGCATTTTAAATACGAGATATATATACTTCAATTTCAATTAGAGTCCAAATCACATTAGAAGTCCAAACTTTGCTCATTGCAATATAGGTGTGGGCACCCAATATGCCACAACCCACCAAGGGTCACTGTTGTATGGTTGGGACATACCTTTCATGGTTATATTTATGCAGCATTATGTGTCTGTCCAAATTAAATATAAACATAATTAATAAGAATATGATGTTCTTTTTGAATATTAAATGCGTGGGTTAGCACTACCATTACATTACATTCTCTTAAGACCCACAAAATTAAATCACGGGCCCCATTGACAGTTGTGTCAATTTTCGCTAATAACAATCGAATTTATTTATTTATAATTAGAAATATGCTAATTAGGTTGTCCTTAAAAGATTCCTAGTACTGTACAACACCAACTTGAATTAGTTGAACTTCATTTAACAAATACAACCTCAATCACTTCTATATGTAATGGGTTATCTTTTAATTAAATGTTTCAGGTTTGAGAAAAATATTTATGATTAATATTTTCCGCTTATGAGCTGACCAAGTACGAGCAGTGGCACATATATGCATAATAATTGGATGACAAATGTCACATATTATCGAGTATTTTATTGGAATAATATGTTTATTTCAAAAGAAAAATATATTTCAAATCCCATTATTTTATTTTAAGATCCTCATTATTTTTTGTGAAACACTATGACCGCATTATTATTTTATAAGATCCTATTATTATTTTGCAACACTCTCATTCGATCCATTAGAAATAAAGCTATTCAATTTTAAGTTTTACTTGTAGAACTTTTAAAGCTATTCGAATCTCATTTGCTAGACTATGAAAGTGTAATTTAGTGTCCTACGGATGTACAATAGAGAAAAAGTATGTAAATCTTACAATATGTTTGAAAAATATAATTTTTTGTACTAATATGTTTTAAAATGTATGTTTCACAATTATGGTAATCTTCCGTCCAAAATTGCAAATACATTTTAAATTTACAAATTAACTAAATATTTTTCTAAATATCAAAATCAAGACCTAATAACTTTTACTAGTGTTACGATAGTGTTCAGACTCGATTGAGATTCAACTGATATAATTTATTTTAAGGATTAAAAGGACATCTCATCGTGGGAAATAATGGATCTCTGGCTAGTAGTAAAAAAAATGCTAGCTATGATCATATAGTCTATAGTAGGAGAAACCAGCCACTATAAAGGAATTACAAACATAACTAACTATATATACATACAAATTAGAAATCATGAACAACCTATGTTCAAAACTGCCAAATATCAAATTCAATATATATATATATATATATATATATATATATATATATATATATATATATATATATATATATATATATATATATATATATATATATATATATATATATATATATATATGAATATTTATCTATATCTGTATTATTATTTTTTTCCAACGATCTATATATGTATTTAATATATATGTTTGTATCTATAATACATAATCTTTTATATTTCTAGAATATATGTTGGTTTAATATTTATAGATTACAAATAGGTTATTATTTAAATCATAAAACTCCCTGTTTAATATGAAAACAAATAAAGAGCTTTCTTTCTAATTGACATTATATATATATTCAATAATATAACAAACTATTCAAAGTGAATTATTCCCGATGATTCTTTGTTACGAATCAAGATCGTCAGTTACACCCTTTGAAAATAAAAGTTGGTAGATTTTGATATTTCTCTGAATATCTCTTGTGTATTGGATTGTATCACCCACCCATTTCTTGTGTTGGGTTTAGGTGGACTCTCTTTGTTATCAAAATGTGGCAACTGAAACTAAGATTGTTCTCCATGGCCCATTTGTCTTTAGTGGCTTTACAGTAGAGAACAATCTAGAAAGTGAAAAACCACTTATAAAAACAAGTATTACGTATTACGGATTTTACAAGCCAATAAAATTCGAATCTCGCTAAAAAATATTCTTTTTAAAAAAGGGGTTTTAACATTTTACTTAAGAGGGATAAGAGGCCATAAGAAGAATTCAAATTTATGTAGACATTTCGGCCTATAAAATAAAGGGTTAATAGGTGTTTTGGTCCATGATGTTTGACTATTTTTTTGTTTTGGTCCATGATGTTTTTTTTGTCATAGTTTTGGTACCATATGTTTGTAAATTTTTCCTAGTTTTGGTCCGACCATTACATTCCGTCCGTTTTTTCCGTTAAGTGACGTGTGCAAGTCACTCGATCCACCCTAACCTTTCAATTTTGTTCAATTTGGTCCCTCTAATACTTTCCTAATTTTTTCTTTTGTTCAATATGGTCAATTGGACCTAGTTCTATTTTGAAACTTCGGGACTAAATTCAACAAAAGAAAAGATTAGGAAAGTATTAGAGGGACTAAATTGAACAAGATTGAACGTTTAGGGTGGATCATGTGACTTGCACATGTCACTTAACGGAAAAAATGGACGGAATGTGATAGTCGGACCGAAACTAGGAAAAATTGACTAACATATGGTACCAAAACTATGACAAAAAAAACAGCATTGACCAAAACCCAAAAGTAGTCAAACATCATGGACCAAAACACCTATTAACCCTAAAATAAAAGATAACGAAAACTATATGGGTCTTAGTTTTGGTCTTTGAAACCATAAGTCTATAAAGAGTCCCGGCCGGGCGGAGTAGGGTGGTGGCCGGCCGGACATAATAGTATAAGGGGCAATTTCGATATTTCACATCATTCCGTCTAATTTAACAGCAAATTTGGATGGAAAACCAAATTTCAACAAAAGTGAAACTTCATACATTCAGTATCAACATTTTAAACTTCAGACAACAAAATCTCACATGGGACAAACTTCAGATAGTTTATAGGTTCTTAACCCTTAACTTTATGGTTTGACATTTAAACCGGTCCGGCCGCACTAATTTGAAACTTATCTGGAACCGATTTCAAGCAGAGCATTTCTTAGAGAGGTGAATCAATATTAAAACTAGGTGCATTACCCGCGCCACGCGCTGGTGACTTATTAAACTGTGAATATTAATATGTATAGAAAATATTGAAATCGTAACCATTACGCGGGTGACTTGTTAATATAAACTGACATAAGAAGATAAAACAAATATACATAAAGTTTTTTCATTGGACATGCAATTACATGAAGGTAGAAGAAGCATGCATCAACTATAACTATTGAATATTGACAAAAAGAAACTACAACTATTGAACATCATATGTGGTTGTTTTACATCCATGAATGACGATTCTCGACATGTTGAGACGCTTCGATTTCTAATTATTCACGTCGTTCCGAGAATTGGAATGTGTATCTAGATTGATTGTGCGCGTCTCTGAAATTATGTTTCGAGGATATGAATGTGGTTCATGGAATCATTCATCTCTAAAATTAGAATCATCATAAAATTAAAAGGTATAAAAACGCTTCATCTTCAACAGAATTAATTAATTGATGCGTAACTCTCTAAAATAGGAATTAGTGTTTTATTAGTGTAATGAATAATTTATTATTGTGTTTGAACTCCTTGAAATTGTAATTAATTAATTTTCCGTTTTATAATTAATATAATTAATTGATGGTAGAGAATAATTAATTGCGATCTTAACTCCCTAAATTTAATTTTTTTTTAATGAAAAAATATGTCCATGTATAAACCTGAACTCATGACCTTTTGATTATAAAACAAACATATTAACCAACACTACAAATATTACTTATGAAACTAAATAATTGAAGATAGTTAAATATATAAGAATAGATTTACATTGATGACGTCGCAATTTCTAATTGGCTTGCTAGGCAGAGTTGTCAACTTGAGAGAGCTTTACTTAGTCTCTCACTTTTGATTATGAGTATACTCCGTTAAAATTAGAGTGGAACCAGATTGGAACAATTTCGAAACTTTTATATAATAAAATAAAATAAATAGATAGAAACTTTAAAAACGGTTCGAACAGGACAGAGTCGGTTGATCGGTTTTAGATCAGTTCATACTAAATTAGTTTATTTTCATCCATAAATTACAAGAGTAGTTGTTTATCAATTGGTACACTTTTGAACAAAAACTATTTTAAACCGTTCCGGTCTTGGTTAATCTAGTCCGGTTCGGAATCGGACCGGGCCAGCCAGTTCTGATGCCCAACCCTAATTAAATTTAGCGTTGTCGCTTACAGTTAACGGATCCCTACAAGTGGAGAAATTCTTGGCTAACTCGGAGCCAACACGTGGCTCCGAGGTGTTGCCCCCACATCCAATAGAATAATGACACGTGGTAAAGTGTTTTAAAATTTCTGCAAGTTGTCTTATTTTCATTGGATGTGGGGGCAACACCTCGGAGCCACATGTTAGCTCCGAGGTAGCCAAGTATTTCTCCTACAAGTGTTATGGTTATCTGTACGGGTTTTCTTGTTGCAAGTATTTTTATTCGTAAAATGCTTAATGTTTAATTAATAATAAATTAAATGACGGTGAATGTTTAGATTTTTTTTAATTAATTTCTATGTTGAAAGATATATATTTTGTATTGCCGAGATATTAATCGAATATAAGAGATGCAAAATGCACTTTTTACAAAAGCAACCCAAGTGTTTTCATGTTTTTAGCATCACGAACAAACTAATCCTCATTGGCCGGACGGCTTTATAATAGTATAACGAACAAAAGGTGCTTTAAATACAAGTCAACAGAACCATTCGCTTTGATATAAATTAGTGGTTGTATATAACTGTAACCATGTAATATGTTATATGAGTTTTATGATTCGTCTATTAATTAGTGATTTTAGGTTCTAAGTTATTGAAATGTAAGAACATGTATAACAATGTTTTACCTCTTATGTGATGATTAATGCGAACCGCGCAGTGTCGTTTTGAGTCGTAATCTAACTACGCAGCGGAATAATGTACACATACCTCAATAACTTTCCTGCCCAAGAACGATGTGGAGAGAGTTCTAATCCTCCGATCGGAACCCGTACAAGTTCTTCGTGAGAAGAAGTCCTACGCGGTATAAGCTCCACAGCAAATCCTCTGATCGATTCTTCAACAGGGACAGAACCTCGGACTGAGATGATGGTGCCGAATTTTCACTACTAAGGGGTGAGAGGGTTTCTCTCAAGTTACTCAATGGAGGTACTTCTTAATTAGATTAATGTGTTAAAACCCCTAAGGTGAGTCCACTATTTATAGGATTGGTGGAGTGGACAAAAGTCCACTCCAACCAATGTGGGACTAGGTCCGGCCGAATCACACATTAAGGAGGGGAGGCCCAATTTTGGGCCTCCCATGTCAATTAGGAATTAGGTCAAGCTCAATTAACCTAATGTGACATTTACCCAATTATCTTGGATAATATCTTTAATGTTAACGGGCTACCAATTACGGCGCCACGTCACCATATGCTAACAGCTCCCACTCGCCGGAATGGGAGGGTGTCTGTTAATGTATTGTCATCCAATAGCATCAACGTCTCTGTCTTCAGTCATTGTCTCCGTCTCCGAATAGTTCATACGAGGTTTGCCGTGCGACCGGCGGATACAACGGGCATCGTGTTACTCATCTGTTAGGAGTGTTGTAGCGCCCGCAGAACGTTGATTCCCTTTCGTAAATCAATCGTGTTAAAAATAAAACATGTACCGCACTGTATCCTTGGTCAACTGATAATTCTCCAATTGCCCAGTTTTCCACATAGGAATACTTCTCCAGGCATTCGTACAAGTGTTCACAACCTTTAACTATTATCCGGTTGGTGGCCACCTAGTGAACACAAGAGTCGTGAATTATAGGTGAATATGACCATCTCCATAGCTTATACCCTTAGTCTAACTCAACCGGTTTCCAAGACGTGGTCTCTTGGCCGTTTCTTTGGCTCTACGCTCGTACGCCGGGAAGCGAACATTGAGCCAGACCTTAGGTATAAGTTCTGAGTCCGAGAGGATACTTTGGGTGCCTCTTCATAAGACACCCGGGATCAATCACACGCTCAAGGTGAAGAAGTATGCGCCCTTTGAATCACAAGGATTCTAGCTAGCACAACCGAGCATGACCCCGTGGTCGAACATGGCACGCGCAGTATGAAGCACGCGTTGATAGCACACCTGGACAAGCCAGGGATGGGATATGTCAATCATGCTATCGCAGAATCTTCCATCTGGCCCTGAATGTGATTTTAATGATGGACAGAGTCCAACACGGCGATTTACAACGTTTAACCAGGTTTATCCCCCTGGTTCTTAGCCAATCTTGTTGTGGTAGAGGTCCCCCTCTCCTACAAGATGACTGTGTCTGTGTGACGAGGCATGGTTCACATTCGACATAATTTTGGTGGAAGAATTTTACCTCTTCCTACGACTTAGTTTATAGACCGTAAAATCCGATGTTATTTATCATTATGAAGCGATTATATTGTCTTCCAGAACATATTTAGCATAATTGTATTTCACATCAATATGTTTGGTCCTACTATGGTACTTTGGATTCTTAACTGCTGCAATGGCTGCCTGACTGTCGGAGTATACCTTCACAGGTTTACTCTTCTTGCCAGTGTCAATTAATGCAGTAAGAAGCCTTTTCAGCCAGACTGCCTCTTGTTCGTTTTTGGAGAGGGCAACGAATTCCGATTCCATAGTGGAAAGTGCGACACGTGATTGCTTCTTGCTTACCCATGATATGGCAGCATTGACAAGGAGGAAAACCCCTCATGTGGTGGACTTACGATCATCCGGATCGCCACCGTGGTCGGCGTCACTATAACCGGTCAATTCTATCTATTTGCCCTCATAGCATAGAACATAGTCGGCAGTACCTTTCAGATATCTTATAATTCGTTTCACGGCCTTTAGATGTTGATAACTAGGATCTGATTGGAATTTTGCTACTAGGCCCACAGCGTAACAGATATCCGGCCGAGTACAGAGCATGACATACATTAGAATTCCTACCATGCTCAGATACCTCTGCATTCTTCATCTGCTCACGCTTCTGCTAGTTCTTCGGGCCATCACGCTTTGACAGCGCGCACCCGAACACAACCGACGTATCCACGGGTTTGGCATCGAGCATTCTGAATCTTTTCAACAGTTTGTTGATATATGATTCTTGAGACAGACAAAATCTCCAGGCGGCACGATCTCATGCAATTTTAATGCCTAAGATATACGTGGCCTCTCCCATGTCTTTCATTTCAAATGCTGATGCTAACCATGACTTTGATTTGTTCATGAAACTCACATCGTTCGCAGCAATGAGTATGTCATCTACGTATAAGGTTATGAAGACATATTTAGACCCGGAGATCTTGGTGTAAACGCAAGGATCTTCGTGAAGGTTCACAAATCCGTTTCCAACGATTTCCTCGTGAAATATGCGATACCATTGCCGAGATGATTGTTTAAGACCGTAAATAGACCTTCGGAGTTTGCAAACTTTACGTTTCTTTATCAGGAGTAATAAAACCCTCTGGTTGCTCCATATAGATCTCTTCCTCCAGGTTTCCGTGGAGGAATGCGGTCTTAACATCCATCTGGAGGAATGTGGTCTTAACATCCATTTGGTGCAGCTCTAGATCGAGACATGTAACAAGGGCAATGATGGCCCTAACTGTGGTATAACGCACAGTTGGTGAGTATGTTTCATTAAAGTCCACTCCGAGAATTTTGGGTATATCCTTTCGCAATCCTTCGAGTTTTGCACCACTCGACTTTCCATCAGCAGTGAATTCTTAAATTTCACTTTCTAGCTATGCGGTTAGCAGGTAAATCAACTGAAGACCAAAATCGAATTTGTTCTTATTTAGGCAAATTCATCCTCCATTGTTTTCCTCTATTCTCTCGTTTGAGGTTTATTTTTTGTTGCTTGCTGAACCGTCACTGGTTCGTGAACGAATGTCTCACTTGATGGGATACTTCTTTGACAAAAGTTAGGTGCCTTTGACTATGTCTAGGCCCGTTAACCCATATATAGCATGATCGTTACTCCCACTCAGAATAATACTTCTTTTTGGAGCATCACTCTCACTGGGAACAATGGCGGTGCTTGAACTTTGATATACAACTTCCTTAGAATGACCTATTGGTCGGGATTTTACCTCCGAGATTTATTCCTTGATCACTGGGATCTGGAACCAAGTTGGTTGTTTCCCTCCCACTAGGAATAATGGGCAGTTGTATTAACTCAGCATTATGATTATCAGGTCCGACTTGATTCGCATTAACATTTAGTGATGATTATGTGAGGGGGAGTGAGCCCTCCCACTGGATTTATTATGAGGATGTTTCCATCATCATTTACCATGTCATTCACTAATGCTATATCATTCTCTCACTCGAAGTAAGTGGGACCTGAGAATCTCCGTTAACCATTTATTGATTCGATCAGTACTATGTCCGTTTCGTTCCGCAAAGCATTGGAAATCTATCCTCAAATTCTTATAATGTGTCATGTTCGACCACATTACTATTAATCCAAGCTAATTTTAATCTTGTATATTTTAAGAGTAGACCATACTCTTAATAAATACTTATTTAATGCGCAAATTAATGCTACTTTATGATAATGTTTTACCCGTATCATTTCTTAGCTTTTATGGTAACGCGTCAACCGATCTTATTAGAACATAGTGTTACATTAATATGAATCAACTTAATTTCATCCCGTAGGAACAATTAATGTTGAGTACTAACATAATGTAATTTTAGACTATGTTTCTCGAAGTATTTAATAATATGATTGCTTAGCCAAACTTTTCGTTAAAGGATTATAGTGGGAGCGTCATTTTACCGACTACTTCATTTCGTTTGTTAACTCATCCAGAGACTTATCCACCTCATGGACTATGCATTTGAGCTCTTGCTTAATGTTATAGTCGATGTACTACTCGATCGTAGTAGCATTAAAGCATACTTCTAACCACGGTAGTCATCAATGGGTTATTTACAAAGGATTACAAACGAAAATTCAGCAGTCATTTATTAAAACACTTCATCATTAAATTTGTACTTTTAAAACGATATGTCACGTCTCTCGAGGTGACATGCGCCATGCGCCTTATACCAGGTATAGTCCATGGTTTCAAAATCGTTTTAGTTTCCAAGTTTAAAATCAAATCGGTTTTTCATGCACATTATCCGGGATACTTATCATTTAATGAAGTACTTAACAAATAAGGATGTAATTTTCAGTCGGTTTCTTTTGGAACTTTACAATTGATGAATGTTTGATTAGGTGAATTAATGTTTTTTTGATTCAACCGTTTTACTGGAAGAATCTCGAATTAGTTGTTTGTTTCGGATCGGACCCGTTTAACCAGGTCGATTAATTTTGATAAGTAGACCATGTCATGAATCGAATGGTTACTAATTTACTTCAACAATTCCGAATCACAATTAACTAATGTCAAACATTTATTGATAGTAAGAGAATTTATAGACACTGGTACTGCACTGAGATACATTATAAATATTTTAGAGGTAAAAGAAAAATAAAGTTGAAAAGGAAAACTCCAGCCATCTTCACCAACGTCCCTGAAAGAAATTCACAAGTGAGTCATATCAGTAGACTTAATGATATAAAACGTTTAACGGTTTCATATATGTGGCAAACGATGCGTACCTTTTACAGTACAAAATCAGTCGTATTTGTCATACTACGGATCTCGTTTGAGGACCAATTCGATTTTGTTTCCTCTGCTATTTCCTTTGTCCTCTTACGGTAGTGCACGAGGGAACTTTTCAGTCTCCTTTGGTTGCTTTCCTTGAATAGGAACATAGAATACTTAACTGCATCAGTTAAGTATCCTAGTCCATAATCATCAGCAAACCATAATATCGGATATCCCTGTGCGATATTGATTATCTTTCTCCAATTGGACCTTTCGGTCCTTCAGATACACACAGGTTTTAGGCTGGTGTCATTTGAAAGTAGGTCATCATACTCCATTATTACTTTTCTTACTTCGACTGCCTTTCCACTACCAAAACGGAGTTTCAGGGCAGCCCAAAGTTGAACAGCAGAATAATTGAGCATGAATTCCTCTGCAACCTCTTTATCCAAGGCTGCCAATATCACCTTGCAAGCTTTCTTATTTCCCAAGCCTATATTCCCTATTCTGGGAACTAGGTTGTTGTTAGGCGATACCAACATCTTCTCTCTTATAGCCATGATACAGTCGTGTGCATCACATGCTATAAGACGTTCTTTCACCATCTCACCCCACGCCTCGTAATCCATACCATCCAGATTGCATGGTTTATAAAAGCGTACCGACCCAGCCATTAAAAACTAACACATTGATAATCATGCAAAGTTAGGAAGACAACAACATTTTGACAGATTTGCAAACATCAGATTATCTATTAAGATGGAATACGACGAATAGAGATCCTTCAATCACTAAACCAAACCGACCGCCAGTAAACCGAGGGAATGGGGTGTTGTGAAAGAGTTCACGCCATTGTCGTCTTCAATCCAATAGATCAGTCTTTTGAAAACGGTTATTATGTTGCAAATTACCGGAACGAGAATTTTTAAATAAGCATACCCGATCTTGGCTTTCCCAAGGCCCTTTTAGTTTAAAAGAATTATCTGATAATTTACGCATGCATAACACTATATCACGCCATAAATATAGAACAAACCAAACAACATGCTTACGCGTCATGCGTCTAATGTTCCTAGCATACATAATTCTACATAAAGTAAATTATCACATGCTTTCAGACCTGAACATTCTAGCATACGTGTCAAAACATGCAACTTCCGCACACATCATGCATAATTAGCGACTGGAATTTTCGGTTTTGAAAACGTTTTGAAAATATTAGGGGATGTTTTGCAATTCATGCTTACAATCAATCATGCGAAATTTCTAGACATGGATTCTAGGCACTTTCAATCAGCATAGCATGTCTATCCTACTGCACAATCAATATATTTAAATCTCAGAGCTCAGTACTCGCAATATATATTATCCAGCTAGCTTAACTAAGTAAGACGACAGTTCTAATATATGTTGCATAAAGTAAACAATTGCAATTCAGCCCACTAATTTAATCCAGTCCCAAAAACATGCATATCTGAGATCCATCCTATAATCGTAACCAGGCATTAGGGTTTTAACCGAAAACGTATTTAAAACGCAAACCCTAAGAGCACTGTTTAGGCTAATTTAAAGTTCGAAACGTTTTGGATTTAAAATTTTGACATCCTATTTTATTGAACATTTAAAATTTCTGAAAATTTTTAAAATTTGGTTCGGTCCAATTTAAAAGTTGGTTCGAGTCGGTCCAATTTTTAAAATCCGGTTTAGTCCGAAATGGTTCAATAAAATAAGATTGTGGTTCGGTTCAACACTCGAAACCGGTTAGGTTAGGTTCATTTAGTTACTTTGGTCCGACCCGACTAGGTCGACCCGATTAAGAAAAACCCATATTGGTTTAACCCGTTCCGGTTTTGCAAATTGGACCGGCCCAATAAACCCATAGGGTTCGGCCGAAATATATCTTGTGGGCTAAGTAGGGTTTTAAAATCCACTAAAACTTAACTCAGCCACCAAGAAATATTAATTATATAAAATAATTTCAAATATTGCTAGTATATATATATAATTCGGCACATATGTAAATATATATATATAAATGTTGTCAAGATTCTATCTTTAAGATGTAAATCAATCAACAACAAATATATATATATATATATATATATAAAATATTCGGCCATAATATATATATATATATATATATATATATATATATATATATATATATTATTGTCAAATATATCTTTAGGGATTAAAATATATGTAGACAATATTTTCCTTAATCTTTTATAGTAACTAAATCTATCAATATATATTAACCCTATCTTTATCTATATATATTGGTAGTTAATATATATTTCAATATTATATTATGAACCTATCCATATTTTCCAATTTATAGATATGTAGCTACCTTTAATTAAAATTAAAATATGGCATTAATAGCCTCTTATATTTGTGCCGATTTTTTAATTACTTAATGGCCAAGAATTTTTTTTTACCTAAAATACCCCTAGGGTTTTCGGCACAAACATGTCTAGTTGGAAAAGTTGTCAAATTTTAAGATCAAAATCTATCATGATCATGAATCCAAAAAGTGTTCTTGATAAAACTCATCGTGTTCTTGAAGATCATGAAAATCAAACTTAAATTTGAACCAAAATTTTCGGTTTCGATCTATAAAAATATGTAAATTTCGAAAATTTTAAGTTTTTAAAGATCAAACACATGATTCCATGTTTTAAAATCTCAAAAAAAAAAAAAAAATTGGAGTTCATAAACAAAAAAAAATCGGTTTTTGTAAAAATTCAAGAACATCAGTTTATAAAAAATTTAAGAACTCCTAACCTTGCTCTGATACCACGGTTGGTTTACGGGGACGTAATACTACGGAATGTTAAACGTGTACATGCAGTAATCTAACTACGCAGCGGAATAATGTACACATACCTCAATAGCTTTCCTGCCCAAGAACAATGTGGAGGGAGTTCTGATCCTCCGGTCGGAACCCGTACAAGTTCTTCGTGAGAAGAAGTCCTACGCGGTATAAGCTCCACAGCAAATCCTCTGATCAATTCTTCAACGGGGACAGAACCTCAGACTGAGATGATGGTGCCGAAATTTCACTAATAAGGGGTGTGAGGGTTTCTCTCAAGTTCCTCAATGGAGGTACTTCTTAATTAGATTGATGTGTTAAAACCCCTTAGGTGAGTCCCCTATTTATAGGATTGGTGGAGTGGGAAAAAGTCATCTCCAACCAATGTGGGACTAGGTCCGGCCGAACCACACATTAAGGAGGGGAGGCCCAATTTTGGGCCTCCCATGTCAATTAGGAATTAGGTCAAGCCCAATTAACTTAATGTGACATTTACCCAATTATCTTGGATAATATCCTTAAAGTTAACGGGCTACCAATTACGGCGCCACGTCACCATATGCTAACATAGCCACCCACATCCAGCCACCCACCTACAATCGGTAGGAATTGGTCGGGAATCGGCCAAAATCGGTCAGAACTGGGCGTAATCGGCCGGAATCGGGACGGGATTAGGCCGTAATCGACCGGAATCGGGGTGGGTTTGGCCGTAATAGGCCGAATCAGAGTGGGTTGGCCGGAATCGGGGTGGGTTTGGCCGTAATCGGCCGAAATCGTGCTGGGTTTTGCCGCAATAGGCCGAAATCGGAGATGCTTAGCCCTAAATCAGCCGTAATTGGCCTTAATCGGCCGGAACCCTAAGCCCTAAATCGGCCGGAATTGGCTGGTCGGGGGTATTTTTTGTAATTTTGAAAATTGGTCACTCACGTGACCAGATTCCGTCCAATTTAACCCAAAAAATAGAAGAATACACCAAATAGCAACATATATGAAAATTCAGACAGTCATTCTAAATCTCAGACACCAAACTGACACATGGTGAAAATTCAGACAGTTTTTAGGTTCTTTTCCCTATAAATAATACTTATTAATTTACCTATTTTCAACAAACTTAGTATATAACCGGTTAATAATTCACATTAACCTAAAGTTACACTTTAAGATTTTTTTTATTAAATATAATGGTATAAAGAAATATCCTTTTTTTTTAATAAATTTTGTAACAGTATTTATTTAAAATAATATTAAATAACTATACGTAGTGAAACTAATAAGAATTTTAAAGTTAATTCTACAATTTTTAGTCTTATATGCATATTATTTTGCCACTTGGAAACAATATATATACCTTTTTAACTTTAAAACTCGCACGAAAAATCTATATAATAATACAATTTTACGTTATTTTAGCTATATATATATACACTTTTAATAAATAAAATCTTATTTAATTTTAAATATTATAATCAAATTGTCATAACTCATGTCAGGCTACTATGATTTTTGAATTATTTTTTTCATGTGAAAGTTGAAGTGAAAAGTTTTTCAATGACATATGATTTCTATTCGGGGCTCGACTAATTTGTTTTGGACTTAGTTGGACCGATTTGTTTTGCATCGATACAACTTTTGTTATACTATTATTCATTTTCTACCCAAAAAAAAAGGCAGACAAGAATGATTTGGACTAAAGTAATCGAAGAAGGAGGGCAATATTGGAAAAAATGAAAAGAGCAGTTTTGTTAAAGGGTTCGGTTAAAATAAACTTGAGTTTATTTAAACTCGATTTTTCAACCGCTAGATCATGTATGTGTAAGAAATATATATATTTTTTTTTATCTCTTCTGAGTTTTGATGATTTTCTCTCATGATCTAACGGCTGAAAAATCGAGTTTAAATAAACCCGACTACATTTTAGCCGGCCCATTTGATAAATTTTAGGTTGGATAGAGAGTACTTTCGTAGCCACTTTCAGCATAATTTTCTTTCTTTATATCAATTTTTTTTTTTAATGCGAAAATATAATTAAATAGTTACATTTAGGGTTAAAGGTCCTTTTGGTACCACATATTTGCAAAAATTACACTGTTCATACCACTAGTATTTTTTTGTACCGAATTGGTACCATATGTTTCCAAACCTTACTGTTTTGGTACCTCCGTTAGGGTTCTGTAAAAAACAGCCGTTAAATGGCATGTGCCGTGCACGTGACCAGCCCAAAACTTTCAATTTTGTTACAATTTAGTCCATCTAATACATCCCTAACTTTTATTTTGTTCAATTTAGTACTAAAACTTCAAAACCAAACCATTTTCCCAAATTGACCTAGCCGGACTTAGCCTAGGGCTAGGTCCGGCTAGGTCGATTGGACCTAGCCCCAATTTAACTCAATTGGGGCTAGGTCCCAATTGACCTAGCCGGACCTAGCTTAGGGCTAGGTCAGACCCTGGGTCCGGTGACCCCGACCCAGGGTCAGACCTAGCCCATGGCTAGGTCCGGCTAGGTCAATTTGGGGAAATTGTTTGATTTGAAGTTTTAGGACTAAACTGAACAAAATAAAAGTTAGGGATGTATTAGATGGACTAAATTGTAACAAAATTGAAAGTTTTGGGCTGGTCACATGCATGACACATGCCATTTAACGGCCGTTTTTGACGGAACACTAACGGATGTACCAAAACAGTAAGGTTTGGAAACATATGGTACCAATTCGGTACGAAAAATACTAGTGGTATGAACAGTGTAATTTTTACAACCATGTGGTAAAATAAAATTACAAGACTCTTCTTCTATTAGTATATATGTATATATATATATATATATATATTTAAAACAATATTTTACATAATACACGGAACAATATTTGAAAAAAATAGTAAAAGACTTTTTTATTGCCAACTAAAATTTATAGGGATTTTGTTGTTAAAGATTGAAGTTAGCGGAATATGTGATGAGTGTACATATTGTAAAAGAGCGTCTCCCTTCATCCTCTCTCTCTCTAAATTAAAATTACCTGGGTTTGCGTTGCCAGCCTTGAGAGTAGGAATCGCGTCATTAACTCCGCATACGTAATCATTTCCCCATTATAATAATATATATATATATATAATACTTCTCCACAACTAACTACTTACCGAAGATCTTTCGTCTCTCACTCTCTCTGCTGCCCAGGTCAGTTATATTCTTCTTAAACTTCTTCTCTTCTGTACAGCACAATCATCTTCTTCACCGAGATTATCAGTTCTTATATGCATGCGTCTATCTGTATCTGCAAACTACGATTCACGCTTAGGAAATAGTATATGTAATGTTATTCCAATTAATTCACATTGCTTGCTCAATTCAGCTTATCGCAGTTTGATGAACAAACTTGATCAGTCTTATGGCTGCGATTCGATTAATTTCAGTAATTCGATTAATTTCAGTATGCGATTCGATTCGATTAATTTCAGTATGGTATGCAGTTTTGATTGCTGATGAAATTTTGTTGGTAAGAACAATCTGGTACCGTGGGCCTACTACTGTAACTGGACCTACATTTAAAAAAAAATAAAAAAATTATTAAACTCATTTGTTCTGGTGATTGGGCGTTGAGTTCTCGTTTCCCCTCTTGGACCAAGTGAAATAAAGTAATATGACTTTATATAAACAATATTATGTTTTTTGTTTGCTGAGCTTATGACTTTATTATGGAATCTGCAGAAATAACTATTTTGAACTCTATTCAACCTCACTGCTTTTTTGAATTTTGATTGAGTTTGGCTAAAAAGCAGTTGATTGCATTTGCAGTTGAGATTTGATTATGCTTATCTAATGAAATCTGATTCTGTTTCCTGATCTAACGGCCCTAAATTCACAAATATAGTTAAACCAAGTAACATTGCAAAGGCATAATGATAGTAGGGTCGGGATATTCCCGCCCTTCAAACCGGACGATTTGCTTATTACTTGTACATGTTGCTGGTGATATTAAAGTAATACTTGAATCAAATTTTTGTAAGCTTAGAGATTTTGGCCTTTTTTTTCTGAGATTTTCTCATCCATCTGGATCCATGGTTATTTACAGAGTATCCTGAAGACGCCGAGTCTTTGATCAAGATTCAACCAAAATGGCTGAAGAAGATTATTATACTCAAGATGGAACGGTGAACATTCTCAAAAAACCTGCTGATAAGAGGAAAACTGGAAACTGGAAGGCGTGTCCGTTTATTCTCGGTATGTCTCACCATTTACCTGAATCAATGTGTTTTTTTTTTTGTCTCATCAAAATAATGTTTGGCCAAAAGAAAAAATATTGAACGTATTGTTTTTGTTGTGTTGTGTTAGGGAATGAATGCTGTGAACGTTTGGCATACTATGGAATGAGCACGAATCTGGTGAATTTTCTGCAGCTGCGGCTCAACCTGGGAAACGTCGCGGCTTCGACCAGCGTCACTAATTGGTCTGGGACATGTTACGTTACCCCACTTATCGGTGCCTTCATAGCTGACTCCTACCTGGGAAGATACTGGACCATTGCTAGTTTCTCAATGATCTATGTGGTGGTGAGTGATAGAGTTATCAACCTCAAGTTTCAAATTTCTATTAGTGTAAATTAGGTACTTTGATATTTAAACAATTTGCTTGCTTGGACTTTTCTTTTAGCCGGATTGCTATTTTAGCTGGCAAAATTCAAATTTTTGCAAAATTTATCTAGAAATTTGCAATTTCTCAAAATTCAGTTAGCAAACTGCATAATTTGTCAAAATTCAGGTAGCAAATTCCATTTTTTTTCCTCCTTAAAATCCAGTTAGCAAATATTATTATATTTTCATAAAAAAACAGCTAGCAAATTGCAAATGAATTACATATTTGTATAAGTTCAGCAATAAATTAAGTTATTTAACCAAATTTGTTATTGAATCAACAGGGAATGACTCTATTAACAATGACTGCATCCATACCGGGACTGAAGCCATCGTGCGACCAGGATAAATGTCACGCGACATCAACTCAGATTGCTGCTTGCTTCACGGCCCTCTACTTGATCGCACTAGGAACCGGTGGGATCAAGCCCTGTGTGTCGTCTTTCGGTGCAGATCAGTTCGATGAGACCGACGAAAAAGAGAGGAAGAAGAAGAGTTCCTTCTTTAACTGGTTCTACCTCTCCATCAATGTTGGTGCATTGATCGCCTCGTCCGTCCTGGTGTGGATCCAAATGAATGTCGGGTGGGGATGGGGATTCGGAGTCCCTGCTGTTGCGATGGCTCTCGCAATTGTCTTCTTCTTCTCTGGGAGTAAGCTCTATAGGCTCCAGAAACCCGGCGGGAGTCCAATCACGAGGATAATCCAGGTTATTGTCGCATCGTGCAGAAAGCGCAATGTCAGTGTTCCTGAAGACAAATCTCTTCTTTATGAGACGGCTGATCACGAATCCGCCATTCAAGGAAGTCGAAAACTTGCACATACGGATCAACTCAAGTAAGCAACCATATTTACTCCACATGTCACTTTTTCCACTTGTTTAGCACTGCCAAGTCAGCATAGTTGACTGTTAGTTTTGACCGTTAAATAACACGTGTCTTGCATTTGCTACTTTTAGTGCATCGGTTATTAACCGATTGTAACTATGACATACAGGTTCTTTGACAAGGCAGCAGTGGAAAGCCAAGATGACAAAGCCAAGTTATCAGACCCAAACTCATGGAGGCTATGCACAGTGACACAAGTCGAGGAACTGAAGTCAGTAGTGCGTCTACTCCCTGTATGGGCATCCGGCATTTTGTTCGCAACCGTCTACAGCCAAATGAGTACCATGTTTGTCCTCCAAGGCAACACCATGGACCAGCATATGGGACCTAACTTCAAGATCCCTTCGGCATCGCTATCGCTATTTGACACCCTCAGTGTCATCTTCTGGGCACCAGTCTATGACCAGCTGATTGTCCCGTTAGCTCGCAAATACACTGGCAAGGTATTAGGGAATAAACATAATCTGATAATATGTTGATGATATATCTATTCTTAATATAACTTTATCAGAATATAATAAAATATATTTTTCTAAAATATTTATTCCTTAGGAGCGCGGTTTCACCCAGCTTCAGAGAATGGGAGTCGGGCTTGCTCTCTCCATTGTTGCCATGCTTGCGGCAGGAATCTTGGAAGTCATCCGGCTCGACTTTGTCAGGAAGAACAATTACTACGAACTCGAGACGATCCCAATGAGTATCTTCTGGCAGGTGCCTCAGTACTTTATAGTTGGTTGTGCTGAAGTCTTCACCTTTATAGGGCAGCTTGAGTTTTTCTACGATCAGGCGCCGGATGCTATGCGAAGTTTGTGCTCTGCACTTTCGCTAACTACTGTGGCGCTCGGTAATTACCTGAGCACGGTGCTTGTGACGGTGGTGACGAAGGTGACGACTAGCGGTGGGAGGCTCGGGTGGATTCCGGATAATCTTAACAGAGGGCATCTTGATTATTTCTACTGGCTTGTTGCCATTCTTAGTTTTTTGAACTTCTTGGTGTATCTCTGGATAGCCAGCAGGTATACTTACAAGAAAGCAATGGGAGTAAGGGCTTAGGCTAATGCTTTTTACTTGTTTTTTTTTTTTTTTTGTAATGGATTTATGTTTCGTTTTTTAGTTAAAATTAAAGTTCTATCAATTCTTTCTTCGATGGGGAACGGTTTTGTGTAAATATGGTTTTGGTGGAGTAATCGATTTGCTTTTTCATCAGATTCTTCCTATTGTTTTACATCTTTTGATTGCAGTTTTGTGCTTTTAACCACGAAAAAAAATAATACAAGAAACCTCCATGAACACCCTAGCAAGAGAATTAGAGAGTTCTTTGAAAGAACTCATTTACTCTCAAAAAAAAAAAAAAATACTCATTTGCTAGGTGAGCTCTTTCAAAGATCCTCTAATTCTATTATAAAAAAATTAATAACTTTTATATTATATATTAATTTTCACAAAATTTAAAATAAAATTCAGTAACAATTTTAATATGTTATCACTAAACAATGTCATAGTTGTAAAATATATGGTTAGACTAGAAATTAAGTTATCAAGTATGTTTTGGTTATATAAATTTATAATGAATATCTAATTTGTCTATTTATACCCTACTATAAATAGACAAGTTAGGTCAGTTAGGTAGATGATATTCCCTATAAAATCATGTGTACAAAACTTACCCCATAAATTAATTTCTAATCTAACTTTGAAATTGTAATTATTGTTTAGGACACAAATCACATGCCACTTTTTCTATCACAGATCGTGAATCATTGTTGTGATTTTTTTTAATATTTTTAATCTAGGGCTCATCAATTTCAATAAATTTTTAGAATGAAGAAAATTACATAAATAATTACACCAAGTACAAGTGTCAAAATTACAACATTGAGACATAATCTAAGGTATAGGAAGAGTGAGACAAGTGATCTTGACGTATTAAAATTGTTGCTGAAGTTTATTTTATTATTTTTGAAAAAAATAGTTTAATATTATATTTATTAATCTTTGTTTAAATATTTACATTAAATGGGCTTCTCCAAGAGCTCTGTTGTTTTTTTAAGCTGAAATTTCGAATGGATAAACGCATAAAATGAATGAGAGGTGGGAAATACCTGCAGATACTCTAACATGAAAACAACCCCTCTTCACAATCTTCTCTTCTTCAAGCCAGGGGCATCACTCCAGTGTCGTGTATAAACGAAGGAGGACGAAGAAGAAATGATTTCCATGAAAACAATCCGAATTTCCTTCTCTCCCAATCCCAACTCGTTCCCTGTTCACAACCGAAATGGTCTCCCCAAGCTCAACTACTCTCTTCCTCTCTGCCACTCCAAATCTCCAGACGATTCACCGGACCCTCCGCCCGAAGGAGATGCTCGCAAGCAAGAGATCCTCTTCCGAATGGCCATGCTCCAGTCGGAGAAGGTGCGGCTCGCGGACTACCTAGATGAGAGGTCCGACTATTTGACCAAATTCGCCGAGGAAGCCAGCACAGAGATTGACAAGATCGGAGAGGAAGCTCTCAAGGAACTCGAAGTAGCCAGTAACAGCGTGAGTACTTTTCAGATCTAGATTCATCTTTCTCAGTTCTCTGCAATTGATTCATCTGAAGGTTAGCGCATGAGATTGCGATACCTTTCTCGCAGTTATTGGAGGGATTAGACAGCAGGATGCAGGCATTAGAAGAGGCGGCGGATCTGAACAAGGCTGATATCGAGGAGAACGAGCGCAGGTTACTGGAATTCGAAGACCGGATAAACAAGGAGAAGAATGCCGGCTTGTTCTTCCAAGGAATGGAGAAGAAGGCGGCCGTTACGAAGAAGATTGAGGAAGTAGCGAAATCGAGCCCCGGATCCAAAACTAGAAGGAACGTCTACCTAGCTCTGATTGGGCTATTCGCTGTCGCAATCGCCGAGACCTTCCTATCGTCGCCGCCGGACTGGAAGAAGGTGGCGGTGCTCGGCGCTATCTTGGTTGGTCTGATAACCCAACTGAGCTATGAGCAAGGAGTTTCTTCGGAAACAACTGACACTAGTAGAAAAGACGGCGGGAAATCTGATGATCAGAACAAATGAAATGAAAATAATCTGTTTCCATATATATTAATTCCATTAACTTTGCTAATTAGGCGGTGTTTATCTGCTGGGGTCTATTAAATCAAATGCCCAACAAGAAGAAGCATAGTAGTTATCTTGAATATAGGCCAACTATGGCTGTAAAAGAATCAAATTATTCATAACCTAGTCAACATTGCCTCGGTCATAATTAGATTCAACTCTTTAAATTTGACTCGTTAAATTTTGAGTAAAATAATTTTTTTTTCTCTAATAACAATTTGAGTATATATTCATTAATACTGACTCAAGAAGAAGCTTATGAGCATGTTCAAAATTTAATTTTGCAAAAAGCAGTTTGAACTTATACAAGCTTTACATAGTATTGTGTATATTCAATTTAAGGTTCATAATCCCAGAGTCGAACACAAATTCATAATATTGTGTATATTCAATTCAAGGTTCATAATCCCGAGTCGAACACAAATTCATTTATACTCGATTCGAAAAGTTCACGAGCCTATTTTATTTTTTCTGTTGTTGCCAAAAGAAATACAAACATATACGAGCTTTACATTATATTAAGGGTTAAATGTACTTTTGATACCACATGTTTGACTGAATGTGGCTTTTAGTACTGGATGTTTAGTTTTGTATACTTTTGGTACCAAACGTTTGAAAAAATGTGGCTTTTGGTACATCCGTTGGTTGGCCGTTAGTTTTGGCCGTTAAATGACATGTGCAAGTCACGTGATCGACTCTAAACTTTTAATTTTGTTCAATTTAGTCCCTCAAATATATTCATAACTTTTATTTTGTTTAATTTAGTCCTAAAGCTTCAAAATCGAACCCAATTGGGACCTATCTCCAATTGGGTAAATTTGACCCAAATGGGGCTATGTCAATTGAATTCGATTGGTTTAATTGGGTCCGATTTTGAAGTGTTATGACTAAGTTAAACAAAATAAAAGTTAGAAATATATTTGAGGGACTAAATTGAACAAAATTAAAGGTTTAGAGTCGATCACGTGACTTGCACATGTCATTTAACGGTCAAAACTAACGGCCAACTAACAGATGTACCAAAAGCCACATTTTTTCAAACGTTTGGTACCAAAAGTATACAAAACTAAACATCCAGTACTAAAAGCCACATTCAGTCAAACATGTGGTATGAAAAGTACCTTTAACCCTTATATTAAGTATATTCAATTCAATGCCTACACTTTACCTATCGAGTCAAGCTCGAGATAATGGGAACCATTTATATAATTTAAATACACAATTTCAAGCTTAGCAAGCTTAGTCAATCCAAGCTCAAACTCGTCAGGTAGAGCACAAAGCCAAGCTCGAGCTTGAAAAAACCATACTCGACCGAGTTCGAATACGAGTAAATAATTTGAGTCGAGCTCGCTAGATAGAAACACTCATGACTCATCCATTATATTATAATTAAGCACAGCCGCATAGAACGTCTCAAAGCAGTACAAGCATCTGAGAATAATAAGAGTAAGCAGCAGCAGCTGCTATAACTCCAAGCATTTCCACTGTCAAAGGTGTTACAATATGCCGTTTTTATTCTAGTATATAAAAAGAGACCGGCTTTTTTATGCATAACAGAAAAATCCAAAATTTCATTGCCTCAATCTAGCTAGCTAGTGCTCTCATTAAGCAAAGCTCTACTAGGTCATCATCGCAAAGCTTTTTTCCTCATCAACTCAATATGCAAGAAGTGAAGATGACTTATATTCTGCAACCCCCCTATCCTCTATCATCATCACTCACTTACTTGATATCAAGGTCTTCTGGGACTATGAACTTGCCCAAATATACTTGCTGCATCTCCTCCCGCCATATCTGCACCGATTATTATCAATCAATATCTGATTCGGTCAAACAAGAACAATTAACAAGTTGGTTATTTAATAAAAAACTGTACCATGTCTCGGAACTCCAGTCTTATATGCGGCACATTAGTTCTGTGGATGTCATTACCATCTGCACCTCTCTTGTAGTATCCTTTCCCAATCCAATGAGTCTAAAATAAATACCATTCATACAAAACAACATCATCAACTCTCCTCTACTTTAAATCCCAAAAAATACAAACATGTCTATTAATCCACCTACCTTTAGAGCATGTGAGAACCCAGATTGGAGTACCGAGTTTCGTGCAATTTCACATAGATCACAGGAACTTAGTTTCCACACCTGAGAAAATTCAGTTACGGTTAGGCTGTGGTGGCCTGGCTTGCTAGAACTGGGAAATGGTAAAAACATAATTGCCTGCAACGTTCTTATTAAGCGGTGAAAGAGAACTGAAAAGTGGGACTTACAGATGCAGCTATACTGTATTCTTCTACTAGAGGCTCCTTAGTAAGGTGAATTTGGAGAGGATCATCCGTTGAAAGTGATACATTAAGCCCTCTAAGGAAAAACATTGGAAATGGATTTCTATGGTAGTCCAGAAACAAGGAGTTGTTGCTCAGAGGTGACATGGCCAGGCCGATCTGACAATAACACAAATATTGACACTTAGATGGTGACTTACTGATGCATCAAAGGTAATGTTTTGGGTCAAACTGTGCATAACTCACTTGAGCTAGATAATATAGGTACTGAAGGACCGGAGATTTTCTTAAATTGATTCCATGTGCAATATTGTGAGAAGTCAGAAATGTAGCAGCAAGATGGTCAATATCGCCAGCCTGAAAAAGAAACGGTATGAATTATTTATCTACATTTAGAAAGTTTAGCACAAGCATGTTAAGAAAAAAAATTAATACAAAATGTAACCAGATACCTCCCCAGAATGTGGCCGGAATCTGATAGTTGTCATCCCCTTTGACTCACGAAGCTGTAACATACAAGTCGTAGGAAATTAAGGAAACGTGTCTGGCTATTTTGTCAAAGAGTGAATATTATCAAGTTTACATGACAAAACTAATACTGCTGGGTCATCAACATCTATCTTGTTTGAGTAAAGAAAATCATATCACCTTATTCAATGTGTAGAGATTGGCATAACAGTAGTAGGCATAGTATGAAAAAGCAGGATTGAACACATTTGTCCACTGAGCAGGGGTTGGCATATGTTTTGTTGGGCGCCTTTCAGGCTTGCTTTCGTCATCCACCAAATCAAGGCCAACAACCTAAAAGTCCAGAAGCAAAAAACACTGGTAAATATATGAGGTGGCTACTCAACTAAGTAAAAAATATATTTTAACAGACGAATGCCTGCAGAAGATAAACAGCAAAATGGTTAAATCATTCCAAATAAATGTCTGAGGTTTCATAACATCCACTTTGCAGCAGCGACAGATTTCTGTCCTCTCATTTCCTAATTTGTAAATAAAAAATTAGGACGTTTATACACCATCCAAATTACTTGAAAGCAGGTAGTTGAGTGTGTCATGGTATCCAGCTTAGTGTTCTGATTAGTGATGCAAAGTTTCACAATGCTACAATACATTGCGGTAGTGCTATGTTGAATAATCAAAGGATAACTACAAAAGTGAATGAGAAGCAAAATATTACCTGCTTGAGAATAACATGCAGCTGGGGATGGGAATCTGGATCCACTGTCACCTCAAAAAGGGGAATGAAAACGTTGTCAAGGATATTCTGAAATGAAGTCACAATTCCCATTTCCTTGTAGATGTTGTACAGTCTTGGAAGCTGAAACCAGTAAAAGAAAGCTTCACTTAAGATGCCTATAAAAATATCTCCCCAACAGATCTATTTCAGAACAACAAAAGCAGCATCCTTGAGACCCAATGTAAATACCATACAAGATCTAACTCATATACTAAACATATAAATGGCTTCATACATCACTAACAAATGACAGAAACCGACTTTTAGCAATGCATTTCGACTTGCTAGCAGAAATGACAGTGACAGTTACCAATCAGAAAAGGTGCATACATATTTGCTTGGAAGTGCAGCAGGATACAAGAACGTGTCCAAAAAAATCTCTAATACTAGAGTGTAAATTACTAATGCTAGGTTCAAGAGTGACCGTACAAGTTAATGGAAAAATTCACAGTGACACCAAAAGATACTAAAAGAGAAGATTAAGTGCATAAAATTGAATCACGTGACACAGGGGGAAGCAAAATGTGGATAGACTGAAGGATTCACAGAATGTATAAGATAGGACACCCTTGGGAGGTCTTCTCCACTTAGAATTCAGCAGTAAAAGTTAAAATACTTAACGTACCTGAATTAACCAAACAACATTCTCACTGTACAACTCATTGTTCACAATCCAACTAGCCAATTGGTCCCACTCACTCATCTTCCTACCATAGATTGATATCCTGTATTCAGCCATCTGTACAAATGCAAGCTATAATCAAACATACTGCAGTCGTAAATAAACATAAACACCGGAAAAACTGTGTCCTGTGTGTGACCGGACAGTTTTTCGTAAGAAAATAAAAACATCACCTGATATTTACTGGCAGCAAGATCAGAGAATACTTGCTTAGTTAACTCGCCAAGGAAACGCCCTGTTGAAGATGTGAAAACCGATCATAAAACAATGAGACTAATGAATTTCTGAAAATCCAAACCCCAACAGACAGATATACTAAATGATCAGTTAATATCGAACTCCAAGTGGAGCTCATGAAGTCGTGAATCCTCACACAAACAACCAACTAATCTACGACGTCAAAATTAAGCTAACATTAGCAAACTGCAAATAATTATTGTGCAATGATTTCCATAATTATAAAGCCATTGTAAGTATAAATAGACATTTTTCAATGTTGTTTTTGGTTCAAACAGAACAGAGTCTGATAAGCTCGACGTTGTCGTATAATCCTGAACTTGCGGGTAAGAGTATAACTTCAACATTTTTTTAAACAAAAGTCCCATAAGTTAATGAATTATCAGTTGCATCCCTCTTCCTTAGCTACGTCGAGAAAAAAAAGAAGTAAAAGCAACGAACGATATTGTTAAAATAATGCATGCCAGCCATTCATATTTTGGATGTTTAGGATGGAAAATAGATATAAAAAAACAAACCTTGAATAAGATTATCTTGCTTCAGGAAAATTTCTCTAAGTCTACTTTGACCGCAAGGATTATACTTGAGGTTGAACTTATCAAAACGGTGGAACGTGCTCTTGTCAGCATGAACATCCAAAAGATCAACATTCAAGTCATACCTGGCAAATTAAACCTAAAAATCAATGATTCAAGAAATAATTTAATCTGACTTCTGAGTATCGGATTATTGTAATCTGGTTTCTGAACAATAGAATATATCACATCTTCATATATGGGTGACGTTATATACCATAAAACAAAATGATAAAGAGAAGTACAGTCATATGCCAAAAGGAATAAGAAATAAAATACCCAGTTAAATCCAAACTCTCAAAAACCTCTTTTAAGGTCAAGTATGTCCCATCACGGAAAATTACAACCTGCACAAAGCAAAAGAATTAAGATTACGAAACATAAGAAGATATTCTAAAATGAACAACATAGTGTACAACTATATTGCAATCAAAAGAAAAAAGATCAAATAGTACAACACCTACAATAAGAAGTGCAAGTATAACAGCAGCTCAAACCACTCACTAATGACATAAAATCTGCCTTTCCAACTAGAACAGAGAAGCTTCTGAATGTGAACACATTTTTCTCTTAGTAAGGGTCACCTTAGTTTAACTTCCTTTGACAAGAAAAACCCAACTACGATATCTAATTAATTACCAATTAAAAAGGCAAATGTATTAAAAATCCAAATGGGGGCGATAGATTAACATTGGTCTGACAAATAGGACACATGAAAACCATGTCTGAATCTAAAAGCATACATTATCGTACACAGATTTGAGTGCGAGAGCAGAAGTGCAGATTAGAAATATCTTTCCGATAAATCACAACAAGATTACATCATTTAGAGCAAGACATCAAGATATTACCTCATCAGGCTCTTTTCTCAATTTTGACTTGATGAATCTCAGAAGATGCTTCTGGTTCATACATGCTGAATGGTGAACATGTGTATCAACCTTTCTCACGTTATAGAAGTCCCGATGTGGTGCGCTTTTCTGGGCTAGAAATTCTTTATCAGCATTTAGCATCAAATGCAGATTGAATTTCTGCACAATAAGCAAGAGATAAACTTGTCAGAAAAAAAAAATTAGCAAGGGGGAAAAAGGCACATAGGCAAGAGAAAGAGATGTGTACTTGCTCCAGAAGAACCAATCGGTGATGACATAAAGTTCTCACATTTCCTGATGCTATTACTTTAAGTACGAAATGTAAATCGGTGAAGAATTTTGTTGCATCAGCAACAGGAAAAAGCTCTTCTCTTGCTGCAGTTAAACGTGCATCAGTAACCTGCTACTGGCATGAAAAATTACAAAATCACTTGTCTTAAGTCTCTCTATAATATATAGAACCTCACATTCTTTGTTTGGGTATACATGGACAACTCCATCCTGCATCTCAAAATAATGCTGCACAACAAGTTAAACAGGTGGAGATGAGTTATTAAAAAGTAAGAAAATTGGAAGTGTCAACAAGCTTAAATATATACTTACATCAGATTTTCGTTCTGGGGAGTATAAAAACGGATCTGGATTGGCCTTAGGAGTACTAGGGTCAGATATTTCTTCTTTTACCCAAGGGGCAACAGTTTCCCTATATAAATATCTCTTCCGCAACTCAAGACAGTCTTGGATAAGCAGATAAGACTCAACTTCATCTGGAGCTGGCACCTCTGGTAGAAATTCAAGCAGAAGATCAATCTTAGATCTTCAAAACACGAGCAGAGAGATTAAAAGAAAGTAACAAGGATAACTTAATCTAGGCAATCAAGGCCAGGATGTTATCCTCGCCTTTCTATGGATCAAGACAAACAGAGATCTTGAGCTACTAAGAGAAGGTGATACGTGCAATCAATTTCCAAAATAAAAGATTCATTTATGTTACAATTCTAGTATGCATTTAGTGACAATGACTCATAAACCAGTATTGTGAAAAGCATTAGGCACTCTTAAGGCGCTAAGGGCCTCGAACACCTGAAGCACTAGGGGCTCACCTGAGTGCAGTGAGGCTTTAATTAACAGTATAAAATTACTCTACTCCACAATTTATACTATCAAAGAGTCACATTTCAAATATCATTACTGATGGAGGCAATACCATCATGCAAACCGCGAATTCTGAAAACATCCAGGTGCTAAAACATGTAGCTATTTACTCTTGGTGCTGCTGAACTCGATCTCATACCAGGCATCCAACAATACTGACTCCCATGACTTGAATTTTGAAGACCAATATGAAAAAAATCCTAATAATAATTTTAACCTAATTCTATTTTCTTTTTCTAATATTTTTACCCCAAATATCAACATTTAGCTGCTTCAAAGTATATGGTGTCCTTGGTGATATCTAGTTATCAAATCCTAGGTGAATAGTTTACTGCCAAATTTGGCATATTACAATTGGACCATAGAGACATTGCAAAATTAAAGGCCTAAGACCTGTTAGACGTGATGTGAAAATTTTGCTGCTTTCAACAGTAATTTAAGGGATTTGCCTGTACATTGCAGATCAAGACCACTGCAGATATAGGAGCACTTTCATTAAGATAGAGTTACCAGATACAGATATGCAAGAGATTACCAAAAGGTGAAATCCTAAGACGAACGAATGTTTCATGCTCTGGTTCTTTCCTCAAAATATCTGCTGCAATTGGATCCGGTTGGACACCATGAAGATCACCAGAAACACTGTGGGATCTAATCATGCTTGCTGCTGCAATAGGAATTTGCTCTCCATTTTCTTTCAAGTGATCAGGTAGCTCATTATACAAGCCTTTAATTTCTGTGCCCTGAAAATGATTTTGAAGGAACCAACCTTGAGAATCAACAGAATAGCAGTTTATATATAGCTACACAAAAGTAAAACTTGGAGACATGAGTATTACACAAGGTATAGTTCCCATAAAAGGACACCTAAAGCTAGCACCTTGTAAGGTTATCTAAGTAAATTTTGAAAAAGGAGAGGGACACAAAGCTTCTTGTAATGTTCCAAGCAAACAGGGGCACTGACTTTCTGACGTTTACCCTTTAAAAAGTATAATATGTTCATTCTTGATTCCCAGGTCAGAAATTGCAAATACATAAATGACTAAATTATAAAGCATCAGAAGAATAGGGTATGTTCACAAGTGTAAGCAAAACTCACTGCATTCCCATTAGTGTGTAGGTAAGTAGCATCTAGGTTAGCAGTGTCGGTCATATTATCTTCATCATCAGATCCTTCTACACTCTCAAAAGCACTAGCACTAGCAACTGGTGACTTTGGTGAAGTTGGGCGAATGAGATTCCCAGCTCTTCTTGGAGTTAAACGTGCAGCAGTTGCTCCTGAAACATTGGTGACACAGAATCTTATTACAGCAAGGAAAGATAGATTCCCTCCAATATATCCTTAAACAAACACAAACACCATGCATGTTGAAGAATATCTCCCATCACATACTTCTATTAGGCAGCAATAAAAACAACGAAAGAGTGCCATTGGCTGAGAGTACCAACTGTCTTCAAGTGCTGATTGAACACAAAGGTATAACATTCTGCAGTGAGAGCAAACAGCTCCTAATTTCTGGTTATTAGCTAATCAATCGGTTACAATAAATTAGACTGGATTTTCAGCATTTCTCTTCAGCATCACGGTGTTGTCAGGTTCAAGGAAAAATTATAGCCTCTTTATGATCAAATCCCGGAGCTGTATTATACACGAGCATGTTCACTGACGTACATAGAGCAAGCACTCAACGGAAGCTATATAGGTAATGAAAATACATTTAAGAGTCCGTACACTATAAGCTACTATTAATTTAGGGTAACGCAATAGCATTTCTGCAAGAAGCAAGTACTAATCGACGCAAGTTATCTGGCAATTAATTATCAATCAGAGAAAGCGATACCTTCGTGCAACGTATGCAGCCTGGGGAGTCCAGCAGGAATCCCTTCCACAGGAATCGTACCGTTCTCCGGAGAGTCGATTCCGCCGGCGGATGTGACGTCGGGCATGGAGGCGGACGCACGGCGGTAACCATTTGCCCTGCGGCGGGCGTGGACGCGGCGACGCCTGGCGTGCTGAGGCGAGTCTCCCTCGGACTCTTCTTCCCGCTCCCTTTCCCTTTCGACGCCTTTAGCCAGCTCCAGCACACTGTTTAGGGTACTGCGGTTCATGTAGTAGTTGGAGAAGAGCATGACGGAGGCACCGAACAGCGCCGCCAGGACCAGGTGGACAGTGTTGGTTTCCATTCTCTCTCCTTGAAGCTAGGGAGTGTTGTACTGGATTTGATTGTAACGGAACCAGAGAGAAGAGAAGATGATGCTCTCCGTGCTCTGTTTTAATCAAGACTGCGGGAGGCTTTGCACAGATATTTATAAGGGGGCGAAACTCAACTCTGGAAAACGAAAGCTTACAGAATACAGATACCCTCTCATAAATTTCAGCCCAGCAAACGCTGCAGTGCCAGCAGCCCCAAGAGAAAAAATTTTCCGACTCATGCAGATGCATATGATAATATATATTTAGAGCATCCACACCACAATGATATTATATTTGTAAAATATATAAAAATGTGATATAATAATTTTACATAGTATTTTTAAAAAATAGGATCTATCTATTTTTATATAATTTATTCTTTAAATTTAATAAATGCACAATATATCATATAATCAAATTTTAATTATAAATTAACTCATTTTATAATTAATGATAATAACTTATTGGTAGTTGTTGGAAAATTTATACCAAAATATATTTACGAAATAGTTAAGTAAACATATTGAATAGCAAATATTGCTTACATGTGTGTTAATTTAGAGATTCAAAAATATTTGGATTTTAAAACTTGACCACCTTAATTTATTTAATTGACTTGAATTCGGTTTTGAATTTTACGTATTATTTTAGTGTACATATATAAAACTTCCATTCTGAGAAAAAAAAAATTATATATAAAACTTCTATAAAACCAATGTAGATGTTCTTATAACCTATGTATTTTATAATAAATATTTTTTTTAATATATTTATATTAATTTAAAAGATAAATTTTGTAATGGTTGTCAATAAATTTTTTATACAAATAAAATTCTGGACAGTGCAGTTATAATATACTTTTATATCATAAATTTCGTCTTATATTTTCACGTGCAAACGAATAACAATTTTAATATAAATAAAGACATTTTTTTGGTAGTATATAAACTAAGACATACTTACTCGATAGATCAGTGGTTAAAAAAAACGTGTCACAATCCTACGTATGATGTGACAGTTATATCAAGTTTAGAATATTTGGTAAATAATAATAATAATTATATACAATTTGCATACCAAGTTTGGCATATGTTGGTGGGAAACTACACATCCAAATATGCCTATTTATGGCATAATAATAAAACTACATTACATTAATAAATGGTAATCAGGATAATATATTTTTAAAAAATTAATTTAAGAAAAAATAATCTAGAAGTGATTTTAATAAACTGATATATAAATAAATTTGTTGAGATTAGATTTTTATTTATTGGTTTCTTGAGATTAGATATCCTCTGTTAATATGACAACGTGTAGCTGGCCAAAATTATCTTTTCTAGTGCAGTGCAGTGGCCAGTGAGTGGTGGGTGACACCACCATCCACACCACCACAGACCATTTTGGCATTTTCCTAATCTCTTCACTTATCTTGACACACCTTTTTTAAAAGAGGAAATTAAATTTAGCTCCAAATCGTTTTCTTCATCTCGCTTTCAATCTCGTTTAAAAGATTGGACAAAATAGACGTGGCGAATGGCGATTTCAATCTTTAATATACATATACAATACGTTAAATTACATTAATTGCTTTCAAATAAAATCACATTAATTTAAAAAAAAAAAATTAAAACTTAAAATTCAGTTGTTTAAAAAAAAACCAAACACAACTATTGTAAAATCTTCTTTTCTTTTTCAGTTTTTTTACTGGTACTGTACTATCTTCTTCAGTTAATATAATGAAGCGATTTAAATCAACCATCAATGAAGTAGTTCTTCAATATTAATTGAAGGTGGTTTCTCCTCAAGTTTGATATTTGTCTTAGCAAGACAGTGTCTTAATAAGAAAGAAATAATGCATTGAGCCAATGCGAAAATTATTTCCAAATGAAAATTATCATAGTGAAAATTATTTCCAAAAGATTAATATAATATAATTAACACTTAAGCACATCAACTCAGTAAAAAAAAATCAGTCTATCTTTTTCCATCAAGACTTAATATATTGACAAGCCAAAAGTTCGGATTGTTTCATCTTATTTGTGTACACTTCTTGTTATTTTTAAATATGTTGATGGAACATCGGTTATTTACTCGAGTGAATGACCAAACTAGGTCACTTCTCCAAACTAATTCCCAAACTAGGCTTGTTCAGAAACTAATTCCCAAAATAGGTCTTTTCATATTTTTAATAATATCTATTATTTATTTTGCATCCTAAAGTTTACATTGTGTTACAAATGAACCCTCAATCGTAATATAATACAAGGAAAAACTTGAAAATTAAGAAAATTAAATATATGAAAAACATAAAAATAAAAATGGAAATAAAAAATAATTAATTAATGAAATGATAAAAAATACACATTAAAAAATAATCAAACAAACATTTTTTTGTAGCTTTTAATTTTTAAAAAATATATGAAATTAAAGGATACAATTTACATATAAAAATAAATAAGTTTTTAAACAACTTTATATTGGAAAGAAAAACAACTATAATGATATAAAAACTATTCATCAAGAGTATGAAAAAAAAAAATATACAAATTGATCATTCTTAAATTTATCTTATTGATTTTTCAAATTTAAATTAGTTTTTCTGTTTTTTTTTTCAGTCACTAATTTTATAAATTTAACATGTTTTACTTAGGGTTTACGTACGCTTTCATTTTTATATTTTCATACTTAAAAAAATCACGAGTATTTAGTTTCTTTACATTTTATATCACAACTTTTTTTTAGAATTTATATCCTTTAGCATAATTTATTTTCACAAATTTTTCACAATTAATAATTTATTATTTTTTAAATTTTACATATAATTACCTTATTTTTTTCAATTTTTCTAACATATTTATTGTATTATTTCGGTTTAGGGTCAATTGTAACAAAATATAAACTTTGGGATGTAAAGTAAAAAATATATCTAATTAAAAAAAATAGAAAAACCTATTTTGGGAATTAGTTTCGAAAGAAGCCTAGTGTGGGAATAAGTTTGGCAAACAAACCTATTCTGGGAATTCACTCTATTTACTCTGTATATGTTTTTCATATTGGTTATGGTGATAATTAATTATATATGTTTTTCATAAAATTGGTTACGGTGCATTAAGAATTAGGACACATGTAAAACTATATGATATGAAAAATTCTAATTCAGTTAAACCTGACGACAAAATGGGTGCATTAAGCTTTTATTTACTTAACCATTATAAATAAAATATGGTATATTAATTTGGCACCTCAGTCATTAATTAGAATATTCAAACTCCGCTAAGTTATTGCGGTAAAAAATATTAGAGTATCCACAATGTACATGCTCAACTCTTATCTCACTTAATGTCATTAGCGTCACATAATTAATATATTATTTTAAAAAATATGTCTTGAAATTGTCTATCACTACTTAAATGGTGTCTACCAAGTTGTCCCTACATGTTCTTTTAATATTAATAAAATTAACACTCTTTTTTTATACCATATCACTATATTAATGATGTGATGTGAGAAAGTGAATCGCTTCTTAGATGGATTGGATAAGAAATCTTGTCAATTTTCAATGCAAATGGACAATCCACCTTGCTACATGAGGAATTGTCCACCATTTTGTTCTTACATTGTGGATGCTCTTATTAGACATTTTACCACTTATAAGGTTGGACGTAGTGCAAACTATAAGTAAAGATTAATTTGTATGTAGAATAAATATGCTAAAACTCTCTTAACGTGTGCTCTTACAACAATTAGCATGAAATTTTTTACTTACATGATGTAAATTTATAAATTCAGCTTTTATATATTATTATTATATATTTTTAGATAATTTTGTAAGCAGATCCTTCTATGCTATTGGGCCCCTTGTTGCAAAGGCCTCACACGTCATTCAACATTCCGGCATAGATAGGAATAAATATATGATGTGAAAAGCTATTACAAGAATAAATTCCATTTTCAAGTAGCATATCACATAATATCCATTTTCATAGGAATCCGTATTTTCAGATGTAACCATTCTTAGGGAGTGGATGTTAGAATTATTTTTCCAACCCATTTAGAATGTTGATGTCATTTTATACCGAATTCCGCGAAACAAAGAGGTTGTTAGTGATCTTAGAAGGAACCATAAATGAATCTAATGCCTAATGGCATTGACACCACCACTATAATCCAACAACATTTGGAGGCCATGTGAAACATATGTATCAATTGAGTTGAGCATCTCCTCAGTTACAACCGAATCCCATGTTGGCATGTTCCATCCACTGATGCGATTCCTTTGAAAACCACTGATGGATCACGTTGTGTTCGGGTCCGGGTTAGCGCGAATTTCTTGACGTCGGATCCTCAGAAATGTCGGGTCTTGGTGTTTCGATCCATCTTTCGCTTGATGTTCCTCTATTCGGGTAGGTCCGTTCCACTTTCGTGATTCCTCTATTGTAAATCCGCTCCTCGCAAACCTGCACGAGGGGTGAGCTGGGGTGTCCGGCGATCGAACCCTCTCTGAAGCTTAAGTGAGTCCGAGTTTAGAAAGAGAAAGTTAATAATTCTAGAGAGAATTCAGAACTCGAAATCCAAAGATTTCAAGACGTCTCAAATGGGTGCCCATCAAGTCTTATTTATAGGACTCAAGGGTGATAATCGGGTTAGGGATAGCCCTGAACCGGAATAGCGTCTCATTCATTGTTAAGGCAGGTTTAAGCCTTTTTTTGGCTATGGAGGGGTTCACTGTATCTGGTTAAATCCGAGTATATCTCATGCGAGTGTACACGTCTCGAGGTGACCACTAACAACGTCGTCCAGGTGGGGGTCACCCGAACGTCGGGGGGCCGGGCGTAGGGAATGCGTCGGCTTAGACTACAACCGAAGCTATTTGGTGTTGGGTTACGTTTTTGCGGGTCTCGGGTCCCTCGATGTTAAAGTTTCGATTTATAACCGTCTTTGAGGTGTTCGTGTTTGAGATCGACGTGATGACTAAGTCGAGTCCAAGCGGGCCAGTTTGGGTGTATATCCATCAACCACCACAAAAAGTATCTAACAAAATATTATCATTTTATAACCGACTTCGCCCAAAATGAAGTTAATTTAAATTAATTGAACTCGATTTCTCAAATATCAAAACAGGTATATCAAAAAATATATATCATTCCAAGAGTTTGACCAATATTATAATTATTGGCAACTTATAAGAGTTGTATAAATTTAAGAAATGATACACAGTTATATCTTGGCGGTCTAATTACTATCCTATTTTTAAAGTTGTAAAAATTATAAACTATATCACATAGAATTTAGACATATCGGGTATCATTTCTCCTAAAATTTAAACAGTAATATTCATTATGAAAGCCAGCCTCCGAGAAGCTTCAAATGTATAAAGATATATAAAAGTCCTAAAAGTTGTTAATAATTACGTACATGTCATTGTGTCTAAATCGGAACATTTAAAAATGCAAATGTCGGAAATCTGTACCACCCCTCAAATTTCACAAATGATAAAGATTCTGATAACAACATCCGAGAAGTTCTGAATTGTATTAGAGTGATATGCTCTTTAATTTGTTACAACTTTAAAGGCAAATTTGTACAGATACAGATCAGAACATCTCAGAGGTTGTAGTCGGAATCTCTATACTTTCCCCTCAAATTTAGATGTTTTAAATGTTCTGAATATGCACTTCCAGACAAATCCGACAGTGAGATAATAACAATATGTGTAATTTTCATCAACTTGAAATGACATTTTTGTTGCAGACATAATCAGAACGTGACGGAGGCTGAGTTTCAAAACTTTGTATCATTTTTCAAAATGAGCATTGTTACAAATTTCGAAAGCGGTGTTAGAAGAGACTACGAACAAGATAATGGTAGACAAGCTAGTTATAGTGAACTTTATGACTTATTTATACTTAGACACAGTCGGATTCCAACCGAACACGTTTTATCATTTCTCTTTCCAAATTTAAAAGCTCTGCCATTGAGCATTATCGAAATTCGGAACATCTCGCTATTTTTTAATCGCACTTTCAACTGCGGATAAAATACAGCCAATAACACCGTGAATCCCTTCGCTAACAAATTGGACGAAGCCACGTCACTGGCACACCAATCTGCTCACTCAAAGTCACAACTTTCGCAGTAACAATCTGCTATCATCATTCATCACTATTTACGACTTCTAACTCTCCGCCAGTCTCTGCTAGCTCTCCCTTCTTCAATGGCGGCAGTTCTCAACACGGTTTCGTCAATCAGGTGCGGTGGGTCCAAGCCAAGCAGGTCCCGGAGTCAATGGAGATTTGGACCAACTTCCGTTACTTTCACTAGTAAGTTCAGTTCCGTGAAATTGCTTCTCAAGGTTGGGGATGAACTTGCAAGCAGCAGTAGTAGATTGCTCATGGACTGTTTCTTCTTTCAATTTGCATGTATAAGTTGAAAAGACAGCTGTGGCTTAGAATTTAGATAGTGAAATTCATCGAAAGCATTTGATTTCTTATCCTTTTAACCATCTTAATCGACCATTGTAAATGTTTATTGCGCTTGAATTGATTCTCTCTACTTATCCAATGCGTAGGGCGATTTAGTGTGAGAGCGGCCGAGACTGAGACAAATGAAGGTATCGTTAATATAGACTAGCTGCATTTGGATCTTCTGAGTTTGCCTGTTCTTCTTCCATGACATCTAAGTTTAGCGGGTAACAGTTAAATCTCAGGCACCGGATAAAGCACCTGCTAAGAGTGGTTCAAGCTTCAACCAGCTTCTTGGCATTAAAGGAGCTGCCCAAGAGACAGTTAGTTTTCATTGAATGCTTCTTAATTTTGGATGACTGTCCGGATTTCATATTATCCGTAAAGATGCACTGTTAAACAAGTTTTTACAAATACTGGGATTTGGGTTGTGCAGGATAAATGGAAGATTCGACTTCAACTAACGAAACCCGTAACATGGCCTCCACTTATATGGGGAGTCGTATGTGGAGCTGCTGCTTCTGGTACGATCGAATAATGGAATAAATAAACTTTTTCTCCTCATTTCTTGTAGCTGGATTGAAAATACAAATTCTTAGCTTGCCATCTTCCCAGGCTGCAGTACCATGCACTCTTCCAATATGATTACTTTGCCCATCACTTGTTAAAAAAATGTTGTTGACTATTCCAACTTTCATTTAATCACATATGCAAGCTCTTGGATTTGTGTTTTGGATACTCCCCTTTATACATGATGATAAAATGTTTGCTGCATGCTTGTTATTCATCTTCTGCAATGTGGGCAATTACAAATATGAGATGGTAATTGACATTACTTGTTGTGATGGCATAAATGTTTCTTGTAATAAGAATGATCTCCAGAAACAAGCATGTATAGGTTTAAATTGTTGTGTTTTCCTGTTAGCAATAGATTCAGTTTATGTTAGTGATTATTCATTCATCTTCTAGTGAAACCTAATCAGTTGTCAATATGCAAAATTGTATTGTAGGAAATTTCCACTGGAATGTGGAGGATGTGGCGAAATCAGTTCTTTGTATGCTGATGTCTGGCCCATGTCTCACTGGCTACACACAGGTAGGTTCTTGAACTTTAGTTTTATTTTTAATTTTCTGGACCAGCTGAAGCTTTAATTTAGAAGATAATTCACTGCGCTTATTTTAGACGATAAATGACTGGTATGACCGAGAGATTGATGCCATCAATGAACCGTATCGTCCAATTCCTTCTGGGGCTATAGGTGAAAACGAGGTATGTGATATAGTCACTTAGACATCAAAATGTCCATCAACATTTAATATTTTCTTCTCCAAACAGGTAATTACTCAAATATGGGTGTTGCTTTTAGGGGGGCTTGGAATTGCTGGTGCATTGGATGTGTGGGTATGTAATCAAAATCACAGCATCTCTCCCTTAAAAATGTGATTTAGCTGCCCCTAAATACTCGTTTTGTATAGGCAGGGCATAACTTCCCTATTCTATTTTACCTTGCTCTCGGTGGGTCCTTGCTGTCGTACATATACTCTGCTCCACCTTTGAAGGTTTATTCTTCCTCTTATTCTTGAAAAACTTAGTTCCCCTGCACCATATTGTTTTGGATACATAAACAAACTCAATTTGCAGCTGAAGCAAAATGGATGGATAGGAAATTTTGCTCTTGGGGCAAGCTATATAAGTTTGCCATGGTATGCTTTTATTCAGAATCAGATTCGTTTTGTTAGCCACTTGATGCTCCCTATATCTTATGCTGTATGTATCTTTTGCATGAAATAACTTATGCATTAGAGCCTTAGTTATCACTAATCTATGAGTTAGACGTCTTTTTATCAGTAACAGACTCTACTGTTGAAGTTCTCTAAATACAATCCACTTAGTTTGAACATGGGTTTGATTTTTTTTGTTGTACTTGAGTGGTGCTCCAGTTTCCGCATATGAAATTTTTCTTTTCGCATGTCTTAGGTGGGCAGGTCAAGCTCTTTTTGGTACTCTTACACCGGATGTTATTGTACTCACTCTCCTCTACAGCACAGCTGGGGTAATGTTACTTAAGTACATAAACTACACAAGATATCAAACTGTATGATGCCAAAGTTATAACCTGACTTCATTAATGTACGTTCAGTTGGGTATTGCAATTGTAAATGACTTTAAAAGCATCGAGGGTGATAGAGCAATGGGACTTCAGGTACTGCATTTTTATATATCTTTCTTCATCTATATAAAATATTGCAAAAAGAGGAGCTTTAAACTCTTGTTTTCATCATGGCAGTCACTTCCTGTGGCATTTGGGGCCGAAACTGCCAAATGGATTTGTGTTGGTGCTATTGACATAACTCAACTATCTGTGGCTGGTAAAATCCCATTTCGTTACGTGTTGATAAAACAAAAGCACAGTGTAAATTTGGTTAAAATTACGATGAATTGATTTTATAGGGTATCTGCTTGGAGCGGGTAAACCATTATATGCTCTAGCTTTGGTGGCACTTATAGTACCTCAAATATTTTTCCAGGTAACCTCGTGTTAAGATCATGATTACAGTTACAACTTCATTATCATATTCTGATTTCAATATTTTTGTTTGAAAATTGTTGTAGTTTAAGTACTTCCTGAAAGACCCGGTGAAGTATGATGTCAAATACCAGGTACGTTGAACGAATTTGAATCAAATGAATACTGAATGATGTATTTATTTATGTATTTTTGTGGTGATCAGGCAAGTGCTCAGCCATTTCTTGTGCTTGGTTTGTTGGTAACCGCCTTAGCAACTAGCCACTAGCCCTGTCCTGGCATTAACAGAAGAAAGACTAGCCGTAGTGATGGTGTTTCTTCTTAGTGATTCTGTAAATCCATTGGTATGAATGAGAATGAATGAATCATGGTGCTACTTGTTTCAATACATATAGATAGCTTCTTGTTCGAGCAAATAGCTTCTAGTCTGCATTTTCTTTATAGAAACTTTGTAATCTCCTCTAGTCGAGAATGTCAAATCCCCCAAAATTTCAGTAGTTGATTTCAACAGTTGGGCAATAAGAAAGAATATCACTAGTTTCAAACTTCATCGCGAGTTTGAGGATTAATTAAGACGACTTTACCTGTTACTTTTATTCTTCTTTGTCCAGAGAGACGTTCTTCAATTCTTAGTATGGAGATGGTGATTGCGGAAATAAAAAAATGTAAACCTCACGTAAATTTAAAAAAGAATAGGATACATTTTTTTTACTATTTGTTACTCATTTTTTTACATGTATTTTTGAAGTGCTATAAATCATGTTGCTAATCAATGTTCCATATTAAGATATTGATATTTAACGTCTTAGTTATTAAATTCCTTGTGTCCACTTTTTCTATTGATTTTAATGTTAATTGACGTATTAAGTAATAAAAAAATATTTATGGTTTAAACTTATTTGATGTCAATTTTAAAAGAAAACTATGCATAAACCAATCTGATAAGTGAAACGGTTATTAACTGAGACATTGATTGTCATTTTTTTTTGGCCAAAACATTGATTGACATTTGATAATGTTTTTAAATTGTCAACCCTATTAAAAAAAATTCCCATTCATATCGGATTAGCCTGTAAAAAAAAGTTCTACAGTTCGAATCCGAGACTTCGGATTCAGAGACAAATTTGAACCGCATGTAATATAGGCTCCTCTCGCTTTCCAGTGTTCCATTCTCATTCATTTCATTGGCGACTCTGCTGGTAATAACAGAATATATTTACACATCTTCAAAGGCATGTAAATGTGACAAATGGGACGTTCCTCTCTTTATGTATAAAATATAATAATGTATATATGATATAAAATCGTTTGGTACAAAACCTCATCTCTTTAAAAATAAAGAATAACAAAGCCGCCAAGCCAATCCAATCCCAAACCGCAAAAACTCCATCCTCACCTGCACAAACATATAAACACTTTGTGATAGAGGCCAACACACACTTCACAAGTGTAGATAGATACTAATCTAAACTATAACAAAGGGTCTCATTAAGGACCAAGACATGAAGTGAGTGATTGCTTTTCCTTACAGATAAACCTTTGATGGATGACCACAAATATCCTCTCCATTTGAATATTTGGAGTCCGATCCACGGCGACCAAACTCCGGGAGATGATTCAAATTAACGAGCATGCAACAATCAATATTATACATGACTGCCTCCTACGGCAACTTCAACACCTGTTTCAGTTGCGCGAATGTAGAGGGATGCATTCTACCGATAACCGAATTGAAAGATTCTCCATGGATACTGGCACACATCTGAAGATTGTCTCTCACTGAATTCTCCAACGACAACTGATTGATTGGGTCGGAATACTTTATCTGATCAAAATCAAAATTAAATGTTTATAACCCCAAAAATTAGTATGTGAGTACGATAAGTCGATAACAGCAGCATTACTCTACCTGTCTTCTTCTTAATTCTTTACTTGGAATGATGTCACAGTTCGATCTGGAATCTGAACTATCACTGCTGCAAGAAGAAACCGTGAGGTCTAAGTGTGTGTGTGTGTGTAATATGTATCTCTGATAAAAGTATAACTGGTCAAAATTCAAACCTGGATTCTTCCTCATTTTGGTCATTAATCCCACCCATAAGTACACCTGTGCAAACACTGCACAGATCAGAAGGCAAAACATAGATTAGTTACCAAACACACTTTTTGTATGTATAATAAAGAAAAATAGGTTGATGATAACCATTCATACCTTAAGATTTGATCAAGTTTGTCGAGAACTTGGGGCATTCGAAGTGTTAGAATTATTGAAAGTGCTAATGCCAAAGTCTTCCTTTGGCTGGTGCTCGCATGGTCTACCTGCGGATCGCCCAAAATAAAATCACCATCAAATTCTTAAACCCCATCAACAATAAACTCGAATCAACCAAAGAAGACATCAATTTGCTCGCACAGTAATGTAAAGTCAATTTATATTTGCTCAAGATCAATCAAGCTATTGATATTTGTGCAGCTAAGATGGTGAATAAGAAAAAAGATATAACGAACCTTATCGAGCCATACATCAACAAGACAAAGAAGTACATTCTCTTCGATGTAGACACCAGCATTCTGTAGTATTCCAGGAAGTGATGGATCTGAAGTGAACTGACCAAAGTAGTTTGTGTTCATCACCAAAATCCTAGCTAGGATTGTTGCTGAAGACACTCTCACTGCTGCTTTTGATGGATCCCGGTCATCTCCACTCAAGCATATCGCAGTTAATTTCTATAGACAATATAAACAAGAGTAAAATGGCATATAAAGAATCAGCTTTCTCCACTAGGACTTAGGAGTAATACGAAGAACATAAATCCTCTCCCTGGGATTAACTCCAACTTGTAGAAGTTCCATATTACCTGTAGAGAACTGTTGATCAACGGCGGCACTTCAACAGGGAAACACTGCAAAGGAAGCAATATCTAATCTTAGGTAATGACGAAATCACCTAAACTACAGAATTTTTGACAGAGCAGATAGCAAAACAAAGCAATAAAAAACCCGGAGAACATCTAGGGTGTGTGTGTGTGTGTGTGTGTGCGTTTTAAGTGACAGCAGCACTTAACAGAGACTTATTAATCCATCATAGCAACATGGTGACACACTCGGGGTTATTTGTATTACCCTAACCAGGCGTTCTACATGCGCATGACTTTCTTAATCTGTTTGGAACAAAGTGTCATACGGAATCATCAGTCCAAAAGATTTTATGTAAGAACCCCTCCGCAACAAAACCAGTAGACAACACTATCACAGTACAAACCCATTAAACCGTGGACTCTCTATGAAATCCCATAACTGAATGACAATGTCAACAAATTATGTAGATGAGTCGTTAATAAGTTGAAGAAAAATAATCTGTCACTGGTTGAACAACAAATTACAACTTTTTCAAAATGGGTGCAGTGCAAAACTGAAAACAGAATCTAAACCTTCTCCATATTCATTTCTGGATATTGACAATATAGAAGGTTTGTACAAAACACATGTACTTGTACCTGAATTAGAATGTCAACTACTGGAAGAGTTGAAAGCAGCCCTCGGTCATTCACATTCCCCAAAACTAGGTCAAGAAACTTTGCAATGTTGGAAGCATGCATACTCAAAAATTCTGATCCTCCCAAGATTATATAACCCTCAATAATGTTTACAGCTACCTGAAAAAAAAATTACAATGGGAAACAACACAAAAGTTATTCTCAAATGACCTTGTTGGGCCCCATTAGAGGATTTGATAAATCAAAATGTGCAAGTCCCTCTGTATATATATTATGTTAGAACATTAAACCTTCCTTGCCAAGAGGCTACCATGGCAAAGACTTCTGACTATCGAAAATTTCCCACATGGAATAAGAAGACAGGATAACATCATTATAGTAACCTCAGTCTCCTTTTCGAATTTTGGCTGAGGAACTCCAGTTAAACCCTAACTAAAACATTTACTCGTTGATAGACAATAGTTAAACTAGTGATTAAAGGTTAGCCCAAGTGGAATATGCCAAATTCCAATATAGAAACATATAAACACTACTTAAAACTCTAACAAACACAAACCTGTAAGTGATCAAAACTTCTTTCTATAATTTCCACCAGACATGGGAAGTATGATAGCAGCTGAGGTACCATATAAGGTGCATGAGAAATTGTGGCTTCCCATAACTGCACATAAAAAATATGAGTAATAGATATTAGGATATGATACAAATGATACTGATTCTAATGCAAAATATTAGGTTAGACCAACCAGCATACTATCTTCCAGGAGATTCAGTTCATCAGGGTCGTTTATATCTATTCCTTTCTGAAGAATGGGTAGCAGCACGTTATAGCACAGAGGAGATTGATCACCCAACGCAATCACAAAGCTCCGTAGAGCAATGAGAAGCTGCATCTGTAGAAGGCTTTCCCCAGAAGATTCCTCCCATATCTAATAATGCAGTAATAAGAAGACAGGATAACATCGTTAAACAAAACTGTGTCAAACATACAGCACACAAAGACACAGAGTTAGTCTTTATGAAAAATCAGAGCACTAATCTTTTCAGAAAAGATTTGCACCATTTGGGGTGCCTGCACTAAGACAAATTGCATTACTATACATTATTCTGGAAATGGAGCAGTACCAACAATATCATTTCTGTGGTATGATAGCCTACATTTATTAAGTGGAAACTTTTGGCAAACTGCTCTTTAGTAAATGGTTCTCATGGCAACTCCTAACTAATGATCATCTGTACGTCTGCAATAGTGATATCTACTTACTTTTTCCTTCAAAAGCAACTTAAGAAAATTAGGACAGTATTGTTTTAGCAAAAAAACTGGAAGCTAGTGTTGCAATATTTTATGCCACCTACAGAGTTATATCCCTAATTAGGTATATTTCAGACTGGCTCAACCAGAATCCAGAAATGATGTGGACAATTAAAAATAATAATAAAAAATTGAGGAATCCATTTTTCAGTGTGCTGCAAAAGCATAACAGCAAGGAAACTATACTTTCAACAAAGTAGCATCTTTAGGTTTCATAGCATCATTTTATTGCTTGGTGGAACTTGTATAGAGTATCGCATATGCTGAAAGAATGCGATAGGCTCTCTCACAAGTATGAAAAAGAAATATCAAGACTTGGGCGCAATATATTGAGTAGTACCTTTTGGAAGAACTCAAGTAGTTTGTTTGCAAAAGGAATCACTTCATTCTCATGGCTAATAAGTACAGTTATCAAATTCAAAACCTGAACCTGTAAGAGGTAGAATAGACTTGTTTACATAAACATATTTCAAGTTACATGCAACATAAGAAGAATCTATGATTAAATTTTTAATCAAGACACATACTCAAACTCATATGGAACTGAATTTTAAAAAAACATATAAGAAAAATACTATCTCCGCTGAATGGAATAACGATATTATGACACAACATTAAGGCTTTCTAGATCAAATAAGAGGCACTTAACTTCGTTTTTACTACTTCCACTAAAGTTAAGCCTTTTTCCATGTTAGTTCACACAAACTTCTTGTTTAATATTAGCATCACACAGGATGGGATAATGTTATACTGTAAGAGTCCTACTTGGTCTAACCTTGACCAAGGAGGGTTATTTGACCAATTAGAAGTTTCAATGACCGTGTTTATGAGTAATGATATATAAAAAAACAAGAATTTCTAGTGAACATTCACTTGTAGTAATGTGAAAAGAAATATCAAATTAGAAACTAGCTGCTGGGCAATCAGCTACATCACAAACAAGTTGTGCAACTAAAAGAATTTCCAAAAAAATAAAATAATCATGTTAAACATGCTAAGCAATTGAACTTGGATCATAGTGAATGCTACAGTTTATAATAAAATGTGATTTATCCTCATGGACGGAGGAAATTGGCAATGAGTGATACAAAGTCTTAAGAATGAAGAAGATCAAGGAAAAGAAAAGGAACACGGATGAATGGCAAGAGGAAGCAATATGAAGCAAGTATTATATAACAAAGGAAGAACATTCATATAGTACCTTCGAGTCAAATTCTTGAACATCCTCAACCAACTTAAAGCATAGGTCATAACATATGGGAAGAAGATCCACAAATTCACGTCTCAAGAAGTTTGCATCCTCAATGTGCGAACATAACGACCGACAAGCTGCCAACTAGAATTGCAGGACACTATTTCAGCTAATAGAAATATATAAGCAAAGTAGAAATGACCATTCACATGAAAACAAGTAGTGATAAGGGGAGATGCATATATTCACCATACCCTGACAGATAGGTCAGTGTCCTGAAGCAGCTTTATCAAAGCACAATAGACTGGCCTTTTTGTCTCATCTTTGATCTGTCGAGCAAGAATAACACATTGAATGGATATGAAAGATCACCAAGAAATTAAGCATTCAATGATTCATAAGACAAGATGAGAAAGAGCTCGAACGGAGGCACCTAGCATGTCTCACTAGACTACTAATGAAAGATTGTCAGTCAACTTCTAAGATTTCAAATATCTAAGCCTCATTGCATTTATACATAGTTTTGCCAACTACTTTGTAAACATGAAGTAGAATATTCATCTGAGAGGTACAAAACCCATTAGCTTTGACAACAGCTTAAAAAAAAGAGGTCCGCCAACTTGGCCTGCCCTCTCATTCAAGGCCTTCAACATTCCTAGCAAATGTGCACTTCCTACATTTTGGGCAGGCTTGAGGACAGAGGAGATCCACATGGTTATAACCACCGTTATGGACTCAATACCATAACCATTAAGGGTCCAAAACTCATTACCATAGTCGCACCGCACCACACCATAATGGCGTGGTTAGCCATCTTTAAAAACGGTGCCAAAAACCACGGTTTTCACCGCACCATTGCCGGCCCAACTTGTAAATATAATTAACTTTGAACTACCACTAATACAAGTGCACATGAATCATGACTTGCACCAACCAAAAAATTGTAACTTATGTAACAACACTACTCTATGGCTGCACAACTGCGATCGTTTGTCAAAATTACAATTTAATTACCTCAGAGACCCAATGGCCTAATATCAGTGCAACTTTTCGATGAATAATTCGCATATTCGGATGATCATTTGAGAGTTCAAGGGACAATGCAGCATTAAACCTGCAGTTGTTGATTAAAGAAATCAGATCCATGTACAGGAATGAACATGAAAGCAAGACAAAAAAGGGATGTAAGCATGAACAACTTATCAATTCAAGTGCAGCACATCCACTGCACATTAATTCCCAAAATCACCATGTGGTACCAGATAAAGCATCTCTATGTGATGACCCATGCTAAGAAATGATCTAAAGTATATCATTTGTTTTCTGTTTGATAGCTCTTAGATATTAGTTGATTTACAAGTGATTTGGGCTCATATCCAATCAAAAAGCTTTGGTTTATAGGATAGTGGGTCTTTCCCACTTGCTCTCTTCTTCTCTTTGCAATTATAAATTTGAGACTCAAACACCCGCTCTAACATGCAATAGAGACTTCCTTTCTTAGCAACTATTTCTCAATCTTCTACAGCCCGTGCTTGAATAATACACTTGGACTTTAGGAATGCTGATATAGTTCAGGAAATTAGACCTTGGCTTGGAATCAGAAGAGAAAAACAGAAACAGAATCTAATCAAAAGGATACCTATCTCCACCTTTTGTAGAAAGAAGAGCATAAAGCCTTGGGGGTTTCAAGTCCAAATATAGCTTATTCACAGAACAAAGTCTTAGAATTGTAAATTTTTGTATGACCTTTAGGATATTCAAGAATTAATGACATAGTAGGCTTTTATGTCCACGAATCACTCAAGTATATTACATATTTTCTTTCTTCCGTCTACCCCTTTCTTATTTATTGCACAGCTACTTTTCTACTGATGTTTGCTCTGAACATTTAGAATAAAAAGAGCAGGAAAATGAAAAAAAAAAAAAAAAAAAAAGCCTTTGACTTACACAGTACACACGCACAATCATAATCATTCTTCCAGAGGTAAAATATGAAACTCGAGAGCAAAAACAAGGATGGGTTACATTGCATTTTAAGGTGCAGCTTACCCAACAAACTATAGAACTCAAGCACAGCAAAACATACCACATAAATACAGTAACAAAGAGTAGTACCAATCTTTGAAGCTCAAGTAGTTTGACAGTTCATAATAGACATATGCAGTAGCACCATAAGCAGCATCTTTCAGAAGCAACTGCGGGGTAATTTCTGTGACTGATGTAGGACAACTACTCATTGCCTCTTGAAGAATAGAAACCACATAAGGACCTAATAGCTGAAATAAGAAGCAATAGTATATTACACTCAAGGAAAAGGAACCAATCAGTACGATCTCTATAGACCTAGAAATGAGATCATAAGATGTGTGTAGGCAAACTTACTTGGCTATGATTCTCAAACAAAACAATGTACAGAGCTTCAGCGCATGGTCTAAGCTTTTCTGTCCATTGAACCATATCCTGTTCATGATGAAATGACTCTGGATTTTGATACCATTCCTCCAAATCACTTGCTGTAAGAACAAAGTACCTGTCAAAGTGCCACGAGAAAAGGTTAAGCTCATAGATGAATGGCCTGAAAAACAACTTCCATGTTAAACTTTACAGCCTTCCAAGAGTTCCGAAAATGTTATTGCTAAGTCCGACCTTCATAGTTCATTGAAGATCCCAAAGTTCATGAATTGATTTAAGGGTCGATTCAAAATAAAAAAGCATCAAATCCCATGTCCATTAGCTGAGTTATCAGCAATTCAGTTGTTTATCAGTATAGGAAGAGAAGCAGTAACTAATGATAACAATGATATCACGATTCTGCACAAGTAGTAATATTCAAAATGTTGTTCAGTTCTAGTGGTAGTGTACAACCACCACAGAAATAACCCAACAATGATAAACCAGTGGAGCAAAATCACAGGTTTAGACATCACACGCATCGACACAATACATTAAAACATATATCCAGCTTAAACTCTAAACTGTATGAAAGGAGAAACTCTATCTATGCATCACTCAGTTTTTAAACAGTTGAAAAATTATAGATTAACCCCCAGAATTGATAAAATAAAAATAACAATAATTACTAGTTTGTAGTTTGTAAAGGTTCTTCAGAGTAACACAAGTGAGAAGGTGAAAAAAGAGTGGTACCTTCTGATCAAAATATCACATAGGAGGACTATCCGATCATTAGGCATAAGGGAAGAAAGAAGGTGTCCAATGGCATTGGACATATTCTTTTTCATCTGCTCAACTGATGCTCCAGATTCATCCATCACTCTACCAGTGAGGCTGGGCTTGTACTCTTTACAGTCTATTACAGATTTCACCATTATCATACACTGAATTAAGAATGGCTCAAATGTTGCTGGATCTGTATTGCATATGCTGTTCAAACAGAACTCCATGACAGCTCGAAGCACACTGCTATCACCAAATGAATATGGATGCCTTCCTTGAATTGATACTAGAACCTTCATAACTTTAGTGCATGTCCTCTTTATAAAGTCCCAGAATTTGGGATATCCGTTCCGAAGCGAAGAATCTACCAAAAGATATTCATCATTGCAGATATTACTATAAGTTCTAAAGTACATTACTAGTGAAGGTGCCGAAATCATTACTATAGAAAGAATATAGCTTGAACAGTATTTATATCGTCTGCTAATAAAAGAGAAAGAAAATCTTACAGTATGGGAGAACGGACTGGACGGCAGTTAATAGAACAGGGCAAACCTCCTTAACTGGTCGGATGTCCTAAAATTAACAACAAATAAGATTTGAAACAACACTGGAAAGCAATTTAGCTTATATACAAGTAAAGATAGAAATGAGTTAGCACGCCACAGTGGAGCAGATGATACCTGCACGACCTTTGAATCGCTTGGGTACCCTGAAATTACTAGTTGACGTATAATCTTAAGACAGAGCAACCATCTCTCACAAATTAGGTATAATTCAGCCTGTTCAACATTTTGTTGCTGAGAATTAGGATCAGAAGTTGGAGGAAGTGATGAGAACCCACGCAATATGGTCTGCACATCAGTCTGCCAAAGATGCCAGCTGAAATCAAACAAATGCGAAGATATCTGCAAGAGAATTTTTCGGAATTGTCATAAGAATAAACTTGCTTTACAATTTAGGGGAGGAAAAGGACCACAAAAGGGAAACAAGAATACATGCTAAATTAGGGCACAAGTGCCGAGGAATGTAAAGAATGCTGCGGCAAGAGTTTCAGTTCACAAACTTTCAATCTCTGCATATTCTACTTGTCTTAACAGATAACTTTCTTAACATCAACAAGAACCAACTATTTGCCACATATATGATGAAAATATACTTACATGTTTGGATAAGTATCTTATATTACATTACACATGAGACAGATATAATATCAAAGATGATCGTCAAACATATTGCTTTTCATGAACCAAGTTCTCTGCTCCACTCCCTTGACATAAATGTCTAAGAGTGCATCTGATAGTCTGGTTTTGCTTCACCAACGTTAAATTGCAAGAGGCAGTTATTTTGTAAGAGAAATTAATGATCTGAAAGATACAACTACAAAACTAACAAAAGTTACTTTTATACACCAAAATGAAAGGCAGACTGAATTTTCTTTAAAACCAACTATACCTCTGCATATGTCCTCTGATCTGATGTCAGTCGTTTAGTGGACAATTCCTTTAAGGTGCGGAAAAGGATCAAAAAAATCCTGTGTGAAGAAAGAGTATCTGCAACCCGGAGCTGTTCTGCTAAAGCGGAAAAGAGATCTGGCCTGAAAATAATCCTCTAATCAAATGGTTAAAACACAAGAAAAAACAAATACTTTACAAGTATTAATAGCTAATATAAATTCACTGAGGTAGCTCAGATACATAACAGACTGAGTCCATATATACAAGCAGATACATAATAGACAGAAGAGCACTTGAGCTCTGAGGGTTAATAAAGTTACATGAACAAAATATAAGAAAGAAACGCAACAATTGCTATGAGCTTCTAAAAAACAAAACACGACTAACCAATATTCAAACATGAAAGATTTAATAATAAAACTAGTTTGGGATAAGGAATGGAAGCAATACCACTCTTTGGGATAGTCAAAACGGGCAATCTTCGATATAAGCACCGCGAGCATCAAGGCTATCTGCAGTAATAAAAATATCTAACTTTATAACCTACCAACATTTTCTAACAAGTACAAGATCCATAGGGATAATGGAGCAGGGAATAATGTGCTATAATATTAAGGTCAACCAAACTAGGACAACCTCTAGCACTTACAACACAAGTTCCTGAGAAAGAGAGAGAAGAAAGAATGAGATAAACACAAAAAAGATATTATCAGCACCTGATCATTATCTTCTCTCAAATGGGATAGTAGTTTTTGCCTCAGATGTACTTTTTCCTCGTTGCTGATCCCTCTAAACCACGGAATACAATGCATTAAACAAACTAGCAAATCGCCAAATATGGAGATGAAATAACATGACAGCAAACTGCTATAACATGTTTTGCTTGTTTTTTTGGGATAAACTATCTATCAGGGCATTTCATAACAAAATACATACCAGGGTTATGCAATAGATAATTGCATCATGCCTAATTAATCAGTAATGATGTAGGTTTCATCAACTTTTCATAAAAGAATTCTCTAGTTTTTGTGCCTTTCCCTAGCGAAAGCTTGTGTAAGCCAGCTCCAAATCTAGATTACTGTTTAAGGCTAATTTCTCTCTGCCTAAATCCACGGGTTTATCAAACAAAACCATTTCATGTCAACCTTAAACAAACAAAATATCTATAAGTTAATGTAATATGGAACCTTATTAAGTTGTGGAATGTGTTAACATTTGGTGTAAGATGAGCAAATCTGTATAACAGTATAAGTACATTTAGTTGAAAGTTGAAACCGCAGACTCGCAGAGGCAGATTCTTCTTACAGGCTAGGCAATAAGATACGATTACAAAAAGTGGAAAAGTAATGCCAATCAAAAGTGAATGGTTACAATGCAGCACCAGTAATGAATGAAGTACCAAACACGTGAGCTCTCACAAAGAGACTTACATTGAATCCCGCCTGTTCCTCCAATAACGATTAATGCTATTCTTAAAATACACGGTGGCCATCAAGCGAACATCCACTTGCGCAACCAAATCCTTCGAAGTAATCATTTCCTGCATTACCAAACACCTCTATAAGAACGCAACCTCTGATTTCCGATGAGCATTCTCACAAGAAGTTGGCGTCAAAAAGGAAACCCTGAGGAAGCGGGAAAGGAGAGAGGCGCAAGCATTATTACCATTAGACAGGAACAGAAACCAGGCCTGTTCTCGGACTGGCTCAGCGCAATCTCGGCCGGTTTTCGCACTCTCTCGTCGCCACTCATTGAATTGGTGAGCAAGCCATAAATTGCCTGCAGGTCGGAAGCAGAGAGCGCCATAGCTGCTCGTTTCTTCGAGCTCAACAGCGGCAACTAAGGAGGCAAAAGGACCTGATATATGCGATGTAAGATCCAATCACTACATGTAAAGGAGATTGGAGGAGGAGGAATGGGCGCCAGTGGAGGTGAATTTCTGCGGCAAAAGCGTCAAAGTGGAGGAGAAGCCTGACAGAAGAGAAGAGGAAGAAGAAGAAAAGACGAGCTATATAATTTCAGCAGTCTAGTCTGCGCAGTTCCGCTCAGCTGCTACATGTAACAAATGAAAAGATGAATGAACCGAAAAAAAAAATTAAAAAATTAAAAAATTAAAAAAAAAAAATGTGTCACATATTTGATTTCGTAGGATTTGATCAAATGTTAAATTTGACATTAATGGTTAAAGTGCTGGCCATGAACAATTACCTCTGTTTAAGGGATGAGGCGCTAAACCACCACACCAGCTAAAGTTTCCTCTTTTAATCAGTTATTTATACTACACTAAATATCTGACTAAATTGATTGAAAAATGTTAAACTGAGAACAATTATATTTGTCAGCGTAAAAAGTGTACATTGCAAAAAAATTGAGGTACGTAATTGCCCCTACCTCGCACTTATGTGGCTTTGTGATGGGCCGAAATAAAGTTAGATCGTCTGTTTCAGAAAAAATCGTAATTTGGGCCGATTCGGCATATTCAGCCTCCGAAAACATCTTGTCGATCTGATGTGGCAGAATCCTATTGGTCAGGGCGCGTGTATAGGTCGCACCCTGCCACGTGGGCAGGACGTCTTTATCAACGCCGAGAACTTAGAAGCATCTGGACTCTCTCCTGCCTAGAGAAACTATAAAACGGAAAACCTAAACCAACGAATCTTTTTCTCGTTGTTGGTTGCCTGCAATACACACGGTTCAAGGTGCTCGTCAAAATTCTGGAGATCTTGCTGTTGTTCCTTCGTAACCTCTAAGTCGCATTCTTGGATGATACGATCAAGGATGAAGATTCCGTTGAGATTGTGGTTGCTTATCTTCTTCTTGCTGTGCGTGACAGTTTCTGGAGCAAAGAAAATCGACCCCTACAAGGTAACGTCCTATATTTGTTCTCTGTAATCAAATCAAAATTTCTTTCCTGTTTCTTACGGAAGAGAAATTGATGGCGGAGAAGGGAGCGTTTAATTTAGGAATAGCAGTTTGGTTTAGGAATTTGCATAACGCAACTAATTCTCAGAAAATTACCCACTTCTTGTTCCCTGGGCGGTATTTGGGATTTATTTATACGAATTTTTTGAATCTATGCTTGTTGTGCTAATTAAGCTAGGGAAGATACAGATTCAAGTTTGATTTGATTGACGAATCCCAATACCTAGGTTTAGATGGATTTTGTTAATGCAATTAACACTGAGCTCAAACTAAGTTCCTTCCATCTCATCTTTTAACATGGTTAATTACTGTTAAATTGATGTCGTCTCAACTTGATGCGTCTTAGTATATTTCTTCAGTGTCTTAAAAAAAGGTTAACCATAAATGTCTGATTAATTCAGGTTTTGGGGGTTGAGAAAAACGCAAGTCAGAGAGAAATTCAGAAGGCTTTCCACAAGTAAGCCAACTTCTTTTTAACTTCACTTTATGAGCATACTGTTCTTATTTCTTGGGGGACTTTTTGGTTGTATTCAGGAACCTTAAATAGATAACATCGCTGCAAAGGATATTATGAAAAACCATTACTTTTGTTGGAGCTGAAGACTAGGAAAAGTCTGAATCTTGACCTGCTTGCTTTAGTGCATTTCTTATTAGTTCTCCGAAATGTAATGCTAGTTATAGTCTTGATTGCCTCCTTAGTGTTTAATTTCTCGGCTGCTTAAAAGCATTCATCATCCAAAAAAAGATCATGTTTCTGCTTAACCCACTAAATCAAACACCCGGTGTTGAAACACACACAATATCCAGTCTTGTTCTGTTGCTGTTCTTATTCTTGAAATGTTGTCTTCTGCAGGCTGTCTCTTCAATATCATCCTGACAAGAACAAGAACAAAGGAGCTCAGGAGAAATTTTCAGAGATTAACAACGGTATGCCACATTGTACCACGGTTTAGCTTTCTTGTCTTAATCAAGCTGTTCAATGCTGTTTGTTTGACATTTCCCTGCTTGACATTTATCCAGCGTATGAAATTCTATCTGATGAGGAAAAGCGGAAAAATTACGATTTATATGGAGATGAGAAGGGTAATCCTGGGTTTGATTCGGGCCATCATAACGGAGATGCTGGCTATAGTTACTTCACTAATGGTGGTCCGGGAGGAAACTCTTTTTCATTCCGGCCAGGTGATTGGCAGAGTTCAGGTGGCCATGGAGGATCCCAGTCCTACCAGTTTTCTTTTGGTGGTCAACAGAATCCATTCGACTTTTTTGGCATGAATGATATGTTTGGTGACCTTTTTCGAGGTGGCAGCCAATCTGGAGGTCCCAAAGGCTCATCTGGAGGTTTCAGAACTTCAGCTGGGCCTAACCCCGGCTCTAAAACTCCAACAAAAAGCAGCATCAAGACCGTAAGTTCCAAGGTCTTCAAAAAAGAGATATCCGATCAGGGGATGACCTGGCTTTTGATGTCTTATACACCCATGATGAAGGATCATAAGTACTATGAATCACTTGCCGAGGAGGTTAGCAAGTCATTGGATGGAGTTCTGAAGGTATAATTTATAATGCAATCTGCTATTCACAATTTGCCATTTTTGTGATGATTTGTCGTCTTGGTTTGTGCTGACAAACTATTTGCTGGGTAGGTTGGAGGCATAAACTGTGAAAACGAAGCTTCTCTCTGTGAAGAACTTAGAGTTTATCCCAGAAGAGCTCCTAGGTTATTCATCTATAAGCCTAGAGATTCTTTGGTGGTGGAGTACCATGGTGATCTCATTGTGAAAGATTTGAAAGTTTTCTGCCAAGAACACTTGCCGCGATTTTCAAAAAGGGTCGACCACCTGAAAACTCTCGAAGCTACCCCTACTTCAGGAAATGACTTACCTTCCGTGCTGCTCCTTTCCACCCAGAGAGATACTCCTATAATTTGGCGAGCTCTTAGTGGCTTGTATCATAAGCGCATCAATTTTTACGATGCTCTGGTAAGTTAACTGAGATGTATTCAGTTCTCCACTGCAATCAGAATGGTGTTCACTATAGATTTGCTTAATCCAATGTTTTTGGTTTTTCATTTTTGCAGGTTAGTGATGCGAATGATCCGAAATTGAAAAACTTTGGCGTTAAATCTGTTCCTGCCATTGTTGGTTGGCTTAAAAATGGAGAGAGACACATCTTGAAAAGTGGAATATCTGTGAAAGACAAGAAATCTGCAATTCAAGAGCTCGGTAAATTGCTTGATGATTTCGAGAGGAAGAACAAGAAAGTAGCTAATGAGAGAAAACCAGACTCAGATTCAGCAAGGAAGCAGATACCTATCCTAACTACCTCAAACATTGATTCGGTATGTGGAGAAGATGTTCCTGTTTGCATAATCGGTGCTTTCAAATCTTCACGTGAGAGGGACAACATCGAGTCGGTTCTGTCTAAGGTATATTATGGACATATGAGTCTTCAACTGTTTATCGTTGTTGTCATGTTTAGTTAATTTTGTGGCTTCTTCAGGTTTCACAAAAGTCGTATTCAAGAAAACACGCATTATCTTACGCGCTTTTGGATGCAAATAAAGAGACAGCTTTCCTGAAGGCATTTGATGCAAAATCAGATAAGAGGCTGATAGCATACAAGCCCAGAAAGGGCAAATTTGCAGCATATGTGAATGGGGTAATGAATGAGGAGGGAGTTGAGAGTTTCATTAGCTCGGTTCTTAATGGAGACGTGCAGTTCAGCAAGACGAAGCAGAAGCCGAAGCTGCTCTCTTAGAAGGAGCAAGGAGAGGCCGTGTATATTGTGTTGGTGGTAACTGGTAGTCATGTAAATAGCAGCAGAGCAGAGTGGCTGTGCCCTTTATTTACAGCAAATGCATGTGGCTGTGCCCTTTATTTACAGCAAATGCATATATTACAGTAGTCAAAGTGAGTATCTTGTATGGCAAAAAAAAAAAAAAAAAAGCAACTAGAAACAGCTGCGCTTTCTCTACAAAAAGTATGCATCAAAATTAACTTACACTTTCTACCAAGTAAATAATAGGGTAATAAACTTAAAACTGAAATTAACACTGTTAATTTTTTTAATGATGGTAACAATCTTAACATGATTACATTTTTTACACCTATAAAGGGTAAATAAGTGCTTGTCACAATTTTTTTTTACTTTTATATACGGAGCTCAACGGTGTTTGAATTTGAGAATATTTTTTCCTTCATGTTGTTCATAATTGATGAGATCCTAACGGTGGTGGTGCACACGATCTGGAAAACGGAGAGTGGAACAAATCTGGAAAAAAAACGGCTGGACTGTTATAGAACTTGATTGATAAAACTTGTTCGGTCCGTACCCATTCTAGATAAATCAGTTCCAAATTAATGAACTAAATTGATTGGGAAAAAAGAAGAAGATTCAAATCAGTTTTAACAAACTAATTCCAATTCTAGTTTCTAAATTAATTCGGTCCGAACCGGATCTTTGATCATAATAATGGGAGACGAATAAGAATGTGTTATGTTGCACGTACAATTATTGCGGTAGATGGACATCACACCGCTGATGCCTGTGATGATGCCACCAGCTCAACTGTCTGGCCCAAACTTAAACACCTCACAACTTAAGAATAGTTAGCCAAGCAAAATCAAGTTTGTCAACTTTTCATTACGTAAATCATTAAATAGTTGAATTCAATTTTCATTAAATTAATTTATTAATGGTTTATTTCAATTTTCATGCATAATCAGCTATTCGCCAACTGTACTAGAATCACCCTCAAAAAACAAAACCAAGGCCAAAAAGAATACTTCTGGAAATCGCCCACCGAAATATCTTCACTCTTCAACTTTCTTTCTTCTTCCTCACGTCGGTGGTTCTCACAAGTCACGTCCACTGTATAAATGCTTCTCTCCACCATTCTTCTACTAACCAGTCACCACTGGAGATCATCATAACTAAATTAAGCCTACAGATTCTCCTACAATATCCATTTCTCTCTCAAATCCTTGATCTCGACTTTCATCAGCTTCAACTCCAACCGCTCTTCCATGGACACTCCGATAGGTTCCACCGACTCCATCAAGCCTTTCTGTAGCGAAATCGGCTCTCCACCTAATGGCACCGTTGCCACCATCCAGAGCTCCGCCACGCCGTCCCATGTCGACGCCACCCTGGGCCGCCACCTCGCTCGCCGCCTCGTCCAGGTCGGCGTCACTGATGTCTTCTCCGTTCCCGGGGACTTCAACCTCACTCTGCTCGATCACCTCATCGCCGAGCCGGGACTCAACCTCATCGGCTGCTGCAACGAGCTCAACGCTGGATACGCCGCAGACGGCTACGCGCGGTCCCGCGGTGTCGGTGCCTGCGTCGTCACGTTCACTGTGGGTGGACTCAGCGTGCTGAACGCCATTGCCGGAGCTTACAGTGAGAACCTCCCTATGATTTGCATCGTAGGAGGTCCCAACTCCAATGACTACGGCACCAACCGTATCCTTCACCACACCATCGGGTTGCCGGATTTTAGCCAGGAGCTGAGGTGTTTCCAGGCCGTTACTTGCTATCAGGTAAATAAAACCCGTCCTCGTTTCCGCAATCTTCTGTTAAATTTAGATCACATCCTATATGCCGTTGCAATTTGGATAATCAATTCTCACCTGCAATTTAAACAACTATACAAATATGCGATGTTCGTGGATGGATGTGGATTATTAACGTCTAGATGACTGGATCTTGATTCTATTGTGCTAGTACTGAGCTGAGCTCGCTTTAGCACTATACTTATTATAGTTTGCAATGAATGTTTCGTTTTCCAGGCAGTGGTGAAGGACTTGGATGATGCACATGAGCTAATTGATACTGCAATTTCTACTGCTCTCAAAGAAAGCAAGCCAGTTTACATAAGCATCAGCTGTAACTTGCCTGCAATTCCTCACCCGACTTTTAGTCGTGATCCGGTTCCCTTTTCGCTCTCTCCCAAGTAAGATTTCACTGTCCCGGCTCCTACTGGTTAATTGAGTCTTCTTTTTTTGCTGAAAACTGTGAGCAATAGTCCAAAGCACTGAAGAGTGAAGAAAAAAAAGAAGCAAAAGTAACACGATGAGGCTAAGTCATGATCCAGATTTCTCTAGATATTGGGGAGTTGACTTCATTTTGATTTTACAATGCAGATTGAGTAACAAGATGGGGTTGGAGGCAGCAGTGGAGGCGGCTGCAGAATTCTTGAACAAGGCAGTGAAGCCTGTGATGGTGGGTGGACCAAAACTGCGTGTGGCCAAGGCCTGCAAGACCTTTGTGGAGTTAGCAGATGCAAGTGGCTATGCACTTGCTGTGATGCCATCAGCAAAAGGGTTTGTCCCGGAGCACCACTCGCACTTCATTGGGACATACTGGGGTGCTGTCAGTACCGCATTCTGTGCTGAGATTGTAGAATCAGCAGATGCTTACTTGTTTGCAGGTCCCATATTCAATGACTACAGCTCTGTGGGTTACTCCCTCCTCCTCAAGAAGGAGAAGGCCATCATTGTGCAGCCTGATCGGGTCATTGTTGGGAACGGTCCTTCTTTTGGGTGTGTTCTGATGAAAGATTTCTTAGAGGCACTTGCCAAGCATCTGAAGCACAACCCGACTGCTTATGAGAACTACCGCAGAATCTATGTTCCCGGAGGACACCCTCTAAAGGGTGAGCCCAAGGAAGCATTGAGAGTCAATGTACTATTTGAGCACATCCAGAAGATGCTGTCGGGTGAAACCGCTGTGATTGCTGAGACTGGGGATTCTTGGTTTAATTGTCAGAAGCTTAAGCTACCTGCAGGATGCGGGTGAGAGATTAATTGATTCCTCCTTTCATTTTAGCTACCCATTACTCAACCATTGGTTTTCCATAGTCTAAATGCATTTTCCTATGAATGAATTCTGGTATCCATGACAGATATGAGTTCCAAATGCAATATGGATCGATTGGATGGTCGGTTGGTGCAACTCTTGGATATGCGCAGGCTGCAACCGGGAAGCGGGTTATTGCTTGTATTGGAGATGGGAGCTTTCAGGTATATAGTAACTATAATAATAATGACTGAGATTGAGTAGTAACATCATCTTAATGAATGAATGTTGATTATGTGGGGGTGGTTTGTGCAGGTAACTGCACAGGATGTGTCTACAATGTTGAGATGTGGGCAAAAGACGATTATCTTCCTGATTAACAATGGAGGATACACAATAGAGGTCGAGATCCATGACGGACCCTACAATGTGATAAAGAACTGGAACTACACTGCGCTGGTGGATGCAATCCACAACGGGGAGGGCAAATGCTGGACCAAGAAGGTGTTTTGCGAGGAAGAACTGGTGGAAGCAATCGAGATGGCTACGGGAGAGAAGAAGGATAGCCTGTGCTTCATAGAGGTGATAGTGCACAAGGATGATACAAGCAAAGAACTTCTTGAATGGGGCTCCAGAGTTTCTGCTGCCAATAGCCGCCCACCAAATCCCCAGTAGAAACAACTTGTTGGTTTCTGCTGCCACAACTCACTCAGTATTAGGAAATATAAATGGTTGGTTTGCTGTTTTTATGTCTGTATTAATCTAGAACTAGCTACATCTGCTTTATATTGTCATTTACTAAGGTTGTAAAAATAGATTTGGTTATGCATGTGATCTCGTTGGTTTCATCATCGGGTGTTCTTTTTCTTGGTTTCAATACAGAGAATGGTGATTCGGGTACTGAGCCAGCCATGTAGTTTGCATTGGTGCAGATGGAACTGGTCGGCCACATTTGACAACCATTCGAAAACATGCAGGAAATGATTCATATTTATGCATAAAAACTAGAATCTTTATATCCAAACAAGCTGTTTACATAAACAAACTATTGCCCATCAGTTGAAGCAGACACAAGACTGCCATTTTGAAGTAAAGCAGCAGGAAAGGGGGCGCGGCAGTTACTGATGTGGGATTTCAAACGGGGGATGTTCGGGTGTGCGCTCCTGCACCGGTGGCACCGCAACTCCATAGACAACACGGTCTCATCATCTTTCACTGTTGGCTTCCCATTACGTCTTACCTCCTCGATAACATCCACTGAATCCTGAAAGAAGATGGTGTTGAATGAGTTCCAGTGCTTCTTGTGCTTCAGATGACTGGAGTTGAAGTCTTGGCTGATAACATGGAGGTGCAGCTGCCTCATTGATGGCACCTGTAACTTAATCATCAGTAGTCATTCTATACCCACAATCCATCAAATTAAAAACAAAAAGAGTCGGTTTTAGTCTGTAAAAGTTCGAAGAGACATGGCAATTGCAAAATTCCATTTCCTACTGGCCTTTTAATATCCATTTCGAACTCTCAAACACAGAAAATTCAAGCAGAAGAAAGAAAACAAAGGCTCACATAAATTTCATTGCAGTATCAAACAGCCCACCAGATAAGAAAGCATTTAAAGCAACATCACTTCATTGTAATCAGGTAGTTTTAAGACTATTCTCTTGCCTAATAACATGTAAGAAATAAGGCCGGGATTAATATAAAGTCTCTCAGTTTTATAGTTAGCATACCGAATGATATCCCAGACGGAAAACCAAGGATGAATCCTCTTGTATGAACTTTTTAGCCCACTTTGAACCCACATCATGCATTATCCTTAATAGCCCACGGTGTTCTGAACGTACATCTGCTAGACGATCAACATTTTCTGCACGCGCCAATACTAGAAGGTGTCTCTGAGCCTGCAGAAAGATTCACTTTCAGTATTGAATGTAAGATGTAAACTTGAACTGAACAAAAATGGAGTAATGTGAGTCGAATATACCTTTGGATAGACATCCTTTATTACGACAACATCGTCTGTTACCTCCAGAGTTTCATCTTTATGCCGCTCAGGATGCATGGCTATGTGGTAGAGAGCTTGGGTCCAAGAACCCCAACCCTTAGCCGTGCTCTTGGAAGACCTTTCACTAGCTTGATTTACCTCTCTAACATGGGGATGTGTATCATCTGGAGAACCTTTACTCTTTTTGCTATTCCCTGATTCACAAACATCTTCTCTCTTATTTTTCTGATCACTTTTCGGTTGACGGTGATCAGGATCATTGGCATTACGGTGCAATGAATGAGAAGGCAACTTGAGGCTCTTGTTACTTTCTGCAGGTGATTTCTCTTGTGCAGTCAATGTTGATATGAAACCCTCAAAAAGTGAAGTATATGCTTTTTGGAGGATTTGGCAGCCTTCAGCATAGTTGCCATCCAGACAATTTGGTCTTTGCGGATTCATATTTGGTCCAAGAACATGTATGACATGAGTTACCCCTTCTTTAACGTAAAGGGGAGAAGTTGAAGGAAGAGGAACAACTACAGTGTTCCCAGGAAAAAGTGACTTGGCTCGGGCCTTAGTTGCATCTTCTAGATCAGGGCCTGCAGCTTTAAATATAGCAGCATTTACTCCTCCGCCTCCAGGTTTCAGTCGCCTGCACAAGATCGACCCTATTTTGGTTAATCTTTTCAGAATTATGATAAAAATATATTAGCGTAAAGTGTCATTATCAGATGTTCTTGCCATGCTTTTTAATGACCTCAAAACAGACCACTCTATTGGTTCGAGATTGTTGCAATGAAAATAAAAAGATTTTCTTTCATAGCTCACAACATGGTAGATATATTTATTAGTATACATAGACACAGTTGGTAGACTGATAATTGCACTAGGCTTACCAGTTGGCAGCATTAGCGATCACGTTGCAGCGTAAACCCCCTTTGCTAAAGAGATGAACTATATCACCAACAAACGTAAAAAACTTGCTTGGGTCAATGTTCTTCTTTGAGGCTTTAGCTTTTACCAAGGATAAAATCCTTGATCCATGACTCAAATCCACCATAACAAGTCTGGCATTGCCAATCTTACTCACAAACTCCTCAACTTTCTCAACAATGATATCAGATGCTTTCTCAAGATCGAACTGGAAATCTGCTGTTGAAATAGATGGAAATGCTAGAGTGGGGACATCAGTTATAGAAATTCCAGCAGAAGCCTCTTTAGCTCCCTTTTCCTGCTGCAAGGAACTACTCAAAGGTTCTTTCTCTTCTTTTCCAGGACTGAGGTCTTCTTTCCCCAAGTTATGAGAAGATGCAGGAGGCTTATTTCTATCATTAGCCTTCTCCGAGGAAGGGGCATTTACTTTCTTCATAAATTTCATTATGCCCACTTGAACTTTGGCATCCTGGTTCCTTTGCCCAAAACAACCATGAGGAAGATCATCTAAAGGGCCAAGTGCAATATATGTGCCAAAGGAAGCTTTAACATCTGCATCATTATGGCAAAATGTAATACGAGAGAAACCTTCATTCAACTTAGGTAACTCCTTCTTCTGTAACATCCTATTGACTACAGCTGCAGCCTTCCCACCTTGCAAGTTCCCCTCATGCCCAGTCCGTTTAACAGAACGTGAAATACAAAGTTGTGCAGGAAGATCAAGCACTACAGCATGCACATCTACCTGGGAGTTTCTGAGATTAACAAAATCTGATCGCTGCTCCCTGTCAAGGTTGCATCTATCGATAAAAACATTTTTACCATCACTCAATGCTCTAGATGCACTGTTGACGCATTGAGCTTTTGTTCCAGCTTTTCCGTTTCCAATTGTGTCCTGCACAAACAAGGAAAATAAATCAATAGAAGAACGTACATGCACAAAAAATAAAAAGTAACTTACAAGAATCAAAATGGCCAAAAGAATCACATAGCATAACTCTAAATGTAGGATGCAGTCCAAAGTATATTGTACACGGTCGTGGTAGATTGAGTGACAGAGTAGTAGTATATGTTCCCTATATAAGGACACCAACCTCCATTGTAACCATTAAACATTAATGTTGAGCTAATACAATGTTTTCCCTACTATTAGCTCTACTCTCAACTTTCATTCCACATCTCAATTACTTTCACTGAGTTTTTAGGAGCTCGATCAGCAGCATCAGCATCCATCTTATTTCTTGCGTATAATCAGTAGTCTAATGTGATAATTATCTAGTCTTACCAGAATGAAAGAGAACTTGTAGGCGATTACAGGTCTGAATCATTTTCCATTCCTGAATCATAGTAAAATGAAAATCTAAATGAAAGACCAGTAGCAAACTGTTGGAAATGATTGAACACGTGATAGTCCTCAATCTCTCAGCATTAACTACTCGAGCAATCAGGTTTTGCAAGCAAGTCATACATTGAGAACTGGTTGACATATGCACTTAATTCTAAAAGCTCAGAGAATCATTTCGTCAGACAAGTGGGGAGCGTGTGACTTTGAGGAAGAATTAGACCTGACAAATGCGAACCCAAGGCCGCAGCGGCGCGTTCATGACGTTTTCGCAGAAGGTAGACTTTCCACTACCCGGTGCTCCGACCAGTATCACCACCAGCTGCTTACCCTGTCTGCCGTCCTCTAAACCCCGCCAAGAAAAAGAAAAACAGATTGAGCAACGCTATCGACAGATCCACTGTCCGATAAGGTGATTGATGAGTACAATTACCTCTAGAATCGACATCCATGTCCATGAGAGTTGTCAGCAAAACGAGGAAGGATTCTCAATAAATCGTCTCCCTCTCGAAGACTAAAAAACTCTGCTGTGCTATGATGGTGATGATCGAAGAAAAGGAAGAAGTTGAACACCAGTTCAATTTCCTTTTGTTCAGTTGTAGTTGCCGTTTAATTGGTCAGTAAGCCCAGTCGGTTATTTTATGGGCTGTTCAATCAGATGGGTTGGGCCTAAACTATCTTTTTTATTCCGGCAATATATAATATTATTATTATTATATATTTAATAAAAATATTAATTTAAAATTAATATTGGAAAATAGTTATATACGGTGGCGCCGTTTTCACTCAAAAAACAGAGACAAATCAAATAAAGCCACGTTAGAAGATGTAATATAATAAAAACTGGATAGCAACCACTATTAAGTGCGTTTTTTTTTTGGCAAACTTATTAAGTGCGTTAACAAACCTAATTTAACTCCTTTCTTATCAATAATATATATATATATATATTATGTATACCTTCCTTTATAAGAAAATTTAGTCACTCCCCCTTTCCATTTTTTCTTTTTGCCGATATATATAATTTTATAATTATAATATAATTATTGATTATATAATGACATGTATATATATTGACTTAAATAAAAACCTAAGAAAATTCAAATATAACAAAAGTTTTCATTTTTACAGAAACAGCACACGCCGCTTGTTTGAAACAGCGGCGCCACTCGCTTATTTTTCTTTTTCCTTTTTTAATTTTTCAATTTTTTTTTTGCCTTTTTTTTTGTTTTAATGAGTTTATTTAGTTTATGATTTTTTATTTTTTTTATAAAATCATAAGAGCATCCACAATGGTATTACATAGTATTACTTAAATGTGGGTTAAACATATATTTTATGTAAAACTATATAAACGTGTTATAATGGTTTTACATAGCATTCCTTAAAAGTGGGACCCACATATTTTTACAAAACCTATCACTTAAATTTAAGGAATGCACTATGTATTACATAACTGATTCTTTTAGTATAAATTAATTCATTTTATAATTAATGAAAATATCTTATTGGTGGTTATTGAAAATTTTAATAATAAAATATATTTAAGGAATATGGTTAAAGAAAACGATTGGAGATCAAATATTTTATGTGTATCTTAATTTTACGTATTACTTAAAATGTACATAAATGTCTACGTGTCAACTTTATATAATACAATCTAAGTAAAATCATTGTGGATACTCTAATAGTTTGGGCGTACGGAGGTTAACCATAGATGATAAAAATGTTTAACTGTACATTCATCGTAATAGGGTTTTAGAAAAAAACCATAAACCCTAAATTCCAAAATTCAACTGTGTGTGTCGGGTCAACTGTTTATTCTTTTTTATCATCTAGGTTTAACTAGGGGTGACAATTTATGACATGACACGAATACACGAGTTGTAATAAAGCTGTTTTTTTATCACATATTTGACACCACACGACACAACCCGTGTTTAAACATCTCTCTGACACGAATATACACGACTATTAGCATGTATGTGTAGCTCAGAGCTGCATGTCCATGACTAAGACACGAATAAACATGGTTTCACAGCTAAACACGAATAGACACAATTATTTGAAATTTAATATGTACATATATATAGACCTCATCATTTCAATATTGCAACTAAGCCCTTATATTTATATATATATTAGGAATAAACCGGTCCGCGCGGACCAGACGAGTTCAGAACCACACTATTTGGAACTAATCCAGTTCAGATGCGTTATAAACAAACCAGATTTTCAAGTGGAGTACCGGGCCAAGAACCATTTGTATACTTCTTTCGAACTAGACTGGTTTTGGACTGGACAGAAATGGTTTTGGATTGTTTTTTGTCCTAAAAAAATTAGTGTAAATCAGTATATAAAAACATGTCGAACTAGTTTCGGATCAGATCTGAACCGAACCATATTTATTTTTGATAAATCGTCTGAACCGGTCTGGAAAATGACCAGTTTTTCTCATATATACATTAGCCAATACAAATTCAGGCCTGACCGGACTGGAACTATTTAAACCCGTTCCGATCCGGACCGGTTCCATGCACATCCCGAATATTTTACACTATTACACATATTCAGTGCACCACGGACCCACAACATTTATAACTAATTAAAAATAAAACTATGATGAATTTCTTTAAATTGAATTTATTTGTCAAAATGTGATGTTAGTAATTTTGGATCATTTTGTAATATTTGTACAAAAATGGGTCAAATGTATAATATTAGTTTTATTGATTTTTCTGAGATATCAGTTATCATGTCACACGGTCACGACACGATAATTTGGTGACACAGACACGATATGACACGAAAATAAGATGAACACGTTTTGACACGACACGAATAGACACGTGTGTCACTAGAGACACGATACGAATAGGCACGACACATTCCAACTTAATAAAATTTTATAAAAAGAAACATATAACTATATAAAACATTTAAATTAAAACCTGTAAAAAAATTAAACTCAATCTCACATGTGTTTTATTTGTTCTCTAAGGTTCATCAAGTTTAATACATTTTATAAATAAAAACTATAAAAATAATGACACTGATTCTATACAATTAGTTTGGTTCTAAGAATTAGCCGTATGAAAAAAAAAATATTAAGGAAGTATACTAGAGTTTTTTTTTTTTTTTTTACCAATTCTAAAGTTCTGTGAAATTAAAAGATTAAGAACGGTTTGCTTTACAAAGTAATAAAAGAAAACGGTTATTAACTTAAAATAAGATAGAATTACATGTCTCGCACTCAAATATAACTTGGAAGAGATGATGATATGACACCACACAATTGGTCTCTGCTTTTATGAGTTTTAAGGAGCCTCCGTATAATAGATGCTCTCTTTTCCATAACATATATCGCTTGATATCTGGAAGTTAAGCAAATTATTGATTGATTTTTTATTAACATTTTGCTACATCAAATTTTGGTAGCATATTTTGTGTTTAATTTGAACGAAATTAGTCACGTATTCAACAATACAATGATGAATAAAACCACGACGTATTATTTGATGTTTAGTCAGCTAAAAAAATTACAAACTAATGTTAAACAGCCAAATTATTTTGTTAATTGTTTTATTTATCATGTTCGATTCTGTCAAATATTAATTAGAAATTTTGATAAAACTATAAATTTAAATATATATCAAACTTTAGATGTAAATTTTTTATTAATAATTTGTTGGACTACCTAATTTATTTTACGCGCTTGAAATTTGAATTTTCTTTCCACTTGAAATTTGATCATTAAGTTAACATTGTCATCCTTATCCAACAAATATACAAGAGAGTTGGAACATTAATTAGCCACGTGACACCGCAACCCATGCGTGCCTTTCTCTAGTTCCTGAAATCTTCTCACAGCAGCACGTAGCAGTAGCACCACCACCTTTTATATATCCACCATCTTACCTATACATATAGCCACTCCATTGAGTACATATACTTGTCTGATAAGTATAGATATAGATTTATACATATAATGGCGAGCGATGAGTTCAGATTGGTTTCGCGTAGCATCAGCAACGAAGGGCGGCTGCCGAGGAAATACACCGACGACGGCCAGGGCACACTGAAAAACATATCGCCGCCGCTGGAGTGGTACAACGTCCCTCCGGCCACCAAATCGCTGGCGCTGGTGGTGCAAGACGTTGACGCTCCGACCGGGCCAAACCGTCCGTGGGTTTGCTGGGTGGTCATTAACATCCCTCCCCATTTGAACAGTATTCCCGATGGCTTCTCCGGCAAGCAACAGGAGATGGGTCCTGAATACGAGGGTATCACCGAAGGCCTCAACGATCTTAAGGTGCCAGGGTGGCGCGGCGTCAAGTTGCCGGATAGCGGTCACCGTTTGGAGTTCAAGCTATATGCTCTTGACGATCTGCTCCACTTGGGTCACAAGGTGTATATATTACGTACATGTAGTTGAACTCATCAACTATATATAATCGCATGAATTAATTCACGTTAATTAATTTACTTCGATAAAAAAAGTTATATTTTAGTGTACGTATATTTTTCCTTGTATATATATATAATTAACTAGAGGTGTTTTGCCTGGTGGTAATGGGGCAGGTGACAAAAGATAAGGTGATGGAAGCAATAGAAGGCCACGTCCTGGGAGAAGCCGTTTTGGTCGCCATGCGCCAGTAGAACAAAGTTTTATTATTATCAGTTGGACTTTGAATATTGAGTGTATATATAGTACTTCGAGGGTAAACTAGAATTATTATAAAGTAATAGTTTATGGGGTGAACTAGAAGTTTAGAACTATATATGTGGTGAAGAGTTAGTGTCAAAAAGCTTTTATTTAAGAGTTTACGCCTTAACTATAATTAACGTTTCCATACATTTGAATAGATATATATATATATATATATACTTTACAATGTACACTTTAACTGATGAAATATAATAAATAAACTAAAAATAAGACGGTAAGACACTTTTATGAGACATTTTAACTTATGAGATATCGAGATTAATGCATGGTATAGCTAGTTAATGCACTCTTATTTTTAATTTTATAAACAAAAAAAATTTATTCAAATCGAAGGACTTCAATATATATGAAGGGACAATTCCCTGGATATATAAAGAGTTGAAGACTATTGCATGTGGAAAATCCTTTGACCAGGCAGGAGAAACTTATGCATGTGAATCTGTGACGGATCGCGAGGTTTTTTTTTTTTTGTGGAAGGGATCGCGAGTTGATTAGAGCCTTTTAACTTTTTCAAATAAATATATAATATAATAATAAATAGGAGGTTATATCCCCAAGTCGGATGATGAAGGAGATAATTACAACATGATATTTAATGATTTGACGAGGAATAACGTACGATGTTGGAACGGTGCAAGAAGCACGCATGTATGCTCCGCCATAATGTCAGATACGTATCAATTATATAACGTACATGGGTGACTCGGTTTCAGATATAAATAAATGATATAAAATCTATAAGTCATAGACGCACTATTAAAAAAATATGTAAGAAAATGGTCATATGTATCTGAGAAGTAATGTTAAAAAATTCCACGAGGAATCAATCGGGCTGAAATTAGCTAACAAAGATACTTTTAGGATTGAGTGAAAACAACATCTCAAATAACATTTTTAGGTGTACCCGAAAATAACAACCTCGGTCAAATTGGATTAGATTAGTAAAATAATCGCACAAAATTGGAAGCGTTACAGTAACATCTATCTATATATATAATAAAGCAATAGGAAAGAGGTAGAATGATTCTCACGATGCCACGTCAGCACAGAGAAGAATTCTCATGACGCCACGTCAGCATATGTAAGGATTCTCACGAGGCCATGTCAGCTTGGTAGGACAATTGACAACCAATCAGATGTTGACATATCACTCTAAAGACTATTAATGTAAATCCAACAAACTTGAAACACATGAGAACTAATACATTGTTACAAAAAAATTTATTGAATCAAAACTGTTACAAAAAAATAAATTAAATCAAAGGTGCTACAAAAAAAATCAATTAAATCAAATTGTTACAAAAATATATATATATCTATATATGTTATAAAACAAGAAGAAATATAATAAGGGAGAGGCTCTCAGCAACCATGTAAACACAAACACACTCTCCCGTATCCAAATTAGAGGGTGACGCATAATCAGAAAAAAAAAAAAAAAAAAAACGTAGCCAAAAAAATCAATTATCTAAAAAAAAGTTGGGACCTTTCGATTCATCTCAGGGAAAAAATATAATTACCTTCTTCAGTTAGGGGTTACAAAACCTTTCAATCTTGCTCACCCATCCAATAAATTATTGATTTCTATTCTAAATTAATTACACAATTGATAATTAATTCATAAATTTAAGTTTTTACTAAGAAGATGAAGTGTAACAGTCACAGTTACATTTGCAAGAGAGACACAATGTTGCATATCTATATATAATCATGCACAACATGATGCTCAACATCCAGAATCAGTTACTGAAAATGATGAGTCCGAGCGGGCGGAACATCCGATATAGATTTCAGGAGCAGTGGCTGGATAGGTGGCCGAAGCGGCTACATGTGCTCGTGGGTATGAACTCAAATCGGCGGAGTTCTAACACGGATCTACGGGGTTCGAACCTGGATCTGTGAGGGGCGAGGCCCTGTCAATGGTGGTCGTGGTGATAGTGCACGAATGACAATGAGTTGGAGCAACACTGTGACATATATGTGATATGGTCAATGAACAAATAGGAAGTCGAGAATAGATAAACCCTCGCTCTATCTCAGGCTGCGACAAGTGAGGGCGATAGCGGAGTGGAGAAATCGACGATTAAAGTCATGCAATTGCTAGATATGTATCAATAATCAACCGTCAATATATTTGTTTCTACCATTACATTGTAAAGCTATGATTTATATAATATATTCACAAATTTCCATTTATACAAAGTTTAATATAGTATATAAATATATACATTAGATTATGACGTTAATGTTGAAATTTCATTCATTTGAAATCTTGCACTATAATTATTACAGTAATTATTACAATATTTGTAATTTATTATATTTTTCCTAATATTCATATTATAGTTATTTCATTTCCAATTATATATCTATCATAATTCACAAACTTTCATATTTTAACATATTTACTTTTATAATTATAGTATATAATTATATACACTATATTTGGACATTAATTTTGAAATTTTCATTGATTATAAATTTTACATTATTATTACAATAATTATTACAATGTTTCTAAGTTAGAATTAATCTTAGTATATTTATATTGTAGTTAAGTTTTTAAATTTACATGTATACCATAATTCACAAATTTTATTTATACACAATCACTAGACATTAATTTTGAATTCTTATTTGATTTGAAATATCTAATTTGTGTCATCGTAATTGTCTTTTATTTTCATTTATGTATCAATCATAATTCATAAATTTCCATATTTTAAAATGATTACTTTTATGATTATAGTATGTACATATATACCCTAGATTTGAACAAGTTTTTTTTGTTGCATTATCTTAATATGTATTTGAAAAGTAATTAATTAATAAGATTTTTTTTATTAATATTAATTAAAAACTTAGTATAAATACTTAATTATAGTATATAATATTAAAACTAAAATAAAAAAATACACAATAAAATTTCAAATACACTATCCGATGGTTTATTCATAATCTTTTTTGCCATGGCCTATTCATAAATTTAGTTTATAGATTTATTACTAATCAAATTAAAAAAAATTAGAAAGTAAGAACTTTATATATATCATTCTTTTTTCCATTGTATAATTATTTTAATATATATATATATATATTAATTTTTTTAATAATTTATGTGTTTACAACTAGATTTAAAAAATAAAACAGTACATACTTTGACTAAACTAATCTTATACCAAGAAAACTTCATATTTTTAAATATTTTATTTTTAACCGAGTAGAATTAACCTATGGTTCATAAATGATGTATAATACTGTTTATGTCAACTAATTCAATTATGCACAAAACTATTTTTTAAAAACCATTTTTCATGGCAAATGCATATTTATAATAGTATATTCTTAATTAGATGATCAATTATATTATTCGTATTTGAATACTAATCAATTCTTATTTAATTGCATTTAATATATAATTAATAATAATACACATATACATTTTAATTTTTAAACATTTTAAATATTTTTTATTTTCATTTACATAAGAATCTAAAGTGTCTTATAGTGTAACAGTCTTACTTTGTCCCACTATATTCATATTTACTATACAATAATATACCTATATATAGGGCTGGGCATAAAAACCGGTTCGGGCGAACCGAACCGGAACCAAACCGGAACCGAACCAATACAAACCGGTTCTGACTGAACCGGTTCTTAAATGGTTCGGTTTTGATAAGGAATATATGGAGCGGTTTTCAACTGGTTCAAAACAGGTTCCGAACCGGTTTTGAACCAGTTTTTCAGAACCACTTTTATTACATAAAGCCTAAATTGTTAAATAGTAACACACTCTTGCATCTTTTTTTTTGGGTAGATTAAAGGGCTATAAACAAGCCGAGTATCCGGCAAGCTCGACTCGACTCAGTTTACTCGAGCTCGAACTCGACCGAGCCTTAATTTTTCAAGCTCGAGCTCGACTCGGTGTCATACTTGACATGTTCGAGTTCGGCTCGATAAGGTTAAAAATTCAATTAAATAATAAATGGTGCATCTTAGCTCGAGGTCGAAATCTTCCTCGACTCAATATATACATATATAATATTATTACGTAAAACTCGAAAAACTCAAACTCGAACTCGACTCGAATATGCAAAACAAAAAAGCTCGATTAGGCTCGCGAGCTTCTCGAGTCGAGTACAAGTGAACTCGAACTCGACTCGGTATCAAAAAAAGTTCAACTCGACTCGAAATTTAGCGAGTCGAATTTGAATATCGACCAAGCTGATCTCGAGAAGCTCACGAGTAGCTTGAATCGTTTACACCCATAGGGTAGATCCTTCACTATTTGGGTTTGGTTCATATTGGATATATAGGTGGTCGTAGTAGATTTGTTTACTTATATATAGTTATTATATATTATGTTAGCTCATATCAGTTCTACTGTCAATTGAGTTTAGTTTTGAACTCGAAACTTAACTTAGGAATAGTTCTATATTGGCCGTATATTTTGAATTTTAGTAAAAAAAAAGGTGTATATTTTAAATTTTAGTAAAAAAAATGGAAAAAGGTTCAAAACCGGTTCGAACCGGTTCAAAACCGGTTCTCCTATGGTTCGGTTCTAGGACCTAAAATCTGGTTCGGTTCTTACCTGGTATAGAAAACCAACTGAACCTAAAATCTGGTTCTGGTTCGGTTCTGAACCGGTTCGGCCAAAAACCGAACCACGCCCAGCCCTACCTATATACATATTTCTTTATTTATAAACTATTAAACACTTTAATTAATTTTCTATTTTGACATGACAATTTAAAGTCATGTATAATGATATTTGTTTGCCTATTTTAATTATTGAATTTTCGAAATATAAACTCAAACTATCACATCATGCACATCTGATTAAATTGCAAAATGTGTGATGTCCCATTACAATAAAATATTGCAATTCGTAGTATAATATATCTTAGAATTATATATGTGCATTTCATTCTTATATTTTTATTTAAATTTATTTAGCTTAATAAAAAAGTATAATTTACCTTGGTCTTGATTTTTGTCATGGTTATACCTAAAAAACATAATATCATATGCGTAAACTTAACTAACAAATAGAAAAAAACTTAACTAACATTCTTTAATTATAATAAGTTTTGAAAAGTTACTAAAAACACTGTTTAACAAAAAATTACTACCTAAACCCTAATAAAAAAGCTTGCATATTTATTTATTTTTATATACCAAGCATCTTACATCAAGTTTCTAAATATTATGATTCCTTTAATTATGAATCATAAATTGTTGGCCAGTTAATACATTTTTTAACGAATCCTAAGTATAATGAATCATTAATTATATACATTTATTGTATTGAAAACATTATATCAATGAATCTTTATTACATGTATGACCATTTATATATATTATATTTATATACAAGCTAAGAATACATACATATGAATTTTTGTTCTATGAATTTCATCTAAAAACATCCACAATAATATTAATAATAGTTTATATACAATTATTGTTTTAGTTTAATTTATATGCTTAAATTTTATACAACTTTGCTATAAATTTTTTTGTTTTTTTTTTATGTAAATAACAATATATATTTTGAACGAATCATTTACTATTCCGCACAAAGTGAGTGTCAGTTCCCTAATATTTCAATATAATTTAGATATAACCTATATAACGATGATTAACAATAATTTTTTAAAAATCTACAATTTTTTTTGTTTGGATTCTACAAAGCTATTAGCAGTCCTAAACCATGACTTACATTTACCTATATGAAATCACATTTTTTTTTTCTATGTGGACATGCTACAGTTCTTCTTAAAATCATTATTCCAAGAGTTATGACTTTTTTAGAACCTTACAACAAAATATTAATTAATAATCCACTAAAAATATAAAATAAAAAAAAGATAAACACATAAAAAAATATGTTCAAAATAACAAGATTATATTCAAATATTAACAGTTTATATTAATACCATTTAAATTATAAATAAACTAAAAAATAAAATTGAAATATATACGATGTAGTAGATATATTTTTTAGCGAATACAATCAGTACATAGCTATACTTAAGTTCACGAATTTATAAAAATAGGAAAAAAATGATGATAATAAGAAAAATGAATTCAAGTGTTTAAAAATATAAAATTTAGGAAACACAAATATTTTTATAAGATAATATCTATAAATATATATTATATTTATTTATATAATTTGGATATATTTAATGTAGGGTTGACACGTAGTTTTTTACTTTTTTTTTTGCACTGGATAGTTGTCAATAAATTATTATATTTGTTGATTAATTTTTTTAAGATATAAACCGCTAAGTTATATAGCCAAGTATATATAAAAAACTGTGGAATTAGAAAACGTACGGTTTAGCTGATCACCCCGCGCGTAGCGCGGGTCAGCACCTAGTATATTATATAAAGCAGCGGGAAAGAGAAAGCGGAGAATGTGGAATCGCCACGTCAGCACAAGGGAGGGCTTCTGAAACGCCACGTCAGCACAAGGGAGGACTTCCTGAAATGCCACATCAGCAGAATTCCACTCTCCAGTATACATCACGCGCTGGCATTGTTCTTTTCTCCTTTGATTTAAATGTCTCTTCTTTATCACATTAACTGCATTTCTTTACTTTCTTTAATTGTCTATTCATTATTATATTAACTGCATTTCCTCAAATTCTGATGCGTTTCATTTATTGCATTAATTGATCAATCTGCAAATTAATTTTTTCCATCGCAGAGGTTGAGGTTTTTAGATTTTCTCCTCCACCATAGCCTCTTTTCGTCTTCTTCCTTTATCCACGCCCATTTTTTTCGGTGTTGCTCAATCAACTGAGCCTCTTCAATCGCGGTCTCTACTTCAACTAAAGAAAGGATTGGACGAGAAGCAGATTGAGACGGCGATCAGCGAATTGATTCGGACGAGTAAAGTAGAGCAGACTGGTTGATTGAAATCCGTTTGAAGTTGCAGAGGAGTCGGACTGGACACACGCGACTCCATTTCTACAATATGGTATCCCTTTCTCTTCAGTTATAGTTTTTACTCCGAAGTTGTCTTTATTTTTCTTTATTTCTAAACTTCTCATGTCGCCTAGTTTCTTCTTCTGGTGGATTTCTATTGATTTCAGCATATGGGTTATTCTGATATAGATTTGGGTTTGTGCGCTTCGTCATTGATATACTGGTTACAGCTACAGGTTGGTGCCAGACTCTTGAAAGCAGTAGTAAAGGAGTTTTCCTCTATGTGTTTCTGATGTATAGATATATCTTTCCTTAAACAACAGGTTTAAATTTTTTTGTTTCATTAAATTTCAGGTTTTTTGTCGAAGTTTTCAGTTTCAATTCTTACAGATTAAGGTTTTCAGATATGTATGCAGATATTCATGTAGTCGGTTAATTGAATCTTCTTGAAGTTGAAGATATATCTTGAAGTGGAAGATATAACTTATTGAGATTTGCAGCAGCTGGATATATGCAGGTTAAAGCACTTCCTTTAAGATATCTATTCTTAACATGGATTGATTTATGGATCGAAGAAACCAGATCAATATTGTCAATCTCTTATCATGAAGTATGAAGTAGAAGGAGATACAAATTTGCTTGCTGGACAAATTATAAATTATTTTTGACGACTTAAAGCTTGAAGATATAGATTGCTTACTTAGCAGATTAAGTTTTTAATAAAGGAAGAGGAAAGAGGTAGATAGATCCTCACGATGCCACATCAGCATAGACAAGGATTCCCACGACGCCATGTCAGCATTAATAGGACAATTGGTAACCAATCAGATGTTGACACATCACCCTAATGACTATTAAATCTAGCAAACTAACACATATGCATTAATATATTGTTAAAAAAATCAATTAAATCAAAACGGTTAAAAAAAACCAATTAAATCAGAGTTGTTACAAATAACTCAATTAAATCAATTATACCGTGCTAAAATGTTTTTTTTATTATCAATAGTTGTTTGATCTTATTTAGTTAATAAGAATTATATGAAGTATATTATATTTATCAGTTTGGTCAATGTAACTTGATCAAAATATTATTATATTTATTTACACAAACGCATTTGTAGTTACCTCATGTGGAGACAGAGAACACATATACATGTTAGATAATGATTATTGTATGTCTTTTTTTTTTTAAAAAAAAAAAAAAATAACTGCACAAGTTTGAGAAAAAGAATCTTTATTTTTTTTTAATGTTCTCAATACTATATAAACAGCTAATTCATAGCTATAATTTTTTTAATCAAATCTATCTCATTAGCTAATCAACGACCTCGCGCGGAACACGAGATGTTACTATGAACAGAAACGGTACCCTACATATTACGTTCATATCTTTCATTTATTTTATAAAAAATGTATAGAAGTTTAAGTATAATGATTTTTATAATATAATAATCTCTTACTATATAAATAGCAAATTGATCGCTGTAATTTTTTAATATTTTTATGGTATCTAAACAAATATATACTTATCAAGTAAAAAAATTTATTATATAATGTCACTTTTTTGTACAAATTTTTTCTTTATAAATTTATTATATTTCAAACTTTCTTACACCCGCGCGTAGCGCGGGTTTAGCACCTAGTTTAAGATTAATCTATGTGTTTCATGGGATGGGACACTCCACCAAAAAAAACACTGATGTAATTTCTCCCCATACCACTACACGATCACTTAAGGCAGTACCCGAAGAATTTGTCTATTCCTTTGTCGTGTCAAATAATCAAATGGACAACATACATTGTCTGAATCTGTCTCATGATTGATTTTCTTTTACATTACATTATTGTTATTATTATTGATATTTAGGTTTTGTATATTTTTGTTATTGTGATTTTTCTCCTCTTTAGCTTCGGTGTCGCTATCGATGGAACCATCCTATATCACTGTCAAGATTCTAGTCATATTCAGACCTTACCACATGCGTTAAATTATTTTTTTGTGCCAAATGCATTAATGATATTCCATGTGTAAGATAATTGTAGTATTCTATTAATTTATTATCAATATCGACTTTTATAAGTGACGTCAATATTCGCTTCAACTCGTTATCTAATAATTTTTATAATATCAATCTAATAATCTTATTACACTAGTTCAAGCAAAAATTCTAATTCAATCTTGTCATATAAAAGATAACATGCTTGGTTTTTTTTTTTTATATATATCATATATGAGCATTGGTTCTTATATTTAAGATTAAAGTTTGATTCGAGTTTAATAAATTAAATAATTAGTATTCAACAAATTTATGTTTGTATCTTAAACCTCTACAATAAAATTCACATGATCACTCGCTCTATCAACCTCTATATATATATATATATATATATATATTGAGAACTAATTGCGATCTTATAATTAATGAGAATGCTTTGAATTTTAAATTTATTTCCCAAATCCAGCCATGATCCTACAGAACTAAAAACTGAAACTTGAATCTGATTGTAATATAAGATCGAGCTCAATGCTCATATATATGAAAAGAAGTATACACGTTACGACATAATGTTTTTTGGCCACTGCTTCGATATAATGTTAATTTATAGATTCAGCTTCAAGTTCGAGCTTTACAATTAATTTAATCAGCATGCGTTTGATAATCCTAGAGTACAAGTGAGTCCAATTATGAGAATTATTATGGACAAAATTTGAGATTAGATATGGGTCACATACGAAACTATAAACTCCTATTAATATTTTGTACATCATAATACTGAGAAAAATAATACGGTAATATCTCTAAACATCAACTAATTTGTTCAATTGTGTTTTATGGTGGTAAGATTTTGGATTCTTATTTGTGAAAATTGTGGAATATTTTTATGGATTAACTAGGTACGTATAAGTTTCCATTTCAAACTAAATATCCAAAATCAGAAGATTTATTTTAAAAAGTAAATAGCAACAAATTCCTATTACTGATATGTTCCTAATAGGTCCCGAACGGTTCCGGTTCCAAATAATTACGATTCGGTTCTAGATAATAAATGTTAAGAAATTATTTAGTACTGATATGGTTTTGAAATACCTAAATTTTCAGAATCTTCGAATTCGTTCACCTCTAAACTTAACTATACTAAGATGTTGATCCATATAATTCCAAAATTCAAACATTAACTAGTGAATGAGCCTAAATCACGACCGCTAACTCATTCATATCGTATACCAAAAATTGTAGGACATATAATAATCGTGTTTCCAATTACTTTAAGGGCAAAATTATACTTGGCTAGCTATCAATTATCATCACTGCAGTTGCCGCCACCACACATACATGTGACACATGGACATAAATTGGGTAAATTTGGAACCATATGAATTATTTCTATCATCTTTCGCACCTTATATTCTCTCTCCATCTTAGCAAGCAACCTTAAGTAGTTAACCTTCCGTCTCCATTTCTCCGCCCCATTCCATGACGGCGGCGGCTTTTCCACCACCTCCTCAGCCGCTCGTGGCCCCAACCTACGGCCCCAGGCTCCACATATCCAAGGACCGCGATTTCGCATCCAACGGCAAGGTGATGATGTTAGTCCTCATCATCTCTTTCACCGCGTTCTTCCTAACGCTCGTAATCTTCATATGTGCCAAACGCCCTCCTTATCGCCGCCACCGAAAGAAGCATGTCGGCGGCTGTGAGAGCCCGGGATCACTCCCTCCGCCGTCGCAGTACCCTGGGCCGCTGTTCACCGCCTGGCGGCCGGAGGAGTCGCCGTCGGACCGTCATAATCACGTTCCCGGCCGCGGCCAGAAGATCTACGCAACTTACTATAAGTATTAATGTATCGTCGATATTGGCTGCAAGCCATTATTATTGTTAGATCGACATTAATTAATATAGTTAGAAGAATATGCATGCAGGGATCGATCATTAATGTTCATAGGTAATTAACCCACGTATTATATTCCATTTATGTTTCACTATATATTTGGCCTAATGAATGTTTCACAATATATATAATATATATATATATATATGGCATATTTTTGGTATAATAAGTTAATTTTATTATATGCATGTTTTTGTTTTTTTTATTATTATAAGGTTTGGTTAAAATGCAGTCGACTTTAAAATAAAACTGAATTCACAGTCGTTAGATCAAGATACAGTACATCAGATTTCACGAGTGATAAGTTTAGGATCTAAGTCGTTACACATATTTCGATGTATCTAAATTCAACTGCATTTACAATCAACTGCAATTTAGCTCAGCCATTTTACAACATTATTTTCGCAATTCTAATTGAGAGTATTAATGTTAAAACTGTGTCACTTTTAGTTGAATTCAAACTCTGTTTGCATCTGAGTCGTAACTCGTTTTACAAGTGTTATGCTTGCTGAAAACATCATTTTGGTAGAGGATCAATCAAGAGGATGAAATTTCATTAACATGTGGCTTGCAGGTTCACCCTATCTCTACTTGCATATTTGTACATCAGGCAGAATCAGTCTGACAGTTCTTTTGACATAATTTTATTTTATATAGTACTAATGTATAATCAAATCAAAATTAGCAATTTGTAGGAATTCAAATAAGTAACTTATTATGGAACTAACTCATTATGTTAAATAATGAGTGGTCAACTCGTGTGATATATGATGTATGTTACTACTGAATTTTATTCAAATGAGAACATATCTTATAATAGCCACTGAATTACACATAAAAAAAAAATAATTGTATATCTAGCTAACAAGCATAGTTTTCTTGATTTTAATTAATTTGTTTCATAAATAAATGAGTATGAATATGAATTATATATTTCATATATTATTAGAAAACTCTTCAAATAAAACACTTTATAATCTTTAATAAAGTATAAAATGTTATGATAATTTTATTATGACACCAAAAATTTAAAATATTATAAAAATAAAATAATTATATACATGTATTATTTATTGTCATGACATTATTTTAACTCTCTGGATTTTACTAGTAACCTAATAAGCACAATTGTACTATTTTAGATTCTATTTAATGAAAATAAAAGGTAATATATACTTGAACATCAGAGTATCAGTTTTAAATTATTCTTTACACGAGTTGGTCTTACAGATGTCAATCAGGAGAGCAACACCCATATAGCATACTTGCTTCACATCTAGACTAATCTTCACTTGAACTAGATCAATCTGCAAGTGAGAAAAATATTTTTATTGTTTATTAAGGATAAAATGATGGCCATAAATACTTTTCTATTTCAAAATTTAAACGAGGTTTAAACTCACGTTGTTGAAAAAAAAATTCATAATTTTGTTTCAACGTCACTAAAATTAGTATTTATAGTAATATTGTGTAAAGAGGGTAGAAACGGAAGAACAAGCACAACATAGTTTTCATTTTGAAGAAAATAGAGCTAGTGGTGGCCATTTACCTTACCTTACTTTCAGTTGATATTTCACAATATTTTTCACATTTTTAATAATTTTTCTTATGATTTTCTATCATTTCTGGATAATTAGATGCCTTCAAGAAAATGACTAACAATTCTATTAAAAAAAATTATTTTAGCAAGTTAAACCACTTGTCTTACTAGTTCTATATGGTAGGTTTATATTCGCTGCAAGATCTCTAACAAGAAGAAAAATCCAGCTTAGAGGCAGTAGTTATAAATATTGTTGAACCCTTTTTCAAAATATAGGTGTGATCTAAAACATTCTCTTAACCACATTTCTACTAAGAAATCTGGTAATAATTGTCAAATTAAAATTAAAGATATTGACGCTCGATGAAAGACCAAAATTTAAGTACTAGAATAGAAGCCTATAAACTTGATCAGTAGCAGAATCTCTCATATTGTGAACCAAACAATTTCTCCCAAACACGAAATATTGCACAATATCTTGCTTAATTGACATATTACTATGTAATTCTGCTCATCCATAATGATTACAAATAAAGTCACTACTATGTAACCCCAATTCTAGTTGCTAATGATTATCATATATTCTACCTATAAACACTAAACACTATTTTCTTGTTCTAATTGTACAAGATCCAATCAGGAATATGACTGTCTATCCCATACATTGCTATAATGATGTGTTTGGTGCGTTTCCTTCGCAATCTCGTTCGCAATTGTGTTAAAATCTCTACTGACCCATATCAAATTTTTGGGTCTTATCTCGCGGATCATATTTCCTACCTCTTTCTCCAACGGGGTTGGAATAATTTCATGTTTGAGTATTCTAGATATGATATTTTAGTTACCGTTATTTGAGTTGTTTTGCTAAGTAGGCATGTTTTTAATTGTAATTACGAAAATAAACATGTAAAGTTGAAAATTCCAACTTTAAGCAAATCCTCGGATGGGAGTCGAGGATTTGACCAAAAGCTCTGGTCAAATCCTCGGATGGGAGTCGAGGATTTGACCAAACGCTTTGGTCAAATCCTCGACTCCCATCCGAGGATTTGACCAATGCTTTTGGTCAAATCCTCGACTCCCATCCGAGGATTTGACCAAAGCTTTTGGTCAAATCCTCGACTCTTATCCGAGGATTTGACCGTAGTTTTGGTCAGATCCTCAATTTTTTTTAAATAAAATAACTTAAATTTAAAAAAAAAAATCAATATTTTCAACATTAAAAAGAAATCATTCAAACATTTAAATATCAACTAATAATTATGCAAATCGATCTTGTGCATTTCATCGCAATTATGCAAATTGATCAACAATTAATCATAATTAATCACTACATTATCTACATTCATCTCAATCTATCAACTAATAATTATTTAAATGATCGATTTGTATTATTGCGATGAAATGCACATTATTTAGATAATTATTAGTTGATGGATTGAGATAAAATGTAGGTCGGTTTGCATAATTATTAGTTGATATTTAAATGTTGGAATGATTTCTTTTTAATATTGGAACTTTTTTTTTTTAATTTCAGTTATTTTATTAAAAAAATTGAGGATTTGACCAAAGTTACGGTCAAATCCTCGACTCCCATCCGAGGATTTGACCAAAGCTTTTGGTCAAATCCTCGACTCCCATCCGATGATTTGCTTAAAGTTGGAAATTCCAACTTTACATGCTTATTTTCGTAATTATAATTAAAAATATGCCTACTTAGCAAAACAACTCCCGTTATTTTGTTGTAACATTGTATCAAAATATTTGTGAAATTTGTGGCCTTAAGTAGCTCCAAACCATATTTCATCGAATAAAGCTCCGTCCAGTCGGGTTGAAGCACTCCATAATGAGCTAAGAAGCAAGCATGCAAATGTCAAACTTTTATATTAGGGTAAAATGACACCTTCTACTCCAGCTACTTGGTCCTTACAAGAACTGTCAAACATCAGCTTTGTAGCAAACTTCTCGATCGAATTTGTCGAAACCATTTGAAAATGAGATGACTAAAAAGTCAAGGAACAAGAAATCAAGGGTAAATGATTTCTCGAAAGAAAAAAAAAGTTTTTTGTTTTTTTACGCTTATAATTTGAGTATTTTAAGGTTTGGGTAATTTTTACGCTTATAGTTTGAGTAATTTTAAGGTTTTATGCTCATAGTACGACTAGAGGTATGACCGGGGGTCTACCTCTAGTAAATGTAAATCTAGAGTTATTATCCATTTGGTAAATGTAAAAATATTTTGGTTATTAGTCGCTCTACGGGTTAAATGATAACATGTTCCAAATTATACTTAGCTCACTATTAATTTACTCAACAAATGAGTATTAACTAATTTAATACATAGATAATACGTATTACCACCAAATATCTACTAGTTTTTGACCAAAATAGGGTTACATGGACAACCAAATACCAATATAGGCTAGAAAAAAAAGACAATTACAAATATAGGGCTGGCCGGGTTCCCCCAACCCGGCCAACAGATTTTTTATTATTATTTTTTCGGAAAATTGTAAAAAAAAAAAAAAAAAAACTCGTTTGGCAGGGTTCCCCCAACCCGACCTTTTTTTTTTGCTTTTTTTTTAATAGAAGTTGTAAAAATTAATGATTTTTTGTAATTTTTTTTCTAAAAAACCTATTGGACATGGTGAACCCTAGATAGCAAATTGACAGACATTTGTCGTTTACCAGTTTTCGTAAAAATTATAAAACTACTAATTTTATATTTTTTCGAACTCACTTGGCCGGGTCCCCACAACCCGGCCAAGTAGTGTTTCTTTTTTTTATTTTTTCTTTTATCTCAAAATTAATTAATTGTGATGTCAACAACACCCATTGTTTTACACCGCAATTAATTAATTTTGAGACAAAAAAAAAAGAAACTCGATTTGGTTACGAGGACCCGGCTAAGTGAGTTCGAAAAAATATAAAATTAGTAGTTTTGTAATTTTTACGAAAACTGGTAAACGGAAAATGTCTTTCAATTTGCCATCTAGGGTTCACCATGTCCAATAGGTTTTTTAGAAAAAAAATTTACAAAGAATCATTAATTTTTACAACTTCTATTAAAAAAAAATGGCCGGGTTGGGGGAACCCGGCCAAATGAGTTCCTTTTTTTTGTTTGTTTTTGTTTGTTTTTTACCGTTTTCCGGAAAAAAAAAAAAAATCAGTTGGCTGGGTGGGGGAACCCGGCCAGCCCTATATTTGTAATTGTCTTTTTTCTAGCCTATATTGGTATTTGGTTTTCCATGTAACCCTATTTTGGTCAAAAATTCAAGTATCTACTATGGATGAAAATATAAAAATAATTGAGATCACGTGCTAGCCATCAAACAATCATGATTTCATCATTTATGTATAGATGAGATGACATACGTTTAATATTAGCTGAAAAATACACGTTTTTTTTTCTTTCCATACACAATGATGTTAAATATATTTACGTATACAAAAAAGAATTATATTAAATACCGTAATGTAATTATTATAATAAAAAATAAATAAAATCATATTGATAATATATATAATATAATATTTTATTTATTATTATATAAATATATATTTTACTCGGTTTTAACTTTTGACATACATAATTATTTTACTATTTGACGTATACAATTTAATGGATTATTTTAATAACGTATTTTCGAATTGAAAAATCTTGCTCCTATAACAAACTCTTAAGTCCCGAAGTGCCGCCGAGGTGCGCTGTTTTTCTGATTCTCTATGTCTTTTCCTGATAAATATCAGGTACAATGCCGATACCAACCGACTTGATCATTTTATTTATTACATATTCACGAAAAACCTCTTATTCTCCTTAAGTAAAACCTGCCATCACCATATACATTTGATAATAAAAAAAAGCGTTTCACTATATATATGGTTATTTTTGTTATAATCGACTAATTATATTATATGCATGATTTTTTTTAATATTATATTATATAACATTTGGTTAAAATGCAATTGACTTATAATTGAATTTATAGTTGTTAAATCAAGAAACAATATATCATATTTATTGAGTTAGAAGTTTAATCATATATAAATTGTTATACGTGTTTCGATGTGTCCAAATTCAACTGCATTTATAATCAACTGCAATTTAGGAGAACCCTTTACAATATTATTTTCACAATTCGAATTGAGTGTATTAATGTTAAAATGATGTCATTTTTAGTGGAATTCAAACTCTGTTTGCATCTGAGTCGTAACTTTTTTTTACAAGTGTTATGCCAAGCCCATTCTTTTCAATTAATAGGATGCACTTTTATTAACATATGGTTTGCAGGTTCACCAATCTCTACTTGTATATTTGTACACCAGAGCAGATTCTCTCTCTTTTTTTTTTTTTTTTTAATTATATTTCTATTATGGAAATTCTATATAGTACTAATTTATAGTCAAATCAAAATTATGAATTTTTAGGAATTCAATTAGCAACTTATTATGGAACTAACTCGTTATTAGTAATGAGTGGTCCACTAATATATGATGCATATATGGTATACTACTTATTTTTATTCAAATAAGAATATATCTTATACTAGCCACTAATTCACACATTAAATATAATTGTATATCTAACTAAACGAACGTAGTTCTCTTGATTTTAATTAATTTGTTTCATAATTAAATGAACATGAATTAGAATTATATATTTCATATCTTATTCTAAATCTTTTAAATAGAACATTTGAAATAATAACAGAGTATACAAAGTTCTGACAATTTTTATTAGGATACTGAAAATTTAAAATATTATAATAAACAAAAATAAGATAAATATAGCGATGTATATAACAAATATAATATTATATTAAATAAATAAACCATATATATACTATCATTAAGTAAAATAATAATATTTAACAATACGGCTTTTTATACTAACTTAATAAGCAAAATTGTACTATTTTAGATTCAAAGAGAAGAAAAAGTAATAAAATACTTGAACATTCGAGTTTCAATTTTTTTTTTCTTTCACGGTGGTATTAATATGCTTGTAGTATTTTATTATGTTCGTTCCATTTAGATTAATTTTCATTCGCAATAAATCAATATGTATGTAAAATGTAAAATATTGGTTATACATACTTTTTTTTATTTAAGAGTTAAAACGAAATTTGAATTCTCTCTTTTTAATTAAACGGTGACCGACGTGTTAAAAGACTTGTATATGACTTCTCCGTTCACGATCCGAATGTCAGTGCTCTGATACATTGGGGTGATCCTTACTTTAGTATAAACAAAGGGGAGTTTCAACAGTTTTCGATTTTTTGGGGAAAAGATCTACTATTTTAACCGATAAGAGCCTAGTGTGAGAGAGGAAAGGCCCATTTGTAGAGACTGGTTGGTACAGCTTCATTAGCCCAAATCCATAAAGAGGAGCGGGAGAAACATCCACACGTGCGGATCTGGCACGTGTAATATTTCAAATTCTAGGGTTTTTGAGCGAAGGGCAGAAGCGCGTGACTGCGTCTTCCACAGGTTTTATATCAGTATTTAAATTTTGTAAAGTCTTTCTTCCTCCCCTCTTCTTCTCCTCCTCCTCCGTCCAGAGTCTCCTCCCTCTCTGCTGTAGTGACTGCCCACTCAATCTGCAAGCACGGTTCCTTTCGTGGAGAAGTCGGTCTTCTAGTAGGAGGAAGACAGGGTGAAGCTGATAAAACCCTAGTTTTGTCGGCAGCTTTGATTTAAGGTACTGAATCTGCTTTTGTTTCTCTTTCCGGTAGATTGATCTGATGTTTTCAATTTAACTGCTTCAATTTATGGGTCAGAGTGTCTCCTGTCTGCGGAATCGATTGTTGATTTGGATTTTGGGTTGCGTTTTGTGTCTGTTGGGAATCGTGAGTAGTATTGGAAGTTTTGTTGTTCGAGTCAACTGATTTTTGGTATATTCATATTAACAAGATTCTCGGTCTATCCATGTTTGAACACTTAAATTGGAAGCATTACATTTACTTATTCGAGGCAGAGGATTTGCTGCTAAGTTTTTTGGTGATAGGTCATTTCAGATAATAATGACATCATTGCTCTTGCATGTGATTTAGTAAACGTCTCGATCTTATGCTTAAGTAATGGAAGCTACTCACTTATTTAGCCTTTCCCGGTGGGTGCGTCCTTAATTTATACTAAGAGAATAACTGGTTCAGATAATTTGATTGCTTTATTGGGTATGGCTAGGCTAAACAGAGTTTGATTTCTCTGTTGATGATAATGTTTTAGTATGTCTTGACTGAGATGGACTGATTAGTTTTGAAATGACTTGTGCAACTCGTGATGACAAAGGTTTCTTTGTTTTCTATGTAGAAAGAAAGTTGGAGAGAAATGGCTATGGAAATTACTCAGCTCCTATTGTCTGCACAATCAGCCGATGGAAGAGTTAGAACTGAAGCTGAAACTAGTCTTAAACAGTGCCAAGAGCAGAACTTGCCTGTTTTTCTTCTCTCGCTGTCCTTTGAGCTTTCAGACAACGGAAAGCCTATTGAGTCTCGTCGGCTTGCAGGTATTATTCTCAAGAATTCACTTGATGCGAAGGATGCAGCTAGAAAGGCTGCTCTTGTTGAGCAGTGGATGAGAATCGATGTTGGGACCAAATCTCAAATCAAAGATTCACTATTGAGGACCCTCACATCGCCTGTGCACGAAGCATGGCATACTTCAGCGCAAGCGATTGCTAAAGTTGCATCTATTGAAATTCCACAAAAGCAATGGCCTGAACTTATTGGTTCACTACTCCACAATATGACCCACCAAGATCAACCACCATCATTGAAGCAAGCGACCCTTGAAACTCTTGGGTTTGTTTGTGAGGAGATATCACATCAGGATCTTGTCCAAGATGAAGTGAATACGGTTCTTACCGCGGTGGTTCAAGGTATGAACCTTGTTGAGCATACTCCTGAAGTTCGCCTAGCTGCAACTAGAGCTTTATATAACGCTCTAGATTTTGCTCAGACGAACTTTGAAAATGAGATGGAGCGTAACTATATCATGAAGATGGTCTGCGAAACTGCCATTTCAAAAGAGGCGGAGATAAGGCAAGCTGCATTTGAGTGTCTAGTTTCTATTGCATCAACATACTATGAGGTGCTTGGTCCGTACATGCAAACTCTTTTTGAACTGACATCAAATGCAGTTAAGGGTGATGAAGAGACCGTTGCTCTCCAAGCAATTGAGTTTTGGAGTTCAATTTGTGATGAAGAGATAGAACTTCAAGATTATGAGAGTCCCGAAGTTGGAGACTCGGTTCCTCATTCACGATTCATTGAGAAGGCTCTGCCCGCCTTAGTTCCCATGCTGTTAGAGACTTTGTTGAAGCAGGAAGAGGATCAAGACCAGGATGATACTGTCTGGAATCTATCCATGGCTGGTGGGACTTGTCTTGGCCTTGTTGCCAGAACCGTTGGAGATGCAATTATAACCCTGGTGATGCCTTTTGTTGAGCAAAACATAAGGAACCCAGATTGGCATTGCCGTGAAGCTGCTACCTATGCATTCGGTTCAATAATTGATGGACCTTCCACGACAATACTCTCTCCTCTTGTTAATGCAGGTCTGGATTTTCTACTTACTCTAGTGAAGGATGAGAACAGCCATGTTAGGGATACAACTGCATGGGCTCTTAGCCGTATTTTTGAGTTATTGGATGTTATATCTGCTGATAACTTGCCAAGGATCATTCAAGTCCTGTTGGAAAGCATTGGAGACGCTCCCCACATTGCTGAGAAGGTTTGCGGTGCATTATATTTTCTAAGCCAGGGTTTTGAAGATTCTGAAAGAAGCTCTCTTCTTACACCACACCTGCTGAACATCATCACTGTGCTCCTTGCAACAGCTGATCGCACTGATTGCAACGACTCGAAGTTGCGAACATCTGCTTATGAAACTATAAATGAGGTGGTCAGGTGCTCTAATATATCAGAGTCAGCTCAAATTATTGCGCAGCTCCTTCCAGCCATAATGTCCAAGTTGGGAGAGACATTTCAGTTGCAGATTCTGTCATCCGAAGACAGGGAAAAGCAGAGTGATGTGCAAGCTTCTCTTTGCGGTGTTCTTCAGGTCATTATCCAGAAACTAAGCGGTGCTGATGAAACAAAACCTGTGATTCTGCAGTACGCGGATCAGATCATGGGTTTGTTCCTTAGTGTTTTTGCATGCCACAGTTCCACGGTGCACGAAGAGGCAATGCTTGCAATTGGCGCTCTAGCATACGCCACGGGTGCAGATTTCTTGAAGTATATGACTGAGTTTGTAAAGTACATCCATATCGGGCTGCAGAATTTCGAGCAGTACCAGGTTTGTGCCATCACTGTGGGGGTGATTGGGGATATCTGCAGAGCCCTTGATGATAAATTATTGCCCTTCTCCGATGGTATCATGGAACTACTTCTGACCGACCTGCAAAGCAACCTGCTCCATCGAAGTGTGAAGCCTGCAATATTCTCTTGCTTTGGAGATATCGCTCTAGCAATCGGGGATCAGTTTGAGAAGTACGTTGCTCATGCACTGCCCACAATGCAGCAAGCTGCAGAGGTTTGTGCAAAGATGGATCCCAATGATGAAGAACTGATGGAATATGGATACCAGCTCAAGCGTAGCATCTTTGAAGCTTATTCTGGGATCCTTCAGGGATTCAAGGATACCAAGTCGGAGTTGATGGTGCCTTATGCATCTCATCTGCTGCAGTTCGTTGAAGTTGTTGTCCGCGACAGGCAAAGGCAAGTTTATGTATTCTTTTTTCCGTACTCTCACTATTGTTAATCTTTCTTTCCATGGATTTAACTCCGTTTCTTTTCAATGGATGGATAAAAAGAATGAATTTTTCAATGGTGCAGGGATGAGAGTGTGACTAGGGCTGCAGTAGCAGTGATGGGAGATCTTGCAGATGCACTTGGATCAAACATAAAGGTGCTGTTCAATGATCGTGCATTTTACATTGAATTCTTGGGTGAGTGCCTGAATTCAGAAGATGAACAGCTAAGGGAGACGGCGACATGGACACAGGGAATGATCGGACGAGTTCTTGTCTCGTAAAGAAAACAAAGCTTTGCTCGAACTCCGAGCTGGTCTTGGGTAGTATGGGGTGGTTGTCTGTTATGATTTTTTCTAGGGTTCTTGAGGATTATTATGAAGAACAAAAAAAACTTAAAATTTCGGTTAAATTTTTACAAGTCAATTTCCCTTTATTCATTTGGAGGGAGAGTTTTTGGGTTTGGTTATGAATATTTATGGGTGTGGATGGTCTTGTTAATAGTAAGCAATCCATTGGAAAATGAAAATTCAGTTTTTAGTTATTCCACCACTAATGTATGGTGGTCTACTGGTCTGGTCTGTTACTCGATATTGTTTCTTTCTTTAATTCTTCTGTATTGGTTTGTACTTCATATGTCGAATGAAATGCATGAACCATTTGAATTAATCATTACCTATTTTACAGTCTGTAATTACTGTTCTTGGCTAAATAATGATTTTTATTCCACCGGAACCGGATAGTCAAATTACATTTTTCTCTTATTATTATTATCCGTATATATATATTATAATCAGAGATGATATTCGTCTCTCAAGTTTCTGCATAGTTGCACCAATTGCAATCTGTGTAGTCAAATTATATATGTTTTTCAATCAATGCGGGAACCATTTTGTTGAAATTGAATTAATGGTAGTTGTTGGGTGGATGCACACTTAATTAATAATTGCATGTGGGGTAGGTAAAGTTTTCAATAAGTAGTAGGAAGTGTAGTTAAGAACATCCACAATAATTTGTATACCGTAAAGTAATAAAAATAATATTTTTGGAGTACACTATATTCTTTTTAGGGATAAGGGTTCCTTTGGTACCACTTCTTTGGGCAGAATCTCATTTTGGTACCACTTCTTTTTTTTTGTACACTTTTGGTACCAACCTTTTTCGTTTTGTACCTTTTACATACATCTGTTAAGTTACCGTCCAAAACTGCCGTTAAACACACATGTGCTTCGCACGTGACCTTTTTTTTTTTTTTTTTTTACGAAATTCGTCACTTGCTTTGACAGAATTACCCTTCCCTTGTTTTTATATCAGTTCCCTCCAGAACTCCAAACGTCGTGTTCCCTTCTTCAGAGGTCTCCACAGGCGACGTCGTCTTCCTTCTTCCCTTCTGGAAACGACGCCTCGTCTCGTTCTCCAGTTGTTCCCCGGTTTCGTCGTGAAGAACTCGTAATCCGCCGTATTTTCTTCAAGCAGAGGTGTGGTGGCTGGGAATTTCGTTACTTGGTCTCTTCACATTTGAAGGTGGCTCTAAAATGGTCTCGTCTACAGGATCGTCCCGCAAAGGTTCAAACATAAGCCAAGGTAAGGTTTTTCTTCCCATCTGTGTTTGAAATTGAGTTGAAAATCTAGGGTTTTGGCCAAATTGCATGTTCTGTTTCCTTATGCGTGATACAGGTTATGGGGGTTTAATTAGGACCATCTAGTTTGTTGTTTGCTTCTTACTTACTATAATGTGATGGATCGTACTTGGAAAAAGATGACTGCTTTGCTATGAACTGTGTAGTTGTTCTGATAAGGTTTCTGCTGATTTTCTAGTGATATTGGTTGATTTTTGCATGAGTAATTATGTGTTGATTTAGTACCACTGTGGTAATTTTATGTTGTAATGCATTCTCTGTTTTGTTGTGTTGTAGTGGAAAGATCAAAGGATGAACAACGTTACCTTTTCACTGTCTGGTGCAACGGTGAATGGGTATACAATGAAGGGACTATCGTGTTCAATGGAGCATTTCAACCACTTGGTAGGTTTTCAGAAAGTCAGATTGATTATGAAGCGATGAGGGACCTGGTCATGATTTACTGTGATATGGGGCGTCCTACAATTTGGTATCTACCACCAAATGGGAATGTCATCAAGGATATTGTGTTGATGAAGGGTCAAGCTGATATGGTTAGGATGTATAAGAGGCAGGGTGATATTGAAGACATTACCCTATATTCCATGCCTTCATTTGACACTCTTATTTGGTACAAGACTCCATTGATGGAGAAAATAAGATTAGCTGCTGTTGGGGATCAGTTCAGGAAGGAAAGAACAAAGGAAGTCGGGATCGTTATTGGAAAACCAAGAACTGATGATGCAAACAAAGTCACTGGAAAAGGAAAAGAGAAGATGCCACCGGTCGGTGGAAAAGGAAAAGAGAAGATGTATGAAGATGTACCACCAGCACCAGTTGATGATTTTCTGGACATGAACGACTTGAGAGATTACGATCTTTCAGAGTCAGACAAATCATGGAACCCATCTGAAGATTATGATGATGATGATATATTAGAGCCATTACCCAAGAATTGTAAAGCAGGGAAAAAAAAGGTGCCTGAAGAGAGGACAAGGGATGAGGGTGATCATGAAAAAGAAGCAGCTGATGTACCTGGATTTGGGAGGGCAAATTACGGAACTCAAGTCAATCAACCAGTTGCAGAATTCGACGACGTAGCAGGGTTTGGTGAGGAATTGTCTGAATCAGTTACAGATACCATCACGACTCCTACTCGGCTGCGTGATTTAAAGGATGATGCTTGTAGCAGCCAATCATTTAACCGTTACAAGAGTCATCTAGGTGGGAATTTTGAATTGGAGCTAGGCTTGAGGTTTGATGATGCAGATACATTCCGGAAAGCAATCAAGCTTCATGCTATTCATTCAGGGACTTCAAATTTTGAATTCTCTAGCTTCAACGTAGCATTGTCAAGCTCTAGCTGATCATTGGCCTGCTTCCAATCCTCGTGCATTGCTCGAAATTTCAGCACAACCCTTTTCCCGTAAGCACACATCGATGGATCCTCCAAATCAAAAAACTTACATCCAGCATCTTCACCGACCTGTACACAGTTAACCTCAATTAAACAAAGACGCTCAAATTGAACAGTTGGAATCGAAAATTGAACATAACTAACACACAATTTCATTGCAGTGAAGCTTTTTCTAAAAAGCCCTAATTCAAACAACCCTAATTCCGAAAACCCTAAATTCCAAAAACCCTAAATTTGCATAACCCTAATTTCGGACCCTAATTCAAAATTAGGATGCTTAAAGTGAAATTATTCAGACCCATATAACAATTACGAAGAATTAACAACATAACCTTGAAATAAGGGCACCCATGAAACCTTCTGGAAAAGTTCTTCCATGTATACGCCGGTTTGACAGTGCAAATCGCACCGCAGTAGCAGCGACGGAGATCATATGGGGGAATCTCGATCGTCGACATTGAAGGAGGAATCTTGTTATCGCCCATCTTGTTGTAGCCCAGACGTGTCTCAGAGTTGAACAAGGGAAGGGTAATTCGATAGTGACGGGATGAAGAAGAAAGAAAGGGAACTGATATAAAAACAAGGGAAGGGTAATTCTGTCAAAGCAAGTGACGAATTTCGCAAAAAAAAAAAAAAAAAGGTCACGTGCGAAGCACATGTGTGTTTAACGGCAGTTTTGGACGGTAACTTAACAGATGTATGTAAAAGGTACAAAACGAAAAAGGTTGGTACCAAAAGTGTACAAAAAAAAAGAAGTGGTACCAAAATGGGATTCTGCCCAAAGAAGTGGTACCAAAGGAACCCTTATCCCTTCTTTTTAATGAAAGATAATAGTTAATGCAGTATATTAGTTATTTGAAATATAATTTTCCTGACATTTAGGAGAGACTCTTCTTGCTATGAATTCGTGCTAATATGTTCATCTGGTCAATGAGATTATATATGGGTCTGTTCATCTATTCAATGAGATTATATCTGGACGAACAAGAACACGAACAAGCCCCATAGCTCACTCCGAAGTCTAAATTGATCGTGACTCAATTGATTGGGTTATGGGACTTGCCTCTTGCTAGACATGGTCTTCCAGACTAGATGATCATGTCTAGTACGTGCTCGACTCAAGGTGAGTCCTTAACTAAATGAATCGAGTCATAAATAACTTATAAATCACTTTTCAAATAGTTGAGATACCAAATTACTAAATAAAATAGTTGACTAAAGATGTAATTTTCCCTAAATTTAATACACAATTATATAATACTTACTTTTTAATAGTTTTACTTAACTCTATACATTAAACATATTTTTTATTAAACTGTTATGTAATTAATTGATTTTAAATTTAAAAAATAGAACATGTAATGATATGATAATATAATACATTTTTAAAACTTAACATGTATTATGAAAAAATAAATCATCAAGGATTACTATAAAATCATTATAACAATTCTTTTTATTATTTACATAAAAAAATAGTAAACCCATTTAAAAAAATTAATATGTAATCCTAAGTAAAACTTTCGTGATGTTGTGTGAATAATTTGCAGCTGATAACTATGTATTTATCATAGAGAGTAATTCACTCAAAATACAAAAAGAAAATTGTTCTTAAATAAATCATAGCTGCTTCACACAATTTTAACTTTTATTATAATATTAAGTTACAACAAATAATTAGGCAGCAAAATAGACATATTAACCTATTCATTTTTATCAATGGCACTGCGAAAGGTGGTATTATTACTAGATTCACCATTGTAATTATAATTATAGCAAACTAAAGTCTCATCAAAGTGTTGTTCCTGCTGGAAAGAAATAGAATCTTGTTGTTCCAAAAGCAGCGACCTGCAAGCCTCGGGTAGATGGCTCCCACTATAAGCCTTGCAGATATAAGTTAAGAAATTGGGGAAGTCCTGCAAAATAATAATAATAATAATGTTACAATGATGATCTTAAAATAGAATAAATATATAATTGAGTGTATATATATATTATATAGTACCTCTTGTAGAGCTTGATTATTGACAACAACCCAGGGTACAAATCTATGAGGAGGATTGAGGCGAGCCGTTTCATCCCCGTATCTCCTCTCAAGCTGTCAATTTTATTTATGGAATATCAATCGATTAATAGCTATATTGCTATCCGAATTTTGATTAATTTATAAATTGCTATATGAACTTTAATTTTTTAAATTTAGCTACCTGAATTTTTAGTTTCTAACAAATTGTTACGTATGTTTCAATTTCCGTCAAATTGAATAGAAAATGAGTATGTTTTCTTCGTATGAGGTTTTTTCATGTGTAGTCAGGATTAATTCAAACATAAAATATTGCATCGAAATATATTCAATTGGAAGTTCAGTTGGATTTCCGCCCAATTCAAACAGTGCATTTAAGTTGAGTCTAATTGAATGTATTTCATTACAATATTTTCAATTATGTTTGAATCAATCTTGACTACATATGAAAAATCCCCACGTGAATAAAATATATTCATTTTCTATTCAATTTGACGAAAATTAAAACAAATATAACAATTTGTTATAAAACTAAAAGTTTGAATAACCAATTAAAAAAAATTAAAGTTTAGAAGTAATTTGTAAATTAATTAAATTCGGGTAATAATTTGATTATTAACCACCCTTACGACATGTGTCGATTATTATTGTAATAATTTTGTCCTAAATTATAGCATGCCACTGTTGTATGTCGGCACATGTGGGAAGTTGGTTCAGATTGGGAATATATATATATGATAAGTCACTCGTTAGGAATAGGAAGGAACTTACCGTATATCCGTTTCCAGTGTTATAGCAATCGATGGGTGAGTTGCCGAGTCCAGACTGGGTTAAGCAGCTCTGCCAATCGCCATGCCTCCCCTCTAAATTGAGGCGCTCCACGCAGTGGATGAATCTGAAGTGCCTTTGCTGCACATTCATTATTACCATTATATATACTATCTGATTTAAATAAAGTTGGTATATATAAATTAAATTACCGCATCTGGGAATAGAGCAATGGCACAAGCTTCGATAGTGTTGAGCAAGCACTCATCTGGTCCGTGCTGCATGCATATAGTAGGAGCGTTGATTAATTATTATTATTAGTTAATTAATATTAGGAAAAGTTAATTATTAAGTTGCTAGGTAAGCTTTGTCCTGTCGGAAAATTGATAGCTTAAAATTTCCAGACCGTACAAATATCTAGCTTCGTTGTATTTTCTGTTTTTTTAGACGGAGTTTCGTTCGTGCGTGCATGTGATGTTCAAGTTCATGATGAATTATGCATATTACTAGGTTATGTATTTTTTAATGCATATTTTTCCAGCAAAAATATGCTTAAGTGTAAACTTTGCAGGGAATGAAGTTGGACTATACAAATACAAGTTGAATTATGTTTTATTGTGCATTTTGCTATCCAATTTCTAAGAGAGTAAATATTTTATTTCACATTATTTATTTTGTCTCTCCCATGAATACAGATAGTAGCATATGACATTTTCTATCCAAAACATAAGAAAAATGCAATAAAGCTAGCTAATTGCACGTGAAAAGCAGAGGCGAGATGAGCAACATCAGAAAGCTATTTGATTGTTTATTATAACTGACTAACCTACTCGTTAAGAAGATCGTTTCCTTTTAACCAAATAGATAAATCATGTCATATTAATATGACGTAATACTTTAACCATTAATCAAATATTCTGGTTCAAACAATGGTCAAGCTAAGTGAAATGAAAAATATTCACTTTATCCCTTAATATTGACATGAGACGATCAAAAATTATTTTAGGATGTTATACCCACAACATTCCAAGTGAAAAACAAAATACATACACACATCAAATCAACAACAGTTAACAATTTGTTAAGATTGGATTGGACTATATTGGTGAACAAGAATTAACACAAATGGAATTCATTCATTCATTTTGATGAGCAAAAAGCAAGCTTCAAGTAGGAAAAGTATAGGTGAATATATATATATATATATATGTATAGGTGAGTACCTGGCAGGCGATGGAAGCGTCGCGTTGGATCCAAGCGTTGCCCCAAGGAATGAGTCTGAGATCGACGATTGACTCCAATTGAAACACCTTGACCAGAGAGTTGACTATGAAATTGGCACAGTAAGGGCATAATGCCTCGTAATACACTGATACTCTCACCCTCTCTTCATTACCACCTGACGATAATGATATTGAAGATGAAGACGACGACGACGCTACTGATGATGATATTGATAATATCATCACCATTGCAACAACATGATGAAAACCACAACCCATCTTCTCTGTCTCTCTCTCTCTCTCTAACACTGCAAATAAAGTGTGTATAATTCTATCATCTATCTACCGTATCCGACTCATTAATAAAGGAAGGGCTGACTGTCTGCTCTGCTCTCCTACATATATATAGATATACTTTCCTTGCAAGTTGCTGTTTGTTTGTTGGCTTCAAGGTTGAGTCATGCTTTATTATATTCCCAACTAAAGACTGTTTCTTTTTCATCCAATATAATATCACCTTATTCGTCAAATTCATAACAAAAAAAAAAAATTAAAATTTTCAGTTTTTCAAAAAAATAATCAAATAAGGATTTTGGGTTCTAATTAGAAACCAGATGTAGCACCTGGTACAAATTCGAGCACAGGTTCTGCATTTGGGTTCAGGTTCAGATTTGAATTCAAGTATTGCATTTGAAATGTAAGTAACCAAATAATAAAGTCAAAAAATAAAAATAGTCATTGAGTCATGTTGGACCATATTAGTCAATATATACAAATTAATGAATTAACCCATGACTTATACAATATACATATTAGACAAACAATTCTAGTAAGGGACCATAAGCACCCGTTATAAAAGACGGCCCATCCATCTAAACTGAAGACGCATAAGATAGCCGGCCCATCCATCAATCATTTTTCACAGTTTTCTTCGTTTCATTTCACTACTACTCTCGTCTCTTCCAGTTCTACTCGGTGGTCACGCCTTGTTATCTGTTCTTCGTCACTTACTGCCGCCGTCTGCCGGCTCCAGTTTTGGTATTGCAACCAAGCTACCAGAACTGCTTCTTCTCATTTTCTTCCTGTTCTAGAATTTAACCACTGTACCTAGCTGGGTTTGTATCGTCAATGGCGTCAATCAACTTCAACCCTTTCGAGGGCTGGTTCTCAAAACCCCCCAACCCAGTCCCTCTCATAAACCTCCACTCAATCTCGCGGTCTCTCCTCCTCCCCAAGTCGAGCGACACAAAATTCGCCTCTATCAGCTCTAGTCTCTCCGGAAACGGAAAGCCGCCGGAGATAGAGAAAGAGAAAGAGAAAGAGAAAGCTCAGACGGAGGAGGAAGAGGAGGAGCCTGGCCCTTACTCCAAAATTCTAGATCAGTTCTTCTGGGAATGCGAGAACTTACCCGATTACAGGCACACCCCGGAGGTTGAGAAGATCCTTAACGACCCAATCTTAGAAACCAAAGAAAACGCTACACCGGAGGAGATTAAAGAGAATGAGCAGTGGTGGGAAGATTTCAGGTTCTACAACTAAAATTACATGTTTGTTTTTTGTTTTAGTTATATTTGTTTGTTTGATGATGATTCTTTGATGGAGCCATAGATGTTGTATTGTATTGATTCATTATGTAACGTAACCATGTAGATCTAGTCCTGTGATTCGATTCATGGAGCGAGCTGAGGAGATAAAGGATGAACTCAATGAAATTGAACTCGAGAGCAACAAGGAACCTTACTTTGCCGAGGATAAGAAAATGTGGAAAGCAGTACCACATGTGCGTGGCCCTGATGGAAGGCTAATGCCTCGTAAGAGCATTAAATCAGAGAAGCAGCGTGATTCAAAGTTTCATGATTTTATGAAGCAGTTCTTGTTTGGACTGTGGGGATTCGGGCAAAGACCGTACCCGCCAGGCCGTCCAATTGATGTTGCCCAGGCGATTGGATATAAAAATCTCGAGAATCGGTACTATGATTGTAAGTCCTGTTATGTTTTGATCAAAGCAGCTTCTTCTTATGTGAGTCTGATGATAACGTTGCTAATGCTAATGTTTGGTATGGAACCATGACTTCTGCTGCTACTTCGGTTTGTGGAAATGTGTGCTAATACTACCTATCAATCATACTTTAGAGTGGGGTCTCATTTTGATTGCATATAATTTCTAGTATCATACTAAACTCTATGTGTTAAGAATCTAAGCTTGTAGAGCATGAAGGTGCTTCTTTTATCGTAATTGTCTCCCTTGTTTTGTGTATCTTCCTTGTGTTCCCCTTTGAATTTGACATACCTATATGTATGATAGTTTCTGGGGGTTTTCATTATTTTCCGCATGTTCATTTCAGCGAGTTATTTCTGCCTTTTTTTGCCCTAATTTTCCACAGACCCCATTTTCTTTCGATTTTGAACTGACATTTAGTAGACAATGCCGAGGTATTAAGGTTTTTGTAATCTAATTTTGGTGGTACAGTTATAATGAAGACAAGTGGATGGTTCTATAAAGATAGATTAGGGCGAACCCGTGGACCAATGGAGCTGATTCAACTCAAGACTGCATTTGGTGGTGGAATAATCGACAAAGACACCTTCATTTGGGGCGAGGACATGGATGAATGGGCTCCAATTCACATGGTTTATGGACTAGAACGTGCGATTGTAACTTGGGATGGTAATTTTCTATACTGATGAGCAGTAGCTAGTCAAGTGAGTTGGGTTGTTTCGTTAATTAAGTTTAAATTGTGTATATACATTGCAGTAAGATTTGCAGCAGCAGCAACAGAACTGATTCACAAATTACAAAAAGGGATGCCACTTTGGAAACCGGTGAAGGGTCGTGAGAAGAAAACATACAAGCAAATGCAAGAAGAAGCAGTAGAGAGCAAGAAGCGTGATTTGGCTGTTCTAGAAGCAAACGACGGTATCTGGCCCGGTGTGAGAATCCCCAGTCATGCAATGTTTCTATGGGCTAGTGGAACGGAATTGACTTCAACTTTGGAAGCTGATCATATGCCTAATAAGTTCATCCCGAAACATCTCAGGTATTTTTAGACCTCTCCTCTACTTCCTTATGAGGTTATGATGATGATGATGATGATGATGATGATGATGATGATGATGATGATGCGTATTATTATTATGGCTAATTACCAAAACCCACACCAAACTTTGAATGTTTTGACCCAAAAAAAAAGAACTATCAACAACCTAGCAAAGTACAAGATATGTTGATTTTTCTATTAAAAAGTGATGAAAGTAACATCCACATAATGTAATTATTTTTTAAGAAGCTACCTTGGGTTGTTCCTTATCCGTCGCTTTTTAACATAGAAATCAATGTATGTTTGCGTTTTGATATACAGTTGAAAAAATACTCAAAAGTTTGGTTTTTGTTAGTAATGACCGTTATTATTGTTATATGTATATATGCATGAACGTTGTATGGCTGTTGTATTTGACAGGAAGCTGTTAGAAGAAGCAATACCCGGATTAAGGCCATGGGAAGTGCTAAGTGTAGAGCAAGCAATGGATCAGATAACTTACCGTGGACAATGGTACAGGGAGAACCTTGGCCATTATAGTACCGGTCCTCCGTATCTCAACTTTCATAATAAGCATTTCGTCGTAAGTTTCTCTTGTAATATTCTCGGAAAATTGCTTACGAACTATAAATAATGAAGTTACATTTTCCAACTGAATATGAACATTATGTTTTTGCAGAGGTGGCTGGAGATCTTCCAAGACATGGACCTTTCGGCTAACTATATATTAAAGGATTTACCGGGATGGGACAAGGTGCTGGAAATACTCCGTGCTGATTCTAAACGAAGGCGTGCCCGAAAATTGAAGTTAAAGGAGATGCCGGATCACCGGATGCAATATGCATTGTGGAAATTAAAAGCTAGGGAGAACCAAAAGTAGTACCTAGTCTCCTCTCATTTGAATTCAAGAAAAATATAAGATTGGTTTGGATTTTGAGTTTTGATCTGTGTTAAGAGATGTTCATTCACTGTTAAGTTTGGCATGTTGTTTGATCGGTTGGTATTATAAACATTTTCGCATTGGTAAAACCATGTGACTAGGTTCGAATATGAACTTGGGTTGACGTGAGTGGCTGAATGCTCTAAACGGTGTCGTATTGGGAGGATGCCTTGGAGCAGTTTCCTATGTAATTGACCACCGACCAGTTAAAATTTAGAACTGAAGGTGCATGCATGACTTTATAAAACTTGCTATTTTTTCTCCCAAAAAAAACTCTCTATTTAATCTTAAATTATTAAAAATAGATTAAACAATCACTGAGCACATACATTTTTCCTTGTAATTTAATGAGGTCGGTGCAGTGTTTACTTTACTGTCGTGGGAGAGTATTTTATTTTATATATATGGGTGATGCTTCTTTTACGGGTGTTTTAGCCTTTTAGGGTCAGAAATTGGCATAATCACCTTTGCATCGAATTGTAATAAAATATAAAGGGTTAATTATAAATTCTTTATTTTATTTTTTAGACTTTGATGAAATTTGAACCGATACCTTGACAGTATCAATATCTTTCAAAACAGAGTGACATACTCATTAATAGTAATAACTAATTACGTTTTTTTTTTTTTTTTAAATAAACTAAATTAAACAGTCCATCTATTTAGTATTATTATTTTAAGAAAGTACTAATAAATACTTTTTAATTTTCATTTCTAGAGTAGGGAAAAAAAATCTGATTTAGACGGAGTTTAAACTCGACAATGGATAAAGTGTTGGAATTTCACCCTATTATTATGTATAGCTAATAAGATTTATATTATTTTCGTGAGTGGTGATTTATTAGTTAATAATGCTTACTTCTAAGTGTCATGATTGTAATGTTCCAAATTTGAAATATTATAGAGCGTCACTATGTGATAATTTAATTAAAATATTAAATTTCGTCTAATTTACATTGACATATGGTAATTTGAGTAGAATTAGACAACAAACCAAATTTTTAAATGTACTAAGCTGGAAAATATATATATATATATATATATATATACGAAGCTACCGGTGAGACTACGTTGAATGTAGTCACAATTCACAACAATACGTATTGGGATGCTAGTGTACCGAGTTACTTTTTTGAAATAAAACAAAATAGACGGAGGTTTTTCCTTTGTTTTCGTGGATGCGAGAGCCGTCGGTCAGAGATAGGCACGTGTTGTGTTGGAATTGGAAGTAGGACCAATACGTGCAATGAGCTTGTTGAGTTTGGCTAAGGCAAGGAAACGACGCCGTCTTTCACCCCTCCTCCCTATAAGAATCAATCCATCCTTCTTTATCCATACCATCAAACCCACACAGTCAATCTCAGCGACTTATACACTGTTATACATAAACCCTAGCTACAAGTGATAATGGAAGATGGTGTCTCCGAATACGAAATCCTAAGCTATTCTTCTTCTTCTGCACCCACGGCCAGTCCCCGCCGGCAAGAAGTAGAAACAGTGCCGCCGCCAGCGCCTGAAGATATTAAGAGAGACGAAGCAGAAGAAGATGAGAGAGAAAGTGGAGGATTCATAAACCATTTTCTCTCCAACTTTATCCCTGCCGATGCAAAAACGACGTCGCCGAAAGATGAAGAGACGGCGGAGCCGCCGCCGACTGAAAATTTTAAGAGAGACGAAGAAGATGAGAGAGAAAGTGGTGGATTTATAAACAATTTTCTATCCAGTTTCATCCCTGCTGATGAAAAAATGACGACGGAGCACTCGGATATGAGAATTAGGAGCAGCAATTCTAAGAGGAAATTAGGGGATGCAATTACAATTCTTGAAGAGGAAGAACAGGGCAGAGGCGGCGGCGGTAGTCGGTTCCAACCTTCTTCCGAACAGGGTGGCGGATTAATGGGTGGTATTATTTCCAGCCTATTTCACCACCGCGACGCTAATAATGGAGAAGAAGAAGAAGAAAGTATTAAGGAAAAGACGACGCACGATAATCATCATACAGAAAAAGCCAAGGAGAAGGAGGAAGAGAATGGTGGTATTATCCAGAACATCATTTCACATCTTCCTCATCCCATTGCAGGTACGTTTAGGTAGTTCAATAAAATATTTTTATTTTTATACATTACAAGAATGTCGTAGTTGTTTCTGAGGGTTCTAAATCGGTAGGAAATAGACCTTATTTGTAAAGAAAATTTTCAAATAAAACTAAGTTCTTTTATATGTCTAGCATTTACAATAGCGTTAATAGTAGAAATATAGATTTGCATACTTTTGTAAATAGTAGTAACTATAAACAAATAAAACAAATTTTGAACCCATAAAAAATTTGAAAATAAATAGTTAAAGGAATCAAACAAACTATCTTGAAGGACTCGAGGCCTTACCATTTTTTAAGTCGACAAAAATTTCTCTTTCTTAGAAATTTCATTGGTCTAGATATCTAAATGTAGAATGGACAATATAACATTTCAAGAAATTTTAACCTGAAAGATTTCTAATAAAACATATTATTAAAAATATTCAATATTTGTAAAGAGAATCTGTTCTAAATTTCGGTTTCAAATTTTTTATATTTGTAAATATTTTTCTTTTTACTAATTTTTTTATAAACCCTAATGAACTAAATATTTATCCTTCACATTTAAAATATGCCGACAGTGTTTAAGTAACATAAAATGTATTTTTTATTATAAACTTGTTAGTCATTTATATATAAGCTTTCGCATACTGTACATGTCATATATTAGTAGTCGAACTCGATTTTAATCATTAACCTGTTATTAATTTTTGTGAACTGAACTGATCGGACACAGATGATGCGGCTCCAACGTCTGATGAGGCTTCCATGCTGCTTCACGCCATTGTGCAGGACTGACTGAGAGTGTGGCTCTATAAACAAGTTAATTACAGCTTTAATTAATTAGTTCTTTGTTTAACTACTAGTTATTTTAATTTTTTGCTTCAGCAGTTCAACTATCAATTCCACTTTCATCAGTCTACCTATACTAGCTATATAATAGCAAGGTCGTTGTCACGCTTTTCTATTTTGACCAATATTGTATACCATCATTAGTCGAACGACCGGTTTCTTGGTCTAACTGAGGTCAAATCGTTATTAAATTAAGCATTGAAAACTAATTACTGTTCTAAGTTTCCACTATTATGTTTTTAGGTATATCCGGTTTAAATTGATGCTAATAGATGTTTCAGATTTTATTTTCCTTGTTTTTTGTTTTTCATCTGTTTTTAATCTTAAATTTTATGGATTGTGGTCCAATGGTTTTATAAAATTTAATTTCAAGAACATTAAAATAGAGAAAAGAACAAAATGACACTTCCGTTTCCTTTTTAACTTATGTAAGTGAGTGTGTACATACAGTGAAATTGACTAATTTATACAAAATTGAGGTTCAGTTTAACGCAATTGACATAAATATACGTGATTTGAAGAAAATATATATCCAAATTTGTCAAATTTAACATAACACCGAATAAAAATGAAACTTGAAACGCTTATTAATAGCAATTTAAACCTAAGACATCTAAAATTAACATAGTGCAAATCTGAAACTATAATTAGGCTCTTAACCATTAAATTAATCAATTATGATCTACTAAATATTTCTTAATATTAATGATTTATGCATACACGCTTTCTTGTTGGGACATATAATAATATGATGGCCAGCCCTAGCTCAGATTAAAAGAAGCACTTGCGCAAGTCAAAAATTTATATACACTCTTTTATAAGCAAACTTAAATTACCAAGATTAGTTGGACCAAGAGCGAATCAAAGTTTAAATGCCGCTAAAATGTCACGATTTGAAATTAAGAAAACAATCTTATTAAAAAAAGTCCAAATTAGTATCCCGTCGAGCTTTTCCAACATATATTTATCATAGGCCCACCTCTAAGGTGGCTACTACTAAATGGGCGTTTGGATGGACGTGATGTGAAATTACTTGAAATGTGATTACTTGTAATGTCACATTACAGCGTTTGGTTGTGCTGTAATATGGAGTGTAATGTCAGATTACAGTGTTTGGTTTGTGTTGTAATGTGCATTGTAATGTGGCTTTATTATTATTATATTAATTTATATGATAGTATTATATCTTAATATGATAATATTTAAAAGAATATATATTTTGACAATAACAAACTTCTTAATATTTATGTTTTGTGGTTAATTCTATAATCATTTATGAATTCTAAATATTAAATATTTAAACTAAATACACACAACTATTAAATTTCTATTAATTGAAACATTATATATAGTTTTAAAAGATATTTTTTTTTAAAATGTCACGAAAAAGATTTTACTCATTTTATAAAAACATTATGAACATTATTATTTATTATAATAATAAGTTATGAAGTAGATAAAAAATAAAAAGTTAATAATAATAACAATATTATTATTATATTAAACTATAAAGATAATGCAAGTATTTTATGTATTTATAAATAATAATAAAATACTAACACTCCGTAATTTTGGACATAATCTCACATTATATCTGTTTTTTGATGTAATCTCACATTACGTTGACTGGACTTTGAAAATAATCTCATATTACAATGAACATTACATTACAATGCACATTATGTCGTTTGACAAACCAAGCAACGTAATGTGAAACGTAATATGAGATTACATCCATCAATACACCCTTAAGGGTCTAAGATGAGCTAGTAGGCGATTATAGGCCTATCTCTAGAAAAATGACAACTCAAGGGATGGGCCTAGATGAAATGATTAAGTGGTAATATTTGTTAATGGTTAAACAACTAGCTGCATTTTTTTTTTATCATCCACCAATTTTCAGATAACTTTGGCCCCGGATCCTGACTAGAGGACATAGTGCTCGATAGTCGATACAGATCAAGGTCCTTGGTCAATCCATTCGAGTAAAGTCTCGAACAAAAAACCAATCTATTTTTTTTTCCCATGATAAAATCAACTCAGTGTAAGTTTGATGACCAATTAGAACTCAACATATTAAATAGTAAAATTATCTATATTTAGTAACTTTTAGATAACAATAGATGATTTTTGCATAAATGTTTCATATATATATATATATACATTATTATCTCACCACGAGTAGTGAGAACCTTTTGGGTTGACTGGTTAAATAAAACGCAGTCGTTTAACTTCCATTTTCAGACAAATCAACGAAAGTTTATGATGTGACACTATTTCAGTGCTAATGTCACACTATTTATTAATTAATAGTCAAGCCGGCCTTGCTCTCCAGAGGAGTGAATCTGTGTGTGTTTCTTTCTTCTTCCTCAAGAAGGATGCAGCGATGGAATAGGAAGAAGACCCATTTACCTCTGCTCGCACTTCTCTTGGTTGTCTTCTTAGTTTCATCAATAATCCTCTACAATGAGAGCAGCATCCCTCAAATCCACGAAACCCCACATCAGCTTTTTCCTCCTCAACTTCAACTCACATATGTCCGACCAAATCTCCCCACGAAAGTTCCCGGTACGACTTCTTCACTCCCAATTTACTAGGGTTTACTTTACTCTCTTCGATTCACTCAATTTCTTTTCTGGGTCTAGATCAGTTAGTTGCAGCAGTTGGTCTTTACTGCCCTTGGTCAAATTGATTTCATTTTGTTAGTATTTCCACATATACATATAAGAAATTATGGTATAACATGTGAAGTTTGAACCCCGTTTTAATTTATTATTTTCAAATGTATGATTTTTATTAGAATTCTGGATCGGGTTTTACTGCATTGGTCAAATTGATTGTGCTTGGCTTTCAGTAGACAATGTTGTGATTCTTTGCTTATCTGTTAGCAGATTTAGATAGATTTAGTAGGTGTAACTCGACTAGGGAATACAGTGGGCGGAAGATCCGGTGGGATGATGAAGGTGCCCTGCAAATTCGACAGAGGAGGAGAATCAAATTGGAGAACAAATGTGATTTGTTTTCTGGGAAGTGGGTTTTTGATAACAAGTCTTACCCGATCTACCAAGAGTCGAGTTGCCCTTACATGTCAGATCAGTTGGCTTGCCACAAGCATGGGAGGACTGATTTGGATTACCAGAACTGGAGATGGCAGCCTCATGGCTGCAACTTAAAGAGGTATCAAGTTCATCTAGTTATGCATTTTATATACGTTTCCTTATTGATACTATTTATGTGCTTTGAAACGGTAATTGTATCGAGTTTTCATGTTATAGCTTTTTGAATAACTCTCCTTCCATAGATGGAGTGTGATTGAAATGTGGGAGAAGTTGAGGGGGAAGAGGCTGATGTTTGTCGGAGATTCGCTGAATAGAGGGCAATGGATATCAATGGTCTGCTTGTTACAGTCAGCTCTCAAAAAGGATAAACAATCCATGTCACCAAATGCCCCTCTTACCATATTCAGATCCGAGGTACTGTCGCGTCATTATATAAGTAGTAACTCTGGGATGATGATGATCTTGATTTATGATTGTGATTGTTGAAGGAATACAATGCCACAGTGGAATTTCTCTGGGCTCCACTTCTAGTGGACTCAAATTCGGATGATCCAGTGAATCATAGATTAGATGAGCGAATCATGCGTCCGGATTCGATCCTGAAGCATGCATCAAAGTGGGAACAAGCAGATATATTGGTTTTCAATACATACTTGTGGTGGAGACAAGGCCCTGTAAAGCTATGGTAAGTGCTACAATATGCATAAGCATGATGGGTTTTAGGGTTTTGATTAATGTTTGATTTGCTTTGGTATTCAAGGTGGAGTAGTGAAAGCAATGTATGTGAAGAGTTGGATGGGAGGAGAGCCATGGAGATGGCAATGCAGACTTGGGCAGATTATGTGAGGACTAAACTCGATCCTCTGAAGAAGAGAGTCTTCTTTGTAACCATGTCTCCTACACATCTCAGGTGAACTTAACTTCCATAAATATATATATATATATATATATATATATATATATATATATATATATATATATATATATATATATATATATTTTAGTTAATTATCAAATTACTAACTGATGTTCGATCATTCAAACAAATTGATAGTCGATATATATAATTTTTTTTTCCGAACATTTTGCTCTCTCAAGTTTTATACGTATTCAATATTGTTAGCTCCATTAGGATTGCCCAGCACGTGATGAGCAAAAACCCGGAAAATTGCTAGCTGATGTTTGAGCATTCGAACAAATTGTTAGCTGATGTTTGCACAGTTGAACAAAATGCTAGCTATATTATTCATTAAGTACTTGTGGCCCATTTCGTCTTAATCAGACGGAAATTCTGACAGAGCTAACTGCTAACGTATTCTCTACATGAGATAGTTGAATTATCAAAATGTTCAAAAGCAAACTTCAGCTAGCAATCTGTTTGAGTGGCCAAACATCCACTAGAAATTTGCAATTTGGTAGTTAACCCTTTATTTTCAGTAAACATGATTTTTTTTTTGCCACATGAATAAATGAATTTATTATTCTTATTGTTATTATGTAACAATTGAATTTCAATCCAAACATTTTATCAGCAATAAAGAATGGAACCCAGGAAGTGATGAAGGGAATTGCTATGGTGAGAAGGTCCCAATCATGAAAGATGGTTACTGGGGAAATGGGTCTGATTTAGCAACAATGAAGATGGTGGAAGAAGTTGTGAGCAATTTGGGTTCCAGAGTTTCAGTGATAAACATCACTCAGCTCTCAGAATACCGAAAAGATGGGCACCCTTCGATTTACAGGAAGTTTTGGGAGACGTTCAGTGCTACCCAATTGTCTAACCCTTCTACTTACTCGGATTGTATCCACTGGTGCCTCCCTGGCGTCCCCGATGTGTGGAACCAGTTGCTGTTTCAGCTCTTGTGAGTTTAAGTCTTCTTTATATTTCCACGTGAAAACCTGCAAAGAGGTGACACATACATATATGTATAAATGGATTTGGAGTCAACGCTGGTTAGTTTATTTTTCATTTTTTTTAAATTATTATATTGTCAGGCATTACCTTATTTTTTGTTTCCTACTAAGTACTAAGTATTGAAATCGGGCCAATTTCATTACTTTATTTTTTGTAGAAATGATTATTGTATTGCTATTGACTTATTGTGCATTAGTGGAATGTGGCCAGTTGCCAACTTTGATACTACGTGAATTGAAGTGTCATGTGCAACTGCACATTTTATGTTTCATGTGTTAAGATGGAATCCTATATAATATTATATTTCCAATAAGGAATCTTTAGTAAATTTGTCTATCTTTTTTTTTTTTTTTTGGTAAATTTGACTGTCTAAATAGCTATATATATTTATTTTAGTTTTATGCAATTGTGAGACCGCCGCCATAACAAACTTTTAGTCGCGTTATTGTTAACTATTTTCATCGCAATAAATAAATAAACAGAATATATTGTGGAACAAAGTTGAGTAAACTAAATAATTATAAAATAATATATAAACCAATTATTTTTAAATATAATAATCATGTAAAAGCATTATATATTTATGTATTCAAAAAAAATTTTGTAAAACATTTTTCATTACTATCATTCATAATAATATAAATATATATTTCCATTAAGTTAGGTCATCGCGGCCCTACCTTTATTTATTGGGCCTATATTTGCATTTTACTAGGCCTACCTTTGCATTGTTATGGGCCTACATATTCCAGGAAGCTTTCTTCTCGAGTTAGTTCCTCACAAGTTGTATGGCCGATAGTTGAAGTGGCAGCGGTTCTTCGCGTAGTGAGTGGTGTTTGGAATTGGAAGCGCGCCAAATTTCGTCGAGCAAATCCAGGCTCGCTGCGGCAATGAAAGAAAGAAGAGTAAGGAGTAGAAATGTGGAGGCCACCGCCAGATCCTCGGTGAGTTTCAGACCCTCAAGCCACTTTCTTCTAGACTTTACCTTATTATGAGCAACCTTTCAGATATTTAGGGTTTCTGATTAAATTCCGACATAGCATTTAGAATCATAATTTTTTGAGTTCATCTTAGTTCGAGCGGCATCTTGCAATGATTTAGGGTTTCCGTCGCATTTCGTTATAATAATACATGATGAGTTGTCCTTTTCATGGAGGCTTCATCTTAGTTTTAGCAGCTGCATACTGCAAAATGATTGCATTTCTACTGCTGCTAAATAGGTTGAGTAATTAAGAGTTATTGTACCATGTGATTCGTTGAGAAGTGTGAAAAATGTATCTTGGGATATCTTCTCTGTATTGCTTGTCGAGTTATATTCTTAAGGGTTTCGTTTCACTTCATTTGTTTTTGTTGTCTAAAGTCTAAACCTATAGATTGATCAAGAGGTATTACATTGAATTGATTCTTTGTGCAAGTAGATATAAATCTCACTGGTACATGCCTCATTTTATATTAGGGAACAGAAGGATTGGATATGATCAGTGTACTTCCGCAACACTTGATAGAGGAGATTCTTTTGAAGTTGTCATTGAGGGATGCAGTGAGAACTAGTGTCTTGTCAAGTAATTGGCGAGGAAAATGGACTACTCTCCCACGACTTGTGTTTCACGAAGACTGTCTTTCACCCGTTGGCAGGCTGTGTTCGGAGGCCATAAAAAAAGTTATAGACACTATCTTTGCTTTCCATCGAGGCCGGGTAGAATCTTTTGATATTTTTCTCGTGAATAACCGTCCAAACTCTAGCGACGTTTGTCGTTGGATTCGTCATCTATCAACACTCTCTATCAATAAACTAAAAATCCTTACCGGCGATTCTGATCTAGGTAGTTGCCTTTTTGATTGTAAAGATCTGATTTCCTTGAAACTCTGGTACTGTTCGTTTAGACTTCCATCAAATTTCACAGGATTCAAGAATCTCAGAAAATTGTATCTTATTCCTGCTCTTATTGCTCAAGACATGCTTGAAAATCTGGTATCCAGCTGCCCTCAACTGATGAAGTTGAGAATATTAGTACACAGAGCTGAGGCATTCAGCCATCTCAAAATTACTGCTCTCAATCTTAAACACATTGTGCTTGAAGGCGATTTAAAAGCTGTCAAAATTGATGCTCCATGTCTTCAATACCTTGAGTTCAGATGCCGCTTAGAAGATATCGAGGTTAATACCAACTGCTTGTTGTCTTTGAGGTTGGTCGAAGAGGGCAATGAAGATCCAATATATGACAAAGCTGATACCATCTATAGATGTCTGCTGGAATTATTTGTCCGTCAATCACAACTTAAATTTGTTGATCTTGACATGAAGTTCATACAGGTATTTTACTGCACTTGACCCTTTCAATTTAAACAAGTGCACAGTTTTATAGAATACTACAAGTATCTCTTGCTCAAATAAAGCATGTTTGTGTTTGTTCATTCATGACTTCCCTTGACTGCATCCTTCTTACAGTATCTGTGCTTGAGTGGGTTCCCGGATACATTGTGCAACTCATTGCTTCATCTGAAACACTTGATAGTAAAAATTAACTTGAGCAGTGTGAAGGAAATATCAGCTACTTTGTGCCTCTTGAGGAGTTGCCCAAACTTGGAAAGCATTGAATTTTGGGTAAGTCCTCCCTCCCTCCCTCCATTCTTTCAGTTTAAAAATTGAACTCATTTGAAAGTTTCGGGCTGAAGTTTTATTGAACTAAATGTACAACAGCATAAATATTGGATTCGAGAGGGCGTTGTCGATGATGTAAGCAAAGTTTTTCAAGATAATAGCTCTTCGTGCTTGTTTAAGCACTTGAAGGATGTGTGGGTACGATGGATATCAAACAAACAAGCTGAAATTAGTTTCATCAAGTTTGTGATGTCGAGTTCACCGATACTGGAAAATGTGGTCATTAAACCTAATTCTACTAGGGGCAGCTTCGAGTTGCTGAGACAGTTGCTGCAGTGTACACGCCCAAATAGAGCACGGGTTTTCTATATGGATAGAGATGACGTATCGAGAGAGCCGAGGTACAATCCTGATTATATGTGTAAGTAGTAGAAATAGAATGTGGATTCATTTTGGCAGTTAAGTCTTTTGTGGTAGCAGTGTTATTGGATGGAGTCAGTAGACTATTTATTATGATATGAAAGCTACTCTACTCATATTGTAGACGTATAGCTTTCATCCTATACTTTATTGATATATACATAGATGAATATAATAATAATTAATGTCATATTCTGGTCAGTAACGAAACACTCTTTATTTGGGTCGGTTAAAATAATATTGGATTTATTTAAGTTGTATTTTTCAGTTGTTACATAATTAGACACTCTTTACTATTACGATGTGTCTAATTTAATTATTCAGAATGATGTTTAAAAATAAATTCAATTTTAATTTTGTCAAATCCTTTCTTTTATTTATACAAATGAAAAATTATGTCCCAACGGATTATGGGGATGAGATGAAGGCAGAATAGTAAAGAATGGAGATTCATTTTGGCTGTGAATTTTTTTTGTGGTAGCATGCATAACAGTGTTATTGGATGGATTGGGGAGAAGCAATGTACTATAAATAGTGTCTCAACTTATTTCGGATAATCAACATTGGGAAATTACAGGGTTACCTAGCTAGGGTATGCACTTATTGATTTTGTGCACTTTTATTTAAATCTCCACCTACTTAAGGAAATGCATTATATATAATGAAGTAAGTTACAACTTGGAGTGATGGCGATGCACAGTTGTGTCGTAGACTTTGCAAAAGAAGCGAGCTGGAGGAATGGAGAGGTATTGTTGGAGGATTGATCCAAGGGTAGCTATGAGTTGCTTCTTCACTTGAGGAGTAATGCCTCCCATGGATATAAGCTCTGCGTAAGCTGCTGCCTCTTTGTTGCCTCCAAATGTTATGGATACTGACCCCTTCAATATCACCATTACCAGCTACAAATACCATACAAATTCAATCAAAAACAAAAAAGATAACATGAGAATAATCTTAAAGAAAACATTAATTTTTTTTTAATTTAACTTGTCATTTGTACAAATTAAAACTTAATCCAGTGAAACATTAAAAAAAAAAACTCCGGTTAGAAATTCTATAATTACCCTTATTGATTTTAGTAGATAATAAATTTTATCCTTTACTTAGTGACATGACTTATATATATTATATAATAGATGTCATATTCTCGTCAGAAACGCAATAATTTTTTTTTTCTGCAATTAGAAAACAAATACACTAAAGTGTGTAGGGCATATGGGCACGAGATGAAGACGGAATAGTGTAGCACTATATTTATGAAATCGTCCGAAATTACTAAATGTTTCCTAGAACAGTAAAACTATATCAAACAGGTTGTTTTCCTTAAAAGGAAAGGAACTTAATAAACACATTGACACGCGTATCTGTGATAATTTCGTTTAAACTAATTTGCTAAAACATATGATAACATATCTTATTTACTCATTTTGTATTTTCGTAAAAAAAACGTCATGGCCGGTTAATTAGATGGTGCATATCATATCCACTTGTTTGGATTTGGATAGAAATAATAGACTTCATTAATTAAATCAGAGATAACAAGATTGGTGTGCATGATTAGAGACTAGGTATACCTGTAAATAAATATATGGTAAATAGTGTAATATGATATAATGATCAAATATTTCATTATTTTAATTAGAGATTTTGGATTTAAAACTATTCGAAGTTTTTGATATGGAAAATACGTATAATTAACACTTTGAGTTAAGATTATTCTAAGTATAAAGAATAAGTATAAAGCCAACATGCTAGTAGTTAGTACAATAGTACTGTCATCCCAATGACATTTTTAAGATAACCCCTTGAATATAAAACTTTTTTTTTAATATTTCATAGTATATATTTTTTTTTAAATAAACCAGAATAGTGTGATTTCATCATTTTTAAATAAAACCCCTTCTATCGAAACCTCATTTTCTTTCATTTACCAAAACAGACAATATTTTCGGAACATATAAACTACTTTATATCAAACTTCATCCCATACCATTTAATATGATAGTTATTCAACACTTCATTTATCAAATAAAGGTAGGAGTTTAAAATCCATCGGTGACTCTCGAAATTGAAATATATTCATAATTAGCACTTTACTACTTACATACTGACCCAATATGAATGTAGATTAGTTAAGATGTAAAGTAAGCATACTATACATGCTGCCATTTTAATAAGAGTCTTCTAAGACCATTCCGCGAAAAAAAAGCTTAATAATTCCTTAAAAGAATCTCGGATTAGAGTTTTAAAAATGAAAAACTGAATATGTATATATAACCACATCACTTTATTTTTTTACGGGGTTGACTCTTACGAGTGAAGATTGTGGTATGGAGCATAGTCTTGTCCTTCTGATCGTAGCCCTAACCTCTACAGCTCGTGAAAACAAAACTATAACAAAAACCTGGATACATATGAGAGAGATAGAGATAGAGAGAGCGTACGTTATCTGGCCTGCCAATAATGGAAGAAAGGGCTTTTGTTGCAGCGGCGGCGATGGGATCAATGTCGACGCCGTCAAGGCAGACGTTGGTGGAGATGTACAGGCAAGGCATCTTCAAAGAAGAAGAAGATTTGTGGGTGTGGAAAATAAAGTAAATATCAACAACCTCTTCAGAAGGCTTCTAAATAAATAGTGGATTGGCGCGTGGGATTTTTATAATACAAACCCATCATTTATATATGCAATGCAGCCACGCACTTCTGTGTCCACTACCTAATAACTCCCACTTCTCAGTCCACTACCTAATAACTCATTATCAATCTTATGACTCTAAGATCAAAAAAAATCTTACGACTCTTCTTACACATTATATATAATTCAATCACATATTTTAAAAAATAATAATACATTAATTTGGCACGATCACCGGCTTGTAATTGTTGGCTGTAATGTTAGAAGTCAACTGTAAACCGTTATCTCTTAGATTAGAATTACAGTATTCCAGTGTTAAGCTAGTATGATAAAAAGATTATCAAACCATTAAGAGTCACCAATACACCGAATTGAACGATTATAGGAGATACTATTTCTCACGTTCAGTACCAAATTTAAAAAAGTCTTCTTTATAGTTAAAGGTTAATAAATATAACGTATAAATTGATGAAGCAGCCAGGGTACTTTAGACTCTTTCTAGTCTGCTGGCTTGTCTTAGTAATTAATTTGAAGGAGTCTTAAAGTGACAAATCTTACTTATATATCAGAGAGATTCGAATCTCTTAATATATATAAACTTTTTTCTCGCGGCGGTGTTAGGATCCGCATCAAAAATATAATATTTGTAATATATTTATTATATATTTAAATTAATTTTTGTTCACATCACACACTGATTAATCTATAAGAAATAAAATACTAATAATGAATGTTTTCTTTATTATCGTAATCTCCACGACAGAACTCTGAATGTATGAAGCGTGGATATATATATCAAACTAAAAAAAAAAAAACTTATAATCAAATCAACGGATAGGCTTGAAAAAATTGACCAGTCACCTGAATATGACCCGGCCGGTTCAACAGGTGAGTTTAGTTCATCATGAGATGAGAGTCGGCGATTTAAATTTAAATAAATAATTATATAGGGTGTGCATAGTGGACACGTGAAAAAAAAAACGACCTAAAAGCCAGGTCAGCAGAAGCATGTTCGATGATCCCCATATATGCAGCCACTTCAACGGTGGTCTCTTTTCCAAAAAAAAAAAAAAAACGGTGGTCTCTTAACAATTATATAAATAAAGGCACTTAACCGTGCTTTTTTCATGTACGTCCATCTAAACTTTAATAATAGGAGTTCCGTCTATATTCAGTTTGGAAGTTGAAACTTTCATGGCCCGTTAATACATATTTTAAATAATACTAAGATATTCTAATACTTGTATAATAAATAAGTAATATAATATCTGGATGACACTTCAATTAATATATAATGTTGTTTATCAAAAAAAAATTAATATATAATGTTTAATAATTTCTTACAATAGTATTGTTTAATGGATGTACAGGGTGAAAAAAAAATCTTTAAGAAACTGGAAATTATTTTTAAGTTAGCAACTGATATTACTTTTAAGAAAAATAAAAATAATGCTCAAGGCGGAGCGCAATTTAGTCAACTATCTAGTATGTATTTAATTTAAGTACTCCATGATTGAAGTCATGTGAAATTAATACATATTTGGTTGATAATGAAGTGTTAACTAATACATCTGTTTTAATTAATACAATTAAATATTCAAACCAAACCAAACAAAACATTATTATTATTATTATTATTATTATTATTATTATTATTATTGCCAACAAACACGTTATTATTGAATATAAGTATTATTCAATCCTAATACAATGTTAATATGCGAACCAGACACACTAAATAAATAACCTTTGAACCATTAATGTCATAATTCAACTTACTTACTGTGATACCATCGTAATTTTAACGACAAAAAAATAAAGAACATTAGAGTAGATAGATAAACAAATTATGATATTAATATTCTAAATTACACATAAAAGCTCCGATCAAAATTTAGATCAGATCCAAACGTCGACCGACTTCAACTATATACCTACTAAGAAAATCATCTTGTTTTGCTTCTATTAAGATAAGAAAGACAGCCAGCCGAGCAAGCTCTAGGTAGCATAATTTTACGCCAAAAATCTAAATAATGCAGATTCAACCTCCTCCTAGCTACTATATATCAGTGTCATATATATATAATATAATAAATCATAGCTTGCTTCCCAAATGCACCTTAATTAGTTTATAAGCAAGACCGACCAAAACACTTAACCCATCTCAAAGGACGATTGCTGACATGAAACACATTTTCACAACAGCGCTCGTGACCATAGCTCGCCATCCTTGTAGCATTCGACCTGTCACATCGGGTTGAACAGTTGATGAAAATGCTTATTTAGCTCATCTTCCACATACAAAGGACAATAAATGGTGCTAGCTACTTATGGCCGGGTGTGTGTGTGTGTGTAATAGCAGTAGCACTATGTTTGCACTATGCTTAGTGTTGAGTTTTCAGCTTCCACATACAATGACAACACGTCACTGCTACATGGTGCTCCCTCCACTATGACATGATCCAGTTGAAGTGTCTGTTACGTTTTTCAAACACTTGTTAAACCCTAAAACCAACAACACAGGTTACCCCAGGGGAGTAATTTCCGGCGCTATATATAGAATAAGATGGTACCGTTGAAGTCACACACCCCTCCAATGACATAGATTGATTGATCAAGAACAACAGCAGCTGAATAACTTCGACCACAACTCATTGGCTCTCCAGGCATCCACCATCTCAGTCGTGGATCATATATTTCAACACTTGAAACAATGCTACTTCCATCATAACCACCCATAGTGACATCTCTTTTCTATCATGCCATAACGTAACGGTACTAAAAAATAGACATAGTTTAATTTTATATAAAATCCTGATACCTAAATATGAGTATCGGCAATATAGTGAAATTGATACCTAAAAAAACATATTATTCACACACCCAAAATGACATTTGGCTATAAAAATGGTTTTACCATAGTAGAAGGCCTAAATATATATATATATATATATATATATATATATATATATATATATATATATATATATATATATATATATATATATATATATTGAGTGTCCCAACATATACAATTTAATAACAGAGACCTGCCAAATATAGGCTTGAAAAAAGAGTATAATCTTACAGTTCTCATTGAGCACAACCAAGGAATGGCAGACCCTCTTTGAGTTCATATTCGGTGTTCTTCTCTAAGAAGGTTCTCAGGGGTCACGGCTTTCGGTGGAACTGAGACAATTAGAATTTGAGCATTAGCGAAAACAAGTATAAGTGGAGTGTAAAGGACTTGAATAATAGCTTCGAGTTTCAGCAAGTAGCCCTTTTCCGACTCTCTTGTGGAGAGAGACCCCTTAAAACTTACTTAAGGTAGTTGCTACCATCATATCCACCGCATGCATAAATCACCCCATTGAGTTCTATGGCAGCAAGACCAAAGTGCTGGAAGATGAGATGCACAACAAACTTCATTAGTAATTAATAACCAAGGTAATCCTAATTAAACATGAATTTGGCATCAATTATGAAAAGTACACTAATATTCCCATGTGGGCAATTATTGGCTTTCATCATCAATATTTTATGTATAGTAGGTCGGGCTAATTAACAACTTATTTGCTGAATTTTGGGTTTGGACAATTTGCTAGTTTTTTTTTTTGGTAAATTGCAAGTTGAACTTAAACAAAACCGCCATAAGCTAGCTCTACTAATTTGCTGTTAAATACAGCTAGAAACTTGAAACCTGAACATGTCCATGGCATGTCATCAGATGTCAGCTAATAGATTGTATATTTCAACAAAAATCAGCTAACAAATTGCTAAATTTCCCAAAATTTAGCTAGCAACTAGCATAAAGAACAATAAGACAGACAAATTCTACGCGCAAGTTTCCATTTCATTTAACAACAAATTAATGTAGCTAGCTAACTTATTGCAACTTTGTATAAAGTCAACTATCACTTTATCATAAAGACAAGCTCAACAAGCAAATTGTCCAAACCTACAAAGTTTTGTTAACAATTGGTAGTTTTTATATATAAAAGAAAATCAAAAAGGTTTTTTTTTTTTTTTCCTAAAAAACCAAGAAATATTCTAGAAATACTGAAATGGGCTGCAGTTAATACTAAGTATAAGCTAGATGGATAGACCTGATTCATAAATTATGCTGAGTGTTCATCATCGGATTAATTGGTTTTAAACATCGGTAATGTTGCATTCTGAAATGGTTATCCAAATAAGGAAACTTCATCACGTTTGGCCTTACCCTTGACAATGAGGAAAACGATAACATGACACTAAGGTCATCTCTGAGTCACTACCTTTTGCATCATTGACCGAGTAGTCATCCATCTTCCAATGTCCAGATCAAGCATTTCCACATAAGAAAGGCAATCTAGCTCACACCCATAGCAAAGATCTTATCATCCCAGACAGCCCCAGCTAAGCTCCCCCTCTTTACATTTAATGATGGTTGGGATTTCCAAGTGTTTGCAGCCACATTATATGATTCAACTTTGCAAATGATAACAAGGATGTTAAACATATATATAAGACTATAAAAAGCAGCAAATGGTGCACAGAGAGGAAGAGCAACTACCTGAATTACACGTGCTACAACCATCACTACCGCCAAAGATGTAAAGCTCTTCATTTAACATTGCAGCTGAAGCGTGAGAGCGCACGGAGCTCATTGGCGTGAGTGATTTTATCATGTTGCATGAGGGATAGTATGAATCCAGCGATGACAGTCTTACTAAACCATTGTATCCTCCTACTAACAATATTGGTTTGTTAAGATCTAGATGCCGCTCATCTGAAATTGCTATTGCCCTTTGAGAACTTGAGGAGACAGAGATGAGATATTTCAGTCGCTGAATTTCAGTTTCTGCAAAAACCTACAAAACCGATATCGTTTAGTAACAGAGCACATTGTGAAATATATCAACATTAAAGAGAAAACATTCCAAAAATAAAACAGGCATGAACACAGATTAAAACATGAACAATGGCATACTATTGAACTGAGTTACCCACATGTAAGTCAAATAGTCAATGCTGCTGGGGCTTTTCATTCTATTGATACAAAGTTTTACAACTAGGTTAAGTCACTAACTCACTATAATTCAACTGTAGGCGGAGTGCATGCTAATAGCAGCGTTGCTACAAACTTCAAACGGAGTAGAACCCCAAGTTTGAGTTCCATCAACACACCAACTTAAAGGAGTTACAGACAAAGTGGCTATCCAACTCCCATGGTAATACTATAATACACTATGAACTTACAGAATCTTCTTACCTCCAAAAGTATCTAAGTAAAATCATTAAGATCAATAAGATTCTGGCAAACTCACCAATTTTTCTTCCAAGTTACTCATTTTCAGAGCTTGCTCATATTTCTGAGTCATCGGTTCTGCTACTTCTTGTATCAACTGTAAATAGTCATAAAAATCAATAAAATGGAATAGTTTTTTTTTTTTGTATCAATGGAATAGATTGAGTTCACATATAATTAAGATATTCAACCACCTTCTTAATGGTGATGTCACTGCCACAAGAAATCCCTAAGCTGTCTTCATTTACCTCATATAGGGTAATATGTGTTTACACAACACCATGTTCCTTATCTAGAGTACCATGTACTGTAGTAGATGGATCTTGTGAATGGCCATCTGAAGGCAAGTCAGGAGGCCCCTCAACAAGGGCATCTTTCGGTTCAATGAGAAGTAAATCTTTCTCATCTGGTTCATCGTCTTCCAACTCAATTTCTAAAACATGGTCTTTCTCATCTGTTTCTTCCAAATCACTTTCTGAAGTCGGATCCTTCTCATCTGGTTCTTCCAACTCACTTTCTGATATTGGATTTTCCAAAATATGATTTTGTACACTTGAAGGTGAAGGAAAAAAAGTTTGAACATAATTAGATTTCCAAGCTGAGCAGTTGAATTGGACATTCCTTGGAGGCAAGTGTACAGGTTTATCTTCTTCCTCCCTTAATACCACTGCATATCTATTATTCAGATAAGCAATATATTCTAGCCTTAGAGAACTTGGATCAACTGACAATCAACTTGCTAAGTTGAGCACGATCTAATTCAAACCAGAAATGTTTGGAAGTGTAGTAGTTGTCGCTGATTAGCGGTTTGAATTGATCTTCCACAAGAGGTTTGAACTTTTCCCTAACTCGAACCTGCACCTTAAGATTAGAAAATACTAAAAAGAGCATTAAGAGCTATTTCTTCAAAATAGCTCAAAAATAAAGAGAGAAGTTAAAGAATAACGAAATGGTAGAAATTGAGTACTTGTGCTGGAAACTTTGTCGTCTGTGAAACATTAGTCCACGCATAAGGGTTGATATTCTCCTGTCCTTGACTTACTGCCTCATAAAGCCTCATAAATTTCATACAGCTCTTTATTAGAGTAGTTGAATAAGAAAATAGGCATCCCAATACTAACATTCTTCACGTACGAGAAGTGGCTTTTTGGCAGGCCTGTAGATGAAAACCCCTAATGAGGCACTAAAAAAACTACCTCTAAAGACATTAAACCAAAATTATCTTTCTCAATAAAAAATTGTTAACTACTTCTGGTTAGAATAAGATCATGTTACTTCAGTCACACTATTAAACACATGCTCCACCTAGAATAATCATGTAAAACATTCAAAAACCAAAAATAGTATGAGGGAACAAGAAGAGTTGGAAGCTCCACAACCTCAAAGAAAACAAATTCTCAATAGAACTAGACCGAAACTGTTTTCTAATGCTCACCCAAGTGAAAGTATCATTTTTCAACTAAGAAACTGCCAATTCATAACATTAAAGAACAGTGTAGTTTCAAGAGAAAATTTGGGCGAAAACAAACTGTATAACTATTAAAATCAATATAGTGAGACTACCAATATATTATGATCATAGTCGCAATCATCAGAACAAAAAAACCAAAAAAGAAAAAATCATATCACTAACCAAAGAGTTGATTTTGCAGGCATTCCTCCATGCTATGAATCGTGCACCCAAATATTACACCAGCAAGATTAACCTTTGACAAGTTTCTGTGTGTAATCGTCGAGCTCCAGTCAAGGGCTACATTTCCACTTTAATAATAGTTGAAAGTCTCGCTTTTTTTTACTCTCTTCATAGCAGGATAACACAGTTGATCCTTCCGATCCTTCATCACAGATTATTAGAACAGAACAAGTCCTCACGTTCCGACCTAAAATAAGCATAAACAAAAGAAATCGACATCATCAAACTTATGACAACAAGAAATCATAAGCAGTCGAGCATTTCCAGTTCAAAGAAGCACAAAACCAACAACACCCTAGATTGAGCTTCAATAGGAGTAAATATGTTACCAAAATTAAGTCTACAAACTAGACTGATTTAAGGCTAACAAAGATAGTATTCACAGATGGAACCAAGAGAAGGAAACATCAGAGAGACAACGCTACAAGATCTACAAAACTTATTTAAGGATAATAATAATAATATCCAAAATTGGAACAAAGAAAATGATACGCGGTAGTGAGACAGTTCAAGTGTCAAAATCGTGGTCCGATCATCAACCTCGAGCATCAAAAATCGACTCCGGAACCTAGGGCACAGACAATGAGCTGCTAGAACATTTCAAAATAGTACATTTCACCGAAATTCAGCCGGAAAACCTCAACAAACAGAAATGACATTCTTAGCAGAGCAGGAATCATAAAAGAGATAACGGTTCAAGTCCGAAAAATAAAACGGAGATTACAGAGCAGAGCGGTGGATCTTGAAGCTAGAGAGAGAGGCGTGCCTTTTTCCGGTGACGAGAAGGAAACTGAGTGAGCTGAAGAAGAAGAGCACACAGTAATATTGAAGGAACGAAGTAGCGGGAAAATGGTTGGTCATATTTAATTATAATAAAATTAAATAAATCCAGAAATGTTTGTGGGTCATATTTAAGATATAGTCTCTCTTAATAGTTGGGCTAAAGCCCACTTTGTTGCTTAGTATTATTAGGACTAAATAAAAAGGCTTTGGTGAAATGGATATCGGTTGGACACATTGCTTTGCAAGGGAGTTCCTCTTGGTGGGTTTGTTTCAAATCACATGCGCGTCTTCCACGAGCCACTCGCTAATTGGATAAAAAAATGACAAAACTATAGTGTTACGCACCATTTCAAAATAAGCTTTAAACTAGGCCTGTCAATTTTAGACCCAACCCGAAATGAACCCGAAACTGACCCAGGCTCGGGTCGGGTTCGGATCCTAACTTTTAGTGTTCGGGTCAGTTTCGGGTTGACCCGAATCTGACCCGGGAAAAAACTTGTCGGGTTCGGGTTCTGATATTGGACCTTAACCCGACCCGTCTGACCCGTATATAATTGAATTATGAATATTAATTAATATGTATAATAATAAAATATTAATTAAAAGCAAAAGTAAAATCAAATAAACTAAAATGTAGGAACCCTAGAGTCACCACTTTCTGTTTTCTATCAACTAGTCTTCATCTCATCAGTTTCAAAGAATCAGTCAGCGCTTACACATATTCACAACTCAACTCATTGAATCACTGACATCACGCACATGCACGACTCACAGTAAATAGAGATAGTAAAGCAAAAATCTAAGCCGCTCGACTCTTAGTCACTTAGAAAGAATTCCCGACGTCTGAACAGGTGATTCAAAATTGACGATTAGATTCTATATGGCGGGGATAAAATTATTGACGGAAATATGTAGATGAAGTTTTTTTGGGTTGGAGTAGCAAATAACGAGCTCGGAGAAGAAAATAGTTGGCAACGAAGATGGAATGGGCGGAGCAGCAAGCAGCGGTCAGCGACCAAAGAGAAATATGTGGATTTATGGACGGGTTACGGGTTGACCCGGTTTGACCCGGTAACCCGCTAGGTCGGGTTCGGGTTCTAAGGTCTGACCCGTTATAAAGTTTGGGTCGAGTTCGGGTTGATTGCATATTGACCCATGGGTCACGGGTTCCAGGTCACGGGTCACGGGTTGACCCGTTTTGACAGGCCTACTTTAAACCATACAATTATATTACCGTATGTTTATAATGATTATAATCATAATTATATATACATATAAGGAATATTACATTTGTAGTATCTCAACTATCAAATATTAACTTTTTAATACCTCAATTTTTATTTTTACTTTTAGGTGTTTCAACTATTCAAATTGTAATTATTCATTAACGCACAACTAATTTTACAATCGTCAAATTATTAATAATGGTAGTGAAATTGTCATTTCCTGATCAACAGATAACATTTGAAAAAATGTATCCCATAACTATATAAAATAATACTTTTAGTACCAATCAATAATATGACTCATTCATACATGATCACCAGACATTCTTATTATTGTTTTAATAATTTACGGCCATATTTTTTAAAATATAAATAAAACCATGACAATTATAAATAGCACGTGAATAAAAAGGATCTAAATTAGAGCTGTCAATTTTGGATGATTATTAAAAATAAAAAAGTGTGATGGATGTGGAAGATGTGAACAAGTTTAAGTTTATGAATTAATTGTGAGATTGGTTAAATTAAATTTGAGTTTATTTAAATTTCTAACACATTGTGATTTGTACAAATAATTTTTTTTAAAATAGGATTCAATTCCATTTAATGATCTAACGGCTTCAAAATTAAATTACATCTCATTTTAGGCAACGTCGTCCATTTTCAACTCAGGGATAGGAGTTTTCAAACTAATATGGGAATCCACGCAAAGAAAGAAAACAGTAAAGTTGATTCAAAAATTTGGAATCCCGGCTCCACTGCTCAGACTTCACAGTGATGATGATGGTACAATTGAACAGACCAACCCTGTCTTCTCCAAACATTACAAAACCCAATAATTTTTTATCTCCCTTGCTTTTTTCTCGAACATACTGTGATCATTACCAGCTGCCGTAGTAGCTTTACCCACTCTTCAAAACTCCCTTTTTCTCTGCAACTATGCAATCCCCTTCCCCATTAACAATGGACGCCGCTGCAAAGAAGAGCTTCGTAACCACGCTCATGGATGTCGTAACCCTCCGCTCCTCTTCCTTCAAGGAGGACACCTACTTCACCTCCCACCTCAAATCCTCCGAGAAGAAATCCCTCCAGGACCTCCGCGACCGCCTCGCCGCCTCCCACTCCGCAGCCGACACCGGCGGCGGCCCATCCATGTGGGGCATTCCGCTGCTGTCGCCCTCCGACGAGAGGTCCGACGTCGTCCTGCTGAAGTTCCTCCGTGCGCGTGACTTCAACGTGCCCGACGCGCTGGCCATGCTGGAAAAATGCCTGCGGTGGCGGGAGGAGTTTAGGGCGGACGCCGTGACGGAGGAGGAGCTAGGGTTTAAGGAGCTGGAAGGGGTGGTGGCGTATATGAGCGGTTTCGACCGGAGAGGACATCCTGTGTGTTACAATGCGTATGGAGTTTTCAAGGATAAGGAGATGTATGAGAGAGTGTTCGGCGACGATGAGAAGCTGGAGAAGTTTCTCCGGTGGAGGGTGCAGGTGCTGGAGAGAGGGATTAAGCTGCTGCACTTGAAGCCTGGAGGAATCAATTCCATTATCCAGGTCACGGATCTCAAGGATATGCCTAAGAGAGAGCTTAGGGTTGCTTCCAATCAGATCCTCTCTCTGTTTCAGGATAATTATCCTGAACTGGTGGCTCGTAAGGTAACTAACTACTTCTTCTTCATTAAATCATTAACTTATCTCATTTAGGTATATCAAACAGTTGAATAAATTGCTAGTTGGATTTTTTTTTTAATGTATTTTTCTCTTTATGGTTTCTGTCTAATTTGGATCGAAAAGAGTAATGCATTTAACATGTGATAATATAAACAATAGTAAACGTTTGAACAATTGAACAAATTGCTAGCAAATGCATGGGTTACATGTCCTGCACGTCGAGACTGAAAGATGAGATTAGTGTGTCGAATGCCTGCGAATTGCTAGCACCATCTAATTTAAACGAAGATGGTCACGTGTTCAATACTTGAGGAACCAAATTTTAGTAGTTAATTGTTTAATTTAGTCGAACATAGTGCTAGCTGATGCATGAGTAGACCATTTTTTCTTGTAATTTAATTGTATGTATTATGCGTGGCTCACACATGAAGAACCAAATGTGTCAATTTGATGAGTGGTTAAAGAAATTGCTAACTGGTATATGAGTACTTGAAGAAATTACTACTTACACATATATATGTTGATTCTGTACAGAAAAGACATATCTAGCAAATTAAACTGTACACTTAAAATCTCTGAACTAACAAAATTTCCACCTAGTAATTATTTGTTAGAATCCTCAAATATCGACCACCAATTTGATAATTTCCTCACCCACCATGCATTTATTTATAAAAATAAATAAGCTGACGAGTTACTTTTGTGATTGTCATCAAGATATTTATCAATGTGCCGTGGTACTTTAGCGTACTATACTCCATGTTCAGTCCGTTCTTAACCCAGAGGACCAAGAGCAAGTTCGTGATATGCAAGGAGGGTAATGTGGCCGACACGCTCTACAAGTAAGTGTAGTATGTAAATAATAAAACTGTCGGAATGAGTCCAAACAGTCTTTATACTTATTTTATAAACACGGCGTAATCGTCCGATGCACATGCAGTTGTTTCTCCTATAATTTTCTTGTCTTTTTCGTCTTGAATGAATATATGAATCATCTATCATGGTGGATGTTAATGAACACGTTTTAGTTATAAATAAATAATAGTATTGTTGGGATTTGGCAGATTCATAAAACCAGAGGATATTCCAGTTCAGTACGGCGGTCTGCGGCGTCCCGGTGACCTCCAGAATGGGCCTCCTAAACCGGCGTCGGAGTTCACTGTCAAGGGTGGAGAGAAAGTCAACATCCAAATTGAGGGCATTGAGGTTCTATTTCTCACATTAATCTACACTTTGGAATTCAATACAGATAATACTAGGTTTAATTACCTACCTGCTAACTTAACTTCCTAAAGTTGGAATTTATTAACTCCGTCTAGTTTGCTATTAATTAGTTAATGTCAATATATAACACATGAAGTGTGTCATCAAAATGCATCCAAGAAATTATAAACTTTCTCAAATTTTGCTAATATAAATTGTAAATTTTTCATAAGAGCGGTTAGGTTAGCAATTTGCATACTGATACATCTCCATTAAATTAGATTATCAACTTTGTATAAACTCTGATAACAATTTATTTAAATAATAAATTTTAACTAGCTAATTGTCTAATCCCTTAAAAAAATCCTTCAAAAAATTGCACCAAATCAGGTATGTAATAGGTAAAATACTGACTATGAATATTATATATATCTGTTCACATAAGTTCAAATCTGAGATTTTAGTTAATATAGAAATGAATCTTTAAATAAACCTTAGCTAAAATATAGAAACGGTGAATGTAGGCGAATGCAACAATAGCATGGGACATCGTTGTTGGTGGGTGGGAGTTGGAGTACAGTGCAGAGTTCGTGCCCAATGCAGAAGGCAGCTACACTGTTGCTGTTGAGAGGCCACGTAGACTAACAAATGATCACAATCCCATCCACAACTCCTACACCTCACGCGAAGCTGGAAAATTGGTTCTTTCTGTGGATAACTCTTCATCCCGCAAAAAGAAAGTCGCTGCGTATCGTTACATTGTTCGCAAATCTACTTCTTTATAAACCCTAAATCTATCTATCTGTCTGTCTACATGAGAAAACTAATATCATTAAATTTGTGCTCTTTCTTTCTTGGATGCGTTTTACAGCCTGGCTGCTTTGACTATTTTACTCAAGTAATAATAATAATGTATAAATAAAGATATGTATTAACGTGCTATGATTTTATGGTCAGTGTGAAAAAAGTGAAAAGTAAAGTTACTTTACTTTTGGTCGAGGAAATTTGAATTCTGTCCGCATCAATAATGTAATTCCCTTCCCTTTCGCTCCAACTCTTTTTGAAATTCTCCAAGTAAAGAAAAGAGAAGACAATAATGGAAGTGGGGTGGTCACGTTCACAAGGAAATCGAAGAAATTTATTAATTAACTATATTTTGCCATGTTGGTTGAGTTGTCTATTTCCTTCACGCTCGACTATGGTGGGACATGAGGTTATAATCAATTGAAATATGATATTATTAATGGTTGCCATATTTATGTGTATATAAGTTCGATTCGATTAAAAACCAGTTAGTCGAAGTTTATCTCGGTCTATTTAAACTTTTTGAATCTCAAACTTAATTGGTAAACTTATTATATATATTTTAATAGTTTAGCATTTTGTCATAACTATAAAAATTGTCTTAACTTATTTATATTATACATATATATATATAATAAGTTTACGTTTGTGAGTGGTTCGAGTCCCGAGCTCAAATTCGACCCGTCTAAACCAAAAAGTTTGACTCGGAAATTTTTAAGTCGTTTTCGAATAAATCACGAATAGTATAAGTCACTAACACTCCTATAAAGATTGGACACATAACTTATTTGTTTCAAACTTAAAATAATTCACATTCACACTTAATTATGTAGGGAGTAAATATGTAAAGTGCTTATTATGGATGCTTTTTATATTTCCAATTTCAAATTTGAGATTATTGCGTGCCAATCTTTTTATATATATATATATATACAATATTTCTTCAACAATTTCGGTTTGTAAGCTTTAAAGTTAAAGCTCTCTCGAAAGATAAGTCTTTAACGAAATTCGAATGTAATTCACTTATAAAAACACAATTTGTTTACCAATTTGATCAAATTAATCATAATTTTTTATACAATTAATTCTAAACATAATCTCATATTTTGATTCACAACCCACTCTCCTTGGACCTTAATAAGATATATAGTTCACTGAACTGATTAAAGAAAATTGGTCCCTGACAGTAGGCGTGGTAATTAAATGGCAGAGCTTGTGAGTTTCTTCTGGTAAGTCAGATAAAATCTGTAGGGACAGAGATTTCTTTGCTTGTAGCTGTCGCTCTATTCTGCCATTCCTATTTTCTAATTTCTATAGAGAGAGAAAGAGGTTCCTTGAAATGGATTTGATGGTACGAAAAGATAAGTTTCGATCATCAGCTTTTACTAGTTTTAAAGAAAAAAGTTGATGACATATGAGAAATGATTCACGGAAAATGTGGAGGCATTCACACTGAATCGGCATGTTTCGGTCGGGACACCGGAAGTGAATATATGTTAGTTTCATACATACATTTAAATTTAACTGCACCACTAAAGATACTTTTGCTGGTATAGATTGGAAAACCTTGTTTACCATCTTATCTGGAGTATATAAAATGCTATTAATTTTCGCATTAATTCGACTGTTAACGGTGTACTTAGTGTTCCTATTCAGCAAGTTAGGTTTTTTTCGGGAAGCTATGATGAAATTGATACCGACTGCATTGCCTCTATCCATCCAGTTAAGTAAATTCCACCTGATATTGGGTGAGAATTTTTTTAACACGGATGGTGTTTCTTCTGGGAATCCGAGAAAAGCTAGAGTTGGAAGATAAATCCGCGAACACAAAAATAATTGGATTTCGGGGTTCTCTTGAAATTTGGAAACCGTTAACAACATGACTGCAGAACTTTTGGTTAAACAGGATGGCCTACACTTGCTCTCCAATTGGAGCTCAAATCCCTTCATATTGAACCTGACGATTTGTTGGTTCAACAACTTATTTCGAGACCGTAGATTTTAATTTGAAATTTATGCCTATTATTTTGGATTGTATAACCTGTTGTTCAAATTTAGTAAATACAAACTCATTCATATTTAATGTGAAGCCAACTCTGTTGCGGACGCTTTGGTTATGATAGAAATTGTAGCATTCCGATTTTGTTACGCGCTGTGTCCACCTAGTGAAGCTCGATTGTTAAAATTTAAAGATATTGTTGGAGTCTGTGAATCCCATTTGAGTCAGAATAGAATATTTGTCTTTAGTTAGTAGTGCGTTTATATCTTTAGTGATCCTACATGTAGTTCTTGTTTGCTCATTTATCTAAAAAAAAATAAAATAATCTTGTTTATATAAACTAAGCAATGGCCTTTTTTTCGGAGATTTTAATGTATATAATTAGAAATATATGGTCTCATATATCAATTATAATTATAAAGTTTATATATCTACTTTACAATAAATTAAAAATATATGCATAAATCACAGTATCAGTATTGTAGAAAAATTATAATTGTTTGATTAAAATATTCAAGACTAAATATAATATAATAATAAATAAAAAAAATTATAAATTGAAATCATGGAATATTATTTAATGACGTAAAAGTTAATATTATTTTTTTGCGTTTTATAATTCAAAATAACTTATTCTATTACGTGAATTTTTTTTCCATTGTGGATCCGAAATTTCCAAAATTTATTATTTAATATTAAAAATTTACTAATTTCGTAAATAACGTTTTTAGCTTAAAATTAAGGATAATTAAACATAATATTTATATATATATTATAAATCTTATTGAAGCTCGACCAAATATAAATAAGGCCTACACATTCTAATGAATTGTTCGCCAAAATAGCACATTTTGAACAACCAAATGCAAAAAAATCTCACTGTACACTATTATTAATAATAGTGTACAGTGACATATTTTTGTATTTGGTTGTTTAAAATGTTTTATTTTGGTGAACAAAATTTAATAATAAACTCTAAATTCCAATTCATACTTAACCTGTTTACATTGGAGGCGCTTTATACGTACAGCAGGCAATGGTGAATGTATAGTAAGGTTATCATTACCATATCATATATATTTTTTTTCTTTCAATATTGCCGGTCGCCAGCATAACCATTGAGGTTATATTTTTAGTACCATAATCATAAATATGGTTTTTAACCATATTTGAATCATTTAGCCATAATCATTCAAACTAAGACAATGTCATTAGTTCATACGAGAAATCCAATTAAACATAACTCCATTGAGTTACTTAATTAAACAACAGTACTTATTCAATCTTCATTACTTCTGAAAGTAAACTGAGAAAATTAGGTTTTTCAGATTATCAAACTGAATGAGTGTATGAATATAAATAAGAATTAACGCTCGAATATTTAGGGTTATGTATAATGGTCCATATTTGTTTAAAAAAAAAAAAACAGCGGTCGTATATTATTTTGGACAAAATTGGATTGTTACATTATATATATTATAGAAATGAATCTAATATCATAACCATAACAACGATTATAAACAAAAAAAACTAATCACCATAGCTGTGTCACATCATAATAATGAATCAGTTAACCATAATGATGTGCGAAAGACAATAGTAATTTGATTTTCACTGTTATACAATTTGAGCCGAGGCTCACACGAAGTCATCTTTTTTTTTCCCCACAGAAGTCATCCGGAGAGATAATTATTGTACTACTACTAACAATAACCGGCTCGACCGAGTCCAAATCTTTATCTAACACTCAAAAATCATTTTCAAAATTGTTCGCTGGATATTTTATTATGTTAAATGAAAATGTCAAGAGCAGTGGCATAATTTTTTTTTTTTTTTTTTGCCACATAGGAAATATAATTAGAAGAAGAACAAAAATGAGTCTTTATTCACCCGGGCATGTGTGGATGCAATCAAAAGCCAAAATAAAATAAATAAATAAACGTTATTATCAATGAATATATTCAGTTGCCAAATACAAAATAACCAATAAATATTATTAATGCAGTAATGATGATTGATGAATTAATTTTTAGCAAGAAGTAAAGGTGAAGTTATGTGTATTAGCATTGTATTGGACTCGTGCTGCACTACTAGGGAAATGTCACTGCTTAATGAATATGATATGCTCGTATGGGAAGATTATATAATAGATTCTAACTGTGCGCTAAGTGCGGAATTTTAGTTTTAATGTAATTTTATAATGTTTTTTAAAGAACTTTTTTTTAATAATAATATAATGTTATTAAAATCTTATATGTAGTGTAAAAATATATTATTAAAATTAATATAAATAACCCTATAAATAATATATAGACTGCACAAGTCCGTAAAAGTGAAGTCTGTTTAATATGGGTCTACTTCTTTTAGCAAATAATATTGGTTACATTTTTTTTTATATGTATTGAAAATTGAATTAGTTATGAAATTGTAAGAATTGTAGTAAAAGTACATTCAATTAAACAATTAATTAAAATGTATTGCAGAAATTGGGTGAATCAGTTTAGTGTCCAATTAGACGAAACATGCCCATTTTTCTTTTAAGTTTGATCCAAATTGTAACGGAAGTAGTAATATGCACGGCAATTAAAAATTCAAGTGACCATTTTTAATATTAAAGCTTGGGTAATTATGAAAATTGGTCAAATTTTAGGTATGGATTTGGTTATTAATAATTTGTTTGTAAATGGGCCGAACAAGTGAAGTTTGTTTAATATGGGGCCATTTTTTTGGGCAACTAATATGGGGCTACTATCACAGCAATATTCTCATGTTAGTTGGATGGGCTTTTCGCCGATAGCCTTGGGAGCCCGTTATTCTGCATTAGTGCGGCGTGCTTGCACCGCGACACGCGCCTCATCAACGTGTAGTGCATGCATCGCGCCATGTTTTTTGCAAGCCGAACACAAACCTTCTCTATTTTAATACGGTTATCAACACACCGTATAGTAAGTAGTATACGCCCCCTCTCTTAGGAATAAACCAAAGATGGCTCAAGAGGCAGCATTTTCACAGGAAGATCAAAAGGCACAACACTTCGAGCTGTTGAGTGGCCACTCCATTCCTGCCGTTGGACTGGGCACTTGGAGATCTGGTTCTCAGGCAAACGGCGCCGTTTTCACTGCCATTGTAGAGGTCAAAAAGCTCATATATTATGTGATATGTCATATCAAGCTCTCCCTAATTTATTTAACATGTCCACCTTCTTCAACATATTTCTTTTGATGATCAGGCTGGCTACAGGCACTTGGATACTGCTGCTGAATATGGAGTTCAAGAACAGGTTTTTAATTATATATACTTCATACCAGGGGCGTATCTACTATCTAGTGTAGAAAAAGGAAATGTCCCTTTTTTTTCTTTTTTTTTTTTTGCAAATTTTCATATAAATTTTTAGTTTTTAATACTTTAATTAATTAGAGCCCTCAATATTAATTAATTAGAGGGCTCAATATCAGAGAATAATAGAAAAATATAATTTTTTTTTAACAAAACTCAAATAAAAAAAGTCGGCAGAATGAGCAAAACCTAAATGGCTGGATATCGTGTCTCAGTTATTCTCTTTATTTTAAACTTTTTATTCATTTTTAAAAAGTGTACCAATTGTGTAAATCTGGATACGCGACTGCTTCATACTCTATATATTGTTTGAATGGTCAACTATTTTCTTAAATGTATATTCATAGTTTATACGTTTGTGACCAACTGACCATCCTTTTGTGACCATCATACATATTTTATGCTCGTAAAAAATTGCGACTCTCGGTAGCTATTTATAACTTTTTTGGGTAAAATATATTATGTACACTTTCTTTTTATCTGGGCCTCTATAATAGATATAATGAAATTCCTATTTAGGATTAAACTTTTTCATTGTATATACTTAAAATATTCTGATTAATATATATGTTTTAAGGTATATATATAACTGATTGGTTGTATTGTACCACCATAATTATAGTTATAAAGCTCTAAAATGAAATATTATTAATTACAGGTAGGTGATGCTCTCCAAGCTGCTATGCAAGCAGGTATTGATAGGAAGGATCTCTTCGTCACCTCCAAGATCTGGTAAGTACATAATATGTAGGACTTTATGAAACAACGGCTTGTTAATTAATTGTTACTATGCTATTTTGGACCGTAAAAATTAATACGTGAATCGTTACTTTGTTTTGCCGTAGGTGCACCAATTTGTCCCCTGATAGGGTTCGAACTGCTCTTGACAACATCCTTGAAGAACTTAAACTCGACTATCTCGATCTTTTACTCGTATATGCCTATGTCTATATCGAATCCAGTTATCAGGTTTAGTTACCAATGTTACAATTTACGTACATATGTATATACGTGCAGATCCACTGGCCCTTCCATTTGAAAGAAGGAGCGAGCAGGCCACCAAAGGCAGGGGAGGTGCTGGAGTTCGACATGGAAGGCGTGTGGAGAGAAATGGAGAAGCTCGTTGAGCAAAATCTTGTTCGAGATATCGGAGTCTGTAATTTCACTCTTAAAAAGCTCAACAAGTTGACTGATATTGCTCAAATCTTACCTTCTGTTTGTCAGGTAAGTAGGTGATCATATTTCTTATATGTAGTGCAATTTAGTTTCGCTAAATTGTACATTGATGAATATGCAGACATGGCTTATTGTTCAAAATATAGATTGAATCTAATTCACTGTGGAAGCTAAGCTTAACTTGAAAGGTGAGGATTCTTCAAAGAGTTTAGAAGATCAGGGATACACATGAATTGAGAGCTAATATATTAGGGAAATTGTATAGGGTTTAGTACTTAACCAGTCTTAAATATAGATCATATTGTTGCAATTTGTTTTTTTTTTTTTTTTTTGATATTCGATATACAAAGTAGCAGATGTATTACTTCACAATTTTTCTTTTACCGTTTGATTTTGGCTTTAAAATAAGTATATTTAGTAACAAAAAACATGTACCTGTAAGAATATATATTTAATGTTACAATATATATTCTAATTATGTGGCCAGATAATATTAATGAGTATAGATATATTGAATAATGTATCATATTATATTATATCAATATATATCTTTATGGTATGATTTAATCTAGACCGTTCAATTGGTCACTTGATGGACGTACCAGATTAAAGGGTTAATATTATAAACGGTCCTCTCTCCCTGCCAGTTAATTGACGCAGAGAGAAAGAGCAGTTCTCCATCAACTGGTCTCTGACAGAAGGATGGACAAGGGAGAGAAGTAGAACCGTTCCACAGTGAAGCGAATCGACAGTCTATGAAGATCAAAGGAATCGAAATCAGTACCGGGTAAGTCATTCTTCACTATACTTTAATCCATATAAAGCATGATCAAGATTCTGGCAATTAGGGTTTATAAAAACTTACATGTGGTATCAGAGCCTGAGTTGTTGATCATGTTTTTATGTTGGAATTATTGATCATCATAGTCTAGAATTTCACTTCGTAATCGTTTAATAACATCAGAATCGTACAAATTGAAATTGTTTAATTCCACCGGATTGTTTATCGGTGAAATTAATAACCGAGAACCATTTATCGTTTTCCTTCCCGGAAAACCCTAATCGTTTTTTTATTCCCGGTTCTTTGATTTGTTTTGAGGGGTTGATCTAGAATCCGATAATCTGGGTAATGAATTGATTAATTTTGTAATAACCGTCCCACTCATAACCATATACTGGGTCCTACAACTCTAATTGGTTTGATGGAGTACTTGTTTGTTCAAACCTAATTTATGTACTTATTGAAACCAAGGAATCCTTTACTCTGTTGGTGAAATTATGATTTGTTCATGTTCAAATTATGGTGGAATTATGTTTTAACTAAATTGATTAATCTGTACTTGGTATGTTTAATCTCTTCTCGGTGAAATCAAAATGGGTGGCCATGGAGGAGAACCGAACTTTCCTCGCAAGATCTTCGAATGAGAGTAACTGATTAATAGGCCGAACTTTCTCTCTTTTATATAACTGAAGATGGCATGCTAGATCATTTGAATTATGTTGTTTAAGTCTGCAATTACGTTGTTTGCATATACTAAGAACACGTACTAGCATGTATAGTATTTTGATTGTGGTTGTTAACGTGACCAAATTAAAGTTTACTTGTTTCGTTCAGCACGTGTTTAAACAGTGATTAGAATCTCGTCTTTACGGTTGTATAGATATACACATGAATGATGAATTTTCAGTGTGTTATTGGTAGTTAATTGAAACTCCCATGCATGTGTTTATGAATTCTAAATCATGATGATGTTATTATTTATGCCTAAGTGATGAATGAATGACATATTAGATCATCTGGTTCTAATTTGAAGTTAAGTGTTGACTATGTTTCAACAATGAAAGATTTTGTAAGTTGATTTAAGCATGAAATCGGTCATTGCATGAAGGATTACTTGCATTTGTTCCCTTGCTAAATGCTTCCGCTGCTCACTAAGGAAAAATACAGTTGTATGGTGTAAAACCATTATTTTATGGGTTAAATTTTATTTTAGCCAAACCTAATGTTCTCTAGTGATGTTTCAATATCATGATGATAACCATTACGTCAGGTTATAATTAGTTATTGACATATTACTTTAAAGCCTATATGCATGACTTTATAGTTAGTTTCTAATCACCAAAGTGATTGAACTAGAATGATAAGGTTATGGTTTAATGAGACATTACTATCACCATGACTTTATAGTTAGTTTCTAGTCACCAAAGTGACAGAACTAGAATGTGTTGTCATGCCTAAAGAAAATCATTTATTATATGCATGAACATATAATTTAAGTAGATTATTGTCACCAAAGTGGCTAATCTAGAATGTTTATTTGTTCATGCGCATAATACAATAGTAATGTCTAAAGAAAGATCAATAATTATGTGCATGAAGTTGTATTTTAAGTAGATTATTGTCACCAAAGTGGCTAATCTAGAATGTTTATTTGTTTCATGCATATAATAAAACTGTCATTTATCCATGATAATAATGAAATGCCTATTATTGTATACATGATTGGATAAATTGACATTTACAGGTTACTAGAATTTTAGGATTTACCCAAAGGTGAATCGATTTCTATAACTTGTAAACATGATGGGATAATTAAGATCTTTTGGTTCTGTATATTTGTATATCCAAAGATAACTTGTATATTTAACTGGAGATTTTCTTTAATTGTCCAATAATGCTATGGAATTTAATTAAGATTTGTGTGCTATAGTCGTTGCCCAAATGTCGGTTATAGTATACTTTGATGATTTCCAAATAATGTTATGGCATTTAATTAAGATTAGTGTATTGTAGTCGTTGCCCAAAGGTCGACTATGATATACTCTTATTGATTATCTGAATCTATAATAGTTTATTTACTAATTGGCATTTACTTAATGATAGTATATTATAGTTGTTGCCCAAAGGTCGATTATGATATACTTTAAATGATTAGCTGATTCTTATTAGCTTATTTTATGAATGAGCAAGTATGTAATTTGCAGCTATTATAGTTAATTCGCATGTATGTTCTGTTATTGTGTTTAATAGGTTTGACTTTCTAAACCGTGTAAGTCAGGATCCACTAAAGTTACTAGATCCTGACTTACCACAATTAAACAGTATCCTTATGGGTACACAACTTAAGTAGAAAGTCAAATCATAAAGTATAAACACGATACAATATAGTAAATATTAAGTTTATGCGAATAATTTTGGTTTATTCCACAAACAATAAAGAAAGAAATTTACGAAGTTTGTGGATGAAAGTACAAGTTATGTAATAAGTCACTCGTATGTACAAACCTACAATCTCTAAGATTTGAGTTGTAAAGTTTGTAGAAGTTTGAGTTGGCTAACTTATGGAGCAAGATTAAAGACCTTAAGGATGACTAGAGACAACTCAATATTTATGAGAGCACTACAAGGTGTTCATTATGTGATATTGGGTTAGCTCGTATGTTTATGAAGAATAAGGAAGTCACATGTCAACCATGCATAAAGGAGTGCTGCTAAAAGGTTAGTGCAATTGTTTTTCATACATGAATAAAATGTAATATTTCGTATATCTCGCTTATTGCATGATTATTTATACGGAAAATTAATAAGTGTCAAGAATAGGGGGATAATTGTATATATTCTTGCACTTATGAATTTAAGCTTATTAGTGTTATTCATGTCATGACTATATCTGTTTGCTGAGTGATTTTCTTGATGAAAAGTAAGCTATTAGATAGAAACGTGAAAACTTATAATGTCTTTATGTGTGGTGACTTTCATGAGAAATGTATAAAAGTATGATATGACATTTAGTTCATTAGTAAGACTCATCAAAAGAACATGTCATATATTTGTGTATACTATGTTATACATTTATGAAAATAGTATTGTGGGAAATATAATCGGACTTTGAAAGCTACAGTTAAGAGTTAGACAAGTAAATCTTCTTTACCCATTAATGACATTAAGTTGTGGATGTATGAGTTAAGTCTGAGATCCCATAAAGACAATTCCAACCTTTTATTGATTTGTGCGTTGGAAGGGAGCTTGGTTAAGACACCGTTATGTTTGAGGTTGTCTAATAAAAGTAAAGTAAATGTTTATGAACCACATTAAAGAATGGATTCTTGAATGAAATGTTTACTTTGGAGTAGCATTAAAAGATCCAAAGGGTATAAAGACTTACTTTCTTAACTGAAGTCCGAAAATTGTAGAAACCAGTTATGTTAATCTTAAAAATAATGAAATTAGTGGGAGTGTCTGAATAATAAGATGTGGATATTATGGTAAATGATAGACATTGTCTATCTGTATGAATACATTATTCACATGGATTCGAATATAGTTCCATCAGTTGAATGAAAATTTCAACATAAGGGATAATGTTCGAAAGACATGATACTTCATAAAGAAAGAAAAGTATAATCATCTGATAAAGTTAAATCATTTAGAATAACATTAGGAAAACTTGTTATTCTGGAAGTTGGTTTACTTGTAGGATTCAGATATTAGTAAATATTTTTTTCGGTTTCATTCCCACAGTATATTATGTTATGAAGTTTATATTTCTCAATTAATGAATTGTCATTCTAGAAATCAATTTATAGGATAAAATAAATGTTTCCCACGAATGGTTTAGTAAGTTACTTTAGAGTCGTATGAACCGTAAGATTAGTGGGAGTATGTAAATATTTTACCTGTATAATTGATTATTTCTTGCTCACATTTAAATGATTATGCATTATTTCTCTCTGGAGTTAAGATGAAAGTTAATGTGAGAGACAATTTATGTGACAAAGATTAAATTAAAATTTTAATCTAGTCACAGTTACAGTTGGATTGTCTCAGAAAGCTCACATTGAAATGATCTTAAAGAGGGAGTATAATTCGCAAATGCTGCAAATAAAGTCCTAATGCACCTACAAGAACATGTAAATGCATTTATGTTCGTGTAGATTCAGATTTAAGGGATATCGTGACAGTTGAAAGTCCACTTTCAATTATTTGTTCCTTTTATGTGTTGGAGCAGTATTATAGAAAAGTGGTAATTATCTGTTGTTATCAATAAAGTAAAGTAAGGTTTTAGCATGTTTTATCATGCATTAAGGACTGTGGGACTTATTTCAGGGCTTGAGGTTGTCGACACCGTTACCAAGTCGCTGAAAAATTTATCGTAATAACGTCACAGTTATTTCTTCGTCAAAACGACAAGCATTAAAAGGTGCAAACTTATGGAATGAAAGTTTATTGTCGTTAAGAAGAAAGTTCAGAAACAAGAGTGTATGTCAGTATAATGGCCAAGCTGACAATGATGTATTTAAATGAATGTTTACAACTAATGACATTAAAGAAGCATGCAAATAATGGGTCTTAGTTGTAAAGTTGATGATGATGATGATGATGATGTTTGACACTCTGAGCTCAATGATATGTTTCTGATTCCAATGTTTTCCTGTTAATTATGATTGTGTACACAAAATGTTTATAATAACGGGAAAACCTTATGCAAAGCCTTACTTGGACCCTAATGTGTTTATAAATATTAGTTACAGGCTTACATTTGATAAGATGTAACTGTCGTGGTATATGGAAGGGAGTATGCTGCTTAAATAAGTGTATGACCGCCATAATCCGCATTTACAGATTATTGAATGTAAGTGATTATGATGAACGGAAAGATTAGATTTTACGCGCGCCTTATGTTATTCCATAAAGATGTAAGACTTATGTGATTATCTGGCCAAGTGGGAGAATGTAAGAATATATATTTAATGTTACAATATATATTCTAATTATGTGGCCAGATAATATTAATGAGTATAGATATATTGAATAATGTATCATATTATATTATATCAATATATATCTTTATGGTATGATTTAATCTAGACCGTTCAATTGGTCACTTGATGGACGTACCAGATTAAAGGGTTAATATTATAAACGGTCCTCTCTCCCTGCCAGTTAATTGACGCAGAGAGAAAGAGCAGTTCTCCATCAACTGGTCTCTGACAGAAGGATGGACAAGGGAGAGAAGTAGAACCGTTCCACAGTGAAGCGAATCGACAGTCTATGAAGATCAAAGGAATCGAAATCAGTACCGGGTAAGTCATTCTTCACTATACTTTAATCCATATAAAGCATGATCAAGATTCTGGCAATTAGGGTTTATAAAAACTTACATTACCGTGTATATATTTTATATTTTTTTTTGAAGTATTAGATTTCTTGTTCATGATTTAGGCACTTCACACTTTTTTCTTTGATTTTGGCTTTAAAATGAGTGTATTTAGTAACAAAAACATGTATATATTTTATATTTTTTTTGAAGTATCAGATTTGTTGGTCATGTTTAGATTTGTTGGTCATGATTTAGGCATACCTCTCTTAAAGGCGAGACACCAAAATCACATGACATATACCAAATATATATCTTGATTGCAAAGTTGATTCTATTACAACTAGTTTAGTTCTATTTATAGGAAGTGCTCTAGGACTACAATGGAACTTGATGAGAAGTTTAAGGATGATTCTAGCTAACATATATACGATGATGCAGATGGAGATGCATCCTGGGTGGAGAAATGATAAAATTCTAGAGGCCTGCCAGAAGAGTGGAATTCATGTGACTGTAAGAATGAATTAGCTAGCTAGCTAGGGTTAATATATATGTTGTTATAAATGAAAATTACGTGGATGGTTGGTGCAGGCATATTCGCCATTGGGATCTTCGGAAGGGGGAAGGGACCTAGTACACGACAAGACGGTGGAGAGAGTGGCGAATAAGCTGAACAAGACCCCTGGTCAGGTTCTGGTCAAGTGGGCACTTCAGAGGGGCACAAGCGTAATTCCCAAGTCGAGCAATCCCGACAGGATCCACCAAAACATCCAAGTCTTTGGTTGGGAGATTCCTCATGAAGATTTCCAGGCTCTCTCTAGGGTTCCACATCAGGTAATTATTAACTGAATGGGTTGTTTAATATTGATTATAATTTAACAACCTTAATTATGATACATGCATGCAGAAACGAGTGCTTGATGGTGAAGATTTGTTTGTGAACAAAGAAATAGGGCCATTCAGGAGTGTGGCAGATCTCTGGGACCATGAGGACTGATCTCTGTTACTTCTTGAATGCATACTAAACAAGCTAAAGAGTTGATGTAATTTAATTTAGTCTTCTCCAAATTATAATAAGACTGTCTGTAAAAAAAAAAAAAGGTTCATTTAACACGGCCGGGTAATCCAATAAGCTCACCAAAGAGCCCAATTATTAAGTGAGACTTAGATTTAGTGGTGAGCCCACCAAATATCCCAATTATAAGGTGAGAGTTTGATTTAGGGGTGATATGTATTTTTTAATGAGATTATATTTTTATATATGAATATTTTAAAAAAATTAAAAAAAAAGTAATATTAATTAATGGGTTTATAGGTCTTTTGGTACCCTATGTTTGCCCACTTATGGCTTTTGGTACTACATGTTTGGTTTTGCCTATTTTTGGTACCATACGTTTGTCAATTGTTTACTTTTGGTCTGACCGTTAGTTGACCGTTAGAGTTGACCGTTAAATAGTCACGTGACTTGCACATGCTTAACCCTAGGTTTTGATTTTGTTCAGTTTAGTCCTCGAATTTTTTGTCCTAACTTTATATTTTTGCAATTTAGCCCTTAAACATTTCCAACCGCACCTTAGGACTAAATTGACCTAGCCATGGTCCAACCCATGGCTAGGTCGTACCATGGCTAGGGTCGCCGGACCCGAGCGACCCTAACCATGGTCCGACCTAGCCATGGGTCGGACCATGGCTAGGTCAATTTAGCATTAGGGTCCAATTGGGTCAATTAGACCCAATTGCTAAATTGACCTAGCTATGGTTCGACCCATGGCTAGGTCGACCATAGTTAGGGTCACCCGTGTCCGGCGACCCTAGCCATGGTCCGAATTAGCCATGAATCGGACCATTGCTAGGTCAATTTAGTCTTAGGGTGCGGTTGAAATGTTTGAAGGCTAAATTGCAAAAATAAAAAGTTAGGACAAAAAATTTGAGGACTAAAATGAACAAAATCAAAATTTGAGGTTAGGCATGTGCAAATCACGTGACTATTTAACGGTTAACTCTAACGGTCAACTAACGGTCGGACCAAAAGTAAACAATTGACAAACGTATGGTACCAAAAATAGGCAAAACTAAACATGTGGTACCAAAAGCCAAAAGTGGGCAAACATAGGGTACCAAAAGATCTATAAACCCTTAATTAATTAATGAACTTATGTAAAAATACTACAGGTTCAAGATCGATGAGACCCAACCCAAATTAGTCGAGACCTATCGAAATCCTACCTGAACCTGCTAGGATCTGACTCTAACGCGTTGGTTTCGATTCGAACCAACGGGTCCCCAAACCAAACCATGCTAGGATTTGGTCCCCAAACCATGCTAGGATCCTGATGGGATCCTATCCGAATCCGTAGGGTTCCAATTCGAACACGTTGGACCCTAGCACGAACTCGCCCGGGACTCGACCCAAAACTATCGTCGTAGTACAGTCTGAAAGCCAGCGGAGTCATTATATATATTTTAAGTAAGGGTATGAGTATATTGGTAATTAAACTATATAGTATTTTTGGAAAGCTTAGTTAATATATGATTTATTATAAAAATATGAATTAATTAATACATATATTAGTTAATGTTAATATTAAAGTAAAATAAATAAAGTATTAATTAGACCATGTATTAATATATTCTAATAAATGTAATCAAACATGCTTTAAAATTCGAAAAAATAAATAAATAAACAAAGGCCTGATTAAGTTAGTGTAAAATTTGATACATTTGCTCATGTGATTTAATTGATCGGAAATCCAATTACATTTATGATGGACTAACTTTTGACCTATAAAATAAAGGGAGGCTCCCAAGATGAGTTATGACAGTCCATCTAATACTCCAACTATGAAGCTCGAGATTGGAGATAGTTAATCTAATAATTAAGTAAACTCTATTCTTGTCTGGAGGAATAAGAAAATGTATTATTTATTTTCGGGCAGGGAATTTAACAACTAACCTCAGTAGTAGGAACTAAAACCATCTCTTTTTTTAACTTTTGAGAAGGCAATATGATTAATAATGAAAGTTGCGTTGATTGAGGTAAAGAAGCCTCCTCTCCTCGGTATTATAGTCCGAATGATGTAAATCCAACGAAATTTACGGCTAATTGAGTGATTGAGCTAGTTACCTTTTACTAAATGATGATAAACAGTAGTGTCGTGCCATTTGAATCCTCATTATTAATTTTATTTTCGAAAGTAGTTTTAGAGGTCTACCTTACAAAAAGTAATTAATTAATAAGAGTATTTTTTCATTATCAAGATTTCTAGCGGATTTAAATAATTTTTTTTAATTAAAAAATGAGGCGTTAATTTATTAGAACATGTTAAATGCAAATCTCTCATCATCACTTTCACCAAAATTTCAACCAGAAAAAACTTTCACCAAATTTATTGGCTAAATTATTCTATTCTCTTCCTTTAGAATGACAGCTAGCTACACCCAGAATGGTGTAGAAGGAAATATATATATAGAAGAAAGTCATTACTTTTTTGTTGGCCATAAAGAAAGTCATTACTGACTTAAGAATTAAGATAGCTGAACTGAAGAGGTCCCCCCCCCTCCCTCCCTATATTCTTCATGCCTGGCTAGAACCTTCTGTCTTCTCCTCCAAAGTTTAGGATGTGAGTAATCTTATACCAAGCGTGAAATTTAGTGCGAATATTACACGAATAATTGATCTTAATGATAATGGGGATTTCTGAGTCAAACTCAATCTGCCAACCAACTCAATAAGAATTCCCATGGCTATGCTATGCGTTAGTAGCCGCGACGAGGTTTACGATCATTAACTCATTAGGGCCCCGCAATCTACTCGTGGAAGGAACATGGTCTACGAATATTAGGCCCACTATCTCATTCACGCAACTCCATATATATAGAAATACCACCGAAATTCTATAGGATTCTTAATTATTTTTATTATGTATGAAAATTCTTTCATTTTCACAACAAATGAGTTTGTAGTAACGAATATATTCATCCACAATAAGTGATTTTTTTTAATATATTAACGGCAATACTCATCCAGTTAAATAATGACCAAGTTTGATTTTTTTTTTTTTTTTTTTTAAATCTTAGTTTGATGTTGATTTGCATTCAGTTTCTCATACATTTGGAGGAATTGTACACAATAATGCAACTATAATTTTTAAATATAGAAAAATATGGTTTCTATTATTTGATCAAGAATGAACCAACTGGCAGAACACTGCCTACTAAAACTACAGGCAAGAACTTTAACTTATATAATCACATTTTGCTGCTGCTGCTTCCTTTTTCAGCAATATAACTTTTTATAACTGTAAACAAACCTAAACATGAGACCCCGACAGATATTTCTAAAAAGAATTCAACTGTAAACGTTTAGAAACATCATGTTCAAAACCATTGATGAACAAGAACTCCTTTCTGTCTCAGCGAAGTAAAGAGATCCATACACTGCTCATATGTCTTCTCATACTTGCTACTCCTTTCACCTGGGCAACATCTCTGCCACCTATTGTAGTGGCATTCCAAGAACAACTCATCGATCAAGCAAATTGCGCCGCTCTCTATCAACCTCGGGATCAAGTCGAATTCAGTCCCCTCCACATCCATCTTCATCACCACGAAATCTTTCTCCGACACTGATTCCTTCAACCACTCTGCAAAATCAAACCCTTGAATCGTAGCAACCTCTCCGTTAAAGGTTCTTGACGATTCGACCGACTGAATCCTCCCCATCCCTCTTCCTGCAGCTTCGGCTTTCTGACCCGGGTCACGAGTGATTTCAAACGATAGTGTCTCGTTCTTCACCCATGCAGCGTAAGGCAGTAGATTCACATGCTTTTTCAGCTTGTACTCTTCATGGAAGGTGTGGTCTGCCTCAATAGCATACACCTCGAAGGTTTTATTCTGCTTCGGGTATTGCTTTCTGAACCAACTGCCAATGCTGGAACCGTAACTCCTTGCTCCAACATCTACATACACATACCTGTTCTTGAAGCTGATATCAACAAGTGTGGGGAGATACTTTATGTTCTGTATATTTCGTTTCAGGGTAAGCCATGGCTTCAATGGTTCCTCCGTAATCAATTGCTCAGCGTTCCTCACCAAATCCAAGTTTCGATTTGGGATGGAGCACTTATTGCCTACGGAATTCTTCGCCGATTGGCTTAGAATGTTGAAATCTGCATGTTTCTTCAGAACTATTTCTCGAATATTTGGCAGCGATGTATCGGAACCAGCAAATTCATGCGACCTCACTAATTGGCAGCAATTGAATAAATCAATGAACGAATTGAAACTGTAAGTATCGTTAGCCCTTACATGGAACACCGCGTACCCTTCGGGTTTCAGCGTCCTTCCGATCTCGGATGCAACATCCAGCGGACGAACCAATCTGTCAAACCGACCACCGCCGGAGAAGATGAAGTCGAAGGTGTTGTCGCTGAACGGCAGCTGGTCTGGCTTGCCGGACTTCACCAATGGTTTCGACGCTTTCTTCGAGATTCCGATCGCGTCAGAGACTCCGTTCTCCTTCAAAGCGAACACGTCCTGTCCGGTCATCGCCTCGATGCATAGGGACTTGGATGTTGGCGATATAAATCCCTCCGCCATCAGATCGTGAAACACCGACGTATAGAACCTTACTCCCTTGATCCAATCCTTGCTCGTATAGAGCTCGGCGCCGCTCGGTCCAGAAGATGTCGATTTCACGGCCTTGGCGGCGACAACGGCGGCTCCGGCGCCGGGAGTAACGAGATTGAAATTCTCCGGCATGGAGAAGAAGCAGAAGTCGCCGATGGCGCACGACTCGCCAGCAATGGTGACGACGTAAGCGAACCGAACGATGACGATAAAGACGCCGAAGAGAAGCAGGCGGCCGAGAATGTTACGAAGGAGGCTGTGCTTGCCGGTCGCTGGCTCCATTGCGTTATTGTATGATCAATTGAAGGTTAGTAATCACAAGAATATGAATAGAAAGAATAGCAGAGGATACTAGCGAGAGCAGAATCGAGCGGAGGTGTGGTTAGCTCCGACGAGGGCAGTGGGGCGGAGAAAAGTCTTGAATGGGAAATACAGCGGGGGGAACTGAAAAACCATAGTGGTGAGGTGAAGCTATCTGGTAGACATTACTGGACAGATCGAGCTGTGGTGTTGAGAGAGAGATTCCAAGCGAAACGAAGCAGGTGTAGGTGTTGAAGATGGTTGTGGAGATGAAAAAGGAAGGAGACGACGCGGACGCGGCGTTGTTACCGGGGTAGCAGGTCACCACGCGGATGAAATTGGACTTAATTGCTGCTAGAGATTGGGATATTCACGATACTGCCACAGGCCCCGCTGCTTTGTTCTTTTCACCGTTATGGGTAGGGCCACGCGCCCTATCCGGATGGATTATCATAAGATGGTGGGTGAGCGAACTCGGTGTGCGTTCTTTCGGTTAATTAACAAATATACGTACAAAACTTTAAAGGATTTTGCTATACTTGCCGAAATTTCACGTGAAATATCTAACGAAAGCTCTCACTATGGCATATCTGTAATTTGTTTTAAGTTGGATGGCAATATAAACACAGACACAGTCGGCTGAAATTTCACAGCCCCATTCACAGGCTAAATCATTATTGTTAAAAAGGCTGACCGAAACTGATTATTAAATACCTAATTAAAGTTGATTTATTATTACTAAACAATAAACAAAATGGTTTGGTGTAGAGCCGATAGAGAGAGAGTTCCCACTTCCCACTAACTCAACTTAAATTAATATAGTACAAGATATGGATTGTTACAAATAGTGTTATTGTGTGGAATCTTATACTTCTGTGAGGTGACCTTAGTTGCTCGTCTCAATTTGTTGTTATTCTCCTTTCTGTAATCACTTGCAAAGAGGGATAGATTGGGGGTACTCAATTTTCCGTTTTAGAGATAAAGAAATAGCATAATTATAGAGAAAGCTTAAAAACTTTAATGAGGCAAATGAGGAGTATTTATAGATATCTATCATTAATCCATATTAGGATAAGGTTAACTCGGCTTAATCGCCGATAGGTTATAATAACCTTGTTCGGTAACAGAACATCAAGGGTGTCGCGTCCAATAGGGGGTCAATTAGGTACAGACAAGTTGACCCGCGTGTCGCCAGGCCAACCTATCATCGATAGGTCGACTCGACGACTTGTACAAAACAAGTCGACTTGTTTTTGTACAAGTCTTGGACAAGTCGATTTAGTTGGGGGCCGACTTTTCCTTGACAAGTCAGGCGAATTTCGAATATGTCGGGGAAAATATGATTCTGCACCTTGTTCGATGTGTAATTCATTTTCGTCATCAGGTTCTACCGTGGCCGTATATCAATCACATTGTATATCCTTTAATGTACGTATACAAATTATAGAGTGTTATAAGGTACTTATTAATGTGCAGTACGTGTTCGTCAGAGTCTAGATTGGGATCTTTAGTTTTGGTAGTTAACCGGAACTCCGCGGTTCGATACATCCATATACGTCTTAAAGGTCGTATAGACTCTAGCTATTATTTTTTGTTGGCAAGTGTACATTATCCTTACAAGTTCGATCACAATATTGAGTAGGCTCTGATACTATCATCTCACACATTCAAGCCCGAGCAAATACTAGTTCAATCCAGCCTGACTGAGTCGTTTGTTCTTACTTGATTCAGAAAATGAGAAATTATTGTTGGATTTGAGTAGTACATCTATTATCTAGTAATGCTTCAAATTTTTATTTTCTTATCCATGGTACAAATTATGTGGTAATACACGACCATAATATTAAACCGAGTTCAGATACTACTACAATGTCACTTTGATCTTTGAAGTAAGTGCTAATATTAATTAATGCTTTCAGATCGATTTTTTTTAAAGCTATACTAAATAGGATTAATGTTTATGTTGGCCAAAAAAAATATATTAATGTTTATGGTTAATTATTAAATTGTTAGATAATAATATTTAGAAGGTTGTTTTTTCTGCCCAAATATATTTAGAAGGTTGGATAAAAATAACTGACAATTTTTTTTAAAAAATATTTTACGAGCTTAGCTTTCACATATTTAGTAATTATATTTGTTAGGATATATGTTTTTTTCAGGAAATTACCCACATGCTGGACACATTATTGAAAACATAAATAGCATTTTTTAACTGCGAGCTAGCCATTTGTTCGGTTAACCGGACATTAGTTAACAATTTATTTGACTGTCTATTATCAACTTAAATGTGTTGCATTATTTTATTACGTGTTAGTCAGATGACTCATTCGTTCAAATCAAGCAAAAAAAAATCTAACAGGTAAAAAATGTATACATGTGAAATTGAGTTCGAAAAAAAAAAACTCAAGACGTGTTTTTCAGTATCGCATAATAATTAATATATCTAGTGTGCTGAGAATTTCTTAGGCTAATAAAATTAGTGAAGAGATAATGAGTGAAAATTGAGCACGCACTTTTGTGATTATCCGACGGAGAGCTGCTCACATGTATAATCAGAGCCACCGGTTTCAACGGCCATAAATACCGTTAAGGCGTTACTTCTGTTCCCCGGTGTGACTCAGTGACACAACAGTCAACCCAATAGCAGATCCATTTTTTTATTTTTTTTATTTTTAATCTTAGCAGATCCATCTTCGTAGGGATAATTTTTTTTTGGTAAAACAAGGGTTAAACTTTAATATCCTATATATTTATTATTCACACGTCGTACAAAACTTGTTTATATTTAAGACTTAATAATAATAACTCTGGTAGTTCATCATGTTTGACAAATTTGGTCAATTTTTACCCTAAATATTTCCGTATGGTAAAATGATTCACTATATTTTGTAAATGTATTTTTATTTCATTCCTTAATATTCTAATAACTTTTTCGACTGGCAAGTAATGTTGGCAAAAAAAAAGTGTCATATAATATTGATAAATAATATAATATTTAATTTATATAAATTTTATATAGACAAAATATTCAAAATTGTTTTGAAACTTTTAAAATAGCTTATAATTTTAGTATATTACATTTAAAAGTTCATAAAATTTAAGAAAAAGTGTTTTTTAAGGAACATACTAAAATTCATAAATGTGACATTATTTTATTTTTGGAATTCAGTTTTAAATTAGAAAACTAAAACTGAAAAAAAAAAAAAAAAAAAAAAAAAAAAAGGACTAGATCTAAGCTCTTTAACCTAGACATGATCGAATTCCTAGCTTGGATCGGACCCAAACTTTCTGACTACAACGAGAATTGAATTTTTATACTTTATATTTATGTTTTTTTCACTTTTTTTTTTTTGTTAACTTAGTCCTAAACTGTTTGGTTTAGACATTAATTAGTTCCAGTTCCAGCCTATCTATTATCTTTTGTACAAAAAGTGAAGAGGGTCACAACCAACAGAACCCCAGCTATAATTTAATTCCTTAAGTCAATGACAGCCCGTATATAGTTAGAATTATTGAATGAAATTTGCCAGTGTATTACAAAATGGATAGGCATCACATTAAAGGGGCAAACTGCAAACAGGTGGAAAGAAGATTAACAGCTCCTCCATTTGTTGGTATCAAATAGAAGGGGTTAATAACTAAATTAGTACATGAATTTGACTAAATTATAAATCACTAACTAAACTTGGATTATTATTTTTTAAATTAACTACTTGATTTTTTTAATTTCCAATCAAATTGCTACTCACACTCACGAAATAATTTCCATATAACATGATACAAACAAAATAAGTGATGTTCATTAAAGTGTTTTGATAAATTCGGCAAGAAATTGAATGACTGCAATAAAATACATTTAATTAAACAATCAATTGCAATACAATAATGTAATTGGGTGAATGTTAAATCTAGTGTCCAAATGAACGTATTACAGTGTAATTATTTCAATTTATTGTCGAATCTATTTTTGGTACACATCAAAAGTAGGGTTGGACAATTTATTCGGTCTATTGAACTGATTTGGAACTTGCACGAAACTGGTCCAGGTCGGATCAATTCCAAATGGCCCAATTCTGCAATGGATAAACCAAATCAAGAAAGACGATTCTTCATATCAGAATTGAATCAGAACCGATTTTGGACTGATTTTTTCTTTTTTTAAAAAAAGTAATTCAAATATTCATTAAAAAATGGTATGGAGCGGGTTCTAACCAGAACAAGTTCCAAACATACCAGTTCTTTTGAGAATAACCATACACAATTAAAAACTTAGTCATGTTGGATCGGAACCAAATAAAATAGTTATGGTATGGACTGAATCCATGCTCATCTATAATCAAAAAATTCCATGTGACCACAACATACTCTTTTTATATCAAATTTAACAAAATTATAACTGATGTTGTAATAATTTGTTCGAAAACTAACTTTTAAATAGCTATTTTTACAAATTCAAATAGCAATTTATAATTATATTTTTTAAGTTTATGGAGCGATTTAGTTATTAACTACATATATAAAATTAAATATGGGGGTTGTCCCTAAAAACCTTTTGACTTGTATCTGGTCTGGGCTGTCTGCTTCAATCATTGGACACAGCGTGGCTTTCATCTTCTTTACATAGGCTGTACCTGTCGAAATTATTGATTTGTCTTACATAACACATGATTTAACATTCTTAAGCAACTATTTTGTTAGCGGAAAAAAACAGTCATCTTCTTGATAGGAAAAGGAAGGCAGCACAACTATACTTGTGGATTTTGAAAAGGTCTAAAAAAAAAATGGACCCAAGCATACACGTAGAGGAACTAATTAGTAAATATATTTAAATTTGCTTACTTAGTACAAACTCGTGATTTTTCTTCAAGGGTAAGAACTGAACTATAAATTAAACAATTAATACAAATAAAATTTAGGATAAATGTATGATTTAAAATAGCTAAATCAAGAATAATTGCACTTCTTATGGATTAAAATTTAAAAGTACACAATAATAAAAGTCGAGACTTGTGGCAATTGCCCCTCCCACCTTGGTAGCTCCGTCCATGGATGATGTATGTGTGTGGATATTGTGGATGAGTAGAAACAAGAATTGGATGCATAGCTAAGCTAGCTAGCTGGAGTGGGAAAGAAACAACACATAATCACATGGCGGGACTAGACATTATACTGTCACTATCGGCTACACATATTCTCTATCTATACAACTCATGTATGCAATTCCATACTTTTTTTTTTTTTTTTAACAGAAATTTCAGAAAAAAAAAAAATTTCCATACCCTTTTGGACTTTTCTATATATATAATATAATATAATCCATTTGGTTTAGGATTTGAACATTTGGTTGGTTCGGCTGGATGTTAGGTTTCTGCCGTTGTCGATTGTCTTAGGGGGTTCATTTGGGCCCACCCTCACAACGGCCTTCACAAGATAGTTAGTTATCTAAGAAATTGGCCGGTGCAAGCCTGATAGCGAGTTCAACCAGTTAATAAGCCCAACGGTCTGTACTAACAAACTAACCTACTACACCTCCTCCGGTTGACAAATAATTTTTTTATTTTTATTTAAAAAAAAAAACAATTTAATATGATTTAACGTTTCATTTCTTAACTAGAAGTTAGGAGTTCAAACGCTGCTAGTGATTTTGGTAGCTCAATCCGGAGTACAATCAAATAACTTAACTGAAAGAATAGGAGAAGGGGGTACTACGATCCAATTAGTCGGACAGATCTCCTTTCTGGATTGGATTACAATCCAGTTTGCACATCGATTGACGCTTTCTCGAATGACCTTCCAAGTAATGTTTGGGATCAAGCTTACGACTTGCCGAATGGAGCTAATAATGTTGTCAAACTTACAGTTGAGATTTGTCGAAGTGTGTCGAATTTGACTTACTAAGTACTCCGCCTCCGACTCTATAACGACGTCCCTCCATTATTAGTTAACTGCAAGTTCGACACCTTGCAAGATTGCTTTCGCTTCCATCTTTCCGCTACGAGCCTTCCGAGTTCATCTCTTGCAACAACCTCTATGTCTCCCCAACCACCATATTGCAGCCAACTTCCATCACTTCATACGGAATGATTAGCATTCTACTCCTTACAAACTAAACTAATGTGAAAGAATATTAGTTTACCCCTTACTAGTTGATATGCCTCCTAGTCAACGACACGTTTAGTTCGACGTAATGCACAGTTGATTATAATAAATACAAATTTATTTTATTGTTTGCACTTTGAATCTGCATGACTTATTCCATCCGACCCTCTTATTACGTCTCACTCAGTAAATACAATTCTTATTTATACTTATTGAATAGTGAATCTGTATGCTTTTGGACAAGTTTTTTTTTTTCAATGAAAATGAATGTGTTAGTAGTGATGACCCTATGTCCATCCCGCTACGTAATGTTCGAGCTCTCTTGCTCACGGTACACTTGCCTCGTCAATGTAGCCCTACCAGCAGCCTAGTATAGTTAAGAGGTCGGTCGACGCCCAGTTCTATGCCTGACGCGGTGTGTGGCCAGACAGGTCTTGATATTTATTAAACAAGTCACCACGAGGTGACGCCCCTGAGGGATTTCGAACATGGAACCTCGGAGCCAAATCACATAAGAGTAAGCGCTTTTGATCACTAGACCACAATTGCATGTGCTTTTTGGACAAGTTGTCATTTAAACAAAAAGAAAAAACCAAAAAGAATTAAATTATTAAAAATAGCAAATATTAAATTCTAATAGTATTTTTTTTTATTTTTTTTTTTAAAGCAAAAAATAAAATAAAATAGAGAGAGTGTATATAGTAGATTCAAGTGAATCCATCTAGAGTCCGGTTGGGTCCAATTTAAACTCTGATTTGAGAAATTATTCTGTAGGACCGGACTAACATATGACTCTCACTCGCTGTCCCATTAGACAATCAAATAATCAATAGGTGATAAGTGTCCATGAGTAAATAATTTTCTGTCATGTGTTGCTAATTGGCTGAAGAGGTACCAAGTAAGAGCTATGCACGGGCTCGGACGAGCAAATCTGAATTGACCTAGGTGAGGGTCCGGCCCGACTGGATCCAGTTGACCCAATGGTAGCAAACAAGTGAACTAAATTAAATTAGCTTCTTAACGTAACGCGGCGCTACCAGAATTCTCTCTCCCCTAGCTGGCTGGCCCTGTCAGAATCAATCTCGTATTTTTTTTTTCTCTCATTTACAACACCATATAGGCATATAATCTATATTATATATAAGGCAAGAGGAAAGAGACAATGATTAATCTGATGATGCCACGTCACTATAGGGGAGTAATCTGCGTTTGCCACATCGGCATTCTAATCCATCCGCGACTGCGTATCACGCGCCCCTAAATTTATTTCTTCATCGCCCGTTTATCTCCTTCTTCGTCTGTTTCTTTTTCATTCTCTTTCTCTCCATATTTAACCCTCACCTCCTCATCTCCTAATCTATTTGTCTCCCCCTCCGCACCCCAACATTCCGCCTCCAATATCTATCGCCTCCAAGATCTCAACTGCTGCCACTCGAATGGATTCAGGCATTTCTTGACTTTTAATGGCCGAGGAGGCGAATGACTCTCTGCAATTGTAGTAATTCTATCTCCTGCAACTCACTTTGATTTCTGCAGGTGCTTCCTGAATTGATCCAATAATCTACTGAATTGTTCCATAACGGGTACATTGCAACTTCGGCATATACGAATTTGGATGCCTATCAAACAATCTCTTTTCTTTTGCTACCATGCTGACAAGGTTATGAATGTTAGAGATCAAAGATAGGGACCTTCGTTTTGATTGTTGTTGATGCGAATTTCATGGTTATGTCAGCGACTTGACTCGCACCTGGCCTTCATCTGGGAGCTTCTCCTCTGCTAAAGTAAGATTCAATCCACTTCATAGACATTTTGCTCTTCATAAATGGTTAACCGATGTACATACGTATAAAGAGTGAATGATATGTTTGGAAAAAGGCTTAAGATAAAAAAAAAAAAAAAAAAAAAAAGAGGAGCCAATCGAGATAATTAATATTCCATATAGCGTGTGGAATAATTTGGATCACATTTTACCTTCTTTTGATTATTTTTTAGTCACTCGGTGCTTTTTTTTGTTTATGTTTTTTTTTTTTCATTTTCTAATTTTCTTTGCTTCTGGATCTAGATGTAGCTACCTAGATTCTTATCAATATTTATTAGTTACATGTGAATCAAAAAGAAGAAGAGGTTTCATTGCATTTGAAGGTATGGTGATGTAATGGAGGAGAAGATCCTAGAAAAGGAGCATATGCTTCAAGAGAACAGAAGACGTGAATATGGGTTGGGAAGAAGAATAAATTGACTGAGATTTATTCACGTCTACTCAAGACGAACAGATTTTAAGGAAGATTGGAGTTTGTTCAATTTGACTAGAAGATATGAAATCTTATTCATCTTTAAGACAAGACAATGGCTAAGAATAAAGTTTTATTGACTCAACATAATGTTTTATTTGATGAAGTTGTTAATTCAACCTTAAAATTAATTTCCGCAAAACTGCTGAAAATCTGAGCATCATAAATTTGTATTCTTTTTGCATTTGAAGGGGATGATGAAAGGTGATGCATCAATGACTGTTGATTTAATTTCTTACAATATAACACCGTTGGACAATCAAAGTCATGTATTTTTTTATTTGTCTTAAAGTGGATATATATTAGCTGGTTTGCGCTGCTGTTTCAGCTTTCAGATACTTTAGAGGACTGTCAAAGTTGCCTACAGATTTCCATGTTCCTGCTACTAGGGAGGATGACATGTTCTATTTTCTCCACTATGTTTATGGATTTCAGGTTAGTTTCTCAAGGATTTGTCCAAAGTTGCCTTAAAAAAGTATAATTCAGATTTCAGACCCTTTGGATGGAATTGTATTTGTGTTCATGTATTATATGTTACATGATACTAAATGATGTTATTTCTTACGTAATGAAATTGAGCATCATCAAAATGAAATTGTGTTTGACTAATTAGTGCAGTAGGTGTACAGATTCCATATTTGTACCCATGTTTGCAGCATGATCTCATTACTTTCACTTTATATATACATGTGTTGTTACCTTTTGAGTAAGTTTTTGTTACCTGACGTAAATTTGTTAACTGAACCCTATATGGCTGCACAACTCATTCGTGTTTTGTTGTCTTCATTCTACATATACACACATAACACATGCACGACAATATCTCTAGCACGGGTAGTATCTCTATTTTTCAAGCTATATAGTTCGGTATCTTTAATCTTGTGCCAAGCTTTTTATAATACTAAGTGCTCCATTGTAGTCTGTTTATATTGTTATTTTATGAATATAATTCCATCTCTTTCTTTTCAGTTGAAGAGTTTGAAAGCCTTCTCTGGAAATCAGAAACCTTTGACATTTTACCTTCATCCTATGATATTCTTTAGGAGTTCTAAAATGCATTATTTATGGATGAAGTGGAGAGTAGTTGCAATATGATATAATTCCTTGCGTGTTTGTTGATGTGATCTATTTTCCTCATCTATATCATAAGTTTACCTCCTTTTCCCCATTTCTTCTTAATAGAGAAACTTTAATAGTGGGTAATCGGTGAATTGTCTGATTATGTTCATAGGTTTAAAACTTAGCAAGTCAGAACATAATTTCAATTTTCAACTTACATGTTACCATTTACGGTTTGACAGGTTGCCCCGCGCGTAGCGCGGGGTTAGCACCTAGTACTGATTAACGCCTAATGTTGGGTTAATGAATTCGTGAATCCAAAGCAACCCCAATCATCAAAGATGTCAATTCCAGAGGAAGCAACCCCACAGAAGCAAGCGCAGTCATCTCCGCCGCCCCTTGCGGCTGAAGCGCCGCCTCAAGCAGCAGCATCCGGCTCGGGGTTCGGCGTTCCAGCCATCTTGCGGCGCTGGAGGAGGGACGATATCATAAGGAAGGGCTCTTTGGCCTTGAGGGGATTGGCTCTAGTCTTCTCTCTCCTCTCTTTCCTGATCATGGCGACTAATAAGCACGGCGGATGGAAAGATTTCGACAACTACGAAGAATTCAGGTAATTTGATTTCGATTCTATGAGCATACGGTGGATAATTTATGGATCAGATGAATGAATACTGCTTCGATTTTGAATTGCGCAGATACTTATTGGCGATCGCACTGCTATCGACTCTGTACACTGGAATCCAAGCGTTCCGCCATGTACACCGCCTCTCGACTGGGAAACAAGTTGTGAATTCAACCTCTTCATTGATTGACTTTGCTGGTGACCAGGTGAATGAATAACTGAAACCCTGCTTCTGCAATTCAAATAGATGATTGATGCTCTGTTTTATGATTGTTTCATCTGAAAGGGGAGATTGTGTTTACCAAACATTGATGCTAGCAATTTATTCGACTACTCAAACATTGATGCTAGCAATTTGATAATCAATGACAATCCATTTTTGGAATTGGATGGGTGTAGGTTGTGGCATACCTGTTGATATCGGCAGCATCGACGGCGGTGCCGATGACGAACAGAATGAGAGAGAATGTGGATAACTTGTTCACAGACTCCTTAGCTGCATCCATAAGCATGGCTTTCTTTGCTTTTTTCGCATTGGGATTGTCTGCGTTGATTTCTGGGTACAAGCTCTCTACACAATCTTATATATAATAATGATTGCTGGTGGTGATGGTATTCTATTCTCTCCTCATTGTTGTTCCCCAATCAATTGGTTCTGTATATACATAATTGTTGGTCATCACTTATTTGCATTGTGCAGCTTTGAGTCTGGAATTGTGCTCATTGTCACAACATGAAGTTAAGTAGTGGCTGTATCTGTAATGTATTCTTTTGCAGCATTGTATCATATTTATATGTAAGAATGTTCTGTCTGAAATATTACCAATTTTATTAAGGGTTAATTATCAAAATACTAGCTGATTTTTTGGTGGTTGAATAAATTGCTAGATTTTTTTTTTGAAACATTTTGCTAGCTATTTATTCGACCGTCACAATTTGGGTAATATAAACAACTTATGCCCCTCTGCATTGCCTAGATTAATTAATTAAGAAAAATAATTCACATTCTCAATTCAAAATGTATTTTCATTATTATAATTGCATGTTAAATCATGATTCAGTGGCATATTTGGTTAGCCACCCCTGAATAAATAAATAAAATAAAACGAAGGTCAACAACAGTACACGTATTAAACTATAATATATCCTGCTAATCAATGAAATTGTGGTACAAATAATAATAAATAAATATTATCGTTTGTAATAGTATATGTTTGATTTGAATGAATAGAATGGTATGCTATCTTAGCTCATCTTAGGACAGAAAAGAAGCAAAAAAGGAGTTGTCTGTAGGTTCTTCCTTGGTTGTTCTGTCTAGTCCGAAGGTGCTGTTTGTCTGCTGCTGAAACATCATCTCCTCCGGTTTGTTGTAACCAAACATTAGTCCTTGGTTGTCGGCGGCACTAGTAGTAGTAGTCCTGGGTATTGCCGTGGGCCTAATTATTGGAGCAGCAGCGTTATTATGGAGGAGCATTGTCTGGGTTTGGGTGGCGGCGTTGGAACCGCGACCCACAGGAATATCATGGTTGTGCTTTCCCTCATAAGTGGTGATCACTGCTCTCATGTCCTGCGCTGCTCGCTCCACGTGTTTCCTCACTGGGCACCCAATGTATGTACATTTATAGTAGCTCCTGCAATTTCATTCACCAACACACACATTGTTAATTATAATAATAAAGGGTATAATTAATAACTACATCTACTCATCTACTACTACTAGTTAGCTGGTCTTTTTTTAATCAAATAGGTAACTGAACTAACTACTAAGTGATTGACCAATTAAGTACTTTCAATCAATTTGATGTTAAAAATGGAATTTGTCACATATTTATTACATAATGATCGATATGATATGTCATTTAAAGTGATTAATTGAAATTGATGGTTTAAACTTATAAAATTCAGAAAAAACCAGGTTCTGGGTTATATGGTATTGGATGGAAGCTGACCTTGGGTTGGGGTTTCCTTTGACTACTTTCTGACCATACTTCCTCCATCTATAGCCATCGTCAAGTATATCGATTTCACTAAGTGTCTGAACCACAACTCTGGGCTCCCTCACTGTTTTGTTCTCAGAACCTCCTCTATTGTATTCTCCATCTCCTCCTTTCCTGCACCACCACCATAAATATACATAATCTTAATTAGTTCCCTCTATATACACATCACATGCATGCAAATCGTATTTCAGAATTTCTGATTTTGCCACGTATCATTATTTAATTTAATCGAGCAAAATTATAATATTTATTCAGATTAGTTAGGTAGGTTAGCTTACCATCTCTTGGGAGGGTCAGATGCTCCGGTTTCAATTTCATCCTCATTATCATTCCCTCTGAAACGACGATGACCGCTCATTCCTTCAAAATCCTGATCACCACCCGTCGAGACGGAGGTGGAATCCTCGTGAAATGTCTCGGAGTCCATTTTCGCGGATTGGTCCGAGGTGGAAACCTCCGAAGTCGCGGTGGCTTGTCGAGCTGCATTACTATTTTTTGTTGATGAGTTAGGCTTAGGATGGTTATGGCTTCCCTTGTAAACAATCTCAGTAACATGGCCATCCTCTAGAGATGTCTCCACCTTCTTCTTTGTCGGACAATTAGGGTACGTGCATTTGTAGTAGCTTCGCGGGTTTTCGCTCCCTTTCACCTGTTTCTGCCCGTATTTTCGCCATTTATACCCGTCCGATGACGAAGATGGCTTCTTCTGTTCCCTATTAATACCACCACCACCGCCGTAAACGTAACCTCCTTCTTGTAGAGATTCGGAGGTGTTAAAGCGCTGCTGATTCGAATGATCGAATTCCGACTTCACTTCAGTCTTCTTTGGTTTATTTGGGTACACGTTATTGTTGTTATTGAATGAGTAATTCTTGTTTGATGCTTCCTCCTGTGTTTTCCATGGCTCCTCCTACACGCACAAAAACGTTAGAATATAGTTGAACACTAGATTCGCGCTAGTGTGAGAATGTTATAAGTACATAATTAGACAGATTCTGAGAATGATACAAAGACGTCATCATACCAGTGGAACGAATGATGAAGAAGAAGATTGGGAGACAGATGAAGAACGAATATTAGAAGGTTGTTCGGGGAGGACACGTGGCAGTTGGAAGGTGAAGTCAGAGTAATTGTTGATTCCTCCTCCACGCCCACCGTAATTGCTCCAATTGCTGAATAATCCTTCTCCAGAAAAAGCTCCAGTTGTCGGGGAAGCCACAAGCTGCAGTTAATTAAACAACCAACACACTAAATGCAAGAGATTTGTATATACAAGATTGATTCTCAAGTTTGAGCCGAGATAGTAAAAGTTAAAATATCCTAAGTAGACATTTACAGCTGAATTCGAATTTGATTCTACTAAAAACACAACTCGTTTAACAGATCAGTTAATAAAATGCATGAATAAAGTAAGATAATATTGTAAATGCAAGATTTAGTTTTTAAACATATACGAGATTGCTACTGATTAAAATTAAAGTCATCTAAAGAGTTTTCTTCAACTGAATTTAAATTTGGGGTTTGCTCCTGAAAGCGCAACTTGCTTTAGCGATTGATTCAATCAATTTCGTGAAATGGAGTTGCTGCTGCTTACGTTAGAATTGGAGAAGAGAACAGGGGAATCGAGGAGCTCGGAGAGAGCCAAGTACGAGGAAGGAGAAATTGGGGGAGGTGAAAGCGGTAGCGACGGCGGTGGAATTGACTTGAACTTGGGGAGGTGATGATGATGATGGTCCATTATTAATGATTTTAGGGTTTTAGAGTGTTTGAAGGGAAGAGGATGATTAATGAGAAGAAGGCGAGATGTGCGGGAAGGATATATAGAGGAGCAAATGCATTCATGCAGCTCCTTCCTAGAACAAGCAGGTGGGACCAATAGCGGGAACTTTGACCGTTGAAAAGTCAAATAATGGGGCTCTGACCGGACAGTCACAGTCCACGTCGGATCAATGGCGGCTCTTTTCTAATGTTTTCCATGTTCTAAAGTCACGGGACATCAGCACGTGTGGCCTCAACCTAACCAAAATTTTATAGTCGAACTAGATACCTGCGCGCGCTACGCGCGTGCGCGTTGTCTTCCTGAGAATGTTGTAATGACATCATTAGAATGACTCCGAGAATGATACAAAATCGGCTCGATTCCTAGGATGATACAAGAACATAACCGTATTTTCTTAAAAAATTCAATTAAACTATGTAACATACTGTTATAATGAAAATAAAAAAAATTCTAAAAAATTTAAAGTAAAATGCTCGAGGGACCGGGAGCAAGAACATTCACTATAGAGGCTCCCGGTCCCTCGAGCATTTTACTTTAAATTTTTTAGAATTTTTTTTTATTTTCATTATAACAGTATGTTACATAGTTTAATTGAATTTTTTAAGAAAAAACGGTTATGTTCTTGTATCATCCTAGGAATCGAGCCGATTTTGTATCATTCTCGGAGTCATCCTAATGATGTCATTACAACATTCTCAGGAAGACAACGCGCACGCGCGTAGCGCGCGCAGGTATCTAGTATAAGCATTAAGGAAATCCACTTAAGTGGATTAAAATATCAATTTACTTGTTTACGATTATAGACATACGCGAGCATTGCAAAAAAAATTGACTTAATTTATGTAAAATATAACATATTATATAAAGTTTTGAACAAATTATTAAAAAATTATAATAATGCTCGAGAGACTAAGAATCATTTAATGTGTTTTTGCTTCTTTTCGTTGAACAATTGAGAGCCCTTTGGTGGGTGATTTTTTTTAATAAGGTTTTGGTTTTATATTATCAGAGCTAATAATGCAATTTGTAGTTCTTTAAAGCCGGACTCATTATGTCTCAAGACGACAATGCGCACACTTCTAGCATATACCAGTATATTTAATATACATACTAGGAAAAACCACTTAAGCCAATTAAGAAAAAGTTAATTTGATTATATTTTGCAATTGTAGATTTATATGCACATAATAGTAGGGCTAATTTAGTTATGACACTATTCAAAATTAACTAAGTTTTTTTTAAATAATAAAAATACGCTAAAAGTGGAAAAATAAATGAAAGAACCAATTTTCAACAATAAATCATACTTTGTATCATAACATTTATTCGTGAAAATATATTAATATTATTGGCTATTAACGTATCATCATGAGCTTACAACGTTATGCATTAGAAATACATTAATATTATTAGTTAAATTTCCAAACATGATCATGCGATTCCGATAATTTTTTCTCTCGGTCCATCTATAATTTATTTTAAATTTTTAGATTATTTTTAAAATTGATATAGTATTTTTTTCGCAATTTAAGTTAATTTCAGTATTCGGAACCAGTTAATACAATTAAGTATTAAGATAGTAACAAAAGTTTATTAGCATATATATATGGTAAAGACATATGGCTTTTATGCATTAAATCGTAGGTGGGTATATGTTTTTGCTCATTTTTCGTTGAACAACAAAGAATCCCTTGGTGCGTGATTTTTTTTTAATCAAGTTATATTCTTATATTATCAGAGCTAATGATGCATTTGTAATTCCTTAAAGCCAGACTCATTATGTCCCAAGACGACAATACACACACTTCTAGCATATACCAGTATATTTAATATACACATTAGGAAAAACACTTAAGCCAATTAAGAAAAAGTTAATTTGATTATATTTTGCAATTATAGATGTATATGCACATAATAGTAGGGCTAATATTTATGTCACTATTCAAAATCAATTAAATTTTTTTGAAATAATAAAAATACGCTAAAAGTGGAAAATGAAAATGAAAGAACCACTTTTCAACAATAAATCATGATTTGTATCATAACATTTATTCGTGAAAATGTATTAATAATATTGGTTCTTAACGTATCATCATGAACTTACAACGATATGCATTAGAAATACATTAACATTGTTAGTTAAATTTCAAAACATGATCATCATGCGATTCTAATGATTTTTTTTTTCTCTCGGTCCATCTAGAATTCATTTTAAATTTTTAGATTATATTTAAACTTGATATAATTTTTTTTTTCACAATTTAAGTTAATTTTAGTATTCGAACCGTTTAATACAATTTAGTATTATGAGAGTAATAAATACTTTATCAGCATAGATGGTAAAGATGTGTGGCATTTATGTATTAAATCATAGGTTCGATTCTTTGTAGTGACAATTTGTAATGTTTTTTCTTCAAATATTTAGAAATAATAAATTACTACAAAACCCTAAGTTAATTGATTACATTAATTTATTCAACTAGTTCTACCATAGTAATATAGATAATCATATAAAAATTTGGCGGTTACAAAATGGCATTTGGCCATTATATAATAGATATACAGTTATCATGTCGAGATTTGTAGTATGTTGAAATCTGATTAATTTTTTTATTTTATTTTAAAATTTAATTTATTATCTAACTCCTAGTCTAATTGCAAATTCGAATGTATTCGATTGTATTTTAGTTAAATATTATTATTATTATTATTATTATTATAATTATATTTTAGTAAGTTTTGATATATTAATATTGCTTTCGCAATTTCGGGCCGGAAGCGTTAAGGTTAAAGCCCTCCCCAAGGTGGCGTGTTCGGCAGGTTTCGACATCGGATCGCCCACATGGAATACAACTCGTTTTACCAGTTGGTCCAACCAACCATGAGATAAAGCATCCAAGTAAATGGATATCCTTTACTAAATCAAACCAATTGGAATTACTACTTTCTATACCATGATGATCATCAGTTGTAGAGGGAAGCTAGGTTAGAAATGCATGGATAAATTTGTAATTTGCAAAGTTGAAGGACTAAAATATAACATTCTGAAAATTTAAGGACTAACTTGCATTCAATTGAGTTTTGGTATTTGACATGCAATTGCGAAAATTAATATGTAAAACATATCGAAATAGCTACAAAATCGATCGAACTATGAAAGCGGTTTTGTAGCACTAAGACTCTTGCTGATCATAGTATCCTTAAAAAAAACGCACCCTCACATAGGTTGTCCAACGAGATTTATCACAAAGCGATCACCTCCTACTCTCTCAGGATATAACAATGCAGATGAATCAAATCTAGCATGTAATTCGTTTCAACTGAATTGAACTAGTACCTGAACTCAAAGAGTATTTTGAAATCCAATAACAACATCAGGAGATTGTACGAAATTGAAAAGCTAGAAGAGCATATTAAGATAATTGAAACGTAGAAACAACTTTAGAAACTAGGACACAATATTAAAGGAATTAGACGAACATAACAACAGATGATGGGAGAAAGCCTCTGATTTTGCAGATTGCAAATATAAACCAAATTTGAGAGAATCGTCAACTACTTATAGAGATTGACTAAATTACAATCGACTGAAAGTATATTTAAATGTACAGTTTAGCGAATCTCATATTTATTGGATTTGTACAAGTTAAGACATCAAAGTAAATATAGATAACAAGGACCAAATGCTATTCCGTGATGTATGCCCACATTTTTTTTACTATTACTATTCCAGGTGAATTATGGTTGTTGTCTTTTATCAGCAAATTAAAACATACATTTGGACTCCTACCAATGCTACTTTTGGTATGTGTGACAAATCATTATGTTCTATATCATTGAAATGTAGTGATACTTGCTATGTAAGGTTATGTCTGCGGAATTTGGACACGAGGGCCTCATTCCAATTACTGTGGAACTAGCTATAGGCCCTTCATGAAATTAATCGTATATTTTGAGGCTGTCGTCCATTCATATTTCATGGTCAATTTTCAAATCTATTTTATTAAGGGTTAACAGGTCTTTTGGTCTATAATGTTTAACGACTTTTAGACTTTGGTCAATAATGTTTTTTTTACCTAGTTTTGGTAACATGTTTGCAGATTTTTTCTAATTTTGGTCTAACCGTTACATTCCGTCCATTTTTTGACATGTACAACAGTACAAGTCACGTGATCCACCCTAAACTTTCAATTTTGTTCAATTTAGTCCCTCTAATACTTTCCTAACGTCTTTTTGGTTCAATTTAGTCCCGAAGTTTCAAAAATTCAATTGGACCTATTGTCCAATTAGGGTCAATTTTGAAACTTCGGGACTAAATTGAACAAAAAAAAGGTTAAGAAAGTATTAGAGGGGCTAAATTTAAAGTTTAGAGTGGATCACGTGATTTGAACATGTCAAAAAATGGACGTAATGTAACGGTTAGACCAAAACTAGAAAAAATCTGCAAACATATGGGACCAAAACTAGGTAAAAAAAACATCATTGACCAAAACCCAAAAGTTGTCAAACATCATAAACCAAAAGACATGTTAACCCTTTTATTAATTATTATTGCTCAACTAATTAAAATAAAGTCGAATTTATTATAATTCAATTTTTCATCCGTTAATCCATAAACATTGAATCATGTGTAAGAAATATATTATTTCAATTTCATAAAATCTGATTCATTATATCGTTTAATCTAAAGCAAAAAATTTAAGTTGAAATAAAATTAGTTTCATTAAAAAAATGTTTATTACTTTATTAGGGTTTTTAGTGCGAAGACAGTTGTTTGAATAATTTATCATTTTCAAAAAGACTAATATAAGTGCCTAAAAATGTTCGCATACAATTTTTTAATCCCATGCGTTAGGATTATTCCTAGGAATGTCACCCGCCCGCGAGACAAAACCAGTCACTCATCCTCACCCCGATTAGCTCGTTGGGCGAAAATCAAAATCGTCAGGTTTCACTTTCTTTCAACCACCAATATACCGTTTCACCAAGGGTGGTTTCATATATGCGTTACCCAATTCATTCCTCTCATGCCACCACGACTGATTTCTAATTGTAGTTGATGAAATTGATTGTGAAATTACGTACTGCCTCATCAAACCACCCAATATAAGCTTGACATTTCTTATGAAAATATCTTGCATATATGGTGGGCGCTGGTGAGTCCTTATCTTTTTATTTGCATTGCATGTGTTATACATTGTCTTTGTTAATAGCCTTCTATATTATGAGAAATGGAATCCAAAAATGTGATTGGAAAGCTCTTCCAAATACGTACATTGCTCCCGGATCAAAATAATTGAGGACCTTCACTAAGGAATTGGCAACACGATAGTTTGATTTGGGTATGGTAGCCGATGGTTACAACGACCATGTCGAGGCTGCCTCCTATTACAAAGGTAAATACAATACCAAGCTTGACGATCTGATCTGATGGACTACACACTTAGAGAAAAGATGCAGATTCTATTATTACGTACCATGGTTGTTGAGTCTTTGCAAAAGGAAGCTAGGAATTGATCTAGAGTTGGTTGCTAGGAATCTAGATACAAAAGACTATGCTTGGTATTATATTATGTATCACCCAAGCTAATGGGATTATACAATGACAAGAGGTAAACATCATATCATGATGAGACGATGATTGGAATCCTCCTTAATTGGGTAGTTTGAACAAGAGGATTTTGGCAATCATTAGCAAGTAATATTATGAATGAATGAATGAATATGATCAGTGTTGTTTTAGGTGTTATTGTTAATAGTTTCTCCGATTAGAATGAATAACTTACTCTTGGTCTTTCATGTTTAGTTTGCAAATTCAACTTCATGATCGGGCCCAAAAAGCTCCGATCGGAGCCAAAAAGCTCCGATCGGGCCCAAAAAGCTCCGATCGGGGCCGGTGGCTCCGATTTTGGCCCAATCGGAGCCTTGGTGGTGGTCGCCGGAGTACGGTGGTGGTCGCCGGAGTACGGTGGTGGTCGCCGGAGTACGGTGGTGGTCGCCGGAGTACGATTGGTGGTCGCCGGAGTACCGTGGCGGCTTCAAGGGCATTTTGGTCTTTTCACTCCGTGCATGTGAGGGGCACACTTGATAGAAGGGCATTTTCGGAATTTTATTTAATTTCCGGTCACATGCCAAGCATGTGACCAACTTCCGTTAGTTTTAACGGAGAAAACTAACGGAGACCGCTGTTATCAACAAAACAGAAATTTCAGACCTCTGTTATTAACTTTTTAAATTTCAGACCTCTCCCGTTAACATGGGTGATAGTTCAGACCTTTCATAGGTTCTTAATCCTTAATATTAGGTCACTACCAACATGTGACATGTACTCAATTTCAGCAAATATAGGGCATCACTCAATATGCACGGTCCACCCATATCAACTTTGAACATTGTTGAACTTTCAAATTTATGGTATAGATTCAAATGATTGATGAATATATTCAACCCATTTCATCTGCCCATATTGAAATACCGAACTATATGCATACTATGTAGGACTAATTTGGGAACATGCGCTAAAAATAACTAGTATATATATTATAGAGCTCGATATTTACATAGCTAAAACGCTGATCCGCTTCACATAGTTTTGACTAGCTATTATCACTGATAACACCCAAACAGTACACTGGCTGAAGCCTGAACTGGAGTCTGGACTGGAGGGGATAATAAGATCACATAGAGTTGTTGTACACATACATTTATTTATTATTACTAAGAAAGACAGGCAGACAATGTCCAAAGCAGGAGGTGACGCATCATACTTCTATCCCACAAAGCATATTCGACTAAACAAAAACAAACTAATGCAATACAATGCAATTTTTTGAAACAATAAGTGGGTTATTAGAACACAACACATTCTTCCTTTCCTTCATATGGATTTTTCTCAAGACAATTCTAGTAGAGTCCGAAAGAACCTCTGCGGGTACATAGGAGGTTGTTCTTCTAATGCCTATAACAAAATAATATATCACCCAATGCTACATTGAATGAATCTCGAGACGGGATTGTAGAAGAAGATGAACAAATATTTACCTGATGGATCAAAACGGTGGAGGGAGTCATACCGGGCACAGTATTCACCTCTATTATTAAAACCTACAAAATCAAATTACCAATCCATATATATAATAATCAATTTCATTTTGCTACTGTTATATCATTCTTATATTTATACAATAGCTTCAAAGAAAGATAGGCTCAACCTCTCCAGTGTCTACATTCACAAATGCGTCAATGCGTGAAAAACCTTCCAGTTCTAGTGTATTTGCAATAAGCTCAATGCGTTCTTTACATTTCCCTAATGCCTCCTCACTGCAAATTAGTAAAATAAACAATTATGTTCATAAGAAACAACTAATATTGAATGAAGACCACATATCAATGATTGTTATTGGATCCTCAGTTACTAAGGATCTATAGGATCATCCAACCAGACTCAACGAGCAACATAACAATACACGAGCTGGTTCATCCCCTTGATCTTGAACCCAATAATAAGAGCAGCAAGTATAAACCAGAATGTTCGATGTTAGAGACGTTGATAGTGAAACTGAATAATGGACCTCTAAGTAACAAAGAAAAAACCTGATAATTGATCGGGGTGGCGGAGTCAAGTTGATACCCGTTCCACCTGCCAAGCAAGTAACGTGCTATATTAGTTAATATATATCACTTAGATGATGAAACCGAAGCATAACATTTATTCAAAGTAGAGAGATAGCACACCTTGGAATTTTTCCTCAAGCGATAGAATGTCCCCTGATTCCTTTACAGTGACACTTGGACTCAATGAGTGCATCGCTCCACGCTTTCCTATTACACCAACTGTAATTTCAACCCATCTGCTCTTTCCTTCCCAAGTCAGATGTGTTGCATTTTCTCTTTTGGATTGGGTTGACACAATTACCTCATCCGTCTCAATAAATGGTTCAAAAATTAAACGTTCTGGAGGAGGGCTTGGCATTTCAATCATTCCATGTGCCTATAATTATTCAAATTGCAAGTCAGGCTTCATGTTATAGGGTATAGCCATGTAAAAACTTTATGTATACCACTTTCTTTATCGATGAGGAGATAACTGTTATGCATTATATACTCAAAAGGCTGTGATATGTACAACTTATTGCATATAATTGTATCAAAAATAATATAGTCCACTTCCATTCCAAAAGAAATCAGAGCAAAAATGGATCATTAGACATAGTAATCCTAAATCAATCTGATGGGCAGACATCATACTGAAAACAAGATAAAGAACGGACCCTATTATTAAAATGCCACAATTATAAATGCTCTCTTGGGAGTTATTATTAGCTTATAGTCCTACTCCTACTCTACACTGTTTACGATTGATTAAAATTTGTGGCAACTTATCAAGTGCAAATTTCAAGCATAAGATCGCATGAGATATGTCGATATATTCAACAAAACATGTATACCTTTGAAAAACTATTTGGAGGAATTCGTAGAAGACCCTCTTCCAGTGCTTCAATATAGACTTTGAACAAAACATGTATACCTTTGAAAAACTATTTGGAGGAATTCGTAAAAGACCCTCTTCCAGTGCTTCAATATAGACTTTGAACAAAACATGTATACCTTTGAAAAACTATTTGGAGGAATTCGTAAAAGACCCTCTTCCAGTGCTTCAATATAGACTTTGAGATCCTCGATACAGCTGTGGAAAAATAGCATGATAAAGAATAGAATATATCATTTCGGGATATTCAATCACAACATAAAAATCGAGGTTGTTGACATACCGTAATCTTGCAACCCCAGTGGAGCATCCATCCCTAGCTGGTTTAACGCATATTGTATCGCACTGAAGCCTCAAGACTACGTTTTTCCAAATCTCATTGACTGGCTTACTCAATAAATCGATTTTCCTCCATACTTCTTTCTTTATGGTAAGAACTCCTTGGTTTTCCAGCTGTTCATACGTAGAAGAAGTTACATGAGGATAAAACTTAAAAGTTTGTGAAGCAGTTTTACATAATTAGTTGAAAAGTCAACCATATGTTTGCAAATGCTAAACATAACACAACACTGCATACATGGCTGAGAGCTACCGAAGTAGCAACTTTGTCCATGCAAGTCCTAGAAGCCATCACACCAGGACCTTCACAGAGGATATACTTTAAAATCATTAAGCAATACAATGTTGAAGATTTTGGAATGCTGTTCAAGTGTTTCCACAAAACCTGTATGTGGAATTCCTTTTGCCTCTAACAATGACTGTAATGTACCGTCTTCACCAATGCCTCCATGTACTGTAGGAACGTCAAGAATGAGAGATAAGATAATAAGGTTACTTAATAGGTTTCTGCAGCCTTACCTGTTTCTATCATAAATTTGCTTAAGCTATGCCAATTTGTTATGTGCCCAAATCGTGGATCGGGTCAAGGGTGATGGGTAAGATAAACCAAGTTCGTCAAAGGGAACTTCAGACCTTGCCAGAGAGAATCCAATCTCCTAACTCTTTAGACAGAGAATCCGACTCACAGACTTTTAAACTATAGAACATTAGGAAATCTATTTAATATACTCCTTGTTAATACACAGATTTACTAACCTTATTAACTAAATACCAGTTCCGTAAAAGATATAGAAATATGTACATATTATATTATAATAGTACCTAAACTTATGAAGCAAGTACTCTAGTATTCCAAAGTCAACTAATCTAATTCCCACAATATAACTAAATGTTTCAAGAAAAATATTACTAGGTATCAATTATGTAGAACATCACAATTATGCGAAACAAAAATCATTACTCGGTTCTTGGCCAAAAAGAAAATAATTACTTGGTTCAACTGTAGAGTAACGTGAGTAAATAATTCAGCTAATAATCATGTGATAAATAATAGTGCACTTGTTAAGGAGATTGAAAAAAAAAAAAAAAGGTTTGGAATAGAACCTGCAATGAAAACAGTTGCTTTGTTGGTCTGAGCTTGTGCAATCCACTCCTCGAGAGAATACTTCATGGGTAATTCATCCGGTATATCAAATCCTGAAAACCATCTTTGTTTCTCTAAACCTTTTGTGAGATCATCCATTACTTGGGAACGCAGGTGAGATGTCAATGCAGCCCGGGAAGGTTCAATAGCCTCAGTGCATGCTGCAAGAACTTCCTCAGTGGTGTGTCGTAGCACAAGGGAATAACTGCAAGAAAGAGAAGAATCTTGAACCAACCAACAATAGAATTTAATTTCCACTATTTAGAAAAATGTGTCTCGCACTATGTTATCTGCTATAAAGAGGAGAGACCTTAAGTCTACTGATAATTTCAGGACAGCAAATATAAAGCATAATAGATATCTAAAGACTTACGGCAATGACCAAATTTCCCACGAGCTCGAATCAGAATCAGCTTTATGTATGGCTGTACTTGACGGATTCTCAGAGGCAGAAGCCAGTAAGCAAGGAGTTACCTCAAGCTGTAGTCACAAAAATCAACGATAATCAAGTGAGTGATTTACTTTATAACAGATAATCTTCTACTGAGTGGTTCTTATAAATAAGATGGCTTTATCATAAATGCATGATTAATAGCCAGAAAAAGCAATGAAGTCTCACATCGGCATCAGCTTTCAAGTTGAGCCACACGTTTGTTCCACTCATGAGTGAAACTTGCCGCTCTGAAGTATTTCCACCAAAAATAACAAAGACCTTACATTTTCTTCCAGCTTTATTAGGATTTTCAGCTAGCTTCAAAGAGTCGGGAGAGACATAATCTGACTCTTGCTTGTTTGATGCAAGATTTGGAAACCTCAAGCAAGCGTGATTAATAATACTGCGCAGGATGTTTGAGTGAGAGAATCCGACCTGTGCAGCAGATGTTAGTAAAGGAGCAGAAGCTTGTAATAGAGAGGAAACGTAGAATATAAAGATAGAGGAAAATCAGCGGGAGATATTTCATTAGAATGTAAAAGTAGTTACAATAGTCTTGAGGGTAGGTATATAGTAACCCAAGTTGATGTAATTACACAAGAGTCCTAAGGAGATATCTAATTACAAACACACCCTTAGACTTGTCATACTATTCAATACTAATATATATCACTATCAGCAGATTTTTCCCGTTAATTTAACTCAGATTATAACTTAAAGTCCTGATGCATGTGATGCCATGGACATCACACCTTGTAGGATCTCGAAATTCAACAACACAACAATTTTTTTTTTACTAAACTGGGATGGAAACATGTGTGAGTGTCGAACATGGACTTTTCATACCTAAAGGACTTTTCTCCCCACTGAGCTCACAATCCTTCAAATGTGCACCATTCACATTCATATGATAGAGAAGAAAGGAAGTAGAATAACGAAAGATTGCTCACATTATTGATACTAAAAACAACAAAGAAAAAATAGAATACCTTTTAGAAACTTCCTGGAGCATACGATGAGAAACAAATAAGGTAAACAGTTAATAGTAAAAATATTAAGTGGTCATGGTGTTTCTTACTAATCATGACAATCACTCCATCCGAACAAAGATATATATGGTAACGTATAGCTTCGAGAATCCAAAGTCACATGATATCAAACTACTTATGCTACTGCATTTTAGACTCCACAACTCAATTATTTTTCTGCACCAACATTGTTGAACTACACAACTTATTCAGCGAAGACCTCTAGAAGTACATTGGAAAATTCCGCAACAAAATGTTCGAATGCAGTTAGAAAAGTTGTATTCATGAGAGTCCGTACAAGCTTGAAGTAGGTATAACAAAAGTACCTTTGAAGCTTGTTGAAACAGAAAGCTAGTCTGCTCCATTCCACTAATCTGGCCCAGCAATGAGAAACTATTATTGGAAGGTACAAGAACAAACTCAATGATAGAAAAATTGCTATGGGATCACTGGTCTTACCAAATTTATATCCGTAAAGAGTATGGTGCCATACTCAGTCTTTCCAAATTTTCCCCCAGAGAACATAGAATTTGAGGAAGGAGGTAAAAACCACCCATCAATTCTAGCAAAGTCACAAAGTCCCAGTTGTTTAAATAACAGTGATGCTCCTTTACGAATATATTCAGTTACTTCAATTGGGAATCGTGGTGGAGTGTGATAAGCTACCTGTCAAATGCATTGAAATAGTAAAATTAATGTAGCTATAGGATCAAAATATTGTAGGACCAGATAAATATTCATTTCTTGAACTTGATAATTTCATATTACACTACATACTCATGATACAGACCATTTTAAACAAGGAACCAAATGAAGCATTGAGCAACCCTTTACCTGTTGTGTTGGAAGATATTTTCTTCGGTAATTAAATATTGCATCCTTCTCCCGCACATCAACAGTTCCTTGAAATTGGAGCTCCACCTGAAAGAGGTGCTACAATATTTTAATTGAACACTACTACGTAAAGTGGTAATGATAAATATAAGCAGCATTTTTCTTGCTTAAGCTGATTGTTTGCTGTTCTTTATTAAAAAAATCTTGCTTAATAGCAATTTTCAGAGCTATTATACTCAAACAGGTTCGACCAAATCGAAGCTTTGTATCCTAACACAAGTAGACAGGGTTCAGTCCTATAATGTGATCAAGAAATATGGCACGAATATAGATATTTGGTAAGAAGCATTATCAATCATCATAGGTTGTGCCTTTCTTTTCTGTTAAAAGTGCAGTTAGCCTGGAAGAAAAAAGGAGAATAAGAACAGGAAATTAATTGATAGAATACCTCGGTGGGCAACAGGGCAACAGGATGGCTTTCAGAAGCTGATCCCACATCAAGGACAATGGCAGTAAATTCAGATCCTCCTTCCAGAAATATCTCGATCAGTACTTTATCATCAATTCCCTGTACAGGCAAGATTGAGAACAATTACATACGAGGAAACAAAAATACAATATCATTACACTCTGGAAGAAGCCATGTACCTGTGATATAATTTCAGTTGCTTTTTCAAGAGAGTCAGCTGCTCCATACGCAACTGTTACACCTATGCTTGACCCTGCTCTTGTTGGTTTTACCTACAGGTGAAATGAGGATAAGTTTCTTCCCAGTAATCATCACCCAAGGCCAAGAGGTGGAACTTTTATTTACCACTACTCTCCCCGTTTCTAGATCCAGCTTGTTTTCCACAAACCACTTTGCAATCGCCGATCCATCCACGTCACTCCCCTGTATATTTGAAGGAAAAAATAGCGAATAAGTAGATGTACTTATAAAATGTAGCAATGTAATAATTCTAAACAAAAATAATATGCTGTGCCATGTTTATCTTTTCGAAATTCTTGAACAGACATTAAATAACATTTTGCATAATGAAAAAAAAAAATAAAAAATCCCCATTTAATGGAACGTAGTTGCTCCATCAACTGTACCATCAGTTTGTTGAAGCTTGTTCAGGGCATAATAATTTTACAAATATTTATGTCATGATAATTTCTTTGATCTCAAGAAAGCAATGTAAAAACTGTCAACATGTCATATATAACGGACATTAAATGAGTAGAGGTATGTAAGAACTAGAAAATAACAATATAGATGAAATAGGGTTCAACATGCTAGACTTACCCTGGATGTGAGATGTATAAAGAGGTATACATAATCGACCACTAGTTGTCCATCCACAAATTCATTTGAAAGATAGCATGTGAGTAATAAGAGTATATGAGCGATTGATGAGGATCATACCTGAACCGCGTAACTTGGAACGGTAACAAATCCAAGTTTGCTCAGCTCCAAAGAAGCATGGTGCTGCCAAGATTTGAAGGTGAAACAGTTATGCATGTGCACTGCAAGTTAAAAATGGTAAGAAAGAGTAAATAAGAAATGAAAACAAAATATTTTTTGCTTTCACCTTGTCAAATGCCTGGCAACACTCCCTCGATCCAGTACCCACAAAAGGAATACCATGTTTCTCCAATAGTTCCTGAAAACTCTAAAACAGAAATTATAACTTGAACATAAGCATGTCTGGATAATACTTTATTACACTGGTATTCTTTGCAAGAGTCCTCAAATGGGGAAAAAATTAGTATCAGTGCACTCGCATCACAAAAGAGAGAATGCACCTGAATTTGACCGTCTTCCCCGAACTGTCCATGGATCACAGGGAATACTATATCTACAGAAGCTGCTAGATGTGCGGAAAATTCAGACAAAGACTGGAAGCGCTGTGCTAGGCTGTAAAATGAGAAAAGGAGGAGTATCAAAAGGACAAGTCTAAGTTACTATAATGTTATCACTGAAATGATGGGCAGTTGTACCTTTCAAGTTTGAAATCGAAATCTGCTGGAGTATTCGAGTAAACCTATAATGGATAGGCAAAAGAAATTAGATTCCCTCTATCCAACTGAGAGTGGAGAGAAACTAATCTCCTGATCTGCTGGTTAGTTGATCCGTGTCATAATCCATAAACTCATTGCTAAAGATTAAATCCATCACCGATATAACTGAAAAACCAATAGTGAAGAAAGAACAGTGATTGCATAGCCATCACCATCAGATTTCAGAAGTACAGATAAGTTGAATCAACAAATCAAGATCAAGCAACAAAAATTTGAAATGGATGGACAAGGTTCGATAAAATCCCGGAAGTTTTCGCACCACGATACAAATGGAATTGATCAATAGATTCAATACTGATGGGGCTTGGTCACTCAACTAAAAACAAGAACTCTTTCTATGTAACAAAACATACCTGAGCAGAGGAGATAGCAAATGCATTGAGATTGTTGTCTATGTAATAGCAGCTGACATTCAAATCATCTCCCTGTCACAAATCAAACCAAGTATAATGAACTAATGAACACTTAAAAGTAGTAAAAACTAACTCAATTAGTAACATACCAAGCAGTAGCGGCGCTATTTTCACATAATACTTGCAGTTATACGACTGGCATGTAATAGATAAAAGCTTAAATTGAAGAAGACTCACCTCTATATGATCGAGAACTGACCTTGCTGAATTCAGCGATATCCCGCGCTCCGCCGATGGGCCTCCACAGATAAGTCCCACCCTCAGAGCCCTACCGTCCGTCTTCTCCCCGGCTTCGTCAGCATCCAGCAGCACCGCGGTGGCCAACTCCGAGTAGGCGCAAGCAAATCCAAATTCAGTGGATCGGCGCTTGAAATTCGGAACATTCCAGCTATGATTCCTTCTGAAATAGAGAGGGGATTGAAGGATCAAGTGTTCCGTAGCAGAGACGGACCTCGATCGAACGACGCCATTCTGCTGGCTCCGAGTAGTGGACAAGTTGGAAGCTAAGCCGAATGACGCCATTGTTTTAGAGAAGATACTGCAGACTTGGGAGGTTTTCAACTGGTATTATAGAGAATAGCTTTAAGTAGCCATGGCAACTGATCATCCTTCTCTGTATTACATACTATCTGTCTCTATCTGGGATAGTTTTTAAAAGAATTATTATATCAGACGGCAGAGTATCGTCATCGGAGGTTCGTCGTGTCTGCTAATTGTTGTCTTGTCTATGGCGGGATAATTAGTAGTATTTATATTTATTACTATTAAAGAAGCGGAACATACAAACACCTAACAAATGTTTTTTTTAAAGCATAATAAAATGTATATGCATTACATATTACATATGTTCATGTCGATATAATTTTAGTATAGATTAATCAAGTAGAAAAATTGATATAGATGGTTTAGAATTGAATTTCTGGGTTTTGTGGGTGGGTTTAGAACGAATCCAGAAACTCAGTTATGAGTTATGATTTCGTTATGAACCTAGTATAAAAATAAAAGAGAACGGTAACAACCAATGAAAAATATGAAAATAAATATAAAGAACACATAAGTATAATTTAGATATTTTTTAAATTATACTGTCATTTCTTTTTATTAAAGAATAGCTACTTGTTTCGATTTATGTAAAAAAAAAATGATTACAACTCAATAAAAAGATAACATGAATAACATGTAAATATAATTCAATATTATTTTTAATTATACTTTCATTAATTCTAGTAAAATAAATGGACTAGTAATGATTATAGTCTTATCTCGCCATGTCAATGTAGCTTATCAGCAATAAAGTTGTTAACGTAGCATATTAAGAGACTGACATATTAAGCGTAATTTTATTAGTTTTCTCTTATGTCTGATGCAGTCTATGAGTCGAAGGAAACTTGAAATTTTAATCAAAACATTGCGAAGTAACTCCCCGAGAGATTTCATACTTATAATTTCAAAATCAAACCAAATAGCAACAAACGATTTTAACCACTAAACTACAACTATTGTTATCATTTTTTATTGTTATTTTATTGCATGGCCTATCAGCATTTATGCTCTCTTTTTGCAAGTCTGTCCGCTGTCATGAGAAATAGTTGAACACATGAGTTATGGCACCATACCAACAATGTCAAAATGTTTCCCAGAATAATACAGTGCAGTGATTCACCAACTACTTGCAGATACAGAAAAGAAGTGTCAGTGAGTGTGGTAGCATGACGATGCATTCAATCCAAACCTCTCTCTCTCTCTCTCTCTCTCAAAGCATGGCATTACCAAAATGAATACCCTTTTTCAGAAGTGGGTTGTGTGGGGACGGATCCTCTGTATATTCATTCCCTCACCACCCCCCATCATTCTTCCCACTCAACACTAAACTTTCCCGGAAAACCAGAAATGAATAAACCTGACGTCGCCGCCGCCGCCATTCGCTCATGAAGACGACAAACCTCCATCTCCTCCTCCTTATTCTGTTATACGCGCCGACCGGTTTTTGCAAATCCGATGTCCCGGTCGGTTACCGAGTCTCGATAGCCGTCCCGGGCGAGTACAGCGCGGGATTCTCCGGCAGGGCGTATTTGATGGAGACCGACCGAGCGGCGGCGCCCGGTTTTAGAGCGGCGTTGAGCGTGGCGGCGGGTGACGGCAAGTATTCGTGCTCGCTGGAGGTGTTCTTAGGGGACGTGAAGGTTTGGAACTCGGGACATTATTCGAAGTTCGTGGTTTCCGATGAATGTGTCCTGGAGCTCACCGTGGACGGCGATTTGCGGCTCAAAGGTCCCGACGACCAAATTGGGTGGCGGACCGGAACCGCTGCCCAGAGTGTTCAGGTAACCCAGTTTAAGAACCTTATGAACTTACTTTTACCATGCTTGAGCTAATTTATTTTCCTAGTTTGGTTGTACACATAATTCACTTAAAAAAAAACAAAACAAATTTCAGATAAATTTTTTTTTGCCACTAAAAAACTGGAACTTCAGATAATTAAAAAAACTTAAATGTTAGGTTGTAAAGTCTAAAAAATCGTATCAAAGTATTATACAAAAAGTATTTTAAGTTCTCAAATTAATTAAGTTGTTTTACATTTATATTTAAAACTAAATTGAATTAACATATGTCAAATACGTTCCACACCAAATATTTTTTTAGTTGAGCTAAATAAATATAAAAATATTGAGTATTTGTAACGACAATAAAAGAATAAAAGAAAAGTTAGTTGACGATGATTTTTATTTTGGTGAAAAAGTTACTTCAAATAATAAGGTAAAGTGGCAATTTTTTTTTAAATATTAGTTAATCTAGGTAAATTAAATATTAGTTAATCTAGGTAAATAAATAATAAGTATATAAATATTAATTAATTTATATAGAAAAGCAAATTATCTACCTGACATGTCTATTGGCAGTGATTGAGTTAAATATAAGGTTGAGGGGGGTAATTATCTCCCTCTACTTTTTGAAATGTGTAATTTTAATTTTAAAATTTGTAATTTTTTTTATTTGATTATTTATAAACTTACTTTTGCACTCTAATTTGTTTAGATTAATTTATTTCAAATTAATCCAATTCTTGCACTCTAAGCAAAGTTCCGGATTTCGTCCTCCATATTATTGCTAAGTAGGAACACACCTCGCAATGAGTGTTTGTACCAACTCTTTTTTTTTTTTTTCTCCCTATACTTAAAATAAGGCAAGTTCGGACCGGGAGCGTTAAGGTTAAAGTCCTCCCCAATACGGCGTCTCCGGCGGGTTTCGACCTCGGGTCGCCCACGAAGAACACAACTCTCTTTACCAGTTGGTCAAACCAACCTTAGGTCATATAACACATGATCGCGTCATAAATATTATTCATTCAATTTTAATGGTTTAAACTCGAAACTTCTATCTTGTTAAAGAGAACGCTACACCGTATTAAATCGTTTAGGATACGGTATTGATTGTAAGTAGTTGTTACTGTGATGCAGAGGCTGCAGATACTGAAGAACGGAAACCTAGTCCTGCTTGACGCCTTAAACATCATCAAATGGCAAACCTTCAATTTCCCAACAGACGTAATGCTGTGGGGCCAGAGACTTGACGTGGCGACACGACTAACCTCGTTCCCTCCCAACTCCAACTCAACTACCGCCTTCCATTATTCCTTGGAAATCCAACACGACAAGATCGCTCTCTACCTTAACTCCGACACCTCCAAATACTCATACTGGGAGTTTTCACCCTCCAAAAACCGCACCATCAACTTCATGCAGTTAGGCTCCAAAGGCCTCGAGCTCTTCAACGACCGCCACCGCAAAATCGCGCAGATCTTCTCCTCCGACAAGAACATGAACCTCAAACCGCCGCCGCGGTTCCTGGCACTCAACAACCGAACCGGGAACATGGGACTGTTTCACTACTTTCCTGCGGCGGCTAAATTCGAGGCCACGTTTCAAGCGGTGAACGCGACATGTGACCTTCCGCTCGCGTGCAAGCCGTACGGGGTCTGCACTTTGTCGAATTCCTGCTCGTGCATCCGGCTTGTCTCCGAGGAACAAGGTGGGACGAGGGCCGGCGGGTCGGATCTTGGTTGCGCTGGATCGGGAGAGTTCTGCGGGATAGGTACGGTCAAATTAGACGAACAGATTCACCATACAACTTAAAGTTATATAGATGAATATGTGGTTTAATCATGGGTCACTTATTAAATTGCTATTTGTTGTCCGGTCAATTTGAAGTTAATTTTACGGGATATAAATATTTTGCCCAGTCTTCCTATCCCCTGATTGTTTAAATTTTGACACGTGTTCTGGTGTAATTAAATTTGTTGAATTTTTTTTATAAAACCTTACTGAGATTGGTAAGCCTTGGAAGGAAAATATTAAATCTAAAAACACGTGTCGGAATCTTAACGGTGATGCATAGTTTGAGAAAAAAAAATATAACAGGAGATCTGAATCTGATTTTATGAACAATTTCTTCAGGATTTCTATATTTCTTGGATGTAATTATTCACGTGCTAGCAATTTGTCCGAGTACTCAAAAACCATCTGACAGTTTGTTACGTTTTAATTCATTATAATTTATAAAATTAGAAGAAAATCCTGACAAAGCTATCAATTTGTTTAACAACCCAAATTTCAGCTAACAAGTATTAATTAATTTATAAAATTTAATCGTTTCGCTCACATGTGGGCATACACATCTTAAAATCCCGTTACATGAAACTCTTACCGCGGGGCTGAAACATTTTGAAAGTTCATCCAATGATTCTAGGGTTTTCTATTTTGATCTATGTAAATTCTATTATGCGTGTTCTAATATCATGTGAAAATTTTAGACGAATCACAAAAACCTTAAACTAATATGTAAATGTATGTTTTAAATGTTTATACTTCAACAGGTACCACGGCGTTTAAGATGGTTGAGCTTGAAGGTGTTAGCAGTGTGTTGCGGGATGGAGCAAAACGAGGGAACCTGAGCAGAGTTGAGTGCACTAGAATTTGCTTAGAGGACTGTAAATGCGTGGCTGCTGCATTCAGTGATACACAATGCTACATTTATGAAGTTATGGTGGGGATTAAACAGGTAATTGGTGAAGAAGGAGGTGCATATGATCTCATGGTCAAGGTTCCCAAAGGATCTCGAATCGGTCGCACCAAATCAAACCCTAAGAAATGGGTTCTGGTATTGGTCGGGGTGGTTGATGGGTTGGTTATCCTACTGCTTATTGCTGGTTTGGGTTATTATTTGATTTGGAAGAGGAGAAGATCTTCGGGTACAAACAATAGATAGTATGCATTTGTATGAGTCGGCTAAGCTTTTATTTCAATTCGATTTTTATTCGTTTGATGATTAGGAGAGTGAACAAATCATACTTTAGAAGAGAAAAAAATGTTTTATTTTTTTCGTTTTTAAATTAATATATAGAGCTGCGCAACAGCATGCGAAAGCAGCACGTGAGACACATTTATGGTGGAATTGTAATTAATGAAAAAATGGAGGTATTTTGCTCTAAGAGATAATCGCATGGTACTTGCATGGAAGAATCCGCACGATGAAGCATTTCTGTTATTTATATTTCAACTTGTATGATTTAAAGGTTGAAAATTCTAACTTGTATGATTTAAAGGTTGAGAAATTGCGTTGAAGTAAACATTACTTTATTTTAACTAAACGATTTGTAATAGGTACTCTTTAATTTGATCTCTTTTTTTTTAAATGAAATGATATGATATGTGGTAGGTAGGTGGATTCAGATTACTTGCCCAACTCTTTCTACCTCAAGTTGTATATCGTCGTTAAGATATTGACATATGTTCTTAGATTTATTATTGTTTTCTTTTTTGGATTCACCAATCCCAAAATGTTTTTTAAAAAAATAACAAAATTAATTACACCAATTACACGTATAAAAAATACAATGACAACATATGATATAGAACCGGAAAAGTGGAGTATGTGATCTAGATCCAGGTAAGTGATGTTGTAGAGTTGCATAATTGAACTAGAAATAACTTATATAGACTTAATTCAATTTTAGGATCTATTGAACTACACCAACTTGCATATTTAACTTTCAAGCCCATTTACCAACAACTTATGGGCTCAAAAAGACGGTTTTTACTCTATCGATCTATTTATATGGCCTAAATAAAACTCTACCTATTTTATTTGAGAGCACACTATCCACTATGGTCTATGTATAGTATATTATAATTTAAAAAAGCATTCTCAACGAGAGCTTACATAGATAAGACAATTTCCCGAACCACGAGGTTAGATTTTTTTTTTTTTTTTTTTTTTTTTTTTTTACAGATTTAGGATAAAATGCATTTAGATCATCGTAATGAAGGATTAATCTTGTTTTTTTATTTAATACATGAAAAGAGTAGCTATAATTATTTTACATAGTATTTTTTAAAAAGGAGACTTATCAATTTTTACGTAAGGTATTTCTTATATTTAAATAATATACTAAGTAGACACACCATCACATATATTAAATCAAAATTAATCAATTCCATAAATAATGCTAATAACTTATTGCTATATATCATATATTTAATAATAAAATTTATTTAAATAAAATTATTGAAGACAAAAAATAACTTAATTAAATATTAACTTTAAAACTATATTTAAAATGTACATAAATATCTACGCACACCTTTAAATATTATATAAATTATATACAACAATTGTGGATGCTCTTATGAGGGTAAATATCAAATAATAATAAGTATCTTAAACAAGAAAGTTTTACTGTAATAATACAAGATTAATATTCAATTCGCTACCTAATAAATGAATGAAATTGATTATATGAATTTTTAATTTCCTAAGAAATTGTTACATTAATTATAATTTAAGTCAAATTGAATAAAAAAATAATTATGTTTTAATCGCGTGGGGTCTTTACTAATTCTAGAAAGTATATTTTGTTCATAGTAAATGAAAAAATGACAGAGATAACAAATTGCATATTATTAAAAATTAACTAACAAATTGCTATAAAAGAAAATTCCACCTAATAAATTGCATATTAAAAAAAAAGTAGCCAATAATATGCTATAAAGAAAATTCCAACTATCAAATTACATATTTTCGTAAAATTCACATAGCAAATTAGTTTTTTTTTTAAACTTATTCTTCAATGAGGCAAAATATACGAACGGTGGTCTATTTTCTTACTATAACAAACCACTTAATCATCTTATACTTGGTCGTAGAGTCATCAATTCATCTAGACGAGTGTGTTTTATTTTTCTAAAACACGTAGCCATCCATGCATCAAAATGATATACAATAATTAACTAATAAAACTAATATCGGCCAGAAAATAATAATAATAATAATTAAATAAAACCGAAAGGAATATCTTCTTTTGACGAATGCATTGCTGAAGATCCAGACAAAATTATAAAAGCTTTTCGGCTCACCAAATTGAAATGGGAGACAAAAACGACATTGATTAGATCCCACCACACCAAACCATACCAAACCCGCATGGTATATAATAATCAAACATAGACAATTCTGTCTTAAGAAAACCGCGTGGGCTCCAGTGTGGAAGATTTTTCAAATATGTTTTGTTCTTGCTAGTAGCTTATTTAGCTAGTTAACTTAACTAGCGTGAGTTTAGATAAGTAAATTCAAAATATATTAATTAATCAATTAAAACTTTAGACAATATATATATTAAAATTGTACTTATTTTTCAAAACTGTTAAAAAAAACGTAAACGTCAAATTAACTGCGGTTCAAATAGTTTTACTGGTTGAGAATATACACGGTGGTCATTAAATAGAGAGAAAATTTACATAATCATTTCACTGCCTGAGAGTAATTATTATTGAGTTTAGTTAACAGAATATATCATTTACGTATATAATGTTACGGCGCCCATCAAATTTGGCTCCATAATGCATTTTGTATTGGTTTTTCTCTGAAAGTTGACGTTCAAAATTAGGGGTGGCATTCAAAAATCAAAATGGACGTGTTAATAATATAATAATATAATAAAATATTTGTGATTTCATGATGTCAGATAGTGCGTGTCATCCAGACTTTCATAAAACAACCTCGAAGCAACTTTTGGTATATATATATATATATATATGAAGTGTGAAAAATGTGTGCAAATTTGCAAAAGCACTAGCAATGATACACGATCTTATCTTGATAGTCTGATCACGATCCGACTGTGTCTAAAAATTATAGTTTGTAATTTTATTAGCTTAAATTATAATTAATTATTTAGATATAGTCGGTCTGTTACAGTCGGCCGATATACTATTTCTCATAGTCGTGTATTTACAGACATCTGTTAATTAATAATAGTATTAATAACATCAAAACTATCCCATGCATTGCATGCATGCATAGCCTTTATATAGGCCGGCATGCATATAGCTATTAGCTGGCATCCAGCTCTCTTTTTTTATTTCAAAAAGAAAAAAACAGTCTTTTTGAGCTTTGACTATATATCATATACTCTATCTCCAGAATTAAGTAGGAAAACGTCGCAATAATCTAATTCATAATGAACCAAACCACCACACATATATATATATATATATATATATATATATATATATATATATATATATATATATGAGTTAAAAATCAAATCACCATATGAAATTTCATTTGACTCAATTATAATTTGTAATTATAAATTTAATTTTAAAATTGTATATACATAAATTTTTTTATGAGCAAATTGATATCTCTATTATAATTTTAGTCAAAATAGACATATAAATGGTATGTTCCAGTCATGTGAGGTTTTTTAATGTGTGTCAATATGTATTTACCAAGAAATAAAGAAAATGTAGTAGAATAGCTTCAATTTTGAAACTCAATTGAAAAGCACCGTAGGAATTGAGTAAAGTTCTAATTGAGCATCCAATTGAAAGCATTCCGCTGCAATCTTTTCAATTTATTGCATAAACCATGTTATGTACACATTAAAAAATCTCACATTATCAACATGCTGGTTTTACGTCTAACTTGACACATCAAAAGATCCCACAGAATCTGAACATATCCATTTTACGGGAGTTAGAAATTTAGATAACCACAACTTAAAAAATTAAAACTCGAACAATGATTTATAAGACTCAAAATTCTGGTAGTGTAATGAATATTAACTCTTTATATGAATAATAATAATTAAAAAAATATACTTTATTAAGAATTAACCACCGGGATATAAAAGAACCTTTACTTGGACTATATTATCTTACAGCCACTCAATCTATACATCGATCGTTGACAAATATGTGTAAAATGCACCTCTAGAAACCGTGTTAAGATTTTCCATCAAAAAAAAAAAAAAAACTTACGATCTTTGAATAATTATCAATCTATAAATACGGCCAGGAAGCATCATCATAGTAAAGCACAACAGCTAGAGTGTCTCAGCTTGTTCTTCTTGGTAGCATTAAGTTGAGTCATTGTTATAATGGATAGTTGTCGCGGAGCTGGAGTGTTGTGGTTGGTGGTCTATTTTATAGCCATAGGATCGGCAGCAGCTCAGCTTTCCCCTTCTACCTACTATGATAAAACATGCTCAAGTGCTCTCACCACCATTAAATCTGCCGTGGACTCGGCTGTCTCAAGCGAGGCTCGCATGGGAGCTTCCTTGCTCCGACTTCATTTCCACGACTGTTTCGTCAATGCAAGTCCTCTTATATTTCTTAACTTTTGAAAAAAATAATTGTTAAAAAATTCTTCTTTTTTGTTTCCACGTGGGCGTAGTATATATAATACCCGTTCGCACCAGGTCAGCTCGTAAGAGATAAAGTATTGATCATTAATATTTTTTTATTTTCCAAAATGTGTAGTCAAAACCTTTTGTTAAATATGATAAAACATTGGACCACGACAGTTTCTTACTATAAATTACTTTGATAAATACACCTTTTTTTTAATAAAATTAAAAAAAATAGTTTTGGTGACTGCGTTGGTCTCTATGTACGTAATTATTACAAAGTTTATATTTCGACGTCCATATATATATACTGCATGCATGCATTAAAGTTGTACGTAATTATTTCCTGGAAAAGGGAAGATATTTGTGTCAAAACGCTACTTTCAGTAAATGGATTCATTTCTGTTTGACAAGTTGTGGCAGTACGTGCATATATCTTCATCAGTTCGCCACACAATTGTTGACCTTATATATATATATGCTCTGTTACAAAATCTGGCTAATTATTGAATTCTCTATCCATCAATTTTTTTCCACTTTGATATTTTCTCATGAATATATATATATATAAAGGATTGATTATGTAGCTTTCAAGTGTTTTTTCCAGCTAAATTTTCATTTTTACCGACAACGTTTTATTTTTTACGGAATTGATCTCATATGTCTAGTACTAGTAGTGTAACATTGGAGTGGCATGCATGCAGGGGTGTGATGCATCGGTGTTACTGGACGACACGGCAAATGTCACCGGGGAAAAGACGGCTGCTCCCAATAACAACTCACTGAGGGGGTTCGACGTTATCGATACAATCAAGTCGAAACTAGAGACCGACTGCCCCGGTGTCGTGTCTTGTGCTGATATATTGGCCGTTGCTGCTAGAGACTCCGTTGTTAAAGTAATAATTCATTAGTTATATTCTCCTTCATGCATGCATGAATCATTTATTGCAAATTAAATGATCATCATATGCATGGAATTTGGTTTGATTCATCAGTTGGGTGGCACAAGCTGGACCGTGCAGCTTGGAAGGAGAGACTCCACATCAGCAAGCTTGAGTGCAGCAAACTCTAACATCCCTGGCCCTGCATTGAATCTCACTGCCCTTATTTCTACTTTCTCTAACAAAGGTTTCACAGCCAAAGAAATGGTTGCTCTCTCAGGTAAAAACCAAGCAAAGACGAGAAGTCATAATTTTTCTTTAGGGGGGCAAGAATCAAATTATGAGAGAAATAATAATAATGGTAATAAAAATCAGGGAGAAAATATAAAATATTTAAAAGGGATTAAATAAAAAATAATTACATTTTTTTTAAAATATGAACACAATACATTACAAAATTTTGAGAAATTTTTAACTCTGTGTCTGGTACCAAGAGGTGGGCCCATTTAGAACAAGGCAAACAAAGAGAAATTATTAGCTAGCTCGGTCCCAATACGTGTCAATGTGTTGGTACCCCTACAGCAGCAGTCATGTGCAACAATTATGCCACATGGCATATTTTGGTTGGCTTTAGAGGTACCAGCACACTAACGGGTGTTGGGACCAAGTCAACCAAGAATTTATTTGCAAACAAAATATCTCATTGTTTTTAAATTTAGATAGATAATTGAATTTTGTATGCATATTAAACAAAAATAAGATAAATTGTGATATAGATACAATATTTGAACCCTGTCTTTTAAATATATACTATACCTTTTTTTATTCATGTAATTTTTACAATGATTTTTTCTTAATGAACTCAACACAGGTTCTCACACAATAGGGCAAGCCAGGTGCACAACCTTCCGAGCTCGTTTGTACAATGAGAACACCATCAACTCATCCTTCGCAACTTCCTTAAAAACCAACTGCCCGGCATCCGGTGGGGACAACAACCTGTCTCCGCTAGATACCAACACTCCGACAGCCTTTGACAATGCCTACTTCAAAAACCTTCAGGTCCAGAAGGGTCTACTTCACTCGGACCAACAACTGTTCATCAGCGGCGGCTCCACCAACGCTCAGGTCACCGCGTATAGCTCCAACCAAGCCACCTTCTTATCGGACTTTGCGGCTGCCATGGTCAAGATGGGTAACCTTAGTCCTCTCACTGGAACCGCCGGTGAGATTCGGAAAAACTGTCGATTAGTGAATTAATGATGATTCTTTTTCATTAAATTCTACCGTGTATTGTCACGTCTCGGGTGGTTGCTGAATTTTCTGCATGGATTTTGGAGTCGTCGGTCGGTGTTTGTAGTTTGAGTGGTGTAATAAGTCGTATGTGGAAATATATGTATGTATGATGAATAATTAAAGAGGGAAGAAGGGATAGGGATAGGATAAGGTTATGATTTTGATGGCTTAAAATATATGTCGAAGGGTTTATATCAAAATTATGACTAAATTGAACAAAATTAAAGTTAAGAATATATTAGAGGATTAAATTGAACAAAATCAAAAAAAGTTTAGACTAGGTCACGTGACTTGCAGATGCTATTTAACGATCAAAACTAATGGTCAATTAACAGATGTACCAAAAATATATTTTGTCCAAACGTTTGGTACCAAAACTAGACGAAAAAAAATAAGTGGTACCAAAAGCAAAATGTAGTCAAATATATAGTATGAAAAATACATTTAAACTGAAAAATTGTAATGATATATGATTTTTAGTTTTTGTTATATGGTATGAAAAATACATTTAGACTGAAAGATTGTAATGATATGTGATTTTTAGTTTTTGTTATTAGTTTTGATTTAAACTCAGATAGTCCGAACTCATCCCGAATTTTAAAAACTTAGGGCGTGTTTGACTTTATCTCTAAACTTGAGCTCAGCCTCGAAAATATATGAGATAGAGAGAGCTTGAAATTTTAGACTTGATTTATTTTTTTAAAAATCCCGACTGTGCCACTCAAGCTCACCTCTTGGCGAGCTAGACCCGAACTCCTTAGTTGAGGATCAATTTGAGCACAGGGTCTAAATCAAGGCTCAATATAGATTTTTTTAGTCTGGGCTCGAACTCGGATTATGGATATTTAGGATGAATATGTCTCAATCGAGTGGGAGCTCAACTTAAACAATTATAATGGTTTTTTAGATTTAATTACGACATTTAATAAAGCATTTGGTATTTTTAAAACCTTTAAAACGTATTCTATCACATTTGATGGAATGCTCGATGAATGGAGAAAAAAAAATGTTTAACTCAGATTGACGAGTTGAATTGAGTTTAACAAACCGACATTTTAATTATATTAGGCGGTTAATGAGATGCATTAATATAATCAGTATATGCATTAGTTATTCAGTAAACCAAATAAAAAATCATCAACCCTAAACATAAAAGCCCAAATATTACTTAGGAAAACTCAGATTTACCACTAAACAAATTAATTACTGTCATCACACTAGTCATCACTTCTTCAATCTAGCACACAAATCTAAGCAACAAGAAACTTGTAAGTCTAACAATGACTGTAGTCTAGTGAGTAAGTTACTCATCTCAAGTCACAGAACAGCTTCTTCTTCTTTTTCATGCTCTTCTTAGCCAACAAAAGCGAGAATCTTGCAAATCCTAATTTCTTCCTCTTCGACCCCGAAAACTGCTTCTGATGATCACGACTGCCATCTAAATCGTCGTTGTTCTTCTGCTTACTACCACCAAGCATCTGGCCAAGCGATACCTTCTTCCGCTTCGCAGGCTCTTTCGCCATCAGTTGTTCCCCCGATTCAAACTCTTCTGCAAGCATCAGTTTCTGGCTCAGAATCTGCCCGATTGACATCGTTTGTTTCAAAACCGGTCCATCATCAACAACCTGACTCCGGTAAGAAGAGTTCTTGAACTTGGTGGCAAGTGTCCGCCTTTTTCTTCCGTGATCGGATCTCCATTTACGCAGAGACTCCTCTACTTCAAGCTTCCTTCTATTAGCAGCCTCCACCCGGTCCAGTGCTTCTTCGAGTACTTTCTTGCTCGTCTTCACTTCCTCGGTTGCTTCCTCCACCTTCTTCAGCACCTCCACTTTGCACATCTTTGCTTCATCCACCTTAAGCAATGCACAAACCACTCTCCGGTTAGATTCTTCCTCGGCTTCCCGTGCTTTGCTGACCAGAGAAGAGTATTCTTCATACGTAAGGGTCACAGCTTCTTCGGAGGAGTCGGATGATAGAGCCTTTATTTCTTCAAGTGCCACGGCTTCAGTAGCCCGAGCAGCTTCCTCCATCTTCTTGGCAGCAACAAGATTCATCTCAGCTGTTGTGATCTGATTCTTTGTCTGCTCGATCTCGATCAATGACCTTTGAACCTCCAACTGTGCGGCTTGACCCACTTTCTTGAACTGCTCGATCTCGGAGCTGAGGCGATGCAGTTCCCTGTTATCCCCATTCTCCATGTTCTTTGCCAAGTGCAGCTTCAGTCTTGTTTGGGTTAGCTCTTCTTCAAGCTGAGACATTTTCGAGAAATTGTGAGTCAACCTCTCACTGGTCTTCTCATACATGACTCTTTCCTTCTCGAGCTTCTTGTTGAAAGATTCAACTGAAGATCGAATGGAAGCCAGGTCAGCAGTGGTTTTTGAGAGGTTCATCTTGGCTTGCTTCAACTCCACAAGGATCAAACTCGGAGATGCAGCTACAGTAGCAGTATTATTTGGAGGTGTAAAGTGGTTTTCCTTGTCGGATTCATCAATAGCTGCTGCTGCATTTACGATTACCGAATTAATTCCACCTGCAGAAGCTTCTTCTTTTTGCAACTTGGACTTGAGTTGATCGATGAGCAGTTTGGTTGATTCCAGCTCCCTCAGTACATCCAGCGTCTCCCTCTCTTTCAAGATAAGATCTTTCTCCACGCGTGCTGTCTGCTCCCCCAATTTCTCTATGTCGATATCTTCCGGGTTCTACACGCACAAGGAAGATGATTTAGATAGATAAAAGGAACATGACTAAGCGAAATCAATATCAGTCATACTCGAGGAGAATCAGAATCCTAATCAATTTTATGTACATTTAAATTCACCATATTATTGAAAGAAAAAACAGCACTAATTCTCCAGTTACATAACACAATTGAGAGCTAACATCAAGTTAAAGAAGTCATTTTCTAGAGCCAACAGATTTCTTGTAATTATGTAAGATATATGTATTTCTTTTTAAGGATAGCACATATTCTTCAATCTGGCTAGCAAAAGTCTACCTAAACTCTTTGTATATGCTAACTGAGCAAGTGACGTGGCCCAAAATTCCTAAGATCAAGCAAAAGATGAACCAGATGCCAATCTACGACTGTTAAAAAAAACACAACTTCAGCTAACTATCCATCCCCCATTCAAAAACAGATTTAGGTCAACACACACCAGCCACAGTACCAGAAATGTGACCTAAAATTAGTCAAAAAGGAGAACTCTTATCTGGTTAACATCCCAATTAGTTCATCTAATTTTGTAAAATTCAACAAATTTGAAATAGATCTAGAACAATCGAAGCAATGCTGATTGCTTGCTGCAAATAATAAACCCCCAGGCATGCATTTCCAAACTATATAAATTCATAAAAAAGGAGTGACCTCGGATTCAGATGATGAAGACTTCTTGTGATGATCGGAGAGCTTCCAGAAGCCGATTCCGCCGAATCGACTCACCGCCTCTTTGACAGACTCGAACGGCGCGGAAGTGTCGATTTCCGCCCTCCGCCCCTCGTTTCCGCCGCTCGTTCTTCGATCTTCTACCACCATCCTTGTTTCTAGGTCAAGGATTTCAACGCAAGTGACGAATGAAGAAAGAGTAGAGGACTGTATCTAGCTACTTTACTCAGCTACACACTCCCACTATATACCAGAAAGATTATTTAATGCTATTTTGTCGATTTAATTTCACTGTAAAATGGACAGTCGAAGCTCACTGATTAATGTTGTCGTGCAGTAAAGTACAGTGAAAAGACGTAATTTCCTGTTATAACCCTAATGTTTTCTGTAATTACTGTGCCACCAACATTAAAGATTTGCGAGAATCGTAATATTTGCATGCCCTTGGTTGGAAAATTTGGTGTAGGTGTGGGGTCCCTTAGAGGGGAGCGAGAGTTGACGGGAATCAATGCGCGAATGAAGTCTTTTCTTTTCGTAATAATAATAATTATTCTTCGTAACGGCTACTACTGGTACTAATATTATTATCAACGGCTACTGGGAAATGGGGAAACTTGACGCGCCTAAAGAGTTACAAATTACAATAACTATATCCCTAATCAATAACCTAAATTTAAATATTTATTTATGACAGACCTAATGTTAACTTTAGGTCTACTTTCACTACAGATACAATCAGAACTTCTAGGATCACAAATGTCGGAGGTATTCTCATTTTAAAAAGGGAATCAAAAGTTTAGCACTTCTTCCATAATTTGCTACATTGTGTTTTTTAGAGCAATTTGACAGTTCAGGTTTCATAAGTGGATAAATCTCTAATTCATCGAATGTTTTGTCTATTCTAAACGGATGAATGAACAAAACACGGAACAAATCAGAGCGATCAATCTGAGAACCAACCAGCTTATTGTTTTAAGATCCAAACCGGTTTCCAAAACATTGATCTAAAAATTAAGATAGAGTTAGAATTTCTCCAAAAGTCTTAACTTTTATATTTGCATATAGTAATTAACTCTTAACTGAAAATATCTATAGTTAACTTGGGCTCGGATTTCTTGAGATTTCCCTCAAAATCCTTAGTCTAACGCGACTTTAAAGGAAAAGTACTACATATCTAAGCTCGGACATGATTTCGAGAGGGACTCGAATTGGTCAACTAAGGATTTCGGACACCTCAGTTTTTTCTCCGCCCTAGAATTTTATTTGCTCCAAGTGAAATGGAATAAGCTCTCTGATCATATGTATTATTGCTTAGTGAATTGGGGGAGATGTGAAGGGAGAGATGTAGGGCCGGCCCATTATGGAGGTGACTACCCAAAGCCTATTATTATTGTCATATGGGCCAGTCGTATCTTTTAGGAATATTGGGCTGCTAAACAGCAGCCCAACAGAGAAGCTCATGTTCCTAGCGGTAGGGAGAGATGTACCTAGCGGTAGAAAGGTGGATCAGAAGATATGGATGCGTACGCTAAATTTATTTCGATTGCAACCGAATTTACAATCTATAGAGGGTTAAAGATCCTTTTGGTATCACATGTTTGCAAAAATTACACTATCCATACCACTAGTATTTTTTCGTACCGAATTGGTACCATATGTTTCCAAACCTTACTGTTTTGGTACCTCCGTTAGCGTTCTGTCAAAAACAGCCGTTAAATGGCATGTGTCATGCACGCGACCAGCCCAAAACTTTCAATTTTGTTACAATTTAGTCCATCTAATACATCCCTAACTTTTATTTTGTTCAATTTAGTCCTAAAACTTCAAAACCAAACCATTTTCCCAAATTGACCTAGCCGGACTTAGCCTAGGGCTAGGTCCGACCCTGGGTCATGGTCGCCGGACCCAGGCGACCCCGACCCAGGGTCGGACCTAGCCCTAGGCTAGGTCCGGCGAGATCAATTGGGACCTAGCCCCAATTGAGTTAAATTGGGGCTAGGTCCAATTGACCTAGCCGGACCTAGCTTAGGGCTAGGTCCGACCCTGGGTCAGGGTCCCCTGAGTCCGGTGACCCCGACCCAGGGTCGGACCTAGCCAATGGCTAGGTCCGGCTAGGTCAATTTGGGGAAATGGTTTGATTTTGAAGTTCTAGGACTAAATTGAACAAAATAAAAGTTAGGGATGTATTAGATGGACTAAATTGTAACAAAATTGAAAGTTTTGGGCTGGTCATGTGCATGGAACATGCCATTTAACGGCCGTTTTTGACGGAATCCTAACGGAGGTACCAAAACAGTAAGGTTTTGAAACATATGGTACCAATTCGGTACGAAAAAATACTAGTGGTATGAACAGTGTAATTTTTACAAACATGTGGTACCAAAAGAACCTTTAACCCATCTATAAATTATGCATATTGGGATTTTTGCAATGCTTGAGATAATATTAAGCTTCTTTCTTCTAAAATATAATTCATTATCTTCTTTAATTTAACAGAAATGATATAAATTCCGAAAGTCGATGTCCAACAAATTCCGAATGAAAGAGAATTCAAATTTGTCTAAAAAGTTGAGATAATTTACATGAATTGTCAGTGTCTCTATTTCGAAACATATCAGAATGTCCAATTCGAAATTCTTATCGGCTCTCTTAATTTAATATTTAGTTTAATGAAAGTGATTAGAATTCCGATTTATGTTCCACCATCCTCCGACTTAAGAGGGAATCAATTAATGCCACTATAGTTGATGCTAATTACATCATGCCATTGAAATGTAAATCGCACTCTTGGAAGCGTAAATCAATGTATGAATCGAACTACGATTTAAAAAGGAAATGTGTATCGATAAATTAATTAATAACTCCAATAATATCTTAAGTAGAAAAAAAGTATAATTTCGGCCAAGTCCCCCCTATAATTATGGTGGGTGCCGTGAGATTGAGTTCCAAGTTTAAATTCTTTTCATTTTTGTTTAAAACACATTGCATAGTCGATGTTGACATAGTAAATATCATTTAATTGAAAGTGTGTAAAGATCGAGTGTTCTATATACAATGAAAAATACTTGGATGTACACATCAATAAGTCTTACATTATTTATCAAAGTTTATTCCAGAATTATTGTCTGTTATTATTATATTAGTATGGCACTTTCCAAGCTCTTATATTAGAAGCATCCTCTCAATTTTCTGAAGCTACCAAACAACGATAATGGCCCAACTTCTCTTATCTTCATTTACCAGCTTGCTCGAGAAACATAGTGAGGAATAATATTATAGGATTTCGATCATTGAATTTGCAATTATTACTTTTCTTTTTATGCAATTACAATTATTATCAATATTTAAACTAACTTGAGTTTAAAGATTTGAAAAATATTTATAATCAGCTTTATATTTTACAAATTGACATTATGTAATCGGTGATTATTTTAGTATCTAGCACGTCATTTAGAAGACATCATGAAAAAAAAAATTGTTAACTATAACCACGTAATATACTATAACAATTAAGTGCTTCATTCATAAAATAGATATATTTTGAATTTAAAGTCTGAAATTAGAAAATATTCGTACAATATGCTTATCTACTATATTATATTAATTCGGTATCGGAAGCCCTCTGGTCGACACGTGGACAGTCCACGCAGTCACCGTTTCCTAATTTAATCGGAATTTAATAGGGGTTCTCTAAATTTAGATACATAATATTGATTGGTTGAAACTTAAGAAGTATTTTTATTTCCTGTTTTGGTCTCTACGCAATTTAAAGAAACAAATTAATTAAAAATTTCCTTTTAAATTCATTGTCTATACAGTTTGGTTCCGGAAGACCGTAGGCCGCCACGTCATCACTATGTATATATATATTTATTTATTTTTTTACATAAAAGAACATAGAAATAAAAATTCCTACAAATATATACACGTTTGTTGTATATACCCTAGAAATATATGGAAGTAGTAAAAAGAATAAGTTAGAGTTAATATACTTTAACTTATGTATATTTTTCACATATACTCTTTCTAATTTTTTGATATACACATATTTTAACATTCTTTGGTCTTGATTATATTATCGTGATTTGTAGAGAAGATATATATAGAGAACACAAGCTCGGAAGAAATAGCCGATCAATTTTAATTTTGTTATGAAGAAATAGTTTCTTCTTCATCATATTCATACTAATAAGGGTTTAGGGCTAGCTTCGGGTAAATGATCTAAACAAGAAGTGCTACGAGGCTGTCCGGGAAGGTGGTACAGGAATCATGCAAGATGTGTCTTCAAAATATGAAAATTTACGAGTAATCATGTCAACAATGGTAAGAAAGTTAGATGAGATGATTCATCAAGCATTTGTTCATTTTTTTTTAATGTGTTATTATATTATATATATAATTCATTTGCTTCATTATCTATATCATATTTTATGTTTATGTTCATTTACTTTATAAAATATAATTTATATTGAAAATCACCTAACTATACAACAGGGGCATATGGGAGTCAGATTTTTCAAAGTGAAACCGACTTTTCAAGCAAGCAACCAACCCAAGCAGACAGCTTCAGGAAATATCATCCACTGCTCTGTAAGGACAATTACGACACAAGACATTTCAAAACGATTCAATTGGACATACACAAACATATCTTATATATGTATTCTTTTTTGTGCTGATAAATTTTCCTTTACAGGGAATTAATTGATGTAGATGTCGATGAGGTTTAGAACATTAAGATTAAATATTATCTCTAATGAGGTCAGTTCTCTTTCTCTTCATGGAAGTCGTTTATCATGAATTTCACTTACATATGTATTGCACTCAAAATGGAGTTATTACACTTCATTATATTTTATATCATCTTAGCGGGTTGATAAGGTTCGTTGTCTGCCTCGAACAGACGATTCGGTCATTTTAATTCTTTATTATTCAAAAACACTCTAATTCTCTGATAGTTGTTTCCTTGTGCTTGAGTAGGTTGAGAGCAACACAATTGATTCCAAAGTGGATCGGTGTCTGGCATAATCTATCAATATGTTGATTGTAAAGATGATTAATTTGATTTTAATCGTTTATCTAAGTCAAATGTGTTATCCTTCAATTAAAAGTTTTTTTCTCTCAAAATTGAGATCGAGATTTATTCCTTGTAACTGAGTTTAAAATTAAAACTAATGAAATTATATTTTAAAGATTGCATTTTATATTATTACTAACCGGAGCCATGTAGATCAAGTATGCAGTGTTGTCCTTTTGATAGATCCTCTCAGAATACCGTGGGAAACAATACAATATTTTATTTATATTAATATTTTATGTTAATCCGATCATTTTTGTATGTTCAAGACACCATCATTCAGTTAAGTGTATATTTCAAAGATTATTACGACTTTATTGGGAGACTGATGCAAAACTTATTAAGACTTTATTGTGAGAATGCTGCAAAACATTATTGGGAGAATGATGCAAAACTTACTAAGATTATACCTAATTCCAACAATGAAAATTTTATAAGTTAAAATTAATGATTATTTATATTTTAAATATTATTGTGAAGATTAACAGATAAAATACATAGTGTCTATTTTTATTATTCTTAAAAGCAAACTATGTAACAAGCTCAAGATCAATCTTATTTTTAGCTTATTTTCGACTCATACAACTGTGAGTATTTTAGACAGGATTATTCATGAAAATGAGATGTCATGATATAAATATATTACTTTTATAATGCTATGTTTTCTTTTGTAAAAAATAATTTTTAACTTTCTATACATTTGTTTAAGAATTATGATTTAAAAATTATTAATTTCTATCCAACAAAATATATTCAAATTTTGAAATAAATTTGATTATTCAATAAATTAAGATATTTAAAAAAAAAAAAAAAATTGGATTTTTTCCCGCGCGGTGCGCGGGGTTAGTGGCTAGTACAGATTGAACCGATGCGAACAAATTAATTTCATTAATTTCCGCGGAAAATCATGCCATATGAGGGCGTATTTGAATTGTAGTAGGAAATTTAGGGGCTTTTTACAAAGGCAAATACTTGACGGAGAAGACAAAATGATTACATTACAAAAATTGGAATCTATAGACTATAATTAATAACTATAAATAAATGGAGGAATACGGCGGACAAAGAACAGCACCCTGGAGGAGACGCAGAGGAAAGGATTTGCTTCTACGTCTTCTACCCATCTCTGCTGCATCATTCCCTTCTCTATCTCTGGCTAAGTAATTTCTCCTTCTTGATCATCGTAAACTTTGTGCTTGATGAGATTCTTTATTCATTTACGTAGAGTATGAATTCTCCGATTTATGCTGACATCTGATTGTTCTTACCTCCGGTTTCGAAATTAACCGCGTAATTTAGCATCGCCCACAATTATATTGGCCAGAACGATGAACCTGGTGTTAGTTTGCTCTTGAAATTCGAATTGTTGCCCTTCAATTGGTGCTTTAGTGCTTTCTCTTACGCTGGCTTCTAAAGTGTTTGTGAAATCTGCCTTGTTCCAATTGGTTATCATTGATTCTTTTACGTTTGAATTTTTTACAGAATTGTATACTTTCTTAGATTCTTGACCGTTAGATGAGGATTTGTTAGGACAGGATTAATCTCTACACATCTTATATATCATACTACTTGATTGATTACTTATACTCTGCAGTTCGATATTAAACAAGGTTATAATCGGTTGAATTTTTCAGACATCATGAGTGCGAGAATTGTGCTTCTGCTTCTTGTTGTATTGGGTACATCCTGGAATGCTCATGGAAGGCACTCTGCAACCCTTTACAAGAATGGTACTCCCCTCAACCCTATTTGGTCACCTTCCTTTAGTTGTTGTTTGTGGAATTGAGGTTTCAAGAAGAATTCAGACTGTTGAGTATTGGATACAAATATGTGACTTGTAAAGCAAGTAGGTTTATTGCCAAGAAGCTTAAAAGAAGATAGTTAGATTGCACAGATTAACAAAACGTGCAATCTATACTAGGAATCTCGGGACTTCTTTTTTCACTGGGCTATGTATCTGCACTTTAAAAAGGTTACTATTATCAGCTTAATAGGATATCTTTTATGGAAAACGGACTATTCACTGAAGGGCTCGGACTAAAGTTTAATACTCTTTTGTGATTCCAACTTGTTTCTTTTATATGCTGTCCCATACACAGCAAATAGTTTGATGCTTTCTCAAAATATGCCCTTATTTCCAGTGGTGGCATTAACAAATCTGGTTGACTTGCATTGCACTGCTAGCTTTTGTCATGAAATTTTCATCTATAAACATGCTAATTAGCTAAACTTGATAGTATAGTTTCTATAATTGGATTTAGTTATGCAGACTGGAAGCATCACTGTTACACACTCACCAGAACGATATAATTATATGCGATTATGGAAAGTTTGGTTTCTTTTGATGTTTCTGTGGAAATTTCACTATTTAAGATATTTTATTCTGCTATTAGGAAAGAAGTATTACTTTCTTTTCATTTAGTTCTGAATGCTAGTTGGTACTGTCCCGTTGCAGCTAAAGAGCCATACGTATCAGAAGTTTTTGGTAATCAGAATGTGTGTGTGCTGTGTGAGGAGTTTACTTCACAAGCACTTGATTATCTTGCTGCAAACAAAACTCAGAGTCAGATAGTTGAAATACTTCACCAAAGTTGCTCTCGGGTACCAACACAATTCTCTCAACAGGTAAGTTGAATCATCCATAGGACTAAAAAAACTTGAATGATTTTGTTCAAACTAACATTAAATTCATTGTTCTTGTAGAGTTGCCTTTTTTTCTTGCCCAATATTTTTGTATGATCATACTATTAATTGATGTGATATACAAATACCAGTTGAAATACAGTTTTTTTTCTTACACATATGTTAACGTGATTGTACTCTGGTTTTCTGATTTTGTCAGTGCCTCACTCTGGTGGATTATTATGCACCTCTATTATTCGTAGAGGTATCCTCAGTTCAGCCTGGAGAATTCTGTCAGAAGGTCAATCTATGCCATGAATTTGCTCTGATTTCGGCAAAGCTGAAGGAAGATCGCTGTGTAATGTGTCACCGTGCTGTTTCAGAAGTTATGGAGAAGCTAAAAGATCCAGACACTCAGGTTAGTGGTGTTTCTTGCAGTTAAAAAGATACGTCCTTTTTTAGAAGCAGATTCATGTATCTCATTTGATTGATCAAGATAAGAAGTGAATGTGCATTAATAAGCTACATTTTCTTGTCCATATAATTACGATTCGGTAAAAAGTAACTTTTTTTTGGTGTTTATATTAGCTGGACCTAATCCAGACACTCCTGAAGCTTTGCAACTCCATGGAGAATCACTATGTGAAAAAGGCATGTATCTATTTCTTCATTTTTTTGTTTTTTCTTTTTTTTTTTTGGGCCAATTCTTCATTTTTTGTTTACTTTCTTCTAAGTTGCTGGTAAATTTGAGAGATTTATATAGAAAGTAAGTTTGAATTGATGATTGTTACAGTGCAAGAAGATGGTGTTTGAGTACGGACCACTTGCGCTTGCCAATGCTGAGCAGTTTCTGGAATCGAAAGATTTATGTGCGACTATCCACGCTTGTGGCGTGCCGATTCCTCCCCTTATCGCCGAGAAGAAGGTGGATGAAGAGGTAGCAAGTCTAGCTCAAGCTTAATTAAGCGGTTTGTGTATACTAATTACACGGTTTACGTATATTAATTATGTGCTTGATGTGTAATATCTACTCATACGGAATGAAGGGTTTTGTTGGTTAATTGTCCAAAAACATTTGGTGATGGAAGGGAGTGCCAAAGTATACAAATGTTTGAAAGATTGGATTTACAGTGTTTGTACAATGCTTGGACAAAGATCACAAATTCACAATATAACAATAAACATGAAAATAATATTTATTTTATTTAATGGCGATTATCTTTTTTAACTAATCTATGAACAATCTGGCGAAAATTCAAATTAATTTTAGATGTTTATTTTGTGAAGTGGTATCGATAGTTTGACATATATAATATATGAGTTATATATTCTAGGGGTGGGCATAAAAACCCGGGAACCCGCCCGGGGAAACCCGTTCCGAAACCGTCCCGATTTGAAAATTCCTTCCGAAAATTCGGGTTCGGGTATTGAGCTGAAAAAGCCTTTTTCACCTGAACCCGCCCGATTATTATTATTATTATTGTTATTATTATTATTATTATTTGATGATGTAGTGAAGTTGTCTTTTGATTTGGTTAGAGTCTTCGAGACTTTGTTAGACTATGTATGCACGCAATGATGTTGTCTTTTGATTTGTTTAGAGACTTTGGTTGTATAATAGATTGTTGTTAACTTATGTCTTTGAAATGGATGGCTAGATGCACATGTTAATGTATTAGAGTAAGATGTGTCTATAATGCAAGTAGTCAAGAATCAAGATGGTTATCTGATTATGCTCTGTATAATCCAGGTTACTTAGTCAAGATGTCGGTGTGTATAATCATGGCTACTTAGTCAAGTTATGGTTTGCTTACCATTTTAGTTAACATAATCTGCAAAATTGTGCAGACATTTATTACTAAATTGTTAGTTTGGTCTAACTCGAACCCGCTCGAAAAATCCGAAATCCGAGGTCGGGCGGGAATTTTTCTCATATTTCCCGCCCGAACCCGAGTCTAAAAACCCGAACTTTTGTGGGCGGAAATTATTCTTTAAATTTCCCGACCGAACTCGTCCGCGCCCACACCTACTGTATTCACTAATCTACCTAATTATCATTTTGGCTCACCCCTACCATTATGTAGGGTAAAAATTGAGTTTTGATTGGTTCATATTAAGTTTTTTTTTTTTTTTTTTCTCGTTTCATGTTATCCATATCGTGTTTGTGTTGAGCAAAATTGACAAATATTCGAATCGAGTCATGTTTGGACTAATCTACTAAAACATGACTCGAACTTATGACGGAACGAACACGACATTGCCGGGCCCGGGCCCGGGCCGGGCCCTAGAGTAGACAATCAAAGATAGGGCTTTATATCTCAATTATTGCATACCTCATATTTGTTGTTATACAGTAGTGTGGCTTAGTGATTTTTCTTTTGGGCAAACAAAAATATAGTATGGCAAGAAATTATGAGTAATTAAGCATGTTTTTATTAAATAATAATAAATGAAGAATTCATCATTAAATATTGACTTCTTTCAGGTGTATATTATAATTGTCACTCAGCTATTGGCTAATAGACTGATTATCTTTTTATTTTGGGCAAAGCTAGTAAGTAAGTAGACCGAGACTGGTCGTTTAACTTGGATTGGTAGTTGGTCGGTTGGTGGTAGCTTCCTCTCCCCCACTTTGTTGTTTTATATTGATTGAATTGAATTCTGATTAGCTTTCAATCATGTGTTTGCTTAGATGCAAAGAATCTTCCCGAATAAATTAGAGTCCTACCCCATCAAAATTGTTTCTTCCATTTCGATACAAATTCTGAAAAATCTCAAACTGAGATGTTTTGAATGCCTCTTAGTCTTATTAGTTGTAAATTTTACAAATTTTCAGGAAATTTCTATCACCACATTGGGCGAAATTATATATATATATCGGTGGTTAGGAACGAAGCTATGTAAGGGGTAGAATTGCCCCTTAACTTTTTGGTGATTATAACTTTTACTCTAATAATGTAACTATTTTTAATTTAGTTTTTTAAAATTTTGAATTTATTCTTCGAAAAGATTAATTTTGATCATTTGTCCTAATTCATTTTTTATTCTAAAAATAAAATCCAGATTTCTTCTATAGTTGGTAGCAATCAGATTGGTAGTGAGGGGGACAAGGGAGCCACCTCTAACTCTTAACTCTACACATATAGACCGAAAGGAGAACACGTTTAGCAAGTCCCAGATTCCTCCCAAAAAATAGTTTCTTTTGTTTTGGTTCAAACAGGTTGCAGAAAGATTAATTATATTAATGATTATCAATACCATGGGCCAGGGCTCTGGTGGTGGGTGTATGTTCCGTTTCTTTCTATAATGGACCAAAACACTCTTAAATATTCTCATGCGATTTAGTTTTGAAATTCCAAATTTTATTTTCCTAATAAAAAATCATTTTTAAACTTTTCGACTTTAGATCTATTTGTCCGGATTCTTAATTATATTAGATTAGATTATTGGTGGTGTTATATTGACGAGATTAATATACATTTTAATTGTTCAAATATCTAATGTGATTGCAAATAAACAGATGGACAAAGTTGGTATATATTGCATTGATTATTTAAATATTTATTATAAATGGATAGAAAATTCTGAAAATTACAAACAAAAAAATCTGAACAACGTGGATGACTAAAACTGTCTAAGTTGCCAACTATTTGCAATTCCTTTCATTTTAGAAAAAACAATATAAGTGTGAATATTCACTACCGTTGAAATTTTTTATTTAACTAAAAAAACAAAAAAACAAAAGAAATAGTTGGTGATTATTATTATACTAATAAATTAATATTTTTGTGATTACTACTCTCTCTCGTCGCTTCCAATTTCCAAAGATATTATATATACAACACTCAACAGCCTCCAGCCAGTCAGCGAGGGGTGATTCATATTTTCTGTTCGTCACACAAACCATCCTCCCATCCAAATCCAGGCGTCCTTCTTCTTCTTCGTTCTGGCAGACGGGTTTTCCAGGTGATTCATCTTCTTCTATCTTCTTTTTCAATTTTAGTTGCGTGTGATCTGAATTGTATCTACTACAGACTACAGTTGGTTAATTGAAGAGGAAGATGCATATTGCATTCGCTAGCTAGATTCAAAACTTGCGATCAGTGTCTGCTCTTTCTGTTGCCGCTTCTTAATATTCTTAGTCGTCATCTCTTGTTTTCTTCTCTGTGATCTGTTTAGGCGGTCAGCGCAAAATTCTACCTTAAACAAAGATTGAGTTTCTTCAAATCCATCTATTGAATCTATACTTTTATTGTGAAGGAATATGTAAAATTAAAGAATGTCCATTTTCTAATTTTCTGAAATCAGTTTTTATATCTATAGATATTGTAGAATGAGGTGAAACTTGAAGCTATTAATTAAACTCACTTCACATAATAAAGGGAATGAGAATAATTTTGTTGGTGATGTTGTGCTGCATTGATGAAAGCTTTAGTATCATCATTTCTAGATAACATGTACTAGCTAGATAGATCTAGTTAGCTTTTCTGTTCCAGCTGTCTATTGGAAGGCCTGATTCGAAATATTTGTATCATCTTTTTCTCAAGACAAGATTGATAAAGGTCCGATTGTTCACTCTATGCATTAGGTATTTTATTAGATGCAATTTTTTTCAGATGAACAAGTGTATTCATATCATTCTATCTCCTAAACATATATATGTATATGGGTTGAACCAACTAATAAAGTATCTTTTTTTTTTTTTTTCAGACTATGCTTTAGGCATTAGTTAAAACTTATCTCTCGAGTGATTGATGATTAGTTAGTTTGTAACTTAAACAAATTTTTGTTCTCTCTGCTCTGTATCCAGCTTTAGCTGTATGCTAACAATGTGTTGTCTCTTTAGCTGCCTTATTGATGTATTATTTCGTTTTTTGACCAGACAAATTTGATCAGCGAATTTCCCTGTGATACTTATTTGGGAAGAGGATTGCACCATACACCTTTCAATATAGATCTATTGCAGAAGACCACCAAAATACTGGGAATGCAGAAAGATGTGCTTAAAAGTTAAGTATTCTTTTGCCGAGATTGATGAGGTTGCTTCTTGTGCGCTGTCTTTATTTGTCCTTGATGAGATTGGAGAACTAGTTTATAGCAATGCCATCAAGTCTGCTGCTCACGTGCCCACTGCAGCTAATAATTTGAGAGAGCATCCTCTCTTGAAATTTGATGTTTGTGAAGACGGTTGAGCATTTGGATTTTTAGTCGGGTATCTCTTGGTCTAAAACTAAAAGTCTCCTGATCCCAACAAGAAGTGTGCTCTTTCTAGTAGCTTGTTTTCTGTCTGTAAGTGGCTGGTATGGATCTGAAGGGAGGCGTGTTAATGCAACGGTATGAAGTGGGGAGACTATTAGGTCAAGGAACGTTCGCCAAGGTTTATCATGCAAGGAACATTACGACAGGTGATAGTGTGGCTGTTAAAGTTATTGACAAAGAGAAGATTGTTAAGGTGGGTCTGATCGAGCAGATTAAGCGCGAAATATCAGTCATGAGACTCATCAGGCACCCAAATGTGGTGGAGCTCTACGAAGTTATGGCCACAAAGACCAAGATCTATTTTGTGATGGAATACGTTAAAGGCGGTGAGTTATTCAACAAGGTAGCCAAAGGAAAGCTCAGGGAAGACGCTGCTAGGAGGTATTTCCAGCAGCTGATCAGTGCGGTCGACTACTGCCACAGTAGAGGTGTCTCTCACCGTGACTTGAAACCCGAGAATCTGTTGTTAGATGAAAATGGGAATCTAAAAGTGTCGGATTTTGGTTTAAGCGCGCTTGCTGAGTCCAAACACCAAGATGGGCTGCTCCATACAACGTGCGGGACACCTGCCTATGTCGCCCCTGAAGTGATCAGCAGGAGAGGTTACGATGGTTCCAAAGCGGATATCTGGTCTTGCGGTGTAATTTTGTATGTTTTGTTAGCAGGTTACCTTCCATTTCACGACTCGAATTTGATGGAGTTGTATCGAAAGATAGGGAAAGCAGAGTTTAAGTTCCCCAACTGGTTTGGCCCCGATGTAAAGAGATTACTCACAAAAATACTCGACCCAAACCCAAAGACCCGAATTTCATTGGCAAGAATAATGGAGAGTTCTTGGTTCAAGAAGGGATTGGACTCGGGTGTAAGAAGTTGCGGAACTGGAGAAGATGTGGATAGTGAGAATAAGCAAGAAGTGGGGAAGGGTGTTGTTAACTTGAATGCTTTTGATATCATCTCCTACTCTGCAGGATTCGACTTGTCGGGATTGTTTGAGGAGAAGGATGAGAGAAAGGAGGTTCGGTTCACATCGAATAAACCTGCTAACACCATCATATCGAAACTGGAAGACATTGCCCAGCGGTTAAGGTTGACGGTGAAGAAGAAGGATGGTGGAGTAATCAAGTTCCAAGGCAGCAAAGCAGGGAGGAAGGGTAATTTGGGAATTGAAGCCGAGGTTTTCGAGATCACACCTGTGTTTCATCTGGTAGAGATGAAGAAGACGAGCGGGGACACGATCGAGTATCAGAAGATGTTGAAAGAGGAGGTAAGGCCGGGTCTCAAGGATATCGTGTGGACATGGCAAGGCGAGCCGCAACAACAACAAGTTACAAATTCTCATGTACTACTGCCTTTAACAGATGAAGCAGCTGAAGAAGTTGCAGAAAAATAGTGATAAGGATTGGTAAGTGGCTGGCTCATTGGATTTGAGTAGCTAGATAAAACTATCCATTTATGCTTTCTTTCTTCCCTTTACTCGAAATGTTTGTTATGGCAGTGTAGTTTAGTTATGTAGCTGTCTGTACCAGTTTAGTTTATTGCGTTCAATCCAGATGGGAGTTAACTATAGTGTTTCATAATTGGCTCAACTCCATGGATGATATAAGACTATAACATTTTTTTTTTAAATTTAATTATGTATCTAAATGTTATAAAATTTAAAAACTTTTTAAAATTGAATCAAAATGTTCGAGCGACCGGGAGCCATGTAAGGTATTTTTTCCGGTTGATCGAGCATTCTAATTTAATTTCCATTTTTTTGTATAACTTCTTGTTATATAATGTAATTAAAAAAAATAAATAATATTATACTCTATATTATCTTCAAATTGAGCAATAAACTAGTCAGGGCTCCTCGAGATTTATGCGCAGCTCTAGTATGCATGGTTAACTAGGGTATGTGATTGTTACTTTGTGTCAAACAATGACTTAGTAATATGCACTTAATACTAGTTGGTGACTGGTGGTGATATTTGTGCTTTATATTGTCTGTGTGTGGAGACTAAACATTCTATGAAACCTTTTAATGGAACTGTTAGTATCTTTGTAGTAAAATGGAACTGTGCATTCTGATTTGTCTAAATGGAATGACATTGTTAGTATATAATCTTGGTAGATCTGTATATAAAGGTGTTTTTAAATGTTATTGCATGACTTGATTGCTAGCAAGCATATAATAATTTTATGATTAGAGAATTATGAATGCTTGCTTAGTTGTTGCAAAGTCTTAGATTAGAGACAACTTTGGTTAGGTTAGAAAATGAGTTACGTTTCATTCTAGTTCACTTATGTTGAACTGTTTAGAAAGATCGATCTAGCTAGCTACTGACTTAATAGTACAGACAGACCGGTGGTTTAGAGTCAGCAGGTCGGAGCAGCTCCAACCGGTCGGTCCATCTTTGTAGCAGCCAGCCGGTTCATGGGCGGGCTATCAGACTTAGGTCCAGCAGTTTCTTGGGTAGCCCAGACTTAACATCACTAATAGCCAGCCCAGCCCATCCTTCTTTTGACCCAATATAAATAATTTTTCTCTGGTAGCCAGCCCATCTGAGAGAGACTGCTGTCTCAACTCACTTTTTCCGGAAGTTGAAACTTGAAAGAAAGAAAGAAAGGCCTCACTCAGTCAGTCAGGTTTTCAGATGCTACCGCCGGCCGGCCGGCCGGGTTAGTCTACTCCTTCCTACTCCTCTGCCTCTAATTAGTTGATTACAATTCTCACGGATGAATGAAATTCTTGCAAACAAACGAGTAGTCAAATCCTGTAAGCAAATTTGAGTTATAATAATTTAATTGGGCATCGCAATTTATTTACTTATTTATTTTGCAAACACTCGATTTATTTTGTTCTGTATATATATATATATATATATATATATATATATGATGAGAAAGAAAGAAATTATTTTGTGTATAATATAAGTATTTGTTGCTCTACATAAAATATATAGCATTGAATTGATGATCCGTACGGGGTTGCATCAAGTAGAAATAACGGCTGTTTTCTTTCAGATACTTACCGCCGCCGGCCGGGTTAGTCTCCTCCTCTTCATCTATCTCCTAATTAGTTAGTTAGAATTCACTGAATAAGATGAAGTTATCATATAATTGTTAGATCTACAATTCTCAACGAATTAATTAGGCTGATTCAACATCAAAGTGTTTAATTTACTGTCCACTCTCTTCTCAAACATCATCGTATATATAGGGTCTGCTCGGAATCAAATCCGACATATATATATAGTAGCTTTAAAAAAACACCTTTTTTGTTTTGTTTTATTTATTTACCTGTTGTTGGGTTTTTAATAGTTTTGTTGTTTAGTTTATAATAATTACTGTACCGATGCTACTTATAATTTAATTAATGAATTATATAACAGGTAATTATGATTACACCAACCATGTTATCAAATTGCTAGCTGAACTTTCTGTGAAAATGCAATTTGCTAGCCGAACTTATTTTTATAGCAAATCGCTAGCTTGACTTTTGTTAATGTGCAATTTGCTAGCTCCGTCAATTTTTCCTTTAATTATGGATGGAATGTACTTTCTAAAACTACTAAAAATACCCAAAAATTCTACTATTATTGTAAAATAACCTTAAAATTTATATAAAAGCAAATATAAATCTCGAATAAAATTTATAATTATATATATTATACAAATATATATATATATAAGTTAAATATATAATCCCAAAGTTCAAAAAAAAATAATTATTTTTAAAATTGTATGTTTTTAGAGAATTTTAAAAATATTTTAATAAATTAATTTTTTGCATTTTTAAGGTACGTTTTTTCTTTAATATATCTTTTAACATTCATTATTTATTATTTTGATTTTATATAAAACATCATGTCTTTATATTATCATACTAAAACTTTAGCTTGTTTTTAGCAATATTTGAAAGTATTTTCCATCCAAAACTAACGAAAAAATTGACGGAGCTAGCTTTTTGCACAATATACAAAGTTCAGCTAACAATTTGCTACGAAAAAAAGTCTAGTTAGCAAATTGCACATTCATGTAAAGTTTGGCTAGCAATTTGCTAATTAACCCAAGCTTCTATGATCAACTTCCGGAGAAGAAGTTTGAGTGCATCCTCTTCCTCTATTAGGTTAATTTTGTTTTTCACACACTACCAACCAAGTATATATATGTCTCTAGATAAATATGTTTTTTTTTTTCTTTTTTCAAAATACAGCAGCAGCAGTAATAGCAGCAGCAGCAGCAGCAGGTACGTGAATGAGAGCGAAAGGGAAATTGAGATGAAGAGAGAAGGCGAAAGACAATTCCAGTTTCATATGGTGGTTTGCAAGCACCTTATATTGAGAATTGCGGGTTAGTTGTAGAATCTTATCAAATGGTGGATGAGAGTGATCATGTCGTCTTCTTCCCTTGGGATGATTTATTGCGCGAATACATAAAGAAGAAGCAGATGGTCGAAGCGAGTCGAATCTTTGACATAATGCCCGAAAGAAGTACTGTATCATGGCATGTCTTGATACTAAGTTATATCAAGCTTGGACGCATGCGCGAAGCAAAGAAAATCTTCGAGTCGTCACCGAAGACAGGTCGTACGTTCATTTTAATTTAGATCCCTTCTCGTTTAGGTGAAGGAAGTATGACCGCCTTACCAACAATTAAGATCCAATCGGGAGATGTTTCGATTCATATTTACAACTAAATTTCTTATCGTTTACTCATATGTAGGGACGGTATGGGAGTGTCTATTATTTGCGGGTTTGCACGGCACAGAATGCCTAATTTAGCGCGAAGAATCTTCAATAGGAGGCCCGGAAAGAACATGCTAACACGACAAATGCTAATCGCGGGGCATTATATTGGCGATACAGAGCATTTTCTCGGCTCTATGGATTTAAATTTATATGAATTGACTTTCACCAAAAAAAAACATTTATAAAAAAAAAAAGAACGTGAAATGGCAAGGGATAAGCATACAGCTACTTGGAATCTATTGATTGAGGGTAATTTGTTTGTCGGATTGTTTGACGGAGCAAGACAGATTTTCGAAGACATGGATCCAGATTATAGCAACGTCAATAGAAATGCTATATCGTGGAACTTAATGATCGCTGCCCATAATCAACGATGGTTACACTCAGAACCCCTACCAAAAATGCCAACACAATTGGGAATTCACATTCGTGGAATTTAATGATCGCGGCTCGCGCGTTGTGCGGCGAACAGTACAAAGAAAATAAAGATAACTTGTTTGAGGAAGCTCTAACTATATTCCATCTTCATATGCCAGAAAATCAACGGAATATGTTGATTTATCTATTCATCAAGCGGGAAAAGCTCAACGAAGCGCGATTCTACTTCGATAACATGCCTGAAAGGAATCCGCACTCTTATGGCGGGTTACTTGCACGCTGAAATGGTTGATGAAGCAAAAAACATATTTTTCTATAAGAATATTAGGGTTTGCGACGATCTTCACTCATGGGTTTTGATTCTTGGTTGGTTTGTGAGGAAGAAGAAGATGGTTGATGAAGCAAGGAGATTTGTAGTCAATAATGTGCCCAAGAGACCGCTATCTTTCTATAGCATTGCGTGTGCTTGTATAAAACATGGATTTCGTGAAGAATCTAAGTTAGTTTTGGAGTCCATGCAGGCCACCATGCATACCAACCTAAACATACATGAAACTATAACGTTTGTGGTACGTACTATATCATTTCATTAATTAATTCCATCTTCTTTATAAGTTATATATATCTACTATCTTCTTTATAAGTTACATATTTATCTTAATTATATTTACCACTGCACTGCTCTTCTAGTTGATAAGAGTGATTACTTCTATATGGTTTGTCATGTCTGTTATATATAATAGGCTACAAGATTGGTTGATAGAAATCATCAATGTTGTATTCCCCTGTTTGAAATGTGATAGAGGATAGACCATCGAAATATATTTGAATGATGATGCAAATCTAATAGATATTAATGTTTTTTTTTAATCCCCACATACATCGAGCTATTCAATGGAGTTTTGACTACTTTTTTTTCACTTTCAAGAATCGAACTCGAGTTTCTAATTAAGAGATAAAACAATGATCAACCACAACTTCAAGATCACGTTCGGCAACACATACTTCAACCATGCTCGATCCTCTTTATATATTCATTATCCTCTAAATGGTAATAGAATCAAATTGACATCCGGGACACGCACGATCAATAATATTTAGGTTCAATATGAGTGTTACAATCTAAACTTACTTTATCGATCGGTATACATTTAGATTTGTTTGATGCATTGCAGATACGGGCTACATCGGAGACAAGATCCACGTTGTCTCGTTTTTCAGGGTCCGAGGAATAATCGCGGGACAGAATCGTTGTTAGAGTGATGCCGACTGATGAACTCATCGGAGAAATTAATAATGCAATTAAGGAAGAAGATGAAGTGAGGTGTATATTAAGTGACATATGTTTGGTTTGACCGTTCGAGGTTGCCCAAATTATGAACAAATTAGGTTTTGGCCAGCATCCATAGCTCAATTGGTGCTAAGGGTAAGTATTCCGAAGCTAATAGGTGACGGTGTCCTAAATCAAGACGATAAGTTAACTGTTTCCTACATTAATTTGATGATTGCTTAATTATTTTTACTTGGAAACGGAAGGCAAATTCGAGAAAATGCATTAAGAAGTGATGTGTAACGTCATGTGAAATTACATTCAATATTACATCTATCAGAACACCTAATTAGTATATATACGTGATAGTGAAAGGGAAAGAGGAGGAAGGACACGTGGATTTATTCTCTTGGTTGTTATGTCATACAAAGGAAAACCACATAATATTTTGCAACATATATATATATATATTATAATATATGGTGTGTTATTTTTCTCTAAATAAATGAGCAAGAAGACACCAGTATTGATGATGATTTAGAAGATTGATGGAGTGTGCCAATAATAATAAAGCAACTTCAAATAAGATTAAAAAAAAAAAGTACACTCTATTTCCTCATCCCTTGAAAGATGTGGTGTATATAATTATCTTCATTTTCATTGATTTCTTGTTATTATTATTTATCTTGGCCCTAAAAGATAGTCTTATTTTCCTTACGATGAAGTTAGAATTTTAGTTTAGGTGGTAAATTTTGAAATATAAATAAATAATGAAAGTAGAAAAAAAAGTAAAAGCTGAGTATAAGATTTTAAAAGCCAAATAAAAAATAATTACAATTTTAATGATCAGAATACGTATTACAAAAATTTGAGAGCAGTGACTCATGTAGATTCATCCCTACAAGTAGGTACTTAGATTTGATTTAGTACGGGGTGTTGAACTCAATTATAGCGGGGTATTTTTTTTTTTTTTTTTAACTATCTCCATCACTTTGTTACGTAAGTGGCACACACCGTTCTAACATGGCGTAAGTGTAGATATCGATTTGGTTATTTACATATTACAGTATAATATTGACATCTTATTTACCGAATGATGAGATCAACAAGCTCCGTATTTCTTTTTAATAATAATATTATGATGATATCAACAAACAACAAGTCATCATATTTCGTGTGTTATGCTTGTTATATATATATATATATACGTCATCATTTAATTTGTTATTTTGCGTGGATGTTTTCTAATAAAATGGTAAATATAAGCGTGTACTAGTTAAACTTTCATATATTGAATTTTTCTTGATAAACTTAACTATGAACCTACATTTTAGCTTTTGGCAATAGCGGAGGGTTGACGACCTTATTCAAAAGATTGAGATTTCAAACAGAGCCAAACATAATTCAATATGTCGTTTGCCCCTCCTCAACTTTCAAATTGAGACGACTTGGTCCGTTAAATTTTGAAAAGGTCTTAACTATATCAGAAATGAGAGATTCAAATAGAGATCCCCCCACCATATTCTAGTGAAATCTAGCATGTTAGTAATTAGTATATAATAAACTTTTTATTTCGTACAAGACCCTATTAAAATAACATCATTTGTAGCATATTTACGGTTCATCCTAAGCTAGACTCACATTCTCATTGATCTGGAAATTTTCAAGTGCATTGCATCTTGTGATGGTTCTATCTTCTCTTGAGCTCTTCTTAGACTACCGATTAAAATACATATTTTTTTTAGAAAATATGAATATGTTTGTGTTTTGAATGATTAGTTACATGATTATTAAGAGCCATAATCTCAATATCATTTTTTTTTTTTTTGCTGAATCTAGAACTTGTATTACATCATTATTAATGCATTTTCCTATAAAGATCACATTTAGGACAATTAAAAAAAAAAAAAAAACTACAAGCATGGTGCTTGTAGAGTATAGTAGAAACACCCAGAACAAAGTCTGATAAAATAAATATAATGACAATTATGGCCATAATCTAAAGTTTTAAGTACTAAAGTCACCACAAAACATAATGTGGAGGACCAATTTACAAATTGCAAAAGTAAATCAGTCATTACAATGATGATTGATTATGATTTTTCTACCATGCTTTGGGAGCACCATGCTTTTAGTTTTTTTAATACTATGGTGGACTTAATTGTAACATAAGTAAAACTTTAAAAGTATGAAAAAAATATGAATTTTTTTAACTACACCTAAGATGTGTATCATACTATTAATAATATCAAATTCCCTATGGGGTTCACCTTTAGGGCAATAGAAAAATAAAAAAATTAGTAGCAAAAGCATGGTGCTCCAAGAGCATTGTAGAATATACCATTCATATTCATAATCTATACCAGAATTTTTATTGCATGCTTCAAAATCAAAATTTAGCTTTCAATTTCATTATATATCTGTATTTTTAAATCAAGGGGCGAAATGTTTGCAAAACAAAATCAAGGGGCGGAAACGAACTTGTGTTTATTCTGATCTTTCATTTTCTATCTTAGCGTCGCGTCACGCATTAGAAAACTCCAAAATTCAGGTTTCCATAAATGAGGGACTTTTTGGATAAATTGCCCACCATAAGTAATCCCTGAGTTTCATTTCAATACACCACGTAACTTCAATATTTCCCCACCTCATCAAAATATATATATACTTCATATATCTCTCTTCTTCAACCTCCCCAACTACCAAACCCTATTTCCTTTCAAATTCGACTCTGTAATACAACTTTCCTTAACTGCCACCGATGATGGTGGCAACGGCAACAGTGCCGGCTCCTGAATTAATACAGCAGTGTCTTCCTAATAGTTTTTCAAATCAATAATCAGCTAGGATGGTGAACTCCGATCAATCTCCGGCGCCGGAGGCGGTGATCCTGATGGACAAGTACGAGATCGGTCGACTGCTCGGCCGAGGTGCCTTCGCGAAGGTCTACCGTGGGCGCCACCTCCGGACGGGCCAGAGCGTGGCGATCAAGGCCGTCTGTAAGAAGCGATTGGCGAAAGAAGGATGCGGTGAGGACGTCATTAAGAGAGAGATTGCTATCATGCACCGGATGCGCCACGCCCACATTATCCGCCTCCAGGAGGTTTTGGCCACCAAGACGAAGATCTTCTTCATCATGGAGTTAGCCAACGGCGGCGAGCTCTTCACCAAGGTGGCCAAGGGGCGATTCAGCGAGGACCTCTGCCGCCACTACTTCCGGCAGCTAATCTCCGCCGTCGGTCACTGCCACGCTCACGGCATCTTCCACCGCGACCTCAAGCCGGAGAACCTCCTGCTGGACGACAACTGGAATTTGAAGGTCACCGATTTCGGCCTCAGCGCGATGAGGGACCAGATCCACTCCGACGGGATGCTCCACACGCTGTGCGGCACTCCTGCCTACGTGGCGCCGGAGATTCTCTCCAAAAAAGGCTACGACGGCGCCAAGGCCGACATCTGGTCCTGCGGCGTCGTATTGTTCGTGCTAAACGCCGGATATCTTCCGTTCAACGACCCGAACCTGATGGCCATGTACCGGAAGATTTACAAAGGCGAGTTCCGGTGCCCTAAGTGGACGTCGCCGGAGCTGAAACGTTTCATCGGCCGCCTCCTCGACACCAACCCTAAATCGAGGATAACCGTCGATGAGATCGTGAAGGATCCGTGGTTCCGACGTCCAAACGACAAGCCAATCGAAATACCGATCGCCGTCGACAACCACGAAAACGATTTCGATGTGAAGGAGATCGGCGGCGGAGGGAAGTGCTTGAATGCATTCGATATTATTTCCTTCTCCTCCGGCTTCAACTTGTCAGGGCTGGTGTCAGAGGCGGAATCCGACACTGTGGATCGGTTCGTGTCAGTGGAGACGGCGGAGGTGATAATGGAGACGGTGGAAACGGCGGCTGCGACGGCGGGTTTGAGAATGGTGTGTAAATTGGGATGGGGAGGGAGGCTTGAGGGGCATAAAGGTAATTTCGTGGCGGTGATTCGGATAAGCCGGTTAACGAAGGAGCTGGTAGTAGTTGAGGTGAAGACTAAGCAAGTTGAAAGTGAATATTCGACGACGCCGATTAACGGAAGAGGAATCTGGAAGAATATTCTTTGGCCCAAACTATCCGGTCTAGTCTATAGACCGGACCCACCTATGGATAACGCTGGCTATAGTGAATGAAATGGACCCACCTTCTATCCAAACTCGAGGTTCCGTTGGTCCACTCATGTGATATGATGATTAATAAATAGTTCTCTACTAACTTTCGTCATTTTCTTGTTACATGTACGTGACGCTGATACACATTCATGTGGCTCTAATTCATCCAAAATATATATACATTTTGTACATATATATATATTTTATGACACTTCTAGGCATTTGTATTATATATATATATAAACACTATTTAAATTAAATATTATATTATTTATCTACCTAACGTTGTAGCCGCAGGCTGGTTATATATTCATTTAATGGAAGACAAATGAACTATGAAAAAATCGCATTCGCAAAAACCTAGTGAATCATCCTATCATATGAAAATGCTTATTTAATCTAACAATTTTAAACAAACACATCCCAAAAAAAAAAAAACTAATAAAATTACTTGCACGTCTCATCTCAGTGAAAATATTATATGTAAATATATAATAAAGTTAACAACTCGTGTTATTATGTGCTATAACGTACTGTTTATATATTAATTTATATGATATATATGTTTATTGATTTGTATTATACAATATATTTATCTATCTATCAAATATCGCAATGCACATATACAACATGATCAAGTCTTCACTTTGGGAAAAAAAAATCAAGTCTTCCATCTTAGCCAAAGAAAGATTTTTCATGACGAGATAATTAACTATCATTGCATTTATCTTTGTTTTATAATATTGAGTATTTAATAATTTTTTATGTTTATTACATTTTCTTTCCTGTTCTTTTATTATTATATTTTTTTATCTTAATATATATAATGACTATATATTGTATTCTATAAATAATATTAGGAAACAGCCATAAAATAAAAAAAAAAAAAAAATTGTGTACTAAGCATATAACATAATTAATGTATAATTCTAGAATTAATAACTAAATGGATAATCAAAGTAGTTTAAAATAAATATTTTACCAAACACAAAGGCTACCAAACAAAAATATTAATTATATTGATTTAATTAACATTTTTCTAATCCACTTTAGGGGAACACCGTGAAACCCACGTTTAGACTACCAACCCAACCAATCACTCTGGTTTAAATATGGGAACAATTGGAACTATTAACTTATAACTAGGTGCTGACCCCGCGCTACGCGCGGGGCACGTTAAATTATGATAGTTTAATGTAATATTTTTGTAAGGCTATGTATATATATATATATATTTTTAATTTAAAAAGAATATTAGTTAAATGTTGTATGTATATATATATGTATGAACTTAACATTTTAATATTGTAAGGTTTAAATTTAGACGTTGTCATTTTTGAATCATACGATAATGTTATTATTTATTAAGTAACTTTAAACGTAAAGTGTAAATAGTTTTGTTGATTAATTTTATGTGATTGTTTATATTTTTAATTTTTTCCTATCATGTTATTGTTTGATGTATAAAAATAATTTATCTAATTAAAGTAATTATATATATATATATATTCTACAGAGATGACATAAATTAAATGAGATATTGAATTTATTGTATAAATTGTTTTTTTCATCAAGCATGACTATTAAGTAGATGATATAGTGTATATATTATTGAAATATTTTTTATTTACTGTTTGATATATAAAGTTGATACAATAATATAGAAACTAAGGCAAATCATATTTAAGTTTATATATTTCTATATGTATATTGGGCTGTGAATTAGTGTGTATTATTCTTTCTAGATATCTATGAGTATGTCCGTATATATATAATTGTTCTTCACGATCTTCTGGTGAGACCATTAATTTGAATATCTCCCTGCAACCCAACACCATTTGGTAGTCACCTTCGAGTCTCCAAAATTGGCGAAATATTTTTGCTGCTGCATATTTGTCTATCGTATACAATGCGATGCTGTAATTGTAGATAGCTTGATAGGTACCATTTGTTTTTACAGCGTTTTGTAAAAACATTTTTCCTTCATATATATTTTTTTGTATGAAGAAAAGATACGTCCCTATCATTAGATGGACATGTATGTTACCAGTTTGTTCTATTTTTTTAAAAAATAAAAAACCAGTAGATGTCAAACTTGAAATTTTAGGATATAAGGTCGGAAGATACAGTTGTTTCAAATAATTTGAATCTTTGTCAAATGCAATTGAACGAAGAAATCTGCAACTGATCAGAACAATATTGTTAGTGGAATTGATAAATATTAATTGTATTAAAACTTATTGGAATTAGTAAATTATATCTTTGTAAGAAGAAAGTTGTACCTACTACCGAGTGCGAGGAAGTCAATTCCATCTTGTTGAGCTAAAAGTAAAAATATAAACTGTAGAAGTTCATTTGGAAGGTCTAGAAGTGTTGTTTGCTTCATTTTGTATATTTTTTGAAGTGAATGATCAATTGTAAGAAAGATCTTTATATAGAATGCAATTAATTAATTGTATTTATTAGGGTGGTATTAATTTATTCTGTTTTGAAATTAATTGATACTATTTATTAGGGTGGTATTAATTAATTTAGTTTTGAAATTAATGAATACTATTTATTATGGTAGTATTAATTAATTGTATTTATTGTAATTTTTTATGAAAACCTGGCCATCCTTAGCCTTATTGACTGTCTCTTTGTCAGCTATAACATCTTCTTTGTTCATATTTCCTGACATCATCAGTTCATGTCTCCTCTTCTCCTATACATTATACAATGTATCAATGACTGAAATCTAATTAAAATTAGCAGTTTGCTGTGAAAAACTTATTAACATTATACATGTTATTACCGTTTTAACTGGCGTTGGAATAATGTCTGATGATGACAAACTGGATGATGCTGAAATTGTTTTCACATCTGAACCTATGTCATCAAATATCTTTGAGACATTGTAGCTCTTCCATCCTTGTAGCACGTTCCGTCCAGTTACTTTAACTTCGAAGATGAAACTTCTACCATACAGATTCTCTAATTGTTGTGGCAACGAATGTATGTCTTCTGTTAGTAGAAGTTCTGGAGCAGTAGTTTTTATCAGTTGTGCAAATTCAGCATCAAAGATGGTGAATTCCCCTGTTGCTGTGTCATCAAAAACAATTGTGGATACCTTGTACCTATAAGAAAGTATATGTATTTATCATTCTAATTTTGATTCAAGTAGAAACAATAGTTATTGCAAATTCACATACTTGTATGAAACATTTGTAACTGGGCGATTGCAGCCTTGACAGAACAATATTCCAGTATCATATAAGACTTTTCGATTGCAGGCGCCACACGCATTATATGCCCAACCTGATGACACATCTATTGACTTGACTGTTGCCACAACGGTATACCTTGTATCCTGCCCATATACGAATGTTACTTTTGGGTACAGCGATATTACTTTTAAAGCATAACATTAGAATATGTAAAGAACCTTGAAATCAGGGGACCATTCAATCCCTATTATGTCGGCCAAATTTGTACGATTCCTCTCACTACGTACAACATTATCATTAACATCTTCATTAGGAAGAGTTGACACATTCAGTGGATTATCTGACCCAAACCTAAAGAAAGATGGTTCAGTTAGTTTTTTTTAAAATATCTTTGTTACGGTTGGCAAATAATTTTTAATTTAGCATCATGTATAGCATAGTTCAATACACATACCTTTCTTTCAATGTATCTGTCTCAGTGACTTTGGGATTTATATATATATGGCTGGACACAGTAGTGTTCAGTGTCGGCTTTCCTGGCCATACAAAAATTATAACAATTGTAAACGTTATTCAATTAATATACCAAAAACACTAAACTTTAAGGAGTATATTCTAAACCTTGATACGTAGTTACTGTAACAGCTGCTACAGCAATTATTACTGGATGTGGCAGTTTTTCAACATCCTCAGGTAACAACAATCCAGTGAAATCTCCCCATAAAGTTAGATTGATTAGAGATTCCCTATAAGTATGGGATTAGATTGAATGATCAAAGTTATTGCTTTGTGAAATATGATGCAGACTATGTTAAAAATGATTTGATATATGTATTTACCCATGTAGTTTTAATACTACATCCCGGACAGGGGTTATCACTCCTTTAGCTTCAACTTGCCTTGTAGTACTCAAGGATTCTAGCTTTCCAATAACATCTATAATATTAATGTGACAAATTCAATAATTCTGGATAATATGTGTACACAGAGATGGATATCAAATTAAACTTTAATTGTATTAGCAAGCAACAACATACCTGTTAGAAGTGAATGATTCCCTTGTCTCAATTCAATCATGTCTAATTCTGCAAAATCAAAATACATTGCAGCTATAGGAAGGGGACATGCATCCTCAGCCAATGATTGAACATTAGTGTTCAGCAAGAATTCAACTTTCTTTTCAGTTGACACTGGACGGTACAAACCAGTTGCAGATTTAACATTGAAATTCTGGATTGTTACCATCTCACCCTCAGCTATTAACTTTCTGAATTTTCGCTTTTCCAGTTTCTCAAGAACACGTTGCTGAATTTGTGCATGCATGCACAAACCCTTCACCAGAGGAAAAAAATAAACAGAATTACTATGTATGTATAGATTTAGAAAAAAGTTCATGCAAACCAACACCAGAATAATAGAATAAGTACGACTTAGAATATTTGAAATATATAACAATATTCAACATGGCCAAAATATATATACCAATATTCAACAATTATCTCCTACGAATTAGCCTGACATGTCGATGACAGCCCCTATGGGTGATGGGTCAGCAAGCAAGTGATTGCTGTTTAGCAGTTTTCTCAATTCTGGTTTTTTGTATTCAAACATATACTTAAATTTGGTGCTTGAGATCAATTTGAAAAGCATAATATAATTAAAATGCAAGTTCCGTAAGAGCCTTTGGAAAATTTCCTTTGTCTAATAGGAATTGACATAAACCCTAAACCCCAAATTATTTGAAATACCTCTTCGTCTAGCAGTAACATGTCGTTGCTAAAAACAACACCAGTCTTCATGTTCTTAGACGTCCAAGTCCTGATTACACGGACCCGGATTGTGCCCTTAGTATAACCGTTAGTTAACTCTCCCAATTTGAGATACCTCATTGCCATGGTTAGATTTTTAACACCTGCAAAAGTGTAAACATAAAAGTGTAAACATAATTGTAAACATCCAAAATGGAAACCCCATTTTTGCAACGTAATAAAAAAATTTGGTACTTCTACAGGAGTGGTTTTCATCTATGAAACTAATTGCTGTACAGTCATGTCTCAGCCAAGAAACTTCAATGTTTGAACAACCTTGTAATTTAGCAATTCAACACAGCAAGAATTTTTTTTTATTTAGAGCCATTTATTTACAATCTTGTCTAATTGTAGTACTCTCTTTTTTTATTTACAGCAGAAAGCTTAAGGCACAGAATCATTACGCACCAACATGCTGCACAAAGGAGCATCAAAGAAACAATGAAATGTTTGAACAACATGGTAATTTAGCAGCCAACAAACTTCAATCTTTGAACAACCTGGTAATTTAGCAATGTAATAAGCTTACCCTTTGAGAGTCGATTTGCTTCTGAGGAACATATTCCGATCAGGTGTTCAAATAGGAAATTTGACAACCGTAACGGTTTCATTCAATTGAATACAATAAATTTTTGCAACGTACAATTTGGAAGAGGAAAGGGATGGTTATTAGAATTGGGAGAGCAAACGATTTAAGTTGCGGAGAGCAGACTTTACAGTTTTCTGTCGTCTCTCCAAAACCAACATTAAAAAAGCTGTCATAGTGGGCCGAGAAACAACATCTAAAAAAGGCTGATCCAATATTCAAAAGCCTTAAACAGGCTGATTAGAATAAATTTAAAAAAAAGACTGACCCAACATTCCAAAGCCTTAAACAGGCTGAGAAGAAATTTTTTTTTTTTTAAAAAAAAATGGGTTGTGTAACGGATGACGATGTGGCACATCCAAAATGAAATACTCTCTCCCGTGTTCTGTCACATGTATATACCAGAGAAGATGATACCTGGAAACCAATCATGTTATTGTCGTGGTGCATCCTACTAACCATATGCCATCCCAACCTGCCGTAGCCGACAGCGGCACCCATCTATGGCGCCGCTGTCCCAACCTAAACCCAAAAGTATGAAAACTAAACATTCACTCAAGGATCAATGTCAGTGCAGAAGTATTAAAAAATGAGCTTTTAAGTAACAACGATCTCGAACTTCAACATTCTTCCACTTCGATCGCATTCAAGGATGAAAAACCATGATTACTCCTTAAATTTTGAAAAAAAAAAAACATATATGACTAAACTAAAAATGTAATTCCTTTAACGTGCAAAATCTCAGATGATTAGGAAAATGGAAAAAATTACCCACCATCATCAGAAGCATCCTCATCAGAGTGACTACTTGAATCAGAATTATCTTTTTTTAGCATCACTTCTGCTATATGCCATTATTTTAGAAAGACAGTGTGAGCTGCAAAACAATTGATACAGATGCCAGACAACCACTATTCAATAAGGAGTACAATCAACAAAGGAATGAACAGAAATAGTGATGGAGAGGACAATAGATCAATAGATGAATAAGCACGGGAAGGGAGGCAGTGCATATCCAGTGATCTAGGGAGTGAAAGCAACATGCATAAATCAGCAGCATGCATGGATGAATCAACCCTGAACAACATGATGATTTAACACCATTATAACTTTGATCATACCTAATAATCATGCATGTGAAGGATTAGTGATTTAAACTGGACCTGCATAGTAAGCATCAACTAATCCGGTTAATAAAATAATTAAAACTGAAGGCCCAAACCATCAGTTCCCTTTACAGCCTCTCATAAGATCCTGAAATTTTGCAGTACACACATTACATAGATTAGAATATCAACAGAACCACCAAACTATGGACTAAACATTTTTCAACTTATAGCTGCTGGAATATCAACAGAACCACCAAACTATGGACTAAACATTTTTCAACTTATAGCTGCTGGTCTTGCCCGAGCCATTGATCTCGCCGAGTCATCATTTGTCGACAAAAAACCATGAATCTGAGTCTCCCCAGTTTACTTACAGCGTTCCCTTCTGTCATAGTTGCCATACCATACCATACGTTTTATTATTTGGACAACTTTTTAAGTTTGTTCGCCGTGCCTTTGTGTCGACTTAAATTTTGAATTAATTACAAATCTTTATCTAAATTTTGATGTTCATTCATGATTCAACATAGGAGAGAATTGCTACATTCGTTCTAATTCCTGTCACATTGAACATTAAAGGAGTGAGACAAAAATTTGAAAATCACAACGTCATTTCTCTAGGTTTCATATTTTCCAAGGCATCATACAAAATAAATAATAGAATTCTGGGTTGAGGACCTCCACCAAAATAACTAAATTTCTTCCAAATTAACTACCCACCTCCACCAAATTAACCCTAAAAGTGGCATATCACATTCTCTGAGATCAGGAAAGGCTAACCCTAAACCCTAAATCTAACTATTCAAGGTGAAGATGAATGAAAAATGATGAATAAGTGAGTGAACGACACCTGAATTTTCACAATTTTGTCTGCCTAACCACAACCCTCAACAGAGGGTGCTTATCCATTGAAGAACGGCCAAACTTCGCCCAAATCCACTCGCCATCCCTACTGAATACGCAGAAACATGTTCATCTCCTCCTCAACAGAGCCATAACCGAACCTACCATATGTATAACACTACATGAAAATAATCTCCAAACCCTAAAAGTGGCATATCACATTCCCTGAGATCAGGAAAGGCTAACCCTAAACCCTAGATCTAACTATTCAAGGTGAAGATGAATGAAAAATGATGAATAAGTGAGTGAACGACACCTGAATTTTCACAATTTTGTCTGCCTAACCACAACCCTCTAGGGTGCTTATCCATTGTAGAACGGCCAAACTTCGCCCAAATCCACGCAGTAGAGCCCAAAATCGACGATGGCGACTCAGCTGGGTAGCGAGGTCGTCGATCCGTCGAGCTCCGTTGATTTACGGAGAAGGCTAATTGGTCAAGAATTGATTTACGGGCCGTCGATCCGTCGAGCTCCGTCGAGCTCCGGCCAGCTGGTAATTCACCGTCCAGCTGGTAATTCCCCGTCGTCGAGCAGATTTCCCGTTTAGAGCAGATTTCAATTGGCATGCGCTGTTCTCCTTCTTGGCTAATCGACGATGGCGACTCAGCTGGGTAGCGAGGTCGTCGATCCGTCGAGCTCCGTTGATTACGGAGAAGGCTAATTGGTCAAGAATTGATTTACGGGCCGTCGATCCCTCGAGCTGGTAATTCACCGTCCAGCCGGTAATTCACCGTCGTCGAGCAGATTTCCCGTGTAGAGCAGATTTCTCTTTCCATGCGCTGTTCTCCTTCTTGGCTTGGGTTTTAGTTATGGGCTGTTATCCTTATTGGCTTCTGATTAACGGGCCGGTGGAATTGGGCTGACTGAAAGTGGCTGCTGAGGTGGCACACTGCAGAAGCTTGGCATTGTTGATGTGTCAGCTCCATACTGAAGTTGTCTCTTTCCAGCTGCCTTATATATTATATAGATAGATAGATCATGATTTCTCATTCTAATTATCAATTATTCACGGATAATAAGGGAATAATAATTGAATTGAGTGGAGCCAGCCAGCTAGGTGATAGCATTATTAAAATTACATTACAAATTAGAATATTCGCGGATTTTCTGGACCGCGTCTTCTTTTAAGACCTTCTATATATCCAAATTTTTGCAACATCACCATTTTATTATTATTATTATTATGTATACTAATAAATATAAGATTATGACACAGATCAGCCACACCACACATGACACTTGTAGTTGTAATATGCTTTTTTTTTTCTTGCAGAAAGATTCAAAACCGCCCAAGCCAGTCATTGCATATTCTACCAAATTAAAAAAGTCAGTGTAAACTACTGTATCCAAGAGATTCTATATATATATATATATTTTTTAACAGGTAGGGACTAGGTATGTATTTAAGAACCGGTTCGGCCGACCGGTACAGGAAAATACCAGTTCGCACCGAACTGATTATAGGCCTGAAGTGGAACTAGTTTTTTTTTTTTTTTTTAATCTCAATCAGAGCAGTTCCAATTAGGGAATAATCGAATCAACCATGCTTAAATTTTTCATACAATTCAATACTTGACGAGTTGGAGCTCAGCTCGACAAATTTAAAATTGTCTCATTAAATCATAGATAGTGTACTTTACTTCAAGCTTGAACTCGGTTTGAATAAACTTTCAGCTCAAGCTCAAACTTGACTTGAATTATATATATATATATATATATATATATATATATATATATATATATATATATATATATATTATGTAGAGTTCGACTTTAATAGGATTTTAGTCTAAAAAAACTCAATTAGGCTCATTAGCCACTCGAATTGACGATAAATGAACTAGTACTCGACTTGGTACAAGAAAAATTTCGACTCATTTACACACTTAGTTCCACCTAGTGTTAGCCGGTTTCAAATCGGTGTAAAACTGTTTTTTACGGAAACAATCTGGTCCGAAACGAATTGATTCAATCAGGCAACTTACTAACTATTCCAATCGGATCTTTTATATATCCTACATCGTAGTGTTTTAAGGGCCCTCGTCAGGAGGGTAGTACATGACTACATGTGACATGTTTGCCAGAGACATATAATAATTTCAAGCTCCACTGATACCAATTCATATAAGGTAAAACACTAATTATAATATTTTTTCATTTGCTGATTATAAATGAAACTTTCAACCTCTAATCATCTTTAATGTCGGTAAATGGGCAATAATGGGCTTCAAGCCTCTATGTGACGTAGCTACCTATCTGTTGGGCCTAATTTTTAAGTGAAACCCATACTACACTATGTTGGGCTTTCCAAGTACTACACGGCCCATTTTAGTTGTGAGGCTTCATGCGTATATTAGTGCAAATTAATGAATCGGCTCCATTTTTGCTACGTCGTTGGACTACATTTGTCCAAACAGAGAATAATTTATGCCATGAATAATTTTTTCATTCTCGTAAGGTTTGTTAATAGTCCATTCGAATTTCCATCTCTTTGACAATAGTCACAATACCAAGACATCACAATTCAACTTAATGACATTCACATTTGGGCTTTATTCATCCAATGGAACTAGATATTGGGCCTTTGCCTAGAGGCCTTTTTCAAAGTTACAGTTGATGAAGAATTCGCTAACTATACACATTTTAACCATGTTCTATCTGCCACCTAGGATGAACGCACCATAGAGGCAGATCAATTATTTTGTACCGCCGATATATATCTACAGATTCTACACTATATATCTTCTTTCTCTCAAACAGTGCGGGGTCCACATCACTGGATCCCACACTTGTATTAAAGAAAGGGGTATACTGTAAGTATTTTTTTCCTGGGTCGAAGTATACTCTAAATATACATCCGAGGTAAATAATAATTTTTCACGCACCATATATGACGATAAGAGCATCCACAATGGTATTACGTAAAGATTACGTAAACGTGGGTCCTATATGTTTATTTAAGTAAAGCAACAAAAACTATCTACAGTGGTTTTACATAGCATTCCTTAAAGATGGGACCCACACGTAAATTTATGTTTTTACATAAAGCATTCCTTAAATTTAAGTAATGCACTATGTATTACGTAACCAATTTTTTATTATAAATTAATTCATTTTATAATTAATGATAATATCTTATTGGTGGTTGTTGGAAAATTTAATAATAAAATATATTTAAGGAATATGTTTAAGTAATATGATTGCAGAGAAAATATATTTTACGTGTCTCTTAAATTTACGTATGACTTAAAGTGTACATAAATGTCTACGTGGCAACTTTAAAGAATACAATTTATGTAAAACCATTGTGGATGCTCTAAGAGAGAACAATTACATTTTTATAATGTGTATATTATTTATATTTAATATAAAAAAAGTGTAAATAACATTAATTTAATCATTTAAAATCTTATCTATTGAACTTTATATAGTATAATAATTTGCCTCAAAATCAATTATTGCTTACTAGACATAACTTCTAACTTAATATCTGCTGCTACCACCAAATTTCTTACTAATCAGTAATCAATGTAAACGTGTCTTCATTTTACATGAACAGACACACACTTTCACGCTGTGCCAAAATTCTATTAATCTTTTATATATTTCTTAAAGATGTGTTGTCATATCGTGTCTTATCATTATACCACTGATTTCCCGACCTAAAAAAACAAGAATTATTTTGGAAGGGGGAAAGGAAAGGAAGACGAAATTAATTTGGTCCCGAGGTGGATTTTTGAAACTTTGAAACTGAGTGTATATATATATATAATTTAAACCATATACTATTTAAAAAAAAAAAACCATACACTATCATATGCCATAGCGGACCAATAATTCATCATTTAATTAGGGATTTCGAATTTATTCTTTGAAAATGTAAATTTGTTTATACCCAACTTTATAACTCTTACAGACTAATTCAACACAAACAGTGATTATACTTAACTATAGTGACAATTATATTAAACTCTAATACCTAGATCATAACGAGAATATATAGATATATAAAAGTTGAATGGCTAGTAGATGGGGGCCAAGCCTATCCTAATCCTATCATCATCACAGGGCTGCCCTAAGCCCCTAGCTTTTCGGGGGACCATTTTAATTTCTTGTGTATACTAAATATATTTTGTTGTCTCTTTCTTTCAGTATAGGCCCATTTCCTGAGCGCATCTTTTCTTTTGGTTTGGTCAATATAAAAATGGGATAATTAGCAAGTGTTTACGTGGGGAAGAGAATGTGGACTCTGCACTCTGCAGTGAAGTACCACCATGTTCTCTTATTTGGGCAAATTAAATGACGGAACGTAGACACTAATATCCATCCAATTTTATTTTGGGACCATAGAAGAAGATTATTCAGATGGTGTGGGAATGTGACTGATCACTATTCCGTATATACTAATTAATTAAATAAAAGGTTTAACGCTTCATTTCCTACTTGTTAGGAGTTTCAAATTTGAAATCTAAAATAAAAAGTTCTTTATAACCAATATTTTACATATTACGAACTGATTCAGTACGACTTTAATCATTCTAGAAGTACGCCCAATGGTTAAGCTCATTTTTATTTAAAAGGAAAATTATATATTTAGTACTTCAATTTTATAGTTTTCTACTTTTTTGTATCTTATTTTTTACTTTAAGATGAATAACTTTCTGAAATGTGATTACTTAGAGAGTTCGTCTTGCCCCTTGTATATATCAAACCTGGTAACTTAGTTTTGAACCATATTGGCCCCGAGCCAGAGCTATGACCATTCAAAACTCTAAAATTGATCATGAGCTTGTACTAAACATTGTCTCCTATACTAGGTGACCATGTGTGGCATGAGTCCGGGTCAATGCGAACATCTTAACTAAATGAATCAATGCATGCGTCAAAGATAATCTCATTTCAAATAATTAACACACCTAAAAAACAAATATACTAAAAATGCCAATGATTAATAGTTGAAATACTAAAAATTGAATATTTCTTTTATTAAGAGATTAGCCATCAATTTTCTTTATGGATGCTTTTAATATACATTAGCGCGGTCCTTATTTATATTTTTATGCAAAGAAAAAGGAATGAGCATGTACTGATGAGTCTAAAACTCATTCCGCTATGTAATGTTCGGACTCTCTTGCTCTTAGTCTGATGTTTTTTTTTATCAGACTTAGAGAACAACCAGCGCATGCATTGGTCTCGTCAACATAACCCCATAAGCAGTCTAGCATAGTCAAGATGCTGACTAATTAAGCCCAATTATACTCACCTCATTATATACCTAATGCGGTATGTGGACCAAACAAAACCTGATATTTTATCTAATATGTGTTTACTGAACTGTTGAGATAAACACCCTTAATATTCTTTAGGGAAAAGAATCTATTTACAGTCTCAAGTTTATTTCATGTTTCAGTTTGGTGTCTGACGATTAAATTGAGTGTCCCGGGTTTCATTTTGGTTGAAATTTAGTGTCTTAGTGTGATTATTTTAGAGAAGCCAATCCCGACGAAACCGACTGTCATATCCGAACTCCCAAGCATGCTCCCTTCTCGTCACTTTGTCGGGACCATCACCTAAGAAGTTGGCCACATTTGCCCAAGTAAATCATGCTTTGTTGTCGCTCGAAATCGTTCTGCTGGTAACTTTTTTTTTTTTTTTATGTTCACTTTTTGGTGAAATTTGACGATTTTGTGAAAAGTAAAAAGTGATAGATTATAAGTGGGTGAGTCGGTTGATGAAAATGGTTTTAAAAAAGAGGGAAAGACAGGCGGAGACACCAAATTTTAACAAAAATGAAACCTGAGAGAATCCATATCAACACTTTAATCCTGAGACACCAAACTGAAATATAAGGTAAACCTGAGACACTAAATATGTTATTTTCCCTATTCTCTAAATACTTTTTATAACTGGAGTAGTGTGATAAACTACAGCTGATTGCAAATGCTTTTGAAGTTTCAGATAGGAACTTGATGAATAACCAAATTAGAAACACGTAAGAAACACTAAACTTATTTAATAGTGTAGATTAGATTTTGGTCACGGAGCAGGTCCCAACAATTTCTATACTCTGTTTTAGCTTGGGACTTCGTTTTATACTATTGCATGATGAAAAGCTACAGAACAAAACTGAGTTAGGACAAGTTAATTGATAATTGATACACGGTAGCTTAATGGCAATTTGGTTCGATTTTGTATTTTTTATTACTAAATTAAACAAAATAACAGTTAAAATATATTTAAGGGACTAAATTGAACAAAATTAAAAGTTTAGAGTCAGTCTAACAGCCAACTAACAGATGTACCAGAAACCACATTTTTTCAAACGTTTGGTGCCAAAAGTATACAAAACCAAACATTCAGTACTAAAAGCCACATGATCAAGCATATGGTGTGAAAAGTACCTATTCGTCACGTGCTTAACACATGTGTAATTATGTTCAAGAAAGACATAATTTCTAACAGAGCTAGCAAACTATACACACGTAGAATAACTATATTGAATTGTTCATAAACAAACATCAATTATAAATTTGTTAAATTTGTTTGACTATCTAAACATCAACTAACAAATTGATATGTAGGTGTTCTTATTTGCGAAAGACGGAAATTCTAACGGAACTGACAACATATACGCTATATCAAAATGTAAAAAAATTTCAATAAAATAAATATATATCACATAAAATTATTCGAGTGACCAAACATATGCACCAATTTAAATATATATATATATATATTATATATATATGTGAGTGAAACACCCATCTCTTACAAAAATAAGTAAATAAAAGACCATCCATTCACAGGGAAACCAAAAACTCCTCCCTAGCTATAATGCAGGAAACCCTTCTCTGAGAAACAGAAAACTCCTTCTTCATCAATCTCCATCTTCTTATACATGGGGAATTACAGATTTAAATTATCTGACATGATTCCTAATGCTTGGTTCTACAAGCTCAAGTACGTGAACAGATCAAGCAACACCAACACTACTCTTCCTGTTTCTTCAGCTTCCACCAAAAAACATCATCATGTCCCTTCACAACCCAGTAATTATCATTCTCCTTCAACTTCTCTCCCTAGGAAATCCTATTACTTCACGCGCCGCCGCTCCTCCAACCTCACGCGCCCAAACAGACCCTCCTCCGTTGACTCCACCACCACCACCACTAAAACCGACCACTCTCCAGATTCTTCTATATTATTATTCGAGAGCTCACCGGAATTGAGGCTTGACCGCGTGTTGACCCCCGAGACATCGACGTCATTATGCGACGACATTGTCATCCACGTGGACGAGAATTCTTATACCGACAACCTCGAGGACATGTTCCATGAGCTAGAAATCGAGCTGCCTCGTATCGTGACGAAGCCGGTGAAGAGCAACGATTACGACGTCGTAAAAAGAGCTGCGTCGAGGAAACTGATGAGCAGTAAAGTCCCAGATCATCGTCATATTAAGAACAGCGGCAGCAGCAGAAAATTCTCCGTTCATTCTCCGGGAAAGAAGATTAAAATCCGGTCACCGAAAATTCATCAGGCGAGGAGATTAATGTCCGGTTCGTCACGAACCGCCACCGCGGTGCAGTCGAAGAGGCCGCCTGCTTTATCAGAGAGTTTCGCGATTGTTAAGTCATCGTTCAATCCACAGAGAGATTTCAGGTACTTTTTTTTTTTTATGTAGTTCTACTCTCAAAAAAACATACGATGATTAGGGACTAATTAGTCCCAACTCTAAGCCAGATAATTTCTTTTGGAATCAGAATTAAGTTAGGATTAAATAAAAAAAAATTTAAATAAAGGGTAAATGTAAGATTTTATAGATAATATCAAATTAACGGTAATAATAAATTTTAAAGTAAAAATTGAGTATTACAAAAATTGATAAGACAATTCTACTTCGTAAACATGGACTAATATTAGTGACAGTGAAATTTTGAGTGAAAAATCTTCCTCTATTAATTAGGAACTGTGTGGTAGAGTAAAAAAGGAAGAGTTTCCTAAAATTGAAGAAATGTCATGTAAATTTTAAATTTTTTACTTCACACTTTGTATTATCACTCTAAACTTTAGAGTTAATTACACCTGCTTTGTAAATTACTAAATGAACATATATAAAGTTGCAATTTGTTGTTAAATGATAACAGAAATATATATGTCATTCACGTGTCATTAAAAATTAGATAGAAAATTAAATATAATTTCCTTAAAGTTTAGATTGCAAAATTTCAAAAAGTTTGAGCCGACAATTTGTAAATTTTTCAAAAATACAGTTAATAATTTGCACAAAAAAAAATAAAGCAAGTCAATAATCACTATGCAAGTCCGTATCAATAGTAAATTAAACAAAGTTATCATATTGCAACATTGTCTAAATTTAGCCGGTGCAAAAAGAATATAACAAGACAATAATTAATGCACAAGTTATTGCTAATACCACGAAGCTATTGCTAACATGATCTAGTATATTGTAACATTGTATAATTCAGTTAGCAATTTATCACAGAAAAAACCCGGCTATCAAAATGTCCAAATCATAAAGTTTAGGTACCAATTTGCTAATTAACTAATATTGTTTCAGGGAGTCGATGTTGGAGATGATAGTAGAGCATAATATCAAGGCCTCAAAGGATCTGGAAGATCTGCTTGCATGCTACCTTTCGCTCAATTCCGATGAGTACCATCAACTGATAATCAAGGTGTTCAAGCAAATTTGGTTCGACCTTACCGACATTAATTAATTAATTAATTAGAATCAAGCTAAGTGATGATAAGAGTAATAATTTTGTACGTCTTCGTTACATTCTCATCATTTGCTGACTTCTTGTATATGGACAAATTTATATGCACTCAATTGTATTAATTAATTATTGAATTAATTTCGTATGTCCCCCGTATCTAGTTGTCTTTTTCTTGCCTTTATCTTTAGAGGTTGACATATCAATTTCATGAACGATATCGCTTTGATATTGTGTAACAAAATTGATCAATTTCTTTTGCCATGAAAAAAAATATTTGTAACTGCTTTAGATGTAATTCGGGTTCTGTTTATGGTCTTGGATTTTTTCCAAACAAACTTAGTGGGTAACTAGATGCATTAGTCCCGTTAAGATATTCCCACTAGCAACCTAGTACAGTCAAAATGTCGGCCCGTCAAGTTCAACTCGCCTCTTCATACGCTTGTGGCGGTATGTGGGCTAGACATGACCTTGTTTTTATATATATTAAAAAAAAAAAAAAAAACAGGTCACCGCGAGGTGACGCCTGTTAGACCCTAATTTAAGAGAGTAAAATCGACGACAAACAGATTGAGATATTTGAAAGCCGGGACCCTAAAAAAGTCGGGGACCTTTTAGATCCAGAATAAGAAGACGAAGACTAAAGATCGACACCCCTTAGAACTTTCTAAGGGTCGATGCCAATAAAGACAAACGACTACGAGAATGGCACCGCTCATCAAAACCCTTCCTCTTATGGAAAGTAGAGAGGTGACGACCTACCATTCAGAAGAAACCCTTCATCTTAAGGAATGGTGAGGTGTCGACATATTTGTCACCACCATCAGAAGAAACCCTTCATCTTAAAGAAGGGTGATGTGACGACCTACTTGTCACCACCATCAGAAGAAACTACTCCTCTTAAAGAAGGGTGAGGTAGCGACTTACTTGTCACCACCATCAGAAGAAACTCTTCCCCTAAGGAATGGTGAGATTACGACCTGCTTGTCACCTACTCTAGCCACCACAAGAGGAAACCCTTTCCTAAGGGATAAACCGTCATTCAGAGGGTAAAATTTAGCCTATAAATACCCAGTATTTTTCATAGTCTCGCGAAGGAAACTAAGTGCCCATTTACATGAAAGACACCTAGAGCAACACAAGGCGGGATCCTAGAAGTTTACTCCCGAAGTCAGTTTAGACAAGTCTTGATCAAACAACTGAGGAGTTTCGAACCTGGATTTCAGAGCCAAACCACATGAGAGTAAGTCATCTCAACTACTAGACCACCAATGTTGGTGGTAAATTAATCAATTATTACACAAAAAAAAAAAAAAACATGTTTAATCAATGGTTTAAAAAAAGGGTAATTTTTAGTGATAAAAAGAGTTAAGAACCTAAAATCGGACCCAACTATACGTCATATTGTGATTGACTGTCTCAGCTAATTTTTGTTAATGTTATCAGCACCGAGTATAGGATTTGTTGCTTTCAATGCATGGGTAACTCTAAACTTGAACATGGCTCAATTAGGTGAGATAAAAGGCTCGTCCTAGGCCGGGTTCGAGCTATACCAGGTCGCCCGGTCTTGTATGATCCCAGGCTAATGACGAATCTCCTAGCTCACCCAATTAAGCCTTAGTTGATTGACTCTAAATTGGTTAGAGCCCGAGATAAGGTGATCCCCTACCTCGTCCAGTTGAGCGATGAACTAGCTATGATTAGGAGTGAGCGGTTCCGGATACCCAATACCTTTTAGGTATCCCAGAACCATAAACGATTCTGAAATTTAATATCCGGAACCGTACCATAACATTTAGGAACCATAACCGTACCAAAACCGCTAAGAACGAATCGCTTATGGGTGCCTGTTAAGGAACCAGTTACAAAATTTTTAAATTAAATAATCTAATTTTAGGTACTAGTTGGAACCAGGTTCTGGATACCTAGTAGAAACTGGATTCTGGGTACCCAGTTGAAACTGAAGTCATTACTGTACCCAGTGAATTCATAGAAACAATTTCAACATTTTCCGCAACAATTTTAAATTTGTTAAATGTTTAGTGTTTTTTAATTTATATATATATATATATTAAAAACGGTTCCGGTTCCGGGTATTTGGGTACCCGAAAACTTATCCCGGAACCGGAACCGAAAATACCGGTTTTTTAAATTTAATCCATAACCGTACCAAAACCGTTTATATCTACCCGGAACCTACCCAGATGATCGGTTCCTATCCGGTTCCGGTTCCAACTGGGTAATTTGCTCACCCCTAACTATGATCAAGTAAAAAAAAATTTAAAATTAGTTATTGAACAAACTTTAATATTTATAATATTTTTTCTTTTATTTTGATGGAAAACTGATAAGTGTACTTGCATATCCGAAGTATATATCAGTTTCACCGGTGATTTTCATTTTTACAGTTGCCGAGTTTAATTGGCTCGAGCGGTCAGACTTCAGAGCATGTGTCCCGTTAATTAAGCAAGACTTTTTTTTTTCCAATGTATTATTCAATAGCCAATAATCAAGGCCTGATCATTTACAACTAAATCTAAAGAAAGGTCCCAATTTTGGAAACTCAATTACTACTATCTCTAGTTTGGCTTTTTTTTTTTTTTTTTTTGGTTATAAAGAATGTATTAATGGCTATTTATATTTATTCCGCTACATAATATTTAGACTATTCGAGGGGTGTCAACAGGTCACGGGCACCCAATGACTAGACCCGATTTTAGCTCGCCAACCAGTGATCCGTGAGATATCGAACGAGTATGAGTTTAAGGTCACAGCCCTGCGGGCCCGCCCTGTCCCCGCACGTGTATTATATATATAAATCACAAATAATAAGGAATCTAACGAGTTTGTTTATTATATATATAAATCACAAATAATAAGGAATCTAATGAGTTTGTTGATTTGGATTTGAAGTTAATTAAATTCGTAATTTATGATTCAAATTTCAAGTTGAATTTGGATATGGTGAACATAGAGTTTAGAGTTTATGGTTTGTAATAATAATAGATTATGTCCCTCGGGGGGCAACCCGTCCCGCCCCACGAGATGTATGAGACGGGCACGGCCTCAAGGGTCGACCATATCGACACGCGGGCGGATCCTGGTCTAGCGATACCCGTCCCGTCCCACTCACTGACACTCCTAAAATCTTCTGCTCACAGTCTAACGTTTTTTTCCGACCAGACTTAGTGATCAATCAACACATACACTGGTCAACACGCAACGCAACCCATTAGACACTAACTAACTACCTACCTAATATATATATATATATATCAGGCCATTAATCCAAAATCTATCACCTCTTCATATATCTAACACTATATGTTGACTAATTTATGTATTCATTTTGCTTGTTCGACACTGCCTGCCAGCTAACCAAATGTATTTGGAATTTTGGATTGCCAGGTGGATGATGTTACTGACTATATTAGTCCTCAACCCCCAATTCATGTTAGTTCGATGGAGAAAACCAACGGTAGCATGTGGGAGAATTTAACACCCACATTTCCTTCATTTAATTAATCAATTTTCCGTCCTCGTGATGAATTTATAATGAAGTTTACTATATATATAAAGTAGAGTCGTAAGGAAAATAGTCATATATATAATGCGACGGAAATCCCACATTCTTACATGTCGGTCCTCGACTGCTTGTCGTGGTCCACATTTTGTAATTGGTATGAATCAATTTGAACGATACTTGTCAATCATATCATCGTCTTTGTTTTCTTTTCCAGAAGAGAGTGGGTAAATTCTCGTGTTATTTCATTATTATGGAATTATTTGGGGCAAGTATTTTGGTGGTTGAGACATATCCTTTTTGTGTGAAATATTTCGACTTTATGCACCAAAGTAGTTGGGACAAACAATTAATTAATTAATCCATGGGGTGAAAAAAGAAGCATCATGTCGTGCCAACTTGCCATGAAACGTTTCCTTTTTTCACGGGTGGTTATAAGAAAGTTTTCATTAGGAGGTAGCACTACTTGTATGTTTATTTTACATTGAGATTAAGCTTCACTTGCACCGGATAAGTCCATACATAAAAAAGGCAATAGAGTTGGGTATGAAGCCGATTAGGCCCTGAACTGTTTTATTCAATTATGGTCCACAATTGGACCATGTTTTAAATAGATACAGGGTCATTAAAAATGAATTGAATTGTTTGGAACTGATTCAGAGTTGTTTTGCAGAAATAATTATGGCTCAAACAGTTTTTAACGAATGTTTGCAATAATAATTCTTTAAAAAACTAAAACTAGTTCTAAAACCGGTTTCATTATGGTTCATAACCAATTCTAAATAAATATATTTACGATTCTTGGTATTATTTTACTTGATGCGGAACTGGCAAGTTTGGAACTAGTATGACCGGATCAATTTAAATGCCCAACTCTAGAGGATAACACTTGTAAAATGTTTGCTCCACACTTAGACTAAATTTCACTTGCACTTGTGTATGAAGTAAATTAATGTTGACTGTGAACATTTTTTCATTCACATGATTTCAACTGAATTTGAAACATCTAACATCCGGTTAATAATTAAAATGTTGATGAACCGGTACATTAAATGAATGAAAAGATGGCATGTTTCTTAGGTTGGCTAAGAAAAGGACATCCAACCTCATTCACCATTGCTCCCCACACTTTTGCTCAAACACTTTACGCTAACAGATTCTGTTCTTTTACTCTGTTTTACTATTTATTCATCTTCTTTGTTTATTGCTTTCATCACACGTAAAATCCGGTTGAGTCCAATGTAGCGAGGTCCGGTCCAGAAGCTATTGGGGTTTTAGCCAGTGTGTAAAGCCGGTTTGCCGGAGTTTCTACTTTCTCGGGTGATCGGTAAAAAAAAAAGGACAATTATAGATTTTTTCTATCTCTCTAGGATGCTGAAATGAGTATATATATTTGAGGAAAGTATAATATAATGTAGTACTAATGAATATGAGTAGTGAAATGGGAAGATGAGTGTTTATAGTATATGGGTAGGGCTCACAGTTGTTAGGGTATAGTGCGGGTATATTAAATATCAAAATGTACTATATTTTTTTTCTTATATATCATCATTATAAGTATTACATGCACAATTTTTTTAGTTTCGATCGTAATTATATCCATAATTTTGGTGAAACGTGTACACCTATATTTTTCTTAACTATATCTATAAATTATTAATACAATTTAATTTCAAACACCAGTGGTAATTCGAAATTAATACAAATTAAATGTGAAAAAATTTCAAACTAGTATAATGACAACACCAAGAGAATGGTCAACAATTATTACTACAGTGATATAAAGAAAATTAAGAAACTATACTAAAAGGTGTTGAACTTGCGGCCATTAACGGATGGAAGGATGTTGTGATTGAATTGAACGGGGAATACATCGTAAACCAAATTCGAAACACAACAATCAATCCGGATTGGAAGCTCGATAACATCTTGAGTTCCATACGTCACGTAGCAAGCCAGATCGAGAATTGTTCGTGGAAGGCCATAAGAAGAGGCGCTAACAGAAGTGCAAACTGATTTGCTATTCAATTCAGAAAGGAGACGTGTCCGGCCAGTTGGGTCGTTTTACAACCATCTTCTCTTTTGTCGAGTTTATTATTAAATTGTAATTCGTTTGAACAGTTTTTTATTTTGAAATAAAGAGAATTTCTTCGGAAAAAAAAAACTGATCTTTCTCATTAATTTCCTTATATGGGAAAAAAAATTAGCAAATGCGAATCTTCGGATAACCTATGATAGTATTGTTAAATATATTTTAAAACTGAAAAAAAGGATATTAATTTTATATTTTTAACCGTAGCATTGTCGGTCTAAATTTATCTATTTATTTATTTCAATTACTTTCCTCGACTTGTCATGAAGTAGCGTTATTAGAGAGAACAACTTTATCCAGCGGTGAAAAGCAAGATATTGGTGAATTTCGGAAGACAGAACAGGATGGTGTCTGTCCTCTTTATTTATACACGTGTCAAATTTTGGTCGATGTAGCAGAAAGAGGGGAGAAAGTCTGGGGCAGACGATCCGCGTCTCCAGAAGCATTCTCCCAAGCCGCTAATATGTAACATCAAAAACATACTGCTAATAATTTGCTAAAATCTAAGTGGCCCCAACCTCCGAACATGACAATCTTTGTCTACTTCGGCCCATTTTCTCATATATATTTTTTTTCTTTTTCTAGCAATTCATTATTAAAAAAAGTCATTACATCTATTAAAAAAAAACAAAAATTCAATTTTAATTTAGGTCGTGGCAAAAATAAATAAATTTAGTTACTAAAAGCTTACGTCCATATATATGATGGGTATGAATTGAATTATGTGCAAATAACTAGTATAAAAAAATAGGGCAAAAGTAAAAATTTTAAAAATCAAATTTATAATAATTACAAAATTTAAAGTAAAAATTGTGCATTGCAGAAAGTTAAGATGAAAATTAACCCATCATCTTGAGTATTGGTCAACCTTATTGCACAATATATATTATTTGGTCTTTTATGAATCACCCTTCTTAATCATCTTATGTCGTCACTCTTCTCTGATTTTCTCTCTAATCCCCCTCAATTTACTCTCAAGTACCGTGATATTTGGATAATTATGGATATTATAATTACGCTAGAAAATGTTTATAATAAGTTACGTATCATGAAATTAATGTGATTGATGTGCATAGTGCGTGCACCGCAAATGTATCAATTAATAATAATTACACAAGTCAAACAATATTAGAGCTTAGAATTAATTTCAACAACCCTAATTAAATTGATGCTTATCGTGACAAGACATTGATCCGACATAGATGAGAACACGCACATATAAATTGCATTAACAACCTTGTGTCGTTTGTTTCATGCGGAAAAAATATGATAATTATGTGCACGAGCGGCTGAGCGAAAGATTCGCCGACGCAGAGAAGATACGGATGTCTTTCGGACACACCAGACCAGAGTGAAGAAGAAGGCAGCCAAAGAATGTAACAGGGTGGATGGATCGGTTCAGTATTTTAATATTTAATTAATTACACGTTTTCGGGTTTAAAAATTATTAAAATTATAATAATGAAAAAAAATATTTATGATCATATATATTATTTATGGACCGACAAAACTATATTTATAAAATATTTTAATATAATAATTATATCTTAATAATTTTTTACGTATAAAACAAGCCTATTTTAGATGCCGTCCTCTGATATCAAAAATAAAATAAAATTAATAAAGATAAAGACGTGTCCATAATTTCTACACGAACGCAATTATTGTAATCAGCATCCTTCATTATTGCAACTACTATATCTATGAATATTATGTTGACTATTTGTACGCCACCGTTAAATAATAATTGTTGTTTGATTGGTGGGCGAGCGAGTGGTTGGCGTTGATAAAGCCAGCCATCCGAATGCGTCGGTGGAAATTAGTGCATAAACGAGTCGAAATACTCAAAATTTGCTCAGTTAATATTTGAATTTGAGTGACCAAAATAAAACTTGATTTTGGCTTGAAGATTTTCAAGTCGATTTTCTTTTGCTTGCGAGCATAATATTGAGTTTTCCTATATATATTAATATATGCTGGACTTTAAAATTCAAATTTCAAAATCTTTATGGATTAATATTTAGGTTAATATTAATATCTATATATAGCTGGTTACTTAGAGCATCCACAATGCAAGATAAAAATGAAGGATAACTTCTTCATGTGGCAAGATGAGTTGTCCATTTGCATTGGAGATTGACAATTTTTTTTGTCCAATTCCTCCAAGAAGGGATTCACTCTCTCACATCCCATCAATAATATTGTAAGAGAGTATAGTAGAAAAAAGTGTTAATTTTATTATTAGTTAAAAGAATATGTAGGTCCAAGTTGGTAGACACCATTGAAGTAGTAATAGACAACATCAATACACTTTTTTATTTTATTATATATTGATTATGTGGCACTTATGTGGCATAAAGTGGGATAGAAGTTGGGGTTGTGCATTGTGGATGCTTTTACGGTTGTACTATGTGATCAAATGATTATTTTTGTTTTTTTATGTGATAAATAGTTATATATATTTCAAAGTGTTATTTAGTAGCTCAAATTTATTTTATTTAGCTATTTATGTTTGACCACGTGTGATTAAATAGTCATGAAATTGAAATAACGAGTTAGCCTTTTTTTATCTTCAAATAATTGATGTGTTCTACTTCAAATTCATCTAAAAACTTAAAACCGTTCAATTTTCTTTTTCGAAATTGAAATTTGGGTTCGATTTGCTTGAACCAGTTTTGGAGCTCTAATAAGGAAATTGTAGAATGTAGACTTTGAACACTGTTGAAATAGACACATCCACCATGAGTCTGGAGTACCACACCGGTTGGTATCTGTAAAATTGAGTAGTATATAAGCAAGTGTGGTATCTTCTCCTATCACCAATTGGTTTTAGGATGGAACCTCACTTGCATATATGACTGCTCTCTGCTGGCCCGTTAGGCATGGCTCGGCCCAATGTGGATTCTAACAAACACGTATGGGTTAGGTCGTTCGTCCGGATGATGTACCAAGAGGAACCGATGTTTAGGTTATGTATTTGCTGCAATTGAACCTATTAGCTGCTTGGGTTCGAATCAAACCCAGCTGGTCGGTTTAGTCGAACTCAGGATTTTTATTTTTTTTAGATTTTTTTTTAATGTAAAATGTGATGAAGAACAGGTAGATATAGAGAACAATGAACATAAGGAAAAATAATATAAAAAATAAGTGATCATACGATCATATTTATAACATCTTTAACAAATGTAAATAATCTTTATTTTTTTGTTAAAAAAAACTCCAAAACCATATTGAGTCTATAATACCTTATTCGAGCTGAGCTCAAATCTGAAAATCCAGGCTCGACAACGTTCGAGCTTGAAGTTAAGCTCGACTTATTTAATTCGAGTCGAGTTTAACCGCCACTTCATTAGCTTACCGGCTTTGTCTCTTTTGTTGGTAAACAATGCCGGCTTGATTTGTTTGTTTGTTGTGTCTGTGTATCATATAAGTTTTCTAACTTTGTCTCTAGTGTTTAGGGAAACTAAAGAAAAATTGTGCACGTACAAGAAATATCATTGCTAAGAGCATCCACAGTGGTATTACGTAAAGATTATGTAAATGTGAGTCCTACATGTTTATTTAAGTAAAACAACAAAAACTATCTACAGTGGTTTTACATAGCATTCCTTAAAGATGGGACCCACACGTAAATTTATGTTTTTACATAAAGCATTCCTTAAATTTAAGTAATGCACTATGTATTACGTAACCAATTTTTTATTATAAATTAATTTATTTTATAATTAATGCTAATATCTTATTGGTGATTGTTGGAAAATTTAATAATAAAATATATTTAAGGAATACGTTTAAGTAATACGATTGCAGATAAAATATTTTTTACGTGTGTCTTAACTTTACGTATTACTTAAAGTGTACATAAATGTCTACGTGGCAACTTTAAAGAATACAATTTATGTAAAACCATTGTGGATGCTCTAACACTAGTTCAATATTTTATTTTTTAATTAGAAAATTTATGAATAAACTTTATTAAAATAATAAAAGTGTAAAAATATTTATGATTAGAACTTACTCGATGCGACTAAGAGCATCCACAGTGGTATTACGTAAAGAATACGTAAACGTGGGTCCTACTTGTTTATTTAAGTAAAGCAACAAAAACTATCTACAGTGGTTTTACATAGCATTCCTTAAAGATGGGACCCACACGTAAATTTATGTTTTTACATAAAACATTCCTTAAATTTAAGTAATGCACTATGTATTACGTAACCAATTTTTTATTATAAATTAATATTTTATAATTAATGCTACTATCTTATTGGTGGTTGTTGGAAAATTTAATAATAAAATATACTTAAGGAATATGTTTAAGTAATACGATTGCAGAGAAAATATTTTTTACGTGTGTCTTAAATTTACGTATTACTTAAAGTGTACATAAATGTCTATGTGTCAACTTTAAAGAATACAATTTAGGTAAAACCATTGTGGATGCTCTAAGACACTATTTTAGAAGTGGAGCAAATAAAGTATCTCGTTTGAAGGTATGCAATGCCATATTATTATCTATCTATCTATTAAAAAACGACCGGTAGTTTCCATTTTTAGTTTAAACCTAACTAATCTATCTAATGCTCTCAGCCTCTCATAAATCAAACCATTTTGAAACTAATAAATAATTCTATATATAATAGTATAATATTTAATTATATAAATATTTTATTTATTAATTGGAAATAACGAAATAAGCTTAAATTGAAATATACTGTTTGTTTTAGGAATCAACTAATTAAGTCTTAATTGCAATATATATAGTTTCTAATTATATATATATCGGTTTGTCTAACATCATTTTAAAGTATTGGTGCTTTCATGCATTATTTTTGTTTAGAAATTATTTTATTTATAGTTTAATCCTTCAATTTTAAGAGCATTATACTCTGTCTCTTATTAGTAATTATTTTATTTTTATTTTTGCCTCCGAATTTTTTTTTTTGTTTTTTTTTTTTTAAACTGTTATTTTTATTTTCTATAATGTAAACCTTAACATTTAAATTAAAAAAAAATCTTAAAATTCACTTTTATAATCATTGTGATTATTCAGTTTAATTTTACAAATTTTTGGGTAAAATTATAAATAAAATATTTGCAAAAATAAGTTTAAAGCATGTATACTTTCAAAGGATCTAGCAAATCCTTATATATATATACCTGAGGTTTCAGTTTTTGACCAAATTGCTATCTTATAAAGTTTGAAGTTTTCTCAAACTGAAATGTAAAGAATTATATATTCGCCATATATAAGATCTCTTGACGTGCCAAATATAAAATCAATGTAGAACGCCTACACTGGCCAAAAAAAAAAAAAAAAAAACCTAATAAATATAATATATTTTCTTAATCTGATGAGGCTCTAGCTTGTGTTTGCTTTCAACCCCCTATCAAACAATTATGAAGATTTAGTAGGGAAAACTTAAGAATTCCCCAATAAGCAAGGGCACCCATTTGTCTGGTATATTTAAATTGTTCATCTAACTCGTTTTGTAATAGCAAAACAAGAAATACCGATTTGAAATTCATTGATTAATAAAATATTTAAATATGCGTCCAATTTCCTATCTCAACATGACTACTATTCGTATTAAAATTCTTAGTTTTACTATTATGCCACTTTAATAATATTCATTAAAAAAATCCATTATACATTTTGCAGCAACAGAATTCCTAAATTTGTGTTTTTTGCTTTTTCAAAATTAAGCCAACTATTTTTAAGTTTTTAGTTTGGTTTGAGTGGGCTTTAATTAAGCATTAGCATTAGGTGGTATTTGTTTAATTAAGGAAAGCAAATGTAGATTAGTAGTTGATGGCCCAAATCAACTAGTTTACATATCAAGTGTATATATGTGGGCTCTGATTTGACCAAGAGACGGAAAGGCAACCACGGTCATTTGCTGAACCCATTTGTGGCTAGTTTAATTGAAATCAGGTCGAACCAATTGAACCTAGTTCTCAATTAATTTAGTAAGCAATGAGGGCTCGACCCTAACTCGTGTCCATCGAACTAAGGTTCGGATTAGACTATTAGTGTTAAAATATTGGGCTAATTACTAACTTGAGTTTCGAACAAATTAGCTGATTTTTTTTTTTTTTTTTTTTGGAAAAATTGCTATCTAACGTTTAAGCATTTCAATGAATTGTTTTATTGAAATTTTGTTTGGACAATTTGCTAGCACATAGTTTCGTTTTATTAACAATTTGCTAACTAAAAATTAGTTCACATGTGAAACCTAATCAAGCAAATTGTCAACAAAAATAAAACATGAACTAGAATATTACCTAAAAACACTTCAGTTTGCAATCTGTCCAGAAAGCGAAATATAAACTACAAATTATTTAAAAAGAAACTTCATATGACAGTTTATCTGAGTACTTAAACTTGAACTACCAATTTGATGATTAACCCTACAATATTAGCTAGATTATCCAGTTTGATCTTGATTTTTAGTGGTTGTTCCATAGCTCAATTATATACGAGTTCCGAGAAGGAAATGATGAATAGCCACGGCTCATGTCCACCTTTTACCCCACAACCAAATGAGTCTCTTCACACGGCTCTCTTTGGCTTCATTATTGCCACAATTCTAAATTTAATTACTTTATTATCACTTAAACTAATTTAATTTATCTCCTCGAGCTACTTACTTAATTCAGTTCGCGTGATTATCCTAGATTTATTTTAAGCTTCGGTAATCTCTTACCTTATCTAATAAACAAATGTAATTTTTTTTGCCATGAAATAAAATAATACTGTTTAATTAAATTAGATAATAAGATGTGATGAAAACGATAATAATTATAATATTTAAATACATTTATAGAAATGTTGCTTCAAATATATTATTTTGCCATGTGATACAATATGTGATTTTGAGATTTCAAACGCATCATATTAATTCATGATATTAAGCAATATTCTACAATTTTTTTTTTAATTTGATAATATTATCTATTATAGAAAACCGTAATCAAATAATTATATTTTTTATACGACACTCTAATTTACGAACATATTTTTCATGTGAAAATAAATATGAATACTTATCAAATAACATATAATAGTATAAATCTTTAACTTACGAATATTATCTTAAAGTTAATCAACAATATAAAATTTGACAATAAATTTATACACAGATGCAATTTAGTGACACTATATAAACTTCCCATCGAATTAAAATGTCGTGCAATATATAAACTAGTTATAATATACCATCACGTGCTGCGTTACTGTACATACATACATTCAAGTGTTAGAATATTTGTACCTGAACAAATTAATTAAATTAATTTTTGAAAAAAAAAAAACAAAAAAAACAAGGTCCATGTATGAACTATGAAGGTTGTACTGTAAAATTTTAAATAATCAGGATGGTCCAACCTTAAAAGTAACTGCCAGGTTAACCAAAAGTCACTTTGCTTAAAACCTCAGTACTCTCCCCAATGTACATCCACTTAACTAAAGCTTTGCAAGTGGATTAAAGTCCCCCATAAGAATATATGACTACTAACCTTCACATGTTATTACTAAAGAAACCTTCACATATTATTAAAGATAAAAATACTAATATGTCAAACTTTAAATAAAAGTTTAAAGGTATAAGTGCCAGATAAATGAAAAAAGTCATATCCAATTAAAAAAAATAGTAATAGGTTTGCAAGTCTTTGTAATATTGTTATATTGCATCCACTCTTCAATTCAAGCCAATGTGGTATATGCGCATTCTACGAGTGAATAATAAAACTAGTTCGGTTGGACTGGTCTGACTAGACTTGTTAGAACGAACGGGTCTTATTGTGAGAAGATTCGGAATTGGTTTTAATTGACTCGACCCGACCCGAACTGATCCAATTCCGATCCGGATATTTGCCCAACTCTAGCACAGTCAACATACTTGTATCATCATAGCAAGTTGAAGTTGGTGCTGTCTTTGTAGTACAATTTCCAGGCGTGCGCTCATCGGTTCATGGTAGCTTTATCAATACCAACCAAACTGATCGCTTGTACGTGCTTGCTAACCATCTTTTCAGTTGTTATTATTATTTTTTTCTCCTTAAAAGCTAACTTTTAAGAAGATATTGATAGGATATATATATATGTGTGTGTGTAAGTTGTCACTTTTGAAGAGAAGTACGGAAGATTGGACTGTGTGTTGTTGACATAATTATATCTTATTTACAAGACACCACAATTATATTCCAAACTCCAAAGTACAACTTTCTACAATATCGGCACTAGCTTGACCAATTTTTTTTTTGTTAAATAATAGGGAAAATGAACTTTTAGGAATTTTCGTTATTTATTATTATATTTAGAGTTTTACTTATACGAAGTGTGACTTATTAGATAATATGACTCAATTCATTAGGGGTCTAGCCTTGGTTCGTGCATACTAAATATATTCACCTCCTACGGTAGACAATGTATAGAATGACTAGGGCTTTGAGCGAGCCACATGACTCACTATAGCCGATCAAAACTCCAAATCATTAATTGATCAATTGGTCGAGGTCGAGCTAAGGTTGACTCATGCTAGTTATAGTATCCCGACTAGACAAACATCTTTAACATGAGCCCGGAACAAGGTGAGTCCCATAACTAGGTTAATTATGTCATAACCAACTAATAAGTTGCACTTCCGATAGTTAAGATTCTAAATAATAAAAATAAAAAATGGCCTCCTAAAACTCATTGATAATTGAGACTCATAAAGATCATTTATAAACAATACTAACCTCAAAACAAGAAAGTTGCTTTTTTAATAATATTTTATTAAGGGTTAATATCCAAATAGCTACTTTGATTAATTTATTAATTTTTGAATGCACTTTCAATTGTAGAGTATTTTGATTTGTACCCAAGATGATGAATTGACGAATGAAAAAATTGAAAAGACCATAAATGATAAAATGCTGACTATGAATATTTTATACACTCAGGACTTCGGCATAGTTTGAATCTGAAATCTCTAGTTACAAAATGAATCATTCAACCGATACACTATATTACATTGTTAATCTTTTAGTTGGATATTATGATTGGGCACTTTTATTTATTTGTTATTATTATTTACTGGTAATGTGACATAATAATAATAAAATAAAAAGACGATCAATCAAAGCCCAAAATAATAATAAATGGGGCTCAGCCTCAGACTATCAATCAAAGCCCATTCAAAAGCCTAGATTGTACAGTGAAGTTTCGTTAATTTGAAAAAATAATCCTCTAGCATCACGTGCGGTACTGAAACCTTATATGTTAATACAATTATTAAAAAAATGAAAACAAAACAACAACTTTTATATGCCATAAATAATTTCGTACAAAATAGAACCATGTTACAACCTAGGTACTAACTGAACAAGCAAAATTTCCAACCTTTAACCAAGACGAAATGAAAAACAATGGAAGATGATGAGAGACTCGAAAACCTAAGAGATGAGTTCTTCCTCAACTCCAAAAAGTGAATGTGAGCATTGCATTATTGAGAGACGTTTGAAACAGGCATCACAAGATATTCCGACTTTTTGTAACTAAAGATAATAATTACAGTCATATTCATTCAGTTTTAGTCTGAACATTTCAGACGCGTTATTATATGAATATAATATTTAAGAAAATATTTTAAGGAGGTCCCAATTATTTTGAGACTCTTATTTTGACTCGCAATTGACCGAGCTCGAAAGCCCTAAAGATGAGTTATTCCTCAACTTCGAAAAATGAATGTGAACATTGCAGTTTTGATAAACATTTGAAATAGGCATTACAAAACATTCCATCTTTTTGTAAATACAGATAATAATTACAGTCAATGTCATTGAATCTCAGTCAGAGCGTTTCAGACATATTATTATATGAATATTTTAAGGAGGTCCTAACTATTTTAAGGCATCACAAGACATTCCAATTTTTTTAAATACAGATAATAATTACAGTCATTGTTATTGAGTTTCAGTCAATGCGTTTCAGATGAATATAATATTAAAAAATATAAATATTTTAAGGAGGTCCAACTATTTTAAGGCTTCTAGACTAGGTTACATGGATAGGGGTACAATGTGTAGAATTAAGTAATACATTAAATGCAGTATATAAAGGCACAAGTGATGAGTTCTCTTGGAAATGGGAGCTTCTCTTTCTATTGGTTCTAAGTTTTAATTTCAAAGAGTCTTCCCAATTAGCTTGTCTCCCTTTCCCTATACATTATTACTCATTATATAATCTTCTCCCTCATTCATCTATCTTACAAATCTCCCAATGCCATGGACAACACTCCAGTAGCAGCATAGCTCATTATTTTCAGTGACACCAGTATATATATCTATATACTTACATACAACCAGGTAATTTATAAACTCTTTTTTGTTGTAATTTCAGTAGTAATACATTCTTGTTTTATTATTATCCTTTTTGTTGAGAAAGTTTGTTTATTATTGAAGGAATCTGGGTGTGTTTGGCATTTGTGTCTGCTTCTGGGTTCATCCATTGTTATTGTAGAAGATCATCATCATCCATCATTATATATATATAATGTGCTCTATGAGTGAATCTGAGGAGATCTCTAGCAATAATGGCTTAAGCAGCAGCGATTGTATCGAGTCGAAGGAGATATACGAAGAAGATGAAGAGAGTAGCGTCGCCGCCGGGGATTATCATCATCATCACAATAATTTGTCCGACAATTTATCGTTTCGTTTCATCGGACACTCTAGAATCGCAGAAATGCTTCATAAGCTTCCTCTAAACGAGGTACGTACGTATTTAGGCGCATTTAAAGGCAGTTATTATGATTTTTTTGGTAATAGTTAATTTAAAAAATAAAAAAAAATTGCGTTTTTTTTTTTGGTTCAAATGATTATTGGGTATTATTCGATAAGAGTTAAGACAGTAGAGTGATATATGGTTTCCCGAATTGAAACCTAAGAGATTTGCCTTTTAAGGTTTAGTGATAGTGACATGTCTCAGGAATATCACATCTTTGATTTGGGAACGGAATGGAATCTCTTTTTATTTATATCTAAGGCAATAACAAAACCATCTTATTTTAAATTATTCCATTTTTCATTTTTGAATTTCACCAACCAATTAAAATGGATATATACCGCATATGGATATATTCCGCATTTATAAAATAATAATAATAATCATAATTGCAAACTATTTAAGAGAGACAATTTCACTGTTTTATTCATATATATTGGTTTGAATAGGATGGTTAAGAGAGGGGACAGAACTATCAAATCAAAATGGACCTGCTCCTATATAAATATATTATTATAAGATGCACTAAAATGAAATTGAGTGATTCACGTATAGTATTATTATTTTTTTGTTTATCATTACCTGATGACGTAAAAATCAATTTAAATTATACCGGAGCTCTATATTATATATATCTCTATACAGAGTATATGTATATGTTAAACGGAGTGGTCTTCTTTCAAAGCTGGTCAAAATAATAAAAGCTATTTTGTGAAAATAATAATAATAATAATTGATTCCAATAGTCTGGCAGTTGAGTAATTAATGATGGCTATTTTGGTTTTGACAGACTTAAATGGCAGAAATAATTGATGCCTTGATTATTGGAAACGTGTATATATATATTTTGCCAACATTCTTCTATATTTTGTAGTATTTTAAATATTTATACTGTTAATTTTAATTGTAATTTAATTACTATATTTTTTCTGGGTATGGAAAAAACATAGTACTACTTGAATATAGTGAAGTGGCATTATCCTTTGAACATTCTGAAAGGTCGCTGCAGATGTTGAAGTGGATCAAATTATTATGAATTAACAAATATGATTAGCTAAAGCACATTTGTAATTCCAGGGAACAATGCTATGGCTAGCTTTGGCGGAGTTATAATGTAATAATGCGCATCAACCTTAGGCTTAGCTTACGTAAATACTAAAGCAAGAGTGGACGTCCACTCGATCTTATTTTCAGATAATGATAAATAATGAGGCTAATTAATAGTTGATATTAGGCCAATCGAATATATTGATATTGCTAGTTGATGTTGCTAATTGAACAAATCGCTATCTAGGATTAGGCGGTCGAACAAATTACTAACTATTTTTTCATTATGTGCCACGTATCTGAGTGATTCTATAAAAAGAAGAAATCATGACAGAAGTAACAATTTATTTACAATTGAAATTTGAATAGCAAAATGTTTCAAAATAAACACTTCAAATGAGCAAATTGTGTAACTGCATAAAATTCAGTTAGCAATTTCATAACTAAAACAAGAAAGAAAAAAAAACAGAGCGTGAAATATTCTTTATGTACTATATAATGTACTATTAGTTTACTAGTTAAATATTATATTAGAAGAATATGTCAGTCTCAACTTAATTATTCTGTCTTTTGCTTGACGTACTTATTGGTAGTTTAGGAACTTTAGAGTTTAGGCTAAGCTAAAATAGGGGACATGTAAGATTCTGGGCATTATTAATGCCACTTAAAAAAATAACATATCACCACAATCAAGTGACAACTTTTATTCACTTTGTACAATAATATATGTAATTGGCTAAGTGCTTATAACATTAGAATAACTTTTTTCTTTTCTCTTAATTGGCTAAGTGGGTTTATTTTTGTTGGTAGAGTAAATCAATCCTTGAAGTTTGTTTATTTATGCAAAATCAACTGTGGTTGGTTTGTTGTACAGGTGAGGGAAGAAATTGTAGCACTTGGAAAACTATCAGGTGCAATAGTGATGACAACTCTGCTAATTTTCTCAAGATCAGTAATCTCAATGCTCGTCCTAGGCCACCTCGGCAAAGTCGAGCTAGCCGGCGGTTCGCTCGCTCTCGGTTTCAGCAACATCACCGGCAACTCAATCCTCAAAGGCCTGGCCATCGGAATGGACCCGATTTGCGGCCAGGCCTTCGGTGCCAAACGTTGGTCAGTTATGAGTCAAACATATCTCAAAACCCTAGTTCTTCTCCTTACAATGTGTGTCCCCATTTCAATCCTATGGCTCAACGTCGAACCCATTTTCGCACATCTCGGTCAGGACCCGGATATAACCCGGGTCGCGAAAACCTACATGGTTTTCTCGATTCCCGAGCTTTTCGGACAAGCGTGCCTACACCCGCTGCGTATATTTTTACGCACACAAGGGCTAACCACGCCGCTGACGATTGCCTGTGTCTGCTCCCTCATCCTCCACGTTCCGATCAACTACATTTTCGTAATTTACTTCGACATGAGGGTTAAAGGCGTCGCGTTAGCCCTAGCGGTAAACACCATTAACCTCAACATCGGGCTCGCCGTTTATTTATTTATATCCGCCAAGCCGCTCAAGCCGTGGCGCGGTGCCACCGTGGTGTCTCTCTTCCAAGGGTGGGGCCCGCTTCTCGCGTTGGCGATTCCGAGCTGCATATCGGTGTGTCTCGAGTGGTGGTGGTACGAGATTATTCTCTTTCTCTGCGGCCTACTCAGCAATCCCAAGGCCAGCGTGGCGGCCATGGGGATCATGATTCAGACCACCGGGTTGATTTACTCGTTTCCGTTCTCTCTCAGCTCCGGCATCTCCACGCGTGTGGGTAACGCGCTGGGAGCGAACCGCCCGTCACGGGCGCAGCTGATTACGGTGGTTGGACTCACGGCCGCCGTGGCTTTTGGAGTATCGGCCTCGATTCTCATGACTGCCGTTAAGTCCATATGGGGGCGTATCTACACAGACGAGCCGCAGGTACTCACTCGTAACAATACCAAAAATTTACATTAACACCTTACGTTTATTGTTAATGCAAAATAAACCCAAAATCTTATTACTGTTTTGAAAGATCCCCATTTGATACCAATTGTCCAAAAACGTAACTATCAATCTTAATTACGACCCATTTATGTAGTGTATATATATATACAACAGCAAATGCATGTAGTATTACAGAGGACAAAATGTCGGATTATTGATTGATTAATTATTTTAAGCACAATGTAGAAATAAGACGTAATTTAACAAACACTCGACTTATTAGTGAAAACTTTCGGTAGATTCATACACTAATACAAAATTTATGTAAATATAAGTGGTGTATAAAAAAAAAAAACTTAAAGCTAAGGTATAGAGTTTGAAAACCCAATTTTTTTTAAATAAATTATTTATAACTATTTATTAATTTTTTTGTTTATAATTTCCGATTAGCGAACTAAATTACTGAATACACCACTGCAGGTTCTGAATCTGGTCTCGTCAGCGCTTCCAATTCTAGGACTATGCGAGCTCGGAAACTCTCCACAGACAGCCGCTTGCGGGTTTCTAACCGCAACAGCTCGACCGAAAGTAGGGTTGCAGATAAATTTGTTTTCGTTTTATTTTGTCGGATTGCCGGTGGCGGTTTTGAGCACGTTCGTGTTCAAATTAGGGTTTCAGGGGCTGTGGTTCGGGTTGCTAGCGGCTCAGCTGTCGTGTGTTTGTATGATGGGGTATACATTGATCCGGACGGATTGGAAACACCAAGCGAGGAGAGCTGATGAGCTAACCTCCGCTGCAAGGGTCGACCGCAACAACGACGATGGCTTAGAAACCGGGTTACTTTCTCATCATCAACAACAAGAACAAGAAGAATGCTAAAATTTTACATCTCCTTTTTGTTCGACTTATAGAGAAATGTTTGATTAACCAAACCAAATATAGAGAAAGATAGAAACCCTAAATATTATGTGAAAACAAGGATGATTCTATATATTGTTGTTATTGGGCGGTGGTTACATAATATGTTAGACTATAGGGTTGGATAGTTTTTAAATACATTTTTGATTGGATGAAAGGCTTGATCGAGTCTTTCACCATCCTATGATATTAGGTGTTATTTTTGTTATTTTTATGTTGCATTTTCCTTTTTAACGCTTTTTTTATGTGGGGTGTCCTAACAGTTGGACCATTACAAAAGTATTATCCATAACATAATTGATTCACATATAAAGTAATTATCATTCATTCTAATATTATAGAAAAAAAAAATAAGTTGTATAGAATGATTCATGTGGGTCACAGTAAAAAAAATGGTATACAATAATTTCACTCGCACGAGGTTATAAGAAAAAAATATGTAAATAAATAAAGTGCTAATTATGAATATGCTCGACAGTATTTAAATATTAATACATCTGATTAATGAATGAAATGTTGAAGTGTTATGCAATATATTCGGTACCTTTTAACTTTGTATTCATAATAGTTCATTTTTTTTTTTAATAATACTTTGCCTGAGTGTTGAACTAATTGATGATATTAATGTCTCAAAGCTTTCAACTATTGATATTTTTAATTTTGTCCACAAATATATTTATTTTTAAAGCAGTTATGGTTGTATTACACTAAAAAAATGTGAATTTCTACATTAAAGTATGAAGACAATAATATTTTTTTTTATTGGGTATTAGTTTCATAATTTTAAATCAGGAATTTTAAAGTTTAAGTGTTTTAAACGTTGTAAATTTAAACTCAGTTTGGGTTTAGGATGTTGACCACTAACTTTAGGCATCGACAATTCTGATCTAGACTTGGAGTATATAACAAGTCGATATAATTATACAAAATGTCTCCTCTACTAAATATTTTTCTTCTTTCTAAAACCTTAAAAATAAACTTAAAATAATGGGAGTTAAAACTTAAAATGCACTTGCATAATTATATTGTTTTTGGTGAAATACAAAGGCTACATAAGAATTATATGCTTTAAGCATATCTATAACTCGGTTTGCTGGTGAACCGGTTCAAATTGAGCCACTATTTCTCAATTCAGTTCATCTCAACTTCAGTTTCACTTTCACCTCTTCTCCACGCCTCCACCGTGTCCAGCGGCCGCTGCTGTACCGTTGGCCGCTCTCTGTCGCTCTATCGACTCCATTCAATGCTCGCTGCTCTCGGCCGCTATCCACTGATGTCCCTGTCCGCTGCTGCTTCTATCTGACGCTATCCGCCACTCTCCGACACTGCTTGCTCCTCACCGGTGCTGTCTGGTGCTCAACGGTGCCGTCTTCTGCTTATGTTAAGGTAAATTTACTGAAGCTTGCCTATTGAAAATTTACCGAAGCTTGACAATTAACATATCTCTAATCTCTAAATTTATGGAAGCTTGAACAGGAAATGTTTCAATAATAATGTCTACTAATTAAAGATGTCTCCAGTAGGAAGGTTCTATGATTGACAACTTCGCAGTCCCACATGAATTTGCTTCTACTGCCATCATGAATCTGGTTGGTAAATCTCTTTTTATGCTGAGCATAATGCAGTTTCTTGGGAAGTTGTGATGCATTGCTTGCTCTATGAATTCATTTTTAGGCAGAACAGGATTTGGGAAATTTTCTCTGTATATCTTCATTGATGGTGTAGGTATATATATATATAACGTGTACATAAATCTAAGGTAGTTCTCTTTCTAAGTCAAAGTTCTCTCTAGGTGTTTTCCTAATAGTCAATAGCCAACATATAATTGGCCACCAAAAGTAGAATTCGCCGCTCCTAGTTTCATGTTTTTATTTCCGATAAGAATTTATCTTTAATAGATTCAATGGTGTGTGGGGATATTCTCACAATGGAAAGTTAAAATGTAATACATACTTAAAGCTTTCCGACAAGTAGCTCATAACTGTGTAAACGTTTTATTGCTAATGTTATACTCAATTTGTTCAATTGTGTAAAAGGCTTGCGATTTTTTCTATTGCAGATCTGTTTAAGCAGAGGCAAGGGCATCCATTTCCTACCTTGTTACATCCTAAATGTATGTGGAATCAGGATCTTAATTGACTGTCCCATAGTCTTGCAGTATTTTCTCCCTTATTTCATGATATTTCCATGGGGTACAATGAAGGAAATCCCAGATTTTCAGTTGATAAATCTGGAGATCCACATTTAGCAGACGGAAATAGACAGAAGGTTGAGAAACCTCTGAATGCAAATGATCTAATTCATGCTGAGTCATGGTAAAATGCTACCAGCTTGCATCTGTGGAATGTTTCTTTCATCGATGTTGTTCTAATTACGAGCCCAATGGCAATTCTGGGGCTACCTCTCCTTACTCGGGGGATTTTCTGCTAAGGTGATTAATTAAGAATGGGATGTTGCATCTTCTTAGAACTCATATGAGTATATTTAAACTGATATCTGTCTTAATTATCTATAGATTTATGCAACAGAGGCAGCAGCCAAGCTCGGGAAGCTTATGATGGATACGATAGTATCCATGCATACCAAGTTTAGGCAGTTCTATTTCTAGTCAAAGAGCTCTTTGACTAGCAGCAACAGAGTCTCTTCCAAAGCTTCCATCAATATAACCAAGCTTATTCTTCACAAGAAGACTCTCACGTATGGCACAGCTCCAAGCTTGATAGTTCTCAGTTCCTTGAAGCTGGAATTCAATAAGCGAAGCTCCATTCGTATCCGATGGATGAAGAGTTAAGCGATCATCAATTTCATTCGCCATTACAAATTCACCACAGATAAAGCGAAATCACCAGAGAGTCCAATCACAGCGTCGGTACCGCCTTGCAACAGCAAGCTTCCCCGACAGACCTGTGATCCCAAAGAAAAGGAGTAACAACTTCAATGCCGAATCAACAAGATCCAGGCACAAACGAGCAGAATGACGCTGACGGAAATCGAAATCGCCAGCAACGTGACCAGAACACAGCGTCGGTACCGCCTCGTAATAACGAACTTCCCCGACAGACCTGTAATCTGGATCACGAAAACGAGAAGAGACTCCGAATCGATGAGATCGGAGCAAGAACGAGCAAGAGATGAGCTCAATCGGAGTGATCGGAGCTCAAATCACCGAAAATCGCCTCGGAGAGGTCGTTGGAAAAAAAAAGTTGTTACTGGCTCTGATACCATTTGGAGAAATCAGAAATGTATGAAATGTTCAATGTATTCATCTCAGAGTATCAATTGTACAGTAGCTATAATAGCTATATATAGTATCTGCTAACTACTTTAACCACCTACAGAAACTAACTTTACATTGACTGCATACATAACACCTAACATGATACACCAGACTGGATGAATTGGGATGAGCTTCAGTTGCTTCCATTTGCCTTAAGAGAGAGGGTTGTGGGCACGGATGGGATGGAGCTCGGTGGATGGCTGGAATTATACAGGTATCAATGTTAGCCTTATTGTTATAACTATCGTTGTTATCATTAGTAGTTTTCGTTTTTGCTCAATAAACAATTAGCATTACTTGCAGTACTGGGAACTTGTCCTCCATTCTGTGGTGGAGCCTCTAGCACTTAGTTTCATTTGTACCAATACCAATCTTATATATCTATCGTATTAAGAATAACTATCATTTGGAGTAGTAATGCTGGATATTCTCAGTGCAGCTGATATAGAGACTTGTGTTACGAAGGTGCAAACAGTCAAATATGCCGAAGAGGTCTGCTACAACGGTGTAGTCATTGTGAAAGCATTCAGCGCTGGCTCTGAGATAAGAACATGCAAATGGAAATGCAATTGGACCTTAAAGTGTCCAGACAGAAGTATCGCGTGTATCTCAAACTCCATCTTTACTTCTCATCATGCTCAGGAGTATTGTCCTCTTAAAGGGAATGATGTGATAATTTATATGGATTTCTCATTCTTGGATGTCCATCAACCTGCTGCCTCTTATAGTAATAGTAATGCACCTGGATATCCTGCATCCTTGAGGTACTTAGAGCTCAAACTTTAGGGATTATTATTAAACTCTATGAAAAATCTTCCTAACAATTTCTTTTAAAAAATAACAGTTCAGTGATTTAAAGAAACTCCTGCTACACACTGATGAGAGCTCAACGGAAATTGAGAAGTTGGAATTTATATGTTCCTGTGTGATAAACTCTGTTAAAGCGGGTGGTTCAGCCCTTATTGCGATTGACAGAGCAGGGATTGTCTTACAAATGTCGGAGCAACTGTCAGTTCAGCTGGAAGCTTCAATGCTCAAGGTAGATGTTTAGGCAGAGGTTAAGATGACTTCTATTTTATTTTTTTAATTTGAATTTCTTAAAGGAAACTTGGAGATGCATCATTTGAGTCGATCTTTTGTACTCCTGTATTACCAAACGACACCTTGGCTTTTTCGTTAGAAATGAAATCACATGATGTTACCTGAATTTTCTTCAGAAGGCTTGTAAAGGGACTCTTGCTAGGTTTTGCTGTCCTGCAAATATGTAGTGAGTAGTCCATGCGTGTTGATCTTAAAATGCATCTACCCCTATCTTGAACATTCAAAGTATACACTTGAGGATTGAGATATGCCCAAAATCTAACAATGTTGATCTGCTTCAATAAGCTTAAATATCATTATTTTCTGCTGTCCATAGGTGCCTATATACATAATATCAAGTACTGCAGAAGAATTATTGAGTTTAACTAATTTGATCCAAGAATGGTTGTGCAAACAACGTCAAGAGAAGGTAAGTACATAAATGAGAAAGTGGTATTTCTCATAGAAGATTATATTTGTTAGCAGAAAGTTAACTAAGTTATGTTTCTACTTGTGCAGTTATTCTCTAGTGAATCATTGTTTGCTCATGTTGAGGTTCTTAAAGAAAGAAACTACAAGCATATCCTGCACTTTGCTCTCCCAAGCTTTTGTAAGATTATTATGTTTTCCTAATACCTTACTTTTGAGTATGAATAGATTGGTAGATGATTTGATGACAGTTTATTTGGTAGCACCTACTACATTTGTTGATGATTGAGGGTATCATCTACCATGACATCCTGTTTGTGTTGTTGTAAAGATTCTTGTCTGGGATGTTTTACTTGTATAGATAAGATATAAGTAATTCAAAAATGACCTATGTGAAGGAGCCACCATATTTTGTTGCAGCTAAAGCAGTTCTGAATTCATCTGTAAAAAAATTTAGTCTCATGATTGTGCATGTTATGCTAGAGATCGCCAGTTTCCTGGAGTTGTCATTTCTAAAAAATTATGAACTAGTCACACAGACATGCTATATATGTACGTGTGTGTGTGATATGGACAAATGACTATAAAAAGAAGGTAATGAACATTGATGCTGCCTTTTCCAGATCTAACTGGCAAGAACCCTGCATTGCATTTTGTCCTCATTGGAATTTGAGACTCGGTGCAGCTGTTCAGTTGCTTCAGTGGTGGAAAGGCGATGAACATTCACTACTTGTTCTGGAGGTGAAGATATCTTTCTCTCTTTCTATATACATATTTTTTTTGCTCATAAATATTGAATGTGAAGTTGATATTTCAATTCTTGTTTCATCTGCTGTACTGCAAAAGAGAGCCGTTTCTTCTATTATTGCAGTTTAAAGTGACGGAAATGAAATTTAGCTTCCTAAATTGTGTTGCATTATCATTGGATTGAACAAAAATTGATAGCTCAATCAATTTGCAGGAGAGGGTGGATTCTAATCTGGATCTGCTTCCATTCTCGACGTGGATGAGTATGATGAAGGTTCTCCAGTGTTCATTGATTGCTGGAATAACGTAAGGATTGTACTTTAATTCTTAATAATTTGCAGTCATTTCTGTTTGTAAGAACGATCATTTATATTTTGATTGGATCAATGATTAGCTAGCTATTCCTTAGATGGGCATGGGCTAACTAGAGTTTTGGGTGATACTAATCTTAAAGTTAAAGCCTAAGCTTTCAAGATGTGCAACCTGTCAATGAAGTTTTTTTTTTTTTTTTTCCCCCAATGTGGTGAAATGCAGTCTAACTTCTAATTAATAAGATAGGCATAGATATTTGTATAAATAACTATTCGAACACCGTTGAAGAGCTGATGGTGATTGTTTCAACAGATTGAAGAACGTCCAGCCTCTGCTGGAGTTACTGCAGCCGAAGTTGGTTTTGGTAAGAATCTATTACTACTTGCTAATTGGCCATATGCAAGTCTCTATAGAAAGTTATTGGTTGGTTAATGCATAAATGGAGTGGGTAAATTTAATTTCGGTATTGTTTGTTTAGTTGCAAGAGTCCCTCCTCTTCCTCCAGAAGCAGAAGGAGGAGTCAAGTGAGTAAAATCCATTGTCGTCAACAATACAACACTACAATGTAAACGAAACAGTAGAGGTACTAGAAACTGACAACACACAAGAAGTTGATGTGTCTCAGTTACAGTGGAGAAGGAATCTAGGACACGAAAAGGCCAGCAGCATTGCGAGATTGAAAGGGAAATGTATTAATGTCAGAGGGAGGATGCAGAATTCTAGTTTCCTCGGTTAAGGATGATGATGGGCGGGCATTGCTCTGTTGGGGTTTGACCAATCTAGAGAAGCTTCGGGATCGATTGTTAGAGATGGTTATTGGTGCAATTCTACAAAATAAGTACGAACAAGAGTCGTCTTGTAGAAGAATGGTTGTGCATATCCACAGTCCAGACAAGGCTTTGGTTGAAGTGGGGAAGGGAATACGGAGAGTGTTATTGTGGCTGCGAATAAGGAGCTCGGTTCCCTCATTTTCGAAGCTGTAACCAGCGTTTTGGATGGAATATGAGGTAAATCTACGACTCTGTGTAATAACTAATACTATGTTCAAATATGATGTTTTTACTTAAATCTTTCCAATATCTTCCCAACATTTCCATACGCTCTCTTTGTTTTGTGTCATGAGCTCTTTTAATTGACGGAGTTAGTTACCGTATCCGACGCAATAATATATTACCAACCAGTATGTCATCATCTACTACCTTGGAACTACTAGCACTTTACCCCTTCTGACTTGATGCAAGTGAATATTATTCTAGGTGTGGAACAAGCATTTTACGTGTATAGTCTGAATTTTTATTTGTTTCTGCAGGACTGTTCATCCGATTTTTTCCGAGCAGTACTAAAACTCGGCCCCGGTTATATTGAAGGAACGCCCCCACACACATATGACATATCAGTGTTTTCTTTTCACTAATCAATAATATTGGTCAGAGTGTCAAAATTCAGAATGGAGCATTTACATTCTCAACAGCCCAGAATAACTGTTTCCAGAGAGTCCACCCACCAAAATACATACAGTTGAGTACCGAACTCTTAAATCTCCCTGCACAGCTTGTCTCTTCTTTATATATATATGTAAAGCTAGCTAGCTACCTTTTACAAAAAAATGGCTGGTGGTGTTAAAAGGCCAATGCTATGGAAGAGCTGTAAATTAATCATCTTTATTTTCCTGCTGCAGCCACGCCCGGGGATGTCGGGGATACCGTGCAACCAGGTGGTTAACCTCCTCATTCCGTGCATCAACTATGTTCTGTATGGAGGGACAGTGCCTCCACCTTGCTGTGAAGGTGTCCGATCTCTGTACGATGATGTTCCAAAAACCAGCAGTGACCGCCACGACATATGCAAGTGTCTCAAGGCGATCGCCGATGGAGTTCCCTATGCTGGTGATGTTCAAGACAATATAGCCGCTATCCCGACTCAATGTGGCCTCGACATTTCCTACAATATCGTCAACATTAATTCCACCCACTGCAACAGGTAGGTTAAGTTTTAGTATTTCCCATGCAATTTCATGCATCAACTTTCGAAACCGGTACCAAAGAGTTATCCGAACTTTGATTTTTCAAATTTGATTTCTGTACTTCCAGAGGCGGGGAAGAGATCTGTACTCACGTGTGATGCACATGACAATTTATATATAATTTTAATTACCATATGAGGAGAAATTTTTTAATGGCTCAGCTCTAACGGGTTGAGCTGGTAGTACTTCAGCCCATAAGCATGTGTCAAATGGCAGAAAATGGCTGGCACATGGCCATGTGTCACATGCTTATTGGCTGAAGTGCTACCAGCTCAGCTCCACCTGTTGGAGTTGAGACATAGAAGAATTTCTCCCATATGAGCAGAGAGATCGAGGTAGAATTTTGCTCCGCCTCTGATAGTATAAATAACATAATTTTTTAAAAATCAAAGTTTGGGTAATTTTTTTTGGTAATTAAGTCTTAGATCAATCTTCTCTTTAATATACCCTTATTTTTATATATAACTTACACTGACTACTCTATGCCCTTTCGGTTGATGCCTGTTGGTGATGATAGTTGATCAAGTAAGACCAGTGACTTCTACGTGCGTGCAGCTAGCTAGTGGCATTCCTAATCAGTTGACCTAAGTTAGTGTAGCTGCTTGTTTCGTTTGTATTAATATTCTAGCCAGTGTATGTGATTTTTGGGGTTTCAAATGTTCTAATGGCACTTTGGTCGACCTAATTATATGTAAGGAAATGATGTGTTTTCCCACATTTTGACAATTCCGACAATCTGAGGGGCTATAAATATGCCCTAAAAGTTTGCACAAATTATAATTTCATGACATTTACTCACATTTTGAAATTTGTTGGATCTTGATTCTGAATTTTTTTTCACAATTTTTTGGGCAATTTATATACCACTCATAATCGAACGGATCCGAATTGTGTTGGTCGGATTTTGTATGATTTACTGCCACCAGATGTACTATTACGGTTATCCGATTATTATTATTAGATAAGACAGTGTTAATAATTTATTCTGATTAGGTAGTTTTTACTATGTGATTTTTTCTTATTTATTTATTTTTACGTGGATGAGTACTAATAATTATTATGCATTTTTAGATGATATTATATATTATTCTGTATTTTTTTTCATTCATTTTTCTGTTAAATCGCATGTATTATATAATTAACACAACTTAAAAGTATTTATTCAAATTCAAGTACTTTGACAGGATCGTGTTCTTGGCGATATTTTCAATAAGTTTTAGTTTAGTTTTTCTTTTATTTACAAATAAAAATCAAGTTTATCATTTATTTTTATGATCGAAAATTAACCGACTTCAACCTGAATAGTAGTTTTGGCTTTTGGGTGTAAATTTTGAAAAAGTAAAATAAAATAAAAAATATGATCATCTTAATCTGAATGAATAAAAACACATTTCATATTACTTTTTCATTCAATAAAAATAATATTTGTATCATTGGCCAAAAAAAATTTGTAAATAGTATTAATTATAATAATAGGAATAATAAATAATTAAGGAGGAAGTTGCGGGAGGCGCGAAATTTCGTCTTCGTCACGCATAGGTGGCGCGTGGAGGCTATCCACTCATTTAGATTTGACAACCTGTTGTTGTCAGTGGGTCCCGCTGGATTGTAGGCCGAATCAATAGGTACCGTCCATCTCACGTATGTATTAAGATCGGGCGGTTCAGATGGAAAGTCAAAGACCATGATGATAGGTCCGTTTGACCACACGAGAACTTAATTATGAAATCTAAAATAAAACCTTTGACTGGAATCGTCACTTCAAACTAGGCGCCCCTGATTGAATATTCATACTAATTTACCATAGTACCCCTAACCGGAATCTTTTCATTACTCTCCCTAATCTACACCAAGGGTTGCTTACAATTTTATTTTTTATTTTTAAAAAATAAGAGATTCAAACCTATAAAATGATATAGAATTTTAATTTTAGTATACAAATTATATATAAATAAAAGTTTAATATAATACATTTTAAGGTCAGTAATATAATTAATAAAATAAAATGCTATAATTCATAAATAAATAACAAAATTTCATTTTTTTTGTATAAAAATGTATAATACATACAACTCAGTACATGACACAATAAATAAGTTTTATGACACCGAAGTTTTATTAGTAATTGACTAAAAAATCCAATTAACAAATTACACATTCTGATGAAATTCATTCTGGTAACAATTTGTTAATCAAAATATCAACCCTTATTTCATTTGGAAAAAAAATAGAAAGAAGGGCCAGAGAAATTGTCTGGTCGGTCGGTCGAATAAGGCGGGTCCCAATAACTGAGAGAGCAGAGCAACTGATTCAAAGTCAAATTTCAAATTCTAGCATAATTACGGCAAGCAACCAAAAAATAAATTGGAAATCTCGGGAGGGGTAAAACCGTCAGAAAGAAATTTCATTTTTTTTGGGTAAAAAAATGATATCCTTTAACAGAAGTTATAGAACCAACATATTAAAATAGAATAATGCCAAATTAAAATAATCACGGTAAATTGAATTATTACTTTAAAAGTATTTTTATTTTATTAAAATAATTATCAATCGCACTATTAATTACTAATATTTTTCTATTTTAAAATTTAAGGAGGATTTAAACTCAAATTTCTGGTTGAAAAATAATAAAGGGATAAAATTGTTAGACGGTTTAAAAAATATTTTGGTAGTTTTGACCACAACTCTTCTTTCTTCTTCCTGTTCCTATCTGTAGTAGTTAAACAGAAATGATGAATTTCTAATATTCCGACTCTTCTCCATCATTTCCTTTCCTTTCAAAGTGTGGATTTTCCTTACCTTTCCTTTTCCTCCCTCACATACATTACGGAGCCAGCTGCTCATATTGCTTTCCTTAGACTGAGATTTTCTTCTCCGGATTCCAATTCAATTCGACTCTGCTGTACCATCCGAAATCTCCAGGTTCGTCCCCTCTCAATTCATGCAACTTTCTAGGGGTTCCTTGATTATTAAATTTCGGTTTGACTGCTAGAATGGGCTTGTATTGCTAATCCATCGCACGGATTAATCGGATAGTTCACGACATTCGCTAGCTGATTATCATCTGGATCTGCTGTGTATATTCTGGGTTAGATATTTCTAGCGCTGATTGATTTAAGGAGCTGCTGCACTGTCTGTGTAAGTTGATTGTTGATTAAGACTTGACGCCATTGAATGGATCATCAATCGTAGAAGAAAAGAGGCTGTAGCCTGTGGGGTCCTACTTTTCGTGGCAATAATTTCAGTTTTTCTTCCTCCTGATTATTGCTACTGCGTTCTAATCTATTAGTCATCCTGTGTGCAAATTCTAGCTTTGACTGATAGGGCATCCAATTACACAATCATTCTTAGCTTGTAATTATATCACAATACTCTGTTGGACATGATTGAATGTCCTTGAATTGTTGACTGAGCTGAGGCCTTGACATTGATTCAAAATTTTTTATTTTTTATTCTGGTCTATCTTAGATTAGAAGAAAGAACTAGAAGAAAACCTGGTTGTTTATCGGTGAAAAATTAGAAGATGGGTTGTTTCACCGTATTGAAGAGCAAGAAGAAAAAAACAGAAAACTCTAGTACTTACTTGAAACCCTCCAAAGACTCCAAGGAGCATCAACCAACTGCCTTACCCGAGCCTCAGCTACGCTCTCGATCTCTCCAGTCTGCTCCGCCTAGTTTCAAGACGAGAGTCAAGCCTGTTCAACAGGTACTATTACTACTATTCTTCTTGATTTTAGTGTTTTATCATATCATATTATTGTTTCTTAAAAAATATTGTGTTCATTGTTCATCAGCAGGTGTACCAAGTAACTAACAGTAGAATGAGAGCGCTATCAGCTCCTTCAACCCTTGATTCCGCTGAGCAAGATGCCCTAGTCTCCTCGGTTGAATATTATGAACCTGAAGACACGAGATTCCGTTCATCTTTTAAGGAACAGCAATCTCCAAATCCGCAGCCACTCCCTCTTCCATCACCGCAGACACAGAGTGGTTCTGCTAATGCATTGAAGACTATGGGAAGTTTCAAGTCTGTGTCTTCCAGCAGTGGCCCACTTTGCACATCGGGGCCCTTGCCTTTGCCTCCCAACTCGAGCAGTACCATCCGATACTTTGCATACGATGACATTGCGGCTGCTTGTCTTAATTTCTCTTCAGATAGATGTGTTTCGGAAGGCCTTTCTTCGGTTATGTATAAAGCGTCATTTGGAGAAGACAATTCGGGTTCCAAAAAGTTCGAAGCAACTGTTACTCGACTTCAGATATGTACTCAGGTATAATCAGATGATTTGATCCTCCATCCGTTTGCCATTTTAGTATATCACTACTTACTGCCCTTTACTATGTCATTCATTTCATTGAAGATATATGTGGATGATTTATATGGTTGCAGAGTGTAAGAGAATTCATCAATGACGCTAACACTCTAGCATCATTGCACCATCCTAACCTCTGCAAACTGCTTGGGTACCATGCACGCGAGGGCTCAGAGCAGAGAGCTTTGGTCTTTGAGAGGCTCTATCATGGGAGCTTGGACCGCCTTCTGTATGGCAGATCCGATGGGCCTCCCATTGATTGGAACACCAGAATGAAAATTGCACTCTGTGCTGCACAGGGTCTTACTTTCTTGCATGAAGAGGGCCCCTTCCAGGTACACCAAACAAACCAAACCCAAATTGAACAAATAAACAGAGAAGAGAAGAGAAGTGAATTGGGTTTCCTAAAGTTTTCTTGTTTCAATCGACAGGCAATGTACAATGAATTTTCCACCGCCAATATACAAATCGATAAAGATTTCAGTGCAAAGCTTTCAGGATATGGCTGTGGCAGCCACATACCAGAAGATGCAGATATCTCCAATAGCTCAACAGTAAGCAGCACATTCTTCATGATTTTATATATTTTTTGTGGGTAAAAAGCAAAATGTGGCTTAGTTGTTTGTTTGTTTGTTTGGGTGGTTGCTAAATCAATGCTCTATTTCAAATGTTATTCAGGCTCTAGGGACCCTTTCAGTGGAAACAGTAGAAAGAGGACTCCTAACACCGAAAAGCAATGTCTGGAGTTTCGGGATTGTCCTACTGGAGTTACTGACCGGACGTAAGAACCTGGACAACCGACATCCCAAAGAAGAACGCAACTTGGTGAAGTGGAGCAGACCGTTTTTGGCTGATGATTGCAGGCTATCCCTAATTATGGATCCTCAGCTTAAGGGTCGGTTCCCGCCAAAAGCAGCCCGTACAGTTGCTGACATGGCTCAAAGATGTCTTCAGAAAGAACCCTCAGAGAGACCCACAATGCGAACCATAGTGGACCATCTCCGAGTCATACAAGACCTTAAATTCTCATTAAGGTTCCCTCTCCAAGACCCGGGAAGGATTTCGGGAAAGAACATGTCAAGATCTCCAAGCCTTAATGGGATTATCATGACACCAGCTGGTGGCCCTCCTCCGAGATTGAGTATACCACCTTCGCCGCCCGTGCCGATAGCATTCTCTCCCAATAGACCTTCACTGGCACTACCATTGTCTCTCCCACCTCCTACAACATGTAGCTCAATCCTTGCCATGGAAGACCTGGATCTTCAAGAGAGCCGAAGATCTTCGTCTTCGACCTTGCGAAGGTCTAGTGTTGAAGGGTTCTGATTGTTGATATATATATGCTGGGTATCCACAAATTTTTTGTTTCTGATTTTATTGGTTGGTGCTTTATTGTGGAAAGATTATGAAAAGAGTTTATTGATTCCTTTAAGCTTTCTTCTCATCCTGTCTTTTTAGTTAAGTAGAAAGGATGGTAGTTTTGTAGATAAGAGTTGTTTCTTTTTGTGCTCCTTTTGCCCATGGCATTTACAAGAACCTTGTTGGTATTATTTTAGCTTTCTGTATATATATATATATTATTATGGGTTAATAACCTATGAAATGTCTGAAGTTTGACCCATGTTAACCGGAGAGGTCTGAAGTTTCAAATGTTGATTTGAGGGGTCTGAGGTTTTAACTTTGTTGATATAAGAGGTCTCCGTTAATTTTTTTCGTTAAAACTGACGGAAGTTGGTCACGTGCTTGGCATGTGACCGGAAATAAAATTAAATTCTAAAAATGCCCTTCTATCAAAGTGTGCCCCTCACATGCTTGAAAAGAAAAGATGAAAATGACGTTAAAGCCACCCGGCTCCGGCAACCACCACCCCGGCTCCGGCGACCACCACCCTTGTAAAATAAAGTTACGATTATTTAGTTATGATATTTAAAATTATGTAATTTATTATAATAAGAAATAAAAGTATATAATTTTTTGCCTAAGAATATATATAGATATTAAAATAAAATAATACTATTTAATTAAATGAATTTTTTTAATACATTTTAAAGTTGATAACTGTTTATGTATTTAAATTTAGAAATTCTAAAACCGATTCTAAATCTCATAATTAATGTTTCAGCACTTGTAATTTTGGGTTTAATGGAAAGCTATCTGTTAAGAGTGATGAAAAAAAAAATCTCATCTTGACCAAAAGATTTTTTATAAAATAATAACCCCTCTATTTTGGTAGTGTTTGTCCAAGGAAGAATCTTCCATGAAGCTTACCTCAAGGAAAATTTGAACAAGGGGCCAAAACTAAGAGGCAGAAAGAAGATCTCAACCTACTACACCCCTCCCCTACTACATAAGATAACGAAATATACAATATAACAAGAAAATAACAAGTTGAATTCAAAGTTCTGACCATTCTTTTGACATTTCTTATTTAGGATTTAATTTTCTTTCCTATTTTTTTTTACTAAATAAATATATATATATATATATATATATGGTTATTTTGTTTATCGCCATTTTCCATCAGACGTGATAAAATGTTTAGTGGCAACTTTTGAAGTGATTTGGTCATGAATAATATATTAACTATGAGGATGGATTAATCTTATAAATATGATTAGATATGTGGTTAAAAATACATTTCTTTATTTTGTTTCTTTTCTGTTAATTGACGTATAAAATTTTCAACTTTATGATAAAATTTATTTATTAATAACTCAAATAAAATATTACACTCTGCACAAATATAAGTTTCTTTAATTTTAATTTTTGTTGGCCAATTTTCTTTAAAAAAAAAAAAATCATTTTTGTTGGCAATGCAAGTCTTTCAATGTACAATTAATTTAACTAAGCAAGATACTTTTGGAGAATTAAGCGGACTGGTGGTTGGTAGAAGCCCATTATTTTCCCATGAGTATCATGAAGACTTCATTTCGTGAAGGTACCAACCCTGAAGGCCTAAACCAAATAACATATATTTGGACATTGCCGTTAATTACTCAGTAAAACTGAGTTTTTTTTTTTTTTTTGCCACTAAAACTGAGTTTATTACCGTTTGTGTTACAACTAGTTATAAATTAGAGCTACTCTTATGAATATCTTTTCATTCCAATGACTCAATGGATTTAAAATATCTTTTCATTCCAATGACTCAATGGATTTAAACTTAGCTAAGGGACGAAGCATTCAACAATTATATCATATTCCATGGTTTAGAGACTTGGAGCTACTTTCTCTTTGAGAGAGATGTCTCAACAAAATGGCTTATTTTCAGGTATCAAGCCTCCCTTTAGTGCAGCAGCATACACAATGAATGAACATGACAACAAACCCTGCCTGTTGAGCTCCTTTATAAGAATGTCACAAGCTTTTCTACTAGGACAGCCATATTCTTCCCTCATGACAACCAAAACCGACACCGCCTCGACGAGATTTCCCTCTTTGCATAGTGCTCGGATCACCCACTCATACGTAATCCTCCTAGGCCGATACCCCTTCTTCCGCATCTCCTCCATCACAACCAATGCCTCACTACTTTTCTTACCAGCACACAAGGTACTCACTGCAAGTTCATAACTATCATTATCTATACTGAAACCACTAGTTCGCATTTTATCAAACACCTGGTGGGCATCCCCCAATAGGTCACTTTCCTTCAGTGAAGCCCTACACAGCTCTCTAACAAACACATTCATCATCTTTTCACCTAATGCCAATCCTTCCTTCACTTCCTTGTACACCTTAAGAGCTGCCCTAACTTTTCCCCACTTGAGAAGCCCATGAATTACAGTGGTGTAACTTATAATGTCAGGACTGCACTTCATCTGCCTCAGTAATCCAATGCCCTTCAATGGCTTCCCCTCTTTACAGTACCCAGTAAAAAGGGTATTGTAAGTAATGGCATTGGGCACCAAACCCGACTCTACCGCCTCATCCAGCAGCTCCCTCGCCTCATTCGACCGACCCACCTTGCAAAATCCATCCATAACTGCAGTATAACTATAAATATCTGGTTTTGTTGCATTATCACTGTTCTTGATCCTACCCAACATCTGAAACGCTTCCTCAACCCTTCCCACGTAACACAGACCCTTCAACAAGCAATTATACGTCTGAATAGTTGGATCGCATCCTACATTAGCAATCATGGATTCAAACACCTCAAAAGCCTTACTTACTCTACCTTTCTTGCAGTAGGCGTTAATGAGTTCAGTCGAAGTTGCAGCGCTAGGAGGCGAACCATTCGCCACCATACTGTCAAACACGGCTTTGGCATCGTCGACTAGACCTTTTCTGCAATAGCATCTGATCATGGCAGAATACGTCCATGAATCTGGAACAAGCCCTCTGGAGGACATGCTGGAGAAGAGCGATAGAGCTCGATCCGGCTCGTCCGACAAGACGAGGGCCATGAGGAGGCAGTTAGACTCCGGCAAGGTTGCTGCTAACTGCTCCTCTTCATCACCCGCCTCTTGGGTGAGCAGATTGAGGAATTCCGATCTGTCTGGGAGAGGGATCGTCTTGATTTTATCGACGAGGTGTAGAACGCGTCGTCTGTGCTCGTCAAAATCTTGTTCCGTGGTACCCACGTCGGATTCATGGCTGATATGGTAATTATGGTGTCTGGGTTTGCGAGGGGAGTTGGTTTTTCGGGTGATGATAGTGATACGATGACACAGAGAGGTGGATTGAAGATAATGAGTTCCGCGAAGAAATGGAGATGGAGGAGAGTGAGGCAGTATTGGCATTGGATTTTGATGAAACAAATGAATTCCAAAATTTCATCCATTTCCGTTACAGTTACCATATATTTGTTTTTTTTTTTCCTCTCTCGAAGATATAGTTCGTTTTTTTTTTTTTTTTTTTTTTGTAAATAAGGGAGTACAAAAACAAAACTAAAAGTTTAGTTTACAATATCCCTATCTTGGACGTGCCTAGAGCATCGTACATCATAAGTTGTCTTAAACTACTAGGGAGACCGAATGGACAAAATATTTGGGCGGTAGATAAATTGCTTTAGTAAAAAAAATCTATTTAATTTTCGAGTTAATTAATTGCTAGTTCAGTTAAATATTTAGTTTAATTTAAATGAAACTGGTCACTTAATTTGTAGTAATTAAATAAAAACGGTGATTGAAGATATAAAATTATAGAATTACTTTAATTTGTATGGTCATTTCATTCATAAGCATATACACAATCAAAATTATAAAGTTTCATCATAAGATTAAAAACAATGCAATAATGACATTTTATGTGAAAGCAGTTACGCTATTTTAAATCAGTTTTAGGTTTTTTTTTATTACATACATTATATGTAACTAATTTCATCCAAATTAAACAAAATATTTAACATACGTTACAGTTTTTCCATAAGTAAAATCCGAGATAGAAAATTATCAAGAAACAACTTCATCTAGCGATCGTTCGAATGTCAAAACTTCAGCTAACAATTTAGCATATATTATGAAACAGTTTCGTCTGGGTAAAAAAATAAGAATCGGGTTTGTTGTGCAATATGCGTCGTTTAACTTTTGAGAGAATTGGACCGGCATCATGACATGTCCGAGTAAAACTAATTTTCAATTTCATCACTAATAAATACTAGATATCCGCCTGCATTATCCGCGTGGTCGTTGTATGAATGTTACAGTGGCATTACCAAATTGATATTTAGGATGATACAAGGACATTGTCTGACTCCGAAGATGATACAAGGTTAGACCATATTTATAAAAAAAAACAGAAAAATAGAACTATCTATGTAACAAATTGATATAAAATAAAATCTAAAAAAACAAATTAAAATGACCGATCAGCCAGAAAAATACACTCTTTAACTATAATTTATATTAACTTTTCTAATAATACTCTACTATTTTATTATTTGGGTCGATCATACTCTTACTCTTTTAAGTCAGACTGATCACTCAATTGTATCATTCAAACGACGACAGAGCGTACGCGCAAAGCGCAAGCATATATCTATTGTATATAATTTAATTGCAGATCTATATCATGCTCACATCACTGAACTACCGGAGCAAAACAGGTGAAGAGTCGGAAATTCCGAACAGCCCAACCAGAGCCCGACTCGAAACCAGTTGCGAAATCATGTCCGAATCCGATCGAGCGAGACTTTTCTTTAAAGGTCGGCTCAGATTTTTTTGCTCAAAAATCCCTAAAGATCAAAACACGTCCTATATATATTATTGTGTTTGGAATTTAATGGGTTTGATATATTTCATAAATTACAAGTTTGAAATGAATAGTGAACCGTTGGCAAAAAAAGTAAATGAGACTAGTGAACCCGCCCGTCCCGAGCTCAACGCTAGTGAGTACTTGAATTTGTTTGGTATAAAGATTGAGGACTGAATATCTTTAAAATGAAAGTTTATGACAAAATTGCAGTATAAGCAGTTTATGACAAGATTGAGGACTAAACAGTAACTGCAACTTTATGAAACCCCCCATATTCCTCACCTCTATTCCTGTGCTTTGGCGCCTTTTTTTTCTGGTTAAAACATTGACAGTTGCTGTCAAATTCTTCTGTGCGTTGATCAAGAGATATGCATATTTCAAAGTAAAGCATTTTAGAAGGAGAACGGCGCTGTCTTGCCAGTACGGCTATCACAAAAAGGAATACTGCTCGTTGATAGGCGATTCAGTTCACTTTTGTACAAGTGCAAATCTTGTTTGTGTCTTCAAGGTAAATAAAACATTCATCTCTATATGGCGTGTTGCGTTGCGGATCATTTTCGTAATTCTAGAATTGTTTAGAGAATCCACTTTAAGATCACTGCTTCTAATTATTAAAAGTATGTAATTCTGTGATTATACCTCCATCGAATTCGATGGGGTTTCTTTTAATTACTTTTTTTTGTTTATCAAGAGTAACAAGCACTAGAGAAACCGAATAGGTGCTTGGGTGGAATTGAATATAGATGGTATGGATTCTCATTTTTCACATGTAAACTAATTTTTCTTTTGGAGTAGTTGTTTGGATGATACAATACAAATAGAGGAAGAAGTGTTGTGATGGGAAACCTTGTGAGTCATGCTGCTAATGAGATCGGAAACATTTTCGGAAATGCTATTGCAGCTCCTTTTAAGAGCGCGTTCGGTTCGTCCTGCGAGTAAGCCGCCTTTTACTTAAAAATGTATCTATTTACAGTTTTCAAGTGGTTTGTGGTTAGATATGATGAGTTAGTTTTCTTGTGTTAAATGTGCAGGGAAGTGTGCAAAGATCCTTGGGATGTGGTTTGTTTTATTGAACACCTCTGTGTGTCCAATCTAATCAAGTTTGTGCTAATTGCAGCCCTCTGTTACTTGAGTAATTACTTATTTCTTCATTCTCTTGTCAAATTGATTTATGAAAGACCCAATTAAATTGATTTTTCCTTCAGTTTAAAACTATTTCAAGGTACACACATCCATAGCTGCAAATCATAAAAAATCTGTGGGTGATGTATTAATCTGTTTTCATGTGCAGTATTATTGTTCATGTACCTGTTATGCAAGTTGGGGGTATGCCAGTGCATAGGAAAAAGCCTGTGTAAAATGTGTTGGACTGGATTCGCGACTTACTTTCATGCTTCCTGCGGTATTTGTCGTTTCTTGTGGCGCAAGCTAATGAACACCAAACGCATCTACCGTGGCCGGTACAGACGCCCTCACCAAATCCAGCAAGACCTCGAAGCACAGTACATGAGTTCAATCCATGAAAGCACAAGTAGTAGTCACCACCACTACCACCATGCAACTAGTAGTAGGAAGAGGAAATCTTTTGTTGTATACCCTTCCAAGAGAAGGAGCCGGTTTGTAAAGTTGCGGCGAATGAGGAGCAGAAATATGTCTTTCCGTGTTCGGGGACTTACCCGAAGGCCTCAGAGGCACTCGAGACGTCTCCGGAGATACGATTCACGTTTTAAAAGACAAAGGCTCGGCTGAAATGTTTTGTTTTGCTGAAATTACAATTTAACAACACACTAGGTTTGCTGGGTTCTTTTTCTCCATCAAAATGTACAAGTGAATTTGTTGGATTAGAAGTCCCTATGTTTGAGTGTTTAATTAACGTAATGTCAAAATCAAAAGCAATTCCAAAACTAATGTATTGCAAAGAATCATTCTCTGGTGGATATTGGAAAAGAAGAGATTTACATTTGAAAATAAGATTTCACTACAGTTTCTTTTTCAATTAAGGTAAAAACATCAAAAATGAAACTAACAGTTATTAAACACAGTACTGTGAACTGTAGAAGCCTCTATAACTTTTCAATAAATAGTTAACTAACAGAACATGTGCTAGTGTAACGTTTTACTCCACCAGCTCCAGCTCCAGTTCAGAGATGACTGTGAACTGTAAGTCTGTAACTGGACCTAAAGTGACTGAAACTCATCCAATTGCTAGGACCAGAACATGCACTGTATGCGTCAATTGATTGGAAACCAAGCATGTTCGAATCTGATAATAAAAAACCAAAAAAATACAATAATTTATAGACAAGTTTTATTCTCCAAAAAATATGTTCGAGCCCACATGTGCCACCCCTAATAAATGGGATGGCAAAATTGCTATATTTTACTATTTGGCAATAGAAAATAATTGGAAGCAATAGGTTACAACATTAGATCACATAACTCAAACATGTGACACTATTATAATTAGGGTTAAGGGTCATTTTGGTACCACGTGTTTGCACAAATTACATTGTTTATACCGTTAATATTTTTTTGTACCGAATTGGTACCATATGTTTCCAAACCTTACTGTTTTGGTACTTCCGTTACCATTCCGTCAAAAGCGGCCGTTAAATGGCATGTGCCATGCACGTGAGCAGCCATAAACTTTCAATTTTGTTACAATTTAGTCCATCTAATACATCCCTAACTTTTATTTTGTTCAATTTAGTCCTAAAATTTCAAAACCAAACAATTTTTCCAAATTGACCTAGCCGGACCTAGCCATGGGTTAGGTCCGACCCTGGGTCGGGGTCACCGGACCCAGGCGACCCTGACCCAGGGTCGGACCTAGCCCTAGGCTAGGTCCGGCTAAGTCAATTGGGACCTAGCCCCAATTTAACTCAACTGGGGCTAGGTCCCAATTGACCTAGCCGGACCTAGCCTAGGGCTAGGTCCGACACTGGGTCGGGGTCACCGGACCCAGGCGACCCTGACCCAGGATTTGGTTAAACTGCAGATGGGTGCAAATATAACCGAATATGCAGCCGTTACATCATACATATCAACAGAGTGCATGAATTAAAATCCGATTAAGCTTGTATCTTCTAAATAGGTTATTCTAGGGATGGGCATTGGACCGGTCCGGCCTGGACCGGTCCGGAACTGGTTAAGTAGTCCGGTCCGATCCTGACCGAAATAGATGTTGACCAAGAGTTGACCAACAAAATCTGGACCGTTTCTGGACCGGTTCCGGACCGGTTCTGGACTGTTTTATAAAAAGCATACCAGTCCGGTCCAGAACCGGTTCGGAACTGATCCGACCCGTTTTTATTTATAGATTTACATTAAAAATTAAAAAACAAAAAACCAGTTCAAAACCAGTCCGGTCCAGTTTAAAATCGGTTCCATCAGAAGTATACAAACGGTTCTTGGCTCGGTTTCCACTTGCAAAACCTAGTCTGTTTAGAACCGGTCCAGTCTGGATCGGTTCCAAACGGTCCGGTCCAGCCGGACCGGTTTTTTTTTTTTTTTTTTTCCATCCCTAGGTTATTCCATCTCACAATTTAACGACCGTGAATATAAGTATATTTACAGTCGATTACAATTTAAACAATGCGTAAAGTATTGATTTTAAACGAGCTCATTTTACCTCATTTTTATAATAATTATTATACGAATCAGATCATATATATTGATTTACAAATTTCACCCCCTTAATTAAAATGTCAGAAATTGAAACCTCATTAATGTATTTATTTTTTGGCCATAAATCTCATTAATTTGGAAATGAAAAAATAGTCATAGTAAATACTTTTCTCATTATAGACTTACCCGGTATAAAAGGGGATGTGTGAGAGGATGGCATGTGACTGTGTGAGAGGATGACATGTGTGTAAACTTTAACAACTTTGAGGGCATATCTATCCCTACTCATAGTTCGCTTTTCATGATTCCAAAATCGGAAGCTGTATCATGATTCTAAATTTATTTACAGAAATGATAAACATTCCGACACAAAAAGTGTCGAGATGTTCCGAACCAGCGTATGTATATAATTATCCTAAATGTTGCTTAAATTTACAATGGTTTCCACTAAGAGAGATATCGGAACGTCTCGGAATGAAAGTTCGGAATTTGTATCGGTTTTCATTTATTTATGGGCTCTGATACAGATTCCGATGGTCGAAATCTAAAGAAGACCAGATGCTACGGTAACCACACGCCCAAAGAAAAGAATATTGATTACACCAAGCTCATTTTACCTCAGGCCCATTACCGGCGAGGCTAGCCCAACTTATCCGAGTGCATATACTTCCTTTCCTAACTCCACCCGGCGTATTACGCCCTTGGGTATAGTCAGATGGCTGATATATTCGGGTGCACTATTCACCAGGTGCTCACATCTGAAACTCAGCGATGCTAGGGTTTTGTTTGGACACCACGAAGCACTCCCGCCACTAATCTCCCTTCCACAGAGGTATTCTTGCCGATATTGCAGTCAGTCAGGGCTTGATTTCGACCTTCCCTCTAATCTCCTTCTGATTTTGGGTGATTCGGTTGTTCTAGGGCTTTTGAAATCGCTAGCATGGAGACAGAGCTGGTGGAGCTCTTCGAGGTGGCTAAGAAGGCCGCGGACTTCGCCGCTGCTGACGGAGCGTCTTCTGATTCTCCGGAGGTCTCACGGTGCGTCGATGCGCTGAAGCAGCTGAAAAAGTTCCCCGTTTCTATGGACGCCCTCATCTCTACTCAGGTAATTGATCTTGATCAATTTGATTCATGGCTTGTCAATATTGCACCTTTTCTTCTTCTACTATATATATTTTTCAAGTGCTGTATCTTCTTGAGTGCACCAGATTTATCAATCTTGTGATCTCTCAAGAAATAAACAACAATTCTTTCCTGGAAAAGTCAGCTAACTGCTATTAAGGGAACTCATCCTGGAATATGTACAATATAGGAATTGGTGGTTCTTCATGTTAGATCTTTCTAGATGTGCCAGTTGCTAATTATGTCTTGTGATATTGGGAGGTTATTGATGCATTCAAGTTTTGCTGCTTAGGAATCTAATCCGTATCCGTCATCTGGTGGTCGTATCCATATTGTCTCAGATAATTAGTTCACCTGAATATTTGATGCTTCATTTATTTAACCTTTCATACAGAGCTATTATAGCTAGCTTTAGGACCAATGGAGAAACAAATGATGCTTCTGCAACTTGTAATTTATGTATACATCATAGTACGAGTACTGGTAGAAAAATGGGTATTATGTGCGCACATCCGTAGCAGTTCTGTAAATCAGCATTGCTTCTTTTCATACTCGTGAAAAAGTTGAATCTCAGTAACACGTAATTGCTGCATTGGAAGTAGTCCCTCCTGAAGTGTGCCTTGATGAAGTTGCAGCAAAAGTCGAGTCGTTTCAAAATGTTAAAAATAAATTGGTGATCTAACTTCCAAAAGATTTTTGGTATTTTTTTTCTTTTCAGATTCAGTGTTCCTCTAGTATGTAACCTTTTTTCTATCTCGGTAAATTATTATTAAAAAAAATTGTTGTTACATGTGTCTAATGCATAGAAGTCTAGCTTTTTTTTAGATGTGTAGTTGGAGTACAGAAATTGTACATTTTAATTATAAACTATTAAGGAGTCTGTCCTTAACATGTGATTCATTTTATTTTTAATAACCAGATATTTCAATTATTTGAAAGTTCTCTGTATTGTTTACTAGGACCTTACTAGTTGGTTTATTAAATCTGGATAGCCTATCTGGATGTAAGCAGTTATATCTCCCATCTAAATTGTCCTCATTTTGTAGGTAGGAAAGCGATTAAGGCTCCTGACGAAGCACCCCAGTGAGACAATTAAGACAGTGGCTTCTGATGTGCTTGAGCTCTGGAAGAAAATAATAATAGAGGAGACAACAAAAATCAAGAAGAATGGTAGCACCGATAGCAGCAAGCATGCAACAACTAAAGCCGAGAAGGTCGATAATAACATTGTGAAAGTTGAAAAGAGCCAGAAGGGAGTAGGAGCGATGATGAAGGTTGAAAAGGTGTCCTCCAAGGCTGAAACTGCTGACAGAGCTAAACCTGTGGGTGTTTCTAGTTCTTCTGATAAGATGAGGATTGAGAAGAAGGCCAATGGGGCAGAAAGGATAGTAAAGGAGGAGAAACAAAGTTCGAGTGTGAAGAAAGCAGCATCACAGGGACTGGCTCCTCCAAAGTTAACTTCATTGGTGAAGTGCAATGATCCTATACGCGACAAAGTACGGGAACTGCTGGCGGAAGCATTATCCAAGGTTACGTCTGAAGCAGACGAGGACATGCTTGAAGAAGTGAAAAAATGTGACCCGCTGCGGGTTGCAGTGATGGTTGAGTCGGTGATGTTTGAAAAGTTGGGTCGGTCAAATGGGGCTCAGAAATTCAAGTACAGGTCGATAATGTTCAACCTGAAAGATGCAAACAACCCCGATCTGAGAAGGAGAGTTCTTATTGGGGAGATCCAACCGGATAGACTAATCACGATGAGTCCTGATGAAATGGCCAGTGATGAAAGGAAGCGCGAGAATTCTCAGATTAAAGAGAAAGCCATGTTTGATTGCGAACGTGCCGGGGCACCAAAAGCAACGACTGACCAGTTTAAGTGTGGGCGGTGCGGGCAGCGTAAGACCACTTACTATCAGTTGCAGACGAGAAGTGCGGATGAACCTATGACTACTTTTGTCACCTGTGTTAACTGCAACAACCATTGGAAGTTCTGCTAGTTTTATTAAAATTCTGTCTCTGTTTTTCTTAATTGTCTGTCATTGAATTCTTTCTTGGTCAAGATTCTTTTCAGCATCTACTGGGGGTGGAGCAATCTGAGACAAGAGGTGGGTACCAGCCATGTAGGATTAGTTGTTACTAATTTAGTCTGCAGATTGATTTACTTACCATTTTATTATGCAGGGATTTGATTGTCTGCGTGTAGGATTTTGTCAGTAAATCTCTTTTCTTAGTCAAAGACTTAACTTTGTAGCTTAGATGTTGTTTAGCTAGTAGGAAGTTTCTCTTTTTTTCCTATCTTATGTATAAATATATGTATGTGGACTCAATAAAAATTTAGTTGATGTTATTTTTTACTGTGATCCCTGCAATGGTGTTTTAAATCCGTTAAAGAGTGTATTTCTCTTGGATTAGGCCATTCTCTAGATGAGCCATTAGTCCGCCCGTGTATCAAAATGGTTGGGGAAATTTCTAATAAAATGTAACAGTTGGGAGATGCAAGATAGAAGCACTGCATAAAAATTAACCAATGAAAAGACGAAAATGCCCTTAAAGCCACCACGACTCCGACGACGACCACCGAACTCCGGCGACCACCACCGACCACCAACACGGCTCCGATCGGAGCTTTGTGGCTCCAGATCGGGGTCACAGAGCTCCCGATCTGGAGCCACAGAGCTCCGATCGGAGCCGTGTTGGTGGTCGGTGGTGGTCGCCGGAGTTCGGTGGTGATCGCCGGAGCTGAGGTGGTGGTCGCCGGAGTAATTTGACTTTAGGGGTAATTTTGTCATTTCACATTTACTCAAATGAGATATTAAATAAAACAAAACATTAAGAGGGCAAGAATGTCATTTCACACAATTCTGTTAAATTTAACCCTAAAAATGGACGAAAAATCTCAAATCAACAAAGTTTGAAACTTCAAACAGCTCAAATCAACATTTGAAACTTCAGACCTCTCTCGTTAACATGAGGCAAACTTCAGACCTCTCCTAGGTTATTAACCCTAAGAAATAATACATCCCAAATTGCCATCATAGTGCGGATATGCAGGCCAAACATGAACCAGCTAGCTAGCAACATTAAAGGAAACACTTATCAAAATCTAACTGAACAAACTTTTCAACTCCTGGGTTTCTTACATAAAATCAAGATTGTTCATGCCATATAATTAAAACCAGTTTACAATTTCTCCAATACATACCCCATAGTTTTGTAGGGATGAGATAATGAGACAGAAACTCAAATAGTTTTCACTTCGTACATAAACATGAATTACTTGTCAATTGCTGTTGTTGTTGCCATTGTTATGAAGAAGAAAGGAGGCAGGTGGCCTGACATAAGTGAAACCGGAGAAAGGATTGACTCCGGTGGTGGGGCTGGCAGCAGGAGAATCTGCAATCGACATTTCCGTCCACTTCTTCTCAAAGTTAGCAATACACTCACTCCCCTCCACTTCTGGTCGGAAACTCGGATGGATTCCTCTACTCTCCAACTTCTTCCAGTTGATGCCCTTGAACCATTTGTGACTCTTTATCTCCTCGCTCCCTGTTGGCCCGCTCCCCAACCGTCTCTTCGCCTCCTTTTGCAGCAACTGAATATAACAACAAGAATGATAATAATAATTATAAGTTGAGGAGATGTAGAAAAGAGAGGAAGCCATTACTACTACTTTACTTACCCCTTTCAGGATGGAGTGTGCTTCACTGGTCAGAAACCCAGGTAGCTTCACTTTGTCCTTCACAATTTTTTGCTGTATCTTCTCTCGGTTCCCACCAATAAAAGGAGGCTGCGTAAACCGACATAAAGTTTCACACTTTGTAGCATTACTCTTACACTAATATAAGTACATGTACAACCACAAAATCGCAGAAGCAGGATACATCAAGAAAATATTGCTGTTTTATGTGTCAGGGGAGAGCAGAGTTTTAAAAAAAAACAAACTACGAGTCTGGCCAGGGGGAAAAAATTAGAACAACGTTTTATAAGGTAGAATAATGCAAACCTTTCCAGTGAGCATCTCAAACAAGAGGACTCCTACACTCCACCAGTCTGCAGCTTTATCGTGCCCCTTACCGAGGATTATTTCAGGAGGCATATATTCCACAGTTCCACACATGGAATTAGATCTTGCATTCTCTTCAAATTCCTTTGCAAGGCCAAAATCTGTCAACACAACCTAATTTTTTGTATAAATGGGACAAGCATCCACCGATCAGCAAAAATTTCATTAGTGTCAGAATAGAGTAGCTAGGAGTAGAGAGAAATGATGTTACATACATGGCCTTCTGCATCCAGCAAAACATTTTCAGGTTTAAGATCTCTATGCATTACACCATTTGCATGTAGATGCGAAACTGCCGAAATGATTTCAGCAGCGTATACACGTGCCAGGTCCTCTCTGAAGAATGTAAGTAAGTTCAATCATAAGGAATCAGCACAATATCTACTAACAATTTAAAATTAAAAAATCAAAAGAGGAAGTGAAAGTGAAAGTTAAACCTGAAAAGTCCATGATGATAAAGCTGGAAAAATAGGTGGCCGCCGTTTATGAAATCAAGCACTAGATACAGTCTATATTTCGTCTGCGGATATATAATCATACCATTAACTCACAATGAATGTATTTAACTAATATAGCTGGCAACATGAATATGAATGAAGGAGAATGGTAAGTGTCAATGAAAGGGGGGAAATAGGTTTAAGAACCTAAATACAGTCTATACAACCATGTTTAATCACTCTCCCAGATTTAAAACGTCGATATTTAATTTCTCAACTTGTATGTTGATTAATTTCCACTTTTTTCTCTTAAAATTGATGAAACAAAAGCATGTTTTTTAAGGATCAAATAAGTCTAAAAACCATGAGCAACAAATATGATACTTTGGAAAAAAGGAAAACAACATGTTTTTGTTGCGTAAAACGTCAATTTTAACACCACAATCAGTTCAAAAAGAGTGGAAAGCAACAAAACCGTGGACACCAAATATCAACATTTTAAATCTGGAACAGAGATTAGCAACATGGCCTACAGTGGGACTGTTTTTAAGTTCTTAAACAGGAAAAGTATGTAGCTTACTTGAAAAGAGTATCGGAGCTGGACAATGAATGGGTGGTCGATCTTTGTTAGTATGTCTCTCTCTGCTTTCATATACTCAGCTTGATTCTTCTCCATGATTTTGTCCTTCCTCATGACCTTCATTGCATAGATATCTGCCGTACCCTTTTTCCTAACCTGATACACTCTCCCGAAAGCACCCTGCCCAACAACCTTCAGAATCTCAAAATCTTCAACTCCTATGCTCTGGATATCAACATCTTCTTTTACATCTCCTTCGAGGTAAAACCCGTTCTTCGTATCACCATTTGTAACCTCTGAATTTTTTTTTATGGTTTCTTCACCAACACATTCTACAAATTCTCTCGACTCATCGCTTTCCCGCAAGATGCCCATGCTATGTTTCAAAGATTGGGCAACATAAGAAGAGGGGCCAACCAAAGAATGGGATCTACTGTAAACGACAACCGGATCATTGTATACGAGTTCGTTTACATCTGCAGCAGACAAACCTTTTCCAGAATCGCCAACATTTACTTCTAGAGTGGGCTGAGTTGGCACTGGACCAAATACATCAGAGAAATCGAGCTCAACATTATCTGAGACAACTGCATCCTGAGTAATAACAGGGAAAAACAGCTTCCCCATAAACGGCCTGCATTTTTGGCTATCTGTTGAACCAGCTAACTGAGAAGAAACCATGTTGCAAACTGACCAGTGCCAACTCTAACTTTCCTGAAGAAGAAGATGCCGAGATTTCTATGGGTTGATCTTTCCAAATAGCTTAGAGCTGCAAACTGCTGATGGGCTACGATCAATCGCCTTAACCAATAAGAAATTAATGTATGCAAAGGAGATTCCAAGGAACTTAGGCAGTAATCCAAACAAAATCCAGAGGTAGGAGTTGCAGAAGTTGATCTTGTTTCCCGATGTACAGGAAACGGCAGATGATCCAGCAGTTCTTGAACTCATGAAGGTCAAGTAATCAAATCTGCAGTTTAATGAATAATCCACAGGAACTATATGAGTTGCACTTTCTTCACCTGATTTAGTTTTATTCTTTTATATAATTAAAGCACTGACAACAAGTCCATTCGAGTAAACTTCTCCTCCGACTTCGTATTTGGTATTCCTACCATGGTTCAAACTAGAAAATCTATAGAAAAAAAAACACGGAAAATTTCTCCAACCTATAAACCTCAAATTACTCACATTTCAACCGTCTTAAAGAAACTATGAACAAGTCAAAGCATTACGAATCTTAATATAAATTTTGAGTTATAGTTGAAGGCAAATTGACTTTGATTCAATAAATTATTCAATCCCTACACACCAGGGCAGCAAATGTATTAACCCTAAAAATCCTTATTACTGAAAATTTTCTTATTAGGTATTCATGCAATAATTAAACAGCTCTCCAATTCCAGTAATTGGGTCAATTACACGATCTGCAATTTTACTACCTCAGAAGAACACAGATCTAGAAACCAAAACAAATTCTGCTCTAGTTAAACCTATCCATCGAAGAAATATACCGCTTTGATGAATATCCCAGATCTATAAAAGAAGAGCCGTAAAGACTAGGAAAACGGAACTGGTTGAGGCGACTCCCGCAATTCACCGTGATTTTGAAACATGAAAGCTACAATTGTGATAGAGAAAGAGATCTAGAGTGGACATTAGCTTACCTGAGAATGATGCAGAGAGAGAAACTTTGCAATGTTGAGGAAGGAAACGAGATAAATAACTGAAGTAATGATTTAGGGTCACCGCTTAAATATAGAAGGCGAAGGAGAAGGGGGAGACGCGGTGGCGAGTGGAACAAGATGTGTTATTACTCCTACGGATGTGCACGTGGCACGCCATTAGTGGTGGGTAAGGAGTTGCGGAAGGGGTGAATGGGATCTATTTTGGGCATATTCTAATCATTTAGTAGGTTCAATTTGACTCCTAATAATAATAATTCTACCCATAAAATTGGACTCCTAATTTAGCCCAATATTTGACTTACAGATATATATCAGATATAATATATATAATATAAAGTTAATTAAAACGTGCTTATCTTGGCCAAAATAAATAAATTAAATCTGGTTTATATTTATTTATCAACTTAAAAACTTTAAAGTTTGGTTTTTCAGTTAATATATTTGAATTATTATAATAATAACGGGAGTTGTGAGGATAAGTTTGAATTATGAGGGAAACCAAAAAAAAAGTTTGCGTTGTGAGGAGTTTCAAATATGTTTAAAAAGTTAGACAAATGTTTCACCATTACCATTATAAAGGAATAATATATATTAGAGATAAATATATCTTCTTATATTCAAATAAATCTAGATTAGGAATATATATTTTCCTAATCTAGATTTATTTAAATATAATAAGATATATTTATCTCTAATATATCTTATTATCTTATAATCATTATGTTTATGTAAGTCGGATATACGTTAAACACTATTCTCATAAAAATTTAAAATATTCAAGATAACAAATCTACTCTTTTAAATATTTATAATTGGAGATGTCATAACAACTCAACTTTTCCGTCTTATCTAAAGATTCTCGATCTGAACTTCTAAGCTAGGTATGCTTGGGCAGGATGGTCGGACTTTTTCTAAAAAAAGTCTCAAGCCCTAAAGTTAGAGCCACTTGATTGTTGTCATGAGCCCTAGCTAGTAGGAAAAGGGCCCGCCACGGGCCTGCGGGGACCCGGGACAAGTTGGAACAAACTCAAATTCTCATTCAAATTTGAAAAAAAAAAAATAAAAAAATTTCATACCCAATTTACTTAAACTACCGCCAATATTTGTTATTCTCTAACACAGAACAACAACAATAAAGGGAGTGACCGTTAGGGTTTTATTTTTTTATTTTTAACTAAGGTTAACTTAACTAACTATATTTTTTAGGGTTGGTTAGTTAGTAACTTGGGACGGGACGGGTCTTTTGGGACTTCGTCAAAAAGTCCGAGCCCTAATTTAGAAGAAAAGTCCCGTCCATTAAAGTTTGGGCACATTTTTAAGACAGACTTTTTGGGACGGGTTCCTCATAATTTTGGGCCTATTGGGATATTTGCTCACCTATACTTCTAATTCTAAGTATATAGATAGATTATTACATATTTGAGCAAGTATGTTAATGTTAATATTCACCTAAAAAGACCCCTTACCGTCAATAACACCCTGAAACAACTATTTTATTATATATTAATCGTAAACAAATTAACGTAGAAATAAGCATTAACCATTGCGTTAGGCGGTTTGACTACAATGCCTTGAAAGCATTAGTGCTTTTAGTGTAGGACCCACCTAGTAGGAGAGAGACAGACACAATCCGAAATTTAAGGAAAATAGTTTGAAAAGTGGGAATGACTAAAGTATGGTCTAGTGAAATTTCATTCCAACTTGTAGCCGTAAGATCAATTCAATTAAGATCTCCACTTTCGTATAAAATTAACTCTTCAATTACATCTATGTTTATGTTTAGTTTAACTTTAACCCCACTTTTCTTTTTTCTTTATCTTTCTTAATTTAATTCATACCCATACATTTTCTTCTTTATTTATTATTATTTCTATATAATATTATTTGGCAATTTTTTTTTATAAAATTACTTAATATATATTTAACCTTGCTTAGAAAAGTCAGAACATCATTCTACATTTTAGAAAAAAATTCAATTATGTTCAGATTATGCGTGACCAAAATTACTTTAAATTTGCAGTTCATACAAAAATAATTAATTAGCTATATATTTTTCTTCAACCAAACTTATCATGTTAACAGCAATTACATATGGTATGTGAAATTAATTTTGTTTATCTTTCATTTGCATTATAATTTTCTCTTGTTATATTTATTAATCAATTCATTTATATTTATTTATCAATTTATTTACGTCTTGATATTTTTTGGATGCAATAATACGTGTTGTTCATATTCTTATCGACTGCCACTTAAATTATATAAAAATATGATATTATTGTTATACCAATAATAAGGTATAAGTTATTTATATTTTGAATTATTAGTATCTCGTTGTATGTAATAAGGACTAAGTATAGTTTGCTAAGTACATGTTACTTCTAACCTTAATCCATATGGTCTTTTTTTTTTATAAATTCAAACCATTTGGGCGCGACATTCAATTTTTTTAATGATATTTACAGGATGAAATTTAGTTGATATTATTTATATAGCTTCTAAAATCATTTGTATCATAGGAAATTCCAGTAACAACGTAATTCGAATCCCATATTGATTCGAGGCTAACAAATTTAGAGAGCATGTAAATCAATTATTTTGACAGTTAGTTCACTTCAATATAATACCATTTGCAAAAAAAAAAAAAAAAAATCTTGTTTTTTGTGTTTTTTTTTCATTTTTAAGCAAATTCTCGACATCATATTATGTTTTGAGTTTTTATGTAGCTCAGCTTCAAATTGAACAAATAGGATGTAATGGTTCATTATTTTGAATGTAGTTGAAAAATTATTTTCAATGTAGTTGGAGAGTTTTAAAATTCATATATACTTTATATTATTATCAATGATTTGCTTTATATTTTCAAACGACGAAAGCAATTAATGTATTATTGTTGGTGAGTTTTTTTTATATTTTTATTTTTATGGATGACTAATTGTATAAACATAGTTCTATTTATTTTTTTTCAAAATGTGGGTAATTAGATGTATTTTACTATTTTTTCCCTCTAAAATAAAATAAATATTGATAGCTTCTAAGTTTGTATATATTGTTAAATCAAAATATATAGTTTGGCTAAAAAAATCAAAACATAAATATTAAATAGGAAATTATATAATGAATATATAAATAAATAAATAAATAAATAAATATGTCTATTATGTAATCTATAATGAAAATCAGGAGAAGAACTATGAAATAATGAAATAAGGGCCATATATTAATATTTCGGGCTGAAAAGTTGAATTCGCCGTGGATCTCGATTGAGATTGGATCTGATGGCTATAAAATGGATGAGAAATCCAGTCAATTATATTTTAGCATTTCCTATCTTCAAAGCATGAATGCTTTGAAAGTATGGTAGCAAGTCCCTGCGTTAGGCAATAATTTACTCGAGAATAGCTCATGTTATAATTTATTAATATTGCATAGAAATTTTTTATATTTAAATGTTTTTTGCCAACTTTATTTAAATGTATTTTTTTCAACTAATACAGATAACCAACCTAAACTTAAACATACTTTTATAAAGATAATATCTATATAAAAAAAAAGATGATAATATAAATTTGATGCACTTATTAAAAAAATATACTGATTTTAGTTAATCTAAGTTAATTTTACAAAAAAATTGGTTCAATAATAAAATTATATTATACAATGTAAAAATACATTTCTAAAGAACCACATTTTCCCTTATTATCTCACATGGTAGAAACTGACAATTATAAGTTTTAAAACTAGTTTTTAAGTCTAATTATTTAATATATTTTTATGTAACACAATATCAAGTTTGAGTTTTAAAATGTAAAAAAAAAAAAAAAAATCATATTATAATGAAAAAGATATATATATATATATATATATATATATATATATATATATATATATATATATATATATATATATATATTATATTTGCTATCATATTTGTGAACTTTGAGTGTTGTAATTAAAGAGTCATAGTTTTTTTTAAGATTATTTTAGTTTTGTAAACAATTTTTATGTGAAAGTAGATATAAAGAACTTTTTAATGACATGTGATATGATATATTTTTTATGTACGTAATAAATTAATCAATGATAAAAAAAACATATAATTTATTATAACTTATTAATTTAAAAACAAACTACCATACAGATACGAATTAATGTATAAACTAGTGGCTTTCCCCGCGCACAGCACGGGTTGTTGTTTTATTTTATGTTGTTATATTGGATAGAAGGTTGTAATTTTTATTTTGAAAATATGAAATTGAATGAACATGTGATTGTAAAATTTTATTATTATATAATATTGACATATTTTTGCGATGTTTTTTTCTCATGGTTAAGGAATATAGAAATAGAGTCTGGAGGTAGTAAACATTTTTTTGAGAAAAAATTGCAATACTCTTCGGCCTCCCTCCACTACTTTCTGTTATTTTACCAAACAATAAGATCCAGTCAAAATCATTCATTCCTTCCTTTCATAACTAATCATAAAACAAATATCATACCTGGTGACGACCCTGATAATCCCAACTTATCCTGAACTTCCTTCTTCACATGTTGGCCAATACAGAAAAGCAAAAATGATCTCAACTTCTCAGCGTCCCAATACATGTCAGTCACCAAATAATGTCCCTCCACAAAGCTATCAAGATTTAATTCTCCAAGGTATCATCATTTCCCCACGATTCAATACATAAAAAATAGCAAGATGCATTCAGTTAGTATCCAAATCTTACCTGAACCTCAAGTTAAAAGGCACCATGTATAAACATCGGAAAAGCATCAAACCTGAAAGTTGGGTGACCACTACAATGCTGTGATTTTAGCTATAATACGTTTGGACAGATCATGGGTGGCATCCTCTTTAACAGGACCTTCTGATTGAAACCTATAACAGAGAAACTTCAGATTTTATGTTATTTTGACACATTGAAACAATATATTGTCCTAAATGGAATTGTCGTAATTTTGTTATTTTTCCACATTGCGAAAATTTGAGCTAGTATACACAATTCACACGTACAACAAACCTTGCTCTAAGTGCAGTAGCCTCATGAATATCGAGATTGATGTACACATGACTTGGCATGCGTCCCCATAATTATGAAATTATTTGCCTGTGCCTATTGTTTATGAAACTTTTTTAGAAGTTTCTTTGCAAAGAATACTTTCTAAAGTCACCCAGTCAATTGCTTGAAACAGCAAATTCTTTGTTTTCAAGTCAATCAGCTTCCTAGCTTTCTGCGTGTCTTCATTTGGGGATTCTCCAATTCCATTTTCATGGGATAAGTAGCCTGGTATGATTGATGTACATATGATTTCGTAAACAAATCTTTATTACTTGTAATAAGGAACAAATGATCCCAAATATGTACCAAAATCATAGAGTAGGCTTACCCATCGAGTTTTATAGATACATCACGTATAATGGTTTGGGCTCCATTTGAAACGACTTGTCTCGCAGGCCAACATGTTGGACCTTCCCAATGACATCTACCATTTTGAAAAAATGTTTGGAATAAATAGGTTGAAATGTGACGTCATATATGTTTTTAAATAAGATAAGCATAACTTAACAACACATATAACACTTGTCAGGACATAATGGCTGCCCTTCCTCGAAGAAATGACATCTTCTTCGGAGAAATCAAAATAGTATAAATGTATAGCAGGAGCAGTTTGAAGATCACGCAACAATCGGACAAATACTACTTCTCAGAAATTGAATCTTCTTATTGATGGACACAGGTCGGTATGACGCTTGTACAGAGCGCACATTAATATATTGAATCATGACTATTCCACCATCAATGAACAACTTCTCTAATTTGTCTATCGAGCTTTCTGGAATTTGGGCATGAATACATATACCCTGAACAGGTCATGCTCATCGAGGGAATTTGTTATTTTTAAAAAATGTTAAAAGCAATTCTATAATTACATATGGAGATCCATGAAATACCTTTTTATCCAGTGGTTACATATCCTTAGAGTATATTTCGTCAGTTTTAACATTGATTGTCTTCCAACTTCGAACAAATCTAACACGTATGATGCATTTGTTGAAACGATCAATGGGGCTGGAAAATGCACAATTATCAGTTGCCATGATTGAATTAGGAATGCCTGCAATACTGATTAATTACTGATTAAGAATAAACTAAAAAAGAATAAACAAAATAATTAAACATTCGATTCTAAGGAGGGAGAGCATGAATGAACTTATATTAAACTCAAGATACATGGCCAGAAAGCTGTCAGTTCAATCGAGAAAAGGAAATATAATTTTATTATATGTACAGTTGTATGAAGAATTATGTATAGTTTCAACAGGTAGCATGGAAAATTAATTGGTATAAATTTGAAGTGTTTAGTATTAAAAAAAAATGGCTTAGGCGCAGTTTGTTGTTTTCCTTATTACTCTTTGATTTCTGCTTAGCAAGAATTTAACTGACGGAGAAGCAATCTATCTAACTATTAGCTTTTTGATAGCTAGCTTGATAGTTTCAATTGGAATAATATGTAAACTTCCAGTCTGAGCAAACATCTAACAAATTAAATGAGAATAAAAGTACAGAGCCATAATTTAGGCATATGTGAACATCTAACAAATTAATAAGAGAAAAATATGGGAATAAAGGTACAAAGTCATAATTTAAGCATTAAGTAGAACTATCTTTACAATTTTAAAAAGATACCTCAATATATGTGAATAAACATACAGAATCAGAATCAAATATCATACAAATCAAATATAATGCATTTGATTTAAAGCATTGCCTACCAACAAAGAGAAACTAACGTTTTCCTATTGAATGCAGCAACATTGTTAGCATAAAAATCTTGCCAAAAAAATAGGATTGTGATGTCGGAAAATACCATGTTTTAGTTCCGCGAGGAAAGAATATGGTGAACCATACGGAGGAGAAGAAGCTTACCAGGAAATGGAGGGGAGCGAGGATGTTGAATAAAACCAAGTAGCCATGTTTAATAGGAAGTAACAACTTCTCAATAGGTTTAAACTCCTTCTGAACCGTTGGAGATGACGACCACTTCTTCGCCATTGCGGACGTTACCGCCGACCAATCTGCTGCAAAAATTTAAACCGCAAAAGGCATCCAATCAGTGAGATTAACGGAGTGTAACCGGCGGATCCGAGTATTATGTGACTGCATGTCATCTATGGGCCGTTCTCTGGAACCCTATAGCAGAATCGATGTGTTTTTAGGAAGAGATGCCATCGAGAAGCCGATCTCCTTCTGTTCCGTTGACGAAGAAGAATGATAAACATCAATCGGTGATATTGATGGTGTGTAACCGTCGGAATCAATTCCGTAACAGCCGACCATCGTCAGATCTGTAGCGGTTACAGTAGGTAAAGCGGTGATCTGTCGAACCTAGGTGCCGAAGAACACCATGGTCGATAAGATGATAGTATGTACAGTGCAGCGCCGTTTTGGATCTGCTGTTGAAGAGCGACATCGTTTTGAAGGAGCTGACGTGTGAAGCTCTCAGAGTTCTGAGACAATCTGTATTAGGTGAAAGCTTTGCCTAAAGCGATGTCGTTTGCATGTGTAGAGTTGGAAAAACAACGGGTGCGGCGTCGTTTCCATGATAAACGTAGTGCAATGTCGTTTGTTTGCAATGTCGTTTGTTGTTTCGTTCTGAAAGATGATAATGGAGACCAATAATGACCTTGTCGTTTTGCATACCACTTGTGTCGTTTTGAATAGATGTGTCGAGCCATTAGTTTTAGAAAAGTTGACGTGTCAAGCTATTATTGCAAGTAAATCAGGATTAGTATAATATTTAGATTTAGATATGATAAAATAAATTAAAATTTTCAAAACTCTTAACTACAATTAATATTTATAATTAAAATGCATAATTAATTCCTAAATACGAATCAGTTCAGTTCAGTTCAAAATTGTTTATTATTATTATTATTATTATTATTATTATTATTATTATTTTACATATATGGTAGTCTTGATTTTATTATACGTTGAACTGGAAGCCCATAATAACATGGCCCATTTCATTCCCGGTGAACTAAACCCTAAAATGTTGTTTCTTTCTTTCAACATCATCTCTCTTCTTTCTCTTACGTGCTGTCGATTCTGGCAAAGCCACACATTTGCTGATTTCAGAAGCAGAGAAAATCACAGCTCCTACTGCAATTACCTCTATCTGGTTGCGTTTCAGTATTGTTTTATCTATGCGAATGAAATTATGAATGTGTGAGCTTTATTTTAATTGCTTTGATCACTTGCAGAGAATTCAAAGAGGAGGAAATGAGCTCGACGCGCATCTCACTGACGCAATCGATGGTATCATGCAATGTCTTTCGAAACCCAGAGAGAGGAAGATCAGCAACTAGTATCAAACAGATTACTTGCCCGAGGGGAGGGCCTAGAGCATGTCTAAATGTGGAGGTTAAATCCCCTCCTGCGCGTCTAAATGAGAAGGCGCCGTCTGATAAAACCAAGGAGGTGATGGAAATGGACAGTAAATATATAGTGGGTACATACGCTAGGGCGCCGCTAGTGCTTGTCAAAGGGATTGGTTGCAAATTGTACGATATTGATGGGAGGGAGTATTTAGACCTGACATCAGGGATTGCAGTGAATGCTCTTGGTCACGGGGACTCCGATTGGTTAAACGCTCTTACTGACCAAGCAAAGACTCTTAATCATGTCAGCAATATCTACTGCTCTGTTCAGCAGGTAAAGCTATCACTCTAAATATTGTTCAACTCTCATGGATTCATGTGTTGGACTTGTATGTCGAATTGATCAAATATAAGATCGGTGTCTGCAAAATCTGAACTTGTTGAGTTCTTCACATTATTATGAGGCTAGAGGTATACATTATTATACATACCATAGTTGTTTGTGGAAATATCGATTAGACATTTGATAAGGTTTGTGTATGAATGAATGGGAGATCAGTTTGACTTGCATGCACTTTAGTTTTGTCTCGAGGCACATTCAAATATAAGACTGGACTCAGTCTACAAAATCTGAACTTGTTGAGTTGTTCACATTATATTAGGTCAGAGGTCTATCATAGTTTGTTTTCGGACATATGGATTAGCCATCTGATAAGGTTTGTGTATGGATGGGAGATCAATTTGAATAACATGCACTTCAGTTTTTTCTTGAGCCACATTCATGTCTCCTCTTGCCAGTATATATGGCATATAAGAAGAGAGGTTGGTAGCTTTACAATGGCATCCTTGATAGGCAGTGACTTTGTATTACATATTTTTTTGTAAGTGGAGATGCATACTAAGTATCCTGAATAATTTTATGTCGTTTTATAGGTAGAGCTTGCGAAGCGCCTTGTTGACAACTCATTTGCTGATCGTGTGTTTTATACAAATTCTGGTACTGAAGCGAATGAAGCAGCTATTAAGTTTGCTAGGAAGTTTCAGAGACACACAAACCCTGATGAGAAACAGCCAGCTACAGAATTCTTAGCCTTCAGTAATTGTTTCCATGGGCGGACAATTGGAGCTCTAGCTTTGACTAGCAAAGAGCATTACAGAATACCTTTTGAACCTGTCATGCCTGGAGTGTCATTTGTAGAGTATGGAAACATAGAAGCTACAAAGGAAGCTATTAAACCCGGAAAAACAGCTGCTGTTTTTGTGGAGCCAATCCAGGGTGAAGGGGGCATATACAGTGCAACCAAGGAATTCTTGCAATTTCTGCGTAAAGCTTGTGATGATGCTGGAGCTCTTCTTATCTATGATGAGGTAATTATTCCTAACTTATAATGAACTTAAAAGATTGGAATAAAGTTTTAAGCTGATACATGATGTATTTCTTCTAATAGTATGTAGTAATTTACTTTGTTCATTGCACTTTTTTTTAATGTTTAGTGTACTTAAGTTTTGATGAATTAGGTGTACAAACTTAACAGTGTTTCTGTGGATATCAACACCGAACTGTGCCATGGGAGCCTACTTCGGGTGTTCAAATTTTGAAATGTTAAATAGCATACTCTAGTGCCAAGCTCTCTTCTCGCCTTTTTGCATGCTCGCTCTCCTATGATTTTTCATCATTTTAGATTAGTAATATGTTACAGTCTGCACAGACAAGCTAATGGAAGATGAACCTTAGCATTGAGCACCCACTAGCAATACACCTACTTAATATTGTTTTCCTGAATTAAAAATTGATTTTGCTAGATTTTTTACGTGCATAGGAAATTAATTGTTAAAGAAAACATTTATGATCCTATGCTTTCCTTTGTAAATTTCTGAGAAATCATTATCCATGCTTTCAGTTTTTTCTTTATTTGAGCATGCAATTGGTATTGTTACTGCTCTTTATTGTCTTCTTCCTTTTTACTAAATAAATATGTATGCTCCATTTAATTCAAATGTAAATGATAGAAGAATGATCATCTGTTGGTGTAGGTCCAATGTGGCTTGGGGCGAAGCGGTAACCTATGGGCGCACGAGGAGTATGGTGTTTTCCCAGATATGATGACCCTAGCCAAGCCTCTTGCAGGAGGTCTTCCAATTGGAGCGGTCCTCGTGACAAAGAAAGTCGCATCCGCAATGAAGTACGGAGACCATGGAAGCACCTTTGCAGGAGGGCCAATCATCTGCAACACAGCGATAGCTGTCTTTGACAAAATATCGAAACCCGACTTCTTGGATGGTGTGAGGAAGAAAGGAGAGCACTTGAAGAAGAAACTGGTGGAGAAGCTAGGAAGGAACCCGCATGTGAAAGAAGTGCGCGGAGTGGGTCTCATCATTGGAGTGGAGTTGGATGTGTCTGCATCTCCTCTGGTAGACGCTTGTCGGGAATCGGGGCTTCTGGTTCTGACAGCCGGGAAAGGGGATGTGGTTAGGCTCGTGCCGCCGTTGATCATAACCGAGGAGGAATTGGATCAGGCTGTTCAAATTCTGTCTAATGCATTGCATGTTCTTGATGATTGACACCAGCAGGTCCAGCTAAATCTGGATCTCTCTTTTCTTCTCTCTGTGTTTTGTTGGTGTGTAAGTAAAGGTAGATTAGTTCCTTGGGAGGAAGAAAGGGAAGACTCAATTGCTGTTGTCTTGTGTTTCCTTTTTTGTTACCTCTCCTAATGTGATTCCACTCAATAAAGGGAGCAAAGCAACTTGGTGTTATTATGTGTTCCAGTTATTAGATTGATTGATTTTAACCTTTTTTTTCTTAAACTCGACGAATAAAAACGTGCTTTTAAAGCATTAAATTAGTCTAAATTAACGAGTGGGTTCAAAATAGCCGCTCTCTCAAACCGAAAACCTTAGCCATACTCTCCTCAAGCATTCTCCATTTGTCGGCGAGGTCGTCTTCACCATTTATGTTCTATGGTTACCGCAGATGATTTCTTTGGCTCCTCCTCGTTCTTCCATCTTGGAAATTTTTTTATCTTTTTGTTATGGGAACTCTTCGTCCTCTCGTTATGAGAATTTTTACTTCTGACGACTATTTATCCAAGTTATTAGCAGCACTGAACAAAATTTTAAATTCGATTGGCTCGTTTTGACGACTATTTCTGCGAAGTAAACATTCAGATCAGGTATATCTAAGAGTTTATGGAGTAGATTTAGTTTGGATATGTAAATCAGGTGTGGAATTTCGCATTTGGAGGCCTTACAAGTCTGGTGTTGTTATTTGGTTGGTTGAGTTAACAGATTATCGGTGGAAACGACATCTTCCATGAGGTTGGCGATGATGGTTGGTGGTGCAGATATTCAAGAACTGAAATATCAAGTTGAATGGAGGGAACATCAACATCATCAATTACCTTGCTCAGATTGTACCTCGCAATTACTGAAAGTTTGTTCAGAAAAAAAAAACTCACATAGATGCGCAAACTGAGTTGCTGTGCAATCTAGAAAATGAGATATGTCATGTGGATCGGGTGTTGTTACCCTATCCCCTCGAGTTTTATTTTTATTGATCAATTGCAATCATGGTTTGCATACATGGATAAAATATCGAGTATTTCCTTAGCAAAAAAAAGTCTAAATCATGAGTAACAAATTTGATAATTAAAAAAAGTGAAAAATATATTTTTGTTGCTTAAAATATCAATTTTATCCCCAAAATCAGTAAAAAAAAAGTAGTAGATACCAAATATTAATATTTTAAATCTGACACAACGATTAACAATATAACTTATAATTTATAATTTGAATTGTTTTTGGGTTCTTAACCCTAATTTTCATAGAAAAAAAAATATTGTCTATCGATTTAGGGAGAGAGTTGAACTAAACCCGACTTTTATTCCAAAAAGGTTGAAATAAAACTTTGTAATTTGAATCAAAATTTTAATTTTGGCCAAAAAAAAATCAAAATTTTAATGTGGTTGATAATTGGATGGTAATTGCTCCTCAAGTTGGTAATAAACTCAACTGGGTGTTGTTTCCTTCACAGGTGTTGTTTCCTTCACCGGAAATGGTTGACCAATAATTGATATTTGATTAGGGTAACCATACAACAATGCTGTGGTAGTTCAGCGCATCATTCTTTAACCAGATGTCAATGGTTTAATCTCTGTTGGTGATTATGAAAACGGAAAATTATTCATCGCCAGCACTTAAAAAAAAAAAAAATTGGCCAAAGTTTTTTTTTTTTTTTTTTTTTTTCCTGCTTGACTTTAGCGAGCAACCATCGTATGAACTGATCTCGTCAATGTAGCCCCACCAGCAAGCAGCCTAGTAATCTAGTATAGTCAAGAGGTCAGCCGGTGCCCAGTTCTACTCGCCTCCTCATATGCCTGACGTCGTGTGTAGATCAGACGAGACCTGATATTTTTTTAAACAAGTTATCGTGAGGTGACGCCCTAAGGAGTTTCGAACCTAACATTTTTTTCTATAAAATTTATTTGACAGAATTAGCGACTTATTTACCAATAAAACTTAAACTACCAAATTATCAAAGAAAAAAAAATCAAATTAGAAAAAAGGACACATAAAGAATCACGAGGGTTCTTCTAACAGAAGCAAAAACAATGGAGTGCTTTTATATCTGAGAATAAGTCCTTGAAGTTTCTTCATCGGACAAGACTTCTTCACCGCCGTTTCAAGTTTTTTATGCTCCAATCCACCTACCTTCGGACCAAACGGAGATACGTTTATGTTGTTCTCGGAGTGACCTAATAGATCCATACCCGTATCTTCTATCAAATTACAGCCGACTGTCGGAATATTCTGTTTGGATCGTTATCGTTGAATCACCAGCTACATTTTCATCTTCTCAGGTCTGTATAATCCCTTGATCTCTTTTTTTCTCCACGTTGGGATTTTAAAGATTGGGTCTTTCTTTTCCTTTTGTTTCGCTGGTGAAAGCAAACAATAATTGGCATTGCATTGATGCAATGTGAACAAGTCGTTGCATAATTGATTGGATCGTTTGCTCAATTGCAGTTTCATTATTTTTCCTTAATTTTCATAGACGAATACTTTGAGCAGTTTGATATATAGCTCCTGCGGACTTCAATCTGGGGGTTTACTTTTTTTAAAAGATTTTGGATTGGGATTTTGGGATTAGGGTTTAATTAGGAAAGATGGGGAAGAAGAAGAAAAATAAGCAGAATAATAAAGTTGGGGAAGATACAATGCCTGGTGGTGCTGCTGCTGATGCAGTATCAGCCTCTTCTGTAGAGCAGCACCAATCCTTGAGTAATGGGCAAAATCATCAGAATGAAGTGGTTGGAACTACAAGTGCGGATCTCGATCCGCCAAAACATGATACCAATGGCGAAGAAGCTGTAAGTCTTTCTTTTTTCTGATTTTTTGCCTCTTGGTGATTCGTTTTTATCTTTAGCTGTTCTACAGATGCTGTTTTATACGTGATCACTGTCAATTGGTTTTAGGATTTGACAAGATTGACATTTTTATGTGTTGTGCTTAATGATATTATGCATTCAAGAATAAGAAGACTTGTCGTGTTGATTTAGTTTACCAAAGGATGGATGATCGGTTTATCACTTTATCTTTTAACCAAAATTAGTCATCTGGAGAGAGACCCATTCACACATTTATATCTGTTGAGAACGAGTTAGAAAGTTCTGAGCTGGAACATATTCTGAAATTTATCTTTGCGAGTAGGTGAGGAAAAGAGACTAGTAATGAATTTTATCTTGCATCTTGATTTACTTTTAGCATTTTGGCTAGCTATAAAAGCTGTAAACTATCCAGCATTCCATTTTTTGAAACGACTAGAGATAAATGATATCAGAAAATATACTTGTTCATGCTAATTAGCAACTTAAGGAAACTGTGTGCTAAGATTTGTTATTCTGCAGTCCGGTATAGCTGAAGAGAAGCAGCATTGGTTGCACATCCAGGTAATTTCACTCCTTAAGATAGTATTATACCTCGAGTTTTTAAATACCTACATGTTCACTTTACCACAAGTCTGGCATCACTGTGACAGTCAGCTTTGGAGGAGAGTCAGGAGACAATTAAGCATTTCAGGGATCAAAATGCTTTGCACGAAGAAAAGGAGGTAAAAGATTTAATCTTATTGGATAAAAGTTTGGATGTTTAGTCGGAAACAAAGTAGTATTTCCTGTTTTATTTATATTGTTTGCTACTTTGCTTAGTATATTTGGACTTGCAAAATTACAGGCTGATCTGGTAAGAAAAATTGATGAACTGCAGAATGAAAAGGATTCATGGGTAAAGAAAGAGGTAATTGAGTCTATTAAATGCAGTCTCAGCTGGTTTTATTCATTATACTGATTTGAAGTGTAAAAATTTTACATAACGAAAGAAAAAGAGTGTAAAAAGTTTCTGACTGCATTACTGTTCATAATATGACTTGATATCTGCGCGCTATCATTTAAATGCTTCCTCCAATCACATAGAAAACTTGTTTTTTTACAGGCAAAGTTGGAGGAGAGAATTGACATAATTTCAAATGAAAAAGCTTCATTTGAAGCGAGACAGGTAATTTCTAAATATTTCTGTTTCAACATTTGCATTCAAGATTTGTCATGTTTTTGCTCCTTCACTGTTGCACTTGCACTTCTGCTGTTGCTTTTTCCAATTGATATATTTCCTTATGAACCTTTTTGCTGTTACCAACAGTAAGGGATGTTCTGAAATATGGGAAAGTGCCTTGCAGGAAATCTTGGAGGGAAAAATCAAACAATTAGAAGGAGAATATAATTTATTGATATTAAAGGAGGTAATTATCTTTGTTCCTGCTCTATGTGGTATATGTACTATATATACACTTCAATGAAGATCGGTATTTATGGCTATTGCATTAGTATTTTGGCCCTTTCTGATAAGTTGTCATTTTCAGAAATCTAATAAGGAGACGATTGCTGATATGGGGGCTGAAATTCTGAAACTTCGTTCACAGGTATGTAAGCTAGTTCTTATAGAGTGGACATCTAGATATGTAATGTGTAGATATATCATAAATCTAGCTGAAGCAAGAGCATAGCTCACGGATCTTACTTGGGTTTCGACTCATGAGGTACAAGTTGGAGCTATCACGATGTACCGCTGTTACCTTTTCTCGAATCCAAATGTATTAGTCCTGTCTGTTATCTTCTATGATGTTTAATGATCTTAATTATAAACATCTGGGTAAATCCTTCCCTGCTGCAGTGTTTGTATTTCTGATATAATATTAAAACAAAAGCCTGGCAGGTTGGGGACTTGGAAGAATCGAAGAACGTTTGTCTACAAGAAACCCAAAGACTTACAGATACCATAACTGGTCTCCAAGCACAGGTTTTGAATATGGAGAACAATAATATCTCCGCAACTCAAGCACTGGATGAGCAAATGAAAGTATGTCGCCTCTGTTTGATTTTCCTAGATTGCTAATGGAAACCGTGTTGTGTTTGTCTCATGAACAATTCAGTCCTTAAATATTGCAGAAATAGTATGATCATCATGGTAGACAAATGTGCGTGTGTGTTTTCTTTTTTCAAATGCGTCCTCTGTTCACTTGACAACACGACTAATATATCTATTCACTCTGAACCCTCCTAGTAGGAAATATAAGTCATTTACTTGATTTTGAAAGATTAAATTCAGGGGTTTTAGTTTATGTGTGGGAGCTCTCTTCTTGAAGGATGTTAACTTGGTCATTTTGGATGATGCAGCGATGTTCGGACTTGGAAGTCCAGAATACCCAATTGGAAGCTTCATCTGCACTGGTGGAGAAATTGATAGCAGAAAATGCAGAGCTTGTTGAGAAGGTAAGCAGAGAGTTTTCCATTGTCCCGTCCCGGTTTATCTTTTTGCATGCATTGAACTAATTTGGTCATTTCAGGTGGATGAATTGTATGTAGAACTCGGTCAGTATAAAGCAAGAGATTGGTTCTCTTCATCTGATGCCATCATCAAGATAGATCAAACTCCAGCAGTTGTAGGAGATAGAATAACAGAGGTCATTCCAGTGCAAGAAGACACTGAGGCTTCTCCCTCCCCGACTATCGTTTTTTCGAACTCGTTCAAGTCGGATGAGTCGGGAGAAATTGTTCAAATCTCTCTTGATGAAAATGATGCTGCTCAGACAGAGGAATTGAAAGGTAAGGTGGAGAAGGTTGATGTGTCTTTCACTGATGCACCGTTGATCGGGGCTCCCTTTCGGTTGATATCTTTCTTTGCTAGTTACGTTAGCGGTGCTGACTTGGTAGACAAGAAATGAATGCAACTTTGCATACACAAAGAGGAAGAGGATATGGTTTTACTGTTTTTCTTTGTTAGGTTTAATATGTATTGACATTTCCATTTGAAAGTTTGATTGATAATCTACTTGTAACCGTGATCATTTTCAGGATTGTTGTTGATGAACAAAGCATTGATATAATATTGGGTTAAGAACCTAGAAAGAGTTCCAACTATATGTCATGTTATTAATTACTGGCTCAGATTTAAAATGTTAATATTTGGTGTAACAATTATCATATTTGTTGCTTTTCATTTTTTTGATTTTGCCATTAAAATTACATTTTAAGCAACAACAATATGTTGTTTTCTACCTTTTCGAATATCATATTTGTTGTTTATAATTTAGACTTATTGCTTAAGAAAATATTTTTTTTGTTCCATCAATTTTAAGAGAAAAAATCAATCAATATGATAGTTGAGACAATGAATATCAACATTTTAAATCTGAGATTGCTATTAGCAACATGACCGAAGCACTGAGCATGAACTAACTAATAGTAATAACAGGCAAAATGACCTGTGACATTTCATATACAATGACTATACTAGTTAACTATATCTACATATTATATAGGGTCAATAACCTGGGAGAGGTCTGAAGATTGACAATTGTGAATTTGAGAGGTCTGAAAATTGAAATGGTGATAACTAAGTTCTGAAGTTTGGACTTTGTGATTTTTAGGTTTTACGTCCAAATTTTCTGTCAAATTCAACAGAACCGCATGAAATGTCAAAAATACCATTTTGTAATATTTGAATTAATAAAAAGTTTAATTAATATAAAGATGAAATGACAAAAATACCCCTGTCCATAATTTAAACCTAACCCAACTCCGGCCACCACCACGGCTCCGGCCGGCCACCACCCAACTCCGGCGACCACCACTCACAGCTCCGACGACCGCCACCCAACTCCGACGACCGCCACCACGGCCCCAATTGGGCCCAAATCGGAGCCACAAAGCTCCGATCTGGGGCCACAGAGCTCCGATTTGGGGCGACAGATCTCCAAATCGGAGCCACCGGCCCCGATTGGGTCCAATCGGGACCGCGGTTGTGGTCGCCAGAGTTGGGTGATGGTCGTCGGAGTCGGGTTGTGGTCGTCGGAGTCGGGTTGTGGTCGTCGGAGTTGGGTGGCGGTCGCCGGAGCTGTGAGTGGTGGTCGCCGGAGTTGGGTGGTGGCCTTAAGGGCATTTTCGTCTTTTCATTCAAGCATGTGAGATGCAAGAAGGGTATTTTTGGAATTTTATTTTATTTCTGGTCACATGCCTTGCACATGACCAACTTCCGTCAGTTTTAACGGAAAAAACTAACGGAGACCTCTATTATCTACAAGTCGAAACTTCAGACCTTTGTTATCACCATTTCAATCTTCAGACCTCTCAAATTCACAAAGGTCAATCTTCAGACCTCTCCCAGGTTATTGACCATATTATATACACAAACATGCAGCTGTACTAGCACAGGAAAGTGCCATTGCACAGGAAGAATCGACATCTCTTTCCGGGGAAACTATACCAACAAGCCAAAGGAATATCCTAAATCACAATTTGTTGAGCAAGAATATCTCTTACTCCAGAAAGTTGTTGATCTAAGAAGAGGTAAATGAATGTTCGAGTTCTAAGCTATTAAAAATGCAAATCTCTTTTACTAGTTAATCCGGTTATATCTTTGTAACATTCTCACGATGTCAACACACGCACTTGTAGCGCGGGCTGATATCTAGTTTATAGCTAAATGAAATCTTCTTATGGGGCGCGGTTATACTAGTCAATATGTGTCTCAAGTACCATGATTTATATATTTATAATTGCACACATTTTACTGGATATCTTTTACCCACAAAATTTTAAAGAGTCGAACAAGATATATTTTTTTGATACCTAAGTTTGACCATGACACATTTCGGATAAGATTACCAACGTAAAACCCGCAATGGAAATGGATCCAGATGACCGCAGTTGAAGAATGTACTCACCCAATCAGGAACCCATTCTTGTAAAGAGTAATACTCTGAGGCCAAGGATTTCCCATTTTCCTTTACTAACAGAACACACAGTTTCAATCTCCTAAAAGGCCAGATTGTTCGTTCTTGATTTGATCGCAAGTTGTCGTCTTGTTTGGTTGAGGAAGCATTTGCTCGTTCCCTATCTCAAGTGGATTAAATCCCAAGCCATTGCTTTCACTATCTTACTTTCTGGCTTTCCCTTGATTTTTATCTCAGTTCCAAAGAAAGGAAGATCCGTCTTTCGTATGTACCAAAAGGGAAATGGATTAACCCTTGGCCTTCTTTTCTGATCATATCATACTGTCTTTTGTCTTATGCTCTGCGGGTAAATAAAATGATTTTTGATGCGTAGATGCAAGGAAGAGAAAAGTATGTTAGATTAGATCTTTTCTAGCTCCAAATAGAACATTTTCTGCTAGGCTACTAAGTCAAAGACCAGACTATCTCCTACTTTCAATAAACAATAAAGAGAGACCCGAAAATGGAAGCAAAACTTTTCGTCGATCTAGCTTTTCGTCGAGCAAACAGTTTTCAACTCCGATCCTTTCCGCCCTAGTTTCGCTGTAAGCCAACGCTTTTAGTCGATCTGGTTGTTAGTCTCGTTCCTCTTTAGTCTAGTTGACTTTCCCTTGACTCGCCTCTATGCGCCTGCTTTACGAAGTAAATCTCCTCTCTTTCCTCTAAGTCGAAAGCGAATTCTGTTCTCTCGTTTACTACTTTACGAGAAAGACTTGGTATTTCATTTAATGAAATTTAGTAGGGATTTTTTTCTTATTAGGCAAGTTTAGGCTTAGGAAGATTTTCTATTTGTTCCATCTAGTGAAATAGATTTCAATTTCGGTGAAGAGGAGAGTGAAACTCCGATAGCTACAGGCCTTAGCCCCAAACTCCGAAAATATCCCAAACTTATCTCTCCCGCTTTTTTAGCAAAGACCTGAACATTTCAGTATTAAAAAAAAAAAAAGGATTTTTGAATAGAAGGAAAGGAGATCATAAAAATATGCGATCAATTCGTTCACGCCGCAAAGAAATCTCATCTAGATGTTGCGATGAGAGTGGTGAAGTATATCAAAGACACTTTAGGATAGGGTCTGTTATTTTTTACGGATTCTAATATGCATTCTATGATAGTGTATTGTGACAGTGATTGGGCAGGCTGACTTGTTACTCGAAAATCAGTTTCTGGGTATTGTGTCAAGTTGGGATGTAATATGTTATCATGGAAGTCCAAGAAACAAGACACAATCTCACTTTCAAGTACGGAAGCCGAGTATCGAAGCACGAGAAAAGCCACAACTGAAGTTATTTGGATTAGAGGTCTGCTGCAAGAGTTGGGCATTGAATTGCAGGAACAGTCCTCATGTTATGTGATAATAAAGCAGTATTGCAGATTGCTGGAAATCCGATGTTTCACGAGCGCGCACCAAGCGCATCGAGATTAATTGTCACTTTGTTCGTGATATGATTCAAAAGGGATTCATTACTACGAATCATGTTGAATCAAGCAGTCAAAAAGCTGATATTCTGACCAAGGCTATCAGCAAAGAGCTGCACATCAATCAACCTTCTTCAAGAGTATGGAATATACAATATGTTTATTGAAGAGAAGGAGGAAAAAGATGCAAAATAAGGGGGAATGAAGAACTATAAGGACTTATATGATCATTATATAAAGTTTAGGGTGTTATCCTATAAGTTTGTTAGTCTGTCCTTTCTGCTATATAGGCAGCTTTAGTATGTAATTGAATTCAACAAACAATATGGAGACTGGGTTCAATATGGAGAAGATTGAATTAAGAAGAATTGGTGAAGAAGTGGAGAAGAGGAAAAGAACCGAGAGCCAGGCAACCAATATATTTTCAATTCATTGTTGACTGATTTTTTTATTTTTTTTCTCTTTTCCAAATTATTACATATATAAAAATATTTAACTATAATACTACTTTACCCCTCATCTACTTCATTAACAGAAGTAGACCCTAGAGGCCTAGACTATTAGACTTCAATAATAAACCCTATACATATTAATCATAACAAAATCTAACTTTAATTAATAATACTACTTTCAGTAATGGCGAAGAAGCTGCAACACTACTTAATCAAAGAGACTGAAACACATTTCCTGCAATAAAAGAGCAAAATTTGAATCAGATCAAGAACCAGACAACCAAAAAGATTTATTGATTAATTAGGTTTTCGGAATACTTACTTCTCCATCAGACTCTTCTTTATCCTCAACCTTCTCCTCTTTCTTGGCTTCAGCAGCAAGGGCAGCTCCACCGCCGGAAGGAGCAGCTGTCACAGCAACACCACCACCACCGGAAGGTACAAAGGCAAGCTTCTCCATTCCAGATGCAATGAGCTCTGTAATGTCTTTCCCCTTAACCTCGGACAATAACAACTCTATCTTGTTGTCATCAGCCTCAGCTCCCACTGTGATTTAAAAAAAAACCCACTTCTTTAGAAGTTGCTTTTTCGAACAAATCAATAAACTCTATCATACACTAGTTCTCATTATTGTACCCATCAGTGTTATATTTGAAAGATAAACTTTAAGGGTACATAGCATATATGCATTCTTAAATAGATTTTTAGCGGAAGAATTCCGAAATAACAAATCCAGCGGATACATGAGAGATACAATGGATCCAGGTCAATAGTAATCCAGAAAACTAACTAACAGAATCGGATAACATCACTTGAATCAATTACGCTACACCAAGAAAAGCAGTTCAAAATAATCGGTTGTATCAGAAAGAGAAATACGTATGACCTAATAAGTGAAAAAAGGTACCTGATCCAAGAATGTTCTTGATATCCTTAGCAGTAGGGCTTGTGTTCCCTCCCAAGACGGCGAGCAAGTAGGCAGCGACCACCTTCATTCTGCAGAAGACTACTTTGGACTTGGCTTAACGACGACTGAGCTTAAGCTGCAAAGGCTGTTCCTTCCTTCTAGAGTTTGTGACAATGACGAAGAGTTGCTTCTGCGACTCGATATATATAATGATTAATGGCGGTTAGCAAGGCGGTTGGAATTCGGGAAGACGAGGATTTCTTATTCGGTCTAAATTTAGTCCACCTATATATTTAGTATCTATATCTATTATTTTATAGCATCAAAATATATATATATATATATATATATATTGAAATTTATTAAACAATACATATCTTTTATATATTATTATAATTATATAAATATTATCTAATATAATAATAATATATATTTCTAGCTGATTAAATATTTATTTATACTAGAATTTTGGCGCGGACATTGTATATAATATGTATACAATATCAATTGGAGATTTTAGAATCTTAGTCTGTTATGTTATTTATACTATGAGCACAAAGAAAAAAAAAACAAAAGTGGTTAGTTGTAGTAGTAAAATGTAGTTTTGTACTGCCACCGTAGTAAAATCAATTAAATATATATATGATTTAAAAGATAAAAAGGCCTAGCGTTATAAGACTTAACATAAGGATGAAGTTCATCAATGTAATATTGGGATAGGATTACTTAATATAGACATACCTCATCCTCATCTACATCATTGTCATCATCACTATCTACTTCCTTATTTGCAGGTTCAGCAATCGTTACCTTCTTTCCAGATAATTCGAACTTGACAGTAATTGCAACATGAATATCATCATCAGATAAGAGAGGGCTCAGTAAAAATACAATACACTCACCAGAATGCTCATCCATGCAAACCAGGACAACAAGGCCGAGTCAAGGAAACAAGAGGATTGCCATGCCATAAATAAACATCTACATCAATTTAAAACATATAAACACATGAAACTTTAAAAGAATATAAACTGTAGTAAAAGTATATCCTTCCGGAAGAATAGTGGTATTAGCTAGGATTAGCATTTTATGCTCCATTCGCTCGTTAATATAATTTGTCGGCTTAGGCTGAAAAACTTATTGGTTTTAATTCAACCTCTGACTCTCAATTTCTTTGAATGTGAATTTCTTTTTCCCTGAGTTGAAGTTTCAAGGCCACTTCAAAGTTACAAAAGCAATCAGTGATGAAAAATCCTTCCATTCTGCTCCATTATACATAACTTGCTCATCTCTCTACAACAAAGAAGCTCAATCAACAACAACATCTAGATTCGTTTTAGATTGAAACTCCAAGAAATAAGAACTCCAGTAATAAACAATTCACTACTACTATCAAGAATGAGTCTATCAATCATTAATCAGGGACGAAAACAGCAGCAGCTTGATGCGCTAATTAGAAGCTCATTTTTTCCACATTTCTCAACAAACATTTCATTCTATCTCAACAAACTTTGCTATCATTACAAGTGAGCAATTAGTCCTTTAGGAACCATTATTCAAAAATCATAGTCTATAAATCATATTGAGAAACTGAAATACACAGCAGCTTGGTAAGAAATCGAGATTATCGAACACGTACAGAAATAACAAAGGATTCCAATTGCTAGTAACAAAATCCAGATTTCTTCTAGATTACACTACAAGCAACAGTCCTACAAAATCATTTATAATCTCACATGACTCCTACATCAAATATATGGGGGTTGCATGAGAATGACAAATAAATTAGATACACGATTGACTATATGCAGTGATTTAGTTTTCATTTGAACGTTAAAATATCAGAAACTGTTGCGTTAGCATAATATATACTAACAGATATCAAAGCAGTAAATTCGTTGTAGATGTACTAAGGAAGGAATATATCATGAAAGCATAGCCATTATTCGTCTGTTTATTAACATAAACTCTTTGGAGCATTTTGTCAAACTCTAGTCAACCATCACCAAGACAACCCCAAATTCACTAGACCCAGGCAACCACCACCGAGGCCCGAGAGCTCCGAGTGGAGCCATTTGTAGCTCCGAGCTTAAACTATAGGGTTAAGAACACAATAGGGGCCTAAATGTTTGCTCATGTTACCCGGAGAGGTCTGAATTAAAAAATGTTGCTATTAAGGGTCTGAATTATCATGTTTGTTGTTTTTCGGTTTTCCGTCCAAATTTTCTGTTAAATGTAACGGAACCACGTGAAATGACAGAATTACCATTTTGCAATTATTATACAATTTATCAGTTTAATTAATGAAATGTGAAATGTCTAAAATACCCCTGCACACTAATTATGCCCTTAAAGCCACCACGACTCCGACCACCGCCACCCGACGACCACCACCCAGCTCCGGCGACCACCACCCAACTCCGGCAACCACCACCACGCTCCGATTGGGTTCAAATCGGAGCTACCGGCTCCAATTTCTTAGTGTTCTTAGAATAACCATGGAGAAAAGGTTGAGAGCAAACCAATATGAATATCAAACATGATTTCTGTTGAAGTGCTCAAAGATATGATTACAAAGATATGAGGGCCTATATATAGGAAACCTCTAGTACTAACATGGAGTGTTCATCAAGTAGTAAACTCTAGGTACTAATATAACTATAATGGAGACTATAATCCCTAACACGATTGGCCCGAATCGGAGCAAAAAAAGCTCCGATCAAAGCTCTGTGACTCCGATCGGAGCTTTTTGACTCCGACCGAAGCTTTGGAGCTCCGATTCGGGCCAATCGGGGTCGGTAGCTCCGATTTGGGCCCAATCGGAGCTGTGGTGGCGTCGCCGGAGTTGGGTGGTGGTCGCCGGAGCTGGAGTGGTGGTTGCCGGAGCTGGGGTGGTGGTTCCCGGAGCCGAGTGGTGGTTCCCGGAGCCGTGGTGGCTTAAAAGGCATTTTCGTCTTTTTAGGTCAAGCATGTGAGGGACACACTTTGGTCAGAGGGTATTTTCGGATTTATTTTCGGTCACATGCCAAATATGTGACCACTTTCCGTCACTTTTAACAGAAAAAATAGACGGAGACCTCTCATATAAACATAACTCAAAATTCAGGTCCTTAATAATATCATTTTAACATTCAGACCTCTCCGGACAACATGACAAACATTCAACGCCCTATTATGTTCTTAACCCTAAAATATAATAGCAATAACAGGCAAAATGACCGGTGACATTTTATATTCAATGACAAGATTCATTATACTAGTTAACTATATCTATGTTATATACATAAACATGCATACAGTTATATTAACAACTCTTAACTCTCCATCTAGAATCTCAATAAAACAGAGCTCTCTGTTTTGCAGCCATATTCTTCTACAAACCGAATCTCAAAAGCCGCCGGCAAATCCTATGCTTTTCCTATCTCAAGACTGCCCTCCTCTCCTCTAGAATCCGTCCGAGCTTCTCAAATAGCATTTGCTGCTCCACCAGGTTAAGGTTCATCAATACCTGCAAAACCACCAACTTCTTTTTTTTTTGCCAGAACCACCAAATTCATTCCGTTCTTGAATTTAAAAAATAAATGGGTGGTGGTTCCTGCATGATTGCTTACCTGATCCAATATTGCGTCCACAGACAAACTCCGAGACACAACAAACGACTGATGGTATATATACGCAAACACCGCCATCACCATCTACATACACCACATCAACCCTATGCTTATAACAGTTGACATGTAATGGTAAATACTAAGATGTAATAAATAGTAACAATTCGTTAATATGAAGTGCTCACCTGGCAATCCATTCTATCCGTTATTCCACCATGTCCGGGAATACTGTCACCAAAATCCTGTTGGAAAAACGGTGAAAGAGAATATCAAACGTGTCATGTGTATGAGTTCCAAAATGTTGTTGTTTGAAAAAACGAACCTTGATCTTGAAAGCTCTTTTGAAACCGCTAGCAAAGAATCCTCCAAAAGGTGCTATTACTGATGCAAACAGACCGAGAAAGAGAGCGTGCCATTGCACAGGAAGAATCGACATCTCTTTCCAGGGAAACTGTACCAACAAGCCAAAGGAATATCCTAAATCACAATTTGTTGAGCAAGAATATCTCTTACTCCAGAAAGTTGTTGATCTAAGAAGAGGTAAATGAATGTTCGAGATCTAAGCTATTAAAAATGCAATCTCTTTTACTAGTTAAGCTGGTCATATCTTTGTAACATTCTCACGATGTCAACACACGCGCGCTTGTAGCGTGGGCTGATATCTAGTTTACAGCTAAAGGAAATCTTCTTATGGGGCACAGTTATACTAGTCAATATGTGTCTCAAGTACCACGATTTATATATTTGTAATTGCACACATTTTACTGGATATCTTTTACCCACAAAATTTCAAAGAGTCGAACAAGAAATACTTTCTTGATACCTAAGTTTGACCATGACACATTTCGGATAAGATTACCTACGTAAAAACCGCAATGGAAATGGATCCAGATGACCGCAGTTGAAGAATGTACTCACCCAGTCAGGAACCCATTCTTGTAAAGAGTAATACTCTGGTTTGAACAAGGGACCAGGATCACATTGAAGCCACCCAGTAGATAAATCCTACAAATACAGTTCTATGACTAAAATACAAATACTTTTTTTACAAAAAGAAAAAAATGTTATACCTTCCTTGGGCAGGTAAGCCATTGAGACCGACCCAAGATATTCGCCAGCTGCAAAAGTTATCAAATGATCATCATTGGACAGAATTCTAACAATTTAGTATCCAATAAGAGACTATAATGGAAGTTCACAATCTAATCTAAGGATAAAAAGCATCATGTCCTGTCTCTAGTGTAAAGCGGTTTTGTGTTCTTTTACTAAAAAATGTATAGAAATACAGATAATTAATTGTCTTTATACTCACCCAGAATGCAGAGATGATAGTTGTGAATGATGCTCCGATGAATCCCTCCCAGGTTTTCTTAGGAGACAACTCAATTAGTGGGGTTCTTCCAAAAAAGAAGCCAAAAATATATGCAGCGATGTCGTTTATAACGATTAAACTTGCTGGAAGAAGAAACCTACATCAAAGTAATCCATGTGATCAGTAGAAGCAAGCATGAGCTAACACTTCATAGAGCATAAACTGAAAATTTTCACTAAAATAGCACTACAACCAAACACAAAACTAGCAAACCGTTCACAATTAATTGCAAATCTAGCACTTCCTAGGAATGCAATCAGCGGCACAATACAAATTATGTTGTGCACAAATGTTTTTTTAGGTTTAAGTAATTTTAGGGTTTATGTAGTTTTATGGTTTTTTCCCCTAAATAATGAATATTAGACTAGCATTGCACCATCAAATAATGAACTCATGTTCAAGGGTGAAGGCAGAGACTAATAATGAAGACACAAAAGGACTTAGTATAGTGATTGTCAAGTAAACTCCATTTGAGTTCACTTTATTCAAAGGATGATGAACTACCAGAAAATCCCCTCGAAGATGCTGGCAACAGTGAAGGAGGATTGTGCAAACACCACAATCAGAATCATATGTGTCCAGGCATACTGGCCAAACTGATACTTGTACATCTTCTTCTTCAAAGTGAGAATGAACCACACAAAACCTGAGGGCAACAATTTACGAATAATAATGCAAAAAACAGCAGAAAATAGATACATAAATTGGATTGACATGAATATAATATCGTACTTGAATAATTAATGGAATAAAAACTATAAGGTGGAATATGCTACTGCATTTGCTATAAAATTATGAATGATGCATTAAAAACCTGCAATGTACAAGAAATAGCAGACAACTGTTTGATACTTGATCAAGGTGGTGACAAGCTGATATAGAAACTTATCGGATGTCACAGTATTGACGAGCCGTGGACTGAGTATGCGCCCATAAATAAACAACATGGCTGTGAAGAAAAAGTACCTACTCAGATAAATAAAAGTAGTTCAGTAATGACAGGGGAACAAGAATTCAAGCATGGGAATCAATGTGTGTAAAAATTATCCATTCTTCCTACCAATTCAACATCCTAAATCCAGGGAGCTGTTGATCTTCATGAGCCTTCCTTAATAGATTGAAAAGCTCTCTTGCCATAAATATTTGGATAACGATGATCATGGCGGTGATATAGAGATGGCCCATGTAGATGACTAATACAAACCCTCCAATCATCCAAACAGATGAATATGCACGAATCATCATAGACCGATACTTGTTCTTGTCGTTAACAAGAAACAGGTTTCCATTTCCTTTGTTAGGGTCAGGAACAACCTGTTCAATGCCAATGCAAAGGAAAAGAGATTAGACATGCGCTGTCATGAAGACTACTTTCGAAATGCTTCCACCTACAAACCTCTTGTGATAGTTTGCGATGCTGAAACCGAGGTGAGTGCAGGCAGTTACTGGTACTATCTTTCTCCATGAATCTACCACTCGATTTTCGCTTGAAAAGGAATTAAACAAAAAGATAAAGTAACACCCGAAATTTAGCCATAGGTAAATTTCATATAGTATTTATCCAAGACAACACTGAAATGACTTAAAACAGTGGCAGCACAACACTTTACAAGCTGACTCGGTGCGAGTGTGGATTAATCTAGGTGTAGCGTGTAGACAAAGCATGGTACAAATGACGCCCTCGTGATGACCCCTTAGGACCACCCGAACAATTAGTGACGAATTGCACAGACCATAGCAGAAACTAAATACTTAATCAAAGTAGAGACGGAGTCTGAAGAGCGTGGATGGACCAATCCAAGCTCAAAAACTCCACATTTCTCAAAAATATCACCTAAATTGAGACTCAATTGAAAGAGTCACTTAAACACAGACTATAATTCATAAAATTGGATTCATTCAATCAGAGAAGGAGAGCAATTTCAGATACAAGTCAGTACCCTAGCAGTCCACGAGCAAAGGGCAATCAAATACCGTTGAAAACCTAGAGAACGAAAATCCAGAAGAGGAGATGAAACCTGCCTGCTTTGGACTTCTGACTGTCGGATATTGAATGAAACCAGAGTAGAGTGGAAAGATGGAGACGAGTCCAGGACTCCAGAGACTCCATCCAGACTCTGCCAGGCGTCATGCATATACTTCTTGCTAGCTCTTTCCAGAATTCAATCTTTCTTGGATTGGATGGTAATCAACTAACAATTTTTTTATTTTCTTTTGCCAACAATCAATTAACAATTTCCCTCTTTTTTTCATGTTTTAGTCACCTGACTCATTCGGTTTAATTTAAATAATAATAAGATTAGCAATTAGTACAACTTAAAATTTGAGCTAACAAAAAAAACACTTTAGTTAACAATTTTTTGAATGTAGAAATTTCATATTTAACTCAAATACCACTAATTTTTGTTTGACAAATACCACTAATTTTTTTTTTTGGCCAAGACAAATACCACTAATTGCTTTCTAAATTTCACAGCTTATAATTATACAATAATTATTTTAACATTACCTTTAACTTCTTAAGTTAGATTGGTACTTAGTAGTAATAATATCAGATTAATTATTCATAAACGATTATTAACCTGAACATAATTAATATACAAAATCGTGAATTTTACTGACAATGATGAATTATGACATGCTTGGCTAAGGTAAAGCAATTTTCATGTCTCTCTCCATAACTAATATTTTGTCTCATTACAGCACAAATTATTTGCAAATTACTCTTCAAATTTGGTAGTCTTCAGATCTCACTCAATAATTTTTGGCACCGTGCAGGTTTCTATTGTGAGAAAAGTTTTGAAGGCATGTATGTAGTAGATATATAATTAAAAAATAATAATAATACAATATATATATATATATATATTATTGATACAATTCAATAGATATTTATATATAAATATTATTATTATTTATCTCAGATATTTCAATGGTTCTATCGATATATATTAGATATTATTCTACCAATTCCGATCAGACGAAAATCTAAGAGAAGTACTTCTTAAAACATATACGACATAATTTGATGAATCCGTTTGCGAGTCAAACATAATGGGCTCCTATTACCGGAGTGCCTAATTACCATTAACATTCAAGTTATATGTTACTTATTCTATTTTAAAAAATGCAAAAAAAATTAATAATTTTATTAATATTTATATTTAAAATAACCAAAAGAAGATTTAAATAGATTATGTAGAGATAATTAACCAGCCAAAAAAATATAATTTTTAAGAAAAAAACGAACTCTTATAGCTTTTTTTTTAATAAAGAAAACTTGCTTTAAAACAATATATATTATCTTTATTTGTATAAAGTTTATTTCAATTCATAAAAAACAATATACTATCTCAGTCTGCGTCCGCTGCAGTATCTATTACTATCAGGGGTGGCAATTGCTTGTCTACGTAAGCATGGCAAAAGGCGCCGACCAGTGACAAATAAACGGGACATTTACATTTGTCAAAAATACGAAGTCAACACATTTTTTTTTATTGGCCAAAAAACAACACATTTTTTTTATTAATGAGCCGTGCGAGTGAAAATTGCAAGTCTAAATATAAAGCAATTATGCATACTAAGGTAGCTAGTGTGCTCTTGAAAATACTCAACGAAAAAAAAAATAATCTACGAGAATAAAAACTATCATGTATCTCGAAAGATTTGTTGTAGAGTTATTACTGTAAAATTTTAGTCTAATTACTTTGACTTAAAACTTTGAGTTGAAAGATAGAAGAAATAGTTTAGTTTTTATACTATTTATTCACATATGTGTTGAAACATTTAGAAAACTAATTACAATTTTTTAATTAAATTTGAATTTAATTAAGTGTTACAAATATTCGAGCTTGAACATTTTAATACTTTATAGAATTATAGAATAATTATTTAATTAATTATTCTAAAATCTTAAAATAAGTAATTATGTAGTTTAATTTTTATACGTTAATATTTAAAAATCATTAATTAAGTTGTTACATAGTATATGTAAAAGTTTTTTTTTTCCTCACAAATTGTTTTTAAGAGGATCTATCGGTTGAATCCGTAACATGTTTACTTTATTACTAAAATAATCAATATTCACACTAAAATTAGTGCATAACATGTGGGTATGAATATTTATTATGCCGCTCCTCCTCACTCATACATATCCACCACAAGGTAGAATGTTGCCATCTATACATCCACCAATTTGTGTTTCTGCTCGCTGACAACACCCTCACCTAGTCGCCTCTTTTTTAGCTGACTTATATTATTTTTTTACATTTATTATTTCTTTTAGTGGGTGTTGTTGTCTTGTATTCTTAATAAATATATCAAAATAACTAAGAGAAAGAAAAACCCATCTTGTGATTGGTCTAACCTTAATGGTAATGTTTAAAATGATGTGTGTATGCATGCTTACGAAATGGATTTAAATCTAATAAAATTCATATATGAAAATAATAAAATATTAAAAGGGATGATTATTCTCCAATATTTCCAACCAACCAATCAAGGTCTAAATATTAGCGTTTAAAATAGAACCGCGACACACATTTCAAACCGACATGCTTGTAATTACTATTAATTTTTAGGGAAATGTTATAAATTCCGACTAATAATTCCGTCAAGTTCCGAATACTGAGTATAATACAAATTGCTCAAAAAGTTGTCAGAATTTACACATACTGCCATTGAGTCTGTGTCGGCTTATCTCGGAACTTGCTAGTCGGAGCGCGTATCAGATTCCTAATTTTTAGGCATTTATTTATTTGCTCACATTCGGAAGATGACAAAACACTAATTTCGGAATGGTGATCGTTTCTCTTGATAAAACATTGTCAATTGTCTCAAAAACTAAAACTAACTTGTAAGTAGTTAATTATGAGTGTCCAAACTAGCTATTTATCTATTTATTATTACATACCAAACTTTAATGTTCAATTAGTATGAATTATGAAATGCGTAACTTTAATTAAATAATTTGAATATTCAAAAGTAAGACCGCATTTAGATCAAAGAGTTAGAGAAAAGTCAATGTACAATTGAGTTTTGACCTAATTTTAACTGTACCCATTTACAAGGCCAGGTTTTTCCATGAACTTTGCAATCTAAAAGAAATAAGTTGGATTGCTTTTACAAGCCAAAAATCTTATAGTTGACTGGGTGTTTGGTATTCATATGAGAGTATAAATTTGCGTCATTAACTTCCAGATAGGTAAACCATGATTGAGAGGCATAAATGTCTACAATTTTTTTAATTTATGTTTAAAATTATCTCGTGTATAATAAAAAGAATTTATGTGACAAAAATATAAATATGCTTATTTTTTATTCAATTTAACGGGAATTAAAATAAAAGTAGTTATTTGTTTAAAAATTAAAAGTTTGGGTAACTGATTTTTAAAAGTAAAATCTATAGTAATTATTTGTAATTAGATCAAAGTTAAAGTAACAATTTAATTTTGAACCCTAATATAATAATAAATAGTATTAATTAATAATACAAAAGCTACTGAATTTAGAATAGATAGTGCGGAATGAAAACCAATTGAGGTACGTGGATATATATTACTATTAATTGGTGACCATCATTATCAACGCCACCACCTTTTTAGTGTCAACGACATGCAACATTCAACATTGAATGATACTAGCATTATGAATATACTTTTCTGAAACTCTAAATATCCAAAGTGGTGAAAATTTTCCATCCAAAAATATATATGATTATTAAATGTCTAGGACTCTAGGTATTAAATAATTATATATTACAATAAACTAAAAAGAAATACATATGTGTATATGGAAAATTGATGCAAAATAAAATAGTATCTTTTAATTAATAATGCCAGTTTAAAATTTTAAATTATTATTATTCAGTGTCGAAGAATATTAGTTGTTTAGATTAATTAGTTGTAAAAATAATTTTAAAATTTAGAATTATTTCTGTCACATGTTATATATATTTTTAAAAAATATTATATTTATTCAGATTACATTCTTAAATTGGATATATATAGCAATGGATCAGTTGATAAAGCCTTTTCTTTTGGCCAAGTTGATAAAGCTAACTAATTCTTATAATGCTTCGCACATGCGTATTCATTTTTCTAATCTCCAGTTGACCGACCTTATTCAGCTTCAGTATTTTAATCTATTAATATATTTATCTTCTTTAATCAGAATCCAAATAAATTATATTATATAATATGTAACCAAACATCCTATCATTTTAAAGTTTTTAGAACACAGTTGGTTAATATTCGTTTTGAAATTTCACATGGTATAAATCTCATACTTAAATCTCTGCAGCACCAAATAAAGTTTTTCGTGATGTGCCTTCAAAATCTTCTAAACTCCACTCTAATCGGAAATATGATCTATAAAGAGTAAATGACTCATCAAATCACACATTCATCTATCATCATAGTTTAAAAAAAAATTACATAATCCGCATTCAAAATATTTATAACTCCGTTTGTGACGGGAACTATGATCAATGATGTATAAAGATTAAACGAATCATATCACACCCCTATCATAGTTAAAAAGTTTCATGTGATGCGCATATTCAAAATGTTTCAGACTCCACTCGTAACTGAAAACTTCGATATATAAAGATTAAACGACTCATTAATTAAATAACATATATTCATCTATAAAGATAGAAAGACACTTGGTCAAGGAGTTTATCTCTATAATAAAAAAAAAAAAAAGTGGTTTATCTAAAAGTTTTACAATTATATGCTATATATAGGTGATTGAGGAGGAATACGCAGGTATCAATAATTATGGGTGGTCGTGGGTTTCTTTTACTATACATGACAACAATGATATTGTTAGAGAAGTGTTGCATGGCGAATAAGCAGCACTACTCTAGAGCTAGCATGCCGTCGGAGGTGACCGACTACTGCCTGAGCTGGCGGTTGGCAGAGGAGGCGTACAATGTCCGGTCGTGGAGAACAGTGCCGACTCTGTGTCTGCGCTACGTGGAGGCATACATGATGGGTGGTCAGTATGAGAAGGATCTGAGCCTGATTATGGACCAGATTCATAGCTACGCAGATTCTCTTACTCTCACTAATGCCGATGGTATGGATGCTTGGCTTCTAGACGTCGATGACACTTGCATCTCCAACGTCTTCTACTACAAGGAAAAGAGATACGGGTAATTAGTCACGGATCTATAAAATTTATAATCCAGGTTTACTATATATATATATATATATATATATATATATACCAAATAAGAAAGTATAAAATTAAGATTGATAATTAAATCTTGACTGAATGCGGTTTTTAAGGTTTTAGGGTGTACTTTAAATTATTAAATCATTAGCTCACGTTTGATACTCTCACAAATTTTTAGTTGAAATTTTGTATTTGACAACTTATTAACTCAAGTTTAGCTTTATAGACAAATTGTTACCTGGATTTTTTTTTTTTGTTGACAATTTGCTAGTTCATGTTCGTTTTGTTTGCTGAGCTATTGTCCACAAAATGAAATATAAGCTAGTAAGTTGTCAATAAAGCTAAAATTGAGCTAGAAAATTTACTAAAATAAAACTTCAGCTAGCTAATGTATGAGTGCTCAAACATAAACTAACAATTTTTCAAAAAAAAAAATCCTCAGTTATCAATTTGTCCATGCTCAAATATGAGTTTACAATTAGAGAATTAACCATTTTTTTAAATAATAAAGATAATTTCTTAGTTAAATTGAAGATAAGTATATATTTTAATTATGTCTAGAATTATACAACGTAAATTTAAGAGGGGCAATTGGCTCCGTACCTGAATATGATGAGATGATGTACATAGGTGTGATCCATATGATGCTGCGGGGTTCAAGGCATGGGCGGTGAGAGGCGAGTGCCCGGCGATTCCGGCAACGCTGAGGCTGTTCAACAAGCTTGTGGATGCCGGATTCAAGGTATTTCTCATCACCGGCAGAGATGAAGAGACCCTCGGTGAACCCACCTCCAACAACTTGCAATACCAAGGCTTCCTTGGCTATCAACGTCTAATCTTAAGGTCCCCCTTCTTTTCTCTTTATGCCTCTTTTATATTATTTTTCTGTTTTTTTTTAAATAAATAAATAAATTTACGAATGCCTATTCATTTTTTAAATGTCAGTGTATTACGTTATATTTCTGATTTTCAAATTTTGTTACATATACTTTTAATGGTGGGGCTCCGTCCATCTCATCTTTACAAATTTACGGAAATTGCTAATTATACCGTACGTGCGCGTTTTTAACTTTTTCATAGCAAAATATACTGCAAATACGTATAGAATACTATTGCCAGAAGGTTTAATACACTTTTGAGAATTGACAAACCATTTGATTTGAAAATTTACGTGTGACAAACATGACAATTTCCGTTAATATTATTATAATATAATGGACAAATGTAGGAATTTTGTCCCACTTTAAATTACATGTAGTTAATTTACCAAAATTTGGGTTTTTTTTTGGGTATTTACCCCTAAAATTAATATAGCAAAAACATTTTTTGAAAAAAAAAAAAAAACAAGCACAGCCGACCATCTTTATATAATAACCTTAACAATAAACTGAAATTCCTCATAATTAAAGTTAGTTATCCTGAAAGTTCTTACTAAAGTTAGTTATCCTAGTCAGATTCCATTTCTCCATCTCCACGTCATGATGCCGACTATGACCAATTTCAAATGCAAAGCAACTATATTTGACTTTTTTTTTTTTTTTTTTTTTTATCGTTCAGACGGGTTGTTTAAGTAGATCTCATTAGGGGAATAATTTTATAATATATTTATTTCACGTTTAAAATAATTTCGGTTAATCTCTTTTTGAAATGTTATATATGTAGGGATGATTCGTGACCATTGACTTATACAACCCCATTTTAAAAGTGCGGTTAAGAGTAGGAACATTTTTACTTATAAATTTAAATTTATGAGAGAATGGGTTAAAAAGTACGATTTATTCCAATATCATCATCTCTCGTCGATTTGCTTGTAGTGGATAATGTCGTGTTGCCGACTTGATTTATGTTGATTCCAATAAAAGTTTAAGTTTCGGTGGGGGGAAAATGTCTATTACGTATATACATGTTAAGGCTGCAGCTGAAGGTAAGTATGGGCTAATTACTAAATTATTATATAAGTAACAAAATAATAGTATTATAATATAGACCAGTGGAGTTCAGTGGAGTGACCATCAAATGTATGTAGGTAGTGATATTTAAATATGTAGGTTGAAAGATCAAAAAAAAAAAATGTAGGTTGGGAATGTTAGTTGTTGGTGTGTCAGACATATGCATGTCCCGTTGGGGGGCACAATGATGACCTAACAATACTAAAAGATAACCTAACTTAAATATAGATACTAGGTTATTGAGCAAACAATTTCTCGCTATCATTCATATTTCAACCTATTTTAAATTCAAACTTTACCGAATTTTAAAAATATAGAATATTTATAATCACTTTATGAACCGATACGATACAAGTTTCTAAGCAATCTTAAAATACCCCAAAATAATAATAATCCGTTACCTTATGCGTGCGTCTCAACCTAAAAATGGAGGAATCATTCCTCGTTTAGGATGGTCTTTAAAAAATATGTTGAGATGGACGATAAGAAAACAAATTGATATTTTTTTTTGTTAAATGTATTTTTGGTACCACTTCTTTGATATGAATTGGTTTTTAGTATAATTTTATTTTTTTTTTTATACTTTACAAAGTTGAAAGGATTGGTACCAAAAATATACACAAAAAATAAATTATACCAAAGACCAATTCATGTCAAAGAAATGGTACTAAGAGTACTTTTTTTGTTTTTTTTTAAAAACAAAAATGATATGTATTAGATTCCGAATGACATTAAAGTGTGTGAAACGGTTCCACCGAGAAAGTGTAGACTAACTAATATTTTGTTATAGTTTCTCTTTCTCTCTAAGCTGCTTAATTAACTTGTTGTAATTATGAAGTGTACCATTCAGCAAAATTAAAAGAAAAAGAAATGAAAATATTAAAGTGTGTATGGGTAATATTTGCAGGTCGGCGGAGTATAGAGGACAGAGTGCAATAACGTATAAGTCTGCAATGAGGAAGCAATTGGTGGAAGAAGGATATCGGATCTGGGGAAATATTGGGGATCAATGGAGTGACCTTCAAGGTGATTTCGTCGGCAATCGAACCTTCAAGCTTCCCAATCCTATGTACTTCGTACCCTAATTATCTATCTATCTCTCTAGATGTATAATTATTTTGAGATACAAAACTTAAGTGTATCCTCAGTTAAATATATATCATCATCAACTGTGCAATACTCCAAATCTATATATATTATATTATAAATTATGAAGGAAAAATAATAACATAGTGAACGTGGAGCTGAATATTTTGTTTTTTACATTAATCGATGCATTTATGACAATTGAGCTAAATGTTTTGTAGTCATTAACTCCATAGTATTGATTGCACTAGGGAGCTGAGAGTTTTTAAATTGCAATTCATCGCAATTAAAATCTCGCTGATTTCGAACTGTTCAATATTCAATGTATACAATTAATCGCAATTAAAATTTCGGACCGTTCAAGATTCAATGTATGCAATTAATCGCAATTAAAATTTTCCTGATTTCGAACCGTTCAGGATTCAATGTATGCAATTAATCGCAATTAAAATTTCGGACCGTTCAAGATTCAAAGTATGTAATTAATCGAAATTAAAATTTCGCTGATTTTTAACAGACGTTTGACGCGGAGCCGGCGAACGAAGATACTAGGCGGTACGGGCGGCTGACAGTCCCAGCGGTAGAGCCATCTCTATCTCCGTCAAGATATCGCCGGTGGTCATCGAAGCCATATATGTTGAAGAACAGACGCTTGACACGGATTTGACGACCAAATGCAGTGTGCGGTATAGGCATCTAAAATTTATTTGTGAATTTGCGCAATGATATTTTATGGTTCAAAATTTACAGTCTTTCATTTACTTTTTCAAATGTTAAAATGATATTTTATTTAAAAAGAGTATTTCAACATATTACAAATAGTCAGCACAAATTTCATCGAATGTTAATTTGTTAATTATACATATTTAGTAAGTTACTATGCGCGCGATCGTGGAAAATGCACCCAGTACTCTATAAATTCAATGCAGTGAAAAACGAGTAATTAATCAATATATGTGTCTAAGCATAATATGGCCCACATAAAGAATAAATTTGCATTTGACTATAAGGCCCAACAATCAGAGCCTTTTTAACATCCTTCGGCCGCATATCCAAATCCAAACTATATTCACCAATCCGTTATCAAGTTTTGTATGTTTCCTTTGCTCAGTTCTAAGTTTTATGCATAAAGGAAATTAATTTGGCCAAAAAAAAAAAGGAAATTAATTACGTAAGTGAAAAAGGTAATGAAAAGTAGATTATTGGGTGGTTCATATCATCAGAACACAAGTAAGTGTGCATTTGTCCTAATCTGCATAAAACAAGGGAAGAAATTTCGGGCAGTATAATTGAGTGTGGTGTTAAGAGACAACACATGGTGAAGTTTCCTCCTTTGTCGCAGAAACTTGTTCCACTTTTCAGTGCAAAAATGACACTAAAAAAGGACATTTGTATTATTTCATTTCATATATTCTTACTCAATCGCATCCAGAGAGCTTCAACCTTAGACGAAGTGAAGGAGAAGAAGATACAAGTTGAAAAAGATGAACGATGGAGATGTGTCCAAGCAAATACAGCAGATGATCAGATTCATTCGGCAGGAGGCCGAGGAGAAAGCTAATGAAATTGCCATCTCTGCTGAGGAGGTTTGTTCGTTTTTTAGGGTCTAGTAACTAAGCATAGTTCCGAATATATGTCATGTTGTGGTTTGACGTCTCGATTTTTTTTTAATATTTGATATCTGAAATATCATATTTGTTGCTGTCCATTTGTTCCATCTGATTTTGGTGTTAAAATTTTCATTTTTGTTGTTTTCCACTTTTCTAAAGTATTAGATTTGTTGCTCATGGACGTGTATACTTTTTTATGCTTAAAAAATATGTTTACGTTCCATAAATTTAAGAGAAAAACTGCAAATCAAAACATATGACACTTCGGGCATTGAATGCCGATAAAAAAAATCGAGACACTAAATTGCAATATAACATATATTTTTTTTGTAATGTGGAAAACAAATCCTTTTGAGTTATTTTGCTGGCACATGAAAATCAAATGAGTCTTTTTTTTTTAAAAGTTAGGTACATAATAAATGACATAATCTTGGATGATGTAATCTTGATCTGCCATAGACAACTCTTTTCATTCACCGATTGATTCGATTTTACTTCGGTCTGTTTTATGTCGAAATCTAACTCACCTAACAACTCAATCAACTAGGTACTGAGTCAAATCACCAAAACTCACATACAAGAACAAGAAAGAACAAACAAAATGTAGAAAAAGAACACATTTACAACTAGATGTGGTTGATGTGAAGTATGTTTCTAAATTTGCAGGAATTTAACATAGAGAAGCTGCAAGTAGTGGATGCAGAGAAGAAGAAGCTCCGCCAAGAGTATGAGCGAAAGGCAAAACAAGTGGAAGTTAAGAAGAAAATGTGAGCTAATTAAATAAAGAATATAATTACATTTCCTTAGATTATTTTTAATTAATTTTATAAAGATTTGGGGTGTAGAGAGTACTCAATGCAGCTAAATGCGTCCCGTTTGAAGTTCCTTCAAGCTCAGGACGACGTTCTCAACTCCATAAAAGAAACTGCTGCCAAGGAGCTCCTCCGCATTTCCAACGATTCAAATACCTACAAGAATCTTCTCAAAGATTTGATTGTTCAGGTACACTTTATCCAATTAGAAATTTCACATATATAATACTAAAGATAGATTTTGATTGACAATGTTGAATTTGTATCTACGACTCCCTATTAACTCTTAGTCCGAATCAGACATGTTTATGGAGTTTGTTTAAAATTAGTCTCAACATATTCAGATTAACCATGTCTTAATTTTTTTTTTAATCAAATTGCTACCTTGTTTTTTTTAACATTTGTTTAGCTTAAATTTTACATGCGTACAGTTTGTTAACTTCATTAGTATTTACACCTTTTTTTAACGGAATCTCTCATTGTTAGGCATGTGATTAGGGACGAAGCCATAAAACCCGTTTAGAGGGTAAGAATTGATTCAGAGTGAAGTAATTAATTTAAAAATATTTAGGGGGCAAATATAATAATTTAAAGGGCCAACTTGACATAGTTACAAAATTTTATGGTAAAAATTGTATATCACAAAAAATTTAGTAATGCAAATTGCAATTGCCTTCAACCTCATTATGGTTTAGTCCCTGCATGTAATGAATAATCTAATTGGTAATTTGTTCAACTGCATAAACATCAACTATTAATTCAAAAGTCAAAATAATAGTTAAAAATTTGCTATGTTTTTTTCCATCACTTATTGGGAATTTCATCCACTTTGTCCAAATTAGACAATAGTAGTTATCTATGCTACCTCATCTGTTACTTGTACTTGGTTTTGGTTCAACGTTGAATATAACAGTATGACCATTGTTGATCTCATTTATCTAGTACTTGGTAATTACAGAGTCTCCTGCGTCTGAAGGAAAAAGGAGTGCTTCTTCGTTGCAGAGAGGTCGACCGGAAGCTGGTGGAGTCGATTCTTGAAAAGGCGAAAAAGGAGTATGTTGATAAAGCAAAAGTCAATCTTCCTAATGTTACTGTCGATACTGTTTATCTTCCTCCCCCACCAAAGTCTGCAAACTCTCACGAACCTTACTGGTAATTAACCTCATATATAGCTTCATTTTAGCTAGCTAATTATTTTTGTTAGAATTCTGCATTTGGCTGAGTAATACCCAACGAGATAACATAAAACGACCATTATATAAGAAAAATTTCTTTCTAAAATCAATTGCTCATAGGAGTAGTTTGACAACTTACTTATATAAGGCTCCAATTAACCTAACAACACCGGCGTGGGATCCAAACTCACGGTGCAATATGTCTATTTTAACACTTTCATGCACCGAAAGGGCTATTTAATTAAGTCACCATAGTTCAGGACGGGCTGATTAATTAAATCAACAACAGATTCAATCCAACACAGTCAATCATAAGCAAACTCTGATATTATATTAGATTTCCGCATTGGGCTGAGTCAAGTCTAACCGGCCAACATAAAGCAATCATTTATGCAAGTGAGTAACACTCTAAAGTCAATTGGTTATAGGTGGAGTTTAGTCCACTCAATTTTTCTCACGATGGAGCTCACTTTAACAAATTTTCTCTGCTTAAATATCTAGCTAACTGTTTTTGAGTGTTTTGGGATTTTTTTGAAGCTCGGGTGGAGTTGTTCTTGCTTCACAAGACGGTAAGATCGTATGCGAGAACACACTCGATGCCCGGTTGGATGTTGTCTTCAGACAGAAACTTCCTGAGGTATATGTTTTATATCTGTTGCAGAACAATATGGATAGTATTGTGTTTAGATAGATCATTTAAGAAAATATATGTTTTACATATGTTGCAGATTCGGAAGCGTCTTGTTCAGAAAACCGGTGCTTGATCTGATGATCATTGTTCAACTGCAACATATTCATCATATCTTTGCGTTATTATTATTTGCTTCATTTCTCCACACTTGATTTACAAATTTATATCATCATGCATATTGTATGACATAATGATGGATGGATTGTTCTATTCCATAATAAGATAACTTATGTTGAAACAAATGAAACCATCTATTTCTAAAAGTTTAGAGTATAATAGATAAAGCAAGAAAAATCTTATGCAACTCAAAAACATAAACTAATTGGTTGTTATTGTTATACTAACAGTCTCTCTAATTCTAATTGGGACGAACAAATTAGAGTTGCAGACGAATAAATTACTAGCTGATGTTTGGATAGTCAAACAAATTGCTACGTGTATAATTGCCAGTTCTATTAGGGCTTCTGTAAAATTTGGACATAACAAGTTACATTCTTAGCACATCATGAAAAAATGTGGTAAATTGCTAGATAATATTTAGGCAATCAAACAAAATGCTATTTAACGATGATGGTCGAAAAAATGGTTAACTATTTTTTTCATCATATTCCCAACACGTGGGTGATTCCTAAGAAAGGCAGAACTTTTGACAGTACTAGCAAAATGTACGCACAATATAGCTAACTAATAAAATGTTCAAGAATAAATTTTAACTAACAATTTGTTCAACTACCAGACATCTACTAATTAACCCTTTAATCTAATTAACATACATTAGAACATTGATGAGTACCTTCTACTCCTTCTACCTGTTGTTTTCCCTTGGGATATTTTACCAGATTTCTTTCCAAGACCGAAAATCCCAAATCCTCTAGAGATGGAACTCAAGAGTGTTTTCCCATTTGGAATCATTCCTTGCTTCATCAACATCTGCTCCTTCTCGAGCTCGCTCAATCTCGCTCGCATCCTCGAGATTTCGAGTTTCAAGTCTCGATTTTCTCTTCGTAAAGACGCGTAGTTGTCTCTAGGCGACATTGCGGCACTACTACTCATCTTATTGTTGTTGGAGAAAAATCCGTCCCCGGAAGATAACACTGACTTAAGGCGAATCTGCTCGAAGTAAAGAACCCGAACCGTCATCTGGAGAGGTAGCCGGTCGTTTTGTGCGGCGTGTTTACATGCTTCTTGAGACAGTTTTTGGCAGTCTATCAACTTGCATAGTTTCTTGATTTCCTGCTCCGTCAGCATCGGATGTGCCTAATATTCAACAATACGAGCACATAATCAGAAACAGAGGTCAAGCTTTATAAAATAATTATCCATAAACCATTTGCCATGGGTCATAAAATAAATTTCAACAATAACTTGGGGGCCAAGGAATGAAACTTCACCTTCAAGTATATGTCGATCGCTCGGTATAGTGCATCATCCATAACCCGGGCATAATCGGGTAGAATCTCAATCATGGCGATAAACTTGTGCAGGGTTAAGTAAGGATCAGGTGCAATCTCCGCTAGATATGCATCGATCAGGCACCCGACTTTCAGCAACGACTCGTGGCCTGGAGAAGCAAGAACATCTGACTCGTAACCGCCACCATTATGATCTTCCTCTTCTACCCTTTGAAGATAACTGACAAGTATCCGATGCACAGTATCGATATCGAACAAGGAATCTCCAGGTCGGAGTGACGGAATCAACAGATCGTCTAGAGAAACCATTTCCAGTTGAGACGCGATCCTTCTCTCAAGCTCGACCCTGCAAGTAGAGTTGGCAATTGTCAGGTTATGGTGCAGTGTTGTGAAAGTTAAGACTACCATTTGATCAAGTGTCCTAAAATTTTAAGGTATAAGTGGAGATTCGAACATGCGCGCTCTGATACCATATGAAAGTTAAGACAAACTACTTAACTAATTGTCCTAAAACCTTATAGTAACAGGTGAAGTTTGTTTTAATCTTTATACTTCACCACAAATACATCACCCCGAATTGTTTACCAATATAGCATAACAAGAAACTTTTAGTACCATATTCGCAATTTTATCTGTTTAACGATTATGTAATCAATACCGTAAACGTAACATATATTAAAATAAAAAAAACTCATCACCATAACCACACCTGCAAACAGTTGTTGCATCCGTCATAGTTGCCATTCTCAGCATCCCAAACAAGAAGCTGAGCTGCACTAAAGCTGATGAGGGAAGAAGACTAACAAGAGCTTCTACAACCGTTCTTTGCTCTCGCAACATCGAGTTCCGACACGACAAAGACATGACAGATGATTGTGCGTAATGCATAACCGACATGACGATGCTGTTGGGACGGATGCCAACTCGTCTCATCGCACAAATGACCTTCTTGTATGAATCGATTCCTAGAGTGGATAAATCTTCGACCCACCAATCAACACCGTTTCCCTTGATGGCCTGATCGGAATTCGAGCTGTCATCAAACACTAGAAGAGAATCAGTGGATGAGTTTTTTGAAGCATTTAAATTTGTTGTGGTGAAACTCTAACCTTGACAGTCCCGAAACAAGCTGCTCCTTACACGCGTTCAACGCGATAGAATCCACACAATGTCCCATGATTCCGACCTCCTCCTCGGCCGCTAGAGGAAGTAGGGATTCACAAGCTTTTAGGACTTGCACCGATTTCTCTAGGCTCTGAAGAACAACCTCATTCAAGAATGCTTCGGTTCGGGTGACGAGGTTGTTTTCCTTGAACTCCTCGGTCATCTCGAGAAAATGTGCAGCACAATGAAGGTGTGCTATGTTTGAGGTTGTAATTTGGAAGTTCATTCCGTAGCAGTACTTCATAGCGAGCTCGAACGTGTGGGGCCCGCCTGGGAAATCCACGAGCTCTAGTGTCGAAAGGCTCGTATGATCTTTGGTGGCAGCAGCAACCAACTTTCGGATCTTCCCGCTTCGACCCACAAGGGGAAACTAAGGAATAACAACGTTTCTGCTTTGATTAGCTTCGAGATATCGATTCGTCGTTTATGTAGTTTAATGAAGAACACACTGAATTGTACAGTTTTAGAATTACCTTGTGCAGCAAGAAAGACTCTCCATCAACTAGGATGGTTATATCACCAGCCACATCAGAGAAGATTCTGCATCCAAATAAAGTTCACTGAACAGGTTCAATATAATAGCCAATCAATATTGTGTAGCAAGATTAATTGGAGGGACTATAGATCACTAGCTGATTAACTATTAGCTACCAAGCATACAATGCAATCATATTTGTATTTAGGGGGTGTAAACGAGTCGAGACGAGCTGAGTATCTGACAAGCTCAACTCGACTCGAATCAATTTACTTGAGCTCGAACTCAGCTGAGTTTGATTTTTTCAAGCTCGAGCTCAACTCACCGAGTTTAAAATTGTTAGTTAAATCATAAATAGTGCACCTTAACTCGAGATTAAGCTCGAACTCGACTCGATAACTAGTGTGTGAATATATATATATAATATTATGTCAAGTTCGAATAAGATCGAACTCGAATCAAATAGGCTTTTGGCAAAAAAAAAAAAGAAAAGAGTTCAAGTAGGCTCGCGAGACTCTTGAGTCGAGTATATATAAACTCGTATAGTTGTATTCGACTCGTTACCAGAAAAATTCTACTCAAAATTTGGCGAGTCGAATTTGAATATCGACAGACTCGATCTCGAGTAACTCACGAGTAACTTGATTCGTCTATGAAAGTGGTGTTGTCCCACATTGGGCTTAGCCGGCCAGAGTGGAGAATTTTAATTACATGAACACAATGAGCTGCTTCTGCTAGTTAAGCTAGGATTCAGCTATACAATACAATCAAATCTATAGAAATGCATCCGAAAATAATTAAACTTTATATACGAAAATGAGAGAATACGAAGAAGACATTACCGAGTGGTGAAGGAGTTGTTGAGATTAGCAGCAGAAAAGTGGGCTGTATTAGACATGAAGAGTGGATTGTGGAGAAGGAGATGAAGTTGGAGATATATATTATATGGGAAAGAAAGATGACTGTGTTTTGACTGGAGCTAGCTAGCTAGTTCAAACAAACAATAATAATGGAAACACACAGACAGTGACACTAGCTTGGGAATAGGAGTAGTTATATTATACAAGGTAAGGCCCCCATCTGCTTCAATGATTTACTAACTCTCCTTTTGCAGGCTCCCCTCCCCTTCTTTTTGCTTTACTTTGTCGATGCTTTCTTATTCTTTTCACGTATATATTTATCTTCTTTTTTCCCAATAATTATAAATCTTGCTTCTACTGTATAGCAAAACAAATGATAGTTTGAGTCAACAATGGAAAATGACCTTTCAGGAGTTTCACTAAAATCTTAAATATCTTATTATTATTATTATTATTATTTGGACAATCATATGACTTATCAATCAACTATGATTCGATTTACTTAGTTAGGGAGCTCGTTTTGATATGAAACAGATGCCAAATATGTTCGCTGCTCTAGGAGCCCATGTCTAGGATGAGTCCGGATACAGGCTAGCTCTATGGCTCACTCTAACCAATCAAAATTTTAATCACTCATTGCATTGACCGAGTTAGGTCGCTCGCCCTGAGCCCCTGACTAGACTCATACTAAACACGGTCTCCCATATCAGATGAACGTGTCTAGCATGGGAGCTCCGGCCAAGACAAACCCCTAACTAGGTGAATTGAGATATGACTGAATGAATTTCGCTATAGTCAACCTCCAAATAACTAAAAGACTAAAACTCCTAAAACTTAAAAATATATATATATATATATATATATATATATAGAAAAACAAAATTACAATTCGAGCGTCGGACTAATCTAAAATGTTATGTCCCTTTATTTAACTAAAGAATCATTCATATAAAGTGGCGCCGAGTACTTGCTAAGTTTGAAAGGGGTCAAACCTGCTTCCATATATATTATTTAGTAATGTCACAGCTTTTTATGTGCCTATACTATTTTCATTTGAGACTTCAAAGGTTATAATGACTGGCTGCATGCAAAACAGATTCATTCTATAGAGAAGAGTGTACCATACATTAATGCTAGGAGAGATGATTGTTGAGTCCTTCAACTAGTGGCTTAGACTAGGCTTACATATATATGGATGTCTCAGTTTCACAATGCAATTTATAGAAAATATAGTGGGCTTGAAAACTAAAGCCCAATAGGCTTATATTATGAGGTCTCATTGGACATATAATTTCATCATTAATTATATCTCACTATTTTATAACTCGATTGAAAGTGTTAATCTTTTAGTTAATAAAAATATCTACTGAATATTAATTACAAATTTCTACCTAAATTATATATGTTTTTAATGGGTTACTAGAACTTTCAATTTTTGAATAATTGCTATATTCAGTATAATTTTCATCAAATTGCATATAAAATGAGCATGTCCAGCCATGTGGGGCTTTTGAAGTGTATCGAAGATGGATTTTTATAGAAATCGAAAGGAACAAAAAAATACATCAATTGGACAAATTGAAAGACAAAGTTGAAATTGTGTAAAGATTCAACTGAATGTTGAATTGAATGTATTTTGATGTAATCATCTCAATATATTATTGAAATCATCTTAGTTGCACATCGAAAGACCATTTGTGGTCGGAAGATGCTCTTTTTATGTCTAATTTATTAGAAATTGTAATTGACGTAATAATTTAAAGTTGAGATAGAGATTTATAATTGAATGGAAATCAAGTAAACAATTATTATTTTTTCTAAATGTTGAAAGTGTGAAATTAGTTTTGCAATTTTGACTATTAAAATAATTTTTTTAATCAATTTCTCGCTTATATATATAGTCTAGCCTGGAAGTATGTAATATATTGTAACGGTTTATCAATTCATCATCTCTTAAAAGACTAACAATTAACTATACGAATAAGAATTAGTGTTGATGTGGAATAAGCATCGATGTTATGCATCCGCAATTTATAACCTCAACTCCTATCTCACTTTCTGCCACATTAGCGCCAACTAATCACCATGTTATCAAAATTAATAGTGTTTAAGAGTTGTCTATCACCACTCCAATGGTGTCTACATTTGTCAACCCCATCTATTAATGATATATATTTATATTATATCAACACATACTAAACAAAATAAAATGTAAATAGAAAAATGAAAGAGATAACATTAAAAAATAAAAAAAATAATGGTGAAGTAGTTGTGGAATGTGAGAGAGTGTATCCCTTATTGAAAGGGTTGGACAAAAAAATAAAGTATTATTCAATGCAATGAAACAAGACAACTTGTCGTAGAGTTGTCTTTTAAAAAGTCCTTGCATTTTAATTTTTAAATGCTCAAACGGACCCTTTTAAGTCCACCCGTGGAAGAAAAAAACTTTAGTCTAGATAGAGAGATCTCAACTGTCAGAACGGCCCACCTAGTTATTGCTATATTTATGTAAAAGTAAAACAGTAAACACAAACAAAAAGTCTTCGTCGTCGTCGGCACATCAATATCCAGGAGAGATAGAGGAAGATGACGACAACGGATGACCTGTGGAGAAGTGGTAGCAGTTATTAAACAAACTTGGATTCATGTCGCTATTCTTCACTTCCTTCATTTATGTCATGATGATGATCTTATCTCTCCATTTTGGATATTTTCTAAAGAAAATGGAGGGCGACCATTATCCGTACGCCCGGGCCTGCGATCCGTCGTTTTCACGCCACGAACTAGTCCTCTCTTGCTGTCACCTCACCTCATTTGTTTTGGCGCCCACACTGATGGATCACCCAAACTCTGTATTACCATCTGTAATTCAAACCGATGAATTGATTGATTCATCGATTCTCTGTTTTCGTTCTGATTTCTAGTTCTTTCGACACTGAACTCGTCGGTCTTCGCAACTCAAGGTACTGATTGAGCTGGTTAGGTACAGTGTTATGCATTCGACTGCTGATTGGTTTCACAAATTAGTCGATTGCAGTAATCGGATTGTTGTTGATTATACTTCATTTGACTGCTGATAGATTTTTTGTTCCAGTTCTGATTTCTAGTTTTTCCGAGCTGCCGCTCTGAACTCAACTGTCTCCGCAACTCAAGGTACTGATCGAGCTGGTTAAGTACAGTGCTATGCATTCGATTGCTGATTGGTTTAATTTCACAAATTACTGAGTTGGAGTAATCGGATAGTGTTGATTGTATTGGAAATATTGGACCATAGAAAAATTTTGCTTTTAGAATTCTTCACTTGATTGATTACAGTGACCTCCTTAACATTCATATCTTAGGCTGCAAGAATGTTGAAGCCCAGAATCTGTGGATGTATCTTCATCTTTTTGTTATCCTGGTCCTCTTTCCTCTCGGCTGCTCAAGTGACCGATCCTTCTGAAGGTGCTTTCATTATGACTTGATGATAGCTCCAGTTTTCGTATCATTCTCTTTTCTTGTAGGTCTTTTATTTACTACTCTTGTAGTCCCTAAAGTCATAAGCCATGTTATACTGACAGAACTGGTTATTTCATGTCATGTACAGTCAATGTTTTACGTGCTGTGAAGAGCAGTCTAAATGATCATAAGGATCACCTTTACAACTGGAACAGGGGGGATCCATGTACATCTAATTGGACTGGAGTTTTCTGTTTCGATTCACCAGGAAAAGATGGTTATTTCCATCTTCAGGAACTGTATGTCCTTTAGGAGCTGCAAATATTTTAAGTTTTTGAAATTGTTGTTATTCTACTGTGCTGCTTCAGAGTACATGTTCTGGATCTGGTTGATGTTAAACATGTCATAATACCTGTTTTTTCTACATTTATGCAGGCAGCTGCTGAATATGAACCTATCTGGAAATTTGGCACCTGAGCTGGGCAAACTAACACAACTTGAAATTCTGTAAGTTGGAACCTATATCACAAGTTATTCGTTTTTTGTATCTAATCATGTGGTAATGTTAGTTGTTGTGCAGGAGATTTAGTGTCAATTCTAACCCATTATGCCTTAAATGTTTTTTTACAGAGACTTTATGTGGAATGAATTAACTGGCAATATACCAAAGGAGATCGGAAACATAACATCTCTGAAGCTCTTGTATGTTGAGATCACAATATTTTATACATATTTCTATATTATATATATAGCATATTTACTCTATCACTTAATTCATTCAAAAAGTGTTAGACAAATGTTTAGCCACTGCTACTCCATCCATGTTCTTAAGTGGTAATGATATTATCAGATTAAGAGGATTTTTATCAGCCTCTTTGATCAAATATTTGTTAGGAATCTGAACACAAGGAATCGGAATTTAGGAATTTAGCCCATTTACGAGCCTCACATGGGGAATATAGTCCACTTTCAATTTTCAAATCGGGTTTTCTTTCATTTCATACATACTCTTAACCTTTTTCATTTTGAGCATAGACTCTTGAACGGAAACAAACTATCAGGATCTTTACCTGAGGAGCTAGGATACTTTCCACAACTGAGGAGGCTTCAAGTAGACGAGAATCAAATATCAGGTCCAATACCAAAGTCATTCGCTAACTTGACTAGCTTGCAACACCTGTAAGTCGATCTTGATCTTTGTCAATTCTGGACAGAGTGCAGAATGTTCTCTTTCATAGTTAGTCAGTTCAGATTGTATTGGGTCCCTTAATTATAGCCACATTATTCCAATGGTTTCAGCCATCTCAACAACAATTCAATCTCTGGTGAAATTCCATCTGAGCTTTCAACAGTATCCAAACTTATTCACTTGTAAGTTTAGATTATGTTTCCTTTCCTTGTGTATGCTACAAGAACCTTACTGACCTGATGTTAAAACTGTTGACAGACTTTTGGATAATAACAACCTGTCTGGGAACCTTCCATCTGAATTCTCACAAATGCCGGAGTTGCGGATTCTGTATGCCCTCCTTATTCTCCGTGTACTAGTTTTTTTCTTAATGCTTACATAACGTGACTTCTGTGTTATGTTTTATTTCTCAATTATTTCCGGGAGAGAAGAATATCTGTAAATTGCTTTTACCGGCCTTAATTTTCTTTTACTTTTCAGCCAGCTTGACAGCAACAACTTCAATGGATCAGAAATTCCTTCATCTTATGGAAATTTCTCCACATTAATAAAATTGTAAGTTCGTCTTTTTTCTTTTAACAGGAAAACTGCAAGATATTAGATGTTCACTTCAATATATCATTTTAACACCTGGAATGGGTTGTTTCAGAAAGAGTTGTCATTTAAGTCGAGCATGGCTCTTTCTAATTTGTTTTTGTTAAGATCAAGGGCTCTTTTTTTTTTTTGGCCAACAGATCGAGGGCTCATGTCTTAGAGGTTTAAAGCATTATTAGGTTCTTTGGTAGGAGGAGAGGTTCTAAGTTAATTTAAGTTATATCACGTTTTTTAGGGAAATAATCTTTTTACACTGTATATATATGATTGGCCTTCTCCTGGTTAAGATACCACCACAATTTCTTTCAGAATTCCTTATTTCACCCAAAGGTTCTGCTGCATGAGTTGTTCTGGAAAATGAAAAAGTAGGCATGAAAAACATGAAACATGCTCAGCAAAAGTTTCCTGCAATACCAGGGTGACCTATTTGTTGTTATCATAGTGAACTTTATAGAATCCATGCGCTAAAATTTAGATACTGAGAATAGTAGAAGCACATGGTATATGGCTGCTGGATAGATCTGCTCAGCAAAGTTACTTTTTTTATTTCTGGCAAAGCAGGAGTCTCAGGAATTGCAATTTGGTAGGACCACTGCCTGATTTTAGTAGGATAAATTATCTTTCCTACCTGTAAGTTTTGTGATACTGAATAATCTTCCCTTCTCACTTGAGCCATGTGTTTTCATGTTCCCCTCTGTTCAACTGATATATGTTTTTGGTACAGAGATCTGAGCGTAAACCATCTGACAGGGCCTATACCACCATATAAACTATCTGACAACATAACAACTATGTACGTGGAAGCTTCGCTGTATCTATTGTTTTGGGCTCATATTGTTATTCATTTTCATATATTTATTATAATTCGTCTATATGATTAGGTTGAAGTGAATTATTATTATTGAATCGAATTTGGTTGCAGTGATCTGTCAACCAACCACTTCAATGAATCTATCCCAGACAGTTTCTCGGGTCTTCCTGCACTCCAAACACTGTGAGCTATTTCTATCCATAAATTTCTAAGTTCCTTTAATATCGTATTCTTGTAGATAGTCCTTTCTTTTCATTTTATGCGATATGGGATTCTAGTCGTTTTATCATGGTCAAGTTTTAGATTTTTGGTTGATGCGTCTTTTCGCTGCAGGTCTCTTGCAAACAATAAGCTGTCTGGATCTATCCTAGCAAGCATATGGGAGAATAAGACATTCAGAGCAAAAGCTAAGCTTTTAATGTAAGATCCGAAGCATAGGCTTTTGCAGAAGAGATGCTTTCAGAATACTATTAGCACTAAACTTTTTTCTATTCATGCACATTCACCCACTAAAACATCTATTATGCATCTCTTACTTTGATGGCATTGTCCAAGAATCTTGTGTTACTTCTTTTATACTTATCTTATTCATTGGTGGTCACTAACGTTAATCAGATGCACTTCACCATTACAGTGATCTGCAAGATAACTTACTATCAGAAGTTGTAGGCGAGCTGAATCCTCCAGTAAATGTCACTCTCAGGTTTGAGTCTGCTGACTGGTCCATCCTTTCCTCAGCTTTAGAAGAATGAAGCACTATGTTTGAATGCCTCATACCAAGCTACTATTTTATTTTGTTTTCTATGTATAGGCTTGGAGGCAATCCAGTATGCAGTAGCGCCAACATTGGCAGGTTTTGTGAAATTAAAGATCAAGAAGATGTGCAACCTCAGAATCCTTCAAACCTTAATTGTCAAACTGCAGCCTGTCCTACAGATAGTTACTTTGATTATGTTCCTGACGCCTCTATCTGCTTTTGTGCTGCACCTATAAGAATTGGCTATAGACTAAAGAGCCCTAGTATCTCGTATTTTCCTCCGTATGCCGATCAATTCGTGACGTACATTACTAGTTCACTTGGTTTGGAACCTTATCAACTATCTATTGATTCGGTTTCTTGGGAAGGACCCCGTCTTAGGATGCACTTGAAGATATATCCAGTATTGAATAATGGAAGCTCACACCTGTTGAATACTACAGAGGTTGAACGGATAAGACATCAATTTGCATCCTGGCATTTTCCTCAGAATGACTTATTTGGACCATACGAACTTCTCAACTTCACTCTCTTGGGACCTTACTCAACCAGTATGTACTCGGCAACTCTTACTTTCCCTTTAGCTTAAACGTATGAACTTGGTTATTTTGTCTTGTAAGTAAACTTATACTTCCTTTATGCAGTCTTACCTCCCTCACAGAAGGCAGGTGTGAACAAGGGAATCTTAGTAGCCATAGCATTAGGGGCAGTTGTTGGTGCTCTTTTTGTATGTGCAGTGATCACATTTGTCATTGCAAGGAGAACTAGACACTGGCATTCGATCTCAAGGAGAAATCTCTGTAAGTTGGTTCACCGACATTTTTTTTTGTTATTTGAGAAACATGTGTTGGGCTAAAGTTTATTCTACATTACAGCCGCCTCAAGAATCTCAATGAAGATTGAAGGTGTGAAAGCCTTCAGATTTAGAGAGATGACATTAGCCACTGATAACTTTAACTTTTCAAGTCAAGTAGGCCGAGGAGGCTATGGAAGGGTCTATAAAGGCATTTTATCAGATGGCTCAGCTGTGGCCATAAAACGCGCAGAAGAAGGATCACTACAGGGCCAAAAAGAGTTTTTGACAGAGATAGAATTACTGTCAAGGTTACATCACCGCAACCTAGTGTCGTTGGTAGGATTCTGCGATGAGGAAGGAGAACAGGTATAACTGCCAAACCATTTCATTAGCTACTGTATCTATAGAATTTTTATTATTGTAATTTCACATTATTATTTAGAAAGTAAACTGATTCTTGTCATTCTTGCTTGCTTTCATTTGCAGATGTTGGTGTATGAGTTCATGCCTAATGGTACCTTGCGACAGTGGCTCTCTGGTATGAAAGTGTTCCGTTGTAGATAGTAAACGACATGTTAATTAGTTAGGAATTGATTGATGGTTGAAAAATGACAGGTAAAGGCAAGGAATATCTCGACTTTGGTATGCGGGTAAGAATTGGGTTGGGTTCAGCAAAGGGGATCCTTTATCTACATACAGAAGCAAACCCGCCAGTATTCCACCGTGATATCAAAGCCACGAATATACTGTTGGATTCGAGACTAACTGCTAAAGTTGCTGACTTTGGTCTCTCCCGGCTTGCTCCAGTTCTTGATGACGAGGGCTGTGTCCCGGATCACGTGTCTACAGTTGTTAAAGGAACACCGGTATGCTTGTTTTCATTATTTTATACTAAGTGTTCATTTTGGTATCGAAATCCATCAAACACCATTTACTTACCTGGAGTGTTACTTCTTCATCAGGGATATTTGGACCCAGAATATTTCTTGACACACAAGTTAACAGACAAAAGCGACGTGTATAGCTTCGGGGTGGTGTTGTTAGAACTGTTGACGGGAATGCCACCAATATCACACGGAAAGAATATTGTCAGAGAGGTACCTAAACCCTAAGCCGTAAACTTACTAGCATGAAATAAACAACTCGGTAGTGATTTTGCGTTGGATGTTTAGGTTAATACGGCGCAGGAATCAGGCATGATGTTCTCCATCATAGACACTAAAATGGGATCGTACCCATCGGAGTGCATGCATAAGTTTGCGGCGTTGGCACTCACTTGCTGCCACGATCAACCAGATTACAGACCCTCGATGTTGGATGTTGTAAGGGAACTGGAGAGTATACTCAAAATGATGCCTCAAACCACAGACATCTCATTGTTCTCCGATACGGCTTCCACTCTTTCAACTAGCGACTCATTGGCCACATCATCATCCTACATAAGCAGCCAACAGCACCACGTTTCTATTGCCTCGTCGACTCTCACAGGAAGTGAATCATCAAGTGCTCTCATCAGCGGTGTTGTCCCGTCTATTACACCTCGCTAGTTACCTGGTAACTACCTAGTCATATTTTCTGGACTGTGAGTGTTTAAATTCTCTATTCCCATGCATATATTATGTTTGCAAGTATTTAACACACGTAGATGAGCTACTGTACATTATTGTAACTGAAAATTTTGGTCTTCAAATTTATAATGTCAGGATAACAGGCTTAACAGCCTTCCGTGTTACTGTTAGCTGTAAAATGATGGGTTTTTACTTTTTAGCAATCCAATTGTTGGATCGAATTGGCCCAAAATAAAATTTGTTGAAGGGATTTTTTTTTAAATAAATAAAAGGGTTTGTAATGTTCGGACTCGTTAAGAGTTCGGACTGTTTGGTATAAGTTTTCATTTCCAGGCAAATGATTTTAATAAAGTTACCTGTGGATTCAAACTCATAAACTCGAAGTATAAACTCGAAGTCAAATTGTAGAAGAGTGAGCGTTCTTAATCATTATTATATTTACAATTGGCTGGATGGATCGAATTTGAATAGTAATTGTGAATAAGTTTGTGCTAGCTCTAGTCATTTACTCCTCTAAGAGTATAGATTGTTACTTCCACAAATATCATTGTCATTGGGTTAATTAACATCTTGCAGCAGCTTAACTTTGCGTGAATGCTTAACAGCAAATTAAACAAAGTTAACAAAATTGTAACTTTTACATAACTTCAATTAGCATTATAGATTTAAAGAGTCGTCTGAAGATAGATAGATAGATAGATAGAGATAGTGTAAAACTTCAATAGAAGGTCCTAAGAAAAAGATGCCTCACTGGTTATCTTGGCCAACGTAGCAAAAGTCATGCCCCCAACCAAGCACATTGTTGAGGCACCTCAGCACCGTCACCGACGTCTTGAACCAACGCCGGCAACCACTTCTCCAGCAAGAACTCTATCCCATTCAGCGTCTGGTACCGCACGTTGATGCTCACTCCCATGTGCGCCGCCCACGTCAGCGAGTTCAGCAGCGTGGGTGGTGGCTTGTTCTGCGTCTCGAATTCTAGATCCATCTTCTTCCTCATCTTGATCACCCCGCTCGATATCGACACCCCCACGATTCCTGCGGCAAATCCCACTGCCGCAAATACTAATCCTTTGTACACTAGAGTTCCGAACCGGTCAAGGACTGTGTAGCTCCCGGCTCGAACATGTGGCCGGTGGGGCACCGAGCAAAGATGGAGGGCAGCCGAGGGATCAATGATGATGTGACTATGGTCGGGGATAGCAGATACATGAAGAGGAAAGAGGAAATTGAAGATGGAACCAACCGCATGTTAAATATAAAGATTAAACTACGCATCCACCTATCATTTTAAAGTTTCAGTATTGTTAGTCAAATGTAACAAGCATATTCCAATCTCTCAAGGTTAAACTTCTATTCAAGGGTTAAGAACCTATAAACTGTCTGAAGTTTGCTCTACGTTTGATTTTGGTGTCTGAAGTTTAAAATGTTAAAATGAACAGTCACAGATTTCATTTGTGTTGAAATTTAGTTTCTCGGTGTGATTACTTTAGAGAAGCTAATCCCGACGAAACCGACTGTCAAATAGGAGCTCTCATGCACGCTCCCTTCTCGTCACATTGCCGGGATTGTCACCTAAGAAGGTGGTCACATCTGCACAAGTAAATCTCGCTCTATTGTCGCTGAAAATCACTACACAACACTCTGCTGGAAACCTTTTCTTTCAGATGTTCAAGTTTTAGAGGAAATTTGGCGATTTTATAAAAAGTAAAGATTGATGAATTATGAGTGGGTGAATGGGCCGATAAATTTTTTTTAAGTGAGATGAAAAGACGCGCGAATACACCAAATTTCAACAAAAATGAAACCTGAGATAGTCAATTTCAACATTTTAAACTTCAGATACCAAAATCGAACATGGAGCAAACTTTAGACAGTTTATAGGTTCTCCTCAATTTAATTAAACATAAAAAACTATTTGGTGCCTCAATGTATCAGATTCCGATCTCGCAAGGTGAAGATTCAATTTAACTAAAGTGAAAACAATCAATTAATAGTCACAACTTATCGGTCATTCATAACTCATTAGTCTCGTGTGACTCAAGTTTGTGTCATATCTAATCAATTGATCTGGAAAACAATGTCTAATATGAATTGGTCAGAATCAGATCGAGCCTCATGGTTAGACCAATTGAGTCATCTCTCATTTGGCTAAGGTGAGTTATGAGCTCGACCGAACTCAGCCTGGTTCCAGGTATGATCCCTAGACGAGTTGACCAGTCAATCATAAACTCGGGCCACGAAAAGTTTCTAAGTAGAATTTAGATCAGTTAAGCTGAGCTCACCTAAACTCAGCCTCGTCCAGGTATGGTCTCTACTCTCCAGACCAGTTGAGGAAAAATATATATATATATATATGTGGAAAAACCTTCCATTTTGGGATAATAATAAATTGAGTTAATAATCTTAGTTTATGTTTAGGTATTTCCAAAAAAAATAGTTCAATTTTTTTTTTTAATATTTTCTATATCAATTTTTGCATATTATAAATTGTTATATTTAATGTAATATGAACATAATGATTCATATGATAAAGAAAATAACTAACAATTTATTTGAATGATTAAATATTGGCTAACAATTTGCCTGGTTGACCAAACATCAGTCAATAATTTTGTTCATAATGTGTTGGACAGGTGATCCACATTCGGTTCAAAATAGATGAAAGTCCTAAGGGGAATAAGCTATTTGTACACATGTGAAACTTGAATTAGCAAACGGTTAAAAAAGTTATGTAAGAAATTTATTTGATATAATTAACCCTAATATATTGCATGAAATGGAATTAACCAAACTCAGAGTCAGAGGTATAGTATCTCTATTAATAGCAAGGCAAATAAAATATCAACTTTGTTCTCTACAATATGTAATATGGGATGACATTTAATTTCGTTGTATTTATACCACCTCATATGGAAACAATGTACATAAAAAAGAGCTAAACTAAAACTTTTACAACAACCACGTCGAAAAGTAAAGCTAAAACTTATAGTAACAATATACTCAAATAACTGCCACTCTCACACGATTGAAAGAAGACACGCAAAATTGTAGGAAACCCCATTTTCCTTCTCGTGAAATTTAGAGCTAACATGTATGTGGAATTAAAACAATTGAGTGTAATAACAATAATAAGATTACAAAGTAATGAGCACTAAAGATTGAACAAAGAATGATCTTCATAAAAAAGATATTCTTTCTAGCTTGGTCTTTTTTTATCTTCTTTGGTGGAAGTCGACTCTAAAATGGTATTTTGTGAAACACTGTTAATTTCTATGTGTTGAGGGGTCTTCTGATCTTCTTCTTCTTCTTCTCTTGGGGGTGATGATGAGAGAGTGGTTGTTGATACTACTACTTGTTGTTGTTGTTGTTGTATTGGGTAATTAGCAGCTTCATTATTATCTTCTTCTTCTTCAATAATACCTTCATTTAAATATACAACGTCTTGCATGGTAAGCTGGTGGTACTCAACTATTTCCCTCAAGAACCGATTCTCACGTGCGTATGTTTCGTTCTCATGTGCTAATCGGGCTTTCTCACCCAGAAGTGCTTCCAGTTGGAGCCGTATCTGAATCATCACAAGTAATACGCATTCAGTGATATACAATGAGACATATAATAATATGGTGTAGCGAATCAATGCATCGTTTATTAATTAGAGATTTCGGATTCAAACACCACTAAAATAAAAATGAAACATACCAAATCATCGTCAGCAGCATTTCCACCTTTCTCGCGGCCTTCTCGAAGAACTTTGTTCTCTTCTTCAAGTTGAGAGCACCGCAATTTCGCAAATGCCAAATCTGCTTTCACTGTCTTCAATTCACGTAGAAGAAGTTTCGCTTTAGCAGCCGTCGCCATTGCTACCTGCAAGCCTTAAACATAACTTAATTATTCCTTTTCATAAAAAAGTTGAGGCTTGTAGAATGTTGTATTCGGTGTAATTTCTATCATTTCTCAGTGCTATTAATTAATCCACACATTACACAATTGAAACCTTACGTCGCGAGATGCCTTGAGTTGAGTCTCATGGTTGGTTTGATTTTGCTGTTGTATTTGGCGTTGCAGAGAGCTATTTCCACCAAAACTTTCATTCAGTGTATCCGAATGATTTCCCTTTCTTGTCACTTGAAGCTTCCATGATTCGTGAATATTTTCTTGGGGCTTTTCAGGTATTGTGTTTCCTATCTCATCATTTACGTTTGTAAACCCAGCTTCTCGTGATAGATTAGAGTACTGATCCAAGTAATAAACAAATAAAAATCCATGAAATCAATACAGATAAGTCCTATGAAAGGAAACATACTGAACAAATTCTACCACCCTAACAAAGTTTTTTTAAAAAAATAAATAAATAAATAATGTCTGTTATGTACTACATGTTTAGGGAGGGTCATATAATCAACTATCTCAATTAGTTTTTTTAGATATTTTTTTAAATGTTATCATTAGATACATTCGTTAAATTTCTAGGTCGACATTGGCTAAATTGACAAAGTCATGGCTTGACCGTCAAGCCGGTGTTAAAGTCGACTCGGAAATTTAATAAATATATACCAAATGGTAAAAAAAATCAAAACATATGTCAAAAAAAAATTATACCAGTTAATTAACTATTAAAGGGAACCAAACTTACATTAATAGGGCTATCTGTTTGACTATCATTTTCAAACTGCTCTGATGCATTCTCGTCTTCAATGATTGCTTTAGCCGTGCGAGCCAATACACCCCAGAAACCAGATTTAGAATCCCTTCTGTTTGAATCCCCATATGCAGCAAAACTCTACATTATAGCAGGCTATAATCAATTAGTTATTAAAAAAGAAAATGAAATTGGATATACATTCCATAAATCAGTTAGGAGAAGATCAGATTGCGTAAAGATTGAAGAAATTGGATATTAATTAATTAATGAATTCCTACCTTTGATCTAACAGAGTCCTTATTCCTCTCAATGTGTGCAAAAGCAGACTCGCCGCTGGCAAATGAGAAGGGCGAAACGTGATTAGCTTCAGATGCTTTGGTCGCCGACAAGGACTTGGGGGAGTCGTTGTCATCGGCCGGTGGATGGTGGATCTCCTCCTTGAATGTCGTTGATCTCGTAATTCCGTGCCTTCTTCTGTACGCCATTGATGGCGATCACCGGGTGAGAAGGCTCGATCGCTCTGGTTAATTATCCAACTGTGATGACGATAAACAAGATTCTCTTTCTCTCTCTAGCTGTGAAAATTGGAAATGAAAAAATGTGTCTCTAACGAACTTTTCCCTCTTTTTAACGAGTGAGGACGATCTAATCAACAAAACTAATTAAGATGGAGAAGAGAGAAAGAGGGGAGGCACTCCGTTTGGTTTAATATATCAAATGTAATGAGTTGCATCCTATCTTATTATTGTAAACTAACATTCACGCGTGTTGTGCGAGTAGTATGCTTGTTTTATTATCTTATATACATTTTAGTGTTAATTTATTTGTTACACCAATAGTTAAAAATATATAATGTCTGTCATTTAGAAGTTTTTCATCTTTAATTTCACGTGAAAAAGTATGTTTGAAAATAAAAGTTTTGTATAAAAAATTATGACTATTTGATTACGATATTTGAAAATAAATAATATTATATAAATTAAAGAAAATAAATATATTTTCGGCATACATTAAAATTATAAAATATTATTTAACAGCATGAAAGTTGATAAGACATTCTTGTTGATTAAGTTGCATTTTAAAGATTAGAATCACTGCTTTCATAACGTGTCATTATCTAACTTAATCTTACGAAATCAAGCAAAATTATAATTATTTAGAAAAGATCTGATGAACCATGTTTTTTTTTTTTTTTAAAGTAATTTAGAGAACTATCAGTAAGATAACACTTTTCAATCTAATGGGCCAAGTCATAAAAAAGCATATATATTGTTGCTCCACATTTAAAATATTATATTGGATGAGAGCCCCTAAGAAATAAGGCGACATAACATGATACTATAGGTATGTCTATTTCACATTTAGAATAATCTTATTTTATCCTTTCATATTGGATCAAAGTTTGTAAAGAATAAAGTGTTGCACCAAGTTAGAGTCCATAAGCCATTGCTAGTTACGATGGTTTTTTCATTATAAAACTTGGGATCTCTATTTAAAGACCAACCCTGAAACAAATCATTATAATGCGTCTAATTATTAGCTGATTATCTTTACAAATATAAAATAATATATATCCTAAATGATTCGACATCTTCTAGCACTATGTTTCAGGGCTGAAAATTAAGGTGTTACTTCCACGAATTGATCTTGAGACGTGAGAACATGTTAGTTAGAAGCATAAGAAATAGGGTAATGAGGCTTGACCTACAAACTTACCTCTTACACTCAATTATTTCATAGGAATATTAATAGTATGAGAGTATAATGAGAACACCAGTAAACTTGAATAAAATTGCATGATTTTATAAGATCTAACCTATTAAATTGCTCATGCTCGACTCGGCTCAGCATAAATAACTCAAATTTGATTTAGTATGAATTTTCAAACTCAAACTCGATTGGACTAACATAAATTTAATTAAGCTCGAATAAACTAGGTAGGTTTTTGAAAAATCTAAACTAGGTTTAGGATTATGTATGTTCCTTCCATTCTCGTAGCGATTTATCATTTTATTAAGGGTTAAAGGTACTTTTCATACCATATGTTTGACCGAATGTGGCTTTTAGCACTGGATGTTTAGTTTTGTATACTTTTAGTACCAAACGTTTGAAAAAATATGGCTTTTGGTACATCCGTTGGTTGGCCGTTAGTTTTAGCCGTTAAATGACATGTGCAAGTCACGTGATCGACTCTAAACTTTTAATTTTGTTCAATTTAGTCCCTCAAATATATTCATAACTTTTATTTTGTTTAATTTAGTCCTAAAGCTTCAAAATCGAACCCAATTGGGACCCATCTCCAATTGGGTAAATTTGACCCAAATGGGGCTATGTCAATTGAATTCGATTGGTTTAATTGGGTCCGATTTTGAAGTGTTGTGACTAAGTTAAACAAAATAAAAGTTAGGAATATATTTGAGGGACTAAACTGAACAAAATTAAAAGTTTAGAGTCGATCACGTGACTTGCACATGTCATTTAACGGCCAAAACAAACGGTCAACTAACGGATATACCAAAAGCCACTTTTTTTCAAACGTTTGGTACCATAAGTATACAAAACTAAATATCCAGTACTAAAAGCCACATTCGGTCAAACATGTGGTATCAAAAGTACCATTAACCCTTTTATTAATCGTTTAAAGTTTAAGTAGCGATTTAGTATCAATCATTTTCTTAATTTTATATATAATATAAAAACATCTGATATGTTTGACAATGAATATTTTTTTGACAGCCTTTGATTCTTTTGAATCGTCATAGGACACTGGTATGCATGCAAGAAAGAGAAGATCCGGATAATTGTCAAGTTCTTATTCATCATGTCCATCTCTTTGATATCAATTGCTAAGTCCAATCATTTTAAATTTATCGGTATGTTTGACAATTAATATTTTTTAACAAACTCTGATTTTTTTTTAATCGTCACAAGACAGTGGTATGCCTGCAAGAAAGAGAAGATAACTGCTAAGTTCTTATTCACATGTCCATCTCTTTCTCTTTGATATCAATTGCTAAGTCCAATCATTTTAAATTCATCGGTATGTTTGACAATGAATAGTTTTTGACAACCTCTGATTGAATCGTCAAAGAATTAAAACGTCGCGGTTATTTTCAACAACTCGCAATAGATTCTTGACGAAATTTCAATACGCAAACATGAAACATAGATCCAGAATGAACAAGTTCAGAAGAGTAATAGAAATGTATGAGATCTGAAAAGAAATATATGAGCACTGACTTGAATCGTCGGAGAAGTGAAGCGTCGCGGCCTTTCTATAACAGTTCACGACAAGTTTCCGACGAATTATCAAACATATCTGGAATCTTGTAAGCATTAAGTTGATTTTCCATCACGTATAACCCTAGAATTTGATTCTATTTTTAAAAATAAACCTATAGATAGCTTTTATCATTTATAACCTTAATAGTTATTATATTACAATTGACCATCTATTACTAACCCTGTTAGTTTTAAACTAAATCTCTAATTAAAAACGGTAAAACTACATAAACTCTTTAAATAAAACCTTAAAATATTGAAAAACTTAAAAGGCAAAGGTAAGCTAGAAATGTCAAAATTGACATAGATATGTACGAATTATCATTTTCGACATAAATTTTATTTTAAAAAAGAAATTTTCGATATGGGGTATATTTATAAAGATTTTTTTTAAAATTGAGGGCAATGATACGATTTTTTCTAAAGAAGAGTTAAACAATAAATTTTTCATTAAAAAAGGGGAAATTATTGCGTGTTTAAACCTTCTTCTCTTATGTACCTTGTATTTGTAGGTGCAACAAAGGGAAACTGCTAAATAGGGAGATGATAGTGACAGAGACTGGACATTACATAGGGTTAATTATGGTTTATTGATTACAATTTAAAGGTTATAAATGATAAAAGTTATATATATGGTTATTTTTATAAATAGAATCAATCTCTAGAATTATATATGATAAACACTGCATTAAGTTGAATCGTCAAAGAAAATGAAACGTCACGATCATTCTCAACAGTTCGCGAAGAATTCTTGACAAATTTTCAACATGCAAAGAAGATTTGGAGTTCATAAAGTCTACTGAAATTGAAAAGTCATGACGATTCAGAAAAATTTAACTCAAAACAAATCGTCAATCATATAAGTTGAGAAGAAAAAAAAACATTTCAAAACAGAATCGTTGAACAAGAGGTAAGAACGAAAGAGTCTTTATCAAGAAAAATGAAAGAAACACCAGAAGAAGAAGAAACTCAGAAGAAGAAGATCAAATAGAGAAAACGCAGCGGAGAAAATATCAGAATCGCAGAGATGAAGTAACCAGAGCTTTAACCTCGGATACCATGTAAACTTATGTATTGAGCAAGACGACAAAAACCCTAGGAAAGAAAGTAGACAGAGCGCCCAAGGGTTTACAGGATCAGCTCCTTTAAATGGTGAATCCAAATATCTACAAAGTAAAATAAAAAAAAAAAAATATATCTACAAAGTGAATCCAAAACTAAATAACGAAGTAGCATAAAACCAAGACTTGTAAAACACAAGTAAAACACCGTAAAACCGCTCACAAAGTTTAGAATGAACTCACACATGCTAGACCGGGCCAAGACAGTGCAATGAGCCAGATAAACAACAAAAGTGGGCTAAGCTAAGGTGAGGTTGGGCTTTAATAAGGAAGACTGAGAATCATGCCAGGGGAGAGAAGACTGAGAATCATGTCATGGGAAAGCTAGATCAGATATATGTATGGTTTCGGTTGGAGTATAGAATGCATAGTTTTTATGTGCACTGAGAGAGTTTTCTTATATAGGCGATGACACCAAATGGTTTTTTTTTTTTCTTATTTTAGGAATTTGCATAATTATTTTAAGAATTTGCCTAATTTAACTTAACTGCAAAATTTGACGGAAACACCAAATTGGAACAAATATGAAACTTGGGACAATCAATTTCATCATCAGACAGCAAACTGAAACATAAGGCAAATTTGAGACAGTTTTTAAGTACTTATCCCTTATTTCTAATAAATAATAACAAAAGAATGGTACACTGTAGCTACTTGCAGTGACAAAATGGTCTCACAAATGACCTTCTTTCAATTCAAGCACACATACAAATAGAAACTTGTGCTGGTACTTATATATCCTCATTTTGCAGTCGGATATTAAAAAATAGTAAATATAGGGACTTAAGACTTATTAGTCGCCTTCCGCCTCTGAAGATCATGCACATCTAATTGACTGATCTTAGCAGCAAGTATGAAGTCATTCTCTGTGACTCCACCTGTTCATATACATATACATACATACACAACATAAGAACACAACCATTCATTCCTTCTTCCCAAATACAAACAAAATCAACATCTCTATATTCCTGTCTATCTATATGTATTATAGATATATATCTGATTATATAGTGAAATATATAGATCTCCGTGAAAAATACAACGGATTTGAGCAAGTTTAATCCTTTCACCATATCCTTCAATAAAGGATATAAAATAGGGTTAATAACCTGGGAGAGGTCTGAAGTTTGGCCCTTGTGAATTTGAGAGATCTGAAGTTTGAAATGGTGATAACAAAGGTCTGAAGTTTGGACTTGTAGATAATAGAGGTCTCCGTTAGTTTTTTCCGTTAAAACTGACGGAAGTTGGTCATGTGCATTGCATGTGACCAGAAATAAAAAAAAATTCCAAAAATACCCTTCTTGCATCTCACATGATTCAATGAAAAGACGAAAATGCCCTTAAGGCCACCACCCAACTCCAGCCACCACCACGGCTCCGGCCGGCCACTACCCAACTCCGGCGACCACCACCCTCTCCGGCGACCACCACCCTCTCCGGCGACCACCACCCTCTCCGGCGACCACCACCCTCTCCGGCCGGCCACCACCCTCTCCGACGATTGGGCCCAAATCGGAGCCACAAAGCTCCGATCGGAGCTCGGTGGCTCCGATCGGAGCTCTGTGGCTCCGATTTGGGGCCACAGAGCTCCAAATCGGAGCTCTGTGGGCCCAGATCGGAGCCACAGAGCTCCAAATCGGAGCTCTGTGGGCCCAGATCGGAGCCACAGAGCTCCAAATCGGAGCTCTGTGGCTCCGATCTGGGGCCTTGGAGCTCTGTGGCCCCAGATCGGAGCCACAGAGCTCCAAATCGGAGCTCTGTGGCCCCAGATCGGAGCCACAGAGCTCCGATTTGGAGCTCTGTGGCTCCGATCTGGGGCCACAGAGCTCCAAATCGGAGCTCTGTGGCCCCAAATCGGAGCCACAGAGCTCCGATTTGGAGCTCTGTGGCTCCGATCTGGGGCCACAGAGCTCCGATTTGGAGCTTTGTGGCCCCAAATCGGAGCCACAGAGCTCCGATCGGAGCTTTGTGGCTCCGATTTGGGCCCAATCGGGGCCGGTGGCTCCGATTTGGGCCCAATTGAGGCCGTGGTGGCGGTCGCCGGAGAGGGTGGTGGCCGGCCGGAGAGGGTGGTGGTCGCCGGAGAGAGTGGTGGTCGCCGGAGAGGGTGGTGGCCGGCCGGAGCCGTGGTGGTGGTCGGAGTTGGGTTAGGTTTAAATTATGGACAGGGGTATTTTTGTCATTTCATCTTTATATTAATTAAACTTTTTATTAATTCAAATATTACAAAAGGGTATTTTTGACATTTCACACGGTTCTGTTAAATTTGACAGAAAATTTGGACGGAAAACCTAAAAATCACAAAGTCCAAACTTCAGACCTCAGTTATCACCATTTCAATCTTCAGACCTCTCAAATTAACAAGGGTCAAACTTCAGACCTCTCCCAGGATATTGACCCTATAAAATATACTTTGATCTAATGAAAAGAAAATCGCCACTTTCTCAGTACAAGTCCATTATTATTTATTACTGAAAATCTCTTACTTACCAACAGCATGTGTCCATATTTCAATGGTGACTTTGTTCCACCCAACAAGATGAAGATCTGGATGATGACCTGCATCACCAATAATACTCCAAACATGAATCATATAATTAATGTATAATAACAATGTGGTTAAATGAAATGAACTGTAAGAAAGAACCTTCTGCTTCTGCAACTTCTGCTACTCTCCCAAATAACTCAAGCCCTTTGGTGAAACTCTTAACAGTCCATGATCGGTTCAACTTCAGTAGACCCTCTTCATTCAACAGCTTCCATCCATCAACCTGTACATACAGAACCCAGCTACTACTCTTAATAAACTGCATACACCCTTTTCTAAAAGGGCTTGAAGGAAGAGCATCACTAAGGTGCTACTTTGACAACATTTCCAGAAGCACCATATATAATGCATGATGGTGTACAGTGTCATAAGGACTAACTTACTTTTGACATTAAACCACTTGCTACTTCCTCTGTCATAGGCTGCAGATCCTTCGCATTGCAAGGCACACATTTCTTAATTGTCAAATCTGTCCAACATAAATGATACAAGATTCGGCTTCGTCTAAGATTATACTGTGACAACAACTTGAAGGATTCAAGGAAGATGTGTTCAAGAAAACAAAGGTTCAGATACGAAAACTTAGAAGTAATTTGATGGATAAGTAGAATATAACCAGATATATCTAATAGAAAGATACATCTGGATATGAGGAAGCAGTAAGCATAAATAATGGTGTTCAATTTCAAATGAATACAAAAATAGAAAATAGGATAACTTCTCTTATTAGTTGAAAAGAAGAAATAGATTGGAATACATATCTATTTATACACAGACTTTATTCTCTCAAAGCAATACCAATCATTTGGGCATGAGAACTCTATGTGTGTGCAATCTAACTTATATAGGAAATCAGCATTAATTGCATATGAAGTTCTGTTTTCCCAACGCACCTTCACTAGTGCAAAAAGTCCTATATCCAAAAGGCGATTTTCTACTCGACGGAAATGCCAGACCATCTGGGAATCTCTCAGCCACTCGAGTAATTAAGCTGTTAATTAAAGATGCGCATATGAAAATAAGATTTTCTGGAGATATTGAAAAGTAAGGGAGGAAAACCTAAGAAACAGGGTACACCCGTTTTTTTCTTTTGAAACTGTGCTTACACGTAAACATACACATCCAGAGGAAGCTAGCATCCATGAAGTAGATAGACTTAAACCCAGTATGCAACTGATACATAATTTTCGTACAATGCGATAACAAAATGAATCCACAAGTGAAGAAAGCTCATAACTCACCATGGAAAATATAACTAAATCTAACAGGTAAAGAGTGAGCAGAGTTACTAAATGTTGTGTTATACCAGTGCAGCAAATGGAATAAGTGACTGAACTATTACTATCACACACATCCACCCATTAGAATCGAATGAACCAAAAAGTATGTATCTAATCCAAGGAGAACATGACAGATATAAGTTATTTCGCGCACTACAGATATCCCTAGGCCTAGCCTTCTCTAAAGAAAGAAAAGAGTCACGTAAGAAACTCACACAGCTAGATTAGTCTAATTAAAAACGTTGGTGTATCAATAAACACCACAATCTACGTGAATTGATCAACCACGGAAAGAAGGAATCAAATTCAAAATTATATCCATCGCAGATTCATTCATAAAAGAAAAACCACCCAGAAGAAGAGGATGCAGGCAGTACCGTCCAAATCCATGAGGTAGGAGTAGTCTCGGGGACACTGATACAGTCTGAAAAGAGCACCACGGAAAGTAGAAAATTGAACCAATCGATACTATAATAGGGTATAATGTTGTACACGGGAGGAGGAATGAGGGTGAATAGAGATAGAAATAAAGAGAACCTGAAGTTTAGAGAGAGAAATTCGGTTTCGCATTAGAACCACCGCTCGAATCATGATGATGAGGATGAACAGCTACCGGCGGCGTCGGCGTTGAAATGAAAAGTTGGATCGGATGGATTCGATTTGACTAATTTGGGATGGCAACGAGCGGAGCGGGGCGGGTATTATAGGCCAAAAAATACCGCGGGTCGACGCTCCGTAATTTAGAGTGGAGATGAAGAAGAAGCAATAAGTGTTAAATTCCACATTTGGCCGAGTCAAGCCCAACGGGTTAAACTAGAGCAACCATTTTTACAAGTGGGGTTCCATCTTAAAACCAATTGGTTTTAGAAGGAGGTAACCCACATGCTTATATAGTTGTTCTAATTCATTAAACCACCGGAGTGGGACTCATGGTGGAGGTTATTACTCAACAAAAAGAGACCACAAGATACAACAGAACGGATACCAGCAGCGCTGGACTGGAATAGCTTGGACAAGCTCGGCTAAGCCTTAGAGAAGCGACCCTCGAGCACGATAAACACGGTGTGCAACGCCAACGAGCAATCCATTCTTCGGGGCGGTTTCTAGAATTCGACATGGCTGGCTTCTTCCCCCTCCAAATTAGTAGCTTCATAGGAGTTGGTATGGCTTCCTCTCCGATTTACTCTTCGGAGGCCGCTGCTATTCAGCATGCACCTCATCTTCTGCTTATCTCCGATATTCCGCCGTATGTGGCGGATTAGCTCCGTAAGATGGGTAATGCACTGAGGAAAAAAAATCGGTTCGGTCGGACCGGTTTTTAAGTTATTTCGATCGGGGTCCGATTTATTCGGACCAGATTTTTTTAAAAAAAATTCGACCAAAAATCCGTATGGAAAAAATAAACCGCCCATGTTTAGTACGTTTTTTTTCAGTTAGGTTTTCGGTTTTAACCGAAAATCCGAACTTAATAATTAATATTTAAAATATCTCCAATTTTTACATGTAGTCCACATTAAAGTACCCGTTAATAAAATTATGTTGAATAATAAATAAAATTTCATACAACTCATACTTATAGAATATACTCAAAGTTCCAAAATTAATAAAAAGATAAATTTGAAACTACCATTAATTAAAACGTAAAATCTATAGAGTAATAGAGAAGAAGATAATTTGATTACTACTAATATAGATGAAAGTAATAATAATAATAATAATAATAATAATAATAATAATAATAATAATATTAATAGAAAATATTTGATTTTCTTAAGAAAAAATTTTAAGTTATCTTAATATATATATATTATATTATATTACAATATTGGTTGACTTCGGTCTAGTTCAGCCTCCACGGTTTTTAAAACACGAAGACGGAACCGAAAAACTGAATACTACCTAATAGAATAACAATTTTGTGTGTGTAAGAATAGCAAAGTTGACCGATACAAGGAAGTGATTAAAGACTGAGAAAATAATAATTAGCATACAAAAACAAAAACTAACTGATTGATTAAAGAGCTAGAACCAAATTGGAAGTGATTATTAAACTAAAATACATCATGATCTGGCGATGACACCACGCATCATGTTCTTAAACTCAAAGAAGTCAACCCGTCCGTCGTGATTCTGATCAACGGACACGATCATCTCCTCCACGCGACTCATCTCCTTCCCCTCCACCAATCCCAGTTTCTCCAGCACCACCTGCAGCTCCGTCGCCGATATGTATCCGTCACCGTCCTCGTCAAACACCTTGAACGCCTCCGATAGGTCATTCTCGTTCTCATCGTCAGCCACCACCACGTCACCGCCGATGACGTCATCGAGCCACTTGTGTAGGGCCACGAAGTCGTCGAAGAGCAGACCGTCGTTTCCGGACTTTATGTGCGAGGAGATGGTGGCCTCGAGATCGGAGCTGTCGGCGTCGAGGCCGAGGGTGGAGAGGGCGCGAGATAGCTCTGCGAGAGTGAGGATTCCGTCGCCGTTTTTGTCGAATAGATCGAAGATGCGGCGGAGCCTGACGGAGTTGAGGCTAGGGCTTTGAAGGCTGAATGAGGCGGAGGACCGCCTGCTGAGACCTCTTCGGAGGGTAGGCGTAGCGCTGCATGAAGACATCGCGGCCGTTGGATCAAGAGGAGCTTGATTGAAAGATCAGGATTTTGGTTGTGTTGTTGGTCTGAAGAAAAAAATGAGATTTGGAGAGAGATATATAGAAGGACGATTTTGCAAAACAAAATAAAGAACAAGGACGCAATACGCGTTTGGCGGCTTGGCGAGTCCTTTCTTCGCTACTTCGACGACTTTTCTAATTTTCTTCGAGTAGCCAAGTCTTTTCCCTTCTGTACAACTCAATTCTACGATTATTTTTATACAGAAACTATTATTATATTTTAGGTAATTTACCCATGCATTGTATTTTTATATATAAATTTATACAATTCATTTAAAAAATTCATTTTATTAAAAAAATAAATAACATGAAAATATTATTATTAATATAAAAATATTTGCTTCCGTGCAAAACATGGATAAATTATCTAGTAATAATAATATAATAATAGAAATAAAATTCATCTCGTAACAAATCATGGCCTTTCTATTCAGGTGCAGATGATACCATATGGTGCTTCCCACGAGCAGTTCTCCTACTTGAACTTCCTTCTCAGGAGCCATTGAGTATATGAACTTAGGAAATTCTTGAATGTTGAATGTAAGAGAGTAGTAAATTTGTTAGAGGGTAGTAAATTGTATGAGGTGTGAAGTTAGATAGTGGTGGGTTGTATGTGTATATATAGAGAAATAAATAATGAGTTTAAAATAAAAAAATCGAACATGTCTGGAAAAAAAAAAAATTGAGTGGTCAATCAGACGGTCCGTGTCCCCCCTACCCGGCCAGACCCAAATTTGACAATATTTGTTTTTTTAGCCTATATTTGTGTTTGGTTTTGTATGTAGACCTATTTTGGTCAAAAACTCCATATACTTATTAAGATTATTTTATTATAGTGTATATATAAATTTATTATTTACTTTATATTTCTTGATGTAATATCTAATTATGAATGGATGTATTTAAACAGATATTTTTTTTCTGTAGAGATATTCTTTTTCCGGCCATTTGTATACTCAGACTGTATTCTCTTGTGTGCCGACTGCCGAGTGCCAACTGCAGTTATCTTGTATAAATCAAAATCAATATTGCAGCTATTGAAGAATGTTAATCTATGCTTGTTGTGGTAATTTCAAAGAATAATTCTCGAAATATGGTTGCTATGTGTTGAATAAGAAACTCTATAAGAGAGGAAAAAAAATGGTCATAAGTATCCCAAGTTCTTGTTATGTTGCAATAATACACCTACTGTTTGAGGATATGTAGATATAATGTTCAATAACCTGTAAGAGGTCTGAAGATTGGCCCTTGCGAATTTGAGAGGTCTGAAAATTGAAATGGTGATAACAGAGGTCTGAAGTTTCGACTTGTAGATAATAGAGATCTCCGTTAGTTTTTTCCGTTAAAACTGACGGAAGTTGGTCATGTGCATAGCATGTGACCAGAAATAAAATAAAATTCCAAAAATACCCTTCTTGCATCTCACATGATTGAATGAAAAGACGAAAATGCCCTTAAGGCCACCACCCAACTCCGGCCGGCCACCACCCAACTCCGGCGACCACCACTCACAACTCCGACGACTGCCACTGTTTCGACCAAGTTAACGCGGGTTGTCTGCTGAGTAACTTGTCGATGTCTTCAGGTTGGGTGCGAGCTTGTTAGGGCCAAGTCCGTCTCCTAGGGTCGTGCACGGGCCTTTGGCTTCGTCTTCAAAATCGCACTAAGTCCTTCGGGCTCTCTCGCTGACTGTCCGTCCGTACCTGCAAGAGGAGCATTACCGAGCAACTCCCGTGGAGAGGGGGGGTGCTTGGTGCGCTCACTCCGACGATCAACATTAGACAGTTCTAGAGAGAGAAAGTTTAGAGAGAGGTCAGAGCTTTTCTCAATTCTCACCCAAAGTGACTTGAAAATGTTTACACCCAAGGTGGCTATTTATAGGCAACCTTGGACCGTAAGCCGGTTTTGACCCGGTTCAATGTGGAAATGTGAACCGGGATGCAGGGGAGAGCTTTGAGAAGAGGACTCTGACGCGCGTCTCAGGCGGCTGTCACGAGCGGGACGCGCGCGCCTTGTAACGGGGGGTCCCCGACGTATAGGAGTTAGTTGAAAATCGGGTCTCCGTATACATCCAGGACAAAAAAAAGGGGGTGTGCGCGACACCCCCGGGGTGCAAAGCTTACCCGGAATTCCGGGTAAGCCCCCGGGGGTGCCGGGCAAGTTCGCGACTTGCCCGGTTTCCCCCGGTTAGCTCGAAATTGGGTTTCGTAGTGGGTCTTACGTGCGTGCATGAGGTCCGAATAATTTAAAACCGAGCCCGAATCATGCGTATATCCATCACTTGCCCCCGAGTTAAATAATGGCTTGACCTTTATTTAACTCTATTTTAAGATAGGGTGTACGCGTGATTAGGGTCGTCTGCTCACCTTGGGTCTTGACTTACCAAGGGTGGATACGCGCGGCTCAGACGAGCTCCTTGCCTTAGTTTTTTGAGATGGTCATGCTTGATAACTGCGCAAAGGGTTAGTAGCACAACGGACTACGAGTAATATGATAAATGTGATTTTGGAAGAAGTAAGGCGTGAGCGCACATGAAATTTTTCGGGTTTGTAAGATGATCAAATAAATGTGGAACGTTCATGCCACGACTAATTGTATCAAAATGATAATAAATCATGAAAGTTTTGATAAAACGTTTTTCATGCAATATGATGGTTTTCGGGAGCCCGTCGTCCGAGACGGCCGTCTTGACGGCGAGACGACGGTTTTAGTAAATGAAATAATGTCGGGTTTGGAAAATCACATGTGATGGACTTAAGCAATAATTCTCATGAATATGTGCAATCATGGTTTATGATGTTAACATGAATGTGATGACATGATATAAATGATGTGAGCACATAATCAATAATTGAATCATGAAAATAATCATGTAATAATAAAAAACATGAATCATGCATTTTGAGATGACATAGTGCGCGCTAGATTATGTGCGCATAACATGTAGTCATGATTGCTAAAAATGAGTCTAGAAAATAGTAAGTGTTGTAATAAGAAGATAACAACGTACTGTCATGCAATTGATCATGCAATGACGGAAATGTAAATCATAGCATGAATAAATGATATGACGACAATTAACTCATGTACGTGTAATATGTAAATCATGGATGTGTGCAATGCATGACGATGACGTGTGTATGACGTATGTGTAAAGGATGCATAGTCATGTACTAAAAGACCTAGAAAAAATAGAGACAGGTAAAGGGTTACCCACACACTTATGAGGGAGCGTGTATCACAGACGCGCGGGTCCTAAGCTTGCGAGGTGTGATGCATCCGCCGCGTCGTTGACGAACAGAGTATGTTCGCAACGTATATGTCGAGAGACGAGGCCCTTGTTGATATAGTATTGCCCCCGGAGTAGAGGTGCTTGTAGTGACGTGATAGCGCTAGCCTAATGACTCGTTACCATGGTTGTCGTTATTTGATCTTTGTCGACTGCCGTTGATTGCCGTCATAGGAAAATACTTAGAAAGTATTTCTTGATGGTCGACACTTTGTCATATGTCGACTGCTGCCCTAGTGGAACACTTAGAAAACATCCTTTGATAGTCGACACCTCGTTATATGTCGACTGCTGACATGGTGGAACACTTAGAAAATATTCCTTAATAGTCGACACCTCGTCATAAGTCGACTGCTGACATGGTGGAACACTTAGAAAATGTTCCTTGATTGGCTCTTTCTTTCATGACCATACTACCATCCATATGCGTGCTAGCTGAGTATGTGTGCGCTTGTATGTGTGCGCTTGTATGTGCGCGCTTGTTCCAACACTTAGAATTTTTTCCTTGTCTGTTGCCATGCATGTTGTCACTATAGGCTTGATGTCGACGTAGAGTAGGTGTCGTCATAGTGGTTGATATGTACAGGGGGTTGCCCCCCTCGTGGGGTGTTCGCTATGTGATAAGTAGAGACTAACGAGTCTCGTAGATATGTAGTTGTCTCCCATGTCGATGGTTACTGGGATCTTCCGAAGTAGGGTGTGTTCCATGACTGCTACTTGGTTTTTCCAAAGTTGGGTGCATTCCACGACTGCTACTTGGTTGTTCCAAAGTTGGGTGCATTCCACGACTGCTACTTGGTTGTTCCTAAGTTGGGTGCATTCAGCGACAACTACTTGATGTTTCCGAGGTAGGGAGAAGGCCAGAGGTCGGCGAGGCGACGTGTCCTTCCATGGCGTCGGTCAAAGGTCGGCGAGGCGACTGCCTATCCGTGTTGCTGCCGCTACCTGGCGTTTTCAAGGTAGAGTGCATTCTGCGACCGCTACTTGGCTTTCCCCAAAGTAGAGTGTGTCTAGCGACCGCTACTTGGTTTTCCCCAAGGTAGAGTGTGTCTAGCGACCGCTACTTTATTTTCCCCAAGGTAGAGTGTGTCTAGCGACGGCTACTTCGAGATGCGTGGACATGATAGCCGCTCCGAGATACGCGAACATGATAGCAACTTAGTGTATCTGTTAGGTTCTTCGTATGTGAGGTGGTAGATCTCACATTTCCATGTCGACGTGTACGCGCGTGCGATGCTGTGCGCGCAGTGCTGCACCTAGTGTCCGCTGCTACTATACTTAGTTTCTGAGCGAGAGGTGTTACTCCTCCTCTTAGAGCGTCGATGCACGCGCGTTTGGTAGGAGGTGTACGCGCTTCGCAGATGTGCGTGTTTGGTAGGAGGTGTACGCGCTTCACACGGCTCTCCCAAATCTTGTAAACTGATGATCTTAGAATAACAGTGGTATGCCATGACTTGTCGTTGCGTTTCCCACAGACGGCGCCAAGTGTTTCGACCAAGTTAACGCGGGTTGTCTGCTGAGTAACTTGTCGATGTCTTCAGGTTGGGTGCGAGCTTGTTAGGGCCAAGTCCGTCTCCTAGGGTCGTGCACGGGCCTTTGGCTTCGTCTTTAAAATCGCACTAAGTCCTTCGGGCTCTCTCGCTGACTGTCCGTCCGTACCTGCAAGAGGAGCATTACCGAGCAACTCCCGTGGAGATGGGGGGGGGGGGGTGCTTGGTGCGCTCACTCCGACGATCAACATTAGACAGTTCTAGAGAGAGAAAGTTTAGAGAGAGGTCAGAGCTTTTCTCAATTCTCACCCAAAGTGACTTGAAAATGTTTACCCCCAAGGTGGCTATTTATAGGCAACCTTGGACCGTAAGCCGGTTTTGACCCGGTTCAATGTGGAAATGTGAATCGGGATGCAGGGGAGAGCTTTGAGAAGAGGACTCTGACGCGCGTCTCAGGCGGCTGTCACGAGCGGGACGCGCGCGCCTTGTAACGGGGGGTCCCCGACGTATAGGAGTTAGTTGAAAATCGGGTCTCCGTATACATCCAGGACAAAAAAGGGGGGGGTGTGCGCGACACCCCCGGGGTGCAAAGCTTACCCGGAATTCCGGGTAAGCCCCCGGGGGTGCCGGGCAAGTTCGCGACTTGCCCGGTTTCCCCCGGTTAGCTCGAAATTGGGTTTCGTAGTGGGTCTTACGTGCTTGAATGAGGTCCGAATAATTTAAAACCGAGCCCGAATCATGCGTATATCCATCAGCCACCAAACTCCAACGACCATCACCCAACTCCGGCGACCACAACCGCGGTCCCGATTGGCCCAATCGGGGCTGGTGGCTCCGATTTGGGGCTACAGAGCTCCGATTTGGGCCCAATTGAGGCCGTGGTGGCGGTCGTCGGAGTTTGGTGGCGGTCGTCGGAGTTGTGAGTGGTGGTCGCCGGAGTTGCGTGGTGGCCGGCCGGAGCCGTGGTGGTGTCCGGAGTTGGGTTAAGTTTAAATTATGGACAAGGGTATTTTTGTCATTTCATCTTTATATTAATTAAACTTTTTATTAATTCAAATATTACAAAAGGGTATTTTTGACATTTCATGCGGTTCTGTTAAATTTAACAGAAAATATGGACGGAAAACCTAAAAATCACAAAGTCCAAACTTCAGACCTTAGTTATCACCATTTCAATTTTCAGACCTCTCAAATTCACAATGATCAATCTTCAGACCTCTCACAGGTTATTGACCCTAGATATAATTGTCAACCTTTGTTATTCATAAAAAAACAGTTAAAAAAATTCTGAATACTCTCTCATTATTGTTACAATAACTTGCTCCATACAGTAGTAGTAACATCATTAATTATTAGTACTCAAACAACATTATAATGATTAAATCAGTAGAGTAACTACATCTCAAAAATCAAAACATTTACTAAGCTAGTGCCATCAAGATGTTCCGTATGTAAAAGATAATAAATTGGAGGAAATAATTATTTATTGGATTGAAGAAGACTTTGGTGATAAGTGGGACGAATAGTGAAGGAGAATTTAGAAAAAAAAAAAAAAAAAAAAAAAAAAAAAAGACTCCGACTTGTAAAATAAATATTTGTTAAGGAGTAGAATTTTAAGTGATGACAAATTGAATTGTGAGGACAATTTCAAATTTTCAGATCTTTTTATATAATAGCTTACAATCTATATATATATATGGCTACTTGATAATTTTTACCAAAAAATAAAATGTATACATGGTTACATTCTAATTTTTACCAAAAAAAAAAGGCTACTAATTTCTAATGGCCATTCAAATGGTTATACATACAATCCACACATATATATATATGTATACAGGTTTGAGAGAGTAATAGAGCAATTCATAATATTAAACAATGGTTTCCAGAGATTATAAATCAGTTGTATTCCTCTTAGGGGTTCTCTGTTTGGCCATCATTTTTACTGCAGCTACAGGTAATTGGATTCACTATAAAAGAAAATTGATCATTTCATCTCTATATGACTGTCAAAGTACAAATATTTTTTTAAAAATATAGATATTAAATCATGCATTCGCTTATCAATTCAACTTTTAGAACAGTATAATTAAGTGGTTCGTCTAAATGTAACACGGTTGCTATTTTTCTCAGGCGAACGACGCCCGGACAGACTCAAAACGGTCCCAGTAGGGAGGTGTGCTGATGTAAAGCCGAATTGTAATGACTACTGCAAGGAGCATTATAGTTCGGAAGGGATCTGTGTTAAGGAAATAGGACCAGGAACTGAAACTGAATGTTTTTGTATTGTTCCGGATCCACCAAGTGCTAATCATAACTAGCTAGATCATGAGGATTTTGATTAATAATATGTAGCAGATGATTAATTTCTTATAGTAAGTCATCACAATAAAGTTGTTTTGTTTTACGTGATTTGTTCTACCTGTTATTGTGTGTTTTCTCAATGAGGACTATCTATCTATGGCCGGGTACCATTTTCTTTGGTAAGAACATCACATGGACACATTGAATTCACACTTAATAATAACCCCGCAAAGCAATGCATGTGCCTAAAAATTATATAAAGGTGTGTTTTGATGTATTAGGATATTATAATGCACAATGTATTAGTTAATATTGTATTTTTTTTTTTTTGCCAAAAGTTAATATTGTGTTTCGATTATATATTATATAAGTTTTACTAAAATTATGTTGTTACTAACCAAAATACCATTATCATTACTTAGTGAATAGTAATTTTGGCCACTTCGAGCAGAGTTTCATTGACCCGGGCCGAGCTGTGGTGACCTTTGGCCACTCTCAAGTGATTTTGGGCTAGGCTCTAGCGACTCGGGCCGAACTCCAGTGACCATGGTCCAAGCTCCTGCAACCTTGGGTAGGACTCTGGTTGTTGACCGGAACAAAGTTCCGGCGACCTCGGGTCAAGCTACATCTGACTTCTGGCCGGAGTCCGGTGATTTCGAGTCAAAGTGTCACATGACTTTGGGCTGGGTTTCGACGACCCCGAGTAAGACTTTAATAATAATAATGATAATATATATATATATATATATATATATATATATATATATATATACTAAGGGACATTTTGGTCTTTTAATCCTTTCATAACTATATCCTAATTTTACATATTTTATTCAAATATTATATTAGGATATCCTAATACATGTTTCATCCAAATATTATGTTAACTGCACCAATTAGAACATCATAGTCTTCTATACTTAGCTAATACACCCAAACTTCAGAAACATGTAAATAGATAATTGACCCGCGCTTTATATGATGAAGTATAAAATTTATTTGAGTTATTGTTTTATTAGTTTAATTTAAAGATGGATATATTAAATAGCAATAAGCAGAGATAAATAATATATAAATCACTTAGTATATATATTAAATTGGCTAATTATTAAGATTAAATTAACTTAAAAATGAATATACCTTTATTTAAAATTATTTAACTTAATTTTTTATATTATTTAATAATTTTATGCTAAAGTTAAGTAATAACACAACCATTAAAAAAAACATTTGTAAAACGTCATTGTTAATTATTCCATATCTTTCTTATATATAGGATCTTAGTTCAAATATAATTACATCCTCGATTTTATTTAAATATTATAATTGTTCATATAAAATTATAACATGGGCATAATTATCATTCAAAATTCTTTACATAAAAATATTAAGAAAAAAAATCATTTAGTAAAAGTAAAATGTCTCGTAATAATGAAATAGAGATTCCTATGTTAAAATTATCGATAGTGATACGAACAAAACATTACCCCAACTTACCAGTTACCACTGAGGTTTGAGGGACTAAATCCAAAGAGAAGACGCCCTAACAAAACTTAAATGCTTAATTTATGTATTAATTGTATAGACATAATAATTAAATATATAGGACTTTGAACAAAAAAAAACTATATAGGACGAAATTTATTGTGTGAACTCCAAAAGTTGAATAGTATTCTCGGACGACATTGATAGCACGATAATCTTGAATGGTCAAACTAATATTATATTCTTGGGAAAAAAGAAAACTAATATCATATTAGTTTCCCAGGTCAACAGGTTTGGTCTAGGCTGCTGAGCAGGAAAACCCGAAAGCCCGAAAGCCCGAAAAACCCGTCCCGAGCCCGTCCCGAAAAACCTGGTCCCGAATAGACCCGAGCCCGAGCGGGCGGGACTTTTATATTCAATTCAGGCTCGGGCTCGGGCTTTTGTGCCAAAATCCCGAAAAGCCCGAGCCCGTCCCGAATTTTTTTTTAATACTATATAAATATATATAATTATATATATTCCCCACTAACTATAGTTAGTATCTAACCATCTTCCTCCATGTTTGAATTTTTTTTATTATTTTTTTTAATTTTTTTTTTATTTTTTTATTTTTTTTAATTTTTTTTTTAATTTTTTTTCAGATTTTTTGTTAAAATTCGGGCTAGCCCGAGCCCAAGCCCGAGTCCCGAAGTCCCGGCTCGGGCGGGCCATTTTCCTTATTTTCGGGCTCGGGCTCAGGTAAAAGCCCGCCCATCCCGGCCCGAGCTCACCCCTAGTTTGGTCTATACCTGCCTATCTTCGTAAGGGAATGCCAATAAATAATTGACAAAAAATGAAAAAAAAAAAAAAAAAAAAAACGTCGTTTGTTAAAAGTTGGTAAATTAAATCAAACTGCGAGTTTGGTTAAGAATAGTTTCCTAATTCAATTAATTTATTTTCCGTGAAAATTGTCATTGATCTTTTAGTTTTGAGTTTAATCTTAAATTTATAGTTGAATTGATGTGGGAGATCTTGAAGTATCGGATTTTGGCGTGCACTGTATTTCATGCAGAAACGGCGATCTGAGCAAAATCAATGGTAAACAAGGGGTTTGACGTTTTTCGTCCAAAATCCTTCGTTTAGGGGTCGAAATTGCAGTTTTATGTTTCTGTCAGTCTATTTTTTTTTTTTAATTTGTCGGTTTTGTTAGAGTCTATTTGCAAATTTCGAATTTTTACCTAGGGCTAGGGTTTCTGTTTTCAGTATTTAATATATGTTTAGCCTTCTTTACCTTCAGTTTATTGATTAATGAAAAAATAGAGGTTTTTCTCAATCTGCGTCAATTTTTCGGTATTTTTCTGAATCAACGAATTCTTGCGCCTCTATCCAACAAATTCTTGGCATTCCCTTTCGAATCAACGAGTATTTGTCTCATCTATCCCCATCACGCTGCATCATGAACTTAAGAGTCAAGAGCATACATTCAAAATAATCTACATGGATTGGTCTTTCGAATAATTAGTTATTTACATATGCATTGTGCCAGATTATATTTTATAGAAAATTATTTATTATAATTTTAGTAACACATGATTTATAAAGACATTTGCTTTTCAAATTAAATATGTTAAAAATGTATAATTAGTATTATTGATTACTTTATCATAATAATACACGTAAATTAGAAATATATGCTATTCAAATATTTCTACATCTACTTTCATATAAAAAAATGTTCGTAAATCACAAGTACCATATAAAAAGTTATAATTTATTTTATCATAATATTCAATGGTAGAAATATATCTTTAAATGTTAAAATTAAGATTTATACAGTTGTTTGTTAAGAAAAATAACACATTTTAGCTTCAAATTTCTTATTTTAAGTTTTGCAGAGTGTCACATAAAATGTCAAAAAGAGCAAGGGTTAAGTAGTTATTTACTAGCTGAACTTTGAGATTTATATATAACTAGATAAATTGGTCATGCTTTGTACAGAATGGTAATTTTAATAGTTGTAATTTCTTGTTTATTTGTATTTTTTTTAAATTTTAGATACTAATACTATATATACACAATGGTAAAAAAAAATGATAAATTTTTTAAAAAATAATTATAAATTTTAAAAGAGTTGTGAATCTTGCCCGCACTATGAAGTAGATTGTAAAAGTTTACTTAAATGATTGATATAACAATTAAAAAAATTAAAATTACAATAAAGTTGAAATTTTAATTGTTAATAGGCATAAAATAAGAAAATATAAACCTTGCAAATGTTTTATACATTCTCTGGCCAATTGCTGTTTTTGTTTATGTATTCTTAATTTATCCATTAGGGCAGTCTGGTTGGTTCTTTGCGCCCAGTTTTGGTGTAGCAGCTATATTTCACTTCATCCTCTTTTTTAAAGGGTTTCATTTTTATGTTTTAGATTGTATTTGATACATTTTTTCTTACACATAATTTTTTTTCATATAATATTATTTTATAGAAAGTTTTATACATAAAATAGTTTTAAAAAACATATTTTACAATTTTGATGGTGACGATGAGGAACAAAATATTATTAAAATAAATAAATAATTTCAATTTAATATATTATTACTATTATCAATAATAAATTTTAGTTTTTATCGAAAATCAAACTTAATATTTAGTTGATAAAAAAGCTGGCCAAACTAATTTGATAATATTAATGCTAAAATAAGAGTATAAAAGTTGAAGCAAATTTAACAATCTCTTTATATTTATAGATAAAGTATAATTGGTATTATTACTTGAAAAAATTGACAAAAAAAAAAAAAAAAAACGAAACGATAGACACATTATATAGGAGATATGGAATTATAAATGAACCCATAAAACCACTTAATTTTGATATGCAATCGACATATTTTATTAATTGTTAAAACGATATAAGTCTCATCGAAATTATATTATGTATAGATATATAATTTGCTAGCTAGAAAAATTTGTATACACAATTTACTAGTTGTAACTTAAAAAGGTGCAATATTGTAGTTATTCTAATTTATTATTAATCTATTATTTAAAGAAACGACTACAGATTTTAGTAGTATTATTAAAAAATATATTTTTTGATTTTTTTTAATATGTACAAAATTGTTTCCACATTTCTTAAAATCCTATAAAAAATAGTATTATTTTCCACTATATTTTAATTAGTCAAAAAATCAGTTGACTATAAATATAATTGAATGTGCAACTCTTAAGACACATTAATTTTTTTGCAACAACTAACTTCTAATTAAAAAAAAAAAATCTCATAAAATCTTATTTATTATTTATCTAGAGAAAATTCAATTATATTTACATGTAGATTGCATTTTTGAGCAATTTGTATTATGAGTTCTTGAAAGGTGCATTTGTAAATTGTAGGCATGTCCCGGTTAGGTAGGTAGTAAATATTGATGAGTGGTCCAAAATATTTTAAATTCTCTACCAACCTAACCTCCCTCCTCCTGCTCGTGCCCTACTCTCCGCGGCACTCTCCTTACCAATGTGTCACTAACCAGTAGTGTACCAGTGTGTATATAAATCACCACCACTTTCCAACTATCTACTTCCTTCAGTTAAGAATCTGCACTCTCCGGTGGTCGTTGGAGGTTTAAAATGGGCGGCGATATCGAGAGACACAGCGGCGATGGCAGTGCAATGGAGTTAGGGCAGACCGTGCTGCAGACGATGAAGTGTTGCCAGGAGAGAAACGATCCGCCGTTGGTATGGGCTGTGGAGGTGGCCAAATGTGTGTGTTCCCGCGGGTTGGGGCTTCCAAGCACCGAGCTCGGGCAGGTCCTGGTCTCGCATCTATGCTCCAACCTCAACGTCCCCGCTCTCTGGAAGTTCATCGATCAGGCTCTTTCTTCCCGCCTCGTCTCCTCTCTCCACGTTCTCTCGCTCCTCGCGCCTAGGTACCTGTTATTTTGGAAATGCACATTGAGATAGATATATCCGAGTAATTTGTTCTGATCAATGTGACAGTAATGTAATGCACGAGATGGTTCATGCTGCAAATTGAAGTAATGCGTTGCCTTTGATTGTTTGAATTTATGCAATTTTGTTTGAATAAAGCACGGTAGAAAGCAATAGGGGGACACACAGTCCTCTGTGTTTTGAACTTTTGATGCAATGCATATTTGGTTGACAAGCTATGCTGTGCTGTGACAGGATACTCTCTCATCGACATGTTCAGCCGGAGGCATATCGACTGTATCTCGAACTCGTAAACCGATATGTTCTCTCACTTGAGTTTGTTCCTACAGATGCTACTAGAGATAAGTACGAACCTACTCTTACTTTTTGTTGCTTTGAATTCAGAGTTTAAAGAGCATGGTATTCTGTGATTAGGATGATTTAAATGGTTGTGTATTTCTAAGAAACCTGTTTTGTACTCCATGTAGCTTTGATCATAATAATACACATTTGTCTTCTTCAAGACAAATGTTGTTTTACTTGGACAAAATATGTAAGACAGTCTTAATGAAATTCTGCAGGATAGTGAAATCTGTTGATGCAAACGTCCAGCTTTCTCAGGCTTATGGGATACAGATTGGAGATGTTGGGCAGGCTTTTGTGTTCTTCTTCTTCAGCATGATGATCGCTCTGATTGATAGTACCATGATTGATTGGGGCTTGCAAATAACGCCTTCGGATAGTCCCAGTTTTTCTCTAGGAAGCGAGGAGGTCCAGCAAATGGACGTAGACTCGAGACAGAATCAAAATGATAAAATGATTGAGCACCGCGAGAGGATGCGAAAAACAAATTCTGTTGTTGCCCTAGAGGTGTTAGAGAAAGTAACAGAAAGCAGAAAGGCTACTGTTTTGCTCCGTCTGATTCACTTGAACATGTATGTCCTTCTATTATTTTGATCTTTATTAGTAGTTCTTTGAGATTTTGTAGTTCTTATATCATTTCATCGTATGTATTTACAATTACAAATTGTTATTTGTTAATCCTGTTCAGTTCGTAGTTTAAACAGTTTCCTTTGTTGAAATTTATCCTAGTTTGCTACATGCTTATGGATTTGAAGGTGAATGACCAAACTGATTGTCCTTGATTAGCTTAAAAGATTTGCTTCTTCTGCACGAGATACCTTGATGTGTTTGCTTATTTAGTTTGCTTTTGCAGTTAATTCTTGTTGGCTTTTCCATGTTTGAGACTTTAAGTATGTTAGACGACTTCTCAAGTATAATGCCTCTGCATATGATGGTCTAGGATATTTATTCTCTTGAAGCCAAAGACTAGCACTTCCGCATTCCACCATTTTTTGGATTCAACTTCTTGCATATAGATTATACTCTTGTAAATATGTTGTGATCGTTCACATGATTAGTAGAAGATGTGCATCTATACATTAATAGTATATTCAATCTTTATGTTTTATTTCTGCAGGCCAGAGAAGTTCGAAGGACTACTGCAGAGACTGAAGCTTCTTGGAGCCCATAAATTGGTTCCATCAAGTCCCAGTGTGGCAAAGCATGTCTTGTTTAGATTATCAGCCAACATCGATAGAAGTTTAGATTCTGAATGTGCTCTAAACAAGCGAAGCATCATAGGAAAATTTATTGATCTCGGGTCATGCAAAGTGCCGACTTGCAGCTCCGAATCTGCTCTTTCTGCATGTTGGGTTCTGTTTGATATCTACATGGAGAGTGCGATGGATGCAAAACAACTTCCTGTAACATCGGCTATTGATATACTTACTGGTGAGCTTCTAGAGTTCTTCCATATTATTGAGTGTCCTCTAAGTTTCAAGTGTAAACATATTAAGAAAAGATGGGAATATTCTAATTTGAGTTATTTAATACTGAGATATTGCTGCAGAAACTATAATGAGCCTGCAAGTCTTAAATCGGGCAAGTTGGGAAGAAACCTTCCTAGCACTCTGGCTCTCAGCTCTTCGCCTTGTGCAAAGGGTAGCTGCTCTATCCTCCAAATCTGTGATAATACATTACATTGGGTTGATTATGGAGTTGCCTACTCTTTATTGGTATGAAGCAAGTTGTCACTGAACTTTCATTATATGTAGCTAGGCAATACTGCTCTAAAACTTGTGAAACTCTTTCCCTTTAATATCTGTTAAGTATGTCATGACTCATGATGGCTGGAACAATGACTAGAACTACTTCTTGCTAAGCTCAATGTCAAAAACACCCGAAGAAGTGCTAATCTGGTACTTTGGAAGATTTAACCTCCACGTCTTTCGACATATTCAGTGTAGGGCCAAGTTGAGCGGTTCATCTGCCAAAGTTAAAAGTTTAGACTAAATTGCAACAAGTTGAGGGGGTTCTTTGTCATTTATTCCTGCATCATTTTTTATTTATTCTGAGGTATCCTCCATTTTTGTCTCTACAGGAACGTCATCCCCCTGAAGGTCCTATTCCGCATCTAGAGGCCCGCCTATCTATCCTTTTGTCCATCGTGCCATTGGCAATTGTTAAAACTTTGAATGACAGTTTAAAACCTACATCCACTTCTTCAAGAGATGTTATGACATCATCATCTGCAGAGAATACGTTTGGACACGATATTACTGCTTCAAGAACATATAGTCTAATCATGTCTCTCCAGGCACTTGGTCAATTTTCTGAACTGTTGTGTCCACCGGAATGTGTAGTGGAGGCAGCTAATACTGCTGCTGCAAAAGCAGCTACTGTTGTTTCTAACTCTAAGAATCTACGTGATGGCATCGGTGGTCATAGTCATGCTGATAATTTTGCCAAGGCTGGTAATATTTTAAACAATGTTTTGTTCTTGCCTCTTCTTTTGAAATGGTAGAAGATCCTAACTGTTCCAATTTATTGTCATCACATGTCAGGTGGCAACATGAGGCATCTAATAGTGGAAGCTTGCATTGCTAGAAAATTAATTGATACGTCAGCCTATTTATGGCCTGGGTATGTGCCAACTGCTTCTGTAATTTTGACTTCAGATCCGGCAACCCAACCAATTTCTCCGTGGTCTAGTTTTATGGATGGATCGCCACTAACTGGCTCATTGATAAGTTCTCTTGTCAAGACCCCTGCGACAAAGTATGAAGGATGATCATCTTTAATATTGTAGGTTGTAAGCTTGTTTCTTTCATTTTCTTTTGTTTATAGATTTATAATTTTTCCATTGTGTATTTAAGCTTCACAGAGATTGAAAAGTTATATCATATTGCTTTAAATGGATCGGAAGAGGAAAAGCCCGCTGCTGCTAAGATTTTATGCGGTGCATCACTTAGCCATGGATGGAGTATTCAGGTGCCGTATCTATTGTTGACAATTCTTACTGAACCTGGTTTAGATTTTCCACCTCGAAATATGCTAGGTTAGATTGCTGAGTGTTAATTATTTTATGTTGGTCTATTTTTAGGATAGGCACGTATCTGATAATCTAATGCAAAAGCTGAAGCTGTTTGGTATTGCTCACTTATGTACCACTTTATTCTGTTTGTCTTCTCGAATGTGGTGTTCTTTACCGTAACAACTCCAACAGTTTGCACCTGCAGTCTTTAAAATTACGAAGGAATTAAAATTAGGGACAGACCCCTACTCTTCTGAAACTGGGCATCGCGTGCATACAGGGACCCCATAAGCTGATATGCCTGCCTTGTCGTTATTATTAGATTTTTGCAGTGTGACCTAACTTGTATTACAAGTCCCTGGTCTAGGTTAAATTAGTTTACCATGACGTAGAAATATGATGAGCTCATTACTTCAAGTAGGAAGGCAGTAAACTCTTTCGTACTTGTATTTTTATTTCATTTGCATTTCCATGTGGACCGTGTAGGATTGTTGCTAGTATTATGGTTGCTAACGCTGAAGATCTTACCCAAACAAAGTTATTTTCATTTTAGCTTAAACGATTTGGAAAAGGATTAAGTATTTAAACTATATAAAGCTAACATGATATAAATGAAATTTGTTCCAACCTCTGACAAATTACATGTCTTGTCTAATCCCTAATTTCTCTTTGATAAAGGTAATAAGACCATGTCTTTTAAACTCTGCGCCTCTGCAACTGAGCTACTCCTGATAGTAACTAATTAATCTTTAAAATTCGGAGATGGAAGGGTCACTTTTCAAGCTTTGACATTTTTTTGTTTCATTGGCAGGAACATGTGGTTAAGTTCTTGGTTAAGCTTCTTTCTCCTCCTGTACCATCCAGTCAGAACAATCAGCAGAGTCATTTGGTTGCTCATATTCCCATGCTAAGTGCTATCCTATTTGGAGCTTCTTCAATTGATATTGTCCATATACTTTCTTTGCATGGTGTGGTAAGTGATATTTCTGATTCTCACTCTCATATATGTGCCTGCAGTAGAGATAAACAGGAATAATAGATACAAGAATCCTCTTGTTGATTGGTCCTTAATATTAACTGATGAAATTGTTAAAGTTAAATACTACTCTTGCGTATTTAAGATAAGTTTCTCTCTTTTTATGCTGGGATATCTATATGTTGAACTTAACCCTTCTCTAGAAAGAAAAATATCGGCCATCTTACAGAGTTGAAAAACTGGTCTATTTTCCACACAGTGAGAAGCTGCCTTTGAGTTTATTGTCACAGGGTTAAAGATTTTTGTGCAAGCTTTCTATTAGGTGTGAATATTAAATATTTTTAACTTTGTGTTTGGTCAAAAATCAAAATATGAAAACCAATTGCGTAGTGCATATAGGACTGGTTACTTTCTTTACAACTGTTTGTACGAAGTGTTCGTGGATGGAAATTAGGTTGATGAAATTGGTTTCATGTAGTAGGTTCCGGAAGTGGCAGCTGCATTATTGCCCCTCTGTGAGGCCTTTGGGTCCCTTGATCCCTCCACCTCAAGCAGTGGCACCACAGATGATGAGCTATCAGTGTACATGGTGTTTTCTGCGGCATTTCTATTTCTTTTACGTCTCTGGAAATTCTACAGACCACCACTTGAACTGGGTATGAGGGCAGGAGAGGAAGCAATTGGAGGCGTGCTTACTCTGGAATATCTTCTGATGTTGCGAAATAGTCGTATTACATCAGCATCACGTGATTATACGGGACATGAGGAAACCAAAAGCAGCAGCTTATTATTAGATAATAAGATTGACCCAGCAGCATTAGATAAGCAAGTGTATCTCGATTCCTTTCCAAAGTTAAGAGCTTGGTATTGTCAGAACAAAATATGTGTTGCTTCGACCCTGTCAGGCCTCAGCAGTGGCAATCCTGTTCATCAGGTAGCTAATCAGATTATACATAGGATTTACAGGAAAATGACTAAAAATGTTACCACTGCTACTGGTAATTCAACACCGCCAAGTGGCAGCAGCTTAAGTGAGTCTGAACCACCCAATTCTGGAGAGGAAACCTATCAAAGACCTCTGCTTCCTGCTTGGGAAATGTTGGAGGCAATTCCTTTTGCTCTAGAATCACTTTTAACGGCATGTGCATATGGAAAGCTTTCACCACGCGACTTGACAACAGGTCCTTGTTTCTTTTCTACCTTCTTGACTATAGAGATGTACTATTAATAAGAGTTGATAGCTTACTTGTTATGAATGAATGTTTGCAGGTCTGCGTGACTTGGTTGATTTTTTCCCTGCATCAGTTGCGGCTATCATCAGTTATTTCTCAGCAGAAGTAACTCGTGGCATATGGAAGTTAGTTCCAATGAACGGAACAGACTGGCCCAGTCCAGCAAATGCCCTTCCAACGGTCACATCTGAAATTACGAAAATTCTTGGTGCAGTTGGCGTCCACGTTCCTAGCTATCCATCTGGTAATCTCTAAATTCTTAATCAAACAGTTTAACCGTTCAAGTATCTGGCCTAGTTAACTGTTTCAGTACAGTGGTAGAGACTGATGTAGTGTAGTTGTTTGTTTCATCATGACGAAATTGTGGCTAAATTTTGAGTCGAGTCGAACTTTTTCTGATACCGAGTCGAGTACAAGTTCATTTATACTCGACTTGAGAAGCCCACGAGCCTATTCGAGCTCAAAGAAAATGATTCGAGTTGAGTCGAGCTTGCCAGATTCTCGGCCCACTCGTTTACAACCGTAATAGAGACTGATGTAGCGTAGTTTTTTGTTTGATCATGATGAAATACTACTGCTTTACTGCAGACGCTACTGAGGCAATGCTTCCATTGCCGTTGGCTGCTCTTGTCAGTCTAACAATCACCTTCAAACTGGACTGGAGCAATGAGTACATCCTTGCAGTGGTGGGACCCGCACTAGAGAACTGCACAACGGGCTCCCCGTGGCCCAGCATGCCCATCGTAAGCTCTCTGTGGGCGCAGAAGATACGGCGGTGGCACAACTTCATCGTTTTCTCATGTTCCCGCTCTGTGTTCAGACATAACAAAGATGCTGTGGTGCAGCTTCTGCGGAGTTGCTTCACCTCCTTCCTCCCCTCCTCCCCTCATGACAAGAGCAGTAGCATCTCTGGACTCCTGGGAAGCATCTCGGACTACCGTGACGGGTCGGTTCCCAACATAGCACCCGGATTTCTCTACCTCCGATCCTGCGGAATAATCCAAGACCCTCTCTTCATCAGCAACATAATTGTGGAACTTGTATCAGAGTACTCTACCCATCTGGAATCTTCTATGGACAAGCGGCTGAAATCCGGTCAGACATCACTCTCAGTTGCCAGTATCCGGGCAAAGGAAGTAGCCAGCCTCGGTTCGAGCCTATTGTGTGCTGCTGGTGGGGCCCAGCGGGTCCATCAACTGTATCGCGAGTCAATCCCGACGTGGCTTCTCAAGATGAGAGAAGAGGTAAATACAAGTAGTAGTATGGTTTCAAAGTTAGTCGAAGGATATGCAATGGCGTATTTGGTGGTGTTGTGTGGGGCGTGTGCTTTCGGTGTAAGGGAGGGCGGCACACCGTGGGCACTGTGGAAGGGTGGTCGGGTGGTCGGGGTCCACATGGACTTCTTGGCAGAAGTGATGGAGGGGAATGTGGCGGTGGGGTGTGGTCCTGCAACTTGGAAGGCTTACGTGTCGTGTCTGATAGGGTTGGTGGTGAGATACGCACCGTCGTGGGTTCGGCAGGTCAAGCCCGAGACGCTTGGGAAGCTCGCGAGTGGGCTCAGAGGGTGGAACGAGTGTGAGCTGGCTATTTCTTTGGTTGAGAGGGGAGGGGTTCCTGCAATGGGGCTTGCTGCTCAGTTGTTGAATCTAGTTGATTGAACGGTACATGCTTAAAAACAGTAGATAGATGGATGACATAACATCTCCAACTCACTAATGTTCCCTTTATGTCCTATTTCTATTTATTGGAAAACTTTACTGGAACTTAAAAATAGTCACAAGTCAAGTTGCAAATCGAAGCTTCAAATTTAAAATGTTGATATTTAATAGGAAAAATAACCTATTTAGTGTCTTAGGTATATCCTATGTGTTAATTAGGTGTTTCAGGATTAAATTGTTAATATTTGGTGTCTCATATTTTGATTTTGTTGCGATTTGATTTTCAATCCAATTTCTGGTTAAGTTTGACGGAATGAGATGAAAATTGCCCCTTTTTTTTATAGCCATCTGTCTAATTCCGGTCGGGGCTAATTTGAGCATTTTAAATTTTATTCGGTCAAGTGCTAGTCACGTGATCGCGTTCTGTCAAATTTAACCAAAATTTTGACGGAGACACCAAATTGCAACATAATTGAAAAATGGAGGGAATAAAAACTAACTTATGAGCTAGTTTGATACTTCGAAACAACGAAAAATAACATGTTTATTGCTCAAAATGTCAATTTCACCACTAAACTCAGTTAAACAAACTGGAAATTAACCAATTTTACAATTGGAAGTTGGAACACTAATATCAACATTTTAAACTTACAACATCGATAGCTTGGAGTTTGGACTGCTTTTAGGCTCTTAATCCTTAAATGCATTTAAAAAAGGTTATGATAACTGAATAATTTTAAAAATGATAATTGAAGTTAAATAATATTATAAATTTATACTATATAGATAATGGCATGGAACTTTTAAATGTATTAAGCTTCAAATTGTATGCTGTATTGCTCAAGTCATCCTCACCGGGGACATGGAAACAACATGACTTCACAAAGATGAAATTGGCTTCATCGACACCGAACAAACACTTACATATGAGAGACCAAGGAAAGGAAACAACGATGGATTCAATTACTAACACAAACGAAGGAATGAAGGAAAAGCATTTCCCTCTCTAAAACTGAGACTTGTCGAGGCTGTCAAAGTAAGGATGATCAAGTGCTTCTTTCGCTGATATTCTTTCAACCGGGTCGTATTTCAGCATTTTCTGCACATAACAAACAAACCCGATGAGCACATCATATCAAACATTTTAACAGTCGATCAATATTGCAAATATTTATCTGAATCCGGAACTCAAAGAGTAAGCAGTGTTGGTTGGGAAAAATACTAAGTCCTCAAAGTGTAGTGTTACCGTTAGAAGGTCGACTCCATCAGGTCCAAGGGTCGGAACAGCACGGGCTAAATTCTGAGATTCCCACTTTGGGTATACATGCCAATCCCTCAAAGAAGTAACTCCAGGCCAGTCCTTCTCACTCGGTGTCCCCAGCAACCTGTTCATCAGGACATAAGAACAAAAAAAATCATTATTCAGTGCAGATTACAAACTTGACATTACAAATTCCCAATATTGACCTGATTAAACATTTAACATCCATGCAGTAGCGAAAGCATCACGGTACTTGTTAATGTTGCCACAATTTTACATGTTCATTTGATAGGAAGGTGAAATACGCTTTGGTCTAGAATGTAAATTCACCGATTCCTTTTACATGAAAACGATCAGGAATAGGACCTTAGAGGGAACTCCAGAAATACAATCCATCCAACAAACGTTAACTTGGTTTGAACAGGTTCTGATTCAGAAGCGTTGCAGAAGAAATGTTCAAAATCCATTTGGTTAAAAAAAAATAACCATGTCTAGGCATCGGCTCAGCTTTTTTTAGTCTGCTAACTGCTACATGATAACTTAATGGAGTTACCAAACAACTACCTGGCAATGAGTTTCAAATATCAACATTAATGCATTGGTAATTGCCATTTTATGTTCATCAACTACAAAGAAAGTTGTTCATGAATTTTCTTCCAGAGATTGATGGCTTGGCATAAGGATCCACAGAGTTATCTAAACATATCAGTGGCAACTGTACTGTAGGACTATTCACTATAGTACCTGAATATATGAAGCAGCTGTTGGAACTCCGAATCACCAGGAAATAATGCTTGGCGTCGCACCATTTCAGCTGCATAAATCAAATAAAGATGGAGATATCTGACGCATCAAAAAAACATTTCACTCAAATGGTTACAACTAAGTTCACAGCAAATCACTTATCAAACTAGTCAACAAGACCCTGCTACCTAGTTTACTAATCAATGACGATGGCAGATCCTGGGGTTTCCCCTGATGGAGAATCTAGATACAGCATAATAAATAAACTCTGTTCATAATCACAATATTAAGATCTTATAGCAACAGAAGGTTCTTTTCGATTGTTTTTAATCTGTTCAATAAATCAGAAGATATACATGAATTCTAGGATCAACAAATGAAATTCTAAAGCCTCATAACGATCAGTAACATCAAATCAACTAATCAAGTCCACAAGACAGCAGGCATGCAGAACAGACTACATAGTTAATATTCTTACCAAAGATGCAGCCAACAGACCACATATCAACCCCAGTGGAATAATGGGTTGATCCGAGCAGCACCTCAGGGGCTCTGTACCAGAGAGTAACAATCTGTAGCCACATTTCGGAAAATCAGAGTCTAGATAAAGAGGATTTTATTCAAAACCAATAAAGCGTCAATAATCAAATCGAAAATCCCAAATAAGAGACCTCGTGGGTGTAGCTCTTGAGAGGAACGGTGAAGGCACGGCCGAGTCCTAGATCAGCGATTTTGAGGATGCCCTTCTCCTTATCCACAAGGAGATTTTGCGGCTTGAGATCTCGATGAAGCACGCCATGTCCATGACAGTGCGCCACTCCATTGCAGAGCTGGTAGAGAAAGCTCTGGACGAGTGTGGGCGGGATCGGCCTAGGGTTGGGGCCCTTGCGGTAAGTATCAATGAATTTCTTCAGATCTGTATCAAGGTACTCGAAAACCAAATAAAGAGTTGGCTTCCCGATACCATCGACGGCGTCCTTCTTCTTGCTGCTGCAGTCGACGTGCTCAACGGAGAGGAGGCGCACAACGTAGATGGACTGAGAGAGCATCTGTAGCAGAGACACCTCCCGGAGGGCAGTCGGAGGGATGCCTTCTTCGTCCATCTCAAGACGAGTCTTCTTGAGAGCGACAAGTTGGCCGGTGGTCTTGTCCTTGGCCTTGTAGACTTTGCCGTAGGTACCTTCGCCTACCTTCTCCAGCTTCTCGTACTTCTCCATGTCTGTATGATCTCTCTCTGGGGAGATAGAAAACCTAGGTTTTCTGCGGATCGAGATTTCTTCCTGAGCGTCTTTGGCTCTGTGAGGAATGAGAGGAGAGCGTGTGTCTAGTAATATTATATGGAGATTTTCCTTTTTTCCTCGTTTGAAAAAGGGGGAAGGAGGGAGATCATTTGCCGTTGGCCTCTATTCCATTTTGAAATTTGAATTGCCACTAGGGCCGCCTTATATATATTATTATACTTCATCGGTAATGTGTATTATACTTCGTTCGCAAAAAAAAAAAGTATATTATAATTTATTTATTTTTTTGTTGGCGACTCTGGGCTTATCCTGTTACGTAATGTCCGGACTTTCGTATTCATTTGCGAGCATATCATAATTATGAAAAACCAGCGCATACACTGGCCCCGTCAACTAACCCCATTAACAGCCTAGTATAGTCCTCCATTCCCCACGTTTGGCACAAGTCCTCCTTTCTCACGAAATGATTTTAATTTATACTTCATCAACCTTCAAATTATTTGCAATTAAAATACATATTATACAATTAAAACAGACTTTTTTTTTTTTTTTTTTTCCGAAACCGAGATGTGACATCTCGGTTTGGATTTAAAAACCCTAACCGAGACGTCACATCTCGGTTTGACCTATTTTTGTAATTAATTATTCAAGTAGTCTATATTTGTATTTGGTTGTTCATATAAACATATATTAGTTAAAAACTCCAAATTTTAGGAGGCTAAAAAATGAAAAAACATAATAATAAATTATTGATATATTTATGTTTAATATTTAGAGGATCCACAGTTGTATTACATGATATTACTTAAATGTGGGTTAAACATATATTTTATGTAAAGTGTATAAAAATAATGTACAACGAGTTTACATAGCATTTTTTACATGAACTTTAACTATATTATAAATCTCTACGCTGAATTTAATTTTCTAAAATTAGTTACTTGAAAATTCAAATTTATGAACAAATTGCTGCCTCTATTAAGACATTTACAATTAACGTCAGATTGGATAGAAAATGATCATATATCGGCTATGTGAAATATTATGATGTGTATATACGATGAATTATGTAATAAATTAAACAATCGTAGCAAAATGCATTTAATTGAACATTTAATTTGACAATCCACAATTTTTATATTGTATTTCACTTAATTGTTCAATTGAATATATTTTCCTATAATATTTTCAATTTCTGTGCGAATTCATTTCGGATACCATTAACACATCACGTGGGCAGAACATACTCATTTTCTATACAACTTGCATTAATCGTAACAAATGTAACAATATGCTCAAAAATTAGAACTTCAAACAACTATTTTTTTTTGCCAAAACTTCAAACAACTAATTAATTTGATCAAAGTTTTTTTTTGTTAAAAAATTTGATCAAAGATAACAATGTAACTGTTAATTTTTTTTTTTTCTCCGACGTGTTAGCTGAGGCGGCGAACACGTCCTTAATGTTCCGTTTGTTAAGGCAGGGTTGTAAAGGCTATAAGCCATAAGGAGTGGACTCTAAATAATATTTCTACATACAACCAAACGCGGCCTTATATATTTCCAAATGAGGGTCCTTGGAATTTCCGAATATAACTCACGTGCATTGCGCCTGGCCCTGTGACAAGTAAGCGTGCCCTATAATTAATGGTCAGAGATCTGCTCTCCATAATCTGACGGCGGAACTCCACGGATCTGTTCTGTGGGAAGTGCAGTTGTTTATATATAACCAGAGGACCTGTCTTTTAGCTCCATAATACTATACTATCGATATCCTCGTTTTCTCAATTTCTGATCTTTTGTAAGTTCAATCAAAACCACCTGGTACGATCGTTGATCTGTAGCTTGATTTGATTTTGTAATTGATGATTCAGATTGTATGTTTCCATCGTGATATTGTTATCGATTCATCGATTGAGATATTTTGGAGAAATTGGCTCTGATTTGTCGTTCCGCAGAAAAATGGGGAGCTCTGGTGTTTCATGGAAGTTGGAGGATCATCCTAAGCTTCCCAAGGGGAAGACAGTGGCGCTGATTGTGTTGGACGGCTGGGGTGAGGCTAAGCCTGACCAGTACAACTGCATCCACATCGCCGAGACACCTACCATGGACTCCCTTAAAAAGGTGTGATCGAATCCTCTTTTCTCTTGCTTGTTGATGCATGCAGATGGATGCCCATCAGTGGCGAGCTCTTGCTTGTTCGTTGGATTTGTGTACTTGTATTTCATTACAAAATCAATCAATTTTATTCATTTGAGCAATCTGTTAGTTGAAAAGTAGTATTGATGATATTTGTGAACTTATTATTGCATGCACTGTCAATTCCACGAACTAGGAGCTGGTTATGGAGTGTCAACTTTAACCACGTCCTTCAGTGATTTCCCCTATTTGAATACGAGAAAAAAATAATTTTACAGAAACTCAAGTGCCACCTTTTCTATCATCTGGATTAATTAATTTAGAATTTTATATCCATTACATTTTTTTAAGGATTAGCTGCTGAGAATCTTGTATTTGATATGTCTCCAGGGTGCACCTGAGAGATGGAGACTGGTGAAAGCTCATGGATCTGCTGTGGGTCTTCCCACAGATGATGACATGGGTAACAGTGAGGTTGGCCACAACGCACTTGGTGCTGGGCGTATTTTCGCTCAAGGGTGAGCTTTATTTTTTAACATCTGTATTTGGATATATGTCTATCAAATTTTAATAATATGGCAGTTCATTGTTTTTATGTTGTGAACTCTTGTCTTAAATATTAATCATCGACTGCCCCCACTAATGCAGTGCAAAGCTCGTTGACCTTGCTCTTGCCTCTGGAAAGATATTCGATGGTGATGGTTTCAACTACATAAAGGAATCCTTTGAAACTGGTACACTACATTTGATTGGGCTTCTCAGTGATGGTGGCGTCCACTCCAGGCTTGATCAAGTGCAGGTAATTGTCTTTTAAGGGTCCATTCCTCTTTTTATACAGTTTACTTCTATAGGATTTTGTTTTTGACGTAATTTTTCTTGTGTAGTTGCTGCTTAAAGGATCTAGTGAACGTGGGGCAAAAAGGATCCGCCTTCATATACTCACCGATGGACGTGATGTCTTAGATGGTTCAAGTGTGGGCTTTGTTGAAACTATTGAGAAGGACCTTGCAGATCTACGAGCAAAAGGCATTGATGCGCAGATTGCATCGGGTGGAGGCCGTATGCATGTTACTATGGACAGATATGAGGTACATAAATTAGTCTTGTGCACCTCAAGCAATAATTCCTTTGTTGGTTAATTGTTCTCAATTTTCACATTCTGTTGCATTATGTATATTATTATTTCCATCAGAAAGGTTTTGGCTGTGCTCCCAAATGGAACAGTCGCTTCACTTCTCGTGACGCTGATTATTTATCAGTGACATGAAAATTATTATCTAGCCCTGTAATGATAGCACCTTTTGAAATCCAAATTCCCTTTTACATCAGTATCGTGCATTTGAGATTCTCCTATGCACTGCTTTTGTGGTAAATTTCCCATGCATATAGTCACTTCCACAAAAGGCATTGTTATTGTTAGTACAGTCCATGAATTCACGCCAATAAAGTCGAGCCATAATATTGGCAAGAAAGGATTACCTAGCAAAGCAGTTTTTATATACGAAGATGAGCACATACATTGGAAGCCATTAGCATCTGCCCCACCTCTTCATATTTAACACTTTCTTTCACCCACATCTTTGAAGTTCCAGTGTCCTGCTTATCAGCTTGCTTTGGTTATTTTTCCTGAGCTCCTCTTATGGAATATTCTACAGCATGCCCCTGAACATATATATTTGGGTAACCCTATATATTTAATGCATTTGCAGAATGACTGGAATGTCATTAAGCGTGGTTGGGATGCCCAAGTTCTTGGTGAAGCTCCTCACAAGTTTAAAAGCGCTGTTGAAGCTGTGAAGACACTAAGGGAGGCTGGTGCGACTGACCAGTATTTGCCACCGTTTGTCATTGTCGACGATAATGGAAAGGCTGTTGGACCAATTGTTGATGGTGATGCTGTTGTTACTTTCAATTACCGTGCAGACCGTATGGTCATGATTGCCAAGTCACTCGAGTATGCAGACTTTGATAAGTTTGATCGGGTCCGAGTGCCTAAAATTCGCTACGCTGGGATGCTTCAGTATGACGGAGAGTTGAAGCTGCCAAGCCATTACTTGGTCTCTCCTCCGGAGATCGATAGAACCTCTGGTGAATACCTCGTGCATAATGGTGTGCGGACATTTGCTTGCAGGTAAGAAAAAATCAACAATCTATTAAGAATTTATTATGCTGGCAATTTTATTAATAGCTTCGTTTTCCTTGTTTGTTCTTTCTCAAAGCTGAAGTGAATAATTGCTTAGGAGAAACTGATTGATGAAGAGACTGAGACAAATTTAGATACATCATATAAATTGACAGTGATAACTTATCCTCTTTCCACTTCCCCTCATTCCTATCGTTGTTGCTAAATGACTGTCTTGAATTTGTCTTTCCCCACCTCACACCTATTCTCATCTGCTCAATGATCATTTCTAAACTGCATTGGTTTCTTTTATTAATCAGTGAAACAGTCAAATTCGGGCACGTCACATTTTTCTGGAACGGGAATCGCTCTGGTTACTTCAACCCTGCATTGGAAGAGTACGTTGAAATCCCAAGTGACGTTGGAATCACATTCAATGTCCAGCCAAAGATGAAAGCAATTGAAATTGCAGAGAAGGCCCGGGATGCCATCCTTAGCGGCAAATTTGACCAGGTAAAACCTATCTTCCTTCTTCTTTGTTGTAGAAACAATTATCTGCAAAAAGTTTGAGCTTTATATACATGGCTTTGGAGAAAAACATAATATATGTGGAAAGAAAAGTATTAATGAAGTGGGGATGTTCATCTATTATTACAGATACGGGTGAACCTACCGAACAGTGACATGGTGGGTCATACAGGAGACATCGAGGCAACAATTGTGGCATGCAAGGCTGCTGATGAGGGTGTGAAGGTATGTTTATGGCGGTTTTGGTGGTGTTATTCTTAAATTGTTGGCCTGAATAACGGTGGTGGTGTTCGTTGTTTAGATCATCCTGGACGCCGTAGAGAAAGTGGGTGGAATATACGTGGTGACCGCTGATCACGGAAATGCAGAGGACATGGTGAAGAGGAACAAGTCAGGGCAGCCCCTTCTAGACAAGAGTGGCAACATTCAAATTCTCACTTCTCACACACTTGAACCTGTAAGTATAATAGTTGTAAAGTAGCAACCTTTTTGTTTTGGAAAAGGTAAAAAAATGAAGAATGGATTGTGTGCAGGTGCCGGTGGCAATTGGAGGACCGGGATTGGCAGCGGGAGTGAGGTTCCGGAAGGATGTGCCGGGGGGTGGGTTGGCGAATGTGGCTGCCACAGTGATGAACCTCCATGGGTTTGTGGCTCCAAGTGACTATGAAACCACCCTCATTGAAGTAGTTGATGCTTGAGAAACCATGGCATGATGGAAGAGGAATAAGAATACTATTTTTACTTTTATTTTGGTGGTAATAAGTAAATTTTTTAGAATTCACCCACCAAGCCTAGAGGTGACTGGTAGGGGTGGGTATACTTACAAACTTGTTTTTTTTTAATCACATCATCTAGTTACTAAATAATTAATGAAGACATCAGATTGCGTTTGGTTTTGTTTCTCCTTGCTTTTGTATCGGCATTTTAGTTAGTTTCTTCTGTGCCAACTAAGTATCTAAGTAAGGGAATGCCAATAAAATTTCAAGAAATGGTAGAAATGCTGGAGATGTGAATAAATGTGAATGTCTATAAGACAATATAACAGCTATAAGATAGATAGGGAGTGAATTTAGAGGAGCTACTTTGACTAAATATGCTGGCACAGAGCCAGCACTATAAGAATCCTTGGAATGGTAAGTATGACCAAGGCTATATTAACACACTTCAGTCTGAGGAATATCCAAAGAGAATTCAGGCATGTCGGACTCGGAGTGCAGGAGATTCCGATTTCTCTGAGACAAATACTTTAAAAGGACAAGACACGGTTACAAACGGCTCTAGTCGGCAAAGGTCGCATAACAAAGCATGTTGTCTTCACTTGAACCCTGAATTGGAGGAATTCTTATTAACTCTCTTATTTATTAAGACTCTAAATCTCCTAGAATCAACCATTATGGTACACAAATATGGGATAGTCATGGTGGCAAAACATATCAGAAAATAAAGAATTAAAGATAATTGATCCAGGAACTGCTCTTGTGTTATTTCACCCATTATCTTCTTATTATGCAAAAAATGGAAGATTTTTCAAGTCATAGCAATATCTTATGAAGGGTTTGGTAACCTTTTCTTCGCAAGTAGTGACATAAGGAGTTGTAAAATTTGAACCTGAGACCCTTGAAATCACAAGTTTTCAGTTCTACAAATTTGAGTTGCATCGAATGAAGATGGAACATTATTTTTAGACTAACATTATTTTTTACTAGAAACCCAGCAAGACAACTCTCCAACGATCAAAACTCTAAACCATGAGGAAAATTAAAGACCCAATTTTGTACGTACCCTTACATACAACCATTCACCAGCTTTAGAGCCTGATTTTTTGTTAAAAATGAAAAAACCAAGCTCGTTGAGCATAAACTAAACACAGAAAATCAAATGGTGCAGAAGATTATATATGTATATAATCCGATCGTTCAAGGGAAAAAACAATCCAGGGTGGAGACTGCATGGTGCATGGTTATAGTATGCACTCGCTGCTTCATCGTGCCAACCAATCTGGATCTTCCACGTATGCATAACCCAAACCCATCTGTACGTATAGGTGTATTATTCTGAAGTGTAGTGATTATACAGTTAGAAGCGTTTCGAAGATCCGAACATCTGATCAAGTAGGATGACGAGAGCCATCGCCACCGTCGTGTCCATCTCCGGCTGCACCACCAGACGGAATACGTCGCTCCCTACCGCGTCCTTCCGCTTGATCTCCGCCACCAGCCGCCGCTGCTCGTCGTACACGGCGCAGCTGCGCTGCGCATACGATCCCTCGATCTCGTACGCTAGATTCTTAGCGCCGCCTCTCCTAGAGGACGGTGACTCGCTGCCGTCGCCGGATCCGCCTTGTCCGCGGCTGATCTGCGCCAGACACTTCGATTGGCGAGGCTTTCTCGCGGTGAATCGCGGATTGACGGAGGTCTCGCCGTCGAAGACCTGCCAGTTGTCCCCGAGGCTGAGCCTCTTGCGGCGGACGGTGAGGAGAGGCTTGCCGGCGGAGTCCATGAGGAGGATCTCTCCCTTGTTGCCTGCCGCGTAGTTATCCACTCTGAAGACGAGATTGCCCTTGCTGTCGTACACGGTGAAGCCGCTGCAATTGAGGAGCAACGACTTCTTCCAGACGGTAAGCACCACCTGATCCTTCGTTAGGGGCGCTGTCTTAACGGCGATGGCGGGAGAAGGAGCTGTGTAGACGGCGGCGTTAAAGTTGGGGTAGACCTTGGTCATTCCTGGCATCCGGTGGAGAGAGAAAGCCGAGGAGAGGAGAGAGAAAAGGGAAATTGATTTTGAATGCTGAAGGAGTTGTAGTAGTGGTGTAAGTTGCAAGTGGCTGGACTCCAGTTTATATATGGAGGGGGAGATGAGAAAGTTGAGAAGAGAATGGAGGGGGGAGTTGAAGTTTTTTTAATATAATTAAATTATTAAAGGGAAATAATTAATATTCCGGTTCTTGAACCATAAAAGTTCCGACTTATGGTATTCAAATAAAAATGGCATTTATTACATGTTTGTTATTGAAAGGAAATCAGAATGTTTATATTCCGAGGGAATGTCTATAGCTATTCGATTAATAAATTTGCGTGATGAACAAAGTGAGTAAAGGAGAGGTGCAGCGCAACACAGATAGAAAGTGTATGGAAAATTGCTTTCTAAAGAATATTAGTGACGCGTGTCTTAAAAACGGATTCAAATCTACTGTAAACTATTTCTGTCTCAAATCGTGTTTTATTAGATTTAATATTTTTCTTTTAAAGTTCATCAATTTTAATAGGGTTTTAGCAAAAGACCACAAAATTAATTATATCCAGAACAAAAATACATGTTAAAATTTTAATAGTGAGACACGATATAAGAAAGATAAAGAGTGTTGATCTCTATTTCTTAAAAACTCCATCTCCTCAAACTTTTTACTTAAATAATAATTTAGGAGTGTAAAAGTGTTTAAATTATTCATAAAGTGGTGTTTATGTGAAAATGGTTTTAAAATCGATTCGCTAAAACTAAAAGAATGTCAACTCACTCACTAATTCATCCAATCAACTTTAAATTCGAAAGACATAGTTACTTTAATTAGCCCTAATTAGGTGACGAGGGAGATGGGTGGTAGTTGAGACTTGAGATAACTCCACAATAATTAAATGGTGACAACGAGATGAACAGAAAATATGATATAAAAACAGCTTCCTTATCTTTACAATTAATTATAAAATTAAACCGGCAACCTTATCTTTACCTGTAAAATTTATTAATAAAAAAATTAGATAGATAATTACTAGAAATTAGAATGACAACAAAACAAAATTTAAATGGAACTCTTATACCATTCTTGTGGCTGAAAACCAATTTGCGGTGGGGAGGGCCTGCCTATTCCTCTTTAAATAATAAAGTAATCATTGATATTTCGCTCCCTTTTACTATTCTTTTTAATAATAATTTAACATTTCTTATGCTAGATTTTTTCTAAGTCTAGTCATTATTATATTTAAGTATTTGACATCAACTATAATCCCATAGGTTGGGGGATTAGTTTCTACGGCCCTATCACAAAGCTGGGGCCATTTTCAAAGTTGGAGACTCTTGACTCTGTAAAGGCCAACGCATACACATAATATTTAACTAATAAATACTTAAGGTTCAACTAAATTGCACTCAACTGTAAAATATATTAAATTTGCATTAGTTAGATTGAGAAATTTAATTAAGTAATTCTCATATAATCTGATTCCATCTTTACTTAATACAGTTCAACTGCATTTACTGACAGTATTTTAGTAAAGTTTATTATTTAATGGGTTTAAATTATTGATGCAATTAGATTAGAGAAGAACTACTATATATACATATAGGAGACGATAACATATATTAATGGACTATGAATCAATGTTTTGAAAACTATATCGAGCTTGGACTGGAGAGGTTCGGTCTCTAGTCCGATTGGTTCGATCGTGTTTAGCAAAAAAAAAACGTCCAATTTTTGCTATTCACTGTCCAGTCTAATGTTATTTTTTTTGTTTTTTTTTGTTTTTCATTTAAACTGATAAACCAACATTGCTTTTCACTGTCCAATCCAATCTGATCCCTACCTAATTCACTGAACAGACCAGTTCAATTTGCATTTTTGGTATTTTGGAGGAACCGGACCGGTGGGGTGGCCGAGTAGCGGTCCACGCCCTATTTTAATTATTATTAATATTACTATATTTAATTTGATAGATAGATTTTCAAAATATAGTTAAGAACCTATTTTAGTTTTCATGCATAATGTAGACAAATGATGGAAATATTAGAACGTGAAATGATGGCTCCACAGCCTCCACTTCCTTTGTTTTTATCTAGAGAAATCTTGTCCAAATGTTTTTGGGTGAAATTAAAAAGAATATATATATATATAACTAAATTATAGCCGACTATAATTATAGACAAAACAATATATATGCAATGGTTGAGATCTATTAAGTTACTCTTGTTTGAAATCTAATACATTCGCTACTGATTTAATAACTGCATTTTAACCCGTATCAAAACGTAGAGAAAAAATGGATGTTACTGGGAAGTCAAAGAAGGTCATGAACTAGAAGTGACAAAAAGACAAAAGTTGCTACATATATCTAATTAGTTTCTAAATTAAGCAAAATATGTGGGATAACAACGGTGTTTAAAACAGCCGGTTGTCATTATCAATCTGGTAAGGCGGTGTTTGGACGGTTATTTTAATTAGCGAGTGGGCCCCGACCGTCCAGCAACTGGCCTAGCTATATTTTTGCAGATTCTTCTATTCTATATATTGATGATGATGAAGTAGGAAGTTTGATGGTGCACTCTCAGAAAAATATGCAAGAGCCGGTGGCGTTGAAGTCAGCTTAAGTTGCTATGCTACCCTCCACCATGAGTTAATTAGTTGGTGACCCACAAAGATGAGAATTGTTAGATTAGGGCACAATATAGGTAGCTACTTTTCTTGTTAATAATGATTGACTTTACAAGTTAAAAACTTTTACTCTTATATATATTGTTTAACTCTAAAATCTTGCATTCGAATGTACCGCGTCAGTCATAAAAATGGACACATATCCCATATACTTCTTTATCGGCTCAATTCAGTTTGAAATTTAATATAGTATTAGAACTTAATTATAATTGTACCGCTCAATTTTTTGTGATTTGCAATTTTTACTCTTAAATTTGTATCGATTGTCAGTTTGATCTTTAAAATTTTACATTTATCCCAAAAATTTATTTTTATATTAATTAGTCGTCCAAACTCAATTCTTGCCCACTGAAGGAAAAAAAAACTGACTCCGTCTCGGCGGTGTTGAATGTCTTAGAAATTAACCAGCAATTGTGAGAATGCGAAAATTCCTCATTTATTAACCTAAGACTTAGTGAAGCTACTCGTTCGAATTTTAAACGATGTATACATGTTTTTCATTATTAAAAAAAAGGGGGTATGTGGATAAATCTTCCAAATGTCTTTCTATCTATCACACGAACACAGCACCACCTAAATACCATTTAGATTATAGTAATGAATGAACAAAGTTTATGACGCGTCGCTTTCACCATTGAAGGATATATGATTTAAAATGCGAAGAAGACTATAGTAGTTGAGAAAAGAAAAGGGCATTAATTAATTAATTAGCTTTGTGAAAGCAACACCCATCCATTCATTCACAGTCCACACCACGCCTACGAAAGAATTAGAAAGAAAAAGAGAAAAGTTATTCGATTCCCACACTCATAAAACCCAAGGAAGCCCAAACAAACAACTTCTTTTTCTGGCCTATAAGGCTACACACCAGAAATTATTAATTACATTAATTATATGTGTCAAAATCATAACAAGACACGATCTGAAACCGAAAGAGTGGGTCATGTGTTTTATATGTCTCTGAGTTATAAGTTTTATATTCAAGTTAAAAAAAAATTATAACTAGTATTTTACTCATTCTATTACAGTTTAACCTGGTGCGAATAATAATTATTTAAAATATGAAATAAACATGCTATATGTGTTGCACTCATAACAGACCGACCAGAATTACATTGTAGGAAGAAAAAAACAGTGGTCTTTTCCTAATATGGTGGTCTCAAAGTACTTTTGGCCATTTCGTTTACTTGTTTGTCCTCTCTCTATTAGTGATGGTGCCATGGTGTGTTCTTTCTCATCCGCTACTTTTCATTTTGGAAAGCAAGGACAGCTTTCATTCGCTTATCAGATTCTTTACTAGCATTGTTTCAAAACTATTCTCCACATACATACATACATACATACATACATCTATCTTCTGGAGTTGCTAAAAGCCGCCATACAAGTTAAAAACATATGTATAATAGCGTGAAAAAGTATTCACCCACAATGAAACACTTAGTTAATGCTCATGTCTTATTTTAACTTGGTATCACAAATGCATCTTTGAATCATACATATCAAATCCTGATAACATTATGTACGTAAAATGTGAAACAACCTCTAAAAAAATAAGTTGTGTATGCTTTTGTGTCAAGAACCTTTCATTTATTTAGAGGACCGATTCATAGTCAATATTATACTTTTCCACTTAAAATGGCTATGCATGTGGTACGTACGTATGAAACAGGTATACGATACGATAGTGTATCATCAATACTATTCAATTCTTTTTTTACATATAACACAAGAACAAATGACTTGACATTTAATCAGTGCCAGCGTGTCAAGACAAATAAATAAATTAAAAGCGAGATCGATAGGGGATAGATGCACATGGCGGATCTTCTTGAGCTAGCTGGAGAAAGGATTGGATGATACTATATATATATGTTAAAACAAAAGCTATGGTGGAGAGTCCAAGCACGTACGCTCCATCAAATCAAATATATATACGCAACACGTGTCCTCATCTTCTCGATTTTAAAATATGTAACTTATAATAAACGCTATGCTGTAATAGTATTTGTGGCAAGTGGCAACTCTCTAATAGTAGTAACATGTATTGTCGCAGCAAATCATCTATTTAAACTCATCATATTATTCTATCGTTATTGGGTGGTTTTGTTATTAAATATAGGTTTAATAACATATAAAATATATGAATTTTGACCCATATTAACTAGAAATGTTTGAATTTTCAAAAGTTAATTTGGAATGTTTGAATTTGCAACTTTGTTAAACTTTGGTTTTCCGTCCATTTTTAGGGTTAAATTTAACAGAATTGTGTGAAATGACAATTTTACCCATTTTTCCGGAGCTTTGGGCGGCCTAGGCAATGTTTTCCGGCGAAGAAGAATGCTTTTTTTTTTTTTTTTTTTGCTTTAAGGGGCATTTTCTTCTTTTCAGGTCAAGCATGTGAGGGGCACACTTTGGTCGGAGGGCATTTTCGGGAGTTAAGTTTATTTCTGGTCACATGCCAAGCATGTGACAAAAACAAAATTCCGTCGGTTTTAACGACAAAAATTGACAGAGACCTCTTATATCAACAAAGTTGAAAATTCAGACATTCCAAATTAACTTTTAAAAATTCAGACCTCTCCGATTAACATGGATCAAAATTAAGACATTTCATAAGTTATTATCCATTAAATATATACTCGAATCCGTCATTTATATATCTAAGATGTACCCTTACTAATCCATATTACTCCAATCGAGTTCATACAAACATTCAAGTTTATTATATTGGTCTAGATAATTTCATAATGGACAGTAACAGTAACAATAAATAAATAAATAAAATAAGTTTGCCTAACCACCAACTAGGAAAATCATATGCAATTAACCAAACCATACCATACCACTACAATACATATATTATATATATATATAGAAAGAGAAAGAAAAGAAGGTGATCAAGGTGGTGACTGGTGGGTGGTAACCTAATTCAGCATTCCTCTCCTCTAAAATGATCACTCATTATGAGATTTCATCCTATTACATTATAATAGTAAAATCAAAACAAACTCTATAACATTCATATCATCCATCCCATAGAGATTAATTCTGGCAATCTGCTAGGTGAATGTCGATCCGTCAATCACCGGAAACATACGTCTTACCCTCGTAATACCTCTTCTCGCTCTCCGCCTTTTTCTTATTGCGTTGCTGCATTCAAAAACATGACTACTGAGTTACACTACTACATTCTTGCAGATTTAACAATTTATCTGATTGATTGATTACCAAGTAAGCTTCATGGTTTGAAACGATCCTCCGGATAATCGTGGAAGTGGTGATGTCCAGAGGACTATCCAACACTTTGAAGATGTCCATACTGATCGGAACCTCATACGGATTACCTTCATCCTGCTTATTTACATCATCATCACCATAACAATTAAACAATCCACATCATCAGCAGCAGCTCTCACCAGAACAACAAGAGACTCGAGTTTACTCTTACCTTGCGAAAATCATCACTCTCAGCTACTGTTCCATGGACAACTAATGAGATGTTGAATGTTGTTATCTGCATTAACACATTTTCAATATTACATTGCTGCTGCACCATAACATGTTAAACGATTCGGTTGAAAAAATCAATGCTTACGAGACTCTTATCTTTTCATGTCCATAAACCCACCATCAAAGCATTCCAAACCGAATAAAAAATGAAACTTTATGGCCAAGACAATGCTTTAAAAAGCAAATATTATCTGATAAGCACGAGAAAGGGATCTTCACGAATAACAGCGTAAGTAATAGCAAAGAGAGGATGGAGTAAGACAAACTAACCATGTCTGGGGACACCTCCCATGGAGCGCCAATTATAACCTCGTCTACGTATCGGCAAGCCAAGACACTCAAGCTTCTTTCATGGAGATTCATGATGGGGCGGTGTGCACCTCTCTTTGCACTGCATGATTGATCATATTGCACCAACTTAACATTACAACAACGGCAAATAATCACCGACACATATTACCAACTTTGTAAAATCAAAAGATCTTCTAAAGTCATAAGACACTAAAAAGTTTGCCTAATCTACTATGAAATCTAGAGCAAATTGACCAGCATATACTTACATAAAGAAACACCTAGAAAGATATGAGTTAACCATTATGAAAGCAGAAATAAATTATCCAACAGACTGAGAGGGGAAATGATATCATTAACGGAAACACTATTTTCTACGTAACACCGAGAACCAGTAATGTATGCTAAAGAATGCAAATGCAGTAGACCTGTAAAACCATGATAGACTAGGCACTAGGCAGGGTTTTGAAAGGATTCAATTTCAAAGATCTAAGTTTTAAGAGATGAACAGCGAAGGAACAAAAATAAAATTGTGACACCAATGTACCTGACTGCCTGATCTGTGTGTATGCCAACAAGAAGAAAATCTCCAAGTCCACGTGCAACCCTCAAAAACTACATATCAGATAAACATTTTTTACATGGTCAAATGACTGAAATACTTGCCAATCTTTCAAGGACAACAAAAGGAAACACTTGCATACCTACAAAATCTCTAGTAAACATGTCATATTTCTTTATGGTGGAACTTTTTATGTCTAATCATAATCCACGCCAAGTTCTACATAATTGGATAGCTTCAACAAGCATATGGAGATTCCTGTGCCAATAGAAGAAAACGAATAGCAGGAAATACCTCAACATGTCCAGCATGGAAAAGATCAAATGCACCTGCAACATATATGATGCGGGCATCTGCTCCCGGCCCCTGCAGTAATAGTATAGATGATGAGGTAAATAAATAAAGCAGGCACAAATATACAAAGAAGTGGTAATCTATACAAGGGAGAAACCATCCAATGACAGTTTTCCCACGTCCAGGCCTTTCCACTTACAAACAAGAAGTTTATCCCCCAAATTTCTTTATTTATTATTGTTGTCTTCATCTATCAGAAAACAGCAATAACAATTCAAGCTTGAAAATGATATTAACATAGTGGCCTCTCTGTTCTGCATTTTGCAAGTGATTTTACATTTTAAACATTGACAACAGCTTCTCCATTAACGTTTTACTCTACTTCAAGAACACTTCTAATACGAGTGAAGCGTGCTATCCAATTCCACGAGATTTGAGAACAATGATTTTTTTTTAGATGATTCAAGAGGTTTCACGCATCTTGATCACTTCAAATTCAAAAATGAGGATAAAATCTTTAGAAAACATAGTTAGAGATTGCAAAAGAGATAACTCAGTTAACACGGACCTTCCCATTGGAGAACTGAACAATTCTTCGAGATGTTGGAAGAAAATGAGACACTCGAGTTCCACTACCAGACCCACCATCTTCGAATTTCTGACCGTGGCCATGACTGAATTGTCTTTGCAGCTGATTCTGAGTTTTGTGAGTGTCAATTATGGATCTCTCCCTAACACAAAGAAGCATGCGCCCTGCCCAAAGACCGGTCAGATCAAGCATCCATGTATCTCCAACTCTAAGGGGGGAAACTCACTAGAGTTAGAAGACCATGCCCAAATCATTCATTGAATCAATAAAGAAAAAAACTAAATCTCTCATCTGGAAACCTGGAGAACAACTGGAAAGGACCATGACAAAGTTTCCAAAGACCACTACTAGAATACCCACCATCACCACTGCCAATACATTTAAATTATCAATGGCTTAAAGCATGGACCAACTTATGACTCCATTTCCACAATCCATTTCATTCAGAAAAATAGGGAATGAACAGTACAAAAACAACCAGAAACTCCACATGAAACATCAGCAAATTTAAAATTGAAATTTGAAACACAAACAGAAAGAGACTTTTACACTGGATGAATTAGGAACTAGGATAACAAACAACGATCAGATTCTACAGAAACAAAAGCAGTTTCCAGAAATTGCCGAAAAGAATGCTTATACCGTGTAGGATCCCAAACATTTGCTCAGTCTAACCAATTTAAATAACTCACTAAAGACTAAACCCTTCAAAATGACCTCCTGTAATTGTCTCAGCACTAAACCAGTTAGCAATGGACTATAAACCCATGACTCCCTTGAAATGTCACGTCTTGAACTGTTCCTAAGCATTGTTAACCAACAACTCAGCTTTGATGAGAAGAGTATATTATAAAAGAACCAAAAAACAAACAGTACGGGTTGAAAAGAAATACCATACCAACAATGTCAGTGCTGGAGACTCCCTCTGTGCGCTTAATCTGTTTATAACGGCCTGCCTTCTTTGCAAGGGCATAAGCATCTGAGCCATCAGGAAGTACACATGGATCGTCCCCATGAATGATGTAATCAATATTGTACTCATCAAAAAGCTTCCTCATGAAGTCCTCCGTAATAGCATAAGGAGCATCAGAGATCACCTCGTCCACCCATTTCACGGCACTTACCATTATGAGCCTCTCCTTCAGAGGCGTCACAGGGGGCCCCTTGTTGGCAATAATCTCGTCGTCGCTCACAACTCCGACCACTAATTGGTCTCCTAGGGCTCGCGCCTGGCGGAGGGCATTGCAATGGCCGTAGTGCATCATGTCGAAGCACCCATCCATGTAAACCCTAACAGGGCGGCCCTTGTTTTTCCTCCTTGCACGGCCACGCAATCGAGCTCCCAGTCCAAAAGGGTCGCCGCCTCCGCCACCACCGCTTAGGTAGGCACCCAGGAGAGCCGAAACACCGATCACTAGCCCCCCGGCCAAACATGTGGCGATGAGCCTTGTCTTGCTCTGCGACGACAATGGTTCTCCTGATGACGTCCCATTTGTACCGGCCATTTTGTAAAGCTTCGCGAAGGTAATGCTTTGATTTTGGTGGAGTGGGCAAGAGATCTAATAAACGTCTTCTTCTGTTCTTCTTCTTCCACGAAGTTGGAATCAACCCGCGCGTAAGTTCTCTGCTGCTGAATGTTGGGAAAAAGGTCGGCCAGACAAAATTTGTTGAGAAAGACGAGTTGGGCCTTAATGCAATTAATTATTATTCAGAAAAGTACTAAAAAAATCTATATATACAGTATACTTCCTTTCTTTAATTGGGCTTGACTAAAATTGTGCTCGACTAAAATTAATATATATATATATATATATATATATATATATTCTGATCTTATGACTAAAATTAATGAATTTTTCGTTAAAATACCCCTCACAAAAGTCAAATAAATAAAAAAAATCATATTTCGAGTTTATTATTTTCAGAACTCTTTGGTCAGGAAATAATAAATTTGGAATCAGTAAAACTTCAGAAAATATTAAATCCGAAAGATGGTATTCTTAAAAAACACAATTTTAAGGATATTTATCAATTTAGTTTTTGTGAGGGAGGAGGCATTTTAACGAAGAGCTCAAAATTAATATTGAAATTGAAGAACATTGAAAAATACTACAATAATTCGGCCAAAAAAATTAATACAATTACAATTTGTAACAATATGTGCTTCAACCTTCAAGTTAAAAACATCACACTCATTGACACACAAATTCATTCCTTTACACAAGAGATTAAACCCAACAAAAAAAAACCATATTTCTAATTGGGTTCGATTTTGGTAGAAAAGTTGTATCCACCACTATAATCAAATGAATTGCTGTTGAAACCAGCCGCCACTCTCTTTGCCAAAACATCATCGTACGGATGTTGTTTCGACGTTCCAAAGTCTGTTGCCGAAGATGCCGTACTTATCAAGTCTGCATTGTGTACGTCGTCTTCATGTAACATAAATTCGATTTCCTTCACGATGTCGTTCATCGTAGGACGGTCAACGGCGGATTCTTGCACGGATCGCATCACTAGCTCGAGAAATTTACTAAAACCGATGAGATACCCGCCAGTTTTTGTCAATGATGGATCAATCATTTCCCCGAGTCCACAGTACCGCTCATCGTTTTTGTCTATTGCCATTCTCACCTCACGAACAATGAATGTATTTTCCCTTCTCAATAGGTAGTCTTGAAGTTATTAGTTCAAGCATGACAACACCGAAACTGTACACGTCGCTCTTTTCTGTTAGTTGTTGAGTCATGTAGTATTCTGGATTCAGATATCCATGTAACAATTAAAATATGACATTAAGTTTTTACAATGTTTTGTAAATAAAAAAAGCATTATCGGTATGTTCACCTAATACATTTAAGAAGTGGTAGGACAGTTGGTTTTACGATATCAGAGTGTTCATCAGAGTGTTTGGGCAACCAAACTAAGTGCTAGTTGAAATTTATGTTTGATATTTTGCTAGCTCAGCTATTCTATTCATACAATATGCTACATCTGTTAGTATTTATGTATTTCTTGAACGAAATCACTCACATATTGAGCAAGTGATGAAAAAAAGAGTTACCACTTTGTTTGACTTCCCAAACATCAACTAGCTAATCAACAAGCAGTTTGTTCGAATGCACAAACATCAGCTAGTAATTTGTCGCATTATTATTTATCACGTGACCTATTTCGTTCAAATTAGACAGAAGTCCTAAATAAAGCAACAATTTATATACATGTGAAACTTGATCTAACAACATCTTCAGAAAAAAAAAAAAAAAAAAAAAAAAAAAAAAAAAAAAAAAACTTTAGCTAGCAATTTGTTTGACTTAGTTAGTAATTTTATAATTGCGGCCCTTAGTTATTATGGATATAGTATAAATATAGACAGTACATCATACACTTTTAAAGCTTCAATGAGCATTCACGTGATAGTGTGTGTCAGATAATAAAATCAATAGCTGAACTTTCACCTAACACTTCAAAGTTTTAGAACGAATGGTTTCACATCGAAAGTAAGCTAGTAACTTGAAAGAGGGTAGAAGCTAGGATTAGAAGTTAATAGTGTCCCTTTAACCTGAGTACTTCAATGTGCTTCTGGACCTCAAACAAGTTTAGACAAATCAAAACTGCAACCTTTGCCGTCAAATTCTCATCCAACAATATATTTATTGTCTTGATATCTCTGTGAATTATAGGAGGATTGACAAGTTCATGCAAATAAGCCAGTCCCTACTGTAATTTGAAGTCTTGTCTTTAATCAAAATATTTACCTGATTTCCCCATAAATAAATGGAAAGATAGTTCAATATATACTCATTCAATGTGTAATAAAAAAGCCTTAAGCATAGTTTAGTAACTTGCCTGCAAGTTTTCCCTTAAAGTTTCATTGCATATGAATTCATAGGCTAACATTTGCTCTCCTTGTTCAAAGCAAAATACGATAAGGCTAACGAGGTTCTTGTGATGGACTCGTGAGAGCAACTCGACTTATGTCCTAAAATCTTGTCCTTCTTGCATGAATCCTTGTTGAACTCTTTTAATTGCAACCACTTGTCCATCTGAAAGAACTCCTCTATATACCTGAAAGAATACAGATACCATACGATTTTAGAACTATTGATCAAGTGGTTTGCCTAAAATTTTACATGGTATTTGAGTACATATTAGAATACTACAACGCAAGTTAAACCACATAACTAAAACGCTCATATGATGGGCTTTTAAAAAAATATATTTCTTAACTTGAAGTCAGACAATATTTTGTATCTAAATTTATAAAACTCCAATTAAATTAGAAAACACTGACTTGATAAAAAGCACACGTGTCAACCAGATAAGCCATCAACAACCGGATTAATATAAAGATAAGAAACCAAATGGATGATTGACTCATTTTTTACTAAAAGCACAAAAAATCTTTAAATTCTTATTTTTCAATAATATTCCACGATCAAAACAATGGGTTGAATCCCATATTAAGAGCATTTCCGATGGGCAAATTTTGCTGGACATTTTGCCTATGTGGACGAGAGAATGAGAGACATTTTTTGTCTCTCCACTAATTGTCCACATAAATACTTATTCTCTTTCCTCTAAGTTGTCCATGGACACTTCTAACTTTTTACAATCTCTCCATATTTTATTGGTTTATTTAACATCTCTCGATTGTTTAATGGGTGATTTATATCATGTAAACATTTTAAAATGTCTTTGCCATTGGAAGAGATAAGACATTTCAAATAAATTTAATATTTTTATAACATATTGGTGAGTTGGCGATGATGTGGCTCAAAACGGGATCTAAAATGCTCTTACCATTGTGAATGCTCTAAGTGACTCCATGCCTAGTTGGCGTACTTATTCACTAGAAACTGGAAAACAAAAGGGGATTCCAATAATAAAATTACAATTTGGCCAAAAAAATCAATACAATTACAATTTGTAACAATATGTGCTTCAAGTTAAAAAAATATCACACCCTTTGAAACTCAAATCACATTCTACTTTACACGTGAAACTCAAAGAGATTAATCCCAAACAAACAAACAAAAAACCATATTTTCTACTTAGGTTCAATTTTGGTAGAAAAGTTGTATCCACCACTATAATCAAATGAATTGCTGTTGTAACCAGCCGCCACTCTTTTTGCCAAAACATCATCATACGGATGTTGATTCGACGTTCCAAAGTATGTCGCAGATGATGCGGCGCTTATCAAGTCTGCATTGTGTACGTCGTCTTCATGTAACATAAATTCGATCTCCTTCACGATGTCATTCATCGTAGGACGGTCAACGGCGGATTCTTGCACGGATTGCATCGCTAGCTCGAGAAATTTACTGAAACCGATGAGATACCCGCCGGTTTTTGTCAACGATGGATCAATCATTTCCCCGAGTCCACAGTACTGCTCATCGTTTTTGTTCATTGACATTCTCACCTCACGAACAATGTATTTTCCCTTCTCAATGGGTAGTCTTGAAGTTATTAATTCAAGCATAACAACACCGAAACTGTACACGTCGCTCTTTTCCGTAAGTTGTTGAGTCATATAGTATTCTGGATCCAGATATCCCTGTAACAATTAAAATATGACATTAATTTTACAATGTTTTGTAAATAAAAAAGCATTAACAGTTTGTTCACCTAATACATTTAAGAAGTGGTAGGACAGCTGGTTTTATAGTATCAGAGTGTTTGGCAGCCAAACTAAAAGTGCTAGCTGAAATTTATGTTTGATATTTTAGCTCTGCTATTCTATACATACAATTTGCTAATTATGTTAGTATTTATGTATTTCTAGAACGAAATCACTCACTTGTTGAACACGTGATGAAAAAAATAGCTACCACTTTGTTTGACTTCTCAAACATCAACTAGCTTATCAACAAGCAGTTTGTTCGGTTGCCCAAACATCAGCTAGCAATTTGCCGCATTATTATTTATCACGTACTCGACACGTGACCCATTTCGTTCAAATTAGACAGAAGTCTTAAATAAAACAACAATTTATATACATGTGAAACTTGATCTAGCAAAATCTTCAGAAAAAAAAAACTTTAGCTAGCAATTTGTTTGACTTAGCTAGTAATTTGATAATTGCGGCCCTTAGTTATTAAGGACGTAGACACGTAGTATAAATATAGCAGTACATCATACACATTTAAAGCTCCAATGAGCATTCAAGTGACACTGTGTGTCAGATAATAAAATCATTAGCTAAACTTTCACCTAAAACTTTAAAGTTTTAGAACGGGTGGTTTCACGTCGAAAGTAAGCTAGTAACTTAAAAAAAGAAGGTAGGATTAGGAGTTACCAGTGTCCCTTTAACTTGAGTACTGACATGTGCTTCTGGGCCTGAAACAAGTTTAGACAAACCAAAATCTGCAACCTTTGCTGTCAAATTTTCATCCAACAATATATTCATTGTCTTGATATCTCTGTGGATTATAGGAGGATTGGCAAGTTCATGCAGATAAGCCAGTCCCCTTGCAGACCCTAATGTAATTTGAAGTCTTGTCTTCCAATCAAGATATTTACCTGATCTCCCTATAAATAAATATAAAGATAGTTCAATATATACTCATTCAATGTGTAATAAGTCTTATGCATAGTTTAGTAACTTGCCTGTCAAGTTTTCCCTTAAAGTTCCATTGGATATGAATTCATAGACTAGCATTTGCTCTCCTTGTTCAAAGCAAAATCCGACAAGACTAACTAGATTTTTGTGATGGACTCGGGAGAGCAACTCGATTTCCGTCCTAAACTCTTGTCCTCCTTGCATGGATCCTTGTTGAGCTCTTTTAATTGCCACCACTTGCCCATCTGAAAGAACTCCTCTATATACCTGAAAGAATACAGTTACCATACGGTTTTAGAACTATTGGTCAAGTGGTTTGCCTAAAATATCACATGGTCTCAAAACACATATTCGAATATCTACAGCGCAAGTTAAACTACATAATTAAAAGGTTTTATATGATGGGGAAATGTTGAAGTTATACCTTGCCATATCCTCCAGCACCAATCTCATTATGCTCAGAGAAGTTATTAGTGCACTTCTTTACTTCATCAAATGAGAACCATCTTGCTCCTTTTAACTGTGGAGCCCCTGCAATGTCTTTTCCACCACCACCCCAAGATGCTACATGAGGAAACAAATTACATTCATTAGTTAATTAATTACCCAACAAATCATCATGCATTATTCATTAAAACGGTAATTAACAAATATATCATAATTAGTTACCGAATGGCTTGCTTAATTCGACGGCATGTTCGGCTCTTTTCTTTTGCCTGATTGCATATATTGCTAATGCAACAAGTCCCAGAAGAAGCACAGTAGCGGAAACCGATATTCCAACTATTGCTCCAGTGCTTAGGAAAACTCCTTTATTTACTGAAACATCAAGTTTAGAAAATAAGTATGAGAATGCAAATAATTTTTACGTATAAAAAAAATTTGATTATGGTTATGATGATACCTGCAAAAGAATACGCGAATCCAATGAATAAATACGGACCAAACAACGCGGGGGGCTTGAAAATATTGTTACTCAAAATGGTACCAATTCTTGAGATATCTGAGTGAGTAAAGTAAGTTCCACTCGGTGGGAATAGTAATAGCTTGATCTGCATATAGTCGGATGAATCGAAGAATGGGTTCTCAAGATAAGCCGAATTATACGGAAGAGACAAGTTGGAGGAAAGGGCATCTCCCAACTGGTTAAACAATGCTGCATTAGTCAAGTCCCTAAAGAAAGGAGCTCTAAAGTTCAATATCCCCTGGTATGGGACTTGACATTCACAGTTTGCAGGACTAATCTTCATAAACCCGGAACATGTCTTTGCCCCGCACTGGGATGTGTTGGTCTTGTACGGTTCGGTATTTGCAGTTTGTTGAAGTTGGCAGAAAGTACCCAAATTGTTGGCATTGTTATCACAGACAGGATTTCCATGCAACCTAATAGTTATAAGCATAACAATTTTTGTCAAATTTATTTCAACCCATAAATGCAAATGCAAATGCAAATAGTGACTTACATTAGTACTTCATTATATGCAGAGCCAAATGTCAAAGACCCAATTTGGTTGTTCTCTAGATCAATATATTGCAGGTCGGGACCGACAATGCTTATGTTTAATGTTCCACTGAATGCATTGTTCTTCAGCAACCTGTTTAAATTTTGAAGCGGGTCGGGTAATTAGATACATTGTACGAACGCGTTTTCAGTTTCCAAAATATATATATATATATATATATTTGTGTATGGTAACTTACAGTTGTTGTATCAAGGAAGAGCTGAAGACTGTTGATGGTATAACACCCTGCATTGATCCATTCTCTAGAACCCTATAGCATTGTTCAACCCAAATATATTTATAAAGAAAATATACAAATATATATATTTTTTTCAATTATTTTGAATGAAAAAAATTAAAAACTTACAAAGTGTTGAGAGCTGGTAAGGATGAAAACCATTCAGGAGCTTCTGATGCATTAAAAGTGTTATTACTTAAGTCCCTGCAATAATTAATCACTCAACCTTGTTACATATATGATGATGATGGCGATTAAATCTCGAAACATTTTTTGTATTGACACTCACACATAGTTGAGCACATTCATGTTACTTAAGTCTGGGATCGAGCCGTGTAGTCCATTGTTTGCCAAATGCCTATATACAGTAACTCATCATCAGACTATAATCTAGCTAGCTAGCTAGCTCATCATATATATGTATGTACTCACAATTCATTGAGATTCGTAAGGTTGTTAATGTTTGAAGGGATCTCTCCTGTCAGCTTATTTCTATCAATTCGACTGTAACATAAACGTAAACAAAGACGAATAAAAATGTTAGTTGATGAACCGATCAAGCTGAAAGTAAGGAGAGTGATGTGCTTATATAGTTTAGATTCTTCGCTTACAGAGCCTGAAGATCTTGAACAAGTCCTAATGTGGATGGGATCGGACCAGTTAGCTGGTTTCCGTCAAATAATCTATGAAGGCAGCCATGGAGGAGTTGATTATTATTAATTAAAAATGAACAAAATATGTCATCTATATATATTACGAGTAATGCTACAAAATGTGAAAATTTGAGTGAAATTGAAAAATGGTATTTTATTTGGAAATGAGTAGTAGAGTGATAAATTCAACATCTTTTGAAATGAAAAAAAAAATATCATATAAGTTTCACAGCTTGTAGCATTACTCTTATATTATTTATACAACCTGATATATGAAAGAAATCATACATATGTATCAAAATCATTGCTGAGCTGAACAACTTTTCTGGGATAGGACCTGAAAGATTGTTCATATTGAAATGGCTGCAAAAAAAAAAAAAAATATACCATTTTAGGTGAGCTTACAAGTGATGAGAGATTACATACAAATTGGATAAGATTTAGAAAAAAGATAACTTACAAGTGTTTTGCAGCCAAAAGCATATCCAAACCAGGAGAAGTATCAGTAGATACAGGTATAGATCCTGTGAGTTCATTATTCGCCACATCAAGCCAGTAGAGGTTTGACAGTTTCCCGAGTGATGCAGGTATCTTGCCAGTCAATTTATTTGAATTAAGAGCCCTGACATACATACAAAAATGTTATACGGTGTTATTGTTAAGATTGCATGATTTACACGCCATATAACTAAGTAAACTATTATCATAATGTCTCTCCACCGTAATTTTTACGATATAGTTCATACATATATAATATATATGTCAGGTTAATTTAGTAACAAAATTAAATGAGAAAAATGTCTTTAATTTGCTACAGTAACTAGTTACAATCTCCTTGACGCCATAAAAAATTGAAAAAAAAAAAACTAGTTACCATGTCCTCCGTTTCGATTAACTATTATTCTCAAATGTTTTGCTTGACTCGAGTTAATGCTGAATTTAATACTAAACTACATACAAATATTATAATGTTAATTTTTAATCATAAATTATATATCTTAAAATTAAGATGATACTATATATAGATGGAGAGGGCTTACAAGAAGGTAAGTTGGGCGAGGTTACCCAAATCATCTGGGATGCTACCGGTGAGTCCACAACCAGCAAGGATCCTGATGAGATTACAAAATATATATATTACTATTTAGTCATTTATGAACTAATTATTATCAACTTAAAATAGCATTATATATATACAGTCAAATAAAAATAAATATATATTACAAGGTTTGGAGATTCTCGAGATTTCCCAATTGGGTAGGGATAGAGCCGGTAAGATCAGTGTTGAAGGATAGATCCCTGCATCAACAGTTTCAAATTATTATCATGCTTGAAAAAACTAATTAAAAAAATATATAATTAATTTGCAGATTAGCAGCACATTATTATGTGTCTGTCCACTCACAAAGATGTAAGTTGGCTGAGGCCACCGATATCACTAGGCAGCTTTCCGACGATTCCCATAGACGGTAAACCTCTGAAACAAAGATACCACAAAACAATAAACATTCTAAATTAATCTTCACATTTTTTTTTCTAGGAAAGTAAAAATATAAAAATTATAAATGACAAAAAGTAACCTTAAGAAAAATTCACATAAGTTGAACAGTAAAAAATGATCTGAACTTTAAAAAGTAAAATTTTCTAAAAAAAGAATATAATAAAGCTGATTTAAAAAATAATCCTAAATCAAATAATTAAACCTAAAAATAATTAATATATATTACATTATTACTTCATATATTCATCTACTAGGGAACTGGCCCAAAAACATCTACTTGGGTGGGCCGGTTTGGGGTGTCTACGTAGTTCGGGCCCAGTAAATCTAAGCATTTAGTACCATCATTTAGTTTTACTTTAAAAAACATGTCATATAAGAATGTAGATCATAGTTATTGGACTATACATTGTCGAAATGCGAATAATATTTTGGTTTTCAAAATTTTTACTTAAATAAATTATCAAGTAATCATTTTAATTTTATTAGTAATTAATAGTGAGATGGAAAATAAATGATTATAAAAAGATAATTTAATGACAACATTTAATGCAACAGATAATATCGGATGATGGATGGAAGAATTTAATAACATTGATGGAAATGTTCAGAAAATCCAGGGAGGATGCATCTTCAAAGTTCAAACGTGGGAGTGGGACAAGCATACATACATATATGATATATATTCGGCTGTATTATATTATTATTATTAAAGAAGGTAGCTAGCTAGCTGGCTAATTAACTAATAACAAAGAGCATGAAGTTCTGGAGATGAAGAAGAAGAAACTCACATAGCAGTGACTCTGGAATCATTGCTGCAAGTAACTCCTTCCCAGTTTGATCCACATGGATCATTCGATTGTGTCCACGTAGGCGGTTTGCTTTGCCAATCAACTTTCAGAGCTTGGAGTATTGCAACTGCATACAGTTTAATTTGGTGGAATTATTATAACATAATCACTCTCATGTCACATTTTCTGGGTTTAGGTAAGAACAATAGATTCAATCAACCTGTGTTGGTCTATACAATCATTCAGGATTAATTAAAATATTACGTATGGTTTCAAAAGGTATTTAGAAAGTAAAAATATCGATTTGAAGTTCCGATCATCTGTCTCAGGGTATATGAAAAATAAAAATATCAATTCCTAAAGTTTCGATCATATGAAAAGTAAAAATATCAAACCCTAAAATTGCGATCATGTGAAAAGTAAAAATATCAATCCCTAAAGTTTCGATCAGCCCACTCATCGAAGGCAAATAGGGTATCTGTAAAGTAAAAGTATCGACTCTGAAGTTTCGATCATTGAATGAATGAATGAATGAATAGTAGTACTTACGATCATCAGGGTGAGTATAGGAGTAGATGAAATGGATTCTGGCTGCCATGAAGAACAATAGAAAGACGAGCAATCTCATCATCATTATTTTTCTTTGAATTTCTCTTCTGCCTTGCCTCTCTTCTTCTTCTGCTAAGTTATAATAATTTGAGATGAAATTCCCCACAAGTGGAAACCAATCCCAGCATATTATTAATAAGCTGCGAGTCTGTGACTGAGTTTGGTGATGAGCAGAGGAAATAATCGAGTTGACCAAGCGTCTGAACATGCGAGACTGACTCCATATATATTTTCCCAGATATTTATTCAATTCTGATGTCTATGACTTTACTTTGCCGCTTCTCTTTATCTTGTGGGATTAGGTAATTAATTAACTTAAAGATTGTGACCAAGTCTATAATGGTTCTCTTCTCACGTAGTCTATATCTAAATAATAATAATTTAAAGTAGGGTTAAATAAACTTTTGATATCAAATATACGACTAAAGTTGTCTTTTAGTGTAATAATTTTTTTTAAACATTTGGTGTTATACGTTTGCAATGTGTAGACTTTTAGTGCATCTGTTAGTTGACCGTTAAATATTTTTATTTTGTTCAGTCTAGGACTAAGCTGAACAAAATAAAAATATTTAACGGTCAACTAACTAACTCAACAGAAGTCTACGAATTGTAAATGTATGATACTAAAAGTCTATAAAAAAAAATTACACCAAAAGCCAACAGTTGTTAAACATATGACACCAAATGACCATTTAACTATTTATTTGTAGAGACATATTTTTTTCGTAATTAAACTAGATAATAACACGTACTGGAATTAAAATTTTCGACTTCACAACTTGTGACTCCAAACTTTAAAATTACAAAAATAAAAATCAAGATATAAAAATAATATCATATTATTTATAAATATATTTATTGTACAATACAATCTAATTTTGGATAATTCGTAAAAAAATATAATTTTTTACGGTACTACAATTTATATAATATTTTTTTCATATATAATAAAAAAATCAAATGACACGTAATATATATATATATATATATATATATATATATATATATATATATATATATATATTAATGTGAAAACAAATTATTGACTATTAAAAGTAAAATTTATACGAACATATAATTACTAGTGTTAATTATATTATATTATAATAAAATAATTTAAAAAGCTATAATGCTAATTAATTAATTAATTCTTCCTTCTTCTTCATCATTTCCTTTCTTGTTGGATTCTGCATTTGCAGCCTTTATGTTGTCTTATTCTTGAAGCTAATCTCTCTCAAGTCTGGACGAAACAGTTTCCTTTTAATAATAGGACGTGTTACCTGACATGAGTTTTATTAGTATTATAATCATAATGTTATTTTATCTTGGTTGAATGATAGTTGATATTTCATATTAGTCCCAACTTGCCTCCTTGACCACTTGGCTTAGCTGACCTGTAAATAGATATAGTGGTCCCAAATTCTTTAATATATACACCAAACTTTCTAATTCTTTACACTACATGTAAAAAGGTGCTTTTTGCAACACACCCCATGTTTTACCCATATATATTTACCCAACTTCATAAAGGTGAACTAACCCTATAATATTGTATAATGATTTCACATTTCATCTCTTAAAAGGGTAATTCTGTCGTGGTGGTCGCCGGAGCTGGGTGGTGGTCGGTGGCCGTGGCCGCCTTACGGCATAATTAGTGTGCAGGGGTATTTTAGACATTTCACATTTCATTAATTAAACTGATAAATTATATAATAATTGCAAAAGGGTAATTCTGTCATTTCGCGTATTTCCGTTACATTTAACAGCAAATTTGGACGGAAACTCGATTATCAACAAAACTCAAAATTCAGACCCTTAATAATACGTTTTTTCAATTCAGACCCCTTTTGACAACATGTGCAAACATTCAGGCCCCTATTGTGTTTAACCCTTGTTATAATTGTCAACTCTCTGATCTGACCAAATCTCACAACTGCCCTAAAGAGACTTGAGAGCTCCTTTATCTATTTTCTCTCTGTATAAAACAGGTTATCTGATTACATGCAAACAACTCACACTAAAACTTTTTACTGCTTCTTGAAGATGAAAACAACCTCATCTTTATATTACATCTCAATTACATACAAAAAATTAAAAATGAGACTTGATTACAAGAATAAAGCAAATGTGTGATAAAACATCATCAATCATTTACTTCGGTTCGACCTTTGTTGAGAGGTTGTAGCCGCCGCTATAGTCGAATGAATCACTGTAATTAGCAACATCCTTTTTGGGCAAACCGTCGCTATAAGGATGCTTAGGAGGACCTCCTTTCGACGCCACAAATTCGGTAGCAGACGAGGACGCTGATGTCTGGTTCGAACCCACACCGTCATTCTTCAATATGGTCTCTAAGAACTTCACCACCTCACTCATTGTCGGTCTTTCCGAGGCCGATTCCTCCACGCACCGCATCGCAATTTCGAGAAACCTTGTGAAACCAATGAGGGGTCCCATTGTCCTGAGAGATGGGTCCATTATGTTCCTTAGCCCGCAATATTCGTCATCGTTTTTAGTCATTGCTGTACGGACCTCACGGACAATGTACTTGCCTTTCTCGATTGGGAGACGTGCAGATATCAGTTCAAACATGACAACTCCGAAACTGTACACGTCGCTCTTGTCTGATAACTGTTGAGTCATGTAGTACTCTGGGTCTAAGTAGCCCTGCAAACATAATTAGTATATAAGTTTAAGTTATTTATAAGTATGACATGAAATTAAGAGTAATAAAACATTAAAACTTTAAGGTATTAGGTGAATGCGCAGTTAATCGTTTTATTAAGCGACGCCTACCAGTGTTCCTTTAACTTGAGTCGAAACATGTCCCTTCTCACTGTCGGAGATAAGTTTCGACAAGCCGAAATCCGCAACCTTTGCTGTCAAAGTCTCATCTAGCAATATATTGGTGGACTTCACATCTCTGTGGATTATAGGAGGATCTGCAAGTTCATGAAGATAAGCTAATCCTCTGGCAGACCCGAGAGCGATCCTCAGTCTCCTCTTCCAATCCAGAAATATTCCCGATTTCCCTACGAATGATTTAAACACACACATACTTTCAGTTTAGACTTTCTACTTGAACAACTGTTAGTAAGGATGGTTAGTCAAGTGGTCTGTATGAAATTTAACACGATATCAGAGCGTGCATGTCCAAATCCATGCAGAGTTAAGTTGAAACCCCCAATTTAATTCAAAAGTTTCATGTGATGCGTTTTGGAAATGTTTCACCCTATGATAATGTTTTAGGACAGTTGGTTAAGTGGTCTGTATAAAATTCCGCATATTGTTGTTACCTGACAAAGCTTCTCTGAGTGTTCCATTAGGCATATATTCATACACCAACATCTGCTCTCCTTGTTCGAAGCAAAACCCTACAAGACTGACGAGATTCTTGTGATGAACTCTCGAGAGCAACTCTATTTCTGTCCTGAATTCGACCCCTCCTTGCATTGAACCTTGCTGAGCTCGTTTGATCGCCAATATATGTCCGTCCGGAAGAATTCCTCTGTATACCTATAATAATAACATATATACTAGTAAGTAGTTAATACAAGAAAAATACACAATGATTATAGAATGACTTACCTTTCCATAGCCACCAACACCGAGCTCATTACTGTGATTGAAATTGTTGGTGCATTTCTTGAGCTCATCAAAAGAGAACCACCGTGCTCCCTTTAATTGCGGCGCTCCTCCCGTGTCTTTTCCACTCTGAGCACCCCAAGATGCTGCAAAATAACCATAATTATAACCATCCATTTCAGCTAAACCGTATAGATTTTCAAGTGTGTGATTTTTAGCAAAAGCATGACGAAACAAAAATATAAGCATCAAATAAGATTAAACAATGAGCAACAAATCTAATTATACGGAAAACTTGAAAACAAATGTTTTTGTTGCTTAAAACGTCAATTTTCAAATCAAAATCAGTCGGAAAAAGTGGAAAGCAATAAACTGGTAGTTTGGACACTGGATATCGAAATTTTAAATATGCGACAACAATTGGCAACATGACCTGTAGTTTTGACTGTTTTTAGGTTCTTAAACCCCATGCATTTCAACTAAACAATATAGATTTTCAAGTGTGTGATTTTACCAAATGGCCTGCTGTTTTCAAGTGCTTTCTCCGCTCGTTTCTTCTGCCTAATTGCGTATATCCCTAACACAACAAGTCCAATAACAAGGAGACTTGCCCCAACTGCAGCTCCGGCTATGACCCCGGTACTGAGTGAAGCTCTAGACACACCTGAAGAGATTTTGTTTGTTAATCAACAAAAACATTCATATATATAGTAAGAAAATAGAGTGACAGAGATGGTGGATGTTAGTAATTTACCCGGGAAAGGATACGGAGATGCGATAAAGAAATAGGGACCGAATATTTTAGGGGGCTTGTAAGTTTGGTTAGTTAGGTCGAACCCAATCCTCTGAATCTCGGAGCGGTTGAAATACAAGCCATTTGATGGAAAGAGAGCGAGTTGAATCTGAAGATAATCGTCGGTGTTGAATAAGAGATTCTGAAGCGATACCGAGCCAGGGGTGAGTCCGAGTTTGGTGTACAGGCTCGTCTCGAGTTGCTGAAACAATGTGGCGTTAGAAAGCTCCCTAAATGACGGAGCTCGGAAGTAGAGAGTTCCTTGATAAGGGAAGGTGCATAAGCAGCTTTGAGGGCTGAGCTTTTGGTCATCCGGGCAAGCCTGGGACCCGCACCGTGCGAGGCTAGTGGAGTAAGGCTCTGTTGCTTGCTGCCCAAGTTGGCAGTAGCTGTTGCTTGCTAAAGTGGTGCACACTGGATTCCCTATTAATCTGTCCCAAATTAAAGTAGTTTGTCATGCAAGTTTAAGTCAAGTCCCATGATTTACAATAAAGATGACTAAATAATGGAATGTCCTTATTGAGAAAATTAAATCAAATGGTTAATAACCTAAAAAAAGTTCCAACTATATGTCATGTTGCTAATCGTCGTCTCAGATTTAAAATGTTAATATTTGGTGTCCAAACTATCAAATTTATTGCTTTTCACTTTTTTAGACTAAATTGGACATTAAAATTGGTGTTTTAAGCAATAAAACATGTTGTTTTCAACTTTTTTCGAAGTATAAGATTTGTTGCCCAGGGTTTAAGCGTATCTGATGCTTAAAAAACACTTTTTTTTTCTTCAATTTTAAGAGAAAAAAGTGGAAATCAACCTATATTATAGTTTGGACACCGAATATCAACATTTTATATATGGTACATCGATTAGCAACATAACGTATAGTTGGGACTGTTTTAAGGTTCTTAACCCTAAATCAAAATGAATAAACAAAGTTCACTTACATGAGTGTTTTCGTGTATCCAGGAGACCCCAATGTGAGGGATGTTATGTGGTTGTTCTGCAAATCGACAAGCTGCAGTTCCGGGCTGATGTTATCAGCAATGTTCAGTGTTCCATTTAAGTTATTGTTCCCCAATTTCCTGCAAGAATTCCGAGAAAAAAAAAATGAACAAAGAAAGAACAGAGCCACTAGAATTTATTTGTACTGTAAATGTTAAAAATCTCTTGCACATACCACATTTCAAGAATTTTCAAATGAAATGACTTCTAACAAAAAGACTCGCTATAAATATTCAAATTTGTGAGGGAAATCTCTTACAAAATCTGATATTTATACGGGAATTTTCTTAAAACTTAATAAATCCCATGCAAATCATTACGTATTGTTGATTTTCTTGTAGTGAGTAACTAAACTGAAGAAATGGATGGATTACATACACTTGTTGCAGCTGAGGGAAGCTGAAGAGCTTCGGAGGCAGAGGGCCGAATAGCGATCCATATTCTATAACCCTGCATCAATCGATAATATATTTTTCACTATATGTCATTGGAATTTTGGAAAAGAAACAAAAACTACTTTTTTTCTCTTCTTAGAATTTGTAAGCAAAGGACTTACAATGTAGTAAGAGAAGTTATGGATGAGAACCACTCTGGAGCTTCTGATGGATCGAACGAGTTATTACTGAGATCACTGCAAATTAATACCAGTTTCTGTTAACTAGCAATGACAAAACATTTTCAGGATGATTCTGAATCCGAACCATTCAAATCTTACACGTAATTCAGGGATGTCATATTACTTAAGTCGGGTAACGGGCCAGTCAATGAATTTTGAGCCAAATTCCTACAAAGTATACATTGGAAATTTATATCATCATTCCCATAACAACAAAGACAAAGTCTTTAGCAAAGAGTAGTAATTATAATTAATTAGTACTCACAATTCACTGATTTTGATGAGATTGCTAAGATCTGGGACTTCTCCGTTTAGTCCATTCCTATCGAGCCGACTGAATGCAGCAACGTCATTACCACAAGGAAGAATAACACCAAAAAAAAAGCAAATAGAGAATCATCTAAGAAAAGAAGGTACTCACAGAACCTCGAGATCATGAACAAGTGCTAGTGTGGACGGAATTGGACCAGTGAGATCATTCCCATCGAAAAGTCTGTCCATATATGCAAAGAGTAAATCACATCACAATTACTTAAACCAGAAAAAAATGGATTAAGTAAAATGATTGACCAACACTTACATATGGATCAACTTCATTCCTGCTTGGAAGAGCTTTGCAGGAATTGTTCCGGAAAGCTTGTTCTTATTGAAATGACTAAATAAGCGAGAATGAATGTATATTTGTTAGCAACATTATATAGTGATTTATCAAATGTAAATAGAAATTAAGGTGACATTAGGCTCACAAATGTTTGGCATCTAAAAGGAGGTCCAATCCGGGTGAATTGTCGGTAGAGACAGGTATTGATCCAGTGAGCTGATTTTCAGCCACATCGAGCCAGTAAAGATTCGATAGTTGACCCAAAGATGCAGGTATCTTACCCGTGAACCTATTCGAGTTCAGAGCCCTGCAACAACAACCCTCGTTAGCATTTAGTTAACTATGGCCAATATCACCAAAAAGAAGAAAAAAAATGCTTCTTCATTTACAGGAAAGTTAGTGCCTTGAGCTTCCCCAACTCGTCCGGAATAGGGCCGGTCAGACCACATCCAGCAAGAATCCTGCAATGTCAAAAGATTTATATTGACAAAAAAAAAAAATTGGAGTTTGAATTTGATGGGGTTAATGATTAAGAAGGTAAGATTACAGTATGTTAAGCTTTTGCAGATTGCCTATCTGGGATGAGATTGGCCCTGTAAGGTCTTTGTTGAATGATAGATCCCTACAAGGAGTAAACAAAAAATAAGCAAAAATTGTGAATGAATTTTTCCAATGCTTGGAAATTATTTATAAGCATTTTCATAAATCTCAAAATATTGTACGGGATTTTCCTCACAAATTTGAATTCCCTAAGAAAATAACTCGAATAATATATTTGTAAAAGATTTTCAACATTTACCGTACAAATAGATTCATTTCCCTTTTAAATAGATCTCTCACAAATAATTGGATTTCTATTCTTTGTGTTCTTACATAGTTCGTAGTTCGGTCAAAGCTCCTATGTCAGCAGTCAATTCGCCTTTGATCCCCATGGTTGATAATCCTCTAAAATCAATCAGAACTGATGAATCAGACATATATACAAGATATTAAGGTAAAATTGTTGAAACAAGAAATGTTGTGTTCTCACAAGGCAGTGACCCTTGAGTTGTTGCAGGTGATGCCTTCCCAGGGGCGACCACCACATGGGTCGTTTGATGTTTTCCAGCTTGGAGGCAAGTTCAGCCATTGAAGCTTCAAAGCATTCAGTGCATTCACTGCATTTTGCACACAAGAAAAACCATATGTATCCATCATGTAATTACATTATATGTTGGGCATTTGATAGCTCATAGTTGAGCAGTCGAATAAATTGTTAGCTGAACTTAAAAAAAAAAAAAACGTTTTACTAGCTCGAATTCGTTATTTCTAAAAATCGGTAGCTCCGCCTTTAGAATAAAAATAGGTGATGAAGAAAATAGCTAACATTTCGTTCGACTGCCCCAACATCAACCTATCAACTTGTTCGATTTTTCAATCATCAGCTGGCAGTTTGTCGCGTTTTGTTCATCTGGTCATGACCCATTTCGTCCAAATTAGTCGGAAATCATAACTAAGCTAGCAATTTGCATACATGTGAAACTTGAACTAAAAAATAATTCCATCTAACAATTTGTTCGACTGCAGAAACATGATCAGCTAGCAATTCGATAACTAACCCTTCATCTAAAGATGGAGTATTGATCTAGCTTGAAAATTGAAATGAAAACAGAGAGAGGTGAAGAATATGCAACTTACAGTCATTAGGATCAGTGATGGAGAAGGTTGCATGAATTCTCCCACACAACACAACCAGAAACAAGAGACCACAATTCATCATCTCTCCCTCTTGATCACCTCCACTTCAAAACCCTATTGTTCTTCTCTTTTCTCTCTCTTACCCCCAAACTTAGAGAGAGGACATGGTAATGGCAACTTCCTGATCTCTTCTTCAAGTATAGAGACATGGTCCATAAATGATATTTATTATCTTCTTCTACAGTGCATTTGTTTTGTGGGGTTAGGTAGGTGTGTAGCTCAAAGAGCAGGTCTCTCCCATTATAGTATAGTATATATGTATGTCAAATTCTACAACTTATCTTAGCTTTAATTGGTTCAAACAAAAATCAAAATTAAATAAACAATCCTAAAAACTATGTCATCATTTTGGTTTACATGTAGAGACTTTTCTCCACTTTACTAAACAAAATATTAAGATATGTTCTAATTGCGAGCTCTTATCATAATATTTTTTTTGTCGTATCGAACAATTTATAAGTGATAAAGTTCTCCTCATAAATATTTTTTATTTTATTGGAATTTGGAATCCAGAACTTTTAATTAATTAATGAAGCATTGTATTGCTAATTAATTAATGAAGCATTGTGACAAGCTCACGTTTAAATCATAATAATATAACATAACAATGAGTTTTTTTTTTTTTTTTTTACAAAATAAATATGATTTTTGTAATTGGTTACGACATTTGGCAATACTCTGCCAATTTATCAAAATGTTTAATCATCATAATGAGATTAATGCACTTGGGAACAAACCGTAAGCATCCAAAATACAATGATTGAGGAATGCTTGAATAATATAATATAAAAAATTACAATAACAAAAATATAAAAAAGGGAATGATGTTGAGCTAGCATACTAAAAAACGATAAGCTCATAAGCATTAATGATTATTATGGAGGAATATAAGCACGATGCCAAACTTAATGGTTTGTTACACCAACATCCACTATATATTACATGTATATTACCTTACGTTAAGCTGCTTTTTTCTTAATAATCAGATTACTCGACACCTAACTACAACCTATTTTGATTATTTTCTTTTGTTTTACTAGACTTAATTTTATAGGTATATAAAAGTTTTTTTTTTTTTGTCAATATATAATGAATTTAGCCTCCCCACGATAAATAACAGCTTGTTCTATTTGTAACAAAATGCAATATTATATTTTTAGTTGACTTTCATAATCATATATAGGACTAATTAAATAAACGAGATCATATTTATAATCTTTTCTAACATCATTTTATATTAATATTTTTTATGTACAAAATATTTTATTGTTAAAGTTATTTAATTGACACCTCAATGCCTTTTTATTGACTTAACTTAAAAAAAAAATCAATACCTTAATATTGTAATTGTTCATATATTTAACTTAATTCAATTTCCTGTCATCTATATTTATTTAAAAAATGTCACAAGTGTTCTTATAAAATGTACTTCATAACCAATAATGTCATAATATTTCCAATTTTTTAGGCATCAAGTTCATGCCTCATTCCTCAACGGATCCATCCAGGTGCTCAGACAACCATAAACTTAGATAAAGATGAAATAATATAGTACATTCATAATATTTTTCCAAGATGCACATCTTATATTGTGGAACTAGCTATTTAAATGTTGTTTCCCTACTTTATAGTTCATATCAGACTTAACATAAATTTTAAGAAATTAGCGCGTTTATACATATAAGGTTTTTGAAATTCAACATGATGAATATAATATATCATTTCGATCATTTAAACTTACGGTTCATTTAGAAAAGAGTATATTCAAAATCATATCACATTTAGGGCTTTTTTTCTGCAGCCCTTCATGAACAACTAACAACTCTTAAGTATTTTGTTTACATTCTTTATATTTGAAAAGTTTAAAAATCTTATATATTAAATTATTTTTAAAATAAGCTTAAAAATGATATAAAATCATTTGGATTTTTTTTTTACTGTTTTACTATTTTACATTGTTATGGTTATAATTCAATCATCTATGTATTCTATTTTTTAAAAAATAAATAGATAATTAAATTGCGATCTCAAAACAAATGGGGTTTTGACCCCAAAAAAAAACAAATGGGGTTAAGTTTTTTTTTTTTTTTTTTTTTTTTTTAAACATAGCATATATTAAATCAACAACCAAAGTCTTACAAACCAGAACTAATTAAGGAAGAAAGAGTAAGGGAGTGTCAGTTCCAAGACCTGACATTCCTGCTAGACAATCTTCCCTTCAATTTCAAGTCTACATTTTGAAGAAGATAGATATATTTTTGGCCAAGGAAGAAATATATGTTAGTGGCCAGAAGAAAAATGAATATAGGGTATCTTAGGAGTTCACTCATTATTATTATTATTATTATTATTATTATTATTATTATTATTATTATTATTATTATTATTATGCATTGTCATTTGTCACTACTCTTTTGCGGTAAAAGAGAAATTGTCTTTCTTGACTTTGAAGCTAATCGAAAAGGTTGTTTGTTTCCCTTTCCTCACGGCCACGGGCAATCATTTCCACCATTAAAAATGTCCACGAAGCACGCTGCCCCTAGTCTTTTTTGTTTTCCAGCTATGTATATACTTATATAGCCTATATAATGGTAGACTGTTCCCATTTTTGCAAGCAATCTCATCTCATTCCCCATTGGCCTTCTCTTTACCAAACCATTTAAAAATCTTTCCTAAAGTTGGGTTATGTAAAGGGGATGATGTATATGTTATTTATTAAGTTTGGTCGAAAAATAATATAATAAGCTTGCTACTAATAAAATAAAGCACGTGATTCATTACTTTAAAAGGATTACGAATTTACTATAATAATTAATAAAAATATTATGTCTCTAAATAAAATATGAAGATCTAATAAGAAAAATTCAAAAAAAAAAGTCTTAAACTTAGAGTTTTTCTTTTCAACAAAAAAAATGAGTTGATAGTGGCGACCCTAGCCCATCCCACTATGTAATGTTCAGGGTCTCCTGCTCACGGTCTGAGATTTTTTCCAACCAGAGTTAGCGAACAACCAGCGTATGCACTAGACCCGTCAATGAAGCCCCACCAGCAGCCTAGTATAGGCAAGAGGCCGACCCGTTAAGCCAAAATCTACTTGCCTCCTCATATGACTGAGGCGGTATGTAGGCCAGAGATGACCCGATATTTTAATCTGATCACCGTGAGATGATACCCCTAAGAAATTTCAAACTTAATACTTTGAAGCCAAATTAAACGGGAATAAGAGTTTTTAACAATTAGACCGAAAGACAAACTTATGGGAGAACATACCCTTTACCCTCCTAGGCCAAAGCTCATAAAAGGAATTTGGGCAGCAAGCCCTAGACGTTTAGGCCATTGAGTAGGCCAAAATCTGGGCCGATCTCCAAATTATAGATGGGCCGAACAAATAAAGCCCAAATATGGCCTCGAAACGAGTAGAAATTTCGTCGGGGTTTGCGGCTCGCGTGACCGCAATACGTAGGTAGTAGCAACGAGCGACTAACGGTGATTGATGGATGCTCGAAAAATGGAGGGGAGTAACCGTCGCAGAGACAATGCTGGAGTCGTAAACCGAATCTAATGATCTGATACCAATGTTGAATGCCATATAGTATATACATACATAAGAAAGCCAAAAGACGTATAGTAGGAACACGATTTGTGTTGGCGAAAGTAGTAGCGAGCTTTCGTTGCCGGTTCTGATTCACGACGAATACGTCACTAAGTTGGAGTACATATCGGTTTCCACAACGAATCACCCGAAGACCGAAAAAACCCTTTGTGGACTCAATTAGAGGGGATGAATATGAAACTATTTAACTATTTAATATCTACAGAAGGGATGAATATGAAACACATTCAAGTGAAATTGGAATACTATTGTTTTCAACATAGGAGATGTAGCTAACAAAAACAAACAAATGCAATACCAGAAATGAAACACAAAGTACATATTCTTGTTTTTCTGCATACATTCTTTCTTGCTGTACAGTTGATCAACTCCAGTAGTTGTTTGTTCTACAGGTGGTCCCTCCGGGATTCCCTCATGAATCGACTCCAAGCTAGTAGTGCTGCTCCAACAGCAGGTTCAACCTGTAAAATCATCATATGAAGATCAAGCTCAACTCAGCCTAATTGAGCCTATTGTACTTATAAGTCCAGAAAATGAGGAATTCTTGTTAGGCTTAAATAATGTCTCTCTTTTCTATTCCACGTGGGGCAAATTAGAGGTAAAAATTCTAAGTGGCTCGGGGAGCCACCCAATAAAAGCTTAATTAGAGATGTTACAAACGTACCGTTGGCCTTATAGGATATACGTGCGGATAGTCCATTGAAATGCAACGAATGACTTCTTTGCCGATATCCCAACTCTTATTTGCTTCAAGAACACCCCCTACCATTACCAGTGGAAAACTATCTCTTCCATCTGCAACCAATAATGCCACTCGAGAAGGTTAGATGCATCCATCAATAAGGTTAGATTAGATTAGAGAGGTTTAATATACCTTCACCCGATAAACTGAGTTTCTGCACAACAGCTTTGACACTCAAAGCCAACTCCCAAACCGCATCAAACAATATTTTGTTGGCAACATCATCACCTGCCTCTGCACAACCTACTACTACCGGAACAAGTGCTGCAATCCGAGCCCACGAAGGGTCTGCATAAGTCCACCTAAACAAAACACACGCACATTCATTCAACTCCAGACAGACCACCTGACCAACTGTTATAAAACCGTAAAGTTATAGGTGAATGTGAAATTTTAGACGGATCAACTGTCCTACAATATTTCATCACTAAATTATTGATGATTGTAAAATGAAAGTATTGTATTGTACCCAATCAGTTCATCTGCAGAAGAAAGATCGAGTTTCTGCAAGATACTACCGGTAAGATTTGTTTCTGGACCCCGACCATCATAAGCCCTTACAACTGCAGTCAATGCCTGGGCAGCAATTCCATATCCACTGCAATCAGTAAGTAGAATAATCAAGGATCCTGTATTGAGAGAATTAGTAGAATGAATGAAGTAAATCAAGGTACAATTAAGATTTAAAATAAATAATTAAATAAATCAAGGTATAACAATTTAATTACTCACCTACCCCAATCCCCTAAAGTCGGGCCAGCACCAGCAGCTCGAGCTTCTCTTCCATCTTCTGTAAATCCATAAGCAATAGTTCCGGTACCCGCAATTAAAACACAACCATGAAGCTTTCCCAATGTTCCACTGGCCAGAGCTGCAACTGCATCATTCTGAACATACAGCCTTACATAACTTGGGAATATACCTCTGCATCAGAAATTTCAACATGAATTCAAGCAAACTGGCAATAACTAACTACAGAAGGCAGTTATTAATTCTGCAAAAAAGTTTTACCAGTTAGTTATATATAAGAATATGGTAGAGGGTAGACCTAAGCCATTTCACTATTCTTTGCTGATCTGTAGGATGATTAACACCAGATACAGCAAGACAAATAGCTCGGACTGCAGATCGTGTTGAACCCGATTTTGCAAGTGCTTCTGCCATTACTTGCTCCAATGTCTCCTTTGCAGCCATCTCTTTTAAATTTGAATAATCAGCAAAATAAATCATCATATCATATAAAGTAGGGTTGATTTTCAATTTACTAGTTGATAGTCGGGAAATCTAAGAAATCGCTTGCTGATTTTTTTTGAACATTTTGGTAGCTCAACTATTACACATGTACAGTTTAATAGCTCTGTCTGAATTTCCATCTTTCTTTAACGAAATCACCCACATGCTGAAATTTTGCAGGAATACCAAACATACCTTCATCAAGTTTCAAGCAATTATCTCAAGAATTGCTTTTTGTTCATAATTAGAAACAAGAAACATTTAAAAAATAGAAAAAATCACAAATCGGCGAACCAAGTTTGTAATGCATTCTAACACGTTGAAACACATACAAAAAATTGAGCGATACACAAATTTTAGTAATCGTCCAACTGTCATGCCAAGCACTTGGCAAAGTCACTGCCCACATGATGAAGAACACAGCTACCAATTAGTTCGACTCCCACACATTAGCTGATAGCTAGCAATTTATTGGACTATCCAAATATCAACTAGCAATTTGACTCATTTTGTTCATTACATGCAAAAAAATTGACTCATTTTGTTCGTGCTAGGCACTTCAATCATTCCGTCCAAATTAGAGGGTAAATTCTAACTGAACAAACAATTTGAAACCGTGAAACTGTAATTAAAAAATAATAATAATCAGCTAACAATTTGTTGGACTGACTAAATATCAAACATCAATAAGCAATTCAATAATTAACATATCTCATATAAAGCAAACGGGAAATTAAAAAGGAAAGTAGAAATACTAAATATTACCTCCAACACTGTTGTGATTGGAGCAACCAGCGACGGCGCGTGCGAGGACCGGTAAAGGATCCGGAAGAGGACCCGACGAAGAAAGGAGAGGCATGCAAATGCATACAGTTGAAGTAGTTCCACCATCCAATCCCAGTATCACCTCCTTACTATTATTATTATTATTATTATTATTCCTCATCAAACCTACTCCTTGCTGCAATTCATGCTCAAAATCCCATATTTCTCCATTCCTGTACCTCTTCATCTTAGAAAATCAAAATTGGCAAGGTTGATTGACGATGACCACCCCCTTATGTACTGCGAGAAGCAAATCGGAGTTTGAAAGCAGGTTGGGACAACAAGTAAGATCCAAGTGAATGATTTCAAGACAATATGTTGAGGAATTTAGGGTTATAATAATGATATTAGTAGGTTAGGATTCGGACGGCAGCATGGTCCAAGCGCATAGTAATGGGATTTCCGTTGAAATTCAATTTCTGGGTGAATATGTTTATTTGGGAAGAAAAAGACTTGACGACTAAAGACCATAGAGAACGGACAAACAAAGGCTTCACTGTCTGTGAGACTGTGACGCTGTGTGTTCTATTGCAATGTCTTATAAATCGAACCGGACCTTGAACCGATAATGTGACCGGTTCTAATTGGTTGACCGGTTAAAATAAATAGGCCAGGATCAATCTTCATACCTATTTTATATTATTAGTCCACGTGTTTGATTTGAACTGGTGAATTGGAACCAATTCAACCCAGTCTAAATCAATTTCAATCAAGGATAGTTGTACATTCTAGTTCTACAATATTTTTAGAAACAGACCGCTTACATATCGAGTCAGTGATGAGCCGGTCCGATCACTAATCCGGTCCAGTTTTTGTAAGTACTAAAATGCAGACACTCATGAAAGGGAACAAAAATCCATGTAATATGTATGTCTCGAGTTATATATAATATATATATATATATTTATATATATTAGAAGTTGTAAAATATTCATAATTAGTATCATTAATCAGATATCTCATAATATGAGTAATGGTAGAATATGTAAAAAAAAATTGTGAAAAATTCATAAAAAGTATTTGGGTTAAGAACCTATGAAAGGTCTGAACTATCACCCATGTTAACGGGAGAGGTCTGAAATTTAAAAAGTTAATAACAGAGGTCTGAAATTTCAGTTTTGTTGAGTTGAGGTTTTCCGTCCATTTTTAGGGTTAAATTTAACAGAATTGTGTGAAATGACATTTTTGCCCCTTTAATATTTTGTTTTATTTAATATCTTATTTAAGGAAATGTGAAATGACAATTTTACCCCTAAAGTCAAATTAAAACCACCCAACTCCGGCCACCACCACCCGACTCCGGCGACCACCACCTCGACTCCGACGACCACCACCTCGGCTCCGGCGACCCGACTCCGGCCACCACCTCAGCAAAAAAGCTCCGATCGGGGCCAAAAAACTCCGATCGGAGCCAAAAAAAGCTCTGATCGGAGCTTTTTTTGCTCCGATTTTGGCCCAATCGGAGCCTTGGTGATGGTCGCCGGAGTACGGTGGTGGTCGCCGGAGTACGGTGGTGGTCGCCGGAGTACGATTGGTGGTGGTCGTCGGAGTACCGTGGTGGCTTCAAGGGCATTTTGGTCTTTTCACTCCAAGCATGTGAGGGGCACACTTGATAGAAGGGCATTTTTGGAAATTTATTTTATTTCCGGTCACATGCCAAGCATGTGACCAATTTCCGTTAGTTTTAACGGAAAAAACTAACGGAGACCGCTGTTATCAACAAAACAGAAATTTCAGACCTCTGTTATTAACTTTTTAAATTTCAGATCTCTCCCGTTAACATGAGTGATAGTTCAGACCTTTCATAGGTTCTTAACCCAAAGTATTTCTATGACCACATGTCAATTCATAACAACATTCTCTTTCCATTTTATAAACAATCATTACTTAACATGTGTCATTTGACAACTTTCTATAAATTTTTCATTAAAAATTTCACATTTTAAAGATTTACTCATCGTATATATAATCGTAATATATATATATATATAGTAAGTGTAGAATTCATATGCTAGAAATTGAAAATTATTTATTTTATATCATTTAGAGGAGACCCGAAGCAAATGGTGCGACAAACTGAAAAGGACACTCCCTCCCTCCCTCATCGACCTACATTTGGCACGTTTGCCTCGAGTCGACAGTCGAGTCCATTCATTCGCTTAATTATAATATGCACACTTAGTTTTCATGATTGGCACAAGCGGCGTTCGGAAGTTTATTTTACTAAGAGATCCAAATGGTTTTACGTAAATTATATTTTTTAAAATTGTCACGTAGACATTTATGTACACTTTAAATAATATGTAAAGTTAGAACACACATAAAAAATAATTATTCTGCAACATATTTCTTAAATATATTTTATTATTAAAATTTCCAACAACCACCAATAAGATATTATTATTAACCATAAAATGAATTAATTTATAATTAAAAATTAGTTACGTAATACAAATGCATTTCTTAAATTTAAGGAATGTTTTATGTAAAAACATAAATTTATGTGTGGGTCCTATCTTTAAGGTGTGCTATGTAAACCATGCAAATGATTTTTTTTCTTTACTTAAATAAACATGTAGGACTCACGTTTACGTAATCTTTACGTAATACCTCTGTGGATGCTCTAACTAATCTAATTAAACAAGTATAATTTATGTTCCATTAAATTATATTATAATACACGATAGCATTGGTATTTTTAATGTTTAAAATTAATTTAAGAGTTTTTTGTCTCAAATACGTTTAATTATAACACGTGGCACGCGATTATAAGATTTGAAAGTATTAGAAAATCCATGTCAATGAATAGCATAGTTGATAATTTTAATATCTATAAATAATTTATTTACCTTAATTTTTTATAATTTATTATTATTACTCTTGAATATTGTAAAAAACAAAAAAAAAACCATAACTTTGTTAACGATGTTTTGATATATGAATGGATTTTTCATGCGAAAATGAATGTGAATATCTTCGGAATTATATATAATATTATATATTTATAACTTGAGACAATATGATGTATATATTTTTGTAATAATTAATTCAAAAATGAATATCCATCCAAAACACAAATCAATAATATTATAACAAAAGTTTTTAATTTTTATATGACTACAATTCCCCACGAAACGCGTATTAATGACTAATTGGTACATAATTTTGAGTTTTACAGTAAAATTATTTCTCTGTTTTTTTTTAAGTTAGTTACAGTTATTTATTAGAATATATTTGTACAACGTTGCATCTAGAATATAAATGAGTCGAAATACTAGTGAACTATTGATAGTCGACTCAGTCAAAACTCGAATCCAAGTTGAAAATATTCAAATCGAGCTACGAATCAAGCTTTCTGTCCATCAAAGTTTGAGTTTAATAATATTTGTGATGGATATACGCTCAATTTACCCGTTTTCATTCGGATTGTATTATTTTAATTACCCCACGAACGATTGCAAATCGAAACTTTGACCCGAACACGTCACCCCGCAGCAAAACGGTTCGGACAGGAAAAAACACCCGCCCGGACACGTTGTTGATCCAATCTCTCCTAGGAGAGACCGGACCTGGCTGGTCCGATCCCAAGCCTTCGGGGTCGGACATCCTGTCCGACCCCGAAGGTCCCAACACCCTTCTAACGTGCAGTATTCCCACCCAAGGGGTGTATGCGACGTTCAGAACATTGTCATCCAAACCGTCCATCACGGCGACCCGGTCTCACTTTGCACGTCCGACCCTTAGAAAATATCACGAACCCTCCCGTGCTTATTAAGGGCCTAGTCCATTTATTACTTGTTAATTGAGCTCATTTAGGAGTTAACGGTGTCATTAACCACTTTAATCTCCTTTGAGCCTATATATAGAACCCCGCTTCATTTCATTTACTAAGTTGATATCACTTGAAAGATTTGAGGGTTAAAGGTACTTTTCACACCACATGTTTGACCGAATGTAGTTTTTAGTACCAGATGTTTGGTTTTGTATACTTTTGGTACCAAACGTTTGAAAAAATGTGGCTTGGTACATCTGTTAGTTGGCCGTTAGTTTTGGCCATTAAATGACATGTGCAAGTCACATGACCGACCCTAAACTTTTGATTTTGTTCAATTTGGTCCCTCAAATATATTCCTAACTTTTATTTTGTTTAATTTAGTCCTAAAATCTCAAAATCGATATCCCAATTGACCTAGCCCCAATTGAGTCAATTGGACCTAATTGTGTCTAAGTCAATTGGGTTTGATTGGTTCAATTAGGTTCGATTTTGAAGCTTTAGGACTATATTAAACAAAAAAAAAGTTAAGAATATATTTGAGGGACTAAATTGAACAAAATTAAAAGTTTAGGGTCGGTCACGTGACTTGCACATGTCATTTAACGGCCAAAACTAATGGTCAACTAACTGATGTACCAAAAGCCACATCTTTTCAAACGTTTGGTACCAAAAGTATACAAAACTAAACATCTGGTACTAAAAGTCACATCTGGTCAAACATGTGGTGTGAAAAGTACCTTTAACCTAATATTTGAGCTCTCCCTTCTCTCTACTTTCTCTCTCTACTTTCTCTCTCTACATTGTTCTAACTTAAGCATCAGAGAGGGTTAGCCGGTACCACCCCCAACTTACCCCTCGTGCAGGTTCGCGAGAGGACGGATCACGAAGGAAGTGCGAGAAAGCGGGTTACGGAAAGAGTCTGTCGGATCACGAAGGAAGGAAATCTACCCGTAAGTTGGCTATTTGGATTGATGACCCGTCGACCCAATACACAGAACTTAACACTTGGCGCCGTCCGTGGGTTTTGAACAAACAAGCCTGGCTATCACGAGATCGATGGCAAATAGTCGGCAGTCAAGGGAGGATCCCCCTCCTGAAGATATTCCACCACAAAACAACCGAAAAAGACCGCCGGTGCCGTCGGCCCGACAACCAATGTCACGGGCACCGCAAACAAACCAAGGAGGACCGTCACGCCCAGCTTGGGCTCAGTTCTCCACAACGTCAATACCAATGGTAGGCCGACGGCCACAACGACAAGGAATGCAACATGAAGTGCCACCCCAAGCGTTCCAATACACTGCACATCCTCAAGGATACCATTACGGAATGCATTCGCAAGAATACCCATATGGAATGTCATCTCAAAACATGTCGGCATACAACTAACGTGCTCACACAACCAACCCCATACCAGTGTATTCACAGGGAGCATAGACAGTGACTCCGGGATTCATGTCAGCACTTGATGATCTATTGGCATACATGGAGGCTGTAAGGAACAGACAGGAGAGGCAGATGCCACAAGCGGAGCAATATCCACACGCTCCGATGGGACAGCATGAAAATCAAAGAAGGAATGAACAAGTGCCACCTCCAATGGGAAAGCACCAATCCGCCCCACCAAGGCAACAACATAACCAAGCACCGCAAGGTGCATGTGCATATACCCCTTTGAGAGAACACCTGCAGCCACAGCAGCACTGGAGACAAGAATTCCAACAACCACCCAAGCAAGGATATCCTACACACACCTATAGTCCGTACTACCAAGGACATGGAGTTTCCCCAAGCCCTGTTGTCAGTTATGACATGCCGCAAAGGAATCACAACATATCGCCAATGATCCTAATCCATGAGGAAGTAGAGGCTATGATAACAAGGAAGATGAACGAATCCAAGACAAAAATGATACACACTTTGAGCGACAACGCCACTCACCCTTTTACAAGCGAGATCATACTCAACAGAGACTCAGATTCGTTGAACTTCATAAAGATCGAAAAATACAATGGAAAGGGAGATCCTCTTGACATACAGCAGCATGAGTTATCCCTCCTGTGAAGGACAAGTGATGACGGACACACCGCGCTTCTGTTCCCAAACACCCTGTCAGGAATGGAATCCCATTGGTTCTTTGGTCTGCCCAACGAAAGTGTCCACTCGTGTCATGCCTAAAATCAAAGTTCCTCCAGAGATACTTGGGAGAGCGAAAATTCCTAAATGAGACAAATTCAATCGATGATGTCAAGCAGGAGAACGATGAATCATTGGCAAGTTATTACACCAGATTCAATCAGAATTTGGCAGATATACAAAGGGATATGTCGGAATGCGAAATAGTGAGAGCTTTCATAAGGAATCTAGGGTGTTTTGACTCAACTTTAGCTGAGAAGATGGCCAAAAAGTCTGCAAGCAATTTAGAAGAGCTAGCAGTAAGGTTGAAATTTGGGTTAATATATAGTAGTGACTTTGTTTGTAAGTAGAATGGATGAGCAGAATCAGCTAGTAATAGGTCAATACATCAAGATGGTTTATTATTTCTTGAATATATAAAATAACTCACATTGTTTTTTTTTTTTTGTAAATATTATTAATTATTATTATGTGTTATTTTTAAAAGTATCTACTAGCACAAAACCCAAAAAGTCATTAGACTAAAGATATGAACTAAAAACATAAAGCAAATGTTCAAATGTTCTACAAATTGAAGGGTACGCCCGTACTTATGTTTATATTTCCGGGAGGTACACACCAGAAACATAACTACTGGCGTACCCTTTTAATTGAAGAATATTTGAACATTTGGTGTCATATGTTTGACTAAAGTTGATTTTTGGTATTATAGTTTTTTTTAGACTTTTGGTGGTATATGTTTGTGTTTTGTAAACTTTTGGTGCATTTGTAATCTTTCCGTTAAGTGTCATGTTTAAGTTACGTGACTTGCCAAATACTTTTAATTTTGTTCAGTTTAGTATTTCTGATACATTTCTAACTTTTAGGACTATGTCCTAAATTAATGTGTTCAATTTTAAACTTTGGGACTAAATTAAACAAATAAAACTTATTGATGTATTAGAGGGGCTAGATTGAACAAAATAAAAAAAAAAGTAATGGTTAAGTCACGTGACACTTAACAGAGCAAATTAACAGAAAGTTTAAGCAATGCATCGAAAGCTACAAAATATAAACGTACAACACAAAAATATATATAAAAAAAATATGACACTAAAAGTCAACTTTGATCAAACATATGACACTAAAAGACAAATTAACCATATTATTAATGAGATATAAAATTTCATTGTGCATTATAATTCCAAATCTTATATTTTATTCTTTTCGGTATGCATTCATTTGGTTAATATTTTTCTCTAAATGATTTAACATTTTTTATTGATTTTATATATTTGTATTTGTTTTTCTTGCTTCAATATTATTTTAAAATAACTTAAAAGTAATAAACATACAATATATAATACAAACTACAAACTAAATTAAATTAAGTTAAATAGTGTTAACTAAATGCATATTCATTTTTCTAAAAGTTAATCTCAGTCACAAATATAATATTTATATGATTAAAATTTTATTTACATTTCTCTGTTTCATTTTTCTGCCTTTTTTTTAAAATATATAAAAAAAAAATTTGATACTACAAGTACTTTAAAATTATAGAATGATTATTTTATACTTTGATCAAAGTGTTAGTCGGTTCTTTAAGTTTTAGCTACTAATTAATAATTTCTTAAGTAAATAAACTATTTTCCCTCTAATAAAAAAACGAACCATTTTCCTTTAATACACCTGTTAATCTATTACATAGCCCAAAATGTAATGGATGAACTGTGGTTATATCGTGAATGAACTAACCAATTCATTTTGGCAAAAAAAAAAAAAAAACTAACCAATTCATTAATCAACATCTCTTTAGTTTACTGCCGGTTTCAATTCTTGAAAAGGCTGAGCTGAAGCCAGTCATTTTATGCACGGAATAACCCAACTAGGAAGTGTTTGTTTATATCCAGATTCCGAGGCGCTGCTTTATACTACCGATATATACGGGCGGTGGTGCTTCTTGCTAAGTGCTACTGCCACTACACAATGTCATCAACTACCTCTTTTCACCTCTTCCCTTCTTCTTCTTCTCCCTTCCATGCCCGCTGTAATCAGCCACGTCAATTTCTGCCTACAGGAATATCTGCATCACCTCGATACTCCTGCAAACTTTCTTCAATCAGGTAATTCCAGTCCTATCACCTGTCTACGGATTGAGATCCATCATCTGTTTGTTTAGTTTATCGCACCGCCTGTCAGCTTCTTTCCAAAAAATTATAGCTTGACGTGATTGTATTGAGATGTCATTGAATCTTTCTTTAGATGTATGTGTGGGATTAGAATCCAAGTGCAGGAATTCAGAACGTCTATCATGTTACTTGTTAACCGTAAAGGATTCGGAAAATCCAATACTATTTGTTTTTTCAGATTTGAGTGTTGAAATGACAAGTTGTGCTTTGTCTTTTATCATTGGGGAAGAAAGTAGGTTATGGAAATGCATATTTATGTATACATGTATTTGATATATATGTATATCCAATTTAGTGTATTCTAAAAATAGTTGGTATCAGGTTAAGTAGATTGCTGTGCAATTTTGTTGATGATAATAAATCTCTGACTGATAAAGGTGCCAATCGACAAGCACAGAGGATCCTAAAACAAAACGAAATCTTCTCGACAATGCCAGCAATCTCCTTACTAACTTCCTAAGTGGGGGAAGTCTAGGATCAATGCCTACTGCTGAAGGTGCAGTATCTGATCTGTTTGGTCGGCCTCTCTTTTTTGCCTTGTACGATTGGTTCATAGAGGTACTTATAAATTTCAGGTACTTCATTTGTCTACCTAGTTGCTTTCCACTTAGTTTTGAATGGATGAGAACAAATAGAGGCCTTGAGACAACCCCCAAGGGAAGGAGCTATTAGTAGAGTGGCAGTTGCTTATCTATTAGCCCTTTTTTACGCTCTTTCTTTTGTGAGTTCCTTATTACAACAATATTAACTCCTATACTCTTTGATATTGCAGCATGGCGCTGTCTACAAGCTAGCCTTTGGACCCAAAGCATTTGTTGTTGTATCTGATCCTATCGTTGCAAGGCATATCCTTCGAGAGAGTGCATTTTCCTATGACAAGGTAAGTCAAGTACCTTGCTAGATAGAATGCCCTCCTTACTTGGTTTCTACTGAACAAAAAATAGGCTGGCAAGTCAGTAATGATCATTGTTTCATTTATATTGAAATTGCAGTTAGTTGAGGTTAATGATAATTGTTAAACTATTAGGAATGTATTGGTTGGTCTATGTTGGTCCATGACTTGGAAAAGAAAAATAGTATTGTTAGTTGTTTAGTAGAAGATGAAGTTATTAGGGCGAAGAGAACACCGTGATACACACTTATGAAGTTCATTTGTAGTCTTCTTATGAATGGTCTCCATTGTACTGTAATTATGTTTCCTTTCTGGTGTTTCCTCAACATATTTTGATGCTTTTTGGAAGGGAATGCTTGCTGATATTCTGGAACCTATAATGGGAAAAGGACTTATACCTGCCGACCTTGGAACTTGGAAGCAGAGACGAAGAGGTAAGCTAGGCACCCCTTTAAATTACTAATATGTGCTTTGAGTTTTGACATGTGTTTGTAATTACTGTTAATAGTTTTTTTTTTTTAAAAAAAAAAACCTATCCATCTTTAAATATCTTACTACCCATGCCATTAGGTTATGCCTGTATAACTGGAATATCCATTCAGAGGTTTCATCCTGTTCCAGATTATCAGTAGTTCTGTCGCTTGAAGTAGCTAGCTAAGTGAACTAATTGTCAATCACAGGTGGGGAATGTTTGTTTATGTGGCCTTGGGTTAAAAGTCCAATGCTATCAAGTAAGTATTAGGGGCATGGATGAACATAAACTCCTTTCAATTAAATTGATGGTGCAGACCTTCTTCTTTATCCTAATTCCAACCTTTTGAAGTTTTCATTAATAATTATCATACTTTTCCGTTTCTTCTATTTCACCTTTTTTCTTATACATGAAATGTTTGGTCATGTGGGAATCTAGGATATTGAATGCTGCGATTCTACACATTTATCGTCCTTGTAGTCAACAGGGTTCCCCTGAATTTTGGAAAAGCTTGTTGTTCAGCAACTTTTCTTGTACAGCGTTTTCCATTTTCTGCTCCAAGTACTGAGGAAGTGATATGGTTATCTTTGATTATATAGTGAATGTGCATAGATTTACTGTGTTGGTCTTGGGCTCCAAATTTTTGTTGTCAAAATATTTGCAGTTATTGCTCCTGGATTCCATGCGCTTTACTTGGAAGCAATGGCTAAAGTTTTCACAAACTGTTCTGAGAGGACAATTATAAAAGTTGAAAAGCTTTTAGAAGGAGCTCAGTCACGTGGAGAGAAATATATTGAGCTGGATCTGGAAGCAGAATTTTCAAGTTTGGCCCTTGATATTATTGGCCTCGGAGTCTTCAATTATGATTTTGGTTCTGTCACAAAAGAATCGCCTGTCATCAAGGTTTGGTGGAATTATCAGTTTAATAAAATTATAAAAGTATCCATGGTTCAACTTCTTTCTCCTCTTCATTGTACCTCTATGGTTTTTGTCTCTTAACTTGCAAATTAAGAGTTGGATGCTTCTAAAATGCAATTAATGGATTATTCTTATATATTACTTTAGCTGATGTTATTGGTGTGTACATTTTTTTAATATATAGTATATATATATATATATTTTTTTTTTTTCCAATTTAATCACTCTTGGGCCCAAAAAAAAACTAATCACTGGCTTATTCTAATTGATTTGTAGGCTGTTTATGGTACTCTTTTTGAAGCTGAGCATAGATCTACATTCTACATCCCTTACTGGAAGATTCCTTTAGCTAAATGGATAGTTCCAAGGCAAAGGAAGTTCCATCAAGACCTCAAGGTTATTAATGACTCTCTTGACAGACTCATCAGAAATGCGAAAGAGACCAGACAGGTTAGACTGTCCATCCAAAATGGGTATTTTGATCTATTATGTTGTGTACTTTCGTACAGTTAGGATTAGGTAATTCATAATGTTTACTGATCTGTTTTTCATGTATACTAATCTGGTGTCCCGGCGTCCTGAATACTATTCGTAAGGACTAATTGTCACCAGTTTCTTCACCGTGTTTTTTTTAACTACCTTATATATATTTATATATGTGTGGATCATCTCCCACCATTGTCAGTTATATGTGAGAAGCCAATAACTAGGACCTCTGTTCTAGCCAAAGTTGATCGAAATGAACTGTAGGACTGATAAGTTTCTGCTGGCACTTATCCTCGTGGGCTTGACTCGAGTTGAAATAACTTTCTGCTATATATTCTAGGCCTCTGTCTCTGACTGTAGCTTCATTGTCCCTTTTTGGGTTCTGCAGTTGTACTTAGTTCTGATTACAGTACTATCCTAGGTTATTTGTCTTTATGCTGTCTAACGTAGGGGACATTGTGTTTCAGGAAGATGATGTTGAGAGGTTGCAGCAGAGGGACTATTCTAACCTCAAGGCGAGTAATCTGAAAATTTATTTCCTGCAAAAGCTAACAAATGGCCAGTATCAATTCTTTTTCACTCGTAACTTTAAAGTTTGCAGGATGCAAGTATGCTACGCTTCTTGGTTGATATGCGAGGAAGTGATGTAGATGACCGTCAGGTAAATGTTTCAGTTAGTGCACATCTTCACGTGCAATATTTAACTGCGATGTCTTGTTTTTCAAACAGTTTGCAAGAGGATTTTATGCCAGAACACGTTACAGTTAAATAAATGCAACCTCTTGTCGTGACTCTTGGCTCTAGATGTATTTGCAGCAAATAATTATTTGTATATTGTCATTTTGTATCTAACTAATTTCCAAATACAAGAATAGTTGGTGAACATTTCGTATATGAGAAAGCACATGTATTTTTCTACTATTTTTTATTTTATAAATATTATATATATAGTTACAATTTATAGGTGCTTAGTCAAGTCCTGTATCTGGGGTTTCTTTTTTTGCCATCTAAATAGTGCATTTAACAGCTAAGGGACGACCTCATGACAATGCTTATTGCTGGACATGAAACAACAGCTGCAGTTCTTACCTGGGCTGTTTTCTTACTTGCACAAGTATGTTACCATCAACTTTCTTTAATACTGGCAATAATGAATTGTTTTACACTGGTACATCCTATCTGTTCCTTCTGAAGTAATCAGATATCTTTTCTATAATGCAGAATCCTTCCAAAATGAGAAAAGCGCAGGAAGAGATTGACGGAGTGCTAGGCCAAAACTTCCCAACATACGAGTCTCTCAAAAAATTGGAGTGGGTTATCTGTTTTCTATGAGCTTATTTCATCTTTCACATGATCTTTTAAAAAAGTGAAGATAAAGCGGCACCTTTTCAACACTTGCTTGCTGCAATATCATATATTGTGTGGGTTTAAGTTACATTGTTGTTTTCCATGCAGGTACATTAGACTTATAGTAGTAGAGTCACTGCGCTTATATCCTCAACCGCCATTGCTCATTCGCCGCTCCCTCACATCCGATAAATTACCTGGTATGACTCGAGAGATATAATTAGGCCTTGTTTTTATGATAAAGGGTTCTTCTTTTTGAATGTTAATATTACCAATGACACAATAGCACTTTCTTTCTTGGTGGGGATAAATTTATACAGGAGGGTACAAAGGTAACAAAGATGGTTATGCAATTCCTGCGGGAACCGACATCTTCATTTCTGTAAGTGTACTTTGCATTATTATTACCCAGATGGTTCTTCCATTTGATTTTGGGAGGATGTTCAGGTTTGAAGAAAAGCGTCGTAATGAATGGATTATTAACGAATGGATTATTAACGTAGAAAGGTTTTTTTTTGGGGAACGGCAGGTGTACAATCTGCATAGATCTCCATACTATTGGGATAATCCAAACGATTTTGAACCGGAGAGGTTTAAGAAGGCGAAGACGAACGAGGGTATTGAAGGATGGGCGGGTTTCGATCCATCTAGAAGCCCCGGAGCATTATACCCTAATGAGGTTTCTTTCTTTCTTGTTTGTGTTATAATGGTAGTGTGCACATTAGGTTGGTGGTGATTGAATTAAAATATGATTCAGGTAATAGCAGATTTTGCATTCTTGCCATTTGGGGGAGGGCCCAGGAAATGTGTAGGAGATCAGTTTGCTTTGATGGAGTCGACGATTGCGCTGTGTATGCTATTGCAGAAGTTCGATGTGGAGCTCAGAGGTCCTCCTGACTCGGTCGAACTCGTCACCGGAGCTACCATCCACACTAAGAGTGGGTTGTGGTGTAAATTAAGGCTCAGGTCCTCCCCATCCTGAATTCAACACCCCCGCTATATATATACAGAGAATGAATTGTTGTTTATTTGTAGTGAATACTCCATCTCCATACATAAGGGAAGGGCCTTTGACAATTCTATCTACTTCTAGATCGGACTGCTTTCATTGTTTATGTAATGAATGATTTGCAAGAAAGCTTATGTTAATTGTATTGAAAGTCAACTACAACCATATTTGTAATATATGGGATTTGCAAGAAAGCTTATGTTAATTGTATTGAAAGTCAACTACAACCATATTTGTAATATACGGGGTAGCGGTTCAATGTTTCATTCTTTAACTAGATATTTCGGATTCAAATTTCATCAAGCTTGAGAATTTAAAAATATTCATAATTAGTGTTTTTACTTCTTAAGAGTATGTTCTGAAGCAAACATTCTATAGAAAATGGCCTACTAATGGATCAGAAAAAAAAATAGGGTGGCAATTTTTAAGGACCATACAAAGAGGTGATTAACACAATATGAAAAATGCCTATCTGGATTGAACTAATTATTTTCATGAAATAAATATGGGTCAATTACCAAATTGCTCGCTGATGTATAGGTGTCCGAAAAATTATCAGATTTTAGATTTATTTTCTAATTTTTGTTTAATAGGTTTGAATTGTAAAACTAATTTCGTTCAAATTAGATATAACATTTATGATAGTTAACAACATGTCAGCAAATAAAATTTGAGTCAGCAAGTTGGCTAAATTTTTTTATTTTTGAGTTGATAAATTATTCCTAAAAAAACTTCCATAATTTATTTGAATGCTCAAATATTATTAGCAATTTGGTAATTAAGTATACAACTTTAGTAAAACTACTGAAAACACTAGTAATGAAGGTTACAGGGAACTGGAAGACGAGTCTTTTGATTTAGTTTAATTTAAAGTCCGCCGGAGACATTTTAAAGCGAGATAATAATAACTAACAAAATATAATTATATATAGCCTTAATAAATAAGACATAGACGGTCGTCATTTGTGTTTGCACACATAGAAAGGGCGGTTTGGTCGGTCGCTTGTGGCCGCCACTCCTGGACCAAAAAGGCAATATTACTTTATTCGTAATTACTACACTGCCCTTTTCTTCAAACCAATTCCTCCACTCATATTATCATTTTTTCATTATGAGGATTGAGGAGGGGTAGAAGCGCAAATAAAAGGAAAAGAAAGGGTGATGCAGTAGAGGACCAGAGAGGCAGCGGTAAACAAAGAAAGCCCAACTTTTTGTCTGATTGGCTGTTTCGGGACCCACAGTGGGCCCACAGCAAATGGACTCCTACATCGCCTACTTCCTATATGGAAGAGAATCTCTTGGAATTCTCATTTTGCATCTACCAAATTCCATTTCTCCCTCATTTCTCCTTTGAATTTCTTCCGTCAGGAACTATCCCTGTGCTTATAGAAAACGTTTCACGGACGCAAATCCAAGAAAGACACATCCGCATCGGCATCGGCGTCATCATTGTCTCTCTCTCTCAGGTAATCTCTCTCTTCTGGTTTTACCTGATTTGGTTTCGTATAGTCAGTTAATGCTTCACTTTTTCCACTGGATGATTCAACTTCGATTCCGTGTTATCGTTGTTATCTGGACCTGATCCTTTGGATTCTGTTTAGCTGCTTCGTTTTCCTGTAGCGCTATGATTCAATTGTTCTCTTCTTCAACCTGAATCATCCCCGCTTCTTCTAGCTGCTAGAAGCTTCTGCTTGACTTAGTTTGACGGCGCCTTTTCGTCGAACTTGTTAAGTATCCGATCGATACTGATAATAATCATAAATCGAATAGAGTTTGTGATGTCTATTGATCTGCCCTTCCTCTCTCTGGTTTCTTCATTCGAAGTTTTTCTCGATGATTCATTCTAGATTTGATCTTCATTTGAAGATGGATCGATGCAGCTCTTCTGTAGATACTGTGGCGGTTTCTGATCTACTATTGTTATCCTTTTATTTTTCTTCTAGACTAGATGTACCAAAGCGGTTTTATTTAATTATTATTTAGATTTAGATTTTGATGATATGATTAAGAAAAAATAAAAAAATAAATTGTTTTAGCAGTCCGTCCGCCGGTTCGTCTGCTGACAAAAATTCCACATAAATCGCTTTGATAGTCAGCAACTGTGGGTGGTAGGTGGGAGATCTCTGCCTGCAATTGTTAAATACATCTTAATTCGTATTTTAATTAAGAGTCTCTTAATACAAACCCCGAAATTAGTGTTCCGAATGTATCCGACTCACTTAATGGTAATAGTGTAATTATCAGAAATGATACAAATTTTATATTGATATTATGAATTATGAGGGAGTGTGACATGCTCTGCAATTACTTGTAACTTTTGAGATAAATATATTCCTCTTACAATTAGTGATTTTACGAAATTCTATTTCGAAATTTGTATCATTATTGTAAACTTTTGAGACAGATTTGAATTTTTTTACATTCGGAACTTGTCGACTCTTTGTCTCGTCATTTGTATAATTTATATTTAATTAATGCTCTGATTCTATGCTCATTGCAAAGGGAAGAGATTTTAAGAGCAATTAATCAAAATTGAACTGTCAAAGTGAAGTCCATGTGTACATAATGTAATATTGAGCTGTATACTATACGCGCTTTGCCTTTGCTTTCAACATTCAATTGGGTTGAATTGTTGTTGAAAGCTAAAAAAAGGTGATGGACGCCTTATAATATACGGGGTCCTATCGTGCCGTGGGTTCCACCCACTATGCTTTCTTTGGTTTTATCTTCGATGCCATCACATTTCCGTCTGCTCACTTTGATCCAGTCCAATATTTTGATTTGGATCTAAGACGGTCGTACATTTCTACTCCATATATAAACATATAAGATAAATAAATAAATAATCATTTAGTTATTTTCAGAGCATCTTTTGTATTTATGAAGATTTTGAATTATTAATTATTATAATAATATAATTTCTTATTATTTATATATATAAGAAATAACATTATCTTCACTGACAATTGACATAACCGTATATTACACGCGTTTAGTACATACTCTTTTTAATGAGTAAACACAGAACAAGTATTTTTGCTCGGAAGGATTAACCAGTAACTAAAATAAGTAAAGAAAATTAAGAAATTATAGCAGCTTAAACTATATATATATATATATATATATATATATATATATATATATATATATCATATAGGTGTAGGTTATAATTTCACAACATACGTCTTATTTTTGGATCAGAGATCAGATCATATACTACGTCACCACATATATAAATTGATGTCCAAGTGCTGAAGCGCACGCATTAGGGGAAGGTGGACGGTCCGCGAGGCATGACGAAAGCTTCATTAATTATTATTAGAACTTAAATATGGAGATGCTATTAAATATTAATAATCATCAAATAATGTTCATCTTCGCAAATACAAAAGATACGCCGAAAATGACTAAATTGTGTAAACGACAAAGTCAAGTGAAAAGACTCAAAACTTCACTTTGTCTTTGTCGTTCACACAATTTTTAGGCAGCGGGAGCCCACTTGAAGTACTAAATAGTAAAATACTAAACACGCTGAGTGATAATGATAAACATCCATGAGGAGGATAAAATTGTCCAAAATAACGGCACCTATTGCTGTTATATACTTATATTACGGACAGTATTTTCGAATATTGAGTTTTTTTCATTTTGGTTGGAGGCCCTACTAATTAAGCAGGTCTAAGACTTAATACAACTAATATCAATACGGGAAAAAGATTTTGTCTTCATTCAGAAAGACTTTTCAATCATCCTTCAGAAGAAAATAAACACGTTCTTAGATTAGATTATATTTTTAACTATTTTGCAACTAAGATTCATGGCTTTGTCTTTACTGTTCCATTAATTACATGATTCACCCTTGTGGGTATGTTGCTTCGTTACAGCTAGTAATTTTGCAGTAGTGTTATTCATTCACATGCAACAATCGTTTCTGATATTTTGAACTGTGTGAGGAAGTTGTAGTGATTGCCTCGCCTAGTTGCCTGAGCGGTTGAATTTTTTATGTCTAAGTAGTTCAAATGGGATTCTGCAGGCAGGAAGGCTCTCTTCTTTAAGGACATTACAAAAAAGTTTGCTGCTTGGACATGGAGGAAGAGACGATAGTTATATCAGATGTTCCGGTTACCAAGGTCGACGCCGATCATGGTTCCCATCCTATCAAGGTAATCTCACTTAATGTTGTTGACTGTCTTATTAAGTGCGTGCTCCCTTCAATACCAGATTCAAGTGTCAGTTTCTGTGAACAGCAAAAGGGAAGGAGAACTCATAAGTCATAAGCAACTGTGAGGGATTTTTGTAAACATGTCTAATCGGATGGTTTAAACTGATTGTGTTTGTTGAGCCTAATTAACTTACTAAGTTAACGGTGAGTCACAAGTTAGTAAAGGGAAACGAGGGTATGCAATGGGAGATTAACTCCTCACTTGGCTACTAGCTTCTTAAATTTGATCACACAACAGATCGATTGAGCTCCTCATTTATCTCGATGTTGATAATCAGCTGCTTCTTTCACAAAATTCTTAATTATTGTATGCATGAAGGTTCACCCTAAGTTTCTTAGAAATGGTTGAGTCAAGTATTTGAGCTGCTTTTTTTTTAAATAGACCTTTCCAGACTGAAATTTCCAATTGTAGATGATAAACAAGGTTTTGAAACATTTTACTTTTTGCATTCATATATACAACTAACTATTTATGGTAAATCCTGATCTTGTTTTAAACAGATGGACATAAATGAAGAATTGCCTCCAGTTGCAAAGGAAGTAAAGGAGGAGGATGAAGCAGCCTTAGGTGGAGAAGAGTTCATTAAAGTAGAAAAGGAGTCCATAGAAATCAAGGATGGCTCTGGTCCTGCAGAACATGGCACATCTGCCATAGACAGAAGCTTGAGCAATTCCAACCGAGAATTACTTGAAGCCCAAGAGAAAACGAAAGAAGTGGAGGAAGAACTGGAAAGACTTGTTGTGGCATTAAAAGAAACAGAATCTGAGAATGTGCGCCTCAAGGATGCAGTTTCAGATACAAAAGAGGAGCTGGAGACGAGCGGAAAGAAGTACGAGGAGCTGGAGAGCAGCCACAGGAATCTGCAAGAACAAGCAGTGGAAGCTGAAGCAAGATACAAATCTGAGATTGGAGCCATGGTAGAAGCATTGCAAGCTCAAGAGGCGAAGCAAATGGAGTTGCTGAGCGTGAAGGAGGCGTTTGATGGTCTCAGCTTAGAGCTTGAGAGCTCGAGGAAGAGACATCAAGAGTTTGAGGAGCTCCACAAGCATAGCTCATCCCATGCCGAGTCTCAGACGCAGAGAGCTGTAGAGTTTGAGAGGCTACTGGAAGCCGCGACGCTGAGTAGTAAAGAAATGGAAGATCAGATGGCTGCCTTACAAGAGGAAGTCAAGGGGCTATATGAGAAGATTGCTGAGAATGAGAAAGTTGAAGCAGCACTTCAAAAAACTGCAGAAGAACTTTCTAGTGCCCTAGATGAGCTGAATCTGTCAAAGTCCAAGTTGATAGAGGTCGAGCAGAATCTATCCGGCAAAAACTCTCTTGTTAATGAACTGACCCAGGAACTCGAAATGAGGAAGGTCTCTGAATCCCAGGTGAAGGAAGATCTCTCTGCTCTTGAGGAAGCTGTGGCCTCAACTAAAGAGGGTATTCAGGCAAAGGTGTCTGAGTTAGAAGCGATCAAGGCAAAGCTTCAGGAGGAGATAGAGTTGAAGGAGAAGTTTGAAGTTCAGTGCAAGACCCAGGAAGCAGACTTGTCAGAGGCCAGTCAGAAATTGGCTGGAGTTGTTGAGGAGAAGGAAGCTCTCGAGGCAACTGTGGCGGAAATCAATGCTAATGCAGCACTTGTGAAGGAACTGTGTGCTGAGCTCGAGACCAAATTGAAGCATTCAGATGAGAAATTTGGTAATGCTGATTTTCTCTTGTCTGAAACCGTGTCTAAGAACTCGGAACTTGAGGAGAAGTTGAAATCTCTCGAAGAAGCTCACTCTGCATCTCAAGCAGCCGCTGAAGCAGCCACACAAAGGAATATTGAGCTTGAGAACATAATCCAAGCTTCAACAGCTGCAGCAGAGGAGGCTAAGGCACAACTGGGAGAGCTGGAGACACGCTTTATTGCAGCTGAGCAGAAGAATGTGGAGTTGGAAGAGCAGTTAAGTCTGCTTGTGCTTAAAGGTGGTGATGCCGAAAGAGAGCTCAAGGAACTCTCTGGTAAAGTTTCGGAGCTGAGTGACACGTTGGTTGCAGTGGAGAGTGAGAAGAAGGATTTGATCGGTTTTGTGAAGGAATCCGAGGACAAAGTAGCCCAACTGGAAGCTTCATTGAGCAGTTCAACTCTGCGTATTTCTGAACTTGAAGAAGAAGTAAAGAGTGGTGCTGTGAAATGTGCTGAGCATGAGGATAGAGCGAATACGACTCACCAGCGCAGTATTGAGTTGGAAGATCTCATCCAAATGTCTCATTCGAAGGCAGAGGGTGTCGGAAAGAAGGCGAATGAGCTTGAACTGTTGCTTGAAACAGAAAAGTACAGAATCCAAGAGCTCGAGGAGCAAATCAGCGCTCTAGAGAACAAGCGTGCTGATGCAGAGGCAGATGCCCAGAACTTCTCCAGTAAGGTTGGGGATCTCGCAGCACAACTTGAGGCATTCCAAGCAAAATCATCTAGCCTTGAGATTGCCCTGCAATCTGCCGACGAGAAGGAAAGGGAGTTGACTGAGTGCTTGAATGTGGCCACGGAAGAGAAGAAGAAGCTCGAAGATGAATCAAACAGTTTGGCTCAGAAGCTCACCGAAGAAGAGAATTTGCATGAAGTTTTGAAGAACGAATTGACTGTCACGCAAGAAAGGCTGGAGAGCATTGAGAATGAACTTAAGGTTGCTGGAGTGAGAGAGGCTGAGGTCTCAGAGAAGCTTAAATTTGCCGAGGAGCAGATAAGTAGTTTAGAGGCCAAGTGTGCTGATGCTGAGGCAGAAACCCAGAAATTGTCCAACAAGGCTGGAGACCTTGCAGCAGAGCTCGAGGCGTTCCAAGCCAAGTCATCTAGCCTGGAGATCGCGCTTCAATCTGCCAATGAAAGGGAGAGGGAGTTGCTTGAATGTTTAGTTGTGGCCACAGAAGAGAAGAGGAAGCTAGAGGATGAATCAAAAAGTTCGATTCAGAAGCTAGCGGAGACAGAGAATATTGTCGAGACTCTGAAGAATGAATTGAGTGTCACACAAGAAAGGTTGGAGAGCATTGAGAACGATCTCAAGGTTGCCGGGGTCAGAGAAAGTGAGGTCACCGAGAAGCTTAAATTTGCCGAGGAACAGATAGAGCAGCACCTGAAAGCTCTAGAACAGACAGTAGCAAAGCATTCGGAGCTGGAATCGTTGCATGTTTCTGTGAGTAGAGATTTCGAGTTCAAACTCCAGGAAGCAACGACAACTGTTACACACAAAGATTCTGAGGCCCAATCATTGCTGGAGAAGCTGAAGGCTCTCGAGGACCGGACGAAGGAATATGAGAATCAGGTAACGGAAGCGTCTGGAAAGTCTGCATCTCTGAAGGATGAACTGGAAGCGAGTTTGACAAAGGTGGCTTCTCTGGAGAGCTCGATTGAGGATCTCAAGGGACTAGTAGTGGAAGCAGAGAACAAGGCTTCCCAGGCTCTTTCGGATAACGAGTTATTGGTTGAGACCAATGTGCAGCTTAAGATCCGTGTTGATGAGCTTCAGGAGCTGCTTAGCTCGGCCACTTCTGACAAAGAAGCCACTGCTGGGCTGCACGTGGCTAACATTGCAGAGCTGAAGGAGGAACACTCCAAGGTCCTTGAGCTTCAATCTGCTGCCGAAAGTCGCATTGCAGAGGTAGAGAAAGAGTTGGAAGCAGCTGTAAGCAGGCTCGGAGAGAAAGACGCCGAGGCTAAGGATTTGAATGAGCAAGTAAAACTGTACCAAGAACAGGCTCATGAAGCATCTGCAATTGCTGAGAAGCAAAAGATTGAGCTTGAAGAGTCACTTTCCCAGTTGAAACAGGTGGAGAGTGTTCTTCACGAACTGCAGGCAAAATCAAGCAGCTATGAGAACGAAAACCAAGGGTTGGCTGAGGCAAACTTGAGACTCACCGAGGAGTTAGCCGCATATGAGTCCAAGTTAAATGGTTTAGAGTCGAAGCTGTCCGCTGCAATTTCCGGAAAGGATGAAGCTTCTCAACAACTTTACTCATCAAAGAAAGTATTGGAAGAAACAGTAGAGCAGCTCACAGCTGAGGGGCATACTCTGAAATCCCAGGTACCATAATGGCTTCCATTCCTACTGCGGTTAATGCTATAAAGTGTGAAATTTTTAGTGAAAGATTCCATTTTCACTCTAAGTTTCATACTTTGTAGCATTGTTGTTCATACTGCTTCTATTGGTCACTCGTTGCCATTTATTGTGATTTTACTTAACCAAGTATGATGGAATCAAAGAAGTGCTGAATAATAACATGCTTTGTATAATGGGTCACAGATAAGCCTGCTCGAGGAAGAGAATGCAAGGGCGAAGGAGGCTTCTGAAAAAGAACTCCAGTCATTGGCATCACAACTGGAAGGAAAGCTGAAGGAACAGGAAGCACAGGAAGATGGTTTGAAACTGGAGATAGAGAGTCTGAAGAAGGAGATTGCTGAGAAATCCAAACTGGAAACTCATATTGTGGAACTCGAAGAGCAAGTTTCCCAGATCACCATCCTTAAAGAGGTCAGACACTCACTCTTCCTAATAAGTATGAACAATGGAATCAAGTTAATCTGTTTCATTTAATTCGAAGCTCTTTACCCTTAAAAACAGAGAGAATCTGGAGCTTCGGTAAAGGTGTTGGAGCACGAAGCGACTCTGAAGCAATCCCAGGAAACTCTAGAAGAGAAAAGTAAACAAGTCGGAATTTTGGAAGGGAAAGTGAAGGAGCTTGAGACGAAATTACAACTCGCGGATGCTAAACTTGTAGAGAAGGTCTGATTTTACATTTTGAAATTAACAAGGAACAATCAAATTGGGTAGCTAATTTAATACTCTTCAGTTTCTTACACGACAAGTAATTGTTTCTTGCAGGAGAAGGAGACTAGTATCGCCGCCACAAGTGAGATCAAATCTAGAGACATTGGCGACATTGGATTGTCTGTGTCAACACCGACGAAGAGGAAGAGCAAGAAAAAGACGGAATCGTCCTCTCCTCAGGTTGCCACTGTTCAAAGTGGCAATGCATCTCCAGCTTTGACATTCAAGTTCATGATCGGAGTTGCTATCGTATCGATCATCATCGGTGTCATTGTTGGGAAGAAATATTAGCTCCAGTTTGGGAGGGGGAGTAGCATGAAGATTCTCAGTTCTCACCCTGGTTTTACTATAATTATTGTTTGTTGAATATTGTTTATTCTCTCATCTATTGGTTTTCATTGTTATATATGGGTTGGTGGTGGTGGTGGTGGTGGTTAAGGGAACCTAAGTTTTAGTTTTATTTCCCTTGCCATACAAACAGTCAGCTTGCAGCTTGAAAAAAAAAGGACTTGTTTGGGTGGGGGCAATGGCATGGGTGTGGGTCCATGTATATGTTTGGTTTTTGTCATCCATTGTTTGGGAAGGGGATTTATGTTTTTTTTTATTTTAACAATTTCGGTTTTTTCTAGTTTCTACTTCTTTTGGCTACATTAACCAATGGATTGGAACGGAAGAAATTGGAGATGTCCAATTAGGAATGTTCAATACTCGAAATTAAGCAGGATGAGCTAGTCTAGATCCGCTAAATTAATTACTCGAATTTGGGTTTATTGTATTCGATTCAAACCTATTTAGTACTTTTACTAGCGTTATCTAAATTTTAAGTATACATTAATATATATTGCGCTTTATTATATGTTAGACTTACAAAAGTCGTGTATTAAGTAAGTTAAGCTCTAACTCAATCAAGCAAACTTATAGCTCAGTTCGGGCCTATAATTTCATTTCGAACCTTCCAAATTCAAATTTAATCGAGCTTGATCAAGCAAGTTTTGACTCAAGTTCAAATCAGAAATGTACATGCTCGAATTCGACTTATTTAAGTTAAGTCGAGAACGAGCAGCCTAATAATCGGCTCGTCTCATCTCATCTCACCTAATAATCTCCCAATGACTTGATGAATTAGAGTATTAAGTAACAGGTTGGAAGGCCATTCATGTGTTTATAGTGGGAAATCAAGTAGCACATTACATTGTCGAAAGTTACGGTAGTAGAATCTGTACACAAATTCATTTTCTGAAGATTCCAGGCCTTCCAATGAAAGGTCATCTAATTATGGTGAATGATCTTTTAGTAAATTAAATTAAATAAATATATCTTATCAAGATTAAAATTATAAAATATGACGACTCTCATTATTTGTGGTACATATTTTAAAACTTACATTCATCGATATTGAATTATTAGATTTTAAAACTTAAATTCAACTATACAGAATATCAAAATAAGTAAACAATCAAAGTTGATTATTAGTTTATCAAAAAAAAAAAGTTGATTATTAATTACACGTAGGTTGGAAATGTTGGATTAGTAGTATAGGCTTATATATATATTATATAGTAGATAAAAGATGGAATGTGAGATGTACACGCAAATTTATTAACCGTCATAATAATCAATCAACAGGAGGATAACTCCAAATATATCACACAAAATCATCATCATCAAATAATAAAAAAACAAACGCGGACTTACAAGCAGTAAGAAGATGACTTATATAATATATATATAAGCCGATCAATTATTATTAAGTATAAAACAAATGAAATGGATATATATGTCTTCTATTTATTATCTGCCATGCAATGGAGATCCTTCCATCAAAAGCATGCGTCAAGAACGCAGCAGCAGCACAAAGCAGCACAACTGTAAATAAATTAAAAATAATTTAGTAATGCGTGATGATTGTTAGATTTATCAAACAGACACTATTAGATAATAATAATCAATGATAATAAATAATAATAATAATAAATAAAAGGAAGAAAAGAAGAAGAAGAGGAGGAAATTAAGCTTAATTAATTACCAGCCCTTCCAGAAGCCATCACCCTTGGATCGGGTCTCAATAGGAGAAAGGTAGGTGGAAGTTTGAGTGACACGTGTCGGATATCCAGCTGGAACCGGTGCCACGATGGCACTCTGCCCTTGACCTCCTACTGCCGGTGCCGGGTACGACACTGCATCCCAACAAATATTTACATGTTATTTATTCAAATTTTCATATCTAACTATAGTTACATTTTTATTTTTATTTCCAATAATATATACATTATTATTATTATATTATTATTATTATTATTATTCTCATTTTATTTAGATTTAGATTTGATCAAACACGTGGCCGATACTAACAAAACAAACCGCTATTCGTTCAACTACTTCAATAGCCGCCCAAATCCCAATTAATACATTTTAGAGTTTACAAAAGACCAAATCATCTGTGTTATAGCCAACTTAAGTTTTAAAGTTACTTTGAAAGGAAAAAAATGAGCTGGACCTATCAATTTTTGAGCCTCTGTTACAATATTCATCGAATTGAATACAAACAACAAAACAATGGTTATTCAGAATTTGCAAAGAAATTGAAATGATCCAAGTAAAATACCTACAATTATTATATACTCTGTTAGAATTGTGTGGTTATATGTTGAACATCAAATTAAATATATTTTGTTTTAATTATTGTCAAACCCGTGATAAGTACATATTAAAACTTAAAAGACTCCGAGTGATCGGAATATGCTATTTATTTTTATCTCATTTGCCAAAATTTATAATGAATGTCACAATTTGCTCGGAAAGGGCTAACAGCTCCATAATTCGCTAAATATAAAATTATCAGCAGAGAACGGATCAGTAGCTAGTTGTTTATGTAACATGAGATTTGAAGTAGTGGTTATATATATATGTAAGGAAAACGAATAATAATTTGCATGCACCCAAATAATAAATTACCTGGAGACTGGTTGTAGGACTGGGTGCTCATCTTGGAGGGTTTAAGCTTTGATTATATTGATCGAAGCAACTGATGATGATAGTGGAATGATAGCTAGAGAAGAATATGAAGAAGTTATAATTAAGGAGAGCTATATATGATGATGATGAAGAAGAAGATGAGGAATCGTATACGTTTTATAATAATAACTAATCAGCAACTAGTAAGTAAAAGGAGACCCAACTTAATTAATTCATTAGGTATGTGGTGGAGTTGTTATCGTCATCGTTGTCTATGGAATCTTCTAAGAAAGGCAGCAACACCGCGTCAATATTAAACAATTAATACTTTCCCTTTATAATTATCAAAATTGATAATTCGGTCCAACTAAATGTTAGTTGAAAACTTGAAAATGTAAAATATTGGTTATGAATATTTTTTATTTATAAGGTTTTTAACAAGTTTAGATGTAAGGGGTAAAGTGTTAAGTTCAGATCACATGCTCCACTATTCTTATTCCGAATCGTGTAAAAAGTTATTAAATTTAAGGACACGTGTCAATATCACAACGGTAAAATACGCTATGAGTTAAAAATAGTAGGCGTGATCTGCATCTTAAAGTGTTTGTCATTAATATTTTTTCATTCATATGACTCGTAGTGAGTTTTGGACTCGAGACCTCTAATTAAAGAATAATATGTTTAGCTGTTACACCATATTATATGTTACAAATTGTTAACTATGTTAATACATACTCATGGTGAGAATATAATGAGTCACATGTCCGACACGTAATGAAAAAAATAGCAAGAAATTTATTCGTTTGTCCAAACGTTAATTATAAATTTTCCGCGTTTTTTCTAATCAAATGCTTTGCATATAACCCATTAAGTTCTAAACTCCTAATCAACTAACAATTTATTTATATAAAAAAAACCTAAGCTAGCAAATGTTTAAAAGAACAAAAAAAACTATATCTAATACTTTATTCTTCAAAAACCAGTCTTAATTGATGGTCTCGACTAGTCGTTTTGCAGAAGTGACTATTTTTTAATCAACCTAACAATAAGTACGTACCGCTTTTCTAAGTTCATATATACTGATAAAGCGTAGCTAGCTTTAGAATATAATCTTTATAACCACGTTGATCTTTATTCTAGAAAAGATATCTGTGAAGCATATTAAGCTGAATATTAAAATCCTCAGTTTTATTCAACTGAAAATAATAATTACATCATATCACTTCCGGACTAGTTTGGTTACTTATTCCTAATATATTTTTCTAAATTCAGATCCATTCAATATTTGGCCATTTAACCTCAATTCGTCAAATTATTATATTTATTTATAAGTGTTTATAACAGAGTATGATAAAAAAAATACGTAACATAATTTTATAAAATTTAATATAATTTTTTTAAGATTATTTAATTTGTGTTTTAATAGATTTACTAAATAATTTTAAATTTTTAAAAAATATTTGGTGTATTATTTAGGGATCCCGTCATTGTATGAGAGGGAAAATTGGTATTTTGGCTCTTAAACTAGATATGAGTAAGGCATATATATATATATATATGACCGGGTGGGGTAGGGTTTCCTCAAGGCGGTCATGACTCATATGAATTTTCCGGATCTTTCACGTCTCTGACTATGCAGTGTGTCTCTACGGATTCACTATCGGTTCTGGTTAATGGTGATGTTACTCCTAAATTAGAACCACGAGGTCGGCAAGGGGATCCTCTACCTCCTTTTTTTTATTTATCCTAATTGCCTAGATGCTCTCTCAGGAACTTTCTAGGGCACAAATCAGATGGAACTCTTCGGGGTATTCGTCTTCCCCGGAATTGTCCGAGGATCAACCACTTACTTTTTACCGATGATAGTGTCCTGTTTCTTGAAGCTGGTAGTCCGAACGTAGAAAGAATTCGATCTATTCTTGATGCGTACCAACTGGAATCAGGTCAACTCATTAACTACTCTAAATCCAGAATACTGTTTAGCCCTAAAGTGCCTCCGACTGATCAATATGCATTATCACAAATTTTGGGAGTCCAACAAATGTCCCCGTCAGATAAGTATCTAGGACTTCCAATTAATTGGGGTAGGGGTAGGGTGGTCGGAGAATCTCTTATTCAACGAGTCAGTAATCGTGTTCAGGGTTGGATGACGAAGCTCTTATCCCCGGCTGGTAAAGAGGTCCCGATTAATTCAACAACTAGCTCTATTCCTATATATACAATGTCTTGCATAAGCTTACCTAAACATGTCACTTCGAACCTGGACGCAATTCAGAGGCGTTTTTGGTGGCACACGAACAATGATTGCAAAAGGATACCATGGTTGGCTTGGGATAAAATATGTTGGGCTTTAGAAATATGGAGGCCGTTAATATTGCTCTCTTGCTCAAACTAGCTTATCGACTTCTCACACATTCAGGTTGTATTTGGGTGATCTGTATACGCGCTAAATATCTTCGCTCATAGTTTTTTTTCCGGCTAAAACCCGTCCTTATCGCTCTCCTGTCTGACGCTCTATTGTCTTTGTGCGTCCATATCTTCAAAAAGGTGGCCTATGACATGTGGGAGATGGTCACTCAATTAATTTCTGGACAGAACCTTGGGTTCCTAATATGGGTCTTTTACGAGATTGGTTTGACCCTGTGGTGGTCACTCCGTCTCTCCGGGTCTCACAATTCGTGCTAAATGGTTCTTGGGATTTACAAGCCTTACATCAGTTATTACCGCTTGTTCTAGTTACCTCAATTGCTAGGGTTTAATTTTTGGCTTGGAACAACCCTTGCTTTGCTGCTATGATAATATCCCGCAAGATATTAGATTTAATTTAATTTTGTAACTAAACATTTTCCAAATAAATTATTTATTAATGTTTAATAAAATATTATTTGCAAATTGTTAGGACTTTCATGAACTCGGATACATGGCCCTTAAAGACCGAGCTGCTCACTCAAGTGGCAGGATGTTCCTACACCAAAGCACTTGACTTGGATCAAGCCTATAAATTATGATGTATGTAACCCTACAGGCTACAAGTTGCGTATGAAAACGTATTGTATTAAAGTACCACATTGTATTAGAGAACCTATTATATTGAAGCACCGTATATGATAAATAAAGTTACGGTTTATAGTTTATCAACTCGCAGCATGTGGGGCAACATCCTAACTTAAAATATTACTGTAATTGCCATCGATCGTGGATTATTATCATTATTACATGGGTCATCTAATCCTTACAAAAAATTATTTTTAAACAAATTTTTGTCCCCTCAAAATGACATTCATATTTTCTATACTCAACTATCGTTGTTTTAATATTGTATATATTAAAGTTTAAGATTTAATAGGTTGCCCTGCGCGTAGCGCATAGTCAGCACCTAGTAGATAGAATGTGATTGTAGTGAGGTGACGTCGTTTAGATTGTATGTGGTAGCGAGTTGTCAATCCCACATTCATCCTTGAATCAAATAGGTTTAGTATAATATATAGAATATTTGTCCGAAGACCCTCATTACATAAACTAATAACAAAAAAAAACTTTCCGTAAAAATTATTCACAAAATTGTCCCCTTCCGCAGCACCCAGGCGCGGAAATGAACTGACTACTGCTGCTGCTAATGACAGAAGGTAAATAATGGATTAATTATCATGCTTACTGCTTAGCTCCTAACAGTAGCGAAAATGTATTTAGATTGATAAATTCACTTCCACTACTAGCAAGAGGGAAGTGGGTTAAACTTGATTAAATCCGCTTCCTTAAAAACGAAATGGTTTTTTTTTTTTTTTTTTTTTAAATATTTTTGTAATTTAAAGTTTTATATAGTTTTTTTTTTAATTCTATTAGGTTGGGCAAATTATTTACCCGAATTAACCATAAATGATAAATGAGTTTTAATAGTTTTATTCTCTATGGTTAAGCCGGTCAAACCGTTCAGTTAATAAACAATAGGGTTTTAAAAATAAAAAAAAATGCATAAATGTTAAATACTAAAACTCTATTGGATCGGGTGAATGGTGTCGCCGAATTAATCGTAGAGAATAAAAATATTAATGGTTAACTCGTTAAACCATTTGTACACCCCCAACATAATTTGTTTTATTAAAAAATCAGAAAACTATATAAAGTCTAAAAGTACAAATACATTAAAAAGCTAAAAGAATCGAGAAAAAAATAAAAACATCATTATGTTTTTTAGGAAGTGGATTTTGTTGAATCCCACTGTGAGTTTGTGTACCACACCGGTGGTGAGTTAGATATTAGAGCACTATATAAGCAAGTGGGCTACCTCCTCCTATCACCAATTGGTTTTAGGATGGAACCCCACTTGTGAAAATGGTTGCTCGATATTTGCCCGTTGGGTTTGACTCGGCCCAATGTGCAATTTAAGATGGTATCAGAGCTAAAGCCCGGTTCCGATTATTAGCGGTGTGTGTGTTTGTGTCCTCTGGTTGGTTCCACGTACCATATTTGGGTCTGAATTAGGCATGGGCGTGTGAGTGGGGTTTGTTAAATTAGTCCAAACCCGTTCGGATTTGAAAGCACTATATAAGCAAGTGGGCTACCTCCTCCTATCATTAATTGATTTTAGGATGGAACCCCACTTGTGAAAATGATTGCTCGATATTGGCCCGTTGGGTTTGACTCAGCCCAATGTGCAATTTAAGAGATTTAACCAAATTAAACCCCCTTCCACTCTTGCCAGTTGCCAGTAACGGAAGTGAATTTACATATTTAAGTGCTAAGCAAGTAATTAACACATTAAATGCATTCCGCAATTACCAGCAGCGAAAGTGGGTTTATTTCCGCGGCTGGCTCCAGCGGAAGGGACCTTTTTGTGAACAATTTTTACGAAAGGCTCTTTTTGTTGTTAGTTTATGTGACGAAAGGGTCTTTTGGAAACTTTTTCTGGTAGAATTTTTGTCCAAAGACCCTCATTACATGAACTAGTAACAAAAAAACTCTTCAGTAGAAATTATTCACAAAATTGTCCCCTTACGCTGCACCCAGGCGCGTAAATGAACTGACTACCGCTGCTGCTAATAACGGAAGATAAATAATGGATTAATTATCCTTCTTACTGCTTAGCTCCTAACAATAGCGAAAGTGTATTTAGATTGATAAATTCACTTCCACTACTAGTAAGATGGAAGTGGGTTAAACTTGATTAAACCTGCTTCCTCAAAAACATAATGGTTTTTTTTTTAATGGTTTTGTAATTTAAAGTTTTATGTAGTTTTTTTTTTATTCTATTAGGTTGGGCAAATAATTTACCCGAGTTAACTATAAATGATAAATGAGTTTTAATAGTTTTATTCTCTATGGTTAACCCGGTCAAACCGTTCACCACAATAGGGTTTTAAAAAGAAAAAACTGCATAAATGTTAAATTCTAAAACCCTATTGGATTGGGTGAATGGTGTGGCCGAATTAATCCTAGACAATAAAACTATTTAAACTTATTTATCATTAATGGTTAACTCGGTAAACCATTTTTACACCCCTATAGAATTTGTTTTATTAAAAAATCAGAAAACTATACAAAGTCTAAAAGTACAAAGACATTAAAAACTAAAAGAATCTAGAAAAAATAAAAACATCCTTCCGTTTTTTAAGAAGTGGATTTAACCAAATTAAACTCACTTCCACTCTTGCCAGTTGCCAGTTACGGAAGCGAATATGCCAATTTAAATGCTAAGTAAGTAATTAACCCATTAAATACCTTCCGCAATTACCAGCGGCGGAAGTGGGTTTATTTCTGCGGCTGGCTCCAGCGGAAGGAGACCTTTTTGTGAATAATTTTTACGAAAGGCTCTTTTTGTTGTTAGTTTATGTGACGAGGGTATTTTGAAAAAATAATTCTAGATAGTTTTACATATAAAATATACCATTTTCCCGGGTTCTGTAAAACTCACATCTGTCTCTTCTGCTTCCTCGCTTTGCCGCTCCATTTCGATCACAGAACAGAAGAGTCAGGAAGAAGGTCGTTGAAATGGTGGCCGTGAAGATGTCGTACGAGGAATGCCGCCACAAGAGGTTGGAAGAAAACAAGAAGCAGCCCTAAACTTTTCTGAACTTTCTCAGTCTCTCTGAAAATCGATCGTTCCCAAACCAATCCCCGTACAATCTCTCTCTCTGAACTGTGCGATTTCTTATTATGACTTCAAATCAAGGAGAGGTTTAGATTTTCATGTTCGTTATGAGTTCCATGTCTTATTTATCGGACTCTGCAGATGAAGCAGGTTGAGCCTCGATCACGAGAAGTTGAGAAGCAGATACCGGCGGTTAGGAGGTCCCGTCGAGTCGCAAACATCCCGCCTCCATTTTACGGAAAAGTGATTCTACTTTTTTGCCGCACTTTTGATTTATTTTCTAAATAAGACTATTGGATGTCGAATCTAAGTTCTTTAGACTCCGTTAGAGGCCGCTTACCAGTTTACCACAGTGGCGGACCCAAGACCCATGATAGGGGTGCAATCAGTAGCGGGGTTAGATTCAGGATGAATGGTGCAACCCGAAGTAAAATGTACTTACTACTAAGAGTACGACCGGATGTCGAATTATTATCCATTTGGTAAATGTAAAATATATTGTTTATTAAATAATGCAATGCTCTAAAACATATTTAGATAATTATTAATATATTCCGTAAATAAGTATTCACTAATAATACCTATATATTAAGTATTACCACCAAATATAGATCGCGTGCTAGCTATCAGACTGACCTTCAATATTAACCGAAAAAGACATGTATTAGACATAACACGGTTAAATATGTTGCACATATTTGCATGTCATTCGCATGCTTGAATCGGTTGATTAAGCATTTCTAAAAAAAACGTTGATCAAACTATCCTCGTTAAACTAAACTAATGACAAAAAAACTATTGCAGATTATTTTGCTAATACATTTGTATTTATTTAAATAAATAAAAATTATTTTTAGAATATTAGATAGTTAGATAGAATCTTAAATAGTCAGATAAAATCTTAGATATATACTTAAGTGAGAGGTGCAACAAACATTTTTCATACTTAAATGAGAGGGTGCGGAATTTACCTATATACTACAATATCCACTATATTTATACAAATTATATAAAGTTGAGGGGGTGCGCCCTTAAGTTTGCATGTTTGCATCATCATGTTTTTTCTAGGTGTACTAGGTTTATTGTATATAGTTTTTTTGATATATTTACATTGCTTTCGCAAGTTCGGACCGGGAGCGTTAAGGTTAAAGTCCTCCCCAAGGCGGCGTCTCCGGCGGGTTTCGACCTCGGGTCGCCCACGGGGAACACAACTCGCTTTATCAGTTGGTCCAACTCGCTTTATTGTATATAGTTAGTTGTATGAAGAATCTTTTAGCATGAGCGATGCTTTATAAGTAATATTGTATCTCAAATAAATTTAGTTGTAACTTAATTGTAAGTGAGATAAATAACAAGTCAAATTCTCAACAAAGATGGCTTCGGTCCATTTATCATACAATCACTAAAATCTTGGTGTAAACTTAGCCAGAAATTAAAATGAGGTTTAATTTCCAACAAAGCACGGGCCGTCGCTAACTAGTTTTCATTATCTCAAGCATGGCTAAAAAATTTCATAAAGGTATATTTGATGTTAAAACAAATTTGAAGGATGCAATGAGTAATTTGGTGAAATATCACCAGCATGCATAAATTTTCATTATTTTTTTTAAGCTATGTAATGTTAAACTATGTAACAACAAACAGTTGATTTGATTTGTTGCATTTGAAGGAGAACAAAAGTGAGGAAAATGTTTGGTATGTCAGCATTTGAATTAAGTAATTTGCATAAAAGTAAATAAGGGAGAGAAATTGATTAAGATGTCTGGCTGCTGGGCAGTGGCAGGCCCAAGACCCGGGGTCAGGGGTGCAATCAGTAGCGAAGTTAAATTCGGGATGAATGGTGCAACCCGAAGTAAATGTACTTACTACTAAGAGTACGACCGGATGTCGAATTATTATCCATTTGGTAAATGTAAAATATGTTGTTTATTAAATATTGCAATGCTCTAAAACATATTTTGCTAATTATTAATTTATTCCATAAATAAGTATTCACTAATGATACATATATATATATATTAATTATTACCATCAAATATAGATCGCGTGCTAGCTATCAGACTAGCTTTTAATATTAACCGAAAAAGACATGTATTTTTCCCAAAAGACGTGTATTTTTGCTTAAGAAATAACACGGTTAAATATGTTGCACATATTTGCAAGTCATTCACATGCTTGAATCGGTTGATTAAGCATTTCTAAAAAAATCGTTGATCAAACTATCCTCGTTAAACTAAACTAATGACAAAAAAACTATTACATATTATTTTACTAATATTTTTGTATTTATTTAAATAAATAAAAATTATTTTTAGAATCTTAGATAGTTAGATAGAATCGTAGATATACACTTAAGTGAGAGGTGCAACAAACATTTTTCATACTTAAATGAGAGGGTGCGAAATTTACCTATATACTACAATATCCATCAGGGTTAAGGTTCCTTTTGGTACCACATGTTTGCACAAATTATACTGTTCATACCATTAGTATTTTTTTTGTACTAATTTGGTACCATATGTTTTCAAAACTTACTGTTTTGGTACTTTCGTTACCATTCCGTCAAAATCGGCCGTTAAATGGCATGTGCCATGCTAGTGAGCAGCCCAAAACTTTCAATTTTGTTACAATTTAGTCCATCTAATACATCCCTAACTTTTATTTTGTTCAATTTAGTCCTAAAATTTCAAAACCAAACCATTTTCCCAAATTGACCTAGCCGGACCTAGCCATGGGCTAGGTCCGACCCTGGGTCAGGGTCACCGGACCCAGGCGACCCTGACCCAGCGTCGGACCTAGCCCTAGGCTAGGTCCGACTAGGTCCGGCTAGGTCAATTTGGGAAAATGGTTTGGTTTTGAAATTTTAGGACTAAATTGAACAAAATAAAAGTTAGAGATGTATTAGATGGACTAAATTGTAACAAAATTTAAAGTTTTGGGCTGCTCACGTGCATGGCACATGCCGTTTAACGGCCGTTTTTGACGGAATGGTAACGGAAGTACCAAAACAGTAAGGTTTGGAAACATATGGTACCAATTCGGTACAAAAAAATACTAATGGTATGAACAGTGTAATTTTTGCAAACATGTGGTGCCAAAATGACTCTTAACCCTATCCATTATATTTATACAAATTATATAAAGCTGAGGGGGTGCGACTACACCCATCAACATGTAGGTCCACACCTGTTTACCACGGAAGTAGTTTTATGCTCTTTTATCATTTTTAATTTACAAATCTACAGGTTCTTGTCTACAAATTAACTTTACCTAGAAGGTATATGTACTTATTATCATCTGTACCTAGATTTGTTCCTAATTTTTCTATTAACTTGAAGATTACAAGGAATCGCTCAACTGTTAAATTAGTCTCCGATGAAGCCGGGGAGTATGCAATAGAGAAAGCTAAAGAACTTGTATCCACACTCGAACATCAGTATCCGACTGTGGTGAAATCCATGCTTCCCTTCTAACGTTTGTTGTGGCTTCACAGTGGTAATTTAATCATAGTTCCATTTCTACTTAATTTTCAGTTGATTTAGACATAACCAAATGAAGCCGAAAACTTATTGTCGTGGGGAAAAAAGATGTAACTGATCGCATATTTTGATCTGTTAAATTTTGGTTTGTAGCTTTGATTGTATGTTAGGCACAAAAAAGATCTTGCATTACTTGTAAAATTCCTTATAAGCGATGTTCCTATTTTAAAACTATTAGCCTTGTTAATAAGTTGGGGGCACTATTAGCTCTCTAGTAATGTCAAGGACATAAGTGCAATTTAGCTAAGTGAGTTTGTAGACTTCAACGACTGTTTGAATGTCGATATTGGCGGAAATATTTTGAGGTGAAGATTATGAATGAATCTAGTGAATTCTTGTGAAATCCTCTCTTCTTCCCTAACTAATTCAGTCCAAGTTACTGCTTACCGAGACGGAGGACCGTACTCGATTAACTATCTAATCTATAACAACATGCCCTGATAGAGTTCTTGATCGGCTACTCTATTATTTGCAGTTACAGGTTGTGCTAATGTCTTGTGATCACTAGAAGAATTTGTTAGCAATTTTGTGTAAGCACGATCACTTGCCGGTCAATGATTTGATTCATTGATCTCTAGTAATTATTGCTAGCTGAACTCTTTTTCTAAACATATTGCTAGCTGAATTTATACAAAGTTGTTTTGGCCGACACATTTAAATAAAGCCATTTTTTATGGCACTCTTCTAAAGATGGACTATATCAGTTAAGCTTGGGTATAATCTTGTTAACTTACTTCTCTGTGGTTAGATGTTTGGTAGTTCTTCGATATCTTCGTCAATCTCTAGTTCGTCATTTTGGAGTAAACTGTGAGTTCATGTTTGCTTCCAAAGATATGAATGTTCATCTGGCGTGGTTGTGCTGGTGGTTTGCCCTTGGGTATTAATCTCCAACGGAGGATACCTTCTTTTAATCCCTTTTGTCGTACTGCCAATGAATCTTGGAATCATCTCATGTTGACTTGCCAATTTTCTCGGAGGGTGTGGTTTGGTTCTGGTCTCGCTACTTCCCCTGATAGTTCATCAATTTTGGATGTGCAACAATGGCTTCTTGATTGTACTAGTTCTGTTATGTGGTTTTTACGGATGTTTCATTTATAAATGCATTGTGATGTGGGGACTATGGTTAGAGCGAAATAATGTTATCTTCAACCATATTTTACTTAATGTTGTTTTTGTTATGATGTTTATTAGACTTGCTTGTAACGATAACCATTTGGCATCATTGTACTTGGCAGACCGGTCTGCTGCCCGTTTGGCCTACTCAGGTTTTTCTACCATGGGGGTACCACTCGACTCCATCCATTGGGACAGCGGGAGTCTTCTGCGACGGCACCCGGTGCTACTTGCAAAGTCATCTGATCCGCAACCCGGTGTTGTCGACACAGATTCCCTTACTTTGCAACAACTTGTTATGTGTTCATCATTTATTTGTAATCCTGTTTTATCGGACATTAGGTTTCTTTTGAGTACTTGTAATGGTGTTAGTTTTCATTTTGTTCGCCGGAATTTTGTCCATATGTCTCACAATGTTGTTCGTGAGGCAGCCAGGCGAAACACTTTAGACTAGTTGGTCTGGTTTGAATATCCCCTTCTGGATTTTGAATACAGCCAGGTTGTAATCTGTTTTCCAAATGTTAGTATCTTTGTTTTAAAAAAAATACTTTAAATTAATATTCTACACTAGGCCTGATTCAAGGACCGGGCAGCCCAAGCAATGCTTTAGGCTCTCGATATTTTCAGGCCCCAAAAGTTAATAATATTGGGCTTATTGAATAAGTATATTAGCTCACTGCCGAAATCTAATTACAAAAAATAACCTATTTTTGTTCCTCGCTGAATAATTAAAAAGTTTAATTAATTACTTATTGTACTTGCATCGTGTGATTTTTTAGTTACATTTATTTTAAGTTCGCAAATGGTTATTTAAGCTTTCAGAATAGTTACTCTGTTATTTTATTTTTATCTATTTTCAATTGAATACTAATGTATGTTATATAAGAAAATAGTGAAACGCAATATTATTTTAATTATATTTACATATAAATTTTTAAACATGCAAGTTTAGGTTCAATTATTAAGGAAGAAAAGGTTGACAGAAGATCTAAAGAACACCATGAATCCATGATCACTTTTTTATCTATAATCATTTTTTCTTCACCGTCGTTAATAAAAATAACTAAAAATTAATAAATTTAAAACATAAATAACTAAACAGTACAAATAACTAAAAAAATATAATATAGTAACAAATAATGTAAGTGGTAATCATCCACAATCCCTAATTAAATTAAAGAATGATACCAGAAATTCCAAATTGGAACGTCCGACATGCGTCGACATAGAAACAGTGACATGTCTAATTTTAGCAACTTTTAGAACAAATTTAATTCCTCACAATAAGCACGTGTGAACTTCTATCATTTTCCATAGTTATTATTAAATGGTCTCTTTTCATTTTCTCACTTTACTGCAATTATTATTCTTCCTTTATCTTTCAATAATTTCTTTTCCAAACATGGCAGAAAGACTAAGATCAAGACATCGCTAGTTTTTTTTTATTAGATTTATTTTTTCATTAAGACATATGTAGTCTTATACTATAGTGTTTTTTCAAGAAATAATATATAATAATAATAATAATAATAATAGTAAAATGAAGAATTAGTGGATTTTTTTTTCAACAATAATTAGTTGATTTTTTTTTTTATCTATAAGAGAATTTCACTATTTTACACACTTTTTTGAATTATTATATAATATAGACCTCTTTTTAGTATGCAATAATTATCAAGTTATAGTGATTAGTGATGGTTTTTTTTTTATCAAGATACTTAATAAAATTTAAGCTTGCTGTCTGTTACATGTTTTATTATTCATCATTGAACCGTAATTATATTAGATATATCATCAATTTATAATTTAAAGAATAATATTAAGATTTGATATGCAATGACATCAATCACTATTCCAAGTTTACTTCAAATATCTTTTTATAGTAATTATCTAAATAAATATATCATTTAACTAATTTAATTGGTCAGTGCCTAGTGGCGCATGTAGCCTCATATACGAGGAGGATGCAATATATATTATTTGTTTGATTTATAAGTTGAAAATAAAAAAGTCTCTAGCCCGTCAGAAGGCGGCAAAAAAGCTACGTGATTAGGCTTGACAATAGAATGGAACATCTGCTTAATTGTCCCACATGATGATTAGATTATTATAGTTAATTGTCACTATGAGAAATTATTGAATACATCGGATCCAACACGTGGATTCGATGTGGTGCACCTCCAGCCTATAAAAATTGGACACGTGTACATGTGTCAGCTATTTTATGACAAATGTCAGTACATTATTGGCTGGAGGTGCACCACATCAGATCCACGTGTTGGATCCGATATATTCAGTAATTTCTCTTGTCACTATCTGTCCACGTTTGCGTTGCTTTCCGTTGTATTATATATATTAAATAAATTAATTTTAATGATTAAATTATATAATATCATGCAGCAAAATATACAACTATAATGTTTAAAATTTAATTCGCAGAATGATGACTCCAAATGCATGTTATTGTACAATAAAGCATAATTGACTATTCTAACTTTTAAAATGTACAAGAGTTCAAAAATAATGAACGTCATTAAATAAGTTATAATTTTAATATTTATAAGGGTTAACAGGTCTTTTAGTTCAACATCTTTGATAACATTTGAGATTTGGTCAATTTTTTTTTTTTTGCCTAGTTTTGGTAGCATATATACGTTTGACAACTTTTGGCTTTTGGTGTATCTGTTAGTTGACCGTCAGTTTGACCGTTAAATAGTCACGTGACTTGCACATGCCTACATATTTTCAATTTGTTCAGTTTAGTCCTCAAATTTATTGTCCTAACTTCTTATTTTTACATTTTAGCCCTTAAACATTATCAACCGCACCCTAAGACTAAATTGACCTAGTCATGGTCCGATCCATAGCTAGTCGGATCATGGTTAAGAACGCCGGACCTGGGGCACCCTAACCATGGTCCGACCTAGTCATGGTCGGACCATGACTAGGTCAATTTAGTCTTATGGTGCGGTTGATAATGTTTAAAGGGTAAATTGCAAAAATAAAAAGTTAGAACAATAAATTCGAGGACTAAACTGAACAAATTGAAAATTTGGAACTATGCATGTGCAAGTCACGTGACTATTTAACGGTCAAACTGACGGTCAACTAATGAATGGACCAAAAGCCAAAAGTTGTCAAACATATGATACCAAAATTATGTAAAAAAATGTTAGATCAAAACCTAAAAGTTATCAAATATGTTTGACAAAAATATCTGTTAACCCTATTTATAAATATTTTTTTTTAATTTACTATATAAAATTAAATTTATCCAATGAGCCTTTTATAGTACATAAAATTACTCATAAGCCGCAAAAACCTTCCAAAGTGTAATATGATATACTTTTAACATGAATAAAGAAAACTATAATAAATTAATTAATGATAAGTTGTACATATTCTTTTTTTTAATATATAAATTTATGTAAAACGTGAGTAATAATATTATGAGGATATGCGTGGATATAATCATAATACTAGGGCGGAGCATAACTCCCGACAAATCTGAAATTCCGAGAAACCCGACCCTAACCTGTCTGGAAAATCCTGGCGCGAAATTATAACCGAGTTCGTATTAGAGGGACTTTTACTCCCAACTAGGCTCGGGCTAGGACTAGGGATTTTTTAGAAAAATCTCGAATGTCCCGAATGTCCCGAATGTCTCTGGTTACTTACCTTAATTCAACATCTTACAACTTAAGTAATCTAATTATAATTACTTCCTAACTCTAGTGTTGGTGTTGTAGAACTTGATATATGTGTTTGAACTTGATGAATGTGTTTGTGAACTTGATTTATGTGTTCGTAAATTTGATGAATGTTGAACTTGAACTTGTATTTTGAGCTCAAAATATTAAGATTTGTTTTCAATCTTAGGTGTAAATTCGGTTTTTCCCTATCCCTTCCTGAATTTGATAGTCTTGGCTAAGTCGGGACTTTTTTAAAGCTTTAACTTCGGGTTAGGACTAGTGACAGTAGTGGAAAATCTGAAAACTATAACTAAGGATATTTTCTTAAAAATTCTTGCTCATTTATCCCGAGCTCACCCTTACCTAATACCGTGCAAATAGTAATTACTATCTAGTATATAATATATTGTTAAAATAGGTATAGATTTTTTTTTTTTGTAAGGTATAGATAAATATGATTTAGCGATTGAGTACTTTATCTCTATGAGTTTCAATCCCGCCCGACTCTTAGCACAACTCAAGTATGGGTGGATGTGGACCTAATTAATTAATTTCCCACATCGCAGCCATTATTAATTATCCTGCTCTCTATATATATATATAATATAGAGAGAGAGAGAGATGCGATACATGTAACTGTTAATAAGGACCAGTGAAGAAGAAGAAGAATGATGAAGAAGAGTAGAAGAAGATTAATGTCTTCTTTGTCATCTGGAGGAGGTAATAAGAAGAAGGTGATTCTGGTTCCATATCCAGCACAGGGACACGTTACTCCGATGGTGAAGCTAGGTGCAGCCTTAATCCCGTTTGGGTTTAACCCGGTTTTGATTATCCCGGATTACATAGATCAGTCAACGCTGGAAGAGGAGGAATTATCCGATGTTTCATGCTTAAGGATACCCGATGGACTCGAGGCAGATGCGCCTCGTGATTTCTTCACCATTGAAGCGGCTATGGAGAAAGTGATGCCGGTCCACCTCGACAGGATGATTCGGCAGCAGACAATAAGTCACGGTGACGATGACGTGGCTTTCATGGTGGTGGATGTTCTGGCCTCCTGGGCGATCCAAGTGGCCAACCGCCGTGGGATCCCAGCCGTTGGATTCTGGCCGGCCATGCATGCCACTTACCGGCTTGTTATCTCCATTCCTGACTTGCTACGAACAGGCATCATTTCTCTCTCAGGTTAGTCACTCACTCCATGACAATCGTTTACATATAATAAATGAAAAAAACAAGCATTGACAATTACGTATTTAATAATTATTAAATATTTAAGAAAATACGATTTAACAAATTAGTAGCTTTAACTTTTTTTTTTTTTTTATACTTTCATATATCTTATTATGATTGTAATAGACTTTTTATTTGTTTTTACAATGTTTTGTTGCAAATAATAATGTATTTAACTTTTGTTACTAAATATAAAAAATTGTAAAAATAAAAACAAATTAATTACTAGATTGCAAAAAAAATAAAAAATAAAATCCTAAAAGTCTCAAAAAAAAGTCTCAGCTACTATTTTATTAGTTACTAATTTGACAAATCGTATTTTTATACATAAAAGTTAAAAGAATATCTCAAATTCATGCAATTGGTAGAAGATATCTCAAATTCATGCAATTGGTAAAAGAATATCTCAAATTCATGCAATTGATAAAAGAATATCTCAAAACATGCAACCTTTTGCAATTTGTTTAAAAAAAAGTTCAGTTAATAATTGTTAAAAAAATAAAAGGTTATTATTATCAATTTGTCTAAGCCCAATATTTTTTTAATAATTTTAAACTGAAAGCGTTAAAAGTTCACAAAGGAATTCAAACTTGATGGAATCAAGTTAGTTTTTAATGCTAGATTGCTAGGTTGATTGATAGAGAGGACAAAGACTATCAATTATGGAGAATAACTTGTATCATTGAGATCCACTATCAATAATCTAATGCGCGGGATTTCCACGATTACTCTTTTCTAAGCAAAAATAATAATAATAGAGTAGAATAGAATAGAATAGAAAGGGCATGCCTTATTTAAGGTGGAAAGCGTACGGGTCCTTGTGCCATTAAACATCTATTAAGCAATAACTGACTAAATATAGATGGAGGGAAAACATCCATTAATTAAGATCTACACTGCCACATAATACCAGCTTTTCTAAAACTATTTCACCATTTACTTATGCTTTTCTAGGTTAAAAATGGAGTTGAGTCAGAATTATCTGATGACTGAAAAATGAAGTTTGTCTAATGGCTGTAAAATGAATTTGATATACATCTGACTTTAATTTAGCCAAACTTAAAAAAAAAAAAAAAAAAAACCAAAATAAGTATTTTTTGGCCAACCAATATAAGTATTAAAAAAAAGACATTACACATCATACATTCATTATTTTAATTAGTTGGTATGTTTGTATCTAAAAAAATAAAAATTACAAAATAAATATATTCTAGGACTTATAATATCAAGAAACCTGACTTAACAGAGCACGCTGGTTCTTGTTTTAATCTAACAAATTTAACAATTGGTAATCTTGTCCAAACATAATCACTATTTGATGTACAAGTAACGTAATTTGATATGAAAGAGAAGAGAACGGCCTTTCTTCTAATTGCTAGAGGCAAAACGAACATAAGAATAAGTAACTTAGTCAACTGCACCTTGGCAAAAAAAAAGTCAACTGCACATTGCCTATAATTTTATGATTAATTAATAAACAATTATCATAACATTAAATATCAAGCATCGCATGATGTTCCTAAGTACCAGAAACAAATGGAATGATTTTTTTTTTGGCCAAGAAGAAAATGAATATCAAGCGAGCATAATTTGAATCTCAATTATACAGAGAATCTCGGGAAATAAAAATATTATAGAGCTCATTTATTTTGGCATTGATAGAGTTGACTTGAGTAGTACTATAATTATTGTAAGTGTTGATATATATAGTTAACCCTAATTCCGTCATCTGTTTGATGGAAAAGAGCCACGTGTCCCTATAAGCTTTCATATTTACCCTAGCAGAAATTCTAAAGTTTTATGGCAAAAAAAAAAATCTCTAAATTAATTGCACGACTAATTAAACCCGAATCTTTCTTTATATAGTTAAAAAAAAAGGGGGGGGGGGGATCGAACCAAGCCATGTATTCTTGTTGTTAGTTGATTTATATATTAATCAATAACCAAATAATTGTTAGTTATTCTTTTGTAGGTATACCGACCTGCGATAAGGGTAAACTTGTGAACGATGAATCATCCGTTCTCACTACACAGGACCTTCCGTGGTTAATTGGAAGTGTAGCCTCAAGAAAGGGGAGATTTCGATTCTGGAGTCGTGTAGTGGAAAGATGCGGATCATTGCGATGGATCCTCATGAATTCTTACCCCGACGATCAACAACAATCCTTAATAATCAACAATAATAACACTACTTACCCCATTGTGGTCCCCGTGGGACCTTTAGGCATGGTAGCACCAGCAGCTTCAGTGACCCCCACAAAGACTAGGCCTAGCTTTTGGCAAGAAGACAGGTCCTGCTTAGACTGGCTGCAACACCAAAAACCCAACTCGGTAAACAATCTTTTAACCATAACTCAAAAAAAAAAAAATTACATGAACTTCGGATACTCAAACAAATTGATACCTCAAGCTTCACATATGTACAAATTACTAACTCTGTTAGGATTTGTCTAATTTGAACGGAATAAGTAGGAATTGTTAGACTGCTAAAACATCAACTAATAACTAGTTTGACTGCCCACACATTTTTTTATGGGTCAATAACCTGGGAGAGGTCTGAAGTTTGGCCCTTGTTAATTTGAGAGGTCTGAAGATTGAAATGGTGATAACTGAGGTCTGAAGTTTGGACTTGTAGATAATAGAGGTCTCCGTTAGTTTTTTCCGTTAAATCTGACGGAAGTTGGTCATGTGCATTGCATGTGACCAGAAATAAAATAAAATTCCAAAAATACCCTTTTGCATCTCACATAATTGAATGAAAAGACGAAAATGCCCTTAAGGCCACCATCCAACTCCAGCCACCACCACGGCTCCGGCCGGCCACCACCCAACTCCGGCGACCACCACTCACAATTCCGACGACCGTCACCCAACACCGACGACCGCCACCACGGCTCAAATCGGAGCCACCGGCCCCGATTGGGCCCAAATCAGAGCCACAATCGGAGCTCTGTGGCTCCGATTTGGAGCTCTGTGGCTCCGATCGGAGCTCTATGGCTCCGATTTGGGCCCAATCGGGGCCGGTGGCTCCGATTTGGGCCCAATCGGGTCCGTGGTGGCGGTCGTCGGAGTTGTGAGTGGTGGTCGCCGGAGTGGGTGGTGGCCGGCCGGAGCCGTGGTGGTGGCCGGAGTTGGATTAGGTTTAAATTATGGACAGGGGTATTTTTGTCATTTCATCTTTATATTAATTAAACTTTTTATTAATTCAAATATTACAAAAGGGTATTTTTGACATTTCACACGGTTCTGTTAAATTTGACAGAAAATTTGGACGGAAAACCTAAAAATCACAAAGTCCAAACTTCAGACCTCAGTTATCACCATTTCAATCTTCAGACCTCTCAAATTAACAAGGGCCAAACTTCAGACCTCTCCCAGGTTATTGACCCTTTTTTTTTTTTTTGGCCAAAAACTGCCCACACATTAGCTACCAAATTCTTTTGCATTTTTGTTCATCATGTAATAGCCACGTGACAGGAGTCCTAACGAAGCTTTTGAAACTTGAGCTAGCAAAGTGTTGAAAGAAACAAAACTTCAGCTAGTAATTTGTTCGACTGCCCAAGCATCAACTAACAATTTGATAGTTAACCTAAAAAAGCGAAGAAAAAATGATGATAAGTTGTTATTGTTTACTTACCAGGTCATTTACATCTCTTTCGGGAGCTGGGTGGGGCCAATAGGAGATGAAAGCATCAACAAGCTTGCATGGTCACTGGAGGCCACAGGGCTGCCATTCCTATGGGTGCTAAGCAGTAGCTGGAGGGGAGGTTTACCCCAGGGATTCATTGAAAGAGTTTCTAGTAAAGGGAAGTTAGTTTCTTGGGCGCCACAAATTGAGGTCCTTGAGCACCAAGCTATTGGATGTTACCTCTCGCATTGCGGCTGGAATTCGACCGTTGAGGCAGTTAAGTACCGGAAGAAGCTGCTATGCTATCCAATAGCAGGGGACCAGTTTGTTAACTCTAAGTACATTGTTGAGGTGTGGAGGATTGGAGTTAGATTGAGTGGTTTTGGGGAGAAGGAGGTTGCTGATGGAGTTTTCAAGGTAATCAAGGATAAAGACAACATCATGGGGGAAAGACTAAGTCATCTTCATGACAGGATCATGGGTCACACAGCATCTCTCAAGGTTCACCAAAATCTCAGACTCTTCATTCATAATATCAACAACACCACCAAATTAACACCAAATTGATCCTACAACCAACCAACTTCCTTTCTTCTTAACATGTATATGTTTTGTGGAACACCCCATTAAATATCAACCATAATCATCAATCAATAATAAAAGTCAGAAGTGTGTCTATTTTCCTTTTCCTATGTGATCTGTGGTTATCATGTTATATTACTTACATCAGCAACTGGAGGTTCTTCATCATCGTCGCCAACTTCTGTTTCATGATTCTCGTCTATATAAGCTTGGGAGCTCACTACCTGACCCGCCAGGTCCTTGTGCTTTAAATTGCCTATTTTTGTTCAAAACACAAGACGAAACATGATGTGATCGGGAAGAAGGTATATATAGGAGGATCAAATAACTGGATAATGAAAGTGTTTACTTACCCATCCAGAATGTGCATCCACTTGATGTAGCAACTACAAGAGCCTTTACTCTAAACAAAAACCGCTCCAGGGATCTCTTCATTCCTGGAACCTTGCTTGTGATTGCTGTTTGTTTTGAACCCTTCCATTTTACACACAAATATAAATACATAAAAAACAGATACTAATAATAATAAATTGGCAAAATGGGTCTAGTCTGATCTGAAATACGTGTTGCTACCAACCTTTGCTTCCGAGCATAGGGTCTGTAGCGTCCTCGTGGCCTTCTGAAGTTCTTTCACCTTAATTCAATGTTGCAATATGGAAATGTGAGTGATCTAGCTTTTTTTAATAGCAACTTGCAATACGAAGATATTAGGTGCATCAGAATCTTACTATTTGAATAACAAGTTCATTATTCTGCGCTTGAAATTGAGCCTGTAAAAAGTCAAACACTAGAAGAATACTTTACGAATCAGCATCACAACAAGTACGAAAATAGCATGTATACTCGTTCCACAGGTGAATGTACTACTGATGACTTGTATAACGAAAAAAATATTTTGAATGTTTATTTACCTTTCATGAAGGCGTCGATGAACTTCCCGCCGTATTTAACAGCCATTGCGTGTAGAGTCACCTGCACAAGCATCAGTATTTAATATCCATGCATGATTGATGACTAAGGTTTTCTGGTGATTCATTAATAAATAAGCTGGAAACGATAATAGCTTCATATATTGTTACTTGTACCTTGTCATGAGTTCGGCACATGTTGACGAGAGAAACCACTACATTCACCGACATTAAGAGTTCAGTGAGAAGTTCTTTTGCTTTATCACTCATTAATTCTTTTGCTTTCCTCAAGGAAACCTCTTTGACCTAAATCACCAGCCAGTAGTTTCACAAGCAGAACAATACTGACGTAACCATCAAAGCTGTATATATGAATCCATGTGTTGTCCAAAAAGAGAACTAACTAATAAATAATACTGGACTATATGCATTAATTAATTTGTTCTTACCAGAGTATGAAGCACTGTAAGGTTAACCTCATGCTGCGTGACACAGAAGCAGTCAGTATCCATAAAGCATAAGGCTGTAAAATCATTTCAAGAGACAGATGCCTCACCAGTACACGGTACCAAATAAGATATGTTGCAGGGCGTAAAGTACTGAAATCATGATGAGAATCTTCTTCAGCAGCTGTTTGGTACAAGGAGACCTGTCGAAGCATATAATTACTTAGAACACCACAAATGTTTTCAATAAATGTATATATGAACATGTAAAAGATCATTAGCAAATTATTTTCCAACCGGACTTTAATCATTTAAACTCTCTTATTTACCATCTTAAAAGAGGTAATTTGATGGCATAAAGAGTAACTACCTCAGGTAAAATGGAGCAGGCAATTTGATTCAGCAACGTGGAAGTGCAGTCACAGTTTTCCAAGTATATCCGCAACAGCTTTTGCACTCTTTCTCCCTGAAACAGTTCAATATTTCATGATCATTTGGCGAAACAGAAGGGAACTTAAGGGAAGACATCAAAATCGTCTTCAATAAGAACGTTGAAAATTCATGCAAAAGCACATCAAAGGCATTGCGTAGAAATCCTCACTTGTCTCTTCCAACCATTTTCAATGTTTTTTTCGTCCCAGTTATGCTTCATAACTTTCTCCGCAGCAATTCCAAGCCTTCTATGCAAGTTCATAAGTAAACCTTCTGAAAATTCTAGTTTCGTATGCTTAGCATTTTTCTGGCTGCATTTCTTAGCCAATCTTACAAGTGTCTCAAGAGAAAGAAGAGACTCTGAAGCCACCGTGAAAGAGAAAGAGCATGCTGTACAAACAGTTACAAACACATACATGTATGAGTATACATCAAAGAACAAAATAATACTGCTGAAAATTCGCAGAATTTACCTTTGTCTAAAACATCCTCCAGAAATGAATAAGCACCATAGTATAGATACTCAATACTACCAGGCACTGGACATGGTTGCACTCCAGGAAAATCAAAATCTAAGGCTTTGATGGGCTGAAATGCACTTAATAAATCTAAGAGGATGGTTTTATCCATTTGAATATCAGGAAGATCTAAGATCTGCAATAGAAGCATCAAATCATCAGGTTATAGTTAGAAAGATCATAAGAAATATGAAAAGTCATAGATTGAAGACTCGCCTTAGTAAGAAAATGAAGTATTTCCTCAATGAATGAAGATGAAGATGATGTAGTGGAATGGAAAACACTGGACAAAATTGGGTTTCCTGAGGAACAAGACTGAGCTTCCCAATGTCCTTGACATCCATTCTCACCTGAAAAACATTTTGCTGAATTTTGAAGAATTTAAGAAGGTTCAAGAGAAGATCGCACAATTTGGATGGTGATATTTACCTTCCCTAAGTAGAATCATTGAATTGTCAAAATACTTCTTCAAAGATGAAAAGAGTGGCCTGATTTTCTGGAGAAGATCCCTCAGTTTTGTACCCGAAATATCAGATGGACCACATTTTCTCCCTGAGTTTGTGAAGCAATCCAACATGTATTGGAGATCCCGCAGAAGGTATAGGTACACTGGGAGCTACCAAATAAAATAAGTGAGCGGGAAACCAAAAAAAAAAAAAAAAGTGAAAAGTTAAGAACTGCAAGGTGCGAAATGTTATTTCACTCATTATCATTTATCAGTACCTCGGCCATGGGATCTGAGCAGCATCTATTCTGGTTCTGCAAAAAGAAAAAGCATTTGTCTAAGCATGGGAAGATTTTTTTATTAGATAATAGGCATCATATCTGCAACGGAACAGACTCCTTTTGATGCCATATGGTTTTAAGACAAACATAGACACAATCTCTTAGTCTGAGTCTTCTACCACTAAAGCTTTTCAACAGAAAACTGAAAACCTTTTTGCAAGTAGTTTAATCTGTTTGAACATCTAAATCTTCAATCACTTAGCAAGCATGAAACAAGACGTATAAACAGTATACAGGAAGAAAAAAAACACTTCGCCTTAGAGTTCTGAACTCATTGACAGCAAAACTCAAAACTTACTCTTTCATCCCCGAAACCATAGTCTTAAAAATTCTCATCGACTAAAGAAAACAGCAGCATCAACTATTTTGTACTTAGAGGTTCCATGCAACAAGAATGTCTGCACATTCACTTCTTATTGCTGAACTCACTTAGCTAACAAAGTAAAGTAGTAATGATTAATAGTGACCAGTAAAAACCAATTGATTAAGCTTGAGAAATTAAATTCAGAGATGAATCAACACATCAGTTTCATTAATATGAAGTTCAGCAGCATTGCATATAATAACAGATTAAAAACTTGTACAGACGAACCTTTGAAAATGTCATAATTGAGTAACAGTGGTGCTGAAATGGCCGAAACTTGAATCTTTGCAAATCCAGAATCTTGGTAGCCATAGAAACTTCTACAGATGAGCTCTCATCATAGTCTGAAGAGTTCTGTTCTGCCGAATGAGATGTGCTCCTTGAAGGAAGAGTAGAAGAATGGTCATTTGCTTCTGGTTCATTCGTTAAAACTCCAGCCCTTTTCAGCACATCCACTATGGTGGGCTGCCGATATTTCCCATCACTAGTCGAAACTGTTTGGGACTTGGCTAACCTTTTGTCTTTCTTCAGTTTTGGTGAGGCAAGGTTAGAGGCTCTCTTCAGCACACTCTTTTCCTCATAATAGACAAAAGCATGTTTTGCGTGAGAGGGTCCAGAATGCTCAAACTGATGGTGCAGCTCAGGAAGAGATAACGGGCAACACTCAAGATATTTACTTAATATGGTCTCCAGGAACCTGCACCATCACCATGTTGAGTGAAAATGCAATCTACCATCACATCATACAGATAAGTTTCATGCAGAATGCCGTGAAAAGAAATAGATGAGCTAAATGAACACTTCCAATCGACACCCAAGTGGGACATCTTTGAAAGTGAAAAAAGAACATTGAGATGCATGACGCTGATAATATAAAATTGAGATCATAGAACATACACTAGGTTCCTGAGACGCTTCAACAGCTTAGTGATAATATCTTCTTTGGTAGCCTGACTTGTGCATTCAAATTTTCCAGCAACTTGAGAAGAGAAGGCATTCAACTACATGAAAAATGCAAAAACTTTAGACCATAAGTTATGTTAGAGTCCCGTGTTGACTGGCAATTTGGCATAATGTGAAATGTTATTCTCCTATTAGCTTAAGCTTTCTGTGCTGGATATAGATCTTGATCACTTGTAAACCACCATATTATATTTAACATTAAGACACAGGATTCAGGCCCATGTGGATAGCCGCGTCCACAGTCGAAGAATGCAGAGTCTTCAATCCCTGATAGAGCTCAGGATTATCTGTCATGTTTTCACAAGTGGACAAAGCCCCATTATCGAAAGAGTAGGTGCACATGTTAATTCCTGACCCGGTTGTTAATGGCAACATGCATAAGAGGAAAACAAAATAACTGATCTACGTGCCACTTGCGGCTGGTTTATCAGTCCAGTGATTAGAATGAAAGAGTTGGTGCAGTAGAATTGTTCATCCACTTACTTAAGCTTTTTGGTGGGACATGGAATTGGATCGCTAATAAAGTCTACGATTATCTTTAACAAGTTAGATATAATAAACCTATTGAAATTCATGTTACATGCGAGGGAATGTGTTGGAACGTGTTCTCTAGCTTTGGAAAAAGTAAAAAGGAAACGTTGATTTATAATTAAGAATCTCCCACCTAAAATCGTAAGCCATTGGATTTTATACGAGCATGTCTTCCTTGTAGTCCTGTGGGTGTTTTAACATGATACAAGAGCTCATTTTACAGATTTGTGGACACTCACCTGGTCCCACCACAGGATGCCTAGTTAAGAGGTAGACAGACGCCCGGGGCTAGTTTTCTAGAGTGCAAGGGGTCACTTGATGTTTTGCGGTAAGTTGTAACATGAGGGCGGGTGTTAAAGTTCCTTTGCGGTGTTAGAAAAAGTTTTCCCGCACTTGCGAAATTAAAAAGGAAAACAAGGATTTACAAGTTCCTAGGTTTCAGGATTTCAGCACCTAGCACTTTAAGCTACTGTGTTTTGTACAGTTCCGTCTTCCTTGTAGGTCCATGAGTGGAACAAATACTATAAAAACCCAACAGAACTAAGATTGCCTAGAAGACATCTGCCTGAAATATTTACTTACCAATTCCCTTATCCAGTTTGCAGCATAGTATAGAGAGAGACACACCAGCTGTTTCTGCTTTCCTGTAAGTGATTGCCAAGCATCTTTGCAGAAGTACTGAGATTACAGCAGAATTTCCACATCAGCATGAAGATTCTGCCCAAAAGTTTAAATGGACTGAAATTCGAGTGCATAATTAATAATCATAACTTAAAATATGCACAACTCCTATGGATAGGAAATTCCATTATCTGAATGATGAAGAAAAAGGTCAGTCATTCTGCATCCATAAAAATTGTTCCAGCTACACAACTGTTTAGCTTGCTGAGAATTATCTGAGCTGCAGACTAACCAATTTGTATCATGAAATAAATTTTTTTGGCCAACTATTATGAAATAAATGAATTTTCTTTCATGACTGAACTTCAAACTACAGAAATAGTTCCTGCCTAGGAAATCTGTATGATTCTAACATCAAAGTAATAACATCTAACAGCCAAAACCACTTTATCACCAAAAATCACATTATATGCTGTGAAACAAATTTGTTTCGGGGTCACCTTAGAGGATGGCATGTGCAAGGGGCATCCAAGAAGTGCATCAATCCCTCCAAGAGAACCTTGATTTGTTGATCTCTCAATCTAGTAATTACAGGCACATTTGATTAGTAGTATAAGAGGGAATTTAGTGTTACAGTTATAGATCATCGACTTACTGTTGAGAGCAATTGTAAGTTAGCTGGTAAAATTTGTAGAAGTGATGACCTGCATGGAAAGGATCAAGCTCAAACATTCAAAAAATTGAGGACTTCATTAACCGTAAAACAAATTTCAAACAAGAAGATCATATAACTGATTTGATGAAACGACCAAAGGTAAGATGTTCAAACAAACTGGAGAAATATCTCCATCCAGATTCATCCAAAGTTCTCCTACAAAAGTTAAAGAAGTAATATGAAAGTTATTAGTCAATATACTTTTTTACTTGTTATACAAGCCATATAACAGCAGTAACAAAAATATTACCTTCTAGTCCACAATCTGATTTCCTAGAAGGGAGTTGTCCATCTTCAAGATCAGACAGAAACGTATATTCGAGATCCCCTGCGTGTTTACTAATCCTAGAGTAGAAAGTACAGGAACCCCTTATTATATATGTTTGCCACTCAGGTAAAAAGGAGGTCAGTTACCAGAATCAATTACCATTCCATAAATGCTGGGTGGAGAGTTTCGTTGTCCAGCATAAAAGCCATTTCATCGTAAAGAAAGGTCAATGGAGAGGCCAAATGCTTACAGGATTCTAAAGATGTTTCCAGAAGTTCCAAGGCTTCTCCACAGTTGGATTTCTGTGAAAAGTATACCGTAAAATTATTCCCAATTCCAAAAGTAACATGAAGGACGTCACAAATTAGAAGCTTATGCACAGAAAGCTCTTCTTTAGTGCAGCAAAATATGGAATACTTGAAAATCTAATGAACTATTCAATATACTACATGGCATGATGAGTTTATACCCAGAAGTCCAGGATTCTGAAAATAGTTAATCGCTAGAGACCAATAACAGGAATCCAGAGTGAGCTTAAGAGGCATTTCAGACTCAACTTTCAATCCAGGTACCTACCTCGGTTTGCTCCGCATATGCAATGTTGTTTACATTCCCTAAGCAGGAAACTATTTTAAGAGTCCCAATTAATCCCATCTTCTTGTAAGCCATGTCTGGATGGTTCAACTGTCCAAGCAAGAATACCAAAACAAATTCAAGTGGCATTAGCCAATATCGTACACTGCAGTACAATGCTTTAGAAAACTAGTAAGTTAATGTAGTTAGAATAACTAATAGAATGCGTTGCCATGTAAAGATAAACCACCTGCTTGCGCACAATCATCATAAGCTCATCGGCAATAGGAGATCTAAATGAATTGACACTGCTGGCAGACAGTGCAAGCTGACTGAAAACGTCATATACCTGCACTATGATAAAGCAACTACGACTAGAACAAAAAAATGGTACCGCTCATAAAGTTAAGCTTTAAATATGAAGCAGTGACTAACCTTGTTCAAATTTTCAAAGTTGAATCCTTCCAAATAATCCAAGATTCCTTAGAGCAAATCAAAGAGAATTATAAGAAAAATCGATTCATTACTACAGATTGTATGTTATATAAATTAATAACTTATTCAGTACCATTTATGTGAGAAGAAAGGGGGATCAATTCCTGAGCATACTTTGAAACAAGTAGTTTCAAAGTCTCCAAAGCGGAAGTAACTTCAAAGCTAACACCAGATCCTACATGAGTAACTAAAGCTCCAAGAACCTGCAAAAATGAAGTTTTGAGCCAGTGCTCCACTATATATGGTCATTTAATAGCTTAATTTTGTAGAAGCTGCTTACTTCCTGTCTTGAATATGTATCAGAAAGTTCTTCAAACAGGCATGCGTACATGTGAACGCTAAACTCTCTTGCTCTCTGCTCTTTGCACGCCAAAAGGTTCTCAGACAAAGCGAGAAATGAAGGAAAGTTAGCCTGAAAAAGAAAACACTAAAATCAGATGCTGCTCAAAGAAGCCACAAAAAACACAAGAATATTTCTTCACCAAGAGAACTTACTACTTTGCAGGTAGGTGTACCACACTAACCTGTACAAGGTCTGCATGCCCACGGATACACTGATCAATCAGGATTTCCTGAAAGCAGCCATCATTTACTTTCTTCTTGAAGATCTTCTCTATGCTCCTTTTGGCACTATCACCATTTGCATATATTAGTACGAGAAGCCATATGTCAATGACTCTATGATCTTGAGGCCTGTGAATGCAGCTAAACTCCTTCAACATTTCTTGACACAGAATCTGCAATAACATCTCTTAGTGATTATAAGAGCTAATACAATCTTTAATAACTAACAGACAAGAAACTTACAGTTTTAAAACGTAAGCCCGATCTTAATGTATCCAAGATAGAAGCATCTGTACTGTCCACAAGGGACTTCCCCTTAAGTTTATTTTTGTCTTGAGATGCAAAATGGCTGGAAACTCCAATAAACTTTAACTGCTCGCGGATTTGTGAGATTATTCTTCGAGAATTCGTTGGTGTTGCAGAAAGCACTAAGAACCTGAGCAAATAAGGCATGTGCTCCCCATCGATTGTTCTAATGCAGGACAATGCTATTGTAATGACCTTGAAAAGATGGAAATAACTTTAGTAAATGATGAGCATCCAGTTGAAGCATGAAGCTAGATTCTTAGCAGATATCGTTGACGCCATATCAACATTCCTCAAAACTTAAAAATCTTATCATTTAAAGGTAGACTCTAGTAAGATGAGTCAACACTGAAGGCATACATATCAGTCGACCATCTCTGATGCGGCTGTGGATTTTTAATAATATACAAAAAAATGCTGACAAATACAATATTTAAACACAGAGATGATTTCTGAATTTCCTGCAATCCAAAAGCGAAATAGCAAACTTGTACCTGCTCTTTCAATTCATCGTCCAAATGTAGGTTTGAGAGAGAGTCAAGCACAGGCACAATTATAGATGAATCCTCTTGAAGCATTTGTTCCAAATAATCCACGACAATTTTGTTGTTAAGATCCCCCACTATCTCAGGTAACGAGCCAATGATCTCCTTCTTCAACTGTAGTGGGCAAATGGAGAGAACTTGCAACAGCATATCATTGAAGGCATTGCAGTCAACAACAAAATCAAGCCACCGAAAATGGTTGATTATAAGTCTAGGAACGTCATCTCTAAGTGGGAGAGAAATATCTTGGACTCCAGAATTCACTTGAAAATATTCTGGAAGTTTCTCAAGAAGCATTTTCTGAATGTCCAATTGGATGGAAGGAACTAATAAGAGATTTCGCACCAGGCTGTTGCATCTTGGTGTAAAATAACCATCTGGACTTGAAGAGGTGAGAACTCTGCACAACATGATAAAGGGAAAAAACATAAGATCAGACATCTACTGCCCATTTAACCCCATTTGAATTAAAAACAATGATGATCAACTTTCTTCAAAGATTTGAAACCGCAGAATGAAACGATCTAACCTTCTTTTGATAGAAGATTTCATCAGTCTTTTCATGTTTGCATAACTGACAAGTTCTCAATTCGGATTTATTTTACTAATGCTCTATCTTATCAACTAGGTTGAACAGAGATGACTCTCTTTAATAGCCGGAGGAAGTCCCAATGAACAAATTCACGCCTCAAAAAATTTCAAAGTATTCTGGAAATCTACAATAGTATTCATTCCGGAACAGCAAGGGATAACCAGTGAACCAATAACTATGCATGTCAATGAAGAAACAGTTCTAGTGAAGATAAACAGTAGTTGACAATGCTGAATGCTTACCTGCGTAGGTTTTTAGGGGACTCAATGTAAACTGCAAGGCCGGCTAGGAACTCCGACCGGTGAGTAGCGCCGGAGGTCAAAGTACGGTGGAGATGGCAGCGGAACTTATGGTGGTCGGTGGGTAGACAGGGCGGTCCGGCAGGGTTTACTAGGGTGCAACCTGCCTCGGCTAAGATCGACACCATTTTCTCCACTGGCAAGGTCCCACCAACGCCAGTTAGCTGTGGTTGAGACTGGATTGAAGACGTTTCGGTTTCAGTGGAGCCTACGGCGGCAGGATCGGTGGTTGATTTTTGGATTTTCGGCTGAGGAAAGGGAGAATTGAAGGAAGAAGGCCGTTTTCGTGACGATCCACTTTGTTGATGAAGGAAAACCATGGCTGCACTTCGGAGTTCAGAGTAGCAGAGCAAGAGAGAGGGAGAGGACTGAGTACGAGGGAAGACTCAGAAGAGTAGGCGCCAAATTTCAACGCGACGTGAAATGGAGATGCTACTGCCTAACTGGGCTGGCCTTAGGATGACAAAGGACTAGTTCATGGGCCGTTTTTTGTGTTCAAATCATGGGCTTTAGATTCATGGGCCGTTTTCGAATTTAAATTGTTAACAGAAGTATACGAATATTCTGACAAATTAGGCAATGAATGAATCTTATGTCCAAGAAGAGGTTAGGCAAAGGTTATTAGGTAGGCAATCAATTTTTCATGATTGGAACCAACATTCATAGTATGACTCACCTAGTTTTTATCTGTCATGTTGCCCAGAGACTTCTTATTATAAATATATATATATATCATCATCATTCTTTCCAATTCCATTGGGGAAATGTATCTTATATAATTTCCAAGTTGAGAGCTCATCGCACCAAACATTCATTACAGTACAGTACACTGCTCACAATGAAGTGCGTCCATGATTTTCTTTCATCAAGGTGAATCATCACAAGAGTGCACCTGCAACATCGATGACTGCACAGAGACAAGACCGTCGCTCTAGTACAAGCTGGGAGCCATCACCTCCATCTCGGTGTCAAGCACTATCAGGTTGTGCCTTTCGGTGCAAGTTTCTGCAAGCGTACGGTTGGAGATGAATTATTCTTCCTCATCAAAGTTTTTACTGTGTGCTAATTTCCCCTGGATCAATCCACATATTCCCCGACGACTTCCGACAACCTAATGTCACCTAGGAAAATCTATGGGGGAATTTTACGTTTGATGGGTTCGTGTTCATAGCCGTCGTGATCGGGACACTGATAATGATCAACACCTAAGTGATGTTGATCGTCAACGTCACGATCGTGGCGTCCATGTCCACGAACTCGGCAAGCGAAAAATTCACCCACTGATATCATTATGGTTGGGCGATGTCAGGTTTTCGAATGCATCGGGGGAGTATATAGATATGGATGAATCGGTGGAATATATTACACCTGTGGCGAACGCTTTGATGATAAATAATATGTCATTCTCCGGCTGCAACGCCGGCAAGAACTTTCAACAGCAGGAGGCGAGGGCTAACAACTTGTATTTTAAGGCTGCAGTCTGGTCTCTATGCAGATTGTCTATGTCGCAGGTGCATTCTCGTGACGATACACCTTGTTGAGGAAGGAAAACCATGTCTGCCCTTCAGACGCCAAATTTCAATGGGATGTGAAATGACTGGTTCATGGGTTGTTTTCGTGTTCAATTCGGTGTAAACATGTTCTCTCCATAATTCTGCTTTGGGTTGATTATCAAATTATTATCTTGAGTTTGTGTATTCAAATAAATTGTTAACTGAAATTTTTTTTGGATAATTTATTACTTCAAGTTCTGTTTGTGGAAAAGTTGTGAATTTTTTCTCTCTAATATCAACGAATTTGTCACGTAATTAAAGAAATTTTGAAAAACTGGCTTACAATTAAAAAAAAGTTCTATCATCTACGTAGAAAATCATAAACAATTCAAGATTTTTGTACCATGCTCTTGGAGCGCTATGCATTTAGTTTTTTTAATACTATGGTGGACTTAATTGTAACATAAGTAAAATTTTAAAAGTATGAAAAAATACGAATTTTTTTTAACTACACCTAAGATGTGTATCATACTATTAATAATATTAATTTCTCTATGGGGTTCACACTTTCACATTTATGGCAATACAAAAAAAAAAAAAAATAGTGGCAAAAGCATGGTGCTCCGAGAGCATGGTAGAAATGTCCAAAACATTCATATAACCGAACTCAGGGGCGAAACTAAAATGTAGTGAGTTGCCCCCTCAATTTTTGCAATTTTACAATTTTTACCTTAAATTTTGCTATTGTCGTCATTTCTTGCCCTTTAAAATCTTACGTTTGCCCATTGAATTTTTCTTATACTAGTTATTTGGCCCAACTTAATTTTTGCCCACTATACGGAATTTCTGGCTTCGTCCCTAACCGAACTTACAAAGTTTCATCATAATATAAGAAATATTTAAATTAAAAAAAAAGTTAAAAAAAGTTTTTTTTTACATTAAGATAATTTTGTAATTTTAGATCATTTTTCAGTTTTTAATTATTTTATCATGTGTGAACCACGTGATGAAATTCATTAAGATCGGACATTATATTTATAGAGCAACAAGCCAACTGTCACATAGAACTACTAATTCTTTAAAAAAAAAAAAAAAAAAAAAAACGAATCATTAATCAAATCAGGAGGTTTGACTTTGGAAGTATAAGGCTGCGACGTTGGGTTGGTTCCACGATAGGGACAATCAAGAAGACTTGGTTTGGGTTAAGGTCAGTGATGGTGTCGACATTGGTTTTTGGGAGGAAATGTGTATCATCTTGAGAAAACTGACCTTTCAGGTTTCGGTCGGTCTTATTTTATTTTTTCTTTAATGTAGTATTATAAGTTTCAAATTTAACATAATCATCATCGCAGATCAAATTGTAAATGTTATAAAATGTTAATCATTCCATTACATGGATTCTATCCATATTGCTAACTATCAGCTCTCTATATTTTTTTTTCCAACAAAAAAGAATGAACTAGTAGTGGCGATTATAGACTCATCCCGTTACGTAATGTTCGAGCTCTTTTGCTTACGGTCTGGGTTTTTTCCGACCAGACTTAGCGAGTATAAACGAAAAAGAAAAAAAAAATCTTGTAGGACATCAGAAAAGCGATCCAAACAAAAATAAAGTAAATGATGAATTAAGATAGACAATTCGCAAGAAGAGCAGCAGTACCTTGGGGGTCAGGAACGTCCCAGCCCAGGCGTGCTCTTTTCCTGGGTCGCGGATTCATGTGGAAAAGCGGAAGCTCCCTAACGCGATCCACCGCCATAGCAGCAGAAGTTAACATATCGAGAGATGAAAGAAACCTAAAGGTCAAGCCGCTGGACGGAGATTTTAAGCTCTCCTCTGCACGACAGATCAGACGGCTATGGCACTGGTGATAGGGTTTCGATCGATCGAACCAGATCATGGCAAATCCATCCATGCAGCTATCTTCAGTGACAAAACTGCAAACTATATTAAAAGAATTAGATGATGGTTCACATGGAACATGGAAAGAGTGTAGAAGAAGAACACTAGGAGAAGAAAATATAGGATGTTTCACCTGCTGTAACAGAATTGAATGCTTTGCTTCTTAGAATTGAGTGCTGGAGTTGAAGAGATTGGAGTTCCGAATAACTGAGCACGGCTTTGGGAAAGAAAAATTTAACGGAGACGGCGCGTGAATTTCACTGCGAGTGAAATGAAATGCTGATGTGTCAGTATAAAAATCAGTATGTTATTCTCTTTCACTTTGATTTATTGGAGAAACTAGGTGCTGACCCCGCGCTACGCGCGGGTGACCCGTTAAATAGTACTTGTTTATTTGTGTAATGTAAAATGTTAAAATTATGTTTTGAGTTAGTTGCATTCAATAATATAATTTTTGTTTTCAGATGGACATATAATATTTATAAAAAATATATATTTATTTACCAATTTGAAGGCAACTTATAATTCATTTTCTATTAAACCTAATAGTTTAGTGCTTTTAAAAAAAATTTAATGCAAATTGAATAAAGTGTGTGTGTTTATTTTTTAAATGAAATAATGGTTATAATAACGTAGATGAATGATTCTAGTATTTTTTTTTTCCATCAGTATTCATTAAATACGTAAATTAGATCAAATTTGTTGAATACATAAATTGCATGATTGAGGGAAGGAAAATAAAAAAAATATTAAAGTTTTAATAATTTAGAAATTGAGATTACGTGCAGTAAATACTTTAATATTTTTGGAAAAAAATACATTAATATCTTAAACATTAAACACCAAACAAAGTGAAATGGTCTTTCTACCGAAAAAAGTTAAATGCGGCTCTCATTTTTTAACGACCCACACAAAAATAACAGTAGTATTAATAATAATAACAGTGATAATATTAATAATAATCCATTGCAAAAAAATATATTCTATTATTATAATCTACATTAATAAATCGAAATTTAAAGCTTATAATTTTATTAATACTTACTATTTTATTATCAACGGTCATTCGGTCAAGCTACGTATTATGGAAAAAAAATATCGACTATGATAGGCTAAGAATCTTTGTAATCTAAATACCCAAAACCATAACCAGATAGATTGGTAAAAAAAAACCATAACAGTATTCTACTTTGACCCTAATTTATCTAGCCCTATACGCAATCATAAATAAACTCCCACCTCCATCCTTATCTCCTTCATTCTTTCCGGTGCAATCAGAGACGCTTCACATTCCATCCTTGTTCATCTGTTCTGTCCATCAAGGCTCGCGTCCAACTGGTCCCGATTTGATCCATGTGAGATCCAACTTCGTCGACACCCACTCCAATTTCGTCAGAGCATCCGAAACCAAAATCGGCGCCATACCTAGTTTTCCTTCACATCTCATCGGTACCGTTGTAATTCAAGTTAGAGATTAACAGATCTCTTATTTCCGTTCCAACCGTCGACCGATCCGCTGTATATATGGAATCGTCTTCTCTATGCTTATGGATGTGAATAGAGTGATGCTTTTTTTAGGGTTGTCTGTCCCGGGTAGTCGATATTTGTTTGGTTTGGTCTTGAACGTGAATCAAGAGAAACATTTATATAGAATGAGAAACTTATTCATCATCCAATGAAATTAGTGTAAGGAAACCTTTCCATATACCATTGAAAATATTTGAAAAATCTCTACAACCGAACATGAAATAAAGATAGAGATTGTAATTATTTGTTTTTGCTTAGTTTTATTATAGCTCGAACATGAAATAAAGTTAGAGATTGTAATTAATTTTTTTTGCTTAGTTTTATTATATCTTAGAACATGTGTCAACATATTATTTGCTACCATTGCTGAAGTGTCACGATTAGGATAACTTAAAATGATGATATGGCACACCCAAAATGCTTCACTCTCTCACATGTTCCCTTATTAGATATATAGATTATTCACTACCTCGGTTCCAACACTTGGCACCGAGGTGGTGGAACTTCGCCCTATCGTGAGCTGACACGTGGCAAAATTGTAGATAAAATGTGCCAGATGTCAGTCTTTAATTGGTTGAAGGTCCACCACCTCGGTTCCACGTGTTGGAATCGAGGTAGTGAATAATTTCTCCAATATATAGATAGATGACTAAATGTGAATTGGAACTTGATTTTATTTTATTACACAGTCGGGAGTTCCAAGTTTCAACTTGGTTGGAAAAAAAAACACGATTAAGATGTAGATGAAATGATGTTGTAGATCACGTGAATCTAATTGAAATAATATAAAGGGTTAATAATCCAATCATTACTTGAGCTTTGGTTTTAATTAATATAAATAACTACTGAAACTTTATTTTATAAAATTGTTTAACTGAAAATTTTAAATTATGAGTAAATACTCGTGTTATAATTTATCTTAAATTGGTTAAAAAAAATGAGCATATTCGGTTTAAATATATACCCAAGATAAATTCAGCAATAAATTAAAATAAATTCAGCAAAATAAATCCAATTGGATGTTTATTAGGAACTTAATTTACTCAATTTCAACTGTGTGTCTTAATAAAGCGTCAGATTAAAATTTATTTTTTACAAACCTTTCAAAAAAAATTTGGTAAATTCATCTTAACTATAAAAATATTCTCATGTAACTTTTTTCTCTTTTGCTTGTGTTGACAAAACATTGGATGAAAAGTAACCAAATATCAACAGACAACATCCCTATACTTAAGTCATCATTATCAATGTTAATAAAAAGTATAATTAAATCACCGAAAATAACATAATACGAATATATGTAACAAGATACGTAATTAATCCCAAATATATAAGAAAGTAAACTTTATTTATTATATTAAATGCTGACATTCATATATAAACTAATATTACGTAGAGGCCTTCAAACTCTTCGTCGGAAGATTATTTTTCGACTTTGATGCATATGGTGTTCATTGGCTATCAATCTTCAACCTAAAATAATTATAAGGAAGAACTTGTATAATTTTGAATATATATATACAATGATGATTAATAAGGGTATTATGTGTTGATTATATATGAGTCATAGCCTTATAGATAACTTACGCTGACAACAACATGCTCCATTAACGTTGCAGTAACCGCTTTTAAACTGTTGATTGTTACAGAACCTGACGCATTGAGCAAGCCGTATGTCGCAATCTGGGAGAGGTAAAGTGCATATTTGCTCACCCTCCACAATGGTTGCTGCATTCTCCAATACGTACGTACATTAATAATTATGATGATTATAATTATAATAAAATAAAATAGATAGTGCTAAGAATACTAAGTAATAATAATCAGTAATTTGCGAAGGAAAAATTTATAAGGAAAACCTTCTCGTAGAATTTATAAAGATTTGTAAGGGTTTTATCATCAATTGTAATGAAAATCTTCTATAAATGTCAAAATTTTGAAAAATGGTTAAAAATTAATTAATTAGCTGAACTTTTATGAGGAGCGGAGATAGCTGGTTGGACTTTTTCATTTTAAGCAAATAGTTTACTTATCTTTTCGGAAAGTAGGATTAGATAGTTTTGTTAATTTTTTATATATAAATTGAAGGAATTTTTCACATGAGGAACACATGATGGCGCATACCTAAAATATATTACACATATACCCTTATTGTCGGCTATCGGCAGGGAACTGTTCATTCGAGAATTTAGTAAGATATTTATTAATTTCAAATATTTTTAACGAGTCTTGTGGTTAAAAGTCAACTCCTTTTTTTTTTTTTGCCAAAAGTTAAAAGTCAGCTCCTTGAAAATGCAATTTTTGCAGAAAGTTTTCAATAATTTTCTTACAAATAATAGATTCTTTCATTTAACATGCAGTTAGATTCTTTATAAACAACTATAATAGTATTCAATCATAGTATTATATTATACCTGATAAATAGACGAGGTAGATCAACAAAAGAATAGAAGTAAGATATAAATATCTGCAAACTTTCATTTTTCGTTTCTAAGGAGGTTTAAAGATATATATAGTGTGTACAATATAACGTTGTAAGGAATGAATGTTGACTTATATATACTACCAGATGAAATCTATTTTCTGAAGAGATTGCAACTAATTGTCCAAATTAATCCATTACTTTTTTTTTTTAGTTTTTTTCCTTATTTACCTAAAAAATCTGTTATTTTCTACCTAATTTGGAATTATTTTCGAAAAAATTACTATACTATTATGGTATGAGAATAATTTTATATAATAAATTTCGGTATAGACATTTTCATATTATGGCAATGGCAAGTAAATAAATGACAACAACAAAGGGAGATATTTTACTAAATATAAACCAATTATCAAAATAATTTTTTTTATAAAACTTTACGCACTTAAATAAAATTATTAAAACTTTAAAAGTTGGTACAGTACAATAGATGTATATGATTGTGAATGATAATAATTTATTTAATCTACACAGAAAAATGAATCTTTTAAAAAATTAGCTTGATTAAAATTTCTTTGAGCTTTTCGAAATAACGATTCACACAAAGAACCTTTTTACCCTGCATCTTGGAGACTTTTATATTGGTCCTTTAACTGCAAATTTCTATGCATATTTATCCTTATCATTTATATAATTTATTTATTTATTTATAAATTTAGGAACGCATGAACTAATCTCAATTCTCAACATGATACGGAAATTTAGGTTTTTTTTTTTCATAACGTGCAAAAAATACCGTGAAAATCTCAATCATTCTATTATTTAAGGATTAAATTGTAAAAAATTAAAAATTATGTGTATAAATTGGAATACTAAATTAAACAAAATAAAAGTATTTAACGGTAAAACTTGACAATTGACTAACAGATGCACTAAAAGTCTACAAAATGCAAACATATGACACCAAACATATGACACCAAAAAACTCTTTAAAACCTAGATATCTATATATATAATAAAGCAAGAGGAAAGATAGAAGACTAACCTGGTGATGCCACGTCAGCATCCAGAGTGCATATGAAAGCGCCACATCAGCCTACCACCGTGTGACACGTCAGCCTTCATTAATCCACATTATTATTAGTGTGGGCTGAGTTTGTTTTCTAGGCCATTCACATAGCAATGCCTGCTAAATCAAATCCATGTAGCCTATTCACATTCCACAGTAGATTCACTTTTATTATTCTTGTGGGTTCTGAACTGGACAGGTGGTTGATATCTTAAATATGCATTTTCTGAATAAGAGAGTTTCGGTTAAGTCTAAATATGTTAAAAATTAAAATGTTATATCGTTTTATATTTATTTTTATCAATTTGTTACGACACTATCTTAAACATCCATTATTATCTATATATAATAAAGGAAGAGAAAAAAGATGTAACAATCTTGAGGCCGCCACATCAGAAATTAAGGCAATTTTAAGACTGCCGCATCAGCACACACTCTACTAAATTGAGTATTTGGGCTGAATGATTCGGCTGAATGCATTTGACTCAAATTATTTTTAGCAATGTTTGATACTGTAATATTTACGTGGGCCGATTCAAACCCCATAATGAAATGGTAGGGCCACAACATGTAACCTTAATACTGTAATACATTTTATTTAGTACAAACTCATCCTTATACAGTTAGGTCGAATAGAATAATGATAGTAATGATTTGTTATATTTATTGTTATTCACATATTTAATAATTTAAAATGATTAGATTTTTTTTTTTGAATGAACGAGGTGTAACTTTGTTCGTAATATATATTGAACACAATTGATATATTTTTTTGTATAATTTTTGATGATTTTATTTTGCTAATACATCTATCTATATTTTCATTTATTTTGGAATTGGTAAGATTGAATATTCTTTGAAGAAGTTTTACAATCGTATACTTTTTTATGTCTTAAATTAAGAAATTACATTTTAATTGAGAATAAAAGAAATCACAATTTAATTACTCATCATTATTTCGGGGTTAGTTTAGCAATTTCAACATTAGTTTCATCTATCCTGAGGAAAAATTAAAGATGTGATTAACACAAATTCGATAATTTGGAATAGTGCAATATGGTGTAATGTGGGATAGACATTTTTATACACTTTTGTAACAAATCATCTTATGTGCTGAGCTAAGACAACACTCTTATTATATAGTTTAATCTACAAAGTGAAAATGAAGATGCTTTGGCCTTTTCCCGTTGATGAATGTGAATATGACAACAATGACGATATGAATTTGAATGATGATAGAAGAATTTGAAACCAATGCATTATGAAAATTTTAAATTATATTCAATCTGCGGGTCGAGAAGAGCTCTCAATATCGACAATTTTGAAAATTAGAGACTTGATGCATATTATATCTAAAGTCAAGAAACTTGAAATAGATTTTCAATCTTTTACATATAAGGTTAACGTTTGTATTTTAACAGGTCGCCCCGCGCGTAGCGCAGGGTCAGCACCTAGTTATATTATATACATATACTTACAATGATAACATCATGAAATTTCTACTTCACATTTATGAAAAACAAAAATTTGGTTTCAGGACTATGTCCTAACCATAGTGCTAATTTATAATAATTTTGTGTCATTTTCGCTATTATTTTTAACTTTTAAATCACGTTATTAATTTCTTATCATCGACCCATACATCACGTTATTAATTACTTATCAATACATACATACAATTCGTGTGTTCCCTACATCCCCTCATCCACCATCTTCTATGTTCCCACGGCACACAACGATAGAGTCTCATACTCCGATATATCCTCCGATTACAACTCAAGAATCCGTCTGGCCGTCACGACTGTTCGTCACTCTCCCTTGTTTCTCTCATAACTCGACTTAGCCCGTAAATTTCCGATCTTCTTACGAATGAATTTTGGTATATAGTTGTCTAACGACTTTTAGTTCGACACATAGGTGACGAGAAAAGCGATTGAGAACACGGCGGCTGTGAAGTTGAAGGTTTAATCGGAAAACCTATTTATTTTTCCCTACGAGCTTCGTGATATTTTTTTTTTTTTTTTATTCAAGTTTTGCTATATTAGAGCTGAACGAAAATTATCAATCTTTGAAAATATGACATGGTTATATTTGTTAGCATTTGATGTAAGTTCCTCTTGGAGGGAACATGTCCAACTAGCATCCTAATTTGTGTTCATCTGAAACATTTGCGATTGATAATCGTTTGATAAAGCAATGCGTTTCTGGATTGAGGGACCAAATGATATGTCACTTTCAACTACATGCACTTTCACTTTAGGAGTCTAATGTTACTGCCCAAAATATGAAAGATGCAAAGAGAGAAGTAATATCTGGTGGTCCAGTGAAGCAATAATCTTTTTTTTTTTTTTCTAAAGGAAACTATCATCTATCTATTTGGAGCAATTATTTGCGTGTTTTTTTTTTCCTTTTTAATCTCACAACATCATATGCAACATTCTCACGTATTTTTGTTTTGGGAAGTAGTGCTTCTATCGTAAAAAGGCTCCTTAAAATCTAAAAAAATAGAGACTAAACTCAAGGTGATACATAAACATTTTTTCTAAATTTTTATGGAGTGCATCACATGTGATTATCTTACATATTTAACTATTTATTGTTTCTTTTGACCAATTCTTTTATAACTCCAATTAAGTTTAGTTGATTTATATATATTTCTTCTTACCTAAAATATATATATATATATATATTTTATTTGTTAGTACGTTTTCTTATTCGACTAATTCTGTAAGAACGTCACATTTATAGCGAGACAATTAATAGATGATAATTTACAGTAGCTTTGTCGCATTTTTTCTAAAATCATATTGGGTCGGGTAAATGTGTTTAAATAATTTCATGTTTTTTTTCTTCTAAAACCCTATAGGGACGGTGAACCCTAGAGGGTAAATATGCGGAAATAATTTTATGTTTTTTTTCCTCTAAAACCTTATCAGGTCGGGTGGACCCTAGAGGTAAATGTGTTTAAATAATTTATGATTTTTTCTTCTAAAAACCGATTAATTTAGTGAACAGTTTGGCCTGATCACCTGATGAACCTTTGAGGATAAATGAGTCGACAAGTGTTCTTATATTATAATCAACTAGATTATTATCTAAATATTATATAGGAAAAAATATAAAACTGTTTATATAACTATTTGATAAATAAAATAATTAAGATAAGATTAAAAAAAAAATTATAACCAAAATTTGAACATACAAAAATACGAGTAAAAACTAGGGAAATAATTACATGAGATAGACTTACTATACACTCAACAAAAACTTAGGATAAGCGCAAACGTGTCACTCTGCAATTACCCCTTAGCTAAGTATTATTCTTTGGGAAGTCTCTTCCAAATCACGTTAGTCAGAATTTTGGGCTACATCGAGTGCAAACGGATTGATTTGGTTTATTTTGAGTATCCTCATCATTTGGAATGATAAGGTTGTAAGATGATATTGTGCAAAAGATTTAAGAACGGTGTAGATATTTTTGACAGAATGTTGCTCTAGAATTGTTTTGTCAATTCCTGATTAATGACCACTGTTTATAGGATTGCTCACAACAATGTAGTTGCCGTTGATGTGCTTCACCCGTCAATTGGTTTCTTACTCTGGATTGATATCTGGGCAGCTTTCTGCATAAGAAGCAAATGAAATCCTTTCATGTAAAGTTGCAACCTTGGAGTTAAACCATACACCTGTTGAGATCAATATTTTTATTGCTTATGTGACTATTTAGTCATTTGCTTGGAATAATATGAACAACTTCAATTGATATTTGTACTTTACATGAATTTAAGGTATTTAATAGTGACTGAAGTCATTTTACAGCTCTACTTCTGCTTAATGTCTATATACTGTGATTTGTTTATAATATATTGTAAGTTTTGGATGAATTTAATCTCCTCTACCTCAAATATACTAAGGTTATGAATCTACCTCTCATGTATAGGGTATTCATCCAACAATTACGTGGGAAGTTTTAGAGTATTTTCTTGAGTTTTACAACCCCGGAAAAAGCTCATTTATATTAAGAGTTAAGAACCTATAAACTATCTGAGGTTTACCCATATGAGATTTTGGTGTCTGAAGTTTAAATTTTTGATACTGGCTGTCTGAAGTTTCAACTTTGTTCAAATTTGATTTTCCATTCATTTTTTTGACAAGTTTGATAGAATGGTGTGAAATGTCGAAATTACCCCTGATACTTTTATGTTTACTCCGGCCACCGCCCGACTCCGGCCGGCCACCGCCCGACTCCGGCCGGCCACCGCCCGACTCTGGCCGGCCACCGCCCTACTCCAGCTGGCCACCACCCTACTCCGTCCGACCACCACCCAACTAGGGGCAATTTTGGGACTTATTTGTTTATTGGGTCATGTGACAAGCACATGACCAAGTTTTTGTCAATTTTAACAGCAAATTTGGACGGAGACAGCAAATTTCAACAAAGTTGAAACTTCAAACATTCAATATCAACAATTTAAACTTCAGACACGAAATCTCACATATGGGAAACTCCAAACAGTTTATAGGTTATTTAACTCTTATATTAATATAGCAGAACACCGGAACTCGTCGAAGGTAATATTCTATATTCTTTAGTTTGTTCTTCATTTCATTGTACTTCATAAAGTGGCATGATTTGTTTGCATAAGTCATAACACTCAGTATATGACATGGAAGGTAATCTTTCAGTCTCCATATTAGTTAATTTTACTTGCTTATTACTTACCTACATCTTTTTTTGGCCCTTGAATTCGGACTTGCATTTAGCTTTAGCTATGATCTCCTATGATGAACTAAATCACTAGCAAATTAATTGTCTGGTTGCTTCAACTGAATAAACTCTACCCTTTCACATAATTTAGTATATGCATTACATAATATCAGTGAGTAACTAATAAACATGATCGTAATTCATATGTTAGCATAGAGTTCATATTATGTCAGGATCTCTATGATCTCAAATTACAATTATCCGATTGATGAAGGTTTCTGACTGATTATCAAGATTTTTAGAATCTGTCTAAACTCTGTACTTTTCAAATTGGTGTTCTTGATTTTTAAAGGTGATGACCGAAATTTTAAAGAATGAAAATTTAAAATTTTCGATTTTTACGATTGTTAGGGCCGAAATTTTCATGATTTTCTTAGTAAAACTCGATGTTCATGATTGATTAAACTCGTCATTAAGCACAAGAGTCGAGTACGTTCAAAGAGCAGGGAAAGAAGAGTCGTCGACCTTTCTGACTCGTCTTAACGAGATAGGAATGAAAGGTCGACGATAACTTATGAAAAATTCGACTTCCAAAGTACGATTGCCCGCCACTAGGAGAAACCTTTCTTCGAATGTAAAGACATGTGGCGACCTGCTTGTCATTATCATCAGAAGAAACCTTCCTTCGAAGGTAAAGACATGTGGCGACCTGCTTATCATTATCATCAGAAGAAACCTTCCTTCGAAGGTAAAGATAGGTGGCGACCTGCTGGTCACTATCATCAGAAGAAACCTTCCTTTGAAGGTAAAGACATGTGGCGACATGCTTGTCACTATCATCAGAGGAAACCTTCCTCTAGAAGTAAAGACAGGTGGTGACCTGCAAAAGGAAACCATCACAGTTAAGTAAAGATGAGGTGGCGACCTGCTTGTCACCTGCTTGACCGACTCTGAAGAGAAACCCCCCAAAGAGGGTAACCGCCATATAAAGTCGATAACTTATCTCTATAAATAGGGACTATTTCTATTTACTTCATTACATTCAGTCAGTTCTAAATACGTTCTTATATATTACTCTCAAATCCGTTACTGACTTAAGCTTCAGAGTGGAATCAGGGGCCATCCCCACCCCTTTTTCAGGTTCTCGCCCCACATAACCTCTTAGAGGAAAACTTTGCGTTCGAGAGAGTTAAGTCCGAGGCGATACTTGGAAGTCCATTCCCCGAAGTTCAAGGCCACGTCATTTTGATCCCAACATTTGGCGCCGTCTTTGGGAACTCCGATCAAAAAGTCGTGACCTATAGGGAAGCAACAAGATGTCCAACCTCCCGGTGGAAGGAAATAATCCCCCAGTGGATCCTACCACCTCGAGGCCAATCACTAGAGAAGATCCGTCCATTCCACAAGTTAATGGCAGAGGTAATGATAGAAATATCAGTCATTCCAAGTCATTACCAAATCCAGAAGAAGTAAGGACAGTCCCCCCGGCTGTCCCCCAAGAAGTATTGGCGACCTTCATAACCTTTTGGAATCAAGCCCAGGCGGGCACCATCCCCGAAAAGGCACCCGCTCAAGAAACTTCACAAAAGGAGGAGGTGGCGTCCAGCGTAAAAATCCAGGAGAAAGAACCCTTGGAGAAAGAAATTCCTAAGACTCCTGAAGGAGAAATGGCGAGCAAAGAACCTGTCTTATTCACTATGGGACAAGTGGAAGAGTTGTTAGAGAAAAAAAGAAGGGGGGACGAACGATTGCTGATTGTTCGCGATCATACCTCCCATCCTTTCTCTAAAAGGTTGTTCAACACTCGAGTTCCTCCGCAAGTCTTTGCGAGGAACATTGACGACTACACAGGCGAAGGAGATCATGTTCGCCACATCAACGCCCATAACTCTTCCCTCCTGGGAAGAGGGGCAACTTCGGATCACTATGCAACCCTCTTCCCAACTACGTTGAAAGAAGAGGCGGCCACTTGGTTCTATGGCCTCCCCGACAACTCGATCGATTCATGGGAGGCACTGATGGCTAAATTCATCGAAGGCCATATAGGCCAAAGACAGCGCCTGAAGAGTATGGATTTCCTAGATAAAATTGAACAAGGTTCTGATGAAACCTTGGCCAATTATTACACTAGGTTCCATAAGATACTCCAACAGTTAAATGAAGACGCACGGATGGCGAGTTGATCAGGACCTTCTGGAGAGGTCTTAGGGCACAGAGCCAAGCTCTGAAGGACAACATGGTGATGAAGCCGGTGAGAAAGATCGATGCCCTCGCCACGAAGGTGAAGAAGTACATAGATCTGGAAAGATCACACGAGAAGTCGCCTCGGGAAATCAAGCGCCCAGTCGTGCCAACAAAAACCGAAGAAGGCTCCGCTTCTCGACCACCTAGGAGGGAAGAAATACGAGAGGGAAACTTCTGACCCGGAAACCGTCCCGGAATGAGAAATCCTAACCCCTATCCAGGAAATTTTACTCCTCTCACACACAATATATCAGTTGTGCTCCAGGAGATGGAAAAACTTAAGCTGGATGATCCTCCCCTGGTTAAAAAAGGACCGATGGGATCTCAGATGAACGATTATTGTCGATATCATCGGGTTCAGGGACACGACACTAACGAATGTGTCACCTTGAAACATGACATCGAGGCTTTAATCCGAAGGGGCAAATTACTCAACTTCATCGAGAAACCTTCCAAGGCTCTAAAACGGAGTCGAAGCCCCAAAAGAAATTCTCGATCTCCCCCTTATGACAACCCACCCCCAAGAGGGACAATCAATGTCATTGCTGGAGGATTCGCCTCAGGAGGGGAAACCAGCACTGCTCGAGAAGTTTATGCCACCCAGATCTCACAAGGCAGAGATAAAGGGAAGACGCCAGAAGAAGTCGACCCAGTAGTTATAAGTTTCACCACTGACGACCTTATAATGGTCACCCAACCGCATGACGACGCTTTGGTCTCGCTGCTACTTTGGCAGATTACGAGGTCAAGAGAATTCTAATCGACAGTGGAAGCTCGACCGATATACTTTTTTACGAAGCTTTCCAGAGTCTGGGATTAACACAGATGGATCTCCTAAAGGTCGAGTTTCCTCTCATAGGATTTGCCGGAAGGACCACCTATCCAATGGGCGCTATCAAACTCCCAATGGTTCTGGGAAAAGAGAAGACGACTCTAACCATAGATGTGCTCTTCGTAGTCGTCGACGCCGCTTCAGCATACAATGTCATTATTGGAAGAACTACTCTTAATCCTCACCGGATAATCCCCTCAACAGCTCATCAAGTAATGAAATTCCCGACACCGCACGGGATATGGGAAGTGAGAGGCGATCAAACTGCATCTCAACGATGTTACGTCAGTTCGATGAGACGCCGGAACCAGAGAGAAGTCATAGAAACGGTGCCCTATTAAGAAAATAAAATCGCTTATTTTTAAGGCTAATGTTTGTTCTATGATTAAAATCCAATAAAGCCACAACTACTCATTGTTCCCAGTGGGAGTGGATTAACCAACTTAGTTCCGAGACCGATAGGTCGTCCAAGAAAAGTTGTAGGCCAAGGTTCCAGCACTGCCCTTGTTCCTAGTGGGAGTGATGCTCCGATAGAAAGCATTATTCCGAGTGGGAGCAATGTTCAAACTCAAGATGGGATTAACGAGCCTAGACGAAGTCAAAGGCATCGAACTTCTCCCAAGAAGTATCCCATCGAGATTGATGAAATATTCACCCTAACTTCTGTTGACGAACCAGTGACGGTTCAACAAGAGTTGAAAGGACCTCAAGCGAAGCAATGGAGGAAGAGATCGCCTCAATGAAAGCCAATTATGTGTGGTCTTTAGTTGATTTACCTGCTAACCGCATGGTCATAGGGGCGAAGTGGGTTCTGAAACTGAAACTCACTGCTGATGGAAATGTCGAGCGATACAAAGCTCGACTAGTTGCGAAAGGATACACCCAGCTTCACAGAGTAGACTTTGATGAGACTTACTCACCGACTGTGAGATACACCACAACTAGGGCAATCATGTCCCTGGTCGCAAGCCTCGATTTAGAGCTGCACCAAATGGATGTTAACTTAGGAGTCCGTCATCTTAGGGATCCGTTAAGATTAAGTTATTCCTCAAGTTGGCATCTCTAGTGGGATGTCAGGTCATTTAGTCATTCGTGGTCACTAGCCCAGCATCATATAATATCTGAGAAATTATCTAATAGCACGATGCCACCACGTGTTGACCCTTATTACCCCTTACGATGGAATAGAGTAGGATCCACCTATAGGGTTCCACCGCACATCATTATGAGTGGGGTAAGGGCCAACACGTGGTGGCGCATCGGTAGCGAAGAATCTCAAATTTCTCAAATTCTCTCTAATGGTAGAAAACCTAACCCTAATTTTGTGAGACAGACGTCAGGTTCATCGCGCAGAGTTCCTTCATTTGGTCCGTGCTCCCCCTTAAATACCTAAAACTAAAAATAATTCTCTTTACAACCCTAAATAAAACCTTAGTCACAAATAGACCCAGAAAAATATTAACGGACCAAGCCCAATACAATTCATAATAACACCAATGGACTGAGCCCAATACAAACATATTAAACAATCCAACAGACCCAATAAAAAGAGAAGGAGATCAGCTTGAAGACTCTGTTGGGCGGACTGCTCATGACCCAAGCCTCACCACCTCAACTTTAACAAAGAAAAGCTCATAATATCCTAACCCGAATTGAGTAAATAGTAGTTTGGTGTTTATACATTCTTCACGTTACGAATAGGAATTTGACTTTGAATTTATTTTATAATAATAACACACGATGTCGAATTGTGAAGTCTCACTACATCGGAGAATGATAAGGCATGGAACTAGCGATTGTATCTCGATTGAGGTTGAATAATGATTGCAAAATCTTCTTTTAATTATTAGTAAAATAATTAGGAGGTTTGACTTTTGGAGAAGTTGAAGAAGGCGGGGTTCCACGATAGGGACAATCGAGGAGACTTGGTTTTGGTTTATAGGGTCACTGATAAAATGTCGACATTCTTACGACACATGAAGCTGACCACCGTCTTAGAAGCAACAAAATCCGCTAATTAATGCCCCAAATAACCTCCACAATACTCACCTTCCCTTTTCTTTTTTTTTTTCTTTTTCAGCCAAACGAAATAGGTTAATAATATTAATTATAAAATTACTACGTGATATTTATATTCTTTTAGTTAATAACGATATGAGCTTTTCTCCAATTAAACTTATTTATAATTATAATATATATATCTAAACATCATATTTTTCTCTGTTAGGTGTCATACCATATCAAAAGGGTATATTCATAGTATGTTTTATCAACAGTTTTTTTTTCACTCGTATCAAGTCAGCTTCGTAAATGATAAAGTAATTAGTAATGGATATTTTTTTATTCTCATAACTCGACAGAAATTATCCTTAAACCTCTAATTAACATATGAAATACTGAACTGTTTACTGTATTAGATGGTTAGATAAATAATTATATATATATATATATAATAATAATAATAATAATATCAAAGCTAATTTTTATTTTTGTAAAATAGATAGCTAAACCGATAAATTATTCTGACAATGTGTCATTGTCACATTAAAAGGACATCACTTATAGTATGTTTACTCAACACCTAAAATAATCATTTTTTTCGCATCAGGTAATCCCTAATAAATAAGGTATTGATCAAGCAAATTTTTCATTCTCTAATCCCAGATGATGCAGCTAAAAAATATATATATAGTAATAATACATAGCTAATTTTTATTTTTTTGTAAAATAGATAGTTATAGCTATTTTTGGTAATCGACAAAATTATAGCTTGGTATAACCCTAAACCCCTAAAATCAGGTAATTATTTATATTATTAAATAGTCATAAACAAGAATATATGTACAGCACATAATGTCCTCATCCTTTCACTTTTAAAATTTCATTGGGGAAACCAGGATATATATATTTCTCCAAGTTGACCGCTACGGCCAGTTCATACATATATAGAGCTAGCTAGCTCATCCCACTAATTAAACCCTCATTATACATTACATTAATCAAAATCAATTTACACTCTTAATTTCCATCATGAGAAACTTTCACAAATTGGTCCTTCTCACAGCTCTATGTGCACTAGAGTTACTTCCCATGACCGTCGTCGGAGAGTGCACCTGCGACATCGAAGACCTGCACCGAGACAAAACCGCCGCTCTCAAGTACAAGCTGGGAGCCATCGCCTCGATCCTGGTGGCAAGCACCGTCGGTCTATGCCTCCCGCTGCTCGGAAAGTTCTTACCGGCGTTACAGCCGGAAAAAGACGTGTTCTATCTTATTAAAGCATTTGCGGCCGGCGTGATCTTGTCCACCGGATTCATCCACGTCCTCCCCGACGCTTTTGACAATCTGACGTCACCGTGTTTGAACGAAAATCCGTGGGGGAATTTTCCGTTTGCTGGGTTCGTGTCCATGGCTGCTGCGATCGGGACGCTGATGATCGATACCTACGTGATGTCGTATTATACTAGGTTTAATAGTGACGCCAGCAAGGCGCAGCCGGCCGATGATGATTTGGAGGTGGTCGGAGAGCATGTACATGTCCATGGCCACCCGCATGGCCATGCCGCCTCGGCCGATTCGGTTACTGAACTTGTCCGCCGTAGAGTGATATCACAGGTACGTACGGGAACTTATAAGTTACTCTACTCCAGATATACACCACATGTTAATTAGTTGGTAGAGAAATTAGGCTAGTTAGCATTTGAAAGACTGTTGACTTGAAATGAATGAATGAGGTTTTTTTTTTTTCATAATAATTAATATTATGCATATAGCTGGCAGCTGTTTTATTGTATTATTATTATAATAATTATAATTAACTAAAATGGAACTTGGGAGTTGGAATAGCCAAGATTGGTTGGAACCATTCATTTGAAAACTCGTTGGCCAAAAACAAAAATTTCTTTTGAAACTGTATCTGTAAAAGAGTAAAATGCTTAGAGAACTCAATTCGGTGAATAAAACTTGGGTTGGACTAAAACTTAGATTGGTCAGAACCACAATTCGGTACCTCGGTTCACATAACAAAAATCTTGGATTGGACCTGCAATTTTGTAAATTAGTATTAGGCTGGTTTTGTTTTTTTTTTTTTGGGGTCAAAACCGGTTGGACCGAATTGGTAAGGTTTGGAACTGATCACCTTTCTGATTTAAAGTCTGGTCCGGTTTTTAAAACATTGATTGAGTCTAACTAAAATGAATTGTGGAAGAGGCAAACCAAAATCGAAGGTCGACTTCAGCCCTAATGTCACCGAACCAAAAGTGCGGAAGTGATCTTGTAAACATGCATTGGGATTTTGGAGAGAGTTTTTTCACTTACATACAGTCATGTAGGTTTTGGGGTTTGTAGGTAGGTTATTAGCCGTTTTTAATATGAAATTACAGAAACAATATTGCACATTATAAGTATAGATAGATATATGGATGGACGAAATCAATTAAGATATATGGAAATATAATGTAGGTTTTGGAATTGGGGATTGTGGTACACTCAGTGATCATTGGAATCGCACTCGGGGCATCGGAGAGTCCAGACACAATAAGGCCGTTAATAGGGGCCCTCACTTTCCATCAGTTTTTCGAAGGGATGGGTCTCGGAGGTTGCATTGCTCAGGTAATTAAATTAAATAGGGTTAATTATCAAAATTTTAGCTTGATTTTCATTTTCCGTATAATTTACCAACTCATGTTTTCAGAATAATTTGTTAGTTTAGATTTCCAAAGTGAACAAATATCTTGCTTTGTTAAATATTTATTCTAATTTCGACAAAAATAAACAAATATATGATAAATTGCTAGTTAATGTTTTAGTAACCGAACATATTTTTGACTATTTTTTTCATAGTGTGCTTAGAAATGAATATTTATTTCTAAATTAGATGATTATATTAATATAGATAACAATTTATACATATAAAAAGTTTAAATTAATAAAATGTTTGCATTTATCTAGCAATTTGTCTGACTAAGTAAAATCCAAGTTAACAATTTGATAATATTAGTAAACATCAGATAGATTATGTTCCCCACTATAAATGCACAACAACAATCGTACAAAGTTTATCATCACCATTAGAATATAAAATTTGTCAAAAAGAAACCTTTTATTAGATTCGTTACTACTTTCTTAAATGATTTCACTTGTCCCCATAACACCACTTTATCTAATTTCAAAGTCACTTTCACTTGAATGCATGGCCTGCACTTTCTTCCACCAAACTACATAACACAAAGAATCCGACAAGATTTATTTATTTTTATTTATAAAAGAAACTTCTTTTTTGTTCTCTTATTAACGTACTAGTACGATGATGCACGCAGGCAAAATTCAGCTTTCGAACAATATTTACAATGGCGACATTTTTCTCACTGACCACTCCGATTGGAATCGCTATCGGGATCGGGATATCAAGCAGTTACGACGAGAACAGCCCGACCGCGCTAATTGTAGAAGGGACACTGAACGCGGCATCTTCGGGTATTCTAATCTACATGGCATTAGTAGATCTTCTCGCTCAGGACTTGATGAGCTCCAAGGTTCAAAAGAGCGGTAGACTGCTTTTCTCATCTTATTTCTTCGTTCTCCTTGGAGCGGCAGCCATGTCTATCATTGCTAAATGGGCATGATAAAAAATGTCAAGCATATATTGGACTCATCAATTATATTTATATTTGTACATCAATGTGTTCATTTTTTTACGTGCCTTCGTATTCTGATCGAGCATGTTACAAGCATGTACAATAGGGCCTAGGGGCATGTTACTAATTGGTGTGTATGTTTACAGTACAGTTCGGTTTTTTTGGGTTTGTTTCGCCTGCGCCCGGTTCGTACGGTGTTGTCAAGAATAATAAGTTCCGAAGTTCAAATATTATTTGAATGGTCGGATTATGTGCATCTGGTTGGATTACAGTTGCAAATTTGTTGAATACTAATAAACTAAGGTTTTTTTTTTTTTTTTTTTTTTTGGTATATTCCCTTGAAAATGTCTCACTGTTGTTGAGTTTGTGCAAGTTAAACATGTAACAAAGCTTCAAAACTATTTCCTAAGCTGGATCAAGTTGTATTATTCCCGCTACCTTAAAATTTAGATAGTAATAACAACTAGGGCTGAGCAAATTTTTACTACACCGAGTTCGGAACTAAACCGATAAGGACCGGTCCATTTTAAGACAAGTTAAAAACAAATAGATTGGTCCTCATCGGTCCAAATTAAAATCGAAACCATTTTAAAAGTTTCTAAGACCGAAATGAGAATGATCGTTTCAAACGAATTTTAACAGTTATTATAAACCAGACTTAGTCCTGACAAATTTGCGCCAGACCCACCCCGGGTGACGAGCTTTTGTGAGTAATTGAGATGTGGAGAGAATGTAGAGAGCAAACCAATAGCTATGGAAAATATAATGGATCGCTCAAAGTTATGATTACAAGAGTAGATAGTCTCTATATATAGAAGACTTCTAAAGTGTTACTCAATTAACTAAACAATAAGGACTTACTCTATTAGAAACTTATGAGTCTAACATATACTATATCTAACATTCCCTATGCTTCTCCTATCTTCTAAATTCATCGTCGAAGTTTGATTTTATTAACTCTAGCCCTTGAGAATCAACTTCATCAAATCAGTCACAAAAGCTTGAAAATCCAGTAAGAAACATTCTACTGCGGCTTGATCTACCATGCTGCTACTGCTGCTTGAAATCGTTGCTGGGAGCTTGCTGCGGGAACATGATCAATAAGAAAATAGTTGTTGTATGTGAACCATAAAACACAACTCTCAACCTCAAATTGTTGAACAAACGTTGGTGAAATCCAATTCGCTTGAAACACGATGACTCCAGTTGCTTTCCATGGCAAAAATCTATCAAAAACAACTAAGAATGGCAGCCGTGTCTTTGCATCCGTCACTGCTGAAAAGATAAAATCAGAGTCCATTTGTGCACCAAAGTCACTTGAATCCTTCAAACTGAACCTCATCACAATTCGGAACACCAAAATGAGGCAGACGAATTATTTTCCAGTACAAATTCAGCTCAGAAGTTGCAGGAGGAGGTGGCAGCAAGAACAAATGAAGCAGCAAGTAGCAATACTAGAGGAAGAATAACGCAGCAGATATAACAGTAAAACAAGACTTCAACTATCTCACTGAGGAATTCTGTCGAACAGGTAGGGTGCAACAGCTTAAACCTCAATCAGTGTCAGGCAGACTAAACTTCAGCAAATCAGAATATAGCAGCAAAACTCAGAATGTAATCAGAACTGATGAATGGCAGCATGAGGTGGAGATCAACAATTCATATAGCAGCAGCATGAGGTGGCAAATGCAGTGTGAATATAACAGATAGATTTCACAAGCCAAATCAGAGAGGACCTAAAGAAGAATCGGTGCTCTGACAGCGGAGCTGCTCGAAGAAGAACGGAGTGGAGCTGCTCAGAGAAGAACGGAGCGGAGCTGCTCGGAGAAGAACTGATCGGAGAAGAACGGAGAAGAGGCACGACATCCTGAAGCATCACGTCCATGACCAGAAAAGAAGAAGAGGCACATGTGGGTAATTGAGATGTGGAGAGAATGTAGAGAGCAAACCAATAGCTATGGAAAACATAATGGATCGCTCAAAGTTATGATTACAAGAGTAGATAATCTCTATATATAGAAGACTTCTAAAGTGTTACTCAAGTAACTAAACAATAAGAACTTACTCTATTAGAAACTTATGAGTCTAACATATATTATATCTCTAACAGCCTTAGATTGGTTAGCTTGACCCATTTAAGGCTCTTCCTTCGGTCTGTGTCTGACACGAATCAGGTCGCCCAAGTCAGGTTGAGCTAACTCTCTATGGATCAATAGAACCAAGGTGTATTTAAAAAAATTAATGAATATACTAAATGATAATATTTTCAAAAAAAAAAGTGAAACTAAGATATTGCAAAAAAAAATTATTATATGTTGTACCACTTCACATATTAGCTTTTAACATTAAAATAACGTAAAATCGATGTATCATGATCAAAACCAAATGAAGCCAAACAAAAACATGTTGCTTCTACGAAATCTAAACAGATTGATTGATCATGCATTCATACGATATTGTCGAAAACATCGGCTATGAACCGTCCCAAATCCTTGTAAGATGAACCATCTACCTCTAAAGCCCTGCGGCTGCTCACACTCAGCCGCTTCATTCTCTTCCTCTCCTCACAATCTCCATCCATCAACCGCCTTATCGCGCCTTCAATCTTCTCAGCTTCAACTGTACTCGACCCATCACTCCTGTAATCCATCTGAACCTCAACTGCAGTACCCAGCTCTGTCACTGTCGCGAATGCATTGAAATTCTGCTCTGCATACACGGGCCATGCAGCCGTCGGTACCCCGAACCATATGCTCTCCAAAGTCGAGTTCCACCCACAGTGCGTCACAAACCCTCCAACCGCAGGGTGGGCCAGAACTTGCGTTTGCGGGGCCCAACCGATGACTTTCCCGACACTTGCGGTACGATCGAGAAAGCCCTCAGGGAGAGCCTCCGAAAGAGTTGCGTATTCGGTGGGCATCTCGAACTTGCCCTGCGGAGGTGGTCGCCGGAGGGACCACAGGAAGCGGGCCCCGCTCCTTTCGAGTGCAACCGCGATCTCTCTAACCTGCGTTGGAAAAATGTGTTAGTGGCACGTAAACTTTCGGATCGGTCAATGATAAATTGATATTTTCAATTATTGTCCTGATCAATGTACATTTATGCTTAGATTCAACGAACATGACGTATTAATGATCCGTAAGGACTTCATTATTAATATTTATTAGGACATATAATGAGCTCACTTCATATACTTTTCATTATCATATTCATATAATTTTCCATTAAATTTCACCGAATAAAATGCGGTTTTTTTACCAACCTGTTCGACGTCGAATGCTCCTCTGCTCCCGAAGCATAGGAACACCACGGATCCCGGAGGCTGTTGGTCGAGCCAGTTGACTATATCATTGCCACCGTCGCCATCACCGCCCTCCTTCAGGCTCAATAGCGGCCCCACTAGATAAACCGGTGGAGGCATACCATCAAAAACGGTCCGCATGACGCGCGATTCCAGCTCCATAAAGGAATTCACCAAAATGCCCTTGGTCTCCGTCCGGTACCGCTTCGTAAGTCCGAGGAAGTACGGCGAAATGTACGGGTCCCGCGACTCCCGCGGCAACTGTTTGGCCGGAAGTCGGTATGCAAAGCCCGGGAAGTCGATCTCGGAATCGTCGGAGCCGATGATTTGAGAGATGGGCTTGCCATGTTGTTTCTCCAAGTCAACAAGGTGGTAATTGACGCCTAGAAAGGATGCACTGGATGTGTAGAAGACATAGCTTGGCACTCCAAACTCATTTGCTATGTCTATCATGGATACGCAAAACATGTCCACCACAAACCCCGCCAGCCGCGGCGACTGAGGATCGCCGGAGTTGTAACGACTGATCACTGCTTCTCTGACGTGGGACTTCTGGCTGTCTATGGAACTCAGTAAACTCAACAATAGACCCTTACCTGTTAATATTGTGTAAATTAATTAATGGATATGAAAATAAATATAAAGATAAAAAAATAATATGTGTATGTTTTTATAGGTTTTTACGTTAGAAAACAGAGTATAAAAAAAATCATCCAGTGGAAATTGATCTTGACAAATTTCTATAGAGTATTGTACGACATTAATAAATCAACAAAACCTGAAATTCATTACACGTGATATATGTATTATTAGGGTTAAGTATGAAATTATCTGAATTTGTATAACTTAAAAAAAAAAAAAAAGACTATTCGATACTGGATTTTTCAAATTTTGCTACATATATTTTCAAAGGTGGGTTTAAAGACTACTCTTACAAATTTACAATACCCTTACCGAGAGGAGTAATAGGGTCCACACATTTTTTTTTTTTGGCCATGCAGGGTCCACACTTTGAATCCCACATTTGTATGAGAAAAAGAGCCATGACACTCACGGCATGGCACCGAAGTGTAGCTAACAATTGTTCCTTACCAGGTGTAATATAGTTTTGAGTAACATTCTGTCGTATGGCAACGTAGTATGTAATAAATTACGCAAAATAAGAGTTCAGCTTTAAAGATTTAATTTTAAAAAAATCAAACCCTTAAGCGTTTTAGAAAAATAAAATAAAATTTCTTTTTAAAATAAGGAGTTAAACTTTTAAAACATAATAAAATGAAAAATAACTTAATTTTTCTATTAAAATGTTATAAACAAATGATTCGGTTAAAATAAAATCAATTATAATTCATATTTATTTCTCCCTAAATATCTATAAAAAAAATAATAATTTATTTGTCTCTCAAAATCTAATGTTTTATTTAATCTGATTGTTTGACAACTAAAATCAACTTAAATTTCAATCGGCTCCATTTTAACTAAGTTTTATGAAAAATAGAGCACGTAATATCTATGTAATGTAATATCCATGTAATTATCAGAAGCTATATTGATTAGTCAATCAATAGATGCAGTAGTTCAACATGTAACTCTTAACCAATATGTCAAGTTCAAACACTGTTTAAATTCTGAAAATAAATAAATATTTATGACAATTACTTTATTTTTACAAACTTTCCAAGTGTGAGTGATGCTCAATTTAGATATAGAGCAAATATAAAATGTGCAATTAAAACTACCTAGCGGGGAATATAACATGCTTACCTCATAATATCTAATCCACACCTATATCGGGCAGCAGCCGTAGCATGCACACTTACATATGAAGTTTTTGCTACTTTTTTAGGATTTAACCCTTGAAAAGAATGCAAAATTCGGATTTTTAAAAATGATGAATCTTGTAACATATATATTACCTGTATCGGTGAAACTTTCAGAAGTGGGCGGTGGAAGCTGGACGAAACGGATGCGTGTTACTGCGGAAGAAGCTTTGAAAGAGTGAATGAAGGAGTTATCTTCAGGCATCAGATTCATAACCAGCACCGTGACGGAGAGACACTCATCTCGATCTACCAGCATCTTCACCACCTCCACCGTCGAAACCAGGTGCCCGATGCCTGGGGATGGTATGAACACCAGCTCCGCCGCTGCAGCTTTGCTCATTATTATTGATTTCTCTGGCTACTGTAATTTCTTTCTGGAATATATATGAACAGCAGCAGATGTAATGCTTAAGAAGCTAATATATATATATATATTTCAGAAGAGGCCAACTTTGATTTGGGGACCTCTGTAGAATAGACGAGCAAGATAACAACGCCCATATACTTACTATCCGTATTTGATTTGAAAAAACAAAAATACCAATAACCAAATTGCTAACCCGATTTAGCCAAATTTCAAATGGCTTTTTAAATTTCAACAAAAAAACTAATAATTGGTTATTAAATTTTTTAATCGAGTAAATTGTTATTTTCGTCATATTTGATAGAAAATGAATGAGTATATTTAGGCTACATAGGGTCTTTTCATGTATACTTAGGGCGAATTCGAAATTAATCGTAAAGACTGCAGCTAAATACATTCAATTGAATGCTCGATTAAAAAGTAGTATTGAAATTGTGCAGGTGTCTAATTGAGTTTCTAGTTGAATTTATTTCAGTGTAACACTTTCAATTTACGTCGGAATTCAACTTAAGTACACATGAAAAGACCTATATTGCAAGAACATACTCATCTTCTATCTATCTAGTTTGACGGAAATTGGAAAAAAAAAATGTAGCTATTAACTCAAAAATTAAAAGTTCAAGTGATAATTTTTATTTATTATTTTAAAAAAAGAATTGAATCATAATTTATATAACAATTTAGTAATCAACACTCACGAGAAACAATTCCTCCAATTATATTTTTGCAGGTACCCTCATGGGTGTTACCCATACGTATTATATCATCATAATTGAAATTTTGATTCTTATCTCTGCACGGTCTGTCCCTCATTAAGAGGAATCGTCATTCACAAGGAAATTTCCTCTAATAGTATTTTACTATTATAAGTGAACATATATGTACTTTTAGTATACCCGAAATATTGGTACTTCTCGTTCCAGATGTGTATTATATCTATTTAGGAGGAATCGTCTTTCGAAAGGAACTCCAAATTTTATTTTTCCAGCAAGATGGTCTTAGCGGGTCATTATTAGTAGACCAATGCTCATAATATGCTTGCTGCACATACATAAATTAATTATGTTCGCACGTAAATTCGTGACACACTGACATATAGCTAGGGTGATTTGTTATTTCCAATAATAATAAATAAATAATATAAATACGCGGTCCAGAATGGGCTCATTCTGAGGCCTGACAATGAGTAAATCTTTAAAATGTGAAATTTCTTGTGAAATTTCAATAGAAAGTAAGAAAGAGAAAGTAAAGAAACAAATGTATTGGTGCTTGGTGGGTCTCAATATCACTTTCTATAGAAATTTCACAGGAAATTTCACAGGTTATAGCAACACCCCTGACAATATACTTGGAAACTTGCATCATTCTCGACTCTTCAGTGGCGGTGCCGAACGGCCATATCAGTGTCCGTCTTCTGAGTTCTGAATTCTAACTCCCGATACGACCGAACCGCCGGCGAACGGAATTGCAAGTGCTTCTCCGTTAAGGCAAGGCAGGCGGTACTTTATTGGTTGCTGGTTTATTATTCGAATCAACGGAAATGGAGCAGCTGTTAAGTATGGGATTCTCCAAAGAACTGGCCACCGAAGCCCTCGCCGCCACCGGCGGAAAATCCACTCTCAAAGCCACCGAGTGGATCCTCAATCACCGCAATTCATCCCCTAACCCTAATTCCAGTTCACCACCGTCACCGTCACCCTCACCGTCACCGTCACCCTCACCACATCAGCCCAAACTCGACCGCTTCTTCCAATTCCAATCAAAACCCTCCACCGCAGCCGCCGATCCACCTCCCAGTAGTCACAGCCAAGTCAAAGAAGAAGACTCGCCTCTGCCTAAGCGTCAGAAGCTGCTCCAAAACCCCCTCCCACCGCACGAGCCCCTATCGGAGCGAATGCGCCCCCGAACAATCGACGATATCGTCGGTCAGGACCACCTTCTCTCCGACAAGTCCCTCCTCCGCTCCGCCGTCCAATGCAACCGCCTCCCGTCGATCGTCTTCTGGGGCCCTCCTGGAACGGGGAAAACCTCGCTGGCTAAAGCCATTGTGAGTTCCTCCTCTCAACGCTCTCTTTACCGGTTTATCTCCTTGTCTGCTGTCACTGCCGGAGTTAAGGACGTAAGGGAAGCCGTAGATGACGCGAGGAAGTGGAGGGTGAAGAATAGCAAGAGAACTGTGTTGTTTGTAGATGAGGTGCATAGATTCAACAAATCACAGCAGGATTCATTCCTTCCCGTTATTGAAGATGGCAGTATAGTATTTATAGGTGCCACCACTGAGAATCCATCATTCCATCTGATTACACCGTTGCTGTCTCGTTGCAGAGTTCTTACTCTGAAACCCTTAAAGCCAGAACACATAGCAAGTCTCCTGAGGCGAGCTGTTGAAGATAAGCAGAAAGGATTATCTTTGACTGTGGAGAATTCAGAAATCCAAGTTAGTGATGATGCAATTGAGTTCTTATCCGACAACTGCGATGGTGATGCCCGGGTAGCCTTAAACGCTCTCGAGATCTCTGCCACAACAGCTGCTGCTAATGTCTCTTCCAAGGAAGAAACTTTAGCAAATGTGACAGTAGATGATGTGAAGGAGGCACTTCAATGCAAGCACATTGCTTACGATAAAGCAGGAGAAGAGCATTACAACTTGATCAGTGCACTTCACAAGTCCATGAGGGGCAGTGATGCTGATGCTGCAATTTACTGGTTAGCTAGAATGATAGAAGGTGGTGAAGAGCCTCTTTACATCTCAAGGAGGCTGGTTCGGTTTGCGAGTGAAGATGTCGGGTTAGCCGACCCGGGTGCGCTTACTCAGGCTGTGGCTTGCTACCAAGCTTGTCATTTTATAGGGATGCCAGAATGCAATGTGATACTGGCACAGTGTGTGGCTTACTTGGCACTGGCTCCTAAGTCGGTGGCTGTGTATCGGGCAATGGGGGCGGCTCAGAAGGTGGTGAGAGAGTCGGTGGGGCAGAACGAGGGTGTTCCGCTTCATCTGAGGAATGCTCCGACGAAGCTAATGAAGGATATTGGGTATGGGAAGGGGTATATATATCCGCCTGATAATCCGGATTCAGGACAAAGCTATCTTCCACCATCACTTGAGGGGCGTAAATTCCTTGACTGGCCAGTTAGTAAGAAGACTTGATCTGTTGAATCTCTCTTTTGATTAATCAATTTGTTATAGAGGAAATCTTTAAACTGTGAAATTTTAGTGAAAAATCTAATCTATAGAAAGTTGTCAACTGGAAAGAAAATGATGTTATGCAATGTCACGTGGACTAGAAGTACTTCTATTAAAATTTCAGTTTTTTGTACAGGTTTTAGCAGCTTTCTATGTTGTCTGAATCCTCCATGCTGATGGAGTTGAAAGTTTAATCAATGTGTGATATTTCGAATCAATCCTCCATGCTAATGGAATTGAAAGTCTTTGGGATTGATCAGAAGATCCTTACAGTTGACTAGAATTGTTTTTCCAATTCAGTTTCAGCACCGCTTAGTTATTGGAAGAACCTAAATATTCTCTTTCAGATTCAGGATTATCATAGGTTAAAGTATACTCATTTATTCTAATGAATAATGAGAAGCCTCTTAAATCGCCAACTATTCCTATTTTTCATGATTTTAATTTAATTAATCAAATCTAGTCTAATTTACAAATGAGAAATCATGAGAATCAATTGGTTAGAAAGATTTGGGTTACAAAGGAGTTTTTTTATGTTAACAGACATTTTACTTTTTTATGTATCTATGCTATGATATAAAGGAGTTTGAGCTGCGAATCTACTGCAAGTATTGAATTTTGGTAGGAAGTAGAACCTACAGATGGAGATATCCGTTAAAATTGGATGGAAAACTGTATGTAGCTCACATTTTACAAATCTCTACCCAAACTCTCCACCTAATATTTTTAAAATTTTAGATTAGAAGGCTATATATTTTGTTATGTGAGTGGTACATGGTAATTTAATTGATAAAAGTGACACATTTAACTTTTCAGTTTAAAATAAAATAAATATTCAATAGTGATCTGTAAAATGTCAAAATTCATATAATTATTATTATTAACCGGAAGAGGCACATAAGTCATAAAACTGACAGAAGAGAGTAAGAACAGCCAAGTAGTACAACACCAAATATCCATTTTACATTTCGATCCAAGACACTATAAACATATTTAAACTAGCAAGTATCAATCAATACAAGCAAGAAAAACACAACATTGTTGTTTAGTATCATTCAGCAACCTTCACACCCGACAGGTAGACCCGACTCTGGATCACTTCCCCACCGATCCAGAAACCCGGCATCACCATCAGCCCCACCTTTGGCTTCTCCTCACCACGCTCATCAATCACCAAATTCTTAACCACACTTTCCATGTACATTTCCGAGAACTCGCTCCCACTCTTCACCTGAAACACCATCACATTCGGTTCGAAAGAATAAGCCAACCTATGCAACAGCCATATCGCTTTCGCCAGTTTAAGAAACGCCTGGTAGAACGGAGTCCTCGGATGTCCTCCCCCTGTTATAAAATTCCTCTGATCTGAATTCCCAAAGAACGATGCCTCCATCTTCGGATGAACCACTAATAGGTATTTGGTGCGACAAAATTTGCCGAAGATGGAATCTGGGTTTTGCCCTAGCATGTCGAGTGGATCCATCTCTTTCAGTGCAAGAAATTGGTGGAAGAAACTGTCTCTATTAGTCTCTGATTCGATACCAAAGGATTCCTCCTGAAACCCACTGAACATCCTCTGGCATATGTTCGACTCGAATGCATACTTCTTGTGAGCCCTCTTTGCATAAACTACACTAGGTTCGATAGAGCTAGCTGCAGCATCTAAGTCCCACCCAGCCGCCTTCATCATATTAATCAACGGTTTGGAGAAGTCGTGAATCGCCTTGGAAGCAGCTTCCACAACCGATACAAACAGTTCAGGGGTAAGATCCACCAGGAAATATCCATCAGAAGAGGATTCTTTGCTTGACAAACCCCTAAGCTTGAGATTCTTTTCAAGCTTCCCTTTCTTCACATCTGCTTCTTCAATCTGCTGTTGCAACTGAACAATCTCAGAATCCTTGTTGTGAATCTCAGACTGGAACTTCTTCACCATGACCTCGTATGTCTTGAGCAGGCTTTGCTGCTCTTGGATTTCAGCAGCTAAACGGGAGTCCTGAGGAGAGATGCACAACGGCTTCGGATTGTTCTCTCTGTAAGTGTGCTTAAGTTCAGATAAGTTCTTGAGCTCCGAAACTACAACCTTATCGGCAGCTTGGATTTTATCGGGATTATAAGGAGTATGAGCTGCCTGAAGCTGGATATAAGCTGATTTCAAGGAGGAAATGTTTGAAAAGACTTTGGATATGAGGGCTTCCAAGGCCTCGGGATTTAGATTCGAGGCGTCTTCCATTGGTTGCGGGTGCACTTTCTCTCGAAATTGATTATCTCTAGCTCTTACAGCGGGTAGCATAGCTACATGGAGTGCAGAATTAGTTGGACCTGCAACATTAACAATTCCAGATGATTCGTCTTTCTTAAGAGGATAAGCTTCCCCATATTCTAACTTCAAACTAAAAGGACTTGAAATTTTACAACCCTCTTCTATGAAAGCAATGAATTATCCATTTCCCATCCATCACCAGTTGACATTGAAGAAATACATTCCAGTCTAGCATTACATCTCTAACCAGAATCAGGCACGGAGCAACAAAGAACTACTACTATTACCTCAATTCATAACAGTAAAGCAGATGAAATCAGATCCGATTTCAGAGTATACTAATTTTGTAATTACAAAAGTTACGATTTCGAAATCAGGAACACTAACCCTCAAGATAAGCTGCTAAACCTCCACTGATACAGATTAACTATCGACCACACAACTATTTCATCGAAAATCAAATAAATTATTTGCCGTTCTTCAATTAACAGACTAGCTGAGCAGAAGTGGAGCTTAGAGAAGAAGAAAATGAAGACTGAATCGAAACGAAATCCCAGTCAAATGAGACAGAAGCACCAATCAATCAAAGCAAAGAAAGATCCTTTAAACTCTCTATAATCCGCCAGTCGAACCAAAGCGATTATTAATCGATGAATGGGAAACGAACTTACGCAGATTTCAAAGGATTCGGATCTAGGGTTTTTGCGTTGAAAGCTCCGCTCAGTGCTTTTCTGCTTTCTCCACTGCCTGTCTGCCTGAGGAGTTTTCAAAATTGCAAGCAAAGCAAATAGTATAAGACCGTAATAAAGGGAAACAAATTAACAAAGCAAGGAGGTATTGAAAAAAACAAAAGACACGAACAACCTAATATAAATCGAGGACAATTCGATTTTAACCACATATAGTGGCAGAATAGACAATTAAGTAGGTTGGTAAATGTAGAAATCATGTAATATAAAATTACTTACTATATTATATTAGGGATGTCAACGGGGCGGGTATCGCTTGCCCCGTACCCGCCCCGCGGGTCGAGATGGTCGACCCGTACCCGCCCCACACAGTTCGCGGGGCGGGGCGGGTCGACCCGCGGGTCACCTATTAGTGGTATATAATATATTATTAGCAATTTAAACCCTAAATTATATATTTATCATATACAAATTCAATTTAAAATTTAAATCACAAATAATAAATTTAACTTCAAATCCAAATACAAGTTACAAATTCTAATTATTTTAACTATGTATTATATTACCTATATAGTTTTATATAAATATATGTAATATATATATAAATTATCCACATACGGGGCGGGGCGGATCAACGGGGCGGGGCGACCCCAAAACCGTACCCGCCCCACGGGTCACGGATCACGGGTCAACGGGTCAAAATCGGGGCGGGGCTACGCGGGTCACGGATTACCCGTGACCCGTTGCCACCCCTATCTACTATATTATATTAATTCGGTACCGGAAGCCCTCTGGACGACAAGTGGACAGTCCACGTAGTCACCGTTTCCTAATTTAATCGGAATTTAATTGGGGTTCTCTAAATTTAGATAAATAATATTGATTGGTTGAAAATTAAGAAGTATTTTTATCTCCTAATTTGGTCCCTACTCAATTTAAAGAAACAAATTAATTAAAAGTTTCCTTTTAAATTCATTATCTATACAGTTTGGTACCGGAAGACCGTAGGCCGCCACGTAAGCAATATATATATAGAATAATAAATAATATACATATTAAAATATAAAAAATAAAGAAAACGGCAGAATAGGGTTACATGTATATTGTTGCATATATAATAATACTATATACAAAGTTCTATATAAACCATATTATAGAATAAGAAATAAAGTAATTATCAATAATTTAATTATTTATTGGTTTATGAAATTAGGATAACTTTCGGTCATGCCAAAAGTATATTTGATGGTGTACATATATATATATAAATAAAATATGTTTTAGAAGATATGTATTTACTATTTCATACATATTGAATTTATAAATAGTAATTAGTTTTATTTATGTAATTAATGTCTTTTTGTCAATAAAATAACGTTGACAGTACATTGATATATATAATACTAAAGTTTTCAAAACTGAATAAACATATATTTATTTGACTATTATATATTTAGATACTATGTTTTGTCACACTACTTTACGTAATTTAACTCTCAATTAGGTTATTCTTTTAACTTATTTAGTTATTTATTTATTGTCTCTATTATCAACTCCATTATATATATGTAGAAGACGAATGATAAATATATATGTCTCTCATGTCTCTAACATGCATGCTTCTTTAATCTTATTTTGCTTATTATCTTTCTTAGTCATTGTTCGTGTTGTATTTTTTTGGTTACTGAATTCGAGTATACCTAATAGTTATATAGACATGTATGGATTTTTAGAATATTATTTTAAACCTTTCATTCTTTTCAGGTATATCATCCAAATAAATATAGTTATGATGATAATGAGAGAAGTATAGCGATGACAATATTTGATGATAACAGGAAGAAAAACAAGGTATATATATCCAGAACGTCGTTGAATCATTCATTCACACTAATGTCTTATGATGAACGTAAATTATATCTTTGTGAAGTGCAAGAATTACAATTGAGAAAGATATAAAATTGATGACCATTACAAGAAAGTTGGAAAGGCAAAAAAAAAAAAAAAAATATATATATATATATATATATATATATATATATATATATATATATATAAGAAGTATTTATTTTTCATTCGATTGTTTTAATGGGTAATTTTTATGCTAAAACATATTTTTCTCGAACTCATTAGTATAACACATATGTTATAACATAAATAGAGTGTTTGATCTCTATGCTCTTTGGAATTTACTAATCTCACTTTTTTTAATTTTTTTGATAAAACATTTTATTTATGACTTATTAGTAGGACATATATGGTATAATATTAGATAGAGTGTTTGAGCTTCTTGCTCTTTTGGATTTTTTTTTTTTTGGGCCATGACTTTCTCTTTCACGTGCATAAGATTGTAATCAAATTTCTCAAGGTGTCTTTGTTGCTAATTTTTTTTAATACAGTCTAGGGACATAGATTGGTGATGTTTGCTTTAGCCCTTAGGCAACGCAGTCTAAGCCTTTACACGGTCAAAAATATAAACTTGGTCTAGGAACATAGAGCGGCTATGCTTACGTAAGGAACCATCCCTAAGCCTTTACTACCAACTATTAGTTTCGTAAAGTTGTAGTGGAATTCGTATTATATACACTTCAAAATAGATCGATATGAAAGTGTATATATTCTCTTAGAATATGAACATGTAAGTACATTTGGTAGTATAATCATTTTTGTTTGTTCTATTAGTTTTAAAATTAATTAAACTTACATAATACGGAGTTTATTCATTAAGAATGTATTATTACTCGAGGTTGTACTTATTTTACTTCTTTGAATCTTGGTTTTATGAAGTAGTAGCGGGATTCGTGTTAATTATACACACCTGAGAATATATCAATCAATATAAAAAGAGTATACGTTTTTTAATTTTAGATTACAGATGAACATGTGAATACATTTTGTAGTGTATTCATTTTTTTCTTTTTTTGCACCATTTATTTATCTTATATTTTGTTCAGTTAGTTTTATAATTAACTAAATTACATAATACGAAAAGTATTCATCAAAATATATTATTATTTGAAGCTATACTTATTTACAGTAAATAAATATTGATATATAGGTTATACACTTACACTTCATATAAATTTATTTTAAATAATTCTTTTCTTTAGGGATAGATGGAAGGATAACTACTACCAGTGAATAGTAATGAAGAGGTTAGTTTATTATATTTTTCTTTCAAATTTTTTTTCTTCTGTAATTTGATTTTCTTTAAACTAATGATACTTTGTTAAATTTATTATTTTGCAGGACAATAATGAGTCAAATGATAATTTATTGATGACGAAGGGTTCTTACTAAAAAAAAATTACATATATGTTTATTTAAAAGAAATAATGTAAAATTGAATAGTCTCTTTGTTATAAATACTTTAAATATAAGATTTTCGAAATTTGTTTCAACCATAAAATATTTATGAACTTTATAGTTATACATAGTAGTAAAAAAAATTACACACATATATAATAGTTTATTATAGATACTACATATAAATTTTTTAACTATATATAAGTGTATAAGCTAAATGATTCGTACCTACTGGAAAAACCGGAATAGGCAACAAAATAATTTGTGAAAGAAAAATATAATAAATACATAAATACGAGAGATGCCGCTTATAAAATATATAAAAGTTTATTTGATAAACACATATAATACTCTAAAACTACCTAATAGAATATATTAAATTTATAAATATTTATAATATCTTATTTAAAAATAAGACTAAGTTAAGTAGTTTAAATTATATTAATTTAATTTGAAGATATGTTTTACCCGCGCGGTGCGCGGGGTTAGTAGCTAGTATTATATAATGAATACTTATTATATATATATATATATATGGAAATATAATTATTTGTATTACTAATTATATACAACTATTAGTTATCATATCAGGCGGTATAATCGAACTACACATAGAAATATTAACACAAAACGAAAATAATTAACAAACTGTAATTGTATCCGTTTGTGTCGACTCATTCTGCCTTGCTAAAATTGCCAGCTCTTATCTAGTCTAGCTCCGAAATTATGAAAAGAATCTTATGAAAAGAATCTTGTTCAATAAAAACTTCAACTACTATACTATTGCCATGTAATTAGTTTAAAAAAAAAATTACTTTTTTTTGGCTGCCAACTCCTTGATCGAGTCTTCAGCTAAAGTCTAATCTAATTAAGGGTTGGGAAATCTGATAGACTCCGTTCCAATCGCACGATGGCATCCGCCGGAAGAGTACAGAGTGTTTCCCAGTCAGGTTTACCTCAGGTGCCCCCTCAGTACATCCAGCCCCCTCAAACGCGGCCCGCCGCCCTCACCTCCGATGCCGGTGCTACCATTCCTTCCGTCAATTTGCACGGTTTTGACTCCACTCGCAGAGATCGGATCCGACAAGAAGTCGGCCGCGCCTGCAGAGACTGGGGCGCGTTTCACATCACAGGTCATGGTGTTCCGTCGTCACTGCTCGATCGCGTGAGGTGCTTAGGCAAGTCCTTCTTCGACGACTTGTCCATGGAAGAGAAGCTCAATTATGCTTGCGACGCAAGCTCCGCCGCCACCGAGGGTTACGGCAGTCGGATGCTTGAGAACAAAGACGCGGTCCTTGATTGGAGAGATTACTTCGATCACCACACCTTACCTGTCTCTCGCCGTAATCCCTCTAGATGGCCACATTATCCTTCTGATTACAGGTTTACCTCTATGTTTATGATCATGTGTTTGATGTTCTAATCGTTGAAGCTTTTTTCTGTTGAGATCTTTTGAAAGCCCCACTAGCTATCATTTTATGTGGCTCAATGATAATTCAATGTCCAAATCATGTCAAGCTCCATACATGAACAGAAATTTACTTGACAATTAGCGTTAATGCCCTGAATCTGTGCTATTCGTTAAAACTTTTTCTGGTGAAATCTGTTGATAGCCCCTACTATCCATGTTGCTCTCATTTTCAGTGCCTCAACCATAATTCGATGTTCAAATCATTTCAAGCTCCATACTTTAATAGCAATACACTTGACAAATAGTGTTAATGCCCTGAATCTGTGCTGGATAGGCAAGTCATTGCAGATTACAGCGATCAGATGGCATTGCTGGCCAGAAAGATGTTGGGTCTAATCTCTGAGAGTTTAGGGCTGCCCACTTCAAGTGTTGAGGATGCTGTGGGGGAATTTTACCAGAATATCACGATCAGTTACTATCCACCTTGTCCTCAACCTGACTTAACGATTGGTCTGCAAACGCATTCGGACATGGGGGCAATCACCCTCCTGATACAGGACGATGTTGGTGGTCTTCAGGTTCTGAAGGACGGTGAATGGGTGACTGTTCATCCTGTTTCAGATGCCATCTTGGTCATTTTGTCCGACCAGACTGAGGTACTTTCCTATCATCAGCTTTTCTTTTCCGAAACTGTTTTTTGATTCATAGTTCGAGAATTTTGTAATGCTGTTGATCACATAAACCAAACACGGATTTTTTTTCTTTCTATTTTTGCTTTTAATGCGTGTAGCAATTATCGTCTTCTTAAAACATCTGCATCTCGTTTTCTGCTGATGAAGCCTTTTATTCCTTCACATCCACATATCATAAATGAGGCACCTCAAGTTGTGCCTTATATATAATGAAATTTGCTAAGCTAAAGACTAGAAAGCGCATAGACAATGAGTTCAAGTCTCCCAGGATCAAACTTATGTACGTGTGAGTTTTACGGTCCTTCCTCGAAATATTATCTGCTTATTGAAAGGACTGTTTTTAACAACTATCTTCCTTGCAGTTGTAGTAATGTGAAGTGCTATGTTTGTAATTGCTAAGTTGGTTCATCATGGAGACTTGTAGAAGAATGCCAATGGTTTTTGAAATATATATAAATAATGTCCAAGTGGTTGTTGGCTTTAAAACTGTTAAGAGCTTGTAGAATCTGAAAAATTAATAGCAGCTTGATGATATATAACTTATAAGTCACTCAGTCCTTTGACAGTTTGGTTTAGGGTTTAGGCCTGATTAAAAGACGCGCTGAACAGCTACGTCATATTACATGGTTAGTCAGTCATTTGTATCGTTACTTTTGTTATCGACTGTGATTTTGCAGGTGATCACGAATGGAGTATATAAGAGCGCAGTGCACAGGGCTATAACGAATGCTAGCAAGGCGCGACTCTCAGTTGCCACCTTCCACGACCCTTGCAAGTCGGCAACAATATCTCCTTGTGCTCAACTCGGTCCTCCTCGTTATCGAGACGTCGCATATGGAAGTTACGTCTCTGCTTGGTACGGTCAGGGTCCCGAAGGAAAGAGGAATATTGACAAATTGTTGCTCTGACATTTTCACAGCGTATTATTGTTTCAACGGAGTTGTTTGAATGAAAGGATGAAACAACAGTCAATACCAAAATAAACTTGCATTTATTGTTTAGCTGTTAATACATGATTATACTAACTTCAATTAGGAGAATGACAATCCCATTAGGGTTTAAGAGGAGAATGACAAACCCATTAGGAGGTAGCCCTCACCACAATCGGACTCCTTACATGGTGCGTAGCGTCAGACCATACCAACTCTCCAAACGTGTAGTCTCGTGTTACGGATGTAGTTTTCTTAACCGCGACAGTGACAGTGAAGGAGTGCTCTTCTCCAATCTTGTTGAACTTCAACCTCGTCGGCTTAACCACAATTTTAATACCCTTTGGGCTCACTACATTCACTTTGTATGTTGTCGGAGAAGTTCCGACATTCTTCAAAGTTCGAATCAATGTGGTCGATCCTCTTGAAGAAAGCTCCGGGATTGTTATTGACGGGTAGTTGAAGCTGAGGAGATTGACGTGGTTAGTGCAGGAAGCATTGGAGAATAATGAAACCTGACTGGTATTATAGCCCAATGCACAAAGGAAACTCAGATAATCATGAATTCCCAAATCATATACAAGACCGGGATCTGCGGCTTTGTTGGGTTGGATGTGGCCTGCTCCATAACTGAACGGATTTGCTTGTTCGTACGACGCATTTAGAATCGTTTCCTTCACATTGTCTAAAGGGGTAGCTGTACAACAAAACAATGTTAATAATATTCATGAGGCAGGGATAAATAACCAAACAGCTAGCTGAACTTTATCCAAAATTGCATTTTCGAGAAAAGTTCAGCTAGCTAGTTGCATTTTCGAGTAAAGTTTTAGCTAGTTTGGTTATTTACACTGTGAGGCAGGCATGGCAACAACATGAGATAGCAGATCATATCAGATTGAATGCTTCTCTACATAGTTTACTCACCCGTTGTCATGATAGCAGATCGAATTGCAGCAGGACTCCAACTTGGATGTAGAGATTTAAGAAGACCTACAACACCTGAAACATGAGGACATGACATCGATGTACCCGATACTGCGTTGAATGGAATTCTCCGCTTGTCAAATGCTTCATTTGTCGGCCCTTGTGCTTCACTATATGCAGCTATAATACTAACTCCAGGTGCAGTAATGTCAGGCTGATCAACCAAAACAAAATTATAATGATCATTAATATATGAAATTAAAGTAAGAAATAATTGACAAAAATGACAGTATATCTATCGTAGATAAACCTTGAGGATTTGTGGTGTGATGGTGTTAGGTCCTTTCGATGAAAATGCAGCCATAAACGGAGCTGGCTTCACGCCCAGTTGTGTCGTCACTCGAGTAATCTGAGCCATGGGCGACCTATTAAAGTCAACAGAATTTTACAGAATCACTAAAAAAAACAAATTTATTGGGAAACAAATGTATATTTGCATCCTAATTCTGATACATAAATCCCTTGCCAGACATCATCCTAGAATTCTTGAGGTCGGCAATGCTAGCATACACCAATAGTTAAATATGGTGATGACCCGAGAAAAACAGAATGTAGCCTACTTCTGTTTATATAATAGTCACAATACGTCAGCCAAAAAGATCCCATTAAAGAGAAGAATATGCACATATTAATACTAGTTACAATAGAGACGGCATCAACCACCGATAATTGCAAGGATGACTCTTTGATGGAAAAGACATAGCCAAATGGTAGGTAACTAAAATAGTAGAGATAAGAGGTATGAGTTCTTACTTTCTCGCACTCACATAACTAAAGACAGCGAGGCCATCAGTGTAGTTGATATGTGAAGTAGGAAGCACATGTGGATCGGGGATTATTTCATTCCCGGAGAGCTTATTGTTGGCGAGGACCATCCCCACAGCTCCGGCAAGTAGGGCTTGCTCACCTTTGTCGACTCTAGCATTATCTCCCCGAAGGCAAATCAATATCTTTCCCTTTACCTTCCTAGCATCAAGTGTTCCTGGCTTGCACAATATTCTGCATAACCAAACAATGGCCACAATTAATTCGGGCCAGTGAATGTCCTTGTCTCTATGGTGATACTGAAAACAGGGCATGCTTATTGATGAATAAAATTCAAAGGCACGGCAGCTAAATCAAGACCCTTACGCTTGCTCGGCTGATATATTAGTTGCTTTAGCATCAGCAGCACTAATTAGCTTGTAGAACTTTTTGGATGATGATTTTTCCGACATGCTTTGTCCCTTAACAACAGAATGGAATAATGGTAAATAGCAAACACCAATTAATATCAAAGCATACTTCACTATGTAGGAATGTTCCCATAATCTTATCCTAGACACTTTTCTCTTGTAAGGTAATATTCTACTAACTTAGATTCAATTTGTTCAAATATAATCTTATCTATCCAAAACCAAGATGACTATTATTCTAAACAAATAGGATGCAATTTAAAGGGCATATAAAAAACAATACCTATGGCACAAGAAAATTTGATCCCTCAGATGGTATGGACCTACTATACAGATGAACTGAATCAAAATTTACTGACTTTGTGTTCTTTTTAAGGAAAAATGGAAGGATTCTACAAATTTATCTCATAATAACTTACAGTTTGACACAGTATAACTCCTCCATTTCCTTTCAAAACCCCATAAGTGAATAATATGAAGACTCCATTTTTCTCCCATTACCTAGCCTATTTTCCCTCCTGCTGCAAATAACTGTTGCCCATCCCTTTCATTTCCATCAAACATTGTGTCAATTATCTTCAGCAAGGATAAACAATATACTTCACTATATAAACATTGAACCAAGGAATGATTGTCACTAAATACATCAAACTATCATTTACCATCTAGATGTAAATCAATGGAGTTTACTGCATGGAGACCTCTACTAAGACCTTACTAACTAGCTGATATCAATTTGATTAAAATGATAGCAGAAACAGTAGTTATGTAAATCTTAGAAAACAATTTACCAAAAAAAAAAAAAACTGAGAAAGCAATAAGATGGATGAGTGAAGGAGCAAACCTTGAATCGCTTTCCCTGGCTAGTAATCACATAATTAGGGAACTCCCTGTCCATTGTACTAGCCGCAACGGTGATTAGCCACGGGGAAAGATTTGAAACTGTACCGTCGGCAGGTCCAGAATTGCCGGCAGAAGCAACCACAACAATGCCGTGACTAACCGCATGGAATGAACCGATGGCGATGCTGTCGTTGAAGAAGGGAGCAGGATCGCCGCCGAGAGAGACGGACAACAAGTCAACTCCGTCGTGGATCGCCGCATCGAAGGCTGCCAGAATGTCGGCGTCGAAGCACTCGTTTCCGGCAGCTGGCGGCCAGCAAACCTTGTAGGCGGCAACTCGAGCCTTTGGAGATCCGCCTTTGGCGGTCCCTTTGCCGTAGCCGAGGACGCTAGCTCCGGTGACAAAGGCACCGCCGGCGGTAGAGAGAGTGTGAGAACCGTGGCCTTCGGTGTCACGTGGGGAGTCAAAGGAGGCGTTGAGTGGACCAACTGCAGCTGCATATCCTTTGTTGAAGTATCTTGCTCCGATCAGTTTCCTGTTCGTGACCAATCACCAGTATTCATTCATTAAGAATATTGCAAAAAAAATCCTTAAATTTTGCATTAAATGACAGGCGTGTTTTGTATGATTTAAAGAAATAAATTATGTCCGATTAGCCTAACATTAAAACTGTTAATCTTAGTGTAAATATGAAAATAACAAATACACCACTAATGTAGTTTATTATTAATTATAGGATGCTTTCTTAAATTGAGAGTTCAACACAGCTACTATGAAACAAATAAAGTTCTTAATTATAACGGAGCTAAGGTTTTAGCCATTTTGGAAGTCGATAGATCTTGCCATTGTTTATATTAGAATTTTTTTAGTCTTTTGGACTAAAAAAAGTAATCGTTTAAAGAACTTAGATATTTAGTGACTTGTAATTCGTGTTATTTACAAAAATAAAAGTTAACAACAGCATGTGAAATATGCAAATACACATTACTTTATTATGTGATATTACTAACTATTCTAAACTTTAAAATGCACTCGAAAATATACGTTATTAAATACTATAATATTTTGTTATTTTTAATGTATATATACAACTACTTTTATTAACTATATATATTATTTAATTTTAAATGTTATTATCAAATAGTCATAAATTCTTTTACAATTATAAATGATATTTTTTTTTAATCCTAAAATATATGTGAAGAGTACATAATGATATCATACACTAATATTGTAAATCAAAGTCTATTTTAATAATTGGCCCAACTAACATTGAATAAATCTATTCAATGATTATGATCTAATGTAGTAAACATAGTTGAGACTCATCAAGGTTAATTAATGTAGCATGATGTGATAACTTACCTAATTGGTATTATCAACTGCCCCCACACCACAACAAAAATAACTTGGTTGGACTAGGACTAGGAGAGACATCTCAAAAGTCACTACTTTTTTTCATTAGAAAGGATAAAGTATGCCAAAGGAAAGAAGAGAGACATGGCATGTATTGGCTAAAGAATGTCAACCTTAGAAAAAAGTAACCTTTTTATAATTCACACATTCATATTCCTACTCCCATGAGGTAAAAGGAAATCATGCCTATAAGTAAGTGGACTTGGAGTGATCAACCAAAGGGGGGAATATATATACCTTAAAGTTTATTATGTGGTTATATTGTTATTTTTAAATATAATTAATTATTACTAAATAATTTAACTTGATTCATTTGATTTTTTAAAGTGCTCACAATTATTCGATCCCTCAATATATTTCAGTTTTTAGAATAATCTTTAACCGTACATAATCAGTTTGTAAGGAATAAAATGTTGACGATAAAATTTGATATTATTCTGAAAGACATGAACTTCAAACTTCCTATTTATTAAGACGACAGTGGTTTGTTCAAACTGAATGTCAATAACCAAAATGAACTGTGTTTTCTTTTGTAAAAGGGAAATAAACAGAATATATATATATATAAAAATGCACCTTACCTATTACAACGAAAGGAAGTATCTTTATCGTTTTGACAGATTCCTCTCCACTTTGGTGGAATTGGTCCCAACCCTTCATCACTGAAGCTTTTTGATTCAGGCCACACCCCTATTCTCCATCAAGGTCCCAAAAACCAATCCAGTAATTATTACATCCTTTGTAAATATAATTAAAATTCTATATATAAGATCATTTCTAGCATCACAAACAACAAGAGATTACCATTTCCAAATGAATATGAGTTATTGGTGGTACTAATTAAACATAATGAATTAATTGCAAAGTTTGTTAGTTTGCTCAGGTACTCGAATAAATTGAAGATTTGTTTCGGAGAATTTGCTAACATAAGTTTCGTTTTGTTTCGTTTTGTGGATAATTTACTAGTCATGTTTCATTTTCTAAACAAATTCTATTAGTGAAATATGAGATAGTAAATTGTCAAAAAAAGAGATATTCAAGCTTGCAATTTGTAAAAAAGAAAATAACTATTAATTTGTTCACAAAATGAAATATAAGCTATATAATAAACTTTAGCTAGAAATTTAACTGAGTGTTCTACTATAAGTCATGAATATGATACTTATCCTTAAACAGAATCTTCGATTAATTGACATATAAGGGGAGCGGTGGTTGAAAATGGAGAGAATCATCTAAGAGAAAGAGGTTGGATAAATAAATAGAGGGAAAGGGAAGATCCTTTCTACTTTTATTTGGTGTTTATGTTACTTATTATTATTATTATTATTATTATTATTATTATTATTATTAAATATAACACTTAATAATAACATATTACAAATCTTAAATACCATTTAATATTTTATTTTAATTATGAGCAAAATAATATTACTAATTTATTTATGTTACATTTAAAAAATTGATTTAATTATAATTACACTAGTATTTTTTTTTTTGGCCAAACACTAGTAAATATATTAGTTGAACGTAAACTATCTGATGTGATTGTGGAGGTTGATCAACCGATACAGAAATCTTTATCGGCGGAGATGATAAGGGAATGTGTGGATAGTCACCCCTAATCACGGTAGCTCTTACAACGATAAATAAATAAATATATATATACGATAAGTCGGAAAATGACATTCGGCCAAGAGAAAAAAAAAATTTAGAAAATAACATGTATCGCAATTGATAACATAAAATAAAAAAATTAGATCATTTGAGCTTGAATCCCTATTGTTTAGCTTGGCCAAAAAAAAAAAAAAATCCCTATTGTTTAGCTACATGAAATACTGAATATTTTAAAATTTAAATGATTCTAAAGATCCATATTGTCAACTAATATTGTATTATTTTACGATATATATAATGCTTATAATTTTTTAACTACTTTTTTGCCAGTTTTTTTTAACTATTTTATTTCTAATTTTTTAGTATTATAATCAAATGGTTATTTTTTTTCTACTCTAATTTGATTCCACAAAATATTTTTTAAATATTAAGAATTTTCTAATTATACTTGTTATTATATATTTTTAGTTTACACACTTTTATAAATTAATTAAAAATAAATCATATATTTTTTAATACATTAATAATTTAGAAAAAATAGAAGTGGTTTATTACTAGTATTGTTTTATTAACTAGAGGAATAGAATAATTTTACATTTAATTTTATTATTATATATATAAGTTGGTCTTGAACTAATTTTTAGGTGTCGAAAAAAAAAAACTAATCCTTTAGATCCATCCATATATAAGTGTTAGAGATGTACTTTTACTTCATTGCATTGCATGTGCTCATGTAATCACTTGGCACCTATTTAAAACTTCATTCATAGGATATGGCACATGCAATATTTATCACCAAAAATAGAACTTCATTTATTTATTTATATAAATAATATAACTAGCAGCTCTCACTCTTCAATTATTAGACTGATCTAAGCTTATTGTGGAATTTTAAGCCATTCTAAGAGTATGCAAATGGTTGTTGTCAACGATAACATGGATGGTCCATATTCTTTTCTGTCTTGTTATCCTTCCTGCCAGGCAATTACAGCTACCCAACTGATATAAAAATGCTAGTCTATTATGTCTGCACCCATATACACATCTACTACTAATAATAATAACCAAAATGGTGTGTAATTATTTTAATTTTAATTTTAATTTTTAAAAAATTGGTTACCCAAACCCTTCAAGTTCTAAGTAAACTGATACATCCATTACAAATATTGTGAATTTTTTTTTTTTATCATATTTCGACCACATAGAGTTTTTAATGTGTACCAAAATAAATTAAAATGATTGTTCCGAAATATATGAAATTGGACGCTTAATTGGACTTTTGCATAATTCCAATAGTGCTTCTTAATTAATAATCTAATTGAAATTATTTTGTTCCAATCATTTCAATTTAAGTATGAATATATCTTGTATACACATAAAAATACCACAAGTTGCCGAAACATACTCATCATTTATCATTTGCTCAATTCGAACGGAAATTGTAACAAAAGTATATATTTATAAAATTAGAAATTCGACTACCCAGTTTTTAAAAATTAAAATACTAGTAATTTATAATTAGTCTCGAGTTAAAATGTCAATACGGTTATCAACCCGTAATAATAATAATAATAATAATTTTTACCAAAATAATAATAATAATAATACATGCTATATTTAAATTAATATATTTGGGTTGGATGAATAAAAATAATGGATGACGTGAACATAGAAGCGCCCTTGGACTATGGGGAACGTGGGTTGGTCAAACATTGCACCCAACACGGGCACAGAGTAATTCGAAAACAATGCAACTTCCATTCCATTCATTGATTATTACTTTATTAGGGTTAATTATAAATTTATCACTTACGGTGACGTAACATTTGTTTTCGATATTATTTATAGTGATCACCCTATTCTTCATTAATTTTTTTTTCCACAAATCAAACCTAGAAATTGTTTTTAAATTCGATTTTTTTCAAAAAATAAATTGAATAATATTATAAACACCCATAAAGATGACGAGTATATAAATATGATGAAAATAATATATTATTTACTGGTTTATTTTTATTTTGTTTTTTATCTGACACTGACATATTGGTATTGGACAAAAAATTTAATGAGAAATGTCTAATTGTTAGCGTTTTTAATTGACCTTTAATAATTAGTTGGCAAAAAAAAAAAGACCATTAATTAATGAAAAAAATGTAGTGTACCAAAACCAACCCAGGATGGATAGAGCCCGCAATGGTGCAAAAAAAAAAAAAAAAATTTATAATTTTTCATATCATTTATTGTAAAGTTTAACCGCACCATTATAGCAGTGTTATCAGAACCGGACCGGACCGGCGGTCCGACCGGGTTCGAACCGGGACCGGTGCCTCAAACGGTCCGGTTCAAGTAAATTCGGACGATGTAAGCGAACCCGGTCCAAACGTCCGGTTTTTCATGAACCGGTCGGTTTTTTGGCGAACCGGCCGGGTTACCGGTCCGCCGGTTTGGAACCAAAAATAGAAGAAAAAAAATGAAAATCCTAAAATTATAGAAAACCCTATTTTTTCAACCCCTTCAGCCGCCGCCTAAGCCTTCTTCTCTCCTACATCACGTCTGCTGCTCTCCGACATCTCCACCAAGACTAACGCGATCTCCGAATCCACCACAGCCACCACGTAGAACCCGTCGATGGGCTCCGGTCCGGGTCCACTACCGTCGTTCTTCGCCGTGGAGAAGTCCCATAAGACCCTAGGATGGCCTTCGCCGTGGAGAAATCCACCACGGATTTTGAAGAAGAGGGTGTGGAATTGAAATGTCTATTTCCCCTTCTATAGACAATGGCATCTTCTCTCCAGTAATGTGCACCCATTGTCTTCTTTAAAATGTCTATTTCCCCTTCTATATTTTTCGAGAATTCAATTCCTCATCGGAAATTTGTAACAATCGAATAACGGAACCGTGTGGTGTGGAATTGTTGAAGAGGAATGATTTGGTTTGTGAAGGGGGAGGAGAAGCAAAGAATAACGGTGCTGTGGTAGGTGGGATTTAGAAGGGGGAGGAGTGAGAATGGGCTAGGTAGGAAGATGGAGGAAATGGAAAGAATATTCATTGAAATGAAAAGAATATTCGGTGATTCTGCTGTTTAAATCTAGGTTGGCTAAAAAAGTTACTAATCCGGTCGGACCGGGTTCGAACCGGGTCGAACCGTCCGAACCGGAAACCGGTGGACTGGCCGGTTCGACCTCCGGTCCGGTTCTGATAACACTGCATTATAGTGTGGTGTGATCATTATGGTATTAAATTTATAACTATAATTATCATCATTATATATATATATATTATAAGTTTATAGTCTAATTTTATTCTTTGCCACCGTCTATTCGTTAATTCCTATAAATATTGACCATTAATTATTAACAAATATTTCGGCCAAAAAAAAAAATATTAACAAATATTGACTTTAATTCTATTCAACCTAAATATATGATCGTCCATTCAATTTATAATATATACAAATCTTGAAGAAAAAAAACTAATTGTCTAAATTCTATATAAAAAGATTTGTGTTTTTGTTATATATATATATATATATATATATATATATAATATTAAACATAATAAGTTGCAATCTTGTGTAATATAGATAGAAGAAAAAGAAAACAATAATTAAAAATAAACACTTGTTTTTGACGAAGTGATTGATATATATTAAGTCTTGTTAATGAAAATACATGTCTTTTCTATAGCAAGTCAATTTTTTTTTTTTAAATGGGTCAAAACAAGCTAAGTTAGTTAAAAGCAAAATAATCATCGAGCCAAAGGTAAGAAAATTGTAATCAGGCTAGCAAATGAGATTATATCATCAAATATTCAAGTAATAAAAAAATCTCATCATTCTAACAAATTTTCATATTTAACTTATCTTGTTTACAATTATGGTATTAATAGTAATCACATCATACCCTCAATAACTAATTGCAGACAACCTTATTGTTAATATTATTATTTTGGGCCAACTATTATTATTATATTTATTAGTTTCATCGTTTACCCTAAGTCAACCATAGTAACTAACTCCGAAGAGAAGCAGCAGGACGATCCAGAAGATAATAATAATTAATAATAATAATAAAATAATGCATGCATTTAAAAAATTGTTCATTCACAAAAAAAGAAAAGAAAAATTACCAGTGTCGAGGTTTCCGATGATTGTATGTTCACCGTATCTGGCCTTGTTCCATATTGAATCCGAAGGGACCGAACCACCGTGCTCCAGCCCCAGGAACTCCCATGATCGAGTCGTGTGAAGCTTCTTTGCCTGGTTCAAGAACACCGACACAACTCTTGGGTGCTCTGTCCGTACATATACATACATACATAATAATTAATTAACATCAATCACTATATTTATTATACTGTTATTATTTACACCCATTTCGAAATAACAAAATCAATCTGGTAATTAAAAAAAAATCGTATTATGATAGCCGTTTTAATTCAACTATTCTGATTTAGTCCGACTCTCTCACAACAAGACTGAATTAGAATTGATGAATCGGAACGTAAATCATTTCTGATATATGTACGAGAAGCATAGAGAAGACTTACTAGCGATTGCGGCGGCAACTTGGTCTTCAATCGTGGCGGCAAAGCCATTGATATGCATTGCGTATGAATACACTATCGCATCCGCAGCATCATCTCGACTTTTAATTAATTTGTCAACAAAAAGCACGTCAGATATCTGTACTATTGATATGAAGTCGTATCGTAATCTCATCGTTAAATAATAATTACCTTCCGCCCAAAAAAGAGGCGAGAAAGTCGTAGTGTGATTCCGCGACGTGACGGTTTAGATCGTCATCGGAGAGGAGGAGCTCTTCGGGGCGGTGAGTGTGGATTCCCAAGTAAATCACATATGACTAATTTGAAGAAACAACAAGATGTATAAGCATTATTTCATTGATGGAATGTAAATGTAGTTGGTTAATATGGTAGCCTAGAGAGAAATAGTGATCACCTTTTTGGCAGCAAGGATGGGTTGATGCTGCTCCAATAAGAAAAGTAAGAAAGCAAGTAGAAGCCTAAAAAGTTTCATAGCTTCTTCTTCTTCTTCTTCTACTTGCAACTTGCAACTTGCAAGTGTTGTTGTGATATCCTACAGTGCACTGCAGCAGCTCTCCCTTTTATACTGTAGGGTGTAGAGCTAGTGGTTATTGACTTATTGTATAATATCAATGGATCCAACCAATTATCATAAAACAAACTATCTCTCTATAATATATATACTATTATTGATTTGTCTACCCCAAAAATATTAAATACCACACATAAAAAACTATACTATTATTGATTTGTCTATCCCAAAAATATTAAATACCACACATAAAAAACTAACATCTTTAATCAATATAATCATGTAGTGGTTATGATTTCATAGATTAATCAAAGTTTTGAGTTTAAACTCCACCTACCCTTAAAAATATAAAAATATTCATGATCAACACTAAAAAGTTAACTCTATGTGAGTATGAACATGGACAAAGCCACCATAGGACGATTGAACAATTGTTCTCTTTAACTTTTCGTGATATGCAATTTTTATCATAAAGCTTATATTATTAAATTTGATCATTTAAAATATTACATTTATCTATGAAATGTGTTATATAGTAGTTTTTTTTTTATGTAACTCAATTCTTGATTCATGAACAAAAAATTTAGATTCGTTCATGAGTTTGGATTGTTCAAGACGCGAAGAGCGAAAAGCGTATTGCCTTGCTAATGTGGGTTTCCCTAAAAATCACTAGTCGATAAAAAAAAAAACCATATTTAGATAGTAGTTTTATAATTTATTAGGATAGAATATAGATAATATATAGGTGTCCCTATATAGACGCTAGAGGTCATGACATGACACGTGATATGTGTGGATATATTTATATAATTAGTTTAACGATGATATTTAAGTAACTATAAATTGTGTATGCAACAACTGGAGTTAACTTAGCATAGTGCTTAAAATCTTTGCCTTTAATTGTAGAGGTCATGACTTATCCCACATGTATTATAAAACCCGAAACATCCTCGTCCATGGCTACTTTCGGCCGAATTCGACCTCACCGGAGCTTATACAGTCTAGTTCCGGTCCAGATTGGACTATTTCTTTTTAATGATGGTTTATTTTTTACTAGGTGCTCACCCTGCGCTACGCGCAGGGCAACTTGCTAAACTACAAACTTTAACATGTATATTAATATTAAAAGTAATAAAGAATATTGAGTATAAAAGATATGAGTATCATTTGGAGGAAAAAAATATAATTTTTTTAAATATGAAGTTTTTGTAAGAATTAAATTACCTATGCATGAACCAACAGTTGATAACAATAACTAATAATATTTTATGTTAGAGAATTGTTCTCGTAATATGCGGGATAACTTATTTTTTTTAATGATATGACTAATTTTTTGAATGATGTTGACAACCTAAATATTTTGATATAAAAACAAATTTATCTAAAAGGTAAAACATAGTGAAGAATTTAATAGAAAGGAGAAAAAAAAAAAAACTAATCACAAAGAAATGATACTGAACCTTATATTCTTTTTGTAATTTAATTTTGCAATATGAAAATAACAAAGACATGAATGATTATACTGAGCATCATATATTAGTAAAATCTTATTGTATTGGAAGGAATGAGCATTTTAGAATCCGTCATAGATCAATAACGCACTCTGTAGAAAATATTATCATCTTAATTATAAACAACTTCATCCATTATAAATATATTAGTAGTTTATGCATTCTTTAAAAAAAGCAAGAGCATATGCACTATAAACACTGTAAACAAATACAAAAATTTATAAATTTGAATCAATTATACATCTTAATACTCTCCCCAACTTTACATAGTCATCAAGAAAAAAAATTGGCCATTAGAGGTAATTCAGTGTGAAATATAATAAAACAACAAAGTGTGTATGTAATCCATAAGTAAGGAGGAAGGGAAACGGAAGGGAAGAAACAGAGAACATAGAGGAAGAAGAACTAAGATGAAACGGCAATAAATAAATTAAAAGAGGAGCATGTCAATATCCTGGTTTGGACGGTTCGAATGCGGACCAGACCGGTCCGATTGAGTGAGGTGACATGTCGATAGCACAGCCCCTCCTAATGCTGACGTGGCGAAATGACAGACCTCACTTTCTCTTTCCTTTTGCCTTATATAATATATAGATAGATAGATAGATTTTAAAAAATGGTCCGTTAGAGACCAGTTCAGAACCGGTTAGAATTAATTTGTTAAAAAACAGTTTCGGTTCTATTTCGAATTAGTCCAGACTGTTTTTTAATGAAAAAACAAAAAGTCAGTTTCAAACTAGTTTCGATTAAGTATATATAATATGTTCCATAAAAATATATTTTACAATTTTTTTTTACTGGTTCACTCATTGAAAACATAATCTGTTAAGAACTAATTCGAATTGGAGTAGTTTTAAACGGTTCTATACCGAACTAATTCTGGTCTTGTTCGACCAGACCACGGTTTAAATGACCAACCATACTTAACATTTTCATTGGCTTTAAAACAAACTACTCTCCTTTCAATATCTTGCTGAATCAGTTTTAAGTATATGTTAAAAGGACCTCACCTAGCTATATGTACGGGTGAAACAAAATCCGGTTGGTCAGAAAAATCGGTGAAAATAGAATCGGTCCGGACCAAAAAAATCGAATCCGCAACATGCAGTTTGATTTTTTATTAGATTTTTTTACTCTAATTTGATTTTTTGGTCCGGTTCGGATTTTGAGATTTGATGACCGTGCCGAACCGACCGTTATGCAAATTAAATATATACAATATATATTATATTAGTTGATATTAATTAATATAATTAATTAATTATGTTAATATAAATTGTAAAATAGTCACTCATGAATATTATTTTTTCTTTTTGTATTTTATAATTTATTTAATTATATTAATGGAAGCTATTTATCCTTTCAATATGATATTTTCTATGGAAATGACGAGAATTTTAGATGGTAAATATTTAATTTTCGGTTTAAACCGAACTGAAAAAACGTACTATCAATGGACGATTTATTTTTTCTCAAAGAGTTTTTTGGCCGGATTTTTTTAAGAGTAAAAACCGGACCGAAATTTTAAATACCCGACCGAAACAAACAAACATTCAATCCGACCGGTCCGGTTTAACCCCTAGCTATATTGTCCAGGTTAATAATCCTTTAAAATATTTTAATTCAAACTTTTTTTTTTTTTTTGGTTACGCGGGTGCTTCTGATTTTCATTTCAATCCCCCAATCAGAAAGCTTTGAAAATAAGAAACCAAAAATTTCCCGCACAGCACTCTACTGTGACCCCTAGCACTCGTGGATGCTAGTGCTGCTCTTTCAAAGTAGAAGAAAGGGATAATCGAGTTCGAGCCTATCCATGGAGTCCAAGCAAAACCCGCCTGAAGATCCAGGCCACACGGGGACCGAAGAAGAGACGATCGCCGCAAAGAGGAAGCGATCCCGGCGAGTGAGCTTTGCAGATATCGAAATCACGTCCGTCCACATCTTCAATCGAGACGATGACCATTCCGACTCTACTTCTTCTTCCGACCCTAAACCCTGCGGTGGAACTGATTCTAATGCAAAGTGTCATGAAATCGACGGGATACGCCTTTTTTCGGAGTTAGGAGTTCGCAGCAGTGATTCTCCCAGCGCATTCGACGACAAGGAGGAGGGACGAGAGGTGTTTGCTGACGGGAAGTCCTTCTTCAAGCTAGCTGAAACACCGTCTCCAGGGAGTAGCACTGCTGGCTCTGCCTTTTCCAATGACGGTGGGTTCCTTAGTTTCCTTCTTCTATTAACATTTGCTATTTCGGGCATTCTTACTTGTGCTGGAAATTGATACGTTCGAGATTGATCTGCTTGCAATGAACGGAAATTTACATGTCATCGCCTGTCAATTATGCTAGGTGGATCAGTGATGCTCGGGTAGGGTTTTGTTAGAACTTTATTTTCCTGACGAACCTTGGCCATCTGATGCAAAAATTATCAAGTAAAATTGCATTGTGATTAATTTCAATGAATTGCACTGTTACTTTCATTAAAGCCTAAAGATAAGCAGCCGTTCAAATTGTTGCCATTGTGATTAGTTTGATTGTTAGCAACTGCCTCCTGCTTCTGAGGTGAGCTAGACTCGATTATTCTGGCAGTGCTTTTACTGTCAAATGTTGCTCTCTGGAAAGCCTGATATGCCTAAACTGTCATTGACTTCTTTTCAGCAGAAGACAATTTCTTTGGACCTGTATCAACAAGCTTCATTAGACCTCCTAGGTTGTCAGATTCTGCAGCATCGGATGAAAACCATGATATTACGATGGATTCGACTTCATTTTCAGTGCACTTCCGTAGTCTTGTTAGATCAGACTCAGGAGGAGATACGAAAACACCTACAAGGACTCATCTTGTTTTTGATGACAAATCACCAGCGCCAAGTACAACAGTGACAAATTCTGGAAGTCTTATGGCGCTAACAAATGCTAGAAAGTTCACCCAGGAGTCTTCTGTTTCACTTGATACTGGTGCAAGTGATGGAAATAATTCAAATGAAATGAGCCTTGTTGAAGAAGACGCTAGGAGCTACGATTATGGGAGGCTTTCTCCTTCGCTAGATGCCATTTTTGCTGAAGGCAGTAAGGATTTGGCGAATGTATCTCCTTATCATCTTTCCCATACTGAGGCAGCATCCAACTTTGAGTGTGGACGTGGTGAGAAGGATGAGAAAGATGCTGGAAGCAGCAAGATGGACAGAACCATGCCAACTGAAGAGGTTATGAAAGATTTATGTGGTGTTGATGAAAGGTCTCCTGATTTATCTGTTGATCCTCATAAAGTAAGGATCACTTATCTTTGACATTCTGGTTTCCTTTTTCCTTTATTTTACTGCACTTATTATTTGTCTATTTGCAAGAGTGTGAAAGACCTTGGAAGTAATGAAATGGACAAGGGCATGCCAACTCAAGACCAAGAGGCTGTGAAGGATTTATCTTGTACAGCTGAAAAGTCTCCTTACTTATCAGTGCCTCCTCATGATGTCGTTTCTGAACAGTCAGATGAAGTAAGAATAGCTGATCATCCCGTGACTTCATAAGTTAGTCTACCAGTGTCCTGTCTGCTTTTCCATACTTATATTTATATATATATAATACTTATTTTAGTATACCCTAGCAGGAGGTCACTATGTTATACTAACTAGGAAATTCACTTTCCTATGTCTGCTGATGCCATCATTATTTCGGTGCACTTGTAGAGCAAAATAGTTTGAATTATAAGATTACTATATGTTGTTGGGCTATAACCTGGAAAGCCTTCACAACCTAGACCTCTTTCATGAAATTGTTCAACAAAATAAATTGGTTTTCTCATCTACTTCCTACTGATATACATGATTTTCTGGTAGAATAAGGAGGTTGTTGCCACAGTCCACTTTTGCTTCAGTCCTTTCTGTTTTCCTTTTCATTCTGATTTTTAATGAGTTCTTGAGACTCATAGGTTAGTGATTTGTTTGCTGATGTGCAGGCCAATAAGCATTATACTGAATCTGCAGTCAAAATGACTTGGGAAAACGCTGGGGTTTCTGATATCATTGTTGGCACACCTGAGAGCACCAGTAATAGATCACTACAGCACGGATCAGCATTTCAAGGTTCAGTTGACAGACATCTAAATACAACTGCGCTGGGGCATGCATATACAAATACTGATGTTGGATGCAGTTCTGATGGAGGTTTTCATAGATCTCCTTTGCCAGGATCAGGGTCTGCGTCAAATTTTATAAAGACACCTGCAAAATTTTCAATTCTGACACCTGAAGCAATGGGGTCAAACATATTGCTAAGTATGGAGGCTCAACATAGGTCAAGTTTTTCATCACTTCGGAATAGCATTACTAGGCTTAAAAACCTTGATAGGTCTTCTACACCTTTTAAAAGAGGAAGCGAAGCACTGAAACTAAAGATAAAGAATGTCCAGTTGGCGAATTCTTCTCATAACACTGTTTTGTGGGGAAGTGGGGCCAGTGTCGTAAGCAATCATGTAGATACTCCTGTTAATCATTTAATGCACCTTATTCGTGATCAAAAGGATATACAAAATATACATATTAGCACTGGTAATGGGACTGTTAGCACTTTGAGTGAAAATGATATTCCTGGTGGTATTAAGACAATTAGCACTTCAAGTCAAAATGTGTTGACTGCAACTGCTGCGGGTAATGGAGAATGTCAAGAAGACGAGCTGTTTACAAGTGTTACTCACAAGGGTAAGCTTTTAGAAGTTACAGCAGTGACCTCACCATGTAAATATTTGGAGTCACTAAAAGAAGTATCGCCGCTCCATCTGGTGTCCAATAGTCCTCTAAACATTGCTAATGCTGAAGCTGGTTCTCCAGTGAAGAACATACTCAATGAAATGGATGCTTCAGAAACTACTGCGAATTCACTTTTCTATGTTTCTGCATTGAAGAGGCTGGAAGAGAGGTCAGCAGAAGGTAAGGACTATCAAAATCATGAGGGTGGAGATTTGAAGCAACACCCTGAGTTCAGCAAGTTCATTTCTGCTGCCCCTGAGCAGAATCAAACAGCTCGAGAAAAGACAGTCTCAAGTGGCTGTTTGATTCATAATGCCGGTGGCATGCATCTCTTTTCTTCGGAATCAGTGCAGAGTCCTAAAGGAAGCCCTCTTGAAAAATTGCATGTTGGCAGTATAGAGCCCTCGCATGTGGAAGCCTCAGTATCTTTGCCGTCACAAAACAATTGCATTGGTGTGAATGACTACCATAAAGAGTCCCTCCATTCGGAAACCCTGTTTTATGAGAAGTCTCGCACTCAGAAAAGAACTGCAGAAGTTCTCGGTGACAGAGACCATAATAGCAAATTGGCCAAAATAATTTGCTCGGAGGTTGGAACAAGTGATGCCTGTGAGGATGACCTCTGTTTAGAATCTTCAAACTATAAGAATGAAAGGGAAACAACAGGAGAGAATATGGCCTTAACAAAATGGGATGATGTATGGCAGCTGCATCTCCATTAATCAATAACTTACTGCTCTCTCGTCCAGTGGTTATATTCTGACGCGCATATATTTCTTTTCAGGTTTTGAATAAGTTTTCAGAGGAGACGAGGAATATGCTAGGCCCGGAGGTTCATCAACTAGATCATAGAGGGGTGAAGAGCTTCTTCTCTTTACATACTTTTAAATTAAAAACACAAACTAGAATAAAAAGTGCAGCAATAAATGCAAGAATATTCACTTCCATCATCTATAATCTCTCTTTTTTCTTTTGTATAATCAATCTCTTTGTCCTTAACTCGGAATTTAATCCCATAGACATGATAAATCTTTTGTATGTCTTCAATGGGATGGATTACACCCCGTTGGTCTTGAATATGATAAAACACGAATAACAATATCTGAGGTATTAGATCTATTCATTGAACTGAATCGTGTAACGTAGGAAGATCTTCTTATTGATTAACGAAAATTTCCTTAGCAAACAAGAAAGGAAGACCTTTTTATCCAATCCGAATAAAAATTGGATTCCTGACCCATTCCTTTTTTTTTTAATCTGTCTTTTGTAAAAAAAAAAAAAAAAAAAAAAACATATTTCTCCCTCTTTCAGTTCTTTGTTTGATATAACCTATTTCATGCTTTGTACAGTTATTTCTTAAGTAGCATTTCACCGTCCTTGGTCACAAACAAAATCAAATGAAGAATAGAAGTGAAATAGCAAAAAGAAGTTCAATCTCTTTTTTTAACAGAAAGGAATGCAATAACTAAAGAACTTTGTTTCTCTGCTTACTCAATCTATGCTTTTCTAGGTTTTATCATTTGTTGGCTTCAGTTGCCATTTTTCCTTGTGTAGATGAACATGATGGAAGATCTGCTGGATGACCTTCGGAAAACCAAAGACTATGAGGTGGTTAGCTTTTCAATGCAACAGGTTAGCTAAAGAAGTGAACTTCTTTCATGAGTGATTGGTGCGAGTTAATACCAAAACTTGATTTTTCCCTAAGTTTGTTTATGTTTTCTTTAACAGAAATCCCATGATCAGTCCGGCAATCTTTTGAAGAAAAGGTGGCCCCTAAATCTATTTCTGTAGCAAAAACAAAAGCGCTATTTAGAAGCTGGAGCTTTTGTCTGCTGACATTTGTTTGTGGCCCAGTCTTTGTCTGTGTGCTGATGTTATGTAATATTTTCTTGTTCCAGGTCAGCTGAAACATTATCCTTGCTATACAAGGTTGCATATGAGAAGGCACTGCTACAGTTGAACTGTTTGAAGCGTGAGCGGTTGAAGGTATATTATATTTTGTGTTTTTAGTTTGCTGGCTAATTATACTCCATTTGAAGTCTTACCCTGTTAAAAATGCAGAAACTGGCGCTAGATTTGAGCTCAGCGATTCAAGGTGCTCGAAAACTGAAGCAGAGTTATAAGGAAAGCACCTTTTCGTCATTGGCAAAAGATCCCAAAGTTGGTTCCAATTGTCACTTCTATCCAACTAACGATGTGCAAGAAGATGAGGTACTTTCTTCCACTTAACCTGAAAACTGAATATCCGTATCTATCCTTCTGAATGTTGTCTGGTGCAAAGTATTAGGTCATGCATATTAATTGGAGTCAGATAAGCCCATAATTCAACCCCTTATGTGCACACCTTCCATACAAACTGAAATAAGAGTGGTGAAGATAAGCCGCGAGTAGGTTATTAATTATTGTAGATATTGCATTGTGCAGCAACATCTGTCTTTATTTTCTATATTGTTTACTGGTTGATTTGGAACTTGGAAGTGTCAACTCCTTCCTGCTCCTACTTATAGCAACTAGTAATTGGGATTGGTTTTAGGTGATATTAGTACACATTCTTAAAGAAGAGTTCTCAAGACAATAAGTTGAGCGATAGTGTCCTCCCGTTATACTCTGAGCACCAGTAGCATTTAATTGCTTCTGCTTGATCTAGGAGTGTCAAATCCAAGCAATTGGATGGGTAAATATATCCATAATAGGATAGATGATAATTATTAGTAATAGGATTAATATTAGAGATAGTATATAATATATTATGACTTCACATTGTATTACCCCTTGCCCCTAGATACCAAGTATCCTTTTAACACTCTTGAATCCGAGGGACTTCTGCATTGCTCGTTAAACCAAGTTACCTCTTGTGCCTGCTTGCCTTAATTTTGTTTGTTTTTGGCCTACTGTGTTAGCTTTAAATGATGTTATAGGAAATAGTTGGATTAACTTTTCCATCTTTAGTTTATACTCAGAATATTTCTTCATCTTTAATTCATGTTGCTGTTTCTACTATTCCAGGTTGTTGGTAAACTGGCAGGTATGAAGCAGGAGTATGAATTGTTGGATGAGAAAACAAAGAGCTTAGCGGACTTGTTATACAAGCGTTGCAACATAAGTACGGAAGAAAGCAGCATTCACACTACAAAACCAATTAAAGACTACCTTAAGAAAAGGACGCAACGGATATTAATACATGACGATCTGAAGGTTTTTTTTAATAATAAATAAATAAAATAAAATGGTTACTTCTTACCGATCCAAATATGCGCAACTTTATTTGCGTCTAAGGCTTCTTGCTTCTTAAATATTGCCAGTCATGGAGAGTTGCTAATTTCGAGGGCAGTCTTGGCTGTCATAGTATCTTTCTTGACTATCTCGGCTTCATCTCCCAAAGGTTACTCCCTTGCTAGATTGAGTAGTGTGCTTCTGATATTGCGGCTGTCGAGTAATAGCTTGCATTTTCTTTTGTTAAATTTGTAATTCTTACAGGATCACAGTAACTGCTAATCCCGTCAGCTTAACAGTGACAAACAAATTAGAAGATATAAGGATTGAAGAGGTAATGATATCTCAATTACGGATTAGCCTTAGTCTTATTTACCAACTACAGATGATTATAGGGAATTTTTTTTCTTACTTTTTGTGATAGATGTTTCCGAAGATGAATGCTCGTTGTGCATTCACATATGTTTTCAATGAGGAGGCAACTAAGGAAAGCAGTGGCTCAATAACATTCTCAGATAAAATACAAGTAAGGTTTTCTCTTCATTATGCCTTTTAGAATCTGCAATGCACCATGTTTTTCCTTTTTGATGATTATTCAGTGCTGAGCCAATATTAGTTGGTATCCAAGATTAAGATGGTAATTCTTCAGCTGTAGCACTAATGGGTTTATACAAATGTAATTCATCATCTTCCATCTAGTTCAGGTTGCTAGCAGAATGACAAACTGGTTTTAACTCCATTGACATTGTACATCCCACATTCATTATGTTTTCCATGCAAATCTATTTTTGTTCATAAACCTCAAATTAGAACTAGGAACTTCCAGTGTTTCTACTAAAACAATATGTTCAAAGAACAAGTTGAACAATTGAAGATTGAAAAGAGATATTACAATTATGAAGTGCAGGAATGAAATACTAAACATTCTATGTAACTGTACAGACAGCAGGAGATTGATACTTTTATCAGTAGAAGATCGATTAGATGTATCTTTTCCCCTAATACTTACTTTTTCCCAATTTATCTTATTTATATGAGTTTATTGTGATATAGGTCACCTGTTTACTTCTCCGAAATCTAGTAGATGTTGTTGCGGAAGTGCAAACAGCAAGATTAGATATTAAGGAGTTGGTAAAGGCGGTTTTCCATTCTCCCAGCGGTAATTGTATTTAGATGTTCGTTTGTGCTTTGTGTTAAATTGAAATCAAGATGTGATGATAGATGATTTTTCTGATAAAAGCAAAATATTTAGGAAACAAAATGTTACACATAATATTGAATGCTTTCCCGAAGGATGAATTTTCTTCATTCATAAATATAGCCAACATACACTTGAGATGATTATATAGAAGCCTGATATATTATATCAAAAGGCGGTTTGAACTAATTACCTCTGAGCTTGGGTATACCTGTCATGCTGTTTATTTATTAAATATTGGTGGAAGGAATAAGCATACCAAGCCATATATTTGCTCTGGGACATATTTCCAAATATTGTGGGACTCTACATCATATTTCTATTTTTCGGTTTTTTGAGTTTCTAGATAACAGTTTAAAGGTAACAAATACATTATCTTATGGGTTTTGATACATGGTCCGACTGTCAAGTTCCGAGGAGATCCGACACTGACACAATGGCATTAGATGTAAATTTTGTCAACTTTTTGGGCTATTTTTTAGACACTCAGTGATTGGAACTTGTCGGACTCAGCTGTCGGAACTTATAGCATTTCCCTTATCTTAGTATGCCACCAAAACTGTGATGGAAATCTCATTATTTCTCCTATTTTGTAGTTGGGCGACTTGATTTAGTTCTTTCCTTTGTCAACTTCAAGAGTCCTCAGAAGGTGACCGTAATCCTTGACATGGCGTGTTTAAAGCGGTAAACTCCTCCCCCTTTTGATTTAGGGTTAATAACTAATTAACTGTCTGAGATTTGACCCATGTTGAAATCTAGCGTCCGTCGTTGAAATTGACTGTCCAAAGTTTGGTGTTTGTTGAAACTTGGTGTCTCCGTCTATTTTTTGGGTTAAGTATAACGGATAGTCAAGAGTAGGCCCGGTAACCAACTTCTACAGATATTATACCGTCTTAATAATTGCATAGGAAGAAAGTAAATGATGAATGTAGGGAGCTGAACTGAACTAACCACCATTCATATAATTTTACAGCGGGATTTATCCTTCAGAAATCCTTCCGCATCATGTAGAGAGCTACGGAGAGGGGACACACAATCTGCATCAGTACTCCCTTTTGACCAAACTCGAAGCAGATGCAACGGAAGGGGATCTATCGTTTGGATTCCAAAGAATTGCAAGACTTTGCAAGTGCATTGCTCAAGTATTATGTTGAGCAGTATTAATGGGCAATAAGAGAGTACTGGTATTTATCCTAACCTTTACTATACAAGATGGATAGAAAAGTTGTTAACCTCTCTTTCTATTTAGTTAGTAAATTGAATTATTTTTTAAACTCCTGCGCAGGATGTACTGCTAAGTTTTTGGAACTGTTCTCAACAACCTAGTACTACTACTACTGGATGTCTGTTTGCTTCTCAGACATTATATTATTTAGGTGTGTGTTATTAGGGTTTTTTCTTTGTTATCAATAGGTGTGCTAGTTATTGTCGGTTGTTTATGTCGCCTGTTCCTTTGTTCTTGGTGAGTGAACATTTTGTTGAAAATTGCATTTTGGTAGTACGGCAAAATTATTTACCACAGAAGCAAGCAACAAAAATGGAACTTTCATAAGTCTGTGAGTAGTGTTATAAACTTATAACGGCAACAGGACAGTTATTCTTCTACTGTACATTATCTAACTAGAAGACATAGAGTAAGCTACATACTGCAAAAATTCAAGCTACAACAAGTACATACAACAATATCATTAACAACACAGACAACAAAACTTTGCAACTGTATTTTGACGATACGCGGCAGCAACAGTGGCAGTAAGGACCGGAATTATTACACAACTTGATGACAATCATGATGATCATGATGCAACAGAGCGAATCAGTTATAAACACTGCTGCATCATAATCATCATAATTATCATATACGACTACGAACCTCATGATGATGCCGAAGAAGCATACATACATACACCACCTCATACATAGGCAATGCTTCTACCTCTCTATCTAGCCTAGCCGAGCCGAGTTAGCTCACTCTCCCTGTAAATGAATGCCAATTCAAGCAGCAGCTTCTTTCCTTGCCTTGTATGTATTCGAATATATATACACATATATTTAGAAGAATGTAGTCTTAGAAGCTTCTGGTGGGGCTCCTCAAAGGGTCGTAATCATAAGCATCACCCGTCTTGATGAACCGTCCCTTTACTCTTTTCCTTACATCGGCTCTTGCCTTGCGAGACGCGTATCTTACCGTCTTCTCAAACCTACAAGTCAATAACACTAATCCATCAATACAAAGATAGATGAAATGGGAGTATTAGTGTATAGAGGAGGAGGAGGTCATTCACTTACTTGCGAGTCTTCTTCTTTTCCTTGTACCGCAAGACAGCGTCGCTTCTGCTTCCACATTGAGTTTGAAGAGGAGGAGGCTCTCCCATGAGGAGTGATACTCCACAGTCTTGATAATCAGCAGCAACGGTGCTGTCTCCAGTAACACCCGAGAATGATATATTATTCGAAGTGAAACCGAGGATGGGTTCAGTCTTTGCACTCATCATCGAATCTGCTGAAGCCGCACTGCAAGCTGGCGCTTGTCTATAACCCTGATGAGCCAACAACAATGTAAAACCAATTAAACATTTTGATATGCAACAAATCGTATACTTGGGGTACCAAATAGTAATTAAAACAAAAAAGTTGAGTCAGCTAATCGCAACATGGAGTATAGTTGTTTTTAGGTTCTTAACCCTAAAAGATATGTTGCATACCTTAGCAACATCTGCACCTCGACATGGCGAATCCTCAGCAAATGTTTCTTTTGTTGCAAATAAGTCATCCATCTCACTATTTTCCATAAGAGCATCAGCATTGTTGAAGGTATTGCCAAAAAGTTCTTGATAATTTTCTATACTTATATCAACTTCATCCATATCAAAATCTTCATAGAAACGATCGTTGCCAAACATCCCAGACCCTTTGCCCATCTGGTTACCCGCCTAATCAAAAACTCAATTGAATTAGTCAACTTCTTCATTGCAAGCTTAACAGTTTCACCATAAAGTAATGAGAAAGAAGACAGTTATTGGATTTTAAAATGTCTATGGAAGATGATATCAACACATTTGAAAATACATGCTTGATAACCAAAGTACAAAATCTAAAGACAATTGCGACATATACAAGGAAAATCATATAGCTAAATAATGTGCATGGAACACAAAAGGGCTCAAAGAATTGAGACAAACTTGAAAATTTTGATTAATGTTGCTAACAGACCATCAATCAATATAATAATTATATGAAACCGAAAACCGGTTAATAAGATCATACATAAATCATCATCCTTTTCTCACCTTATGCCCGAGATTCTGTGACGTAGGAGGCAATGCAGATGTCCCGGCCCAAGCATTTGCTTTATCAAGCTCTACTTCAGCAGATTCGCATAAACTAGTATTATCTTCTGAGTTAATCCAGCTACCCTTTTCACTACTATCCTTTAAGCTCATCAAACCCAATCCCTGCTCACACGAGGTGTCACCATCTATGGAAGAAGATGAGTCTAATACAGAAGACCAGATTGAAGAAAGCTCTGCAGATGATGGGCACCCCGAATAACAATTAACAGTTTGCCTCTTGTGGTTTGACGATTGTGTTGAGGTCCCATGACCCATCCAATCACAATTCTGGCAAAGTGAGACTCTTTCCTCTTCACACCTTACCATAGCAGGCTGGGAATGGCATCTATCACATATGAGTGTTCTTGAATGGCGCTTCGATAAAGCGTTAGCAGAATGGACATTCCGGTCACACGATAAACACAAGCACGCTGCATCTGACCGGCAGTACACCATAGACCTTTGCTCTCCACAGAAATCACATAGAAAACCCATCTTTATTCAAACTAAGCTCAACTCTGCCAAATCCAATTGCTTCAACAGTGAATTCTGCTCAGCTCCAACCTAAAACCACCACCAGAAATGAAATTTAGATAGAATTATGAGTCCTACTGCTACCAAGTGATTTAAGCTTTAAGCTAAATCAGAAGGAATTTCCATTTTCTACTGTAATATCATTTTTTGTAAAAGAGAAGTAAAAGGTGAAGGGAATCAATCATCAAGAATAAAGGAATCAAACCCCAGAGGAAAGTAATCCAACAGTCACCATAACACGATACTCATATTAACAAATAAAAACATTAAAGATTAAGCAAAATAGGACCCCAAATAAACTCCAAGAAGGACACCGATCTTTAGCTTTAGGACGTGTTTTACCCGAAATCTGAGCTCCGAAGCAATAATTGAAAATTGTAAGAAACTCTCGACCGATTCCACACGAAATCACCCAGAAAAACTTGAAATCATATACCCAGAACTGGAGATAGATAAAGAACTGGAGAGAATCCAGCTACCCAGAAGCCAAGAACTTGAAATTCATCGCTTTGACTATCATATCTATCACAAACACTAAATGAAACCTACAGATAGACGAAGAGGGGAAAATAAGAATCGATAAGCAATGATTATTACCTTGATAGGAAGGAGAAAGACAAGATCTTGAAGCAGCAAAAATATCTATGGAAGCAGGCTGAGAGAGAGGAGCTGGAGATGGATAGATATGGTGGGTGGGTGAGGGTATGAGAGGACTTGTGAATGTGATGAATGAATATAAGAGAGAAAAGATCTTGACATCAGGTTAGCTAGCTGATAAAAAAGTGTAACTATTATTATATTTTAATAAAAAGTGCTTAGAGAAGATCCATTATAATATCTGTCATCACTATGAAAATTTTGGTGATATTTTATAGAGAAGAGAAAGTGAGTCCTTTTCATAGTTATTGTAAAGGAAAAGTTAGGTAGGCCCTTCCTTTTTGCTGGTCCCCTACACCCTACTATTAAAAAGTGCACTTTTTATTGTCTCTCCTCTCCTTGTACTACTTATTTATAGATAGAGATAGTAGTTTGTTATTTTTAATTTTCTTCTATTGTATTTTAGTTTATCATTTCCATTTGAAAGAAAAAAGATATTTTTTTTGGACGGTAAAAAGATATTTATAAAACTATTAATTTGATTTTTTAAAAAACAACAACAATTAGGAATATTCCCTTCTCTGACCTCCTTGACCAACCCAAAAACCTCTGTGCAGCACTGTCTAAAATGGAAAAATGAAAAATGATTATTACAATTATACTTAGTGTAACCATTCAATATGATGCATTAAATTGAAATCTCAGGTTTAAATTTCGAAAAGTTTTATGATTAAAAAATAATTAATATTTTACTCATTAGGAAATGACTCGTTGCGACTCTTGCGAGTGTAGACATGTTCGGCCCTAAGCCCAAGCTACCAATACTACATGTTTAGTCCAAAAATTTAGGAAGTCTCATATTTAGTATTAATGAATAATATTGGTGCCTTAGTGGAATTTAAGGCTTAACTTTTTTTTTTTTTTTTTTTCCAAAACATTTAAGACCTAAGTTATTTCAAAAAGGTGAGTCTGATTTACCATAAATATAGTACTTGTAGAGTATGATAGAAAATTCGAAAAATATAATAATAAATGCAAACCTAATTAAAAACATTGTATTTAAAAACATTGTATTGCTCAAGATTAGTGAAGGGTAGTATTTTTTATAGGGGACATTAAGAATACATATTGAGTCTCTTAAACATAGAAGACTAAATTAGTAAGAATACATTTAATGGTACTTTCTAGTTCCTAGTTCTATGTTATAAATTTACTATTGTAAAGAGTTTATAGTTCCTAATTTTTAGTTCCACTTACTGTTGGTTCCTACTAGTAGTAATTATTAAATATAAACTTTACATTCTAATAGGAATTCCTTATTCCATAATGAGAGTTCCTACTTTATAGTTCCTAGTTCCATTACTTGTCATTGGACGCCACTAGGCGTGATTAGGATCACAAATATCATTGTTTTGTCATTATCATTATCATGCCGGTGCCAACTTTTTAATACATTTATTCAATTGTTTGCTTCTCTTATATATTATATATATAATTATGCTGCAGTAAGTCAGATAATTATTAATGACACGATCTGTAATGTGTCATTCTTAATATTAAGTAAGTTAAATAATGACACGAACCGAAATTACTACTTTTCAACTTCGAATCAATTTTAAAACTTACCGACTCAATTTGTTTGTATTTTCATCATGTGACACATTCGTCAATTATAAATTTTGAAATAGTATAAGAATCCATATTATTAAATATGAAATAAATTTTTACCAAAAATGTTATATTATTTTAATGCATATGTATTTCCGTCTAATTTTTATTATATTATATTATTATATCAAATGAGAATATTTTGTTTATAATATATTGTTGTAAGAAAAAAAATTAGGATGATATGTAATATATTTTTAGCTTACATATATAAGAAATCATTAGTAAAACACTTGATTAATACTTATAACTGAAATACTAATATGTATCTAATTAATGTGTGTAAGCGTGAATCAGTTGACGAGAATGAATCAGAATATACCAATCAACGAAGAACTGTTATATGCCGATTATGACAAGATATGACCGATTCAATGAATTTGATTAATTATAATTATTATAGAAATAATTATACATATAAACTATATTGCGCGTTGCGTGCGTATTATAGCAAGTGGTAATACAAATATTACCCATAATAATAATATCCAATTACATGATACATAGAAACATAAATAATTTAGAGAACATCTCTGACAATTTAGTAATGTCTGTGTCAATTATATATATATATATATATATATATATATATATATATATGTGTGTGTGTGTGTGTGTGTGTGTGTTAATTTTTATTTTAGGTGGTAACTTTAACATATTGTTTTTATTTTTTCTATAACGTAATTTTAAATTATAGCAATCATTACTTTAAAAATTACTCGATTATTTAGATATTATATTCTTATCTTTTTTATAATTTTTTAAATACCAAAAGAATCATTTTTTTTAAATATAGTAGGTAAATAGTTGAACTATTACACTAACGATGTCGAGTTTCGAATTTCAGGATGACCACACATATCAGCCAAAGTTGTGATCCGAATATTTGGCCTAAAGTTGAATTCGGGAAAAAATATATACAAATGAACTAAAATATCATATTAGATTATTCTGATTTCGTGCATAATGTTTTTACATTTTTTTTAACTAAGCCGATCCAAAACTTGAATCTCATTTACTAGTTTTTATTTATTTATTTTAAAAAATATAAATATTTAATTTATATAATATTTTTTTATATTATAAAAACACATATTAGGAGTATGAAATTATATGAATCTCAATATAAAAATGGAAGTTGGTGTCTTGGACTCCACCAAAGAGAATTTTAATTTTATTGTAATAATTATTATAGCAGTTCAATTTTAATAAGTTAGTAGTGATGAATTAGGAACTTATTATTGAAAGTGTTCTAATATTCTTTTTATTTTTTTTTGCCAAAGAAAGTGCTCTAATATTCAAACGTAAAGTTCATGCAAGTTTTTATGTTGACTGAAGGTTGACCTAGAACGAAAAACCAAAATCCGGCCCAAAAGTTTCATGGGTTCCAAAGGTGACAACATACACAACCCATTCATTATAAGAAAGATTGGAACGACGTCGAACTTGCAGTCAATATGTATATGGTACGGACGCCCATCCCATTCCAAAGTGCACATACTCAAATATCCCTTCCAAATTCCAATTCCATTCATTATTCTGCTAACTCTTGATGATGCTATTCTATCCATTCATGGAGGAAGCAACCCTTTGAAAGAAAAGAAGAGCCATTCGCCTCACTCTCTACTAACTCCCAACACTATCCCTAACGGTGGCTTCTCTTCCTCCCCTCAGCTGCTGCTCCTACGCCAGGGAGGCGGCTTCGATGGTGGCATCCATGGAAGTCCCCGAAGCTCTGCCGCGTCCTCACAAGTTTTCCCATCACTTCCTTTCCTCTCCAGCTCCCTGCTTCGACTGGTTCCCATCCCCGTAAGTTCACAATGCAACGCCTCTCTCTTTGTAATGCGCCGCCGCTGCTTGCTCTGTCATATATCCGTTTGCTGTTTTTCGAGTAGATTTTTGTTTTCATCTTTGGTTGCCTCACTTGCATTTTTCCTAATGATGATCCTTCTGTTGTTGCTTGTCTCCAGCAGTAATTAGGCCTTGGATAATAAACGTAGTTATTCAGGGAGCATCTGCAGTTTAAATCTCTCCCTTTTTTTAAAAATGTTTTTGTTGACTTTTTACTTGCTTAAGTTCATCGGAAGTACTTTGTGTGATGTAGTTCAAATGTTCATAGATTTGACATACTGAACTATATGAACTAAGACTTCAGCTAGTGAGATATGAAATGGGGATCATTGAACAAAATTACAAGCTGCTATCTTAACAAATCCTATTGTTAACTACCACTGTCCACCAGTGTTTTACTGATAAATTTTTATCTGTCAGCACCTATAAATGAAAATATTTCCAAGAAACATACCCTTAGATCTTCTATCTACATTTTTTTAGGGATCAGACTTTTTTAGTCTCATAGAACCGGAAATTATAGCTGTTTACTGTCTGCAGGTCTCGCTATGCTCATCAACAGTATGATAATGTGTCGAAACTAGCGCTTAGTGTTGGAAATCATAATTTCCATATGCGATCAGCTATAATGTCTTTGAGGAACGGTAAGTCAAAACTTCCGGTGCTAGTTTTCATTTTCTCCTAATTTGTGTGCTTAATTTTAGATATTTCAGTTTAGGAATTAATTCTATCAATTCAGGTGACCATTATTCTTACTCTTAATCAGGCTGTAGAGTGAATAATTCCTTTAGTTGGCCACCTGTTCAAGCATCTTCAGCTGTTATTTGGTCAGTCCAGGAAATAAATAGCATTTAGATGCAACAAAATTTTGTCTTTGATTCATTCTTACCACTCTGAGCATGCAAAAACAGTGTGATGGGATGATGTGGAAGGTCATTTAGTATACTAGTATGTTGCCTAAACTTCTCGTCAGCGTATGGCATCCTTTTTTGGTTGATGGTATTTAACAAAATTTCCAGTGGATTTATTCGATAGTAAGATTTTCTATTCATTTATTTCCTAATGAACTCTAATATTTGTTTACAAATATCTTATTAACATGTCACAATCTAATCCAGAGAAATCAGTGATTACATCCAAGGATTACTGTGAGGTAAACTGGACTGTTGAGGCTGACTTGGCCGATGGTCAAGTATTGTACTTAAGTGGTGATACAGCTGATTTAGGCTGCTGGAACACAGAGATGGCCGTTCCAATGTCTCCAGGATCGCATCCTAACTTATGGAAGGCCCGGTTCAAGGTAATAATTTAATATTTATGTGTATCTATTGGTTTGTTTCACAAGACTAGAAGCATGTAGCAAGGAATGTTGAAGAATGAAGAACAAATTTGTATAGAGTGCAATATTAGATAGTGTAGGTTAGACAATAATGGTGGACTCTTTTTTCCTTTTTCATGGCAGGTTCCTTCTGGAGTGAATTTCAAATATAACTATTTCGTAAGAGAGAGTGTAAGGCCTTCTAATGTCATATGGCGACCTGGACCAGAATTTTCACTTTTAGTACCTGTACCTACTAATGAGGAAGACAGAAACATTGTGGTTAGAGATTCATGGTTAAAGAGTGCAATGAAAAGTGAGAGTTATTCAACTCATGGATGGGGTTCATGGATAGAAGGGAACGACACCTGTACTATCCCCATACAAGGGCTTCTTCATAGAGGTGACATCTTTTGCTCGGCCTATATATTTTTTTAATAGCAAAACTTAATTTGCTTCTGAACACTCAGCTGCTTCCAGTGGCTTGACAGATGAAGATGACATTGTAGAGTCTACTGAAAGTGGAATTGATGTAATCGAAGTAGAGCCTTTTATCAGTGGTTGTGATGCTCTGGACCAGGATCTTCACAACTCTGATTCAAGGTTTTGTGCAAGAGATCAGCCAGTTGAGGAACCCTGGCTTGTTCAAACACCATCCTCCCTGTTACTGAAGGATACTGAAGTATATGATTCCATACATCATGAACAACATCAACAGGCTACTGATGATAAGTTGTTAACAGGAGAGGGAAAAGATTTAGTATCAACCAAGCATTCTGTTTCAACTATTATATTAATTAACTCATCAATATGCACAATGCAAAGAATTGCTGTTCTGGAAGATGGCACATTAGTTGAGTTGCTATTAGAGCCAGTTAAGAGTAACGTTCAGTGCGATAGTGTGTACTTAGGTGTTGTCACAAAACTTGTTCCCAACATGGGTGGTGCTTTTGTTAGCATAGGAAATTCAAGGCACTGTCTCATGGATATAAGGAGATACAGGGAGCCTTTCATATTCCCTCCATTTTCCACTGAGAAAATGAAACAAGAAGCAGATGGCTTCAGTTCTGAATCATTTAGCAGCTCTGAAAGTTCCTCAGAGGACACTCCAGGAAAATATGTTCATGAAGAGTATGAGGAGAACGAAGATGAAGATGAGTTTGATGTTCTTGAAATCTTAAAAGGAAGTTCAAACGGTAGTATAATTAATTCTGGGGAGTCGGCGAAGGATGATAGAAGTAAGAGTAAGAACCATCAAGGAGGTGAGAGTTCTAATGATTCATCTATTTGTAAAGTGGAGTCTCTAAATAATGCTAATATGTCTTTCCCCGAAGCAGTGAAGGCCTCTGCAGAAACATGGAACAAGGTTCGCAAAGGCACCAAAGTAATTGTACAAGTTGTCAAGGAAGGGCTCGGCACAAAAAGTCCCACCTTGAGTCCCTATCCTAAATTGAGAAGTAGATTTTGGGTAGGCGCCATCATCTGTATCATTTGACTTTCATATGTTTCTCAACTGTCATAGTGTGCATACACCACTCATTTCCCTGATTTGCAGGTATTGATTACTCGGTGTGACAAAATTGGAGTCTCCAAAAAGATTATTGGCATGGAACGCACTCGACTAAAAGTTATAGCCAGAACGCTACAGCCACAGGGCTTTGGTCTTACAGTGAGGACAGTTGCTGCTGGTCATTCTTTGGAGGAATTGCAGAAGGACTTGGAAAGTTTACTAACCACTTGGAAGAACATAGTGGAACATGCAAAATCTGCTGCTCTTGCTGCTGATGAAGGTGTTGAAGGTGCTGTTCCAGTTATTCTGCACCGGGCTATGGGTCAAACTCTCTCCGTTGTCCAGGATTATTTCAATGAGAGGGTATGCAATGAAGTTAAATGTTTTACTTGGAGATTAAAAGAGATTTAATTAGGTACTGCTTGATAATTCTGTTCCGCATGAAACACCTCAGGTGACGAAAATGGTCATTGATTCTGCAAGGACTTTACATGAGGTATAACCAATCTTCTAAAATTGCGTTATTCTTTAAGTTCGTATATTTCATGGAAAAGTGTTTATGTGCAACCCGATTATATGTATGGCCTATGCACAATTTCCTCCCACCTTTTTTTAGCAATTTGCTCTACAACCTTGTCCATTCTTGCACTTGCATTACATTATTCGACACTTCCGTACTTTGGTCATGAGGAGGGCACAAGTTTATGAACCACCAAACTGGAGTAGGAAATATATGAACCCTATTCTCGCGTGCAATTTTTCAGGTGACCAACTACCTTCAAGAAATTGCACCTGATCTTTGTGATCGGGTTGAGTTGTATAATCAAAGACATCCCTTGTTTGATGAATTCAACATTGAAGCCGAGATTGACAATATCCTTAGTAAAAGGTGATGCCATTCTCAATGTGTTCGGATACCAACATCTTTAATTAACCGATTTGGTATGTAATCATTATATCTAGTTTACAGTTAAATCTGCATCAGGGATATCCCTTTTGAAATTCACATCTACACATTCCCGTCTTCCTTTTATGTTTCACCATCTAATAGCTTTCAATCAAAGATCGTCTCAATTTTATTTTGGTTTCCCTTTTGCTTTGTTTCGTCTTTGTAGCTTTTAGATTAGATCTGAAGCCACTTTGTAGCATACTAGCAATGATTTTCTTCCCTTGTTTACATGATAATTACACACTCTGATCATCTACAATAGCTATATTATCCTCGAGTTTGTGTGAATCTGGTTACTCATGCTTTAAATTCCAAAATTTAGATACCCCTGCTGCTCATGCTCTTGCTCATCTTTTCAATCAGGGTTCCCCTTGCTAATGGAGGTTCTCTAATAATTGAACAAACTGAGGCTTTGGTATCCATTGATGTAAATGGCGGTCATGGGATGCTTGGACAAGACAATTCTCAAGGACAAGCTATCCTCGACGTAAACCTTGCAGCAGCAAAACAGGTTGGTGGTTGCATAATTTTTCCATTAAAGTCGAGGTTTAAAGTTTATGTATCATTATTCTAAGTAGAACAGCACTTGCTACACTTAACTAATGTATAGTGGTTTGTTAAGTCGTCCATCTTCCAAGAAAGTTGGCATCCATCCAAGTTTTTTTTTTTGGCCGCAGCATCCATGCAACTTTATAGTCCATATTATGACATATTAACACTGTTATCAATTGTAATAGTCATGTTTTCCTCTTTTATCATATCATGGTTTGTTCTTTGATGTTGGTAGTTGCTGTTGACATAATCAGAGACGGTTTAATATTAGTGTAGATAGTGAGATAATGGAGATGAGCTAATTTAAGTGTCACAACAGAAATTACTGTCAGGTCCGAAAGATTACTTTGCTCGTGGACTCATAGTTGTAGGTTTCAATGCGAATAATGGATGCATGTTTCTTTTTACCATCATGACACAGATTTGACATTCTAAAATTGGTATTAATTGACTAAAATTTTCAGATTGCTAGAGAGTTGCGACTCCGAGATATTGGTGGCATCATAGTAGTGGATTTCATTGATATGGCGGATGAATGTTAGTTTCTCTCTCTTTCTCTCTCTAGAATATATAGTAAGTAGTGTGTGTTTGTCCTGCATTGACTAGAATTGAGTATGTGTAGTTTAACCTAATAACTTACGTTTTTGGGTTAGATATGAGCTTTCCTAATTATATGCTCGTTATACTCTGGAGTACTGGTATTTGATCTTCATAAAAGCTTCATTGTGTTTGAGTATGAGCTGGTTCTTGACTGTTCAGCAAATAAGAGACTGGTATACGAAGAAATGAAGAAAGCAGTGGAGAGAGACCGTTCTAGAGTCAGTGTTTCCGAACTCTCCAATCAAGGGCTGATGGAAATGACAAGAAAAAGGGTATGTATGCATTTTGATTTCACTTTCTTTCAGTCGAAAAGCATCAAGTTGTGGATGCGATAGATACGTAGCTTGTGCGTTACGATTGATAGGCTAGATCACTTGATAAAAAGTACTTGCTAGTAGCTTTGAAAAGATGGTAACATTCATAAGATACCGCTGACAGGTGCGACCGAGCGTGACTTTTATGATAAGTGAGCCCTGCAGTTGTTGCCATGCTACCGGAAGAGTTGAAGCTTTGGAGACCTCGTTTTCAAAAATCGAACAGGAAATCTGTCGTTCCCTCGTGAGTCATTCCTTCCTGTTTCTTTTGAGCATACTATGTAAATGAATATACAACCCTGAATCTCACATGAACAACACTTTGAAATATCAGGCGAATATGGACAGTAAAGCCAATCCCGAAGATCCAAAGTCCTGGCCGAGGTTTATCTTGAGGGTTGATCATCATATGTGCGAGTTCTTAACTTCCGGAAAGAAGACAAGGATTGCTATTTTGAGTAGCTCCCTTAAGGTTTGGATACTTATGAAGGTAAGTATTTAAATAAGCATATTTGAGTCTAAGTCTTGTCTTAGAAGTATATTCATGTCTGACTAGCAAGCTTTATGTATACATTCAGGTTGCTAGAGAGTTTACCAGGGGTAAATTTGAGGTTAAACCGTTCTGCAGTAATGATGGTAATAAAATGGTGAAAAATCAAACCCGAGTAAGCATTCCGAAGATATTAAGGCCGAAAACAACGGATGGAAGGGAGGCTGCTAATAAAGACTCAAGGAAAAAGGTGAATTTATTTCCTGTAAAGAAGCTCAAAGCTGCTAGATGATAAATCAATATTGTTACTGTTTGCTTAGAGTGCTTCTTCTTGTTGCTGTAAAAAACACGGCATAGCATTCGTCTATATATTATTTTAGTTCTATCAAAACGTCTTAATAAGCAGATAGCAATCAAAATATTCGTGCATAGAAAATTATGGTTTCATTTAAAGTGACTACATATGGATGGATCCTGGCAGCAACAAATCAGTACGTCTTTCCTAAAGCTTTTATGTGGTTATTATTCCACCTATCAAATTAGTGTTTCTTATACAAATCTCAATTACCTGATCTAATAGCTGAGAAATCGACTAGCAGTTTAGTCTGAGCAGTGGCGCTGGAGGACTCAAAAAAACTTGATGTCACTGTAGACCGGTGTAAACACTCTTCAATCTCGCGCCCAATCATCCAATAGTAAGTGTTATTATCATTACATCGGGAGAGGCTTAAAATGGAACCCGAACCATCTGCGCCTCCAACCAACCACCACCTGAAATCGCTTGCAACTAACAACAGATGAGTACCGCCTATCGGGTATGTTTTTGGAAATACGAAAAGATGGAAATGACATACCTTGTGCTGGTATGTTCTCCTGCTTCTACTATACGTAATGCAAAAGCACATCATAAGTTGCATTCTTCAACCTACAGCTCTGCCCTAAATGGACATCCCCAAATACATACCTGCCACCCAATATTTGCTCAAATCAACTCTGTAAACTGCTAATTTCTTCATCCCAGTGATTACATTTTAGACCAAATTTCCCTTGTCATCAAAATTTACATAAAACTAACAAAAATTCATCCAAGTCCTTAGATACCCTACCTATATTCACAATATTCAGGCCAAGCACACCGAGCTTTTCCATAATCCCAATAACAGTCATCGTGCCTTAAAGGCCCGCGCTTGGCTGGTATACGTAGTAAAAATTCGTTAGACTATATATATCTCTCTACTTTGCCCGGCCTAGCAACAAATGAGGGAAAGGGCAAGACTGCCTAAAGAAATTTGTTTACCTTTAGTGACAAAATGTGATTCTGCATTAGGATGAACATCATGCCACATCTGAAGCCATACTTCCCTCATTAGAACTGGAGACCTCACAATATTCCTGTGATTGGCTATGTAATATATACTACTATGTCAGCATTACCTCGAAATACATTCATACAATATTAAAAGGATCAATAACCTGAGAGAGGTCTGAAGATTGACCCTTGTGAATTTGAGAGGTCTGAAGATTGAAATGGTGATAACTGATGTCTGAAGTTTGGACTTTGTGATTTTTAGGTTTTCTGTCCAAATTTAACAGAACCGCATGAAATGTCAAAAATACCCTTTTGTAATATTTGAATTAATAAAAAGTTTAATTAATATAAAGATGAAATGACAAAAATACCCCCGTCTATAATATAAACCTAACCCAACTCCGGCCACCACCACGGCTCCGGCCGGCCACCACCCAACTCCGGCGACCACCACTCACGACTCCGACGACCGCCACCACGGCCCCAAATCGGAGCCACCGGCCCCGATTGGGCCCAAATCGGAGCCACAAAGCTCCGATCGGAGCTCGGTGGCTCCGATTTGGAGCTCTGTGGCCCCAGATCGGAGCCACAGAGCTCCAAATCATCGGAGCTCTGTGGACCCAGATCGGAGCCACCGAGCTCCGATCGGAGCTTTGTGGCTCCGATTTGGGCCCAATTGGGGCCGTGGTGGCGGTCGTCAGAGTCGTGAGTGGTGGTCGCCGGAGTTGGGTGGTGGTGGCCGGCCGGAGCCGTGGTGGTCGCCGGAGCTGGGAGTGGCGGTCGCCGGAGTTGGGTGGTTTTCGTCTTTTCATTCAATCATGTGAGATGCAAGAAGGGTATTTTTGGAATTTTATTTTATTTCTGGTCACATGCTATGCACATGACCAACTTCCGTCAGTTTTAACGGAAAAAACTAACGGAGACCTCTATTATCTACAAGTCGAAACTTCAGACCTCTGTTATCACCATTTCAATCTTCAGACCTCTCAAATTCACAAGGGCCAATCTTCAGACCTCTCCCAGGTTATTGACCCATATTAAAAAGGTTGTTAGAGTTATGAACACCGAGAAAACATAATACTCACTTTTATCAAGCTCCCAAACTGCTGTCCTCCTTCCAGGAATACTTTGAGCATCTTCATAGTATGTTATATACTTGATTCTTTGTGGTCTTGTCATATTGGGGATAATATCTTCACCATGGTGATGTTCTACATTCTCTTCCACTTGTACATCAGAACCATCATGCTCTGACTGCACCAACAAAGCAGGTATCATCAAACCAAACTCTTTCATCAACTAAGGAGCTATTGACACCAAATGCAAGAAAATTGATTTACCAGACATGGCTTAAAACTATTAAGCATGATTAGAAAAGCAATTCAATGTAAATTTTTCATATATATTGAGAATTGAATATTAATTACCTGAGGAGCCCTTGTTATGTTGACTTTATCACCAAGCCAATTCTTGCACCAAGAAAGAGAATGGTAGGGTACCTGCATAGTATAATACTAAACATTGAAGTTCAAGCATTTGGTTGTACACGAAAAGGAGGCTATTTCTCCCGATAATAGTATTACCGTCTCATCACCACTTGTAACTCCTGGATTCCCTTCAACCAAATTACCTGACCTGGATAAATGATCAAGATATTTGATAATTAAACAAAATCAGAATAAAGTACTAGAGATTGTCCATAGACTAGAAGCACTAAATGTAGGATTATTAGAGAAATTCTTTGCAAAACTGTTTTCATGTTACAGCAGTAATTTGGTGAAGATGGAATTTGGTAAGGTGTAGTTATATTATATATATATGAATCATCTTGTATCATTTGTTGAGAGAATATGCAACCATATTTAACAATGTGTCAAGAAGACATGCACACAACAACTAAACTCTTTTCTGGCCAATTGCTGCACTAAACTCTTTAAAAACTAACATATAAAATTAAATCTGTCTAATATTGAAATTGATGTCTGAAGTTTGAAATGTCAAAATGGATAGACACCAAATTTCAACAAAAATGAAACTCGGGACTCTCCATTTTAACATTTCAAACTTCAGACTGTTTATAGGTTCTTAACCCTAAAAATATTATGGAGGAAAAAAGGTATTGACTGACTGCGGAAATTATCGGGGCAGATCGGGTTCTATCTTAATATATTAGAACAAGAAACTATAACGCTGGAACTAGCATGTGAAACGTGTAATGTAATTGCAAGTGCCACAGGTGACATGCTTAAAGAGTGTCCAACCAGAGCTGCTTAGTATGACAGACAATTCATGGAAAGTTTCTTCAGGACTGAAGAAGCACGTAATATTTGAAGGTTTATTTATTGTTATAGGAAGGTTCATTCACCTCGAATGAAGAACTCCCTCTGTTTCATATATGATATCAGTAATGATCCAATTATCAGGGTATGGCTTCCCACTTGGTGCAAAGTAATAACCAACCTACAAATGGATTTTGAAGCCAAAGCATCAAAAGAAGCAGACCTGAATAATCAAAGCAACTCAATATAGCTAAAAAAATTACATGTAAATACTAAACAGTTAAATAGATGATAACTGAAAAACAATTGATGATAACTGCTTCCAATATAGAATTGAAAGGTCTGCAGCCACAAACTTTTCTTGACTAAAAAGAATATTGGCTAGGGTTGAAATGAAGGAAATGCTGCTAAGCCGTCCATTGATAAAGCAAAAGTCTAGCATTTTAACGGAAAAAACATTGTTTTTTTACTGTAATACACAACCATAAGCATACAAGACAGAGTGGAGAAGAGACTATCTTCAAATGATATATTTGAGTTTGAAATTTAGAACGGTTACCTCAGTCTTGGAGTCAATGCCATATATACAAAAGATATTCTTTAGAGGAGGTCTCTCCCATGGCGTGAGTGGATTTACAACAGGATCATTATGATATAACCTGAAATGTATAACACTTCAATAAAGGGATGATGAAAGAAAGTAAAACTGTAGTACGGCTTCAACAAAATTTACTATGTGTAAATTCTAACCAAAACAAGCAAGCAGCAGTAGGCGCTCAACTTAATTTCTTTTTCTCTTTGCTAGAATCATTAGGTGCTCAACTTAGTCTTAGGATAAGTAGAAAAAATGCAAAAACTGTAGAAAACAAAAAATCATGAGTAGCCTGCCTCAAAAGGTCATTTTGTCCAATTAAGAAATAACAAAAGGCATGTGGATCTATTCTTCTATACAATACATTGTCATCTCTTAGCACCACAAGAGTACCCCTCTTCAGGCAGTCTGCAGGCAGAAGAACATGAGATCAAAGCCCAGCAAGATGAACGACGCCGCAGCGTGGCTAATTATGTTTATTTTTTAAAAAAACATTTGACGTTAACTAACGAACATGTGGAACATTTTTATAAGACAAATTATATAGGCATATTTCTGAAGATAGTTACAATAGTTTAAGCATATTTTTATTTTTATTTATTTATTTAGAAGTCTATTCTATAGATCAACCCAGTAGTTCTCCTTTCAACAGAGCAATTACAAGATATTGATCATCAAGAAACTAGCTTACTTCTGTAGTTGGTGGAAAACTCTCTTGCTATCTGAGTCATAATCCTCAATTGCTTTGAAAAAAGTCCCATCTGATATTTCCCTGGCAGAGAAGGATAGCTGAGTCGGCAGCCCACACTCCATACTAGATAGATTGGCCTCAGCAATATCTGTGAGGGACGATGGATAGGCTTCATACCCTGCATGTCCCATAGAAGGCAAAGCATAAGCACAAGATGCTTCTGAATCTCAAATGAGATTTTCGGGGTCGATTACCTGCAGAGAATTTTCAACAACGTAAACATTTATAGAAAATGTTTTTGTTTGTTAAGATTGTAAAAAAAATCCAAGAAACTGACCCTTTTCCAATTTATAATATGTTTTGGGAAACCACTTTAAAATTTAAATAGCTTCCTGACTTCCGTTTATACAATTAAAGAGATTTGGTTTTAACATTAAATTTGCATTTAATTTAACCAATACATAAGTTTATGCAAAATTAAAGAGAACGAATAAGACAATAAAGATAAATAGACTATTTAAGAAAAGATAAATCTAAGCTCTTACCACGAACTGAAGGTATTTCAATATTGATTATATTTGTTGGCCATCCGGAATAGTTTGATCTAAATTCTTGTTCCTCACATTGATAGACATGCTGGCCCTTTCTGCTACCTCCTGAAAAGTGCTTCCAGTATGCAGCATCAGCTGCCTTACAATACTTTGAGAATGGCATCATCCATAAAGAGGAAGCAAATGAATTCATCATCAATCTAGCAGTTCCCTGGCACCTTGCATAAGTAAACAGTGCCTACATATTAATGCCAGGAAAAGACCTAACAATGTGGGATTATCACTATTTTACTATTAGGCACAATGCGATTATCACATAAGAGCGCAAAATATGCATCTAGAATAATTATAGGCTAGGGAATTGTTAAACAGATGTTATAATCAAATTAAAGGAAAACAAAAGAAAACAGAGAGGTGACCTCAGAGACTGGAAGTCCAAATGTGAATCCAGAAAGTGTTGCCTTGACAATCTCAGTAGAACCAAGAAGTGGAGCCCCTATGGTGAAGCAAAATGAAGAAGTTAAGAAATAATTGCCAGGACTTCCATGTTATACTATTGGAGTTGATAAAGAGTGGTAGTTGAAACTAATTAACTATACCAACAGCAAAATAGGCATGTATATGATCATCCAGCCACTGCACATAGTGTTTTGGAGCGATTTCAAACTTTAGCCACTCCAAGAAGTAACGAAACACGTTGTTACCCAACGAATGCCCAAATACTAATGAGGGGCCCCCATGGAGTTTGAGGGCAGTTTCAAATGTCAACCTGTGAGCAATCAAAGCATTATTTAGTTGTCCAACAAACATGAGAGCATAGTATCAGAGTTACAAATTCTAAACCAAACCTGAATTAAACACCTAAGATCTTAAAACCATCAACTTATACAAAAAGTTTCTCTTTGTATAGCTCAATATATTACTCTAACCTACCATAAAATGCCAATGCTCAAATACAGACTTGATAAATTGCTTATTGAGCTTTTAGATGACTGATAACTACTTTTGGAAAGAAGGCTTCTTATTTGACGCTATAGATAGACTAATAGGGCAGTAGTTCTTGAGCTCTTCTTCTGTATTATTTGAATATGAATACAGTTTCTTTCTTGGTGCTATGAATGAAGATATATAACTTACTTGCTGATAAAAGAAAAGGATAAGGACTTAAACCAAGGCTTATAATGTCAAGGCTTTCTATAATTAGTCAATAGCATACTAGACGAACTGGTAAGAACTAAGAAGACTGTATGGAGAGTACGATGTATTTACTTTAGCTTATGAAAGTAGAGATCCCTTTCCTCGAGCATTGATGGCGACAGTCTCCAATCATACGGCGCAGCAATAATAGCATTGGCTTCAATGCCAAACTCAATACACCACTTTACCCATTCTTTCCAAACTGAAGATAGAGGACCTACAAAAATAACACAGAACACTCAGTGCAAGCAATTTTGCTACAAAAACCAAGGTAGGAAAGTCTAAATGAACCTAAGTTATACCTGTTATGTAACCTGGATCAAGTTCTGTGATTGCAGAAAGACCACTATCTGGTCTGGATTTGCATTCAGGATGATCTGTTTCATTGTAGGGGTCTAAAAGCATGCACTTAAGCCAGCAATTGACAGCAGAAAGAAGCTGCAGAAGAGGTACATGTGTGAAGAGGTACACTTAAATTACTAGACCACATGTGTGAAGAGGTACACTTAAATTACTGGTGCAGTTGTAATTTTGAAATATTGGGGTATCAAGTGTTAGCATCAAACACAACAAGTGAAGTATCACTTATAACTTGTGAATGTAAGAAACCCAAACATGCAATTTGATTTTTATTTTTTTTAGATCTACCTGAAACCATAGACCAGACGCATATGATCTGTTATCGACCTTGCAGTAAGAACTGGCTAAAAATGATGGATTGCATGATCTGGATTTTGCAATTTCTCCTAACTTTTACATCTTCCCTAATTCCCATTTGCCAAAGCTAATATATACATCAATGAGTTGCAGGCTTTAAGAAGCCATCCCATGGGAACCTCATATTAAGACACTGGAAAACTGAAAGTATGCAAAACTTTACTTTGGTAGTGTCAAGCCAGACCAAATCGAGAGGGTTGAAGTCGAGAGGAGAGTACGGACAGTCAAGAATGGACCAAGCTCGGAGCTGAGTCGATGCAAAACCCGGTATAATTATGCCCGACATCCTTTTCTTCTGCTCCGTGGGAGAAACAGTGACCGCCAACAAAGCGGCCATTGCGATGAAAGCGACAGCATGCGCTCTCGTAGCAGCAGTCATTTGCGGCTTCTGCTACCAATTCGTAATGTCTCTACAAATCGAAGACGGAAACTCCAGGTTAATGCAAGCGACCAATGGCGGAGACTAGGCTCTGCCTCTGATCATCGCTTCGATAGGATTGGTCAGGCGAACGTCATTTGCACCTGCAGATGTGAACTCAATTTTGGAAACCATGAGTGAACCGTGTTTAACCAGGTACGTGTCGTATTTGGATTAGACATTTTTAATTTATTATTATTGATGATCATTTTGACTCGATCTGTCCAATTCAGCTCGACAAAATAGCCCACACGGGTCAACCTGCGAATCTGTATATAATAACCAAACCGCAATCTAATTTTGTTATCTGAATTTTGAAGTTTTAAAACTGGTTATTTAAACTTATAATTGCAGATTAAATAGCTACATACGATATAATTTCTCTAATTTAATCATAAAAATATAGGTCATATATGTAATATGCTTGGGTTTTTAAATTGGTTGTTCTTAACATACCCAGTTCGGTCCAGTGAACGTGTCCTACTACCCGATCAATTTTAGAATTGATTTATTTAATAATAATATATTTGCTAACTTGTTATGAATTCGGAAAGTTATGGGTTATGAATCCGATTTAGGTGTATTTTGATCTTCGTAAGAACTATAGTTTCGTAAGAACTATAGGTGAATGAATTATTAAAAGTCTGATTCAGTGATCTGCAGTTTGTAATATTTTATATTTATGATTTATTTTATCAAAATAAAGAACGTATTTTTATTTATATTTTTGAAAAAAAATGGCTCAATCGATTCGAAACTATTAGTTGCTTAAAAAAAACAAAATCCATTACAACCGACTGATTTTTTATTTATTTATTTATTTTATAAATGGTATCGAACCGATTCATAATGTGGTCCATTGTTGGACTGTACCTGTACGGGCCGGTCTGATGCCCAACCATATAATAGCTGAGCTTTTCGGCCTTTTGGGATGTGTCTTTTTTTTGAAGAATGGTCTTGAATTTTTGGGATTCTACTCGGTAATCCGTGAGCGGGAGATGGAAATTCTTTTGGCGCCTTATTTTTTTTTGTTTATGGAAATTTGGCGCCTTTAATTCAATTGGAAACACCAAACAAAACCAACGATGGTTCCTCCCGCCATTTCTTTCGCGCTTCTGATGTGTCATTGCCCGCGTTAAGATACTCGATCGAGGCTGAAACCAATTATTTCTGCGTTCGTTCTCCTTTACCTCATAAATTTAACCTCTCCGTCAGTTTATACTATTCGCCTCTACTCTCTGCTTCAGTTCACGACAATGGCAGCCTCGATGGTGGATTCCAAGGGCAATAACAGTACCAGGATGTTAAACCCTTGGGTTCTCCATCTCCAGAAACTGGGTCTTGAGCTTAAATGCCCTCTCTGGTATCTTTCTTCTTCCTCCTCAATAATTTCTGCTCCCTTTTGGTTTTGAAAAATAATATTTTTTGTTTTTGCTTGTGGCTGCAGCCTTGACTTTTACGTCCGTCCAATGCTGCTTCCATGTAACCACATGTTCTGCCAGTAGGTTTCATTTATTTGAGCTCGATTTTACACTCTGTGCTCAATTTATTATCTCCTAATTTATTTTATTGATTTTCACAGTGGCTGCTTGCCCGAGTCATCTCAATTTGCGTCACCATGTTCGCTCTGTCAAAAGCAATACGCTTGTGGAGGTAATCTTCTATCCCTGTTTTGATTTTTGTATTGGCTGCATAGATATTTGCTATTTTGTTGTTCATATATTCCTGTTTTCATTAATATTATACTTCCAGACAGTTTGGTTCCAACACGTTCGTTTGATTAGTCTCGCACTGATTTTTTATTTTTTGGAGAAAGAAAGAGATGTTATATTGCTATACTAATAGCATACTGTGCTACTGCTGTGCCTGAAAAGTTTCGAGTGTAAATTTTTTTATATCCATCTGGTGGTAATTGGTATGTCTCTTAATTCTTTGAAATGATTGGTTTCCAGATATAAGGCCTGCTCCTTTCATGGAAAACCTTGTTTCGATTTACACAAGTTTGGATGCTGCCTTTTATGCTAACCTTCCACAAAGTGTCCGTCCTGGTACGTCATTTAATTGTAAGAAAGGAACTTTTCTGTTTGGTGATTGATCCCTGTTGTAATGGGCCACTGTGTGCTTTCCTTGTGATCTAGTGGGTGTAAGAGATCTGAAGCAATGCCCAGTTTCATCTGTTGATGAACCTGCCAAAGTGTCTACTAAAACTGGCCGGAAAGGTAAATGGAGTTGTTAAGAGTTGTCCAGTTTTAGATCTCATCATTCTCTATACCGCCAGTCGTGCTCATAACTGTTATATTGCTTTACAGTGGTAGGAAGTGTTCAGGTTAAGGAATCTGACAAGTTTGGTGTGGAGCTGAAGAGCTCTAGTGGATTTGACAGATCCAATCAATCAACCACGGTCACGAGTTTAGAAAATGCAGAGGTACTAGATGTTAGAATTGCTGAGATGGACATGAATCATGTTGAGAACTCATCTCAAGGAAGCCCTTCCGGTGACAGTACCGACCCCAACAAGAATCATGTGAGTCTAATTTAATAGTTCTTGTATTCCTTCATTTCTAGTAATCTTTATGATAGAAATGTGTTGATCTTCATTTCTATATTTCTTTCTGAATGTGTTTTGATCTAAAATTAGCTTCTAACTTTTCCAAATTGTCTGCTTCTAGAATCCGTCAAATTGTTCTTCAAAAAGGCTTGCCAAAGAAGTACATGATCATTGCACTAGCAGCAAGAGGGTCCACGGCTGTACCTTTGAAATTGAAGGTTTTGTGCAGGATTTAAAGAGACAGAAGCAAATAGCTGATGAATCACCAACTCAGATGTTCATTGAAACAGATTTTGATACTGAGTCGGAAAAACAAGTTAAATCCTCAGCTAAGGTTTTGGATGACAACTGCATTAGCAAATTTGTCTGTGGGTTCTGTTTGTCCTCCACAGTCTCTGAGGTAAAGGCTATAGCTTTGATGCTAAAATGTGTAGCTCCTCAAATATCAATCTAATCCATGCTTATTTTCTTTAGGATACTGGAGAGATGCTGCACTGTGTTAACGGACGTCCCGTAAGAGAAGATAAAGCAGCAAACCCTGATGTTGTTCATGTGCATCGGAAATGCTTTGAATGGTATATTGAAGTCTGTTTTTCCCCTGTTAATATGTTGAACTGCTTAGATTTGTTTAAAACATAAGTTTATTATAGCTAAGAAAAAAATTTCAATTCCCATTTTAAATAATCTACAATGATCTTAGCAGTTTAGGAAGCTCAAACATTTTAGGCATCTGATGGATCTGACTTTTTGTGGTGTTTTACATATGCAGGTCTCCACAGGGATACTTTGAAGGTGATATGGTGAAAAATCTTGACAAGGAACTAGCAAGAAGTGCAAAGCTTAAATGCTGCAGATGCGGGCTCAAGGGGGCTGCATTAGGATGCTATGCAAAATCTTGTCGTCGGAGTTACCATGTTCCTTGTGCAGCACAAGTTTCAAAGTGCAGATGGGATAATGTAAGTTTTATGGTCATTTTACTTCTTACAAATTGGTCATCAGAATATATGATTTATTGATTTCACACGGTTTTATTTATTGTGACAGGACAACTATCTCATGCTTTGCCCAGCTCATGCTTCATTGAGGTTTCCAAGTGAGAAGTCGAATCGTAGCTCAAAACGTCCTTCGACATTGAATAGAAAGTATGAATCATACTAAATAGTTTTTCTTATACATTGATATGTGATTAATAGTCTGATATTTAGTTTTAATCCTTTGATCTGCAGAGCTTCTCACACGGAGCAATCTATGTCATTGCATGCCTCATTTAGTGGAGCAAAGGACTGGGTTTTCTGTGGTTCTGCTCTTTCTGCAGATGACAAGGTTTGTTCCTGTATATCTAACCATGATATTTTGTTCAGTTATTGTGTTCTTCTTTTTGTCAAAAGAAAAAAAAATATTTGCTCAGTTATTGTTCTCTGGGTGTATATGTAAGTTTTAGGGAATAGAACCTAATCTATTAGCCTCAATAATATGTAATGTGTCTTTTTGTATTTACAATTTTTTACTATTATTAAAATTTGGTAACCTATTTATTCGAAGAGCTAATTATGAGTACTTCATGACTCGATTCACCGAATTAGTGGTTTGTCCGTTCTCGAACTCGTGCTAGCCTTATTTGGTAGACCATATCAAGCACGAGCTCAGTCAATAGAGTCATGATCGATAAATCCTGAACCCTCATTTGGCCGAGCCATGAGACCGGATACATGCTTGATATGGTCTATTTAATTAGATGACTAGATTGGAACATGCTCGGGTCAAGATAAGCCAATATCTAGGTGAATCAATTCATGAGTGCTGATTAGGTTCTATTCCCCTAAGTTGTATTAGCTTGGCTGGTATGATTCATAATTTGACTTCTCCTTTATGCAGTATCTGCTGATGAAATTTGCAACAAAAACAGGAGCAACTGTGTCAAAGACATGGAGTCCAGATGTAACGCATGTAATAGCAGCTACAGATGAAGAAGGTGCATGCACCAGGACATTCAAGGTTCTCATGGCTGTTCTCCATGGAAGATGGGTCCTCGAGATCAACTGTAAGTCTTGTTTGGCTTACTTGCTTTCATTATTATGATGTTGAAATGGTTAGGTTATGATACAGGTGACAAATACCATAATTGCACCATATTTGTAACCACATGTCATAATTTTTTATTTTTTTCACCACGATTTTACCTGTATATACATCTTTTAAGTTAATTATATATATATTGTTATGGTTATAACCGTGATTGCGAAGTCAATACTATAACTATAATAGTTAAGGGTACAAAACTCACTATCATAACTGTATGGTTAACCATTTTAAAAAAAAAAAGTGGCATGGAAAACCATGAATTTAGGGTTTTCATCGAACAGTCACCAGCACTATGTTGAATTATTGTAGTGACTCTTTCACATTTTTGCAGGGATTAAAGCGTGCATGAAAGCAATGCAAGCTGTGGGTGAGGAACCTTACGAAGTTAGGCTTGACAACCATGGCTGCTGCAACGGCTCAAAACTTGGAAGATTGAGGGTTTCCAATAACGTAAGTTTCCTTTCTATATCCACAGAAGATTATTTATATTTATACCAGTTCCTAATTATTCATACCCGAAATCTACTATTTAATAATTAGAATTGAAACCAACTCAAAACTGGTTGAAACCTATCATTTTCGGTACCAGTTTGGAACATGTCACCTTTTTTTTTGGGCAGTAATCTATGAAAATATTCTTACTACCCAGATAAGGTTTTCTTTCAAGTAACATGTTATGTAAAATATTTTAAGTTATTAAGAAATATAATTGGTTTACTAAACCAAATTTAGAAACCAGAACTGAATTTACACGATAATGAATTATACATGTCACGCCTTCAAGCTCATCAACTGTCCTCACTATGAGACCAACTCAGAGTCTCAGACTGATTGATCCCCTGTTATTCTCTATGAATCCAGAAAATGAAGAATTTTTGTTAAGCTTAAATAATACCTCTTTTGTTTAGATATGTTTCAAACTAGACTTTTCTATTCCATGTGGGGACTGTGGTTAATTTGGGGTATAACAATACTACTCAGAATCTATCCTATTTTTAGAAAATACTATTTGGAGCCAACCCTAAAGATCTATTAAGGATATATTCCAGTTCCATTCGGATAATGTGCTCACTTCTTCTATATACACCACAGCTGATTGAATATATATATATATATATGAATTTGCAGGATCCAAAGCTATTCACTGGGTTGAAATTTTACTTTGTTGGGGAGTTTGCACAATCTTTTGCAAATGACCTGAAGATGCTGATCTTGGCTGCGGGTGGCGGTGTTGTGGAGAGCAAGGAGAGTTTGATGCAGCAGAGAAATGAGGCAACAACAACAAAAACTTTAATTGTGTACAATCCTGAACCAGAAGAAGGGTGTCAGTTGGGAGAGGAATTGTCAATGTATTGGCAGAAACTAAATGAGGCAGAGGAATTGGCTGCATCTTCTGGCTCTCAAATTATAAACCATACTTGGGTTTTAGAGTCAATAGCAGCATGCAAGCTCAACTCTTTGACCTTGTAGATACCATAGCATTAAGCATAGCAGCTCACTTTTGGTTGGGTTGCTTTTGCTTGCTTGGTAATGTTTGTATCTTAATATTTGGGAAATTATACAACTTCCAATTGGAAGGTCCCTTCTGTTCTGAATTGTATCACAGTTGCATGTTGTGTAATTTGTTGTAACTTTTTGGACAAATTCATTACCCATATACATAATCAAACAGATCTGAATTTCCTATAGAAATTTGTATCATTTTTGTAATATTTTTATAGTTTTGTACTAAAAGTGCGGGGAATTTTAACTAGAGCTTTTTTTTTTGGTAATAAACTAGAGCTTCAAAATCCTCTACAAAAGTTTGCAGCATTATATTTTATTTATTAGATTATTTATAATGTTTAATCTATTTATTTACTTTTATTTATTATAATATTTTTTTAATGTAAAATAGTTATAAAAGCTTTCAATTAAAATTTGATAGTAATAGTAAAACTATATGTTTCTCACTAAAGTATACATATTGATCACATATATTTTTTAATATACTAATTAGAAAGAAAAAAAATTGTGTGCACAAAGTTTTCATCAAGGTAAAATTTCATGCGATGTATTAGTTATAGTTTGACTTTGATGAGATTGTGATGTATAGAGAATAAAATATAAGAGTTGTCCAGAAAAAGAGTTAATTTCAACTCAATTTTTAACCATTAAATTTGAAGATAGAATAAATTAAAATTTAAAATTGAAAAAAAAAATATTTCTTATGCACATCATCATGATGTGCATAATCTAATATATATTTTTTTCCATAAAATATAGACTGAACACCAACATTTTGAACAATGCATACACACAAGAAAGATGAAACAAGGTCCGTAATTTCAATTTTCAACTAACTAATAAACTGTTTAAAAGAAAAACAAACTTCAGTTAAAAAACTGTTCTAACTTAATTAATCATAACCCCTAAAAAATCAGGACAAGAACAAGTGTGAGACCATTTAAAATTTTAAACCAAACGATGTTGGTTCTTTTGCGTTGGCTTTTTTGGTCCCTCATATTCTATGTTTCAATTATTTCCATATGCTAACATTTTATACCGTCCATATTGGTTTGTGAATCATCTCTTTAGATTAGACTAGGTATATAGATTGTACTATTCTAAGTAATGCTCACATACTATCATTTTATTCCGTCCGTATTGGTTTGTAAATAATTTCTCTTTGGACTAGATTACAATTTTATTATCTTAACTTTATGTTTCATTATTTTATTATTGTCGGAAGACTTTACGTTAGAATTTAAACCCACTTTCACTATTAAATTGTATTTAGGATTAAAATAAAACATATATTTTTTTGCCAAAAAAATAAAACATATTTAGTTACTTATATTTATACTATACCATGTAATGATTCAGTTACTTATCTTTCTTAAGTTGACAAATAATTACTTATATTTTAGAATGTTATTAAATAGTTACTCTGTTAATTTTTATTTTAATGCTAATGTAATACTGTCACTAAAGTAAAAAAATCGTAACACATTAAAATACAATTCGTTGTTTAACTTTTTTTTTTTTCTTTTAAAAGAACAGAATATAAAATATTATGTTGGATTCAAGCAAAACTAAGAACAACAATTTAAATTTAAATGTTTTGGGATTGATCAAATCAGAACAACAATGTTCTAGATTCAATTGAACCCATAACATGCAGCTCTGTGTTCAATTAAACTAAAATAACATTGTTCTGACTTCTGAGTTCACTTGAATATGTGGTTTTAGAGGTTTGTTTTTTTTAAGGGTTAACAAGTTTTTTGGTACATGATGTTTGACCACTTCTGGGTTTTGGTCCATAATGTTTTTTTTTTGCCTAGTTTTGGTACCATATGTTTGCATATTTTTATAGTTTTGGTCCGACCGTTACATTCCGTCCATTTTTTCCGTTAAGTGACATGTGCAAGTCACGTGATCCACTCTAAACTTTCATATTTTTTTTTTCATATTGGGGGAATTGACACCATAAACCTAGTTCAATTTGGGCGAATTGAACTAGGTTTAATGTGTCAAATTTGGGGGAATTGACACCCGAAACCTAGTTCAATGGGTCAATTCCCAAATTTGAACAAATTTGAAAGTTTAGGGTGGATAACGTGACTTGCACGTGTCATTTAACGGAAAAAATGGACGGAATGTAACGGTCAGACCAAAACTATAAAAAAAAATGTACAAACATATGGTACCAAAACTAGGCAAAAAAACATCATGGACCAAAATACATGTTAACCATTTTTTTTAAAAACATGAAGAACACAAAAAATATAAAATATTTAGTCAACTGTAAGTAAAAAATAACTATTTAAAAGAAATATAATAACTAAACTAAATAGCGGAATTTTTAATTTGGGTTCACCTTCACTGAAAACTGAAAAGTCTCTAATTAGAAGAAAAATCCAGCTTAGTGATTGATTGAAGTGGTAACAACTCCGGTATATGAGCTGTATATAAGAGCACTTTCAATGGGCAAATTTTGCAAGACATTTGCTTATGTGGATGTGAGAGGCAAGGACAAATTTTGTCCACACCACTAATTGTCCCTCCATAATTTTTTTCTCTTTCCTCTAAGTTGTCCTTAGATATTTGTGTTTCCAAGACATTTAATTTATTTATTTATTCTTAACAAAAATAAAAATGACTTACAAATAATAATAAAATGTTTGTAGTATATAAAATGTTATATATTATTGTGACTATGAGAGGTATATCAAAAATAATATCCAACTTCGTGATAAACAGACACATCGACAACTACAAGAAGACTTGATCGAACATATTTGACAATTTCATAATATTCGTGCAAATTCCGTTTAAGTCTACTATGAGTGATTAATGATGTAGCTTAATTATTTAATAAAAAAATTTAATACAATAAAATTTTCTATTTTATAATATTATTAATGATTTAAATTATGTATTTTTTTATATATTTCATAGATAATTACTTGAATAAAATATTTATTTGTATGTATACTTATAAAAAGTAAATTATAATTAAATACATTTTTTTTTAAAAATCATATAAAAACCATATAGATCCAAAATGGCTTGCCTAATGTGTCCAAAATGGATTTTGCACATTGTGAGAACTTTGGACAAAATCCATTTTTCTCTCTCTTCTATGACACATAATCTATATGGCGCTGATGTGGCGGCAAATGTCCTTCAAAATGTCTTTTACCATTATCTATAAGGCGCTGATGTGGCGGCAAATGTCCTTCAAAATGTGGAAATGCTCTAGTAATTTCTCAACGCATTACAATGTTGTTCAACAAGAGCAGCAGGATGCCATGATTAAAGAAGTGGGCTCTTTCCGAGGTTTTATCTTATTTTCGGTTGGTATTCCACAATATTTTTTACAGTTTTAATTATTTTTTTTAGGGTTAACAACCGAAAAATAAGATAAGACCGAAATAATTAAAACTGTAAAAAATTGAAAGTTTAGGGTGGATCACGTGACTTGTACATGTTAAAAAATTGATGGAATGTAACGATCGGATCAAAATTAGAAAAAATCTGCAAACATATGGTACCAAAACTACGGAAAAAAAACATCATAACCCAAAACCCAAAAATGATCAAACATCATGGACCAAAAGACATATTAACATTTTTTTTTTATGATTTTCTATCATTTTTGAAAAATTAAATGCATTCAAGAAAATAACTAACAATTCTATCAAAAGTTCCCTTTTAGCAAGGTTAAAGTTAAACCACTCGTTTTACTAGTTCCATGTAAAGATATAATTTTTTTTAAAGTAATTAACCCTATAGTTTCTTCCGTTAAAACCGCAACTTCAGTAAAAAAAAAAAAAAATTGTTGGAATACATGGTTGATAAATGTCCATACATTCACACACTTGTAGACGTCGAAACCAATGTGGACAATATAGTCTTCTCTTAAAATTCGTTTAAGCTCAAACTCCTCATATAGCCATATCATGTGGGACTTGCTACAATCATTTTAAAGCATTCATACTTTTTGTAAATATAAATATTTTAGTAATTAAAGGCGGATCGGATCAAAATCGGATCGGTAATCCGAATAATTCAATTTCATTAACGGTGTTACTTGCATCATTTCCGATCCTAACCATAAATACTTTCAGCGGCTCTGCCAACCATTGATCCCTTAAACCACCGTACTACATATTATATAATAACCGTACTTTCAAACACCGTAGTACATAATTACGTATTAACTTTTCACCGTACACTGCAACATGCTATATTACTATCACTGCAACGTTCACCCCTTGTTCTTTTCACCCAGCAAAGGAAAGACACTTGATAATAAATAATAACCACTTGAAGTTAAAGTAATCATATTATTGATTTAAAAATCATTTAAAATGAGATTTTTTGGGTTGAATTTGAAGTTGATGTATAGACCAATTATTTTTTGCAAATGATGTAAAATGCTGAGAAGCCACACGCTTGTTGCATATAATCAACTTGTGCTTTAAGATTTTTTTTTTTTTAAAAAAAGTGCTCATTTATGTTTTTACAACTTTTTTACCGAGACTTCGAATATATAATAGTGTATATATATATATATACTCATTGACGGTTTTTAATTCGGCATGTAACTAGTCCAATTTTTTTCCCAATAAAAAGAATGGACTATTGTGTCGACCATACACCCTTCTCAGTACGTAATGTTAGAACTGTTATGTTCAATGCGGTCATTTGGAAATTCAATAGGCAAACTCTTTATCTTGTTTAGTCCGATAAAACTCATCGATTTTTTTCCTAAAATAAAACGGTAAATAACTAAAGCGCTAATTGAAGTTTGATCGCTATCCGATTTTTTTTTTTTTCAAATCACTATCTAAATTCTAAAATGGTTGAGGTGAATCTAGCTTATATTTTATATATGTCATGTCTACTCATAATATTCAGGCAAGATGTCAGAATACTTTGAAATCGGACCATCATTGAATCATAATTCAAGTCTTAATTCCAAAACAATGTCATTACACTATGCTCTGTAATTACACTTTTCACCCTACAACACCACATTCTTAGAAGTACAACAATCCTCAAAGTAGTTTTAACTTTTCCATTCCCTCTATGATTTTCTACATGTTAAACCCTAATTTACACAATCAAGAGAGGGTATTCCAGCGATGGGTATATCCAGATTTACAAATATGAATTTGTTTCCTTGGTACCAACTCAAGTGTCAAGGCCAATATATCAAGTGAGATGCCAATTGCCGATGCTACTTCCGTAACATTCACCTATCCTCTTTCAACCAACTGCACATTGACAAAATCCAAGAACAGTCAATCATTTAATAAGTTCCAAAAAAAGTGAGGGGTCAATAAACTGAGACAAAAGTTCAAATAAAATACTGATAACCACCTTCTTCAGCACCAACCATAAATTTAAGGGATGAGGCAATTTCACATATTTGATTTATACATCAATAGCCTGGCTGAGCTTCTGGCATCATATTAAATTCAGAAGTATGCTCAAAGCTTATTAAGAAATCATGATCTTGATAAGAACACGTGATCATAGAAAAGTAGGAGCTTACACATCACAACAATCCAACCTTTGAAAATACATAGTTTATCAAAGAGAAGTTGGCAACACTTCTACCACCCGGTAACCGCAATTCTTAGAAGCTACATGAGCAAGTGTTGTCTTTCCAAGTCCTAAAGGACCGCACAGTAAAAGTATCTACACATACTAAGTTTATGACCGTCAATTCTGATTCATATAGGAACAGTTATTTCAGATGACAAAGAAAACCTTAGGCAAACTAATGATAAATAGGGGCATGCATAGCCAGCCACTACAACTCAAAGTTTTGATAATTCTGAAATGACTACACAGAATAAGCTATAGAGATTACCGCTGACAAAGAGCAAAGCTTCATTTTGCTGATCTTTTCAATACTTCTTTAAGAGAGAAAGTGTAAGTGAGCTATTAACGTTTTTCTACTAACACACAAACAAAATAATTACAAATTCCTCGACTCTAAGGTGTAAAACAGAATGTATTCTTTCTTAGATGGATTTATTGTTAGCACACACATATGTATGGACTCTAGCAAACCCAGCAAAGAAAAAATGAGTCCTTCCAATAAATTAAATGTAAATAAAATACTAGTCATTGCATAAATAGGAAAGAGTAACTTACCAAACTCAGACTGGCGGAGTTGTCAGATGAAGCAGTCAAACTGAGGTGCTTGAGGCTGAGTCTCTCATCCAGCAAAGATATTGAGCTGCGACCGATCACATTGGGTACTTCAGATATGGGTAGATTTGGTAGTTTTTTTTTAAAGAATTGACCCTGATATGCATGTGCAATTGATTTCTATAGAAGAGATTTTGTTGCTTAAATGGAAAAGTTCTCTCCAGACACAAATTCTGATGTGATTACTGGATTGTTTGAAAATGAATTTTAGTTGGTTTAGCTTGTTGGGTTTTTTCTTATTAGGCATCGAGTCTTTAACCTATATTATTATGGTTTTTGACACTAAGGAATCCATAAAAGCTGTAGCAGCAATATGAATAGATGCACTAAGTGGAAGCTGTGAAACCTTGAGAGCTAGCTTCTTATAATGGCTAGAAGAGTATGAGTATAAGAAAATGATTTCGTCTGCATTATCAACCACATTAGCAATTGTGGGTCATCTTTCTGTTTAGTTTTTAACACTTCATTGTATAAGATTGTTTGAGAAGAAGTGATGATAGTGATTAGTGATTATGGACTTGTCAGCACCAAGTCATTTTTATTCTTATACCAACTGTATGGGAGAATGCTGCTCTTCCCTATTAATTTCATATTCTTATGTACCTAGATGTCCTTTCAAATGTAGGTTATAGGCAAATGGCAACCAAAGCAGCGCAAACTTACAGAACTAATTTATCAGATTATTCTTATAAAAGAGAAATTTACTTACTGTAATGCCTCTCTTGTGCCACGAAACAATGTTAACTTCGTATTCAAAGTTTCAAACTTATCAAAGTTGCCATAACAGCTCAGATTACAACCCCATCAGCCTCTTCAAGCAGCAAAACTGAGAATGAGAAGTGTGTGATCTATTTGGAAGATACAGATATTGGACAATTTTTTTTTTTCCAGTTGACACTTGCCTCCATCGGTACTGCTTTTCTTGCGTGAAGCAGTCTGTGGAGGTGAAATTGCTCCAAGGCATGCTCCCACAATGCCCTCACGAGAACTACAAAACAGACCTTAACGATATCAGCTGCATTAATTTTCTGGCACCTAAATTAATTGAGATAATGAATTAGCGCGCTCCTTGACCCTTGTCTCTTTGGATAGGAAAGCCGGCTTATTTCTTCCTTCTTCGGTCTCTCTCTCTGCCATGGATGATGGACGGAGCTTCTCTATTCTTCAATTTAGGTCTTAGACGAGGGTTGAGGCTGTCGACGGAAAAAAAAAATCACGGCGTTATTTCTCAACTTTCACCCGCTTTTTACCCGATAAGTTGAATTTCCGCCCGATCTAAACGGGAGAAACAAGAAGCCTTAAATTGCAGATTAGTCCTTCCGAAAATGTTGATGATGTGTCTGTCTCTCTCATACCATGGTGGGCCCATCAGTAAAAGTATACATGCTTTCAAATTTTTGTAGCCATTCCGATATCATGTAGCTTTATCACCTAGTCCTTTCATAATAAATATCAAATTTGAGTCCTAAAAATGAAAAAGAATATATATACAGTTATTATTTTACTTCTTACAGATAGATCTCGTAAAAAAAAAAAAAAACCAAAACCCATTTTAAGCTAAGCAAAACTCATTAACTACTTGAGCATTTTATCTTTTACGGGAAGCTAAAAACCACATAGGCTTGTTAAGGCTGATGATGAGTACTTGAGCCGAAGTGCCGAACAGTACAAATCGAGCTGGGCTAAAATAATGTGAACTCATATTAGAGTATTCTCCGAGCTGCTTTTTGTTCAAGGTCAGGTCAAACAACCAGAAATTCTGGTCAAGTTATGCCAGCCGGCGACCCTTATTCTGCTATATATAATAATAAATAAATAAACAAAAAATAATGTCTCTCTGTCTATTATTAAGTACTAAGCAAAACAACCATTCGCTGCTCGCTAAAATCACAATCCACATGTGAATTGTGAAGTCAAACCCTCTCTCTCCATCCATGTCACTGATTCATCCCTTTGAGTTCTACTTGGTGCATCTCTTGCTGCTGCTTCCATGGCAGATTTCATCATCACCAACTACTGAAGCTCAAGCTCTACTCCTATGGAAGAACTCCTTTCCATCTCCTCCTCCACTCGCTCTCTCCTCATGGTCCGCCACCAGCATCTCCCGCCTCTGCAACTGGAGCTCCATCACTTGCAACAGCGGCGGCTCCATCTCCGCCATCGACCTCGCCGGCTCCGACCTCGCTGGCACCCTCGACTCTTTCAATTTCACATCCCTCCCCAATCTCACGCGATTCACAGTCAACACCAACAGTCTGATCGGCGCGATTCCTTCCAGCATTGGCGATCTCTCAAAGCTCGTGTCCTTAGATTTGAGCAACAATCTGTTGGAAGGAATCATTCCTCTGGAGATTGGAAACCTAACCTCGCTGCAGTACTTCAGCGTTCAGAATAACAATCTCAACGGCACCATTCCGTACCAGATTAGTAATCTCCAGAAGGTAAACTACCTCGATTTGGGATCTAATTACTTAGAGTCTCCTTCTGACTGGTTTAAATTCTCTGCCATGACTGAGCTGACGTACCTGAGTCTGTTCCTCAATGAGCTCTCCTTTGATTTCCCTGATTTCATTGTTCGGTGCCCTAATTTGACATACCTTGATTTATCCCAAAACCATCTAACTGGAGATATTCCTGACGATGTCTTCACTAACCTCGCTAACCTTCTCTACCTCAACCTCACTACAAATCAATTCCTCGGATCCGTAACGAACATCACAAAGCTAACAAAGCTCAAAGAGGTCCGTCTAGGAAACAACCGCTTTACCGGATCGATTCCTGCAGATTTGGGGTCCATTTCCGAGCTTCAGCTGCTGGAGCTTTACAACAACTCTCTCCAAGGCCAGATTCCTGCCTCCATTGGTCAACTGCTGGAACTCGAGTATCTCGACCTCAGAATGAATAACTTGAATTACACTGTTCCTTCTGAGCTCGGACTCTGTTCTAACCTCACTTACCTAGCTCTAGCAGATAATTTCATCAGCGGAGAGCTCCCGCCTTCACTGTCGAATCTGACAAGGTTATCAGACTTTGGTGCGTCAAATAATCGATTATCAGGAGAGATCTCACCGTATTTTTTCAGCAATTGGATACAGCTAGTGTCATTGCAGCTCCAGGATAACAACTTCTCAGGGATCATTCCTGCTGAAATCGGGTTACTGACGAATCTCAACTACCTCTACTTGTTCAACAACGACTTCTCTGGTCCTATCCCTTCTGAGATCGGGAATTTGAATAGTTTGTGGGAGTTAGACCTTTCGAGTAACAGATTCTCCGGTCCTATACCATCGACTCTGTGGAACTTATCAAGCCTGCTGAAGCTGAATCTCTTCACCAACAACCTCACCGGAACTATTCCGCCTGAGGTCGGGAACCTCACGTCATTGTCTATTCTCGATGTGAGTTCCAACATGCTGCACGGAATATTGCCAGATGCAATCTCGACGCTCACCAACTTAAACAGCTTGTCTTTCTTCACCAACAACTTCTCCGGAGCCATTCCTGTTGATCTTGGCAAGAACAGCAACCTCACCGAAGTGAGCTTCTCAAACAACAGCTTCTCTGGGGAGCTGCCGCCTCATCTGTGCAGCGGATTTGCACTTGCGAACCTCACTGTCAATGGAAACAGCCTCACGGGGTCGATCCCTGAATGCCTGAGGAATTGTTCTGGCCTGTTTAGAGTCCGCTTTGACGATAATAAGTTTGACGGAAACATCACGAATTCGTTCGGGGTGCACTCCGACCTCGATTTTGTCCGTCTGAACGATAATCAATTTGTTGGAGAAATCTCAGCGGAGTGGGGGGAATGCACGAGCCTGACAAGTCTACGGATGGACGGGAACAGAGTTTCTGGAGAGATTCCGGCAGAGCTCGGTAAGCTGTCGAATCTGGGTGAATTAAACTTGGGGAGCAATCAACTGAGTGGGATGATTCCGGATGAGTTGGGGAATCTTGTGAAGCTGCTTAAGCTGAATCTGAGCAATAACCATCTGGCGGGTCAGATTCCTCAGGGGTTTGGCAATTTGTTGGAACTCAACTACCTCGACTTATCCAACAATTCGTTTATCAATGGGAGCATCCCGAAAGAGATTGGCGATTGCAGCAAATTACAGAGCTTGGATTTAAGCAGCAACGAACTTTCAGGCGACATACCGCCGGAGCTCGGCAACTTGATCAACTTGCAGATCATGCTGGACCTTAGCAGCAATCGCCTTTCCGGATCGATTCCTTCCAACTTGAACAAACTCACTGCTTTGGAGAATCTCAACGTCTCTCATAACAACCTCTCGGGCGCCATCCCCTCCTCGCTTTCTGCCATGGTTAGTCTGCGATCCATAGACTTCTCGTATAATTCGCTGACCGGCCAAATTCCTACCGGTGGAATATTCCAACAAGCGCCCGGTAATGCGTTTCTGCAAAATGCGGGATTATGCGGAAATGCAACAGGATTGAATCCTTGCAGCAGTAGTAGTCCCAACAGCAAGAACAACAGGGCAAGAGTATTATTAGTTGCAATCTTGGTTCCCATGTGTTTGTTGCTACTTGCCATTGTAGCAGGGACCATGTTTCTAATCTGCCGTCATAGTAGGAGAAACAAGCTCCGCCATGAAGAGACCAAAACCAGTAAAAACTCGGTCTCGTACGAGTCCTTGGTAATATGGGAGAGAGAAGGGAAATTCACCTTCAACGAAATTGCCAAGGCGACAAGAGACTTCAGTGAAGAGTTCTGCATCGGAAAAGGAGGGTTCGGTACAGTTTACAGAGCTGAGCTGCCCTCAGGCCAAGTTGTAGCAGTTAAGAAGATGAAGTCATTAGGAGGAGACAGCAGTGAGACGATTCCGGCGGCAAATCGCCACGGATTCGAGAACGAGATTCGTGTGCTAACCGAGATAAGGCACCGCAACATAATAAAGCTTTACGGATTCTGCGAGAAAATGGGGGAGATGTACTTGGTGTATGACTATGTGGAAAGAGGGAGTTTGGGCAAAGTATTGTATGGAGATGAAGGTAGGAAGAAATTGGATTGGGATGCTCGGGTTAGAATTGTTCAGGGTTTGGCTCATGCGGTTGCTTACCTGCACCACGACTGCTCTCCTCCGATTGTGCACCGTGATATCTCCATAAACAACGTGCTGCTGGAGGCTGATTATGAGCCTCGCTTGTCGGACTTTGGCACTGCAAAGCTCTTGACTTCCAACTCGTCTAACTGGACAACAGTCGCCGGCTCTTACGGCTACATGGCTCCAGGTAATGGATCCAGATCACTTGCTCCACTCTTTACACATATATTGTGTTAATAACTAGTGTCACCTACTGCTTGCAGAACTGGCGCTGACAATGAGAATCACGGATAAATGCGATGTGTATAGCTTCGGAGTGGTGGCGTTGGAGGTTATGATGGGGAGACACCCAGGGGATATCTTGACGGCACAAAACCCGAATCTATGTGTCAAGGATTTACTGGACCAGCGGCTTGCCCTTCCGACAGGGGAGATGGCAGACCAAGTGGTGTTTGTGGTGTCTATAGGGCTAGCATGCACAAGAACCAACCCTGATTCTAGACCGACAATGCGGTTCGTTGCACAACAGTTGTCCGCCAGGATCCAGCCATGTATTTCCGAGCCACTCACCACCCTTAGCATCACCAAGTTAGCGACCTCCTTCCCCAACTAGAAATACTTGGGTAGAACTATAAACATTAATCACGCTTTCACCTGTATTTTGATAAGAGTCTCTGCTCAAGAAAGTTGGTAAATGTGGTATATATATATCATTGGGAATACAACCTAAAAACTGTCTCAATTTTGACCAATGTGTTAGTTTGGTGTCTAAGTTTGTAATTCAATGTCCCAATTCATGTGTTGCTATTTGGTGTCTCCGTTAGATTTTGGGATTAAGTTGAACGGAATTTGGTCACGTGAGTGGTCAGTTTCCAAAATTCCAAAAATACCCCCTAACCAGAATTAGGGTTTCGGCCGATTCCGACCAAACCCACCCGATTCCGGCCAAACCACCCCTATTCCGGCCGATTCCGACCAAACCCACCCATATTCCGGCCGATTTCAGCCTATTGCGGCCAAACGCACCCGATTCCGGCCGAGTACGGCCAAAGCCACCCCGATTCTGGCCGATTACGGCCAAACCCATCCCGATTCCGATCGATTCACGATCGAATACGGCCAATTCCGACCGATTCCCGGTCGATTACGGCCTATTCTGGCCGATTTAGGGTTAAGAAGCTCCGATTTAGGATTTAGGGTTCCGGCCGATTCCGACCAATTCCGACCGATTGTAGGTGGGTGGCTGGAGTTGGGTGCCCGGAGTCAGGGTGGGTGGCCGGAATTGAAGGCTTTAAAGAAAAAGACAAAATAGTCTTTTCAACTCAATATGTTAAACTTAACCCAAAATCTAACAAAAAACCAAATAGGCACAAAACTGAAAACTGGGATACCAAATATTAACAGTTTACAATTGAGACACTAAACTGACGCTCGGGTGAAAATTGAGACAGTTTTTAGGTTCTGTTCCCCTATATCATTTGAATGATGCGACTAACCCAATATGAAAGCGTGTAAACTACACACCATCATAGAAAATCAAAATTATTTAGGGTTAAATGTTCTTTTATACCATATATTTAATCAAAATTAGTTTTTAGTGCAACGTTTTTTTTTTTAAGACTTTTGGTGCATGCATTTTCATTTTGCAAATATTGGGTATATTTGTTAGTTTGGATCGTTAAGTGACATGTGACTTATCATCTACTTTTGATTTTATTCAATTTAGTTTCTCAATTTATATCTATAACTTTTGACTTTTACATTTTAGTCCATAAGTATTACCAATCGGACTCTAGGTTCAAATTGACCCAATCAGGTCCGACCCTGGTTAGGATTGATGGATATGTACATATCCATGGTTTGGACCCTGACTGTGTCAATTTGTAAAAATTAAAAGTTATGGATATAAAGTGAGGAAATAAACTGAAACAAAATCAAATATAGTTGACAAGTCATGACACATACTAACTAATTGTCAACTAATGGATATATCATGCGAAATATCTTTTTTAAGAAAGTTAGTAAATGTGGTACATCATTTGATTGTACACCATCTTAGAAAATAAAAAATTATTTAAGTAAAGTAAAATTTAGGATTAAATATACTTTTCATACAATATGTTTGATTGAATATGGTTTTTAGTTCAATACTTTTGTTTGTATATTTATTATACCAAATAATTGAAAAAAATGTGTCTTTTATTACATCCGTTAGTTGACCATTAGTTTTGGCTATTAAATGGTATGTGCAAGTTACGTGACACACCCTAAACTTTTGATTTTGTTCAATTTAGTCATTCAAATACACCCCTAATATTTATTTTGTTTAATTTAGTCCTAATATTTCAAAATCGAAGCCAATTGAACATAATCAACCTAACCATAGGCTACGTCTGACCCTGGATCGGAGTCACGGAGTCACCAGATCTAGCCGACCCAAGGTCGGACCTAGCCCTAGTCTAAGTCCGGCTCAATTGATTAAATTGAGTTCCAGGACTAAATTAAACAAAATAAATATTAGGGATGTATTTGAATGACTAAATTGAACAAAATCAAAAGTTTAGGGTGGATCACGTGACTTGCATATGCCATTTAATAGCCAAAACTAACTAATATACCAAAAGACTTAAAATTTCAAAAGTTTAATACCAAAAGTATTATAAAAAAAAAAAAAAAAAGCCATTTTTTATCTAAAGGCACGTTTGTTCGATACATCATCGATCGTTGCCACCTTCCTTTCTTCCTACCACAAAAGTTAAATTTAATTGTGGAAAAGAGAAAGCACAAACAAACACAAGACTGAGCAATCGACGCCACACGATTTAAGCACCGGACCTGTTTGTTTGGGGAGGAAAGGATCGATCCGAAGACACACAAGTGAGAAAATGGAGGGCAGGAGAATCGACCAAAGGACAACAATAGTTGGTGTACAGTTCTGCCTTCACCTTTGAGGAAATGATAGAGATGAATAATGACCCAGAAGAGCTTCCCGAACAACGGAACCCACGAGCCGTACGTATCCTGGCATCGGAAACTCCCGCCACAACGCCCACCATGTTGAGGATGATGAGTGGGATGAGCAGTGTTGTCCATCTGAAGAGGTCTCCAAACTCAGCATCCTCTCCTGCTTTTGATGTGCCCTTGAAATAGATGTATGTTACTGCATTTTAATTATTCATTATTCTGATTATCATGCAATATATATGAAATTACCGAAATGTTATGGAGAAAAAATAGTTTTAAAATTCAGGCACACAATCAGGATTTATTTCCAAAGGGGTAAAAATTTAACTATACTTAAAATAAAATAAAATTAGAGAGGGAGCAAATTTAAGATTTTAAAAGGTAAGACTAAGGATAATTATAAATTTGTTTTTTTCGGAATAAAGTATACATCGAAAACCTCTCGACCGGAGTCACAGAGTTCCAGATCGGAGCTTTTTTTGCTCCGATTCGGGCCAATCGGGACCGGTAGCTCCGATTTGTACCCAATCGGAGTCGTGGTGGTGCGCCGGAGCTGGGTGGTGGTCGCCGGGTGGCGGTTGCCGGAGTCGGGGTGGTGGTCGTCAGGTGGCGGTGGCCAGAGCTGTGGTGGCTTTAAGGGCATTTTCGTCTTTTCAGGTCAAGCATGTGAGGGGCACACTTTGGTCGGAGGGCATTTTCGGGATTTAAGTTTTTTTTCGATAACATGTCAAGCATGTGACCAAATTCCGTTAGTTTTAACGGTAAAAATTGACGGAGACCTCTTATATAAAAAAAGTTGAAAATTCGGACCCTTAATATTAACATTTGAACATTCATACCTCCCCTGTTAACATTAGTCATTATTTAGGCCCTTCTTATGTTCTTAACCCTTAATATATTCGTTAAAATTTTCATGATTTATATAGAAAATAAGTATGTGTCGACAATTTGAGGTCTTTTGATTTGTATCTCTCCTAGTTATAATATTGTATTTCAATTAAGTGTCTAATTGAAAGTGTTCCGCTATAATCATTTTAATTTCTTGCTGAATCCATCATGCATTCACATCAAAATACCTCACACGGCTAACACAGATTTATATTTGACGGAAAATAGAAGTTATAATTTGCCCGTAACTGGTATCCATTTGTAATTATGTCAAATTTATGATGGAAATTTAGTAATTTTGTTAGTTTCCCACATGGTTTTCTAAGAGAGCCCACATTAAAATTGTAACTTCTGCAAAATGTTTACTCAGTTAAGAGATAAAACGTTAAACCATATTCATGATTGAGATTTGGTTATCAGACCTCATAAAAAGGTATAATTTGTTAATGGTGGACGAACACTTTCATTAATTTGTTAATCGCATACGAAAACTTTGATTAAAAAGTGTAAAACTTCTTTAATACATGAAAAGAATGAACAAACCACTTCATATATATATAATAGATTGGTACATATATATTTCATTACGCTCCAAATCAGTCATCACCCTATTGCAATATATATATAATATGTATAAACTAACATTTCCAGTCAATATCAGAACCACCTACTCCTTGAAAACCTTCTACATACATTCAACACAAAGAAAAACTTCACTTCTTCTTCTTCTTCACTTGCTTGTCATTCAAAACACCACCACGGCACCAGAGAGCAGCCACATCAAATCAGAAAGCTACCTAACTAAGCTCTGGCATTCAAATATTCATGTTTCAGTAGGATCAAATTTAACATGGTTACTACTATCAATCTCATAGCACTCTGCTGTTTCGTCCTCATTCCGGTTACCATCGCCGGAATCGCTCCGGCGCCGGCAAGCTGCAGGCGGACATGCAGCGGCGGCCGAGGACTCAAACCGGCCAGTACGGTCAATTACCCATTCGGATTGTCCTCCGGATGTCCGATCCAACTCACCTGTGATGGAGACGGAAATCTCTTAATCGGGGAGTTTCCGGTACTTTCCATCACAGCAGACGCCATAACCGTAACCATCCCAGCCTCGTGCGGCCGTTCTTTCAGCCGAATCGACCAGCTCTTCCGCCCTAACTTCGCCCCAACCTCCAAGAACGCGATTCTCCTCAACAATTGCACGCGATCGTCTTCCTGCCGTCTCCCGTCCACCATGGTGGATACGCACTTCGAATCCGTCTGCGGCGGCGGCGGAAACACCACGGCAAACGCCACGATGAGCTGCTACTCAGAAGACCTGATGTATAATTCGAGCGGATTCATAAATTTGCACCGCCTCAGGGCGCTGAAGTGCCAGTATTTTTTGTCGTCGATCTCCGCAGAGGAGTCTAACGGCGGCTCGGTGGCGCTAGATGTGCAGATGGTTCAGCTCGGCTGGTGGCTCAAAGGAGAATGCAACTGCTCGGAGAACGCCGATTGTACAGAAGTCTTGGCGCCGCCGTCTGACCGGAAGGGGTACCGCTGCGCCTGTAGAGATGGCTTCGTCGGCGATGGATTCTCGGCGGGGGGTGGTTGTCGCAGAGGTTAGTTGGAGAATTAATTGCGTAATTTACTTCTTCATTTATCATCTCCCACTATCAGATGCAAACGCTGGCAGGCATACATGCAAAAATATATATTCTATAAATGAAAAATATATTACTAAAAATAACTTGTTTTTTTCTTTCTACTTTCTAGTGAAATTAGGTGATAAAAGCAATTTTACCACAATCTAAAAAAGTCATATAGAATTTATTTTTATTAATAACAACATTAAGTCGCAAGTCACACACATATGTAGGGAAATTTGTTTCTGAATTAATAAATAAAAAATATGTGCATCCTATTATTAATTTAGTTATTTATTATAGTAGTGTATGTATATTCGAAATATATGATATCATATGTTATTAGGAAGATTTTCACTTGTATATATACATGTAAAAAAACTTTTATAAATTAGAGTATCATAACAAAAGTTATAACTTTTTGTTACGGTATTAAGTGTATGTAATATTATAGTGAATTAAAAGTACATTTTTAGTTATTAAAATTATTGTATAACACTATTTACTATGTATTTAAAGTTTAGAGCGATAATGTATAGATATATTTAAGACCAAAATCTCGATAGATTAATTTTAAATTTGAGTTACATATTTCATCACATATTATTATTTTATTTAATCAACCAATTAATATTATATTTATTTACAACATATTTGATTTTTGTCGTTTCTTTTGACTAAAACGGTCATTATAACTTTATATATTAGCAAATATATAGTTGGAATGATGTGTTAGGTCGTTACTGATAATACAATTAGTTTATGGTAATTAGTGCGTGGGATCAAGGAAGTGGGCTCATAGCTAGATTTTGTGTTCGTTGTTTGACTATTATAATATAAGTATGCTTGAGTGTGGTCAAAGAAGCATGCTTATATCTAGATTATGATCACTTTTGAGGTAATAATAATTTGTTTTTTTAATTAAATCTAACAAATATCTGCAGTAAATTCAATAAATATGAAAAATATAAAATAAAATAACCGCTGCAAATATTTAGTTTTAGATCACTTTCAGTTTAGTTGGGACATTTTATATCCAGAATTATTAAGTTCTGTGTAATATCAAGTAATTATAATTATATATATCTATAGGGTTTGAATAAATAGTAGGAAAAATAATTCTCCTGGTTTCTGATAAGTGGTTGAGGAGGGGCCATCGATCACACAGAATAATAATAAGATGGGATGATCAATTTGGGTGGGTGGGTGCTTATTGCTTAACCAAGAAGCACCTTTGACTAATGACTATGACTTTAACTAATCGAATCAGAAAAGACTGAATTATGGAAGGAGATTAGTAGCTAGTGATCGCTGATGTGGGTTGCCACTTAAACCAGCTCTAAGAGTGGAGTGAGGATCCAGATCATTGAATTTAGTATAGTATAGAGTAAAATTCAAACAGTATCTGGTGGGTTAGGCTTTAAACTAGCCCCGCCCCAATTGATTATATATATACACCTACCCCAGTTTTAATGTCACTTACTGTTATGATTTTGACACATGTTATGAGTGTAATTAATTTTTTAATTTTTTTTTAAAAATCCTATTGGTATTGTTAAACCATAGTATGGAAATATTAAATCTAAGAATATATGTCAAGGTATTATCAGTGATACACGATCTGAGACAGTAAGAGCGAGATAGTAATCTGAATCCCTTTATTGCAACATTACTATTAATTATGACATTATGACTATTAATTACAACATTACTATTCAATTAATTTAACGATAATAATGTTCTGGGAATTGACGGAAATACTCATAATCATTGTTGGATCATCCAAGTAGGAACATATTGATGTAACCAAGATTTTGATAGACCATTTACATAAATAATATATTAATGCAAGCCTCAAAAGTAACCCAATTTCCATGAAATTTCTAAATTGTTAATATTAAATTATTAATTAATGCCATCTTGCTTGCTTCTCAATAGACATTTCAACATGCAACCCTGCAAAGTATTTGTCCGGCCGGTGTGGAGGAAATACGAGGATAATTGTCCTTGCTGGAGGTTCACTTACTAATAACACTTATTCCCATTTTGTACATTATTATTATTATTCTAACTATATATATACACAAAAATGACATTATTATATGTACTTAATATATATGCTCACTAATATATATGCATGCAGGGGTAGTTGCCGGAGCTTCTCTAATGATAGGCCTCGGCCTGATTTTATGCTTCATCCGCCGGAGTTACAGACTAAGATCCATACACAGTAGAAACCACCGCTTCTCCGAAGCCACCAGCATGTGCACCATCCCCGTCTACCCTTACAAGGAAATCCAACGCGCCACCAATAACTTCGCCGACAAGCAACGACTCGGGACCGGCGCTTATGGTACGGTCTATGCCGGAAAACTCCACGGTGACGATCAATATGTCGCTATTAAGCGAATCAAGCACACCAGGTGATATGTGCGTTAATATGCTTATTTATTAGTATAATACATTCTAAATTTAATATATATCTAATTTTCTACTCTAGATTGAATTATCTATTTTCTTCTTTTATTACAAGTTTATAACAGAATAGGAAACTATAAATATATTAAATTTTAAAAAAATACCACACTAATAAATAAGCGTATTAATATTCATATTACAGGGACACCGACACCATACATCAAGTCGTTAACGAGATTCGGCTGCTATCATCTGTCAGCCACCCGAACCTCGTGCGCCTCCTTGGTTGCTCCATCGACGAAGGCGAGCAAGTGCTTATTTACGAGTTCATGCCCAACGGAACATTGTCGCAACACTTATTAGGGGAACGAGGCCAGGGACTGCCGTGGGCGGTTCGGCTAGCGATTGCCTTCGAAACGGCTCAGGCGATAGCGCATCTCCACTCAGCCGAGCCGCCGATCTACCACCGGGACGTTAAATCGAGTAACATTCTTTTGGACTATGATTTTAAGTCAAAAGTAGCGGATTTCGGACTTTCAAGATTAGGAAGGCCCGATAACGTCTCCCACATCTCGACCGCTCCTCAGGGCACTCCGGGCTATCTCGACCCTCAGTACCATCAGAACTTCCATCTATCTGATAAGAGCGATGTGTACAGTTTCGGAGTTGTTTTAGCTGAGATAATAACGTCGCTAAAGGTGGTGGACTTTAATCGGAACCCAAATGAGGTCAACTTAGCCGCCCTTGCGACCGAACGGATCGGGCAGGGTCGGCTTAGTGAGATTGTCGACCCGTCGCTAGAGCCTAACAAGGATGAGTGGACGCGATGTTCGATACGGAAAGTTGCTGAGCTGGCGTTCCGGTGCCTGGCGTTCCATCGGGATTCGAGGCCCTCGATGGCGGAAGTTGCGGAGGAGATGGAATTGATTAGGGTGAGCAGTTGGTCGAAGTCGGAAGAAAGTATTAGTAATGAGATGAAGACGGCAGTATCGGTGCCGGAATCGGAGGTGGTACTTTCGTATGGATCTTCTTCTTCGTCGTCTTCTAGCATGCGAGAGAAGCTGCTGATTAGCATTAATCAGTGTGATGATTCTGCTGCACATTATTCTCCATCTGGTTCAAATGAAGATAGCCCATCATTGAGCAGCATTAGCAATGTTCAATAGCTAGTTCATAATTAATAATGGGAGACTAAAGGGAATTAGTTCTGATGCGTGTTTTAAAGGAAAAGTTCTATAATAGCATATGAAATTAACTCTTTGTTTAAGTCGATCTGGGTTCTAAACATCATAGATCACACTATATTGATTATAAGTACTCAAGACTAAATCACCTATAAGGGTTAGGTCTGACGCTGGTCAGATCGCCTGGGTCCGATGACCCGATCCAGGGTCGGACCTAGCCCATAGTTAGGTCTGACTATGTCAATTTGGGTGAAGAGTTTGTTTTTAAAATTTTAGGACTAAATTGAACAAAATTAAAAGTTTTGGGTTGCTTACGTACATGTAGAGGTGGCAACGGGTCACGGGTAATCCGTGACCCGCGAGGCCCCGCTCCGATTTTGACCCGTTGACCCGCGATCCGTGACCCGTGGGGCGGGTACGGTTTTGGGGTCGCCCCGCCCCGTTGACCCACCCCGCCCCATATGTGGATAATTTATATATATATATTACTCGTATTTATATAAAACTATATAGGTAATATAATACATAGTTAAAATAATTAGGATTTGTGACTTGTATTTGGATTTGAAATTAAATTTATTATTTGTGATTTAAATTTTAAATTGAATTTGTATATGGTAAATATATAATTTAGGGTTTAAATTGCTAATAATATATTATGTACCACTAATAGGTGACCCGCGGGTCGACCCGCCCCGCCCCGCGAACTGTGTGGGGCGGGTACGGATCAACCATCTCGACCCGCGGGGCGGGTACGGGGCAAGCGATATCCGCCCCGACCCGCCCCGTTGACAACCCTACGTACATGACACATGCCATTTAACAGCCATTTTTTACGGAACACTAACGGAGGTATAAAAACGGTGTAAAATGGAAACCATTAGTACCAAATTGGTATTAAAAAAAATATATAGTATGAACAATGTATTTTATGTAAACATGTGGTACCAAAAGTACCCTTAACCCTATAATTATAATATAGATTGGGGTAAATTGGTACAGTAAGAACAAGATGGATCATCTTTATTTATTTAGGCTCCAAATCAGTCAATAAACTGCTCCAAATCAGTCAATAAACTAACACTCCCTGTCAATATCCCTACCACCTGATAACATCTTCTACATGCATTAAACACAAACAAAAGAAAAATTTCGCTTCACTTCTTCTACACACATACAGTACGGTCTACACCATCAAACTCCCTGTCATTGGCAATCGATACGTCGCCATTAAGAGAATCAAGCACAGCAGGAACACCGACACCATACAAAAGGTAGTAAACGAGATTCAGACAAATCCGATCAAGAGAAATGTACACCAGTTGAAGAAACATATTTTTTCGCTTTTAACATTTTCACTGCTTTGACTTCAAAGTTAGCATCATCATTTGACAAAATATATCACTAATTACAACAAAGAAAAGGAAAACAAAATTTTACCCGGGAAATTAAAATCTCATTTTTCAAGAGTAAATGTATATGTTGTACAATGTGCATCATCGCCTACTGGTCCTCTTCTCCTTACCTGCAGCAACTTTTTGTGTCAGATTTGGTTGAAATAAGAGAGGAGTAAGTAGTGACTGTCAAGAAATTACCGAATATACTGGACTTCAGTGGAAATCGAAGCGATGAACTTTTTACTTTAACATCCTTAAGCTGCTTGCTGCTCTTATTCATTCTGCTGTCACTGGTTTCCCCCATGGTCGAGAACTCGATTCCTTTCTTAACCTTTTCATGATAGACAGCAGGGGGGGCAAGCCTCAGAGGAGGCAAGTTCTCAATCTGCATAGATCCTCTCTGCTCTTTCTGAAGAACACCCAACAACTCAAACTGCACACAAAACCATCAACAAATCATGACTAGTCTTTTATAAAATTGGGTTAATTGCCCAAAAGAAGAGTTCCCGAACTTCGCATATTTTACAAAAAAATCTATCCGCGCTTTGGTTTTTCAAATTTGGCTACTTATACTTTCAGAAATGTGAGGCAGAATTCTTCATCCGTCTATCTAGTAGTTAAAAATGGACGGAAATCACACATGCGTGTTTTTTTTCAGAACAAGATTTTGTCACATTTCAGAAAGTACAAATAGCAAATTTTGAAAAATCAAAATTCGGGTAGCTTTTTGGTAATTATGTACCCACCCTTGATAGTTGTTGAAGCCCACTGTCTGAAACGTCACTATGATTCTCAAGTGCATTCAAAATAGTTGAACCTTCAGAGCTACGACCATAGTAATGTCTTGATGGTAATTTACTAGCAGCAATAAGTCCATTTTCTCCCTCTCCTCCTATGAATGATGATGACTTGCTTTTGCCCTTGATCTCACTTTTCTTGGGCAAACAGACCGGACATCCGCTCAAAGATCCCTCCCCTCCCTTGCTGTTTCCACCCTCCACAACTTCACACTGAACATGTGTTGCATGACCACAGTTGAAAACTCGAACATCAGACAGGTATGATGAGTTCTTCTTGCTCAGAGGGCAACTACATATGCAACACATTAGACTCCTCGGCGCATACCCGTGAGATGCTCCCTTCTTAAGTATGCTCATTGTATAAAATGTATCATCTTCTATCAGCGATTTAGCCGTGTCCTGAATATATAACAGATTAATCAAAATGTTATCAAAATAATAATTAGCTTCTAAAGCAGCACAGAGACCTCATACCAGAATTCTTCTTTCAAATCCATAGGTGCCAAGCATCCCCAGTATGGTGAGTTTGAAATCTCCAAACTCCTGGCTGCCGTTATCTGATAGGAGTTTCGACATAATAACTGGAAGCCGAACATAACCTATCATCCCTTCCACAATCTCCTTGATAAATTGAGAATATAACTTCCTGAAAACATCATCAGGCTTGGACCCCTGCTCTGTTCTCACTGAACTGCCTTGTTTCTCTTTTTGTGCAATTTTACTATTTGATAGACTCATCAGTGGCTCACAAACCCTGCATTCATTCATATTTTAGATCATAATAATCTCATACTGTTGGAAAAGTAGTCTGCAGAGAAGAAAGTGTCATTTCACTTACGAATCGAGCAACTTAAACCAAAGAATTTCGGATTCTTCCGGATTCAACCTAGGTGTGTTACGCTGGCATAAGCCCACACATGCATGTAATGTCTGAATTATGTCCTGGACCTGCACCCCATAAACAAAACCAAAATCTATCTTGTCCTACAGAATACTCCAACAGACGATAAGGAGATAAAGAAAGATAGAATGACCAACATACCTCCTGGGCTTTCAGAAGAGTATTGAACTGTTTTGAGCCAACGGAACCACTTGAAGTCTTCTCAGAAACAAAATTACTCACAGCCACCTCAAGTTTAGAAAATTTCTCATTCAGATCGGAGAGAGTGAGTAGAAGAGCGCTCCCTACATCACCAACTCTTTCTAATAAGAATGCTGCAGCATCTCTAATCCCATACTCTTGGCAAAGGCGCAAGCAATGCTCCACACGGTAGCTATCAAATGTCTCCAGAAACTTCAGAACCGAGTGGCGCTCATATTGACACAAGAGCTGAAGTAATAGAGCAAAAATCTCTGAGAAACAGTGGCCAGTAGGAAAATAGATGGTATCCAAATGGAGAGAATTAAAGAGCTCGATCAACACAAGAATCCCACTTTTTCTAATCATCAACCAAAGCCAAGAAAAAAAATGTTGCAGATAATTAATGCTGAACTGAATAACCACAACTATAACAACTACATATTTTCTTTCTCTAACTTAGGTTATGCGGTGTGCCATATCATATGCATGGTTCGTCTATTTCATAAAGAATCTTGTCAGTCTAATAAGAATAAGCAAATTCATAATCTAAGCGTCGACCTGGCCCCTTTCACAAACTATGAAAAAATATCCCCAATAGTTATATGCTTCAACTATCCGTATGGGGAATTAATGACTGAACTAATTGTCATTGACGAGTTTTATCGCTTTCAACCCCTGATCTCAGCAACACATAACATTATTAAACTTGAGAAAATGGTCAAAATAAATAGTATAATCGTAAAATAAGATGGTGAGTTCCAACAGATATTACTTGCACAGCAAATTATATTTTCTTTTAATTCAGCATTTCAGTTGTAGCAAATAAATGTGACGAACAGTAAGAGAGCATGAATAGCAATGCATAAGCCCACCTCCAGGTAACGCTCAGTCATATCATCTGTAACCTCAATCGGATTATTGCGCAGAAACCTCGGGAAATCAGAGATTCTGTCAAAGAAAGCGTCGAGTCTTTTTGTAAGTACACTTTCACTTTTCCCCATAGGAACATCTGTCAAGTCACTTCCTTTCAAATATGAAAAGTCAAGGGTTCCATATAAGTGAACTTCAACAACTGTCTTCAAATAAAGAAAAAGGCTGCTCGGACACGACTGAAGCACTGACAGGATCTGCTGACTTTCTTTGCTGAAATGATCAACAATCAAGAACAATGCGGCTTCCCTACAAAAAAGACGTGCATTAGCTACATATGAAAAAAAATTATAATCAAAAGGGAAATAAAACATGACATTAGGCGCAACCTGCTTAAATCAACAAGTCCCGGAATTCGGGTAATAACTGCTGATCGGAAAGCAGCACATTCTGTCTCACTGAGCATGGATAGAGTACTACTGATAAAACCAAAAGCATGAATAGGTTCACCAGTGTCTTTCATGTAACTATCCAACGCATCAAGATAATGATCTTGCATAGTGTGAATAAGGCCACATACCTACAGTGATACAAACAAGGTTGAAGGATAACATGCAGCCATAATTTAATAAAATAGAATCATAGGAAATACCTGATGAAATTGTGCTTTCTCACATAAGTGTAAAACATGAGCTGCTTCCCAGTCACTTTCGGGAACTATTTCAAGAAGGGAAAGCACCTGCTTCTCTCTCCTTTTCCTCAAAGATCCAACATCCTGCTCAAGCCCTCCAGATATGGAAATGTCTCCAAATATTAAATGCTCCAAAATCTGAGTCAGCACATCTTTTGAGACCTTAGCTCTTTTACAAGCAACAAAATATGCAAGAAACTCAATAATGTGACCAATGTCATTGCTTGAAGGCCACATATCTGCTGGCTTAGTTTCGTTGCTTCTAGACTCATGTATCGGCCGGATATCCATGTCAAGAACATGTATAAGAGCATTTACCAATTCCTGAGTCAGTTTGATACTTTCTGCAGCTGTATCATTTTCTATTTCTGTAATTATGTTTGCTGAATCAAGGGAGGAGATGTCAGGGTTCGCTTCTTCATCAGTGAATGCACATCGAAGAACTAGTAGACTGGCTTCTGTATCTATTTCTAGGAGATGATACATATTAAGGTAAGCTCCATCTGGCAGAGAATTTGAAGATTCAGAAAATTCCAACAGAAACCTCAGAAGTTCAGCTCTGAGAGACGGCAAACGTCTTGCAGGAAGAGTTCCATGACCTTCAAAAAGAAAATCTCAAACCTTAGATCTCGATAGAGTCCATCTCAAATCCCTAACGATGTCCATATATCATATTCACGCCCCTTGACTCTATCCATAACCAAGGCACATAACAACTAGATATAATCCTCAGTAACTAAGCAGATTAATGAGCACCCAAAAAATGAGAAATTTTTAGTACACACATCAAATAATTTACAGCTGGGATTAAGTTATACCTGGAGGGAAAGCAAGACCAGAAAAGCAGTACTTAAGGTACACAAGCATCTTGTACCTGGTCAAGCAAAATAACAATGTATGTGGGAATAAACAAATAGCAATATCAAACTATAATGTCCACCTACTGCAAGCATGCAATATAGTGAAGCCAAATTAAAAATAAATAAAAACTAGGTAACTTTCGAATCGATGGATCAGGCATAGACTGTATGTTTACTGATTGTGTAAATAAACTTCTGCATTTTACCCACAAATGTTAGGTTATAAAGATTTTCCTCGTAGATCCGAGATTTGACAATTTGAGCATATCTTTTATCATTTACAATAGCGCTTATGAAGTGATCCACCAGAGCATAGTGTTGTATTAAATCAGGAAGTAAAAAGTCGACTAGTTGAGAGGGGTTTACATATGGAAATACATGTTCCTACAGAATAAACTCTCCACCCTACCCTTGAACTTCCCATTTTATCAACTTTGGTTTTACCTGTTATAAGATTGCAGTAAACCTTAGAAAAGTTAATAATATAACACTATTAAACTTTATGCAGAAATTAACAATATAATTAAATCTTTACTAAAAATATATACTACTATGATTAAAAAAACTATAAAAAAATACAAAAATACATAAACACCACCCTGTGAGAACATTATTCTCTTTCATATCATTTTTCATAACCTTATTGTAAAGAAACAAAGTGCAATTGCAGCAATAAAATCCTGGCATGCCTTGTTCATGTTGTATACCGCTAGTGAAACATTAAAATAAAAAGTATTTTCAGTCCAAGGATGAGTAAATAAACATACCCCAGAACTGCAGCAGTTTCCTTTTGACTATTCCGATAGACCGCTAACAACTCCTCTAGAGGGGACCTGAAATCATCCAGGCCTCTATTGAAAAGATAGACCAATGCACAATAAAGTCCATGCTCTCGGCATAACTTCACCACCTAAATAATGAACAATGCTACCAACTGTTAATAAACTTTCTCAAATTAATCATGTAAGTACAGACGAGGATTTACCTGATTGAAATCGAGGGATGATATATCCATGTGAAGAACACATTGTTCCACTCGCTGTAACCAACCTTTGCTGCTATAATGTTCTACCAGTGCTTGCATTATCTATGAAACGATAAAAATAATAGTAAGTAAATAATAGTACTGATAATAAAAATATGGGTACACATAGCTCGGAACATAAACAATTCAAGAAATACCTCTGGAGGTAAAGAACTGAGCATATCCTTCAAAATATATGGCTCCAAAAGCTCCAAGAATGTCTCTAAGGATTAAAGTAGATGATTAGTTCACGAACATACTACTATTTGGAAAATCATATAATGTGCGTGACATGGTAACGGAATTTCATCTGTGGATCTGCTAACACAGAACCAAAAACAACCTGCATATGATTTCCTCTATTTCACATGTCAGTTACAACTCTAAAAGGGCCAATAAGTTGAAATCGGATCACATCTAAGGTCTAGGGCCTCTAGGCAACTTGTTATTTTCCATTAAAAGGGTTTTAGATTTTAACTGCCCTAAGATGAAATACACCATGTTTATGAAACTAAACATTTAGCTAGATAACCCGAGATATTGTAAGTTCTAAGTAAACCATGAGTTTCTGAATATGGCTTGGGCCATACAAAATATAGCAGTGTTTCGCTATAATTAACAAGGGTTACCTCTTTGTTGCACAGCCGCAAATTTGGAGAATATTTCATCAAATAGGATGTCAGTTCTCTTGATATGAACGCAGAACTCAACAGCAACACCACCAACACGAGCAAACTGCTCCTTGATTTCATTCTGCAAAGAACTGCTTCCGCTAGTCTGGTCATCTACATGTTCAGCCTTGCCAATTTGATTGGCATATGCCAATGAAATGTAAGAGAAAACCTCATCCACGTACGACAAGAGCAACTCAACCAGGTATGGCATGATAGCATTTTGTACTGCATCCAATGTCCTTGGAAGGTCTATTACACCATGAGCTTGGCCATCAAAAAGTGTCATTGCCATGTTCAATGCACCCATCCAATCACCAGCTTTTCGCAAGACCTGAATTCTTTCCTTCCACGGAAGGAGGCGGGAGACCACAAGATGTGCAGGACCAAGTATATATACAGAAGCACCTCTTACAGCTAGAGAGTTATGATAAGCTTTTTCAGGGTTACCAAATACATTAGTATACTGAGAATGATAAGTAAGTAGATCATCTCCTCTAAATCCGTCTACAGCAAAACTTGTTTGGTGAATCATAGTTCCATCCCTCGCAAACAGGCAGATCTGTGCTGTAAGCGTCAGCACTATGAGCATCTGGACAATGAAATTTTTTCATATTCAGCAATATTTAACACATGGCATCGCTGAAGGTGAAAAGAATGAAGAACATGGAGGCACTATTAGAGTGTACTCACCTGATCATCTAACCAAGCCACTCCTATTGCTGCACTATCTAAAGACCATTTGCCATAAACCTTTAATTCCGAGTTAACCAACTTTGCAACTTGAACTTTCCGATCCCAAGCAATAGCAAGGAGAGAAAGTCTCTCCATAACATCTTCAGCACTTTTTTCTGCAAAGACAAATTGTTTAGTTAACTATAGCCCGCATATTCAACAAATAATTCAGAACAAATAGTACCATTTGAAGAACCACATGGTGCATTCACAGATTTCCATGCAGCATAGGGCATAGATCCTTCCCTAACTCCCTCTGGCTTAGACAGTGTTGCATAGACTTTTAAGGCGGGGCTTAGTCTAACCTGCAATAGACACAAAAATGCAACAGATCACGTAAATGAAATCGAAGGAGAATCACCATGAAATTCAGTAATACTCGGGAAGACTCGTACCACCAGAGCAGTTTGATAGGTGACAAATATGACCACACCTTCTTCAATCAAGGAATTGCCTTCATTGAAGAGTTTCCACCCTGTATCTGCTCCGACAACACCACCCATCATGCTGCCAATACTGCTGCTTGAAGCAGCCGTGCTGTTTCCCTGAGAGGATAACGACGTACCTCCAACAAGCTCATCATAAATAAGCGGAGAAGCCGACAACACAGTCCCAGTCTTCAACCCATCAAGTAGACACTGTTCCCAAAAGAATAGTTGAAACCAAATAAACAAGCAGGATTTTCGTAATCTTCTGGAAGGTACTTTAATAGTAGAAAACTTTTTACCTGTGTTTTCACGGTGAACCGATTAAGCAAGGGAACGACTGAAAAAGAATGTAACAGAACAAGGCCTTTACTATCACCAGTGACTGCTTTAAACTGACGTGTAGCCTGAGAATCCTGGCCAAGAAAGAACGCATGTACCACTGGTGCTGTATGTTCTCCCGTGATAATTTTAGCTGCTGATGCCCTTTGTGTGTCCCAAACCGTAACATGACCATCGCTATAACCAGCCAAAAGCAGATCCCCTTGCTGATTGAAGGAGATAGCCGTTACAGCAGCATAAGACCGTTCTCCTTGTAAGCCAAGGAGAATTATCTGAAGATATTCAGACTTAAATCAGTTAATTGCTTATGCAGCAAATAAGCTCAGTCCAGTAGTTAGTTACAGCAGTGAGACATTATTGTTATCGAGAGTCAAACCACGAAAGAACAAAAAAATCAAATGATGGAGGATGATAGCATAGAACTTCAATCGTGGACGAAAAGGATGTGAAATATCTCATGCCCTGTTATCTTACATGGGCAATTTGCATTTGCAGGTTGTCCCTTCCATGAAATAAACTAAATCAACAGTTATCATTTCATAGGATTACATTATTCTTTATAAGCTGTGATTAACAGGCAAGAGAATGAAATTTTAGACAAGAAGAAAGGACTACCTTGGATTCCATATTATCAGGATGATGGGGAGAGTATTTACAGGGCACGATAAGGATGATCCCTTTAGACATCCCAACAGCAATGCAATTAGTATGTACAGCTAAGACTTGTGGAGAACCATGGTCACGCCTAAACGCTTGAGAAGAAATAGTTCGTGTCACTACATTATTGGGGTTGACATCAAAGTATCCCAAGGTGGTGGAGCCACGGCGAACGCCTTCCAGCCGCATGGGCAGAGCAGCAGCACCTTCTTCCCAATGCAGAGCGCTTGATGCCTGCCTTCTCTCCGCTAGTTCAGCTAACTCAAGTGGCTTCAGGGTGACCTGGGACTTCTTCTCATTAACTCGCTTGTTCTCCAGTTGTCCAATTCTTTCTTCAACAAGTTTATCAACTTCAGGGACAGAGTCATCCTCGTCACTCTCATGTAAAATATTTGCTTCCACTTCCTGCTCCCCAGACAATGAATCGATTTCATCAGAAATTGCGACAGTAGAAGCGGCATCTTCTCCAGCTTCTTGGCCTTTTGAAGTAAGTGTAGAAGTTTCCTCAACTGAACCTAAGAGATGTATTTGGTCGTCATGGCTGGACACGGTACTGGAGGTGGAGAGATCTTCGTGGACTGACGAGATAACTTCCTTCTCCTGCACCTCCACCTCCTCGGGTTCATGGGTCTCAGCTTCGACAGCCACCTCTGGCAAGAAAGCCGAATTAAATCCATCTCCTACAGCAGACTGAAAATCGACAATGTTCTCTTCATTCTCATCTATACTGGCATCACTGCAAATGTGCTGCTCCGGCATATTCTCGTCGCCATTACCGTCCGTGCCATGGAGGAGGACTCCTGAGGGATCCCTGTGAATATCATTCAAAGAAGAAGACTGAAGCTGCTTGGTAGGAGGACTAGGAAGAGGAGGCCGTGAGAGGGCCCTCCTGGATTTAATGGCGGTAGCATGCGGCGTAGGAATGGACCGAGAAGCAGCAGCAGCAGCCGCAAGCGCAGCCCCTGGTTTTGCGGTCGATCTCACTCCACCAAACAGCGATGGCAACTGACGATCGGGGGGAGCAGGCCTGTGCAGGGCAAACGAATTAACCTTGTAATGATAATCGGGATGGCCAATTGCAGAGTTAAGCGGCTGCTTAGGGGCTTCTGTTGCTGACTTCTCTGGATCTTCGTCTTCAAGGAGGTGCTGCGGCGTGGAGTACGATCGGGCAAGTGATGGAGGAGGAGAAGAGGAGGAATCGGAATCGGAACCAGAGAGGGAGTCGTTGAGGATTTCTTCAATGGACCGGTGAGGGAATGAATTCAAATTATCGGTTTCATCGTCATCATCTTCGTGAAGGCGCCGTGAATTTAGGAAGGTATCAAGGTCCAGCTCCATCCGGTGGAACTGGAGCTCCTTTGTCATCCCTGCTAAGTAAAACGGATACTTCGCAACTGATTGATCAACAACAAGACATGATGAAAATACTGAGGTTTTGCGAAATTGCTCCACTGCTCCGAACTTGTGCTAAAATGCAATTTTTTTTTTTTTTTTTTTATTTTTTTTGCCAATAATGATAGATTTATTATTGCTAAACCAAGACGGCATGGCGTCTACACTCCAACCCCGACTCTTTTTGGGCTAAGCTCTTAAAGGGAATCTACTTCCCGCGTACTGACTTTTGGAGGCGTCGAAAGGTGGCTAAGCTTCTTGGGCTTGGTCGAGTATACTTGAGGGACGGGACACACTTATCCAAGGTGGGATGTGGTGAATTGGAAACGGTGAGTCAATTCGGGTGTTTCATGATGCGTGGGTGCCCAGTATTGATCATTATCGACTTGGATTAGAAAATGCAGCCCCAACGGTATTAAATATGCGAGTTTCGGATCTCCTACGTCCACCAGAAAGACATTGGGACCTCACTCCAATTGAGCCAGTGATTTCACAAGCTGAACAAGTAGCAATTCGAGCAATCCGAATTCATTGTGAGGAAGGACCGGACAAAATTGTGTGGCCAACCTCAAGAACGGATAAAGCGAAGCCGAGCCTAGCGTACCGTGCACTTCGTGATGCAGGTCCACCCCCACAATTAATGGGCCCCACCACTTCAAGGTCAGTTTCAGCCGGAATTTGGCGATACATTTGGAAGGGTAATGCCGCACCAAAGGTAAAACATTTTCTTTGAAAAAGTTGTGCAAGAGCTCTACCCACGATTGATGAATTGAACCGAAGGGGAATTGATATATCCTCTAAGTGTCCCTTTTGTAATGGTACGGAAACGGTGGATCATGTGTTGTTACATTGCCCTTGGACTAAGCCCGTTTGGTTTGGTGGAATGGGGATTCGTTGGCAACATGGAAATGTACCGAATTGGCCCGATTTTGTGGAGGAGACGGGACTCAATGAGGAACGAGGGGCTGATTTGGAGACTCTCTTAAAGATTCAAATGGAGGTCACGGTGTGGGAGATTTGGAAGGAAAGGTGTCGAGCCATTTAAAAAAGGGACGTTCTGAAGCCTAGGATAGTGGTGGATCATATTCAAAATTTTAGCGCGGAATTGTGGAGTGCTCGAGGCCGCCGGAAAGATAAGGGAAGGCAACAACGTCATGGAGCTGCAAGTCAGTTGTGGATTCGCCCACCATGTGACACCATATCAATTTGTTGTGATGGCTCTTGGATGCATGAAACGGGACGAGGTGGAACTGGTGTTATTGCTCGAGATTGTGAGGGTAGCAGGATGTCATTCCTCATGCCTAGATATCAATGCAACAAATGTCGAATCAATGGCCATATTACAAGAGGTAGAGTTAGCAGTTTAACATCAATGGGAGAAAGTAGTCATAGTCGGATGCGGAGTACATCGTTCGCCAATTTTAGGAGAGACCGCAATTGATTGGAAGCTTGCCAACATTATTAATGACATTCTTCAAAGAGCAAACCATATCCCGGAGATTCATTGGAAGTTCATTCGTCGTAGTGCAAATCGATGCGCGAATTGGATTGCTATTCAATCCAGGAAGGAGATGTGTCCTCTAAATTGGGTTTCATTACCCCATCTTCTCTTATTTCTATTATGTTGCTTGACTATGCTCCGTATTGATGTTATTTGCTTAATCAACAAAGTTTCCCGTTGGCCAAAAAAAATCTGGATTACAATCTAATAACAATATTGATAAAAGAAGAAAAGGGGTATGACAACCTAATTAGCTGGGCACATCTCCTTCATTGATTGGATTGCAACCTAGTTTGCACTACGATTAGCGTCTCGTCGTACAACTATCCAACTCACATTCGGAATCAAACTTGTGTAATGGCGAATGGTGTTGATGATATTATCGAACCTCCAGTCGGGGTTTGTCGTCGATTGTCAAATTTGGTTTACAACGTATTCCGCTAAAATGCAATTCAATTATTAGCTCGCTTAATTTTATTGTCATAAAAAATTAACCGATCAAACCGGGTTGGACCGGAAGAACCGATCCCGGTCCAACCAGATAAAATTAGAAGAAAAAAAATAAGAAAATGAAACTTATTTCAATTAAACCTAAGCAACAGAACGTGAAGAAGGTAAGGCCCTTCAACATTCATTCCAGCCGCTGCAAGAACCTAATTCCCTAAGAACAAAAACCAAGGTTGCTCTGCTCGCTAAGGATTTCAACTCTTCAACATCACCAGCTCGCTCTCTTAGTGTTTCGCGCCAATGAAGCTCTTTGTTCTTCATGCCGACACGCATCTTCCTCTGCTTGAGACCGCATTCATCTGCTTGTCGCACCCAATTTTTCGACTACGTATAGAGGAGGAATATAAGGCCCTTGAAGTGTCGGAAGAGGAGGATCACTGTCAAATTAAAATATCTGGTGGAATTGGGATGAACTTGAGTGGTTACCCTCCTCTGCTCGCCGCGCCCTCCTCTTTTTTTACTACGAATCGATGATGCGACAGTTTTAAGGCTTTTTAAGTGCCGAAATAGGAGGATCCTTATTCCTTCACCTGGCCTCTACGACGAAATCGGGGGTATGAACTTGGAGGAGTAGGTGGACGAGAAATCATTCGTCTAAGGGGGCGTTTGGATGGACGTAATGTGAGATTACTTGAAATTTGAGATTACAAGTCATGTGAGCTACGTAATGTAATGTTAGATTACAGTGTTTAGTTGTGCTGTAATGTGGGATGTAATGTTAGATTACACTGTTTGGTATGTATTGTAATGTGACTTTATTATTATATTAATCTGTATGATAGTATATTATATCTTGATATGATAAGATTTAAAAGAATATATATTTTGATAATAACTAATTTCTTAAAAATTATGTGTGCGGTTAATACTATAATCATTTATAAATTCTAAAAACTAAATATTTAAACTCAATACGCAACTACTAAAATTATATTAATTAAAATTATATATATAATTTTATAATATAATTTTATAATATAATTTTCACAAAAAGAAATGCAACAAAAAAGACTTACTCGTTTTATACGAACATCATGTGTGTTATTATTTATTATAATAATGAGTTATGAAGTATATGAAAAATAAAAAGCTAATAATAATAACAAAGGTTATTATCATAATAAACTATAAAGATAATGCAAAATATTTTTTCTATTTAATAAATAATAATAAAATAATAGCACTCTGTAATGTTGGACGTAATCTCACATTACATATGTTTTTTTTATGTAATCTCACATTACGTTGAATGAAGTTAGGACGTAATCTCATATTATAATGAACATTACATTACAATGCACATTACAACGTTTGGCAAACCAAATCACGTAAAGTTTATGTAATGTGAGATTTTCAAGCTCTCTTGAGGAGGTATATCTAATGGAATTTGAATTTGTTCCATTTTATGAACACAACTCGCTTTATCATTTGGTTCAAACAACGTTGGGTGATTAATACTACATAATGTAGCAATCCAACATTTTTCCTTAAATAATAATAATAATTTGTTATTGACTCGCGTTTTGCGCAATATTTTAAACATATGAAAATTGACGTTATAATAATAATAATAGAATTAACTTGCGGAAAACTATATTTTAAATTAATAATATATTTAAAAAATATTTATTTAATTATGGATAAATTTGTTACGATAGTGTACGTAAGAAATATATAGTGTTATGTCATTCAGAAAGTTGTAATCTCTATTTTCATATTATAAAATATATGTTCATAAATCAGAGAACCGTTGTAAAAAATTGTGTGAAAACTGACGTGACACTGACACCCAATTGTTGTTGATCTAGACACATGTCATTTTTTAACACAATGAAAGAGTATCAAGTAGAATTACAATTCTTTATATTCATATATTACAAACATATATATAATATAATATATTATTCTAAATCAAGCAAATGAAAACAAAATTACAACAGTAAAAACCCACACAAATGAGTTGAAGTAGCTATATATATATAGCTAGCTAGCTCTCTGGGAGGAAAAGCTGCCTTCATCGGAGCCCATAACATCGGTGGGGGCAATTGCAAGCTCCGACACACTCCACACCTTCACCGACTTATCAAGGCTGCCACTGTACAATATCCACCGCTGGTCCCCCTTCTTGCTCTCCGGGTCCTCCTCCACGGCGAGGCACTTCACCGGACCAGTGTGGCCGGTGAGCACGGACAGACACGTGTGAATGGACCCGTCCCTCCGCCACACGCATATCGTTTTGTCTGCGGATCCGCTGAACACCGCGCTGCCGGCGCTGGTCAGGCACAGCACTGCCAGCTTATGGCCGCGGAGGACGCCGCCGTGGGTGAACTGCTTTTGCCGCTCCCAGAAGTTGACCAGCCCATCGGAGGAGCCACAGTATATGACGGAGCAGTCCTTGGTTACTGTCAGGGAGGTGACGGCTGATTCTTGCTTTAGGAGGGATTCGACGAGAGTGTGTTTTGTGCCTTTGCTCAGCATCTCGCATTTCCAGACTTTAACACTACCTATAAATTGCATGCAATTGCAAAATCAAACAAAAGCTACTGGAAATTGACATACTTTTATAATAATAATAATAGTAAATTGACATATTTTTATTAGGGATAATAAGTAGCAATTTGATAAATAAGCTCGGCGGAGTTTGGATTAATTGCTAACTAAACTTATTTATATACTTCGACGATTAGAAATTTCACATTTTGAAGATTTACTCTTATAAGTATGCAAGGAGAAATGAACATATTTAGAAATAAAATAATAGAAATGATAGAAGTAAATGGAATTCCATGTTCTGATATGTGCTGTTGTTAATTTACCCCATAGTTGCAAGAAAAATACAAAGTATGCCACTCATACATAAATCGAAACATTTCAGAATTCTGATTTGGAATTCCTACCATTTCTCGTAAAATAATGAAAAATTCTTACAAAAATATCTCAATTTTTTTTAATGGAAATACTTATATAAAAAAGATTAGTTAAAATATTCAAATGTACGACAAAAGTTCTTTAAAAAATTGTGATAGCTTTTCATAGTTGTAATATTTGTAGGGAATTTCATTATAACTTAATAAAACTCCATTTAAAATGTTAAAAATTTAAATAAGAACTTATTCACATGTTTCTGATTTTGTCTAATTTACTATGAAAATTTGTATGAAAATGTATAGCACAAATACGACTCATTCCAAAAAAGTGAGTTAAAAATATATGTTCACAAATTATTGGATTTTTTTTTTTTTTTTTTTGCGGTGACTAGCTCCATCTAATTTACTAAAAAAAGGTGATGAAAAATTTGTAAGAAAATGCCTAGCCCAAACATGACCTATTCAAAAAAAAAAAACTATGGTTTAGAATTTAAAAAAGAAATTACAATTTGTTATATGAACTTTGTAAAATTTGAAAAGTTACATATGTCATTACCATTTCAATGCATTAAACTGAGTTAACGAATTGCAATTTATGTAAATTTTTCTACTAATTTATCTAAACTTTGAAAATTTAGATAGCAAATTGGCACGTTGATAATTTATTTATTTGAAAGTTAATAATTAATTAATACCGTCAGCAGATCCACTGAAGAGAAGGCCATCCACGCTGGCAACAACAACATTAACTGCATCATCATGAGACGAAATGGACTCCAGGCACTTTGAATCCGATATCCTCCAAACCTTGATCGTCCTATCCCACGAAGCCGAGTACAAAATCCCCTCGTCCTCGTTCAAGGCCAGGCACGATACGGCGTCGGAGTGCCTTATCCACAGCGAGTTCCGCCGCTTCTTCACCTCGATATAGTTATTCGGATTGATCGAGCTCTTGAATATGTCCTTGAGCGTCGGTAGGCTGCCGGCGCGTTTGTGCACGCTCGGGGCCTTCGGCGACACCTTCCACACCCGGATCTTGCCGTCTTGGTGGCCGGTGAAGATCTTGCCGCTGGAAACGATAATCGCCTTCACTAAACCGCTGCTGGATTTGAAGGCGGAGAATTCTTTCAGATTCTTCCAGACGCGGATGTTTTTGCTGTCAGATCCGGTGTAGAGGAGGTCGCCGGAGGCGGCTAGGGAGTAGATGTGGCCTTCTTCACGCATGAGAGATCCGATTAAGGTGTTTTGCGGGATGCTGTTATTTTCGTCGCCGTTGGAAGTATTGGCGGACGACCATGGGCATTTTGTAAACGGCGTCGTTTGGTTCCATGGTGACATCATCATCGGAGATCCTTCTCCGCTCAGACGGCCGTGGTCGAAGAAACCTGTGTTAGAAGTGGCGGAGACGCTGCTGTGGCGTTGCGGGAAGTCCTCATCTATGATGGCCGATGACAAGTTGGGATCCGAGTGTGCTCCTGTTGAATTATAAAGATTAAATCAAGACGATTCGGTTGACCAAAAGTTGGTCAACTAATTCGTTCAAATACTTTTAACATTGTATCAGAATGTATAAGTTCAAATTACGGTTGTTAACAATCACAAATATATTCGGGAACCCCTCAACTTTCTTTAGTGCGTATTGTTTACCTTAAACGTGTAATTATTCTCGGTTTCACCATTCAAAATCTTAATATATTCGCCTCTTGATTTTTTTTTTTATTGAATATTTGCTCATATTTCAATTCTTGCTTCATTCACAAGACTCCTGGGCTACATCCTTGTGGTTATGTAATCAGTTTAAAATTCTCACATAGTATTAGAACGTACATATTCGAATATAGGTCAAATAATCCATTCAAAAAACGTACATGGTATCAACGTACATAAAATAACACATAATATATCAAAAACACGCATATTCGAATTACAGTACCGTAATTAGTCCTCGGCCTCGGAATATTATTGGTGTTATTCTCCATGAATACGCCTCCTCCTCCTCGCTCGTCTATCATCTCTCACCTATACGTATATGTGGTGTCTCATATAAAATTAGTGTTGATTGAATGAAGGATACCAAGAAGCAACCCTAAACCCTAAATGAGGGAAGGAAGGTTGATGATGATTTGGGGATACTGCAGATTGTTGTTGAAGAAATGAGAGAATGGTCGTGCAGAACGTGCATTATAGTTGAGATAGAGGGAAACAATGAAGGGGTTAAAATAAGGTATAAATAGCAATAAAAATGGGGAAGGGAGAAATGGTGGAGAAGACAGACAGGGTCCTAGGATAATGGTGGTGACAAGTCTGTGGACGTGGACGGTCCAGATAGGCTGCTCTTTTATATCTTCTGCTCCAGTAATATTCTTGTCTGTTAGTTTTTTTAGTTACGTTAGTTGTAATAACGGACGTTTGATGATTGCTCCTTGTTTTCCACTTTTAATGGTTACTTTTGCTTATGAACGCACAAGTGTCCACTTATATTCTCTAAGCTCTCTCTATTTAGGTGTTATAAGGGCAAATTTGTATTCTTTTATTTTGAGAAAAGTATGTAAAACATGCAACATGTTTGAAAAAGATGGTTTTATGGACCAATATGATTTAAAATGTACAACATGTTTGAAAAAGATGGTTTTATGGACCAATATGTATTAAAATGTAAAACAAGCTTGCAAAAGATGTTAAAATGACATACCGTCCACTTGTTATCAATAGTATCATTAAATGGACACATGCAAGACACATTTTTAGAAAAAAAAAATTAATAATTAAAACAAGAAATTAATTTATACATAGCGATGATTATTAATGGGTGGATGTAGATAATAATAATAATAATTATTATTATTTTTTAAAAACGTGATCCGCAAGTGTCCACTTAATGAGACTAGTGACAACAAGTGGAAGATAGTCATTTTACCATCTTTTGTAAGCTTGTTGTACATTTTACAAAAAATTGGTCCATAAAACCATTTTTTTCAAACATGTTGTACGTTTTAAAACATATTGGTCCATAAAACCATCTTTTTCAAACATATTACATGTTTTACATACTTTTACCTTTAAAACCATTTTATAAAGGATTAATCTCCAAAGAAAAAGCTCCTGGCAGGCATAGAACGTGTTTTAAATTATTAATTAATATCCGAACGTGTCAAGTTGCCAAGTAGGGATGTAATGTAACTTATAAGTGAGTCTACTCGGAATTGGTTATGTCCAAACTCGATTTTGACTAAAAAAATTTCAAGTTCAGTATCTTAGTATATTGAGCTCGAGCTAGATGATACTTTGCAAGAATTAATCGCAAGCATATTCGATCTTTATAATATATATATAAGTTAGCCGAGTTTGAATCGAGCTCGATAATTGTAGTCATGAGAAATGCAAATTTTATCATGGTGTATAATAACTTTATTAAGTCGAATCGAACTTCACTTTTGTAGTTATAAGAAATGCAAATTGACTGTGATGTATAACACAATTATGTGCACAGCACAGTCCATCTCGATTTACAGAGATTTTCGTCTCGCTAAGAGTCCTATATCTTGTTGCTAAACAAATTAGCGAAAGGTATTTTCACGTAGCTATCCCGTCACTAAAGGAATTGTTACTAGTACTAGTAGTGACGGGATAACTTGGCCCGTTGCTAAAATAAAGAGTCGGTCTAGCTATTTTATATTTTTATTAATCAGAAAAGTGTTAATATAATAATAAATTTTCTAGATGAAACAAATGAATGAATACCTTGGATTGGCAGTACAAATTGTTTGCCTGATTCAAAGAAGCAACCCGATACAGGAGGACACTTATAGTTGGCGTCATGTGAGTGAGCACCCAAAATGCCAAAACACACCGACCGACTGACCCTCTCAATTGATTCACCACCTTAGACGTCGCATCTCGTTGCCCAATTTGTGAGGGCGCGTACTCCACCCCAACAAATGCCCCCCAGTTGCCCCCTTGTTTTGACTTTTTCAGTAATAAATAAATATAATAATATCTATATAATATGATGTAAATGCCTCAGGTTCAAAATTCATTAGAAATCTTAAGAATACAAAATTATTTACAATCAACGTATTTTACCTTTAATAAGTTGACTTCAATGTGAGTTATGTTTATTTAAATGTAGAGCAATTATATTACTTACGGATGCAACTATTTAGGAGGCCTATTATGACACCATATATATATATAATAGTAATGCAATTTAAGTTGGAGAAACATACATAATATAGTTAAACGGTTCATATTATAACTAAAGATTTCAAGTTCAAATTATGTGAATGAAAATTGTTTATAACCAACATTTTACCTCGATGAAAATTATTGTAGGCGATGCCACCTAAAACACAAAACAACTCAAAACCGTTGATGTCATTAACTCAACCGTTAAGCTTTTCTCTAAAGAAAAGAATGTCGTTACTAGAGTAAGTTGGTTTTTGATGAAGTAGACCCCCAGCGCATGTTCACGCACCAATTATATTGCCAAGTCAGCTAGCTATACAGCCCTTGAAGCGCCTGCTCTTCGACAAAACTCCCAATTCACATGAGAAGATTATCATTACGGTTGTTCAACCGAATTATAACTTGCTGCTGGCTTTTTCTAGAAGGAAACTGCAGCATCGTCGGCGCGGCCGGTCTCGCACATTGACAAGTTAGCAAAGAAGAAGAAGCTATTGCAGCATTGTTCTTGCGGCCGTCTAGGTAATTACTCAAATTGCCACTTCCTGCCACCAAAAATTAGCTCGATGCGAGCCGCTTTTGATCGGATCGACGAGCGAGACTACTGATGATCGATCGGAGTAGCTATAGGTAGCTGGACGATGTTGATCAAGGAAGCAATGCAATGCAAGAAGAGAGATAGATTACTATGGATAATAAGCCATGACTCTTCTAGAGTTTTGAATATTTGATCGACCATGATGAGCAATGGAGCTCGCCTGGACATGATCTCCTAGACCAGACGACCATGTCTAGAATGAGCTCGGGTTAGGACGAATTGCCTAACTAAATGAATCGAACCATGAATGACTCATCAATCACACTTCAAATGATGAATCAGGTACTCGATTTTTTTTTTAATATATTTAGTAACTCACTTACCTGAAGTTCGATTTATGAGTACGGATCTTAACCTAAGTGACCATACCTAGCACGAATGTGGGTCTGGACGAGTCCTGTGATGGCTCAGCCAATTAAGTTATTCCCTTTATGCAAAATAGTTGCTGGGATTGCATGGTAGGGGAAGAACCTCATTCGACTTAATAAGCAGTATAAGACATAGAATCTAATTATACAAGTAAAAATGATACAAAATACCAATGCTTTTGATTACACTGACCTGGGCCTGGGCTACACCTGAAACGAAACAATAAAATAAAAAGAGAACATGGTCTTCAGCAGACTCGCTCATTTCAGCCACAATTTGCAAAACCTAACAAGGCACCAACCCAAGTTGGATGGATTATCTAGCTAGCTAGTAAAAATCATTTCATTTCCCTGCAACCCCCTCCATCATCATATACCAACACCAAGATTTTGCTTAAACTTTTTGTTCATTCTTAGCTGGGTGGTATTGCAACCTAAATTTTTAACTTTGTAGGATATGAGAGGCCCCCCACAGAGCATAACAACTTGAACTTGCTCATTGGAAATCATGATGTTCCATCGGAGACTGCAACGTCGCTTTTCTCTGGGTTGAGATTGATATTTGGGAGCACTACTTTGTCCCCGGGTGCACTCTGCTTCTGTTTATCTTCATTCTTCTTTGAATTCACAAATCTACCTCCACATCCTCTAGCTCTTCTCATAGCGTGCAAATGTCGTGATTCATGCAAGTAAGGCTGCCCATATATGGTATAAACATCATTCAGAAAAGAAAGAAAGAATAAAAAGCATCAAATCACATTTCTACCAGCTATAGTGATGAAGCATATTTCCAGCGAAAGTCCGAAGCTAATAAATATAATGATCAGCTAACCCAAAATAAGACTTGAAAAACAGAGGAACTAACAGCCTAATACGGATTATGCTTTTCTTTTTTTAAGAAATTACCTGTACCTAAAAAAGACATTCCAATTTAGTACCTATCAACAAATTATTACTTCATAAACATCATATGTAAAACTAGAAAACAACAATAAACTGAAATGATAGCTGTAGATTGGTCAAGCTGGTGATTCTATCATGTATTCTGAAGTAACATACAAATATCCGGAAAAAAAAAATGCAAACAATTACCTGCAACCTGGAACATACCTTCTTAGATTTAGCAGCTTTCTTTTCCAATTCAGCTTTTGCACGAGATTGCCGGCGCCGCAAGATACCATGATATTGTTTAGCATTCACAAATACAGGTTCCTCAACTGCATCTGAAGGTAGCGGCACTCCAGCCTGTTGAGTTCCCATTAATTGAAGATGGACCTGAAATAAGCAGTCATAACTCTTAATTAGACTAAAACAAAATCACTGCTGGCTGCTAGTTTATAATTCAGATGGGTGAGTTCCCTATGATTAAAAAGACGCACCACTGGTTGAGTGTTGCTATAAGATTGTGCAGGAGGAAAATGCTGTGAATCATATGGAGCAAAGATGCTTCTATAATAAGGATCTGGATACGGGTATACTGGCGGAACCTACACAGACAAAGAGAAGAAAAGAAAAGTCAGCAGACTAATAAGTTCAGGACAGCAAACAAACTAATGTTTTAGTCGCTTTCCCTAAGCCAGGACGAAAAGTATAAAAAAATGAGAAAAACATTCATGGCACTCGTTTCATATTATGTATGTAATAGTATCTTCACAATGTACATTTTGAGCAAAAGCTCCATCTATTTCACTTTATATGTGCAGCAAAACTTGAGATCTTACAACAGGCACATAAAAAGCAACCAAGCATACTAAACTTATAATTTTCATTATGTACATACAGACAATACATAAAATAAATTGGGATATGAAATTTACTAACTACAGTGAAATGCAACATGAGAACGACACACGTACATGATGAAAAATAAACAAAAGAAAAAGAGAGTAAATCTATATATAAACAGATACGCATAAAACAATGATTTCTCAGTAGATAAATCACCATTGCCATTGCTGATCCAACTAGTGGAGGCGTTGGATACTGGACGTTTGTCCCTGCCAAGCTAGGATGAAACAATCCAGTAGCATGTGGAGACTGAGCAAGTGATTCTGAATGCTCTTGCTGCTCATCAGCTTCACTGTTGTCTGTAATAATGATGATATCAATTAAGAACCCGATTAATGGTAGCAATTCGAAACCATTCGATGAAAAAACTTTAACCACAATATACAGTACAGGTATGTAGTTGTTCACGAATTTCGTTTATAACTATATCCATATGTGTTGGTTCCTCTAGGTACTTTTTAAGGGGATCCTCTGTCCAAGACTTTCCAGATATGAGATATTACTGTTATGTCGACCGATCAGTAAGAAAGTCTTACTTGGAACAAAGCCTACCTCCTTTAAGGAACAATCTGATTGTGGACTAAGTATTCACTTTCATCATTTTCATTTTAGGTAGTCTTAGTTCTCATCTTCTATAACTGACATAGCTTGCATAAGCCCCGGTCAGCAGATCCACTAGATAAGCAACATAGATTTTCCTCCTTGTGTCTAGGCCCTCATCTGCTGTCTTGTTGTTGTACCAATAATAAGTTATTCCAGCCATTTCGTTTCAGTCTGGAAGTAATACTAATGCTTAGGAAAAATCCTAGGAAACGACTTTCAGAAAAGAGTGTCACTAGGGAAGTGCCAGCTTAAATTTTGATTCCCAGTAGTCTCCAGGTTCTGAGTTTTGACCAAAACATCAGCAATCCAAAGAGCAAGACCTCTCCCATATTCACTTCTAATAGTCAAGCGACAAATACAAAAACAATATGACTAGTTTGATCTTAAACAAAACACACCTGAAGAGTCGTGCCCAGAGGAAGTCATAGTGATTTTATGACTGTTACTCAGAACTCCAAATGCTGCACGGTGCGGTGCCTTAGCTGATCCGTAAAGAAATGGAAATTATTAATTAGTGGCTACGGGTAAAAACAGCTCAAGTCCGCATTAAAATTACTGAAAATATTCCGAGGCGAGTTGACTATAAACTAATCAAGTATGTTCTCACTTCAGAGAGAATTGAATCTGCATAGATATGCAGAACAATGTCTTGCAAATGAAATCATGACCTAAGAAGATAGCTACAAGTTGTTCCTTACTCCTATAAATAAACACAGCTTCTTCTTCTGTACTTCTCTTGAGACCTCCATTCTACCTCGTTACAGTTTCTTTCGTGGGCATCTCATTATCACATTGACTAATTGCTCAGTTTTCACTCAATTACATGCAAAAGTCTCAACCTTGAAAAAGAAAATTGGCTTGCAGTTTCTCCTAAATGTCCAGTCATCCATCTCATTCGTTAATTTAGAAGTATTGGAACATCAAATAGGCTCTGAGCTTTCTTATCAACGGTACTAGAGCATATCCAGTAAACAAGGTTCAATCAAACCAAGGTTGCATGCAAACAAACACAATTCATCAATCATCGGGACAAATCTCCAGACGATGAGGATTGTACAATCGCGAAAACAAACAATCAGGTAGGGCGGGTATTTGAGCAAGAGCCACAAAACAAATTGAAAAAGCAAGGGAAAGCGTTAGAAGACTGACCTCAACTGCGCTTTGGTTCCCTGGTAATGTAGTTTCTATCCACAGATAAGTGAATTCTCGAAGGTTATGCAAGTATAAAGAAACAGCTAACAGGAAACTGTAAACGGAAACTCCATCAGAGGTCGGAGGAGATGCAATTGCAGAGAGGATTCCAGATGTTTCTTAATTGTTTGCGGTGGTCTTGTCTACATTGGATTACAACACTTCTATCGGGAGAATTATTATTATTGGTAAAAAATATAATAACAGTAATATGGAGGGACGAAAGAGACGTAATATGAACCGTCTGATTTCGGGCAGCTGAGCAAGCTAACCGAGGGCTAATCCTGTCCACGAATTCACTATGTCCCACGGACTGACCGGCAATCGTTCACGCTGAATTGCTGACCAGTGACCAAGATGCTTCATTTTAATTACCAAATTGCTAATTTAACCTTACATAAAATGTATGTAGTGTAAAAAATAAAAATAAACTTAGTTAATAAAAATATTAATGAAAGATAACATTTAACTAAAAAAGTTAACTAGTAAACTGCATATTCACTTTAAGTTTAATTAACAATTTGATAATTGATCCTAAATTTAATTAGGGTTACCCAAACTTTGTCAATATAAAAAAAACTATCCAGATTTTATTTTTTAAAAATATTGTTATAAATATTTACAGAATTATGGAAAAATTATACTTACGTCCATTCCATTTGATTGTTAAAAGGCGGAAATAAATTTCCATTTATATATATATATATACCATGAGATATTTTAGTGTTTGGAATCCAAGAATTTTAAATGAGTTGTATTTATTTAAACTATTTTTTTTTGCCATCGTATTTATTTAAACAATACTAAGATTTAATACACAGCATTTAGCAACTGTGTAATTGTGTCAATGTTTTTAAATAAACCATTAATGTGGCGGTTTTAGAAACTTTATAATGGGGGATAATTTTACATTTAAAAAAATTATGATTGAAAAATTTAAGAAGTAATACAATTTTTAAACTATAGTAAAGTAATCATTAACTAGCCCGTTGCGTGAAATTTAACGAATGTGATCAGATTAAAAAAAATGTATTAGAAGAATTTATATTTTTTATATTAAAGTACGTATATCTATAATTATATACCATTAAAAAATTCACATTTATCTTCACATTATACGATCAGTTTTCCATTAAAAAAAAATTACCCTTGTTTAATCACAATATATAAAGTTCGTAAATATAACAGTAAAAAGTATATATAGATATTATTAAAAAATATAACTGATCGGGTGAAATTTAAATTTTTAGTACGTTTTTAAATTCAAAATTTATTAGAAATTTATAAATTTTGATCGTGAAGCTTTAAAAATAATTTAAACTTCATAATTATTTGTTTCGCCACATCTTATTAATACTGATTAATCAAATATAATTATTTCTTATATATGTATTACATTAAATCAAATTTTTTTTTGGCCATATTACATTACATCAATGATAATAATAGTTTGCTACAATCTATAATATTTTGGATTGTCTTGAAAATAGTCCATTATATTATCATTATTTCCATTTTAGGTAAAAAAGAACAGAATTTTTTATTCTTATATTAAACTTTGAATTATTGAATATTAGTTAATAAGATATTAATTTTTTTTAGCAAAAAAAATTAACTTAAATGTATTTTTTTAATAAAAAAAATACATAAAATAATGATTATGTCTCCCAATACCTCACGTGGAGCCGCCCCTAGGCCCGACCCCAACCCAGTGGACATGATGGACTTACCCGATTTGGGGCGGGTTGTTTTTGGGTTGAATTAAAAGCTGACAGGTCTAGTTGAAAGACCAAAACTGACTTAACCCAAAAACAATAAGGGTTCATTTGGCCTCCCACTAAAGGCACGGGTCCTACACAGTGCTAACTCTTAATTATTAAGCTAAGGATAAGTACTTGCTACTTGCTTCCACCTTGAGAAAGGCATGTCCGACATCGGAAACCACCAGCTTTCATCTCCCCAGAGCTTCTCTATTCCTCCTCTCACCTTGCTACTCTGATCGTACTCTCCGATTGTTTCTGTCGAGTTGGCGTCGCTGCAGCTCGGTCGCCATAGTTTTCTGTGGAGGAGCTCCACTACAGCCCGATTAGATCTTGAAGTTGCAGGATCTGGTAAATCTTTCTCTCCCAGCTCAATTGATCTCCTCACAATCTTTAGTTCGGGCGGTTAGATTAGATATCTAGAAATTGTAGTGCGTAGGTGAAGCTGATGTTGGTGTTCTGTATGCGGTGCTACTCTTCTGCTTTTACTTTTGGATTTGATTTGGTTTACTAGTCGAAGATTATAGTCCTCTTAGATTCAGGAATCCATAATTCTGTTTTGATTCTAATCGGACCTCTCTCTATCTATCTATCTGTTGTTTATTCCGTTAATGAAAGCACCATATATATAGGTATTAAAAATGGAAGTAGCTACTGGCTGTATAAATCTGTAAAAGAAAAATACCCTTAGAAAATGAACGACTTTTCTCATATGCTTGCTGTATTACTAGTAATTATGTTTCCAGTTTTTCGAGAGTGGGTAGATGGAAATGGAACTCTAAGTCTATCACCTGTTTGGTGGAATGCCTAGCCTACCAAAGTTAACATGGTATCATTTGACTTGAGGAACTAAGATAAGGTAAAACATGTTCAGCTCCTAATAGTCTTCTCTAAGCCCTACTTGGTGGATCATGGTATGTTTTATACATCCCTAGAGTAGACTGTTCTTCTAAAACATTTGAAATAAGTTTCATGTTTGCTTTGACCGTACGTCCCTCTACACTATAACTCTCTAACCTGTTTTCATTTAATTAATAGAAAAAAATTGTTATAAACCATCATCAACTTAATCATCTTCTAAGGGGGGATTACGGATTAATATGTATTAGTGCCGATGATCTTTTTAATTTCCTGAGCTGGGGTCATATATGTTATCTTCCTTGGAAACCTTAGGTTTAAATGAATAAAGTTTAAATTTTTGCCAGTAATATGGCAGAAGTCTACTTTACTCCATGTGCGTTCTCCTTATGTTTTGGTAAATCATTCTAATCTACTCTTTTTATTTCTTACATTCGGTCCATAGTCCTACACTTCCACATAAGTGCCTTCTTTTTTCTGTATGGGCATTCATTACTCTCTACGTAAACCCATACCACTCTCAGCCTGTGGTCTTTTATAATAGTCCATAGCTAAGATCTATCCTTTCCACCTGTTCATGTTACACTTATTTATGTGATGTTTTCCATAAATACTATAGAACTACATTCCCTTGTCTTTCTCAGGCATGTGTTACCGGGTAGTGTTGTCCCTTATTCACAAGTTTCTCACTCTCACTCTCTCTCTCTCAGTTCTTTAGATATGGATAAATACGAGCTCGTGAAGGATATAGGATCCGGAAATTTTGGGGTGGCAAGGCTCATGAGGAACAAGGAGACCAAAGAACTTGTTGCAATGAAGTACATCGAACGTGGCCACAAGGTACTTCATTCAATTCTCTGAGGTCAAATTGATGCTTGGTTAAACTAGTTCTTATAAGTGAAGCTTAAAACTGAGGTTGCACCCCTTTGCTTTTAATGATTCGGAGAATTGGAGTGGGCGCATTTGTCAAATTTGTTGCTTTTAAGTGTTCAATTTAATTTAATTTAGTATATATATTGAACTTGCGGCCAAGATACTAATCCTAATTCCTAAATCTTAACTAATGAAGCAATATCTCCTTTTCTCTTAAATGATATGGAGATTTATGTGAGAGGTATCTTGGTATTATAATGGGTCCCAACTTCTTCTATTTTCTTAATGGTATTGTATTTTTTATTATCTTACTTTTGGTGCAGATTGATGAAAATGTGGCTAGGGAGATTATCAATCATAAGTCGCTGCGTCACCCCAATATCATTCGCTTTAAGGAGGCACGTGATCTTTGATTTGAAATTTTTCTAAGTATGCTTATTTCTGGTGCTTTATTTTGATGGTTCTTAACATCACAGGTCCTTTTGACTCCAACACATCTTGCTATTGTCATGGAATATGCAGCAGGTGGGGAGCTGTTTGAGAGAATCTGCAATGCAGGCAGATTCAGCGAAGATGAGGTTTGCTTGCCTTTTCAATTTGAGATGGTTTGACAAAGTTTAGATTGTACTTTTTTTCTGAAAAAGTTCGATTGATTTGTTTAAAAAAATGTGGAGATTTGTTTTTGCATATATTCTGTAATGAGTGTTTCAATCTTGCTTTCAACACATATCAGGCTGTAAAAGGTGACATGTATTCTATGAAGATTTGGTTGGTCTTATCGATTATTCTGTGAATATGTAGGCTAGATATTTCTTCCAGCAACTCATTTCAGGAGTCAGCTTCTGCCATTCCTGTGTAAGAAGAATGTCTTCAATGTCAGCATATCTTTTTCTTCTATATGTTCCAGTTGAGATATTGTTTGTTTGATCTCTTGTAGCAAATATGCCATAGAGATTTGAAGTTGGAAAACACCTTATTAGATGGAAGCCCTGCACCCCGTTTAAAGATTTGCGATTTTGGATACTCGAAGGTAAGTATTGGCTATAGGTTTTTGTCTTTTCTGGTATATTTCTGTCATCCTGTACTGGGATTGCATCTTTTTTGTGCTTTCTACTGATACCAGTTCAAAATAAGATCTCAACATATTGCATCTTTTTTGGATTTCTTCTGCTTTTGTAGTCATCACTCCTGCATTCAAGACCCAAGTCCACAGTTGGGACTCCTGCATACATTGCACCAGAGGTTCTCTCACGAAGAGAATATGATGGCAAGGTACATTTTGGTTTGAGGGCATTGTGTAGATGGAGAATGTATCCATAACTACTACATTTCAGTAATGCTGTTGTAGTATTTTATTATCCAGTCCAATTCCAGGTTGATGTCAATCTTATTAACGACGTAATTACAAATGATTTGTGAAACTCTGAAATTTTGGCTAGCGCTTGTTCTGCATAGCTTGCTTTTAATATGGGTTTACTATTTTTGGGCCATCATTACTGGTGCATATCTTGCATTTTCTGAATGAGTTTGTTATTCTCTGTTGTTTTTTTCAGAAGAGTTCTCTTTTGCTGTTCACTGTGTTTAAATCCTTGAGAACTCTGAAGTTATCCACACAAATTTACTAACATTGGTCACACTAGAAATAATAATGTGTGACTTACTTAGGAGACCTAAATGCTTTCCATAAAATCTTACTCTGATTTTTCTGTAATATTAGTTTGTTTTTCATCGTCTCAGTTGGCAGATGTATGGTCTTGTGGAGTGACTCTGTATGTGATGTTGGTTGGAGCATATCCTTTTGAGGACCCCGAAGACCCGAAAAATTTCAGGAAAACTATTAGTGTATGTTATTTCTCTTGGTTAAATCAATGTATTATTTTGTTTCTTTATGTATGTGCTAATCTTCTCTGCAAACAACCTTGTTTTGCAGCGGATAATGGCTGTGCAGTACAAAATCCCTGATTATGTTCACATATCCCAAGATTGTCGACAGCTGCTTGCTCGTATATTTGTTGCAAATCCGTCTCGGGTATGTTAAGCTACTACTCATTACTGCTTTTATTGGCACAACGCATCAAATGAAAGATGAATAATAATTGTTGAAATGTAAGCATGAAAAGAAAGAAGTCTCATTGTCAAATTCTGGTGTCCTACTACCAACCTATTGTTGTTTCCAATTTCCATTCAAGCATGCTTTGATGTTGTCCACCAGATGATCATGATTTTATGTGTGTTTAGTTTAACAATATATATATATATATACATGAGGATTTAATAATGTATAATATGTTATTGAAGAGGGTGACCATCAAGGAGATAAAAAGTCACCCTTGGTTCCTGAAGAACTTACCAAGGGAGCTAACAGAAGCAGCTCAAGCTCTATACTACAGGAAAGACAGTTCCGGAGTAGTTAACCTTCAGAGCGACGAAGAAATCATGAAAATAGTTGAGGAGGCTAAGATGCCGCCTCCAGCATCCCGGTCTATTGGAGGGTTTGGGTGGGGAGGAGAAGAAGATGGCGACTCCAAGGAAGAGGAGGATGTAGACGAAGAAGAAGTTGCAGGTGATGAGGAAGAAGATGAGTATGAGAAGAGTGTGAAGCAGGCCCAAGCAAGTGGGGAGTTTCATATCAGCTGATGACACCTTCTCTTCGGTAGAAAAGCGAGCAAGTTTCTTTCTTTCGACACCAACAAGTCGTTTTTTTTTTAATTTAAAAGGTGTGGTGTGTAAATCGAAATGTTTAATAGGGGTGGTTCATTATCTATGTTGTCACTCTTTGTGGATTGTGGCATTTCCCTTGGTGTGTGGTGTAAAGCAGTAAGTTTGTAACTAATGTCTTGTCATTTCCCGACTTAAGCAGCACTCTAGGTCTGGTTTGTGTAGTATGTGTTGTGTTCATGGTTTTGGACCTTGGGTAGCTTTTATTCTGTCTGGTTCTGACATCATTTGCATATGTTTTTATAGATCTCTTTGTATTCATCTAGTGCTTAATATATTTTCTATCTGACATTATTTGATAAGAGAGAACGGATACTGGGAGTACTTAAGAATATGATCTTCCAGAAAAAAATCTAGGCCTTGTAGTTTGTAGTTTCATGTCTCTAATGTTTTATTGCATCTATAATGGAATTTCTTACTAAAATAAGAATATGATATAGTTTGGACTTTGGATAGATGAAAATATGGAAAATAAATTTAAAGCATTTTGCTGTTATATGAAAAATATTTAAAGAAATTTATAATATAAAGAGACTAGTAGAAAATTAAATTAACTAAACAAAATATAATACGATAAAAAAATTATTTTTAACAACCAAATAAAATAGCAGAAAATCAGTTGTATTATAAATTAATACATAAACATATAAAAAATTGAAATAAAATTAGATAAAGTACATCTGTTGTAATTTTGCCAAGATCAAGTGTTGGTCAAGTGAGGTCTTTCGATGTATACATAAAATGTATCCGTTAAGAAATTTAAATGATTGTAGCAAAATACATTCAAATTGATGCTAAATTAAAATGCATCGTTAAAACTTAGGATATCCAATTGAATGTCCGGTTAAAAATATTTGCTCCAATTATTTTCAGTTATTCATGAATTCATCTTGTGTAAACATCAAAATACTCACATGGTCAGAACATATTTATTTTATGTTTAATTTGACTGAAACAAATATATTAATTTGATCGAAAATTAAAAAATTATGTAGCCATTTTAAAAAATAAATAAATTTAAATATTAATTTATAATTAGTGAAAATTCAGATTTCAAATTAGTTAATAACTTCTATAACCCTTATTATTTCACTCGACTTCATTTGATCCAAATTCATACTTCTATATATACTAGTTATTAACGCGTGCGTTGCACGCGCATAAATCGTCTAAGTTTCAAAATATATAATTTATCTTCAGTTTTCTAATATGATATTATGTAATTAATACATGGCTAAGTTTAGGGGTTGCGAGAAATGAATCTGTGATCGAAAAGACCGACACAAAGTAATTCAAAACGGGAAAAATAGAAAAGTATAATTAAGTCAAAAAATTAACTATTGTTTTAAATTACAATACTAACTTACTGTTATAACTAATAATGAGTTGGATCGAACATGACGTGAGTTATTAACGACAAAGTTATATCTAATTTATCAACTTGAGGAGTGAAGAATGTAAGCCCGCAATTAACCACTTAGAGTCTTCGGTGGAGCAGTTTGACCTATACAAACGTAACTATACACTTTTCATGCAATTTTATATCATAATACCAACAAAAATTGATTTAATGCTAAAGGAAATTTCAATTCATTAAATTCTAAAGTTTATACTTAATTTTATGTCAATTACTTATTTAACTACTAATTAGGTTGTACGCAATTTGATTTAATTGACAGACGGAAGAACTAAATTAATGATTCAAGAACCTAAATGTTGGACGATGAATACCAGGTTATCCGTAAAAGGTCAAAAATCAAGAACCGTGGTTGACCCATATTTGACAATTGATATGATTTGACAAGTGACTGATCTATGTGATATAAAAAAATCTCAACATGTACTCGAAGTTTGCACGAGTTGAATACATATCATACTTGATGGGTGGCTCAAATTTATAGGTATACTGTATTAATAAGTTAGTGATAATAATGTAACATGTCAGTTAAGTGACCTTAACAAAAAAGTTAATGCAATTTATCTAATGAAATTTTTAGTAATACTCAAATATTGTAGGGACTAAATCATCAATTTTTTAAAACATTAATGTCTAAAGTTTATACTTGAATTTAACTTAACTATTTATTCAACTACCAATTAGGAGATACCTAATATGATTGAATTTACGAACGCAATAATTAAAGCGATAGTTCGAGTCAATAAGTATTAAACATTGAGTAACATGTTATATTTGCTCCAATTATTTTCAGTTATTCATGAATTCATCTTGTGTAAACATCAAAATACTCACATGGTCAGAACATATTTATTTTATGTTTAATTTGACTGAAACAAATATATTAATTTGATCGAAAATTAAAAAATTATGTAGCCATTTTAAAAAATAAATAAATTTAAATAATAATTTATAATTAGTGAAAATTCAGATTTCAAATTAGTTAATAACTTTTATAACCCTTATTATTTCACTCGACTTCATTTGATCCAAATTCATACTTCTATATATATTATATTATTATATATATCTAATAAAAGGATATAAGTAGTGTCTAACCTTAGATGTAGGTTTTTCCATTAATAGAGTGTTCTGCTATTAATATTTTTTCCACTTCTCTTCATAATTTTCCCGAAATACTCTTTCTTTGTTAATCCTCCTCGTTTTCTCAAAATTCGTTATCCAATAAAATTATAAAACAGTAATGTGGATAATCAATTCAAGCCTTGGTTAGATTAAAAAAAAATGCCAGAATCTCGATCATCTCCTAAAGACTCTTCTTTCTCCAAAAGCCAGCACAATAAAACATTGAGCATTCTCGATATCTCTAAAGCCTATAAGTTCCTCACATCCAAGTTGTATTCTTCAGATCACAAAAGTCCGAAATCTAGCAAATGTCAATCCAAGACCGGTCATTCTCCTAAGGTATCCAATTTTATTTACATCTCACATAAAATTACAGGTCACACGTGTGAATCTGGGTCGGATTTAGATCAAGCACGTTGAGAATTTCGATTGTGTTGAGTACATTTTGACACAACCCGTCTCCAACAGACCAACACTATATATGACTATGACCCATGAGCACGAATTAACACTCGTGATTTTCATACGTAACATTGTCACTAAATATTTCTATACGTTATTTTTCAGATTTGTTTAATCAAATTGCCCCTATTTGAGAAATCAATTAGTAAAATACCCCTTTTGTTTTTCTTTTTATAAAACTAACCCTTGTCGGCAATACCATTAAGCATTAACAGCACAGTTTTTTTAATTTTTAATTTTTTCAAATTATGATTATTATTTTTTTGAAAAAAATGTTTTTTATTTTTATTTTAGGGTTGGAGAAATTTTAAGATATAGGTAATTATATATATATATATATATATATATATATATATATATTAAAAAAACTTTATTAGATTTGATGAATGGATGGGTGAACACTGCACGACTGAAATTGGAAGAAGGTTTGGTTTAGTGAACCATGAACGATTAAAATTCAGTACACCTGGCTATCAATTTCAGTAGGATTCACCCCAATAAAACAGTTCAGAGTTATACCCAAACCAAACTAAACTTTGAGCATTATGTTAAAAAATAAAAAAAATAAAAAAATCATAACAAAAAGAAAACTCAACTTCCAAATTTATAACAAGTAGCAAACTACATTGATTTCTTATATATATAGAAGAATGAGAGTTGTATTTTGATATTATTTAGAGTTGAGTACATGTATATATATATATGTGTATATAAGACTAAGTCTATAACAATATAATAAGGAAAACATAATTCGATAATATATTAAGAATATCTATTCCTAATATAAACTTATCTAAATATAATAAAATATATCTACTAATATATTTTAAATAACATGAAATTGTGCATATTAAAATCACATCATGCATGTTATGATAAATAAATCAACATATATATTTTATTAAAATATAACATGTGGACGATATTCATCACTTTTTAATAAAAAAATCATCAAAAGTTTGTAATTACTATAATGTTTGAAGTTTAGTTTGTTTTTTTTTTAAGAAAAAAAGTTCGGTTTGTTTTTGCAAAACGTACAAAGTTCGGTTTTTTAATTAATTAACCCTATATTTTAATAATTTTGGACTCTACAGGAATCATCAATACGAAAGAAGAATGCAGAACGAATCGCAAGAAGCGATGACGCAACAACATCACCGGGCGGCGGCGGCAGATCTTCTCCACGTGACAACGGCGACAATAGTTTCTTCCTCCTCCGGCGCCCATCATTCCTCTCTAAAAGCTCAAGTAAGCGAATTACTGACACAACCGAGTCGTCGTCTTCAACAAACTTTTTATCTAGAAGCAGAAGCCAAAGGAGTAAAACGCCGACGTTTTCATCCTTCACTCGTAGCTTTAGCCGTAGCCGCTCGCGCTCAAAGAGCACTACTCGGAGGAGTAGCTCCATTATGGATGGATATTTGCATGGCTTCGGCTTGGATGGCCCACTACTATCCAGGAATATGAGTCATGGAAGAAGCGCTACTGGTTCTGACCCTACCACCCCAAATAAGTTGTCACGAAGCATGAGCGGTAATCGGGGGTCGACTCCGATTGTGTTTTCGCAATCAGCGGCGAGGAGGAAACCACAGCCGATGGAGAAGAAACTGGAATGCACACTTGAGGAGTTACTTTCTGGGTGCGTTAAGAAGGTCGTGATGTCAAGAGATGTACTCTCTGAGTTCGGGTACGTGTAGTGTAATTAATTCTCGGGTTTATAGGTTTTTTGGTATCCTATATTTGTACACTTTTGGTTTTTGGTACCACATATTTGATTTTGTCTATTTTTGGTACCACACGTTTGCTAATTGTATACTTTTGGTCCGACCGTTAGTTTGACCGTTACATAGTCACGTGACTTCCACATGCCTAGCCCCAAATTTTGATTTTGTTCAATTAAGTCCTCAAATTTTTTATTGTAACTTTTTATTTTCGCAATTTAGCCCTTAAACATTTTCAACCGCACCATAGGACTAAATTGACATAGCCATGGTTAGACCCATGGCTAGGTCGGACCATGGCTAGGGTCGCCGGACCCGGGCAACCCTAACCATGGTCCGACCTAACCATGGGTCGAACCATGGCTAGGTCAATTGGACCCAATTGCTAAATTGACCTAGCAATGGTCCGACCCATGGCTAGGTCGGACCATGGTTAGGGTCACTCGGGTCCGGCAACCCTAGCCATGGTCCGATCTAGCCATGAGTCGAACCAATGCTAGGTCAATTTAGTCCTAGGGTGTGGTTGAAAATGCTTAAGGGCTAAATTGCAAAAATAAAAAGTTAGGATAAAAGATTTGAGGACTAAATTGAATAAAATCAAAATTTGGAGTTATGCATGTGCAAGTCACGTGACTATTTAACGGTCAAACTGACGGTCAACTAACGATCGGACCAAAATATACAATTGGCAAACATATGGTACAAAAAATAGGCAAAATCAAACATGTGGTACCAAAAGTCAAAAGTGGGAAAACATAGGATACCAAATGACCTATAAACCCTTAATTCCCTCTTAAATTCCGTTCGGGTACGTGTAGTGTAATTAACTCCCTCTTAAACATCACTTACTTACATGCATATATATTCATTGAACATGCAGAACTATTGAAAAAGAAGAAGAAACATTGAGAATCAACGTGAAACCTGGGTGGAGGAAAGGGACGAAGATCACGTTCGAGGGCAAAGGCGACGAGAAACCCGGTTACCTCCCGGCCGACGTAATTTTTGTGGTCGATGAAATTCGGCACCCGCTTTTTAAGAGAAAGGAAAACGATCTGGAAATTGCAGTGGAGATTCCGTTAGTGCAGGCACTAACTGGGGGAACGCTTTATGTTCCTCTTCTTGGTGGAGAAAAAATGGAAGTGTTGATAGAGGAGATTGTTTATCCAGGGTATGAGAAGGTGATTCCAAGCCAAGGGATGCCTTATTTCCAAGAGGAAGTCAAGAGAGGCGACCTTAGGATCACTTTTTCTGTTGTGTTTCCGAAAGAATTAACACATCATCAACGCCTTGAAGTTTGTAGCGTACTGCTTCAAGATAATGACTCTTGTGACCCTTAGCATTGTTATATTCATTCGTATATTGTTTTTTTATTTTGTTTTTGTAGTGATGGCTAGAGATAATATGATGGACCCTATTTAAAATTTGCACGTAGTGAGTGATAGTATCGTGAATAATATAATATGTTGGTGTAGCATTTCATCGCTTCAATTATTAATTAGATTTTTTAGGTTTAAATCCTACTTGAGTTCTGGAAAGTTTTTTTTTATTTTTTTTTACAAAGAGCACTTCATTATTATTTACAAATGCGAACGTGGATTATTCTAAGACTTGGCACCCAGGACACCCAATAAATGTAGCAATTCAACAGTGCATTCATTAATAATGGTTTTTCAGTTCAAACTATGCCCGAGCTCCATGAGTGAAAAAATATTCATAACAAGCATTTTATTCCTTACGGTCTGACCAAGTGTGACATGGATTATTCCAAATTCTTGCACCTATGACACCCCATGAATGTAGCAGTTCAACACTGCGTTCATTAACTAGAGTGTTTGGATTCTAACCCAGCTTGAGCTCTAGTAATGAAAAATATTTAGGGTTAAAGGTACTTTTCATACCACATGTTTGACCGAATGTGACTTTTAGTACTGGATGTTTAGTTTTGTATACTTTTGGTACCAAACGTTTGAAAAAATGTGGCTTTTGGTACATCTATTAGTTGGCCGTTAGTTTCGGCCGTTAAATGACATGTGCAAGTCACGTGGTCGACTCTAAACTTTTAATTTTGTTCAATTTAGTCCCTCAAATATATTCATAACATAACTTTTATTTTGTTTAACTTAGTCATAACACTTCAAATTCGGACTCAATTAAACCAATCGAATTCAATTGACATAGCCCCATTTGGGTCAAATTTACACAATTGGGAATAGGTCCCAATAGGGTTCGATTTTGAAGCTTTAGAACTAAATTAAACAAAATAAAAGTTATGAATATATTTGAGGGACTAAATTGAACAAAATTAAAAGTTTAGAGTCGATCACGTGACTTGCACATTTCATTTAACAGCCAAAACTAACGGCCAACTAACGGATGTACCAAAAGACACATTTTTTCAAACGTTTGGTACCAAAAGTATACAAAATCAAACATCCGGTACTAAAAGACACATTCGATCAAACATGTGGTATGAAAAGTAACTTTAACCCAAATATTTATGGTGAATACTTTACTCCTTAATGATTCGGTGCGAGTATGTTTTTTTTAAGACATGTCACTTAAGATACCTCATAAATGTAGTTGCTCAACGTTTCATTCATCAACTATAGTTTTTTCATTCAAATTCCGCACGAACTATAAGAATGAAAAATATTCATAAACACTTGTCTTTTTATAGACTAATCGATGTAAATATGTATTATTTCAAAATCTTCATCTACGACACCTAGTTAAAAAAAAAAAAAAACTAGTAGTTGTGATAACATCGAGCCAATAATTAATTCAAGGCATCGTGAATCAGCAGACAGCAGTCAAGTCTAAAAACCAGCCGAATAAAGCTCTAGTAAATGATTTATTTATTGGCCCAACAATCCAGCTTGATGTAGCCGGAACACATAAGGCCTAAAATAGAACCAATTAAGGTTGTAATTTGTATATGAGTCAAGTAATTTATAATATGAACTACTCCAAATTATTACAAAAGGAAATAAAGATAAAAACCAATCTAATAACATTATAAGAATAACACGGTCATCAGTGTTACCAACTGAATCATATAACAACAACATTATCAAATTATTAAGAGTAGTTGGGATGATCCTAAACGCTTCTTCCTTTCCAACTGCATCTTCTGCGAGCTTCTGGAATTTTGAAGGAGCTTTCTGCAATCCAAAAAGTAAAGTCATTAGAGGACGATAAGTATTAGACTCATCCGTGATGAGATTAATAGTCTCTTTCACATCCATTTCAATATAGATTAAATCTATATTCAAATTTTTCGCTAGGTTTAATCCATCTCTTAAAGCCCATAATTCTGCAACAATGCTATTTGTGAAACCAAAGTTCATTTGAAAACCACTAATCCAACCACTTTGTTCATTTCTCAAGATACCCCTTCCCCTACTGAACCCGAATTACCCAAAGTTGATCCATATGTGTTAAGTTTAGCCCAACCAGACTTAGGGGGATACCATCTAACTTGAACAATGGTAGAATGAACCCTTTGATAATTTTTTGACAAGTGACAATCTAACTCTTTAGCCTGATTCACAATATAGTTAGGGAGATCCGGAAAAAGAACAGAACCTCTAAAGATAATAGAGTTTATGTTCTTCCAAATGACTCAAGTCCCAAAAGTGGAAATATAACTCTAACTGAGTCTAGAGTAATGTAACAAATGATCGCTGCAATTATCAAACAACTACAGAGTAAAATTAGAGTTGAAAATATTTATGTTGTTACTCGTGGGCTTGATAGTTAACCATATTTTGCGAGCAATCTCGCAATCCTATCCCTAAGGACTTGGATCACAACGTCTTCATTCTGACCACATATAAAACAAATTTGATTAATATTGAAACATCTTCTACACAGTGTTGAGCTGTGAGAACTTTGTTATAGTTGCAAATCCATATAAAGTTCTTGATTCTTGGGGAGGTCATAGAAGACCAAATCCAATCCCATGACTTTCCATGGTTGTATGCCATGGAGGACCTCTCGACGACAATGTGTTTATGAACGGACACAACTGAAATATTTTTCGAAGGAGACCCAACCCAAATTCTCGTATCATCTCATTTATTTAAGATACTCAAAGGAATAGCTTGTATTTTTGCAACAATAACATCAAGGAGAAAGAACATAATTTTTGAAAAATTCCAACTTCCATCCTCATCAAACACATCATGCAATACCATGTTCATTTCCTCTTCCAAAATTGGCCCATGAACTAAGGATCATAAGGTGGAGTTCCCGATCCATCGGTCATTCCACAAGAAAATCAAGTTTCCTTTACCTACAATCCAACCAAGACCCCAGTTAAGGGTTGATTTACCATCTTTAAGGGCGGAAAAATCACACAAATACTTATGTTTGATAATTCAAATATAAATTCAAGGGACGGTGAATTTCAGATACCAAAATACTCAATAGCGCACTTGTCAAGTGCGCTACCTTTCGTTAATTTCTGCTAGATCGAGTAATTAACATTAATCATGTAGCTCACTTTCTAGATGCGTTACATAATTAATGTTAATTAATCGATGTAGCGCACTTGACAGTTACGCAACGCCCATTGCGCACTTGGGAAGTGCGCTATTGGGTATTTTGGTCTCTAAAACTCACATACCTTGTATTTGTATTTGAGTTAGTAAACATAGGTATTCAAGCGATTTTTCCCTTAATGGTCTTCCACGTACAAGAACCTGTTTTACAACTTTCAAATTTTCAATAGTAGCAGTCAGGTATTTTATTTCAGAATTTTAACCAAAATATCGTCAAATTTTTCGGTACGCCAAGTAAAATTTGCAAGCAAAACTCTATTTCTATCTAAAGTAGTAGAAATACCTAAACCACCTCCATCTTTAAGCACGGTAACCATATTCCAATTAATGACATGTATTTTTCTACGCTGCTCCGAAGAGCCCCACAAATATTCCGATTATCCAACTTGCAACACAAAAATTTCGATAACTCTTTGCAAGTTGTTGCCTGAAGTAGAAAACACTACATAATTTGATTTGGGATAGTGGAAATGACATATATATTTAATAAGTATAGCTCACACATAATGGACAATAACTTGAATCTCCATCTCACAAGTTCTTTCGTGACTTTATCAATAGTGAAGTCAAATGATTTGTCGCTCTTATTAAACAAATTAAGTGGAAAACCTAACTCAACTAGCTGAATTCCTTTGAAAAAAAAAAAAAAAAAAAAAAAAAAACTAGCTGAATTCCGAGTAACATTGGGCCCAAAAAAAAAAAAAAAACCGAGTGACTTGAATCTGGTCCGAGTAAAAAAGATAACACTAGGCTAGTGAAGGAACGGGAGGGGAAAAATACAAAATCCCGCCATTCACCGCTTCTTTTCGAACTTGGTCGCTCTACCACTATCTCTCTGCTCTTCTCTACCGCCTCACCCCCATTCCCTGTACCCAAAATTTCAGATTTAGAAGTGTAAAGTTGCCCTAATACTCAAGGCAAGCCATTCATCTGCAGCGCTAGGGCCAGGTACTCCACGCCTTTCCATCTTGCTTCCGCCTCTTCATTTTCGGGATTTTCCGAATTCACGATTCGCACCTCGCCAACGAATTCACTTCAGAGTTCAAAGCGCCGATACATAGATTGGGCAGTTTCATGTCTTGTTGTAGCGAGTGACTCAGTGAGTATGTTAGTTGATGGCGAATGCAAAACCAACCAAAACGAGGTATTACATCACTCTCGTCTTACCATATTCTGTAATTTCATTTTACGGGTGGGTCTTGGGTTTATGCAGTTTATTTGTTGCAGCGAATTAGCTTCGGGTAAGCTTCCCAAAGTGAATTGGTCGCAGCACGCACATGCTCTTGAAAATTTTTCTAATCAAGCGAAATTTCTGGGCGCAAATTTCGTTTACTCTTTGCCGAATCAGAAGCCACCTACTGAAGGATCCATGAATTCTCGGTAAATTTTAATTTCTTCTTCTTTGTTGCTGTAAATGCATGTTATACACGTTTTGAACTAGCTCAGTTGATCATTGCCACTTGATATCCTGACTGTAGTTCGTCCTTTGAAAGCATATACTTGAGACTTGAGCTGATGGGAAAATTATTTGCATTTGCATCTCGTCATAGAGTGTTATGTGTCAACTATGTTTCCAAGATTCATCCTCCCAGAGACTATAGTTTAGTTGTCTCTGGTCTAATTTACTTCTAATGGATAGTTTTCTGTACTTATCCCCTTCTATTCCCCGTATTTCATCTTATTTTAATCAATACTTGCAAATTCTTTCAGTGATTGCTCTTATAGCTTTTGTTGATCATTTCTTCAGGTTGATTGCTGGTCAACCACATGTTTTGAGGAGATGGCAAGGCGCCCAACTTGAAAAGGTAAGTTTATTAAACAAAACTTGAGAAGTACAATATGTAGGAATTCTGGTGGTTTTTATACCAGAAATTATGTTTACAACCTATTTGATGGCTGTGTTGTGCTGCAACGAGAGGTTTGTCTTCTTTCAAATATTTCACTTCACTAATGGAATAGTTGTCCCGATCCTATCTTTAGAACTTGCAGTAGAATTTGACTATTTTTTAGGACTTCTTAGTGATCTAGTCTCTCTGGGAGACTTCCCTTTTCCTTTCACAGTATCACAAAAGCTTTCATCAAAAGACAATTGCTATTTTCAGTCATGTGTGACACATCTCTATTCTTAATATCTCAACATTTCTAGACAATTATGCAACTGATTTCGTTTACTTCCTGACAATTACCTTTTCAGGCATGGTGCGCTCTTTCCAATCTTCAGATATCTTCCCGGACTTACATTAAGCCTGGGAAAGCTTTGCCTGTAAAAGGAGATAATCAGCTGATTTCAAATGACATTACCCGGGCAACATTCAAAAGTATGCCCAGTGCTAAAATATATTCTGAGCCTATACAGGTAGATAATTCCAAACATGGCACTACTACCAAGATTGATGCTTGTAGAGGCAAGGATGAAGCTTTTAGTGCCACTGGTGGTGCATTTGCTGAAGGAGGAAATCACTCACGTGTTCAATCTGCATCAGGGAGTCATATTCTTAACAGAAATCCTATGCAAGTTTCTGATGACTCCTCCAGAAGCCATAATAATAATCAAGTTAATGCAGAAGTGTTGGCTGATGAGCTAGATGATGAGGACATCCTTGAGGTGATTCCGATTGGCTATTTGATCTATATTTGAAATGAAGGTTCCATGGGCTAGTATCATTTTTTTTTTTTTCATTTTCCATAAGTATTCGATTCGTGATGTATAAGTATTTAATTCATATCCATTGAGTCATTGACTCAGTTTATTTTTTTACTAATTGTTCTTTAGGGTATCGATGTCGACCAAATAGTAATGGAGCACTACCAGTCTTCATCTACACCCCAGTCATCACTTTCTAAGATTCAGTCAGTAACTCCATCTATTAACAAAGTTAATTCTCTAGCACAAGAGAAGGACTCCATACCAGTGGAGTTGTCCTCGAATTGCAGCCATGGGTTGAAGGTACGTGAGTCATTTTTCCACATACGTACCAAGTTTAGAAGTGAATCCTAAATACATATCTTGTAACTCAAAACAGTTAGGTCTTTGCCCAGAAGCTGCCACCCATTTGCAGGAGATGAAGGACATGTTAATTGCAATATCAAATGAACTTCTTGATAATGCTGCTGAATTGGTTCCAGAACAGATAGAGAATCTTCGCCTAGATAGGTTTCTCCTTCACAGCCCTTCTTTCTCTTTTGCCCTTTATCCTCCATTCACACAGATTTACAGTGGTTGTATTTTGTTCACTGAAGCACACTCGTACTGACAATTTATTACATGTATCCGATTAATTTGTCATTTTTCTATGACTTCAACTTACAAGCGACTGATAGAGTGCCGTCCTCATTTTTTGTTCCTATCTGTTCATAGGCAGAGGCTCAATAAGCAAATCCAGCAGCTTGACATGTATCTTCGCAGTGGTACAATAAACGAAGAAAGGAAAAGTTCACAGCTTTTTGCCTCCACTGCTACTCCAAATTCTTTTCAGTATGAGACACCCAAAGCATTTGGAACCCGAGTAGCACCTTTCCAACTCGATCCCTGTGTTCCACATTTCAATGAACCTGGATATGAATGGAGAAATACACCTATAGTTTCCTTTCCAGCAGATACGTTTAGTGCTCCAACTCCAGTCGATAGAGGACCATTCATCCCAAATTTTTCTGAAGTTAATTACATTGAAGGATCCGTTGACAAGAACTGGAGTAGCAGAAACTTTTCATGGACAAAGAAGTTGGAGGTATGCTATCAAACACTGTTCAGTATGCTATCAAAGAGTGTTCAGTAGAATTTTCTTTGTTGTTTATTTGGTTTTATCTTCAGGATAATAACAAGAAGGTGTTTGGGAATCACTCATTCCGCCCTAATCAAAGGGAGATCATCAATGCAACAATGAGCGGTCATGATGTTTTTGTTTTAATGCCTACCGGAGGAGGCAAGAGCCTGACATATCAGGTAGTGGAACTTCTGAAATGACTGTCAAGTTAGTAATTGGACTGTTGTAGGGTTAGCGGGCCCTGTTCTGGAAGAGATACATCTGACTTACATTTTTTTTTTCATATTTTCATACAGCTCCCAGCTCTTGTATGCCCTGGAGTGACACTTGTAATTTCTCCCTTAGTTTCACTTATCCAAGACCAGATAATGCATTTGCTGCAGGTAAAAATCATTATGTGTAATATTCAGAAAAAAATGCTAGTTAAATAGATTGTAGCCTATGTGTTTATTGATCAACATGTATTCTGTTCTGTGCTAAAGGCAAACATACCGGCAACTTACCTAAGTGCAAGTATGGAATGGAGTGAACAACAGGATATTCTACGGGAATTGAGTTCAGAGTATTGCAAATATAAGCTGTTATATGTCACACCAGAGAAGGTTGCTAAGTAAGTATGGTTTCCTACCGTCAAGTAAAACTGGTTGATAATGCTGTGAAATTCGGAAGTAGTTAGATCAGATATTGGGTGTCTTGAAGAAGATACCCTTCTGGTTGTGTTTTAAGCTAAATAAACATGTTTATATTACTTTACTGGGTTTTCAGCAAGCTTTAAATTGCAGTTTATTTCTTTACACTCTTTATATTATGTATGAAAGGCTTGTGAAATTGATTTTTCATGACAAGAGTGTTAGAGATATTAATATTAGAGACATATGTTTGAGTTCTATGAATGTTAGTCCTCTAAGTATTAGTGACTTGGAGGATACTCTAAGTCTCCTATATAAGGAGGTCCACCCCTCTTGTATTACCCTACCTTTGAGCAATACAATGTTTCTAATAAGACTTGCATTGCTTACTTCATTCTCTCCACATTCATATCATTTACTCTCAAAGAGATATTCACTAGCAGGATGCGGTTTCTTCTTGGTTCAGCAACTTAAACTATAAAGAAAATTAAAATTATACTGGCATCATAAGAAACCTTCTAGAGATTCAGTAGTACAAACAAAGCTGTAACCTTGAGAGTTTTGAACCTTCTGAGGCGGGCAAGTGTAATTATGAGCTAGATTTTTTTCCTTTTTTCGAACATGATGCTGATTTAGAGATTTTGATACACCTACACTAAGTGCCGTACTGGAATTGGTTGGTTGTATCCACTATCCAATTTATCCTACAAGATAAGGTACATAATTAGAAGGTGGCCAATATTCACTGAGAATGTACCAGCACTACAATTGGCTGTATATTTCAGGCAAGGATTGAAAGTCTGCTTTGCACTGAGTATTTTGTTTGTTTTTTTTCCCGATTTTTCAGAAGCGATGTTTTATTGCGCCACTTGGAAAGTTTACATGCACGTGATTTGCTTGCAAGGATCGTCATTGATGAAGCTCACTGTGTCAGCCAGTGGGGTCACGATTTTAGACCTGATTATCAGGTTGGTTGTTGGAAAAGTTGTTTAGGTTAATAAGTACAATGGACTTTAAATCTTTGTCTGATTCTAAATTAATCCAAAAAAAAAAATCCAGAGTTTAGGCATTTTGAAACAGAGATTCCCAACAACGCCTGTGCTGGCTTTAACTGCTACGGCAACAGCAAGCGTGAAAGAAGATGTTGTGCGAGCTCTTGGTCTTGCTAACTGCGTTGTCTTCCGCCAAAGTTTTAATCGTCCAAATTTATGGTGAGTGTTGAACAGAAAGAAGTGAAGATAATTGTTGGAGTGATAGCTAATTATAGAATAAATTGCATGTTTTTCAGGTACTCTACTGTCCCGAAGACGAAAAAGTGCTTGGAGGACATTGACAAGTTCATTAAAGAAAATCACTTTGATGAATGTGGAATTATTTATTGTTTGTCGAGAATGGACTGTGAAAAAGTTGCTGAAAAACTACAGGTACAAATTAATGTGTATCAACTATCTTTTATGTCAAAGGACCACCCACTTTCTTTTCAATGCTTTTCTTCAAGAATTTGTTTTAGAAGTTACAAAAAGTTGGAACTCTTAAAACACCTAATAAAATACACAAGGCAGGTTGCGGATGATGCAGTGAAAAATAGTCTAATCGCATTTCTTGTCAGGCATATGGACATAAAGCAGCTTTTTACCATGGTAGCATGGATGCTAGTCAACGAGCATATGTTCAAAGGCAGTGGAGCAAAGATGAAATAAACATAATTTGTGCGACTGTGGCCTTTGGAATGGGTATTTTGTTTGTTGCTATATTCAATTAATTATGCCAGCGTTTAGAACCAAGTATAAACCTAAATTTGCCTTTCAGGTATCAACAAACCTGATGTCCGCTTTGTAATTCATCATTCTCTGCCAAAATCCATTGAAGGCTACCATCAAGTACTTTATCTTATCAAAGCTTTCTCTTTAATTAATTGATAGTAGAAATGTTGGTTTATTTACTGGTGATTCTGCATGTATGTTGGGTTTAACTTTGTCATTCTTGCATAGGAATGTGGCCGTGCTGGTAGAGATGGGCAGCGTGCATCTTGTGTTTTATTCTATAGTTATGCTGACTATGTAAGTATTCTGGCAGAGATTATATTGCTTTTTTTTATTCATTAGATAGTATATAAAGAGTTAGGCTCTTTTATACCTTTCTGATTCCTGATTTGCCAATTCTGGGTTGTACCTAATAATTTAGTTATACATTTATGTGTCTTCTAATCATGCAGATAAGGACTAAGCATATGATTAGCCAAGGGGCAACAGAGCAAACTCCCTTTGCATCTGGTTATAATCGCACGAGTTCATCAAATTCAGGAAGGATACTGGAAACGAATACAGACAACCTTCTGCGAATGGTACTTGATTTGAGCACGCTGCTTTTTCTTAACCAGTCAACTTTGGGGGAACAATTGAAACAGAAAATGAAAAAAAAATCCACTGCTGCAACATGAACTAAAATGGCACCTTATCTATTGCAGGTCAGTTATTGTGAAAATGATGTCGACTGCCGACGTTTTCTGCAGCTAGTCCATTTTGGAGAAAAGTTTGATTCTACAAACTGCCAAAAGACATGTGATAATTGTTTAAGAGCTAAAGGTTTTGTTGACAAGGACGTCACTGAGACTGCTAAGCAATTGGTCTGAATGCAATTACATTTCACTCTCATTTTGTGTAATTAAATTGTAATTGTATATTTAATATTTTCTGACTGTTCCAGAAATTTACTCCTAAATTTATGCATTTCATGATGTATAGGTTGAATTGGTGAAATCAACAGGACAGCAATGCTCTCTAGCTCATATATTAGAAGTCTATAGGGGTTCTCAAAGCCAACAGGTGCGTAAAACTGCAAATGATATCAATGTTAAGTCTAATTTGTTTGTTGAGTTGCACGGTTAACTTTTAGGGCTGTTAAATTAAATTAGGTTAAGAAATACAGACATGAAACTCTCAGACTGCACGGAGCTGGAAAACATCTATTGAAGGGTGAAGCATCACGCATTCTTCGGCACCTTGTCACTGAAGATCTGCTTGTGGAGGAGGTTAAGAAAAGTGATCTCTATGGATCTGTGTCATCAGTTTTGAAGGTTTGCTTCCTCATCTCTCTCCTCCTCCATTTTGTACTCCATTAATTCCGGTACAAGCATCTTACTACTGTGTACAGTGAATTTTGGTTAATGAAGTTTATTAATTTGTTTTCCAGGTGAATGAATCCAAGGCTTACGATCTCTGTGCTGGCAGGCAGACAATAAAACTAAGGTTTGGTCCCTCTCTTTCGCATGAGTTCCACCATTTATGCAATAGACCATGTAGACCTCCATATTGGTTTTAAATTCCTAACTAGTGTTATACAATTACAATTATTGATTACTCAACTTCTGGGTTAAATAGATGCTGCTCAACTGGCAATGTTGTTACAAACTGCATACCCAATTTACCATTAAATGTAGGGTTAAGTACCTAAAAACAGTCCTAACTATTGGCAATGTTGCTAATTAGTCTCATATTTAAAATGTTGATATTTGGTGTCCTAATTATCAGATTTGTTGGCCACTTTTTTTTTAATCAGATTTGTTGCTTTCCACTTTTTTCAACTGATTTTGTCATTAAAGTTGACATTTTAAGCAACAAAAACATGTTTTCCACATTTTTTAAGTATCATATTTGTTGCTCATGGTTTAGACTTATTTGATACTTTAAAAAATACGTTTTTATTTCGTCAATTTTAAGAGAAAAAAAAGTAGAAATCAACCAATCTGATAGCAATTAGCAATATAGACTATAGTTGAGACTGTTTTTAGGTTCTTAACTCTTAAATGTATGCTTGTATGTCTTCTTTGAAGGGGGTATTGTTTTTGGTAATATAGGGTTCATCCTCTGTTAATGTATGATATATCTATCAGGTTTCCTTCCTCTTCAAAACCATCATCTAAGTCAAGCAAGTCAGAAGCTACTCCAGCTAAGGGAGTATTAGCAAGTGCGGCCAAGCTGTGCCCACCACAGATGGACAATTCTGCTCGACCTCAATCTGAACAAGACTTGGTATGTGTGTAGACAGTGCATTCCCGGTCTGATAATCAATGTTCTAAGTCTAATCTTTCATTCTTTTGTTCAGAATCTGTCAGCTAAGTTATACAGTTCCTTGCGCATGCTCCGAACTGTCCTCGTGAAAGAAGCTGGAGAAGGTGTGATGGCATACCATATATTTGGGTGGGTTATAACTCTTCTCTCTACTTTTTTCCACTTCAATATTTTGCAACTTTGCAGCAAATTAATTATTGGTTGGTTCTCTACTTGGAACAGCAATGCAACATTGCAGCAAATTAGTAAAAGAATTCCGAGGACAAAGGAAGAACTCCTTGAGATCAATGGCATTGGCAAGTAAGGTTTTCCTTCTCATAATCTATGGCAATATCAGAGTTGAAACAAGTGCTAGATCGAAACAAGTGCTAGATCGAAACAAGTGTTAGACTTACAGTTGAACATACTTGTAGGGCCAAGATAAGCAAATATGGGGATCGGCTGCTTGAAACCATTGAGACGACGATTAAGGAGTACTACAATACTAGCAGCAATAGGAAGAGCAGTGGTAGTAGCATTGAGAGCTCAGATTCATCCAAGAGGAGAAGAGGAGCTGCAGATGGTGGCACAAGTTTGAATTTTGAAGATGATGATAATGATTTGACCGGGGCCGGGCAGCAGTCCAAGAAACGGGCCACGGTGAGGGAACCGGACTACCACCACAATGAGTACATAGACGATTTAGATGCTGATGCTTTTGATAGCGATTTCGAAATGGATGCCCCAACAACGTTGACCAATAAAGGAGGACGGGTGTTGCCAACTTACATGGCGCAATAATTGCTAACTCTGTTTATTGTGTAGACCACTGGGATTGTATCCGAGCACACAATTTATTTGTGTAAAATCAAAGCTAGCTTTGTAAATCCAACTAATTAGCACGTTGAGTTGGAGGCTTGGAGCCGGATCCATCGTATGTTAATTCAAGTGGTACAAATTCAATTGATAGAATATGAATCTGCCTAATATAAGTCGAATGTAATTGGATTAGCACGACCGAGTCACGGTTTTTGTTCGGGAAATTGATGATCCTTATTCCCTGGCACTTCCTATCTAAGATTCGTACACACTTCTGACACAACACACCTCTGTTCAGATATGATGGAAGGCAGAAAGCAGGCTTAGCTAGATACCATATAAAATCCAGGTTATATCAGGATGCTAATTGCTACATGAGAAAATCTGGACTTTCAAGTATGAAGAGCTTATCATTGTCCCGGATAACTTCAACACAGTCGATCTCCGCACCTTCATCATTGGTTATCATTACATTTGCTGCATCGATCCCAAACCTCTGACCTGTTAATGTTAAAAAGATGAACATAGTTCAAGTTCCTGTTGTCCCAAAGATTGAAGTTTATAAAATCATTTCTCAATAGCTACTTTATCATCAGGTGTAAGTAAATAATGTAAGCTCACAAACAGAAGACCCGATTTTAGGTATAAAATATGTCCAACATCATCGTCAGTTTTAACAGCTCTAATCAAGAGCAGATAAAAATCAGACTTACTTGCTATATTCCTGAGCTCATCTATTGAATCTGGCATCTTGATGAGCTTCCCAGCATCCATGTTGTGATTTTCTTTACTTGAAAGCGGATAGCGTCTGTATATGCTCACCCTCTTATGACCGCCCATTACTACTACACTCCTACCACACTCATGCTCTCCTTCATGCTTCTTCATCACCATGTGTTGTGCTGTGTTTTCCTGCACCATGATGCGGTGTCCAATTTCCCTCCTTTCTAGCATTTCGTTTAAACTTTCTGGAGAAAAGTTGTGCAAGTCAGTCTCAGCAACATTAGCTCCATTCATCACAAGCAAATTAACCATGTCCACATGATTCTCAGCCATGGCTATCTGGAGAGCTGTCAATCCACTCTTATCCTGAGAATCAACATTCAGTCCATGTTTCAAGAGCTCCTTCATGACCGTGAGATCGTTTCTTTTCGCGGCAGTGCATAACAGATTGCCAGCAGTTGAGGGGTCAGAGGTGGCAGCACAGTGGTAGAGGATACGGAATATGGAGTTGTGCTTTGATGATATAGCATGCCACAATGCTGTGTCGCCATTCGAATCTACCATGCATGGATGATAATTTTATTGAAGTATAACCAAAATGACAACAGAGATGGAGCTTAATCAAGTAGAGAACATTTCAATTATTACTTACCCCGTAAATGTATGTTGCAACCATGCCTAAGTAGTACCCAAATGCATTCTTCGTGTCCCTGCGATGCGGCTATATGCTGACAACATCATTAATTGAGAGAACATCCATCAGTTTATAGTTATTCCAGGAATGCTTTATAGTATTCCAGGGTACACAAAAGATGCAAATACACATACATACCAAAGGAGTCTGTCCATTTGAATCTCCAATATCAGGATCCAGCCTCGCCCTGAGAAGCTCATCGAGAAAAGCAGCATTACCCGTACCTGCCACAGTTAGCAAGTTGAAAGCTTCGGTTGGCTCGTCTTGGTCTTCTTTGCCTTCAACAAGCAAATCTCTAATTCTCAGATCCTTGAGTTTTTTGTGATGCTGAGTTAATTAAAACCAACAATTATCAGCCCCTATCAAATGCATAACACTGTTGTGTCGTGTCGTGTCCAATATATGAACAATTGAACTAGTTACCTGAAGGAAGTTCTTTAGAATGGTTACATTATCCTCTTGCTTACTCTGCATTGCTTCAATGAGAGCACTTGTTTTGAGCCTGAGCAGCTGCGAAAGAGTCTTGGTTCGATATGTAAAGTGTTGAGGGCGGCAACAGAGAGCGCCTACTTCTCCAAACATATCCCTCGAATGCAAAGTGCCAATCACTTTCTCTCCCTCCCCTTCGCAGTTGATTATTTCGACTTCTCCTGAAACGATGATATAAACATCATCGGGTGCTTCATTCTGCATTATAACATCCTCCCTTGGCGGTATATACTCGGCCTTCATCTTTGACACCTATGTATAGAGGTCAGCTGATGATGAGTAAGGCCTTATTCAGCAGTTGCAGATTTAAGATATTTAAATTACAGTAGGAGCAGCATTGATAGAGGAGATCAGCCTGGATAGCATATATGTTATTTCTGATTTACCAAATAAAATATATTTTATTTCTGGAAATGAAAAGAACTTGATTATGAGTTCAATTTAATCATAATAATTACAGAGGATGTGACATAAAATACCAGAAGCAAGACGATTTCTCTGGAAATTCCATTGAACAGATAGACCTTCTCCACTGTAGGCAAAAACAGATGCTGGCAAATACTCTTGCATATTGACTTAGGTAACTGATCAATCAAGTGGTGCTGATTCAAGCTTTCCGCTTTGAATCTCAAACACATGTAAGCAAGAATCTGCTCCTTCAGCCTGGGAGGAAGGCGATTGCGGCACACAAAGTTGGATGCTGCCTCAATACTGTTTCTCTGCAACATAATTAAAATTATCAGTGAGTGATGAAATTGATCTTCTGACAAAATTAGATGGCCGGAGAGAGAGACGTACGAATTCCATGGTGCGGCGAGTGCCTTCGACGACGAGATTGGTCATGTTGCCAATAAGGTAGGCGGTAAGGCCGAGGTTGAAGAGCATGTAGAAGATGATGAAGATCATCTCCATGGTGTTGACGGCGTGGAGGTCGCCGTAGCCGACGGTGGTCATGGTGGTGATGGACCAGTAGATAGCGGAGATATAGCGTATCCAGAGACTGGTCTCTTTGAAATTGGGGATGACAGTGCCGATCCATGTCTTGCCATGGTGAGGGTAGCGATCTGCAAGGAGATAGTAGAGGCAACCCGCACAGTGCACCAAGAACAATGTAACCTAACATTACCGCCATGCAAGGAAATGATGGTCAAGTGAGAGTCTTGCCATTAGCAAGCTGCTACTATGTAGTCTAGGATTATGGTTAGAGAGAGAGAGATTACAGATAGGAGTCTGGCACATCTGACCCAAAAATAGCTGAATCTGATGTCCTTCTCAAGCCTACATTAATCATTTCATCAACACAATAAACTACCAAAGCTTATTCATTATAGCCAATCAATCAAATATATATAGGTCCTTGGCCAAAAAGTATATAGAGGATTAATTATCAAATTGGTTAGTTGCTATTTTTCTTTTACAATTTATTAGTTTAAGTTTCGCTTTTGGACAAAGTGCTAGATCTCATAATTGGTTATGAGTGGTTGCACGCAATTTAAGAAAAATCGAAAAACAGATATAAAATTATATAATTTCCTTCACGAAAAATGGCTTGCCTTCTTTTTAGGTTAATTTTCCGGTTTTTTTTTTAAATAACGTGCAAATCATCCAAATTAACTGGATATTGAGCTAACAATTTGTTTACCGGAAAAAATAGGAGGTCAAAATTTAACCTGTAAACTGTTTTAGTGTCCAAACTTCTGCTAGCAATTAATTTGATGATTAATATGTATAAAAATATAATGAAGAAACCTGGTGAAGAGCTGTTTGACTCTTCGGAGCCTCCAAAACCTGAGAATTCCCAGGAGGCTGCAAGAGAGTCCGGCTCTCTCCTTGCCTGTGATCATGTAACCAACCCTCTGAAACGGTATCGTCGATACCACATCCATCAAGAACCACGTCGATACATACCTATCATATATTACATGATATGTTCATACTCATCAGTATAAGTAAATAAAATCAATACGAAAATAATATATATGTCCTATTATTGATTAATTTGTTACAATAATGTATATAAAGTTAAATATATGATAGGTCAATGATATTGTTTTATGATATTACAGTCAAATAAGTGATTGAAGGTACCTGGTGGCAATCTTCTTGGAGTCGCGGACAAGAAGATGGGATGTTCGGTCGATATAGGCGAGGAAAAAAGTGAGGACGATATCGATGGCAAAGAAGAAATCGACAATGTCGTCGACAACGTAAAGCTGCTTATAGATTGGGGATGAGTTCATGAATGCCATCTCAAATGGAAACACCCACACTGAGTAAGCAACCAGCAACACCATTACAAACTCCCACAACCTGGGAGCACAAAATGAGGAATAATTCAGTTATTATGAAACTTTGAGTTCGTTGTCCTCATTTGTGCTCAGAAAATGAGGAATTCTGTAACTTTTTTTTTTAATGATATTTTTATTTTTGTTACCTGTATGTTGAATCCATGGGGGAGATAATCCATCCTCTGGAGTGTAGTGGAAGTTGAGTATTGGTTGAGTCACCAAGAGGTGGAAGTATGACCTTGGAGAGGTTGTTTAAATTAAGATGATACGATTCCGCATCGTCAGCATCTTCCCGATCTCCGTGATTTTGATGATGATCTACTACAGGTTGTTGTTGTTGTTGTTTTGAGCTTGATCTGTTGGAGAGTTTATTGTTGTACAAGCTGCTCTCCATGTTAGAGGTAGCAGGGTCACAGCAAGGATGATTGAATCTTAGTTGCATTGAAGAAGAATAATAAGAAGGAATTGTATATATTAGGAGATATGATAGTTACTGATCAAGATGGCAGTAGCAGTAGTAGTGGTGGAGGTGGTGGAGGTGGTCCTTGTCGGTCTATCTATTTCGACAGTATTTTCATTGTGTGGGATTTTATGTTGTTATGGAGTAGAGATGAGAGGCAAATTTAATTTAAGTGGAAGGCAAGTAAGGACGCATGCAGCTGCTGCATGTCCCACTGTTCTGCATATTGCTGCTTTTTTTGATTGATAAGACACACAACCAAGTGTTGTTTTGTGCTTACCAAATATTGATTGGATTAGTTGGTAAAACGATTTGTGATCTTCAAAGGCGAATTAAGTGTGAATTCTATTGGAAACGTCTATTTCGTATAAACTTAAGGCTACTGCCTGATTCGAAATTACGGAAATAATTTTGTAAAAAATTAATTTTGGTGTTTTCTCTCCATCTCTAAGATAAGCAGGCCATAAATGAACTTCTCTACTGCTGTAATACTTCAATATACTGCATTATTGAATAGAAAATAGTGTTATAATGTTTTTTATAAGTAAATATGTACTACTCAAATAGTGAGCACAGGTTTAGTTGTGAAGCCTTCAGGCATGATATGCCGACTCAAATATATACATATGTATATATGTACATTTGGATGGAAGGGAGGTGAAACCACTTCTTTTCCTTCATTTAATTTTATTATTATTATTATTTTATATACTATTGGTTTGGCGGTGCTAAAATTTGGTATGCATTCAAAACATTTTATGATTTTGGCGTTTCAAGCAGCTGATGATACGGACACTGTTGCATAAACTCAGAGATGCATATGGGACCACGCGGCATGAAATCAGGGGGCCGATATTATTCTCTGTTGTCTCTCATATACAACATATTAATAATATTTGATAATAAGATTATTACATGTGGGGTTGAATTGTGACACCACATTGAAGGAGTAGCTTAATTACAGAGGCAACTTTTGAATGTGGGCTTCATTTGTTTCCACTTGAGTTGAGATAGTAGAAGAGAGCATCTTAATTTAATTATTAAAGAAGAAGCAGAAGCAGCATTTACACGTACGTACAACGCTCATGTCATGTGGTAGGATCTATTTTGGGGTCCACCATATTTTGGAACTTTCATAACATTACCATGGTCACCAAGGAAGTAGTGCATGCAGTACACAACATCAACAAATAGCTAGCTAGGCTAAGTTAGGATGTATAATAATTTTATATTCGGATTCCATTTGATTTTGTCTTAAGCTTATCCGCGAATTGGACGCGGATTCGTTTCATATGCTAGCTATGATGCTATTATAATATAACTAGGTGTCCCCACTAGGGCCACTACTTACTACTATTGCTTTCGGTTGATGCTTATATTGTATATAGTGGGCCTGGAAGTTGAGACCATCCACTATCACACCCAAAATTACACTACTATACTTAAAATTAAATAAAATTATAATAATTAAATAAATATATTATTTAAAATGTCAAAATAATATTATATTATGTTTAAAGTAAAATGGGTAAATTTTGAAAGTGTACAATTTTTTTGTGAAACATCCAAGGAAAGTTATCAAGTAACACATATTAAAGTAATGATTGTTTATAAAGTAGAAAGAGAGTATTATTATACATTCCCATGTGGACTTAAAAGTGTTTTCTATAGATTTTTCACAATTTTTTTTACAGGTATTCTAGCATCACCCAAATAAAATAGAAACAAATAAATATATATTAAAAACATTATTTTTTTTTATTGAATTTCAAGGTAAGAATTGCTAATTACCCACTAGCAAAAATAATATGAAATTTAACCATATGATTTAAAATTAATTTTAAACCGCAAAATCATCAAATTTTTTCGCATAATTATATTCTTTTTAGATATACTCAGTCCATCGCCGTAGCATTTCCCTAGATAGGTTTTATGAAGCAACTAAAGATTATTTGTACAATAAAGTGACGATAGCAAAATGCGAAAGCAACAACACATCCTAGTCCTCATACTCAGTCTCTTCATCATCGTCATCGTTGTTTTCTGCATACCTCCAACCCTCCTCAATGTTTTCCCTATCCTCCTCCTCTGTTTCCTCACTGTCTTCTTCATCTTCTTCGTATCTTTCTTCCTTAACTGGCCATGGCTTCTTAACGACACTCAAAGTGGCAGGATTCGGGCTGGACCCCTTGCGCTTCACAACCTTTGAAGGGGGCATCCTCACATTCGGTCTGGTCCTGCTGCTGTTCGGTTTTGAGCTTTTCCCATTTCTGCGCTGTTTCCCACCAAAAGTTTCTTGGTCACTTCCCTCATCCATCTCGTTATCACCGGCATTGTTCATAGCATTCTCCACCATGTTCTCTTCTGTTGAGTGCCCGGGATGCTCTCTCCTCAAATGGAGTTTCAGCTTGTATTCGTGGATGTAGGCCTTCTCACAGCCATTGTAAGGGCAAACAAAAGGCCGGTCTGACGATGCTGAACCGTATGCTCCGCCACTAGAAGGCTTCGATGCTTTTGCTGGCTTCTCTGGAGGTGGAGGAGGGATGTATTTCTGGATCTCAACTGCTGCTGGATTCTGTATAACAAACCATTAATGATTAACCATTTCGGCTTGTAATTGCTAATCAACCTTCCTTCTATTTTTCAGAAAAGAATTCTATCACATTCACACTGATGGTTGATGTGTTCTGAGGGGCAATGCTAAAAATAGACGATGATCCTAATAATACCATTTGATCTTTTCAGTCCAGCCTTATCACCATCAACAATGAACAAAGAGTGATTATAAGAAAAACAAGCAGACAGACCTTTTCATGTTGAGAAGCAACATGGTTCTTCAGCTTGTACTCATGAGCATATCTCTTTCCACAGTCGGGGTACGGGCAGATATGGTAGTTTTCTTGGGAATGTGTTTTCATGTGAGACTTCAGGTTGAAGTCTAGTGAAAATGCCTGTAAGTTTCCAGATGAATGCGCTAAGAAACCAATATTAGAAGTGTAAATATCACCCATGTAGAGGCAACAACACCTAGAGGAAATCCCATGTTTCACTATGAACAAACATGATTTTCATACTTTAAGGTCAGATAGTTCACCCACCTTACCGCACCCTTCATGAGGGCATACAAAATCTCTCTCTCCCGTATGAATAAGAAAATGCCTTTTCAACTTTGAACTATCCAAAAATTTCTGCAAAATAAACAAGATCGTAGTTTCACTCATTAGATAGTAGGAAGCCAAATAATACAAGGAGTTGTGAATATTTAGCAGGGGAAAGCATCCGCAGAACCGACAAAGAGTGTACCAAAACTACTCTTCTATATGCTGTCATAAAACAGTTAAAATAAAATAAGGCAACCGATATACATACATGAAAACTAGGCAAATGCCATATAGAATATCTTCTCTGGAAGCCTCAAGTTAATGTCATGGAACAAAATCAGAATTACAAGAAGGAACTGATCTCCAAATTTATTTGATGGAAACGATTTCATGGACTTGTGACTATCATTTGTTCTTTCTATCTTGATTCTAAAAATTGGAGACTTTAAATTATATTACTAACCAAGAATCCTGATATATAATGTAGAATATTTGTTTTGTAAGATATGAATTAACTGGTTATGGTTGCTAGATGCCTTCTCTTAACCAGCGAAACAAATGTCTTTCTCGTTTACCATGCATGCTTTTCTTCAGTTTTTAATTCAGTCTGCTAGTTTTTCTCCTACTGATTTGTATTTCAGGATTGAATCCCGAGCCATTTAGCACTAGGAGGAGAGCGATCTGATCATATTTAATTCTAGAAAAATCAACTTTACTTTCTCAATCAGTAGATAAGGCTAATCGCTATTTTAAGTGAAGCATTTCCGACTGCGTTAAATCTAATGAACTCAGATGCCACATAATTTCAACATATTACTGGTCTACGACAGTTAACTCGTGATTTAGTAGAATAGTGAAGAGCATGAGCCTTGACAGGAAAACAGATGAAGCGCTTAAGACCAAAAAGATTACCTTTCCGCATCCCTCGTAGTGACATAGATACTGCCTTTCACCATGGATATGAGAATGCTTCCTCAAAGCACCAGCATCAATGAAAGTCTTTCCACAGCCATCATAGCTGCAAAGAAATAGAACTTCTGTAGTTGGTTCCGGTTCTGGTTCGGGCTCCTTCGACTCGTTTTCCCTGTCTCTCAAGGATTTCAAACCTTCCTCTGCATAGCGGATGCAAAAACGACTTCTGAACATTGTCAAAATCCCCATAAACAAAAATAATAAAACCTCCCTTACTCAATGACACGAATCAGCTTAGAAAACTTAGCCTACTAACCACATAATTAGAGAATCAAACTACCGACTGGAAATAAATTCTAAACTAGTATCATATGTTCGTGGGAAATAGAATGCAGATTCGGCACAGCTTTAATTTAATGAAAGCAGACGGAAAAGAAAAGAGCAAAATCTCACCAGTAACCCATCTCAAAAGGGAGCACTTGCCACCAGTTGCTACAACATCTTGAGGAACCCTAAGAACGACAATTCAAAAACCAAAGCAATGAAAAATAGAAAAAATTCAACACATGTAGCATAGGAAAAAGAATTGAAACCCTGGATTTGAGCCAAAGGGTATTACCACTCGCGGAACCATTTAACGGCGGGTGTCTTCGCCTTGAAGATCGGTCGCCTTTCGAATATATTGTGGGCATAGTGAGCGTCCATATCTCTGATTTGCTCTTGCTGATACCAATCTTCTCGCTTCTACAACTGCATCCTTCGCTAGGGCTCTGTCTGTAATCTGTGTAGCATTCAAAACCTAATCAAGCCAGCCGTAAGCGGCGTACTGCAGGCCCGATTTATATAAGTTGAATGGTAAAGTTGGAAGTAATCGGAGCCTCATCGACGGAGAAAGGAAATCAAGGACCTGCAGCCGCTTGTGCGGCTAGCTGCAGAAATTGAACCGGTTATCTGAAAGCCAATTTCCGGTTTAAACTTCAATGTCTTTGGGTTTTTTTTTTTGTATTATTAATTATTATAATAATTACTAAAAAACCTATAATTATATTAAATTAGATAATATTAAGTGATGAAACTGATAATTTTAATATTTAAAATCAATTATAAAGTTTCCAATCCAAATGTATATAATTACGACACTTGCCTTAATCGATTATGAGATTTAAAACGTATTATACAAATTACATTAAATAATATTTTATAATTTTAATAACTATAATATTTTATAATTTACTATAGTTTCATTTTTTTCATAAAATAATAAAAATTTCATAACCTTAATATATGAATAGTTTATTTTATATGAAAATAGTGATGAATACTATATTAAGAAATATTATGATGTGCATTATTCTTCTAGAAAACTACATATCTTTTTAGAAGTATATATATTGAACGGAACTAGTAGTAAGGATAGTTATGACAAAAATAAAAAAATCTATTTACGATATTTTTTGCATTTTTTTTTCATACTTTTGTTCTACACTCGACGCACATTAAAATTTACATTCATCTTTAACAATCAAACAAGTAGAGGCAGCATTTTGATATAACTTTGAAACAAAATGCACAATTTAGAAATTTAAAATTCAGGTAGCTTTTCATAAAGTATGCAAAGTTCTAAATTGCTTTTGTTTGTTGTAATAACTAACACAAAATAAGGGCTTTTTATAAAGTATATGCAATTTACAAAAAGTTAAGTTATAATATTATTGACTCGTACTATTTTTTTTAAGTTAGTTCATTAAGAAAAAATAGTTAGTTTAGAGCTGATTAATTTATTATAATAATTTATGAAAGTTAAAAATATATGATGTCATATGTCATTCAAAATGTTTTTATCTTTACTTTCACTTGAAAAATTATGTTTTAATTAAAGTATGTAGAAAAAAAGTTATGACTCTTTGATTATGATATTTAAGAGTATACAGTATTATAGTACATTAAAGAAAACATATATACTTTTCTAGACTTATAAAATATTATTTAATGACGTGAAAGTTAATATAACATATTATAATGTGTTTCAGACCTTAAATTCTATGGTTTTACCTAGGGGTGAGCGGTTCCGGGTACCCAGTACTTTTAGGGTATCCCAGAACCAGACCAATACTAAACGATTCCTAACTTTATTACCCAGAACCGTACCAGAACATTTAGGAACCGGAACCGTACCAGAACCGTTAAGAGCCAATCGGTTCCGGGTACCCGTTAAGGAACCGTTACAAATTTTCAAACTAAATAATATAATTTTAGGTACTAGTTGGAACCGGGTTCTGGATACCCAGTTGGAACCGGATTCTCGGTAGCCAATTGAAACTGAAATTTATGTTATACCAAGTGAATCATAAAAATAATTATAACCTTTTCCACAAACCAATTTTAAATTTGTTAAATGTTTAGTGTTTTTTTAATTTATATATATATAACGGTTCCGGTTCCGGGTATTTGGGTACCCGAAAACTTATCCCGGAACCGAAAATACCGGTTCTTGAAATTTAATCCCAGAACCGTACCAGAACCATTTACATCTACCCGGAACCTACCAAATGACCGGTTCCGGTCCGGTTCCGGTTCCAACTGGGTAATTTGCTCACCCCTAGTTTTACCAAATAGAATTTTTAATTTTTATTAGAAAGACTGATATTATTATAAACCACAACAATTACAGAATTAAGGGAAAAAACAACTAGGATGAATGCTTGGATAAATCCAACTACTTGTACAAACATTGTAACTGTTAGCTTATCATGGATTGTAAAATAATAAAGGATGACCTCATCATATAAACAATAATAACCAAAGTAAATAACATAATCAGTCTATTAATATGAAACCCCACAAACAAAGAATTGCAAGTTGGTGAGAAGAAACCGATCTGATTCAGCAGAACAATCAAAATTACGTAAAAAGCTATACTCTTTTAAAGAAGATCTAGCTAGCAGCAGTCCTTGGCGACATCATAAAGTGAACCAAATACAATAAAATCAAATATATAAGGGAAAAGAATTTATTTAGTGTCTCAAGTTTACCTCATGTTTCAGTTTGGTGTCTCAGGATTATAGTGTTGATATGGACTGTCCGATGTTTCATTTTTGTTAAAATTTGGTGTCTCCGCCCGTCTTTTCCTCTTCTTTAAACCATTTCCATCAACGACTCACCCACTTATAATCCATCACCTTTTACTTTTCACAAAATCGTCAAATTTCACCCAAAAGTTGAACATTAAAAAAAGAAAAAGTTTCCAGCAGAGCTATTTCGAGCGACAATAAAGCATGATTTACTTGGGCAAATGTGGCCAACTTCTTAGGTGATGATCCCGACAAAGTGACGAGAAGGGAGCATGCTTGGGAGCTCGGATATGACAGCCGGTTTAATCGTGATTGGCTTCTCTAAAGTAATCACACTGAGACACCAAATTTCAACCAAAATGAAACCTGGGACACTCAATTTAAACGCCAGACACCAAACTGAAACATGAGACAAACTTGAGACAGTAAATAGGTTCTTTTCCCAGTATATAATCCAAATAACTAGGGGTGAGCTCGGGACAAACAGGCGGAATTTTTCAAGAAAATGTCCCTAGCCCTAGCCCTATGTGAAACATTTGAAAAAAATACATACTTAGTCGGGACTTTTCAAATTCGGGACGGGCTAGGGACAACCCTAGTTTACACCTAAGAGTGAAAATAAACATTAATTTTCAACTCAAATACAAATCCAAGTTCAAGCATTCATCAAATTCACGAACACATACATTGAATTCACTAACACATACATCGAATTCATGATCACATGCATCAATTTCACAAACAATTCATTAAGTTTGCACACGTAGATTAACTTCTACAATACGAACACTAACATTCAAGCTCAACGCAGCTCCAAATCAACTCAAACTCCAAGTTAGCTCAAAAACAATTCCAAATCAGCTCCATCGCTTGAAAAGAGTTGAAGATTTAAAGGGTAAAATCTAAAACTATAAATGAATGTTCTAGTGCAAAGAATATTTAAAGGAAAAGCTAAAACTAAATGTCCATACAGTTTACGATAGGAAAAAAGTTAGTTACTTACTAATTAGACTTTATTTTATTTTATTCTATATTCATCTAGTTTAGGTATAATTAGATTATTTAAGTTGTAAATTGTTGAATTAGGATAAATAATTAGGGACATTTGTGATATTTAAAAAAAAACCCTAGTCCTAGCTCTAGTTGGGAATAACAGTCCCTCCCATACGGGCTCGGGTCCAATTTCAAGATGGACTAGACGAGTTTTTCGGGAATTTGGGTTTATCGGGTATTTTGCTCCGCACTACAAATATCAGAAAGAAAATCACCTTAAAAGTCGAAATGATAGAGATTCATCTAAGATAGAGATGGGATTTTTTTTTTTTTTTCCACTAAAAGAGAATTATTTTTTAACTACATATTTAATTGCACCAATATGGCAATATACTAGCGCATTGACGTGGAATAAGAAAATGTGCACACGGCCCACACCTAGACCTAGACCTTCCTTGTTGATGTGAGACTGCGTGGAAGCCCTAGGCAAGACAAGACATTGGCGAGATGGCTTCATCGTCGTCCTCTCAGGCGTCGGAGGAGGAGCTTACTCTTGTACTGAAATGGAGTGGGAAGGAATACACTGTCCGTGTCTGCGGAGACGATTCTGTTGGGGAACTGAAGCGACGGATATGCGAGCTCACCAACGTCTTACCCAAGCGCCAAAAGCTTCTCTACCCTAAAGTTGGCTCCAAGCTCGCAGACGATTCCATTTTGCTTTCTCAGCTTCCGCTCAAATCCTCTCTGAAAATGACCATGATCGGGTACTCGATCTTTCTTTTTCCTTTTCTCTAGTATACTATACCGTTGTTGCAATCTTGCATCTAGCAATCTGTTGATGCACATCAAGTGTTTGAGTCTTGTATTTACAACTGAAATCTTGCTCAGATGCCGCATGCTTGAAAGAATTGGATATCTAACGTCTTTGCTCATTTCACTTGATCTATTTTAGCATATTGTGTTCATCATGCTTATTTGTACTAAACAAGCATCTCTCAGAGTAATAAGATTTGTAACTTGACGGTATGCATCTATCTTAATTGAACGATATGTATCATGTAATGTTTTTGGATGTTCATCCATAACCATGCTTCTAAAACTCGGAGTGAACTATTTCAGGGAGTAGAATCTTAGTAACTTGGTTTAATTTGATGGATCTTTTAGTTTTGTCTTGAATTTTAAGAGAACAGAGTGTTTACACTTATACTTAAGTTTTTATTATATTTTTATTGTGTAGTTTTGCAATTCAGAATTGAATTATTTATTGTTGTTTGTGACTTTATTGACATGGAAAACAGACTATATCATAAATGATGCATATGGTAGCTCGTTAAGGCATATACATCCTTTTACTTGGAAAAGCATCTGCTATGAACAACTAGGTGATCATTCCATTTCATGTATATCCTGCACAGCTGAAGATAATTATTCATATTGTGTACATGTGCCACTCCTCCCCATACTTGAAATGTTTGTATGCCTACATGTACTGTTTTGAATAAACACACTGCAGAGCATTTCACCCTAATTTAATGTATTGATTTCCTTTCCATCTAATATTCAGCACAGTAGAAGATGATATTCTTGTGGATCAAGTAGATTCCCCAGAGATTGTTGATGACTTTGAGCTTGGGCAAGATGAGGTTGTTGACATCAAAGATAAGGAAGTGAATAAGCAAAAACTACGTCGAAGAATAGACCAGTACAAGGTTAGTTTCTGTAACTTATTTTGTTCTCCTGAAATATATCTTACGTCTGTTCTGAGATCTTTATTAATGAAAAGACAGAAAACCAGTCCTAGTAGTTTGGAAAGATGATATGATGCTGCTTCTGATGATGATGATTGTAATGGTACATGATTTTGTTGATAGATTAAACTATTGAACCCTGGCCGACAAGGGAAAAAATTGCTTGTGTTGGACATTGATTATACCTTATTTGATCACCGTTCCACAGCTGAAAATCCTCTTCAACTGATGAGACCTTGTGAGTGCTTGATTATTCCTTCAGACATTTTCTTACACATTAATCCTTTTGCTGCATGTTAGTTAGTTCTGACCCCTTACCTCAAACAGATCTTCATGAATTTCTAACGGCTGCATATGCGGAGTACGATATTATGATATGGTCTGCAACCAGGTAATACACATCCAGTATATACAATGGACTCCATCTTGGAAAATGCAAAGATAATATGAATTAGAATCTGAAGAATATTGGGTCAACCAAGGGTGTCTTCTCAGTATAAAAAGATTGCATTTGAATTTGATAGAAGAGATTGGCTCCGGCTCAACTTTATAATGTATATACTGATAGAGATAACAAGTACTGGTGTATATGAGAACATAAGTTCAAGGATGTATGTGCAAAATAGACTGAAGGATCACTGTGTAATAAACAATAGTTGAGGTGCTATATATATCAACAAATATCTGTAACAACTTTTATCAATCAATACATTCCCGCAATATTTTCTCTCAATCTTCTTCTTCAATCTTCTTCTTCTGTGCAAACAACTACTGGAGCTTTGCTTTCATATACATATATAATTTTGCAGTATGAAGTGGGTTGAAGTAAAGATGAAAGAGCTAGGGGTGCTGAACAATCCTAGCTACAAAATCACAGCACTCTTAGACCACTTGGCAATGATTACAGTGCAATCAGATTCGCGGGGAATCTTCGACTGCAAACCGCTTGGTGTAGTTTGGGGTCATTTCCCAGAGGTAATGAATATCTGTTTTTGATGATACTAGGCTTTTATTTTCGTGTGCTGATATGTTTAAGTTTATACAGTTGTACAGTTCAAGAAACACCATAATGTTTGATGATCTGAGGAGGAATTTCGTGATGAACCCTCAGAATGGATTGACGATAAAGCCGTTCCGGCAGGCTCATGCAAACCGAGGCAGTGACCAAGAGCTTTTGAAGCTCACCCGGTATCTACTTGCCATTGCAGATCTTGATGACTTATCCCAACTTGATCACAAGCACTGGGAATCATTTAATGAGAATGGCAGCAAGAAGCCTAGGCGCTCATAAACAACTCCAATATGCATGTCATTCTTATAAACATAATATTATATACTACATGTACACCCAGTTTGTTTTTATCCTAAACATAGTAGACTGTTCCAATCTATCAGTTCACATTATCTGTTACATGGATTGAGCTATGACTAGTTATTAAATAGTATAATCTTGAGCTTGGTTGTTTTCAAACGGATTACATGAGTATTGAGGCCTATATTTTGACAACGATTACTCCATAATGTTTTACGGTTTAGTCCGTGATTATTTGTCTTTGTATGACAGTTCTAGTACTGTTTATATATAGTAAATGTACAAGTTTTCTAGTACTATTATAGGAGCTTCTTCTCTTGTAATTTTTGTTTTTCAAGTCTAAGATTTATAAAGATGGGTAGAAAAAAAAGAGTAACCAAAATGATGTCCGATTCATTTTTTTTAATAAAAAAATTGTGGGGTTAATAGACAAATCGCTATATAGATTTTGAATCAATTACATTTTTTTTTTTGGGCCAAGAAATCAATTACATATTACTACCCAAAATTTAAAATTTAAATTTGATCAATTGAATTTTTAATTTCAGAGCAAATTATTACTTCTATTATAATCTCATTAAATTGGATCAAAACAAATTAAGTACCAGCCACGCGAGTTTTCTTAAAATAATTGTAGCAAAAGACTTTCAATTTGATGCTCAATTGAAAGACACCGTTGTAATTCAATGGACGTCCAAGATGTCGTCTAATTAAAAGTATTTCACTATAGTATTTTTAATTTTTAATTTTTTAAAATTTATCTTGAGTACATAAAAAGACTCGACTCGAGGTGATTAAGACATGTTTTCCTATTGTTCAATAGGAAAAATGTAACAAATGTTACAATTTTCTCATAAATTGCAAATCCAGATATCCAATTTTTGAAAAATTATATAGTTTAAATTGCAATTATAATTTGATCAAATTCAAGTAGCATTTTTGGCATTAATTCTTTGGAAATTTCTCAAAAAATGTTTTTATTTTTAATAAAAAAAACTCCAAATTTGAGGACAAAATCGGTGTGTTTTTTTTTTGTTGGGTTAACAAAATCGGCTTTAATGGCAAAAAAAAAATAAGAGTAAATCTTTAAAATGTGAAATTTCAATAGAAAGTAGGAAAGATAATGTAAATGATCAAATGTATTGGTGTTTGGTGGTAACTTATTCACTTTCTATAAAAAAAATTCATAAGAAATTTCACGGTTTGAAAAAAAACAAAATCGGCTTTACTATAGAGAAATGCTGGCAGTTCATTTCTGACGGCTTCGTTTCCTACACTTCCCTCTGTTCTGTAGTTGTTGGCCGCGGCGGCGGCAGTTACAGTTTCAAGATCCTCCTTTCCAACAGGCTCCATCTCGCTAATCTAATCCATGTCGCCAGCCATGTCAATGTCTTTGCTGCCCTCATTTAGCCAGCACTATCTTTCCCCCTCATCTTCATCCATTAATGCTTCCCCTCTCATCTGGAAAAATTGTATGACCCGTTGTCCTCCTCCCACGCCTCTTGTTAACTTCTCGGTGAAGACCTCAACAAAAACAGTGACTTGCTTTTCGGCTCCCCAATCCCAAGTGGCTGTTGCAAATGGCAAGCCAGACATCAAGATCTCGGAAAGGACGGAGATTCGGCTCGGCTTGCCCAGTAAAGGTCGCATGGCAGACGACACACGCGCTCTCCTTAAGGTAGCTCCCTTTTCAGATTATCAATTCTTTAGAATCTTAGTTGTGCTTAGTTGTGGTGTAAGTGAGTTTATGCAGTCTGATGAAGTTCTGACATTCTACATTGTTGTATTTTCGAAGGATTGCCAATTGTCCGTCAAGCAGGTCAATCCAAGGCAGTATGTCGCGCAAATTCCTCAGGTTCGGGCTCTCATAAGCTGCAGCTTTCGCATTGTGTTTGGATTTCCGAGTCTTTTTTGCTAGCTTTTCCTGCATACTAAGCTGACTAATTGGAACAAAAAAAATGATTTCTTTTCTTTTGAATTGATGTATGTGAACTTACCTTTAATTTGATTTACTGCTGAAATGGGTGGCGGCAAGAGGGGTTTCTCTTGATAGGCTATACCAGTCACATTATCACAGCATGAGTACTATGGGAATTAGGAATCTGTTGCCTTTGGGTTTCAATCCAGGTTGTAAAAGAAGTTTAGGTCTTCTTGACATGTCATTGATTAGAAGTTAGATATAAGTATAATGTTTCTGTTGGTTAAGTTAGAAAGAAGTTCCATGCGTGTTTACACCCTGATATTACAGTTTTGAAACAGGAACATTTATTTTACTTGGCGATATTCGAATCTTTGCTTCACTGAGGGGTTTTGAAGTTTTGTCCTTAGTGTACTAGTTAGTGATGGATGTATTGTATTTCACGGACTAGAAAGGAACTTGATTAAGTTGTAATCAATGAATTGGGAACGGGAATCAATCATTAGTGTTGGACAGGGTTAAAGTGTTGAAACCAAAATAACTATGTAATGCTCTCCTCATCCCCATTGTCCGGACAGAGTTAAAATGCAATGATGCTCTCTCTGAGGCATCTTAAAGTTTTTGTTGTTGATTTAATTTGATTTGGCTTCAAGTTGGACTCATCATTTATCTACTACGCCTTTTGGGGTTGAGATACACATTACACCTGCTTACTCTGCAGAAACAAGGAAAAGACCAACAAATTCATTGATTCTTATATGAAGTATAAGAAAATTACTGATTCTGGATCTTGTAATAACATCTTCGCATCATCCCAATTCTAATAGATAGACAAAGAAAAGGTTATTTGCAAGGTTCTTAAGGGCTTTATGTAGCCTTACCTGTTGCTTAAATTGATTGCATTAAAATTTATGTACACAATGATATCTGTAAATATTTCAATTCACGTCCGTGATCTTAAGATAGTAGGGTGCTGTAAACCTCATACACTAATTAGTGTGTAAATGGAAGACATTTTCATAATGACGGACATCCATTGCGTACTCTAGTCATTTACTATCTCTTATGAAATATTCTTCTCTATTCAGCTTTCTAACTTGGAAGTCTGGCTTCAGCGGCCAAAAGACATAGTTAAACAATTATTATCAGGAGATCTTGACCTTGGTTTTGTTGGATTGGACACAGTCAGCGAATATGGACAGGTATGAAGCTAGGTAATCTTTATCTGTCTACCCCATTAAGCGAAAGTTCTTCCTTCAAAATGTTACAATCATGTTTACAACAGTATTCTAGAACAGTGATGTGACATTTAAGTACAGCTAGTTGAGAGTATCAAGCAACTGAACTAGACTCATTAAAAACCCTGTCCGTCTGAACAGGGGGAAGTCCTCGACTTATGAAATTCGGTTCCTCCTAAAGCTTTTGGGGGACTATCAGTAGCTTGAGTGAGGGTCATTCTTAGTTTTATTGAACAAGATTCACAGAAGTGCATTCATTTAAAAAAGAATAAAATCCATATAAGTGCATATATTGATGTATTATAATCTGAACTTCAAGCATGAATGTGGTAGTTTCAATTGGACTTGCAATTCTTCATTCATTAAATTAATTAAAGAGAGACAAGAGAGATTGACCAGCCTATATAGGGTTTTATTTGAAGGGTTTATCTCAAAAGTTAGGAGAGAAGTTAAAATGGCCATAACAGTTTCTTAGGATCATTCTTTACATCTATATGTGCTTTTTACTGGGTGGTAAGAAACATTCGTTGAAGATACCATCCATATATCCTTCTCTCATCATAAAAAATCCTAGATAAATGGATGGTATCTTCAACGAATGTTTCTTACTTCTCCATCTATTGTAGACATGCCAAAATGCTACTGTTCTTGTTGCATGAAATGTTAGACCCTCTCATTTTGTTTTTGTTTTTTCAGGGTAATGAAGACCTTATCATCGTCCATGATAATCTTGAATATGGAGATTGCCATTTATCCATTGCAGTAAGCAACATACAGCATAGCTGCTTACTACAGTTTTCTAGTACATCATAAATGATAACCCCGTCTACATTATTCTTGGTAATAGATTCCCAATTATGGTATATTCGAGAATATCAACTCAGTGAAGGAGCTAGCACAAATGCCTCAATGGACTGAAGAGAGACCTCTAAGAATTGCTACTGGCTTTACCTATGTATGAATACAAACTTGTGTAGTTTGTTTTAGCTCGTATATATATAATTTTTTCTTTGGGGATCTGAATGTCAAATATGTTTGTTTTGTGCTCTTGTTAGTTGGGCACTAAATTTATTAGAGAAAATGGGCTGAAGCATGTGGCGTTCTCAACTGCTGATGGGGGTCTGGAGGCAAAGCCTGGGGTAATATCACTTTCTTCATGTCAGTAGATTATTACTTTATTATAAAGTTTCCGGCAATGAATAGTTGTTGTGATTTCGCTTGCTACTTATTTAAGTAATTGAAACGTCTCTTCTAACAACAGATGGGATCAGCTGATGCTATTCTGGATCTTGTGAGTAGCGGAACAACACTTAGAGAGAACAACCTGAAGGAAATTGAAGGGGGTATTGTACTTGAAAGCCAGGTAAGGCAACAAATCCCATTAGTGCTGCTGCTGCTACATTTGAGTTGACTGATCAGAAGCAAACTCCTCATCCTCTTTTCTCTTTGTTGTTGTTCAGGGTGTTCTTGTTGCTAACAGAAAGTCATTGATCGAGCGAAAAGGAGTACTTGATATATCCCATGAAATTCTTGAACGATTGGAGGCTCACCTTAGAGCAGTTGGTCAGTTCACGGTATGAGTTAGTTCAGCATTGAGGATTCTAGATTGCTTATGTATTATTATTAGTTAGTCAACTGTACATCTATGCTTTATTGATTGTAGGTTACTGCCAACATGAGGGGAAGTAGTGCAGAGGAAGTGGCTGAACGAGTATTGAGTCAGCCATCGCTTTCTGGTTTGCAGGTGAGGGCAGAATTTCATTGCATTTTCTGTGGTTGCAGAGATGTTGTAATAATAATGATGTTATATTGATTGATGATGATAGGGGCCTACTGTAAGTCCAGTGTTCTGCAAGCGAGACGGTAAAGTAGTGGCGGACTACTATGCAATTGTCATATGTGTACCCAAGAAGGCGCTCTATAAGTCAGTTCAGCAGTTGAGAGCGGTAATTAAGTCTGCAAAATTTATTATTTACTCTGCAATCTCTTTTGTAATTGTTAATGAAATAATGGATTGTTGGTTGCAGATTGGGGGAAGTGGAGTGCTAATTTCTCCATTGACTTACATATTCGACGAAGAAACTCCAAGATGGAAGGAGCTTTTGTCGAAACTCGGACTCTGAACCTTCTTTTGGTATCGAGCTTCCAATGTTCGCTATTGCTGCTGCTCTTTCTTTTGAGTTTTGTTGCTCTTGGCATGTATTGTTGGTATCCAAAAAGTTTTAGAGATTTTGACATCTAGTTATGTATGTGTTATCGTACTAATAATAATGCGTTTGCTTGCAAATGAATTGATGAAGTTTTAGTAGTTAAGCTCGCTCTGTGTGTTAGCCTGTGGTAAATGGCAATAGAATGCAGTTTATGTTTCTTAGGAGTTCTTATTGGGCCATTAAATATTGGATGATCCAACTGTTTATATACTTAACTACAATCAAATATAACGGGCCAACTTAAATTAGGCTCAACTCGACATAATCCAATATCAGTTATTCGTTTTAATATTTTGCCGACACTAACTTTTTTTAAAATTGGCAACATCAACTCCTAATAACTGACCAAACTGCTACTTTCGTTATAATTTAGGGTTGATAACTAAAAAACTGTCCAAAGTTTACCCTATATTAAAATTAGGCGTCCGAAGTTTAAAATGTTAAACTGTAGTGTACAAGGTTTCAATTTTGTTAAAATGTGGTGTCTCTGCGTGATTACTTTAGAGAAGTCAATTATGACGAAACCGTCTGTCAAATTTGAGCTCCCATATACACTCCCTTCTCGGCTTCTTGTCGGGACCGTCACCTAAGAAGTTGGACACATCCTTGCAAGTAAATCTAGCTCTGTTTTCCTTGAAAAATGACTCCAAACCACTCTTCTAGAAATTTTTGGATGAAATTTGATGATTTTGTGAAAAGTAAAGAGTGATGGATTATGAGTGGGTGAGTGGACTGGTGAAATTGATTGAATGGAGATGAATAGACGCGCAAAGACACCAAATTTCAACAAAAATGAAATTTGGGACAATCAATTTTAACATTTCAAACTTCAGATACCTAATTTTAATTGGACAGTTTTTTAGCTATTAACCCTATAATTTATGTCAACATAGACAAAAAAATGAGCATTTTTCAATCACATGAATTTTTTTTTTGTGTACCAAAGTTTGCAGTGAAATAGCTTAAATTCGACGTTCAACCGGTTTAAAACTTTCAATACAATCTTTTCAATTTCTTAACGGAATTTATATCGGGTACCCATTATAAGATTTCACATAACAAAGCATGCTTATTATTTATTTTATCTATTTCGACTTAAATTGTAATTGATGCAGCGATTTGCATGAAAATTGAAAATTAAGGAGCCAATTTTAAAAGAAAATAAAGTTCGGATAGATTTATAATCTGGCCAAATTTCAGGTAGCAATTTGGTTATTAACCCTCTTTTTTAACCATGTAGTATGCTATAGTGCTTCTATGTTTCATCTATTAACAAGATGTTTCTGGTTCAGAACCCATTGTAGCCTTGTTAACGGAAAAAATATTTATAGCGAATATCTTATTCATATGACCTAACATCGGTACGAATTAAAATTATTTTAGATTTCTAAGAATAAAAACTATCTCTCTATATAATAATATTATTTCTAAGAGGTATGGTACTATGTAAGGTTAATAGCGTTGTCATATCCAGTAAGCTTCTTACCGAGCGAGCTTGTTTCTCTACTCCCATTCTTCTAAACCCTACTAAACCCTCCTCTGACTTGCGTGCTCCGATTTGGTTGTTTCTCTCCGTTCTAAAGAAGAGAAATGGGAACGGCGGAACCAAGTAACAAAACGAAGAAGAAGAAGGATAATAAGTTGAAAACTGATGTAGACATCAAGAAGAAATCAGAGGTTGCTGAAGCTCCTCCATCAAGTTCAGAACAAGAACACGAAGCGAAAGAAGAAGATAAAGGTGGAAACACCTCACCGTATGATTCAGAGGCCGATTCCGACTACTATTCTGAGGTACTTCTCCGAAAGGGGTAGCATAAGGAAGAAGCTTTGGGGTTATACGGCGCGAAACTTGTTTAGTGTATTGCTAGATTGGAATATATGTATGTTTGGCTTGGAAAGCTGACTGTTAGATTTGACTCCAGAAGATTATTGTAGGTTTGTCTCTAATCAGGGAGAAATTTTGTGAATTTGGAACAGAAGTAAAGAAGAGTTTAGTGCCATATTATACATGGATTGGCTTTAATGTATGTATCATGCTAACGACAAAGTCTACCAAATTGTGGCTGTTTCATTTTATTTTACATTGTCATGTTTGAAAGAGATGACTGTCTTTTGCAGTGGTACTGGTTTTTTTCTTTTCCTTCAAATTTGTTTATTACTTCGACGAAATAGACTGTCTTTCTAAGCAAATTAGGAACAAATGTAATGGGATTACTTTGGCAGGGTGATGTTAAAGTAGCCAGCAATGTCGGCTTAAGTGGTGGTCCTGAGGGCGGAAGCTCGGAAGGAGACCATGGAGTGGAGGAAAGTGATTCTTCCGAAGATGAGGTTTGTGTTTTTCCTTTATTCAATTAGATTGGATGACATTTTTTTTTATCATAGATTCTCACGCGTAATATGGTTTTCTTATTCACCTCTTATTTTATCAGATTGCACCTCGAAATACAATTGGAGATGTTCCACTTGAGTGGTACAAGGATGAGGAACACATTGGCTATGACATTTCTGGGAAAAAGCTTAAAAAGAAAGAGAGACAGGACAAACTGGATGCGTTTCTCGCAAGTGCCGATAACTCCAAGAATTGGTCAGTGTATTTGAATTGATACTCTTTTAAGAATCCTACTTCCATATGAGTTCACTTGCAGTTTTATTCTAAGCTATGAATGGTTGCTTTCTTCTAGATCTGGCTCAATGGTTACGACTATAACATCCAATCCGTTTTATAGTATCCAATTTTATATATTACCTCTGCTAGGTTCTGTACCTTGCTTTGGTGTTATTTGTTAATAAGGGCTGCACCTATTTTAATAAAAAATTACTGTAACCAATTGTTGTAGTTTCATTGGGGATTGTTGTAGATAAGTTTATGAAGATAATGATATCTACTAACTTTATCATTCAAAAAAAGAAAAAGAGAAGTATATGTGATTGTATCACGTTTGGATATAGTACTCTCTCTAGTCTGTATGAGATTTCTGCCTCTATATATATTGGTTTATTAGTGTACTCTCTCTGTTGGCTCGTGTTCTGCATAAAAGTATATTAAACATATTGTCATCTTTATTTTGAACATTTTTGTTTGCAGGCGTAAGATTTATGACGAGTATAACGACGAGGAAGTGGAATTGACAAAAGAAGAGACAAAACTTATCCGTAGGTTGCTGAAAGGAGAGGCACCTCATGCTGAATTTGATCCTTATGCGGTCAGTTTTGTAGTAAGGATGCCATTATCACTGTTAATGGTTGTCCTGTGCTTGCTAACCTTGACATCTTTTGAGTGCAGCCATATGTTGATTGGTTCAAGTGGGATGATGCTTTACATCCCCTGTCAAATGCACCAGAACCGAAAAGACGATTCACTCCTTCAAAGTGGGAAGCTAAAAAGGTTAGTCATTAGTACTTGTTTCCTTAGGAATCTTTAATGATGTTACAGCTTGATAGCATTCCCATTCTTGTACAACATTCTCTCTGTAATTGTATACTTAACTCCTTTCATTGGCCGATAAGAAGTTATAGTCGATAATATAGTTGCACATCCACCAGTAACTTATCACATGGAAACAGTATTGTAATTTATAATTTCCACAACTTACTATTGATGATTTTTTTTAGAGAGCGTTGGGGATAATTGCCTCCTCTGGTTTGGCTATAACTGGCTGTCCCTGTTCACAAACAACCTTCTCCTGCCATCCCTTTACAAAAGGCATTAATTATGGCCTGTCCTGTGTGTGAAATTTGAGCATGGTTGAAGATTCATATTGAAAAGAAAAAAGCTTCTAATTATGTACAAGTTTGATGGTGCCATGTTAATTTTATTGGTGTACCATTTTTTACATGTTAGGTTGGAATTTGGGGTTTTTACAGCTATTATTTAATTTTTGTTAGGGGAAATGGTTGAACTGTTTCCTCCTCCAGTCAATTTCTTCTATCCTTCTGTTGCATGGTGGTTATGAGAGAGAGACTATCTTATACTTTTATCAGAATTGCGTGTTATTTCATGTACCTGGTGGCAGCAATCTTCTCGACTCAAATTTTATATCTTTAGTTTGCTCAGAGAAAATCATGGATGAACTCTGGTCTCTGTAAATGTAGCTGTTTAGTTCTGCTACCCTAGCTGCTGCCATGCCTATACTTTTGCTTGAATTCTCCATAGGCATGATGTGTTCTACTTCTACATGGTAGAACATAATCTGGAATATATGTGTGTGTATATAATTATCTATAGTTTGCACATGATGTGTTCTACATGGTAGAACATAATCTGGAATATATGTGTGTGGATATAAATTATGTATGTATCAAAAAATTCATTTTCCCGTTCCACTATGTATGAGGTTGTTTTGTGTTACACCTCATTGATTCATCTTTGAAACTTTTGCAGGTTGCAAAGCTTGTTAGAGCCATTAGAGAGGGTCGAATAAAGTTTGACGAGCCAAAAGAAGAACCTGCTTTCTATCACTTATGGGGTGATGAGTCTGGCCCTGTGGACAAGACTTCACATTTGGCCTACATTCCAGCACCTAAGCCAAAGCTGCCAGGTTTTTTCCCCCCCCTGCAGTATGGGGATAGTCCTTTTTTGCTTTTAAGGCAAGGTTAAACTAGATATTGATTTCTCTTTTTTGTGATACTTTATCAGGACATGAGGAATCATATAATCCTTCTTTGGAATTTATACCAACCCAAGAAGAGATAGTTTCTTATCAACTTTTGTATGAGGAAGACCGCCCGAAATTCATTCCAAGAAGGTGAATTACTTTTTTGTATTTCTCATAGTAACTCAAAAAGGTTTCTGGGATGAATGAGTCTAAGTTGTTTGCAATCTTGCTTTGGTCATCTTGCTTGGTATTTATTTCCTTAGGTATACGTCCCTGAGGAGTATCCCGTCGTATGAGAATTCTGTGAAGGAATCTTTCGAAAGATGTCTGGATCTGTATTTGTGCCCCAGAGTTCGGAAAAAACGCGTAAGCAGATCATTTTCTTTCATATATTGCTTGTTATGCATTGTTTATTGGTAAAATGATGATTTTACGCCATATATGTATACGTCATTGAAATTGAAACTTACCTATGTATTGTTTCAGCTCAACATTGATCCAGAGTCTCTGAAGCCAAAGCTACCTAGTCGAAGGGATCTTAAACCTTATCCTGCTACATGTTATCTTGAGTATAGAGGCCATCATGGTGCAGTCACGTCCATTTCAGTTGAATCTTCGGGCCAGTGGTTAGCCTCAGGTCTGCAATCTTTTAGATCTTGCACCATTTTCTCTTTCATGAAATTAAATCATTGAGAAACCAATTGCATGCTCTAATTTCTCATGTCTCGTGAAGGCTCTGCTGATGGCACTGTACGGATTTGGGAGGTTGCAACTGGTAGGACCCTTAGAGTCTGGGAAATTGGTGAAGCTGTGCAATACGTTGCATGGAATCCACTTCCTGAACTTCCCATGCTGGCATGTGTAGCGTAAGTACCAGACCCTTGGATGTTGTTAATTGTAGTTTCATGTGGATCATGTATATTGTCTACTATCAGATTGGGTGCATAATGATTTTAATTGAGAGACTGAATCATAGTGAAATAAAGCTTTTCTCCGGGGAAAAAATATATTGCCTATTTCGAACTTAACAAGTATTTAAGCCATGATTAAGATAAATTTTTCAGGCTTCTGCATGCTAGTTTTGGTACTCACTGTTCAGCTCTTTTTCAGGGGGCAAGATGTAGTTATAATAAATACTGGACTTGGGAGTGAGGAGGATCAACAAAAGGTCACTGATCTCTTCCATGTTGGTTTACCTGCCACGGCAAATGAGACAGGTAATATCTAAAGATTCTTAGTGAAATTCTTTTTTTAATACAATATGGTGGAATGCTTAAAATGCCGTTTCTACAGGTGATAAAGTCTCTGGCGTGACCTGGATTCAAGAGGATGGTGATAAGTTCAAGGGAGTCAGGTTAAAACACTTCAAGGTAGTCTACTGTTTATTCACGTTGATGAATGATTAAATTTTTTAGTTAAATTTTAACTGTTCTTTTGGAAGGGCTTGATGGTTTGGGTTGTCGGTTAATTGCAGAGAGTTGTATCAGTTGAGTGGCATCGTAAAGGAGATTATTTGTCAACAGTGATGCCTGCAGATATCCTTTTATTTTTCCATTTTATTTGATTTCCCTACTGCATAGTTTCTCTGTTACATGTGTGCATGATTGACTGACCAAATCAAAGTAAACTCCAAAGAAGGAAATATTGAAAAAAGTTTTTAATAAATAGAACAAGGTACTTGGCCAAAAAACAAAAAATAGAACAGGGCAATGAGAATTCTTTCCTATTGAAAACTGATTTTTTTCTTTTCCTCAAGCCAACAAGTGTTTTTCAAGGAACTTAGTTAAGATTGACTTGCATCAAGCTATGAGATGAGCATGACGATCAGATCTGCTGCCACTGATATGGATTGATTGCTGAAACATGACGTATGAACATTTTATCTCTCCATTCGGGTGCAAGTCTCTGGAAAATGTGCAAAAATATAAATTCCTTTGGGTATGAAACGAGCAACCAACTTTCGCTGCATAGGGAATGCACTTTTTTGGTTGATTAGGGCATGCTTTGCTACAAATCAGTATGTTGGTTATTTCCTGAAAGTTTCCTTGACCTGATATTACGTGAATCAAGAGCAATAATGATACATCTGCTCTCGAAGAGACACTCTCAGAAGATTCCGTTCAAGTTGCACGGTATTCCAGTTTCATCGGTCTTTCATCCTACTCGTTCCATTTTCTTTGTTGCGACAAAGAAGAACGTTCGAGTGTATGATCTTGTTAAGCAAAAGATCATGAAAAAGCTGGAGACTGGATTCCGTGAAGTTTCTTCAGTTGCAATTCATCCTTCTGGTATGTTCTATTTTATCTTAATGTGTTTTTTTGAATTCTTGTTACATCAGCATGTCTGAATTTTATGTCCCCTGTATTAGTGGTATACATATTTTGGTAGAGTGCAACTGATTCTCTGGAACTCTTCCTTGTAGGGGATAATGTAATTGTGGGAAGCAGAGAGGGAAAGCTATGCTGGTTTGATATGGACCTCTCATCAAAGCCTTACAAAAAGTTAACGTATGTATATCTTTATTAATTATTATATATACCTGTAGTTGCAGTGATGGTTTGAACTGGCATAACTTGATTGCTTTCTACCATTGCAGATGTCATAAAAGTGATATCACGAATGTGGCGTTCCATAGATCTTACCCGCTTTTTGCATCCTCCTCCGATGATGGAACAGCTTATGTGTTTCATGGAATGGTTTACTCTGATCTCAATCAGAATCCTCTAATTGTTCCTTTGGAGATTCTTCGAGGGCATTCAAGCACCAATGGAAGAGGTAAGCATCATCTTTCACAAGCATATTGTATCATTTGGGTGTTCGATTCCAATCTCCCCTCCCTTGATGTAAGTGGATTTTCTCTAAGGAAAAGTACATCACTGTTGATGCCTTGATGGCCCTTCCATTATTCATAAAAAAGCCTATATATGTGTGTGTGTATTCTCCTTTCTGTGATGATATATATTGCATTGCTGGTTGGTTGGTTGCAGGAGTGATGGACTGCAAATTCCATCCAAGGCAGCCATGGTTATTCACAGCGGGTTCGGACTCTCTGATAAAGCTCTACTGTCACTAGCTAGCTAAGGAAGGAGCTGAGTTTGTCCAAATTATGTAAAACCATGTATTTGTAGAAAGGAAAAGCCATATATTGCTGTTGAGCTGGTCCTTATTTCTTAGATAGATAATATCAAATTTTGTCGATTTAACTGGAATTAACTGATGGCAGTTATGAATATTGTTTATCTTATTATTATAATTGGTGTGCTTTTTTTAACTTGTACCTACCCTGAATGGATGAATGATCAAAAGAACAAGGATATGCAGTATAGCAGCTGAGAGAAGCATTTCTCCTAACAATAAAAGGGTCTGTCATGGACGCCGGAGCCGGTTCTCGCTTTCCACTGATAACTGAAGTTTCGGGCCAGACGAAGAGGCCGAAGCGAAGGGTTTGGCCGCACTGGACCTTGAGGATTGTTTCTGCTGGTTCCGTTTCTTTGGAGCCATTAATGGATATATTGAGTGATCGGAGGACTGAATTTTGAACTGAAAGGAAGGAGAGTATTTGACGGCACAACAACGTCAGGTTTGAAAAATGATACACATTCCTAATGTGATGGTCCGACACATTCCGAATGAGGAATTTAATATGCCCCAAGATTCACAGAAATTACAGAAGCTGCCATTGTTTCTGTCTTCGCAATGTTTCGAAACACATCATCCGAATGTGTGTGTATCAACCTGGCCCAGTGTTATCAGACCGGTCTGGGCATAGAACTGGCCAGTGTCTCTTCTGCTTAGTGCTTACAGTAAAAGACGACTTGGAGGGTGGCAAATTCATGCTAATGTGCATGCTATCGTGTGTGATTGTGTTGTGCTAAACTTACTGAATATGAACACGCACGGTAAACTTATCGTGCCACGAACACGATACGGATATTTTCGTGCGTTGTGTAAAAATATACAGTTGGACATCTCTATATGAGATATTTTAGCAAAATAAAATTAATGAACCTCATATAAAGAATTATGAATTAATACGTCAGTATTAATAAGTCAGTAATATAGAATTTACAACCATAAAAAATTAAACCACTAATTTTAGTTTTTATAATAAATAAGATCTGTTTAAAATACGTAAGAATTAGAATTATTAACACTACTTTATCGTACGTGTCAGATTATGATACTCAATCATAAATACATAAATACGATATAATTGTATTATAGCTATATCATATGTTAACACGGTTTTTTTTTGTTCATATTCGTGTTGATGTAGCGTGTTGTAAAAAATTGCTAGCTCTAATCACAACAAAGGGAGTAGCTAGTAGTGTAATTCCCAAGACTAATCTGTCCTTATCTCGTCACTCCTTGTCGGTCTCTTTTTCATCGTCCTCTGCTCTGCCTGCTCCTGCTGAAATTCGAAACTCCACCCACCAAACATTTCCCCACATTCCTTTTCTTCTTCACTTGAGCTAGCGAGCACTGTATCCCTTTCCCTCTCCTTCACGCATGACGTCCCTCCCTACCCAATTGCTTCCCTTCCATTTCTCCATTCCATGTATTATTAATTTCTGTTCCCTTCTTCTCACCCAGATTTCCGTTGATGATCTCTGATTCCCGCTAGGGTTTCGAAGCTAGGGTTTTCTCCAGTATGCCGCTGTCCGGTGAAGATATCAGCCTCGGTGATGGGGTTCAGTACTCCTTCGCCTTGGAGTACAGTGGTCCTCCGTTGTGCCGCGATCTCCCCCGGGCTGTCCCCATCAATCTCCGGCATATTCCCGTGGCGGCCGTCGTTTCTCAGGTCTCTCTTGCTGAGAAGCTTTCCTTGCCGGTGGTACAGCCGATAGTGCCCGTTGACTCCTTGCCCCTGAAATTCTCCAGAGAGCTAAACCCCCCAGAATCCACAGTCTCTCCGACCTCCGTTATAGAAATCCGCGCTTCAAATGAGCTCGACTCGGACAGCACCGTATCACCCACATCCGTTATCCCACTAGAGGAGAGTAGCAGGGATGGTAAGTTATCGGATGAGTTAAGCTGCTCTGGTGCATTAGATTTCTCTAACGGGAATTATGTGTCTGGTGAATTGTCCGACTCAGCTGCTGTCCATAATTCAAACGCCTTGGGATCCTCCTCTATTAGTCATGACCACTCAAGTGAGTTGTTTGGTGGAGCTCAGAGCTGTAGTACTATTGATTTCTGTGATAGTTTTGATAAATCAAGAGAAAGCTCCTCTTGTGTTTTTAGGGCATCTAGTGGAGTCAAGGATAGTGTAGATCTGAATCAGCCTGATTGGGCATCTAATGAATCCGTCTTGAGCATGGATTACCCATCCTCGAGAGTTTCCTTACGTCAAACTGAGAATGAAGCTATTACTGACTCTAGAAGAAATCCAGCTGTGACTTTCCGTGATATTGAATCAGATGATGAGAATGATGAGCTTAGCAGAGGTGAGCTGGAGTATCCACGCCCCAAGCGAGACCCTCCTGTTAGAGGAGGGAAGAAAGGATCTTGCTATAGATGCTTTAAGGGCAGCAGATTCACAGAAAAGGAGGTCTGCATTGTTTGTGATGCAAAGTATTGTGGTAATTGTGTCCTCAGAGCTATGGGGTCGATGCCGGAAGGAAGGAAATGTGTTTCTTGCATAGGGTACCCAATCAGTGAGTCACAGAGAGGGAATTTGGGCAAATGCTCCAGGTTACTCAAACGGCTGCTCAGTGATTTGGAGGTTAGGGAGATCATGAAGGCTGAGAAATTGTGTGAAGCGAATCAATTACAGCCTGAATATGTGCGTGTAAATGGGCAACCTCTTTCTCATGAGGAACTGAATATATTGCAGACCTGTGCAAACCCACCCAAGAAGCTAAAGCCTGGAAACTATTGGTATGATAAAGTATCTGGTCTTTGGGGAAAGGTGAATATGATTAATCGAATAACATATTTTGTTTTTATGGTTCTCAAGTTGCAAAGCCTGATTAATATTTTTTTTTTCTACCTACTGTAACAGGACGGTCAGAAGCCTACTAGGGTAATCAGTCCACATCTTCATGTGGGGGGTCCAATAAGGCCTGATGCAAGCAGTGGTAATACCCAAGTCTATATAAATGGCCGAGAAATAACCAAAGTCGAACTCCGCATGTTGCAGGTTATAATCTCTAACTCCAGTAAACATTTTGTAGATGGATTGTTAAAAATTGATTGATTGTATCGAAAATGTCTTCATTGGTGCAGTTAGCAGGAGTTCAGTGTGCTGGTAACCCACATTTTTGGGTTAACGAAGATGGATCATACCAGGAGGAGGGACAAAAAAACACAAAAGGTTATATTTGGGGAAAGGTGAGTTTTTCAGCATCAATATAAGCCTCAGTCTGTCCATCTTTCTTCTATTATTTTCATGACTTGATTTATTTATCTGGCAGCCTGGAACAAAACTCTTGTGTGCTTTCTTGTCACTGCCAGTGCCTTCAAAATCTTACAATTCTGTTGGTGAACAAGCAAGCAATTCGGTTAGTAGAAGTGTCCCCGAATATTTTGGGCAGAGGATGATCCAAAAAATTCTTTTAGTGGGATATAGTGGGTCTGGAACAAGTACTATTTTCAAGCAGGTACTTTCTACTAGCTATTACAGTCTAGAGGCTTTAGATACGAGTAAAACATTCTTGCAATGTACTTCAATGTTCATGCTTTGCATTTGCTTGTTTTATTTATTTATGTTGGATAAAAGTATCTGTTTATATATGGTATGGACTGAATCATAATGCTTTATTTGCTACCTTATCACATATGCATAGGAAATATGAGGTGGATGTTAGTAAGGTAAGTTGTCGTTAGATAGTTCAAAGTTTAATAGCATGTGTCCCTTGTTAAATTGAGAGGTTCGTGAACTGCTAGAAGTGGATCTCCAAGAAAAATTCATCATGATAATATGATCTGTAGGCTTGTTGGTATCATTTTCTAGAGCTAGTAAAAGGAAAGTGGTCAATTTAAAGCCCTATTGAATCACCTCAGTTTAAACTTCAAAGCACTATGTTTTTACATAACGAATAAGCATATTTACACTCAGAAATGCTGGTTTCAGGCGAAAATTCTCTATAAGGCCATTCCCTTCTCATCTGATGAGCGTGGAGATATAAAGCTGACTATTCAGAGCAACGTGTACCGTTATCTTGGCATCCTTCTTGAAGGTCGCGAGCGTTTTGAAGAAGAAGATTTATCAGAGGGGGGCAAAAGCCTGGCTTCTAATGGTACAGATTCTTCATGTTCAGGTAATAACGTCATAACGGTATATATGTTCCATTAACTATTGTGCAACTAGATGCACTTACTGTAACACTTGGTGTCAGAGATGTTCCATTAATCTCCTCTCATTTGGATGTTGGAATTTTTATTTGCATCTAGAGTATATGTTGATGGTGATGTGTGCCCAGATTAAGCATCTAAACTGTAGTTAGATATCAAGATGGTTGTTCATGATCCTCCTTCCAAGTTCCAACCATCACCTTGCTTTTTATTCTCTTTGCATCTTGCAAAGAGAATATCTGCTATCGACTTTTGCATCTATGTTTTTGGGAATTTTGAAATCTTTTTCTTTGAAAAAGAGACATTCAGCCTCATGCAACCCGAAAATGTTCCTCTGAAGTAATGCTAAGTAAGCTTGATATTAAATGGAAACTGTAACTATTGGGATGTAGTTCCTGAATTCTGTTTTGCTATTTTTCCTTTTTTATTCAGCAATAAAAGTGCATCTATTATGCACCAATTCAAGCTTCTGAATTGAGTTTCTTTATGAGGCAGGAGGTACTGATGGAAGACATGGATACTTCATCGGGTCGAGACTTAAAGCCTTTTCAGACTGGCTTCTCAAGGCCATGGCGGCAGGCAATCTAGAAGTCATTTTTCCAGCTGCTAGTCGTGAATACGCTCCTTTGGTAGAAGAGCTGTGGAAAGATTCTGCAATCCAGGCCACTTACAAGAGGAGAAACGAGCTGGACACGCTGCCAAGTGTTGCGAACTATTTCTTAGAGCGGGTATGATAAATGTGCCTTTTACTGGTTGCTGCTATTGTTATATGTTAACTCTTTAAAGTCACTCAAGACTCTACACTTTTTTCTGTTAAATGCTGCTAATTGAGATATTGACTAAACTTAGCTCTTTGTGTATATTTTCAAGCCAGTTTATGATTTTGTGTTTGCATATATGTGTTCTTGTTGAAAACTATTTAGAGACTGCGTACAATTTCACTATTGCTCATCACAAATCTCTTAAACTATTATTATTATTGTACTTGTGACGGGACACTTAGTTGCTATAACTTTTGTTGAACTCTCTAAATGAATACAGTTAGCTTACTTGAGTTATACATTCTATGTGAATAAATAGGCTGTTGATATATTAAGAGACGATTACGATCCATCGGATTTGGATATTCTTTATGCGGAGGGGGTGACATCGTCAAATGGTCTGGGTTATGTGGATTTCTCATTCCCCCAGTGCGCATCCGAAGATAGCAGTGAAGCTGATGATGCTGCTGAGCTGCATGATTCTCTGCTTAGGTCTGTGATTTGTCATATTGTCTCCATTCTGTACTAGTATTATTCATTTTTTTTGTTCCATCTCTCTGAAAATGTCTTTTTTACAGGTATCAGCTAATAAGATTACAGGGTAGAGGTCTTGGGGAAAACTGCAAGTGGCTAGAAATGTTTGATGATATTGGGATGGTGATGTTCTGTGTGTCGCTAAGTGAGTACGATCAGTACACAGTAGATGCAAACGGGGTTATGACAAACAACATGATGATGAGCAGGAGACTGTTTGAGAGTATAGTGACAAATCCAACATTTGAGCAGATGGATTTCTTGCTGGTACTAAACAAGTTTGATATATTTGAGGACAAAGTAGAAAGGATACCCCTCACCCGATGCGAGTGGTTTGATGATTTCAACCCCATTGTGAGCCGCAGCAGCAACAAGTCGTACAAGAGCAGCAACGTTAACTGCAACCCTAGTCTCGGTCAGATGGGGTTCCACTATATAGCTGTCAAGTTCAAGCGGCTTTTCTACAATCTGACGGGTGGGCGGAAGCTATATGTGTCGGGGGTGAAAGCATTGGAGCCTGCGAGTGTGGATGCTGCTCTCAAATACGCTCGGGAGATTCTCAAGTGGGACGAAGAAAGAGGAAACTTCAGCCTCAGTGAGTACAATAGCGGCGAAGAGGCCAGCAGTTGGTCACATTGAGTTGCTGCATCTTTGTTTGTGTACATATGTAAATTGTTATAATTGGAATGGCAGGTTGGTACCACAAGGATTTAATTCACCATTGTTATGTATTAGATATTGTGCCATCTTGGAAGGAAGGAAATCATCCATTTACTTACTACTAGTGCTGTAAATTGTAACACTGCTCTGTTTCCACTTGTGTAATAGAATAGTCTTCTCTCGGTGTGTAGTGCGTGCGGATTCAATAGATTGTACACCAATGATGCTAACTATCCCTAAAATTCTTTCTTTCTGGTGTAATGCTGGCTTTGTTAGTTAATGATTGGGCTTTGTTGTGATGTTAATACGCCCATTTTTTTTGTCACATATATGGCGACATTTGCTTTCAGTTCCAAATAGGTATTCTGTTACTGGGATTGGAACTGAATTTACAGATTTTTTTTTTCTACCTTAGTACAGATTACCAAACTTTCTACCGTAAACCTACTAAAAAAACCGGTTCTGTGTCCAAATGGGTAATTGGCTCACCCCCTGCTTGTTAGAATGCACAAAAGGACCCAAGATAGAACCAACATGGCCTCATAAGATCCAAAATCACCTCTAGTCAAGAGAAAAGACAAATAGTTGACATAGATGGTTCTTCTTGGGTTAAGAACCTATAAACTGTCTGAAGTTTGCTCCATGTGAGATTTTGGTGTCTGGAGTTTAAAATGTTGAAATGAACAGTCCCATGTTTCATTTTAGTTGAAATTTGGTGTCTTCGCACGTCTTTTCCTCTCCCTTCAAACATTTTCATCGGCCATTTCACCCACTCATAATCCATCACTCTTTGCTTTTTATAAAATCGCTAAATTTCTTCCAAAACTTGACCTAACGAAAGAAAAGGTTTTCAGCAGAGTGGTGTGGAGCGATTTTCAGCGATAATAGAGCGATATTTACTTGTGCGGATGTGGCCATCTTCTTAGATGACGGTCCCGGCAATGTGACGAGAAGAGAGCGTGCATGAGAGCTCATATTTGACAGTCGGTTTCGTCGAGATTGACTTCTCTAAAGTAATCACACCGAGACATCAAATTTCAACAAAAATGAAATCCGAGACTGTCCATTTTAACATTTTAAACTTCAGACACCAAAATCTCATATGGAGCAAACTTCAGACAGTTTATAGGTTCTTAACCCTCTTTTTAGTAGAAAACTGAATCATGCAAATTGTTTTGGTTGGTTTCTTTCTATTGTGTGCTGCTTTCTTTTGAATAAAGTAAATGTTATGTAAAGAAAAGTTGGAATCCTATGGTTGGATTTGGAATTGGAAAAGCTGAATAACAATCTGTTTAAATCTTCACCCACTAACACTAACAAAGCTCTTTTTTCTTGTCTTGTGGCCTCCCACCACTCATTCATTCACTAATCTTATTCTACTTTCCCTCTTTATATTATCATCATTTCAGTTCCTCTCCATTGACTTCTTCATCCCACACTTTAGCTTTAAGGGTTAATTAATTATCAAATTGTTACCTGAGTCGAACAAATTGATAGTTGTACTTTGTTTTAAACATTTTGGTAGCTTAAATTTTATATGTAAAAATTGCTAGTTTTGTTATGATTTTCATCTAATTTGGAAGTATTCAGCACGTGAAAAACAAAAGCACGACAAAATGTTAGTTGATATTTGTGCAGTAGAACAAATTGCTAGTTGATGTTCGAGCAATTAAACAAATTAGTAGCTAATGTTTTAACGGTCAAACAAATTAATAATTATTATATTCATTACGTGCTCAACACGTGGATGATTTTGTTTTGGGAAAACAGAAATCCTAAAAGAGCTAGCAATTTGTATATATATATATATATGTAGAACTTGAGCTAACAAAATGTTTAAAAACATATTTCAACTAACAATATACACAATTGTCCAAATATTAACTAAAAATTTAATAGTTGAACGTAATTTTAAAAAAAATACTTGTTATTATATTAAATTCATACTTGTTCAGGTCATGACTAACTTGTATTTTTGTTCTTCAACGTGGCCAACCAAATGAAAGGTGGCCTCTTTATATTTTTATTATTCATGTTCAACTAACTTAAGGATATGCATAGATTAGGGGACACGAAGACAGCATGATATTGCTAATTTCAACCAATAATGTCCCTAAACCCTCCAAACCAAATCTAAACTAAGCTAAACAAATATAATTCAGTTTGATTTAGTCAAATATCATTTACTGTTAATAACTAGTATTAAATTAAAATAATATTATTATTATTACAAAAGACAACATATTCGTTCTGGCCAAACGGAAAAAAAAAACAATATAGAAGCCTGAAAAATCAGACAGACAGTTAAGCTGCTGGAAAATCTTCGTCATCTGTAATTCAAGCATATGACAGTTAAGCTACCTATTCTGCTTCTTATTATACATATGTATGTATGTATGTATCTGAGTTCCTGGGCAAATATGCTAAGAGACTTGAGACTATCATCAGCATTTTGAAATAATTTCTACATGATGCAAGTCCAAACACAGATCTCCAAAAACAACTCTGATGTAATTAAATTATGAATAACAATAACTCCCCAAGGGTGGTCAATAAAAATTACTACAACACAACATGCACAAAAGAAACAACATATGAATTAACAAATTCACTCACCACCTTTGCTTTTCCTTCCTGGTTAACAGAGCAAAATTAGCTTCTTCACATAATTTTCCAACTTCTTGCTCTAACTCAGCATCTGTCTGTTTGTCTTTATTGACATGATAACAATAATCCCTACTCAATGGATGCTCCTCATGTCTCAGAATCTTCTTCTTCTGCAACCGTGGAAAGCTCGTTTTCACAGGCGAATCCTGAGTCAATAAACTTTGCAACAAAAGCCCACAACCTATAGACATCCTCAAAGTTTGTCAAGAAGCCAAGTGATGCTGTGACAACCTCGATCCGCATAAACTTACTCTTCTCACCACCACCGTTTTCCATCATCGGTTTGCACAAGTTGTCCGTCTCCTGATTAACATTCTGAGGCTTCCGAGAGCTCTCCAAGGCTTGTATACGGCTGAGGAAACCGATCCCAAGAGAAATGCCTTCCCTTTCAGCTAGTTTCTGAACAATCTCAGGACTCACTAGTGATTTCTTACTCCCATCCCGAACATTGAATGCAACGGCTGCTCCTCTCTCGTACTTGATTTTGGGGCCATAAATGCACACTAGATTCTCATCACCACCACCGGCTTCTTCATCAGAACTGACTGGTAGCCTCAGCTGCAGCAGAGATGCTACCAGCCAATTAATCAAGAACCGGAGTCTACTGCTAGTCTTGTTTAGACCCAACTCATTGATGTGATCGAGATGGCGACATGATATCTCCGGTTCCTTCCTATCCCACTCTTGTTCATCTCCATATTCGCCATCACTGAAATATTCCTCTTCTTCTTCATCATCGTCATCATCCTGAGGAGCCTGTTGGGTGGTTTCAGATACCTGAGTAGGAGGAACAGCTTGTTGTTGTTGGTCTCTGCGGTTGTTGTTGTTGTTGTTGTCTTCTTCCATGGAGAAGGAGACTCTTCTTCCCTTATTAGTTAGCTGATCATTATTCTCCTCCACCCCTAGAAACCTGCCACCACCATATCGATTATTACCTCTCGTGTCCCTCAACAACCTGAAATCAGCTTCAGTTTCCCTCTTGATCACCGCGCTCTCCTTGGCTAGACGAGGCCCTTCCTCTTCTTCATCTTCTTCCTTGATCTCATCAAGATCAGAATCTTCTTCTTCCTGTACATGCTTAAGACGGTTAGGGTTTGCAGACAGAACAGCAGCATCAAACGATGACATGATGGATGATGGACTACGACTCCCAAAGATGCTTACCTCATGATTATTGTTATCAAATACGACGGGACTTCCATGTATTCTTGAGGATGGCCTCTGAAACTGAGGCTGCTTCGAGCTTTTCCTTCCGTTCAACCAAGTAGGGGTAAGCTGTGGAGGATTATTGTCATTATTCCCCCCAGCTGCTGCTGGGGACTGACCCAAATCAATCCAGTAGTTGAAATCCGATGATCCATTCTCACTAAACACAGGGCTCTTCATCATTTCCCCAATAGATATACTCCCACTCTCTTCAAAACACGTGCTTGCTCCGTCTCTATCAGATACATCCCCCTCGTTATTCATCATCTCAGTGTCAAAAACATCCTTCACCTGTGCAGATGTATACAGTCCCGAAAAAGCTGGAAGTTGCTGCACGGGTTCAGGTCGAACCTCGGGAGTAATATTGTTGTGGCCAGTGACATCGCTATCATCATGAATACCCACAGCAGCTAACCCATCCAAACCATCCACCGAGTCACCCATATAAAGAGGGAACTCGGGGGTTATCTTCACCATTCCAGGTCCTGTACAGCCCGAGCGGTTGTGGAGACTACCCATCACGGATTTCTTGATCAAGAGGCATCCAAAACCACTCGGGTCATAACCAAACACCCTGTAAAATGACGTAATGATGAAATCAGGGCGAAACAAGGACAGTCCTAGAGAGTCCATGTCCTTGGGGCCCAGTGACCCTGCATCAAGCAACACATGCCAATTGTTCTGATGTGCAAGGGCCATCCACTGGTATGAATATTTAGCACCGGAAACCCTAGACTGGACGGGGAAAACAAATAACCCAACCGCAGAACCCTTCTTCCTCTTCTTCCTGTTTGTTATTTGCTTTCTCAGATCAGTGGAACAGGGCTGGAGGGTCGGCCATTTGAACCAGGCACTATTTACTTTAGCACCCTTTTCCCGTGCATTTTGGGCCATCCAGTTAATAGATTGACTCTCATGATCAAACATTGTCAGCAATCTTCTATTCGTGTGGAAAGGATATGCATCACCCAATAACTTAAATGCAGAACCTCTGCTCACGGTAAAAACAAGGCCATATTCACTCTCAGGGATATTCAAGAAATCCATGATTCTCATCTTAATGTCGTACTCCACTGTGCCTTTCTCACCCCCACCATACAGAGCATGATTACTCAAGTTTGCACTTATCTCAGACAGGCTAAATGTAGAAGAATCCCAATAATGAACACTTTGCTGATAAGAGAAGAGCCCAAATCCACAGTAATCGAGACATACCTTGGGATGCAAATGGGAGTATTCGTTATCCCTCAACTGATCAATCTTCTGCGACGATTTGTAAGCTGGATACATCTCAAGGAACCTGGAAATAGCTTCATCGAGGCTCGGGATTCTTTCCTCGGAATTAAAAGTGCTTTCTGCAGCTTGAGCAGTAGCTCGTAGGAACAGACCCTGACATTCAAGCCGAGCAAGGGTCCGAGACCGCCCCATAGGGGTCGTCTCATCTTCGGCCCCTATGGAATCAAATAAAATATGCAGTGCTTCAGAAAGTAACCCTTTTTCAGATGCCTGATGAATTGCATCCCTCAATGTTTTCTCGCGCGAATTAGAAAATAAGTTCTTCTTTTCGATGGGCGAAGAGCTTAACCCATCTCCGCTCCTATTCTTCTTTTCAAAAACCAGTGCACACTGTGCTAAGGGCTTCCATAGAGACCAAGGCATCAAAGGAACAGTTTTTTTTTTCTTTCTGCCCCTCTCTAAGAGATAGAATTCTGAACCAAAGATCAACAGTGACTTGGTTTAGCCCATCTAACAATATCCTGACCCACCACCTGATTTGACCTGAAAGTGGAACCCTAGGTCAAACATATGCAGCAAAAAAGGCTTGAAGGAGGATGAGCAGAACTTGAATTGAAGACTTGATCAGCACTTGAATTAGATGAAAATACACCAAATAAGAAATCGTCTTTACATGGACGAAATTGACCAAACAAATTCAAAGCCCTATTAACTGAATAAGGGGTGGGCAAGGCTGAAAACGAAGTAACGCTACTGAAAGAAACTCAACAAAGAGAGATAAATCAAAAGTTCAAACCCCCAATAGATCCACAGAATCTGAAGAAGAGAGCAAAAATGAAGGAGAAGGGACAATACCGATTGGAATGGAGAGGATATGGCTTGTCCAGGTAAAGTTTTCAGCTTCTTCTTCTTCTTTGTACTGTTTCAGCTTGTTTAGCTGTGAGCTGGAGAAATCATGGTGAGATAAACACCAGAGATTGCGAAGTCAGCCAGGTAGGTATCAGATCGATTGCTAACCAGAGCTTTGTTTCTCAAGAACAAAAAAGAAATGATTTTCTCTCTCTAGAGTCTTGAGAAGAAGGGCCATTGACTTTGATAATAATATTTTCCTTCCTTCTTCTTCTTCCTACCGTGACATATTAAGATCAAGAAATAATGTATTTATTTATATTAATTAATTACCTAATGAGTGCGTTGCTTTGCTGTGGTGGACCCCCCTTCCGCCTGTTGTTATGGGAAAGTCAATAATCAATCGCCCCCTATTGTGCAAAAATTAACACACACAGCGGTAGCGTTGAAAATATGATTGGTGCCTCCTCTAACATGAAATGAAAAATTATAAAGGTATACCTAAATTTGACCGAACATAAATCACTAAGAATTTTAACTTTTCAAAATTATTTTATTTAAAATGTCAATTTCCGAACAGATTGTTACATCTATTACAATTTAAAAATAGAATTGATGCAATTTGTTTAATTGGAAGCATTTAAACAATTTTCTTTTGATCTCAACCGAAAATGAGCATATTGGACAACATGAGGTATTTTGACAAGTATCCAATATGTATTCTTTATAAAATTAAAAATATTACAGCAAAATACTTTTAATTGGACGTTCAATACCGTTAAAATGGAGCGGTCAAATTGAACGTCCAATTGAATGCATTTCGTTGCAATCGTTTCGATTTACTGTTAGAATATTTTTATTTACATATCAAAAGACCTTAATTGACCAAAATATGCTCATTTTCTATCAATTTTGACCTAGATTGTAATAGATGTAGCAATTTTCTCACAAGTTATAAGTTCATAGGTGTCCTAACCACCGAGAGATTCTAAGTTAGTGCAAACATTATAATCTATAAAAGCGAGTTTCGTTGGGTGTAGTGCACTATGAGTGAGTAATAATAAATACATATTGTTTTGTTTATTTACTTTTTTTTTTTTTGTAAAAAATGGAAAGAAAAAAAAAGCAACTAATGATAGAACGTAGCGAGATAGTCATTGTTCATAATTTCATAATTTGACGGGCTTCGCACACCCTAGTTAAATATTTAAATCCATAATACATTTAAATCTCTCTAGGAGGTACACAATAAGTGACAAAATTGCAATGTTACATAACTCCAATCTCAACCAAAAGTGTCCGCTAAAATTCCTGCAAAACAAGATAAAATGCATGCACTTCAAATTTAGATTCACAATATCAACAATTAGTTATTGGACAATGACAGCATCAATTTCAAAAGATGATTACATAATCTCCAAATGTAGCGCAATTTTCATGTCATATTTGAAATCCTACAGTTATGCAAGCAAACAGTTCGAAATTCATAAAATTGTAGAAAAGTTTCAAAATTTAATTCGTGTTACAGTCGCTTATTACTTATTTAGGTCCAATCCTGCCTGAATTCCCTTGCAATGTTCCATTTATGTTAATTTTTTCCACCCAATATCAGGTGGGATCCTCAGTCTTATACTTTAAGTTTGTATTACTCAAATTTTAAAAAAAAACTTATATGAAAAATAAGTGAACATACTTATGAGTTTTATGGAATGTATTAATTTTAAATAAAAAAAAAATCGAATATAGATTTATACTCACCTAAATAATACATGTTTAATAGTTTATTAACTCTTTTAATAGTCCAAAAAAACACTTTTAATCAATATATTTTATTATTAAATTATTTAATAAATTTCTAAGTTTTAAATTAAAAATAATATAAAATGATGTGACACTTAGTGCATTTTTTAAGTTTAAGATTATTTTTTTTTTATAAAAAACCAAGTAGGCATATTTTTAATAAATAATAATATGTAAAACTATTATAACAACTTTTACCATATTTTTTACATAAAAAAACATTACATAAGGAATCTAAATGTTATATATGTTAAGTAAATAAATTGTGATGCCCGGATCATTAGTAAGTAACTGTAATTACTAATTAATCATAGGGGTGAAATCAGACCGGTTTTTATTGCTTGTTTCGGTCAGATACCTATATTTTCGGTTCATATTTTTACTCAAAAAAATATGACCAAAAATTCGTGTGAGGAAAAATAAACAATCCAATTGGTAGTATAGTTTTCGGTTCAGTTTTCGGTTTAAATCGACAAATTCAAAATTAGCAATTACCATTTAAAATTATCGTCATTTTTATGGACTATATCAAACCAAAATGTAAAATAACGTTCATTAATATAATTAAATAAATTATAAAATAAAAGTTTAAAAAACAATCTTTATAAGTGCCTCTTTTATAATTTATGTTACCATAAATAATAAATCATATTGAGAAATATCAACTAATATAATAAATATTGTATATATTTAATTAGCATAACAGTGCTCGAAGCTCAAAATCCGAACCAGTCCGAAACCGAACTAGAAAAAAAAAATCCGAATTATTTTGAATTCGTTTTTTTAAGGACCGGTTTGGTTTTCACCGGTTTTTTTAGAAACTGCGGCTTGAATTGAGATAGTCGATTGTCCAGTGTCATAACTGCAAGTGCAAACACTGTGTCTGCCTTGTGAGGCTGTCCAGGGGAGAGCCGGCAGCCGCGTACGGCGGAAAATGTCTAGAGTTTGCAGCTTTTCCTTTGTTCAGGACATGATTGAGGAGCATCTGCAGCCTTATACTACTGTAAGTAATTTCATGCTCTAAACTTTCACTCAATTGGCGCAAAACAAAAACTTTCATTCCATAGTTCTGGTGGCTGCTTGCATCTTCAGTATGTTCCCAACTTCAAGTTTATCCATATTTTACAGGAAAGACAAAATTCCCAATTAAGCAAAGAAGAGGAGAAAGACCTTATTATATCGCTCTCTCAGGTTCCAACTGTTTCTTCCATGTCCCATTATTCGTTGTATCTAAATTTCACAATCCCGTGATTTGAAAAAATGTGCACTAGTTCCTTTGTCTATTAATTCATTCCATTTACTCAAGCTGGAATTTAGCAATTATTGAAAAAAATATATGTTGGGATCACAGGTTCTCCGATGGATTCGGCTCTGGACTCTGGTACTTGATTCCTCTTCTCAAAGAGTTAGCATTTACTGCTGATATGTACTTAATTTTTAAATGCTAGAATCTTTTGTGTATGAATTTATGCTGAATTAATCAACTAACAGCAAGTAGGGAGTGAATCTCCTGATGAAGCCGAGAATTTGGGAGGATTCGACCTGCATTCTGTGGATAATCAGCGTCTCTGCAAGATCTTGACTGACTTGGTAAAGATACACATATATGCTTCTTTGATTTTAGATTGGTTGTTGTCTCCTGATCCTTTCTTGGTGGCAAACAGGTGGCATTCTTAACAGTTGAGAACCAGCACATTCAACATTTGACTGGTAGTGTACTTTTGGCGATATCTGAGTTTACGTGCGCATCTGTAGGTTATGATTTGGTTTATTACTTTGGTAACTTTCAGTAATCTGGCATCATATGCAATAATGTTTGACCCCTTACTGTTGTGGTGCAGGGAAACAGTTTTGGTGTTGTTATCCATCTACTATTTCTTTGTGCTGAATCATCAGTAATAAACGTTCTTTCTCATTACCCAATCAAGGAACAAGACATTTCAAGCTCTGGTTTTTTAGAAAGTTATGTTATTGCCATTAACTCTAGAATGCGACTTGCTAACTGGTCATCCGTGGCTGGACTATCACGGGTTCTCCTCTCTGTATGGAAATATTTGAAGCAAGAAAGTGATGATCAACTAGTTCAAGTTTTTTTGAATTCTCTGAATCTCTTCCTCACAAGAGTTCCCTTTAGTTTGCTGGATGACATTTATGTTAGAGGGAATGGCTCGCAGAAAGAATCTGGGGCCGAAATTTTATTCCTTGGGAACAGGTTGAGGCCTCAGTTTGTATTTCTTGGATATTTTGTCCAGTTGCTTTGTTCTGTTGCTGGTCTCATGGCGTCTTTGGAGGTTCAGAAAAGTTCCTTCAGTAGTCACCCAGTCATCTTAAGCACAATTAATGTAGTACCAAAAATTTTGTGCTGGTGTTTGAGGGGGCATGAAGAAGATGGCAACACGTGCATCACGACATACTTCAGGCATAAGTTGCTGGTATTTTCTAGCTTTGTCATGTTTTGAATTCTTAGAAATGAAAATATGTTTAATCCGTTGAATGCATTACCAGTTGACTGTTGAGATATACCACTTAATCTGTTAATCATCAACCTGTCAACTTAGTATGGTCTTCAGTTTATTAAACAGATGAATTAAGACGTTCTGGCCTTGTTAGTTTGAACCCGACAAATGCTTGTTTCAGTTAACTCATACATTGTTCAGCTCATTTACTGTGTATTTGTACTAAAAATATTCCTTCTCTCTGGTGGAGCATCTTTTAAAAGTGTTCTAAAATTGTATCAGTGATTCCTTAATGCAGAGAACTAATGTTGCCACTAAACTGCAGATGTTAATGATGAGGCTCAGTTTACAAAATCAACTGCAATGCTCCGTGTTCAACTCATGGTTGGAACTCCTCTGCGATTACTTTCAAGAATTCCTAAGTGAACAGATAGTTAGCGTGGAAACTGTTCAAGATAATTGTCTAGATTCCCCCTTTGCATCTTGGATTTCTGATGGAAAAATAAAGGGTTTACATTCTTTGCACATAAGGCGGAAGGCTATTTTCCTCTTTCTAAGATGTTCGTTGGTCTTGATCAACCTGGAAGAAGAAACTGCCATTCGATGTGGTTGCGCAATTACAAAGTTGCAGTCGGATTTTGATGTAAAATGTTGCAATCATAAGAAAGGTCTGGCGCAGCTCTGCCAGTGGCTTCGTAATAATCTTCCTGCATATAACTTCAGCAACAGCGGATTATATTGGAGAGAGAGCCTATGTTTCACCTCATCCTTCCTTAAACTCTTTATGCACGAGGTTTACATTCTGGGCTTTGAAAAATTTCATGCATCTACCTTGTCAAAAGTAAAAAAGAAATTAATAACGCATCTACAAAACGTTCTTAAGAGGAGTTTTTTAATTTCTTTTTTCTTAAAATATACATTGAGGAAATGTACAAAGATGCAGACTATAAATAGAGCTGAATTGTTTTAAGCTTCTTGAGAGCAGTAACAGAGATTACAATTATGGCCAGAATGGTATTCGTCTCCAAGTTATTAGTTAGTTCACTAATGAGCCAAAACTAGAGATTCCTGACTTTCTTTTTCCTACTGGTTTTAGGATGATTTACTGTTCAAGGTGCTATTGCAGATGCTTCAGTTGCCATCTCACAGTCCCCAAAAGTGAGTTGCTTGTCCAACTACATTCGTCTCATCTTGTTTGATAGCGAGGCCTTAGTTTTCACGATGCATCTTCAATGAATGTGTAGGTTAGATAAGGAACGCCAAATTCCAGATGTGGATGAAGATTTCCTTTATCATGTTGCACAGGTTTTCAATCCAATTAGCCTGTTCCATGTATTCCTTGCAGAAGTAAGTGCAGCTTTCCGATTATCTGGATTCTCAATTCATGCGCTTATGTCTCCATTTACTAGCAGCGGTATGAACGGCTATAAAACACACACCTTAACACGATTTCTGACTCACACTTCCAGTCTATATGACTAGCAATGGACAAGAACCAGGAATGCCAGTACCTCTAGATTATGATCCTAGCTTCATAGCTAACCTTTCGTTATTTTCTTAAAAAGATTATTTATTTATAGATCCAGGCAACTCAGACTTGCTTAAATAGATCTTACATGCGTACTAACAGCAAAAATGGTCGTTTTCACTTTTTCCTAACCGTGTGCTTGAAATTGGGTGTATTATTATTGAATAACATAGTCCTTAACTTAACTGATTCCTTGTTGGGTTTCTTCTTAACTTGTAGATACATTATGACCACCAAGTGCTTATCGATTACCTTATATCTAAAGAAACTGGAACCAGTTGTGCAGAATACCTTTTGAGGTATGTGCTTGATTTAATATACATGTTTACTTTTTTTTTTTCCTGTGCAGCAGAGCATGATGTGTGGCATTTAAATTGTTTCGTTATTGAATGATTGGCTCATTTCAGGTGCCTGCGAATAATAATTGCTTCACTGCCAACCTTTATTGACTTTCCAGTTGCTAATTTGTGTTTCAAGAGAAGGAAAATTACATCTCAAGACTCAAATGAGGCAATTTCAGTTTGTGAGGAAGATAGTATTAATCTTCGGGGTGACTACAGGGGAGATAAAGAATATTGGGACAATTCGAAAGCAAGGTCCTTTGAGGAAGCCAAGCAATGTTTGTTTGCTCTCAAAGATTCAGTTGAAAGTCTTCATCAAAAGAATTTATTTCCATACAATCCTAAAGTGCTTCTTAAACGGTCAGGTCTTCTCATTTTTGTCTCTATATCGAGTGTTCGATTGAGGTACAGAAAACTCAACTGACTGCTATCTTCCTGTTGCAGTTTAACAGAATTTGAACACATTTGTGCAAACAATCCGACAAGTCTGTGATAACGGGTTTGGTTTGGATATGAAGTTGTCAATTAAAATGGTGTTGCTGAAGGTTGGAAGGCTTCTTCTTGAAAGCAAGCTAAAGAAGCGAATTCACAATATCAAGTTCAAGTAAGAGGATATTATGTGGATGATATCTTCTTTATAAGGTATGAGTTACATATTTGGAATAGGTAGAAGCTTTTGGAATGGAGTATTTTATTCTTTCTATCCCTTCTATTTATCTTGGAATTGCATGTTGTAATTTTGCTTAGGTTTGTCTACTTAGAAGATGAATGTAACAATGAGTTCAGATTCTGCATAACCAAAGAAGGATCCCATGCAGACACACCCAGCTAGCTACTCATACAACAACTTATTTAATGCTTTTCCTTTGTAAATATATCAGAAAATTACATAAAGGTGTGTGTGTAAACTATTTGAATATTTGGAGGAAATTAATTTTCCTTGGGATGCTCTCACGGAAAATATGATTCTTAGAATGCTTCTCATGTTAGGATTGAACTTTGTAATTAGGTTTTGATTTACTTTTATTCACATGCAACCTAAGTGACCAACCTTTCTAATTAGAATGAATGTTTGAAAGAGGTAGCAATTTGTTCAAAAGCGAAAATAGAATTAACAAATGTTTCAAAAAATTAAATATTATGATAACAATTTTGTACAAAAGAAGAGTGGGTGGTGAGTGTAAAATCATCATCGTCCAGATGACTGAAATGACAATGACTGCTGTGTTTGCTGGTGTCGTTCCTTGCCACACGTTCGGGTTGTTGGATAAGAAGCGAGCGGCTCACAAATCCAACTCAAAATTAAACGCTGAAATTCACCCACTCATTATCATTATTTTTTTGGTGGAATTTTTCCCTCCTGATTTATATTTATTTATCATTTAAACAATAAATAACAAAATACAAAATTGGTGTATACTGCAATCTGCATCGACCAATCGCTCACCCCATAATAATAACTAGAAAACGTCCAATATTAGCGAAGTCACCACCAGTTGGGATACACAGAGAAAAATGGCCATGGCAATGGCGCTTCGACGTCTTTCTTCTTCGCTTGAGAAGCCCACTCGTCCCATCTTCAATGGCGGTTCTTCCCTCTACTACATGGTCCGTTCTAATCAAATATCATCTTCTTATTTCCCAGTACATATATATAGGAAAATTCTATCTTTTCTTGTAGTAGTCTGCATTCATGATTTTGTATCTTTTTTTTTTGTTTTGCAGTCTTCTTTGCCTAATGAAGCCGTTGACGAGAAGTCTGGTGTTACTGTAAGCATATCTCTATTCTGTTTACAACTATAGTTGAATTAATAAAGCTGTGTTCTTGTATCTGTTTGGTGTTTGTTGACAAGTATCAAGTTAGTCACTACTTTTTACATTACAGTGGCCAAAACAACTGAATGCTCCTCTTGAGGAGGTGGATCCCGAGATAGCTGACATAATTGAGCATGAGAAAGCTAGACAATGGAAGGTACACATATTTTATATTCAGCTTGTCTAGACTACATTAATCTGGTCTTTCTTTTTAATTGCACATACCTCAAAAGAGTTTCTTGGGTTAATTAGACTCTTTGTAAATATGGGCATTTAGATGATAATTTACAAACAAAAAAATGTATAATTTAGATTTTTTTAGAATGGCGGAATATCGGTATCTAGCTTCTTGATAAGCCTTGTGGATTTAGTTTTCTTGGTCTTTGTGTTTGAGCCTGAATGTATTCTGTGGTGGTATATAAGGGGCTGGAGCTCATCCCCTCCGAAAACTTCACATCTTTGTCTGTGATGCAAGCTGTTGGATCTGTCATGACAAACAAGTACAGTGAAGGATATCCTGGTGCAAGATATTATGGTGGAAATGAGTATGTTCACTACTTACATGACATTTAATCAACTTTTTACAGACAACTAATACCCTAGTTATAGGATCCAAACCCGAACCAATATAGAAAAAGGCTTTTAAAAAAATTACATTTTTTTTTTAATTCAGGTACATAGACATGGCAGAAACTCTATGCCAAAAACGTGCACTAGAGGCATTCCGATTGGATCCTGCGAAATGGGGAGGTTTGTATTTGAAAAGCATTGATGCAGCACCGTCTTGATTCATAATGTTTTGAGATTGATATATTGTTTGGCATGTTATAGTGAATGTCCAGCCTCTATCCGGATCTCCATCAAATTTCCAAGTGTACACTGCTCTACTTAAACCTCACGATAGGATCATGGCACTTGATCTTCCTCATGGAGGTCATCTTTCCCACGGTTATCAGGTTCCAGAAACAATCTACCTTATCTCTGTTTACATAATAGATATAAATTATACCGTCCCACTACGAGGAGTCACATGCTGTTTTGCTCTTATTCTGCAGACCGATACCAAGAAGATATCTGCAGTGTCGATATTTTTTGAGACAATGCCGTATAGGCTAGATGAGAGCACTGGGTTTATTGATTATGACCAGGTAGGTAGATTGATTCCTACATTTTGTAGTTTTCGGAATGATGATGAGTTGGTTGTGTTTTGTATATCTAAGTTGAGGTTTTGTTATGCTTCAGTTGGAGAAGAGTGCAGTTCTGTTCAGGCCGAAACTAATTGTTGCTGGTGCGAGTGCATATGCACGCCTCTATGATTATGACCGCATAAGGAAGGTAGAGCATACAGTTTGATGATGTTTATATGCATCTATCTAAAGATTATAAAATGAACACGGTTGAATGGTGTCAGGTATGTGACAAGCAAAAGGCGATCTTGTTGGCAGATATGGCTCATATAAGTGGACTAGTTGCAGCAGGTGTGATTCCATCGCCATTCGACTATGCTGATGTGGTAACCACCACAACCCACAAGTCACTCCGTGGTCCACGTGGAGCCATGATTTTCTTCAGGAAGGGGGTCAAAGAGACCAACAAACAAGGAAAAGAGGTCAGATAGTGATGAATTCTGCAATTTTGGTCACTCAAATTACTGTCTCTCCTCTAAATATCTGAGTTTTGTGGATTGATTGATGAAGGTTTTGTATGATTTCGAAGACAAAATCAACCAGGCTGTTTTCCCTGGTCTACAAGGAGGACCCCACAACCACACCATAACTGGTTTAGCAGTTGCATTGAAGCAGGTAAATGTGTAAGCTGAAGGCTTGTAACTTCTTATATACTATACCGACTCATATTTTCTATTTAATGTGGCAAAAATAACACACTATCTATTTTATACTCTTAATTAACAATAAATAAATGCACAGGCTACCACTCCAGAGTACAGAGCCTATCAGGAGCAAGTTCTTAATAACTCCTTTAAGTTTGCTGAGGTATTGTGATTGTTACTATCTATGTGAGTACATTCTAAGTTTTGTATATATAGAGAGAGAGTTTGAATAATGTTTGAACCATGCAGACTTTGGCTAAACATGGTTATGAACTTGTGTCTGGAGGAACAGAGAATCATCTGGTGCTGGTCAATTTAAAGAACAAGGTAGAGACCTTAAAGTTTGTCTTTTTAAATACAAATTACGAACAAACAAAGAAGACAAGTATGTATGTTGAGACACAATACTTGATAGGGAATCGATGGGTCTCGAGTGGAGAAGGTGTTGGAGGCTGTTCATATCGCTGCAAACAAAAACACTGTTCCTGGAGATGTATCTGCAATGGTTCCTGGTGGCATTAGGATGGGTAGGTTCCATTCCTTTCCCAAGACTGTGTTATGGTATAAACATAATTTTAGTTTAGAGCTTAAGTAGTACTAAGCAGTAATCAAGAGTTCGGAAAAGTGACATTAGAGTTTATGGTTAAATAGAATCTCTATACGATGAATAAATGAATGTTCTTCTCTTCGTGTTCTTCTTCATCCCGTTCTGTTTTGTTAAGAGCGAAAACTGGATGAAGACGAACAAGAAGAGAACATTGATTCCACATATTAATGCTTACATTTTTTTTTAACTTGATCAGGAACACCTGCACTTACCTCTAGAGGATTTGTCGAAGAGGATTTTGTCAAAGTGGCTGATTTCTTTGATGTTGCTGTTAAAATTGCTGTCAAGATCAAGGGCGAAGCTAACGGTCAGTATATCATTAAACAAAACTATTAGGAAATATCACACCATTATTCATCACTACCATGTTGTTCTTCTTAAACAGGGACAAAACTGAAGGACTTTGTTAGCGCTATCCCTAAATTCCAATCCGAGATTACAAAGCTCCGCCACGATGTTGAGGAGTACGCCAAGCAGTTCCCTACAATTGGGTTCGAGAAAGCAACCATGAAATACAAGAATTGAAACAACAGCAGATATCGGTATCTACATGTTCTTGATGATCATCATATGTTACAAATGAAACAGGGAAAGTATGTATGTATGTGTAATACCGTGTATGGAAATATACGTTCTATTCCATCTACCTACCAACGTCTATTGATTTATCCTCATAGTTAAATTGAAACGAAAGAGTCTTTGAATGAAGCCCAGCTGAGGTGAGTAGATTCAAAGCTCAAACCAAAATCCAGAGACACATAATTTGATTTTGCAAATTGAGCTATTTCCATGCTATACTATAGCCCTCTCATAAATATGGTTTGCAAAGCATACACGTCAGTCACTATAGAAACCACTACCTACCGCGATGAATTTGACAAGGTATCCATGCCATGTGCATGCAGTGACATTTCTTTCTATGGTTTGGTTTGCATGGACAATGAGAGAGAGACAACCTAATCCTACAACCCTAGACGAGAGCTTCGGCGGGGAGTTTTTAATATATGCATGCTTTGTATATTAACACCCTCTTTTCTTATCTTCTAATAATATTGATAGTTTACTTTTACTTATTTAGGTTAAGAACCTAAAATCAGTCTAAATTTTACACCATGTGTCAGTTTGGTATCTGATGTTTAAAATGACTGTCCGAATTTTCATATATGTTGCTATTTGGTGTCTCCATCTATTTTTTAGATTAAATTGGACGGAATCTGGTCACGTGATGGTCACGTGAGTGGCATTTTCAAAATTCCAAAAGTACCCCCGACCAGCCAATTCCGGCCGATTTAGGGCTTAGGGTTCCGGCCGATTCCAGTCGATTTCCGGGCAATTCCTGGCCGATTAAGGCCAATTACAGCCGATTAAGGCCAATTACGGCCGATTAAGGCCAATTACGGCATATTTAGGGCTAAGCATCTCCGATTCCGGCCTATTGCAGCCAAATCCAACCCGATTCCGGCCGATTACGGCCAAACCCACCCCGATTCCGGCCGATTTAGGGCTTAGGGTTCCGGCCGATTCCAGCCGATTTCCGGGCAATTCCTGGCCGATTAAGGCCAATTACGGCCGATTAAGGCCAATTACGGCATATTTAGGGCTAAGCATCTCCGATTCCGGCCTATTGCAGCCAAATCCAACCCGATTCCGGCCGATTACGGCCAAACCCACCCCGATTCCGGCCGATTACAGCCAAACCTGTCCCGATTTTGGCCGATTCCCGGCCAGTTCCGGCCAATTTTGGCCGATTCCGACCGATTGGAGGTGGGTGGCCGGACTGAATGGAGGCTTTAAAAAAAGGGTAAAATAGTCTTTTCAACTCAATATGTTAAAATTAAGGGTTAAGAACCTATGAAAGGTCTGAACTATCACCCATGTTAACGGGAGAGGTCTGAAATTTAAAAAGTTAATAACAGAGGTCTGAAATTTCAATTTTGTTGATTTGAGGTTTTCCGTCCATTTTTAGGGTTAAATTTAACAGAACTGTGTGAAATGACATTTTTGCCCCTTTAATATTTTGTTTTATTTAATATCTTATTTAAGGAAATGTGAAATGACAATTTTACCCCTAAAGTCAAATTAAAACCACTCAACTCCGACCGCCACCACCCGACTCCGGCCACCACCACCCGACTCCGGCGACCACCACCTCGACTCCGACGACCACCACCTCGGCTCCGGCGACCCGACTCCGGCCACCACATCGGCAAAAAAGCTCCGATCGGAGCCAAAAAGCTCCGATCGGGGCCAAAAAGCTCCGATCGGGGCCACAGAGCTCCGGTCGGAGCCACAGAGCTCCGGTCGGAGCCACAGAGCTCCAGATCGGAGCTCTGTGGCTCCGACCAGAGCCACAAAGCTCCGATCGGAGCTTTTTGGCTCCAATCGGAGCTTTTTTGGCCCCAATCGGAGTCCAATCGGGGCCGGTGGTTCCGATCGGAGCTCAATCGGGACAGGTGGCTCCGATCGGAGCCCAATCGGGGCCGGTGGCTCCGATCGGAGCTCAATCGGGGCCGGTGGCTCCGATCGGAGCCCAATCGGGGCCGGTGGCTCCGATTTTGGCCCAATCGGAGCCTTGGTGGTGGTCGCCGAAGTACGGTGGTGGTCGCCGGAGTACGATTGGTGGTCGGCGGAGTACCGTGGTGGCTTCAAGGGCATTTTGGTCTTTTCACTCCATGCATGTGAGGGGTACACTTGATAGAAGGGCATTTTCGGAATTTTATTTAATTTCCGGTCACATGCCAAGCATGTGACCAACTTCCGTTAGTTTTAACGGAAAAAACTAACGGAGACCGCTGTTATCAACAAAACATAAATTTCAGACCTCAGTTATTAACTTTTTAAATTTCAGACCTCTCCCGTTAACATGGGTGATAGTTCAGACCTTTCATAGGTTCTTAACCCTAAAATTAACCCAAAAACTAACGGAAAAACTAAATAGGCACAAAACTGAAAATTAGGACACTAAATATCAACTGTTTAAAATTCAGACACCAAACTACTGACACTCGGAGTAAAATCCAGACAGTTTTTAAGTTCTTAACCAACTTATTTATAACTGTGTAACTGCAAAGTTAAAAAATCTACTTAAGTAACGTTGCAACTATTATCCAACTCGTTTACTACAAATTGACCTCTACTTGTAAAACATGTCTACGTACAATTAAACACGTAAATATTCTTAAGCTTTCACCCTGACGAGCCTACGTTTTGTTTTTCGCAAGTTGTCTTAGAAGTAATTCATCAGAGGATATCAAATTTAGTATGTTTGTTTCACACCTAAAATAATTTTAAGATTTATAGGTCAACTCATAAACGGTAAAAGTCTGGCTCTAAATATTTTTATATTCACAGATCTTAAAAGAAGTTTTGAATCTGATATATCAAAGCAATGAAACATTACACTATATTTACATCGGTCCCCGATTCTGAGTGCAGCCACAAGATTTGAACCCACAAGCCTTGGAGCTCAAGCTACTAAATTTATCAACTCACTCTTAAAAAAATTAAACTATTCCAAACACTTTTAAAAACCTTTTGTCATTCTAAGTTCCTAACCCTACGATGACATTTTGTCAGCATCACATATAAGACATCTTAGAAAACTTTTTGTCATCTTCAAAATCATTGAGAAAAAAAAAACCACTTTAAAATATAGAGTTGACACAAATATTTTATTTACTGTAATTTCATTTTTCGAAAATTTATTAATTATTATATATAATTTACTTGGCCAAATTTTTTTTATTAATTATTATATATAATTTACTATTAGTAATTTTGGATTATAGTTTTTTTAATCATGTATTATTCTTAAATTTGATATGTGAATTATACGAATTTTATTTGATTTGATTTATATAAAATTTGAGTTGATTTCATCATCATACAACAAAATGTTAGTTATATTTACAATTTTTTAAACCATCTAAACATCCTATATTTATATTGTGTCAATCCGAGGTTAAGAAAATAAAAATCGATAGCGATAGCAAACTACTTTAAGTTGAAAACAAGTTCAACTCTGATTTTTTTTTTTTTAGAACCATTAATTAATTCCATTTCTCTAAAATATATATATGTACCAAAAATAATAGAATTATTTACAATGTATTTCAATTTTCAACAATTAATCTCATCCATATCCCTCCTCTTCTACTCCGGTATTGCGCTCAAAATTAATGAAAACTTTTCCCTGCTACTACCCCGAGACCGACTCATCCTCTCCGACCGACCACCACACTGGCCCGAATTGACTACTCCGCCGCCACCTGAACTTGCGATCTTACTAGGCTCAGACGGCTTCCAAGGGTTAGCTCCTCCGTTATGAACGGCGGCGCCGCCGCGGGAGGCCTTCATCAGCGCCAAGCTAGCCTTGACGGCCAATGCAGCCATCTCCTCCGCCTTTAAGCGCTGCTTGAGCAGATTGAGCGGGAGGGCGAAGTAGAGCTGGCCGACATGGAGAAGGTCGTCTTGGTCAACGGCGGAGACGACGCCGTTGAAGTCCATGTCGTCGGAGTTGCAGATAAAGGAGGTGGGATCCTTTTGGAGGACGTAGGAGACTTTTACAGGGTAAGCGAACTCCTGAAGGCGGCCGTCTTGGTGGATTAGCTTGGCGGTGGCGACGTTGATCGATTCGCAGGAGCTGCAGATGCCCATATTGATCGATCTGGTTTTTAAGTTGGGGAAAAGAGGATTGTTATATATATGGAGACGGAGAGAGAGAGAGAGAGGTAGCGGTGAGGAAGGTGAAGAGGAGATTCCGTCGAGATCGTGATGGTGTGCCTTTTTTGCAATACTGCCATGCAATGCCACCTCTGAATTGTCGCAATGATTGTCTTGTTTCGTTCATTTGACAAAACTTCATTTTCGGTTGGACTTTTTGAGATATCTTCACTTTTAGTTTTCTCCAATTAAATAATGTTTCATTGTTAATTATTAAATTATTATTAGATAATGTTAGTACAATCGAACATATTACAAGTTGAATTATTTTTATTATTTTAAACAAATATTTAACTCAACATTATCGATTAAGCAAACAGTTAGTTTTGTTATTTTTCGTTTGTTTAGGACGAGAATGGTCATTTGGAACACACGGAATAACAAAAAGAAGAAGACGAAATGATATATATTTCTCGCGATGTTTGATTAGCAAAATGCGCAACTAGTATTTTGTATCGTCCAAATTTATTTATTTTTTTTGGCCAAATCGTCCAAATTTATTTGGTTAACAAAAAGTGCACATTAACCATTTAAGAGTTTCATTCGTTAATTAGAGGTTTTGGGTTCAGACTCATTAAAACCCTAGGAATAAAAAAATATTTATAGTCATTACTTTACACTTTACGGGCTGACCTCCGGTAAAACCCCTCGTGGAAAAAAAAATGTACATTAAATCATACTTTGGCTAGGAATGTGCACACATAATCATAATTTTAGTCTATTGCAAAAAACCTAAATAAGGGTATTATAAATTACCCTTATTGATATTGTTTGTAACTATTGTAAATTTGGACATGACTGTCACACACTGTTAAGATTACGTAAAATGCAATGCAGTTTCTACCGATTTGTTTAAAAAGCAATTATCAAACGGGACAAATTTGAGCTACCATGTTGATAATTAATTAAGTCTCTATATTAATTATATGCTGCATTGTCCCCTCCATTGGTGTATCTGCCTTTCTTTAAGGGGAAAGTATTGAATAGAAAGATGGCAGAGGGGACAGCCAGGCTGTCACTCTATCGGTGACAGCTTGGCTGGTACCCCAGTCATACGACCTACTATTTTTTGCGTCTTTATTAATCTTTCTTTCTTAATTAAGTCTGATCTGCTCTGCTCTGCTCTTCAAGTCAAGTAGGTATCGCGTGGCCTTTCTGGCACGTTGGTAGAGTTGAATGCACTTAAAAAACAATTAAACAGCTCATTGCTGGATCAACTCCTTTCCAAATACGCCGAATTTGGAAATATGATATATGCCGCCAATAATAAGAAAACACAAATTGTACGTTTAGAAATATCGTGACACTCGAATTTGTCTCACAAAAAATAGAAAGAAAAAAAAAAGTAATGGTTCTACTAAAATAAATTCGAATTTATTTCAACTCAATTGCTTAATCATCAGATTATGTAAGTGTAATAGTGTAAGAAACATTTTTTATCTCTCATAAATTCTGATTGATTCTCTCTCATGATATAACGGCTGAGAAATCTAGTTGAAATAAACTCCTCTATATTTTAATCAGCCCAAAAAGTAATTTAAATCATATTCAAATAATAAAGATACTACTCAAATTTAACATGAAATTATTATTTTCTAAACCAAATGAATTCAAGAAGAGCTTAAAATAAACATGAACATCTCTTTTTCTATACTCGAGTGCAAAAGAAAACAAAGCTCAATCATACTAAGTTGAATTAAAGAAAATATGATAAACAAGAAAAGATAACCAAACCGGGCAGGAGCTCTTACACTATTTATGTATTTTGAGTAACATCTATCAGACGACAACTAGATTTCCATCGGTCACTTGGGATATTGTCCGAGGAAGTGCAAATAGATAAGCAAACTGAATTACATTGCAATCTAAAAAGAAAAATATGCAGTCCTCGTAGAATTGAATAACCTCCATTTCCTCTTTGGTCGTTATACATAGTTATGTCTAATTTTCTTCATCTCTATCATGTTTTCTTCGCTGTTTTCTTCGTTGTTCCCGTGACCCTGTTCAACAAGAGCATCATACTTCATTAAACTACTACTGCACTACACTAGTACGGCACATAATAATATTAACCGTGATTATCAAATGAAGTTTAAGAATTTTTATTTTTTTTTAAATGTTGCTGGTTTCAAAGGTTACTTTTTTTCTCTTCTTTCCGCTTTCTCCTGATATCCACCAAAGCTTTCTGCTTATCAGCCATCTCCTTTGTATCCACTACCATGCTAACCTGGACCCACCATCACCATGACTGTTACTTACAAACACAATACAGCAAGCAAAGAAAGAAAACTACTTCTTCATCACTTTAGGACCATTACATGGCAGAAAAGCAAATGGGTTCCTAGTTTCAAAAGATAATAATAAATAGACGAGCTGTCATTGATGCAAATTTAAACCAAACTCACAAATGTCTTTTTTTATGCATATAGGCAGGTAGGGTGTTTGTAATTTTGTATAACCAGATTCTTCTTTAAGATGATAAATAGTTCATCTCTCTACAATGATCATCTACAAAATTATACAATCAATGAACTGTATCCACCAAAATTACATGATGATAAGAACTAACCAATTATCAACAAATTAACCTTTTATTGAGCCATCATGTGATTATGAGTGTTTGTTTCTAGCACTACACAATTATTCAACCAACAATAATAGAATAGACGGCTGGTTATATGAACAAGTGGTTTTTTCAATAATTCTATCTGCGGGAGAAGGATTATTATGCCTACACAAACATTACTACAAGTACAAGAAAGAACATACCTCCTGTCCACCACTTCGAAGAGCCTGGAGTGGCTCTACGAAATCCTGACCAATAACCAGCATCTTTGCTTTATTTTTTGCAGGGTTCATCAAACTCTCACTTCTATTCCTTGCCAACTCTTCAAATTGATGTTGGACAAGTGGTGAAAGACCCGCCTACAAATGTATACAAGATGCAACTAAATAAATATAACCAATATATATTAATTACTATTATGAAAAGTAGATGAACTCTTTTGCATCGGTGACTTGAAAGAATCAGCCAACAAGCAATTGACAGGGAAAAAAAAGTCTAATGGGATAAAAGGAATTACCCCTGCCAAGTAGCGATGTGAGAATACATTTGACTGTAACGGACGTGCAAGAAGTGCATTAAGATCCTGCAAATTGAGTGGGATTAGATAAAATGCAATGTCAAAATAAAACAAGGAAAACTGAGATAGGTAATAAAGGCAGCCAACCTGCTGCAACTTCTTTAACTGATTGGATTTAGCCTTGTTTTTCTTATGAACATTTACTCTTTCCTCCTCACTGTCTGCTTCCTCCATATCTACATCCAACGATTCTGCGCTTCTTGTCAACCAGTTTTTTTCAGCTTTGTCCTATAATAACATAAATTTGAAAAATAATATTAATAAAAAGTTTCAAGCGCAATCATAACACACTGCTCACTCTGACCAACAGTTGATTCAGGAAAAAAAGAATTTCATGTACCTGACTGTCTTTACGTGAAAATTTGTCAATTTGACGTGCCAGAGAAAGGCGTTTCATTATTTCAGGCAAGTAAGAACTCTGCATTGGAAACCGCTTAAAGGATTCCTGTTATTGAACAAATGTGCATTAGAAGAATAAATGATTATATATATCTTCCCTGTGTAAACGTTCCTCGAATATATATTATTGCCAGAATTATAAGGAAATATATTCGTTTTTGCTATATTCACTGTCCGTCGCTCAAACAAAGAAATGCATAACTCATGCTAGAGGAGATTTTAAAAACAAATATCAAATAAACCAGAACTCAATGCATTTGCATCCAAGCTTGTGAAGTTTACTTCAAGCATATTTTGTAAAAAACTATGCTAGATTTCTTTAAACCACAAAATCAGACAGGAACGACATATCAAGTGTTGTTCCTCTTGTGGCAATTAACTCAACAACCACTAGCTTGTTACTTTAAAATGTTTCTCATCCGATAAGATAAATATTTGATCAACATCTTACACAATGTCAGAAATGACAAACAGAAAAAGGTTCAACTGCATAAGGAACACCACCTAAAGCACCACGTAGAGCATAACTTAACAGCTGACAAGAAGTAAACAAGCTGCAAGACCTCATGAAATTTTGTGCAGTTGGACTTCTTAGAAAAGATTAGCCAATATACTAATATCAGTAATACCTCTGTTCCAAACCATTCTAATTCACACAAGCTTTGAAAGGAGAATTTTCCAGATTCTACTTGCATAAAAATATTTCAGAACTGTCTCTCATTAGGTATTTAAATGGAAAAATGAAACATTGTAGTCAAATTTTTCACCTGGATATAACCTCATAACTGTCCAAAAAAATCATAATATTTCTGAAAAGAAATATAACTATCTAACAGAAGCTATGCATGGGTTCTAAGGAAAAGTAATGTTGCAAGGAAACTACATACATGTACAGAACTCAGACGATAAAGTTAGAAAAATTTACTTTTGAAAATGATCTGCACAAAGAGGCGAACTTTGACTTATCATTTGGTGAAATCAGTGCTATACTACACCCATCAGCGTACGCTCGAGCAGTCCTGCCACCTCTATGAACATAAACCTGAGCAGATAATTGGACGGTTTAGGCTAAAACGTAAAATTAGCCCTTGTTGAAATGATGAAATCTACACTGGTATACCTCTGCTGCATGCGGAAGCTGATAGTGAATAACAGTTCGAACACCAGGTATATCAAGACCTCTAGCAGCTATATCAGTAGCAATAAGTATTCCATGTTCACTCCCTCTAAAACGATCAACTGCCTGCATTATTTATATACCAAAAAAAAAGGGAAAAGCTAAGTGAGCCATACAGACTAACGAGTGAGAAGGACAAACACAAAGCTTAGGAATTATTCAAAAGTTTAAAGTAGCGGAACTGTAATGCAACTGCAAGAGAACTGGTTAATCAGCATGAATAACTCTTCATCTTTTGAAAGTTGGTAAATATTCACTTTAACAAAAGAGAGTCCCTGCATTAGAGCCGAAAAGAGCTCCTCTTTACCAAATAGATGAAGCACACACTATCATCAAACAAGAAAAGAAAATAAAAATACATAAAAGTAAAACAGTACTACCGCATCATGTTACTTGGCTATAATAGTAAAAACATGACTATAATAGTAATAGACTGGTAGTATTTCAACTAAAGGACAATGCATCATTTGCCAGCCTCCAATTCAGTTGTTTGAGGTCAACTGTACGCTTGTGTATAAAAATGCCTTTCATCAAGTTGCAATAAATTACCAAAAACAACAAGCAAATATAGTTGGATATTGGGATTGACAAAATGGTAGAGAAAAACCTTCAATCGAGCCCGCTGTTGCATCTGCGCATGCAACGTCCAAACCTCAATGCCTAGGATGCGTAAGATGGACGAAATATGGCGTAGAGCAGCAATGGACGTGCAAAAGACAATGGTTCGCCCTTTTCCGTGAAGGCTTAGAATATAATACAGATGGGCGTCTTTATCTTCTTCCCTGCATCTGCAATTTCTAACTAGTAAGTAGCTTTTCTAACTTGGGTAGCAGAAGCATAGAAAGGTTAACAAATTCGATGTTAAAAAATGCATTACGTGTGAACATATAACTGTGAATATTACATGTATTATTAGCAGGCTGGAATTTCGTTCATCTTAGAAGCACATAGAAACACCAAGGTTTTGTGTCATCTTTCATACAAATAAAGCATAATAAAATAATAATTGAAAAAAAAAGCACTTCGTCACAAAAAGACGGATATCAAGCTATATAACAATTCAACATGATTAGGCAAGATGAACTTTAGGACACATCAAACATTTGTGCAACTAGAAAATGATTAAGTACTTGTGCATACTTTTATAAGCTAGAAAAGAAGCTTGATCAATCTTCCCAGAAATTCTGGTTAAATTAACAACATAAAAAGGATGGTAAAATCTTTCTTCACATTATGCAATAATAATGTGTCACTAACTAGTTCAGTGCAGTTGAATATTTATGCAGACAGTTTAGAAGGGAAGGCTAGGAAACAAATTGAGACTAGAACATACTCGATGAATGACTCCTCAAGTTTTTCTGCCAGAATTGATGTGCTTGTAAGATCTATAATGGCAGTATTAGGTCGCATGCCAATTCGCTGAGAAAGCATTTCAATAGAACTCGGCCCATCATCAGTTAACTGCTTTGAATTTGTGAGACCACGCTTCAGCTTTGTACGAAAATCAGCAGACAATCCAATAGTTGCAGAAAAGACTAAACTCTGTCTTTTCTTTCTCTGGAGATTTGAAACTGTCACACAATTCTGAGTATCTGCGGTGTTAGAGCTATTGTTCATAGGGAGCATATCAATTATGGACTGCAATTCTCGGAAATGTCCTTGTTCTACCATCCGATCAGCTTCATCAAGTACAAAAAATGAGAGTGAATGCAACTGAAATTTTAAACCAAAAGAAGCGATTAGCCAAGTCGGAAAAATTATCTGTAAACAGAAGGTGCAACATCTAGGATCAAAGTCAAAGAATGTTCTGTAAGGACTGTGACAGCAGTGCACACCACTCTTTCAACACAGGTAGAGAACCTTCATAAATAAGTATATTCACAAGCAAAGGTCATCTAAGCAAGGTGCAAGTTTCAAAATCAAAAGATATAAGATCAGCATTTTCCTTCCTTACTAACACGCAAAAGCTGTTTGATAAGATGCGGGTGTCATGCCACTGCTTGGTTTTTTGCATGACTACCTATTTGAGTTTGTCCCATTATAAAATAGCTTCATCAAATCCAGAGGACTATTACTAGAAACAGCAGGATTTCAAATCGGAGAGTCAGAACTATGAGATACAAAAAGCAGTGATTTTGGCAAAAGTAACTGCCACCATGGTGATTATTACGCAACCAGAGGATGAATTTCAGGCAGAACACAAATGCAGGATACACATATATCTAAAAATAAATGTGAGGAATTAAACTCAAATATATATAGATACAGATATAAACTACCAATATAGTCTAAAATGTTTAATGCTAACCTCATTTAGATGAATCTCTCCTCCGGACATAAGCTCCCATAATCTACCAGGGGTTCCAACAACAACTTCGGGCCTAGCTTTTAAGAGCCGTTCTTGCTTTTGTGTTGACATACCACCAACGATAGGAACTACCTTAATATTTGCATAAGTAGCTATTTCCTTAAGATGGGTAGCGACCTGAATAAATTGAGATCTCTAATTTATTAGCACGCACAAAGAAACAGCCAAATCAACTGCGTAGACACACTAAGAAACAAATGAAGGTAACAAAGAATAGGAGACAACTGACTACCTGAAGAGCAAGTTCCCTAGCAGGAGCAATGATAAGTGCCCTTAAAACACCACTAGGGGCATATCTGTCAGCATCCTCTCCTTTCTCTTCACGCATATTTGCAGCCTTTTCTCGCTCTTCAAGAAGGCGTTGCATGATAGGCAAACCAAATGCAAGTGTTTTCCCTGAACCTGTCTCCGCAGCACCTATTACATCCTGATATATGTATAAATGTGATGCTTAAGCAATTGCACATTTATTAACTAAACATGGTGCCTTAACGGCAAGCTGAACCAACCTTCCCCTGATGAGCAGCAGCTGGGATACATTGTTTTTGTATTGGCGTCGGCTCCTTGAAGCCAAGCCGATGTAGCCCTCTCATAAGTGACAGATGTAACCTCAACTCGTTCCATGCATAGAAATTAGGATCATCAAATGCCTCCTGTTCTACATCATCCTCAACATCCCCTATTATTATTAAGTAAGCACCAAAAAAATTGATTCATATCGTTGAGTGAGGTACTTATTCAAATGGAATTTGATCAAGAAACAGTTATTGCGATATGAATGAGCGTTTTAGTTTATACAAAAACTGAATGACTAACCAGCATCTGATTCAGGTACTGCTGATGTTGCTGGGGCATTTGCATCGTCCATGGAGTTTTTCTTTTTCCTTTGGCTTTTGTTTTTGTTTATGTTTTTCCTTTTTTTGATTTTCTTTTTGCCATCTGCTTCCTGAGCATCTTCATTAGTTTTATTCTCATCAGCTTCCGCGGTAACTTCAATAGTTTTATCTTCATCATCTGCTTCGTGGGTACCTTCAGCTTCAGTAGTTCTATCGTCTTCAGCTACAACAGTGTGCTTTTTTTGCTTGGAACTCTTTGACCTCTTGGCAGGTTTAGGAATATCCAGCAGCTCAAATCCAGACTCGTCAATCTCCTCCAACGAAAGAAAGCCTGTTCATGCAGACCGATCAAAGAAAAAACAAACAAAGGAAAGAGAAACCATATGACTGCTATGGTTCCAGCATCATGACAACCAACCAACTGATAACAAAGATGATATATGATATGAACTTACAACATCACCATCCATCCATGTCTAGTAAAGTAAAGATAAGATTGCAGAACAAGGGAAAATATTGAATGAAGTTAAGACGGACTGACAAACCTCCTTCAAGCTCGTTAGAACCGGTGAATAGAGAGAAATCGCCGTTTTCATTGTTCTCATTGTTGATGGAGACCGAAGTGTTCCAGGGGAGAGAATTGAGCCGTTGGAGGTCAGAGTTGGACTGAGTAGTGCGTTTTCTGCTTGGTTTCCTCTTCTTCTGATGAGCGTCCGCCATAGCGCTTGTGCTGCTGCTTGGTTGCTTCCTTCCTAATATCTCCGAACGAAAGGGGTCCGAAATAGGGGTCCAATTAGGGTTTAACAAACAGACCTGTTCTACTAAAAACAGACGAATGTGGGTGGGCTTGTCTTTTTTGGGCTGAAGAGCATCCCATAATATTGGGACTTGCTAGTAGGGATGGCAACGGGTCGCGGGGCCCCGACCCGATATTGACCCGCCGACCCGCCGACCCGCGGGGCACGGGACGGGTTCGGGTTAAAGTGGGTGCGGGGCGGGGCGGGTCCGGGTCTAGGGTCGCGGGGCCCCGTAGATCCGCCCCGAAGTAGCTATTTATATAATAAAGAACTCGGTTAATATAAATACCTATATAACATAATAAAAAAAAAAAATGCCCGTGCAGCTTCTTTATTCTTCTTCGTAGTCCATTCAATCTATCCAGCTCAAGAGACGTTTAAGTTTAGATATTACCTCATTATCTTCTCAGTCTTTCACCCGTTGCTATTTATTAGCTAGCTTGTTAGCTTTCTTGGAAATGGACATGTATTAATTGCCTTTTGCCAGCTAGCTTATTAGCTTTATTGGAAATAGACATGTGTTAATTGCTAGCTAGCCTATTAACTTTCTTGGAAATTGATGTATGTTAATTGCTAGCTAGCTTAATTATTGGTTTCTTGGAAATGAATGGAAGTTTACGAAGAGCAGAGCTGTAAAACTTTCTCCATTCACTGTAAAAGCCAAGACCGGCGGGTCGGGTCGGGGCCCCGCCGGTCGACCCGCGGGATTTTTTTACCCCAACTGACCCGCCCCGCGAGGAACATGGGGCGGGTCCGGATCCGTCAGGCCAACCCGCGGGGCGGGTCCGGGTCTGTAAATACCCGCCCCGATTCGCCCCGTTGTCATCCCTACTTGCTAGCATGATTTAATAAGTATCTATACTTTTGCAAATATATATATATTATATAGTAAAAACCAGCCGAAAGTTGCTCTTGCTCAAAGTCTTGTGGACCGGACCCATCGGTAGATTATTTTTGTTGATTAAGCAAATTCAACTGCTCGTCTTTTTCCAAGTTTACCCACTCGTCTTTTTCCAAGTACATATATATATACGGAAAATACTAAACAAGTGTATTTATTTAAATTTGAAATATCTAATAATTATCAATTCAATATATTAAATAAGTAAATCTAACTATAAACAAATATTTGTGTATTATTTCAATTATTTATTATATATTAATAATGCATTTAACACATCAAAATAGCATTTAGTAAAGTTGTCTAGGTGGACCTATTATACACCCACGTCATTCAAATAAAAAATAATAATCTATGGCTAATTATTAATTAGTATAACAATATTTTATAATCCTATATTTACTTTCTAATAGTTTGCAAACATATTTTATAAATAATTTTATTATAATACAAAATAAAAAGTTTTCCATTTTAAGATAAAGAAAAATGACAAGGTATAAATTCAAATATTATTATCATTTAATAATAACATACAATTATATATTATTACATTTAAAAGGAGAGTTTTATTCATGTCATTATGAAATGTATCATTTCATATGATTTTCTTTGTCGTCATTAAGCAAAGCTTATATTATCATATGTCATTATAATGTCAAACGGGCGAAGACATAACAAAGTTTCATGTTAGATATTAATAACTATAATTTATTTTGCAATTTTTTTTTTATTCATGCATGAGTCTATATATAACTGTGGGTCTAGTAGTACAGTTAAGTAATAAATTGACAAATAAAATTTTATACGAATATCCCCTTCCATAACTTAAAAGTAGAGTGTGTAAACGACTTAATTTAACCGTGAACTATTCGATATCAACTCGGTCAATAATCGAATTCGGATACACTTGACTCGAATCAGCTTGCGAGCCTTTATCAAGCTTTTCATTAGTATATGTTAGGCCTTAATAGCATCCACAATAGTATTACTTTTTTTTTTTTTTTTGCCAAAGTATTACATAATATAATTTAAATGTAGGTTTAACATATTTTAAGTGTAAAAAAAATACTCTACAATGGTTTTACATGGTTTTTCTTAAAAGTAGGACCCACCTAGTTTTACGTAACATATTCCGTAAATTTAAGAAATACACTATATATTACATAACCAATTTTTAATTATAAACTTTTTTTTAGAAAATGGGAATTATACTAGTAATAAAACATGTTGGTTAATTTTACAACCCAAATATCACCTACGAATTGAAAGTCTTAACTGACGGGGTTGACATATGCAATATATCTATATATATATAATAAAGGAAAGGGAAAGATAATGGCCTCACATTCTGATGTCACGTCAGCATTAAGGGATTACCAGGAGATGTCACGTTAGCATAGTATATAATTTATCATCAACCATATTTATATTTGATTTCGTTGGGCTTTGTGATTGATGGGCTAAGTTATTCTTTGTTGGGTAAGCTATTTGAATTATCAAATCTTTTATATTCGGTTAAGTAAAGATAATTAAAAGATTAAATGTTATTGGCTATAATCCACGTGTTTCTTTTTTGGTATTAATCCTCCATGTGCTTGACAAACACCCTCTCCCGGTTTTATTTCGGTTTGCTGCGATGACTCATGGGAAATGGCTACGGGGAGAAGTGGTACCGGGGTGGTGGCTCGTGATGACCGGGGAATTCTGATTGACGGGAGGAACTCAAACAGAAGAGATTTTGATGCGACCACAGTGGAAGCTCAAGCGATATTACATGGGGTCGAGCTCGCGGCTATTAATCATTGGACGGATGTTGTTGTTGAATCGGATGCGGAATATGTCGTAAACCAAATTCGGAACACAACACATAATCTGGATTGGAGGCTCGACAATATCTTATGTACTATACGCAATGCTGCTAATCAAATCCAAAATCTGTCTTGGAAAGTCATTCGACGAGGCGCCAATAGAAGCGCAAACTGGGTTGCCATACAATCCAGAAAGGAGATGTGTCCGGCCAACTGGGTCGCTTTACCGTCATCTTCTCTTTTATCGATTATGTTATTAGATTGTAATCCAGACTGATTCACTTGAGCTTCTAAAATAAAAAGTTTTATTGGCCAAAAAAAAAAAAAAAATCCTCCACGTGCTTGACTTTGGAGAGTAAATTCAAATACATTCTTCTACCTATATAATAAAACATTCATATGTAATAATAATAATAATAGTTTTAGTTTGGTTGAGTATATTTTTTGGCCGCAAAAGCCAAAAACTATCTTTTTAGTTGGAATGATATTTATTATTAATATAAAAAACTATATAGATGCTACAGCGGTTAATTGTTGTTACTTAGTATTATTCAGGAACTATTCAGGAACTAATGCCTCTTCCGGTTTGATCATGTCTAATAACTTTTTTAATTGCAGATTCTAATAAATTTCTTTAATATTATATTTTCAGATCGTGGCAAAAAAAAAATTAATTTCGGATTGGTTCTCATACTATTTATGTTTTTTTGTATTATATTTTTAATTACTCATCTAAAATTAAAAATTATTCATAATTTATATTATAAAAACGGCTCTAATCACATTTGTTGGTAAAATAATTCATTTTTATAATAATATTTTTTTCTCTCTATATATATATTAATTACTATTCTACAATTTTATCGCTCCTGGTATAAATAATGTTTCATATTTAGTACATTGTTAAACCTGGATTTTTTTAACCTGAATATTGATTATAATTAACAACTTGGTCATTATAATTTAGAAAAGTTGCATGAAAATGAAAATATTATGTTCTTATAAATTTCTGATAAATTATTTAGAGTTTATTTTCCCACGTAATTATAACTGTTGTGATTATATTAAATAAAATAATATTATTTATATATATGGACGGAGACACCCCGCGCGGCGCGCGGTGCCAGCACTTAGTTTATAATAAAAAAATCAATATATGATGAATATTAAATAAAACAATATAATATTAATATAGTATCATATTTTTGCCAATATATATTATCATATTCTGTTAATATTGTATACGTTTTTTTTTTTTTGGTGAAAGTTAATATTGTATACGTTGTATATATAATATACCGTTACAATAAATTATTATAATATATATTATGAGGACCAAGTTGCAAGTTTGAAAATTCAGGGTGTAATACATTCTAAGTGCAAAATTTAAGGTCAATAGTTGTTTTCTCCCTACAAACCTATAGAAAATCACGTAGGTTTTTGGTAAGGCTTCCAAATCTCTCAAAAGACGGTATTTAAGGGTTTAAGTGTGCCGCATATTCATCTAAGGGTGATCTCATCTGTTTTTCGCAACCCTATCAAACCCTAGAGAGCGTGGAGAACAAGAGAGAACTACAAAACGAGTAACTAGCAAATTCTCGGAGCTCGACAAAGCCACCACGGGAGCGGACGAAACTGAGTATCCACGAGCTTCCGAGCAAGTTTCAGATCACGATTAAGGTAAACTCCATAACTTTCTCCATATACTCTCGGTGTTACATGTTTATTCATAGAGAAAGAAAGCTTCGAGGGTTGTTAATGGTGGTCTACGTTTTGATGATGCATATTCTCTTTTATGGCCATGGTTAGAATCTAGGGGCTCTATGTAACCTAACACAAGTGACAAAACTGAATTCCATCGTGTCGTTTGTTAGATATTGAGATTTGAAGTTTTAGGAATTTAACTGAACCGTGAACTTCGAGGCCATAAATGTCGTATTTTTACTGATTTTTTTCACATCAAAGAATCTACCAATTTGTAGTTCATTATAAGGGATTTCCATAGACACCAAGAACACCCAATACCGAGCTCGGACGAGGGAGAACCAAGCTCCCGAAATTGGCTCTGCAACCTGTAAAAATCTGGTCTTAGGTTGAAGATGAAGTTGACCACGCTGGCCAACTTTGACCGACCCGTATGGGCCACCCAGAAGTCAAAACGCGACGCCGTTTGCGGTGTTGGACTCGTAATTGAAACATCTACCTACAGTAATTTTTTGGAAATTTTTATGAGATAGTAAAAAATTTAGTGAATTACGGGATACCGAGCTTCCACCTAGTTTAGCGTGCCGTGGTGCGAACAGTGAATCTGAATTGGGCCCTATGATATTTGAGTTCTGAATGAGTGGCTCGAAATTTAGTAGACTGTGTGTTCAAACTGAGAGTTTTAAACTCGTTATTGTATTATTTTAGAGAGATCGGATCGACAGAGCGGTTGACGTTAGTTTTAGGGGTTTCAGTTGAGGTAAGTAGTTTTAGCTTATTCCTATATCTACAAAGTAAACATTTTCTGCATTGCATGAAGTTTCAAAGATAATCCCTTTTCGAGCATGAATATAATTTTCGTATTTTGAAATTCATATCAAGTACTTGAAGTTCTGTTATGAATTATGTATATTTTGATATGATCGATTTTGTAAGAATGTTTCTGTTATATGTTTCGATATAATATTTTGATGGTAATTTTTAATAGAAGCCTAATTTATGAAGTTTGACTTTTGTATCGGGAACCTATTTATGACGTGCGACTTTTGTCTCGGAAACCTATTTTATGAAGTTCGACCTCTATCTATGTGCTCGTAAGTCTAGCTACGGTCTGAACCCTTACGAGGGCCACTCCGACGTATGCATACGAAGATCGATCGCTTTTGGCCGACCCATCGGAATATCTGGGCTCTGTATCCTTCCAATGGAGGATAAACATTGGAGCCGACCCAGCGTTTTACCTGGGCTCTGCATCCTTCCAATGAGGGATAAACATTGGAGTCTTCCTGCATGTATCGTAGGCGTGGTGAAGAGACTAGAGCACTCTCTGATTATTTTCTGACTTTCGATTAAGTTCGAAGCCTCTGTCTGATTGATCTATGACTCCGATTCGTTCTGAATTTTGATAAGTTCTGCATTTACTATTTAACCTCTGATTATGATCAAATGTGTTTCGTGAAAACTTTTGAACTCTGCATTGTTTTGAAGTTCTTTGAAAGTTTTATGTTTATAATCATTATGACCTAAAGATAAATATATATGTACATGTATATATTTTTCGGAGGGCTTGATCCAGTAGGGATAAGTGACCACTACTTACTGAGTTGCTCCCCAACAACTTACCCCCAATTATTCTCCACCTTTCAGATCTGGAGGGAGACAACGACAGGAACATTTCAGAGGATTAGGCGAACCGTTTCCGAAGGCATTGAAAGATCCGAGGCGACTACTTAAGTTATTTTTTTATTTTGAACTATGTTAGTTTGTTTGAATATTCAGCTATTTCGGTATTTAGAAAATTATGAACTGTAAACCCTCGAAGTTGATTTTATCTTTCAGTTGTTATCTCTTTTGAATTTTTGAGATTCTAATTTGGTCTATATATATATAGCTTTCTACATCATGTCGATGATATCATAAACCTAACTTGCCGTCGGTTTATTTTTAAGGTTTATATGCAGACAAACGGAAAATCTAGGTGAAAGAAGGTATTAATTCCCGAGATTCACTTACTTTGAGGCTTAGAATTATAGGGATGGCAAAGAGTCACGGGCCCTCCAGACCCGAGGGGCCCCGACCCGGTTTTGACCCGCCGACTCGCGGGTCACGGGTCGGGTTCAGGGCGTGGGGCCCCGCAGACCCGCCCCGAAGTTCCTAATATATATATATATTTTATATTAATATGATGTAACATTTACTAAATAATATGGTTAATATAGTACTTATATAAATAACATTGACAAAATTATAAATATATGTATATTTAGATTATTAGGATTTGTTATTTGGATTTGGTGTTGGATTTGAATTTGTATTTTGTGATGAATTTGATGTGTTTGTTGTTTGTATTTGATTGGTGTTAGATTTATGGTTTGAATTTATATATAATGTAATATTTTGGCAAAAAAATTATTTAATATTGAAGAGTGAAAAAAAAAAAAATTGTTTCACACGGCGGGGCGGGTCGGCGCTTGGCAGGATTTTTTTCCCGCCCCGGAAGGTACACTTGTCCGGGTCCGGAGCTGCGAAAACCCGCTCATTTTCCATCCCTAACTTAGAAACGATGCGCCCAAAAACTAACTCTAGAGATTGGGAGCGCAAGGTTGAATCAGTGTTTTAAAAGCCGGACCGACCGGCAAGATGGTCGGTTTGCGGTCCAACCGGGTCCAGCCGGGTCCAGCCGGGTTCATTCGGCGGTTCAAAAACACGGAAACAGAGAAAATAGTAAATACATTCTGAAGTTCCAATTCCCTTTCGCATGGCCCTAAGTCGTCATTCTCCTCTATCCATGGCCGTCCTGCTCCTTGATATCCAGGCTCCAGCACTCTATTTGGCATTATTCAACTATGTTCATCCAGCCACATGAGATGGGGATCGGTTCTTGATCTGGAATCATGATCAGATTTGGTTTCTCCTCCTACATTGCTCGTGTCCATGATGATGACGGAAACAAGAGGTGAGGTGATCAAGCATCGGAGAAGGAGATGACACAAGTGTTTGATAACTTACATGCGGTGGTTGAAAGGTTCGTCGATGGTGACAACTGGAAGGAGAGCTATATAACTGTTTTGAAGTGATCAAAACAATTTAATCATAATTATATTGCAATAGTATATGCAGTAAATTCAAAGTGGGGAATGATTTTTCCGGTTTTGTTGAAGTCGTGTATGGGAGGACACAAACACGATTGACAACAATAATGTAAGATAATCGACTAACTCTCGATTTGACTACATGTATCTAATCAATAATTAACGATACAGAAGTGCCATTTTTGCTATTGCTAGATCAACATGGACACATGTAAAAAACAAGACACGCATTGGATGAACAACCTCGAGTTATTGCACAAAACAATGCTAAGATGTACGATATCATCGAGTTAGTTTGTTGTAGCAAATACAGAAGCACACATGTGACCATTTTTGTTCAAAAACATACAAAATTTGCAAAGAAATTACCTAATTGATGGTTGGTAAAGTTAACTGAGCTAGCATTTTATTATTTGATTTAAGATAAGAAAAATATGTAGCAAGCAAATAAATATTATATTAGTCCAATAATTGGGTAATTAATACTCAAACTAATAACTTTCATTTATGGAGAGATGTTATTAATTAGTCTCCTCTTAATTAGTAGTCCGACGAATAAGGAAAATATTTAGGTAGTATTTGGTTTAGCCAATAAAAATATTTGGCTAAAGATCCGGTGTTAGCTTGACTTTCATTATACACAACAAACTTGTATCTCATCTTCACATAAATCTTAAAACTACACACCAACCTTAATTATTAACACCAAATTATAGCATGGATGATTATGCGGAAAACCAACAAGTTTGTTCTTGGTCTAATCTACTCTTCCACTCAATTCTCCCTTGTTGTGGTTGCAAATGCCTACCATTTTATAACTTGTTCAACACGCCAAGTACGATATCTACAGTAATCGGCACAATCATATGTCCAGTATATAGCAGTGGGAAGGTAAAGCTTTACTTGCAGAAGGATTTGGGAAGCTTCCCTTTTATTCTTCTGGATCTACCACTTGAAGTGTCAGAATTCGCAAAGCTAATTCATGTCGGGACAACTCGAGTTGTTCTGTCCCGAGCGAACGGGGTTTCGGGCTCGTGCTCCATCTCAATCATGCAATGGTGGTTGATGCAGTGTAATGGGAAGCAGAAAGGGATAGCTGTGAAGAGACAGATGAGTCCCAAAGATAAGTACTTGTTGGATATGATCCAAGCTGTGTCTACTGGGGCTGGATTTTTGCCATGCAAAGAATCTGGTGGATACAAGTACTTGAGGTGCCGGTTTCAACAGACGGTGGGATCCGATGGATCTGAGGGTTACCATTTGATCGATCCTTCGAATTGTTTTCATCAGGCCGATCTTAGTTTTTTCTTTGTACGCCATTAATCAAATCAATGGATTAGATTGGATTGGACTGGACGAATGCTGTTATGGTATAATAATATCGTTGAGTAGAAATTACATAAAACAATCTTGTATAGTATCTTGTGAAATTTTAAACGAACCACTTGATAAGCATGGTGAAAAATTGATTGTCTTTACTAGCCCAGTGATCAGCATAATTGAGTCTGTTGTCTTCAAATGAACCAAGAAATGGTAAAAATTCAGTTGCAATGGCAATTTAAATGACTCATTTATATTCGACATGGTAGAATTATCTAGGATATATCATAATGTACCTATCTTAAAGGACACGGAGTCGTTGCGGTCTGATCCAAAATCTTTGTTCACGGAGTTGATGTTTTAATTTTCTTACACCCTCAAGGGTCATTTCCCTGTAAGCCCGGTCTCAGTCTCGAGTCGATTTCTGATACTACGTGAAATTTTAAATGAAAAACTTGATTAACTGTCCTAACATTGTCAGATTTGATAAGCTGATGCATTATTAAATTAGAGCATTCACAGTGTGGAGGAGTGCTGAAGTCCATAATGTTACCATGAGTACCACATTGGTGGGTTGCAAGTAATTTAAGAACCATATAAGTAAGTGAGCTACCTCTACTACTTTGTTGACAGTTGAATGACTCGGCCCAATGCGAATTTCACCGTAGAAATTACATAAAGTAAACTCTTCCGTGCACTAACATGTATAGTTATGTACACAAAACCAATCAGAATATATATAGCAACATTATTATGTAAGAATGAGCAGTAGGCTAGGCTATAGCTGCTACTTGATGAGAAGATCTTTTGAAATGAGATAGCGAAAGCTAAAATTGTGAGGAATCCAGACGATGTTCTTGGCGAGCAGACACTTGCTGTTCCGTAGAGAATGTGCAGGAGGCAGGATCTGCTGAATGGAATGACACAAACCCATATCTTTTGCATAACTGTCAACAATCTTGGGTAGTGATATTTTCTTGTCTTTGCGGACGCTAAAGTTAGCACGGATATACTCTTCTTTTGCACATTCAAGCTCCTCCATTAACCGTTTAGGAGTGTACATACGAACCTGATTGACGAACATTTATAAATAATCAAACAGATTCAATCTTAAGTACAAGAAGTTGAGCTGGATCATATGCATTGATGAATAATACATACTGCAGGATCGGAGTGGCTTCCGAGACACAACGCAAAGTGTAGAAGCGGCTCCGGATGATGGACGACATAGCCCTGCCGACTGTCTCCTGCCTTGAATTTCTTCCTCGAGGAAAATAAAACTCGAAGCCACTGCAATCAAAACCACATAGTTCAGTTTCTAGATGGATTATTGAAGTATACAGATCGAACACTTTAAGACAGTTAATCAAATCGTTCGTTAAAATTTCAGATAGTATCAGAGTTGTGACGAACTAAATGTTTTGGACCAGCTGTAGGGGCTTTTGTTAGTGGGTCAATATAATAAGCTACTAAAGGGCTTATGTAATTATGTCTAGACCTAGCCAAATTGGCCTACTAAAGAGAGGAGACAACACCACTATCTTGCCCAAAACATTTGGCCGAGTATAAATATCTGCAGCGGCAAGTTAAATTCTATTAATTAAAAAGTTTCATATAATGAGACTTCGTAAAGTTTTATAATAGTTAGTTAAGTGACCCGTCTAAAATTCCACATATATATGCAACTTCTACTCGTGAAGAAAAATTCACCTGTCCAGGACGAGACATTCGACAACCTAGAATAGTAGTCTGTATTGTGTCTGCACTGATTGTATGGCCTCCAATATTATAAGCAGCCTGAATCATCATCATATCATAACAACATATATGAAAAACAGCACTGCATGAATGAATAGGTAAATAATAAAATGGGCACCTTCAGCAGCAGTATCACCCGCTTCACACTATTGTGAGGGATACCATAAGCCAAAAACGCCTACACAAAATTGCAGCATATATTTATAAGATGGAAGAGAGGTATAATTAAGTTTGCTAAATTTGTATTCAAAATAATCTAATCACTGGCTCACATGCATAATTAACGCATTGTGGATATTTATCCAAAATGCAAGTTTCTCCTCATGCCTTAATGTCCTCGGATCCACCTCCTCTAGGCGGCCGATGAGAGATCTTCAATGAATCATAAAAAATGATCAACATGAGATGCATTTGTAATATATAATCTGAAAAAAAGTCTCATCATATACCTGTAGTTTTGTAACAAATGTTCGACATCATTTAATTTCTTGCCATCGCGGTGAATCCATTGTACTTCCAACATTGTATTGTATGGTCCACTGAATTCTTCAAGTCCCTCAACGTGGAAAGGATGTTCAAACCCGAAAGGACTCCACATGTCGGTTGGGGAAAGTGATGAGAACGACGAGTTTGGAGAAGAAAGGCCAGGATGATGATGAGGAGAAAGAGGAGGGTCGCAGAGTTTGCAGTATATAACCGCCATGCACTTCACCATTTCTTCCGAAAGCGTGTTGGGGTTTTCATCCCGAATGACATGATCGTCAGATGCTGCTGCTCCGAGGTACTCCGCCAAACTGATCACACTTGTTGTATTCTTTTTAGCATACTGCAAAAAAAATCAAAAATAAAAAAAATCCAACATTATCATGCTGAAGTATAAAGATAAAACCACATTTCCACCTATCACTTTAACGTTTTAGACAGTTGGTCAATTGGTCTGTTTATAATTGACATAATATCTAAGAGCTCGATTCAAATCGCTATGACACCAAAAATATGTAACAAGCCTCCTTTTCACTAACAAGCATGAAGCATGTATGAATAAGAACTTGTTTGAATGCATTCACTCATAAGTTCTTGTTTGTAGGACAGTTGGTTAAGGTTAGCATCGCATTTCCTAATTTCACCCAAAGTGAAAGCCTTTAAGCACACTCTTATTCATATTTTGACAGCATCATCAACTTCTGTAACAAGACTCATTTTCACTCACAAACATGGAGCAATTGTATGAATAAGAGTTTGTTCTGAATGCCTTCAAGCACACTCTTATTCATATTTTGACATCATCGTCTACGTATTATGAAAATGTTGAAAAAAAAGTATGGTACCTCCATGATTGATAATGGTTGTGACTGACAAGCACGTACTGCTTTACCAAGAGAATCATCAATTGAGGGAGAAATGCGCCTAGAAGATGCAAATGCTGCTGCTGAAGAAAAAGAAGATTGAGACAGTGAGGAGTGACAACGTTGAACACTAGCATCAACGACCACTCTGTTTTCCATGGACATGATGACGTCACTGTTGTCCTCCTCAGCTACTACGGTGAGTGCTCGCCGTCTGGATTGAACGGCTGCACTGGTGGCACGATCAATAGCTCTTGAGGAAGGAGGGGTATGTAAATGTGAGTTATCCTGCTCATGACTAGTGATGGAATTGGAAGATGGAGATGAAATAAAGGCCTTTCTGTATAAAGACAGAAGATACTGCTCCAAATACACCACTTCTGTTTCCAATACAGCAATTTCCTTTATCAACTGGGTGGCAGCCTCCTATAACATAAACAAAACCACTGTCAAAATTAGTTATTAGTGTTAAAGTTCTGTATGTGGTGGACAAGTTGCATATATAGTGCTCAATTACAAAGGAAACTATTGGTGTTTCTAATTTTTCAAATCCGAATGGGCTGTGACTAGTTATTTAAACAAAACAATTCTCAGTCACTCTCACCCTAAGACCCAACTCGGACAAATACGGTACAAGGAGTTACCTAGACACAAACCCAACATTATTGTTAGTCGAAACACGACTCTAATAATATGTTAAGTTCACCATTGGACTGGCTTGATCAATTTATACGGTAGACTGCTATACTTTTTTTTTTGCATAGCTATAGTATAAAATGAATGAACAAATATATACCTTTGGTGTTTTGTTATTATCATCATGGTTTACATTGGAAATAGAAGAAGGTGGATAACCCAATGCTTTTTCTAATGTGTGGCGCTCCTCCAACTGATGATTCAACCGTTTCTCAAGCTGTAGAATCTGCACACCCACCAACACAAAACTAGTTTTGAAATCTCATGTGTCAACAGTAAAAGTTTTGAATAGTATGGTAAGAGAGAGAGGAAATTAATTACCTCTTGTTTCAACGAAGTGTGGGTTCCGGTAGTGGATGATTGTTTCAACGCCGTCGTAGGATTGAAGGACTCCTTCCTAATTTCACCCATAAGAATATTGTCCTGCTAGTTAACCGGAAATTATGAATAAAGCAAGAATGAGATTTGTGGAATTAGATGAATTGTGATATGATGGAACTGGAGAGAGTGTACACAATGTCAATGGAAGGAACCCATTTGTCAACAATTAGGTAGATATTATTATTATTTTATTTTATTATTATATAAAAAGGAGATGCTATGTATGTACAAGGAAAGGAAACTGATCACTCTTACAGCAGGATTCGCGCAAGGTTGAACATAGAGACCGCCATTGACCAGCTGAGCTTCTTGCTTATTCTTTCCTGAAAAGCTGCTGCATCAATGTAAGTTAAGTATGAAAATGATGAGGATAATTAGCCAAAAACGGAAGCAACACAGCACCTCAAATTTAAGCAACTATTTAACCCATTAATTGGGATCATATATATATATATCAAAAAGAAGAAGAATAACAAAATAACTTGACGATGGAGTAGATAATTATACTCACCTGTTAGTACGTCTGTGCACACCGAACCCCTCAAAAGTACCCATCTCTGTTCTGTCTGTATGTATGTTGGTCAAACGACGACAGTAGCCATGAACAATGCTTCAAAAGTGCTGCGCTGTATATATTTAGCAAAGGACTGAAATTTGAAGATGGAACGAACAAGTGAATAGCTAGCTAGGCCGTGTAGAGATGAAGGAGAAAAGAAGTCAAAACTAAGCTAGCTAGCTGCAGCTCGTGGACTTGAAGGAGAAAAGGAAAAGCAAGTATATATGTCTTTATTATTGTTTTTTTAATAACCCAAAGCTCAGCTCATGAGCTCTCTCCTCTCATCTCCTGGTGGGTGGGTGTGTAAAATAGAAAAAAAGAAAAAGAAAAAAAAAAGAGTAGACTCCTGCTGATCTCTAAATGTCAAACAACCACCTAAAGTAATTAACTGCATCCTTTTCATTTCCTTTCCTGCATATTCTATACTAAAAGCAACTACAAAAAGAGAATCTAATGTAATTTATATCCCTGCATATATATCCCATATATGGACGGACTGGACTGAACTAGGACTAGTGTTATATATTATATATATTAAAATATATATTGGGTAATGCTATAGCAGCAGAAATCTAAGCAAAAAATGCAATTCAATAGTCAGTATTGCTTTTCCTTCACAATTTTCAAGACACCAAGTAAATCATGACCATTAACAACATTTTCTGCCTAAATTTCTGCATATAATTTTGTTTTTTAAATCATTTTCCATATATATTATATGCGTAGAGTAGTTCTAGACTTCTAGTAAGGTTAAACCAACCAAATAACATTCTTTCTTTTGTTGAGAAGCAAGTGGGAGTTGGTCACCGTTGTCTCTCCAACTTTTTTTTTTTTATGTAATGTAATCTCTCCACCTCTTTTGTCTTTATATTGCCATTACATTCTCCTACTACTCCACTTATACACCTCTATATTTCTTATATATAAAAATTAAGAAAGTAGCACATATAACATTTTTACTTTATACGTTTAAGTTGGCTTATAAAAAATAAAATGTTTATATTTTTTATTTTTAGTTCTCGACGGACTTTAAACCTCTCCTTAATGAATGAAGTTCCTAAGTGGCTGTATCATACTACATAATTTGATTATTATTAGCTAGTTACTAAAATTCGTTTTGTCTTTTGCTTAATCTCAAAGCTCATTATGTGGTGAAGAATCGAATGATGTAATTGCATCTATAACACTAATTCTGTCTTTCCTCAAATGTAATTACGTCGCCGAAGAGTTATCGGCGACGTAATCGATTACGTCGCCGAAGAGTCTTCAGCATCCTAATTAATTACGTCGCTGAAGGTTCTTCAGTAAGTATTGTTCGAACTTTTGATTTTGTGATTTCCAACAGATAATATTCTGTTGAAAAAATATCATCCATCCACAATGTTTTTCCATCAGATTTTCCGTTGGTATTCTGTTGGAACTTTCCAACGGAACTGTAGTCCGTTGGTAAAAAAATTACCAGCGGGAGTATCACCAACGGACGCTCTGTTAGAAATTTTGTTGGTGAAGGACTTCACCATTCCAACCGATTTTTTGTTACTGATGCCCTGTTTTCTTGTAGTGTTAGAGATTCACAGATTATACACGATAACACTCACGAATTAGTACTCCATCCCTAATGAAGTAATTATTATAAATTAGTTCCAAATATCGATCGATCACGTATGCGGATGTCCCAACCAGTGTTATCAGAATCGGACCGGACCGGCGGTCCGACCGCGGTCGGACCGGAACCGGACCCCTCCACGGTCCGGTTTGCTCATTTCCGGAGGATGTAAGCGAACCCGGTTCTGAAGTCCGGTTTTCACCGAACCGGTCGGTTTTGGACGAACCGGGCGGTTCACCGGTTCGGACTTTCCTTTCATTAAAAACAAAAAAACCAGGTCGAACTGGCGGTCTGAATTAGATATTATATTATATGGACCAGCAACCGAACCGGGTCGGACCGGCGAACCGGAAACCGGCACCCTTGCCGGTTCGACATCCGGTCCGGTTCTGATAACACTGGTCCCAACCAACCCCTACATGTTAGAAACCTGTCGTCGTCAGTCACAAAAACAGTTTATACTTTGAAAAAAGAGACACAGATTTATTATAGTATGTCCGTATCCCAAACTCCAAACCTCAAAGCTGCTACGTGTTTTATTTTATTTGGTTACGTCAGTCAATACTAATAATTGTTCAAGTGCAAAATTCAACCCACCATTATTCTCGACATGACCATCCATCCACAAACATACTCTATAATAATAAAACTCTCAAAATTATATATGTTTATTATAGTGCATGCTTCTATATATAATAGAAACATACCATTATGTGATATATATAATAGAATTTAACATGGACTTTCAAATTATAAAATTAAACTAAATCCAACGATTCTAATTAGAAAGTGGGGCTTAAATTTTGTTGTTGTTTGTTAATTAACAAGTTCTAATTGAAAAGGCCAATTTAGCCTCAAACATGCATATGTTAATTTCATTACTCATATTTTTTAACGTATTATTATTATTAAATTAACATAAACACTACACTACATGGCAAAACATACAACAAAAAGAACATAGAAACTCTAGCCTCTTTTGGTTGATTTCATTTTAAACCTATCTTTTGTTTTGTTACTATTAACGCTCTATGTCACTCCCTAAAAAGTAAAAAGGGGATGAAAAAGTAAAATATGATTGACGAGAAAAAGGAAAGGGGTGCATTGGATACGCGTAAAGGTAGGGAGAGATTGAGGAAGCTTTTTATCTTTGTCTCTAAATCATCATTCTCTTTTTTGAACCCAAGAACAAAAAAGGGAGATGCCAAATCCATGTTAGCTCTTGTCATCCAGTACTCAATAAACTACTTCTTGTCAACGGAATCACCTTTTTTATTATTAATTATTATTTAATAATCTACAAATCAAATATATAAAACTAATATCATTGAATCAGAGTTCATGGTGGCACAAAAAAATATTGAATCAGAGAGTTAATGGGCCATAAAATGAAAAAAGAGTTACGGTTAATTGTATCTTGATTTTGAGGCCCAATACGATCCCTAATTCCAATCCCAAAAAATATTAAATGGCTAACTGAGCGATGTTCGTATCCACCAACAATACAGTTGTCGGACGTTCTAACATTTATCGGCAGCTATGTAAGGCAAATGTTGCATCAATTCAACCCAAACTCCGAAACAGTATCCACTCGTTACAACCCTTCTTCGATCTGATTTATTTGCCCGACTTAGCAAGCGTACTTATTAAAAAAAACAGTTGTCTGGTCATCACCAACACATCATCATCGAATGCATATGAAGACAACATTATCATGTTACATAAAAAAAAGTTTTAAAAAAATTAATATTAATTTTAAATATATATATATATATATATATATATATATATATATATTAGGTTAATAACCTATGGAATGTCTGAAGTTTGACCCATATTAACCGGAGAGATCTGACGTTTCAAATGTTGATATGAGAGGTCTGAGATTTCAATTTTGTTGATATAAGAGGTCTCCGTTAATTTTTTCTATTAAAACTGATGGAAGTTGATCACGTGCTTGGCATCTGACCAGAAATAAAATTAAATTCCAAAAATGACATTATATCAAAGTGTGCCCCTCACATGCTTGAAATGAAAAGACGAAAAAAAAGGCACCGTGGCTCCGGCCACCGCCACCCCGGCTCCGGCGACCACCACCCCGACTCTGGCCTCCACTACCCCGACTCCGGCGACCACCACCCAGCTCCTGCGACCACCAACACGGCTCCGATTAGGCCCAAATCGGAGCTACTGAGCCACATATCGGAGCTACTGAGCCACAGAGCTCTGATCGGAGCTTTGTGGCTCCGATTTGGGCCTAATCGGAGCCGTGGTGGCGGTCGCCGAAGTTGGGTGGTGGTCGCCGGAGCCGAGGTGGTGGTCGCCGGAGTTGGGGTGGTGGTCGCTGGAGCCATAGTTGTTTTAATTTGACTTCAGGAGTAATTTTGTCATTTCACATTTCATCAAATAAGATATTAAATAAAACAAAATATTAAAAGGGGCAAGAATGTCATTTTACACAATTCTGTTAAATATAACCCTAAAAATGGATGAAAAACCTAAAATCAATAAAGTTGAAATTTCAAACCTTCCATATTAATTTTTGAAACTTCACACCTCAACGGTTAACATGAACCATTATTCAGACATTTATAGGTTATTTACCCATTATATTATTGCAACGACTCATTTGAATTAATAAGATTGGATGGATTCCGGTGAGGCCAGAAGTTTTTCTATCTTTATTAAATGTTTCACTTTACTGTTTCTAGTCCGTTTTAAAGTTTATAATTATCGGATATATTAGAAATGAGTAATTCCTTAAAGTGTGAAAAAAAGAGTGAAAAAACCATAGAAAGTTAACAACTGCCACATGTCAGTTAACAATTTGACATAAATTGGAAAGAGAATCATGCAATGCATTGCCATGTGGCATGTGGCAGCTTTCTATGATTTTTTCACACTTTGTTTCACACTTTCTAGCAAAGCAAAGCCCATTAGAAATTGTGTTCAAAAGTTATAGAATTGATCGTGAACTTTGGAATCGCTGATTTATTCACGTGTTATTATCTGATCTAATCCATCGGAGTTATATTGATTTAGATTAGATGTTGGAAATAATTGGTAAATTCATGGAATAATAGACTTAATTGAAAATATTATAAACTAACTAATTACACATTAACTAAAAATAAGTCAATTGGGACCCAAATCTCTCGTTTGGGTTGCTTGGGCCGGCCCTATATAGAGGTAAGACTTTGAGCATATATATAACCAGAATACGAAAGAACGTTGTAAGCTAGCTAGGTTTTATATTGTTCAAACGCAGAGAAGGAAGAAGAACTTTAGAGGCTAATCCAATCCAATCCCCAATACTGATCAGGTCGGCTAAAGATTGTTCAACATTCTTTGGCTGGCTCAACAGGTTTCTTAGATTCTTAAAAGCCATTCCTTTAATATATCCGTGATTTGCTTTTCCCACGCAAAGAATAATTTTTCAGTTTATCAAAAGTTTTATTGATGCGATGAACTGCAGATGTTTTTCTTTAATTTATTTATTATTCTTGATAATAATAAAAAGATTGCAATGTAATTACCTTGTGATCGAAATTACTGAACTTGAGATGTTAATTACTGAAAGTTGTTGCTTAATTTTCCAGGATAATGAAATCTAAGTCACGTGAAGAAATTAGGTCCAAGTCTGATACTCGAATATGCGAGTTGCCGGATGAAATTCTTCACAACATATTGGGTCTGCTCTCAATCAGCGAGGCAGTACGAAGTTGTGTCTTAGCAAGAAGGTGGAAACAACTATGGAGGTCCATGCCTTTCTTGATTTTCAAAGATTATGATAAGAATGGTGATCTGGAGTTGTGTATTTCCTCTAAAAAATTGATCATAGTTGATCGAATCTGCACTCTCCGTGATCCGTACTATCCCATACAAAGATTTGAGCTCGAAGTTTCGTTTGATGATCAACGACTTGGTCCTAAAATTAAAGACCATATCGAGAATGCAGTGAAGTGTGGAGTGCAACACCTGGTTTTAACTCTCTTTAGTCAATATGAGCCATTGCCAAGCTGCATCTTTAGTTCGGAAAAAATGGTGCATTGTAACCTTTCGGTTGAAATGGATATGTGGCACACGCCCATCAAATTACCTGATCCCATCTCTCTTCCAAGGATTAAGGACTTATATCTGGACCACATCATGTTTCCGGATTTGAATTCCATGCAGCAAATTTGTTCTTGTCCATTGCTTGAAAATTTGAGTATGACTAACTGTGGCTTTAATGTGTGGAAGCCGAAGGTTGTCACTGTTTCTGCTCCAAACCTTAAAATGTTGTCCCTTCTGGATACTGATATGCCTTCATTAAGGATGCATTGTAAGAGCCTTAAGAAACTGGGCTATTTTGGGAAGCTCTTTGGGGAACTCCATATATCTGGAATGAAGCTTGACCATGCATACATTTCCCCTCAGGCAGCCACATCAGCATGTGTGAATCATGTTTTTAAGCTCCTAAATTGTCTGTCTAGCACAAAGATGTTAAATTTGTATACTTTTGCACCTCTCAGTCTCGACGTACGTATATTAGCTTTTACATATACTTATTATATTTCATTTAGTTTAGGGTTAATAACTAAATCGTTACCTCAACTTTCACCAAATTATAAATTGATATTTAAACTTTCAATTTCTGAGCAAATTACTAATTCTATTTCAATTTTTTCGTCAACTTGCACATCAAAATGAGCATGTTTCTACCATGTGGGGAACTTTTGATATGTATTCAAAATGAATCGGCAATAGTGTAAGGATTGTTACGAAATACTTTCGATTGGACGCTCAAATTGAACTTCCACATAATTACAATGATGTTTTTCAATTGAGCGACAAACTGCTAGTATTTTGTTACAATACTTTCAATTTTTAGCGAATTCATTTTGGGTACGCAACAAAATACATCATATGATCTGACTTGAACATAATTATTTTATATCCAATTTAAATGAATATACGATTTTTCTCGGAAATTTAACCATTTAATAAAGGGATTAAGTACATTTTCATACCACTTATTTGCACAGAATTCACTTTTGGTACGACTTTTATTTTTTTGTATATTTTTTGTACCAATTCTTTCAACTTTGTATCCTTTTGGTACCACCGTTAACTTTCAGTCTAAATTGGCCGTTAAGTGTCATGTGCCATGCACGTGACCGCCCTAAACTTTTGGATTTGTTTCAATTTAGTCCATCTAATACATCCCTAACTTTTAATTTGTTCAATTTAGTCCTAAAATTTTAAAACCAAACCCTTAACCCAAATTGACCTAGCCGGACCTAGCCTAGGGCTAGGTCCGACCCAGGGTCGGGTTCGCCTGGGTCCGGCGACCCTGACCTAGGGTCGGACCTAGCCCCAATTGGGTTCAATTGGGGCTAGGTCCCAATTGACCCAGCCGGACCTAGCCCTAACCTGGGTCCGTCTAGATCAAAGTTGGGTCAAGGGTTCGATTTTGAAATTTTAGGGCTAAATTGAACAAATTAAAAGTTAATGATGCATTAGATGGACTAAATTGAAACAAATTTAAAAGTTTAGGGCGGTCACGTGCATGGCACATGACACTTAACGACCAATCTGGACGGAAAGTTAACGGTGGTACCAAAATGATACAAAGTTGAAAGAATTAGTACCAAAAGTATTAAAAAAAAATAGAAGTGATACTAAAAGTGAATTATGTGCAATTAAGTGGTATATAAATGTACTTAATCTCTTTAATAAAACAAAAGAAGTTAAAGTCCAATAACAATTTATAATTTGGTAAAATTTTAAAGCGTATCGATTTGGTTATCAACACTTTAGTTTAAGGTTTTCATTCCACATTTCAGGGTCACTTGTCAAGCTATCTCACTGATCTCACGCAGTTCGATAATGTGATTGACTTGCATTGGTGCCAAATATTACCCAAAACGGCCCATACTATGTTAAGAAAATTCCCTTACCTGCAGAACCTTGAAATGGTAATTACCGACTATATTTTTCTTTCCTATATTGCAAAAATGAACTAATTTATACAGAAAAATTAACTAACTCATAATCATGGTGGCAGTACATTTCGTTGCCTGCAGCAGGACTTGAACCAGCTGCACCGATGGACCCACTTCCTCTACACCATCTTAAGAAGATCACATTAACTTATCTATATGAGCTTGGCCTTGGATGTATAGATTTCCATCTTGTGTCTATGTTACTAATGTCTAGTTCAGTCTTAGACAAATTGGTCTTATATACTGGTTGTAGGTCTTATGAGGACGACATAGTACTAGAGATACTGAGAAGCCTTCCCAAGCTTTCAAAAAACTGTAGGATATCTCATACCTCTGTATTTACCCATAAATATAATTTTGGTTGATTAAATTAGATAATGATATGTCGTAAAATATATGATTCTGAAGTTTAAAATAAATTTCAAAGTTTTTCTGGCCCAATTTGTTGATATTTTACTAGCCGCAGTAATTCAAAGTTTTAAAACACATTCTAAAATTCCACTTTATCATATGTAGCTATGTTATTTTAATATTCATAAATATATTTAAATATATTTATGAATATATTACTATTTTATCTTTACGTATTTTAGTTGTGACTTTTTTTTATAATGTTCTAGTTTACAAACAGATTGTTTCATATAAAAATATATAGGGTTAAAGGTCCTGTTGGTACTACATGTTTGCAAAAATTACGCTGTTCATACCACTAGTATTTTTTCGTACCGAATTGGTACCATATGTTTCCAAACCTTACTGTTTTGGTACCTCCGTTAGGGTTCCGTAAAAAACGGCCGTTAAATGGCATGTGTCATGCACGTGACCAGCCCAAAACTTTCAATTTTGTTACAATTTAGTCCATCTAATACATCCCTAACTTTTATTTTGTTCAATTTAGTCCTAAAACTTCAAAATCAAACAATTTCCCCAAATTGACCTAGCCGGACCTAGCCATGGGCTAGGTACGACCCTGGGTCGGGGTCACCGGACCCAAGGGACCCTGACCCAGGGTCGGACTTAGCCATAAGCTAGGTCCGGCTAGGTCAATTGGACCTAGCCCCAATTTAACTCAATTGGGGCTAGGTTAACGGCTGTTTTTGACAGAACGCTAACGGAGGTACCAAAACAGTAAGGTTTTGAAACATATGGTACCAATTCGGTACGAAAAAATACTAGTGGTATGAACATTGTAATTTTTGCAAACATGTGGTACCAAAAGGACCTTTAACCCAAATATATATAGTAAGTTTTGTAATCTAAAATTAATATATATATATATTAAAGTGTAATTAACAAAAAAATATATGAATTTTTTTAATATAATAATCTAAAACTTTATACGCAAAACACGAATCATTCCATTAAGTTCTCGACAACGTGCGGATACTTCGAACACAATATTAGTATTTCTTAAAATTAGCGCAAAAGCCATCGAAGTTGCAGACTACTCTTAGAAAAAACGAAATATATATCTTTTCTTATAGATAATAAAATATTAGAAAAATAAACAACTTGGGAATTGTGATACTTACTTTGACCACGGTCAACATAGGTGTTTTTAAGTTATCAACGCAGCTTTCCATTACTTGAATAACAGGAGTAATGTATATGTGCATGTGACCATCACCAATATATATAACAATGTAGATTATTATAACTTTGGCATACAATTCAATTATTCGTGATTTTATTGAGATTTCTCTGCCTGCCTTATCATCATTTCATGGAGTATACAAGGGATGACTCCGGCGAACCGCTGACTCCGGCAGGACGGGTGTTCCTCCAGAAGGAGACTCCTCAGGTGGTCCACTTTGCCGTCGGTATGAAACATGATATCGATGTACAAGCTATCAAGGAAGCAATCAACCACTCTATAATGCTCAAACACCCTAGGTTTTCCAGCTTGTTGGTCCGCAATCGTTGCGGCCTCGAGCTATGGAGAAAGACCGATATCGACATTGATCGCCACTTCATCATTGTCGATGGCCCGGATGATGATGATGATGATGAAGCAGCAGTGAATGCATATCTCGCTGACATGTCATTATGCTCGTCGGCGCTCGACGAGCGCAAACCCTTATGGGAAGTCCATGTATTAAAATCACATAAATGTTTGGTCTTGCGAATCCATCACGCCCTCGGAGATGGCATCTCGCTCGTTTCGATGCTCCAAGCATTGTGCGGCCGACCGGACAATAATCTGAATACCCTCCCGACGATGGTAAGTCGAACGCCGCCGAGATGGTCACTGGATTTGGCGGCAAAGTTAGTGCAACGAGTTTGGCTCTCCGCGGTGTTCATCGTTAGGTTTACGTTACGATCCTTATGGGTGAAAGATCGGAAGAACCCGATAAGCGGAGGTGACGGAGTTGAGCTCTGGCCGAGGAAGCTAGCGACGGCACGTTTCAAGCTCGACGACATGAAGCTTGTCAAGAAATTCGTACCAGGTGCAACCATTAACGATGTCCTAATCGGGGTCATTTCGGCTGGACTGCATCGATACTTAGACGGTAAATGGTCCGGTTCAACGCAGTCCGATATGCAAATAACGGGTATAGCCGCGGTCAATTTAAGAAAGCAACCCGGACTTCACGACATCGCGAAGCTACGATGGGGTAATCTCTTCGGAATCATGCTATTGCCATTGGATTATTCTTCAACCACGTCTAATTATAATCCGCTAGACCATATAACCAAGGCCAAGGAGAAGATGGACCGGAAGAAGGGTTCATTTGAGGCGGCATTGACGTATTGGATAGGCGATCTCGTGACATCGTGGTTCGGGTCAAATGTTATGTCCAAGCTTCTGAAGCGGGTGTTTTGTAACACGACGTTCACGATCTCTAACATGGTCGGGCCGAAGGAGCGAATTGCGTTCCTTGGAAACCCGATAACGTACATAAGGGCCAACGTGTCGAGCCTGCCGCATTCACTAACGATGCACTTGGTGAGCTACGCGGGTTGGGCGGATCTTCAAATCATGGTTGCCAAAGATATCATTCCCGATCCCGAGTTCCTTGCAGAGTGCTTTGAGGGTGCGCTTATGGATATCAAACTAGCGGTTTCAAAGGGTAATCTCAAAGGGGAATAGTTAGTTCACTTCTTTTAATTTGTTGGTAAATACATCGGCTATGTAAATAGGATTTTGTGCTAGTTTTTAATATTGGGCTCAAAAAAAATTTCGGCCTAAATTAGGCTCAAAATTGAATATAGCCCAATTTGATTGTATAAAATTGTGGAAGTCAAGCTCAATAGCAACTCGATCTGCTAATCTAGCCGTTTAATTAGCCTCAGTTTGTTCTGTAAAAATAGCAAATCCGCTTCTAATAGCAGCACCAACAACTCTCCTAAGGTGGTTCCTTGTAATAGTCACACTTGTTTTAATTCCATCAATGAATGTAGCACCAAAATTAATCTTAATAAATGGTTGTTACGTAGGGGTCCGTATCTCAGAAATTCTACAGGAATCCTCGGATTTGAGATTCAACTATTTTCAAAGGTTTTGCAAGTAAAAAATCGACATTTAATGTTCAACTGTTTAGTCCCTTTAACAATTTCATTTCTCCATTTTTAGATAGTATCTAAGGTATTGCAGACAGAAGCTCTGAATTCATCAGCTCTATTGATGTGAATAACCATGCGGCTCGGTTCGATGATCACTTTTACCCACTCTAATATGTCCTAGTTATAAGCATCCATATCAATTCTTCAATTGTATCTCCAAACAGGCTTCTTGTGTGGGCATGAGTATCCTACTCAACATTGCAAAATCTGACACATATCGAGGATGTCATTTACTCGATAATGTAGAGCTGACATAGTTGGAAGAATTTTTTTAATACATTCTCCAAATGAGCATACGATGCTTCTACTGGAGATTCAAAGTCTAGATTCTTTTCCAAGTGGGGTTGTGCATAGCAAGTTCTGTTCGGCATTACCTGTAACTAACAATTATAACAGAAGCTACAGATTACTTTCCTTTCTTTATAGCAGCCCAGATAATCGTTCCTTTTTCACTAATAGATCATTCTACTTACGTTCCAATGTAGATGCCCAAAAATCTTGAATTTAAATTGACGGCAAATACTGAATATAATGTTGACTGAACTAATCGGTAAAAATTTGGCATTTTCAGAGTTTGAATTCCACCGAATACACCATCTTGGAATGACTTTAACGGTCATATAGATTAGTTGAGTTTATTGGTCTGGTCCCCAAGTTGATGTAATTTTTTGTAAATGATATATATACCCTTTTATTGTTGTTGCTATATAAAATAAGTAACAGTTTGTACTTTCAATATAATTAAAATGCAGTACAAAAAAAATATCTTTGATCTCTTCAGCTATAGCACAAAATCCTTGAGTGTGTTGATAATAAATTGGTTAAATCTTGATGCAGAACATTAATGATATAGAGAAATTCTTGAATAGCTCGGTCCTAACACGTGTATGCCATCTGGTGGCACTTTAGCCAGTTAAAATTTGACACGAGCTAGCTTGGCTAGACCAACTATCTAGCTTGGCTAGATATCGAGCTAGCTAGAGATACTTATTACTTAACACTGCCACTTGTATGTTGCATGATATACGTATCTTATAATATTTATAATAATAATAATCTAAACAATCAAGAATAATAACGAGATAAAAAGAAGATTATGACTCTGTTATGCCACATTTTTTGTAATTGATTTAATAAACTTGGTCTTAATTAATTTGATCATCAAATCAAATAATACGGTACGTCAAGAGGCACCAAAGTCAGTGAGCGAGAAGGAAGGAGTAGTAGAGTTGTGAGTTCCGGCATGGCGTAACCCTAGGGTTAGAGATACGTCGCCGGAAGTGGGCCCACCAAACCTAATGAAGGTGGTACCTGCAGTGAATTGATCAATATTATTATTGCCGGAATTAGCGGTGATCCGGCGGTATATATCCTCCTCCATCTGGTGTTGGTGGTGGTCGCCGGAGTGAGGGTGGGCGTTTCCCGAGAAGATATATGAAGGGTCGCTATCGGAGATGGCATTATTAATATGGGATGGAGGCGTTGGTGTTTGTGCATCATGCTGCATCATATGGGGACTAGTACTGCTGCTCCTGCTACCACTGTTGCTCTTGCTAGGGTTTCTACTACTTTCTCTCTCTTGCTGCTCCTGCTTATTATTACTGTTGTTAACGACGTCGTCTTCATTGCTATTATGATCCTCCTCCTTCTCCACCTCTTTGGCCTCTTGCTGGTACATCTCTTCTACCATGGGTTTCCACAATCGAACCCTGGCATTTATGAACCAATTCGATACCTGCATTTCCATGAACTCTCACCATTTAATTCATAAATTTCAACTCCATTTGTAAGTTATTACCTAAATTAAGAAAAAATGAATCAAATTGAAAAAATAGTATTTCTCATAAAGATTTCGATATGCATGGGCAAATAGCTGCTAAATCAAGTTCAGACTTCATTATAGGGAAAACACATGTAATTTTTTATTACTAATAATAATATATGAATTAGCTTTATAAGAAGAATAATATTTTGGGTGAAAGTGACCAACTTTACAAAAAGCTGACACTATTTTACAGCTAGCTAGCTAGTTCTAGGACTAGGACAACACCATTACTTTGCATGAAAAATTGAATATAAATAAAACGACTATATTTTCATAATACCACTTATTATATACGAATCAGAAACATCTGAGAGGTGAAAAAGAATTAAACAGTGTAGCTAGCAAAATTGATATTTTTTTGTTCAACTCCTGCCCTAGCTAGATATATAGCACACGTACTTCAAATAAAGTTTTGATAAGATACATATGTAGTTATAGCTGCAACATAATTTATATATTAAAATAAAGTCTGGATGCTGACAATGTGTACAGTAGTTTCATCCCAAAGATGTGAAGATGAAAAGACAATGTGTTTTAGCAGCAGCAGCAGCAATGTTTTAGAAAGAAAGAAGCATAGACAGACAGACATGAGACAAGACTAAAGACAAAACATCCATCTCGTCTTCTTGATAATATCTTTCTTTTCAAATAATTATTTGGTCTTTTCACTTATTATGAATGTCATCTCTGTCTCTCGTTAACTTTTCAGTGGAAAGAATATTACAGCATCCATCCGTTATAAATTATTTTCAGTGGATCTTAAAGTGCTTTCTATGGATTTTTCACAGTTTTTTTCACAGGCTCTAGCATCACCCGTTATAAATTATTGTACTTTTACCTCATTGATTAACCATGTTTGTAGAAACAAGTTAACAACTCAGTCAAAAGGTAGTCGATCATACATAGCGTCACTCACTCCCTAATCTCACTTTATTCACCCCTCCTCGTATCCATCTTAATCATGCTTTCCTTTTTCTTCTTAAATGAAAAACAAATAGAAATAGACCTGTTTGTTATTTTAGGGTTGAATCAATGTTAACTTATTACTAAAAAAAATCAACTAGTAACTACAGTTTGTTTGTACATTAATTTTAAACTGAAGAGAATTCCTTCCTTACCTCATTTTTTTCCCCACCAATTCTTCTAATTATTGCGTAAAATAATTCCTTTATTTTTTGTTTAGTTTTATAATTTCTCATCGCACTGAATAAGTCGGTATAGAATTAAGTATTAATCAATATTTTTTTATTATCATTTCTATGAGGTTTAAAACTGAAGTTTTCCACATGTCATTTACTTAACTTTCGTCCAATGTTTTAGTTCACAGTTTAAATAATTACACATTAATTAATGTATGAAAAACTGATTCATATGGGCCCTTCCTTGTGTTGTTTTCAGTGACTGACTCGTATTTATGATTTTAACCTTGTGGGGTAGATGGGTAGATAGATATTGATTGATACCACCTATTATTATTATTAATAAATAAATAAAATTTCTACTAATGAAATAGAGAGAGAGAAGGGAAATGAAATGGGAAAGCTGCAAACTCTCATGTATGTAGCATGATGTCTTCTGTACTTGTCTGGGTTGTCATTATGTCGACTGAGTTTTTATTTTCACTGCTACAGAATTTATGTCTCTGGATCCCAAAAGGAAAAAGCCAACCCTAAAAACACAAATAAAATAACGTCTCTTTCTTCCTACACTAAATTCACGAACGTACGTTTCTCCTCTCCTATATTATTTTATTTCTTTCGTTCTTTATTTTATTTAAAAAGAGAGAGAAGGGCTGCATTGCAATGCAAAGAGATGATGCATATAAACCGACGGTTCCTTGCATGCTGCCTCTACTTTCTTCTCTTTACCGTCTTGATCACAATAATGAATAACTTAAACTATAAAGTTAGTTATATTCTAAGATCAAATTCTACACTAATTTATATTCGTTAAATTTTCCTGCTTTTACAATTTTTTTAATGGGTTAGTAACCAAATCAATGCATAAGCTTTATTGATTTGGAAATTACTATCTCAACTTTGCTTTCAATTGCATATCAAATATCTACCGCTCAATTATAATTTTCATTAAATTGAACGGATATAAGCATATGCAGGCCTCCTTTCCTACACATTGCCCAATTAAAAACTAATAATAATCCATTCGAAGGTTCCTCTATTAAATATGGGGATATTTTCAAGTGGGTGAAGAGATAAGGCGATCGCTTTGTTTATATTATTATTCATGTCGGGCATTTCATTTCATGTGGCTAATGCAAACAAGTGCCCCACTAGCTAGCAAGGGAAACTAGCTACTTAATAGTACAATGCTATTTTTGTCATATTATAATTTATTGATGATTTAATCAGGGAAAGAAGATCTAGTTAAAGAAACAAGATTTGGAGTAATTAGCAAAAATGAGAGAGATGATGCAAATGCAGAAATAAAAGGAGGAAATAATTAATTACCTGATTTCTTGAGAGGCCAGTCTGTCGAGCCAACAGATGCTTATCTGCGTCACTTGGATACCTGAGAAAGAGACCAGAAAATGACATCAATCTCTCCATACACAGACCTACCAAGCTAGCTAGCTGCACTGCAGCCTACGTTCGTACATATGTATATACATGCATGCTTACATAAAGTCATTATTGTATTAAAGGAGAGGAGGATCTATTTTCAGTTAGGGTTTTAAATTTAATAAAATATTAAAAAAAAAAAAAAAAAAAAACTCATCTTTGTCTGTATGTATATATGTATGCATGGGGTTGCAGGCAGAGTGGAGCAGTAGTTGCAGAAGCAAAGATGACAACAGCTGGTGCACTCATCACTGACATTTCTAATTTCAACTACGTACACAAAACCAAACCTTTGCACTTTCAATGACAATATTGCCTTTGATTTGTTTCTAGTGAACCGTGCATCGATCACTTTTGGAACCCTAGACTCAATTTCCAAATTTGGTTACATTTTCAAACAAGCCTACTTTGGAAAATATTTTCAAGATTCACAGTATTTGGAAAGATAGATAGGGTTATATACTGCAGCAATCATTTCATCTAATCAACATTTATCATCTCAATTTTTATATATATTATAATCAACTGCATCTAAATACATTTTGTTTTAGTTTAACATTTAAACAACTCTATTTTTTCCTTCTTTAGACCAAAATATGAGTGTTGCTATAACAATGTGAAACAATCTAAGTGGCATGTCATTTTTATTATTTTTGCTTACGGTTGCATGACCGGTTTCGCCTGAAGAAGCATTTCCTATAGGTAATTCACTTAGGGCTTTCTATTAAGCGCTTAACATCATTAATTCTAGCTAGCTTGATGTATCGCTCTTGTTTTAATTTATCTTATAAACACATTCTTAATGTGTACATACTACATGTATATTATTATAAATATATAAAAATCAATACATTAAAAAAAATAAAGAGAGTTGAGTAGCTGGGAAAGCATCGTAAATTTTATTCTCAAAACCACCTTTACTAGGGGTCCTCAGCCATTACCGTTACTGGTGATGAGTTTGTGGTGGGAGAATTTTGTTACTTTTTTAAAGATGTTTATGATAAGCAATTATAACAAGTATATATATTTATTATCTAGCTAGGCTGGGTCAGCGAGGGACCACTTGAGGGAGTGTGGAAAAGCAAGGGAAGGACCAAACACTACTTGCTTCTTTTCTTTATACAGCTTTTGAGACAACATCCGAGGACACTGATGCAATACTGTTGTATTCTCTTGTATGTATGAAATCTAGAAAGTTATACAGTTGAATGAAGTTGAAGAAGAAGAAGTCTATCTGATTTATTATTATTATTATTTTGTATATGTGTATTATTAGCTATCTTGAGCTAGGGCTTTGTACAAAATATATAAAAACACAAACTGAACTTTCAATGGCATACCAAAGTGTAAAAAAATATAGTTCACTTTCAATCACATCATTAACGTGACACACAAGAAACCAATCATCATATATTTTCTGTATTAAAAAAATTATGTCAACGTAACATGTGTGATTTTCATCACTTTCTAACAGAAAAATCAATATAGTCTACATTTTTCCATGTTTGCAAGTTGAAAGTTCAGTTTGTTTTTTTGTTAAGAAAAAAAGTTCAGCAAAATATAACTCGGTTATTATAATTTCGTTATATTAAAAGCGAACTTACGGGTGTAGGAAGTGCTCGAAAAGCCAGGCTCTTAAAATGGTGACGGATCGATCAGGCAAGCCGCGTTGAGGGCGCCATGCATCTTGGTCCATTTGATGGAATGCTCTTTGTTGTCTTAGTGTGTGATCTAACATTTTAAGCCTGGGTGTCTCACCCTTTGTGATCCCACAGCTGCTACTACCACTCTCCCCAAGAAGCTCACAGCTGTGCTTTAGCTGTGCTTCAATGGCATCTTTCAGGCATCTAAAATGCCTTGACATTGCCTTTTGTGCTAGCGCTGTGTAAGGAACTGCTGCTCCCAATCCCATCACCAAGTCGAATGAGTTCACCACCATTTGCATCTGTTCACAGTAATGCTTATATCTTCCTTCAACCTGTAGTAATTAATTAATTTTATCTGGTTAATTATCAAATTGCTAGCTGATCTTTGGGCTGTCAAACAAATTTCTAACTAAAATTTCACATTTTTTAAACTTTTCATACACAATTACTACATACAGTGGCGAGGGTAGAATTTTTCAAATGGAGATTCACTATTGAAAAAATTAAATATTTAAATTAAAAAAAATAAATTGATATGGGTGTTAAGACTCTATATTTTGTAGAATAACTTATTATAATTATAGGTAATATGCATACAAAATATATTTAATTAAACAGAAAATGGGGACAAAGACAATATCACATTATTTTATTTATATACCTTTTGTAATTATATATTGGTACTTGGTTTATTTCATGGAAAATATGTAATAAATAATATTGCTATTTTGAATGATAGTCTCCTTCACCTAACAATGTATAATATTTATAACATAATTCCAACAGATTGTTGATTTCGCACGCTCACCAGTCAGCCAGCCAGCACAAATGAGAATAATGGTATAAATTAAGCAATGAAGCGCCGACATTTGTGTCTTTTAGTTGGTTTTGTTGTTGGATGAAAAATAACACATATATACATGTTCTCCTATATATGATTTATTATATGCACAACTTTAAACTTTGTGAGTTAAAGAACTAATAATTGCAATAACAAAAAAGTCGAATATTAATGTTTGGTTTAATTAGGAGTTGTAAAAAAAGTGGTCCCTAGCTAGTAACTAATCCATAGTTTATATAGTTCCCTTCACTTTCTGAATTTAAATTTGCAGTAAATTAGATTTCATCCATGCATATGGAGTAGCTAGCTATATAGATAGATACATACATACTCCAAGAAAATTTTATTCTGTTTTGGGAAGACATTGATATGATTTGATAGTTAAGGAAGATCATATTGGAAAGAGAAAAAGATCACAGACAAGACCAGAAGCTCGTTTCATCTCAATTTCAACAAGTAAATTAAATGCGTAAATCCAAAGTATCCCACCACACCCTACAGAAGTAGTTGACAATGATTGCAACTAATTAATAGGGATATTAAGTTTTTAGTATTTCAACTATTGTTTATTAACTTTTTTAGCATTGCAACTATTTAATTTTTTTTAATTGTCTCAACTACTTGAAATGTTATTATTTAGCGACACATGACTCGCATTAGTTAAAAAGTATGCTAGACGCGATTACATAGTATGGGAAACCATGTTAAGTACGAGTCTAGACCAAGTCAAGCCCCCTAGTTTACCTTGAGCGATAAAAGCTTTAGATTAGTAACAACTCAATTGGCCGAACTAAATGACTCACACTACTCGAACTCATTCTAAACATGGACTTCTAGACTATGTGATAATGTCTAGTAGTATGAACTCGGAAAAATGTGAGAAACTTAACTAGGAGAATCTCGAGTCATGTATCATTCAATAGTAAAACTTACACTTGAAACACTTAAAAGTAAAAAAAAAAAAAAAAATTAAATACTAAAGAATTAATGACTAATTGATGTATTAAAAATGTAGTATTTTCTAATTAATAGAAAAGCAGCAACACTATAGTTGCTCCATCTCCTTGTCTTTTCTCTTGTTATTCACATTCAAATCATTTTCATTGTCGACCGAGGTATACTTAATATTTGGTATTTTTTATAAATTAATAAGTTAGAAGAAAAAAGTTGTTAAGAATATAAATGTAAAACGTATTGCATGCTTAACTATAAAATATTCATGATTGATATTGCTGGCTCAAAATTCATTCAATATAAAAGTGGAAATCTAATACTAAACACTGTTGGCCAAAAAAAAAATACGAAACACTTTGTTAGTGGCCAAGAAATATTAAACACTTTGTTTAATAGCCTTTATTTATTAGAAGAACTTTATATATATATTAAGTAGGTGCCGGCTTTCCTGATGATCTAGTATATTAAACTGGCAATTATATTGCGTCACAGTGATTAATTAATAAATGATTGAATAAACTAAACTCCACTAAAATGATTGGTTAATGACAAGAGAGAGAGAGATTACTTGCCTCGTCAAGCATGGCTAACAGTTTGACCTTTCTTCTTTGATGCTCCATTCTATCAGCAGACGATAACGGAGGAGCAGTGTCCTTGGATATTGATGAGGAATTATTATTAGAAGAAGAAGCACCATTATTATTAGGGTTTGACCTCCCATAGGAAGTTTGACCTGCAAATTCTTTGCTCTTGTTCTTGAATTGGCTTGATCCTCCTACACTGCAAAACTCCTCAAGCAGTTCCCGGGCGGCCTTGAGGTATTTAGAGTTCCTCAGCACGTTTACCACTCCAACAGACGACCCATACGCCACGTGGACCGAATTAGAGCCAGCGGCGGCAGTTGCTGCCGGCGGCGGCGCTAATTGATTATTGGTATACAAGTGGTGCAACACGCTGGATGAGAGAGACAGTGATAGGCCCTGACCCTCCACGAACCCCGGTGTCGGCGCGTTCCCAAAACCCAAATTAGGGTTTGGATTTGGGAGAAGCATGGATGTGGTGGCGGCGGCGGAATTTGGAGGAGGCGGCGGCGATCTTGTTTGAACTGCCGCGGGATTCATCAGAAAGAGTTGCATGGAGTCTGATGCCACGTTCATCGCGGCTTGGTGGTGCAGAAACTGAGTGGCAGCTCCAGCTCCGGCGGCCGCCGCCGACGGGAAATTGAACATCTCGGAGAGCATCCCGGTGGGCTCGTCGTAGACGACTGGTGTATGATCGTCGTGAATCCCGACCTGCAGATGTGGCGGCGGTGGGGGGTCGTGGAAGCTGGCATGGAGGCGAAGCTTGTGACGACGGATCTGCTGGGCTATGTGATGGTCATTATCTTGGTGGCCGGTGATGGGGAAGCTGTAGAGGCTATGGTGGTGGTCCAAGTCTTGGGACATAGACTTAATATGGTGGTGGCCTGAAAATTATTATATAGCTAGAGTGAGAGAAGAGAAAGAAGATTGGTGTGGTGTTGCAGTAGCTATTGCTACTCCCATATCATCACAGCTATCATATATATCTATCTAGCTACCTCTACCTAGCTTTACACACACATATATATATATATATATGTATAGTGTTGATGATGACTCAGACAATTCTACTCAATTACCACCAGAATTATAAGGAAAAATGAAGAATACTTTGTATTATCATCCATTTCGATGATGCAAGCTTCTAATTTTGTGTGGTTAGCTGATATATATAAAGATAAATATAAATATATATAAATATACCTCTGTGAAGAATGAAAGCTGGTGTGAATTCAATTAGAAGAAGAAGAAGAGGTGTGAGACATCGTTTTCCGGTTTTGTAAGTGTTGTGATTGAAGAAAGGCTCTGTCTTGCTGTCATGACGACGACTGTCTGATCTCTATCTTTCTCTCTGTGTTCCTCTTTTTAGAACTTAGCTCTGTGTTTTTTTTTTGGTTTGCTGCCTTCTCTTCTCTGGAAAATTATACAAGGTTTTCTTCTTCAATCACAACTTAATAATAAATAAGGGAATAATAAATATATGGATATCTCTGCCCCATATCCTACTACAGCCCAGAGAGAGTGAGAGGAGAACAAAAGGAGAGAGAGAGAGAAAGAAGGGTGCTTGTCGCTATATTTTTTTCACCGTCCTTCTTTCCATTCTCTATTGCTTTATTTATTTTCTTCAGATTAATAAAATAAGTTAATTACTAAAAAACTGTCCAATATTTAGCCTATATTAAAAATAGGTGTCTGAAGTTTGAAATGTTAAAATGGACGGTCTCAAGTTTTATTTTTGTTGAAATTTGGTGTCTCGGTGTGATTACTTTAGAGAAGTCAATTCCGACGAAACCGTCTGTCAAATTCGAGCTCTCATACACACTCCCTTCTCGTCATCTTGCCGGGATTGTCATTTAAAAAGTTGGTTACATCTGGGCAAGTAAATATCGCTCTATTGTTCTTGGAAAATGGCTCCACACCACTCTTCTAGAAACTTTTTTTTAATGTTCAATTTTTAGGTTAAATTTGACGATTTTGTGAAAAGTAAAGAGTGATGGATTATGAGTGGGTTGGTGGGTTGATGAAAATGATTGAATGGAGATGAAAAGACGCACAGAGACACCAAATTTCAACAAAAACGAATCTTGTGATAGTCCATTTTAACATTTCAAACTTCAGACACCTAATTTTAACATAGGGTAAACCTTGGACAGTTCTTTAGTTATTAACCCTAATAAAATTGACAAAACCACTTGGACCTTGATCTAATGTTCATTTGGGTTAATGATCAGGTATCTTGACTACACTATATCGTTTGTGATACGTTGATATAGTCAGTACATAGCTGATTATTCATTAAATATAGTTGAATTAAATCTTAAACCGTAACTAAAAGAGTCCAAACATTAAAATAACATAAATAAATTTAAAGTCGTCACTACTAACTCAACTTATTGAAAAATCATGTTTGATAGAGAAATCTCCTTAGATATAGTATGAATAATTAAAATATAAACAAATAAAAAAAACTTATGAGCAAATAAATGGAGAAGGAACAGTTGAGATGACTCATACATGTATATGATCAGTATAAATTCGAAAATCGTGGCTCGTACCATTTATTGAAGAAATCGATCAAAAACGAATGGGAAATGAAGAAGATGAGTTGAATTGAAGTTTGGAACAAATGAATTCCATAATCTGAGCTTCTAGAAATCAAACAGTAAATCGGAAGTTCATCAACGTTCCTAACAACGAAACTTGCTATATATAGCAAGTTAGTTTAATTAACTAATTTTTAGAGACTTAACTAAAGGTCCCTAAACTTTCACACTTCCACAATTCCCTTACTTGTCATCTTCTCCATCATTTGGTTTGAAAATGTCTCGAATTCCATAGCTCCGCAGCAGCTCGTAATGTTGCTGTTTTCCAAGAGCCTTGATTAGTATATCAGTTACTTGACCTTTAGAATCAACATGACATGGAATGATAACTCCTTCTTGAAGTTTGCATCGCACAAAATGGCAATCCATTTCGATGTGTTTGGTGCGTTCATGAAATATCGGGTTATTGGCAATGTGGATTGATGCTTGGTTATCACGGAAAATAGTGACTGGTTTCTTCACGCATATATTGAATTCCTTGAGCAAACCAATAATCCAAATCAATTATGCAGTTGCCTTCCTCATACTTCGATATTCAGCCTCTACACTGGAAAGAGAGACTGTTTGCTGCTTCTTGGTCTTTCAGGATAGCATACTCTCACAAATTTTGATATAATACCCTGAAATTGACTTCCTAGTTACTGAGCAAGAGCCCCAATCACTATCACAAAACATTGTCAAGTGTTCTAAGTCTGAAGAGGAAGAAAAGAGTAGACCTTGTCCAGGGCTTCCTTTTATATATTTGATAACTCTCATTGTTGCATCCCAATGAGATCTTTTAGGAGCATGCACAAATTGACTCAGTGTCTGTACTGAGTAAGAAAGATCAGACCTTATAATTGTTAAATAGAGCAAACACCCCACAAGTATTCTGTATTTCTCTATGTTTTCAAACATATGGTCTTATTCATTCAAACCAAAGTGATGATCATACTCAACATAAGTAAATTTAAGATTCTACTCAATTGGTGTTTGAGCTATTTTGGAGCCAACTAAACCTGCTTCTTCAACAAGTTCTAGAGCACACTTCATTTGATTAATTATAATGCCCTCTTGTGATCTTGCCACCTCTAGCCCCATCAAGCATTTCAGAGTGCCCAAGTCCTTTAACTTGAAGTGTGACTGCAACACACCTTTTAACTCTTGAATCATCTTGTTGTTCGACCCACTAAGTAGTAAATCATCTACAAAAACTAGCAGGTGAACCTGGTCTCCATTATCATATTTACTTACCAATGAATAATCAAACTTACTTTGCTCATATCCATGCCTCATCAAGGACTGAGAAAGTTTCATACTCCATTGCCTTGAGGCTTGCTTGAGACCATATAAAGACTTAATAAGTCTACAAGCTTGTCCATTCTGACCTTTATCTCTTCCACATTTGAAACCTTGAGGAACTTCCATGTATACTTCCTCATCCAAATCCCCTTGAAGGAAAGCATTATTAACATCTAACTGATAAATTTCCTAACATTTGATAACAACTATTGATAAAAGACTCCTCACTGTAACATCTTGACCACATGAGAAAATGTTTCTTTGAAATCTGTACCAGCTTTCTGAGTATATCCATTGGCTACTAAACGTGTCTTATACCTATCAAGAGATCCATATGCATTATATTTCACTGAATCATAATTGCAACAAGCTCAATCAAGCGCATAATCAATAGATCAGATCGATTCGCTCTGATACCACGAAGAATTCGATCAGAAATGAATGTAAAATGAAGAAGATGAGTTGAATTGAAGTTTGGTGCAAAGGAATTCCATAATATGAACTTCTGGAAATCAAACAGTACATTGGAAGTTCATCAACGTTCATAACAACGGAACTTGCTATATATAGCAAGTTAGTTTAACTAACTAATTTTTAGAGATTTAACTATAGGTCCCTAAACTTTTATTTGTTGACAAAAGTAACCCTAAACTTTCATACTTCCACATTTATAAATTTGGTTAAATTGTTTCATTATGGTACGGTGTGGCAACGGTACTAAATTTTGAACTCGTAATAGTTATAATATTGAGTTCATATTACGAGTATAACCAAATTTTTATATATATTTACATTGCTTTCACAAGTTCGGACCAGGAGCGTTAAGGTTAAAGTCCTCCTCAAGGTGGCGTCTCCGGCAGGTTTCGACCTCGGATCGCCCACGTGAACACAACTCGCTTTACCAGTTGGTCCAACCAACCTTATAAGCTCCATATTATAATATTAATACTAAAACTTTAGTACTCAAAATTTATGGAAGTCTGTTATTTTTATCCATTAACATTGATTTTGTCTTTATTATAGTTTTTTTTTTTCGTTAAAGTCTTTATTATAGTTACTCACAATTAAAGTGTCAATGTTGTTATAATTATTGCAACTTGAGATATTTTTGTTATAATTATTGCAACTTGAAATATTTTTGTTTGCATTAAATTAGTTTAGATGGCTATAATGCCTCATTAACCCTTTTGGAATGAATAACATGATATAGGATTTTCCGACTTGATCAAATGGAACTTCAACCCGAGCCACCATTAAAATTAACTTAACTAACTATAGTTTATAGCTGATTACTTAGCAAAAAGGGACGGGACAAGTCTTTTGGGACTTCGTAAAAAATCCCTAGCCCTAGCCCTATCCCTAGTTGAGAAGAAAAGTCCCGCCCATTAGGGCTTGGGTACATTTTTAGGACGGGCTTTTTGGGACGGGCTAGGGCGGGACGGCGGGATTTTGAGCCTCTCGGGATATTTGCTCACCCTATGTACCACTAGCCATATACATGTATACATAGTCGAAAATAGTTGCACTCCCAACTAAATGTATTTTTAAATATAAACGAAAAACAACTATGTCAATAAGTTGATATCATCCATCCATCTTACTTATTTTTTTTGGCAAGTGTATGGACCAATTTGTTAATTAATTTCCCAGTAAATATGTTTAAACTTGTACCATCCAAATAAATTAAGTAGCGTCCTTCAATCTAAAATAAGTGCATTAGATGTCTATATCTTCACTAGGTTTTCCTCAGATTAAACCCATGGCTTCTTTTATATCCCCTATGTACATATATAAATACGTTTTAAATTATTTTTTAGTGCTCATAATGGAATCGTATCAAATGAATTATTTTTTCAATAAAACGCAACATAAATCTAATTTAGGGTAGCCTTGCAATTGGTACACTCGCTATAATAAGAATACTCGATCTGAATTAGATGCACATGGTATCAAATCCATGATTATTCCATGCCAATTGCCACACTATATATCAATTTAACACATGCCCATTAAAAAGCTTATAAAGGCATACACGAACATGATATGTCAATAGATTTTCTAATAATATATACACATGATTAGCATTTTGCAATGAAGTCATATGCTGGGCCTGAGCCCAGTATTGGGCTCTAACACTAAAGTCCAATTAAGGCCCATACAACAGTCGGATATCTAGGCCGAAAGAAAAAGCTTACTTTCTTTTTTCTTCGTCATGCCCAAGCCAACGGCCCCAACCCCTAACAGTAGTAATCCGATTCCTCTCTTGCTCTAATTTTGGTCCCGTCGCCGCCATTAAGCAACGAACCTTTCTTATTCTCTGTAGTCTCCTTCGCCGCTGCAAGCTGCATCACCTCTCGAAGGAGGTCAGCCACCAGATCGGCTTCGTCTTTCCGAAGGTGACCAGAAATCTATAGGGAACCTTAGTTGCTAAAAGGAAAGAAACTCGGTCCACACCTGACCCCTTCCCGAAGTTTTCTTCGTTCTCTTCTATTAGGATAGGTCAGGTCCATTTAAGCCTCCGTGGCTGACATTCACCTGCCAGACTTCGTCTTCTTCCGGCGCCTTGAGTTTCAAGTCAGCGAATGCAAACAGCAGGCGGACTATTCACAAGTTGTTATTTTCTTTAAGCCCTAACTTAGGAAGAGTTTCTATGGCGAGCAGGAAGCTGGTTCGAGACGTTATTTTCTCGGGGCAGCCTCTTTTTGTTCACCTTCGGTCTACACAGCAGGTTCTTTCCCGTTTACTGCTCTACGCGGGAAAATTGATATTGATGGTTGATTTTTACTACAATGTAATTGTTTGTTTAGCTCGATGGTCTTATTTTTGTTCGTTCTCAGACTCTGCGTTCCCGAGTTAGAGCAATCCCTGATAATGGGTATTTGGGCGAACGGAGATTTAGTGTTCTCAATGAATTTTCCAACAAAGTTAAAGGTGAAGTAAACAGGTATTTGATTCCACGTTTGATGCTTTTGCGAACTAGCATTTGTTTAAGTTTCGTTACAATGATCCGTTACAGTATAATGTTGGTCTTGCTCAGGCGTCTTTGCTTTGCATTGGTTGTTAATTGTTATGATAAGATGATACTGAACTTTTCCTTAACCGGTCGATTTTAGGAATCAAGAATTTCAAAAATCAGTCAAGGAACTGAAGGAAAAAGCGGAGGAGCTGAAAGGAGTGAAGGAGGATCTGAAAATAAGGTATCGTCATACTAAAGATATATATATTTGCTTCAACATGGTTGTATATCAAAGATGGGTAAGTATTTCAATAGAACCTGAGTTGGTCGTATGAAAACTGCAGAACCAAAAAGACAACTGAGCAGATTTACAAACAAGTTGATGGTGCTTGGAATGAGGCTGAAGCTACTGCAAAGAAGGTCTGCTCTTAATAGTCTCGGTTCATAGGCTTGTAGAGTTGGATCAAATTAGTAATGTACTAACATACTGTTTTTCTCAAACTGTTGGTGTTCTTGTTATTTTTCAGGTATCTGCGACTATGAAAGAGAAGATTTCTGCTGCTAGAGAGGAGGTGGGACTGCTATTTATTTTTAGGCTGCCAATTATAAAATTAGTGAATTAGGATGCGTGATGGAGCTTTGAAAATGTCCTTTTAGGTTAAAGAACGTTTTCGAGTGGGGAACCAAGAGCAAGCAGAGTCTTCCGATGTGAAAGGAGGAAGCTCAGGTGCGTCTTCAGCTGAAGAGAAGTCCCAGTCAGCATCTGACGATAAATCAGAAACATTTTTTGGCAAATTTAAGACGAGTGCATTTTCTGCTTCTCCTAAGGTCTCCACGGCATTTGAGAAGCTTAAGGAAGTAAAAGTGATTGATTTAGCAAAGAAAGGATATGGCATTCTGAAGGATGAGCTAAGTGGCACCCCAACTAATAGAAGAAAGCGTATGGAACATGCTCCTCCTTCAAAAACTGGTGAAGCAAGTACCAGAACTGATATAGTTGTAATGCCCTCTACTCAGTCCCCATGGAGTAAAAAGTGGGAGGCCTTAAAGGATAAGGTGTGTAATCTCCTGCCTGGTAGATGTATATTTTCACTTTGATGCATGGTTGTAGCCTTGCAAGTTACATGTATTAATTTAAATTGGGTGCTATTTCCCCAGATGCGAGGGAATCCCATGTTCAAGCGTGTCAGTAAGATGAGTGAGCCAGTTGTCTTGAAAACTCAGGAGGTATCTTCTCTGCCTAGAATCCTCACTTTGCTATTTGTGCTCCGCATGTATGTGTATTGATCATACACATAGAAGATTCTGTGACATGAGATATTACTAGACTACCCGAGTCCGGTTTAACCGTTTAAGATAGATTTTCACATTGATTCTGATAATATGACACATAACTTACTTTTTTTCTTTCCCATTTGGAGCTGATACACTATACATAGGCTAGAAATCGTACATCAATTCTTGACTGAAAGAGTCAAAATCTTCACATATCACCTAACACGATTGGACCAGTTAAACAAATATCTTAATTCGAACGTAGATTTACAGATAACAATTATAGATCAACTGATGTTTGTTTCATTCAAGAATGTGAGAGTCAAACTCATTGTATCTTTCTTTTATTGAGTATTTTTTTTTCTTTGTCGGCTTGAGAAAATTTTAAAGATAATTACTATTAGATGTGCTTCTGTTGTTGTTATATTATTTTAATTTTCATTCATTGGATTTGCAGTTTGTGGAAGACGCTAAAGAAAAATTGGAAACTAGTGATAACCGTGTTATTCATAAATTCCAAGAGTATATATCTATCTAGCTCTCTCTCTCTCTCTGAAGAGTTTGTTTTAGCTTCATTTGAGCTAATTTTTCTTTTACAGCCTGAATGAGAGATTATCTGAAGAGACCGATGCTGCTTTAGCTAGTAAGGAAATATGTCGACGAGACCCGTATGTTCCTATCAAAGTTATTCTCTTTCCCTTTTCTGTTATGATATTATTTGTTAAATTTATAATGTGACATTTGCATGTTCAGATCATTTTCGCTGCCAGAGTTAGTCGAAGAAATTCAAGAAAATGTCAAGCCTATTCTTAATGCCTATATTAAGGTCAATGCCAAGCCCCTCTCTGTCATGCTTGTTAATGCAGTGATTCATGATATGCAATCTTTCATGTGGTTTATACTCTGCGCCTAAACATAAAACCATCTGTTATACATACACAGGGAGATGCTGAAACTTTAAAGAAGTTTTGCTGCAAAGAAGTCATTGAGAGGTGCATAGCCGAGCATGCTGCTTACCAGGGCCATGGTATTTTTTTCGAAAACAAGGTATATAATGTTGTTTAGTTGGTTAAACTGCCCTAGCTGTGGTATACTTTTAGTGTTTCGTCAGTTCTTGTGATGCTGCAATGAGAAGACATGAAATTTCTATAAAGTTGAACGATTGGAACTTGAATATTCGTGCCATATTTATAAATGCAGATTCTACATGTTTCTGAGGTGGAAGTGAGAGAGAAGAAAATGATGGGCACTAGTCCCATAATTATTGTTAATGTAAGCTGAGTTTATTTGAAAGTAATAGTTTACCTGATGCTGCTGCTTTTACATGGAGATTGGTTCTTACGTGCAATATTCGCAGTTTCGGACACAGCAGATATACTGCGTAAGGGATAGAAATGGCGCAATTACTGAGGGTGGCAAGGTAAGCAATCAAAATAGCATTTATTTTACTTCTAACGATGATTCTATTTAAATGCCTTATTATTTGGTTGTTGTTTGCCTCTTGTAGGAGGCATTTGTTGAGCTAATTTTTTAACCTTGGTAGTAATAATAAAAATGTGATTGAATTGTAGGACACAATACACACGGTGTATTACGCATGGGCGATGCAACAAATTGATCCTGAAGAACTTGGTGAAGGAGCTATTTACCCTGTATGGAAGCTACGAGAGATGCAACAGATGGGTGTCCAAGCTCTTATCTGATAAGCAAGGATTTACAAAATTGAAACAAACAATAAAACGACGCCATTTTATTAGTTCCCATTTTTTGTTTGTTTTTCGGAGGTGTTAATGTAACACACACCCAATAGTAGTAGTAGGCGGAAATGTATGATTTTGTTTTTACCTCGAGGAATATAGTTTTGTTTAATGGCAGGTAGCCAAAAGCATTTCTATTATTGTCTCATTATTTCTATCTCATTGGATGAGGATACAACATCAAAACTACGGGTAGAATTTCATGATCAACAGGCGTACTAAATAAATACATCCGATCATCAAAACAGTAAAAATTAATACATAAACTCTGAAAAAGCGGTGGCTGTTTGGGATTTACCGCGTAATTAGCGGCGTCTGCTGAAAGTATGTGGCTGTGTACATGCATTGTATATACAAAGTAAAGGAGGGTCATAATTTCATATGTCTGCTATTTCAAAGTAACGTGATGGAAAAAAGATTAGATAAAATAAAATTATAAAATATTAATCGCAAATATCAATCAGCAATTATGCATTAGATTGGTATCTTAATATTATTATTAATTTTCCCACTAGGTGGTCTTGAGGATATACATTATTAAAAGGGCAGCTTGTATAGCATCTTTATACTAGAACAAAATGAAAGGAATAAAAATTTATTTATTTTTAAAATTCGATAAAATTTGAATCTAAACATCATATTAATGGAATAGATAACGTTGAAGGTTGAATCATTATATGATATATTACATTAATTCCAATATAATATTTAATACGATGAATATGATGATGATGTTGAGAGTGTTTGAACTATTTATTACTAATAATCAATAAATATTGGTTTAAATTAAATGAAATAAAAAGATAACGGGTCCTAATTTAAGTATACTTTCCATATATATATCAATGGAAAGGAAAGGATACTAGCAGAAAAAAGTGAAGCTACTAGAAGAAAACTCAGCCATCAGGATTAATGTTACGGGTCCTAATTTAGGTATCTTTTCGTTTCCTCATTCTTCTCTTTCTCGGAAATTACATGTTTTTTTTCTTCCACAGAAATTAGAATATCCTTCTCCTCCCATTCTCACATTACTTATATAAAGATGTCTTCTCAACTCCATGTCACTAATTAATACCAACTATTTATACTTGTTCTTAATCTATTTCTGTTCCCACTTCTCGGCCACCATACATATGTTGGGTGTCCATGAATTACAAAGTATGAAGAAACAAGGGAAGAAGAGTGGTGGTTCATCTAGGAGGCAATTACTTAAGGTTGTTTACATCTCAAGCCCTATGAAAGTGCAGGCCAGTGCTTCCGAATTCCGGTCGATAGTGCAACAACTAACCGGCCGGGACTCCGATGTGGCTAGATTCATGGATGAGCATCAAAGTGATCATGATGATAGTGATAATAGCTCAGCTACAGATACTAATAGGTCATTAATTAGTGATGATGATTATAAGGGCAGCCTCCTGTTTGATCTGGATAATATGTTATCTGCAGGGGAACCAAGCTCTCTGCAGGTTTTTTTTCTTTTTTAAATGTTTTTAACTAACTAGTAATATAATCATCATTGTAAAGGTTTGGATCCATTTAGAGTTCTACGAGTTTTATAGAATAGGGAATAATGAATAAGTGGTAAGGAATATAAATAGGGAATAAGAAATATGTAATACTAATATGATGTTACTTGGTTGACCTGAGAAATATAAAATGAGGATTCCAAATTCAGTGTTTGGCGGGAGAGCGGCGGAGGCGAACGATCGGCGTCAGTGGAGGGCGGGAAGGCATGTTAAATTCCACATTGGGCCTAGTCAAACCCAACATGCCAACATAGAGCAACTATTTTCACAAGTGAGGTTCCATCCTAAAACAAATTGGTGATAGGAGGATGTAACTCACTTATTTATATAGTGCTCTATTATTCCACACACCACCGGTGTGGGACAACTCACGGTGGAGTTCAAACGGTGACTTCAACACACCCACGCACCGTGAGGACTCTTTTTTTAATTATGCACCGGCTTTTTTCAAATCCGGATGGGTTGGGACTTAATTTCAACAAACCCCACTCTCACGCCAGGCCCGACCCGGTAACCTTGTACGTGGAGCCAACAAAGGGGACAAACCCAACACCGCCTATCGGAACCGGGTTCTGATACCATGTTAAATTCCACATTTGGTATCAGAGCTTTTGAAGGAGTTGGGAGTCCATGTGAGATTACCAATTCCTATCTACACAGATAGTGAATCAGCCATGAAGATTGCCAAGAATCCCATGTTCCATGAGCGCACTAAGCATATAGAGCCTGATTGCCATTTCACAAGACATCATATAGAGTCAGGGGTGATAGCTGCCACTCATGTTGCTTCAAGGGATCAACTCGCTGACTTGCTTACCAAGGCATGGTGAAGAAGCAACATATAGCCCTGCTCAAATTATATGGCATAAAAGATGTTTTTTCACGAAAAGAAAGAAGATGAGAAAGGTGGGGGAATATACGATACATGGTTTCAACGTATATGGTGCAAGGCACCATGCCGCATCACTATGCATCATCCACTAGTTAGCATACTAATACTTACAATAGTTAGTTAGAAGCTTACTCTTGTATAAATACTAACACATGTAAATGTTATCTCCTGATTTGGAGTCTTGATAATGCACAATTCATATTCTAAATCCTCTCTAAATCCTCATAGTTTATATGGTATCAGAGAAGGGTGGGCGGGTGGCGGCGGGCGGAGAGTAAGCAGCAACTGGCTAGAGGACGACCGAGCGGCGGCAACAACAGACGTCGCCGACGAGCGAGCGACAATGTTAAAATTGTCTTCTTATTTCAATTCCTACAAAATGTGGAATAGTCATTTCTAGGGGTTGGATTAAAATTAAATATTCCCTTATAATTAGGAGGAACTGGGAATCATTATTCCACATATTTAAATAAGCAAATATTATCATACTGTCATTCCAACACTGGTGCAGCCTATTTCGGGCCTTTTACCAATACTCTCCTTTGGGCCGATGTTGGTAAATAAATTTATTTGCTATTATTGGAGGAATAGGCACAACTATGTCAAATCAAAATGATGGGCCTCAGGCCCACGAGGCCGGCCATGCTATTTGAGCTTATTATACTGTGCAAAATTCTATTTAAATGATCATTATGTTTAAAAATTATTATTAATATACACGTGTGACAATTTATATATAAAGGTAATATCTAAAATAATGTGTCTATTTCATGATTAATTTTTTATATACTTTGAAATATATAATATTTTATGTTATTAAAAAGCTCATTTGTATCTAATTTTGTATCAAAAAATATAATTTGTAAATGGAAGTATATATAGTAAAAATTATTTATCAAACCAGCGCTACTAGAGCTGCTTACTGGTATCTACTAGTGGTAAAAGAAACCAAAGATCTGCTGGTGCTTAAGTGAATTATAGTGAATTGTATATAATGTGTGTAAGGAATGGATTTTCATTTGAGGGTTTAAATTGTGAAGAGATGTGGATGGAAATGGTGTACTCAATATGATAGTGATAGGCAACAGCATAGTCACATCTCTCGTATGTTATTAGAGTGCCATCAACTATCATCTTAATAAAGTGGTGAAATAATCAAGTATCATTTTAATTCACCACTACACCCATGACCCACGTGTTGCTGCACGATTGGATTCCCTATCGTTAGCTCCAATTTTCTCGTGTGTTTCTCAAAATATGTCCAGATTCATTGGGTATGTAATGTAAGCCTTCCTGTCAAGATGCACACACACCACTATTAAGTCCACATTCACTTGCACAAGTACAATACAAAAAATTATCATATTCATTCAGTAGTATAAATATCATTTATTTTTGTAACTTAAATCTAATGTAATATAAAATTTATATTATTTAATGATAATAATTTTTGTTGGTGCATTTTAATATTTGTAGTTGTCATTGTACCACATGATAAAATATAAGAAGTTAGTTATTAACTCACGCATTGCGTGAAATTTTATTTAATAAGAGTTTATATTATAATATAATTATCAATCCATAACTTGTGCAAAATATAGATTTTGAATTAATATGTTAAAAAAACATATGTTGCATTATTAACTAATTTTTGTAGTAAGTTAAATAAATTAAGAATATATGATATCAAATTATTAGAAAGCTCTTAATTTTTACTTTTACAGGAAAATAGTTTATAAATTAGCGTACCGTAGAAAAAAAATAACAATTGTTATATATGTTTGATTAGATAGTTAGAGTTTAAAATAATTAAAGAAATTAACAAATATTTCTAGATTTAATAAAGAAATATATTGTTCTATTGAATTACAATATAAAATTTTGATTTTCTTTCTCAACTTCTTTTGGCTTAAGAGCATCTACAATGCATTTACTTAAATTATATTCTTTAAGTTGTCACGTAGACATTTATGTATAATTTAAGTAATGTAAAGTTAAGACACATGTAAACAATATTTGTTTTGCAATCGTATTACTTAAATACATTCTTTAAAAATATTTTATTATTACATTTTCAACAACCACCAATAATATATTAACAATAATTATAAAATGAAATAATTTATAGTTAAAAATTAGTCACGTAATATATAGAGTATTCCTTAAGTTTAATGAATATTGTACGTAAAAATAGGTGAATCTCACTTTTAAGTAATGTTATATAAAATATTATAGCACATTTTTATGTATTTTACATAAAAAATACGTTAAATTCATATTTAAGTAATAATAATTAGTACAATTGTGGATGTTCTAAGTATCACTAGGTGGTCCGAACTCGCCGATCCAATAATATGGCGGTGGTTATGTTCACAAAAATATTTCTTTCACTTCTTTACGAATGATTATTTCATTCTTAATTTTTTCTTCTTATTTTAATTTACTAAATACGTTGTAAATTCCTCTGACTTCGGTTTTCTTCTCAACTCGGAAGTTGGAATCGTGAAGAAGGCGCGTTTAAACAATATTTTTCTTTAGAAAAGTACTTTCAATGAAAGTAGATTTGGAAAAAGTGGATTATATAATGCAATCAATGTTTGTAAGAGTAACATTTTAAAGTTGCATTAGAAAATGTTTTTCCTAAATATGTGTTTGGTAACATATTTAGCTTAAAATTAATTTGTCTATATATTTAGATCTTAAAATATTATTACATTGTATAATATATTATTTTATGGTTAGCATAAAATATATTATTTTTTCAAATATTTGTACATTACAATATATTCATCTTATATAATTAATTTTTTTTTAAATTGTCATAATTAAATTGCAAGAAAGAAAGCTTAATAAACATAAAATTTCGGAATCGACCCTACTTGGAATCGACTTGGTCAAAACTTGAAGTTGACTTGGAAAATTTCGAGTCGGGACGAGCTCGAGTTGAGTTGTTTAGTATGACAAGTCGAGCTCAAACTTGATAATACTCGACTCGAAATACTTGCGAGTCTAATCAAGTCATATAATATACATAATTTACCCGAGTCCTTATCAAGTCGAGCTCGATTATTCTATAATGATGTATAATGAGCTTTTGAGTCAAGTCGAGTAGTCATGAGAAATGTTAACTTATTGTGATGTATAATTAGATTACCAGTCGAGTCGAGACGAGTTCGATTATGTCGAGCTTGGATACGAGTCGAGTTTGAGTTTTTTAAATTTAAGTTCGACCAATTTCGGAATTGGTACTTTGTAATCAAGTCGAGTTTGAAAGATACTCGACTCGACTCGTTTACACCCCTAGCAGAGTGTTGTTGAATATAATTATCCAAACTGTTTATTTATTAATTCAATAATAGTACTTATATATTTTCTTACATATTAATATGCATATATATGAATAAAGTATTTAATCAATATACTTGACATATATATTATATAAAAAAATTCAACGATACATATTTATCTGATATTTCTACATTATTATAATAATTATTATATTGTAATAGAATATATATATATATATATATATATATATATATATATATATATATATATTGTAAGTTTTTAATTTATTAAACAATTATTTATTTTTTTGTAAGAAAAAATAATATTAATTGTTAAGTTTAATAAAGTTGTAAATTTTATTTAAGGGTAGTTAATGATTTATAAAATGTTTTTAAGGGTAAAAACGAAATAAAAAAACATTGCTAAAGTGCTTTTTCCATGAATTGGCTTTTAGAAAGCACCATCCCAGCTGCTTTGAAAAAATTACTTTCAGAAAGCAGTGTTTTAAAATAAAAAAAGAAACACTTTGAATGTGTGTTATTAAACGCTCCAGCTTTCGCCTAAAGTATTTTTAAGTGCAAAAATACTTTGTGAATGCATGCCAAACGCACCCTACCCTAAATGCATGCCTAAGGCCTGAGAAAATATATAGATTAACTATGTAATAGATTGCATTGGTCCAACGTTTCATACCTACTTTAATGAGTAGTCTTGGATTTAAATCCTATTCAAGTTATGTGAATGAACAAATATTTATAATTAATATTTTACCACAAAGTTATAATATATTTCTGGTACCTATAGAACTTCATGAGATCAATATATATAAGTACTACCGCATTTCAAAATCGAAAGGGTTAGTTTAAAATACAAAATCTCTGAAATTGGCCTTTCTAACGGGGTTTACATCTAGCTTTTGAGAATCCCAATGGCCCAATCAAATTAAGTACCTTAGATTAAAAATTATTAAGAAATCCCTCCCACCTGACTGGGTCAGGAGAGCAAGGCGGCGCATCCAGTCATGTACTGCCACCTGGCGGTAGGTAGGGGAAGATTTTTTTTTTTTTTTCCTAAGGTGGCGTAGAAACCTTCAGCATAGGGGTGAAACCAAAATCCGGTTGGTCCGAAAAACCGGTGAAAACCGAACCGGTCCGGACCGAAAAAACCGAATCCGAAATATGCGGTTTGGTTTTTGGTCGGATTTTTTTACTCTAGTTCGGTTTTTCGGTTCGGTTCGGATTTTGAGATTTGAGGACCGTTGGGACCGAACCGACCGTTATGCTAACTAAATATGTAAAATATATACTATATTAGTTGATATTAATCAATATAATTAATTAATTAGGTTAACAAAAATTATAAAATAATCACTTATGAAGATTATTTTTTCTAATTGTGTTTTATAATTTATTTAATTATATTAATTGACGCTATTTTTCGTTTCGGTTTGATAAATTCCATGAAAATAATGAGAAATTTAAACGGTGATTGTTAATTTTGGATTTTCGGTTTAAACCGAAAACCGAACCGAAAAAACCGTACTACCAATGGACGGTTTATTTTTCCTCATACGGTTTTTTGGTCGGATTTTTTAAAGGAAAAAAACCGGACCGAAAATATGGATAACCGACCGAACTAAGCGAAAAACCGGTCCGACCGGTCCGGTTTCACCCCTACTTCAGCACTTAGAGCACTTCCAATAGAAAGTGCCTAGTGCCTCCACATCAGCAGCCACGTCACTGCCAACTCATCAAAGTGGCACTGTTACAGTATTTGCTACAGTAAGTGGCACTGTAAAATTGGCACTCTCTCCAGTAGTGGAGGCCAAGTTCCACTTCTACATTGGGACCCACATAATTTTATAATTCAAATATAATTTTTGCATTATATATAAATTATATATCATTATATATAAATTATATATTCATATTTTTTTACAAATACGGACATGAATATATAATGAGATTCAAGTATTAGATGTTTTAATTAAAAAAAAATAGGGAAAAATATATACAAAATTATAAAAATGTAATTGAATTTTTTAATAAAAATTTACATTCTATAGGGATAAGAAAATAACCGGTCCGGTTGGTTCAGAACTGGTATAGACTGGACCGGTTCCAAACAGACCAATTATGCGAGAGGAGAACCAAACCAAAAACCAGTAATATACTTCTCAAAAAATTGATTTTTGACTGGAACAGACTGTTTTGAACTGGTTTTTAACTGGATCAGTTTTGTCGGAGGATCGGTTTTTCGTTTTTTTTTTTTTTAATTAGGGTAAATTTGTATAGGAAAATGGGTCGGACCAGTTTTGAACCGAACCAGACTTTTTTTACAGTTCCAGTCCAAAATCGGTCCAGAATTTTTAGTGCTAATTTCAAATTCAGTCCAGACCGGACCATACTGTTTTAATTAGTGTCAATCCAGTTCGGAACATATTCGGGCCCTACCGGTTCGTGCATATCCATAGTTCTCTATTGTCAATTCATTGCAATAGTTATACGTTACTTGACCAAGGTAAAATTACTATTAGGTGCAGTCCCCATGCGGCATGCAGAATGATTGATAAGTATAATTGTTGATATAATAAAATAGATCAATCAAATTCATTGAATCTATTATTTCACTATAATCAGTGTATATCTGTTATACGTTGATTGACATATATTAATTCAACATCATCAACATATTCACGTTTATGTACATCCATGATCATATTAGTAAATTGATTATTGCATTAATCATGTGTTTTTATATATGATTTTCAATATATGTAAATTAGAAATATATTATATATACATCATTCTAAAAGTATAATTTTTATAATAATTTATCGTAAAGATATATTTCTTTCATATAATAATATAATATAATATATTATAATACGTAAAATATATAAAAATATATATGCATTAAAATAATATAATATTTTGTAGTAATTATTGTCCATATTTAATAATTTGAAATGTTATACTATTTCAAAATTTAGAATTAACGGTTATTCAACATGGTAACATATAAACAAATTAGATATGGAAATTTCGAAATTGATTCAAAGTTAAAAAGTAGTAATTTTGGTTCGTGTCGTTATTTATGTTACATAATATTCAAAATGACTGATTACGGCTCTTGTCTATCTGACTTAGCGTAACCGAATATATATACAATCAAAGAGATGAGCAACACAATCGAATAAAATAATATTAAAAAGTTGGCACCGACATGAACAGTAACTTGGGAGTTCCTACTAGTAGGCACTGTCCCACTTCACTATTCACTCAATAATGGCAAAACAGTAATATTAGTAATCCTAGTCACGCCTAGTGGCGCCTAGTCAGCGTCCGGTGGCAAAAATTGGAACTAGGCACTCCCATTTTGGAACAAGGCACTCCTATTGAAAATGCAAGTACCTATTTAATCATTACCAGTAGGGACCAATAGTAAATGGCACTAGGCACTAGGCACTCTCTACAATAATATATTTACAACATGGAACTAGGAACTAGGCACTAGGCACTACTATTGGAAGTGCTCTTACGGATTCATTGGGCAAAACTGTACTTTTCTTTTGGTAAAAATAAAAATAAAACTCTAACTAATAGTCTCTACCGACTAGGTTTTAGATTGACAGCGTCCTTCTCGAGCACGTCTATAAACTTATTAATCTCAGTGAAAATATGACATAGATTTGTATCTCTGAAATGTTTAAATTAATTACTTTTTGCAATCCAAGATTAAATGAATTAGATCTCTTACATCCTTTTTAGTATTCATTTCAATATAAATTATTGAATATATATTCAAAATTTTAGCTAAAACTACACTTATCTAAAAACGGTTTTTTTTTGTTCCCCGTGTTTGAGGCCTGAAATGTTCCAAATGTTTGATTGAACTTAATAACAAGAAAACTCGTCACAATTCAATATAAGGTTAAATGTAATTTTCATACCACATGTTTGACCGAATGTGGTTTTTAGTACTAGATGTTTAGTTTTGTATACTTTTGGTGCCAAACGTTTAAAAAATTGTGGCTTTTAGTACATACGTTAATTGGCCGTTAGTTTTGACCGTTAAATGATATGTGCAAGTCACATGATCGACTCTAAACTTTTAATTTTGTTCAATTTAGTCCCTCAAATATATTCATAACTTTTATTTTGTTAATTTAGTCTTAAAGCTTCAAAATCGAACCCAATTTGGACCTATCCCCAATTGGGTAAATTTGACCCAAATTGGGTTATGTCAATTGAATACGATTGGTTTAATTGGGTCTGATTTTGATGTGTTATGACAAAGTTAAACAAAATAAAAGTTAGGAATATATTTGAGGGACTAAATTGAACAAAATTAAAAGTTTAGAGTCGATCACGTGACTTGCACATGTCATTTAACGGCCAAAACTAACGGCCAACTAACGGATGTACCAAAATCCACATTTTTTCAAACGTTTGGTACCAAAAGTATACAAAACTAAACATCCAGTACTAAAAACCACATTCGGTCAAACATGTGGTATGAAAATAGCTATAACCCTTCAATATATCTTACCCAATTTTTAATAAAATGGCCAAGTTATGAGTAAATTGCATCATGTTTATATTTATATAAGAAGAATCCAGCTAAAACGTGTCAAGTGGCTGTATTTTTTGTTCGTAAAGGAAAAAACGCACGAAAATGAAGAAAGGGGGATGGAATGGGATAAAGATGGGATGATGAGTCATGTTGTCGGGTTTGACGATAAGAGGACAAGTGTCTCGGCTGCAGCGCACCGTCGCCGTTTCTTATCATTTTTTCTTGACCAATTAATTAATTAATTATGTTTGTGTGTTGCCATCAATCAAGGTTTTCTTTTTTTGTTGCCATCCATCATCAAATGTTGTTGTGTTATTCTACAATCTTTGTCGATCCATCGCGTTGGTCTTCCATTGTCCACTAGTTTTGATTTGTCTTCACTCTATCTATATATCTATCTATATGATAAAGTGCTGCAAGGGTTGCTGATAGGGTTTGTAAAATGAGACAGAGTGACTATAAATCGTGCTTAATTAATATATTATGAGAATTAAACTAATCATCTTTCTCATTAGTTAGATTGCCTACAAAAGAGTATATAACGAGGTTGCTGTTATTAGAAAGGATTCTTTCAGCTGGATGTGGATGGTAAATACTTTTATTAAATGGTATCCTAAGTGAAAGTCTTAAAATAATCTGGTGGAGCAAATCTTGTCCGTAACTATAAATCGGATCCTGCAATATGGTGGAATAAACAAGAAGAATATGCCTAGAGAAAGTTACGTACAACGCGTTCACGTGCTGATTATAGCAGCATCATGGACAGAATATGCGTGTTATTTAATTATGATGTTATCGTACTAGAGGCTCCTTTTATATATATATATATATATATATATATATATATATATATACTCGCAGATACAAGTATATATAAATATATTGCATTTATTTTAGTGTTTACATTATGTTTAGTTATTAAATTGCTAATGAAATTTAGACTCTCTAATCAATTGTCTGTTTACGTTTTTTTTTATTTATTTGTTAGTTGAAGTTTCACTTATACACAAATCTACTTCTTTCCAAATTGGATAGAACATAAAATAATAAAATTGTCTTTTATTTTTTTTTTAGAAATCCAATCACATACAAATAACATGACTAATCACAAAATATGTGAAGGAGCTAGAAATTTAACTACAAAGACCTAAGTAAATTTTCTAAAAATACTAGCTGGTTGTGAGCGAACTGACTAGGCAACCAATCTGTCGGTTCACGTCTAAAAGAATTTGGTTAAAAAATATGAAAAGAAAATGATAGTAGAATTGGGTCGAATCATCATTTCGCCTTTTATTTTGCTATTATAAACCATTTTTTATTACCAACACTGCGTCTTCTTTAGAAACATATGGTATCAATTCGGTACGAAAAAATACTAGTGGTATGAACAGTGTAATTTTTGCAAACATGTGATACCAAAATGACCTTTAACCCTTAAATTAATAATTTAACTGGATTTATATATTTTTTTTTTTGACTACTTTGGACTGAGCTGCAAAATACTGATTTGTAGTATAATAGATGAACCTCCAGTCTAATCGCGGTCAAACTATGTCCGGCTATCCGAACTGGACCCTAACAGGTTCGGTCCCATCCGGTTGTGATACCAAAGAGTTAATCCATAATAATAAGAATAACAAAGCAATATTTGTCCATCTTATTAGAGTAGACGGCTAGCTTCTTTCTTTCTTTCTTTCTCTATTTCTATTTCTATATATACATGTTTCTTTAGACAGAGAGAGAGGAAGGGAGAGAGATTTCTTCTTCATCTTCATCTTCTGCAATGAGTGGATACTACTGTGTAAAAGAGAGGAAACCATGTGTAAGGTGGGTGCACAAGTATTTCAAGGACTGTCTCTGCAACATCAAGGATGATGTCTCGTTTGGATTCGGTATTCTTAGTTTGGTGTGTTGGGGAGTTGCAGAGATCCCTCAAATCATTACAAACTTCCGCACCAAGTCCAGCCATGGCGTCTCTCTTGCTTTTCTCCTCACTTGGGTTGCCGGGTATATATATAAATATATATATATATGTTTACAATCAATCGCTTTTATACATATATGTGTTAATTAATTACACAACTACTTCAATTCCTGTCATGTTTCCGTGACATTATTATTTATGAAACCTGTGTTTCATTTCAGGGATGTCTTCAATCTGCTAGGATGTTTTCTTGAACCAGCCACTGTAAGTATATATATGTATCATTGATTAATTACTTACTTAATTAAGCATAGATCTTCTTTCATTAATATATAATATCGTCCATCTCAACTCTAATTTATTTAATATTACTTTAATAACCTCTTTATTTTACTGTCGGGAGATCGAATCTATATAGTATATTCATCCAAAAATCTATACTATTATATTTTTTTTGGCCGTAAGATCTTGATACTATTATTAAAAAGTTAAATATTATGAATAATTAGTTATACATGAGTATCGCACACAACACATATTGTATTGCATCGTTCCTTTTCCACTTTAAATTATCTCCATATATATATACTTGACATATTCTTTTGGAGGAAAGAGCAACTAATTTCCAGCCATATTAATACCACTTAGCTAGCTATAATAGGTATGGGTTTCTAATTACACCACCATGTACAAGCTGATCTCTAACTTTCCGTCTATATAAGATCACTCTCTTCACAACCAACACAAATTAGGTTAATTATATTACTCCATCCACCATTAAACCCTCACGCTTATAAAAAAAATTTATTATTATTTTAGTTAGAAGATGCTTAGAAATCTACAAAGAAGTCACTCACCTCTGATTAAAAAAAGTATTTTCTCATATATATTTTATATTATATATATATTCTAGAGATTATCTATATATATATATATATATATATACTCCACTGAACGGAAGGGATGATATGTTTGTGGCCATCTATCGGGAAGATGATCACCGTGTTTTCACTTTTCTGCTGTCAATCTTATCCACTTTATATACTCATTCTCCTTTTTATCTTTTTTTCCATACTTCGTTTCATTTATATTATTTTTATATGATATTTATGTGCGTATATTATAAATACATTTACAGATCTAATACATTAATTGCTGAACATTTACTTCTTTTGTCTGTTTGTTTAAATTTGCAGTTGCCGACTCAGTTCTACACTGCCCTGGTATGATCACCGTTTCCCGCATGCTCTTCTTTCAATTTTTCATTATGTATGTATATATGCTAAATAATATATATATATGGACACTTGGATGATGAATGAAGGTAGAATTCTGCATCACATTTAAAAGCTAGCTAGTACAAGTAAGTGAAGTGGATAGATTAGATCAAAGAATTATAGATTTAAGAAGAATAGATTTTAGATGTAAAGATAGAGATGGCAAAGCTCTTCAATATTAATTTATATTTTTTTTAATAGTTGTTCTCTTCACCCACCCATAACTTATAATTATATATAGAGTCATAAACAACTAACCATTAATACTTATTTCACCCCAAACTATTCTATTATACTATTTCTCCCTACATTATTATAATACCTCTCTTAAGACTCATACTATATCTAGTCCATATTATAGCCCATATCACTTAGTTTAGCTTTTTGTAGTATATATATGGAATAGCTAGATTTACGGTATTCCAGTTATTTTCATTCATGGGTGCAAGTTACTCAAATGGGTGCACTGTTTTTCCCACATGAGGAAACGTGATTACTATATTTTCATAGTATTTTGGCTAATGACCAAACTTAGCTATATATTTCAGCCAAACCGTCGAATGAGATTCACGGGTTCAACCAAAATTTTCAAACTCACGAATCTCATCAAGAGTTTACACGTGAATTACAATCCTACAGATTGGTTGGTACGTTCCATTTAGTAAATATATATAATTTATAAAAAAAAATGATTAATTTTAGAAAATCTCTGTTTTATAAAATACGTATTCATGCTACAATTTGTCTTTTTATCATGTCAGTACCGTGTCGTCGCGAATATGTGTAGTAGACGTTGGCTGCCATCCATGAAACTTAATACATCAACTTAATTGAGACAGCTAGCAAAGCAAACCTCCCTAGGACCACCTAGCTAGTCTATATTCTATATTTTTAAGGAATAATATATAAATATATTAAGTAAGTGATAATGATCAATTTCTCCCCGTCCATATCGAATTTAATCTAAAAAATAAAATTTTCTATTTAGTTAAATTTGATAATGAGAAGTTCCGCCTCCGAAACTGAATCATGAATGTAAAAATTACAGGTGAGATACATATATGCTAGCTAAAACAATTTATAGCTCGTTTTCTTTACTTTTACGACTTTAGTTTTAATATATATTGTAAAATGCCGCTTGGTATATATAAATTACATATTTACATTACTAGAAAATATTCCTCGTCTACTTTTTTTCTTCTTGTTAAATTAGGGATTCATAAATTAAAGTATTGTAAAAAAATGGTTGATTATTAAAATTAGGGATTCATGAGCTCAAATTATTGTAAAAAAATGGCAAAACTAAAAATTGCTAGGTGATTTTTTGGATAGTTTGCTAACTTATGTTTTGATTTGTGATAATTTGCTAGCTCAGGTTTCGTAAAAAGTTGTCAATAAAAGGAAATTGAGTTAGTAAATTGTCCATTGAGCGAAATTTGAGCTAGCAAATGTTCAAAACAAAATTTCGACTTGCTATTTATCTAAGTGCTCAAACGTTAAATAGATATTATATATTTAACCCAAAAAAATATTACTGTTTATTGATTACAACATTGAAAATCTAAAATTATAATAAAGAAGTGAAATAAATGTATACACTTATTAATAATTTTGTTATAATAATTATATTATTTGTAAATACATATAGATATACCTATTTGATTATTATTAATATTAATTACTGGATGGAACATGTTGGTGGAACAGCTTTACACGACCAGCACCGTTGTGTTAGTGTTGCAAAGTTTATACTACGACCATATCTATAGATGGAGGAAGCGCCGCCATGTCCAATCTCACAAAAAGGTATCACACAACTAAACTCTTTATTGAGTAACGAACTCTATTCATATATTTGGCAAAAAAAAAAAATTATATTCACATATAAAAACGTTGAGTATAATATTATTAACTCAGAAATTCATTTTTTATAAAGATTAAAATTATAAAATATTATTTCATAACATAAAAGTTATAATAATCTTATTGATTATGATGCATTTTAAAATTTAAATTCACCGATTTCTTCACATCGTCATTGTTTTAACTTAATCAGCCATAATTTTTAGATTTAAGTATACATTTTTACTTTTTTTTTGGTGTGGTAATTACTATGATTATTCTATGATTAATAACTATTGTGGTATGCATTACATATATATTGTAAATAGTCATCGGACGAGAACGAGCCGTTGAGGCCCAAACCAGACCAAAGAGCAATACCTATCCCCGACACCACCTCGTCCAAGGCTTCACCTCGGAGGGATTTTTACTACACGTGAGGATAATGTTCTCAATTACTTACACCCCCATTAAAACATGGATTTCATATGTATTAATAATTATTGTTTTTATTGGTATATACAGATCCGCAAGGTCGTTAGCAGGAAGCGGGACACCACCATTTCGAAGCTTCATTAATGTAAGGGTGGCTAGAAGTGGTCCGTCGGCCTTAGAGCTCAGCAGCGATCACTCTTCTTCGGATGATGAAGCTGCTCTTCCTATTTTAACTACCAAGCCCTCCAAACCAGCCGCGTCTCGAGCCCGGCCCATTCCGCAATCCGTGAGTCTTTACGTCAAACAACCATCTCTCGTAAAAATTAAGGGTTAATAACCAAATTGCTACCCGAACTATGATCAATTTACAAATCACTATTTTAACTTTAATTTTTTTAAAATCATTAAATTGGCTACGTAAACTTTCAATATCAAAGCAAATTGATACCCATGTTTCAATTTCCGTCAAATTGGACAGAAAATGACCATATTACCGCCACATGGTGTCTTTTCATATGTATACTAGATGAATTCAAACATAAATTGAAAGTGTTAGAACGGAATGCCTTCAATTAGATGCTCAATTGGTCTCCCGCCCAATACGAACAGTGTATTTCAATTGAGCATTCAGTTGAAGGCATTTCGTTGCAATACTTTCAATTCATTATGTTCGAATTCATCGTGGGTACACCCGAAAAGACCCAATGTGTCGAAAATATGCTCTTTTTTGTCCAATTCGACAGGAATTGATACAGATGTATACGATTTGCTCTAAAATTGAAAGTTCAAGTAGACAATTTTGAAAATTTCAAATTGAGGTAGCAATTTGTAAACTGGTAAAAGTTCGGGTAGCAATTTAGTTATTAAACCAAACTTTAACTTTGTAGGATATATTTGATTTTTTTTTTTTTTTAATATCGCGCATTTAATAAATGGGTAGCGATAATTGAACTTTGAAAGTAGAAACATCATGGCCATAGATGCTCTGAGTCTGATCCCTCCTTAACGTGTTAGGTGAAAAACCAGTCAATGGTTTTATTATTATCTAACAAGCCCCCTCACACAAATGTTTTAAGCCCAAGAATTGAACTAGATTGCTCACGATCATAGAGATCTTGATATCATGACTAGAAAACCAACTGTTTGGAAATGTCAGCTAGCTAACTGATGGTTTTATTATCTAACAAGTTATCCTCTAGCTAGCTAGCAATTATATATATATCTATCTACACATGAATTTTCACTTATACTAATGATGATTAAAAATGTCATTATTATTATTATTCAGGTGAGTTATGGGACATTTTTTGCGACAGCAGCGTCTCTGCCTTTCCAAAGTAAGGGCTTATATGTTGGGTTGATGACAACTACTAGTAGAAGGCTACTACAGGAAGGTAGAATGGAGCATAGTGTGGTTGGGCAGTGGCTTGGATGGCTGATGGCTACCATATATATGGGTGGACGAATCCCTCAAATATATCTTAACGTAACAAAAATCCATCTTTGAGAATATATATATTCCCCATTATCTGAGTGTATTATTTATCCTAGTTAAAAGCTCTTTATTTTTTCTCTAATTACAATCTTTGTGTGATTTTGCAGATCAAGCGAGGGAGCGTGGAGGTGAAGCTCGATTAATAACTTTTGATTATGTGGCATTTTTAGGAGAGATCAAATGGTCATATTTGTATATATATAGCTGCTAATTAAACTTATGTTGATTAATTAATTGCAGGGTTTGAATCCTCTTATGTTCGTCTTTGCATTGGTTGCCAATGTTGCTTATGTTGGAAGGTTAGTCTTGTTTTCCTCCCTATATTATTTGTGGACATATATTTCATTATATATTTGTTGGAGAAATGAAATGATAGACATTTACGTGATGCATGCATGAAAATATATATAGTATTGTTGTAAGGACGACAGAATGGGAAAGCATAAAGCCGAACTTGGCGTGGTTGCTGGATGCGGTGGTGTGCGTGGTGCTCGATTTATTCGTATCCTCCTATTTTAATTAAGTTATTATATATATAGAACTGGAGAATGCATGGTTATATATGTCTGCTCATAATATGGTTGGTGACCTTGACAATGAATAATGTGTGAAAACAGATAATATTGCAGTATATATACTACAGATACCTGAGGAAATCAGAGAGTCATGACGTCCAGGAAGATCCCAAAGATGTGTGTTTCTGATCAAAGTTGCAATATGCATGCATGTGATTGCAGTTGCACTATAATATATATATTGATCACGGACTGCACCAGAGATATAATGATGGATGGTCCCGGAAGTGGTATACGTATATTGCATAATCTGCTGAGACGTGATGAGAGAGATCAAACGCTGTTTCTTATATATATAAAATAATTATTATTTTCCTGTATGTAGCTAGCTAGTAAACCAGTCTTCCTTTTATATGGGGTCGACCAATTCATGAATATTGAATATGAAGTTTCATTATATTTAGACTCATCCATTTTAATATTAAGTTGCTATCCACTATTTTAACAAGATGTTTCCATTTTTACTTGGGTTCAAGAAGTCCGCTCTCTTAGGCAAATGTGCATCTTTTAAAAAATGATTAATGCGTCTTTTGGTTCTAACATGTTTAGTCCGTCGACTTTCGGTGTAATATTTTTTTTTTACTCATAGTTTTGTACATTACATTTAGAACTTGTACATTAGGTCCATCTGTCAACTTGCTGCAATATAAACCATTAAATGCTTATGTATGATTCATTTACTTCCCTCTAAATTTTATTTTACACATTTTAGTCCTTAATATTTTCTTCGATCTACCACTCTTTACTTCAGAAAGTTTTATTTTACACATTTTAGTCCTTAATATTTTCTTCGATCTACCAATCTTTCCTTCAGCAACCGCTCATGTTGTTTGGCAACCACACCCTCATATGTGAGGTTTTTTGGTATCCTTAACCGGCGACAATAGCGGTTGTCGCCGGTGACCACCCACCTTCCAATTGGGACCGGAGGACTCCAGTTAAATATCTCCGGCCCTGAGTTAGCCAAAAGGGCTCAATTTATTGTATCAAAATATTTTAATCCTTTAAAAAAATAATGAGAATTGTGGGCCATTAAAAATAAAATATAAACTCTTAGTAAAAAATATATTCAAAAATGGGGTGCTATAAATCCCCAATTATTGCATCTAAAGGGAAGCATGCACAATTCGACTTAGTTGACAAGATAAACACAGTAAAGCTAGATGACTAGTGTATGATTAGACGATTACTCGTCTATGATGTTTAAAATGAAATAGAAGGTTTATGTAGAGGTGTTGGTAATTGTTAGGTTATAAAGTCTAGGTCAACGGGTCGTCAATCTAGAATTTATCTCCCACTAATGAAATGTCGGGTTCAGTGCTCCTAGGACTAGTCGTTCTGATCCATGCCCTTATACTCCCTTGGGGTAGTCGTTCTGATCCCTGCCCTTATACTCTCTTGGGGTAGTCGTTCTGATATATGTCCTTCTCTTCTCTCCTTCTGACCTCCTTTCCTTCTCTCCTTCTGACCTCCTTTCCTTCTCTCCTTCTGACCTCCTGAGGCTTGTACTTCTTACCCCTGGGGCTCGTCCTACTGCTCTATGCTCTTCTGCTTCCTTGGTTCTCTTCTCCTTGCCACCCTGCAAGAGGGGCAATACCAGGCACAGAGGGGGGTGGTGCCTGATGAACCCTCTCCGATGCCTAAGTCAGTACGGTTTTAGAGAGATAAAGCTAGAGAGATGTCAGAGCAAAATTGTGCAACTTGCCAAGATCCCCTGATGAGTTGTGAAGGTGGGGTATTTATAGGCAACGGTGTCATTAAGGTGGCTTAATGACATCATTAACCTTTAAACACAATTAATTAACCTTTAAGCGCATAATTAAGACCTTAGGATACGGAGAAGGTAGGCGGAGTGAATCGAGGGTGGGAGTCCGAAAATGGTGCCGGGGCCCTTGGGGGAGGAGAAATCCGACCCCCAAGGGTAGGGGTTGGGTGAGGGCACCCAACCCCTCTTAGGGAGGATGGGGTTGGCCAACCCCATCCCCCCTAGGGGAGATCGGGTTGGCCGACCCGATCTCTCCTAGGAGAGATCGGGTTGGCTGACCCGATCTCCCCTAGGGGAGGTCGGGTGTGGCCACCCAACCTCACCTAGGCGAGTCTGACTCGGCCGGACGGGCGCTTCGGCCTCGTCCGAGCCGTTGGTATTTTCGCGAAGGGTTCGGGTTGAAGTTTCGATTTACAATCATAAATGGGACGATAAAAATGTAACGGTTCGGAAGTCAACGGGTTCAAATTGGGCGTATATCCATCACATGCCCCCAAGTCAACCAATGGCCTAACCCTTGATTGACTCTATTTTAGGATGGTATGACACGCGCAATTTGAAACCGGGGTTTTACCTTCTTTGTCTGAATGCTTGCTTACCCATGGATGCGTGCCTCTGACTCTGCCCCCTGTCTTATGAGGTAGAGGAATTGTAAACGTCAGAGTAGTACGGACGTGTGCCTAGGCACGTGTCCGTCTGAGGTGGGAGTAATAAACCTATCTTTGCCGCAGGCGTATACTCAAAGAATACATGTTCACATAGGAATGCAATGTGAATGCAACTAAGTGACTTATGCTTCAATTTCATGCCGGGATAAGTCTAAGTGAAGAAAAATTTCAATTTTGGTCCGAAATTTTTTCTAAGTATGGGATACTAGAAAATATGCCTATAGGATGTTAACTAGGAGTGAACATGGACATATCATGAACATGAGGATGTGTACTAGCATACATGCAAATAGGAACATAAGGATGAGAGTGAGTGGAGACATGCTGCGATTGTAGTCATGAATGTATGCATGAATATATGGCGGCCATGTGCATGGACGTCTAAATGTTTGAACACATGGGAGTGTGTATGTGGGCATGCATATGAGTGCAAGCATGAACATGTATGTATGGATGGGTTGTGAGTATAAGCATGAGTGATGACATTGATGTATCTGTAGGTGTTAATCATGAATATGAGCATAAGTGCAAGGGTGAGAGCATAGACCTCTCCTTTACTTGAGGGTAGGAACTCTGCCACTCAATGGGACGCAACGTCCCGCCTTCTTCGTACTAGCGCGAGCATTGTCCATTAACCTCGACCTTCGGCATGTGTATCATTTTTCTTTCATCCGTTGGAGCATGCGTATAGCTCTTGACCTTTACCCTGCAATTTGTTCCCCATAAAAGTGGGGGTGAAAATTCTTACAAGCTTTCTTCTTACCGCCGCGAGCGAAGGGGTCTATTGACATGTGTTAAGGGTTGACCCTTCCTTCGGATGTGTTGGAGCGTTGCTCCATTTGGGGAAACTAAAAGTTCGCCATCTTCCCTTGGTGTTAAGGTTGCCCCCGTAGTAGGCGTATCTCGCCCCTCCATGAGTAAGGGTCGATCTTTGCGTTGGTTGCTCATATAGATGACTCATTTTTGGGGAGCTTTCTTCTTCAGACAAGGAGACCGTTGAATCGGATGAGAGGGAAGAACCCTCTAGTTCTGCTTATCAGGCCAAGAATTTTTCTAAGTCAGGGTTGGCTGCTAATGCTTCCAGTATGTTCTTTTTCCCTTCTCTTTTCTTTGTGATATATTTATGATTGTTCTCATGCTGCTTCCTTCTTGTTGTTAGAGCGTTCTTCCCTGGTTACCATATGGTTCTTGTGGTGGGTGAGAGTTCAAGTCAATCTAAATCCAAGGCACGGAAACCTGACTCTGAGGTCGGGCCCTCGGCTGCCAAGGAGAAGGAAACCGCGAGAGGCTCTCCTTCAAGTGCCCCCTTGCTGACTCCCTCCCATGATAAGGAGGTAGTGGCTGAAGAGGCGCCCTCTTTGCTTGACAAAAGGGAACGACCTGTGGCTGGCGATGGGGTGATCATAGGTCTTGATGTCTCTTCTCTATCCCCTGCCCCCCAGCCGAGGGGCCGAGTCTCAAGTTTATTTCATCTTCATATGGATTTGACGACTTTTGAAGGTGTCTTTGTCTTTCCTATGGGTTATGTTATTAACCCCTGCGTTGAAGATTTTTCTTTTGGTGACGGGTGTGATCATCATCTTACATTGAGGTTCCCCTCTCTTGCCATGGCTCTGATTAAGATAGCAAATTCTTGCTTTGGAGTTTGGTGGAGACTGCTCTTGAATTAGCCTCTACTAGTGTCGTAGTTGTGATCGTTGTGGGGATCGTTTTGTTATATGCCCTCAATAGTGCTTGTCGTGATTCTTTGCTTCATGGTTGATTTCGTGAGATATGGAGGTTGTGTTCATATAAGTCCATGCCTTTGATGAGCGTATGAATGGTGTTGTTTTTCCCTTTTTCTTGAACCTCCTCCTAAGGCTAGGCGTAGCCTTTTGATGTTCGTGGTCGGGATGGTGTCTTTACAATGCATGTCTTTGACAGATGTTTTATGACGTGCTGTCATGATAATCACTTCGGGGTATGTGGACATGATAGCCACTTCGTGATGTGTCGGAGTGATAGCCCTTCTGTAGTGTGTGGACATGATAGCCAGTTCAGGGTATGTGGACATGATAGCCACTTCAAGGTATGTGGACATGATAGCCACTTCAAGATATGTGGACATGATAGCCACTTCAGGGTATGTGGACATGATAGCCACTTCAGGGTATGTGGACATGATAGCCACATCACGATGTATGGAGTTGTGCTTTAGTATTCCTTTCTCGTTGGAGAGCTTTTATTGCTATAGCTGCCTTATGTTTAGGCTGTGTTTGTTGGGTTAGGTCCCGATATCTCGTCTTGTCGGATGTTGTATCCTTTATGCTCTTTAGATGTCTCCTTCATGATTTGTGCTTGACGATGTTCAAGTCTGATACGACCATAGGTCACGCGAGGGCGACATGCAAGACAATAACATTTGTCGGAGGTTGCTTTGTGCGACCTGTAAGGCAATTCCTCTTTTTGATGGGTCGAGTTTATTTTGAGAGCCTTGAACTTTGGATTTCATGTCTTTGCTATCCTCCTTGGTGGTGTTGGGTTCCTTTGGGATACTTCTCTTGACTTGTGATATGGATGGTAGGATAACTCGTTACTTTTCATGATAACCTCTTGTGCTTCTGTGTATGATCCTTTGGTGATGGACTTGTCCCTTGTATATGCTTTCCTTTCCTTATCTTTCTTTTGTGTTTTCCTTCATGCCATACCTGCCATACCTGCCATCTCATCAAGAAAAAACATTATGTGTTCTTTATACAACCTTACTTTAAGATTACTTTCTCATGGGATCCTTCTCAGTATGGTGTGATGACCTCTTCTGATACCCCTTACACGGTATACGTTGTACTGTTAGACCAAAGATACGCTCTTGGTGGGCGTCGAAAACTGTTCACGAGACAGGCTCTCGGATGGCACTTAACGTTTCACAGGATAGGCTCCCGGAGGGCTCAGGTTAGACCAAAGATACGCTCCTGGTGGGCGTCGAACTGGTAGTTTGAAATCTACCTCAAGATACGCTCTTGGGGGCGTCGAACTGGTAGTGTTTTTTCTACCTCAAGATACGCTCTTGGGGGCGTCGAATCTGGTAGGTTGCAAATCTACCTCAAGATACGCTCCTGGGGGCGTCGAAATTCGTAGTTTTTGGAAACCACTCTCAAGATACGCTCTTGGTGCGTCGAAGGTCGTAGTGTATAAACTATTCTCAAGATACGCTCTTGGGGGCGTCGAAGGTCGTAGTATGAACACTACTCTCAAGATACGCTCTTGGGGGCGTCGAAATTCGTAGTTTTTGGAAACCACTCTCAAGATACGCTCTTGGTGCGTCGAAGGTCGTAGTGTATAAACTACTCTCAAGATACGCTCTTGGGGGCGTCGAAGGTCGTAGTATGAACACTACTCTCAAGATACGCTCTTGGGGGCGTCGAAGATCGTAGTATAAAAACTACTCTCAAGATACGCTCTTGGCGGCGTCGAATCTGTTCGCGGGATAGGCTCCCGGAGGGCACAGGGTTCGTAGTTTTAGAACTACTCTCAAGATACGCTCTTGGGGGCGTCGAATGTGTTCGCGGGATTGGCTCCCGGAGGGCTCATAATATTACCTTATCTTGTGTCCCTTCTCATGTATGGTGCATTTTTGGTATGCTTTTCGAGTCTTTACTTGATTTCTCCTTCTATGATATTGCCTGTTACCACGCTTTTTCTTCAATGTGGGAGATCACCTTTCGAGGGCGATGTTTGTGTGTTGCCAATTTAGGACGAGTTCGTATAGGGAGTTGAGGATGTTTTCCTCTATGTGACCTCTTCTAGGAGAGGTGGTATCGTATGTTATTGTGATCTTCTGCCTCTAATCTCTTCTTTTACACTTAGGTGGACTACCAAGCACTTATTCGTTTGGTGCCCCCCAAGTTGCTTGGTGGTCACACCGCCTTTCATACTTGGCCGTTGAAGGCCCCTCGTTCATTTTCTTGGTTGGGTACCCCTTATGCTCGGGGCTCCCTTGTCTGCTTCTTTGAATGCGATGAGTGTCCCTTGTAGGATTTACTCTTTGTCATGCTTGCTTGTTTCAGTCATAGGCATGGTTTGAATGATGCCTTTGTCGGATGTGTCTTTGGAGGTTGGGTGGAAGAGCTTTTGCTTTGGGTGGGTGGGGGTGGATTTCATTCTCTTGATAACTAGGATGTGGCAGTGTCTGTATCCTAGGGGTGCTTGTAAATTTTCCCCCCCTTTCCTTGTGTAGGTTGAAGAGCTCTCTCATAGAATGGTGTCTTGAGTTGTTAATCTCGTAGGCGTGTTTCAGACTAGTCAATCTAATCCATGCTTTTTGCACGTGCATGGGGGGGGGGGGGGGGGGGGGGGGGGGGGGGGGGGGGTCTGACCGGGCTGTGATAATCTTGGAGTGTTGTGGCACTTAGTGTGCTTTTCCTTTTCCTTTACATTGGAGTATTCTTCAATGCTTTTAGGGAGTGTCACATTAGTCATGCTCCTCCCACCTTGAATCTTGATTATAGACTTCCTTTGAATTAGGACTTGAACCTAAAAATGATGTTTTCCTTTAGGTTTGCAAGTGATGCTCCATGATTTTCTATGGGTTTGTCCCCGTATTGGCTATTCCTTGCTGGATAGCTTCATTAGAGGCTGCATTTGTGTTGCGTACGTATACGTGTTTGAGGTGTGTTGAGCTGACAAGTCCCTCCTTTTTTGTTTTGTCATAACCTTCATTCATCATGTATTCGGCGTATGGCCTTAAAGGCGGGATATTTTTCTAGTGCCCCTTTTATCGTGGTTCTCCTCTTGATGGGATGCCAGAGTCAAATGTCTTATCATTTGCAGACAAGGTGGTTGATCGGGATGTGCGTCTAGTGTGAGGGTCGATCTTGAAACCTTACTCCCCAAGCTTTTGAGCTCTTCTTTGGTTGATCTTGTAGAACTATTATCCTGCCCTAAGGCTCTTGATAGGAGATGTATCTCATTTTCACACTCTAGTTGTTGCACTATCTCTTTTGCTAATCTTGCATCTTTAGAGTTTCTCTCTTGGTGCATGACTTCAATGACAGGATTTTCTACCGATGTTTATTCTATTAGGACTTGTATCCTTGGTTGCCTTCCTTTCTTGTGAGATAGCGAAGGAGTGTTTGTGAACACTCCAATGTGTCGTACTTGGTAGAGGTATGCGCCTGATCTTTATGGCGCTGTCTTGAATCTTCGTGTACCTATCTCTGATGAACATGTTATTCATTACATATATAGTACGGAGTCCAAGGATCTCCGGGTTAGGATCGTAGTTTGAGAACAGAGACATAGTCATCTATTAGATAACCTCTTTATCTACGGAGTTTATTTTTGCAAAAATAGATGCAAGGATACTTGTAAGGATACTTGTAAGGATACTTGTTCTATCCTTACTCCTGGTTCATTTGCAGTGCCGTGTCCTTAATGGGTGTGTTGATGTTCCTCTATAGGATGTTGGGAGTGCTCAACTTATTTTTGTAAGTGAGCCTTCCATCTTGTGATCTTTCCCAGAAACTTGACCTTATAGGTGCCCTTTGAGATTGAGAAATCTGTTTCTTGTGCATCTCTTGATTGGCGACGGCCTTTTACGGATTCTTCTAGTGGTCCACCTGTGTACATATATACCACGGAGCCTGAAGGCGTCCGGTATGGTCTTTCTTGGAAAACATGTTGATATCAAGTATCAAAATATACACCTTTTAGGGAGTTGACTTGTTATGCAGTTAAATTAAATAAGAGGATATGGGAAGGATATGAGTGTGGGGGGTTGATACCCCTTGCTTCCTTGGTAATGTAGCTGTCTTCCTCCAGTAGTCTGTGTGTATTCCTTCCACTTGAGGAATATAAGGTCGCATCCTTGCAAGGCGGACTAGGTGGAGATGTATCCTTCATGTATGCTATGTGTGATCTCACTCCACTATGTCTCTCCATGAGACTTCCCATTGTAGTAGCTATGTACTAACATGGTATGGTACTCTATGAGTCCCCTGTTCAAATTCTTGTCTTTTCGACTGCTCCCCTGTCCTAGGGGATGTGTGCCAAGGGTTGTAATGCATGAGGGGTTTGGACCTGTCGTGCTGTATCATGGGTAGGTGGTTGCCTTGTTGTGTTGTTGGGACTATGTCCCTTAGTCATGTCTGTAGTGATACGGACTGTATGTGTACATTGCCAGGGTGGATGTTGGAACTCCTATATCCTTGTTGGTCTGGCGTGTATGTTCTCCCTTAATGCGGTGTATGTCCCTGTTGGGGTACTTGGTTGAATCCATGCCTCCTTGGAGGTCTTACCTGTCTATCTGCCCCCAGAGGGGTGTATGCCCTGGCATCCTACTGTGTCTGTTGCTGCCTTGGAGGCACAGACTGCTGCCTTCCCCCTGGGGGTGGCCTTTGGTTGTCTCTCCTTTGTTCTCCTCGTTGCCCTGTTCGAGGGTGCGAGTGGCGTTCTTACGTTGGAATTTGCTCCTCTTCATGAGCTTCTTCTCCTTCCTGTCGGAGTTGCCTTTCCTGTCTATTCCTTAGGGTCTCTCTGTAAGCTAGTACCTCGTCCGAGGCGCTCATCAGCCCTGGAGTCACTGTATGTGCTCCCTGTGTGTATGCGGCCTTGTGTTGGTTGTGTGGGCACGATTGTCGTTCCTTTGAGTCAGTATTCCATATGGGTACCCTTGAGGTTGTACCTCATAGTGGTATCCCTGTGGAGGTGCCGTGTGTTGGGATGGCACTTCTTGTTGCCCCCAGTCCCTGTGGCTTCCTAGTCAATGGAGTTGAAGCTGTGGAAGCCTCCTAGCCAGCTGGGCGTGAAGGTTCTCCTCCCTGCTTGTTAGGCTGGGGTTACCTGAGACTCTAGGTGTGCAGACTGTTTCTCTGGGTTAGGCAGCCTTGCTGGAGGTATAGGCTGTCTTTCTTGCCTATTGCCCCCAGGTGGGCGATTATCTCTAGACACTAAGTTGTTCGTCTTCGCTCTCGTGATTGTCAGGCTTTCTGTTCGAAGCCCACGGACGGCGCCAAGTGTTAGGTTATAAAGTCTAGGTCAACGGGTCGTCAATCTAGAATTTATCTCCCACTAATGAAATGTCGGGTTCAGTGCTCCTAGGACTAGTCGTTCTGATCCATGCCCTTATACTCCCTTGGGGTAGTCGTTCTGATATATGTCCTTCTCTTCTCTCCTTCTGACCTCCTTTCCTTCTCTCCTTCTGACCTCCTTTCCTTCTCTCCTTCTGACCTCCTGAGGCTTGTACTTCTTACCCTGGGGCTCGTCCTACTGCTCTATGCTCTTCTGCTTCCTTGGTTCTCTTCTCCTTGCCACCCTGCAAGAGGGGCAATACCAGGCACAGAGGGGGTGGTGCCTGATGAACCCTCTCCGATGCCTAAGTCAGTACGGTTTTAGAGAGATAAAGCTAGAGAGATGTCAGAGCAAAATTGTGCAACTTGCCAAGATCCCCTGATGAGTTGTGAAGGTGGGGTATTTATAGGCAACGGTGTCATTAAGGTGGCTTAATGACATCATTAACCTTTAAACACAATTAATTAACCTTTAAGCGCATAATTAAGACCTTAGGATACGGAGAAGGTAGGCGGAGTGAATCGAGGGTGGGAGTCCGAAAATGGTGCCGGGGCCCTTGGGGGAGGAGAAATCCGACCCCCAAGGGTAGGGGTTGGGTGAGGGCACCCAACCCCTCCTAGGGAGGATGGGGTTGGCCAACCCCATCCCCCCTAGGGGAGATCGGGTTGGCCGACCCGATCTCTCCTAGGAGAGATCGGGTTGGTCCACCCGATCTCCCCTAGGGGAGATCGGGTTGGCTGACCCGATCTCCCCTAGGGGAGGTCGGGTGTGGCCACCCAACCTCACCTAGGCGAGTTTGACTCGGCCGGACGGGCGCTTCGGCCTCGTCCGAGCCGTTGGTATTTTCGCGAAGGGTTCGGGTTGAAGTTTCGATTTACAATCATAAATGGGACGATAAAAATGTAACGGTTCGGAAGTCAACGGGTTCAAATTGGGCGTATATCCATCAGTAATTGTATCACAACATGCATCTATCCATGATAAACTCTTGCATGAAATTATAATAAATATTGTACACAACGCCACCTCAAGCAATGATTATGGTAAATCATAGTACAGAATGCAGCTTGATGATAATCCATCCTCTTCCTCCTAATTAACTCTACTACCTAACTAAGTAACAATAATAAATACATCATCATCCCATAACAGACACACAAATGATTTAGGCAGAGTGACGGTGATGCGATCAATTAAATGATATAGGTGGGGTATGTATACAAGTTTGTTTCAACGCACACAGTAGTAATTATTATCCTTGTCCAACAACTGGGGCCTCTCTGAGGAAAATGAGGTCATCTCCGGTTTAGTAGTAATACTAGAAGGGTTATTAGTTAAATAAGCAGTTTTGAGCTCCTGGTAGCGACCCATGTCGAATTTACGCGCCTCCATCAGCTTCTTCTGCTTCTTAAGAAAACGAACATGGAAAAGGTTTTCAAAAGACGGTTCTTTCCGAGTTAGCAGGTAAAATGTGAACGCAGCTCCGCAGTATCCCGACGTGACGAAGAAGCATATCGGCTCCATCACATCCCAGGATAGCTCCCAGAAAGTGAGCCTCATGAACGCCGTCGTCTGAACCACTAGCCCACACAATCCAACCCAAAGCTCGGCTCTCACTTTCGTCTCCGCCGCTCTATCTATCTCCGCTTTTTGCTTCTCCAGCGTTTCTAGCTCCTCCGTCATTCTCCGATCATCAACTCCGATGACCTGTTGTTGTTGTTGATGATGATGAGGCATGATTCCGGCCATGGCCTTAGTCACCTGTGAACAAAGAAAGGCCAAATAGGCTAATTGGGTAAACTTGCAAAATAACCCCTCGATATCATTATTATTACCAACTTGGTATAAACAATTTGTGCACGTGCTGTTTACGTATCATTTGAATTATTAATGTATACGTCCATAACATTGGCTAGTTACATTCCATGCCAAATATTATTTTGTTTAAGACGAAACGCGTCTGACCCAAATTATTTCAGTCAATCTAATTCCACCATATACGCACAACAAACACATATCTTTATTTTCCAGACTTCAATAAAGTATAAATTTTATATCTTTCTTTTCAATAATGATATTGTTGGGGTTCTCATCACATCCATAAGTTAAGGGATTTATTGTATAAATATATCTTAGACATTAAAAAATAAATTTATTAGCTGTCCTCTTCCTTTTTAATAGAATAAAATAATAAATCCCCAAAACAATTGTTCAAATCATAACGAATATATCCTCTCTCTAGTCTCTAGAGGATGCTTTTGTCCTCTAATATGAAAACGTTTCACCTTAATATTCCTAAGGGTACTATGATGATTATCAATTTGTCATATTTGTATTCATTTATTTATTTATTATTAATTCAAAGGTTATATATAATAATAATAATTTAAGGTTTTTTTAAATAATAATTTAAGGTTGGGCAAGGTGAACAGGGGAGGTTCTCCAATGGTCCTTCAAATGTGTGGCACTTTACACATTTTACATCTGATCCTGCCCAACAAACACCAGCCCAAATAGCCGGCCCAAATAAAAATGCATCAGTTCTCGGTAGTCTCCAATAATAATAATACTGCTAACAATAATTAATCTTAAAAAAAAGAAGTGAAAAACGAAAAATCTGACCGTCTGTCGACCACTATTATCTGTTTCGCGTTAATATTACGAACATGCATTATTGGTGAATTACTATTATCGTGGTAATTAATTAATAAATTGGAGAAATTAATTAAAATAAAATAGAATGAAGTAATTAATTACCAGCTCTGGTTGAAGAAGCACCATATTCCCCAAAACGACGACATTCCCTGACTCATCGAGCAGCTGCCCTATTCGGACGCCCTCTTTCGGATCAGGAAAACCGTCACCGCACACCCGAACAAATTCCTCATAAGGAACCCAGATTTTCCGGATCTCCCTCAATTTGGACTTAATCATCTCCATCTGCGCGACCTTCAAGATCTTTCTCGATTCCTCCGCCGTCAGCTCCGGCGGCATGTCCGGTGCCTCCTTCGACGGCGGAGGTATCAAACCGTCGAGCCGGATCCTGTTCCTCGCAATGTCGAGGCTCCTCAGCTTCTCCGTCAGGTTCTCCCGTCCGAGAGGAGATAGCTGGGCGTCCAGAGGTGGCAGAACGGCCCTGCGATGGAGAAACCTGCGGAAGACGCCGCGATCTCCGGGATCGGGGTCAATGGTGGAGCGACTCGGATCCCGGACGATCCTGTCAGCATGGGCGGCGGCGGCGGCGGAGGCGGAGGAGATCCGGCAGGTGGACAAGGTCTGGGTGGAGATGTTGAAGAGACGCTGGGCAAGAGTTTTCTTGAGCGCCATTAGAAAGAAAGGGTTTTAGTATTCAAAACGCAACTGCTGTGTGAATGAAAGGCGATTTGAGGTTTGCTTATATAGGTCCATAGAAGAAGGAGAAGGAGATAATGAACCGAATGGCGAGAAATTGAATTGGATGAGAGAAATTAGTTGAAACCCTACATTTGGGTATATGCCATTGGAACTTATCGCCGCGTTTGCTGACGTGGACACCAATAATTTTTCTTCCATAAGTTTATTTCCAAAAAACTGAATGTATATCATATACTTAATTAATTATTAATCTAGACTTGGCCACAAAAATAAATTATAATTAAGTTAAGTTTTAATATGCCAGATCAGATCCAGGTTCACAGGAAGAGCTTGAACTATCCATCCTCCCCGATTTTTCTTGAGATAATTCATAAATCATCTTCCACGTGGATGGTCTAACTTCGTACAGACCGGTTGATGAGATATAGTTGTTGAGTGGGCGAATTTAATTAATATGCACGCATAATAACAACCATAAACAAATTAAATGAAATCAATCTCCTCAAGCAACTCAATTTTGCTTTTTTCTGGTTTTAATCCCTATGGTTAGCATCTATGCTATTTCGATATCTTTGTATTTGGTTTTGGGGAACTTGTTCTCTCCATGTATCCTTTTGTAGAATCGGGGCTTCTTTACGGCATCACATACAAAAGTCATAACAAATCGTGCACGGCAACAGGTTATTAGCTCGGCCTTTTGAAGCAAGTTTATATCAAGACGTCAAAAAAATCATGGACAATAATACACTTTTCTCACAGATAAATTCAGACCACACATGTGAGCAAACCGGTGGAGACAAGAGAAGTTTTGGATTATGGGCAATTAAATTGGACATAAGTAATACATATGATTTAGTTGAGTAGTGGTTTTTGAAGGCTTTCGCTCACATTCATATACTGGAACGAACTTATAAGAAAGTTGATTGATATGTGTGTGTCGTATTTCCTAACTGCTGTATTAAATGCAGGAGTTTGAATTCCAAAAACATTGTTAAATATTTGAAAAATAGTTTAAAGAAATGAGGTTGAAGCTATGGATATGGATGGATCTAGCGACATTATGAGTATAAATTGTCAAATGTTATGTGGATTTGTACCAACTTTTTTAACTACAATTTGAATTTATATTATACCATTAATAATATCAATTTCCATATATTCACCCATCTCAATAGTTAATATAATTTTCTATAATTTGGCTAAAAAAGAACTAATTTTCTATAACAAAAATTCTTTTAGTTTTAGCTCATAGAAGAAAGTATTATTTTTATGATTTTAAAACATGTTATTTTTTCACTTTTTTTATCTAATTTTCTTCACTTAAGTTATCGGGAAAAAAACACATTTAAGTGCCATTAATCTAGTTGTGACATGTTTTTTAATCAATAATAATTTAAATCTTTAAAATATATAAGCTGTGTGTTCCTATATTTATTTATTTACCACTTTCATTTAATGCTTATGGTTAATTGACTATGTTTTAAAATTAATATTTAGATATAACTTTGTATCAACTAAATAAATAAATGTGGTTCGTATATAGATTAAAAAAATCTCAAATAAAAGTTGGTTTTAAACCTCAAAATGTGTAGAAAAATTTTTGATTGCAAGTACAATATTTGTGAAGCATTAGTATGAAAAGTCCAAAAATAACGTCCAATAATGTTTTATATTTAGAGGCTTGAAGCGATTGTCCTATAATTTTGAGTGGGGTTTAAATCGGCCTCCAAATTAGAGAGGGTCTAAAATTGCTTTTCAGAAAACTGGGTGGACTAAAATTCTATTGTTGATGATTATTCAAAACGAACCCGCTTAATGAAAGAAACGTATTAATTACCCATTTAGATCCATGCCTCCTAATTAAAGCTAGTCGTTTCCTTAGATTTGTTTGCTTGGCAAGAAAATAATATATACCATTACAATTGTGACACTATATCTTAACATTATAATCAAAGAGGAGGTAATAATTAACTTTGCTAGCTATCATCAAAACCGAAACATGATTGAGTAAAATTATAAACATTGTAAAGAATTGATGGGCCCCGGCGAAGGCCGTTAGGCCCCTTAACGATTGGCAAACGGCGACTAGGCCTGGTGAGCTAGGAGCTGGGCTGCTGGAAGGCTAAGGGCTCCGACGGAAGGAGGCCCCGACATTGAATGGCCCCGAGCAGGTATGGCTCCGATAGGGAAGAGCCCCGAAGATCGGACCTGGACGTAGTCGGTCCCGATATGGGAGTTGATACCACTCCCCGACACCGAATCCTCAACGATGTAACTTGGGAGTCTCCGATAATGATCGAGACTCGCCAGTAAGAGCACAATCCCGGAAATCTCGCCATGATCACAGTAGTGGTATAATGGGCGAGATATGTGGGATACGAATAACTGTACAAGATACGTGGCAAGATATACGGCGAGATATGTGGGATAGTGGATCACAATCCAACCGCCTAATCAGGTAACTGGGATAGCCTTTCCTCTATAAAAGGAGGGAAGTTATTCCAGATTAGGGTTACGTTTTTTGACATACACACAAATACTGCTTGCTTGATCTGTTGACCACCGTACTTACGTTGATCATCGGAGAGGGATTCTGGGCCACCGCCCTCTATTCCCCTTCTGCAGGATTGCGAGGAGCTAAGGAATCCGTCACCGTAACCGGAGTTCCCGCCGTGATCCAACATTGGCGCCGTCTGTGGGAAAACAACCAAAAGCCAAAAGTAAGTTTGCTTCCCTCTGATTCCATACCATGGCTGGCAACAGACCGCAGCGTTCAGGCAAGCAGGTGCCGGCCACCAGCAATCCCCCAGAGGATGCTACCCAGCATCAGGATTTGAGAGATGATGGTGACAGCACTCGCCGAGACGACATCGCGCGAAGGAACAACCCCCCTGGTGGATCCAGAAACGAGACACCTTCCCAGAATCCAGAGCTGGCCAGGGTAGTGGCAGAGGTCATGCCCCTATTCATGGAGGCCATGGAGGCCCTCCTAGACCGAAGAGAAGCTGCTAGAAGGCAGACCGATCTACCGCCGCTCCCTCCGCGGCGAGATGCGCCCAGAAGGCAGGTAGACGACAACCTACCACCACCCCCTCCGTTGAGGGAACAGCCCATTCCCCCTAATCCAGCACCGGCGGAGAATTTCGTGGTCGATGGACCAGGGCCAGTGCAACAAAGGACTATTCCCCTGAATGGTCCCCTCACTGCTGATCAGGTGGTGAAGATTGTGGGTATTTGCATGGGGGATCAGAAGCCCATGATGTCGGAATTGGGGAGTCAGGAGACCCATCCTTTCGTTCCCAGATTGATCCATACCCTGGCCCCTCCAGGCTTGGGTATCCCGAAGATAGACGAGTACGACGGGGTCGCGGACCCGGTTCGCCACGTGCAGAAGCACCTGACAGCGTGCATGGGCAGGACCCCAGATGAGGATGTTATCTGTGCGTTGTTCCCGAGTACCTTGGGAGAGAAGGCGATGACATGGTTCTACAGTCTGCCCACTGGATGTATAACCTGTTGGAAGGATATGCATCAGCGATTCATCGCCCAGTACCAAGGGCGTCGACGGCTGCTGAAGAGTGTTCGGACCCTGCATGAGGTGGTCCAGAGGCCCGATGAATCGCTGGCCCAATACTACCAGCGTTACACGGCTGGTATGACCGAGCTGGATGAGGAGATATCGGAGGGCGAAGCCATCCGTACCTTCCTGAAAAACCTCAATCCCCCCTACGGCTCCGACTTACTTCACAGCGTCGCGGCCAAAAAAGTCTGGAACATGGAGGCACTCCAGGCGAGGGTAAAACAGCAAATCGACGTCCAAGAGTCGAAGATCGCTGCCGGAGAATTGGCTCCTCCCAAGGGGCGCGAAGGAAAGCAGTTGTTCAAACCATTGGACAACCGACACAGGAAGGATAGCTCCGAGGGCAGTCGGAGTCGTGGACGCTCCGATCGGAGGGAGGATAGGCGTCCGACCAAGAGGGACAGTCAGAGGGAGGAGTTTACCCCCCTCAACAGGCCTTTGAAAGAGGTCTTGGCGGTAATGGAGAAGCAAGGCCTCGCTCGTTTCCCCAAGAAGAAGGAAGGAGAAAAGTTGGGCTCCCGCACCGACCGTTACTGCCGATTCCATCGGGCCTCCGGTCATGACACTGACCAGTGTCGGGAGCTGAAGAAGGAAATAGAGAAGCTTATCCAGAGGGGTAAGCTGAAGGAGTTCGTGGGAGACTCGCGCTGCAAGCCCCGCTCACGATCTCGGTCAAGGTCCAAATCTCGATCGAGGTCCCCCAGGAAAAGGAGGTCCGACGCAGAGCCTTCGGAGGGCCCATCTGGGTCCAGACAGAAGAGGATTATTAATGTGATCCATGGAGGGTTCGCTGCAGGAGGAGACACATCGTCTTCTCGGGAGCGTTATGCCAACCAAGTGCCAGTCGCAGTGGTTTTGGGAAAAAGGTCACGGTCGTGGACCCCGAAGGAGGAGATGGAGATCACCTTCTCGGCGAAGGATCTGGAGGGAGTAGAGACCCCCACGAGGATGCCCTAGTAGTAACATTGGATGTAGGAGGATTCGAAGTGAAGAGGATCCTCATTGATGGAGGAAGCTCCTCCGACATCCTCTTCTCCGACGCCCTGGAGCAGATGGGGAAGAAGAAGAAAGATTTGCGGGAGGTCAACTTCCCGATGGTAGGATTTTGCGGCACAACCTCTTATCCGTTGGGGGTTATTACGCTGCCTGTATGGTTCGGCAGTGGCTGGAAGATGGAGAAGAGAGATGTGGAGTTTGTGGTGGTCGAATCCACAGGGACGTACAATGCGATCATTGGAAGAACCACTATCAACCCACTGATGGCAGTAGCCTCGACTGTCCATCAGAAACTGAAGTTCCCGACTGAGAATGGGGTCGGCGAAGTAAAAGGCGACCAGGTGGCGTCGAGACGATGCTATGTCAACGCCACGAGAAGATCAAGGAAGGAGGCTATGTCGGTTCTCCAAACAGACGCTGACCCTCGAGAGGAGTTTGGGCGTCCCGCCCCCATGGAGGACCTGAAAGAAGTCGAGATAGATGGACCCGAGAGGAGGGTAAAGATCGGATCCGCCCTATCCGAGGAAAGAGCTCAGGAGTTGATCGCCCTATTGAAGGAACTCAAGGAGTTATTTGCCTGGTCTCCGAGCGATATGCCAGGAATCAGTCGGGATGTGATCGAGCATGAATTGAATATCGACCCCACAATCAAGCCGATCGCACAGAAGAGACGTCCGATGGGAACAGACAAGAGGATTGCAATCCAGCAGGAGGTTGGAAGATTGCTCGACGCTGGGTTCATTAGGGAGATCCGATTCCAGACTTGGGTAGCCAACCCAGTACTGGTGAGGAAGAGCAACGGGAAGTGGCGGATGTGCGTCGACTTCCGCGACTTAAACAAGGCTTGCCCGAAGGACTGTTATCCACTCCCTCGGATCGACCAACTGGTGGATGCTACATCGGGGCATGAGCTGCTAAGCTTTATGGATGCTTACTCTGGTTATAACCAGATAAAGATGGCGAAAAAGGATGCCCCACATACCGCCTTTTACGCTGACAGTGAAGTCTTCCAGTACGACGTCATGCCTTTCGGCCTGGTGAATGCGGGGGCGACATACCAGAGAATGGTGAACAAGCTGTTCGGGGACATGATTGGGAGTACCATGGAGGCCTACGTAGATGACATGCTGGTGAAGTCCCGACGAGCATCAGACCACGTTGGCAACTTGGCAATGGCCTTCGAGAGGATGAAGCTCCACCAGGTCCGCCTGAATCCAGCCAAATGTGCTTTCGGAGTCCATTCCGGGAAGTTCTTAGGCTTTATGGTGAGCCAGAGGGGGATCGAGGTGAATCCCGAAAAACTAAGGGCGATAGAGGAGATGCAGTCCCCGACCAATCATAGGGAGGTGCAGGTGCTGAACGGTCGGCTGGCTTTGATGAATCGCTTCTTATCCAAGGCCAGCGACCGGTCGATGCCATTTTTCGGTGTGTTAAGAGCCAACCGACAATTCAAATGGACTGCTGAATGTGAGGAGGCGTTCCAAGCGCTCAAACAACATCTCCGCGACCTCCCGCCACTTGCGAAGCCAACTCCAGGCGAGCCGCTCTATCTTTATTTGGCTATTTCTTCGTTTGCAATAAGCTCTGTTCTAGTTAAAGCTGTCGAGGGCAATCAAATTCCTGTCTATTATGTAAGCAAGGCGTTTGCCAAGAGTGAAATGAATTACCCTCCGATTGAGAAGTACCTCTTTGCGTTGATTATTACTGCTCGAAAGTTACGGCCCTACTTCCATGCGCATGAAATTACGGTGTTGACTGATCAGCCATTGAAACACTTCTTGAACCGGCCCGATGCGTCGGGGAGACTAGTAAAGTGGGCCGTGGAACTTAGCGAGTTTCGAATTCATTTCGCTCCGAGAACAGCTATCAAAGGGCAGGCATTGGCCGACTTTATAGTTGAATCTACTATTCCCGATCCTGAAGCAACGGAAACAGTAGAGGGGGCAACCGGGAATACTGAAGAGGCCCCGACGGCAGGGCAGTCGGAACAGCCAAATAAGGAGAACACCTGGGAGTTGTACACGGATGGCTCCTCAAGCTCGGACGGATCGGGTGCGGGGTTCGTATTGATTCCGCCAGGCGGGGCGGAGCCACTTCGATATGCATTGGCCCTAACATTTAGAGCCACCAATAACGAGGCGGAATATGAGGCTCTCATAACGGGGCTGAAAATCGCAAAGGGCACCGGAATTAAACATTTGAAGGTGAAGTGTGATGCTAGCCTGATTGTAAATCAGGTTCGGGGGCAGTATGGAGCAAAGAATCCGGTCATGAAGAAGTATCTTCAAGAGGCTAGGACCTTGAAGGAAAGCTTCAAAAGCTTTGATATCGAGGCGATTCCGAGGGAAGAGAATGTGGAGGCTGATGCCTTGAGCAAATATGCCTTGGGGGCACCTTTGGAAGAGAGTCGGAAGGTACACTTCTTGGAGAAGGTGATTCTATCGACCACCGATCCGTCGGAGGTGTGCGCTATCGGGACAGGGGCAGAGAAGGAATCCACTTGGATGACCCCGATAATTGTGTACTTAACGACGGGGGCACTTCCTGAAGATAAAGTGGCAGCGGAGCGACTGCGACGAATGTCAATTAATTACGCGATGGTGGACAACCAGTTATACAAAAAGGGTCTGCTTTCGACGCCCTTCTTGAAATGCGTGGCCGAACCCGATACGACTCGGATTCTGAGAGAATTGCATGAAGGAGTCGCAGCCTGTCACGAAGGCGCTCGATCTATCCTGAGGAAGGCGTTGAACTTGGGATATTATTGGCCTACGATGAATAAGGAAGCAACGGCGCTTGTTCGATCCTGTGACGCGTGTCAGAGATATGCCTCGAATATCACAGCCCCCGCCGCTGATTTGATGCCCATTGGGAGTGCTTGGCCCTTCGCACAGTGGGGCATCGACCTGGTGGGACCCCTTCCGAAAGCAAAGAGCCAGTGCACACATCTGCTGGTCGCGATCGACTACTTCTCGAAGTGGATCGAGGCTAAGCCGCTAGCCAAAACAACAGCAGGACATATCATTAAGTTCCTTCAGACCCGAATTTTTTCGAGATATGGGGTGCCGAAGGTGATCATCAGTGACAATGGTCCTCCGTTTAATGGGGCCCAGTTGGAGAGGTTCCTAGACGAGTTCGGTATCGAGCATCGAACAGCATCCGTCCACCACGCTCAGACCAATGGGCAGGTAGAGGCGGCCAACAAAATCGTGATGGAGGGCTTGAAGAAAAGGGTCTACGCTTTGGACGGAAAATGGTTGGACGAACTGGAGAACGTGTTGTGGGCGGTCCGAACGACACCCAAGCGGTCAACAGGTGAAACCCCGTTTGCACTAGTTTATGGAACAGAGGCGGTCGCTCCCGTGGAAATCGCGGTGGCGTCCCATCGAACCAGCAGTTATGAGCCCTCGACGAGTCTAGGAAGAGCCAGGATAGGACCTTTGACGAATGACGAAACAAGGCGCCTGGAGTTATCCGTGCTAGAGGAAAAACGGCTGGAGGCCGACATAGCGCAAGCTCGGATGCGTTTGGCGACGGTCAGGTACTACAATCGGAAGGTCAAGTCGCGATAGTTCTACGCAGGAGAACTGGTCCTACGACGGAATGAATTCGCCCTACAAGATCGGATCAACAAGATGTCCCCGAAATGGGAAGGGCCTTACAAGATCGTAGGCATGCCGGCCCCGAACGCTTACAAGTTAGAGGATCCCGACGGCAAGGTTTTAAGAAACACCTTTAGTGGCGAACATCTGAAGAAGTGCCATGTTTGACAAATAAGTCGCCCGTGGAGGCGCGAAGATGTAATTAAGTCGCCCTGAGTGGTGCATGCTATGTTAAAGACATCAATCAATAAAGAAGTTACTTCTGATCAAAGTATTCCTGAGTTGTTCTCGATACATTTAAAAGCGTCATTGGACGTCCGAAAATCCTTAAGTTTTTAAGGTTCGATTAAAAAACGTCATTGGACGTCCGAAAATCCTTAAGTTTTTAAGGTTCGATTAAAAAGCGTCATTGGACGTCCGAAAATCCTTAAGTTTTTAAGGTTCGATTAAAAAGCGTCATTGGACGTCCGAAAATCCTTAAGTTTTTAAGGTTCGATTAAAAAGCGTCATTGGACGTCCGAAAATCCTTAAGTTTTTAAGGTTCGATTAAAAAGCGTCATTGGACGTCCGAAAATCCTTAAGTTTTTAAGGTCCGATTAAAAAGCGTCATTGGACGTCCGAAAATCCTTAAGTTTTTAAGGTCCGATTAAAAAGCGTCATTGGACGTCCGAAAATCCTTAAGTTTTTAAGGTCCGATTAAAAAGCGTCATTGGACGTCCGAAAATCCTTAAGTTTTTAAGGTCCGATTAAAAAGCGTCATTGGACGTCCGAAAATCCTTAAGTTTTTAAGGTCCGATTAAAAAGCGTCATTGGACGTCTGAAAATCCTTAAGTTTTTAAGGTTCGATTAAAAAGCGTCGTTGGACGTCCGAAAGCCTTAAGGTTCTCAGGACCCGATAGAAGCGCTACGAAGAACATAATCGAAAAAGACAGTAATAAAAGGCTCGAAGGCCTAAGAGGTTCGATACAAGGGAGATAAATGAGGAAGGAGTACGAGGACTTAAGATTTAACAAATTAAACTCGGTCCTCGGGCGCTGAATCTTCAGAAGGCTTTGGAGGGGCAGGCTCGGAGGGATCGGTAGGAGGCTCGTCGGCGTCTTCGGAGGAGCTCTCCGACGGGAGGCTAAGGTACGTCTCTGCGGCTAGGCCGAGAGTCTTGGACTTCCTCAAGTCGATGGAGTCCCCGTAGGTTTCATTAAGCTCTTCGACAATATCAAGGATGGCATTCTGCAAATCCTCCTGACAATGTCTTGCCGCGTCTGCTTTGAAGTCCTCCGAGCTCCGATATTCTTCGAGGGCCTGGACCTTCGCGTTTGTTATTTGGGCGGAATAATCCGCCCTCGCCTCCTCTAGCTTCGCGACGGCCCTCTGCTTCTCAAGCTCCAGCCGCTCAGCAGTTTCTTGCAACGCTGCCTTATCAAAGGCAGCCTGGCTCCGACCCGCCAGGGCAGCCTGCTGCTCCCGCCTAAGCGAGCTCTCGAGACTTAGAATCTGCCTGTGTTGGGATTGAGCCTCTTGAGCAAGCTTGGCCCTGACTTCCTCGGCTCGCTGCCTTTCCTCCTCAGCCTGTTGCCTAACCTCTTCGACCCGCTCTTCGGCTCGCTTTTTACCCTCCTCCGCTCGAAGCCTTGACGCCTCGGAGGCAGCTAAGTCCTCCTGGAGCTTGGTCAAGCTCTCGAGGTTGGAGTTGGCCCGTTCTTGCTCCAAAGCCTCCCGAAGAGACAAGATGTAGCCAAAGCAGCGATCCTGGTCCGCCATTTCCTGAGGGCAAGGTATAGCTTAATATTTAAAAGTCGGAGTACTCCCAGATGAATAAAAACAAAGTGTACTTACCTCTATCCGACGGACGGCCATCGCCCGGATATCCGCCTCGATGTCCTCCCCTTCCAGAGAAAGAGGGCGCCTCAGTGAGGGCGGGATCGAGCCCGACACCAAGTGCAAGGCCAGGTTCCTCTCCTGACACCCCCGATGTAGAGGAATCCCCCGAAGGGACTCCACCGGTCTCCAAGGCTCGGCGCTCCGGTCCGAAGAGAAGGCCTGATAGTAGTCTCCATCCAAGGGGAATGGAGGAACTACCAGGCGAACCCCTCCATCTTCACTCACTCGGGCTTCGGGAGTCGCGCCCCTAACTGGCGACGCTGGCGGTGCAGGTGACAATGGCGGCGTGACAGGGAGTGGAGTCGCCTTCCTACCAGGTGACTTAGCAGGAGTCGACCTTGATTTTCCTCGGAGGATTAAGCCTTCCTCCTCAGCTTGATCATCGGAGGGGGAGTCCTCCAAGCTGGTCACCCGACCAAATTCACCCCGGGCTTCCGTCGGGGCATCTTCCACCACCGGCTCCACTGCAGGCGCGGAGTCCGAGGCAGGTGCTGCAGGGGCGACGTCCGCGGGACCTGCAGCGGGGCGAATAAGTCGAGGAATTAATTTGATATCAGTGTGCCAAATTAAACAACGCTCCATATATTTCTCTTGGCCGAAAAAGTCGTAACAACCCGCTTCGAGGACATGTGGAGTTTCCCCTCGAAGGATATTCCTGACATCCCTAATCCGCCCTTCCATATCGGAGGCTTGAAGGTCTTGAGGTACCAACTCCCTATATCTTTTTATAGCACGAAAAACTTCCTTACCTTCCTTCTCGGAGCGGACGTTGAAGGCGGTCTTGACCACATCCACATTAGTCCGCCCCTCGGAGGTGGGGGCAGACCCGGGGGCCTCGGAGGTCTTCGCCTTCTTCCGAGACGGCCCCGATTGGGCAGAAGCCTTCCGATGGGAGGACTTCTTCTTGCGCTTCAGCGAATGGGAGGCATCGGTATCCTCCTGAAACAGACGGGTGGTCAGCGATGTTCGAGGGGCTGTAAACAGTGGAAACAAGAAATAATTAGAAGATTACCCAGAGAATTACATTGGAAACACCATCACGAACTTTTCCCCCGGCCTTGGGATCAATCAGCATAATCCCAATCTTGATCCGCTGCTGATCGGTGACAGAAGTGGCCTCGAAGGGCTGGTAACCCTCCTCCCAGCGACGGGCCTGGATAAGCATCAAGGCCCTCTTGGTCTGCTCCGACCATGAACGGAAGGGCACGGGGGGATCAGCCTCCACGATGGTCCTCGGCCACTCGATGGGACCAGGCTGGATGAAAAAGTATTGCTCCTTCCAGTTAGCATTATCGTTCCCCTTATCGGAGATGATGGCCCGCTCCTTGCAAATCTTCCAGGACACCTTCCTGTCCCAGCCCATCTCCTTATACTGCTCATCGGTCCCCTCGGGTTGGCGGGGGTAAAGGAGCAGATTCCGTCCTTGTTGCAGGTCATCTTGTAGAGAACCCGCCAGAGCTCCAGGGTATAGCTCCAGTCCTCCCCATTGATATCACACCACACTTGGAAAGCAATCCATGTACGGATTGCGTGTGGAGAGAAGGTCGTAGGGTACGTCTTATAGTGGTTGCACAGCTCCACCCAACTCGGACAGAAAGGAAGCCGAATTCCCGCACGAATCTGCCCTGGGGAGATGAACACCTCATCTCCTTTGGGGAGCGTAATCTGGGCCTCGCGAGAATTGAATTGCTCATAGGGATAGCGGGCTCCGAAGGAGGATTCGAAGATACCACACTCTATTCAAGCCCTATCGTAGTTAATAGGCGCAAGCAAGTTCTTGAGATACTTGAAGACGAAAGGTGGCCCAACAGTGGCAGATCCCTCGGCTGAAAATCGTCGAGGGAAGGAAGGAGGAAAAAATTGAAACCTAAGAAGATCAAAGATGAAAAGGAAAAGAATAATAAGGAGAAGAATCTTACCAGACATAGTGACTGAAGGCTTGATCGGAAAAATTTGAAGTGCTTGAAGCGCCGGTGAAAACTCGAAATCTGGAGAATCAAAGCTCTTGGGATCGCAGAGAAGAGGGGGTAAAAGAAAGGTGAAACAGTGTTTGGGGTTAGGGTTTTATAAGAGAAGGAAGGAGAACTGAAGGGGTGGGCAATCTGAACCGTAGAATTCAAAACCACTCAATCAGAATCGTCCAAAGGAAAACGCGTTAATTCAAAGAAGGCGAAACGGTTTTAATCTGAACCGTCAGGACGCATGGGACAGATAAGACAAGAGTAATGACGTACCGGGGCGGTTGAAAAGTGCTTTTTCAGAAAGCAGGCGCGCGGAACCCGAAACGTTCCCTCACTTCCTATCAGCATTTAATGCTGGTCTGATCAAGAAACCCCCTCGAATCCAAGTAGGATCCCAAAGGATCTTGAAGAGATCCAAGGCAAAGGCCTCCGACAAAAGTAAGGCAATGGCCTCCAACGTTTCAAATAAAGACCCCCGACTGGGATGTGGAGGGGTCCGATATTAAAAGACGCGACGCACTATAAGTCCCTCACGTCTTGGGGGCAAATGATGGGCCCCGGCGAAGGCCGTTAGGCCCCTTAACGATTGGCAAACGGCGACTAGGCCTGGTGAGCTAGGAGCTGGGCTGCTGGAAGGCTAAGGGCTCCGACGGAAGGAGGCCCCGACATTGAATGGCCCCGAGCAGGTATGGCTCCGATAGGGAAGAGCCCCGAAGATCGGACCTGGACGTAGTCGGTCCCGATATGGGAGTTGATACCACTCCCCAACACCGAATCCTCAACGATGTAACTTGGGAGTCTCCGATAATGATCGAGACTCGCCAGTAAGAGCACAATCCCGGAAATCTCGCCATGATCACAGTAGTGGTATAATGGGCGAGATATGTGGGATACGAATAACTGTACAAGATACGTGGCAAGATATACGGCGAGATATGTGGGATAGTGGATCACAATCCAACCGCCTAATCAGGTAACTGGGATAGCCTTTCCTCTATAAAAGGAGGGAAGTTATTCCAGATTAGGGTTACGTTTTTTGACATACACACAAATACTGCTTGCTTGATCTGTTGACCACCGTACTTACGTTGATTATCGGAGAGGGATTCTGGGCCACCGCCCTCTATTCCCCTTCTGCAGGATTGCGAGGAGCTAAGGAATCCGTCACCGTAACCGGAGTTCCCGCCGTGATCCAACAAGAATGTTAGATTAAATTGCATATCTAGGAATTAGGATAGTGAAAGTTAATACTTAATATGTCAACCTTACATTACTTTAACTCATAAACGTCCCTCCGATATTATTATTTTTGTTTGCCAATCGTCGCGGTATTATATATGTAATAATATTATAATATACAGAAAACTTCTCACTCCTTGTGAAACGTCGCAAACAGCATGAATAACACGTGGATAAATAATGAAAAGCATGCTTATGTGCTTGTGTATTTCTCTACATATATAGTTATTAATAATTGGATAATATAAACTTGTTTAAATGTGGGTCCCTTATCATCACTCCCTTTTTGACCGTGTGTTATATTTATATTATACTTATGCGTGGCGGGCATGACTTTGGGTAAAAGAATATGGTAATTCTCTTAACTTAATTTGTGTAATTTGAGTGAGATTATTTTTATTTACGATGCATTACAATAAAAATACATATTTTAAGACTCATTCAAATCTTAAAAATAAAATGATAATTACCTACAAAATTACTCATTTTTGGTGCTTGTTGCAAATTTATTCACCGTTTCCTAATTTTTATTTATTAAACCGATAAGTAATGAGTAAACATGTAATGTATGTCTTGCATCGCTGTCATATCACCAATTAATTAACAAAATATTAAATTAAATTGAATACTGGAATATTCAAACTTAAAAAATGATGATCAACATTATTTTTTACATTTAATTGATAACTAAAAATTTGACCTAGCTTTCCCATGATAACCAATTAATAGGTTGGCCAAAAAAAAATTAACCAATTAATAAAAGAGTTAAATCAAATAGATAAACGTTTGGAAATTAGAAAAAAAAATTATATATTTGAAATTTATGGTAAAAAAATCTGTAAAAAAACAGAAAATTAATTAGTAGGATAAGTAGAAAAAATTATTATATATTTAAATATTGCATAAATAAAATAATGACATGGCAGTCACGTTAAACTCTCATTACATGCATGTTTATAATTCACTTAATAACAATAAATTAAATAGAAAGACTTATTGTATATATAATGACTTTTTTTTTTTACTTTCCAAAGCTTAAAAATTCTAGTTGTGTCCACGGTGAAATTGAAATATGATAAATATAGACCCAAAAGTAATAAAATTAATCTAGTTAAGCCTCAGGAAAAATCAATAGTTTCATCGTTATTATTGTCTAATAACTTAATCGAATCGAATATTATGTCTTCATTAAATTGTTAAAATATTGGAGTATTTGGTTTGTATAATGAGGTAAAACATTTATTTATTAGACAGAAAAGCTTGAATGTAATGTTATATATAGCGAAGTGGTCGAATTTACATAATTATGTCCACATTCGTTTACCCTAAGACAGCTAGCTCTAGCTAGGCCAGGCTCCAATTATTACAATCTAATAATCAATTTTAAACGTTCATCAATAAAATTGCGATGAGTTTTTTTCCATTGATATATATGTATGTATATATTATAGTTGTAATATAGAATGAAAGCAGTTATAAGAATGAATGTGCGGTGAGTAGTGAATAATAATGAAGGAAAATAATATAGAATAGCAATGAATGTCGTGTCTCAAATGAATAATAAATTAGCAAGGAACAGGACACGCCGCACCTCCAGAATCACAGCAAAGCATAACAAATGTATGTGTCTGCAACTTATTGTGACGTGTCGGAATTATTAAGAGTAGTATAATAATAATTGGTGGGGAAGTAAACTGAGGAAGGTTTCAACTAAATGAATGTGAGGTGGGTGAGGGTCCACTTGTAGCTGACAAGTAACGACGCTTGCGTGTCGCCACATGGTTTTTGCTCATATCTCCTCAAACTGAAAAAGCTGACACACGGACAGACTTCTTCTTGGATTTGTAACTGACCCCTCTGACTTCTATTTAATAATATATATACGACAATTTACCCCAAAAAAAAAAAATATATCATAATCCTAATATACAAATTAAATGTAATTCCCTGGCTACTTGGCTAGCCGTTAGCAATTAGCATAGTCATTAGAACGATCGGTTGTAAAGAAAAGTAAAGTTTTTCATTGTGAAATTTGTTACGAAAATTACTGTGAAAGTAAAAGAGAGAAAGTTTGGCGCAGTGCATATGTAAAATAATTTTTTTTTTGGTAGAAAAAGGAATATATTACTAGAACGAAAGGTTTTCCCGACTCAGCAAGAATCGGTTCAACCAAAGTACAAACACGTTAGTCATTACAATTAATTAACCGGGGCTCAGAAGCACCCACAATATCTTTCAAAGTGCAAAGTCTAGCTTCTTTCGGAGGAACACAATAGGTAACAAAGTTTGACTCTTGATGAACTCCAATTCCAGCCAATGCGTCTGCAACCGAGTTAGCTTCCCGGTAGACGTGCCGAAGTTTGTATCTACGTAACTGGAGTAAGAGATTCCTACAATCCAAAACAACCGGCATGAGTTTCAAGTTAGGATGGGAAATATCCGAGATAAGTTGTTGAGCAGTCAAAGAATCAGTCTCGACGTGCAATGACTCAATTCCCAAGCTAATAGCATGAGAAATCTCATCTCGGATAGCCCAAAGTTCCGCCACAAGGCTATTCGCAGTTCCCAAATTCCTAGAAAACCCGGAGATCCAATTGCCGTTAGAGTCACGAATGACTCCTCCTGCACCTGCTTTACCCGGGTTACCATGGGAAGCTCCATCTGTGTTGAGTTTCTTCCAACCATGGTCTGGTGTGAGCCATCTGACGTGTATGGTGGAGAATGACTTAGAGTCTTCATAATGTGTCATAGCTTCCTGAAAAGATTTAGCTTGAGCAAGAGAGACACTAAACACATTGTTAGAAGAAGTTTTCCTTTGAAAGACAAAAGCATTCTTGTTCTTCCAAAGGTTCCAAAGACAATAGGAAAACAATGTTCTCCAATCCACACCCTGCACAAAACAATCTTTGACAGTACAGTTAGCCTTAATCCACTCATCCAGAGGCAGTCTCAATGAGTCACTAAAGCTGGTTGGCACAAAGTAGTTTGCCCACAACTGCCTTGCAGGTGCACAACTCCTAGCAATATGATCAATACTTTCAATATCGTTAGAGCACACCGGGCAAAGAGGGTTTATGTTACACCCTATGCGATGGAGGAGTGAGGTGGTGGCCAATCGGCCCCTGAAGCCGAGCCACAAAAAGTATTGGATTCGAGGAATAGTGGGAGTCTTCCAAATCCAGCCCCAGTCTGATGCGCTAGGATTACGCAGATGCCCGGAGAGTGCTTCATAAGCCGACGCATTGGTGAAATTCCCCGACCTAGAGAGTCTCCAAATACACGCGAGTCCTGCAATTGGTTAAAAATACTTCCTGGAATGCTTTTAATTGATTCAGTTATATCTTTAGGAAGTACAATAGACAGAGACTCCAGATTCCAGTTACCATTTTGAAAAACATCTTTGACTTTCCAATCATATTCATGAGCCAAAAGAGGGCCATGAACATAAAGTCTCAAGGGTTTATCTTTAATCCAGATATCATCCCAAAAATTAATATCATTACCATTTGCAACCATCCACCCTAACCCCAATTTGAAAGTTTTAAAACCTTCCTGGATAGCCCGCCAATTACAAGAGGTGCGGGCAGAAGGAGATGAGTATTGTCTAACAAGACGATTAAGCAAAAGTTCAGACCAAGGGGCCCGAATCGTCTTAAGCCTCCAAATTAAACCTCCAAGAAGGGCTTTGTTCCTCATTTCAGAGGTTTGGAGACCTAGTCCACCAGAAGGTAAAGGTTTGGTGATTTCATTCCACCCAACGAGGTGGATTCTCTTCTTTTGGTCAGTGCTCCCCCAAACAAAGTTCCTATTCAATTTATCTAAATCCTTACAAACTCTAATAGGGAGCATTGTACATTCCATGTAGTAAGATGGAATAGCAGACATCACAGATTTCACAAGGCTAACTCTGCCCGCCATAGATAGGAGTGAAGATCTCCAACCAGACAACTTAGCTCTGACCTTGTCAATAATAAAATTAAAAGAACTTGTTTTTGCATTAGTAATATCCAAAGGAAACCCCAAGTAGGTGCCAAAGTTCTCCACAGGTTTGATGTTCAGCATCTCAGAAAAACAAGTTCTATCTCGGGTCGAGACATTTTTTGAGAAAGAGATGGTGGATTTGGAAAAATTTATTTTCTAACCCGAGATATCGCAAAAATGTCTAAGAACCGACTGGATACACTCACAATTGCTAGTGGTGGCCTCAGCCATAAGAATCAAATCATCCGCAAAGAAAAGGTGAGTAAGAGGTATGCTTCCCTCCCCACCTTAATACCAACCCATCTATTATTTACCACCTCCTCGTCAATAAGGAAAGCAAGATATTCCATGCAAAGTATAAAGATATAGGGTGATATAGGATCTCCTTGCCTAATACCTCTAGAGGGGGTAAAACCATCCAGCTTGCCCCCATTAAACAAAATGTTAATGGAAGAAGAAGAGACACAATTCATAATCAATGAAATCAAGTGGTTTGGGAATTTGAAAAAAAAAAGAGTTCTTCGAATGAAATCCCATTCAAGTCTATCATAAGCCTTTTCCAAGTCTATTTTTAGAACCATACAACCCTTCTTCCCCTGTTTTTTCTTAGAAAAATGGAGCACCTCCCTAAGCATCACCACATTATCTGCACCTCTACGACCCGGGATGAAGCTAGACTGAAAAGGAGAAATAAGTTCCCTCATCCTAGGCCTAATCCGATTCACTAGAATTTTTTAGACAATTTTATAAATTGAATTGCAAAGTGCAATAGGACGAAAGTGAGAGACAGTCTCAGGTACCCGACATTTGGGGATAAGACAAAGGAGGGTCTCATTCCAACCAGGAGGGATGGTGTTAGTTCTAAAAACATATGAAATAGCGTTAAAAAGGGACTCATTAGTGCAATGCCACATCTTTTGGAAAAAAACGGGGTGCAGTCCATCTGGCCCCGGAGCTTTAAAAGGTTTCAAATCCCATCTGGCCTTTCTAATTTCATCCATAGTGACAGGTCGAGCCAGCCAGTTTGCTTGGGAATGAGTAATGGTTTTCCTCCATTGCATGGGAGGCTCCACACTTCTTTCCGAACAAACTTGACTAGATGTGAATAGATCTATAAAATGTTGTTGAAACCTGTTTTGAATAACCTTGGGTTCCTCAATCCAGTTTCCAACGCTATCCCGAATGGACAAAATACGGTTAGACCGTCTCTTAACAATAGTAGTAAGATGATAAAACTTGGTGTTTCGATCCCCGTCTCTAATCCACTTGGTTCTAGACTTAGCAGCCCAGAGTCTCTCTTCATGATTAAGGGTCTCAGTAAGCTCTTTCTGGAGGGCTTTTTCCAGGTTAAGAAGGGATTGATTAGGATTGGTAGCTAAACACCTTTGAATTCCCTTAATTCTAGTAAGCAGCCGATTTTTCTTTCTAAAAACGTTACCAAAAACAGTTTTATTCCAAATAGTGGCTTTAGCAGGAAAAGCAGAGATCGCAGTGTTAAGACAGTTATTAGCTTCCTCCCATACATTGGTCACAAGAGGTTCAAATCCCGGGTGATCAAACCACATCGGTTCAAGTCTGAATGGTCTCGACTGCCTGCCTAGAGACTCCCCATTAGTTTTCAAAAGCAAAGGACAATGATCAGAGTGAGTTCTAGTAAGGTGGGTTACAGTGGCACATGGAAATCTAGTACGCCAATCTATAAAGGCAAGCATTCTATCAAGACGTTGTTGTATAAGACTACCACTATGCCATAAATTTATCCAAGTAAACCTATTTCCCCTTAAACCCAAATCAATCAAATTACAACTACTTATCATATTATTAAACAAGGTAACACGATTTCTATTAATAGGATTGCCCCCAAGTTTCTCGTAGGAACTAGCTACCTCATTGAAATCTCCCATAACAATCCAAGGCATAGAAATATCTTGAGCAATAGTTATAAGATTATCCCACAAAATGCGTCTTTCCTTAAGTCTAGGGCTAGCATAGACAGCGGAAAGTAACCAAGGAGAAGAAAGTGCAGATACCTGGATTTCGACATGGAGTTCTTGTTCTGTCGATGCCATAAATGTGATTGTGATATCCGCATCATTCCAGAGGAGAAGAATACCTCCACTGAGTCCGTTTGAATCAACTGTCAAGAACTTATTGAAAGGGAGTTTTCTCACCTGTAAAATATTGATATAGGCTCATTATAGTTTTTATGTAAATTTCACATTAATTCACCACTCTTTAATGAAATGGTCGATCGAGTTCATTATTGGTTGACGGTAATGGATTTTTCTACCATGCTTTGGGAGCACCATGCTTTTGGTTTTTTTAATACTATGGTGGACTTAATTGTAACATAAGTAAAACTTTAAAAGTATGAAAAAATATGAATTTTTTAAACTACACATAAGATGTGTATCATACTATTAATAATATCAATTTCCCTATGGGGTTCACCTTTAGGGAAATAAAAAAATAAAAAATTAGTGGCAAAAGCATGGTGCTCCAAGAGCATTGTAGAAAGGTCCGACGGTAATCCCGTCGGATCTCAGACCCCGACACATATATGTACAAATAGATAAACCGGGTCGTAGCCCATTAATCCACCTCTAAAGATCAAGTTAGTCAATCATAATGTGTAGTGTGTAGGAATTAATATCATATATGAGATAGTGAAGAAGGATATATATTTGGGTTAATAACTAAAAAATTGTCCAAGGTTTACCCTATGTTAAAATTAGGTGTCTGAAGTTTGAAATGTTAAAATGAACTGTCCCAGGTTTTATTTTTGTTGAAATTTGGTGTCTCTGTGTGATTACTTTAGAGAAGTCAATTCCGACGAAACCGTCTGTCAAATTCGAGCTCTCATACACACTCCCTTCTCGTCATCTTGCCGGGATCGTCACCTAAAAAGTTGTTCACATCCGGGCAAGTAAATCTCGCTCTATTGTCTTTGGAAAATGACTCTACACCACTCTTCTAGAAACTTTTTTTTAATGTTCAATTTTTAGGTGAAATTTGACGATTTAGTGAAAAGTTAAGAGTGATGGATTATGAGTGGGTTGGTGGGTTGATGAAAATGATGGAATGAAGATGAAAAGACGCACAAAGATACCAAATTTCAACAAAAATGAAACTTGGGACAGTCCATTTTAACATTTCAAACTTCAGACACCTAATTTTAACATAGGGTAAACCTTGGACAGTTTTTTAGTAATTAACCCTATATATTTATACATAGGTGAAGATGTTAATTAGAGTTTCAATAATGGTGAGTTTCTCTGCACCCCATCTTGACATTTTTCTATTCAGTGTATATCTTCTTGTTCTTAGGTGACTACATACATTGTCTGGTTTTATTAGGTTTTGTCGGGGTACATCCCTCACCCGTCTATATTCTGGAGCGTCGCATGTAGTATTCAAATGGGAGAAATTAGTGTTGATTCTTCAGTGATCTCTGGTGAAATTAGGGTCTGATGAGGCGTTGTTGCCCCTACTATCGACTCGCCTTGTTATCGCTTGGTCGTACTCGGTCAAAGTTTCGCATATGAGGTGTCGCCTGTCGTGACTACTGAGGCGTCGTCCCCAGTGTTTTGTAGGTGCGATCTTACTGGTCTTAGGTTGGATTTTTATAGTCAGTCTGGACCTTCGTCATTAATGGTATTGAGATTGGTCTTCTGGAATTGAGTTTAGACTCATACATGTGATAAACTCATATCCGAGAATCCCTTTCTACCGATCTTTTAGAACATTCATCTTCTGGTGATTCAGAATTTCAGACCGATCGTGCAGTTGCAAACCTTATCAGTAATTTTTTTTGGCCCTCAAACTTGTAAATAGGTTGCAATTTGGTCCTCTAATACGAATATGCCGTGAACTAGTCCCATCAGTAATTCCCTACTTCAAGTTGTAATTGACTGACTAATTGCGACTATCGTGCACGACTAGTAAAAAAGGAAAGGCCTAATTTAGTATTTTCATTATCTACGGAAGCACGCGGAATGCAGACAGCCAAATTGTTCTCTATTCGGCTGTCCCCTCACAACATGTAATACTAACGAGTAACGTGCCTTACACACATGAAGAACATACACAAATGGACCGACGATGAGTATACCTGTTTTGATCTTGATGCTGTTCCAAAGTTGCTAGACAACGCTTAATACCCACGCCAATGGAAATGTTGATGAGGATTGACAATTTCAGCACCATAAATTAAATTAAACCAATCACTTTTATCATCCACACAAGGCAGCCGATCAATCATGCAATCGGAGCCGAACCAAATCCAAATTTTTATTCTTCTCTCAAGGGTCCAACTTATTATGAAAACTGTTCTTCTATCATTTCTTTAACTCTCACTACCGGTGGATTGAGAGTTGGGCATTATTTAAATCAATGGCCAATTGGCCATGAGATACAAGGCACTCCAAATATATCATCTCCTACTCATTGTTTTTTGCTTTTAAAGAGACCCTTCTTTGGCAGCAAGGCAAGACAGAGCTGCGGGCAACTAATAGACACGGGCTTTAGGTGGGAATGTCTCAATCTCATCATCGAGCGTGTTCATGTGGACGGGTCTGTAATCTAACCGCACCTTCTCATTCTCCCAGTACCTGCATTTCGTTTCATTTTTTTATCTCCATCCCTATGGCGGTTCAATTCAATAAAAGAAGCTTTAACTTTAATAACACCCCACATGAACGTAACAACTTACCCCAAACTGTGCTTCATCCACTTCTCGTCATCTCTCGTCTGCAAAACAAAGTTCACATCATTCCGTATGTTAACTATAACTATGAATAATAATAATAAAGATTGAAAAAGAAAAGGAGATCAAACTAACGGTGAAATCTTCACGGGCATGGGCTCCCCTGCTTTCTTTCCTTGCTTCAGCAGAATGCATGGTGATACATGCGTTTATCAAAAGATTTTCCAACTCCAGTGTTTCAATCAAGTCCGAGTTCCTTTTCATCAATAATAATAATTAAGTTATTTAAACTAATCACATGGAACAAAAACTTCATCAATTTCTGTTTTGCAAACAGCTATTGTTTTTTTTACCATATTAAACTCCTGTCCTTCAGTTGAACATCATGGAAGCTGTCCCAAGCCTGGTCAATCAACTTGCAACCTGAAATGCATAACCGGCTTGGTTTAGGAAAAAACTAAGGGCAACTCATGCATTATGATTATAATGAAAAAAAAGTAGTGCATTATTGCTTCCCAAAGCGTGGTTCTAGTTCCACCTGGACGTGATCTGTTATATCCTCCATAAAATTGCATTTGTAATAAAAAAAAATTGTAGGGTGGACCAAGCCCTCATTCTCAGGAGTCAAGGTTCTACTCTAGCCTGATGTTTAAGTCCAAAAATAAATAATAGTTATATGAATGCTCTTTGTCTTTATGGTTTTCCAGAACCAAGAGCAAGATTGATAATTAAAAGATGGAAAAGGTTACCTTCTTCCAGAGTATCTTGTGTACGGAAGACTGCAGCATTGTTTTGCATAACTCGTTGCATATTCAACCGAATTTTGGAAGTCGGAAGAGAGCCATTTGAATTTCTGATCTTGTCTAGCCATGCAATAGTCTTCTCCCCAGCATCCTTTTCCAGCGGTCTTTGCTTTTCCCCTGCAAGAAACAAGCTTATTTATTGATTCAACAAAAATATATTGCCGCAGCTGTAATAGTACTTATGAAAAAACATGCCTGGCTTTTGGATGTCTGCAACTCGGTTGGCACAAGCTCGCCCAAAGACAACAATGTCTAGAAGAGAATTAGCACCAAGACGATTAGCGCCATGAACGGATGCACATGCTGCCTCTCCAGCAGCCATCAGTCCAGGAATCACTGTATCTGGATCATTACCTTGGATGGTAACAACCTGTTTATTATAATAAAAACTGGTAAGTATTACAGAAAATTTACATGACGTCCAAGTTATCTGGGGTTTACAACGATTCAATATTCAAAGAAGAATATTGTTTATGTGAAACTTTGTTCTATGTACAGAGCCAACAAAAGAATTCCATACACTTCTCTTTTGTTATGAAAATCCATGAAGATAGATACTAATCTCCTCCATCCTATGTAAATGTTGAATCGGTAGAAAAATTAAAATTTTCAAAAAATAATAATAATAATCATTTAGTCTTGCAAAACAGAACCTATAATGATAAACGGTAATGAAAAAGCATCTGTTCCTTTTTCTTTTTGCTTTTCTAAAAAGCATCTGTTCCTACCTACTAAATTATATAGGTAAGAATCAGTAAAGAATCGTAAAGTTGGTCACATGAAATCGCTAACCTCTCCATGGTAATTAGTTGGTATTCCTCCCATATTATAGTGCACGGTAGGCAGGACAGGAATTGGCTCTTTCGTCACATCAACACCGGCAAAAATAGCAGCAGTTTCGGAGATACCAGGGAGCCTCTCCTTAAGTACATCCGGGGGCAGGTGATTGAGATGAAGGTATATATGATCCTTGAGGGGTCCTGAAAGAAAGATGCAAGGCAGTTTGTACTATTGTCAATATGCAAATTTGAGAACTAAGGAAGATGCTTCACCCAAAAAATCACATATATGAAAATAAAATATACACTGTAAAAACACAAGCACCGCACCAATAGAAATCAAGATATAGATCATACCTACACCGCGACCTTCTCTTATTTCCATAGTCATTGATCGTGAAACAACATCCCTTGAGGCAAGATCTTTGGCTGTAGGGGCATACCTTTCCATGAACCGCTCACCTTCACTATTCCTAAGAATACCACCCTCACCTCGAGAACCTACACATGATAACCAAAGGTGAGTGGAAAACCTAAAAGCATTAACCCGTTTCCTGCACATCTACAAGACTTAAATAAATAATACCTTCTGTAATGAGGCACCCAGCACCATAAATACCAGTTGGGTGAAATTGAACGAACTCCAAATCCTGCATTAAGATCATGTCAATGTGGTAAATAAAAAGAATATACAGCTTGATAAATCAAGCACGATAATTAAATATCCGTTCTGGGAGCTAGCAAACCAACCTGAAGTGGGATTCCAGCACGTGCAACCATTGCATTGCCATCTCCGGTGCATGTATGCGCTGAAGTAGCAGAAAAGTACGCTCTACCATACCCCTGGAAAATAAGATCAGAAGCATGTTAGAAAAAATATCCATCTCAAACAACACAACTAAAAGTATCAATTGCCTACTCCTGTTGCCAAAATAGTTGAACCAGCTCGGAATCGATGAAGCGTGCCATCCTCCATGTTTAATGCAATGACTCCCTGACAACTACCTATATATACATAACAAAAAAGTGATCATGAGATAACTAATTTTTATATTTTTCCCAAAAGCATTTAAGAAAATAAAAACCTACAAACATTGTTAGCAAATGAATAAGACCAAGCTATCAAGTCTACATTATAGCTGGACTAGTATGCATAGGACATAAAGAAACAATAAGCAGCAATTGCATTGGATGAATATTCATATCTATCCTTTGGAAGAAGATGCAATTGCATCTCATAAGTGCCTATAGTGCCCGGCAGCCAACTCAGCTCCTTGGCAAGCAACAAGCAAAAAGTGATATTTGATGATCACACTTTTGTTATAGCCGATTTTTTCAATAGTAGCCACTCTTAGATCCAAAATCGATCTATAACAATTATAGGAATTTTACCATCTGATGAACTAGACCTTCATGAAGTATATATGTGGAAGCAAAAGTACTAAATAAAGATAGACTGGATGCCAGACTAACATACCATCGCTATTCATCAATAGATCCAGAGCAAAGTATTCCACGAAAAACTGTGTGTTATGCTTCATGGCCTGGCCATATAGAGTATGCAATAAAGCGTGCCCCGTCCTGTCAGCTGCACATGCACACCGGTATGCTTGTCCACCTACAACAGTAACAAAATAAGTTATCTCTATAGATAGAATTTTGTAGAAATACTGCAAGACAGTGTTGTTCATGAATTACTACTGTTAGCATGTAGAAGAGAAAGCAAGCGGGGGTGGAGATATTCAGATGGGATTACTGTGTGCTACTAGGCAAAGGATATCAGTTGACCAAAATTTAGAATAGAAGACATTGGAGAGGCAGAAAAGTTAGAGTATGTGATCAGGAAAATAGGTGAGAATGGCATCAAAATTTGTTCTTACTAGGTGGCACGCCCTTACCTTACAACTTGCAAGGAATGAACTTGGATAGGAATGGAGAAACCTATATTATTCAATATGGTGTTAGATTATTCAAAATGGTGTTAGATTATTCAATATGGTTTTGATCAATTTTCCCGAGTGAGGAGTGACTCAGTGAGCTAATCACTTAAGATGGCCATAGGCCAATCAATATGTTGTAAGTGGTAATCTGAATGGGAGCAACGAATCCAAATTCTGGAGACCAGTCTCATAATAGGTCCAACAATTCATGTGCTAAATCATATGATATGTAGTTGATGATTTACATTAAATCATGATATTTACTTTACCTTTACCAAAGTCGAGGCTCTGACCACCAAAAGCACGCTGATATATCTTTCCGTCTTCAGTTCGAGAAAATGGTAAACCATAATTCTCAAGCTCAATCACTGCTTTTGGTGCCTCTCTACACATGTATTGGATAGCATCTTGATCACCTAAACACACATCAAAATCATTGGTAAGTCAATGAAATGGTAATCCGATATCATAACTATATCTAGCAAAAGCCCCAACCAACTCAAAGTATATCCAATGCATCTGTACGGTGCTCAGATCACTACAGGAGGCAACTCATCATCAGATACACAGACATCCTTTTATGACTAACATATGGAACTTATTTGGGGATGGAGAAATCTTGACAGCATTTCTATGTGGTACACAGGTTATAGTTAACTGCCAACTACAAAACCTACCTAACCAGTCACTCCCCTTTACAGTGTCATACATGTGCCACCGCCAATCATCTTCCGACATATTTCCCAATGCAGCATTAATACCACCCTGTAAAAAGACTTAGGTTAAGAAATCAGCTCTCACTACCATTACATTTTAATAAGAGTACAAGCCAATTTCAGAAGAGCACTGATGATGGATGTTTTACAGTCATCAGGACAAAGTTATGTCAGGCAGATCATAAACAAAATGGAAGTCTTCATCATTTGCATTAAAGTGCTCGAAGATACTAGAAAGTAGAAGAACATGGCCTATATGCCAAACCTTAACTAATTAAGTATTGAGCTAAAAACTTAAATTTGTTACGCACATAGGAAGGAGGGTCACTTCGTAAGAGTAATATAATGATCAAATAGTTCATAATACTACTCCAATCAGTTGACAATTCTTATCCTATTTGTCCTCGAACATTTGTTTTACCTGCCTTTTCACATTCTTGTAGGTAAAAATACGTGATGGGCTCGGAACCAGAAATTTTAATGCCACAAAAGACCTATATATACATGAAATAGGAAGAGTGTTCCAAAATGCCTCCTGTTATCTTTACACCAAAATTATATTAAGCGCAACTTTATCATTCAATTACTAAATGTAAAACTATATCTGAAACAATACTCAAACAGACTCTAAAATTCACTATACACTCACATGTTATTATCATATCTAATGCACAAAATCAAAATCCAACATCTAAACTAATATCCAGCTCTATTAGTAACAAGTAACAGTTTCTTTTAAGTTTTACATGAGCCAATACCTGGAAATAACATAAATTCATTTCATGTACACCATGAGCATAAACAAAAAAGGAACAGGAGAGCAAATCACTATTGATGCTTGTTCTACACACCTGAGCTGCAACTGTATGAGATCGTGTCGGAAAGAGCTTGGTAATACAAGCAGTATTGAAGCCATGTTCGGAGAGCCCAATAGCTGCTCTTAGACCAGCACCTCCTGCTCCCACCACAACTGCATCATATGTATGGTCAACAATGGTGTATGGAGAACTCTCAGCAGCCTGTACAGACAATTGGCATATATATCACTAAAAGCTCCATCAGACTTACAGAGAAGAATCAGCAAGAGTAGGCAGAAAACCGATTATCCAATCATAAAAATCCAAATCAAATCCCAAGCGACATAGATAGCACTAATCTAAAGGATATACAATTATTATAAATATACATGGCGTTACTTTTAAGCTAGAGTGAATCAAAGCAACTAGCGATAAGCGCCTCAAATTTAAACTCGTTATTGCCAACATCATATCTCTGTTCCCAGTCTCCAGATATAATCACTGAGCAAGAGGAACAGAGAAATGTGAGCCGCCGGAAGATCCCTCAATATTAAGCTAATCAAAACCCCTCAGCCAATCATAGAAACGATTAATGCCTGCATGTAAACTGTAGTCGATCGGCAAATGAAACTAATGGTTTAGCAGCAGATAAAAAATTGAGAAGGTGAGGCCAGCACATTTCTCAGAGACTAATGCATCACGCAAACGATCTGAGCTGGTATCCAATAAGAATGAAAGAGGGAATCATCAAAGGAGCAGAATGACGATAGACGCCTTACCGAACCAGTGGAGAAGAACTTCGAAAAGTGAGATCCGAGAGATCCACTGGAGACAGATCTCTTGGAAGTGCAGGAAGCGCGAAGGCTGCGAGAAACGCACCGCCACATATCTTCAGCCTCCTACGTCTATCAATCCTAGTCTCCGACACAAGCCGCGATTGCTATCGGTGACAATAGAATAAATTCGTCGTAGAATCAGTGCACTCGCAGAGATATGAATGAGCAAGGAGGGGGAGAGGAGAAGGAGGCCCAAGACTAAACAAACGTGTTGGGTTTCGCAATATCTATCTATACACATACAGATACAATACAGTATTTATATAAATACATACATTCATATATAAATCATCAAGGCTAAGAATAGGATACCTCGTCGATTTAAACTCGGGATGTTGACAATCACCACAAGTTGGATGGATATACGAGCTAATTTTTTTTCGTGACTTTTAGAAAATAATGTCATTTTTTTATTTTTTAAAAAAAAAAATCAAGTGGTGCAGCGCTCTTAGTTACTTTTACAAATATATTTTATTGGAATATTTTTATAATTAGTTTTTTCATTCTAAAAGTTACGAAAAATTCCCCTAGAATAATAATACGGAAGAAAAAAAATTGGACAATACGTGAAAGTTAACAAAATATAAATAAAGGTAAGATATTGAGAAATTTAAAATAAATATTGATAACTTTTTATGATATATATACTATATACATAATTGGAATAAAACTATAAATCCGTGCGTTATATTAAAATAATCATTGTTTCATATGTTGCATATTGTATGAGAATTCATTTTTTTATCTGATTTATATAAAAAGTACTTATTTTGGCCGGTTTAAAAAAGTACTTATTATTCTATTTTCTATACTTACACACTTGACAGTGATCTTTAAAAATCGTGGTTAAACACTTACGGTAATGAAGTTTATTTTTTATATATTGAAGAAAAAGTAGGATTATTAAATTGTGAAACTATAATAATATTTGGTTTTTTTATATATATTTATATTGCTCTCGCAATTTCGGGTCGGGAGCGTTAATGTTAAAACTCTTCCCGATGAGGCGTTTTTGGCGGATTCGATATCGGATCGCTCATGGGATCGCAACTCGCTTTACCAGTTGTTCCAACCTACCATGGTTACATGGTTATAATAATGTTTGGTTACTATATTGAGTATTGACCATCTTAATGGTGGTGGGTTTCGACTTTCGAGTACAAAATAAATGTTTCTCTCTCTCTCTCTACAAATAACGACAATATTAATTTAGGATAATATATTTATTATTTATTATTATAACAGAAAAGAGAGCAGCACGGGCTACTGGGCTTTAGTTATACGACGCAAAAAATGCCACGAGGAGTAGCGTAATTTGGTTAAACTAGTTGTCGTGGCTGCTTTCATGTCCACGCTAAGTTTCGGCGGGAAGAAGCACAACCCGTGGCACTCAACTTAGCTGCCTAATAGTAGGTAGTTCGTGTGGTCTCTCATCACATTTTCGCTAATTTTATTTCTCCACGTGGAAAGAATTCTGCAAAGTAATCAAAATTATTGGCATACAATGTGGAATGACATCACACACCACGATGATAAGATTGCAAATATATTTCACGCTCTGAAATTTATATATAGGATCGATAAATACAAACTTTTTAATTAAACTCTTCGAGTGATTGGACAATTTACTAACTTGTTAAGTTTGTACTATCTCCACATGGAAAATAATAAAATTTTATAAACTAACATTCCTACTCAAATATGTCATTAATTTTTAGGTTAAAGGTCGACGAAAATTACACTAGCTGCCATTATATTTCAATTTTATTGTTTCAAAACACTTTTATCGCGGTATCAATTTATCAACACTGACACTTGTTAAATTTCTATCCTTATTTATAACAATAATACGTTCACAATTTTGAACTGAAAATGTTAATATTAAAGTATTTTCAATAATACTTCTCTACCGGCATTCAAACTTAATTTAATTCGTCCATTACAATCATAACTGGGTCACTTCGTCACAACCATCAATGCTAGATGATTTTATTGGTAGCATAAAGTCGCCTTCATCCAAGCGGAAAATTATGGTTTTGGGCTGCAATGGGCCGGCCCTTGGTCATGGTCTGTCTGAATTGAGCATGTTTATTGGTTTTCTGTTTCTCGGCCGTTATCGGTTTTCTGTTTTTGGGCCGTTATTGATTTTCTTCATTTAAATATAATAAAAAATACTTGAGAATGGATAAGTATTTATGACACACTGACAAATATTTTGGAAGCCATCATACACAGCTGCTCTTTGGCCCAAAAAAAAAATTGTAGGTCTTAAACACAAGCTTCGCTGCAATATTTTATTTACAAAGAGAAAGTATTTTATTATTATTTTTCCCTATCTAAAGCTATTATTATTTTAGATGTTTTTTTAATGAACTTTAAAATAATATATTATAACATTTTCAAAATCTTTGTTGAAACTAAAACAAAACAAAAAATAAACCACGAGGACCATTTTACAATATATTTAGCAGGATTGAGGGAAAATATTCAAGTCAGGGAACATCTAATTTTTTTTAAAAAAAAAATTAGATGTGATTTTAGCAAAAGAATCCATAAAGCGGGCAGCAGTGCGCCACATTTCCCGAATAACAAAAAATGAATATTAAAAAAGAAATAGTAATAATCATGACTTAGCAGTTAGCACGAGAAGAGGTATCATTATTACTCATTACACACATAAATATAATACATACATATATTATATAGAAAAATTTACAGAGAAGGAATAATGGTTGGAGATGGGGATGGGCTCTCTTGATCCTTTAGACGCCACTAAAGGCTCCGCAATCTTCTACTTACAGCGACGACACATTGATGTTCTTCTTTATTAATAATAATATAATAATAATAATAATAATAATAATATAATTATGCATGGTTCCACTTACTTTCTGAGGCCGAAGTGATATTCATTCATTCATTCATTCTCTAGCTAGCTAGCTAGGACCGACCGGTATAATTAAAGAGAGTTGTAAAGTAATTGTTTCTTTTTATTACTGGGAATCTGATAGAGGAGGGTTTTTGAATACCCGAATAGGTAAGCCTTTGGGGAAGTCGACGAAAGGAAAGGCAAAGGCTTGGTCGGAATCGGCTAGTTCCCAACGGAAAGATAGAACCAAATGGTGGATGAACACTGCCATCTCTAGCTTTGCTAGCTCCGATCCCGCGCATAGCCGCGGTCCTCCACCGAATGGCAAGAAGTAATTGTTTGGGCTACCTGAAGATGATGATGATCCATTATAGCCGTTGTTCTGCATTGCAAAACACATACAACTTCATATTAGTTCATCATATATTATATAAAATAACACACCAAAAAAAAGGGGGGATTTCTTTCATCTTCTACTAGACTACTACTCTATTAATTAATAATAATTTCATAAATAAATATATCAATCAGTCGACCATATGCTTTATCTTTAATGATCTACTTCTCTAATAAATATAAATCTTATCCAGAGTGGTCTATAAATTCACATATAAATGTGGGTCAGATTACCAAAACTTTTTCAGAGAATCAATATATATGTGTAGCAAAGTTGTGACAGATATTGGGTTTGATGAGACGGAGACACCGAGATGCGGAACCTTTTCTTTATATTGCCCATACTAGTAGTAAGTAGTAATTATTATTACCTATCCATACAAATATATATAAAAATAATAAACTTGAGGTGTTTTTACAAACCGTGAAATTTCAAGTGAAATTTCTATAGAAAGTGATATAGGATCCCACTAAGCACCAATACATTTGTTCATTTACTTTCTCTTTCCTACTTTCTATTAAAATTTTACAAAAAATTTCACATTTTAAATATTTAAACATGTTTTGGGTGGAGCTAAGAAGGGAGGAAATGCGAGTCTGGACCAAACGACGCTTTGCCGAAAAAGAAGAAGGACTGGACCCACAATTAGAAATAGAAAAGGGGAAGTGATGCACGCACGTGCAAATAGTAGGTCCACAACCCACATGGGGGTTCACTGCACTCACTTCTTATTATTGCTTCCAACCCCACCACCACCCACACGCACGGGTGCTATCCTTAGACTGCCCTTCCTCCCCCTTCAATCACCCGCGGGTCCCAAACTCTCTGTCTCCTCCACCACCACCCCTTTCTTTTTACCACATCTATCTATCCATTATGTCTTAGTTTCTAAAATAATATTTTTTACGACATCTATTTATTCTGTGTTCGTTTTTAAATTGATATATCTATTCGAATCCGGTCAGTCTGTTAGTACAAATCCATTGGAAGTGGATATTTTTTCATCATACTAGTTAATAATGGAGTCAATGTTAACTGGTTTAGCATATATATTTACATAGTTCACTACCACCCTTCCTATACTTATTAATTATTATTATGTTGAAAATAGTTATATTAATTATATATATTTGATAGTAAATACTAACAAGTACTGGAGAGGACATGATAGGATAGTGGTTGGGAATCCTATGAAGGACGACGCGACTTGCATGCAAAGAGATGCTGTCTTTCTTTGTCACGTACAAGACTGGAAATAACGACACTACTTAATAATTAACATCTCTTTTCCTAAATCCTAACTAACATTCACATAAGAAGAAATTGGAGAATATATATATATATCTATAGTTGACTATATATTTATGTATGTTCTAGATCCTCACAAGTGTACTCAGTTGTCATGAAACTGTTATAAAGATAATTATATTGTTTTTGAAAATGATACAAGAGTATAATCATCATGCTCTAAAGATAATATAAGGTCATGATTATTCAGCTCCAAAGATTATATACGATATTCTTATTAAAAAATTAATTTAATTCTTGTAACATAATATTATATAATATAATTACCTAAATATTATACTTATTTATGCATATGTATTAATTTTTCAGTATCTTACCTAAAAAGATCATGACGAGGTAAAAACCGTTACATAGCAAAGAGATTATTAGTTATTAAGACGGAGTGATCATATTGTGTTTGGATGGGGGCCTTCCCTGAGTTGTCCCATGAATGATATGTAACGTACAACATATCTTAAGGCCCCATCCGGCGAGCTACCAAATCTCGTGTCAAGATTTTTTGGCTACTCTAATATTTATTCCATATAATTAATTGACTCTTGTTCTCTTAGCTAGCTACCAATCTAACTTGCATTTGTGGACACACCTATGTATATCATAATCAATTAATGCTGGTTAAGTAAATGGATACTTTGAGTGTTGTAGTTGTGGATGATAGCAAGCACTAATGTGAGCATAATCATACCAACAGACTTAAGTACAACTCACATAAATTAACATATATTTATTGTTCTCTATTTAAGGTAGTCAATGCGACTCTCTAAAAGCTCCTTGTCTTGTTCCAGTATAAGGATATTTTACTTTTAATAAATGTTTACACGTTTATACTTTTTTTATATATAATATAATATTATATTTCTATTGAACGGCTCTATCCATCCATAAGTTAAATCTTTCACTATTAAAATATAAATAGAAAAAACAGAAGTTTTTTGACCCATCAATCATCACTAGAGTAGAGAACTTTGAAACGGAATGCCTGCCTAATGTTACAAATACATTTTTGTTGTTTTGTTTGTCAATTATTAAATAAATAAACTCTTTGCCTAAACTAGTCTTTTTGTCATCCTTTATAATCGATCAGCCAACTTATTCCTTTCGTCTTCATACATTTGTTATAGTATAATATATATATATATACAAGTTTACTAACACGGTTGTCATAATTTTAGAAAAATATTCATGTCATCCCAAAGTGGTGACAGACTCAAATAAGATCCAAGTTTTGTTCGTTTACCCTTGTTTTACACTTATTAAATTGTTAACTCATGTTTCAATATATATTGTTGTAGGATAAATATAAACTACTAGTTGAATTTTTATTTTTATATTTTACATTTTACTAATCTATATATTCACATACAAATTGATAGCTTGGTAATGCATCAATATAATTTAGATGGGGTTGGATAAATAATGAATAAAACACCTAACAGTTTATTTGACCAGCTGAACATTATCTACAATTTGTTTTTTCCTAGTATTTTGTTCTATGCCTAAACATCAACTAATTATTAATTTGTTGCATTTTTGTTCATTATCTTCTCGACACATGACCTATTCTACAAATTAGATGGATATACTAACTGATCTAAAAAAATTGTTCACGCAAGTAAGATAAACTAGCAAATATATTAAGAAAAAAAACTTTACTACCAATTTGTCAACATGCTGAAAACTAAGTTATCTAATAATTAACCCGTCAAAGAAAAAATAACATAAGGGCCACCCGACAAAGAGTAGTAGCTGCTAGCCTAAGTAAGAAACCTAGCTATATATGTGATTGAGATTTTGTAGTGTAGACGGACATGTTTAACTTTTCTCAACTTACTTTTAGTATTGTTGTTTAACCTAACTGTACCTTTTTAAACTTGTCGATCATTATTACATTAGAAGCTAAAAAGCATATTTAATTAATTAATATACAGCTAAATAATAATAATAATAATAAATAAAACAAGCTCAAAAAAGGCAAATTATAAAGAAAAAAGAGAAAAATGCAATTAGCCGAAAGAAGTAATGATGATAAAAGCTGGCAAAGTTAAAAAGGAAGGCATGCACGAGGCCTCCTTCGTCAAAGCAAAGAAGAAGAGAATTAATTGAGTTTTTTTTTTTAATTTTTTGACTGAAAAAGAATTAATTGAGTTGAGGTGGGAAAACGGAAGAAGTAATTACCTGGTGTGGTTGTGGTTGGTGGTGCCATCTCCATGGGTTGAAGTGCTGAGGTTGGTCAAAAAGCAAAGGATCCAAATGCACGGCTGCAATCACCGGCAGCACTTTCCACCCACGTGGAATGTCATAACCTTTTCCAATATACATATATATACTCAACATCATCAGATTCATTCCGGCCACCTTAGCCACCACCACATTACATATATAAACTCACTCACTCACCTTTGTATCTGACGTCTTTGAGTGCCTTTCTATGCAGGAATCTAACCACATTCCCTAGCCTTAACGTCTCACTGATAACCTGAAGAAACAAATTCTCCTCACTTATATTATTATTATATATCCATGCATCTCATTCTCATCTGAGGTGGATACTATTATACAAGAAAGAGCCTTAATGGCTCTTCGATTCTCTATGGAAATTAATTAAAACCTCATAAATAGGACAGAGAGATGCACAGACAACCGATATTTTAAAGATTAATTTAACAGACCAAAAATAAGTGTTAACACAACATAACTTTAAGACAGTCAAAGTTAAAAATTTGGTGCATTTTTAAAATGTGAAAATTTTAATGAAAAATCCATAAAAATCTGGCAAATGACACATATCAAATAACAATTGTTCATAAAGTAATAAGAGAATGTTGTTATGTATTACCACGTGGATTTAAGAATATTTTCTATTGAAATTTCACATTTATTTCATATATTCTAGCATAAATCTCTTAATAATATAATAATAATAATAATAATAACAAAAAAAAAGTTGAAGAGAGGGCTTACACATTGAGTGAATTCCATCTTTTTGTAATCTTCCCATCCGAGCTCTGTTTCCCCTAAGAGCTTCTTTGCTCTGGCAATTTGAAGATGCTCTTCCTGAGCTCCATCAATTAATCAAAATCACTCATTCAATCCAAACCAAGCCACACATAAATCATAATAATAGTCATAAGAGTTGATGTAGTAATGGCAGTAGAGCTACGTGCTTACCCTTAATTGTTCCATGGCTCTAGGAGAGCTCTCCAAGAAGAAGATAGCCAAAGCAATGGCCACAGAGGAAGTCTCGTGACCCGCAAAGAGCAAACTAAGTATCAAGTCCAGAATTTGCTCAGTAGACAGATTCGAATACTTGAGAACCCACCCCAACAGATCATCCTCGTACAATGTCTCCCCAGATTCCTTCATCTTCTCCATCCTCTCATCCATTTTCTCTTTTATAAACTTCAGAATTGTCGATCGAGACTGCATTCCATTCCATTAACACCCAAACCATCAATACAGCTTAACAAATTTTGACATATTATCTCATAATATATATTCGATTATATACGTAACGTACCCTTAATGCCTTCCAATAGGCTGTGCCGGGGAAATTGAGCGGCGGAGAAACAACGCCCTTCATGAAAGTGACGTACTCTTTCTTGAGCTGCTCCGTTTCTGGTTCTCCAGGATGTAAGCTCATGATGTTGTTAGCCATCAGATTAAAGGTGAATTTTTTAGCCTCGTCTTGAGCAGAGAAAGTGGAGTTGTGTTTCCACGAAGACAGAACCAACAAGGTGTTTTTCTCCACTTCTCGGAGAAGATGGGTTCTGAGCCTGGCGTGGCTCAAGAAGTTGAGCGATATTGTCCTCATGTCTCTGTGCATGTCTCCGACCAGCACCAGCATCGACCATTTTCCTAGGATTCCCCCGATGCTTCGTGGGTAGCTGCATTCGAACAGCCGCCCTTCGTTCTGCAGTATGAATCTGTTTAATCCTGCGTCCGCCGACACTATCGTCCGCTCCCCGAATAAGTTTGACCGATAAATCTTGCCGAATCTTCCAAAAAAACCAAGAATTGGTTAGTTACGGTTGCAGTTAGAAGGAATGAGTTAGTTAAGTTAGTTACCTGGAAATATGTTGTTCCATGAAGTGACCGACGCAAGTGGCTGAGTAAGGCCTGAGATAGCCGATGGTCTCGCCGAGGAAAGGCCACCCTCGGTATCCAGGTGGGAGGTTTAATCGACTGTGTTTTCTCTGGATCACCATCGTCATCACTACCAGAGCCAAAATCGATGGCAGAATACACAGGATTATCTCTCCCACAAACATTATGCTCTCTCTAGCTCAGTCTCAGATATGGTGCTTAATTAGCTGCTTTTTACAGAAGAAGATGGAGTTTTTAGTAGATTTGTTGAAAAGAAGAAGCTTCTTTTTGCGCCTAAAGACACAGAGAGAGAGAGAGCTTTGGAGTTGGAATTTGAAGATGAAGCTCTGTTTTTTAATTTCTCGCTCTAGGATAGGATTTGGAGGATTTGAACAAAAAAACAAACACAGCCAGAGTGGAACCAAAGCAGGTTCAGAGCCAATTGGACTCCTTCATTTATATGCTACTTCGAAAAGCTAAGACCTGGCAGTGCCTGCCTGCCAACCATCTATCTAATAATTTACTTTTTACGTGTAAATAACATTATTATTTTTAATATATTTATATAACACTAAATACTAATCCCAACTTTATATGTTTTTTTATAATAAACTTTAGGGTAAAGGGTACAAATCATTACACATGTTTGCACGAAATTCACGGTTCACACCAAATGTTTTTTTTTTCCTAATAATTGGTACCAAACGGTTCCATTTTATACAATTTTCATACATATGTTACTGTTTCGTCCAATTTTACTGTTAACAGTCACGTGTCGTGCACAAGTGACCCTAAACTTTTAATTTTGTTCAATTTAGTCCCTCTAAAATATTCCTAAATTTTAATTTGTTCAATTTAGTCCTAAAATTTCAACATCACCTTTGACCCAAATTGACCTAGCCGGACCTAACCTATGGCTAGGTCAGACGACCCCGACCCATAGTCGGACCTAACCCTAGACAAGGTCCGGCTAGGTCAACTGGACCTAGCCCCTAAACTTTATATGTTGATTGATGGATGTCCTTGTTAAAATATTTTTATATTAAAAAAAATATTATATTTTATATATATTAAATTGGCCTGAAAGAGAATAAGATACATTTTTTGTGATGTGTCGAGAGCGACAAGTCCGAAATAAATAAATAAATAAATAAAACAGATTAAGGAAGTTAAACTCAAATGAGAATAAGATATTCATAAGATGTATATTGCCACGTCAGCATTTACGCAAATGCAAATACAACAACTGTTCGAAGCCAGTGGAAGTGAATAATGCTGCATGGTCTCATGGTTACAAATGTAGTAAATAAAATCTTCATGTAGATTTATTATCTCTGGGCTACCGCCGTGCCGACTGGACATCTCCGACCTTTCGTCGTTGCCCATAGGACATTTCTGGCCTTCCACCGTTGCCGACTGGACATCTCCGGATTTCCGCCGTTGTCGATTGGACTATTCAACATTTAATGAAATTCTTTGTATCAAAATCGATATTCTTGTTAGAATGTCCGTCTTGTGGGGGCATATTAGGGAACAAAATATATTAAAATTTAAGATATTTTATTTTATTATAATTGAGTTATATATATATATAACTTATCATTATCTATTTTCTTATTAGATTATTATAAATTTAGTTTCATATATATATATACTCAACACTAAACAAGACAATATATTCTCATTCTTCTATAAAATAATAATATGTTGAAATTACAACATCGGCAAGTGTAAATCCTTTCTTGACAACATGCTCAACCGCTACAAACTAAAGGCTCCTTTTGCCTCCTTATTTTGTAGCGGTTGAACATAACAACTTTTGTAGTTGATTCTTTACGACCAAGCGACTCCATTTGTGTATGCTTGAGCTGCAAGTCAACAGTACTCTGTAAGCACCATATATATATATATATATATATATAACTTGGTTTTTACTATAACAACATTCTCACTATACATACCCATTGAGAAGTTAGAGTGACTGACTAAGTTTTGATAAAATTGCCGGTATAAAATTTGAATATAGCAGATACAACGTCCGAGTCCGTCCTCCCTTTATGCAGACAAATCGAAACCCTAATTAATCAAGCTGTGAAGATCAATAAAGTTTCTTTTGATATATACTTTCTATTTTTCAAGAGAAGATGGGAAAGAGTAGAGTGAAATTATCAGCGTTGTATTTGTTATCAAAGTATATGATGTCGTAAAATTCAACTTCTTAATCTTATTGATCGCTGGACAAGAAAGCGATAAAAAAGAATCATCGGAGCAGAGAAAGTAGAATCCTAAACCATAATGAATCAATCATGTAATTGACGGTGAAGAACAAATACGATCGAGTTGACTGGCCCAAAGCCTAGCTAGTAGGATTCTTGGTAATTTGTTCCCAGACTTGCTCGCCCTTTTATTTTGAAATTTCTAAGACTTCTTTAGCTTGACTTAATCACTTCCTTGCCTTGCCCACTACGTAACTTTGCCGGGACATATTTATTTTGTGTTTAATTTGATGAAAACTAAAACGGATGTAGCAATTTTTTTTTCGGAAATTAAAATTTTGGATAATAGATTTAAAAAATAAAATAAAAGTTATAATTCGAGGGTTTGTAATTGAGTTAAAATTCATATAGCAATTTAGTTATTAACCCTTGCCTTTATAATTTATGCATTTTTACATACAAGTAAATTTCCGACCCGGCGGTGTGAGAGGAATGGTCGGATCCGGTTGACGCAGATCATGAGGGGATGGAACAGCCATCACGAGCTTGGATTGCGTTGAACATTCTAATTTCAAACTCCACCATGATCTTGAGATAACAATATTTGTATAGACAGATAATATAGGTAAAATTAACTACCATGTTTTATTAATAATTAGTTTTGGGATGAAATTCACTTTCATAAATAGTATATTTGACTGAAAAAGATAATATATTTTGGTCTGTTGAGTGTAACGTACCAACTGACCAACTAGCTATTCACTTTGCATTGTTACGAGAGTAGAGATGTAATGTCTATTACAACATTAATTAATTTATGTATACAATTAAGAAAATGAATGAGATATATAATTAAGTTCCTAGTTAATAAATGAGAATATATACAATTAATATAATTAAAGATCAAGATTTGATTCATTATAAAAGAGAATGTTTATTCCCTGCTGCTTGGTTATGAAGGTCCTTTGGAGGTTGAAAATCTTCCATTGTCAAACCCCAAACATTGAAATCCACATCTTCAAGCTTCCAATTCTCCTCAATCTCCCTTTTGTGGTTAGCGGATTGCTCCCCGTATCGAACAACTGAAACCCTAGTCCTACCGCGGTACGCAACATTGACGCCATCCACGTACTTGTAATCGTCCATCATGGATTCAGTTCGGGTCTCCCAAAATACATTATCGTCGGCTTTGGTCTTCATACTAAGAAGCCTGGAGTCCTCAAACTGCATCAGCAGCCCTGACCTCTGGCTAAAGTATCCCCATATAGTATGGTGAATGATGTCGTAGTTGGGCCCACCCTGCGCCTCTCGAGCAGCGGGTCCCGTCTCGAGCTTAAGGATGAAGCAGTCCTCGTCCTTTATTATCTTCTCGCCGATGCAGTTGGCATCGATGAACAAGTTGGCTGTGTATCGAGGATCTAAACCCTACTTAGTAACATGTTTTGGTTAGTGTATATTGAAAATGGATTAAATCATATACATGATTACTTATTGCTTTATTTATCAATGTTATTTTTTTCAACATTGTGTTTTATTAATTATTACTTATATTTTAAAATGAAGGTTAAGAACCTATAAACATTCCAAAGTTTGCCCAATATTGAAATTTGGTGTCTAAAGTTTGAAATGTTAAAATGAAGAGTTCCATGTTTCATTTTTGTTGAAATTTGGTGTCTCGGTGTGATTACTTTCGAGAAGCCAATTCCGACGAAATCGACAATCAAATTCGAGCTCTCATGCACGCCCTTCCTGTCGCCTTGCCGGGACCGTCAGTTGAGATGCTGGCCACATCCACACTAGCAATCACGTCTCGTTGTCGCTGGAAATCGCTCCACGCCAGTCTGATGAAAATCTTTTCTTTTGGATGTTCAAATTTATGGGGGGGAATTTGACATTTTTTAGTAATTATAGTGATGAATTGTGAGTGGGTAAGTGAGTTGACGAAAATGATTGAATGGAAACGAAAAGAAAAGAAATGACGCACAGAGACACCAAATTTCAACAAAAATGAAACATGGAATTGTCCATTTTAACATTTCAAACTTTCGACACCAAATTTCAATTGAGGCAAACCTTGGACTGTTTATAGTTTCTTTTAACCCTTAAAATTATTACCTGTAGGAACCTTCTCAAGGGTCTGGGAGGACCAGCGGAGATGGGCTTCTGTTGATTAGAGGAGTGTCGCCAGGAGATCTTGCCATTGCAGCCACAGATAACCTTGCACCCAGAAACCAGAAGCTCCAAGCTCCAAAGATCAGGAAACTTCTGAAGAAGGATGAAGCCTCCCAACTCTTGAGTAGTCTGGGAATCGACAACGGTGTGGTCTCCCTGGTGAAAATCCGATGCTTTAATTCTCACCTGCCCCGTCACGCACATGCTATGAACTGAGTTTACTGCTGCTTGCCCTCCAGTTGCTGCTATGAACTGTTGCACTATGTATTTCGCCGTTGAAGCTTCCTGCATCGCATATTAATTATACACACATCATCATTCATGATGCTGCTCTGATAAATAATTAATAGGATTAATAAACAAATTGATACCAAAATTTTGACCAAATTACAAATTGTTATCCGAAAATTAGTTTGTTAAAATTGGTTATCCTAACTTTACATTTTTGTAGCAAATTGCTAAATTTCTTTCAATTTTGGTCAAACTATACTAAAAAATGAGTATGTTCAGCCACGGGGTCTTTTCGTGTGTACATAAGATAGATTTAGACATAAATTGAAGTGATTACAGTGAAATAACTTCAATTAGACGTTCAATTGGACATATATTCAGTTCGAACAGTGTTTTTCAATTGAGCGTCCAATTGAGGCTATTTCGTTGTGTAATCCTTTCAATTTATGTTTGAATTCATCTTTGATACACATTAAAATACCTTACGTGGTAGCAATTTGTTTAGAAATTGAAAGTTTAGGTAGCCAATTTTAAAAAATTAAAGTTCAGATAGAATTTTATTATTAATTTAAAGTTCAGATAGCAATTTAGTTATTAACCATAATTAATAATAATACTAATATGGTTAGTTATCAAACTACTAGTTTCATCATGTTGGATCAAATATTGATAACTGAAGTTTTTTTTTTTTTTTGGTAACATTTTATTGCTCAAATTTCACATGTACAATTTGTGAGCTCATTTCTGTCTATTTTGAACATAATTGTGATATGATTATAACAAATATCAATTCAGATAGTTAGAAGAAAAAATATTAAACCTAAATTAAATTACGAGCAACGATATGAGTTACTTACAATAGAGGTGTCCCTGATGGGACGTTGGAGGGGATTGTGGAGTTGAACCTGAAGAGGAACGAGAGGAGAGCCAACGAGGTATAAAAGGAAACGAAGCTCGTTGAAACGAGCGGCGATGATGGGAGAAGACCATTTCTCAGCAGATTGTGCCTTCATCCACGTCATCATGTTTTGCATCCGTAAACCCAGGTTAGATCCCATACCTACAAACATCTCCTCAGGTATCGGCACCTCTAACACCGTCTCTAGACCATCGTCTCTGTCTATGTTTGGGCATAGTCTCCTCATGTGGCTATGCCCCCCACCACCTTGCTGCTGCCCCGCTCCACCCTTCATCTAATCAATACCACCACCACCCTTAATCTGTCGGACCTAGATTGATTAATTAATTATTAGAGACTCAAACACAACAAACAGAGAGATAGTAAGACAGCGATGTCAACAAAAAAACTATTAATTTACGAAGTCAAAGGTTACCCACATTTCTCGCTTTGCTTCTTCAAGTACGGATCACAAAGGACGCCTCTTTTTGAAATATAATTAATGTTCTAAACTCATCCATCCATCCATTTTTTAGGATAAACCAACCAAATGCAATGAGAATATTGAAAATTTATAATTTGATGACATTTGCACACAAATTTAACACCTCAAAATAGTTTGAAACTGAAAAAAAAATTGTGTAAATGTATATATTGTATTATTTTACAACAAAGTTAAATTAATTTATTAATTGCACAATTAATAAACAGATATTTACTTATTTAGTCGATGTGTTGTTGTTGTTGTTTTTTTTTTTTTTTTTTTTCTATATATGCTTTCTATTGCAATTTTTTTTGTATAATATCTAGATTTATAATTATATATAATTAATAAAAACATGAACGAATTATTTTAGTGCAGATATTATATGCCGAGCAAACGTCCATATTAATATAGATAATAATTTTTTTTGGGCTGGGTTGTAAGCCTTGAGTGGCTTAGAGGAAGCCCAAATAATGGGGCCTTAGAAACTGTTATACCAATTCTAAGGAAGAGCTTATATTTGAGTGCACCGGGCTTTTGCTTACTCGCCCCAAAATGGCTGCAAAAGCAAAACGCCTTAAATTAACATTTTGAGGGGCTTTCTGGTATAACCAGTCCATGCAACTTACGCTCAGTTCTACTCGCCTTCCTCGTATGCCTGACACGGTGTATGGGTCAGGCGAGACCTGATATTTTAAACAGGTCACCGCGATGTGATACTTGTGAGGGGTTTCGAACCTAGGACCTCGTAGCCGAATCACATGGGAATAAGCGATCTTGACCACCAAACCACCACTATTGGTGGTACTCGCTTCTATTGACGGGAAAGCACTTTGTTAAATGCAACCATTTCAACCATGTAATATGGTGTAGCGGCAGTTCATCCCTTAATATGCTATGCTCGTTGGATCTGAGCGACCATAACCAGGGTCCGACCCAGCCATCGGTCGAACGATGACCATGTCAATTTAGCCCTAGTGTGTGGGTGAAAATGTTTAAGGACTAAATTGTAAAAATAAAAAGTTAAGACAATAAATTTGAGAACTTAACTTTAAAAAAAAAAAAAAAAAAACTGGGGCTAGAGACGTACAAGTCATCCGTCATGTGACTGTATAACATTCAATATTGACGGTCAAACGGATACACAAAAAATATACTAGTTGCAAACATACTACATCAAAATATTTAAAAAAATTGTTATACCAAAAATCAAAAGTGATAAAAAACATGTTGTACAAAAAAATTTATTATTTCGCTTGTACTTTAGTACACCGAGCATTTTACATATACTCACCCAAAATGACTCCAAAACGAACATAATTAATTTTTGAGAGATGATAGCCGAAATTGGATTTCAAAAAGTTATGATTCCCTCATAGTGATAGAGATACTTGTTAAATGCAGTCATTTCAACCATGTAATATCACCTCTCATATTCGGAACTTCTCATTCTATATATTTTGAAATGTCAATCATTTTCCTTAATTCTTTTAGGAGTGTTCTCGTGCATCCGGTCCATGCAATTTTCTAAGCTTATACTGATACACTTGCTAGTTGCTATATCTAGTAAAATAGAGTGGGATTTATCGGTGCGGGCGCAATCAGCTTTTCAGGTGAAGGTTCTGACAACGTGACAGAAAATGAGCATGTAGGGGAGTTCGAATTTAATAGTCAGGTTTGTCGGAATTGACTTATTTAAGGTAATCAAATTGAGACACTAAGAAAGCAACAAAAATGAAACACGAGACACCCAAAAGCAACAACCACCAAAAATAACATAGAATAATCCTGAAACGTTTCTTAACCCTATAATTATCTAAACATATATACTTCTCATTCTTAATAATTATTTTGTACAGTGGATATTGTTGAAAATTAATGATAAAAATATATTATCATAAAATTTATTTGAGAAAAAAATTAAAATACCACCTTATTAAAATTCTCATTCGATGTCACCAAATAAATTAGAAACGTGTCAAAATATGAAATACATGATGATGATGAAGTAGACAATATCTAGAAAATATACCGATACTTAAATACATTGGTATAGTTTTTTCCCTTATTTCCACTACTGGAAGTAGTACTAATCTCCATCGTGAATTAGATACATCGTGCAATTCAATGCCATTGAACAATTAAATCAAAATTAGACAGACAGCAATGTCAAAAAAAAAAAAAAAAATTAACACATCTAAACATACGGATGTAGAAACTGGAGCCAAATTCCCTTAACGAACTCAACCACTGCCACCGTTTCCCTCCATGCTTTGACTTCCGCATCACATCTTAGCAGCGCCGGAATGAAGAGCCAAAGTCCCGTAACCGCCACGTACGCCACCGTTAGTGGGCAAGAGACTGCCGCCGGCAGGCGCCACCTCACCGCCTTCTTCAAGAAGATCTCCGCCCCTACCGAGACCCCGTGCAGGACGAAGAAGCAAGTGACCATCCACGTGGGCTTCTTCCGTCCAATATAGTAAAATATCAATTCGTGCATCAAAGCAGAAACCAAGAAGGTGGAAAATGCCGCCGGCAGCGAGGCCCATCTCTTCCCGATCCAACGGATGGAGATCGATCTCACCGGATCGTACACGCTGGGCCGAAGGATGCTCGTCACCATGAGATTCCACCTCCTTCCCCAGAAATCCTGAAGCGATGTGGAAAGGTACGGCTCGTTGAACTGCGGCTCCAATTGAGCGCCGACCAGCTGTTGAGCCGCAGCTCCGAAGGCGGCTAAAGCCATCTCCAGACCGATGTACATGTGGATCGCGTACGCTAGCATCAAAAGATTCGGATGGATCTCATCTTTCTTCATGTACAGAGGAAACAGAGCGGCGAGTACAAGACACTTGACGGCGTAGTTAATCGGTGATTTGAGGCCGCCGGCGCCGGAGATCTGGAGCTTGATCGGGAGGCAGGCGGTGGCGACGAAGTAAGGGAGGGAGAGGTTAGGGGAAGAGAGCGGGCCCTTGCCGAAGGCGAGAAGAAGGAGTTTGAAGTTGGCGAGCCAGGCGAGGAAGAAAGTAGAGAGACCGCCGACGGAGATGGTGGTGAGATTGAGAGGGAGGAGAAGGAATAGGGCGACGACGGGGAAAATGGAGAGGAGACGCTTAGGGCCGGCTGGGACGTACAGAATGATGGAATAGCAGTAGCAAAGGGAGGTCACGGCGGCGATCCAGACCAAAGTCAAATTGTAGAGCTCTCCTTCCATTTTTCTGGTTCGTTGGTTGATTGATTTGTGATTACCACTAATTTTATCTGCTAAAATAATGATAGATCGAGCTACTAATGGTAGTGCCCAGGTTGTGGACTTTTTTTTTGGCCATGTGGTTGTGGACTTCATTAACGCGCTTTCTTTCGAATATTATCATTATTTTGTTATAGTCTGTCATCTTAAACTTAGATGTATACTAAAAGGAAAAGAAACGTGTATTGTATGGAGAATAACATAAATGTTAATACTAATTGTTATGTATTTTCCACCGAGATGTAAGTCTAAACTCAAAAAGTCCATATTAGTGAAGCTTTAATCTAAATAAATAAAATATATTTCTGAAAACCTTTTTTTTTATATTCAAATTTTGGGATCTTAGTAATTGAGTAGTGGGAGAGAAACTAGAGAGCAATGCTAATGCAATAAAGAACATTGTATTACTTTTAGATAGTTGATACAATAGAAGGTAATATCCTTATATAGGACTCATGAAGACTAGGATGTAAAGCTCATATACATAAGGACTAAGATAATAATATGATAAACCTATCAGGGTCGTCTCAACAGATATTGAGACCTAAAGCAAAAAATTTATTCGATACCTTTTTATTGACTGAAATTTTTATTTAAATTTGTTTTTCAATTTTTTATAGATGCAAATTCACTAACTAAATGCTAGTTTTTTTTCTTCTAAACTTTTATTTTTAGTTAATAATATAGCTTATCTATTTAACATTTTTTTAGACGTGGTCGATCTTAAATAAGATTTTACTAACTTTAATTTTGAAGAAACAAGTTAATATTTTTCTCATGTAAGTTTCGATTCTTCTATTTCTCTTAAATTTTGAATAGTGAGGTTCATATTTTTTAGTGGATATATTAAAATTTGTAATAAAAAACTATCTATTACTATTATTGTTATTACTTAATAAAAGAATACTACATGCGTTAAAATAAAACACATAAAAAAATAAAACATATTTATATTGACTTTGTAAATAATTTGTTTAATTCAATAAGATCGAGTCGGCCGATACACTCCACCGATCATATGACTTTGTTTGAAATGATTCAAAATCATATTGAAAAAACACTTTAATTGTGAATTTATCACTAATCTTAAAAGAATCATTCAAAATGAGGGTTGTATAGTGTTTTCATTAAAATATTGCAAGATAAAAAATGAAAATATAACTAGTATTTAATATTCAACCATATTAGGTTTTTTTTTTTTCTCTAGTGAACTAGCATTTAATGTTAGACCGAAAAAAAAGAAAAACTATCATTTAATATTCAATAATAATTATCATTATTGAATTACAGAAATAGATCTTCAAGAGTCCAAATAATATTATATAAATAAAACTTTTGAAAATAGAAGATAGAGAAAAAAATTAATAGAAGGCGTAATTATTGCAAGAAAAAATGAAAAAAAAGTATTTAATATTCAATGTATTAGTTTTTTTTCTCCAATAAACTAGCATTTAATGTTTGACCGAAAGAAAAACTGTCATTTAATATTCAACCGTAAAAAAGGTAGGCAATAGATTAACACGAAGAAAAAAGTATTTATAGAGTTCAAATCTTGAGGCCTTACAAGCTTAGGCTGCTTGGCCCTTCAGCTGGCCCTGAAACCTATATCTCTATCTGGGAGAGGCAAATAAGCGCTGACATCAAATTTCAATAAAAATGAAACTGGAAATTGTATACTATTAACATTTTAAATTTCGAAAACCAAATTTTGGGCAAATCTTAGACTGATTTTAAGTTCTTAACCCTTTACTTTAACACCAAAGAAGAGTTTTACCCAATGCTTTATTTATGTCGTAGTTGATTCTAATTCAACCATACTAAGTATATTGATTTTTCCCAATAACTACTGAATACCATAGGTGACATCACAGCAGATCTTCTCGGAATACAAATCAGACACCTCAGAGTCACAGATAAGAATGTCTTGTTTACTCATACTACTCGAAAAAGTTGTTGATGGGATTCAAGATGTTTTCTCATTATAGGCGGGGCGGCTTTAGAAACATATTTGGTTGTCTTCAAGATCCCTAATATGAAATCGATGTGAAAATCAATTATATAAGAGATGTCCTTTCTTTGTTATTCATTCAATTTTTAGATTATTAATTTTATTTTAAGTATTAGTTTATCTTTACTGACAGCGTCAATTTCAAAAAATTACCTAATTTTTATTTCACGGTCCCCATAATCTTAACTGTCTAAATAAGGGCCAAAAACTAGGGCTGACAATTCGTGTGGGTCGTACTAGCTTCGTATTGTGTTCTGGGGGTCAGCCAAACACGGCCCAACATGAAAAATCATCATAAAAAATCTAAAATAAATTGAATAAAAAATCAAATATAATTTTTTTTTAAAAAAATTATCGTGCTATCGTGTCGTGCTGTGTCATTTATATCAAACTCAAACCCGTAATTTTCGTGTCGTGTTCGTGTCGGCCCATCGTGCCGGGCCCAAATTGCCAGCCCTACCAAAAACCAACAATTATAGCAATAATCCAAGACCTGTCCATTGATTTTGTCTACGATGGACCAGTTCTATTCTGGTTGGTCTATGGTCTTAATATAACACGTCTAATTGCTCACGCTGGCCTAGTAGTCATGATAGGTGTTCCGACATGTCTCTTAACGGCATGTAGTGTTAATAGCTAGCAACTTCTTGGGTAATTTTATTACTCTAACATTCGGGTGTTAGAACATGTTGGAAGTTCCATTTCAGAACCCAGTCATTATGCAGGTAATCAACATTTTCACTGAGATCCTGATGGGTGGCTTGACTTTATATAAATAGCTTAGCACATTAACTGTAAAAACCGACCACCTTCTTTCAGCATCAGAACAAATACTATTCCTTCAAAATATCCAAAAAAATAAAAAGCCACAAAACACTGTTTCTACTACAACACCACAAAAGAAAAATAAGTAGCAACTAAATGTAAATGGAAGACGCGAAAAGCATAACGTTATTCCAACTTTTTCGCATTGCTTGCTGGATTTCAAACATAATAAGGGAGGACTTGAACAAACCAGAACCTGAGCATTTGCCAATGCTTTGGCTTGTGATATCCACGGAACTCCGTTATTTAGTCATACCCAAAGCAACATTAGAATGCCACAGTCCAGTATCAGAGAATGATTATCTACGTTGTATCTTCATCTGAATCCTTCGGAGGAGTTGAAGTAGCAGCAGCATCATCCACCATGGATGCCAAACCAAGATTCTCCTCAACCTTGTTCCAAGATTTCAACATATTAGGAGGGAACTTCTTCTTCACAGTCCGAATTACCCCTTTCGCCTCCCTCACCCTCTCCATCTTCACCAACCCTTCAACTAAACTCTTCAGTGTACCAAAATCAGGTATCTTGTTAACCTCCACACTCTCCTTGAATACCTTATACCCCTTGATGTATTTTCCATTTCTACAGAAGTAATGCACCAATGTCCTAAAAGTTGCAGCATTTGGCCTACAGTCATGTTCCTTCTTCAAGCTATCATACACCTTCTTTGCTTCATCCATCATCCCGAGCTTACAGTACGAAGTCATCAAGTAATTGTAACTGATGGTATCGGGCTTCACTCCCGCAGTACCCATTTCCTCAATGATCTTCATCACCTCCTCTGGCTCCAGGTCTTGTGCGTGCATGATCCGAACGTTATATGCTGCAGCATCCAACTCACACCCAGTTCCTACCATCTCTTTCCACAATTTTTCAGCATCTTCACTCCGTTCGTTTTTGTATAATGAACCCACTATTGTGGTAAAGGCCACAGCAGTCACCTTCACACCCTTGCCTTGCATTTCCCTCATAACCTCAATCCCCTTATCAGGCAAGCCCGCATCACAGAAGGACTTGATCAAAATCCCATAAGACAGCCTATCAGGAATGATTTTGTGTCTATCAACCATTTCTCTGAACAAGTCAGGCACTTTATCAAACAGCTTGCAAGCATTACAGGCTGATAACAGAGCATTGAACGATAGAACCGATCGATGGGTACCCAACTGATCCATTTGCTGGTAAGTTCTTAGAGCGTGATCAAACATACCTGCACGGCCATAGGAGCGGATCAGGGTGCTGAGGTATGTCTCCTCCTTGATCAGGGGGTCTGATTTATGGGACTCAAGTAGGGTTTCAATGTCAGCAAAGCGATGCGACTTGGCAAGGCGGCGAACGGTGAGGTCCTGAGGATAGCGTGATGCAGAGGGAGAGGAGTAGTTGCTTGAGGCTGAGGCGTAAATTTCGAGTGCTTTATCGGGGTCGAATTCGGAGCGCAGTTTTGATTTCGCTCTGGAAATGGTGATTGGGGAGGGGGCGGCGGGAGCGGGGGCGGGGGCGGAGGCAGACGCAGTAGCATTAGAGGTTGCTTCCGCCGCAGCAGCGGCGGTGGCAGTCGAAAGCTGACGGAAGTGACGGAGGGGACGGCAAATCGACATAGTGTATGTAGTTGCCTAGGACTTGCTAGGAGAAGGAAGAAGAGACGAGGGTTTTGGCCTTTTGAGTTTTGGGGAGGGGTCAAGCTTCACTGTCACTCGCTCCGATTGATTCGTTTGTTTAGGGTTTAAGCAAGAGCTGATACTGCGAGTTTCGAATTGGTCCTCATTAATTATTTTAAGAAATCTAAAGTCCTCAACCTTATAATTGAGGATAATCTAGTTCTTACGCAAGTCAAAATGACACTTCACCCCAATGTTTCTCCCGAGTCCCGACTGCGGTAATACTAATATCTAATCTTAAGATGTACATTAAAGACGATAAAAGATTAGACGAAATTGTTCATGACGAGCACTTTACTTTTTACAGACTGATTCGGTGCGAGCGTGGATAAGTCTAAATGTGGAGCAAGTATGCTACGAGTGTTGCCCTCCTGATGAGGGCCTTCCTAAGACCACCCTGCGGGAAATAAAAAAAAAACAGTTGCCTAGATTAAATGAAAACAGATTTTTTTTTGTTTGAAAAAAAGAATGAGCTTTCGCATAGACTCATCATGCTACGTAATGTTCGGATTTTCGCATTCATTTATGAGCATATCATACTTATAAACAACAATCGCATACATTAGTCTCGTCAACGTAGCACCACTAACAATCTAGTATATTCGAGAGGCCGGTCCGTTAGGCCCAAGTCCTAATTTCCCCAAAAATTGATTTAATCAAGTCGCTGCAAAAAAATAGAGATTCAGTTGATCACTTCTTCAAAATGGACGTGACATATTTTCTTAAATTGGATTTAACATATTTCAATTTATTTATAAGAAAAAAAAGGTTAAATGGTTTTGGTGTTATTATGTTTGACCATATTTGACTTTTGGTGTCATATATATATATTTGTAGACTTTTGGTGACATATGTTTGTATTTTGTAGACTTTTAGGGAATGTTTGATTGTATGTATTAACTAACACATGTATTAGATAAGTATCGACTAAGATATCCTAATATATGTTTAGCTAATACAATGTTTGGTTGAACCATGTATTACGATATCCTAATTTAATGTTTGAATGAACTTTGTATTATGATATCTTAATACAATGACTAAAAGACAATACTTCTACTTACATTTTTCAATGAAATTATATTTTACATATGATTAATTCTTTTTAACAAAGAGAAAATTAACAAAAAAAATAACTTCAGTTATTTAAAATATTAAAATAAATAAATCATTTTTCATGAAAAAATAAATATAAATAATAATCAAATTTATGTATAAATAAACTACTTTTTTATGTATAAATATATATATATATATATATATATATATATATATATATATATAAAGAAAGTAATACAAAACAATTGAAAAAGTAATTAGCCCGACCCGGCCTACTCTGGTCTGACCCAACCCGCTTCGGTCCGACTCAGCACGACCTGAACCAGTCCGACCCGCCATAACCTAGGCCGAACCAGCCCGACCCGAACTAACTCGACCCAGCCCGATCAGATCCTACCCGACTTGACCTAATTCATCCCGAACTCGTCGGTATCCGGCCCGAATTATCGGTGCATACGGTGAGAGTTTGCTGTATATTCCAATGGTAAATGGGTCATTGTGGGATTTGTATTAACTAATGCTTCGGTTTTAGGTGGGTTAATTTAATATCAAATTTCATATACGAGTGAGTATTAACTAATACAAAGTAGTTAATACCAATACTAAGTAGAAACAAACTAAGTATTAACTAAGACATATATTAGGATATCTTAATACATGCAATCAAACATACCCTCAGTGCATCCGTTAGTTGACCGTTAAATATATTTATTTTATTCAGTTTAGTACTTCAATTTATATTCCTATTTTGATATTTACAATTTAATCCATGTTATTTTCTCCAATCACCGCCCCAGTTTGTCGGCCACAAAAAAAGTCACCGACCACCACGAATCAGAACCGACAACCATGAATTGAGGTCCGCCACCACCAAAGCAGGGCCGGCTGGCCGCAATCGAGGTCGGCCACCACCCAATAAGTGACCACCACCCAATAAGTGTCCACAACCCAATATGGGATGGCCACCACCAATTGGGGACAAGATGACTCCGGGTGGCTCAGTCGGAGCCAGGGGCCTCAATCAGAGCTCTCTATGGCCCAAATCAGGGTCGGCCGGCCCCAATCAGGGTCGGCCGGCCCCGATTGGGGTGACGCCACAAATTGGGGTCGGCCACCACCAACTGGGATGGTGGTCGGCCCCAATTTAGTGATGGTCGTCCTTGTTTTGTGGTTGCAGACTCGGATTCGTGATGGTTGGTGGCCTTTAGTGGACCACAAATTCGTGGTGATTGGCGGACGACGGACTTGAGCGGCTTATGAAAAAAACAAATAGACTAAATTGTAAAAATTAAAACTTAAAAATATAAATGTACTAAACAAAATAAAAGTATTTACGGTTAACTAACAAATGCACAAAAAATTAAAAAAAAAAAAAACATAAAAAAATATAGGACTTAGAAGTGAGATGATGAAAATTAATATCTTAAACTTAAGGTACGTGTCTTCTTTGAATGAAGCCCTTATTCGTCAAGAACAAGTTTTAATATTCCAAAACAATAATACAAAGAAAAGAAATACTAAAATTGGTCATCAGTACAATCCAACCCCAATATAATAATCCAAGTGAAACTCCAAAACTACAACTATTAACTAGCAAAAAAGGAAACTAGCAGTACATACGCAAAGGAAGCAACCCTAGTTTATATATGTATCTATCTATCATCCATCATAGTCCGCCTGTTCAAACTTGTTCTCCGGATAGAACACAGCTGATACAATGTTGCCCCCGAATTTTCTTCCGTTAAGCCCCGTCCTCGCTTTTGCTGATCCATCCATATCTGCATACTCTAAGAACACCTGCCCACAATACCATCTCACTTATATTATTAGAAATAATATCTATCTATATACACATACATACATTAGGGATAGGCACACATTTTATGTTTTCATCAATAGCCAGATAGGTCAGTAATACAAACTAGTTACAATTCTGAATTTCTTTGTGGGAACAAAAATTAATTTCTTCAAAACATATTTTAAACACAAACACCAGAAAGAGCCACCACTATTAAAAACACAGACAGACACACCATATAGGTGGCTAGGTAAGAGCATAACAATGGTGTGTTCTGTTTATGTAATACTTGTCATGTATGGACTAGAAGAAAGGAATATACCTTGCCAAGTCCAGCTACCGGTTCCCCATCAGGCCTTGGACGAGGAATCACAACATTCACCAAGTTCCCTGCAAATAATATATGTGAACCATTAATTCAACAATATTCACTCGTATATAAATCAAAGGGTTTAACTATGGATATGGAAATTTCTCTCTATGTCAGAGGCCTTGAATTCTTTAAGCAGAATATGGAACAGGTGGCTGCAAAATAGAGGTAAACCATACACAACAAAAAGGAAAACAAGCTCAGTTTCACAAACATTTATCACGATGTCATAACTAGAGAAAAATGTTGATACATCAAAACAAATGGTTTAAAAATTTCTTCAAGGATAGGTCCTTACCGAATTTCCCCCCTTCTTGTCTCATGTCTTCCAATATGTCTTCATATTCCTCATCATCTTTAAGCTCATCGGGAGTAACTACTTGTGACAAACAAACGACTCTCGTGGCCAGCGGACCAGGCTGAAACATGAGTTTCTGCAGAGCAAGCATTAGAGTAGTACCCAGGAAAATGAAATAAATATTAACACTGTTGATCCTCCTTCATATATATAATATACCCAAAAAACCAGGTAATGCAGAACCTTCTTCCTCTTTGTTTCAAGTCCATGTGATAAATAGATTAAAAAAATGTCGAGCAGCGCACTAACCTGTAAAGCAATTTGTTGTTGCGCATGCAGTAATACACTCTCTTGCTCAGGTTTAGGCTGGGTAGATCCTTGATTTGCACGCCTGACAGTCAGCGTTTTATCTCCCATTTTTATTCCATTCAGAGCTGCACAAGCTATGTCGGTAACGGCAAGATCTTGGTAAACACAAAAGGCGTAACCTTTTGAATTTCCAGTTTCTCGGTCCTTCACTAGATCAAAGCCCCTAAGAGGCCCAAAAGACTCAAGCAGCTCCCTGACCTGAGCTTCAGTGAAATAGTATGGTAATCCCCCCACAAATATGCGGTCAGGGCCCTCCAATCCCCCAGCAGATCCAGGTGATAAACCAACAGCAAGAAGGTTCAGGTTTGGACTAGGTTGGCTTGGACCGAGAGTCGCAGCCAGAGACGGGTTGTAATCACTTGGCCTCCGGACTTTCACAGGTGCACCCTAATTACAGTGAAATCAAACTGACTATGTTCATACTATTAATCTATCAAAAGGGATTATGAGCATATACTGTGAATAAAAGGACCATTTCTAGGTGATGCAGATATTCATTCTGAGAAGAACTCTCATCTAATAATGAGAAAGATCGGGTCAAGAATTCAATATCATGTAAATACCTTGCCTTCGCCAAATGAAGCTACAATATGAATTCTTTTTTTTTTTTGTATAACCGCGTGAATTCTTCTATAATAATTATATTTTCTATCCTAAAGATGTCATGTTAGTGCTGCAACAGATCAAAAAAGGATGTAGATCCATTCATACATTTAAAGATGGGAGAAAGAACGTGCAAAACTGCAATACTTAGGACTGTATTACCTCAAATATAATACTATCTAAGGCCATTGCATTACTCGCCTCCTCAACCGAACGCATCTCCACAAAGGCAAACTTCTTTTCATGGTTTATGTAGACATTGACAACAGCATCCCCTGAATAAAATAATGGTGGATCGCCAACATCAATCATACTAAACAATAAGAAGAGGATACAAGAATCAAGAGCTACATGTCAACCAACCTGGTCCGGCTGTATTTCCTCCTATCATCGCCATAACATGGCTGAAAAAGGTTGCAACAGACTGCAGAAGAAGTTACACAGTTATCAGTGAGGCATAATCAAATATATCTCTATATACGCTATAAGTTATACAATTAGCTATCAAATAAATTATATGGATATACATAGACATATTTGATAAGCAACTTGGACAGCGAAATAGCATCAAAACCTTACATGTATATGGTTATATACAGTAACCTCAAACATGTATCATTAAAAAATGGCGCATATTTGCCTCTGCAACAGAAGATTCTACCTCAACTAAGCCAAACGTATATAACTGTTCACTAATAATACTAAATAGAATAACCAAAATGAGAAAACATCTTACAGCAAGATCAAGAAGATAGAAAATACCTGCTCATTTGCTGTTGCAGGAAGCCCTCCTACATATACCCGCCTCGCATGCCTGGTAGCCTGCAAATCATAGGAAAAAAAATTCATACAATATTCATGAAAACATGGAATTGAACATCAAAGACAGGAAAGTAGTTAACCAGAGTGCGAGGATCAATCATGCACACCTGCTGAGTCATTGCTTGAACAGGCATTATAGGAAGAGAGCCAAACTGCTGAAAGTAGTAATGCAACAATCAATATTAGAAACAAGTGCAGATTAGGTGCACCTAAAGAACATGGAGAAGAAACGACGAGCAACAAATGAAGGTAAGATCCTCAAACATTTATTAAAAAAAAAAAGGATACTAACAGACTCCAATTTCATGTTTATAGTATTACAGTCCAATTAAAAAAATTAAGTAAATGCTTGAAGAGCATCTCCAGGTGCAAACCGTGCTTTATATTTTATTTTACGGAATGAAAAAGCTATTGCTTTTGCATTTCCTTACGGTGGGCCATGTCACCAAAATCTTCTTTTTCCCCTCGCATCTATTGGTTGTGGGTCAAATTAATTAACTTTTCAAAGAATAGTTTAAGCAAGTGTTTTTTAAAACACTAGAGACCAAAATATTACTTAATTCAGTCTCATCTCTGAGTACTATATTTGAAGTATGGATACCCAGGAACCATAATCTTGACAAATTTTAAGGAATACCAGTTATGTACAACCATTGCTCTAATAGGGAGTAGGCCAAATGAATAGCAAAGCGTCCGTAACATAGGTAGAAATAGAAAATCAAAAGATGCCCTAAAAACCTACTTGAATCTACCTTCATATAATATCAAATCTCATTCTTTATCCCTATCAGAGAACTTGATTCTGTTCAAGTTTGTATGTTTTACCATTGCATCACAGTTGATCAAGTCATTCACATGAATGAGAAGCAGACAAACAGTTAGCATAATATTTGTGAAAAATAATTAACTGGACATACCTGCCCAGTAGCCAATGGGAACATATTTGGGAACATTCCTGGAATGGGTGGACTTGGCAATGGAGCTTGACCTGACATTTAAGTCCATTCTAGTGTCAGAATGCAGCTACAGTAGAATGAGCTAATTATAATGTACATATCCTCCAGATTAATGTTTCCCCATAACCCAATAAGGTAGTTTAACACCTAATTCATTTTCAATTTACATATTCTACTTAATCCAAAATGAATGAAGAATATACCATCTCTGCAATGGAAGAAGACAGCGTAAATTAACTACCACAACAGACAATAGTTGCAGAGAGAAGTTGAACAAGACCCATCATACCAGTGAACTGATTCCTCCTTGTACAAAAAAGCTAGAGTCGGCTCACGTATTGTCAGCACAGTGGGGCAAGGAGCCCAACATTGCCTTCTTACAACAAAAAACAACACACAACAAACAAACAAACACAACACCACAAAAACCAAAAGTCTCTCAGTTCCAGAAATATCTTGCAAAGGAAAATTAAATACAGCGCTGTCCAGCAGACACCCTAAAGAGCTAATATGTGGATAAAATAAAGAATAATATTTAGCTTACCAAAATGATACCATCCTATTTCGTACGAACTTTCCACACTAAAAAGGCAAAAGAAAGCAGTTATAGACAGATATTATGATACAAGTCTGAAGATGGCACTTACCACCAAGAGTTGCAGCAGCAGCAGGAGCAACAACACCACCAGATATCAGAGCAGAAGCCGGAGGTGCCATGTCAAAACCACTAACCCTTTTGCTGTAAGAAATAGAGAACCAAAACACCTAGTTAGCAACAGTCTAATAAATCATACGTATTGATTAGACAAAAAAAGCTAAAGAGTATGAGCTTGGTAAAAAAACCATTGCAAAGAAGAAACGCGACATTTTATAAGAAGAAGTGCAGGAAACAAGTTTTTTTTTTATCGTTTTCAAAATCCCACTGCTTAAATGAATACGAGATATTTAGGAAAAGTACAGTGAAGGATTTTTCTGATAATTTTCAAGTTCTATAGCTAAGATACCTCTTTGAACGGGAGCGAGAACGTGACCTTGATCTCCGTTCTGATCTACTTGAGGGAGACCTGGAGCGACGTCTGTGCCTTTCTTCTCTGTCTCTATCATAATCCCTATGCCTTACATTTAGAAAATAAATAGACTTAGAAAGAAGATTAGTATGATGAAAAACCAATAAGGAGGGACACATTAGAATTCCACGAAAACTTAAGTTATTAAAAAACTAGGTCAACATTTCAGAGTCAAAAGATTGATAGTTTGTTTTCTTATATAACTAGATCATCCCAAATAGCTTAAGTACAAGATGATACCTGTCATAGTCCCGGCTTCTGTGATAGTCATCATCATCTCTTTCTCTTCCTCTTTCCCTTCTCTCACTACGATCTCTATGGCGATCTCTGTGATGGCGGTCCCGATCCCGATCCCTATCCCGATCACGTTCTCTATCCTTATCTCTACTTCTCTCCTTGTCTCTGTCCCTGTCACGACTCTTCTCTCTACTCTTGTCTTTCTCTCGATCGCGATCCTTCTCGCGATGACTCTCTTTATCATGCACCCTATCCCTCTCCTTTTCGCTACTTCGTGAGTTATCCTTTTCATTGTCATATAAATCACGCTGCAGTAACCAAGCATCAGATTGTGCACTTGAGAGATTTCAATATTTATGAGAACCAAGTTAAGTTATGCAACAAACAAGACGGAAAACTTATCCTATTGAACATGAAAGTATTAAAAATCATCTTTTTTCAGCATCCAAATGCCAGAGTGATGATCCAGGTTATAAACTTACAATCAAGAGGGCTTGCCTGAAGTGACTATATCCTAAGCCAAGTTTGACAATTGAACTGCAATATAATCCCAAAGTGGAAGTAACGACTATTTATTCACAGATGGTAGGCTGACTCACTCATTTGTTTGATTCAAAACTTTTATGTATTAACATAACTCATCCCCAGAACTTCAACAGAAAAAAGTTCATCCTGGCGCTGAAATAAGGATTAGCAGATCAAACCTAAAACTACCCGTTTTGAGATAACAAACCTCGCCTTCCCTCACATTTAAAAAGAAATATTACGAATCACTATGTTTATTAGTTAGTATACTATAAACTGCTGTATTCCTTAAATACTTGAGAAATTATCACAAGTCATCAGTTGATCACCGGAATTCATGTCAAATTGAAACGTGATAAACAAGATAAATTAGACAAAAAGATCTACCCATAGAATCAGCGTTAAATATATATGCATACACTAAAGAAGTACCATCAATGATCTATAGCCACGCTTAAACAACTATTGTGGCAGATCTCACCGTCTACTTCAGTTATAAGGATTGTATTAGCACTATCAAACAAAACTCAATTATCAAAAACCTAAAAGAACAATCTGAAAGAATATGAAGTCGAAATAAAACTCCAATTCAAACATTAAATATCATGAATCAGGGAGTAACCTGAGACTTAGTGTCAGTTTGATCATCAAGACCGCCGTGACTGCCGCCACGAAGAGGTGAAGAAACATCACGGTAATTATCGAGATCTTCTCCGTTGCCTTCGTATCTTCCTTCGTATTCCGTCATTCTCTTGGTATCGGTACACTCTTTCCCCAGATATCTCCGTCTTCCTCCAAACTCCTTGTTCAAGTTTACCGTTGCTTCGTCCAACCGTGCTTCTGCGAGTGTAAACCTAGCGCATAGCATACAGGAAGCTGCTCAGAGTATATAAGGCGGCCGAGTAAGGAGGAGTTATTTGCAATTTTTCTGGACCGGCTATAATTCTGTATCTATGCTAGTGCCCGAACCTTTGGATCTTTCTGTCGAGTTCCCTGTACTTCGGCAAGAACCGAAAATACACCCCATAAAATTTGGTCCCTTATTCCTATTGATATCCTATTCAATCCTATGTTTTTATATATATATATATATATATATATATATATATATATATATATATATATATATATATATATATATATAATTATGTTTTTTTTATATAAATAAGCAATATTATTAAGACAACACACAAAATACAAACGAGTCATAAGGACAAAGAGTAGAAGCTCACAATCAAGTCAGTCGAGATAAATGTGCATAATCAAGTTCTCGACACAAGGTGACTTATGCCTAAAAGCAAAACCCATATCCTTTTATTACAAAACAAACAACGAGAAGAAAATACACAAGCTACATAAAGAAATAACCAGATACTCAGTAAATGTAGTAATGGTGTAGAAGTGACATGACTGAGAGGGAACACCAGTAACTCCACATGAGCCAGTTTGCTTCCACCATAAAACAACACAATCAGCCCAGTAACCATGTGCCAACTGAAATATATGATCACATACACACACAAGTGGGGAGGCGGAAGATGCGGGAAGAGAAGGTATATTTATCAACAAAAGGTTACACTTATGCCACTGACAAATTAAGCTAAACCACAAGTAGGATGTGTAGCAGATAAGTAACCTTCGATGGTATACATAGTCAAAGACTAGTATAACAATCTATATCTATATATAATATAATTTGGTTATGTTTTATGTAATGTTGACAAATAATCTTTTTATAATACTTTCTCTCACTTGTGTGTTAAAATAACTTCATTTGATTGGTCCATATCAAAATATGATGAGTTACATTCATGTTACAATTCTCACACATCCACATGGCATTATAGATTGGAGGAAAAGCTCCTTATGCATTCTCATTAGGAGTTACCATCACAAGTTAGTAAAATTAAAGTTTTGCAACATAACATTAGAAAAATGCAAGTTTTACACATTAAAAATTCATGTATTAAATTTAAATATAAATTAGCCAGTGACGTAAAATTAGTTTCATAAACAAAAAAGAAAAAGGCACGTTTTACACTTTAAATATTCATGTATTAAATTTAAATATATATTAGCCGATGACGTAAAATTAGTTTCATAAACTAAAAATACAAAACAAACCACATGTATTACATCTATAGATTTTTATGTAAGTTAAGAAAAAATATTGCAGTAAATATACTTTAGCAATTTAAATTAATATAAATATTTCAAAATTTATTTCATTTTCAAGTTAGTAAAATTGAATTTTGAACATTGTATAATAGAATAAAATATAATGAATCAACTATAATGGATATTTTTTTAGTTAATATAATATAATTAATAAATAACTTTAAATTAGTTTTATAAATATACATAACAAAATAAAATAAAATAAGAATGAATAAGAAAAATCACATATTAAAAATAGGGGGGAAAATGATTAAAAATAATAATGAAGAAATACAATTATAATAGTGGATATATTTTTAGTTGATATAATTAATAAATAACTATAATTTTTTTCGTAAATAAATATAACAGAATAAACAAAAAAATTAAGGGCACGTTTGATTGCCGGTATTGAGATATCCTAATACCGGTATTAGCTAATACATGCTTAGCTAATACAATGTTTGATTGAGCCATGTATTAGGATATCCTAAATCCTAATACAATGACTAAAAGACCTAAATACCCTTACTTGCATTTTCAATGAAGATATATTTTACATATGATTAATTTAACAAAGATAAAATTTAACAAAAAAAAGTAACTTCAATTATTTAAAATAATATTTTTCATAAAAAAAAAAAATCAAATTTATGTATAAATAGTAAAAACTATTTTTGCTAATGCATAAATATGTATATATATAAAGAAAATAGTACAGAACAATTGAAAAAAGTGATTAGCCCGACCCGGCCCGTTCTAGCCGGTCCTAGCCCGAACTAACCAAAGCAACATAAAGCAACCCGACCCGAACAGCCCGAATTGCTCAGCCCGGCCCGAATCGCACAGCCCGACCCGAAGTGACCTGCCTGGCCCGAACCACCCAGCCCGGCCCGAATTGACTAGCCCAGCCCGAATCACCCAGCCCGGGCCGAACTGACCACCCCAGCCCGAATCACCCAGCCCGGCCCGAACTGACCAGCCCAACCCGAACCACCCAACTCGGCCCGAACCGCCCAGCCCGACCCGATCAGCCCGAATTGCCCAGCCCGACCCGAACCGCCCAGCCCGGCCTGAACATGACTCGGCCCGACCCGTGTCCGAAGTTTCGATGTAAACGGGGTCCGGCCCGAAGCTACGATGTAAACAGTGAAAGTTTGCCATATATTACAAGGGTAAATTGGTAATTAGGAGATTGGTATTAGCTAATGCTTTACTTTTAGATGGTATTAATTAATACCAAATTCCTTCTATAATTGATATTAGCTAATACCAAGTATTAGCTAATACCAATACCAAGTTGACACAAACACGGTATTAGCTAATACCGGTATTATGATATCGCAATACCGGCAATCAAACGTGCCCTAAGTGTTTAGATTAGATGAAAAGTATTATAATTAACATGTTTAATAATCTTAATTTATGTTTTAGTTTTTTGAATCTATTATATTGATATCTGAAACATTGAAAATTATATTTTATGTACAAGTAGCTCAAATTAATATGAAAAAAAAAACTTAGCAAAGTATACATGATTGGATAATTGTTATCTTATTATCCATGGTTAAATATTTAAAAGTTAATAATAAATTTAAGTATATAATGATATATTTATATTTTGGATGATTTAACCTTTTATTGTTTTCATAAAAAAAAGTCTTAATTTTTATATCTTCTACTATTTTATTTAATTCAATATCCTGATTTATATTTAAATTACATATTCTATTATTACTCAGCTGAAATAACTATTTTTCTATAATAATGAGTAGTGTTTTTTTTTTTTTTTGCCTAATAATGACCAATGTATTGTAATTTGTCAGTATATACATTTTATTTAATATAATATCGAACCAAAATTTATTTATACAAAATTTCCATTAAAAAATATATTTATGAACGTTTTGGATAATTCCAAATTTCATTAATATGTTAATTATTTACATATTATTTTTTAGATTCAATGATATTTACTTTTTATATAGATTTTTCCATACATTTTATATAATATTAAGTTTTATTTCATTTATTTGTTATTTTTTTTTCCAATTTTCCAAAACAAAGATCAATAAATAATATTAATACTATTTTGTGAAAATTTTATAAATAAATTTCTACCGCGTGCAACACGCGGGTTTACCATTTAGTACACCTCATAACGCGGAACATCCTAAAATGACTAGCGCACGTCGGGGATAAAGGAAACCTTAGGTTCTCAAAGAGACATAATTTGCGTTGACTAAATTTGGTTAGGGCCATAGCTAGTCGAAAATGAAAAAGGTGAAGGTAGCTTGATTTATCAATGTGTCGGTGAACTATGCAAATTTTGATACCAGCTCGAGATGAGCGGAACAATAAATGATGTACTGTATATGACAAATAACGAAGCCTCACACTACGAAGCTTGACGCGGTGCACACAATCATTATGAAAATGGTTATCTCTATATTCTGACCAATCATGCAAAAAGGCCAGATACTCCCCCACCCAGCTGGTCAGACGATCTAAGTTCAAGAACCATTTTAACAATAATAATTTGATGACTAGCTTAAGTTTCAATTGCAAAATCTTAAATAATAACATGTATAGAAAATATTGAAATATTTAATTATTGGCTTCCTTTCTGCTACTAGGACTCTATAGAATGAATATTGCTCTAATATACCATACATCGATATAACTTAAAAAATAAAAATAAAACATTATTAGAGAAATACAATGAAGTTTAATTTTTCACAATTCACAAATATCTCATAAGATACTGAATTTGTCTATTTGGGGAAAATTGTTACTGCAATTTTTTGCTTTTTTGGAGCCCTCATATTATCCATTTTTCTATGTATGATTTTGCATTCCTAAAAAGTTTCCGACCGTTCTTATTCCGATTTTCGAGTTGTTTGCTACGTATGACATTTGAATCTCATTAGAGCTCTTCTTCATCAGTGTAGCCATTTATTGAAGCTTTGGAAATCAGATCATGTCAGAAGCATTTTTTATGCTCAATCATCATTGCATGACGTTTCTACCAACCATCGAACTCCGGCATCAATTTTGATTTTAGTCTCTTCAATGCAAGTCGTTCAAAAAAAATAAAAAATAAACTCACTTTTGGAATATATCCAGGACAAAATGCAAAAACTTTTTGCATGGAAAAGTAGTGGAAGCTCTTGAATATAACTGAACTCCTAGGAAAAAAACATTGTACAATGAACAATTAAAACACAACAAAAATGCATGAAAAAAAAATGCTGAAATTGTGATGCAAAATCATTATTTACCTCTATACTTAAGCAGCTATGGTGAAATGTTGAAGGGAAACTATCACAACACATCAAATCTACACCATCTCCATAAGAGTGATGATAGGCGGTCCGAAGTTCAGCCTCCGATATATTCCGATGCATCCACCATTGTTTGACAAATGTCACCAATAAAGTAAAAGACAAATTTATCTCTTTCCCCTTTCCGTTAGACTATAATACCCTTTTGTATGTATCTATGTATCAAACTCTACGTACTCTCTCATTCACTTTGAGAATATTATTTTCTCTCTTACTTTTGAGAATGTAATTAATATACATATTCATATTAAGAAAAATGGTGATACTTAGCAAAATCCTATCATACAAAATATGAATACTTAGATATCTTCTGACTCCGGACATTCTTTTTAAATTAATAATAATTAATACATTTTAAAGAAATCAGTTATTAATTAATATATAAAAAACATATTCATATTATTAATTACAACACAACTTCGGCACTTCACCAAGGCAGATACATCACTTGCTGTAGCAGATTAAAGGACGGAACAAAATCAAGCTCAATAATTTATTTTGTTTTCTCCAAATCTTAAAAATTGTCACATCAGGTACTATGTATTTTATTTTAGAATATAAATATAGATTGAAATGAATATGATGGTAATAGCTACTTCATAGTCCCTATGTATAAGTAGTTTGTACCAAATGTAACTGATATCCTTATTAATTAGCTTTAATTCTCTTAATTATGCTTCTCATTATTGTTAAAGACCTTTGGCCTTCGAGGATAAGGTTTTAGTTGAATAATTTAACTATTAATGTAGCTGATTTAATTCTAGTTATTATTATGGTATGTTTGTTTTGTGGTGTAGTTATTATTGACTTTCGGTTTTTCTAGTTCAGAAAAGGAATTGACTAAGAAATAGATTTGAGTTAAAAAAAATTCATCCATAGGTGTCAGCTTCTAAATTGTTAGTTTTAATGATGTGTCAAATGGAGATTAACACGTGTCGATTTGTAATGAACTTACCAAGCTAATGTGGAGATCTCACATTGCTTCACTCTCTTTCATCTTGCTTCTATATATATAGATTGAAAAAAATATATATATATACATGCTTTCGGAGTATGATAGAAAGATCCAATAATTACACCTTGGTCTGAGTTTCGGCTGGGATTTCGTATTCTATAGCATTTTCAAAAAAAAAACAAAAATTGTTGAATTTTCGAAACACAGAAACAGGCCCAAATGGGCCAAATCCAATACTGAAAATCCAAACCTCCCTCAAATTGATCTTCCCATTCTTGATCTCTTAGTAAGAAACTCCTCTGCAGATTCCTAGGCTTGTAGTACGACAATCATCGAACGTAGTATCATCGATAATGGCTCTTCTCGCATCAAACGTCGCCGGCGAGGTTAGCGTCTGGGACCTGTCTGTTCTCATTCAGTTTGTATCTACGATTTCACTTTTAGTTTTTCTTTGGCTTTTGTTTCTGTCCATCTGTTTGTGCCTAATATGTGGGAAGATCACCAGTTACGGTATATATATGATGAACTTACCACATCTGCAGAGCCGATGAATTCTCTGGCAGAGTAATTTGCCCTGTTTTTTGTTGTTCATAGCTGAAATCCACTCAATATGATGAAATAAGTAAAAAATAGTTGCTTATTTTAGAAAATGATTAAATGTCTTCAGTTCTGAAATCAAGAGCATCGACAAATTATTTCTTATGAACGAAGTTACAGACTGACCTAGCTACACGAAGTTACAGCTAAGATTCTCAGAATTGCCGTTCCAGTACAGAGTTACACCACTGTGAATCTGTTTCAGTGTTCCATAATCCCACAGTACTATACCTGAAGCAAACTATTGTTCGCTCTTCATGTTATGCCTTTATTGTTTAATCTGACTTTATCATGTTATTGGAGATCATAGGAAAAGATTCACTTGTAGAAACTTCTGTATGAGTTCATTACTCAACCATGTCTTGTTTTTCATCACCATGTTATAAATTTTGGTTATTCTTTTTTGAGGCCTGTCTTATGGGTCAGATTTTATGTTTCTGCTGATGATCTTTATATGTTTTTCTCATTGAAAAATGGTTGTCTCTGATTTTACTCAGGTTGGGTTGAAATTGCTTCTCAGTCCTCTAGGCTCTAACGTTGTAATTCGGACAGCCTGGTGAGCTACACTCTATCGGTCGTTATATTTGATGAACTTGCTACTTAAGAATCTGCTAATATAAGCACATGTTGGTTGAAAGCAATTCTTAATGTACTATTATGTATTATTTTATACATAAAAAAATTGAATCTTGTCATTGATCCGCGCGTAGAATTGTACTTCTTAAGATAAGATACTTCATTCTGAAATTGCTCCTGCCACTGTGGCCTCATTGGAAATATTACCTCAATTGATTCCTTTTCCATTGCTCTATAGATCCACAATGATTGAATCCTTGCACATCCAGACATCTCTTTCAACCTATATTTTTTATTTTTACATCCCCAAGGTATTTTCTCATCATGATGCAAGTTCTTTTCTGCTTCTGTGTAGCTGCTCCGTGGGTATCGCTTTACCTGTTTACTCCACAGTAAGGGCAATAGAGAGTCGAGATGAAAATGAGCAACGAAAGTGGCTTTTGTATTGGGCAGGTTGGAGGACTCTTAATGTTAGATACCTTTTGTTACAACCCCTAAAGTGTCATTCTTCACTATTCTAATAAGAAAGTTTGATGATCTAGTGTTATATTGGAATGGCAACTAAGGTTTTATAGTTAGCTGCTACACCTGTATTAGTTGTTTTAATATTGTTATGTATTATCCGGTTAAAAGGCACTCTGTCTTGTATGAAGTTCCTCTCTCCACTTAAAGGTTCATTTGTCTCTATGAGTCAATCATTCTAAATGTATTAAGCATTATTTGGAATTCATATGATCAAGTGCAAGTAGTCTGGTTTTATCACTACCAAACTCGCTCTTGAACTCTCAATAAAAAGAGATGTCTTTCAACTCTAAGTAACAAGCTTTATCCAGTTTTGACTTGTGATCAAAGTAGACATTATCTGAAAGAGTATGGGGAATTCAATATAAAGTGGACCACTAATTTATTTGATCTTAATTTTGTTCTTGAAATCAAACGCTTCATATACAAGGTACGCATGCTTGACATAAGTTCTCCTTCTGGTTTACAGCATATGGATCTTTTAGCCTAGTTGAAGTTTGCACAGACAGGCTGATTTCTTGGTATGGTTACTCCGACAGTTATGCTGCTTTCTTCATTATTCCATTTTCTATTTGTTAAGTATCTTAAGAAAATATTTTGTTTCTTTCCCCTATTTTATAGATCTTGCACTTCCTTAGTTCTTATTAATGATATTTACTGACTTGATCATTAGAAAGGTATTATGAGGAAATTCAATTATGCATTGCCCACTGCCACTGTAGTTTTGTATCACTTTCTAATTCTCTGATATCTCCTTAGCAAAATAGTTTTAATAATTTGCGCGATGAAATTCCTTAAGTGCATTAAAATGTTGTAGGTGATGATGGTTTATCAAGTAACATTGACACATGGCTAATCTTCATTATCTTGTAATTTCTTATAATGTTTGTATACGACAATCTAACTTTTTTACTAACTCCATTTTTTTTCTTAAACAGGGTACCCTTTTATTATCATCTGAAGTTTGCATTTCTGGTTTGGTTGCAACTTCCTACTGTTGATGTAAGTTCTTATAATGTATTTGAAAGGTTGAGCTTTATGTTGAATTACCACTCTCAAGACATTTTGGCAGTCTCCATCCATCTGGAACTCTATACTATGTTGGACTTTTCTTTGTACCCTGAGTAACATTTGATTCAGTATGATGGTTCTTACTAAATGTAGAATTTCACATGTGCTTTCAGTAATAAATCAAATTCGCCTATAACCGGACACCTGTTTGCAATATTTACTATTGAAATCAATAATTACATAATCACCGTAGAGCAGTTTAATTAATGAAGTGAAGACTGGAAAGATAATAGTTCAATCTCATCTTCTGCAAACTTTGGTCTGTCTAGTAAAGTTATAAACTGTCAAGTCTCTAAAATTTCTGCCTTACCTCTTCCTTCCAAAGGCCTCTCAGATCTTCAATCAGATATTTCTGTGTATTAGCTTCTGTTGAAACCATCTTAAGAGGGGGATTGTTTCCTAGACAGGAAATTAAGGATCATGGTTAAGGTAGATAATGTTGTCGGGATCCAAGTCCCAATCTTCGTGGAAGGAACGCAGTATTGCAACTAGTGAGACTGCAATATGGATCTAAATATTTGACCTGAACTTAGTCATCTTTTATGTTTATATTACACTAAGGAGAGTAGAGTTCTTTTCCTAGGTTTTCATTTGAACTAGTCAAACTTTTACCAAGTATAGATATAGGTATAGACAGATTACCCCCCAAGAATATTCTTGATTCAGTATCATATAAATTATAAAATAAGCTATGTTCATTATAAAACTTGCACCAGTGCATGCCCCTTTGTATTTGCACCGGTCTGATGCTTACTAACTCCAATCCAGAAATCTTCTGATCTATTTCATTGAAACAACCACAGCCATGCCTTCCCTTCCCTGTCCTCTCATCTCGTATTATCAGGTCCTGATGTCGCAAACGATGATAGGGAATGGCTAGCATTATATTGATTTTCCATGTCCATTATTTCTCTCTCATTTTGAATGTTATTTTTCCTTCTTGTCTTGTTTTTGTCGGTTTAATGTGTTAGTTATAGGTCATACCCCTAGTTAGTCTCTTGACTCTTCGTTTTTGTACACCACTAATATGATGATGATGATGATGATCAGGGAGCAAAACAATTGTACTCAAGCCACCTGCGTCCATTCTTCTTGAGGCATCAGGCTAGAATAAACCGGGTTGTGGACTTTACTTATGCTGAGATGGTAATTTCTAGCAGTTTTATCAGGACTTATGGTGTCTACAAAAAGAGCTTATTAATTAATTGATTAATTGTTCAACATTTTTTCTATGTTTATGATGCAGGCTAAGCAACTGAGTGCCCACCAAGCAGAAATACAGTACGCAAGGGTTATGGTTCAAAGAATAATGGGTTCGAGTTCAGGACCTTCATCCTCAGGTTAGCAGCACCACATTTGGCCAGACCTTTTGCTTGAATCTGGAAATTCTATTCATAATAATATATTGTACTGATTATGGAAAATCTTTTTTCATTTGTGATCCAAGGCGACGAAACAAGAAGAGCTGCTGAAAGAAGACTAGGCGCACAAATTGAGCAAAACACAATTACTGAACAAAGCACGCTGGCGGCCACAACCTCTGATGAGGAGTCCGATGACCATGAAAATTGATTGCTCGCACGTTAATCTTTCATGAAGACAATAATGCTATTTGGTCGGCCGTGTATAGCAAGTAAGTTGTAGTCTAGCTTTTGAACTGAACATCATGTGTAAGCTTCTTCTCTTTTTATGACCTTTGTGTTGTACAGTGGATGTTGTTACTGTTTCTTCATCATGTGTTTCATATTTTCGTTCAAAAGATTTCAATCAGTTGTAATGATGTTAAAACTTTTGTTTAACAGCTGAAAGAAATATATATGTATATTTTGGTAGCCTCGCAACTTTAACAGCAAACTACACCGATTTTCTTGTTCATGTGAAAAATAAAGCCCTGCTTTGAACATAATTAAAACGAGGGATAATAACCTATAAATTGTCTGAAGTTTGCCCTATGTGAGATTTTTGTGTTTTAAGTTTTGATATTAACTTTTTGAAATTTCAACTTTGTTGAAATTTGCGGTCTCCGTCCAAATTCTGTTCAAATTGACAGAACTTGGTTATGTACTTGTCACATAACCTTAAAATTATCTCAAAATTGCCCCTAGTTGGGTGGTGAGTCTAGGGATGTCAATGGGGCGGGTCGGGGCGGGTATCGCCAGACCCGGACCCACGGGTCAGTATGGTCGACCCGGACCCGTCCCATGCACTTTCGTGTCGGGTCGGGTCGACCCGTGTGAGGTATAATTTATCATTTTAAATTTTAAATTCTAAATTCTATGTTAACGTATCCAAATTCAACTCCAAATTTAAATCATAAATTATTAAATTAACTCATAATCCAAATATAAATCATCTCATTCATTAGAATAATTGTTATTTTGACTATGTGTTATATTACCCGTATAGTTTTATATAAAATACATATATTAAATATATATGTAAAATGAAAGCTCGGGTCGGGTCGGCGGGTTGCCGTGAATCCAAACCCGAACCCGCCCCGTGGGTCGCGGGTCGGCGGGTCATCGGGTCGGCGGGTCATCGGGTCGGGTACCCGCGAGTCGGCGGGTACCCGTGACCCGTTGCCATCCCTAGTGGTGACCGGTTGGAGTTGGTGGTGGACGGAGTAAACATAATAGTATTAGGGGCAATTTCAACTTTTCACATCATTCTATTAAATTTGACCACAAAAATGGACGTAAAATCAAATTTCAACAAAATTGAAACTTTAGACATTTAATATCAATAATTTAAACTTAAGACACCAAATCTCACGTAGAGCGAACTTTATACGAAACAGTAACTTGTAACATTATTATTTATTATCATTACAGAATACAGAATGCCCCTAGTATCCCGCTATTTTCCAGGGATCTTAGGCAAGCCTTTATGTAATATATTCTATCTCGGTTAAGATTAAAAAAAACGGAAATGATATACATTCCAAATTTGATGTTCCGTTGTGTTCCGACACTGAAAGAAAAGTAATACACCACAAAAGTTGGTGAAATTTACACTATATGCCATTGAGAGTGGTTCGGAATATTTCGGAACCTAATTATCGGAATCTCCATCATCACTCTTAAAAAAAAATGCAGAACCAATTTTTAACTAGCAAATTTATTGAACGATCACAGTCTAAAACATTTTAAACAAACGAAATATATGAGGAAAGTAAATCATGATGACTTAACAGAAGAAGATGGGTATAATCTATGATGACACAGTTCATGAGAAACGCAAAAGCTAATAACATTTAGAAGTAGTATTTAGGGGGTGAGGGGTTGAGTAGCTTTGGCGAGCCACTCCTTCTCGGAGTCGTCCAAGTAAGGTGACAATATATCACGACACTTGGAGTGGTAGCTGTTCATCCATTCTATCTCTTCCTCCGTCAACTGCCCCACCTCAATCAGCTTCCTCTGATATGGTGCCTGCACCATTACATAACAATAATTATTATTACATAACCCCCTCACTTTTTACGGCACAAGGGTTAAAATGTACTTTTCATACTACATGTTTGACCGAATGTGGTTTTTAGTACTGAATGTTTAGTTTTGTATACTTTTGGTACCAAACGTTTGAAAAAATGTGGCTTTTGATACATCCGTTAGTTGACCGTTAGTTGGCCGTTAGTTTTGGCCGTTAAATGACATGTGCAAGTCACGCGATCGACTCTAAACTTTTAATTTTGTTCAATTTAGTCCCTCAAATATATTCATAACTTTTATTTTGTTTAATTTAGTCCTAAAGCTTCAAAATCAAACTCAATTGGGACCTATCCCCAATTGGGTAAATTTGACCAAAATGGGGCTATGTCAATTGAATTCGATTGGTTTAATTGGGTCCGAATTTGAAGTGTTATGACTAAGTTAAACAAAATAAAAATTAGGAATATATTTGAGGGACTAAATTGAACAAAATTAAAAGTTTAGAGTCGATCACGTGACTTGCACATGTCATTTAACGGCCAAAACTAACAGCCAACTAACAGATGTACCAAAAACCACATTTTTTCAAACGTTTGGTACCAAAAGTATACAAAACTAAATATCCAGTACTAAAAGCCACATTCGGTCAAACATGTGGTATGAAAATTACCTTTAACCCTACAGCACAATTACAAACTTACCCATGTTATATGCTCGAACATCAAGTAGCCTTTGCCCCCGAAATTAAACTCTGTATCAGCATCTTTCACAACAAGCACGTTCTCCAGCCTTATTCCAAAGTTCCCATCTTCATAATAACCAGGTTCTACAACAAAATAAGAGGTTTTACTAGAAATCCCTTTTCTTTTCAATCATTTTGTTTTTTCGGTCGAGATGATCCGTTTTTCCTTCCCTCTCACTAGTTAATGAAATGTAGCACATAAGTGAGGAAAGATGGAGCAGATAGGTACAAACTACTGAACTTACCGTCTGTAACAGTCATTGAAGCTTGTAGAGGGACGTTGCGAGCCTGTGGTCTGAAGCTGATCATATGGGGGCCTGATCAACCACATACCTTATCAGTCTGGGTTGTGACTAATCTTTTCATGCAAGTGATCGATCCAACAACACATTGAAAAAAACAAAATGTAGCGCTTTTAAAGTGAACACATACCCTCATGAACATTTAGGTAAGACCCAATTCCATGGCCTGTGCCATGTCGGTAGTCAAGACCATACTTCCACAGTGGTACTCGAGCAAGAATATCTAAAGAATGACCTATTATAGAACGGACCCTATTAGCATTTACTAACAAATAAATACCATCTTGACTTATATGACCTAATTTATATAAATCAAGTATGGCTACAAATATAAGTTACCATTGGTTCCACATGGAAATCGAGCATTGCCGAGATCGATATGACCTTTCAAGACCTGGATTAAGTGGACATATCAAACAACTTAAACCACATGTAAATAATTTCAGCGATGTGAAAGAAAAAGGAAGGATATCTCCACAGTTCAAGAATCTAGCAAAAGGAATGGTTATGACTGCAACTGCATGGAATTGGTTCAACTGGAAAATCTAAGTCTGCCAGTGCAAAGTGTTTTAATATGACCTTATTCTTTACCAAAATAAAAATATGACCATATTGGCCTCTATGTCATTGTGTCCCTGCGGCTTCTAAAGACAACATTGTGGTACACTCCTAATCCATAAATTACTTTTATATCTGTCAATAGCTTTCATGGAGTCTGAGTCATCAAACAATGTCTTTCACATAAATCTAATGTTGAGGGCAAGGAATCCACCTACCGCAGTATAGCATGCTTTCTCATGTGCTGAAGGTTTCCCGAAATGAACAGTTCGAGTTATGTCAGTAGTCCCATCAAGATACTTCAGATCATCCCCATGCATGAAACAAAGTTAAAGGTTGCATAAGCATATAATAGCCTTTTTCCATGTTGCTTAAACAAATTCAATAAAGTACAGCGAACATACACACCTGTGCTCCAGAATCAAATAAATAAATTTTGTCAGCATCTAGCTCTGCACAAGTGTCTGCTTGTGGTCCATAGTGAATAATTGCCGCATTCGGACCAACCGATGAGATGGTAGGAAAACTTAAACCTCTAAAGTTCTGCCCATCATAAAAGATGAAATCTAAATATTATCTATATAGCAAGGCAATATCCAATTAAAGCTTGACTGTAGTAAAGATATCTAATTAAAATGGGATATTTAACAGATTGCTCCAAACTTTCCACATTAAAAACTGCTTCCAGCACTCGATGAATCACAACTAAAAGCCACATGTTCGGCTTCTAAGCCTCCTTCACATTAAAATTCTGTAGGATAAGCCAGGAATATGAAAAAATAGGAACGAAACACAGATAAGCTATAGTGCATCAACAGTACCTCCTTTGAAGCTCTAAAACTCTCCAGCTTATCACTTGCAGTCACCTCTGTAAGTTTTTCAGATTGCCTGTCATATCGTATGACGACATCAAATAGCAAGAAATGATACTGATCCTTACTGCCAAATCAGTTCCATTCTTCAAGACAATAGAAAACACTGATCCAAAAAATTTACTGCTCGAAACAAATGATGATATTGAAATCTAAGATCCTGGTATCTGAATTCTGTAGCATGTGTGAATGTCATAGCTGATGTAACCAAGAAAACATAGAAGTAGTATTCAGTGAATGAAAACTTCGGCCTAAAGAGGAAACTGCTTTTTTCTCCTTTGCATATACTTTTTCCAGTTCATATTGGTAAGCATCTCTTTTAAAATAAAAATAAAAAACTTAAATAAGATAAAAGAGTTTAGCTTCTCCGCAATGTCGTCTACTTGAACATACAGAGTAAAAAGCTCAAATATGCAATACTACAAGGTGAATAAATCAAACACCTTCGGAGTAGTGCAATCCCTTTGAGGCTCTTTGAATATATACTTATATATATGTATCAAGATCTTAGTCAGAAACTGCAAATTAGTTCGATACTTGATTACAGAAAGATGGTGACTGGGGATGTAAAGATTCAAGCAGTTACGACTAACACTAGGCTAGGCCAGAGTCCTCACATCAGATTCTATTGCGATGCAACACTGATTGGACAATTTCAAGTCCCGAGCTAACTATTCGTATATATCAATGATAAATCATATAATATCAATGGTGATATATACAACAGAAAATGAAATGATGAATCAAAGCGAATATAGATATCTAATAGAACAACCAACTACTTACATGTGCTTCTTCTTCGCAGTTTCCCCTTCAACAAAATACCCTGACGCACCATAAATATCTTGCATCTGCGAAGAGCACAAAATATGTAACATGTTAAACAATAAATTTGTAGGTTTGTCATGAAAAAAAATGGTACCAAAATAAGGAAAGCACTAATTATGCTTATGCTCTTCAGGTACAATCAGATCTCATAATAGAAGGTTGCAGGGTTTACTTTCTTATCTAACCAGACAAGATATTGCACAACTGCTGCACCATCTCGAACATGTGCCTTCTTTAACCCGTCCAACTCAGTAGGGTTCTGTAATACCCAGACGAAGACTTTGTAAGTAATTTAACTTCCACCCACAAGAAGCCAAAGGTATGCACTATTTGCGTCTTAAAAAAATAAAAGATCATTCTTTGGAAAGTCAACCCAAATATTTGCTATGTGAAGACCTTCAGCATGACATCACCTTCTTTGTTAACTGAATAGAAAATAAGAGGTCTTAATACCTTCAATGCTTTTGCAAGAGCAATAGGAGATTGCTTCAACACAACTTTCTCAGCGTTCAGTTTAGAATACAAAGCATAGCAGCATGAAGCAGGGTCAACCCATATCGAATCGATACCACCGTCACCTTCCACTCCACCTGACACATTTTGGGCTATGCCCAACTCACTAGAGGCAGTGCTTTTAGCATCTAGCTTAATCGGATCAAAAGCAAGGAATGAAGCATCAGTGCTGACTGCACCATAGTCCCGCACTTCAATCCCAATACTCCCAAAATAAGCATTGACCTGAATATTGTTAGTACAGAGTTACAGCGGTAGAAAGGTCGAACAAAATGAGTAACATATAGCCTTTCCCATTAAAAAGAAGTGATATACAGAAGTAATCACTTTCAGTGACCCAAGTATAGGAAAATAAAACCATAACATTATGAAATTATTTCCAGCATCATTTACTTACGAGATTGAAACAATATTTTTGTAGATGGTATTCATGAAAAGGCTAACCTCTGGAGACACCTTCCTCTTGTCAACATAGAAAAATGCTGACGTTGAAGTCACTATAGCAAATGAATGTACCACTGGGCAGTATGAGACATCAGTGCCTCGAACGTTATACAGCCAGGCAACCTGCAGATCGACATATAATCTGAGATACTGTAACCTGAGAAGATTGGAATAAATAAACATAATCAACCATATATGATACTTGCCTCATCAAGTGTTGTGAAAACTATACCACGAGCTTTTTCATGCGCAAGCTTTCCTCTTAAATCATTCAATTTATCTGTGACGGATCGTCCTGTAAATTCCAACGGATGTAAAATCACAGGATTCACTTTTTCTTCCGGTCTACTTTTCCAAACCTCATCTACCAAGTTTGTAGATGTCTGAACAAGTTTTTGTTGTTTTTTGGCAAATGCTCGTTCCCACCTTTGTGCTGTATCCACAGAGACACACCAAGAATCTACACCAATAGCTGCATCACTTGGTAGGTTCTGACAAAAAAAGTAGCCATAACACAGGTAAGTACTTGGAGTAGCAAAATTCAAAACTCAATGTGAAAGTATCGAAGTTCGCTTCTTTCATTTGAGCAAGTCCCCAGCATATATAGTCAGATTTATGCTGTATACTTGTAGAATGTTGATGCTTCAGTTTAATAGCATAATATCCAAGCAGATACTTCAGAAATTAAGACACAAAATTGGCCGCTCCTGAAACAGATTTCATTTACCAGGATAAAATTAAAACGGAAATTTTAGAGTATTTCCTAGGAGGTCAACTTACATCTGCAATCCAGATTTCTACATTAGGGTCCTCTCCAATTCGCATGAGCTTCCACTGGTCACTGAGCTCTTTTTCTGCTTGCAGAAAATATCGGCCATCGGTCCACAGAAATGCTTCACTCGTTGTTATAAGTGCTAGGCCTGAATAGAATTGCACCCGAATAAATCAAATGATAAACTTAAAAGCACTGGATACAATCAGACATAGCTTGAAAGAATAATTAACAATACAACTGCAAGGTCAGATCCAGCAAGCATTTAAAAACTTGAGCATATAGATAGTCATCTATAATTCTATATCCACTGCCACCCAAAAGCACAGAATGTATGATTCTAATACTGAAGGATCAAATAATATCAGAATTACCCCGACATCCGGACATATCAAATCAAAATGTCACTCAGGATCGATCAAGAGAAACATGGCACAAACACTTTGAACAAAGCTGACTAACGCCAATATACACTCACCGGCACTTCCCGTGAATCCAGAAACGAACGCACGCCGTTTATCTCGTTCAGACACATACTCGCTCTGAAACAATAAAAATAATTGATTTGATCAGCAATTTCAACTACCACCAAATTCATGGAGATCAAGAGGAGCATGGCAGACAAAAAGATGAGCTTGAAGTAATTGTAGAACAGAACCTGATGATAATCTTCAGTGGGCACGATCAAGGCATGGAGAGGAGGGGAGTGAGAGGTCATTAGAGACCTGAGCGCGGCTAACTTCTGCTCCATCGATTGAGGTTGATCTGTGCGACTTGATGGCTGATCAAAGTGACGAGGACTTGGTGGATTGCGAGTGAGCACCGAGAGATGATGCAGGGATTCCGACTATATAGCGCAGAGAATTAGAAGAAACTGTTTTAATTGATTTTTTTTGGGCATATTTTCTTAATTGATTGACTCAACAATTTTCGGATGAAATCTGACGTTTTTTTTGTATTTTTTTTTTAATAAGGAAGAATAAATAATAGGTTTGTCTCAATTATAAATTGTTATATGAATCATGAATGAATGATCTTCCCTAATTTAACGGCATATTTCAATTTGACCTTTAATGAAGGTATTTCGATGATATCATCTTTTCAGTTTCTTAACAATTTATTTCAGCCACCTATTAAAAACGTTCACGTGACTATAACACATTCATTTTATATCTAATTTGAAGTAGTAAATTGTAATAGATGTAGTAATTTACTTCGAAATTGAAAGTTCGAGTAGCCATTTTTTAAAAGTTAAATTCGGATAGCAATTTATAATTAAGTGAAAGTTGAGGTGGCAATTTAGTTAATCCAATAATGCATAAAGATATATAGTTATTTGGTTGAGAACGAAGATACATATGACGACAATATGTAATGAAAATGAAACGAGCAAAATTGACAAAATTACACTCAGTATCACTGTAATATACGAAAAAAATGGTGTACTTTAATGCATGCTTTTTAAATAAAAAATAATTTAAAAATTTAGTAACTTAAAATAAATAATAAATAATTTCTAAAAAAAACTAAAAAAATATTATATATTAGATTCTAGTAAATTTGTGGCAAAATTTTAATTATAAATACTTAAAAAAAAATAGGAATTTATTTTAAAAAAAAATTGACAAGAGAGAACCTAGATTGATCATGAATGAGTCCAGTTGACCCTAATGATTAATTAAACTCATTAGACCCAATATGGATTTAATGAATTTGCCAATTGTGAGAGTTTTGATCAAATTACTTCTCTTTCTATACATGACACATTGTTGATGTGGCACCAATGTGACATCAAATGGGAGTTAAAATGTCCCATTGCGAATGCTCTTAGAGACAGGTGTTGGAGGACCGATACGACGAGGAGCATGATCAAGCAACACCTGAGATTTTCCACACACTACTTCGACACTCATTTTTTAGAGAGATTCTGCAAGTTTCGAAAAAAAAAAAAAAAAAAAAAAAAAAAAAAAAAAAAAGGAAATTCAGGGATTATGGTTCTTAAGCTGGATCTTGAAAAAGCATTTGATAGATTGGAATGAGATTTCATCTATAAGACGTTTTTGCATTTTCAGTTTCCAACTACCTTAGTCAGAGTTATTATGGAGTGTGTTACTAGCACTAACGTTTCTTTGCTCCTAAATGGAGGTAAACTCGACTCTTTTAAGCCCTCTAGATGTATTAGACAAGGAGATCCTTTATCTCCTTATCTTTTTATTCTCTGTATGGATTATTTGAGCTTCATGGTGGAGGATAGTGTTAGTCGCGGTGTTTGGAAAACAGTTAAAATTGGTAGGAATTCTCTTCATTTATCTCACATTATGTTTGTCGATGACCTCATTCTGATGGGATAGTCTTCATTTTCTAATTGTAATGTCATGAAACAGGTTTTGGATCAATTTTGCTATATTTCTGGTCAAAAAGTTAATTATGAGAAATCTCAAGTTATTTTTTCTCCTACCAGAATGAACAGACTTGTAATCAGCTAGCGTGCTTTCTTGGTTTAAAAAAAGGTTGGAAATTTAAGCAATTATCTAGGTTTTCCGTTGAACCTTTCGGGCAAAAGTAAACAGTCTTTCAAATTTATTGTTGACAAAGTAAAGTCAAAATTGACCGGTTGGAGGACCAAAATTTTGTCGATGGCAGGAAGGAATATACTTATAAACTCTTTTATGACTTCTATTCCGTCCTATATTATACAATGCACTTCGTTACCTGTTACCTGTTGCTATTTGTAATGAGTTGTATAAGCTAAATAAAAACTTTCTCTAGGGTTCCACATATGAGAAGAGGAAAATGCATGCTATTAACTGGGATTTGGTTAGAATGCCCAAAGAAAATGGTGGATTGAGATTATCCTCAACAAGAGATAGAAACCAAGCAATGCTTGCAAATTTCAAATGGAAATTTGAGAAATCAAATGCTCATTGGACTAGTATTTTGAGAGCAAAGTACCAAAATTGTGTTACTAATAGCTCAAAACACACTTCTATTACTTGGAGAGTTATTAGTGATGGTAGAAAAGCTCTCGAGGCTGACCTAGGTTGGGTCATTGTAAATGACTCTCAAATAAACTCGTGGTTAGACAAGTGGATTAGGAAGCACAACTTAAGAAGCCTTATTCATGGGCCTCTGAAATAATCAGAATTACATTTGAAAGTGAGTGATATCCTTACTGATTCGGGATCTTGGAATTTTTCTGTCGTATCTTTCTATCTTCCAAACATTGTTAAATATATTATCCTTGCTATCCCGATCAGTTTGGATAGATCTATAATGGATAAACAAGTTTGGTCAGCCTCTCCTTTGGGGACCCACAGTTGATTCAGTCCATAATCTCATTAAAGAGAAAAGTCGTGATTCGTAAAGTGATGTCTTTAGCAACTGGATTTGGATTAGAGTTAAGTCTTTTATATGAATATGCAGCCATGATAAAATTTCTACTGCCAATTGTTCGAGCAGAAAATGGTTAAACATCAGCCCTCAATACTCTCTGTGTGGCCAAGATGTTGAAGACACTATCCATGACCTGAGGGATTGTTCTAGGGCAATGAAGGTTTGGTTAGATATTGGAATTTCGTATGAAATGTTACATTTCGTCTATTTAAAATTAACTGATTGGCTCCAGTTTAACTGTATAAGTTTACTTCAACGTGTTTCAGGTTTATGTTGAGTTTGATTTTCAGCTCAACCTTGTGGTGGATATGGAAGAATAGAAACCCTATCATCTTCCATAAAAAAATAGTGTTCTTCTTCTCTCCATGTCCACATTAAAAATTGGTGCCGGGAGATTTTCAGAGTTATGGACAACCCTAAGCAGACATGGTAAACTTCATTAATAACGGTTGGGTGGAAAGCTCCATCTCATGGTTGGACAAAACTGAATACAGACGGTTCAACATTCGGAAATCTGGGACCAGCCGGTGCTGGAGGTGTTCTCCGTAGTGAGTTTAGTGGTTGGGTAAAAGGTTTTCAAAGAAAGTTGGGAGTCTCTAATAGCCTTGTTGCAGAGTTGTGGGCGATTATATATGGTTTGGTTTTGACAAAAGACTTAAACATTGATTCTATTGATGTTGAGTCTGACGCTATGGAAGTTGTGAACCTTATTGTAGAAGATGAGAACGAAGATAGACCACTAATGCCACTTATTGTTGATTGTAGGGTTCTTCTGAAGTCATTTCGAAGAGTTAGGATCCGACACAATTAACGAGAAGCAAATAAAGTTGCTGATCAACTGGCCAAGTGTGCTGTGGTTATGGAGGATTCTTTTGTTACTTTTGACGAACCTCCGACATATATATTATCCGCGGTTATGTTTGAATTTTTGGGTCTTACTGACTCAAGAAATGTAATAGTTTAGTGTACTTGGATTTTAGTATTCGAGTTGTAGTTCGTATTATAAAAAAAACAATGTGTTATCTTTATCAATTGAATTTGGATTAAACAAATAATTTATAGAAATTATGAAAGATGAATACTTAGAGCTCATTCACATGTCATGTAGATCTAGTTTTATTTTTCGGAAAAAATATGTTTGATATAAGTTAACTATTTTATGAATAATGACTAGTATATATATATATATATATATCAAGATTTGTTGAAGGTTATTATGAACAATTTTTTTAACATTTTAAAGAGAAAGCAAGCCGCTGTCAGAAAATAAGTTAATTAAATTTTTTTTTGTTATTATCTAATTTTTTTATCATTGCAGATTTAAAATTTAAACCTGAGGTTTAGATAGATATATTTATAAATACTCCTAATCTTAGTGACTTCATGAAACTCAATAAGTTATAAGTTAAGTATCAGAGTTTTTGACCAATCTAGACCCAAATGAACAACCAAATACCAATATAGACTCCAAAAAAAATTATTTACAAATCTAGGTCTGGCCGAGTTGGGGCAACACGGGCAACTGTTGGCCGGGTTGCCCCAACCCGGCCAACTGCAAATTTTTTTTTTTGCCGGAAAAAAAAACAAAAAAATTTACTGTTGACCGGGTTGCCCCAACCCGGCCTAGTGTGTTTTTTTTTTTTCCCGTTTTTAATAGTTGTAAAAATAATTTAAAACTAATGGTTTTGTATTTTTTTTTCTAAAAACCTATTGGACATGGTGAACTCTAGGCTAAATTGATAGACATTTGACCTCTTGGGTTCACCGGTTTTCATAAAAAAATTACAAAATTACTACTTTTATATAAAATTACTAATTACAAAATTATTCATTTTTTATTATATAAAATTAGTAATTTTGTAATTTTTTTTTAATGAAAAATGGTGACCCCAAGAGGGTAAATGTCTATCAATTTACCATAAGATTTACCATGTCTAATAGGTTTTTAAAAAAAAAAAAAAAATTACAGAACCATTAATTTTAAATTATTTTTATAACTATTAGAAAAAACGAAAAAAATAAAGAAATAACAAACTAGGTCGGGTAAGGGCAACCCGGCCAAATGTAATTTTTTTTTTTTTCGGCCGATAGTAATTTTTTTTTTTTTTTTTGCAGTTGCCGTGGTTGCCCATACACGGCCAGACCTAGATTTGTAAATAATTTTTTTTGAGTCTATATTGGTATTTGGTTGTTTATTTGAGTCTATATTGGTCAAAAACTCTAAGTATCATCTACAAATTACGCCACGATAAATTCCTAAAGTGTGATATCAATTTTAAAGAAATTTGAAAGAAAATAGAGCTTGAAAAAAAAAAAAGCAGAACAAGTTTCATTAATGACGTGATTTAAATTTATATAGGACGATTTTTTTACATTCAACGCATAGCCCGAACCGGATAGATAAATCAATTGGACTCCCGTCCTGACTGGAAAGAATTGGGGCCCAAGCTCCGTTTTTGATGCATTTCAATCACCTTCCCAAGCCCCCTTCTTCCTGATTGAGCTTTTTCGTTCATTCACACTCATTAGAGAGAGCAAAGCAAATTGAGGATCTCTCTCTCTCTATCCCTTTGTTTCTCTCTCTAAGATCCCGTTGTTTCAGGGGCTCCAGCCGCGTACGTATTTCTTCTTCTTCTTCGTCATTCAGTCACTCGCTAACAGTTTGTGACGACTGATTCTTTCTTATTTTCTGTTATGTGATATGCTGCAGTTCCTGTTCCGGCGAGGTTCTGCCGGAGAATGGCATACATGTGCACCGATAGCGGCAATTTGATGGCGATTGCTCAGCAAGTCATACAGCAGAAGCAACAGCAAGAGCAGCAGCTTCAACAGCAGACACTCCAGTCCCATCATCCTCAGCACCTCATCGCTAGTAATGTCACTACTCCTTTCTCTACTATCAACCCTTGGGCCACCGCCGCTACTTCTCAGTCTCAAACCGCCGCCGCTTCTTCTCCGAGCTTCACGGCGGGCTCGGGATTCGCAGATCCATTTCAAGTTCCTGCTGGCACTGACGGGTTTCAGTTCCCGCACCTGGTGGTGGACCACCACCCCTCCACTGGGTTCAGGTTCAGCGACTTCGTGGGCGGCTCCGGTGGAGGGGAGTTCGACTCCGATGAGTGGATGGAGAGCCTGATTGGCAGCGGCGACTCCACCGATAGTTCTTCCCTGCCCACGGAGTTCGATTTCGGCCTTTACGGCGCCGATCCATTTGTCCCCTGCCCTAGCCGTCTTAGTATTGGTGGCGGAGCTTCAGCGCCCAACACGGATCTCGGCCGTGTCATCTACCCAGACGCTCCCAAGAGCCCTCCTGGTGGCTGCTTGCCTCCTGCATGGCCTCCTGCAACTGCTCCGCCCCCGCCTCAGGTAAAAGATGTGAAACCAGCCTCGCCTATTGTCCGGAGCACGAAAAACGAGACCGTCGTTTCTACTTCGCCGGAAATAGAGCCTTCATCGCCGGTTCTCAGAGCTCTGCTGGAGTGCGCGAGACTCAGCGAGTCAGACCCGGAAACCGCGGCGGAAACCCTAGCTCGACTAGGGGAGTCAGTGTCTAGAGAAGGAGATCCGGCGTCGCGAGTGGCTTTCTACTTTGCGGAGGGTCTGAGTTCTCGTCTCTCTCTGCGGCGGCAGATCGCCGTCTCCCGGACTTCGCCGGAGAAATTCACCGACTGCTACAGAGCCCTGTACGACGCGTGCCCTTACTCTAAGTTCGCCCACCTTACGGCTAACCAAGCCATACTCGAAGCTACAGAGGGGGCAACCAAGATTCACATCGTCGACTTCGGCATCGTGCAAGGCGTCCAGTGGGCGGCTCTCCTCCAGGCCCTGGCCACCCGCTCCGCCGGAAAACCGGACCGAATCCGGATCTCCGGCATCCCCGCTCCTGCCCTCGGCGAATCTCCGGCTGTCTCAGTCTGCGCTACCGGAAACCGCCTCTCTGAATTCGCAAACCTCCTAGGTCTCAACTTGGAATTCGAACCCATTCTAACTCCGATCCACGAGCTGAGTCGGGCAAGTTTCAGAGTTGACCCAGATGAAGACCTCGCCGTAAACTTCATGCTCCAGCTCTACAACCTCCTGGACGACGACGCAGTGGACGTAACCACCGCCCTGGATTTAGCCAAGTCATTGGACCCCAAAATCGTGACACTAGGCGAGTACGAAGCTAACCTGAACAATCAATTCAGCTACACGCAGCGATTCAAAAACGCCATCAGGTACTACTCCGCCTTGTTCGAATCGCTCGATCCGAACCTCCCCCGCGATTCCGCAGATCGGTTACAGGTGGAGCAAGTGCTTCTGGGGAGGAGGATACTGGGAGCCATCGGAGGTGATGGGAGGGAGAGAATGGCAGACAAGGAGCAGTGGCGGTCCCTGATGGAAAGCTCCGGTTTGGTGTCGGTCCCTCTTAGCCATTACGCAGTAAGTCAGGCCGATATCCTTCTATGGAAATACCATTACAGCCCAAACTATTCTCTGGTGGAATCTCCACCAGGGTTTCTTTCTTTGGCATGGAATAAAGTCCCATTGCTCACCGTTTCTTCGTGGCGTTAAAGTTAATGCAGGAGGGTTTGGTAAATTAATCCCACTAATTAGTAATGTCGGTTGGTTTCTTAATCTATGTCTGCTTCTGCTGGGTTTTGGGGATTTTTGTGGGTTTTCTGTTCTTAGTAGGCATGTAAAGAGATGAAGCAGTAATCAAGCACTCAAGTAATAATAGTTTTTTCTTCTGTTAATTAATTAATTATTAAATTGCTGCTAGCTTAAGTTTTGAATTGGATAAATTGCTAGTTTAGCTTACTTTTGTGGAGAAATTGCCAACTTAGGTCACATATTTTGTATAATTCATATGGAATTAGAAGTAATTTGCGCATAATGAAGGAAATAGTTAATGGTTTGTTAGTCCAAACAATAGCTAGCAATTGATTTGATTGCATAAACATCGGTTATTATTTCATTCAACTGCCTAAATATTAGTTATAAATGTTGTATTTTTTTTCATCATGTAATGGACATACATATACAACCAATTTGTCCAAATCATTCATATAAGATATATAATAATTAACATTATTTTTTTCTTTCTGTAAATGCAACTTGGTTGTATCTTTTATCAATTTGGAGTCAAGTACTTTTCTTACTTTACTAGTATTAGTAAATGTTGTCTTTTCAATTTCAATAGCAGAAATGTTGAGGGAAGGTAGGTGGATGACATCACTGTAATGAATATGACATCTGAGGAGAGGAGAGGAGAGGAGATTCAAAATTGAAAAAGGGTATCTCTCTCAAGTCTCAGATTCTGAAACTGTATATTTAATTCTTCTATCATATGTTGGAAGAGCAGAACCCAAAGCTGAGGTGAGAGTGAGACTGGATGGATGATGGAGATTTTCATTTAGGAGGAGGGGTGTTTGATTGATTAAGACCTTTACTATTTCTAGCCAGGAGCTCTGCTGTGCTAAACTCTATATTTTTATGTCAAAAAGTAAAAGCAAAAATGTAAGAAAGGTAATTTTGCTGTTGCGTTGTGGGCTGTGGGTGATAGAGAGAGCAAGTCCCCACCCACCATCACCGCCATTAATTATTCTTGCTCTACTTTTTTCTTCAGTACCGTTATTTCCCTTTTGATTGATTTGATTTTGAATATGAGCTGAGCTACTACCACACTTAATTAATTCATCCTTTTTTATATTTTACTCCCAAAAAAATAATTTTAAATAGTTTAATGAACCTAGATCATGATTGATGAGTTTGATAGAACCCCTTTTTTTTTAATCGAGATGGGGATGATTAATTTGAACAAGATTGGGGGTTCAATTCTAGATTAGTTTCGGCAATTGCCTCTTTTTTTGGTCATTATATTGATAATCATGCAAACAATTCGTGTTGCACAATAGTTCAGTTCATACGAAGTTAAGGCGGAAAATGGCGTATTCTTTTGGAGTAAATCCAAGTGATGACTAGAGAGGTTAGCTTAGAGTATCAAGATGCAACACAAATGTGAAAAACAACCCCTTCATGTGGCATGTTGTTTTGTCCTTTTGCATTGGAGATGACTCAAGTTTTTTATCAAATCTCTCCAAGGGATTCACTATCTCACATCTCATTATTAATATATGAATATTTATTTTATCTGTCATCATCTTTTTTAGTTAATCTTTTTATTAAGTGTTAATTTTATTAATATAAAATAACATGTAGGGCCAAGTTGGGGTTGAATATAATAAACAGTATTGGAATAGTCGTGGACAACTCCTAGACACTTTTATTTTATTATATTATTTTTGATTAGTTGGCACCTATATGTAGGGCTGGCAATTTGTGACACGACACGATAGCACGACACGAACACGCACGAAAAATACCGTGTTCGTGCTAGCATATGGCAGTACGATAACACGATAGCACGAACACGACTAACACGATATAACTTCCGTGTCGTGTTCGTGTTTGAGTATCTTAACACGACACGCACGATAACACGATAAAGTTGTGCTAATAAGACTAAATTTTAAGTATTTTTTGAGCAAATCTTATCTATTACCTCCAATTAGTGGTTTATTATTTAGTGTTTTTAAACTATATAATACTAACTTATGAATAGTGACATATTAATTCATGGTTTTTTAAATATGAAGTTAATTATTTTGATTTTTGCTCAAAGATCTCGTATATATATATATACAACCGAATATCCTTCATAACACGATAGCACGACACGAACACGCACGAAAATATTCGTGTCGTGTTCGTGTTTGTAAAATGTGGCACGATAAGCTTATTGTGTGTGTTCGTGTTCAGTAAGTTTAACACGACACGATCACTGATGCGCACGATAGCACGCACGATAGCACGAATTGCCACCCCTACCTATATGGCACAAAGTGGATGCTGTTACTCACAACTTTTTCGAAAATTATGAGGGGCATAGTGCACCCTTTCTCATACATTCAGGCACCAACTGGAACTATAGTAAAAATTGTTTAGCGAAATTTGAAATTATTAAAGTCATGTGGCACATATGCACGCTTTCATGTTAAAAAAAAATGAAGCCTCCTATTGGGTTGAGTTTAGATCCGAGTCTCGGCCCAAAACTATTTCAGACCAGTCCAAATCAAACTACGACACTTAAGCCTATGAATTGGGCCAATATAACGAGTTGGGTCAGCGGCCACGGATGACCGCCTCTTCGTTTGCCAGAAGCTGCGGGTCGTAATTGTTCAACACACCAAACCAAACCAAAGTGAGTCAACATATAATATATGAGTGGGTGGATACCTGTGCAACCAAAAATCTTAAGAAACTCCCACATCATCCCCTTCCCCTTATCATGATGCCCAGTTTTGATAATGATAATGATTGCTTAATCCGAAAGTATTTTATGTATCGGTTATACCACGTCATCAATGCTATTTAGCCCAATTTTAATAATGATAATGATTGCTTAATTTGAAAGTATTTTATGCGTCGGTTATACCACATCATCATTACGGTTTGGAGTGGCAAATTAATAAAATTGTGAAATTTGGAAAAATATCCACATCATCATACTTTTAATTAATGAAATTTATCTCCTAATATACTAATTTTAACTACATGCAACTTTTTAGGAAAAAAATTAAATACAAGTTATTGTTGGCACTTTTTGTTTCTCGAGTTTTTTCCCGAAAAAAAAAAAATGAATGTTTTTTCTAGAGTTTATAGTTTGAGTAAATTTATTGTTTAGTTATTTTAAAAATTTGAGTTATTTTAGGGTTTAGATTGTTTTTTTTATTATTATTATTGTAAAACCCTATTAGATTGGGTAAGCATGCAGTTTGGCTGGGTGAACCCTACATGACAAAAATTGAACGAACAGTTTGACCGGGTTAATTCTAGACGACTAAAAATTGGTTCATCCAACCACTAATATTAGCCTTTTAGGGTTAATCCGGCTAAACCGTCCGTCCAATTTAGCCATTTTGGGTTTCCCAGCCAAAATAGTATTTTAGAAGGAAAAAAAAATCTGAAAACTACTCTATAAGCTTTGTTAGTAATTAACAGAGATAATTTTAATTAATTAGAGTTTTGATGGTTTAGAGATTTTTTCAAACATCGTACTTTCATTAACTTGTCGCTCCACGTGACATTAATAACGTGGTATAATTAACCGTCACATAAAACACTTTAAGTTTTCAAGAGGCATATTGATGATGACTCTCATAATTAATTATTATCGTCACGGCCATAAAAAAATAGGGAGGTCGCATAAGGAGACTGCATCTTCTTATTCTTCATGATATGTTTTTTTTTTTGATAAAATTATTCATGATATATATAGTAGTATCATCCAAATAATACCGTATCATCATCATCATAAACTTCTTCTGCTGGGTTGGTTGGTGGTCAACATTTTAGTGTTGCAGTGCAGGAGAATAATAGTAGTGTAGTGTAGCTAATTAAGGGCCTTCTAGATGAATAAACTTGAACAATATTAAAAAAAAAAAAACATGAACAATCAATTCATACAATTGAATGGGATATCTTTATTTCTTTCTTTACTTTCCTTTTCCTTCCTTTCATTTTCCTTTTATAAAAGGATGTTTTTCTAGAAGAATGAGAGGAAAATGGCCCCGGCCGGCCGGGAGTTAGCAGAATAACAATATTTATTTATTTTGAGCCCTGATTATCATAAAAATATTACATATATACGTGGCTTCTAGATTTTTTTTTTGGTGAAAAGCTTCTAGATGGACATACCTTTACCTGGTTTTGATTTTTGAATGGTTGGTTTGGTTATATCAAGATTAATTCAGGAGTGGTGTCACATATATATTTTATCTCTTACTTTTATATTCATCTTTTTTTGTACAAGCAATTACTGTCGGCTCGGTTGGGTACTCGTCCTCTACATTTCAGTTGTGCAATTTCTAGACCTTTTCATTTTTTTTTCAATAAAACTTCTAAGCCTTCTTCTTTTTTTCTACTTCTGTGAAGTTATATGCCTTCTTAGATCATCCACAATGGTTTTACATAAATTGTATTTTTTAAAGTTGCCACGTAGATATTTATGTACACTTTAAGTAATACGTAAATTGAAGATACACGTAAAAAATATTTTCTCTGCAATCGTATTACTTAAACATATTCCTTAAATATATTTTATTATTAGATTTTCCAACAACCACCAATAAGATATTAGCATTAATTATAAAATGAATTAATTTATAATAAAAAATTGGTTACGTAATACATAGTGCATTACTTAAATTTAAGGAATGCTTTATGTAAAAACATAAATTTACGTGTGGGTCCCATCTTTAAGGAATGCTATGTAAAACCACTGTAGATAGTTTTTGTTGCTTTACTTAAATAAACATGTAGGACCCACGTTTACGTAATCTTTACGTAATACCATTGTGGATGCTCTTAGTATCTAACTATTATTTTATTAGGGTTACAAGTAAAAAACAAAAAAATTCCTATAATTTTGCATACTTCATAAAAAGTCATCCAAATTTAGTTTTTTTTTACATAATATATATATGTAGTTTTAAAAATGATCATTCATTCGTCCATTTGACAAATTATAAATGAAAAATAAATTATTATATCCATCCCATAAGAGTGTTAATTTGTTCATATTAAAATAGCTGGAGGGAGTAAATGTCTGGTTTATCAGGGCGTGGCAAAAGGCCCGAGAAGGCGTAATATTGCCTTAATTAGTCGTCATGATTTGCTCGAGTTATGGCAAGAAAAACTCAATCCGTGATGCAAAATGACGACATTTAGTTACATGACAAACATTCTCGTTTAAATTCATTCTTCTTCATCTAATTAATTAATTAAAAAGAATACATGATAAATTTTATGGGATTCGAATCTAGCTAGCTAGCTACAGCAGTACGTACGTACGTAGCTAATTAACGCGGTGTTCGTAATTGTTGAAGACACCAAAGAGAGGCTTTGACCTTACAATCGTGAGTAGCCGGGCTGCTACTGCTAGTGCAACTAAAAGACCTTAATAAACTCAACAACCCCGCCTTATTATTATTATTATTATTATTATTATTCCCAGCTGCTGCTTTCTTCATCATCATCGTCTCATCATCTCCTGCTGCATTATAATTACCAATCTCCCTACTAATATTACCAGAAGTGGTTGAACTTGAGTGACGGCGATGACTCCTCTTTGTTTGTCTTTTCTTGATGTCTTTTAGCTCCATATTTCCCCCTTGAATCCTCACCAACCCCAACATAAGCAAGTACCACTTTGATGACTTATTATTCTTGCTTGCGTGGCACGTCTTCTTCTTCTCCATTGTTAGTGGCTTCCCTTTGGCTTTGGGGGTTGATGATTTGGTGGACTTATTATTATTGCACTTTAACACCTGCAACTCATCCTTGCTATAATAATAATAAGCTGAGTTCATCTTGGGCAACGCTTCTTCCTTGCGATACGGGATGATCTTTCCGCAGAAAACGATGTTCTTCTCCTCCAGGCTCTGGCTTGATGAAAATGAGAACTCGAAACAATCATCATCATTTTCATATTCTTTGTAATTAGTGGAAGAAAATGAATTTGATGACAATGATGATGATTGGTTCCATCTCGAAGAGCCGTCAATACTCTCATTCTCTTGCTCATTGCCGCCATAATAAATTGGGAGGTCGCAGAAGGAGAGTGCTTCATCATCTTCATCTTCATCTTCATCATATTGATCTTGGAGCCGCATATTGTAATCTTCTTCTTCTGCTTGGTAAAAATCTCCCCTCAACATTTTTGGTTGATTATAAGAGTTGCTGAAGAATATATGAGTAAGTGTGGGAATTTCAGATCTGAATAAAAGAAGAGCGAATTGTGCATACTTATATGATGAAGATTTGAAGAGACCAAATTGATTAATTAATTAATATATAGAGGATGCTTCTTATTTGGTAGTTATGGACAGGTGGCCCATATCTATGCCTTCTAGATGAACAATCCAACAAAACAAAATACTAAGGATGCGCTTCTAGAAGAAACTATTAATTAGAACGAAAGAGAGAGGGGTGGAGGAGGACTAATTAAAAAAATATGTGGTGAGTAGTTAATTAATTAGCATAATAATATTACTTTGAACTTATTATATTAATAATAATAATAATAATGGTAATAATAATGGTTAATTATCAAACTACTAGCCCATGAACAAATTGCTAGTTTATGGTTCATTCACGAACAAATAGATTTCCTAAGTGAGCAAATAACTAACTTTGTTCATAACTAACTTTGTTCACTTTTTTGTATTTTTTCTAATGAAATAGACACTTGCACAACACATGAGTATGCAAAATGATCAAAATGCCATCAACCATCATCTTCTAATATTGGTGACTCAATCTCTTGGAATAGAAACCTGAGTTGGAGACTTTTTTTTCAACATTTTCAACCTTTTGCAATATCAAATTTTTTAGGTAATACTTTATATTAAAAACTAATATGGAGAATAAAATGAACTTATATATCCAAATGAAACTACTATTATGTAATCACATGTCGTACACGTATTGGTTAAGTCGAAAAATAATAGAAAAGTAAACGGAACTAATTATTTGCTCACTTAAGGAAATGTGAGCTAGCTATTTTATCCATAAAATAACGTGAACTAGCAATTTGTTCATGAGTCGAAACATGAGCTAGTAGTTTAATAATTAACCCTAATAATAATATATAATTATTAAAGAGCGCATGTTTCTAGATGTATGTACGTAGCTACTACCTTTGAATTGTTGTAACGAAGAAGAGTCGTGTAAGATTTTTAAATTCATAATAACGTTGAACAGCCAAGCAATTTTTCTGTCAGCGTTTGGGCTCCACGTTCCGGGATCCCTCTCACAAACAGTCAAACTTCTAGTCTTCTATCATTTTCTTTATGGCTGAAAGCAAGATACTAGTCTTCTATTATATGAATTTATTTATGTGACGACGATCAGGTTTTAGGACGCCATATATATATATATATATATATATAGAAAGAAACCACCAAATATAATATACATCAACACTCATATTATTGTGTGGCATATGCATAATTTATTAAAATTATGTAATATGATGTAGCAATTTAATGTTTTTATGCACTATGCCTGGCTGAATATGATTTACAATTTACACCTTCCGTGTACTTTTTTTTTTTTTTTTTTCCTATAATGTGTCTTAATGCGAAACTTAGAATAATCTCTAGTTACACGTCCAAATTAGTTCGAATGATAAGATGCAAGCTGTTAATATTTTTGAATTATGTGATTAGATCTGCAAATTATGTTTCTGTTGTGGCCGGCCCAAGTAAATGAAGAGACATAACCCAACTGATCCAAACCCACCCCACTCTCAAAGCCCACCCTATCTTTAAAGCCACTTTCCACCCTCAAGCCCAATATACCACTAAAGCCCATGCCCACCATCAACCAATGATTTATGGAGTTATTAATTGAAAGGTCATTATAATAATATTTATATTTGTATATAATTTTCTTTTTCCACAACCATATAAACGGTTTTGTATATGATAATAGATCCATCCATTATTACATTATTATTTTATTTGCTCTATTATATTGCTTTTTTCTGAGTTGACAGCACTTTGTTTTTTAGTTTTGAGAGACAGGGTACCCTATTTGACTTTTGGACTATACACGGTCCAAATTGGGAGGCTGGGCTATTTACCGCCGCGTGTCACTTTAAATTGCCATTTGATTTGGTCAAATATTTTTATGATGCCTGTTGGCAAGTCCTATCTATCTAATCTAACAGTTAATATTTGATAATGCTCCTTTATTTTATTTGCCAAGTATACACGAGTCATAAATATAAAATTTCCAGACATGAAGTAATTATCAGAAAACCATGTAACAATGGCGTGGTGATTTAGTACCTCATCATTTAACCAGATATCAGAGATTTAATTCATGCTAGCGACTATGAAATGAAAAATTATTCACCCTTACAAGCATGCTACAGGTGCCGCCCTCCTATTCAAATTTTTCCAGTAACTTGTTTTTCTTACGATAGATGTTTTAGGGCTCATCACAAGTGACATCACTCGTAATAAGTTTATTCGTAACAACGTATAGTCATATTGGAGTGTGATCATGAGAGTAAATTATGAATTTTTCATCCACATAGTTCCAATAAAATGAATATTTAAATATTGTATATATTAATATATAAATAAATAAATAAAATATGAATATAGTGAAATAGGTGATGATTTCCACGTTCATATTCTGATTGCCACTAGTAGTCTAGTACACACTATGAATAACAAATCATATATAAGCACCAGAAGAGCATTGCCTTGAGGAACTCTCTATTTCTTATTCTTCTTCTGTAGTATATATAAACCGCGTGAATATCAAAGCAGGTTGCAGTCAGTTAGTTCTTGCCATCGACGACTGACTAACTGTGTTTGGAATCAATCAAATCCAGGTATATATGCTAGCTAGCTCAATCACTAATTTCATCTGCATATATCAAAGATTCCTCTTTCTACACATTCATTCATCTAGCTGCTAATTGTATGTATGTATGTATATGGTTTTGATTGGTGAATATCTTTCTTTAACTACATATATCTCTTGCATATTGAAGAATCTCCAGATCAGATGATTTCTTCTTCTTGCTGTAAAAGTCTTGCTTTTTCAATCAAATTAGTCGGCAACATTTATTTGGGGCTGGTCAACCATCATATATATATATATATAATAAGCACACTATATAGCTAATTAATTAATATCGTTCCAGCTGATAATCAGTTTGAGTAAATTCACTCATTAATTTAGAGCATATAATCCCAACTGCATGCATGCTTCTCATAATCAATACACGCCAATCACACTTCAATTCGATGACAATACAACTTATTCAACTCTTCGTGATCAAATGTATAACTGTCTGAAGTTTGCCTAATGTGAAATTTTGGTGTTTGAAGTTTAAATTGTTGATATTCGCTATCTGAAGTTTCAACTTTGTTGAAATTTAGTTTTCCGTTGACAGAATGATGTGAAAAGTCGAAATTGCCCCTGATACTTTTATGTTTACCCCAACCACCACCTCAAATTTGAGATTTATTTTTTTATCGGGTCATGTGACAAGCACATGACCAAGTTATGTCAATTTTAATAGTAAATTAGGACGGAGACATCAAGTTTCAACAAAGTTAAAACTTCAGACAGTCAATATCAACAATTTAAACTTCAGACACCAAAATCCCACACATGGCAAACTTCAGACAGTTTATAGGTTCTTAACCTGCTAGTTTATTACACAGATTAATTTGTTTTCTAATTTGCTGCTAATGAAATAATTAAGGAGCGAGAAGAGCGACAGTAGTGATGAACTATTTCCGAAGAAAGCCCTCACAAAATGATGCCCAAGATATTGATCTGCAGAAAGATGCCAAGGTATATATACATTGTTATCAGTATATATCAAATTATGTATGTAGCTAGGATGAATGATACTGATGATGATATTATGACCAAATCTGCAGGTTAGTGAATTAAGGGCAGCGTTGGGGCCGTTATCGGGACGTAATTTGAAGTATTGTACGGATGCATGCCTAAGAAGATACTTAGTTGCTCGAAACTGGAACCTTGAAAAAGCCAAAAACATGTTGGAACAGTCTTTACAGTGGCGTGCATCTTACAAACCTGAAGATATCCGTTGGGTAAATAATTAATAGATGAAATAGCGACATAACATATAATTTTCATCATGTTTTTCAACAGATTTTCAAAACTGAACCCAGCAGCAGCAGTTCAACTAGGTTCAATTTGGTTGATTTTCCAGCAAATAGGCTTTTAATGATAGATTGATGCGAAAATGCAAATGTAAATGCAGGGTGATGTAGCACATGAGGGTGAGACTGGAAAAGTTTCGAGAGCAAATTTCTTTGATCGGTTTGGAAGAACAGTACTGATTATGAGGCCTGGATTCCAGAATACGACAGTACCAGAAGACAACATTCGGCATTTGGTTTATCTCATAGAGAACGGCATCCTAAACCTTCGAGATGGTCAGGAACAAATGTCGTGGTTGATCGATTTCACAGGTTGGTCTCTCAAGTCCAACACTCCCGTCAGCACTGCACGCGATATCATCTACATCTTGCAGAATCACTACCCTGAGAGGCTTGCTATCGTCTTCCTCTACAACCCTCCTAGGATTTTCGAAATGTTCTGGAAGGTAAGTAATGTATACCTTTCGAATTAAACAGATGTTTGTTAGTTATTATGTAAACTACTATGAATTGAACATAATGTATATACATACAGGCTGTCAAGTACTTTGTGGATCCAAAAACTGCACAAAAGGTGAAGTTCGTGTACCCGAAGAACAAAGATAGCATGGAGCTCTTGAGGACATTCTTCGACGTGGAAAACCTGCCTGCAGAATTTGGGGGCAAAGCATCCTTAAAGTACGACCACCAGGAGTTTTCTAGATTGATGCTCCAGGATGACATCAAGACCGCCCATTTCTGGGCTACCGACGATAAGTAACATGCTATTGCGGGACTACTGGAGCAGCTAAGCTAGCCTCCCTCACATAGCATGACTAAGCTTTTGAGTGTTACATTTCTATCTAGGCTTCATCATTATTTACATACGTATTATTATTATGCAATTATTTTTTTGATTATTTTCTCTTATATTATGAATTTGTGAGATGCTAATGAATCAAATCAAGTAATGGCAGGTGTTGATTTAAAATAACAATAAAGAATCCATATTTCCATATCAAACTCAAACCAAAGAGGTCAAATGGGATTCTAGATAGCTTTCGGATCATTAATTCATGGGGTTGTGTACCTTCATAGGTACTCTAGTTTAAAGACAATAATATTCTCTGATGAAAAACTAAACACAGAAATTTCAGACAAAGTAATGTAGGAACTCTTATTCTCCTACTATATATGTGCATGTCATTTGTTTGCAACACCGATTGCAGAGATTATCATCGTTTAGTAGCATCATTAACTGCTTCAGTTTGGTATATAACAGAAATACACACTTCACTTGAGTACTAAATGAACAACAACATGACACGAGCTTCTCATTACCTTACTGAATCAAAATATCTATTTGGGAGTTGGCTCTGTACAATCGTTGGTGGTTGATCAGAGTTCACTAGAGTAGAGGCACTCATCCACAAGTTGGCGAAGGTTTGGATTCTCCAGTGCAGCAGCAATTCTTTCCTTATCATTCAACTGCTTATTCACTATGTACACACACAATGAGCTTTCTGTCAGTTTCAAATTTCAATTCCCATCACACTTACTACTCATTCTTAACACACCCATTAGCTAGCTAATAATAATATCATCTAACAAGATACACCCAACTCTACTCTCTACTTATCAACCTACTTGTTTGTATATACATGTCTGTATATGTATTAATATTAAGTGTTGATGCCATGCATAAAAGATAATTTTTTTTTTAATTATTTTTTATTATTACTGCATTGGTAGATCCGATTTCAGGTCATTACTTCTACAAAGTATGAAAGTGAACAAGAGATTCATTTAACATCACCTGATGCCTCATCTGCGTGAGATCCTGGAGCTACTTTGATGTCGACCTATACAGCAATTTAGAAATGTACAAGCATTATTGGATATTAGAAAAAAAAATGTCGCAGCATTAAGGTGATGGCGAATAAGTCGCAGTGGAAAATGAATATTTTCAATGTCAAATAGCAAACAATCAGTTGCCTAAAGATTATTCAAGAAAATAAGGTAAAAGGAAAGTAAACTGAGGTATTGGATGGAATCAGCATCTTCTATTGGCTATCTATATTTGATGTAAAATATAGATCAAGATTATAACATAGACAAAAAAAGACATAACAGCCATGACCTAAACTTTAGAAGATGATTAAAAAGAAGGATCGATATCATTGTAATGAGTCCGCAAACAAACAGTACCATTATTCTCCAATTTACAGGTCAAATTTAGTCTTGGACCACCTAATTTGGTGCATGCTTCACACTTCTGAACAGGACTTTCAGAAGGAAAAACATTGTGGTGGGTGAAGCTCCAGAAGATTAGAAAATGGAACTTATAGAAGAGTTGCAGGCAGCTTCTGGTAGCTGCAGACTTACTTTGTAATCTTGTTAAATTAAAAAGCTTACATAGAAGAGTCCTAGTCTTTATTTTTGGCCAAAAACAACATCTACTCAACAAAGATGGAGAGACGGAGAGGCTAAATTAATTAGTTACCCAGAAGCAACGTTGTCAAAGGCCTAAGGCGCCCTGAGGCGACGAGGCTGAATATCGCCTCAAATTTGAGTCATACTTGAGGCGATCGCCTCATTAAAAGAGACGCAATCTACTGCAAATAGAATCTAGAATGATCAAATGAAAATTCTTACCATATAGAAAACAGAAAAAAAATCGGCAACCTAATGTAGTAGGCTATTTAGCCTAATTAGGCAGATATTGGATCTACTAACATAAATGAGAGACGCAGAAGAATAAGAGACGTAGAAAAAAAAACCTAGAGACCAAACCATAGTATTCTATTAATTTTGTATATTTTATTAACTTCAAATTTTAATTATTTAACCAATTATTCCTAGGGTGATGGCTGAAGCGCAGGACCGTGGCTAGAAGAGGTGTTAATCATCAAATAGAGAAAGACAAGAGCACCTTAAAGTGAGGAGGAAAACAATCTTGAAGCTTTACTCTCAGACAAAGTCCGATGACAGTCGCCATGCTGCAATGCTGAATTGTTGGGGTGAAGGTTATACTGAAAATAATTTTCACCAAGTTATTCATGTAATGTCTCAAGATTGATTTAGATAACAACAGCAGAAATAACAACATCAACAACAACAAAAACAAAACGAAGAACTGGTTTTTGGGCGATCAATCAATCAATCAATGGAGGGTCCGTAAGTAAAGGAAGCACGAATTGATGAGAGTGCAGTGATGGAGAGAGGGACTTACAGAATACGACCAAGCTTCTCATCAAGAGTAACGGATTCCTCGGACAGAACACTGAGCTGTTCGAGAGAGTAAGGGTGCTCTGGATCTCTGATGTCCCTCACATGATTTGCCAAACTGTTGTCAAAGATATACAAACTCCGGAAAGACAAACAAACAAACAATATAATTGTGTGAAAGAACAGGAAGGATATCATAAATGTCGAGGGGATCAACGTCGCAGTGAGGATCTTCGCACCTTGCAATCCTTTCCTTCTTGGCTTGAACTAGTGGGTTCGCGTTGATTAAACCCAGAGTCATTTCCTCGCGCTGATCAGATCAACAATTTTCCTTCTTTCAGGTGAATATCAATCTCTGATGCTTAACTATGAACTCACTCTAACTTCACGGGACTCCCATCTCTTCTACTTTTTCTTCAAGAGGAAATTACGCACAACAGCGTTGCAGCTTGCAGGCAGGCTCGTCTAGAGACTATTTATGACGAACAGAAGGTCCGACCGTTTGAGCCGGATGTCGGACCGTACGAACCGGGAACCGGCTTCAATAACCGGTTCACTTTCCGGTCCCAGCTTTCCTCCCTCTGCGTTGAGATCACGTTTCCATCAGTCAGTCCGCTCGAGCTTTCTTCTCTGTTCTCTCTCCTTACCTTCTAGGGAAAGTGTTCGCGACTTCCGGCAAGGCTTTTCTCATACTGTGTGTGTTTGTCGTAGCTTGTTCTCTTCTTCTCCACCTGTGATCTCTCTCTCTGTCAGTATCATCTGTCGACGGAATATACAGAGCTTTAGATCTTTCAAGCATATAATTGAGCTCAATTGCTGGTAAATCGTGCTTGTCATCATTCCGTCGAGTGAGCGCTGCATCTCGTAGTGGCCAACAGCCGATGTTAGAAGGCAAGTTCTTTTAGTTGGAATTGTGGATTCCACGGTGAAAAAGTGGTTTTGTGATTGAATAACAGTCCGTTGAATTATGTTTGTTTAGGTTTTCTTGGTTTTTCTGAATAGTAGTATCCTAATGCTACATCTCAATTTCTTACTTTAGATCTCTTTTGCTGAATGTTTATCACGATATCAGTTTGTGACTTTATGAGAATGGTGTTTTGATGATTGTGGTCGGATAGTTGCAATGCCTTGGGATTTGGCATCAAGTCTGTACTCATTTTATTGTTGATTTTAGTCATGGCAGTGTGCGTTTACATTGCACGAGATTTTAGTATTTCAACTATCTACTTACTTTGGCACAAAAATAAAAATAAAAACTATATACTTACATTTCTATGGATATTAATGTCTATAGTGGAACTTGGATCTGCCTGATTATAATCATCTTCTCCATGTAACACTCTGTTCTCAATCAGCTCATTTCTTAAACTTCGTTTCTTGCTTGGAGTTTCATTTATGAAAGATGTCTATACTTTCGCTTGTACAGGACCACATACCTAAGTGGCGCGTAACTCGACCATGGTCGGAAAAGTAAATTTTGTCCAAGGCATCTTGTAGGAGTTTCTGTTATCTGTTAGGGAAGCTGTGCTGGATGCTCAAAGTGTTTCCTTATTATTGTATGTTCCTGGTCTTGCTGCTTGTAAAGCTATAAGCCATAGAGAGACTTTTCGGATCCTGACATAACGCCTTACATAACTTGTAGCTGCGATGGGTTTGTCATCATTTAATAGTAACAGTGAAGGCTTGAAGTTCTGCATATTTGATTTAAGAAGAGGTCAACATGAGGGACAGGAACTCGACAAGATTTTGTTCTTCTATCCTACAGATTTACCTTTTCCTTCCCAACTGTCCGTTATAGGTCTCAGTGAAGGCCTCATTACATTCACAAGGTTAGAAAATGTTTTTTTTCCTTCTAATATACCAGTATGAAGTTCAAATGACATAGTTATACTATTTTTATATATTATGTTGTACTTTGAAATTCACCTATCAAATTATCTAGAACCTCAAGAGTGTTTTTATTTTTGTTTGAAGGATTTTCTCGCCTGACGCACCTTGTGAGGTCATAGAAGCAGATAAGCACTCACATGTTTTCTATCAGGCAGAGCCTGATATTTGGATGGTCATGGTGCGTATTCACATGTTTACTCACTCACTCGCTCACTCTCACTCTCTCTCTTTCTCTCATGTGAAATATTCGGACTGTGTCCACCCCCAAAAGATGTAGGGGATATTCGTTTAGGTAGATCCTGTCAGTATTGGAGACACTTCTCAAAATTACCTAAGTCTATAGATGTTGTGTTATCTCTGGTTATCGCTTAACTTTTCTTTCATTAGGTTGTTGAGAAAAACAAGGAAGTCGAAGCAATATGGAGGATTGACGCATTGCGCAAGGTTTTAAAAGAAATCCACTCACTTTTTGTAATGTTCCGTGGATCTATAAGTTCGTTGCTACTGAAGGAACCTGAAGGAGGAGTGGTGCGGACTAACTTGTACAACTTCATAATGGATTATCTAAGTGGTAAGTTCCTTTGTTCTATGATACTTAAGTAGCATCACATTAATTCGAACATCATTTTCATAGTGTTTAGTCACGTCAAACTGTTTCATTGTAAATCACTAATTTCCAGCATTGCAAAAGTGGTCACTAGTGGATTACTGCTGCCCGGGTAATGCTGAAGATGCTGTATCAAATTGTCACATTGGATATTTGCTGCTGAACTTAAGCTGAAGATGCGGTACTTCTACCTTACATATGAGTTTTGTCTTTGCGGCAGATTTTCTCATTGGAAAAAAGCTTCATTTGCCATCATTCCGTGATTCTCTCAAGGAGCGCGGAACAGTACAAATGCTGACTGTGGGACGGGAAGCTGCACTAGAAGTTCAGGTTGGTGAAGATCTCATTTTAATCTGCCTCTGAAAAGGCTTCAAAATTTACATGGTACCTCTCTAATTTTTAAGCTATTATACAGGCCTGCTGATAATTTTGGACTTAAAAAACATTAATTTTAGTATTAAGGGTGCTGGCTTTTGTTGGTTATCATACTGCTGACTTTCTGAAAGTTGTTGGGGGGATTTGTTGTCTTCCTATATGCTCGCAGAAAGTGTTAGTTTATGTATGCTGTAGCTTATCAATTGGATGTTGTTTTTGCAGTCACTTGTCAGGGTGATAGAATCCTGTGCTGGGAATGCTCTTTGCTGCTCATTACTCTTGTTCCAGGACTTGCTAGTTTCAACGACTCTCGCTCCTGTATGGTTTTATTTCTGTTCAGCTATACATTGGCCTTTTTCTTCTAAAGTTAGTAGCGTTTCTTGTTTCAAGATTATTATATAATTAAAGATACCTAACTTTAATACTGCTTTTCATCAGGATGATACCATAAATTTATTTACTTATGCTGTTTTGAGGTTAACTCCTCGTGCTATGTCTTCTGGATCTGGTTCCTGGTCCTATCTGCGCAAGGGAAGTTCAGGAGCTCATGCTGCCACTGAGCCCATTGCTAGAACTACAACATCTATTACCGAGACAACATACAGAAACAACCATGATAGCGTACCTACAGGAAATGATCGGCACAGCATGAGGCCCTTACAGCATGACAAATGGGTCAAAGGGAAGGATGGTTTTCTTGTAAATGATATTTGGCAAGCTGATGCTGGGGGCTTAGTTTCTTCGACGCCAGTCATTTTTCTCCAACATACAGAAGAGAAAATGTACCTTTGTGCTTATCAGTACAAGAACCTTACCTTTATTCTTCTCATCCCTGCATGTGCTGCTATTGAAGGGGAGCAAAGCATTTCTGCAGTGAAGCAGCTAGTCCTCGAAAATGTTAGTCCTTTTTACCTTAAATCACACTACCAGGATCTTCTAACTATTAGAATATATGAATTGGTCAATCATATTGAAGAAATCCACATGGATATGTCATCGTCTTAGAACTAAAATTTATCAGATTACATCCAGTGCAGTGAACATTATCTCTAACTAGATTTCTTGTCTATTCATGGTGATGGATGTCTTGTTGGCAGTTTTGTATTTACTATCTATCAACGGCTAACTTTCATTCTCCTACAGGCTACATGGATACTGATACAAAAGTGAATGTGAATGGGGGATTATAGATAGTTTGGCACGTGCTCAATAGTCAACTTTGCTAGTTTTTGCTACTCTATGACATTATAAAGTTCGATAAGCACATTTTGAAGCTTTGGGTCGTTACGTCCTTATATAGGGAGTGGTGTTCACAGGTGCAGAAAGGCTGCTGATTAAGACCTAGTTTTGTTCTTCATTTTTTTGTCAATAGTTTGGATTAGCATGTCGGTGTTCTAATTTTACAAAGAACTGTTCTTAAGAAAAGAAGTTTTCTTTATGAAACAAGAACTTTGTGCAAATTGTTTATTGGCAATTGTATTTTATTTTATTAATCTTAATATTGTTGGTCGATCAGATCTCTCCAATTTTTGTTTTCTTTTTCTGATCCTTGTCTCTTCTCCTGTTGAATTTTCAGGCATCCTTAAAATTGTTGAAAGTTGAAGAAAAACTTTCCAAGGGTTGGGGTGGTGAGAACGCTTATCATGTCAGTGGATACCGTTACTTACTTGTGGATGATGATAGATTCATATCTAGGGCCTCACCGCCAGGCAAAGTTACTACCCTAACAAAGGTAACCACATTCTAAAGCAGTGCAACAAATCACTTTTCTTATCCTTTTAATAAAATTATAACTTAGAGTTGTCCATAGTTTCATTTCGGCCCTGCATTAATGCTAGTCTGAATGATGGATGTATTTAAGTTTTTGCTGTTATGCAACAATTGCACAGAGATGGTCTTCTCCCTCGAAATAGACTCTTTAACTCGATTCTTCCACCATTGTGGTTTAGCATACATTTTTTTAAAGAGTTGGAACTGGGAAGTAGCAGATTTTGGTTGCTCATTTGGTGTGAGCGGAATGTTAAAGTTAAGGATTTCATTACTAACACCAAGAGGATGCAAAAGAGTTAACTGAAACGTGACTTCCCGGTCATATATGTAATAAATAGTGTTCAAACAAAATGTCTGTCCTTCATGGCAGCAAAAGAGTTGATAAAAAGAGCAAATGTGCAGGATTCTCTACTTTCACTGAACAAACTTAGAGAGGAGGTTGATGCGGAAAAGTCTCGGGCGCAAAGGGATGACCCGGATCATGACAAAGATTTGGAAATATGCATTCGGTCGAAGAACAATGCATGGGTTATTGCACGGACAACGAGGGGGAAAGAGCTTTACATGGTTCTTGAAAACACAAATGAAACCCTCCTCTATGCTGCTGATGCAGTTGAAAAATTCAGCAACAGGTAACCAACAATCTTCCTTATGACTCACAATTGATAGATAGATAGATAGAATGGTAATGGCAGACATTTCAGTTGGAGAAAAGCACCAGGCCGAGAGAAAATAAACAAGTATAGAGATCCTGCATAGCTATTGATGGTTAAATAATTGTCATCTGTAGTATTTTTGGTTAATCTGTTGAAAATATTTTTCTGAAATAAAAAAGAAGCTGTTTCTTGCTATTGTTACTTATAGAATAGATAGATGGGGAAGGGTAGTTTATTATATGCGACAACTCAACTAGAGGATGAAATTGATGTCAAAATTCAAAAGCAAAGAAATCAAAGGCCAGAGGTAGCGAGATTGAATTAGGGAGGGACGGTAGATAAATGAATTATGTTTTGGGGAGCTGCTGGTTATGGAAGTTGTTACCTGGAAAAGGACCTGCATCATGTTCATTGTTGCTTACAAGATGATCAAACTTTCTGGTAATATACATTTGGTCTATTCATTCATGGTAGGTACTGCAATGGAGCATTTTCTATGGACTAGACAGAGGAGCATAGGGGAGTACATTACGATTTCCCACTCACTCAAATGAAGTAGACACCATTGTACTACTTGTAAATCAATTAGAACTGGGTGGAGCTGCTTGCTCTCCCTTTTGTACAATAATGATAACTATGGCTGGACTGGAGCTGCTTTGCATTTGTAGGCGGTTGTATTATGTTTTTCAAACGTTTACTATTATTTATTTATATATACAAAAAAGATGCAACCAGTTAGTTTGTATGGAACTGTTGAATGTGGTTAGTTCACCTTTCTACCCTACATATCATATATATATATATATTATAAAATTCATTTAGGTATCTCTCACGTTTTGCTATGTTATTATTTTGTGGCTAAGATTTTTTTTTGGTTTCAACTTTTTTTAGCCGTCTGTTTTTAACATTTAGATACCTAACCTTTGCTTGTTGTGGACGTGTTTGTATTAGACAATATTTTCATTGTTGTAATTTAGTAATTTTTTTTAATTGTTGCAATTTTTTAACTGTAACAAAAGCTAGTTACTAAATCATGAGAATAAACAAAATTAGATGCTTAATACAACTAAAAATGAGATGTGTAATACAAATATTTAAATTAAAATGTACGTATTCAAAAGTTTAAAAAAAAGGCTTATAGTTAAGCAAATAAATCTTAAATGAATAAAAAATTACTTCAAAAATGGGAAATCTGAAAATATAAATTTTTTATCGAAGAAAATATAAATGAAATATATATATATATATATATATATATATATATATATATATATATATATATATATATTTTCCAGAATTATCCCAAATGTGTTATTTATCTCATATTTTAAATAAAGAATTATTGCCTTGTTTCTATTTTTCTTTTTTAAATAAAATATTCATATTTTTCATACTTTTAATTCGAATTTTTAGGTTTTATTTATTCATATTTTTAATAAACATTTTTTCTTGGGCCAAAAAAAAGAATGGATTAGTAGTGGCGACTCTAGACTTATCCCGCTACGTAATGTTCGAGCTCTCATGCTCATGTCTGAGTTTTTTTCGACCAGACTTAGCGAGCAACCAACACACGCACTGACCTCGTCAACATAGCCCCACCAGCAGCCTAGTATAGTTAAGAGGCCGGCCCGTACCCAGTTCTAGTCGCCTCCTTATATGCTCGACAAACATTTTATTAAAAATGTTGTTTTCTTTCTTATTTCATTTTTTTTTTAATATTTGTAACCCTTTGTTATTAAATAGTTTAATAAAATTAAGAAAAATCAGATTTTCTTTCAGAAGTTGTAAATATTTTTAATAATATATTATTTTTCAAAATTTTAAATTTATTTAATTAATTATTTCATATTTGGTTAATAAATCATTATTTTTTACAATCTCACAACCGGCGGTCGGACAGCACGGATCGGGAACCGGCCACATCGCCCGTTCGGTGGCTCAGTCAGATCTCATTCCTCCTTCTCCTGATCGCCTTGATGAAGCGATGTTAATGATGACGATAGGTCTGTGATCCAAGCTTCTCCCACAGCTAAACCTCCATTTTTTCTACAATCCTCAAGCCTCATTAACCTCTTTGTCATTCATATCCATTGGAAGGTGTGAGTTTATCCGTCATTGAGAATTTGATCAATAATTAATTGGGAGTGAGACGAATAATAATTAGTGCTGCAGAAGCTCACTTTCATATTGTTTTTTTGTTGATCTATCCGCTGGGATGTTATGCTCAGTAAACATTTATTTAATTAGTTAAAGCAGCGCACCATAGCTAGAGGAATCGAAGAAGAGAATGATAAGGGCTGTAATTGTATTGAATACTCAAGGCAAGCCTCGTCTTGCCAAATTCTATGATTCCCAGGTCTGTTCTTCTGCTTTCAACTTTCTGTTATTTCTGTATCTTTTGTTCCTTTTCTCTCCAAGTCATTTTCTGCAGTTGAATTGCAGCCCGTAGAGAAGCAGCAGGAGCTCATTCGTAATGTATTTGCAGGTCTTACTCTTCTTTTGCAGCTGCTTTTTCTAATGCTGATTCTAGTTTTTAGTTTGTGCGTCTTGCTTATAATAAAATTGTTCAATTTTGTTGTACTTCTGATTGAAACTCCTTTTTATTTAAATCTCCTATATTGATCGATTTATTCATGGATGATGGATCTCATTTTGAATCTTGGATACAGTTCTTAGCAGTAGAGCCGAGAATGTGAGCAATTTCGTGGATGCAGAATCCATCTTTGGGCCGGTAGAGCTTTTTATTCATATTCCATTATTTTACTTTGTTGCACAACCTCAATCTACTTATTGACATTACTAAAACTACTACTGCAAAACATTTGCCCCTGAGCTAGTTGTAAAGTCACGACTCTTTGACATAATGTGCACTCTGCGCTCACTACTTGTGATAACCTCAAGTTGACTTGTTGAGCAATGCGATAAAGTATATCTGATGTTTTTGGCTATTTTGTTTTGGTAATTGATAATACCTTTTGTATCTCTGATTTCTTATGAATCGTATCTTTGCAGGACACTCGTCTTGTCTACAAGCACTACGCAACGTTATATTTCATCTTCATTTTTGATAGTTTAGAAAACGAGCTTGCCATGCTTGACCTTATACAAGGTAATAGTACCCGATTAAACTCAAGGACCACTGATCTTTTTAATGTATGTCCCTCCAGTGAGGAGTTTGGAAACTGTCTATCACTGGAATATGTTATGTCTATCACCTTTCCTGCTGCGTACTTATTTTTAATGCTAAATGGGGTAACAAATTTTCTTATTGTTTGTTTTGTTGAGCTGTCTCCAGGAAAAAGCTAACACCGTGTTTCACTTCTGATAATTCTTGATATAGGACACCCAGACAATCATGTTATTTCATGTTATCTGTAACTGATGTTCAAGCTAACTTTTTCTTCAGTGATACAGTTTGCTTCGTAAAGAATGAATTAGGCATTGGGGTATCTCTGAGTTGCTATGGATTATGTTTTTGGTAGTGGAATTGCTGCAAATATGCAACTAAGAGGCTTAGACCTTAAGATCATAGTTCCGTGGCGTTGTGATGCTGCATAGCTTTCCCGATTAGGTTAATTTGAAACTGGACAATTAACAGCTAGTTTTTGGGACAATTACGCGTTCTGTTGTAGGTCTAGTATGATCCAAATGTTTGCTATTTCAAGATCTTATTCCTTCCGTCATCTATTTTCTTGAGAAGCCCTTATATGCTTAAAAATTGCATGCAATATTGTAATTCATGTTACCTGTCAGCTTTGGGTAGAAGCATGTACTATTGTGAACTTGTAACTGCATTGTTTAACTCAGACTAACTATATACATCATGGATCTGATTATGATGTACTTCATTTCGAGTCCAGTTTTTGTTGAAACACTTGACAAGTGCTTCAGGAATGTATGTGAGCTTGATATTGTCTTCAACTATAGCAAGGTAACATGTTTCTTTTTTCTCCATTAAGCAAATTTTCTTACATATAGTTCACAGAGTATGTTAAAAGATAATGATTTGCTGGGTTGTGGATTGAGTTTAGATATCATTCCCCGTTGATGCATTTAAATGGAAGATGGAGTGGCGAGCTAATGAGTTCCTTGTTGTACTGAAATTCTTTAAGGTTTCCTCTACAGATGCAAACCATTCTGGATGAGATTGTTTTTGGTGGTCAAGTGCTGGAAACAAGTTCAACCGAGGTTATTAAGGCTGTTGAAGAAATATCAAAGTATGTCTCTCTTAGTTTCTGTTGGTGTCACAATGACTTAAAGGAAGAGGACTGACTAAAATGTAAATGCAGGCTAGAAGCTGCCTCCAACACCATCAATCTTGTCTCAAAATCAGTTTCCGGTTGGAGGGGTCGGTAATATGAACCAACTGCAAGGAATGAACGAACAAGAAAAAGAAGAAAAGGGAAGACAGATTCAGATATGTATTTTTCGTCAAAACTTGTGATGTCTGTACGAAATAGGAAGAAGAGCATTGAAACTGTTGCAATGGGGTTTGTTTGCTAGCTCATCAAAAAAATTGACGCTACTGTTGCTATTTTGTTGTTGCTTGTTCAAATAAGGGGGAAAAAGAAGGGTACTTGACTTGATGTCTTTCTAAGCCCAGAGTAGCTAGCATTGTCCCATTATGTGATTTTACCTTTTTAGCCTTATTTTTTAACGCAACTTGGACCCTTCACCAGCCTCAGGCTACCACATCCTAACTCCAACAGCCCCTGCTAGAATCCAGCACCACCAGCAGTTTACTATACCAAACATCGTCTTAAGGGTCAATAACCTGGGAGAGGTCTGAAGTTTGGCCCTTGTGAATTTGAGAGGTCTGAAGTTTGAAATGGTGATAACAAAGGTCTGAAGTTTCAACTTGTAGATAATAGAGGTCTCCGTTAGTTTTTTCCGTTAAAACTGACGGAAGTTGGTCATGTGCATTGCATGTGACCAGAAATAAAAAAAAATTCCAAAAATACCCTTCTTGCATCTCACATGATTCAATGAAAAGACGAAAATGCACTTAAGGCCACCACCCAACTCCAGCCACCACCACGGCTCCGGCCGGCCACTACCCAACTCCGGCGACCACCACTCTCTCCGGCGACCACCACCCTCTCCGGCCGGCCACCACCCTCTCCGACGACCGCCACCACGGCCCCAATTGGGCCCAAATCGGAGCCATGTGGCTCCGATTTGGGGCCACAGAGCTCCAAATCGGAGCCAGATTTGGGCCCAATCGGGGCCGGTGGCTCCGATTTGGGCCCAATTGAGGCCGTGGTGGCGGTCGTCGGAGAGGGTGGTGGCCGGCCGGAGAGGGTGGTGGTCGCCGGAGAGAGTGGTGGTCGCCGGAGAGGGTGGTGGCCGGCCGGAGCCGTGGTGGTGGTCGGAGTTGGGTTAGGTTTAAATTATGGACAGGGGTATTTTTGTCATTTCATCTTTATATTAATTAAACTTTTTATTAATTCAAATATTACAAAAGGGTATTTTTGACATTTCACACGGTTCTGTTAAATTTGACAGAAAATTTGGACGGAAAACCTAAAAATCACAAAGTCCAAACTTCAGACCTCTGTTATCACCATTTCAATCTTCAGACCTCTCAAATTAACAAGGGCCAAACTTCAGACCTCTCCCAGGTTATTGACCCTCGTCTTAAATACCTAATACCACAAACTTATATTGTAGTAACTAGTACGTGTGTATTAACTTGTGTTCAAGCCAAACACCCTCTAATAGTTATATGGTACACATTGCAATTTGATTAAGTGACAAAACAAGTCATTAATAGCACCTAACAAAATAACCTAAAGAAACAGAAACATTTGTCCTCCTGAGATGAAAACACATCCACCCGAATCAGAGTAACTCTCATCCTCAGATGATGCTGCTGCTACTTCAATGCAAACATGTCACAAACGATTTGCATCTTTTCCCAGTTCAAGGCACCCAGCAAGCCCATTCAATCATTTTTGTTTTTGTTTCAAGGAAAGGAAACCCAACAGCCTAGTCGAGCATATAGATACGAGAGGCAATATCTTGAACCAACCAATCAAATCCCTCCAGAAGACCTTCCCCAGTATACGCACTACATCCAACAATCTCCCAGTGCCTGCTTCCGTCCATTGCCTCTAAGTTCAGTACCTGCACCCCCACACAGCTCAGACTTAATTTTACATTCTAAGCAAAAACATCCCCACTCTAGTAACCTGTTACCATTAAGGTTAACATGCCAATACTTTTCCAGGATATTCTTCAATACCGATTCAATTCATGGTGGTAATCATGAAAAAACTAGCGATATATAGCATCAACACAGTTGCAGAACCAAACAGGCAGGGCATGGCATGGCATCTTAATGGATGTGAGGAAGAACTTGCAACAATCCACTACACAAGCAATTTATCCATTATTAACTTATAAAATATGGTATAACAAGCATATACAAGTTCATAGCTGCAAAACCATAACATACAGGTCCAAGTTCATAAGTGCCTGGTGTCATGTAATAGATATTCAGTTGATGATACAAATAGTGCCTTCTTTGTTGCCTCACCTTGGCTATTTCTGCTGGAGTAAGTGCACCTTTAATGTCCTGCTTATTCGCGAATATCAGTAAGGATGCCCCAGACAACCTCTGCCTCAACATTGAATGAGTATCCAGTTAGTTCTGATACACAATGTATATCTAACCAAAATACAGGAGCACTTCATACAATAAAGATTTTTCACAAACACTCAACTTATAACCAAATGGACATGATGTACATTTTAGTAGGATAAGCAAACAACAATATGATGGCCTGCTCTTTCAAACACTTAACTAAAAACAAACGGAATCAGATACTTCTTAAGCGTTGGATCCTTCCTTCACAGAAGATAATTAACACGACAATGTCTTAAAACTAACTGAAAGGTTTCTGTTATGATGAAATCTATGGGATAAGACTTTCAAGTCCTCTAAAAGTTATTACAGATTATAAAGTACTTCAACACCAAGGATTGAGTACTTGGAGAAGCAGAATTGCCCTAGTTTCTTTCTACATGCCTGTCAAAAACAAAGTGACAACCAAAAGCAGCTCCAAACTCATCGCAGATGTCATGCACTGCTAGAAACATAAAAAACTAGTAAATGGGATCAAACAGTTAATACCTCCTCCTTCAAAAGATTATCTAGTTCCATTTTGCAATCATCTAGCCTTCTGAGGTCAGAGCTATCAACTACCCACACCAAACCATCAGTTTGCTCAAAGTAGTTCCTCCAGTATGACCTTATAGTTTTTTGGCCACCAACATCCCAGATATTGAGGGTGTACCTGCAAATCATATGAAACGGAATCAGAATATGAATATCTCAGCAATCTTACCAATGCAACCTGTGGCATCGGCATATGCTACTTCCTTTGCTAATAATGCATAAACCATGAACACCATCAATAAAGCAGCATTATCCATTTTAAGAAGAAGCAGGGACATAAAAAAAAAAGCATCTACCAATGAAGAGCAGCAGCGGAAGCAGGAGTTTCTCAAATATAAAGTTCATACTATGCTAAAGCAGTAGTTGAACATTAAAAGTGGAAATCTTTGCGAGCTTTCTTTGATCAATATTGTGGCATGGAACAAATAAAGATCTAGGTCTCATTCTCGAGACTTTTTCAACAACCCAGCATAATCTAAATACCTCAAACTTTATGTATAAGCAAAGGAGTCAACAAATAGAGGATTTCTTAGGTACACCACGAGTACTAAATAAGCATATCCAGCGTGGTAGCTAAAAATAACATATTTATCACTGAAGCACTAGATACAGAGCATTTTAACATGCATTTGAAACACATCAACAAGGACAACTGCTCACACAAATGGGTTGGTTTTCCATTTGTATCCACCATTCCAGTCTAACTTCTAAATACATTTTGTGCACTATACATTAATTTTTTCAAGTTATATATATATGAAATATTAGCAAAACTGAAACTAAATGTAGAGGAACGGAGAAATTACTTGTCATATGATATGGTCTTGATATTGAAGCCAAGTGTTGGGCTTATGACACTAGTGTCCTCCCCATTGATCTTCAACACAATCGTAGTCTTCCCTGAATTGTCCAATCCACTATCAAACAGAAGAAAGCAACAACACTTTAAAAAATAGCATATTCCATTATACATGCATCTACAGTGGAGCGTCTCTACAAGCAAGTTGAATGAATAGAAAGCAGAAGAGTGAGTGAGGCAGATAGAAAGAGGCACATACACCATAAGAATGCGCATTTCTTTCTCTTTCTTTTTAATTTTTCTGATGATACTAAGGAGACCCATGACTGTGAAGATCTCGTAGCAGCGTCCAGCGGCAGATACCCTTTAATCCACTAGTTTAGTTAGCCTAAAATTAAATCACAGAGAATCATCAGGTTCTGATCCAGTAATTTGCGATCTCCTACTACATTCTAATAACAAATAACAGTAACAATTATAATAAGCTGAGCAGAGGCTTGGATTGAGGACGAAGATGCAGATGACCAGGAAGGAGGGAGGAACTGGAGGAGCAATGCAAGAAATACCTGCAACTGCAAATCGAATCCTTCTAACGAGAAGAAACGAAAAAGAGAACCAGGGAGCGATGGGAGATTGGCAAAGGAGAAAGGAATTGATTGGGTCGAACGACCAGGCTATACAAAACGTGGTAAGTACCATTCTTAAAAATAAATAATTTAAATTAAAGTATTAAATTAATAATCTTTAGTTCTTTACCATAAATTTCACGCTTGTTTATTAAAAAAAAAACACACTTAGGAATAGGATACATTCTAAAATTGGTTCTATTTTTAAATTATATATAGGAAAAAAAACTTATTTACCGTTTCAGATTACATTATGTGTTGGTGTTCTCAGAATTAAATTGTTAATATTTGGTATATAGGTTTCAATTTTATTGTGATTTGCTTTTCCGTACAATTTTGCCCCCTATACTTCTTTTCACCCATTCGATTCCGGTCACCCACTTCCAATTCCGAGCTATCCACCTCCAATTCCAGCGATTCCGAGCATTTTAGGATAATTTAAAATTTTTTTAATTTATTCGGTCATGTGACCAACACATAACCAATTTCTGTTAAATTTTTATTTAACTCAACATTTGACGAAGACACGAAATAGCAACAAAGTTAAATCCCAAGACAGTCAAAAGTAACAATTTAATCTGAGACACAAAATTGACACATGGTAAACCTGATACACTAATATAATATTGCTCTAATCCATTATTAATCAGTTCCCTACTCGTAACAAACCTACTAATAAAAACACCAATATAAATAAACGCAAAAAAGTTTATGAATAGCACATGAATATGATTCAAATATAATTAGGATGGCTGCTTAGATAATATATTCATAAAAATTTAAGGCAAGATACAAACAACTGTCCCATCCGTACATAACAATAGGCATACAATTACGTTATCGAAGCCGATCTTCCCCTTACCATTTCTTCACAACTCTCATCACAAAAGCAGCGCACTAAACTCGACAACCCCACGTATCACCAAAATTGCTCTATACAGAATGAAGAGATGCAAATCATCCTCTAACACGACCGGCTTACTTAATGTTGAATCTTAATGCCCCAAAAGGAACCATCTTTGCTAGCAGCCCATCAAAGTCTCGGCGCCTTGACAAGATACACGCTCCGCACAAAGCCCTTACCGAGTTCACCAACAGATTTTAGCACATCCAACGCCTCCTCCTTGTATTCTCCTTCATCACCATCCTCCTCTCTTTCCCGTTTCTGAAATTTAAACAATAGGGTCAGGTTTCCCAGCCCAGTTGTTCCATCATTCATCTATACTTAACAAAAAGAAGAAAGTACCTTTTTTGTACTTGACCTTTCCCATGTAAGGCCGATCGCGTCACCTCCCAATGAGTCGTACCATGTCTTGAATGTATCAGGGAACTCTTTCTACATAATTATACCCAAGACAATGAGTAAGTACTGAAATGCATCAATTGTTGAGGTTAGTTAAGTTCTAGTGTGATATTTATTACCTCTAGGTCACCAAGGAAACACCTCAATGGATCAAAGCCTACCATAAGCCTCCTACTTTTAATCTCTTCTAGCCTTCCCTTCAAGTCTGACTGTGTCAGGGATGGAATGAAAGCCTTGCTAGGTTTTCCATTAGCAACATGTCGACCTGTATCCCAAAAAAAAAAAAAAAAAAAATTATTTATTGTGCCAAATTTTGCCAGGGCTCATTTTAATCAGCATATGGAAGTATTCGAAAAGCAAATTGGGATAAATATAGAGATCACATGCTATAATATTACAGCTAAACCAATTGCAAAAACATACCCAAGTTAACTTTAGAGGGAAAGAGGAGGTTCTCTGGGTAAGGCAACCGATCTCTGTGGAGAAGGATTACGGCATCGTAGTTATTCAAAGGAGTTTTGAAGAGGCACTGCAAGCCCAAGCATGCACATTTATTATTATGAATGAATAAAATCATCAGGACTTCATATTTATTTATAGCAAGCAGGTGGTTTCTTTCTACTGACCTCCCATTTGTGAGCATCGCTCTGATCATGCAGCATGAGCTTGGTCAACAGGTTTGCACTGCTTCTAGCATAGGCCACTAACCTCTTCAGTTCCTGTTTCCATCCAACATAAATATACAACTTTGTTATTTTCTGAATGAAGAAATAATACAAGAATTATCCCAGGTATTTTTTATAAGCTATATAGTCTTTATCCCTCCTTTTTATATTATTATTATTATTATTCTACGTATACGGGAACATAAACCGTAAAACCTCATCCTTTATCTCCATTTCTTCTATTCTCTAATCTGTTGATATTTATATAACTTAAAATGAAAGAAGAAAACGATATCCAGATTCCCCCAAAAACAAATGCTAACCAAATTACTGGGTGATGATCTGGTCCACGCTTCAGATGCCTTATCATACGCTGTACCAAGGAACATGGCAGGATTCACAGCTTGCAGATTTTTTTCATAAACTCTTCTACTTTCCATGAAGTTATTCTGTAGAATAATTGATGACAACTCAAACAGATTTTGTAATAAAGCGATGGAAGAGTTAATGACTTTATTAACTTATGGCTCAAATAAGACTAACCTGGATCTCTTTCTCGTCTTCTGGGGCTAAATCATTGTTTATGTCGACAATCAAGGGTGAAAATGTCCAGTTATAGTCAGTTAGCAATCTCAGGAATCTGTGATTAATACCAGGGTCAGCATGCTTTGTTTTCCATATAATTCTTAGAACTAGATTGCCAACAGGAGTCTACAGTTTTTAGGTTTCTTATATATATAAAGGAACTGTAAGAACATTCGCAAACATGGCATGTCTGCAAATATATATACATGTACATAATAAATATAAAACATTGCGACAGTTTATGAGCATGACATCTTAGCTCCCAAGTATTAGCATAATATGTGTTATTGTCAACCTATTCTGTTATTTATTCATCAATTTGCAAAGAATTTGATTTTCTTGTGAGAGAAAAAGATAAAAGTTTGACCTTAAGAAGCCACTGATGCGTGAGCAGGGAGCAGAAAACGGAAAAGGCTTCAAAAAGAGGTGAGCAACCAAAAGCTCAACTGCCTCCTCTGCCAGACATGCTGAAAAGAGATGTGAAGCAACCCATCTTTTGGCAAGCCTTGAGAAAAAAAACGCCCAAAAGGACAAAAATCAGATAGTCAGCATACTCAACGTGGCACCCCAAAAAAAACCATGGTTAACTTAGCCAATGATAAATTAATTGAAGTAATAAAGATTACTAAGCAAACCTGACAACTGAACCATAAATTCCATAACGACCCTGCAAGCCATTTATCATACTGGAGTGCTGCCCACGGATAAAGAGCCTCTTGTCTTCAGAAGAGACTTTCCTGAGCATATTATTCCCCTCTACAAATTAATATGTTCGCAAAATTTAGTTGCAGAGTCTCAGCAGCTACAACTCTTAACCACATTCATCTTAATAGAAAAGCTTACTCTCTTGTTTCAACAAACTTAGACCCCTCTCATGCAAAATTTTCAGGCGAAATGCAAAACCAGACATTAATATGTCGATGCTGTCTTCAGTTGCAGTGCATGTCATACCATAGTCATTTTGCAAGCTGCATTAATATATCAAATTTTCAATATTAAACAAGCAGTTGCCATTGTGAGTTGTGACAACACTTTTTTCAATTGAAAAACCACCTACCTTTCTCCAATTTTGATTAGAAAAGCAGATTTGGTTTTCTCAATTGCCGCATCATCAATTGGCCAATTTCCAGATCCTTCCAACTGATCAAACCAAGTGTCAGTTTGTGAAAAGGACGCCCGGGAAAAAAAGTACAAGTACATACATGTATAGGAGAACAGAAGAAAAGGAATCAAAATTACGTACCTGAATCATAATGTCCAAGGGTCTAACGCATGACGGAATGAACTTGACATGTCTTGGAGGTCTGCCCTTTTCCATAATCAGAGGATGTGGTTCAGGTGGGGAGACAGACGTAGACCTGAAAGCTGTAGACAAAGCGACAGAAAAATGCGAAAACTGTCACCATTGCTGCTGTTATACTATAATTATTAGTCTACTGTCAATGGAATGTATACATATTTGGTGGCAGCCAGTATGTCAACAGAAGGCATCTTGGTAAAACATATTCAGTGAAACACCTTGGTGAAAGGTCAGTTATACCATCTTTAAGGATTACAAAAATGATTCACATGTTTCAGAAAGACTTTTTGTCGGCATGCAACTGTAGACAAGATTTTCCATAATCGAACTTTAAAACATGACTAAATAGAAATATTTCATACTATACATGGAATTATACTCAGGATCCTGTGGGTGAAGGAAACAAATGAGGCTCCTAAACAAGAACAATGAGATACGAATTCAGACCCAATATGAGATCAAAAGTTTCACTTTCACATTGTATGGCAAGGGAGTGAAGTACAGGATCAAACATGACTCTGTTGATGGCATCATCAAACAACTGTGGAAAGCACGGTTTTTCCAGCCCTAGATAAACAACTCTAGACTCTATGACAAATTTCCTGATTGCATCGATTAGGCATTATGAGCCTTATTCATCAAGGCAAATATAGATATAAACATTATTACACAATGATAAGCAATTAAGCATATCAATAAATGTGTGCATACTTGAATCCTCAGCAACTACATGATAATCAATTATAGGAAGATCTTCTAAAGCAGAGATGATACCTGAGTCAAGTGGCTGGACACTGGATACTTTTAAAGGAATATCTTCCATAAGACGTAAACGTTTGGATAAAACATCAAATGCTTGGAGTAAACTTCCAGAATATGATATGGGGTCTGAAAACAGGTAGTAATTTTTTTTAAAACGTGAATAGTTAAACCATAATACATATCACAACCTTTCTTAAAACAGGACACAAAAGACACAAGGATAAAGGAGGAGAATGAACAAGATCAGGCAATGACTACCTTCAGTACCATGAAGCAGTGAGAAATCAAGTTGATCAACAAAATGTATTACATTCTCTTTGGAAAGAGAAAAGTGCCACAGAAGCACGTACTCGGTTATACTTTTCATAATGAGATGCCTCGCGCACTGTTCGCTTTCCCAAACTGTATATTATGAAGAAAAAAACACCAGCTTATATACAGCTAGATTTATGTGCAGCTAGCAGAATCATAACTTGCATAAATCACTGCATTACCTGTGCTTTCTGCTATTTTACCATCCTTAAATTGGCGAAGCTCTGCCTTCTCCCCCCAGAATTTTCGGAACTTCAGCGCCTGCTGACCAATGTGACTACAGTCAAGATGTTTGCCAAAGATCAAATACTCAATGGAAAGGTTAGACAAGTTAATCGACCTCCTCCTTGTTTTCAGCATTTGGTCCAATATCTACCAGTCTGAATGCTTTCTCTATGGAACTAATCGAAATTCCAACAAACAATGGGTCCCTATCGAGTGTTGACAGGCCCTGAGATAAAAAACCAAAAGATGATCAATTGGACAGGTGAAAATAAAAATAGCTGCATACAGTGGAAGAGCATAGAGATAAAATCACGTTAGATACATTTTCTACACTGTAGCCCAACGGGACATTTCTCCATGTAACACGAACAATCTTCACTCTATCACTCAATCCTTGACTAAGAACCTTTTGAATTTTCCGTTCATATACTCTCCAACATTCATTGTCCAGACAGAACCCTGATGCAGAAACCTTCTCATTTCCCCTCACATTAAGCCTGAGCAGAAGTCAAAGATATGAGCAAGAAGTCAAGTAACAGTTCAAAAGTCCCACACTAGCTATGTCATCATGTGCATGGAATTTCACTACCTTGAAAAAGGGATCTTTTTTAAAGGCAACATATTTTGACTGAATAAGTTATTCATTTAGTTTACACTGGAAAACCAAGATAAGACATTGAGCAAACAACAAGAAGTGGTAAACATCAGAAATGGCTGTAGGAGTTTCAGGAGAACGATCAAGTTCAAGAATCAGTGGCACTAAATGTGAATAACCTAATAGCATGCCCACAAAGCAACTTCTCAGGTCATTAAAATGCATGTAAATTTGTAACTTTGGTAACTCGTGAATAAATGGTGATTAAAAATTATCACACTTACCGAATACAAAGGTCAAATTTTGCAGGATCGTCAATCTTTGTAATGAAAATTTCCTCAAAGCCACTATCTATGCACTTCTCCATGCATTTAAGTGTTATGGAAGCCTCCTCTTGGAGCTGCAACGTTCAGGAAATCAATTGAAGACCCAGACAGCAAAAATGGAATGATAAAGAAAAACTATACAAAATGGAAGAACCAACCATAATAGACAAAACCAAGGAATTTTATTAGTAGAAAAAAATATAACCTCAAGAAATCCATGCTCTGACATCCGAAAAGCCAAATTAAGATGAGACGTATTGCACATAACTACTGGAAAAAGATCCACATAGTGCAGCCTTTCCTGCAAGAATAATCAGCCAAATGGGATGTTAGTGCAAGCTTTGGCCCATACTTGAGCAAATATCACTTCAATTTCACAATCCAACGTGTATGATAGAGGAAAACTAAGACGTTAATGCACACAGAATTATGTCCAGTTCTTCACCTCTCAATTCATAACACGAGAATTTCAATGTTCAGCACAGAGTTGTCGAATAAAACTTTGTTGATGCATGCTCACCAGACTATGCAGTTATAGGAGAAATATAACAAATTTAAACTAGAAATATGGCCAATATAAGTACAACCAGCTTATTCGCATCACTTTTTTTTGCCAAATTTTCGCATCACTTTCAAAAGCAGCAAAACTAGATAAATGCTTAACAGTCCGCATGAACATTACACATGCAGGCACAAAGAGATCCACAGGCAAAAGCAATCATTTCGAATTAAATTTGCACATAATTATAAGACGTCCAGGGAGGAGAGAAAAACAATGTGAAAGATAGGAGAAACTTTAGGTATGTCAAAGATGGCAGACCTCCTTTGATAGACCGTTTTCTCCTTGCACTTGAAGATAGAGTCCACGTTTCCAGAGTTTTGAAGTGGCTGCAACCACAATTGATGAAAATATTGTATCACAGTTATTCCATACCAAATCAGACACTGTTAGTACTGCATGTGTTGATCTCATGGTTTTCCTAATGAGGTAAATACTAAAAAAGATAAATATAATATATGTGACCAGTAATAAGCAAAGGAAGGTATACTAACCAAATTGGCAAAATAAACTTATAGAATCTACTACATATGAATTATTTTTAATTTTGAAATATAACTTTTGATTAGTTAAGCACTAAGAGAGTGCACTCATATATAAAATATGGGGGGAAACTGAAAACAAAACTCAACACGTAGTACATAGTGCCATAGATTCATTGCCTCAAAACGAAAGTGTTTGTGCTGGTGTGAGGGAGGAATTTGAACATACCAATGAAGTCTAAAGTAACACGGAATATTTGCATGGGCTTCATTGATTTGTTAATCTTTGCATGGTTGGCAAGGTATGACAAAATTATCGCAATCAGAAATCCATTTAGGCAATCATAGACGTACAAACAATTCCTCTGCTGTGCCCAAACCTATAAAGTAAAAGTGAAACCAATATCACTAATCGTCAGAAACATTTATTATTAATATACATACAGAATATCATTAAAAACACAGTTCATGAAAGCTCAATAAGCTTAGTTACTACAAACCTTTAACAAAATTAATGCCTCCGTCAACTCCTTCCATCCATGGAAAGTTCTATTCACAAACTCTGCATTCTCTTCTATACACATGTCTTCTAGTATGCTACTATTATAATGTGGTGTAGCTTCGGAAGTACCCTCTGAAGAAATTAAAATCGACATGGAGTCATGGACATGTCAGTTTGTAAGCCATACGCAGACACTCATAAGATAAACTCCCATAAAGTAAAACCTTGAGTAAGAGTACGGATGTTGCTGCGCTTCAGGTTCAACTTCCCAATATCAAACAATGATGTCGCAGTAGGAATTATTCTTACAGCAAACCCAGGAACTTCAGGAACCTTTGCAGCTTCAGCACCCAAAGGGAAAACAATACGGCTTTAATAATACTGACAAAGAAAAAAAAAACAGAAAGACACCGTACGACTTCCAAAACTATGTGTAACAACGGTAGAGGAAAAAAAATACAAACCCGGATATACCACCAATACAGGTTTTCTGGCCTCATTCTGTAAGGAAGACCATTCAACCTTACTAAGTAGTGATGAATGTCCCAAATACTTCTTGATTATGCAGAGGTACAAGCATCTTTTAGCAAAGTATCGATGATTCAAATAGTCTGACCTTAAGAAACAGTCCTGGTTATAAATCAGTAGAAAACTATTAGCAATAGATAATACAATCTATAGGGTTTGAACAGTCGAACTCTACATACATCTAAAGCACGTTACTTCATCTGTACACATATCTTTGAAGTACTCTGAAGAATAAATATATAACTAATACATCTGAAAGAAGTCACAATCAGTATCTCACAACAATTTCTTAGCATAATACATACCTACTGGAGAACATACAAGAACTAACGACAAAAGATGCTACAGCCTACATATATTCTAATAGCTATCTAACAGTACCACACTTCTCACTAATGATGATATCTTGATATTTCAATTATGCTTGTCACTAGTGATAAGAAGAAGATTTAAGAAAATAAATATGCACAGAATTAATACCTTAGGCATTCGAACAAAAAGATCGATGCTAACATCAGGCTTCGCAATGCCTTGTATAGAATAGCTTCCACCAACTTCAATGTGTGTTGGCCTCTTAAACTTGAAATCGATTTTGTCAGCTCCAGTATCCCTAACAAAACCAGGAGCCAAGTCTGCGGTAACCTGTCAATTTTCAACTCAAAGTCAGAACCATTGCTGAACTTTAATTTCAACTTGCAAATTAGCCACGGGTTACAGTTTCATTGATCGCCACTATGCGATCACAAAAGATGGTAATCATAATGGGAAATTCAGAACTTGGTCCAGGGTTGTCTCAAACATTATACTCAACTAGAATTGCAATACATACTACAAGCAACACCCGTTTCATAATATAGACTCTATCCGTTTCCTAACAGAAAGTTAATATCTAATGAAGAAGTTTCAAAACTGAATTTTTTAAATAGTCTTTGGGGACATAGTTTGACATGAACATAGGTCACGGAAGTATATTTAACAAATTGGAATATTTTTCGAAACTGAAAAACTACAGATTTTTTCGAGAGAATTCCAGCTACTATATCAGAAACTACATTTGTCTAATTGCAAGCAAGCAAGCTGGCATCACCTTTCTTCTTCTGAAACTCGCAAAAAAAAAAAAAACTAACTGCAACATGAATAAGGCAACTAAAATAAAAAGGGGAGAAATAGAAAAACCTGGAAATCCTCGGGGATTTGATCAATAGCGGCTTTAATGGCAGCAACAGTAACGTCAACTAGCTTGGTAAATGAAGGTGTAGACTGGAGGTGGACCTCCTTCAAGAGCTCCTTCACCTTCATGTCAAGTGAGTCTGTCAGCGAACTAACACCGACACCGACCACAGACCCAACCATAGCTCTGTCTTGCCTGGAGCTTTTTTTTTTTTTTTTGGAAGAGGGTTTAGGTCGTCAAAGAAAGGACTAGGGTTTAACGACTGACTGACTCAGGCCGAAAGAGAAGTGGCGGGAGAAGGAACGAATCGGAACAACCAACGGTTGAAGGTGATCGTTTCAGACCCATGTGTTGCTAGGCGGGCCACTGACCTATTGGAGGAAATTTAGGCTTCTAGGCCTGCTAATGGGCCCAGCCCAGCACAGCACGTCATGTTTAGGAGTAACGACACGAAAACAAGAATCGTAACGAAGTTGTATTTTTCGGATTCTTTACACGAAAATATGAAAATATGTCTCGTGTCTAAGAACTCTGACACGAATAGACACAGCTTTTAAGCATGTCAGAGCTGCATCTACACTAGGGCTAGTGTATGGCAAACAGGTCGTGTCGTGTCGATTCGTGTTGTGTTGCTAGTGACACACGTGTCAACAGATCTCTCGTGTCTAAACAGATCACTTTAAATATGACACAGGCAGATCTCGTGAAACACGGGAGTTGGCAGATATCGTGTCACACGGAACACAGACACGAGACACAAAATTTTGTTTTTACACCAAAAAAATATTACACTTTTTAGCCCAAAATTTTACAAATGTTACAAAATCATCATAAATCAAGCACCATCATATTTTGACAAATAATTGGATCTTCTCATTATGCAAATAATAAGTTCATAAAGAAAAACTACTTAAATATAAAAAAATAGAACATTACAAACAAAATAAGCGGATATCTAAATTTCAAGTTAACTTGAAACTAGCACATGAAATCATATTATATGTTTTTTTTTTCAATAAAAGTTTTTATTATTACAAACAATCATATTATAAGTTTTTTTTAAATAGATTAATGTATTGAATAGTTGCAATATTTTTAAAATTATTATTGATAATTATATATATTTTTTGGCAAAATCATTGGTCTTTATATAAATATTAAGTTTCAAATAAGTCGTGTCGATGTGTGTCTATCGTACGTGGACCTACAGATCAGATCTACACGGATTTGCCTAAAAACGTGTATAGTCGTGTCACAGATCTATCAAACACGGTCAGATTTTCGTGTAGATCAGGACACGAAAAAAAGCAGGTCCGTGTCAGATCGTGTCGTCGTGTCGTGTCAGCAATTGCCACCCCTAATCTACACCAATAAACACACATACACGGTTTATCTAAAACTTAACATTTACTTATAGACTTGATTGTTTTAAAAATATTGCAATTAAATCTTTATATATATATATATATATATACTCGACATAGCACAAACCTGCAACTAATTTTACCCTTTATATATAAACAATAAATCTCGGCTTAAGAACAAGTACCCATTGTGAATTTTATGTGTTGCTTTTAAGTTCACCTGGAATTCCGATATTATCTTACTTAGGATTAAGGTTATAAAGTTGATTTTTTTTTTTTTACATATTTAAGTGCTTTTCTTTATGAGTTGATGTTTCTATAATTGGAAGACTTCAACTTATTTGTTAAAATATAATAGTGCTTGATTTAAAAATGTTTTATAACATTCGTAAAATTTTTAGCTAAAACGTGCTATATTTTTTGTGTCGTAACACCTCTCATGTCGAGACGGAAGCTATTTTGGCAGGACAAGTGGTGCCAAAATAGATTGAGTCAGTGTCACTATAAAATAAATATAACATAAACAAGAACTGAAGTTGAATAGAAATAGGGTTAACATGTGTTTCGGTCCATGATGTTTGACAACTTTTGGGTTTTGGTCAATGATGTTTTTTATTACCTAGTTTTGGTACCATATGTTTGCAGATTTTTTCTAGTTTTGGTCTAACCGTTACATTCCGTCCATTTTCTGACATGTTCAAGTCACGATATCCACTCTAAACTTTAAATTTAGTCCCTCTAATACTTTCCTAACCTTTTTATTGTTCAATTTAGTCCCGAAGTTTCAAAATTGACCCCAATTGGACAATAGGTCCAATTGAATTTTTGAAACTTCGGGACTAAATTGAACAATAAAAATGTTAGGAAAGTATTACAGGGACTAAATTGAACAAAATTGAAAGTTTAGGGTGGATCATGTGACTTGTACATGTCAAAAAATGGACGGAATGTAACGGTTAGACCAAAATTAGAAAAAATCTGCAAACATATGGTACCAAAACTAGGTAAAAAAAAAACATCATTGACCAAAACCCAAAAGTTGTCAAACATCATGGATCAAAAGACCTATTAACCCATAGAAATATCCAAGTAAATGTGGTAACCAAAGGGTTGTAATAGATAAAAAAATGAATATTGGAGTAGAATGTGTAGAAGAAAAGAAGATGAAATGAAATGTAGATATATTGTTTGAAATGCGGATGGGTGGATGCGCTGAAGTATATATATAGCAGGGTTGTATTATTAAGTAGTAAACAAAACAGCAAGTGAATTTGATGGATGGATGATGAATAAAAGAATACTAGTTATTAACGCGTGCGTTGCACACGCATCGGTTCTTTAAATTTTAAAATATATAATCTATCTTAAATTTACTAATATTTATAATTAATCAAAGTAAAATATGGGCAAGCTGATTCGTTGTGAGAAACGAATCTATGTGATAGAGAAGAGCGACATAACGTAATTCAAAACATGAAAAAGAGAAGAGGATAATTAAGTAAAAAATTAACTAATGTCTTCAGTTACGGTACTAAGTAAGCCTTATAGTTAAATATATAAATGAGTTGGGTCGAGCATTACGTTGGTCATTAACGGCTCAATTGTATCTAACTCATCAACTTGAGGTGTCAAGAATGTAAACTTGTTCCTAACTACTTAGAGTCATCAATGGACAAATTTGACCTATACAAACGTAATTATATACAATATCACAATACCAACAAAATTTGATTTAATAATAAAGATAAAATTAAATCACAAAAATATAAAGTTTAGACTTGAATTTTAAAAAAATATATATTTAGTTACACTAATTAGGTTGTACACAATGTGATTGGATTAACAAATAGAAGAACTAAATTAATAGTTTGAGTCCATAAATATTGGACGATGAGTAAAATGTTATTTGTACGAGGTCAAACTTCAAGAACCAATATATAATTTGGAAAGTGACTGATCTATGTGATAGAAAAATCTCAATTAGCGGAACATATATCACTCGATCTATATAATTCGATGAATAAAAAAAATTTACATGTATCCGAAATTTGAACGGAATGAGTAGGCTGCGACTTAAATTGATATGAATATTGGATTGTAAGTTAATTATAATTACTATGACATGCCGACTAAGCGACCTTAAAAAAATAAAATAAAAATTAATTAATGATTTAGTAATAATATTAAAGATAAAAAATGTTTCTTAAATATAGTAACGACTAAATTATTAATTTTGTAAAATATAGGAATTAAATATAATATATTTTTTGTTAATAAAATGAAAAGGTGTCAAAGATGTCTATTGGGGGTGAGGACCCAACACAAATAATATATTGGTATATAGATATAGATAGCATGCATGACTTGCCTAACAGATGGATAGAGAGATAGTTAGAAGTAGAAAATAGGAAGTAGTGTGTTATTGTAGTAGTGTAAAATAAAAGCAGCTTATTAGCTAGCTAGCTAGGTGGTATAAGTATTATTATTACGAGAGCTAGCTAGCTAGCTATTTATCTCTGCTTGCTAGTATCTATATATGATCCATCCACTGGCCAAGCGGTGGGAGTAATGAATGGAATGGAAATTAGAGGTCTCCTTGTTGTCTAGAATTAATCTTGGCACCGACATTGGCAGCAGCATCGGAGGCCATCTCCTTGGCAGAGTCGTAAGTGTGTTTAGTATTGTCGGAAATGGTGTTTTTAGCGGAGTTATAAGACTCCCCCACCTTCTTCACCGTCTCGTCGTATGAGTTTTGCAAATCATCAAACTTGTCGTCACTGCTACTGCTCCTACCTTTATCTTCTTCTTCTAAAGTAGACCTGCTGCTATCTTGTTGACCACCGGAAACCATTCCTCCAACTTGATCCGCCTTGTCGGACGCGTATTTGGATGCGTCTGAGGCTGCCGTGTTCACGCTCCCTGCTGCTTCTGCTGCTTTGTCCTTCACACCGTCTGTTGTTTCTTTGTTTACGCCCCCTCTTTTTATTTATTTTTCATCAATAACACACACAGCATTTCATTAGATATAAGAAATTGATAAATGAAATGAAGGTTGGATTGATTGATGAAGTACCCACCCGGAGAATTTTTCCTGAGCCCAGTTAGCAGCAATGTTGAGATGCTCCTTAGCATTGGCAAACGCATCACCCCAGCACTCACAACTCCCTGCAGCTACTAACATAAATACTATCAACACCAACGATCTCATCTTCTTCTTCCCGCTCCCCATCCTATATTCTATGCTATGCTATGCTACCTATTAATTAATTAATTAAGCTAGCTTGCTTGCTTGCTTGTACAACAAATATCACTATTACTGAGTGAGATTCTACTGATTTTGATCTCCTCCACTGCTAATGCTATGTGTTGTGTAATTTTAATGGGAAAAACAAATTGTATTCAAACTAGTATTAGTCTTCGTTGTATAGATATATATAGTGAGTGAATTGATGATGCAAGACCAGTGCAGTGCAGTGTTATATATACTAGTACTACTACTTGTTCCCCCACCCATTTTCTCTTCTCTTTTCTTTTGGCCGCGTCTACCGCAGATGTTTGTGCTCATCCCTACATCCTCATCCTCCTACTATTTCTCTCTCCATTTAATCCCCCTACCTATCCCATTCCACTATTTTATTTATTTATTTATTTAGTTAATATTTGTTTGGGTTGCATGCGTGACAAGTACAATCTAGTGTTAATAACGTGTTGAAATTTGATGTCTGAACTTTAAAGTGTTAAAATTAATTGTCTAATGTTTGGATTTTGTTAAAATTTGGTTTTCCGTCCAAAATTCCTGACAGAATGTTACAAAAAGTCGGAGTTACCCGTTCTACCAATTATGAAGTAACGAAATTACCCCTATACTCAAAACAACCACCGCCCAACTCCGGCCGACCACCACCCTAATCCGGCCGGCCTCCACCCCCAAACCCTATAGTTATTGAGTTAGCTAGGAGGAGTAGCTTCGTCATTTCACTAGGTAATGAAAGGTCAGATTTTTCATGGATGGACATTTTTGGAATATCCAGTTTATCGAGCTCAAATGACGGTCACGTGATATATTTCCGTTCGACTTAACCCTAAAAATAAACGAAGACACCAAATTTCAACAAACACCAAATCTGGGACAGTCAATTTCAACGAGGGACGCCAAATTTCAACATAGATCAAACCTCATAATATTATTTAGGACATTATTGGTGTTTTCAACCAATTTAATCTGTACGATTTAGTCATCCTAGCTATAGTTTAGGTACAATGGACTAAAGCAAATGATAGTAACCGGCCACAATCATTCACAAAGAACAAGGAGAGAGCAGTTTGTATGTATGTATGTATATAGGAATTGCATTGTTTTCCCCCCCAAAAAAAAAAGACATCTCTAATTGTTTGTTATCAATCTGAATCTTCTAAAAGTTCTGCCAACCAAAAAATATCTGCCTCTCAATAGTCAATACCATCCACCCCTCTCTCTTCTACGTAAAAACAGAATCCTCAGGCCAAAATAATGACCTCCCACCACAATACCAACCTAAGCTACACTGTCATTTGGTTCTATAATACTAATAAATCAGAAATTGATACACAAATTTCAGTGAAATTTCCACCTGCCAAAGCCTAGCCAGGCCACCAACAACAGTAACCGTTGCTTCTTCTTATTTTATACAAAGGAAAAAACTCTTACCAATCTTCACCATTTTAATAAGCAGTAGCTCGGTTACCTTCACCAGCCAACCTGATCCTCTGCTGGTGCTCTGCAACCTTATAATCCACAACCTCATTAAACAGATGCGAGTCCAGAACACAGTTGGGGCTCCCGTACACAGCTGCTTGAACACTTGCCATCAGCTTCGCTATCTCTCTACCCGAGAATCCTTCAATCTTCCTTGCTGCCTCCCGCAGAACATCTTCCAGTACGTCTTTTATGGTTATCTCCTGAGACTGTTGTTTCTTCAACAGGGATCCCCATCTTCCTTCTTCCTCTTCACCTTCCCTCAACAGGTACTTTTTCAGATACAAGTTAATCAATTTGAAGCGCTCATCTTCACCCGGATGTGGGAACTCAATTACTTCATCGATACGGTCAGTGATGGCTTTGTCGAGATCTCCCGGTCGGTTTGTTGCCAGCACTAGGACTATGTCCCTAGACTGGTCTCCTGTGCGAAACAGCAAGGCGTTGAGTGCACTTCGTTGGGCTTCGCTCATGTGTGTACTGTTACGCCTGTACATCAAGGCCAAGACATTTTACATCTACTAATACACATGTTCACATATTATAAAACTTGATCATTTTGGTATCCACTTCTACCCATCTATCATACAATACCCATGTCAACTTTACTATGAACATCAGCACGTCACCAGAAACATGAAATAGGTCAGCTTTCCATATTTGACCTAAAAGGGATATTCTTAATCATCCAGTGGAGTCTAGGTGAATTGGATTTAATCATGACCGGATAATCATTTTCCATAGAAAATAACAAACAGTACTCTTCATTCATTAAATTAAACTTGAGTCTATGACATCCAGCCCATTTTCGGGATTTAAAAGTTACCAGGCTTATGTCCCAGAATGCAATTTATTATTAAGACGAAAACTTGGAAGAAATACAGTGAGGGACAAAACTTACTCGCATAGGAAAGCATCAGCCTCATCGATAAAGAGCAGCAAGCCTTTCTTTGAGCTTTTAGCCCAGTCAAATATCTGATGGATCTTTGTGACAGCCTGTGCGCCAAGTGGGGCAACATCCCCGCCAGTCATCATCGCATAATCCAAACCCTGTAATAGAAATATCAAAACAACCTTAGATTTATTTTGACACATTTAAGGATAGCCAACAAACAGTCATCTGGCCTAGGTCTTTCAAAAGGTTTAGAATGACAGAAATACAACTAATATTGAGTATCCCAAAATATCACAAGTGCTTGGTATGATTTTTTTTTTCTCTAATTCAAACTTTCTGGAGAGTTATTTGAAGTTGTAATAATTACCAATGCACTGGTACAGACGATACAAAATGTTAATAATCAATTTGTAGAAGATATAGGAATTTGATTCGCCATGGAATATAACTTTCAAAAGGCAAATTAAGATTTAAGAAAAATATCAACCCACTGATTTCCTAGCAATCTCCCTTGCAACCATAGTTTTCCCAGTGCCAGGAGGGCCATAAAATAGCATATTTCTAAAAGGTGCCTCATGCGACTTGGTATTGGCCGTAGCGCGTGCAAGGTGTTCCACTCTCCTATGCAAGGATGGGTGAAGAATGACATTTCCAAGAGCACCTTTTGTTTCATTAGGTACTGAATTGAAAAGTTTATTCTTTCCCTTTGAGATTAACCCTGACCAGTGAAACTTAGAAATAGATGATTCTCGTATCAACGATGGTTGTCCCAGTATACGGTTAATATAACCCCAAGTTACTCGAGCTCCTTCCCTGTGGAAAAGGATGGTAATTTTCATGTCTAACTAGGAAAATAATAGGGAAATTAAAGACATAAACAAGCATGAGAGAGAAGAGAAAGGCACTAGTACCTAGTTGTATAAATACCCGCAGCTAAAGCAGTTGCTCCGCCAACAGTCATAATTAGCTTGTTTCTATCTGTTAATAAGACCCTTACACCTCCTGAAAATAAAAGCTCCATCACTCCTTTATTGTGTCGAAAAGCTATCCACTCTGATTTCATGAAAAGCTCGACAAATGCTAGATAAAAGGCACTTTTCTATTTCGACTTGCAATGCTAGTGTTGCTTGTAGCAGAATCCTACTGAGGAGTTTAATCTAGGTTCCAAGACTTTTCACGTGCTAAAATGTATTAAAAAAATAATTGCGAAAAGATTGTAAATGCAGCCCAATCTTGATCACTGATCGCATTCAATCTGATCCAGGAATCATGAAACACAGTATAATCATGGACGGAATAGTGCCAATGGGTGTCACAAGGTAATAAGGGATCTGTACAGAAAATGTCTACACAACAAACAAAATCCAAGATGGCAGCAAAAAAAAATGAGTCTTGACTCAGAAACAACTGGAGCAACCTACATGGAGCAGCACAACTTTCCAAAAGATAATACTCACACAGCTGCAAATCCACTTTCCCAAGGGCATATGGCAGCCTTAGCCCAATTAGCACAGATGGTTCAAATGAATTATGAAGAAAGACACTATCAACTAAAAATAATAGCAGGAAATGAAATAATACAGTATGACTAATTGGAGTATGTATCACAGTATAGTACTGTCAAGAAGTAATTTCAACAACTAAGGAGTAGCAGCTTCATACCTTCAATGTGACTGAATGTTGTATTGATAGCAGCAAGCCATTTCTCTCTTTCACCGTTTATTCTTTCTATAAGCATCCTCCTATTGTGATCCTCCGTTAATTTAGCTTCATGAGCCCGACCTTCAGCTTCAGCCATGGCTTTAACCCTTATGGTTTCTCGTTCTATTTCAGCTCTCTCTTTCTCAGTTTGACGCTGTTGAGCTTGAATTTGCTCCTCAGTTGCTCTCCTTTGTTGCTCTTTTCTGGCAGAAGATTGCTCTTGCATCTGAACCAATTCAGCATTATGACGCCTCTGAGCCTCGTGATCTGTCTGGAAGAAATTGGAGAAACAATGAGTGACGTGATTAAGGAGGAATAGAAGGTGGAGTTGATTTTACTAGATGTGCACAGGTTTTGCCTATTGCTAGTGTTCACTGAGATTCAGATCAGGTAATAGATTTTCTACCTGCATGGAAATGCTCAGATAACAACTGAAAGAACCAGACTTGGCAGGGATAAAAATAACATGACTTAGCTTAAACACGGTTCACACAAACAAAACAACTTCAAAGCAGTTAAATTTAAACTGACCTGCAGTCTCTTTCTTGCCAACTCATCTTTATGCCTAAGCATCTGAGCTTTTGCCTGCGACTGTTGCTGTAATAAGTTCCTCTGCTCCTCACAAAGTTTCCGCTGTCTGTCCTGCCAACAAAATGGGGATTGTTTTCATGCCCAACAATTGATGAGCGTCGAGCGATTAAAATCAAAAGCAATGGGAGAGATCCCATGGAAACTCATTTGTGGTAACTCATAGATATTCTCACGGACTCCAAGTATTTATATATAATAGCTGACTATGACAAAAGTTGTGCCATGATAAGATCAACACGCGTTCTTGTTGTGACAGGCCAAATCCTATTTACAGATTTGCAGCCGATGCAAGAAATTATGGGGAAAAAGGCGAGCCTAAGGCCTTGTCATCTTTGGCAATATGACTCTTGTGAATGAGTAACCAAGTTTGTGTAGGTTTTCACCAAACTATTAACTAGACCCACTCATACATTGGTTTAGGTAACAATTAAGCCAAATACATAAATCTAGAGCACAAAGAGAAACTTGGAAGGAAACATAATCAACGAAAATTCACGTCAGCAGAAGTTATTAAATCACTGCAACATAAGTATACCAACTATGAAATGCTTTAATGGAAGAGACAACAGTCACCCACAATATCTATTTGAGATTGAATTAACCCATGATGAATCTTCTCAGCGTCCAACTCAGCTAGTCGAGTCTGCTCTTGCTTCCGCATCACCTCAAAAACCTAAAAAGTCAATGAAGAAAACAGAATTACAGAAGATATAAGACTTAAAGAAAGACATTAGTTTACTTAAAACTGGAAATACAGAACAGCGTTCACATTCATGCTTGATTATCTCCCTTTAAAGGCACACTTGCTCTGAAAAGCTTCTTAATCTCAGCTTAAGAAAAAAAACGGAAAATCATTTTTTTTTTCACGAATGTCCCGAATTCCAATTACAGCTGCAATTGCAAACAAAACATGCTGCATAAAGCAAACAGGAAAATGTCGTTTGCTTAGAAATGCTAACATCTCTTTTAACGTCTTGGCAAGAATTTACCGAAGTTAGACACTCACCTGCTTTGCGTGAGTAGAGTTGTTGATTTCACGAAGAGCTTTTGCGCCCCTTTCCAACGACTCGGGGTCGAAGCCAGACCCTCGAGGCTCCTCTGGCTCTGGTTTCGTCTGATTCTTTCCATCTGAAGAAGAGAAGGAGGATTGCGACGAAGGATCAGGCTGAGATGTTGATGGAGTAGACGGGGAACGGAAAGATGGGAAGCGGAAGGGAGAGTCAGCATATGCGCAGTTAGAGAGCGTGGAGGCTGAGGCAGCTGCAGCAGTCAAAGCTATGCAAGAGGACAGTCTTGATACCGCCATGTCAGAATGAAGTTTAGGAGGGAATGTAGCCCACTTCTATTACAGGATAGAAAATACAAGGAGGTTAAACTGGACTCAGGTCATATGGATATGCTATTGTAGGAACTAGGAAGAGTTCTTTAGCAGGTGGTGCCAGCTGAGCTTAAACCCTGCTGCAATGGAAACTCACTAGGGTTCAGCACGATAACATTGAAGAAGGAGAACGAGAAAGAAGAACAAAAAAAAAAAGGTTTGCTTGCAGCACAATCCAGAAAAAAAAAATTAAAAAAAAAATTCCATCAGCCCGTTAAGGATTGGGCTAAGAATCATCTACTGGGCCGGACATAATTCCCTAATATCTTCATAATTCCCGTTAAGGAAAAGTGAAGTTTGGAATGCAAGTTGGAGTGCTAACTAGCTTACATAAGGCGACAATGTTGCATTTACTTGATTGATAAACAGAAAATATATATCTTATTGATAGACCATCGTTATAACAACATTAATTAAGAATATAATGAATATGAGATTCATTCAATATAAGGCAGTATTGTATATATATGGTCTTGAATTGATCATTCCAAATATTATAAGGAATGTTGGCATGGGCATGCTAATACATACTATATGATGAATGAAAATAGGTAGTAGGAGGGAGGTTAGTTGGTATTAATTGGAGGAGGAGGAGGAGGAGGATGTATTTGTAATTGTATAGTTAGGGAAAGGAACCCGGCCGGACTCAATGTGGTTCAAATCTTGAATGAGGATGTGGTAGTGTCTCTTCACCTCCTCAGCTGACTTATTACACCCCACCGCTCTCGCTATCTTCTCCCACCGATCCGGGGTGTCCTTATCGAAATAGGCCAGTGCCTTCTCAAACACTTTGTTCTGCTTCGGGCTCCACATCGACGACATGATCTGGATGATAACCAATCAATTTTTTTATTTTTATTTTTTTAATAATAAAGGCGTACGTGTGTGGCAAAAGAGAGACTAGCTAGCTAGCTAGCTATATATTGAAGCAGCTGATAGCTAGTCACTAGTCAGTCTCCTTTGTGTTTGTTTGTTTGGTGCATGCCTTTATATAATACAATGATGCGGACCAAGCACAACCCAGCAAATATGCACAAACTGAGGTGATGTGACCCTGGCTGCTTTAAAACCACACGAAATTAATTATATCAACATAATCAAAAAAACACACACACAAGAATCAACCAACCCTAAAAGGCAAAAGCAAACAAATATGTACCAACGTACATCCCATTGCATCCATGTACATGCATCTGCTCTACTGTAATTTAAACAAAACAGAAAACGTACATCCCATTGGAAAGCACCTACATCAAAATCCAATCCTCTGAACCTATATACATGCTTTATGCATGTGCTCTACTGTAAACATTTTATTTCCACCGAGTGTTTCGTTCTTAAAGTCTAGCATAATTCACGATGGCACAACTCAGAATATCACGAAGGGAAATCAATAGAATATTTTCCTTCAAACTATGAGATGCTGCACACGTTAATATATATATATATATATATATATATATATATATATATATTTCCTTAAATGTTTGAATCGTACTGATCATGTTATGGTAATGGCATCTTGCAAAACTGTAAGTTTATTATTAATTGCCGCCCTTTGGTTGAGAATGGAAATAATCAGTCTAGTGGCAATCCCTTTCTTATTCTATCTTCTCCACAATCACACAATGTTGTGTACTGAGGATGATGGAGCTAACGTACGATTATTCCCACACTATATTCCCAACTATATTCTGTACCCAACTTCTTCTCATCCATCCATACAACTTCATTCATTCAATATTCCTTTTTACAGACGAGTCTCCTCTTTTTTCCATGTTTCAAAAAAAAAATACTTTAGCAGATTCCAACTATGATTGATGATGATACATTACAGTACAGCATGACATAATATTAATTAATAGTACACTACAAACTTCAAAGTAGCAAAAGCATAACAAGTTTATGTTAACCACCCTCCTTCCTCCTCTCTATCTTCTCTCTCAGCAGTGTTGGTGTGCAAAAGATAAAGCTTCTGTACAACGTAGTGAAACAACTTTGAATAGAAGCAGAAGCAGTCTTACTTACTTAAGATCCAAGCATCTCACTCGCATGCGGGTTTTGTGTCAAAGCTACTGAGGCAGATGGCAAAAGCTTGAACTGCAGAGAGAGGGTAGCGGTAATCCATTGTGAAGATGTCTTTCCCAATCTTCCCAAACTGCAGAATCACCTTGTCTTGTTCTGCACTCGACACGTTATGAGACGGTTCCACACCAGCCACAAGTTGGAAGTTCTTTACGGATGCAACAGTCACACGCCCTCTGAAGTTCAAGCACCAACACTGCAGCTGTTCGTGCCACCTGGGAGCCTTGTTCTTGAGAACTAGCGGCTCTTTCAAGCCTTGAACAGGTGTCAGATCCTGAGAGAGACTGTTGCTTGTGGAGTTCATCAAGTCTTTGTCTTTGGAAACTATGTCTTTCTCCAACTCCTCCAATATTGGAGGAAATGTGGTTGGTGTTGGGGCTGTACCACCTTCTTGGATCGAGGAGATGGGGATGGAGTGCATAATGCAGTGCATTCTCCTCGGCCCTCTTGTTCTCAGCACATTGAGTTCATACATGATTGTTCCGATGCTGTAGTTGCATGGAGGAGGTAGCAGCATCCTCCTCCTACTACTATTATTACTACTCTGCTTTGACTGAAATCTTCTGGAGGACATTCGAGGATTTGATTGAGTCATTGGCGACTCGCATGGAGGGTTATTGTCATATATGGTGAACTTTGTACCAAGGAAATTGGACCTGCCGGAGGAGAGTCATTTCAAAACAGAGTGGTCATTAAATGAGAGAGAGCAGTCACTATTTATTAGCATTACCAAACTGAGGAGGCAAGACAATAGCAAGTAGTAACTTACTTTAGTTTTCCCATGTAATTATGGCTGGTCCGAGAGAAATCATCCGGGACCAGAGATATGACAAAGTCCGTGCAAGTGGCTCGCCTCATCTTTCTAGCAGCTAACAACAACTTATCCCTCTCATCCTCAGCTGTTATCCATTCAGTAAAGTCAATAACATCATCCAACCAAACAATCAACATTGGTGAATTATATATTGTGAAACATATTTTACAATTCAAGTAAAATATAGTCATTAATTTACTTTCTTCGGTCACTTTCTCACTCATTTTCTCTATAAGTCTCACACTTTGAAGAAGAAGAAGACGAATACTTTAAAGAAACAAGACTTACAGGGTGAAAGACCACAGAACAAGAGAAATGTAGAATTTGCTCTATCCCTCTTAATAAAGCACTGAATCGGGTTCTCCCGAGGCCCGGGCTGTACATTGAATCAAATAAAAGTTAGAAGGTGGTCATAAACATTGAATTAGTCTGATTAAACATGATTTATTGGTACCTGCTTCAATGAAATGGGAAAAGTCAGCCTTCCACATTGCTCCGGAGTTCTGACTGTTTCCTTAGTAACATCCCTCCAAGACTTGCAAACAGAAGCACAAAACACAACAACAGCACGAGCAGGCCATGTCGTCTCACTTTCCTCAACTCTTTTGATAATGTCTAATAGTAACTCGGATGGTAAATTTGCCCACTGACTCTGCTCAACAGGAGTATCTGAAGGTGTTGGTACTTGATCCGGTGCTATGTGAGCTCGTGCTCGATTTCGCCACCGTCTACCTTCAGATCCCCGTCTCGACACATTCCCAATTCCATCTTTCATCTCCCTTAGCTCACGAACAATGCTTTTGAAAGACATCTAGACTTAAACAGATCTCTCTAAACAACTACTACAAGGAAGGAGTGCTAGGGTTTAATTTGATGCAGCAACTCACTCTAGCAACAGATCTGAATCCCACGTTCCCCTGATATTGAACAAGTATGTCATTAAAACCCATATGCCAGTAACAAAATTAACAACTTCTTGCATTTGCATCTCTTATTGCAAAATCCATAACCAGGAGACAAGAATCAACAAACATCAACAATCAATTTTTATTTTTTTTCCCAATCAAACGCGGACGGATCTCAAACTGATCTGATAATCCGCAAAAACCATACATTACGCTCATATCGCGAGAGAGAACGTACCTACCTACAATGTAGACGACGAGCAGATCTAAGGATTGTCCAATAAGCGGTAGCTGCAAACTTGGTCGCTACAACTCCAGAGGAATCAAAGAGATCAAACTAGAACCTCCATCTGCGGAAATGAAGATGTAAAAAATAGGAGGCATGTTTCAGATCCGACAAAAACAGCTGTAATCCGTTCTCTCCTATTGAAAAAAATTTCAAACACCCCCGGCGTTGTCCAGCCGCAGCCACCACCAGCACCGTCGAGGCCACCACCACCACCACAACAGGCAAAGGTATCGAGATTCTCTCTTTTCCCTTCTCTTAAAACGGATACAAAGCTACAGCTCCTTTTACCATTTTTCCTTTCGGCTCTCTCTCCATCTCTCTCTTAATAATAAAAATACCTCTTTTTTTGTTTCCTTTTGCAACCAAATCAAGAAGGGTTAATCGTAATTAATTTGATTCAATCTAATCTAATCTTGGAAAAAATACAACCCAACCCAAACTTATAGTAAGTATATATGCTGGACCGCGCTACAATATTTAATATCATACTTTATAAAAGATAATAACCTTTACATTAATTATTAATATATTATTGACCATTTATTTTAATATATTTCGTTTATTCTCTAGTATATATCTAAATTATATAAAAAAATACAACCCATCCCAAACAAAGATGTTTGTATTAAAAGATATTAGCCAAATTGCGAGTTGAACTTGTACAAATTTACAATACAGTACCTGAACTTAATTTGTTTTTGCATTGAGATGAATACTTGCGCATACTCAATCTAGTGACATCAAAATTTAGCTGACAATTGTAGATTTTACAATGATTAGCTATTAAATTGCAAATTCCCTTTGAATTTTAGCTAATAATTTGCATAAAGAGCAACGAGACAACAAGTTTACATTTAACAATACAACAATAATGTGCAAGTATCCGCCTCAGTCAGCTTATTGTAATTTTTTATAAATTGTCTAAAAAAATACAATTAGCAAATTAAAAAAAAAAAATCAAAATTTAGCTAGTACGTACGTTCTTTAATAATTCTTTTGACGATGAGATTTATGATAAATAAGACCGCTGAAGGAATAATAAATAAGAATAGTTAAACAAAAAACTTAATTACAAAGGTCCGCTGCGGCTTTCCTGAAAACCGCTATTATTATATATATATAATAAATAAATAAATAATTTTTTTCCCATAGAATAAATAAGTATTATTTGTGGACAAAATCTCGCATGTATACGAGGCAGGCTCGGTGGAAGCAACTCCTTACACATGGCAGAGGATTCTGCAACTATTTGTTTGTGGTTAGAATTACCAAAAAAAAAATGATTATACACTTTGGTTTGGTTTGATTTTTTTAATAATTTAGGTTTCATTTATTCACAAATGGTCAGTTATATTAAATACTTTGGCTAATCTATTTGGATTGTTGTGTGATTTGTATGTGATTAAAGGAAAAATTGAGATATTGACATAAAATGACGAGATTACTTCACATGAAAAGCAAAGCAATTCATGGAATGCTTGTGCTGTTATAATGAAATTCTAAAATTCTAATTATGTAGATATTCATGAAAGATTACGTGAGTGAGTCATTCAAAATCCAAGTTTCGAAAAATTGGGTCGCTATTATTAACGATTTAATTAACAATAGACAAAATTAGTGTATAAAAATATTTTAATCATAAAAAACTACTTTTTAATATATTATATGTTTTACCGAACAAAAAATATCAGCAAAAAATACACATAAAAAGTTATTGAATCATATAATTGTAAAATATCAAATAATTAGAGTTATTTTTTGTAATTATATAACATGTATAGATTATTAATATATAAAAAAATTAAAAAAATAAACTACATGATTAATTTAAATCTCCATGACGTAAAACTAACTTCTTAAAAAAAAAAAAAAATTAGGGACCCTTTGTCCCTCATCACCCTATATTTTGTAAGTTGGTACTCCATTTTATACATTTTGTAGTGATTTTTGTTTTTAACACTTACACAATTACAATTAATGCCCAATATATCAATTATTATTAATAAAAAGTTTAATTTACAAAATACACACCTAGCTAGATAATTATAATTCTGCTTGATTAAACCCTAAAATAATATGTACCAAAATTAATGAATAAAAACTTTAAAATACACCAGAATCAACGAGGTGTTACATTAACTCCCACGTTTATAATAATTTTTTTTTATAAAAATATGTTATAATCTTTATCTTAACAAATATTTGTTTCCTTTAATTTACTATAATATTATTTACTCTTAAATATTATAATCAAAGAGTCATGACATTTTATAAGATATTCTAATTTACAATTTGAAAATATTGAAACATTTTTGAATGACATATAAGGTCATATATTTTTAATTTTTGTACGTCGTTGTAACAAATTAATGAACCGTAAGATGAATATATTCATTTAGTATATTAATTTAAAAATGAGTTTACGAGTTAATAATATTATAACCTAAAGTTTCATATTAATAGAATTCCACGCAAAACACATGTTAATAGTTAGAATATGTTAATAGTTGAGATAGTAATTTTCTGCAAATAATAATTAGTAAAAGTGATTAAGAGAAAGGAGGGTGGAGATGTTGGTGATAGAAAAGAATTGGTTCCACAATGTTTTGGTGTTGGGTGGTGGTTGGGACATTATCTTCTACAAATAAATGCAAAGTTTTTTCTTATTCTGGATGTGTCTGATTTTTTTCCATTTGTTGTGCAGCTTCTCGTCCTACTTTATTATGGAATTGGATTACTGAATGTGACTAGCACCAGATTATTATTAAGCTTATGAAATGACATTATTATGGCCCGCTATCAACTCCAATTACTCTTTTTTTTTCTTTTTTTTTCTTTTTTCAGGTTATTTATCACTCAACGTTTTAGATAATAAATAATTATTATATAAAGCCTTTTTACTTAATGAATAAATAATTAAAAATAAGGAATGAAACTGAATATATTTGTCGCTCAACGTTTTAGAAAATTATTATTATATACAGCCTTTTTACTTAAATGAATAATAAAGAATGAATAATTAGAAATAAGGAATGAAAGTGAAACTGATCATTCATATAGAAAAGGGTTCTTGTAATTTTGGAACTCGGAATCATATTCTAAACGTAATCTGAATCTAACATATCCTTCATATTTCCGGTAATATATTATTGCAAACAAACTTATTGATAATGTGCTCTTGCATCAACTGATGATTTAACAAAGTACTAGGTAAGATTGATATTTAAAGAAAATAAATTATATTTAATTAAATTATATATTGATTCAAATTATATATTGATTCATGACTCTTTATAAGTATATATATTCCTTTATTAAAAAAAAATATGTATATGTATTCTATATAATTTTCTTGCCATATGTATAATTTAAAATCTCAATAATAATATATATGATTTAAAAATCTCCTCAATATTCATAATAATCTTAAAAAAAAAACTCTATATTATAATATTATTAACAATAATAAAGTATGCACCGAAACATTATGTGGGATATTATATTACTTGCTTCCTTCCTAAATAACAAAACAAAAGACCATCAATCGCTCGTTCACTCACTCCGACTAATTAATTAATTGGATTGGATTGGATTGGTGTGGAGTTGTGTTGCAAAACATTATTGGTTGCAGAATTGATCAACAATTGAGATGTAAATATCTGGAAAGTTATTCACATGCGGAGAGGTTCCGAAGTTGAAGGATTATACCCTCCTTCTTCACATACTCATACTCATACTCATTTTTGTAGTCTAAGCCTAATAGATAGAGAGAACCAAAAGACTAGCAATCATATTAGGAATTAACTCAACATTATTATTATTATTATACACATAAGATAAGATGTACACAATTATACCAAAAGTATAATGTAATGAAGAAACAAACTTCAGGGATCAACTGAATATTTTTTTGCAATACATATAATTACTGATCCTTACAGTTCAATGGATACTATATACTTGAATGAGTTCCCCAGGGCCTGGAGAATTTCAATGAAACAATTCAATGAACTTCACTCAACTTCCTCTCCAGCAATTTCGCCCGCTTTAAAGCCTCTAATGCGTCCTTTTGTTTTCCTGCGCGCTTCAATCTTAACGCATTTACTCTTTCGGCTTTTATTTCTTCTTCCAGCTGATGCCTCTCTGTGCCGCTACCTGCAGTACTACTGACCACCTTTACAGCTGCTGCTGCTGCAGGTTTTTCTATGCTCGTTGATTCACCTATATCGTTACCTCCTCCTATTCCAATCGATTTCAATGCAGAGAGCAGCTGAGGGTCTAGAAAATCCTCAACCATAACATCATCCACATCACCCGAACTAGATTGAGTGGAAGAAGAATCATGTTCCTCCAGTTGAGCCTCAAGAGCCTTTGCTAGTTCAGACTCTACTTCTGCTTCTTGCATTCTTCCTTCCCTGCGCAGTTTCATTGCCTGTCGCTTGTGGCTCAGTGACTCCTGTTGGATTTTGAAACGTTCCCGACTTGATAATGCCTTAGTAGTAGGCATTGAGATTGATGATGACGATGATGATGATGATGATGGTTGAGGAGCAGGCAATGATGCATGTGGGTGATTGCTCTCCTTCTCCTGCAAAATGGTAGTACTAATGCTTGCAGATGAAGATGATAATGGCTCTGGATTGTTAACACCTGTTTCTTCCTCAAGACTCCTCCTTTCCAACAGCTTTGCCTTTATTAGCTCCTCTTTAGCTTCTGCTAGTTTCCCTTCTCTTTTCAAAGCAAGAGCTCTCTTCCTATGATCCGAAATCTCTTGTTTAAGGGGACTATGGTGAACTACCTCAACAGCACTATTCATTCCAACTGCTTTTACAACCAAATCTGCATTTTCAGTTGCCATACCACTTTTAATAATCACAGATTCATCCTCCTCTGTAGGTGCTTTTTTTAAGGTGCCTGACTCGATTACTCCCCCGGGTTTGTTTTCTGCAGTGCCATTATTATGTGGGAGGTCTTCTTTTGGTGCATCTAGTTCTTCTAGCTCTGCTTGTAAAACCTTTGCCTTGTTCGAAACTTCCTCAGCTTCTGCCATCTCTCCTTTACGTCTAAGCTCGAGTGCTTTTCTTTTCAGTCCTAGAACTTCTCTTTGAACTATTGCCTTGCTTCTTGGAGCTGCTACTTTTGATGAGGAAACAGTAACTGCCGTTTGACTTGAAGGCCTCCCTCCATGATCCTCCTCCTTCCAACCCAAATCATTCAGCATTCCAAGAAGTGCTGGGTCCTGCAGGTCATTTTCTGTCACTTCTGTATCATCAACTTTTTCACTATTTTCTACTACATCAATTTGTTCAACATGCTTTTTCTTCAACACATCCAGTTCCGCAATCTGATCCTCCAGGGCTTTTGCCATTTTCTGCACTTCCTCTGCCTCGTCAGCCTTACCTTCGCGCCTCAAACCAAAGGCTTTCCTTTTTAGGCCCAACAGCTCCCTCTGGAGTTCAGCTTTAGTTTTTGGTCTTGAAACTCTAGCAGCAGCCCCATTAACTGAAGCCTCGTTTTTCAGAGGGATGATGCCGCCGCTTGATTTTGATCCTACTATGGCTTTAGGCTCTTCAGTCCAACCTAGTGAGTGCAATGCACCAGCTAGTTCAGGATCCTCCATATCATCTTCTGTGACTTCGAAATTACTTTCACCAACATTATCTATGTCAGGGAGGATCAATCCCATATCAAAATCTTGCATTGTAGTTACGTTTAAATCTTCTTTCTGACTATCCATACTACGTATTAAATCAGCAAATTCATCATCGGAATCCTCTGCCCCACCTAACAGTTCCTCCTCCTCTGCCTGTCTTTCTAGTATTTTGGCTTTCTTCAACTCTTCCTTGGCTTCAGCAATCCTCCCTTCTTTCTTCAACAAAAGAGCCTTTCTCCTATGAGCAGCTATCTCAGTCTTAGCACCAGTATTGTTTTCATCTGGCTTCTTCTTATTAGATACTTCTCCTATAAGAGCCAACAACTCTCCCTCTACAGTGACATTTTTCAACCTTTTGCCTTCAATCTCAAGATCCTTATCAGACCATCCCATCAGCTTCAGTTCAGACATTAGGTCATCCTTTGGCACTTGATTACGCGACCTTTGGCTGCCTTCTGCAGTTACAACATTTTGTCCCTTATTATCTCCACCAGACGATGAAACCTTCCGGCGGCTTTTCCTCAAGTCCATCTCTAGCGCATGAGCTTGTCTCTCAAGCTCCTTCCCCCTCTTAAAGGCCTTGAGAGCTTCCTCATTCTTCCCTTCACCTTTCAAAATTTTATATTTCTGTTTCTCATCCACGGCTTGTTGACGCAAGTCTTCTGGAGTAGCCGATATTACTGTCTCATCCATTAAAGAACTCCCAGTAGTTTCATCCACACATAAATCTGCTGGGCTATTTGAGCTCCCCAACCTGCTTGTTCTTCCAGTGCTTGAGGCTGTAGTTATAGAAGCTGTTTGGGATGAAAATGAACCCTTTACATCAGAAGCAAGAGCATCATCTTCATTAACTGAGTCTGTTGTTCTAGAGGAGGTTCCTACATAAATTGAGGAGAATCAGTAACTAGCTGGATATGCAAACTAAATCTAAAATTAAAGATTCACCAGTGAAACTATATGTAGTTAGTTCTTAAGTGTTTTTTCTTTAATACTCTAGAAGTAGAAGGTGAAATACTAAACTCATTTAAGATAGAAATCAGATGCAGAAACGCTAATCCTGGTGTCATGTTCTATTGGGTGGCAGTTTGGGAGCGCCAAAAAAACTTCAGAAGTTTCTATTGCAATATCTACAGTTAAATATAGCAGATATACTCATTTATAGGTACTCACATTCATCCTACACTTATACCAACACTACTCATTTACGAGCAAAATAGTGTGGAAGGGTGATGTCACATTATATATAATAACAAAGAAAAGGGGCAAGGTCCTCTCTCACTGTGCCTCTAAAAAGGATACATGAATTGAGAGTTCTTAGATTTCTCAACCCATTCGGTAAAACTATCTTGATAACCACCTTTTCTAATTCATTATTATCTATAAATAGATCATAGGCAACAGCCATATGCAACTGCTTAAGTTTACTCTCCAAATCCCGTTCTTACATTGCATAACTGGAAGTTGCACAATGATATCTTTGCACTCAAGATCAGCCAAGCTGGCTTCAGAATTGACCAGCAAAGGAAGAGGCTAAAAGACAGTCTTCGAGATTAAGAATGCTCCATTATAATAAGCAAGAAAGAAAAGTGAATAATAAATGTATCAAGTGACTTCCTGCATTTGGCTAGAAACAGAACTATCTGCCATGTAGTTGCTGTACCACAAGCGGAACATGATATTTCAATAAAAGTCCAGGCTGATGGGATACCTCTATACATAATACTAGTCTGAAATTCAAAGAGAACTGCCAAAAACTGAAGAATTTGACGAACAAGTTAGAAAGCGTGAACTACATGTCTAAATCTTGCGTTGCAATGAGTATGTAACAGGACAACATAACATAAGTAGCAACTAGCAACTAAACTAGCACGTATCAAGGATGAAAACCATTTCATTATAGTGGAATTGATAACCATTCAACGTCCTATAGGCCCCCACAATAGTAACAACTAGTGAGAAAGCTCAGACGTACCTCTGCCAGCTCTACCCCTGTGACCATGCCGAACTTCAAATCGAGCTGCCTCCTCTAATTTCTTACAAGGATCACAAATACGGACGGGGGAATCTCCTTGGCCTCTTAGGTACATTCTTTGTTGTGTGCAAGTCCCACAAAATATGCCGCCGCATCTACGGCAATGATGCTGCGGGTGGAACGACATCAAGAGTTACGAAACATTGAAGAAATTCTGTAATGATAACATCGCACGCAGCAAGATAACCAACCCTAAAACTCTAAAGTGTGATGGATGATAAATGGATATAATCCAGATAGACTGAAATACAATTTCCATCCGCAAAATAACAGAGTCAACGCGGACGACTGTATTGAATCCAGTCCATAGATGTGAATATACTCGATGAACAACAACGGTAAGTGAGACGGCGGCATAGCAGAGATTGGTGATGATCTTGGGACGAATAACAAAATAACTGTACCGATTCAATAATAAACTGAAGAAGACAGAGAGAGAGGGATAATAGAGAAGGGTAAGACCACCTTGCGATTGATGAAGGTGAACTGAGAGGAACATCCTTGGCAGTGAGACGCATCTACCACCCAATTGTTTCCTCTCTGAGATGGTCTCGCGGGCAAACCAATCTTCTCCAGCATTTTTTTACTGAAACCGACTTGATCAGATCAGATAGCTCCTCCCGAAGAAGAAGAAAGTACAAAGTAGAGGAAGATGAAGAGGGAAGAAAACAAAATAAGAAGCCTTCCAGTAGTACAAAATTACGCCGTCAACGTAGACACTACTAGACAGACAAGATTTGAGTATTCGACCGGCCTGGGCTCAAATCTAATCGGTTTGAAAGAAAAATATATATATATATATATGGGATCCCTATCTATATATATATATATATATATATATATATATATATATTCATTAACTCTTTATTTTGTTAAGTTAATTAACTTGGGGGCTAATTACCAAAATGCTAGCCAAACTTTACTTGAAAGGGCAATTTGCTAGCCAGACTTATTTTTTTAGCAAATTGCTAGCCGGACTTTTGCTAGTGTGCAATTTGCTAGCTTCGCCAACTTTTCTGTTAATTATGGACGAAATATATTTTCTAAAATTACTAAATATGCTATAATTTTCTTCTATGATCGTAAAATAACCTCAACTTTTATATAAAAATGAATATAAATTTAGAATAAAATTTTAGAATGATACATTTATACAATATATATATATATATATATATAAGTTAAATATATAACCTCAAAGTTCAAAAATTAAAATTAAATAATTTTATGTCTTATAGAATTTATAAAATATTTAATAAATTAATTTTTGTATTTTAAGCTACTTTATTTTATTTTATATATTTATAAAAATGTATTATTTGAAAATTTAATTTTATATAAAACATCATGTTATTTTATTATTATAGTAAAAATTTGGGTGTTTTTAGCAATTTTTTAAATCCGTCCAATGCTAACGGAAATTTAGACGGAGCTAGTTTTTTGTACATTATAGAAATTTGCTAACAATTTGCTACAAAGAAAAGTCTGGTTAGCAATTTGCACATTCATGTAAAGTTTAGCTAGCAATTTGGTAATTAACCCTTAACTCGGTGTGTGGATAAATTATTATACGTAAAGAGCAAATATATTGCGATTACTTTCATTAAACTCACCTAGAATACCAGTAGAAAAACTAGAACTGATCAGTCCCCCCTAGAACACCTGTAAAAAATAGGTAAAAAACTAGAATGGATCAGTAATCCTTTCAGTTAATTAAAAATAATCAATCAAAGTTAATTTTTAACGAAATTTAAAAGGGAAAATCCAAAAACTTTTTATTCTTAAAAATGTAAAGTATACGACGTAGCGGCCTTTAATTAGTAGTTTCAAATTAGAGTTTTGATGATAAAAAATATCCATAATTTAGAGTGTTTATGGAGCACGGGGTCCTGAGAATCTGCGGTTTCCGGTCCAATTTTGCTCTGCGAACTCGCACTTCAGTGGGTATGTGGCGGCAATCGGCATGGTATTGATTTTTGCGAGGCTGAGGTCGGTTTTGGGGTTGCGGGTCCGTAAACTTGCCATCGGTTTAGTTTATATATACATTGTAAAATTATATGGGTTAACATTGAAAAGATCTTGAATCGAACACACGAGCAAGCAGTTAGGGTTTAATCTTGATGAAAAGATGAAACCCTAACAGAACGTAAAAGAGAGAACACAAGCATTTCCAGGAATCGTCAAGGGAATTCCTTCATCTGGTCCCTCTCCTCCTGAACCCCAGACTTTAAATAGTGTGGGGAAAATACAATATAACAGAAATACAACCAAAGTTCTAAAGAAGTGCAAAAGAGTCCCAAAACAAATAACAAACAACAATAACCAAATAACAGAGAAGCCCTAAATACAAAACTAATAACAACACAGGCACAAAGTCTTCAAGGTTGAAACAACAGAGCCTGAAAACCTCAAAACTCCCCCTCAAGCTTGAAGACTTCAAACTCCCCCTCAAGCTTGCAAATCATCTGCACCATCAAAAGAATGATCCCCTTCAAAGATGTTGACCATCCCAATCTTCTTGGCTAAAGAATGATGCTGATCACTGAGTAAAGACTTGGTGAATATATCTGCCAATTGATCACTGGAACGAACATACCTAGGCTGCACAAAACCCTTAACAAACATATCACGCAAAAAATGACATTCAATATCAATGTGTTTTGTTCGTTCATGGAAAACAGGATTAGAAGTGATTTGCAAAGCAGCCTTATTGTCACAGTAAAGAATGACAGGATCAGAATGAGGAAAACCAAGTTCATTTAGCAATCTGCTAAGCCATATCAACTCAGTTAACGTCTTACCCATACTTATATACTCAGCTTCAGCTGAAGAGCGGGAAACAGTAGCCTGTTTCTTTACTTTCCAAGAAACTGGGGATCTGCCAAGGTAAACAATATAGCCAGATACAGATTTACGATGAATAATGTTGCTCCCCCAGTCTGAGTCACAATAAGCAGTTAATTCAGAATTGGAAGAAGAGGATAACAAGATCCCTTTTCCAGGTTCTGCCTTAACATACTTAATGATGCGCAAAGCAGCTTGATAGTGTGAAACTTTGGGCTGCTTCAAAAATTGACTCAGATAATGGACAGCAAAACAAATGTCAGGTCTCGTCATCGTCAAATAGAGCAATTTGCCAATGATCCTCCTGTAAGAACTAATGTGATCCAGAACAGCATCAGATAGATTTTCATTCAAATGTCTATCATAATCAACAGTGGTTAGTTTAAGATTAAACTCCATAGGAGTTTTCACAGGTTTGCAACCAGATAGACCAGCATCAGAAATCAGTTCTAGAGCATATTTTCTTTGACATAAAACAATACCTTCATTGGACCTGGCAACTTCAATCCCCAAAAAAAATTTTAAATCACCAAGGTCCTTCATTTTGAAATTGCTCTCAAGAACTGATTTCAATTCAGAAATAAGGGTTAGACTGTTGCCAGTCAATAACAGATCATCAACATAAACAAGAAGAACCACAATATCTGTCCCAACCTTCTTTGTAAACATAGAATAGTCAACTTTGGATTGCAAATAACCAGCTGCCAAAAGAGCATTAGAAAGTTTGATATTCCATTGTCTTGAAGCTTGCTTCAATCCATATAAAGACTTTTTTAAATGGCAAACTCGGTCATTGCTATCAGTTGAAAAACCAGGAGGAACAGACATATATACTTCTTCAAAAAGATCCCCTTGCAAAAAAGCATTGTATACATCCATCTGATAGATAGGCCAAGAATTGATAGAAGCCAAGGCAAGAACAGTACGAACAGTGTTCATTTTTGCAACAGGTGAAAAAGTTTCATTGTAATCAATACCATATTTCTGTTTAAAGCCTTTTGCAACAAGTCTTGCCTTAAATCTTTCAATGCTACCATCAGATTTGTACTTAATGCGATAAACCCATTTAGAACCAATAGGGATCTTACCTGGAGGCAAATTGACAAGGGTCCAAGTTCCATTGTCCTCAAGAGCCTTTATTTCATCTTGCATCGCTGCAACCCAAGCAGGATCCTTGGAAGCCTGTTCAAAATTTCTGGGCTCACAAATTTTAGAAACAGAGCTAAGATAGCAACGATAAGGGTCAGAAATCTTATCATAAGATATATAATTGGAGATGGGATAAGCAGAAGCAGAAGAGCTCATATCATAGGAACTTTGCCAGACAGGAGGCCTGATAGCACGACCAGACCTAGTGGTCTTAGAAACAGGATGCTGGATAAGATCAGAGGGACCACCATCAGAGATATGATGACTTTCATCATTTGGTTGAGAAGGCTCAACAACATGATCAACTTCATCATGTGATGAGATATCCTGAATATCAAAATCATCATCATCATGGAAATTCTCTTTAGACATTTCAAAGGTGCTGTTAGGTGCCTCATAACTATTAAAATCAATATGAGCAGAATCATAGGCATCAGAAAAGAGTGGCTGATCAAAGAAAATAGGCAGCAAATCAGGTTTTCTAGAAGCAAATGGAAAAACAGATTCCTTGAATATAACATCTCTACTAACAAATATTTTCTCAGTTCTTAAATCAAGTAATCTGTAACCCTTTTGTGTTTCAGAATATCCAAGAAGAACACTAGGAATAGCTCTAGAAGAAAACTTGTCTGCCACCAGTAAATTTTTTGCAAAACAGAGACAGCCAAAAACTCTTAAATGTTTAATGCTAACTGAAGAACCTTTTAAAATTTCTAAAGGAGATTTTCCATTCAGAATTGGGGTGGGCAACAAATTGATGAGATAACAAGAAGTAAGAATGCAGTCACCCCAAAACTTGTTAGGGATATGAGCCTGTAATTTCAAAGCACGGGCAACTTCCAACAAATGTCTATGCTTACGCTCAACTCTACCATTCTGTTGAGGGGTATAGGAGCAGCTAGACTGATGTATGATACCAAGTTTCAAGAATAAAGAACGAACTTGCTCATTGAAAAATTCACCACCATTGTCAGATCTGAAAATTTTAACTCTTTTATTAAATTGATTTTCAATCATGGCAAGAAAGTTCTTTAAAACTTGAAAAACATCAGATTTGAACTGTAACAAGTGCACCCAGGTGACTCTAGAAAAGTCATCCACCAAAGTAAGAAAAAACCTTTTATTATCATGAGTAGCAGTATTATAGGGGCCCCAAACATCAGCATGTACCAATTCAAACAAACACTCAGCCTTAGAATCAGAAATAGGAAAGCTAGGCCTAGTGATCTTAGCTTGAGGACAGATAGTACAATTATGAACAGCAGAATCAATGTTTTTAAGAAAATGAAGACTATCAATATGATGCACAGCTTTAACAGAGGGATGCCCTAATCTGAGATGCCACAGATTGGGATCACCAGCAGTAATGGATTGAAGACCAATGGCAGCAGCCTTATTGCAATGAGGTTTGAGAAAGAAAAGACTAGAATTAGCAGTTCCACTCCCCAAGACCCTCCCATTTGAGAGGTCCTGTAAAATAGCACATTTAGAAAAGAAAGTGACAGAACAGTTTAGATCCTTGAGTAATTTGGAAACAGAAAGAAGATTATACTTGAAATCAGGAAGATATAAAACATTCTGCACTTTTTGAGTTTCAAAAATAGAGTGGGAGCCAATTCCAGAAGCATTGCAATAATTCCCATTGGGCAATTGAACTCTGGGGCCAACAACATTTTGAAAATTATCCAGCCAATCAATTCTGTTTGTCATATGGTTGGTGGCACCAGAACCAATGATCCAATAATTTGAAAATTTTTCAGAAATAGTGGAAAGGGAAATACCAGCAGAATTAGCATGAGCAGATTGAGAAGTAGAAGAACCAGGAGCTGCAGTAGTACTGCCATGTCCCATGGTGTGAATGAACTTCTCAAACTGATCAGGGGTGAAAGTGATCAAACCATTGTTCAAATCAGAAGAGGATGGGGCACTGTTGTTTTGGGAGAGGGTTTGATCAGTAATGCCACCAGTCACAGAGGAGGCAGCATTGCCTTTCAGGTTAGACCCCTTTCCCTTAAGAAAATCTCTGTACTTGAAGCAGTTATCAATATAGTGCCCCTTCTTCTTACAGTAATCGCAACCTTTAGCATAGCACCTCTCAGATAAATGCCCTTTCTTGTGACAGAAGTCACATTCCAAATTGGGGTTAGGAGAACGCTTAGGTTTATCAAGATTGGGGCCAACATTTCCAGAAAAAGGGTTTGAAACAGAGGAAATGTCAGAGGAAACAGTACGTTGGCTTTCTTCCTGAGTGAGCAGGTTATAAACTTGGTTCACAGGTGGTAAAGGATCCAGCAAAAGCAGTTGACTCCTTATGTTTGAAAAAGAATCATTTAACCCCATGAGCAACTGGAAAAGACGCTGGTTTTCTTTGTGATCCAAGTGTTTCTTAAAATCAGCACCAGGAATGAAAGGCAATGCACATATGGAATCATATTCAGCCCAGAGAAACTTGAGTTTTGTAAAGAAAGTGGTAACATCATCGAGGCCTTGTTTGCATAAAATGATTTCTCTGTGGAGCTGATAGGTTCTAGAACCACTCCTTTTGTCAAATCTAGTTTTCAGATCATTCCACGCAAGATAGGCACTTGACTGATACATGATACTATTGGCAACATCACGAGAAACAGCACTCAAGATCCATCCAAAGACAACCATATCACATCTATCCCACAAATCATGTAACGAAGCATCAAATTTATCACGATCATGACTACCATTGATGAAACCTAGTTTATTCTTTCCATGTAAGGCGATAAACATGGCACGATTCCACATAGGGTAATCATCGGAGCAGGAAAGCTTGGTAGTCACAAAGCTAATGCTAGCGTTATCAGAAGGATGAAGGTATAAGGGATGATGCGCATGTACCTCGGGGTAACTAGAAGAATCGATTACCTCCTTACCTTTTTCAGAACCAGAAATATCCAGAGTCGAATCGTTTCTGGTCAGTGATTCGTTGTTGTCTCCAGCCATAGCGCAAGAACTTGATCAAAGAACGCAGTTGCGACGAGACGAAACGAATCGAGAATCGCGAAGTGCGAAAACCAATCAGAGCAGTATCCGACGAGAATACGAAGCGTCACCGGAATGGATACCGACGGGATCGAGAGGCGAGGTCAGGGAGAACCTCTGGAGCTCTGATACCATGAAAAGATCTTGAATCGAACACACGAGCAAGCAGTTAGGGTTTAATCTTGATGAAAAGATGAAACCCTAACAGAACGTAAAAGAGAGAACACAAGCATTTCCAGGAATCGTCAAGGGAATTCCTTCATCTGGTCCCTCTCCTCCTGAACCCCAGACTTTAAATAGTGTGGGGAAAATACAATATAACAGAAATACAACCAAAGTTCTAAAGAAGTGCAAAAGAGTCCCAAAACAAATAACAAACAACAATAACCAAATAACAGAGAAGCCCTAAATACAAAACTAATAACAACACAGGCACAAAGTCTTCAAGGTTGAAACAACAGACCCTGAAAACCTCAAAAAACATACCATAATAGACACAATAATGAGTAATTATGAGTTTGGTAATTAAGAATTTGAATATAAATTTGCATTTGTAATTTAGACTTCATAATTTGTGTTTTCTAAAAATCATTTCATAAAATTGTGTGTCAAGTAAGTGCAACATTTTGAACGGGTAGCAATCACTTATCACCACTTGATGTTGTTTTCGATTATGTGCCTCTCAATATCTCAGTACATTGTAAATAAGCATCCATAAGTTTTTTTGTATCAGAAATTGTAGGAGAAAGATTTTCATGCAATATCGCAGTGAAGTGCCACTTGATCTTTCTTTTATCATCATTACATATATTATATATATAAAATAATAATAATAACAACTAGAAAAAAAGCTACGGATGCAGCATTCCAAATAGAAACTCCTCTTTAAATCACCTACGGGGAAAAGGGAAAGAAACAACATTTGCGCTCTAACGAACCAAGAGTGTACGGACATGACAAATGATGTACGGACCCACCTACTAAACCCACTGCCGACACAATTAGGAAAACTCAAACTTACTCAACATAAAATTTGGAGGCGCACATGAAAAGAGAGTTTGTGTCGATAAATTTTGTCGTAAGAAAGTATTAATTGTTATGGTATGAGTGACTAAGTTTTACTTTATATTATAGCAAAAAACAGGAGAAGGGAAGGAAAGGAGGCAAAGGCACATGAGTCAATCTTATAGGAGATATGGTGGCTGTGGTTGTGGACATGTGGTGGTGCTTTTTTCTTTTTATTCATTTACTCAAGAAGATGAAATTTAAAGTAATAGATAGATAGAAAAAAAAAATTATAGTAGGAAACTTAAACTTTTGTGGATGCCATATATATTATATATAGGGTTAAGAACCTATAAATTGTCCAAGGTTTGCTCAATATTAAAATTTGGTGTCTGAAATTTAAAATGTTAAAATGAAGTTTCTAGGTTTCATTTTTTTTTTAAATTTAGTGTCTCGGTGTGATTACTTTAATGAACCCAATCCCGACGAAACTGATTGTCAAATTCGAGCACCCATGCACGCTCCATTCTCCTCACCTTGCCGGGAGCGTCACCTAGGAAGTTGGCCACATCCGCGCAAGTAAATCCAACTCCGTTGTCATTTGAAAGTGCTCCACACCACTTTGCTAAAAACGTTTTCTTTTGAAAGTTCAAGTTTTTGTGGAAATTTGGCAATTTTCTAAAAAGTAAAGAGTGACGTATTATGAGTGGGTAAATAGATTGATGAAAATGATTGAAAGGGAGAGAAAAAAATGCGTAGAGACACCAAATTTCAATAAAAATGAAACCTAGAACACTCCATTTTAACATTTTAAACTTCAGACACAAAATTTTAACATTGGACAAACCTTGAACAGCTTATAGGTTCTTAACCCTTATATATATATATACTTTTGGATTGATTTAACTAAGGGTTAAAGGTACTTTTCATACCACATGTTTGACCGAATGTGGCTTTTAGTACTGGATGTTTAGTTTTGTATACTTTTGGTACCAAACGTTTAAAAAAATGTGGCTTTTGGTACATCCGTTAGTTGGCTATTAGTTTTGGCCATTAAATGATATGTGCAAGTCACGTGATCGACTCTAAACTTTTAATTTTGTTCAATTTATTCCCTCAAATATATTCATAACTTTTATTTTGTTTAATTTAGTCCTAAAGCTTCAAAATCGAACCCAATTGGGACCTATCCCCAATTGGGTAAATTTGACCCAAATAGGGCTATGTCAATTGAATTCGATTGGTTTAATTGGGTCCGATTTTGAAGTGTTATGACTAAGTTAAACAAAATAAAAATTATGAATATATTTGAGGGACTAAATTGAACAAAATTAAAAGTTTAGAGTCGAACACGTGACTTGCACATGTCATTTAACGACCAAAACTAACGGCCAACTAACGGATGTACCAAAAGCCACATTTTTTCAAACATTTGGTACCAAAAGTATACAAAACTAAACATCCAGTACTAAAAGTCACATTCGATCAAACATGTGGTATGAAAAGTACCTTTAACCCTTTAATTAATTGGGGCTTGCTTCTTCCTCACTCACTCACAAGTCATACAAGAGAAGTGAGATGGAGTGTGATGACCTACCTTTGATGTGGAAAATGAGAGTTGATATTGCTGTTAATTCCGTGGATAGGCTGGCAATATCATATATTTGTCCAAATTCCCAGAGGAATGGTATTATGAACACACAGGCACACAGCACAAGGGTATTTGATTTTTGACCCACCACGTCCTACTTAATTTATAACTGTTGGTAGATATAGCATCAATATTATTATAGCGGTAAAGAATTGATGTATTGGTCGGTGAAGTAGATTTCTACAGAACAGAACACGGGTTGAATATGAGTTGTTCTGTTAGTTAGGGTAACATAGTAGAATAGTTAGTAGTGGTGGTGGGGCCTAACACCTGCCACGATCCTTGCCTTAATTTCTGCATCCATATTCCAGTCATTCCGGTTTATGAATGGGCCACTTCAGAGTGCTCCCTCCAATTTAGCAATGTTATGAAGTATAGTTAATTCCTTTGTAAAAACTAAAAGGAAGGTTGGTTGGTATATATTCCCCTTTTTCTAACCTAACATAACCTAATAATTAACTCTTAACATATTCATCCTCTTCTACTGGACGCAAAGTATCAATCAATATGTACATATACAACAATCATACTAACCATGTAACAATGGTGTGGTGGTTCATCGCCCCATCTCTTAATCCCCGCTAATGAGTAGTGCCCATGAGAATGGAAAATTGTTCATTACTATCACTTTACCAATTACGGGCTGACCTGGTGCGAGTATGAATTAGTCTAGGTGTACGAGTGACCACCCTGCGGAAAAAAAAAAAAAAAAAAGTCACTCGAGAAGTGTATGTATAAATATAAGACTCTAATTTGGTTACCTATATATAATATAAATAAATAAATTGCAACCTAGCTAAAGTCACCCACCCTCCCTAGCTAATTAATGCATCTATCTTCTTCTATTGGCCTGGCCTGGAAATGCCGACATTTTACATGCATTTGCTTTCGGGTGTATGTATCAGTCATGTCCACTTTTATTTGATGGACAGCATCACATGTCTCATTATTATGCTCTACGTCCACATACAAACTCCATCACCATTCTAGCTAGTATATATATATTTTTTTTCCCGAATGGTAATATATATTATACTATTTATTTATTAGATATTTTTGCCAATGTGATTATTACAATGAAAATATTATAGTATACACAGCGTAAACTGAAGAAGGTGCTGTAATTTGTAACAGTAACTGTAACAGCTAAATAAGTAAAATTTTGGCTCAGCATCCGAGGGAAGAAGCAAAAGTAAGTGCACTATGGGTCCCGTTTCTTTCTCTTTACGCCACAAATTGGGTGCCATCTGTAATTGTATAGCTGCTTTGTGCCATAGAAAGAATAAACAAAACTTTCTTCTGACCAATTACAACAAATTACCGCAAAGAGAAGATAAAAATAAATGGTGGTCAATGTTCCATTGCACTTAAATAAGAGCTTTGCTATATCATCCGAACATGGAGTACGAATGTCATGCGAAGCAATACAAAACCAAATAAATCAGTGTAGTTAATCTTTTTTTAATTATTATAAATTAACTGTTGTGTTATTTTGCTTCATTTGCATGACACTCGTCCTCTTATATTCGCATGACTAATAATTTCTCTTAAAAAAATGCTTATTAACTCGAAATTGAAATTAAGCCGCACAAGTAATTGATTTCTATGTAAAAAAAAATCAATTAGAGAAATCCAAGCATTAAGCATATATATACAAATATTTAAATTTTAAACAATACAAGAAGAAATTAAACTTATTTAAATAGCAAACTTACTAAATTACCTCATTTTGGTTTGGTTGGGTTAAAATTAATTAATTAATAAATAAATAATAATTACATTTACGAATTTTACCTCCATTCCTCACGGCCCCACCTTTGACATTGTATTTTAAATACCACCATCATCTCCTACACATTTCATCTTCCCTTTCCTTTTTATTTATTTCAAAGGCAGCGAGTAAGGCATGAATAACTTCTTCCACTCAATCCTGTCGACAGTTTATCTTCTTCTTCTTCTTCTTCCGTACACATACACAGTGGTGGTGGAAGCAGGCGGAAGAGACGGTGGTTTCATAAGAACCAGAGGAGTCCATTTCCTGTTAAATGGGAATCCTTACTATGCAAATGGGTTCAACGCCTACTGGCTAATGTACACCGCCTCCGATCCTTCTCAGAGATACAAAGTCACCAATGCCTTCCGTGAGGCCGCCGCTCACGGCCTCACCGTCGCTCGAACTTGGGCTTTTAGCGACGGTGGATATCGACCACTCCAGTACTCTCCTGGTTCCTACAATCAACAAATGTTCCAGGTTTATTATTTTCTCTCTCCTACTCTACTACATTATTACAAAAAAAAGTTTTTTTTTTTCCCCATAGTGGTGTAGATTTGAAGATACGCGTGTGTAAAGAAATTAAGATTGAATTGGTACATGAAAAAAAAAAATTTATTAAAATTAAAAGCAGAAAAATGTGGTTTGTGTGCAATGCAGGGGTTGGATTTTGTTATAGGTGAAGCAAGGAAATATGGAATCAAGTTGATACTGAGCCTGGTGAATGACTATGAAAACTTTGGTGGAAAGAAGCAATATGTGAACTGGGCCAGAAATGAAGGCCAGTCTTTGTCTTCTGATGATGATTTCTTCACCAATCCTCTTGTTAAAGCATACTACAAGAATCATGTTAAAGTAATATTATAATCCAATCATTCACTCACCTCATTCATTCATTACTAGCTAGCTATTAATATTAATATTAATTTGTGTGTACACTACTCTGCTCTGAATGCAATTTCAGGCTATTCTTTACAGGTTCAACACGCTCACTGGACTTCACTACAAGGATGATCCCACAATCATGGCATGGGAGCTCATGAATGAGCCCCGATGCACTTCCGATACTTCTGGAGCAACCATTCAGGTAACTTTAATTTTGTGTTGACAATAACAATCTTATGTTTAAACAAACGATATAAGAGCTGTTGATTTAGAGTCAGAATCCGGTCAAACATTATATCTCTATATTAGAATGCATGTATCATTTACCTATCATTTAGTCATATCATCATGTTAGAATTGTTTGGATTAGTTTCTTATTATACAGAAATGGCTCAATGATTGATTCAATAAATAAACAGGGTTGGGTTACAGAAATGGCTTCTTTTGTGAAGTCAATAGACCGAAATCACTTGCTTGAAATTGGTTTGGAAGGATTTTACGGACAATCGACTCCTCAAAGGAAGCATCTTAATCCCCATGTCGAAATTGGAACTGACTTTGTCGCAAACAACCGTATCCAAGGGATTGATTTTGCCACAGTCCATTCGTATCCCGACCAATGGTTAGTTAGTTAGTTTTTTTGTTTCAATAACAAATGCATGTATGTAATGTAAGCATGCCTGAGTTTTTTGCTTGCTTGCTGAAGAATGAACACTTATTTGGTGCAGGTTGTCGAATTCAAATGATCAAGATCAACTGTCCTTCCTGAACAAGTGGCTGAATTCGCATATTGAGGATGCACAATACCTGATTAAGAAACCGCTGCTTTTTACAGAGTTCGGGAAATCATATAAAGACTCTGGATTCAGCGCGTATCAAAGAGACGAGATGTTCAAGATGGTGTACTACAAGGTTTACGCTTCAGCAAAGAGAGGTGGGGCTTTGGGAGGGAGCCTGTTTTGGCAGCTCTTAACTGAAGGAATGGAGTCATTTAAAGACGGTTACGAGGTGATATTGGGAGAGAGTTCCTCAACTGCAAATCTCATCTCGTATCAATCCCACAAGCTTTATCAGATGCGTAAGATTTATGCAAGGATGAAGAATTTGCATAACGCTCATAGATCAAGAAAGCGTATCGGCCGAAACTGAAGTTGAAGACGATTTTATATACATATGTCTTATTCTTCTCTAAATATATGTAATAGATGCATGAGCAAAGTCAAGTTGGTCTGATTTAATTAACAACAACCGATATTAGTTATGCTTGCAAAACTTAGAACTTTACCTCAAGTGAGTAGCTATGCCTACCTAGCTATAGAGACTCTGTTTGAATGAGTTTATAAGATGGTTACATCAGCTTAAGTAAAACATTGTGTTGGTAGATGTTGTAGACTTGATACCCTCTCAATACAATCTTAACCTTCTTAATGAATGTAGTTTGAATCATCTATAAAGGTTGAGATAACATCACCCATATTCTACTAACCTAGCTAGTTGTTTACAAAAATGTTATTTTGTTTATAAATTCAGTCCTAATTAAAAGCAAAACCGCATTGGATTATTATGGGTTGGGTTAATTGCATCGCAAATGCCGTTAAATTTTCTATCGTTGGATTAGGCATACTAAAATTTGCGTAACAACTAAAATCTAATTACGCTTTATCTTTTAAAAATTGAAATTTGATATATGTATATATTTTTTTTGGTTTAACACAGCTGTAAACGAGCCGAGTATCTGACAAGCTCGACTCGACTCAGTATACTCGAGCTCGAGCTCGACCGAGCCTTAATTTTTCAAGCTCGAGCTCGACTCGATTCAATACTCGGCGAGTTCGAGCTCGGCTCGATAAGGTTAAAAAATTTCAATTAATTATAAATGGTGCACCTTAACTCAAGCTCAAACTCGGCTCGATTAGGACTTTGGCTCGAACTCGACTTGAACTCAATATATACATATATAATATTACTACGCAAAGCTCGAAAAACTCAAACTCGAGCTCGAACTCGACTTGAATAGGCAAAACAAAAAAGCTCGATTAGGCTCGCGAGCCTCTCGAGTCGAATACCAGTAAACTCGAACTCGACTTGGTATCAGAGAAAGCTCGACTCGATTCAAAATTTAGCGAGTCAAATTCGAATATCGACCGAGCCGATCTCGAGTAGCTTGACCCGTTTACACCCTAATTTAACTATTACAAACTCAAATGTATTTTAACCAATCTCACTATTATAACAATCACATAGGTGATTTTTTTTTTTTTTTTTGTGTGCTAAATTTGAAAGTGCTAACAAAAGGCCTAGCTACATGCCGAAGAGCTAAAGGTCAGCTTGGGCCAAAAAACTAAAAGGCCTTTGAATTTAGGAAAGACGCTTTTATTTTGGATTTATATGGCACGAGATTGACGACATCTTCATATAATGAAATTAAGAATAGGGAATTGGTATCCACTGTTATGATGTTTGGTTAATTAATTGTGTGGAATAAATATTACTAATTTTTAATTTTGAGGGAATACCTATTATGGTGTTGTCATTTGGTGCATGCAAATAGGCTCCAATAGAGGTCTCACTCCATAAGAACTAACTAGGCAGCCAAATCTTGATCATCCGGGAAAGCTCGATTGAGCTGGCCCAAACCTTCAAAACACTCATCGGGCTTAAAGACAACGAAAGCCCAACACCTGGCGAAGCAAAGCCAATAAGAGAGGCCTGAGGCCCATTCTGATGTTGAACCGGTTCCCTGAACCCGCTAACTCAAGACTCAATGACGCGGAGCATCTGGGATAGGCGAAACCCTAAAAGGCTCAAAAAATGGGGGTATGACGTGTCCCACACCGGCGACAAGTTATGCGACGTGAAATGATTATGTGGAGCTGCCTAGTTGAAGTTCCAATGCTGCTGAAATGGCACAAACACAACAAGAGGAAAATGTGGGTGTGCCTGAGGAAAACTCAACTGCGGCTGAGTCGATGGTGGTGGGGCTAGGAATTCAGTCGGTCGTGGGTTCACATGAAACGATGATGGTGGAACCTAGACGTATCCGGAGTTAGTGTTGAGACAGACAACATAGGGGTTGGAACTGCACCAGGGGGAAGAGACGATATCGGCTGAACTGTAATTGGCTCCTCATCTGGAGTAGGTGGATGTTCTTGAGGTTGACGAGGAGGTCTCTGCTATAGTGTCCCTGTTGACGGTGGAAGTCCTGTCGAAACCCATTCTCCCTGAAGCTTCTCAGTCCCCCCTATATGGTGTCTTTAGTAGAGGATCAGCCTGAAGAGGAATATAATTAGTAAGCATTCCAGAGCCTCGATTCCCATGTGAGAACATATCATTGGGTGACTGATATGCTTGAGTTAACCATGGTTCCTTCGCGACACGAGACAATCTTGCAGTTAGATCAGCAAGCACACAACGCCTAGAATTCGACATTCCTCCAAATTGTGGCCAAACCGACCACACCTTCGACAAGGCAACCCCAGGCGGTAAGCTATCAGTACTTCAAAAGTACGATACCCGTCTGAAATACCAACCATAGGAATGACTGGTTCAAGAAGATTCATTATAACCCTAACCCTAGGGTAGGCAGTTAACCAAGTCCCTTCGCCGAAACTTCAGTTTGGATCAACTCCCCCACCTGAGAAGCAATCATATGAATATTATCGTCTGTCATTAGCCACATGAATACATCGCAGCTCAATCCAAGACTTCACACGTGTGAAATTAGCATCAATATTGGGTTGGACTGGATCGGGCTGCCATAGATGGAGAATCATCCCCTGCATTAAAAACTTCATTTTGCAGAACCTCTAGTGCTTGATCAACAATGGTGAAAATGAAAAAGCCAGAGACTGTCTTCACGACGAATAACCTCTGGTGCCTCATCTACACACCAGTTTGCTGCGACAGAACGACGAACTACATCTTCGCGAACCCTTCTAAGTGACAGAAAACGGCCAAACAGAACCCTAGGTAGAATATCCACGGCCTTAATTGCAGTCGAGGTAGATGAGATTTTCTTTGCAGATAGGGTAATGAAAATTCTTTTTAAGACATGAGTGGAACTGATACTTCGATGGAAAAGAATAAGAGATTTAATGGAAGATAGATAGTCTGAAACCCCCATCGTAGATCAGTTAATGATTGCCCTAAAACTTACTTGTACAATTAAAGCAAGTAAACAGACCAGAAAGGGATGCAGATGAAGAACATGATCAGATAGAGAACAAGTGGAAATGAAGAACGAGGCGGTGTCAGGCGGAATTCGAAACGGCGACAGTAAACTCTCTTCCTAAGAGAGAGGGAGGAAAGACGAAATGTTGGAAAAACCTTCTCAATAAAAATTTAACTGAAAAAGTAAAAAAAAAAAAAAAAAGAATTCAAATAATGGAGAGGAATACAAGAGGCAATTAAATGCAAGAATATAAGATTTTGCATATTTTCTATTTATATAATTTCAACTAATAATATAATTTTTTAAAATAAGATTCAGTTAATAAATTGTCCAAAATCTACTTCCATATATATATATTATATACATATATATCTATTATATTATATTAATTCGGCACCGGAAGCCCTATGGTCGACACGTGGACAGTCCACGCAGTCAATGTTTCCTTATTTAATCGGAATTTAATAGGGGTTTTCTAAATTTAGATACATAATATTGATTGTTTGAAAATTAAGAAGTATTTTTATTTCCTATTTTGGCTTCTACGCAATTTAAAGAAACAAATTAATTAAAATTTTCCTTTTAAATAGTAAATCTGTACAGTTTGGTTCCGGAAGACCATAGACCGTCACGTGTGTAATATATATATATACATAATAATAATAAAATAAACATAACCACGGTGCATTGCCCTTCATCTCTTCAACTATATTATATTTTAGTTTCTAAAAAATATAGAAACTATACAAATATTATTAGCCTTACTATTTTAAACATTATAAAATATATAAAGCTAACCACGGTACGTTTTCTTCTTCTTTTATATATAATATATATGCATTGTCCTTTTATCTCTTCAACTAAATATATTAGTTTCTAAAAAATATTAAAAAAAAATATACAAATATTATTAGCCTTTACTATTTTAAACAATATAAAATAAACAAATTGACTTAAATTCAATTGGAAAAAGTGCAAAATCACGGTTATTCTCCTCATTACTATATATATATTTATTTATTTATTGAATTAAAATCAATAGGCAAAAAAATAATATAAAATCGCAATAATTATATATCCTAATTAATATCTATATATAACCTAGCAAACCACCGTATGTTTTCAACTTCTATATATATGCATTGTCCTTCATAAATATATATATATATATTGTCCTACAAAGTAGTCATGATGAAAAGAAAAGTTCTATAAAGATTTATTCAAAAATTAAAAGATAGGACCGGCTTACAGTCGATTTTGGACAATACGATTGATTACCATAATGAGAGGTGTGTAGTTTATTTACTTATTGTGATTTATTATGATGTTTGTTCTTTGTGATTTAGTTAAGTGATCTAAAATAAATCTATATTTGCAGTTCTGACCCGTAAAATACTAACTTATGAACTGATGCACTTCGGCTTCAAGATTTTACACGATAAATAAGCTCTTTGTCCATAGAGTTTTTTTTTTTTTTTGGAAGGTATATGTTAGTATTCTCTTTTTAACTTATATTATTATATATACATATATTCAGATATATAGTGATTAAACGAGAATTATATGATCACTGAATTCAACATATTCTAATACGAAAAATGATGAAGAACTATTTCAAGATGGAACATTATTCTCTCGGTAAATTCTTACAGTTATATCTATTTAATTTTTTTTCATCTTATTATGTTTATTTGATTCTAACTATATGAGAACTTTTTGGATCAAATAGTATAATTTTCTCTGCATGATGGTATATACACATCATGCTTGCACAAGATTGGCTCACACAAAGCCTTAGTAAATGATACATATATTCAATAGTTTCTAATACGAAAAATGGTGAAGAACTATTTTATGATGAAATTTTCTCTCGGCAAATCCTTACAATTAGACCTATTTAATTTATTTATTTTCCATCTTATTATGTTTATTTTTCTAACTATATGAGAAATTTTTTGGATCAAATAGGATGATTTTGTCTCAGTGATGGTATATAAATAAGGCTTGCACAAGATTTGACTGATACAAAGCCTTAGGTTTCGAGAATATTTTTGTCGTGACATGATAACTATATTTGTACCAATTCTATTTAATTTTTTTTTTTCATCTTATGTTTATTTGATTCTAACTATATGAGAACTTTTTGGATCAAATAGTATGATTTTCTCTCCGTGATGGTATACACATCATGCTTGCAGAAGATTGGCTCACACAAAGCCTTAGTAAATGATACTTATATTCAATAGTTTCTAATACGAAAAATGGTGAAGAACTATTTTAAGATGGATTATTCTCTCGGTAAATTTCTTACAACTAGACCTATTTAATTTATTTATTTTTCATCTTACTATGTTTATTTGATTCTAACTATATAAGAATTTTTTGGATCAAATAAGATGATTTTGTCTCAATGATGTATGTCAGGTATGAATATGATATTATATTAACATAACATTAGTTTTTTTTTTTTTTTTTTTATTTTTTATAATTATAGATTTTATTTTACATAATTACATGTAAATAATTATAGATTTTATTTTACAGATATTATCGGAAGACTCCATGCTATATGTATGCCTGAAGATACCACTACGACACATTGTCCAATGCATAAACAGAATTTGCAATTGCAATGAGATGGGTAAGCATTACTGTATAATCTTAATTGCATTGTATATCTCTTTCTTATATGTTGTGTTAATGTAACAACTATTTGTGGTTGTTTGTAGGGAATGCATTGCTAATGTAACACTTTGGAGAAATATTATTTCTCAAGCAGAGGAGTTACAAAAAATAGATATGAATACAACTATTGTTATTGCTCTATCCGGTCTGACTATCAAGGTATAAACTTCTTAACCAAGTAGTAATCTATAAATAGATAAATTTATTAATAATTAAAAAAAGTTACATTAGCTCCGAACTGTGCAAGACCACATTATCAAAAAATCGAAATTTATACTATGTGTATGTATAGGTGCTTATTACAAGTGGTTACTGATAGCATCCAAATTTATACACAATTGGATCCATAAGAGAAAGGTTACATATATATATATATATCCTATTGTGTGTATATTAGCGGTATGGATTCTCGATACACATCACAAATTAGAAAGGAGAAAAAGCGTTCAATTGGAATATTGTTCGGGTCAGTGGATTGATTGAGCCGGTAACTTTGTAATTTGAATTATGTAACGTATGAGTTAATTATGTTTTCTTCAATTTGTAAGTCCCGCTACTTCTACTCATTTCATTTTCCTATATGCTTGGGCCCTTATGAATTGGTGTAAACTATCTGAGAATGTTATATAATCTTATGTATGTGATTGGTCTGATACTTTTTCATTCTGAATTTTTTCGTTTCATGATGATCATCTTGCTGGAGAAAAATGTGTAATTTGGAGTTTCTTTAACGTTAAATGTTAATTTTTATGACCTTTTGACTTATTTTTCTTGATTTTGAAACTTATTGCAGGTCGATTATCTCTTAATGGCGAGATTTATTTTTAGGTGGTATACAACTTGGTTTTTATCAATCTAAAATTCGAGTTCGTGTAATTCTTATTTAGGATAATATCAACTTTAAGATGAACGAGTTAATGAATGTTGGCATGCTATTATTGGATGAGAGGTTTCTCTTATACGTGTGTTTACGCTTTGCATATGTGTTTGCAATTTGAAGTATGCATTTTTCATATTAAAATATTATGATTTTAGATCATCTATTTATAGTATTATGTTAAACTTTGCTGATTTAGCGATATTTGTAATATTAATACTATCATATTAAATACTAATTTTGTTCCATTATATATGTTAATTATTATAATTAATACTATATATGTACATATAATAGAAGTACTTACGTATATATCATCATCATAGTATAAATTATATATACAGTAAAAAAAAAAAACATAGCACATAAGGTCTACCAACAAATATTATCGTTAACATAATTTAGATCGATTTTCATAAAAAAAAAATTAATCTTCTAATTAGTAAAATAATAATCATATAATTTTTTTAAAATAAACTTATAATTAATAATATATTTATAAAAACAAAAATAATTTTGTTTTGCCAAAAAAAATAGTTATATAAATAATAAATATAGTTATAATAATAATTATTATAAAAAAAATAGTTATATAAATATAGATATAATAATAATTATAAAAAATATTTTAAAAAAATTAAAATTACAAGTATCATAACTTTAGCAGATCATATTTATACATTTTTTAGGCCAAACAACATAGTAAATTTAAATTGTATTGTTTTTCAAGAGTTATGTGTTATGTTTATTTTTACGAGCAAAAAAAATGTTATGCTTATTTTTATAAGTATAATTATACAAACTGTATTTACACTATAAAATGTATAGTATTATATAGCATTTAATTTAATGAACGTATGCCTTTTTTTAAATGATTATTTCGGAAAAAAAAATTAAGATATACTTATATAATATCTTGATATTTTTAACCCGCGCGGTGCGCGGGGTTAGTAGCTAGTAGTTTAATAATCAAGCAAAAATCTATTTTCTTAAATTAAAGAGTGTTAATAGAAATTTCGAATTTCAGATTCCGACATTTTAAAAGATACACGGCGGCATCACTGGTAATTTATCTCAACATTTGGATCAAAGTCAAACTCGCTCGCATTCGGACTTTATTGGACTTCAAAAATCGGAATTTAAAAAAAAAAACTTTTGGCAAAAACAAAAAAATAAATATCTAGTCTAGGTAAATATTTCCTTGCTGTAGTTGAGTTCCTTTCCCGCTCGATCTTCAAGACCACGCTAGCCCCCGGCGACCACCATCCACTAATATTTCTCACTGCCCTCAACTCTAAAGTTTAAACAGGACATAATAAAAAGTAGAAAAATTCTGCACTGAGATCGGCGAACCAACAAGCATGATGAGGCTGTTCAACCGAGGCAATGACGCCTCTTCCTCAGACTCTCCCTATCCTTCCTCGGCTCCAACGCATTCGCCGTCGACTGCCACGGTTACAGGCCCAGCTCGGCCCCTCCGCCTGGTCTACTGCGATGAGAAGGGAAAGTTCCAGATGGACCCCGAGGCCGTCGCTGTTCTTCAACTCGTTAAGGGGCCAATCGGCGTCGTTTCCGTCTGCGGTCGTGCTCGCCAGGGCAAGAGCTTCATCCTGAATCAGGTACTTCCTCTGATTGCTCAATTTTTTTGCCCCCTTCAAAGATGTCTAGGGTTTGTTTTTAGTTTTATGTGTTAATGGGAAACTAAACTTATTTCCTGATTGTTAGCACATATCTTCGATTTACTGTTTATTTATTACAAGTTATTAGAGATCGAACTGTGATATAAGAGATTGAGACTTGTCTACTACTGAACCACCCAGGTTTAGGACGTTAGGGTTCGTACTTTGAAGTAGCATGATAGTAAAGGATGAGATTGTATCACCTTGTTTTGGTTTGGAAGGTCATTCATCTTAGACCTTATGAATTATGAGGGACTTACATCTTTAGCCCATGGCTGAATTATATAGGACAGATGTAATGCCTAAAAGGCAGCACTGATACACATTGCTGCGGTTTCACAGGTTTATTGATCTCTGTTTAGTGTTCCGATTTGAAGAAAAATATATTTTAATAGGTAATAAAAGATATGGTGGAGCATTCTTTATCTAATCATGGACTGCAAGTAGCCAAGTAGGATGTCTTAAGTTGCTCCTTGTGGAAGATGCTTTGCTGTATGCTCCAGGCAAGCTTATGAGGAGTTGCATAACTTGCATTAGCCTTGTAAAATGATTTTTTTTTTGTTTTGTTTTGTTTTGTTTTGTTTTTGTTTTTCATTTTAGGACTGTATGTTTTTTTTTCCCACCCTATTCATTGATCCTGTGGGATTAGTCGTTTGAAAGGTGCAGACATCCTTATCCTCCAAACTTCTTTTAGTCACATTTATAATTGTGAAAAGAAACTGCGGAAGGTCATACTAATATGAATGGGTTATGAATTTGGAAAGTAGAAAGCTATTAATGTATTTTCTAAGGTTCATTACCTAGCCTTTTTCCCTTTGTATGTATAATAGTTCCTGTTATCAAGCATATCTTCAAATATGTTAATACATCTCAGGAGTTCTTGTAGTTTAGGGTTTTACTCAGTTAGGACTTGCAACATATAAACTTATCTCTTGGTAAATTCTCTCTAGTATGTATTGTAATTCCCACTCAAAATTTGGTGTGCATAACCATATCTCTTTCCTAATTTTCCTTGATCTTTGGCAAGTGTATGATTTCTATAACTTAATGCCGATAGTTTTCTCTACAGACCGCAATATTGCTAGAGAAAGTGGTGTTCTTCTTTTAATAAATCCTTCTTGGTACCTTATTAATGATATATCTTACTTCACCATTTTAAAAAAAGAGAAGTAGTATCTTTGTCTTTTGCTGCATTCTTATTTACAATGGGCTGCTGATATGTGTCACCTTTCCATGATTGCATTGCTCGGGTTAGCTGCTTGGAAGAAGTAGCGGATTTCAGGTAGCATCAACTCATAGGCCTTGCACCAAAGGACTATGGTTATGGAGTACACCATTGAAGAGAACAGCTCTTGATGGAACGGAGTACAATCTTTTACTTCTGGACAGTGAAGGAATTGATGCTTATGACCAAACGGTTAGATCTTTATACCTATATATATGTGTGTATTTGTGCGTGTGTGCACATAGATAGGTACAGATATAACTCGCAGTTGAATATCTGAGCCCTTCTTACTAATTTAATTTGAGGTTGGTTTTGAATTTCAAGGCTACTGATTAAGCATGATATGTGTATTTTTGTTCTTTTATATTTGTAGTACCTTTCAATTACACCCCGTCTTCATTCATGCCCTTTTCCCTCTGGCTAACTTTAACAGGGAACATACAGCACCCAGATATTCTCGTTGGCTGTACTGTTATCCAGCATGTTCGTCTATAACCAGGTTTGTATGACTTGGTTTGGGATCTTTCTTTGATCATAGTAAGCTTATTGTCTTAAGGTTTATTGTATTATGTATAGTTCGTGCTATATACATTATCTGTCCCCTGTACACTTCTATTACAAGTAGTCATGGACATCTATATGGGACCTATTACCTATTTGCTTATTTTAACTTCTCCATTTTCCCTATTGGTGTCTTTTTTACAGATGGGGGGGATTGATGAAGCTGCACTTGATCGACTCTCTCTTGTCACCCAAATGACCAAGCATATCCGCGTGAGAGCCTCTGGTGGGAAGACTACTGCATCTGAACTGGGACAGTTCTCACCAATCTTTATTTGGCTTCTAAGGGTAACTACTCTGTACTTAATTCACTAGCTCACTTACTGTAGGATAGAGATTTTCTTATCATTACACTGTTTTAGATTTAAGGAGACTTGAACCTAATTCATTATTTACATGCTACAAATATATACCACAGCTACTTACATCACTATGTCCAAGTCTGTGCTGTCTATCTTGTTTCGCTCTTTATACTTACTAATATGATTATGTTGACGTCGTGAACTTAATTAGTACTTCTCTTGATGAAAATTCTTTTGTCGCAGGACTTTTATTTGGAGTTAGCTGAAGAGAATAGGAAAATAACACCCCGGGACTACTTGGAACTTGCAATAAGGCCAGTTGAAGGAAAGGGAAGAGATATTGCCTCCAAAAATGAGGTATTCGTGCTGCCTTAGTTCTTTTAGTTATAACATGGTTAAATACCCTTCTCTTCCACAAAATCAGTTTTATTTAATCTTAAGAAACACTGTAAGTGGCTAACTGCTATCAGTAGATCTTCAGAAACAAGTTTTCTATTTTGATCTAACACGAAACAAACATATGCAATGTGCTTGCTACTGACTTAACAATTATTTATTCCAATGCAAATCATAAGGATAATCATGTTTTAGCTTGGTCTTTTGTGTTGTTCCTTGTTATGAGAGTTCGGAATTCTAGAGTGTGTTAGAACTTAGAACCATTTTTTCTGGTCATCCTCTATAGGTGTTACTTTCTTCCTTTCCAGCTTACGGATTAATAATTTTTTAGTTATTTCTATTAAAATAAAGATCTTACTTACGTATTTTGACTTTGGCTACTATAACTGCGTTTAAAAGTGTACTTCTATAATAGCCCGCGTATGTTATTTTGCTTGGATGGTAATTGTTTGTTACTGGTTGGCAGATTCGAGATTCAATCCGAGCTCTCTTTCCAGATAGAGAATGCTTTACCCTTGTTCGGCCTTTGAACAATGAAAGTGATCTCCAGAAGCTTGATCAGATTTCGGTGAGTATCTTCTTGTTCCATCCTTTAGTGTTGTCTTGTTTCATTCTTTTGAGGTTTATAAGTATAGTGAACTAAATCACATTATGTGGTGTTGTGAAATTGTTTAATCATGTTGCAGATGGACAAACTGAGGCCTGAATTCAGAATGGGACTTGATGCATTGACAAAATTTATCTTTGAGAGAACAAGACCCAAGCAAGTTGGTGCCACAGTGATGACAGGTCCAATCCTTGTTGGTATTACAGAATCTTACTTAAATGCGCTCAACCATGGAGCAGTCCCTACGATATCATCCTCATGGCAGGTGACTGATCAATATTATTATTTGTTTCGTCACAAAATTGCTAACTCTTTAAGCCAGCACGAGTTTACAGTTATACTAATCAACAACAAAGTGCTGATGAAATTAGTTTTGATTACTGAACTTATTGTATAGCATTTATGAATGAACTGAGGAGACAAAATTATTAGGTTCCTTCTCTTCAATGTGTTAAATATTCCCAAATGTCACTTTGATCCAATCAAATTGAGTATATATAAAGGGGTGGTTATCTCGTGTCCCTACTATTAATATATACTAAGTAATCCACAAAACACTATAAGAATCTGAACGCGAAGATGGTTGTACTTGTATCACTAAAAAGGACAATAACTCTACTTAGTTGTGTTCAGGATAGAGCATTCATTCAAATTTACATAAAGCTTTTTGACACAACTGTTGCAACATTTTGACATTACTATCCACTGTTAATGCTCTAAAATCCTCAATAAGGTTGTCTTAGTTCATATATGGTAGTAAAAAGGCTGTTTAGGTATTAAGTGTTTAAATATTCAAGATTTCCCTCATATTTTTTAATTTTAAGGTCATAGTCTGGATAGAAACAACTATTTGCTTTGTTGTTTCAACAAAACAAAGGAAAGGGGGAAAAACTGCTCTGCATTAATGGGTACAGTTTTTACTGAAACATATGTCTGGAGAGATAAATCTAGAGCAGTGCTGGTTCTATCCTTTGGCAAGTATTGTTGAAACTGACAATTTCAAATGTTTCTATAAAGTGTTGTAACTTCCAAAGTGTAGAATTTTTTGGAATTTTAATTGGATAGCTACTTTACTATCTTAACCCTACTTCAAACCTGAAGGATATATAAACCAGCATCGACCTCAAGAAGCCAGTTCATCTGGTCCGAGCTCTCATGAGCATGGGCTAGTTTTTTTATTTTTTATTTTAGGGGGCTCCAGTTTTGGCAGGAGTAAGTGAATCTTTTATAGGAAGACAATATATATAATCGATACTGAACATAATTAAGTTTTTTATTCTCTTGAGGAATGTGATGAATTCTACTTTTAGGATTGGGATCTGTAAGATTATTCCATCCATTGCAGTTTCTTCTTCAGCAGCTCACTGCTGTTTGTTGATTGGACCTGTTGCTTTATGAGTTGTGCAATTGGCTTTTATTTTCTTATTGATTTTAATTGAAAGAGTAACTTAGCTTTTCACTTCTTCTTGAATATGCTAACCATTCTCTCAAATACTTTTTCCTTTTCAAGAAGTGGTTGTTGAATATTACTGGAGTGTGCTAAAGTTTATCCATTTTTGCCTTTGTTTTCTAGAGTGTTGAAGAGGCTGAGTGCCGAAGAGCATATGATTCCGCAGCTGAGACTTATAGGGCAAGTTTTGAGCGTTCTAAGCCGTCGCCAGAGGAAGTAAGTTTCTCTGAAACGGTTGTTTCTTAGTCTTCCCCCCCTCCCCTACTCAATTCTTCTCCTTCAAAGCTGGAACAGGTACAGATTTTTAAATTCAACTGTGCAGGCTACTTTAAGGGAGGCTCATGAAGAAGCAGTTCAAAAGTCATTAGATGTTTTCAGTTCTGGTGCTGTTGGCACTGGTTCAGCTCGGAAGAAATATGAGGATCTTCTCCGCAAGTTCTTCAAGAAGGCTTTTGAGGTAGCTGATTTTAAACTCTAAGGTCTCATACTTGTGCATTCATATAGTTTATGATAAAAAAGTATGAAGGTAGCAGCAAGCAGCATGTGAATGCTTGTACAAACTTATTTTTGTCGGAAAAGTAGTATTTGGAGGAGCTGTTTGTCATTCTCTCTTGATCAACTGTAATGGCGACCTCGTATTGTCTATCTTGTAGTGATTTGACTTGGGTGGTAGTTAATTGTTGTATTGGCATTTTTATTGGTGTAAGCAGCAAATATTAGCTTTTGCTATTACCTCGATCCTTATGCATGCTATACTGATGTCACTTGAGATTTATATTTTGTCTATTATCTGATGCATCCATTGATGTTTTGGATATATTGTATTACGGGAACTTTTAATGTGATTCTTTGCTTCTAAGTTCTAAGTGACCTTACCGTAATAATATGCAGGAAGGTGTTTGTTGTTTCTGCTTTTAGAATGAAACTAAAAATCATATGAGGTTTCTAGATAATTGATAGTAAGAGTTATGCAGTCCAACAGAAAAGTTTGTCGATTCTGTCTAAGCAACTGCCTGTTTGCAGGATTATAAAAGGAATGCATTTATGGAGGCAGACTTGAAGTGTTCGAATTCCGTACTGAGCATGGAGAAAAGGCTGCGAGCTGCATGTCACAATGCTGATGCAAATATAGATAATGTTGTCAAGGTAATCTCAAACTTGCAATATTTTGCAGTAGTTTTGCAATATCTCAAATTTGGAATATTGTGATCTCAAACTTAGAAAGGGGTAGATACACAGTTTTGTAAGAGTATGATGCTATTGGAGATGCAAAAAAGTCATTATCATTTTATAATAGTATCAAAGATGATAGTTAATCAGTTTATGCAAAACTTGTGTTCCAGGTTCTTGATGCTCTTCTTTCAGAGTATGAAGAATCAGCTCATGGTCCAGGAAAATGGCAAAAGCTAGCTTTGTTCTTGCAGCAGAGGTTATATTCGCCTGTCCAACCAGCATTCTTTCTTCTTTAATTTTGCTTTGGTTATTCTGCTCTAAGTTTGATTATGATTTTTTTTATTATTACTTTTTTTTTAATTCTTTCAGTCTGGAAGGGCCGATTCTTGATCTTCTAAAGAGAAAAATTGATCAGATTGGGTCAGAGAAGACTTCCCTTGCATTAAAATGTCGCTCTATGGAGGACAAAATGGGATTAGTCAGCAAGCAGCTAGAAGCTAGTGAGAGTAACAAGTCTCAATATCTCAAGCGGTATGAGGATGCTATCAATGATAAGAGGAAGCTTTCCGATGAGTACACAAACCGTATAACAAAATTGCAGAGCAACTGTAGTTCACTAGAGGAGAGAAGTTCCACCCTCATGAGAAGTCTGGAATCCACCAAGCAAGAAACTTTGGACTGGAAACGCAAGTATGAACAGGTAGTGTCTAAGCAGAAAGCTGAAGAGGACCAAGCTCATTCTGAGATTGCTCTTCTTAAATCCCGAACAAGTGCAGCAGAAGCCAGGTTGGCTGCAGCCAAGGAACAAGCTCAGTCTGCTCAAGAGGAAGCAGAGGAGTGGAAGCGAAAGTATGATAGTGCTGCCAGACAAGCCAAATCTGCATTGGAGAAGGCTGCGATTGCTCAGGAACGCACAAATAAGGAAACACAACTAAGGGAAGATGCTCTCAGGGCTGAGTTTTCAAGTGACATTGCTGAAAAGGTCTCTCTCACTATCACTCTCTCTCTGTCCTCTGTCTCTCATTTACTCTGCCTTTGGTTTCTCATGATGAATTTTGACAGGATCAAGAAATAAGAGAGAAAGCCGCGAAGATTGAGTACGTTGAGCAGTGTTTGACTACTATAAAGACAGAGCTGAAGGTTAGCACTTGTCATTAGTTTTGTCATTATTAGTATATATTAGAAATGTAAAAAGTATTTTCAGATTATTATTTGATGTGTTGTGTTGTGCAGGCTGCAGAGTCGAGGATAGAAAGTTACAATGTGGAGATTATGTCCCTAAAGGATGAAATCAGAGGATTGGGTGAGAAGTTAGAAATTGCGAATTCCAAGGCACAGTCGTTTGAAGGAAAAGCCAAGATTGCAGAGCAAGGGAAGACCCACCTGGAACAGAAGTACCTGTCTGAATTTAAAAGGTTTGAGGAAGTGGAGGAAAGGTGCAGAATTGCTGAGAGGGAAGCCAAGAGAGCGACGGAATTGGCTGATAAAGCACGGAGCGAAGCAGTGGCAGCTCAAAAGGATAAAAACGACTTGCAGGGACTTGCAATGGAAAGACTGGCTGCCATTGAGAGGCAGCAGAGGCATATCGAAAGTTTGGAGCGAGACAAGAGTGATTTGTCAGAAAAGCTGAAGGAAGCGCGTATGTATGAGGCAGAGGCTCAATCGAAAATTGCACTGCTGGAAGCAAGAGTTGAAGAGAAGGGAAAGGAGTTGGAAAATGTGATGGAGTCAAACAACGAACATAGGGCTTCTTCTGTAGAGCTGCTGGAGAGTCTTCTTGATACAGAGAGAAAAGCTCGTGCAGAAGCAAACAGCAGAGAAGAAGACTTGTCTCTAAAGCTACAGGCTGCACAGTCTAAGATTGATTCTCTCCAACAAAAGTTGACGACGGTTATTCTGAATGAGAAGGCACTGGACAGTAAGCTGAAAACAGCGTCTCTTGGTAAGCGGGTTAGAGGGGGAGATGAAGATGGGATGGATATTGATAGGAGCAGCTTGAGGGGGAGTAAGAGGACACGAAACACTAGTCCTAGTCCTAGTCCTAGTCTGCTGCACATTGAGGAGGATGGTGGTGATGAAAATGGAAGTCATAGTCAACAACAACAAGAAGAAGATGATTACACAAAATTCACAGTGGCGAAACTGAAGTCAGAGCTGACGAAGCACAATCATGGAGCAGAAGTGCTTAAGCTTAAGAATCCCCATAAGAAGGACTTGATTGCGCTTTACGAGAAGCTGGTTCTCAACAGGTAGGTGTACGTAGTAGTTAGTGTCTTGTTGTTGTTGTACAATATCTTTCGATATCAATATGTGTGCGTACTCTCCGCTACTCTACTGAACGATGACCGGCGTATGGAGAGAAGACTGTAGGAAAGCCTGAATTTAATCGCAGCGGATAGATGGATGGATGGATGGATGGATGGAGTTTGTTGATTTTGGTTTGTATTATGGTTTCAAGTGTCTGTCTAAATTTATTTTATCGCTTTTAGAATATATATATATATAGCACCCCTTATTATATCTGGTTTTGGTTGATAGACGGATACATTAATGATCTATCGCTCTTGTTTAGTGATTTGTCATATTTTTGGCATATGTCTGAATTGAATGCGTATTTTGGTACAATATGTTTTTTTTAATATACTTTTAGTACTATATGTTTGAATTTTATACATTTTTGTTCTATCAGTTAGTTGACTGTTAGTTATTTTAATAGTTAGTTGACCGTTAGTTTTTTTTTATGTTAAGTGGTGCGTGGAGGTGTCCAATCTGTCTTGATTTTGGACTCAAGCTTGGTGTTAGACCGAAAAACTCATTTTAACCCACTCACAAGCTTGTTCTTTTTTTGGTTGTCAAAGTTATATAGTAAAAATAAATAAATAATTGTAAAAAAATGATAAAAATAAACTAGAAAAATATCATATAAATGGTAAAGAAACTAAACTCTTGAATTTTTTTAGGTATTAAAATATAGGTAAAAGTGACATAAACCTAAAGAAAAGAAACAAATCATATAAAATTAGTGATTACAAAATAATAAATAGACTAATATAAAATTTGAAAATTAATGTAATATGTATTTAAGAATGAATTTTATTTAGTCTATTTTTTAATACTTAATGAACAATTTTTATATTATAAATAATAATTTTTTTAGAAGATTTATTTATTTTAAATTTTAATTTCAAATACTTTTGAAAGAATTAAAATCTATAAGAATAGTTATCTTTTTTTGTGTGATGAAAATAAGAATAGTTATCTCATATCTGTTTATTTTTTGTATACATTTTCATCTTTTATCCGAATTAATTATTTTCTCTTCTATTTTTTAAAAGTTACTTCATACATTCAATCTCCTTATTATTATTATTTTTTTTTGCAAATTTCCTTTTTATCTTTTTTTTTTGGCCAATAAATTTCATTTTTATCTAGAAGGCCAAATTCACACTTTTTTTCTTTCTTCGAACGTAAGAACGCAGACGCAGATCTCCTAAGGCTCAGGTTCAAGCTCAGGCGGCAGCAGTCTCTCTACTCTCAATCTCAGACTCGCAGGCAGCAGCTAGATTTAATCGGCATCTTACGATTTAAGCAGCTCTTCTCTAATTCGGATCCTACCACTAATCTACCCCAACATTCGTTCGATTTTCTGCATTTCGAAGGCAATCGAGCTGCTAGCTGAAAGAGAGTAAGAAGAAAACAAAGGTACCTTTTATGTTGGAAGACTAATTTTCTGGAGCCAATCCGTTGAGACTCTTGGTTGGTTCAGGCTATGTTACTTCAATCTGGTCTTGGTTCAATCTCTTTTGCTTCAATATGGTCTTAAGTGGGAAGCTCCAACCGATCAGTGTTGAAAAGTTGATTGTTAACTCATGAACTTTGAATTTTGATGGAATTTAGTTTTGAGGCAGTTGAAAGACTATGTTGTGGGAACCGTGGATTTCAATTTATCTGTTTATCGTTTGAGACTAACTAAATTTCTTTCGATTTGAGGAATTCATTGGTGACTTGTATTGGATCTTTTGAATTTTGGCAGACCCAAAATTATGTAATAAGAGCAAATATTATATATGTACTGAATCTGTAATCTCTAACGACTGACCTTCAATTTATTGAAAGTTGTATTTCTTCAAGAAACATGATTTTGGTCTTTGTTTAAGGTTTTTGTTTGTGTTCTTGTGGGCATTAGTGATACTTACTAAAAGTTCAGGGGCAACTGCACCCGGACCGTTGACACCTTCGTCCCTGGACCCTGGTTAGAGCAGAGACCTATTAAAAAATTGCTTAATCTAGATCATTAATTTTGTGTGTATAGATTTTCCTTAATCTGTTTGGGTTTCTACTTTTCTTCTTCTTCTCAAATTCCAGATTATAGATCTTTTGAAGAGTGTGGATTGAATTATCTCTTCTTTTTTTCTTACTAATTCAGAGCATTTGTGATCTGAGAAAGATACAAGTTGAAAGAAGATGGATACGGATTCAGTTAAATCAACTCTCTCTAATTTAGCATTTGGAAATGTGCTTGCTGCTGCTGCTCGCGATTATCAAAAGGTGATCTTTCCAACTCTTGCTTCTCTTAAGTCTTAACCCTCTTTCAGTTCCGTTCTACTATATTTGAGATGCTTTTCTTTTTACTTTGTTCATTATGGATGAATTCATTAATTGCTCATATTGTGAACTGTACATCGTGACAGCAATTACTCTTCAAATGTTTAGTCCTCTCTTTTCCTAGTAAGGAAGCAACTATTTTTATGACTAGTTGCTTAGTTTTCTGTCACCTTAATTTGCGGGGGAAACCCCAATTTTTTTCTTGAAGCTTGCGATCTTTTTCTCATCTTTTTCTTCTTTTCCACACTATATGAAAGATTGAGTTGCCCTAAGGATCATATGTTCACATAGCAAAGGCATCCATACTGTTCCGTGTCTTGACGTGATTATCAAACAGGCGCTTGCTTTCCATAGGAATAGTTAACTATCAAAAAGGCCTTTGAAAAGCACAACTAGGCATGCCATGTCTGCTTCCCTTGTCTATGAACCAAAAATGATTTTTTTTTTTTTTTTAATATATATATCCACTTGCAAAACATCCAAGGTATTGCTTTTGTTATGCTGCAAGAGTGGTCATTCGCTCTCCATGCTCGGTTGGCTAGGTGGAATGCAATGTTTTCAACTACAACAACTGCTATCTCCTTTCCCTGTGCTCACTAAGATCCTCTTTTTAGTTGAAAGCTGCTTTTGTATAGCTATGAGGGGATGAATATCAGAGGTACACCATGCTGGTGTCAGCTCTGGTCCTTATTGTTGGTTGATAGGGACTTGAAGCTGTTGTTTTAGTCCAACTGACCAGGTACAATTGGACACTGATAATTTCACCTAACTTATTTCTCTGATACAATTCAGTTCTGCTCTTGGTTATAAGATAGGACTGCTTCTGTTATAGCCCAGTGTCCATGGGTGGCGTGGTTTTCCTTGAAGATTATACTTACGGAGAAGATTTCGTCTAAAACCTGTTCCTTCGATTTTCTGATCTCCGTCTAACTAATTTGGGTTTTCATATGTTCGAACATACTAGATCCCATGCGCGCACATTAGTCATTTCTTCCATTTCCTTCTCTTTTGTCTCTGATTAAGTCAGATAATATGAATTTCTTGTGCCTTTTGTTGAATAAAAGAACATTTATAGTTGTGGAGCTTATGGATGATTGATAATTGACTATCATTATGTTTTTATAGTCTGATTTAAGTATGTCATACAGCTATTTTTTAAGTTACATGTGGACTTCTTAGCTTCTATAAATTCATTTTTTTAATGATATATGATCTTATTCCCTCAATTTTTTTAACAGGAAGTATTAGCCCAAGAAAAAGCTCAATCATCCAGTTCTGTGAATCAGGAGATAGATCTTGATGATTTGATGGATGTAAGTTCTACATGCTTTTCTCCAAATAAGCACACAACCACCTACTAGGCTACTACTTCTATTTCTAATGAGTTACGGCTGGTGATGGTGTTAGGATCCTGAACTAGAGAAGTTGCACGCAGACAGAATTGCAGCCTTAAAGGTTTGTGTCCTAGTTTTTATCCTGAACTTGTACAATGTATGAATATCTGTATTTTCCCCCTAAAATAGAAAAAATCCTTTTGTTGATAGAAAGAAGCTGAGAAACGGCAAGCATTAACAAGACAGGGACATGGAGAGTTCAGAGAGATAACAGAAGGGGATTTCTTGGGTGAGGTTACTCAGAGCGAAAAGGTCATTTGCCACTTCTACCACCGCGAGTTTTATAGATGCAAGTAATGCATCTTCTCTCTGTCTCTCTTATCATCACCATCATCATCATTTGGGTGTACTTTAGTTACGCTGACCTACTTTTCTACATAAAGGATTATGGATAAGCATTTGAAATCTCTGGCGCCAAAGCATCTTGATACCAAGTTCATTAGGCTAGACGCAGAGGTAAGATGAATTACTTTATCCACAACAATTCCATGTGCAGAGGATTTAATAATTACTAGTTCATAAAGAATGTTTAGATATGACTACTTTTGAAAAATCTATGCAGAATGCCCCTTTCTTCATCACCAAACTGGGGATCAAAACACTGCCTTGTGTCATACTTTTCAGGTGAGTTATCTGCACTTTGTTAGACAAAGTGTATGGAATTATCCAAACCAACTCTCTTCTGTACGTCTGATTAACCTTTTTCTGTAATTTCAGAAAAGGAGTCGCAGTAGATAGGCTGGTTGGGTTTCAAGATGTAGGAGGAAAAGATGACTTCACTACCAGGGCTCTCGAGGTTGTCTTGATTAAAAAAGGTACTGCTACCATGAAATGTCAAACCATATAGTTCATCATCTGTTGTTACTCGGGCTGAAAGTTTTGTGTGTTTTGTTTTGCATCTGGTCTATTAATTATTTCATTGGAATGGAATGCAGGTATTATTAGTGAGAAAAAGAAGGATGAAGAAGATGATGATGATTACCCGGAAAGCAGACGCCGTTCTGTGAGGGCTTCTGTGGATGCAGGTTCTGATTCGGATTGAATCAACATGATATGGTTTTCCTGTGCGCATTTTCTTTCGGTTGATTATGGACCACTGCGTTGGTGATAATTAACTTTGTTCACCATGTTGTAAAACTGGAATTGGTCTTGACAGTCTATGGATGAAAAAGGTAAACTAGTGATTTAAGTGTCAGTTTTTATGGTTTTACTATTCGATTCAGGTTGACGTGTCACTGATATGATACTGAATCATGAAGTTGTTAGTTTCTTTTTATGTGAAATGCTAAGATTTTGTTGTGAAACTAAGTTGAAACATATAAGAGAAAGAAGAGATCAAAAGAAAGAGCAATATCATTAAGTCGATGCATTCTAATAGTTTAAAGGATCTTTTGGTAGATGTTTGACCTAAATCGGCTTTCAGTGTAACATGTTTTTTTAGATTTTGGTGCAATATACTTGCACGTGTAAATTTTTAGTGCATCAATTAGTTGATCGTTAGTGTTGACCGTTAAGTACCTATGTGCAAGTCACGTGACTTCTCCTATGTTTTATTTTTGCTCAATTCAGTCCCTACGCTCAACTGCTTTTTTTTAGCCACTGCCAAGTCTTCCAACAACCACCCAGGTCCACCGACCACCACTAATCTAGACCGGACGACTCCGGCTAGAACCACAGAGGGCCTCTGACTCCAATTGAGCCACATAGAGCTCAGTTGGAGCCTTATGTAACTCTGGTCGGAGCCATAGAGCTTCGATTTGGGCCATTTATTGTCAAATTGTGGCGGGACGGCTCCTATTGGAGTCGTTCGGTCCAGATTAGTGGTGGTCGGTGGACTTTTATGGTGACATGAGATTTTGACAGTGACTAGAAGAAAAGTAATTGATTGGAGAAAATAATATGAACTAAATTGAGCAAAAATAAAACTCATGTAAAGTCACATGACTTGCATATGGGTACTCAACGGTCAAAACTAATGAACTTGAATATGAGTATTTAGCAATCAACTACTAACGGATCCACCAAAAGTCTACAAAGTGTAAACATATTTCACCAAAAGAAAAAGGTTTAAAAAAATACATATTACACCAAAAGTCAATTTCAATCAGAGATATTGTATGGCAAAAAAAAATCAGATATATTGTACCAAAAGAGATTTTAACCTTAGCTTAAAGGGTTAAGAATATATAAACTCTCTGAAGTTTGCTCCATGTGAAATTTTGGTGTCTGATGATTAAAATGATGAAATTGACAGTCCCAAGTTTCATTTTTGTTAAAATTTGGTATCTCGGTGTGATTACTTTAGAGAAGTCAATTCCGACGAAACCGACTGTCAAATAGGAGCTCTTATGCACGCTTCCTACTCGTCACCTTGCCGGGATCGTCACCTAAGAAGGCAGCCACATCCACGCAAATAAATCTCGCTCTATTGTCGCTGGAAAACACTCCACACCACTCTGTTAGAAACATTTTCTTTCGGATGTTTAAGTTTTGGAAGAGATTTGACGATTTTATAAAAAGTAAAGAGTGATGAATTATATTATAAGTGGATGGATTATAAGTAGATGAATGAGTTGATGTGTTTGAAGGGAGAGAAAAAGACACACGAAGACGCCAAATTTAAAAAAAATGAAACTTGAGACTGTCATTTTCAACATTTTAAACTTCAGACACCATAATCTCACATGGAGCAAACTTAAGACATTTTATAGGTTCTTAACCCTAGTTTAAATTACATGGTCAGTAATGAATTTATCTGTCAAATTATCACTCATAACGGATTTACTGCACGTCAGTCGGTGTCACGTCACCTTCCTTCTCGTATATGGGATTGCTAATTTGCTGCTATGCACAATAGAGACTGAAAACAATGCAACTGTTGGTACAAAAGAATCGAAGGGCAGGCAGAGTGCCTTCCTTGGGAAGAAACTAAAAGAATCAAGGTGGTGATTTCTTCTTCTTCTTCATATCCTAAACTTGTCCTTCATGCGGGAAATCATCTTAAACTTTTCTTCCGCTTCTACCTGCTTCCGGATATCATTCCTCGATGCTCTATCCGGATGAAATCTCAACAACGCTCGCTTATATGCTTCACGCACCTAAAATCATTTTACCACTCACTTATAATCAATCCAGATATTTAACCAAAAAAAAATTTATTATTCAAAAAATTCAAATTTTATTATTTATGTAACTCGCCTCGTGCGAAGCTGGTGGTCGATTCGAACTGCCCCCCACTTGTATTCCTAAGCCACGGAGCAATGAAGCCATATCAATGAACGTCATTTCCAATCTCGAAAGCTCCTTCCGAATCTCTGACCGCAATTGCTCTTTCATGTTCATATCCTCCTCATCCTAATAGAGTGTGAATTTAGTAAGTAATACAGACCATCACAATATACCAATCAAACAGTTATAGAATGTTTTATTGAAGATGGATGCTCTAAGCAACAACCTTCTTTTGTGTCTGCCTCACTTCTTCCACGCGCTGCTTTTGTCTCCTTTCCATGTCTAGTAATCGCAAAACTTCAGCTTTTTTTCTCTTCCGTAGCTTCTGGGCCTCTTCTGCCTGCAGTCACAAGAACACAATTCCCCATCCTACTATCTTTAGAATGCTTTGATTCCAGCAGCATCATTCACTAATTATAAATAAATATATTTGCACAAACAAACATGTCTAACAGTAATGACATAGTAAATAATATTATAAGCTTATCTAGCATTGAAACTTAATCAAATATGGAGATGTCAAAAGACAGGACACTATGAAATAGGTACCATCATTTGTTTTTTCGCCAAATAAGTACAATTGTATGAAATGTTGTTTTTCAAATTTCACCAGACATGAAGATAATCTTTTGGTATAGAAACTAGTGGAAAACCAGATAAAATAATTCATGACACATATAAACCTTTTGGTATAGTGGGGATTATAGGCAGGATTTAAACGCCTTCATGGACATTTACAGATTGTTTTGCATGTACATCAATACATCCTTTGTTTCTCCTAACCATTTCGTAAATCCTGCACTTTTTTTTGTGCCTTATTAGTGAAATTGCCACCTTATTATTCGAAAGAAACAGAAGAGTAAGTGTATTAAGGATATACAAATACAAATATATATTCTATTCCGTTATTTGTTCAATTGCTATAAACATATCAGAAGTTTGTAGCTTAGTCCTCAAAGTAAATAAGTATACAGTACAAGGAAGAGCAATTCTGAAAAAAAATATACTCAAATTTAAGTCGGAAATAATAAATAATTCAGCCCAAACATTTCATTCAATTATTTGCACTTAATTAATTATGGGCATACGTTTCCGTGCTACTTCACTCCATATGAAGAAGCTTGAAATAACGATAACCGCTAGAATAACGTAGAACGGGAGGATTGAGAAGGAGTAAACCTAACCTGTATTTGTAGCTGCCTTTGTCGAGATGCCCATTCTTCCTCCTGAGCTTGCCTGTATTCATCCGTCTCCTTCATCTTTTCTCTCCCATTAATGATGATATCCTGCAAGTTGGCAATGCAGTCACCATTTTTAGCATTTGGCTGTTCCGCTTGTTCTGAATGAATGATTGGTGCTGATTTAAACGCGCCGTCCTCTTTAGAAAAAGGTCTTCTTAAACACCCATCTGCATTTTCCAGAGAACAGGCTTCAGCATGAACCTCTTCAGATGGACCACATGATGCAGACTCCAATGTGACATCCTTCACACAAATTCCACGGCCATTTCCATTATTGGTACTACCAGAATCCCTGGTAATGTTTAATGGTGTGCCAAATGCTTCCTGATTGAGGTCAAAAGCTCCATCATGGAGTTTGTTAGAATTGCCATGGCAGGAAACTTCCCCAGAGGACACTCCATCATTCGCATCTACAACTCTCTCATCAAGAATATCTGGTGAACCATAATCTTGGGATTCAGAAGACGCGCTGCCTTCATCGTTAATACTCACTGCTTGAGGGATATCAGAAGATGGATCGCCCTCATTTTTTTGCTGTTCAACCTTAGAGCATGCAGGAGTGTAAGAACTCCATTTACATTTTCTCTCCATAGAATACCGTGGATTTACACGAACTCCCTCTTCAGTCCAGTTAGCTGCATTATTTGCTTTATCACTACTGCAACAATTTACCTGCGTAGCACTTTTTCCTTTCTGTGTCTCTTTGTCAATCTGGACATTGCAATTATGAGAGGATTTAGACTTTTCATATGCTGACCAAGAGTGTGCATGCTCTCCCTTGAAAAAGGCCTCCTTGTTCTCCCTCCTAACATCTGCATTTTCTCTGTCATGGAAACCAGAGGTACTTGCCAAATTCTCCCCACCAGATTGATCATTAAACCTGTGACTGGTGTCTACATGTTTTCCTTTGTACAAGTCATCTCTGTTGTCCACTGGCACACTTGTATGAGCACCAGTATGGAGGCCAGATATGCTTGCTTGATTCCCCTGAGCATATCGATCCTTAAAAATCTCATGTTTTCTTCTTAAAAAAGCTTTTTCCCATTGCTCACGGAGCTTACCAGATGAAGCCTCCAACAACTCAGAGTCAGACAAATCACTCTCACTGTCCGATAAGCTGCTCTCTGAGTCATTCAAACCATATCGATTTTTGCTAGGAAGCTTGCTGGAACTGGGTTTCTCACAATTTGGTACCTTCGAAGTGAAATTTTCTTCTCGGGCAGTAGGACCTGCTGGATTAACATCAACTGAGGACGAGGAGGGTCTTTTGGTTGATACCCTGTCACTTCTCAAATTTTTACTGCCTGTCTCGCTAAATCTGATGTGATCAACATCATTATTTTCATCTTCCTCGTCACCATCGAGATCAATCCTAATTATTTTATGATGTGGAACTTTACTTCCCTTTCTATGTGCACATGGACCTAGTAACTTCTCCTGGACAGACTCAGGGACATCTAATATGATAACGTCACTGTCACCATCTAAATCGATTATGACAATGTTGTCTAAATTCCCATTCTTCTTAACCCTGTTTACACTTGTGCAAGCTCTAGGATGGCAACCACCTCCGTACATTCCATCTCCTCTCATTTTATTTTGCTTAATGTGACAAATAACTGTGAGAAATTTCACGTTTTAGAGATACAACAGGAAGACAACAAAGACAAATAGAAAATGCAAAATTACACTCCATACATAAATAGCAACCCAGCAATCTAAATTTCATGCTTGAATCAACAGTGAAAGAAGTAAAGACTCTGTCCCCTCTCTAAAACGAAAGGTGGGAAGCAACGAAAAGTGCAATAGGAAACACCATATTATAAGCTATAATAAACAGATATGGAGTAATTAGTTCCTTCTGACACCTTCGTGTAATAGCAAATGCTCGACTATCTATTCTTCCGGGCGTACATGGCACAATTTTTCTCCCCTCTTAAGTTTTCCAAGCATATCCTAATATGGATATATGCAGATACAACTATTTCCTAAATACACTGTCCCAGTAATTGAAAACCTTGCAGCTACTTGATAATCCTACCTAACTAAGAATTAGATATGTTGGTTGAAGATCAGTTGGACACTTGCCTGCTCGATGCTCTATGCTCACTGAGGAAAAAGGATTCAATACATCAAAACCTTAATCCCGTCAAAGGCGACTCTTTGCAAATCTGTTGCTTGTCCTAGACGAAGACGCCCCACCAAGATTCCCTTGAAACAACATACGCGATCATGTAAGGGGTCTAACCTCATGCCCCGAGTTCAGAACTAGGGAAGATGAAGAATCTCACCAACCAGTCAGTCAGTACGAAATCGGGGGATCGCAGTGGCAACCGATGAGCTCAGCGTCTGACTCAGTGAATCGATAACGGGAGAAAATCTTGCTCCAGAACAAACTCCTCCAATTGCAGTTACCGAAGACAAAGTAGGAAATAGCGCTCTCGGTAACCCTAACTTAAAATTTTATTTTATATATTTTCACGGAGACGGAAAATTTGTATATGCCCGGCAACAATGGTGATGGAAATTGCAAATTCTCTTGGTCAACAAACGATTGATTCGGGGTTAAAATCTTTGAAATGTGGAATATAATACAAATTGATATTTGATATATATAAATATATAATATAATGTTTCTAAATTTTAAATGTTTTAAAAGTTCAAATTGTTACACACAATCATTTCACCCGTTAATAATGATGAATGTTCAAAAACATTTTTAACTTGAATGAAGGAAAATGTCATTTTAATCAAAACTAAAACTCAATATATATTCATTTATCATTCACTTTCACTTAATTAAAGTTTTAAAAATTAAATTTCTTAACTTTCTTATCTAATAAAACCATTTTCTAGTTTGTTTACTTCTCCGGATAAAATTAATATTTTCAAAGTCTTCATGTAGTTTGCTAGTCATATCCACTTAATGAAAATGCTCTTGTAGATAAATTTGTTATGATGAAAACGTTCGACACATTGTAGAATTTTCAGTGTAATCTTCTATGTAATGTAAGTGGTAGTGAGTTTTAATTAAGAGAGTCTTGCTCAACTGCTTATTTATATACTATATGCACAAGACAGTTGTAACTAAATTGGTATGTTAAAAAGTTTGTCCTCATACTAAGAAGGTTTTACCCAAATCAAGAAGATAATAAATAATATAAAGGAAAAACTGGAAAAATATCAAGGAGAATGTTTATCAGAAGAATGAGAATAATTATTCATAAAAAAAGAAAATTATAAAATTTTCGTTGTCATATTAATTGGAATACATTTTTTATTTTTATTTTTAGTGGTAAGTTTTAGAAGTGTATGTGTCGAATGTTTTTCTTTGTTTTTATTATGTCAGTGCTACTAAGCATATTAACTTCAACTAATGTCTTTATAAATTTTCAAGAATAATAGTTTATTTTGAAAGAAAAAAATTGATATTATTTTGATTTTTGGGATAAATTGATGTATTTTACGGATTTTTTTTTTTTTTTTTAATTAGGATAAAAAAAATCATGTTGTGAGGTGTGGGTAAATGTTGGTGATACATATATTATATAGTTCATAAAATTTCACAAGTATGTGAAGTGAATATAAATTGTATGAAAAGTATATAATTTGGGTTAAAAGCGTGGGTTTGAACAAATGTCATCCGTATTCACCAAAAAAAAATGAAAATGTCATCCCTATAATCCTTCCTGCTGCTCGCTCCTAGGGTTTTAGGGTGTTACTGAACCAGAGTGAAAGATACCCTGGTTTTCAGTTTATGCCTTGATACTTCAAATCTGTTCAATGAGGTACCTTCGGTCCATATCCTCGCATCTCTCCCGCGTCCGCAGATCCCCTTCTAGCAATGCTATCTTCTCTGTTCGTGGACTCACCACCTCTACTCCGCAAGAATCAAAGCCCTCCGATCGTGTCTCGACCATCGTCGACGAGATCTCCGGATTAACGCTACTCGAAGTCTCAGACCTGTCCGAGGTCCTCCGCAAGAAGCTCAACATCGAGGAGATGCCAGTCATGGCGGTTATGATGCCCGGTATGGGATTCGGTGTGAGAGGCGGAGGGAAGGGAGGTGCTGCTGCATCCAAGGTGGAGGAGAAGGCCGAGAAGACGGCCTTCGACTTGAAGCTTGAGGGATTCGAGGCAGCCAGTAAAATTAAGGTGATCAAGGAAGTGAGGGCATTCACGGACTTGGGGCTGAAGGAGGCTAAAGATTTGGTGGAGAAGGCACCAACCCTGTTGAAGAAGGGTGTGACCAAGGAAGAAGCGGCCAAGATTGTTGAGAAGATGAAGGAAGTTGGTGCTAAGGTCACCATGGAATGAGGTAGCATTATGTATTCGCTTCTACAACCATTCACTTTTCCTAGGAATTGAAAAGATACGTTTTTTAATTAGTTCTGATATTCTGCCTATACTGCTTGAATGTGCTAAATCTAAGGTACTAGTAGAACCTGGATTTGATGTTCACTACAAATTCAATTAAGAAAGTTGGTGCAGTTAGCAGGCAAGTTTGGAAAAGCTCTTGGCTTGATTTCCGACTTGGTCCTTTTAGAGTTTTAAATGCCTTATGTAGAACCGTGAAGTACATATAGAAAGTAATGGTGAATTCTGATCAATCGTTTGATTGCATTTCCTTTTTTTTCTTTGAACTGAAATGGCTGTGCCTCATGAGACGGACTCCTTCACTATATGCATATCATTAGACTTCAGTCTATTAGACTCTTGAAGTAATTAACTCCTCTACTCGAATGTTGGTCTAATATATACATCAAATTTTTTTATTTTATTTTATTTTTTTCGTAGGGCTATAGTCGTAATGCATAATGTAACATGGCTCAACATTGCATGCTTGCTTGTCCTAATTAGTTTTGTTGAATAGTCCAAGTGCTGTACATAGAGAAATCCATTGTTGATTATATGGATTAATTAAAGCAAGAGAGCTCACAGTCTCACACGACCAGTAATATCTAAGTAATCTAAGTCATGTGTAGTATATATACATTGAAGTTAACTTAGCCTAGTGATTGATATCTTTGCTTTTGAATGTAGATATAGATACCATGAGTTCAAGTCTCAAATTTATCATTTTTGGTGGAATTTAAACATTTTTTAGGGGAAGATTGAAAATATAAGCAGACTCCTCCAGACCTCCACTACCCATAGTTCACCCTTTTACAAATAATATTGATGCTTAGATAATAGCCTATCTGCATTTGATAAGACGAAGTAAGATAATGAAGGAAAGGGGAAGAAACCACTTATTCAAGTAAATGAGAGAAATTTGAAGCAATGAAGGGATTCATTGCACCTCGAAAAGTTGTAGGCTTAGGGTTTTGTTCCCCCATCAATTTGTAAATATTTGAAAGGAAAGGCTGGTAATACGAAGTTGCTGTCTTGTCTCTCTTCATGATACTTTTTTTATGGGGGTATCATAGCAAATTCATCAGGATGATAATGTTATCAATGTGCCTCTTTTAATTACTATTGTTATACTTATAGGATCGGAATCTATCCTAAAAGCAAGGAGTGGAGAAACGAAATGTCTCCACCAAAGATATTCTTTTATGCATCATCAAGTCCCATCGTGTAAAGAAAGATAGGTTGATTAGGTGGATTATTGGTGTGCAGATTACAGAAAAGTATGCATTTTATGTTTGGCAGCAAAGAAATGGAGGAAAATGACCTTAATGATGCAAGTTGTAGGGCCTAATTGGCTTTAATAACGGTGCAAATTGAGAGAGATTTGGAATGAAAAAGGAACAAATGTAGTCACATTATGGATGAGTTTGATGATAAAAAGGCTTGATTGCAGGATTTAGAGGAAGATAAAAAGGCGTTTAGTGCAACCATTTTGCCAGGTTCATGCGCAGGAGGGAGGTTGGTTAGGTCAGTTACATATCTTTGATTGCCAGTGTCTGTGACTCGCAACATTGTATCATAAAATTATTGGAGACTTGTGGCAGGATGCTGAAAAGATGATGACATTGATTGGTGTTGCATTTCATATAGCACCACCACCAGCACCTGTTGTTATTACAACACTCTTTTTGTTCCTTGCTTGTAAGATGAATAAGTCGCAGTTTTGGTGATAGTTGATTAGCAGGATAACATTCCGTAATGTGTTTATCATTTTATTACAAGGGAGATACACATTTGCATACAAAATAGTAGCATATTCATTTTTTGTGAGCGTTACAAAATGCATTTTTAAATTTTTTGTTGAGGTGTCAAGGAAATGTTGAGGTTGAAGTAATATGTTGCAAGATAGCACGTTAGCTTGTCTAGCTAGTGTTGCAAGTAATATTATCAGAACCGATTGGCGGTCCGATAGGGAACCAGATCTTAGACAGTTTGATTTGATGAAAAGACCAGAATACAACTGGATAGGAAAGAATAACGTGCAAACGTGACACTTTAAAAAAGTCATGTGAACGTTGGCACATAATGTTTTCCGTCAAGTTTTAACGGAATTGATTTTTTAGTCTAAAATTGAAAGTTACGGTATAAAGAAAGATTTTAAAAATCGAAGTTCAATTAACCAATTGTAAAAACAAGAAAACAAAGTTATAGGTAGCAACTTAGTTATGTATAGCAAGATTCTCGCAAGTTAGTTAATAGGGTTAATAACCTGTGAAATATCTAAATTTTGATAACCGGAGATGTCTGAATTTTGATAACAAAGTTAAAAATTCAGACCTTTCGAATTAACTTTTAAAAATTCAGACATCTCCGATTAATATGTGTCAAAATTCTGACATTTTATAGGTTATTAACCCTAGTTAATAATAATAACTAATAGAAATTATCATTTAGGTAAAAAAGGTGGGGCTTGAACCGCGCCTACCTAGACCTCCCCAAGGGCCAAGACTATAGGACACCCAGTTACGTGGTAGACAAGAAAGACCGACTGAATGAAAAAAAACAAGAGTCCAAGCCAAAAAAAAAAGACAGTAGTAGTTAAGTCCCGAACCTAAACCTTAGCATATCTCATTTAAAAAAAAACCCTTAGCATAGTATACCATCCCAATCTAAAATCAATTAAAGCAAAATAAATTAGCACATACGCTACTTGAATTGAGGCAGCAGATATTAAAGCAACATACATTGTAATCTCATTCATCCATCACCATCCGCATGTCATCATGCTCCAAATTGAAGCAGTTTTACGATCGAGTTAAAAAAACACACCAAATATTTAATTACTATTCCTTTACAACACTGCCAGTTTAAGAAGCATGAATGAATACATTTCACTCACCAGTAGTACTACTTCCAACAGGCTTCTCCTTGCCTTTCAAAGGGAAGCCAAACCTAATCCTTGAGGAGGATAGAAAGAAAGAAAAGCCCCACCATCACATCCATCCATGCTTTTTTAGGCTGCCATTTATTGTTACACTTTGTCATCGTGAAACCACCACCTCGTCTCTTTCGGTGATCTCCCGTTTCTGCAGTTCTTCACATAGCGGTCATTGTCTTCAGGGCGTTGCTGCATGTATAACTCAAATCATTTTCAACTCCCCACAGCCAATAATAATAATAATACTAACAAACTATACAATGCAACTCCCATTCAAACCCACAAAACCCAACCCAAATAACAAAAAATATTTGGAGTTGCAAAATCCACATGGCAGCTAGCAACCTTTCAAATATATATATATATATATATATATATGGAAGAAAAAAAAAGTTGAGACGGAATATATAGTCTGAATATATGCCAAACCGAGACCTAGAAACATAAGGTGGACAAACTAAACCCAGTCATACCTAGAGAGCCTGCACTTACAAGGAAAAAGAAAAGGAGCACATTTGCAAGGATTAAACAGACCTTTGCAGGGGAGCTTGACAGCATAGACAGAATGCTGATACAAATAGAGCTAACTGTCATGGCTGGTGACCAAGAATCGTATAAAATATCTGTCATGGTAAGAATGCAAGTATAATGATAAGTCACCTGTAAATATATTCCACCTTTATAAATAAATATACATACATAGATATATAGGTGAATCATCAAAAAAGCACAGTAGAAAAGTTGTAGAAGAGATGCATGATGTTGCAAAAGACAATAAACAGATGAGACCAATATCTACACAGGGAAATTGCAAACCTTGAAGTGAAGCCACAAATAAAAACAAAGACAATAAGGAGTACCTAAGCAAATGTGACCATTGCTGTAAATATGAGGATGGAGAGGAGCTGGATGCAGAAATATAACCTGTGGATTGAGAACGGGAAATTGCAACAAATTACAGCCTACATAGAAAATATAATTGACCCCAGCCGTAACTTTATGAAAACAAGATTCATCTTAAGGGATGAGGATATAAACCTGCGGAGCCTCCATGGGATAATGCTCAGGGAAGTCAACTTGAAGCTGATAGATTTCATTGGAATAGAGTGTTCCAGCTGCTCCATTTACTTCAATAACCCACCTTTCAAATCAAACAAAGCGCAAAACAATCAATCAGACAAGGTCCTAGAGAATGAAATCTTAACCAACTAGCACCAAGAAAGAAGACATGGTCGTGCAGCTGCCAATTTCCAATCTAAATAGCGAATTAACAGACGGAAGCAGTTTGTTTCACAACATTTGATGCGGTTAAAACCGTCAGGAACAGGAATGAAGATATAATTGAGAATGAACCCTAAAAAGGAGGGAGAAATAAAAAATGGAGGACAAACCTCTGGAGATTGTCGGTGACTTTGTGCTTGAAGCCGAATGGAGGGTTGACTTGCCACTCGACGAGCTCCTTCTGGAGTCGATTGGAAGCAATCTTACTCAGAGTCTGCCACACCATCATCAGAATAGAGAAGATGCAATAAATTAGCAATTGAAGTGAATCAAATTTGGAGGCAGCCAAAGTGAAAGGATGATAAAGAAGAAGACCTTGCGGGAGGTGGCGGAGGAGCTGGTCATTGCTGCCCTCTGCAATCGGCGAGAGAGAGAACAAGGGTGGATTTGTGATGGCGTTGACAAGAGAGAACAGGGACAGTTTTTATGTTTTCTTCTAATTATATTTATAATTAATTTTTTCTTCCTCTTTATTTATAATTATAATAATAATTATTATTAATATTATCTTCTTCTCTTTTATTCCCTTTAATTAATTAATTAATAGATATGGTATATTTGTTTTTCTTTCCAAAGAAAAGAATGCCTTGTCAATTTCTTTCAACTTGGATTAACGGTTAATTATATTCATAGATTACTATTTATTTTTTATTGATAGACCACAACTTATAAACTTTATCAAATTACAATTACTACACTTTAAGTTTTATTAAAACCACAAAGATAAGATTTTTATTTAAAGACAAAAAATATTTTTTCAGTATATTTTGTCATTTTTTAAAATATGTATGCATGTAATTATGTCACATCTTTTCATAATTTTTTAATAATTTTTGTTTCTATTTTTTTAAAAATAAATAATATAACTTGAGACTAAAGTTAAATAAATAAAAAATTGTGGTTTACAGAAAGCAATTAGTGTGTAATAATAGAATTTCCCATGGTGTAATGTTCAACTTTTACTGAGCTGTGAAGATTTATGCTGAAATCTGTTTATACATACAATTTGATTGATATAAGCATCATACCCTTTGTATATGCGTCTGCACACTTAAAAAATGTATTGATTTCACCCACAACCAATAAATGTGAAGAGAAAAAAGATTTTCCAACCAATATCGGGTTTTGTTTTACTTTACCTCCTTGTTTGTTTAGTAGTCAATACAATAAATGAGTGGGAATGGCAATGGCATCAATAAATTTGTCTATAGCAGCAGAAAGAATCGAACCTAATACACAATCCAATTCAATCTTGAAAATATAATATTGGGGAATCTGATACGGCTCCTTGTCCACTATCTATTATTAGATTCCTTTGTTCCCCCCCCTAATTCTATATTTCTATTACAATCACCGTCAATATTATCATTGTCCAATTCAAAGTAAAAACAGGTAATTACTAATTACTACATACATCGCATGCTAATTTTTATGTTCAATTTACTTGACCTAATATTAATACCAAGTTCCTTTTTTTTTGGCTAAATAATACCAAGTTCCTTTGTTATTATTATTATTTACAAAACGGAAACAACAAAGCAAAACAATACAAAAGGGCTAAACTATTGTTTGTGCTCTTTATAATCATCCTCCAGTCCATGAACAAACATCACCACCAGCTAATCTTATATAACAAACAGAGATTAATAGCAGCTTACATGTCATTCACTGCCTTGTAATTCCAACTAGTTTTATTACAACTTGAGGTATCATCACTGGTAATAAATAAGTTGTTGTTAACAATATACATACATGCTTTATTTATTCGCCGGTCGGTCAGACGGGCAACGTGTCTGCATAATATCTACATTGAAAACCCTACTTAGCTGGACATCATCGACATTGCATTTGTAATGTGTATGATGCATTAAATTTAAAAAAAATATGTATGAAAGAAAGAACACAAGAATACTTACTCGGGTGACAACGACTCAATGACTAGTCGAATGTGGAAGAACTTTATATGGGTTAAGTATGCCATTTGGATCCACCAAAGATTTGATAGAAGCCATTAGCTTTACCTGCAGAATAATCAGTAGTAGTAGTAGGATAGGATTTGGTGAGAGGATAAATTATTATATCATAATAAAGACTGAAAAGTTACACACACATACCACTGGAGGTGACTTGCTGTACAAGATCTTATTAGCTTTCATTAACCCCACCCCGTGCTCAGCACTAATGCTCCCGCGATTCTCAGATGTCCACTCATACACAAAAGGTTCTATTTTTGCTAAAATCTGAAAGAAAGTAGAGTCTCTTTGTCATCATCAGTCGGTCAATAAATAAAAATTATTATATCTGATGCCAAAGAAAGAAATTTACAGCTTCATCATATTGAGGAGCAGAAATGTTCAGATGCAGGTTGCCATCTCCAAGGTGACCATATCCCACAACACTAGCTAAATTACCTGCAAAATCCACAAACACCTTCATCTTAACTACACCGCATCCTTCAAAGTAAGTAGAGTAGACACTGATATTGAGATGGTACAATTCTCTCATTTGTAGTAGCTCCACTCAACTAAAACACATGATGCATCAGACTGATAATTTTGTAATATACATAACATATTATGCTTCCCTACCAATTCAGAATTTGAGTTGTGCCAGTAGCATTTTACTATATCAAACTTTCTGGGATTTGCATTGCCTACTAACTTCTTTTCTCAAGATACATTTTTCCTCAGCATCATCAGAACAGAAACCAATCTATACAGTTAGTCAGTCACAGTAAATTGGTTTTACCAAGTCTTTCCCGCATTGCTACCACAAGATTATCAATCTTTTCTACTGGTATGGACAGATCGTACTTGTAAACAGCACCTGCCTTCATCAATGCTTCTGGTATGCCCTGTTACCACCATATGCCGAAAATAGCAGAACAGTCAACTTCAACTGAAGTAACACAGAATGAGAACAAGACTGATAGTGTAATATTAACATTTGTCACATGCAGAGTTTACATTTCAAGTACCCAAAGGAAAAAAAAACCTAAATCAATAGGTAAACTTACATCAGTAAAAATTAGGGTATCATGCTTCAATATCAAATAAGACATAAGAAGTCAAGATTTAGGGGGAAAAGACCGATTTAAGAGTTTGATTCTAGAAAGGATTTATCAACATGAATGGCGCAGATGTCAAGAAGTTGATAGAACAAGCACTTTGCAAACGCTCAAGAACAAATAACAATCTATTATTGTTTGGAATAAAATTAGAAAAACTGACGGCTACAAACAATACTAAAAGGACTATTACTGGCAATTATAATATTAAAAATATCGATGAAGCTCTAAACCTCACGAAGACGCCAAACTGAAGATGCTTGTTGAATGTCCTGAGCAACAACACCATCTGAAATCAAACCACCTTCCATTGCACTCAATAAGAAGGCTTCAAGTTTCTCTCTGCAATTGTTCAAGAAGTAGCACACATCATCAGGTGAAGGTAATTCAAAGACTGCTGAGGAGTTAGTATAACTATTAGGGAAGTTCTTCACTTGTTAAGCCAAGGTCACAGATCTACCATTAAAAACCGTTGAAAAAACATAATAACAGGCAGAGTTCACAGCACATGCTATCAACGATAAGAAGAACATCAATTCTGAATTTGTTTTATTAATTGTGCGACTCCTCCATTTCATGTCTCTTAGGATGACAACCTTAAAAGAAATTACCTGTCATTAGATTCATTACTGCCAGTTGTCTCAATCAAGACGTAGAAATTGTGAAACGATTGCGGCAATGGGTTACGAACACCTTCTAAGTGGTGTAGAGCCTGCAAGTTCAATAAATAAAAAGTTTAAGAGTCCTTATTATTTAGGTAGGAGCAAGGACACTATTCTCCACATAAAGTAACAAACAGAAATGTTAAAGGGAAAGTCAAATCAGTTAACAAACCATTTTAACTTATTTTGCAGTTGAGTTGAAGAGATTTATCAAAATAACTCAAGTTAAACAGGTAGCTTGAACCTTGAACCTAGGTTTGCAGTTGAGTTATTGCAACTCTATGAAAGTCTTGACTCTTGAGCTATGTCACATATGAACTTACAGACACAGGTCTAACCATGTTATTTCCAAGGTAAGTATGTTCATTGGATTAAGATCATTTTTTTTGTTTAATGGGTTCCAGACATGCTTAAGGTTGTTTCAGAAAGATTGCCAAAACAAAAGTAAGATTATTTCTTGCAAGTGAAAAGGACAAAAATCAAGAAAGTTAAAGGATGTAAATATCAACATGGACAATTCACAATTCTGCAATAGCTAAAGCATAAAACGTAACACGAATTTAGATAGAAACCCTCACCAAAGACATTGCTTGTTCATCCAAGTACTCAAAAGCAGAGAGAACCTCTCCAAGTTTCGTTTTTGCTTCCAGCAAAAGTTTCTGATACAAATGACAGCTAGAATAAGATTGTGAATCATTTCCTACATACAATAAGACGTTCTTAAGATAACATGCAACTGAGAGAAAGTTAAACATAATCTCGACCATCTCCTTGGAGGGTTAGGACATACATACCAGGCAACTGGAATAATCTTGACATGCAAGAAAAGCTACATTTACGGATGATAGCTTCGGAGGAGTAAGGATTGACACCTTAGTTATAACTCCCAGGGATCCCTCACCGCCTGTATAAATTGTTAAAGTTCCAATTAATTGAACAAATAGACTGAGAGAAAGTGTTGAAGGTTTTACTAATATAACCGTAAAATTTTGAGATGAATACAGCTCATATCACTCATAGAGCCTAATATTATATTTCACACGGTACCAGAGCTTGGGTCCAGGTCGATGTGAACGCGCATTAGAGGCTGCAGGATTCTGATAACCATGCTAAAGGTCGGTTATTGGGCTTGCCTCTGGTCTGAGTCGGACCATACCCTAGTGGCGGAAGTACAGATGTACCTCATCCCAGGTGTCAACAAGATGTTCAAATGAGGGCCATGTAAATGCGAAGAAAAAAAATGGTCTTTAGAAATAAAAAAACTTCATGTTACACCTTAGTATGGGTGTTGGAGCCTCACATGGCTTAGAATATAGAGAACGTGAGGAATATAAATATTAGGCTTTCCAATTGGATGAGAGCCTAGAAAACTTACAAAGTCCACTACTATATTCCACATTTGCACCCCTTATCTATTCCTAAAAAATTTCGAAACAAGATAATAGAACCCTTTTTCTAAACCTCACCTATGAAAAGATGCTTCAGATCGTAGCCAGTATTATCTTTACGCAAAGTACCAAGCATGTCGAGCACCTCACCATTAGCTAAAACTACCTCAAGACCTGTAATAACAATAGATATTATACTCTAAAACTAATATATATATATATAATATTCAAGTTGTTATCGAGTGAAACAAAAGTTATCTTACAAAAAATGTGATGGGAGCAAGATTATAGTAAAACGAACTTAAGTACAATAAGAATATCAGTATAAGATAGAAATACGAATTTAACGTGCTCTGCAAGAAGTAAATAGTAAGATATAACATTCCTCTTCATCATGAAACAAACATTGTAAGGAAACAGCTCTCACCAAGCACATTTGCATGAAGTGATCCATATCGAATAAGGCGTAAACCACCCGCATTAGTTGAAACATTCCCACCTATTTGGCAGCTCCCCTTTGCACCTAAGTCCAGTGGCATAATAAATCTGAATAGAAGCATGATTTACTTAAAGGGGATTGAAATACTATGATCAATTTTTTTTCTATTCTTCAAACCAAATGGCAAATTAGCCACAAACCGCTTCCTATTTCGGGAGTCGGAGAAAACATTAGAACTGTAGCTTGCCATTAAAGGCAACTGGACTGATAGCTTACGTGCACATTGATATCTAAAGACAGTGATATACTATAGTATATTAGTAATTTTCAAAACATTAAACATAACTAGATTGAGTTATCCTAAACTGTAGTAATAATACCCATCCCGTTTATATTATGAAATGAGTTACATGATTCAGAAGCATTCCTCATGTATTGTGGTTATTTATTGTATAGAACCTAACAATTAATTTTTTCTTAGTAAACATGATGATGGTCTTTGTTGTAATGGGAAGCAAATTATTAAAATAAACTACCTCTACACGCATTTTTGGCATTCCATAGGGTGCAGAATGATAAAGTTTGATCTCCATGAGTTAATAGTCTTTTTTAACAATGAAAGATGGCAATAGAAGATGCAGCCCCAAATCACTAATATCTTATTTGCTTCTAAATTATGGTGCATTATTTTCCATTAATTAATATAATTACCATCTTGAACAAAACAACTAGAGAACAGATGCATCTTGGCGAAGGAAAGAAAGCATACCCTTTGTTGTCTAAAAATGTGATTAAGTTTTCCAATATGCACCCTGCTTCACAAACCAGTACACCACTAACCTGCAAAAGAATAACTATGTTATCTGTATTAGAATGTATTTATGTCTTCCTAGCTTATTACACACCTCTCAAGTATAATGAGGTGGTTAAGTGATATGACGCTTACTGAAACCTAACAGGATGGGGGGACAAAGGATTTGGAGGACAAAGGCATTAGGGAGAAAGGTGATATTAGAAAAAGTCTCTAGCTGATGTGAAAGAAATCCTTCTGCAATGTATTGATAACATGAGTGAAATAAAGAATATAGGAAAACATCAAGTAACCAGCAAAGCATACCGGCAATTAATAAGTGGGGCAGCTCCGGGCCAATAAAATCAGTTATGTTATAGCCCTACTAGCTCTAACAAAGAAAGACATGAATAGAACCTCATGAGAAAATTGTGGTCTCATATCAGTGAATAGGAGTCACTCTCGTGAACACCTAGGGTGGTTCACGTAATGAACTTGTGAAAAGTGGAATAACTCCATCATCTAAAGAAATGCAGGTAGAGAAGGCAACCAGATCAAAGCTCATCGTGGTAAAAATTGCGTACCTTGTCAAAAGATATGATGTCATGCATTGAGCCTAGATTGACAAGCACCTGAAAAGTCATACAGCACTAATTAATGGAAGTTACATCTAAAGAAAAGGCTAAACTTATCTGTAGACTTCATTTAATCTCTATAAATATCATAAGGAAATGAAGCACCTAGAATCAAATTCAGCTTTCATGTAAACATTTCACATTGTCCATTTTAAGGTGATTTTATCCAATTTCATAACTAGGTAGAATAGAGTAAGTAACTAAACCATGGTCAGTGCTAAAGATCAAAGTCGAATGGGTTTGTAAGAAATCTTAAATAGCCTCGCTTTTCTATGCAATTAACTAACTATAAAAATAAAGTTAGAAGAAAATGGGTTTGGATATAGAATCAAATCAACGAAACACTACCTCATCAAAGACAGGGACACTGCCACCAACAAGACCAGTATTTCCACCTTGGGGAACAACAGCCAAGCATCTTGAGTTGCAGTACCTAAGAATCTGAGAAACCTGCACAAGATGGTTAAGGATTTTGAATCTGTAAGTCATATAAGAGGGAACACTGTATTTAAGGACCAAAACATTACATCAGATTTGGCTTACTTAGGCAATCCTAGGCAGATTTTATTTCTAGAGATTATATCCACAAACAAGGGAATAATGAACAGTATATCCATATGAAGAGAAAAAGGAAAGGAAGGAACCTCTTCGGTGCTGCGAGGTTGAAGCAAAAGCTTACTTGAACCTCTGTACTTATGCATCCAATCTGTATTTGCAGCCAAGAGCGTGTCTTCATCCTGGATGACATTTTTATCCCCGAGTAATGCCTTGAAGTAACTTATATCATCAGAATTCAGTGTTGCAAATCTAGGATTCCTCTGAATATTTGCAGCTAAGGAACTATAGCATCTATACTGAAGTCCATGTTTTTCTTGGAGCCCATCTAGCCTTATCAAATTCCGTGAAAGAAATCGTCCACTATGCAGCCTTTCTTGCCTAGCAAATGATTGGACCGGTCCCAGATTACATCCACTGCCATGCCCTATTCCTGCTTCAAAAACGAAACCTTTCACCAACTGTTGGAAAGTTGTAGCATGACTCAATCATGAAATTCATTAACTTGCAGTCTAAGAAAAATGAATATGTTATTCTGAATGAGCTAATATTTGGAACATGGATTCTACGCACATTGAAGTAATATATGTTAAACCACGTCTTTACCTACAAGCTCAAGTTTTATGACAGCTAGCTGGTCGAATAGTCCATTTAAATTTCACATAGCAAAGACCGCAAGGGGCTGACCAATTTGATAAAACTTCTATGAAATGAAAACAAACAAGAAAAGAAAAATCTTTTAAGTACATGTAACTATGACCATCCACCGCACTTTAGAATTCAACCTGTGCTTAAAATCCTAATTTCCTTTCCTCCATCAATTATCAAGTACAATTCTGGATACTGTGAGCCGAAAGTGGAGCAATCATCGTAGTCATTTTGCAACAATACATACAGCATCAAATCAAACCACAATAAATTACAAGGAGAACCGAACAATTCAGTGAAGGATTGCATAAATGAAGAATCAAAGAGAAACTGGCATTGTCTGGGAAAAAAAAAGTCCAGTTACGGTCTGAAACTTTACACTTGAACAGGACACGGAATGATATACCAACCAGAGGCAAGTGAATGGCGAGAACTGGAATTGTATTGAGGATCACACAAGGCGTTTGAACAAAGTCGAACTATACGGCGTCCTGACAATCTCCACTTCTCCATCCTCATCATTTCTTTCCTCGGTAGCGTCGAAATCTGCTTCTTCTTTTCTTTTTCTTTTCTACAAAAAAAAAAAAAAAAGAGAGAGAGAGAGAGAAAACTTATCTTAGACGGGAAAAGAAAATCAAAGCCAACAACTAATCATCAAAGGTTTCATAGCAAAACCGTTAAATGAACCGGAAAAAACGAACCGCATAACGGTTCACTATTTGAATCTTCAACTCAACCGGATGGACAAGCTCTGCTGCGTGTTTCTCTAATCCCTAACTACCTCTTCTCTCTAGTCTTCTGCACCTCACCTCCTCCGTCTCTTCAATGGCTTCTTCCGTCACCTCTCTATCCTCCATTCGAATCCCCAGAAGATGTCGCTGCTTCAGCCTCAGATATCTCTCTTCCAATTACTCGCCACCACTCATCTCCGCCACCGCGGATTCGACTGCTTATCGCAAGCTACTTCAGACCAGGAGGACATCCGCCATCACTTCATCGAGAAACTTCTCTCAATCTCGCTTCCCCGCCTCCAGCATAAGCAACTCTCAAATTCCAACACTGCACCATTTCATTGCCCAATCTTCTGCTGCTGCTGCTCTTAGTGCCGCCGATACTCTGCCTGAGTACGCTCTCTTACTTCCAGCTGATAGATTTTTGTTCCTTTTAACAAGTTATCATACGTAATACCTGTTTCATCGATGTATAAAGACAAATTTCTCACTGTCGCGTGTAAAAAATATTTATTTGGAAACTAGAATGTAGAATCCCCATAGAGAACTGTAGTGGATAGTGTTGCATTTACAAGAATTTTAGCTATAGAATTGCTTCACGGCTAGGATCTCAGTGGAGTTTGGTTGGCCTAATTTTGCAGCCAGTTTGTATGTAGGAATTTTCTTGCAAATGATCGCTGCAATTAGAGCCATTGTCTCAATCTTTTTCTTGCTTAGTTTCCATTCAGCTATCCTCCTATTAATTGGGGGAACCAGTGATGCAGCTACATGTAATTTCAGTCTCTTGTCTTGGGGTCATACATGTTAAGTTTGAGGGATAAAATATCTGATGAAAGGGGGATCTCTCTGATTTGCAGAACCCTTTGCTAACCAATATGCAGAAGTGGATTATCCCAAATTACTCTGAAACTTCTGATGATATATTGTTCTTGCATCTTCATTTTTCCTGTTGCTCATATTATACATATTTTATTTCTAATTTCATCGAGCAAACAACTTTGGAACTTAAGCTTGTTTTGTTTTACCCTAGGCTCATACCAGCTGCTGAAAGTCAATCCAAAGGTCGTATTTACCATGAAACATATGGATGTCAAATGAACATCAACGATATGGAGATTGTCCTATCAATCATGAAAAATTCTGGTTACAGTGAAATTGTGGATGTGCCTGAGAATGCTGAAATTATTTTTATTAACACTTGTGCCATAAGGGATAACGCAGAGCAGAAGGTATGGCAAAGGCTTAACTACTTTTGGTTTCTCAAAAGGCAGTGGAAAAGTAACGTTGCTACCGGCAGGTCACAGTCTTCGAAGCCTCCAAAAGTAGTTGTATTAGGATGTATGGCTGAGAGATTGAAAGAGAAGATTCTAGATGCTGATAAAATGGTTGATGTTGTCTGTGGTCCTGATGCTTATAGAGATTTGCCTCGTTTACTTGATGAGGTTGATTACGGTCAGAAGGGGATAAATACTCTTTTATCTCTCGAAGAGACTTATGCTGATGTCAGTCCTGTTAGAATCTCAAAGAACTCAGTTACTGCTTTTGTCTCAGTTATGAGGGGTTGTAATAACATGTGCTCTTTTTGCATTGTCCCTTTCACTCGAGGCAGAGAGAGGTCACGCCCTGTTGAGTCAATAGTCAGAGAGGTTACTGAGTTGTCAGAAGCAGGAGTCAAAGAGGTAACACTTCTTGGACAGAATGTAAATAGCTACAACGATACATCTGAGCTTGAAAAAAGTACACCTGAACCTGGTGCGGACTGGAAATTGAGTGAAGGCTTTTCCAGCATGTGCAAAGTGAAAAACATGGGCCATCGCTTTGCTGATCTTCTAGATCGACTCTCCTTAGAGTTTCCTGAGATGCGGTTCAGATATACATCCCCACACCCCAAAGATTTCCCCGATGAGCTACTATATCTTATGCGAGACAGGCATAACGTTTGCAAAAACATTCATTTGCCTGCACAAAGTGGTAGCAGCTCTGTTCTGGAAAGAATGCGACGGGGTTATACACGTGAGGCATACTTGGAATTAGTGCAGAAGATACGGACTATTATTCCAGATGTAGCAATAAGCAGCGATTTCATTTGTGGTAAGAGGTTTTTTCTGCTTTTCCTGATAGTGGTTAATTATCTGAAAATTCTAAATCTATACTGTCGCGTCATAAAAAATAGGCTATAATCAACCAAAAAAGTTGTTGATGTCTTAGGTAGCAAATAGAAAGAGGATCCCAAGTCCTTTTGGTAGTATATATGTTTTGCTATGGGAAAGTGGTTTTGTTTTGAGCCTTTCTTGCATGGTCAACTAAGTGTTGAGAAGTAGCATAATTGAGGTAGGCATCTCATATTTTTTTGGATTGGATTGGATTTTGGTAGGTTTTTGTGGAGAAAGTGAAGAGGACCATGAAGCAACACTGAGCCTTATGAAGATGGTGGGTTATGATATGGCATACATGTTTGCATACAGCATGAGGGAGAAAACACATGCAAACAGGAACTATGAAGATGATGTCCCAGAGGAAGTAAAGCAGAGGAGGCTAACAGAAATGATTGAGACATTCAGGGAGAGCACGGGTAAGTGTTACGACTCCCAGGTCGGAAGTAGGCAACTAGTATTGGTTGAAGGGCCAAACAAGAGAGCTCCAGAAACAGAGCTGATAGGAAAGAGTGACAGATATCATAGGGTTATATTTGAAAAGGTGCCCATCGTTGATCGTGATGGGGGGAGTGGTAAGAGAAACCCCGTGGTTGGGGACTATGTGGAAGTTCGCATACTCAAATCCACAAGAGCATCTCTGTTTGGAGAGGCGGTTGCAATAACCAAGCTGACTTCGTTTTACAACATTGAGAGTGAGGAATCATCTATCCGCCAAGTTAGTACTGCTTGAGAGGATGAGGAACATTCATTCAGAGCTGTTTTGTTTTGTTTTGTGAATAGTGAAGTTGGATGGAATAACATCAACATTGTAGAGGAGTTTGTTGTCTTCTGTATTAATTACAGGCAGCCTGCTGTGCTATTTTCTTAAGTGTGGCATCAAAGTAGTCGAATTCCTTAATCATCATAATTCATACCTTTTTCTTTTGCTCGTTTCATCATAATCCATACTTGATTATTTACAATAAGCCAGGAGGAATAGAATCTTTAATGTATAAATAAAGAGATCAAGAATATGAAGCAGTTTTTATTTAGAATCAAATCAAACCCGAAATAATAACTAGTATAATATAAACCCTAATCAAGTAAAATCTCGCACAGTACGTGGGTAGTAATAATAGTAATATCTATAGTTGCATACTCATGTTGGCTTGCCTATCCTAAATTACCTGCTTTTCTGGTAGATATTCTTTACCTACTTACTGTATGTAATTGTTGTCAGTAGTTTATATTCGCAGTTTCTAAGTAGAAAATAAATAACCCAAGCAAGGATAGCTTCAAATAATGGAGCTGAAACCGAAACAATGAGAATCACTCGGCGCTTTCGCCCCAAAAGGGAAGCATGCTTACTGGAAAAGAAACTGTCAGGACAACAAAATTAAAACATTGAGGCAATTACTAGGAAAATGGAATGTTTGAAGCAGACCAACCACAAGCAAAAGCTGAAACAACATTAGTATCCATCTAGTCTAGTCTAGGAAAAAGAGTTGGGATCAAATAGCTTTCATGTTCCCCTACTAAATAGGAGGGTGGTCCAATCCGATAAACGACTACCTGATGAGGAAGAAGCATCAAGCCGCAGTGGTGGTGGCCCTTTTCTTGTCTTCCTCGAGCTTTTGCAGCTCTGCTAACCGTTGTGCCCATTCTCTATCCCTTGCCACTGCAGCCATCTTTCTCTCTACCCTCTGGTTAAGCTTCTTCCTTTTTGCTTCCTGCACCTGCACTTTCCGTTTCTTTGCTTCCGCCTGTCCACACACACCCATCATCAGGATGACCAAACTAACATGTGCCATATCTCAAAATTGATAGCCTCCAACACTTTGGCCCAAAAAAAAAAGATAGCCTCCAACACAATATTACATTTGGTCCATGGATGCTCTACGAGCATGAAACCTCAAGAAAATGCTTAATGAATCTGTCCACCTTGAGTAATGGCATTCTATATGGATCTGTCTGTCATTCATATTTAAATAGGGGATACACCCGTGCTTGTCTCGTTGCTACACAAAAACAAAACTCTCCAAAAGATGACAGTGGTAAAGGTAGAAAATCAGGCTGCAGATAAATATGCCTTTATTGTACTAACTGTTGCTAGTGTCTTTGGATTGCTAGTTTCATATCAAAACTAAATAGCCCAGACATTTTGTGAAAAAAGGGTAAATACGATGTCATTGCAGAAGGCAATTCCAGGAGGCAAAAACAATATAAAGTCTTTCAAAATGAAACTCAAAGCCATGAAAACAAAAAAGTGCTTCACATAAAAACCGTATAGTATCCACATTACAAATCAATTCCAGCTCTTCTACCACAAAACACACTGAATTAAAATTACACATTCATGTGTTGGGTTGCAGAACAAACAATTGATGATCTAATGGAGAATAAGCCACAAATGGCAAGTGCCAAGGAAGTAAGTATCCAGCTTCTTCTAAGCTACTGATTTGCAAGTTAAATAATATACATACAGCATCACTTTCAAAAGACATGGTACTCTAAAACATGCCACCCAGCGTCAACACTAGCATATTTTGCTCAGGCCTCAGGTATAGAAATACTAACCTAACAATGCAAATACAGAGACAGTAGTTATAAACAAAATGGTATCACATGAAACAAAAAGGAAGGAAAACCGCACCAATATGAATGCATGGCGAAGCCTCATTCGCTTTTTCTCATTCCTTCTCTTGACACTTCCTTCATTTGGTTGATTAGGAAGTATGGGCTCCCCAGGCACATACTTGACCCATGCATATGGTCCTACATTATAAGGGCGCCCAGTCAATTAATATTCAGATACAACTAAAACAGAAACAAGTTTGCTATGACAAAATACAATAATGCAGAAACTTCTTCATCTGCAAGCATCTGTTATCAGGATAGTCCACATTGATGTAATCCATTTTCACAAAATCAAATGCAGAAGTGTTCTTTACCAAACAAATGAAAGACTAAAGAGGTATCCTGAATTCTTTTCAAGTGAGGATCACGGTCATTTCCACGAAAAAAAAAAGTTGAAGAAATCAAAATCCTTGGTCTAAAAAACGCAATCAATGGAGGAGAACGACCTGGGGGTTTCAAGCTAGCCCTTTTGCGGCGAGGCTTGTCCACAGGCCTCCTCTTCGGAAACCTGGTGTCAGTTAAGCTATGAACTCCGCTAACTGACTGGGTCCATGGAGATGGAATGTGCAGCAACCCACTAGCGAAAGGAAACCGGTAGAGGAGGGCGTTCGGCAGCGGCGCGACAGTAATTAAACACTTGGAATTCGAGATAATGGAGGAGGGGGATGCTAGGGTTCTTGATAGGGGCTGAATGATGCTTCTTAGGGTTCTAAATCCCATTTCTGATTCTTCTGTAGAACCAAAATTAGCCTTCACAGATGGCTGAAAAGAACGACGTGTAGAAGCCGAAGGAGGCGATCACTGAATGGAACAGATAGAAATCAAACCTGCAGCAGGTGTGCAAGTTCAATTTATATGAAGGATGGAGATGACATACTGATTGATGCAGCTAAGATAGATTAAGAGCAGGGGAAGGAAAACGAAGACTGCGGCGCTGCAGGAAAAAGAAAAAGAAAGACGCAGCTGTTATCAGACCGGACCGGACCATCGGTCTGACCGGGTCCGACCGGGAACCGGAGCTTGGGACGGTCCGTTTCGACAAAAAAGACTAGGGATCCACGCGAACCCAGTCTAATTGTCCGTTTTTTAGAGAATTGGCCGGTTTTGAGTGAACCGATAAGTTCACAAGTTCACAGACAAATTAAAATAAATAATGGGCCGAATTAAAATTGGGCAATTTTTTGTGAACATGGGCTTTGGCCTTTGGTCTGCTCATAACTATAACCTAGGACTTGTAAACTTCAATTGAAAAATAATAAGTTGGAAATTTTTTTAGCATAAGAATATCCACAGTAGTATTACATAAATGTAGGTATAATGTATTTTTTATGTAAAATGTATAAAACAGTGCTATAATGGTTTCATATAACACTAGGAGCTTTCCCCGCGCGCCGCGCAGGTTATTTTTTACTTAATTATAAGTAAATATGATATTATTTAATCAAATCATAGTTATTAATATGATTAATTTAAACTAAATATATTTAATCTAAAATCTGTATTTGGTTGAATAATAAAGTTTTCCTTTTGTCAAAATAATAAAGTTTATTTTAAATAATAATAATACTTTTTTTTTGCCAAATAATAATAATATATGAAAATGAAATTTTACATACTTTAAAATTATAGGATTGAGAAAACGTTTTCAAAATAATATTTTTTTATATGAGCTTATTAGGAATTAAAGAGCAAATTAAAATCCAACATAATGCAGATTTTGGGTTCACAAAATGCAACAGTTGAATCCTTAATCTGCCTAATAACAAAGCCCATCAAAGCCAGCCCATTCTAACCCATTTTTTTCTAGTAAACGATTCTAACCCACCTAGATAGCAGGTAAAGTGAAACCCTCCATGAAAATCCAATCCCTAGATGCAAGAGTAGAAAGGTCATGCTCCCATCTGTCGATCGAACACCTTCGCCCCACCCGTCGCAACTCTAGACGTCAGCTCATGTTACACCTCTTCATGCCGGTTACTGAATGTCGGCTGCGTATCTTAGATTCAGGCGCTCATAATCACACCGATGATTTTCAGAAGTTTAAATCTCAGATCTGTTGAAACCCTTCTGAATCGCCCAAATCTACGTGACATGCAAATGGCAGTTGATGACAGGAGAGATAGCGATGGTTAAGACGCGATTGAGTGAGAGAAATACCATCAGCCGCTAAAGCGACGACGATTGCAGGGAAAGGGGCTTGGCGCGACGATCAGACGATGGTTGCATGGGGCTTGGCAGGGCGATATCATATCCTTTCTACAGTCTTTGAAGACCTTCCTGGCTGATGTAAACATTGTTCTCAGCATATCTAGGTTTTTCTATACCTCCATAATTACCCTCACCCTCCAACTGGAAGCCCATAAGCCATACATGCAACTCCAAAAACCCAACTACTGCCGAATCAAACCACCATCAGTTTCAATTCCACATATCTCTGTCGCTGAGTCTGTGCTGAATTGATTCGATCTCCAATTTAGAAGTATTTATACCGCTCGTGATTGTACTACATGTACATGTGTTGTATTGATTCGTGTAAAATAATTGAAGCTCTTGAAAACGGTTCATGTTTATATAACGCGTTATCTAAATAACGTTTCATGTTCTGAATCTCTACACTTCTTGATGAGTAATTGCTGCTTTGATTTCAGAAAAGTTAATTCAGAGTAACGAAGGAGCATAAAGATTAAAACTTAAATTAGTCTAAAATAATTGCTTGCTGCTTTGATGATTTAAAAAAAAATTAACGGAGTGTAACGAATAAGGAGGATAAAATTAAAACTGAAATTAATCTAAATTTCAGAGGAACGACGTCATTTTGGTTTGATGACGTGTCAACATCACAATGAATACATACCATCTGTATTAGTTAAGAGTCCAGAAGTGTAAAACACTGTCGCTTTTTGTGGGTGTGACGTGTGAAGCAGAGGATGAACAGACCATCCGTATTAGAAGAAAGATAGACAAAAGCGGCGGCGTTTCGAATAAAAGTGGTTAAAGGAGAAAAGGGCTGGGGTTGGTGGCGTGTTTTCTCGGTTTACATTGGGCCTTGACTGTATAATATTTAGATTAGTATTAGGATGACCACGTGGCAACTTATTGTTTAGACTAATCTAGGATTAGTATATATTTAGATTTAGATTCCTTAAAAGCGGGACTCACTTATTTTTACGTAACATATTCCTTAAACTTAAGGAATGGACTGTGTATTACGTAACTAATTTTTAATTATAAATTAATTCATTTTATAATCAATGCTAATATCTTATTGGTAGTTGTTGGAAAATTTAATAATAAAATATATTTAAATAATATGATTGCAGAGCAAATATTGTTTATGTATGTTTTAACTTTACGTATTACTTAAATACATAAATGTCTACGTGGCAACTTTAAAGAATGCGATTTAAGTAAAACCATTGTGAATGCTCTAACGACGCAGCAACTGAAGGACTCCAGACCAGGTTGAACCTTCTCTAAACCTCTCTTTGTCCATCTTCCTCTCCAACTACCAGAACATGCTCACAACCTTCAAACTCTACATCACTCCCAAGATGCAGTCGTTTTCAAATCCTCGTCGAATCGCTCTTCCACTCTTCAATCCTCATAAGCTCGAGAGAGGTACAGACTTGAACGCTCTTCTATCGATCATCTATCGCTCTTGAACGTGCTCGATTTCGTGCCTTCTATCACCCTTGAACGTCTTCAAACGCTCTTCTACGGCTCTTGAAGGAGCGAATGACAACTTCAGATTTTATACTTGAAGAATATGAACAGACTGTGGTCAGAACGGTTCGACCAAGTTCGAACTAGATGAACTGGGAACTGGTGGGCTAGCCGGTTCAACTCCGGTCCGATCCTGATAACACTGTGTAAAAGGATGCATGCTTTTTGCAGCGTGACCCACATAATAGGAAAGATGTAGAAACAAGATCAAAATTATCGGAGTTGTGTGTAATTTTTTATTTTTTATTAATATATAATCGACTTGAATTGTCGGTAATTAAAATAATTCAGATCTAAAATGGGTAATTTTCAAAAATTAACACAGTCAGTTTTTTTTTCTATCAGATGTCGACATCTTAGATGTATTTTGGAAGAAATGTGTATTCTTTTAAATAGTCTTCATAGTTCACGTCCGTACATACATTGTATACGTATGTGATATGTAATTACATATAATTCATTATATATATTATAATTTACTAAATGTAGGTAAATTTTGGAACATGTGCAAAGTGCAAACTGTACATATAAAAGTTTATAAAACGAATTCTATTAAAACATTATGAGAGAAATAAATGAAATTAATTGTAATTAATTTTTTAATAGTGCATATATAATTATTAAAGACATACAAACATAATAATTAATTAGACGCGTAAAATATGAAATTGACAATAGTTAAAAAAATAACTACCTGAGGGTCGACTCTCACTTACACCGATGGAGGAACATCTACATAAGTTAAGAGTTGCCGACTTAATTTGCATGGATGGGCCTACGTGAGATATTAAGTGTATTGAAAACCTAATATCAAACCATGAGAGACAAGTCATCACAGCTGTCACCCTCCCAGCCACACCCAGATCAGGTGTCATTATATGGCCATCTAGCAAAACAGGACGAGCTGAGGTCAATGCCATATATATCGTGATATTGCTCCGAGCCAAACGACGATTAATGGACAACGGCTGATAACACACTCCTTGTGGAAAGAAGTATAGGCTGTGATAACCATCCCTAAGGTTAGATCTTTTTTTCTGGAAGCTCAACTCCGGGGCCCTACCGCTGAGATCGGAGCTAATTAGGCGAGGCGTTAATATAAGTGACACATGTCCTTTTTGCGACGAGATAGAAACAGTCGACCATATGCTGTGTCAATGCTCTTGGACGAAGATGGTATGGCTTGCGACACTAAACCTTCGACCAGGACTAGAGGGCATTCAGTCAATAGAAACGTAGTTTGTTGGTCTTAGAAGTATGAATGATGGTCTCTAATCAGATTGGTGTGTTGGGCAATATGGAAAGAACGTTGCAGAGCTATGTATGCTCGAGAACAACCTAATCCTACACAACTGGTGACCTAATGTGCAAAGGACCATGGAGATTATTGGTTGATTTTGTTGTCGGCAAACCAGAAACATCGAGATGCCACTGTTGAGTCAAGATCGGAGCAATGGAACCCACCAGAGGAGAATACTATCAAGTTGAATTGTGATACGGCTTGGGAGGAGCAAACCAGGATTGGGGCAATTGAGATTATAACTCGAGATTGTCGTGGAATGGTGGTCGGCGGAGTAAATAGACGTATTAATGACTTGGGTTGCCTCCCACTCGAAACATTTGCAGTACATGAAGCTGCTCGGCTTGCCATACAAGAAAGGTGGTAAAAAATAGAGATTTAGACGGACTCATCGGAAGTAGCCTTATCTTTAACGGAGGAGCGACACCAAATCCAATGGATAACAGAGCCAACCATCAGCAATATCAAGCACCTTGCTTTAAAAATCTCAGATGTTAAATGGCGAGCTATATCAAAAAAGCCAATGAATTTGCAAACTGGATCGCTACTCAATCCAGAAAGAGGTCGTGCATTGATAATTGAGTTTTTCAACCAACGCCCTCTTTTTTATTTTTGCTTAATAAGGATCGGGACTTTATCCCCCACGATGTAATGAACCTTTGATGTTTGCGTTTAACGAAGTTTTGTTGGCCAAAAAAAATTTAAAAAAAATAAAATGTTTTAATTGTTAGTATTTGCATATGTGTCATCGACACGTTAAACACATCGAGAAGGGAGCGTGCATGAGAGCTCCTATTTGATAGTCGGTTTCGTCGGGATTAGCTTCTCTAAAGTAATCACACTCAGACACTAAATTTCAACAAAAATGAAACCTGGAACTGTCCATTTTAAACTTCAGACGTCAAAATCTAACATAGAGCAAACTTCAGACAGTTTATAAGTTATTAACCCTTTAAGATATGTCAATCGACAAATAACAGATATACGCCGATTATGATGAAATAATATCAATTTAATAAATTTAATTAATCATTGTTATTATATCAATAATTATACATGTCAATATCATACCTGCAGAGTGGAGGTAGCACCTAATAGTAATATTAACTAATAGTAATATTGTTGTAGTCAAATAACACATAATTATTGTAAAGAATTGACTATAGCCTAACACTTCCATTAGTGAAAAATCAAATCCACAGTGACATAAACAAAGAATCAAATCTGCAAAAGCTATATTTGATTCTTATTCTTATCAATCACAGGTGAACTTCTGATAAAGCAACATGATCTTCTTCCATCACATGTGAACTTCTAAAAAAAGATGATCATCATCCGTTCACTTCTTCATGTATGTTTTCTTCTTATATAAAATCAATGTAGTAGTTGTTGGTAGTTCCTAACTTCTTATCCATCCAATAACTCTATCTTTCCTTCCATCTAAAACCATACACTATAATATCCTCTGAAGAAGCGAAATGGATCCGAAACTAATTCAATTCCTACTACTCATTACTATCAAATTCAGATTATCCTCAAAATCAAAATCCCCCAAGTTCTCTATCTCCTAGAGCTTCAAATTCATCTACTTTTCAAAATTCTGAATTTCAAGTTCCTTAGTTTCCACAAGCTCAAGTCCCGTTTTATAATTTTCCTAACCATCACAATGGAAATACGGCTACATACACCTTTCAACCGCAAATTCCAACATCGAGTTCGGATTCTGGATCTATAGGTTTTGGATGTCCATCTAATCCATATTTTCGCGGGCCAATCAATTTGAATATGAGTTCTCCATATTCATTTGGTTCAAATTATGGCGAGGTAAATACTTCTAACTCCACTCAATGATTTGATGGTTCGGGAAAAGGAAAAACTCACTGCGGTTGGGAAGATGAGCTCTTATCATTAGTCCTTGGTTGAATGTGCCAACCGATGTCGAGATCGGCAATGATAAAAAGATGTGAAGCATTTTGGAAACAAATTGAGGATTATTGTAGAGAAAGTAACCCCATGTTGATTATAAGTACAATTGCGATTAAAAAACGGTAGTACAATATAAGCGAGGAGGCAAGTAGATTTATCGGTGTTTATGATCAAGCATGCAGAAAAAACGAAAGTGGTACAAACGACAAATACATAATGGAGTTTGCTCACTCCTTTTTCAAGATGAGATATAATATGTAATTCAAGTTTGTGTTTCACTTGAACGTGCTCCGCAAGCATCCGAAATGGATGAGTCTAACCAAACCTCGGAGTAATGGTTCAACGAGATCAAAGATAAACACTTCTGGAGCGTACTCATCATCATCAAATCCGGAGACTCTTGCGGATTAGAGAAGTCGGGCCGGCAGGTGAGGATGTGGGTGTTACGTCTCCAGATCGTCCAAAATGTAAGAATTTGTCTCAAAAGAAAAGAAAATAAAAGAAAATGGAAGGTGACCATGTCTAATGATCATGTTGGCAGTTTTAATGTATTGTTTTTATATTTTTTGTAATGTAATGTTTAAATTATTGCAATCATTTGAAAACATTACGTACTCATTTACATAATAATATTATATATATTCGTAAATTTTATATAACTTTTTAAATACCAAAAAAACTGTAATTTAAAAAAAAATTATAGACGTAAATAATTGAACTATTATCCTAACGACGTCAAGTTTCGAATTTCGGGTTAACAACACACGTCAATCAAAGTTGGAATACAAATATTTGATCTAAAATTGACCAATTTTGACGATTTCATAAAATGTAAAATTTATTGAAAAAATCAATAACATTTTTATGATTTTGTATATATATTTAAATTATTTTTTTTGAATTAATACAGCCTAACACTTGAATGTCATTAATTAGTTTGTTCATGTCAAATATAAATATTTAATTTATATATAATGCTAAAAAAAAACATATTAGGAGTATGAATTTATGTGTATCCCAAAATAGAAGTGGAATCTTATTGCAGCAGTTCATGAGTTTGTTGATGATGAGGAAGTAGGAAATTACCATTGCGAGTTCTCTCAGGCTACAATTTTGCCCATCCAGTAATTTAACTATCTATTGATTGTTGGTGTAATAGCATAGCATATACACCAGTGCAATTCCTTTTGAAGTCAGTCATATATATACAAGGAAGCATATATATGGTACCGCCTTGCGCGCATCATTGCATAGTGTCCTAACTCATGTGCCTAACTTGATTTATCCCCAAGTTTCAACTCCTGACAGAAGAATGAAAACAAGATCATTCATTAATCTGCCACATTCAGTAAAGAATCGCATCATGGATGAATTAATTTACACACCATCCATCTAAGAGCAAGAGGAGTTGACTCACATCATCTGCAGTCCTAGTTGGACATGTTCTGGTGTTGTGTCCTTTCTGCTTGCATAATCTGCAGGTGTATGTTCTTCTGTTATCCACCTTCTTCTCCTCCTTTTCGGTATCTTTCTTCTTTTTGGGACATGACCTTTGATTATGCCCGTGTTGCCCGCACATTCTGCAGCGGTGGAATCTTCTATCCAAGCTTCTTGTTGTTGTTGTTGTAGCCTTGGGATGGTTTATTATTGGCACCAGCTTGGAGCATGTTCTTCGGTTATGACCCTTCTCTCCACAAACCCGACATCTAAAACGCCTGTCTATTAAACTGTCCTTCAGCTCAGGGCAGTAGTGCCTTCTATGTCCCTCCCGTCCACAGTACGAGCAGTAAAACTTAATCCCTGAAAAATCTTCTCATAATTAATTACATAACAAAATAATCTGTTCCACATCAGATAACAAAGAAAGGATAGAGTTAAATGCATTTAGGATTGAATGCTCTCAACTCAATTCAATCCCATTTAGGACTAGTGTCTCACCCAAATGATGCAATTGCTGAAAAACCAAAACCCTATATAAATTGGAAAACTAGTAAGGATAAGGATATGGTTTTGACCTTTCATGGCAGTGCTCCTCTTGCGGCGATTCTCAAGATCACTGAAGAAAGCTTTCTGAACCTCAGAAGTGCGTTTCCTTGCTGCAGGAGTTCCTCTCACCTTCTGCATCCACGTTCATACCAAACACAATATATTACTTTGGTTAAGCATATATATATATATATATATGTAGAAAGATCACGCCAAGCAATTAAAAGACTATGACGGTCAAGACCTTGATAGCAGCAACTCTCTGCGCATGAAGAGTAGGATTGCTGTGGATCATCTTCATCCTCTTTGTAAACAGTCCAGTTTTGGCATTAAGGCTCTGCAAGGAAAAAAAGAGACTCGGGTTTTACAATTCGTTTACTTTTTCATTTAAGATTCATCAGTAATAATCAAATTCTGCAAAATCTTAGCAGTCTCAGTATTGGAAATCATGTCTAGCATCTCCCATAATGAATATTAAGGTAAAAATAATATGATGAATCTAGAACTGTAAGCTTGGATGCAACTAACCTTTAGTGCTCGACTGATCTTCAAACTGACTTCAGGAGATGTTCGGTATACACGTGTTGACTTTTTCTTCACATCCAGCTTTATGTCTAGGTTATCAACTTCATCATCTTCCTTCACCTTGAATGGAGAACTGAAGAGAATTAGTTAGAAAACATAAAAGTAAAAAAAAAATCACAAGAATTTCTAATACGATTGCTTTTTTGTTCTCAAATACATTATAATAAATTAATCATGGATGCACTTCTATTATCCATCTCTAAGAAAATTTCAGACAAACAACAGCTCTCTAGACGTTGATGTGGGAGATACAACTTGGTCCAGGGAGAAGATATTGCAGCAATTGAACAATGCCAGAGAACTCCAACAGAGATCATTATACGGGTTCATAATTTAACTGACAGAAGCAAACAAATGATTATGTTGCTTATGCAACCCAGTGAACACTGCCCTTTCTACGAGACTACCCTTAGCCATTAAGCAAGGAACAAGGTATGCAAACAATTTTACTTTATTTTAGACACAAGTTATGCAGAAAATTCAAATCAATAATTTATCTTCTTGGACTACAATTCAAATCAGTGAACAAGCCTTTTGTTTTTCTTTGGCCGATTAAAAAACAAAACAAAAAAGTGATTGGTTCTTTTTCTTATCACCTTCAGTCCAGCTAATCATTTTGATTTACAAAACATTCAGTCCATTTAACAATCATCAAGTCGTTGTAGTATAGTGGTAAGTATTCCCGCCTGTCACGCGGGTGACCCGGGTTCGATCCCCGGCAACGGCGTTTTGAAGCTATTTTTTATTTTTACTGTCAATAATGTTTGAATTGAAAGAAGATATCTTCACAGATTATTTTACTTGTTTCATTCAATTATTTCTTATTGTAAAACAGATACATCTATACTTAAAAGATCTGCAAATGTCAATGCAAGCAAAAACTTACATAGAACGGGCCTTCTCCCATGGCTGTTCATCTATTGCTTCCTCCCATATGACACATTCTCCTTGGCATCGGTGGCAAGTCACTATACCCTGCAACATGGAGATCAACATCCTGGTATGAAATGAAAAGATGCAGCCATGAACATACAATAGATACTACCACTCCACATAATCATACCTTTCTAAATTTGTGGAAAAAAAAATCTGGATAAGCAGTGTTAGTTGGTGTATATCATTTCTGAAGCGATCTAGAAATGTTCGTCAAATGTTGAAACATGGAAGTTGATTGCAAGAAGAAGGAGAGTAGTTACCTTTCCGCTACATTGTGAACAATCCATCCTAGATCTTTCTATTCCACACTCTGTACAGGGAGTGTACCCTCTTCCACGGCAACTTGGACATGGTAACTCTCTGATATACTGGCCATTAGGACCAAACCAAGATCTTGGTCTTGGTGCACCCGAAACAGCATTCCTGTTAAATTCCGAAGTTCAGTGTTATTTCTATATAGAGATAGGAAGTTTTCTAAAAAACAAAGAAAAAAAGAATTGCATCATCACTAACACTGGGGTGGCTCTCTTTGTGAAAAAATCAATGTGAATCAGGATAAAATGGGTCAACTTAGCGTTAATATTATAATCAAGCATGGCAAATCAGACAGAATATATTAGTAACGGCAGATTTCATTTTCTTATTGGCATTACTTTTACAGTGAAAGTCAGCAAGCAGTTGTTTTGGCCCTTTTGGATTCAGCTGATCATCGAAATAACACTTTGCAGTTGCACAGTAAACATAAATACAGAGGAATTTTTATGGATAATGCTTCTTTTAACAAAACCAAATGAAGGATTACTTTACATTGGGCAAATCAATTGGGTTAAAACAAAGTAATATAGTATTAAAGAAGGTGAGAATCGAACCTGGATGGTAGGTCGATGTCAATTCCCAGCAACTCCTCTGACGGATCATAACCTAGCTACCACCGATCCAAAATAGAACTAGTTTGTATCACACTATCCCAAGGAAAAGGCAACACAGTACAGCACAAACGGAGAGAGATAAGAGAGAGGTACCTGATTGTGGCTAGAGGAGGAGGAATCAGCATTGTCAGGTAATGATGACGTTACCCTAGTAACGAAGCAAAGGTTGTTTCCCTTGAAAGTAGGAAAAGGGAGCAAGCGCGTGGTACGGTGGGGCATAAAGAGCCGCCGCAGACAGAAACAATTAATCGGCATAATGGCGGTGCAGCGGTAGCCGGAGCCGGAGCAGGAGCGGCAGGGATGTTAATGTAAAGGAGGAAATGGGGGCCGGAGAATGAAAGAATCAGCAGAGGACTGAGTAGTAGCAACTTGGAGCTGATTTGATGCTGCATAACGCCATCAATCCGAGCCCTTCTAGTTCTAGCCTGGCCCTTCCTCACCGTCCCTAGTCCTCGTGGCGCTGAGGCTGACCAGTTGAAGATTTCAGGAACTCTAGTCAGCCTTACTATTTCTCTCCTCCTCATAGTTTGATTAGTTTTGGATAATTAGAAGGGTTAAAAGGGTTTTTTTTTTTATTTTTACACAAGTTTGATAAATGCTAGTTTATGGTGTTATATGTTTTCTTTACGCTATTAGAGCATTCATAATGCATAATTAACTCCAACTTATATCCCAATTTTTGCTGCATCAGCGTCACCTAAGTAATATGTCATAAAAAGTAATAGTGTCTTAGAGTTGTCTATTACTACTTCAATGTTGTCTACTATTTTCAACCCTAACTTGAACTCTGTATGTTTTTTTATATTAATAAAATAAATTAACACATTTTTAATTTATTTCATAATAAATATTTCATTCTTAAAATTTATTATTCAAATCTTCTAAATATTATTATTAAATTAAAAACTAAAAAAATAAAGGAAACAATTGCATGTAAAATTCATATTTTAAATAAAAACTTTCATATGTCTCTAATTCAACTAAATTTAACAAGCTAAATCTCAATAATACTAACGCATAGAAAAATATTCATATATAAGAAATTTACATAAATATTTAATATAAAATAGTAATCATATAGAAATTTATTATAAATATTCAACACTTTAAAAATATTAACACAAAATAAAAGAAGCAAAAAAGATGAAAAAAAAAAAGGTTAATAACCTGGGAAATATCTGAATTTTGGCCCATGTTAATCGGAGATGTCTGAATTTTCAAATGTTGATTTGGGGGTCTGAGGTTTCAACTTTGTGGATATAAGAGGTCTCCGTTAATTTTTTCCGTTAAAACTAACGGAAGTTGGTCACATGCTTGGCATGTGACCGGAAATAAAATTAAATTTCCAAAATGTCCTTTTATCAAGTGTGCCCCTCACATGTTTGAAGTGAAAAGACAAAATTGCCCTTAAAGCCACCACGGCTCCGGCCACCGCCACCCCGGCTACGGCAACCACCACCCAGCGACCACCACCCCAACTCCGGCGACCACCACCCAACTCCGACGACCGCCACCACGACTCCGATCTGGAGCTCTGTGGCTCCGATTTGGGCCTACTCGGAGCCGTAGTGGTGGTCGCCGGAGTCGGGTGGTGGTGGTCGTCGGAGTCGGGGTGGTGGTGGTCGGAGCCGGGTGGCGGTGGACAGAGCCGGGTGGTTTTAATTTGACTTCAAGGGTAATTTTGTCATTTCAGATTTCCTCAAATAAGATATTAAATAAAACAAAATATTAAAAGGGTCAAGAATGTCATTTCACACAATTCTGTTAAATTTAACCCTAAAAATGGACGGAAAACTTTAAATCAACAAAGTTGAACTTTCAGACCTTTCAAATTAACTTTTGAAAATTCAGACATCTTCGGATAACATGGGGCAAAATTCAGACTTTTCCTAGGTTATTAACCAAAATAAAAAATTAAAAATTAAAACATTAATTATGGGAAGTGAGAGAGTGGTTCCCGGATTGTACAAGTTTTCTTAGCCATCTACAATGTAATGAGACAACCCACCTTGCTACATGGAGGAGTTGTCCTTCATTTTTTGCTTGCATTGTAGATGCTCTTAGTGTTATTATATGTTTACGTTTTATAAACATTTTGTGCATCCATTAGTTGATCGTTAAGTATCTATATGTAAATCACATAACTTTCCATCAAGTTTTATTTTTGTTCAGTTTAGTCCATAATTTTCTTTCGACTACCGCTCAGGGCCGCCAAAAGCGGATCAGTCCTTAAAGGGTAAGTTTGTTCCTAAACTGAGAAGAGCATAGCATGCTTCGAAGAGTCGCAGTGCTGCTAATGTTGGTAATTGACTTCTTCTTCCTGTCTGATGTTTAGCGTTATTAATGTTGTCTTATCTGTTGCAATTCTAATAATATATATTTCATGTACTATTTGGTTAATTCTTAAAATGAAAACAGGAAATAAAGAATGTTGTTGTACTTTTGTTTATATATATGTTGTATATGTTTGATTTTTTTTTTTCTCAATTGTCAAATGGGTATATAGTTTTAATTATACAGATAGTTAATTGCTTTTTAGCTAAATATTAGGGGTATGTAAAAATGTTAATACCTTAACTTTTTAAAATCTAAATGTCGAACATTTAACTTACTGATTATTTGTCTAACGATTATTTCTTATAGGTTAAAAATATTTACATTTTAAAATAATTGCAAATGTAGTTCCAATTTTTTTTTTATAATCGATGCGCATATATATTCATAAAGCATTCAACACAGCAACACACAAAAGTCATCCGGGTAGGAAAATCAAAGGTATATCGATGCCAAACCAAGTGCCCGACATGCCTTTGCTAGCCGCTAATTTTTCTACCCGATGAGCCAAATCTACTAAGGTTCTCGATTTAAAAGAGACCGAAACATTACAAGTACTTAAAAGAGATAAAATATCTGAAAACATTCCAAATAAAATAGCTGGGCTAGAAGAGGGGTCCTGAGTGCAGTCTGTCAGAGTCTGAGAATCCGTCCATAACTCCGTCGCTCCTAGGAGGGGTCGAAACAGTAGAAGTCCTGTCCTTACCGCCAAGGCCTCCGCAAGCAAAGGAGAAGATCCTACCATGCGACAAACTGAAATACCTAAAAGGACACCATCTTCATTCAAAAGGGCTGTCGCGCCATATATATATCCGCTACTAATATCAACTACACCATCTGAAAGGATACGCGCAAAAGGGTGTTGTTGGGGTGCTTCCCTGATCATTCTTCTTCTGAGTTGCCCTGGTCCTGGGCCTGGGTGTCTGGCTGGTCCTGCGTCATGAATGGTTGAGCCTAGATTATCAACAAAAGTACTATGATATCGTAAAATTACAGACTCTATAGCAGGGACAAAGTTGTTAAAAATAACATTGTTGTTAGAATACATTTACTGATGAACACAGACTCGCCTATTGACTTTTCTAAGATAGGTTGTGAAGATTGAAGTCATTGTAAGGCAGTTGTGATATTGAGAAGCTCCGGGCGCACCATTAATGGGCTTGCAAACCAAACTCTTCGGGTGAACTCACATGTCCACATTAGATGGTTCCAAGTTTCGAAGACTCTTTTGCAAAAACAGCAGAAAGGATTGGCTAATCTGACACGTTTAATTATATCTGAACCGAGGGGGAGGCCGTTAGCACAACCCTTCCAGATGAACATCCTGATTTTTGGCATCGACTTTGCATTCCAAAGTTTTAACCAGAAATTAGGACTACCGATCGCAGGGGTTGATGATGTTGACACAGTAGGGTATGTTCTGGTGAGTGAACATATGTGGTGATAACCAGACTTGACAGAATAGTTTCTATTTTTGGTGTTATTCCAGATGAGTCTATCCGAGATAGGAAATATCGACAGTGGAATTTCCGATATAGCGTTGACGAGTAGTGGATGCAGGAGGCCTTCTAATCCATGTATATTCCAAGTTCTGAAAGTTGGTTCAATCAGATCCTGAACTGTAGTGGGTTGAGGGATAGCGGAGGGTAGGATACAATCCCTGATGATGGGGAAATTGGGCACCCATGGATCGGTCCAGAAGTTAACTGAGGCGCCTGTGCCTATCCTCCAGCGGCTTCCCTCAACTAGAAAAGGTCTGAGGTTGAGTAAAGTACGCCAAGGGAGTGAATGGGACGAATAGGACTTGGTAGACCATAAGGATTTATTCCTGAGATATTTCTGTCTCGTGTTCAAGGCCCAAAGAGAGTCGCCAAAGTTGCTTAAGGAGCATTGCTTGGTTAAAGGCTCTGAGGTCTCTGAGACCAAGGCCTCCATCTCTTTTTGAAGTGAGTAGCTTTTTCCAAGCAATCCAATGAATACCACTGGACGAGGGGGAGGATTTTCATAAAAAGGATATGATCATGCGTTCAATGATATCCAAGGAAGCTAAAGGGATTTTGATGCAAGACATTGCATACGTTGGGATAGACGCTATTGTGGTTTTGATTAGAAGAGCTTTTCCCACCGGGGACAGTAGAGAAGACATCCATGACCTAATCCGAGAACCGATTCTATCTACTAATGTTGTACCTATGGCCTTCTTTTGAGAAGTCCAATCAGTAGGGAGTCCAATATATAAGTCATCATTCTCCATTTTTCTAACCCCTAGGGCTCTCTGATACCTTTCTTGGTCCCTCTCCGCAATGTTCCTACTGAACTTGGTGCTAGATTTGGCATAATTAATGATTTGGCCCGATTCTAATGAGTAGGTTTCCAAGATCTCTAAAAGCGAAGAGATATTAGAATCAGAGGCTTCAAAGAACAGGAAGCTGTCGTATGCAAATAAGAGATGATTGATTGGTTGGCAACCCTATCCTGCTTTGATGCCCTTAAGAATGACAAGATCCTGAGCTTTACTGAGTCTGGCTGACAGAGCTTCAGTACACATGATAAAAATGACCGGAGAGAGGGGGTCCCCTTGCCTGAGACCCCGAGAGGGGCGAATAAAGGGAGTAGGTTTACCATTGAGGAGGAAGGCCAGCGAGGTTGATGTGAGACACTCCATAATCCATTGTCTGAAGATGGCCGGCAGAGCCATTGATGTCAAAACCTTTTTTATGAAAGGCCACTCCAGTCTATCATATGATTTACTCATGTCCAGCTTTAGGGCAATGAGCCCTATCTTACCCACCATTCGGTTCTTGATTACGTGTAGAAGTTCCCATGCCATAAGGCAATTGTCTGTGATGAGTCTTTTTGGAACAAACCCGCTTTGAAAGGGAGATATGAGGTCTGGAAGAACCGTTCTGAGACGGTTAGATAATATTTTTGCAATGAGCTTATACGTGGTGTTGCACAGGCTGATAGGTCTTCAATCCGCAAGACGCGCTGGGTGTGGTATCTTGGGAATAAGGACAATGAACGTTTGATTTGCTTCCTTTAGGAGATGTCCTGATCTGAAAAACGAATGTATTGCTGAAAGGACATCATTAGAAATAATGTCCCGAGAAGCGTTGAAGAAGGTTCCTGAGTAGCCATCAGGTCCAGGAGATTTTTCAGGATGCAAGGATGTGTAGGCTGACTGTATTTCCGAGTGGGAAATGGGCTCACTTAACGTGAGAAGCCTATCTGGTTGGGCTCTTGAGATTAATAGGTCCGGCAATTCATACGAATTAGGTGGCTGAGCAGCTCTGAATAACTCGGAGTAAAAATCTAGTACATGGGCTTGGATGTCTGCCGGGGAAGATAGCCAACAATCAGTATTGTTTAGAATCCAATCCAAACGGTTACGGGCTCTGCGCAAAATGACCGAGGTGTGGAAGAATTTGATATTCATGTCCCCCTTAACAAGCCAAAGTTGGCGGGATTTTTGTCTCCAATTAGTATTTTGACGGTCATAGAGAGTTTCAATTTGTTCTTCCAATAGTTTGGATTGATTTGAAGGAGGACAAGCTGCTTGGGCTTCCGTGATTTGTCGTAGAAGAATATCAATGTTCTTCTTGAAGTTACCAAATTTGTCATGGCTCCACCTTTTAAGAGTGTAACGAAGACGCTTAAGTTTGAGCGCAAGGGTGAATTGTGGGGAACCTTGTAGATGGGTCTCCCATGATGATTTGACTGTCTGAAGAAAAGTTTCGTGGGAGATCCACATAGTTTCGAAGCGGAAGGGAATTTGGCTTCTCCCCACGGGGGTATCTGAGTTGAGAAGAAGTGGGCAGTGGTCCGAGCCTATCATAGCTAAATGCTTCAGAGTGGCTCTGGGAAAGTTTAGTCGCCAATCCACAGTGCAAAGTGCCCGATCTAGCCTTTCGCGAATAAGTAACTTCGGATTGGTTCTTTTATTGGACCAAGTGAAAGGTGGCCCAGAGAATCCCAAGTCCAACAGGTTTAGACTATCTGTCCAATCATGGACCAGAGAAATGCGTGATTCCGAGACTGGGTTTCCCCCCTCCTTTTCCGACACATGCCAGATATCATTGAAATCGCCTATCAATATCCAAGAGGGTAGACTGGTGTTTGAAAGATTTTAAAGAGATGCCCAGAAGGCCGGGCGATCCCCAAACTTGAAGGGAGCATAAACAAAAGTAGCACGCCACGGAGAAGAGGAAGGCTTTGTTGTGATGGTGCAGTGGATGAAGTTTTCGGTCTGAGATTCTACTGTGAGGGAGAAGAAGTCCCTCCAAGCTAAGACCAAACCACCCCTAGTGATTTGGTGGTTGTGTGGTTATAGAAGTAAACCCTAATTTGTTGATTGCAGAAGATAGTCTGGTTAAATTCGACTTAACCTCCGAGAGGAAGATAATATTTAGTTTCCAAGTCGCCACTAAATATAATCAATCTATCTACCTATAATAATAATATACTAAGTATGTGCCCCGCGCATTTTTCTAGGTTTGATATTTTATGTTGTTATAATTCTGATATTATGTTTAATATTCAAATAGTTGAAAGTGAACAATATAGTAATTGATAATATTCTGAATCGTTATTATTAACAAACCATATAATGATCACTTAAGGTTAACTCGTTTTTTTTTTCATTAGGTTAACTGGTTTAAACAAATAAAAGAATGTATAAAACTAAAATTACTCTAAGGTTGCAATTTCTGCTTCATAACTAATTTCCAACTAAGTAAATCACAAATCAACGGAAAGTTCTTGTGTAGGGGCGGTGTTTACAACGCCTCAATCACACGTCGACACGTACGTGTCTTTGTAATATAGCTTTTTTATTTTTCTCTCTTCTCACCTTCTCTCCTCACCCTCTCTCTAGGGATGGCAACGGGTCTCGGGGCCCCGCTGACCCGCGGGGCCCCGCTGACCCGCGGGGCCCCGACCCGGTTTTGACCCGCCGACCCGCGGGTCACGGGTCGGGTCCGGGGCGGGTCGGGCTCGGGTCGGGGCGGGTCCGGGTCTAGAGACCCGGGGCCCCGTAGACCCGCCCCAAAATCCATATGTATATAATTTTATTTTATTTTTAATTTTTTTTGTTAATATGATCTAACATTTAATAAAAAAATATGGTTAATATAGTACCTATATAAATAACATGAACCAAATAGATTTATATTTAGATTATTAGGATTTGTTAATTTGGTGTTTGGATTTAAATTTGTAATGAATTTGATGTGTTTGTTGTTTATATTTGATTGATGTTAGATTTATGTTTTGAATTTATATATAATGTAATATTTTGACAAAAAAAAAAATTGTATTAATATTGAAAAGTTAAAAAAAAAAAAACATTGTCCATATGACGGGGCGGGTCGGGGCCCCGCGGGTCGACCCGCGGGATTGTTGACCCGACCCGACCCGACCCGAAAGGCCCATTTGGCCGGGGCCGGGTCAGCCAGGCCGACCCGCGGGGCGGGTCCGGGGCTGCAAAAACCCGCCCCGACCCGCTCCGTTGCCATCCCTACCTCTCTCATCTTTTCTCATCTTAACTTAATTAATAAATATTTTCTTTTCTTTTCTCTATCTATTATATAAAGTGAAATTTATAAATGAGTTTGTGTTTAATATAGATAATAAGTGTTAATACTTTTGTAATTTTTTTATAAAAATTTATTGAGCTAGATGAACACTGATGGATAAATGGGATAATGATTGAACAACGAGTAAGTGAATTTAATCACAATTTGATAAGTGTGTCACATTAATTTTGAATTTCTTTATTATAAAAAACTATTTAATTTGGTGAACCTTAGATGGAAAATGTGATAATCAATAAATTGTAATTAAGTTTACTTAATCACAATTTGATAAATGTCACGTTAGTTTTGTGATTTTTTTTTTTCAAAACCTTATTAAGTTTGGTGAACCTTGAGGGCAAAGTGATAATTATGGAATTGTTATTAGTTTAACTTAATTATAATTTGATAAGTGTCACATTAATTTTGTAATTTTTTTTAAAACATATTAGACATAATGAACCCTAAAAAGCAAATTTAACTATCATCAAATTGTAATTTAATGGTTTTAATTTGATGGCTTAAATATAAACTCACTCACAAAATTTAATATTTGCATAATATATATTTATTTAGTAATAGAGAAAAGAAAGTAGATAGAAAATTATTAAATGAAAGATATTGAAAAAATAAATTATTTACGTATATACACTAGAAGACAAAATAACTGGAGACATAAAAATAGAAATGAGAGAGAAAATAAAGAAACGACAAAAAAAAAAAGAAATGGGAGAGAGAATAGAGAAACGAAAAAAAAAATGAAAAGATAACTGCAATGTGTCAACGTGTGATTGGGGCGGTGTAAACTCCGCCCCTACCCAAGAATTTCCTCAAATCAGCAGATTGGTATAATTTGTATCATCCTTTAGCACTTTTGGAAAAATTAAAGAGTAAAGACTTGATTCATACATAAAATATGAGAATTACTTAACAAATGATCATGAAAGTTCTTTAAAATTACTTATGCAATGGTAAGACTGTTATTTTTTTTTTTGCATCGAAATTAGAGTAGTATAATTATCGTAAGATTATATAACATCTAAAAATGCCTAACATGTTACTACTTTTTTACTAACCAAATTATTACAATATACACAGAACAGTAACAATTTTAAAAGAAAATAATGACACACAAAACTTAAATGACTTGATTCAAGATTTTTTTTTTAATTAAAAAACTCCACAGAAGCTTAATAATCAGTTTTTCAACTTGAATTGATTTTGTTATTCATTGAAGAACATGGTATCTTATCCGAAGAGATACTCTTAGTCATCTTTTCGAGTCTTTGGTATTAAATATTCAACTGAATTTTTATTTTTTAGAGAATTGGAGTTGATGACTTGACGATTATTTAGCAATCTAGCAAAATTGTATCTTAATTTTATTATATATAAAAGATAGATTGATTGATAAAGTGTCAAGTTAAAGTCACCGAACAATGAGAACTGGAGTTGATGATGTGGTGATTATTTAGCAATCTAGCCAAAATTGTATCATAGATATTATAAATATCATCTCAATCAGTATTATCTCTCCATCATGAATAATACTAAGGTCAATTTTTATCTGATTCTCCTTCACTCCTAGCCATGCTTCCATTTTACTTATGGATTTTGAAGGTTTACCAATTTTGTTATTGGAAGCTCTCCCCCTCCCGAGAATTGGAACGGAAGAATACATGGATCATTCTTCAGGTCAATCTTTAGCTGGCATTGTTACGAATCCTTACTGAACTTTACAAATTTGATAGTTAAATCGGGATTGACATTGAGGCAGTAAGTCCACAATAGAATCTCAACTAATACATGGCATGAATTTAGACAAACTCTATGTATGTTTTTAAGTCCTTGCTCTAGTAGGGTTGATCATATCATCTCATAAAGGTTGAGAACATTCTATTTTCGAGATACTATTTTTATCTGATTTTAACCAAGGGAAAAAAAATATAGCACACAAACATGAGTACTTTACATAGTGGGTGATGGCACAATTGATGGCCTTTTAATTGCTGAAAGTGAGGGCGTGAAGGCGCAGTTGATGACCTTTTAATTGCTGAAAGTGAGGACGCGATTAGCGACTTTGTAACATTCGTCTTCCTACACCTTTGCAAACTTTCAGCTCCTTCTTTTGTATGAAATGCGAGTTCAAGGCGGGTTGAGATACCCAATGAACAAATTTCAGTGTCATTTCTCATGACACAGATAATATATGTAAATGCAGTATACAAATACACAAAAATGTATATTAGACAAAGTGCTTTCCTTTAATTACCTAAATCAGATCTTTATGACACCTAATTCACAAATATAAAGTTCTATCTTCACAATATAGGTATCGACTCTAGGGACTAAATTTCGACCCAAATCGGTTAAATCATATTGTACGGACTCAGTTCTTAGGATTTCAGTATTCATTCAAAGATTCAAGAACATTGTTGTATGGATTCGTGAGTCTATCTCAACTAATAACCAATAACAATTTAAGATTCATGAGTCACGTCTAAGTAAGACACAAATACTTACCTGTACAACAAACAACTGAACAACACACAATTAATATCTCAGTTAGATATCATCTCTTCTACTTAGAAACCCTAAACCATTCTTCTTCGCTCCAGAGGTCCAAAATACACATAATATGATCATCGTGTATCTCATACACTTCCGAGGTGGTTTGTTGGGTACATTTATTTTCTTCATTTGCAATCGTGTCGGCCATTGTGTTAAATTTCATTCTTATCCACATCAGATGCAATCCAGTCTCGCTGATGAGATTTATTACCTTTATCACCAACTTATTTGACGTATGTTTCAGGTTGATAATTTTTTCTACCTTGTCACATTGTACCGAAACATTCTATCATACTGTATAGATTTAAGTAACTCTAAATCATATTTCAATGAAAGAAGCTCTGACACGTCAATTTGAACATATTTCCATAATGAGCGAAGAAGCAAGTATGCACTGTCCAGGCTCCTTCGCATTTTTTTTATTTCCGGGGTAAAAATGACATTCATACACTAGCTAATGCGACTTTACCTGAGGACGAGCAGTGTTAATCATCAGCTTCTTCCTTGTGCAAAATTGCCGAAACTGTTTAAAAATTGGATGACTAAGAAAACCTATCGATCATGTCATTGAATAGTAAAAAATTAATGAGGTAAATGATCAAGTGAACAATAGCAACAATGTTGTAGAACAAGTAATGATAACACTTTTTTACAATATGAGTATCACCATTTGATTTGGCACGAATTCTTCAAATGAACAAAATTAAAAGGAAAATGTAGAGGCATAAAATAAAAAACAAAAGGATGAATAAATAAATTCAAGAACGGGAGAATATGAACGGATTGAGCAAAATAGTTCTGAAGGTGAAAATGTCACTTTGAAATCGAAGAGTCTAAAATTTTAAGATTCAACAAATAGTTAGATATTCAGTAACTAGTATATATATATATATATATATATATATATATATATATATATATATATATATATATTAATCCATAAATAAATAAACTGTAATGGGTTGAATAAGCTAGTGTGATGATTGTCGCAAATTATCTACTCATCTATTAAAAAAAAGGAAGATAGCGACAAGAGATTCCAATTTCATCTTCTAGTTACTGAACAATGCAATGCTACCATCCATCACAACCTCAAACAACTTTGTCATCCACCACCACCGATAATACATTCCCTCTTTCTCTTCTCAATTATACCCTAAAGAAGGCCATCGCCGACCATTATTCCCCACCGAACTTCACCGTTAGTCTACCATCATCACCATCACTGGTCTCTCCCAAATTCACACTGTCATCCACACTTCTACAGGTACTTCCCACATCGCGACCAACGAACCCGCCCTCCAAACTGAATCTCCACCACGGAGCACTCTATAGTAACGAGCTACCCCACCAATCACAGCCGTCCTAACCAAAACCCACCTCCACCAAAGAATCTGCTCGCCACTCCACAGGTCCAGCAACACAACCAACCAACCAACCACCATCAGATTCAATCAATTTTTTTCACTATTTGTTAAATGATTAAATTCAATCAATTTTTCACTATTCTAATGCATTTTTTTCATGAATTCCTAATAAGTAGGTTCATCATACTTGGTAAATGTTGTTCAAATAAATTTCAAACAGGTTCACCAGCATTTGATAGATTTAGAAGATGCTTGGGTCATAAGAGATGCATAAGTATATTTATAAACTAATTTCTTAGTGAATGTGTTTGAGAAATATGATTCTTTTGTTATGTATATTTACTATACTTTCTATTATGCTTCTTTTGTCTACTCTTATATTTTATTTACGTTTCGGTGAATGTATGCGCATTAGGACTTATGAGAGTGCTGATGTGATATTGTGACATCAATCTCATGATATACACCTTACTTGCTTGCTCCTACAACAGCCAACATATGTACATGCTAAAAGGTTATACTTATACTTGACGAATAGGACATCCCTTCTGTTATCATATTCGTTTTGCTTTTGTTATTATGTTTTACCGGAAAACATCTATTTGAATGTCTTATTGGTTATGCGAATCGGGGAGCGACATGCCTAAATTCAAGAAGCCCAGATTAAGGAAGCTCAAGCCCAAATAATGAAAAAATATTCCTGAAATATATATTTACAATATATATTTCTAAATATCTATATCTTTATATTTTATATGTTAGTTTAGATTATATATAGATATATATCTAGGATTATAGTTATTATCTATATCTTATATCTTAGTAGGAATATAGTATAGTTAGTTTCCTATATATAGGGGTGCTTTTCCTTGTTCTTATTCTTGAGTGCTTGGTTAAGTACTTGTTTATCTTTATCAACATCCGCTCTCTTAACTGGTTTTCCGCATTTTCTGCACAAAGTTGTCTGAAACCGTTTATACCAAACTAATACAGCTTCTTTCAACCGGTATTCTACTATTTTTACATGTTTATTCTCCGGAACATCATATATTTGAAGAATTTTTCTACATCCACCCACTCTATAAACTCTTCAATGTCCATGTCATCGGTGGAAATAGGTATACCTACTTTCGAACGGAATCCACTGGAGCGCATATATTGTGATGTGTCATTATGTCGAACTTGATTTCGCCCTTCGTCAAGATATTCGTAGTAGTCTTCATCGAATTCTTCAAAATAGTCCACTTGGTTGTAAAACCGTTGTGGATTTGTATGAATAGGTTTGCCGATAGGTTGACCTTGGGTACGATCCCTGACACCTCCCCTACCATCATCTCTATACATGTTGGCCTGAAACTCCGGGGCCTCGAAACAGACAGACGACTCTTCGAACTTTAGCCCGAACTTCATTGCCCTGCCGTTCAGTTGCTCCTTCAAGTCTCCAACAGCCGCTCTAAAGACGCTTGTTACACGATCATGCCCACGCATGAGAGCTTCCACTCCTTGATCGCCGTCAACAGGATGATTGACATATTTACCTCGGTTCACCATCACAATAGCTTCCTCCTCCTCCTCCTGGATTCCAAGCCTGCTCTGATACCAACTGACGCAGCGAATGTCGATAAAGATAAACAAGTACTAAACCAAGCACTTAAGAACAAGAACAACGTCTCTGAAATATATTAATTATTTGAAAGTTATATTCATAGCAAGGAAAAACACTCATATATATAGGAAACTAACTATACTATATTCCTACTAAGATATAAGATATAGATAATAACTATAATTCTAGATATATATCTATATATAATCTAAACTAACATATAAAATATAAAGATATAAATATTTCGAAATATATATTGTAAATATATATTTTATGAATATTTTTTTCTTATTTGGGCTTGAGCTTCCTTAATCCGGACTTCTTGAAATTAGGTATGTCGCTCCCCACATCATTATGCGTCAATTTCACTAGTTATTATACAATAAATGGGGTTTAGGGTTACACACTAAATTAAAAGAATAATTAGATGGAAAATCGCGTGCTGTGTTTTACGTGTTTTGTCTCTTTGACTTAAATGGAGTATGGAGTTGTCGAACGTCGTTTATCAAAATTGCTTTATTATATTTACATATTTATTTATTATCATTCATACTATCTATTATATTATATTAATTCGGCACCGGAAGCCCTATGGCTGACACGTGGACGTCATTATTTCCTAATTTTATTGGAGTTGTATAAATTTAGATACAAAATATTTGTTAGATGTAAATTAAGTAATTTTTTTATCTCCTATTTTAGCCTCTTCTTAAAATAAAGAAAATAATAATTAAAAATTTCCATTTAAATAGTAAATTTATACAGTTTGGTTTCGGAATACCGTAGGCCGCCAAGTAAGCGATATAATAAAAAATATATATAGTAATAGCATTTGGTTGTAACGAACCCTACAATGTTACAATCATGTATAAACGAGGAAGTTTACATATTTATTTCAAAATTAAATCTTTAATGAAAATTTAGAATAAATTTTTTTTTGCCAAAAAAAAAATAAATAAATAATTAACGCTGGATTTTAAAATCAACCTAATATATAATAAAATCAACGCTGGATTTTAAAATTTGTAAAGTTCAAGAAAAATAATAATGAGTTTCGTATAGAAATTAATATCAAACCTACATAAATAAATATACAATCTATATATAGTAAGAGCTTTTACGGCCAAAAACTACATAAATATATATATATATATATATATATATATATATATATATATATATTAAATATAATATAAATAATCATAATATATTAATTACATAAATAAATGTAAAATATATATAATACAATAAAAAAACTTATATTTGGAGTAATCGCTACAGTAAAAATTATGTTGGCTGATCGATACTGTAATTTTTTTAGTAATTATTATTTATAGTTTATAAAATTGTTTAATGAATAATTGTACAATATGCTCACCTACATACGATAATAAGAAAATTTATATGACTAGCTAGGCATCTAATTAACTAATATTGTGACTTTGTAATATTTATTTAATAAATATAAAAAATTAACAAATAAAAATTAGAAAATAGACATGATATATCCAAAATCATAAACTAATAAATCAATCAATTATATTAAGTACGTGAAATGTTTATATTTACTTAATATTAAATATAAAAAAAAATTATTAAATACACAAAGTATATATATATCCAAAACTATAAAGTACTATACGAATAAATCAATCAAGTAATAAATATATTGAATTATGCACTCTAAAATTAATATGGAAACTTATATGTACTTTGATATATATTGTTTCTAAAAAATTATATTTCAAAGAATATATAAACAATCTAAACTTAATATATACATTTTCATATAAGTTTATATATATATTGTTTCTAAAATAATTATATTTCAAAGAGTATATATTAAACATAATAATGTGATCAACGCAAATCAACATAGAAAACAAAGAAAAACAAGAAAAAGAACTACGGGGAGTCGGAGATGGTGTTTAAGAAGCTGTAAGAGTGTAGCAGAATTTTATAAGTTATCTGTTTATTTGATTTCAATCTAACACTTTTTTTTTCGAGAAATATGCTAGATTATTATTATTATTATTATTATTATTATTATTATTATTATTATTATTATTATTTTGCAGTTCTTTAGATAATTGATTTTATGAACGAGACGTGAACATACAATTTTTATATGACCATTATAAGTCGCATTACAAAATTCTCTAAAATCTTTATGGAAAAGTTAGAAGCTCAAGGTACGTACACATGAATATATAATTATTACAAAATAATAAAGTTTAAAGGATTGATTGATAGATATATTTGAAATATAAATATACTGATATGAATAACTAATATATCTTATATATTAGAATTTTTTTATGGTTCTGAATTCCCTTGAAATTGTTTTCTTTTTGTTTAGGTAATCGGCTTCCTGTTTTCTTTTTGTTTAGGTAATCGGCTTCTAAGGAAGAGATCTGCTAGGCTCATTGTACACATCATGATTTATATTTCATGATGAATTAAGCTTTATTAAATGGTAAAAAGAACTTTTATTATATAAACAATTTCAACGACTTTAATGTTTTTAAAATATTTTTAACGTTGAACTCACTTTTTAATTAAACTCACTTTTTACCGTGTAAGCAATATATATAAAAACATAATAGTTAATCACTACTATAATTATATATATAGTAAATAATAATAAATAGATTTATATTAAATATCTTAACCCTTTTTTTTCGGTAAATCATCTTCGTTGGTTTAGGGCTTACAGAAGACTGCTGACCAAGTAGGTATAGGAGCAAGGGGCAGTTGCCGGATAATCAAGAAGCTGAGCTGCCAAACAGAGAGAACCACTATCGTGGAGGTCCGTTATTCGATCCCATTACCAAACTCTGCAAGCTCGAAAAAAATCCTTCAATTAGAGAAGAATATCAACTCTACGTTATTATATTAATTAGTATGCATCGACCTCGTGGCTTTTTATGTTTAGGGTTTAGAGAAGAATGTCTACTCTACTTTAACTATTTTTTGAAATTTTGGTAGGTCAGTTAATAGCAAGTTCTATTTTTGTCTTGGTGATTTACTAGATAATGTATTCAAAAAGATAAGTACTTCAATTTTTTATGCTATTATTAGATGAGATTACCAATACGTGTATTATTTCGTGTATATGTATAAGATAATTATTTTTGGACTGATTTTTCTCTTTATTTTTGTATTGTTATTGGATGAGTTAACTTTAATTTCTCTCAGTTTAATATTTTGTCAGTTTGTGATTGAGATAATATCAATCTTCAAAAATAAGTAATTCAATTTGTTTATGCTATTATTGGATGAGGTTACTAATACTTATATTATTTTGTGTATATGTATAAGATAATTATTGTATTGTTATTGTGTTAAGTTTTATTGGATAAGTTAATCATATGAGGTAAATTTAACTTCTCTCTCGGTATAATAACTTTTTAGTTTTTTTTTTAATGTTTTGATGTGATTTATCATTATTGTACGTTGCTTGGTGAATTGTTTTGACTGTTTATAGCTTCTTTGGCCAACACGTTGGCATTTTGCACAATTATCGTTTCCTAATTTAATAGCAGCTCTATTAATTTAGATACAAAATATTGATTAACTGAAATTAAAAATAGTATTTTTCAAACATTACGTATTAATTTATGTTAACTTCATTTTGCATTTTCATGTTAATTTTTATCATGCCTACTTCTATTTAAAAAATAGACTACACAAAGCATTTTAATTTGTATTTATTTAAATATATTTTTATCCGCGCGCGGTGTGCGGGGTTGGTAGCTAGTATTATCTACGGAACCAACCTCAAGTTGTATAATATTTACTTAAAACAAAAAAAGTATATTATATAAAGAGTTATTAATTGTTACTTATGTGTAATGTTTTTATTTAAATTGATATACTAAAAAATGTTACACCAAGCTAAAAACCCTATAACTAGTGGATCTCCTCGAAGATCAAGTAACAAGCGTGAAAATGATTGTTTTTCTATAGATTAATATATAATTTCATTAGATGTTATGACACATAATAATATATTATGAAATTGAGTTCATAAGATTTATAATATCATATATTTAGATCTTAAATTTCGTCGCTTGTCATTATTAAAAAATTGTTTTTAAGATATATATAAATATAGATAATGCCTCTTTGGATTACTGATCAATAGAAAGTTTAATTTTAATCTCCATATATGATTAGTTTTTTTTTTGTGTGTGTGGTAAATATAAGGAAATACTAAAGAACCGCAATCAGTCTGTAACAATCCGAATATGGGATAATCCTAAGCAATCGTAACATAATACTCTGGCTTTCTAGGGAGATTATGCAAAGTAACAAAAGTTTCGTTCATCTACACAGCATCATTTGCTAAATTGTCTGCAACCTAGTTCGCTTCCTGACGATGTGTCTTAACTTGAAGCGCTGAAACGACATTAGCAATTTCCTGCAATCGATTCTTCATAGATGAGATTAATTGCCTCCTTAACATTCATCTCCACAAAATCGATTTTATTGACAAATTTTGGGCTAAGACTAATCATCTCTAAAAGTTCACAACTCAGCAATTAAACTATTAGTGGTGTCAAACTTCCTTTGAAACCCACATAGCCAATTTCCATGGTCATTTCTCAACACTCCTCCTCCACATGCAGGTCCAAAATAACCAAATGAAGATCTATCTGTATTTAGTTTAATATAATCCATGAGGGAGAAAACCAATTAATATGAATTGTAGTAGTGCTTCTCTAACTAATTGGAATTTGCAAGAATAATAGTAAGCTCATTTGCCTTAACTATTATTATTTAGGGTTAATAACCTATGGAATGTTTGAATTTTGACTAATGTTGATAGGTCTGAATTTTCAAAAGTTAATTTGGAAGGTCTGAATTTTCAACTTTGTTAAACTTTGGTTTTCCGTGCATTTTTATGGTTAAATTTAACAGAATTGTGTGAAATGACACTTTTACCCCTTTTAATATTTTTTTATTTAATACCTTATTTGAGAAAATGTGAAATGACAAAATTACCCCTGAAGTCCAATTAAGAAAATACATTTTTTTGCTTTAAGGGGCATTTTCGTCTTTTTAGGTCAAGCATGTGAGGGGCACACTTTGGTCGGAGGAAATTTTCGGGATTTAAGTTTATTTCCGGTTGCATGCCAAGCATGTGACCAAATTCCGTCAGTTTTATCGGCAAGAATTGACGGAGACCTCTTATATCAACAAAGTTGAAAATTCAGACATTCCAAATTAACTTTTAAAAATTCAGACCTCTCTGGTTAACATGAGTCAAAATTCAGACCTTTCATAGGTTATTAACCCTATTATTTATTACCCACCGCATGGCCCCTAGCATTAATGAGAAATTGTGGGCGGTTGTGAAATGTAGGGTTGGCAATTCGTGCGAGCCGTGCGGGTTTGTGTCGTGTTTTGGGGTCAGCCCTAACCCGACCCAATATGAAGAATCAGCATGAAAAACCTATATTAAATTGAATAAAAGAAATTAATATAACAAATTTTAAACTAAAATTTTAAATTTACTAAATGTATACATATAACTATCGTGTTATCGTGTCGTGTCGTGTCACTAATATCAAACCTAAACCCATAATTTTCGTGTCGGCACATCGTGACAGATCCAAATTGCCGCCCCAGTGAAATGGGGTGGGTGTCAATATGAACCGTGGGCGCCACTCGCTGTATGTGAGCGAGGGGATTTAGTTGGTGGGCTAACTAACTCGACTGACTGAATGAAGGAAAATCTAGTCTAGTGTAGTCTAGTCTAGGCCTTACTGCCGAGTGGTTGTTGGGCTCGCTCTCTCTCAAGGCTCAGCCCGACTCGTTAAAGTGAGCTTCTTTCTATAGTCCCCGGCCTGTTGCCCCTCTCAGTTCTGTGGGCCCTAGCCTACCTATATGTGGGGTCACTTAATCTTTTTTTTTTTTTTAAATAAAAAAACCACCGAACTATATTCACATGTGTAATGTATATATATATCCACATCTAAATAAAGAAAAAAAAATTTATCAGAACTATACGTAGCGAATTTTGAAAAATTCGAATGTTTAAAATTAATAATGATGGAACTTTTTAGCCCAATTTTCAGAACTTGCTTTACAGATAAATTCAATTAAAATTTAAGGTATAACACCTCGTTAGGATATTCAACTCGAGATGAAGAAAAAAAAATAATAGGGTTAACATGTATTTTGATCGTGATGTTTGACCACTATTGGGTTTTAATCAATGATTTTTTTTTCTTCTAGTTTTGGTACTATATATTTGCAGATTTTTCTAGTTTTGGTCCGACCGTTACATTCCGTCCATTTTTTTCCATTAAGTGACATGTGCAAGTCACGTAATCCACCATAAACTTTCAATTTTGTTCAAATTTGGGGGGAATTGACCCGTTGAACTAGGTTTAAGTGTCAATTCCCCAAATTTGACCCATTAAACCTAGTTCAATTCGCTCAAATTGAGCTAGGTTTAAGGTGTCAACTCCCCCAAATTTGAACAAAATTGAAAGTGTATGGTGGATCACATGACTTGCACATGTCACTTAACGGAAAAAATGGACGGAATGTAACATTCAGACCAAAACTAGAAAAAAAAATCTGTAAATATATAATACCAAAACTAAATAACAAAAAAAAAATCATAGACTAAAACCCAAAAGTAGACAAACATAACAAAAAAAAAACATGCTAACCCAAAATAATAATAAAGGCGTCTCTTCTATTCTTCTTGATTCTTCCATTTCACACCACCGACGCAAACGGCGGAAGCATCTCCAAGAGGACAGCGAATGAGGTTAAATTACACTCCATCCATCTACACCACATCGACATAGATAGAGATGACGGCGCGTAACGGCGGACTTGTTCCCATCCACCATCCATCATGAAGAGGCAAAATTTGGAAGCCATGCATGCGAGTCACGTGCACCGACGATTTAATGTTGGAGGGTGAAAGAGTGAGTGGGCCCAGAACTGATCAGGAGCATGCAGCAACCGCAATATAATATAGAGCATCCACAAATTAACTTTACATATATTATTATTATATATAAGTGTGTAATGAAAAAATAGACACAATAATTTTATATAGACTTTTTAAACGTGGAACACATTTATTTTTATATTGTGTATTGTTAAAATTTATAAAATACATTAAGTATAATATTATTACATATCTTATTTTTTAATTCAAAATTAATTCATTATATACTAATAATAATAATTTATTAATAGTGGTTGATTTGTGTTTAATTGTAATATACGTCTGAATTAGTTAAGTAAAACTTTGAAGAAAAAATGATTTAACTAAAATTCAATTTTAAACTATTTTACTTAAAGTATATACAAATATATATGTGATACAATGTAAAGCTATTATGTATGCTCTAATTTATTCTAGAAATTTACATTTAAAATACACAGATGAAACCAATTTATGCAGTAATAATAAATTGAATGAAGGTACCGTACCTATATAGTATTACTTACTCATTTGCGGAGAAGTTGACTAGCAGCTATTTAGTTCAAAATAAACTATATTTACCTAGTAGTTGCGTTTTCGATTAAAATCCAACTAATTTTTAGTTATTTACCCATATAAATAATATCAGAAAGCATTATTAAGACACTATAATAATACAGTAGCACTATGATTACTCATTTTACTTATAATGTACAATGGATTACTTTGAATAATTTGATCTTGTTGTTCTGGATTGCATAGCTAGGGTGTTAAAGTAATTATTGCATTTGTATGTACTTGTAACGTTTGTTTTTCATTTGGGTGTCAGTTTATAGATGTTAGGCTTTAGAATAATTAATTTCACTTTCATTAGTCAGTCCGTAAAGAATAAAATACTGATAATGTATATTTTTTTTATTTTTAAAGACTAGACAATGTTTGAATTACCTAAAACATCTAGTAAATGCGGATAAAGTATTAAACTGTTAAATGATGACTTTTGTTGGTAAGTAATAATTATGATGATAATATATTTTTTTGGCCATGATGATAATATATTATATATAGAATAGACTATAGCAGAGACGTTATAGCTAACGGTAATTGAGATGGATTGGTTTCATCGTGTCTGCAAATGATGTTGTCTAATAATTTGTGGTCCGACCCGACCGTTAATTTGCATGATGCAACGACAAACAGCAAAATGTCAATCAATGGTAAGGACCCTAATTAATTAAGGTGTTGGAATGCAATCATGCTTAATTACAACGATCCAATTAACTAAAGACAAGCACTTTTTCAGTTAACGCACATATTCGACACTCTTGATCATCATACTTAAAATTTGTTTAGCCAAGACAAGAATATATATTTGCCACCATGGTTTATTTATTTATTTTTGGTCACCATGGTTTATTGAAAGCTCAAAAATATCTACGAGTCAATTATAATTATCTAACTTAATTTTTTTGGCCGAATTATCTAACTTAATTTATTAAAATTATATTTTATACATTATTATGAGTTAGAAAAATAAAATAAAGCAGTAGTAAATTAATTATACAATAAAAAATAATAATAAAATTCTCGTAATCCTAGCGAATAGTTCAATTCGCAAAGAAAAATGAGTAGGAATAAAAAAAAAAATATCCCGAAATAAGTGCCCGCCCGTTGTAGGAAAAGAGAGGAGTAATTCCTTAAAGTGTGAAAAAAGAGTGAAAAAAACCATAGAAAGTTAACAGCTGTCACATGTCAGTTAACAATTTGATATAAATTGGAAAGAAAATCATGTAATACGAGGCTCCAACAGGTGGAGCTGAGCTGGTAGCACTCCAGCCAATAGGCATCTGCCACATGGCCATGTGTCAGTCATTTTCTGCCATATGTCAGATGCCTATTGGCTGATGTGCTGCCAGATCAGCTCCACCTGTTGGAGCTGAGCCATAGAAGAATTTCTCCATGTAATACATTGTCATGTGGCAGTTGTTAACTTTCTATGGTTTTTTTACATTTTTTTTTCACACTTTCTAGCAAAGCCCATGTTGAATTTATGTGCGGGGTGTAAAATATTAACAGTCTAATTTAGTTTGATTCTTTTTTTTTTGGCCAATTTAATTTGGTTCTTTACCAAAAAAAAATTTATTCGCGACCGCGAGAAATATATATATATATATATAAAAAAGTAATCCGAAATATGCGGCAACATTGGGTCCCACGGCAGTCTTCCCGCGCTCTCCTCCACCCTTCCCGCCGTAGAAATGTAAAGGAGAAATCCATGTTTATACTTTACATGTCCCTTAAACCCTAATCCTTTATTTGTTTTTGCTAATAATAATAAAATATACTTAAACCCTAATCCCCCTGAACATAACTACAAGGACTCAAAATAAATAAAGAAAACTAGAGACGTTCCTTTTTTTTGGCACGATATTGTTTTTTTTAAACAAAAAAAAATTTGTTTGAGCTACTGTATTTTAATTTGAACAAGTTTAAGTTCAATAGCAAATGAATAAACTGTATACCCAGCAAAAAAAAACTGTACAGGGATTCTTAAGCAACTTGATAGTTGAACTTTGGGTCTTTAGAAAAAAAATTAGCTGGATATAAATAAAAAAAATGTTAACTATACATATTTAAAATTGCATTAATTTGCTATTAAATAGGAATGGAAATTTGCACTTGCACATGTCAATCATGTGATTAGAGTTCAACTAGTAATTTGTAAAATTATTCACAGATCATTTAGTAAATTGCAACTTCTTTAAAAGTTCAACTAGTATAATTTGTGCATGAAAAAACAATAAACTTAAGTTTATATAATGAAATTAATATATATAATTTTAGCTATCGAATTATCTTTTAAAAAAATAATTAAAAAATTGTACAATCTCTCGGAATTCATCAATTACGGAAAAGATAATTAAGCTAACTTTTTTTTTTTCTTCGGATAAGAAGCTAACTTGCGTTTCTTTTTTGGTGCATACTTGCCATACTAAGAAAACTAGTCCTTTGTCCTCTGACATTGCCTTTTCCTTTTAGCCGTGGCAAGTGGCAATTCCTTAATCATATGAATAGACGAGAACGAGAATGTTTTAAAAGTAACCATTATTTGACGTGACATGTGTAATTAACTAAGGTTCACCTCTCATAAATCTATCTCTGAGTTATAAAAAAAAAACATTGAATATTCCTCATAGATTTATCATATACCACATATATAATAATGCTAACTAAGGTTCCTAATATTGTTAAAAATACATTTAGCAAACAAATTGTACATATTCCAAAGATTTAGCTAAGAATTTACTAATGCATATAGTTATAAATAACTATAACAAATTAATTAAGATGTAAAATATAAAAAAAAAAAAAACAACCACCACCATTTCTTACTAAAAAGATTTCACCATTCATTATTTATTTGATCTTTATGATTTTAATCTTTTAAGCACTGTTAAATATCATACTCCTGTCACCACTTAAATTCCATCTTCAAAATTTCAGCATTACCTGTTAATGCATTTTTCATAATAAAAAATTGAATTAATATATAAAAAACTGATTTTTATTTTTTCGTAGGTATCATAGGGATTGAATACAACACTCATAACATAATTGATTTACATTTAAAATATTCCACATTTACAACTAAATATCAATTTAAAATGGAAAGTGTTAATTATGAATATTTTTTTAATTTATAAATGGATTTTATTTTATTTTTCTAAATCAACCATTAATAATAATATGGTAATAACTAATAAGAATGAAATATAAAGATATTGTCAAGTGGTGGTGGACCGTTTTACTGCCACGCCTGCAGAGTTCCGCTGAATACAAATAAACTGTCTGATTGGGATAACTGGTAGACTACTTTGACTATATATAATAATTATTACTTTCCTAATCATTTGATGTCCCATTCCCCAACTGTTCGTTCACAAATTCTGCGAACACAAAGTTTAGTTTTCTGTGTCGGTGAAAGAAATAAATGTGTTTCTTTAGATAAATGAAAAACTAAACTAGTACTATTGAAAAATTGAAAAAAAAAAATAAAAAATTATGCCAAAGTACTCAAGGCAAGGTCTCCTAATTAATTAGATGAGTTTGCAGACTTCAACAGCTGCAAGGGTTCAGTTTGAGCTTAGATAGCTGCTACAAGGGTTCAATCGAACCCAACAAACAACTTAATGCACTACTAGAAAACATAGTCAATTAACATGAACTTTGACACAGGGCAGTTCCTTGTGTCAAATTGACACGACATTGTATTCGAATTTGACACGACCTTTAAGTTAACACGGACTTTGACACGGTATATTGCCTCGTGTCAAATTGACACGACCTTTAACACGATTCTGACACACATAAAAGGCCACGTACCTAGTTCGTGTGTAATTTGTAAAATGATTTTTGTTTGACACACATTTAATTCGAATTAGACACGAGGCACACAATTATGAATATAAAAGTGGTTGTTCATAGTTTTGAACCCGTGACCCTTGTTGATCCAACGAACAACATGCCACCGCTAAGCTAGATAGAATCTATCAAAGCTGATAAAATCTATTCTACATGTATGGATGTAAGATTTATTTAAATGCACATCTAAACTCACAAATTTGTCCTTGAAATGGATATTTGGATTCATCATATTTGCCTCTAAAATACTATTTAGAATCACCAAGTTTCATTGACCCAAAAATGTACATTTATAGTCATCATGTTTAGTCAAAGATTTAGGGTGCGTTTGGCAGTGCATTCACAAAGGTGCTTTTGCACTTAAAAGCACTTTGGGCGAAAGCTAGAGCGTTTAGTAACACACATTCAAAGTGCTTTTTTCAAAGCACTGTTTTGTGAAAGCCATTTTTTCAAAGCAGCTGGGGTGGTGCTTTCTAAAAGCCACTTTCTAGAAAACCACTTTTGCCATATTTTTATATTTCGTTTTTACCCTTAAAAATATTTTATAAATCCTAAACTACCTTTAAATAAAATTTACAACTTTATTAAACTTAAAAATTAACATTATTTTTTCTTATAAAAAAATAAATAATTGTATATATAAATAATTGTTTAATAAATTAAAAACTTACCTTATTATTATATACTACAATATTTATATATACTAGGTGACCGCGCATGCGTTGTACGCGCGTCAGTAGTTTATGTTTTATAATAAATATTTGGAAGACATTGTCGGATGGTATGATCAGTAGTAAAAGAAATGTTACATCCAACGACAAAGGAAAGTTATGACAAACATGTGAAATGTTCTCAAACATCAAAGACAAAAAAAGCATAAAAAAGTTTCAACATAAACCGGTTTTTTTCTACCGAAGTGTCCAAAAGCATCTTGGTAGTTGTAATAACCTGAAATATGTATCTAATGAATACGATGAGCAAATTAAATATAAATAATAAAAATATCAATACTTTTAATTATATTTTTTTTATACGATGATTTTGAAAATATGCAGAGTATAAAGTGGGTTTCTAAGTAGTAACTGATGGCAAATTATTGAAATTGTCAGTAGTAATGTTTCTTATATTTGGCAATGTATTAGAATTTAATGTTACATTAAGACTAACCTTGCATTGCCCACATTAAAATATAGGAGATTCAGGTAGAATATCATATGCTATGAGATTCCCACGCTTTCGATTGTGATCGGTTGCCTTATCAATCTTGACGACGAAAACTAATGGTTGACCATTTATTTTCTTCATAAGGACTTTTGATTTACCTTCAATCTACCAAAGTAGTGTAAAGAAGAAAGACGTCGTTACAACATAAGAAACCAAGTGTTTATTATATATATATATATATTTTTTTTCTGATAGGGCAGAACAAAAGAATAGTAGTTTTTAAAATATATATATATATATATTTTGTAACTATGTATTGCTTAAGAAAATATATGTATATTTACAACTTAATTAATTTGAATCTTTCTTGTAGATGAAGTGTAATTTAAGAATGAAAATATGGTTAGTTGTTAAATTTTTAAGAAAAATATACCTGATTTGGTGAGGTGATGAACTCCTTAGTATGCTCAATAATCTTCTCAGCAGCTTCAAACACTGTGATTGTTGCTTGAGCAGTACATCATCCACAACTAACTTGAAGTTATACCTATCAACATATATAGCATAAATCATTATATAACATATGCAATTATTATTTATATATCTAATTGTAATTCCCAACTATTATAGTATCATAATCTAAATGGGAAAAAAACCTCGTTTCGTTACCTATGAACAGAATAAGCCATTTTATACAATTTTGAAGAATAAGGTTTCCCGCTGTCATTTGAGATAAAGCAAAATTAATGGTGCCTCCATTTATACATCATTGTTTTATTTAACGTCCTTTATTATATAACTAGATAGCTTACTCGCGCGTTGCGCGATTATCCATTTATTTATAAACTTAATTGAATGTTATTAATCACAATATGAATGCGTCAGATAATATTGAAAGACGTCTACTTGAATGTTATTAATCACATCTGTAAAATGTAATAAGTAGTTAGATTAAGTGTATTTTTTTAGTATTAATGAAGAACAAGTTTTTAATAATAATAATAGTAATTAAAAAGAGTTGTCATTGATTAAGATGATAAGATTTACCAATAATCTTATTTGTGCCCAAGTGCTGATTACAAAGTACCAATCTCGAAATTGGCCAGAGCTTAAATTTCAAAAACGCGAACCCGACTCGCATCCAAGCTCGACATAATCGAACTTGTCTCGACTCGACTGATAATCTCATTATACATCACTATAATATAATCGAGCTCGACTTGATAATGACTCTTATAAATTATGTATAATATAAAACTTGATTAGAGTCGCAAGCATTTCGATTCGAGTATTACCAAGTTTGGGCTCGACTTGACATACTATACAAATCTATTAATTCACCTAAATCATGAGTTACATTACCACCGTCTAATGTTTAATTTAAATAATGAATCGGTGAAAATAAAACTAACCAGTGTTGATTAAGTGAACTAATAAACTATAATTTAAATCAATAAACTTCTAAAATTGAAAGAGAAAATGATTAAACTTTTCAATTATAATAATAACTAGTTAGTATACCCGCGCGTTGCACGGTAAGTACTTTGTATATATAATTGTTTGGATTCTAAAAACGCGAAGTTGGATATTAATAATTTAATTGGTCTTTTTTATTTGAAATAATTTATTTAATGCAAATGAAATATTACTACACATGGTTCAGCACATCACGCCTTAACCAAATGGCCAGGGTTCAAACCCTGCTGAGATTCTGTGAATGAAAAAATTAGGGTTAAAGGTCCTTTTGACCCTAGCCGGACCTAGCCTAGTCGGTGAATTGTAATAATATAATAGTAACAATTATAATGGTTATTTTTTTTCTTAAGTTAGACAAATCATATTATATCGAATTAAAGCTAAAAATAGGTGAACCAAAAATGGAACTAATAATCAATTTGAACTTCAAATTTAGAAAGCATTAATTTCAATAATTAATAAGAAATTTTGTAGTATAATTATAATAAACATTAATGGATTAATCTCAATCATCAATTATGTATGGTAAAAAAATCAAAGAAAAAATATTATTCCCTTTTCAAATATAGAATGTATTAATTTCAATATTAAGTAATAAAAAATTAATTACAATATAATAACTATTGGAAAATAATGAATAAATCTCAAAATTTTATTTTTAAAATATAATATATAGTAAAAATCATAGCTAAATAAGGTTAAAAAATATTATGAATAATATACTTTCCAAATTAGACAAATCATAACATTGAATTAATATATCAACATTTTATTTTTATAAAGGTCGTTTCTCTTCTCCTTCTAACTTTCACTTTTTGTATTTTTCCTCTTAAATCTCATCCTCTATTCTACATCTATTTTATATGTTTATTATGTATCACAATGAATTTCGAATTGTATTATTGATCCAAGAACACAACTTTTCTCTTGATCGTCTGCCATCAACGTTAAAGTTTGTATTTGGAGTAAAATACATTGTGATTACAGTCGAAGGTGGATGTAGACTAATCGATGAAATCAAAGAGAAAAGCTGATGAAACCAAAAATATTGATGGAAATTGATGGTGGCATTAGATCAAGCAAAAGTTGGATAAAAGTCATGGTGTCTATAGGTGAGTGAATATAATTCATTCATTTTTTTTTTCATAACTAAACTAATTTCATCTTCCATATATTTAATGAAAATATTTTCTTATTTTAATTTTTATATATTTTATATTTAAAAAATAAATAATTAATTTGTTTGTTATATATTAGCCATTATGTTTACTATAACTTATGTAATATAATTTTCTTACTTAACCTTACTTGTCAACATGTTAGAAGATTATTTAGAATTATATTATATATAGATTATAATTATAAGACTATATAATTAACAAAAACTAAGCCCACGTAATTAAAAAATACAAGCCCAGCCCAGAATGATCCCCCCCTAAAAAATGCAAGCCCAGCCGTAATCTCCATCCCTCAGCCACAACCTATTTTCCTAACACCCCCCGCCGCAAACTCCTCCCCTCCCTCCCTCCCTCCCTCCCTCCCTCGTTTAGGTTTTTGCTGAGTCGACTTTCTGATGCTTGGTTCCGAATTGCAGAGCTTCTGTTCGTCGGAATTTGTCAATCGTTTCATACCTTAAGCATCTCGAATCTCATCTGCAGGTGATGTCTATCTTGTTGAATCCGAATTTCGATTCATACTCTTTACATTTTGATTTTCGTGTCTATCATTTAACGGAGAATTCTGCCACTATGATGGTTAAGCACAGAATCTAAGCCTTTCCAAACTGGGTGACACTTGATAGCAGATCCGGTGCTTGATGATGATTTTGATTCTCCTAATTTGTTGGTACCGTCGATTGAGATTTAACGTGTATGAATTCATTTTCTGGGCGGTTGTTTTGCAGAATTGAGATGGAATCATGGAAGCTTTTCATCGGCGGCATATCGTGGGACACAAATGAGGACCACCTTCGAGATTATTTCCAGCCTTCCAGGTTTATGGGGAGGTGGTTGAGGCTCTGATCATGAAGGACCGAGCCACAGTGGGTTCGAATTCGTTGTCTTCAGTGATTCCGCTGTTGCAGAGCGAGTGGTTCTCGAAATGCATATCATCGATGGAAGAACTGTAAGTAATTCTGCATCCTTAGTTCCAATTTTTATTTTGTGCAGAGTTTTGCAATCTCTATATTTTCTTTTTAATCTCATTGGGGTGATTAGTGGATTTTGTGATTCTTGGATTAATTAAATAACAACTGTTGATGTCTTTTTGGTCAAATTTATTTTGCTTGTATCTTAGTATCTGCTGCATTTCGATCAAAATTCAACAAGATCAATGCAACCTAAACTTTTTGGATGAAGATAGTTGTGAATATTAGATATTTCTTGAAAAATTAAAGCTCCCCATGATTTAAAAATAAAAACTTTCAGTTTCTAAAGAAGAACAGAGGTTATTTTGCCATTAAAGGTTAGATTTTTAAACTCCTTTGTTGAACAAAAAATCTGGCTTTGAAGAGTGAATGGTACATTGCAAGAGAAATTTGGGCTTTTGATTTGATTCATTTATATGTTGCACAATATTTAGAGAAGCTCCGACACGATGTAACTCCCATCACGATAAGGGTCTTGGTGGGCTGGCTAGGTGAAGTAGCTATCATAAGAGTACAAGCTTCAATCAGACATCCTTTACCTCGCTATCTCCTACATCAACTGTTCTCTATCCCATGTCTTTCAATCTAGTATGAGACTTATTTAATCGAAGTTTGTGAATGTTGACTAAATTGTCTGCTTTTCTGACTTTTTTTATGCAGGAGATTCAGTGGAGTTGCTTAAGAAGGTTACAATGTAAGTCCCTATCCATTTGCTTCAGTTGAAGATTGAAAAGCCATTCTGGTCTAGATACATGCCAAATTCAATAAAAAAATCTGCATTGCTGATCTGTTTGGTTATTGGAATTTACAGTTTGAACTTTTGAATTTAAATTTTATGTATTACATGTCTTCCTTGCATAACTCTAGGATTTATATATGGGATAACGTAGTGTTTAAGTATTATAACATGTCTTTATAATGGTTTCTTTGTGGTGTTTTGCAGCATTCTCTACCTTGCCCGTAAAGTCAGTTTGGTTTTACACTTCTTTATGTTTGTATGATCATTCAGAATTTACTCGTAGTTTTTTTATGTGTGTTTCGAAGAGGTGGTGGCTGTGTAAATTAGTTGAATACTGGAGTAGTTGATGGATATACATTGTACACAATATAATTATATGTGATTATAATAAAAATTATAATTATTGTGAGTTTTATGGGCAGAATAGTGTACTCTAAAATTACGATATATAGTCGTTACATTTTGTTTTAAAGAATAAAATTGAAACATAAATGTGCTTCTATAAGCTTTTCTTGAGTCAAACTTGTTGATTCTAAAAGTGTTTATTGAGGCAATTTTGTTGATTCTAATGTGCATATTCAGAATCTGGATTCATGGCTCAATAAAGAGCAAACAGAGGCAAATACAAATGTTACAAACACTCTATAACCAATAAATAGAATCAATAAAACTCTTTATTAGTGAGCTTTAGGAGCAAACTACTGCACTACAAAACCAACATATAGAGTTACGAAATCTCACTCTATATTTAATAAATAGAGTCGAGAAAAATGACTCTAATATTAAGTTTCAAGGACAAAGAAATGCACTCTAAAACTTACATATAGTTTCAAACTTATTGTTTCTAAAAGTGTTCTATGGAGATAAATATTTTGATCCTAATATGCATATCTAGAGTCAAATTTGTTGATTCTAAAAGTATTTTATTGAGACAAAATATGGGCACAAATGTCGTGTACAAGGTCGTGTACATTTAACACAATTTTGACAAGAGTTTGACACGGGATGTTCTGACACGGGTCAGTTACGATATTAACACGGTGTACAGTATTTGACACGGTCAGCCCGTGTCAAAAAAAATTACTCACGCTATTACTTATCACGGGGCAAAAATGTGTCAGGTTCGTGTCAAACATGATTAGACACAAATTTGAGACGAAAATGCCTTGTGTTAATTGACCCTAGTTTCTTGTAGTGATGGTACGAACCCATAATAATAGAGATTAATTTATGGTACGTACCCTTCTATATTACATATATAAACTTTTAAGGTACCATTTGGAACTATATATCAGCGAGGAATTATTCAATACCTCGGCTGCAACAGCTGTCACTGAGGTGGTAACCCGATGCCCAATGAAATTCTGACACGTGGCATTTTAGTTTGCTGTTACAGCTGTCACTGAGGTGGTAGCCCTTCCTCCAATAATTATGTGCCATGTGGCTTGTAACAGCAACTAAAATGCCACGTGTCAGAATTTCATTGGGCATCGGGTTACCACCTCAGTGACAGCTGTTGCAGCCGAGGTATTGAATAATTTCTCATATATCAGCTGGTAGAAGAAGATGATGTGTTACATTGCCATGAGTGTTGTGTAAATTAGAAGGAAGGTGTGTGATAAGCCAGTAAGGTGACGGACAAAAGAATGGGAAAGTCCTCAAAGTTCACATGGGAGTGCCTTTTGCTTTCATAAGAAGGACCACCGTGCATCTAGCTAGCTAATTAACGGATTTTAATGGGAAGAAGAGTAAAGCATGCATGGCATATAGTAATATAAAACCATGTAATATGGTGGTGGTTCAACGCTTCATCCCTTAATTAGATGTCGGAGGTTCAATCTCCGCTAATGATTATGAGAATGAAAAAATATTTATGGCCAACACCTTACTACTTATGGGTTGACCCCGATGCGAGTAGAGATTAGTCTAGGTTTGGAGTAAGCATGCTACGGCTGCTGCCTTCCGGATGGGGTCCACCAAAGACCACCCACGAGAAAAAAATAAAAAATAAAAAAATTGCAACTTCAATTATGTAAATATAGTGTAGCAGGTCCATCACACTTTAATCAAAAGTTTAGGTATTCAACCCGTTGAAATTATGAAAATGGAGAAATAATATTTATGAACAACAATTTATTGTTTACCGTTTACCAGTTGATCTGATGCGAGTTTTCTATATAATATGATTATTGGTTTTAATAACTCTTCTTTGCCGTATGTCTCCATTTCCAATCCATCAGCTGCATGCATGTGTCACGACCTTGAAATTTGACGCACCTTAAGTGACTAATATTTGAACGATTATTTTTATCATTTTTAAAGTATTTGTTATACTTTTAGAGGTTACTAATGGTACTATAATAAATTGTTTTAAAGGGTTACTGTTTATGCTATAATGAATTGTTTTTAAGAGCCGAAACTTATTAGGAAATAATTATAAATAGGAGCATTTAGTCTTTTTTTTACTATCAAAGTGTATAATGCATTACACTTTAATATAGGGTTAAATAACCAATTTGCTACCCGAACTTTGACCCAATTACAAATTACTACTTAATTTAAAAAAAAAAAATTATATACACAAACTTTCAATTATCGAACAAATTATACATCTGCAACGATTTATGTTAAATTCAACAGAAAATGAGCATGTTTAGGTTGGTCTTTTAATGAGTAACTAAAATGAACTAGACAATAAAATTGAAAGGATATTTACATCAAATGTCTTTAATTGGACGTTTAATTTGACATCCAAGAATTCCAACTAAGTCTTTTAATTGAGCGTCAAATTGAATGCATTTCACTGCTATCTTTTCAATTTCTTAACGAATTCATCCGAGCACCCATCAAAAGACCTCTTGTTGCCAGAACATGCTAATTTTTTTTGTGGCCGGATGACGAAAATTGAATTATGTAGCAATTTGCTCGAAAATGAAAATTTATGTAGCCAATTAAAAAATAATAATTTAAATTTCGAATAAAATTTGTAATTTATTCAAAGTTCATCTAGATATTTGATTATTAACCTGCTAATATATATAGTAAGTATGACTTTATAAAAAAAATTAGGCAATTGTTAAGTATGTCCACCATTATCAATTTCACACCTCACTGTTTTTTATTAGACAACTTGTATTCTCACTCACTCACACGAACAATATATGCTTTCTTTACATTCTGAATGGGTCTTGGTTTGGAAGTCTTGTTCATTAGAGCAGCTTGACTGATTTTCGGGATTGCTCTGGCATTTATTACGAGAGCGACATTAGCTTACCAACCAGTAAGAACTCAAAGAACGTGCAACACTGACTTAAGCGATAATAACAAGTTATTAGGAAGTGGACCATTTACTAATTACTACTAAGCAACACCCCAAATAGCTAGTAAAGAAGGCTACACATCTCTCATGAGTTAGTAGAATGGAAATTCCAGCGCGTAACACATGCATCTCCTTTCTTTTAATCTGTCCATCAACATCCAGACTGTCTTTTTTGCACGTTAAAATATCGCACGGTTTCACACATGGATTTACAACCACTATCCTGTAAAGTCGTACTAATATCATTTATGCATATGCAAGTAGAACGAGTTTATAATTTTAGTTAGTATATGCAATATATTGATGATAAGTAATATATTGCTAAGGAGACATTCATCAGTAATGTTTAGTGATTTCGTTTCTCTTCTTAAGACTTGTACGTTTTTATTAATGCAACAAAGTTATATCATGTGGGTCGAAATGAATGTGTAATGATGACAACTAGGGTCAATTGTCTACTCTCACATGAATCAATTTTAGACATCCTACTAGTTATGTCATTTAGAAAATAAAACGTGCACCTTAACCAACTATCCCATATGCGGAAGGTTTCAGCTATACTCTTATATCTCAACATTCTCCCGGCCTCGACCAACTCTGGGTCAAATATAATGGGCTTCACCATTTTTAGTAGGAGGTTTTTTAATTTTCTTTTAAAACAGCGGCCTCGACCAACTCTGGGTCAAATATAATGGGCTTCACCATTTTTAGTAGGAGGTTTTTTAATTTTCTTTTAAAACAGCGCCGCGGAGACTCGAACATGCGCGCTCTGATACCATTTGTTAGGAGATAAAACTGGGGAGCGAGCCCAGACCCACTACATAAGCCTAGTGAGGTTCCATACTAAAACTAATTGGTAATAGTAGGAGTAGCCCACCAAGCTTATATAGTGTTCAAACTCTTCAAATCTAACCGATGTGGTACACTTGACTCACATGTACACTTAACAATCTCCCCCTTACATGTGAGTCCACCGTAGCTCCCCCTTAACCGGGAGTCTACCAAATCGTAACTCCCCTTAACTGGAAGTCCACGACACCAAACTGTGGAATTTTTCAAACCAGCCCCTCGAACGACATGTCCTGTTAAAGTATAATTAAACATGAACTTCAAATAGAATAATCTAGATAATTAGTACTAGTAACAAGAGCTTAAAATTCTTTTGTTCCTCATATGTGTAGATGGAGCTGGTCCAATGGACAGTTACCATAGTTAATAACTGGTCAGTGTGAATTCACATTAACAAGGCAACATCACATTATTTGTTTCACAAACGGCCTAATAACGAGAGATTATGTGACAAACACCCGTCAAAGGTTCTCTTTAGCGCGTTATCACCATGGGCAGTACGAATCTACTTTTTCCTACTTATTTTGTTTGTTTGTTTTTTTTCTCCACAAATTTATACTAAAATAATGTGGGAATATCTTGTTGGTTTTTATATTTCTAAGCATTTTTTTTTTAAAATGTAAACCGTATTTTTAAACTTTTATAAACGTAAAGAATACTAAATACTACGATAGTTTTATACAATATATTATTCTTAAAAAAAAACAATTAAAAAAAACAATTGGAGATGTACTTAGTAGTTAACAGAAGATCACTCCTTAATTATTTTTATGCTCGGTAAGATCACTCCTTAATTAAGCAGTCAAGTATTCTACTGAATGAAAAATCTCTTTTACTTTATTTTATTTTTTTTAGCGGTTTGTCTGGTAGTTGTTTGCTACTTTCACTAAACAACAAGACCCATTACACCTGTGGTGGGAAAAATGCTGTATATAATACACATGTACTCCATCCCCTTCTTCATTCACTCATTCTCACTAGACGGCAGTGGGAGGTGAGAAACCAAGAAGCAAATGGACTTTGCTTTCCCACCTCAACACTAAATCAAGACTCCAAAGGAAGGATTTTTTTTCCCATCATTTGGGATTTTTTCACCAGAGAAGCAGCCAGAAAAAAAGGAAAATCAGAAAAATGAGAAATTTCTCAGTTTTAGTGGTGTTGGTTTTGGTTGTGGGTTTTGGGTCAGTGATGTGCAATGTGAGCTACGACAGGAAGGCCCTTCTGATTAATGGTCAAAGGAGGATCCTTTTCTCCGGTTCCATACATTACCCGAGGAGCACGCCTGAGGTACTACTACACTTTCTTTCTCCTGTTCTTGAACATGGATCTCCAGATCTTTTCACAAATTTATCTTCCTTTTTCTGTACATTGCTTCTCACTGTACTGAGGGAGATGGGTTTTTGCAGATGTGGGAAGATCTGATACAGAAGGCCAAAGATGGGGGGTTGGATGTTGTTGAAACTTATGTCTTCTGGAATGTCCATGAGCCTACACAGGGAAACGTAAGAAACAAAGATCTTTATGCTAATTTTTCTTCATTTTTTTGTTTGAAGTAAGAATTTTTGTTTCTTATTATTATTCTGCTGTAATGGTGTTGTTGCAGTACAACTTTGAAGGAAGATATGATCTGGTGAGATTCATAAAGACCATCCAGAAAGCAGGTCTCTATGCTCACATTCGCATTGGACCATATGTCTGTGCTGAATGGAACTTTGGGTACTGATTAAATTCCCTTTACCAATTTTATTTTATTTTATTTTATCTGGCGAGTGATGAAGTAACTCACTCACTACGTATTTGCAGAGGGTTTCCAGTGTGGCTCAAGTATGTACCAGGCATCAGCTTTAGAACTGATAATGAACCTTTCAAGGTCTTGACTCGTTGCAGTTTCGGAAAGTTAGTTAAAAAATTGATTGTAATTAATTTGCTGAATTTGAGTGGTTGTTACATACAGAAAGAGATGAAGAAGTTCACAGAGAAGATTGTTAATTTGATGAAGAGTGAAAATCTATTCGAGTCGCAGGGTGGTCCTATTATACTCTCTCAGGTACTTGCTTTCTTCTTCCTCCTTTAGATAGCAAAATTTAGTTTCAATTTAAACTGAACTGACTTTGGGTTCATATGACTACAGATAGAGAATGAGTATGGAGCACAGAGCAAATTACTGGGGGAAGAGGGACATAATTATATGGCATGGGCTGCAGATATGGCTGTCAAATTGGGGACTGGAGTTCCATGGGTGATGTGCAAGGAAGATGATGCTCCAGATCCAGTGGTATGCCAAATATCACTTTCCTTTAATTCCAATCTTAATAATTTGTACCATTTTTCCTTATCTTCTCTATAAATAATTATATATTACTTTTCTTTATTTAGGGGTTTGCCTTTTCATATATTATTATTATTATTAATATTAATTAAAGAACTACCTCAAGCTTATATATAATACATATATTGACTTCTTATCTGTCAAATTAATATCATTCAATGTGGTACACTTGACATTTAACTACTAGAGTAGATTACATAAATCATATATATATATGAATATGATGTGTAAAACTTTGTCTTTCATAGATCCTTGTGGGATGTTTTGGCATTTTCCTTTATTTTTTATATTTTTCAAAATATATTAAGTAATAGATGGAGACCTTGATTGGCTTAATCACCCACTTTGGACATTAAATAGAAGGAGACTAATTTTAACAACTGCAAAGTTGGTATCAAGTTTTTGTTAGAATTTGTAATGGTTTAAAAGTTTGGTATGAATTTGCTAATTATTACAAATGATATATTTAATCAATTTCTAATATAAGTTGATCTACTAAAACATTTTTGCTGATGCAGATAAACACATGCAACGGTTTCTACTGTGATTATTTTTCCCCGAATAAGGAATACAAACCCACAATGTGGACTGAGGCTTGGAGTGGATGGTAAGTCTCTATAATTCAGATTACATCAGAAAATTTGACTGCAAGCAAGTTAGCATTTTTTTGTGATTCTCTTGATTGAAACTTGAAGGTTTACGGAGTTTGGGGGCCCAATTCACCAGAGACCCGTTCAGGATCTAGCATTTGCTGTTGCTCGGTTCATACAGAAAGGAGGATCCTTTATTAACTACTACATGGTTTGTTATTTTTTTTGTTTTTCATAATAATGATAATAAGTTGATTGAATTGATCAGTTATGCAATCAATATGATCAAATTTAATCTTGCACATATTTGATTGTGAAACAGTATCATGGAGGGACCAACTTTGGCCGAACTGCTGGAGGCCCCTTCATAACCACCAGCTATGATTATGATGCCCCATTAGATGAATATGGTGAGACCATGGTTTTGATCATAAATTGAAAACTTTTTGTGAATAATAACTAAGTAGAAGCTGATATCTCGATGATTGCTAGGTTTGATAAGACAGCCAAAGTATGGTCATCTGAAGGAGCTGCACAAAGCTATTAAGATGTGTGAACCAGCCTTGGTTTCAGCTGATCCAATTATTACTTCTCTTGGAAACTATCAACAGGTAAAATTCATTCCATCCCTAATCTCCTAATCTGCTACTATATATCAACTTTATTAAGAAATCTATTATTGTTAGGCTCATGTCTTCAGTGCAAAATCTGGGGAGTGCGCGGCTTTTCTAGCAAACTACGACACGAAATCTACAGCCAAAGTGTTGTTCAATAATATGCACTACAATTTGCCTCCTTGGTCCATCAGTGTTCTCCCTGACTGCAGAAACGCAGTGTTCAACACTGCAAAGGTAAGTGTCTCCATGCAATATGCCTCCTCCTAGTCTTGTTGTAAGGAATAATCTTGTTTTGATTTTGTTGCTCTTCTCTTCTGTTGTGTTGAGAAAAGGTTGGAGTTCAAACATCGCATATGGAGATGCTTCCTGCCAACAGTGGAAGTAATCTGGAGTGGCAGAGTTATGATGAAGATCTAACGTCAGTGGATGATGGTTCTACCACATTCACCACTTCTGGTCTGTTGGAGCAGGTTAATGTAACTCGGGATGCTAGTGATTATTTATGGTACATTACAAGGTAAGTTTGTTTTGGCTCTTCTTCATTCTATAGAATAGAAGAAAAGAACAACTCACTATATCATAATAATCTGCCTTTTGGGACAGTGTTGATGTCAGTTCATCTGAGTCATTCTTGCACGGAGGAGAACTCCCCACTCTCATTCTTGCATCATCAGGCCATGCTGTCCACATTTTTGTTAATGGGGAGCTTTCAGGTTCATCATATACTTCTGTTCTGTCTATCAATATATATATATTTTCTAAAAACAATAATAATAAAAGTTTGTTACTGAGAATGACTTGGTGTGGAAATAGGTTCTGCATTTGGATCAAGGGAAAACCGACGATTCACATACACTGGGAAGGTCAATATGCGCGCTGGGACCAATAGGATTGCATTGCTCAGTGTTGCTGTTGGGTTGCCAGTAAGTTGCCTTAATGAACTGACAAACTTTTATCAGACTGATTGATTTTCATTAAATACGGTTTGATTATTGTTATGCAGAATGTTGGAGGACATTATGAGTCGTGGAGCACTGGAATCCTCGGTCCGGTTGCATTGCATGGACTCAACGGTGGAAAATTGGATTTGTCATGGGCAAAATGGACTTATCAGGTTGGGCTGAAAGGAGAAGCTATGAACCTCCACTCCCCAGACAGCAGCTCTTCAGTGGACTGGATGCAGGCATCTTTAGTTGTGCAGAGAAAGCAGCAGGCGCTGACATGGCACAGGGCGTATTTTGACACACCTGATGGTGACGAACCCTTGGCAATAGACATGGAAGGAATGGGGAAAGGGCAAATATGGATCAACGGGGAAAGTATAGGGCGATACTGGACGGCGTATGCTATGGCTGACTGCAACGAGTGTAATTACCAAGGAACATTCCGACCTCCAAAGTGCCAGGCAGGTTGTGGCCAACCGACACAACGATGGTACCATGTTCCTCGGTCATGGTTGAAGGCGGGGGGACAGAACCTGTTGGTGATATTTGAGGAACTGGGAGGGAACCCAATGAAAACTATGATTGTGAAGAGATCAGTGACAAGAGTTTGTGCAGATGTAGCAGAGTTCCACCCGACATTGAAGAATTGGCGGATTGAAAGCTACGGCAAGTCGGAAGAGTTCCACACCCCGAAAGTTCACCTGAGGTGTAATGAAGGGGAAGCAATTAGTAGCATCAAGTTTGCGAGTTACGGAACTCCTCTTGGAACTTGTGGAAGCTACCAGCAAGGAACTTGCCATGCTCCTGCCTCTTACACTACAATACAAAAGGTAATTCATCAACCTCTCTCAGTCCTATATACTTACTATCCTATGCAGCAGCACTGCCTCCATTTCATTTCCTTGAATTATTATGAAAAGAAGTTGTGATATTGTGGTTGCAGAAGTGTGTAGGAAAGCAGAGATGCTCAGTGGCAATATCCAACACCAACTTTGGGAAAGACCCGTGCCCGAATGTTCTGAAAAGGTTATCGGTGGAGGCAGTTTGTGCTCCCTCCTAATTGCAGAGGAGAGGGTAAACAAATCAATCATATTTATATATAGAGAGAGAGATTAGTAAGTTGAGAAGACAGTTGTACTGTAGGGGGGGTATGGTTTTCCGTTGGTGACGTGTGGTGCAAGTTTGGTAGAAACTAGTGTAGTGTGTGTAAATTAGGAAGAAGAAGAGAGGTAGTTGTTGATTTGTGGCTGCTGCCCTGCTGGGGGGCTTTTAGAACCCCAGACAGTGGCGGTGGTGGGTAGAGTCGGTGTTGTATTTGAGTGACAGTCATTGTGGTCGGTTAGTCAGTTGGGGACAACCTTAACTGAACTCTTGGTTCCATCGTTCTTTCTTTCTGGCTAGGAAATGGATCCTACCCAGAGTTGGAGCTAGTATGAATGAATGAATATGATCCTTGTTTGTTTGACGTATTCATGATTCAATCAGTCAGATAGAGACATAACCAAACCAAAACATATGTCAATAGGACATACATATTGTTCCATAACATAATAGTTGAACCAACATAACATATTTATTCCGTAATATCTAATAATAAGGTTAATAACTAATAAACTGTCTAAGATTTGACCTACGTTGAAATCCGGTTATTAGTTGATGGTCTATGAAGAAGTTGTTGGAAGGTGTTTTTGAATAGTTTGGGTGAGCTCATCCTTCCTTGCCCCAACAACCTTGTCTACCAACTTACCATCTTTCACAAATATGAATGTGGGCATAGCCTCCACTGCCCAGTCCTGTGCTACTGTCTGCAACCATCCATCCAACAAATATCATCTATATATCACACACTTATTCTTCTTATCAATATGTATATGTTATTACTATATACTTACTTTGAGCTCATCAACATCAACCTTGAGAAACAACACATTGGTGAACTTCTTAGCAAGCTCTGTAAAGATAGGTGCCATCTGACGGCATGGCCCACACCATGTTGCCGTGAAATCTACAACCACCTGTTGTGTACACACTTCATATCAACTTTCAATTCACAACAGCTACCACTACAATAACACTTGAGTCAACAGAGGAAGGCTAGGCTACAAACACTCTTATACCAACACAAAGTAAAGAAAACATTCCTTCAAATTCAATATCAACCTCTTTTTTATAACTTCTCCTTTAACAAAAACCATTCCTTCAACCCTTTTGACTTTTTGTTTAATAAATATGTTTATTCCACTGTCACTACTACTGCCAAACAAAATGATATTAAAATTCTATAATGCAGAAAGAACAAACGGAAAGCCTTTTAGCTAGCCACCCTCATCAAGAATCAGATACCTCCACCACTTTGTCTTAATTGATTGCCTCGGCGGTGTGTAGTGTATACCAACACAAATCCGCATTTTATAGACACAATTAAAATCCCAGAAAACATAAACAACAATCATTTTAAACAAGTCGTGATACAAATTAAGATACTTGTCGGGAAACATTAAGAATAATTTTCTTCTGTCCACTTTTTGTTTTCTGAATACATACATACGTACCAATTCACGGAGAAAATCTGAAATATTTGCAGAAAATCAATCAAGCCCTAACTAGCTAGCTAGATTGGATGAATAGAAGAAATTGAATTGAAGTGGAGAAAAGATTATTACGAGCTTGTTGGGTTCATTAGACATGGCAATGTGCTCGGTCCAGGACTCAATAGTGTGGCATCCGATAACCTCTCCCACTTCCGTTGCCATTTTCTTTCTCACCGTCGTCGACACACCCCTACCCTTCTTCCTTTACGGCTTAACCCTCCTCCATTTATACGGCTGTTACCATAATCAGACCGGATACTCAACCGGTCAGGGTGCCGCCGGTTCTTGGTTCAAAGTTCAACCTGTTTGGACCCGGTAAATAAAATATAATAATAATAATTTTTTTTTTGCAAAGAAATATAATTATTATTAGATACCAGAAAAATATATATACCTAAATCTATCATACAAATATTAATTCTGAATATATGCTAGAATAAGAGGATAAAATTCAAGCTGGTATGTTAGGAATTAGGATATCAATCAATGAGACGTTTTCACATAACTTAATCATAAACATGTTTAACCAAAATTGGCGTTCGGTGTAACATTTTTTTTTTTGTATAATTTTGATGCAATATATTTGTACAAATTTGTCTATTGTTGGTGCATATATTAACTGGCCGCTATTCCTAATTTATACTCCTATTATTATTATTACAAATTAATGGCTAAGCAATTTCAATCCGACCTTATGTCCATATTGACCTAATTAGGATCCGACTCATGACTGGATCAGACCCTGATTAGAATCAGCGACCCTAACTGGGTCTGATTAGGAACAATTCTAGATGTTACCTAGACACGAATGATAGAGATTTAAAGAAACTAACATGCAATGACAAACAAATAATCAGATAGGCTTTAGATTGTGATACAGCGTGATGGTGGGATAGATGCGTAGAAATCGAATGCAAAACAAAATCGAATGCAAAACGAAATCGAACGCAGGGTTGGGGAAAAACCTCGATTTTCTGATTTATCAATAACTATATGTAAAATTCGGCCAACAATGTCTTAAATAGAAAACTCTGACCTGGAAATAAACGAAAATAAAGAACAAGTCCCGAATAAATCGAAAATTGCAAAAAACCCGAAATAATATAAAAATGCGATTTTAACCCCTAAGATGATAGAATTTGGCCAAAAAGCAGTGTTGTACACTACTGTGACTTTGGACCGGAACGTCGTTTCCGTCCGAAAAACATTATTTACGCGCCAAAATCCGAAAATTGAAACTCCGGGACTAGCAATTGCCAAATCCTCGAAATTAATCGGTTCCGCCTGCATCAAATTTTGACAAATAGACATTTACCAAAAGTTGAGCAGAGATTTATCATGATTAGGGAGAGGATCACAAATCAGAACTTCTTGTTCTAGATGGTCTCTTGTCAGGATAACTGTGACAAACAAGCATCAAGCGATAGCAGAACAGCTCAAGGTAAAATCAACAACATCCATGAAACTCTTGAAGATGTGCAAGTGCAACACATGCAAATTTCCTACATATCTACAACCAATAGATCTAACCAGGTATTGGCATTTCAAAATGAGGATTTGCAGACCAAGTTTGAAATTAGCCAAATTAACATGTGCTGACTGCTCCATGAACCATACTCAGCTTCTTGTTAAGGGTTCCTTTCTGCCTTCATCAGCAGGAGATCACTTCTAGGTGTTTGGATGGATGCAATGTGGGATGTAATTTCACATTACGTCCCACATTACATCAATAATACGTTGTTTGGTTTGCCAATCGACGTAATGTGCATTGTAAGATTACATCCAAAAATGAATGTATTGTGAGATTACGTCCAACATTAGAGTGTTGTAATTTTATTATTATTTATTAAATAGATACAATATTTTATATTATCTTTATAGTTTATTATGATAATAATATTTTTATTATTATTAGCTATTTATTTTTTATATACTTCATAATTCATTATTATAATAAATAATAATGCACAATGATATTCGTATAAAATGAGTAAGTTTTTTTCGTTGCACTTTTTTATGAAAATTATGTTATAAAGCTAAATATAAAATTTTAATTAATAGAATATTAGCAGTAGTGCTTATTGAGTTTAAATTTTCATTCTTTAGAATTCATAAATGACTATAATATTAACGACACATATCTTTAAAAAGTTTTGTTGTTGTCAAAATATATATTCTTTTAAATCTTATCATATTAAGATATAATATACTCTCAAATAGATTAATATAATAATAATAATAATAATAATAATAATAATAATAATAATAAAGTAACATTACAACACATACTAAACATCACTAGCAATCTGCAAGAAAATGTGAACCGACGCGTTACCCGATAAACTCACTCTAATGGTTAAATCAGTCTCAAATCTAGAGAGATAAAGAGACAGAGTTCAAGTTTAGAGAGATATGTTAAGCTTAAATGATTTATAGGAGGCTTTGGACCCTTATTCTCGGATATGAGTTAATCTTGTACAAAATAGTGTTATTCCAGAATAATTACATTTTTCATGGCAACGCATGGATTCACAAGTCGATGTAATGGATCAAGTCGTTCTTCTTGTAGATATTGACGTGGAGATGTCCCTATCGGGATGTGCATGTCCCCCTTGTATATACACTGAATGGTTTTGGTCCATACACGGAATTCGGTATTTAGAGGGATGATCTTTTCTACCCAAGGGTTGGTCCGAGTGGGATGATCCACTCGGACCATCGGTCCAAGTTGTTCGGACCAATCTTTGATCCCAGTAGATTGGTCCACTTGAATCAATTGACCGACTCGGACTGTTTTTGTGCACGTTTGTTATTTGGTTCATCTCGAGTATTTAGCTAAAATTCGTACTTTTTTTGTAGTCGAATCCGTTGAGGATGTTTAACCTGAAACGGGCGGTCCTATTTTTAAATCGATCAATCGATATCATAATGGGCGAATATCCATAAATATGATCGACTAGTTTATTAATTTCACACAAGTATCGTGGAATTAATGGCCCCTCACAAAAAAAAAAAAAAAAAAATGACTCGTCCATATTAGTTATTGAAATCAATGAGGTGTTCTGTTCGCTGTCGAATAGAGTTGTTGAAATTATTTGTATACGTCGGAGGTATACACCCCTCCCTCTATCATGTCGGTACAGTGATGTGGATCCATCACATTGTGAGACAAACAGCAAGTGTATGGAAATTATATTGTATGGCTCCGAGCCATTTTTTCTCGGTAGTTGTTTCGGCCCCAGTTTATTATTGCATGAGATGAGATCCAACGGTGGTTACTAACAACTCAACAGAATCAATTCAACAACTTCGACCATCATTTGTCTCCATCAACCAAATCCACTTTCCTTTTGCTTAATTAGGAATATGCTCTTAGTTTGGTACACGTAATCAACATCACCCACCTTCAACGGGATAATCATACGTACAACCTTAATTATGAAACAAATATTATTATTATAATAGTAATCAACCAACTTAAATACTTAATCTTAGCGACCAATTTTCTTTTAAGCCATATATTAAATCAAAGTGATCATTACTCCAAGTAATCATTCATACTCATGTTTGATTGTAAATTGTAATATACTAGCTATAGCTAGACACCAGACTCCCCATTTGCATCCATAACATGAGCGTAACCTCAACTATTTTGGTCTACACCTTATTTGCAGTGACGAATCCAGGACCCAGGGGTCAGTGGGTGCACACTATTTTTTTGTATAGTTAAAAAATCGGCCGGATCAAATATAATTTTGAGTCGAACTAACAAATGTTTTCCCTAATGAAATTGTAAATGTTCAACTACATATATATATATATATATACACTCTTAATGAATAAAAAATTTCAAACATTAATAATATTCAATAAAAATAATAACAAAAAGTAAAAAATTACCTAGTCAATTAAAAAAATCAATTAGAATGAGATAAATAAAGCTTAATGATGTTTTTGTTTTAAAAAACTTACATAATTGTCAAAAGAATTTTTCAATGACGCGTGAAGAGAAAGAATGAGACAGAAAAGAAAAATAATATTTTAAGAGAAGAAGAAACGACAATTAAGAAATGTTTTAAAAAAACTTAGACTAAAATCTAGCTAGTAAATTGACATCGGAGAAAAAATATTAAATACAATAGAAAAAACTTAGACTAAAAGCTTGCTAGTAGTAAAATGACATTGGAGAAAAAAATATTAAATATAATAGAAAAAAATATTAAACACGATTAAAAGTGTAAATTGTGAGACTCGAACCATGAATGAATTAATTAATGTATGTGTGCAAAACCAACTCAACTACTAAGTATTATAAGTTCATAGTTTCCTTTTTTATTTTATATTGGGTCCTTTGCCAATTTTATATGGGGTCCTTATCGGTAATTGCTAATTTTTTACTCTAGCTCGGTCAAGTTAAGCGGTGTCTCGTGACCCCGTACTCAACCATGCAGATCCGTCCCTGCTTATTTGTGTCTAATCAATTAGCTTCAATCCGTTTACCTTGATATTTCATAAGAGATTTTCAATTGTTTTAAAATGTGGCACTAATATTTGAACATATACGCTCTAATACTATAAAAAAAATTACGGTTAAAATATGTATTTTATTATAATAATTTGTGAATATCATGACAATGAAAATGAAGATTACATGAATACATCTGATATTATATGTTTATTATAAGAATAAAGATACACATTCTGACACCCACGTTGAGAGAAGTTCCGAATGTGTGTAAACATCAAAATGCTTCTAAAGTTGGAGTTTATTACGTAGTTGCTGTTGGGATCAAAACGACGTGACCTTGAACTTCGGGTAACGGACTTCGAGATATCGCCGCAGGCTAGCTCTCTTAGGTATTTTTTTTTACCTCTTGGGTACTTAGTTTCCTTTTGAGGCTTTGTGTGAGGCGAGGACCTGAAAAGGGGTGAGGATGACCCATGATTCCACTCTGAAACTTAAGTCAGTAATGGATTTAGAGGGAATAATATGAAGTATATAGCAAAACTTAACTTAATATTTTAGAATGTACCCCTATTTATAGGGAGATATTACCGACTTTATATGGCGGCTACCCTCTGGTGAGGGTTTCTGTCCAGAGTAAGCTTAAGCAGGTGACAAGCAGGTCGCCACCTCATATTTCCTTAGCTGGGAAGGTTTCCCCCTTTGACGGTGGAAGCAGGTCGCCACCTATGCTCTTCCTTGGGAGGAAGGTTTGCTTCTTAAGGCGGCTGAAGCAGGTCGCCACCTGTCACTTTCCTTAAGAGGAAGGGTTTCTGATGAGACTTCGTTTGTCGACTCGACTTACTCTTTAATAGGGAAGGGTTTTAGGCAGCCTAGTCGCCTTTATCTTGTTAATCGTACTCTGGAAGCCGACGTCTTTGAATGTGATCGTCGACCTTTTACCTTTGTTTTATTATTTTGAACAAGGTTGGTCGACAACTTATCGATCTCGCATTTTACACGTGCTCGACTTTATTCTAGTCATGTCGTGTTTAATCGGAAACCAGCACTTGCCACCGTGACACAAAATGGCATCCCGAATTCCGGATGTCGGAATGTCTATCACAACTCTTATTATAAAGATTAAACTACTTAATCACTTTATCGCCTTAAAGTTTTAAAAGAGTTAGATGTTTAATCTTTAACTTTCACAATTATCACGTACAAAAGACTATCAAAGTAGAGTGAATTTTTACTCGTAAATGTATCCCTGCCATATAGAGGAATAAAGGAACCACCAACAACAGTGATTACTGATTATTATAATACACATTTAAGTAATATAAGAAGGCAGCAATCTTATGAAATCAAGGCATGCAAGCACCACTTAATTATCATCTTATCTTGTTTCTCGCCCATCCATCCCAAAGGCCAAAGCTATTAAGCTAGCTAGATAGCTTCCCTAGCTACCAGCAAGCTGCAAATTAAATGGCTACTCTAAATATTATCGCTTCTAATTTCCTCCTCCTCCACTACCTACTCATTTTGTCGGCCGTCGGAAACTTCTCCATCAAGGCCGCCACCTACTGGGGAGACACAGAGTTTCTGAAGCAGCTCAAGCAGTCGGTGGACCCCACGTCGATCACCCCCGGTTCATGCCTCAGCTCCTGGGACTTCGCCGCCGACCCATGCGACACCCTATTCAGCAACCGCTTCACCTGCGGCTTCCGCTGCGACTACACCGACTCCGGCGGAGCGAGTCGACTCACTGAGCTCACCCTCGACCAGGCGGGCTACTCCGGCAGCTCCCTCTCCTCCGTTTCGTGGTCACTAGTCCCTTTCCTCCACACACTCGACCTATCCGGCAACAACTTCTCCGGCGGCGTCCCAATAACCACGCTCTCTAACCTCACTCGCCTAACCCGACTCAGTCTCTCCGGTAACTCGTTCGCCGGACCTCTTCCCGACTCAGTCGCATCCCTCTCAAATCTTCAGGAGCTCTACCTCGACAACAACGCCATCTCCGGTCCCATTCCTCACAGTTTCCTCAACACTCTGTCAAATAGCTTGAACAGGCTGGAACTGCAATACAACAACCTCACCGGCGCATTCCCCGAACTAGCTTCTCTCCACAGCCTCCGGTACTTGGATTTGAGCAACAATTTCTTCTCCGGCGATATCCCGTCTGGAAATGCTCTACCACCGTCTCTGGTCGAAATCTCCGTCAGGAATAATAATCTGGAAGGGAGAATCCCCAGCAGCAGCATTGAATTACTTATCTCTCTCCAGGTTCTTGACCTGAGCCACAACCGCCTCAGTGGGTCCGTCCCTTCCGCCTTATTCTCGCACCAGTCGCTGCAGCAACTCACCTTGTCCCACAACAGCTTAACCTCCATTGAAGAACTTCCGGAGAAGACGCTCGTGAGCGAGCAGCTGATCGCGGTTGATTTGAGCAACAACGCCATTAGAGGTTTTCTTCCTCTTTTTATGGGCTTCATGCCGAGGCTGTCGGCGCTGTCGCTCGAGAATAACATGCTGACGGGATTGATTCCGATACAGTACGCGCTCAAGGCGACGGCGGTGGCGGTGGCGCCGGAGAGTGGTGTGGTGGCGTTTGGAAGGTTGCTGCTGGGCGGAAACTACTTGCTGGGGGCGATACCGAGGGTGATGATGCGGTTGCAGCCGGACGCCGTCAACGTGAGCCTGGTCAATAATTGCCTGACGAGGTGCCCGGAGAGCTTCTTCTTTTGTAAGGGGGGCCCCCAGAAGTCTTCAACTCAATGCAACAGATTCGGCCCTATCATCATCATTCCCTGAATCACATCCATCCATCTACTGTTATTCTATTCATCTTTCCTAATCTCTATTTAGCTTATTTATATTCTATTTACATAGAGCACGTATAGTCTATGATGTATTTGTTTTAATATTTCAATATCTACTTAAGAATCTATATTATTTTAAGGGATTGTCTAATTTGTTGTCAAGTTTATTTAAAAGTTAAGAGCACAAAAATGGCCTGAATAATGACTCGGGTTGACGGGAGATGTCTGAATGTTCAAATGTTGATATCAAGGGTCTGAACTCTGAATTATCATGTTTGTTGTTTTTCGGTTTTCCGTCCAAATTTTCTGTTAAATTTAACAGAACCACGTGAAATGTCGAAATTACCTCTTTGCAATTATTGTAACAATTTAGCAATTTAATTAATGAAATATGAAATGTCTAAAATACCCATGCCCACTAATTATGCTATTAATGCCACCACGGCTCCGGCCACTGCCACCACCCGGCTCCGGCGACCACCACCCCAGCTCCGGCGACCACCACCCAACTCCGGCGACCTCCACCACGGCTCCGGCTGGGCCCAAATCGGAGCTACCGGCCCCGATTGGCCCGATCGGAGCAAAAAAAAAAAAGCTCCGATCACAGTAAAAATGACCTCTATTTTTTTGTATTTTAAGGAGTCTCCTTACCGTAGACGCTCTTTGAGTTTATACTGTTGGAACCGCATTGCGCGTGGGAAGGGCCTGAAGGAGTCGGGTCGGCTCCCGACTTCAACAGTTTCAAGGGGAGTAACTTTGAGTTTATATGCCGTTCGGGTCGGGTATGCAGTTGGGCCTTTACCGGTTGGACCTTGCTAGCGAGATGGATATGGCCTGGGTTATGTCTTAAGCCTCACCGCGCCCAGGGCAACAATAAGCTTAATTTTCATCTTTCACTTTCACCAACAGCAATCATATATATATCAATAGAACCTTTAATTTAACATAATATTTATAGACCCAATGCAAATATGAGTCTCCCACAAAATTTCTATGTTTTTTTTTATAAACAAAAAAAAAAAAAAAAAAAAAATTCTATGTTGATTAGACTTATTATTATTTTTTGAATGAAATTACATTATTACATACTCTTTTTATTATTATTTTTTTTCTCTAAAGATACTAATCACTTTAGTTATTGACTGATGATGTGTTATGCATAATTTTACTCAATGAAAAAACTCATGCTATAAATAGTTATTACTTTGCCTTTGCGTGAAATTTTTATTTCATATTTAATGTACTTAAATAATTTAGGCATCTTTTTTTTTAATTAATTTATTGAAATAATATATGTAATTTAAGAAAATGTCTCAAATTAACTATGGCTTTGTGATTCGGAAGGGAAAAAAAAAACTGAGGTTTGCCTTCAAAGGTCGTTGAGAATTGATGCTTCTTCAAAGGTCACCACGTCCACACACCACGAATATATTATATTGTGGTTTGACGTGCATCTTTTATCTACTAGCAAATATTCTCAGCTAATTAAAGCTTTATACCTTTATATCCAGTATCCACAATATATACTGCTTTATGTGCATATTATATATCTTAGCTCTGATCTTGATTCTTGATGTGATAGATATGTACCGTATGATCATGTATCTATTTTTCACTTATTAATTAAATACTGAATTATCGCATTAAAATTTGTAACTTCAAATATACAAAATAAGAAGAACAAAAAAAATCAAGTGGTCGAATCTGACCCTCTTAGCTTAGAAGTCGACCCAAGCTATAGGATGAACACGACTAGGGCGATACAATACAAGTCAATCTACGCATCGTACACATGAGTTACTTGAGATTGACTCAATCGATATTCAAATTTGACTCGCTAAATTTTGAGTTGAGTTAAGTTCGAGTTTAGCTTTTTGTAGTACTGAGTCGAGTACGGTTTTAATTATTTTTACTCGACTCAAAATGCTCATGAGCCTATTCGAGTCGAGTTTGAATTCGAGCTAATTCGAGTTTTATGTAAGATTCGAGCTTTATATAATATCGGTCGCTTTATATTCAATTCAAGACACACTCACTGAATATCGAGTTAAATTTCGAGTATGAACTAAGGTGCGTCATTTATGATTTAATTGAACAATTTTAAGTTTATCGAAGGGAGTTTGAATAAAATAATCATATTATTATATATTAATCTAAAAAAATCTAAGGAGACACTACTGAAAAGATAGTGGAGAAGCTGATTAAAGATGGGAAGAGAAAGATCTGGAAAAGTAGAAAGTAAATGTTATGGTATTTACTACCATATCGGTTTGGGTAACCAACCTTGTGGTGTATATAAGTCAAATGGGTCCTCCCACTTAATAGACTAGTTTATTGGGCTGGGCTCTTGTATTTGGTTTGTAACAATTGGTATCAGAGCTAGACATTGGAGTGGTGGCCTGGAGAAGCCAGCCGTGACCAACGTGGCCGTGACCAACAAAGGCTCGTAGTGGTGGCTCACAAAGTGGTGGCCTGGAAGAAGCCAGCCGTGACCAACGAGGTCGTCGGTCTTCTTAAGGGGGAACGATTGTCATAGTATTTACTACCACACCGGTTGGGTAACCAATCCTTGTGGTGTATATAAGTCAAATAGATCATCTCGCCAATAGGCTAGTTTACTGGGCGGGCTCTTCCATTTGGTTTGTAACAATAAATAGTGATCAAGATATGATTGTGAAAAGTAGAATGTAGATACTGAAGCTACTGATGAAGCATCACCCTATACTACATATATAAAGGGTGCTTGAGAGTACCCAACATATATATATATATATTTGCATTCCACTCCACCAATAATAATTCGGCTCCTCCTCCTCCTCCTCCGATGTCGATACAGCTGCCAAATTATGAGCATCTACTTCGCCATCAGAATTGCCTGTACCACCCAACTGAAGCTCAACTAGTCACTCAAATGGTTCCACCTCACCAACAATACACCATTCTTAATTACTACAATAATGAACCGGCCACGCCACATCCACAGCCACAGCTAATGGATAACAACCGGGCAGCACCGCCCATGATGTTCCGAGCCACCTCATCAAACATCTACTATGCTTCTACTACCGCTGCAGGGACGGGGATTTAATATATATATATATATCAGTATGTTTGCTCCCTAGCTAGCTAGCTCTTTAGTTAATTTAGGGTTTAGATGTTACTCACTCCATTGAAATTTAAGACATGGTGTAGCTAATATTATAATTAAGCAATGCATGAATTAAGAAGGGGCGAGCTAGGGTCTCTCTGAATGTACGCATAATATTGAGTCTATATATATATATTATATCATAATGGACAAATCTATATATATATATATATGGACCTCTTACCATATCTGTGTACATATATATCTGGACTCTGCAATTAATCCATATGTTTCAATATAAACACGAGGAGGACAAGCTTAATTAAAGAGAAATTATATACCGGCGGACCGCCACGATCCGACTGTCTCTAGGTTATTAATTATTACCTTATAAATTTTTAACATTATTTGTAAATGTTCCCACGCAGTACATGAATTACAAAGCAAGAATCATCGGGAAAGCATAAAGGAAAGAGATTATGTTGGTTGAAACTGGAATCTGGTCCCGGAAGCTTTCATTATTGGGATAGAGAATAATGGACAACTTATTCTTTATTATCCTAAGGAAAGAGAATCGTATAACATAATAAGTGAATATGATCTTGAATGGACCACGTGACACAGGTTAGATTTTCAATGGAAGAAAATAGCCTAGCTAGTATGTACTGATGAAGTTTGCGATATGCTAGATGACTAACTCATTTCACACCTAATTACGCGTCGTCACACTATTAACATGAGTACATGACTATTGCTTCACTAGCTAGCACATGTTAGGTATCCGTCCGTGTAATGAAATTCAAAAGATATTAGCAATTGATTGGTTTTATTTATCCAACACGCGTATTCACGTAAATACTTATTGGACTTCAAAGCATATATATTATAGCTAGTATACTACCTCTTTTTATACCATGCATGAACTCAATAATTAACAATCGCGAAAATTGAGCTCAGTTATAATTAATGATCATGAAAATGAACTTTACACTTCACAATTATATAGACTTGGTATGATATATACTAGGAGATGAAAACTAAATGCTATATATGAAACCTAGCTTAATTAAGATATAGTTAATGAAGATTCAAATAATAATTGTAGACGACAACATTGACTCCAAAGCACTCGTCCCCTACTATCGTAAGAAGAGTTTAGTGTGAAATAGAAATACCACTAGGAATTTTTTATTTTTTTTAAATTATACTCATATATATGTTTTATAGTGCAATTTTTCCACTCAAACCTTTCAACTTGTTGGTAACTGTTAAGTCGGAATTCTCGTTAGCACTTAGTAGACCACTTGTCGTGCACGTGCTGTGCCCGGAAATTAAAAATAAAAATCAAATGACAATTTTCCCCGGTTCACTTTTTGGGTTTCGCAGAACCGGGTTTCAATTTTCATGAACAGCTTCTTTGAAAAAAAAAAAAACAAAAAACAAAAATAATATACATGTAAGTATTTCATCGTCCTGCCGGGATTTCAAATTGTTTCACTCACATGTGCGTATTACATGACTTTAACGAGGCATTAACGGATGGTGGCAAAACACTCAATTTAAAACATACAGATGCTATTCTGGCCAAAAAAAAACATACAGATGTAACATGTAGATACAATTACTAATCAAGAGCAAAAAAATCCGGGTGTATTTCATATTAAACCCTAATCGTAATGATGTTTTTCCTACATTTGACATTATTCATGTTCACAATCAAATTACCTAAAAACAGATATTATGCAACTAATATCTCCTCTATCTAGCTGCATTTTTTTCACAGAGATAATAGCTAGCGAAATTTGCCCAAAATATCTTATTTGGCATCATCATCTCATACAAACATTTTAATCAGAGTCCCATCATATATAATAAGATCCTCTCAATTTTTTAAGAATTGGATCTTAGACCACACATGAAGAATATATACACATGTGTCTAAAGAATTAGAAGTTGGTAACTTTTGTGCTCCATTCAACCTTTTTGAGGTGTTACACTTATCATTTCTTTAGGAATTCAGGTGAATGAGAATATAACTTGTCCCAAAAACAAAAGTATATATATATATATAGTGGACAAACAATTTAAAAGTTGATTCCTATATATTGTGCATTCCATATTCCAAAATCGTATCGAAATCTATGGGAAGAATATCAAGACTATAATCTACTACATACATCATCGAATTGATTTTGATCAATGTAGCCAAAAACCAACTTTATCAAATATGACACCAAAAGACATTTAAACCCTAAATAAACACCGTATGTTAGTATGCTCCAATCCAACCCAGGCTTTCGGTCGAACCCTAGCTATTAGAGGACCAAAAATAGCTCTACTTTTTTTTTTTTTTAATCCTGGAAGTGTCGTTGGCTTGTTAGAGCCTAGTTCAAGTAACGTTTCATCCCGTAACCTGGCCTATAACCCATGAGGTTGAATTCATCAACCACAAGAGAGTTCTTATTTACCGAGAAGGCCAGTTGAAGCATCTCGATTTCATTTATACAGCTGCAAAAGGAAGGTAAAGAGTATTCTTGTTTTGCACACAACTTAACTAATAGAATGGACCAAATAACCATATTCTAAAATATAAGGTACCATCGAATCATACATGTGACCAAACCGATTACATGATGAAACATAAAGGACCATTAGACATAACCCTAAGATATCTAATTGTAAATTGAGAGTAGTTAAACCTAAAAGTAATAACATATCATCAAAATGTGCTTCCAAGGTTTGAGAGAATTAGGTTCCATAGTCACTTACTTACAAGGTCTCCTCCTTAACGGGCCACATCATACTCTCAGTATATGCTTCAGAAATAACGCTGGTTGCAGCTGAGGAAGCCTCCAGCACCTGTCTTGCAGTCCCATCCCCCCTAACATCGCATGCCCAATAAGCCCGAAACGGATAGTAATCGGGGTATTCAACCGAAACCATCACCAATTTACCTTCGCTCGAGTAACCCAGCGGTTTTAGTGATATTGAATGTGTAGGCTTGAGTAGTCTAATCACATGTAGCTTTCTCCATGAATCTTTCACACCGTATTCATTCATCGACCACACCTCGACAACATTGATTTTGTGAAGAGTTATTGCAGTGCACAGGCAGCTTCCCAGAATACCAATCTGAACACCGCATTTTTGTCGAGTCTTGTCTGGTAGAGACATCTCTTTGAACATGTCTGAATCAGGATCGAAGCAAACAAGGCCAAACCCCAGCTTGTTCTGGTATTGACCAACCCAGTGAGTAATCCCATTGAATGTAGTTGAGCTGAAACCCCTCTCAAACTTATACTTACTGAGAACACCATTTGAAGACAGCAGCTTCCATGAATTTCCTTGAATTGAAAACATGCAGACAAGAAAATTGCAGTTCCCGGGTCTCGAGCTATTGCCTGTTAGGAGGGGGAAGATACTGATGACCATGATGGCTTTGAAGTCTCGCGTTTTATAATCACAGGCAAGACCAGAAATCAATGGATCTCCATGGTCGAGTCCACTGAGTGTTTTCACTGATTTGGTGCAAGGGTTCCACAGCACAAACTCTCTAAATATTTCTTTCTTTTCTTCAGAGGGGCTGGAAATCTGCATAAAGAATAAGCCATCACACGAGCCAAGGATACGAGGCTGTAGCACATTGAAATCATTATAAGGTACGAATTCATCCCAATCAAAGTGGTAGTCAAATGTAGACTTCATACTTGGGGGCTCCCAAGATATAAAGAAGGGATGCTTCCATGGTAGGGATTGTGTGATTTCCATCTCCTCTTCCTCCTGTGTGGGCCATATCAAGCTCTCAGTGTATGCTTCAGCAACAACACGAGTCGAAGGTGAGTAAGACATAAACGTAAACATTCCTGTGGCATCCCCCTTCACATTACAAGACCAATAATACCTATCTAGATAGAACTCGGGATCTGTAGGCCGTCGAAAAGTTGCCTGTATCCGTTCCACAGATACCATGATCAATTTGCCTGGGCCCGAGTAACCCAATGGTTTCAGTGATTCTGATTTTGTTGGTTGCAGGAGCCTAATAGAATAAAGCTTCGCCCATGAGCCTTTCACACTGTACTCCTTCATCTCCCATACCTCGACAACATTGATTTTATGAAGAGTTACTGCTGCACATAGATAGCCTCCTAGAACACTAATCTGAACTCCACAGTTTCCTGCATAATCCCGAAATTTGTCGGGTAGAGACATCTCACCAAACATCTCCGTCTTCGGGTTGAAGCAAACAAGGCTAAAGCTGAGCTCAGAATTAGTCACCGTGGCTTTGTGTTTACCAACCCAGTGAGGTGTTCCATTGAAAGTGGTCGAGCCAAAACCAATGTTTAAGTTATACTTGGTGAGAATATCATATGAATCTGATTTCAACAGCTTCCACGAGTTTACTCGAAGTGAAAACATGTAGACAAGAAACCTTAACTTCTCTGAGCCATCCTTGTATTCTCTTTGGTGTATACTGATGACCATGACAGCTTTGTAGTCTCCGGTTTTGTGATCATAGCCAAGACCCGAAATCAAGTGAGTAAACGGATCTCGATTATCAATTTCCTTGACTTTTCTCATTGAATGAGTATAAGGGTTCCAAAGCAAATACTCTCTCAAATTACCCTTATCTTCAATCTCCAGAAAAAACAGTCCGTTGCACGAGCCGAGGATATGAGGCTGCATGTCATCTTCTTTGCCAGCGTGATTGGAAACATGGGTGGGTTCAGCGACTGTCATGGCTATAGTTCTCGTCTGGGGTTTCCATGATAAAAAGAATGGGTGCTTCCATGGGGATCTATTGAAATGATCTGAATGCAGCTTGTTAAAATGATGATCAGTGACTACCAACAAGCGTATTTTCTTACAGACAGATGTGCATCGTATCAAGCATTTCAGAGGGAGTTGCTTCAGAATCACACACAATATCTCTCGCGGAAGAGATAACAGCTTCGATGGAGATTGTGTGATTTCAGTCATGTTTCAAAGTGAAATATCTGCCCATAAAAACAAAAACGAAGAACAGATTAGAACTGTACAGTGTAATAATACTACAATCTAATGGAAACAAAGGTCGGAAGATTAGAATTGAAACTTTTTTCTGAATATGAAATCATCACAGTATTACATTGAAAATATCTGCCCAGAACAAAAACGAAGAACAGATTAAAACTGAACAAACTAAGAGTCCTTCAATCTAATGGAACAAAGGTCGGTAGGTTAGAACTGAATTGTTTCCTAAATATGAGATCACCAAACTATTACATTGAAGATTTGGATACTCGAACTTAGAATCTTACATAAACGATAGAAAATCTCTTTCGACCTCCAAGTCCAACAACAGCGATTTATCATAAACTAGAGCAGCAATGATAGCGTTATTACCTGAAGAAGCGAACTGACCAGAGCCACGACGACTTTGAGAGGGGATCGGGTGATGCAGAAGAGCAGAGAGGATCACCAAGAAGTGCCCTAGCGGAGCAGAATAGCTGAGATATAAGAGGACAGTGGCAAAGTATCTAGGGTTTTATTAGTTACTTTCATTTTTCATATTGGAAGAATATATTTCGCAGAATATATCTAGGGCTTAGGCCCAACCCTAGCCCAGGGCTCGATAGCGGGCCAGAAATAGCTCTACATTTTTTGGAAAGTGTTCAAGTACACAGTACACTTCAAGTCGAATAGTGTTGATCATTTTTTATTTATTTATGGAATATAGAATATATTAAGGAATAAGTGGCAAAATAAATATACGAAAGAATATAAAGTTTGTTTGGTTGATAATGTGACAATGAATATTAATCTAGAATACATCATTTGAATGTACGTAAAAACGTATGTAATGAAAATAGAATGATAAAAATACTTTTACTATTATAATTATAACATTCACTTTAAAATATGAAAAATTGTATAGCAAATTTTTAACCTTTTTTAAATTAGATAATTTTTAAAAATAATTTAAAAATCAATAAAACAGTGTATCAACACTTTTTATAAATAGGAAAATACAATAATTATTAAAATAACTCAATTATTTATTTTTAAATTTAAAAACATTTTTTTAAAGAGCATAGGTCAGCGTAGGCTATTCCTTTTTTTCTTGAAAATATAAATTATAACTTATTATTTAGAATTTAAATTTAAGATTCAAGTTTTTTTAAAATATTTTTACATATGACAAACTGTTTGAAAAAAGGCTATTACATATTCATCTATATTAATTATGTTATTAAAAAAAATCATCCGTACGCAACATTCTTGAGGTATAACTAAAAAGTGTAATAAATGGCCAAAAAAAACAAACTAAAATTGTAATAGGAGGTTCCATGTGAATAAATAGTGCAACCAAATAAAGTAATACTTTACCCATTCATTCATAACAAACTAATGCACACTAACCACGGTAACTGAACTAATTCCTTTTAGTAAATATATATAGACATTTTGAAGGCTTATGTACATTTTATGCTCTTATTAAACATAATAATACAATAAATAAAATATAAATATATGTAAATTATATAAAAATAAAGTTATATATTAATTAGATAATATAGTATTACTTATACATTCATCAAGCAAACTACAATATTTTAAAAAACACAATGATTGTGGTAATTAATAAAAACTATGTAAGACATAACATTTTAAGGCCTTCAACTTATTGCACGAAGGATGTGATGAATTCCTATAGTAGGGTCAATGATTGTGATGATTGCCTCCGTGATAGGATTCGCTGTCGAAAACTCATCGATTGTGTTGGTTATTGTCGGTTCGACTATGCCGTATGCGTTAGTATATGCGGCATCATATTCTTCCATCTCTTCCACTTGCTGAGTGAAAATAATCCAAATTTATGCCACCTGGAGATAACAGTTTCTATATTCACCACACAGATAAAGATTCATTCGGTTGCGTTCGTAATTAAAAGATAATTATTGTTACACAACAAAGATGAAGTTTTAAGAATGGTGGAAGGCATTTTGATATGTTGATTATATTTTTTGTCTTAATAAAAATAAATGTTTTATTTAATGCAGTAAATTTAGTAATTTTAAGTACAAATATTATTTTTCTTGATTCATGAACAGAGTAGACCTTCAAATTAACAGATTTGTTTCAAATAAAGAGCTATCTAATTTATGTTATGCTAAGTGAATTCAAATTAAGTAGGTTTTAACTCTTCAAGTTTGCAAATGAGATCCAAGAAAAGCAAGACAATATAAAATGCTTAGTGATTAAACTCATCTAAATCATTGAGAACAAATTTTACCTTTTGATGAACATGGAGAGTGTGAAATTAGCTGTTTCTTTTGATAGCAATTTGGCTCAGATTCTCTAGCTTGCCTGTATGAACAGCCTACAAAGCCTTTTCTCCATGCTCAGAAACGATATTTTCCCCTGCAAATCTCAATGTGGTGTTCCTCAATTGCTCGAGTGTAGATTCACAAAATGCTGGTAGGTTATTGCTTTCACCATTGTCTTCCTTTTAAAATTCAAATTAAAACATATTACAAAAATATATAAGGGTAGGAATCTTAGAATGCATCCAATATTGTTTAGAAACTTAATAATGGAACTCACCAATATCGGGAGGTTCGAGAAGTTATCCTTGTGAGTCTCGACAACATGGACTTAGTTTGGAGCAATCAGACCCCATTACCAACTGAAATAAAACTGTTGATTATTTTTCTTCGATTCAGCAGTTTCCTGAAACAAAAATCAGAATATGATACATAATCTTCTAAAATAACCAAAATTTATGCCACCTGGAGATAAAAATTTATATATTCACGACACAAATAAAGATTCATTGGATTAAAGATCATTATTGTTACCACAACAAAGATGCAATTTAAAGAAGGGTGGAAGGCACTTTAATTAGTTGATTCTATTTTTTGTCTAAATAAATATAAATGCACTAAATTTAGTAGTTTTAAGTACAAAATATTATTTTTCTTGATTCATGACCAGAGTAGACCTTCCCTTCAAGTTAACAAATGTGATTCATCTAAAGAGCTATCTAATTTATGCTATGTTAAGTGAATCCAAATCAAGTAGGTTTTAATTCTTCAACTTTGCAGAGGAGATCCAAAAAAAGCAAAATGCTCAGTGATTAAACTCATCTAAATCATTGAAAACATATTTTACCTTTTGATGAACATGGAGAGTGTGAAATTAGCTGCTTCTACATAGAATTCTCATCCCTGACATCTATGAAGAAATTCTCCTGCTTGAGACTACGCTGGATCATTTCTATGGGTGATGTGTTACTTGTATATCAATGTAAAGAGAAAGTAAGTTATTCATCAAGGAAAACTTACATTTGGATATCATATACAAATGTAATAAATGGCTATTTTGTAATACATTATTATCATGGCTAACTTAAATGATAATAATTAAAATATATTTACCTTCAATCAGTGAGCACCTCTTTGTAAATAATATTTTTTGTACATGAGAGTAAAGGTAAATCACAAGAAACACTTTGGTTGTTTTCACATATGTACCTCCTGATAGTTCAACGTATAGTTTGCCATGAGAAAACACTAGTTCTGGTAGATATACTCCAACTATTGGAATTGTTTTCCCTTGTGCTTTGTTGATTATCATTGGGAAAGCAAGTCGAGTCGGAAATTGCATCCGTCGAAATTAGAACGGAAATTCATCACCTTCATGTGGAACAAATTGTATCCTATGGAGGAACACAGGCTTCCCAATATGGTGACCCATGTTAATCTCTGCATGACATTAGCTTCAAAACGCTTGCACACAAGGTAAGTTCCATTGCAAAGACCATTTGCTGGGTCAATATCCTATATGGAAAGGCACAACAGATCCATAAGCTTGCACCAGCCTCCATCTTTCATATTCACTCTGGAGCCATATCAAATACAAGATCATCAGCTGCTGTTTCTTTTAATAAATAACCGTAATAGATCCCAAACGATAGAAATATTGGACTTGAAAAAAACTTAAACAGACAGTCCATAATTAACTGTTAATTCGTGAAATAAACAGTTGAAATGATTTCAATAATAAGTTGACCAATATCATAAATTTTGAAATGAACACATGCAATCCATTTTTCAGTATGGTAGGACGATACTATTTTTCAACTGCCAAATTACTCAGATGAACAAAATCAATAAATTTTGAAATGATCATAATTTCAACAAACAAGACTAAGCAATTAATGGATCAGTCAAAGAAAATATAGCAATCCATAGATATCCATCTGCATGCATCCACAAGTAAGAGAGAGATGAGGATATCAACGTACCTTTTTAAGGGAGTCCATGGTAGGTTTCTCAATTATGTGGATGCAGTTTTACTATACCTCATTGGAATTAACTATACTGATTTGTGAATTTTTTTTTGTTTGTGGAGAAATCGTTATTGAGGTAAAAATTCCTCCAAGTTCTGAATCGATAGTAAGGGGCTAGTTAAGATCTTGAGACTTCATCCGCAAAATGTGATCCCATTTCACAACATATTTTCGCAGCTTCTAGCAGCCTTGCTCAAGAACAATTACTTCAAAGCTAAAAAAACATGTTTTGACCTTTTTGTCAAAGTCTGGCCACAACGGCTTAATACCGAAACAAGACAACTATAATGTTGCCGAACCTGACTGCATCTAAAGATGTTTGAAAATGTAACTAAGTCACAACTTTGTCGTCGCTCGAGGACTATAGAAAGACCACCTCTGCCTTAGTCGATGCTCGCTGAAGCTGAAACCTTAACAGCTCTTTTGCCAAGTGCAGTGCTTGATTTTCCGAACAAGGTTTGATGGTCATCTTCTGGAGCACAGGTGTAGCTAAAAGAATGAACCGAATGAACTCAAGTTCGTTGTTGTTTCCAGATACTGTTCGAAGTTTGTTGAATCTGCAATCATTATGTTTGCTTTCCCAAAAGGTAAAGCGCGCTCCTTCCGGTTCATATAGGTGAACCTGCAAATACTTGCTCGTAAATACAAGAAGAAAATGTACCACATGTTATAATATAGGGTTAATAACTAAAAAATTGTCCAAGTTTTACCCTAGGTTAAAATTAGGTGTCTGAAGTTTGAAATGTTAAAATGGATTGTCCAAGTTTCATTTTTGCTGAAATTTGGTGTCTTTGTGCGTCTTTTCATCTCCATTCAATCATTTTCATCAACCCACCAACCCACTCATAATCCATCACTTTTTACTTTTCACAAAATCGTCAAATTTCATCTAAAATTTGAACATTAAAAAAAAAGTTTCTAGAAGAGACGTGTGGAGCCATTTTCCAAGGACAATAGAGCGAGATTTACTTGCCTGGATGTGACCAACTTTTTAGGTGACGGTCCTGACAAGATGACGAGAAGTGAGTGTGTATGAGAGCTCGAATTTGACATACGGTTTCGTCGGAATTGACTTCTCTAAAGTAATCACACCGAGACACCAAATTTCAACAAAAATGAAACTTGGGACATTCCATTTTAACATTTCAAACTTCAGACACCTAATTTTAACATAGGGTAAACATTGGACAGTTTTTTAGTTATTAACCCTATAATATATGGTAATCGGTTTTGTTTCAATGTTCAGTATAAAGAAGAACAAACCCTTATATCAAGCTCTTGTATGTTTGGGCAGCTTCTTAACAAGAACAAAGAAGCAGAGCACTCCACATACTCATTAATGCCAATGTCTACATGAAGATAACAAAGATCGGGGCATAGGTTCGATACTTGTCTTGGTAGGTCTCCATTTGCCAAGTACCGGAAGTTTTACACAGAAAAAGATGATTCAGCTTCAGGAACTTAAATAAGAAATCTAAAATCAACTGTAAACTACAACAGATGTGGAATACGATTAGGTGCACCAGAAACATCAAATAAAGTTCCCACAAAGAGTTGAAGAATGATTATCACCTGCATAAATTCATGCTCAATTACAAGCCGTCTGTTACAAGGCAAGCTAGATAAGAACTTGAGTAAATTGCTGGAATCCCGAGCCTCTATTCCTTTAATTCCAGAACCAGCAATGTCTAACACTATAGACACTATTGCTAACTTTGAGGCGTTGATAAAGTTTATATCGTCAAAGTAGACTCTCGAGGTGAAGTCTCTTTAGTTTCTTGAAGCCACTGAAAGTTGATGGAAGCATGAGATGACATCGGTAGAGATCCAAGTGAACCAAATCTTGAAAAGAATATAAGCAAGAATGTAGCTTGTAGCATTGACCTTCCCATATTTCAAGTATGAACTCTTGAACGAGGCACCTTGACAGATGAATAATCCAGCGGTCAACATCGGTGGTTGTAATAGGATCTCTTTGATAGAGCATAAACTTGTAAACTGGACCAGTATGGAGTAAGAGAGCTTGATCGATCAAATGAACAAGCTTTTTCTTCATGGCTCTCTGATTTTTAGGAGTTAATGAAAGCCACTCTTTATCAAAGACAAGGTTGGGTATTGTAGTCCACTTGAACCGCCATTTTGAAGACAACACACTAGTTGTTACAGCATCCCGGATAGGCAAACGAGACAAGATCTGCTCTACTACATGAAATTATTTAAAATGCGCTGACCCAATAAGTTGGTTTATAGTCAATGATGAAGAGACTAAGTAAACGGTTTTTTTTATGTAAAATCAAAGATTATAATGCAATTCGCAATATATATGTGATATTATATTACACATTATATCCATCGTAACACACCATTAAAAGCGGAAAAAACATATTTTTCTTCCAAACATAAAAGCTATGATTTTTTTTTTCAAAGACGGACCAAAACGACTTAATAATAAAATAAGACAATTATAATGTTGTTCTTGCAGAAGAACATTAAAGACGTTTGAAAATGTAAACAATTAGTCACAACTTAGTAATAACAAATATCTCTGCTTTAGTTGATGTTGGTTGAAAGCTTGCCAGCTCTCTTGCCAACTGCAGTACTGTTTGACTTTCTGAACAAGGTTTGATGCTTATCTTCTTGAGAAAAGGTGAAGCTAAAAGCATGAACCTGATAAACTCAAGTTCATATCTGCTTCCAGAAATCCCTGAAATCTTCACAATTTCAAGTTTGTTGAGGCTGCAACTATCAAGTTTGCTTTGCCAAAAGGTAAAATCCATTTCTTCCGAAGACAATTTAACCTGCAAATACTAATTAATTGTAAATAATAACAGTGGAAATGTATTTACTACGTATAACGTTACATGGTTGTCGGTTTTGTTCCGCATAATGAAGAACTAACCGTGATCTCGAGGTCTTGTATGTTTGGAGAGCTTCTTAACAAGCACAAAGCAGCAGAGCATTCCGCATAGCCATCAATGAATATGTCTATTTCAAGATAACCAAGATTGCGACATGGGTTCGGTAGTTGTAGTGGCATGTTTCCATTAGCCAAATACTGCAAGGATGACACATAATCAAAACTATCTGATATGGTACTGTTCACTCACATGTAATGTAACATGAACTAGAAACAACATCAAATTCATATATAGAATTGAAGAATGATGATCACCTCTAGAAAATTGCCCAAAATTCCAAGTTGTCTAATGAAAGGCAAGCTAGAAAAGAAGTTGTGTAAATTGCTGAAATCTTGAGCCTTTATTCTTTCAGTTGGATGAGCACTGATAAATGCAATAGTTACAATTTCCAAATTGGAGGTGTTGATATCATCAAAGTAACCTTGGAAAGCAATGTCCAAAAGATTCGGTGCATCGAACTTGAGATGGATGAAACCATCAACCGCGTATGAAGTCAAACTCTCGAGTACAGGGCAGCTGGATATAAGAAATTCAAATGCATCTTGAGTCATTGTAAGATCTTGAAGGTCAAGACTCTTCAGTTTCTTGAAGCCACGAAAATTCGATGGAAGCTACAGATTGCATCTGTAGAGCTCTAAGTTAACCAAATGCTGAAAAGAAAATAAGAAACAATGCAGCTTGTATCGTCGACCTTCCCATATTTCGAGTATGAGCTCTTGGGCAATACACGTTGACAAACAAAGAATCCAACGGTCAATATCGATGGGTGTAATAGGATCTCTTTGATAGAGCATAAACTTAGAGACTGGACCATTATGGAGAAAGAGTGCACCATCAATGATATTAACAATCTTTTTCTTGATAATAATTTTCTGGTATTGGGGAGTAGTAGATGAAAAACAGTGTTGATCAAATACAAGGTTGGGCATTGTTGTCCACTTGAACCGCCATTTAGAAGACAACACACTTGTCTTTATCGTATCCCTGATTGGCAAACTAGACAAAATCAGGTTTATTAAATCACATGGCAAATTAGTGAGTTAGTTTATCATCGAATGCAGAATCTCTTTTACAGCTCTTGTGTGGTTTCCCTCCATTCTGCAGGTATAAAACATGCAAGTATGTATAAATACGGATACAACAAAAATACGATTCATGATTATAATCCTCATAATAAAGCACCAGCTTTACTACGTAGCTATAGGGGTGGCAATTCGTGCTATCGTGCGTGCTATCGTCGCATCAGTGATCGTGTCGTGTTAAACTTACTGAACACGAACACGCACGATAAGCTTATCGTGCCACATTTTACAAACACGAACACGGCACGGATATTTTCGTGCGTGTTCGTGTCGTGCTATCGTGTTGTGAAGGATATTAGGCTGTATATATATACGAGATCTTTGAGCAAAAATCAAAATGATGAACATCATATTTAAAAAAACCATGAATTAATATGTCACTATTCATAAGTTAGTATTATATAGTTTAAAAACACTAAATATTAAACCACTAATTGGAGGTAATATATAAGATTTACTCAAAAAATACTTAAAATTTAGTCGTATTAGCACAACTTTATCGTGCTATCGTGCGTGTCGTGTTAGGATACTCAAACACGAACACAACACGGAAGTTATATCGTATTAATCGTGTTCGTGCTATCGTGTTATCGTTCTGCCATATGCTAGCACGAACACGATTTTTTTCGTGCGTGATCGTGTCGTGCTATCGTGCCGTGTCACAATTTGCCAGCCCTACGTAGCTAGGCTACGGGTATGGCATTAGTTAATGAATAATCTTATAATTCGACAACAACAACAAAAACAATCAGTATTCAAAATTCAATCAAGCAAACCTAAGGCATTAATTAAAACTAAAATATGGGGAAATTGTGGATAAACTAACTGCAATTCATGAAGCTCACCATTTTTATTATTTAACAAAAACAGTGCCCTAAATAACTTCTGCCAAATCAAACATGAGAATGTTCGTCACTACCAAACCCTGATTGGACGGAATCAACTCCAAAATACAGGACACGAACAGTCACCCGCCTTCTATTGGATAATAAAGTTATTTGCGTTAAGAACACAATAGGGGCCTGAATGTTTGCCCATGTTGTCAAAAGGGGTCTGAATTGAAAAAACGTATTATTAAGGTCCTGAATTTTGAGTTTTGTGTTTTTTCAAGTCTCCGTCCAAATTTTCTGTTAAATCTAACAGAATCACGTGAAAAGACAAAAATACATTTTATAATTATTATACAATTTATCAATTTAATTAATAAAATGTGAAATGTCTAAAATACCCCTACACACTAATTATGCCCTTAAGGCCACCACGCTCCGGCCACCACCCGGCGACCACCACCCGGCTTCGGCGACCACCACCGGCCTCCGATCGGAGCCAAAAAAGCTCCGATTGGAGCTCCGGTCGGAGCCACAAAGCTCCGATCTGGAGCCCTGTGGCTCCGACCGGAGCTCCAAAGCTCCGATTGGAGCTTTTCGGTCATCGCCGGAGGTCGGTGGTGGTCGCCGGAGGCCGGTGGTGGTCGCCGGAGCTGTGGTGGCTTAAAGGGTATTTTCGTCATTTTAGGTCAAACATATGAGAGACACACTTTGGTCAAAGGCCATTTTCGGGTTTTCAAATTATTTTTGGTCACATGCCAAGCATGTGACCACTTTCCGTCACTTTAAACAGACAAAATAGACGGAGACCTCAATTATACACAAAACTCAAAATTCAGGCCCCTAATAATACGTTTTTTCAATTCAGACCCCTTTTGGCAACATGGGCAAACATTCATGCCACTATTGTGTTCTTAACCCAAGTTATTTTATTATTATCAATATAGTACTCGATATATTATTAATTACAATAGAGATATACTATGGATAAATTTATAGTAAATTTAGATAGATATTGTATTATATATTATAGATTTAAATGTTATTAATATTACCAATATTATAGAATCAAATATAGACATAGACATAGGGTAATTAACACCAGGAGATTGGATGCCAATATTCATGGCGTTGCCATATCCTCGTATAATTGAAAGAAGAACCATCACCTCCAGAAAGGCCCTTCCGATTCTAAGCCCTCCGATACGAAGCATGCTAGAAAGGAAATTGAGTACATCGCTAAAATTCCGAATCTTTATTGTTTCAGTTGCACATCACTGAATGACTAATTCGATCGATAGACACCGTTGCTAAATTTGAGGCGTTACTATAGTTTATAACCTAAAAAAGAAATTTTCAAAAGATTTGGTGCATGAATGGTGAGATGGGTCAAACCATCAAGATTGACTAAAGTCTGAGCTCTTAAGTATGGGGCAGCTGGATAGAAGAGTTTCAAATGCATCTTGAGTCATGCATAGTAACACTCTCGAGGAGAAAGCCTCTTCAGCTTCTTGAAACCATGAAAAGTTAATGGAAGCTTGAGATGACATCGGTAGAGATACAAGTGACCCAAATCTTGAAATTAAAAAAAAAAAAAAAAAAAAAAAAAAAAAGAAGAATGCATCATCTAGCATTGAAGAAATGCAACGAGCAACTATGTTGTTGATCCACTTAAACCGCCATTCGGTAGACAACACACTGGTTTACTACATGGCTGGGAAAATTGTTGAGTTTATCTAATGCATAATCTCTCCTACAGTTCTTAGATTCATAAGTAAGAATTTTATCCGGTTCATCTGTACGAATTTCTCCGGCGATAATCAGCTGGGTTTAGGCTCGGATTTGAGGGATTCAAATAATTGGGAGAAGATACTCATCTTTAATATCTGCTTGGTGATCATCTCATCTCATTCGAGCACTCATCTTGAATTAGATTATTCAAAACTTCTGCACATCATCACTTGACAGGATTAAAAGTGATGAGATAATCAAGATTAAATATCTACTTTTAAGGGACATATTAGCATACAGTCAATAGAAGAGATTAAGTATTCCATCACAACTAGCAAACCAATCCATCAATTTCTCTAAACTCTGTGAAGCTTAACTTCATTAAACTGACTTTTCAACAACCATTCTACCCATAAAGTTACAACCTTTATTTCTAAATAAATCAATCAAAGATCCATAGCTTATCATATACACCAGTTGAAACGAGGGACTTAATCTGTACAATATCTACAAACCCGATTCAAAGGCATAGAATTTTTCCTCCAATTGACTAAAAACAATAACTTGGGAGGAATATGATCAAATACCAGTTTGCAGATTGCTCACATACTAATCAGAGAATGGCCCTCGCCGCTTTCTTGATCGCAAAGTGGACACAATTGGAAACCGCTATCCAATAAACAACTTCGTAAAAGAAATCAAAGGCGAATCTTTTGCCCCAGGACGGCGAGGAAGACGAATCGTCACCGTTCTGGCCTCCGAATCCACCACCGCCGGAATTCCAGTTGCTTCCACCGCCGCTGCCACCGTCAGAGCCGCTGTTGGAGCCATCGCCGCCTCCAGGTTCCACGTAATACCAGAAGTTCTCTCCATTGACCACGTCATCTCCGCCGAATAGTGGCCGCTTGGTTCGACGCTTTCTTCGCAATTTCTTGCCCGGCTTTACGAGTGGGGGCGCTAGGGTTGCAACCACGGCGGAAATATGCGAGCCCGTCGTCGCCGTCAGTAGTTTATCGGAGTTGCAATCGGAGAGCGAGATGGAGTAGTTTGAATGATGGAGGAGCTTCCGGGACACTAGCCCTTGCGCAGCGGCAGCTGCCATTAGATCGGTGAAGACAGATGCATCCATGAAGTCGCGAATTTGGCTGGAGTGCTAGTGAAGAAATCTAGGGTAGGGGAAATTAAAATAGACGGGGAAGAGGGGCGAAAAAAGAAAACAGTAAAGCAATGCAGAAGAAAAAAATAAACAATTCCGTTGCCGGGAATCGAACCCGGGTCTCCTGGGTGAAAGCCAGATATCCTAACCGCTGGACGACAACGGATGTTGTTATTAAAGCGTCTGAACCATTTTAATTATATAATGATATATTCATTATTATATAATGAATACTTGAATAATTGAATTTCTTCCTCGAACTTTTGTCTTCAAGCTATAATATAATAGACTCCCAAATGTTTCTACGCCGCACAAGGAAGGATACATGTAGATGTTGTGTAGTTGGGATACTATTAACAATTTTTTTTGTAATCATAACAAATTAATATATTGTAAAAAAATGATAGTGGATGTTATTTAAGCTATGTTATTAGCTAATACATGTATCAGCTAAGTATCGACTAAGATATTCTAATACATGATAAGCTAATATAATGTTTGTTGAACCATGTATTATGATATTTTAATACAATTTTTGGATGAACTTTGTATTAGGATATCCTAAAACAATGATTAAAAGATCTAAATACCCTTAAATAGATATGTACATTTTTTTAATTATTATTATAATTGAAGTCCGGCTGAGGGTCGCCGGAGTCGGGCCGGAGGTCGCCGGTGTCGGACCGGAGGTCGCCGGTGTCGGATCGTAGGTCTCCGGCCGGAAGTCACTGGAGTCCGGCAGGAGGTCGCCAGAGTCCGGATGGAGGTCGTCAGAGTCGGGTCAGAGGTCGCCGGACGGTTGTCTAGCCTGAAGTATTGATGCATACAGTGAGAGTTTGCTATATATTTTAAGGGTAAATGAGTCATTACGAAGTTGGTATTACTAATGCTTGATTTTTAGGTGTATTAATTTAATACCAATTTTTTTTATACAAGTAAGTATTAACTAATACCAAATATTAATTAATACTAATATCAAGCAGAAACAAATTAAGTATTAATTAATATATATATATATATATATATATATATATATTAAGATATCGTAATATATGCAATGAAATATGCCTTATTGTTTAATGATTAACTGAATAAGTATTCCTTAAAAAAAAAAAGGTTGACCAATGCAAAGAGCAAACAATTCAACAGTAAGAAGGTTTATTTGATGCGATTGACTAATTTAATATTACTAAAATATCTTTTGAACTCGGCTGGAACTGAAACCGGATACCTCTACTGATTAGGTAATTCGTGCGGATTCGTGTCGTGCAAAGTTCGTGTCGTGTTCTGGGGGTTAATCCAAGCACGACTCAATCTGGCCTAATATAAAAAACCGACACTAAAAACCAATAGTAAATTGAATAAAAAAAAGTTAATATTTAACCAATTTAGTTTAAAAAGTCGTGTTATATCGTATTATCGTGTCGTGCCGTATCACTAGTATCAAACTCAAATTCGTAATTTTCGTGTGGACCCATCGTGCCGAGCCCTAATTTCCAGCTATATTACTGATCGACGCCGGCTCACTTTTCAAAACGTTGCTTCAAAGTATTTCAGAGCGCTTTAACTTTGATTTAACCCAAAGAAAAACTTTAATTTACTAATAAATATATAAATAGGTGATAATAATAGGGCATTGGGTTCTAGTCTAGCCAGGTAACTGCTTCACTTAGGCTAGCTAGGTGCTTAAATTCAACGCAGTTGGAGGACTCTATGCAACGTAAATTGGAATTTGGAGCTTGTCTCGTACCTTGACTGGAATCTACGATCCACTCTAGGACATGCATAGTCTCCCAAGTCCCAAGTAGTTTTCGATATTTGAATGAATAAAAATAAAATCTGGATTTATATATATGTGTATTAGTAGTCTTCAAATAAGTAAGTTTATATATATAAAAAAAAATATTTATTCACTAATCTAATATTCTAATTTAATCATTTCAAAATAATCTAAATAGATTTACTCAGCTTTAAATCATTTCGACATTATTATCCACTTACCAAGTAAACAGTGATCAATTATTTATTAATCATCACTAAATCGCATAACAAAAATCTTTAAATAATATTAAACTTTTTTTTGCACAACCCTTTTTTTGGCTGATCGATGCCAAATGGCAAGTACTTCAGAAATTACTTCAAAGCCGCTACGTATCACGATGACTTATTTCCTCATACTCTTGCGTATTGAATGTGTAATTTAATAAATAAAAAATACAAGCTATTTCAATGATCACAAAATTATTTGTAAACTGAAGCAAAATCCATATATAATATAATTTTAAAAGAAGTTAGAATATCATGATAAGTAATCTTTTTTGAACTACTTTCTTTTTTACATTTGTCAAAATAACTACATTTGATTGGTCCACCTCAATCTTTTGATGAGTTACAAGAAAATTATAATCATCACTCTTCCACATGGAGTTCTAAAATGAAGGTAACAATCATCATTCACTCTTAATGTCAGTTTTATTTTGAAATTGATCAAATTAAGTTTTACATCCTAACATAAAAATATTTAAATTTTGCACCCCAAACAAAGTATTTACATTTGCACACAACATTAGAAAAATTAGTTTCAATTGCGCACTAAATTGTTGATAGGATGGGTAATTTTTTAAATGAAAAAATGGACATAAGATATTATTAAAGAATAATTTGAAAATCGATTATCGATTTCCCTAACAAAATTATTTACATCTGGACATACCTTAAAAAAATTAGTTTCAATTACACTAAAATGTTGAAAGGACGGACAACGTTTTTTTTAAAGAAAAAAATTGAACATAAGATATTATTAAAGAATAATTCAAAAAATCAATTATCCAATATTAAGAAATAAAGATAATTAAACAATTAAATATTTATGAAAGAATATTTTATAAGAAAATATACATATAAAACAATTAACGATAATAAGATAGATGCATTGTGGTTAATATATTTTTTTATCAATAAAACAAATATATAAATACGTAAATATGCTTTAGTTTCCCAAATTCTTAATACATAATGAAAAAATATAGAAAAAAAATTGAATCTAAAAGCATAATATAATTTATTTTTAATATATATATATATATATATATATATATATTAGTACAAGTAAATAGATCAATACAGTATATTTAAAAATATATAAATTAAGAAAACATGAGCAAATAGTTTGATAAAATATTATTAAGTTAATAACATTGAGAATAATAAACCTAAATTAAATCAATTTCTATTATGTTCACAAATTGATCAAATTAAGTGTTGCGCCCTAAAAATATTAAAAAAATGTAATTTAGATCTACTGCATGCTTAACAAATAATAATAAGATAAAAGTTACTTTACTTAATCATCACATCTATAATCAATTGAAAAAAAAGCACAAAACCTCTTCTTAAATATCCTTTATCTCTACAACATTTGCAACTACAAGCCCGCATTCCCAACCTCAATCGCCATCGATGTTATTCAAGAATAACATTTGTGTGAGGTATTCAATTAGCATTACGTTGTCGTCATTGCAACAACTTCAACAAACATGACACAAATTTCTAATATATAAGATTTAAAAATGTACATTTATGCTATTGAATGTAAATTCCAGATTTGGAATCGAAATTAAAATCTTATTTATTTATAGCTTCCATTTTAGATTAATTTAAAATTATTTGTCAATTTTGTGAATTTCATTACTCATATCAATTGTTTTACCTTATACATCTATTGTAGTTAATACGATTTTTTATAAATATTTGTCGTGAATTCAATACATTCCAACTTTGAAACAAATAATAAGTTCTTCCTAAATTGATGATTTATTTTTAGCTTTAATTTTATATTATATTTTTTGGCCAATATTTACTATTAATTTGATAGTATTTTTAATTTAATTAAAGAATCGACAATGCATTCATGACAAATTTTTGTATATACAACTATCATTAATGTTATTATTAGAGTATCAAAAACACAATTAATTTTTTTTAAAAAATTATTAATACATAATTATAATTATGTTGTAAATAATTCAATATCAAAATCGAAACATCTCATTGGTCCACATAAATTTATATATATTGCCGATGACGTGACATTGTCATGTGTATACCTATAGCGACGTAATTTTTTCTCTCAAAAATCTCTCATTTAATATGTAGAACCGTTTCATTTTTTGTGAATGTTTTATTTAAATATTAATATTAATTCTATTTATTTGTTACTATTAAATTAATTTGTATACTTTTCTTTGGTCCAAAAAAATTATATACTTTTCCTATTGTGTTTCCTACAATATTATATACAGATTGTATTATTTGTGTCACTACAGTTATTATTTTTTAATATAAAATTAATGAAAACATAATAGTTAATATCTAAGAAAATTATTTTTAGACTATTATAACAATCAACACTGTTTTTTTTTTCTATTGACATTCATTTTGTTGAAAAAAACAATAAAATAAATTAACATATATATATATATATATATATATATTTTATAAATTAATAACAATATTTCCACTTATATAATTAATTATTTTATTATTGATGTATTCGACTTTTAAAAATTATAAAACTAAAGAAAATTATTACAATAATTAATCGTGTTCTATATTATTTTTTTACATGAATTTTATGGAAATATCTATCAAATCTACTTATTATTTTTATTTTTCATATAAAAAATTTAATGAGCTTAAAATTAACAATTTAAATAAATATTCTACACACCGCGCAACGCGCGGGTCTATTGTCTAGTTAGATCATAAAAAAAAATGTTGAAGAGAGAAGAAACACCATTTGTAATTGTAAAAAAAAAAAAACGGAACCCAAAAATGTCTCGAGACCCTTTAGGTTTAGCCACGTGGCAAGTTGTGGAAATTCCCACCAACTAACCAACTGATCCATCCATCAATTGAATTTGAAAAATCTGAGTCTCCCGCAAAGCTTGCATCTGATTTTTATGATTTCCTTCCTTCAAACCGCTCCCTCAGATTCTCATCCTCTTCACTATACCTCTCCTCCTTCTTCATCTCTTTCTCTTCTCTTCAGACTGAATCTATCTATTTATATATATATACAACAAATGGCATCAATAATTTTCAATTCCCATATTATTAATTAATCAGTTTTCTTCTAATTCCTAGCGTTTAATGGAGGAGGATCTGAGAACGGAGAGAGAATCCTGCGTCAAATCGCGACTGGTCGATGAAATTTGCTCCATTTCGAATCGCAACCTCTTTTGCCATCATCATCGTCATCATCGTCAAGTCGTTCGTAACAGAAAAGTGCAATTCATCAACTGGTATCATGTTCTTGGGGTATGTACGTTGCTTCTTATGATTTATTTCATTGGGATTTTCTTGATCTATCGTAATCTGGTTCTGCATTCGAATTTGGGTGGAAATTAGGTGGAGGAAACAGATTCGGTGCATGTTATCAAGAAAAGATACCATAAGCTAGGTGAGTGAGTAATTCATTAATTTCTGGATATTTGAATTCTTCATCAATGTATGTGCGTAGTATTCATATATATTAATTAATTAATTAAAGCTACGTTAAATATATTATATTGGATTTTTTTAAATGTTCTGCATTTTATTTAAATGTAGCTCTGCAGCTTCACCCTGATAAGAATAAGCATCCGAAAGCCGAGTTTGCATTCAAGCTCGTATCCGAGGTTTTTACAGTTCCTCCTCTATTATCTAGGGTTTTCAGCTTTCTTCTCACATATGAATTACAGTGTTTGATTTTCCCATTCCCCGTAATAAATTAAATTCTCCTGCATACATCTGGGGTTCTCTAAAATGAAATCAAATATATTTCAACTCGATTTCTGAGTTGTTGAATTAAGGAGAGACTGAATCTGGTTTTAGAATGGGAGAAAATGTGTTGTTTTGCCCATATTTCAATGCACTTAATCTAACAACTAAGTAAATCGAGTTGAAATAGACTTTTCAACTTCATTTTAGTCAAACCATACTTTGAAAACAACCTCAAATATGCATGTTATATGTTTGATTACAAAAAGATTGTATAATTGTGTAACAGCTTCATGATTAATAGGGAACTTTTTTAGAAATTGTTTCTAGAGGATGGAGAACACCGTGAAAACATCAATAACATGCAATCCGCCAGCTAAGTTAAAAGAAATGAGTGAAATTATTTTAAAACTTTGTATATTTTCGTAGCATACTATTGTGAGAGCGTGAATGCATGTATTTTTTGTCCATGTAAATTACCTACGCCTAATTTCGATCTGGGAGTATATATTAAAAACAAAGTATCCTGTTAAGGTGTCTCCAGCGAGATTAAAATATGATTCATTACTGGAATATATCAAGTTGATTTACTACTTTTGATTCAATAAGTATCTGATTCTTGCATGCATTTAATAGTCTCAAACCTCGTGATCGAACTAATTCTTATCACAAGAAACACACAGAATTCAGTTTCATGGTACTGTGTTTGGTTTGGAAATTGGAATCCAAAGAATTTCACGTGAAAACATTAACATCGTATCGATCCGTTTTAATGGTACTGTGCATCTAGCTCTTGGAACGTACATTATAATTATTTATTTACAATTAGGTCCTTATAATAACTTTCGTATATTCTAAATCTCTTAACTAGAGTCTCAATATCAATTATTGCACGTTCTTCATCACAGGCATATGCGTGTTTATCTGATAGTACGAAGCGAGGAACCTTTGATTCGGAGAAGCTGACCAACTTCTGCTGCGAATCTAACAACGGCCGAGCTGCGCCACGCACAGCAGCCGATTCGCCAAAAACGCCCCCCATCTTCTCAGAGCGTTCATCCAAGTCCCAAAGAACGATTTCAAGGTCTCTGAAGGACATAAGGGAAAGGTTCAGAGATGAGGCAAAGGTAATAGAGAATTGTCTCAAGGCTAATTCATTGCTAAGCAAGAAGGAGCTCCCACCATTCAATATCATTCCTAATGATAATAACATTTCTCCAAGAAACCTTATTAGTTGTCAAAGGAAAGAATTGCCGGTATTCGACCCCGCGCATTACGCGTTCCACGGCTACCCGCATCTCCGGACTCGAGTGAACACCGAAGATGAGTTCCGGTACTTTGGTGGTGGTGGGGTTAAGAAGAGGACTGATCATAATTACCCACTTTTTGGAGGTGCTACTGAAAATAATTATAATGAGAATAATGCGAGGATATCTATTAATATATCTAGGAGTAGGTCTACTTGCGTGCGTTCCTAATTTATTCTTAATAATTTCACGTTCGTATCAGTGCGTTTACTTAATTTGCTTAAACTTATTCGATTGTTTGAATTAATTTTTCTAGCTATCTTATGGAAAATGCTTTAGTGCGTGTGTTTGGATTGCCCGACGGATTAGTGATGAAAAATGCATAATTACTAGTACGTAATGTATGTATATGTCTGGCTATCAGATTACTTATATATTTCATCGAATATCAATACGAATGTGGAACGTCTGATTTGTTCTGAATTGGAAAGAAACAATTTAGACCTCTTATTATAAGTAAGAGATGTGTAAGTAAGATATGTACTATTTAAAATCAACCGATTTTTATTTTTTTAAGTTTTAAGCGTGAACATGTTCTTATTCATGTTGATTGCTTCAAGTGAAAAACAATCCCTCGAACTTGAAGACATTAAAACGGATTGGATCTTTGTGGTACGGGTTATATGGATATGAATTCATAATAATGGAGTACAAACTAAACTAATGATGTTCAAAATAGTGGATATAAGACCTGCTTACTTGGGTTTAGCACTATAAGAATATGAACGCATTTAACTGAGGTGTGACTAAGTGTACGTGTGTTAATTGGTATTGCATTTTTTGTTGCTTCACTTACTTATATATCCGATTTTATATATTATTATATTAACCATTATATTATTATTATTAACCATTTAGCAGTCGGTTTATTTCAACCTGGTTTCTCAATTGTTAATTAAAATTGAGTGAATTCAATTTTTTTTAAATGTGTTTTAACACAGATTTTAGTATACTTATCTAATGGCCGATAAATCGATTTGTCATATAAAGTAGACATCTTCATCAAATATATTAACAAATATCATCGAACCAAAGAACCATATATGATATATGACATAAACCGCTTCCAAAAGTATCAAACCCTAATGGATCAAGCTTGTCGGGTTCCGGTAATTGAAGGATATAAGACCCTATTTATAGGGATTGTGATATTGGCATTGGAGGGGCCCACATTTACAGATGGACCCACGTAACATTCATATGGAATGTGTCGTGCGGGTAACCCGAGTGTCGATCACCCGAGCGTCGGAGACCGGACGCTGCACCGGCCCCGTTGTGACCGGACTAGTCCGGTGTGTGATGACCGGACTAGTCCGGTCCCTCTGATCAGACTGGTCCGGACGGAGATACTTCGGGAGAACTAGTGCGTTAACTCTGGTCGGGGTCGACGGGAGGACCAAGTCGAGCCTTAGTGATGTCCAATCATGTATATATCCATCTAACCCCAACAATGAATATAAGTGTGAATTGTGTCAATATGGCCTGTTATATATATACACTACCAAATTAAAAAGAAGTTGAAGGATATAATATGCATGTAATGTAATGTTTTTTTATTGGTAGATAGATAATAAATGTAATGTAATGTGGAGGAGGTGGAGCCAGTCCACTAATAATAATTGTAAAGGGAGAAAGAAGCACGTGGATTTTCAGGTAAAAAAAGGGATCTAGCTAGCTTCAATTTGGCCAGGTGGCAATAGAATGATAGATAGATACATGTCATACAGAGTCTTCTGTCCTGACCTAGTCTTCCTGTCATACAGCCACTTGGTGCACCTTCGTCCAATACGATAATGACATGTGTCCATTTTCTGTATAAAAGCTGTTACACTCCTTCTCTTTAAACACATGTCAATTTTTTATTGGTGGAGATGCACCAAGTGGCTGCCACTTGTTGGATCGGATGTAATGAATAATTTCTCGACTGACACAGAGCTAGCAAGGGACATGGACTATATCTTCTTCGCTTTCTCTTCTGATATTGGATAGCTACTACACATAGTCAGATCAAAACACTTTGCGATGCTTTTGCCGCAACCCTAAATCAAAACCACCATTTTTTGTTTCAAACGCAAATGACATGTGTGACTCTGTGAGTAAAGTAATAATAATATTAATAATTTCAAAAAATTTCATATCTAAATTTTTATTGAAATACTGAATACCTACCTTTTTTGGCCAAAGATGTTAAAATACTTCAAAAATTGGAGAAAAAATATATTAAAAATAGTGAAAATGTTTTAGAAAAACATAACATTCAAATGTGATTAAAAATCCTAAAAAAACATGTAGAATTTTTAAGACAAAAAAAAAAAAAAAAAGTAATGTGACCCTTTGACTCAATTAGATCGGTCGAATCTTGGCTGACTCGATTATGGGTTGGACCCCAGGCCTTGGTTCGACCTTAAATGGGTACAATTGATCTTAAGGGTTAATTTAACTTAACTGACCATTGAGAACAATTAGATCCAATTATGGTCCAACTCTAATCAAGGTCCAATCGAGTTGGGTCACCCTTGATATTTTTTTTGAATGTTTTTAAGATTAAAAAAGTATTTTAGGATCTTTATCTATTATTTATAATTGTTTTCCTTAATCCATTGCAATTTTTCTATAATATTATAGTTTTCCATACTATTTTTTCTCACACATATATATATATATATTAGTATTTATTACATAATTTAACAAGTAATTTTTAAAATTTTCCCCTACTTTTTAATGAATTTTCGGTTTTTTTAATCATTTTTTCAAAATAATAATAATTATTGATATGTTACATTATTTTTCCATCTGCTAGGTCATCTATATCTTTAACGGACTTAATCTAAAACAATCGAACTAAATTATCACGAAAATAATTTATATTTTTACATATGTGTGGCCAAATATGTTACATATTTTCATACTTTTTTTTTCCATAAATTAAATGGAGGTGATAGGTCACTAAAATGCGCTTATGACGGACCAAATGGGATTATGGGACCATATATATGTAGAGTAAAAAAGAAGCATCCAAGCCGAAGGAATAATCAGCCATCAACGGCGTGCTATCTCTAGTCCCTAGTCCTTAGGAATTCGGAGAGTAAACTAGTCCTACATGTGCCAAGTAAAAAGGTAATTAGAGGTTCATTTTATCAATAAAATGAATAAATTAAATATGATTATCATAAATTTAAGAATATATTATAGATATAGAGCAACATGTTATAATTGTTGTCATTAGAGCCCTAAGACTCTCCGCGAACAAAATTAAAAAAAAAAAATCAAATTACACAATATTGAACTTGTTTTATTCATTCTTTTGATGTATCCCTACATATTCGAATAACTAATTGTGTGCTCACATTTCCATTCTCACCTTATTATCGATACAATCACTAGGGGTGAAATAAAAAACCGACCCATCTAAAAAATTAGTGAAAACTGATTTGGATCATACTGAAAAGTTCAAACCGCAAACAATAAAGTTTTACTATTTCTATCTATTTTTCCATTAGTGGAAAAAATATAAATTTTTCCATTGAAATTGAGAGATTTATTTGAAAATGTATACATGCTCTTGCTCTTGTTAGATTTTACAATCTCTTAGTTAGTTTACAAGTAACTATAATAATTGTCCAAATTCAAGCAATACTTAAAAAAAAAAAAAACATAAATAATTTTATAGATAATTTTTCTTTTTTATGACATTTTTGTTATAATTTTTTATTTTTACATATTATTATTTTTCTTTGTCTTGATATTTATGTTTCAGTTTTGGGTAGAAGTATAAGAGTTTAAAACTCAAGTTACTTATTTCTTTTCTTTATAGAAAAATAACCATATTTTGATAATAAAAAAATAAGTTCGTTTTTACTTTTTAGCCATAAGATTAGAACGCAATTTGGTAACTTAGGTTTGTTAATTAATCAAGACTCAATCATGCAACTATTTTTTTTTTTTGGTCTAAATTGAAATTTTGTATCCATATGTGTTATTCATGGGCCGACAACTTTAACCTGTTAAAAAGAGAGCCAGGTATATGTCTTGGAAATGGTCTGATGATTCAATTTCAACCCTTTTTTTTTTTTCGATTATTCAACAATATATATATATTTTATATAATGAAAAACATTCGGAGAGTCACATCTCCATTGATTTGAATTTATTAAAATATTAGATCTGTTGAGCTAGATGGACGAATCGGTGAATATTAAGTCTACTCCGAAAAATCTCCAAACCGTGAGTAAAAAAGTTTGAACTCTTTGGTAATCACTACTAGTTTTTTTTTTCTTTAAAAACCCTATCATCAAGAGTTAAAAAGAAATATTAATATCTACATATGTAGTCTAAGGGTTTCTTATTCCATTATAATATATAAATTTATATATAGCCTAACAACACAGTAAAATTATGCAAACATAAGTTCAAATTATGAATTTTAGTTTTGGAAACAATATAATACTATGTAAGCGATTCAACACTTTATCCTTTAATCAGAGGTTAGGAGTTTAATCCCCGCTAGTGAACATAAGAATGAAAAGATATTCATGGTTAGGAGGTAGAACTAAAATTCTATTAGTTCGAAAAACATGTGAAAACCGATTACGAAATTTTTTGTTTGGTTTTTTATCGAATTTTTTTTACTCTAATTCGATTTTTCGATTCAGACTTTAAGCTTTAAGGGTCGTGGGTCCGAACCGATTGCGACGTTAATTAAATATATATAAGATTAGTTGATAGTAATCATTATAATCAAATATTTAGTTTAATATAAAATTATAAAAGAGACAATGATGAAGATTTTTTTTCCTATTTTTAATAGATAACTTATTTAATTATATTAATGGAAGTTATTTATCATTTCAATTTTTAATTTTCTATAGTCAATCAAAATTATGACCATTTTAATAATTGCTAATTATTGGATTTTCAATTAAAATTGAAAAATTAGACCGAAAAACCGTACTGTAAATGGAAGGTTTATTTTCCATTACACCGTTTTTTGGTTGAGTTTTTTAAAGAAAAAAATATTGATACCCAACCAAAACAAATAAAAAAATTTGATTCGAACGGTCTGATTTCACACATATTCATAGTCAACATTTTACCTATTAAATGTATATTAAAAAAGTGTTTTGGACTTTATATTATTCTTGTGTCATTTAGCTTTAGTGACAAATATACTTTGTTTATGTTTGTTTTAGTGCAAATTACTAGTTACTAGTTAAACAGAAATACAGCTAGAATTTAATTGCGTGGATTAAATGGATTGCCTTGTGACAAAAAAACGGAGTCCAGATTGAGTATTAAGTCTTCATACGTTTTACTTGACATACAACTATAGAGCTTAATGGGAATTCCAGAAGAAAGAAACAAAAAAACAACCTAAGTCCAAAACCAAACATACCATCATTTTGTAATAAAATAACCATCTTCAGACATCTTTTCTTTATCTCTTCTAATAGAATGCAGTACTCACTACAAGAAAAATCAGTTTTACCTAGTGTAGAATTGCTGACCGAGCCGTAGGTCGGGAATGTACTGCCGTTTTCCGACTGTATTACGTCTGATTCGACCGAAAAAGTACTCCCGGCCTTTTACTGACCGGTTTTGCCGACCTTTCTCCCTATAAGCAAGCGATCGGTACGAAATTAAAAACACCCACCGATACATGACGCCTTATGCACGGCCGGAGATTCCATTCCGCTTTGTCGATCGATTTTATTACAAAACAAATTCCCTACCAATTTAATGTTTCTCGTTTCTGTTGAATTGTCTTGCAGACATATTTCACTCTCTTGTCAACATAGTACGAGTAAGGGAAGGTTAACTACTTTTGTATATCAAAGTCTCGACATAACCTAAGGCTGAGCAACAACCTGTTCTGAGGCCAAGTGGGTATCCTGTTTCCCATGTTCTGCACGTTCATTTCAGATGACTTCAACAGTCAATTGGTATGTTCCTCCTGAAATTATAATGATACAATTATAGATTGTGTGAACGACGTCAGGGTTACACTGGTGTGTACAATTTTGCTTTTAGGTACTTCGACGATAAATATTATGGATCGTGAGGTAGGGCCGATACAAATTGCATTTGACGTATGGGGTGGGAGGTTTTCCCGATAGTTGTATTTGGGATGTGAAGTTGGAACATAAAAGAGACTCTCACAATGTGAACACCAGTTGCACCTTCACCGAGGGTTGGGAAAAAATTGCATAGGATGTCTGCCTAACGGTTGGAGATACGATCGTTTTCAAACTGGACGAAGATGATTTGATGTATGTTCAAGTCTTTAATCAACACGGTTTTCTGAAAGAAGCAACTCTACCTGCGGAAAACAGTTCATCTGGTAAACATGTCGACATAACCTGTTATGTATGAATAAATATTTTTGTTACATCATATGCTGTCCTACGCGTAAACATAGCATATACGGAATAAATGTATACTCCTGAAAGCATTATACATGAACTTGCACACAATACCTAATTCATCAATTTGTGAACCCAGCCGATTCTAAATGTGTTATGTCGAAACAATATTTGACATGTCAACAAGTGGCTATTAGCAATGGAAACGTGCGGTGCTAAAAATTAACTTTCAGGATTGCCCACAATACGGTGAATGCAACATATAGCAGTTCATTTCTACACTCGGAAACCATCTATTTGATATGAACTAACCAACACCAAAGCCTAACATTGGATTTCACCTAACACCGACTCGCCAGAATACCTTTGGCATCGGGTGCAGGGTTGATAAATGTCCACAACTAATAATCGTAAATGTCTTATGTAGTAGTATTTCGGGTTGAAGTCGGAACAACTGAAGACGACATACTGCAACGAGGTTATGCAACTGCAATGTGGAAGGTTTCAGTATTAATGGAATGGGTGACTAAATGTGCGTAATTAACGTTCGCCCAATGGTAGCCTGAAGGTTTTCATGGGAAACTAAAAATATGCTACTAAAGACGCATCTTCAGTAGCATCAGGATGCAACTCCCTAAGACAGATTTAGTACCAACCAATTGGAGTCGAGAGGGCGGCAGCGCAGCCTCCCAGGCATCTGCTGCCATCCTAACAGCGGCAGGACTTCGGTCGGGAAATTTAACGATTGACTTATTGTACCGTCCCCTTCCCGGCTGATATTTCCTCTCAGCAAACATTCCCGACCGATTTTACTCGTCAGGAACGTTTCCGGCCGAGTCCCTACTATCATTTTAACGTAGGTTCTATCGGACGGAAAACGACCAAAACATGCCATCTCCGTTGAATTCCAACTGATTTATCTTGTAGATAAACTCCTGTTTTTTTCTTGTAGTTACTTATAATAAACTTAACTCACACTAAAACAACCAGTAAAAGATAAAAATATTAACCATAATTTTTTTTTTTCAAATTCTAAAATATTTAACGTTTAAACACAACTATTAAAAAAATACGAAGCCGCTAAACTAAAAGTGCATTTTGGTTATGTTTAATGGGAGAGTTGTCTGTCAAGTGATTAACGCCAGGCTGGCATTTGGCGATGATTGAGAGTGGGACCCGCGCTTACCCCCTCCTCTCTGTCAACCCACATGCCATCTCAAACACCTTTAAAAATAATAAATAAATAAATAAATATACAAAATATCTTTTCCTTTTTGAGAAAAATTATTAAGAAGAAAATGCCACTGCGGGTGGAACCCAACCACACCCCCCCAACATGTATATGTCCACGTAGAGAAATTATTAATAGAGTTATTATTATTAATTAAAATTACTAATTTATGACCGCATAATTAAAAAAAAATATAAAAAATAGTCCACTATTACTTATCAGGAAAGGTATATTTATAGATTCATGAATTATTTTTTACGGATCACAATTTAGGATTATTACAATATTATTATTTTTTAAATAGAAAAAAACCATAACAAATATTTAGAATACATTTACGCCTTTACAAATTTGAAAATATATCATGCAAACAAATATATTCTTTCTTAAAGGAAATTTTTAATATTTAGGGTTTTACTTTTATAAAAATAATATTTGTTTGTATGAATTTTATTTTTCATTTTTTTAATAATTTTGTCTATTTTTTTAGAATAAAAAACTAATAAAAGATAACTTGTTAAACTTTACCATTTGTGATCTATGGAAACTATTTAGTGATATAGAATTTTGAGGTTTAAAATCAGTTCTACAACTTATGGTCTTAATTAATGCATATTTTTTTTTGTTACATAACATAATAATGATTTTAAACAGAGTTTAATTTATTAAATAAATAAAATTCTTTTATATAATTTTAATACGTATAAATGTATGTGTTCATTTTCGTACTATAATATTATATAATTATGATATTGTAATTAATGAGTCATAATCTTTTTTTATAGTATAATTACAAATTATATTTTCATATGTTAGTGGGAATGAATAACTTTTCTAGTACTATATGATATATGTCTCCGGCATGACATCTGCATAGCTGACAGCGGTGCCGACCGCCCTGAACAACGGCGATGGCGGACGACGACTTGTAAGTTGTACTCGTTGAGTTAGAAAGGCTCTAATACCATATAGAAGAATGAGAATTGTATTATTGATCTTGTTTAGGGTTGAGTACATGTACCTATATATATATATAGATACAATACTATATCTATAACAAATACTAAATCTATAACAATATAATAAGTAAAACATAATCTGATAATATGCTAAGAATATACTATTCCTAATCTAGATTTATCTAAATATAATAAGATATGTTTATCTCTAATATATCCTATTCCCTTATATAACATACGTGTATTTGTGAAGCAAAACACCGGTTGCATGACTTTCATATAGTATTTATGATGTCTTATAAGTTCAAATTTATAAGTACAAACTTTTACATATTTTTAATCACACTTCATCATCCTCCCTTAAATTTATGTTAGTGACTTCGGTATATAGCATACTCCGTAGTGATCCATTTCTCGCGTGCCCTTTCATGGATGGTTTCTACTTTCTCATGAGCTACACCCAGTCTTTCATTGGAGGATTTAACTTTTCACCGTCTTTATCATAAACATATTCCAACATTTTTATTCAAACTGATGTTCGCAAACAATAAATTACGACTTTTTAGCTGTATCATGTGCTTCATACCAGTTACCTCTACCTATTTTTTAATGGAAGATTTCAAATAAACACTATTAACATGGCTTGAATACACACTCTTTAATACATATTAAAAATTAAGATGCACGTTTTAACTATTTTTTTTCTTCCTAAACTCGATTTAACATGCTTATAACCAATATCCCTCTTACTTAGGAATAAGTCTATAAATTAAAGTTTTGAAGGTTTTTGTTCTCCCCATAATAATAAAATTTAAATTACTTAATAATATCTACACATTAAGTCTCATATTACTAGAAAATATCATATCAATATTCTAAATTATAATAGCCAAAACTTTTACCAAAAATCTGTTAATTAATGAATGACAAATATTACCGTTAGACAAATCTGTTAATTCATCATACAAAAATCCCAAACAAATAATATTCAGTAAAGATAAAAATTCACCTACCAGCTTATTCCTATTCGTGATTAAGATTATTCGATGATACATCTTCAATTAATTAAACGAATCCAATTATAAATGGTAATTAGTTTAATGGTATATACTCTACTCATATTATATTATACTATAATTTAATAATATTTTTGTAATCATTGTGCAGTAAAGTGCATGAAATGCAAGTGAAGTTCTTGGTTTCTGACTCCAGTCAGTCAGCCACACGTCTCTTTTGCCCATTTCCTTGAATCACGTAGTTCACTTCACTCACTTTTTATATCACATAGTTCTAACTTCTAATTACTTAGCTAGCTAATATTGAAGGGAATTTATGTACGTAATATATGTTTGCAATATGTCTATGTAAATATTTGAATTCTCCTACTTATATTATATGGTTTTCTCAAACTATATACATACTGAACAATAATCATATATATTTGTCAGGTTAACGTAACCCACCAATAAACTAGTATAGTTAAAATATTATGACCAATTTTACTCGATTTCTCTTATATTTAACACGATATGTGAGACATGTAGAATCTGCTATTTTAATTAAGTAACCCGAGATCGCCTGAGTGGTTTCAAACCTAAAACTTTAAAAATTAAACCACATTGAAATAAACATTCTTAACCACTGAACTACTTTATTGCAATTGTAAACTAATAATTTAAGAACTTTTAATTTAGCATTGTTTTGTAAAAAAATAATTCAATTCTATAACGTCTGTCTATTCAAGATTTCATTAATGTGGTCCAAGTAATTATATGGCAAGTTTATCCTATGTATTACCACGTTATTTGTATCTTTATACATGAAATGAATAATTTTTTATTTTTCATAAAACATATTTTTCTTTGGCCAAGTTCATAAGACATATTAAAAAAATTCATCCAGAGCGGGTTACGCCGTACTAATATGGCAATCAAATTTCTGCTCTGTATAAATTTGTTTATTACACTTGTGTGATTTAATGGTAAAAAGGAAAATTCCTTTCGTGATTAAAAATTTCTATTGACTTTGATGTTGAAAATTTTAAGAACATAAATGCAATATCATTTAGGTGCTATGTTGCAATTAGATGTATATGTTATTTTTAGACTGTCTGTAGTTTTGCTGCGTTTTAATTTTCTCTCCAAAATCAGTATTAAAATTGATAGATTGAAATACGTGACTAACAGCTGAGTAACAAAATTAATACGTCGAACATCCAAATGTATTAAAAAAAACCGAGACGCTTAATCACACTATAAAGTATAAAGTTATTAATGAATGTATAAAATGTTTTTATTTGATGAACTTTTAATGTTAATTGCAAGTATAAACCCAAAGGTCTGAAATGGCCGTCAAACTAACCATTTGCTTTATTTAGGATGAAATTCAAAACGGACCTTTTCTTTTTGGATTTTTTTATTTTTTATTTTCCTATATATGAGCAAACCAAGTTGAGTTAGTGATAATGAAAGCCATTAGAAGATGAAATATTTATTACGAGGAAAAAGACATCCATCGTTTAAATTTTACTTAAACTAAGAAAACTAAATATTAGGAGAAATTCATAATGTCAAAAGAAAGATATAATATTAATAAAATTAGATAAGAATTAAATAATTACTGCTTATTATTATGATTAGTCGAATAATTGTAATGTGTTAAAGACTCCTAACAAAGCGCGGTTTCTCTGACTTCCACTCCGACTCACCCGCAGTTTCAAGAATGTCCGTTAAAAACAAAATCTGTCGGCGAGAGACGTTTAGAAACATGTTCATGGACAGTAATTACCATTAATTAATTAATGCTCCTCTCCATATTAATTAATTAATTAATTTATTAATTAGTTTATTCCTACTTTTGAGTTTTGCTGAGGTTGATTTGGTCTCACCGCTGTGCATGAAAAGCTGTCATTTTGTAAAGTATTTTTTTTAAATTATTATTATTATGATGATGATTTTTATTATTTTACACTCTCAATTCAAATAATCATCAACATACCATAATAATAATAATTAATAATTATTCCGGAACAATTCATTCTCGAACATTTATATCCCATTAATGCCTTTAATACACATACTTCCAGGAAAATTAATACATAAAATAAATAGAAAAATAAATAAAACTTGGTTTTTTGGTGGGTGGTGTTGATTCTTCTTCTTCTTCTCTCCATCCTCCCTTCCCCTTCCTCTGCTTCGCTGGGCTGCAGTTTCGCTATTCTCACTTGTGTTCTGTGGTGGTGGTGGTCTATGCATCGGAAAGATTAGCCCAGTAAGGGAGATCTTTTTACTCGAGAAGATGCTAGTAAGTATGTTTTTTCCATTTGGGGATCATTCAATTTCGATAGACTATTGGTTAATTTGATCCAAATGGTATATCGATTAATTTTAATGAATTTCTTGAGCTCGCCCGTCACCCCATGATGTGCAATTCTTGATCTTTGGGCATTTCTATGTTTTGCATTCCCACGCATTGGATTCCCACTTTTTCGGTATCTCTGTTTCACCAAATTCCGATTGGATTCCGCTACTGTAATTGCGGTGGTTGCTGTTTGTTTCTCGGACCTCGATTGCTGTTGCGTTTTTAGTTAATCAAGTACAGGGGTGGCAACCTTTGATTTATGTTCCAAGTGTGTGTTTAGGAATTGTAATTTTGTCTAATTAGACGATGCTGATGATGATAAACTGGAGATATCGAGCTTCATTAAAGAACCCAACATGTGTTCGTCGAAATGTATCTGAGAAGGCAAAACATGTTTCTTCTTGTGTTGTTCAGGCCGCGGCATTGCTCTTGCTTCTGGCACTGAGCAGTGCTGTCAAGACGACCAACGGACAAGTGGTGGCCAACAGCGACAACCTCTGCGATTCCAAATCTACAACATTGGATCCCCGGCCCCACAGCGTGTCCATTACAGAGTTCGGAGCTGTTGGAGACGGCAAAACTTTGAACACCATCGCCTTCCAAAATGCCATCTTCTACCTCAAGTCCTTTGCTGATAAGGGCGGCGCTCAGCTCTATGTCCCCCCCGGACGGTGGCTCACCGGAAGCTTCAACCTCACCAGCCACCTCACTCTTTTCTTGGAGAAGGGATCCGTCATCCTCGGCTCCCAGGTATCATAAAGTGAAAATTCAGTCAAATTAATCTAAAATCATGTCAAGATATCATTTTGCGTTCCTGATTTTTCTCAGGATTCATCAAATTGGGAAATTGTCGAGCCTCTTCCATCATACGGTCGAGGAATTGAGCTCCCCGGGAGAAGATATAGAAGTTTGATTAATGGTTACAAGCTACATGATGTGGTGATAACAGGTACTTTTTTCTGCAAACTCTGTTCTTTTTTCTTCTTCCAAGTTTGTCATGATTCATAATATATATACTCTGCAGCCTGAGTGTTATTGAGCTTAAGATGTTAAGAAACAGTGATCTAAAACTTGAAACTTGTTAAGATTATGCTGAATCATAAGTAGTATATGAAGAATACAGCTTCCTTGTGTCACTAAAGATTGGATTTTGATAGGTGATAACGGAACTATCGATGGGCAAGGCTCGGTTTGGTGGGATTGGTACAAAAACAAGAAATTAAACTACACGCGCCCCCATCTCGTCGAATTCATTTCCTCCAAATCAATTGTGGTTTCGAATCTCACGTTGTTGAATGCTCCTGCTTACAATATCCACCCTGTTTACTGTAGGTAAGTTTTCGTGTGCGAAACTCTGCTGAATTTACAATCATGAATTCTCTGTAAAATTGTTAACATGGTCGAGTTTTACAGTGATGTCCACATTCAAAACATTTCGGTTTCTACTCCTCCGGATTCCCCTCAAACAGTTGGCATCGTACCAGGTTGTGTAACAATCTAACAAAATTTGTTCGTTCTTTGGTATTGAGTCTATTTCTTGACTGCCAAGTAACCTGCATTTTTGCAGATTCCTCAGACGACATGTGCATAGAGGATTGCACAATAAGCACAGGTTACGATTCGATCGCCCTAAAAAGCGGTTGGGATGAATATGGAATCTCATACGGAGTACCCACCACAAACTTACAAATCCGACGTGTTAATCTACAATCTTCAAAGGGCTCATGCCTGGCATTCGGCAGCGAGATGTCGGGTGGTATATCTGATATTCACATCCAGTCGGTCCATATCGATAGTTCATTATCCGGAATCGCTTTCCGAACCACGAAAGGAAGAGGAGGTTATATCAAAGATATTTCCATCTCTAATGTTGATATGGAAGATATCTACTTAGCGTTCGAGGCATCGGGTCAGTACGGGACCCACCCAGATGACAGTTATGACCCATTTGCCTTACCGGAGATCAACCACATCTCAATACAGAATGTCACTGGCAGGAACATCTCTATTGCCGGAAAGTTCACCGGAATTGCAGAGTCTCCGTTCACTTCCATTTGTTTATCCAACATTTATCTGTCGATGAGCAACCCAACATCGTTGTCTCCTTGGACATGTTCCAATGTCTCGGGGTATTCTTCGGTTGTGTTCCCTGATCTTTGCCCCGAGCTGGAGAACGAGGAGCTGAATTTCTCAGATGAATTATTAATCCAAAGCAGGTCATCTGCTGCTGTTGCTGCTGGGATTTGAAGTTGGAGAATTCAGCAGAGGATCAATCAAAAATCATTCTTTTCGAATAAGTCAGTAGGGTGGAGTTGGGGAAAAAAAAGAAAGAAAATTAATGATAATTCTGCATCTGTCAGCAGCAGCATTGTAATCAAGCAAGCTTTGTTTTCACAATTGCATTTGTTCTTATGTACAGCTCTAGCTTCATTTCTTCATTCATGCTGTAAGGAAAGTTTTGGTAGCAATGATTGGTGCGGCTAGACAACCTTCATTTTTATTTTTATATAAAAATTGTATGTATTCTTTTCGCTCAGATTGTTGGTACTTTGTACATGTTTCAATTTATATTTTTAAGCAAATAAATTAAGTATGGTAATAATCAATCCATATATATATTATATAAATATTGTGTATTGACTGGAAATGGAAAGTATTGACTGTGAGGAAAAGGATGTATGAGAGAAAGTAGTCTGTGTTTTAGTTAATCAGTGAACAGAGATTGTCAGAGTTATGTATTGTTAAGTGTTATGTTTATGCACGCTCTACACAGCGACTTTTCTGTGAAGAAGGAAGTTGGATGATACGAATGGGCCTGTACAACACTCCTTTCCTTTGCTAACTGCTAAGAGACTGTTAAGAAGTTTTTTTTTTTTCTTGTGGAGCAGAATACTTTTGCTTTTTTATTATTAGAGCGAACTTTAATTGTAACATATGTAAAAACTTAAAAGTATGAAAAAGTATGATTTGTTTTAACTAAACCTAATATTTGTATCGTATTGTTAATAATATCAATTTCCATTTAGAGTTCATCGTAAAGACAATAGAAAAATACAAAAAAATACTATGTTTTTCGTGCGGAGAATCCTAATACATTTTGTTTTAAGGGATTAATTCCTACATTTTGTTTGCCACTAGCCCACTACTTCTCTTATTTGTAAAAGTTTTCTATTATTTTTAGAGAATATATTCCGTTTACTTTAGATAGTAACGAGTAGAAGGGACCAAAATTTTAAAAAACTAAACATTATATAGGGGGCTTCTTAGAAAACTTCGAAACTATAGGGGCAAAGTGTAGTAAAGAAAGACGGTAATTCTCTGATTCGTAATAACAAGAACAAAACCTAAACGACTGTCGTATTAAGTCTGCCTTGGCTTGCATCCGAGCTGTTTGCTTAAACCCAAGAAAAACCCTTGGCGCGGCATCTCTATTCTCTCTCTTAGCTGCCACATCCGCCGCCGTCAACCGGAAATTTCACAGTATAATTTTCTCCTAGTTTTCGTGCAGCTTTTCAGTATTCAATCATGTCCTCCTCAAACATTAGAGACATCTTGACGGCGTTTAGTCCATCTTTGGACTTTCTTGCTATCAGCTCTGGAGATGGACGTATAAAGGTACAAACTTTGAGTTTAAACTGGAATTGCAGTGTAACCGGTTTGTGGAACGAATCTTTGCCTGATAGTGTACTTACTATATGCACCTACTAAGTGTTTGAGTTTGAGGTCGTGGCATATGTTGCTTCACTGCAGGTCATGTGATTTTTCAGAACAAAATGACCATTTGTTGACTAGTCTAGAAATATGATCTTAATAGTTTAATGTACTCAAAATTTTGAAAAATTGTGGGCAGTGCAAGACTCAGACTACAGTAATTTCTTTTAGTGTTGTAGGTTCCTTATGTTTGATTGAAAAGGGAGATGGTCCTTGTAGTCTATCCACTTTTTGTGGTTACATTAGTCTTATTAGGTATAGCTTCCTGGTATTTTCAGATTTGGGACACTCTGAAAGGTCAAATCCAAACAGAGTTTGCGGATATCACTGGGACCGATGAGACTGATTCCTTCATTAAAACGGAGAAAGGCCACCTTTCAGTTGATTATACGTGCATGATATGGTTGGCTGCTGATGGAAAGGTACATTGCTACTTTTCATGTAGATGGAATTTTATTACTGAGAATAAAAGATGTAAACCTATTCTTTTAGCAACTATAGATTCACATATTGGTGATTGCAGAAAAAAAGGAAGCTCGTCTCCTCATTGTTAGTTCTAGGAACAGGCAGTGGTGATATTCTTGGGCTTGATGTTGCTGCTGGTCAATTGAAATGGAGGGCCAATGATTGTCATCCTGGGTAAGTATCATGCTTAACATTTTTTTTCCTTCGGCGGCTGTGAACCACTGAACCTGTCATGGTGATCTATAAGTTAAAAGATTATTTTAGCAATTTGCTCTGAGCAGGATGTTCTTTCGAATTTTTTATATTTATTTAATAATTTTAACATACAGGGGAGTAAGTGCAGTTTCATCTAGTAAGCATGGGCAGGTCGTGTTTACTGCTGGAGCTGATGGAATGATCTGCGAAATTGATTTCCTCACAGGAAATCTTTTAAGGAAGTTTAAAGCTTCAACAAGGGGGATATCTTCTATCTCCGTCTCACCAGGTATAGCCTATTGGCAAGTAACTCTGGAAGTTCCTATCTAGTTTGTTGTTACCCAGCACATATTTTCTTTCAGAATGTCAATATGGAAAGTGGGAAGGCTGCAGAAAATAAATACGTTTGAAATTTCATGAAGCTAGAATCTTCATTTGTTGATAAACAGTACATCATCTAACATAAGGGTTGTGATGTTATCAGTTTATTTGCTTACTGAAACTAATTGGAGTTAGTGGTAAGAGAGTAGCTTGGGTGGACATTATTTGAAGTTTGAACCTAAAAATAGCCCTGCCGATGTACATTATTGGTCACTATCTTTAGTTAGTAAATTTGATGTGCATTTTATAATTGCTATGCATATTTAATCTTGCTTAAGATGCAACTTACGACATGTGATTCTATATTAGAGGAATGAGTTTATATGTATGTTGTTGTATGTTTTTAATGTTAAGGACAATTGACCATCTGTATGAGTTAAATGGCTTGAGTGAACAAATGGGGGCAGCAAATGTCCAAATTCCAATATTGGTGTAGGAAAATAAATTGTCCAAGATTGATATAACTATTGATATTTATTATATTGCTGACAAAGCTATCCTTTTTGGCATTTTATTTTACAGATGGAAAGATGGTAGCTACTGCAGCTGGACAGTTGAAGATATTCAATTCCTCAGATCACAAGAAGATTCAGAAATTTTCCGGCCATCCTGTGAGTCATTCTGCCTTTTCATATTGTATCTTGCCACTTTTGTATAAATGTTTGCATTTTCAGTATATAATGTACCTCTCTGTTGTAGGGCGCTGTACGTTGCATGATCTTTTCTGAAGATGGTAATTTCATCCTTTCATCTTCTGCTGGTGAAAGATATATTGCCGTATGGAAAGTAGGCAGTGGCAAAAAGAAATCAGCAAGTTGTGTTCTTGCTATGGAGCACCCTGCCGTCTTTCTAGACTGCAGAAGCAATATCAATAGGGAAACTGAGGATGTGGGTCTCTCCGTCTTGGCTATTTCAGAGACCGGTGTTTGTTACTTTTGGTGTGGACATAGCATTCAGGAACTAAGTAGTGCAACACCTACAAAAATCTCTTTATCAAAAGAATACAGTTCAGCCCAAAATCAGGCTATGCTCTCCACAATTTTTGCTTCAAAACTGCAAAGCATTTCGAGTTCTACATCAGGCGAGGTTTTTGTTGCCTATGGTCTGCTGGTGAAGCCGCTTTTCCAGAGAATTTCGGTGCATGCTGGGACAGACATAATCTTGGAAAGTGCCCGCGATGGGGTTCTCTTACCTAATCAAGCTTTCACTAAGCCTAAGAAAGGGGAACGTAAAGAAAACAAAGGTCTTATGTGTTTGCTTGCTAAGCCACTTGATATAGTCTCTATTTGAAAATTACATTAAAAAAGCTATTATTTGAAAATTGCAGCAAGAACTATTGATAGTCATACTATACATGCTTTACATGTATTGGTCATTTGAATTTGAACATGCTATTGTTAAACACATGTCATGTTACATATAAAGTTGCAGCAAGGACATTCTGATGGTAGTAATTACTTAAGTTATGCTATACTTATGAGTCATTTTAACAGTGGTTAATGAGATGGCCTCTTACCTAGTGCTGGTAGCTAAGTTGGCTAAGTCCTTTCCTGCTTGGTTTGTAGCCCCTGTCAGTGCATGATAGTGGTCCTAAATAATGGAGGCATGTGACCTACCAATTTACACACGATTTAGTCTATTAGTTTACACAGAACTTCGCCATTTAGAATGATATATAAGAAGTCTTTCAGTCGATAATTATTGCAACGATTTTGGTGATTGGCTTAGCAATTCTATTTCTTTGATGCAAAGGCACTATTATGCAGTTACCTGGTTTAGTTCTTCCGTCTATTGCTGAAATCTTGGCCACCGTTATGGAAATATTCAAAGATTTCCATGCACTCATCTTTGTCTTTCACCTGAAGTGCTGTTGTTGGTTTCAATGCAGTTATAGCACTGGACAGAGCAAATGCAGAGAGTGCGTTGCTTCCAGTTCCAAGGTTAATCGAGACAACTAAGGGAAGAAAAACAGACAAGGGATCTGTTGTAGATGCTGATGAAGTAATGGATGGCATAATCAAAAGTAGGACTCTTGCAAGACCTAAAGAAACAAAAGGTGCGTTACATTATATTAACCTTCAAGTTGTCGTTATCCTCGTATATGTGATTCCATTTTAAAAATGGAATTTCGCTAACTTTTTTCTTTGCCGTGCTATATGTTTAATGCCTGGTTCACCTTTTTTTTTTTTTTTTTAATTATATTATTTAATATATATTCTCTTTTTATATCGTAGAGGATGGTGGTAAACCAAACAGTATGGAGGCTCAGCTAAGATCGTTAGGTTTACTCCATGAAAAGGATTTAACAGCTAAGTCCAGAATTAGTGCCGACATGCTCAAGGGTATCGATCTTGAAGCAAATCTCTCACATAGGAAGGTTCGTCTCTTGTGCAGAAGAAAGATAACACCTTTTTTTTTTTCAAAAACAAAAACCATTTTTAACTCTTAATTAAAATATGTGCTATATGCATTAGATGAGGGCTGCTGTTTTATCAATGGAACCAAGTGAAGCATACAAATTACTTGATGCTCTAGTGACCATGTGGAAATCAAGGTTTGTGTTTTCCTCCTTAACCCTTTGACTAGGTCTCTCGATAAGGCCTGAATTGACTTGATTTGTTCCATTTGAATCGTTTTCCTGCTAGAACAAGTTCGAGTTATCCTTCATATTGTAATACAACTTCGAGTTATTCATTAATGATATAATGGTCCAAAACAGGTCCTGCAATGCAAGTTCTGTTCTCAGATGGATCAAATGCATATTGATCAGTCACAGTAATTATGTCGTTGCTGAAGAAAAGGAGACTCAGATACTTGAGGTCCTAAGCAAGGTAAAGTGGTTTCGTTTAAAATTCATTGAAGCTGTTAAAAGTTTTTTGATTTTACCATTTCAGTAGATACATATAATCTTGGAACACATGCATGATTTTCATTTTCTACTTTGCTGACAAAAAATGAAGTGCTGCTGATAATGATGTCTATACTAAACACAGACTGAGTTGAGTCTTGCTTTGATTGTTACAGATAATGAGACACAGGAGTGCTGCATTTCAGCCTTTGTTGCAATTACTCGGTCGTCTGCAACTTGTTACTGCACAGGTGAAGTATTTTCAGATGGATGAATCTGACTCTTCTTGATAGATATAATTTATATATTCACAGTTTTCTGAAGTATTTGATTGAAATAGATTGATAAAGCTATCCCGAATGAAGATGAAGTGAACAACAAGGAAGTTGATGAAAGCGACGATGAGGATGAAGAGGTAGAGGACGTCTACTATGGGCAAGAAGAGGATGATTCGGGATTAAGTTCGGATAACGATGAGGAATAGAGTTAGTTTGGTGGATTTGATTTGTTCAAAAGGTGGTCTAATCTGGAGAATACCCTTTTGCATCTACTCCCAGTCCCGGGTAGTGCTTCATGTCGCCAGTAATACCCACAATTTTGCTGCTGTATTTGTAAGTTTAAATTCCACACTACACCTATCAGAAAGTGATAGTATAGTAGTTATATAAGTTGTGTAAAAGTTGATTTTGATTTATATTTTAGAAATTTGTGTTTTTTCTTTCTTAAAATACTTTTTCCTTGAAGTTCTTTGTTTTCTGGTACATTAGATATTGGGTTAAGAACCTATAAAAGGTTTGAACTATCACCCATGTTAACGGGAGAGGTCTGAAATTTAAAAAGTTGGGAGAGGTCTGAAATTTAAAAAGTTAATAACGGAGGTCTGAAATTTCAGTTTTGTTGATAACAGCGGTCTCCGTTAGTTTTTCACGTTAAAACTAACGGAAGTTGGTCACATGCTTGGCATGTGACCCGAATAAAATAAATTTTCAAAAATGCCCTTCTATCAAGTGTGCCTCTCACATGCTTGAAGTGAAAAGACCAAAATGCCATTGAAGCCACCACGGCTCCACTAACCGTACTTCGGCGACCACCAACCGTACTCCGGCGACCACCACCGTACTCCGGCTACCACCACCGTACTCAGGCGACCACCACCAAGGCTCCGATTGGGCCCAAATCGGAGCCACCGACCCCGATTGGGCTCCGATCGAAGCCAAAAAAGCTCCAATCGGAGCTTTTTCTTTTGAGGTGGTGGCCGGAGTTGGGTCGCCGGAGCCGAGGTGGTGGTCGTCGGAGTCGAGGTGGTGTTCGCTGGAGTCGGGTGGTGGTGGCCGGAGTCAGGTGGCGGTGAGCGGAGTTGGGTGGTTTTAATTTGATTTTAGGGGTAAAATTGTCATTTCACATTTCCTTAAATAAGATATTAAATAAAACAAAATATTAAAGGGTCAAAAATGTCATTTCACACAATTCTTTTAAATTTAACACTAAAAATGGACGGAAAACTTCAAATCAACAAATTGAAATTTCAGACCTCTGTTATTAACTTTTTAAATTTCAGACCTCTCCCGTTAACATGGTGATAGTTCAGACCTTTCATAGGTTCTTAACCCTTAGATATTAGACTCTAAATTTGCCGGTTCATTAGACAGAAAACGTGCTTTTTGAAAAGCAATGTCTCGAACAAAATAATTTTAAGATATTGTTAGTAAATATTTAAATGCTTCAAAAAAAAATCATCTAAACTCTTTATGAGCCTTATAATGGAATTGACAAACCCAATAATCAAAGAGAAATGATCTGGATTCCGACATAAGGAATCCGAGATGTTCCGATTTGTCTCTATGCTATAAAAGGGGCTGGAAGTTGATGATAATTACTTGGAATGCCACTATCGGAATCCATCGGAATCCAAGTTCGGAACTTGTATCAAAGCTCATAATGAAATTGATTCTTATACTAGTGTATTGAGATGGAATAAACTATAGCTCGGGTACTTAAAAAAAACCTATTGCTCTAAATGTAAATTTATAGGAAACTTGATGCAAATGGATTTTCACTCTTTTTTTTTAAAAAAAATTAAAGAAAATAAGTTGTGGATGAACCTTGCTAATAAAAATAACGCATTGAACGAGGTATATCTTTTTATTATTGCTGTATATCATTTTAATTTTAATAAAAAATAGAACATAATATGATTTTCAGATTCTTCAAAAAATTTGTCGGATTAATCAAGCCTTTATTCATTTAATTATTTATTCTTAGTAAAATTCAACTTGAGTTACTTCTTTTTATGGGCCTGTAGTACTTGAACTTAGAAACAACCCTTACTGAGGCCCATCTAGGAAAAAAGTGGCAAGTAAAAAGAAAGAAGCTTCTTCGTCGCCAAATGAACAAGTTGCAGAATCTTCTTCCTGCTTAGCTTCAGCCTTCGCCCTTCAGTGCGAGGTTGAGAGAGAGAGGTCTGAGAAGAACATTTATAGAAGAACTTCTGACAAAGTAATGGCGTCAGGAGGTGCGCATGGCGGAGGGGTGGAATGGCACGTGCGACCACAAAACCCTAAGAATCCGGTCGTCTTCTTCGACATAACCATCGGCGGGGTTGCTGCTGGCAGAATCAAGATGGAGCTCTTCGCCGATATTGTCCCTAAAACTGCTGAAAATTTCAGGTCCACTTCTATACTCTCTCACCTACTCCTCCTGCACTATTTCAAGGAGCTCGTCACTATTTCCACTACTTATGGAGCAAGTTCATTTCTGCGGCATGAACATCTTTTGATGACATTGTATTGAATCGTTTTTTTTTAACTTGATAAACGCAACTTATTCGGTTTCAAACTTTTGCAGGCAATTCTGCACAGGAGAGTACAGGTGAATACAGCTGAGACTTCTCCTTGATTACAATTCGTTTCTGTCCATCTTGTAGAGCTTCTAGTTTTACCTGTTTATCATACTGACGAGTAACGACCGAGCAGTTTGTGTTTGCATTCTAGATTCCTTCCTAGTCGTTATGAACATTTCTGTTAAGACCTTATAGATTAAACACCAATATTTAATCCTATGTGGCCATTTTATGTCTGAAAGCTTATTCTTGCTCCTTTTCTAACCAATTTGGCAGAAAAGCTGGTTTACCTGTTGGCTACAAGGGGTGCCATTTCCATAGAGTAATCAAGGATTTCATGGTTCAAGCTGGAGATTTTCTGAAGGTACGTCCAATCATTCCAAAAAAAAAAAGGTTAATTGAATTTTTACCTTCCATCTTATAGGTTCTTTCAAATGACAGTACAATGACTGCTAGGAGCCTTAGTATTTTCCACAAACCTATAATTGATGTGTCGAAGAAGGGAAAATCGTAAAGGCAAAGAACCCTTCATCTTGAAATGGCTGAATACAGTTCCTTCTGTTTGAGATTAACTTAGTCTGCAAGTAGGGTACCTCATTGGAGTAGAGTAATCTCAGAATGTGCTGTTTAGGCGCATGAGTATCAAAGGGGATATGGTTGCAAAGGAGCAAGATGGAAACCGAAACACTTTGCCGAGGCATATGAAACAATGAAGTTGAGGGAAATCATACCATTATCCTTGGATAGGGTTGAGAGTTAAATCTTTAAGGCAGTTACATTGACTATCTTATACTGATTAGTCTTCAGGAAACAAAGTACATAAACAAGAGGGTTTCGGTACCCTATTAGGTTATACTTACGGTCTTAGATCAATTATTTGAAGTCCATGGTTTTAGTTTTAATATGGTTTCAACCCTACCTATGTAGATTGACGTCTAACTTATGTTTAAAGTCCGAGAGTAGGACGAAATGCTGGTATTGAAACTTGAAAGTGTGGAATGTACAATTCCATCTTAAATCTCATCATTGGGATCATATGGATGTGAGAAATATTTGTGTACGTACTACGTTTCATGTGAAGGCTGGTCCTAAGAGTCCCAAATCCATTAAGTGCTAGGAGATGTATCATTCAGAGAGTTCTTCCACCTATCAACTGAAGTTCATTAGTTGCTATGTTCTTGTGTTATTCACACCCGTGGATCTGTTTTTACTTTAATTTATCTTTAGAATTGTAGCATGATCTCTCACTTCACAATTTAAGGGCTATGAAATCATTTTGCCATTACAGTTTTGATGTACTTTTTAGCATCAGTAACATATGGCAAAAATTTATGTGAAGTGTGGTTGACTATGTACTGGAGCAGTATGTTTGTTTAACCCTGGCAAAAGTCAGCATCTTTGGGTTGTATATATTTTCCTCCTGTCAATGCAATTCATCAACTCAAGTATGATGGGCATGAGTGTGATTGTGGGTTCTGTTGTTAATTTCATGATAATTTTAGTTTAGCGTGTATTATATTGCAACAATTTGCTTCGTAGGGTGATGGAAGCGGGTGTGTCTCCATCTACGGACATAAGTTTGATGATGAAAACTTTATTGCCAAACACACAGGCCCAGGTCTATTATCCATGGTATGTTCATGTATTTATTTTCTTTGCAAGCTCTTATGTTTCCCCTTAATGTTGAAATAAGCGTAACTTTCTCCTTCTTTCAGACAATGTATTTACTCCTACATAAATATAAATATAAAAAGAAAAAATGAATTTAAAAAACAGTAAGATTTTGAAGGTTCCATGTGTATCGTCGCTGTACTTGAAGATAGCTAACTAGATCAGTCTTTTACCATGGTTATATTACCTTAGGATAAGTGTAAAAAGATATGTTCCATTCTTGCAGTATATATTATAAGTTAAATTGTTTGGGTTTGTTGTATCTGTGTCTGTGAATTCAGTCAGGTTTTCTTTCTTTATGATAGTACACACTATAATTGAACACATTTTTTGCCCTCCATTTCAGGCTAATAGTGGTCCAAATTCAAATGGTTGCCAGGTAATTACTGATATCTCTGTCTCGTCATAAATTTCAACTGAATTTGAGTCGAGAGAGGAGGTGACTAACGGGACTTAATTCAGAAATCTTTTTGTAGTTAAATTTGTTCAACTTACATAAACTTGACCTGTGTGATAGGACATATTTTGGTTTGAGAAGGATCGAAAAGGCTTTTAACTAGTAATAATTGGTGTTGTCCTCTATCAGTTAGATATGTGTAATAATTATATGGAGATTGCTTTTTGTAAAGCTTATGCTGTATTATTGCGTTGTGGTTGCAGTTCTTCCTAACCTGCGCAAAATGTGATTGGCTCGATAACAAGCACGTCGTATTTGGGGTATGCTCATCATAGCAATGCAGTTGATTCTTTTTGCATATGAAGCGAATCTTCTTTTTAAACGAAAAAAAAGAACATAATGATACTAATTTGTTTAAATTTGGGTTGCAGAGAGTGATAGGGGATGGACTTTTGGTGCTAAGGAAGATAGAGAATGTTGGCACAGGGCCGAACAACAAGCCAAAGCTTGCCTGTGTTATTGCCGAATGTGGAGAAATGTGATGATAATTACCAGTGTTTTGCTTGACCTTTTGTACTGTACTTAAATATTGATAAAGACATCTAGTATTTATTATTGATAACCAAGAGAGAAAAATTGACAACACAACACATGGATTATCACAGGAAATATGTGGTTACTGGATAATTATATAGAAAACTGAACATTCTATCAAGTATGATGTTTAACTCAGCTTTGGGTATTCTTTTTTTCTTCTTATGTTTGAATATGTAGGTTTTAGGCCATTAATAAAACGTAAACAAAAGCACCAAATAGAAGTCAGTCCCTAATCCTAACAAATAGAAATCGCCTGCTAGAGAAGTTAATTGGGTCAATAACCTGGGAGAGGTCTGAAGTTTGGGCCATGTAAATTTGAGAGGTTTGAAGTTTAAATTGGTGATAATAGAGGTCTGAAGTTTTGATTTGTAGATAATAGAGGTCTCCGTTAAAATTAACGGAAACTGGTCATGTGCTTGACATGTGACCAGAAATAAAATAAAATTCCAAAAATGCCCTTCTTCCACCTCACATGCTTAAATGAAAAGACGAAAATGCCCTTAATGCCACCACCAACTCCGACGACCACTACCCAACTCCGGCGACCACCACTCAGCTCCGGCGACCACCACCCGCTCCGACGACCACCACCCAACTCCGGCGAGCACAACCGCGGCCCCGGTTGGGCCCAAATCGGAGCCATCGGCCCCGAATCGGAGCCACGGAGCTTCGATCTGGGGCCACAGAGCTCCAGGCTCCGACTTGGGGCCACAGAGCTCCGATCGGAGCTTTGTGGCTCCGATCAGGGCCGTTGGCTTCGATTTGGGCCCCATCGTGGCGGTCGTCGGAGTTTGGTGAGGTCGCCAGACTGTGAGTGGGGGTCGCCGGAGTTCGGTGGTGGCCGGCGGGAGCCGTGGTGGTGGCCGAAGTTGGGTTATGTTTTAATTAGTGAAAGGGGTATTTTTGTCATTTCATATTCAATTAATTAAACTTTAATTTGTTTAAAATATTGTCAGGGGTAAATATGACATTTCACGTGTTTCTGTTAAATTTGACAGAAAATTTGGACGGAAAACGTAAAAATCACAAAGTCCAAACTTCAGACATCAGTTATCACCATTTCAATCTTAAGACCTCTCAAATTCACAAGGTCCAATCTACAGACCCTAAACCCTAAGATGCAGTCTTCATCACACTACTACTACTACACTTACAGCACCCACTCGACTGCTTTCTGTAAGCTGCAGCTGAAACTGCATATGTGTAACTTCCAGTGGCCGCGACAACTGCAACACCAACATCAACGCACACTGTTGTGGCAGACACATACAAGAACCTGCATGTATCCGCTTTCCGTTCTTAACCCCCAAACCATATCATAAATCTATCTACAACATGAGATGAGACATCATTGGAAACTTACTTTGGGGAGAAGACGCTCCAAACAAACAAATGGTTCCTCATCAACAGCAGGATCACTGTGTATGAAGCCAACATGATGGAGTTGAGGGTCAAAGGTACCAGACACGGAAAACCGAGCAACATCTTTAGCAGATCCGCAGGGGGATTGTTCATATTAACAACACTAATATCCAGAGCAGCCATGTGCATCGTCATGCTGATGAGAAACAGCATTGGTGATGCATACGTGATCATGAACATCAATATGCCAGAGACTAGTGTAGAGTAACTTGAGGTGCCCTGAGATTGCAAACCATGAATACATTTACTTAATGCAATCCGAGATCTAATAAAGCATTTCTCAAGGGAAGGCAAATAAAGGTGTTTGCGATTAGCAGCTAAATTGAAGGAATGAAAAGGAGTAAAGACGGACAATGAACGCCCCGGCGACATCAATAGTAGCAAGTGAGTTGCTGTTCCCCAAACCGTAATGACCTGCCATTCCCATGAAGTATACTCCCGCTACCTACATCAAACCCCACTAGATATCAATTAATTAGAAACCAATTAACTAACAAGTAATACATCATTATCTACAGCCACACCATGAAACTTGTGAATTTTTGTGACAACATAGTAGTTTGACTATGAAGCTTCAAGAGAAATATAAGTCAGTGAACCATTTAGTTTTTTAGTCTGTTCGTAATAGAGGCGACTTTTGAGACAGTTTTTGAGTTTATCATACCTTACCACCTTAGTCTCCTCTTTTCATAAAAACTGTCGTTATTACGTTTAAGTATAATTAAAATTAGATATGATAAGCACTTCTCCATTAAGTTGAAACAGACGTAATTCTTACAGAAGAACAACCATTGCCCTAACAGAGTATCCTCACTCAAATCACAAACAATCCTACTTTAGTAATAATATAAAACTAGTAGGCCAGACTGACCTGAACCCACTGCCTGTTCGACGGCCCAGAAGCATTTGATGAATGGATCGTGGTAGCATAGATCTGCAGGATGAGGAAGAAGATTGGCATTGCATTGATTGGCTGTTGGAGCAAGAGCTGAAGTAGACACCAACAAACAACATGAACCCACCCAATGACATATAGAGAATCCTTAATCACTTGTAATGGTATTTTGACACCAATGACATAGGGAAATGTAGTCAACAAGCGGAAACCACAACCCGGACATTTATCAGCCTTCAAAGTAAGCATGATCCATGGTATGACTGCAACCGCGCCAGCACTAAGAATGCCCACAAGAAAATATATCTTTTGTGCCAACAGAGTAGAAGAGGAAGTCTCCTGATAACTGATCACATGCGTCATAACCAAATATGAAGGTCCCAGCAAGCTAAAACCAATTGCTATAACCAATTTTCTCTTCGTCTTTAGGTGACATAACACATTGAAACTTAACAAGATGACAAGGAAACAGGCTACTAACTGAGTTGACTTCACATATTCTTCTCCTCTCAGTACAAGCCACTTAGAGATATCGGGAAGATTAGTCCAGTTTATACCACCTTGATGCCAACCCCTCAAAAATCTGCTGGAGATGAGTATTACTAAAATAGAATATATTCTCGTAGCTCTATTTTCTGTGAGTGGCTTCACTGACTTGCGGAGTAGTAACAGAAAGTGTGTGGTTACTAAAAAATGCCAAATATATTGCTCTTCTTCTACCATTGAACTTGATGCCATGGCAATGCAATGTAGTGCTGTAGCACCTATGATAAAAGCCTCATCCAGATGCAGCAAGTAGGCCCTATTATTGGTCTTCTTGGTTAAAGTTTGCTCCTCTTTAAAATATACTTCTTTATAAAGGTGGAATGAGAGGCCCAGAAATATGGAACACGACAACAGAATAGCTGCAACTCCAAAAGCTAGCTGGCCAACAGGTTTCTGAAATAGTAATCATTCATATTACTATTAACCAGTAATCATAGAATAAGGATCAACAAAAGCTGCTAAAAACTGATAACAGGAAGGTCTATGATAAGGTCTTCCTGCGAAGCCAAATATGCTAGCTTATTAATTCAACCTGATTTGGACGACAGTGTCAGTATTAAAAATCAGTAGACAAAAGATACATACATCAGTGAACCTGCGAGATAACCACTCGCTTGCAGCCTTCAAAAATGCATTATATGCTTCAACCACATTTGTGTAGTCCTTCCTATCATTTGACCTAAGTAGTCAAGTATCGAAGACACAAGAGTCAGCTTCCTCTTATATCCTCTATGCTCTATCTAACCAAATCAGATGAGCAGCAGAAATATGTTACATGGATTTTTTCTTCGACTTCCAGAAGTGGTGGAGAAAAGAAGCACTTTGATAGAGGCAACAGAAATTCTTTCCTGTTCTGTCAGTGCACTGATTTAACTCTTGGGGAAGTTGCGTGCATTCCAGGTCAGACAATTGAGCCTTCAACAATCTCAGCAATTGCCACGAATTCAACTCCAGTGCCCTCAGCTGTTGTTCTTCTGCATAGTAGAAGTGATAACATTCCATCAAATGTAAACAAATTCAGTCAAACTTCCGAGAGGCAGAAACTAAACATGATCAAGAGGCATCATCTGATTCTTGCTAGTAAATGTATTAATTACTGAAATAACTGAAACAATAGAATCAATGTAACTATCCAAATTAGACTAGTGGACTTAGAATAAGAAACATGCTTAATTTCTGTTTTGAGACAATGCTCGAAAAATTGGCTACCTACCTCACTGCTTGATCTCTTTCTTTGCATCAGTTTCTCAAATTATGAACCATTTCCCGATATTAGAGGATCACCTTTACTTAACTATCAGGGAAGGCCCTAAGGTTGTCTTGACATATAACTATATAAGATATATGAAATTCTGACTTTTGCATTAAAGAAAAAATTAAGGGAAAGAGCCTAGAGCAAACCTGTCAAAAAATTTACTGTATCTAGCGTCAGGACTCCAACACTGTTCTTAGGAATTGGAACATTGAACAAAATGGCTAATGTTGGTGCAATGTCTACCTGTATCAACAAATTCTGAAGTAAGGCAAAGGAACCACCACCAAAAGGAAATATAACAAGTAAAAACACTTAAGGGTGCATCTCCAATAATCAGCAACTCTGGATTGTACAATGTGTCTTTGTATGGAAAGGAGAGCAACTCCTGAAGTGAGCATATTATGCAATTCAAATGATAAATAAAGGGAGAGAGGTATAAGTTCATTTTACAGATAAGAGACTAACAAGATGGGTAATCTTTAAAGTGACAGTAAGATAAATCATGCAAAATTTTGTGACAAAGTACATAAGAAACCAACTCACTAGACCGACAGTTCGCAAAGAAGAAGTACAATAAAAGAATACAGATCTCACCCCTTCCAAAATATCAGGATGTATCATTTTAGGGAGAAAGCACAGCTTAATTAACGGTAGAGGTTACTTATATCACCTGGTCGATAGTAAGCTCTGTGTTCCAATATGCTGCTGCAAATTCAGGTGCGTCGTCTCTTGGTCCAATGAAAATAGCCAACGAGTCGGTTTCTTCATAGGAAGAACCCCCATGGTTTCCCTCCTCAGTCATGCCATGATCACTAACAATAACCTGCAGTAGATATTGAACTAGGGAAATGTCAGGAATAACCTTTCCCAGTTGGACTATAAAAATGACTTAAACTATTAACCCTGAGCCATCTGAATCTTGTTCTTACAATTCCTTATTTGTAGAGTGATGAGTGTAACAATAACTCGTTAAGCAAAATGACATATGATGCATGGAACATGGTTTTACTTGGTCAACGTGATACGATTTCGTCTATATACTTTGGTTTGATCGGAAAAATCATGAAAGAATTATTTCTAACATACCAAAGGCTATTCCACCGAATGAGTGGCCAGTAATATATTAGTGTAGGAAACCGAACATTCTGTTTCCTATAATGTACAAATCTTGCAAACATGAGAGCGCGTAACTTCAATTTGCTTGCCTTGAGCTATTAAATAGAAAACCTATGATATTTCACATGAATATGTTAACTGATCTATAGTAACTTCAAGTATTTGGAGTAAGACAAACCAAAAGTGTGCGTCTTCTTTCTTCTTTTTGACTGGTGGCACTTGAATGGATCATCTGAATCACTTCATCCATTTCCGTAAGTTTTGGGCACATTAAGAAACTGAATATGAATTTTTTTTTTGCAAAAGATGTTAGAACAACGAGAACCTTGAGATCATCAGGTCACATAATATATAGTTGTATGTAAGTAAACTTACCTGCTACGGCCACCAATATGTCCAACATGATCCAAACCCAAATAGTGAAGGATCTGTCCCAATAAAAAAAATGATGTAAGAGTGCATTACTATCTAAAAAAATACACCATCGATGCCAAAGACACACTCTCTAAAACATTTTTTTTGCGAAGCTTAAATGTTGATTGTCCATTGAACTACCAGAAGTTTTAGGAATTGATTACATAGAGTTAATAAGCAGTTAAGCACTGACCAGAACATCCCAGTCATCTCTTGTCAGCTCATCTCTTAAATGCCGAGAAACATTTTGATCAACCTGAATAGTATCTCGGACCTGCAGCAAATCACCAAAACCATCAAACCAACAAAAGATGCAGAACTTAACCCCTAAACAGAGACGAGGAAAACAAAAACGGGTGGAAGATAATCTACGGTTTCGTCTTCTGAATACACATTAAGAACAAAAACAGCCAATATGACTTACAAAAAAGCTACTGACACCATCATACCGATCAAATAATCTTGGAAACAACTTAAGCCATGTGTTGTCTCCATGCATCACAAGCTTCCGACCAGTGTGGAAAAGTTGATCTGACATACAACCAAGTGTAAATACAAACTATATCCCCTACCATGATAACTAAAATAATGAGGTAACAGTATCATTCTACTAACCTATAAGATTATCATCTTGTAGAGCCTGTGTATTGAAATTGTATGCCACATCCAAAAATCCTGCAATTGCTCCGGAAACCATAGCCTGCCAGTAAACGAAGATCTCACATAGTAAGGATCAAGCACAAATATTCACACAAAATAAGAATTTTCAGTGTCTACGAAGAAATATATAACCTTTAGACGGGGCATGGTCACAGTTGGTGGTGCAGCTTTTGAATGGAACCCAAGAGCCAGTCCAGCAGTCAACAGGGACTGCGTGTAAGGCATTGCTTCCATAAATTCCTTTTTCGGAGGCTGGCCACCCTTTCCAAGCACAAACTCTGCTGGAAGGCCATCAATCACCTAATCTGACCAGATACAGAACATTACATCTAAATAAACTACCTCCGCACCAAGAAAAAGTTCACAAACAGTAAAACAGTAAGTCTATACATACCATCAGCACTAGCCGGTCGAATGAGGACGGAATTTTAGATAACTCCTACAGTAAAAAAAGCATCACGTCAGGGGGAAGTGATAACTCATCATCCAAACAATGGCATAGCAAGCTTCCTTAAGGACCTAATTCCAGGTTAAACGCATTCGAGATATCCAAAATTGCCGCAGTGATTCAGAAATAAGCAAGAAACCTGATACATTATCCGGCGTTGATCTGGAGGCAAAGTAATATCGTCCAGAATAATGTCACTTGAATCGTTCCATGGTGATTGAAAGCTCTCTTGTCCGCTGGAATTGAGCAATCAACAACTGAAAATGAGAGATGAGACGAAAAAAGCTGGAGCGTAGCGGAGGGAGAAGTACCTGAAGCCAGATAGAGCCGGCTTGATGGGGAAGAAGCCAAAGATGAAAGAGGAAAGACCAATTAGTTGAATAAGAAGCGCAGCTACGGTGAGTAGACCAAACCCTGAGCAAGACATGGAAGAAAGGCGGAGCGAAATGGACTGGAACTGGAAGAAGAAGAAGCAGGAGAACTGAACTGAGTGTATGAATGATACGACGACCGGTCAGATCTTGCCTTTCGGACCTCGCTGTGCGAACTGCGAACTAAACACTTTCCTCTTGAACCACACTACAGTTGATGGTGAATTGGTTATTTTTTATATAATAATAATAATAATAGCATACTAAATTTAATTTTCGAATTTAACATAATTTTGAAAATTGGCTAAATCTTAGATAATTTACTAATTTTACAATTTATTTGATTTTTTTTTTTTTTTGCTAATGGGAGAAAAGTCAAAGTATATACTCATTAAGGGATGAAATGCTGAACTACACCACACCATTGTTAAATGGTTATTTCTATACATATCTTATTGGTACATAAAGCATTCATATGATTATTTTGCTGCGAATACTCGAAAAAAATGAATTCAAATGGTAGGTTTCATCTATAGACTTTATATCTCAAAGGTCGCCAAATGATTTTTCGGCTACATTATGTTGTTTTTTTTTATATATCTTTAATTCAATATTTATTTTGGGGGTAAAACTTGTATAAAGGTGTAGTATACTATACAAGCCAGATCCAAACTCTTTCTTTTGTGATCTAAAAACAAGACAACAACTGTTTAGCTTTTACCTATAAGAATTGTTAATTTCACATTGTGTAATTATTTCACAAACTCAAGCCGAACTATATATATCTATCTTGTTAAGAAAAGATATGCCAATAAAGGCCATCCATGTACAGAAAAATGAAATCTGACCTCTTAATTTCATTGATACAGAGTGTGAAATTTCACAATGTTACAGACAAGATAAAGACAACAGTTATGAATCTATCTACTAAACTTGAACACTAAATCAACAACAAGACAAGGAAGAAGCTCTTATCTAGTGAGCAAATTGTAATGATCATCTTCTTCTTCTTCTAACAATTATGCAGCAGCTCAGGTGTGGTGATTATTATCTTACAACATGATGATTAGTGATGTACTTACTATTACAACTGGATTACATATCCTCATTCTCTAGGACGAGCAAGCCATAGAGAACTGAGAGCTCGTAGTCGCGAGAAGTAATCATGGATCGCAAGTAGCGCCCTTGCCGACTGTCGAGTAGTCAACACTCTATGCATTTGTTGCAGCGTTTGTTGCCGAAGATTATCCGCCTTGCAAAAAATAAACCAAACCAAATCAATAATCAAACAAACTCTTTCATATTCCATCATCATCATATAAAGTTGTTTGTACCTGGTGGATGAAGCCTTCGAGGGTCCCGAGCTTCCCCATGGCCATGGCCATTTGACCCATGTAGTTCGCAACATCTCCAGATGAACCCGATGAGCCGAGGGACCCACTGGTCAATGTCTCGGCTAATGACTGCTGCAACGCCTCCATACCTTGAGAAAGTGCGTCTTCTGCTTGCTGAGACGATTGCTGCAGGTTCCCGATATTCACTACTTGCTGCTCTGTCAGTGGCTCCAATTGGTTCACCAGAAGCTGCCATACCCAATTACAAATTTACATGAGGGTTAAGAACCTATTAACTGTCTGAGATTTGCTCTATGTGAGATTGTCTGAAGTTTAAATTGTTGATATTAGCTGCCTGAAGTTTCAACTTTGTTGAAATTCGGTTTTCCGTCCATTTTTGCTGTCAAATTTAACAGAATAGTGTGAAAAGTCGAAATTGCCCCTGATACTTTTATGTTTACTCCGGCCACCACCCAACTCTGGCCGACCACCACCATACTCCGGCCGGCCACCACCCAACTAGGGGCAATTTTTGAATTTTTTTTATCGGGTCATGTGACAAGCACATGACCAAGTTCTGTCAATTTTAACAGCAAATTTAGACGTAGACAGCAAATTTCTACTAAGTTGAAACTTTAGACAGTCAATATCAGCAATTTAAACTACTCACACCAAAATCTCACATAGGGAAAACTTAAGACAGTTTATAGGTTCTTAACCCTTTACATAATTGGTTGATTTCATTCATTGTAACTTAGGCTTACTATAACATTCTCTAATTTTGAAAATCGTAAAAAAAACATTACTTTTTCTATGGAACAGTATTTTAATCTTAAAATTGGATTTCTAATTTACATGCATTACTGTAACAACAAATTAATCAAGAGCATACATTCTTTTTAGTATATATTACCATAACATAAATTCTCATTTAAGTAAAATTTTGTCGTAACATGCGGGTTACTGATTGGCAATAGAATAATCAGGAGGGGACCTACCTTGAGGAGCTCGGATGGGCGAAAACCACCGAGCCAAAGAAAGCAACGCTCGGCAGGAGTCTTCCACATGCCAGACAATAAGTGAAATACATCATTCTTGGCTGCATTCCCTTTTAACCTAAAGATGTCATCATAGTGGGTCATCACTCCATCCACTACTATCCGCAGCTCCGTATCGCTTGCATGCGCAGTCACGGCTGATCTCAGCTCGTTTATTTGGCGGTTCTGGTCTTCAAGCCACCGTGCATACTCTGCATCAAATGCCATGGCCCCTACAACACCCAAGCCCGGATTATTTTTCAATCTTAACATGGATCCAGATATCTATTTTCTTATCTTTTGTGCCGAAAATACAGTTGACTTAAATGACATGTAACATACACAATGAGAAAAAAAACTCCATAATTTCATAGCTTAATGGCAAGTTAACAAAGAATACCATTTCCGCCAATAGCATGAGCCTGGTCTCCGGAGTTGCTTGAAATAAATATCCCCTAATCCAACAAGAGGTAAAGATCATTTCAGTCAAATGAGATTATGGAATGCATCAGTCAACTGGTGAAAGAGAGAATTAAATTAGCTTAATCTTCTTACCTGCTGTCTTGCTCGCTGAAGTTCCTGCTCTAGCTGGGAGAGCTTTAACCGACTGCTCTCCAGTTGTTGAACATATGCCTTTTTCAGAATTAGATACCCAAAAGTTATGCCTCTAAATAGATTACATATATATATACTGAAGAAATGACAGTAAACTTTTACGGCATAAAAGGAAATAAAAATCATTTAAGAGACCCTTTTCTGTTTTCTCCTTGGTGTAATTTATGAAGCGGATTATCATCAAAAGACAAAAGCATAAACTTTCTCCATGAACCTAAATTTACATGGACTATCTCCCGTGTCAGGAGAATATATATAGTGATAGATTCTTGGCAAATGAAACTGTTGATTGAAAATTTATACCAAGTTTGGAAGTACATCAAATAGATAAACTGAAACATATAAAAAGTAGATAGATCCAGATAAGCCATTCAAGTTACTCGGCAGTCAGCACCTGATAAAGTAATGATAATAATAAAATCCAAAAAAGAGTTTTGAAGTATAGCAAGCATACTTTCTTCCGCAGCCTACTTTTTCGCGCCGCTTCACGGTTTTGGGCAAGCCTACGTAAGGTCTGCATGACGTAAACAAACACATAATCAAAACAAAGCTTTTGTATAACAAGAAGCGTATAAAACAAATATAGTTTGTGTTTCAACCTTCTGATCTGTCTTGTCCAATCTATCACTGGAATCAGAAGCAGCAACAGCCATGGATTTACCTCTATCAAGCTGCACAAATATAAAATCAAAGTTTTGAGATCTCTACACATAGGTGGATGGATATTGATTCTTTTGAAAAGCAAGGAGAGAGATTCACCCACCCTTTGATTCTTCTCATCTGTGTCATCAGTTGAGATATCAGTCATCGGACTAGCATCAGCCATACAGAATTTACTCAAGTTCTTTGTATTATTGATGTTTGTAGAAGTGATATTTGCTGGCCAACTCTTTTGAAACTGTGGCAACAGCAACTCCAAATCAAAACAAGATATAGGCATAGTTCCATATACCTAAAGATCATAAATTATAATTACCTTAGCTAGATTGCCAACTTGAATAGAGTCGGATGCGGACGCTTCAGCCCTCTGCTTTCTTAAATCAAATTGACTTTTACCTGAAGCCCATTTGTTAGTAATACTTTTTTTTATCATAGGCATAATAGTTCCATGAATCTCAGTGAAAACTGTAGGTTGAAGCATTTTATATCAGGAAAGCAGAGATTATGTGCAAAAATAAAATAATCAAACGAAGTCAGAAAACTAAATGCTTTCTCTGGAAATGACATTAAAGTACTTTCAATGACACTAGAAACAATTTTATTATGAATGATGAGAATCCTGACTCTACAAAAGAAGCAATGGCCTAATATATTTTTTTTAGAAAAAATTAATGTTGTAAGACGATGTGATAAAGGAGAGTCATGTTTTAACTATGGTAAATAAAAACCTCACTTCTCTATATTGGAACTTTAATAATTCAAGAGGGAGCGAAAAGAGAGATGAGATCCATTGTTCTGTTGGACATGAGATTCAAGTTGTCACTGCGTTAAAGAGGACTTACTCTCACTCACTGCAACTGCATCCACCAAAGGAAATCCAGTAGATTGCCCAAGTGCCGTGAAATCAGAAATGCGGTAACTGTTTAATGCACTATCTGCGTAGCTGAAATATGGTAACAATTTAAAGTATATTACCAAACATGACACCATCAGAGCGAAACTGCTACACAGGCAGCTATACTCAAAGAGCATCAATTTTGCAGCATAATCAATGAAGACAAACAACAAGAAGCATAATTTTTTTAGCTAATAAACTACTACTGTAGTATAATCTGATTACAGAGTAATTAATTTATTTAGTATCTAAAAGGCCAAATTGCTTCTCCAGACATGAAGAACTACCAGCACCATAATCAAGTTCAGCCCTCTAAACATTATATCCAGGGTACTTATCTGGATTTCATTACGGTTAATCTACACATACATAACGGTGTCAATGGATGGAAAATCATGGGTAAGTGAAAACTTAGACAAAGAAATTGACAGCAACGAACTTACTGTGTATCAGCAATAGGCAACTCCAACTGTTGATCAAAACTCGGCATCCCGTTCACGCAGCCTTTTTCATTTTTGGCCGTTAGTGTTCTGCAAGACGACAGTACGCCTTCAGTACATCTTAACCAGCTTAAACTAAACTACTTGAACAAAGATTACAAATCATAACATGACTTCAGCATCTGAAATATTGATATTATCTCAACTTAATCTGAATATGAAAGATGAAAACAAAAACACCTCGACGGTTCAAATTCAAATGGTACTCATCAACCACACACTAAAAGAGAGACAAACACAGAGCATAAATATCTAATAACACCGGACTATAATTAATACATGTAGCAGATACTGAGAAAATCATACTGTAGTTGAGTAAATCTTTAACAACTTAACACAATTTGCAAGTATATGCCAAATAATTCGAGAGCGAAAAAAAAAAAAAAAAAAAACTCTTATCTGGATTAGCTCAATAAAGCCCACCACTAACCAAGATCAGATTATTTTTAAAGTTAGCATCTACTTCAACAAGATGCAAAAAAAAAAATATATATATATAGTGAGACAAACTTCAAATCGAGCCATCAGCTCTTAACAACTAAACTGAGAAGTTAAATGAAATCAAGCATCTGAGATTACCCCGAAAGTCACTTCTCTAGACTAACCCAGTTGGTCAATCTAGAACCTCAAGCAGAATCAACTCTCACTACTCAACCTTGCATCTTTCATAAGAAACAGTCAGCGATTGACCCAACCCAGGAACACCCAGAAGTCAAAACTAATCAAGGAGACTACCAACTCTACCGATTTCAGCGGAGAAGATCAAATTCACTACCTTTTACTCGAAAAATTAATAAATTTAACAAAACACACTAGAAAAACAGAGGAGAGGGAAAACTTAAGCAGAGGAAAACCGACCTGGGGCGGAGATGTTGACGTAGTTGATGATAATGATGATGATGGTGGTGGTGATGCTCTCTGTTTAGTGATGAATTATTGTTATTACCGGGGAAATAATAATAGTAATAATAATAATAAGAAAGAGAAAAAAGAAAATGGAGTGGTGCGGTGGGTGACGTCCGTGCTTCGCTCATCAGTCATTCCAGTCTGTATTGCTTAATGCTTATCCTTTATTTTCTTGCGTAAATCCTCCACTTTCCAAGGACCAATGTCATTTTTTTAATATACAATACATAATAACAATATATTTAAATTAGTTAATTAATTAACTGATTAAAACTAAATTTTCTTTAATTGGTTTCTTACTTTCTTTATATATATATATATCGACCTCTAAATTGTACTTTTTTGGTCTAGATAGTACACTAGTAATAGTTTTTTTAGCTAAAATAATATGGTGTGGAGTTTAGTCTAAATATAAAGTAAATATGATGTATGTAATGTTTTCATGATACTCTTAAGACCATCTTGCGATTTTATTTTTTTAAAATCCTTTTGGTAGAGCCTAGGCTAGAAGTACCAATAATTTTATTATTATTATTATTATTATTATATATATGTATATATATTTTTTGCTCAAGTTATTATTTATATGTCATATGGTGTTTTTTTTTGGCTTTCCTGGTTTAAATTTGAAATAATACATCAAGACTATTTTATCACTAGAAGTCTAGACAATTAGTCCAACTTTACCCATGTTTTACCCAAAAAAAAAATTACCCATGTAAAATATTTATTTACATTTCTGCATTTAAAAGCATCTAGTCGAGCTTTATATAAGAAATGTTAGATATACAAAGTAAATTTAATTATTTTTTCAACGAAAAAAAATACAAAACACAATTGATTATTATTATTATTATTATTATTATTATTTTAATAGTTTAATGTGGTTGTATAACCGAATAAATTCATACAAATATAATGTTATTAGTAACATTATATAAGACTAGATACATGCGCGCGCTACGCGCGTGCGTATTGTCTTTATTATAATATTACAATGACATGATCAGAATGACTCCGAAGATAATACAAGAGCATGATCGACCCAATTACGAAGAAAATACAAGAGTAGAATCGTATTAAAAAAGTTAACTTAAATTATGTAACATAATATTGTATGTTATAAAAAATAAAATAAAAATTGTTAAAAAAAATGCTCGAGGGTAAGACTATATTTATTTATATATAAATTATATTTTTTATATATAATATACACTTAGATAGTTTAATAATAATAATAAATAATTTAGTACTCAGTGTAAGAATATATTTATTTATATATAAATTATATTTTTTAATTGAAGAAATCATTCCTGATTTATTATATGAATATTTTAAATAATTTGTACTGATATTAACTGTTATGTTTTTATTGATTTTATTAAATTTTTATCATTTTTTAATATAATTACATAAACCTAAAGAAAATATAGTATAATAATGTTGTAGGCAACGCAACTATATATATATATTGATTTAATATAAATAAATAACTAAATTACTATTAATAACTAAATAAAAAGTAAAAATGGTTTCTAAGATTAATGAAAATCTCCCTTCTTTCTAAAAATATGTTGAACTTTCAAATACATAATAAATATAAACTATAAAATAAAAAAAATATTAAAAATATAATCCTAGTAATTTGAATATTATGGAAAAAACAATATTTTTTTATATATATTAGATTCTATATTTTGAATGGAGTTTTACCTAATTAATCATATTAATACGATATGTAGATATATTTACAATTTTAACAAAAAAAAAAAAATGTCATATACTGAAAATATAATTATTAAATTATTTTATAATAACAATTTAAATTAACAAAGATTTGTACACAAAATTTTCATAATATGTATTTTAGTACTTCATATAAATTAATATATAAAAATCTTAAGAAAATCATAAAATTACTATTATAAAACTTATGTATGTGAAAAAAAAAATGTGATGATTCAAAAATATTGTAACGTTTGTAATGTTCTTTAATAGTGAATGAAGATTTTTTTTGAGCAATTAGAACAAATTCATATGGCATGCTACATGTGATTAACTATTTGTATGTTTGACATTGATTAATTAAAAATAGTTAATTTAACATTTTGAAAGAGAAATAACTTTAAAAATGTAGTTGTCATCACAATTTAGTTGACCGAACTACCCTCAACACGAAAAAGGAAGTTCAAACCGATCAATTCTCAAAATAAATAGTCTAAATCCTTTATCTTTTCTTTTTTTTCAACATTATACAATTGAATGATCAATATTATTAATTCTATTTTTTCGTTTGCCCACATACCGCGTCGGACATATGAGAATGCGTGTAAAACTAGACTTAACGAGCCGACATGTTATATTAGGTTGCTGGTGTGGCTACGTTAACAGATTCAATACACGCTCTAATTGCTTATTAAATCAAGAAAGAAAAAACTTCATATCATATACAGGAGAGTCCGAACACGTAGCGGAATGAGTATATAGTCAGCAATATTACTCAATTACTTTGGCAAAAGAATTCTTTGAAGGGTTAAATTAGCAAATTACTAGCGCAATTTTAGGGTTTTAGATAATTTGTTAATCGAAAATTTTCCCTACGCGAATTGCTAATAAAAATTATACGAACTGCAATATACTAGCTAAATTTATTTTGGGTGACTTAATTTTGCATTTATTGTTTGTGTTTCTCGCTCTTTCCTTCATACAATTTTTTAACTAAACTTTTGATAACACCATGTACATTTCTCATCTACTATTTAACAACAAATGACAAAGAGTTAAGCAAACTACAACTTTGTATAGCACCGATAGTAGTGGTTTAATGGTTGAGAGTGTTGTTTTTCATGTAGTTGATTATGATTTCACGAGTTCAAATCTCCCTTCATGCGATCTGATTGTGAAAAAAACATTTCGAATTTGGGTCTAACGGGTCATCATCTTGACTATATTAGATTGCTAAGTGGTTCTACGTTGACAAAGTCAGCACTTAAGTTGGTTACTCAGATATCTGACATGTTCACAAATGAACACAGGAACCCATTATTTAGTAGAATGAGTTTAAGTTTCGCCACTAACTTATTCATTAAAAAAAATTACAGCTTTATGTAAGTTAACAATTTCTAAAAAAAAAAATGTATGTAACAAAATTTTCGTCTATACCCAAAATTCATATACATATTCTATAGGGTTAATAACCTATAAAAGGTTTGAAGTTTGACATATATTAACTGGAAATGTCTGAAGTTTCAAAAGTTAATATGGAAGGTCTGAAGTTTCAACATTGTTAATATTTGGTTTTCCGTCAATTTTTAGGGTTAAATTTAACAGAATGGTCTGAAATGATACTTTTGCCCATTTTAATATTTTTTTTTATTTAATACCTTATTTGAGGAAAAATGAAATGACAAAATTACCCAAAGTCAAATTAAGAATTGAGTCCCTATTTTTTATTATGTTAAATTTAGTCCTCAAATTTATATTCTTAAGTTTTGATTTTTACAATTGAGACCCTATTGTTTTCTCTGTCACTGCACAAGTCCACCGGCCACAGCCCGAGACTGGCGATCACCAACCAAGGCCGACGACGAGGGCTGGCAGCCACCGATTGGGGCTGGCCGGCCACGATTTGGTGGATGTCGGCCTGATTGGTGGTCGTCGTCGGCCTTGGGTGGTGGTCGTCGACGGCCTTGGGTGGTGGTCGTCGTCGGCCTTAGGTTGTGGTCGGCGGCCGCGGGTGGGGGTCGGCGGCCGCAGGTGGTGGCCGGCCACGATTTGAGCATTTTCATCTTTTAATTTCAAGCATGTGAGGGGGGGGGGGCATTTTCTTCTTTTCATTTCAAGCATGAGAGTGGCACACTTTGATATAAGGGCATTTTTTAGATTTAATTTTATTTTCGGTCACATGTCAAGCACGTGACCAACTTCCGTCAGTTTTAACGGAAAAAATCAACGGAGACCTCTTATATCAACAAAGTTGAATCTTCAGACCTTCCATATTAACTTTTAAAACTCCAGACCTCTCCGGTTAATATGAGTCTGACAAATATAGAACAGTGTCATTTCATAGGTTATTAACCATATTCTATATTATTTTTTCCTCATAAGTTCCATATGTTTTTGCGCTGAAATAATAAATATAAATTATAAAAATAAAGTGTTATTTAAATAAAACAAACATTTAAAAGAAATAAAAAAAATGATAGAAGTTGATCACTTTATTTGTTTAATTAGATGTCTCAGATTTCAAATTCCATCATAATTTTAAAAATAAAATAATATTTCATAATTAATATTTTATAGAACTACTCTGATAAGAATTATAATAGTCTCTAACACATAAGAGAGTCTATGGGGAAAAAAAAATTGTTGTCACCTCTGTGAAGGATAGCGTTTGAGTTTGATCAATATGCTTCGACCTTCCGGCAACTACTGCAGTCACTTAGCTAGGTGGTAGCGGTGGTGAGGTTCCCTTGTGGCTGTGTGTGATGTATGCCATTTTTTTCAACAGATTAAATAAATTAAAAGTACATATATTTCCGTGATGTTGATGCGCCATTTTAGATTATAGTGGCACATTCAACGTGTAGTTATAAATACTATCCATCAAAGTACCAGATGCATTTTCAGTTTTATATATAGAAAATGGTTGGATAAACAACTTATAAGACAGAATAAGTATGAATAATGGGAAGATTTTGTGGAAAATACATAAAATGTCTTTCATTTTCTCATTTAGTTAAACAATTGTTTATCAAAATTTAACCATTATAAGTGTTCTTATGTTTATATTATGTTTGAGCCACTTTTAAGATAATTTCCTTTTTTTTCACTATGAATTTTCTTTTATATTTCAAAAAATTACCTAATTTTTTTTAAATTAAACAGAAAATAAAAATAAAATAAAAAGTTCAAAATAGTACAAAGTACCCATGTTCATATTTTGACTAGGTCATATATTGTACGTTAAACTTCCACATTCTTATCCACCAAATTTCTTGATAAATATCCGATTTTTTTTTTGGGTTAACAGGTCTTTTGGTCCATGATGTTTGACAACTTTTGGGTTTTGATCAATGATGTTTTTTTTTTTACCTAGTTTTGGTACCATATGTTTGCAGATTTTTTCTAGTTTTGGTCTAACCGTTACTTTCCGCCCATTTTTTGACATTTACAAGTCACGTGATCCACCCTAAACTTTCAATTTTGTTCAATTTAGTCCATCTAATACTTTCCTAACCTTTTTTTGTTCAATTTGGTCCCGAAGTTTCAAAAATTCAATTAGACATATTGTCCAATTGGGGTAAATTTTGAAACTTCGGGACTAAATTGAACAAAAAAAAGGTTAAGAAAGTATTAGAGGGACTAAATTTAAAGTTTAGAGTGGATCACGTGACTTGAACATTGAAAAAATGGACGGAATGTAACGGTTAGACCAAAAACTAGAAAAAATCTGCAAACATATGGTACCAAAACTAGGTAAAAAAAACATCATTGACCAAAACCCAAAAGTTGTCAAACATCATGGACCAAAAGACCTGTTAACCCTTTTTTTTTTATTATTTTTTCAAATTTTAGTCATTATTATTAATTTTAGATTTATGACTAACTAACTTCTACAAATATTTTTATGCTAAGGGCATATTTGGTTTAATGTGATATCTAATATTAGATAAGTATTCATTAACATATCATATACACAATTTGGATGAAGCTTGTATTATATCATATTACAAATTACAATGCCTAGATGAAATATGTATTATGATATACTAAGTGACTAAAAGATTTAAATACTAAGTGACTATTTTTTTTTTTTTTTAATTATGTTATTAAAGTCTGATTACAGTCGTTGTAGTCATTGTCTATTAAATAATTAAGTTAATCGTATTTTAATTATTAGCCACTACGTATTAAATAATATCCAGATTTAGATGAGACTTAGCTAATATATTGTTTACTAAATAAAGGAGTTTTACGTGATATATATGTATTAACTATTACTAACAAATGTGTAATCTAAACGCATCATTATTAGATAATACTTGTATTAGGATAACAATTAGGGCACGTTTGTTTGCCGGTATTGCGATATCCTAATACCGGTATTAGCTAATACCTTGTTTGTTTACACTTGGTAGTTATATTAGCTAATATTTGGTATTAGCTAATACTCAATTATAGGAGGAATTTAGTATTAGATTATACAAACTAAAAGTGATATACTAATTAATACCAAACTCAAAATTACTTATTTACCCTTAACATTATTTAATATACAACAACTACCCCAACTTCGGCTCATAACATCGGCCACCGGCGACCTCCGGCTGGATTCCGGCGACCTCCGGCCGGACTACGGCAACCTCCGACCGGACTCCGGCGACCCCCAGCCGGACTCCGTCGACCCCCGGCCAAACTCCGGCAACCCCCGGCCGGCCTTCAATTATATCAATAATTTAAAAATGAATATATCTATTTAGGGGTATTTAAGTCTTTTAGACATTGCATTAGGATATCCTAATACAAAGTTCATTCAAACATTGTATTAGCTAAGCATGTATTAGCTAATACCGGTATTAGGATATCGCAATACCGGCAAACAAACGTGCCCTTGAGTACAAAATTCTAAATTTTAAGGTAACACCAAATAATTATAGATTGCACTAAATTTTATAAAGTTATATTTTACATGTCAAATTATATAAGCAAACTGCTGTAACCCGTAGGATAATGAACAATGTCCAGTTATATAAATACAAGTAAAACTACAAAATGAATCAATCTGATCTTTCAAGAAGGGAAAATTATACAGAAAAAAAATATGGCCTATACAGGTCTCGAACCTGTTACCTTCGCGTTATTAGCACGACGCTCTAACCAACTGAGCTAATAGGCCAATTATGTTACATTATATTAATAACATAAATTTTTTAACTTCTATGATGACCGTTGAGATGCAAGAAATTAAAAACGATGGAAGCTCAGTAGTTGCGTATCATTTCCGCACAAGGCAGAAACCGTGATGGACCCTATCCACCACTTACCGCTATTCATCATAGCAACCAACTTTTGAGTGCACCAGCCGGGAATCGAACCCGGGTCTGTACCGTGGCAGGGTACTATTCTACCACTAGACCACTGGTGCCTCTGTTGTCTAATTATGCAAAAAAACATATAATATTGAAATTGAAACAATCATTTAAGGTTATGCTTCATTTAAACATTATTATTCGGACAGTAATTTGTTTTCAGTTTAACTACGTGAGTAGAAAAACACCATTGAGTTTTTAATTTATGTACGAAAATTCGCCTATTTTCTTTTTCATTTTAAACGATGAAATAAATACATGAATTATGGAGGTATTAGGAGAATAAGTAACTAAATTATGTTTTATTGCGTATTAGTACCTAAACAATAATGCTATGCTGAAAACTGTAATGCACCTTTTTGTATCAAATCTCAATGAAAATCATCAATCAATCAAGATGTTAAAAATCAAACTATGCCCAAAAAAGAAACCCCAAGTATACTATACTACATAATAAATGTGGATACAATAAAACAAGTATAATAATCTCAGCCAGAATCAAATTCACAAGAAAGAAAGAGTGTAGAAAAGAAAAGTAAAATAATTGCTTGGCAGCTTCTTCTTGTATATTTTGTTTTGTTTGTATTTAGAGTAACTATGAAAGCCAAAACTGTGAGAGGAGGCAAAGGCTAAGTAATTAACTTCCTAAAAGAATAGAGGGTATGAGGGAGGAGCAGTTGATGAAATCAATCAAAGCCTTAAATACTTCTAGTCTGTGTTCCAATTGGGAATATTCTCTGTAGCTTCATTCACCATCTTCACCAGAGTTATCTGCCATTCAAGAACATATGAGACGATGAGGATTAATATTCATCAATCAGACCAAAAAGCCATGTAAAAACAATATATAATCACCTACCACACTCTCAGGAACTCCAGGTGGAGGCAATGAAAGGTTTCTTGGAGGCGGTCCTCGAAGATACGATCTCTTGTCAAATCGCCACTCTCCTATTTTCCCATATGTTAATTCCCCCTGCATATCAAGTTTACACAAAAAAGTAACACAAAGTTGTATAATGTAGAAAATGCAGCTTTTGCATAACCGGATATAATGTAAAACACACCTTCATGTTATAGTCACATCCATAAGTGTAGTGAATAATGAACTTGTTTTTGGTCTCCAAATCCCATGGAGGCTGAATTTTTTGACAACAAATGATCAGCACATTATGAAAAGGCCAGCAGATATATAAAGATTGCATCGTATACCTGGAGCATAAAGTCTTTGCGTAGTACATGTTGCACCCCATGTAAAGCAGATGCTACGGCATAAGCATACCTTTTTTATTTTTATTTTTGATAAAAAAAGGAGTAACATTAAGAGTATGATCAAAGTTGACACCACAATGCATTAGAATTAAGCATAAACATACAGTGTTCCTTACATCTCAAGAACCCATCCAAAGGCTTTATCAGTCTCAGGATCGTCTTTCATTTTCAGAGACACGTTCATCCATGTAGGAGCAATCTTCTCCAACATTACCTGTAATACAAAAGTTCATGCAAAAAGGGCATCACATTAAATACAGAAGCTTTATCTATGAGACATATCAGCATTTGCCAAAATATAACAATCAATCTCCTAGAGTCTGACTTTCACATTATGAAATGCAATACCTTCTTAATAATAACAGGGGAGTTTCCAATTGGGTCGACATTTTTCACGGGGCCCATCTCCTCGGGGTAGAACTTCCGTACAATTTTCTCATTCTGCTCAGGCTTTATGTAGAAAAATGGGAAAGCAGCAGGATAGCTTTCAGTAGCCAAATTAGGTAAAGGTCTAACAAATACATGATCAGGCTCTGCCATCAGTATATATCTGCAACAATCCAAACAGCATATTATTAATTGGAAAACAACATGACAAGGAATTCTGCAACCCACAGTTACTTAAGACTCACTCTTCCTCAATTGTAGCCATTTCCAACCACTGAACAAAGGCCCATGGTCTATTTAATACAATGTAGCCCTGGTTAAACACATATAAGAAATGGCAGTGTCAGGGCCTGCTTGAAATATATATATATACATACAACTGAAGCGTTACCCGGTCAAGACCAGCAGGAAGAGGATCAACCACCATGGTGGGAATCTCGTCCATCAAGTTATCGGGGCTTCCTGAATGCAAAATCCGGGTGAATCCACCCATTCCGGACCCAGGCAAATCCTTCTGTTTCTTATACCAATAATACATGATGCGGCATTGCCACTTGCTGTAAGGAGCATCTGTTGCTGTTAAGGCGACATGGAAAGGTGAGTTTGAGTTTCTTGGGGTCTTCACATTATCAGGCATCTCAACAATGGGATCTGCCTCTGACACTAGCTTGATTGTTTCGTCGCCCACCAATTTCCCAACGGTAGCGTTGTGCAGGATCATGGTTACCAGGTTATACGTAGCAAAGCAAAATCCACAAGTCAAAAGAACCAACAGTAATGGAGATGACCTTGCCATGGCTTTCTTTGCAAAATCAGAATAAATAACAAAAAAAATCGAACTTTAGTGGTGTTGGACAAAAAACAGCTACACAATCTTCTTTCTCCACTGGATCATCGAATTAGTTTCGGATTGCAGTCAAAACATGAGCTGGTAAGCATAACTTGCTGAAGTACTCCTTGAATGCAACCTGAAAGAGGTTTAAGATTGAACAACATTCAATCTAGATCACAGCAAGGATACCACACATTGTCTACATAAACCTCAAAACATTGAATTTCACAAAATTGACATTGAAGTGATTATCTAAAAGGCAATCTTCATGATGACAAGACGATGAAATTTGAAAGATTATAAGTCCAAATTTCCGAATAATTGGAACTTTATCAATGAAAGTCAACATCGAACAAGATTTCCATAACCGATCCCACCGAAAATCTAAATCAATGATGTTAAAAATATATCCGACAGAACAGAGTCAATACCGGACATGCCCCAAATCCTGGCAGAAATACCGCATCAATTGAAATTATTATTTTTCGATAAACCCAGAAATACTAGGCGAAGAGTGACGATTTCAAGCCATCTCCATGGAGATTAACAAGAACAGCAAGAAGAGAAGACCGCTGCAGTGAAGCAAGTACAGAAGAAGTACAATGCCACGGAATTGCTGGTAAAGAGAAGCGGAAGCAGCAACAAACCTGAGGTTGCAAATGGTGATGATATTGCGATCAGAGCTGAAAGCCGTGTCGTTGACGTGGATGGGAGGTTAATTTGTTGGATCCGAAACTCTTCGTCGGAGGTTTATGAAAGAGAATTAATTCTTCAGGTCTTTTTGCTCATGTCTCTTACCAGTCCTCCACTCGCTGTCCTTATTCCTTAACTAGATGCAAATCCCAAAATACTATCGAGAGTTAATTAACCCCGTTCATTGCAGTGGTACCCCCAAACTTTACAAAAGTCACACACGATTATGAGTGATTGGATGAATATAATGTGAGATGTACGCCTCATATTACATCATTTGGTAAAAGGAATAATGTAATTTCTATTGTAATGTGAAACTTACTATAATTTAAGATTATGTTCCAATTTTTATTTACTTAATATAAGATCACATTCTAAATTACATTACAGTCAAAATTACATAGTGTTTATTATTTTATTACTATTTATTAAATAGTTAAAGTATGATTCTTTATTATTTATTCTGCTATTATTATTATTATTTTTTATATATATACTTCATAACTCGTTATTATAATACATGATAATTTTCTTAAACATTTTATATAAAAATTATCTTATAAAATATTCAAGATGTTTCAATTAATATATAAGTCTAATAGTTATACAAAATTAGTTTTGAATTTTTAGTATTTGATTTTTATAGTTCATAAATAGACTACGTATTAAACACAAAAAATAAATATTAAGAAGTAAGTTGCTTATTCTTAAAATAAATATCCGTTTAAATCTTACTAAATTAAGATATAACATACTCTTATATAAAATTAATATAATAATAATAAAGACATATTACAATGCATATTACAAAGCATACCAAATATATTAATTTAACATTACACTCTATATATAGAACACTGCAATTTAACATTACACTAATTAGCATACATTATTTATAATTTTATATTTTAAGTAATTTAAATTACGGCAATCCAAACGCCTTTTAAGTTTTAAGAATCACAATTGTCTATTTTATTATTTCAGACAGTTGAATTGGGATTGTCCTAAATTCCAAATCAAACGCATAACTAGGGCAAATTAATACAATGCAACAAGTACAAAACATTATCCACAAAACAAAACACGACCAGTAATAATCAAAGGATAAAAAAGTTCAAACCGAAAATTATAACTTGGCCAGAAAAACCGAAAATTAGCACTATGTTACATTACACAACCACAGGTCCACATACCACAGGTATGTCTATAAGCCTAGCATATATGCAACCCTAACCACTCACTATTACAAGTATAAAACTTATAACAATAACCGTACATCATTATTATGATAATTAAAACCATAGCATTAAAATAGCAGTTATTAATCGTTCATCACATTAATAATCTATATGATTTTGCTTCGGCATCACGACTCACGAGTTCGTATTCCCCGAATGAGTTGATTAAAATCATTTTATTGGCAAAATGAAGTCTCTAAGCTTAACATACAGACTTCTTAACTAGGAATGGAGTCAGGTAAGAACCAGGCACACTCCCCCCCCCCCCCCAAAAAACTGTAAGAATTGTAAGAGAAAAATTAGAGTCTTTTTCCATCATATCTATAGAGGATTGAAAGTTTGGTTCTTTATTTGCTATTGCATCTGAAACTAGCTTCATGCTTTCATCTTCAAGAATTGGAAGAAAATTAGAAGAAGTTATGAAGAAGAAATAGAATATGATGTAGTGGTTCAACATTTTATCTATTAATTAGAAGTTAGATGTTACAACTCCGCTAGTGACCATGGAAATAGAAAAATATTCATGGTTATCACTTTATCCGTTAAAGTTGACTCAGTGCAAGTGGTGATTTGTCTAGGTGTGGAGTAAGCATGCTACAGATACTGTCTTCCAAATGGGCCCCTCATAAGACCACCCACAGAAAACCAAAAGTTACGGGTTATAATTATATAGATACCGTCCCATTCCGAATTTAGAAACCCAATTTTTCCATTAAAAAATATTCATAATTTCGTCCATACTTACTAGGAAAGACGGAGCTACATAGGAACGAGGGCAATTGCCTCTGTAATTTTTGTAAAGTGTCATTTTAACCCTAAATATTGTAATTTAATTTAACCCTTTAAATCCATTAATTGTTTGATTCTAGTTCAATCCACCACCACCACCCCCACCAACAAAATTTATAGCTTCATCTCTATATTTAACTATACTAGGTTAATGTTGGTGCTGCATTGACGAAATCAATGCATACACTGATTTTTCAAATGTTTGATATTTTCACAAATGAATAAAAGAGCATGAATATAACGGTAGTATGGTAAGTCTGACTTCTAACGTCGCTACAACCTACAATAGCTCATTCCTTTTTTCAACCAAAAAAATTAAGTATTATTAATATAATAATAAATAAATAAAGTTAAACAAATATATTTTTAAATATTAAAATAATCTAATAAAATTAATAACATAAATTTTATAATAAGATTTGTTTTAAAATTCAGAATCACCCCTTATGTCATGCGCCAAAATAACATACACTTGAATCAACTACTCTAAATATAATGTTAAACCTCGTCATTTGATTTACTTAAGATTAAGACGTTGAACCTCATCACATTTCATTGTATGATTAATAGATTAATGATACAAATTTCGAAATTGGAGTTTTGACTGTGTAATTTTTACAAACTTTTTGGACATTTATATATTATTATCAAAGTAGGTATATCTCTGATTTTGGGAGTCAAACTCTTAATGGGTTGATAATTTCTCTCACAACATGAACATATACAAAAAAAAAAAAAAAAAAAAAAAAATCATATTTGTGCAATTATACGATAAAACGATAACGCGAAAATGATTAACACAGTGTATTTTTTGTGTTATGTTCGTGTTATGGATCACAACACGACATATACGATAGCATGATAAAGTTATGCTACTAGTCTAATTCTTAAATATTTTTTTAAACAATTCTTATTTAATAGTCTTTAAAACTTCAATTAGTGAGTAAATATTTAGAATTTGTCAACTCCATATGACGAACATATGAATACGAACATATTAATTTACAATTTTTTTGCAACGGGAAGTTAATTATTTTGATTTTATTTAAAGAATTGGTATAGACATATATAACTGAATAACTTAACACAACACAATAACACTACACAAGTATGCACGAAAAATTGTGTATTGTGTTTGTAACACGTGACACAAAAAATTTATTCTTATATTTTCATGCATAGTAAATTTATTCGCACGCATTGCAATCCGGACCTACTTATGGTTACATCGACTTTAGAAGGTGTTATTCGCTTTGGGCTTTTGCTACTCTACATTAGCAGAGTAAACAAAGAAGAAGAAACTAGAAACTCCCAGCCAGGCAGAGAATGGCGGAGGCAGCACCCATCGTCCGAGTCGCTGCTCTCTGCGGCTCCCTTCGTAAAACCTCCTTCAATCGCGGACTCATCCGCTCCGGTAACTACTCTCCGTTGACTTTCTTTCTCTTGACAATCACCGACTTGAAGTTCGTTCGTTTCGTTTAATTCTCTGTGCTGTGTTCTTAATCAGCGATTCAGATAAGCAAGGAATCCATGAACGGACTGCAAATCGATTACATCGACGTCTCACCCCTGCCGATGATCAACACCGACCTTGAAGTCGGCAACAAATTCCCCTCACCGGTGGAAGACTTCCGGCAGAAGATCCTCCCAGCCCATGCCATCCTCTTCGCTTCTCCTGAATACAACTACTCCGTCGCTCGTCAGTTATTAATTCTTCCACATTTCAGTTGAATTGATTTGATTTGATTTGAAGAGCGATGAGTTGAAATTTACTGCAATTCATTGCATTGCAGCGCCACTGAAGAACGCAATTGATTGGGCATCAAGGGAACCGAATGTGTGGGCAGATAAAGCTGCAGCTATCGTCAGTGTGGGAGGAGGCTTTGGTGGGGGAAGATCACAATACCACCTCCGCCAAATCGGGGTTTACCTCAACCTTCACTTCATCAACAAGCCCGAATTCTTCCTCAATGCTTTCCAGTCTCCGCCAAAGTTCGACGGTGATGGCAACTTGATCGACCCCGAGGCTAAGGAGAAGCTCAGGTCGGTTCTCCTTGCATTGCAGGTGTTCACATTGCGCCTTCGTGGTGGTCATTGCTGATGTTCTATGTGCCATTGTTATCTTCATTTAGCATCAATGTATGTAAAGTTGTGTGAAACTTTTAATGAAGCTCCTAAAATTGCAATGTAAAACCCAATTCAGAATTAAACTACAATTACACACAGTAAAAAAACAACTTTAACAAGTACACACATTTACAGAGGTGGTGCACATTGTAAGTACAGAACACTTATACCCAAAACATAGACATACATAGAGAATGTAAGTTTGTACTTTTCTTTAAGTCCCTTAACAGGAAGGGAGATTCTTCCTTCTTCTGTGGTTCCTCTGTTTTCTGTATATCCTTCATCAGAGACAGCAAAATGATCTTACAAGTGCTTTCACTGCCTTATTTTCGAGTTGGAATACTATTGCATCAGCTGTGTAAACTCCATTAGTCTTTGAATAGGCAGAATCAGATCAAATTTGTGTTACTACGAGGATCTACCATGGTTCTGAGTGGTTGCCAAGGAAATTCCTAGCATTGCTGGGGTGGCTCCAACCTCCCTCCATCAATATGAGTTTCAGGCGTATCATTAGCTTCTCCTCGGCATCTTCCTCCATGCTGCTGACCGGATCATCACCCGGCAACTCTTCTTTTGAGGAGGAATCCTCCTATACTCATAATAATTAAAGTGGAAGACATTACATTAGCATGAAGCCATGACCAATCTATTGACACCATTTACTTCGGAATAATAACTACCTTTGCTTCTCGGTACAATTGGAGATATTGCAAAGACTGTTCGTACAATCCACAATGGTAGAGGAGAATGCTGTAGTCTCTTAGTTCCTTTGGATCAGCTTCAAGAAGGATGAGCCGTTCGCACGCTACAATTATTGAATCAGATAGCAAAATAATTATATGGATATAGCTGTCGATGAACAATTCAATTATGATGAAGATGATTAACAGCTAGCTTAAGTGCCTATGCTCATCATATAGCTCGGCGTCTAATCTAACTACTACTATTCTACTTCTGGGTCTCAACGAAATCGAGTAAGAAGTAACTGATTATGTAAATTTTCAAAATATAAATGTGACATCAATGAAAAGAAGCGACATGCATATATTCGACATAAGTTAAATCATCATAAATGTGAAGATAATAAACTCAAGTATTCATACCAGAGAGTGCACGTCTCATGTCCCCTAGGCGAACATTGGTCCAGACACCACGGTCCAACCTATGTTGAGCTGCCTTTGCTGAAGCAAGCTGAAATCCACTGCAGAAAATAACAGACTGTCCAGCATTCGGCATTGAATCACATAAAGAAATGAAATAATACTACATACAAAAATTCATATTCTGAAACCTAAGATGGTTCTGATATGACAATTACCTTTCTCCACCAATGCCTGACTTGTCAATGCAATTCGCAGCAAATGCAGCCCTCAAGAATAGAGTGTTAGCATGGTTGTGCTGAAACGGCCAAAATGCATCTTTCAAGTCTCTCAACATCTGCAAAATTTCTAGATGTGGAGATCAGGTAAGGACCCTAGATTAATTAATACTAACAATAAATGTTTACTATGACTTACCCCACCTGAACAATTGTATAACTTTTTATGGAACTAATCATTATACATGATATCATGATGATAATTAGCTGGAGACTTACTCAAATGAGATAGTTAATGTAATGTAACAGTATAAGGCGAAGATGCAGAAATAAAGAAAAGGAAGTCTCACCGCTTCCAATGAAGTTTGCACTGTGAGAATATGTGCCTGGTCCGATTCTTTACTTCTCTGTTTGTTATACATTGATGGATAACTAGTCTGGTCATGAGGAAAGAATATCTCCACATCGAAATTCAAAAGACCCCACAGTCGTAGCATTTTGAGAACTTCAGACATTATGACCGAAAGAATCACAGCGGAGCCTGAGCGGTGTGTCAAGGCCTACCAAAAATGAAAGACTGAATTCTTGAAACATGCTGTCCGATGAATTATGCATCTCTATAAACATATGAATAAGGGCTAGTATCCTGAAATCTTGTTTACCGAATGTAGGTATAAAGCTCTGGAGTTTATTAGATTGCTTGAGCTGCTTCTCCGAAAGCCCTGATGTAACAAAAGGATAACAAAGCCATCTCTGAATTTTGCACCTCACCAAAGTAATCAGAGGAGAAACTGCCACCAATAAAATAAGGAATACCTTCTTAATATAGAGGAACTTCTCTAAATTTTCCAAAAAATGATCGGGCGATAAATTGTACCAGGAATTGCTGTGCGAGCAATATCCCATGCAAAGATCATCTAATCTCTCAACGAAGGCATCAACAGGAAGCGGAACGGAAGAGTGGGAAACAAGTGAATCATCCTCTGCACCAATGTAAAGAGCTGTTCTCGCTAAACTAACGCCTCTGTTGATGCTGATGCTGGTACCCCTCTCTATATCAGATAGACTCTTAATCTCTCCACAGAATCCCTCCCTAGCATCCTACTTCACCATGAACAGACCATAAAATACTCCCAAAGTGAGTAGATATATCAAAACATGAAGATAAAACAGTGGATATCGCTCAGTCATAATGAAATTGAGGCATCCACCCAAAAGTGCATCAATGCCTAAAGTGGCTTAGTCCAAGTTGACACAATAAAATTTGTTCATAGCTAGTTGTGCAAATAAGTTCAAACTGGTATTGTTCCAACTAGAATTTACGGGTGTTTCGTCCCGACTGATATTAAACCTTAGGCTGCGCATTTCACTGCATTATTGGACTTGTTAAATTTCAATCAGTAACTTCTCGAAACAAGAATATTTCAGGAGAATAATCAATCATTCAATTCACAACTTTAAAAACTATAAAGTGGCAATCAAAGATAGCTTCGCCATAATGAAATACATGCATCTTAATTCTTAACCAAGTAAATCATTCAATTCAACAATTTGAAAACTAAAAAGGGGCAATCAAAGATAGCTTCGCCTAGATGAAATATCTGAATGTTAATTCTTAACCAAGTAGTGTAACTACTCATATGAAACTAAACCTTCAAGAAATAGAAATTCATTTAATATAGCACGGTGACCTCATAGCAGTAATTTCTGCACGAATTCAGAGAGGGAGCACCAAAACGACGAATAAGCAGAAACTGATACCCGAGAAATGACACCAAAATCTGAAGAACGGAATTAATGGATAGCACTCACTCTGGCGTGACTGGTGTCTATTCCAGCAGATTGCAGTGCATCGTGCAAGATGAACTTGAAGTCACTTGCAGCATGACGGGGATTAGATCCGCCAAGGCATGTGACGCGATGAGCTGATGGAGAAAGCTGTTGTTTCTGGGATTCTGCAAAAGAGGATCGAAAGGGGATTGAGGTTCCCGATATCCATGGAGAAAGCGATGGATTGACAGCGACGGAGGCCAGCATTTCCTGAACTTTGAGCAGAGAAGAAGAAGATATGACGCGGGGAGAGAGGGTTGGAGAGGTGGGAGGAGAACGTCTAAAAATATCTTAACCGAACATTAAGTAATTGCAGGTAATCCCCGTTAAAAATATCTTAACCGAACACTAAGTATTAATTCAATCTTATAATTTTTATTCCCAGTTTACACCATTATTTATTCAGTTTAAATCGTCAATTCAATCATGACCTTTGATTTTTTTATTTATTCTAAATATCTGGCACATTTATTATATTTTAATCTAAAAAATTTAACATTATATAAATCACAGTCTCAATTCACTTCATTTGCAATTATTGCGCTGCGCTAGCCCTAGGTCAACAGATAATGAATCATGCATTAGTTTCTGCTCTGACAAATCTCGCTGCCTCGCCACCTTTAAGATCACAAGTGATAGGTTGTCGAAGAAGTGTTGTTTAATTAAGTGAAACAATGAACTTATGTTTAATTTAAATTTCGTGTATGAAACAATTAATGTATGTATAATTTTGATTTATTGTATGAAACAGTTAATGTATGTTTAATTTGGATTTATTGTATGAAACAATCGTGTTTTAATAGTTTGAATGGTTATGGTTTGATCGTGGTGAAAATCACGGTTATGGTTATAGTATGAAGAACCATAACTGCAATGTTTATTGTTATGATTATGATATGAATAAAAAAAATATGGTATAGTTATAGTATTAGTAGTACCCTCACAATCGCCAGCCTTAATTGTAGCAAATGACAAGTATCAATTAATTAACCAAACAAATGTTTAATTTTTATTGTCCAAAATGTTTAATAGCCTATGTTTGTGAATATAGTTTGGCTCCGATTTGGATTTATGTGGCTCCGATCAGAATCACATAGCTTCGATTTGAATCATTTGTGGTTTAATCGGGGTTGGACGACTCCAACTAAGTCGTCTGACTTCAATTACTAGTCATCGATGGATTTGGACGGTGCCCGACGGATTTGGACGGTGATAGGAAGATTTAGCAGTGGTCGGAAGGGAAGTGGCTGACCAATAAAAATGGACTAAACTAAGGAAAAAATCAGGAGAAATCATCTAATTTGCACATAAGTACCTAGCGGTTAAAACTAACAGATAACTAACGGATGCACAAAAAATATACAGATTGCACCAAAAGTCTTAAAAAACCAAATGTTGCACCGATAGTGTTTATACATGTGTTTTAAATTATTTACATTTGTGTTAGTGTGAATTATAACGGGTCATACATGTCAACCGCCGAATTAGGTTCAGGTTATATGAATTGGGAAATTGATATAAATTCCGACAGTTTTGTTCCGCAAAGTTCCGATTCTGAGGGAGTTCAAATATGCCCAAAAAGTTGCCAAAAATTACATCCCATGCCACTGTCTAATAAGGCGGACCTTCTCGGTACTGGGATCAGAATTTTTATCATTGCTCTATGAATTGTGTGAGTTATGACTGGTTCTATTCTTCGGGTCGGGTTTGAGTCAGCTACTTTTGACAAGTGGGTTATTCAACCCGTTTTGATAGTTCGATGTAGAAAAAAATGATATTTAAACCGAACCCGGATTCGACCCAATTGATTGACAGGCTTTTCATGGACTAGGGACGGGCTAGTGTCTTGGGTCAGTTCATGCCTTCCAAACAAACCAGGCTGGGTTCTTCATAGACCATAGTCCATTGTTCTACCGAAAATGAAAATATAAAAATAAAAGTTGATTAAATAAATAAATAAACGAAAAAAAGGAAAGTAAAAGTTGTCTCTCTCTCTTCTCATCCCCTTGTATCTCGCTCGGGCAGCCCCATTTCAATTTCATCCATCTTCGCAAAAAAGCAAACGTAAGGTAAACCAACCTTCCTTCTCTTCGCTGTTCCTATCTAAATTCCGGTGAAAAGGCTGCAACCTTTCCGTCTCAATCGATCCTTTCCACTTCCTGATTCCGACACCATTTCCCCAAATCCATTATCCATTTCCTTGCCCATTACGTTTAAACACATTCCCAAATTTGATCAAATCATGGCAACTCATTATGGAAACAATCGGAAATCCCCCGGCAAGCCTCACCGCTCCGTTTTCTCTCGTTCGGTCTCCATGTTCACGGAACACCTCTCGAAACCCGTTTCCAACAATCAGAATCAAGCAACCCTAGATCGCACTGCATCGATCAAAAAGCCCACAATGGAGAAGCAAAAGTCCCTCAAGGCCAAGGTAAGCCGCCTCCGCAGTTTCTTCGGATCTTCAAAATCCCCAACCGAGGAAAAATCCAGTCAATTCCCCTCCAAGACGAAACCTCCTAAATCATCATCAATCGTATCTAATATCCACAAGACCTCGCCGGTACGATTATCCGGTGCAGAGGATCGAATCGTTGTCTACTCGACGAGCCTGCATGGGATTCGGAGGACGTTCGAGGATTGTTACACGGTGAGGATGATCTTCAAAGGGTTCAGGCTTTGGATCGATGAACGCGACGTGTCCATGGATTCCGGGTACCGAAAGGAGCTGCAGAGGGTTCTGGGCGAAAAAGCTATCACCTTGCCGCAGGTGTTCATCCGAGGGAAGTACATTGGTGGCTCTGACGTCATCAAGCAGCTATACGAAACGGGTGAATTGGCGGAGCTTCTGGCTAGGTTCCCGAAAAGGGCACCTGGGTTCATATGCAGTTGTTGCGGGGACGTGAGGTTCGTGCCGTGTTCGAATTGCAGTGGGAGTAGAAAGGTGTTTGATGAAATTGAAGGGAGGCTCAAGAGATGCTGGTGCTGCAATGAAAACGGTTTGGTTCGTTGCCGCGAATGCTGTTACTGACTAGTAAGTTGGTTGCCATAATCTGCTGCATTTTATAAGGTTTAGTTCTATGGATTGAATCTCCTTCTGGTTCATATGTTCTTTTTTTTTCCTTTGTGGACTCGTATCATCAATCAGCATGGGGTTGATATTCATGTTCCTTGTCAATATATATATATACACGGTAGATACATATGTATGTATGAGGTAACAAGATGCACAACGCTGTGTCTGATAAATATAATTATGTATATATATGTAAAAATAATATGAGGAAAAGGGTACATGGATCCCTATTTTATATCCTCTTCAATGAACTTGTTGCTTATTTATATTGGATACATATATCTGTTTGGCTTATCACTTATGTCTGATGATGGTGATGGTTTATTAAATAAATCCCGTGTATCGATCCGTGCTCGAGCGAGACCAAGCCAGGGTCTATGGCCTGGGTCTTGAATTATACCAGTTCAACCAAGGGTGGTGAGCTGAACGGTTGGATCTCGATTGAGATTCGAACTTTTGGGAAATCGAAAACTGTATTATCCAGCTTTGAAGGTTAGGTCAATTTGAAGAAAAATGATGCCAACTTGGGAAAACATAACCATTGCATGATGGGAAGTACAGTAAAACAACAATTTTATTCTGCATAATTAAAAATTGTCATAGAGATGTACCATGCATAGGCAGAGTAATTTTAAACTAAAATTGGTAGGGGTCGCGCGAACGCAGACCCCCTCTACCACAAATTATGACGTAGACTCTACCACTTGGGTAGATCTTAAGCAGGCACCCCTCCAAAGTGCAATGGAGGTCACAAGCCTAGCCCATGAGCCTTTTTGTTTACCCATTGAGCCCGTCCAGGTAAGTAATTTGCTAAATGCCCCATCCGCTTATTTTATTAGCTGCAACAACTTACTTCTTCCTTGTATCCAGGCGATGTGGTACAAACTAACAAATAACAAATTAGAGGACACACCCTCTCCAATAAACGCGTGCTGCAATTTTAGGCTTTTTTGGGAAAATTGTTGGCCCAGTTGAAAACCATGGATTCTATCCTTAGGTTTTGTTCGGGCTCTTTATGAAAAAGAGAGGTTGTTGATTTTTTTTTGGCCCAAGGCTGTTGATGAAATTAATCAAAAACTCTGTTCTTTATAGTATGGGTTTAGTCAACATACTGAACTTTAGAAATATCATAAAGGGTAATGCTGCAAAACCCAAATTCATGCCGAAACTCAGACCTAAGGTGGCTAATTAATACCTGACTACACAAGTGGACCCACCAGCTTGATCGAGTCTAATTTTTTAAGTCCAAGCTTGACTCTGTGTTATACTTGACAAATTCAAATTTATTTCAACTTGGTAAGTTTAAAATTGTTTTAAAAAAAACACTTTTTAATAACCCTCTTTTTCTTGACTTATAAACCACAATTACAATTACAAATAAATTATTTTCAAAAATATTAAAATAAAAAAAATTATTCTAAAGTTAATCGGTAACTTTGTTAATAGTATAAAGTTAATCAAATTTTAAACTAAAATTGGTAGGGATCGCGCGAACGCAGATCCCCTCTGCCACAAATTACGACGTAGACTCTACCACTTGGGTAGATCTTAAGCAGGCACCCCTCCAAAGTGCAATGGAGGTCACAAGCCTAGCCCATGAGCCTTGTTGTTCGCCCATTGAGCCCGTCCAGGTAAGTAATTTGCTCATTGTCCCATCCGCTTCTTTTATTAGCTGCAACAACTTCCTTCTTCCTTTTAACCTGCCGATGTGGTACTAGCTAAGATAACGCACAACCAACAAATGTCCCTTTTTATTAACAGGCCTAGGATTTTGCATTTTCTGTTTGGGCCTATATAAAAGGCCCGTTGATGGAGGAATTAAGCAGAGTCCGCTTCTTTATTCGACAAAATTTCGCCAGTGACCACAAACTTAGGCAACGGCTGAAATGAACCTCATACTTGCTGGGTGGTGGGTACAAGCAATGCAATTTATGAATTCACAATTTATTTATTGAATTTTTCGACCATGCTTTTGGAGCACTATATTTTTGTTTTGTTTTTTTTAATTATTAGGGTGAACTTAACTGTAATATATGTAAAACTTTAAAAGTATGAAAAAATATAATTTTTTTAACTACACCTAATACACCTTTAGGGCAATAGAAAAATACAACATAAAAAAATTCAAAAGAATAATGCTTGTAAAGCATGATAGAAAAACCCTTATTTATTTTTCTTTCAAGAAGTTCAATTCCAAAAATATGACAAATAGAAGTGGATATTCACTTGTGTAAGAACGTAAAATCAACATCATTATTCTAACCACCATGCAAAAATGACTCTTGAAGAGACTTAAAAAAAAAAACAAACAAAAAAACAAAACCCTAAGGCTTAAAAAAACAATATCCATGAAATGAAACGAAACGAAATTCTCACACAAGCAAAGCTAGATCGACCTATGTCTCGAGTTTCCTCAATGCTACTCTTTGAGGCAGTGGCAGATCCATGTACAATTAAGAGCTTGCAGCCCTTGTATATATATTAGTGTATATCTTAAATTTACACCCCTCACGTTACGAAAAAAATGAATGTTCCACAATTTATTTGAATAGTGGTGAACGATTTAATATGAATGTTATGTATATGTATATATTATTTAACTCGTATTTAATCTATATATAGTTCATATGTATAATTGTATATCTAAGACTACATCTAATTAATTATCAGTGATAATATATATTTATTCAAATAAATACGTACAAAAGCATTATAAAAAAATCAACAACCCAAAGCTGGATGGACCAACTAGTAAAACGAGTTGTGTTCCAAGATTGTGGCAAAGACGAATCAAGTTCGAATCCCGCTAGTGACGCCACCTTGGTAAATGAGGATTTACATTAACACACATGTTCTAAACTTGCAAAGGCAAAATTTTTATTTATTTATTTATTTATTTTTTGCATAAGTCTAGTTGGCCTTCATTTTCAAAAAAGTAAGAGTATATTATGTTTCATTTTCAATATATGAAAACTCGTAATATTCATTGAAATTAGTTGGTATTTTATATCCTTCATGTCCTATTCTATCTTTCTCCTCTGTAAAGTAAATAAAGCCTCTCAAAATAAATCAATCTAATATGAGTTTCAAATTCTCATTGGTTATCCTCACCCTAAAGTGAGGCATGTGTTCCTACAACGATAAATTCATGGGTTCCTTGCCCCAATTTGTTTTAATCCTTTACTTGGGATATAATTAATCAAGGATCATAGAAAATGTTATATCAACCATGGTCAACTGTATGATCTTCTCAACATAAAATCACGTCAACTTATATGACAAAAAAAAAAAAAAATAGAGCAATTTGAATAAGAAGAAAAGTCTATGGCTTGATCTAAATGACTCAATAGATTAAAAATTTCATCTTCGAAGACAATGTTTATACTCTTAAGGAAATTTTTTATGACACATGTAGTGCAAATCCTTCAACAGTTATCACACTATATGACCCAGGAAAGAAGCGTTCTTAACTGATAGTATGATAACATAACTACTAATTATATTAAACCTAAAAATCAAACTAAGAAATAGTAGGGGTTGCGCAAACTCAGGCCTCTTCAGTTACAAATTATGACATAAATTCTGCCAGTTAAGTAGATCTTTAGGTAGATCTTAGGCATATACCCCTCCAAAGTACAATAAAGGTCACAAGACTAGACCATGAGCCTTCTTGTTCGCTCATTGAGCACGTCCAAACTCTATCGGCAACCACAAACAAAGGGAAATATGCCATAATGAACCCCAAATTATACACCATATATGGTTATTTACAGCCCAGCATTTCTAAAATTTCAGTACATGATGATGTGTAGGAAGTTTCCCAGCAACATTAACATTCATGTATGGTAAATCTCAACCTTTTACATTTTTAGTTATACAGTCTATATACTTTCTACGTCTTATCTAGTATGTAATATGATAGTGAACCCCCATCTAATATGTAATGGGATAATAAACCCCATTTAGTTAATCGCTGGCTCCGCCAGTGCCCCACACAAATTATCAACCATAATGTCTGCCATGCATATTGAGTTATTGGGGCTGTGTATGCTCAATGATCGATTCAATATGAAATAATTGTATCAGTGATATCAATCATAATTATATGCGTTATAATCTATCTACAAATAAAGTTGTAACTAGCTAACAAAATGGAATGAAATTAAAGAGGAATTAAGTGTTATTGGCTAAGAGGTACACATTCAAGCTCAATATGCAAGTCTCCTCTCTCAATGTTCTGGAGTTTGATAATAATTTCTTGTTTAATTTTGCCATCTACCAAACTGATACTATTATGTTTCACTAACGAGTTGTTCTCTCTACTGCAATCAAATGGACTCCCTCCAATCTGGAACATTGTTGTGTCTTCTGCTGCTGCTGTTGTTGATGATGATGACGAGCTAGTCTCATTCGCTCTTGCTGCATTCAGTAACGGATGGATATCTATCTCTGCTTCCCCCATGAAATCATCACTTTTGAACATGTCCTTATCGTACACAAGCTGCATATTGTGAATTTGTTTTAGTTCAAATATCAAATTGTTCATACTCTAAAATGTCAAATTAGTAACAAGAACAAAAAGAATGTTCATTTATAAAATACTTACCACTCTCAAAGGAGGAATATCCTCAGGAATAGATAACATGAGATGCTCGTTCCAGATCGGGTTTAAGTTGTTCTTTATAACACGTGTTTTCATCGACTGAGAATAATACCATTATTATCAAAGAGTTATATATATATATAGCAGAAAAGTAATAACACATTTAATTAAAAATGGTAATTAATGAAGCTATAATAATAACTTACTTGATCACCTAAAGAGAGGATAACATATGGATCACTAGTGAGCATATCACGTATGGCTAGATTGGTCCCTTTAACCACATTGATCTTTATAAGTCCCACAAACTCAATCATTCCAGCCTGAAATATTAATTGATCATATTCACATCACGTTAATTATATTGGAATTGGGTAATATGTAGGGTTAATCTGAAGTTTGGCTTATGTTAACAGGAAAAGTCTGAAGTTTCAAAAGTTGATATGAGAGGTCTGGGTAGACCTGTCAAAACGGGTCAACCCGTGACCCGTAACCCGTGACCCGCGGGTTATCGACGGCTCGACCCGTGATTGACCCGGGAGTCACCACGGGTCAGGGTCACAAACCCGTACCCGGACACGCGGGTCAACGGGTTGACCCGGGTTGACCCGTGACCCGGGTCAACAAACAAATGCCATTGCTGCTAGGCCTGTGTATAGAGTTAAATATTACACACAAATATATTAGATGAAGGATTTTGGTTTTTCTGTCAAGATGGTGATGATAATGGCATTGCTCTCGCAACAGCACACAGCAGCCACTCCAGTCCGGGTCTTGGCGTCAGCATCCAAAGGACCAAATCCAAGCAGTGCATCCAAAGATCCCAAACTCCATATTACCAATTTGGGTTACTTAAATACAAATCAATTAACAGATTTGTTGGAGTAATTGGAGAACCGAATATCCCAGATTTGTTAATTGATTTTTGTATATAGTTACTCCAATTATTACTCCAACACATAATGATATTCGGTGCTCCAAGTTGGTATAATGGTTAGTATTAACAGATTTGTACCATAGTTACTCTCAGTCTGTCTACACCTAAGGTTAGTGGTGGGTTAAAAAAAAAAACTAAACTTACCTAACTTCAACGGGTCACGGGCCGGGTACGGGTCCTAACTATAAACCCGCACCCAGCCCGGCCTCAACGGGTCATTTACGGGTCAACCCGTAAATGACCCGTTAGCATACCTAGGTGTACCCGGACCCGACCCGTGGACGGGTCATTTGCGGGTCATTCGCGGGTCACGGGTAAAATTGACAGGCCTAGGTCTGGGGTTTCAACTTTGTTGATATAAGATGTCTCCGTTAATTTTTTTCGTTAAAACTGACGGAAGTTGGTCACGTGCTTGACATGTGACCGGAAATAAAATTAAATTCCAAAAATGTCCTTCTATTAAAGTGTGTCCCTCACATGCTTGTAATGAAAAGACGAAAATGCCCTTAAAGCCACCACTGTTCCGGCGGCACCACCTGGCTCCGGCGACCACCACCCCAGCTCTGGCGACCACCACCCAACTCCGGCGACCGCCACCACGCTCCGATTTGGGTCGGAGCCATGGTGGCGGTCGGCGTAGTTAGGTGGTGGTCGCCGAAGCCGAGGTGGTGGTCACCGGAGTCGGGGTGGTGGTGGCTGGAGCCGGGTGGCGGTGGCCAGAGCCGTGGTTGTTTTAATTTGACTTCAGGGGTAATTTTGTCATTTCATATTTCCTTAAATAAGATATTAAATAAAACAAAATATTAAAATGGGTAAAAATGTCATTTCACACAATTCCGTTAAATTTAATGGAAAACCAAAATTCAACAAAACTGAAACTTCAGATTCTCCATATAATCGTTTGAAACCTCAGACCTTTCTAGGTTATTAATTCTAATATGTATGTATATAAGTTTTGAATAATAGTGAAGATAGATATGTACGTACGGTTGAGTTCCTCTTCTTATGTTTATTGTCGGAATGATGATGATCTTTAGTTCTTGCTTTGCCAGTGTGACGGGAAGTATGGTGATGCTTAGTTGATTGTTTCTCATAATGCTTCTTTTCTGGGGCGGATTGTGGTTCTGAATGTGAATGTCTGTGACTTACAGGCAATGCTGCTGTTGCTTTCACTGTTTCTTCCTCTGGTCTCACAAATTGTAGAAACTCATACTTTCTCCTATCCATTCATACATACAAACAATTTTATTATTATTATATTAAGCTTTTCTGTTTGAGTATAGATAATAAAATCTGTTTAATTAGTTGAATTAATTATTATATATATATATACCTAATAAAATCTGAACGCTCTTCAACAGAGGATTCTGGAGTGGGTTTTCGTAGGTTGCTAGGAATGCAAACCTCGTACTTTGAGTTCACTGCCATGTTCCCTCCCAAATCTGTTAAGCAGTTCACTTGTTCGTTTGTCCATTCATCCAACTTTACAGAAAGAACCTGATAGATATTCCATGAAAATGAATCTCAATTTCTATTTAGATAATAAAATCATTTACTAATGTTTTGATCTAGATTTTCGCAGCATTTAGGGAATTAATAATTTTTATTTAAAATATGACGAGGCTATGTATGTACCTTTGATATATGCACTCCCAGGCTTCGATGAACTCCAGAACACTTGATACATATGAATGCTCCAATACTCAGCGATCTGATAGAAAAGAGTGCATGCAAAATTATATATACAGCTATTTATTTAAACAAAGGTTAAGAACCTATAAACTGTTTGAAGTTTGTTCCATGTGAGAATTTGGTGTCTGAAGTTTAAAATGTTCAAATTGACAGTCCCAAGTTTCATTTTTGTTGAAATTTGGTGTCTCGGTGTGATTACAGAAGTCAATTCCGACGAAACCGACTATCAAAATAGAAGCTCTTATGCACGCTCCCTACTCGTCATCTTGCCGGGACCGTCACCTAAGAAGGCGGCCACATCCACGCAAGTAAATCTCGCTCTATTGTCGTTGAAAAACACTCAACACCACTCTCTTGGAAACATTTTCTTTCGGATGTTCAAGTTTTGGGGGAGATTTGACGATTTTATAAAAAGTAAAGAGTGATGGAAATGTTTGAAGAGAGATGAAAGACGCATGAAGACACCAAATTTCAACAAAAATGAAACTTGAGACTGTACATTTTAACATTTTAAACTTCAGACACCAAAATCTCACATGGAGCAAATTTCAGACATTTTATAGTTTCTTAACCCTTTAAACAACGATATATTAGGAGAGTTTAATTATATGAATGAATTACTTACACCCATTTTGGATCTGGTGATCCACAATCAGCACAAGTCTTATTCCCGGACTGCGATAATAGTTGGTGTAGCCGTTGTTGTGGCCCTGACCCTGCAGATTCAAACATATGCTTCAATTCGATTCCTTCAATCTAAACCCTAAATATGGCAACACATTATATTTTTTGTTCATATATATAAGATTGGTTTTACATTAATTACCTCCCGGATGTTTCTCACTTCTGCAGGTCCAACGTGGATTTTCTTTTCGTAAGAGATCTAAGAGGCTAGACCCAACTGCTGAAACAACAAAACATTACCATTTCCGACCACCTTTGACAATCATAATAATAAAAAATAATAATATACCAAAATAATTTAATTATTAATGAAAACGGGAAAATTAAATTAAATAAATACTTACCGTTTAATTTTTTGGAAGAAGCTTTGTCCATCCTCCTCAATTGCATTGCATGTCAAATGACCTACGATGAAACCTCCCTAAACTTAAGCGCTCCCCTCTGGAAAATTACGTTAGGGTTGAGACCAACATTCATCAACAAATCGATTTTGCATGAGATCGATCGATTGATCAACAATGTCCCAACCTTTTTTCGCCACGAAATGATCGGATTGTATGGAAGCAACAAAAGATGCAAACTTTCTGAGTATCTAAAAGATAGATAAATGGAAGCTGATTTTGGGGGAAACGGATAAACAATAAGAAAAGGTTTTGAAGGAAATTAAGATTGTGAGGGAAATTCCAACAAGATTGATTAATGCGTGCAAAACTGGTAATGGAAGGAATTAAAAGAAGAGATAAGTAAAGGGATGGCGTGAATTCGTGAAATATAAAATGAGTCAACAGTTTAAGGATACGTATTATGATATGGGATGGGATGGGTGTAAGTTGAATAGACATTGGTTGTCTCCTGATCGAGATTTGGTTAATGGCAATCAAAACTATATAACTAATTAACTTCCTTTTTATTTCCTTTTTATTTCTTTTCCTTTTTCATACTCACCCAATGAAAAGAAATATACCAAATAAAAAACATTTTTTAAACTGAGTTAATAATCCTATATAAATTTTGGATCTTTCTATCATGCTCTAACTTCTAAGAGCACCATGTTTTTTTGTACTTTTTTTTTTGTATTCTTCTATTGTACTAAAGGTGAACCCTTGAGGAATTTGATACAGTGTTATCAGAACCGGACCGGACCGGCGGTCCGACCGGGGTCGAACCGGAACCGGAGACCTCTACGGTCCGGTTCGAACAATTCCGGAGGATGTAGGCGAACCCGGTTCGAAAGGCCGGTTTTCGATGAACCGGCCGGTTTTGAGAGAACCGGCCGGTTTACCGGTTCGCCGGTTCAGACTTTTTTTAATAAAAGAAAAAAAAAAATTCAATCGATCTGACGAACCCTACATCAAAGATTCCAAATTAAAGAACAGAGGGCAGAGGCTATTCCAGTTAACAAAGACCTAGCAATCTTAGTGTTAGAAACATAGTAGATAGATAGAATTATTGTTAAAACCCTAGCCCACCTCAGTGTTCATATCAATCCTGCCTCCAAACTTCGGTCAATCCCTCCCCTTAAGATTCAATTCCTCCAAATCTAAGTTAATCCAAGCTCCTTCGGCGGGCAATCATCAAATTCATGTCAATCTGCGCCGGAAACAGATCTACATCCACAGCCTCGCCGCGGTTGCCGAACTCGTTTCTGTAGCAAAGCAGTTGTCGTTGCCGTTTCTGCTGCCATATGTTGTGCGCTGTGGCGTCGCGCAAGATCCCATGGGTGGGCAAGACGATGTCGCGTCGCTTTGAAAGGAAGAAATTGAGTTGCAGATGAAAGGAATGAGAGTAGAGAGGAGGAAGTGGCCTTGAGGGAAGGAGAAGATGGAAAGTCACGGAGGAAGGAGAGAGAGTAAGGAGAGGAGGGAGAATAAGACAAACAAAATGGAAATTGTTTGGGTGACTGAAGTGTGGACGAGAGGAGGAAGGAGGGATAAGTGGGGAAGGGATAAAGTGCTTGGAGCGGTCGGACCGGGTTCGAACAGGGTCCGACCGGACGGACCGGGAACCGCCTGTCCATCCGGTTCGATTTTCGGTCCGGTTCTGATAACACTGATTTGATATTATTAATAGTATGATACAAATATTAGGCATTGTTAAAAAAATTCATATTTTTTCATACTTTTAAAGTTTTACATATGTTACAATTAAGTTCACCCTAATAATAAAAAAACCAAAAGCATGGTACTCTTGGAGCATGGTAGAAAAATCCGAAATTTTGACTCAACAACATATTGTTATACGAACTTTCATTTTTTAAAATTGGTTAGCTAGATTTATAAGTTCCGAGTAAGTTAGCTATTTTTATTACAATTTTAATCAACTTGGACAAAAAAATAAGCATTTTTCGACCTTGTAGAGTCTTTTGCATGTATATAAAATGGATTTGAACATAAATTGGTAGCATTGTTGGGAAATGCCTTCAATTAGATGTGGAGTTGGACATCCACATAATTTTAACAATGTCTTTCAATTGTGGGTTCACTTCCATCCTTTTAATTTATGTCGAATTAATTTTGTATACACATGAAAAGATCTCGCAAGACTATGATAAGCTCATTATTTTAATATAAATGTAGCAATTTGTTTGAAAAATGAAAGTCCTACTAGTCAATTTTAAAATTTAAAATTTAGTTAGCAATTGGTTATTAACCCATTTTTAAAAATACTTTTTATTTAGTATATTTCTTTTATAAAAAGTGTCATGAAATTTGTATTTTGTAAATTTTGTCTCGTATCATTCATTATCCGGTGGAGGATCTCACAGCATCCTCACTCTAAAAACCTCACTCGTCTTGCCACAATATATAAAGCAGGTGAAAATCCAGGAGCTATACCATCGCCGCCAACTGAAAACTCTCCATGGCCTCCCCTTTGCCACCACCGTCCGTTGAGGATCTCGTACTCAAGCTTTTTGAGATCTCCGCCGTCAAGTTTGGCAACTTCAAGCTCAAGTCCGGTATATCATCGCCTATCTACATAGACCTCCGTCTCATCGTTTCCTACCCTTCCCTCCTCCGCGACATCTCGCAGACAATAATCTCCTCTGTATCCTCCACCTCCTTCGACGTCGTCTGCGGTGTCCCGTATACGGCGCTACCCATAGCCACCGTCATTTCTGTCTCCAATGACATCCCCATGCTCATGCGCCGAAAGGAAATCAAAGACTACGGAACCTCCAAAGCCATCGAAGGTCAGTTCTGATTAAGTTCTTGCTTCTATTCGTTTCATGAGGTCCTGAGCTTACTCTTGATTAGGTTTTGCATTGAACATTCGGTTTAACGTTAGCTGGAGATGCTTAATTAGGTGAATTTAAGAAAAATCAAGTATGCTTAATAATCGAGGATTTGGTGACAAGCGGCGCGTCGGTGCTGGAGACGGCGGCTCCACTTCGAGCTGCAGGGTTGAAGGTGAGCGACGCGGTGGTTTTGATCGATAGGGAGCAAGGTGGGAGGGAGAATCTGGAGGCGAATGGGGTCAAATTGCATTCAATGATCAAATTAACTGACATGATAAGGATTCTGAAGGAGAAAGGTAAGCTAGGGGAAGAAATGGTAGGGGCGGTGTTGAAGTTTCTGGAGGAGAATAGGAAGGTGGCTGTGCCTGCACCTGCGAAGGAGGTGAAGGGGAAAGCTATGGTTTTGGACTATGGAGAGAGGGCAAAGTTGTCCAAGAATGTAACTGGGAAGAGGTTATTTGAGGTTATGACAGCAAAACAAAGTAATTTGTGTGTGGCTGCAGATGTGGGAACTGCAGCGGAGTTGCTTGATCTTGCTGAGAAGGTCAGGATCTCTCTCTGTGAATTATTTTGCCTTTTGATTTCCTGCTCTTGGTTTATAATAATTTAATGTTACAAAAGTTGTAATCTGCCAAATGGAAGATTTGTTGTATTAATAATGTTTTCTTTAATATCTCGAGCCCTCCAAAAGCACATTAGACATTCTTTTAGTCCTTGAGGGTCCACTAGTCTCTTGTTGCCGTTCTACAATTCTATGCTTGCCACTATTTGAAATCTTTGAACTTTAATGATGGTTGCTATTGCGTATTCCATTAGTTTCTTAAAGTTTAATTAAAGTAGCACTTTAGTGATTTAATTATTACTAGCTAGTAGCTACTCAAATGTATCCAAAACTGTTGTTTTTATATTACAAATCCTGAAAATGGATTAATAACCTCATGTTTCCAGTTCAACTGTGTCTTTTTAGATGATTTAGGTGGCAGGTACTAGTACTCTAGTACTACCTGTTTGATGTTAGTACTTGCAATCGTTCTTTCCATCTTTTTGTTATGGAAATTATTTACCTGGCTCTGATATGAATGCGGAATAATAGATGTGTTTGACCACAAGCACAAATATGTTCTCCCAAAGGTTCTCATTTTCACAATCACTGATTTATATGTATGGTATTGACAAGCTTTCTAGGATTAGAAGTATATCAAGCTGAACCTGGTCAGATCCTTGCATATGTATCTTTAGTTGTTTGAACAAATTCCCATCTATGTGCAGGTTGGCCCTGAGATCTGCTTACTCAAAACTCACGTTGACATATTTCCAGATTTTACTCCCGAGTTTGGTTCAAAATTGCGCTCGGTAAGTAAAAACCGCATCTAGTCGCATATCTCTCAATTTATTACTGTTAAGTTCTCAAACTTTGACAGATTGGGTTGATGATTTGCAGATAGCAGATAAATACAACTTTCTCATATTTGAGGACCGTAAGTTTGCAGATATCGGTAACACAGTGACAATGCAATATGAAGGGTAAGAAAAATAATGTCTTTTATCTCTCATCATCATGCAGTTTAACTTTGTTTGTTGGTCCGAGTTGTATTTGGAGTGACTAAGGTTTGATGTTTTTATTGCAGAGGCATCTTCCATATACTAGAGTGGGCTGACATAATTAACGCACACATCATCTCCGGCCCTGGCATTGTTGATGGATTGAAATTGAAGGTGTGCATATGTATATGCTATATTTATACGAATCCTCTCAAATTCTGAATCCTTGTAAAAGTACAATTAGTTTAAAAATGGGGGCTTGGTGGCAGGGTTTACCACGGGGAAGGGGACTGTTGCTTCTTGCTGAAATGAGCTCAGCTGGTAACCTCGCGACAGGAGACTACACAGCTGCAGCAGTGAAAATAGCAGAGAGCCATTCTGATTTTGTGATGGGGTTCATTTCGGTAAATCCAGCATCATGGCCAAGCCAGCCTATAAACCCTGCATTCATTCAGGCAACTCCAGGAGTTCAAATGGTGAAGGGTGGTGATAATCTTGGCCAGCAGTATAACACTCCCCATTCTGTAAGTAGCTTTTGCTGTAACTGCTAGTTGAGCCAGGTTGAGTTGGTGAAGAACATCATTGGAATAATAGCTATATCTTCCATTGTATTGTATGCAGGTTATATACGATAGAGGAAGCGATATCATAATAGTGGGACGGGGAATCATAAAAGCAGCAAATCCTGGAGAGGCAGCTCGGGAGTATCGGCTCCTTGGATGGAATGCATACTTGGCTAAATGCAGCAGCAACAACAACAACTAAGTTAATGTTGCGTTGCAAAATAAATAATGATGGCCTGCCTTATTACTTATGTTGTCATGGCTTGAATTTTGAGTGAGGGAGTGCGTGTAAGTGTTTTACACATCCAATTGATTGTTCTTTGTTTAGACAATCTTGTTGAATTATTTCAGAAAGTTTGAAACAAATCTTGTTGAATTATCTAAGCATTGATATTAGAGTTAATAATACCTAGGAAAAGTCTGAATTTTGGCCAATGTTAACCGGAAATGTCTGAATTTTTAAATGTTGATTTGAGAGATCTGATGTTTCAACTTTGTGGATATAAGAAGTCTTGGTTAATTTTTTCTGTTAAAACTAACCGAAGTTGGTCACATGAGTCGGGTGGTGGTCGCCGGAGCCGAGCCGGGAGGGGTAATTTTGTCATTCACATTTCCTCAAATAAGATATTAAATAAAACAAAATATTAAAAGGGGCAAGAATGTCATTTCACACAATTCTGTTAAATTTAACCCTAAAAATGGACAGAAAACCATAAATCAATAAAGTTGAAATTTCAAACCTTTCAAATTAACTTTTGAAAATTCAGCCCTCTCCGGTTAACATGAGGCAAAATTCAGACTTTTCCTAGGTTATTAACTATTGATATTAATATAGCACCCATTGATAGTAAAATTAAATAGCTAGAATTGGCATATATATATATATATATATATATATAAAATGAGGATCTTCCAAATCATGTATTTTCAGTACATAGAAAAGCAAAAAAGACATTGCCTCCTAAAAAAATACATGACCAAGAAGACAAAAAGCTTAGCTTAGCTAGAGCTACAGACAGACACACAAACTAACCCAACACAAGCAAAGTAGGAGTGTTTACTTACTGTTCTTTCCAAATCCTTCCGGTGACCCGAAGCTTCAGTTCCTTCCGATCACCACCCGAGAAGAAAAGGGCCATATTGCGGTGTATGATAAGGCCATCATAACTGTCCCGAACTTTCCTATGACTGTCCCTTACGCTTCGAGGCACTCCCTGCCATATCATCTTCCTCCCATTCCCTCCAACCTCTAGGCTGTAACTGTAGTTCTTGGCCTCATTATCATCACCCATGAACCGCAAGAACGCTATATAAACTGGCACCGACCCAAGTTGGAAGGCCTCGAAGTGCAAACAGAAGTACTGACCAAAGCAACTGAAAACCTAACAAATGGATAATAAAAATAAAAATCATTGAGTAAACATACTCTTTCAATCTTAGATATTTTACTAGGATGCAAATAAAGGGCAGTGAGTACCGTAAGCATCCAGGTGGCATTTTCGACTTCATGAGGGTTAGACTTGACATAGCGATGGTTAAAGGTACTACCGCTATGCATGTCGACTTTGTGATCATCTTTCAGATGAGCAACCAGAGAAGGAATATCTCCAATGACAATGCATTCAGAACCAGCATAGGGACAGTTATAGGGTCTACATACACATTGAGATTCGTGTTTTAATTTGCTGTAGTAAGGGTATATTCCACTACACCCGAAGCTTTGGTATTTACAGGGAAGCTCTAGAGATGCGGCCACCTTCTCCAGTGCTAAGCATCTGATGTTTCCAAGCTCGTGTCTACAAGTTGGGCATCTGTTGTGCACCCTCGGCTTGCAACCGGAACACAGCGTGTGGCCGTTCGAGCACTGCCACGTCATCACAGAAACAAGTAAATACTATATTGACCAACTTTTTACAATTTAAGGATTGACTACAAGAAGTTAATTGAAATGGTTAAAAAATTTCACTACATTTATGCATGAAATCAGAGTCATATACGCCTTAACACTTTTTAAGTTGTCATTGTAAGGGTTGCATTGGTAGTGGGAATTCACAACTTAGAATGTACCAAGAGCTTGTGATAAATGATATAGTACTAAATAGTTGTATTGTAAAGGAACTAATTCAGGATTAAAGAGCGTACCTGATGGATAGGAGGGTACATCGCATTTAAGCACACTGGACACTCCAATAAATCACGGACACTGCTGGAGACAGTGACATTGGGTTTTACTGCTTTTTCAGCTGGATCATTAACATTTTCACCGATGTCCATCATCTCTTCATCTTGTGGTGGTTCAATAACCTCAGGTTTGTTTCGGATCTCATCATAAAATGAATTTCCAGATGCCATTTCAAGAAGCCTCCTTTGGTGAATAAATGTGGAGACTGGAAAAGGAACAAAACAAATCCAGATATTAATTAACCAAATGATGATATTGGAAAATCTTGGAAAGATGAGAACTTCAACTGTAGGAGACCTTTTGCGGTCAATCACATAGCACTAGATGTTTGCAAAGGAATCCATGGATCATAAAAAAGTTCCAAATCTGAGGAACATATAAAAGGAACACTAGTTCATACTTTAAAATGCGTAAACATGCTGAAATAAAAACATAGATGGCCCTAAAAGTTTTGGATACCACCCTTAATCGGATATATCAACAAATATAATCAGCCTAGCAGTAAAAGCAGTTCCGTAGGCGAATTCTCTCTCTCCCTAGTTCAATCAAAACAATGAAAACAGAAAGAAAGAAAAAAAAACATTGGCCTAACCGCTGATCGTAAATGGAAATGGGCTGAACTGAGATACAGAAATCCTAAAAATCACCACGCAAATACTTCGAGTTTAAGTTGATCATAAGATGCTTATTCAAAAACTTAAGCATTACTTTTGCCGCGACAGTTGACTTGACTTGGTGGTTCCAAAGATCAAATTAGAGGTTATTGGTTAGTCCAGCAAGCATCACACAGGAGGCTTAAAAACAAACAGCGAAACTACATAGCGACAAGGCAAAAAAAGTCCAAACTTGAAGCAACCCAGAAAGCGTGCCACTCAATTACTTGAAATCGTTACAGCATAGAGAAGCAAACCGATCGTGCGGATCAAGTTTCAAGAGAAATGAAGGAGCTCCATATCCCAAGAAGGGAAACGTACCGAGTGGACAATGAAGCACGAACTGCAACAGATCTGGAGCCTTGTGGAAAAATTGAAACAAAGGATTGGAACGTGAGGCCGATACGATCGAGCAGTTGAAGGGAAATCAAGTGAAAGTGATGGAGATGATGGTCGATTTCAGAACCCCATTTGGGAAGAGGAGACGGAGTTGGAGCCTCACCAAACGAAGACGACGGCTGGAGAGGGATTTGGTATAAGCGGCCGTCCAATAATAATAACTTAATTAAATAAACAATAAAACCCAAACTGTATTTATATTTGCAGGACACGGAGTCACGAATTGCGCGTAGATTTTCAAATTAATACTGTTTAAAATCACTGCTGGTTGCAGAGAGGAGCGTCTCTATTAAAAGGTGGGGAAGAAGGAAAGCTAATAGTCAGGCGGCCTATTACCCAAATTTTTAATCAGATGTCAGGTTTAATATTTAATCCCCATTTAATTTATAGTCAGTAGTTTACTTCTTACAATTTGACCAGATAAGAGTGAGAATTAGTTTAGGTTTGGAGCAAACATACTACAAGTGTTGTCCTTTTAATGAGACCTACCTAGGACCACCCGCGAAGGGAAAAAAAAAACTAATACCCAAATCGCTACCTGAAATTTGTTTTATTTACAAATCGATATTCGAATTTTAAATCTTTAAAATTTACTACTTGAATTTCAAATTTATAAACAAAATGCTACATTTGTTATAATTTAAATTAAATTAGACAACAAATGAGTATGTTTTGGCCAAGTGGGTTTTTTTTATGTGTACATTTGATGAATAGAGAATAAATTTAAAGAATTCCAACAAAATGCATTTAATTGGACGTTCAATTTGACTTCCCCCAATTCCAACAATGTATTTCAATTAAACGTCCAATTGAATGTATCTCGCTGCAAACTTTTCAATTTCTTACATAATCCATCTCGGATACCTATATGAATACTTTATGTGTCCCGAAAAATGCTTAATTTTTGTTCAATTTGATGTAAATTGTAACAAATGTAGCAATTTGCTCATAATTAGAAGTTTATGTAACCAATTTTATAAAATTAAAGTCCGGGTACCAATTTGTGATCGAATGAAAGTTTGGATAGTAATTTGGTCATTAACCCTTTTCCACTCTAGTAGCCACGGTTAAAATTAATTGGGCCATATTATAATTTATAAATTTAAAAACCTTTTGAATTTAAGAAAAATAAATTAACTTATTGTGAAAAAAATATAACATTATTTAAGTGAACAGTTCATTGTTTCATTTAAGTGAAGATTTCATGTTTAAAATTTGTTGAAACAATTTTCACATTATGGGTGACTACATTGCGAATGAGAATTATTTTAAGTGTAAAGTATACTATATATATTACCCTATTGAAAAAACAAAAGTATAAAATTGTTAAAGTATGTCGAAAATATCCACCGATATAATTTTGAGTTTGTAGAATTTTTTTCTAATTTCAGAGTCGTATATGTATGTTCAAATTTTTATTATAATAAACTCGATTAAAGCAAATATTAAAAAAAAGAAAAAAACTTTAAAATGTAACTATGTTTGAATCTGTCAACCTATACTCGGGACGAAATAATATTTATGTGTGCGCGAGAAGAGAAAACTAGACTATTATATAATTTAGAATAACTTTATGTATCATTTTTTTTTTTTTTTTTGTAAGTTTGTTATGTGTCAGTTATGTAGTAATTATTTGTATATACTATATATATATGTATTACTTTAAAGGGAATAATAATGGCAAAAAAAAGTAGGGATAATGTGACTATTTATTTATATGAAAGAAAAGGTCATACACTATTGTCACGTTAATTACTTTATGATTAATAGCTAAACTAGGTGACCTACTTGTGTTTTGCGCAATACTTTGAAAAAAGATATATACAAAGTCACGTCACGGTTACTTGAAGGAGTTCATAATTTTTGTATTGCTTAGTCTAAGATGTTTACTTGAAAATTAAAGATAAGTTATAAAAATAAATATAAAGCTACATGGATACTTTTATAAAAACAAAAGGAAGAAGATTAAACTTTTAGCGTTTCGTGGACAAAATTTTTTTATTTTCTGAACAACACTGATACTAAACTTATTAAAAATTGTAAGAAAAAAATATATATATATTAAAATTATACTTTTGAGAAAAACAAGATAAATATAGTTTTCCGTTTTAAACAATTAATATTATTATTTGACATTCAAGCTATTTACATACTTAAATTTAGGTTAAATCTTAATGTATACCATGTTTTTACCTTTTCATAATAGATGGTTTGGGAAAAGAATACCAATCTGAAAACAGAAAATAATAAAACAAACATTTAAATTTATTTTTAAAAATATAACGTAGAAGATTTACGTGACGTCAAAGTAAATTAAATTAAAATGACTCAAAACTCAAAAGTTGGAACATATAAAGTCAAAACTCCAGATGAATTGAGAAAAAAATCCAACTGTGTCCAATTGAGGGTTAGCGATTGGCTCGATTTATTTTTAAGAAAAATTTAACATATATTTTTTTAGCTTTTCTTTTAAATAAAAAAGCTCTTAATTAATTATTATTTTTAACTAATATTTTTACTATTTTTAAATAAATTTTTATATTTCGATTAAGTATTTTATTTTAGCTATTCAATAAAAAATTACAATGAAAAAATTTCAGATTAGTTTTAGATTTTTCTAGAAAATATCATATATCATTTTTTTTTTCTTCATTAGATTCCTACCGTAGTACTCTATGGTTTTTATCGATTCGGACCGAAACTCACATAGGTTTTAAAGATCTTTATCAGACCAAAACCCCTAATAGCGAATTGTACGCTTCGGTTTGGACCGAAAATATTAAAACCGTTTCAAACGGACTTAACGGTTATGAACAAGTCATAAGACTGAAAGGAGAATAAACATTTCAAACTAACCTTGACAATTCTGAACGGGTATCAGTGACGTATATTTGCTCACCGTTAAGGAAAACCGTCTTTGTTATAATAAAAATCGGCCTTTTAGATTATTAGACTAAAAAAGAATGGAAAGTATACAAATACAATACATACTAGATGACAAAAAAATATACACACTATAAGATTACAAAAAATGATACGAAATAAGAATTTAATTAAATATCCGAGGAAGTACAAAATTACAAATGGGATACCTGTAATATGCCCAAAACATTAATTAATCTACAATTCTACACTTGACATTGTCGATACGTCCATACTTTTTTGAACTCTTATTCTATTCGAATTTAAGAATCTTGTATTGGAAAAGAGAAACAATGTAGCAGCTATATCTCCACATTCGAAAGACAAGACTCAATTAATTAATAATATCATATATATTATCATTCTTTTGGATTTTGCTAGATAAGTTAAATAATAATATAGGGCTAGATAAGTTAAATAATAATATAGGACGAAATTGATAACTCTAAACTTTAAATGAAAGTCTCATGTTAGTGCCTACGTTGTTAAATTTAACAATTGTAAATATTTGATTTTGGTCGGCGCGTTTGTACATATAAATTGTGACAAGTGGTCTAATAAATGATGAAATATCCAAAATATAGCAAGTTGGATTTTTACTATTTTACTATTCCAATTCTCTCCAATTTTTAAGTATGATTGTCAACAAAATGTTGGATATTTTTATTCAAAAATTACTTTTCAAAATTAATTCGAATGACCAATCAATTACAAAAATATCAAATTTGAGCAAACTCGAGAATACATGCCACTCTTTCACTCAATGATATTTTGCAAATAATTGTTCAAGTAGCCTATATGTATATTTGGGTGTTCAAATGGACATACATTGGTTAAAAATTTCTTTAACCCAATAATATTTTGGAAAGACATTTTTGTTTCATTTAATTTACTATAATATTATTTAATTTAAATATTATAATAAAGAGTGATAATTTTTTCTACAACATTTTAATTTACAAATATATTTTTTCATGTAAAAAAAATGAAAACATTCTGAATAATAAAAAATATTATATATCTCAACTTTACATAAACTATTATAAAAAATTGATCAATAATAAAATAAATAAATAATATTAATATATATTAATTTAAAAATAATTTTGTATGTCAATATTATTATAAATTAAATTTTATATAAACAAAATCTCGTTCAATAAACGAGTTACTGACTAGTTTAACCTTTAAACAATATAATTAATTTTATATATAGATACACAGGGATAGTGCATTAATTATGTAATACTCTTCTAAATTGCATGTTTCTATTGAAATTTAAACTCGATTCGTCTTTAAAAATCACATCTTTATTAGTTATTTTTATAAAACAAATCGTTTTATTATTTTTGACCAACCAATCAAACGCTGAGTTTTAGGTATTATTAAATAGTTTCAAAATTCAAAATAAAATAATTTTGCAATCCAAATAATTGATATTACAAATTTACTTATGCAATATTATCCATGTCTCCTCACAACAACAATGTATCCGACCTTAGCTCAGTTGGTAGAGCGGAGGACTGTAGTTGTCAACAGCAAATCCTTAGGTCACTGGTTCGAATCCGGTAGGTCGGATTGTTTTTATTTTTTGCACAATTTTTTTGATATAACTGAGAAACAACTCAATACATACATAATATTATTATTATTATTATTATTATTATATATATATATATATATATATATATATATATATATATATATATATTATACAATAATATACATGTGCAAACAGATAATCAAACTACACACCTAACAAAGCAAAAGCCAAACTTTTTCTCAAAGAATAATAATTCACAAGGCAAACAGATTATTCATTCTATAATAATGATGAACAAACAGCGGAGTATTATTTACTTTCTTCACAATTTGGCTCCGAGCAAGGTGAGCAAAAAATTCCTGTAATCTCCTGAAGTGTCATCAATCACATCCTCATCCAAGCTGATGTTGTACATATTCAAGTAATCGGTTTGAATCCCTTTCATATCTACTTCTGCTCGACTTACAATTACTCGGGTCAGTGATTTCTCGTCAGTCCCGACCCCTTTAATTGATGTTCTTATCATCTAATTTATACAGTAACAAACAAACGATCACAGAGTCAATATGGAGTAAGAAGCTGCCAGATGAATGCTTAATTGCAAAATACCAAGTATATGAACTTATGTATGAAAGAATAACTGCGAATGTGTTTCTCTGGGAAAAACAAACATGAATTCTTACCTCTGCAAAGTGTTTCTCTGGGAAGCTTAGGCAAGTGACTACGACTCTCAGAAGACTTTCTAGATCACCATCTCCGCAGCTTTTGATGAACTATTGAAGGAAAGAAACATCATATATATGAGTAAATAACCGTGTCAAAGGTGAAAAATAAAATGTGCAAAACTAAGAAAAGGAAAGTAAGTAGATGGTAAATTACCTCATGTATAGGATTTCCATATTGTTGCTCATAGCAGTGGAAAGTTGACCTTAGTTGGTAAACATTTCTAGTGCTAAGAATCCTTACAAGGTCATCATCATCAAGCTTCTTATTCGTAATTGCTTCATACAGCAGGACCGCCTCCGAATTAGCGATATCATTCCTCACAATTTCCTTATCATACCTGTATGAGGTCACTAATCCCACAAGCAGCTGCAGAACAGCAATCAATTGTATGATAAAATGTTTCCTAGAACAATCTTACTAATAGGTGAATTTAATTATGGTATAAGGCTATAAGCAATTCATGATCAGCAGCAGCATATTTGATTGATTGATCAATATCATTGTGGAATGATTATTTACCTTTCTGATTGGTAGAGGTAGTGTTAGTGCTTCTCCGATATCTTCTTCAAGGGAGCAAGAATAGAGGGAAAAATAGGCTTCCCTTACTGCAATCAGGTGGTGAGGAGATGAAGTGCATGCAATCTCAACAATCGGATACAAGTGTTTGATTCCTCTGCTTTTCTTCCTTAACGCCTCATACGCCTTATGAGCATCCCTCTCTGTTGGATCTTTAGCCCACATTATCAGAGCGTTCTGCCAAATGCATAATTAACACAACCAGATTATTTTACTCATCGATTCGATCGAAAATTTTGGAATTGAATCTCCAATTACGAACAGTAGCTACTATAGATCATGATTTTATCAGCATGGTGAAACGATAGCTAATTTGAAGAACAACTCATCTCATCACTGTAAAATTATACTAATCGATGAATGAGTCATCGTCAACACCGTACGTTGAAATTGAAGATGAATAGAATGGATGATGAAGTAAGAACTTACGCCAAAATCCCCGGAAAGTTCAGAATCGAGCTCAGAGAGAAGCGTTTTGTCGTAAAGCTGGTCAAAGGTTTGACGGATGGCCCGCCTCTGGGGGGCAGTTCTGTGCCCTAGCACCTGAATGATGGATTTCTCATCGGTTCCCCATCCTAAAATTAAGGACAACATCAAATTCAATTCAATAAATCAAGCATGCATGCAAATCGAATCAAAATTAACAACCAGCGTTGACATTATATTGCAGCGAGCGAATAGAGGAAGAGTAGAGACCTTTGAAAGCGTTTTTGAGAGTTTGTGAGTCTTCGGTTGGAGAAGGAACGGCGGTCGGAACTTGGAGGCTGCTCATTTCTTCGGCTTATGAATGAAATAGAGCGAGCGAGCAAGTAAGGATGAAGAGAAGAATAAGTAAGGATGAGGAGAATAATGGAGGGAAATCATCGCGTTTATATAGTGTCTGGCCAGGTCAGCCGAAACTGTTAAGGTGTCATTTTCGTTTCTCTTTAAAAGCCAATCAAAGGTGTATCCACTTGGCTGCCAATAAGGATAATCGTGTATTAGTTATGGGTCAACGCAGTTAATTAAAGGATAATTCATACATACTAAACAATAATTTAATTAACGGAGTTGAATAAGTGTTGTTGATGCAACTTCCTTATTTTTGTTTTTCTGCTAACTAACTTGGTTAGGCCTTTGTGTAATTGATCACTTCTTTATATATACATATATATATATATATATATAGAGAGAGAGAACATGATTAAAAGAAAACCCAAACCAAAGGCCATTCTAAGACCAAAAAAAAAAAAAACCAAAGGCCATTCCTTTGATTATGTGGACTGACAGCATGCAAAACAAAAACTACAAACCAGAAAAACCCAGATCATTATATATTAGAGTCTACGATAACATATATATTGGAGAAATCGTTGGCTGCAGCTTTTTATATTTGTATCAATTACAGCATGCAACCAAATATTAATTCTCCGATAGATATATTGAAATCATTTATTTACGGAGATTACGAAAGTAGGAAGCAGGATCATCTTCAAAAACATCACTGAGAGGTTGCTCTGGCCAGGCGCCTTCATCGTCTTCCTAGAGTTACTCGAACCTCCGAGCGCATAGGCAATGGCGCCTCCGACGATTGCTAACCCTAGAACAGCTACTCCTGCAACAACACCATCGCTCTTATCGTCTTCGCTGCTATTATTATCTTTACGGTTCTTCCCTCTCTCGTCTCTGCTCACGTTGCCACCCATAGCCAGCTACTTAATTGTTCTTTGATTTATGGTTTGGTGGAGGAGCAATTTAATCAAAGATATACCAGAGATATATTTGCTCTTAATTTCATGGGTAGTCGTACCGCCAGGCGCCAATGCATGTCATGCACGCGCTCAGTTTTCTAGTGCTGCATGCTGCTGATTCCCCATGACTCAGTTACTTCTTCTGTAACTGCAAAAGAAAAAAAAGCCCATCCATATTAAATCAGCCTCGGTACGGTTTGAGCCCGGCACCAAGAAGTGATTAATATTTCTCGTGTCATTCAATTTCAGATTTCACATTTCACTCAGCATATAAACTATTGTTAACAACTATTTTGATCCATGATGTTTGACCACTTTTAATTTTTTGTTTGTCCATGATGTTTTTTTTGCTTAAATTTTGTAACATATGTTTGAGATTTTTCTAATTTTGGCCCGACCGTTACATTCCGTCCATTTTTTCCCGTTAAGTGACATGTTCAAATCACGTGATCCACCATAAACTTTCAATTTTGTTCAAATTTGGGGGAATTGACACCCTAAACCTAGTTCAATTTGGATGAATTGAACTAGGTTTAATGGGTCAAATTTCGGAGAATTGACACCCTAAACCTAGTTCAATGGATCAATTCCTCCAAATTTGAACAAAATTGAAAGTTTAGGGTGGATCACGTGACTTGCACATGTCACTTAACAGAAAAAATGGACGGAATGTAACGGTCGGACCACAACTAGAAAAATCTGCAAATCTATGGTACCAAAACTAGGCGAAAAAAAAAAAATTATGGATCAAAACTCAAAAGTGGTCAAACATCATGGAACAGAAGACTTATTAGCCCTATAAATTATAAAGTAAGGGTTCTTATTTTAAAGTCATGATTTAAAATTTGCACCCTAAAGTTCCACCAATAAACCATCCGCTTATTAAATTACATCAAAGCCAATAAAAAAAGTAAATATATATATGATGACTCTATATTCATCATGTACGTAATATTCAGTATCACGTATTTAGGTGCGAGCATATAATATATTTGAAGTCGTGCATGATCACGTCAATATAACAACAATCTCTAGTATCCCTGTAAACAAACTATATAGGAGTGAACGGACGGAGGTTCCCTGCCATACCACCATGCCTCATTTCATACCACAAACTTATATTTTTGACATCTGATAGTGATTTATTATATTCAATTCTCTTTTTATTTTTCTAAAAGAATCAAATCATAAATAATTCTCTCTCAATAACAAAACAAAAACGCTTCTCTCTCATCTATCTAAACATAATTTTTTTTCTCCGTTTAATTTAATAGTTAATATCTTAATTAATAAATTCATCTCTTTAGTTTATATATATATATATATATTATCTTTCTATCTATTATTATTATTCAAGCTTTGCTAAAAAACTACTGCAAAAAAAGTATGTTTGTTGTGCTTCATATATATATATAATAAAGCTTATTAATCAATTTATAATATAATATATTTATATAATTCAATATAAAAACACTATCTAATATACATATCAAATTAGATGAACTTCTGCACTACTTCTCCGATATACCCTATTTCCTATTACGTAAAATTTTTATGATATTGAATAAAAATAATTTTTTTTCGTATACATTACGATACAAATATTATTAGTTTTGTGGTTTTTTTTCTAAAAACCTATAAAATTTAGTGAAAGGTTGGGCATTGTGAACCCTAGAGAGCTAAAATTGCCCTCAAGGGTTCACCCCGCCCAACTGTACACTATGTCCAATAGGTTTTTAGAAAAAAAATCACAAAACTAGTAACATTTGTATCATATTATATAATGTATACACAAAAAATTATTTTTATTCACTATCGTAAAAGTTTTAGCCTTTTAGGAGGTAGGATAGGGAAATAATGCCGGAGATTTTCATCCAATGAAATATTGATATTAAATGAAGAATAAAAAAAATTATTTTTTAAATAAATGAGGGAGAACGTGAGGAGGAATAGAAGGATAGAAGTTTTTTTTTTTTTAGCTATTAAAGAGAGGGAGCTATTTATTATTTGATGATTGATTTATCGAAATTAAATATAACATATAACTGCCAGTGCCAGATGTAAAAAATTTAAATGTATGGTACAAAGTGAGGCAGGGTGGGTATGGTAGGGAACCTCCGTCCGGAGTGAACACGCTCAACATTAGAGATTGTGATAAATAAAAAAGTTGACATGTGAGAAAGATGGCAATTTACGTAACATCATATAATAATACTTGTACAGTTTGTACAAACAAACAAACCAAACACCCCAACGAACCGAAGGCCAAAGTGTTGCTCACAGAATGGACGGATTCACAACCCACACATGTTTTTCTTTTTAGGTAAGAAGATGAATGAAATATACAAACAAACAAAATGCAAGCAGCAAAATTCTGTTAGACTTCATTCATATTTTGGCTCCAAGCAAGGTGAGCAGAAATTTCTTGTAATCTCCTGAAGTGTCTTCAAGGACATCATCATCCAGACTGGTTTTATACATGTTGAAATATTCGCCTTTAATCCCCTTCAGGTCTATTTCTGCCCGAGTTACGATTGCTCGGCTCAGTGCTTCCTCGTCTGTCCCTGCCCCTGCAATTGAGGTTCTTAATACCTAACAAACAAACGACCAAGGAGTCAGTAAGCAGTAAGAAGCTGCTACATGAATGCTTAATTGTTTGCAATACATGATAGAAAGCAATCTAGTATTCCTTAAAGATAAAAAACATGAAAGCTTAATTACCTTTGCAAAGTGTCTCTCTGGGGAGATTAGGCAACTCACTACGACTCTCAGAAGACTTTCTAGATCACCATTTCCACAGCTTTTCAAGTCCTATTGAACAAAAGAAAACAACATATAACTAAATAACTGAAACGCATCATGAAGAAAATAAGTGCTTAAAAGAAGAAAAATGTATATAGATGGTAAACCTCATCTATGGGATTTCCATAATTTTGCTTGTAGCAGTGGAAAGCTGACCTCAGTTGGAAAACATTTCGAGTGATTAGAATCCTTAAGACATCGTCGTTATCAAGCTGCTTCTTTGCAATTGCTTCATGCAGAAGTGCCGCCTCTGAATTAGCGATATCATTCCTCACAATTTCCTTATCATACCTGTAGGAGCTCACTAGTCCCACAAGCAGCTGCAGAAGCAACCAATTTGTATGGTAAATGGTAGCTCGTATAATTAATACCACCGAATTGTTGTCGTCAATGCGACATGCTATTTAGGGTGTGAAGAGAAAACAATATTTCCTCAATATATATGGAGTTCTTCTTTTTGGATTATGAAATTTATGGTGTTTCTCTTCATCCTATATGCTTCTTTCACAGGAAAAAAGAATAGGACATATAATCAATCCTACTTTAGCCCTGGACATATCTGTATTTGCTCAAGTACTGAACTAGAACTAGAACTAGAACTAGCCATGAAGAATGTAACATATAGTCTCAAAATTCAGCCTTTCTTTTCAGGTGAAAATGTTAGATTATCTGGTCGAACTCTTCAGTCAGTAAAATTGTGTATATAAGGTTTCCTAGAACAATTTTCCAATAGGACAAATTACTTCTCAAACAGCAATGTTTCTACCAGCAGCATATATACCGATTTATCATTATGGAATTTACCTTTCTTATGGGTAGAGGCGATACTAATTCCATATCTTCTTCAAGAGAGACATCATAGAGCGAGCAATAGGCTTGCCTTACTGCAATCAGATAGTTAGGAGATGAAGTGCACGCAATCTCAACAATCGGATACAAGTGCTTGATTAGTCTGATTTTCTTCTGCAACACCTCCTTCACCATTCGGGCGTCCCTCTCCAATGGATCATAAGTCCACATAATCACAGCTTTCTGGCACATAATAACCAGATTATGTTACTCACCATGAACAATCTGGAAACCACAAAACTCGAGACTGTTGGAAATTGAATCTCAAATAAGCAATATTGCTTATTTGAGATTCAGTTTCCAACGATTATTCATGATTTCCAACGATTCAATTTCCAACGATTAATAGTAGCTCCATATAAAGGATAAATTCGTGATTTCATCAGCATCAAACGATTATTACTTTGGAGAATATGAATATCTCATTTCATCACAGTAAAATTCAACCAATCGATTATTAGTTGTCAACTCCATATGTAAAACTTAGAGATGAACACAACGAGCGGAGTAGAACCAATCAAGTGAAGTTAGAACATACACCAAAATCACCGGAAAGTTCAGAATCAAGTTCATCGATAAGCGATTTGCTGTAAAGCTGGCTAAAGGTTTCTCGGATGGCCCGCCTCTGAGCGGCGGTTCTGCGCCCTAACACCTGGATGACGGATTTCTCATCAGTTCCCCATCCTACAACGACCAGGTCAAAATCAATCCAAAAATTCAAGCATGAAAATCATATCACACAAATTGAATCAAAACAACCAGCGTCGACACTGCAACGAAAGTGAAGGGAAGAGTAGAGACCTTTGAAAGCTTTTCTGAGACTTTCGCAGTCTTCGGCCGGAGAAGGAACGACGTCAGGAAGTTGGAGAGTGCTCATCTCTTTCTGATTTTCTGGGAAGTACGAACGAGCAACTAAAGGATGTAAAGAATTAACGAAAGTCCGTCTCACGTATATACCTTTTCTTTCCTTTTGTTTTGCCAAGTCAGAAGATCAGCTGAAATCGTTGAGATGTCCGCTTTCAGTTACGATGGGGCCAATGAAAGGCGGGAGCCACCCACTCAAATAATCCAATTCATTGTTTTTAGAACCGGACTGGTTATCGGACCGTGGCCGGTTAGACAAACTATTTATTCAACTAAAGTTTGTCTAACCGGTGACGGTCCGATTGGGTCGGATTGGGTCCGGTTAACCGGTTTACTAATAAAAGACAATTGAATTAGATCGGGCCTATTCTTTTGTTGGAAAATCGAACGAACCGAGAACCCCAAGAACCGGTCCGATTTTCATAACAATTCCCAACTATATTAATATTACTCTTATCATAAATTAACGGTTGCCACGGACCTACGACGTGGATCTTTGGTATAATAATTTTTTTATCATGTGCTGAATAATTTGTTAGCTTTATCTTTCCATTTTTTTTATTGGTTTGAGCTTAAACATATAATATCACTATCACGTGGTATTACCGATGCAACTAATAATTTATCTACCTATGTGTGCAGAAATTTAGTCAACATGAACGATACGATACAAGATATTGGGTAAACATTTGGCCTATACGCGTTATATGATGCAAATATTTAGCTAACATTAGTTATATGATAAAAATCATTACACTGATACTGAATTTGTTTGATTTTGAGGTACATACGTAACTTTCTGAAAAATATAGTATTTGTTTCGCTCCTAAAACAGTTTTCTGAACATGTTTCCAGCAAATAATATTCGATAATACAATAAATGATCACATGATCGGCGGGTAGAAAAACTTAAAGACCTCATTTTATGAACCATTTACAATGAGGACATATTGTCTCCATTTTATGTGGTTTATATGTATTAATTATATATGTACACTACACATAAATATCATAAATTGTGGTACACAATATGAAATTTGAACCCTATTTTAAAATATTCTATTTAAATATATAATTTTCCCCGATAGTGAACCGCCATTTGAAAAATTATGGATACACCATCTTCTCTTAGCATCGTCAGAGAATTTGACACCACTTAATCTAGACGAATCATTCTTACTAGTAAATACCACCTCAAAATGTTAAAAAAGTTGCATTACTTCTTTTAGGCCGAGTATCTATTGACATTTTTTTTAGATTAAACCTTTATTTATCCATAAACAAATGTTTATGATTAACTTCTCGGGATAAATTCACATATATTTTTTTGAGGCCAATGATACTTTCACATATTTAATATTACAATCTACTATAAAAATTCCCTTATTGAATCTTGATTGATCCAACAATGAAGAAATTATTATCTAGCACCGAGGTAACACATGACGCTTAAGTGTTACCCCTTCAACCAATTAACAAAAGACATGTAGCAGAAATTGACTGACACGTAAACAAATATTACATGTTAATTGACTGAAGGAGTAACACATAAGCACCACATGTTATCTCGGTGCTATAAAATAATTTCTCACCAACAAAGGAGCAATAAACACCTAATTCGGCCCATATATTTTTTTGGATGGATCGGTACACCAGTGGTGAACCGGCATGTGGGTCCCACTTCATATAAATGAATCGTGTCACCACATGGTAAACCCGATCCACACAAGAAAATTTATGGGCTAATGGATATTATGTTTATTTAGGACATTTTATAACATAATCTTAACGCTTTAATAATAATTGGGTTATGCCAATTGAAATGCTTTAATAATAACTGGTTAGCGATTCAATTCAGAAAGAAGTCGTGTATTAATAATTATGTTATACAACATCCGCTCTATTTTAACATTAGTTAATAAGGATTGAAAATTTATTCCCCATAAAATAATTGACTTATGTTTACTTTGAATATATATGATCCTCTTTTGGAAAATAATAATAATAATAATAATAATAATAATAATAATAATAATAATAATAATAATGGTATAAAAACATATTGGAGAAAGTCCTAACTCCTTTGTTTAGATAGTAAAAGTTACTCATTTGCTTCGCGCTTACGCTGCAGTAAATACTTGCAATAAGGGAATGTGAAGTTTTTCCCTATATTTCTCTTCGAAAATTTGATTAGTATGGAATTATTTGTAGTAGTCTCCTAAATGAATGCAATTAGATTACTATTTATAAATGGATACCCACTGTCCTTAGGGCGGTTACTCATTATCTGTGATTAGCTATTACAGTGACGACGACTGACCTCTTATTAGTTGAGAGAGGCAATCATTGGTGACGATTATGTCACCAATTGTTACATGGTGAAGACAAGTAAGTCGTCAGCTGCCTCTTGGTGACAAGCAGGTTGTCAGCTGCCTCTTGATGACAAATAGGTTGTCAACTGCCCATTAGTACAAATAGTTTTCCAGATGGATACAGTCATTCCAATATTTGAATGATTGGATCTTACTCGATCGTTTTTTTTTTTTAATAATTGAGAACATTTTTACTCAAGCAGCTCCTCCAAATCTAAAAATGTCAATATCGTCGAGACTTTCATTATAAGAGGTTCAACACATTCATATACATATATATTCTTCAGGGCCAAATATACTTTCACATATTTTATATGGGAAATGATTGGGGTTCCGACCCCAACCTCTGAAATTTGAGTAAGTGGCATACAATGTAATATTTAACAAAATTTTGGGTACATTCATCACACTAATCATTTTGAGTAAGTGGCATACAATGTAATAAGTTTTCGGAGATTGTGGGTCATGTTGGATCACGGTAGGAACTCCGGTTACGGTGACGGATTCCTTAGCTCCTCGCAATCCTGCAGAAGGGGAGTAGAGGGCGGTGGCCCAGAATCCCTCTCCGATGCTTAACGTAAGTACGGTGATCAAGCAAGCAATATGTGTATGTGTAAAAACGTAACCCTAACCTGTGATAACTTCCCCCCTTTTATAGGGGGAAGGCTATCTCAGTTACCTGACTAGGCGGTTGGATTGTGATCCACTATCCCAAATATCTCGCCGTATATCTTGCCACGTATCTGTACAGTTATATGTATCCCACATATCTCGCCCATTATACCACTACTGTAATCATGGCGAGATTTCCGGGATTGTGCTCTTACTGGTGAGTCTCGATCATTATCGGAGACTCCCAAGTTGCATCGTTGAGGATTCGGTGTCGGGGAGTGATGTCAACTCCCATATCGGGACCGACTACGTCCAGGTCCGATATCTTCGGGGTTCTCCCCTATCGGGGCCATGCTTACTCGGGGCCATTCAATGTCGGGGCCTCCTTCCGTCGGAGCCCTTAGCCTTCCAGCAGCCCAGCTCCTAGCCCAACGGGCCTAGTCGCCGTTTGCCAATCGTTAAGGGGCCTAACGGCCTCAGCCGGGGCCCATCATTTGCCCCCAAGACGTGAGGGACTTATAGTGCATCGCGTCTTTCAATATCGGACCCTTCAACATCCCAGTCGGGGGTCTTTATTTAAAACGTTGGAGGCCATTGCCCTACTTTTGTCGGAGGCCTTTGCCTCGGATCTCTTCAAGATCCTTTGGGATCCTGCCTGGATTCGAGGGGATTTCTTGATCAGACCAGCATTAAATGCTGATAGAAGGTGAAGGAACGTCTCGGGTTCTGCACGCCTGTTTTTTGAAAAAGCACTTTTCAACCGCCCCGGTACGTCATCATTCCTGTCTTATCTGTCCCATGCGCCCTGACGGTTCAGATTGAAACCGTTTCGCCTTCTTCGAATTAGCACGTTTCCCTTTGGACGATTCTGATTGAATCGTTTTGAATTCTATGGCTCAGATTGCCCACCCCTTCAGTTCTCTTTTCCTTTTCTTATAAAACCCTAAACCCAGACATTGTTTCACTTTCCCTTTACTTCTTCTTCTCTGCGATCCCAAGAGCCCTAATTCTTCTCACTTCAAGGTTTCGCCGGCGCTTCCAGCACCCAGATTTTTCCGATCAACGCTTCAGTCACTATGTCTGGTAAGATTCTTCACCTTATTACTCTTTTTTCTTTCATCTTTGATCTTCTTAGGTTTCAATTTCCCCTCCTTCCTTCCCTCGACGATTTTCAGCCGAGGGATTTGCCACCGACAGCGGGTCTTCTCCTGTTGGACCACCTTTCGTCTTCAAGTATCTCAAGAACTCGCTTGCGCCTATTAACTTCGATAGGGCTTGCGTAGAATGTGGTATCTTCGAATCCTCCTTCGGGGCTCGCTATCCCTACGAGCAGTTCCAATTCAACCCTCGCGACACCCGGGTTACACTCCCCAAAGGAGACGAGGTATTCATCTCCCCAGGGCAAATTCGTGCGGGAATCCGACTCCCTTTTTGTCCAAGTTGGGTGGAGTTGTGCAACCATTACAAAACTTATCCCACGACCTTCTCTCCACACGCAATCCGTACATGGATTGCCTTCCAGGTGTGGTGTGATATCAACAAAGAGGACTGGAGCTATACTCTGGAGCTTTGGCGGGTCCTCTACAAGATGACCTGTAACAAGGATGGGATCTGCTCTTTTACCCCTCGCCAACCCGAGGGGACCGACGAGCATTATAAGGAGATGGGCTGGGATAAGAAGGTGTCTTGGAAGATTTGCAAGGAACGAGCCATCATCCACGATAAGGGGCATGACAACGCTAATTGGAAAGAACAATACTTTTTCATCAAACCTGGTCCCATCGAATGGCCGAAGACTGTCGTGGAAGCTGATCCTCCTGTGCCCTTCCGTACATGGTCGGAGCAGACCAAGAGGGCCTTGATGCTCATCCAGGCCCGTCGCTGGGAGGAGGGTTATCAGCCCTTCGAGGCCACTTCTGTCACTGACCGACAGCGGATAAAAATTTCCATTATGCTGATTGATCCCGAAGCTGGGGGAAAGATTCGTGATGGCCCTTCCAATGTAATTTTCTGGGTAATCTTCTAATTATTTTTTGTTTCCACTGCTTACAGCCCATCGATCATCGCTGACCGCCCATCTGTTTCAGGAGGATACCGATGCCTCCCATTCGCTGAAGCGTAAGAAGAAGTCCTCCTCCAGGAGAAAGTCTTCCGCTGCGTCGGAGCCGTCTCGGAAGAAGACGAAGACCTCCGAGGCACCAAGGTCTGCCCCCACACCCGAGGGGCAGACTAATGCGGATGTGGTTAGGGCCGCCTTCGGCGTCCGTTCCGAAAAGGAAGGTAAGGAAGTTTTTCGTGCTATAAAAAGATATAGAGAGTTAGTTCCTCAAGACCTTCAGGCCTCCGACATGGAAGGGCGGATCAGGGATGTCAAGAATGTCCTCCGAGGGGAAACTCCACACGTTCTCGAAGCGGGTTGCTATGACTTTTTTGGCCGCGAGAGATATGTGGAGCGTTGTCTGATTTGGTATACCGATGTCAATTTACTTCCTCACCTTGTTCGCCCCGCCGCAGGTCACACGGACGTCGCCCCTGCTGCACCTGCCTCAGACTCCGTGCCTGCAGCGGAGCCGGGGGTGGAAGATGCCCCGACGGAAGTCCGTGGCGAATTCGGTCGGGTGATTAGCTTGGAGGACTCCCCCTCCGAGGACCAAGCTGAGGAGGAAGGCCTAATCCTCCGAGGAAAATCGAGGTCGACTCCTGCTAAGTCACCTGGTAAGGAGACGTCCCCGCTCCCCTTCGCGCCACCATCGTCACCAGTTAGGGGCGCGACTCCCGAAGCCCGGATAAGTGAAGATGGGGGGGCTCGTCTGGTAGTACCTCCATTCCCCTTGGATGGAGACTACTACCAGGCCTTCTCTTCGGACCAGAGTGCCGAGCCTTGGAGACCGGTGGAGTCTCTACAGGGGATTCCTCTACGTCGGGGGTGCCAGGAGGAGAACCTGGCCCTGCACCTGGTGTCGGGCTCGATCCCGCCCTCACTGAGGCGCCCCCTTTCACTGGAAGGGGAGGACATCAAGGCGGACATCCGTCAAATGGCCGTCCGTCGGATAGAGGTAGGTTACACTTTGCTTTTATTCATCTGAAAGTATTCCGACTTTTAAATACTAAGCTGTACTTGTCCTCAGGAAATGGCGGACCGGGATCGTTGCTTCGGCTACATCCTGTCCCTGCAGGAGGCTTTGGAGCAAGAACGGGCCAACTCCAACCTCGAGAGCTTGACCAAGCTCCAGGAGGACCTAGCTGCCTCCGAGGCGTCAAGGCTCCGAGCGGAGGAGGGCAGAAAGCAGGCCGAAGAAGGTTGGCAGCGGGCCGAGGAGGTTAGGTGGCAGGCCGAGGAGGGTAGGCAGCAGGCCGAGGAGGGTAGGGCCAAGCTTGCTCAAGAGGCCCAATCCCAGCAAAGGCAGATTCTAAGCCTTGAGAGCTCGCTTAGGCGGGAGCAGCAAACGGCCTTGGCTGATCGGAGCCAGGCTGCCTTCGATAAAGCAGAATTGAAAGAAACTGCTGAGCGGCTGAAGCTTGAGAAGCAGAGGGTCATCGCGGAGCTGGAGGAGGCAAAGGCGGAGCATTCCGCCCAAATAGCAAACGCGAAGGTCCAGGGCCGCGAAGAATATCGGAGCTCGGAGGACTTCAAAGCAGATGCGGCGAAGCATTGTCAGGAAGATTTGCAGAATGCCTTCCTTGACATTGTCGAAGAGCTTAACGAAACCTACGGGGACTCCATCGACTTGAGGAAGTCCAAGATTCTCGGCCGAGCCGCAGAAAGGTACTTTAGCCTCCCGTCGGAGAGCTCTTCTGAAGACGCCGACGACCCTCCTACAGATCCCTCTGAGCCTGCCCCTCCGAAGCCCTCTGAAGATCCAGCATCCGAGGACCGAGCTTAATCTGTTACAACTTAAGTCCTTGTAGTCTTTTATCGTTATCTTTCTCGTATGGAACTCCTTAGGCCTTCGAGCCTTTTATTAATATCATTTCCGGCTACATTATATTCTTCATAACGCTTTTATCGGACCCTAAGAACCTTAAGGCTTTCCATCGTCCTAAGACGCTTTTAATCGAACCTTAAAAACTTAAGGATTTTTCGGACGTCCAATGACGCTTTTAATCGGACCTTAAAAACTTAAGGATTTTTCGGACGTCCAATGACGCTTTTAATCGGACCTTAAAAACTTAAGGATTTTTCGGACGTCCAATGACGCTTTTAATCGGACCTTAAAAACTTAAGGATTTTTCGGACGTCCAATGACGCTTTTAATCGGACCTTAAAAACTTAAGGATTTTTCGGACGTCCAATGACGCTTTTAATCGGACCTTAAAAACTTAAGGATTTTTCGGACGTCCAATGACGCTTTTTAATGTATCGGGAACAACTTAGGAATACTTTGATCAGAAGTAACCTCTTTATTGATTGATGTCTTTAACATAGAATGCACCACTCAGGGCGACTTAATTACATCTTCGCGCCTCTACGGACGACTTATTTGTCAAACATGACATTTCTTCAGATGTTCACCACTAAAGGTGTTTCTTAATACCTTGCCATCGAGGTCTTCTAACTTGTAAGCATTCGGGGCCGGCATGCCTACGATCTTGTAAGGCCCTTCCCACTTCGGGGACATCTTGTTGATCCGATCTTGTAGGGCGAACTCATTCCGACGTAGGACCAGTTCTCCCGCGTAGAACTGTCGCGACTTGACCTTCCGATTGTAGTACCTGGCCGTCGCCAAACGCATCCGAGCTTGCGCTATGTCGGCCTCCAGCCGTTTTTCCTCTAGCAAGGATAACTCCAGGCGCCTTGTTTCGTCATTCGTCAAAGGTCCTATCCTGGCTCTTTCTGGATTTGTTGAGGGCTCATAGCTTCTGGTTCGATGGGACGCCACAGCGATTTCCACGGGAGCGACCGCCTCCGTCCCGTAAACAAGTGCAAACGGGGTTTCACCTGTTGACCGCTTGGGTGTCGTTCAGACCGCCCACAATACGTTCTCCAGTTCGTCCAGCCATTTTCCGTCCAAAGCATAAACCCTCTTCTTCAAGCCCTCCATCACGATTTTGTTGGCAGCCTCCACCTGCCCATTGGTCTGAGCGTGGTGGACGGATGCCGTCCGATGCTCGATACCAAACTCGTCTAGGAACTTCTCCAACTGAGCCCCATTAAACGGCGGACCATTGTCACTGATGATCACATTCGGCACCCCATATCTCGACAAAATTCGGGTCTGAAGGAACTTAATAATATGTCCCGCTGTTGTCTTGGCTAACGGCTTAGCCTCGATCCACTTCGAGAAGTAGTCAATCGCGACAAGCAGATGTGTGCACTGGCTCTTTGCTTTCGGAAGGGGTCCCACCAGGTCAATGCCCCACTGTGCGAAGGGCCAAGCACTCCCAATGGGCATCAAATCAGCCGCGGGGGCTGTGATATTCGAAGCATATCTCTGACACGCGTCACAGGATCGAACAAGCGCCGTTGCTTCCTTATTCATCGTAGGCCAATAATATCCCAAGTTCAACGCCTTCCTCAGGATAGATCGAGCGCCTTCGTGACAGGCTGCGACTCCTTCATGCAATTCTCTCAGAATCCGAGTCGTATCGGGTTCGGCCACGCATTTCAAGAAAGGCGTCGAAAGCAGACCCTTCTTGTACAACTGGTTATCCACCATCGCGTAATTAATTGACATTCGTCGCAGTCGCTCCGCTGCCACTTTATCTTCAGGGAGTGCCCCCGTAGTTAAGTACGCAATTATCGGGGTCATCCAAGTGGGTTCCTCCTCTGACCCTGTTCCGATAGCGTATACCTCCGACGGATCGGTGGTCGATAGAATCACCTTCTCCAAGAGGTGTACCTTCCGACTCTCTTCCAAAGGTGCCCCCAAGGCAAATTTGCTCAAGGCATCAGCCTCCACATTCTCTCCCCTCGGAATTGCCTCGATATCAAAGCTTTTGAAGCTCTCCTTTAAGGTCCGAGCCTCTTGAAGGTACTTCTTCATGATCGGGTTCTTTGCTCCATATTGCCCCCGGACCTGATTTACAATCAGACTTGCATCACACTTCACCCTCAAATGTTCAACTCCAGTGCCTTTTGCGATTTTTAGCCCCGTTATGAGAGCTTCATACTCCGCCTCGTTATTGGTGGCTCTAAATGTTAGGGCCAATGCATATCGAAGTGGCTCTGCCCCACCTGGCGGAATCAATACGAACCCCGCACCCGATCCATCCGAGCTTGAGGAGCCATCCGTGTACAACTCCCAGGTGTTCTCCTTATTTGGCTGTTCCGACTGCTCCGCCGTCGGGACCTCTTCAGTATTCCCGGTTGCCCCCTCTACTGTTTCCGTTGCCTCAGGATCGGGAATAGTAGATTCGACTATAAAGTCGGCCAATGCCTGCCCTTTGATAGCTGTTCTCGGAGCGAAATGAATTCGAAACTCGCTAAGTTCCACGGCCCACTTTACTAGTCTCCCCGACGCATCAGGCCGGTTCAAGAAGTGTTTTAATGGCTGATCAGTCAACACCGTAATTTCATGCGCATGGAAGTAGGGCCGTAACTTTCTAGCAGTAATAATCAACGCAAAGAGGTACTTCTCAATCGGAGGGTAGTTCATTTCACTCTTGGCAAACGCCTTGCTTACATAATAGACGGGAATCTGATTGCCCTCGACAGCTTTAACTAAAACAGAGCTTATTGCAAACGAAGAAATAGCCAAATAAAGATAGAGCGGCTCGCCTGGAGCTGGCTTCGCAAGTGGCGGGAGGGTGCGGAGATGTTGTTTGAGCGCTTGGAACGCCTTCTCACATTCAGCAGTCCATTCGAACTGTCGGTTGGCTCTTAGTACACTGAAAAATGGCATCGACCGGTCGCTTGCCTTGGATAAGAAGCGATTCATCGAAGCCAGCCGACCGTTCAGCACTTGCACCTCCCTATGGTTTGTCGGGGACTGCATCTCCTCTATCGCCCTTAGTTTCTCGGGATTCACCTCGATCCCCCTCTGGCTCACCATGAAACCTAAGAACTTCCCCGAATGTACTCCGAAAGCACATTTGGCTGGATTCAGGCGGACCTGGTGGAGCTTCATCCTCTCGAAGGCCATTGCCAAGTTGCCAACGTGGTCTGATGCTCGTCGGGACTTCACCAGCATGTCATCTACATAGGCTTCCATGGTACTCCCAATCATATCCCCGAACAGTTTGTTCACCATCCTCTGATACGTCGCCCCTGCATTCACCAGGCCGAAAGGCATGACGTCGTACTGGAAGACTTCACTTTCAGCGTAAAAGGCGGTGTGTGGGGCATCCTTTTTCGCCATCTTTATCTGGTTATAACCAGAATAAGCATCCATAAAGCTTAGCAGCTCATGCCCCGATGTAGCATCCACCAATTGGTCGATCCGAGGGAGCGGATAACAGTCCTTCGGGCAAGCCTTGTTCAAGTCGCGGAAGTCAACACACATCCGCCACTTCCCGTTGCTCTTCCTCACCAGTACTGGGTTGGCTACCCAAGTTTGGAATCGGATCTCCCTAATGAATCCAGCGTCGAGCAACCTGCCAACCTCCTGCTGGATTGCAATCCTTTTGTCTGTTCCCATCGGACGTCTCTTCTGCGCGATCGGCTTGATTGTGGGGTCGATATTCAATTCATGCTCGATCACGTCCCGACTGATTCCCGGCATATCGCTCGGGGACCAGGCAAATAACTCCTTGAATTCTTTCAATAGGGCGATCAACTCCTGAGCTTTTTCCTCGGATAGGGCGGATCCGATCTTTACCCTCCTCTCGGGTCCATCTATCTCGACTTCTTTTAGGTCCTCCATGGGGGCGGGACGCCCAAATTCCTCTCGAGGATCAGTGTCTGTCTGGAGAACCGACATAGCCTCCTTCCTCGATCTCCTTGTGGCGTTGACATAGCATCGTCTCGACGCCACCTGGTCGCCTTTCACTTCACCGACCCCATTCTCAGTCGGGAACTTCAGTTTCTGATGGACAGTCGAGGCTACCGCCATCAGCGGGTTGATAGTGGTTCTTCCAATGATCGCATTGTACGTCCCTGTGGATTCGACCACCACGAACTCCACATCTCTCTTCTCCATTTTCCAGCCACTGCCGAACCACACAGGCAACGTGATAACCCCCAATGGATAAGAGGTTGTGCCGCAAAATCCTACCATCGGGAAGTTAACCTCCCGTAAGTCTTTCTTCTTCTTCCCCATCTGCTCCAGGGCGTCGGAGAAGAGGATGTCGGAGGAGCTTCCTCCATCAATGAGGATCCTCTTCATTTCGAATCCCCCTACATCCAATGTCACTACTAGGGCATCCTCGTGGGGGGTCTCTACTCCCTCCAGATCCTTCGCCGAGAAGGTGATCTCCATCTCCTCCTTCGGAGTCCATGACCGAGACATTTTTCCCAAAACCACTGCTACGGGCACTTGGTTGGCATAACGCTCCCGAGAAGACGATGTGTCTCCTCCTGCAGCGAACCCTCCATGGATCACATTAATAACCCTCTTCTGTCGGGACCCTGATGGGCCCTCCGAAGGCTCTGCGTCGGACCTTCTCTTCCTTGGGGACCTCGATCGAGATTTGGATCTTGATCGAGATCGGGAACGGGGCTTGCAGCGCGAATCTCCCACGAACTCCTTCAGCTTACCCCTCTGGATAAGCTTCTCTATTTCCTTCTTCAGCTCCCGACACTGGTCAGTGTCGTGACCAGAGGCCCGATGGAATCGGCAGTAACGGTCGGTGCGGGAGCCCAACTTTTCTCCTTCCTTCTTCTTGGGGAAACGAGCGAGGCCTTGCTTCTCCATTACCGCCAAGACCTCTTTCAAAGGCCTGTTGAGGGGGGTAAACTCCTCCCTCTGACTGTCCCTCTTGGTCTGACGCCTATCCTCCCTCCGATCGGAGCGTCCACGACTCCGACTACCCTCGGAGCTATCCTTCTTGTGTCGGTTGTCCAATGGTTTGAACAACTGCTTTCCTTCACGCCCCTTGGGAGGAGCCAATTCTCCGGCAGCGATCTTCGACTCTTGGACGTCGATTTGCTGTTTTACCCTCGCCTGAAGTGCCTCCATGTTCCAGACTTTTTTGGCCGCGACGCTGTGAAGTAAGTCGGAGCCGTAGGGGGGATTGAGGTTTTTCAGGAAGGTACGGATGGCCTCGCCCTCCGATATCTCCTCATCCAGCTCGGTCATACCAGCCGTGTAACGCTGGTAGTATTGGGCCAGCGATTCGTCGGGCCTCTGGACCACCTCATGCAGGGTCCGAACACTCTTCAGCAGCCATCGACGCCCTTGGTACTGGGCGATGAATCGCTGATGCATATCCTTCCAACAGGTTATACATCCAGTGGGCAGACTGTAGAACCATGTCATCGCCTTCTCTCCCAAGGTACTCGGGAACAACGCGCAGATAACATCCTCATCTGGGGTCCTGCCCATGCACGCTGTCAGGTGTTTCTGCACGTGGCGAACCGGGTCCGTGACCCCGTCGTACTCGTCTATCTTCGGGATTCCCAAGCCTGGAGGGGCCAGGGTATGGATCAGTCTGGGAACGAAAGGATGGGTCTCCTGACTCCCCAATTCCGACATCATGGGCTTCTGATCTCCCATGCAAATACCCACAATCTTCACTACCTGGTCGGCAGTGAGGGGACCATTCAGGGGAATGGTCCTTTGTTGCACTGGCCCTGGTCCATCGACCACGAAATTCTCCGCCGGTGCTGGATTGGGCGGAATGGGCTGTTCCCTCAACGGAGGGGGTGGCGGCAGGTTGTCGTCCACCTGCCTTCTGGGAGCATCTCGCCGCGGAGGGAGCGGCGGTAGATCTACGGCCTGCCTTCTGGCAGCTTCTCTTCGGTCTAGGAGGGCCTCCATGGCCTCCATGAATAGGGGCATGGCCTCTGCCACTACCCTGGCCAGTTCTGGATTCTGGGAAGGTGTCTCGTTCCTGGGTCCACCAGGGGGGTTGTTCCTTCGCGCGGTGTCGTCTCGGCGAGTGCTGTCACCATCGTCTCTCAAATCCTGATGCTGTGTAGCATCCTCAGGGGGATTGCTGGTGGACGGCACCTGCTTGCCTGATCGTTGCGGCCTGTTGCCAGCCATGGTATGGAATCAGAGGGAAGCAAACTTACTTTGGCTTTTTGTTGCGCTTCCCACAGACGGCGCCAATGTTGGATCACGGTAGGAACTCCGGTTACGGTGACGGTGACGGATTCCTTAGCTCCTCGCAATCCTGCAGAAGGGGAGTAGAGGGCGGTGGCCCAGAATCCCTCTCCGATGCTTAACGTAAGTACGGTGATCAAGCAAGCAATATGTGTATGTGTAAAAACGTAACCCTAACCTGTGATAACTTCCCCCCTTTTATAGGGGGAAGGCTATCTCAGTTACCTGACTAGGCGGTTGGATTGTGATCCACTATCCCAAATATCTCGCCGTATATCTTGCCACGTATCTGTACAGTTATATGTATCCCACATATCTCGCCCATTATACCACTACTGTAATCATGGCGAGATTTCCGGGATTGTGCTCTTACTGGTGAGTCTCGATCATTATCGGAGACTCCCAAGTTGCATCGTTGAGGATTCGGTGTCGGGGAGTGATGTCAACTCCCATATCGGGACCGACTACGTCCAGGTCCGATATCTTCGGGGTTCTCCCCTATCGGGGCCATGCTTACTCGGGGCCATTCAATGTCGGGGCCTCCTTCCGTCGGAGCCCTTAGCCTTCCAGCAGCCCAGCTCCTAGCCCAACGGGCCTAGTCGCCGTTTGCCAATCGTTAAGGGGCCTAACGGCCTCAGCCGGGGCCCATCAGGTCAGAACCCTAATCATTTCCCATTTATTATTCCAATTATTACAAAATTTCACTACTAAATAATTCACAACTCATGGCAAAAAAAAAAAAAAAAAAATCACAACTCCATTGGAACCCAATAGTCCTAGTTGGGCCCAATGGACATGATGTTTAAATTTTAATTACGACGTTTTTAGAACATTCAATGCTATTAATGGTATAAAAGCATATTGGTGTAATTACAAATATAGCAGTCCAATTAAATCGATGTATATATATGATGTTGGAAAATTGCATTTACATGAGAGATTAATTAATACATTAAGTGCTTTAATGCCAAGATTTGACTTGGTGATTCAAATGGCAGCCTCAAGAATCATAGTTAAAATTGAACGGGGGATTGACAATGACATGTAAATATTATAGTTTTATTATATAATAAATATCACAATACCTAACGTTAATTAATTAAAAACTACAACACCCATTTGAATTTTGGATCCTTTTGTGAAACTATTGAATGTAATGTAATAATGATTATAATTAGGTGAAAGTTTAATACAACCAGACTAAATGCATCTCTTCATATGAGTGCTTACAGGAAAAAGTCAATGGTTGGACTGCCAGCAATCTCAAGCTCAACTGCCTAACAAGTTAGAGAAAAAATAATAATAAATTAGAACTCAAGGAGTCTGAATATATACGATGTTGTAACATCTTTAATATTCAAAGTCTCCCACACAAATTTTACATTAAAATAGACAGAAAATTCATACGGGACTTCGTTTTAACGCAATTTTGAAAAAACAATAATGCTCATTGTGGCCTTAAAACCAAAATAATAGGCATTGTGGGGAAGAAGTAATTCCTCTTGCCATTGGTGACCTGCAACAAAGCCATAGCGTCTTTGTTACTGTGGTCTCGATTGATTCAAATTCAAGTCCCTTCCGATGACTGAGATATTTTATCGAGCCACCACAATAATGGATACGCCAAGGCTTTGTCCCCGGTTAGCAATGGCAAGAGGAATTACTTCTTCTTCACAATACCTACTATTTTGGTTTTAAGGGCAGAATGTGCATTATTATTAGGGCTTGCAATTCGTGCGGGCCGTGCGGGTTCGTGTCGTGTCAGGTTCGTGTCGTGTTCTAGGGGTCAGCCCAAACACAGTCCAATATGAAAAAACGGTAAAAAAAACTAATAGTAAATTGAATAAAAAAGTTAATATTTAACAATTTTTGTTTAAAATATCGTGTTATCGTGTCGTTCCGTTTCATTAGTATCAAATTCAAACTCGTAATTTTCGTATCGTATTTGTGTCGGTTCATCGTGTCGAGCAAAATTGCAAGCCTAATTATTATTTGTTCTAAAGTCAAAGTGAAGTCAAGCGCGGGGCGTGTGTGGAAGAAAGAACTGCCTAATAAGTCCAAACACAAATAAGTTGTACTAAATAGTAATAGTATAAGAGGGAGAGGGACGCATATGGAATGTGCGAGGAAGAAGCGCGTCTGTGTGTGAGGGAGAAGGCGTGGATTGGGAGGGACTGAAAAAATAGATGGGAGAAATGATTTTTTAGGTTATAAAATAGAAGTTAAAAAAAAAATTAAAGTAAAAGTATAAATATCATCAATATTTATATTTATTTTTTTAATTCTAGCAAACAAAAGAACATTGGGAAGTCGCAGTGTCGCATGATTAAATTATTCATTATTATGCATCTTCCTGTAATAATAACATGATTATCCTGTGGAAATCACATGCAGGTTTTTTGTGCTATATGTTTAGTTTTGTAGGTTTTTGGTGCCATATGTTTGAGATGTTGTATGTTTTTTGTTCATCCGTTAGTCAACAGTTAGTTTGACTGTTAAATACTTTTATTTTGTTCAATTTAGTCCTCAAATTTATATTTCTAAAATTTAATATTTACACTTTAGTCCCTATTGTTTACTCAAGTCACCGTCCACCACCCACCACCTCTAAAGACACCGCCGACCACCACGAAAATGGCCGGCCACCAACACTTGGGGCTGGAAACCACCCTAATTGGTGGTGGCCCGCCCCAATTGGTGGTGGCCAGCCCAATCGGGGCCGGCTACCACCGATTGGTGGTGGCTACAGCCCTAATCGGGCCGGCCACCACCAATTGGGGTGGTTTCCAGCCCTAAATGGTGGTGGCCGGCCATTTTCGTGGTGGTCGGCGGCGGCTTTGGGGGTGGTGGGTGGTCGGCGGCCTTCGACGGTGACTTGAGCAAACACTAGGGATTAAAATGTAAATATTAAATTTTAGAAATATAAATTTGAGGGTTAAATTGAACAAAATAAAAGTATTTAACGGTCAAACTAACTGTTGACTAACGGAAGAACAAAAAACATACAACCTCTCAAACATATGACACCAAAAGCCTACAAAACTAAACATATGGCACCAAAAACCTACACTGGTCAAACATGTGGCACCAAAAGTACATTTAACCCTTATATTTATTACTATATAGTGCTTGCGAAGCAAATCTAAAGAAACATATTTTTATTTAATTAAAAGTTACATAATAACACCTGGACTAGTAATTTAGAAGTTAAAATTAAATTTTAGAGTACCTAATTTATGCATATAATTACACAAAAATATTTAAGAATACATTTTTAATATATTAGTTTAAATAATTTTTCAGACAAATGTATGTATTAATAAACTAATATAACATATTTATTCATTTAAATAAAAATTTGCCCAATACATATATTTCAGAGCATAGTGTGTACGTTATTAGTTCATCTGATCCATGTGAAAGTTTTATTTGATATACATACAGTATTAAAAGATATGACTTTCATTTTTGTTTCAATTACTTTGTTATAATAAATTTCTAATTTATTTATGGTCATTATTGTAACAAAGTTATAAAGATAAAATAAATATATTTTTAATATATTACTTAAAAAATATTAAAAATTAATTACGAAATTACTAATTAATATTCAGACAATCAAATAAAATTACTAGTTTATTTTTCCTAGTGTAGTTTCAATATGAAACTAGCTAGGATTGTAAAGTAATAAATAAGAGTAGAGTAGTTTGCTTACATCACCCGAATGGGTGGTATTGACACCACTTTTGATGAGAAATTCTTCTGTACCGCTGAGTTAGCACGTAGTTTCCACATGGTACAACTACAATCAATTAAATTATGACATGTGGCATGATGTCAGACAATACATGCAACATGTCATATTATGGTTGGGTGAAGTGCCACCAGCACCGAGCCACGTGCTAGCTCGGTGCTAGCGAAGAATTTCTCACTTTTGATTGGCCCCTTAAAGTGAAACGAAAATGACATGTCAACTATTTCAGCTGACCTGGCAAGACAAAACAGCTATATAAGTGAGACGGTTTCTTGCTTATTCTCTTCATCCTTATAATAATTCCTCACCTGTTGCTTGCTCTACTAGCCAAAGCAGAAATGAGCACCCTCAATCTTCCGGACGTCGTTCCTTCTCCTACTGAAGACTGCGAATCTCTCCAAAAAGCTTTCAAAGGTTTGTGCTCTTTCCTTTCCGTTCGCTGCAGTAGTGTCGTCGATGCTTGTAGTTTTGATTCGCTTTGTGTAATAATTCGATTTTGATCATGCTTGAATTATTCGATTAATTTTTCATGTGCGTCGTTATTGTAGGATGGGGAACTGATGAGAATTCCGTCATCCAGGTATTAGGGCGCAGAACCGCCGACCAGAGGCGCTCCATCCGAGAACTCTTTCGCCATCTTTACAGCAAATCGCTTCTCGATGAGCTCGATTCAGAACTTTCCGGCGATTTTGGTGTATGTTCTTACTTTCGATTCTATTAATCTTTAATGAAGATCTCTAATTAACGTATAGAGTGGATAATAAATTAACAATCGATTAGGATAATTTTTACATTGATGAGATGAGTTGCTGTCTAAATTAATTATGGTTTGATTAGACGAGCTAATATTCTTAATTGGAGTTTCAATTCCAGAGTTTAATTCGAATTTGAGGTATCCTGATTGATCATGACGAGTAAAATAATCTGGTTGTGTAATTATGCCTGTGGCAGAACGCTGTTATAATGTGGACTACTGATCCAGCAGAGAGGGATGCTCGTATGGTGAATGAGGCGTTACGGGATAAAAGCAGAGGAATCAAACATTTGTATCCGATTGTTGAGATTGGATGTGCTTCGTCTCCTCACCACCTGATTGCAGTAAGGCGAGCCTATTTTTCCCTCTATGATTGCTCCCTTGAAGAAGATATCGGATCAGCTCTAGTACTGCCTCAACCCATCAGAAAGGTAAATTATTCCATAATCAATCAATACCTTGCTGAGAGATTGCTTCTTCATAATTAAATTCACCTATTAGCTAGTAAGATTGTTCTAGTAAACCTTTTATCATACAATAATTGATTGCTGTTCTGCAGCTGCTTGTGGGACTAATGAGCTCCTACAGGTATGATAAAGAATTGGTGAGGAATGATGTCGCTAGTTCAGAGGCAGCACGTCTGTATGAATCAATTGTAAAGAAGAAGCTTGACGATGACGATGTTGTAAGGATTCTTAGCACTCGAAATGTTTTCCAAATAAGGTCAACTTTCCAGTGCTACCAACAACAATATGGAAATCCAATAGATGAGGTTTACCATCTATATACTTTCCTTTTCTTTTACACACTTGCTTTCCACCTAATTTGATCCAGTTATATATATACACTGTTTCTTTCCTTTGATCAATAGGACATCAAGAGCTGCGGAGATGGTGATCTAGAAAGTCTTTTGAGAGTTGTAGTGAGTTGCCTAAGCTCTCCAGAGAGACACTTTGCAGAGGTAATTAAGAAAGAATTCATGCTTACTTTAGATTTGAGGCACGTTGATGCAAACTACTTGGTATTTTGCAATCACTCATATCCATAGCAGTATATATATGTAACTGACGTTTGTTTGTTAATATACATCATTAATTAGGTGATAAGAACAGCAGTTGTAGGGCTGGGGACGGACGATAAATCACTGATTCGAGCAATCGTAACAAGAGCAGAAGTAGACATGAAAGGGATTCAACAAAATTACTTGACAATGTACAACGTCAGCCTTGAAGAGGATGTGATTGGAGACACTTCAGGAGATTACAGGAAATTTCTTCTCACCTTGCTCGGAGCCAAAATATGAAGTAAAACAATATGCTGCTTAATTGCTTGCCTGTTTTTGTTTCTGTGTATATTTTCATTTCTCTTCTTACCTAAAGAATAATCTGTTCGGCTCATGAGTCCGTTCTGTGAGCAAACAGTTTGCCTTTTGGTTTGTTGGGTGTTTGATTTGATTATTTGAACATGTATTATTATCAATAATATATGTATATTGTGTTCTTCTTTCTCACTTGTCAACTTTTCATTGGGTTGGTATCATACAATGATTAGGCATTATTCAATTTTGAAGACAGTTTTCAGGGATAATTAAAAATTATCAGCCTTGAAATAGGTTGCACTGACATTATTCAACAACACAAGTGGCAAGAAGCAAGTAGTAGTAGTAGCAGCAGAAGAAGAAATCAATAAAATTTGTGATTAAATGAAAAAAAAAATTTGATTAAATAATTCTGTTAGTACACATTATTATCTTTAATTATCTCCGTTGACCCAAAATATTATTGATTAAAAGGTGATAATAATCCCTTTTTTTTGTTTTTTTTTTTTTCCAGCCAAATGGACAAATACAGAGGCAAATTGAAAGCAACACCTGCAAGGTGCAACCGTGCAACTGCAAGTGTCAAAGGCCACCAAGGTGGTCATGGGCCCACATGCCCTATAAGTGCAAGCAAACCCACAAACAATAAAATACCATAAGAAGAAAGAAAATAATATATAATCTTCCAGCAACCAATCAGATTGAAGCAATAGATCGGCCTCTCTTAAACCACAAGTTTTGATACAGCTGTGACACGTGTCGTAAACCCAACCCTGCATTCCCTACACTACCCCACCACGTGACGCTCACGGAACGCTCTTTCTCTCTCTAGCCTCTCGTTTCTTACTTTCTTTTCTGTGCAAATTTCTAAAGCTCTGGAGTTGGTTCAAATGTCTTCGTTCTGAAAAGTAGGGCTTGAGCTCTATATCTTTGCTCTAGCTAACGGTTTGCTTCTGGTGGTTTAATTTGAATTTTGATAATTTCTTCCTTGTGCTGTTTCAAAATAGGTTTCGGCTCTCCGTTTGGATTCGAGAATGTGTGGATTCATCTTCAACTACAATTTTGCTCCTCGATTGGATTATTATATCTTCAAGGATTGCTCCGATTTCTTTAGCTATGTTTGATTGGAACGACGAAGAGGTATCACTGTAATTATTTTGCCTTTTTTCCCGTCTTCTTTGGCTGGCTCTGACGTCAGTTCTCAGAAATGGTCATTGAATGGTCATCATGTAGATTCATTTTTTGTTGGTTCCACGGTTTTAGTTGTAAATCTGCAGGATAGGCTGTAGTTGTTTCAAAATAGCATTTTGGAGTTGGTCTAAGGAAGGATTTCTTGGTGATTTATGATATCACGCGCTTGCTGGTAGGAAAAACGTAAATTGATCTTCTCCTACAGGAAGAACAGTGGCAATGGCTGTTGAGTAGTTAGTGATGTCAGTAGACTTGTAGTCAACACTCAGTCAGTTGAATTTGTGATGTCCTAATCTTGGTTATTAAGTCAGGTGATCCCTCTGAAGTGGAGTAAATTGAAGTTTTAGCTATCAAATCTCATTCCCGTGCATGATGGTGGTCATAATTATCTGGTTTTGACGATTGCCTCTCCTTATAAAGTTGACATTTAAGGTTACTAAAAGAACTACTTTGTATGGTTATGCATATGCGTTGAAGGGAATATCATCTTTTCAAAGTTTATGGACTTGTTTATAGAGATCTATTGCCGTGTCTATTTGTTTGGAGTGAGATTGCTTTGGAAGCCGCAGTATTTGCAGTTCCATCATGCATTTAATCTCATTTCCTGTCAATGCTTATGCATCATCCATTTGAAATTGACGACTCTTGAACGTCACTGATTTCTGCTGTGTTAATTGTTGGTAATATCGTCAGCTAGCAAATATCATATGGGGTGAGGCTGAGCAACGTGATGATCATATTGTTCCCTACTCGAACAATAACAAAGATTGCCTAAACAAGAAGGAACAAGACCAAGATGTTAGTGTGGGTAAGCTTGCTGAAAAGAAGCCACAAGGTGAAAAACATGAATTTCCTGACCTAAAGCTGCGGAGCACTTCTAGGTTTGATAAACATGGAAATAGTTCATCCTCTGGACTCAGTATGGACACTTGGCCACATCTGGGGTCTTCAGACTTCATCATAAATGGTCAAGAATCCATAAACAGTGAAGTATCTAATGATGTGATGGAAACTGATGATTCAGGAAAATGTGGTGAGCATTTGATTCGTTAATCTTTCTATTTAAGAGTATCTCTAGAATAGTTTGGTTTGTTGTTGGTATTTCTAATTTCGCATAAAATCTTAATGCCAGAGACATCTCAACATCATAGAGACAATCCAATGTTCGAAAATGCCCAAGGTGAAGAAGATACTGATTATGCTGGGTATGGATGGGAGAATATTGGAAGCTTTGATGATCTTGATAGAATCTTTAGGTGAGTTATACTACAGATTCTTTCTTGAACCGTCTATTTGAGGAACCTGGTGTCAAACACATTTCCTTCCAAGTATCATTTGCTCTTTAATATTTAGGTTTGATTATATATAATTTGGTATAGGATGTTTTTGATATATCATGCTCTTATTCCATATGAAAGTTTTAGATAAGCTACGTGTGAAACTCCTCCAAAAGGGACATATCTCTTGAAAATCTTGATAAGCACAGAGAGGTATCAAAGACTTATCTTGAGTTTGATACCTCAACTTCGAGTTCATGACACAGCTGATAGCTTTGGGGAGTGAGGTGAATCCCTTTTAGAGTAAGCTGTTGATTGTTGGATATCAAAGTCATGCATTTAGTTAAACATCCTGTGATTCACGTGCTGCTTTTTTCTTTCGGCTGCAAGTGTTGCATCCATCTGACTGAATGTCCTTACAAGGGTTGGTCTTGCAGTAATGATGAGCCATTATTTGGAAATGTTCTTGGTAATGCTGATTACGAGTGGCCCTCTAATGATGTAAAGACCAATTTTCGGAATTCTCCCAATCTGAGGTCAGAAGCATTGACGGAATTTTCAGACATTCTGCAAGCCAAGTCAGAAAATGTAGCTCAAGATGACCTCTCATGCAATTTTGTCTCCGGGAAAGTGAATGATCCAGCATCTCTTAGTTTTTCATGTTCAAATGCACTTCTTGGGCATACTACACATGGAGATAGAAGTAAAACCATAGTTAAGGGTCAGGTATTGGTGGTTAAAGAGAAATTCATCAATTTTTAGTAATTTTTTAACTTATGTAACAGATCTCAAGTTCTTCTTCTTTGCCTTCTTCTCAGAGCAATTGCCCTGTCAGAGCCAATGTTGCTAGCTCTCATTGTGTTGCTGAAAAAAGTGAGACCATCAATGAACTTTCTGAGAAGGTATTGATTACTGATCTCCATGGTATACATCTATCCAACCAATAAACACATGATCTTCATATTACGAGGTCTAAACATCATATGGATCTGGCTGACTTCTCGAAAGTCCACATTCCATGTTGCATATACAGTTTATGATACATGTTTGCAGGTTTCTAGGCCAAAAAAACAGCAGAAAGGTCAGAGAAAGAGGGAAGGGAAGATAGAGATGAAATCAATGAGAGATGTGCATGAAGCATCATGGCCCACCCCATCAAATTCATCTGATCAATACGAGCTTCTCCAGCAAGCCACACCATCAATGAGTCAACTAAGGCAGATGCAGGGTCCCCATTCTTTCTGTTACCACTATCCGTCATACCCATATTTGTATGTTCCAACATTTGACAATGTCACTAATCCATATCCAGTAGCTTCAGTTTCTCATTCTCACTCGGGGGTGCATAAGGGTCAGGCTGTGGTTTCTTGTTATGAAGCTTCTCGCGCCAATGTAGCCCCAGTAAAAAAGCAGTTAGATTCCCTTGACAAGCCCCCAACCATGAGTCCGCAAGAGAAAATAGAGAAGCTGAAGCGGCGACAGCAAATGCAGGCAATGCTTGCTATTCAGAAACAGCAAGAGCAGTTTGGTCAGCAAGTGTGTTCCTCTGCTGCTCAAGAATCTCCTTGTCAGTCCCAAATGCAGCTTGTTGAGGGCTCTGAACTTGAGCTCGATGATATAAGTCCGCTTCCTTCAACAGAGACTAGTCCAGCCGTCGAACAAGGCGATTCTAGTACAATCTCTGTGGCTGTAGTTGACTATGCAGCTGAGGAAATAGTGCTTCGTCGGCTCCAGGATGTGATTGCTAAAGTAGGTGTTTATCTTTATTATGGCTTCTTCCCAGGTATGCTTTCTTAGTGTTTCTGTAACTTTGTTATGGTATATGATGCAGTTGGACAGCAGAATAAGACTCTGTATTCGTGATAGCTTGTTCCGGTTAGCAAAAAGTGCAGAACAGAGGAATTATACTACTGACACTAGCAGCAGAAGTAAGAAGACTAAAGCAGATGGTCTTAACAGTGTGAGTGTCAGTGTGGCTAAGGAGATAGAGATCAACCCTGAAAATAAGTAAGTAGTCTGCCTAGCCTAAGCTTTCTACTGATTTGTCCCAAATCTCTATGCCTAAGATTCAACTGAACACTCATTTTTTGGGTATTTGCAGTGTGGTTGAAATGGCTGATGTTGAAACAGACACAAATCCCATAGATCGAACTGTTGCCCATTTGCTTTTCCACCGACCATTGGAAACGACAGTAAAGCATCCTGCTGCGACACCTGACTCTCCTCTTTCTGAAAACAAAGTCTTGAATGCTGCAAACAAAGTATCACAAACTGAGTCTCACCAAAGGCCAGGGAGCCCTAACACACATTATCAGAAAGATGCCCAGCAAACGGAAGTCCTGACAACCAGTGCTTCGGCGAACACATCCATGACCATGGCAAGGAGCCCTATCCATGGTGATGATGTAACCATGGAGCTCGAAGCGTCTCAATGAGTGAAGGTACACAGAATCCTCAATTTGTATCTTCTTTTACATGGTATCAGCCGGCAACGGTTTTCCACACTCGGCAGTTATGGATGTTGTAAGTACTTATACTTTGTAAAGCTGCTGCCAAGGTTGTGGTTTTGTTTCATTTTGAGCCAAGCGGGTTATAAATATGCATGTTCTGCTAGTTGAATAGAGATTAGCTGGTGGCCTGGATTTGGAGTTGATAGCCATCTCCTTCATGATGTGTTCATAAGCGTGCAAACTCACGACGACTTTATTGGGGTTTTAAAAAAAAACTTGTGTTTGAACCATTGAAGGAGAGACCTAACTTGTAAGATAGCGCTGCTTTCCTTTTTTTGTATTTATATTAATTAAGGACACCGTTTGTATTTGTAGCACAAGTATACAAACTCTTAAGAACTAGTGTCAATATTCAATACAAATCCCTTCTGTTGTATGTACTTTTTATTTATCAATTTTCTTAATGTAGTTTGGCCAATATTTTGTTTCTTAATGTGGTAAGCCTTTAAATTTGGATCAGTTCTGTTCAGGTTTGGTTGGTTGGTTGGTTGGTTGGTCGGTCGGTTGGTTGGTCATTGGAGGATTAATTTTGACCAAGTTTGTACCACTAGGGCCATATTGCCTTGGACATTTACAAGGATAAACCATAAACCTGACCTTAGCTAGCATTTACTAGGTAATGACTCTAGAGAAATGAAACTCAACATGAAAAAGTAAATTTGGCCAATTTTTTTTTTTGAAAAACACTGAGATTCACGAACCCTACAATTTCACTAACCCTGATACTCAGTTAGTCAAGGTCTTGTCTAAATACACAAACAGCTCTAGTACATATTTAGTGTTCTCTCCCCCGAAATGCGAATCTTGGATATCCGCTGCTTTCTAAGAGATGAACAATGTTAATTGAACACCGCAAAAACTAAACAAACATACAAAAGTTCACCACTACCAAAACCTCAGCTGCAGCTAAAAAGCGGAATGGCAAGACAAGTAACGAAACACTCATTGAGTGGGACATGTGATATTTGCAGAATGATATACTTTTTGCAGATATTGTTTACCCTCATTAGTAGCTCTCTCATCAGATAAATTTTATTGATCTCCACCTTCCATTTTTCCATCATCAGTTTCAGGCACCGCGTTAGTGTTTCCATCTTCAACGCCTGTTGTTGCTCCCGTTTCTGCTTCTGCCATAGCTACATCCCCATTTTGACCATCGAGTGCTGTAGAATCTGAAACGACATCTGGTGCTGCAGCAGCAGTATCCTCCACCTTGCTTTCGCTGTTTCCATTGACTGGCAAAACAGCATCTTCAGTGCCTTCCATTGCTTCATCATCTTTTTTATGATGGCCAAAGTCCTCTATGTACTGATGATTTTGCACCATCTGCACCCATAATAATAATAATAATAATAATTCAAAAGTCAATAACAATGACCGACCTTGTTGTCACTGGTCCAACAAACATTTAATTTCATTTGAATAAAAAACATCTGCATTTAGGATTACCTGATATGTCTGATATATTTTGTCCATGACAATACCACCCATCTCCTCTACACTGCTGACAAGATACATTTCTTTAGTGTCTTCAACAAGCCTCTCGGTAACTGCAGTGTGCTCATAAAGAATGAGCCCTAGACGGTCTGGCCTCTGCAGAAGCAACTGAAATGTTGGTTGCAGTTCATAGCACTGCTCGAATAGAGACCGTCGACAGAACACATACAGCCCAAGACGGGCACGAGACATGGCAACTATCAATCTTCGTACGTCACGAAGGTGACCTACAAAGCGACTTCGCACAAGAGACAGCAAAATGAAATCGTTTTGTTGACCTTGGAACTTATCGACTGTAGTTACCTGCAATATTAATAAAAATGTATTTAGAAAACTTGACAAGCTATGAATGACCTTCAAGAGTCCAAAAAGGAAATAAATTGGCTGGTAGTAAAAGCGAGTCAATTTCTATATAAAATAGAAGGTGGTAGTGCAATCTAATTCCACTTTTTCAGTCTACATCAATAACTGACAGCTCAATTCAGCTTTATGTTTTTAAACTAAAAGCAAAGTAACCGGGCACAGTCAAAATAAATTAACAAATAAAAAGCAAAAGGTAATTTACCTTGCTAGGTGGACCAATGAAGTCATATGGAGCACATCGGCGGTTGATAACATCCCGAATCAAGAATTTCTGACCATTGTATGTTGTCAAGATGGAAATTTTACTGGCTGGGTAACCGAGCAGCCGCATATAAATATACACACTAACTATGTATTCAGCCTCTCCCTCATTTTGGTAGAACCATGGAGATGGTGCAGTCTCACCTTTCCCATTGTAATCAGGTACGTCTATTAGCTGGTAGTCATATGTGAACCCAGCATTTGCTTTTTGGAACATGGTTTGGTGCATCACAAATGGTAGGTCACCCAATTCTCGGTACCTCCAGTTATAAAGCTTTGCTATACTTGGCCTAGCTCTACCTTGGGCATTAAGCTCGATATATGGGATACCAAGACGAACAAACCTTGTGAACAGACTCTGATCCATATGGCTGTACTTCTGGAAAGCCATGTTCTTAACTACAGGAGGTAACTGATGGTGATCCCCAATCAATATGCACCGCTTGAGTCGGGCATGACCATCTTCCTGCCTCTGCAGTAGCATTGGGATGAACGTTTCTATTTCCAGTATCTGAGCGCTTTCTTCCATCAGTAAGTTGTCATACTTGAAACCCAACTGAAGAAAATCTTTCCTCTTCAGTGCTGCATGTGTGCAAGTCATTGCCACAATTTTTGCCTGCTTAGTCATCAAATAATTAGCTCGATCTGCAGTGGACTTGAGCAACTCAAATGCTCGACACTCTTCGAGCTCCTGGAACATCGTCTTTAGATGGCTGAAGCAACCCTTAGCTGCCCGCATGTCCTTCTGAAATGACTGACCAGAAAAGACAGATTGGGCAGTGTTTGAAAAGAATTCCTTAAAGGGGAATCGGTCTTGGATAAAAGTCGCTTTGTCCTCGTTTTTTGCACAGTCATCAAGAAACTTCTCCCATCGTGAGTACACGTGGAGCAACCAAAAATAGCCAGCTGTTTCACAAGTATAGCCTACATCCTCAGGAAGGCCAAGAGATCTCGCCAGCCTTTCAACTTCGCTCAGCAACTCCAAACGTCTAACGAGCATAGCATTGACACGACCTTGCCTGCTGAAGTCGAGGTCAGTGGCTAGTTCTTGTTCTCCTTGCCCAAGACGAAGAAGGTAACGAGCTGGCACATCTCTCTGCAAAATTCAAGAATACCATAGCAATTAGTAACATGAGAGCAGAGAGGCATCAAGATATCTCAAATGCCTATGATCTGATATAATTTAAGCAACTTTTTTTCCCTGAGATCATGATAAAGTACCTCCATTATCTTCTCAAAGAGGTCATTCAATGCCTGATTGGAGTGGGTGATGATCAGTGTTCTCTGTGAAGGACAATTATGATAGAGAACATTCAATATTTGCACAGCTGTATCAGTTTTTCCTGTACCAGGCGGACCAACGACCATGGTAAGTCCTGGCTGAACGCCAGAAATAATTGCTCCAATCTGACAAAAAAAGAAAATATGACAGCAATTAGCAATCATTCAACAGTTTAAACGTCAAAAATGACCTTCTGATACAAAACAAAGAGATGTTACTACTTAGAGTAGAGAATGGTAATGAAACATACAAGACTACAAACCTAAGTTGTGAACAAAAATCAATTTCCAGCAACATATCTTTCGGTCCATATAATTCTCCAGTAAGGAGAATTTCTTGGTACTATACTACTAGGCACACCATCTAAATTCTAACGAATATCTGAAGAGATTGAGAAATTTCCGATGCAACAACAAACGATGAAACTGCTCACATTGCGAAAAAGAAAATCCATTTTCCTGGAACTCTAAGGCACACAGATTTGCACGGTGACTCTAAATGCAGTTTATGGTACCTGTGTTGGCGTAAATCTAACAGAATTTTGCTTGGGCTGATCTTGAGGATAAGGACCAGGGTCAGGTGGAACATAAGCTTCTACAACAAGTTCGTCCTTTTCGCTTCCAGCATCTACCATACTGACATCACCCACATGATCAGTCTCAGATTTTTTATTACCAGGAAGTGCATGTGTAGTCCCTTTAAGCTTCCTCGGAAGCCTAATACGGAAAGGAGGCTTCGGGAGAGAATTCTCCGAACCATCAGGATTTACGAAAGAAACCTAAGGAAAAAACGAGTAATAAAGTGTCAGCTATAAAATGACAAGCAAGAGAGAACAGTCTCACTATAGACACTTAAGGCGCAACAACTGACCTTATACTCCGGAAACGCATCCCTTAAATGATCTGCATCAAGAAAAGTATCTTTGAAATCAACCGATTCCAATAAATCTGGCATATTTGTCCATTGTGCTGCAGAAGGATTGCCGTAACCCAAGAATATATTGTGCAACCAATCTGGAACGATGCAGTACTCATTCATAAGATCCCTTATAGATTCCAGTATTGCCTTGAAATTATTTTCCTTTGGCTTTCTCCTCATCAATATATTAAAAGTCCCATACACATCATCTTTACCTTTCTCTGCAATATCAGTAACATCCATATGGTACTGTGCAGTATCCAGAGCCACAGTCACTGTTCTCAATTCACCTTTTGGTGGTTTCCACTCATCTCGCTTGATCCTCCCAGTAAAATCATTCATAAGAGTCCCCTCCTCATCACGAACTTCAATTACCTCACATCCCCTGACAAACTGAAGGCCAAGCCTCTTGGGTACACTAGCTTTTGAAGCTTCCTCATCACTTAGAGGCTCAAATGAGGGATTAATGCTGAGCAAAAATAAAACATCGTGCTCTTTCAGCGAATTCCATTCTGATCTTATTTGTGCCCTGTAACTGGAGATACTGAAAGTTACTTGAGCCGTCACAGCAGCTGGCTTAACCTCGCCAATGTTTGGCTGCTTCACCTCAGTTATCTTAAACTCTCTAATAGGGACACCCATTCTTGACCAACCACGAAATGCAGGATTTCCCTCATTATTGACGTAGGCAAGGAGATGGGGTACAGCCTCTTGAATATCCTCTCGGATCTCGTATGTTGATTCAAGGCGGAATAGATTAAAATTTCGCAGAAGGTAGTCGTGGAGAGTCAGAAATTGAAGATTCAACTTTGGAAGTGCTAGACAACCTTCACCCGAATAATTGATACTTGGTACAAGGCTTTCATCCCACATAATCTGCTCATTTGGATAAAGTGGAAGCGCATTGATCGCTTCTTTTTGCGATTGCTGCTTCTGAAAGTAGGAGACCATGACCTCAACTAGAAAATCCCTCCTGTCAGACCAAGAATCTTCTTTTGCCACAAGTTTGAGCTGCATAACATGAATCATTGGTTAACTCTAGTTCATTTCCACTAAATCCCAGAGACAGGAAGACTAAGATTATGTGCAATGAAAAGCAAGTTCAGCACAATAATTTACACAGCTCATGCATTAGGAGAAACTAAAGCAGAATAAATGCAGCAGAAAGAGTAAAACCTACTACTCATATTGAAAGTTCTGACCATACTTACAAATGGATGTACTGTGTGTTATTTGAACTTATATTTCTGAAGACTGCAGATGTAAATGAAATATTCACATATCAAAGTCCAGATGACCTAATGGAAGAATTGTCCAACCAGGGACTGACAGAGGATTTTCAAGCCAAATCAGAGCCAACAATACATCAAAACAACCACTTAAGAAATTATGGTCCACTAAACAGAAATTTTCTAATCAATCAACTTTATTGCACTGTACTACTATTGAGGAGTTTCATAATAGGTTTAAAACACACGAGAATTCTAGACGCACATTTTAAAATTCATTTCATCTCAAATTAATAGATGGATAAGCAGGCAGAACCAAACATCTCATGCCTGTTTCCTCAAATAAAGAAAGGCAATACATAGCATCCGTTCAAAATCATTCAAAACAAAGGTTTCTAGATTTTAGTATACCAATTACACAATAAAGTCTATGTGTTCTTAATGCATTCTCATGTAGTTTTCAATGTTAAGCAGAGAAAATACTTCAGAAAGTTGCACATCCAAGAAAGGCCATGAATTGAGTTAGGGATTTCTTATAAAGCAGAATAAAAATGGAAATGCTGAACCAAAATTCATTCCAAATTACAAAAGAACAATGACCGCCCATAAACTAACCTTTCTACAAACAAGGTCCTTTAACTCCTCTGTTGTCAGCACCGATAATTTCTTAGAAAGATCAGCAGGCTTATCTATTGATCCAATGTTAGCCAATGCGAGTTCCTTCAACTACAGGAAGAGGTTGACATGAATTAAGAAAATACTGAAAGAATAAAAAGATAGAGGAATGATGGTATAACATATTGCTCTGAAAGTTTTTCAGGACAACAAACTTACCTTAGGAACCTTCTTAAAAGCAAGTAACTGGAAAGATTGAACTCGATCATAATGTGTTTGGAGGACCTCATCATCTGTAAGTTGTGTTCCAACATGGTCATTTATCTCAAAACCTTCGTAAAACTGTAACAGATCGACCAGTTGAGCGAATAGTTTCCCCTTCTCATGCCTATATAAAATACTTAAATGGCATTTGGCCACAACAGCCACATCAGCTACCAGAGGCCTCAAATACCTGAGAAATGACACAGCCTAAATAAGTCCCGGGATGCAAACAAAACCAGACGGCATAAGATTAAGTACGAAAGCTTCTCTACAAACATTTTAAGGTTTTCAAACCAAATTCCAGAACAGGAACATCATGTATTAGGTAAAGGATGAGACAGTTGGGAAGAGATAGTACCTTCTTGTTGGCAGTTGGCTCAGCAAGTCAATAAGAAACTCGATAAACCTCTCACAGTACAAGATGGATGCCTCATCAGCTTTACCCAGACCATCAGCCTCAACTTGTTCACCATCTTCATTAACATAATGTTTTCGTGGAAATACATTTAAGTCCAGTACCTGACCATGCAAACAAAAACCCTTGTGATCACTTACATCACTTAAAGGAAAAGGTCGAGGGCAATAAACTTGTATATACCTCCAAGAACTCTTCCATGAGATTCCTCAGAAACTTTACTTCAACCATAGAAGAGGGATCGAAAGTCTTTCCACTTTTAGCAGCGTCCTTTGCCTCCCTTTTAATCATCCTTTTCCATTTCTTAATCAACTCCGGATTAAGGCAAAGCTCCATCTAAATAAGCGGTAAAAAACGAAATCAGGTCATTTGTATTACAGGCAGAGATACCAAGGTTGCATGTCTGGCGTTTAGACCCTGAGCCGCGTTGAGCCATCCATGTTTTTAAAAACTCATTACTAACAAATAACTAAAGCAATTCATACCTGAAAACGACCATAAGACAAACCGTGCCAGGATAATAGACTTGCTAATCTAAGAACAGTCTGACTAACAACTTCATCTTCCAAACTCTGCCGAACCAAAGAGAAGTTAATGAGACAAATAAAATTAATGGTGGTAAGGTCTTGAATCAAGAAACGTCTCA